>CM057452.1:1165000000-1175000000 GCA_016271365.2 Neoceratodus forsteri | reverse complement strand
AGAATTTTAGATGGGGAAATTTGTTTAGAGAGATTTAAGCATCATCGTGATACAGTGGGAAAAAGAGGGTGTGGGGCCATAATTTATGTTCAAGAAAGGCTCCCTCTTACTATTCTTGAATGTTCCATAGATGGCTTTGGCTGTGAAATGGCTTCTATAAATTTATTATTTGGTCATGATAAAAGCCTTACTGTTAGTTCTATTTACATTCCTCTGGGAAAAATTGGATCAGGAATTGAATTAATATCAACATTCTGTAGTGGGTTACCTTCCACTTGGGAATGGATTCTCTTAGGCGATTTTAATTGTAATTGGGCCTCGGATTTAAAAAACGGTATCCCTGAGTTATTATTGGATTTAGGGGTTCATCAAATCATAGAAAGTGAAACAAGACCTACTTATAAAACTGGTGATGGAACAGCTTTGGACTGGATTGTGGTCACTCATCCTAACAGAATTATCAGTTCTGGGGTCTTTGCTAATGTGATGAGTGGCCACTGTTCAAAGTTATGTAACTGGTCCACCAGAGTAATAAGGAATCCACCAAAATATATTGAAACTAGGAATTTTTCCCAGTTAACATCAGAAAATATTGAGAATGTATGTAATGAATTTGACTGGTCATTATTTGATTCCCTTAATGATTTGGACTCACTACTCGAATTATTCCATACGTTTTTTACTGATATTGCTGATAAGGCAGAACCATTAAGGAAAACAAGGATTAGAGCTAACAAACAAAAGTGGTTAACCCATGAGTTACTTCTTCTTATGAGATCTAGAGACAAAGTTTGGAAACAATATAAAAAAGATAAAAGCCCTGTAACCTTACAGATGTATAAAATCTTGAGGAATAAGTGTAAAGCAAAAATCAGAAGTGCAAAAAAATCCTATTGTCTTTTTGAACAGAGAAATACTCATGGTAATCCCAAAAGAACTTGGCATTTCTTGAATCAATTGATTGGTAGGGAAAAAATATTACTGATATTACTTTGCAACATAATGGTCATTCTGTTACTAATCCCAATTCCGTAGCAGAATTATTTAATCTATATTTTGGTGACCTTAGTGATTATAGAACTTCAGTAAAGGGCCATAGTCAAACCCCAATAGATTGTAGACCCACTCATGATGAATTTAAATTTGTACCTGTTACACTGGACTTAGTAAGGGACTATATTCTTAAAAATGACCCCCAGCCTAGTGTTGGGTATGATGGCATTGATTTCAGAATTATTAAGTTGGGTATAACATTTTTTTCTTATCCTCTTTCTTTGATTTTTAATTGTTCTTTAAAAGATTGTGTTTCTCCTCAAAGTTGAAAATTATCCACCATTAAATCTATTTTGAAGAATGGCAACCCCCAGGTCATATCTAATTATCGACCCATTTCTGTGTTGAATCCATTAACAAAAATCTTGGAAAGAATCATTTTAGATCAAACTCTTAAATATCTCAAGAAATGTCACATGTTAACTGATTGTCAGCATGAGTTTAAGCCATATCATAATACTGAGATGGCCTTGGTGAGGTTCACCAGCCACATACAGTATGCCCTTGGTAAAGGCCACTCTGATGGGGCTGTATTTGTGGACCTCACCAAGGCCTTTGACCTAGCTGATCACATGTTGCTTCCATCTAGCCTTACAGTTTTTTATTTTTCAGCTGATGTAATTAAATGGTATTCTGATTACCTTGCCAATAGGACTTTTTAGGACACTAATTGGTAACTGTTTTTCAAATTCATTGGTTATGAAGAGTGGGATGCCCCAGGGTTCTATCCCCTTCTATTTTATCTCTATGTCAATTCTGCCCCTAGAGTTTGTACTAAAACATTTTTGATTTTATATGCAGATGATGCAGTTATCTATAGTGACGGCAATGACAGAGATAAAATACTGAATGATGTCCAGCTGGATTTTGATTTTTTCCAAGAATGGTTAATCCAAAGTCATATGGTTTTGAATTAGAAGAAAAACTAAACTAATGGTATTTTCTAACAGGCCTCGTGAGACTATTGATAGACTTATTCCAATTAAAGATGGGGGAGGTTACTATTGATTTGGTTGAAAATTTCAAATATTTGGGTATTTTTTTGGATAGTAAATTATCTTTGGAACCCCATGTAAAATATATTAGAAAGATTATACATCAAAGATTAGGCCTTTTATATTGTTTAAAAACATTTCTAACTGTTGACTCTCGAAAGCCGCTTTCGCATATCTTTCTCCTTAGTATTTTTAAATATGGTCTTTTTATTTATTGTTCAACTATGACTACGGTCTTAAATAACCTTAGGGTTACTTATAGCTCAATACTACAGTTTATGCTCAATGCAACTTATCATTTGCACCATTGTCAGTTGTATAACACCTCTGGTTGTCTATCACTGACTGACAGAATTTCTCATAAAATGGGAATTTTTCTATTTAAAATCTTAAATGGGTCATTGCCCGGTTACCAAAGACTAAAATAAAATAAATAAATAAAAACTTGCCTTTGTCAATCATTGATCTTTTCACCCGTTTTTCCCATTCTTGTAGAACCAGGTCCCAGAGTAGATTTTCCTTTAAAATTGCATTCTTTAAGAAAGCAGTTGGTACTAGGTCATTTCTCCATTGAGCACCACGTTTTTATAATAGTGTCCCATTTGATTCTGCTGACTGCAAGACCGTCCGCTGTTTTAAAACTCATCTTAAACAATGGTTATTTAATAACGTTGAATGTTCTTGTTGATCATTATTTGTAAAGTTATATTATAATGTTATGTTGTTGGTTTGTATTTGTATGATTGTTTTAATTTGTTATGTCAGTGTGTTTTGTACTACTGTAACTTGTCATCTGTGAAAATGTGCAATTTGCTCATCAGATTTACAAGTATAAAAAATAAAAATGAAATGAAATGGTGGGGGATTCAACTGTTGGGGGGGATAGATTTGGGAATAGAAAGGGAGAGGGGGGTAAGGTGCCTCTATGGCACCATGGCCCAGAGGGATGGGAAGAGAGATCTTGGGGCTCGCTGGGGGGGCAGGGCGTGAAGGGACGTTGGTTGTTATTGTCCACCTGGGGACTAATGACCTGGCTAAGGATGGGGTCTGGATGGTGCAGGGGAAGTTTAGGGAACTTAGGAGGGGTCTTAGTATGTTCTGTGGCTTTCGCTGAGGTGCTGCCTATCTACAACAGGAGGAGGAAAAGGTTCTCTGCATCATGAGATTCAACTCATGGTTGAAGGAATGGTGCAGAGAGTAAGGGTTCAGCTACATTGTGGACTGGGGACCTACATGGAGTGATAAGGGGCTATACAGGTTTGATGACCTGAATCCATCCGGGAAGGAAACTGCAGCCCTCAGTGGATGGTTCAAAATGCTACTTTGATGAACATTTAAACTAGCTTAGGGGGGTCATGGAAGGAATTAGAGAGGCTTAAACTGCCCCCTACCAACTGAAGTAGAGAGTAGGGAAGACCCAAGGAGAGATGAAACCCCAGGGTGCAAAGTAATAAATGAAGTACAGTGGTAAAAATGAAGGGTGATGGGGAGAAAAACATTAAAAAGAGATGCAAAGGGGGAGGGCAAAAAGGAAAAAAAACAGGGTTACTGTAGCAAGCAGAGTGATAAAATCTGGAAGACCATGTGTGTGAATGCTAGAAGTCCAGGAAATAAAATTCTGGGCCTACAGACCATCATGGCAGAGGTTAACTTGGATTTTGTGGCCATTACTGAGTTATGGTGCACTGAAAACCATAACTAGTACGTGGCCATACCAGGGGTTATCACCAGCAGAAAGAGGGAGGTGGTGTTGCCTCTGTATAGATCACTGGTGAGACCCCCACCTAGAGAACTGTGTCCGGTTCTGGAGACTACATCTCTGGAAGGGCAAAGGCAGAGTTTCTGTCCAGAGAGATTGCCACTGCACAAAATCGACTGGCTCAGCTCTTCCACCCTGTAGACAGGCTGTGTAATCCAGCCTGTCTCCAGAATCGGGAGCCTTTTCACACAATAAGTGTGATGAGTTTGCTCAATTTTTCATGGATAAGATTGGTGCCATCAGGTTGGAGATCTGTAGAGTTTGCTCAAATGGGTGCTGCAGTGATCAGTGGAAGACTACAGATGCCCAGTTTGTCTGGTCTGACTTTGACAGGTTGGCGATCATAGACGTCATGAAGATTATCCAGGGTTTGCAACCGACTTACTGTAGTTTGGACCCAGGTCCAACACGCCTCCAGGTGGAGTGCATGGAGGTAATTGGACCAGTCCTGGCTGAGATAATCGGGTGTTTGTTGGAGACAGGGGTGTTCCCGGACACCCCGAAGGAGGCAGTTGTACGTCCTCTTCTGAATAAATCTTCCCTTGACCCTGACTGTCTCGCTAACTACAGGCCTGTCTCTAACCTGCCTTTTGTGGGCAAGGTAATTGAGAAGGCAGTTGTGTTGCAACTGAAGGGTCATCTTACCTCCCATGATGTCTATGATCCTCTCCAGCCCAGTTTCACGAAGAAGCATAGTACTAAGACAGCACTGGTTTGGGCACTTAATGATCTCCTAAATGCGAGCGATCAGAGGAGCCATTCAATCTTGGTCCCCTTGATCTCTGTGCAGCATTTGATACCGTGGACGATGGTGTGTTATTGGAGCACCTGCAGCTGATCTGTGGGCTGTCAGGGACAGTCGTCAGATAGTTTCGCTCTTTTCTCACAGGCAAGACTCAGAAAGTAGAGTTGGGGATTTTTTCCTCAGCCCCTTTCCCCCATTCTGTGGGGTGCTGCAGGGCTCTGTGCTTTTATCCATGTTGTTTGTGTTATATATGCTGCCATTGGGAGACATCATAAGGCGGTACAGGCTGAGTTTTCACTGTTATGCAGATGATACTCAGCTGTATAATGTCCATTGTGCCCAAGCAAGGTGATACTGTCTCAGTCTTGAACAACTGCCTCTCTGAGATCCAGGATTGGATGAGTGCCAACTGGCAAAGGTTGAATCCGGACAAGACTGAACTGTTGGTTGTGGACCCAGGTCATTGGGTAGAGGAGTTGTCTGCTGGACAGCCATCCAGGTTGTGGCTGGGGGGTTGCCAGCTGACAGTCTCTGGGTGTGAAATCTGGGCGTTATGCTTGATGATGGGCTGACACCTAAATCTCAGATGTCAGCAGTCATCAAGACCTCTTTTTACCATCTGAGGAATATTGCCCAGATAAAACACCTGGTCCCACCTGATGATCTTCCAACATTGGTCCATGCCTTTGTGATCTCCTGTCTAGACTATTACAATGCCCTATACCTAGAGCTACTAGGGGTGGACCTCTGCCGCCTACAGCTGGTGCAGAATGTAGCTGCCAGGTTGTTGACTGGCTTACCGAGATCCTGCCATGTCTCACCTGTGCTCGCAACCTGCATTGACTGCCGGTTCAGTGGAGGATCACCTTCAAGGTCAAATTAATGACCTACAAGGCCCTACACAGACAGGGACCATGGTATTTGCAAGATCTCCTCTGCCCCATACCGTCTCCTCCACCCTCTCCATTCTGCCGACAAGGGATTGCTAGAAGTTCCCAAGGTCTGCTTGAAAACCTGGGAAGCTAGATCTTTCGCCTTTGTAGCCCCGACCCTGTGGAATTCTCTACCTCATCAGATCAGAGAGTGCCTGGCCGCTGAGGCTTTTTTAATCTGCCTTAAAAACTTACCTTTTTAATTTGGCATTTCCTGAAGCCTAAAATCTCTGCTGCCTGTTATTAATTGTTTTTAATAATTTTCTTTTTGTGATTTATTTTATTTGCTATGATGCTTGTACAAGCACTTTGATGAGTGTTGAATTGTGCTTTTTATAAATAAATAAATTGCTTGATTGATTGATTGATTGAAAGACAAAGTGGAGGCTGTGCAGAAGAGAGCAAGTAAAATGGTGCAGATTCTGCATCAGAAGCCCCCAAGGAGAGACTACGGGACCTCAATATGTGCTCCCTGGAAGAGAGGAGAGGTGGATGAGATAGAGACCTTTAAATACCTCACAGGAGTAAACAAGGCACAAGAGGGGAGTATTTTTTTAGAATGAAACATACCCAAGAACAAGGGGACATGCAATGAAGGTGAAGGGAGTAGAAATAAGGAGAAATGTGAGGAAGTATTTCTTCACAAAAAGACTGGTGGAAGCCTAGAACAGTCTTCCAGCAGAGATATTGGAGGCGAAAACAGTGGTGGGGTTCAAGACTACATGGAATAGGCACAAGGGAATCTTAGTGGAAGGGGGGAAGAAAGAGCCAGAGATCAAGTAGGGTCTGTGGTGACACTGTATGTAGGGAAGAATGGTCAGACTGGGCAGGTCAAGTGGTCCTCATCTGACATAAAATTTAATGTTTCTACGTACAGTAACTTTTCAATTTAAACAGTTTTTCAAACTTACAGAATAGCTGGTGACCCCCTATAATCACTGGATTTCCAGTCCTGATAAAACACCATAATAACTTGTTAAATTCCACAATAACTGGACAGCTGGGTTATTATGGTGTTTTACTGCTCGAACTCTCACTTCACTGTATTTGTGCGAATACAGCAGCTGCTCAGGGACATGCTCCCCTGCACAAATATAGCTTACAGTTTTTCTCTCTGTTGAAACTTTGCACCAAGTATTATAAAACATAATGCCTGTGCAAAGCTTTTTTATGAGGATTATTCCCACACCCTTGGTGTGTGGTAATCTCATAAACCCCTTAAGCTTTGCTCTCAGGGTTTATGGATTATCACACACCTCAGGTGTGTGAAAAATCCTCATAACACACACCTACACACGCATTATTCTCTAATAATAACTGGTTACTGTTTTTTCCCATAGTGAAACCGGGTTGTAATTTTGTCGTTATAACCAGCTGGTTATAATGACAAACACACACCCCATTTCCCTAGCTTGGCGCATGCACCTGCCGCGATCTTCCTCATCTCTGCACCGTCCCCTGCCTTCCCACTCCTCAATGCTTTACATTTCTCAGACAGTAAGAGTTGGTGGGTGTCATTTTTTTAACAAATATGTGGCACAAGAAATCCTTATTTTTGGTTGCAAATAAAAAAAAGTGTACACTGCTTTATGTCAGGAGCCACCATACACTGTGCTGAAACCACAATGGTCCACAGCTCGACTCCCATTTATTTTGCATAATTGCTGTGGTGGAAAAAACAATCCCCAGCAATTATACAAAATAAAGAATGGGTAGGGGGTTTAAAACTCTGATTTTACACACCCTCGTTATGACCCCCTACCCATCCATTATTCTCTATTTTATTCATTGTTTCATTTGTTGCTGTAGCTCCACATGTTAGGTTGCCTTCTTTCACTAACTGTACCATGGGTCATGATGATTCCTTGTTCGGGGGACCTTACTTGTGGATTACTTTATATCCAGTGCACACAGCCATACCAGGTAGGATGGTGTAAGTTAAGAGCTCTGAATCTGGTCTTTGTATTAACTATGTCACATCATGCAGCCTGCATGGTACCCACACCATACCTTTTGCCTTCTGACTTTACTTCTCAAATGGGCAGGATCTCTGTTAATCTGACACCACATTTCCTTACGTTTTGCAAAGGGGTCTGGTAAATGTGATGCTCTTTGGTAGAAATTATATTTTGCACAGATTCCCATATGGTTGTGTATCCTTTTAACTGTCAGACTTGCCTGATTTATTTAATTCTCTTTACATACATCTACTGCATGTTTTCTTGGGCTGTACTTCAATTGCTAGTTCTTGTTCTCTGAGTGTTTGATATTTAACATTCAATACACAGAAAACTTAGAAAATAAATAAATATACTGTGACTATTATTACTGTGCACTGTACCTTACGAACTACTATAAGCAAGTCAAGGAATAAAGGCAATTTTGAGAAGAATTAGGAGGTAGGAAAGAAGCCCATCAAGGGAGGGGACCTCAATACAAGGAATTGCTTAGACCACACCATAGTACAGAAAGGCCATTGAAGAGCTTGAGAGAGCCCTGCACAGGGTTACCAGTGATGATTAGGAGCTTAGTGGGCAAGAGTTATGAGAAGAGACTGGACGTACTCACCCTCTGAGACGCAACACTGTTCACATTATTCATCACTGCCCATTCTTCCCCTTCCACCTCATTGCCAGATACTTTGTGTCTCCTTTAAATGATGAGTTCAGGAAGCAGAATAGCATAGTGGTTAAAGGCACTGAGCTGCAAACCTGGAGACCTGGGTTTGAATCCTGTTAGCCCCCACTTACATTCTGTGTGATCCTGAGCAAGTCACTTAACTTCCTTGTGCTCTCTGGTCAAACCTGGAAACAAGCTTTGGCTTGATGTGCCTTTCTTGGTTAAACAATTTCCCCCTTTCTTTATAGCTAAATACTGGTTGGGTCCCTTCCCTCAACTTTCATCACTCCTCTCCATCATTCCCTCAGCCGCATACTCCCTCCACTGCATGGACCATCACACCTTTGCTTTGCCTCATCCCCATACCTCGGCTGGCTAATAAACCTTTGTTTATCATCTCCCCTCTCTTTGGAACCAACTTCCTTCTTCCCTCCATTTCACTGCATCCCCTGCCTCACTTAGATATCAACTGGGAGTCCTTCTCACTCTCCCTTGCTCATATTTCTTCTCCCCTTTTTTTCCCCATAAAGTTTTTTATTGTACTTTTTAAATAATACACAGGTGACATGTAAGTCGCTGAAAAACAGTTGTCATAACAGGTCAACAAGCAAACATGGTACTAATACAAAGCACTCTACCAATTCTTTTAACTTGCCATTTGCTGGGTTCACACTGAGTTTGCTTTATAATTCTGTCACTCCTACTCGTCAGCCCATGATAGAAGAAGGCCACTTAACAAGGATCAAGGCATAAGTATTGCAAGGGAAGGGGGGCAGAGTGAGAAAGACAGAAGGAATAACTTGGGAGATTTGACATCCCCATCATTTCACCATCTCACCTTATTGTCATTGTTAATCATTGATGTGAGTCATGGTATTCCTGGCTATTTGGGTCAGGCCGAGCTATTCACTAGAAGGCTAAGACTCGTACATTATTAAGATATTTGTATAATTAGTTTACCTTGGTAGTAGTAATGAGAAACCTCATCCAACAGGGGAAAGGGAAGTATCACAGTAAATATGGAAATAGTCACAGTCTATCTGTGTGGCATATCACTAAATCATTAAACAATGGAATTATTTAATTTCTCAAATCATTAAGACATTAGATCATTTTTACCTTAAATCATTTGGATATTGAGTGTCCAAGCCAAAGTTAGCCAACATACTAAGATAACTGAGATCCAGATGATTGTGATTTATGGAGGCACAGTAGGTAGATAGGTGGGTGCCTCACCTGGGGTTACCCTGTTAGAGAATACGAACATACAAAATTTGCCAGCAGATAAAGGCCTAGAGGTCTATCAAGTCTGCTCAAATGTGCAGCTAGCACCCCTTATTCTGCAGCTGCCCCTCCCTTCCACCCTTCCCCTTCATTAACCCTCCCCTTGTCCTGTCCCATCCTCGTTTGAAGCAGTCCACTGTTCCACTGCATACCACTTCAGCAGTGCTGCATTCCACCCAGCCACCACCCTCTCTGTAAAAAGTGTCCCTCATCTCCCTCCTGAACCTTCCTCGCTCCAGTCTCATATCATGGCCCCTGGTGGCCCTCCCCTCCCTTACTTTGAACAGCCCCTCTGTACCCTTCTTGTTTATTCCTTTCATGTATTTAAAGGTTTCAATCATGTCACCCGTCTCTCCTCTCCTCCAGTGAGTACATGTTCAACTCCTTCAACCTCCTCTCGTATGATAAGTCCCCCAGCCCCTTGATCATCTTTGTCAATCTGCACTGCACCCACTCCAGTAACTTAATGTCCCTCTTCAGATATGGACACCAGTACTGCACGCAGTACTCCAGGTGTGGTCTAACTAATGACCTATACAGTGGCAGAATCACCTCCTCCCTCCTCGAGGATATACCCCTTGCAATACAACCCAGCATTTTGTTGGCCTTTGCAGCTGCCTTCCTACATTGTGCCGAGTTGTTCATTGACCCTGTAATGAGCACACCCAGATCCTTCTCCTCCTCTGTCTGGGCTAGCTGCACTCCCCCTAGCTGGTAACTCCTCCTTGGGTTCTTCATCCCAAAATGCAGCACCTTGCACTTTTTGGCATTAAAGCCCAGTTGCCAGGTGTCTGACCAGGTTTCAAGCTTTGCCAGATCATCCTGCAACCCCTGCCATCCCCCTAGGTCATCCACCACCGCACCTACCTTGCTATCATCAGCAGACAGACTGATCTTGTTCTTGATGTCCCATGATATGTCTGCAATGAATATCCCAAACAACACTGGTCCCAACACTGAGCCCTGTGGAACACCGCTCATCACTGCCCTTGGGTGTGAGAGCTCCCCACCCACCACCACCCTCTGTTGCCTTCCCTGCAGCCAGTTTCCTACCCATCTCACCAGCTTTGCACCCGCCCCTGTGCCTACTAACTTCCTTCCCAGCCTTCCATGTGGCACTGTGTCGAATGCCTTACTGAAGTCCAGATACAGGACATCCACTGCATGGCCCCTGTCCAGTTGCCTAGTTACCCAGTCATAGAACTCCACCAGGTTGGTTTAACAGGATCTGCCACATATGAAGCCATGCTGTCTGCTGTCCTGTAGTCCTTTGGCCTCTAGGAGGGCCACCAGCCTCTCCTTCAGGATAGTCTCCATTAGCTTACTCACGATGGATGTGAGGCTTACTGGTTTGTAGTTTCCCGGTTCATCCTTGCAGCCACTCTTGTGGAGGGCACACATGAGCCATCCTCCAGTCCTGAGGTACACACCTGAATGTAGTGAGGCATTAAATAGGTCTGCTAAGGTCCTGCAAGGACCTCTGCCAGCTCCTTCAGGGACCCTTGGGTGGATGCCATCTGGGCCTGGCACCTTGTCCACCTCAGTGCCTTCAAACCCTCTCAAACTCTGCTCTCCATGATATCCCCATCTGTCACCACTTCCCCTGCTTCTGCCATTTCTCTCACCTTGGGTGTCCTCCCCTCTTCCCTTTAGTAAATACTGAGCAAGTACTCATTTAGTACTTCCGCCTTATGGCACCCTGCTTCCACCCAACCTCCTCCTTCCTAATCCTTACTATGTGGTCCTTACAGCTCCTTTTCTCCCTGATGTACTTAAAGAAGTCCTTCTCCCCCTTCTTAATGCCTTGTGCCAGCCTGAGTTCCATAGATGCTTTGGCTCCCCTTACTGCCCTTGTCACCTCCTTCGATTCTGTCAAGTACTCCTCCCTGTCCTCCCCCTCCCTGTTTTCTTGTACTTCCTAAAGGCAGCTCTTTTCCTCCTTACCTTTTCCATGACCTCCTTGCTCAACCAGCTCGGTTTCTTAGCCCTAGCCTTCTTGCTCTGGGCCTTGCAGCAGGTTTTGGTTGCCTCCACTATCCCCAGCTTTGAGCTCCCACCTCTGGTTAGTGTCCATACTAGATTGAATTCTGGCCAGGTACCCTTTTACCACTTCCCCCATCCTCCCAAAGTCAGCCATCCTGAAGTCCAGCACTATTGTACCAGATTCCACTCCTTCCTTGCCCATGTCCAATGTGAGCCATACTGAGCGGTGGTCACTCCCTGACAGCGGTTCCTCCACCGTAAGTTCTCTCACAAAGTCCCCATTTGCCAGCACAAGGTCAAGGGTATTTCCTAACCTGGTTGGTTCACTGACCATTTGCAGCAGGAATTAGTGCCTTGTGAAAGGACTGTGGCAAGTGCTGATGCTCCACTGCCTCAATGAATACCAATATGAGCCACGGTGCTAGATGCTTGCAGAACACAAAGTTGACATCTGAGGGGACGCCATCTGGGCCCGGAGACTTGCCCCTGGACATTGAGGAGATGTCATCCATGATTTCTTGCTCCATGAAAGGAGCTGTCAAAGTTCTGAGCAGTCACGATGGTACCTGTGTGAGGCAGATGGATTCGTAGAAGGAATCTAGCTCCCCCTGACTAGGATGGGCTTCTGAGGTGTAGAGGGTCTTGTAGTAATTTATAAAGGCTAGGTTAATGTCGCTTGGGTTGGTAACTGTTTTTCAGTCTTGGAGACCTGAATCAGTGGAATATACTGGGAAGTGTCCAATGTTTTGACTCGGTGGGCAAGCAGCTTCTCTGGTTGCTCCCCTGCCTTCCAATAGGCTTGGTGGAGCCTGTACAAGATGTATTCCACTTTGTGGTATAGGGTGTCTTCAATTTCTCCCCTAAATAGGTTAATCTGCAGTCTTAGTTCAGTCTCTTAAACCAGATTGTGTGCCACTTCCTGCTCTAGGTGTTTAAGGGACCCCTACATGACTTACATGGCTCTGTCTTTTTCCCTCTGCTTCCTTGAGGCATACGCTATCAGTTTACCCCTTAAGACAGCTTTTAAAGAATTTCATTGGAGGCCATTGCGCACATCTGGGGTGTTGTTATACATTTAATAATCTGTGACTTCCCCTTCTAGCCAACTGAGAAAATCCCCATTCTGTAATAAGGTGGTGTTGAATTTCCACTTATTTCTTGGGCCATGAGACGGTCCCTGTGATAGGGTCATCACAACTGGGGCATGATCTGATATCAGTATATTACCCAGGGTTGCACACCAAGCCTGCTAGACTAGTTTTTAGGATACCATAAGTACATCTATTCTACTTTACGAGGAATGGGGAGCTGAATAATGTGTAAAATCTTTTTCACCCGGGTGTAGGACCCACCAAATGTCATGCAGGCCCATCTCCTGAAAAGCCAATGCTATCTGGTGTGCCACCAAGGTTTCTGCCCTGGTGCCCAGCCCTGTTCAGTCCAATGCAGCTGAGAGGGCTAAGTTAAGGTCCCCACCCAACACAACATGAGACTGGTCTTGGATCACTTGTGATAGGAGTGTGGTGAAGAAAGCAATGTCTGAGGTGTTTGGGGCATGTACACATCCCACTTGTAGAGGATCTCCCAGATGTGTGCCCCTCACTAGCACATGCTGAACCCCAAATTGTAGTCCCTTATGCATCAGGATCACAACCCCCTTGGTTCTTGCATTGGCACAGCTGTGAAACACCTTTTCCATCCATGTACTTTTAAGTCTAATTGCCTCACCAGGGAGGAAGTGTGTCTCCTGGAGGAGTGTGTTCACCCCATGACCTTTAATTTGGTTAGCATTTTATGTTTCTTGACTGGGTTTGACATACCATCGACATTCCAAGATATTACATTTAGTGTATCTTCCTGAGCCATTGCAACAGAGTTATGTCCCCGATCCTGTAGTCCACTCACCAGAACGCCACTGGAGTGCCCCACCACCACCCCAACCCCCCACCGAGGCCCAAGAGTGCACCACCCCCAACCACCAACAACAGTATTAAACAGTACAGTAACAAAAATATCCACAGGCAGAGTATATCTGTACACTAGTCAGTCACTCCAATGAAAAAGAAAAAAAAGTTATACACTTACTGTAGCAGTATGCCTGGGACCACAGGACAAATAAGGATAAAGTTGCAATTAAATTAAAAGACATTTTATTTGAGTATTCCCGACTGACTGAGGCACGTCACTTAAGTGCACTAGAAGCAACTTAAGGGTAGTCAGTTAGACTGTATACTCACATGGAAGACAAGACTGGACAGTTTAAGTCCCATCATCTCTCCCACGCCATCCCCCTTGGGATAACCACATGTGATCTGCTATCTCTGCTGGCCCACTGTGATAGTGGCTTGTGTTGTGGCCTGTTATCAAGTATGCAGCTCTCTGTTAACAAAAGTATCCGTGGCTCAGTAAGGAGTGAGGCCATCATGGATGGAGAGGGAGGAGGATCTCTTCAGTCATAGGCCCCTTTAGGGTTTTAAAGAATGAAGTTGCCACGCAGAGATCTGAGGAATACTGGAGGAAGAGAGAGAAAGCAAAGATGTGTACACCGAGTTACCCACACTGTATGCCCCGGTTTAAACAGCAGAGTGGTGTGTGTGTAAAGATGTCCTCCTGGCATAGTCCACATGGCCCCCTTGTGTCACAGTTCAAGAAAATGCATTAGGCTCGTGACCTGCAGAGTCAAGGATAAGCCAGGTCATGCTGTGAATAAACTGAGGTTAAAGTTCCAACTGGGCAGTCAGCCACCCAGATTATGGAGCCGGGAGGCCCCTCAATGAAACCAGAAGAGAACTAGCCTAGCAACCTTCTGTGGGCTACTGCTAGAAAATAAAACCATGAACACAGTGGGCAAAGTTTCAAGGTCCTTGAAGTACCCCAACAGCTCAGGGGCTCAAAATTGGAAACAACAACTGGTGGTTAGCTCCCCACACTCTGAGAGCACTCTGGGAGCTGTCAATTAAATTTCCTCCGGGTAGATAGTTTGAGGGTGTCAGGTATCAGGTGAATCCTCAGGCGCGCATTGTTGGTTACATGTGGCACCTTGGAGGGGGTTTGAGCTTTAGGGGAGGACTGTGCTTTAGATGGGCCCAGGGCCTGTTGGAGGAATTCATTTGCATCCTCTGGCATGGTAAATGATTGTTGTTTGCCATTGATTCCCACTGAGAGGGTGGCTGGGTATAGTAGGGAATAAGTTAGCCCCCAGTTCCTCAAGCCCACTTTAATTTTGTCAAATTTCTACCGCTTCTCCAGGATGGAGCGAGGGTAGTCAGAGAAGAAGGACACTCTTTCCCCTCCAACTAAGATATCTTGCTTTTCCCTCACTTTCTGCAATATCAGGTCCTTGTCTTGGAACCTTAAGAGTTTAAAAACCAGGGGTCTGGGTCTGTTGCCCTTCTAGGGTCATCTGGCCACCCTAACTCTATAGGCTCTGTCAATCTCGAAATCAAACCGAGTGGGTTCGAGGCTCAACCATGCTGGCAGATTCTCCCTCAAGTACTGGACCAGGTCCAGTCCCTCTTTCAGCCCAATTAATCTCAAATTTATTTCTCCTACCACTCCGCTCCAGGTCCTTGATCTTATTTGTGAGCCGCTCGACTTGTGCTTTGGCAGTTTGCAGCTGTATTGTAGCCTCATTTCCCCACCTGTCCAGCTGAATGATTTGAGCTTCAGCTTTGCTGACCCTCACAGTCAGTGCAGATATAGAGGCCTGTGTTTCTGTGACTGTGTGGTGAATAATTTCAGTGCTACTTGTCATTCGTTCTAGTAGAGTTGTCGATGGGCCGGATGCTTCCTGCATCCCCCATGAGGCATCTTGTACTGAGGCCACCGCCATTTTGGCTTGGGGGGAGCACTAGGCCAGGCGGGGATTCTTCAATATCTTTTTTCCGTTTACCACCAATCTCTGGAGTCCCGATTTTGGTCATATGCGCCACTGGGGAGTTTCACCGATCTCTGGCTACAATTACAGCAGTGACCCAACATGGAAAAATCAATGAATGGGAATGGCATTATAAGAGGCGACGAGAAGCTTGGAACTTAGGTGGCCATCCTGCTTGGGTCCTCAAGTGACGTCTGTTTCTCCTCCCCTTAACAGTCCCCCTACACCAGGTGCGATGCTTAACTGCCAGTTTTTGTTTGAACATTATGCTCTTTCTGTGGTCTTTGTGTGCAACTATCTTTTCACTTTTTGGATCACTGTACTTGTCTAAGTTATGTATCGCTCTTGCCAGGTCGCATCTGGAAATGCATTTAGGCTGAGTGTGCCTTTCCCAGTCACCAGCTTTCAAATAAATAAATATAATACTCAGATTTGCTGGATTACATACAGGGGCTGTGTTTGTGGACCTGAGTAAGGTATTCAACCAGGTAAACCACTCTAACCTGTTAGGAAGTTGAATTTAGGAGTTTAGGCTGAGCCCCTAAATTGGTTTCAGTCATATTTAACAAATCACAAACAGTGAGTTGTCCAGGAAACTATAACATCAACCCCTATGGCAATAGGTAAGGGAGTCCCACAAGGCTCCTCCCTCACCCCTCTGCATTTTAATATACATGTAAATAATCTTCCAAAAATATTTGTAGCAGCGAGGTCTGACTGTACATGAATTATACAGTTTTGGTGGCCTCAGTGGACAGCTGGATTGAACTGGAACGTACAATTCAAATGGATTCCAGTATAAATGGAAGAGTGGCTCACCAGGTTGGGCTTATTGGTCAATGGGAAAAACACAGTGTATCTTTTTCTCTGAAAGGTCAAATAAAGATGAGAAAGTGATGTTGGACCCTGTATTCAAGATAAGACAAATGGTGACTAATATGAATAGTTATACTTAAAGGTGTCCAAACTAATGACAGACTGTCTACTGTTGAGCACACAAACATATTGGTTAATGAGACTAATCAAAAACAAGCATTTGTCAGTGCTGGTTGATCACTACTGGTATTGCTGTTGTACTGGATCTTGCTTGTACACATTTTTATGATGTATTTACCCAGGATAGAGCAGATGAGATTCAGTATCTCATTTTCAGTGGTGTCCTGCTTTGACACATTGTTAGATTGTAATTACCCAGGACAGGGCAACTGAGAGGCAATATCTACTTTTAAGTGGGCTCCCACATGTTGACCCCAAATGTCCAACAGTCTTTTTATGACCTGACATTAGGATCAAGACAGGTGGAGTTTTTATAATCCCATCCAGAAGATAATTTCACTGTGCGACTATGGAAATGGGTTTCGGAGTGGATTTGTAAAATGACACCTGCTATATTCAAAAGGTGGGGTAACACAAGGGATATGTTGAACATTAGGAGCCAAAATCTGCAAAAAATAAAGTTACTGAGTAAATGTTGGAACAATTTGTTTCCTCATAACTTAGTTGTTTTTTTACATTTTTACCCCAGATTTTCAACATAATCTTTTTATGACCACTCCTTCAGAGTATGACAGGTATCATTTACAAAACAATAGCTAAAATATAATTGTGCACCACAAGTGTTAAAACACATTTTGGGTAGAATTTGAGAAATGACAGCTGTCACATTCATGACGTGGTGTAAACAAATGGCTATGTTGAAAAGTTGGGGTTAAAATATTATAAATTACCACAGTTATAAGTGTGCATTGAAAAAATTGCAACGTAGATTCATAACTTTGTTGTTTTTTCATATTTTCACCGCATATTTTCAACATGGCTTACTTATGACCCCATATAGCCTTCTTATGAGCCCACCTCATGACCAAGGGCACAGAACATTTTCAAATCCTGCCCAAAATGTGATTTTGGGCCACAAGTATGAAAACACATTTTGGCCAGGATTTGAAAAATGACAGCTGATACGTTCATGAGGTGCAGTGAAGAAATAGCTATGTTGAAAATTTGGGGTCAAAACATTGAAAATTAACAAAGTTATGAGCCTGAGTTCTTAAATTTCAATGAAGGCTCGTAATTTTGTATTTTTTAAATATTCTTACCCCAAATGTTCAACAGACATTTTTTATAACTCCACCTCATGAACAAGGGTGGAGAAAATGTTCAACTTCTGCCCAAAAGGTAATTTCATGCACTGACCACAAAGTCACCTTTCAGGACACAAAAGCACATTTTAGCCAGGATTTGAAAAATAACAGCTGCTACATTTATGAGGTGCTGTGAAGAAATGGCTATTTTGAAAAATTGGGGTCAAAATCTTGAAAATTACCAACTTTATGAGCCTGTGTTCACAAATTTCAATGTATGCTTATAACTTTGTTGTTTTTTATTATTTTTACCCCACATTTTCAACATAGCCTTTTTATGACCCCACCTCATAAACACGGGTAGAGAAAAGTTTCAACTCCTGCATGAAAGGTGATTTTGCACAATGACCATGAAATCACCTTTTGGGACAGATTTGCCTAATTTCACTACCATTCTTACAGGGAACTGCATACCTGATTTCCTCAGTTAATGATCTGGCATTGAAGAGTGAAGATGTGTCTGTGGTTCATAGAGGATTATGACGTTGGACTCCTTGTGGGTAAGTAAGGGTTTGGGAGGGTATGGGGCGGTGGGTTCTTAGTGCAAGGGTCGGGTGGGGGGAACTGACAATGCAGCAGCAGCAGCAGACATTGATGTACAGTTTTCTTTTTTACAGTGTACACAATTAGAAAATAAAACCACAAGGGACAGTTTTCTTTATTTCAGGTGGTGACACTGGATGACTGGGCACCCCCAGTGTCAGTATTATATTTTTGGGGAGGCAGCAGGTAAAGCAAATAGGATGCTGGGATGCATAGGCAGGGACATCACCAGCAGGAAAAGGGAGGTCATAATTTCACTATACAAGACACTAATGAGGCCCCACCTGGAGTACAGTGTACAGTTCTGGAGACCTTACCTACGAAAGGACATAGACAGGGTAGAGAAGGTTCAGAGGAGGGCAACAAAGATGGTACACGGATTGCATCACAAGTCCTATGAGGACAGGTTGAAGGAACTGAATATGTACTCCCTAGAGGAGAGGAGGGAGAGAGGGGAATATGATAGAGACATACAAGTATCTTCTTACAGGGAGGAACAGGGTACAGGAATACACTATTTTTAAGTGAAAAAGATGTTCCAGGACTAGAGGGCATGGGATGAAGTTGGAGAGAGGACAATTCAGAGGAAACATGAGGAAGAATTTCTTCACAGAATGGGTGGTGGACAAGTGGAACACCCTGCCAGAGGAAGTGTTGGGAGCTGAAACAATCATGGGTTTTTAAGAATGCATGGGATAGACATAAAGAAATTCTGGAGGTCAGGGGTAAGGGGCAACAGACCTCTTGGAAAACATAAACTGAACTTGCAAGCTCAAATGGGCAGACTGGGTGGGCCATAGGCCCTCATCTGCCTACACTGTCTATGTATCTATGTATCTATGTAGGTGGATGCTGAGTGGGAGAGTCATGTGGGGAGTCAGTAATAGAGGCGGCAACAAACATTGTAGGGTGGTTTTGTTTTTTACAGGGTATATTTACAAAAAAACCTACCAAGGATAGTTTTCTTTATTTCAGGTGGTGACACTGCAGATTAGGCACCCCCAGTGTTGGTGTTATGTTTGTGGGGGTGGGGGTGGGTGTTGAGTGGGAGGGTCAGGTGGGGGGACAGTAAAAGGGGTGGCAGTAACAGGCATCGATGAACAGTTTTCTTTGTTACAGGGTTTAATTCAACCTCAGCAGACTGATCATGACAGATTAGTTGAGCATGCTGGGTGGCGTACAGCAAAGGGAAAGAGCCAATTTGTGACTAGGTCAGCGCTCTCAATTGAAATACATGAGGTTTTTGCCCAGCAAGCCAGAACAGTGTCGTAATCAGCCTGGCTGATGACTGGTGTGACACTGATGAGTCCTTTGCAGACTACTCTGCATTGGACTGACAGTGTCACGCCTCTCAAAAGGCATTCTCCTAACAAACTGTTCACTGTACATGTGTGCAGGGTGAACATAATTAGGGGTCCTTCAAAGAATATCTTCTCATCTATCTCAAGAATCTAAAACTAAACTTGTTAAGCAACTGCTGATCCTTGTATTAAAATATGGAAATTTGATATATAGAAATTTGTCTCAAAAGGCAAAGATAGCTTGCATGTACAATAAACTTGCAAGATTTGCCAGTTCAAGAAAGTATGATACACACCACTGTATTGTATATGAAATATTAAACTGGCTACAACCAAATAGCAAAGGATAATTTAATTGGCTTTCATGGATTTATAAATGATTAAAGTCTAAAACTGAACATTTGTTAAATAAAATGTAATACTTGAAGCTCCAAAAAATGACAGGAATCAGTTGAGACCTGTTGATAAGGGATTCCATGTGTGTGTAACAAATTTGGTAATTTGATCTTGCAAAAGTGTGTTAAAATTTTGTAATGAAGTACCTGGTAATATTAAAGCTAAAAAATTAACTGAGAGTTTCAAGAAGCTCACAGGAAAATCTTGATGCAGTCATGCGACTGCTGCAAATTAATTATACATGGCAATTCTTCTTTCTTTGTTTATTGTACATTTTTATGTAAATTGTACTCATTTTCAACAATGTTGGTAAACACAGACAGTGCAGGGATGGAGCGACCAGAGGACTAGCTGGTCCTCATACAACAATACTGAACCCAGAGTTGGTCACACTTGGTGGGCTTAGTAAAAAATACAAAGTTAATGCAGCAGAACAAATTTCAAATATGTGATGGTTCTGGCTTAATCTTTTTGTTTTAATTAATTTGTTAAATAACTGTGTGAAGTCACATCATTCAATGAAGTCACTCCTTCTAATCACTGCACAGACTCTAATATGATTAGTTTCTTATTGCTCAAGCTATAACTCCAACTGGAGAATAACAGATCCACATCCAGAAAGGTGTTCACAATGCAGATAGCTTGACAGTGCAAAAAAATTGGCTGTACAAATTGTTTTGTACTTGCAGTACTCTGAATAACTGCAGAGAAAGTAAAGATGCCAGACCAAAAGCAATACCACAACCTAATGCAGACAGATAGGACTGTGGTGCTCAGACAACCCCTAGCACTTCACCCAGCTTGGCCTTCCTCAGTGGGAGAGGCTATCACCACACTTCAATGCTGCATTGCTATGTCATAGGACTAGCAAGCATAACAGATTTTAAAGGAGTACATCCTATATAATGCTAATATATGTTGGAGGTTCGAGGCCCACCACCAACCAAAAGTGCATGTGCAGAAGTAAATATAAACAGAAAGGTTCTATAAATATAAATATACTTTAAATTACTCCTGAGTAAGACTAACTAAAAACAATGGCATTCAATAGTATGCCACATATATAGTTTAAATAGCCCAATGCAAACTGAAGTGCAACCAGATACTCTGTTAATGTTCAAATGCAACAACTTTATCAAATACATAGCAAGAAGATGTGCTGAGAGCAAATAGATTGCCAGTTCCAGTGCGACAACCAAGTCCCGTTATGTTGTCTTTGGTATTAGTGCACGGAGATGAAACTTCATATGTTTGTCTGACCAACAAACAAAAGAAAGCCGCACCGAGTAAAAGCTGGTGCTAAATTAATGAACAAATATCAGACAAAGGAAATAAGCACCCAGCTAGAGCAAAATGAAATTACAAAGATAACTCTTCATGACTCTACAGCTATTCATCAAGTATTTTTAAACATTAGAGCATGTACAGCCACTAAATATGAAGCGCTGTACGTAATTTATGCAATTTTGAAATGCTCAATCTAAATAGAACATGATGTAAAGACTCATTTAGTAGAAACAAATCATGATTTTGTTATTAATCAAAAACCAACACATGTAAACATCAAAATTAGTAATCAGGGACTCAAATAGACAAACAAATTATTTATAAAAAAATCAGCTAAGTCTATATTGTCATTAAGACCCATGTCTTCCCTTGATTTCAGAACAAAAACCCAAAAGCTTTCTCGCTGACCCATCAATTGTTTTAAATTACCTCTTCTCAGTCCCACTGTAACTTTTTCCAAACCAACAAATTTAATATTGAGTACTAAGCTAGAATTTCTACAGCTTTGGATGTGTTGTACTATGACATATGTCATGTCTATTTTTGCTAAAGCCCTAACATGTTCACTAATTCTAACTTTAAATTTTCTAACAGTTCTTCCAATGTAGAAAAACCCACAGGAGCACTGTAATTTATAAACAACTCCAGCAGTGTTACACAAAATCAGATCACAAATCTTGAAAATCTGGTTAGTAACTGGATTTTGAAACTGGTCAGTAGCCAATATATGTGGACAGAATTTACACCTGCCACATTTTTAGTGCCACTAGGTGGTGGAAGTTGCCACATAACTTTAGATTTTTTGTTGTAGAGGTAAATATGACCTAACATCCTTGTTAGCAATAGTGGGAGCCCTCGTATAGACCATATTTGGTCCATTGCCAACATGTTTCCTCATGTTAGACTCAATCTGCAACATACCCCAGTTTTTGGTCAAAATTTCCTTCAACTGATTGCTTTTAGATTCAACAAACTGAGACAAAGATTGTGTAAGTCACCCATGTCCCAATATAATAGGTCGACCAGGAGGGTTTACAGGATCCTTGTGGATTTTGGGTAAACAGTATATGGTGGGAATCTTTGGATCCAGGACAACTAATGTTCGATACTGTATTTGAGATATGTAATTACTAACTAGTCCTTCTTCCAAAACACTGTCTATGTTTAGCTTTAACTGTTTGGTATTATTATAACACATTTTCTGATAAAAGGAACTATCAGACAGCTGCCTATTCATTTCCAAAATATATTTATCTCTGTCCATAATGACTATTGCCCCACCTTTATCTGCACTCTTAACAACAATTTTGTTTTTTTCAGATGGTGATTTAAGTACTGCTCGTTCTTTAATTGAACAGTTACTGTAACATTTTAAATTTGGCTATGCTGCTAACTCTGAAATATCAAGTTCACACTTTTTAACAAACAGAGACATAGCTGGACTAAAAGTAGGACAATAATAGGATTATGGTTTAATAGGAACTGAAGAACTAGTGTCATCAACAATCTCATCATTATTTGAATCAGTCCCAAAAATAGTTCACAACATAATTTTTCTTGCAAAATTATGTAAATCCACTAGAGTCTGGAAATGATTTATGTCAGTGGTAAGTGAAAATATAAGTCCCTTGTTCAAAACAGCCTCCTCATTTTGTGTAAGACAGTGGCTAGATAAATTAACAACAACAGATTCGAAAGGCACAGGTATTAGTGTTCATATCTCCTTCAACCTCTACCAGGTCTTGCCCCCTCTCCGCATCCTCTTCTTTGTATGGTGGTTTCTTGAAAGCATGTTTGCCTTAAGCTGTAGCACTGGGGTGGAGTAGTAGAGTAATTGTATGGTGGGTCATGTTCTATTTAGATTGAGCATTTCAAAATTGTATAAATTACGTACAGCGCTTTATATTTAGTGGCTGTACATGCTCTAATGTTTAAAAATACTTGAATAGCTGCAGAGTCATGAAGAGTTATTTATATTAGTTTTCACTATGAGTGACTATTTATTAAATCAATTTGTTTAAAACAGCTCTTGTAGTATTCTCCAATTAATTGATCAAGCATTGATTTAAATGTACGTGCTTTTTTCATTAGTATATGCAAAGATATTTGACATTGATGTTTCTTGTAATTATTTTAGCATTACCGTTAATTGTTTTTACATTTTTCACATGGTGATTCAATCTATACATAAGTGTTTTCTACATTGATGTACTATCTCTGATGAAGCCAGGCTGTTAGTTTGGCGAAACATTAGATGGCATTTTTTACCCCTTCACCAGTTTGGTGATTAGCCTAGTATTTTACACACTGTTATTAAAAATAAAATAATATGTTTGTAATTTCATTTTGCTCTAGCTGGGTGCTTATTTCCTTTGTCTGATATATGTTTGTCTGGCAGCAGAAGTTGTTCTCACCATCTTATATCTTTGCATGGGCAATATGATTACATTCATGTGGCAGTTCTATAGAATGGTGTACTGACTGAAAAAAAAACATATATATATATGGGATACATGTACATGATGGGTAGGTGTGTGATATGGAAAATATTCTCCCTCTTGTAAGTGAGCTCTGGATATCTTACAAGTGCCAAAGGCACGAGTGAAATTATCCAAAGCTCATGATGCAGGAGTGAGAATATTTTCCATCGCACACAATCTGTCCATCATGTGTGCTATTTATACAATGGGGGTGAGAGCTTCAGAAATAAAGTTATGTTTTTCTGTTTGGTAACTGGGCAAGTTTTTAGTGGTGATTTGGGAGCACTGGACAGTGAAGTGACTTGTTCAGAGTCACACAGTGTGGAAGTGGAGAGAGTCAAACCCAGGTCTAGTGTGCTGGATATATCAAGGTTGTTCAGAGCTCATTATTCAAACCTCTAGGCTATCCTGAGAGCATTGTTTGTAGTTGTTCTCAGTGTGTGTGAGTGTTTCTGAATGGGCTGGGAGTGTTATACACACTACGGAAAACGTGTGAATGTGTTTGGCAGTGCTAATTGAGTTAGTTTCAGCTTGCAGTGAGAAACAGAAACTGTGTAGTGCAGCACTGTGATTTGGAATGCAGTCTTTCTTGCATTTGAGAGTAGTATAATAATGGGCTGTGAGTTGTTGAAACACTATGGGAAACAGGTGAGAGTTCTTTGAAGTGTTAATAGTTACTTGCAAGTAGCAGTGAGAAACAGATTTGTGAAACAGTTCAAATCAAAATGCAGGCTGTGGATTGTTAGGGAGTGAGTGATGACATCAGCACAGTATGTATAAATGGCATTTATCATCACCCTAGTGATGTCATCAGCATTTATCACACTCCAGTGGAAATAGCTACATTTATCACACTCTAGAAGCTCTCACCCCTATTGTATAAATATATATATATATATATATATATATATATATATATATACACACACATATACTGTATGTATATATATATATATATATATATATATATACACACACACACACACAGTATATACTAGTTGAAAGTACAATAACATTAAAACAATTATCAAACTTATATCCAGTTGTATTACAGTGATGACACAACACCATCAATTGGCATTGTGCTGTCACTGTAAATGCGTTCTTGCGGGCTTCACCTCCTGCACCTCCCTCGCACTTTAAATAACCAACTCTGAGTCAGAGTTGGTTCAGGGAGGGGGCGAACTCCCCAGTGCCAGCAGCATTGGGAAACCAGCAGACCATCACAGAGACCTGTCGATATTGTCACTGTGATGGCCTTTGCTGTGTTCCCATCACTGTAGCAATGGTATACCTTGATTAATGATTGGCTTTATGTGTCAATTCCAGACTGAAACATGTATTTATTAACAGACTAATTTACATACACTCTGAATATGTTTCCTAAACTCATTATCATTTCAACTCAATCAGGGGTAAGAGCAATTATTATGATATTTTATGTGTTTTGTTATGAGAAGGCTTTCAGATCAAATTTATTGTTATGACCATCTGGTTTGATACATTTGAGTCTATGCATCCAAAGAGCTTTCTTTTGCAGAATCTTTCTCAAGCAATCCCCTTCTCTCTGTGGGGCTCTCATGTGTTCCAGTGTCATCCATATAATTGCATCTGGATTACAGACATGGGTCACTTTGAAGTGAAAACAGAGAGGGCTAGCCTGGTGTCCGTTTACAATATTTCTTACATGTTTTTTTTTTCCACAAAGTTTTTATCCTTCCTAGAAGACCTGGGTGGCTATCAGCCTTGTTCCCATGCTCAGCGGCTGTCCCCTTACCTCAGTCCTAGTCCAAGAGCTAGATTTTCCACAGATTTCCCCCTCTGGTAGGGCAGAAGGGGGAGGGCTATCCTCCCCATGACACATGTAGTACATCCAGGTCACTCCAGGTCCATAGTGGAAGAGTGGACCACCAAGACACAGACATGGCTTGATATGGCTCAGGCTCCTAGATTTTCCTTCTGATTTTTCTTCCCTCCCCATTGCTTGGATGTACATGTCAATGTGTACATGTAGAGGCATGCCTGTGCCACAGAAATCCCACAGCTCCCTCCCATTCTTGCTGCTCCCTAACTGTCCTATCCTCAGGCCTCCACCTGGTGGCAGTTATGCCATGGAGCCAGCAGCCTCTCCACCCTGGGAGAGGAGCACAGTCCATTGGATGCTCTACCCTTCCCCCAGATCAGCCCCCAGCAAACTGAGGCCAGTCCCAATGCCAAGTCATTGGCATGGCAGCCAGTAGCACTACTGACTGGCTTCTCTCACATGTTCTTGTATTCTTTGCTTTATTGATCTAATCATCCTCCCACCATATATCTTTTCACATGGGCAGGAGAGAGAAGTAAATAACAGTCAATATCACATGCAATACGCTCTCAAACTTCAAATTTAACCTTTAGCAGAGGGTTTTTAAACACATCCCCATGGGTGCCAATCTTTTTTTTTTTACTTTCTATTTTTGCTCCCCCTTGCCTCCTGTGCTCTGCCCCATCGGTAGATGCCTGGCATCTGTCCCTGTTCCTTCCTGCCTGGAGCCCATGGTAGACCCCCCCATGTAGCCTTGGTTTTCCCCCAGGTGGAGATAAGGTGGGGCCCATACACCCCGAGCACTTGCACTTCATCAGGGTTACTGGTGGAACAGGCAGGGGACATTAGGGATCTGGGCTGGCACTCCATCTTCCCAGAGTGCAGAGGGTCATTATTCTGGTTTCTGGGGTGTGACATGCATCCCAACATCAAGGCAGAGCCCCACTGACATCCATCATGTCCTCCCACTTTGGCTATGGCAAGGCATTTGCTGCACCCTAGGACTCCACCTGATGGCAGACAAGCACCGAGTCACATCCCCTTTCCCTCCCTGGAGAAGGCGAGTGGTCCTCAGACACTCAAGCGTTCTCCCCCCAGCCAGCCCTCTGACTCCCTGGGCTCGTTCCTGAACCCAAGTCACCAGCGTCATGAGCGGTAGTGCTACCACTACACTGGAAAGCTGGTAGAGGTGCAATTCTTACAGAATTTGCATCTTTTGCAACACTGAAACTCTGGTTTGGGAGGGAGCAAATTCCTTCTTATTTCAGTAATTGGAGCTCTGTACTGACTGTGAACAAATTTCTCATGCAAATTAAGTGCTCTCTTAAAGCTTACTCTTGGTTTTGTGCCCACTCAGTCCTTCAGGTTTGTACCACTCAGAAGCAGGGGCCAAACCAATGTATCAGGGTACCGATTTTGTTTGCCACTCCATTATATAAGATAGACAATGTCTCAGGTTGTTCCTGCATATCTTTCTTTCTTAACTAATGGATTTTCGCTGTTCAAACTTCATACCATGTTTTGGGCCCTTTCTAATAGTTTGGCGATATAGCCCTTCCCCAAAAACCTGTTATTCTGATCTCTCCTGATGACAAGAGATCAGAAGAGCCATTCCATCTTGGTTCTTCTTGATCTCTCTTCAGCGTTTGACACTGTGGACCATGTGGTTCTTCTTGAATGCCTCAGGTTCATCTGCAGCCTGTCTAGTACAGTCCTCAGGTGGTTTAGATTCTTCCTCATTGGCAGAACTTACAGGGTGATGTCAAGGATTAATTCTTCTGGCCCAGTCTCTCTGTCATATGGGGTACCTCAGGGTTCGGTGTTGTCCCCCATGTTGTTCGCAGTGTACATGCTGCCCCTCAGGGACATTGTAAGGAGGAATGGGCTGAGGTTTCACTGCTATGCTGATGATACCCAGCTCTACCTATCTTTTGCACCCAACCAGGATAGAGCTCTCTCAATATTTAACAACTGCCTCACTGAAATCCAGAACTGGATGGATTTAAGTTGGCTGAGGTTGAACTCTGAGAAGACGGAGATATTGTTTGTGGACCCAGGTCGCCAGATAGAGGGGAGGAGAGCTGGTTTGCCTTCAGGACTTTTTCTTAGTGGCTCTCAGCTCCCACTTCTGAACAGGTGCAAAATCTGGGGCTGATTTTTGATAATGGGCTGACACTGTGATCGAAGGGTTCGATGGTCATCAAATCTTCCTTTTACCATCTGAGGACCATCTCCAGGATTAAACAAGTTGTTCCATCTGGTGATCTGCCTACATTGGTCCACACCTTTATGACCTTGTGCCTTGATTATTGCAACTGCCTTTATCTAGGGCTACCAGGGGTTGAGATCCACTGCTTACAGCTAGTGCAGAATGCTGCAGCCCGATTATTGATAGGTACTTCTCGTACCTGTCATATTTCTCCGGTGCTACATGGACTGCACTGAATGCCAGTACAATGGCGGATCACCTTAAAAGTTGGACTTCTGACTCATAAAGTCCTACGCGGACTTGGCCCAGACCACCTGAAAGAGCTAGTGGTGCCCTACTGCACTAGGCGATCGCTCCGCTCACTGGACAAGGGGTTGCTAGAGATTCCAAGGGTTTCTTTAAAATCCTTGGGGGCCTGTGCTTTCATGTGAGCAGACCCAGCCCTTTGGAATTCTCTACCCCGTTCACTTCAGGAGTGTGCGTCCATGGAGAAATTTAAACAAGCCCTGAAGACCCATCTGCGGTATCAAGTGTATTTGACCTGATGTTATTTTATTGGATTTTATGAACCAGAATTTATTGTATGCAAGTTTTATTATATTGTTTTTATTTAGAATCGTTCGTTAAAGTGCCTTGGTTTTAGAAAGGCACGGTACAAATAAATATTATTATTATTATCCGACTCAGACTCAGACTCAAATTGATAACAACAGTCTCTTTGGATCTGAAGAAATTGCTCATATGAAATAGAGTTCTTCAAAAACACTGAGTGGGCACTGGTTGAGTGTAGGAGCAAATTTGTTGCCATTGGTTGCGGAAACCTTTCATGCTCACTATTTAGCCATCTTTACCTGTTAATGTAATATCAGGAAACTCAATACTTTCTGAATTAATTGTAGCAGTGATTTTAAGGTTCCTATCATTTTGGTTCAGCCATGATACAAAGCTACTGTAGCTGCTCCCTTTCTGTCCACATGGCATATGTAGATTTGCATAGGAGAATTCCTCTGAAAATGCCCAGAGGTCTTTAGGAACAGATCACGTAAACAGTACCTCTGTTCTTTGTGAAGTAATCTATCTTGCATTGCTTAGTGTTATTATTACTATTTTATATGTTATATGTATTTTATTTATTTAGCATTTGTTGACTGAGTAAGCACACTAGACAAAAAATACCTATTTTTAGGTGCGACCCCGAAGTTTACAGTAAGGTGTACAGACAATGTAATAGGGAGAAATATACAGGGAGAGTTGGAGGACATTTACAAAAGATGAGATTTGAGTAACATTAGGTTACATTTTGTTAACAATACATGCATTGTATTTCATGTAATAAACAGAGTACAACAATAAGTGCAATCAAGTACCCATTTCTTAGGGTGACAAGTTGGGCAGAAAGAGACATTCATAGGTCAGAGATAAGAATAAAGAACAAGGGTTAACACAAGCTGTACATTGTGGAAGACTGAGGCTGTTTGGAAAAAGTCAAAGGGATAGGGGTTCAGGGGCAGTGGCAGGCTGAGAGGATATTTAAATATTCCCACAGAGATTTTATAAAACTGTTATGTGTGCCAGCACATCGGGCAGCCTCAGAAAGGGTGCTCCAGAAACTGGGAGCACAGACAGCAAAAGCCCTATTGCCAGTCATGGAACTGGATCCTTGGTATGGAGAATGAGTGAGAGGCATTTAATCTGAACAGGTATGTAGGCTGGACAGGCTTAAGGAGGCTAGACAAAGCAGGAGGGCTAGCAGCTCTGAGTATTTTGTCGATAAAGCAGCCCAGAACTAGGAATCGGTAGCTGGATGGGGTCAGCCAGTCAAGTTTATTGTACAGGTCACAGGAGCAGCAAGAGCAAAGCGTCAGATATTGTTATATGCAACAGCCCACTTTGCAAGGCTAGTCTGAGCAGCAAGGTTGAAAGTTACAAGTTCATAGCTGAGAGTGGGTAGCAGCATGCCTTCGGCCAAAGTGAGGCACATAGCTGCAGTAAGAGCACCTCTCGCCCTATAGAGTAGGCCCAACTTGGCATTTGTAGCCTTACACATATTATGGATGTGCAGTAAGAGGTCCAGTTGGGGGTCAAGAGTGACTCCCAGGTATTTAAAGGAGGAGATGAACCTACTGAGAACCCGTCAATACCCTTAAGGCACATGAGGGCAGGGCACAGTTTTAGCTTCGCTGAAGAGCCAAATAGCATAGCCTGCATTTTTGCAGTTTAGAATAAGCTTATTTGACAAGAGCCAGGATTGAAGCTTGAGGAAGTCCCCTTCCAATTTGGAATTTATAACATGGATATCCTTCGAGCTGGTGAGCAGTACCTGATCATCGGCATATACAGCAGAGTAGGATTGCAATGAGAGGTGACCAACAGAAGGTTATTGACAAACAGAGAAAATAAGATTGGCCCAGAATGGACCCCTGTAGAACCACAGAATTGACAGGCGTAAGCTACAAAAGGGCTCTGTTATCCTTGACAAGCTTCCGCCTACCATTAAAATAATTAGTGAACCAAGATAAGGCAGGGGGTAGTCCAAGCACACACAGTTTTGAGTACAAAAGGATATGATGCACCAGATCAAAGACCTCTGAGAGGTCTACAAAGATCACTCCAGACAACGTACCATGGTCAGTTGTAATCCTAATATCGGATGTGACCTTGGCAAGAGCTGTGGTTGTGTTGTGGCCCTTGCGAAATCCATGCTGCTCTGGGGACAAAAGATCATGCTACTGCAGGTATTCCAACAGCTGAACTTCAACCACCATTTCCAGTAGCTTGTTGACAACCGAGAGGATAGCTATGGGACAGTAGTTGTCAGTGCATTTTTGATCTTCTTTGTTTGAAGACCGGTACTACCCGGGCTACTTTCCAGACGGGGGAACCACCCCGGTGGTCAGGGATAGGTTGAAAATATGGGATATAGGAAGAGCAAGAAAGGGGGCTCCCAGTTTTAGGAGCTTAGGCTCCAGAATATCATGCCCAGCACTCACGTATGGAGAAAGACCAGCTAGCAGCTTATGGGTATCAGACACAGAAACAGCTTTAAGATACAAGGGGGATGGGACACAGTCAGGGGGTGGGAGGGTTACCAAGAGAAGACTGTGCATTAGTAGTAGCAAACAGGGAGGTGTAAGATGAAAGGTCTGAGAATTGAGTATTAAATGCATTAGCGATAGTTACAGCATCATTGTAGTGTATGCCCCTAAGCAGCACATCAACAATTTCACACCTGCTACAACCGCACACTACATTTTTAATAGTCTGCCAAAAGGTTGGGGATCCCTAGCAGAAGACAACAGGACAGCAGTGGAGAAGTCACTTTTTGCAGTTTGAATGACTCTTTTACATGTATTTCTAAGCCACTGGTATTCACACAGTAGGTGGACAACTCATTCGTAGCCTTAAATTTTTCTAGTTTGTCCCTGGTTTTCATAAGGGATAGCAAGCCACCATGAAGCCATTTGGTGACAGTCCCTCTGACTCTTCTCTTTATTACAGGAGCATGCTTGCCCTATAATGGGGAGAGGATATCAAGAAGGTTTTGTAGAGCATCAGAGGAGTCAACAGCCGATAACATCAGTGCCCAGTTAATGTGCACAAGCTCTTGAAGGAAATGTTCATGGTCAAAGCAAGAAAAGTACCTCACATGTATGATCTTATAGGGCACCTCAGGGGGGAACATCTCCAGACACAAAAAGTGGGACAGTTATCAGATATTGAGTCCGAGAGGATTCCAGACTCAGCAACCCTATCAGGGTGATTTGTCAACACCCAGTCCAGTAGAGAACTCTCCCCCGGGGTTGGATCCTTGTGGCCATATTTATAAGTTGGCTGAGACCTAAGACAGCAAGAAAAGGTTCATAAAGCTTAGCATTACCCATGGACTAGTTCAGGTTAAAGTACCCAAGTATCATCACCTCATTTGCAGCAACTCTGAGACCAATAGAGTAAGGCAAATAAGAGAGCTCTTTCACACACCCATTGGGGGGGGGGGGTTGTAGACACAGATAATGTGAATCTTTTTTGTGTTACCCAGAAGGAGTAGAGCATGAAGGAATTCACAGTCTACAATAGAAGGATGCTCATACAGAACTTGGGACACATTTAGATGGCTTCTGTAGTAAAGCAGAACGCCTCCCCCACATTTCTGACCTGCACAGTTGCATCAGACAAGGTTAAAGTTCAGAATGGCATAGCCCAAGTCAGGAGTACAGGGCTTAAGCCATGTTTCAGTAAGGCACAGGATGTCTGGGTTGTGGAAGGTAGACTAGGCAGGAAGTTCTGTATAATTGTGAGGAAGACTACGGATATTATGATGGGCCATCTTAAGGCACTTCACAAGGGACCAAGAAAAGGATCTGGGGGGTAGTAGAGGTACCCAAGGTTAAGTTGGATCTCATTAACTAAAAGAATACAGAGTAAGGACAGCCAGAAGACATAAATGAGGCAGGGCAGTCCAACTGTCCTATTGTGAGCTTTAGTGTGACAAAAAGAACGCTTATCCACACAAAGAGTGACCCATATAGACATGCAAGCTACACACCCAAGGGGGCATAGGTTTAGCTGCTTTGCAGCAATGAAGTTAGAGAAGGTGTAGTTAAGGCAGGGTTATGGCCCGGGGGACCACCAGTCAAAGGAATATAGGCTGAAGTAAGATGCAGGGCTCCAAGGAGCGTGAGGATGCCTATTGTATACAAAATAAGAGAAGGCAGCTGAGATCTTGTAGTGTCAGGTCAGGTTAGGTCCCTTGCAGAAAGATGGACTAGATAGAAACCTGAGCTATCAAAGGCTATGGGGGAGGGAGGGCAGCAAGGTATCACTAGTATATGGAAATACTGCAGTGACCTCTAGTGGTCCTAATGTAAATCAATCAATCAATCAAAGTCTTTATTTAACCAGGCGATCACCGTTGAGCAAGTTCATTTTCGAGGTGGACCTAGGTTTGTTAACAAGGAACAAGGGACGATATACATGGGATGCAACACACAAGAAAATAGTAATAATATAAATAAAGTGAGATACAATAATACAGTATATACAAAGTATCAGCAGGTAGTATTGACAGTAGTATATGTTTGGAACAGAAGATACGGCTAGTTTTGGGCAGGACACAATTTTTCATAAAAGTAAAGAAATATACATATCAGGTGCACTGGACACAAATAAAACCTAATATAAAAATATATATAGTGATATGGTATGGAGAATTTAAAGCTGGAACCAGGGTCAAAGGAATGTGGAAGGGACAGATATGGGGGTAGAAAAAGGGGAGAGGGAAGAGTCGATTATAGATGTGATCAGTCTTTTAACAGTAGTAATTAGAGTGTGCTTGGACTTATAGGAGTCACTATTTAGGGTAGACAGGCACAGGACTCCTTATTATGATGTAGATATAGAGATTTAAAAGCTGCTAGGCTGATGGAGTGAGTTAATTTCAAAGTTTTTTGCAGCTTGTTCCACAGTTGAGGGAGCACAAAGCTGATGGCTGCTCTGCCAATGCGAGATTTTGCTTTGTAAACATATAGGTTAATATATGAGATGCTCCTTCAGGGCATACTTCCCCAGAGTGCACAAAGGTAAATAGACAGAGATATACTGGGGCAGTTTATTTGAGCGAGCTTTGTATGTCCAAACCGCAGTATTTTTTTGCCGTCTGTAAGCAAGGGATGACCATCCCACTGCCGTGTACAATGCACAGTGGTAGGCTGAGTATGGAAGGCCCATGATAAATCTTATTGCTCTGTGATAAAGCGTATCGAGTTTGGCTAGGGTACCTGCAGGTCCCTGACTATATAGAAAGTCTGCGTAATCCAATAGGGAAAGAAAGGTAGTTTGAACCAGTTTCAGTTTAGCGTCTCTTGTGAGGAGATTATTAATCCTAAAGAACAGACCAAGTCTTTGTCTAAGTTTCTTTGCCAGTTCTTCTAAATGATCTGTGAAAGTAAGTCTATGGTCTCACCAGACCCCCAGGTACTTGAACTTTGGTACATAGTCCAACCACTCACCTAGAATGGTAGTGATCTGTGGGAGTGTCCCAGCAATTGCAGGATTTATTGCATTTTGAAGGGGCGAGAGGAACATTGCTTTGTTTTTTTTTGCATTTAAGAGCAGTTTCTGGTTTATAAGCTGATGTTGCAGCAGATTAAATTCATTTTGAAGGGCTTTACAGGCCACTTCAGGTGGGGGTTACTAGCATAGAGTACCGTATCATCCGTGAAAAGGTGTGTTTGTGCTTCTTTGATGGGGGCATCTACGTTGTTAATATAAATGGTGAAGAGCGAGGGACCAAGAATGGAACCTTGCAGTACACCCTTCAATTGGGGTTTTGGTGGAGAAACTTCCCCTTCTGCCATTACTCATTGAAGTCATCCTGAGAGGTAGTTGAAGAACCATTTAAGGGATAGGGAATCCAAACCAATGTTCTGAAGGGATGACAGAAGCAGTCTGTGATCAGTGGTATCTAACGCCTTGCTTAGGTCCAAGAAAACTGCGCAGACAAAGTTTTTTTTTGTCTAATTCAAGCTGCCAGTCATTTGTCACCTTGGCTAGAGCAGAGATTGTACTGTGCTGTGTTCTAAAACTGGATTGTAATGGGTTAAGCAATTTTTCTGACTCCAGGTACTTCCGAAGCTGGGAGTTCACTATTTTCTTCAGCATCTTTGACAGGATTGGAAGTAGGGAGATCGGCCTGTAGTTATTGAGGTCACTAGGATCTCCTGACTTAAACAAAGGGACCACAAGTGCATTTTTCCAAATGGGTGGTAGGTCACCCTGGGACAAGGATAAGTTGAAGAGATGAGTAATTGCGACTGCGAGGACACAGTAGCCGATCTTTAAGAAGTACGGGTCAATGAGGTTGGCTCCAGCACTTTTCCTAGTGTCCAGCTGAAGGAGAAGATCTTCAACTTCTTTCAGGGAGGTAGGCTGCAGCGAGAAGGATGGACTGGGGAATGGCTTTTCTTGTGTATCCAATCTAAGTTGTTGGCGGAGGATATTCGCAGGAGAGGGGTCAAACGCTAGCCTTGCAGTGGCAAAATGATTATTGAGAACATTGAGGATAGATGGTCTGTTAGAGATGACAGTATTGTCGATGAATAATTTAGTAAGTAGGGAATTTACAGCAGTGTGGCCTTCAATGTCTTTGATAGTCCTCCAGAATTAGGAGGCATTTCTTGAGGAGCTCTCCAGCTGAGAGCGGTACAAATTAGCTTTGGCTTCTCTGACTATTTTGGTGCACAGGTTCCTCGCCCTCCAGAAAGAATTCCAGTCATTTATTAAATTAGTTTTCCTAGCAGTTCTCCAGAGTACATCCATACTCTGCAAAGCATCTTTCAGGTCTTCTGTAAACCACCAACAGGATTTGTTTCTGGCACAAACTTTTACTATGGGAGCATACTTGTTAAAAGCCCCTAACACAATTTCTGAGAAAATATCATAAGCTGTAGTCAGGGACTTGGCTAGATAGAAGTCCTGCCATCACATGGAGTCTCTTAGGTCTGATATATACCCATGGAGATCAAAGTTGTGTTTGCACTTTTTAAAGGAGAATTTTGGTGCAGTTGTGGATTTAAGAGTGGATCTTGCACACGCAATGAAGCAATGATCGCTAATATCAGAGAAAAAGACACCAGCATGGGAGAATAAATGAGGTTTGTTAACTAAAATGATATCCAAGAGAGTACTGTTATTAGGGTTGAGCTTGTTAGGATGAGTAGATTTGTTTATTAGCTGTGACAACCCAAGGGAATCACAGAACATTTTAAGTGGGGAGGATGCACTGGACAGCCAGTCTAAGTTGAAGTCCCCTAGTTTGATACACTCTGAAGATGCCAAACCCAGGATATTTCCAAGATGTTTTAACAACTGTAGTTCAGCTGATGGGGTCCGTAGCATCCTATTATACATAATGAGACACCAGTGGCAATTTCAATCTCTAATGACAAACTTCCAAATTCTTTTGGGACAGAGGTTGAGTCAATTATGGAGGCAGGGAATTTATCCTTGATGTAAATAGCTACCCCACCACCTCTGGTTTGCCTGTCATCTCTGAGCAAAGAGTAGGAGGGGATCTTAACTTTGTTGTTACTGGTCGCTGGTCGGAGTCAGGACTCCGTAATCACCAGAACATCTGGAGCAGTATGACATACCCAGGCCTGAACAGAAGTGATTTTTTTTAATAGGCTACATACATTAACATGCAAGAATGTAAGCCTCTTGAAGCTTTGTAGCTCTGCTAGGGATTCCATGGGTGACAGAGGGCCTGGATTAAATGCAACATTTCCTGAGCATAGTAAAAGCAGGAACAAGAGTTTCCTACAGAATCCTAGGAGAAGTGTGGGTGGCTGAGTCTTCTTTCGGTTATGTGATTTGTCTGCAGCAGTACAGAGAGTTCTGAGGCTTGTTCCCAGTTTCCTGATGCTGCGTACAATAATACTTAACAAGAGAGTCAGTGGGAGTAGGGGGGAGTATGCAGAAGGTGGTGTAGCCCTGTGGGCAAGCTCTAGGAGAGTTCCTGTATGCCAGTGCAGGTGAAGGACCAGCAGTGGGCTAGGGGAAGTTAGAGCACATACAAGTTCTTCTACTCGATAGGAAAAGTCCCGGTTGGACAATGTATAAAGAGAGCCATTCTCCACTCTAGGAGTTATTTTTTGATTCTAGTTCAGGTTCAATACATGTAAGGTGAGCAGAGACAAGCATAGAAGCAGGTAATATGCACTCATTACGAGACTATCACCCAATGGGCACTACAGGAGCAGGCAAAAGAAGGGATTCTCAATAGAGGAGAATTTCTTAATCCCTGCAGAATACTACTATAGGCAGTGGAGCCTGAAGCAGTAATCCTTAAGTACAGCTCCTAGTCAGGCTAATAAGAAAAGAGTTCACCTGACTGTAGAGTAGTACTAGGGGCAGAGAAGCTTTGAAGCAAATTTCTTAGCTACTACTCTGGAGCAGTCTAAGTACTAGAGAGATTACCTGACCTAAATCAACTGCCTTAGCAAGACAGGATATGTTAGTGAGCAATAAGCAAACCTAAAGTACCAAAATGGTATGCTTCAGCAAGACAGAATGAGATAAAGCTGCTAGAAGGCTTAGTTGCAAAAAGGGGATGGAAGGAATTGCAGTTGTTGACAGTAAGTAACCAATAAATTGAAACATCAGATAGGAGTGGGCAGAGACTGTGTGCATTTAAAGGAGGCCTGGGGGGGGGAGGAGGTGGGACGAAAAATCAAGGGGAAGTTTGCAGAGCTAGCACTGAATCAGTGCACATACAGTTGGAGAGAAACTACAGTGGGGAGAATGGTAAGTTACTTTACACAGGCCAAGCAGAACAGGCTAAATTAAAACATATAAATTAGGAGTCAAGTACAGGGATGCAGGCTTACATTAAGCCACACGTCTCGGGTGTTCCTGTCTCAGGTGAGTGAGACCAGCCAATCAAGGAGCTCTACACAGGCATGGAGCCAATAGCACTACCTTGAGAAGGTGCCGAAATTGAAAACAGAAAATTGCAAGTGATGATCTGGTTCAGCATTCACACAGCCCAGAGAAATCGTGGCAATTTTTCAAGTGCCGTACCTTATCTATCTCTTTTGGGGGGTGGATCAGGCTCCTTGCACTGTATATGCTGCTAATGGGATCTTAAGGAGATACAAAATCCTACAGTGGCTAAGTGACCTACTCAAGTGTCCCAGTCACGTGACTTGCTCAGCCTATAAAACAAATGCTGGCACATGGATGGGGGGTGGATGTGGTAGTCGCTGCACTGGCAATGGCAGGATAAGCACAGTAGCCTATTTCCCACAGTGAGCCATTCTGCTTCTCCTTTCTGAAGCACCTGCATTTGCTGTGCAGGCTTCTGGCTGCAACCGTGGGGGGAGAGCCTTTAAAACACAGTCACTCTGGCCCTCTATCTTGCCCTATCCTGTGTTGAGACATCCTGTAGCCTGTAACAAAAAAGACACACAGTAAGTGCCAGCTAAAGGGATTAAGTGGTTAGAGCAAGACAAAAGGGATGGCTGGGATCCGGGCAGGAAGAAAGAGCAAAGGATGGGCAGGGGTCTGGAATGGGTGCAGAGTGAAAGAAAGGCAGTGCAATTAAACATGGAGCCCAATACCAAGAGATGAATTTAACAATTGTATTAAAGTAACTGAGCTGCTGAGCCTAAAACAAGCATATCTACAGTCTCTGATTAAGGTAACATACGAAATACTAACTTGGGAATACAAGATACTACTAACGGAATTCATCAAGTTGTTTTTTTTCCAAATTTGAAGTTTATTGCCAGGAAAACTCCATTGAGAACTTTCATTTACAAAGTGGTCCTGTGAAGGACAAACAATATACAAGTACAAAATATTAAGTTCAATAGTACAAAAGTTACTGCCCTCCGACAATTAAAACAAGCACAGAAGCTTATTGCCTGATCATTTTTGATTCTTCATTTGGGTATTTTAACCCTTGTAACAGTGGAAGGAAAAAGCACAGTAGCCTAATTCCCAAAGTGAGCCATTCTGCTGCTCCCTTCTGAAGTACCTGCATTTGCTGTGCAGGCTCCAGGCTGCAATCTTCAGAGAAGAGCTTTTAAAACACTGGCACTCTTGCCCTCAGTCTTGCCTATCCTGTGCTGGGACAGCCTGAAGCCAGTATCTGCCATGCAGACTCCTGGCTGCAGTTGTGGGGGGAGAGCCTTTAAAGCACAGTCACTCTGGTCCCCTTATCTTGCCCTATCCTGTGCTGGGACAGCCTGTATCCTGCGTGTTGTACAGGGTTCTTATTGAAAGTAGGTTTGTCCCCCAAAAAATGATCCTATATAAAACTAAAATGTTATCAATCAGTTTAGTCTAAACAAGATAAGGCTTATAGAGGACATGACTGGGCACTGGGTCTGAATATATCCAACAAGAAAGCTGTTAGCAACAACAGCATGGCAAAAATGCTGTCATTTTTATTTTTGCGGGGGGCTTCGCCCTCCACACTCCCCATACTAAAAGATTCCCACTCCAGTGGGGAGCGGATCACAGGGAAAGTTATAATTTGTGGGGCTGTGGAATACTAGTTCCATGGCCCCTTGTAAAAAAAAAGGAAGTCCTGATTCCTGCAAAATGGTTGAAGGCCAGGATTAGAACCCTGATCTCCACTGTCTTCTGGAAGAGCTGTTCCATGCCCTAGCCCTCCACACCATGGGTGCAGCTTGGCTAGCCCCTGCTATTTTGCTGCCCTTGTCCTGTGGCAGCACCACAGACAGCGACCAGTGGGGGAGCATATCGCAAGCACTCTACATCCCTGCTCGCTGTCCATGGTAGCGCTATAAGGACTAGTGCTCTCTTTCCTGGCGCTATTCCTGTAGCGCTAATCTGACTGAGTACCCATGACTGTGTTCTGAACACTAAAAGGAAGGGATAGGGTAGAGTATACACAAATGCTTGAGCTGGTGAGTGCTTGCAGAGCTATAGGACGTGTACTCAAATGGGGAAGGCACAACAAGAGGAAATACTGGATACCATTATGCAGCCCCTACCAAATGGGAGCCTATGTTTATACTCTCATGTTTATTAGTCCCACCAGCTTGACTAGACTGTTCCTTCACCTCCATTGGTCTGCAGTAACAGAAGTGGGCAGGCAGCAGCAGTTCATCAGATCTGCGAGCTTTGTTTGTTTCATGACTGATGTGTAGCATGCAGTGGGTCCCAGCTTTCAGGATAAACTTGGGCTCGGATTAGAAACATAGAAACATAGACTTTGATGGCAGATAAGGACCGCTAGGCCCATCTAGTCTGCCCATTTCTCTACCCACAGGATAGGCCGCAGATCCTAGTTAACCAACAGCCTATTTCTTCCTACCGCCCACAAGAATTGCCTTATGTCTGTCCCATGCATTCTTGAATTATCCCACAGTTTTAGACCCCACAACCTCCTCAGGAAGGCTGTTCCATGCATCCACTACCCTCTCTGTGAAATAATACTTCCTCACATTGCCCCTGAACCGCCCTCCTTCTATCTTTAAATTGTGTCCCCTTGTTCTTGCAAGTCTCTTTTTCTGAAAGATGCTACCCTCTTGGACTTTGTTGATTCCACTGAGGTACTTAAAAGTTTCTATCATGTCCCCCTCTCCCTTCTTTCCTCAAGGGTATACATATTAAGCTCCTTTAGTCTCTCCTCATATGGCTTCTCTTGCAGACCCTGCACCATTTTAGTTGCCCTCCTCTGGACTGCCTCTATCCTGTCTATGTCCTTGCGGAGATGGGGTCTCCAGAACTGGACACAGTACTCCAGATGGGGTCTCACCAACTGTCTGTACAGAGGGATAACAACTTCCTATTTTCTGCTGCTGATGCCTCTCCCTATACATCCCAGTATACCCCCAGCCCTCCCTACTGCCTTCTCACATTGCTTGCTAACCTTAAGGTCATCTGATATGATTACTCCCAGGTCCCTTTCCTTTTTTGTTGTTGTTACTACCTCCCCACCCACTGTGTATTCTTCCCCTGGGTTCTTGTTTCCCAGGTGCATTATTTTGCACTTCTTTGCATTGAATCCTGGCTGCCATACTTCTGACCATTCCTCCAACCTTGCCAAGTCCCTTTTCATCCTTTCCACACCTCCTTGTGTATCAACCCTGTTGCAGATTTTTGTGTCATCTGCAAAAAGGCATACTTTTCCTTCCAGTCCCTCTGCAATGTCACTGATGAAGACATTAAAAAGGACTGGACCCAATACTGAACCCTTCAGTACCCCACTAGTAACCCCCCTTTCTTCAGAATGGACTCCATTTACAATTACTTTCTGTGTCCTGTTGTCCAGCCAATGTTTTACCCAGGCTACCACCCTTGGTCCCACTCCCAGGCTGGTTAATTTGACTATTAATCTTTTGTGTGGACTGTGTCAAATGCCTTGCTAAAGTCTAGGTGAAGGCCATGTCCACAGCCCTCCCTGGTCTACTACTTTGGTCACCCAGTCAAAAATCTGTTAGATCGTCTGACATGACCTTCGCTGTGAACCCATGCTGCCTTGGGTCCTGTGCTCCACTGGCCTCTAGGTACTCAACTATTCTTTCCTTCAGAAGTGACTCCATCACTTTCCCTACCACAGAGGTCAGACTGACAGGTCTGTAGTTTCTTGCCTCTGTCTTGGACCCACTTTTGTTAAGGGGAATCACATCCGCCTTCCTCCAGTCCTCGGGTACCACACCATCCTCCCATGATTTATTAAAAAGAGTAGCCAGTGGTTTCACTAGTTCCTCCCTTAATCCCTTGAAGAGGATTCATGTCACTAGTCAACTGGGCATCAGTAAGTCTGTTTGCCTCACTGGACCCTGTGCTGGACTCTGGATAAGTAGCATGGACCATATGACTTGCAAAGCCTCCCAGGCACCAATCGAGGAACTCAAGCTGTAGAGAATCTTAATACAGCAATAGGTAAAAAGATATGGTAACTCCAATACTGCTAAAGTCATATGATCTCACAAGACTGCTGGGAGAAGGTCAGGGACTACTGTCTGTCATGCCAAGGAATTTGCGTCATTCAGGAGGAGATACAGCTTTGCAGAAGCATGGATGTAATCAAATCCCCTAAGTAAATGCAAGATTTCCCCATGGACTTTCAGCCAGTCAAGCACTGCCCTGTGAATGCTATAAAGAGCAATGGGACCCGGCATCTGGGCTCAGTCTGTGCAGTTTGCACAGTATGTAAAGTGCTGCTGTGAGGCTGAGTGCCAGTTCTCTACATCATGACAGGCTGTGAGTCCTCCATGAGTAAAACAAAAAAAGAGTGTGCACATGGTCAAAGGTGGTGCTTAAGGAACTACACCATAGTAAACAAAACCAAAAGTTCCACACGCACACAACCAAGCTTCATTGAAGGACACCAGACAGATATAAAGTTTAAAACTTACATGTTATTGCTCACATAAAACACCACGCCTGACATGTTTTGAAGCCAGTAGCTCCTTTCTCAAAGGCTAATGTAAAGCAGAGCACTCTTAATAACTATACATATTATATTAAAGAGTGCTGTGCTCTGGTTTACAACAGCCTTTGAGAAAGGAGCTATTGGCTTCGAAACATGTCAGGCATGGTGTTTTATGTACGCAATAAAATTAAAGTTTTAAACTTTATCTCTGTCTAGCATCCTTCAATAAGGCTTGGTTGTGTGCTTGGAACTTTTGGTTTGGTTCTCCATGAGTCTTGTATGCCTTAAAGTGAACTTTTTATCTGATTTCAAAGAGGAAAGAAGTGTTCAATTCCAGAACACAGAACCCAGACAAAAGAGGCAAAATGTTGGAGGAGGGTTATCTTGTCCTAATGACTATTTTCCCAGTCCATTTCAGATTCAACCGTAGTCTAGGGTGATTTACTGTGGGATGGTATCTCACCATTTCTGACTCACTATCCAAACTGTCCTGATTTCCTTGAGCATCAGGTAGTGACTAAACTGTTATGGTTTGCTTTTGTCTTGCATCCCATCTACCATTAGCAGCTCTGGTTCCTGGGGATTTTGTGGGGTTCTATTCTTCCAGCCTCATGCCAGTTGTCCAATGTATGACAAGTGATTGTGGTGGAATTCCAGGATCTACTTGATCTTCCTTTAGGATTATCAATCAATCAATCTTCAATCAATCTTTGTTTCTCTAGCACAGTTCTCTGTGTGAATCAAAGCACTTCACATAAAAGACAAACTTTTAAATATAATAAAATATATTAAAAAAAATCATTATATCTTACTTACTAATGACTACATTAAACTGATTCAGAGAAGGCCTGTCTGAATAAATGCGTTTTCAGTTCACGCTTGAACTGATCTATGGTCTGGCATTCTCTAATCTGGTGAGATAGAGAATTCCACAGGGTTGGAGCTGTAAATGCAAATGTGCGAGCACCTGATGTTTTTAGTTGGACCCTGGGAATCTCCAGCAGTTCCTTGCCAGAGGAGCGAAGTGGGCAGGAGGGACACAGGAGGTCTTGCAGGTAGCCAGGCCCCTGCCCATGTAGGGCTTTATAGGTCAGCAAATCAACCTTGAACGAGATCCACTTGCTAACAGGCAGCCAGTGCAAATAGCAGAGCACAAGTGTGATATGGCATGACCTAGGTAGGCCAGTCAACAACCTGGCCACCACATTCTGCACTAGCTACAGTCAGTGAAGATCTACCCCTGTCAGCTCTAGATATAGGGCATTGCAGTAATCAAGGCAAGAGATCACAAAAGCATGAACCAGGGCTGACATATCACCAGGGAGAATCAGGTGTTTAATCCGGATGTTATTCCTCAGATGGTAAAACAAGGTTTGGACCACAGCAGATACCTGCAACCTAAGTTTCAAACTGCAGTCCAAAATAAAACCCAGATTCCTCACTTGGTCAGAGGTAAGCAGCTGAGAGTCCACAAGCTGTAGCCAAGAGACCTGACCAGCTCACCCTCTCACTCTCTGGTGACCAGGTTCCAGCATCAGTACTTTAGTATTGTCTGGTTTCAACTTAGTACCAGTGTTTGGCACACGTGATGCATTCAGCCACTTTGGGTGCCAGCTAGGAGCCAGGCAGAGTGGGCACATGGCATGACCCAAATCCCAATGAAAACCTTTAAATTCATGACTTTGGGGGCCATGAACCACCCACCACCCAGAGCATACAGTAGGACTAGGTAAGGGCAGCAAAGGTGGCTAGGGAGCAAAGGTTAGCGTAGGGGATCAAAGAAGGAGAAAAGGATTTCTTCAGATATATCAGAGAGAAGAGGAAAAGCAAGGATCAAATTGTTAGGATCAGGAGGGGAAGTGGATGGGTAGAAAAGGGGTCTGACCAGGCAGAAGCACTTAATGAATACTTTTGTTCGGTCTTCACCAAGGAGAGGGAAGGGCAAGGTGGGAGAGGGTGGGGGAAAAGCAACCATGGATGGGGAAATCACAGTGGAAAGGGTGAGGGAGGGCCTTAAGTCTCTGATGGTGGACAAGGCACCTGTCCCAGACAGAGTCCACCCCAAGGTGCTGAGAGAGTTGGCAGAGGTCCTGGCAGGGCCATTGGCAGACCTGTTCAATATCTCTCTGAACACAGGGTGCATTCCCAGGGACTGGAGGGAAGCAGATGTGGTACCTCTCCATAAGAGTGGGCCCAAGGATGAACCACGGAACTATAGACCGGTGAGCCTTATTGTGGGAAAACTGATGGAGACAATCCTCAAGGAAAAACTGGTGCAATTTCTTAAGGATAACAATCTCCAGGACAGTAGGCAGTATGGGTTTGTCTCGGGCAGATCCTGCCAGATGAACTTGGTTAATTTTTAAAACAGGGCTATGAGGGCACTGGACAGCAGACATGCGGTGGATCTCCTCTACCTGGATTTCAGCTAGGCCTTTGACTTGGTGCCACATGGTAGGCTGACCTGAAAGCTGAAGAGTCTGGGAGCAGGAAGGAAACTGGTCAGATGGGTCAAGAACTGGCCGCAGCGTAGACAGCAGAAGGTAGTAGTGGGGGGGCATCTGAACCCAGGGCAGTAACAAGTGGTGTACCACAGGGCTCAGTGCTGGAACTGGTTCTGTTTAACATTTTCATAGCTGATATTGCAGTAGGGATTAAGAGCAAGATCAGTCCCTTCGCAGGTGACACAAAGATTTGTACCAAGGTAGATGGGGAGAGGGAGCAAAAGTACTTCAGGAGGATTTGGCAAAACTGAAGGAATGGTCTCACACTTAGCAGCTTGGTTTCAAGTCCAACACATCTACTATCAACCTTGGGGTCCCCCAGGGCTCTATCCTTGGGTCCCTTCTGTTCTCAATTTTTATCAACAATGCAGCTGAGGTCCTGCAATCCTGGTCTGCTATTCTCTACGCTGATGACCTGATCATCTACATTAGTTCTTCTAGTATTGCCTACATAAACACATCACTTACTTCAGACTTCAATATGGTCATAGACTGGCTACTAGATCGTAAGCTTGTACTAAATGAAAACAAAACAAAAGCTATGCTCCTAGGTTCTGCACCGAAGATTAAGACCTGTTCTAGTTTGCTGGAGGTTCTTCACCCAGGAGGATTTCCATTTGAAAATATTACTTCCTTCAAGTACCTTGGGATCCTCCTGGACCAGTCCCTGGATTTTATTCTTCACATTCAGTCCTCGTGCAAAGCTGTAAACTTGAAACTAGGAGTAGATTACAAAACGAACTACATGCTTACACCCTCGGCCAAATTAGCAATTGCTCGAGGTATTCCGCTCCCGACCCTTACTTATGGTGCCTCTATTCTTACCTCTGCCCATAAAACCTCCCTACTACAATGGGACGTAACTTATAACAATATATGCCGATTTGCCTCTTCGTCGCCTCGACTCAAACATTACTGCCTTCTTTATAAGGATCTGAATTGGCTCTCACCCTCTGCCAGTAGACAATACTACCTTGGATCACTAATGGACTCGATCATCCGGGAAAAAAAAACATCCCAGCTGGCAGCGTTGCTGGTTCCTCAACCATCCTCCCATGGCCTGCGATCATCTGACAAATCCTTGCTCTATGTTCCGAGATGTCAGATGACTAAAGGCACAGGGGTCTTCCAATTCTCTGCTCCCAGGCTATGGATTTCTCTTCCACTCAACCTCCGGCTGTCTCAGTCTCACTTTGGATTTAAAAGTGAATATCGTCGTATCTATCCTTAGCTGATGCTTGTACATGCTTTGACCCAGCCTGAAGCTCCTGAGACTTACTAGTAATGTCACCCTGCCTAATCCAGCTCAAGCTGTCTCCTCTTCCCTCCCCATTTGTCCTTCTCTTTGTAAATAACTTCTTGACTACTAGCTCTCTTCCTTCTTGAACCTTGTTGCTGACCATCCACTGTTGTTTTCAATTACCACCCCTGACCTTCCTTCTGTCAGTCTTTCTTGTTATGTTTGAACATTCCTCACATTTCTCTCTATATAACCTTACTATCTTATTAACCCTTTCACTCCACAGGTCGGGTCCATGGTTTCTGCACTTATTATATATCTTACTGCCATTATCTGTATAATGCTTGCCATTTTTTGTTGTTGTTTCTACCTATTGTATTTTTGTAGCACTGCTGTACTGTTCCTCTGTTTGTATTATTGTAGCCATGTTGCTGTTGTTCAACTGTTCTTCTTTTGTTGTAGTGTCCCGGGTCATGCCTGAAAATAGTCATTTTAAGACTAGTGCACCTACCCGGTTAACAAAAACTAAATAAATAAATAAATAAAAATGCCAAGAAGTGCAAAGTGATGCTTTAAGGAGGCAAGAACAAAGGACACAGTTACTGGCTGGAGGGTGTCACATTAACAAAATCCAAGGAAGAGAAGGATCTGGGAGCATTGGTAACTGATAAGATGAACCACTCTGCTCAGTGTCGGAAGACAGCAGCAAAGGCAAACAGGATGCTAGAGTGCATAGCAAGGGGGATTACTTCTAGGAGTGGGGAGGTTATATGGCCCCTGTATAGATCCCTGGTGAGACCGCACCTGGAATACTGCATGCAGTTCTGTCACCCGTACTTGAAAAGGGACATCAAACTACTGGAGGGGGTACAGCACAGGGCAACAAAGATGATCCTGGGGTTGGGGGACAGACCATATGAGGAGAGACCGAGAGAGCTCAATATGTATACCCTGGAGGAAAGAAAGGAGAGAGGGGATATGATTGAGACCCTCAAGTACCTGAAGGGTTTAAACAGAGCAGACACCAGGTGTATGTTCAGTCTGAAAGGTGGAAGGGGAAACCAGGAGACACTCCAAGAAGTTGGAAGGGGCAGGTTAAAGAGGGAACTAAGGAGGCATTATTTCACAGAAAGGGTGGTGGCAGGGCAGAATACTCTGCCACAGGAAGTTGTATTGTTGTAGAGTGTTGGGGGCTTGAAGAGGGAGTGGGACAGATTCAAGGGGAGGGTACAAACCGGGAGGGGGTGGGAGATAGGAGGAGGGCATATGAGGGAGGGGGAAGCTGAAATCTAATGAACTAAAGTGAAGCACACTCGAGCAGACTAGACAGACTGAATGGACTGTATCTGCTGGCAATTTTGTATGTTCGTATGTTTGTAGGATGTAGTTGCCCATTGCCCATCCCGCCATAACAGTTCAGAGGGTGGAGGAGGCTACCTGCCAACTTTACACATGATTGGCTGTTGTGTAAAGTTGGTCAGCCAACAGAAATGTCAAGTAGTGTTGCACTCCCCCCCACCCACCACCTTCTCAAGCTGCTGTAGACTCACAGAGAGTGAAGTGTCAAAGTAGAGAGGGAATATTTGACACTTCACTTGCCGTTGCTGCTGTTTGTTCCAACTCCAGCTAAGCTGACAAATAATAAGATTAAAGATTAATTTGGCAGTTTCTCTTGAGTTGATGCTTTACTTCCCTGTAAAGTCCTCTGTGTCCTCCTTGGCTCCGCCTGTGAATGTTAAGTCAGTGACTTCAGACACCGTGTGTGACAGTGTCACTGCCGGTAACACCATAGAAAGACATTTATAATGTGTCACTAAATTATGGGACTGTGTCATTTTTCAGGTACTCTGTACTCCTGACCATCAGTAGCTATTAGACTAGGCTAGATCATCCATTCCACTACATCCATTCCGGACCAGTCCTGAGCAAGTGACGACTCTCTCTTCAGCAAGCAGCCCAGGTGCTCTGTGTATGTAATGTAAGTAATACAAAAATATAAAAAAAAAATGGTTCCTAGAAATGTTAAATACTGCACTGGCTGAATGTTAGATGTCAGCACGTCCAATGTCTTCTTCCTCAGTGGCTCTTCCTAACTCCTGCTCACATTTATGCTTTACAGTACAGCATAAATGTGAGCAGGAGTTGGGAGGTGTTTACATAATCTGTTGAGTGCCCCTTGGGCAGTCATGTAAAATGTATAGTCATGTGATTGCTTTCTTAGTATCCAGTGTGATGGATAACACCCCCCCCCAAATAAAAAAAGCTGCCATAATGCTTTCATCACCCTTGTCAATTGCCTTTTATATCAAGAATCTATGATACCTGGCTTGAAGCTCCCATTTCAGGTCCACCATTTATACTTCCAGAATGCTCCCCTAATGAGCCTCTGGCATGTCCCTCGGCCCCATCTTATGAAGGTAGTCTTGATCCCTATGTAATTAGAGTTCAGCTATGGAGCTTGATGCTGGACATCAATGAGGGCTGCCGACAGGGGAATCCCCCCCCCACACACACACACTCCTGTAAGTACATATGTTTCCAGTGTGCTGTGTAGGTTGCATGATCACACAGCAGGGCAATCTGCATTTGTGCTGTGGACCAATATCCTTCAAGGTCTGGAAGAGCCCAGCCCCCTTGCCAACGGTCCAGCTGTAGAGTAGTTAAGCATACTCTAGGTCATCCTGTCTTCCAGGTGAATTTGTTCAATTGTTTCTACCATACTTGTAACTCCAATTTGGGTACTGAGAAAGGGACACATTTTGAGAGTGTAAATACTTAGGCAGTGCTCTCTTTTTAACTGCCTGTATACAAGAATAAAATGGGCGGGGTAGCAGTGCCACCCCATCTTTGAAAGTCAGCTTTCAAGGCACTCTGGAGGGGAATGTAATAATCCTTAAAAATGGACTGCGATGAAAGTCCCAGAAAGATACCTAAATATTTCAGTGTAGACAACCCCACATTGTGGTGTTGTTCTGTGCAAATCAGACAGCCTCTGAGAAGAAAGCTCCTGGTCATTGGGAAATGTAAAAGACCCCACTGTCTGCCCAAAGACCTGAAACTGCTTCCTCTTGCATACACAAGCTCAAGTAATGTTTGAGTCACAGGATTAATTTTTCAGGAGTGGCTGCTGTGGTGGACAAGCAAGCTTCACTGAAACCACCAAAAAATCATGTTGTTTATAGAATACTACTCAGCCCACCCACAGAATATTACTCAGCCCACCTTCGTGAGCTTACTCACAAATTAACTAATTGTATCACTGTGAATTATTTTTGTATTTCTGTTTATACACAGCTCTGAATGTTTTTCTGTGGCTAAAATAAAAAGTTGTTGGCTTTGATACATGCAGTGTGTGTTCATGAAGTTGGTCCTTTTATGTGCTGATCTGAATCAACAGTACACAGTTGTCTATGCCCCACCCCCGTGTACTCCGACACATCAAAAAGGACATTTCAGGATAGAGTTGTAAAGATATATTTTCCTAAACTGCGTTCTACACCTAGCATCCGCTTTTGTAGGGTGTTTTTCAGCATTTGTGCTGCTCTTCCTGCAGCTCCATTTGTTGCAGAGTGATGAGACAGGATATGTGTGTGTTTTATTCAGTCTTGCTCATACATTTCAGGAATCCAGTTGCTTATGAGAACCATTATCTGATACCACTTCTTCAGGTAGTCCATAAACAGAAAATAAACTGTGAACCATATCAGTCACATCAATGGTCTTTAGGATAGGGAAGTGTATCTGAGAAAATGGAGGGAGACAAAGCAGTAAGGAGCGAAAAGGCACAAACTGCTGAAATAATAGCACAGGGACTATCAATAGGGGACAGTACATCTTTAGAGAGAGACAAAAGGACGGCTGCTAAGGTTAAAGAGGCAGGAGTGACTGCATAGAGGGGTATCAAGAAAAGGCAAACATCTTAAACAAATACTTCTGCTCAGCATTCACAGTAGCAGGGGCAAGGGAGGGACCACGAAAAGGCACCAGGAGCTTTGAGGAGAGGGAAATGGACACTAGTCCATTTACCAAGGGGAAAGTTGGGGTAGCACTCACTAACCTGAACGTGGACAAAGCTATAGGGCTAGAAGGGGTACATCTAAGGGTGCTGAGGGAGCTAAGGGAAGTACTGGCTGCACCTCTGACAGACCTATTTAACAGATCACTGGAGACCGGCATGATCCCAGGGGATTGGAGAAGGGCAGTGGTAGTCCAACTTCACAAAAGTGAGGGGAAGGGAAAGAGGTGTGCACCCTGACATCAATGGTGAGTAAATTAATGGAATCACTACTAAAGGAAAGGATTGTAGATTATTTTGTAACCAACGGATTACAGGATCCAGTGCAGCATTGTTTCACAGGGGGAAGTTCATGACAAACAAATCTGATAGAATTTTTTGACTGGGTGAACAAGACATTGGATCAGTGATGAGTGGTAGACGTGGCCTCTCTGGATCTCAGCAAGGCGGTCAACACTGTTCCACATGTGAGACTGATGAGCAAGTTGGGGAACTTGGGGGTGGTTAATAAGCTGGTAAACCTGGGTAAAACACTGATCAGTGGATAGAACACAGAGGGTAGTGGTAAACAGGGTTTGCTCAGAAGAAGGGAAGGTGACCAGTGGGGTACCTCAGGGATCAGTGCTCAGACCGGTCCACTACAATGCCTTTATAAGTGACATACAGGAAGAACTGAAAAGAAAGGTCTGCCTTTTTGATGATGACACAATGATCTGCAACAGAATGGACACTCAGGGGGTGTGTGGAAAGGAGGGGTAGGGATTTGAAAAGGCTGGTGGACTGGTCAAGGGTATGGCAGCTGAGTTTTAATACAAAAAGTGCAAAATAATGCACCTGGGCCATAGAAACCTGGGACTGGAATACAAAATTAGCAGAGCTATACTGACAAAGACCAAGCAGGAAAAAGACAGAGGGGTTATCACACTGGATGACCTAAAAGAGGCCAGGCAGTGTGACAAGGCAATCAGAAGGGCTAGTGGGATGCTGGAGTGCATAGGAAGCAGTATCATCGGCAGGAAAAAGGAAAAGAAAAAGGGAGGTGCTGCTCTGTATAGACTGCTGGTCAGAGCTCACCTTGAATACCATGTCCCCTTCTGGAGACCACATCTTGGGAAGGACATAGAGCGGAGGCAGTCTAGAGGAGTACTACCAAAATGGTGCAGGGTCTGTATCAAAAACCCTATTAGGTGAGCCTTAAGAAGCTAAATATGCACACCTGGAGAAGAAGAGGGAGAGTTGGGATATGAGAGAGACCTTTAAATCACTGGCCATACAGATATTAATGAGATTTTGTTGCTCCAAAGATGATAGCAAAGGTCTCTGTTTCAATCTGGGCATAGTTTGTTTGACTTCATATCAGGGTTCTCAAGACAAATTAAACATAACTCTTCACTATTAGCCATAATATGAGAAGATTACAGCCCCTACTCCATAAGGTGATGCATCTCATGTCAATCAGAGTGACTACACCACCCCCCCCTTCCCTCCTTGGTCTCTGCCTGCCCATGTGGCAGAATTGTAGTGGGAAGCATGCACCCTGTGATTGCAGATAAAGTGCAGATCCCATATCTAAGGTAGAGGAATGGCAACAGACAGAAGCAGGGTAGACTGTATTCAAAGTCTAATGCACCCTGAGTTGCACCTCCCCTACACAGAGAGTATGTCGCATTCAGTTCTCAGGACTTAGACACAGGCAGTGTGCATGGCAGGCAGCTTCATCATACAGTTACCGAATAAGTGCCCAGACTTACATGGAGATGTTCCACATCCAGTCACACTGTCATTATTGGGGAACCATGAAGTAAAACTCCCAGGGGATGTTGCCTGATATCTGTCAAAACACTGCATAACACAAACTGCCCCATTCAATCAACCAAAACACAACTAAGGTAATTTTAAAGAGATGTGGATTTCAATGCTTAACATAATGTATAACTGAAAACATAAGCCAAGAAGCACTCCAAACTGTTAAGTAAAAGCGGTCCAACAAAATGCAAGCTTTGCAGTGTTGTCCCTAGGCACTAGAAGGCTGACTACGAGGCTACCATTAATCACTGAATGAAAAATTGGTATGCATACATTTGCATTAGTACATGGTATATCAGTTAGCATACAGATTTGCACAAAGCTGAGTATTTTTCAATATAGCAGTCTGCTCTAGATGGCTCTGACTCCCAAATGTTGTGCTCTACTACTTTGCCCTATAGGGGAGTAAATATTTGAGATGTGGGCAATCTCAGCAGTGCCAGTGGGCAAAAGGGTACAGGCCACAGTGGCTTTAGACTGAGGAAGACATACAGGCCTGGATATTCAAACTGCACCAGACTGTGGCGCAAGCTTGGGCGCAGCTCAACTTGGCTGTACAGGGGTGTGTACTCGGTGATATCTGTGCTGAGCTGCGCCATGGCCCAGAGTTTGATTATTGCACCCTGGCCACCCCCAGTGTGCATGGCGCAGTGGCACTGCACTAGCGCAAGTGGCCAGAGTGGAGCATGGAGATGCACTAGCGCAAGTGCCATTGCGCCATTAACAGCACCAGCGATATTCAAAAGTTGACATGCAAATGGGGACATAATTTATGCAAGGCACACATGGGGCCATTTGCATGTTATTATGGCCCCATTTTCATGCAGGGTGCACCGCCCTGACAACTTGCTCCTGGCGCCCTGCCATGCAGCAGCCATCAGGGACCGACGCTTCCTGCAGCTCGATCACGGGCATCTGTAAAACTAAAAAACCCATCTTATATCCCTGGTGGTCCAGTGGACCGCTATGTGTCCAACGCAGGCATCTGTATTAAGTAAAACCCCCTCCTATATCCCTGGTGGTCCAGTGGACCGATTTCTGCCCGATCACGGGCATCTGTATTAAGTAAAACCCCCTCCTATATCCCTGGTGGTCCAGTGGACAGATTTCTGCCCGATCGCGTTACATCTGTATTAGGTAAAACCCTGTCCTATATCCCTGGTGGTCCAGTAGACCGATTTCTGCCCGATCGTGGGCATCTGTATTAAGTTAAACCTCATCCAATATCCCTGGTGGTCCAGTGGTACCCCCCTCCCCACCAGCCCACTGGGCCCACCACCCTGCCCCGCTCAGCCAGTGGGCGGCAGCACCTACGCCTGCCACCCACTGCCGCCGACAACACTCTGAGGCTGCATGCCCATTGGTTCATGAGTGAGCCAATGGGCATGCAGCCTATACTCAGATATACATTCCAGATATGTGAATGATTCATTAACATATCTGGAATATGAGAGTATGGGCTGCATGCCCATTGGCTCATGAACCAATGAGCGTGCAGCCCTACTGAGGTGTCAGTCGTCGGGCGGCAGGCGGGTGAGGTGCTGCCAACCGCGCTGATGGGGGAGCATGGTGGTGGGGCTAGTGGGGGGGTGGGGGGTACCACTGGACCACCAGGGATATTGGACGAGGTTATACTTAATACAGATGCCCGTGATCAGGCAGAAATCGGTCCTCTGGACCACCAGAGATATAGGATGGGGTTTTACTTAATACAGATGCTCGCGACTGGGCACATAGCAGTCCACTAGACCACCAGGGATATAGGATGTTTTGGTTTTTTTTACAAATGCCCGCGATCGGGCAGAAATTGGTCCACTGGACCACCAGGGATATAGGACGGGGTTTTACTTAATACAGATGCCCATGATCGGGCACATAGTGGTCCACTGGACCACCAGGGATATAGGACAGGTTTTTTTTTTACAAATGCCTGTGATCGGGCATGGGGGGGCGCCGCAGGTGCAGCTGGAACATGGGTGGCCACCCACAGGTGGCAGCTGCCGTGTTGCGCCCTGCAATGTGGCAGCTCACCTGTGGGTGGCCATCAGTTGTAACTTTTTTTTGGGCTTAACTTTGTGCTGGTGCAAGTAGGGGTTGCGCATGCATGGCTCTGCACATCCCAGGCTGAATGTCGGGCTATGCAGGTTATGCATGGGCACGACCCCACTAACTGTGCCTGCATACATTACTGGTGCACTCTGGCGCATCGGGATTTGTGCAGCGCCCTTTTCCCTTTTGATTATCTTGCCGGGGTGCATCAGTGGGTTGCACATGATGCAACACTGTTGCGCCATGAGCAACCCTTTTGAATATCTGGGCCACAGTATGCAACACATATGGCTGTCAACTGGGCATTGTTGTTTGTAACCTCAACCAAAGTGGCCACACAGCTCTGTGCTAATCTGTAAGCTAAATGACATACTGTGTACTAATGCAAGTGTATGCATAGCAGCCGGCAACCACTCTAACATGCTGTCTTCTATGCTATTCACACTTAACAAGGCATTAAGTGTTTAAAGATCTGCCCTGATATATGTGTATAAACTAAGTGAATAGCATAACCACAGTTGTGTGTATGGTAATTCTCAAAGGTTTGTAACTGATAGATTTAACTTCTGTTCTAATGGACAACAACACACAGATATAACCCCCCCCTTCAAAAATTATTTTAAGTCCATCAGTACTGTATGCGCTAAATGTGATATTTTAAAACTTAAAGCAACGTTTTGTAGTCACCATGTATCTTTTCTTTTTTCAGCAATACTGCTTATTTGACCTAGTTTTCATATAGTGCATTGCTCTGAACCATCAGACCATAATTTGAATCCCTATACTACCACTTGACGACTTTGTGAACTGTGGCAGATGCGGAGTAGAGGGGTTCCATGTCACCGCAGCAGCAGGAAATTCACCGACTGCCAGTACAGCAATGGCAAAATGTTACCAATTGGCATTTTGCCGTCACGGTAGAAAAACATTTTTTGTAGGGGACTTTGCAACACCACAACCACCATTCGTAGGCATTAAAATGTATTAGCTATTTCAAATAACTAAAATATGCAATTCTTTTATTTATTAAATATAGTACAATGCCATATTTAGGTGAAAAATAGTCCTTTCACCAAATGGTCAGCAGTGTTCATTCCATACAGCTCATTCTGTTGGTCCATTGATTTACAAGATTCTTTTTATAGAGCGTATACCATCATTTCAAGGTGCCTTCTACTGGTTGACACTTATTGCTTATACAAAATGTGCCCAGAGGCAATTTCTAAAAAACAAACTCTAAACATTTTTAAACACACAAAAATATAATAAAATGTTGCTAAACAGTGTAAAATAGTCCATGCACTGATGTTTTTTCACCTGTCAGTCATCTGTCTTTCTTCATATAAAGTACTCAGTGTGATTGTTTATTGTGGAATAGAAGAATTCAAACTCTGCATTATTTCAGTAGTCAAACTCTCCCCCCTCCTCCACTCCCACAAATAGAATGGTAGCACGGAATACACAAATTCAAAATTATTCAAAGTTTCCCTGCCATACACACACAGACACACACACAGGCTTCAAGTGGAGGCAGAACCTCAATTTTATCTGTTGGCAGGTAAGGAATAGGGATTTATATGGCAAACTGGTGGGGGTAGGAGGGGGATTCACAGTAATCAGAGAAACACCATCAATGGAAACTTTAAATACTACTGGATTTTCTAAATTTGTGTGTATGTTTGTAAGGAGGGTCTCTTGAGTGAAAATAACATAGAGGATATGTATATATACATTTTATTATAAAATGGACAAGAAAATCCTATAAAAACTATGGTCTACAATCAATAACAGTCATATGCATGCATCGAAATGTTGCCATGGTGACAGTTTGAACCTCAAGAGTGAAGCTCAAGAGGTTCGTCTCCATGGCAAACTCGAGATATTTACGTACGCTTGTTATTGACTAAAACATTATCTTTTGTAGTGTATGGTCTACTATCAGGTGTAAAAAAAAATATGTTTTACTTCTTACTTTTATGTTTTTTTAGTCTGAGCTTCTTTCCTCTGATATTGCGCTCTCAACGCAGCCACTTCCTGATTGGGGCAGGCAGTGTTACGCGCATGTACGAGCATGTTCCATATTGTTATGGTGCAGTAGCTACAGTACATAGCTACTGCAGCATAACAGCTACAATGACATAGCTACTGCAGCATAACAACGGTATTCTAGTTATGGATTTTTTATCCTTAACAGTGCTCCACCAAATGCTATATTAAATTATTTACTTAGTTTAATTAATTTAATGTACTTTCATTTGAAAGGCCTAGTGGAAGGTTTCTCTATATGAGTAAAGGTTGTAGTCAAGTTTGTGATGGAGATTAGGAAGCAAGTGGCTTATGAATTATGTGAGTTGTCACAGCTGGCAGGGACTTATTTTTAGCCATTGGTAGTGCTCTCTTAAGACAATGGATAGAACCAAATCTCAGCCAGTCAGGACACAGGGATTTTCTTGCCCATTTTATGTATTTGTGTAACTGACTATCCACAATGGAATGCACCAAATTCTGCTGATTGGGATTGACAGGTGTGTCCACTCAGATTTAACAACATTTAGTGTTTCTTGTGCTGAATCAGAAGAATTATGTGTGTCTTCCTGTGCCCTTGGTTTGCTCTCTCTCATGTGGAGGCATTCCCCTCATTAACTTGCCAGATAAACCGGTTATCCTAGTAGTTTGAGTGCAGGGCTGGGAACCTGGAGACCAAGGTTTAAATCTCACAAACACTATGGTCTCACTGTGTGACCTGAGCAGTTCACCTAGCCTCCCTGTGCTTAACCATTCTCCACTTTCTTTAACCTCCCTCTACCATTCTTAGCCTCCATCTGCATCTACTCATCTGATAGAAGATGCAACTTCCTCTTTCTTGCAAAGCATTTTTGGAATAGAGTGAACAGTCCTATATAAAACCTTTCTTTACATGACTACCAACTGAGAATCCCAAACATCCTTTAGAGCCTAAGCTGCAGTAAATTCACTATTTGGCTGTGTGCTGTTGCACTGACTTGAGGGGAGGGTCTCAACATCTAAAAACACAGGCACCCCACTGACTCACATTGCTTGACTGCTGACTGGTTTGAGCTTTTGTGGATGGGGTCAATCAGGTGGTCACTAGGCTTACTTCTCCTGCTCCAGTGCCAGAAGCTCTCTACAGACCCCTGCCCTGGTACTGTGTGTGCAGCTGCCTCAGCCTGCCTGCCCTGCACTTAAGAGCCACAACACCAGGTCAGCCTGAAAAGTTCAGGTGGACTGCAATCCTGCCCTGACAGAGTATGCCATTGTCAGTGTGACCTGCTGTTGTGGTCGTTCAGCCAGGAGGAGCAAGTGGCCTTCTGTCATGAGAGGGATACTGGCCAGCAACCCCAAGAACCCAGCATCAGAATTAAACCATTCTGACATTCATCACCATGACAAGGATGCAAGAGAAGAGGAGTAGCTGAACATAATCACAGGTAGGTGCCTGAGTGGAGACCATTTGAAATTTTTTGGTATGTGTTTTACTAATGGATTTTTGGGGAAGGGGGAGGGACCATCGATGTTATGTCTGATCGCTTATGCCCTCATCTGGATATTGTGATATGATTTTATTTAATAGGATGGACATGCAAGTTTTATTTGGGATATGGGGGAAAGTCCAGCTTGATGTGTCAGACAACTTCTGATGCTTTATTAACATGATTGTAATACTACAGTGTGACACACTACAGACATATGAATTAATGTTTTGCCTCAGAGTTATCTTATACAGCAATCCCAAACCACCTCCACCATTAAAAAATAAAAGCTTACATTGCATGTTCTTGTGATGGAATGTTTTGCTTGCTGTGTCACTGTCACTGACCAGTCAGTTATGATGTACTATATGTGCTAATATAATTCTGCTGTTACCTTGTCTTTATTGGTTGTGGTATGGTGTCTAGTTGCCTATTGCACCTGCACGCTGTTGTTAAAAGTGTTGCACTACCATTTTTGGGGGGTGGGGTAGGTGGGTTGCTGTGTGATGGTTTCTGCCGAGCTGTCGGATTACTTCAGATGTTTTATTAGTATAATTTTGGTGTTGCATTGTATGGTATATAGTATTGCAATCGTACTAGTGAAACTTCAGTAGTCATCAGATACAGCAGGCCCAAATGCCCCCACCTAGATGACTAATGATTTAGAAGAAACATAACATAGTATGAAAATGTAATTGCCTTCAAATAATCACATAATGTCACATTTTCTTGCCTTCACAATGATCTATGTGACAGTCCAGCTCAATCTCAACATGATGAAAAAAACTGTCTGGAGCACAGTTCCATAAAAGAAGAGCGGAAGAGCCTAAGAAAATTGAGCAACAGTCTGGTGCTTTGCTGAAAGTTGTCAAAGTATCCCATCAAAATGAGGAAGAAAATGGCCAAAAAGAGCACAATGACATATGTTGGGGTCCTCTCAAGTTAGTGTCTTGCCAACTTCTGCTGAGGAACCTGAAATGGAGATTATGCTGGAGCAAGAAATTCAAGATACCGAACCTCAAGTAGAGATGGAAACACAGTTTGCAATACACAGTGAATTGTCATCTGCAACCCAGCCTGCTCAAACAACCACTTCCGATGAACCCGATAAATAGCCAGTAATTATTAGCTATAACATCAGAACAATGTTGGTGAAGAAAGGTCCAGTGAAGGTTATTGATTATAATTCTCCCCATTCTGCTGACAAATGGAAGAGAAGATTTAATTTCATACATTACAAGTGAATTCTTCCTAATGGTGAAGTGTGTGACAGATGTTGGCTTGCATACTTCAAAAGCTGCAATGCAGTGTTCTGCTTTTACTGCAGGCTTTTTTCAGCACATAAGTCAAGCTTGACAGAAGGTGATTTTTCAGACTGGAGAAACTTAGTACAACATCTTGCCTTATATGAACGTTCAGCCAGGCACCTTGAAAGTGCAACAAGATGGTTAGAGTTCGAGCAGCGACTGAATAGTAAACAGACACTAGACAAAAAGCATCAAGAACAAATGGATAGTGAAGCTCGTTACTGAAACAATGTACTAAAACGATTGTTGGCCATCACTATGTTTCTTTCTGAACACAATTTTTTCTTTCTGTGGCTCTGTGGAACTAAAATCTCCAAACAATGGTAATTTCCTTCTCTTGGTTGAAGTTCGGGCTAAGTTCGATACTGTTATGCAAGAACATGTGCAATGTGTAACAACAGGAAAAGTGCATGGCCACTGCTTAAGGAGAGATATTCAAAATGAACTAATTCAACTCATCTCAGGAAAAGAAAAGATGAAAATCATAGAACTTGTAAAGCTTGCAAAATATTTTTCCATTATTTTGGACTGCTCACCAGACCTGAGCAACAAGGAACAAATGTCCCTGATGATTCGCATAGTAGAAGTTGGAAAGGAAGAAATCCGAATCAAAGAGCAATTTTGTGTTTTTTTAGAAGTTAATGATACAACCGGCATAGGTCTTACCATAAGTTTCCTTCTGGAACTGAATAACCTTGGCCTCTCCATAAAGGCCTGTAGAGGACAAGGTTATGACAATGGCTCCAACATAAAAGGGAAAAACTCAGGCGTTCAACACAGCATTTTGGATTTAAACCTGCAGGCTTTTTTCATGCCACATGGTTGCCATAACTGGAATTTGGTGTTGTGTGATGCAGCAAAATCCTGTTGTGAGGCTATATCCTTTTTTGTGGTGTACTGCAACGTAGTCATGTCCTTTTTTTGGCTTCAGCTCACCGCTGACAAGTCTTCAAAGATCACGTGCCTGGCTTGACTGTGAAACCTCTTTGTGAGACAAGGTGGGACTCCAGAGTCGATAACATCAAAGTTCTGCACTATCAAACAGATGAGGTTTACGATGCCTTGTTTGCTCTGTCAGATGAACCAGGAACACTGGATGTCCAACATGAAGCTATAACACTGGCCAGACAGATAAAAAACTTTCCTTTTGTGCTCTCTCTTGTGGTATGGTATGACATTTTGTTCCCGCGTTAACCCTGTGAGCAAACATATGCAAATTGCTCAATTTGACCTTGGCTCTGCTGTTATGCTAGTGGAAAATATTTACTCTTTCCTGGCTGACTACAGGAAAAATTGATTTACAAGTGCCAAAATCACTGTCAAAGAACTTGCAGATCACCTGGAAACTGAAACACTGTTCCCCCAGACAACTGAGATAAGACCAAGCCAAAAGAAACAACAGGTTTCATATGAGGCTGTGGATGAACCTGTTACTGAGCCAGAAACTAAGTTTAAGGTGTTTTTTTTAATGTGGTGGTGGATATGGCACTCAGGTCTGTAAAAGAAAGATTTGAACGAATACAGAAGTACAGTGAGAACTTCGATTTTCTATATATGACATCGGCAAGATAAAGGAGGTGGACACTGTTACTTTACTGAAACACGGCAAGGATCTGGAGTACCTACTTACTCATGATGGCTCCTCTGATATTGATTCATTTGAAATGTGTGATGAATTAAAAGCACTGTCACACATGATACCACAAAGAGCCTCACCTGTAGATGTACTGCAGTTTATTTGTGCGCAGAACGGTATGGAACTGTACTCAAATGTGAATATTGCATAGCGTATTTTACTGATCATACCAGTCACAGTGGCTTTAGGTGACAGGAGCTTTTCCAAACTGAAGTTGATCAAGAATTACCTTCGCACTTCAATGACTTAGGAAAGACTAACAGGTTTAGCACTATCATCAACTGAAAATGAAATTGCCAGGGAATTGGACTACAGAGACGTCATACATGAGTTTGCCAACAAGAAAGCTAGCGGTCCGACCCAGTGGCACTGAGGGCTGAGGCACTGGACACAACACCTCACACCACACTGGTGACCCAGGTTCAGGACCAAGCCAGGGCTGCCAGGGGTCAGCAGGGGAGAGAAGGGATCGAGCATCCAGAGGACAGCTCTCCCTTCCCTGGGGAGGGCTTTGGGGATGTGCCACTCTGTAGTGGCACCTGATGGCTGTCAGTGCAGCACAGACTAGTGGTGCACACATATCGGGGGAGGAGCTTGGTGGGCGGCAGCACGTTGTGCCCAGCTGCCATTGCATGCCTGGGCCCTTGGGCCCAAAACAAAAGAAAGCCCTCTGCAGACCCATGGGGATGAAGGAGACTCCAGGGGCAGGTCCACATCCCACTGACAGCTCAGCGCACCAGTAGACTCCACGGCTGACCTGATGCCAGGTAGGCCCCTCTAATTCCAGAAAGGCCACCAAGGAGGGTGGGGTGGGCCCACCCTGGGGGTGATCAGGGTACCTGGGCAGTCGGGGAGGACACTGGTTAGCGAGGGTTCAGGCAGGGAGTAGAGACCCAGCCAAGTGGGTACTCTGAAAGGATGCCCAGAGCCGCGGAGTGAATAAACAGAATGTAAAAAAAAAAAAAAAAAGCTAGAAAAGTTCCATGCTGCTAACTGTGGGGCTAAGCTGAGGAGACTGAGGACACTTGGTGGACAGTAATAATTCAGTACTTAGCATTTTTTTCTCCATTTTGCTTGCAGTATCCTTACCCAAATATTTATCAGTCTGCCAGTTGTGTATGCAAGTTGTTAAATGTACCGCACGTCACTAGCTTATCTGATGTACAAACATTCCCTGGTGTTTCCGTAACTCCATGTCAAATTCTAAATTTTTCCCTAGTTAATGATGGTCATCAAAACATTTAAAATCCACAACAAAAACATGGACTTCCATACTTGTTTATAAGTTACAGGGTGAGAATTATCCCTCTTTGTTGGAAACAAATCTGTAAGAGTTTAGATTATATTGTTCTAAAATCATTGTTTTAAGGGTCAACATGCATGCCAAAGGAAATGTGAAGCAATGAAGGACACATCATTGTTTCATGATGTTTGCAACAATTTTACAACAAATGCAAATAAAAAGAGTAGATTGCCAATACTGCAATCCCATTTTGAAGCAACACTCTCAAAAATGTGGGAAACATTTGAATGTGGGGGATTGTTTTGTTTTTTTGCGTAAAACTATTTCAATCCCATTTAATTTCCTTTGACACAAGAGAGCGGAGCTATGATGCAAAGAAAGTTCAGCTTACTTTTTATGAAGGTGAATGCTCATGTTTACAGTACATTCAATATTTTATGGTGTGAGGGTTGAGGCATTTCTTTAGTTATTTTGCTCTCATGTGTACGGTCAGTTTATTAATCCCAATTCTTTCCTACAAGTTTTTGAGCATTAATGTCAATAGCAATTCAGAAAGGCTCTAGAAAACTAAAATACAGTATCTTGTGTTAGAATGATTTGAGAAGTAGCAGGTTGATGTTCACATGACAACTAATTAATTATGCATGTTGTCTATACAGTATGTCAGTTATTATGCACTCATAATGTTGCAATACTATGAATGTTGGCGACAGTCTTGTTTGGAGAGTGTCCCTGGTTTTATATATGGATTCTTTTCAGGTAGTTTAATTGTAGATTCCTGAACTTAAGTGCAAAACTTTTAGGCCCAGTTACCTCCAAAGAGATTTGTTCAGTTGACATTTGATTAAACTCATTTTTAGGCAAGGCAAGGCAAATTTTATTTTTAGGGCACCCAATCCCTGAGGCTCTGGGCACTTAACAAAAAACATGAGAAATCAGACAGCAATTAAGATCAAAAAATTACAAAATAAATACAATTCAAATAGACATACATCAATGGTCATGTAGCCTATGACCACTATTGGATGCTTACTGGTTTTATACCATTGCTCCTGTGTTGGTTGGGCTACTCCTTTATGTTGTACCAAAAGTGTGCAGACTGTGGAGATAAGTTTAGTTATAGTTATATTGCTTTCCTGTGAAACATAGAAGTTGACGGCAGATAAGGACCGCAAGGCCCATCCAGTCTGCCCATTTCTTTTTCTACCTTATAAATGTGACATCCTGAACTATGAATAAAGTACTTTATTTTGTATGTTTACTTCCTTAAAGAGAATAAACATAAAGTGTAAAATAAACTCAAATGCTGAAATATCTTTGCATTTTTTTTGAGAATTTTCTGTTACTAATTTTATATATGCTACGTGAACGTAAACAGTGAGCTCTGACTTAGGAGACAGAGCACAGCTGTTGTTTTAAAGGCTTTGTGTAAGAAACAGAGAAACATAGAATTTGATGGCAGATAAGGACCACTTGGCCCACCTAGTCTGCCCATTTCCCTACCTAATGAATAAGCCGGAGATCCTGGTTGACCAACAGCCTACTTCCTCATACCCCCCCCCCACTAGAATTGACTTATGTCTGTCCCATGCATTTTTGGATCCCCCACTGTTTTGACTCCACCACCCTCAGGAGGTTGTTCCATCATCCACAACCCTCTCCATGAAAAATACTTCCTCACATTACCTCTGAGCTGTTCCCTCTACCTTCAAATTGTGCCCCTTGTTCTTGCACATCTCTTTTTCTGAAAGATGCTACCCTCTTGAACTTTGTTGATTCCCTTAAGGTACTTAAAAGTTTCTATCATGTCTCCCCCTCCCTCCTTTCCTTGAGGATATACATATTAAGCTCCTTTAGTCTCTTTCTTCATATCTCTTCTGGTGCAGATCCTGCACCATTTTGGTTGCCCTCCTCTGGACAGCCTCCATCCTGTCTATGTCTTTGTAGAGATGGGGTTTCCAGAACTGCACAAAGTACTCCAGATGGGGTCTCACCAACTGTCTGTACAAAGGGATAACAACTTCCTGTTTTCTACTGGTGATGCCTCTCCCTATGTATCCCAGTATCCCCCCAGCCCTCCTTACTGCCTTCTCACATTACTTGCCCACCTTTAGGTCATCTGATTTAGCTCCCTCCAGGTCCCTTTCCATTTTTGTTTTGTCAGTATCTCACCCCCCCTCCCATTGTGTACTGTTCCCCTGGGTTTATGTTTCCCAGATGCATTACTTTGTACTTCTTTGCGTTGAATCTAAGCTGCCGTACATTTGATCATTCCTCCAACCTTGCCAAGTCCCTTCTCATCCTTTTCACCCCACCTTGTGTATCAGATCTTTGTGTCATCTGCAAAGAGATATACCTTTCCTTCCAGTCTCTCTGCAATTTCACTTATAAAGACATTAAAAAGGACCGGACCTAGTACTGAACCCTGTGGTACCCCACTAGTAACCCCCCTTTCTTCACTGTGGACTCCGTTTAATATTACCCTCTGCGTTCTGTTGTCCACCAGTGTTTTACCCAGGCTACCACCCTGGGATCCACTCCCAGGCTGGCAAATTTGTTTATTAATCTTTTGTGTGGGACTGTGTCAAATGCCTTGCTAAAGTCTAAGTAGACCATGTCCACACCCCCTCCCCGGTCTATTACTTTGGTTATCCAGTCAAAGAAATTGATTAGATTCATCTGACATGACCTCCCCACTGTGAATTCATACTGCCTTGGGTCCTGTGCCCCACTAACGTCTAGGTACTCAAAAATTATTTTCTTTCAGAAGTGATTCCATCATTTTCCCTACCACTGAGGTCAAACTGGCAGGTCTGTAGTTTCCTGCCTCCCTCTTGCTCCCACTTTTGTGAAGGGGAATCACATCCACCCTCCTTCAGTCCTCAGGTACCACACCATCTTCCCATGATTTGTTAAAAGGGTAGTCAGTGGTGTTACTAGTTCTCCCCTTAGTTCTTTAAGAATTCTGGGGTGAATCCCATCAGGCCCCATTGCTTTGTCCACCTTCAGTTTTAGGAGTTCTTTTAGAACCCTTTCTTCTGTGAAAGGACTGATATCGACCCCCTATCCAGAGTGCTTCTATTGACTGGATTAGGTACCTCCCCCTCCTCTTCTTTTGTGAATACTGAGCAGAAGTATTCGTTCATTATCCCTGCTTTTTCATTGTCCCACTCTGCCTTCCCACCCTCCTCTTTATTCAGCTTCAGTATCCCTCCCTTTGTCTTTCTTCGCTCCCTAATGTACCTATAAAAGGTTTTATCCCCCTTCATAACTGAGTTGGCTATCTTTTCCTCAGTTTGGACCTTTGCTATTCTGTCTGCCTTCCCCGCTTCCTTCTGCTTTAACTGGTATAGTTCTCTGTCTGCTCCTGCTGTGTTTCCTTATACTTCCTGAATGCTAGCTCTTTCTCCCTAACCTTTCCCACCACTTTTGTTTTTTCTTTCATTTTAATTTGTTCATTTGCTTCACACAAAGGCTTGTTGCCTCTGTGATGGCAGTTTTGATGTTTCCCCATTGTTGCTCCACCCCTCCTTCTTGCCTGTTTGCTAGTGCTTTTCTGAGGCACTCTCCCATTTTGACAAAATCTGCCCTCCTGAAGTCCAGTACCTTCACTTTTGTATGGCTTGACTCTACAACTGAGTTTATCATGAACCACACTGTTTGGTGGTCACTTGTTCCCAGATGGCTACCCACTTCTAGATCTGAGATCCTCTCTCTGTCCCCATTTGAGAGTACCAGGTCTAAGATTTCTCCCTCCTGAGTGGGTTCCAACACTAGCTGTCTGAGGCATGCCCCCTGTAGGGCATCGAGAATGGCTCTGTTCTTGGATGTGGCTGCAGCAAAGGTGCTACAGTTAACATCTGACATATTCAGGTCCCCATCAGCAATATCTCCCCTTTCTCTGCCATCATAATGATGCCTTCTATCATTTCCTTGTCCATTTCCTCCCCCTGAGATGAGGGTCTGTATACAGCCCTTGTGTGGATTGTGATGGCATTTCCAGTCTCCAGGGTGACCCACAGTGCCTCCTCTCCTCCCTGTTTACTTGAAGTCAGTTCTGTTAGTGTTTCACCTCTAATATTTTTTATCTTTGTAAGTTTCTGTGACTGCAGAGTTTAATGAGTAAAAGTAATATATTTTTTATCTACTCAATTGATCTGCCTTTGGGAGCATTGTATTCTTAATAAATAAAGTTACTACTGATACAGAGAAGGGGCAAGGGGGTTTCTGGAGCAACTAAGGGGGTTGATATGTTCAAGATGTTTATACAGTACTGTGTGAGCATTAGCCTGGGGTGGGATGCCATGGAAGTAGCCCTGAGTTTGTCATGACTATGTTAGTAGCAGCATTGATAAAATAAGCAAGTCTGACAGTCAACCACCCTAGCCTTAAAAATGGAATGCAGACCCTGTGACTACAAATGATGTGGTGGGGTATGGCTGAGTATTCCAGGAAGGGGAGCTAGGGTGTAGCTTACTGCACTTGGGGATGGATGGGGGACAAAAGAGATTGTTGCAGTACCCGACATGACAGAGGCAGAGATGCCAAGGAAAAATTCCCAGACACAACCCTCTGCAACCTGCAAGTGAGGAAAGATCTAAACTAGTTGAGGACTGTACCAGCCAGTCCACAACAAACCTGCAGGTGCTCCATTAGCACCCCATGGTCCATGGTGTCAAATACCACCAACAGATCGAGGAGAATCAGGATGGATCATCTTCCCGATCCATCGTCGCTAGGAGATAATTCAGCACCCAAACAAGGGCAGTTTCAATACTATGCCTTTTCCTGAAACCCAACTGGAGAGGATCATAGATGCTGTGAGCTGTTAAATGATTCTCAAGTTGAATGACTGCCACCTTCTCAATAACCATACCCACAAAGGGTAGGTTAGAGATGGGTCTGTAGTTTGCCAGGCAGTCCGGATCGAGTAAACATGTTTTCAGGGGTTGCCTTACAACTGCCTACTTCAGGGGCTCCAGAAAGACCCCTGTCACTAAATAACATCAGACTATCCTGGCTAGGACTGGGCCGATGACATCAATGCACCCCACCAGGAGGTGTGTTAGTCCCGGGTCCAAACTACAGCAGGTTGTCCGCAACCCCTGGGCAACCTTATGACATCCATAACAGTCAACTGGTTGAAGTCAGAACAGACAGACTGAGTGCCTGCAATCTCAAGCTCATTACCACAAGGCCCATTTGATGGTGTTGATTGGATTTCTGATCTGATGGAAGGAATCTTAACAGCAAAGAACAGAGCAAACTTATCGCATCTCAATTGTGAAAAAGCTCCCCTAGACTGAAGACAGGTTGGATTGTACAACCTATCAACTGTGCAGAAGAGCTGAGCCAGTCTGTTACTTGTTGCAGCAATCTCCTTGGGCAGGAACTCTGCCTTCTTATAGGAGATTGCTGGTCGATAGTCTCTATAATGGGCCATCAATATAAGCTTGTCCTCCTCCAAACTGGTCTTCCTCCAGTGCCACTCCAACCTTTGGCCCCCTCATTCTCATCCCCTTGACAGTCCCATCAAACCAAGGAGATCTCTGGGGAGAGGTGATAAGTCGAACATGGATAGGCGTGACAGAGTTGAGAGCTTTGATAATAACCCTATTATAGGTCAGCACCGACTCCCCCAGCTCTTTGCATGTGCTCATCATTCCTGATAGGTTCAGTACCTCAGTCAGACCTTGTAGGGTCAATCCCCTTGAAGGGCGGTACTGGACCATCTCCACAGGGGCAGGTCTATTGGGGGGGTACCTCAAACTTGAACCTCATAGTATGGTGGTCCAACCAAATGACCAGCTCCACCATCAGGTCAAAGACCTCCATACCCAGCAGAAAAATGAGGTCTAGTGAATGGCTGTGAATATGGGTTGCAGAGGTAACAATCTGTGTCAGGCCCAACGAACACATAAGTTGGAAGAAGTCTTGACCAAACTGCGAGAGTTCATCTTCGACCCAGACATTGAAGTCCCCCAGAATAATCCATCTGAGAGACTCCAATACCAGTTCAATGACAAAGTCCATGAGTTCCTGTAGAATTCCTTCCCATCCCCTGGTGGCCGGTAGAGGAGAAGGATCCTGCAACCTACACCTGCAAACCCTTGAATGGCTATTCATTCAAAGGATCTCGTTGTTCCTACCAAGAGGGCTCTGAGGCCCATGTCTGGCTTAAAACAAATGGCTACTCCCCTCCCCACAATCCTTTCTCAGGCAGTGTACCACTGAGTACCCAGCTGTAACAGCCTATTCCAGTACAGGGCCTGCACTTTCATCCAGCCAGGTTTTGGTGATGCAAGCCAGATCAGCTGTTGCAACAAGATCGACCAAAATTGCTATCTTTTTTTAATAGATCTGGCATTGTACAACACTCCCTGAGAAGGATAGATCGATGAGGCTGGCCCAGCTGCCTGCCCACTAACTGTGGAGCCCTTGTGGGTATGGGCACCAGGCAGGGAAGACCCCTTTCCTGGGCCCATTTCACCTTAGGGTGCCTCCTGGTCCTCACCACCCCAATTTTCCCACCCCCTCCACAACTGGGCTCCCCTCAGACCTGCAGATCTCCATTTCCTCCCCCTTCTAACTATCCTGTACTTATAGTTAAGGTTGGTAATTAGGATAACGTTAGCATAGAGAGTTATATGCGGGGACAGAGGGCAAGGAAACACGTACTAAGAGGCAACCGGGTAGCTCACTACCACTTACTACCATGAATAATCAGATAGGTCTGTATGATAGAGTACTATGGTTTTTACTACAGTTGTCTTGAATGAGCTGAAGGGTGCAGGTATCAACACAGCTACATAACAGTTATTGTTTGCTGTTTTTTAAATGTTTTTTCATGTTATTACTGTTGTTTTTGTTTTTTTTTTCTTTTATTTGGAAATGTAAAAACATCATTTAGTGTTTAAACGACACACACTAAGCAGGTATAATATTGTAAAATGTGGCATGGAAGGGGACCTGGAAGTAGCTGGCTGAGACTCTGGATCTGTGTTGGGCTGGGGATTTCCCACCTCCAGAGCCTTGTGCAGAATGCTTGGCACTATTATGCATAATATATCAGTCTTTACCTGCAATGTCCAGGCATCTCTTCCCCTTTTAAAAGAAAGAAAATTTGCCTGCCTGCCAGTGCAGCAGTAGTACTACTGCTCGTAATGCTGACAATCCGGACTCGGGAACAAGCCTGGGACATCGGTAGGCCAGCTGGGGGAGGAGGATCATGCATTCTAAGGTCTGCTCTCCTCCTCTGGAAGGGGAAGGAGGGGAAGTTGCTGGTGTTCACACAACCCCTTGTGGCAGCAAAAAGTGCAACAGCCAGGACTGATTGTGTCTGGGAGGCATGGCAGACATACGGCTTGCGATTCCCACATCATTGCATGCCTTGTCTACATAAGGAAAAATGGAAAAGGAGGTCTGACTGCATTAAGATGACATCGGCCCCCCCCCCACACCACTGACCCCATGCTGTGGACCAGGTTCTTGCTCTCATCATACTGTTCAGTCTCAGTCAGGGGGAAGGGAGTCCTGCCAGTGGCCGGGGGTGTCCTCAAGGGTGAGGTATGTATTGGGGTGTGTAGCAGGCAGATTCATACTGTGTGTGTACCAATAGGGCCCAGCTGGACAAGGAAGAAAAAGCATAATAAATTAAAAATAAGAGAAATTTTGCACAGTGCTAAAAAGAAAGTTGCAGTGCTAAAGGAGATCCATATAACACCAGGAGAGCATAGTAATCTGGTTGGAGAGTGGATGGGAAAGTGCTTTACAGCATCATTTAATGGACACAGGAGAGGAGTGCCAATCCTCCCATATAAGGGGTTGCCCTTCATTAAAGAGCAGGTAGTGGCTGACCCAGTGAATGGCAGATATTTGCCTGTGCAGGGCTGGACCAATGGGGAGGCTATTACCAAAGGTAATATATACGCCCCAGCTGAAAGAGACTGTGATCTATGACCAGATATTGGTCCTACTGCAGAAAGAAAAATTCCCAGGTCTGATTATTTTGGGGGGGAGTTCAAATGTGTGTTTGATCCCCTTTTACAGGGCTCAAAATTGATGCCCATCCTTCCTCTAAATGCAGGTAGATTTCAGGTCGGGAGGATAAAACTACTGTAGTTGTGCACCCACCAGGTGCCTTTACTGAGCCAAGACCGTTTTGAAATGTACAGGTTGACAGCTGCAGTTCCAAGCATTGCCACTAGGGTGTGGCCACCAAAAATTGCTGAAGTGAGCTCTGGATGCTCTCGAAGAACACCAGACCACCAGGAAATGTGAGAGGAGGAGATGCGCATGCCAAGTGAGTACGCACGTCGAGTAACAGCCATTTAGTAAGCACCAGCCTTTCAAGCATCAAGGAGGGACTAGGAGATGTTGTCAGTACCATACCGAGCCTTACGTCAGTTGGGAGTCAAACACCATGATCTGGGAGTGGTCAAGAAGGGAGTTGCGATACGGGAGTCCAATGAGCCACAGGAAAGAAAGCCAAAAAGGCCTACCTGCTGGTAAAACTGCTGTGGGAAAATAAACTGATGGGGGAACTTGGTGCTGCTGGCTGTTACAATACTGAAACTTTGGACTGCAAGGGAACTTGTGCAGGTCTGTGACAAATTATGCTGTGCTGCTGCTGTTTGGCTGCCCTTTTGAAGTCTAGGACCTTAACCTGGTCCTCAGGAGGCTTATGTCTTTCTCTTCACACCACTGGCAGAAACCTCTCTCCTTTTTTTTTTTTACAATGAACAAGGTTAATTGGCACAACGGTGGGGGGCAAGCATGCACTGAGGAAACAGCAGTGCTGACTACCAGTGTAGATAGCACTACTGTGACAAAGAAATAAAAAAAGAGTAGTTGCACATGTTTTACCAGCTGATTAAGATGTTTTTCTTCAACAAGGCCAAAAAAAAATCAAATGTTTAAAATGCAGACAGCTGAGTGCAAAAGAGGAGGATACCAAGTGCATTTCTGAAAGGGGTTTCACTTATTTGCACTAATTGCTTACATTAACCAGTAACTTCCCAAAAGTTACAATTTGTGGAATGGCCAAGTGTGTTTGGACCCTTAATACAAGATATTTCAGTGACATGATGGAGCTAGGAGCTTTTTAATATAAACTGTTCATTTATATGGGTTTCCACTTTTAAAACACAGGTATCTAACCAGTCTTTAAAGGTTCTGACTTTGCCTCGGAAGAAAAGGCAGTGTGTCCTTTATGTAGGGAGAGATGGACCTAGCAAGCTCTCTGTTTTGTGTTTGTTTATTTGTGTGTTCGTTTGTTTGGACATCCTCCTCTTTTGCACTGCCTACACTTTAAACTTTTGATTTCTTAGTATTTTTACTAGTTACCACCAAATTAATGAGGAGTGAAAGAAAATAATGGATGCCTGAGTGTGAGAATTTGGAAACTATTTTGCCTTTTAATACCAGACAGCTTAGTGCTCTGCTGTGACTGGTGGGAGGGGGGGTGCAAGAGATGCATTTGCAGTAGGACCCTCACAGTCAGGGGGCTACTACATCAGATGGCTTAAGAAAACTTTTTTAATATTGAGAGACAAACTTGCAACTTGTTTTTGTACATTGCTTACTCATTTGAAACCAGGACACTGGCAGCAGTGGGGTCAGTGCTATAGATTCAAATTCCAATTTCACAAGGTCGGGAGACTAGAGTTCAGAACTAGGGTGTAAAAACATTTTGACTGCTCTGCTCTGCTCTGCCACTGAAATATAAAAATGTCTGTGGGGGTGAAAGTCTGCTGGGCAGACAGTATAATAACTAGCAGCAGAAGATCATGATCAGTGAATTTATAGGGAAAACTGTGTTATATAAATGGAATATAATGTATGTCAATAACCAAGAAATACATTGTCCCAATGTAATATATTATATAATATATTATGAAATATATTTTAAAACATACTGACATAATATATTTCTAACCCATAGTATGCAAAAATATGTCTCAAAAGAGCAGCAAGACAGCTCAGTAGCTCCAAGGAGGGTGCATGCATCAAACAACAACAGTAGTAGCAGTCCAAACAAGAAGCCACAGTCCTCAGCTGGATCACTTCAAAACTTATATTTTATTAGAGTAGGTTAAAACATACCACCATACATTTAAAGGAACTGGTGTAAACTGTTTGCTCCAGTTCCTTTGCATGTATGGCAATATGTTTTAACCTGCTCTAATAAAAACACAAGTTTTAAAGTGATCCAGCTGAGAAGAGCTGCTTTTTGTTTGGACTGCTAAAAATATAGGTCACTATACTGAGAAATACATTGACTCAATGAAATATAATACACAGTGTATTTCAGCATATACTGAAACCATATATTCTGCCTCATTCATTGCTTGAAAGCATTTTAATCTATTTAGTAATATATTGTCTGAAATATATTATTAATATATTTCAAAATATATACTGTATTCTTTGTATGTTATGTATATTTGTATATACTTGTTACATATATGTTTATACATGTTACATATATTTATATATGTTACATGTATTTTTGTAAATGTTTAGTTTCATCCCATGTATACATTTGCATAGTTCAAAAACATAGTTTATCAGCCAAATTCATGATAATTTCTAGTTTTACAATAATGTTTAATTTACAACATTAGCTCACAGACTGAAAAGAAAGGTACAGTACAAGTTATAAAGCAAGTACATGTAGGATCTCACCCTAACCTAAAAGTAAAACAAAATGGGGTGGTATAAATACCAATCTGAGCCTTTACCAAACACAAGCTTGTTAGGCAAGTCCTATGTGTAAGTATAAATGTATAAAATACATGTTGGAGTTAAACCTGCACTGTAAAACAATAATTCCAATGTAAATATATTCATAATTACTTACAAGACGAACTCCAGAGGTACAGTATGTGTAAATCATAAATAATTTCCTTTGTGTTTGTCTGGGTGAGTTAATAGTTATATTAATATCTATTACACATGTATATTATATATATATAGTATTTGTAAATATAGCAGACATTTGAGATGTAAAAAAAAATACATTTATACATATTGACAATATACCAATAACATATATTTACCATCCTAATTTCGATATATCTGGAATTTAATCATATTTAGTAGATGTTTCAATATACATAGCCTACTAAAGTGGCAATAATGTGCATGTTTACAGCACATTGTAATATATTTGTAAATTTTAAAATATATTGAAATATATTGATTTTCCAATACATTACAATATATTATAAAACAAGTAGATTGCAATATATTTCACTATATGCAAATATATTGTTAATATATTTTAAAATATATTTCATTTTCGTAAGGGTGTGACTGTGTGTGAGAGAGAGAGAGAGAGAGTGTGCGTGTGTGTGTGTGTGTGTGTGTGTGTGTGTGAGTGTCTGAGAGTGTAGTGCCATGATAAATATCTCCTAGACATACACACTCCAAATGGAAATATTTTACTACACAAATACACATATTACTTTTTAACTTGCTCAGCTCTGTACGGTAATATCTCTCCAAACCCCCTCCTTAGGTCCATTACTGAGTATTTTTTTTCTTGATGTTCCTTTAGCATTCGGGTGCACTGGGCATCTATAAGGTTCACATTGTGTTTGCAAAAGAATTTCACTCGAGCCTTCAGATCACTTCTAAGTTTATTGCGGTTATTCATCTTCACATACAAGGTCATTTAATTTCATCAATAGTGGTGATGCTTAGTGGTGCTACTTATTTAGTTTACATGCAGTGGCTCATATATAAAATTGCTATCTTGAAAAAGCCAACACCCCAGTATAAACCAATCATAAAACCAATAACAAGTCTATTTTAGGCTGTGATATATCTTTTTCTCCAAAAACAGGTTATTTATAGACTGTGTAGCTTGAAAACATATTATTCATAAACTGTGTTGCACCACATTCTCTTTGTTTCACACCATCCTTATCAGGTAAATACCATCCTAATAAGGGCACACCATCATGTTAAGTATTATTATAGGACATTTGGATGTCATACATTGTGAAATCTAAAAATGTTGTGTCATTATGAGGTTACTACCAAACATGTCCATTTCCTGCTGCATACTGGGAAATGATATACAAGGTGAAAACGAAATATATTAATGTTACAAATATAAATGTATTTAAACTTTATGCTACAATCCCCCCTTTGTGACTCTTTATCCTTGGAGATCACACAAGACGTTGTTGCCATTGTAACATTTGTATTTGTTTGAACATTTGTCCCATCTTATGATACAAGAACACTTGTACCATAACAAGGAAACAGATTACTGTAATACCGCATATTACCACTTTTATGGTTGGACTAATACCCAAAACAGCCGAGCCCCAATCCCACCAGGATATAACAGGCATATAAGATGACTGCTTCTCCACCTTTACAGTAGAGGCCTTCTGTGAGAAATAAGTCCTTCAGTTTGTTGATGATACAACAAGGCCAATTTATTAATTTTGGGTAATATGAAATGAGGTGGAGTTGCCAAATCAGTGAGTAAATCCCAGGTCATACTGGAACCATCAATATGGGTAACATTTGTTCGGCAATAGGCAGGACATTCCCAGAGGGTCTAATTTGCTACCCACCAGCTCTTGCCACTACACCCCCATACATTCCAATGTTGACCTGCGATTACACACCATGATTGGTTGCATCTCATAGCTTGGCAGTATTCATTTGCAGATGTTAGGGTAAATTTACATTGTTTAGGAAACCATGGGGCAGTTGATGTCTCTTCCCCACATATTAAGGTTTTATGTTCTTGTACACACTGCTGTTTAGGTAAGACAACACATTGTGTACTGTGATAATAGTATCACCTGGTATTTGGAGTCTCATGATCTGGTCATGTATTAATACTCCCAAACTACTGATTTCCCACTATATTTTCGGTGGTTCAAAATATATAGGTATTATCACTAGTATGGGAATCACATGTCGCAGCATGTGTGTGCATATTGATTTGGTGAATTCCATACTTTTATCATAGCTAAGGGTGGTAGGAATACAGTGGGATGATCTAATAATCTAGTCATATCGGTCTCACCTATTCCCAAAAGTTTCAATTCTATTGAATTCATTGACTAGATAAGCATGTGCTTCAGCAACTAATTGTGAGCAAGCCAATTCTACATAGCTTTCTTTAGACATATTAGAAAGTGAGTCATTTAAAAGTCTTACTATTTTACCAATAATTTAAAAATTCTGTAAGGTTTCTCTAAATGCATACCAATCAATTTCTTCATTTTCAGCTGCTAATTTCACAGTAGTTGATAATGGTCCAGTAGCCATATTTTTTTAAAGTCCTTTTTAAAGAATGAATATGACCTTTTAAAACCATAGGATCAATACCATTAGCAATTCCTAATCCTGAGCCAAACCAGCCCCACATGTCTCTTTTACGATGAGAGAAGCCTGGTGATACTTCTACAGGAATTTGAAATGCCCACATTTTGTGTCTATTATGGTATTGATTTAAAGTATTATTATAATACTGTTGCCACACTATTACCGACGCCCGATCCCTACATTGAAGTGGTAATCGTGGAAAAGGAAAATGTAGCAAAACATTATAATGCTCCAATTTACATGGATAATATAGAGGATATACATTTTGTGTCAAAATAATACCATCTGATGGGGCAAGAATTTTTGCCCTGATATACTTTGTTTCTGATACACTATACTCCATATGGGAAAATTGTGCCATGCTGTTTGATTAACATTACATGCCATACCAGGCCATTGTGCACTACTCATATAAGTTAACAAAGAATATTTATTTGCTAATGGCAATACTGTGAAAAATTGCTTTAGCCCTACTGTATAGTTTACCACAATAGTTGTAGTATATAAAAAATGCCACATATTATGTATTGAACCAGTATAAGATGCATTTAACTATGTAATATTAGGTAGATAGTGAAACATGTCCTTTAGTTTCATTTAAAATAAATCTTGTTCTTCTTTTGTCAGATTCATAGTATCCCCCAAAGTAGAGTGGATATAGATCCCTTTCTGGGCTGTTGTGTTCATCACACATATCGCTGTGCCAGGCCAGGCTTCTGGTGAGCATCCCCATGTCGCATTTTGACATTGTCCATAACAAATAAAGTTCCATTTCATAAGAAGATATCCAGTGTGTTCATGTCGTTTTCCCAGCAATACTGGGATACCTCATGCAGAACGATTGGCATATGTCCTGCTATATAAACTGTTCCATATGTGCCCTGGGCATCCGTATTTTCAGAAGTTACCAGGGTCAGTAAGGTACTGCTCAGTACAAGTAAAGGAAACATTCATTGGCTTTCACCTATTGGGAAAAAAAACGAGCTGTATCAGTTATCATTTAAAGGCTGATACAATTTACATTGGTCCACATGGACCCATTTGGTCTCTGTAGACCCTTGTTAATTTCAACAGACCTGAATGACCCATGGTCCTAAAACATCAATGACAGTATAGGACCCCATCCAATTAGCATCCCATGGTCCCTTTTGACCAAAATTTTTCACCATGACGTGATGACCTCTTTTAAATGGGCAGTATCACTTTTTTATCATGTTTATCATGTTTGTTTTTCCAATGAATCTGTGCCATGTTTCTGGCAGCATGAGGCACATACAGAGCTAACTGCTTCTGTATTTGTTGTAAAAATACATCAAGTTTTGATGCAATCTAACAAAGGTGTAGATAGATCTGGATCCAAAGGATAATACAGCCACATATCCAGCCCAGTTATCAATTGGCATGAGCTATAGCCAGTATTTTTATTTTCCTTACCTCTAATACCCATTAGGATTCCTGGTAAGTGCATCACCCACCCTTTAGAAGTATCCAACACTGCTTTTTTCAGTGCATTTTTCAGAGTGCGATTTAACCTTTCTACCATTCCCAAAAATTGTGGATGGTAGGGTAAATGCAAACGTTAAGTGATACCTAAGATATCATACAAAGCTGTCATTATTTTCACTGTAAAGTGAGTCCCTCTATCACTTTCAAGGACTCTGGGAAAACCTCATTGTGAGAACACCTGTTCCCATAGCACTTTTGCAGTAGCTGTAGCACTATCATTTCGTATGGGCAACACTTCTACCCATTTGGAAAATATGTCAGCAATGACTAATAAATATCAGAACCCCCCTTTTGCAGTAGGCAAGGGCCCCACATAATCAATTTGTAAGCTGGACCAAGGACTGTCTGCCAGGGGTACCCCTAACAGAACCCTTTTTCCAGGCACTGGAGGATTCATCTGTGTACAGATGAGGCAAGCCTACAGGCATTGTTTGGCATCTTTTCCAATTTTGGGCCACTAATATTTTTGTGCCAACATATTACATGTTTTGTGGAGCCCATAATGACCTCCAATATGATGATTATCCATGATAATATCTTTTCTAAATGAAGTGGGTGGGATCCACTTCCTAAACCCTGATTGTCGTTCCCATATTACTATATTTTCCCATATGGTAACATGTTTGGTGGTACACTTTCCTGTATCTTTCCATTGGTTCTGACAATCAAGAAGCCAAGCGTCAGTATCTTGTATTTGTCCCAAACTAGGGACTTGCGATAATGCTGCTATTCATTTTGGATGATTTTTATCATAAATCACAGTTCACTTGTATAGCTTAAAATACAGCAGGACCAGGAAATATATATTAAATATATATTAAATCCTGACAAAATAATGTGCTGAACTTAGATTAAACATGGAAGGTCAAATTGTGTTGCGAAAGGTCACCAATTTCAACAAGGTGAAAATTACCATATTTTTTATTACTGTTTTAACAGCTTTTTGCTCAGTTGAACACTTAATTAGATAAAAGGAGGTAGTTATTCCACCTTAACTCTAAGGAGATTTGGCACTGCAACTGTGCCTTTGCTTGTAATGTATACAAGGACTGTTTCTTATATGAGAGGTCCTGGGAGTGCCCCTGATTGGCATGATTTAATCTCTTTAACTGATTGCCTAGGGGAGCCACCCCATCCACATGCCCCATCCAGTGCTACATGTCTACCACATCTGCAACTGCACTCACATGTTTGTATGCACATCAGTTAAACAAACCACCTATCTGAAAGACAGAAAGTTTGCAGACAATGTGCCAACATTGCAAAACGGAACATGTCATTGGATGAAACATAAAAAATCCACACATTAAAATCCAGGAGGGCATATTTAACACTATGCCACTAACGAGGATTAACCTGAAATAAAGAAACCAAGAGTCTCTCAACTAAAGAAAACAATAACGGGCTTCAAGTGAATAAAGCCAAGTGAATAAAAAACAGACTTCACTCCGGCATCATTATAGTTAATGAAGCTGATATCATGAAACCATAACATTCATTACTGAATGCAGTAATGATTTTGCAATTATTTGTCTAAACATTCTCCAAGTAAGTAATAAAAATTCAGAGAACAGCATGACCTTGGGCACTACATAACAAGATATGGTGCACTACAATCAAACGTAGTGTTTCTCCTAAAGTGAGTAGCAAGGAACAGCTGTAATTGCTTAGCCAATTCATTCATTTGAGCCTGACTTTGTTTATTTACAAATTTGAGATTCTCTTCTGATTATTCTTAATTTTTAAACCACAAACTTCCCCTTGTGCCACATTTAATTTATACTCTATGGCCCAGATATTCAAAAGGGTTGCTCCATGCGCAACAGGGTTGCGCATGCGCAAGTCCTACATTGCGCCATTCTGCGATATTCAGCAGGAGGCAGTTGCTCCACTAGCAACAGGTTGCTAAAAGAGCAATGCAAATGAATGCATGCTGAACAGGAGGGGAGGAACCATGCATAACCTGCGTAACCTGATATTCAGTCGGGTTAGGCAGAGTTGTGCATGCGCAACCCCAACCTGCGCCTGCACAACCTTGAGCCAAAAAGGATCATGCTGAGGGCCACCCACAGGTGAGCTGCTGTATTGCAGGCGCAACACAGCAGCTGCCACCCTGGCTGGCCCCAACTCGGTCCTATGTGCCCCCCACCAGCCCGATCGCGGGCATCACAGTTACATGAAACCCCCACACATCTCCACAGCCGTCTGATCGCGGGCAGTACCGTCATGAAACCCCCACACACACACACACATCCCACAGCCCGATCGCGGGCAGAACCAGAACCAGTGCCCGATCGCGGGCAGAATGTAACCCTCCCCCAACTCGAATAACTCCCTGGTGGTCCAGTGGACCATAAAGCCCGATCACGGGCAGAATGTCACAGCACAACCCCCAAAACATCTCCCTGGTGTTCAGTGTCCCACCCACCCACTCCACGGCCTCTCCACCTCGTCCCCCGCAGCCGGGCGGGCGACAGCATCCCACCTGCTTCGCTTCGTTGCCTGGCCGATCCGATGACCGCTTGCGAGAGTTACAGCCAGGCGTGTAGCTATCAGACATGATAGTCCAGATTTGTGAATGATCATTCACAAACTCGACTGTCATGACGGTATGGGCTGCACGCCCATTGGCTGCTGTAGCTCTGCACCAATGGGCGCAGCCCTACCGACAGTCAGTCGGGCGGGCGCGGGCGGCAGGCGGTGGATGCTGTCGCTCACTGCCGCGGGGGAGCGGGGTGGAGGGCTTGTGGGTGGGTGGGGGACACTAGACACCAGGGAGATGTTTGGGGGTTGTGCTAGGACATTCTGCCCGCATCGGGCTTTTACGGTCCACTGACCACCAGGAGTTATTCGGGTGGGGGAGGGTTATATTCTTGCCCGCGATCGGGCACTGGGGGTCGATAGGTTCTGCCCGCGATCGGGCACTGGGGGTCATATGTTCTGCCCGGCGATCGGGCTGGGAGATGTGTGGGGCGAGTATGACGTGTTCTGCCCGCGATCGGGCTGTGGGAGATGTGTGGGGGGCGATATGTACGTGTTCTGCCCACGATCGGGCCTGGGAGATGTGTGGGGGTGTCATAACTGTGATGCCCGCGACGGGTTGCATTGGCGTCAGTCTCAACGGCTGCTGCCTGGCAGGGTGGCCAGGAGCAAGTCTCGGGATCGGGCGCATCTACATGCAATGGCATGCAATGGGGCCACAATAGATGCAAATGGCCCCCTGCTCTGTATAAATTATGGCCCCATTTGCATGTCACCTTTGAATATCGGAAATTTGCACATGGTCGCAATGGTACTTGCGCCACACCGAAGTTTAATGCTCAACTCTGGCAACTTAGCGATGACGCAAGTTCCATTAAGCGCTTACGCGCAGTGTTGGCTGGGTGATATTCAGCGAGTTGCTCAACAGCTCAACTCCTTTGAATATCACCCCGGCCACACCCCTGCGCAACTATTTTGAGCGGCGCAGGGGCTTGCGCCTCAGACTGGCGCAGTTTGAATATCTGGGCCTATTTCTTTTGTATCAGTGGCACATTTTTGAAGCTCCTTCTCTACTTTTTCTTCCATACATTTAATTTCTGCAGCATATTTCTGCAACTCTTTTTCCTGAAGGACTACACCTTCATTACATTACTTTTCTAACATCTGCCTCTTCATGTTACACATCCCAGCTGTTATTTCACACTGATATTGTACATACATTTGACAGATGTTGGCTAACTTTGTTTCTACAAATTTAACTTTCTCATTTATGTCCATACATTGCTTAGTAAAACATAGATACACATCTTCCTGTTTCTCAAGAGAGTGATACGAACCTTTTTTATATGGCTTAGTAAAGCATTGATACGCATCTTCCTGTTTCTCAGGAGAGTGATACGGACCTTCATTTAAAATAAATATTTACGTAAAATGGTATCCATACTTATGTCTATTATGACTGGCAAATCATGTCTGACTCCACAGTCCAGCTGAGTCCCTTGTTTGACTCCCTTCTGTACTTGATGGATCAGGTCAGGTGCCCTGTGTTCCCCACAACTTGGTCTATTGTGTTGCACCACATTCTCTTTGTTTCCCACCATCCTTAACAGGTAAATACCATCCTAATAAGGGCACACCATCCTGTTAAGTATTATTATAGGACATTTGGATGTTATATGTTGTGAAATCTAAAAATGCTGTGTCATCATGAGGTTACTACCAAACATATCCATTTCCTGCTACATACTGAGAAATGATATATAAGGCAAAAACTAAATATATTAATGTTGCAAATATAAATGTATTTAAACTTTATTCTACAGCATCAGCTGGCATTGCAGACATGTCATACTGTGGGTGGATATCTGTTATCCTTCCATTACCTCACCAACCTACAGCACCATAACCATCAATGCATTAATTTCCTCTGCAGTCAGCAACTTTTGTCCATCACCATGTGGCGATATTTAGAGAGAATGAGTCAGCCCAAAAAAGGAAAGCAAGATGATCTTGAGAAGGCTCAGCAGAACAAGAAACACAAGAAGGAGAAGAGAATGTGACAGTTCAATAAAACATGGAGAATAGATGACAATGTCCAGAAACAGGAATGGCAAGCTTGGGCTGCAGTGGATGAAGCCCTGCAGACCTCTTGCTGTCAGAAAAAAGGGAGATTTTTTTCTGACCAAGCAGTGTGGAAATGTTTCACTGTCACTGCTGCATCCATGAAGCACTCTACTTTCTTCTGTTCATCAGTAGTGCACTGCACTATTTTTGGCAATCACAATGGAATATGGCACAAGCTGCCATGTCCAAGATGGCCACCAAACTGTATTGCACATGCGTGACTACTAGCAGCCATCTTGAACATGGTGGAGTGTACTATGTTCCACTGTGACCACCCAAAAAATAGTTTTAAATTATAGATATCCCGCACCGACCCTCCCGCTCAGCACCCACCACCATCACCCCCAGAAACATGTAAGTGACACTGAGGGTATACGATCCCCACCCCCCACCCCCAATGTCATGATCAGGAATCCTTTTTTTTATTATTATAGATATTCCCCCCCACTCAATCCTCCCTCTCAGCACCCACCACCCCATTCCCCACCTCAGAAACATACAAGTGACACTGGGGGTGCCCAATCCTCCAGTGTCAGGATCAGGAATCCTTGTTTGTTGTGGGGTTTTTTTTATTACAGATATTCCCCCCATTAACTCTCCCTCTCAGCACCCCACCTCCTTCCCCCAGAAACATAAAAGTGACACTGGGGTGTCCAGTCCCCCAGTGTTGCAAGCTGGACTCCTTGTTGTTTTTTTGGGATCCCATTTTTTACCCTGTAAAAAGAAAACCATCCATCAATGTATTTTGCAGCTGTACCTGCCCCCCCACCAGACCCTCCCACTCAGGACCCACCATCCTGCCCCCCCAAGCCCTTACATACCCATCAGGGGCCCAACGCTGCAATGCTCTCTGGACACACAGACACGTCTTCACTCTTCAAAGCTGTACCACAAACTGAAGAGACAGGTATGTGGTTCAATGTATTTCAATGGTGTTTTAAACTTACTGGCATAACTTGGGTATTTTTGCATACTTTGGCCCAAATTTTCAACATGCCTTTTTGGGGACCCTGCCTCATGAACAATTGCACCTACATTAAGTAAATGTGTCCTGAAAGGTAATTTTGGGGTCCCTGCATGAAATCACCTTTCAGGCAGAAGTTGAAAATTGTCTCTGCCCTTGTTCACGAGGTGGGGTCATAAGAAGATCATGTTGAAAATTTGATCTAAAAATATTAAAAAATGACAAAGTTATGAGCCTGCATTGAATTTTGCAAATGCAGGCTTATAACATTGGTAATCTTCAATATTTTTACCCCAAATTTACAACATAGCCATATCTTTATAACACCTCATAAATGTGACAGCTGTCACTTTTCAAATCTAGGCCAAACTGGTTTTTACATCTCGAAAGGTGTTTTTTTGCGATGCCTGCATGAAATGACCTTTTGGACAGGAGTTGAAAATGTTCTCTGCCCTTGTTCATGAGGTGGGGTCATAAGAAGGCTATGTTGAACTTTTGTTTGCAAAAATATGAAAAAATGACAGTTATGAGCATGCGCTGAATTTTGCAAATGCCGGCTCATAACTTTAGTAATTTTTAATATTTTTACCCCAAATTTACAACACAGTCATATCTTTACAGCAGCTCATGAATGTGACAGTTGCCATTTTTCAAATCCTGGCCAAAATGTTTTTTTTTTACATCCTGAACAAGGGTCTTGTGGTCCCTGCATGGAATCACCTTTCAGACAGGAGTTGAAAATTTTCTCTGCCCTTATTCATGAGGTGGGGTCATAAGAAAGCTATGTTACACATTTGGTGTAAAAATATTTAAAAAAAAAGTTATGAGGCTATGCTAAATTTTGCAAATGCAGGCTCCTAATTTTGGTAATATTCAATATTTTTATCCCAAATTTTCAACAAAGCCATTTTGTTACAGCACCTCATGACTGTGACAGCTGTCATTTTTCAACTCCTGCCCAACATGTGCTTTTGCATCCTGAAAGTTGATTTCACAGTCCCTGCATGACATCACCTTTAGGCCAAGAGATGTACATTTTCTCTGTCCTTCCTCATAAGGCAGGGTTGAAAATTTGAGGTAAAAATATAACAAACTAATTTTTCTGTATTTTTACATCAAATTCCTCATCTGCAGCTCTATCAGCTCTGGCCAGAGTTTGTTTTTGAAAAGGAACTACAGGTTATCTACTGCTCTGAATGCCAGCTGTTTTCTTGGGAGTCCATGAAAAAGAGTCCGTTCATGGCAGGAACAGCCAACTGGAAGCTGAAAAGTGTGAAGGACCATGAAACATTACAGAGTTATCAGTAGTACATGCAGATTTCATCTGCAAAGAAGGCTCCTCCAGCATCATCAGTGGCATAGAAAGCTCTGGCACCACTCAAAGTAGACATTTTTGAAAAGTTGAGGATACTCTTTAGAACTGCACATGCCATAGGGAAGAAAGGGAGGCCTTTTACAGACTTTACTTGGATGTGCGAGTAACTAGTAGCAATCAGGCAACATCTCTGTTCAGTTTTGGTTTTGTATTTATTTTATTTATGGTATTAAAATTAATTGTCTTCTTTGTCTGCCCACAGTGTTAATGAGAAGAAAGTGCAGAATTTACAGGAGACATACAGGAATGATAAAGAAGCAAGAGTCTTTTTGCACTTCATTGCTGAAGTAGAAAAGATGTAGCTGCAAGCAATATTGAAAGAAGCCAAATTTCTGTCTGTCATGTGTGATGTCTTGACTGCTATTGCAGTAACAGAGGAAGAGCTTGTCTATGTCTGCTTCTGTCACCAAGGAGAAGTCATAGTGCAGTTTATAGACATTCAGTCAGTGGAGAAGTCAGACGCCCAGCATATTACAGCTACAATATTTTCTGTGATGAAGCAGGTGATTCCAGAACCAGGAGGAGGAGGTAATGAAACAGCAATGCAGAAAGAAACTCGGAAGAAGAAGTCAGTTGCCTGTGGCATGGATGGTGCATCAGTGATGACTGGAGCAAAAACCGGTGTTGTTACCAGGCTTTGTGAGGACAGGACCTATGTGCTAGGCATTTGCTGCATGGCTCACTGACTTGAACTGGCCTTTGTGGACTCTCTAAAAAAGAACACCTTCTACAAGAAGCTGGATGAGCTGTTGATGGGCCTGTACTACTTCTGTCATAACAGTCCACTGAATAAGGCTAACATGATGAACAGCTATAAAGTACTTGGAATGAAGCTACTTGTACCCACACAAATAGGAGGCACAAGATAGGTCAGTCACATGCTAAATGCTTTGGACCATTTTCTGAGAAAGTATAACGCCATCATACAACTCTTGGAGCAAGTAAATTTCCTTGTATGTTTTCCAGGAGTTATTACCTTAGATTATTTTTGTATTCTGATACATGATCATCTAATGTTTTTTAGATTCAGTCACCAGATGCAGAAGGAGTTCAGGGTGACCAAAAAAGCAAGGCCAAAAAATATTTCAAGACTGCTGTAGCCAACAACGTGGTGAAGTTCAGCTGATTGATGCACGAAATTCTAGTCAACCTGAGCAACCTGTCCAAGACCTTGCAAAAGGGAACAGCAGCAGTTGCAGAAGTTCATGAAGCTCTGATGTCATCTCAGACTTTACTTGAAAAGTATAAATCTAGGTGAGCAACTTAGTGTTTGATTTTTGTTTAAAAAAAATGTTGTATAAGATGTTAATCAGTTTATTCTGTTCTAATTTAAAGGCCTGGTCTCATGCTGAAGACAGTCACTGACAAGACCAGCTTTGAAGGAGTGAATTTGACAGGTAAGAACTGCAGCGCCACCTTTACAGCATCAAAGAACAAACTGCTGGATGAGCGGACGTCCAGCCTCATCAAACAATTGTTGAATGTGTCTGTTGGAATACTCTGTGCTACCAAACTGGTGAACTTTAACTCCTGGCCAGACCTAGACAATATTTCAGGTAAATATGAGGCTGATTTTTTTTTTTTTTACTTTTTACTTGTGTCAGGGTGGCTAGTTAAGTAGTGGTATCTTTTTTTGTTTGTTTGTTTTTGCAGATTTTGGTGACTCGGAGATCGATATACCGATGGAACACTTCCAACCCATCCTGGTTTCTTTTGGGGCCATGATAAATAAAATACCTGACCAGTGGGCCATTCTGAAATCCAACATCTACCAAAAGCCCAAGTTCACCATGGAAAGTCTGCAAAGGCTTTCTTGACCAGCAGTCAACAGAATGCACCAGGATCAATGTGCCACAGTTCTTGACCTTATCAATCTTGTCCTGTCTTTGCCAGCCTCCACAGCAGAGTGTGAATGGGGCTTCAATGTTAGGAAACAAATGAAAAGTGACTAGCAAACAAAACTGAGATGTGACACCCTCACTGGCCTGATAATTGTCCAGCTAGTTTCACCAGACATAAAACAGTTTAATCCCAACTACACAGTAGAGGTGTAGCATGCTAGCAGCATCAGGATGAGGAGAGCTGATTTTATGGATATGACCAGCACCACTCAAGAAGAGGGGACCTGCCATGATCTGGAATCTGCAACCACCAGCCATCATCATGAAACAGAGGAAGAGGAGGAGGAAGAGGAAGAAGATGAAATTTGCATCTGCTTTTGTGACAACGATGAAGAGATCCGGACTAAACTTCAGGGTTCACTCTGAGACTAGAAACTCCTTCAAAAATGTTACTGTGTTCTTTATCATTGTGACCTTGGGATTGTTTGTCCCCCCCCCCCGCCAAAAGCTATGTTTCTGCAGCAAAATTGCTTGCCAGTAAAAGAAGGGATATATTATGTTATACCAAAACTCGGTATGTTGACGATCAACATACCAAGTTTTCGGTCCCGAATGACAAAATCACTCTTGACTTGGATGCCCAACAATACAATGTTGGGCATCCCGCTAAAACAAACACATTTTAATACATGAGGCTTCATCCCCTGTACTCCCCCATGTGGGGGGGCTTCACCCTCTACACCCACCATAACCAATATAACAAACTCCGAGGGGGAGCGGAACTCAAAGTAAAAATTATATCAGTACGGGGGAAAAATGTAGAAAAGGTCCATAGCCAAGACCAGAACCTGAGCCTCCAAGGATACACTGGCTGAGCTGCCAGTGCTTTAGCCCTCCACACCACTGGGGCAACTCGGCCAGCTTCCGGATCCATCGCTGCTTTCAGGAATACACCAGAGGTAAAGTAGCAACCCATCACATCTGCTACCTTACCCCTCCTGTAACACCATCAGGCAACAAGCCAGCACGATTTCCACTGTCGGGATACTACACCTGTCAGGCAATACTGCCCGGGTAGGTGAGTGTCAGAATACTGAGACACAGGATAACATAAGGATACAAAAAGGAGACAAAACACTTCCTTTTTACATTAAAAGTTTATGCCATCCAGACAACCCATGTTCGCACCCTGAGCCGAGAACGTCTGCTGCCGTCTGATGAGGCGGTGTTCAGGCATCCATTGGATGTCTCCCACCTCAGGGATGGAGGGTACCTCCTTCCACTGCATGACCACCCCCTAATGACCCAGGGGGAGGGGGTTGTCATGTGGGAAGGAACTAGTGGGGTGACCTTTCATCAGCATGTACCCACTCATCTGGCAGTTGATGTGGAGGCATCACATGCCCAGAGTGGGGCCAGCAGGTGAGCACTGAAGGTGGGGTGGGGCTTACCCACCCTTCTGACTGCCTTGATAGGCATTTCACCAAGGTCACCTCTCAGGACCATGGCCTGGGGTGACAGGAGGAAAAGGGAATAAAATCCCCAGCAGTTCCAGGTACATGAAGCTGCCCTACCCCCCCATGCCATGGTAAGGTCTTCTTGATTCCTCCCACACCTCACCGGCTCCTCTTCATGGGCCCCAACTGTCGATTGAAGTATGTTCCTCCTGGTTTGAGGAGGACTTGGTGGTCCTGTCCAGGGGGGATAAGCCATTTGTTACAGTCAGGGTACCCACAAGGTTGTTGAGCAAAGACTGGTGTTGGGCTGGCTCATCTGTGACATCACTTGGTGGGTGGAGGGCTTGGGCAGGTGGAAGGAGGTCCTGGCAACTGGCGAGACAAAAATGGGGACAGAAAAACAGAAAGTAAAAAAAGTTTAATAATTGTTTAACTAATGTTGGTTAACTGCAATAAAACTTTGCTTTTTGAAAAAAAAATGCATTTCTCATCATTTTTGTGCTGGGCTGGTGAAAATCCTGCCAGGCCGGTGGATTTTTCCAGTCACTAGCCCTGCTGGCTAGTGGCTGAAAAAGTTAGCTTCAACCCCTGTATTAGATAGGTCAGCAACAAACCATAAACTAGATCCAGTAATAGAAAGGTGGAGGACAGGCCTGTTTGAATTTGACTTACTGGATATCAGGAAGGAGGTGAACCCAGGGGCCAAGGACTTCACTTTCTTTTCTAACCCTCATCAATCCTGGTCACAAATAGACTACGTAATGGGACCCAGGGCATGGTACCAGTGCATCTGTTATACAGACATTAGTCCAATTATGATGTCTGATCATGCCAGTGTACTGGTGATACTAAACCTAGGGCTGAAGGAAGAGATGACTAGGACATGGCGGTTCCCAGCCTACATATTAACTAACCAGAAATTTAAGGAACATCTGGCTAATAGCTGGGAATTTTATTTGAACACTGATGTACCCATGGCCCCTTCAAACGTGACCGTCTGTGAAGCTGGGAAGGCTTACATGTGAGAAGCAGTAGTGGTATATATGGCTGCCCTACATAAAGGGAAAAGAGACAAGTTAAAACATCTTGAGAATGATGCCAAGAAGTTAGAACTGGCAGCTTTTCAAGATCCTAAGGAAAACACTTTGAGAGATCTTAGGATGGCATATAAAGCCATAAACAGAGAGCTGTCAGGAGGTGCTAATAGGGCCCTCATCTATGCAACCCAATGATTTTATGAGTGGGAAATAAACCCAGTCCCCTGCTGGTATCCTTGACAAGGGGCAGGAATGGATATAATGGACTGTAGCAGTAAGGAATATGGAAGGCAAACTGATTAATAGCCTAAAGAGGATACAGGAAAGCTTTGTGTAATTTTACTCAAAACTTTATAAGAGTGAAGGTAGGGGGCAAGAGGATGCAAATGAGACATTCCTGGGGTACCTGAATCTCCCAAAGCTTACAGAGGAGCAGGAAAGAACCCTAAATGACCTTTGACACAGGGAGAGGTTAGACAAGCAGCCTACTGTCTCATGAAGGGAAGGCGGTGGGGTTGACAGGCTACCCATAGAGTTTTATAGGTCACTGGATGAAACTGTATGGACTCACATGCCTAACATTTTCATAGAAGCAAAGGAGGAGGGGTCTCCTGGCTACCTGTAATCTGATTACTATCACATTTATTCACAAGGAGGGTAAAGACCCCACATAGTGCTTGTAATATAGGCCTATTTCCTTCCTCAGTATTGACATTAAGGTGCTAGCCAAGGTGAAGAGGTTGGAGGGGGTCTTACCACTTCCTGTGAAGGATGACCAGACCAAGTTTATTAAAAATAGGAACTCATACCATAATATCAGCTGTTTACTGGGGGAGGTGGAGGTGGCATCTCAACACCCAGTGGGGGGGCATGCGCGCTCTACCTGGATACTGAGAAAGCATTTGACTGAGTATAGTGGGAATATTTGTTCAGGGCACTGTAGTGGTTTGGATTGGGGAATTTCTTTATGGAATGTATTAGGCTTCTGCACAAAGACCCTAAGGTGAATATTTTAATAAATAGAGAGACCACCAATGTGTTTAGTCTGGCCAGAGGAACCTGGTAGGGGTGCTCTTGTCCTCTCTGCTCTTTGCTTTAGTGATTGAACTGCGGGCAGAGGCAGTTAGTGAGGTAGGGGAGGTCAGGGGGATACACGGTACTTGGTACACACAGCATAAGATTTCTTTATATGCAGACAATGTCCAGCTATACATGACCTAGCCTGGGAATTCGATCCTAGCGATAACTAAAATCATAGAGGCGTTTTCCACCTTCTCTGTGTATAAGATTAACTACAACAAATCTAAGTTATTATGCCTATGAGGTGTTGAGACTGGTACCATAAATAGAATTCAATACAGAATGGTACCCTCACATATTAAGTACCTGTGCATCCAGGTAGGGAAACACTAGAGTTTCTATATAGACTTAACCATACACCCCTCCTCAATAAGATTCAGGGGGACTTACAGGAGTGCAGGGCCTACCAATTTCTTGTAATGGCAGGATAAACCTCATCAAGATGAACATTTTGCTAAATGGTCTCACACCCAATCCAAATGCTTCCAATGGGGATTCACAAAAAGGACATCCAAGTATTGGCAAAGGCACACACTAACTTTATTTGGCAGTAAAAGAGACCTAGAATTAGCCTGAAGAGGCTTAAGACCACCATAAATAAAGGTGGCCTGCAATACCTGGATTTTGGGCTCTACCACCTTGTGACAAAGGCCATACTCCTCAGAGACTGGATGAGGGGCCCAAGAGGTGCACACTGGACATCTCTGTATCAGGCAGAGCAGGGGCAAATGTTTACTACTTACTTGAATCCCGAGGGATAGAGGGCATGTAGATTCATGGAGCCCAGGAATGCTTTGGTAGATGTGTTTCTTCAGGCCTGGTGAAGAATACACTGACTAATGGGGAGGAGAGGAGAGGGACTCTTGTCCACCATCTACTCCAATCTAGAATTCCTCCCTGGATTTGAAGAGTAAGGATTTGAGTTATGGGATAAAGGTGGAGTACAATGTCTGGTCGTTCTGTTTTGTTCCCAGGGCTTTAAATTCTTTCAGCAAGTGGCAGAGGAATTAGGGATTCCACATTTACATGTTTAGATACTTTCAGGCAAGGAATTGGGTCTGAGAGATAGACTGCCTTCAGCCTCAGGGCTCCCTGCTTCATGATCTGGAGAGTTGTAGTCTACAAGCTCGAGCTGACCCTAGGGGATCTTTGGCCAAGATTTATAGCTGCATGAGGGAATGGTTAAAGCCCTTTGGAAGATGATCTGGGGTGCTCTATACCGGAGAAAACATGGGTAAACTTATGTGAATCACATATGTGGCTCACCATTTATAATCCTTATAAGGATGCCCAATATAAGTTTCTGCATTTATTTATTTATTTTTATCTGTTTCAGTATTCAGAAAAAACCTTTGAGCAAAAGCTATTTTCCAAAGATTCCACTTCGGGATGCAAGCATACAAAACAACAGAACAGCAGTATAACAATATAACAATACAACCTAAGGGTATAAAATTCAAGTGCATGGTTGATAGAGTAGAAATATAATAGAGTGCAATGTAGGGACAGTGCACAGATTGAAACCAGGGATTAACACATACAATGAAGCAATCACATTTAAGCAGGAACTGTATCAAGGGAGAGACATAATATAGACTGCTGTGAGTAAGACAGTAAACAAAATGGCACTGCAACCAGCTGTGGGGATGGAGAGCCCTAGTCAGAGAACTGACCAGTGGCCCAGAGGATATAAGTATTTTATATTCAGGAGTAACTGGGTACAGCAGGGGGCACACAGATCAGGGGAATGCAGCCCAGGAGCGGGCTTTGTCATAGCTACAGGGGAAAAGTGCTATAAGTTACCTGCAACCACAGGTCACGGCCTTGGCCAGGTGATGTTTTAGCTCCACCATGAAGATGGAGAGGCTGTTGGTGAGTAAAAGGTGGGCTGGGATCTCAGTTAACCATGAAGGAGCCCTGTAGGTGAAGGACCATTTACCAAGTGCCGTTTTTCTGAAGAAGATGGCTAGTGGGCAGTGAGTTTGACCTCTAGTGTGATAACCGGATCTACCTGGATGGAGCAGTTCTATGAAGGACAATGGAGCTTTCCCAAGTAGTGATTTCATGCCCAGCAGGCACGTTTGATATTTGATTCTGTTGGCAAGAATGAACCAGTTAGTACGCTCATGAAGGGAGCAGGTGTGGCTGAGATTGTCAGCCCCTAGAGCCAGCCTACAGGCCTTGTTGAGGGCCATACTAACTTGTTTGAGCGCAGTGTCGGATGCCAATCCATAAACCATGAGTCCGTAGTTAATAACAGACAAGATGGAAGAGGAGACTGCCAACCTGAGGGCCTCTGGAGTTAGATACTGCCTGTGCCTGTAAAGAACTCTGAGTTTGGTGTTCACTGTTTTTATGACCTGATCAATGTGCTGCACATAGAAGAGGGTATCATCAATGATTACACCCAGGTATTTAAAAGAGTGGACCTGCTCGAGTGGATCAGTCTTGTTATTAGTGATGGTAAGGGCCAGAAGAGATTTTTTGTGCTGGTGACTGGCTATCAGCATCATCTTCATTTTCTTATAGTCAAGGAGCAATTTCTGTAAGCTGAACCAGTCCTCCAAGCTGCAAAATGGGCACTGCAGATCACTCTATAGGTGCTGAAGCTGGGTCCTACATCTAAGGATGACCACATCATCTGCATAGAAAATAATCTTGCTATTGCATACCTCTGGTAATCTGTTGTTGAACAGACTAAAAAGGAGGGGACCCTGGATAGACCCTAGCTGGACACCCAGTACAATATCCCTAGATGAGAAGATAGCTGTACCAATTTTTACACTCTGGACTCTATAGCATAAGTAATCCTGAAACCAGAGGATACTAACAACAACAAAATGGAAAGGGACCTAGGGGTAGTCATATCAGATGACCTAAAGGTGGGCAAGCAATGTGAGAGGGCAGCAAGGAGGTCTGGGCGGATACTGGGATGCATAGGGAGAGGCATCACCAGTAGAAAACAGGAAGTTATTATCCCTCTGTACAGACAGCTGGTCAGACCCCATCTGGAGTACTGCATGCAGTTCTGGAGACCCAGTCTCCGCAAAGACATAGACAGGATGGAAGCTGTCCAGAGGAGGGCAACTAAAATGGTGCAGGGTCTGCACGGAAGACATATGAAGAGAGACTAAGGAGCTTAATATGTATAACCTCGGGAAAGGAGGAGAGGGGGACATGATAGAAGCTTTCAAGTACCTCAAGGGAATCAACAAAGTCCAAGAGGGTAGCGTCTTTCAAAAAAAGAGGTATGAAAGAACAAGGGGGCACCATTTGAAGATGGGGGGGTGGCTCAGAGGAAATTTAAGGAAGTATTTTTTCACAGAGAGGGTTGTGGATGTATGGAACAGCCTTCCGGAGGAGGTTGTGGAGTCAAAAACAGTGGTGGAATTCAAGCATGCATGGGACAGTCATAAGGCAATTCTAGGGGGTGGGGTAGGAAGAAGTAGGCTGCTGGTTAACTAGGATCTGCAGCTTATCCATTAGGTAGGGAAATAAGCAGACTGGGTGGGCCAAGCGGTCCTTATCTGCCGTCAAATTCTATGTTTCTATGACTTCAGAGGCTATCCTGAGGTGCAGTAGCTGATCGAGCAAGATGTGGTGGTTGACAGTATCAAAGGCTTTGGTGAGATCTATGAAGATAGATCCCACCAGGTTGCCACCATCCAAGGCCTTGTGAACATAGTCTGTGAATCCAGCTAAGGCTGTTGCTGTGCTAAGGCACTGATGGAATTCGTGCTGTTGTGGGCACTGTAGGCTGCACTTCTGAAGGTAATCCATGACCTGGTCTCCCACAATCCCTTCTAGCACCTTCGAGAGTAGGGAGTAGATACTGGTCTTTATTTAGCAATGCAGAACCAGTCCCCGCTTTTTAGAACTGGGGTGATGAGAGCTACTTTCCAGGTCACAGAGAATTTTGCTAGGGTGAGTGACTTGTTAAAAATCTTGGTGATGGGAACCACCAACTCGTCCAAAGCAACTGCCACCAATTTCATGTTGATTGTGTCACTACCAAGCCTGGTTTTACCCAACACCTTACTAATGTAGGTCCTGGCATAGGTTATATAAGCCCCCTGCTACAGTCAGCAAGTTTAATCAGGGTATCCCATCACTGTGTGGTCAATGTGGAACAGTGAGGGGTACATATATGCACTATGTTTGGCACTATCGAGAACTCAGACCCTTCTGGACTGAGGTAGCACAGTGCATTTCACAGAGAATGCAAATCAGGATTGAGGTGGACCCTTGGGATATGCTCTTCGGGGTGGAATCCAAGGTGAGGAAGAATATGAGTTCTACCTCAGAACAATTAGAATGATGCTCGTAACTGCAAGAAGGTGCATTCAGAACACCTGGGTTTCATATCTTCGCCCTACACTTCGGATGTGAAGAGGTCTGCTCCTCAATATGTTGCAGCTTGAGTACTTAGCTTACGACCTCAAGAGCTGGACAGACAGGTTTGAAAGGCAGTGGAACCTTTATATAGATTTGTTGTCCCCTGCAGAGCAAGCAATGATTAGACCAGGCTAGAGCTGCCAGACCGGCTCCACTCAGCATCCTAGTTAAACAGGGAGGCCTTGTTTTTTATTGCTCACATGGCAAATCTCACTTGATGGTATTCTGTACACCACTGATATGAACTGAGATGAAATGTAATGCTACTGTGCCGACTCTAGATGTGCTTTGAACTGTATTCTTTGAATTACCTGTTTGTCTGGTTATGTGTGTTTGTTATGTTGGTCAGTTTATTGTATCAGCAGTTTACACTTTGACTGAACAGGCACTTTAACTGACTGTATTCATTTTGTTTTACCAATATGTAATGGTTTCATAGGTTTTCATGAGCATGGATAGGCAATCTGCCTTTTTGCTGCTCGCATCATCTTAGTGGTTGTAACCCTTTCTGTTGTTCCCTAAACAATATTTATCAGTTTAGTTTTAAACTCTTTTATATTCCCACTGCCAACAATTTCCAGAGGGAGTCCATTCCAAACACTCACCACCCTCTGTGAGAACCACATTGTCCTTTTTTTTGTGTTGTTGATTTCAGCATGCAACTTAAGGATGTGAGACCCAGTTACAAGCTCCCAAGCTTCATTTCCAAACCTATACAGTCCCATAAGTCATTATTCTCAAGTGCACCATATACTAAGCATAGATTTCCCCTCATCCTCCTATATTTCAGTGAGTGAAGTCCCAGGTTCTTCAGTCAATCTTCATGACGTAATACTTGCATTCCTGCTAGTCTCCTTGTTGCTCTTTTCTGGACCCCCTCCAAACATCTAATCCCTTCCTTTATGTACGGTGCCCATAATTGGCTACAGTACGTCAAATGAGGTCTCATCAGCAATGAATACAGCAGCATCAATACCTTCCTGTCCTTGCTGTGTACATATCTATGCAATCAGTATGTAATGCACGCTGCTTTATTAGTTTGTGACAGGAAATGCTGATAGTGTCCTGTGTTGTTAAACTGAAAAATGTCTTAATACAAATAATAAAAAAAATAATAATACTGTGTGCATAGATAGTGGTTAGAAACAAACAACAGGGACTTTATTTAGGATTCAGCTTCAGGCCCTAAAAAGGGGAGTGGGGTGTAGCAATTTGAGGTAGTTTTCATAGTCCTGGCTGTTTTTTCTATGCCCTTCCAGGCCCAGCATAATTAACACAAAGCCATTTTTTAATGCTCTTCAAGGCACAGACAAATATCAGTGTCTAACCAAGTACGTCCAGCTCAGCCACCCCTCGAGAAAAGCATAAAAATGTATCAGAAATCCCCTTGAATATGGGGAGAGGCCAGTATTAAATTGGCTGCTGCTTCTAAAGAAAGTTACTGGAATATCAGCCCACTCACCCTAATAATAATAGACTAAAAAGTCTTTTATTAGATAAATATGTTTTTATTCTTAAATTACACCCAGTCATAAAAATCCAATGTTTTGGAACATTCCTTCTTCAGGGAAGACTGGTTTATCTGAATTAAAAATAAAAAAATTATATTCAAACAAAGGTCATATCATCTTAAGATCAACATATTTTACAGAAAGAGAAAAGGAACTATTTTCAGTCACACCCAATTACCTTGAATTTAATATTTCACTTCAGCTTCTCATTTTATTATTTAAACTGGAATGACTCCCACCTTCTCACCAGAAAAAATGTATTCAATTCAAATTAAAATAAATCATGTACGTGAAATAAAGCTTTGCAATCTAATCTCCTAATACATGCTTTTAAAGTTTTACTAAAGTAGCAGCATCACCTTCATAACAGTTCAAACGAAGCATATTTTAACCTTCAATCTTTCATTTTGCACAAGAGGATTCACTCTCTATATTGTATTTCTATGTAAGTCTCTTTAGTTTCCAGACATAAGTAAAGTTTACCAGTTAATGCATTTAGATGAACTTCACAAACCAAAAAATCATAAAATATAGCTGGTTACACAAACTGCAATGTATCAATACATATAAACAGGGTTAATTTTTTTCTTGTGCCTAAAATTATATGTCTTCATCATTTAAGTAGTTGAAAAAGTGCAATGCTAGAGACTCTAAACATTTCTGAAAACAGACACTACCTGTGCAGACGCTTATATTTCCCATTGACTTTCTTAGCTTAATCTTTTCTTTTTTTACGGCTCAGCAGTCTGTAAAAACACAGGGGCCCAGATGTTCAAACTGCGTCAGGCTGTGGTGCAACCTTGGGCGCAGCGCAACTTGACTGTGCAGGAGTGTGGACTGGGTGATATTCAACGGAGCTGCTCCATGGCTCAGCATCGTTGAATATCGCACCCTGGCCAACCGCAGTGTGCATGGCACAGTGGCACTGTGCCAGCACAAGTGGCCAGAGTGGAGCATGGGGATGCGCTAGTGCAAGTTCCATTGCGCTGTGCACAGCAACTGTAATATTCAAAACTTGACATGCAAATGGCGCCATAATGTATGCAAGGGGCAAATGGGGCCATTTGCATGTCATTATGGCCCCATTTGCATGCAGGTGCACCGATCCCCGACGACTTGCACCTGGTGCCCTGCCAGGCAGCAGCTATCGGGGACTGATGCCCCCTGCAGCCAGTAATGTGCTCCACAGCCCAAAGGCAAGCTGCAGTAAAAAAAGGAAAAGCATAAATCCCTGGTGGTCCAGTGGACCTGCCCACCCGATCATGGGCTAAGTAAATATATAAAATCCCTATCATCCCTGGTTTTCCAGTGGACCTGCCCACCTGATCGCAGGCTAAGTAAATATATAAAAACCCTATCATTCCTGGTGGTCCAGTGGACCTGCCCACCAGATCACGAGCTGAGTAAATTAAGAAAATCCCTATCATCCCTGGTGGTCCAGTGGACCACTGTCTGCCTGATCATGGGCATTTGTAATAAAAAAATAAATATGTCCAATATCCCTGGTGGTCCAGTGGACCGCTGTCTGCCTGATCACGGGCATTTGTAATAACAAAATAAATATGTCCAATATCCCTGGTGGTCTAGCGGTACCCCCCTCACCGCCCACTAGGCCCCACCGCCCCGCTTCCCCGGTCAGCCGGCGGGCAGCAGCACCCCACCCGCCTGCCGACTGACACCATCAGTAGGGCTGTACCCATTGGTCCACAGTGTGAGCCAATGGGCGTCAGCTCTGCATTCTACACATTCCAGATAGATGAATGATTCACATATCTAGAATGGCCAATGCAGTCTGACTACACACCCATTGGCTCATGCTGTGGACCAATAGGCGACAGCCCTACCATCAGTGTCAGTCAGCAGGCGGCGGGCGGCAGGCGGGTGGGGTGCTGCCGCCCGCCAGCTGACCGGGGGGGAGTGAGGCGGCGGGGCTCAATGGGCGGGTGGCGAGGGGGGTACCGCTAGACTACCAGGGATATTGGACATATTAATTTTTTTATTACAAATGCCCACGATCGGGCAGTCAGCAGTCCACTGGACCACCAGGGATATTGTACATATTTATTTTTTTATTACATATGCCCGCGATCGGGCAGACAGCGGTCCACTGGACCACCAGGGATACTGGACAGAATTCTTCCTTTTTTTTCCCAGATGCCCGCAATCGGGCATGGGGGGCACCGCCAAGTGCAGCCGGAGCTCAGGTGGCCACCCACAGGTTGCAGCTGCCGTGTTGCGCCCGGCAATGCGGCAGCTCACCTGTGGGTGGCCATCAGTTTTTCCTCTTTTTTTTTTGGATCAACTTTGTGCTGGTGCAGGTAGGGGCTGCGCATGTATGGCTCTGCACATCCCGGGCTGAATATCAGGCTGTGCAGGGTATGCATGGGCACCCCCCCCCACCTGCACCTGCATACATTACTGATGTGCTGTGGAGCATCGAGATTTGTGCCACGCACTTTTCCCTTTTGAATATCGCGCCGGGGTACATCAGTGAGTTGCGCATGGTGCAACACTGTTGTGCCGTATGCAACCCTTTTAAATATCTGGGCCAGAGAGTAAATGACCCCACAGTCCACAGTTAGCTCAGCAGCAAGCTAAAATCTTTTACACCCATTTTATGAAGGGACACTACCTGTGGGAACGTGTATATTTCCCCAAAGGTTCCCTTGTTTCAGTCTTTTTTTTTTGACTCAGCAGTCTGCAAAACATAAAAATTAAATGACCCCACGGTCTCCTCAACTGACTCACAAGTAAACTATAATCATTTCCACACACTTAATGCTTCATGGTTTACTTGGCATTGTTGCATAGTATCTTTTACTGTTGGGAATGAAACGTTAGGCCTCAAGTTCGTACTTTTAATTCATAAGTGCTCCACCTCCGAATCAAGTGTATGATGTAAAAATGTCTTAAGTAAGCATGGGTAATGCTCACCTTTTGCGCAAGACCTGCCCCCTGGGTGGTACCTATATCTAAAGGTGTCAGTGGTGGTGCTTCTTATTAAAGGAAACTCGCTCATTTTTTTGAATAAATTTTTAAAGGAGCTCTACCCAAGGGCAATTTACATTAATTATTTTCAAACAACTAATCCTAAATTTGGTTTAATTTAATTTATAGATTGGCAGCCTATATTATGAACTAGTCTGGACTGATGTCCTCTTTTGGTGAGCTAGGTTGTATACACCTACCACAGTTAAAATTCCCTTTTAATTCCTCTTTTGTAAAATAACTTGTTTTTTCTAGTTGTGGAATTCTGTGATCAGTATGCACTAACCTATCATTTAAGGATCTTACCTTCTTAGCCACTATTTGGGGACCTATTAAAAAGCATTTTTCCTATTGCTGTAGAATTTAGCACATGCCAATGTCTTTTAAAAATGTTTTTCATATCATAGAACACTTTGCTGTATTTAACTGACAACAATGTTTTTTTAGCTACTGTAATTTCTTGTTGCCCTCCTTCAGGCTTAACTTCCAGCAACTGTTGCCTATCTATTTGCTCCACTCTCTCTTTTGCCTTGTCCAGTATCTGATGGTTATAGCCCCTCTCTCTAAAGAGAGTTTCAGTGTCATTTGTTAATATCCTCATGTCTTCTACTTCTGAACAATTTCTCTTCACCTGTAAGAACTGACTATAAGGATTAGAGTCAACCAGTACCTTAGGATGGAAACTATCAGCTCTAAGTAAAGTGTTAGGATCTGACATCTTTCTAAAAGCCTTCATACATAGTCTATTCTGTTTCTTAAAGATCAATAAATCTAGAAATGAAATCTCACTACTATTGTCATTCAAAGTAAATTTCAAATGGTCTGTGCTAGTATTTAAATATTTCATTAAATTGTAACAATTCCTTATCTGTACCATTCCATATGAGTAACATATCATCAATAAAGCATTTCCTTTGCATGATATGCACATCAAAAAATTATTTAAATATATAAACTGTTCCTCAAAACTATTTATATAGGTTCGCATAAGCAGGTACCATGCTGGACCCCATAGTGATTCCTATAATTTGTGTGTAAAAATGTCTTTCAAATTTAAAATAGTTCTAAGTAAGCACTAGTTTTGCTAATTGCATCAAAAAATATCAGTGTACACCTAGTGCTGAGTTCAAATGCCCTTCTAGGCTCAGCCTAGTATCAATGTCCACACCACACAGAGAACAGTATGACTGTGGCCTCCCCCTGTACTGAAGGTACTAACCTCTCCTCACTGGCACCAGTTGCGGCAAGCTGCCTGACTGCTAGGCCTTATTTGCAGATATAATTCTGTTATATATATGTTCCTATGTAATTCTATGTATATGTACATGCCAATTTCAGTAAAGGCACATAGAGAAAAATTTGATCTTTTAAAAAAAAGGGGTTGACCTTCTTTTAACCTGCAGACCAGCCTTGCTTGCCAGGAAAATGCCAAGTTATTATCAAAAAGCTTGTGGATAGCTGATCAAAGAGTTTTCCTCTAAGTTACCTACCCAAGGGAAGCAGAAGTAATGAAATGTCAGGAGATACCTCTTTTCACTTCAAGAAAAAGCAGAATTCTTTGATCCCAGGAAACTTTTAATAGTATACTTCATTTTGTGAGGTAATAGGAAAGAACACATCCTTCTAGCATACCTGTGTGAAATTCCACTTACAAGAGTTATGATTGCAAAACCTGGGTTAACAATGGGAATCTGACCCATCAAAGGCTATCATGACAATAAGATTTTGGGGAAGACCAAGAGTGCCATCTACTGGTCTAAAAGTTGTGGGATTTTCACTCACTATTTCAAGGGGAAATCTGAGGTATAAATAGCCCCAAATCAGGGCATTTTGACTCTCTCACTCTTCATCTGAACTCTGCTTGACACACAAGAAGTCAAACTGCTAAAACCCAGTGTGGCTGTAAGGACTAAAGGAACTGAAAACTTTCAGCTACTTTTCTGGATTCAATTTACTGTAATTTCAAGGTAGACTTTTAGCTAATGGTGTTAGAGTGTTTACATGAATATATTTGTCCAATTTTGTTTCTGCATACTGCAACTCAGATTAGTGTAATTTCTTTCAAGGTGTAACTGTATTTAAGCATTTTAGTAAAAACTTTTGTTTTTCTAAAGAATATCTGCTTGAGTGAGGTTTTCTATATTTGTGTGTGAATTGTAGAGTAGTATTAATAATCTGTGACAACTATTGTTAAGAGGGGCCACCACAAACAACCAAACTGAGAAAAGTGTATGTAAGGGATCTGTAAGGATAGGGAGAATACCAGAGTCTCAGGGGTGGGTCTGCAGGGAATTTGAACCAGGCTGTTGCATGTCTGGTAGGGAGAAGGCCAAATCAGTTGTTTATACTGCTACCCCAAAGAGACGATGATGCTTGGGTCTTCCTCCTTTGTGTAATGACCAAGGAAGGATTCATATTTGGCCACAAGACATGAGACAGGTATTGTGCCCTTATCCAGAGCTAGAGGGACACCCTGGGTCCTCATGGCAGAGGTGCAGTCATGACCTCAGTGAGCATTCTAAAAGGATGAGGAGGGCATTCCTGGCCCTCCCCCATCACAGATTGCACTTAAGGGTGGGCACTGTGAGCTCCATGGAGTTGACTCCCAGTAGTGGGTTCATGACAGATCTGGTGTGCAGCAGTGGGATTTGAGAGATTTGGTTGCATAGTGTTAAGATTTGAGAGATATTGGTAGCACAGGCATAACAGCTGGATTCAAGCCCAGTGTATCAGATTGATTAACTGTAAACAGTCCACATACAATTAAGGCAGATATTTTTAAAAATATATTTAGTTTGGTTACAGTATAAAGTTCCCTATCTGTTTTAATTTTTTTCTTGGGTGCAAGCTAGTGTAGCAGTAGTTAAGGAAGAAGATGGTTTACATCTACAGCGAATACACTGCAGACTACCTGAAGCAGTTGTGTCAGGAAAGAGGAGTCCAGTGTGAGAGGTGAACTAAAAAGCACCTTGTGGAGGCTCTTGTGGCAGCCTATGAGCAAGCGACTGCCCAGGACCCCGAGTCACAGCCGGTGACTGAAAGGGACTAGACCTTGGGCATGGAGGTGCCAAGGGACATCACAGAGTCCAGTCCCAAGGAGAAGGATAGTGAGACCAGAGGGAACCTAGAGCCACAGCACCAAGGGAGAGTCACCACAATGCTGGAGTCAGAAGGGATCAGGCTGCAGCTAGAGGTGAGGAGAGTGGAGCTAGAATTTGAACAGAGGAAGTTCCAGATGGAGCTGGAGATGCAGGAAAAATAAAACCTGTGTTGGAGAGAGGCCAAGGAAAAAGAAAGGCAGCTTCAGAGAGAGGCCAAGAGAGAAAAAAAAGAGCTCTACAGGCAGGTTGAACTGGAGAAGCTAAAACTCCAATGACCAGCGCCAGAGAAGGTAAGTGGCAGGGGTGAACCTGGAACTCCAGGACAGGGGTATAAATTAAATTCCACATTAACAGCTGAATTTAAAGAATGGAGGATATGGATGCATTTTTGAATTCACTTGAAAAGGTCTGTATCCAGGGTAAAATACCCAGGGAGTCCTGGAGCTTCCAGCTATTCCCACTGCTTACTGGGGAACGGTGTGAGATACTAGACCAAATGGACAATCAGGACAGTAGTATTTATGAGAAACGTAAAGCTGCATTGCTTAAAAAGTATGAATTAATGCCTGAAGCATACATGGTTAAGTTCTGTAAGCTTTGGAGAAGCCCTGACAAGAGCTATGAGGAACTCGCCACAAAGCAATGTTAGTTTTTGAAACATTTGTAGGAGGAAGTGGAAGCAAACTCTGTAGAGAAAATTGAGGAGGTTGTACTTCTGGAGCAATTTTTGGGGGGCTTGCCTGGCAGAGCTAAAATCCTGGTTAGAGGACCGAAACCCCAAAACAGCGCAGCAGGCTGCAGAGCTCTCAGACCGTTATGCCAGGAACAGGCCACCTCTGAAAGGGAGTGGAGCGGGCGTGGCAGCACAGAAGGGGAAAAGTGTGTCTCAGGGCAGCTAAAACCCTCACTACCGCCACAGAAAGAGGGAAGCCCCAGGTTACAAAAAAAGGATTTATTGGATAAAAGAAATGATGATTGCTGGTTTTGCAAATAACCAGGACATCTTGCTAGACAGTGTCCTAAAAAAGCACAGAGTGGACAGAGTGGTGCTCGAACAGAGTTGGGTGAACTGTGTATCCCTGAAAGCATGCCTATAAACATGAGGGAGCACATACAACCGGTTACTGTAAATGGGGTGCAGACCTATGGGTTAAGGGACAAGGGGGCATCTCTTACCTTATTAAAAGGGGATTTGGTTAAGCCTGAACAGCTTATACCTAATCAGTTCATAAAAGAAAGGGGATTCACTGGGGAGGACAAAATTCTGCCACTAGCTAGTATTCTCCTGGACTGGGGTGAGACAGGAGAGAGGGGGCAAAAAGTTGCTGTAGCAGATACCCTTGCCCTGGATGTGATTATAGGGAACAATCTCCAGAAGGGGGTGGTGTGTGCGGTTACCCGCAGTCAGATGGCAAAGGTTGATTGCAGTTCCATGGACCCCATAGAAGCCCCTGTGGGAAACAATGGGAGGCTGTTTCCCCAGCCTGTGTCTCCTGAAATGGAGAGTAGTGAAAGGGAGGTAGGACTTCCTATGTAACAGTTCACAAAACAGCTACAGACGATTACTCTGAGGAGGAGGGGTAACCGATGGTCAGAAGTTTAGGGATGACAGTGACCCTGAATGCCCTGATGCTAGAGCTATGGGCCCCAGTTTAGGAACTGAAGGGGACATGTCCCATGCTTTGGGAAAATGTGAAGAATTTGCAGCTACTCAGAGGACTGATCCTAGTTTAGAGAGGCTGAGGGCTTGTGCAGAATCTGATGGGACACAGGGAGGTGACATGAGACATATTGAGTATGTTGGGACAATGGACTGTTGTATACACAGGATGTAAGGACAGATGGATGGATGATGGGCAGGCAGCTTGTCATTCCCCAGGGGTACCGGGAGCAGATGCTCAAGATCGCTCATGATATCCCCATGTCCAGACATCTGGGAATCACGCACACCATGCAGCAACTGGCCAAGAATTTCTATTGGCCCAACTTCACCCAGCAGGTGAGGGAATATTGCAAGTCTTGTCACTGGTACCAACAAATAGGGAAGGTAGGTAGTAAAACCAAAGCTTTCCTAATTCCCTTGCACATTGTGAAGGAGCCATTCCAGAGGGTAGAAGTGGATATTGTGGGACCTTTGAGTACCCCAAGCTCCTCCGGGAAGAGGTTTATCCTGATGGTGGTAGCTTATGCCACCCAATACCCAGAGGTGGTTGCCCTCTCCTCACTTGGGATAGACAAAGTGACAGACACCTCTTGCTAGGGATTTTCTCCTGTGTCAGGTTTCTGCAGGAGGTTATCACTGATCAAGGGAGCACCTTCATGTCCGACCTGATGAAGTGTTTGTGGGAGAAGTGTGGGGTGGTGCAGAGATGCATGACATCTTATCACCTGCAAGCCAATGGGCTTGTGAAAAGGTTTAATGGTGCCCTAAAACTGATGCTCCAAGCGTTTGCTGAACAGCATGGGAGAGACTGGGAGAAATACCTTTTTGCATACAGGGAGGTGCCCCAACAGTCAACACGGTTTTCCCCCTTTGAACTCTTACATGAATGTAGGTGCATGGGCCCCTAGACTTGATCTAGGAAGACTGGAAAGGCAAGCACCCCCACCCAGGGAATTCCCATAGTGGAGTATGTCCTAAAGTTTAGGGGAAAAGCTGAAGGAGCTTATGGGAACAGTCCAGAGCAACCTGTCAGGCACCCAGCAGAAGCAAAAATCTGGTACAACCACAGAGCCAGAGCTCATTCGTACAGTGTGGGTCAGGAAGTCATGGTCCTAATTCCAGTCTGGAAGGACAAGCTGCAGGCCGAGTGGGTGGGACCATACAAGGAAGTCCAAAAGGTAAATGACACAAACTATATTGTAGAACTGCCTGACAAGAGACATACCCATAGAATGTACCATCTCAACATAATGAAGCCATATGCAAATAGGGCTGACATGGTATTTGCAGTGTATAGTCCTGGGAAGGGGACTGACAAAAAAGACCCCCTACTGGACTTGCTGGAGGAAAGCATGTGGGAGTCCTTTATGAAGGCAATCAAACTGTCACCCCAGTTGACCCTGAAACAGACCCAGGAAGTGAGGTAGGTTTTAGAGGACTTTGACCTTTGTTTACAACTAAGCCTGGACTAACCCCCTTAGCAACATACAATGTAGACACAGGGACACAAGTGCCCATATAGCGGACAGCCTACAGAGTGTCTGAGACCATCCTAAAGAACATTAGGAGGGAGGAGGAGGAAATGCTGGATTTAGGGGTAATCCAGAAATCCCACCGCCCCAGGCCTCACCTGTAGTCCTCGTGCCCAAGCCAGATGGCTCTGTTGGCTTTGGTGTGGACTATTGTGGACTCAACACAGTCACAAAGTCTGACGCCCACCCAATGCCACAGATGAATGAACTACCGGACAAGTTGGAAGGGGTGATATACCTTACCACAGCTGACTTGACAAAAGGTTATTGGCAGGTGGAGGTAACTGCCAGAGCTAGGGAGAGGTCGGTCTTCATCACTCCAATAGGATTATCCAAGCTCAAGGTAATGTCTTTTTGGAATGAAGAATGCGCCTGCCACCTTCCAAAGGTTAGTCAATTAGGTGTTACATGGTACTGAAGAGTATGAAGTGGTGTATCTGGATGATATTGCCATCTTCAGTGCCAGTTGGAAGAAACACCTGTCCCACCGAAAGGAAGTGTTGGGCAGGATACAGAGGGCAGGGCTCACTGTCAAGGCTGAAAAGTGTCAGGTGGCCATGGCAGAGGTGGAATACCTAGGACATGTATTAGAGCGGGGGGCAGCTCCATCCCAGTCAAGCCAAGATTGAGGTGATAGAGGCATGGCCCAGGCCTGAAACCCAGAAGCAGATTCATAGTTTCCTAGGGACCACAGGGTACTATTTATCTGGTAGGGAAACCACCCCAGAATTAAACTTACTATTCTGCAACTGCTGAGAGACAAGGGGACCTGGGCTTCCCCAACCTTAAGAAATATGCCCTGGCCTCCCATCTCTGTGCTACATATTATTGGCTATCCCACTCATGTTCTATGCCATGGAAACATAGATAATTCCTTTTAAATTACCTTCATGATTTCACAAAATTTCTCTTTGTCAACCTGCTTACATACCCTCCACTGCCTGACTTTCTCAAAGCCACAGCCAGTACATTGGCAATCTGGAAAAAGTGGTATAGGATAGCCACAGTATTGCACCATTGGGAGGGCTTGGCCCCGAGGTTCAAAGTGGGGGATAGCTCCTCCCACAACCTCTATTTAAGCCCTCCACTAGTGCACTCCCTTGCTTAGGGAATGTTTTTTGTCCCTGAGCTTCCTGCGTAGCTCGTGTGGCTGTGCCTTCCTTCTTTACCTTCCCTCTGCTGTTGTCTCCTCCATTCCTCCCCTCTTCTGTGCGTCTCCCCTTCCTCCTGGTTCCTCTCCTTGTCTTCTCCTGTTTTTGTCATTTCCCTTCCTCTGCATCAGCTTGTTGTTTCCTGGGGCCCGTGCTTGCCTGCCATGTTGTCACTGGGCTGGCGGTCTCCTCTTCCTGTTTAGTCCTCTGCTCCCTGGCCACTCCATTTGGCCTCCTCACTAGTGTTTGGGAGCTTCCCCTTCATTGTCTTTTTGGGGTTCTCCACCCACTCTTCATCTCCTTAATTCTAGTGTTTCTACGCTAGCCCGACATGTCCCTGACTGTTTCAGATGCCCTCTGCCCTAATTTTTGCTTTGGGAACGTGCATGCCTGGGACGGATACATTCAGCCCTTAATGGTGCCTTTACTCACTCCTCTCTCCACCTTACTATAATTTCTTCTGGGGCCTAGCTCCCGTCTGCCTCAGGAAGCATGCTCACTTCCAGTCCTTTCCACACAGTGCAACAAGAGCATCATTCGAATGATAGCTGCTGGGACCATGCATACCCTAGTTGCTGGGTGGGGCTCCCTTTCTCAACCAGATGGCAGTATACACTTCATTGCAATCAGGACAGCATGAGAGCACCTACCTCCATCAGGCATGTCTTTCAGTTTTCTGTCTACCAGTGCTAGTACCAAACTGTAAGTAACCTCTCAGCATACCTATTACCTGAACACCACTCTCCTGATTTCCCTACCTCTTCAGCATCATCAAGAGTCATGGCTGTCATCAGGTGCTGTTATCGCAGGTATGGGGAGGGGGTGTTGCTCAGCCTCAATGTTGATACACCACTCCGTTGCATTACAGACCATGGTTCCTGCATTTGCCTTGTGCTTCATCTGACAGCTCCGTTAGCCTGTCCTTCCTTCTCTCTGATCAGATTCCGGTGGCTACCTGCCCACTGCAAGCCACCCTGTGCTACCGCTTCTACTGTCCTGGACATTTGCCAAAAGGGGGGTCAAGGTTCTCTATTCTACCGTCCCTAGGGTGCTCCCACTTTACTACACCTGCTACCTACCACCTCAGTCACTTGCGTTCCATCTGTACCCCACTCAGGTATGTGCGTCTGTTTACAGAAATGTCCTCCTCTGCATACCAACATTATTACTTCCAATGCCAGCCTCTTAATTATACTACTCACTCCTGTTGTGTGTCCTCCATCCCATAATTCCTACTCCTTTTCTACCATGTTTGTGTATCATTCCACATCTTGTCCATATGCTGTTCCTCATTTACTCGCCCCCTACTACTGCTTTCTGCCAGCCCATACCAGCAGTACCCCAGACTCCATTCCTAACTCGCACCTGCTGAGGTGCTGAGCGAAGGTAGGCTTCCCCTGTATAGCTGGGAATGGGATTCCATTACTTTCACTACCTCATACTACTTACCAATGTAACATCCTCCATCCCTAACTCTGCTGGACAGCATCAAGTGAAGGTTAGCTTGCCCCGACTACCAGGGATGGGAGCCATGTCTACAATCTACAGATTCATATCAAGCCTTCTCTACCCCATTGCAGTTGTCACTTCCCTTTGGGAACGGAACTTCTTAGCCCCATATGCTCTCTTCATCCTACCTATGTCTAGCTGCCTCCAGTCAAGACCAACCTGCCTCAGCCATCACAGATGGATGTTTGACTCTCCATTCCATTGCTTTAAATGTATGCATTCCCCGTCTGCTACTCTTAATGCTGCTTCCATTCACGAACCTGACTTTGCCCAACTTGCCTTCTTCAGCTTACCTAGTCTACAACCTTGATGCATGATACTGCCTCACAAACTTCTATGGCTGACAGCCTGCATCTGCTTGGACTTTTTCCACCTTCTGCTTTCCTTACCCGATGCGGGCCTTTATACCTCGATTGCCTTCCACCTCCCAATTTTCCTGCAGGCTTCATCTGTTGGTCTTCACACTCTGCCTGCCTCATTTAGTTTTCCGACTCTGTGACTCCAGTATTTCCACGCCATCTCTAGCCCACACCCAGATGCTACCCCATCTGGAGCGAGATCTCATCCTCTCGGTGGCGCCATCATCCTACCCCTGCCTGGTGGTATCAGCTATTCATCATCTCTCCTCGAGTACCTAGACTGGAAGTTCATTCTGCAATAATCTGCTTTAACTATGGATGCTCTCTACTGGACCACCACCTGCTCCTCCCTCCTGGACCTGAACCTTTTCTTAAATTTGCCTCCACCGTCCTGCATTGCCTGGCGTGTTGTGTCCAGGTCTTCTCATCTTGACTCCCTCACTTTAAAGCTTACGTCTGCACCTGCAAGTTCATCCCTCTGCATTTACTGCCTCCTGCCCATCTTCAGCTTCTCTCCTGATACAGGACCCCTTTGCTGTAATTGTTCTCCTTCCTCTCCATCCCGCACTTCCATGGACCTTTGTTCTCTAGCCCCTTTAGCCTCATTCCTTCATGACATGGATCTTGCTTGCTTGTTCAGTTTCCCTCTCAATCCAGGTTGACTGCCGCATGGACTTCTTTGCTGCACATCCCCTGGCCAGCTGCTATACAGGCTTGTTTATTTTGCTGATTTGGGAACCTTCTTCTTCATCACTTCAGTGCCTTCCATCCTTTTCTCTAGTAGTTTGCAGCCTTCATCAGATGTGGGACCGCTGTATCTCACCTCAGTTGCTCTTGGTGCTTGGCTTGGCTTCTTGGCCTTCCGTGGATCATCCTCTGATGCCTTACTTCTGCCTTCCTACATTTCGCTGCTGTTTGCTGAGGAGCCAACCAGGTCCTGTACCTTCCTGCTCTGGATGTCATCTGGCTTCACTTGCCCATAGCTTCCCTGGATCATTCCTTCAGTTCCTCAGGATTCACTCGGAATTCATTCCCATTTGGATGGCTGCCTTTTCATTTCTGCCTTGCAGGCTCAGGACTTCATACTGTTTACTGTGGCTCTTTTGGGCCTTGTACCCTATCTCCAACCAGTATTCCAACCCGGTCATCTGCTCTTCCATACGATCCATATCATACTCCTACTCTGGCCATTCTACCAGTACTGTTCCACTACTCATTGGCTCACTCGTTTATTACTCTGGAGAAATACTACTGCCAGCAAACATTCTTTGGTTTACGTGCCTCATAGACTCTTATGTCATCATAAAGTTTTATACTGTCCAACCAGTTCTTAATGATCATTTGTGGAATCCCATTCACCAGGACTTAGGAAGATCTTCTCGGTCTCTAATCAATATATCCTCTGACTCCTGTCCATTCCATTCCATTACTGTGATTTCCCTGTCTACTTGTCTCACTAGCTATCCTTCTATATGGAAAGGACCTAAATCCTTCTGCTGTGCTCTGGCTTTGTAATCAGTATCCCTTCTATAGATACTGGGAATCACAAGATAACCCATTCAACTATGAACATCATCTGTCTTATTTTCTGCAGCCTCTCCTACTACCACCGACTCTATTCACCATGTTACTCAACTCTTCCTCAACAGTCATTGCTTGTTTTAAGAATTTCACAGATATCTTCCAGAATATTCATCATGGGATCACCATCGACTAGCCAATTACTAACTCCACACTATCTAAACCATCATTTTTGTTGCTGGACATCGCCATTCCTTATACAATCATCCACACCTTTTCACCTAGTACCCTTCAGCCTGGTTAACCGCTCTTCCAGTGGACCCTTCAGCCTCTTCTTTTTGAATTACCTTAAATAATCTCTGCAGTAAAGACCGTCACCGAGAACTGGCTATCCTGAATTCTAACCAGCAATCCGTAACAGTCAAGACAAATTCACCAACTCAGTCTTGTCTCCCAATCGGTATTAATCAGCCGTAGCACAAAGATCCTATGGCATCCTGCACTAATTGATCTCACTACCAATCCAACCTACAGACTCTTCCTTACATCCACCTCCAAGCTTCTCTCAAGTTCTTCGGCATCAGGATTACCCGTAAACTTAACCAACCTATGCCACCACAGTGCATCTCTTAGACAATCACACCACAGAAATATCTGCACTTACTTCAGGTAGCATACCAGCAGAGTATTTACATATATAGTCAAGAACACCATGACCAAAGAAGCCATTCATCCATTATACTGAGGTTCCAATCAGTCCCCATATACATTAGGCTACCATCTGGACCACTCCGCAAATCTTCTTCTAATTGTTTACTAATAACATGTAGCATTACTCTCATCAGTCATTAAACTCTCCTCTACTCATTTTACTCTGGGATGCTTACTTAGCGACTTATCGCTCACTAATCAATTCTTTACCTCCAGACTACCTTGGACATCAAACCTTACACAATTGGATCAGTCACCCATAACTTTACAAATCATCGCAAATCCCACAGTGTACTGTCTGGTTTTATATCGATCAAATTATGCTCTCCCGACTCATTACGCCCCTACAATCCCTTTGGACATGCACCTTTCGTCACCTTGAAAATATGGACTACATTAACCCTTCTTCAACTGGATATGCTCCACACATAGGATTCTACCATCCCTGTGGATCATCATTCATTCTGCATCGTTCTTGGATCGAGAACGAACTATCATCTCCAGGGTACTCAAAGACTCTCTTCTACTCATTTCTACTTCATGGATGCTTCCTTAGTGACTCCTTGTTCATTACTGAATCCCTTGCCTCAAGACCATACCTTGACATTCAAACCTTTCACAAGTTGGATCTTTCACCAATGACTTCTTGTACCATAGCATTTCCAACATTCCCTGTCTGGTAACTTATTGATCAAGTCATGATCTCTCTGCTCATTACAACCTTGCAATTTTCGTAGGACAAGCATTATTCAGCATGTTGGAAACTTGGACTTCTTTCGCCCTCCTTCACCTGGAGTTACTTCACACTTCATACTCTATTACTCCTTCAGAAAAGACCTACTCTTCAACCTCAGGATCATCATTCAATCTGTATCATCCACGGATCAAGGATGGATCATCGTCTCTCCCAAGCAGCTCACCAACCTCAAATTAGCTATGGTTACTAGAACCTAGGTCCTTCTCCTTTTAGTATGCCCAGAGGATGGGCAGACCTCCAGCCATGGGTCCTCATAGGTTTCCTCCACCTCGGTTTTTTTCCTCTCCTGAATGCCAGGGGGGTCATACTCTCTGTGAGTTGGAGGAGGTATCTTTTTGAGTCTTCTATTCCCTACAGATTAATACCTACATGCCTACTACTCAAGGGTGGGAATAGAGTAAAGCCACAAAAAGTACTACAAGTTACACAAGCACTATATACCCCATCGCTCCCCATTGCTATTCCACAAACATTGAACCAGTTTTTGTTGCCACCATTTAGCTTATAGTACCATGTTTAACCTCTCAAACATAGAAAACACTTTCCAAAGATGGCAGCATCTGGGCCTGGGACATGTTTTTAAATTTTTATACAAATCAGGTGTGCTCTCTTTTGAGATGCTCTGAAATACTTATGGATTCACAAACAGGGAACATTTTAGAAATTTGCAGATACAGGAGTTCCTATTAAAACAAGGCAGGGATAGTGAAAGACTGCTATTCCCTATGGCTTTACTTTGTAATATGTTAATCTCAGACATTCAGGGTGACCCCTGGAGTTATTTGATTGGGAACTTCTATATGGGGATGCAAGAACTGGATAGTATTGACATCAAAGTTATATTGACCAGGTGGACCCAAGACATGCAACCAGACACTGAGTACAACAAATGGCTTAAATCCTCCCTTACGGCAGTAAAACTCATTTCGTCTCCCTTTTGGAGGGAATTCTCATGGAAATGCCAAAGAACATACTTTCGCTCTCCAGTAATCAAATCAAAATACATGATTGATCAATGGGGCCATTGTTAGACACTGTGGGGAGGGGAGGACACACCATGCCCATGTGTTCTGCCCAAAATTGAGTATGTATTGGAAGGAAGTTGAAGCCCTCTTGAAATGACTGTACGCTGCCTACTCTTTCACCCTCCCTTGTACTGCTTAATAATCCACTGAGAGATATGCAGGTCTGGGGCAAATTTAGAACCTTTGTTGTATATTTTGTTGATAGCTTCCCCAAAGACAGTCACTGGACTGTAGCTCTGCAAAGAAACACCTACGCTCCAACAGTGAATTGCAATTGTTAATAGACTTTATCATATGGAACAATTGTTGTTTGCCTTAGGAACTTCTGAGAAAGGACTTGGTTGGTCCCAAAGCTTAGGCATTCTGTTCTTTTTGTGACTCCTATGTTGGTCCAATAAAAGGTATCAAACCATTTGCTTCTGGATCTGTTTTTACAAGGACCAATACGGCAACTAAACTAAATCTGTTTACCTAAGTTTGTGGATATCTGGCAACCTTGGATGCTACTGGTTACTGAGATTTATTCATCTTTTGTACCATGATTTTTATTGGTCATGTCCCTCACTGATATCAGCTCTGGACATTAGGATCACATCCATTTGTTGCCCTTTTTGTAATTATTTGGGCAATCATACAGTCATAGTATTTTACTGGGACCTAAACTCCATTTGCTATAGAGAAGCAGCCTTGTTGAGTTTTTATATGCCTGTCACTTATTTAGAAAGTCCAGCTTATACTACCATGTTTAAATCAGTGCATACTACTGTGTTACAGATCAGTGCAATCTGTATGTTATGTAAGTCATTTGCTTTCTCTTTTTGAAAACTTTAATAAAAAGTAAATATTAAAAAAAGCACTTCAAGGTGCTATGTTTGTTGGGAACTATAGTAACTCCCATAGAGTGTGTTGAGGACAGGTCGACCTGCAGCCTCGTGCCTCTGCCCACACCTGAGGAGTGCCTATAGCTCCCAAGGAGCGCACACCCTGCCATGTGTTATTAGCTACTTCTATAATGTAATCTGAACAGGAGGAACAGTAACGTGATTGAATAGAAGTACATACAGAGATTTGTACTCTTCCTGTCCTTGACTATCCTGACCTCAGTGCAAAGCTGAGTAACCATAATAAAGTGAGCTGTATGAATGTCACAATTATGACAGATCTGGGAAACTTACACTATTATAATCCAGGTTTTACTGTAACATTGCTGGCACCTCTACTAGATTTACATTGGCAGTTAAAAAAATCTCATTATGATTCCTAATAAAAGATGGTTAATTACAGCATTATGTCCGTACTTAAGTTATTGCAAGCAGGAATTTTTAGCTATCAATTCCCAGAAACACTGCATTTCTCATAATTGTTCTACAAGGACCTTCTCAGGTACTTGAAATGTAAGGTTACTATATGGGTCCCTCATAACTGCATAGTAAACCCAATTAGTATGCTTTTTGCTAGTCCCTGCTTTTTAATTGGGTCACAAGATTAACATCCAGTAGAAAGCCCTTGTGCACAGAAAACCATCATGGCACTTTTATATGTTATAAGCAAAGGAAAAAAAAAACATTGCAGTACAATAATAGTAACCAGAAAAACAGTGCCATGAGAATGAGAGCTTAAAAAAAACACCCAAGCATGAACCACATGAATTCTCTTACACACCTGTCACTACTGCGAAATTACAGCTTAAAACAATCTTCATGATCAACATTTAATTATTCTGGGTAAACACACACTTGGTTGTGCATTACAGGGAGATAATTCAGGACCCAGAGGATTAATATACACCCCCAGGGCTGAGAAGGCACAAGGTACAGCAAGGTACCCTTTCACATAATGTGTACATGAAATCTCAAGAAAGTGCATTATCTCATGATAAATCACAGCCTGGAGTGTGCTAACCCCACTGTAAAATAATTGATGTAACAGAAGTAAAGAGATCAAGCTGACCTATGGTACAGTCAGACCATTGTTTGTGCAATCACCTGCACAGTTCTTCTGATGGCCAGGAGCATTGTGGGCATTTTGTCCCTAGGGAGAGAAGACACTGGGCAACTGGTATTTAAGGACCCCAGGTAGCCAGTCATGGAGCAGTGTTGGTGTTCACTTTGGCTGTAAAGGGGGCCCTGCACTTGCCCCCAAGGATTGGGGGAATCAAGAAAAAAAATGGAAAAAATATAAATGAAAGAAGAAATAAAGAGACCAAAACCAAGTTTTTGTTCTGTGCAGATAACCACTAAGGCAAACCATCATATACTTCCCTTTTTATGTTTGCTTGCACAAGCAGCACACAAGAAACATATTGAGATAGTAGAGCATTGCAGGGGTGTGGCAGTGTTGTGGCCAGTGCAGTGGATGCTTTAATGGGCGCGTCCCTCAGCCACCAATTAATGCTGAAGCTGCTGATGATGGCAGTTTTGGAGAAAGCGCTGCACTTGAAAGAAATATGCCACTGCAATCAGGAGCAGTTTATCATTGCAGCATCAGTTCCCCCCTCCCTCCCAACCAGGCAAGCAGCAGGACAACAAATTTTAAATGTTAGCCCCCTCCCACTGCTGCTGCCCACCGCACCCTCCATTCTCAGTCCCCTGCTAACATTGGGTGCAATCCTCATGTCACCCTGTATCCCCACCCCCATTAATGTGGCACTGGGAGCCACTCAGTGTGCCAAAAATACTTCTTTGATGTTTCTGATACCAGGATGTCCACTCCCAGTGTTGGTTGCACCGCCCCCCCACGCCCCTATGTTCTCAGCCAACCTTGGGGTGCCCAATTCCCAGGTTGGCAGTGATCCCTCCTCCAGTACTTTGGCACACTAGGAGCCCACTCCAGTGTGCCGAAATCCGTTTGTTAATATTTCACTTGTAAAATATAAATCAGTCCCCCAACTTTTTTTTTAAACCTGAAAAAAAAGAAAACAGTCCCTCGTCATTCCCACCAGCCCCACTCCCTCAACCCTCACCCTCCCTCTACGCATTTCACCTCCCCGCACCCCCTCACCCATACTTACCTCCCAAGGTTGGGAATAGCAGTCTTCTGTGGATCTGGAACACATCTGCACTCTTCAAAGACCAACCGGGAACTGAAGAAATGACAGTAAGCCCTATAATGGCAATCACTGGGGGTTTCAATTTAGGTTGATATCTCAGACAATTTTTGGAGTTTTAGTCCCAAATTTTCAACCTGGGGTTCTTGGGACCCCTCCTCATGAACACTGGCACTATTATTTCGTTTCTTAGTCCCAAAAGTTGATTTTGCAGTCACTGTGCGGAATCACCTTTCGGGACCAATTAACAAAATGACAGTGCCACTGTTCATGACATGGGGTCCCAAAAAGTCCTTCTTGCAAACGTGGTGAAAAAACTCCCAAAAATGACCGTTTTATGAGCATCTGTTGTGCAGTTTCTACGCATACTCGTAACTTCATAAATTTTTAATATTTTCAGACCAAATTTCCAACATTGTCATTTTTTCACACACCGTTATGAACAGTACAGCTGTCATTTTTTTGCATTCTTCCCAAAATGTGTTTTTGCACCTGTGGCGCAGAATAGTGCAGTCGCTGTGAAAAATCAACTTTCAGGGCAGATTAACAAAATCACAGTGCCACTTTTCATGAAGGGAGGTCCCAAAAAGGCCATGTTGAAAATGTGGTGAAAACATTCCAAAAAATGACTTAATTACGAGCGAGCATTGCACACTTTCTACACACAATCGTTGCCTCACCAATTTTTCATATTTTCACTCCAGGTTTTCCACATTGTCATTTTCTCATACCTCCTCATGAACAGTACAGCTGCCATTTTTCACTTCCTGCCCAAAATGTGTTTTTTCACCTGTGGTGCCAAATAGCACACTTGCTGTGAAAAATCACCTTTTGGGATTAAGTAACGAAATAATACTGCCACTGTTCATGAGGTGAGGTCCCAAAAGCCCATGTTGAAAATTTGTAGCAAAATACCAAAAACACCTGGGGCATTAGGGTTTCTAACCATAATGCCCACCCTGTACAGACCGACAGGCATTGGGGGTATGACTTGGGGTCGTCGGCCGTAATGCTTACACCATTCCACTCCCACCACACCCTGCGGTCACTGACAGGCATCAAAGTGTGCCTTGGAGTCTTCAGCCCTAATGTTCACCCCACTCTCCTATACTGCACCCTATACTGCATTCTTCTTAGCTTATTTCCTTGTAGAATGAGGAGAGCGTAAGGGCCGAAGACCTCAAGGCACACTACAACACCTGTCTGTGTCTGCAGGGTGGGGTGAGTCGGAATGGTGAGAGTGTTATAGCCGATGACCCAAAGGCACTCCCCCAAAGCCTGTCAGTCTCAGCAGGGAGGGAGTGGGGGTTGCCATTACTTTAATACTTCACTGCCATTCTTATTATGCATCTCTCTAACTCCTGCACTACCAATGCTATTATCAGCAAGCAAACATTCGGCATTGACAAATGCTTGTTTTCATATACTTTCTATCCCCCTTATTGCCAAAGCTACCCCTTTAGCCCAGGCAACTCCCAGCACCATCCAAAATGTTCTCTGGCACTTACCTCCAGATCTTCAATGCCCCATAATAGCTTCTACACTGTGGCGGGTTCTTTGGGGGGTTGTACAGCTACACCCTCCAGCAGTTTAGTGTGGCAGGTGGAATGGCCAGTCAGGAGATCAGGGCCTGGAAGCACCAGGCGTTACCAGACCTGCTTACAGGGGAGGTTTCTTAGCTTCCTCCATGACTTTAGGATGCCAGCATCAAGGGCGCTAAGTGTGTCTGCACACGCTGTTATTGCATACAGCACCAGCCGATGTCCTCCAACTCAAGCCACTCTTACTGCACAGTCACCTGAGGTCACCCAGGAGGCACTCTGCAGCGTAGCCAGCTGCCCTCCCTCCCTTGGGAGGAAAAGTACATCCTCTGGGATGCTCAGTCCTTTTCCCAGCTGGTCTATAATGTCCCGGGATCTTTACCAAACCCAGGTAGCCAGCATCTGTAGCAGCAACTCCATCTCTGTGACAAAGAACTGGTCCATGCCTTCACTTTCTGTTTCTGGAGATACATTTTATTTTTCCTTTTTCGATCAGACTGGGAATAAAAGCATTACTTGCAGAAATTTATACATATACTGGATGTGCTACAGATTTTGTTGTAAAATGTTGATGGCAGGAGGGAAATTTGTAATTTTTTGCAGTTTTATGGCAACAGTGTTGAACTTTGCTGCAAGATTCCAGCTTCATACTTTCTAGGTAAACACAAAGTGAAAAATCTATTTGTAATATTTTTTTGATCAGGAAATATGCACTGAGCTGTGACAGCTCATTTCCAGGTGCTTCCTGGGAGTGAGTTATATGATCCTGTTTTCCCTTTTAAAAATGAATGCACTGCCAAGAATGTTATATGTCATGCAGATGTTGCCTATGGGCCATACTAGAACAGACTTTTAAGAGGCTGGAGAGAGGGTTTACTGCTTTCATCTGGCAGAACAAGAGGCCTAGGATAAGCCTCCAGAGACTCAGGAGTGGAGTAGAGCGGGGGGAGGGGGGTCTGGGGTGTCCAGACTTGAAGGGATACCATGTAGCACCATGGAGGAGGAAGTGGACCCAGGAAGATTGTCTTTTTATCTGGCACTAGGGGAGAAGCATGTATATAATCAATGTAAAGATTCCAATCCTCTAGCTAAGCTTATACTGGAGGCAGAGGAGAAAGAAAAGAGATGCGAGGGGCAGGGGATAGCAATACCCTGCTGGTGCCAGTGGAAGGAAATCCAGAGTTCTTGCTGAGACTAGAGGACAGAAGCTTTGAGGAGTAGGAAGAGAGGGGAATCTGCTGTGTAGGGGACTTATACACAGGAGAGGGTATTCACTCTTTTGCTGAAATACAGGAGAAACTAGATATTCCTCCCTCTCACCACTTCAGATTCTTGCAGGTTTGGGCATTCTGTAGGAGCCTAGGGAGGGATCCGGTAGGGACCTCTCCATTAAACTCCTTGGAGCAGGCAACTTTCAACTCAACAGTGTCGGTGAAAAGCGTGCTAGCAAAACTTGACGAAGCAGAATAGAGCCCATCTGCCCAATCTGCCTATTAAGATTAGAACTCACTGGGAAAGAGACCTGGGGATCCCCATCAATGAGGAAAACTGGGGCAATGTGTTGCATCAACATATGGGACTACTCTTGTGTAACAAATATAAGGAATCTCAATACAAAGCTATACGTGGGTTGCATTGTCCCCCTAGTGTAGTTCATAGGTTCAACACCACTGCCTCTCCACCTTGTGACAGGTGCAGAATGGCCATAGATACATATTTCAATTACTTCTGGGACTGCCCAACATTAAAACCCTTCTGGACGATAGTGGCACAGGAGCTGACAAGAATATTGGGTAGGCCAATCCACTGTATACCAGTCTCTCTGCTGTTTGTAATGAAGGATATTTATTTATTTATTTATTTGCTTTTGTTTACCGGGTAAGTCACACTAGACATCCAGGTGCCTATTTTCGGGTGCGACCCGGGAGAGTTACAGACTTGAGTTTTACAGGTATAGCGACTAATACAACTTTTACATACAGTGAAGGGACTAATACAACTATTGCATACAGTGAAGTAACAGAATACATTGAATGATGACATTCAGTAAAAAACACATATGCCCAGGGGTGGTTACAGATGACCCGGGAGAGATAAGAGCTAGGGCCTACAGAGGCAGTGGGAGAGTCAAGTTTGCCTGCTAAGGGAGAGCAGATGATACCAGTAAGAGTAATCCAGTTTGTCAAAGCTTGCCCAGGTTACCAGGAGAGTAAGTGCAGTGAGCCCGGAGGATGTAGAGGCCCCCCATGTCAGCATAGAGTGGGCAAGGCTACGAGGTGCAGGAGCAGGTGGAGGGGCCCTTCAGGAAGTTCCAAAGGGAAGTTTTAAATCCAGTATAGGAGGAGGAAGACCATGCTAGGGATGGGAATGAGTTCCACAATTTCGGGGCATAGTGGGTGAAGGCCCAATCCCCCGCAAGGGTGCGTGTCCTAGGGGCTGGACGGTTGAGTGCAGCCCTGGACCTAAGATGGTAGGTAGAGGGGTCGGGGTTGAGGGGACGAGCAAGGGCAGCAGGGGTGGCTGATCTGACGATGTTGTTGATGAAGTTACCTACTACAAAGATGTGGCGCTTCTCAGGAGGGAGCCACTCAAGATGAGTGTAGAGGTCACAGCGGTGTGTAAGGGGAGAGGCAGAAAGCTCGAAGCGGCAGATGCTGTTGTAGGCCATGTCCCATTTCAAGAGGATGGATTTTGATACAGGGGCAAAGGTCACTAGTCCGTAGCAGAGGGAGGGGAGGAGAACACCCCTGGCTAGAGCCACTCGGGCAGCTGGGGTGAGGCAGGTTTTGGCTCTGTAGGCGAGACCGAGTTTAGCATTTGTGGCCTTGCAGATGTTACGTATGTGAAGGGAGCGGTCCAGCTGGGGGTCCAGGGTGACGCTGAGATACTTGACTACAGGAACCGTCTGCAAGGGCGAGCTATCAGCCCCGTGGATTAGAAGGGGGGTGGGGCAGGATTTTGTTCTGCTTAGGGAGCCAAACAGCATGGCTTGGGTTTTCTTTAGGTTGGTGGTGAGCTTGTGCTCAGCCAGCCAGGATTAGATCCGCTGGAAGTCGAAGTTTAGTTGGGAAATGATGGAGCCGATGTCATGATCACTATGCAGGATGACAAGGTCATGAGTGTATAAGGTGGTTAGCCCATGGGTAGGGACGGATGGCAGTTCGTTGATAAAGAGGGAGAAGAGCATCGGACCGAGGACGGATCCTTGGGGGACCCCACATTGTACAGTGGAGAGATGGGAGTGGGTCTGGTTAAAGTTGGTGTGTTGCTTTCTACCAGTAAGGTAATTGAGGAACCAGGCATGGGCAGGGTTACAGAGTCCAAGGGAGAGGAGGGTGGAGCTGAGGAGGGAGTGATCAACCCTGTCAAAGGCCTTGGAGAGATCCACGAAGATCGCACTTGTGAGATTGCCCTGGTCGACAGCTGTTCTGATCTGCGAGGTGACTACTGCGAGGGCAGTGGCCATACTGTGTTCCTTCCTAAACCCGTGCTGGGCTGGAGAGAGGACATTGTGTACCTGCAGATACTCGGTTAGCTGAGAGGCCTCAACTTTCTCTAGGAGTTTGGAGGCGGCCGACAGAAAGGCAATAGGCCGGTAGTTAGAGAGGTCTTTGGGGTTACCTTGTTTGAGAACAGGGGTAACCTTGGCTACCTTCCAGATATCTGGGATGACACCAGTTGTTAAGGAGGAATTGAAGATATGTGTGATGGACTGGGCCAGGAGATGAGCACCCAGCCTGAGCAGTTTCGGCTCCAGGTTATCATGCCCTGCATCAGTGTGAGGGGAAAGGCTGGCAAGCAGCCTCTGAGTCTCATCGGTGGATACTTGTTGAAGGAAGAAGGAGGGTCAGGTCTCGGGTCTGGGTCGAGGGGTGCCTGTGGGGTGGGGTTCGGGTAGATGAGCATTTGGGGACATGGATGTGGCGGAGGCAGAGGGAAGGGGGGGCTCAGTGAACATTGCATTGAAGGACAGAAGGCTGGGAACCATATCTCAGATGGATGAGGGTATGGTCTGAACTGGAATGCCAATGTATACAGAATTCTTGGTGTCCTGTGTGCCACTTACACAGACCCAGTGGAAGTCATTAACGCTGCAAGCCTTGGCACTGAAATGTCCAACATACATACTAAAGGGGCTGGAGGTTTTCCCAAGAAACTAGGACAAATACCTGGACTCTCGGTGGCAGAGGCCCTAATATTACAAGAGGGCATAGTATGGTATGAGGCACACACAGACTCTAGTGAGGGTGTAGTGGAGGTGGCAGAAGCCGGGACATTGCACATTCTCCCATACCAAATGGTACAACTACATACAGTATATTTCACAGTCCTGTAAAAATGATTAATGTCATTGTGAATGTAGAATGAACTCTGGTTATACCGTGCATGTAATCCAAGTTGAAATCCTGATGTAACGTACTGTTTGTCTTTCTTATTGAAAACTAAAAACATTACACAAATAAAATGTTGTCCAGGACACAGAAAACAAGAATTTGTCAATGCCGAATGTTTGCTTGTTGGCATTAACAGTGGAAATACAAGAGTTAGACAGATGCAGTATAGGAATGGCATTAAAGTATTGAACTGACGCCAACTCTACCCTCACCCTGCAGAGATGGACAGGCATTGGGGTGTGTCTTTGGGTCGTCGCCCATGATGGTCACGACATTTCACCTTACCCTACCCTTCAGACACTGACAAGGGTTGAGGTGTGCCTTGTGGTGTTTGGGCTTTACATTCACCTCATTCTATAAGAAAATACACTGAAATGGGCGCAGTATAGGAGAATGGGGTAAACTTTGGGGGCAAAGGGTCCAAGGCGCACCTCGATATCTGTCACTGGCTGCAGGGTGGGGTGGAATGGCAAGAGCATTACTGTCGACAATCCCAAGTCACACCCCGATGCCTGTCAGTCCCTACAGGGTAGGGCGTTATGGTTAAAAACCCTAATGCCCTGGGTGTTTCTTGGAGTTTTTACTCCAAGTTTTTCACATGGGCTTTTTGTGACCCTACTACATGAGCAGTGATACTATCAGTTCGTTAGGCGAAAGGTGATTTTGCACAGTGACTACCATTTGGCACCACAGGTGCGAAAACACATTTCAAACAGGGTGTGAAAAGTGACAGGTGTACTGTTCATGATGAGGTGTAAAAAATGGCATTGCTGAAAATCTGGAGTGAAAATATAAAAAAAAAAACTGGTGAAGTCACAAGCGTGCATAGAAACTGCGCAATGTACACCCGTAATGTAATTAGTTTGGGAATTTTTTACAGCAGATTTTCAACACAGGCATTTTGGGACCTCTGCTCATGAACAGTGTCACTGTGATTTTCTTAATGTGTCCCGAACATTAATTTTCCACAGCAACCACGCTATTCTGCACCGTAACTGCGAAAACACATTTTGGACAGGGTATGAAAAATGACAGCTGTACAGCTGACAGCAGAGGTGTGGAAAAATGTCAATGTTGAAAATCTGGACTGAAAATATTACAAATTCGAGAACTTACGAGGGTGCCTGGAAATTACGCAATGCACGCTCATGTAACAGTTATTTTATGGACTTTTGTCACCAAATTTTCAACATAGCCATTTTAACACCTCTGCTCATGAACAGTGTCACTGTGATTTTCTTAATGTGTCCTGAACATTGATTTCGCACACCGACCATGCCAATGTGCGCTACATGTGTGAAAACACATTTTGGGCAAGATGTGAAAAATGACAGCTGTACTGTTCATAAGGAGGTGTGGTAAAATGGCAGTGTTGCAGATTTGGAGTGAAAATATTAAATGTTCTCAAAGTTACAAGCGTGCGTAGGAACTACGCAACACACACTCGTAAAACAGTTGTTTTTGGAAATTAGTTCACAAAATTTTCAACATAGGGTTTTTGGGGGCCTACCTCATGAACTGTGACACTGTCATTTCATTAATCAGTCCCAAAAGGTGGTTCCGCGCAGTGACCGCAAAATCACCTTTTGGGACCAAATAACAAAATGACAGTGACTGAGTTCATGAGGTGGGGTCCCAAGAACCCCACGATGAAAATTTGGTGAACAAATTCTTAAAAATGGCTGAGATATGCACCAAAGTTGAAAAAAAAAAATGTATGCCATTATACAGCTTACCGGCATTTCTTCAGTTCGCGGTTGGCTTTGAAGAGTGCAGACGTGTTCCCGGTCCACCAAAGATCGTCACGCCAGCATCCGGAGGTAAATATGGGGTGAGGTGGGGGTGTGGGGAGGTGAGGTACAAAAAGGGTGGGCACGGATTGGGGGACAGAGTCAACGAAGAACAGTTTTTTCTTAAATGTTTTTTTTTTTGAATTGACGCAGGACTTTTGCCATGCTGGGGAGGGCTCCCAGTGTAGCAGCTGGAAGTTTGTTTGGGGGGCAGTGGAGCTGATGAGGGATTGGGCACCCCCGTTGGCCATACGGACTTTTGCCACGCTGGGATGGGCTCCCAGTGTGGCACCTGGAAGTCTGTTTTGGGGAGGGGTTACAGTGGAGTCGATGGGGGATTGTGCACCCCATTGGCCATACAGACTTTTGCCATGCTGGGGTGGGCTCCCAGTGTGGCACTTGGAAGTCTGTTTTGGAGGGCAGTGGAGCTGACAGGGGACTGGTCACCCTCATCGGCCATATAGTGTGCGGAGCAGGGGGGGAGTGCATGAGCACACTGGGTGGGCTCCCAGTGTGCTACTTGGATGTTTGTTGGGGAGGGGGATCCAAGAAAAAATGCAGCTATTTATGGCAGCTGTTTAGATGCAGTGCTGATGTGCAGGCACTTTGCATACTGCTGACGGCAGTATGCAAATTTCCTGCTGACGGCAGTATGCAAATTGCCTACACGTTACCACTACTCATTGTAACGGTCTTTTGCATTGAACTGTACTCCACTGCATCTGAACTGCTGTCATAGACAGCTCAGACATTTATTGGTGGGGTGAGGCCGTGCCTGTAAGAAGGAGCAGGGCACTGGAAGCAGTGTGACACACCTATGAAAATTTTTATGGTGGCACTATGTTTCTTGCACATGCGTGCAAGCAAACATAAAAATGATGTATTTAAAAAAAATTGTTCACCCTGAATTTATGCCTTCTATCTCCACTGGCCCCCCTTCTACTTCCCGCCTGCCCAGCCCCATCACCCACCATCCCTGGGACATACCTGGCTCTGCTGATCCCACACAGATTGCCCCCTTGGCAGGGCTGGGGAGGAGGTCCATCCTACCCCACCAGTGTCATCATCCAGATATTGTGGAGCCAGGGTCCATTCAGTGCTGCAGAGACTGCAAAGAGCAAGTGTTCCATCTTGCCAGTTGGGTACCTTTGTCTTTTTACTCCCTATGCCTTATCCACTTCCCAGACATCAGGCCATACCCTGTCAGACCTTGTGCACTACCAGCAAACCCCTGTGGGAGAGGCAAGCTCCCTGGCCCTCCATAGGGGTCTCTAGAGCAGTACAGCCTGATACCATCCCTGTCTCGTTGGGAGTGCTGCCATCCAGAAGCACTTCCCTAGTCCTCAGGGTCACCCAACTGGCTTCCCAGGCTTGTTTCTGAAACCAGGTCATCAGCATGGGAGCATGTAGTGGTACTCAATGGGCCATCTGGCTGACCTCTTGAATTGCAATTTATTTTGGTGATGCTAATTTGGATTATGTATGTGTGTGTAGTCTAGTATCACTTAGGTTCCCACTGTTGGTGTACTCTGCCGTGGTATCTGTCTCTCCAAATCCCTCTTGAAAATTAGGCGAATCACCTAAATGTAAGAGGGAGGGAGGGAGGAAGGAAGGAAGGAAGGAAGGACCCCAAGTTCTGCAGTACAGAGTCAGTATTGTAAGCCGAAGTCCAAGTGAGGGACTAGAACACATGACTTTCCAATCTTCCAGCCCAAGAGGTGATTGTGCAACCTACACAGCAACTTACACTGCTATAATGTGGAATCTTCTTGCAGGTAAATGCCTTTCTTTTCTCTTAATGTTGCCAATATAATTATTACAACTACTAGGGAGCATTTTTAAAACACAGATAACAAGTTTATAAAGTCGCATTACAACTACCTGGTTGTAATTATGTTACAGTCGGGCAGTTGTAATCAGTGCCTGTCAATCAAACTTGTGCTCTGAAAGACAGGCTGATTTAAAACCTGCCTGGAGGCTGGCCTAGTGGCACTGAGGGTTGAGGCACTGGATGTCACACTTCGCGCCAAGCCAGCGACCCAGGTTCAGAAGCGAGCCTGGGTTGCTAGGGGTCGGTAGGGGAGGTAGAGGATTGAGCATCCGAAGGATGTCGGGAGGGAGGGGGTCAGGACTCAGTGTTTGACTGGCCCCCAGCAGAGGCAGGGATGGAGAGTGGTGATGCTGGCAGTGATGCCTTGGTGTGGGGTGCGTGCCACTCCTCCAGTGAACACAAAAACTCCTGTGGATGCTGGGGAGACAGCACCGAAGCGTGCCTCCTACATGCCCTTGCCTGCCTGACTACCCCTGATCTGACACTACTTACAGTTTCGGGGTGTTCGCTGCCCCATCTCGACCCCCGTTCAGAGGGAAAAAGCCACTGCTCCATGGGGACCAAGGGTAAGTATCGGGCAGGGCAAGTGAGGCAGGAGGATGACTCCTAGGCGTTCCCGATGGGTCGGCACCCACGGGACTTAGGTGAAGATAAATAGTAATTTCAAAAAAAAACTACCTGGAACCCAAGCACACTGTAGAAACCCCACACTGATTAAAAATGCTCCCTAGTAATTACAGAAAACAAAAAGTGGTTGTATGTAAATCAGAATTTTACACACAGCCTTGTTGTGGGATGCTTTCATATACCTCTCAAGCTTCGATCTCCAGGTTTCTGTAGCATCCTACACCTTAGGTGTGTGTAAAATTCTGGTTACATACACCACCATATGTATTATTCTCTGTGTCATGGATATAAATGATAGCATTATTTTGAGGTAATAATATCTAATTTATTACATATTAATAGTGTTGATGTTTGAGCATGTTATACTTGTGGGGGTGAATGTGGCAAGCAACTTTTCATCAAGGATGTGCAAATGGTTCGTTAAGAAAAACTAATGCCCTTAAACTGAGGGAAGTTTGTCAATTTTAAAAAACAAAACAAATGCCAGGGTCAAATTGTGGCTTGATGGTTTACTTCTGTTTGAGCCAGGAACTGATCGAAACAGCAAACGAATCAGGAAATTAACTACAATAAGGCACAAATAGGATGAAAGCAATCCACTTTTGTTTTTAATTTGCTACGCTTTATCTCCCCAATAGACTTGCCCATATTGGCCCTACCCCACACCCAGCCCTGTCATCCACCGCCCCGAGACTTACCCTATCCGGTGTTCAGTCATCTTTTAACCCCAGGGTGGGGCCTTCAGGAGGGGGGCCTTCCTCTCGTCGGACAACAGGATGTAATTCCCAGGGATGCCATGGGTCAGTGGTGTGGGGCCTGCGGCATGAGGTGGGTGGCATCCTGCTCAGCCTGTTTTTTCCAATTTCTACCAGGATATGCAATGATGTCCAGGGCACACATGTCGATGTCTACTGACTGGTGCACTTACAGAGATGGGGATATCAGCACGAGGCACAACGACCCATCCGTTGGGGCTGGGAACCCGCAGACAATGACAGCCGTAGGCCTGGAGAAGTCAGTTGATGTCAGCATGGGCGGCCTGAGTGGTACTGCTGAAAATCTTCCATGTGGATCCTTCTTCACCAACAGTGTGATCTGTTGACTGAGATACCTCGAAGAAGATCTGTTTTGACCTTGCTGACTGGCATAACTACTGTGACACTGTACCAATTCAGTTTGCTTACCCCTGGTTTAGAGGATTATCAACTTACTGTTTATTACCATAATTCATGATCAGAGAGAGTACCTAGTCTCAGTTCAAGTCTGTTTCTACCTCCCTCTCCAGCCCTGGATTGCCCAGCTGATTTCCTGCCCCTCTGAAGTCCCACCTGGCCCACAGTTCCATATGTTTTTCCTGGGCAAACCTCAATTTAGCTGTTATTGGTTCCATTCTCCTGACATCTTCCACCCTGTTCACCCATGATTCCACTGCTGGGGTTCTGGCCTGCATCCAGTTGACAGTAATCTTCTTTTGGGAAGCACTGCAGAGGGCCCAGAAAAAGCTTTGCTGTTTTAGGTTCCTGGTGTCTTTGACCTTGGCCCCCAGTATTTAAGTTTTTAAAATTGAAGGTAATACTAACATTAGAAATCTTTTTAAGTTCATTATGTATCTGGGACCAGAATTTTGAGATCTTCGTGCAGGCCAACATACCACATCTTTTTAAGTTCATTATGTATTTGGGACCAGAGTATGGAGATCTTTGGGCAGGCCCAGAATATGTGACAGTGCTACCCAATCACTCCACACCCCTTCCAACTAAAATTTGTGTTACCAGTTCTAAAGTGATGTGTGATCGTTAGGGTGTGAAAGAATCCAGTCACACACTCCCACCTATATTCCCTCCAGCCTGGGGAAGACGTAGCCTTTCACCCCCTATCCCACAGCCATGCCCATTCCACGCCTGTTTAGCTCATCCCTGCTTCTGCTTCCCTAATTAGTTTCATTTTATTTAGTTCTGGGAATATATCCTCCATCAGTGTTTTATAACTAAGGTGCCCTGTACAGAAACCAAAGCTGCCTACCCCTACTGGCTAGGTGTGAGCTCGTCCAGAAAATAATTCTACCTATCTTTGTCTACTGTGACGTATTCTATTGTACTGCATCACCGTCTTCTCTAACCAGATTGGACACCCTCTTCAATGCCTTCTATCACTTCGCCCTTGATGCCCCTCCACTCACTCACCATTGTTCCCTCTATCGATCACTTGACTTCCCCTCTCTGACTAACAGGTGATTAACCCATTGTATGAAATTCACCTCGAAATTCTGGTTTGCTTCCCTACCCTGCTACTTATCCGCTTCTATGGCCCCATGCCCACAAGCACCCCTATCCCTCTGATCCAGTGACTCTCACACCTTGGCTATCCCATGCTGCACCACTTCTATAGGTCGATCGGCCTTTTCTCATAGATTTCTGAAACTATGGAACTCTCTGCCCTACAAAATTAGGCATTCCTCCTCCCCTTGGTCTATCTCGACCTCCTTCAACAACTTACTCTGTCCTGCCTGCAACTGCTCCTAGTCCTCTACATTCATTTCTTCTCCTAGCGCCCTTAGCTCCTAGCTCTTAGGAAATGCAAGCTACAAGCTGCTTTACTGTTCTCTGCACTACTGTACGTAAGTATATAAGTATGTCGACATTATATCTACTCCTCTTGTCAAGTGCTGTCTAGTCATTGCTCCATGTTAGCCTAGCAAATGTTTAAATCAAGCTTACTCCATGTACTTGTTCATTTTTTGTCTAAAGCTTCCTGTATGTTTTAAAAATTGTTGTATATACCATGACCTGTTGAGCATATCTCCAATACCTCATGTAATTTATTGATGCATATAATTGTTTTAAGACTGTGCACTTCTATTCCCCTTCCCCCAGGACACTCCGTGAGACAAGCAATTTTATATTGTTCAGTGTGCCTTTCCTGGTGAAACTTTTCAATAAATAAAGCTCTGGAGGTGGTGCCGCCCCTACCTTCTAGCACGGTTGCCCAGTGTAACAAGCTCTCTAAGGGAGTAAACTCCATGTCTATCTTAGATTGAAGGTTCTGTGATTCTATGCATTCTGTGCATGCACCAGGAACTTAAACTCATGGTTGAAGAACTGGTGCTGTGAGGAAGGGTTTGGATTCACTGGTGACTGGGGACCCACCTGAAGGGATGGAGGTTTGTTCAAGCCTGACGGCCTGCATCCATCCTGGAGGGGAATCCAAGCACTCAATGATAAGTTTAAATGCTACATTGACAAGCATTTAAACTAGCAAAGGGGGGTGGCAGGCCAGCAAGGAGGTACCTACTTGCTCACCCCCACAACTAGCAGTGGAACCAGTGAACCAGAGGAGTGGCTATCTCTGCAAAGCAGTGTGCAGAAGATGGAGATTAGTGCCCAAGAGGTGGATAAGCAGAAAAGGGGCAAAATTCAGCAGAAGGGCAGACAGCAAGGAGAACCAGGGATAAATGACAACCAAGGAAGGGCTGAGTAGAACAGTGAAACAGTCTAGGGAGGTCAAATCATGGAAAGCCATGTGTGCAAATGCCAGGAGCCTTAGCAACAAGATGGAAGATCTGGAGGCTGTCATGGTACAGTCAGACCTGGACATTGTGGCCATCACTGAAACCTGGTGTAATGATAACCATGACTGGGAGATGGCCATACCTGGCTACAACATATTCAGAAGAGACAGAGCAGGCAGGAAGGGAGGAGGAGTGGCACTGTATGTGAAAAATGACATAAGGGCCACAGAGATCCAGGAGGAACAAAATGGGGGAGAGATACTGTGGGTTAAGCTGGAAAGGAAAATGGGGACAGCCATCCGCACAGGTGTGGTCTATAGACCACCAGCCTAGGAGGAAGAAACAGATATGGAGCTGATGCTAGCCATCCAAAGGATGGCAGACAAGGTGAGGTAGTACTGGTTGGAGACTTCAATATTCCAGATGTGGACTGGAGCATCCCAGCAGCAGCATCAACTAGGAGCAGATTTATCCTGGACTCCCTTCAGGGTGCCTTCCTCAAGCAATTGGTCATGGAACCAACTCAGCAGAAGGCAATACTGGACCTTGAGCTCACAAACAGGGACAGTGTGATGGGGGTAACAGTGGGGGAGCACCTGGGAAACAGTGACCACCAGTCATTGTGGTTTGAAATCACAGAAAGAGCAGAACCAAACCACAAAAAACACGTATCCTGGATTTTAGGGGGAAGACTTTGGGAAAATGGGAGATACTTGAAAGAGGCATTAAGGAGACGGGACAGGAATCAGGGTTGAGGAACAGTGGGCAGTATTTAAAATGGGGATTACAAGAACAATAGAATTATGCATTAAGCAGGTTAGCAAGAGGAAAAGGAAGAGGAGACCATTATGGTTTTCCAAAGAGGTAGCAAAGAAAGTGAAAGCCAAAAGATTGCATTCAGGCAATACAAAAGACACAGGCAGAAGGGATAGGGAGAAGTACCAGGAGAAGCAAAGGGAGGCAGGAGGTCAGTAAGGAAGCCAAAGCTCAGACAGAAGAACACATTGCAAAATCAGTGGGTAGAGGGGACAAAACCTTTTACAGGTACATAAGTGAAAAAAGAAAGACAAAGGGAGGGATAGTGAGACTGAAGGGGGAGGATGGGGGCTGCGTGGAGGATGACAACAGTAAAGCTGACATATTGAACAGGTATTTCTGCTCAGTCTTTACTGAAGAGGAGGAGGGTAATGGGTCTGAAGGGAGTACAAGGGGTGAGAATGGTGCAGAAATGGACACAAGTCCCTTTACACGAGAAAGGGTCCTGAAGGAACTGGAAGTAATAAGAGTTGATAAAGCAATGGGGCCAGATGGGGTGCACCCCAGGGTCCTTAGAGAACTAAGAGAGGTGGTGGCTGAACCTCTGGCTATCCTGTTTAGCCGATCACTGGAAACAGGGGGGAGGTACCCAAAGACTGGAGGATAGCAGATGTAGTCCCCTTATACAAAAGTGGGAACAAAGAGGAAGCAGGGAACTACAGACCAGTCAGCCTCACCTCGGTAGTGGGGAAGATCATGGAAGCACTACTGAAGGAGAGATTGGTGGAACATCTGGTTGTTAATGGACTACAGGACCCAAGGCAGCATGGTTTCACCAGGGGGAGGTCATGTCAGACCAACCTCGTTGAATGTTTTGACTGGGTGACTAGGGAGGTGGATCAGGGAAGGGCAGTGGACATGGCCTATCTGGACTTCAGCAAGGCCTTTGACACTGTACCACATAGAAGACTATTACACAAACTGGGGAATATGGGTGTGGGCAGGACAGTAGTGTGGTGGGTAGGTAACTGGCTGGGTGCCAGGACACAGAGGGTGGTGGTAAATGGCATCACTCCACAGAGGGGAAGAGTGACCAGTGGGGTACCACAGGGATTAGTGCTGGGACCGGTCCTATTCAACATCTTCATCAGTGACATTGCTTGGGACCTAGAAGGCAGAGAATTTCACTGTTCGCTGATGACACAAAGCTCTGTAACAGAGTAGACACACAGAGGGTGTAGACAGAATCGAAGCGACCTGCAGAAACTTGAAGAATGGTCAGGGGTTTGGCAGTTGAAATTCAATGCAAAGAAGTGCAAGATAATGCATATGGGGCACAAAAACCTGGCACAATATATCAGTTGGGGGTGAGGATATAGCATCGCAAGCAGGAAAGGATCTTGGGGTTGTCATCTCTGATGACCTCAAATGAGGAAACAGTGTGACAAGGCAGCAGGTAAAGCAAATAGGATGCTGGGATGTATAGGCAGGGGCATCACCAGCAGGAAAAGGGAGGTAATAATTCCGCTATACAAGACACCAGTGAGGCCCCACCTGGAGTACAGTGTACAGTTCTGGGGACCATACCTACGTAAGGACATAGACAGGGTAGAGAAGGTTCATAGGAGGGCAACAAAGATGGTGCATGGATTGCATCACAAGTCCTATGAAGACAGGTTGAAGGAACTGAACATGTACTCCCTGGAGGAGAGGAGGGAGAGAGGGGATATGATAGAGACATACAAGTATCTTACAGGGAGGAACAGGGTGCAGGAAAACACTATTTTTAAGCGAAAAGATGTTCCAGGACTAGAGGCATGGGATGAAGTTGGAGGGAGGGCGATTCAGAGGAAACATGAGAAGAATTTCTTCACAGAACGGGTGGTGGACAAGTGGAACACCCTGCCAGAGGAAGTGGTGGGGGCTGAAACAATCACGGGATTTAAGAATGCATGGGATAGACATAAAGGAATTCTGGAGGTCAGGGGTGAGGGGCAACAGACCTCTAGGAAAACAAACTGAACTTACAAGCTCAAATGGGCAGACTGGGTGGGCCATAGGCCCTTATCTGCCGACACTGTCTATGTATCTATGTATCTATATAGTGCCTAACCTGTAGGTATCTATAAAAGTTCCTCTGCTGAAGGTCAAATTTGTCTTGCAGTTCCCTGAATGGGATTACTGTTTTGAACCATTGTCTTGTTTCTAGTTAGGGCTAGCCTATTCCATCTGCAAAACCCTGAGTCCATTAAGGTGGGAGGGGAGTCAGGGTCTCCGATTATTATAGACAGAGGCCCAACTTTGTTTGGGGTTCGGGTGAGCTTTCTGGCTTGGACCAGGACTCTAAGTGTGTGCTTAGTCCATGAATTGGTTAACTCTTTCCAGACTTTGGGGGAGAATGTGGAATATAGTAAGGCAAAAAGTAGGAGGGAACATACAAGTAGCTGCTGGCATAGCTGCTGAGCCTCAGTCTCAAACCAGCCTATAACCTGTCTTTGTTTAGGCCAAGAGATTATAGCAGCAAGTTGTGCTGCCATATAATATGGCCTGAGGACTGGCATTACCAGACCCCCTCCCTTTTCTCTTGGGGCAGCCAGTACTCTCTTACTAACTCTATGCCTGCCTTTTCCCAAATTAGTATCACTGGAATTTTTTTTAACCTGCTTCCAGTATTGCTCATGAATTTATACTGGTAAAGTTTGAAAAAAGGGAATCTGGGCAGGATATTCATTTTCATTGTTGTGATCCAACCCCCTAATGATAGGGGCAGTAGAGTCCATCTATTAATAGCTGTTTTAATTTCTCCTAGAAACTTACAGTAGGTAAGTTCAAAGAGTGAGAGCAGGTTAGGAGATATTCTCACCCCCAAGTACAGTATCTCACTTTGTTATTCACTGCCCAGTTAAAAGTGAAATTTGCTAGAAATTCTGGGGAGCAGGCCCCGCCAGCTTGATCACCTCTGACTTATCGAGACTAATTTTATATCATGAGACTTCTCCATAATTTCTGAGTTCTTCTAAAAGAGCAGGGACTGAAGTCTCTCAAGATGTAACAAAGAAGAGTGAGTCATCCACATAAAGTGAAATTTTGTGATTCCTGTCTCCCACAGTGATTCCCTGTACCCTGTTATTCTTCTGAACTGCTATGGCCAAGGGTTTGATACATAGGGTGCAGAGCACAGGGGAGAGGGAGCAGCCTTGCCTGGTGCTTCTCTTCAGGTGGAAGCGGTCCATCAACATACCATCCACCCTGATCATCGTTTGTAGGGAGGCATAGAGGGCGTTGACGCTGTCACAGAATTTCTGACCCAATCCTTTCTCTTCCTTGGTTCTTTGTAGGAATCTCCAGTCCATATGGTCAAACGCCTTTTCAGCATCCATGAATACGGCCAGTGCCAACTCTGGAGACTGACACTGCAAGAAACCAGATTCAGGAGGCACCTGATGTTGTCGTATATTAGCTTTCCATTAATGAAACCTGTGTGGTCCAGGTGGACCAGGGTCTCCATGCAGCCCTGCAGCCTTTTCACTAAGATAGAGGTAAATCCTTTCTGATCAACAGACCAGAAGGATGAGTCTGTACAAGCTACAAAGAGTGGGATCTTTCCCCAGTTTTGTGAGCACTGATATTTGGGCATACTGCCACGTGGGGGGGGGGCCCTCTCCCTCATGCACCTCCCTAAAAACTCAGCACAGGTGAAGGAGGAGATCCTCTTAAAATATTTTGTAGAAATCCACAGCCATCCCATCTGAGCCTGGAGCTTTTCCTGCTTTTTTTTTTCACTTATTATTTTATCTCTCCTACCTGCCCTCAATCACTCCACTTTCGCAGATCCCTCAATTCCAGTACCCCCAGCTGCTTCAGGTGTCTGCTCCTAGAGTGCTGCACTCCATTCCTGTAATTTTGTTTTCTTACAGATACCCCGGATAACCCTCCAGATGGGGCGAGGAAGGCTCCCCAAATCCTCCCTCAACTTCAGGGGAAGTGTACACGCACACAGCAGTCTGCCCTTGGCCTGTGGGTGTATGGGACGGGCAGTCTTGTTGCCTAGGAGCGGCCAAGGATTTTTCCTCTTTTCTGCCCTTCTACTGATGACAGCATGTGGGAGGGCCAACGAGGCAGAGACGTGCAGAGACACACCTCCGCTCAGGTCCCCGAGCGTCAGTCCCCCTCCCGTTGCTTCCCCGACCAGCACTGCCAGATACCAGTGGCCACCTGGAAGTGGCAGTATTATGGTGAGGCTAGCTTCTCGCCCCTCCCCAGAGGAGGAGAGCAAGTCATTGGGTGCTCGGTCCTTCTCCTCCTGGCCAGCCCCCGGCGTCCCGAGTCCATCACCAAACCCAGGTCACCGGTGTGGAGCGAGGTGTATCATCCAGCACCTCAACCCTCAGCACCACCGGGCTGGCTCTTTTCCTGCTTTTAACCCCCTCCCCATGCAGTCTGCACTTCCCTCACAGAGATTGGTGCCTCTAAATATTCTGCTGCCTCTTGATCTAGTTTTCTGACTTTGACCCTGTCAAAGAACGTGTTATGTTTTTCTTGGTAATTAACAATGTTCTCTCGCAAGTACAGTTTTTTTGTAAAATTTTGCAAATTCCTAAGCAATTATACCCGAGCCCATTTCATACAGTTGGGTGGAGTCTTTTTTCCTTATGGGCAGCACTTCTTTACATAATTGCCAGGCCAGAGTATGATCTGCCCTGTAACCAGCCTCATAGAATATTTGCCAAGAATACCTTAGGGCCCCTTCAGTTTTACAGTCAAGCAGTTGCTTATGTTTTTTCCCTGCATTCTTCCAATAGTTTTCTAACCTCTTCATCCAAAACAATTTTATGTTCTGCCTTGAGGTCAGAAAGCCACGCTTGTAATTCTACCCATTTCTTCTGCCTAATTTTTTTTTTTTGTTGAGGTTGGAAACAAAACTGACGGTTTTGCCTATTAAGACAGCTTTGAAATCATCCCACCAGATTGCAGCTGATGTGTCCCCTGGTGGGTTTGTAGCCAAGTATTCACTAAGGAAAGCACCAAGGGAGGTCGACATGAAAATGCCGACTTTCCTTATAACAGACGGCACAATACCAACGCAGGTATTGTGCCGCTTGTTTTTAAAAGTGTTTTCTGTGGGGGCTGTGTTCCCCACACCCCCTATGTGGGGGCTCTGCCCCAGCATCCTCAGACTTTAGGATTCCAACTCCAGGTCGGGTTGGTCTGGGAGGAGCAGAACACTGGGGGAAGGCGAGACACGGAAAAAGGACCATTACCACGAATGTCGCCGTAATGGTCTTTTTTTCCTGTTTCGCTGTCGGGGTGTCAACCTGAAGGGATGCACAGTTCACTAAGACATTGTTCTACCATTTCTTTGTAGTCTGGATTGTCTAGGAGAGAGACATTTAGCCTCCAGCTTGAAGTTTTTATCTTTGAAATAATAACTACTGTAAGTCCGTTGTTACAGCTGCACAGTCTGAAACTGTTCTGTGCTTTATTATGCAATGTTCTACACAATGCAGCTACTCCGTAGAGATTAAGAGATCTATTCTGGAGTAGGTCTTGTGGGGCACGGACCAACAAGTGTAATCTTGGACTTTCAGGTTCTGGTGTCTCCACACCTCCACCAGGCTCAGAGCTTTACCGAGCTGCCTCAGGCTCACCAAAGCAGAATCACAGGGGTCTGACCTGATCCCTGACCTCACACACACACCTTATGAAAAACTTTCTTCGGTTCGGGTCTGCATTCATTATAACTTTCTTCAAAAACTCTGTGCTCTCTTTGTTCATGCCTGGGGTGTAAAGACTTAAGTGTACATGGAACTTTCGTGTATGTCCCCCTCAGGGAGATAAATCTCCCCTCTGAGTTCTGTATGCATTCTTCCACTTCCAAAGGGCTGTCCTTATGTAACAAGATTGCTATCTACCTTCTGTGAGTATTTGATTTAAATGTAAAATGATACACTGCACCCGCCCATGAAGATTTTAGTTTTGCACTTTTGTTTTGAGTCAAATGCATCTCCTACAGAAATGCTAATTCCCTAGCTCATTGAAAACTCTAGTCGATTTTATTGGGCTATTCAAACCTGTGACATTATACCTCACTATCCTTCCTACAGCCATGCTTTGCTACAGTACTAAATTTATCTACAGTTCTCTCTAAGTCTACCAAGGAAGGAAGTCATCACCCTCCTCTGAGTCCATTAGGGTAGCCTTTGCGCACCATACTATATACAGTGTCACCAACCAGAACAGTAACCATGTGAACCAATTCAAAAGTACTCCTATTGAAGTTAACTAAGCACCCTGCCTGTCTGCCAGTCATTGTCTGACCCTCAGGGTGGGGCTCTCTAAGAAGGAGCCCTGCGCATGTTGTGCACATTTGAGCCACCGCCATTACAATTTCTCCCTGTGCAGTTCAGCTTGTGAACCCAGCACCAGTTCTAGTGAGTTAAGGAGCCATACAGGTGTTACCACCCCCTTCAGTAAGCTGCTACAGTTGGGATCTGCCCCCCGACCCATACCCTCCTGCCCCAGATATCTTCCTTTTAGAGGCCTGATCTGATCTACCACCACCACCCCCCCCCCAATGTTGTATAGGACCAACCAAAATTAAACCACACCTTGCCCGACTGAGGAGTACAGCAGAGGGCCCATTTACTAGATGTCACCACGTTGTGATATGGGAGTCTGGTGCCACCCTGGGGGCGAGGTCTCATCAGTAGTCCACACCACGGCGCTCCCCATCCCCTCTCCACTTGCCAGCCCTCCGCTAATTAAGTCCATAAACTGATAACATATTAAGCTACACTGGATGCATGGAGAGCACACTGGTATCTTTAGACCTGTGGCCACCAACTAGGCAGTGGTGATAAGCTGTACCTGCCATGGATGCTGCAAGACCCACTGCTATCCACTATCAGTGTGCCACTTGCATGGTCTCTCTCAGATTGCCCACTTCCTTTTAACATGAGCCAGTGCAAAGTCACCTACCTTGCTTTTGGGACTTCTCTGTGATCAGAGGGTTGCCTTGAGAATCCCCACCCTTTTGCTCTAAGAGTTTGGGTTCAGGGTGAGCGCATGTGTTCACCATGCATTCATCAGCCGTGCCCTCACCCATGTAGTTTTCCAGCTCCCTGGTATACTCCCACAGCTTAGGCTGTCACGTCTTGTACGTTGTTAACAGAGTGAGACCACACGCTTGGTTAACTGTTTCTAGCTTCTTTTTATTACTGCAACACAGCCGCAGGACAGCATGGAACAACAACAATGTCTCCAACCACATGAAAGCCCCCCTGGCATACTGTACCTTGTTAATCTTAAAGGCACAGTAACAAATACTACAGCTCCCTTCTTTAGATTTAAAGCTAATAATAACAAGTAGTATAACATGTTAAACATGATAGTAACCATTACATTTTTTGTAACTTTTTTTTGTAACTTTAGTAATTTAGAACCCATGCTTTACAAAACATGGTTCAACATTTGAGTCCGTCTTTGGCACTTTCCCTTGACAACTCCTAGTCTTTGAATCTCTCAGGTAAATGCATGGGCCTTGCCCCAGTTGTAACCTGCACTTGTTCTGGTTGTGGCACAGCTGTCACCATTAGGTCACACTGCGGGGCTACACTACAGTGAGGTTCCATGTCCTCTGGATATGGCTCTTCTCCCTCAGCTACTACATCGCTTGTCCGTCCTATAAACTTCTGCAAACGCCTTCTGTTTCTCCTAAAGATGACTCCTCGAGAAGAGACCACTTTGAAGGACCTGGGTTGTGGACAGTTGGATTCTACTCTGGCAGATTGCCATCCATGGTCTGTTTCCATCTTAACCAAGTCTCCGGGATGCAATGGTGGTAAAGGCCTGGCTGTTCGATCATAGTATTTCATCTGATGGGATTGTGCAATTACCAGCCTTTCCCTCTCTCTCTCTCCCTCTCTCTCTCTCTGATGGGAATCTTTGGTTGTAGTAGGTCCTTAGTCACTGGGAGTCATGCTCTCAACATCCTGCCCATCAGCAGTTGGGCTGATGAGTAGGGTATTCCTGCCACCATTGTGTTCCTGTACTCTAACAGGGCCAAGTATGGGTCTGCACCCACTTCTTTGGATTTCCTGAGTAAAGCTTTCACAGTCTGGACTGCTCTTTCAGACATTCCATTGGACAGAGGGTATGTGGGGCTCAATGTGGAGAGCTCGATTGCCTATTCTTTTGCAAAGTTGTGGAATTCTTGACTGGCCAACATACATGATCGCTGATGATCTCTTTGGGTATGCCATGTCAGGCAAATACAGCTTTCATCTTAGCAATTACTCTCCATGCTGTTTTGTCTGTCATCTTCAAGACCTCTGGGTATTTCGAGAAGCAGTCCACAATGACTAGAAACGTGTGGGCTTTGAAATAAAAAATGTTAGTCGCTACCTTTTGCCAGCAAACTCGGGGACTGACTGAGGTAACAGTGGTTCGTTTTGGCTCCTGTTATGATGCCTGTGCAGATATCACATCCTTCTACCATGCGCTCAGTTTCGCTTGACATTCCTGGACTCCACATTACTGTTCTTGCTCTTGTTTTTTGTTTTTTGCATGCCCAGATTGGCTCTGTGCACTTTCACTAGCATGTTACTTCTCATGTTTGCCAGAATTATAACTCTTTCTCCACAAAATAGAATTCCTTTCTCACATCTTAGCATGTCTCAGAATGCCCAGTGTGGTCTGACTTTATCATCTACCTTTTTTCTGCACTGGGATCAGCCTCATCTGAATAGCCCTTCATGTACTTGCAAGGTGCCTTTACTCTGGATATTCATCCTGATTTCTTGGATCAGTGGACCCTGAATAGATGGTTCACAGTCCACGGAATGAATTACTCTGTCATCTTGATTACTCACAGCTGCTTTAGAGGGATTTGGTAATGGTGCTCTTGAGAGTGTGTCAGCAATATACATCAGTTTCCCAGGTGTATACTGTATCTGGGGGTCATATTTCTGTAGCTGTAATAATACCATTTGAAGTCAGGCTGGAGCTCTTCCTAAAGGTTATGGAATATGGACTAGTGGTTTATGGTCTGATTGCACAAGAACTTGTTTGCCAAACATGTATTGGTGGAATCTGTGGATAGCATGGAAGACCACTAGTAGCTCTTTCTCTATCTGAGCATAATTTTGCTCCATGGTTGTCAGGGCTCTGGAAGCATATGCGACTGGGCTCCCATTCTGCAGAAGGCATGCACCAAGTCCATCTCTCAATGCGTCTTTTTTGGATACTTGATTCTATACTTGTTTTTTTTTTTTCTATATGTACTTTTTGCTCCTTCTTGGAGTGGGCAGGCGACTCCGGCCCCTCCCTTGGATGGGACTCATCTCTCCGGCCAGACATCTCCCACACCCATCCTGCCCAGCCTTCCCCCACAGGTTACCCCTCCCCCTCTGACAGGGCTGGTGGCGAGGGGTGCCAGCCTCCCCCCACTTCCAGAAGCCAACATCTAATTCGCTGGAGGTGAGCGCGGGTGCAGCCGGCCATCATGCAGCCTGCCAACTCCATCTTTTTCCTCCAGCTTTTTTCCTCAACCCACGCACGTGCAATGAGCAGGATGACTGTCTCCACCTCTGCAGAGGCAGTCTTACGTCCCTTGCATGGGTGCACCCCTCTTCCGAGCATCACGCTTGTGCTGACCCCCAGCTTCTGCCTGGTGTCAGTCTACAGTGCAATGCTGTGTCCCCCCCACCCCCGAGGAAGGAGGCTGTTGCCTGATGCTCGATCCTTCCTGACCCCAGCTGACCCCAAGTGACCCAAGTCCATGGATGTATTATCTCAAGTACTGTCTGACTTGATCTTTATTCTAACCTACCTGTACTATATACTATGTATTGTATAATCTCGTCTCATTTTACGTATCTATTCTCCCGGGTCGTGCCTGAAAATAGTCAGCTTTGGCTAGCGCACCTAACCCGGTTAACACAAATTAAATAAATAAATTCCCAAACCTGAGTCGCCAGTGTGGCACAAGATGTGGTGTCCAGTGCCTCAACCCTCAGCACCACTGGGCCAGCCCTATAATTGGTTATTAAGACAGACAGAAGGCCATTGCCCCTTTTGACTGTCTCCCACTTTATCGGGGCCATTTGAAACCATTAGTAGACAATAAATGTTTATCCAACCTGTTCTTAAAAGTGAGGAATGAATCAGTATCCATTACTTCCCTAGACAAACCATTCCACGGTGGTATGACTCTCTGTGTGTAGAAATACCTTCTAGCATTTCTCCTTGGGAATGTTAACTTAATTGGTTTTACATGACTTCTCAAATTAACATGTCTGTTACTAAATTCTAGGCCCAAGCTATCCATTAGCTGTCTATCTCTGATAATTTTGTAAATTTTTAATAAATCTCCTCTTGTATTCCTTAACTCTAGTATATACAAATCCAAACAGTACGTTCTAGACTCATATGGCTCCTCTCCTAGACCACGGACAATCTTTGTCATCCTCCACTGCATCCTCTCCATGTTGTTTATGTCTCTTCTTGAGTAAGGGCTCCACAAAAGAGTACAATGGTCCAGGTAGGGTCTAATGAAGGCCCTGAAGAAGGGCTCTATGAATGATCTGTCCCTTGTTATAAATGCCTTCTTGATATATCCTATTAACTTATTGGGTTTCTTAATTACATTACATTGCAATGTGGAGTAAAACTTAGGTCATTGTTAATCAAGATTCCCAAGTCCTTTTCATTCTCCACTACCCTTAACTGCACACCACCCAGTGTATAAGTACTTAGATTTTTTTGGGGTCCCAAGGTGCATCACTACACATTTATCTGTGTTAAATGTCATGCCATTCATTGACACCCATTTCTCCAACAATTTTAGGGTTTGTCTTAATGTGTCCACCTGCTTGTCACTCCCCACCTCGGCTCCTACTTTTGAATCATCAGCAAATTTTGTAACCCAGTTCTTTAAACCCTGCATTCATATCTGAAATGAATAATGAAAACAGGACTGGCCCAGGCACTGACCCCTGTGGTACTCCACTGGTCACTGGTCCACAGTCTGATATATGACCTTTTAACCTAACCCTTTGTGTCCTCCCTAACAGCCACATACTGACCCATCTAAGCACTTTGTTATTAATACTAAGGTTTGTTAGTTTGTGTACTAGTGTAGCATGTGGGACCTTGCTAAATGCTTTTTTTGTGAAATCAAAATACACCACATCCACTGGTTGATTATTGTCTAGCGCATTACTAACCTTGTTATAGAACACCAAAGTATTATTCATCCTGGTTGTTTCTATTCAGATTGGCTGATTCTCTGACAGCGTCCTATGGCCAGTGTCCATCTGTCTACATAATAGATCCTCCTTCACATATAACACCACTCCCCTCCCCCCTTCTTTCCACTCTGTCTTTATGGAACACCTTATATCCAAGGATGTCCCTACTCCAGCCATTGATATCTGCCAACTGGTTTTACTATAGCACTTTGACAGCGCTCACACTGCCATCCTCCACAGCAATGGACACAATGCCAAGTGTCGGCATTGTACCATCGGGGATGTCAGTGCATTTCCATCGGTGGGCTGTGCCCCCCGGAACCCCTCCAGTCTCTAAACATCTAACTCCAAGTTGGAGTTGGACCGGTGGGGGGATGCAACACCAGGAAATGCACTGCCAGTGTCTTCCTCGTACCAGCACAGCATCCGAATTCTGTCACTGTGCTGATGTTCGCTGTGCGGGTGTTGACCTTGCATCGGCACACCCTGCTCACCACATCTCAGTTACAGCTACCAAATTAATTTGCATTTCCTGCATAAGTAGCTCAAGCTCTGCTTTTCTAACCACATTCAAACTTCTTATATTTGCTAGTAAGACTGATATGCCTTGCTTGCTTTTGCTATTCTTGGCAACCATAGGATTTTTGGTTTTTAAAACTGTGGTTTGCTCCCTACACACCTTTATTTTTACTCTTTTGTGGTATTCATAGTGTTAATCATAGGCGTAGCCAGGGGGGTCCTGGGTGCATGGACCCCCCCCCCCACTGTGGCAGTATTGCCCCAGATTTGGACTTAGAAATCCTCAAGACAGACTTCTAGTCTTTCGCCCTCTTGTTTCTGTCCCCCCCCATCTGCCTCTCCTTCTATCAAATTCTGCTGCAGCAGTATCCTCTATGTTTTCCACACTATAATGGAGTGGCCGCCCATTATAGTGCATTCTCTAACCTCCCCCTTTTATTCGTTCTCTCTGTCTCAAGAATTCCCAACTTCAAATAAAGAAAAATGCACAAAACGCCCAAAGTTTATTATGGCGTTTGTTGCATTGTTTCACAGAATGAATAATAAAAATCAGCCTTTTTCCCCTGTTGAAGTTACTGAATTAAGTCCCTCCTTAAGAAAGCTAGTGCTAGCACTGTTACAGGTACAGCTTTAGGAGAGAAGCTGTGGGGCTTTGAGAAGGCTGGTTGGGAGTTTTAAAATACAAGGGGTCTTCCTTGTCGGATGCGAGTTGTGCAAGCTAGTTCACCTGCAAAAGGGAAAGCAGCGACAAAATTAAAATCAGCATGTCCCACCCGCCTCTCGCACTATATCTGTACCGCTGGGTGCGGTCACTTGCTGCAGTGAGAGCGGGTAGTAGTGTGAGTACTGACTTCTAATTGCCCTCCTGTACTTGCAACTAACAAACTGAACCTGTAAATAAAAGGGTTTAGTCTGTCTGCTTATCAGACTTGTGGGTTATGCTTTTTGTTTGAGTTTTTATCCACATGCATGAAGAAAACATAAGGACACATTAAACAAATGTACTAGGCAGTAATTAAAGGAGAAGCCCCTACAGATTACCTGGTTGTTGTCTTGATTAAAGCTCTCCTAAAGGGGCTGGCAGCCCAGAATGAAGCACATTTGTAGAGGGCTACAACTGAGTGACATCACAATGTGGGCAGAGTTATTAGCTAATTTAGGTAATTAAGGTTTCAAACTATTGAATATGTGTTTTAACCTGCTTTAAAGACTGTAGTAATTAAGATATCAAAATTGTAAAATAGAATATCAACTTGTTATAACTGTAGTCCCCAATTTTTGTGTATTAGTGTAGAATAAAGTGTAATTATTTAATTAGGGGGCGGACTACAGTGACCACATGATTAATTATGCCCTGTGAATTCCTATAAAAAGAGAAAGGTAGACACAGATGTTAGAGAGCAGTGGAAGGGAGTAGGTGAAGCTCTGTTCCAGAACCATAGAAGACAGTGGAAAGTTAGACTAAAACTACTTCCACTCTATGTTACACCTTGAAAAGTAACTGTAAGTTCTTGGTGAGCTAGGATTTGATTTGTATCCAGTTTTTCAGTGTTTTATTTTATTTCCTCCTTGGTTATATTATTTGAACTTTTATTTGGATCATTATAATAAAAGGCACTCAAGGCGTTCTTGTGTGTCACATCCTACCTTTGGTCTCTACCTGTGTTAAGTTGTCTACACCCACACCCTATGACAAAGTGGTGTCAGAAGTGGGATGTTACTGGTTGTCTAAGGCATATTGGGAGAAACCAGTAAGGAACCTGACCCGGGTTCCAGACAACTTGGAGTGGAGATGGCATTCGGTGGAGAGGAGAAGAAGTTGGGAATGGTGACCAGAACCCAGACGGCTTTGACAGGAGACCCTTTGAATCCAGGACTGGGTCCAAATGTCAGGAGAAAGGATCCCATGGCAAAGGAGGAAACATACAGCGAGGAGGAGTCCGAGGAGGTTCTGAAAAGACGCCTTCAGGAAAGAACCACCTGAGGACTTGGCTGGTTATTCGTTGGCTGGCGATTCGACAGAGTGAGATGGAGAGACAGCCGAAATAGATGCCCAGGAAAGGAGATGGGAACTGCGGCAGCAGGAACTCAGGTGGGCTGAGACTGTGAAAGTGTTACAATTAATTGGGTCTAATACTGGCAATAGTGGGGATAGTGGTACCTCCAACCCAATACACATCAAGCTAACTAAAATTACTAACTCAGATGATATAGAGGCCTACCTAACTACGTTTGAGAGAGTGGCTAGGGCTTGTAATTGGCCACAAACTCAGTGGGTGGTATGGTTGGCCCCCTATTTGTCTGGGAGGGCCCAATTGGCTTATAGTCACATGGACTCTAGAGATGCTGAAAATTATGACCTGGTAAAAACTGAAATACTGAAAAGATATGATATTAGTTAGGAAACATATAGGCAAATGTTTCATACCTTAAAGTACCATCCCCAAGACAATCCTAGAGAGACATTTACACGTCTACGGGAACTGTGTTGGAAGTGGATACAACCAGAAGAAAAGTCAGTAACTGCAATTATGGAGGCCTTTATTGTTGAACAATTTTTAGAAATACTCCCCCATGAGGTACAAATATGGGTAAAAGAACATAAGCCACAAACAGCAGAAAAAGCCATTTCCTTGGCTGAGGACTTTTTAACAGCCCACCAGACATATCGGAAAGGGACTTCACGTCCCTAAGAGATGGTAACAGGAAGAACTATTTCCGGAACAAGACTAGTGTTCCAACCACCAGTGACTTAAAGAAGGACAATAAAACTGATAATAAAAGACGCTCTTTTCCAGCAGACATTGTTTGTAGAAACTACCAAGGGCTAGGCCATATAGCCAGATACTGTCCAAAGATACGTGGGGGTACTACTCATTTGGCTCTGCTAGGTGCTGGATATTTTACTACTATGGTAAAGCTGAGCAATCAAAATGTAATAGGATTAATAGATTCAGGTAGCAAAAATACTTTAGTAAGGCCTGAATTGCTTGATACTCGGAGTAGTAAAAGTGAAGGACCTGATATGCATGTCATATGTGTTCATGGTGATTCTCACCAATATTCTACAGGGCAGATATGTATCAATATAGATGGAAAATGCTCTGCGGTGACTGCAGGGATAGTTCCTAATCTACCAGTACCGATACTAATTGGCGCATGACTACCCTGACTTCAAGCATTAATACAAAATAAAGAACTCTGCCTGCAGTAACCACTAGAGCTCAGAGTAAACTGCCACAACAATTGGGGATGTATTTCCATTTCAGAATGAACTGTATGATCCACCAGGAAAATAAGGTGTCTAAAAATGCTAAGAGACGGCTCCAAAGAAGGTGGGTTGAAAATAAAAAGGGGGTTACCTGAATCAATATCTTCCATTTTTGTAAAAAGTAGCATAGCTGAAGAACAGGCTAAGGATTCTACCTTACAATCCCTGTTTCAGCAAGTGGATAAAGCAAATGGTCCTGGTGCCCCTAAGATCATCATACAGAATAACATATTGTATCGTGTATGTACTAAAGAAGATACAGGAGAACAGGTAGAACAACTGATAGTTCCCACCCAGTATAGACGCTATTTGATTTTTCTAGCCCATGATATCCCATTGGCAGGACATGCAGGACAGGATAGAACTTTGGGGAGGATTTTACAAAGGTTCTATTGGCCAGGTATTCACGAAGAGGTAGCTAAATATTGTCAGAGCTGCAGTGAGTGCCAAAAAGTAAGTCAGGTAGGATGAAAGAGATTGTTCCTGTACCACTCCTTTAGTGACAACCCCGTTGGAACGGATAGGAATAGATATAGTGGGACCTTTGACTAAGAGCTCCAGTGGGAATCGATTCATATTAGTCATCTGTGATTATGGAACTAAATATCCTGAGGCCATCCCCTTACGCACTGTCACCACCCAGAAAAAAGCAGACGAACTAGTCGAATTATTTAGTAGAGTGGGTATACCGAAAGATATTTTATTGGATCAGGGGAGTAATTTTAATGCTTCTCTATTAAAAGAACTTTACAGATTGTTGGGTATTGTGGCAGTACGAACTTCCCCTTATCATCCCCAGATAGATGGACTTGTAGAACGTTTCAATCAAACTTTGAAACGGATGTTGATGAAATTTGTCCATGAGGAAGGGAAAAACTGGAATAAATATTTACCCTACTTGTTATTCGCCTATCGAGAGGTACCCCTAGGCCTCTACTGGCTGGCTATTCCCCTTTTCCCTTCTATCGGCAGAAATCCTCGAGGGACCGTTAGATGTCATCAATGAATTCTGGGAAGAGGAAGGAGATGAAGCAAAAGAGGCGTTGCTGAGTATATAAACACTGAGGGGCAGAAGTTAGTGACTTATGTAACTAAAGCACATGAATCCAGTGTTCAGCTTCAAAAGTATTAGAAATCATTGTACGATCAACGCATAAGAAAAACAATTTCAGAGTGGGGATCAGGTATTATTATTGTTACCCTCGTCTAGTAACAAGTTGCTCATGAAGTTGCAGGGCCCCTATCAGGTTCTGAGGCAGGCAGGCCTGGTTAATTATGAAATAGCTACCCATGATATTAAATCTGGAAAAAAGGTGCATCATGCAAATTTGTTAAAAATATGGTATGAGAGAGCAAATGATGACATCAGTCTCATGGTCATACCTGACGAAGGAGAGACAGATTTTGAAGTCGCTTATGGACGACTGGAGGATAGGAAAGGACCCCAAGGCATGTTTATAAACCCCAGTTTAGAACAAAAACAAAGAGAGCAACTAGACACTCTGATTCAAACCTTTGCCACAACCTTTACAAGCATACCTGGTAAGGCTAAAAATGTGGAACATCAAATAAAAACTCATGGAGGCCCAGTTAGGAAAAGACCCTATAGACTCCTGAGAGGTTGAAAAGGGTGCAAGAGGAAATCAACAAACTGCTAGCCTTAGGAATCATCGAACCCTCAAAAGTGCATGGGGGTCTCCAGTTGTGATAGTGCCAAAGAAGGAAGGAGGTATTAGGTTGTGCCTCGACTTTACAAACCTTAACCAAGTTGTACAATTCAATGCGTACCCTATGCCTCGAATAGATGATATTATAGATAAAATTGGGAATGCTAGAAACATATCCACATTAGATCTTACCAAAGGATATTGGCAGATCCCTTTGGCTAGTGCAGATAAAGAAAAAACAGCTTTCAGCACCCCTACAGGCCTTTTCCAGTTCTGTACTATGCCATTTGGGCTCCATGGCGCACCAGCCACTTTCCAGCGGTATATGGATCAAATATTAACACCATACACTACATTTTGTGCTGCATACTTGGACGATGTGGTCGTATTCAGTAAAGGCTGGGATTCCCATTTGACACATCTCCGAGACATAATAAATGCAATCAAAATGGCAGGTATGACCATTAATCCAAGTAGATGTGCATTGGCTATGAATGAGACCAAATATTTGGGATTTGTACTTGGTAATGGGCTCATTAAACCACAAATGGATAAGGTAGAAGCAGTTGCTAACAGTGCCAGACCAACCACAAAGAAACAAATCCATTCATTTTTAGGACTTGCCGGGTATTACAGGCATTTTATCCCCAATTTCTCTAAAATTGCTGCCCCGCTAACTGATCTGACAAAAAAGAAATATGGGAATAAAACACAATGGTCACAAGAATGTGAACAAGCCTTTAATACCATAAAAGCGGCACTGTGCTCTTCCCTGTATTAAGAGCCCTGATTTTGATTACCATTTGAAGTCCATAAACGCTCTGGGATGAGTCTGGAGCTGTACTTAGTCAGACTATAAATGGAGAAGAACACCCTATAGTATATATCTCCAAAAAGCTACATGATAGAGAGAGAAATATATACCGTTGAACTAGAATGTCTAGCAGCAAAATGGGCAATTAAATCATTACGATTTTATTTATGGGGAGCCCATTTTACCCTAGTAACAGACCATAATCCCCTTTGCTTTTTGTCCCAGATGAAAGATAAAAACAACAGAATCATGAGGCGGTACCTGTCATTACAGCCTTTTACATTTACTGTACAACATCGAGCAAGTACCTCACGTGCAAATGCTGATTATTTATCCTGACAAATGGGATAATGTAAAGAATGTTAAATTATTATTTTGAAGTCATAACTCTATTTCGAATAGAGAGAATGATATTGGTATAGACACCCCAGGGTAGTGTTAGAATGAATTAGGTTGAATTGTTCGTCCTATAATAATAGAAGTATTTAAGGGACCCTGGGGTGGAGCTCTACGGTGAGGGAGGGCCAGAGCTCCATCCTACCCAAGTGTAAAGGGGTAGGTTGTCTTGATAACCTCGATAGGTTATTGCTTAAGCATGGGAGTGTGTGGCAGTATTGCCCCAGATTTGGACTTAGAAATCCTCGAGACAGACTTCTAGTCTTTTGTCCTCTTGTTTCTGCCCCCATCTGCCTCTCCTTCTATCAAATTCTGCTGCAGCAGTATCCTCTATTTTTTCACACTATAATGGAGTGGGCGCCCATTATAGTGTATTCTCTAACTTCCCCTTTTATTGCTCTTCTGTCTCAGGAATTCTAACTTCAATAAAGAAAATGCACAAACGCCTAAAAGTTTATTATGGCTTTGTTGCATTGTTTCACTAGAATGAATAATAAAATCAGCCTTTTTCCCTGTTGAGTTACTGAATTAAGTCCCTCCTTAAGAAAGCTAGTGCTAGCACTGTTACAGGTACAGCTTTAGGAGAGAAGCTGTGGGGCTTTGAGAAGGCTGGTTGGGAGTTTTAAAATACAAGGGGTCTTCCATGTCGGATGTGAGTTGTGCAAGCTAGTTCAGCTGCAAAAGGGAAAGCAGTGACAAAAATAAAATCTGCATGTCCTACCCACCTCTCGCACTCTATCTGTACCGCTAGGTGCGGTCACTTGCTTCAGCGAGAGCAGGTAGTAGTGTGAGTACAGACTTGTAATTGCCCTCCTGTACTTGCAACTAACAAATTGAACCTGTAAATAAAAGGGTTTAGTCTGTCTGCTTATCAGACTTGTGGGTTATGCTTTTTGTTTGAGTTTTTATCCACATGCATGAAGAAAACATAAGGACACATTAAACAAATGTACTAGGCAGTAGGAGAAGCCCCTACATATTACCTGGTTGTTGTCTTGATTAAAGCTCTCCTAAAGGGGCTGGCAGCCCAGAATGAAGCACATTTGTAGAGGGCTACAACTGAGTGACATCACAATGTGGGCAGAGTTATTAGCTAATTTAGGTAATTAAGGTTTCAAACTATTGAATATGTGTATTTAACCTGCTTTGAAGACTGCAGTAATTAAGATATTAAAATTGTAAAATAGAATATCAACTTGTTATAATTGTAGTCCCCCATTTTTGTGTATTAGTGTAGAATAAAGTGTAATTATTTAATTAGGGGGCGGACTACAGTGACCACATGATTAATTATGCCCTGTGAATTCCTATAAAAAGAGAAAGGTAGACACAGATGTTAGACAGCAGTGGAAGGGAGTAGGTGAAGCTCTGTTCCACAACCATAGAAGACAGTGGAAAGTTAGACTAAAACTACTTCCACTCTATGTTACACCTTGAAAAGTAACTGTAGGCTCTTGGTGAGCCAGGATTTGATTTGTACCAGTTTTTCAGTGTTTTATTTTATTTCCTCCTTGGTTATATTATTTGAACTTTTATTTGGATCATTATAATAAAAGGCACTCAAGGCGTTCTGGTGTGTCACAACCTACCTTTGGTCTCTACCTGTGTTAAGTTGTCTACACCCACACCCTATGACACCCACCAATGTAGATTTACAGAGTGTCAGACAGCATTTGGGGTCAGGGAATCTAAGGTCTAGACTGCGAGATGGAGCGCAGGCGGGGTCACGGTTCATGAATAAGTGGCAGCCCCACCCCAGCTGAGGACAGCTCTATGGTCACAGGATCTTGTTGCTGCATGGGTGAAGAACGTCGCATGGTGGTTGGAGGAGCTTAGACCGTGCAAGTTGCACAACACAGTACCGCCACAGTGTGGCTGTCTGTAAATTAACTCTGACTGTAGTGAGCTCTCTTGTATTCTCGGTGCAGATGCTCATCTTTTCAGTGCAGTGGCAACAAAATAAATTTGGACCCAGTCTCATCTTGGTGGGTGGTCTCTGGGTGAGACAGGTCAGCTCGGAGAGCGTGAGGGGGGCAAGGGTATAGTCAGTCAAGCTCCCCAAGTCTTACACAAGCCTGGGCCATGGCAGCAATTACATAGAAACATAGAGGCTGACGTCAGATAAGGACTGCAAGGCCCATCCAGTCTGCCCATTTCTTTTTCTACCTTATAAATGTGCCATCGGCCTTTGCTCTGTCAGTGGCCTATCTATTCATACTTATCTGTATTGCTCCCTTATGCCTATCCCATGCCTGTTTGAAGCCCTGCACTGTATTCATAGCCACCACTTCCTGAGGTAGGCCGTTCCATGCATCCATCACTCTTTCTGTGATAAAGAATTTCCTCACATTCCCTCTTAATCAGCCTCCCTCTAATCTCATGTTGTGTCCTCTTGTCCTGCTATTTTTCTTATATTTAAACATGTTAGACTCTTTCACCTTGTTAATGCCCTTAAGGTGTTTGAATGTTTCGAGCATATCACCTCTCTCCCTCCTTTGCTCAAGGGTATACAGCACATATTGAGCTCTGTTAATCTGTCCTCATACGTCTTCTGATGCAGTCCCTGCACCATTTTGGTTGCCCTTCTCTGGACTGCCTCAATTTGGTTAATGTTCTTGTGAAGGTGTGGCTTCCAGTACTGCACGCAGTATTCCAGATGGGGCCTAACCAGTGTCTTGTAAAGAGGGATTATTACTTCCCTCTTACGACTTGTGATACCCCTACTAATACACCCTAACACTCCCCTAGCCTTACTTACTGCTTTAGAGGTCTGCTTGGATGATTTCAGGTCATCAGTGACTGTTGATTATGCAGCAGCAATGGTAAATATCGTGCCTTCTGCCAGCCTGACTGTTCAAAGTTGTTCAGCAGTAATTCCTGGGAGGAAAGATAAACGGTAAATAAAGCAAAACATGACAGACAAATAGTGTGAGAATGAGATGGGGAAAAAAGAAAAAAATCACAGGGCGGTCTGCTTAGGACTGCAAATCAAGATGAGTTAGGACTTAGGAGGATCAGGAAACTATAAATGGCTGAAAGAGAAGGAGTTCTAGTGTAGAATTATGCCAGTGGCAGGTCAGAGGAAAGAATATTTTGGATGGGTCAAATGTGAATCCTCATGAAGTCTGGGACACTTAAGCTAAAGACAAGAGAACCCTATCACTTTCACACATGATTTACATTTTGATTGCAGTCCAGTGTTCAAAGTACCTTACTGCTGCTGCAGCTTTAGCTTCCCATCAGTGAGGAACCCTAGGTCTGTCTACCTACAGTATGGTTGAAATGGTTGCACTGTTAACTGCTCATTACAATTCACTCTCTGCTCTGTATTAGCTCCTCAGTCTTGATTTTCCAAACAGACCCTGCCCTTGGCTCATAGAATAGCAATCTGGAAACAAAAGTCTGATTTTCTTTCTTGCCCGGAACAGTACTGAACTGTTTGCCTGAATTCTTCCACCTTTTTCCCATAGTAAATTCCACCATCCAGTGCACAGCTGAATTTTACTCAGTGTGACATCATGAATTTTGATGCCTTTTGCAACTCAACAGTTATTGCCTAAAATGCATTAAACTGCACAATATAACGCCTAAATTTTCAATTTTTGTCTGGGGGAGTATGCCCCCAAACCCCCCTAGAAATATTTGGGACCCCCCAGCCAAATTCTGGCTACGCCCCTGTTAATAATGGTGTTGTGGAACACATTCCCCAGTAGTTAGTGCCTTTTCTACTTAAGTGCAGCCTATCATTAAAATACAAATCATTTTGACCATCGAAAGAGCTCCAATGTTCTTATGCACTTAATCCCCTTTTCTGTGCACCATCTTCTTAACCAATTGTTAAATTCCTTGGTTCTTTTTATTATTTCCCGACCTGCTCTTAGCACTGGAAGCACTTCTGAGATGATAAGTTTAGCATTCTCCTGTGTCACTGTTATGTATGTTCATCATGTCTTTTCTTTTGTTGTGTCTTACACACTGAACCTACCTAAATTATTGGTGCCTGCATGCACTAACACTGTCTTTGTTTTTTTTTATACCACTTAAAACATCAGGTAACATTCCTGCTATGTTGTTCAGCTTTGCACCACTGTAACTACAGCTGGTTATATTTTCTTTATTATCCCTGGTGGTGTATCTGAACTTTGCCATTGAGTCTCCTAGTATATAAATCTGTTATGCTAGTATTTCATTTTCAGTTGTATTGGGCTTGTTCTGTGCATCAGTCTGAACTGGTAAATCTTCAAGTATCTTGCTTGTACTGTTATTTATTTCATTCATTGTGTTAGTAATGGCTAGCTCCAGTAACTCTTGGGATTGTGTTTCTATATTTTCGAATAAATTTAATAGTGGGGTGTAACGATTTTCATCCTCGATGTTTATACCCATTGCCCTACTGCCTTTTCTGACTTTTTTCCTTTTTACTCACAATGCTCCAATCTTCTGTGTCCTGCTCCTCCTCGTGTGCCCGCTGTCTTTTTGCCCTCAGCCCCTCATTGTTTGCAGCTTTATTAATGCTATCTATTTGAAACTTCTCTTGCTGTTTCCTAAATTCCTTAATTTCCTCCTCTGTTGAAAATAACTTGTTGCTTAGCTGTGCTATGTTCATGCAGTTTTTACATGTATAAACCCCATACAAGGTGCTTTGTGCTGAACATGTTGCACGTGGAGCATTTAATCCCAGTCTCCCTGTTGTAAATGTAACTACATTCAAGTCCATTTGTTCTCCTTATAACAGCCCAACCTAGTCTAGGATATATAATAGTATAGCACACTGTTGACTGGTTGGGTATATATTATCCATTGTCTATTTGACTAGTTATGATCAATTGGTTTCACTGACCTTGTTTGTTAAGTTTTCAGGCCCTCAGTCCCGGTGGACACAGCAGACATGCACAGACCTGCTTGTCTCTGCACGCGTCTCCGCATGCTGCCCCAGTCACTAGGAGGTGTGCTTTTGTAGTGCTAAACTGGAAGTACCAGCACTTCTGACTTCCGGTTTAGCATTCCTTCAGCACTGTACAAAACAGTTTTAAAATCAGTAATAAAAACAAATAATACCACCTAAAGGTGGATTTGACATCAGTGGCCACCAAACTAGGGGTGGATCACAGCCTTAGGTAAAAATCCCACTGTTCATTAAATGGTCAGTACAGGCGTCTTTTGCTAGCCCTCCTGTATCACAGAGTGCTATACTCCACTCTCCAAACACTCCCAAATGGATAGAGAGATCTGGTCCCCCTGACACAGTGCTGCTCAGGTCTGATCTGGTGGTGAGGGATGGGGGTAAGCATTCCATTCTTTTCTTTTTTGATCTCTCAGCTGCATTCAACACCATGGACCATGGGGTGCTGTTGGAGTGCCTGTGGGTTTGCTGTGGACTGGCTGGCACAGTCCTCAACTGATTTCCTTCTTTCCTCACTGGCAGGACTCCAGCAGTCAGTAAAATTCAATAGATAGATAAAAGAGATATATACACCTCTCACCAGAGGCACGCAGGTTGTTCTGTCCCAAAGCATTGGTGACTAGCTTCTTCACATCAAGATATCGCAGGACTGGAGTTTTGCACAGAGCTTCCTTTTGTCACTTGAAGTCTTGAAGGCTTGCCACTGCTCATGTTCCCACTGCCATAGCTGATCTTTTTGGAGAAGTTTTCTTAGTGTAGCAGTGATGTCTACCTCCCTTGGTATGTATTTGGCTATGTATCTTATCATTACCAGCAGACGTAACAGTCCAGGCTTATCAGTCAGTGCAGGCATATCCACAATGGCCTTCACTTTAGTCTCATCAGGACAAATCCCATTGGCAGTTACTACATGACCCATGTATCTGACTTCTGAAACTTTGAATTGTAACTTGTCTTCATTGAATTTCACATTTTCTGCTCTCACCTGGTCCATAACCTCCTTCAATATCTCAGAGTTTAGTTAGTTTGGTTTATTCATTTAATAGAGGGATCTATTTCATTACGACTCAAGGTGCTGTACAAGTGAACACATTCTATGTAAACAATTAAAATACATATAAATACAGTATTAAATTACATTAATGAATTTAAATCACCTTAAATTAACTGGAGGGAAAGCTTTTCTAAATAAAAATGTCTTTAGCTCCTTTTTGAAGGTATTAACCAGTGTGACCTCTCTGAGCGAATGAGGCTGTGAATTCCACGGGGTTGGTGCCAAAACGAAAATGCCCAGACACCTGATGCCTTCAAATAAACCCTGGGATTCACCAGGACGCCATAATTGACTAACCAGAGGGGACAAGATGGGCACTAAGATGGTAGGAGTTTTGCAGGTAACCAGGCCCCAGTCCATGCAGGGCCTTATAGGTCAGCAAACCAACCTTGAAGGTGATCCACCACCAGACAGGAAGCCAGTGCAGAGAGCGCAGCACAGGTGTGATGTGACATGACTTCGAAAGGAGAGTCAACAACCTGGTTGCCACATTCTGCAGCAGCTGTAGGCAGTGAATATCAACTCCCAATAGTCCTAGGTAAAGGGCATTGTAGTAATCAAGTCGTGACATCACGAAAGCATGGACTAGTGATGACAGATCACCCAGGGCAATCAGGTGTTTAATCCTGGCTATGTTTCTAAGATGGTAAAAAGCACTCTGGACCATGGCTGACACCTGAGATTCAAGTATAAGGCCACAGTCCAGTACAATGCCAAGATTCTTCACCTTGACAGAGGTGAGCAGCTGGGAATCTCTGAGCCTAAGCCCGGAAACTCGACCAGGTTGCACGCCAGCCCTCTTTCAACCAGATTCCACCTCCAGTATTTCCATCTAATCCATATTTAACTTCAACCAATTGGTATTCATCCAGTCTTGGATTTCAGCAAGTTACTGACTGAAAACCAAGAGTGCATCCTGTTGTTTGGGTGCAAAAGACAGGCATACCTGACTATCATAAGCATAGCAATGAAAACTCAGCCCATACCATCTTATAATGTCCCCTAGTTGTAGCATATACACTGCAAACAATACGAGGGACAGAATGGAGCCCTGCGGGACCCCACATGGCAGAGGCAATGGTGTAGAGGAAAATGTTTACAGTACAACGCTCTGTGTCCTGCCAGTGAGGAAAGAAGGGAACCAGTTGAGGACTGTACCAGCCAGTCCACAGCAAACCCACAGGCACTCCAACAGCACCCCATGGTACACGGTGTTGAATGCAGCTGAGAGATCAAGAAAGAAAAGAATGGAATGCTAACCCCCATCCCTCACAACCAGGAGATCATTAAGCACCCAAACCAGGGCAGTCTCAGTACTGTGCCTTTTCCTAAAACCTGACTGAAGAGGGCTGTAGATGTCATGAGTTGATAAGTAGGCCTCCAGTTGAAAAGCCACCACCTTCTCAATAACCTTCCCCACAAAGAGAAGATCAGAGACAGGTCTGTAGTTCGCTAGGCAGTCCGGATCTAGTGACAATTTCTTCAAGAGTGGTCTCACCACCACCTCCTTCAGGGGCTTAGGGAAGAAACCTCTCACTACAGAACACTGGACTATTCCAGCCAGGACCAGACCAATGGAAGGCACATTGGACTTGAATCCAAACTACAGTAGGTAGGATTCAGCTCCTGGATGACCATCACGACGTCCACAACCGTGAACTGGTCAAAGTCAGACCAGACAGATGGAATGCCCATGACCCCCGTCTCGTCACTGCGTGCCCCAATAGAGGGCGCTGATTGGATCCCTGATCTGATAGAGGTAATCTTATCAGCAAAAAGCAGAGCAAACTCATCATACTTAGATTGTGAAAAAGCTCCAATGGACTAAAGATAGGTCAGAATACATAGCCTGTTGACAGCCCAGAACAGCTGAGCTGGTCTGTTGACTGCTGCAGCAATCTCCTTGGACAAGAACTCTGCCTGCTTACAGGAGATTGCTCATTGATAGCCTCTATAATGAGACATCAAAATAAGCTTATCCCCAACAGATCAGTATCCCCACCACTGCCGCTCCAACCTTCAACCCCTCATCTTCAACTTCCTGAGAGTCCCATCAATTCAAGGGGATCTCTGGTGTGAAGTGAGGAGTTGAACACAGACCAGTGCAACAGAGTCGAGGGCTTCAGCAACAATCTTATTATAGGTCGAAACCAACTCCCCCAGCTCATCGCAAGTACTCATCACACCTGAAAGGTCACACACTGCCATAAGACCTTCTGGGGTCAAACCCCTTAAAGGGCAGTATTGGGCCATCCCCATAGGGGAAGGTCTATTAGGGGAGCTTCGAATGAGAACCTCACAGTATAGTGGTCTGACCAGGTGACCTGTTCCACCATGAGGTCAGTGACCTCCAATCCCAGCAAGAAGACAAGGTCCAGAGAGTGGCCATGTACATGGTTTGCAGAGGTAACCACCTGTATCATGCTCAATAGATCCATTAATTGGAAGAAGTCTTGTCCAAACGGTGAGAGTTCATCATCAATCCAGGCATTGAAGTCACCCATAATAATCCATCTGGGTGACTCCAATACTTGCTCAACAATGAAGTCTGTGACCTCCTGCAGGAATTCCTTCTCATTTCTCAGAGGATGGTAAATCAGAAGGATCCTACAACCTGCACCTGCAACTCCCTGAATGGCCACACATTCAAAGTGCCTTGTGTTCCAACAGGAAGAGCCTTGAAGTGCAAGTCTGATTTAAAACAAATCACCACATCCCCTCCTTTTTGATCCTTTCTCGGGCAGTAGATCACCGAGAATCCAGCAGGAATTGTCAATTCCAATACTTGGCCAGCGCTCTCGGTGATGCAAGCTAGATCAACTGTTGAAACAAGATCGGCTATAATCACTGTCTTGTTCCTGATAGATATGGCATTGGATAGTACCACCCAAGAAGGAAAGGTGGATGAGGCTGGTCCATTGAATACCTGCCTACCAAAGGCGGAGCCCTTGGGTATGGGCACAAGACAGGGGGGACTCCTTTCCTGGATTCATTTCACCCCAGAGCACCTCCTAGAGCTCACCACACCAATCTGATTCCCCCCAGCCATATTCCCCACAATAGGCCCCACCAACCCCCACCTTCTCCCACTGCAGGCAAGCCCCAATGCCCTACAATGCCTATAGACATCAGATGGTAACAAGGGGCAGTCGAAAGGGTGGAGGTCATGGAGCCAAGAAGAGGAAAAATGCCTTCTCCAGGGAGCCACCAACCAACACATCCTAGGTCTACACTTCCAATTGCCTCTAGTTAAGCAGTGTGACCTACTGTATATACTAAGCTAATTACCCTCCACAAATGATAAGTAATCTAACTAACAAAAACTAATAAAAATCCAAAATAAAAATTTCAACAATAAAATCGGCAATCTCAATATCCACACTCATACACCCACACATTCATTCACAAATACACACACATCTCAACCCTCCCAGCCCCAAACCCCAAAATATCTAAAAACAAAACAAATTAAAAAGAATACAATAGAATAGAAAGGAGTCCAAGTTCAGGGTGCAGTCACCAAAGCTGGGAGACAGGGCCAAACAAAGAGTAAAAAAACCCTTAGCTGAGTCACTTGATTACAGCGCAGCAGTATATATCATCTGAAGACATCTAGCAATTTATGGCAGAACAAGGGACTGTCACCCCCCTGAACTGTGAACAAAAGATATAGATTTTCCAGTTACTTCCTCAGCCCTCTCATGGCTGCAAGTTCAGGGAAATCCCAATTCAAGCCAGTTCACTTTCCAATAATACAGGCTGACCAGGCAGGCAGTAAGATGAATAATCCGGGTCAATACAGGTCCAAGAGACACCAGGGGTTCTTCTGCCACCCTGGCTCCACTCCCAGTAAAGATCTTTCCTCCAAGAACACTGAAATCACTGTACCTGCCACTGAACTTATGGTCAGGCCTCTTTCTGCAAGTCCAACTCCATATGTCAAAAAACATAACTTCATGGAGCATACGTGCCGGATCTAGTAATACAGGTCCTCCCACAGTGATCTCCGCTGGTATGTTTAGAGCACTGGAGCATCTAACTTATGTCCAACTGCTTTTTTCCTCCAACTGCTCACCACTCTCTTGGTGCAACAGGCTGGCCTTCAATGTTTACCAGTCTACACGCCGGCACACCTCGGATCTCCAGACATACAGATGACTTCCCATTGTAGCTACAAAGCGGTTGGCTCCTCACAACCAACTCACAAGTCAGCGGTTCAGTGCCATCATATAACCCAGTACTGGCTCCCTGGATCACTAACACCAGCAAACAAGTGATCCTTTAGATTTCAACAACTCTCTGCCGATTGGTAGGTCCAAAAAGCAGATTCATCTGAACTGGACCAACTCCCACCTAAAAACAAAAAAAGTTACACTCCAATCACCAACTCACTTGAGCCTCTATCTACTGCTTCCCCACACTAAACTAAACACTATGGCTCATACAACTGGAGGGAATTTGGCTGGAAAATGGTGGCGTTTTTTTTTCATACACCTCAAATCACAGCGAAATATTCAACCACACAGGACTCATCTGGTTAGAGACAGTGTGGATGCGAGGTACTGCATCCTCACATGCACACATCCTCTGGTTTTGTCCGGTTTTGACAGCTTTCTGTAGGGAGGTGGGTGGGGCGCTGACGGACCTTTTCCTGGAGCTGGGGAATTTGACACCTGACATAGCTTTACTGTTACACTTCCCTAGGCGAATTAAATACAAGCATAAGGTTCACTTACTTACCATTCTCTTGGCAGCTGTTAAAAGGTTATTACTAGGCTATAGCTACAGCCTTTACCCCATACAATTCAAAGTTGGGAAGATGCCATTTACGATATATATCGTATGGAGACTATGACAGCTAAATTACAGGACAAAACACCTGATCTTATGAACCGTTGGACAATTTGGTTTCTCTACATGGCCACACGTAGGCCGGACTTGATACCATGAAACTAAATAGTGGCTGAGGTGTTCAGCGTTGCCCGGTCAGTCCTTTACACCCATATTTTCAACTGTTTGATCATTTTTTACATACTACAGAGATGATGACAGCTTTCAGCTAGTTAGCCTCATCTAATCATTTTAATACCATAAGGTGGTTTCTTTGAGGAGATATGAGTGTATTTGAGATTCTCCTAGCTTTCGATATTACGATCCATAATGTTATCGTTCTTATGTGAAGTGGATTAATACTGGCTTCTACCAATTGTGTAATCTGCATGTGATGCCGTATGCACCATTGGAAAAATAAACTAAACACTAACTAATTATAAGACAAAATAGTTACTTTTTAACAGTAAAATAAAAATCAAGTTTAAAACTCCCTTCTTCTTAAGCTACCAACGGACAGCCCAGCATGGCTGTCATCTTGCCAACTCCTCATCATGCTATTCTGGACAGACTGCAGCAATTATCAAGTCATCAGCAATGATATACACTCCCTCTATGTGGCCAAATGTTCCTTCATTTTTTGTTGAAACACTTTGCTGGTTGACTTTATGTCAAATGGAAGTCTACTAAATATGTAGGGGCCCCATGGAGTGTTAAACGTACGTAGACGAGACGACTTCTCATCAAGCTTAATTTACCAATAGCCATCCTTCACATCCAGAATGGTAAATACTTTTTTTCCAGTGAGTCGACGTTGCACTTCCTCCGGTATTGGTATGTTGTAATGTTGCCTCTTTATTGCTGTATTCATTCCTGGTGGGTCGAGATAAACACTCAGTTCCCCATTTTTTTTCTGAGTAATTACCAGGCTGTTGACCCAGTTGATGGGCTCAAGGACTCAGGCAATTATGTGAGAAGCTTCTAAATTGTCTATGGTTTCTTTTAGTTTGTCCATGATTCCAAATGGTACCTGTCTGCAGCCACGTACCACTGGTAGTATTTTAGGGTCAACATGGATATGATGCTCCCCTTTAAACTGCCCACCCCAGTGAAGACATCCACAAATGTTTCAATTATCTTTCCTTTGTGAGAGGTCTTGGGGGGTATCACAGCCTGAACTCTGTGCACCAGATCAAGTGTTTCACATGCAGCCTTGCCTACCAGTGGTATGGGAGACACATCAGTGACATAAAATTGGAGATCAACTTCCTTGTTCTGTGTTTTGTATTACTGGTTGATCACTCCTTTGGGTTTTAGTCATGCTCATCTATATGCCACCAGTATGGCTGAAGATTCTGTTAGGCTTCTACTACCTGGTATTTTCTTTGCCACAGTGATTGGCAAAATGCTGGCTTGGGGCACTGTGTCCTGCTCGTACTCTATAGGCATTCCTTCTACCTCTATGCGTGCATACCAGGCATCTTCATCATGATCCTTTTTCTCTTGCTCTCTGCAAGTTATTTGTCCAATAAACACTGTCAATATTAATTGCATGCAAATGACTGCTGTTTGTGGTATCAGTTTGCGTCCGGCATACTTTTGCAAAATTATTTTTCTTTTTCTGCATATGTGTCAAGTTTCTCCATAAGCTTGGCAACTTCGTGGTGCACGCGTCCGTCCATAACAATGGCATGCCTCAGCTGTGTGTCTTTTCCTGTGGTTTGCCTTTATTTTGTGGTGCAGTGGTATACAGCACTTTCTCTGAGGTGCCTTGTGTCATGGTTTGGAGCTGTGTCTTTGTGGCCTCTGCAGCCCAGCAAATATCGATCGCTTTCTCTAAAGTTAAGACTGACTCTCTGAGAAGGCACTCTTTTAGTCTGCCATTCATAATCCCCAATACTATTTTTCTCTCTTAGCATCATATTTACAATGGAACCAAATTTACAGTTCTTAGCTAGGGTTTTGAGTTCCATCAAGTACTAGTCAATTGTTTCACCCTCTACCTGCTTTCTGTCCCAAAAATTTATAGTGTTCAAAAATCTAATTTTTTTCTGGAGTTGCAGAATACTTTAAAATGCTGTAACAGTGTATATATCTTTAGGAGTATCTTCCCCTTCAGAACTGAAAGTATTGTGTATTTCTGAGGCTTCCTCCCCATAGCATGGAGTAGAATTAATACTTGCATTTCTTTGGGCTTTCCATCTGCACTAGATGCTACCATGTAGAGTCTGAGTGTTTGTTCCCAGAGTCTCCAATTTTAAGACATATTGCCTGTCAGGACAAGTGGCTCTGGAGGCTTAAATTGCTCCATTCATTTTTTCTTGCTTTGTCTTCTTTTTTTTTTCCTGTGGAAGTGTTTCTTTTCTTTCCTCAGCAGCGTTAAAGTTCACTGCTTGGGATACCATGTCATGACTTGTACTTTGTTAACAGAGCAAGACCACACACTTGGTTAACTGTTTCTAGCTTTGTTTCATTACTGCAACACAGCCACAGGACAGCATGAACAACAACGTCTTCACCAACGTCAAAGCACACCCCCCAAGTCACACAACCCTGGCACACTGCACGTTGCTAATCTTAAAGATGCAGTAGCCTAAACTACATAGGCCTTTCACCTCTGCTGACTCCCCTTACCCAGGCATCATTTCCTCTCATCCTGATTGGTCACCTTTTAACTGGCCCAAGTCCTTGCATCATGGGTTGGACCAAGAGATCATTTGCTTAAGCCCAGGGAGAGATGGGATTTCATCCCAGAGCAGGACCCAGAACTTTTCTTCCCAACTGCGGGAGTGGACCCAACCCCTGAGGCCCTACCCCTCCAGCTTAATCAAAGCAATGGTACAACTCTGATCCCACCCTGCCTAGGACGTTCCTTGCATCTTTGCAACATGAGTGTGTTAAAGACAAACCTATACATACATTTAGTGCATATTTTCTACAGAGAACAACACTTTTTTTTAATGAAAAGGATATGAGTCTCTACATTTTATTGCCCTTGAGAGTTCTCCAAGGAGCCCAAGGCCATTTAATTCAGTCTGCATGGAGAGCACACAAAAGTCATTCCATTAGTGAATTTTCAGGATATTGGCTATTGTTCATGTTGGGTGCATGGTCATGATGCCCCAATTCTTCGGAGGTTGGAGTGTGGCATGCTTGTTTTTTTTTTCTGCAGGAGCACGAGACCTCTTTCCATGGAGTTAGGCCACTCAGTGAGTCCACCATCACATCAGGGTGGGTGTAGTGGTCAGGCAGAACTCCCACTTTTTAAAGTGTCAGCTTGACTTCAGCCAGTGTTTTAAAAAATTGACAACCATCTGTCAAGAATATTTTGAATTGGATAGGGCCAGTAGGTACATTTTGATGCTCTTGGGAGAAAGAAATGTTTGGATAGCCAGTAGGGTTCTCTTTTTCTGCATCATCAAGGAGGTGAAATAGTGGTGGAAGAACAGTCTTTGGTCACAAAACAGGAACTCCTTTTTGCTCCAGGCTAAATTCATTAGTCTGGTTTTGGTTCTGTAATCTAAACATTTTAACACCATAGATCTCGACTTTGCTTTTGGGTCCAAGGGTTTTTTGGTTAAGAATCTGTGTGCACACATTATGTTGAGCAGCTCATCAGTGGCAGTTTAACAGGAATTTATTCATTGGGCCAGTTTCTGTACCCTCAGGTATGCCACAGATCTGAAGGTTATCTTAGCAGGAGCGGAGTTCCAAATCATCTGTTTTCTCCGGTAGCTCCCACTCCCACCTTTGTAGTAGTCAGATGGCCAAATCATGCTGCTCAGTGGTGTCAGAGGCTACAGTGAGGCCCACCTCAAGGCCTGCAATGCACTGTGTTACCTCTGATGAGCCTTTTTTCCGTTTCTCCAATGGCTTTTTCCAGTATGTCCATAGTGGATATAAATTTTCCAACTCACAAAAAAGTTTCTTTGATATGATTGTGAATTTGCTGTCCCCTTCCTCATCATTGAGAGAGCTGTTTTGGCATGAAGTAATGGAGGCAGAGTGGCTGCGACTGTGGGACCCAGTGTTTGGAGCTTCTATTGTGTTATTTCTTTTTAATTAGTCTACCAGTATATCTTTTGGTTTTAATTTTGCAGACATATCTCTTCTTTTGTATTTTCTTGCCTTCAGAGCTCTGTAGACAGCAGGACTGGGGTTGATTATGTTAGATTAAAGTACCAGGGGTGAGAACCAATCTGTTTCATGTCTGCATGGGTGCCAAGTGGAACCGGAAGTCTGGTATCCTGCTTCTATCCAATTTCAGAACTGTACTATGGAGCAGCACAGGAAGGTGATTTTACTTGCTCAAGGACCCAGCAACCCAGTGACTCATGATGAGATGGGATTCAGACCTGCACCTCCAGTTTTACAGTTGAGCTCTCCTCCAACCACTATACTATACTATATATACAGTATATGACTACATAGTTTGTTATTTTTAAATTGTTGTACCTAGCAGTAATCATTCTTTTTACTTTGGTATGCTTTATGTCCTCTTTTGTCCCAAATGCAGCCACCATCTCCAGGACTTTCTGTACCTCCACTCCACAATCCCCCAGGGAGCGGCTGCCAGGGGTCAGGCCCTACCCCCCAACAGAGTTACAGTTTTGGTCCTGGAGCAGAGGGACCAGTTGGTGGTGCAGGCCCAGCAGTGGGCAGCAGATGATGCTCTGCACAGCCACAAGGTTTTTCCATGTTTTCTTGTCCCTGCCCATGGATGTTGGGAAGACCTTAGCCGACGCAGCTTGCATCATACCGCTGATGACACCCCCTCCCTCAGTCTCAGGCTACAGCCTGTACCACCACTATTGGTCACCAAGGTGGCGGTATTGCAGTGGAGTCCAGACTCCCTCACAACAGCAAGGAGGCGAACATCCATGGGACACTCAGACATCCTCCCCCACCTGTACTGCTGATGACCAAGGTTCTACAGCTATGGGAGTGCATGACAGTGGGGAGCTTTAAGCAGGCACTGAAGACTTTTTTATGGAGCAAAGCTTTTCCTGATTTTCTGTGATTTTATTGATATTTATTGAACTTACTGAATTTTGTATGATTCTGTGAAGCGCCTTGATATTATGAAAGGCGCGCTATCAAATAAAGTTATTATGATTATTATTATTATTATTACCCCACACCCAGGTTTTTGGCATCACAAGCAGGCTGACTGGCAGTAATCTTTCTACCTGCAGGCTTTGTGCTCCTCGCCTCCGTTATTAGCTATCTGTCCTCCCTCCAATTGGCTCAGCACCAGTAGTCCTCTCCCAGGCCAATTGGTTCTTTCCTTACAACTCCACACCACACTGCCATACTGTACCACCTGCCAGGCTGCCATTAACACACATGCCTTCCTATCCTTGAATTGGCTTTGAGACTGAACACATCACAATCTACAGTCAGTCACACACTGTCAGCAACCAGTTCAGCCCCGCATTCTACAATATTTAAACTAGTTCTGATTCAGAACTCTGTGGCCTGCCAGCTCTCACTGTCTGAAAACAGGTTATGGCTATGGCATGAATGTCACGTATCTAGACGCCACTGTCCATATCGTGACAATTCTACAGATCCACCAAGAGTCACAATAAGAATATAGTGTACAGTAGAGCATTGTTCTGTATAGAATTTCATCCCTTTCAAAATGCTGTTGTTCCATAGTTCAAAGCTCACGGAATATGATTGTATTTGTATCCATCTGTGATACAACAGCATTCTGAAACCTCTAGAAACTGTTCAAGCTAATTTTGTTTTGGAAGTGAAAGAACCATCACATGCACATTTCACATAATATTATACACTAAATAAAATACAGGATGAGCAACTTAATGCACAACCAGTGTGTTCTGCCACCTCTGACTCCTATGGACCTCTCGAGCTTCACGCTCTGGGTGAGAGGTAATCAGAACCCCTCTTCTGCAGAGCACACTGGCTGTGCATAGTTACCCATCCAGTATTCTCTATGTTGCAAGTTGTAACCCATATGCTTAAGATTTAAGCAAGACCTGCTCTGGCAGGAAATCTACCCAAGCTGAGTCATGTAAAATGTTTTTACTGCAAAGCATCCCAACCAGACTTCTACTGACACATTTCACTCTCTCAGCTACACGTGCAAACCTCACTTTTTTCAACCAATAGCTGTAGTCCATTCTTCATACATGCTTCCTCCCGAGAAAGAGCAGTTACATACTTACCATAAGTGTACATCTTTAAAAGCATCTCTTTCATTAGGCCACACCTTTGAAATTTATAGCCACCAGGCACTAGGACCACATGAAAGCTTTTGCAAGAAGTCTGCCAGGGGACACCCACAATGATGCCAGGCATCAGCATATAGATAAACTTGGGCAGCCCCTCCTCTCCTCAGTTCCCCACCAAAGATCATGCTCCAAGAACCTCCCTCTAGGGAACCGGGAGAGATCCCAGCACTCCACATATCAGGTGAGACAGAGCGCTGGAAAATGTGGTAATGGAGACAGTAGCGCGAGAATTACAAAACAGGAGTTTCTTTCCTTTTGGATTGGATACTTGTTACAGACACTAATAATATCATGAAGTATTGCCAGACAGTATTAGTGACCAGAGCCACATTTATTGCTGCTGGTCAGCTAAAAATAAAAAAAACTGTTCCCCCGTGATTACTTTTTCACGTAACATAAAGAAATTAGATGCAGAGAAAATTTGGCATGGTATGGCCTTTACTGACTGGACAGCTGTAGAAAAGGCAACTGATGTTAATACAGCTTTGTCCATATTCTGTTCTATTTTTAATAATGTTTGTGACAGGTTTATCCCATATAAAAGATTTAGAATCAGGGGTGACACACATTAGTGGGTCACCCCTGAACTTTTGGAGAAGTTGAGGAAGCGTGACAGGAGATGGAAATCATACAGGAAATCATCTAGTCAGGAAAAGCTAATGGCCTACAAAATAGCAAGAAATAATGGTAAATCATTAGTCAGGAGCCTGTAAAGAAAATATTTTGTTGAAAGACAAAGGGAATTTGAGGGAAAGAATTCAGTTGAAACATGAAAGCTGATAAATGACTTACTGGGCAAGAAATGCACTACCAGCCTGCAGTACCTCAGTAAATTGATTGGACTGATATCTGATCCAATTTTGATTGCTCAAGAAGTCAATCATTTTTTACTGATTTATCTAAATATTTTCCTACAGGTAAAGCAGATACAGCTGCTTCCACTTTTCATGATATGAGTTTATCTATACCAAGGTTTTATTTTCGATTACTTCAACCAGCCGAGGTTTCAAGCTGTCTGCTGAAGATGAATCCCCAACCCTCTCTTGGTTGGGATGAGATTGACTATAGGCACATGAGGATCACTGCAGATATTCTGTGTTTTCCCTTTTCTACTATTTTTAATTTATCCTTCTGTTCTTCTAATTTTCCTGCTATCTGGAAGGAATTGTTTGTAGTTCCAATATTAAATCTGGGAATGCAACTAATGTTTAAAATTTTCATCCCATATCTCTCTTGGCTCCTTTATCAGAAGTATTAGAAAGAATAATCTTCAACCAAATGTTTGAGTATCTTTCAAAATATAATACCCTTGCACCAGAACAACGTGGTTTTAGACCGGGTCATAGTATCATGACGGCCTTGGTGGGGTTCATGGGCGCTGTTCAGATGGCATTTGGTAAGGGCCATCTTACAGGGCAGCATTTGTGAACCTCATCAAGGCCTTTGACCTGGTTGACCATGGTCTTTTATTGGTAACATTAGGTGATCTAGGATTTTCTGAGGATGTTCTTGGATGGTTTAGGAGCTATTTGAGTCTTCGTTCTCAGATGACAAAAATTCATGGTCAATATTTACTTCCTGCTTCAGTTGCACTGGGTGTGCCTCAAGGGTCCATTCTGGGTCCTCTTCTTTTTAGTCTTTTTTTGATTTCCCTCTCTTTGGTTTGCACTAACACAGCTTTTTTATATGCAGATGACACAGCGATACTCATGAACGCAGCTGACCTCAAAATTGCACAGGCCAATTTGTCATTCGATTTTTTTAGCTGTTCATGATTGGTTTATTAAGAACAGACTCATGCTAAACAAAAAAAAAAACAAGTCTATAGTTTTCCATAAAACTAAGAGTGGAGTAAAGAAAAATATTACCTTATCTTTGGTCACGGCACTGGGGGTGAAAATAAAGCAAGTTCAACAATTTAAGTACTGCACCTCGGCCTTAATATTGATGAAGGATTAACATTTTAACCCCTTATCTCTAATATGACAAAAGTCTTACACCAAAGACTGGGAGCACTCTATCGATTTAATCCACTCCTGGTCCCTTCCACCAGGAAAATGTTGACACAAAGTTTCCTAATTCCATTAACAGATTGCTGATTATTATTTTACCACTAAGCTGGGGCTGGGCCTTTGTCCAAAGTTAGGGTATTACTAAGTCTAACTGCTAGATTTTCCACCCAGATGCCAGCAAGAACACATCATTGTACTCTTCTAAGAGCAGCTGGTTTATTGCCCCATGATCATCGTTATAAGTTACAGCTTGGTTTACTGGCAAAAAAAGTGATTTTGAATTAGGTCCCTCCCCTCCTAGCTTCCATTTTCACAAGACATCATTGTACAGCTTCTACTAGATCTTTTACATTTTTTTCCAGCCCTCGGATGATGACATCTGCAGGCCAAAGGTCTTTTTTATATACACTTCCTTCTTGAATTCTTTGCAATCCATCTTTGAATGTCTCAATAATACAGTTATGACCTTTAAGACAAAATTAAAAAGTTACTTATATTAGGAAAGTGAATGTAAATGCCCTTCTAAATGTTCAATCTAAATGACCTGTACATGTTTGTTAAGGTTGTTAAGAAACTATGTATGAAACTTATGAAACTTATCTTTTATTCTGTCAATACGTAAGCATTGTTTATGTATACTGGTTGACCATGTAAATGGGTCTTTGGCTCATGGACTCTCCAGTTTAAATACATAAAACAAAACAAATGTAACCCCTAGGTGGCGCTATCTCTAGGGTTACTACCCCTGCCTGACTTCCTAACAACAGGTTGAGGGGCCTGGGTTCAGTGTTATGGTGCCTCCACCCAGAGTAGTAGTATTGGGCATATCTGTCTATCCTTCTATAGCCCTCCTGGAAGCTATAACCACCCACCAAGCCTCCTAATGGCTTTGAACCTTTAACAGTATCTAACACACAGTCAGTGATTAGCAGTAGTAATAATACGTATACACCCTTCACACTTACCACCAGGGCTGGACCTTCAGCAATATCCCTGGAGACTCCCTGTAAAATAAGGTTTGCAAGGCAATGGCACACTTCCAGTACCAGAACCCAACTAATAATATGCACACTAGCCAGGTTAAATGTGAAAACAGACAATCAGATTTATTACGGGGATGTGAACAAGGAATGGGCATGAATTTAGTTAAACGATTGCTATTCTGATTAGATTCAGGTTTTGGCATGCACTTTTAGTCCCAGTTAAAACAGTCACACAACACTGGGTACCCAGGATGGAAATTGGCTAGACAGAGGCGTTGCTAGACCCCGGAGCAGTCATCGGCAGTTGAAATAGTCAGTTACGATTCAATGCAGTTGCAATTAGTTGCAATTGCATTGGATTGCAGTCATAAAATAGAGTTGAAATCCACTGCAGTTGATGATTATGTGACCCATCCAGGTTTGGTTTTGTGCTGCACTGCAGTGTGTTTCTCTTTTTTCTTTCCGGGGGGGCCAGGGGGACCACGGATATCTAGAGGTCCTCCACTGCCAGCACCAAGCCTTACATCCAATAAAATGCACCCCTGGCTCCTGGGCACGAAGCATCCACCAATTAGGAGAGATAAGAGGAGCCAAGAGCTTGAGAGTGTCTGTGACCGGCTGCATGAGGTGGTGGGGAGAGCATGCCTAGGTAGGAGAGGAGACTATCAGGAGAGGAGGTATCTGTGTTGGTATGTGGGCAATGGAGTGAGCAGCATTTTTCTGCAGGGACAAAGTTTGGCAGTTCAGACTTTAATTTAAAAATGAGTTAACTGTGCCCACTGTCCTGACATGTCCAGTGCCCGGTGCCTGGAGAGAGAAAAGTGTATGGCTGTGCAGGTCCCAGTCAATCCTCCAGCAAAGTCAGGCAGCAATCATGTGAAGGCAGCAAGTCAGTGGTCTGGTCACGGTCGGGATCAGCCCATGACCCCTTCGGCTGGGCCCATCAGGTGACTGTCACTCAGTCTCAGTCAGGTCTTCAGATTTGATGAGGAGGAGGAGGAGTGGTAGATGCACTAGTTCCACTGCTTGGGGTACCGGAGTGGGGATGTGGGTCTGGGTTGGGGACCAACTGTGTGGGCTGGGAGCAGGGAGCACACAATGGCAAAAAAATACCGGCACCACCACCGAGTAGAGCAGCAGTGGTAGCCCGAGCCATGAAGCCACCCACTGACACCAACCGAATCATCACCCAACACCTGAACGAACTGGCAACTGGCTACTACATTGAGCAAGGTACTGTATGGGATGTGTATGTAAGGTCTGCCAGGGCTGGGCAATGGGCAGTAGGAAGGAGGAGGATGGTCTCGCACAGACTACTCAGTCTGTCTGTGTGTCTGCTTCGTGCCTGGCTGGCTTGTCTGGTTAGTTGAGGGCTTGGTGGCTGTGGGGCCCGGGGGGGCCAAACTTGAAAAGTCAAGGTGATTAATCATCATCGATCTACTGCTGGTGGCCTGGCTGGGCTCTCTCTGACTGTGGTGGCATTGTGAGTAAGCCAGGTTCCCCACAAGGTCGAGAAGCAGGCCAGGCGTAGGTGGTCGGTTGGTAGGTTCCCAGACCCATAGGAGGCCGGAGCACGGAGCATGGTTGGTCAGATCCAATGGGCAAAATGTTTGTTGTTTGCCACTGTAGAAATCGTATAGACTAAATATTAAAATCCTCATGGCAAGATGAATAACATTTTACAAAACACATTGGTGTACATGCTGAAAGCCAAAGCAAGTTCAGAAACTGTGTCAGAAAATGTTTTTTTTATATGCATGAGTTTTTTTAGCTTTAAATTTAAACTATGGATACATCTCAGTTCTGGTGTACCATACAGGAGGTAATTCTAGGGGCCCCTCTCTTAAACAGTTTTTAGTCTCACAGATTCTACAACTGCTAGTAAACTAACATATATTGATGATTAGTTCTGTTTGCAAAAGGGTACCTTCTAGCTTCTGTGGGGTGTCTAAGAGGCCCTACCTATACTGTATTTTAGACTCACAGTTCTTTTTCTAAGTAACTAGTATCACTGCTGCTTATTTTTCTATACCGTATACTGTTTTACTGACCTGCTTCAGCTTGTTACTTTCAGGGACTTAGTATATTTTGTTGTTGTTTTGACTGGTTATTGTGCTTTAGTGGGTCCCTACTGTGTGTAGATTTGTTTCACTGCACTTTGTATTTGCATTTTAAAGTGCAGCCAGCTTCTTAGCTGCTGCTGCGTAGTTGCTGCACCCTCCAACATATGCAATACCTCACCTGCTCCAGAGTTGAGGGGCATAAATAATTCCTTTTGTTTCGGCCCATTTTTGAAGTTATAATGCTGCTGAATTCCAAATGCTAAAAACAGAGCTGCTTCCTGACCGTAACCCATCAACACGCCCCCCATGTAGGCACATGCAGCCCTGTTTTGTGATGTCAGAAGGCGAAGGCTGTTTGTGTGTATGTATGCACCCCATTGATTTCAAGGAGGGACTTTTCAATACATTTTATTAACTTTTATAGTTGAAATTTTAATAAAAAAAGAACGACAAACTACTACTTAATAAAATTCAACGATGGTGAAAGTTGAAAAAATTGCTTGGATTTTCTTCAGTTAGTTGAAGTCACAAATTTCAAACTAGTTGAAAAAATCAGTAATAATGTGTAGTAAGTCGGTCATAATTGTTTTTTCAACTGACTCCGGAGTCTAGGCGTTGCCCAGGGTGTGCTGGCATTGCAGCTGATGTTGGGGCCCTTGATGGAAAGTAAACAGTTAGTATGCACAACAACCGGGTGGTTATCTGTAATCCAAGCCAGCTGGCTCAGTTCCTTGAAAACCCAGAAAGTTAGAGAAATCAAATAGTACCACAGATAACTTAAGCACTCATTGCAGGGAGCTACCCTGATTGTACCCACGCTACCAGATTGCTGTAGAATGGCAGGCGATATGGAGACCTCGTGGTGTTCACCGATGAGCATGCAGAAGCAAGGCCGACACAATGCACCTCCCTCTTCATGGCCTTTCCCTCCAGGTGGCCGCAACCTGCGAATTGTTTCTGCGCAGCGGCTGAATCCCTAAAGCCGGTCTCTTGCTGAAAGCAGTCTCTGGTGCAGGGCAGTCGGTCTGGGCCAGATTGATAAGGGCCCAGGTGTGATGAGCACGTTAACAAAGTTCAGTTCGTTATGCTGGTGAAGCCTCCAGCTAGCGTAACAATTCAGGCCAGGAACAGGCAGGTCTCGACCCACAAAGAACATTCAGCACAATTAACTCGAACCGTGTATACTTGCCACAGATCGGATACAGTCTGGTTGCTATTGCAGTAGATTCACTGAGCAAACCTCCAAACTGCAGGCAGGCAGTTCTTGGCAATTAATCCTCACTTTACAATCAACAGTAACACACTAAGAAGCAACTAGATCTCTTGAAGGCCCGAGTCTCCGCAAAGCCAACTCTGTAGTTCAAGCTGGAGTCTCAACACAGGCCTGCACCTAAACTGCAGGCTGCTCTCTGCAGTTCCTTTCAGTCTGATCTCTCTGCAGAACAGAACTGGAATTCAGATTGTCCCTCTTAAATAAAGGCAGAAATCCTTGGAATCTGATTGGCTGTTTGGTCTGCCTAACACAATTTAAGTCTCTTAATTAGCTGCAAGTTAGGTGCCCAAACTTTGTCCCTGAAAATCTCCCATAAGTCTATATTACATTCCCATGAGTCTCTGGATGAAATCCCAGTTTGCGATTGGTTAAAGCACTCTCAAAATGGTGGCTGCAGAAAAATATACTGTCCCAGATATGCAGTCCCACAAGTTTCACAGTCTGGTGCAGCCAGGCAATAAAGTGTATGATTATAGTTCCCCCACATATATGTAGTCCCAGCACTTCTCTTTTATGCAAGCCCACTTTTAATTGAATGCCCCCTGTACTTTTGCTGTCACTGCCGCTGATATACTGTCCTCCCTAGGTGGCAGGCAGCAACTTATGAATATTCACTAGGCTCATGAATATTAATGAACTTTTCCAAAATGCCCTCTTTTAAACATTATATTTTTAGCCCCCCCGAGCGGCTCCTAAGCTACATTGCTTAGGTCACTGGCCCCTATTTAGGTTGCCAGGGTGTCGGGACCAGGAAAGACTCCCCCATTTGACCATTAGCCAAGAGGTCGGCAGATTAAATGCGCCCCTTGCGCATGAGCGTTTGCTGTGCACCAAAATCATGCCAGAGACTCCGTGAGTGAAGGACTTCCAGCCCAAAACTGGCTTAAATAACAAAAATGGGTCACACAGGGCCTAAGGGGAGTTACAGGGCACCAGGAGGAGTTCAGGGAGGAAACCGGGAACAGCGAGGACATGGAGGCAATTAAGATAAGCCCCCAAGGGGGGATTACACAAGACAAAGAGAATCCTTTGTTGCAGACTGAAAATAAGAGGGAAGGAGGGTGGGATGGCATGGCCTGATGAAAGAGATTCTCTCAAGTATCTACTGTTATGGTAAGTACGTAACTGTTCTATCTTCTTTGAGGATATCTCTTTCATCAGGCCACACCTTTGGAATGAGTTCCAAGCAGCACCAAAATCTTACAGCCTGGGAGGCTTCAACCTATAAGCTTATGAAAGGAGGCCTTGTAGTACAGCTAGACCAAACCCAGCTCATTTATAAGACACAATGTCCAGACTGTAGTGTTTAGTGAAGGTACGGACAGTACTCTAGGAAGCAGTTGTGCAGCTCTCTGCAGCAGAACCATTCTGGAAACAAGCAACAGAGGTAGCCATGCCTCTGGTGGAATGACCACGAACCACACCAGGAAGTTCCTTACTGTACTTCCTATAACAAAACATAATACAGTTTGCTAGTCATTTGGATAAGCACTGTATAGAAACTGGGGCACCCTCTTTACCAGGGGTGAACAAAAGAAAAAGCTACGAAAACTTTCTGTAGTCCTTTGTATGGTGTTGTATAGTACCTGAGTATTCCATGAACATCTAAGGTATGGAGCAATGCTTCCCCTGGATTGGAACACTCTAGATAATACACTGGCAGGTGGATGGTTTGATTTAAAGTAAATTCAGACACCACCTTTGGAAGAAACTTAGAATTAGTACACAAAGACTAACCCTGTCTTTGTGAAAAATCAAGTAAAGGGACTCGCACATTAGAGCCAGTAGCTCTGAAATCTTTCGAGCAGAAGTGATTGCAACTAAAAATAACTCTTTCCAGGAAAGAAAACATGAACCACAAGTCATGGTCAGCTCAAAAGGAGCCAAAGTCAACTTCTCAAAAACAAAATTCAAGTCCCAGGCTGGGACTGGATTGTAAACAGGTGGCTTTATGTATAAAATGCCCCTCAAGAACATACAGGCTACCTCCAGCTGAGCAACCTTGCATCCCTTCACAGGCACATGGAAAGCTGATATGGCAGCCAGATGCACTCTGAATGAGAATACTGCAGGCTTGAATCCGATATAGATAGCAGGTACATTAGAACCTGACTGACTGGACAGGTAAAGGGATCCAGGTGGAGAGAAGCGGCCCATAAAGCAAACTGCTTCCACGTAATGAGTAAGTATTTCTGATGGACGGTTTTCTAGTAGCCACCAGAATGTCCAGTGCTTTTTGTTAAACCCCAAAGCGAGCTATGGCTGTGTCTTTTGGAGTTGTGCATGCAGATGGAAAGACTTCAGATCTGGGTGGACCAGGGTTCCCTATTCCTATGACAGTGGAGCCTTGCATAGGGGCAGAGGTATTGAGGGTTCCACTGCCAGCTGTTGCAGTAGAGGAAGCCAGACCTGTCGAGGCCTTAGAGGAACAATGAGTGTTAGAGTTTCCCCCTCCATTTTCAACTTGCGTTGTACTCTCTGAATAAGTGGGAAGGGAAGGAAGGCTTACAGGATCTCCTTTTCCAAGAGAGCGACAATGCATCTGCCAGAAAACTCCAGGCCCTGAAATGAGTGAGTGAGCAAAAATGCAGCAGTTTTGTGTTGTGTGGGGACACAAAAGGGTCCAGCTCTGGATGACCCTATCTTTCGAATAGGTCATCGACTACCGAGGTCAGTAGTTCCCACTCTTGCATCCTGGACTGTGACCTGCTTAGCTTGTCTGTCAAGACATTTCAGACACCTGGAACATGCACTGCTGATAGTTCTAGATCATGTTCCAGAGCCCAATACCAAACCTCACTGCTTCTCTGCATAGTGGATAGGAATGAGTCCCCCCCCTTATTTGTTGATGTAATGCATTGCACTGACATTGTCTGCCTGCATTGACAGAGGACCTAGGAATAAGTGGATCTGGAAGGCTTGAAGTTAATACAGGACAGCTCTCATTTCCAGAATATTGATGTGCAAAGTGCATTCCACATGGGTCCACGTGCCCTGTGTCTGATGAGGGCCCATGTGAGCTCTCCATTCTAACCCCAAAGCATCTGTGGTAAGGATCTGAAGAGTAGAGGGGATCGGGAACTGAACCTCCTTGAGCAGGTTGCTGTGTTCTATCCACCACTTGAGCACTTTGTGCACTGCGGACATGACTAGAGCCATCTGTTCTAAATCATCCATGAGCTGGTCCCAATGGACTCTTTGAGTCCACTGGGAGCAGCCTGACCAGTGGTGCTGTGATAATGGCTGTGACCATGAGTCCAAGAAAGCATAAAAACATCCTTACTGAGACATAATGGCTGTTGTGCACTAATTGTCCTTGGACAATCCAGTGGTTGACCCTGTCCAGAGGCAGGAAAGTTGAGCCCTGAGCTGTGTCCAGAACTGCCCATGTGTACTGCGGTCTCTGGCAGGCTGTCAGTACTGATTTTGGTATGTTGCCTGTCATCCCCAGAGCATCAAACAGCTGTCTGGTTCAAGCTAAGGTCTTCAACAGCTGGTCCCTGAAGTAGGCTTTTAGAAGGTAAGGAAAAACATACAGGCCTTCCCTGGGAAGGCCTGCTGCCACCACTGCCAAGCATTTTGGTAAAGACTCATGGCGCAGAAGACAAGCCAAAGGGCAACACTCTGAATTGATAATGTTCCCCCTGAAATAGGAATCTCAGGTATCTTCTGTGAGGTTTCTGTATCCTGATATGGAGGTACACCTCCTTCATATCCAGGGAGCAGATCCAATCCACTGTTTGCAGTAACATAAGGAGATCCTGCAAAGTGACCATTCTGAACTTCTTGTATTCTGTGAAGAAGTTAAGATCCATTAGACCCAGACAAGGTTTTGGTTCTCTTTTCCACTTTTGGACAAGGAAGTACCGGGAGTAAATATCTGTGTTCCTCTGTTCTAGAGGAACAGGTTATATGGCCTGTTTTTTGGAGCAGTCATTACTTCCTCCCACAACAGGGGCAGGTGCCCTGAATGGTATGTTATCAAAACTGGTGGATGATCTGGAGAGTTGTCCAGAATTCCAGAGCATGACCTTTTCTATGATCTCCAGAACCCATGCATCTGTAGTCATCTCCTGCCAATGATCTAAGTGGAAGGAGAGGCGACCCCCAAAAACCATCCCTGGAGGTAAAGGTGTTTGGGGCGGTAGAAGGAGTCAGGCTGAGCTGCTGGGGCCACCACCTCTGTATGCTTTTGAATGGGCACCTGGGGTAGTGGTGGGAACTGGCAAGGCCCACACTCCTTTGCCCCTGCCCTATCTTGGGGTTGGGCGCCGCCCCCTAACACCAGCTGGGTGAAAGATACCCATGCTCCTACCTCTGTGTTGAGTATGGTACAAGGAGTGTACTGATTTCAAAGTCCTGCCAGAGACTTGCAGATCTTTTAAAACCTTCTGTACCTCATGGCCAAACAACTTTTACACTCTGAATGGGCCATTATGAATTGTTTGTTGCATATCTGTGGCAAAGCCTGCCACTCTGTGCCAAGAATATTACCTGATACAGATGCCAGAAGCCACAGCCCTGGCAGAAGCATCAGAAACATCTAAGGCTGTGTAGAACAAATGCTTGCCCACATTAGCACCAGCAGTCAGAGTTTTTATTAACTGCTATTTTGGGGAGCCTTCCAGCAAGGCCTATATGGCAGCCTTAGCCTTCCTCCAGCGGGTGTTCTGATACGTCATCATGTGGGGCTGGTAGTTAGCAGTACAAAAACCCAATGAGGCATACAGTATATAAGCTTGCCTACATCCAGCCTCCTAGATTCTTTGTCAGAAAGAAGGGAGCTCAGGTGTTTAGCTGCCCTGAACCTGTCATGAGCAGCAGTGATTACCACCAAGTCAGTATTAGGCTGTGTAGCATAAAAAGGCTTTACAGAAAGAGCAGAATACATTTTATCTGCCTCCCAGGGTACAGCTGGTATATTGTTTGGTCCGTACCAAGCTGCATAGGTGGCATCCTCTAAGGCAGAAAGCAGAGGTGGAACCACAATAGAGGGAGATTCTGGCAGCTCCGGGAACTCCAGCACGTTCTTTTTAGTAGTATCCTGCTCTTTTAAAGCAAAGCCCATTTATTTATTTAAAAGTTTTACCAGGAAAGGCATGCTGAGCAAGCTACTGCTCGATTCTAGATGCGTCTGGGGGAGAACAAAGGAGAGCATACAGGATATATACAATCACAGTGTATAAGAGTAGTACATGAGCAATCACAAATTATCTACGATACAGAGTCAATTAAGTTAGACAAGCAGAATCACATCAATTACGTTAGACAAATACAATCACATGGAGTTAAATTTTGCAGCTAGTCCACAGTGGCCAGCCTTAGTGGTTTCAGCAGCAAAAGAGCAAGGTGAGCAACAACACAAATATTCACAATAGTGTCATAAAAAATTGACAACTATAACACATGGAATTAAAATTTGCAGCTAGACCACAGTGCCTAGTTCAATGATTACATCCAGTTAGCATAACCTGCCTACCTTGCCCAACCTGGTTTGCAAGGCTCCAGTCTTGGGGAGGTAGAGTGTAGCATGTGCAGGAGGAGCAGAAATGTGCCCTGAGGAGAGGGACGAGATGATGAGTGAAGGAGGTGTGATGTGGCAATTGGCCGAGGGGAGAGAGTTCCACAGTTTAGGCATGTGGTATGAGAAGGCTGCCTGGCCTGCGGAGGTGGACCTGTAGGGGACTGACAGGGAGTGGGTGTCATAATTTCTGAGTGAGTGCACAGGGGGAGAGGGAAGCTAGGGCAGAGGAGAGGTATGGGGCAGATACTGGGACCAGAACTTAGCCATGAGTCTAGCACAGTGGGAGCCCTTATTCCTTACAGTTCACCTGTAGGTCAGGTTAAACTTCAGGTCAGAGCCTCTTGGCTCTGCCTTCTGAATTTACCAGATTTCCTATCTTGTTGTAAACTTTGGGTTACTCTCATTTTCACACATAGTGACACCTTGCTGTAAGACAGCCAGTGTGCAGGAGGCAGCACTACTATAGGAACTTTTACTCAGACATAACTGGTTAATGGCCACTCCCTCTCTGAGTGCCTCTCACCCCCACCAGATTCTTACTCTCACCTTCACACATATTTCAGACTGCCGTCTGCTAGTGATCAGCAATCTCCCTGGACCCTCTGCCAGAGGCAGAATCTCTGATTTACATCCCAGCTTGTGATTCCCTGAAACAATAGCAGGTAAACTGTCTAATCTGCAACTCATCATCTATTATCAGAGCTGTCACCGTCATCAGCATTGCTGGCAGTTTCTCTCTCAGGAGCACAACTGAAGCTGCCCTCCCCCCCCCCAAAGAGTAACACCCATTTTGTTTAGATCCTTTGTGCACTGCAAGGCTGCCAGGATCTTCTCTTGAGGGTAGCAACTCCCTCCTGGTGATCCCTTACACTTCTACTTCTACCAGAATTATAATGATCTATACTAAGTAGGCTTAGTCTCTAAATCCCCGGAGCCTTCACTGGTGTCTGTTCCTTGAGTCTACCAGAAAACAACAAAGTGAGTTCTGTTGTTCTCACACACTGGCTGCACATACAGCTGCTACTAGTGACAGTATCCTGCCTCCTCAAGTGGTCTGGTAAGCGACCTGAGCCAGAGGTGTCCCCCGAGGCACTCCTTTAGCCCCCTTTCACTACACCATCCTGACATACATCCGCCAGCAACCAACAAATGGCAAATAAGCTCCAACAACTGGCTGTCAGAGACTTCACCAACTTGTAGGCTCTGAGGTCTGACATTCTAGTAAACAAACTCTCCTTCCCTACTGGCAGGAGAGGGTCATTACACTGAAATAAATTAGTCAGAGACTACTGTCCTGGATTTTAGGAGGGCTAATTTTAGAAGGATGAGGGAACTGTTGCAGGGGGCATGTAGAGTGTGTAACAGCAGCAGAGGGGATGGAAGCGAAGTGGGAAGTGACATTACAACCATACACAACAACCTTTAGTGAGCTTTGAGCTGTGGACCACTATTGTTTTGAATGCAAACAATGGTTTAGAGCATGCACAAGGATTTTCAGTAGGCTGATTTCCATACAGCATGAGGATTAACCATACAGTATTCTATATTCATTTTATTACTTTATCCAAATGAGTAAATAACTATATGTTAATTGGTGTGTGCAACCACAGTCTACAGAACTACTTGTGAAACATGTTGATAGCTGAAGGCTAGTTGTATGTTTGGATTGTCTAACTGTTGCATGATGTTACTTTGGCCATTTGCACTGTCTGCCCTGAAGGGACTACCACCCTGTCTGGGTACTATGAATGCAAAGCAACACTCTTGAGGAAGGTTCCACCCTTAGAGGTGCCATGTGAATGTGATTCATTTGACTATAGGTACCCATAGAAAGCCCAAGGAGAAAAGCAAGCCACTGGAGGGGGAAAGGTGGATGGTAGAAGCAAAAATACAGTTCTTTCGAATGAGACTGGAGGAAGCTGGCTTACATAGCCCAGGAAGGGGGTGTGGCTGGTCGCTTCCATTCATCAGACTTTAGGCACTGCTTGTTTATTTACTGGATGTAGCAACCACAGTGTGAAGTAATGCTTGTGCAACATGTTGATAGCCAGAGGCTCGCTGTATGTTTGGATTGTTTGACTGTCATATGTAGTTATTTTGGCCATTTGCACTCTCTGTCCCTGAGGGACTACCACCGGGTCTGGGTAGTGTGAATGGAAAGGAATGCTCTTGACGAGGGTTCCACCCCTAGAGGTGCTACAGAAATGGGATTCCTTTGGCTAAAAGTACTATTAGAAGGAGCCCAAAAGAACTGCATAGCAGGAGCTGCAAATATAGAAAAGCAATGTGATGACATAGACAGCTGATAACTGCTGATGAGCAATAGCAGATTGAGGCTTGACATCCAGAGGAGAGAGGGAATGGTAGGATGTAGGAGAAGACAAGCTACCATCCAACCCTAAATCACAGTGGAACTCGCACTACCAGGGATAATGCTATAACAGAAGCTACACTATGGCTTTTGGCACTCGGAAGAGGAAAAAACCCTGTGAAGGAAATTTCTGGGGATCCATGCCCTCAGCCACCATCCCTTTTGGTATGAGTACTCCTGTTACAGCTCAGTTTGCAGATTTGGGATTCCAATTCAGGGGAAACTTTTGTAGGGATAATGTTCGCTCTATCCCTCTAATGGGATAACATTATGGGAGTGCTATAAGACAATCTTGCAGCTAAAGGAAGACTCCCTAAAGGAGGCCCATCCCTCAAAATGTGTAATGAGGTGAGGAGCGACTGCTGAAAGGTTATCATCAAACATCAAAGCCATGAGGAAGCCAAATGTTGACATAAACCTAAAAGAAGGGTGATAAGGAATGACTCTAGGTGGACAATAGGTAGATGCAGGAAGAATAGCTTTGAAGGTGCTATCAACATGATCAGCACAACTAAAAGAATCCATGAGGGCATAGGGCCCCACCCTCCAGCAACCTAGTTCTTAAAAACCATACCACGAGGTGTCACAGACTGTGGATTTATACAGTTGAAGCTTTCCCCTGAGTGCCAGACCTTCTTACCACCTGGTGTGGCTGCTGGGAAGTGCCACAGGAGACAGTGTGAGAAGGACCCCCACCCAACAAGGGACTCACCCTCAAGATGTGGACTTCAAGGGCAGCAAATGAGTAGGACTGGATATATGATATTGGCCAGTGATTGCAGGAAGTTGTAGTACAACCATGACTGTAGTGAAGATACTGAAACAGATTGACTGAGTGATGGTTGCACTGAATGAGGAAGGCTGGCTTAAATGGCAGGAATACAGTGGTTGCAGCTGCTGACTGGAATGCAATGCATGCAGAGGGACTGCAGTAAAAAGGCAATTGTTTCTGGTTATGAACAGCAGATAAAACAGACTGTGAAAACAGAAATGAAAAACGGCAGCATGATCGAGGCAGGACACAGAATTGAGTCAGCAGACTTAAAACACACTACAGGTAAACACTGAAGTTAAATGAAGACAAGAGAGCAGCAGGAGTGGCTGACCTAGATGAAAGTGGGAAGCACAGTCAGAGAAGGCAAAACGTACTAATCTAGAGAGCTGCAGAAGGCACAGATCAAACAGAAGCCAGAGGCAAAAAACAAACTGAAAGGCTCAAAACAACCAAGAGGAAAGCAGCAACTATGGGAGGGGGAAAGCAGAGCCTCCAGCAAAGTAACTTCTAAAGGAGACAGGAGAAAGCTGGTTTATATAGCCCGGGAAAAGGTGTGGTTGACTGCTTACACTTATCAAACCTCAAGCACTGCCTTTTCATGTCACTGAAGGTGCACCCCTGGACCAGATGGCATACCAGCTGAGGTGCACCAATGCAATATCAAATTATGGGGGAAGAACACTCACAGTTTTTTATAATAAATGTATAACAGATGGAAGACACCCTAACTCAAGGCTGTCCAACCCGTGGCTTGCGAGCAACATGTTGCTCGCCAAGCCATTCTGTGTTACTCACGACAATGTGTCCAAAATCAACAATTATTTTTTTTACCTTTCAGCGCGGTAATGGTTTTTATTTAAAACTGCATTCCCCCATTGATTCTGTTGTTGATTTCCCTCAGGGACTGCACAGATTTCAGGAATTATGTGCTAATGCCAGTAGGTGATTGAGGAGGGATAGTAAATTAGCACACGTGCATACTGCAAATGTTACTTCAAACACTGGCAACTTCATTAAGAACTTAATTGCATTGCATTCCATTGCAGTCTGATTTAAAATAGTGGTACAATTATGTGGGCTGAAGGAATTTAAATTACCATCTGGTGCCTCATTAAAATCCTCATCAGAGCTTCTGTGCTTATTAAACAGTGAGATTAAACTGCACTTACATTTGCTGTGAGCTGACTGAGGGCATTCGTTTCGATCTTGCTGAGCATTTTTGTTGCTGTCCGTCTCGGCGGTAAAGACATGCTGTGGGCTGTTAGCTGACTCTCTCCTTCAGCTGCTACCACACTGCAAGGATTGTTTGGTACCAGATACATTAAATCTCAAACTAAAGACCACTAACTAACAGGCTGTTAGTTGAGTCTCTCCTTCTGCTGCCACTACGCCACTACGATTTTGCAGTCCTGGATACTGAAGCATCAAATTCAGAACTCTACATCACTGGCTGTTTTATTCTAACAACATGCTGCCTCCCAGTAAGCAAATTTTTCAAATGCTGTGGATACCATACTAAGAGCATATAACTGTGTCAACACATATAAACAGTCACAGTGCTTGTTACCTGTGTGTGTGGGTGGGGGAGTCACTATATGTGCTATTATATGAAGGAGAGGTTGTTAGATGTCTGTTTGGGGGATGAGGGTCACATAGTGTGGTGAAGAGCAGCATTTCCAATTCAAGCAGTGAGGGGCGAGGTGTGGAATTAATTGCATATCCTATTTCATGGTTTCTAAAGTGTTCCTTTTATTATTCATAACTACTATGTCTTCTAGTTAACCACCCAAAAAAAAAACAAAGAATGTATTCATATAACTTCAGAAACGAATGGGAGGAGCAGTATTTCTTCACAACTGTTACTGGGAAAGGTATTTGCCTTATATGCCATGCCAGCATGTCTGTTGGGAAGAAGTGCCATTTGGAATGTCACTTTGAGGCTACTCACAAAAAAATTGACATAGAATACCCTCAGCATAGCAAACTAAGAAAAGTCAAATTATAGGAATTGAAACTTGCCCTGAATGCACAACAAGCCTGTTTCACCAAGTCTACAATAAAATCTAAAGCTGCTACTATAGCTTCTTTCAAGATAGCTGAAATACTGGCCAAAAAGAAAAAAAAACATTTGAAGATGGTAACATAATAATAATAATAATTTTATTTTTAATGCGCCTTTCAATATATCAAGGCGCTAAACATATCAAAACCACAACAGACAATACCAATTAATAAAACATATCAATAAAATGATTTCTTAACATCACATATTAAAATCAAACTATAAACATCCCATAAAATCAAAACACAGTATTTACATTCAAATTACATTAGTCCTCCAAGAATGCCATTTGCCACAGGTAGGTTTTTAAATTTTTCTTGAATACCTCCACCGAAGTGCACTCCCTTAACGCATGGCAGAGAATTCCAAGAGTGGGTGCAGCATAAGAAAATGCTCTACTATCGGAAGATTTAAACTCACTCTTGAATCTCTAACAACCCTCGTCGGCGCGAGCGGAGTGATCGGCCGGGGAAGTAAGGCACCAGAAGTTCTTTCAGATAGGTCGGACCCTGATCGTGAAGGGCTTTGAAAGTCAATAAAATGACTTTAAAGGTGATCTGCCACCGTATAGGAAGCCAGTGCAGTTCACGCAGTACCGGGGTAATATGACTGGTTCTCCTTGTCCCAGTCAAAACCCGAGCTGCAGTATTCTGCACCAGCTGTACATGATGGATTTCAACCCCGGAAAGCCCAAAGTAATGGGCGTTGCAGTAGTCGAAGCGCAAGGACACAAGGGCGTGGACCAATGTTGGCAAAGAGTCAGATGGAACAAGGTGGTGCACCCTGGCAATATTCCTAAGATGGTAAAAGGAAGTCCTGAAAATGGCCGACACTTGAGATTGAAGGGTCAGCCTGTCGTCTAGGACAATCCCAAGGTTGTGCACCCGTTCAGAGGTCGGAAGAGACACGCCGCCAAGAAAAATTCCAGAGGGCATGCCATCATGCAACCTCTCTATCTGACCACCCGGGTCCACCACTAACACCTCTGTCTTCTTTGAGTTCAACTTTAACAAACTAGAATCCATCCAAACTTGGATTTCTTCCATACAGTTATTAAACACTGAGAGAGCTCCATCCTGGTCAGGTGCAAAAGACAAGTATAGCTGGGTATCATCTGCGTAGCAGTGAAACCTCAGCCCATACATTCTTATAACGTCTCCGAGGGGCAGCATGTGCACTGCGAATAACATGGGTGACAGCACTGAACCCTGAGGCACCCTGCACAACAAAGAAGTTGGGCCGGAGGAATAAATCCCCAACACAACTCTTTGTGATCTCCCAGTGAGGAATGAAGTGAACCATTTTAAAACGGTTCCCAACATTCCACAAATTAGCCTCGGGCATGCTAACACCAGGAGATCCACAGTGTCAAAATCTGACGAGAGAACATAGTGAAGGACTGTTTAGTTGCAACTGGAAATACATTATTTTCAGATTATAAAAATAAATCTGACATTCACACTACAATTAAAGATGTCCAGCTTTCAAGGAACACTGTTGCAAGAAGCATAGGAGCAATGTCAAATGATGTTGAGGGGCACTTAAAAAGGTATCTATGAGCTTGCAAGTTCATCAGTCTACAACTGGATGAATCAACTGATGTTACTGACACTGCCCAATTACTTGTGTTTATTAGAATGGTGTTTCAGGATGTCATTTACAAAGAGGAACTGTTGAAAATAATACCCATAAAAGGCAAGACTCGTGGAGAAGACATTATCAAAGAATTCAGAATATTTATTGAGGCAATGGAGGTGCCACTACATAAACTGGTTTCGATCACCACTGATGGTGCCCCCTCAATGTTAGGTGCACATGTAGGGTTTCTATCACTATGTAGAAAATATCCTAGCTTCCCAGAATTCATCAGCTATTATTGTATCATTCATCAGCAATCACTGTGCACAAAAGTTACTGATTGTCAGCATGTCATGAGTGTGGTGTTAAAAACTGTTAATTCAATCCGAGCCAGACCACTGCAGCACAGGCAGTTTAAAATGCTTTTAGATGAACTTGCTGCACAGTACAGCAGCCTACTTTTGCACACTGAGGTTAGGTGGCTAGGCAAAGGGAAAGTTTTGAAAAGATTCCAAGACCTCCTTCCAGACATTTCTCTGTTTTTAGAATCCAGAGGGGATAATTTAAAGAACTTAATGATCCTGTCTGGCTCAGTGATTTGGCTTTTTTGACAGATCTGACATATAAACTTAATTTACTTAATCTAGAATTGCAAGGTGAAGGGAAAACAGTGATTCAAATGATTGGCTCAGTAAGTACATTCTAAATGAAGCTAGAACTGTGGATGAAAAAGTTCCTGCAAGGGTGTTTTCATCTTTTTCCCAGTCTAGAAAAGAAAGTAGAAGAAGGTATTAAATTTGATCACACAAAGTATGCAGCAAATCTAGACAGGATAGCCAGGGACTTTGACAGAAGATTCTCTGAATTCAAAAAAATAAAGCCAGTTGCAACTGTCATCACTAGCCCATTCACTCACGAATCGGGTCTGTGTAGTACAGTATGGGCTGCATGCCCATTGGTCCATGCAGTGGACCAATAGGCGTAACGACCCTACTGTATGCTGTCAGTCGGCGGGTGGCAAGGAGGCATGCAGGTGGGGTTCTGCCACCTGCTGCTGGCTGGGGGGGGTGCTGGGAGGTGGGAGACCTCAGTGAGCAGGTGGGGAGTGGGGGTCCACTGGAATACCAGGGCTTCAGCTGCTATGTCCACCCACGATCGGGCAATGAGGGGGGATTCCACTGGACCACCAGGGATGTTAATTACACTGATGCCAGCGATCGGGTGACGGGGAGACCTTCCACTGGACCACCAGGGTTTATATATCCTTATGCCTGCATTCGGGCGATGGGGAGTGATCCATTGGACCACCAGGGAGTTCCTTTACTTATGCCCGTGTTTGGACTATGGGGAGAGGTCTACTGGACCACCAGGGATTATTATTGCATATACCCATGACTGGGCTATGGGGCGGGGGGGTACAACACTCCCTGGGCTAGGGGCTTGGGGTCAGAGTTTTGGGAGGTCGGGTGGCCAACCACGGCAAGCGGCTGCTGTGTTGCACCCTGCAATATGGCAATCTGCCTGTAGGTGTCCCTGACTTGTTCCCTGCTTGTATGGGCACAACTTTGCACCCACCTGAGCGGCGCAAGGTGGGGTTGTGCCTGCATATGCGCCACACATCCCGGGCTGAATATCGGGATGTGCCGCATATGCATGGGCACGCCCCCTGCACTTGCGCAGCATACATTACCGATGCATTGCACAGCACAACTTGCCCCTTTGAATATCGTGCCAGGGCGCATTGGTGGATTGCGCATGATGCAACCCTGTTGCGCCATGCGCAACCCTTTTGAATATCCAACCCAATGTGTAACAAGTTACCCATGGATTCTGAAGAATGTATATGTTCTGTTGGGGGTACTGAGGACCTCAACCACATACTCTGGAAGGTGTCATTACAGCAGACTGAAATGCATAATCCCAACTCCCAGGAGCCTGACACTAATAGCCCGACACATGGAATCCTCACTGTCGAGAACTGCCCACGGCAGAGTTGACAATCCAAAATAAGGGGGGTGCTGGAGGCAAAGCCCCCCTGAAACATGGTAAAAACCTCTGCTGTGGGCAATTCCTGTCAGTTGGGATTCTGAGTGTCAGGCTATTGGTTTTGGGCTCCTGGATGTCGGGATTATGCATTTTGATCTGCAGTAATAAAAACCTCTGGAAGTGTACATGATACACGAGTGGGAGAATTTACTGGTTGGGACCCTTTTTGTACCCGAAGTAGTCTCTAAATTAGGAAATGCTAACAGTTGTTCTGCTACACACAGCAGTTGAATGGGCTGTTACCAGGGTTGCCAAATATTTCTCTGCAATATTGAGAAAAAAGAGGAAAATCCTAGCTAATCAAATTGTGCCTTAACTCAAACATATACAATAATGTTATTATGGAAGAGCATGCCTTCGGTAGTATGACGATATGCTAATAGAGGGATCATAGTAAGATATATTTAGTATACTATGTTTAATTTTATGACTGTATATTACAATAGGTATGTTAGTAATTTTAAGGATTGTATTCTTATTGACTTCATGAAATTAGTTTCTCTTTTATGTTTTTCTTTCTATGTATGTAAACAAACTTTAATCATTTGTGAATGGCTTTTAAGCTCAACAATAAAGCTCTTGATAATGATGGCAACAAGAAGACTAACTGCAGTGTGGTCTAACCAGCCAACAGACATAACAGAGTGGATCAGTACATTGGGCAATCTTTTTAAGGAGAGCACAGACTCTTAAAGGAGCTTTAAACACAGTATTTGACACAGTCCCACACAAAAGATTAATAAACATATTAGCCAGCCTGGGAGTGGGTCCCAGGGTGGTAGCCTGGGTAAAGAACTGGCTGGACAACAGGACACAGAGGGTAACAGAAAACGGAGTCCACTCCAAAGAAAGAAGGGTTACTAATGGGGTACCGCAGGGTTCAGTACTGGGTCCAGTCCTTTTTAATGTCTTTATATGTGACATTGCAATAGGACTGGTAGGAAAAGTATGCTTCTTTGCAGACGACACAAAGATAGATCTGCAACAGAGTTGCTACATGGGGTGGGGGTGGAAAGGATGAGAAGGAACTCGGAAAAGTTGGAGGAATGATCAAAAGTATGGCATCTTAGACGCAATGCAAAGAAGTGCAAAGTAATGTACCTGGAAAACAAAAACCCAGAGGAAGAGTACATAATGGGGGGGGGGGGTATTAACCCTCATCCTACCACCAAAATATCTCATCATTTTGAGCTGCTGTCATTGTTGCCGCCGGCAAGTTATTTATTTATTTATGTATTAATTTTATTTATTTATTTAGTTTTTGTTGACCGGGTAAGTGCACTAGACAAATCCTGCCTATTTTCAGGCATGACCCGGGGGAAGGGGATATAGATGTATGCCAACTGACATTGAACCAGATTAAGCTGTTAGTGGTATTTTTAGTGAATGAGGGAAATTTGGCCAGGACACCAGGGAAATTCCCCTACTCTGTGGACGGGTGGCGCTGTCGGTCTGTCTGCAGAGATGGCTGAGCTCACTTTGGAGCTGGAAGCTGTAGGTGCAGGATGTCTTTCGGGAGAAGAGGCAGTTCTTCTCACTGCACCTTTGCAAACTGCAATTGATAATACGACAGCTGCCCTGGAGGAAACCGGGGTAGAAGATTTTCGTCTATCTGCGACGCCAGTTATTCATGATATGAGTATCTCTTCATTGCATTTACAAATGGATAACACTCACGCCTTGGAAGAAAAACGTTCTATTCTACAATGGCAACTGTTCCTTTTAGAAGAAGAACTACGTCCGAAAAGTTTGGATGTGGACTTGGAAAGAAAACGTAGACGAAGTCCTGAAAATATCTCTTCTTCCTCAGTGTTGTCTAAAATTTTTGCAGTTGACTTTGTCTCCCCGGAAGACAACGATCGGGTTACCAAGGAAGCATCTACAGTACCAGGAGAACTCGGATGGTCACCGGAAAGAGCCTTGCAAGATGCCGGTTGGATCAGAATGGCATCGGGAGAATGGATTGCAGACTCAGCTTTACACTCACAACCCCTTTCGGCAGCTCCTTTGCCACCGGAACCCATTGCTACTTCTTCGAGGGTCTCTATTTCGGACCCAGCTACAAATCTGCAGACATCTCAGGAGTGGTCGACTGCAAAACCTGAAGCTGTGATTCCAGGTAATATGCAGATAGCTTCTGACTCCTCTATTCCTTTATCAGCCTCACATAACTTGTTGGGATGCTCTGTTCCAAAGCTTTCTACAGAAACTGTTTCACATATAGAACCAGATCCTTTTGTAACACAGGACCAGAACAATGCCCAAGCATCAGAAAACGCTCCTTGTTCTTCTTATGCTGACTTATTTGGAAAACCCATTGAATTGGCAAAAAGATGGAACGCTGTTCGGTTTCGGTATTTGGGGGGTATAGATCCTGCTCCAGACAGATATTTTGTGGGGTGCATTTTACTGAAACAATAGTTAGACTTTACGCCTTCAGAAGTTTATGCATTGATTCATGCTCCAGGAGACTTAACCTTCGATGTAAGTTTTCAAACTCCTGAGCTTTTGGAAAGTTTTTGGATAAAACATATGACACTGAAAACAAATCCTTTATGGACCTCTTTCCAAGTTATCCCCTTAACAAAACAACTGTTTAGAGTGATAACGATTTTATTTCGGAATGAGGGGGTTAATATTTCAGATATTCTCTATTGGTTGGAGAAACATTGTGAACTGCAGGGTACCCCAGATCCATCTTGGATGCAGAGGGTTTTTGGAATGGGGGGTCGAAAATGAAGATAAAATTGCGTCAAACTGTGGATGGTTTGGAACACTTACCTAACTGTTTTTACATAGGTACAGACAAAGGATACATTTTTTATCTGGGGCAATCTAAACGCTGTTTTAAATGTGGTTTTCCTAGACATCTGAGCTCTACTTGTAATGTTCAATTCTGTACATATTGTGGAGACACAGGTCATGTTAATATGCATTGTATAAATACTCCTACATGTAATCTTTGTGAGGATAGTGAACACAACTTTATGGACTGTCCCTGGGCTGCTCACAATACGAGAGAAGCTGATTATGGTATACAAGACTTTTATGTCCACGGAGCTACCAAACCCACAATTCCCTGTCCCTTAGAGCCTCAACCTCAAAGGAGACAGACAGGAACTGCCAAACATCACTCTTCTAAACCACATACTCCTTCTGACAACACCATTGTAGGGGATATCTTGCAAGATTTGCCCATGGAACAATTTGAAGCACTTGCACCTAAATCCCAAAAAGGTGACCCAGTTAATGAAGTTATGCCCCCCCCCCTCCTTTGGTAGGTGCGGCTTTGCAGGTCCCTCTCCAAATGGAGATTCCAGCATCACGGCCTCCGCGTCACACTACTGCACAACTAGTAATGGGGATGCCTGTGTCTGAAAATAGATACTCAGTGTTATCACTGGATAAGACTGGGTTGGATCAGGATTCTGATTCAGCATCATTGGCCTCATCCCAGATGGAGATTGTTTCAGATACTGAAGTGCCTAGCACGGTTAAAAAAAAGAGTGGTATTAAGCCTAGGAAAGGTACCAGGAAAAGTGCCAGATTGTCTACTGAGGTTACTTGATTAAATGGTTTCCTCTGCTGATGGTGATAGTTATAATATTTAAAATAGCCAGTTTAAATACGAATAGCATTCGTTCAGTGGTCCGAATGTTAGCTACCTTTGATTTATTCTCTACCCTGTCATTTGATATTATATACTTTCAGGATACCAGATTATATTCTGTACAAGATTTTACTAAGGCCTCTGAGGCTTGGATATGGGGTCCCAGTTATTGGTCTGGGGGAGAGGACCTTTGTTCAAGTTTAAGGATTTGTTTCACAATCCCTTATGTAAAAGTCACACATATAGTAGATATTTCACCTGGTTGTGCGCTTTTATTGGACATTACCTTAGCTTCCATAGATTTTTGACTAACATTTATGGTCCACAAACAAAAACTGGTAAAATCTCTTTATTGAAAAAAATATGACCTTTTCTTTTTACAAGTAGGAATGTTTTATTTGGTGGTGATTTTAATATCACCCTTTCAGTTCAAGACAGACATTTTACCACTTCTAAAAAACTGTGATACTCATTTTTTACACTCCTTGCTTGCTCAGTCTGGGTTAACTGATATATATTTGCACAATACTACAACCCCTCATACTTTTTTTCAAGGAAAAAAATCCTCCCGCATTGATTATTGGTTTGTTTCATCTTCTTTACAAACCAGAATGCCAAATGTCTCTTTAGTAGCCACTTCAGATCATGCACTTCTTAGTGTTACCCTTTCAAATTGCCATACGACATCTAGAGGGTCTGGATATTGGAAACTAAATTTATCATTATTAGATATTCCAAAAGTTAAAACTGGATTTCAAGACATTATTATGGCTAGACAATCTGTATTTTTTTTATATGACAATAGGCAATTGTGGTGGGAAGATACAAAACATGACTTTCGAACTTATCTTCAAACAATAGGCAGACTACTTGGTAAATATAAGACGCAGGAATATTCTGCTGCAAGACAATCTTTCCTTTTGTTTCAGGAACATATTATAAAAGGTCATGCATATGATGAACAAGAATTTTGGGATTTAAAAGTTAGATTGACAAGGATGCAATATGATCGTATGTCTTCCTTGAGGCAGGAACAGAGGTTTGGACTTAGCGGTACCAGAGCTCAAACAAAGCCTTTCGATTTTTGTAATGCTTCTAGACTGAGAAAGGATATCACAGCACTGACACAATCCACAAGAACAATACTTTATAAGAAAGATGATATTTTAGAAGAAGTGGACAAGCAGCTTAAATTTTTGTTTACTGCAGGCCTACAGCCTACTGCTTCATGTATGCAAGAGTGGTTATCCTCTTGTCCTCTTCAAAAGATTCCTGACCATTTAATCCCCAGTTTACTAAAACCCATCTCGGTACAAGAAGTGCAAGATTTAATTATTAATTCTCATACAGGGAAAACACAAGGGTCAGATGGTTTGCCAAATGAATTCTATAAACTCTTGGTACCTTGGCTACTGGAGGAACTAACTGGTCTTTTCACATATAGTTTGAATTCTAATCAGTTACCTTCCAGTATGTATATAGGATTGGTAATCTTATTGTACTAACAAGGTGATAGGACTTGTTTGGACAATTGGAGACCAATTACCCTTCTAAATTGTGATTATAAGATTCTTTCAAAAATTCTTAGTAATCGTTTGTCCTTTTGCTTAGAGGCCATAATTCATCCTACTCAGTTTTGTTCTGTACCAGGAAGATCTATTCAAGATGGCCTTATTTTATTGTGTGAAATATTTTCTAGAGGTCAGTCAGGTGACCTTATGGGTTTCATCCTTAGTTTAGATCAGAAACAGACTTTTGACAGTGTCTCCCATAATTACTTGTGGGAATGTCTTTCTCATATGAACTTTCCGGTATCCTTTATAGACTGGCTAAGGACATGTTATAATGCAGCCTTAGCGATCCCTTTTTTGAATGGTTAATTGGGTTGTCCTGTCTTGGTTACAAAAGGTGTTAGGCAAGGATGCCCCTTGAGTCCCTTGTTATATATTATATCTTTAGAACCCCTTCTTACCCAACTTAATACAAATGACGATATTAGAGGTTTGTCCTTTAATAGTACGTGTACAGAAATTAAAATGATTGTATATGCTGATGATATTTGTCTTACTTTGGCAGATCTCCCATCATGCCATGTCACTGCGGCCTTGCTGATGGCATATGTGGAGGGCTCAGGTTCAAACATAAATCTCACTAAAAGTAAGTACTTTCCTCTTAATTTAGATCCTGTGGTGGTAATGGACTGTCCGAATATTCCAGTCTGCATAGGTAAAATTTTAGGCATCTATTGGGGTATGGTAGATCCTGCTAAATATAATTGGGATTTTTCTCTCAAACTTGCATAGTCTAAAGTCTCAATTTGGAATAAATGGAAAATATATTTAAAAAAAAGGGTATTTATGGTTAAAACCTTTTTACTCAGTATGTTTTTGTATTTAGGAGCAATCTTTTCCCCTCCAGCATCCTTAGACACTGCCCTCTATGGATTATTTTTTTCTGCTATATGGGGTAGTAGATTAAACCCTATTAAGAGGGGCATCTTATATCAGGATTTTAAGTTGGGAGGTATTAAAATGGTAAATCCCATTGTGTTCTTTTTTTCTTTGTTTATTTCTAAAAAATCTTTGTCCTTTGTTACACAGAATTGGGAAAATATGGAAAACTTTGGTATGGGACACTGTCTCCCCATGGATTTTGAGATGGGAATTAACTAAAAGTATCCCTAAACAAGTTTCTTTAAAAGGTCTTCCTGAACATTTTAAATCATGATTTTTGAAAATAAAGGTATGGGGTCTTTTAAGGATTTATTTAGAAACTTACCAAAGGAAAACATTATATGGGAAGATTATGGAGAAATGTTTGATTCCCTCAGCATTTTCAGTATATTTATTATCTGAAGTTTCCCAAATTAGTAATATGTTGATATCAAAAAGAATCCCTGCATATATGTGGGATGTGGTTTGGCTTACGGCTCATTTGAAATTGAATGTGAAGGGGAATCTAAAGCATAAGGGTATATCAGATAGAGGTTGCCCACGACGACATATATGTCATCTACCCCTTGAAACTGTATGACATTTGTTTTTTGATTGTTCTTATGTGATTGAATTTTGGTCCTATGCAATTATTCAGTGGCCAACAGTACCTTTACAAGCTTTAACTGAAAGAGTTTTATTTTTTGGCATTTTACCAGCTTCTTGGAGTAAATTTAACCCCGATATGATTCATGTAATTTTAACATGTATTAAATATCACATTTGGCAAGCATGCTATGCGTGGTCCTTGCAAAAAGAGTATTTGTCCCCTATACAGGTATTTTGGAAGATACACTCAACTATTCTTAAAATTCAACATTTTGAAAAAAAACACTTTACAGATGTCATGTCTCAAAAGTATTGGAAACACTTAAATTGGTTGGATACAGGGTAACCCTGAAATTTAGGTCTTAACAGTTTTTTTCTATAATTTTTCTGTACCTTTCTAAGATTATCTTTTTTCTTTCTGTGTTATTTCAAATATAGTCTTCTTATGATTGTTTTTCCATTTTTAGGATGTATGCTTTTATACATCACTTTTTGATCATTATCTGAAAGTGTTTTTTGATAAATTTTTGTACAAGACAATGATGGGACTTTTTCAGTCTTTGGATTTATTTTCTGTGATTTCTCACTGTTATATTTTATTGTCTTGTTGACTGCCAGCAATACCATTATATGATACAAATACATTGTTTATGGGTTATACTATTTTTTGTTAAGCTGGACATTCTATGTAAATATGCCTTATTTTATTTATAGTTTAAACCTTATTCTAGACCTTTGATTTCCTGTATTATGATTTATGTGATGTACGCCATCTAAGATTCTGGTATATTTCAATGGAAAAATTCCCTACTCTTGTAGTGGAAATGGGAAGGGGATATTGTATGAATATGGATTATTTAGGATGTTTGTATGATGTACTGTTTACTTTTGGATATTGTTTGTTAATTATGCTGTTGTATGCCGTAATACATTGTTGTATTTTGTTTTGAGTTTTGAATAAAAAATTCCCCTACTCTTTTCGATAAGTGCCATGGGATCTTTAACATCCACCTGAACTACCACCAATCCAGGCAGATGGGACCTCGGTTTAACATCTCATCCGAAAGACAGCACCTCAGAAGTGCAGCACCCCTCTCGTGCTGCACTACAGTGTCAGTACTGGGATATTAACCCACATGCCAGATGTGGGAACTGAACCCACAGCCCTCTGACCTCCCGGCCTCAGAGCCGAGTGTGCTACCTACTGAGCCACTGACACAGTTAACAGAGTTAACTTGTCTGTTTGAAAAATTTTTTTTCTGAGCCCAAGAACATTACATAATTGCACTTTTATGAAATCTCCCTAGTGCTATGCAATGTTGGGAGCCGTGACTTACTTGCATTGGCTGCTGAATAAGCCAATCATTACCCTCTGCATAATTTAGTCATTTTTTAGCATGCATCTTTCCTTTCTCTGTTTCTCTTACCAGTTGCCTCTGTGGACTGCAAGCACCCAAGAATGTCCTCAATTGTTTCATGGTTCACAAGAACCTGTCCAATCTGATAGATGCTCTGAACAAGTATTCCACAGCTTTGCGAAGTCAGCATAATCTTGTTCTGTTAGGTCATTTTTTTTTTTTTCTGTTTCTCAGAGAAAAACGGACATTGGGTGCTATTCTTTTATGGGTATGCAGTATGACGGCAACATAATTGAAATACGATGATTTTCCAAAGTAGACCATGTATTTGTTTTGTTTTTTTTCTGCTTTGTAAGCAATAGTAAAGGGACACCTTGCAAAGCAGAATTTTTTTCAGTGCTGTCTCATCATGTAGTTTCATTTTTTGTTTTAGTTTCTCAGAGCAAAAGGACATCAGTTGGTGTTCTTTCATGTGCACGCAGTATGACAGCAAAATAATTGAAAAAACCATTGCAGCTGTGTATAGAGTATTTTATTTAGGTTATATAAACTGGAGTTCCAAAAATAAAAATCAGAAATTGTTCATTTACAGAGCCCTATGCTTCCACAGTAATTCTCGGTAGTGCAGCAGACTGAAGGTCTGAGAGGTCAGTTTTTTTTTATTTTTTTCAGTTTCTCTGAGCAAACAGACATCAGTTGGAGTTCTGGGCATGCAATATGACAGCAACATTATTGAAAATATCATTATTTTCAAAAGTATACCATGTAGTTGGATTTTTTCTGCACTGTAAGCAATAATAAAGGGACACCTCACAAATCAGAATGTTTTTCAGCGCTATCTCATCATGTAGCTTTGATTTTGTGAAGCACACATTAAGCATGGGGCTTAATGTTAAGCTGCCACCCCTTTAAGAGCACTTAGAACTTGCATGTAACAATTTGTTGCACTGCCTGGCAGTGCCATGTATGCCTGTCAGTCAGAGTATTGGTCAGTCTGGGGCTAGACCTTACGAACAGAACATCTGCAGTACAGCAAATACACCTGCCTTTATTCTTTATTTTATGCATCCGTCTAGTCATTCGCATGGTCCAGATGGGGTCCTCACCAGCTGCTCCTGCAGCAACCGAAGGGTCTGGCAGACAGAGAAGGTAAGGGGTCTTTTAGTGGTGAACTAAGTAACCAAAACACCACACATGGTGGAGAATGCGGCCCTTCTTCTGTCCAGACCCCTATCTCGCGTCACCTGCATCGCTGGGTACCCCAAAGTCATCACCCCAGTATGTCTGAACTGCCTGAATGATCATTAAATTCACAACCTTGGCTGCATAGAGGAAAACCATGAACTGTCTCCTGCCTTTTATCTGCCGTCCTCCTACTGTGAACAGCATGGTAAAAGTGCTCCACACTGCTAGCCTGCTGCTCCATGAATGAACTGTTCAAAACTTAAATTATCCAAGCCATCTGCAACACGGAGCTTCACAGACTGCACCTCCCCACCATCACCTCATGGCAGGGCTCCTCTGGAATTGTCCATTTGCCAAGTGAATGTTTCCTACAACAAGGAGTGCAGCTAAGAAAACAAAAAAAATAAAAACATGAAATCACAAATAAGCCCTCCTGTTGCTTCCCAACTGCGGCTCCTCCAACGCGGGCCATCTTGGTGCTGACAAACCATCCTCCCTCCCACTCCTGCTTCCAGCCTGCTCTGCAAACTGCAGCTCCCAACCCAAAAGTGGACTAATTACCTCCACAACAAACTGTTCCCTGCTCTTCCTCAGCCAGTCCTGTGGCTGACTGTAGCATCTGTTGTCTGCATGCCTAACTCTGCATGCTACTCAGCCCTCATGAACTGCCACAACTCTCCTTTGCTCCAGCAGTCTACAGAGCCTTCCTACAGTGCTTAGCCTAGGCCTTTTACCCTCCTCACACTTGCAGCTCTGCTCTACCCCACCCTCCAGCCACTCAGCAAGTTGATGAGTGCTCCCCCAAAGCAACAGAAGACAGCCACCCAGCCAGCACCACAAAGACTGTGGTTCCTCCACAGCCCTCCAGCAGCTTCATGGAGTGCCCCCCCATCAGGCAACAAGCCTTTAGTGCCTCCTGCAAAGTCCACAGCTCCCCTGACAGCGGCCCTAATTCCAGCCGCAATAGACTGTTTCCTCTCTCCTGCTTCAGCTGGTTGTGCTATGGCAAATGGAGTGATCCACTCCACACTTGGCCCTCCTGCCTCTCACTCCAAGCAGGCCACTCAGCTTCCCTGCCACATGGAGCAATTCCACTACCCAACTCACCGGAGGCCCCCATACAGCCGCAGCTCACTTCTGAAGCTAAAACAGAGCACTCTTCTTGCCACGCAGCTCGGCTCTGCTCTCTCCTGACTGCAGCATCCTCTTGCACCTGCTCAGAGCCTCTACTCACCACTCGGCTACATAGACTAACAGGGGCAAGTAAAAATAAATAATCAGGGCTGCACCAGAGCCTCCTCTCCCAACTCACCATCAGGCACACTCCAACAAAAGGGCCACACAGAATTAAATACAGTACAAGGAAGAGCAACAAAAAAAAAAAAAACAGCAGCTGGGAACAGAACTGAATAAAATTATAAACCTGGGGGCAGAACATAAACTGCACGGAGGATAGCTGGGGAGCCAAACAAAAGAAATAAAACAAAGTGCCACAATACAGCAAAGGAGCAGCTAAATTAAAATCCCCCCAACAGTGTCACTCACCACAAAACTCCCGCCATTTTCTGCTGGGAAAGAAGGGGATCAGGGTAGCAATCACCATTTTGAACATTGCTGAGCAGCCAGGCATCCTTGTGGCAAGGATTCTCCATTTTAAGCAGAGCAAAAACAAAAAGGAAGGAAGTGAACCTTGACCCCCCTTGCTGGCAGCCATCTTGCTACAGTCAGGCCAGTCAAATCCCACAGGAACTGCATGTCACTGTTTGGCAGCCATCTTGGGAAGGGCACACATTGACCTCACTCCATTGAAAACAATGGGAGTCCTATTGAAATGAATGGACACTGCAACAAAAAGCTGATTTTTTGCAACAAAACCTTTATTTAAATAACAACCAACACAGAATTGAGTGGGAATTCTTTATTAAGATGTCATTGAACTTTGCTACCAAAAAAAAAGTTGTACTTTTGTCTACAAAAATAATTTTTGCTTGGCACTTCATCTATAACTCAACATCCTGTCTCCTGCATGACAGCAACTCCTTCTCACCCGTATGACCTTCGCTCAGTGAAACGAAGCTCATCTCCACCCACAGTGTCTGATGACGACACAGATATGGGCGCCGGTGTGTCCGGAGTCCTACCTTCACCCACCTCAAGGGCCTGGGGCTACAAAATCGAAAAATACTCCATGACGTCCAGTCTTCTATTTCTGCTCAAGGAGCACCAGCTATCTAAGCTATTCAAGATGACCTGGCCTACATTAAAGCCATTGCACCACAGTCCACGGTCCATGCCAGCCTACAACCAGTACCCTTCTCAGCCTTGCCTCACGAAGACGCTGTTGACTGGCTGGAACACTTCTAAGCATGGATTTCCTTCAATGGTTGGACTGATCCCTTGTGCATCTCCGATGCCTTGACTTGCTTCTGAGAAGGACTGTCATTTCCTGGTTCAATGCACTTCCAGACCAAGTCAAAGCAGATGCTGCCACACTGTACGCAACCTTCAAAGTCCATTTTCTCCAAGCACACCCACCCTCGTTATTGGAGCAACAGCTGTGGGAGTGCACTATGCCCTCGGAATCTCTCGAAGCCTTCATTGTGGACATTGAGACTCGATGCAAACGCCTACAGAAATTAGAGAAAGATCAAGTAACAGTCTTTGTCTGGGGATTGCCGCCTCAATTTTGTACCTGTGTCATACAGCAAAAGCCAACCACCTGGGCAGACACCATCCAAGCTGCTCGGCTAGCCCAAGAGTACATTTCAATGTTCCAGTCTGCCGGTGCTCAGGCACCCCAAACCTCACAACTGGCTGCACTTGCCACATGTGTCCAACAGCAACAAGCAATGATTGACAAGCTTATTTCTACTGTCAATACCTTACACATCAGCTTAACTGCCTCTGTGGCAAATCCTAATGCTATGCAACCACCTCAACAGTGACCGGATCCACCTCCACCTTCTCAAGAGCCAGTGACTTGCCAGTGGTGTAGATTCAGGAGACACACTGCTGCTGTCTGTCGAAAGTTAAAATATTATTACAAGATGCAAGAGGACCACGGATACCCACCACAGCGCAGTCAACATGATAACTCCAACTACTCCCAGGATCAGGGAAATGAGCACCACCCAACAGACTAGGGGCTTTTGTTGGGCAGGGGAACACAGCAACTGACTGCCCCTCTGACTCTCGCAATTCAAACAAAACTCTTCCTCCAACTGCGAACTCTGGCACACTCTCACTTCCTGGGGCAAAGGTACCTGTCATCCGCTCACCTCTCCTAGCAAACTATGTACTGGTAACCTTTGGAGATTGGTCTACGCATGTCTTGGTCGACACTAGAGCAGAAATATCAGTTATCAACAGCAGTATTCTAACCAACCAAACTATTCATCACATACCTAATGTCTCTCCAGCCGACATAAAGTACATTATCACAGCAAGTAGAGATACAGTACCTATCACAGGCACGGTCCATCTCAAGCTCCACTTTGGCTCACAGCAAGCTACTGTCAAGTTTTATATAGTGCCTGATCTTCAACCTGCAATAATTCTAGGCCTGGACTTTCTCAAAGCTCAGAAAGCCATCCTAGACTTTGTCTCAAGCAAACTGTCGCTGGATCCTCGGAGGCAACTCGCAGCTATAGACTCAGTCACTATGTCTCCTCAGTCAGAAATGGTTTTGATTGCCATGATTTGAGGTGAACCACTTCCACAAGGTGTTGTTGGCATCATCACAGGATCCCCCATGCTGCATCCATCAGGTCTCCTTCTGGGAAATACCTTATCGGCAGTGCATGATGATGCAGTCTTCCAAAAGTGCTGCAACTTCACAGATGAGCCAGTGGTCATTTCAAAGGGTGACAACATCGGAAAGTTTGTCTGCTTGTCGTCAGGGGACCAGCTCCATCTCATGCAAGAACCTCAGCCTGGTTCCACCAACTCTACTCCTGTCAGTACTATCACGACTACTCCAACTTCAGCAGAGTTATCCCTCAGTCAGTGACTATCCTCTTCCAAACTTCCAGCATCTCCAACAGAAAAGCAGCAACTTTTGAAATTCCTGGAAAATTACCTGGATGTCTTGGTTGGTTCAGATAACAAGCTTGGATGCTGTGATATCCTGCAACATACCATTGAAGTACAGCCCAACCAGAAACCAATCCATCAGTGAGCCTACAAAGTGGGACATAAACAGAAACAAGTCCTCAAGGACATAATCAAAGACATGCTTGACCAAGACATAGTCGAAGAATCTACAAGCCCCTGGGGTGCAACTTACTTGCTGGTGGTAAAAAAGGACAAAGGGTATTGTTTTGTGGTAGACTACAGAAAACTCAATGCCTACACGGTGCAGGATGCTCATCCCTTGCCTACAACCCAAGATGCTTTAGAGAGTCTTGGTGCAGCCAGTCCTGCTTACTTCACCACTCTAGACCTTCAGAGTGGGCTCTTTCAAGTTTCCATTGATCCAGCTTCGCGGCCATATACAGCATGGCGCTGCCACTTGGGACTTTTCCAGGTCAAACATCTGCCTATGGGTCTTTGGAAAAGTCCAGCCACATTTCAATGTGTTATGGAAGCTGTACTACTTGGGTTGTCTTGGAAATCTTGCCTAGTCTACCTGGATGATGTGACTGTCTTCAGCAGAACTTTGCCAGAGCACCTCCAACATCTCCAGGAAGTGTTTGAACGTCTCAGACAAGCCAATCTCAAGCTTCGCCCAGAAAAGTGTTGTTTTGCACAGCATCAAATTCATTACATGGGACATGTGGTTAGTTCTCAAGGCATCTCTCCAGATCCAGACAAGCTCTCAGCAGTTAAAGACTATCCAGAGCCTAACAATCTCAAATACCTTTGAGCTTTCCTGGGCTTGTCTGGCTACTACCGGAAGTTCATTTGCAACTACGCCAAGATTGCAGCTCCATTGTACACCCTCACAAAAGAGGGATGTGACTATATTTGGACTTCTGACTGTAAAGAGGCCTTTGATACCTTAAAACAAAACCTAATCTCTTCTCCAGTATTGGCATACCCAAGGTTCAACCAACCATTCAAGCTCTGCTCAGATGCAAGTTCCTTTGCAGTGGGCACTGTGCTCTGTCAAATTCAAGATGGAACAGAATGAGTTGTCTCCTATGCTGGGCACTCTCTTTCCTCTGCTGAGCAGAACTATGGCATCACAGAGAAAGAATGTCTAGCCATGGTATTTTGCGTGAAGAAATTTGACTGCTACCTTCGCTACTCCTCCTTTACAGCAATCATTGATCACTCTGCCCTCAGATGGTTATTTGAAATGAAGGAGCCAGTAGGCAAGTTCACCTGATGGATCGCCATGCTGTAATCCTACAACTCCTACAACTTGCAGTGTCAGTGGCTCAGTAGGTAGCACACTCGCCTCTGAGGCTGGGAGATCAGAGGGCTGTGGGTTCAGTTCCCACATCTGGCACTTGGGTTAATATCCCAGTACTGACACTGTAGTGCAGCATGAGAGGGGTGCTGCACTTCTGAGGTGCCGTCTTTCGGATGAGATGTTAAACCAAGATCCCATCTGCCTGGATTGGTGGTAGTTCAGGTGGATGTTAAAGATCCCATGGCACTTATCGAAAAGAGTAGGGGAATTTCCCCGGTGTCCTGGCCAAATTTCCCTCATTCACTAAAAATACCACCAACAGCTTAATCTGGTTCAAGGTCAGTTGGCATTCATCTGTATCCCCCTCCCCCGGGTCATGCCTGAAAATAGGCAGGATTTGTCTAGTGCACTTACCCGGTCAACAAAAGCTAAAATAAATAAAAATAAATAAAAAAACTCTGAAATTCAATACAGACCAGGTTGAATTCACTCAAATGTTGATGGTGTAAGCAGGAGACGATATCCCTCTGCATCCTCCTCAACAGATGAAGAATCCTGCTTACAAGCTCTTCCCTTCCATGCCATGGATGTGCTTCCTGTGGACACTCCTACAGCACCTCAGGTTGCTTTGCTGCTCCCTATTGCTTCTACAGAGAGACACAGAAATCTTCAGTTACTGCAAGCAGCCGAAGAGCTTCTCATCTCCTCTACATCTGATTTATCCCTGGAAACTGTTAAAACGCAACAAAGAACTGACACTCAATTTACAGACATAATCTCCTACTTAGAGTCTGGAACCTTACAGCAAAAAAGAAACAGCGCCAAGATGTACTTTTCCTTGCTTCGCAGTGCTTCCTCAATAACGGTGTGCTCGTTCACATTTGGACCAAGGAAGGCAAGGGTCGTCGCACGGATGGAACTCATGTACAGCTAGTTGTGCCAGCCTCTCTCATCCCTCAAGTTCTTCTCTCCACTCATGCCTCTCCACTTTCGGGAGGTCACATGGGAATACACAGAACTCTGGAAAAGACAAGGCTTCACTTCTTCTGGCCACACATGAACAGGGACATTGTCCAGTTCATAAAATCCTGCCAACCCTACTCCAAGAGAAAGCCTCCTGCCAGACCAACAAAAGCACACATCATCCCCATGCCTGTAGCCACTGAACCATTCCAAAGAGTCAGCACTGACATTCTTGGACCCTTGCCAACATGCTCTGACTCTGGTAACAAGTACATCCTTGTCTTTGTAGACTACTTGACAAAATATCTGGAACTCATCCCTCTGAGAGACATTAAAGCCACCACTGTGGCCAGTGCATTTCTCAACACAGTCATTTGTTGTCACGGTACCCCATCATATCTACATTCAGTCAGAGGCACTAACTACCTGTCCACAATTGTAAAGGTGGAAAAAAATTACAATTTGTAAATTATCCATTACTGATACTTAGAAAGGAGACGAACAGAGATGGTACTGATAGAGGAAGAATTTAATGATTATAACAATAATCACAGCAAGAGATTACAAGTGGTACATTTTTCATTCTTCATTCTTCATTCTTCAAACTAACAGTGTATAGTGGCTTGCTTATATAGTGGAAGACAGTACTATGGTTGTCTTATGATTGGTCCAAGACAAATATAAACTTTTACTTTAAAAGGCAATTTTCTTCTTTTAGTTCATGCACGACAAAGCAATTCTCCTTTTAGTTCTTGCATGACCTAATCCTTACTTAGCACAAATGTATTGATAGTGTAAATTATACTACTATATAAGGATAGCAATAGTAGTCATTACCAGTTATTAAGACCTAGAAGGAAGAAATAGGTTTGCACTTAAGAATGTGCACACAAGCTTTTTGTTCTGGCCTATCCTCCTGATAATAGTCAAAAGGGTAACTTGAACTCTATCCCTGTATTTCTGTTTGTGCAGGCACTTAAGACACCTGTCTGCCATTACTCACATGATCAGTACAAATATTAAGACACTTGAATATTACAAGTTGTGGCTCAGTTAATTAAACTTGTAACTTTTACAAGTTATATGATTCAGCTTCATAGATCAATATTAGTTACACAAACACATTATGTTTTAGACCAAAATGAGGTTTAGGCTGAAATTATTGGGACACATTTCTTTATCCCCTATTACAACAATTGTCCGAGAAACTTGCAAACTCTTGTCGACATGAAAAAGGCACCTACCACAAGTTACCATCCGCAATGCAACAGACAGAGTGAAAGAATGATGTCTACCATTCTCAGCACACTTTCCAAGTATCTGGATGAGACTCACAACACCTGGGACCGGTTTGTTCCCCTTGTGAAGTCTGCATACAATACCAACCCTTGTGTCGATAGCACTGAATACACCCCCTTCTTCTTAGTCCATGGACGTCACCCAAGAACTCCACTGGACAGGGATCTCCCACTGCTTGAGGTTCCTAAGTCAGCTTCTTCTTTCATCATCCCTCTTCTGGAACAGCTGGAACTTGCCCGACGAGTTGCAGTCACCACGTTGGGCCAGAGAAAATCAGCAATGAAGAAAATGTCTGCAGCCAAGGCGCATGAGCCTTCCTTCTCTGTTGGGGACACTGTCTATTCGTACCGTCCTGTTCTTGTTCCAGACACCACCAAGAAACTGCTTTGCCCCTGGACTGGACCATTCTACATTGTAGAAAAGCTTCCTCCGGTCCACGTTCGTCTGCGACGCAAGTCAGATGGCAAGCTGGTACACAACAAAGTCCATATAAATCGACTAAAGCATGGGTACCTGAATAACAACTTTCCAGATGACCCCAGTCCTCCCACAAATGAAGCTGCCCTTGAGCCTGCCATCCTCTCTGAAGTTGAGATCCCTCCAGACAACCTGCAGCCAGTTCCTACACATCTTCCCACTCCTGACACTCTCCAGCCAAATTCCGTTTTTCCAGAGGATTTGCCTGGGACTACTACTACTACTTCTTCTTCTTCATTTTCATCTTCATCTTCTTCTTCTTCTCAGAACTCTCTCTTCCACACACCCCAGTGTACCAGATCTGGAAGATCCTAAGAAAGAAGTTTGTCAATGGATCCTGGATTTACAGAGTAAAGTGGAGTGGATTCGATAGTGGGCAGAACTCATAGGTCACTTTTAACAACCTGATCCCCCTCCTGTCAGGAACTGGTGCAGTCCATGCATGCCTCCATTCCCACTGACCAGAAAAGTCGACGGAGGTCTTGAACTTTTGTTACCAGACTCAGTGAAATGTGTTGGAAGTAGTTCATTTTCTGATTTAACTGTTTGCAGTAAATATCTCATTGTACCTGTCTCTTATGCACCTGTTGCCATGGTACTATTTACTTGCATTAATGCTTTTTCCCCATTAGGAATGTTTCTTTACAGGGACAGTCCACCTGTTGTTTATGCAACTGTTATTAAAGTGTGAGCCTGCATTCTGGGTATCCTCCTGCTGCTACCCTTCCCTCTTTTCCCTTTTCCTTCCCCCACACTTTAGTGCTTGTGGTATGACCAAGTCTCAAGTACTATTGTGTCTCCCTCCTCTCTGGCGCTACTCTGACTGGTCCCCAGTGTAGTCCAGGTTCTTTCCTCCCCCCACCGCAGCGGAGCACTGTTCTGTTTTGTGAAATCTAATGCCTTGTAATGCATGAAATTTTTTTTTTGCCTTTAAAAAGTACTTAAGAATATTTCTTAGAAACCGTTTATAAATTTATTGCTCGTTCGAGTGGTGCTCACATTCACTGTTCCGGCAGTAATGTGAAGCGCACATTAAGCATGGCTGCTGCCCCTTTAAGAGCACTTAGAACTTGCATGTAACAATTTTTTGCACTGCCTGGCAGTGCCATGTATGCCTGTCAGTCAGAGTATTGGTCAGTCTGGGGTTAGTCCTCATGAAGAGAACAACTGCAGTACAGCAAATAAACCTGCTTTATTCTTTATTTTATGTGTCCATCTAGTCATTCGCACAGTCCAGATGGGGTCCTCACCAGCAGCCCCTGCAGCAACCAAAGGGTCTGGCAGATGACAGAGAACATAAGGGGTCCTTTAGTGGCAGACCAAGTAACCAAAATGCCACAATTTGCCAAAAGTCTTTTTATATGAGGTAGTGCCTTATAGAAGTGTTGAAGGGAGATATAGAGTTGTCCAAATTATGTGCCCTTCCTACACAGGTTTGATGTATGTATTTTAATTTTTTATATTACACTGCATCGAGTCGCTTTTATTTATGTGTATGTGCCATTGTTGCACATATGATGTAATGAGAATGGTGATGAGAACAATGGATTTGTCTTTATGGTGATGTTCATGCTTGTCGTTTTTATTTTTATTTTTTTTAGAGCATTTCCTTGATTGTTTTATTCAGCTTTTAGCATTCATATTTGATTGATAGCATATAAAGATTTTGGCGCGTGATTTGAAGTGCTGTCAATCAGTGCAGGGATGAGTTCTAAAATGGAAGGACCCCGCCAATTGAAAGCTAACTATGCTTATGCAGCAGTGAATACTGTATTTTATTTCGGTAATAATAAACTGCGGAGTTCTGAACATACAAATCAGAAATTGTTCATTTACAAACCCCTATGCTCTCACAGGAATTATTGCTATTACCGCTGTTTTAGATCAGTACTGCATTCAATTCTGCTGTTTCTGTTTCGCTTGTGAATAAATCAGTCTGAAGTGACTGTGTTATGTTACTGCAGCTTGTTCGGGAATATAAATGGTTTCCTTCCTGCTCGTTTGTTTTTTTTTTTTTTTTTGCTTCTGCTGTACCTTTATTGACTTTTGCATTACTTATTTTCTGATGCAAGGATTCTAGAGATTTTGTGGAGGGTGGATTTCAAAGTAGAAGAACCACCTTGTCAATACTACTCGAAAGAAATACTACTTATGATTTTTGTTTGCAATCTACTTGTCGATGTATTTCCTCAGATTTGAGAATAGAGCTGCCCTCTCATGGTTTTGACATCTGGTTTGACAGTCGAGTTGGACAATCTCCTCGAATGTATGGATAGGAGCGAACTGTTCATGCAGATTGCAATGTTTTAGTAAAGGGAGTTTCTGTGGATTGTTATTTGCTACAAACCCTGTTACATGGAAACATTTATTTTTTGACTTGTTGCTTGAGGGAAAACAAAATGGGGGATGCATAGCCAAACTATATAAACAAAATGGTGCAGATGAACTGGTGATCAAGACCATATGGAGTAAGCAGGAAGTAGACAAGCCTATATGTGTTTGTCTTTCCGTAGTCACTGTCAGGCTGGCTTGTAAATTTTACTTTTGCTAAAAGAAGTACAGTACAAAAAAATTCTCAGTGAAGGGTTTATAAAGATAGCGAGTTAGGCATCACCATCCAGATGAAATTGGATTTGTATGTGAAAGAGAAAGATCACTGACAGAAGGAAAGAGCATTTGATAAGTTTGATAATGAAATGAAAACGTTTCAGGCTGCTCTTCTTGTCATTCGTCTTGAGATTAATTACTTGTAATGTGTCTGACATGATTGATTCATGAATGGGGAGATGCTGGAAATGAACGGACATGGTAGTTTGCCTGATTGTTTTATCTTGGCCACTGTAAACTCCCCCAAAACTAGGAGCAACAACACAAATGTTTGCAAATTTTATTTTTGAAGGTATCACATCAGCATATAATAATAATAGTAGTGGGAAAATGTATCAGTTTTGGAAAGCCAGTATATCTTCTGGTAAAATGTAAACTTGTTGAAGAGATCACTCCCAATATTTTTTTTGGTTTTCTTTATATTGTTTCAAATTGTTGTAATACATTCAGGAAAACAGTTGAGCAAATGATCTTTGCACACATTTGGATCCATTAGCTGTGTATGTGATACCAGGGAATTTATTATGTTTCTTGGGTACCAGTATTTGGGGGGGGGGGATTAAGCACCTGACACCAGAGAATACATTTTTTGTAATGGTATTGTGTATCAGATAGTGGGGTGAAACCCACGGACACCAGGTAATGCTTCTATCTGAGATGGTGGTACTTCTCAGATAGTAGGGGTGAACCACTGGGCAACAGGGAAAGTTTTTTCTTTGATGGTGCTCGGTCCTGGAGCTTGGTTGTAATCACTAGACTCCTAATGATGTTGCCATGTCTCAAAGTGTCTCGTGGAACCCTCGAACATCATGGAATGCATTTTGTGTAATAGTGTCATGTCTCAATGAGTTCAGCAGAACCAATGGATTCCAGGGAATGCTGTTTGTATGACTGAACTCGGTCTTTGAGGTTTATGGGCTGACCCTAGACATGTAATAAAGATGTTGGTTGTATGCTGCTGTGTGTTGCAGTTTTAGCGTCCACACCCTCTTGAGACCAGGTACCATTAAACAAACAGCATTGCATTGTGTCTGTGTGTTATACCCCACCTACCAAGACATGGCACCATCATAGAAAAAACATTTCCTTGTGTACGTGTGTTCCACCCCCACCCTCAGAGTTATGGCACCAACACAGAAAAAGCATTACCTGGTGTCATAAGAGAAATTTTACAGTAACTGAGATAACAAACAAAGTTTATTCCTGGCATCAGTGTGGCTGTATGTGTATAGTCTGTGCAATGGCAGACTTGTAAAACAAAGCTGTGACTTGTGCCATCCACAGAGGAGAAAGAGAGAAACTAATGGGGACATTTTACAGTCACATTAATCACAAATGAAATTTACAAGTGTAGGCTGGAAAAATAAATGTGTGACTTGTGTAATTCATGTCAGAGAGACAGACTACTGAGGACCAAAAAGAAATGTTATATTCACATTAATCACAAATGATGTTTATTCCTGGGCATTGTGCTTGATAACAAATTGACACTTAAAGCGCAGGTGTCAGCGGTTGTCAAGTCCTCATTTTATCATCTAAAGAACATTGCCCAGATAAAGAACCTTGTTCTGCCTGTGATCCTTCCTGTGTTGGTCCATGCCTTTGTGTTCTCTCGTTTTGATTACTGTAAGGCGCAGGGTCCGTCTTCAAATATCGGGTGCCAGACCTTTTCCTTTTGCAGCCCCAACCCTGTGGAACTCTCTACCTTGTCAGATTAGAGAGTGCCTGTCCATCGAGACCTTCAAGTCCTCATTAAAACATATTTATTTAATTTAGCCTTTCGGGACAATATTTAGTTTTATCGTCGCTGCCTTTTTATTCTATATCTTTAGATTGTATATGATTTTATATTAAATTGTGTATATTTTATTTGATATTGTATTGTGCATGCACTTTGGTTTTTGGAAAAGTGCATTACAAATAAAATCCTGATTTGATTTGATTTGATCAGTGTGGATGAGTGTGTGCAGACAGGGCAAGAGCAGATTGGCAAAATAATTTGACTTGTGCCATATTGGGTGAGTGAGTGGGAAGGGGAGAGACTGCGAGACATCAACGAGAAATTTTACAGTCACATAAATCACAAATAAAGTTTATTCCTGGCTTAAGTGTGACTGTGTGTATAGGCTGGGCAAGGACAGACAGGCATACCTCTCAACCTTTTGTCCCCCAAATGTGGAACATTGCCTCTCAAAATGTGGAACAAACGAACAAAATGTGGAACACTTAATCAAATCTTTGCCTAGGAGGCTCAGAACACTGTTAAAATATTTGCATTTATGTTCAGAAAGTCTGTTATTAATTGAATAATATATATTTTTTGCATCATTTATTGTAGATTTTTGCTTTAAAATGTTAATACTGAATGTGAAACAAGTCCTCACAATGTGGAACAGGGAGATTTTATGAAGTAAAATGAGGAATGTTCCTCATAATGTGGTACAGTTGAAAGATATGCAGACAGGTAAAATAAATTTTTGTCTTGTGCCATTCAGATGGGAGAGAGAGAGATAGACAACTGGGGACCAAAAATCAATTGTACAGTCACAGAAATCACAAATGAAGTATATTCCTGTCCTCGATGTGGCTGTGTGTGTATAGGCCGGTAAAATAAATCTTTGACTTATGCCATCAACGGTGGGTGGGGGGGGAGACCAAAGAGACATTTCTACAGTCACAGAAATCAGAAATGAAGTTTCTGCCTGGCATCTGTGTGGCTGTGTGTGTATAGGCCAGGCAGAGGCAGACTGGTAAAATAAATCTTTGACTAATGCCATCGGGGGGGGGGGGTGAGTACTGGAGACCAGAGAGCTATTTGCACAGTCATAGAAATCACAAATAAAATTTATTCCTGTACTAAATGTGGGTTTTTGTGTACAGACTGGGCGATGGCAAGCTGGAAAAATAAGTCTTTGACTTGTAGAGTCCAAAGACGAGAGGGAGAGAGACTATTGGGGACCAAAGAGACATTTTTATGTTACAAATATCACAAATAAAGTGTATTCATGAACCCAGTGTGGCTGTGTGTGTACAGACCAGGCAAGAGCAGACTGGCAAAATAATCCTTTGAGTTGTGCCATGCTGGAAGGGGGTAGAGAGACTACGGGCCACCAGAGAGATATTTTACAGTCACATAAACAACTTGTAAAGTTTATTCTTGGACAAAATGTGGCTTTTTGATGCAGGCTGGTAAATGACTTGTGCAGTCCGGGGGGGAGAAACTATTGGGGCCAAAAGAAACATTTTTAGTCACAGAAATCACAAATATATCCTGGCCTCAGTGTGGCTGTGTGTGTACAGACGGGGCAAGAGCAGACTGGCAAAATAAACCTTTGACTTGTGCCATGGGTGGGGGGGTGGAGAGAGACCTCGGACCAGCAGAGAGATATTTTACAGTCACATAAATCACAAATAAAGTGTATTCTTGTACAAAATGTGGCTTTTTTTTATATAGCCCAGGCAATGGCAGGTGGTAAAATAAATCTTTGACTTGTGCAGCCCTAGTTGTGGGGGAGACTGTTGGGAACTATTGGAGGCTAGTATGGGAAGGTTAGTGGAGGGTTATTGGACAACAGGGAATGCTTAACTTGTGCTGATGCCCGATATGGGAGTGGATGTTTTTATTATCTTATACCTTCATGTCTTTCTTCCTTCAGGAAATCTACTGATCAGACGTCTTACTGAACAACATAAACATCTGTCTAATAGACTCCTGGTCTGAGTTTTCTGTGGATTATCAAACATCATTTGATTAACTAGACAAGGTTAGTTATATGTTTTATATGTTGTGCCACATTGTATGGTAGGGAAATGGTGTACCATCAAACAATAGGGAATGTTTTTATAGTATATAGGAGCCCTCAATTTTACATAGATTTTAAAAGCTTCTGAAATCTATTTATTGCAGAGCCATACACCTGGTGGCATGTTGGGGTGGTGCTAGTGTGGTTAGCTTGAATCCATCCACAGCCCCCCTGCACCTTAATATTTCTGTCATGTCCACTCTTTCCCTCCTCTCTTCCAGAGAGTACATATTGAGGTCCCTTAATCTCTCATAAGTCTTGTGTTTCAAGTCCTGTTCCATCTTAGTCACCCTTCTCTGGACTGTCTCCAGCCTGTTAATGTTCTTACAAAGGTTTGACCTCCAGAAATGCACTCAGTGCTCCATGTAAGGCCTGACTATATTTTTTTATAAGGACAACCAAATGATCTGGGGCTTAAAGGAAAGGACCTATGGGGAGAGACTCAAGGAGCTCAACTTGTACACGTTGCAGGAGAGGAGAGATGGGGGGGAATGTGATTAACATCTTGAAGTACATGAAGGGGATAAATTGGGGGGGCTCAGTTGGTGTGTTCCAAAGGAAGAAGGGAGGGTCAACCAGACTAGGGGGCATGGGTGGAAGCTGGGGGGGAGAGTTGGGGAGGAAAGGAGGACGTGCGACTTCACTGAGAGTGTGGTGGCACCATGGAATGTACTGCCCAGGGGACTAGTGGAGGCAGAGACTGTGGAGTGGTTCAAGAGGGTTTGGACAGGTATAGGGGAAGGTGTGTGCTGGTAAAGTACAATACAAGGGGAATGTCTTGTACTGGAAATGGAGAATCCCAAGGGGTTGGGGGGGACAGCAGGGTCAGGTCCCAGTTTGGGGGCTGACTAAATGAGCAGACATGAAAGGCCATTAGGCCTACTCTGCTGGCATTTTAGTATGTTAGGATGATGGTGCCGGGTGTTTGAGAGTGGGGAAGGGGGGAACCACTGGACACCAGAGAATTTTTTTTGGTGTGATGGCTCCAGGTCTCAGATGGTGGTGTTATCTCCCTGACACCAGTGAATGCATTATGTGTGATGGCGCTGGGTCTCGTATGGTGGGGTGGAGCCCCTGGACACCAGGTAACACTGTGTGTTGGGCGGTGCTGGGTGTTGCAACACCTGGCACCATCCTACAAGTAGCAATCCATGGTATCCAGTGGCTCACTTCCAGCCTCTGAGACCCGGCATCATCACACACATAATGCATTGTCTGATGTCCCCACCCCGATGCCCAGAACTGCATACACATATGCAATACTGAAGTGTTCATGAGGTCAGTGCAAGTCTTTTGTCATTATAGTACGGTAAAGCACTATTCGGTTATGACCAAGTAACATCAGGAGGCATTAACACACACTAAAGGGTAGTTAAAATGCTGACTGATGTTATCCGGTCAAAACCAAATAGTCATTTGCATGCTATTCTGTGACTTTACGTGGCTGTTCATGTTTGCTGATACCCAGAACTGCATACACATATGCAGTACTGAATAGTTCATGAGGTTAGTGCAAGTCTCTTGTCATTATAGTGTGGTAAAGCATTATTTGGTTATGACTGGGTAACATCAGGAAGCATTAACACACACTAAAGGGTGGTGAAAATGCCAACTGATGTTATCCGGTCATAACCCCACAGTCATTTACCTGCTATTCTGTTATTCCACTTGGCTGTTCATGTCAGCTGACACCCATAACTGCATACAGGTATGCGGTACTGAAGTGCTCATGATGTCAGGGCAGGTTGTGGGTCATTATAGTAAGGTAAATCACTATTCAGTTATGGATGGGTAACATCAGGAGGCATTAACACACACTAAAGGGCCTTTGAGAGTCCTGGATATAATTGTAATCAGCAATAAATGACTGACAGTATTGAATGCCTTTATAAGGTCGATATATGTGGTCCAACAAGTTGGCCATGGTCCAGAGCATGGCGGATGTAATTTGTGAATTTGAGAAGGGCAGTGATGGCGCAGTGCACATTTCTAAAATTGCACTTCTGTGGACATTGCATGTTGTATTTCTCAAGATGTACAGGCTGTTCTGTCACAATTCGGTCAATTGCATTGGTTGGGTGGAAATAGGTCTGTATTTGCTATGTTTTGTCCTGTCGTCAATTTTATAAATTGGGGTAACAATTGCTGATTTCCATTTGTCTGTGAAAACCTGAGAGAAAGGTTTTAATCTCAGTGAAGGGGGGTGGGGAGTGGGACAGAACTTCATCCAGGGTAAGGACAACAAGTTTCAGATCAAGGAGAACTTCAATGCAAAGAGAGATTTGTACTGTCACAGAAATCACAAATAAAGTGTATTCCTGGCCTCCGTGTGGCTATATGTGTATAGACAGGGAAAGAGCAGTCTGGCAAAATAAATCTTTGACTTGTGCTATATGGGGGGGGGACTATGGGACAACAAAGAGATACTTTTACAGTCACAAATCACAAAGTTCTTTTCTTGTCTTAAATGTGGCCAGGGCAAAATAAATATTTGACTTGTGCAATCCAGAGGGAGGAAAGAGGGAGAGAGAGGGGGAAGGGGGGCTATTGGTGTCCAAAGAGACATTTGTAAAGTCAAAGAAATAATGTATTCCTGGACTTAGTGTGGTGCCGCCTGGTATGGGAGTGAATTAGGGGACCACTGGACAACAGGAAATGTCTTTTTTGTTGGTGGTTGCGCCTGGTTTAGGAGAGCTTGTGGGGGGACATTGAACATCAGGCAATGCTTAACTTGTTGTGGTGCCTGATATGGGAGGGAATTAGGTGACTACTGGACAACAGGGAATGCATTTTTGGTGGTGGAGTCTGATATGGGAGGGCTTGTGGGGGGGCAACTGGAAAACAAGGAGATGCTTGACATGTGGCACCTAATATGGGAGGGAATTAGGTGACCACTGAACAACAGGGAATGCATTTTTGGTGATGGGATCTGATATGGGAGGGCTTGTGGGGGGGCAACTGGACAACAGGGGGATGCATGACACGCTGTGGCGCCTGATATGTAAGGGAATTGGGGGACCAATGAGCAACGCGAAATGCATTTTTTGGTGGTGGTGCCTGATATGGGAGGTCTTTTTGGGAGGCCATTGGTCACCAGGGAATGTTTAACCTGTTGTGTTGCCTGGTATAAGAGTTAAATGGCGGGCCACTTGACATCAGGGAATGTGTGGTGGTTTTTTTTTTTTGTTTGTTGTTTTTTTGCAGTGGGGCCTGCTTTGGGAGGGTTTGTGGAGGTTGACTTTGTATACCAGGGAATGCTTAACTTGTGGTACCTTATATGTGATGGGATGTTTTTACTATCATATCACTGTGTCTTCCCGCAGGAAAGCTGCTGATTGGACATCTTACTGATCGACAAGAACATCTGTCTCGTAGATTCCTGGTCCGAGGTTTCTGGAGATTTTCGAACATCAGCTTATTCACTTGTCAAGTTTAGTTCTATGCATTACATGTTGCTGCGCCTGGTATAGGAGGGAATTGGCGTACAACCTGACAACAAGGAGTGCTGTTATTGTGGCAGTGCCTGGTTTGTGAGGGTATGGGGAGGCCATTGGACACCAGGAATTGTTTTTTGTTTGATGGGACAAATTGAGGGCAATGGCAGGCTGGTAAAATAGATATTTGACTTGTGCAATCCAGAGGCAGAGAGAGAGAGAGAGGGGATGGGGGACTATGGTGTCCAAAGAGACATTTGTAGTCACAGAAATAGTGTATTGCTGGACTCAGTGTGGTGTCGCCTGGTATGGCAGTGAATTAGGGGACCACTGGACAACAGAAAATGTATTTTTTGGTGGTGGCGCTTGGTTTAGGAGAGCTTGTGGGGGGCAACTGGAAAACAAGGGGATGCTGTATTTGAAAATGTCTCCTCCTGCACTTTGTTTTTATTCTTTTATTCTTTAGGTACTTCAATGATTCTATCATGTCCCCTCTTTCTGTCCTCTCTTCCAGAAAGTACATATTGAGGTCCCTTAATCTCGCCTCACAAGTCTTGTGTTGCAAGCCCTGTACCATTTTGGTCACTCTTCTCTGGACCATCTCAAGTCTGGTGATGTCCTTACAAAAGTGTGGTCCCCAGAACTGCACATAGTACTCCATGTAAGGCATGACTATTGTTTTTAAAATAACCCCCAGGTCACTTCCCTCTTTTGTGGCTGCCAGCAACTCCCCATTCCCTCCTGATGCTATAGTTTTCCCAGGGTTTCTGTGGCACAAATGCAAAATTTTGCAGGTTTTTAAATTAATCTTCAGTTGCCAGTCCTTAGACCACTTTTCAAGCTTCCTCCTCCTCATTCTCCCCCCCCCCCGGGGGTATTCACTGTGGTACAGATATTGTTGCCATCTGCAAACAGGCAGAACTTTGCCTCCAGCCTTTCTGCAGTGTTCCTAATGACTAGTAAAATAAATCTTTGTCATGTGCCTTCCAAAACGGAGAGAGAGAGTGTGCCATACAGAAGGGAGAGTGAGAAAGAGAGAGATGAAGAGGTGCCATGTCTTGGCAGGTTGGGCAGAACCAACTTACATCTGGAAATGATGAGTGTTTGATGGTGCCAGTCATCGGATGGTCTCCATTCCCCCTAGAATTTTGAAAATGTTAGCCACTGTGGCTAAAGTGACCCCATACTGTGAAATCATGAGCCACAGCATGATATATGCTGCCAAATTGGTTATTCTAAACCATGTACTATGCTGTTGCTAAAAACAGCATGAACAGAAGATTTTAGCCTCCATGGCATGGGTAACTTAAAAAATCTTTAGACATTTTAGCCTCATTCTCTACACATATTCGCCAGTGACGACGTGGTGAGTGGCTTGTGGGAACATTGATGGTGATGGGCAACCCACGAACATCAGGTAATGCTGTCTGTTGTATGGTGCTTGGTGCTGGAATACCCGGCACCATTCAAACAAACAAAATGCCTAAAATGTTGTGATGCCTGATATGGGAAGAAATTGCTTGACCATTGGTCAACAGGGAATGCACTTTTCTTGGGACTGATATGGGAGGGCTTGATTCAGACCATTGAACACCAGGGAATGCTTAACATGTGGTTACACCTGATACGGGATTGGATGTTTTTATTATCATATCACTGTCTTCCCACAGGAAAACTCCTGATCAGACATCTTACTGATCGACAAGCACATCTGTCTCGTAGAGTCCTGGTCCGAGTTTTCAGAGATCTTTGAACATCAGTTTATTCACTTGTTAAGGTTAGTTCTATGCATTCCACGTTATCTCATCATTGGGAAATGCAGCCACTGGTGCCACTGATGAGTGAGAAGAAAAAGGGTGGTCTTTATGAGATACAGGAATCGGGAAGGGGGATGATTGGGAAGAGTACCTACAGGAGGCAAGGGAGGTGATAAAGGCAGTAAGAAGAGCAAAAGCCACCGAAGAGCTCATGGTGGCACAAGGCATAAGGGAGGGGGAGAAGAGCTTCTTCATGTACTTCAGGGAGAAAAAGACACTAAATAACAGATAGTAAGGATTAAGAAGGATGGCGTATGGATAGAGAAGGGGAGAAAAGGCAGAAGTACTCAATAACTATGTCTGCTTGGTATTTACGAAGAGAGAGGAAGGGTGCTACTCAAGGGGATGGGGGGCAGTATAGGCTGGGGAGGGATTGACAATTCAACCCTGCCTTTTGGTCTTTCTTCAGCACCAAGGGTCAGCAGTTGTGGCACACCTTCAAAGGCAGGGGTTCACAGTGTTCACATACTTAGATGACTGGCTGGTGGTAGGGAAATCACCAGATCAAGTCTGACAATATCTACAGCCCACCCAAGGGCTCTTGAAGCCTTTGAGGTTCCTGATCAATCACAAAAAATCAGTCTTCCTTTCTGCAAAAGTCCTGCAGTTCATAAGGGCAGAGATCAATACCCTGCAGGGCAGTGCCTACCTGCTTCTTGACAGAGTCAGCAATCTCCAGCTGATTGCAAATTCATTCACCTTGCACAAACAAAACTGTCTGAGGACAAACAGAACATTCCTCCCCAAGGTGGTTTCTGATTTCCATCTTAACCAATCCATTACCCTACCTGTCTTTTTCACTGAGCACTCCACTTCTGGTGAAAGAAGACTTCGCAGTCTGGATGTCAAGAGATCTGTCAGCCTTGGTATATGTTGCCTAATCAGGTCAAAAAGAAGTGCTCCAAGTGCACTATTGGGTGCTCCTGCCTGGCACCCCCCCCCCGCTTGTGGGAGAAGATCAGGGCCAATCTGGCCTGCCAGGTAGCCCCACCCTCACAAATTTAAACCCCACCTGGAGTGAATGAATTCTGCCAGTCTAAGCTGCAGAACCTCTTTCCCTTCTGAACTAAGGTGGATCCTGCCCCTTGTGTACAGTTCCTTGTCATTTCAGGTTGCACCCCAGTCCCCGACCGCCCAACCCCTGGCCTTGCATCATTCCCGAGCCACATTTACTTCCCTTATTTTTTGCTTGCTATCCCAGATCCACCCTCCCCTCTCTCCCTCCCCTCCACGTTACCCTGTATGTCCCTTCTTCTCCCCCTCATGCCAATTCCTAACTGTCCCTTCCACACCAACCCTTATTTCTCACTGACCTTACCTCCTTTGCATCTTCCCTACCTGCTATGGCACTGTGGTCCATTCCCATTTTTCTCCTAGGAGCAAGGGCCCCTAACCCCCAGGTCTTCCACCTCACAGACCTGTCTAGCTCAGCCACTTTCCTTCCCCCTGCTATGCACGGGACCAATCCTGTATATCTCACAGGAGCAAGGCCCCCCATTGCCCCCTGCTCTTTTCCCTGTCAGACCTGTCCTCCACCACCAATACCAGAGAATTCTTCCTTTTTTGGCAGCACAAGATATGGGATGGCATAAGCAGACCACTAGACCCCAGGGGGTGATTTACTTGTGGTGGGGCCTGTTATCGGAGGGCATGGGGGACCTCTGTACATCAGGAATGTTTTTATTTTTGGTGGTGTTTGGTATGGGAGGGCTTTGACTGAGACCATTCGACACCAGTTCAGGCCTTATTTTTTGAAGTGTCTTTTATTGGAGGACTTTTGTAGGCCCACAGGACTCAAGGAAATTCATTATTTCTGATGGCACCAGGCATGGGAGGGCTTGAATGGGACCACTTGACACTGGGGAATGCCATACTTGTGGTGTGGCCCCAGCTCCCTATCAGTATCCTCATTCTTTATCGAAAGCCTATAAACTATCCCCCAGTCTAATCTTGCTACCCCTCAAGTTGTATAGTTGCACTCATATGGCTTCTGCTCTGTCTTCTTCCCCCTACTCCCTATTACACCTTATCCCTTACCTAACGTAGATGACCACCCCACTTGTGCCAAATGGTTGGGGGTGGGGCAGGAGAGAATACGGGGCACCAGATAGATATTTTACAGTCACATAAATCACAAAGTTTATTCATGGACATTTTTCCCTGCCTATCTCTTATAAAAAGACTGTACCCTTGTAGCTCCACCTCCCAGCTATGGCACTCTGTTTTAAGAAAAGTGTTGTTGTGTATTTAGGCCAGCATACAGTATTTTATATAGTGTACTATAGGAAAGAAACTGAAAGGAAGGAGGGAGTGGTGATGCCGCTGTATAAAACACTGGTGAGGCCTCACCTAGAGTACTGTGCGCAGTTCTGCAGGCTGCACCTCTGTAAGGACACTGACAGTGTGGAGGCAGTCCAGAGAAGGGTGATTAAGATGGTACAGGGTTTGCACCAGAAAACATATTGGGAAAGATGTGAGGAAGTTCTTCACAAAGAGGGTGGTGGACGCATGGAGTTGTCTGCCTCAGGAGGTGGTAGACGTACGCACTGTGAATGATTCAAGCATGCTTGGGATAGGCATAGAGTAACCATTGAGTAACAGCAGCAGATGGGTCGGATATAGTAATCCAGTACAAGGGCTTAAGGGCATACTAGATGGGACAGGCGGTCCTTATCTACCGACAATTTCTATGTTGCTATATAGATTAAGAGACCTCAATATGTACTCTCAGGAGGAGAGGAGGGAAGGGGGGGACATGATCGAAACACTCAAATATCTTAAGAACATAAACAAGGTGCAGGAGGGGCACGTCTTCCAGATTCCTCACCCCCCACTACTACCTTCAGCTGTCTATCCTGCAACCAGCTCCCTCACCATCTCCCCTACCTCATTGTTCATCCAGCTTCACTTCAGTTTCAGATTTCTTGCTCTGGCTCTTGACACATGTGTCAGTGTCCTCACCCATGAGAAAGGACACTCATTGGACTTGGTGTTCCACCTGGGGATGGAGATCTCCGAAGTGGAGGTGGAGCCAGCTGGTTGGTCTGACCATCACATCCTGACATTCAGTTTCGCAGCCCCCCCAAAAAATGTCTGCCCCAAAGGAGTTGGTACAGTTCCGCCCTTTAAGAGGAATTACCTCAGAAGGCCTAATGGCGGTGCTGGACCTCTTGGGATTTTCAAGGCATAGCACTAATCCGGGGCCTCTTGTGTAAGCCTATAACAGGGCTGTTACTGAGGCTTGGGATATCATTGCTCCTTCTCATGTTCACCGTCTTACCTCTCATCTGGGTGCTCCCTGGTTTAACAGGGAAATCTGTGAGTTGAAGAGGCGGGGGCGAAGGTTGGAAAGACACTGGTGGAAAACTCACCTGGAGAGGGATAGACTTAGATTGATGGATCATTATAATATCTATCAATCAGCAATTTCCCATAAGAAGGCAGAATTCCTGTCCAGGGAAATTGCTATGGCAAAGAACAGACCACCCCAGCTCTTCCGGACTATGGACAGACAGTGCAATCCGGAAGCACCAAGTTATGTCAGCAGCGACAATGCTGACCTCCCCCACAGCGATGGCGCAATACCGACGCAGGTATTGTGCCGCCTGTTCTGCAGGTGTTTTCTGTGGGGGGCTGTGCTCCTCACACCCCCTGGACTTTATTCCAACTTCAGGTCGGAGTTGGTCCTGGAAGGAAGCGGAACATGTGAAGTGAAACAGGGAAAGGACCATTACCTCGAATGTCGCCGTAATGACCTTTTTTCCCCGTTTCACCATCGGGGTGGCACCGTAAAGGGGTGTACAATCCAGCTCATCTTCACTCTGGTCAAGCATTGTCACAAAAAGAGTGTGAGGAGTTTGCACAGTTCTTCTCCAATAAGGTGTCCTCCATCAGGGATAAGATCAGCCAGTGCCTTCCCACCGGACCTTGCATTGATCAATCGGGTGGTGCTAATACCAAATATGCCTGGTCCACCTTTAGTCAACCAGTAGTCGTGGATATAGTGAGGATCATCCAGACTTTGCGGCCAACCTACTGTAGTTTGGACCCGGGCCCTACATGCCTACTAGTGGGGTGTGTAGAAGTCATTGGCCCAGTCCTTGCTCATTGGAGAGAGGTATCTTTCCAGATCCCTTAAAGAAGGCAATAGTATGCCCCATTAAAAAAAAAAAAAAAAAAAAAAACTCCCTTGACCCTGACTGCCCAGCTAACAACAGACCAATCTCGAACTTACCCTTAGTTGGGAAAGTTATCGAGAAGGTGGTCGCACTGCAGCTGGAAGACCATTTGACCAACCACAATATCTATGACCCTCTCCAGTCTGGCTTCAGAAAAAGGCATAGCACTGAAACAGCCCTGGTGAGGGTACTTAATGACCTTCTGATGGCGAGAGACTGGACAGCCTGTTCAATCTTGGTTCTCCTTGATCTCTCATCAGCATTTGACACCATGGATCATGGGGTGCTGTTCGAGCGCCTGTGGTTTTTCTGTGGACTAAGAGGGGCAGTCCACAGTTGGTTTCAATCTTTCCTCATGGGTAGATCCCAGAGAGTGGTGTCGGGAATTTATTTCTTGACCCCTCATGAGCTGTCTTGCAGGGTTCCACAGGGCTCAGTGCTGTCCCCCATGTTATTCACAGTGTATCTGCTTCCATTAGGGGACATTATAAGGTGGTACGGATTGAGTTTTCATTGCTATGCTGATGATTCTCAACTGTACATGTCTTTTGTATCCGAACAGGAATTAGACTCTGTTACAGTGTTTAATAACTGCCTACTGGAGATTCAGAACTGGATGAGTGCCAGTTTGCTTCAGCTGAACTCAGGAAAAAACGTGGTATTGGTTGTGGACCCTGGTTATAGGATATTGGGGTATGGGCGGGAAAATCCTCAGGATTAAATCTTGGTGGAATCCTGCTTATTGCTTCTGGCCAGGTGCAAAACCTGGTCGTGATATTTGATGAAGGCCTGGCTCTGAGGGCACAGGTTTCGGCTGTAGTCAAATCTTCTTATTACCATCTAAGGAACATAGCCCGGGTGAAGCGCCTGGTCCTGCCTGAAGATTTTCTGACCTTGGTCCATGCTTTTGTCACCAGTTGTTTTGATTATTGCAATGCCCACTACTTAGGGCCAATGGGGGTAGATATCCGACGTCTACAGCTAGTGCAGAACGCGACAGCCAGGTTATTGACTGGAGCTTCTAGATCCAGTCATATAACACCTGTGCTACATGAACTGCACTGGTTGCCAATACAGTGGCGGATTACCTTCAAGGTCATGTTGCTGACCTATAAGGCCTTTCTTGAGCAGGGACCCCACTACCTGAAAGAGCTCCTGTGTCCTTACTGCCCCACCCGCTCACTCCAATCCTCTGGTGAGGGATTGCTAGAGATTCCCAGAGTATCCCTTAACTCATTGTGTCCTAGCCACCGCCTGGAGTCAGCAGATCAAGTGCTCCAGTGTGTCTCAGGACGAATACAGACATCAGCTGTAGAGTCCCTGTGTGCCCTTGCAACGTTTGGAGATGTCAGTAAAATATTTTAATATTACTTGCCAGCCAGTCCAGATAGGGCTTATTAACCCTCTCTGGGTGATTCTCCACATTTTAAGCCTCTTGGGATTGGCTGGTAAGTTTAGGGGTCCCATTTGAAAATCGTTAAAAAAACCCCCTTTTTAGTGCTGGCATCCTCATTTTGCTGTTGCATTCAGGGGGTGTAGGAGTTGAGCTGCAAATCATTCAAAAGAGTTTGTTCCATTATTGCTGAACGCCCGATATTGCCTCACAGTTACTACTCTGATTTCAGGTATTTTTTTTTTTTTTTTTTTTTATTTATTGGGTTAGTGCTGAGTTTTCGTGTATTTAGTCTGTTTTCAGAGAGTCACGTCACCGAGAAGCAGGAAAACCGGAAGTACGGCTTCTCGGTCAAAGCAGTTTTCAATCCAGGCTCCTCATTGTTTATTTTATATTTTATTACTTTCTTGCCTGTTTCTTGTCTTGTGTATGGAAATTATCTGGGCATAGCGTTGAGTGTTTGTGTGGCATGCGTCTTTGGGGCAGGTAGTCAGAAAGTCAGAATGCTGAGAACTTCAAGGTACAGTGCTGCATTTATTGGGTTAGTTCTGAGTGTTTTCATGTGTTTTGGTTGTTTTCATAGAGCCGTGTCACTGAGAAGCTGGAAAACTGGAAGTAAGGCTTCTCGGTCACAGCAGCTCTCGATTCAGGCTCCTCGTTCTTTATTTTTTTATTTTTTTTGCCAGTTTCTTGTCTTTTGTGTGGCGATTATCTGGGCATAGTGCTGAGCATTGGTGGGGCAGACCTCTTGGTGGCATAGCATGGTAGACAGAAAGTCAGCATGCCAAGAACACCGAGGACGTCAGCTACAACACCAAGGTAAACAGTTCTGTAGTTGTGGGGCACACTACAAGCTTATTTTTCTTTAGAGCCACATTACTGTGAAGCCGAAAAAACTGAAGTACAGCCTTTTTTACAAGGTTGTTCAGCATTCACCTTCGTCTGCATGCCCAGGTCAAATCTTCAGGTAACAGTGTTTGCATTAATTTACTGCCCATGTGTGTTCTTCCCTTTTGTTATTTGCTTTTGAGTTACAGGTGGAGTGGTTGCAAGTGAAGGAAGGGTACCAAGGATCAGCTAGAGGTGGAGGACGGGATCACAGCACAATCTATGCTGATGTGGTGTCTCAGAGGGTGGAGGGGGGTGGTGAGAACACCAGGGAAGGTTTTCCTTTTATTGGGTGCAATGGGAAGGGAGACACCTTGGAATGCAGTTCATGGGATGGCACCGTGTGTTTGCTGATTGGAGGGAGGCCCGTGACACCTGGGAATCCATTTTGGGTGATGGTAATAGGCCAAAGACAGTGGTGGGAGTCCCCCCGACAACAGGGAATGCTGTTGGTGGAATGGTGCCTGGTCTTCCAACACCCAGCACCATCCAACAGACAGCAGTACCTGGTGTCTGTGTGCCCCCATACCCTATGAGACCTGCCACCATCACACAAAATGGATTCTGTGGTGTCAGTGTCCTTGCTCCCACCGTCCAACACACAGCATCATGACACAAAATAGATTCCATGGGGCCGGCACCCCCCCAACCACCACCGTCAAACACCCGGCATCATCTCACAAAATGAATTCCCTGGTGTCCAGTGGCCCCGCCCCCCAGCACAGAGTGTTTGATGGTGGGGGAGAATGTGCCAAAGACAATGCTGCTTTGCTATGGTACTGCTTTTAGGGGGCTGGTGGATGGAGTGTGCAAAAAGAAAAAACTGTTCCTTTCATTTATTGTGCTGGGTGTGGGAGGGTGGGAGTGGGACCACTGAACAGCAGCGAAGGTTTTTGTGTAAGTTGCCGGGTTTTGTACAGTGTGGAAAACCACTAGATCCCAGGAAATCCTTTTTGTGAGATGATGTGTGTTTTCACACTGGAGTGGGAGAACCCAGACACCTGTGGATCCATTTTGTGTGATGGCATCGTGTGCTTGCCAGTTTCAAGGAGGTCCTCAACAACAGGGAATCAATTCTGCGTAATGGTAATGGGTTTTGGAGGGTGGTGGGAGACCCTGACAACAGGGAACGCTGTTTGTGGGATGGTGCTGGGTGTTGAAACACCCGACACCATCCCACAAACAGTGCAATCTGGTGACTGAGTGCCCACACACCCTCTGATGCCTGCCACCATCACACAAAATAATTTACGTGGTGTCTGTGTCCTCACCCCCACCGTCAAACACACAGCAACATTGCACAAAATGATGTCCCTGGGGTCGGGTCCCCCCCCCATCAAACACCTGGCATCATCTCACAAAGTGCGTCTCTTTGACATTGGAGGACAATATACCAAAGACAATGCCATTCTGTTATGGTGATGCTTTTTGGGCACCATGGGATGGAGTATGCAAAAATAAAAAACTGCCTTTAGTTTGTGCTGGGTGTCGGAGGGTTGGAGTGGGATCACTGAACAGCAGCAAATGTTGTTTTGTATGTTACCATGTATGGAGAACCACTGTATCCCAGGAAATCCATTGTGTGGGATGATGACTGGTGTTTTGAAGTTGGGGTGGGAGAACCCCCGACACCTGGGCATCAATTTAGTGTGATTGCATGGTGTGTTTGCTGGTCGGAGGGAGGCTCGTGACACCAGGGAATCCATTTTGTGTGATGGCAATGGGCATCAGAAGGTGGTGGGAGCCTCTGTCACCAGATTATGCTGTTTGTGGGATGGTGCCGGTGCATCCCACAAATAGCGTACTCTGGTGTCTGTGTGCCCACATGCCCTCTAAGGCCTGCCATCATCGCACAAAATGATTTCCATGGTGTCTGTGTCCTCACCTCCACCGTCAAACACACAACAACGTTGCACAAAATGGATTCCCTGAGGTCGAGCCCCCCCTCCCCGTCAAACACCCGGCATCATCTCACAAAATGCATCTGTTTAATGTTGGGGGACAATGTACCAAAGACAATGATGTTCTGTTATGGTGCTGCTTTTTGGGGGCCGTGGGATTCCCTGGAGTCTTGTGGTCTCTGACCTGTGGCAAGTTGTTTACAAAAGAGATGTGATATAAACCGAATGCCATTTTGTGTTCTTGCCAGGCATTGGGGGGGTGGGGGGAGGGACCACTGAACACCATGGGGAATGCTATCTGATTTGTTGGTGGATATCGTGGGGTGTGGAGACCACCAGGGAATCCATTTTGTGGGAGGGTGTCATATGTCTGAAGGTTGGAAGGAGGACCCTGACAGCATGGCAACCATTATGTGGTGGCGTCAGGTCTCAGAGGAAGGGGGTCACCCAGACAACAGGCATTGCTGTTTGTGGGATGCTGGTGGGTGATGCAAGGCCTGGCACCATCCAACAAAGAGCACTACCTGTTGTCTGGGTGACCCTCCTCTCTCCGAGATCTGACGCCAGCATGCACAATGGTTGCCATGCTGTCAGGATCCTGCATCCTACCTTCAAACACCAGGCACCATTACACAAAATGGACTCCCTGGAGTCTTGTGGTCTCTGACCTGCAGCAAGCTGTTTACAAAAGAGATGTGATATAAACTGAATGCCATTTTGTGTTCTTGCCGGGCATTGGGGGAAGGGGACCACTGAACACCGTGGGGAATGCTGTCTGATTTGTTGGTGGATACCGTAGGGTGTGGCAACTACAGACCACCAGGGAATCTATTTTGTGGGGTGGTGTCGCATGTTTGAAGGTTGGATGGAGGACCCTGACAGCATGACAACCATTTTGTGTGGTGGCGTCAGGTCTCAGAGGGCAGGGGGGTCACCCAGACAACATGCATTGCTGTTTGTGGGATGCTGGTGGGTGACGCAAGGCCCGGCACCATCCAACAAAGAGAAGTACTTGTTGTCTGGGTGACCCTCCTCTCTCCAAGATCTGATGCCAGCATGCACAGTGGTTGTCATGTTGTCATGGTCCTCCATCCCACTTTCAAACACCAGGCACCATTACACAAAATTGATTCCCTGGAGTCTCGCGGTCTCCCACCTGCAGCTGGGTGTTTCTGAAAGGTATGCTATGAATATAATGCCATTTTGTGTTGCTGCCAGGCAAGAAAAATTTGTTTTAGGTGATTTTGCTGGGTCTTGGAGGGTGGTGGTGGGACCACTGAACACCAGGGAAGGTTTGTCTTTTTTTGTGTCTAGTAACTGAGAGTGTGGAGAACCGCTGTATACCCGAAAACCATTTTGTGGGATGGTGACAGGGGTTTACATTGGGGTGGGAGAACCCAGACACCTGGGAATCCTTTTCCTGTGAAAGCGCTGTGTGTTTGCTGGTTAGAGGGTGGTCCCTGACACCAGGGATACCATTTTGTGTGATGGTAATGGGTTTCAGATGATAGTGGGAGCCTCCCGACAACTGGGACTGCTGTTGGTGGGATGGTGCCTAGTGTTCCAACACCCCGCACCATCCAGCAAACAGCATTATGTGTTGTCTGTGTGCCCCTTCACCCCAGGAGGCCTGGCACCATTGCACAGAATGGATTCCATGGTGCGAGTGTCCTGACTTCCACCTTCAAACACACATCAACATTACATAAAATGGGTTCCATGGCTTCTGGGCCCCCCAACTGTAAAACACCCTGCGGTTTGTCTTTTATTGTGCCGGGTAACGGAGCAATGTAGAATGAACTGATGTGGGATGCAGCAAGTTTGTGTGGCTCGCAGTGAAAATATATGCCTGTATTTTTCTATTATAGAGACTGTGCGTGAATGTCCCAGAGACTGTTAGAACCATCGGAGATCGTTAGAATCTCGATCGTTAGAACCTCCAGAGAAATCATCCCAAGACCATCCCAGAACGTGGTAAAGAGCACAGAGGAATCAAACTGGAGAATATGGAGAGTGTCAAAATAATGACCTGCTGTGCCTGTTTGATAGCGCTAGTGATGAGGCAGAGGAATTTTGGGGTTTTGACAGTTCTGATGATTCCGACATCCAGGTGGACTTGATGCATATGATGCCTTTGATTACACCGGATAGTGAATTCAGTGAAGAAGAAGATCTGTCCCTGGCCACATTGCGCCAGAAGAGGCACTCCTTGGAGAGCAAAAAGGATGATGTTCCACTAGCCAAGCTATGGCAGCAAAGCAGCTACATGGACAGTGAAGATGATCTCCCTTTGGCTAGACTGCAGTGTGCAAGTAGCCCTGTTGAAGTGGATGCTGCTGAACAACATGAGCAACTTTCAACACATCTGGATGCGGTTCGTAATGATGGTTGGACACATCTGCTACAGCCAGTGCATGTTGAAGACTCCAAGGAGCCTGTGGGTCCGGCCACAGTGATGGGTGAAGAGAAGACTCCCATGGATTTCATGAACCTTACATTTCCGCCGATACTTTAAGAGCTGATGGCTAAGAAGACAAACCGGTACAGTGTCTGTAAGCTGGCAGGAGCAAATAAAGTGGACCCCGACCGACTCCGGTGACAGCGTGTGACATAAAATGTTTTTTTGGAATACGGCTATACATGTCTATTATGAAGGCGCCACACTACCGTATGTACTGGGGGAAGCACCATCTCTATGGACGTTCTCCGATTTCAAGGGTAATGACCCATGAGCATTATGAGAATATTACGCAGTATCTACATGCCAACGATGGCACAAAAAATCCACCCAGAGGATCGGAAAATCATGACAAACTTCATCATGTGCATCCCATCATGGAGCATGTTCAGATGGCCTGCAGGACGGAGCACCAAATACACCGAGAAGTGTCTATCGATGAGGCCATGGTAGGATTCAGAGGACAGCTCTCATTCAAGCAGCACATACGAAGCAAGCCACAACAGTATGGAATAAAGGTGTGAGTTCTTGCAGATCCTCACAATGGTTATGTGTCAGACTTCCAAGTCTACACAGGAAAGGATGCTGGCACTGTGGAAGTGGGCCTTGGAGAGAGGGTGGTGATGGACCTGACTAAAGATCTGCGTGACAAAAGACACCATTATTATTTCACATTGGTGCACCTGGCAAAAGAACTTTTGAATGTTGGCTTGTATGCATGTGGCACAATGCGTACCAACAGGATTGGATGGCCTGCAGAACTCAACAAAGTAGCAATGAAAAAGAAAGTCCATGGTCATTATGAACAGCAACGGGATGGATCACTTGTCACCACAGCTTGGAAAGACAACAATCCTGTTTTCTTTCTCTCAACTCAACATAACCTGACCTTACCAGCAACATCTGTGACCAGACGACAAAGAAATGGCATTGAAGTATCTGCTCTCTGTCCTGAAGTGCTGAAGCAGTATAACATGCACATGAATGGTGTGGATGTTGCTGACCAGCTTCAGGGCCAGTACCACAGTAGCAGAAAATCTAAGAAGTGGTGGATATATCTTCTGTTTTTTGTGGGACATGGCATTATCAAATGCTTTTACTTTGTTTCGAGAGAGTGTGCATCATGTTCAACTATTCAAGACAGGAAGGGTGAACAAGCACAGGCAGCTAAATTTTCACATTGTCCTCTCAGAGCATCTGCTGGAAGGGTACACCAATAGGAGACAAAGTGCTCCAGTTGCTGTAATTGAGCAGGATCCTACTTCTGCTGGACTACACTACCCGGTGAAATGGTAGAAGGGTAGGTGCAAAAACTGAGCTCTGAAAAAGAAACACGCTGAATCATCATTTATTTATTTAGTTAGTTTTTGTTAACCGGGTAGGTGCATTAGCCATAAAATGGCTATTTTCAGGCACGACCCGGGAGAGTACAACAAAAGGAGAACAGTTGAACAACAGCAACATGGGTACAATAATACAAACAGAGGAACAGTACAGCAGTGCTACAAAAATACAATGGGTAAAAACAACAAAAAATAATGGCAAGCATTATACAAATAATGGCAGTAATATATATAATAAGTGCAGAAACCATGGACCCGACTGGAGTGAAAGGCTTAATTAGATAGTAAGGTTATACAGAGAGAAATGTGAGGAATGTTCAAACATAACAAGAAAGACTGACAAAAGGAAGGTCAGGGGTGGTAATTGGTAAAACAACAGTGGATGGTCAGCAACAAGGTTCGGGAAGGAAGAGAGCTAGTAGTCAAGAAGTTATTTACAAAGAGAAGGAAAAATATGGGATGGGGAAGAGGAGACAGTCTTGGAGCTGGATTAGAGCAGGGGTGACATTACTGGTAAGACTCAGGAGCTTCAGGTTGGGTCAAAGCATGTACAAGCATCAGCTAAGGATAGATAACTACGATATTCACTTTTAAATCCAAAGTGAGACTGAGACAGCCAGAGGTTGAGTGGAAGAGCATTCCATAGCCTGGGAGCAGAGAATTGGAAGGCCCCTGTGCCTTTAGTCGTCCGACATCTCAGAACATACAGCAAGGATTTGTCAGCTGATCGCAGGCCATGGGAGGATGGTTTAGGGACCAGCAACGCCGCCAGCTGGGATGGGGTTTCTTCCCGGATGATTGAGTCCATTAGTGATCCAAGGTAGTATTGTCTACTGGCAGAGGGTGAGAGCCAATTCAGATCTTTATAAAGAAGGCAGTGATGTTTGAGTCGAGGCGACAAAGAGGCAAATAGGCATATATTGTTATAAGTTACGTCCCATTTTAGTAGGGAGGTTTTATGAGCAGAGGTAAGAATAGAGGCACCATAAGTAAGGGTTGGGAGCAGAATACCTCACGCAATTGCTAATTTGGCCGAGAGTGTAAGCATGTAGCTCGTTTTGTAAGCTATTCCTAGTTTCAAGTTTATAGCTTTGCACGAGGACTGAATGTGAAGATTAAAATCCAGGGACTGGTCCAGCAGGATCCCAAGGTATTTGAAGGAAGTAACATTTTCAAGTGGAAATCCTCCTGGGTGAAGAACCTCCAGCAAACTAGAACAGGTCTTAATCTTCAGTGCAGAACCTAGGAGCATGGCTTTCAATTTCTTTTCATTTAGTACAAGCTTGCGATCTAGTTGCCAGTTTAAGACCTTATTGAAGTCTGAAGTAAGTGATGTGTTTATGCAGGCAATACTAGAAGAACTAGTGTAGATGATCAGGTCATCAGCGTAGAGAATAGCTGTGCAGGATTCCATGACCTCAGCTGCATTGCTGATAAAAATTGAGAACAGAAGGGGCCCAAGGATAGAGCCTTGGGGGACCCCAAGGTTGATAGTAGACGTGTTGGACAGGGAGGAGTTAAATTTGACAGCTTGCGACCTGTTTGACAGGTAGCTACAGAACCAGTCCACATCAGGGGTAGAGAAATGGAATTTAATATACATGCCGCACGTGCAATGTACACCTCTGTGTTGATTGTTTTCCAGAGTATCACAACTACAGATAATGAGGCTCACACTAGCGACACAAAAGACTTGCCCCTAATAGTTCCTCTGCAGCTTCTCTAAGTGTACATGATGAGGAGCTGCAGGGGAAGGAGACAATTGTACCAGGAGGAGTTTGCGAGAAAGACCGGCGATCGAGAGTGCGAGAGAGACCAGAGTTTGCAAGAGAGACCAGGGTTTGCGAGAGAGACCGCGATTGAGAGTTCAAGAGAGACCAACTGGTGCTTTAGAGTTTGAGAGACACTAACGATTGCGAGAGAGACCGGTGATTGAGAGTTTGTGAGAGAGACCGGTGATTGAGAGTTTGCGAGAGAGACCGGCAATTGAGAGTTCAAGAGAGACCGGCGATTGTGAGAGAGACCGGCGATTGAGAATTCGAGAGAGACCGGCAATTTAGAGTTCGAGAGAGAACGGCGATTGAGAGTTCGAGAGAGACCCGAGAGTTCAAGAGAGACCGGCGATCGAGAGTTTGAGAAAGACCGGCGATTGAGAATTCAAGAGAGTTTGAGAGACAGACCGGTGAGTGAGAGTTCGAGAGGCCACAGTTTACGAGAGAGAGACATCGCAAGTGAGAGAGACCGAGAGTGAGAGAACAGAGACTGAGAGTTTGTGAGAGACCCATAGAGTTTGGTGCATCGTGTGACACTGAAAATGTCAGACACGGTGTCATAGGCGTGAAACAGATAGCCGCACATTGTTGGTGAAACAAGGTCAGGCCCGTTGGTGTTTCAGATGCAATGGAGTGACATGCCAGTCATTGAATGGGCTGCGCCAAATGAAAATGCAAAATACTGAGCTAAAAGAGGTCTGGTGAAAGGGAAAAGTGATGGAAACGTTACTTTGGAGTTCCCGGGTAGTGAGAGAAAGGTGGGAGTGTTTGGAAGAATTGTGAGTGTGGCATCACACAGCAGATGACAGTGTGAGGCTTATTTCACTCACCAGACCAAGGAGGCCAACTGAAAGTGCTAATGGAGGGCTGAAATGTGCATTACTTTGGGAGTCAGACATCATCTTATTTTATCTGAAGTAGTTTCTTTTCCTTTTGGTCAGTCCGGAATTGCTGTCACCTGCCATTATGTGTGATGAACATAGCAGCTCTCTGCCTGACAGCGGATATATTTATAATGACCACCCACCACATCATCTCTTAGTGTACCTACAGTGTTTTCATTGAGCGATTGCAATGATGGATGTGGTGGTGTATTGGCATAGAGGTTAACATGTTGGTTGGCAGACTGAGAATTGTTAGGACTCAAAGGAAAAAAACTTCAACAATGAGAGTGACGAGTGACTATGACAGTGCGCCTGTTTGTCACCAGTACCTCTTTCAGTATAACTTATGTGGAGTGGAGGTTTTAGCTCAGTATTTTTTATTTTCATTTGGCTGCCATATTGACGGTTTTGTGTTTCACGCTGTCCATTGTGACACCAAGAGGTGTCAGCATGGCTCAGTTGGTAGCACATCCACCTCTGGACCAGAAGGTCATGGGTTCTCGTCCCACATCAGGATTGGACTTCCACCTAAAAAAAGTTGCTGTCCGAGTGCAGTATTGGGGGGAGGTGCTATACTGCTGGGGTGTGCCGTCCTTCAGATGAGACGTTAAACCGAGGTCCCTTTTGCCCATCCTGGTGCTGTCCTGGTGGGTGTCCAGGTGGAAGTAAATGAACCCAGCCTACTCTTTGCAAAGAGTAGGGAACATTCACAGTGTCCTGGCCAACATTCCCCTTTCCATAAAACCAGTTCATGCAATTGTCCAGGCTGTGTATGGGTGATGTGCGATATGGCCACCACTACACATTCAGTCACTTCACTACCGGTCAAGCATTGCTTGAAAAGCGCTATATAAATGCTGATTTTTCTTCTTCATTGTGCATGGTGCTGAATATTTGATTGAAGCAAAGTCCTGCCAGGGAAGGATGAAAATTGGAAGGCACCAAATAGACCATGTTCCCAATCAACTACAGCTAGAGCAGCTGCCATGGATGGAGTAGAGATGCACACAGAGGTGGTGGGAGATGCATAGTGGAGCAGGACAGGGAAACAGCAGAGGAGAAAGAGCACTTGAGTTGATGGACACCATGGTGGAAGCGAGAAACTAGATAAAATGGTTTGTAGGAATGGAGGTGACCATGAAAACACAGCATGTGTAATTTAAAAGTTGTTGATATAGTTACTGATTTGTGGAATAAACTTTGTGTAATGTGCCAAAGTCAGCCACAGAGATGTAGTGTCATAGGCATGAAACAGATTGTTGCACATTGTTGGTGAAACTAGGTTAGGCCTGTTGGTGTTTCAGATGCAATGCAGTGACATGCCAGTCATTGAATGGGCTGCGCCAAATAAAAAGGCAAAATACTAAGCTAAAAGAGGTCTGGTGAGTGAAAGTAAAGGGAAAAGTGATGGTAACGTTACTTTGGAGTTCCCTGGTGGTGAGAGAAAAGTGGGGGTGTTCGTAAAGAATTGCAAGCATGGCATCACACAGCAGATGACAGTGTGAGGCTTATTTCACTCACCAGACCAAAGGGGCCAACTGAAAGTGCTAATGGAGGACTGAAACTTGCATTACTTTGGGAGTCAGACATCACCTTGTTTTATCTGAAGTAGTTTCTTTTCCTTTTTGGACAGTCTGGAACTGCTGTCACCTGCCATTATGTGTGATGAGCAAAGCAGCTCTCTGCCTGTCAGCAGACATATCTGTAATAGCCACCCACCACATCATCTCTTAGTGTACTGACAGTATTTTCATTGAGTGATCGCAACGATGATGTGGTGATGTGGTGGCATAGAGGTTGATGTGTTGGTTGGCAGACTGAGTATTGTTAGGACTAAAAGGAAAAAAACTTCAGCAATAAGAGTGACGAGTGACTATGCCAGTGTGCCTGTTTGTCTCCAGTACCTCATTCAGTATAATTTATGTGGAGTGGAGGTTTTAGCTCAGTATTTTTTATTTTCATTTGGCTGCCACATTGGCTGTTCTGTGTTTCACACTGTCATTTGCACTGCCCGTTGTGCATTGCGTAAACTGTTTGGTTGAAGCCAAGTCCTGCCTGGGGAAGAAAGAAGAATGGAAGAAAATACGAAGACATGCAAGATGGAGTATCACCTTCAGCTACAGCTGCTGCAGTGCATGGAATGGAGAGACACGCAGAGGTGGTGGTCTCGCATTTATGTGAAGGTGGCAGTTGACAGGAACACAAAGAGGTAACAGCAGAGGGCCACAGAAGCTGACAAATTTGCCATGGAGGACTACAGGAGCACAACTGGAGGACTTTGTAAAGGCAAATATCTGACTCAGACTACAGACAAGAGGTTGGAACTGTTTTTTTGTTTTTTTTTTCTCATCACAGGACGCCAAAGACAGCAGGGGAGAGGTTGGACATTTTGTTTTCTTTTTCTTTTTATAAAAATGCCACAGACAACAGTGGAGTGGATGGAACTACTTTATTTACAGAAGGAGGACACAGACGAGAGGATGGAACCACTTTATTTACAGAAGAATGACAAACAGAGGAGAGGTTGGAACCACACCAGGTAAGGATGTTGAAATTGCTTCAGTGCAGTGACATCATGGGACACCATCTGAAAAGGTAAGAAAAATGTAATTGTGGTGATTGTAATAATTTTTTTGACATTTGTGACATTTGTTGACATTGTTTTCTGTGTTTCGACTTGTGGGTACTGTGCTGAATACCATGGGTGCCACCATGCACATGCTTGTATGCTTGTATGTGCTGTGATGTTATGCCCTTATGCTCGTTCTTACATGTGGGTGTACAAAAGAGTGTGCCACCATGCTCCTTCTGATATTTGGGACTTTTCAGTGCTGAATGTCATTGCATATGTTGGAGCGACAGAAAGACATGACAGATTGGTCTTTAGTACCAAAGTACTAAGGGGATACATGATGAATAGGTGTGTGATGCAGAATATGTCTAAATGATTGGCAAGTGATCTGATGGAATATCTTGAACGAATGATGGAGCGTAGCATTGCCACAAGCTGTTTTGCAGTTTTAATCGCTGTGTGCATGTTGTGACCACATTTTAAACTACAATTGCATGATATACCATTTGACTGTGTAATTTTACTGAAGTTTGCATTCTCATTCTACATCAGTCCTTGAGCCCTAGCAGTCACAGCACTCTACACATTTATTTAGTGTTTAACCAAGAAGGGGCTTGTAAACTCTGTTTATCTTGTTAGTAACTTCAGAAGGATTTAAATACTGCATTTGGGTAGGTCCTTGGAGGTAGCTAGATTGTCTACTAGGATTTGCTGACAGTTAAACTATTTTTAAATGAATTACAGTTGGCTGAGGAGTTGAAAAAGAAACTTGCAAACTCTGCTTATCTTGGAAGTAACCTCATAAGTGTTTGAATACTGCATTCTGGTTGTCCCTTGGGGTAGCTGGATTGACTACTAGGATTTTGGGACAGAAACATATTTTAAATAATTTACTGGTGCATAGGAGTTTGTGATAGTTAAACTCTTTTAACAGAGTTACTGGGGTTAAGGAGTGGTCACAGAAAACCTGCAGTGTGAAACAGGAAAAGACAGTCTTTCAAGCAGCAGAGGTGGTGGATCTAGGTTTACGTTTGTTTGTTACAATTCTTAAGATTTTCAGTGCAGGAAGAGTTTAAAGCACATCTGACTTATTTTGGGACTGACAGCTCTGAGCACAAACCACCAGGCCTGTTTTGGGGCTGGAAGGTTTACCTGTGTCTGACTTGGATGTATGGATTTTTCTCTGTTTGATTAGCAGGGTATTTCTATCAAATTGTTGTGTAGGGCATCTTGCTGACAGGAAGGCACTCATTGCAGCAGTGGGTCAGAGCTTTTAGCTGATTGTTTTGCGAGGGCACAGTTTAGGCCCAACCCTTCCCACCCTCACCCCACCCACCCCTGGAAATAGTTCCTTTATACCTGGGGTTCACACATCATTCCTCAAGAGTGCAAGGTGCATGTCACTGTCATATCCTCTCTAGCACACTGCACTGACAATACAAGCATACACATTGTATATTATAAATATATATTTCTATATTACAAACCAATCACACAAAAAAAAAAAATGTGGGGAGTAGTGCAATGTAATGGCTGTGGGGCAGCAGTCTTCCAGGAGTCTTTCTGGAGGCTGAGATGCTGCCCTATTTGCAGACAACTCTCTGCCCTGAGGGAGGAAGTTGCCCGTCTTCAGGCCACACTGGACAGTAGTACAGGGACCTTCCCCCAGACCACACTGGACAGTAGGAAGGGAACCTCCCCCATCCAGGGAGCACCACAGCCACCACCACTACCTCAGAGGTTGCGAAGAAAACACAGCAGTTGGACTACAGTGGGCTCAGGAAGGGTGAGGATGGTGGAACGGAGGCACACCCAGTCAGTTGTTCCACTCCACAATCCATACACCATTCTGGGGGAGCATAGCTCCCCTATGGATGCACCCACAGAGGAGACTAAGGAGGCTGAGGACAGCTGTCACAAGGGAGGCCCACAGGAAGGAGGCAGAGGACACCACAAGGAAAGGAAGCAGCTCCTGGTGAGGGACTCAATTATTAGGGGGATAGAACTGGGAGGAGCTGGGAAAACTGAAGTAAGGTGCCTGCCTGGTGCCATGGCTTGGAGGGACAGGAAGCGCATCCTCAGGATCACGACAACAGCTGCAAGGGATTCTGAGCTGGACGAATTGTCCACCTAGGGACAAATGACTTGGCACATCATGAGGTTAGAGCAGTGCAGGAGGACATTGCAGAGTTGGGGAGGGCCTAAGACAAGTAGCACACACAGTATCCTTCTCTCAGAGGTGCTGCCTGTCAAAGGCATGGGAGGCGAGGGTAATTGGCACCATGCAGTTTAATGAATGGTTGAAATAATGGTGCGGTGCACAGGGGTTTGACTTCATTGGGGACTGGGGTTCCACCTGGAGGGACACCAGCCTATACTGACAGGATGGTCTGCATCTGTCCAGGAAGGGAACAAGTCTTTTGAGCAATCGGTTTAAATGCTTCATTGGCAAGCTTTTAAACTAGTCAAAGGGGGAGGCACTGACAAGCAGCAGAAAAATCCCAGCCTCTCCCTACAAAACAGGGTACTAAATGAGAAAAAGACCAAGGTAGAACGGTCAGTGGGGATGCTGCAACAGAAGGTAAAGCCATCAAAAATAGAGCAATGAGTACCAATGCCCGTAGTCTAGGTAACAAGCTTCCTGAATTAGTGGCCTTGATGGAGGAGGAACATCTGGATATCGTGGCAGTGACAGAAACATGGTACACACAAAACCATGACTGGGACGTAAACATACCAGGATACACTATCTACAGGAGGGACAGGGAGGGTAAAAGAGGAGGAGGAGTAGTTCTTTACATAAGAGAAGGAATAAAAGCAACAGAACAAAAGGGTAAACAGGGAGAAGAAGAAACACAGTGGGTAAATTTGGAGAAGGGCAATGGCACCACAACTCTGCAGGGTTGTATACAGACCCCCTTCTCAGGGGAGGAAATGGACAAGGAAATGATAGAAAGTATACTTAGAATGGCAGAAAAAGGGGAGATATTGCTGATGGGTGATCTGAATATGCCAGATGTTAACTGGAGTGCAGTTGCAGCTGCCACTTTGAAGAGTGCAGTTATTCTAGATGCCCTACAGGGGGCATGCCTTAGACAACTAGTACTGAAGCCCACTCGAGAGGGAGCAATATTAGACTTGATACTCTCAAATGGAGATGGAGAGAGGATCACAGATGTAGAAGTGAGTAGCCATCTGGGAACTAGTGACCATCGAACAGTATGGTTCACAATAAACACAGCAATAGAGTCAAGCCATACAAAGACAAAAGTACTGGACTTTAGGAGGGCTGACTTTGCCAAATAATGTGAGTGCCTAAGGAATGCACTAGCAAATGGGCAGGAAGGAGGGTGGAAGAACAATGGGGAATAATAAAACTGCCATCACAGAGTAGACCCTTTGTGTGAAGCAAATATACAAAACAAGACGATGTAAGAAACCACTATGGTTCTCAAAGGAAGTGGCAGTGAAGGTTCAAGAGAAAAGAAAGCATTCAGGAAGTACAAGGAATTGCAGAAGGAGCAGGACAGAGAATTGTATCAGTTAAAGCAAAGGAGGCTGGGAAGGCAGTCAGAACAGCAAAGGCCCAAACCGAGGAAAGATAGCCAACTCAGTTAAGAAGGGGATAAAACCTTTACAGGTACATCAGGGAGCGAAGGAAGACCAAGGGAGGGATAGTGAGGCTTAATAAAGGAGAGGGAGGTGGGCAGAGGGAGACTGTGAAAAGGCAGAGATACTAAACAAATATTTTTGCTCAGTATTTACAAAGGAAGAGGGGAGGTACATAAAACAAACAGTAGTAACACTCTGGATACAGAAGTTGATACGCCCATTTACAGAAGAAAGGGTTCTGAAAGAACTCTTAAAACTGAAGGTGGACAAAGCAATGGGGCCTGATGGGATTTATCCCAGAATTCTAAAAGAACTAAGGGTAGAACTAGTGACACCACTGACTACCCTTTTAACAAATCATGGGAGGATTGGGTGGTACCTGAGGACTGGAGGAGGCAGATGTGATTCCCTTCACAAAAGTGGGAGCAAGGCAGAAGCAGGAAACTATAGACCTGTTAGTTTAACCTCAGTGATAGGGAAAATGATGGAATCACTTCTAAAGGAAAGAACTGTCGAGTATCTAGAGGCCAGAGGGGCACAGGACCTTAGGCAGCATGGATTCACAGCAGGAAGGTCATGCCAGACGAATCTGATAGATTTCTTTGACTGGGTGACCAAAGTAGTAGATCAGAGAGGGGCTGTGGACATGGCCTACCTAGACTTTAGCAAGGCATTTGACACAGTCCCACACAAAACATTAATATACAAGTTAGCCAGCCTGGGAGCGGGTCCCAAGATGACAGCCTGGGTAAAGAATTGGCTGGAGAATAGGACACAGAGAGTAATAGTAAATGGAGTCCACTCAGAAGAAAGGAGGGTTACTAGTGGGGTACACGAGGTTCAGTATTAGGACGGTTCTCTTCAATGTCTTTATAAGCGACATTGCAGAAGGACTGGAAGGAAAAGTATGTCTCTTTGCAAATGACACAAAGATCTGCAACAGAGTTGATGCACAGGGTGGGGTGGAAAGGATGAGAAGGGACTTGGCAAGGTTAGAGGAATGGTCAAATGTATGGCAGCTTAGATTCAATGCTAAGAAGTGCAAGGTAATGCACCTGGGAAACAAAAACCCAGGGGAAGAGTACACAATGGAGGGTGAGATACTAAGAACAACAAAAATGGAAAGGGACCTGGGGGTAGTCATATCAGATGACCTAAAGATGGGCAAGCAATGTGAGAGGGCAGCAAGGAGGGCTGGGGGGATACTGGGATGCATAGGGAGAGGCATCACCAGTAGAAAACAAGAAGTTATTATCCCTCTGTACAGACAGCTGGTGAGACCCCATCTGGAGTACTGTGTGCAGTTCTGGAGACCCAATCTATAGACAGGATGGAAGCTGTCCAGAGGAGGGCAACTAAAATGGTGCAGGGTCTGCACCGGAAGACCTATGAAGAGAGACTTAAGGAGCTTAATATGTATAGCCATGAGGAAAGGGAGAGGGGGGACATGATAGAAACTTTCAAGTACCTCAAGGGAATCAACAAAGTCCAAGAGGGTAGTATCTTTCAAAAAGGGTGTGCAAGAACAAGAGGGCACAATTTGAAGATAGAGGCGGCTCAGAGGTAATTTAAGGAAGTATTTTTTCACAGAGGGTTTGTGGATGCATGGAGCGGCCTTCCGGAGGAGGTTGTGAGTCAAAATCAGTGGTGGAATTCAAGTATGCATGGGATAGTCATAAGGCAATTCTGGGGGTGGAGGTAGGAAGAAGTAGGCTGCTGGTTAACTAGGATCTGCAGCTTATCCAGTAGGTAGGTAGGGAAATGGGCAGACTGGGTGGGCTAAGCGGTCCTTATCTGCCATCAAATTCTATGTTTCTATGTTTCTAGGTAGAGGAGTAGTAGTTTTCTGGCTGTCTTTCCAGAACTACAACTCACCAGAATTGCTTTATTTTTTCTATTCTACTACTGGGCAACATCGGTTTTGTATATTTAAACTGATACCTCGCTTCGAGGGTGCTTTTTAATTTTGAAAAGAGGGCTTTGTAGTGACTTGGGGTAGTGAGGCACAGGAAGTCATCTCCCGCTACTTCTGGGTGCCCTACAGTATATAAACAAGCCCTGCGGCAAGCAGGGCGAGCCCGAGTAGGGTGAGTGCGTGTTAGCGCGTGTCACCGTGCGCAAAGCCGCACTCAAAGACATGCACGTATGCGTGTGTTTTGCATGTTTGGCGTTTTTTGGAGTTCTCTCCTATTAGGATACATAAAGAGTGTGAGTTTCGCTTATCTTTTGATATATTTCAAAAATAAAATACTTCTCTAATTTGTTAGTATTTGTTAATTTTATAATTATACCAAAATGATTCCCTCAATTATTACTGTGGATAGGCACACAGGTTATAAATGTGTCACTTGTTTGATGTTTTGCTTTTCTCTCAATCAAATTCTAACGGTAGTTTTGAATGTGCCAAATGTATGAAAATAAAGAACTAGAAGAAGAAATAAAATTATTTGATGAGCGCTTAAAAATACTTGAGTTCAGTCAGCTTGAAACTAGGCAAAGGCTTCAAATGCCAAATGTTACAATTGGCACATTGCAGAGTCCCGAAAATAAAATGGAAAACCAAGAAGTTAAGGAAACAAACAAAAGAAAAAGACTTAGCCATGAATTAGATCCAGTAGATAGAGAAGATAAATGGTTTACTGTTCAGGCTTCAAAAATTACTAAAAAAGGAAGAAAAGCAGGAGAATTTTTGTTGCCCCTATCAAATAGTTTTGATCCTTTATTATTACTTCCTGATTCACAAGATGTTAATGTGTTATCAGAAATGGAAACTAATATTCACTCTGGGAAATTAGCCAGTGATATGCCATCATTGGTTCCTAAAATAATTCCCAAAACCACGTTAGAATCTGAGAGTGGTCAAAATGATTTATTACATTTTAATCAGGAAATATTAGAAAATTCAGAGCCTAATCTGATAGATTCACCTATTAATAGTCACAATCAAATATTTGTTTTGGGTGACTCCATCATATCAAATCTTGATCGACAAATATGTGACATCAATAAATCAACCTGTACCCTCTCTTGTTTCAGAGGTGCAAAGATACAGGATATCACAAAGATGATTAAAAATATACTTCGAAATAGTGGAGATGACCCTGTAGTGATTATACATTTGGGCATAAACAATATCAAATATCAAAGTGTACATCAAATAAAGGAGGCATATGTAGGATTAACAAACCTACTTGTAGAACTGGGGTCAAAAATAATTTTCTCAGAAATACTTAGGATTAACAAACCTACTTGTAGAACTGGGGTCAAAAATAATTTTCTCAGAAATACTACCTGTTTTTGGAGCTGATGATTTTACCAGTAAAATCAAACACATTAACAATTGGTTAAGGTACTGGTGTTTAAAACAAAATTTAAAGTGTCTTACAAACTGGGAACTCTTTCTTCATAAAAAAGATATCTATGCATTTGATAGTCTTCATTTAAACAAAAGAGGATCTAAAATGTTAGGAAATATTATCAATACAGCCATTATTGATACTTTAAACTACTAAAGGGGGGGACTTAATGACCTTTTGTGTTGTAAACAAATCCAACTTGACTCTAAAAATTTGCCTATACCTTGTGATATTAGATCAGATAACTTAAAAATGAATCTTAATGTGCTATTTCTCAGTGCTAGAAGTCTTATAAATAAGATTGGTGAACTGCATATCTTGTTACAAACCAAAAATATAGATATTTGTGGTGTAACCGAGACTTGGTTCTCTGACGGCCAATGGGGTCAAGAAATTCCTGGTTATATACTGTATAAAAGAAATGGAGAATTATCTAGAGGAGGTGGGGTTGCCTTCTTTATAAAAAATTGTTATGATTGTATTGAAATTGACCTTGATATACCAGATCCTTCAGGCATCAAAATAATGTGGGTAAAAATAAACTCAAACATTGAACCACTAACATTTGGAATATGTTACAGACCACCATCTTTGGATACTAATAAGAATGAATCCTTTATGTGTTATTTACAGAATATCAATCTACCAGATAATATTGTATTAATGGGCAGAGCACTTATCATGAAAAATGCTTTCTTGAAAGAACTTTTATGTTAGGGGTGGATCAAATTGTATTAGAACCCACTAGACAAAATAATGTTCTTGACTTAATTTTTACCAACATTAAACATTATTATAAAAATCCAATTATTCTCGAACCTTTCGGTTACTCCGATCATTATATGCTTTACTGGGAAATACATTGTTCCATTAATGTTAGCAAGGGAATTACTAAGATGAAAAAGTATAATAAAGCTAATTTTGAGAAAATAAAAACCCATCTCTCCAAATGGAACTGGAAGGTGAAATTTGATCAGTTATCTGTGGAAGCTAGTTGGGATAATATAAAAACTAAACTTTAATTTTGTATGAATAGCTGGGTACCAGATAGAAAAAAATACATAAATAAAAGGCGAAACCCCATATGGTTTAATAATGATATAAAAAAATCTATAATAAGAAAGAAAAGGGCATTTCATAAATACAAAAAGAACAAAATATATAAATTGGAATAGGTTTAAATCTAAAGCAAAACAAAGTATAAGATAAGAAATGCAAAAAAGGAGTTTGAAAAAATTTGGTAAAACAAAAGGACAATAAAAAGGTTTTTTTTAATTATATTGGTTCATTAAAAAATTCTCAAATTATGGTTGGCCCTTTGTTGATTAATGACATATTAATATCAGATGAACAAGGTATGGCCGATGCATTTAATACTCATTTTTTGAGTGTTTTAAAAAAAAAAGATAATTTGGACCCCTTTGTTGATTTAAATATAAATCATGTCAACTTTACACCTACAGAGGTTCTTTCTGCTTTGATGTCTTTTAAAACCTCTTCTTCTGTGGGTATTGATAATATTCCTTTTGTATTACTTAAAGAATTAGCATCTGAGTTGGTTGATGTTTTGACCTTTCTATTCAATAAATCTATATCACAAGGAACAGTCCCCAAAGAATGGAAACTTGCTCAAGTAATCCCTATTCAGAAAAATGGGTCTAAATTTAACCCTAAACAGTATAGGCCAATTAGTTTAACATCTAGTATAGGAAAAATTATGGAAAAAACTCCTCCTACATAAGATTGAGGAACATATTTTAATAAATGGTCTCAGTGACATATTTCAATTTGGTTTCAAAAAGGGTAGATCTTGTCAAGAAAACCTGATACATTTTTTTGAACCAGTAAGTTCAGCTTTGGACATGGGCTTTCCGGTGGATGTCATATTCTTGGATTATGAAAAAGCGTTTGATACCATCTCACATAGGGTGATAATTGATTGTTTGGTAAAACATCAAATATGTAACAATATAATTAAATGGATAGCATCCTGGCTAACTGGTAGACAGCAGCAAGTCAGTATTCATGGTTATAACTCTCAGTGGAGTGATGTGTCTAGTGGGGTGCCGCAGGGTTCTGTGCTGGGGCCTGTTCTGTTTAATATTGTTATTTTGAGTATGTCCACATCAAATGGTGTTTGGTTAAACAAATATGCAGATGATGCTAAATTGGGATGTATTGTTAATAATTCCACATCTGTACAAAATCTTCAAAGAAATTTAAATAATTTATCAAATTGGGCTCACCAAAATAATTTGTCCTTAAATATATCTAAATGCAAACTTGTGCATTTTGGCAAAAAATAATCCAATGTCTCATTACCTAATAAATAATGTACCATTAATCAAAGTTTCTTCTGAGAAAGATCTGGGTATTATTATAAGCAATGATTTAAAATTTAAGGACCATAACAATTGGATGGTTAAAAAATGTCATCATCTAATAAATTGTATTTTCAAAAATCTAAAAAGTAGAGATGCTGACATGCTTATTCCATTATACAGCAGTTTGATCAGATCTAAATTCGATTATTCTTTTTGCACTCCTACCTTGATAAAGGATAAGGTTATTAAAGAAAAGGTACAAAGAAGATATACTAAAAATATTAACAATCTAAAACAGCTTCCCTATGTAGATAGACTTAAAAAATTAAATCTTTACTCTTTGGAATATAGGTCAATCAGAGGTGACTTATGTTTAATTTATCGGGCAACAAGAGATGAGTCCCTATTTGAAACTTTATGCTTAGAGTGGGGCAACCCCTTCGACTCTACACGATCGCACAACATCAAAATTAAGACATTTCTTGTAAAAACAAAAAAGAGGAAAGCCTTTATAACTCAGAGAATAGTCCCTGTGTGGAACTCTCTGCCACAGAAAGTTATAAATAGTCTAAATTTTAATATGTTTAAAAGAAATTTGGACAATTACATGGGTGACTATAAATATTACCACCCAAGTTAATGGGTGGTGAAGTTAAAATGGGCTTGTCCCTCAACTTCGTATTCTACCTATGAACCTATGAATGATGGTTGCATGAGTTGCCTGAGTTCACTTGCCTCAAGTTCAGATCTATTTTGTATCACACACCTGACCATTAGAGTGATTTTATACAATAGGACTGTTTTGTGCTGTTTTTTCTAGTGTGCTGTAATCAGTAATATATGCAGAATTACAATGTGATATATGGAGATATCTGGAGACATTGTGACATCTGGAGTTTTCAGACTGCAGTGAGAATACTTTGTCTGCTCACTCCTATTGTATAATAACTGCTTTTAGTTTCAAAAAACTGAACTTGGTGTCTTTCAGGTAGTACAAAATAAAATTGATTATAACTGAATGCTTGGAACCATTAGCAAGGTAATTTGTGCTGAAGAAGTTACCTGCTGATACTTTGTCTTTCGCATATACCTTAAAAGTTATGCACATTTGTTTGCGGTTTTGTGTGTGTGTACATGCGAGCACATGTGAGTGTGTGTGTGTGTGTGTGCGTGCGTGTGCGTGTGCGTGTGTGTGTGTGTCTGTCTGACATTTGTCTGTCAAGACTCACCTAAGCAACTTGAATAAAATGCACTTTTTTGACACTTCAACAGGTATAAAAAAAGTATTGATTACAATTGATTGCAAAGCACCGTTGGAAAGGTAATTTTGTGCTGATCAACTTTGATACGGATATTTTGTGTGTATCATGTATACTTTAGGAGCTATTCACATTTACTTATGGTTTGGTGTGTATGGCTGATAATTTTTCCATCAAGACTCACCTAAGCAGCTTGAATAAAATGCACTTTTTTGGCACTTCAGCAGGTATTTAAAAAAACATATTGCTTACAATTGGTTACATAGCGCCATTGGAAAGACATTTTTGTGCTGATCAACTTTCATGCTGATACTCTGTGTGTATCATGTATACTTTTGAAGCTATACATATTTTTTTATGATATGGTGTGTGTAGTTGAGATTCATCCCTCAAATCTCACCAAAGCACCTTGACTAAAATGGGGAAAAATTATGTTTCATAGTAAAACAATATATTTTTTTAACAAACATAATATTAAAACACCATCTAATGACTGGATGCTTAATTTGGTGTTGATATTTTACATATTTTCCAACAAAAAAACGGCTTATGTCGCTTTTTTAGTGACAAAAATATTTGTATTGCTGTTTCGACCAGCATAGAAAAAAAAACTCAAATTACTTATTATTACATGCATGCCACCATTGGAAAGGCAGTTTTGTGCTGAATAACTCTGCCACTCATACTCTGTGTCTAGCACTTATGGTTATTGAGCTATTAGCATTTGTTTGTGACATGCTGACTATGGCTTGATTTTGCTTAGAAATGCCCAGGATTCACTGTTAAAAGTATACAGGAGATTCAGGAGACAAGTGGTGCAATCTCAGAGTGCTCCTGTGGAAGCAATGAGTTAAAACATCTGGGGGAAGATCTTTTGCCTTTGTGGCACCTACTCTGTGGAATTCTCTACCTCACCAGATATGAGAAAGCCAGACCATAGAAGACTTTAAAAAACTGTTAAAGACATATTTATTTAACCAGGCATTCTCAGGAATGTAATGAATGTATATGGATTCTTTTAATATGCTTTTACTTGTTTTATTATAAATTGTGTGTTTTAATGTATATTGTAAGGGCACCCTGAGCTTTGGAAGGGTGCCTTGTATAAATAAAAATTTGATTTGATTATCCACTCTGGTAAAGATACTGGTGCCATCTGCAGACAGGCAGACGTTTCCCTACAGCCCTTCTGTAATGTCGCTAATGAAGACATTGAACAGGACTGGCCCCAGGACAGATCCCTGATGTACCCCACTACTCAACCACCCTCTCTCCCCAGACTGCATACCATTTACCACCACCCTCTGCCTACTGTCTGTTAGCCAGTTTCTAACCCAGTTTACCACCCTGCCCCCCATGCTCAGTCTACCCAGCTTGTCTATTAGACTCCTATGTGGGTCAAGGTAAGTGATGTACACTGCCCCACTCTAATTTACTTCCTTTGTCACCAAGTCGAAGAAATCAGCCACATTTGTCTGAAATGACCTCCACGGTGTGAAACAATTTTGCCTGTGGTCATGGGCTCCAGTGGCTTCTAGATGCCCCACTATGCTTTCCCATGTCAGTGGAATATTGTCTACCTCTTCACCCCATTGAAAACTGCTGTACTGCTGTTGTCCCTTTCCCTTCCTCTCTTCTGCGTATACTGAACAGAAATATTCATTCAGTATTTCTGCCTTTTTCATGTCTCCCTCCTTGCATTCACCTACCTCTCCCTTGAGCCTTGCAATCTCCTCCTTTCGCTGATGTACCTGAAGAATGTTTTGTCCCCTTACTTAGCTTACTGTGCTAAACTTTCCCCAGTCTGTCCCTTTGCTCTCCTTACTGCCTTTCCTGCTTCCCTTAGACATTCTAGGTACTCCTCCCTGTCCTCCTCCCTAAGGGTCTCCTTATAATTCCTGAACCCTTTCCTTTTTGCCCTGACATTTACCACCACCTCTCTCAAAAACCATAGTAACTTTCTTATTCTCTTGCCTTTGGATACCAATCTGATGCATTGGTTTGTTACTTCCATTAAGGCTTCCTTTAGAAGCTTACACTGTTCTTCCACTCCCCTCCTGCACCCATTCTCTCCAGGGCTCTCTTGATACCCCACCCCATTTCAACAAAGTCAGCATTTTTGAAATCCAAAACTTTTGTCCTAGTATGACTTGTGTTAGTATCTATCCCTATGCTAAACTACACAATGTTGTCATTGCTGGATCCCAGTTGTGGGTGTTCAGTTTTGGGGAGTTTGGAGAGAGTGAGATTAACTACTGTGGACTAATATATTTTATGGTTGGAAAAAAAACTAAAGCATTTTGGATCTTGGATTCAAGGTGTTGGAGTATGGACAAAGCTATTGGCCTACTTTGATAATAACCGGTAGGATGATGCTTGACACACTGCAAACAGACATGTTTTAGTAAATGTTGCTGTTTTTTTTTTTTTTCAACATTTTGATCTCTGCTGAAGAAATCGATCCTCAACCATACTATATTAGGGTGCTAAATTAATAATAGCACATTATCAAAGTGCACGTTGGGACAATTTGACTGTCGAGGTGAGAATTCGTTATAACGCATAATATCAAGGTGCATATTGGGCCAATTTGATGGTCGAAGTGAGAATTCATGATAGCACATATTATCAAGGTGCATGTTGGGCCAATTTGATGGTCGTATGGAAAATTTGTGATAACATGTTATCAAGGTACATGTGCCAATTTAACGGTCAAAGTGAAAATTTGTGATAGCGCATGTTATCAAGATGCAAGTTGTGCCAATTTGACAGTAGCATGGAACATTTGTGATAGTGCATGTTATCAAGGTGCATGTTGTGCCAATTTGACGGTCGTAGTGAACTAGGTGCTTCATTTACAGAAGAGGCGCCAAGAAGGAACGCCATTAAAAGGTCCAGTGAATGAACTTAACTGATTGCCTAAACAACACTGGTCCAGTGATCCAAAAGGAATACTTGTTATCCCACCCGGGATACTACTTTCAGTTAATCGAAAATAGGCCATCTAGGCGGAGACCACTGGTCTTTCCAAACATCTCCACTAACATTTTCTCTTCTCCTATCTGTTAATAAATTTTATTTCTCTATACCTCTATTGTTATACTCAGCTTTAGCAGTACCTTTTTTATTATGCACCATTGCTCTCAAATATAGTCCGATACACCAACAGTATCCATCCACTCTTTGTTTCTCCGGGGGGGGGGTAATTTAGTCCTTGTGTTCTGGCATGACTTGAAATTTGGGAAGCAAGGGGACAGTTCACGCATGCTATAATGGTGACTGATCTGTAGAACAGCTGCACGGCTGAGGCATGCCACAAGGCAGAAGGCCTGCACGTAGATTGTCGCATGATGTCACAGCCCAAACAGGGACATGAGTCTTACATGCACGAACAGCCCTGTCTTTTCCATGCAATGACTATTGTTTGTTTTTGTATTGGATTGGCCTTGGGACCCCTTTTTTTTTTCTGGGGGAGGGCAGATGGCTAGCTAAGTCACTGACTGATAATGTCAAAGGAATAATGCAGGACCTGGGGGCTGTGTATATATATATATATATATATATATATATATATATATGGATGAGCATGGAGGTATATGTCCTGCTTTGAGACAGCATATGGGAAAGACGGGGCTCAAGGCCATATAGCCCTGTAGCACATGGGGGGTAAGGGGGTTGGGACCCCGGAGAACGTAGAGGGCTGGCAGTATAGGAGATGATGGACATGGGGCTGTCATGAAAAGTATAAAGCTGTATTGTTTTCTCACTTTTTTTGCCCACAGACAGTGTCATCAGAGGAACGAGCAAGGACACACTGAAGCCCCGGATGCTCGATGGACATGGTGATGGATAGTGGTCTTCCCGTTACACTTGGGCAGGGGTAAGTAAGAGGCCCCTGTGGTGGGCCCTGGGACCCTAGAAAAGGGGGAGGAGGAAAAGCTATGGGGGGGAGGCAGCGAAAGAGGTCAATCAGGAGGAAGGGGAAGGAGCTGGAGTTGGCCACACCATCAATTGAATGGAACCACTCAGACAATTTTAGTCTCTAATAGTGGTGGAGGGTCTGTGGGGGGGAATGTGCCTGTACTTAATACTGCCTGAGACAACATGGGGAGGAGGGCAGAGGGTTGGATATTACCATATTTTTCAGGTCCCAGAGGGAAGTCTGGGACATAGGAGGATAATGTTACAGAAGGGAAGGATGGTAGGATGCTGTGGAAAAATTACGTGTATGATAAATGTATATGAAAGTCACAATTATGTTCTACTTTATGTTTGTTTATTGGTAAAAGTTCGTACCATGCTGGTTGCAGGTGCTGGTGTTTGGGGGAAGGGGGGGTACTTTGTGAGACCACTTTCAGAAATGTACTGTTACAATGGCATGTGTACTGTTTTTTATTCAGAAGGGGGCATAGACTACTGCATGGTTGGAAGAACAGGGTAAACCATGGGATTCAAAATGGCTAAAACTGAGGTGATTATCTCCTGGAACATCTGAGGTTTCTATAACCCCATCAAATGCAAGAAAGTGCTTCAGGCCTTAAAAAATAAACAAGCACAGGTGGCACTGCTCCAGGAGACCCACCTGAGCCAGGATGAACATAAGAAACTGGTGGGAGGATGGGTTGGAGCCTGCTATGCTGCATCCTATACCTCACACAAACGGGGGGTGGCAATGTTATTCCACAAAAACTATAGGATAGAGGTGGAGAGAGTAGTAGCAGACCCGGAGGAGGGCAGGTATATCTTCGTACAAGGAATGGTAGGACAAGAGCACATTACAGATGGAAGTGTGTATGCGCCCTCAGTGTCTGATGTGAAATTTTATAAGAAACTACTGGATGTTATGGTATGAGAACAGTTCCCCAACCTCTGCTTGGGAGGGGATCTGAACTGTGTAATGGAGCCCAGACTGGACCACTCTGATGGTATAGGTCTACATGAGAGGGCTATTAATCAATGGAAACAAGGGGTGGTGGATCTGGACCTGATATATGTTTGGAGGGCAGCTAATCCTGGGGCCAGGGAATATACATTTTACTGGAACCTTCATGGCACCTGGTCCAGGCTGGACTACATATATGTCACTAGAGAAAGATATGCTGGGATTTGGGATGTAGTTCATGGCCTCATTCACGTGTCTGATCATGCGATGGTGGTGCTGAGTAAGTTTGGGGGGGACTCTGCCCAGGATGGCATTTTCCTACTTATTTAATGGCCTCAGAGAAGTTCAGGTAATTCCTGAAACAGCAGTGGGGATTTTACAAGGAAACCAATGAGGCCACGGCCCCAACACAAGTAGTGTACTGGGAGGCAGGGAAGGCCTACATGCGGGGTGTGATTATAGGCAATGTGAATAGATGCAAAATAGAAAGAAAGATTAGGAGACAGACTCTAGAACAGCAGCTAAAAGATGTTGAGTTAAAAATGATTTCTGCTCCCACATACCAACTCAAGGGAGAAATGCTTGCACTCTGGGGGGCATTTAACCTACTGCTCATGGGGGAGGCCAGCACATCCTTATTCTATGCTAGACAGCAGTTGTACGAATGGGGCAACAAACTGGGGGCAATTTTAGCATGCCTGGCACTGGGGAGATGGGGTACAGTGGTGATTACTTCTATAAGGGATGGGAAGGGATACTTAACCACCCAGAACAATAGGATAAGAGGGGTTTTTGCTACTTTCTATCAAAGTTTTTATATAACAGAATGTGGTAATTAAGCATCCCAAATGGAATAGTTCCTAGGAAAGGTGAAACTCCCTGAACTTTCGGAGGCCCAATGGGAACAACTGGGTGGCAAAATCACGGGAGCAGAGCTAGGTAGGTCTATAGCCTCCATGAAGAATGGGAAGGTGGGAGGCCCTGATGGTTTTGTAATGGAATAATATAAGGAACTTAGGGGGGACTTGGTAAAGGCCATGGCCGGGATGTTGGAAGAGGCTGGGAAGGGGGGCAGGTTGCCTCCCTCATGCCTGCAGGCCATGATTTGTGTGCTTTATTAGCCCAGAAAGTGTACAGAGGAATGTGGATCAGACCGCCCAATATCACTCTTGAACTGTGACCATAAAATTTATGCAAAGGTCTTAGCTAGGAGATTGGAATCTCTCCTACCTTTGCTGGTCCATGCTGACCAGACGAGGTTTGTTCAGGGGCATCAGTCATATCATAATGAGACAGCTCCTAAATGTCATTCATTGGGGTAATCAACATCAAGGACAAGTGGTGGCGCTGTCCATGGATGCTGAAAAAGCCTTCAATCAAACAGAATGGCCATACCTCTTTGAGGTGTTGAACAAGTTTGGATTGGGGGTGGACTATATTAATATGGTCAAGTTGCTGTACACAAACCCAAAGGCACAGGTCCTAATCAATGGTTGATGCTCCAACATGTTTGAATTACATAGATGGACAAGACAGGGATGCCCACTGTCCCCTCTCCTCTTTGCCCTGGCTATGAAGCCACTAGCTATCCAGATTAGGGAGGATGACAGAATACAGGGAATGGGGGGGGGTTGGGCATCCACCATAAACTGACTTTGTATGCAGACGATTTGCTGCTTTTCACTACACACCAGGAGACCACTATTCCAGCTCTTTTGGAAGTACTACAGGAGTTCACTAGGTTCTCTGGTTATAAGCTCAAGCTTGCCAAATCAGAGACTTCCTGGGTGGGAAGATCTAGGGGTGGAAGGGATAGTGACACGTGGGGCTTTAAGGTGATTAGGACTCACTTCATGTATTTAGGCATCAAGGTGGGTAGAGACCTAGCAGGTCTCTATGGAATCAACTATGGTCCGCTGTTGCAGACACTTAAGGCAGACATGGAGAGATGGAGGGCACTCCCCATCTCCTGGCTTGGGTGCATCAACCTCCTGAAAATGAATGTATTACCCAGAATTCTATACCTGATGCAAATGCTACCAATGGGATTGACTAATGGGGATTATAAAGGTATGGAAAAAGAATTTAGTAGGTTTATCTGGCAGAACAAATGACCCAGGATGAGTCTGCAGAGGTTGAAGGGTAAGATGGGGTGGGGCTGAATTTCCCAGACCTGAAGGGGTACACAATAGCCATGCAGTCTAGATATATCCAGGACTGGGTGCACCAAGGGAAGGAGGCAAGCTGGGTGGATCTGGAAGGGGAAGAAACTCAGGTGTGCCTGATGGCGTATTTAGACTCAGAGGGGTGAAGAAGGTATCATAGGGTACACAATAGGAATTCGTTGGTTGACTGAACTCTGGAGGTTTGGGAACAGGCCCTTAAAAGGAAGAAAGTGGAGAAAGAGGTGACAGGACTGGACCCGGTGGTGGGCAACCCTGCCTTCTTGCCAAGATTAGAGAGAGGGGGGGATTTGAGATGTGGGACCACAGTTGAATACATTGCATCAGGGATCTGTGGGACAGTAGGGGATCTAAGACCATGGAGGAACTGAGGGATCAGTATGGCATCCCGGCCACACATAGGTATCAATATTTCCAGGTCCGTGACTTCAGTGCAACCAGGAAGGGACAGGAATCTGGTGTAAGGCAACTGGAACACTTGGAGGACCTGATATGGACAGCATGGGTGAACCCCAAGGGCCTAATAGGGCAGTGCATCAAGACAGGGATGTATTTCCAGACAGATCTTTCAAGGTTAAGATGCTGTGGGAAAGGGACTTGGGTATACAGATCTCAGAGGAGAACTGGAGGCTGGCTCTTCAGTCTCATATGGGACTACTGATGTGTAACAAGTTTAAGGAATCACAGTTCAAATTTCTGCACAGGTTGTATTGTCCACTGGTGGTGGTGAACAAATTCCACCAAACGATCTCACCAATATGTGGGAGATGTAACATGGCCAGGGGTACCTACCAGCACTATTTCTGGGAGTGTTGGGAGTGCGACCCTTCTGGTCGGCGATAGCAGGGGAAGTGTTGGGGATCATGCAGGTAGGGGTGAGGGATACTGCAGTCTCCCTCCTGTTTGGGGTGGAGGAGGTGGAGGGGGAAGAATGGAAAGCGTACCCAAGAACAGTGAGGGTTTTACTCACACTGGCACAGCACTGCATTCAGAACACGTGGGTCTCGCATGTTAAGCCAACCCTTGAGCAATGGAAAACACTGGTCATAAACAACCTGGCCCTAGAGAGTTAACATATCGAAGATATGGGAAAGAGGAACTCTTTCTGAACAAATGGGGTATATTTATAAATTCTCTACCACTGGGGGAAGCCATAGCATTGAGACAGGGTATAACTTGAGTTATGGGATTTATGGTCGTTTCCTAGTGGTGAAGCACACGAACTGAACCTGGCCCAGCTCTTCAGAAAACAGAGGTGAAGGTGCCTGTGAGCAGCAGAGTCGATTAAGAGGCGGGGACGGACTATGGACTTTGGCTCACAGGTACGATACATGCATATATCTTTATGTACAGAGAGGTGGGAAGGACTCAGACAAGAGAGGTACGTAGACGGGGGGGGGCAGAAGCCCACAGAACTTACGGAACACATGCAATACCACAACAGAAGGAAGGGGGAAGTACTGAATTCAGGATGTTTTTTCATGACATTTTCAAATACCTAGGGTGTAAATAGTTATGGGGAATTGCATAGTTAAAAAAAGGAGGTAGACACTGCACCAGGCTGAGAAAAGAGAAAGGTTGCCTGTTACAAGACAGATAACATGATATGTACCACATGGCAGATTCCTTAATGCTGGAAAAGGAAAATGCGAAATGAATGTAATGTTTCCATGGACCTGTGTATGTCTTACCTCAATAAAAGATTTTAAACCCCCCCAAAAAAGAATATATGCAACATAAAAGCAGAACAGCAAAGTACAATGTGTCAGGTATAGCCAAGAAATGTATACAGTATTACAACATGAGTATATACACCATAACTACCACAGTGAGTACTTGGAGGAATACAAGTAGGTGCATTTAGAAAGGAAAGCATACAATCAAGTGAGATGGGTAGGCAGGCAAAGTGAGTAAGAAAATTGCATAAGTGCATAGTGCTATTTTAGGGCAGTACAACTGTACACCTGCACTATGTCAAGGTGAAACCAAAACATGGGGCAAAAGGTTGGGGGGGAGGGGTCAGTGAAAGATGAGGGGACAATAAGTTTTAGCATGGGCAGGAGGGGGTTGTGTAATCATGTAGAAGGGAGGAGAGGGAATTGTGTGATGTGGCATTGCAGATAGGGGAGGGGAGGGCTTTCCCCAGTTTAGGACAGTGGAAAGAGAAGGAGGATTGGTCAGTGGTGGTAGAACAGTGGGGGATTGAGAATGATCAAAGGTCAGAGTTATGGAGGGAGTAACTGTGCTGGGAGGAGGCATAAACAAGGGAGGAAAAATAGTAGGGGAGATTATTAGTCCAGAATCTGGCCATGAAAGTGGCAGTATGGGACAGTCATCTGGACTCCAAGGATGGGAAGGACAGGGCTTTGTAAAGGTCACAGTGATGATTTTGAGGAGGGCAGGAAAGCACAAAGTGACAAAAAGAGTTGAAAAATGTGACCAGTCTGGCCAAGGTAATTTTGGGAGCAGCACTGTAGACTATGTCAGCATAGTCAAAGGTGGGAAGGATCACTTTCTGCACAATTGCATGACAGTCAGCTTGAGGAATGCAATCCCTGTTTCTATATAAGGCACCAAACTTGGAGTGTAAATCACATGTGCTGAAAAGTCCAAATGGTGGTCTAACCAGACCCCAAGGTATCTAAAGGTAGTGACATTTTTGATAGGGGTGCCATCCAGGGTGTGGAAGGTGGGGGGGGGTTAAGTTTAGATAGCCTCTGTCTATTGCCAAAGGACATGGAGACTGTCTTTTTGGCATTCAGGAACAGCTGGTTGGACTGGAGCCATTGCTGGACCTTGTTGAAATCATGTTGCAGTCTAGCCGCAGCATCAGTGTGTAAGGTACTAGACATGTAAAGGATAGTGTCATCCGCATACATGTGGATTTGGGAAGTGGAACAGACAGAAGGGAAATCATTGAGGAAGACAGAAAATAGTATAGGGCCAAGAACTGATCCCTGCGGAATGCCAATAGTGATGGGGAGAGGAGGGGAGCGGGAGGAGGCAATCTTAACCGATTGAGATCTGCCTGACAGGTAGGAATGAAATCACACTGTGGCTGAGGAGTTTAACCCAGCAGCAGTGAGTTTTTGAAGGAGGAAGGAATGGGATACTGTGTTGAAGGCTTTTGCCAGATTGACAAATATGGCGGAGGTAACGTGTCCCTGATCCATATTGGTGAGTATGGAGTCTGTGAACCAAAAGAGGGAAGTGGTGGTGGAGTGGGACTTGCGGAAACCAAACTGAAAAGGGGTGAAAAATGAGGTATAATCAAGGTAAGGGGTGAGCTGAGTGAGGACAATATGTTCTTGCAGCTTGGCTAGAATAGGAAGTAAGGAGATAGGACAATAGATCCAAGGGGAAGTGGGATCACCACCTTTGGGGAGAGGAATAACAGTAGAGTGTTTCCAGGTTGACAGAACTGAGGATAGAGTCAAAGATAGGTTGAAAAGAGAGGCCAGGGGGCAGCTATAGCAGGGGCGGAGAGATGGAGCAGATTAGGGCCAAGGCCATCTGGGCTTTTACCCTTGGAGGGGTTCAAGGCATGAAGGGCTTTTACAGCATCATTTGATGAAATGTGAGAAAATGAGAAAGAGGGGGTTGGAGAGGTTTAGAGTGGGTAGGGGTTCTGGGGAGGCAGTAGGTGTACATTTGGGGAGGATGGAGAGGCTCAAGGAAGCACAGGATGTAAAGAAAGTGTTAAAAGTAGAGGCAACAGCTGGGGGGTTAAAGAGTATTTCATTGCCATGGATGAGGGTTGGGATGGGGGGTGGGAGGGATTTGACAATTATCCAGAATTTAGAGGGATGATTTAAGTTGGTGTTGAAAGATGTGGAAAAATGTTCAGACTTAGCATATCTGGAGGCCTTAGTGCAAGCATTTCTAAGTTGCCTGTAGTGCAGAAGGAGAGTGGAGGATCTGGTTTTCAGGTAGGCCTTTCAGGCCTGGTCCCTGGCCCGCATGCAGGCTAGCAGTTCAGCACTAATCCAGGGAAGGTGTGAGCCTTTGAATCTAGTTTGTTTAGGAGGAGTGTGCATATCCCAAATTTCCAGGAATTTTGTCTGGAAATAGCTGAGGGCAGTGTCGATAGAGGATACTGTTGAGATGGGGACCATTAGGTGTGGTATAAGTCATTTAGTAGGGGAGCTAAGTTTAGTGAATGAAAAGAATGTAGAGGGATCACTTTTTGGGAAGGGAGGTGCTTTAGTCTAATGGACTTTTCGGATACAGTAAATCATGTGGTGGTCATTCAAGGAATCTGGGAGGATACCAGAGTCAGTTATGTGGTGGGAATGGAAGGTGAGGGCCCAATCTATCAGGGTGTGTTTAAGAGATTTATGGTTATGTCAAGCTGGAGAGGTAACTAAATGCATTAAGTTTAGGGAGTTTATTTTGGTGCATATTGAAGAGTTTGTAGAAGAGAGCCAATCCACATTTAAGTCTCCTAGTAAGTATAACTTGCCAGAGGTGGTATGTGAGGTGATGGTAGTGATTAGTTCAGATATGGTAGATGTAGGGAGACCTGGGCAACATTAAGTGCCAGCTATGAATATAGGTAGTGTAAAAGGGAGGGATAGCTTGATTAGGAGGAGTTTATATTGGGATGAGGACGAGATAGACAGAACTGGAGAGTACTGGAGATTGGAGGATAGATACATTGCGATACTTCCACCCTTACTGGATCTAGCTTGTCTAATGAGAGGTTGCCTGGAGTAGACAGGTTGGTGTCAGTTATCTTATTTGACAGCCATATTTCTGAGAGTACCAGGACATCTGAGTGTAAATCCAGCATTATTGGCTGGAGGAGGGTGAGTATGGGGAGTAGGCTTCTTATGTTGACGTAAACAAATTTTAAGCCATTTGGGAGGTACATGCAGGGAGGAGGGGTAGGACCAGGGTTGGATTCAATGTCCCCTGCTGAACTGAATAGGAGGGTGATGAGCAATTTGGAAAATGAGTAGACCCATTTGGTTGCTTTTGGTTGTAAAGAGCGGCAGGGTGGGGGGGATTGGATGGGAGGAGAGGGGAGTTTGGAATAATTCAGTATAGCTAAGAGAGATGTAGGGGGAAGCAAGGAAGCATGGGAAGGCCAGGGGTAATTGATAGGAGTAGGATGAGCGGGGAGTGTAGAATGTGTCATAGAATGGGTTGGGTGCAGTGGGGGGGGCAGGGCATAGAGGGGTAAGAGAGAGAGAGGAGGTAGGGAGACCAGGGAGGGGAGAAGAGTGAGGCCAAGACAATAGGAAATAATGTTATGCATTGTAGTACAATAGGAAAGAGTGGTAAGGCACAGTGCAAGAAACAGGCTAGGTATAAAATAGTGACCAGCAGGACTGGTTAGCTCAGAGAGGTGTAGTACCACTTGCCACCACTTGGCAATGTGGGATGACAAAGGTAGTGGAATGGTGCTCCCTAGCAGGCTATGTGGCCTAGTGATTAGAGTGCTTGACTATGGCAGAACTCTAACGCTAGAGAAATATGTTCAAGTTCAGTATCAGCAGTAAGGAGATTAATAGGGTAACAGGGACTAAGGTGAGAGGGGGGAATTTAATGCAGATTAGATTGCGTATAAGTAGGGGAGGGAGAGTATAAAATGTTACATCCCAGAGAGGGGTCAAATAGTGATCTCTAGTGGCCAAGGTGTATAATCAGCTATTGGGAACTTAAGGTGATAGTTTGTGGCAGCAGAGTTACATGGGGGCTGGGTAAAAAGCAAGAGACCACTCAGCATGGGACGGGGCCATCATGCTGGGTGGGGCAGGCTAGCAACTTTCACTAACAAATAAATCTTAAAGCAAGTCTTGCTGTTCGATTGCTGGCCGTGCTTACACTCAGTAACAGGCTGTGTGATTCCAGTTGGTTGGTTGGTTGGTGGGGGGTGAGAGCCTCCAAAAACAGCCCTCTCAAGGAGCGAATGATATGAAAATCAGGAGCACATCATTCAGCAGTAAGGGAGCTCATGGTTGACTAGTATCCTGAAAAATAAACCAGTCCAGTCAGGTTTTCTTTTTTGTGGGTGGTGGTGGTAGAAGGGAGGTAGGAGGTTGACTGAGTTCAGCTCAGTGCAGCAGTAGCCAGCAGATGAGGTGAGGGTATACACCATGAGGCATTACTAAAACAATGCTGTTAGTGCTAACTCAGCAAGTCTTGCAATTAGGATTATAAAATCAATGGATTGAAAAAGTCAACAAATCCAGTCAGGTTTTCTTTCAGAGAGAACTGTGGTGGGTAGCAAGTAGGCAATTTAATTCAGACCACAAACAGCAGGGCACAGAATTTCAGCAAGTAAGGATTCCAGTTATATTTTGGACTTGCATAGGCCAGAAATGAAATGAAAAAAATAAACAAAAAAATGTAATATTAAAATATTTTTACAGTGAAAATTTCCCATTTTACAGTATATTCTGAATTGTCTGAAATTGGCAATTTATAAACACTGGAATTGGGACAGTTCCATGTCCAGAAAACACTGGTTCTAGTTACAACAATAAAAACAAGCATTTGTCAATGCTGAATGTTTGCTTCCTGGCACTGGCATTGGTAGTGTAGAAGTTACAGAGCTGCATAATAGGAGTGGCAGCGAAGTACTGAACTGAAGCCAACCCCACCACCACCCTGCAGAGAGTGGCAGGCATTGGGGTGTGCCTTTGGGTCATCAGGCATAATGACCACGCCATTTCACCACACCCTACCCTGCAGACACTGACAAGTGTCACGGTGCCTGCCAAGTCTTTGGCCCTTATCGCACCCCATTCCATCAGGAAATACGGTGAGATGGGTGCGGTATAGGAGAATGGGGTGAAGTTTGGGCCCGAAGAATCCGAGGCACACCTTGATGCCTCTCACTGGCTGCAGGGTGTGGGTGGGGGTTGAATGGTATGAGCTTGACAGGCAAGAATCCCAAGTCACACCCCTGATGCCTGTCGTACTCTACAGGGAGGGGCGTTATAGTCGGAAACTCTAACACCTCAGGCATTTGTTGGTATTTTCACTCCAAATTTTCAACATGGTTTTTTTGTGACCCCTACCTCATGAACAGTGGCAATATCAGTTTGTTAGCTGAAAAACTGCTTTTGCACAGCGACTATGGCATTTGGCACCACAGGTGCAAAAACACATTTCAAACAGGATGTGAAAAATGACAGCGGTACTGTTCATGGGGAGGTGTAAAAAATGGCAATGTTGAAAATCTGCTATGATAATTTTAAAAAAACTGGTGAAGTCACGAGCGTGCATAGAAACTGTGCAACGCACACCCATAATGTAACTAGTTTGGGGATTTTTTTACAGTAGATTGTTAACACAGGCATTTTGAGACCTCCGATCATGAACAGTGTCAGTGTGATTTTCTTTATCTGTCCCGAACAATGATTTCCCACAGCGACCACGCATCTCTGCACTGAAAGTGTGAAAACACATTTTGGCCATGTTGTGGAAAATCAATCAAATCAAACTTTATTTTAAAAGGCGCTTTTCTTAAAACCAAAGCGCCTGTACAATTTCATAAAACAATAAATAAACAAAATCTAAAACTATTATAAATCAATAAAAGCTATGTTAAAAAGGTGGGTCTTCAAGGCTCCTTTAAAACTCAGGACAGTCGGACTATTTAGCACCTATTGATGAGAATTCCACAGAGGTCGGGGCCATAAAACTAAATGATCTAACCCCTGAAGTCTTCAAATGGACCCTGGGAATCTCCAGCAATCCCTAGTCAGTGGATGGAGGGGCGGGAGGGACAGTAGGGGCAAGGAGCTCTTTCAGGTAAGTAGGTCCCTGGTCATGTAGAGGCTTTATGGGTCAGCAAACCAACCTTGAGGTGATTACGCAAAATACTGGCAGCCAGTGCAGTCCATGAGCACAGGCATTATATGGCTGGATCTAGAAGAACCAGTCAATAACCTGGCCGCCGCGTTCTGCACTAGCTGCAGACGGTGAAGCTCAACCCCCGATGGCCCTAGGTACAGGGAGTTGCAATAGTCAAGACGGAAGGTAATGAAGGCGTGGATCAATGTTGGGAGATCTTCTGGATGAACCAGGTGCTTCACCCTGGCGATATTCCTCAGATGGAAAAAGGAAGTTTTGACCACCGCTGACACCTGAGCTTTAAGCGTCAAGTGGTCGTCAATTATTACGCCAAGATTCCGCACCTGATCTGAGGTCGTCAGCGGGCAGCCTGCAAACCATAAGCCTGAGTGCGATCCAGCCAGCAAACTCGCCTCAAGCGACCTTTGTCCACAACCAACACCTCAGTTTTCTCCGGTTTAACCTCAACCAACTCCCATTCATCCAATCCTGGATTTCTGCAAGGCAGTTATTGAATACCGACAAGGCAGCATCCTGGCCGTGAACAAAGACATATATAGCTGGGTATCATCGGCATAGCAATGGAACCCAGACCGTATCATCTTATAACGCTCCCAACGGCACTATACACACAAATAACATAGGTGCTAGAATAGAGTCTCTGGGTACCCCACAAGATAGGGAGACTCCATGCCGAGAAAAATTTCGACACCACCCTCTGAGTCCTACCTTCGAGGTAAGATCTAAACCACCCTAAGGACCATACCAGATAATCCACAGATGGTCCGCAGACACTCTAACAGCACACCATGATCAACAGTGTCAAATGCTGCTGAGAGATCAAGAAGTACCAAGATAGAACGGGTCCTACGATCTCTCGCTATTAGGAGGTCATTTAGTACCCGAACAAGTGCTGTCTCGGTACTATGCCTCTTTCCAAATCCAGATTGGAAAGAATCGTAGATATTATTGTTGGTCAGACAGCTGTACTGTTCATAAGGAGGTGTGGAAAAAATGCCACTGGTGAAAATCTGGACTGAAAATATTACAAATTCATGAACCTACGAGGTTGCGTGGAAACTGCGCAATGCTCACTCGTAACACGGTCATTTTATGGAGTTTTGTCACCAAATTTTCAACATAGTCATTTTAAGATCTCTGCTCATGACAAGTGTCACTGTGATTTTCTTAATCTGTCCCAAACATTGTTTTCGCACACCGACTGTACCATTGTGCGCTACATGTGCGGAAACACATTTTGGGTGAGATGTGAAAAATGTTAGCTGCACTGCCCATAAGGAAGTGCGGTAAAATGGCACAGTTGAAAATCTGGTGTGCAAATATTACAAATTCGCAAACTTGCCAGTGTGCGTAGGAACTGCGCAACGTGCGCTCCTAAAACAGTAATTTTTGGGAATTTTTTAACCAAATTTTCAAAATAGGCTTTTTGAGAGCCCACCTTATGAACACTGGCAGTATCATTTCGTTAATCATTCCAGAAAGGTGATTTTGCACAGTGGCTGCGAAATCACCCTTCCGGCCTGAATAATGCCATGACAGTGCAAGAATTCATGAGGAGGGGTCTCAAAAACCCCATGTTGAAAATTTGGTGCAAAAATTCCAAAAAATGCCTGAGATATGCAACAAAGTTGAAAAACCCCTATCTATCCCATTATACAGCTTACTGGCATTTCCTCAGTTCGCGGTCGGCTTTGAAGAGTGCAGACGTGTTCCCGGTCCACCAAAGATCATTGCGCGGACTCGGAGGTAAGTATGAGGTGAGAGGGGGGTGTGGGAGGCAGGGTGCGCAGTGGGTGGAGTGCGGGTTGTGGGGGCAGGAGACTGCGAGGGACCGTTTTTTTCTTTGGAGTTTTTTGTTTGAAAAAGACGACGCAGGACGTTTGCCATGCTGGGGTGGGCTCCCAGCATGGCAGAAGGATGGCTGGGGGGGCGTGGAGCCGACAGGGGATTGGGCACCCCCGTCGGCCATGGCATCTGTTGCCATGCTGGGGTGGGCTCCCAGCATGGCACCTGTACTGGGGAGACAGTGAAGCCGGCGGGATTGAGCACCCCGTCGGCGACAGCATGGGAGGTGGGGAGAAACAGTGGAGCCGATGGGGATTGGGCACCCCGTCAGCCATTACATCATTTGCCACGCTAGGGTGGGCTCCCAGCATGGCACCTGGATGCTGTGGGGCGTGGGGCCGATGGGGGATTAGGCACCCCGTCGGCCGCTTCCACAGTGTGGAGGGGGGAGGGGGAAGGCACATGAGCATGCAGTGTGCGTGCGCGCGTGTGAGTGGGGGGGAGAGCTCTGCTCACTCAAGCGGAGCTCTCCCTTTCAACTGTATGCCACTGCATTTTCAGCTGTCATAGGTAGCTGGAACAGTGATTGGCGCTCTGCGACCGCGCCTGCAAATACACTGACTGAATTGGAAGAGGCTGACACACCTCTGGAAAACTCGTATGATGGCAGTATGTTTCTTGCACATGCGTGCAAGCAAACATAAAAAATCTGAAGCTAGAACTGCCTTAGTTAGGAGATGCATTTAATGAATCATTACTGGAAAAAGTAGTTTGGTTAATGGTTCATCTTAATTGGGGTTGTCAGTATAGCCTAGAGGTTAGAGTAACAGGCTCTGAATGAGCTTGGTACATCCAGAAGACCTGGGTTTGATTCCCACAACCTCCACATGCATAATGTGTGACCTTGAACAAGTCACTTAACCTCCACAGTGCTCCTGGATTGGCTTTTAAAATAGACCTGTGCTCCTAGTGGGCCTTACCTGGTTACCAAAAATGGCATGCAAACAAATTTATTAATTGGGTACAACCACAACACAAACATTACAAAATAAAACATAACATTCTCAGTCCTATTCCAAGATATCCCTGCTCATTTAATAGAACTCACTGGCTATTTTCCCAGCCAGTATTTCTCATTTGGGTCACTAAATATGAACATTGTGCACCATTCAAAGATGCTTTTGGAAAAAGAGTGAACAAACTGCTCACAGGCTACGGCACTTTTGTTGCACCAAATCAAAACTGCTTTCACTGGTTCCTGGTGGTAAAAGTTATATCAGGGAATAGCTGCACTATCTGATCATCACAGAATAAAAACTGAATAATTTGAACTGCTTTCAGGACAACATTCCTACATTCCATCCTGTTGGGTAACAGTAGCACTATACAGGAGATAGGATTAATACCAGTAACCTGTTTTTAGGGCTGCAGTGGGCGGAGCCCCTCTTGCTTTCAGAAAAGGACTCTGCATTCCTTGTATTCTTACCGACCAAACACCATGTTAAACCTGCACCACGGTCACCTCCGCATCCATGGAGCATTCCACTCACAAAGCACTGTTTACTTCTTAAAAAAATAAAATGGCACTCCTAATCATGACACTGTGGGATTGGGCAACCCCAGTGTCACTCTTATGCTTCTGGAGGGGCTTCTGTGTGTGTGTGTGTGTGTGTGTGTGTGTGTGTGTGTGTGGGGTGGCGGGTGCTGACAAGGAGGGTTAGGCAAGGGAATCTCTGTAAATTTCAAGAAAAAATAAACACCGGGCATGGCTGCCAAACCATATTGCTCATGCACGACTACAAGCGCATGCGCAGTAGCGTTCAGTGATCATCTTGGTCATGGCTGACTGTGCCGTATTTTGTTGTGACCATCGAAAAAATAATTTATAAATTATTGATATTCCCCCACCTGACCCCACCTCTCAGCACCCACCACTCCACACTCTCCCAGAAACATACAAGTGGCACTGGGGGTGCCCAATCCCCCAGAGTCGGGAAACATACCAGTGACACCAGGAGTGCCAAATCCCCAAGTATCAGGATTGCTTTTTTCTTTTTGTTTATTAAAGATATCTCCCCATCTGACCCTCCCTCTCAGCACCCTCCACTCCACCCCCTCCCCTCAAGAAATAAAATAGGTGTACTGGGGGGGCAATCCACCAATGCAGGAATCTGCTCATTGACACTGGGGGTGCCCAATCCCCCAGTGTCAGGATAATTTTTTTTCTTTATTAAAGATATCCCCCCACCTGGCCCCCCTTTCAGCACCCATCACCCCACTCCCGCTCTCAAGAAACAAAATAATTGCACTGGGGGGGTGCCCAATCCCCCAGTGAAGGAATCCGCTCGGTTTTGTTTTTTATAACCTTTAAACAGAAAACCATCCATCGATGTTTTTTGTGGCTGGTAGAGTCCCCCACCTGACCATCCCACTCAGCACCCACCATCCCACTACCCCAAGCCCTTCCTTGCTTACCAATCGGGAGTTCAACGCTGTAATCCTCTCTGGACAGTAGACACATCTTCACTCTTCAAAGTTGGACCACAAACTGAAGAAACAGGTAAGCGATTCAATGTATTCCTTTTTTTTTTTTTTTTTTTTTTTTAACTTGCCCGGACTCTCTACCCCTTGAAGAGGGCTTTGTACCCCCTCCCACTCCTCTGCCAGGTCCCGATGTACCAGGATCCCAGCATCATAGTGCTCACTGGCCTGGGGGGTGTATTTTGGCCCCTATTTTATCCCATCCCCTGAGGGCGCTAGCACAAAAGACTTGATGTCCAAACTTATGGCATGTAGATGCACAATGTAGTCAAGCACCTAGCAGAACCCTCACCTCCCAGACTCCAAAGAACCATGTGCCCTACCACCCATGCTTCCGCATTTGCTGCCCAGTAACCCACCCCACCATGGAGGAGGACAGCATCCATTAGGATGCTCAATACTCCTTCTGCCAGCTGACCCCCGATGACTCAGGCTCTTTCCCAAACCTGGGTCGCTGGTGTAGCACAATTCAATGTATTTCAATTGGGTTTTGAACTTAGTGGCATAACTTGGGCATTTTTGCATATCTTTGGCCCAAATTTTCAACATGCCTTTTTTAGGACCCCACCTCATGAACAATTGAACTGACATTATGTAAATATGTCCCAAAAGGTGATTTTTGTGGTCCCCGGTGTCCATTGGTCCCTCTCCCCCACCTGATCCCTCACCCACTGTAAAACAAATTTCCCTAGTGTTCAGTGGTCCTCCCCCCACCCAATCCCATGCCCAATAATCATAATCTGCATCCTCGGTGTCTAGTGGTCCCTCCCTCACCTGATCCCATGCCCAATAAGCATAATCTGTTTCTCTGGTATCTAATGGTTCCACCCCCCCACCCACACACATGCCATGTGCAATGTATGGGCGGGCAAGCTCTGCCTCCACAGAGATGTCCTAACACATCTAGCCATGGCCCTATGTACAAACGCACCTAGACCTGTACAGCCACCCGGACATCTCCAGGTGATACTGCTGCAGCGGGTCATAGAACCTTACTCCCCCGAGGAAGGAGAGGTGTCCCTGGAATGCTCAGTCCTCCCTCCCTCGGCCGACCCTCAAGCGATCTGCATCCATTCCCAAACCTGGGTCGCCAGTGTAACAGGAGGTAAGAGGGCAACTAAGATGGTGCAAGGCCTGTAACAGAAGACTTATGAGGAGAGATTAAAAGACCTCAATATGTATACACAGGAAGAGAGAAGGGAACTGGGAGATATGACAGAAACCTTCAAGTATCTTAAGGGCATAAACAAGGTGCAAGTGGAAGACATCTTTCGGTACAGAAGAGGTACAAGAACAAGTGGGCATGATATGAGATTGGAGAGGGGGCAGGATGAGGGGTAATGTGAGGAAATTCTTTTTCACAGAAAGGGTGGTGGATACACAGAATAGCCTGCTCCAGGAGGCGGTAGGAGCGAGCACAGTGGCAGGATTCAAACATGCATGGGATAGGTATAAGGGAACCCTAGAGGTGGGAAGCGGAAGCTAAAGCCAATGACCAAGTAAGGTCAGTGACCACTGATGCAGGCAGGGAATATGGGAAGACTGGGTGGGCCTAGCAGTCCTTATCTGCCATCAGCTTCTATGTTTCTATGTAAGGTGCCAGTGCCTAAGCGCTCCACTCCACTGGGGGAGCTATATTCCACTGTCAGTGTTTGAGGCTCATGGGTGTCCCATCTTGCTGGAATGTCCTTAGGCAAGTCCAGTACAGATCTAAAACACAAGCAAGCCACATGGTTTTTAAAATAAGACTATAATCAGTACTCGTAACTTAAACAAAGTGACACTTGCAAGAGCGTCTCAAAAACATGACCAGACGCATGCACAGTGTCACAGCACCCTGTTTCATTTGGCTTTTTATGTCTGGGTGAAAAGATAAAATCTCCTGCTGGGTTCTTAACTGGGGGAGGGGTGGTGAAACTAAACATAACGAAATGTTCAGTGATTCATTTACAGCCAAGAAATCAAGAAATGTGTACTACCTAGATGGGCATAGAATCAGAGTGACAACAGAAGAAAAAACCTTGGAATATTAATAACACTGGATTTAAGATATAGTAAAGACTGTGAAACAGTAGACAGTAGAGCCAACAGGATACTGGGTGTATTGGGGGGATAAAATGTAGAACCAGTGACGTCATTATGTCACTGTAGAGGAGTTACGTAAGGCCAATACTTGATTATGGATCTCAGTTCTGGTGATCATTTGTAAGAAAAGACATATCACAATTAGAGAGAATTCAACACAGTGCAACAAAGATGACTGACGGGCTCAGCTGCAAGAGGAATCTTGTGAGGAGAGACTAACTAGTCTAAACCTAATGTCACTTGAAACACATAGGCTCAGAGGTAGCCTGCAGTTGCTCTATGATAATGCAGAAGAAGGCAGAAACAAGTAAGCCTCGTAGCTAGAGAATCAGTTACTATTCAGAGGGCATGGGCTGCAGGAACAACATGAAACTTTCAGAACTGAAAGGAAAAAATACTTTCTCACTCAGCGAATTATCGGAGTGTGGAATGGTATTAAAGGGCATAAAGTTAACAGCAAAACAAAGTGCTTTTTTACCTCAAAGTTAGATGTACAATGGATAATACACTGAGATTTTATAACCACTGGGAAATGGAGAGCAGAATTTATGGTTATTATAGCCTTCTACTGCTCTGACATTCGTGTGGAAATCAACCCTGGACCCCCAGATAAATGCATAACTGCCTCCACATTTGCTAAATGACCTGGATCAAAATTTATAACTATCAATGTCTACAGTATTTTAAACATGATTATTGTGAAAATATGGATATGCCTAAGCAACCCAGATATCCTGCGGATCACTGAAACCTAGCTCAATAGCTTGACGGGCCACAGTGTTACAATGCCCTTGGCTACAACCAATATGCAAGCAATAATACCTGACAGGTGGGCAGTATTGGGCAATACTGGACCGCTCAGGGGCGTAATAAGGCCTGACACTGCAGGCGGAGGGCCTTATAAACCCTGGAAGGTCCGGTATTACCCATACCACCCACCCTGGAGGGTATTATTGTGCTTAGAAAATGGACCAGAGATAAAATTTATACAAAATATAAAAAAAAAAAAAAAAGGATAAAAACCAAATGAAAAGCAATTAAGTCACTTTTGATGTAACGTAGTTCCCGTAGTAGTGCCAGAAGAGGGCGCTGCTGTTTACATTTGGTAATTTTTTCCCCCACTTTTCTTGTTTGCTAGTTTGTTAATGGAAATGACCTCTCTCTCTCCCCATACACACACACACATATACATCAGTTACGAGTCAGAAAGTGGGCACTGTATTTTAGGGCTTATGGTGCTTGAATTAAGTTCAGTTCTGTAGCCGGTCCCTGCTCCGGAGTTACTGTCAGGCTGTATGGATTGCGAGCATGATTCAGAAAGGAACTGAGGCGGAGCTGTTGCCCATTTTCACTTTTAGCATGAGTGTTCATGTTCTGCTACGGTACGAAAAAAAATTTATATTTTTAAAAATTAAGTTCAGTTCTGTACCCGCTCCCTACCGTGGAGTTCCAGTCAGGCTACATGGGTTGCAAGCACGATTCAAAAAGGAACAGACGTTAAGGAGCTGTTGCCCATTCAATTTTAGTGCAAGTGTCCATCCATTGGTAAAGGTACAGAAAAAAATGCCCATTTTTTTATTTTGTTTGTAGTGGGTGTTGAGAGATGAGGAGTCTTAAGAGGAAAGAAGTGGTTTGAGGTTTTAGCTTCACCCCGTGAGGTTGTACTATTCAGTAGTATAACTCTCAGTGCTGATTTTTGGTTTTATTTCTCGCAAAGTGAGAGGAAAAAAAATGGCAGTATTTGAAACATTTTTGTCCAGCACTCCAGCCAATGAGGACAGAGGCTGGACACTAGGATTGCACATGAGGCTGGCATGGCTAGTACTTTTAACTTACAGGGCTCTCACTAAAAGTTAATGTACCCCCTGCCAGCCAATGAGATGCTTTATATTCTTAAGCCCATTTTCTAAAGGCAGGATAGAACCTCTAGAGGTGGTGGCAAAATTCTGTATGAAAAAGAAAAGTTCTCCTCACCTTTCATTGTCTCCCTGTTGAGACACATGAATTTCAAATGCCTTGAGGTTTTACTAACCTTATCCCAAACAGAGTCCATCAATATCACTGGTTGCTACAGACCCCCCACTGGTGGCTTAAAGCTATCATTTATTTGACAAACGTCTTAAATACTCATGGTAATGAGACCCTAATTCAGGGAGATTTTAACTTAGACTGGCTCACACCAAAATGCAATGACCTTAAGCTACTATGTGATGACTTTGGCTGAACGCAGGTGGTTACTGACCCTGCAAGACCCAATACTAGAAACCCTTCCTATTCCCCACTATTGAACTTGGTACTTACTAACAGACCACAAAAAATCACAATCACAGCTGTTTTCGATAATGATTGTAGCAACCATAATGCGGTAGCTTGTATTAGAGGTAACTGCAAATCAACCACAGAACCCATCTTCCATTATAAAAGAAAGCTCTCCCAGTTTAATGTGGCAAGCTACCTACAGGATCAGGCAAACGTTAACTGGCAAATCTTTACCTAGCCCCTCCATACATAAAGCAGTAGATATCTTTAATCATCAGATTCTCTCAGTGATAAATCAGCATGCCCCACTAATGGAACATATAATTAAGAAAAAGATCTGTCCCTGGTTGACTAAGGAATTAAAATAAGTATTGAGGGACAGGGATATACAATGTGCTATTGCCTGAAAAACAAAACTGAGCCAGGACTGGAAGGCATTTAGGCAAAAAAGGAACTATTGTACCAAACTAATCCATACTGTCAAGTCAAACTACTGTCTAAGTCTTCTAGAAAATAATCAATCAACAGCCCACCTAATCCCACTCTTCAAAAATGGAGATAAATCCAAAACTAGCAACTATAGGCCTAAAAACAAAACAAAAAAAGTATATTTGTAAACACTGTATAATTGTGATCCATTGTAACCTTTTTCTGTATTTTTATTTCACAGTTAAACTGCCTACTTTCTACGTAATGTACTTATTTTTTACTATGTGCCATTGTAAGTGGCCCAGGTCGTGCCTGAAAACGGTCCCTGGGATCAGTGCACCTACCCAGTTACCAAAGTCATAAATAAATAAAAATAAATAAAATGGTAATATTAAATCCACATTGAAACTAGAAACTAGAGTTAGAATTGACATTTCGACCATAGGTCTTCTTCAGGAACTATCTAAAAGAGAAAAAAGCAAAGTTACTTTTCCTGTACTGTTCTATCCTAGCTGGGACCTTCTTGCAAATAAGTGTTGCTCAATGGAGCTTTCCTTTTTTTTTTTTTATTGGCTGGTTTCCAATTGGTCCGCCATCCCTGCCACCTTGCCCCATACCCTGGGACTTAGCTGCCGCCACCAGAGTGCTTGCTGGATTACCCTCCAGGGCACAGACATTGGGGAACCCCCTCACTACTCCCCAAATGGTGCCACATGAAGACTCAGTGGCAGAGTGGCTCGGCCAGCTGCATGGGGCTCATTTAGGAGGCAGACGTCCTCCTTGCCTCAGCCAAGTTTTTCCCAATTTTTTGAAGGTGGTGGCATGTATTGACGTGCTGGCACACCTCCCACAACCTGCAAGCCTTGGCTGTGACACACTCAGCTTCCGCCAGAAGTCGATCGGGCACCGAGTGCTGTCCTACCTTCCCTGCTAGAGAAGGAGAGCAGTCCATCAGAAGCTCAATATTCCTCTCCTTGGCCGGCCCTTGGACTCTTGGACTTGCTTCTGAACCAAGGTTGTCAGCATCGCAGGCAGATATCCAACCAATGCAACAAAAGGTCAGACCTCAATGGAGCTTTCCTGGTAAAACAAACAAAATGAAATAATGCCATCATTTATTTTTTAATCTTACATTCTTTTTATCTCCTTCAATGCAACCAGGCACCCCTTTTTGCCCACCCATATGTTTAGATCCCAACACCTTTGGAGTGCTTGCATCATGACTCCAGGTACACAAAAGCAGTCCTGTGCCTCCATGGACTTCCCCCTCTGAATGGTAAGGGGGCTGGTGAGAACACCTGAGTTCATGGAGGGGCAGAGAACCTACAGGTGGATGACGCAGCCTATGCTGACAGTATCCAACTGTGGTTTGCCATCTTTTGCATGTTCGATCTTCCTACTCTATTGGGATTTGTCTGTCAGTCCATTTTGCTTCCCATCTGAATCCCAGCCATCTCCTGACTCCACCTCAAGAGCATAACGCCAATATCAGACTGAACATGGCATGCCTCCAATCATCATGTCACTACCTCACTTATGGTAATGGCAGTGGGGGTTATCAGACTACATATTGCTGCTCACAGTTTCTTTTCCCCAGGCCACCAGGGGGCAGCCATGTACTGGCAGGAGTCACCATGCTTCACCACAACAAGAAGATACAATATAAACATACAGACTGAACTAATTAAATTTTATCTAAAGGATTCTCATTGGAAGCAAGGCAATAAATCTGCAGTAAAATGAACAGAACAGAATTGCAGAGTAGTACAGAAAGGAGCATTTGGCTCCATGCTATATAGCCAATTAAGCAAAAATTAAAATAAACTAGTACTGTGCTCTCATTATTTTAACAATATCGATAGTTCTCATAGGAATTTTCCTAACATTTGCATCTTAATACATAATATGCTGTTTTAGCAGTCTTTTATGACTGCAATCTGTCTTGTTTATGCAAAGCGTATGCTTTTTCCTGATTAATTAAGGCACACTAAGTCTTCAATCTGAGAGAACATTCTCTTATCACATACTGTAACCCTGAGCAACTTAGCAGGTTAAAGACAGACTTCCATCTGCTCTTGCTTTTATGCAGTATCCATAGAAACACAGACAATTACAGCAGAAAAAGACCAACAGTCCATCTAGTCTGCCCGAGTTCCCTATTTAGCACTGACCTACTGTCCATACAGGGTCTTAGCCTTCTCCATCCTTCCCCCATTACCCTCTCAGTTTCTGCTGCCCAAAGCAACCACTATACCCTTCATTGTATCCCAGTCATGACTGAACCCACCAACAGTTTAAGCACCCACCACTTCAGTAGGCAGACTGTTCCATGACTCCACCACAATACTTCCTTATGTCCCTTCTGAGCCTCCTCCCATCTGTTTCCACTCATGTCCACATGACCCTGAACTAGTTTTCAAGCTACATATTTCCCCACTAATTCCTTTTAGGCACTTGAAGGTCTCTATCATATCTCCCCTCTCCCTTCTGGTCTCTAGTGAGTACATGTTCAGTGCCTTGATGTGATCCAGGCAGCCCTGAATCATATTTGTTACCCTGAGCTGCACCATCTCCAGCCTATCTCTGTCCTTCCTGAGGTGAGGATTCCAGAGCTGGGCACAGTGCTCCAGGTGTGTTCGCACTACAGATCTATACAGGGAAAGTATTCTCTTCCATTCTACTATCAATACCCCTCTCGATACATCAAAGCATCCTACTCGCTTTGCTCTATGACTTGTTGCACTGACTTGATTGTTTCAGGGAGTCTCTGATGATAACTCCAAGGTCCCATTCCTCAGTTATAGTGTAAAGTCTCACCCCACCCATCTGGTACTCTGTCCTGGGGTTCTTGCTCTCTAGATGCATTACCTTGCCTTTTTGGCATTGAATTTCAACTGTCAAACCTTAAACCACTCCTCTAGCTTTCATTTGCCACTCTGCATTTCCTCGATTCCCTCATCACTATCCACCCTCCCACAGAGCTTAGTATCATCAGCGAAAAGACACAGCCTGCCCCAGATACCCTCACCAATGTTGATAATGAACGTATTGAAGAGGACCAGTCCCCGAATAGAACCTTCTGGTACCTCGCCTGTGACCTCCCCTCTACTGACTAGACCCCACTGACTACAACCCTCTGTTGCCTCCCCTTTAGTCAGTTACCTACCCAGTTTACTATGACCTTAGCTGCACCAAGATCCTCCATCTACTTCAGCAAGGTCCTATGCAAATACCAAGTCAAAAGGCTTTGCTGCAATTGAAGTCGTATAAATCCACAACATGGCCCCTATTCAATTCCCTCATCACCCGTTCAAAGATATACTGTCTGGTTATTCTAACAAGCCCTCCCTGCCATGAATCCATTTTGTTTACTATCCTCGAGCCTGTTACTCTCTAAGTAGTCCATAAAGTCCTCTTTGACCAGAGACACTATCAGCTTCTCTACCATAGAGGTAAGACCGACAGATCTGTAGTTTCCTGCATGTTAATTGTCACCCCCTTATGCAGAAGAACTACATCTGCCACCCTCCAATCTTTCAGAACTACCCCTGTCCTTAGAGAGCTGCTAAATAGACCTGCTCAATGCAGAGTGAAACAAACCTATAACTTTATAAAGTAATCCGTAGAAAAACATTAAATGTTTCTGTACCACTAAACTTTTTTGTCACAGTCTGCCAAACAATTTGAAATCTGAAAACATATATTTTTAGATTATTCAGGTGAAATATTGAATTTGATGTATTTTTCAGCTTTTTCAGGAATAAACATCAGTGCTAATTCATAGTAATACCTATACTTAAGTTTTGGAAAGTAACACAATTTGTTACAAAACATTAAAGAGACTTGGTTAATCACATAACCAATGGAAAAAATGTTATTTAATATGGGACAAAAAATGCTAAAAGAAAGCACTACAGCTTAAACTAATAAAACATGAAAGGTCCTTAGCACAGGCACCCCCCCCCCCCAAGGGGTGGCGAGTTTGCTTGCCCACACTGTTCACTCTTCCTATCACCTTAGGTCTCAGGGGTCTGCCACACTCAATGCACCTGTGACTCAGACTCAAATGGGTGAAAGAGATTTTGCATCATGTACCCCAAACTTTGGAACACCTTCCTTGCCCAGGTCCATGTTGCCCCTTCTCAGGGCAGCCTGCGTTCCTCCTTATGGAACCATGTCAAACTCGCATCGGCCTGAGGGTGCCAAAAAACCCCATGACAAAATGTTAGCACTTAACCCTCATACACAACAGCTGGCCCTTAAGATGATAGTGTTGTACCTGTTGCTACAAATCCTTGCCTTGTACTGCTCCAAAACTGGCACACACCGTTTACTCTGTTGTACCTATTCTAACTAAATGTGCCTCACATGCCTTTTATTTTTTGTATTCTACATTATGATGTTCGCATGTGACATGCAAGTTGTTTTTTCTAACTTGTACCTTGTTGTCTTAAGACATGTAATCTTTCTCCTAATTATGTACCATGTTGTCCCAAGTGTGTAAGTATGTAACTTCCTGTACTCTCCCAGGTCGTACCTGAAAATAGGCAAATTGTCTTGTCTAGTGTACTTACCTGGTTAATAAAAGATAAATAAATAAATAAATAAATAAGGGTAAATATATTTTGTTGTTCTTGTGCATATACCCCTTCTTTACATAACTGGGTGAGGCACAAAGAATTCTAATTGATAGACACTGGTGTTTAAGTGTTACAAAATTGTATTTATGAAGTTAAGGAAGTTTTGGGGAAGAATGCTAATTAATAGAGCTGTGATACTGTTTTGTTGAAATAGTTTTCTGTTGTCAGAAATGTTGTTATATTCTGTAAAATGGAAAAAGACGGTTTAGGTGCATGATATTCCTAGCAATAGATTGGAAAATTGTGCATATTATATAATGAAAACACTTCCTTACTTATGTTTTGTACATGTTATTAATTTTTGCACAGGCCCAAATTTCCTTGATGAAGCCAGCATTGCAGAACATTGGACAGGATTTAAGGACTTTCATTGATTTATGAAATATGAAAATGACATACTCACCATAATTCTCGATTTTCCAGAATATCTTCACCATTCATTACTGGTGGGTCTGTGCCAGAGGCGCTAGAACCCCACAGGAGTGTATAACTTTAGAATTTTTGAGCTAGGGGACCAACGTCGGGAACAGCGCTACCCACAAGGCAAAGCATGACGTGGCACTCACGGGCTGGCCAGTAACCAATGCCAGCCCCCTGCTCTCCTCGGTTCTGTTTACCACAAGAGGAATCAAAGGGTAAGAAAATAGGAAGGATGGGGCAAGGTTACCCAAGGGACAGAAAAAGGATCTAGGATATAAAAAGAACAAAGCAATAAAACCCAGCTACCACAGGAGAGAGAGAAAGAAGAGGTTGGGAGGGAGGGCCTAGGTAGTGGGTTAAAAGATGACCTAAACAACTGGGCAGGAGTGAGAGAAAGAGGAAAGAAAGAAAGAGACAGTGTAAAGGGAACCCCGAGCCCCCAGTAAGACAGCATTGCTTTCAGAAGATTTGGTTTGCTCGCAACTGCAGGAAAATTCAGCTATGCTCTAGAGGAGTCAAAGGTCCCAGAAATCCCATATGACCAAGCAAAAGTATAGTATAAATTCCTGAGGAAGGGGACACCTCCTTGAAAGACACAAGAATGGTAGTAGAGCTAGAAGCCCTGCAACTGTGTTACCAGCAAGGTTCTTCACCTGGTGATCAGTGAACTGCAGAAGGGTCAGGGGCTCAGAGATCTCATATAACCTAGGATGCAATTTGTTGAAAAAGTCCCGGTTTCCTGAAGCTTGGTAATCAGAAGAGCCAGGGCCCACAAAATTAAGACACCTAGGTAATGCTAACGGAGTAATCGCGAGAAGAGGAAAAAACAAATCAGGAGGAGGGGTTCCCCGATAGAAAGGACAGATACCGTAGCAAGAGAGAATTGAAGATATCCTACAATTCTCTGACATCTTCATTTTTTCTTACTAAAAGACTCCCTAGAAAGAGGGAAGTAAAAGAAAGGAAAATGTAGCCAGCTGACTGGAGGCAGCACAGGAGGCATACTGCAAGGGAAAAAGGAGAGCTGTCCCAGGTGAAGGAGTCTGGGCTGCAACTCCAGGATATATCTCCTGGTCCCCTTCTATGCCTGCTTATCTGCATTCCTTTCCCGTTTAGAAGTGGAATGAAAAATTGTGACTTCTTCAACAGCAAACAGCTATAGACTCCCCCCACAATGAGGGGGGTGGTCACAAACTCTTTGTGGTTGTGACTGTGTGTTTTTTTTTTTTTTTTACTTGTTTTTGATTTTTTTTTTTGTTTTTGTTTTAAACAACAAGGAGAAGGCACTGGAGGAAATAGTGGAATAAGAAAAAAATCTTTTTTTTAGTTTTTTTTGAGGGCTACGAAAGAGGTAACAGTCCCACTTTGTGTTTTGCCCCTACATGCTTCCCTCTTATTTATTTATTTTTTTTGAAAAAGTGGAATACCTAGCAAGGGATGCAGAGGTGAGAGAGAGAGACAAAAAGGAGGAGAGGAGAGGAAACTGCCGAGAAGTCTGATCATAGAGGGGGAAGGTAGGTGGGTTGCAGTAATGAATGGTGAAGATATTCTGGAAGATCAAGAATTAAAGTGAGTACCTAATTTTCATATCTTCCAAGAATCAATCTTCACCATTCATTACTGGTGGGCTGAGTGCCAAGCTTACCACCAAGGGCAGTGCTGGCCAACCCTGAGGGAAATTGTTGTTCCCTTAGTCTCCTGTGGGGGAAAAACACAGAGAGGCGAGGGCCACCTAAGGGCCTGGCAAGGCCCAAGGCTCTCCAGAGGCAAGTGGAGGCTCCCGTGGCCTGGGAGCAGGAATTACCCTGAAAGCTCAAGCCTGTCCCTGCAGGAGAAGAAGTGGGCCCCCTGGAACTGTCATGCAATCACCCTGCACTGGGCCAAGGGTGACAACCTGGAGAGACAAAGCCACACTGTCAGCCTAATGCAGACTGCAGTTCCCATTAACCTGGAGGCTACCTCACTGGCATCATAGGACACCCCTGCTTGGTGTCTCACCAGCTCCAGGCCTCGTGTAGAAAGGTGTATGGCTTGTCTGGTTTGCTCACAGTCTGGCATGGATGCCAGGGGCTGAAAGGAGCAGAGAGGGAGCAGGAGGAGCTGTGGATGCGCATCCAGATAGGATGTGGCAACCTAACTATAACACACTCTACCTACACACATACGTCTTACACCTCCTGTACTTACTACCTTAACCTTGATTAATTTAAATGTTAAAACAAATAACAAGCAAAATGTTCTTTTTGAGACTTATAAAACACTTCATATTCTAGAATTGTATTCCTAGTATTCTAGAATTTAGTGAACTGAGTGAAATCAAACAACTCAGCATGCTGCTACTGCTGACTGTATCACAGAACCAGAATACGATGCCAGAACAGTGTCAGCAGCTGGCAAAGAAGTCACTTAAGATGTTGCCTTACAAAAACAAACACAAAGAAAAAAACAGAAGTTAAAAAAAAATGTAGAAACTAGCAGCACAGAAAGCTCTTCAAACAACAGACAAGATCACAGCAACACACTATTCACAGGCTGCCACAGCAGATCAGCAAATCCAAAAGATATGACAAATAAAAAATCAGAGAAGGCTCAATAAAATCTGATGTACTATTGTGTACTAGGCTAACATCACCAGAAAAACCTAATGTTTAACAAAAAAAACAACACAGAAACAGCCATCAAAGCAGCTAACATACCCAGAAATGACACGTAGGTCCTCAAGATCAGATACCACAAAAGGCGCGCACAGAAATTATTAAAAATATAGTAATAAAAAACCACAGATTTAACCAATCACATAAGAAATATAATGACTGTCCTGACTCCAAGTCAACATCTATCAAATACATTTTACACCCTCCTGGAAATAACAATGTCCTCTTTCACAGTCACTACAACTGACACTGAAGAAAAATACTTTAAAAATGAAAAATACTGTAAATAACAACACTTAGCTCAGGGAGTTCCTCACAAACACAGCCACTCTGCTACTGCCAGAATTCTAGCTTCTTCCTCATCATATTTTATGGTAGAGCGAAAAACGCAAGGTGATGCACACAGAAAAAAAGAATCCTATTGTGTATACAGTTCACTAGTTCATCCTCACCTGGAATACTAGGTACAGCTTTGAAATCCACACCTAAAATGACACGAACTTTTTTTGCATTATGTTATTTCTTGGTAAAAGCCCACATTTTATGATTGCTTATGTTTCTCTGGTGTTTCTTTTTGTTTTATCTGCTTCCTTTCTTAGTAGAACTGAAATGCATGCTAATGGTGCAATTATACCCAAGCTTGTTTTGTTTTAAATCTTTGATCTACTCTTATTACATACTTCCAGAACATTTGGAAAAACCCCAAACAATGCAGTCACTCATGACTGAATAGGCTTCTCTCCTCCCACTGTATCATGAGTGGCTATACTGTATTGGGGGTGTTTGCAAGTCCAGGAAAGATGCAGTGGGAGGTTGATCAAGGGAATGTAAACAAACATGTTTTTGTGTGGTAACACCAGTATGGTGGGCAGTCTGTTTTTCCCTTTTTAAAAGAAAAAAGGACTCAGAATCAAACTCCCATTTACTTAAACAATCTCTATAGAATGTGACCCATCATAAAATGTGTTTTTATGTTTGCTTGCACGCATGTGCAAGAAACATAGTGCTATCATGAGAGTTTTTGTAGGTGTGGCACCTTGTCTTCCAATTCAGTCAGTGTGTTTGCAGGCGTGGCCACAGTTCACCAATGAATGCTGGAGCTGTCTAAGACAGCAGTTGAAAATGCAGTGGCATACAGTTGAAAGGGAGAGACCGCTTCAGTGAGCAGCGATAAGATAGTGTTGATTAGCATATTGCCGGTATATGCCTCTGCTTTCTCTTCCTGGAACATAAATTCAGTTTGAAGTGAACTTTTCCTAGGACTATCTTTCCGGGATGAGTCAAGTGATTAAAATGACACCCTTGGAATGCTTCCAAAAAAAGATCTAATTGCCATCCTTGGAATGTTGAGTCAGAGTTCAGGGTAGGAGCAGCATTGACAAAAGCAGGAAAACAGAACCCCAAAGAGACTGAAAAAGTAGACGCAGTTTTCGTCTGTTGGCACACCTGATCAGTATTGTAATAATATTCCCCAACCCCTGAGTGTCTCAGAATAGTACCCCTCCCCACCTGCTGCACACAGTATGGCTGACGGGGGTGCCCAATCCCCCGTTGGCTCAATTAACCCCCCCAAAAGAAACAGACTTCCAGTTGCCATGCTGGGAGCCCACCCCAGCATGGCACAAGTCCCACGTTGTCTTCCTAAAAGAAAACAAACACCTGAAAAGAAAAAATGGTCCCTCATTGATTGTCTTGCCCCAACCTGCACCCACCCTCTCGCATACACCTTCCCACCCCACCTCAGCCCATACTTACCTCCAGAGGCCAGCAGACGATCTTCGGTGGACTGGATACACGTCTGCGCTCTTCAAAGCCGACCACAAACTGAAGAAATGCTGGTAAGCTGTATAATGGAATAAATAGTTTTTTTTCAACTTTGATGCATATCTCTGGCATTTTTTGGAATTTTGGCACCAAATTTTCAACATGGGGTTTTTGGTACCCCTCCTCATGAATTCTGGCACTGTCATGGCATGAATCGGCCCTGAAAGATGATTTTACGGTCACTGCACAGAACTACCTTTCGGGACCGATTTACGAAATGACATGTCACAGTTCATGAGGTAGGCCCCTAAAAACCCTATGTTGAAAATTTGGTGAAAAAATTCCCAAAAATGACTGATTTATGAGTATGAGTTGCGCAGTTCCTACGCACGCTTGTAAGTTAGTGAATTTTTAATATTTTCACTCCAGATTTTCAACATTGCCATTTTACCACACCTTCTTATGAGCAGTACAGCTGTCATTGTTCACATCTCGCCCAAAATGTGTTTCCGCGCATGTAGTACACAATGGCGCGGTTGGTGTGCGAAATCAATGTTCGGGACAGATTAAGAAAATCACAGTGATACTGTTCATGAGCAGAGGTATTAAAATGGCTATGTTAAAAATCTGGTGACAAAAGTCCATAAAATGACTGTGTTACAAGTGAGCATTGCGCAGTTTCCACGCACCCTCATAAGTTATGAATTTGTAATATTTTCAGTCCAGATTTTCACCAGTGACATTTTTCCACGTTTGCTTATGAACAGTATGGCTGTCATTTTTCACACCATGGCCAAAATGTCTTTTCGCACTTCCAGCGCAGAAATGCGTGATCACTGTGGGAAATCACTGTTCAGGACAGATTAAGAAAATCACAGTGACACTGTTCAAGAGTGGAGGCCCAAAATGCCTGTGTTGACAATCTGCTGTAAAAATCCCCAAACTAATTACATTCACGTTATCGTTGCACAGTTTCTCGCTTTTCATTGACTTCACCAGTTTTTAATATTTTCACTGCAGATTTTCAACATTGCCATTTTACACCTCCCCATGAACAGTACAGCTGTCATTTTTCACATCCTGTTTGAAATGTGTTTTTGCACCTGTGGTGCCAAATGGCGTAGTCGCTGTGCAAAATCAGCTTTCGGCTAACGAACTGATATTGCCACTGTTCATGAGGTGGGGGACACAAAAAAACCATGTTGAAAATTTGGAGTGAAAATACCAACAAACGCCTGAGGCATTAGAGTTTCTGACCATAATGCCCCACCCTGTAGAGACTGACAGGCATCAGGGGTATGACTTGGGATTGTCACCTGTAATGCTCATACCATTCCACCCCCACCCACACCCTGCAGCCAGTGACAGGCATCGAGGTGTGCCTTGGACTCTTCGGCCCCAAAGTTCACCCCATTCTCCTATACAGCACCCATCTCACTGTATTTCCTGATGGAATGGGGTGAACATAAGAGTCAAAGACCCCAAGGCACACCGTGACACTTGTCGGTGTCTGCAGGGTAGGGTGTAGTGAAATGGCGTGGCCGTTATGCCTGACAACCCAAAGGCACATCTCAATGCCTGTAAGTATCTGCAGGGTGGTGGTGGGGTTGGCTTCAGTTCAATACTTCACTGCTATTCCTATTATGCAGCTCTGTAACTCCTACACTACCAATGCCAATGCCAGCAAGCAAACATTCAGCATTGACAAATGCTTGTTTAAACTAGGGACATTTTGAGGCCTAAAGGGGTTGACAGTGTCCCTTTAAAGTTGGACAGGAGCAGAGCGAAGTTAGTGAAGAAAATGGTAACCAAGATGCTCCGGGGACAGCAGGAAAGGACTATGAAGACAGGTTAGCAGATATGAATATGTACATGCTTTGCTGGAGTAGAAAAAGGAGGGACAGGAGATGACTGAAACATTCAGATACCTCCACAGGATAACTAGAGTTCAAATTGGAGAACTGTTCAGACTCCTGGTGGTTGATTGTATACTGTATGGGTGAAAATGTGTTATTGGTTTTTTTAGCCATAAGGCAGTAAAGTTTTGTCAGATTGGTCTGAAAGATGCTATGCTTGTAGTGTAAAACAAGATAAGTTTGGAGGTAATGTTGGGGTGCAGTGTGTACCCCATGAAGTTTTGAGGGGGGTAATATGGGTTAGTCTTGTAGTATTCATTTTTTTTAACTTAACTTTATGTTTATTGGTTTAACAATTAACATGCAGTTATCCATCCTGATACAGCACATAAGGAAAAACATTTATACTAGTGAGGGTGCCACCTCTTAATACATGCGGTTATTAAAAAGAAAAGTACTTTATCAATGAGATAAATCAAACAGTGTGACCCAAAAGATTTAAAATTTACTAAGAAAAATTTAAACTGAGTAAATACCACAGTATTGAACCCATGAGCTGCACAGAGAATTAGATAACCAGAATAATACCAGCAGATCATCATATCTCTGATTCCCAAAAAGCAAAATGAGTGATCCTTGCTTTTTTTGAAAAATTATTACCAATAAGGTAATTTCCAATAATAAATGCCGTTCTGCATTATATTTTCCTAATTAGGCACTTTAGCAGTAGATATTCAGCCTTAATATAAAAGATTTAGGAACAGGTCATGCAGAAACAAAATCTCAAGATGGATTCGCACAGCAAAATGCTCCAGTCTTCCCAGTAGTTCCAAAAAAATGTATGAAATAACGTTGGAACTAATTTTCTACCCTAGAGGTGGGCAAAAGTTGTGAATTTCACTTTAGCTGAACTTCCACAAAATGTCACAACGTTTGTGGAAGTTTCTGAACTTCCGCCTGTGGCAGATCGGAAATCTTCCAAATGTTTTTGGTGAATTTTTCTCATGTTCCCCTTAAATATGTCTAGTGCCCCCACAACCCAAAGCCCTGCCCAATATAGCAATGAAATTCCCTGGTGGCCAGCAGTTCGTCCCCCTACCTGATCACTCACCCCATAAAAAAATTAAAAAAAATACTTCCCTCATGGCTAGCAGTCCCTCCTCCCACCTGATCACCCGCTCGACATGTCAAGTATAACCCCCCATCCCGATCCCTCATACAGTGATTATATAAAAACAATTTCCCTGGTGATCTAGTGAACCCCCTCCCCCATCTCCCCAAGCCCCAGTATGTGAAGTTATTCCCTGGTGATCTAGCAGATCCCCCACCCCAGTCCCACCGAAAACTAACATACTATGAAAAATCTGCCCTGGTGAGCTAACACCCCCCAGCCCTGATTTGCCTGAACATTATACTGTTAGAAAATCATTCCCTGGTGATCTAGTGGACCCCACCCCAGCAGACAGTGTCTACCACCCCACTTCCCCCCATCCTGAACCCTGAGCCTGCGACCGGCATAGCTCTCCCCTCGCCACCATGGCCGGTCACAAACTGAGTTGTCACTTTGCACATACTGATAGACTACATGCTCACTGATAGCTCAGAGTGCCAGCAAATCTTTGAGAAATTCAGAAATTTGATTTCTGAACATTCGCAAATGTGAAAGTCTGACTTTCGTAGAAATTCCACTGGCAGAAATTTTTTTCACACATCTCTAGTCTACCCCCAATGAGGGGTATAGCAGAAATCAAGAGTCTATAACTCTGCACACTTCAATATTCATTTTAGTCAATCTGAAATGTCCCAATATCATGTTTGGAAGTGTACTTCAACTCAGCATAAAAGAACTTTAGGCAAACCTAGTCGCTCTGCGAAGCATGTCAAGTATCTTTATCTTCTTCATCTTCTGATTCAGCTTGGGACAGGCCTTCCTGCTGGAGAGGAGTTGGTGCATGATGCTGGGCCTATTTCAAGGCTTCATTGGGATCCAAAAACAAACATGCCTTCCCCTGATGAACAATTCTGAGTTTGTCGGGGAACATCATTCCCTGCGAAATCGCAGACTCCCTCAGAATTACCCTTACACCATCAAATATTTTCTGTTTCTGGCATGTTGCATAACTGAGATCGAGGTGTACACAAACCTAATGGCCATCTTGAAAGAGTTTATTTCTGTCTTGCGAGTGCTAAAATGAAGTCCCTGGTCCCCACACCATCTAGGACCAAGACGACCACCCTAGGTGCCTTGGGGTTATCCTGCTGTCCCCTGTAAGCCGCCCTGTAAGCTTTCTGGATAATAATTCTGCATCTGTTACGGGCTGACCCAGTTGCTGCTCCAGCAACTCCTTTCTGGCATGCTCACAATTCTCAGGTTCGCTTCTTTGGCTTGGTTTTCTAAAGTCTCTAATCGAGATTGAAGATGTGCATTTTCTATAATCAGATTATCTGTAGCTCTTATGGCTGCCATCGATTTCTTTCGTTTCTCTGCTCACTCCATTTTAACGAAAATTGTATCTGTCTCCAGGGTAGTAACTCTGTTAACTAAGAGTCACATTTTTCTTCTAATCCTGCCACCTTGGAAATAAGTCTATTAATATTTACACCAATGCTCTAAAGAGTTTCTTCTCCTTGTGCCTCAGTCGCAGTTTCTGTATGACCTGGTGCAGACCTTGTGGCTGGGGGACCAGGAGTGTTCTTACTTTGTACTTCTTCTTGTTGTGGTTTGTCTCTCTTTGGAGTCCCCATTCTAGCAGAACACACTTTCCAATGTTTGAAAAATACCTTTGCTGCTTTCAAGACGCCCAAAAAAGCTACTTTTTTTCCCCCTATTGTGTTTCTCCTCCTCCCTGCGATGGCTTCCTTCCTGGTTCGCCTCCCCAGCCCCGTTACCTGGCTCCCCTGGGTAGTCTTACCTTCTGCTGTCCTTGGCTTGTGGGAACAGCTCCCAGCCACCAATGTGGAGCCTGCGAGGGGCCGACCATTCATCCTGCCCCGTGGGCATTTTTCCATTTTTCTCCCCCTCCTCATTGCCAGAACACGTACGTCGCCGCGCAAGCGTGGAGGTGCTCGCACATACATGGTCCCATAGCACCCTCCCTTATGTTGGAGTCCTCGCTGCACCACCCTTTGGCCTCCACTTGGGGTGGTCATTCGTCAGGACTTCCAAGCCACCCTCCCCGGAAAAGGAGAGCTGTTCCCTGGACGCTCGATCCTCTCCCACCCCAGCTGGCCCCCGACAACCCACTTGCACAACGAACACAGGTCACTGGCATGGCAGGAGGTAAGACATTGCTGCCTCAGCCCTCCACACCACTAGGCTGGCCTCAAAAAAAGCTACTTTAATAAACGTGATTATAATCTGGTATGCAGAGCCGCCACAGTCCTAAGCCACAATTTTTCTTGGGTTCCACAGCACCCACCCCCACCCCAAGTCTTGTAGTATTCATTGAGACCATTTTTTTATATATACAGATGGTCCATTAACTCCAAAGATTAACAGTATTATGGCTTGCTAAAGTTGCAATGTTATCCTAAGGGAGTTTTCATTTTTAAATGTTTATGTTTTTTTATATGTCTATTTTTAGTTGGTATTTTGTATGGACTTAGTCTTGTAGTAGTCATTGAGGCCTTGATTTGATATACAGATTGTCCCTTAACTCCAAAGACTGACAGAGTTACAGCTTGTTAAAGCTGCAGTGCTATCCTATGGGAATTTTCATTTTTAAATGTTTATGTTTCTACATAGACACTGAATTTTTGGGGGGATATATATATATAATATATACACACACACACATATACATATATATACACATATATACACACATATACATACATATATATATACATATACATATATATATATATATATAAAAGACAAAGAACCTCTGTGCGCAAACACTGAGGCAAGGGTTACCCCAAAGGGCATTTGGCTGGGAAGCCAAGTTTCAAGAAAATACAAAATCACACATGCCCCCACAATGCAAAGCATCATGGGCTGCATATGCAAATCACCACAGAATGTTATGCTGGTCCAACTTTAAGCAGAATTGCATGGTGCCGAAAGGCCTCTCACACAGTTTGCAAAGGGTGCTAACAGAAGACATATGTCTTCTGTTAGCACCACTTGTTTCTCTGGACAACACTCTTTGTCTGTGGTATTATATGCAACCATGTTTACGTAATAGACATGTGTTATTTATATGTATATATATATATATATATATACACACACACACACATATATATATATATATATATATATATATATATATATATATACACACACACACACACACACACACACACACACACACACACAACACACACACACACACACACACACACACACACACACACACACACACAGCATATATATATCTAAATTGCAAAAAAATAAAAACTTTGTTAATGGACCATTAGGGTTCAGGCATCAAAACTAGGGAAATACAAACTTAGGGTTCCCAAGCCTAGGACCTCAACCCCACCCTCGGCTTCCAACCCTAAGACCCCACCCCCACCCTGCATGCAGGAACAGGTGTGAGGGGTGTGCCTCGGGGTTGTGAACTCTAATGCTCACCTCATTCTCCTATGCTGTACCCATCTTACCTTACTTACTCATGGAATGAGGTGAGCATTAGGGTTGGCAACCTCAAGGCACATCCCTCATACCCGTTCCTGCATGCAGGGTGGGGTTGAAGTCTTAGGGTTGGAAGCCAAGGGTGGGGGTAGGGTCTTAGGCCTGGGATCCCTAAGTTCGTATTTCCCTAATTTTGATGCCTCAACCTTAATGGTGCATTCACAAAGTTGTTTGCAATGTGTTTCCTTACTTTTTGAGATAGTATAATAGTATGCTTATTTTACTGTGGGAGCACAGGTTCCGATGTGTCTATCTGTGGAAGCACAGGGACATCCAGCCCCTGCGCTTCCAATTATAGCACAGCAGTCACCAAATTGTCACCATAGCCATGTTATTACCACACCTCATGTTCCTGGTGCAGAAACGTATTCAGTCCCCGGCAAAACGCAACTCTGCCAAAGTGCAGTGCCAATTCATAGCACCGGTGCAAAAACACACTGTGGACAGGATTTGAAAAATGACAGGTGTGACATATATGAGATGGTGAAATAACCAGACTATATTGAAAAGCTGGGCTCAAAATATTTAAAATGTCAAAGGCTACAAGCAAGCGTAGCGAAATTGTGACAAATAGTCATAACTCTACCGGTTTTAATGATTTAATAATAATAATATTTTTCATTTATATTGCACCTTTTGAATTTCAAGGCGTATTCCAATAAAATAATAAAAAATACAGAATACAAAATAAAAACATAAGAAAATATTAAAAATACAGATAATGGTTACTAAACAGTCAAACCATATGCCTTACCCATAGAAAAGATTTAAGAGCTTGTTTAAGACTCCCCACGGTCATACACTCCCTTATCCGACGGGGTAGAGAGTTCCAGAGGGAAGGTGCCACAAACATAAAAGCCCAGGCCCCAGCAGATTTTAATATTACCCTTGGAATCTCTAGCAACCCCTCGTCGGCTGAGCAGAGCGATCTCACTGGGCAATACGGAATCGGGAGTTCTTTCAGGTAATCGGGGCCCAGATCGTGCAGGGCTTTAAAAGTCAGTAATCCAACTTTGAAGGTGATCCACCACTGGACTGGCAGCCAGTGCAGTTCCCGCAGCACCGGAGTAATATGGGAAGATCTAGGAGTACCCATCAATACTCAGGCTGTGGAATTCTGCACTAGCTGCAGGTAGCGGATATCAACCCCCAGAAGCCCAAGGTAAAGTGAGTTGCAGTAGTCCAGGCATGAGGTCACAAAGGCATGGATCAAAGTTGGCAGATCACCGGATGGAACGAGGTGCTTCATTTTGGCAATGTTAATTAGATGGTAGAAAGATGATTTTACCACTGCTGACACCTGGGAGAGAAGAGTTAACCCCGCATCCAGTATCACCCCCAGATCTCGCACCCGTTCAGAGACCCATAGCTCAACATCCCCACAAAACACTCCAGATGGGGTGCCGGCCATAGGTCCCCCTATCCGGCGATCTGGATCCAATACCAACACCTCCGTCTTACCACAGTTCAACTTCAACCAACTGGACCTCATCCAGTCTTGTATTTCATTCAGGCAACTGTTAAATACCAAGATAGCTCCTTCCTGGTCGGGTGCAAAGGACAGGTACAGCTGGGTATCATCTGCATAACAGTGAAACTTCAGACCATACCATCTCACAATGTCTCCGAGGGGAAGCATGTACACCACAAACAACATGAGGGATAAAATAGAGCCCTGAGGAACCCCACAAAATAGAACGATGGGACCCCACCTTGTGAAAATAGCCTTCTTATGACCCTACCACAGGTACCCAGTACAGAAAATGTTTTTAAATCCCTACCCAAATGTAATTCTGCATAACTGCAATGTCATTCTGTGCCACAAGTGCAAAAACACATTTTAACCAGGATTTGAAAAATGACAGCTGTCACATACATGAAGTGAGGTAATAACAAGGCTATGTTGAAAATATGGGGTGAAAATATTGAAAATTTCCAAAGTTACGAGTGTTGTAGTGAGATTACAATGAGTGCTCATAATGCAGAGATTTTTTTAAATTCTGACCCCAAATTTTTAACATAGCCTTCTCATGGCCCTACTTCATGAACAATATGACTGTCATTACACAAATCCCACCGAAAAAGTGATTTTGCCAACCGACCGCAAAAATCACCTTTCTGGTGGGAGTTGCCTAACCACAATCATATTGTTCATGAGGTGGGGTCCCCAAAAGGCTATTTTGAAAATTTGGGGGCAAAATCACAAAAAAAAGATGAGTTATCACTAAAAGTTGACCCCCCCCCCATTGAAATACATTGAAGCATATTTACCTTAGTTTATATTGCAGTCACCGGTCCCAGCAGCAAGACATGCCTTCGATCGGCTGAATGGGTCTCAAGCTGGGACCTTCCATGGGTAAGTGGTGGTCTGTAGGATGTCACAGGAGTATGTGGGCGGAGGTGGGTACACAGTGGGGGGGCTCGGGTGGGGGTATGGGCGACATCGGCGATGGACTTTTTTTCCACAGGATAAAAAAATAGAAACAGACATTGAGGGATGGTTTTCCTTTTCAGAGACACAAGACAAACAAGGGGACCATGAGGGAGGATACCTCCACTGCCACCAATGACGATGTGGGGACATTGGAGGGTGAGGGATACCACTGGACACCAGGGAAAAAGATTGGGACCTTTGTGACCACCACCTTCCCCGAAAGAAAGAAGCCAGTGGGGATACAAAAATATTTATAAAAAAATAAATTAAATACATTTAAAAAAATATATATCCATATAACACAGGGGGTTGCTACTGGACACCAGGGATGTTTTTCCCCATGAGGGGGTTACATCTTTAAAATTGAAATAAATAAATAAATTAGTAAACACAAAAAAACAATAAAAATGATGGGGAAAAAATGGGGACTGTGAAAAAAACTAAACATATGGGGATTGAGGGTGGGGGTGCCACTAGACACCAGGACTACTAATCGGAGGACGACCAGATAGCTACATTTTTCAGGACCAGATGGTCCCGCAACAGATTTTGTGGATGAGATGGCTGGAAAAACAATCCTTTTTCACCATCCCATTTCCTTATTCACCAGCCTTTTCCGTCTTGGCGAACAAGGAAATTGGCTGCCAAAAAAGGATTCCCAGTCTGGCCATCTGGTTGTCAAAATTTCACGACCAGATGGCCAGACTGGGAATCCTTGTTCACCAGCCAATTTCCTTTTTCACCATGATGAAAAAGGAATGGCGAAAAAGGAGCTAAGCAAGTGACAAAAAAGGATTTTAAATGTTAAAAAAAAAAAGGTTTCTGGGGCCATACGAACATCAGAAACCACAAAGCACTGTTCATCAACTCCCAATGAGCTAAATATATCTGTAACAGACATTCCTGGACAGAGTTATAATTGTTTTTATCAGCAAAATGAAAAAAACAAGATGGCGGCTCACAAAAAATAATTTTTTTAAGGTGACCAAGGATTATCCCCTGGCAAATAAGGATTGGTCCCTCAAGAAAAAGACCCTTTTTCATTCCATTCCTCTATCCAAAAGACTGAACTGAACATGCTCAGAACCCAAATTTTCACAGTTAAATAACTTTGGAACAGATTCATATTTTTTCATCAAACCAATGCAGCCATGCTCTGTGGGGCAATCACTTTCCACCCTTAAAAATTCAGACCAAAATTACAAACTGTTTGACTGCATTGCATGACAAAAAAATTGCGGAAAATGGCAAATGTTCACATTTTTTTTACTATGTGCAGCACAAAATCTGCTGATACGACCAACACTCAACTTATGACTTCAAAAGATCTATTGCAGGAGACTATTCATGCAAAATTTAGTGAAAATGTGTCAAAAGGTTGCAAAGTTATTAAAGTGCACAATTTGAGGTATAGACAGATAGACAGACTGACAGGCAGACATAAAACCCCCAACCCCCCCCCTTGTGTGTCACTCAGACAGGGCAACAAACCACAAGAAGCAGAAAATAGGTATCACCCCTGGCATTAGGGCAAAATCTGGCTCGAGCATCTCAAAGCTCGGGGGTAGAGCACAAAACAATATTACTATTTTACCCAGCTTGGGGAGAGGGGCACCAAGGCTATGGTGTGTCTCCTATCTGTGGGGGCCCCACGAACATCACACAAGTCACTCAGAGATGGTTTGTCCGCAAACAGAAATTTGGGATGTTACTGTATGACATTTATTCCTGATGAAGTGTTAACAGAAATGGTGATGCCTCCAGGGCTTGTAGCTATACAGACACAGATGACACATCGGTAGCAGGCAAAATCATTCCTCAACTATTTCAGGCAGTACTGACTTTTTCCTAGAATGTCCAGCCGTATTTCAGGAGTACCTGGACTTACCAAAAGAATATTTTCCACAAACGTCCAGCCCTATTTCAGGAGTGCCTCGACTATTTCAAGCACCACTAGGAGACTTAAGTTAACACCTTAGACCACTCCTCTTATAACCAGTTAGGTCTCCTTGAAACCAAAAGTGAGTGGTCAGTTCACTATGGCCAAAGCTAGACTCTCTCTGCCATTACTTCTAGGAAAAAACAGGATTCCCTAGCCACACAGGGGCTACAAGAGACATCCTATTGTACAATCTTTGTGCCAGGGTCCTGAGTACCTGTACATGACAAAGCACCAGCCAACCCCATTCAAACATTGTACCTGCTATGTTCTTGTACCCCTCAGGATATTTCCAAAGAACACTTGAAATCAGCAGATCTTACACAGAATCCATAACTTTTAAATTGTATACACACAGTCTCTACATTCTGGGCAGTTCTGATAGCTCTTACAAGTCTTTTGGGGTTTGCCCAAAGCACTTCACCCCTCAGGATTTCACAGGATCTGGTAGCCACCGCTTCCCAGGAAACCACCCTTTGGTTACTGTACTATGGCAGAAAAATTAAAAGAGGATCCTTCATTCAAGCAAGCAATCTCTGGGCAGAGCACCACTTGCTCTTAGAACTCTCCACTTGAACTCTGACTTCAAAACTGACTCACAGTTCAAAACAGCTGCAATCACAGTGTTGCCTATGCTGCTGTGAGGGTTCTAAATTTCATGACCTCATCCCCTGCCATAACAGAGCTGATCAGGTGGTGATGTAATGTTTTACAGAGAGCATTTAAACCCTCTGACTTCCCAGGCTATCTGCCTGATCTAAAACTGATGGGATTCTAGTAACCACAGGAACTGGTCGGTTACTCACACCACCACCAGACAAGTTTGCTCGCCACAGCAAGGGCTTTAGACTGCAACACAGGCCATCCAAGCCCTGGGTGCTCTACGAGGAGGGATGGCCAGTTCCTCCCCCACCTATGACTTAACATAGGCAAGTTACCACAGGGAACATGGAGGCATGCTGAAGCAAATGTCACCCTTACCTGACAGACTAGCTAAGGAAACTCCACTCCATGGTGTCCCAAAGGAGCATCCAGAAGTACTCCTCGACAAGACAGGACTGGTTACCCCTATCTGGATCAGGATCATCAGCCTATCTACACCCTAGCCCACTAGGGAAAAGCTATCTATCACTACACTACCCAAGGGGCAACCTATACCTTTACACACTTCATACTGCTTTAGAAACATACATATGACATTGCTATGCATTCCCCAAACCCAATACTGCACACTTTACACCAGTAATTAAAAAATGCTTAAACATTTCTAAATCACACACTTTAAAACAATTTAAAAGACTAGGAAAACACTAGGCTCCAGCTGAGCCCCAAATCCTCATATTTTCTTCTTTTCTTATTCCAGGTGCACCTGCAAAAGAAACCCTGGAACAGAAAACAACAGCAACAAACCTCCCACCAGCAGATACAATACAATCCCAAAAACATTTAAAGGGTCATTCTACAAAAGGCAGTATAAAAGTACAAAAATAATACATACAAAACACCTTTTTGGGGGGGACCCTTAATTGTCCACCTAAGGATGTAATGTCCTGAGTGCACAAGACACACACAAGAAAAGTTTTTTTGGATGCTGGCCAAAGCCAGTCCCAGAACTGTTCCTGTAAGCAGGCATGAGGCCTACTGGAAATGTCCAGACCAGATGTCCACTGGACCAAGATGATAGGGCATCACAACTTTAGGAGACATCAATATGACAGAAAAATAAGAGAAACTTTGCCTACCAGTTCTGAAGTACTGACTGACTGTTCTGCATCACCTCTCTCACTGTTCACTATCTCTTCTCTCCTCAGGCTGAAGACAAGTCTTTGGATTAAAAGTCTTCCACAACACCTATGGATCTAGTTTCTGATGACCAAAGAAGAAACTGCAGCCACGACCTCCCTCGTTGCTCCCAGGGGGTACGATGCACTTCGACCTTACAGATCTTTTTTCTTCGGCCGATTGCCTGCTGATCTTGTGGCCCAGTGACCTCAGCTTACAGTCTTTTTAGGTTACTTGTACATGCTGGATCTTCCAGGTACTTTTAGAGGGTAGTACCAATGGGGATGAGGACCATGGATGATTGTCCCATCTGGACAGGTCATCTTTACTGAATGCACTGTCTCTCTGCCTTCACGATCAATTACTATTACTGAGTCCAGGTGAGGGTGAACCCACCTTCCAAGAATTGACTTTATCTTTACAAACTTTTTCTCTACTAGATGGTTTAAATCCTTTCATCCAGCACCAAAATTCACTTGTAGATGCCCCGACTTCCTCCAGTAACCATTGCTCTCTCTGGTCCTCAATTTCCTCCAACATCCACCTTGGCATAAATGGATATTTGACGCCAATCTCCTTCTTAGCTCTCTTCCAGATCACTCTCTCCTCTTTGCTGTTCTTTGGCAGATGCAGGCCCTCAGCCTGGCTTGGGGCAGCCAGGTCTGATACAACAATGCATCTTTGTTCCACACAGGAAAAAGGCAGTCCATACATGTGTCTTCCTCCACCTCTTGCACACTGGAGTCCCTTCCTTCTGCTGAGGGCTCAAAACTTTCAGCTGCTGCATCTGATGGCCCAGACACACTATCAGATGCCTCCATCTCCTCCAGTGCTTCCATATGGGCCACCCAGGAGCCTGTTACTGACTCGACCCCTTTGAACACCCATTCTTCACTGCTGTTGGAGGCATGGACCTTTCATGTGATGAGGTCCTCTAGCTCCTCATCCTCCCTGAGCACACTTGGACTCAGACCCTCTGCCCAAGGATCCACAGGTTTGAATCCTGCCACTGCCAAATCCCTCTCAGCCTCTTCCTCAGCCAAGGAGCTACTTGCTGTTTGCACCTCTTTGCTGCACTTAGCCACACCCTCAAAAATTTCTTTGAGAAAATCTTCAGCTTCCTCCTGTTCACACTGTGTACCAGCCTGTCTTCCACAGCTATGCTCTGCTCTGAGGGTCCAAGTAGGGGACAACCGGACACATCAGACAGTCTTTCTGGGAGGGCCACTAGCCATATTCATGCCAAACTTTCTCTGACAGTCCTGGCAGTGGGAAACAGCTGTAACATCTCGTCCAACTTTTAAACATACTGCACACACACTAACTGGATATCCAGGGAGCACTATGTCGAGGGGAGCTCCTACACAGCCACACTCCTCTTCAAATTTGCTCAATTCCTGTTCTTTCTGTGCCACCAATGTCTTAACTTACAATGGATACAGTCTGCCTCCACTTGTCATGTTTAACTCTGCAAAACACATTCAGAAAAATCACTTACAAAGTGTGCAAATTCTCGCTGCTTCTCAACACTTCTAAAGGTTTTTCCTTTAGCCTGCCCACTTTATTTAGTAACTTGCATTTTGTTTTGTTACATTGCTGTTACTTTCTTCATTTGCCCCTGCCCTAGCATGACTACTGCATTTTCCACTGTGCCACTACTTAACCCACACACTGGTTTGCTCTCACTTTGTTCACTTGCTCAGCTGCTTGTTCACTTGCTAAACAGTTGGTTTACTTACTCAAACATTTGGTTTACTCACAGAAACACTTGGTTTCTTGCTCAGCACTTGGTTTACTTGCACAAACCCGATTTACTTGCACAAACACTTGATTTACTTGTACAAACACTTGATTTACTTGTACAAACACTTGGTTTACTTGCACAAACACGATTTACTTGCACAAACACTTGATTTACTTGTACAAACACTTGATTTACTTGTACAGACACTTTACTTGCACAGCACTTGGTTTCTTGCTCAACACTGCCCAGAAAACAATTTTGCTTTGCATTTAAGAGTTTTGTTGGTACTTACTGAAGTACCTTGCTTCAACTTTATGGCTGCGGCCTGCAAAACAGTCAACGGCACTTGCGCTCATTTTTCAGATGGTCCTGCTCGACAGCCAGCAAGGAAACACACTGTAGTAGCTACCGGAATGATCACTTTCACTGCTAACATGGTAGAAGCCTGATTTTCATGGTTTCCAGCACTTTTTGAGCAAAATCTCAGCAGTCCACCAATGATACTCCTTTCTGTAGGCCTGATGCCTAGCGTGCTCCTCTCTCTCTCTCTCCCTCATGAACACTGCACAGTCCTCAGAGCTCCAGCCAGGGGGCGGAGCTTCCCTGAGAGTGCCAATCACTCAACATCATGCAAATAGGCTTGGGGCACTTTCTCTCTCTCTCCCTCTACAGTGATCCTCAAGCCAGGAGGCTCAATTTTAAAATGCAACTGACTTTTTTCTTTGCAGCTATACTCATAGTCCCAAACAAGCGCTTTCTCTGAATTTTACCTTTAAAACATAGTTCTTTACAGCGACTGTGATACTTTCCTCCTCAGGCATGGAGAAAAATTATATCTACAGTAAAAAAAGTTTATTGTCACAAAATCACTTGCAGCTGGACATTTTGACCATTTAAACAGTTTTAAGCACTTTCAAAGTTCCATTAGAACAGTCCATAACAGCAAATTTTTTTCAAAGTTTCATACTATAGTCCACTCTCAAGCTGTACAATACGCAGCAGGCATTTTCCTTTGCAAAGGGCAACTTTTTCTTCACAAAAATAGTCCTTTGGGGGGTGCATAGCCACCAGACAGAAAGACCACATTCATACCCTCTGCATGGCAACCTTTTTTATCTCCCCCAAATCCTAGGATAAGCCCCCAATTTTGTAACCCCAACCCCCCTTTTTTGTTACTCAGACAAGGCAACAACCACCAGTGGCAGAAAATAGGTATTACCCCTGGCATTAGGGCAAAACCTGGCTTTGGCTTCTCAGAGGTCAGGAGGTAGAGCACAAAACAACGTTTCTATTTTACCCAGGTCAGAGAGAGAGGTGCCAGGTCTATGGTGTGTCTCCCATCTGTGTGGCCCCACAAACATCACACAAGTCACTCTGAGATGAATTGTCCACAACCAGAAATTTGGGATGTTACTGTATGGCTTTTATACCTGATAAAGTGTTGACAGAAATGGTGGTGCCCCCAGGGCTTGTAGCTGTACAGACACAGATGACACATCGGTAGCAGGCAAAAACATTCCTCAACTATTTCAGGCAATACTGACTTTTCCCAAGAATGTCCAGCCTTATTTTAGGAGTACCTGGACATACCAAAAGAATATTTTCCAAGAATGCCAGCCCTATTTCAGAAGTATCTGGACCATTTCTAGTACCACTAGGTGACTTGTTAACACCTTAAACCATTCCTCTTACAACCAGTTAGGGCTCCTTGCAACCAAAAGTGAGTGGTCAGTTCACTATGGCCAAAGGTAGACTCTCTCTGCCATTACTTCTAGGAAAAAGAGGATTCCCTAGCCATACAGGGGCTACAACAGACATCCTACTGCACAAACTTTGTGCCAAGGTCCTGAGTACCTGTATCTGACAAGGCACCAGCCAACCCCATTTGAACATTGTACTTGTTACATCTTGTACCCCTCAGGACACTTGAAATCTGAAGATCTCACACAGAATTTTTATTTATTTAACAAATCAGAAAGATCTTTGAGCCAAGGGCTTTTTTACAGAGGTTCCACGTCAAGTCACAAGAATAGCAAATTACAATGGTTTCAGTAAGTAGTACATAAACACAAGAACAATATGGCGAGATAAATATTGGGTCAAGTGCAGCCAGTGGCCTTGTCTGAAGAGGGGTGAAAGGGAGTACAAGGAGAGAAGTACAGGGGGTGGATTGGGGGGTGGAAGGAGCAAAATAAGAGCAAGGAGGGAGATTCCACAATGAAGCTTAAGCAGAAAAGACCCACAGGGGCAGGAGGTAGAGGGAGAGAACAAGGTGAGGAAACAGAGGAGAGAGGGAGGAATTGGAAGTGGAGGAGTAAAGGAAGGGGGGATGAGGTAGGATGAAAAGAGGGCAGGAATGGGAAAGGGATAAGGGAAGAAGTGCTGTGAGTGGAATAGCGCAGCAACAGGATAGGGCTATACAGGGGCAAATGGTAAAAGAGGGAGGTCCTAGTGCATTTAGCTGTCAGCAGAGATTAGGTATAGCAGTCACAAGATGTTCAGGAAACTAGGAATTGACGCAGCTTCCGCTTAAATGGTCCCAAGGTCCCGGGTCGCACCTGGAAACGAGCCTCGGCTCAGTGTGCCTTTCCCGATAACCAAATTTTAAATAAATAAAATAAAAATAAATAAAAAAAGTTGCAGTTGTTGCAATCTCAGGAGGAAGGGAATTAAATAAATTAGCAGCTCTAACTGCAATGGATCGCTGTCGGAGCGAGGTTCGACAGTGAAGGACAATAAAAGAATTCATAACTTTTAAATTGTACACACACAGTCTCTACATTCTGGACAGTTCTGATAGCTCTTACAGTCTTTTGGGGGTTGCCCCAAAGTACTCATTGAACCTTCAGTCCCATTCCTCTTTTCTGTGAAAAATCATCACCTCCTCGGGGTTTCACAGGTAGCCACCACTTCCCAGGAAACCACCCTTTGGTTACTTTACTATGGCAGAAAAATAACAAATGAGGGTCATCCCTCCAGCAAGTGATCTCTGGGCAAAGCACCACTTGCTCTTAGAATGCTCCACTCAAACTCTGACTTCAAAACTCACTCACAGTTCAAAACAGTTGCAGGCACTGTGTTGCTTGTGCTGCTGCAAGGGTTCTAAATTCCATGACATCATCCCCTACCTCAGCAGAGCTGAGCAGGTGGTGAAGTAATGTTCTACAGAGAGCTTTTAAACCCTCTGACTGCCCAGGCTATCTGCCTGATCTAAAACTGATGGGATTCTAGTAACCCCAGGAACTGGTCGGTTATAGAGATAGAGATAGAGATACATATATGTGTGTGATTATATATATATATATATATATATATATATATATGTGTACACACACACACACACACACGCAGTATATATACATATATCTGTAGTCCCTTAACTCCAAATATTGATGGAGTTATGGCTTGTTAAAACGGCAGTGTTATCCTATAGGAATTTTCATTTTTTTAATGTTTATGTTTTTTATATTTCTATTTTCAGTTGGTATTTCTTAGTGACTTAGTCTTGTAGTGGTCATTGAGACATTTTTTATATATATAGTTTGTCCGTTAAGTCAACAGATTGATGGCATTACAGCTTGTTGAAGTTGCAATATTAACCTATGGGAATTTTCATTTTTAAATGTTTACATTTTTTATATGGTTCCTAAATTTTTTTTTGGGGGGGGGGTATTATGTGTTAGTCTTGTAGTCGTCACTGAGTCATTTTTTGTTTGTTATCTGTTTATGCTCCCCAGCCCCCTGGTCACCCACTCCGTCAGGCCGCCCAAGACCACCCCTGTCTACCGATCATCCCAGTCATCATCCCGCCATCCCCCAAGCTGGGGCCCTGGTTTTCTTGTTGTATCCCTTCACAGGGCCCTTCCCCAGTGAGGAGGAACTGGAGAGAGGAGATTTAGCCCATAGGCATTCCGAATTCACCAGACACACACAGTCCTTAGAGGGATCGGCATGGACACCTCCAGACTGCATGGCGGGTGGGGGGACCCACCAGCCAAGCAAGCTTTTTCTGTTTTTCTCCCATGACCCACCCCCTCCCAAGATGACTGCATACATGCGGTGTCCTGTCTAGACACATTTGCTGCATGTGGTCACCCACGCCGCATAGTGCGCTACTGCAACCGGCTGCCACAAGCCACTCCAAGGCGATGCAGGCTCACATTCACTCCCTTGAGGAGGACAGCATCTGAGGGACACTCTTAGCCCTCCCTGCCAGCCTCTGCTCCTGTCATCCCAGGCTCAGATGCACAGTGGAGGGGTTTAAACATGCCTGGGACAGGCACAAGGGAACATTGGGTGGGGAGGGAGTGATGAAAAGCCATTAATCACTTAGGGTCAGTGACTGCATACAAGTTTAGTGATTATGGGCAGACTAGATGGGCCTAGCAGTCCTCATCTGCCAACAATTTCTATATATCTATGTATCTATGAATCCAGGTCACCAGCATGCCAGCCCAGCGCCATGGAGCCGGCGAGACCTCTTCTTTGATATATAGATTGTCCCTTAACTCCAAATATTGGGTGTTATGGCTTGTCAAAGTTGAAATCTGCAAAACAAAACTAAGTCCAAATTCTTCTTTCATATGAAGTGATCTTCTTTTGTGAGATTTTCGTGAGCTCATGAAAGAGGACTGGTTCATATGAAAGAAGAATGTGAATAAATGAATAAACACTAAGACCAACTTCTTCCTTCGTATGAACCAATCCTGTTTCATGAGATTTGTGTGACTTTATGAAAGAGGATTGGTTCATGTGAAAAGAAAACTATGTCCAATGCCTTCTTTTGTATGAATCTAATTGCCATACTGCCACTCCATACCATAAGTATATCATCTATATAACGTCTCCAGAGGTCAATCCTATGGTAAAAAGGATTGATCTCAGGGTTACAGACAATATCTCTATCCCAGTACCCAAGATAGAGGTTTGCATAATTGGGGCAAAAGTAGCCCCCATAGCAGTACCTTTAACTAGCAGATAGAACAAATCTTGAGACATGAATATGTTGTATTGTAGAACTAGCTGGGCACACTCACATAGAAATTCCACCAACCTAGACTCATAATCTGTACCAAACTCCAGCCAGTACCTGAGTACTTTAATACCATCTGTATGGGGTATATAGGGCCTCAATATCTACAGAAGCCAACCACCAATCTTGTTCAGGCTGCAAATCATCCACGATACCTAACACCTGTGTGGTATCCTTTAAGTAGGATGGCAACTTGGATACAAAACACTTTATGTGTACATCTACATACTGGAACAGATTCCAAAAGGCTGCCTATCCCAGAAACAATAGGCCATCCTGGGGGACCTACTAGTCCCTTTATGCACCTTAAGCAAGATGTAAAAACAAGTTCTAATGGGATGATCAACTTTAAGAACATCAAAGGCAGCTTTAGTTACTATGTTGTCAGCAAGAGTATTTGAAAGCAATACATCTACATTTTAAAAAAAAAATCAAAGGTGATATCAGTCTTCAACAGTGTGTAGAAAAGTTCATTGTTATGGTACCATTAAATTATTTGTGGCAATGAAGGTGGAGTTCGAGCTGAAACAAACAGGCTTTTTCCATTACCTCCAGGTAATCTCCTTTCTCAGACAGGGAATACATCTGTAGGACACACAACATGAGCCCCATCATTTACCACTGCTTATCTAGAGCTGCACATGGGCTAATAAAATGGAAATTCATATCACTGCTTACCAAAACATATTTTCACACGCAGGCCTCTTTCCCTCCTGGTTTTCAGCAAGCATGGGAGAGAGAATATGGGAGAACTCTTACACCCCAGAAATGGAAATCAGTGTGGTATGGCATACTCCATACCGCTGTGTGATAGTTAGGAATAAACAACCCTCATGACTTAATACTGGAATACACTCCTTTCTGACTTTATTTTTCTTTCTTATTTTTTTTATTCTCAGAAGTCTGTTCTGCAAAACCCGAAATAGAAAAAATGAAGGCAGTAGCAAACTGCTCGGTGCCTGAGACAAAAAAAAAAGTCTGTTCTTTTTTAGGGTTAGCGGGGTACCATAGGTGTTTTATTCCTAATTTCACAACCATAGCTGCCCCACTAACTGACCTGACATGTAAACAAGTCTCCAACAAAGTGCCTTGGTCCCCTGCCTGTGAAGAAGCCTTTCATACAGTCAAGGCTGCATTATGTGCCTCCCCTGTCTTAAGGTCCCCTGACTTTAGCCAACCATTTGAGGTTCACACTGATTCCTCTGAAACAGGTATTGGGGCTGTTTTATGTCACACCACCATCAAAGGGGAAGCACGCCCAATTGTTTATATTAGCTGCAAGTTGTTTCCTAGGGAGGTTAAATATCCAGCGATTGAAAAGGAATGCCTGGCCATCAAGTGGGCTATTGAAGCCCTAAAATGCTATTTATGGGGAAGACATTTTATGTTGCTTACTGTTCACAATCCCCTTTGCTGGCTACATCAAATGAAGGACAAAAATGCTCAAATCCTTCAACGGTATGTGGTGTTGCAACCCTATAAATTTGACATACAACATAGACCAGGGACTCAACATAAAATTGCTGATTATTTGTCCAGATATGGAGCAGATTGTTTGTCTAAATCATGACTTATGAAGTAACAGACATATACTCCAGGGCAAATTGTGTGTATTGTATGATGAGTTTCAATGTAGTATATTGTAAATACTACAGATCTTTAATTTAGTCAACAGGGTGCCCTGGGGTGGAGCTTCTGTGAGGGTGGGTGGAAGCTTCCTCCCATCCCTTTGAGGATGTGGTTAACAAACCAATAAGTGACCTCTTGGTTTGTATTTAGGTGGGGGGGTGATAGTTAGGAATAAACAACCCTCATGACTTAATACTGGAATGCACTCCTTTCTTTTTTTTTTATACTTCTTTTTATTATGTATTATCATTCTGCTTCATGGTACACATTTTCATTGGTTTAGAATCATTTGAGTACATACACTTCATACTTTGTGTATCATTACTGTGCCAGATGTTCATAAGTAACAAAGCACATAATTATAATAGTCTTTCAATAATATAAAAAAGATTAACTGTGGCAAGTATTTGGCAGGCAACAGGCATACTTTTCCCTGTAATACTTTAGAATTGAATTAGCTAAATTTATTCCTTTCCCACCCCCTCTCCCCCCGTTCCCTTTTCATTTTAAAAGAACCTACAATCAGTCCAAGACATCCTACATTGGGGTAGAAGCAAACAGGAGAGAAGTTTACATTACATCTTACTAGTCCCTGTGGTTCTCAAAATGTGGCACCTTTCTATTAGACCAGAGGCTGCACTATATTATCTTGATAGAGATCCCATCTTGTCCAATTTGACACAAAGGTTTCTATTCGATTCTGGAGACCCAGTGAGATCTGCTCATTTTGTTGGATCTGTGCTATTATTGCTATCCATTCTTTTAGACTGGAGGGAGTTGGTTGACGCCACCTTTTTGTTATGGATTTGTATGCAGAACGTAACAGTATTCGCCAGAGATACCTCTGGGCCCTATCCCGTATACCAAGTGGTGGAATCCCCAGAACTAAGTGATAGGGTTCTAACACTTCCTGAATCCCCAAAACCCCCCTGATAGTTTCCGTGACCCGGGCCCAGAAGCTACTTATACCTGGGCACTCGAGGAAGACGTGCGTTTTCGAGGCTTTCTCCTTGCCACAATCCCTCCAACATCGGGAAACACTCTTCTGTCGCCTCGGAAAAGTCATGGAGGGGACCCAAAAGAATCTCACCTGCACCTTCCAAACAAACTCTCTCCACGTCGGTGAAGAGGTAGTTGCCCATGTGTCCTTCCAAATCCTTTGCCATTCTGTGGGAGTTATAGGGTGATTGAGCTCCCTCTCCCAGTTAGCCTGCACAGATATAGCAACGTTCCCCACTCTATATATTCTGTACCTATATAAAATTGCTATTGCTTTCTCCCTGCATCTAGAAGACCATATTTGTTCAAATGGGGGGTCAACCCTAAGCATCCAGGTATTCCTTTCTTGTATTCTAAAGTGTTTGGAAATATAGTCTAAGTTGATAGAAAAATAATCTGTCCCTTTCTGTCCAATCAAATTTTGTTTCGCCTCCTCAAAGCTCAGTATCTCATCCCCTCTCATTACTTGCCAGGGGGCCTCCAACCCCTTGTTTATTTGGGTTTTAAACCACCTGTTGTTAAATACAGGTTGTGAGATGAACCACCTATATCTCCAATCAAATTTCTGATGAAAGTCAGCCTTTATTCCCATCTGCCATCCTCCAAGGATGGATTGTGTTGCAAGTGAGGCTATTTAAGTGTTTCTTTAAGGTGCTTTGGTGAAAAAAGACTCACCTGCAGGGGGGTCTGAACCTCTCTTGCCAAATTATCTGCTTCCACCTAGATTGATAGGTTCTGCTTCCCCATAACCGTGCTAGCCTCATCTGTGAAGCTGACCAGTACTCCCTCAATAAAGGGAGAACAATTCCTCCCCTGTCTTTGGGAAGCACAAGCCTGGCATAGCTCACCCTAGGCCTTTTGTAGTTCCATAGGTATTTGTTTAGTAGTTTTTGCCATGATAAAAGTTCTTTGGATGTGAGGGGCAAGGGACACATTGAAATAAGTACAGAAACCTGGGAGAATATTGATTTTAAGGTTAGATTCCTTACATAAAATGTTGTTGGTAGAAGGACCATCTACCCAGGTCTTGCTTTATTTTCTGCACTAATGGCTCGTAGTTTTGAATATGTAATCTATTAAGGTTCATCGGTATTTGGATCCCAAGTATCTAATATTTTCTTTCCCACTTGATTGGAAACCTTTTTTTGATCTGTGGTGTAGGTAGGAAATTAAAAATCAAAGCTTCTGATTTACTTACGTTAAGGGTAAACCCCGACAGACTGGAGAATCGGTCCACAAGGGTGAAAAGTGCCTGAAGAGACTTCTCTGGGTCAGTTATATACACCAGGATGTCATCAGCAAAGAGGGCCAGCTTTTGCTTGACCCCTCCTATCATAACACCCTGCAGGTCCTGGGCCTGTCTCAAGGCCTGGGCCAGGGGCTCGACATAGAATGCGAACAGGAGAGGGGAGAGGGGACAGCCCTGCCTAGTTCCACGTTGCAGTAAAACTTTCTCAGAGATATGACTGTTGGCTCGTATATAGGCTGTTGGGCTTCTATAAAATCTAAAAATAGTCTCCACGAAGGGTGCAGGGAACTTAAACTCCAGGAGGACTTCTTTTAGATATCTCCATGTTACTTTGTCGAAGGTTTTTTCTGCATAGAGCCCGAGCAGAATTGCCGGGGTTCGCATTTCAGTAATTTGTTCTATAATATACGCCATGCGTCTCACATTGTCCTGAGCTTGGCGCACAGGGATAAATCCACTTTGATCTGGATTTATTAAAGGAGGGGCGAACTCAACTAAACGTTTGGATAAAATTGTAGCCAGTATTTTGTAATCTGTATTTAAAACTGAAATAGGATGGTACGAGGAGCATAGGGACGGGTCCTTACCCTCTTTGGGTATGACTGAGATTATAGCCTCATTCCAGGATGGGGGGATCTCTCCCTTCTCAGAGGTAACAAAAGAGAACACCCTAGACAGTAGAGGCAACAACGGCTCAGTAAAGGTCTTATAGAACTCCCCCGGGAGCCCATCCGTCCCTGGACACTTACCTGTTTTCAAATTTCCTATAACAGTTGATATCTCCCTGAACGAAATTGGGGCCAGTAACCCAGCTCCTTGTTCTTGAGTTAGGGTGGGTAGATGAAGGGTGGAAAGGAAGCCCTTAATCCTTTCCTCGGGAGGATTTGTTTGCTCTGTGTACAGGCTAGAATAATAATCTTGCAGAGTTTCAGTTATAGCTCTAGTAGTGGTTTGTAGGGTGCCTGTATATGGGTGCTTGATCCTTAGTATCGTAGCCTTTGCTTTTCTATTTCTTATTTGGGCCGCAATCATCCTGGTAAACTTCAGGCCCCAGTCGTAGTACCTGTGTCGTAGATAGACTAGCTTTTGTTCTACTTCATAATCTAGGATATTATTCAGCTGTTTTTTAAGTTTATTCAACTCCCTTGTTCGTGTTTTACAATATCTTACCACTTGCTCCTCTTCTAATTTTATTATTTTGGCCTCAAGTAGAAGTCTCCCCTTCTCCTTCTGTTTTTTTTTTTTTTTTTATATATGAGGAGATTGCAATGATTTTCCCCCTGACCAATGCCTTGATAGTGTCCGATAGTATTGAGACAGATGTTCCCCGTAGGTCGTTATCCTGCACTGCCTGGGCTATAGGCTTAGAGATTTCCTCCTGTGCCTCCTTGTCCCTAAGTACCGCTAAGTTGTCTCTCCAAAATGTCCTTTTCTTAGGGGCTAGGGAGTGAATTTTGCAAAATATTGGCCTATGGTCAGACAGGGAGAAATCTCCCTGCCAGGTTTCCCCAATATTACCCATGTGTTCTCTTTGAGCCATGAGGTAGTCTAGACAGGAGTACGAATCGTACGCCTGAGAATAAAAAGTCTGCCGGTTATCTGACCCCCTTAATTGCTTCCAAACATCCTCAAATCCCAATTCTTGCAGCAACTTTTGTACTTTTCTTCCTAGCGCAGATGTTCTACCCTGAGTATGTCCAGTCCACCCCCCTGTTATATCAAGGTTGAGGTCTCCCCCCCAAATCAGGGTCCCCTCTGCCCACTCTGTTAATTTCATAAGAAAGTTCTGGTAAACTGAGAATTCTGAGGTTGGGGGGAATATACACAGAGGCAAACAATACCAGTTGGCCCTCCATCCGACCCTTAACCAATGCGAACCTACCCTCTTTGTCGATCACTTTATCTATCATTTCAAACAAGGTACCCTTCCTGATCAATATTACGGTACCCCTTCGCCTGGAATGCACTCCTTTCTGACTTTATTTTTCTTTATTTTTTTTTTTCATTCTCAGAAGTCTGTTGCACAACAGCGTCTCTTTACTATCTGTTTTTGTTTTAAATATGATGACAGTAGGTTGGCCACCGGCTGCTATCCCTGTATTCTTCTTACTTTCCTTGCTAAAATTTGTCTAAAACAACCTATAAGGAGTGATAATTCCAGTGTGTGTTATGACAAACTCCCTGTGACCTTGTATATTGTGTGCCATTAATGTCCAAATAAAACTGTTTGTGGAATGGAAATGGAAGCCGTTTGCTTCTCCTTTCTATATCTGTACATATCTAACAGAGGCTGTTATGCGAATAAAATGTTTGTTTTTGTGACCCCTGCATAGTAGTTATCTGAATTCAGGTACATGTGTTAAGAGTGAAAAAGCAGGGCTTGAATACCTGCAAATTTGGTCCATATGCACATAGGTTCCAGAGGGAGGAAAGCCGTTTGCTTTCCACTCCCTTTAATTATCATGCACATTTGGTTTGTGCAAGAAAACAAGCTTAAGTGTTTTCCTTTTGAAAAAGCTGCTTAAAGGACAAAATTATTTAACTGCACATGAATGCATACTTTTTCTTTTCTTTTGTGAGTCAATGATAAAAGATATTTAGTGAATAAATGCAGCAGAAAGAAAACATAATAAAAAGTGCCTAAACTATTGAATTCCTGAAAGAAACAGGTTTAAACAGCAGAACCGAAACACATAAAGGGAGTCTTTTACCTGTGTGTTGCTGTACAAGGCAGTTGCTAAAGGTATGTGTGTCCCAATCAGAAGGGCCCTTCTAGCAGGGTGTGGGTGCAGTCTCCTATTGGAAGACTGCGGCACCCTCTCTGTTATATTTATGGGACCTGAGGTGTCAATCTCCTAAAAAGGGGGCAGAGTCAAGGTTTATTAGAGCCTCTTTTGTTTAAAGAGGTTTGTGACCCGTCAGTAGCGGTTGAATTTCCGCTTGCGATGTGCGACCGGGTTGGGGAGCGAGCTCGGGTCACTGGAGGAGCCGGCCGGGAGGCAACACGCATCCCACGACTGCTCGCTGTCTCCAGGAGGGAAGGATCATGACCCGGTGCCATAATGACCACTGGTGGAGGCCAGTGGTAGTGCAGCATGTCAGGGCCATTAGGGGTGGTGCGTGACAGACGTCGGCTCCTGCCTCGACGTCCGGACATCACGCGCCTTCAGGAAAACCAGGAAAATCGCTCACTGGCCTCCGGATGACTGCTCTCCATTCCTGAGGGCCTCCAGTGCCTTCCCGGTGCCTCCTGCTCCCCAGCAGCATCCCCGGGCCCTAGAAAGTGTGTGCTGGGGCAATCCCTTCCCCCGGTGCCTTCCCCCTCAGAGGAGAGAGACCCGCCTGGTGAAGGGTTACACCAGGAAATCTTGGGGGTTGGCTGCGATCTGAGGATCTGAGGAGGGCCAGGAAAGGACAGAAGGGGTCAGAGGGAACTTGAAAGAGCCCGAAGGAGGGGATATTCAGCGAGCACAGGGGGCGGAAAAACAGATTACTCAAAAAAAAAAAAAAAAAAAAAAAGAGGATTTTTTGTAATTTAAAGGGTATTAGATAAATACTAGCCTTTGATCATTACTGATTATTGTATTATTTTAAAATGTAGGACCAGGTATTATATGTCTAGCTAGATATTACAATGAAAATAAATGAAATAAAGATTATTGAGAGTGGGATCTGCTCTGGAGGGGAGGAGTTTGGGTGTTATTTAACCCAGGATCCAGCACCTTGTCAGCAGATGTAGTCTGGGAGAACTGTGTACATCTCCAGAGTGGGTTCTCCGAAGGGAGACCCAGCACAGACCTTTATTAGGGATCTAGCAACTTGTAGACCCTAAGCTGTGCCTTTTTTTATTTTATTTATTCTGAAAACAGTTATTTGTATCTGTTTATTTTTTTAAATAAATCTAATCACACCTATTTAGGTGTGGTGGACCTTATTTGACAGTGTTGTGTCTGATCTTTACTACCTCAACCCATGACACTCTGCCTTGAACAACTGGAAAGAATTCCATTGGAATAGTGTCCCACTATTTTCTCACCCCTTCCCACACCAAACATTATTCCCAAAATAAATCCAATAGCGGTTGATGTAAATGCTGTGAGGTTGGTTCACCATACCATATTTTCTGGGATTGCCCAATTATTCATTCTTATTGGACAGAAATAGGCCATAGATATCACCAACTTGCCCATAAGTTGTAAGTCCCAGACTTCACACATTTAATTTAGGGCAACCACCCCCCAAAGAGATAAACGCAATAAAAGTCAGAAATCCTTTTTAGGAATTTTGATAGCAGCTGCTGGAAAGGCTATAACAAAGAAATGGTTACTTGCAGATCCACCTACGGTGGCAGAATGGCTTGCCTTGGTTAAGCAAATTTACCGAGTGGAAAAGTTAACCACAGATCTCAGATGGCAAATGGAGAAATTTAGAGGGACTTTGCCCCCCTTCATGGAATTAATTGAAGAAGTACTTGGATACTGAATGATGTCTTTATTGTTCATCCTAAGAGATAGAACACACCCAGACCCAGTTGTGACCACTATTAGTTCCATTACCAGCCTCACTAAATATTTATTTTACTGTATGGATTGTGTTTTTATGTATATAATTATACTCTTGGAAATTCGGATTGATGGAATTCTCTGTACCATTAGCTCAGGGCACACCCTGACAACTATTCACAAAAAGATAACACAATGGACTGTTGTGGACCTCAGCTATGGACTGGAATGGATGTAGAATGCTACCTTTTCAGTTGTATAAGGCACATTTATCTTTCCAGTCATACATGTATTAGAATATTGTATCAGTCCTCTATGAGGAATTAATAAAAGTTTCATAAAAAAGAAAAGCTCATTGTTTTACTGTCTTTTGCATTCCTGCTCATACTTATGGGTTTCCATTATCACCACTGCATCTCCCTTGACTGTTATGTTTTCATCCGGTTTAAGCTGTTTCATAGGACTCATAGGATTCACAGGAGCGATACAACTCTATAGCATTACCCAATAAGCCTCGTCATTATTTCAATGGATTTGACAACTTCCAATATGTCTGTCTAATCTAGTTTTGAAGATCTCAATAGTGTCACTGTTCACCATCTTTTCAGGAAGTCCATTCCAATGAGCCAGCACCCTCTGGTTTATCCAGGCATCCCTCTTGTTAGTTTTATACTTTTCACCTCTAAGTTGATACTTGTGGGCTCTCGTGTTTCTGTCAGTTGTCTTGACTTCCAGTCTCACACATTTGCATAGGTCACTGTTTCTAAAAGCTCTGTATACTAAGCACAAGTCCCCTCTTGCATTTATACTACAAAGTGTACAGGCCCAACTCCTCCAATCTCTCCCCATATGAAAGATGTTTTAATTGTCTGACTCTCTTGGTTGCTCTCCTTTGCACCCCCTCCAATAGCTTAACATCTCCCCTATTATGAGGTGCCCATAATTGAGCACAATACTGCATTTGTGGTCTGACCAATGATACATAAAATGACAACAAAACACCTCTATCCCTACTTCTGATATTTCTTAGTATGCAGACCATCATTTTGTTCGCCCATTTTGCCACCTCCACACTGCGGTATTTGAATGACAGTTTGTGATAACTATTCCTAAATCCCTTTCGCTGTCTGTGACTCTAAGTTCTGATCCATATAGAAAATATTCTGCTACTTTGTTTCTCTTGCCAAAGTGCATAACACTGCACTTATCGATGTTAAAGGACATCTTATGTTTCTTGGTCCATGTTCCTATTTCATTCAAATCTTTTTATAGTTGGTTTATGGCTAGTTCACTATCGACTACAGCACCCAGTTTTGTGTCATCAGGAAACTTACATAGCCAGGAGTTTTTTGAAGTCTGCATAAATGACACAAATACATTAAACAGGGATGGTCCCAACACCGATCCCTGCTGGACCCCGCTGGTCACCCTTCTTCAGTTAACCTGTTCCCAGGCTTCTTTTTCCATTTTGGTTAGGTTAATGAACATTTGGTTAGTTCCTTCTCTTTTGTACAGATTTCTAAATTCCTCATCACATATTCATTCAAATGCCAGTACATTTGTATTATAAGGTGGGTTAAAAGTGGAAGGTGTCCTGAAGTCTGTGAGGTCCAAGTCCTGCAAGCGGGCTATGTATATGATACAAATGTCAAATCCTTATACTGTAATTCTGGAATGGATTAATATTTTTTCACCAAACTAACAAAAAGCATCATTCCAGGGCAAGTCCATTCTACCCTAAAAATTTCAGACCAAAAATTCCAAACTGGCTGGGCACTAGGTGGTGACAAAAAAAAAAAACATTTTTCAACTTTTTACCATCAGGTCTTGGAATCTGCACATCTGACTGGAGCAAAACTTGGTACATCAACAGACCTTGCCTCCCAGATCATGCATGCAAAGTTTGTGTGAATCTGTTGAACAGGGGTGAAGCTACTAAACTGCAAAGTAAAGGGTTTAACATTAAACAACCTACTCAGCCCTAACAGTAGTGGCACTACTGGCTGACTATAACATTCTGTGCAAAAGAACTATGTTAATGCAGATTGGGTTGCTACCACACAAAACTCAAACCTCACAAAATATGGAAAACTGCCATTACACTTTTTAACGTAATGCCACAAAAGTCTAGAAATGGGCCCTTATGACTGTCAAGCCTAACTCCCACTGCCTCCCTTCCCCTCATTACCCAAGGCCAACTACAGGTATGGGGTAGAGCGTCAATAATGTAGTACTTCTTACAGGCCAGCATATCCAACACTTGTAAATAGCAACCCAATTTTCCACTTTCCCATCTGCTACCCTCATGACCCAAGAAACATTGAAACATAGAATTTGCCAACAGATAAGAACCACTTCGCCACCAAGTCTGCCCATTTTTCTCTACCTATAGTATCACCACAGATCCTTATCTCTGGCCTATTCTCCCTCCCCCTTCCTCTTCCCTAATGCCTATCCCATGCATTCTTGAGTACCACTGTTTTTGCCACCACTGCCTCTGCTGGAAGGCTGTTCCAGGAATCCACTGCTCTTTCTGTGAAGTACTTCCTCACATCTCTCCTGAATCTACTCCCCTCCAGCTTCATAGCATGTCCCCTTGTTCTTGAGCGCCTTTTTTCTGAAAAACACTTCCCTTCTGCACCTTATTTACTCTCATGATGTATTTAAAGGTCTCTATCAAATCCTCCTATCTTCCAAGGTGTGCATATTTAGGTCCTTTAGTCTCTCCTCAGACCCTGCACCATCTTAGCTGCCCTCCTCTGTATGACTTCCAGTCTGTCTATGTCCCTCTGAAGATGTGATCTCCAGAACTGGACACAGCACTTTAGGTGAAGTTTTTCCAATGATCTATACAGAGGCAACACCATCTCCCTCTTTCTGCTAGTGATACTCCTTCCTATGCACTCCAGCATCCTGCTAGCCCTCCCAACTGCCTTGTTGCACTGCCTCATCACCTTTAGGTCATCAGATATGATTACCCACAGGTTTTTTTCCTACTTGGTGGTCATCAGCACCACCCACCCATTTTATGCTCTGTCCCTGGGTTTTTGTGCCCCAAGCACATTATTTTGCAGTTTTTGCATTGAAACCCAGCTGCCATACACTTAACCACTCCTTAACTTTTCTCAGGTCACTGCTCATCCTTTCCACACACACCCTGATGTGTCCACCCAATTGCACATTTTGATGTCATCCACAGAGAGGCAGACCTTTCCTTCCAATTCCTCTGCAATGTAACTTATAAAGACATTAAAGAGGACAGTTCTCAGCACTGTTCCTGAACCACCCCACTGGTCACCTTCCCTTCCTCTGAGTGAACTCCGTATACCACCTTACCACCTCTCTCTGCCGCCTATCCCTCCAACTAATTTCTTAACCAGTTTACCACCTTGGGACCCACTCCCAAGCTACCTAGATTGCTTTGTAGTCTCCTAGGTGGAATGCTGTTGAAAGCCTTACTAAAATCTAGGTAGACAATGTTCACCACTCCCCCAATCTATTTCTTTGGTCACCCAGTAAAAGAAATCTATCAGATTCATTTTGACATGACCCCATCATGAATCCATGCTTGGGTCTTGTAACCCATTGGATTCAAGGTATTCATAAGAACATAAGAAGCTGCCAGCAGAAGGAGACCACCTGGTCTAACTAGTCTGCCCAATTCTTTTGGGGGGTGTTCTTTACCCCTACTCTAGTGCCGCTACTCTCTCTCTCTCTCTCTCCTCTCCCCTTTTCTTGTGACCCATGACTTTCCTCTGTGTTTGTCCCAGGCATTTTTGAATGAACTCATTGTCCTTGCTGCCACAACCAGAATTCCCCAATCCTTTCCTTCAGCAGTAATTTCCCACCACTGATATCAGGATGACTGGCCTATAATTGCCAGCCTCCTCCCTTCTACTACTTTTGTGAAGCAGGACTACATCTGCTCTCCTCCAGTCAGATCTGGCACCATGCTACAAGGCTGTGCTAGTCATGTGACTCTATAGGTCCAACCTTAAGTTGCACAGTTACTGCACAGTTGTATGTTTGTTGGTGTGTGGTCTTGTAAACCCTGTATATAGTAGAACATCCATTTAACAGCAGTATTTTGTTTTACAAATTGCCTAGTAGAAGATGTACCATGCACGTTTTCAACAAGACCCTGAGTAAAAAAGTATACATGTCCCAGACACAGAAAGTTACAAGTGTGTAATTTACATAGTACTTACAAATCTTTAACAAGTCTGCTGCTTTGCACAGTGTTCACATTATTGTGTGCAAACTAAGCCTTGGTATACATGAATGTAAAATTATTTACCTGTGCCCCACAGGTACCATATTTCATCAATTAGAAGTCACCATCATTTAGAAGCTGCCCTTGTTTATGAACTATAGCCAAAAAAATCAATGTTACTAGAAGCTGCCCTTGATTAGTAGCTGTGGCTTCAAATGAGGGCAGCTAACTAATCAATTAAATACTGGTACTGTTAGTGCACATTCTCAGATTACCCTCCACAGCATACCCACTTTATCAGCTGAGCAAGTCATTTTAATCTTCATACCCAACTCCTCTGAGCCCCTGCAGAAAGGGGACCCTCTGGCATTGCTTCCTCTGAAGATGGTGGTGGTCCCCGTGACTTGACCTCCCCTCAACTGGGCTGGTGGCTGGCAAGTCTTACACCATTAACTCCAGAATAAGTTTTGGTTGGGTCTGGAAACTGCAGCAAAACTGCAGTACACCAGTATTTCTAATTGGGTTTGCAGGGTCTAGTTAAGAAACTGCAGCATGCTGTATCATTCCTATTTGTTTTTTGTCCATTCAGGAAATTGAGAGGAGGTCTATTTCATTTCTGTTTAGTGCAGTCCTGTTTTAGTTTGGATATGGTTCAGGATGGGCGTTAAAATCAGGAGTCAGTATTGTTAAGATTTAATACTGTCCTCTGTATATGATCAGCAGGTGACAATAATTGGGTGGGAAAATGGACTTAATATATAAGTCACGGTTCAAATTATTTAATGCAATTAGAAGCCACGGTCTCTAATCAACAAAATATGATATTGAATTACAGACCTAGGGTCTAATATTCAAGGTTAGTGCACCCACTAAGTGGGTTAGCAGGTGCACTAACCAGGCTTTAATAGTGAGTGTTCCTGCTTGCCCATATTCTGAAGCCCGGAGCAACCCACATACCTGGCAGTGCAAAGCACTAATATAGCACTGTGCTTAGGCAAATGTGGAGGTCCCCTCATGCACAGTGGTAAATTCAAAGGTTTGCAGTGGTGGTAAACAATCCTTCAAGCAGCGCAGTTTACTGTCACTGCAAACCACCTCTTCACTGGGCACTAAGTCCATGCAGCAGGCCCCCCAAAGGCAGGGTGGCTGTACTGCAGCCACCCCTCAATCCCACTGCAAGGGCCTCAAGGCTGCCTGGTGATGTAGTGTGCCCTTTCCATCACCCATTTCAACAAAGTGATACATTCCCTGGTTCCTGTGGTTCCCTCCACCCCCACCCCAATCACAGGTCTAATAAAGTGATGCACTCCTGGGTGCCCAGTGGCATCCCCCCAGATCACCAGTTTCACATTGTGTAGTTATGTTCTAGTGGGCTAGTGTTGCCTCTCTCGATCACCAATTTTACATTGTATAGTTATGTCCTGACGGTCAACAAGTCTTTCTTTTAATCAATAGTTTCCACAGACATGGACTGGAGTTCAAGTGTTTAATTCAGGCTCTCTAAACTTGGCTCTGCTGAAACCACAAGGCCTTCTTCCACACTCACAGGCTGGGAGCATTTCTTGCTTTCTTTTGTCTGGTACCCTCATTCCTGGAACCTGATCCTTTAGGTCTACCCATCATTTGTGGCCAAAGAACTCCTGGTATTGATGGATGCACTCAAACTCAAATATTTGACAGAAAAACCATAAAAAAAACTCTTTTTAAATAATTACAGTGTAGATCCTAGCACCCATTATGTAACACACTGAAATGCAGTCCATGCCCCCTTCCTCATTTTTCAAAAGAGTAGAGGGATACTGAATACTTTCTGTAGTCAGATTACTTTTGATTTTTTTAGTCAGTACTCTAAAGATCTTAGTGAAAAAATGGGAAGCCTTGTTTCAGTATACTTAATGTTTAAACTAACAGCTCCTTTAATGAGTCTGACAAATTTAGATACCACGTCCAACACATTGTGCAGATTTTTACATTTTAAGTTGTTTCAACTGTTCTACTTGTTTTGCCATGCCAGTAATAAATGCACATTATTTGCCCACCTAGCATCTAAGCTAAGCAGTTTCATTAGCTTCTCCTTTATTGTTGTCAGTTTCTGCATTGGAATGTTTCATTGCATATATTTCAGTTATCTTATTTAGCCCATTTTATGTTATATAATTATGCACTGGTGGTCTAATGTGACCTCCATGATCACCTGTCTCCACTTTTCCAGTAAGCCCTGGTGGTCCAGTGTCCCCCCACCTGACCTGCCTGCTCATATTCTGCCTCCCCACACTCCTCCTTACCCAGGTAGTTGGCCCTCTTCCATGCCCGATATGGTGACCAGCACAGCCTTCCTCTCACTTCCACAGCTGCCTGTTGTATGAGCTGTCAGTAAGCACATGTACAGTACTGTTTCCCCAGAGGGGAAAACAGGTACATGTGACAGTGGGCCAGACAGCCAGTCAGATGCAGTACTTCCATGTAGCACGCTATCACCAGAAGTGTGGAGTGATCCATCAGTCTAGAAGGAATCTTCCCAAACATGGTTACTGTTTCTAGAACTCCACCTATTAGCTTACTTCATAGTGGGATGATTAGGTTGGTGATCCAGTCTGTTCAAGGGAGAGGTGTGGGAGCACTGCAGTAGCACCTGTACTGTGTGTTTCAAGGAAAAGTCTGGCAGACTGAGAGCAGCCTTGTCTGTGGCCTGCATTAACTTTAGGGAGCAGATCTGCTTGGGCCCTTTCCTCCAGATGAAGAGCACATTTTCTATTGTATAGCTTTGAACAACTTTGGATGAATCCTGACAGGGAGGTTGTCCAGTACACACAGGAGCCTCAGGGCCACCATCTCCTTGATGTCATGGGCTGATTCCCGGTTTGAGATGTGTAGGTGGCTCCATCTAGTTAGATCTCTGTCTAGGTCTGTCAGGAGAGGAGTAGATTAGTCTTCCCCAGGTTACTATGATCCCATGAGAAATTATCCCTTAAGTACTTGAGTTGGTCTACAGCTGGATGCAGTCCCCATGGGAATCCTTCAAATTATTGGGTCCTATGCCCAGAGGCAAGGAGTAGTTATTTCAGTACATTAGCCTTGTACCCATATAATCTGCCATATTGTTCCAACACCATTAGAACAGCCAGCACAGACTCCTCTGGGTGTACTAAGGTCAACATAATATCATTTGTGTATGCCAGAGCTTTGTGCCACACTTCTTTCTGTACCCCACATATGTTCTTGTGCAGCCGACTGGCCTGCAGCAGGGGTTCCAGCACCAGGATGAACAGGAATAGAGAAAGCGAGCACCCCTGTTATGGTAAGTCCAGCTCACCAACAGATTCTTGAATGTTGGAATTGGCTATCCAAAGATATACCACAAGCAGTATGTAATGAAAAGCAATTTTATTACAAATACTCACGAAAGCATGTGACAAAGCAATCACAAGGGGCAGATTTCCCACCAGTCCTCAAGTATGGTCTCTTTCTCTCAAGGAGCTGGTGTGCATACAATATATATGACAGATAACAGTGCAGTTATGATATACTAAACATACAGCATTGGATTAGGCATGTAAATGAGGCGACTCCCTTTGGCAATTACATAGGAAATGTATTTGCAAAGTAAAAATCTCAGAACAACAAAAATGCATTGTTAGCTATATGTTATGAACAAAGAATGCAGAATAAACAGAATGCATATGGCATAATACTTTGATATAAGACACAAGTTACACGGTTATATGACTGTATCAGAATATAAGCCAATCACTGATGAACGTAAAAGCCCTAGATGTGATTGTGGTCAGAAAGCATATACAAGGAACACACATAACCTAGGTAAACATTTCAATAAAAGATATGCATATTGGGCTATATGCTAATGGGGCAGAGTGGCTACGTGTGCATATCTGGGGCACTAACCACTCTGCACCCATTGTGCCATCCATGTGGCCAGCCATGGATTCACCTACAGGGCATGCATCCCACCACTGGGCCACTCAGAGGGCATCACTGTTGGGGCATGCTGGAGGCATGCCGCACTCCATGCCATTCACAGAGGTGTGGAGTGCCAGGCATGGGGACGCATCTTACACTGGGTAACACCCAGCCATAAAGAGATATGCAGCCCCCAGGATGCCACTGCTGGCAGCGGCATGGATGTGGGGCACTGCAGCCCCCCATGCTGCCCCAGCCCATGAATCAGCACGGAGGGCTGGTACAGATGAACTGGGCACCCTCCTGCATACTTAGCATCCCCCACGCCCAGCACTCCATGACTCTGTGAATGTTGTGGGGTGTAGGCATACCCCCCCAGCATGCTCTCTTCTCATCCCAATGTGTTGCCCTCTGTGCAGCCCAGCAGTGGGGCTGTGTGCCCTGTAGGTGAATCCTGTGGCTGGCCACATGGATGGCACAATGGGTGTGGAGTGGTTCTGCACCTCAGATATGCACATGTAACCACTCCGCCCCATTAGTGCATAGGGCCCACTAGGTGTAAGAAACATAAAACATATAAAAAAAAAACATAAAATGATGTAAACATGATATACAGCAGCAAATAGCAGTGGCAAGCACAGTCCTAGTACCCATGTTTGTACAATGGATACCTATATCTATATGTTAGTACAATATAGCAATATCACAGTACAGCAATAAGATTACTTATGATATAAGCATGTGGGTCGGTGTATGGGGTAAAACCCAGGTATAACAATCCCCTCCTTGTTGCCTTGCAGGAGAGGCAACACAACAAAAAGAAGATTATTTTTTTTAGTTAGTACTTTTTACCTGGCTCCTGATCTGCCCTATATGTCCTGGCATCCCATTCATCCAGCCACCGTCCAGTTCACATCAGCCCCATGTAGAGCCCCTGCAGCCAAATACTCCCGTGGCTTCCCCCCATGGTGGGGTGGCAGAGAGTCCCCCTCACTCTCTGCCGAGATCAGATCCAGCATATGCAGTGGTGCTCCCAATGTCGGGCATCCCATGGACGGCCATCAAGCTGCTGTGATCTTTCACCAGTTTTTCCTCTGTTTTTTTTACCTGAGTCGGTGGCCGTGAGTGCACACACATCTGCACGCACCCTCATCCTGGCGTCTGCCACTGACTCCTCCCCTTAGTATAGCATGCATCTCCACCCCCAGCTTCCACCAGGGGGCAGTCGGGCACTGACCATCGTGGACCCTCCTCCCCAGGGAGGGAGAGCAGTCCATCAGATGCTCAATCCCTCTCCTCCCTGCCAGTCCCCAGTGACCTGTGCTCGCTCTCCCGAACCCAGGTCATTGGCATGGTGCAAGGTGCTGTGACCACCACCTCTGCCTTTAGCACCACCAGGCTGGCACAAAAAGATGATGTTTGGTTGCATATCATTTATAAGCCTGAGGCGTGAGGCTTGTAAAGGACTTTCAATTATTCACAATGATGTTTAGGTATGCCACAGACAGCAAAGTGTTAGTATCAATAATGTGATTAAAATAAACAGTGCTATAATGTGTGATGGACAAGCACAGACAGAAACTTTGATGCACATAAAGCATTTATGTAGTATGTTTAAAGCAGACAGATAGTCAGGGTCACTGTCAAAATGGGCCTGTTCAGGAGTCGGACGGATGGTCACAGATGAAACACAAATGGTGCATTTGTAAAGAACAGTGCAGAACCCAGGTATGTCAATACCACAATTGATGTGCATAATTAAAAACAGTATTGAATGCATTGAACAACACAAAATAACATGACACAAAAAAGTCAATTGATGATGAAGATGCCACTTTGAGAGTGGATAAGGTATGTGACTGGTGGTGTGATGCTGCTGTTGATTGAAGAATCTATTCATTATGTCTCTTGACAGATAGGTCATTATAGAACGGATATGACCAGTTCAGAAAATTCATATGAGTAACAGTAAAAGTTTATATGAGTAACCATAAATTGGCACAGTTAAAGGCAAAAGGCAAATGTCATTTGCAAAGGTATTAACCCCATAACACACATGGGCTATGCAGATGCTGAGTTAAAGTTGACACACCAGTGTAGCAAGAAAGTCAAAGTTCAGGTTGCTGGCTGCTGGATTTGCAGAGGCCTTGGCAGGGTGCATTAGATTGTACATTGAATCCATTAATGGAATAGCCACACACAGATGTAGCGTTTGTGTTGTGGAAGTTGATCACACCCCTGCACACAGATTAACAGTCCAAAAGAAAACAATCAGTTTGTATGAGGTGCCAACCAGGCAACACCTGCAGGGAAGAAAAGTTGAATGAGCTGCTTGAAGATTTTACACATGCCATTTTGTTGAAACCTGTAAACTTGTAATACGCTGTTATAAACACAGTTTGTAAAACACATATAGCTATGCTGAATGGGAAAAATGACAAGGTTATTAGCAATGTCTTTGAATAAGGTGTGGTATGACATGGCCTAAATTCCTGGCAATTGTGGAGTGAGTAGCAGAAAAATAAAGGCATCGGCCATACACACAGAGGTGCAGGCGAGGTCAATAATATCATTTGTTCATCTGTGAATCCATGACAATGTCATGGTGACATCCTGCTTTCAGGTCACAGAAGAGGCTGTGACAGTGGTTAACATGATTTCCCTGTCTCTGTGTTGCTGGCAGGCATCTCCAGGGCATGTGTTACAAAATCTGGTAATGTTATAGCAATAACACACTTTAAACAGAATAGCTTGTGACAGTATACCAGTTACACCATGCAATAGTGAGACAAATATATTGTTGGCCTATATCAAATTATGTCAGCGCCTAGTGTGCCTGTAACAATTGAAAAGGGGTCCCATATGGGGTCTCTTATTAGCTAGGTGTTTTACTGGTGAAATACTCCAAAGCACTCAGTAGTGTGCCTGTTGGGGCCCACTATGGAACCTCGAAGCATCGGATCTGGAATAGAATCTAAATTCTGCCATATTATAGTTGTCAAGATATAAAATCAAGACCTGCATGAAGCGCACTTTATTTGACAGGGTACCTGGGAGTGATAAGACAGATTGATAAAACAATTAAACCACTAGTTGGTCTGGGTTCCTGTTCAGCACATAGTTTAGGGGTTTCTTCTGTAGGGGAAACATGGATGGGGCAGCAGTTCTGGCCACATTATCTGGGTTTGGTTATACACAGAACCCAGAGAAAGATAATTAATTAATGGTAGAGGACATGGTGAAGCCTCTCTGAATTCAGGCTGTAGTTGGGAGGCTAAGACATTAGCTTGTGAAAACAACTAACTTGTTTTCCTAAACTGGTCATGCCTCCCCCTCTATGGGAGATTAGACAGATATAACCCTAAATGGGCCTAAGGCACTAAAACATTTATAAATGTGGAGCAGTTTTTAGAATGCACACACTTGATAAACTGTATCAAACATCACTAGCATAACAAACATTTCTGCAACAGAACAATATGAGTATTGAGCAAAATGCAGAAAATACATATTAGACAACAACAAACAGATGTGAACTGAAAGTCTGTTTCAGAGTCCAGGAATGAAAATTGTAATTCATTCGTTGTGCAGCTTGGCTTGGCCCCAGCTGCAGTTATTTAGATTGCTGTTGTAGAAAGGTTATGTTCTTGGAATAGGTGAATCCACTTGTGTTGAGCACAGTAGTGGAATAAGTTGCAGAGGGTTGAGTACAGTTCAAGTTCACGGGTTGCAATTTTGGTTTGTAAACATTCAAGTCCGTTGTTTTGGTTGACAGAATTATTTGAGTAACCCACCACTCTGCTTTGTTACCTTGAAAAGAAGGCTTGCCAGTTACTTTGTGACCAGGCATAGCATTTCTTGGATATGCCATGCTTTGGAACCTTGAAAGTATGGAGACTTATTTGTGCCCACTGCCTTTGTGGCCAATGGAAAAATAATTTTTGTGATCCCCTGGACTGGATTAGAAAGCTAAAATGAGAAAAATAAATATGTGAAAGTAACAACCCCCCCCCCAGCTCAGCTGTTTACTTGTTGAGAGCTGGAGCCCTTGCACCAGGCTGGTGCCAGTCGGCATAGGGCCACCTGATAATATGTTTTGTGAGGTTTAGCTATTTGCACTTGAAAGGCAGAGGGGCTGAGCTGGGTTATAATGTTAGACTACCTTGGGTCATTTCCAAACTTGTGAAGAACAAATGGGTTATTGGCAAACACACATTTCCTATTTTTTGCACCTTTGGAGGGGACATTGGTTATACCTCCCTCATTTCTGGATCTGCTAGCCAGGGCTCAGTCCGGTCCCATGGGACTTTTGCTTATTTGCAACCACCATAGGTGTTGCACTGGAAGGAGCATGGTCTACCCCCAAGCTCCTTCTTTAGTGAAGAGAAAGCTTGAATATTGTAGTAATGGAAGGGTTAAGCTGTGGGTGACCAATGCTGGAGCAGAGGCCAGACAATAAAAAATAAAAATCCCCAATAAATTTACCTTTAACAGGTTTGCATAAATGTTAGATGACACCCTATTTACAATAGTGATGTGAATAGTGAACCACAAATGGTCTGGCAATCTTAGCAGCCAGTCAGTCAGCACCTTACAAGATGTACGCTGGACAGGTGATAATGGGGTGGCCCCATTGCCATCCCCAATAAATATACTTTCCAAATGATAAAATTAAATTGCAATCAGTTTAGTGGTGAAGTGTTTTTATACATTACCAAAGGTTGTTTGTGAAGTATATCCTTTTCCCTGGAAGAGAGAAAATAAGAGAACAGGACATACCAGAAAGAAATACTCTTTCAGAGCATTCTCTCCATGAGAGGTTGGTATTGATTTCTTTAAGAATGCATCTGCAGGATGGTTATGCAGATGTATGTCTTTGGCTGCCTAAACAGGGGTAGGTGTTTCTTGTGGCTACTAGCCACACTATGATGGGTTCCTGAAAATACAATAGGATTATACAGTCCGAGAACTAGGCATCCCTAGAGACTCTGCCTTTAACATTAGAACATGCCATTTGTGCTCATAAAAGATCCAGATTAATGCCAATTGTTGTATTTTATGGCATAATGTACGTACATTAGAATTCATTCATTTAACAATATAAAAGATGATAACATTTAGGCCTGTAGCAAAAGTTATGATCATTAAACACAGTTGGATAAAATCTCCTAAAACAGCTGTAATATTTTGTAGCAGTATCCTGTATAACAAGCTTTGTTAAAATGTCTCATTTCAAATACTGGGGTGATTAGCCCTTCCCCCTCCTGGATTGCCTTGTGTAGCATGGGGATCATGGGATACAGTACATGGACAGAGAACTTGTGCTGAAAATAAACCTACATGAAGGAAGGCATACGTAGGAATGGGTGGAGTTAGAGATAGCAAAAGGTTCTGGCTGCAGGCCCAGAATAAAATGGCTGTCCTTAGTTTTCAGACAGAAGACAAGAACTATAAAAACAGTAAACTTGTATAAATCACAGTTGGTGTGTGCCCCTATCAAAACTTGCATTTAAGTTATAAATGGGCATTTAATTAGGGAAACACATCAATCTGAAGTTGGAAAACAGGTATAGAAGGAGGTCAAGTGACTTGCCAATGGTCACACAGTGTGGAAATGGTGGCAGGTGGGAGTCAAATCCAGCCATCTAGTATTGAAAAAGGCAGTGCTGTAATGCACCGAACTGCACTAGGGTGCATTACTCCTTAATAGAGACAAAAGGTAAAATGGAACATGTCTTTTATAACCATGTTATATTTTTAACATCAAACAAGCAGCCATTAAAATACAGTGTATTATAGAATGTATCATTATTGAAAGGGTGATAGAATTACTTTTCCCATGAAACACAGTACAATGGTGACATCACAATGACACCATGTAAAGAAAATTGAGAATATATTCATGGCTAAAACATATCTGGGGAACTTTCTTCCAGACATTAAACAGTTCTTGCTAAACACATGTAAAGCTGTTTACATCACTTGTATCTCCAGCACAAGCTGTGTGGGACGTGAAGGTTATGGATAGCAAAGTAACAGGCTGTAGCTAGCCATAGTTCTTGCAAAAGAAATTGAGAAACCAATATTTTAGTCTTTTCTGAAATATAACGTCAAAGGCATCCTAAACTGTAATAACTAACCAGTTCTGAAAAATACCATTTTTAAAACTTACAGCTCAAAAAACTTCTAAAAACTGTTAACATATTCAACTTCAGTGATCTCCTTAAACAAAATTTTCTAACCAAGACACCTCCAACCCTTTCAACTAATTCTAAATGCTGTCCATTGGCACATACACAAACAAGCTACGACATGCCACTCCCTAGAAACATGCAATGCCTTTGAGACTGTTTTAAAACACTCAGTTCCATTTGCGATGGACTTTCTATGTACAATTAACTTTTATCTCAGATAGTGGAAAGCATAGAAATCTTTGGGCTATTAAAGCGTGAAACATGAAGCTGCTATTCAGTCTAGCAGTGAAAACAAACTCTACCCCAGTAGTCATGTAGCAGATAACAACCATAATGTATACTGCCGAGTCTTAGTGCATCCAAAGTGAGTAGCAAGAAACACTTGTAGTAGATAGAAACCACATGTAAAAAATATATATTGCAGATTTCTTCCAGAAAGCATGTTTTTTTTTTTGTTTTGTTTTTAATTATTGTTCCCTCCTGGTCACAGTCCACAGGGCCTCTCTCGGGCATCCTGATGGATCCTGCCCTGCCTGAAGTCCTCCTGCCTGAGCCTCCTCTCTCCTCCCCCTCATCCCACAGTTGGCACCCCCAGCTTAACCCCCTTCAAGTGGGGTCGCCCATCCTCTTTCGGCGCACTTACTCATGGACTCAGACTGTGGGCAAGGGCCAGGACAGAGGAACCTGGAAGGCCAGACAGGATGGACCCAGCTGTGGGCACGGGGGCAGGTGCCATTGCCTACCCCGTGAACTGGGTTTTCCTTGTTCTGGTGCTAGCCCCCATCGTGGTGCACCCCAATGCAATGGCACATGGCAACCTGCCTTGCATCGGCCATGCTGATTATGTGCTGCCATGTGTGCTGCAGTGCCCCTGGTCTCCACCAGGGAGGCTGGCATGCCCAGGCCATCCCAACCCTCCTTCCCAGAGGAGAGCACCTAATGGTGCTTGATCCTCAACCTGCCCCTGCGGACCCCGGTGCCCAAGCTCACTCCTGAACTTGGGTCGCCAGCGAGCGAGAGGTGTGGCATCCAGCGCCTCAACTCTCTGCACCATCGGACTGGGCACAGAAAGCATGTTATACACAGAAATAGTGGTGTCTCGGAGATGACACCATTCTTCATACATCACATCTTCCCTGTCGGCATTATGAGTTTCACATATGATGAAATAAAAATTGCAATGCAGTCTCTAAATACAAAATTCTTCACCTGGTCGGATAATCTCAATAACTATCTATTTATAGAAGTTATTGACCAGGTTAGTTGTCCCATTGCACATCATTTTAACAAATTACTGGCCACAGGGAGGTTCCTGAGGACTGGAGGAAGGCAATTATTGTCCCCATTTTCAAAAAAGGTAGTAAAAAATTAACAATTACAGACCAATTAGTCTAACCTCTGTTGGGAGTAAACTAATGGAAAATGTTCTGAAAACAAAATTGAAAATGAAATAAACACCCTGAATTTAACTGACACTACACAGCATGGCTTCCAAAAAGGAAGATCATGCACAACCAATTTGATTACTTTTTATGAAAAGGTGAGTGCAAGTTTGGATCAAAGCATCCCAGTGGACATTATATACCTTGACTTCAAAAAGTCCTTTGATTTAGTATCGCATCTTTCTTTAATAAATAAAATTATTCGTTTAGGTTTCGGTAATTATCTAACCAACTGGCTCAGCAATAGGCTAATGGATAGGTCACAAAGAGTTAAAATAGGTACCTCGCTATCATCTAGTATTAAGTGACTGGTGGAGTCCCCCAGGGATCAGTCTTAGGCCCTACATTGTTTGGTATTTACATTAGTCACCTCTATACTGGTGTGTCCAATAACATCTACAGATTTGCAGATGACATGAAACTCTCGGCCGAGGTTGACAACTCTGAAAAAATATTGCTCTTACAGAAGGACTTATGGGTTATTGAATTGTGGGCCTGTAACAATAAAATGTAATTTAATTGTGAAAAATGCTCTATATTCATCTTGGAATAAAAATATAATTTCGACTACTATCTTAACAATTCAAAATTAATCATTCAAAATCGGAGAGAGACTTAGGAGTAATTATAAATGGCTCTTTCACTTCTACTGATCATTGCGAAAATTATTTCAGACTGGTAATAATATACTCTCAGCCATTAAAAGAACCTTTGTCAACAGAGGTGAGTGTTATTTACTACCTTATATAAGTCTTATATTCGCTCACATACAGATTACGCAGCCTCCTTCTGGGCACCTCATTATAAAAAGACCAAAAATGGTAGAAAATATGCATAGAAGGATAACTAAATTGATACCAAGAGTCAAACACTTGCCAAATGAACAAACACTACAGGCACTTGACTTATACAAACTCAAATTACGGCATGATCGTGGCAACATGTTGCTTTTATATAATATTTTGAATGACACCACATTAATGGAATGTGCTAATATCGAAATTGCTCCTAAGCCCAACAATCTAAGATGTCATAACAGACAAATCAAGATTCCAAAGTATTGTACCACAAAAAAACAGTTCTATTTTACAATAAGAGCTGCTTCTCTCTGGAATTCATTACCCAGCTCAGTGGTGAATAGGATTTCTTTTGTGTCATTTAAAGCTGAACTAGACAAACTTGTTTGTGGCTAGTGTTCAATCTACCCTGCTCATGCAGGGAAGATGGTCTTGATAGACCTAGAGCCTCCTTCCACCTTTCATATACAGAGTAATAAAAAAATAGGTTAGAAATTATAAGCAAAAGTATGCACCAGATATTAGGGATGAAAAGAAACATTTGGATAGGTTCAGCACTTTGCCAGAGTGTCTCTCTGCCTCCCCCCCCCCAATGTCAAAATACACAGCTTTTTGTTTTGGGAACTCCAGTAGCTTGGAGTCATACTGATGAAAGTTTATGTGAAACATTCGTGATGATAAGTCAGGCTGCATCTTGGCCATTTGACAAGCATGCAAAGCCAGAATCTGAGGGGTTTTTTTACCTTATCTTTATGCTCCTACCTTCCTGCAGTAGCCCTTCTCTTCGGGGATCCAATGCATCCCTGCATCGGAGCTCCCCCAAGGTTTGTCAGCCCATATGGGTGCCCTGCTCCTGGACCCTGTGCACTCCAGATAGACCCCCAGCTCGGGTGGAGGAGGAGACCTAACTCCCCCAGACCTGTAGATGAGTGTGCGCCTTGTGCTGTCCTCCTCAGGTTCCTCCAATCACCGGTGCTGGGACCCATCTACCGGTGCCACTGCAGGGTGTTTCCTGGTTTTTCTCTTGCCCCCTGTGGGTGTCAGTGCACTGGGAGGGCCAATGAGACAAAGGCATTGGTGAGATGTGTCTTTGCTCCGGCCCTCAGCTGATGTCTGCCCCTCCCACCATGTCTTGCTGCCTCCAACTGCACCTTCCATCTGAGTTCCCCCAGGTGGTGGTATTGCAGTGAGGCCTGCAGTCCTCCCCACCTGGAGAAGGAAAGCAGTCATCAGGTGCTCAATCCTTCTCCTCCCTTGCTGACCCCTGGCAGCCCGTGCTTGTTCCTCAACACGGGTCACTGGTGTAGCATGAGGTAAGTCGTCCAGCGCCTCAGCCCTCAGCAACACCGGGCTGGCCACAAAGCAAGAGTTTTGATGTCGCTGCATAAGGATTGGAGTTTCTCTTGCAGTTTACTCTCTGCCTGAAACAATTCCCATGACAGCTGTTCGGCTGTTTGTCTCGGCTTAAAGTACTGTGGAGAACTCCCAGCATTCTGCTTGAAAGCAGTATAATCTGGCCACCACTTCCAGCTTCCTTATGGAAGCTTCTAATGCAGCAAACAGAGCTGCCACTAGCAAGCCTTTTAAATATTGCTTTTCAGCTGTTTAAGATCAGCATAATGTTCAAAAATTGCCTATATAGGATTTTCATCATTTTTAGCTACTGTAGCAAGGTCTTCCCATCTGCCGTGGGTGGTGAGATAAGTTGAGACATCTAACCTCAACTCTACACAAATTTCAGACATGTCAATATGCAGGGAAATCTTTAATGTTTGTGACTCAGCAACTGTGTTTCGAACTACAGTAGTTGAAGATACATAGACGGCTCTGACATATGTGAGTGCCTGTAAAAGGACCCCATAACCTACGAGCAAGCAGCCAGGCTTCATAAAGTCCCAAAGCTGCTTAAGGTTCAGCCAAATGCAGAGCAGCAGTCTGCCTGTACAGAGGTTCAAAACTGCCTAAGACCCACTCACTAGGGGAGTGACAGCAGGCTGTACATTGGAATCCCTAGTGCCAGTGCTCTAGCAAATGGAGAACTGCAGTCCGTGATTTTAATCTGGAGTCCCAAGCTGTAGCTCGCAGCTACTTGTCTCAGGGGAAAATTACTCCCCAGAACTCAGTTCCCAATAGGAAATGAGTGTACCTTTGTTAACTAAACAACATTTTCTGCAGTAACCAATTGTTATGGTAAGTCCAGATCACCATCAGATTCTTGTATGCTGGATTGGCTATCCAAAGAATATACCACAAGCAGTATGTAATAAAAGCAGTTTTATTACAAATACTCATGCCAAGCATGTGACAAAGTAATCACAAGGGAGCAGATTACCCACCAGTCATCGAGTATGGTCTGTTTCTCTCCAATGAACTGGTGTACATACAATATATATGATAGATAACAGTGCAGTTACAAATATGATAAACATACAGCATTGGATTAGGCTTGTAAATAAGGTGGCTCCCTTGCGCAATTACATAGGAAATGAAGTTCCAAAGTAATTAAGAATCTCAGAACAAAGAAAATGCATTGTCAGCTATATGTTATGAAGAAAGAGAATGCAGCATAAACAGAAATGCATATGGCATAATACTTTGGTATAAGACACAAATTACACATGATCATATGACTGTATCAGAATATATACCAATCACTGATGAACCGTAAAGCCTTCTACCAGTGATTGTGGTCAGAAAACATATAAAATGAACACACATAACCTAGGTAAACACATTACAATAAAAAATACCATATGCATATCAGGTGCAACAAACATAAAACATGTATAAAACCATAAAATGATGTAAACATGATATATAGCTGCAAATATCAGTGGCAACCACAGTCCTAGTACCCATGTTTGTATGACTGATACCTATATCTATATGTTAGTGCAATATAGCAATATCACAGTGCAGCAATAAGATTACTTATGGTATAAGCATGTGGGTCAGTGCATGGGGTAAAACCCAGGCATAACACCCCCGCTGAGTTCCCTTACCAACTCCAAAAATCTCAGAGGCCACAGCACTCATAACCACAGAGGCCAAGACACCCTGATTGAGGGCCTTCACACCGTTCGTGAATGTCTCTCCTAGTCCGAAGGCACCCAGTGTTTGAAACAAGTATCACCATTATTCTTTGTCAAATAATTTTTCAGTGGATAGCAATATGAAGACTGCTAATGGGTGGGGATATGCCATTTCCATATGAGGTTTATCAGCCTCCTTGTGTTGTCTGTCCCTCTGTGCTGTGCTATTAACCTCACCTGATCTTTATCCATTAGATTGGATATCATTCTCTTCAGCCTTGTTGCTAATATCTTGGTAATGGCTTTGCAATCAGCCATGATAAGGGAGATGGGGCAGTAGCTGCCACATGCATGTAGATCCTTCCCTTGTTTAGGAATGAGGGTGATTACAGCTGTTGTCATAGGGGGGTAATTCCCCTTTTAACAGGCCTCTGTTAGACCTGTCTGAAATCTCCTGCTGGGACTTTCTTGGCCAGTATGCTGTGCAATGCATCCTTCAAGTTTCTTGGGAGAAGGGCCTGTTCAGTGAGTGCTTACGACCTGTGGATAATTTTGGAAGTGTATGTACAGCTACTGATAAAACTCCTGAAAAGCATCACTGATCTCCTGTCTACCCCTTTGAATTTTATCGCCAGCTGTTCTGACTCCCCCAAACCATAGGAATCATAGGACTCGTTCAAGCCAGAAGACAATTTGCTTATATAGTGGCTCAATTTCTCCATGATGGCAATCATATTTCTTTTTACTGGTACAGTACTCACCCAGGGCCTTTTAAAAAGTGTCCTCAGTTTTACAGTATACTATTTCTTGAGGTAGCTCAATCCATACATTGACTCATCTGTGTGTAAAACACATGCTGTGCTTGTTTGTTTTGCACTTCTTACCCTTTTACTGTTTTTGTGTGTTCCTGTTCCATAAGTTATTAATTTCCTTTACAGGCCTAAGCAATTTCATTAATTATCTTGGAAAGTTTTATAAATCTGGCACAGATCACCTCTTATTCTTCTATATTCCAGTGCATATAGATTTAGTTAATTTAATATTTCATTGTAAGAAGGTTCCTTTAGTCCTACCATTAATTTAACAGACTTTCTTTGTACCAACGTTCAGTAGCGTCATGGATCAGTTAGGCAGCTAGACATGAGCTCCACTGGCACTCTGCAAAAGAACCTCCTAGAATATATTTAAAATCATCATAAAAATGTCCAGAGAGGGTTCACAATGAGATCGTGTTACCAGATCTAAAGCAACACCTCGAAAAATGGAAGCAGATGACAGGGGATTATTACCAGTACCATCAACTCACGGCCGCAGCCCTTCTCAATTGCAAGACACAGGGCCTAGCTATGATACAGAGGAAGAGGCTGAACAACTATCATGGCGGAGACTTGAAATGATACTAACAGAGATAAAAGAAATGAGAGCTGAAAATAAAAATGCATTTAAACAAATTAACCAGAAATTGATGAGCTTGGAGTGGAGAGTCCAGCAGATGGAGGACTGAATATCCAAAACTAAGGATAATACCCTGCATTTGGGAGACATGATCCAGGTTCTCTGCACTCATGCTGCAGATATGGAAAACAAATGCCTAGATTTGAAAAGCAGTGCCCACTGTGAAAATCTGTGGATCTGCGAATTAAAGGAGGGTGCAGAAACTAAGAATATGGCAGATTTTCTCTCAGATATGCTGAAGGACATATTGGAACTACTACCAGGATATGAACTACACATTAAGCGTGCTCACAGGGCCTTGCAACCAAAACTAAAAGACCCACAAGCCAGACCACGATCGATTGTACTGAAATTCAACAGTTATAAAATGAAGGAGGATATCCTCAGGAGAGCTTGGCAAAAGAAAGAAGTTAAATACCTGGACAGTAGATTTTTTTTTTTTTTTAACCAGGATTATCCTCTGGATATACAAAAGCAATGCCTTACCTATACTGAAATCATTAAGGTGCTTAGAGCTTAACAAATCCAAATACAGACACTGTTCCCTGCAAAATTGAGAGTTTTCTGGAAGGAGGGACCAGAACTGTATCTGACCTCACAGGAGGCATGAGATGTTTTGGCTAGGAGGGGCATTGAAGTCCCAGCAGGTGGCAGACAGACCTCGCAAAAGCGAAAGGATCTTACTAATGACTGGCAAGAGATGTCCAAACAGAGGGTTGGAATGTTGGGCCCACAGTCAACATCTACCACCTTAAAAATTATCCAGGACTTAATGAAGAGACTCTCGGGGGTGCCGGATGATGAACGGAGACAAGAGGAAGGCTAAAGTTCATGGTGGACTTCTGTACTTGTTTGACTAGCTGGCTCTAACCTTCATAGCGAGTCAGGCATAAATGATGGGCCTGAAGGCCTCCTGGTCTGAGTGAGATAGAGCAAGAGGAGGAGGAGTAGATTTGCTCTCTCCATGGCTTCACCTTGGCCAGCTATATGGACCAGGATTTCGACCCATAAAGTTCTTCAGACCATCTGGTCTCAATCCTGTGCCTAGAAATACAGGACATGATAATGCTTCAATGTATATTTTCACTTTTTATTTTCTTATTTTAAGTACATGAAAGTGCAGTGGGACCATGGTAGGAATATCCCCAGATTATGTGGACTACCAGTATGGATAGTTTTTCTAACTTGATGTTTGTTAAATATTGATAAGCTGCAGCAGTTATATGTTTAACAACGGAGAGGTCCTTTTCTTAAGCGAAAAATAGTTACACTTGGTGAATGCTATAAAGGCAAGCATAGGCAGATCCACTTTTATATGGCTTTCTTCTGGATCCCAGTTAAACAATAAACTGAAGGGAGCTGGAGGGGGCATCACTCCCATAAAGAATCCCATAGCTGAGAATTGGTTCTTTATTATATTCCATGTATAATCCTCTCCCAGATACAAGGCCAGTGCAAATGGAGGTAAAGTGGACAGGAGGAGAAGGGAAGTGGGGAGGAGTGGAGTGGGTACTCCCCCTTTTTTCTGAAATACACAGGCTGAGCAATTAAAATATGCCATTGATGGCATCTCTCCACTCCCTCACCCCTCTCATACTTTATCTGCTTGGCAATATATCACCATTCCTGCATTTTTATAAAGTTGCCACAAATGCTACTGGCTTTACATGCAGTACTAAATAATTGGAATGTACAATTATAATTTTTGACAAGGGTGCTCCAATGGACAATATAAATTGGTGCAGAGTGTGGAGCAGGAGTCACGTTGTTTTAACTACTGTTTACCCTTCAGATACTTGAGGTTGGGTTTCCCCACTCTCGATATGTACTGGGTTTAATCCAGACGTTGTACTCTTTTAGATGATGAGCCTGTTTTCTCAACTAGGGGCTCTGCAAGAGGGTCCCATAACCTGGGGCATAAAAAACCTTTCTTGCCTCTTCCCTCTCAGCACAGCCCCATGCTTGCTGAGGAGGTGAGGAGGTGGAGTAAAGGGGTCTGTACCTACAGGCCTCCAACCTTGGAAGTGCAGTTCCAATTTGTATCATAAGTCATATGTTCTCAAATGTTAGGTTATTTGTAATTTTTATAGTTGTTACCAGAGTTGTGGCTGTCATCCCTCCCCTGGTCAGGGTTCCTTGTGAGTCACCCTATGAGATCTGATGCAGGCTTGGTGAAGTTGGAGTATTCATAAGAACAATTTTTGGCTACACAATGGCACCAGTTAACACATCTTTTCTATCATATAATGTGCATGGTCTCACCAATCCAGTTAAAAGAAGCAAGATTCTGTCCACAATTAAAAAATCAGGGTCAGAATTTATTTTTATTCAAGAAGCGCATCTTTCTAAGGGGGAGCATGATAAGTTAGCAAGGTTTGGTTTTGCTCACGTCATTGCTTCCTCCCACAAGAAAGGTCACCAGTGGGGAACTGTGGTGCTAATTCCTAGCTGAGTCCCATTTGAGCCAAGAGATACTGTGTGTTAGTGGACCCAAAGGGATGCTACCCTCATAAAAGGGATATAGTATGGGCAGATGATAATGCTTGCGTCAATCTCCGCTCTCCCAGGCTCAGACTATCTTTTCTATAGGGAATGTTTATGAACATTATGGAATGGATGGAGAGGACCTTGCTAGACAGATAGATATTTTATTTCTATAGCGCCTATCTCCAGAGACTCTGGGTGCTGCACAATATAAAACATACATTTAAAAATAAACACAATATAAAAATGCAAAATACAACCAGGAGCATACAATTATCTATCATCCCATTAATCCAAATAGTTTTAAAACATACTCAGTGAAATGTTTGCTGCAACAAATATATTTAAAGGTTTCTACCAAGGGTGTCTCCTTTAAATAACCAGGCAAGGAGTCCCAGTTCCACAGGGTAGATGCAACCACTATGAATGCTCTATCCCTCGAATGCCACAACCTAGCCCTGGGAACTCCCAGGAGGCCTCCTTCAGCAGAACGGAGGGCCCGGGCTGGATGGTGGGGGACAAGAAGATCTTGCAGACAGACAGAACCCCTTTCATGCAGGGTCATATAGGTCAACAGCCCTATCTTGAAGACAACCCTCCACTGGACTGGCAGCCAGTGCAGTCACGGACCCGGGGTGATATGTTCACACCTTTTCACCCCCATCAACAATCTAATTGGGGTGACTTAAATCTGGTTCTGAACAAATATCTGACACCACGCCCATGGTCAGATGTCAGATCGTAGGGTGGCTCATAAGGTTAATAAATTAATGATGGAATTGAGGTATGTAGATGCAAGGCAATACAAGCATGGACAACAAAAGGACTTTACCTATTACTCAACAATACATAAAATCTATACAAGCGAGATCATTTTTTATTTCTAAACAGTCAGTTGCCCAACTTAAAGAAGCAGCGATTGTGGGCATAAAACTGTCAGACCATGCCCTGTCTCCTTAAAGATGACCCTGGGGCAATCCAAAAACTACCTTCTGGCATCTTAGTTCTTCTCTTTTACAATCTAAGGAGACCCAAACCACTATAAAAGATACTATAAAAACAGCTCTGGAGACAAATGATATTCCAGAAATCTCCCCTTCCATTTTATGGGATGCCATAAAAGCAATTGTGAGGGGCAAACTTATATCCATATCAGCTCATTGTAAGAAACAAACAAAGAGAGGTGCAACAGTTCCTATTGCAATCCCAGATAACTAATCTAGAAAGCCTGCAAAAGAGTAAGCATGACCCTCAAAGGGAAAAAACATTTATCTACCATCAAGAAAGAACATAATACCTTGTTAGATTACCAGGTAGAGCAGAACCTGCTTTACTTAAAACAATGTTATTATGAAGGTGGCCCACGTGCTTTTAGGTTACTGGCCAATAGACTCCACCAACATAAAGTAAGCGCAACGATCGCCAAAGTTTTTCACCCTCGTAGTAAAGTCCCCAAATATGCCACCTTCGACATAGCATCCACATTTACAGAATACTACCAGACTTTATATATGGCAGACACCTCCCCTGACAACATCAATTTGGCAGAATTTTTGAACATGTCCCCTAGGTCTCCCAGGAGGAAGCACAGCAGTTGATCTCCCCCATTTGCAGTTCTGAAATAAATGCCAAAATCGCCCAATTGAAAACAGGAAAATGTCCAGGGACTGATGGGTTCCCTGGGGAGTTTCTAAGTGTTTGAGATTCATTGGTCCCGTTACTAAACAGGGCCTACAGCGTATTTTAAATCCAGATAATGGGATGGCTCCCTCTTGGACACGGTGATTTTGCAGTGCTACTGAAGCCGGCCAGGGACCCAACAAATTATGCATCATACCAGCAGATTTTGATCTTAAATAAGGACTGCAAAATACTAACAGGCATAATCACCAGGCATCCAGAGAAAATCATACCTCAGCTCATTCATATTGACCAAACAGATTTTGTTTTGGGCCACCAGGTCCAGGATAACATCCGCCAAGCAGTACACATCATAGATTACCTTACTCGAACTAAACAATCAGCTCTATTGATGAGCCTTGCTGCTGAAAAGGCCTTAGATAGGGTTCATTGGCCCCATCTATAGGCAACCCTGGCAGGCTTTGGATTCCCCAACAAATTTTGTCAATTTACTTCAAAACTATACCAATCCCCAATGGGATATGTGAGATTGAATGGACATATTGCCACGCCTTTTAGGTTGGAGAGGGGGAACCAGGCAGGGATGCCCCATTCCCCCTCCCCTTCTTTTTGCCCTATATATCAAGTCCTTAGCTCAAGCCATACGCTTAAACTCTAAAATCTGGGAAATATGGGTGAGGAAACAGAGCACAAATTAGGATTGTACACAGATGATGTTTTACTTTTTTGGAGACCAGATATGTCCCTTTCTGAGGTATTGACTCAAATCCAGAAGTTCTCTGGGATATCAGGCTACCTCCTTAATACCACCAAAACAGAGGTATTATCATTTTCTTATCCAGTCACACCCCAACTGAAGGCCAAATATTCTATGCAGTGGGACTTCACCAGGATGAAATACTTAGGAATATACTTAGGGCAGACCACCTCCTCCCTGTTTCAAGACAATTATCCCACACTAGTTTATAATATACAAAACGATTACAAGCGTTGGACCCTTCTCCCATTGCCACTGCATGCTCGAGTGCAAACTGCAAAAATGAATGCTCTGCTAAGGTTTTTATATTTCTTTCAGAGTGTCTCCTGTATTCTTCCGCAACAAGAGTTGGTATCTTGGCAGAGACAGATGTTAACCTTTCTGTGGAACTCTAAAAGGCCACAGGTAAGGCAATCAATTTTGTACCTGTCAAAAAAGCATGGAGACTTCGCACTGCCTTACCTGCCTGGATATTGGGTAGCCACTCAAATGAAGATAGTGCTTATGTGGCAGAATGTACAATATTCTTCACACTGGAAAATGATAGAGCTGACTGTGCTCAGGACACCCCCCCAGACAGGCACTGCCTTTTCATCTGGACTTGATATCTCAGAAGAAAATGGAGCAATTAACTAGGATTCAGGCAGCCCTGGAAGATTGGAGATGGGGCACCAAACAAGGATGAACAGTTTGCTCACTTTGGAGATATAAATGGTGGGCTAGGAGAAGAACAGTTTACGCCAACCAGATTAGATCCACGGTTTAAGCGTCAGGCACATTTGGGTTTCATTCCCCTGGTAACTCATTCAGGGCACCACACTCCTTCCACCTGACATAGTGGCCCAGAGGTATAATCTTACCCCAGTAGACAGATTCCAATACTACTAACTTAGAAATTATGTTAATGTACATCTTAACCGTCCTACAAGTATAAGAGAAACGGATGCTCCCTACCCCCAGACTATATGGGTGCCCCTACATCCAAAGGTGCTATTACTTTAATATATGCAAATTATGTAGTTGACCAGGAGATTACAACAAGACATATTAAGCTAAAATGGAGAGGGAACTGAGCCTACAGTTGGTACAAAGTGAGTGGGAGAAGATCTGGTTGGCTATGTGGACAACCTCCTCTTCTCCGGATTGAAAGAATTTTTATGGAGGTGCAGTTAGATATTTCCTTGTTCCAAAGTTCTAGGCCAAATCTGACCCATCTAAATCCATAGATTGTTGGAGACAGTGTGGAGAGACATGTGCTTCACATGTGCACATCTTCTGGTCGTGTCCCCAGTTGATGGCATACTGGGAAGCAGTGGTAGCCCAATATTAAAAATATTTTGGTGGTGGGAGAGAGGGTGGTGGGCCCCCAAAACATATAGTCTTGGGAATAGAGCCAATTGAACTAAAGGGAAAAGAGGCCAAATATCTATGGCATATGCTAATAGCAGCTGTCTTTAAAGTGGTTACTAGACACTGGTTGCAGCCCACACCACCTGAAGAAAAAGACTGGATTGCAGTAGTATTACAAATGCAAGAAATGGAGCGTATCACATATTCTTTGCAACACAGGCAATATGCATAAAACTCATATTAACCGATGGACAGAGGAAATTTATGCAGCAGACAATCTTATATAATTCTCCAATTTCATAATAATTTTCCCTTTTTATGTTTGCTTGCACACATGTGCAAGAAACATAGTGCCATCATCCGAGTTTTCCAGAGGTGTGTCAGCCTCTTCCAATTCAGTCAATGTGTTTGCAGGCGTGGTCGCAGTGCACCAATCACTGCTCTAGCTGTCTAGGACAGCTGAAAATGCAGTGGCATACAGTTGAAAGGGAGAGCTCCGCTTCAGTGAGCAGAGCTCCCCCCCTCAACACGCATGCACGCATATTGTATGCTGATGCGCTCCCCCCATGCACATACTGTATAGCCAACGGGGGTGCCCAATCCCCCGTTGGCTGCATCACCAAAGTATCAGGTACTTGCAGCTGGGGAGCCCACCCCAGCATGGCAAAATGTTTATGGCTGGACGGGTGCCCAATCCCTTGTCAACTGCACACTCCCCCCCCAAAGCATCCAGGTGCCACGCCGGGAGCCCACCCTAGCATGGCAAATTGATTTTATGGCCAATGGGGGTGCCCAATCCCCTGTCGGCTCCAGCCCCCCCAAACAGCCTTCCAGTCGCCATGCTGGGAGCCCACCCCAGCGTGGCAAACGTCCCTCGTAGTCTTAGGAAAAAAAAAACCTGTAAATACAAAAACTGTCCCTCAGTGCTTCTCCCTGTCCCCCTCCCACAACCCGCACCCACCCACTGTGCACCCTGCCTCCCCACACCATACTTACCTCCAGAGCTCGGTGCGACGATCTTCGGTGGACCGGGAACACGTCTGCACTCTTCAAAGCCGACCGCGAACTGAGGAAATGCCGGTAAGCTGTATAATGGGATAGATAGGGTTTTCTCAACTTTGTTGCATATCTCAGGCATTTTGGGGAATTTTTGGCCCAAATTTTCAACATGGGGTTTTTGGGACCCCTTCTCATGAATGCTGTCACTGCCATGGCGTTACTCTGGCCCGAAGGGCGATTTTGCAGCCACTGTGTGAAATCACCTTTCTGGAATGATTAATGAAACGACACTGCCAGTGTTCATAAGGTGGGCTCTCAAAAAGTCTATTTGAAAATTTGGTGGAAAATTCCTAAAAATGACTGTTTCCTGAGCCCTAATTCGCAGTTCACATGCCTTTCTTAAGTTTCGAAATTTCAATATTTTCACTCCAGATTTTCAACACTGCCATTTTACACCTCACCTTATGAGCAGTACAGCTGTCATTTTCACATCTCACCCAAAACATGTTTCCGCCCATGTAGTGCACAATGACAGTCGGTGTATGTAAATCAATGTACAGGACACATGTTAAAATCAGTGACACTGTTCATGAGCAGAGGTGTTAAAATGGCTATGTTGAAAATCTGGTGAAATAATTCCCAAAATGACTGTTTTAGGAGTGCGACGCTATGCAGTTCCTACGCACGCTGGCAAGTTTGAGAATTTGTAATATTTGCACACAGATTTTCAACAGTGCCATTTACCACACTTCCTTATGAGCAGTACAGCTACTATTTTTCCACATCTTGCCAAAATGTGTTTCCTTTTGTAGTACACAATGGTACAGTCGTGTGCGAAAACAATGTTTGGGACAGATTAAGAAAATCACAGTGACACCGGTCATGAACAGAGGTCTTAAAATAGCTGTGTTGAAAATTTGGTGACAAAACTCCATAAAATGACTGTGTTACGAGTGAGCATTGCGCAGTTTCCACGCACCCTCGTAAGTTCATGAATTTGTAATATTTTCAGTCCAGATTTTCACCAGTGGCATTTTTCCACGCCTCCTTATGAACAATACAGCTGTCATTTTCCACAATACGGCCGATATGTGTTTTCAAACTTTCAGCACGAAATGCGTGGTCACTGTAGGAAATCATTGTTCGGGACAGATAAAGAAAATCACACTGACACTGTTCATGATCGGAGGTCCCAAAATGCCTGTGTTAACAATCTGCTGTAAAAAAATCCCCAAACTAGTTACATTACGGGTGTGCATTGCACAGTTTCTATGCCGCTCGTGACTTCACCAGTTTTTTTAAGATTTTCACTGCAGATTTTCAACATTGCCATTTTTTACACCTCCCCATGAACAGTACTGCTGTCATTTTTCACATCCTGTTTGGAATGTGTTTTTGCACCTGTGGTGCCAAATGCCATAGTCACTGTGCAAAAGCAGTTTTCGGCTAACAAACTGATATTGCCACTGTTCATGAGGTGGGGGTCACAAAAAAACCATGTTGAAAATTTGGAGTGAAAATACCAACGAATGCCTGAGGCGTTAGGGTTTCCGACCATAGCGCCCCACCCTGTAGAGAATGACAGGCATCAGGGGTGTGACTCAGGATTCTTGCCTGTCATGCCTCATACCTTCCAACCCACCCACACCCTGCAGCCAGTGATAGGCATCAAGGTGTGCCTCAGACTCTTGAGCCCAAACTTCACCCCATTCTCCTATACCGCACCCATCTCACCGTATTTCCTGATGGAATGGGGTGCGCATAAGGGCCAAAGACCCCAAGGCACACTGTGACACTTGTCAGTGTCTGCAGGGTAGGGTGTGGTGAAATGGCGTGGTCGTTATGCCCGACGACCCAAAGGCACACCCCAATGCCCATCACTCTCTGCAGGGTGGTGGTGGGGTTTGCTTCAGTTCAATACTTTGCTGCCATTCCTATTATGCAGCTCTGTAACTTCTACACTACCAATGCCAATGTCAGCAAGCAAACATTCAGCATTGACAAATGCTTTTTTTCCCTTTGAAACTGTAGGGCTAGCCCAGTGACACTGAAGGTTGAGGTGCTGGACACCACACCTCGCGCCACACCGGTGACCTGTGTTCAGGAACGAGCAAGGGCCACCGGGGGTTGGCAGGGGAGAGAGAGGACTAAGCATACAGAGGAAAGCTCTCTCCTGGGGAGGGAGGACTGGCACTCCTGCTGAACAATTGTCCCCAGTTGGAGACCTGAGGGTAATGTGGGACTGTTGACACCATGGAATGGAGGGTGCTGCGGGACTTCCACGGATGCGTGCCCCCACATATGCATGTCCTGTGTGTGCATCCCAGCAACAGGAAGGGAGACAATGGATGAAAAAAACAAAAAAATACACCCAGCTGCAGATGAAGACTGACCCCTCATAGGCTCTGCACCCAGCGACTGGGCAGGGTAAGTCCCAGTGATACCGGGGTGACAGAGCTGGGGGGGTTGGTTAGAAGGTGAAAGCTAGGGGCAGACATAGGAGATAAACTGTATATATTAAAAAAAAGAAACTGTAGGCATGAGACCCTTTAAACCAATTCAGTTCACTGAATTATAATCTTTACTGAACTGTTGTGTTAGTAGATTCTTAACATATTTTTTCACCTTACCCTTCTGTTTTAGATCATTAATTAATGGCACTCTTTTAGAAATAACTAAATAACATACACAGGGAGGGCAGTGCTTGTTCTTTTTTTTCCAGACCAATGTCACAAATATAAGGAATAAATTACAGCCTATTTATTTTCATTAGGCTGAGGGAATGACATTTATTTTATCTGAGTGAAGAGTTATGTAGAAACACATTAAAGGTGACCTAGGGGGGATGGGGGATGACAGCTTATAAATTATAAATTTTAGTTCCTGTTCTTGATATTTTTGTTATTTTACTAAGATATGTAGTTGAGAATAGATTCATTCATATACATGATGTTAAATAAAGGTTTCAAAACACACACACACATTGGTTGAAATGAAGCTTTAATAAGATTGGAATATCAAATCTGTACAGAAGCATTGGTTTAATGATTTCTGTATATTGAGTTATTCTAATTGAATTTTATGTGTATGTACAACCTTTTCAATTTCAAGAAAAGAAGTATAAGAAAAGACTCTCTGTACTCTTTTATTTTCTTTATCGTCCTTTTATTTTGAGGTGCCCAGAACTTGCTACAGTATTCTAAGTATGGTCTAACCAGTGTACCATAAAGTGGCATGGCCTCCTGTTGGTCCCTGCTAGTTACACTCTTACTGCACCCTATGATCTTACGGTATGTTTTAACTATCTCATTGCTATGGCAGTCAAATATTAAATCCTGATTTACCAAAACTCTCAGAACTTTTTCAGAGTAAGTATTCTTGATATCTTCGCCTAGCAGCTTATAGGTTGCCCTCTTATTTTTGCTGCCAATATGCAATACTGTACATTTCTCTACATTCAAATCCAGCTTATGCACTGATGCCCATTCGTCTATGTTTTTTAACTCTTCCCTTAAGCCTCTGATTGCTGCCTCTGTGTGAACTACTGGTTCCACCTTTGTATCACTGGCAAATTTTGCCATCCACATTCCTTTACTACACTTCATCACTGATACATAGATGTTAAATAACATGTCCGAATACAGACCCCTATGGTACTCCACTAGTAACCTCCCCCCATTCTGACATGTAGCCTGTTAATGCCACTTTTTATTTCTTGTTACTTAGCCAGGACTCCACCCACCCATCCAGTATCTTATTGATACCCAATTCAAATAGTTTTCATATGAGTTCATCGTGCAGTATGCAATCAAAGGCTTGCTGTAATCTAAAAAATTACATCCACAGGCAGGCCCAAATTCCATTGCTTTGCTGACTTTTTCAAAAAAAAAAAAAAAATATCAGTTTGATCTGGCATGATCTTTCTCACCTAAATCCATGATGTATGTTGTGCAAGTTCATCTGGCCTAAAAATTTTCCAGTTTCCTCCTTTATTACCCCTTCTAAGACTTGTAAATGTATACATATTTCTGGGTCTGTATCTTGTTGGTGAGTTCTGAAGTCATAAAGAGACAGCAAAAAATTGGCATATAAAGCATTTATTACAGCTATGCCACATTACAGGGAAAAGTAGAATATATACCAACCTGGGACATCAGAAGTGCAGTCCCCAATCATAACTTGGGCTCTGAGATGAGACCCCAAAACTGATCCTGTACTTATACGGTTTTACTCTTAGCTAGTGCTGTTGTTAGTAGTTTCCCCTTATCTTACTCAGGAAACAGGAATATGACCATACATGGCAGTGCTCTGCCAACACTTTCTGTATTCACATGCAGCTGGTTTCTTATCAGCTTCATAACCTTGTACATCCTATATTATTAGAAGAGTCCATGTCTGCTATATGGTAAAACATGATATAGTAAAACATTATTTACCATAGTCAGTAGTTTGTACCATTTCCCTAACTCAGCAGTTTGTATTAATAAGCAAAGCTAACAGTGCTAAAAGCTGGTCAATTTTCATGAAGCTTGGCAATGCTTCAACATAGCAAGTGATTTAAAACTTAGTGAACTCTGGGCATTAACTAATGACATGATATTTAATGTGGATAAATGCTCAGTTCTGCATTTTGGAAATAAAAACCCAAACCATGATTGCCATCTCAATAATATACCTCTTAAGTCATCCTCTAGTAAGCGCGATTTAGGCATAATAATTAGTAAACAATTTTCATCTACAGACCACTGTACTAAAGTTGCAAGAGTAGCCAATGGTCTACTGAAACAAATCAGGTGAACTTTTGTAACCAAATCTGAACAATGTCTGATCCCTTTATACAGGGCATGTATAAGACCCTATGCTGACTATGGGTCTCCCTTCTTGAGTCCATACCTTAAGGGGGATGTCTACTACCACATTGAACAGATTCAAAGGTGTGTCACAAAAATGGTACCAAGGTTATCATCTAAAGATTACACCTTAAGGCTAAAAGAAACAGGCCTCTACTCATTATTCTTTTTACTTATAAAATGTTGCAATCACCCGAATTAATGCACCAATGCGGACTCAAATAGTCTAAAAAATGCACTGTTGCTAGGTTGCATAACAGACAGCTTGTGGTGGGTGAAAACAAACAAAGAGAGATCATTTCTTTAGTATGAGTCCCCAAACTGTAGAACTTACTCCCTCAAGAACTAGTGAATTTGAATAATAGAGGGTTGGATATTTGGCTAAGATCTACTCCAGTTAAGGATTAATGTCCCGCATAGGGTGGGGGACAATCATGATGGGTTTAGAGCCTTCTTTTGTCCTATGAAACTCAGAAAGCGTCCCTAATTATATAACAAATTATAGCAGTGTGTGCATAAATGGTCACTCAGTAATTTTATATTGTAAGGACAGCTAAAAAGGCACTTAGCACTAATAAACTAGTAACTAACAATGGATTTTACTAAAACCATACCCATAGCAGCAAATATATTTCTATCATTAGTAATATACATATAGGGAATACATATATCACAATGTGCATATGACAGATCCCAAAGTATATACTAACTCCTTTGATACCCTTGCAAAGTGGTATCACAAGTAGATAAGGATCTGTCATGTTACTGTACATAGCCTGCAACACATGAGCATATTTTAATACCTTAAGTTCAATATAATGTTGTTTCTGGAGACACCTGAGACAGCATAGCATTGTAAATAAAATAAGCACTAAAATACTTTGTGACATGTTTAACAGTTTGAAAGTACTGTCAATCTGTTAATTTGAAATTAACCAAATGACATCACCATGTAATAGAGTACATGACTGCTGTGCTTGATTCATGCTATTAATGATTCTTATCACATGTTCATCTTTACGGTACAACGGAAGCTATAAATTCAGGGTGAGTGGAGCAATATCCACACTGAATGTTGGAAGGTAATTTATGACATCATTTTTATGACCTGGTTCACTGAGTACATATTGTTCATCATAAAGTGTACAGGTAATATAACTGTTTGACCGATGACGGTGTGAGCAGTGGAAGTGAAGCAGAAGTCTGGGGTAGTCAGTGGACATATCAAGTTCCCATTAGTGAATGATTCATGATTCAGGCTAAGCAATCCTGACTACCTATGTTGTAGGTTACGCTTTGACCATGGGAAGGCATCATTGTGTGGGCCATACTGGACAGGTAACATTTTGTGTAACAATGACACTGGTACTCCACTTGAAATCCCCATCAAGTCTGCAGACAGGTGGAACCACATCAAAATATCACACCGACATACATTCATTGAGCAACATGCTGTGTGTGGTGCAGGTACCTGCCATATAGTCGTAGTGGAGTTATATCATTAGGGATGGTGTGTCCACCCTGTCTTTATATCTTCCTCTAGGTAACCTATTGTATGGACAGTGGCCAGTTTGTCAAAAACCGCTTCATCTGGGTCAAACACTGGTAGGAAAACAGTAAATGATATGTACAAGGTATCATGGATAGAACAGAACCCACTGGTGTAACACTTTCCCTGATTAGGGTGCAAGGTAACAGACTCCAAGTTTCTAGCTGTCACAAATGAAAACCTCCGACAGGCTTTCAAGCATCTTGAATGGATGTTCTGGGTACTGATGACACAGGGCAGGCAGTAACATTTGGTCAAGTAGTTATCTGAGAGGACATCAAGGAAGCACCCCATTTCCACATCTCGAGTAAATTATAAATCATTTAGAGAACATACAGTAATTCTCATAGGTTATGGATAGTACTTCTCTGCCTATGTGATTCTGTTGGGCTTCTAAAGATTGTCTGCACCTAATGCATTTATCTTTGTTTCAGTAAACAAACATGCTATATCATGCATACTATAGGCCTGGATGTCCCACAAAGCCTGCAGCTCCATCTCGACTACAGAGGAGTACCGCACTTGGCATAATCCATGTACAGACAAATCCATCAGACAAAAGCAAACTACTTCAAATCCACCTTCCTCGCCAACATAAACCACCCCTCTAAATTCTGAAAGGTGGTACAATCACTCTTCACCCCTCCATCCCAACCCCCCACTCCTGTCCTTAATGTAGGTGGCTCCACAATAATCGGAACCACTCACAGTGGCTAAAGAGTTTAACTCCTTCTTCACAAATTGTACATCATCACTCCTGTCTGCTCTCCCTCCTACCTCACCTGCCTCACCCGCCCAGCACAAGCCTCCTCCCTCCTTTTTCTTCCACCATGTTACACGGCTGATGTTTACAATGCTCTGTTCGGGTTTCAACCTAACAAGGGCAAATGCCTCACCATGCTGGACTCAGAATGCTTTTCTGGCTGCACCCAATAGCCTCCCCTGGCCTTCTTTTTAACCTTTCTTTCTCCTTGCTTCTATCCCAGCTGAATGGAAGCATGCCACTGTCATCCCCCTTCTAAAAAGGTGGTGACTCCTCCTCCACCGGAAATTATCACCCTATCTCCCTCCTTCCCATTCTAGCAAAACTCCAGAAAAACTTAGCCTTCTCCCAGCTCTCCTCCTTCCTCGACTCCACTGCCTTCTTCACACCTTACCAGTCTGGTTTTAGGAAGTCCAATTCCACCACTTCTTCCCTCCTAAGGCTCACCGATACCATCCTAACCGGTATGAACCAAGGCCACATCATCTCTGCTATCTTTGTTGACCTTGCAAAAGCTTTTGACACTGTATTTCACCCTCTCCTCCTTTCCAAGCTCTCCCTAGCTGGGCTCTCTAGCGAGGCCACAGTTAGTTCCACTCATACCTCGTAGGTAGGAGTCAATCTGTCAGGACTGGAAAATCCATCTCTACCTTCCTACCCATCTCAACTGGTGTCCCTCAAGGCTCAGTCCGTGGCCCAATGCTGTTCTCCATCTTCCTCAATGACCTTCCCACTGCCTACCCTCACACATCCCTTCATATGTATGCAGACAACATTGTCCTGCATCCATCTGGCCCCTCAATCTCTAATGTAGCATCCAGACTTCAGTGCAACTTCAATGATGTCCAGCTCTGGTTTCACTCAAATCAGCTCTTCCTGAATGCCAAGAAAACTGTCTCCATGATCTTCGGCACAAAGCAAAGACTCTCTCTCTCAGCCCCCCTTCCCCACCTTCCATACCCTGGAAGGAACAAAGTTGGAGGACTGCACCTCCTTTAGACACCTTGAGGGTCTGGCTAGACCAACACCCCAACTTTTCTGTACATATTGAGGCCATCCACAGAAGCTTCACCCCAAACTGGGTGCCCTGTATTGTAACCATGGATGTATCCTGCTGCTGGCTTGCCAGCGCAATAGTACAGAAAATGATTATCCCAATATTTCACTATGGTGATGTAGTCTACAGTGCCACTCCCAAAACTTCCCTAACCAGATTGGACACCTTCATCCACGCCTGTCATTTCACCCTTGACTGTCCTCTCAGTACCCATCACTGCATCCTCTACCAATCCTTGGGCCTATCATCATGTCAGGACAGGAGGCAGTACCACTGCGCTAGACTCACAGCTAAATTCTGGTCCCAGTCCTTACCCCTGTACCTCTCCTCAGCTCTATCCTTGCCCCTCCGGCATGCCCTCAGCCATTATGACACCCGCTCTGTGTCTGTTCCACACATGTCCACCTCTGCTGGCCAGGTGGCCTTCTCATACCACTTACCCATACTGTGGAATTCACTCCCCTCGTCCATTCACCATGCCTCTTCTGCCCACTCCCTCAATTCCCTCTTCAAAGCCCACTCGCTCCACCTGTATATGCACCTAATCCTCCCCATCTTAGGCCTGAGCTCTCTTACTTGCCTGGTAGGATGTCTAGATCATGCTGTCAGTTGACGCCCCAACTGGGCCTGTAGATCTGAAGTCTGCTACTATGTGATTCTGTCTTATGACTATCTGCTGTATTCATGTATAAATTGTGCTGTTTTCTATTTATTGTCCACACATATGGTGATGTCGCCTATGTTCCCCTCCCCCAGGACACATCTGGAATTGAGCAGTTATCTACTCAGTATGACTTTCTGGTAAAACCTTTATATAAATATATAAATAAATAAATACACAGTATGCCTTTCTTCAGTGGCCAAGCCTTGAATCCCCTGTAATGCAAGGTTCATAACAGACTCAGCAAATTGGTGTTCAAAATAACTAACACATCTACTGATGGCTTCCAGGTCTGCTCGATTCCAGACCAACATGCCAGACCAAACAACCCTGAGATAGACCCTATCATTCCATCCAGGCTCTGCAACCATTTGGAATGGAAGATCTCTTCCATCAAGCAGCTTCTTGGCCCACTATAAGATCTTGGGCCTTTGCCTGATGAGTGGCAGTCACACCTAAAAGCAAAGAAGCATAAAACAATGATACAGTTGTTCCCACACAAGGCCTATATTCCATCATGAAAACAAAAACATGCAGAAACATTGAAAACAACATGTATATGCATCAGCTGTACATTATTTATCAATGAACCCAGGATAGAAGTAACAGTAAGTCAACTAGGTGGTCCTAGTCCCACCATAGGACAATGTTCAGTCTCTACAAGAGTCTCTGATGCAGATGAGTGCATAACACCAAGGACTCTCAGAGGGATACTTCTCACCACTTCAGGTCCTGGATTAATGGTTGTTCCTGGCTCTTTAACAGCCACTTCTATGAATGCATGCATTGGATTGATGCACTGAATTGATCAGCAATGATCCATTATTTTCCTACAGATGTATGTGTCCTTGTAAGTGTGGTATAATGGAGGCGAGTTAAACTGAAACTTGATGTCTCCTGATTGTCCAACACATGCTGCCACTATATCAAGCATGCCGTGATGATGGAATATAAGTGATAGGTAACAGAACACAGTCTTCCTCATATACTTACACCACTCACTGGTGCACTGTCACCTGTAGTCCTGTGGCTGCCCACAACATAGTGCTTAATTTCTGAAAGACAAAACAAACAAAGAGGGCTTTGGCACCCTCCTTCACCTGTAAGTTAGTCCTGACCTTTAAAACAGTGTTAACTGATTTGCATGAAACCACTTGTAAATGTCTTTCTTGCCAGTAGTCATTCAGACCTTGCATACTGAGAGGCTACTTTGAATGGTCTAGTCTGCCCCTGATGGCATCCCATGGGCACATCAGATACTGACAAAATCAACTCCTGGGCCCGCATACAGCAGAATTTCATTCTCCGGTAACAACTGCAATTTCTTTTCTATGTTTTTTAAACAGTGAGCCTACAGGAATGAGCTATTACCTTACCCAGTTCCTTATCCTGTCTCTGTAAGTTGCTGAGGTAAATGGGCAGTTTGTTTTCCTGTGAAACTTGGCATAGGCTGTGGGGTGTAAGAAGGAGCATCTCTCCACGCCTGGCTTGCTTCAGAAGAATATCAGCTTGGGCATCGTGGTTGCTAAAGGGAGCTGTTTTGGAGTGGGTGTTAACCATTTCAATGATGTAACATGAAAGTGACAGATCGCAGAAGTAGCCAGAAAACCAATACACTATAGTAACACAGCATAAACTAGGAGCATGCCATCCAAGGCAGTGAAGTTGTAATGCTGCCAGACAAGTAAAAACACCATTAGGGAGTAGCAAACTCATATACAATCTGAAAAAAATGCAAACCAAAAGTTGAGGTGGTGCCAGAAGATGAGCTTGAAGGGCAGGCTGTCAGCAACCAGATGTACACTGACTGCAAGCCTTGTCAAAGTCACCCCATACACAGTGCAGCCATACCATGGACCAAGCATGCATAATAAAACAGAGGTATCCCTCTACAATGAAATGTGAAAATCTTAAAATGCTGAAATCAAATGGTTAGTTTCAGAATATATACTTCATTTTTCTGTTTAATCAAGGCTCATTAGAGGAAAGGGTGTCTGTTATTCTGTAGACTAGATGTCAGCCAGATGCTCCTCTTGAGTGATGACTGACCTTGAGTATAACTGAGAAGTGCAATTTCAAATTTAGCCCTTTCTTAGTCAATTTTAGTTTGAGGCATCTCTTTAAGAAACTTGCCCCCACCACCAATCTCTTGACGTCTGTCTTATCCTCCTCTGAAATCTGGCTTACAGGCCTGTAGTTCCTATAAATCAGATTTACAGCCCTTTTTGAATAGCGGGGTCACTGTTGCTTCCCACCAGGTATCTACTGCTTTACCCTCATCAAATGATTTTTGCTATATAATGGAACATGATACTGAAACAACGTCTGCTAATTCCTTTGCCACCCTTGGGTGCCACTCATCAGGTCCCATAGCCTTGTTTGGATTAAGGGTCTTTAACCTTGTAATAACATCCTCCTTCCACACAGTTATCTTTGTACTATTATTGTTTACTTGGCCAACCAGGTTGATTTTGTGTTTTTTTGTCTGTAGACACTACAAAAGAATTTGTTGAAAACATTTACCATTTCCTGCTGAGCTAATAATTTTCCCATTTTGTTCTAAAGGCCATGCCTGGGAAAATGAGCCATTTCTACTCATTACATAACTGTAAAAATGATTTAAAGTTCTTTTTAATATTTACAGCTAGATGTAAATCACGTGACCTCTTTAACCTCCTAATCTCCCTAATTTATATCACGTGATCTCTTTCACCTCCTAATGTTGTTTCTACACTTTTGTGTTAATTTCCTATATTTCTCCCATAATTCTGTAGTGTTACCATTTCTTGCAATTTTGTATGACTTTTTTTCCCTTTCTAATTGGTTTCTTGATTTTCTATTCAGCCATTTAGGTATTTTACCTATGTTATTGTATTTTATCTTCTTAGGGACATTTTATTTACTAAATCATTATGTATTTTGCTTATACAATCCCATGTTTCGTCCAATTTCTTATTTGCAAGCAAATTTTGCTAGTCGTACTGGTTAAGGCTAATCTTTTTTTTTTTTTTTACAAAATCCTGGACTTTTCTTGATGCTTTTTCAGCTGGAAGGCAAAGAAATGGCTTGGCTTTTTGCCAGTGACTCAGGAGGATTAGCTGAGTAGAAACATGGCAAATTCTGCCTTCTGGTGTATGTACATGTTGATTTTGTACTGAGACCCTGTTATTTTAGCCAAGAGTGCTGAAGGGTGTGTAGGGTTCTTTCTGAACTTCTCCAGATCTTTGAGCCAATGCATCTGAGTGTTGAGATCATTGTTCCTAGCTTTTACAAAGTAAGATGCATAACTGATGTATCTGCCCTTTATGAAGGCCTTGAGGGCACCACACTGGATTGCTGCCAATGTGTTTTCAGGGTGGCTGGTGTCTAGGAATGTCTTTACATCAGACTCTAGGGATTTACATAAGATTGGGTCTCAGTGGAAGGAGGCATTGAAGCATCATTGTTTCCACAAAGGGTACTTGGGTCCCTGCTGGTGACCATGTGCAGGAGACTGGGGCATGGTCTGACATGGTCACTGTGCCTATCCATACATCTAATATATCTGGTACCCTTTGCCCCAGAATTAGCCAGACATCAATCCTTGAGTACGACCACTGTGACATCATAAAAAAGGAGTAGTTTCTGACAACAGAGTGAACCATCTTCCATTTGTCCATAAGGTCAAGTTCTGTGGCTATGTACAAATACACAGATGGTGATGGCTTAGAACACTCCCCAATGGAAACATGCAAAACACAAGCTGACAACAGGAACAAATGGGCAGTAGAGGAGCAGGCAGGCAAAGCATGTATAAGTGGGGATGGGGGGCAGGAGACATGAACAAGAAAACCGGGTTGGAGAAATTGGGCAAGGAGAGAGAACAAAACAGAGGGAGGACAGGGTGTAAAACATGGAAGGTCATGCTCACAAATGCCTGCAGTCTGGAAAATAAGGTTCCAGACCAAGAAGCCTTGATGATGGATGCAGATCTTGACACAGCAGCAATAACAGAGACATGGTGCTCTGTTAGTCACAGCTGGGATGTCAATGTACCAGGCTATACACTGTTCAGAAGGGACAGGGAAGGTAAAAAAGGGAGGGGGGTAGCCCTGTACATCAGAGAAGGCATACAGGCTACAGAAGTACAGGGAAGACAGGGGGAGGCCTAGGCAATGTGGGTCACCCTTGAACCAGTAAATGGCACAGCAATATATACAGGGATGATCTACAGACCTCCAGCACAGAGGGAGGAAGTGGACAAGGTACTAATGAAGGAAATTCATGACATGGCAACTAAAGGTGAAATCCTGCTGATGGGGGATTTCAATATGCTTGATGTGGATTGGACCACCCAGGCAGCTGCTTCAGCCAGAAGCACGGCGATCTTGCAATCCCTGCAGGGGGTTGGACTCAGACAGCTGGTGCATTAGCCAACCATAGGCAAATCATTTCTGGACCTGGTATGGACCAATCAGAACAGAGTCAAAGGAGTCCAGGTGGAAGGACAGCTGGGATCCAGTGACCACCACATGGTGTGGTTTAGCATGGAGACAGTGACTCAGTTAAGCCACACAAGAGCAAAAGTATTAGATTTCAGGAAGGCAGATTTCAGTGAAATAGGCAGATGTTTAACAGCAGCCCTCAAGAAGGGAAAGGTAATGGAGGGAGTGGAGGAACAATGGGGAAAACTAAATGGAGCCATAGTGGAGGTAACTAACCAATGCCTTAGGATACTGGCCAAAGGGAAAAGAAGAAGGAAATCACTATGATTCTATAAAGATGTAGCAGACAAAGTAAGGGCTAAAAGAGCAAGTTTCAGGAAGTATAAGGGGACCCAAAGGGAGGAGAGCGAGCGGGGAGGTGTACCTTGAATGTCGAAGGGAAGCATAGAAAGCTGTTAGGAGAGCCAAGGCACAGACAGAGGAGAGTTTAGCATGGACTGTGAAAAAAGGGGACAAGACATTCTATAGGTACATCAGCAATAGAAGAAAAACCCGGGGGGGGGGAGATTGTGAGGCTCAAAGGGGAGGAGGGAGAGTATAAGGAGGGGGATCTAGACAAAGCAGAAATACTGAACAAATATTTCTGTTCAGTATTCACTAAGGCAGGATAGGGTCAATGACTACAGTTGGGGAGCAGATGCAATGGGGGGGTAGAAGTGGACACCAGTCCATTCACAGTGGAGAGTGTTCTGGAGGAACTCACAAGGTTGAAGCCACCATGGATAAAGCCATGGGGCCAGACAACATACATCCAAGGATATTAAAGGAGCTGAGAAGGGAATGAGTAACGCCTGTGGCCGCCCTGTTTACAGAGTCACTCAACACAGGCATGGTTCTAGAGAACTGGAGGAGGGCACATGTAGTCCCACTGCACAAAAGAGGCAGTAGGGAGGAATCAGAGAACTACAGGCCAGTCAACCTCACCTCAGTGGTGGAGAAGATCATGGAGACACTGCTGAAAGAAAGAATAGTAGCACATTTGGAATCCAGAGGTGCCCAGGATCTGAGGCAACATGGATTCACAGCAGGAAGGTCTTGTCAAACAAATCTGATAGATTTTTTGATTGGGTGACTAGGGAAGTGAATCAGAGAGGGGAAGTAGACATCACCTACCTAGATTTCAGCAAAGCCTTCAATACCATACCACACAGAAGGTTGATTAACAAGATGAGTAGTCTGGGCATGGGATATAAGGTGATACATTTGGTTAGAAACTGGTTGATGGACAGAAGGCAGAGGGTGGTGGTAAATGGGATCCAACCTGGGGAGAGAGAGATGACCAGCTGAGTACCACAGAGCTCAGTACTGGGACCAGTCTTGTTCAATGTTTTCATTAGTGACACTGCAGAGGGGCTGGAAGGAAAGGTCTACCTATCTGCAGACGGCACCAAGATCTGCAACAGGGTGGATACTCTAGAGGGGGTGCAGAAAATGAAGAAGGACCTGGAGAAGCTTGAAAGATGGTTAGAGGTGTGGCAACTTAGGTTCAATGCAAAAAAGTACAAGATAATGCACCTGGGTAGGGGGAACCCTGGGGAGAGCTACAGAATGGGGTGGAGGTGCTGACTGTCACCAAACAGGAAGCGGACCTACTGGTTATCATATCCGATGACCTTAAGGTATCAAAGCAGTGTGCAAAGGCTGCAGGGAGGATCAGTGGCATGCTGGGGTGCACAGGCAGAGACATTACTAGCAGGAGATGGGAACTGGTGATGCCATTGTATAAAACACTAGTAAGGCCTCACCTGGAGTACTGCCTGCAGTACTGGAGACCACGTATTCGTAAGGACATAGACAAGTGGAGGCTATCCAGAGAAGGGTGACAAAGATGGTGCATTACTTGCATCACAAAACATGAGGAGAGACTAAGAGACCTCAATATGTACTCATTGGAGGAGAGGAGAGAAGAGAAAGGGGACATGACAGAAATGTTCAAGTACCTCAAGGGCATAAACAAGGTGCAGATAGGGTACCTTTTCCAATGTAGAAAAGATATCAGAATGAGGGGGCATGATATGAAATTGGAGGGGGGCAGATTAAGAGGTAACGTAGGAATGTTTTTCAACACAGAGAGGGTGGTGGACGCTTGGAACAGTCTGCCACAGGAGGTGGTGGGGGCAAGCACAGTGGAGGGGTTTAAACATGCCTGGGTCAGGCACAAGGGAACATTGGGTGAGGAGGGAGCGATGAAAAGTCATTGATCATTTAGGGTCAGTGACTGCATACAAGTATAGGGCTTATGGGCAAACTACATGGGCCTAGTGGTCCTTATCTGCTAACAATTTCTGTGTATCTATGTACCTTAATGCTCCACAAAATTCATTTTAGGGGTTGGCTAGCCACTGCAAATTAGATAAGAGAAGCTGTAGATATCCAGGAGTAGTGGCTTCCCAATGAGTGCAAGTGGTAGGCAGAGTAGATACTGCTCTGCAGAGCAGTTCTGTGGTCCATTGTGGGGGTTTGGTTTAACTCCTGCCTTGACTCCAATGCCAATGATGGTGGGCGGGGTATGTAGTTTTGCACACTTCTTTTTCATTTAACTTGTTTTGCTAAACGTTCAAATGTATCCAGTATAAATGAATAAATTTGGTTCAGAGTATGGTACAGTACAGTATACAGTATGTCAAAAATGGCATACATCATTGTTCACAAGTTTCATCCCACTGTATTTCCAATTTGTGGTCACTGTAAGAGTTGTGTCAGCACCTATTTTCATTATTTGTAGAACTACCACACACTTCAGCCATTTTTGGAGGCGGTTGGGAGGGAGATTTCTAGGATCACTGGCACTGATCTCCGGTGTACCCCATGTCCATGCTACCTGGGATGAAGGAGGGGCTGGTCTCATATCCTAGATGGATATGGGTGTTGCTCATCATAGTGAGACAATGCATGCAAAATACATGGGTATCTTATATCACTCCCAAACTACTGAAGTGGAAAATCCTTGCTCTACAGGTTCTCTGTTTGGTGCACCTTTCTTATCTGCTTAAAGGACAGAAGAAGCTTTTTGAGTCAAGTTGGGATAAATTTATTAGATCTCTTCCACCTTCAGAGGTGATGGTGCTTTGAGAGGGTATTATTTGATTTCAGACTGGAAGGGGTGGGCAGATGAGCAATGTGTGGGGTGTTTTCTGCTTTTCAGGGGTCTGGGGGGCTTGTACCTTGACTCCGTGCACTGGTATATTAAGGTTTAGCTGTTGAATATGCAATGTGTGTAACACTGTTAAATCACACTTTTTGAGGGAGGGATGGTTAAGTTTCCATTGTACCCTCTCTCTGGTATTATGAACTTTGCTGTGTAGACTAGTATTTTAAGTATGTAGCTGCCTGTCAACTGAGCCGGTATTATTGCATGAAAACTACTTTATCCTTGTATGCATTTGTTTCAGGGTTTAAAATTCAGTTTTGGGTTCAGGGGGGAATTCCCCCCCCTGGGTCTACCAAAGGGGGGGAAGCCACATTTTTGGGGAGAAGAGAGGCATTTTATGTCTGAGTATTAATAAACATTTTAGTTATATTTCTGGGTCTTGTCCTCCTTTTCTTCCTATTTTGGGGCTTCTAAGTTCTCTCAGATGACAGATGCTTTCAGAGTAGACATTAGGCACAACTTGACGGACAGTAATGATGGTAGTTTAACAATAAAAGACAGACTAAATACTGCAGAACAGGCAGACAGTCAGTGAAATAGCAGCCAAATGAATGAAAACACAAAATACTGAGCTAAAACCTCCTCCTCCCTTAAACTTAAATTGGCCCTCTTGGTCTGGTGAGTGAAGAGCTTGAGGCCTGACTCTCTTTTCTTTGTTTATTCATTTTTCTCCATGAGTATGCAGCTCGTTCAAACTGTGCATTTCCTCTACTGACCGTCAATTCTGAGGTTATCATTACATTTCGTAAGTTTTTGTCATTCAGAGTGTTCCTGAACTTGGATTTTATCCAGTTTGGAGTACTGAAGCCACGTTCACATTCTACACTAGCCACTGATATGACCACTGCAGTTTGATAAAGCTTTTCAATCTCTGGAAACACACCTGGGTGCTCTTTCAGTACAGCTTCAGCAAACTGCTGGAATGACAGAGAGCAGTAGTAATCACCTGAGACCGTGATCCTTTTTAGTAAAAGGAACTCCCTTTTTGCAGATTCTGTAGCTATATCAAAAACGTGGAAGTTCTTCAGTATTCTGTCTAGAGACTCATCACCATACGAACTGATATCATTCGGCTGTTTCAGTACTGCAGCTCTCTTGGGTTCTATAATGGAGAAACAGCTTAATATGTCTATGGAGTCTTGGGGGAAATGCCTGTCCAGTTCATCAATTAAAGCACTGATGTATGCTTTTAAGTCATCAAAAGCTGGTCACTGAGTGTGGATGCTGAAGAGTTTATCACCTTTGTGTTTATTGCCTTCAAGATCAGTACCAAAAAACTGTCTCTCTGATGGACCTGGGTTTTCAATTAAAAACCTTACAGCTCTTTTAGTACTTGTGACAACTAGTAGCACAGCACAGAAATCAAGACTTTCCCTTTGGAAATGTTTTGAAAGAAAGACAATAAGTGACAAGATGCCCAGCATTACGCGAAAAAGAGCCACAAAATTAAAGTGACATACAGACAGTAACAGTCTTTTTGCTTTGTCACTATCAGGTGAATTGGAAGAAGACATATGTTCCAACACATCTCTTAATGATTTAAGAGTCCTGCATACAACAGACACTGCACTATAAATGAACAGCCACCAAACTGCATGAGGCTGACAGTATTTCAGAACTGGTTCTTCCAGCTGTTTCTGTAGTTCATGCAGTTTGTTGCTTCTGATAGCAGGATTACTGAAGAAAATGAAGATGTAGCACAAGTCTTGATATTTTTTTCACTTGTTCCACAGACTGAGCTGCATCACTGGCACACAAGACCAACCGATGGACTGTACAGTGTACTCTAATCAGTTCAGGGTTAGGAACATACGAACATACAAAAATGCTAGCAGATTAGGCCTTAAGGTCTAGCAGGTCTGCTTGAGATACAGCTCACAGTACAGTCAATGCTACTGCCACTTCCTCTTTTCCCTCCACCCACCAAGTTTTTCCACCCTGAGCTCCCCTACTGATCACTTCCCTCCCCTCCTGTACCTTGCCCCTGTACCTATCCCATCCCTTCTTAAGACTTCCTACTGATTCCATTTAAATCACCTCCTCAGGTTGCATTTTCCAAGGTGCCACCACCCTTTCCGTGAAGTAATGTTTCCTCGGGTCTCTTCTGTACTCCCCCCCACCACAACATTTTAGGCTATGACCCCTAGTGGTCCTTTTCCCCTTCAATCTGAACAAACCCTTAGAGTTTACTCTGCAGATGCTCAAGTATTTACAGGTCACGATCATATCCCCTCTGTCCCGACTGTCTTCCAGGGAGTATGTGCTCAGCTCCCCAAGTCTCTCCACACAGGGCTTCTCACCCATTCCCTATATCATCTTAGACGCCCTGTTCTGAACTCTCTTTAGGAGCATGACATCCTTCTTTAAGTAAGGATGGCAGACCTGCACACAGTACTCCAAGTGTGTCCTTACTAAGGATTTGTACAGTGGCAGGATAACCTCCTCTTTCCTCGATGTGATCCCCCTAGCAATACACCCCAGCATTCTGATCACCTTTGCCACTGCTTTTGTGCACTGATCTGAGTGATTCATTTTGCCAGTGATCACCACTCCTAGATCTTTTTCCTCCTCCGGCACTGTCAACTGTTCCCCCCAAATGGTAGCTGTACTCTGGCTGTCTATACCCCAAATGCAGTACACTACACTTCTGAGCATTAAAACCCAGCTGCTATCGGGGCTTGTGGAGACTGAGCTCTGTAGAAACAAGTTTTTACAGCTCTGTAAACTTAATCTCTAAATCCATTAAAATCAATGCTTTCTAGTGAACTTTCATTGCTTTTGAATGCTTAATTGGATTCCTGACCTCTCATTTCATCAAGATGGGAAATCTGAAGAGAGATAAAGCAGCAGGAGGAGCCAACAGAGAGAAGGGAGCTGGTGGCATGCAGACCTCACGGTCAGGGTCTGAGGCCCAATCTGCAGCAAAATCTGGCATGGAAGAGACTCTCTCTACCTTGGGTTCAAAAATACAAACCCTGATACAATTGGTCTCTGTTTTAACCCAAAAAGTGGACGGATTCAATACCAGAGTGACAGTGCTGGAAAATGCAGTGAATGGTCTGAAAACTGAAGTCAGAGATGTGAGTAAAGAAGCTGATTCTGCTACAGGAGCCACTTTGCTCATGGTGAAAGAGCTGCAACACTTATGGGCTAGATTTGAAACTATGGAGAATCAGGCCCGTAATGCAAACATCAGGCTCTTGGGAATTACAGAGGGTAGTGAGGGAGATCACCCTCTGATGTTCGTTAAGTACTTCCTGAGAAGTTTGCACCTCCTGGAACAGAGCCGATCACAAACATCCAAAAAAGTTTACAGAATTACTCTTCATGGCTGACAGCAAGCCTCTGCAGAGCCCCTTATGGTTGTAACATTGGGAACTGGAGAAAGGGATTGGATCCTTCAGCTGGCAAGTCATGCGGGCCCCATCATGCTGGACAATTGCCAGGTATATGTCTTCCCGAAAATTAGCTACGTGACGAGGCAGGTCACAAAAAATGTGATGGGGTTAGGTGATTGTTGCGAGATGCTGGTATCTCCCACACTATGATCTACCCAGCTCATCTTAGAATTGTCTGGGAAGGGAAAGAGTACCTTTTTTCGGATCCCATCGATGCTGAAAAATGCACAACCAGATTTGCAGCTGCTTCCAGAAGTTTCTCAGCTCCGACGGATTTCCACAACAAGGGGGACACTTGAGTAAGGCCTCATGGAACTTTACTTGTTAGTTTACTGTCTACTTTTATTTAGTAGACTAATGTTACTGAACTTTGAGACTCTTTAAAAACAAAAGTTGTTGATTGCTCCTTAATGTGGTAGTCCTTTGATCACTTTTCTGAGCTGCCCCTATGGTTAATTTAGCCATTTCAAAAGTTGCAAAAGTTAAAATGTTGTATGGTATTGGATGGGAGGTATGGGATGATGTAGAGATTAATTAGTTTTGGGTAACCTGCTCTTAATTATATTTTTGAGATATGTTTCTTCAGCTTAAACGCATGGAATCATAAGTCCCACTTGGGACTATGTCTGAAGGATTGATGCTAGACATTCTACAATTTTTGAGAATGCCATGCTGCTCCTGGACTCATTAAATGCAGCATAATTTAGGTATTTGTTATATGGGTTTTTACAGTCTAATATGGTTACCCCTTATGTGGTATCTCAATATAGTGAATGCACCTATCCTGATAATAAGGGACTTGTGTCCTATGATGCGATATGTAATTGGACAGTCCACTATATGTACCTTTCAATGTTAAAACATTTGTAAAATAATAAAAATAAAGTATAAAAAAAAAACAGCTGCCATGTGTCTGACAACTGTTCAAGTCTTTCCAGGTCTTACTGGGGAGTCCTCCACCCCTCCTCACTGTCCACCACCGCTCCCAGTTTGGAGTCGTCAGTGTACAGCCTCATTTTGCTCATAACTCCCTCTGCAATTAATGCATTAAATAACAGTGGACCCAGCACAAATCCTTGCGGGACCCCACTAATGACTCTTCTGGGTGTCAAAATCTCCCCCCTACCGCCACCCACTGTTGCCTTTTGCTCAGCTAGTTTCCAATCTACCTCACCATCTTTACCCTCCACCCCCAGGTTCTTCAGCTTGCCCAGCAGTCTCATGTGGCACAGAGTCAAATGCATTCCTGAAGTCCAGGTACAAGACATCAACCAGCTGACCACCATCCAGAGACCTTGTCACCCAATCAAAAGATTCGACCAGGTTCATTTGACAAGATCTCCCCGGACAAGTCTGTGTTGCTGGACATCTTGACGGCTGTTTACTTCCAGGAAGTCCATCAGTCATTCCTTCAAGATGGTCTCCAATAGCTTCCCCGCTATTGACATCAGGCTGACCAGCCTGCAATTTCCCGACTTACCTTTAGGACAATGCTTACGGAGGGGCACGTGTGCCATCCTCCAGTCCAGTGGTACACATACTGATAGGAGGGAGGAACTGAATAATTCTGTCAGAGGTGCTGACAGTACATTCGCTAGTTTCTTCAGGACTCTGGGGTGGATCTTATCTGGGCCCGGGGCCTTATCTGTCCTCAAGGACTTAAGGCCCTCCCACACCCATTTCACCAGGATCTCTCCATCTGTTAGTGTCCTTCCATTCCCAACCCCAGCCTTACCTCCCCCCCCCAGAATTGGCCCATCCTTTTCCCTTGAAAAGACTAAGCAGAAGTACTCATTTAGTACCTCAGCCTGCTCAACTCCCTCCTCTGCCCACCCACCTTCCTTTTTTGTCCAAGTATAATAGGTAAGTTATGAGTCTCTTGCTACTGCTGCTATCTGTGAACTCAGCCAGTATCAAGCTTACCACTGGGTTATTCTTCACAACAGAGTCCAGCTTCTCCACCAAGGTCTGTGCAATGGTCTCATGCATTGCTAGGTGCCGTAAGATCCATCTGTTCTGATGTCTTTTATGAATGGACATTCCATTTCCTTCAGAAACCAAACACATTTGATGAACAGTGTGTTTGGTAGTTCATTTTCTAAAACAAAATAGCTTTTCTCAACAGCCCTTTAAGTAGCTCATCACTGTGCAGTGGACTTATCTTTTGCCTTTACCATTGCCAATTGATTGGATTCACAGTCCATTTTTTTAATGCTTTTGCATGACCACTGCTACCAGAATGTCTTATTAGGATCGATGTCTTGTAACAAGTGCTTTTAAAAGGAATGGATATATAAGACCTACAAACAGAACAGCTCATCTGACCACTGTCGTTGTCAAACAACAATCAGCTGTATATAGTGAGCCACCTTTGCTGGAATTGATCTTGTTTTTATGACTGTGGACAGAGGCTACAGCCATCCTGCTTTAGCTTGAAAAAAGGGCTTTCCATGGAACACATTTTTTAGTACTTTTCAGTGTGTTCTTCCATAACTGCAAATCCCTATGACAGTTAAAAAAAAATACTCCCTTCTTTCTTAGCTGCTTTTCTCTGAGAGCAAATGTGCACACCTTCCAAACAAATCTAAATATCTTTAAAATTATTCAAGGTGCACAAAAACACCGTGCATGAAAGTTGTTCAGGACAAAAACACCTTCCACATGAAGGCACACACTAATCTGAATTCTTTATATTTTATAAAATATGGTCTTCCAAATAACCTCATTTTTTTCTCTCTGAGTAGACACAGTAGGAGTCATGCCAAACAAATGTAAATATCTCAGAAAGTATAGAAGTTACCAATACACAACCAACATGAAAGTTGTTCATGACAAAACAACCTTTCAAATGAGGGTAGTCACTAATCTGAATTCATTAGATTTTTTTTTTTTTTTTTTTAAATACAGCCATCCGAAAGGTGAAAATTGTGAAGAAAAATGAAAATTAGGGAATCAGATTTCCATAGTTTAAAAAAAATAATTAATGCAGCTCAATGAACAGGCTCATTGGAAATATATGTTTGTCCTGAACAACTTTTATACTGATGGTTTATGTGCAACACATATACCTTTAGAGATATTTACATTTGTTTGGCATAACTCCTATGAAAAATGAAAATTAAGGTAATCAGACGGCCATTGTTTAAAAAATATAATTAGTGCAGCTTAATGAATAGGCTCATTTGAAAGGTCTTTTTGTTCTGAACAGCTTTAATACAGATTATCTGTAATATGTGTACTTTTAGAGATATTTAATTTGTCTGGCATCACTCCTATTGCCCTTCTAAACAGCCTCAGCTTTGCAAATTACTACACAAGTTAAGTGAAATTCTAAACAAGACAGCATAAGTTCCATCAAAAGAAAGCTATCTCAAGGTCAAATTTCACTGACATGAATGTTCATTCCTTGAGAAAAGCTATAAACCAACTGAAGGTTCATTTTTAAACCATCTGTGTGTGTCTGTGCTACCATTAGTAAATGACAATGATTGAAAATACAAGGAAAAATAAGCTTAAAGAGCAACTGACACCTTCAGGAGAACTTTAACAAAACATAGTATTTAGATAAAGTTCAGCTTGTATTTCACGTTAGTTGTTTATTCCACCTCCCCATTATTTATTGCTGAGATAATTTGCATGAAAACAGGATTTTTGCTTATGAAAAGGTCATCCATTTTTTTGCTGTCCCCTTACCTGAGGTCATAATGCACTGCTTGTGACATCACAGTTACTCTCATGGCAACAGATTGTGATGTCACAACAGAGCATTATGACTAGAAGTATGGAATAAGTACTGTTTTCCACAAAAAACATCTCTATCTCTCTTCCAAAGTGTATATCTGTGGGATGCGCCACACACTTTAAAAATCCTCCTGGTGCATGGTCTTTGCCCAGGGAACACTGGTGACCATCCACAAACCACTTAGCCCTGCCTGAAACTCCAGATGGCATTTCTCCCACATTTTGCCCCAAACAGCCTCTGCCATTCCTTCAGAGTCATAGAAACATAGAATTTGATGGCAGACAAGGATCGCTTGGCCCACCTAGTCTGTCCATTTACACCAAATGAGTCTGCAATACCCAATGAATTGCTTAAGACTCCCAACTTTCACTTTAAATTCAGCACAGTTGTGGTGAAAGGGGTCCTGACCGGTGTGGTCTAGCCTTATCTAGTACACACACACACACACACACACACACACACACACACCCCTCAGACAACCCCCTCAAAGAACAGTCTCAGATTCTGTACTTACACATTAGTTGTTCCTTCCTCCTAGTCGTGGAAAGAACAAAAGGCAGCTTTCTTTCTCTGGTAGCTGTCAGATTCTACTCATTGTTCTTCCTTAGTGCAGCTGTGAACTTCATGAACTTCAGGGGATTGCCCCTTGGATCCACAAGAACTGCATTCCCTCTCACTCCCCCTGGAGTGGAACTAAAGAGTCCTGCAGGCAAACTGAAGATTTTACCAAACTAGGGTGAGGAATAACAGGGCTCCCTTTGACAGATTCCCAATGGCAGACCTCCTGCCACTCTGACTGCCGCACTTGAATTTACTGATGAACTTTCTAAGCTCCCGGAGAGCAGCTGACTTTAAAATGGTTGTGCTGCTGCGAGAGTTCTAAATGACATAATTATCCTTCTCTCAGACTAGCCGAGTAAACAAGAAAGCCCCTAATGTACTCCCCACCAGCTGCCTTTTCCTGCCTGCCTAAGACTAATACTAATGGGATTCTAGTAACCTGAGGGGACTGGGTTGTTACACGTAGTTATGTCAGCACCACCATGTTGCTCAAGGCTGACTCGGGGGCAAACTGCACATGTGAGTATTACGCATGTGCAGTACTGTAATTGCTGCAGTATTATGGCTGACTTCTGTGCAATGAGAGCACAGCATATTCTGTTCACCACTCTTGCTCCTCCTAAAAGCTCTACACAGCCATATTGGCTCTGACCAGAGTTTGTTTACAGGAGCTACTGCAGGTTGGTGCAGTGTCTGATGTGTCTGGCTCACAAACTAAGTCATGTGGCTCAAGTTCTGGTGCAGTGTCTTGTGCATCTACTACTCCTTCCTTGTCATGTAGCCTTTTTTCTGGTACTTCTTCCTCAGAGGCCTCTTGCTCATTTGGTTGCTTTCTTTTGGGATCACATCAATTCACTTTCGACTATTCGTGCCCTGACAATCCGCTCCCGACAGTATGCACCTGTCATTTCACTCCCTACCTTTTGCTCCGCATCTTTTCATCCCCACTCCCACAGAAGCAACAGTTACATTTTAGTATCACTCATCGCATATTAAGCAGAAGCAGCAGTTACATTTTATTAGCATTTATTTTATTTACCTGTTCCACTTCCACTCTGTCTCGGTCTCCTAACCACGGATACAATCCTGTTGTTCAGTTCAGATGTTGCAAAATCTTTATTTATTCACAGTTTACAACTAATACTAGAAGCAGTGCGCCACTCCTCTAAGGAATTCCTCTGTTGAGCGCTCTTTGCATTTCTGCAGCACCTTTTCTGAACTGACAGCACTGTCCTTGTAGCTCATTTCTTGAATTCCCAGCAGGCAGCTGCTCTATTTCATCTTCTCTCTTTCTTTGAATGCCCTTTAGTCCCTCTATGAATTTCCATATCAAGGGGAGATTCACACACATAATGGGCTGCATCCCTCTGTGGAAAGCTTCGACTGCATTATTAGTTTTGGAGTTTTTGTCAGCCATAGTGTCATTATGGTTCCACAGAGAGATAGCATACCGAGGTTGCCTTCTGCCAGTGCCACGTCTGTTTCTCCGCCCAATCCAGGTGTCCTTGAAGTAGTCAATTACTGACTCGAGTTCAGGAGGAAAAATATTAAGGGATTCTTCAGTAATCTCCTCAAGTCATGCAACTACCTGGTGTGGCAGATAAAAGGTAAGTGCTGGGAGATATCGACATTTCAGGCTGAACTCACTGTCCTGAGAGTACCTATTGCCCAGACCCTCCGATTGTATCTTATGATAAATACACTGAGCAAATTGGAAAAAGCACCCCACCTGATGTGCTTGTAGAAATACACTTTTGAAAGTTTGTATGGTGGCCTTTTCAAAGTCAGTCATTATGACTGCAGGATCTAGACATGGATTTAACTCCTTTATAGCAGTCAGCACTTTTTCATAATGCTATCTCCTCTCACCTGGTAATAGAGCATATACTGCTTTTTATACATTTCCAAATCACTCACCAAGTATTATAAACATTTGGTAGAACAGAGAGGGTGCAATGCTAAATGTGCCCTCGGCAAACCAGTTATTACAGTGCTCTAGGTTTTGTAAATTTCCCTCAGTCCCAAAAACAAGTATGCAGTCTGGCCCCAGTTCACCATCAAGCAGCAGGAAATTAACTTCAGTGCCTTGACTATTTTTAAATGTAGTGTAGTAGTCAGGCAATGCTAGTTCAGTTAAATTACATGGATTAGGAGGTGCGCTGTGCACCCTGACCCACTGAATAGTGCGTTTCATGTTATCTACTAAGCACCCCTGTGCAGCTAGTGACATATTTTGCTTTGAGTGCAGTAATACTTGCAACATAGTGTCTTGAGTTATTGCAGCTCTTTCTTTGGTGACATTTACTGCCTCTGTTTACTCGACTGCAGCTGGGTCAGGAGCATGGAGTGCTGGCTGAAGATGGCTATTATGGCAGGAATGTCATAGCTTACAGTGTGCACCCTTGCATTGCATCGCTTATCTTATTTTACTGCAAGTTTGCACTGCCAAATCTATTTTCCGTTGTAACCACGTTTGTGGTGTGTGTGTATATAAAGTTCTGTGCATCAACTAGCTTTTGCTTGTTGTGCTCAGACAAGATGAACCTCCTTTCCATTTCAAACTGTCGGCATTGAGAATGCGCTGCAGAGACCATCTTTTTTAAATGCTGCTGACTGCTAATTGATAGTGACAGACAGCAGCAATTAATTTTTCCATGGTTACTGGACTGAGACAGGGACCAGGAATGAAGGACCGAGATGTTGAGTAAAATCACAAATTTTGCTAATGCCTTGCAATGCTCAGTGTGCTTCTATTATGTGTGTGGCAAGGGGAATGCAGGACCGAGACGTGGATCTAATTCTCACATTCTGATAATGCTGTTCAGTGCTCAGTTATTATGTGTGTGGCAAGGGGATATGATCTGTGGACCTCTGCTATGAAGCGAATTGGCCACTGGGAGTGAAAAGACGAGGAGCAGGTAGTCCAGGAGCCAACTGTCTTCGGTTTGAGTTGTCGGAAGTGAAATTTCACGGCGTGTATTGACAGGTGTGAAAAGACATTGACCCCTTTCTTTTCAGCCAGATCAGTAAGGATGAATTTTATGCCATGTCAGAGTGTACCCAGGTAACACTGCAGGGCTTCCCACCCCTCAGTTTCTCCTTTTTTTTTTGGGGGGGGGTTGTTTTACAAAACATAAATCTCTGGGACTCAACCAGGTAACAGTCTTTCCCACCCAGTTGCTACTCAGAGCAGTTTCTCTTTTTATAAAAAAAATAGCCCCCTTATTTTGGGACTCACCCAGGTTACCTTTCCACCCAGTTGCTACAAAGAATATTTTGTTTTCTTCTTTTTCTTTCTTTATAAAAAAAAAATACCACACTTGTCTTGGGACTCAACCAGGTTACCTTCCCGCCCAGTTACTATTCGGAACACTTTTTTTTTTTTTTTTTTTAAATTCAAGATTATTGAAAAGCTGGGGTACAAGTAAAACATGTCTGACAGACATATGCTGGGGTAACCATGTAGTTCACAATCCAAATATCCTGAAGCATTGGTCTTAAACATATGCAATTACATTAGTAAGTCTATTCTTATCCTGGGCTTTAGACAAACTGCCTGTTACAAACAATGGCATTTAAGTCATCACATAGTATTAACATTTCCAGCAGGGTCCGAAATTAAGCAAGGCTAGGGCGAATCCAAGTGGGATATAGGAACAGGGAACTCCAGCCTTACCAAATCATCTGGCTAGGTGGTGTCAGAGGGGGGGAGCATTTTCCTCCAAAGTGACCATCTGGTCCATTGCCAGACACAAATGTGTGTTTTCAGGTTGACCTTGTAGACGAGTTCCTCCACTGACTTGATCTCCTGTACTGTGGTCAACCAGTGTTGGAAGAGTGGGGGTTCCTTGTCTAACCATTTATGGGTGATGGCATTACGGGTGGCCACCAGCCGTATATTTCAAAGGTATATTTGATCCTACCCACAAATTTCAGGAGGTGATAGGCCTAATATCATACTTCGAGGTAACCATTGCCTCAGTGCTTGCACACAGAGGTTCTTTGTCTTTTAAATTTTTTTTTGTTTTAATTGGGTTCACCACAACATAACCCAGCTAGACCATCTTAGGGTAGCTGGTTCATTCCACTGGGATGTCAGACAGACAAGGCATACTGATGAGTCCTGGTAGGATGAAACATGTGTCTATGTCTTCTGTTGGCACCCTTTGCAAACTGTATGAGAGGCCTTTTGGCACCATGCATTTATGCTTAAAGTTAAACCAGCATAATATTCTGTGGTGATTTGCATATGCAGCCCATGATGCTTTGCATTGTGGGGGCATGTGTGATTTTGTACTTCTTTGAAACTTGGCTTTCCGGCCAAATGCCCTTTGGGGTAACCATTGCCTCAGTGCTTGCACACAGAGGTTCTTTGTCTTCAAATATCATACTGGTCAAGTTCAAAGGGGTGTTAACTGCAAACAGATCCCAAACCACATCCACAATCCACTGCCAGTAAGGCAGAAGTACCAGGCACTGCCAGAAGATGTGCAAGTGATGGGTACGGGTCTCAGAACATTGCCTCCAACAGGCCTGGGAGTGGCCAGGGCTCCATTTAGTACTAGTAGTACTAAAAAGATTTATTTAATACAGAATAAGTGATAGTACAATTTCACAACGCCATTAGGACCTTAGAGACCTCTTTTCAAGATGCAACTGTTTGTTGCTGTTATTGTCATCAATGTTACATATAAGACAGTACAAATTCATAATAAAAACAAGAGAAAAAAAAACAGATAAATACACATTGGCCTGGATATTCAAAGGGGTTGCACATGGCACAACAATGATGCGCCATGCGAAACCCACCAATGCAACCCGACGTGATATTCAAAGTGGGAAGTTGCGATGCATAACTCCTGATGCACCGTGGTGCATTGGTAATGTATGTGGCACAAATGCAGGGGGCATGCCCATGCATATGCAGCACATCCTGATATTCAGCCCGGGATGTGCAGTGCATATGCTGGCACAACCCTGCATTGCGCCGCACAGGGGGGCTCAAAGTTGTGCCTATAAAAACAAGGCACAAGTCCAGGCCACCCACAGACAGGCTGCTGTATTGCATGGTGCAACACAGCAGCCACCTGCCATGGGCGGCAACCTTCCCCCAACACCATGCATTAGCACCCTGTATGCCCCAATAGTCTAGTGGAACCCCCTTCCCTCCTTATTAGCCCAATGGTGGGCAAAGGTACCCGTAATATCCCTGGTGGGCTAGTGGTATCCCCCTCCCTGCCTGTATCCCTGATAGCTGTACGGCGGTATGGATTAAACACCCTGGTGGTCCAGTGGTTCCCCCTTCCCCGCCTGTAACTGCGATTACCATACAATGTACCAAATAAAGCCCTGGTGGGCTAGTGGCATCCTCTCCCTCCTGTTCCACCTGATCATGGGCAACCATCTGAAAATGCAATTCCCGTGTGCCAGTGGAATCCCCCTCCCCTCCACCCACTGAGGCCTCCACCACCTAGCTCCCCCCGTCATCAGCGGGCGGCTGCACCCCACCCACATACCACCCGTCCGCCCGCTGAATGACAGTTTACAGTATGATCTGTAAGCCCATAGGTCCACAGTGTGGACAAATGGGCTTGCACACCATACTGTACTTCACAGGCATGGATCTGTGAATGGGTCACTGGGTGGGGAGCTGGGTAACCCGATACAACTATCAGGGATATGGGGAGGAGGGGGATGCCACTCCCACCAGGGATGGTACGGTCCTTTGCCCACCATCGGGCTAACGGGGGGGGGGTTCCACTAGACTACCAGGGCAAAGGATCTATATGTTTTGCCGCACTTGCTGTTGTGGGGCGGGAGATGTCCCGGGATCCCCTTAGTCCACACTGCAGTCTGTGCAGGGCGCCAGGCACATGTTGCCGGGCTGCCCTGTGCAACGCATGCAAATGGGGCCGTAATGACATGCTAATGGCTCCATTTGTGCCTTGCATGCATTACAGCCTCATTTGCATACCCCAGGCTGAATATCGCAGATGATGTGTCTAGCGCAACTGCACTTGCACTGGCGCACACACCCTGCTCTCGTTCTGCCACTTGCACTGACACAGTGCCACTGTGCCATGCATAGTGCGTGCACCCGCAGTGCCATATTCAATGGTGCTGATCCATGGCGCAGCACAGTTGAATAATGCCTGGTCCATGCCCTGGCACAGCCCAGTTGCGTTGCGCCTAGGCTTGCGCCACTGCCCGGCGCAGTCTGAATATCTGGCCCATAGAGTCAACCTATTTTGTAAAGATAGTCTAGCGATAACAATTCATCTGTTAGATGTACATCGGAAATGGAATTCCTGTTTCATTGCTGTTTTGAACTTTCCCACTGTCATATCTTGGGTTTTAACAGTTATTGGGAGATTATTCCATGTTGTCGAAAGCGTTGTACTGGAATGACATTGCTCCAAATTTATTCTTCATTTTTGGAACTACTAATTCTCTGGCCCCTGTTTTTCTTAAGTTAAATTTGTGTGAGGGGCTAATTAACTTTCCAGCTAGACCTATAGGGGAACCAAGTTTAGAGTTTATATACAAAATTGGCCCAGATTTCTTATCTACAAAATTTCAAGGATGTCCATGTTAAATTTTTGTACATCAAACAGTGATGAGTATCATATTTACATCATAATACAAACCTAGCTAACCTATTATAACAAATATCAAGTTTTTAAAGTGGGTAGTTATTAGCATGGGAGTAGATGTGGCACCCATAATCAAACAGCGGAAGGATCAGTTGGTTAGCTATGGTCAATCTGTCTTTTTTACTAACACAATTTGCTACTCTCCTTAAGGCATTGATCCTAGAGTTTACTTTACCAATTAGTCCATTACTATGCTGTTCAAAAGATAAGTTTTGATCTACAATGACCCCTAGATATTTGTAAGCAGATAGTTGGATCAATTCACTACCATTTTTTACTCTTATCCTCAGAGTCTTGTCCTTGGACATTTTCCTAAATGTGATTGAACTAAATAACGCAGTCTGGGTCTTTTCTGAATTTATAATCAAGTTTGAAGAGGTAAACCAATTTGCAAGACGTCAAAGTCTGACTGTAACCTGGTTTCAAACCCCCAATACTTGATCCCTTGGAAACCAGGACTGTATCATCCAAGGAAAGTCTAATGGAGGTGGACTTCATTAAGCTAGGAAGTTCATTTATGTATATGATAAATAACAGGGGTCCAAGAATGGACCCCAGAGGGATGCCATGAGACACTGAAAGGGGTGTGGAACACCTACCCTCCACAGCCACCATTTGTGATTTGTTTTCCAGATAACAGTGGAACCATTTAAGTGGTTCATTTGCTATACCAATTTTCTTCAAACTGTGTATCATAATAGGGTGGTCAACTAAGTCAAAAGCTTTTGAGATGTTGACGAACACCGCACCCACGGACCTCGACTCCCTGAGGGGACTCGATATTAGATCTATAAATCCCGTGAGTGTGGTGGCCATCGACAAACCTCTCCAAAAGCCTGATTTGAAATTGTTTAGTTTGTTATATTTTTCCAAGTAACCTATGAGTTGGCTGTGGATAAGTCTTTCTAATAGTTTAGAGATCATAGATAAAAGGGCAATTGGCCTATAGTTTGTAGGACTGACGTCCGAACCCCCTTTGTGTATAGGTACAATTTTAGTTAACTTTCATGAATTTGGAAAAGAGCTGTCCATTAAGCTCTTGTTAAAAAGATCAGTCAAGGCCGGGGCAACCTCATACATGGAGTCCTTCAGCAAACAAACTTCAATGTCGTGAGGACTACTAGCATTATTAGCCTGTACTTTATTTCTTTTATAACCTGAGTTTTTGATATTCTTTTAAACCTGAAATTTGGTGTATTATATTGTCCTTCTGGACCACTTTCATAATCAGGTTCATAGGTCCCCTTTTTTGTATTTTTCATACCTGGTATATTCAGGTCAGGAAGCCCGGTAAAATACTTGTTTAGAATTTCAGCTTCTTTGTCAGAGTCTTGTAAGACACCATTTTCCAAAACTTTTATATCTTTTACTTGTTTAGATGAGTTTGTAAGAGATTTCAATAATGCCCAGTAATTTTTAGGATTTTTGTTTCATTAATCTTATGTTTGAAATATCGTGCTTACACTTTTCTTACTTCTTGACTAAGTCTATTTCGTATTGGTTTAAACTGTTCCCATGTTGTTTGGTTTAGATTCTTATTCACTTTCTTCCACAAGTAATTTTCTGGGAAATGAGTCTTTTTAATCTGTCATTTATCCATGGTAGGTGGCTTGTCTTCCTCACTTTCTTTTCATAGGGAGCACACTTGTTGCATAACACTAAAAACATCTTCATAAACTACTCTGCATAACAGGTGTATAAAAGAAGTGCATTCTGACCTTCCATGCAAACGCTTGCCACAGGGAGGAGTAAGTTGTTATTCATGCTATTTTGAATATTCTATCCCATTCCTCCTCACTGAGGTGAACGTCACCTTCCTGTTGCCATTTAATCAAATCAAACTTTATTTAACCAGGCAGTTTACATCATTGAGCAAGCTCATTTTCAAGATGGTCCTGTACACATAGGACAAAACTGTATACAGTACACAACAATTCATAGAACAGCAGACATTACGACAGAGTATTATAGGATAAAATACAGTATAACTGTAGCAAGATATGTATGGCAAGTGCAAAGAAAAAAAACAACACTTAAATGCAGCATATGCTGACAGAAGTCTGTGGGGTACAGAGGGGGAGGGAAAAGGGAGATGGTGGAGGGCAGTGTGAAAAGAGGTAGATAAGGACACAGGGATGGGCAGTGGGAAAAAAGCGCGACAGACTCATAAGGGAGAGGGAAGTGGGCAGCCTACTTGGTGAAGGCCCCCTAGTGGGTTTCCACAGGAAGGAGGGAGGAAGTTGAGGGGGCAGTTACCCTAGAGGAATGCCGTCCGACAGGGGGAATAAGAAGGCCAGCCAATCTGGAGTTGGGGGAGCCCAGTTGAGATCGGTAATGCTTACCTGTAGCAGTCACATGCCGTTTTCAGGCATCTGTAGAGCAGCTGTCTGAATATATAGGGGCTGGGCAGAAGGGAGAGTATAAGTGCTTTTTGCAAGTTATTCCAGAGTGCTGGTAAGAAGGAGCTAACTGCAGTTGATCCAAGACATGTCCTTGTCTGTGGTAGCTTAATGAGGACATGGAGCCGAGTTCCTTAGTCCATAGATATCTTTTGAACGTTCAAAGAGGTCGCAGATATAGGGAGGAAGTTTGTTAGTCATAGCCCGGTAGAGCCACATGAGGGAATTTATTTGCCTCCTAATGGAGAGAGATGGCTAGTCTAATGCTCGGTACAACAAGCAGTGGTGAGTCTGCAAAGGCAAGCCAAGAATAAATCTCAATGAGCGATGATAGTGTATCAAGCTTTTGGAGCGCATATTGCGGGCAATGATTGTATATGAAGTCGGCATAGTCAATCAAGGGAAGAAAGGTTGTTTGAACCAGTCGCTTCCTAGCTTCCAGGGTCAGTAAGTGTCTTATGTGGTAGAATATACCAAGGCACTGTCAGCTTTTACGTTAACTCATTTAGGTGAGCACCAAAGTTGAGGTTGTTATCCAGCCAGACTCCCTGGTATTTAAATGTATCCACTAATTCTAACGGATCACCAAGGAGGGTGAAAATCTGTGGAGTACCAGGTGTCCCCTTATTGTGGGAAGAGGATGGAGAGATAATCATGGCTTTTGTTTTTTTGGCATTTAACAATAGTTTCAGATTCAGCAGGTAATGTTGGAGGATGATGAAATCCTGTTGTAGCTCCTTGTAAGCAACATCCAAAGAGGGGTTGGTTGTATGGAGGACTGTGTCATCTGCAAAGAGGTGAACATTTCCTGTAAGCAGTCCAGAATCGATGCAGTTGATATAAAGAGCGAAGAGGATAGGTCCCAAGATAGAACCTTGTGAGACACCTCGGGGCAGTATTTTAAGTGGGAAGGGTTCACTCTGATCTTTAATTTGTTGTTTACGATTTGTGAGGTAGCAGTAGAACTACTTTATTGCAGCAGAGGTTAGACCAATGCTACCCAGGGAATCAAGAAGTATGGAATGATCAACCATGTCAAAAGCTTTGCTGAGGTCAAGGAAGAGTGCGTAAATGTGCTGTTTATTGTCCAGGGCTTTTAGGCAGTCATTCGACACTTTGGCTAGGGCCAACATGGTGCTGTGCTTAGGTCTGAAGCCCAATTGGTCTGAGTTCAGGATGTTTTCACGATCCAGGTACTCCCATAGTTGAGAGTTGACGATTTTTTCAAGTAACTCGGATAAGACAGGAAGCAGTGAAATTGGCCTACAGTTATTCAAGTCTGTGGGGTCTCCTGATTTGAATAGAGGGATAATATGTGCAATTTTCCAGCTAGTCAGCAATTCCCCTTGGTTTAGAGAACTATTAAAAAGATGGGCAATTGGTGCTGTTAGATAATAATAGCCGGCTTTTAGGAAGAAAGTTTCTAATGAATCAGCACCGGCACTCTTTTTGGTATCCAGTGAGAAGAGAATGTCCTCCACTTGTTTAAAGGATACAGGCAGGAACTTGAAGAAGGGGTGGCTGACACAGGGGGCAGAAGTAGGATTAGTGATTAAGCCAGCTGTACTTGCGGTACCCGGCTTGCTAACAGGGGACACATTGAATGCGAGGCCTGCAGTAGCGAAGTGATTATTGAGCTGATCAAGGATCTCAGACTTGTCTGTGTAGTAGGTGTTATTTGCCACAATTTTGGCTGGGAGTGGGGGAGGCAGGAGAATGTCCTTCGACCTCTCTCAGGATCTGCCAAAATTTAGCAGAACAGTTTGTTTACTTCCAAGTGATTTTTCCAGCCTGACCAGTTTGGTGCAGGCATTCCTGGCTACCAGGAAGGAAAGCTACGCCTACTTGGGCTGTGTGGCTGGGTGTTTGTGTTTGTCTCTGTCAATAGTTTAGTTTTGTGGATTTTCATGTGTTTTGGCTTGGAGGAACTAGACCATTCTTGAACAGATGATCTATGAAAGTTTCCTGGACTAAGAAACTGGAAAACATCACCAGCAGATATTGGGATTCTCATTATAAGTCAACTTTTTTTGGAAGTCATCACAATCAAAGTAAGTACAGCTAAGAAATTCTACAAGCTCTGACCTGGGAAGTGCAAACTGAATCCACATTTCCATCTACCTTGTTGCTAAAGGGAACTGCATGTCTTTGAGAACCATTCACAACTATTTAAACAAAGGGAAGACACTGACAAAGGGTTTTAACTTCCTGCATATGCCCCAGGCCAGTGTTCCAGGAATTTAACACATCCTTTGTCTTGTTACCGTAGATCAAACAGTTTACTGGTCATTTTCCTGTGGATTTGATTATTTTACATCATTTGGCAATGGGGAAAATCTTCCCCCTGGAGGCACACCACCGAAATTGATCTGTCCCTGCTCATGTGTGAGCCTTGGGTTTACCCATGTAAACCTCCTCCTGTCTTTTCTATCTCTCTCCATTTGTTACCCACTGTGTCAACTTCCTCTCTCCTCCTACCCCACGCAACCCCCCACTGTAAGCATCTTGACATCCTACCTTCATTATGGAACCATGGCAAATACCCTTTATTTCTATCTGAGGAACCCCATTACTAAGGACTGGATGCAAACGACCGCCCTGGCTGGAAAAATCATATTTGAGCACCTGTCATTAGCAAACCTCCTTTGTTGGGACCCTAGGTGACTGCACTGTATCCAAACCTGCAGCATGCAGAGGAAAGACGTTACATGGTATGAGCTATGGGAGATATCCCTCAAACTGCTGCTCCTCCTACTTCTCATGTCTGGTGGGATCCACCCAAACCCTGGCCCAGGCTCAAACATTAAGATAAAGCCTGTAAAAACTGAAAACGGGCTATCCATTGTTACCCTAAATATCTGCAGCCGCTTTCCTAAGCTGGCATATCTTCAAGCCTTTATTGGACAACATAATCCTGACATACTTGTAATTGTTGAGACCTGGCTAACACCTAGCACTCCAGATCATGCAATCTCGCTCCAAGGCTACAACCTCTTCAGACTTTACTGGGTAAAAAGGAAGGGGGGGCGGATGTGTTATCTATATAAAGGACTACCTCTCGTGCCACCTAGCCAGTTTCTCCCCAGAAAACACCCTAGTACAACTTCTCCCTGTTAAGCTTCTCCTTGGTGCCCATAACAAAGTTCTTACTGTGGCTGCAGTCTATATCCCCCCTAAAGACCCATGAGCCAGGCTCCAGTCTATCCTTGAATTTGCAAGATTACAACCTCCTGACTCTGAGCTCCTCCTTCTCGGTGATTTCAATATAAATTGCCTTGCCTCAGATAACGGACCCAGCAGGGATACTATCCTAGCAACCAACCTAACACAGATGGTCAACTCCCCTACTAGAAAAAACTACAAGACTGGAACCTGCACTCTCATTGACTGGATTCTTACTAATCGCCTGGACCGGATAAAAAAAAAACAACACCGTTCTCTCCGACTCCCTCAGTGACCACTCCCCTGTGATCTGTATCTGGACAAATAAATTCCACAAACCACCTCCTAAAACCATCCTAAGTTGAATGCTACCATACGGAAACCTTGCCAAGCTAAAGACCTGCCTCCTACAACAAGACTGGTCCCCTATCTACAATACGCTGGATGTGGATGCTGCCCTAGACTTCTTCAATAAAACTTTCAACACTGCCTGTGACACCTACGCACCTTTCAAAAAACATAAAATCAAAGCCCTCTCTAATCCCTGGCTAACAGCCAAACTACTGGCTCAGCTTAAAACACGTGACCATCTTTGGGCTATAGCCAGGGCCACAGGATCCATAACAGACTCACTTAACTATAAACAGGCGCACAACCTATGCACTTCACAAATCAGGCAAATGAAGAGCTCCTATTTCAAGAATGCTCTAGAAACCACCTGGGGTGACGGGAGATCCTTCTGGGACAATATATGTAATATTACGGGCAAACAGTCTAAATTCTCTCCCACGGCAATGAACATTGATGGCTCCACTATCCATGACCCTAAGACTATGGCCGATGCCCTAAATAAAACCTTCACTGACCTCAGTGGTGTCCTCTCACCAGACTTCTTCCAGGACTTGTCAGCTTCAAAACTCGTATCCCAAACCACCTCGCCAGACAAACCACTATTTCACTTTAAAATAGTTAAGACGTATGAAGCCTACAGATATATAAAAAAGGCCTGCTCTAAATCTAGAAATAGCAGTGACACCATTGATCTAAAACTTCTGTCCCTCACGTTGGAAGAAGTGATCCACCACCTCACCAAAATTCTCAACCTCTCCCTGTGCCAAAGTCAATTCCCCAACACATGGAAGGCCGCTATAGTCACACCAGTGCATAAAGGGGGCGAGGAATCCACACCAGGGAACTATCAACCCATATCTATACTTCCACCCCTCTCCAAAGCTCTTGAACGGATCGTGGCGGATCAACTATCAGACTACCTGCAAAAGTACGATCTACTCTGCATTCAGCAACACGGATTTAGGAAAGGACACAGTACGTCGACGGCCCTACTTGATTTCTCTAGTGAAACTCACAAAGCCTTGGATAAGAGTTATTTAACCGGAACTGTTTTCATAGACCTCACAAAGGCCTTTGTTCACCATAGCCTTCTAATCTCTCTTCTGCTCAACATTGGGCTAGCCGAGGGACCTGGAACCTGGGTAAAAAGTTACCTGGCACAACGTTCTCAAACAGTAAAAATCTGAGGTTCTCTGACTCCAAACCGGTCCTCTCTGATGTTCCCCAGGGCTCAATTTTAGGTCCTCTCATCTTCAGCCTATTTCTAAACTTGCTTCCCAAATCCTGCCCTGAAAAATTAATACTCTATGCTGATGACGCTGTAATTCTCTCCTCCCATAAGGATCCAAATCCACTATGACAGAGCTTGCAGCTTGCTTTCTCATGTGTTGAAAAGCGGTTCCTTGAGCACAAACTGGTCCCAAATAAAAAAAAAAAAAAAGTCATGCTTTTCGCCAGTCATCAAAACAGAAATAGGCATACTCTACTCGTCATAAAAACTTCTCTTGGAAATACACTAGAACAAGTGAACACCTTTAAATACCTTGGTATCACTTTAGACTAATGTCTTACTTTTTCGGCCCATATCGATTACACTGCAAAAACAGTGCACCAACACATTGGAATTTTGTACCAGAACCGTCAATTTTTCAACCAAGCTGCCTTGAGGATTGCTGTTCAAAGCTCCATCATCTCAATCATAGACTATGGTCTAATTGTCTATGGCTCAGCTACTACCACTGCACTAAAGTGCATCTCAACAGCACTAAACAAAACCTGTCGACTCCTCACTGGAGCACAGAGATGGACCCACACTTGTGACCTCTACACGGAAACCAGTTGGTTGCATCTTTCCAATCGCCTCATGTATCTCACCTGCGTGATGGCAAAAAAATCAATCTTGGGACTCACTCCTCCATGTATCCGGGACCTGCTCTGCCTGAACAATGGCACTCGTACCACCAGAAGATTTGACCACCAACCTTTCCTTGTCCCTAGATGCCGGACTGCTCAGGGACAAAGATCTTTTACATACCGTGCCCCTACCTAGTACAATGCCCTTAACCTGCCCTCCCTATCCTCCACGACATTGGGAGCTTTCAAATCCATACTTTACGCTCACCTCACAGCCTCCAGCTCCTGTGACTGCTTTGACTAAAGTCTCATCCCACTGAGTGCACTTACATTTGTTTCACTCAACCACCATGGTCTCCTCTTTGACAAAGACAACCTGAGTACCACTAACCTGGTTCTGTCTGCTCCTAAACTTCTTATTTCTCCCTCTCTTCCCTCTCAAGCTCTCCAATCCTTATTCCTTGCCCTTGACACTGCCTCCAAGTTCCTTTTTATTTTCTGTACATAAATGTTACTGTTTAAGTTGTGGCCTTGTTAAATGGCTTACTGATTGTTTGTAACACTGTCTACTATGTTTTTGTACTTAATGACATGGAACCTTTGTAAAAGAGCCTTGGCTCAAAGGTATTAATTCCTAGAACAATTAACTTCAAACTTCAAAGCCAGTCTGAGTCAGATTGTAATTTCCTAGCCCTTTTCCAAAGAATGTCTCTATACCACAGGGTCCTCTTTAATTCTGGGCTAAACCAATCAGGTGCGTGTTTCCTAGTTTTGACTTTTCTTAAAGGAGTATGCTTGTTAATAACCTTTAATAAGATATCCTGGAAGATACAGAACACTTCAGACACAGAGGATGCAAGATAAAAGTTCTGCAACTTAATATTCCCAAGATCTGTCATGAAGGCAGAGAGACAGAAATATTTTAGGCAGCATTTAAACTTGAAGGTAGAGGTGGAAGGGAGGTGTGGGGAGCACCTGACACAGGCAACTGCACAGTGATCACTCAGATCATTGTGGAAGACCCCTGCATGTGAGATATTGTGTGGCTTGCTGACAAGTATACGGTCCAATAGGGAGCTTCGGTTGAGGTTCTTCATATTAGGTCGGGTAACCTCAGGGGTAATCTGGGTTAACCCATGCTTATCACATAAGTCCTTAAGCCTGTCGGCACAGTCATCATTCCAGTTAAGGTTAAGGTCCCCCATAATGATGCTTTCCATGCTTGCTTTTTCCGGGAGGGAGTGAAGATGAGGCAGTATGGTTCTCAAAAGAGGTGGCTGGGAAAGTCAGGGAGAAAAAGATAGCATTCCAGAAGTATAAGGAAACACAGAAGGAGTAGGACAGAGAGCTGTACCAGTTAAGGCAGAAGGAAGCAGGAAGGGAAGTCAGAATAGCAAAGGCCCAAACTGAGGAAAAGATAGCCAACTCGGTTAAGAAGGGGGATAAAATCTTTTATAGGTACATCATCGAGCGTAGAAAGACAAAAGGAGGGATAGTGAGGCTGAATAGAATGAACGGTGGGTGAGCAGAGGAGGACAGTGAAAAAGCAGGGATACTGAATTAATATTTCTGCTCAGTATTCACAAAAGAGGAGGGAAGTGCCTAATACAAATAACAGAAGCAATCTTGATGGGCGGGGGGTCGATCACATCCTTTCACAGAAGAAAGGGTTCTGCAAGAACTCCTAAAACTGAAGGTGGACAAAGCAATGGGGCCTGATGGAATTCACCCAGAATTCTAAAAGAATTAAGGGGGGGGGGGACTAGTGAAACCACTGGCTACTCTTTTTAATAAATCATGGGAGGATGGTGTGGTACCTGAGGACTGGAGGAAGGTGGATATGATTCCTCTTCACAAAAGTGGGACCAAAACAGAGGCAGTAAACTACAGACCTGTCAGTTTGACCTCTGTGGTAGGGAAAGTGATGGAGTCACTTCTGAAGGAAAGAATTGTTGAGTACCTAGAGGCCACTGGGGCACAGGACCCAATGCAGCATGGGTTCACAGTGGGAAGGTCATGTCAGATGAATCTAATAGATTTCTTTGACTGGGTAACCAAAGTAGTAGACCAGGGAGGGGCTGTTGACATGGCCTACCTAGACTTTAGCAAGGCATTTGACACAGTCCCACACAAAAGATTAATAGTCAAATTAACCAGCCTGGGAATGGGTTCCAGGGTGGTAGCCTGCGTAAAACATTGGCTAGACAACAGGACACAGAAGGTAATTGTAAATGGAGTCCACTTTGAAGAAAGAGGGGTTACTAGTGGGGCACCGCAGGGTTCAGTGCTGGGTCCAGTCCTTTTTAATGTCTTTATAAGGGACATTGCAGAGGGACTAGAAGGAAAAGTATGCCTCTTTGCAGATGACACAAAGATCTGCAACAGGGTTGATACACAAGGAGGTGTGGAAAGGATGAGAAGGGACTTGGCAAGGTTGGAGGAATGGTCAGAAGTATGGCAGCTAGGATGCAATGCAAAGAAGTGCAAAATAATGCACCTGGGAAACAAGAACCCAGGGAATAATACACACAATGGGGGTGTAACAACAACAAAAAGGAAAGGGACCTGGAGGTAATCATATCAGATGACATTAAGGTTAGCAAGCAATGTGAGAAGGCAGTAGGGAGGGTTGGGGTATACTGGGATGCATAGGGAGAGGCATCACCAGCAGAAAACAGAAGTTGTTATCCTCTGTACAGACAGTTGGTGAGACCCCATCTGGAGTACTGTGTCCAGTTCTGGAGACCCCATCTCCCGCAAGGACATAGACAGGATAGAGGCAGTCAGAGGAGGGCAACTAAAATGGTGCAGGGTCTGCAAGAGAAGCCGTACGAGGAGAGATTTAGAGGCTTAATATGTATACCCTTGAGGAAAGAAGGAGAGGGGGACATGATAGAAACTTTAAGTACCTCAGTGGAATCAACAAAGTCCAAGAGGGTAGCATCTTTCAAAAAGAGATGTGCAAGAACAAGGGGACACAATTTAAAGATGGGGGCGGTCTAGGGGCAATGTGAGGAAGTATTATTTCACAGAGGGTAGTGGATGCATGGAACAGCCTTCCTGAGGAGGTTGTGGGGTCTAAAACTGTGGAAGAATTCAAGAATGCATGTGACAGACATAAGGCAATTCTTGTGGGGGGGGGGAGAAATAGGCTGTTGGTTAATTAGGATCTGCGGCCTATCCTGCAGGTAGGGAAATGGGCAGACTAGATGAGCCAAGCAGTCCTTATCTACCATCAAACTCTATGTCCTATCTATGTTTCTATGTTTCAGTATACACAGGCCAGCTGCTGGCGGCCTATAGCCTGCAGTTACCAGTAGGGCTATTCCAGGTGATAGGATAATTTTGAAGGCAAGACATTCAAATTATTTGGGCATCGATGTACGGACAATGTCGGTGGTTAGAAATTATAGATGGCAACACCACCACCACCACCACCACCACCACCACCACCACCACCACCTCTGGTACAGTATTCTTCAGCCAGGTCTCCCAGAACATTGCTACGTCAGGCATGGTGTGGAGCATCCAGGCTTGGACTTGGTTGAATTTCTTGGCAAGGCTACATACATTTAGATGTTAAGGGGGTGGTACAGTCTTTGTATAGGCTCCTTCTAAGGTCCTTATATAGTACTGAGATCTGACCCTTTACAATTTTTTGAGTCAATACGGCCCTAATCCCACGTCAGCAGCCCGGGTTCGGGAACGAGCCCGGTCCATCGGGGGTCGGCGGGGGAGAGAGAGGATCGAGCATCCTATGGACAGCTCTCCTCTCTCAGGGGTGGGATCCAGGGAAGCCCAGTGCAACAGTGGCCCCCGGTGGCACTGCTGTCACGCTCAGGCGCATACAGTTAAAGGGCGACGTAGACTGGCCGATCTCCAGACATGGGTGTAGAGCACCTCGTCACACGGGCTGACGAGCATTGCACACCCACGCTGGGGGGTACCAGAACAAGGGAAAACCCAGCACCGAGGATTAGGCGATGGCACCAAGTCCCCAATGCCGGGCTGTCCTTGACTGGCCTTGATTTCCACGGCCACTCCCCATCCCATGCTGAAGAATGACGTGATGAGAGGCGCCCAGGTAGGAGGAGGGTGACCCACCCTGGATAGGGTATCCGGGGATGCTGGCATCGAAGGGGAGGGAGAGAGAGAGGCACAGTTCGAGGGACCTCAGGCGGGGCAGGAAAAAGGATTGGTTGTCTGAGAGAAGGACCTTGGTGACATGACCAGAGGGAAAAAGAGTTGACAAAAAAAAATATGGCCCTAATCATCTCAACCAGAAGAGTAGCTCTCGGTGGATCACGTTACCCCTCCCTAAGGTGTGTAATATATTTTCTCAATTGCAGAAAGAAGTAGTAGTCTGAGTTATTTAATGCAAATACTTCTTTGACTGTATGAATGTCTAGAATCACCCTGCCGGATATCAGCTGGCCTGAATACCATAGCCCCAACCTTGCCCATCTTCAAAAATGTATGATCGATCCTGGATGGCAGAAAGGACTCATTCCATGCCAACCACTGGAAGGACCATAACAAAGATGACAGTCTGTATTTTTCCCCATGTTCTGTATACGGCCTGTAGTGCATTTTGGGACTGCTATGAGGGAAATGTCATCATTCTTAGTTTTAAACAAGGGATCCATCACCCTAGCCCCCAAAGGTGGGCTCCCCTCTTCACCCACCTCCATCTGCTTCCAGTTAGCCTGGTGAGCTGGTATAGACTATAGGAGAGCTGCCCTCCAGTCGGAGCTAAGTAGTAGTCCTCTAGGCCTGGGAATGCTCTGCTTACGTATATTTTTTCAGATTGCATGATTGTACATTTAATTTGGGGTCTTGTCGAATTCCAAATGTATTTAGTAAGAATTTGTCTTCAGGATTGAAATTGTGACTTCGGGATATGTAGAGGCAAGCACTAAAAAAGGTATAGAAACCTCGGCATATTGAATATGAGAGTGCATTGGGAAATGAAGACGGGATAATCTAGTGAGATCTTGCCGGAGTTGGGAGATTAGCGGGTCAAAGTTTACAGAAAATAATGTACCTAGGTTTTTATGAATTTGTGTTTTCAGATACTTAATTTTAGAGGCATTCCAATTAAGAGGGAGTAATTGATGAATGACAGGTGATGGGTTATATTAAAAATAAAGCACCTCTGTTTTCATCCTATTAAGCGTGTAGCCTGCATGGAAGCCGAACTCCCCTAGGAGGGTCCAAACCTTTGGGATTGAGGTCTCATGGCAGGCGAGGTACAATAGGACACTGTCCACTTATAGCGAGATCTTCTGGATGGAACCCCCCCCACCTCAACTCCTGCAGTGCCCTTGTCCCGAATCACCTTTACTAGGGGCTCAATATAGAAGACAAAAAGGAGGTGTAATGGGAGCAACCCGGACAAGTGCCCTTCCCAAAAAAAATCTGTCTGAAATGCCACCACTGACCCTCACATATGCCTGTGGGGCAGTATACAGTGCTCTCATCCCATCTATAAACAACTGCAGGAAACCTAGATGTTCTAAAACAAGGATGAGAAAGCTCCAAGTTACCTTGTCAAAGGCTTTCTCCATGTCTAAACTTATGATGCAGGCCGGTATGTGGATATGATGTATTGTGTTTATGACGTTGATTGTATGGTGGACGTTACCAAGTTTATGAAGTACTCTTACAGTGGCGTAATGCCTCGATGGTAGCAGAGGTCCCCATCCTCCCAAAGTTTAGTGTAAACGCCTTGTAAAAGGGGCACAGCTTCTCAGAGGAATATCTTGTAAAACTGGCCCCCAAAGCCATCAGGGCCTGGGCATTTACTGGGTTTAAGATTTTTTTATAGTGGTTGATATTTCAAGTTGGGTTATGGGAGCAATAAGGGATTGTCCCTGCTCTTGGGTCAAATACAGGAGGTTTAGTGCCTGTAGGAATTTTGTCTTATCCAGTAAGGGTGATTCAGCTTGAGGCTGATATAGTTGCCTGTAGCAGGACATGGCACTGGGTTATAACACAGCCAATCACAATGCCATCAGCAAGAATAGTACAGCAATAATGCCATCAGTTTTATTTTTGTAGGGGGCTCTGTCCCAACATCCACCTACTATAGGATTCCCACTCCAGTGGGGGAGCGGATCATGGGGCAAGTTGAAATTTGTGGCTCCATGGAATACTGTTTCCATGGCCTCATTTAAAAAAAAAAAACTAAGTCCCAATGCACATTTTAGGTTTTAGGATTAGAGCCCTGGTCGCCACTGCCGCTGGCCGAGCTGCTCTATGCCCCAGCCCTCCATGCCATGGGAGCAGCTCAGCCAGCCTCTTGGATTCTGGTGCCCTTGTATCTGTTAAGCACCATGGACAGCGACCTGGGGAGCGCTTACTGCAAGCGCTGTAAATCTCCTCTCACTGTCCGTGTTAGTGCTACAGGGACTAGCACTCTCTTGACTGGTGCTATTCCTGTAGCACTAATCTAACCTGGTACCACGGGACACAAAAGCATCTGTAATCTGGTCCCTTCTATGTGCACCTGGCTGGTGGAAGGGTGTTTGATTCTAGTGATGGTGGTCCCAGCTGCCTGTTGCTTGAGGCAGAAGGCCAGAAACTTAGTTGCTCGGGCCCCCCTCCCCATAGTACTTCTGTTTTAAATAAAAGAAGGCTTTTTCTGTTTCAGCCCTCTGTATGTCCTGTATTCTAGTTTTTAGGTGCTTTAGTTCATCATTTTGTTTGGACCACTTATGCTTCTGTGTGGTCTCAACTGACCTCAGCTGTTGCATTAATTTCTCTGTTTCTAACTTTTTTCTTACATGCAGCAATCAATATGAGTTTCCCCCGACCACTGTTTTAATGGAGTCTCATAAAATTTGAGGGGTAATTCCTGGCTTGTCATTGTGGTGTAGTGTTTGTTTGATAACATTTTTAATTTCAGTAATGGTTTCTTGATCCCTGAGTAGCGAAATATTCAGCCTCCAGTGAGTAGTCTTCCACGGTAACATAAGGTTAACCTTGAGGAAGATCAGCTGGTGAACAGAAAGTGTAGAGGTACCCACCCACAAAGAGCCAAATGAGTACATATATTTTGCATAAGCAAAGAATGTATCAAGTCTAGAGAAAATCTTAAACCTAGGTGAAAAGTATGTCTGATTCTTTGTCTGAGGGTATTTTACTCACCAGACATGTACCAGCCCCAGATCTGCCAATAATTCCCAAGTAAGTGAGCTGTTTTAGTGTTAGGACTTGGGATCTGTGAGGTAGTGTTGAGGCATCTGTTAAAAATCCAACTCCAATATCCCCTCCCCACACACTATTAGCAAGCCCTTGGCCTTTTCCACTATTTGCTGTACCACAGAGGAGTAGAAACTCAATGGAGAGACAGGAAATGCATACACATTTACTAATGTCACCAGGATTTCCTGAACGCTACCTATAACCATGACGTATCGGACCCCTGGATCTGCCACGGCCTCCACTTCAAAATGGAAAGAGGCCGGACTTCCGGTGAGTGCACCAGCCTAATGGCAGCCTGATTTGGAAGCTGTGCCCCACCTCTGACTTTTCCACCACAATCTTTCAGCTATCTGACCCATCCAGACTTCAAATGACAGGAGAACAAAGCGACCATGTCCTCCAGACATAAATCGAAGGAGAAATCAGGCGCTTAACAGGCGAAACACCACAAAACATTGTTTGATTTTACCCAGCCCACTTCAGCCTGCACAGCCGCGGCTTCGCCATGCCACCTACCCACCCTAGAGGAAGCAAATGAACAGAAGTGCACCATAACATCTAAGCAACTATGTGCAACCCTCCAGAAAATGAGTGCAACTCTGGAAGGACTTGAAACTAAAGCCACGGAAGACCGCAGGAAACTAGATCTTACAGCCCAAAAAACAGAACAGCTGGAAAAAGGACTAAATGAATATTCTACCACCATGAATGTTCTCAACGTGGCCCTCCTAGACCTCCATTGGAGAGAACAACAATTAGAAATCAGACTGGAGGAACTAGAGAACTGAAATAGGCGCAATAATATTTGCATCCATGAGTTACCTGAAAGCACTGAATCGGGTCCTGTCCCTATTTTCCTTGAATCTTTCCTCCCTGAAATTTTGGGATGGCCAGTAGATAAACCACTGAATATTATTAGGGCACATCGCTCTTTGGTACCCAAACCTAAGGACCCTAAAGTCCGCCCTCATTCATTCGTGATCGCCTTCCTAGATTTTCGTATTAAAGACGACATTTTAAAATTAGCCTGGTCTAAGAAGGAGGTGATATTTGGTGATACCAGACTTTTTTTTGAGCAAGACTATACCCCGCAACTACTCACTCAGTGCAGAAAAGTGTTAGCTGTTGTTCGCATCCTCCAACAAAAAGGAATAAAGGCGTTTGTTGAATATCCAGCTAAACTGAAAATATCGTATCAGAAGATTTCCTGACCTGATGGAGGCCAATGAATTTCTATCTTCATTAGATGTGGAAATCTCCCAAAATACAGCACAACTACGAAGGGATCAACTGAGTGATAGGGCCTGGTAGAAGGTGGGAACCAAGAGAAAGGAGTTACATGACCGCCCGGGCATTTCCGGCTTATGGGAATCAGTAAACGCACGCAGAGACTTCAGTGCTAGTTCGACTTCATCGACCTCTGCACCCAGCTGTGAAGGAGCATCCTTGACAGAGAAGGAGAACACTACGGAAGACCCGTTGACCTGAAGGGACTTCACCCAACACAGATGATACCTCGATGCAGGGGACAGCAAGTGCCTCTTTTATGGAGAATACTGACTAGTACTAGCATTAGCAGTATCCTCAGTATATACCCTGCTGAAGAGGCAGGGAGAAGTGTCAGGAAAGGTTAAGGAGAAAAAGGCTACATTCAAAAAGTATAAGGAATCACAGACGGAACACGACAGGGAACTGTATCAATTAAAGCGGAAAGAAGTGGGGAAGGCAGTCAGAAAAGCAAAGGCCCAAACCAAGGAAAGGATAGTCAACTCAGTTAAAAAGGGGGATAAAACCTTTTATAGGTACATTAGGGAACATAGAAAGGTTAAGAGAAGGATTGGGAAGATTAATAAAGGAGAGGGGAGGTGGGCAGAGGGAGACAGTGAAAAGGCAGAGATAATGAATGAATACTTTTGCTCAGTATTCACAAAAGAAGAAGAGGAGGAGTTACCTAAACCAAACAGTAGAGCACTCTGGATAGCGGGGTTGATACCAGTCCATTTAAAGAAGAAAGAGTACTGAAAGAACTTCTAAAACTCAAGGTGGACAAAGCAATGGGGCCTGACGGGATTCATCCTAGAATCCTAAAAGAGCTAAGGGAGGACCTAGTGACACCACTAACCACACTTTTTAACAAATCATGGGAAGATGGGGTGGTACCTGAGGACTGGAGGAGGGCAGATGTGATTCCCCTTCACAAAGTGGGAGCAAGGCAGAAGCAGGAAACTACAGACCTGTTAGTTTGACCTCAGTGGTGGGGAAAATGATGGAATCACTTGAAAGAAAGAACTGTTGAGTACCTAGAGGCCAGCGGGGCACTGGACCCAAAGCAGCATGGATTCACAGCAGGAAGGTCATGTCAGACAAATCTAATCGATTTCTTTGACTGGGCGACCAAAGTAATAGACCAGGGAGGGGCTGTGTATATGGCCTACCTAGACTTTAGTAAGGTATCTGACACAGTCTCGCACAAAAGATTAATAATCAAGTTAGCCAGCCTGGGAGTGGGTCCCAGGGTGGTAGCCTGGGTAGAAAACTGGCTGCACAACAGGACACAGAAGGTAATAGTGAATGGAACACATTCTGAAGAAAGGGAGGTTACTAGTGGAGTACCTCAGGGCTCAGTACTGGGTCCAGTCCTCTTTAACATCTTTATAGGTGACATTGCAGAAGGTCTGAAGGAAAGGTATGCCTCTTTGTGGATGACACAAAGATCTGTAACAGAGTTGATACACAGAGGGGGTAGAAAGGATGAGAAGGGACTTGGCAAGGTTGGAGGAATGGTCAGACATATGCAACTAGATTCAATGCAAAGAAGTGCAAAGTAATGCACCTGGGAAATAAAAATCCAGGAGAAGAGTACACAATAGCAGGGGAGGTACTAACAACAACAATAATGGAAAGGGATCTGGGTGTAGTCATATCAGATGACCTAAAGGTGGGTATGCAATGTGAGAAGTCAATAGGGAAAGCCAGGGGGATACTGGGATGCATAGGGAGGGGCATCACAAGTAGAAAAAGGGAGAAGTGGTTATCCCTCTATACAGACAGTTGGCGAGACCCCATCTGGAGTACTGCATGCAGTTTTGGAGACCTCATCTACGCAAGGACATAGACAGGATGGTAGCAGTCCAGAGGAGGGCAATTAAAATGGTGCAGGGTCTACATCAGAAACCATATCAAGAGAGACTGAGAGAGCTTAATATGTATACCCTTGATGAAAGGAGGGACAGTGGGGACATGATAGAAACTTTTAAGTACCTCAAGGGAATCAAAGTCCAGGAGGGTAGCATCTTTCAGAAAAAGAGATGTGTAAGAACAAGGGGCACAATTTAAAGTTAGAGGGGGGACGGCTCAGGGGTAATGTGAGAAAATTCTTTTTCACGGAGAGAGTAGTGGACGCATGGTACCGCCTTCCTGGAGAGGTTGTGGGGTCTAAAACAGTGGAGGAATTCAAACATGCATGGGACAGACATAAGGCAATTATAGTGGGAGTTGCAGGAAAAAGGCTGTTGGTTAACTAGAATCTGCAGCTTATCCAGTAGGTAGGAAAATGGGCAGACTGGGTGGGCCAAGTGGTCCTTATCTGCCGTCAAAGTCTCTGTTTCTATGGGATTGATTACACACAAATTTATTAACTTGTTTAATCTTAAGGTGGAAGCAGTTAAAGCTCCCTCTAACATTTTATGAGGTTTGGAGGGGGTGGCGGTTGGGTCTGGGTGCTCCAGTGCTTACTCTTGGGGGCGGGAGGTCGATCTGAGGAGATCACAGTGTGATCCCAGCTGAAAATGTCAGAGACCGAGCAGGACAGGGCAGTGATTTGACACCTGACAGAGTGCCCACAACCTGGTATCAGGCCTACATTCCAGATATAACTTTTAAAATAGATCCGGAGGCTAGATCGCGGCATACAAGTGCTGGCATTAGCAATGGTCTCTACCTTAATTTAATCCCCAAGGACAGCTTCAGTTATTTTTGAGTCCCAAAGGCCAGATTTGACTGTCCATTGGAGGGAACCACTGGTGAGGGAATCAAAATAAAAAACAAATATGCTCTTGTAGAGAAGCATTTCTCCCTGTACTGTAGCTCTAACAGGCGTTAGGCCAGAATTATGGGTGCTTACATACTCAGAGCACGTTGGGTCTGCTATCTGGCATTAGTTGCTTGGTTTTGGCATACAGTTTATGGCCCAATTGGCTGACTTGGGCAGTAAAGGACACCATAAGGGAACTGCTGTTATTGATCTCCGGAAAGGCCCCTCTACCTGCTCCTTAGATGGTTGTGATAGGGGGTGGTGCTGAGCAGGGCGAACCGGTCATGATCCCATACTCCTCCCTGCCATTGTGGGAATAAAGAGTCTGGGGGGGGGGGGGTTGTCTGTAGTTCCTTCAATGTTGTGGGTAAATTATTACCTCAGACACAATCCTAAAGGGATATATGCTACTCGTGGCAGTGTCCAACGACCAGAAGCTCCCTCCTGGAGCTGGATTTCACCTCGAGAAGCCTAAGAGGTAAAGGATACCTCCTCAAGCTGCCAGCTTTCTTGTGTGGGGTGTTCGAGGGACATTACGAACATTATTTGTCCCCACAGGGCTACTGATTATTTTTGTCTGACTGCATTACTGCACTACTACCCTGTTGTCTGCTGAATCATGGGAGTACTTTAAGATGCTAGGCTAACAGCGGCTTAGTGGCTATATTTTGTACTTGCTAGTATTGTTTCTCTGCTTAAATTACCTCTGTATCCTGGGACTTGTTAGCAACTGTATTTACTCAGCTACCAAGTTATGTGCAACATTCTGGGTCTCTGTACTCTGTAGTTTCAGTAAGTCCTGATACTCCTGGATGTCGCCATGTTGGAAAGCCGTGCATGTGCAATAGGAACAATAGTCGGAGGATTATGGCCAACAGCTTAGCATCTGCATGATAGATAAGGTTTGATCTCGTTTCTCCGCTGCATACTAGTGTGCCCTTTGTTCTGCTTCTCCTCATATAGGCCTTACAGACCCCCCCACACTGCTACTGACGGCAGTGTCCGACGACCAGAAGCTCCTCCTGGAGCTGGATTTCCACTCGAGAAACCTAAGAGGTCAAGGATACCTCCTCAAGCTGCCAGCTTTGTGTGGAGTGTTGTCTGACAACGCCAAGCATCGCTGCCCCGCCCGCCCCAGCAACCCACCCAGGGGCATCCCTTAATTTATTGGCCTTCCCCCATGACATCACTTCCTGCCAACTGAAATACTAAGTCCCCATTTTCCCATTTGCAGGTTATACCTACCAGCCACTAGAGGGACCCATAGACTCCCACCTCAGGTACCTCTATTCAGACTTCCTCCTCCCCCGACTTCCTGGATCCCTTCTAACAACCTGTTCCACTTCTCCCCTCCTCAACTTACAGCTACCCTGCCCATATCTCTCCCTGCACATAGCCCTATAGCTAGCCCACTTTCTGACCCCTTGTCATATCACCAAGCCTACACCCAGTGACCACTAGGAGTCGCTATTTCTCACCCTATTTCTGGCCCAACCTAGCCTGCTTCTAGCCTCTAGAACGTGGAGCTCGGCTCTCACCCAGGTCCCTTTTCCAGCTGCCCTGGGAGAGTCTTGAACCTAGTACCCTGCCCACCAGAGTCTGTGTCACTACCACTGATCCAAAGTGGCATCTACGTTTTCTGGAGGGCTACCAAAATATTTCTACCTATCTGCCCTGCTGCTGCTGCTGCTGCAGCAAACACTATGCTAGTCCTCCTCCTCCTAAAATGCCTCCCCCTCATCCTTACTCTGGTACCCACGTCCCATCAACGAGGCAGCCCCCCGGCACACCGGCACTAGCACCCACATTTTTTCTGGACATAGTACGATCCCACCCTACGCTCATCACGTGCCCCAGCCCACAGCACCCTCCCTCTGGTTACCTCTCGCTGCTTACCCAGGCTCCCATTGGCGGCTTATCATTCTCGCCCTCCCGGCTTGGCTAGCCCTGCCCATCGCCTGTTCTCAGAAGATCTCCTCTTCCTCCTCCTCCTCACTACATGCCTATCGAAAGCTCGCTCATCACCGCCCCCTGGCCAGAGCCGTGGTCATTATATTACTCTTAACAGGCAATATACATCCCAACCCAGGCCCTGCCCATACTAGCCCACCAGCTGGGTCCCCCGGGCTCCACATAGCATCCATGAATATATGCAGCCTTCTGAAAAATTTGATTCCCTCCAATGCTGGGTCACACTGCATAAACCAGATGTCATAACACTGGTGGAAACTTGGCTATCAAAGTCCACCCCCAACTCCTTTGTTTCCCTCCCAGGATACACCCTATACCGGGAGGATCATGTAGGCAAATGGGGGGGTGGCTGTGCAATCTATACCAGGGACTCTCTCACTGGACAAGCACTCCCTGCCCCAGCTCGCATAAACGGGGCACAGGCCCTAACCCTCAAACTTACTCCGGACCCCTCCAGGGGCCCCCTATATCTCACCACTGCCTACATCCCCCCAAAGAACCAAAACCTGGCACTGGTATCCTTAACAGATTATCTTGCAACCCTCCAGCACAAGGCTGACCAAATCCTTGTGGGAGACCTGAACATGAATTGGCTCAGCGCCTCCTCCTCCACCACCCGGAACTCCTTCACAGCAATAGATCTGCCTCAACTCATTTCCCAGCCCACTAGAGTAAACACAAAGAGAGGTACCAGCACCCTTCTAGATGTAGTCATCACCAACTGCCCTGAACAAGTCCAGGATATCCAGGTCCTTCCTGACTCACTTAGTGACCACTCCTCTATCCTATTCCATTGGGTGACCTCCACACCCAAACTCACAGCCCAACCCACACTACGCCGGTGCCTCAGACCAGGCAGGCTGAAAAGCCTCAAGCAACTTCTTGCCCAAATAAACTGGTCACCCATACACTACACCCCTGACATAAATACTGCCCTAACCTTTTTTTCCCAAACCTTCAACAAAGCCTGTGACATATTCACACACCTCACAGAAGTCCAAATCAAAAAGTGTAATGCACCCTGGGTTACCACTGCCCTGCTACAACTGATCAAGCACAGGGGTAACCTATGGCACCTGGTCACAGAAACAGACCAGATGGCGGACAGAGAGTCCTTGCCCTACTCACCAGCCTTCTCAACAAATCCCTCTGCCTGGGGCAATTCCCATCAGCATTGAAAACTGCCACAGTTACGCCCATACACAAAGGTGGTGACAGGTCCTTGGCCAGGAACTACCAACCTATCTCCATCCTCTCACCCCTCTCCAAAGCCCTAGAAAAACTGGTGGCCACTCAAATCACTGATTACCTGACCAAACACAACATGCTCTGCCCAGAACAGCACAGTTTCCATGCAGGTCACAGTACTAGCACTGCTCTAATTGAGTTTTCAAATTTCCTACACTCCTCCCTGGACTCTGGCTCCCTAGCCGGGGCAGTGTTCATTGATCTCTCAAAGGCCTTCGACACCGTTTACCACTCCCTCCTGCTGGATGCCCTCAGCCACACCGGCTTCTCTACTGGGCCAGTTTCCTGGTGCACCAGCTACCTATCTGCCTGCTCCCAGCATGTTAAAATCAATGGGACTTTTTCCAAAACTTGTCCCATCTGCTCAGGTGTTCCCCAGGGTTCCATCCTGGGACCATTACTCTTCTCACTCTACCTCAACACCCTGCCCAGTGCAAGCACTGGAAAAATTCTGCTGTATGCAGATGATGCCATCATCTTTGCCACCCACCGCAACCCCATCTCCCTTCAGGACACCTTACAACTATACTTTAATGATGCTGAATCCTGGTTTAAAGAGCACAGACTTGTCATCAGTCTCAAAAAAATAAAAACTATGCTCTTTGCCCACCACCAAAACAAAGCCAGCAACTTCTCACTCCACATCCTTCCTAGTTCCAAACAACCTCTTGAACAAGTCCGCTCATACAAGTACCTTGGTGTTTCCTTTGACCCAGCCCTCAACTACCATGCCCATATTGATGCTCTTGCCTCAGCTACCAATGTGCGGCTAGGTATCCTCTACCACTACAAAAATTGTCTCCCACCGATGCCCTCCGACTAGCGGTTACATCCTCAATACTGTCCCTTGTGGACTATGGCCTGCCAGTATACGGTGCTGCAGACTCGACCGCCCTCAATAAAATTCGCCTCACCCTGAATAAAGCTTGTAGGCTAATTACGGGGGCCCACAGGCTCACTCATACTTGCCAGCTATATGACATGGCAATGCTGCTTAACCTGGATGAACAACTTAGATACCAAACCTGCCTCACAATGAAAAAAACTCTTCTCGGGCTATCCCGTCCCGGGCTGACAGCCTCCATCCAACAAGCCCAACCCTTGGTTCAAACTCAAACCTCCTGCAAGGCCACTCTACTGATCCCAAGTTCCAGGACCAGCCATGGACAGAAGTCCTTCTGTTACAGATCTCCTTCCTGGTATAACACGCTCTCTACCTCCATCTCTGACACCCCCCACAATCTCCTGCTTCAAAACTGCACTTTGGAGCCAGCTATTTAATACGTGTAGCTGCACTTGTCTCTAAAGGTGGCATAGCTCACTATGCACTGACAAAGCTCACTGAGCGCCACCTCACCTCATCACACCCCAACCTCGCCTCATCCCCCACTGAACTATTACCACCTTGCTGTTTCTGCACGTTACTGCGTGCAAGAATATGCCATTGTAAGTTAACTGTTTCTCCTTGTACAAATGATTGTAACTGCATGTGATTGCTAAACTTGTAACCTCTATGATGTAACAAAAAGTTGTAATGTATTTGTCCTCAATGTGACGAGGTACCTTTGGAAATTAGCCTCTGGCTCAAAGGTTGTAAACCAATGTTCAAATAAAACAAAATAAAAATAAAATAAAATATTTTACATGTGTGAGAAGGAAGAACTGGCAGGGCTAGACCTTTCTAAATTTAGACTGGGTTTCAACTAGATATAAATTTAAAATTATCTAGTGCCTCCTGGTGTGGTGCTAACAAAGTACCCTTCTGGCTATCAGGCTGTTTTGTACCCTAAGCCGGAAAGAGGGTTCACTGAGCTGGGACCCTCCAACCACTCCCCAAAAAGTGAAATTCTGAAGAGGGTGGACATAGGGTAATTACACCTTGAAGAAAACCATGTATTGTTGGGTTACACAGTTTTACATGTTCCAGTTATATTGTGAAGTTTATTGTTATAGGCAATTGTACGTAATGTTATATACGATGCACAGTGTCATAGAGCAAATAGACATAGGGTGGAATTTATCTCCCCCACTTCTAATTGAAGGTTGGCACCAAATTCACCCCAGCGAAGATGGCTGATCTAAATATAGTCACACTTAACGTGCATGGGATTAATAGCCCAATAAAAAAGGGCCAGAATATTACAAGATCTGCACAGGCAAGGAGTTACAATAGCTTTCTTAAAGGAAACACATTTGACAGCAGCAGAGCATAATAAGTTAAAAAGGTCCTGGGTGGGGAGTGTTTACTCCTCCATTTGAAACCAGTCCACACCATAGAGGGGTGGCAATTCTGATTAAAAGGGATACCCCTTTGGAAATCTCGAAGGTCAGAACAGACCCGGAGGACGTTTTGTTTAGCTATGGGGTTCTTATAGAGGCCAAGCATGCATCCTTGTAAACGTGTATGCACCAAATGACGAAACCCCTCGGCTCTCTTTTATAGAAAAAATTGTTAAAGAGGCAGTCACTGACCCGCATAGTGTGGTAATTATTGAAGGGGACTTCAATGAGGTCATATACCCAGGGGTGGACAGGTCAGGGAGAAACCAGGGAGGGCCCTCAAGAATGGGGAAGCTCATTTTGCGCCTAAATCAAGAATTGGGCTTATCAGATTGGTGGTGTTTTATGCACCCCCGAGAGAGGGACTACACTTATTATTCCCCCTGTCATGGGGGATATTCCGGGATAGATTACTTTCTAATATCTACTAATTGGCTACAGAAGATAGATCGGTGTGATATAGGCTCTATCACCGTTTCTGACCATGCCCCGGTTACCCTTAAACTGCTTACTACTCCAACTCCTTCACAGTCATGTTGGAGACCGAATATGAGCCTCCTTACAAGAGAGAAATTTCCAAGAATTGGTCAAGAGCACTGTCCAAAGATTTGAACAAGACAACCCAAACGGGAAACAGGAGAGGGGATAAGGTGGGACACTTAAGTGCTGCCTTAGGGGAGAAATAATTAAATATTCAGCTAAACTTAAAAGAACGCTCCCTTAAGAGAATAAAATTGGAGCAAACTATAGCACAATTAGAGACCTCTCACCAGACTCATCAAGACTCCCAGGTTAAACATGACCTAGATAAAGCAAGACATGAACTAAACCAGATTCTGGACCTCCAAATTGAAGGTCAGATGTGGTATGCTCGACAAAAATATTTTGAGCAGGGCAATCGTGCCGGGAAGCTGTTGGCATGGCAACTCCTCCAAGAAATAGCCAGCAGAGTAGTGATGCACCTACAGGGAAAGGAAGGGGCACAGGCTACCACTTCTCACACCGAAATACTTCAGAAATTTAAAACATTTTATGGCACTCTTTGAGGCTGAGACCTTCCCCGGTCATCAGGCAGCTGTGCAGTCCTTTCTAGACGGTCTCCTAATCCCCACCTTAGCAGACACAGATAGAGCAGCCCTTAATGCCCCAATCACCCCTCAGGAAATACAAGCCAAGATTAAACAGATGAAAAATGGCAAGGCCTCAGGGCTGGATGGCTTTCCAGACAAATTTTATAAGGGCTTTACATCCCATTTACTCAACCAGCTGACCACCACCTGCAATGAGATTTTGATTAGCAAACAAGCAGTTCCACCCTCTTGGAATATGGCCCAAATCTCAGTGATTCTGAAACCAGGTAATAATTCTGAAACCTGTGGCTCCTACCGCCCAATATCTTTATTACCCATAGCTCTACAAATTTTTACGGGGATTTTGGCAGACAGACTACAAAAGTGTATAGCCACTCTTATTCATCACAATCAAATGGGCCTCATTTCTGGGAGGTTTCTCCAAGACAACATACGTAGGTTGTTAAACATTATCACGGCCCAGAAAAATTCCACTTCCTTGCAGCTGGCAATCAGTATGGATGCTGAGAAGGCCTTTGACAGGGTGGACTAGCACTTTATGTTCTCCACCCTGTCAAAGTTAGGGTTGGGAGAGCATTTTGTCTCTGCCATAGCAGACTTATACCACAGACCAGAGGCCAGAGGCCAGAGTCCGAGTCAATGGCCTACTCTCCAATCGCCTACCCCTGAGGAGGGGTACCAGGCAAGGTTGCCCTCTCTCATCTCTAATCTTCGCCCTATCATTGGAGCCCTTGGCCATAGCGATACGTAACAACCCAAATATTAAGGGAATTCAGGCAAGTGGTGCTGAACAGAAAGTGGCATTTTATGCGGACGACTCGCTCTTTTTCTTAAAAGATCCCCAGACTTCTTTGCCCCACCTGTTAGAGGCCCTGGAGAAATTTGGTTTATTAGCAGGTTACAAAATGAACCTAAATAAATCTGAAGCAGTCGTGTTGAGTGGAACCCTTCCCCAAGACAATTTAAGGAAACTTTTCCGTTCACGTGGGCTAACAGAAATACATTTCGGTAGCTGGGGATTCAAGTTTCAGTAGACACTACCAGATTATTCAAAAATAACTTAATCAAGTGAAATCATACCCTGAAAGCAGACTTTGCCCGCTGGAAACTTTCACCCCTTACCCTATATGGACGAATCCAAGTTATAAAGATGAACGTATTGCCTAGATTGCTATTTCTATTTCAGACCCTCCCAATCACTATTCCCTTATACCTTTTGGCCCAATTGTCTAAGGACATTTCCAGATTTGTATGGGGGACAACATCCAAGAATACCCCTTCATGTCCTGGTGAGGTCCAGGGAGGAAGGGGTCCTGGGACTCCCCCATATATACAGTTATTACCTAGCCGCCCAAGGTGCACAACTGGTTACCTGGGCTAAACAATGCACAGACTCAGGCTGGTATTTAATTGAGGTTGAGGCAGTTAATTATAAATTATGGGCACTGCCCACAGGTACCATAGGTCCCCAGATCTGGCCCACCATCTCCAACCCTTGGGTTAAGCATTCCCTACGCATTCTCTTAAAATTAAGGAAAGTAACACATACCTCGAACACACTAGGCCCTCTCTCTCTGATTAGACATGCTGACAGCTTTATCCCACCCATTTTGGATTAGGTGTATGCCTATTGGGAGCTTAAAGGTCTTACCACCTTTAAACAACTGACAGACAGAACAGGATGCCTCCCATATGCTACCCTTAAGGATCGCTTTTCATTCTGCAGAGAAGATTTCTACAAACCGACATTTCATCAATACTGGGAATAACTTTCATAAGATTAGCAGGGAACTAACACAATTAGAGACCTACTGGTGGGATGCCATAAGAATTAGAGATAAACTGAGATTTTTATCCATTTTATATATATATAATCCTTACCTCTCAATCAGGGGCCGATGTACTAGAAGACATTAGAGAAAGGTGGGAGACAGAGGTCAATGAAGGCATCTCAAGGAAAGACTGGGCTCATAGGCTCCAAAGGGGTTGGCAAGTGACATCAGCAACGGCTTGGCAGGAGCTTAACTGGAAAATCCTGGTGCGCTTCTTTAGGACCCCAGTGATTACTCAGCATTTCAACCCACAGGTCACAGCGGCCTGCTGGCGTGGGTGTGGGGAACCCAAAGGAACACATTATCACATCTTTTGGGGGTGTAGTAAACTACAGCCGTTTTGGCACCATATTCATGACATTTTAGTACAGGTGGGTGCTTATCCTCCCTTTTACTTTTCAAGATCTGGTACTAAGCCTCCCCACCCTGTCCTCTAAAAAATGGAGATTAATAGAACTATGTCAGATACTGAGGGTTGCAGCTTTAAAATGTATCAAGATCCAGTGTTTAACTCCTGACCCCTCCATCCCTGGGGCAGTGAGTCTCCAAGGTAGAGGAGACAGAGCGCTTAGAAAATATTACCTACACGATACATCTAAGGTAGGAAGGAAAAATTCCTGGAGCTGTGGCGGCCCTGGCAGATATGGAGGGAAGCCTGGACTCCCTGGAGAGGAGAGGAGAGATAGAATCAGAAGGAGTGGAGCAGACCACTTAACTGGGTAATTTTAGAGCCAATTATAGCTGACTCTAACAGAAATTTTGAGGGGGGGAGGGGAGGTAAAGTTAAATGCCCAATGCTGTAAAACTCTGAACATTTTATATAAGACAAATTGTTACGGTGCATATATATGTTAAGTTTGTTCCTTTTGTTTATTAGCATTTATTTCATCTGTAAGGCTACTTTGAGTTCTAAAGAAAGCAGTTGGGACAGTTTGTTGCTTTCTTATAAGAGAACATTCATTCAGTTGACAACCAGGACGGAGACTGAGTTCACACTGCAAAAACTATATCCATCACTTAGAGGCCAATGGCCTCAAGCAGTGTGTACCCTAGCTTAAATTTCTTGTCACGTCTGGAAACAGTCTTACAAATTGGAAAGTAATGTTTAAGTTGATATTACCATTGTAATAGCATATTTTATTATGCTAGAGTTTACTAGAACTGTATCTGATGGTTATGTCTTCCTAATGGGAAATTAGCAATTGCATCGTATACTAGAGATAAATAAATAAAATGAAGTTAAAAAAAAAAAAAAAAAAAAGGAAAGAGGCCGAGAGCAAGATTGCTACGCCTTTTTTTCTCCCTTTCTCCAGAGAAGCATGATACAGATTAGGGAGTGCTCCAGTTTTAAGTTTTAACAATTCCTGGAGGAAGAGGCGAGTTTCCTGCAGGAAGGTTACATCAAACCATTGGGAACTAATGTACTTGAGGACTTGTTTCCTCTTAATCGGATTCTTTATGCCATTAATGATATGACATGATTTTATTACCAACATACAGTACGCCATTGTTATTGAGCAAAATTCTCAACTGATTTAGCATGGATATTCAGGATTGAAGTAGTATAGAGAGAAGAGGTTACTGTATTCAGAGAAATGTATCCCAAGTCAGAAAAAAAAAAAAAAAAGTAAATCACAACAACAATAACTGCATAACTCTTAAACAACCATAAATGTAACAATGAAATGCAGGGATTCAGATCCCGTTGAACATGTTGTGTGGCAGGTGGGTTTATTAGTCCTGCCCACATGTTAATACTTAGTCTATTTTGGGAGACAGGCAAGTCTGTTGTTTCAGACTGATTCTGGTTTTGGTTTCCTAGGTCAGACTGAGAAGTTTCAGCCAGTCTGAGGGTCACCACTCCTGTGGTGCAGTTTTCCCATCCTAGGATGAGAAGAGGCCAGAGTAACAGGTTCAGGTAAACTGGCCATCAACCTGCTGGCTGCCCTGACATCAGCATCATCATGGGAGATGAAGGTGGATGTGTTCTAAGACTACCTTTGAAGATGCCCTTACCCCAACCCCCCAATCCTTTGGTTCTCATGCTTGCTGCATCATTTATTGCATCCCCACACTCAGACTGGAGGCACTAATGGTCTGCTGGCAGCACTGGTGGAGGGCAAATTTAACTAACTTTGGGCTGTGGCTCCCTTTTCACGAAGCATTAATAAGCTTTAAATAAAAATTAGAGAATTTGGGAGAAAATTTGGGGATGCCCTCTCCCCCGTGCCTGAATATCTCACCCTGTATGGTTGTTTATTACCTCTCCCCTAGGTGCTGTGAAGGTTCCACATGCGCTCTTAGCTACCCGGTGATCAGGTATTGAGAGGACTGCAGTTAAAGGGGAGTCTCGCAGTTGCTCACCAGGATGAGACCAGAATAAAACGACAGATAATAGAGAAGACCTCGGGCCACCCTGCCCAAAGTTTACCATTCCCAATGTATCCCCACGATGTAAGGGGGGGCAAAGAGGTGTCTTGATCTATCAAACTGAGAGTGTCTACTACCCAGGGCTGGTACTTCCTTTTAGAATGAATAGTATAGGTATTAATTGCAGCTCCTTTGAGGAAGAGTATGTCCCCCTTCCCCCAACCCTGATCCCTACCATCAACTAGCACCCAAAAGAAAAACATTCAAACTATCATTTGATTAATTAACATTGCAGATTAATTAGCATTACAGTAGGTAGGTAAACTTTTTAACAGCTTATCCAAAACATTATCGGGAGATGCATCACATTTTGTCTATGCAACAAAATGCAAGGTGAATAGTGTTTTCCTCAAATGCTGGGTAACGAAAGTTTCTCTGGTATCAGACAGCATAAGGTGAGAACGGCGTAAGCGCAGAAGCAGCCCATATTGCTGCAAGGAGGACAGTATGCTCCCAAAAATGAAAGGTTAGTAACTTAAATTATTTAGGCTTGCTTCTCTGTGACACTGCCACCAGGGTTCAGGTTCCTATCTCAAAGCGCATAGCCAAAGTCAATGAGTTAGTTCTCATCCAGTCATTTGTAGTGGATAGTAAGACAGGTGTAAAAGTACTTACATCGTGGCTGGATGTGTAAGAATAAGCTTCTAGAGCCCTGGGTTAGCCTCATTCTAGAGGAAAGTAAAAGTAAAAAGGATGGAGCCAGCTGTTATTGCGGTGGTTCTCAATCACCAGTGGCATCACAGCAGTGTCCATGAGGCTGAGGTGAACAGCAAAAGAAAGTCCAATGAGGTAATTCTGTTTCACATGACTGTTGATGTCTCCAAGCAATCTGCAGAGGCAGGGAGTTCAGCGGTGGATTCCGAAGATGAGGCGCACTCCTGTTAATTGGTATCCAGTGAACACGCGACAGTGATTGAGCGCCTACTAAAAGGATGACAATCTCAGCGCTTGTGTTCTAGGCTACCTGGCAGGGTAGCAACCAGATATGGGGGTAGGCGACTACAGCAACAGGATGTCGCTATATACACACACGGAGGAGGGACCACGTCGTGCAATGGGCGAAAGGGGAGGGAGGGTATGTGGGAGTAGTGCAGTGGTTGGCTGCTGAGCTGGCTTTGTGGCGTGGTGGGTAGGTGCCAGGCTGGGGTTGGGAGGGTGCCAGGTTTGGTTCTGGGGTGCGATCGCTTTTTGCGTCGGGTCAGGTTCTTTAAGTTTTACACTTGACATGCACCCCCCTGGAGTTGAGAATCCTATGGGGGGGCAGGGGAAATAGCCCCCACATAACATAGAAAACCAGGCACCAGTTTTATGGTCGCTGCAAGTATACATTACCATAATTCATTTTAGGTGATGTACACTGCTTAAATGGTGATCGCCTTCTAAGTATCACTGTTTTTCACATAGAACCCTGTTAATCCTTGACGGGTCCTCATACCACCGGAGCATGGCACCAATGTCGGCACACAGGTTAGTGGGTTTATTTTTGAGGACCACTGTTGTGTGTAAGCCCCTTTCTGGCCATGGACCACCCCAACTGAAGGAGATCCTTCTCCAAACACTCCTTAGCTAGGGAGGGTACAGTGATCCCAAGCTCTTCCAGATATTGTGAGGCATCTAGTAGATCAGCAAAGATACAGGTGCCTTTTTCTGTCTCCACTCACAGTCTGGCAGGGTATAGTATTTGGGTATGGAGATTTCTGGCTTACAGTTGTTTTAAAATCTGCCAGAGGGCTTGTCTGCTTTCCTAGACTGCAGATGTGTAGTCATTGTCAAAGGAAATATGGTTGTTTTTGTTTGTATTTCTCTGTGTTGCCAGGTCCTTTTCAGTGGTTCCCCCTTGGTTGCATAAGATGTCAACTTGGCTACAAAGGAACGGGGCTGAGCTCCAGCATTAGTTGGTCTCGGGCCCAAAGAGCAGTGTGCTCGATACATAGCCAGATTGAAGTCCTCAGGGAGATGGAGTATTTCTCGGATCATTGACTGTAAGAATAAAATCACACTGGGGCCCCCACCCCCTGCCCTCCGGAACACTGTAGATCCATATGTTCTATCTGTGACTCCAGCCCTCAAATTCATCGAGGCAGTGAGTAAGCTACCGGTCTCGGGTCAGTAAGTACAACAGGAGCTGGTCATGCCTGTCGGCCTGTTCCGCAAACATTGTTGTGACAAAGTTCTACTTGGTCAGTTCTGTGCTCGATTTTACCTATATCAGATCACAGGTCAGTAAGGGTCTGATCTATTTTAGCAACAGTTTGGGCAGTTTGTAGGATTGAGGTGATTAGATCCGTGTTTTCTTCTTCAGCAATCTGTGCGGCAGCCATGCAGCTTTCAGAGTCTACCGCCCCCAGACAAGATCAGAGCTTTTCTTGAGTTAGAGCTCCTTAGGTTTTGTGCCTGTGTCCCAGAGTCCTGGGGGGCTTTAGGCCTGATATTCTTAGCCAGCAAAGCCATAGTTGTGCAAGCAGATGTTTGTTGATTTAGACTCATAGGTAGTCAGGGCTGTAAAATCAAGCAGCCATTAAGTTGCTAACGCCACCTGACTCCTTTTGTTTTTCTTAATAAAAAATAACTCCCCTTGTCTTGGGGACTCCCCCAGGTTACCTTCCCACCCAGCTGCTACTCAGAACCCTTTTTTTAACCATCCAGTTGCTACTCAGAACCCTTTTTTTTTTTTTTTTAATCTATTTCTTTTTTTATTTAAAAAAGAAACAAAAAAACAATAACCCACCTTCTCTTGGGACTCACCCAGGTAACAGACCTTCCCACCCTGCAGTCAGAAGTTCTTTGTCTCGGTTTTAAATTAAAAAAAGAAAATACACCCCCTCCCATTTTGGGACTCACACAGGTTACAGACCTTCACCCTATTGTTTTACTCAAGTACTTTTTTTTTCTTTTTATTTAATATTAAACAAACTTTCTTGGAATTCACTTAGCTAGATCTTCCCACCCAGACTGGTAACAGAACTTCTTTGCACACCACATACCCAGGGACCAGCTTTTCTTTCTTGGCACACCATCAGGACACACAAGACAGGACAGGGACTTTTTACCCCTTTCAGTTAGTTTCCCAACATAGTTCTTGCAACAGATATATATATTTTTATTCTTTTTCTAATAAATCCAGCTTATCTTGGGATATACTCAGTTCACAGACTTTCCACCCCTTAGCCCCTCCCCCAAGTTTTTCTGGCAGCAGCATTTTTGTCAACCTCAGTTGGGCAAATTCACTCCGTAGACCTTTGTTAGCTTGGTATTTTGTGTTTTTATTCATTCGGCTGCTGATTACCTTGTCACATTATGTTTGTGCCTGATGCATTTTCCACTCTTCGGTGCTGTTCAATGGCCCCAACTGACAACCACATCTTAACTTAGCCGTGCCTCCCCTCCAACTGTTTCCCGTCCCCAAGACTGTACGACTGTTCACTGTTTTACTTTTTTTTTTTTTTTGTAAACTGTTTCAGCCAGGACCAAATTTCTGAATGTGAGGGTGACCCTGTCTCACTGCCACGACTCGTCACCACCATCTCTCTGCTGAGTTCAATCTCATTGTCGACTCCTCAGCTCTTCTCCCTCAAACTGCTCTCATCAAATGGCAGCTCCTCCTCATGATGCTGTGACATCTCTCAGTCTCTCAACATGAAGTCTTGCAAGGGATGAGAGGTACACACACTAGACCACAAAGGACTGTTTAAGGTAGCTCCAATGGGACACATATGAAAAAAATGCAAAACTGAGTGGCAAAGTGCCATGGAAGACCCTCAACGGCAGTTTGCCACTACGCTATAAAGGTGCGCAGTATGTGCAGGATTGTTCCTTAAGGGGGGGGTTGAAAATTTGCAAAAGGGGAGAAAGATAGCATGATTCAGACAACTCCCCCCCAAAAAAAAAAAATTTAAGCCCTGTGTCTTAATGTCTATTTTGATTTGTGTGTTGGGGATTGTCCTGTGTCTTTATAATACGGTGTTTGTTAGTGATTCTGGTTGTTGTCCCTTTGTATTGGTGTTCTCATTTTGTGGGTTGCTGAAAAGTTAAATAAAGATCATTATACAACAAAATGGCATACATCAATATAAGGCACTCCTCTCCCATTGTTACACCACTGTAGGCCAACCTATAACAAATACATTTTCTAAATATTGGGAAAAATAATGAGCCACATATGCAGCAGGACTAAGGAGTGGTCCAAAAAACACAAAGTCCAAAGTCCAAACACTGTGCACTCTGCACATTATATAGAGCATTAGTTCTCAGACGTTGTCATACTGAGCTGCCCCCAAGCCACGGAAAAGGTCTTGAGCCTCACCCAAATGACAAAATAATCTTGGGCCTCCCCAAAGAAAAATAGTATACTTTGCACAGTACATCATGAATAGAGTGAAACTCCTTTTAGTAGTTGGCTGTCATTTCATTCAGCTTATTGTAACCCCTCCCCCCGCTCAGTCTACTTGTTCCACTATTTTGAGTCTTGTTACCCCTTGTTGCAAAACCTTCACGGGTCAGACTGCTTTTTCTGTCTGTTTCCCCTCTATCTGGAATAACCTTCCCATCTGCCTCTGCCTCTCCCCCTATTACCCTACTGTTAGGAAACTTCTAAGGGATTCTTTTCCTCCCTCCTGCTTTTGTTCCTAGCACAGTACCTCTCTGCTTAACCCTTTATATTTGGGCTGTTCTGCCACCAATCTGATTGGCCAATTGTTACCTCTCATAATTAGTTCACTGTTCCTGTTTATTTGCACTAATGTTCTTTTTGTGCTGCTTGACTATTTTGCAGTTACCTTTTGAATTGTATTCACTCCCTACCCTTCCCTGGGTACACCTGAAATGTTCCTTGGCTCGGAGTGCCTTTCCTAGTCACTGATTTTTAAATAAATACATAAATTCACCTACTGTTATCCACTTTCACTTTGCCTCATCTCTTCACACAAAATATCTAAAAATCAAAACTGTAATACAGTACTTTTTCAAACTTGCTTGAGCCTCCCCTGGAACAGGTTGATGCCTCCCAGGGAGGGTGATCTCGCCATTTGAGAAACCCTGATATAGAGAATAGTGGTTGGACAACAACATACAACCAGCCTGTGCTGCCATAGAGGGGTTCTGATTACATTAGACTTTGGGAGCAAAGCTCGAGAGGTCTGATGTAATTTGAAGCCCAAAGTGGCAGCACAGGTGGGTTGAGCCTTCTGGGACACAGGGCTTTGCAGTATCAGCCAATAAACATCAATCTGAGTTAGACAGCATGAGAGGTAAACAATCCCAGACCTTGAATTCTGTACATTCAATTCATCTTTGGCCCAGCCAAGCCAAGCCCGGCTAAGTTGCAGGTAGTTATGCCCCTATGTGGGTGCTGTTGCAGACTGTCCACCAGCAAACTCCAGTTGTACTACTCTGGTGACTCCAGTGGTCCCAGGGTCTGCTACTGCTCAATCCACCCTTAAGCAGTTGTCTCCTTCTTGCTGGGACAAGTTTAACAATGCTGACTGGCTTGCTTGGAGAATCTGAGAGTGGGGTTGATAAGGATAGGGTCACAGTGTTATCAGAGCACTTTAGAGGTGGCTCTCCAATGGAGTCTGAACTTGCAACCTGTCTATGTTGATTGTGGCCTCCTCTGGGGTTTGGAAGGTCTGTTGCTGTCTATGCACAGTTTTGCTGGTTGAGGTTTCTATGGAATGCTTAAATTCTAAAGCACCTTTCTGGTCTCGATGTACCCCTTCTGCCTCTGAGTCAGTTCTGTGAAACAGTCTGCAAAGATATATATCCTCTGCTCCCTTCAGATCAGTGGTCCCTGATCCCTTGCCATGGCCAGTATTTTTTCTTTGTCTAGGAACTGCAGAAAGCAAGCTATGATGGGGAGAGGTCTGTCTCCTGCTTTAGGGATGGGACCCAGTGTCTGATGTTCCCTTTTAATCTTGAGGGCTGGCGAGCAGATGACCATAGTAGGTTTAGGAGCCCCTTGTAAGAACCCTGCCACCCCTTGTTCTGTTCCTTCTGGAAAGCTGAGAAATCATAGATTGTTCTGTCAGCTTCTGTTTTAGTCCTTTGCCTGCCCCCACAAGTACAATAGGCCCATTAGTCTTCGAGCTCTGTATCCTGGATTCATGGTAGATATCCCTGTCATTTGTATAGTCGAGGAACTTTTTTATATCCCTTCTTTTATATTGAAATTGATGTATTTTCTCATCCAGTGTAGCCACTGAACTTTTGAAGACATTTAGCTCTTTCAGGGACTGTTACAACAAGCCCTTGATCTCTATGGCATCATTTGAAGTGACAGAAGCCATCACAGCCTCAGCTACGTTCGCACCCATCCCTCTCACAACTATTGGCTTTCTTCATTGATAACTTGCTCCAGGAGACAGCTGTCAAGATGAGCCCTGAGGTTTCATTACACCTGAAATTTTTTTAACCTGTTAATCCTATTTTAGGCAAGATGGTTGGGTTTTTACCCACGTTATAATCAATGCTGGGTCACACAAAGCAATCATCTCAGTTGACCATTGTAGTGAGCAGCTTGTGTATGCATCCTGGAATGTAGTTTTAAATTGTTCCAATCTCTCTCGTCAAAGATCGCCCCTTTAGTGTAGCTGCAGCCACTGCCATCACTTTCCCTGCAGTCTTGTCAGCATCTTTAACTGTGTCAGCCATAGCCTCCACCCAGTTTTACACTGTATTTAGCCTAGTGGCATATAAATCAAGTTTTTTGTAAAGTTTGTGAACAACTGTGGTTAGAGCAGTTAGTCTTTTGAACTGAGTCAAGATATGCCAGTGAGATGAATTCTTTGGGCTCCAACCCTGATGTAGGTGGTTTGTAGACCCCTGCACATGGGACAAAAAAGCCCTCTTTCTTTTTGCCATGTTTCTTGCTCATATAATGTACTCCTGCAGATTCAAGTAGAGTGTCCTTGTACCTTCCTCTCTGATCAAAAGTACAGCCCAGCTGGTTGAAAAGACAGGTGTTTAAACCCTTTATTCTGGACTTTGGCAGGAGCGTCAACAAATGCAACCTCTCAGCTTGACTGCTGACTATGCCCCAGCACACAGATAATCAAAACAATTTGTGAGAGATTCCTATGCAAACATTACTACCTTACACTTCTATTACAATTTTTTGTATTTTTATCTGTGGTTTGTATCAAGGATGGCCTGCATTTAAAGGCAGGTTGTATCGCAAAATTAAATATTTATGTGCTAACAATAATGTATTTCGTGTTTCTGGATTTGATCAAATTTATTGTTATCAGTCTCTCATATCAAAGTAAGCATAACAAACATCAACTAAGTGAATATATTTAACAAATACAAAGATCATATTTTTAGAGATAGAAACCACAGAGTCTCGCCAACTGTACAGTGTCTTATCTGACATGACTTCAAACCTGATTAGAAGCCATGGCTTGTATTTGAAGGTGGCTTGTATTTGGTTCCACCAAGTTTCGTCGACATTGTTGACAGAGTTTACAGTGACACTAATTTGTTGATGGTGACCACATCATCCGGAAAATGTGTCAACAACTACCACAGCACAGGGCACATTTAGACGGTTTCTCATGCCCGCGAAGGGGGACACCACACTGCCCTCAGCACCCCCCTGGACTTAAAGATAATCAACTCCAGGGGAGATCAATGGGGACAGCGGCCTACACCAGGAGTTGCTGTATCCGTACAGCAGTCCGACAACCCGTTCAACACTGTGGATGTAGAACGGGTTGTGTCGTTGTTACAGATTTGCTGTGGAGGCGTTGCTCAAATATATTTTATATACATATATATATACACACACACACACACACACACACACACACATATATATCACATACACACACACACACACACACACACGCACACACACATATTATAGTGGCACGGTAGTGCCACTATAGTTAGGGTTGAGGAGCCATTTCTATGTTAAACCCCAAATCTTTGCACCTTAATAACTTTGCAACCGTTTGACGGATTTGCCTGAAATTTGGAATACATGATCAGTACCATAGGCCTTGGGATCTGCCAAGTTTCGTGACTGGCCAGATATACGGCTGCAGAGTTATTAAGCGTGATCTGTGCGCCGCTGCTACACTTTTTCAGAATTCTGTGTCACGCTACAGGTCGCACGGTTTGCGCAATCGCCCAAAATCTTCAGGAAACGTGCAGCTGGTCCCCATGTGCCTTTGAAGATTATGAAAATATTAAACGGTTCAAAAGTTATTCGAAAACAGTTTCCCATTATAAGTCAATGGGAAAGTTAAAACGTTCGACAGTGTCGCAAATGCATTTTGACAAGAATGGGCCTGTTACTTTCAAGAATTGGCTATTTTATTTTCAGTTGGTGATCAGAGAAATGGTTGGCATTTAAATTTGGGACCCTCTAGCAACCTAATTCTTTTTGTATTCAACTAGTCGGACCCTGAGGATGCTTGCCATGTCTTTATTTTGTGTTAAAACACCCCAAAAATATGTTTTTCAAATTTCTGGAAAAAGTACTTTCACAAATTACTTTCATGCTCACGAAAGTGTCGAACGTTTTTGCAAAAGCTTTCGCAAATTGCAACAGTAGTTTTCCATCTGTGGGAAAGTGACAGCGATTCTTTGACAAAAGAATCGTTGGGAGTTTTGGGCTGAAATTTGGAGGGAGCGGAGCTGACATCACACAGATGTGCCTTTCAGTGTTGCATTCAAAAAATATTACACGATGGCAAAGTTACGGCACTCCAAAGTTGACGGTTTTTCCTATAGGATAACATTATGGCGCCCGACGAATTACAGAAATCCTTTGGCACCCTGCTGCAAAATAACGGTTTGGTCTTTTTTCCTGAAATTTGAGGAAGACAGCCAACAGCCCACAGATGTGCCTTTCAGTGGTTTGGTGAAAAAATTACAGGAGGCAAAGTTATGGCCCAAAATTTTCTTTTTTCCCCATAGGATAACATTATGGTGTTCACGCTCTTTCAGGGCCTGTATCTCGAAACGGTGCGAGATAATGGACTTTTCGCTAGAAAATTCTTAGCCTCAAAATAGGGCTAAGATTCAAATTAGCCAGGACAGTTGTAAATAATATGACTTTTAAATTTTTTTTCTACGTCATATGGTTCCTGAGATATAATGTATTTAGTATTCCAAGATCTCATTTTCTGCGCTGATACTCATTATTATGCATACATTATTTGTACTCACTGGCCCAGATATTCAAAAGGGTTGCGCCATGTGCAACAGGGTTGCTCATGCGCAAGTCCAAAACTGCTCCATTTCGCGATATTCAGAAGGAAGCAGTTGCGCCCCCGAAAACATGCTGAGCAACAGCGCAATGAAAATGAAGGCATGCGCAACCGAAGGGGGTGGATCCATGCATAAAGACTGCAATGCGATATTCAAAGACTTACGCAATGCGTAATAGCGGCACGGCCGGAAACTGCGCACTAGCGGAAATGAGCCAAAATAAAAAGGCTCAAGGAAGCGACGCAAGAACGCTACTAGGCTGCCAAGTGGGGGAGAGAGAGAGACAGACAGAAAAGGGCAGGCAAGGAAAGTGTGTCCCATAGTTTGTAGAGGCCAGCGGGGTGCCCGTGCAGTGGAAGTAGCAGTGAGGACAGCGGGGTAACACAGCAACAGCAGCCGGGGGAGAAGCCAGGAGATGGACAGTGCCAGCTTCCACATGGAAGCTATAATGAGGGGGGTGAGAATGCATGCTGAAGGGGGATGTGGCCGTGGAAGGGCCCGTCGGCGGTATGCCCCCAACAGGCGGTACTGTGCCCGCATCAGCTTTGAGCTGTACACAGATGTAGAGATCATGGGCCGGTACCGCCTGAACAGGGCAATACTGAGACAGCTCTGTGAGCTGTGCAGTGATGTGATGCAGGCACCCTCATGACGGAGTCACGCTCTGTCGGTGGAGACCAAGGTGACAGCCTGCATGTGCCTGCCTGCACGGGCACCTTCCAGAGGCCGACAGGGGACACCACAGGCATCACACAGTCGGCCACGTCACGCATCCTCACCCAATTCCTCAGCGCACTGCTGCCACATGCTGCGGAGTACATCCATTTCCTCAGCACCGCGGCAGAGCGTACAGCAAACATGCAGGAGTTCCACAGGGTAGCATGTATGCCTGGCATGCTAGGGGCCATAGACTGCACCCATGTGGCCATCCGCACGCCACCTGGCCCCGATGGCCACGCATATCGGAACCGAAAGGGATTCTCCAGTGTCAACTGCCAGGTGGTGTGTGATGCCACTGGGCGCATAATCAATGTCTGTGCCACACACCCTGGCGGAGCACATGATGCCTTCATATGGTATCAGTCTGCACTGTGCCATCGATTCGAGAGTGGGGACATCCCCACAGGACATCTAGTGGATGAGTACATATGTATGGAATGCAAACTCTGGGCAAGGGTGGGAATGACACAGGTGCCATGGTAGTGGCACACAGGGAGATGGCCAATATGGACCTGAACCTGACACTGCTCTCCACTATCTCCACACAGGTGACTGCGGATACCCACTCCGTCCCTGGCTGCTCACACCGTACCGGCGCCCCACGACCCCAGCGCAGCTATGCTATAATGAGGCACATGCTGCAACACGTAACATCATAGAGAAGGTGTTTGGGATGCTCAAGGCACGCTTCCGATGCCTAGACACCTCCGGCGGTGCCCTACAATACAGCCCCCAAAAGGCCTCTGGGATATTCCTGGCCTGTTGCATCCTGCACAACATGGCCAAAGACCATGGGATAGCTGTACAGGTCGAACAGGGGACAGCGATGGGGACACCAGTGGCGCTGGTGATGATGGTGATGAGCAGCCCCCAGGACGGAGGGACTCGACTGAACCGCAGGCCCAGCTGCACCGGGACACCATCACAGAGGAGCACCACGCACACACATGTAAGTCAAGGGACATGTGCAACCAACACTGTCCATGCGCAAACCACAGGCACACAGGGGAACACACCAGGGGTGCATGACGGTCAGGGAGTGGAAGGGTCCAGGCATACCAACACACCATCAGGAGGGTGAGCACTCATATGGACACACACACCAGGCACAGAGCGTACATGGGCAGATGCACAGCACTGCAGAACTGACATTGCTAACACACAGCACCACCGACCACCCCACCACCTGTACTGTCCAAGTACGTGTGTCAGAACCTGGGCACCCTGCACCTTGGTGTACAGTGCAATGCAGGCATCATCATGCACACGCACCTGTGGACAGCAGTTGGGAGGGTGTGCAGGTAGTCCGTGTGTCGGCGTGGCGCAGCAGAGCACCCAGCAGTGCACTGCCCACCATGACACACATTGCACACAGGGCAGCACCAGACAGGGCCCGCACTGGGAGACAGCCAGTCATGTAGCACTGTCCCACGGCCACCACGGATGCGTGTGCGGCCCCGCCATGACCCAACAGCACGGGCAGGCTGAGCAGGGGCCACATGGGGTGGCACTGTTGCACCACCAGGAGTCCCACTGCGCGAACGCGACCTTGCCCGCACAGGGGTCTGCAGCACGCCGAACAAACCTGCACCAGGGGTGCTCGGGATGCCCACAGCAGAACCCAGCGTCGACAGGCCTGGTGTCGCATGACGCCGGGAACGGGGAGTGGAGAGTGCACTGTGTGGGGTGTGCGGTACAGGGCACCTGACTGTGTGCCCAATGCATCCACGACAGAGACCACTGCCTGGGTCAGCCTGTCAATGGCGGCGGTCACATCCGTCCGCATACGGACCAGCTCGGCTCGGTCCCGAGCACACTCCCTGCTGTGCCACTCCACGGACACAGACAGTGCCTCCACGGACCTTGCAACCCGCCCCTGCAGCTGTACTGATTCCTGCAGCAGGCGGGTGTGCGCGTCCAATGGGTACTGTGCCCCAATGGCATCGCGGACACCCAGTGGTGGACAGTCCTGATGCACATCACCCCTGAGGGTGGGCGCTGTTCGCCAGGACCAGGTATGGGCGGATCAGCGGCGTGGACATGTGCCACTGCTTGACACTGTACCCCAGACCTAGTGTGCGACTGCTGCTACTGCCCCTCCAACCGCTGTGCCCCCAGGTCCACCTGTTCCAGCGCCTGGCTGGCAACAGCCAGACACCTGCACAGCCACTGGTGCTGCCCCACTGTGCTGACAGGCACAGCCTGGGACTGTGCCAGCATGCTGGTACACATGTTTGAACCAGAAAGGCCCAGGGGCACGCTGCGGCCTGCCGTGGTGTCCGCTATGGACACACACCTATCACTGCCCATTGCAGGCCTTCTATCATCAATGGTGCAGGTACGTGTTACTGTTATGGTCACAGCATGCTGGCATGCTTGCATGCCAGACTGCTGAGCACAGGCTGTGCACCCCCGCACCGATCACTGACACCAGAGTTGTTGGCCCAGCGTGCATGCTGCTGCAGTGCCTGCTGGCTGGTGGTGGAGGTGGATGGTCCCTCCTCCATTTCCAGCAGGTCAGCATCACTGTCTGGACCCACTACCACCGTCTCCTGAAGACGAACAGGATCTGTAACAGAAAGAGAGTACATGTGAGTGCATGTGAACAACCACCACCACCACCCCCCAAACACCACCACCATGTCATACTGCAGTGATGGGCTTCCACCTGTCTGGAATCCTCCGCCTGGTATGCCCACAATGGCGCTGGCTGCATGGCTGCGACCAGTCTCCTCATGGGGGTCAGCTGCACCACTGGTGGGCCCCGCCAGTGCCAGCATCGCGGCCGCCTGAAGGCTGCCACCCTCTCCTTCAACCTCCTGCGGTCAGTCCCCATCTTTTCTTGCATTCCTGCATGGAGCGCGTGGCTTCCGTGCAGGTTAACGGCCCGAGCTACCCTCCCATGCAGCCGCAGACGGGACTGAGGGGTGCCTCCGTCCACTCAGTAGTGTGGCTCATCTTCCAGGTAGGCCTGAAGAGGGCCTGCCTCTGCCGCGCTGTGAAGTTGGGCCTCCCTACGCCCACCGCCCTCACCCTCACCTTGGCTCTGCTGGGCATGGTGATCTGTATGGGTGGAAGTGGACACCTGTCACTGTGCAGTCTACAGCATTTCCCATGAGCATTGTCCTGAACATCACACAGCATGTAACTCACCTCTCACCTGCAGTAACCGAATCTGGCAGCACAGCCCACTGTTGCACATTTATAGCGCAACACATGCAAATTAGAGTGGAGTATCTTTAATGACATGCAAATCACGCCACTGCGCCTTGAATGGCTGATCAGATGATTTGCATGTGTCGGCTGAATATCGCAATCTCGCGCTTTGCGCACACGGAAGAGTCGGCTGAGCCAATGGCGCAGATCTGTGCCTGTGTGGTACACTGCATTGGCGCATGCCCAGATAGCTTACGCATGCGTCTGTCGTGCTGCTGACGTGCTGAGCGCGAGAGGCAATTCAGGCCATGGCCACCATTGTGCCAGTGGCGCTACAGCACTGGCCACTATATGGCGCTGTGGCATTACTGCGCAATAGTCCACTGTGGCACTGGTACGCAGCTGGTCGGTCGTGCAGGATACCTATACGTCAGATGGCGCTGTGTGTAGCCTTACGTCACTGCTCATGACCGTGTGTATGCCCTTTGCCCCCTGCCGCTGTTCGCCTGCCATGTGTACGTCCCTATTGCGCTGTCTGGTGACAGCGCTATGTGAAGTGACAGCGCTGTTCGAACAGCGCGATTGAAGCCTGTGGTGGTCTATTGCGCAACATCTCCACGTGGGGTTACGGTGCAGTAGGGCGCCATATTGCCTGCTGTAAACTGGCTAACATGGCTAGGAGGAGGGCTGTGAGTTGGAGCCCACTGGAGGTGGCCAACCTGGTGGCCCTAGTAGAGCCCCACAATAAGGCACTCTATGGTGAGGCCCCCCTCACCATAGCAAGAACAGAGGTGTGGCAGCAAGTGGCCACTGATCTGGTGGGGGTCACTGGATGGTGCCGGTCTGCTGAGCAGTGCCGGCACCGGTACAGTGACCTCCGCCGGAGGGAGCCAGACATGTTGGCAAGGCTGCGGGCACGTGCCAGGCGGGGCGTGGTGCCTAGGCCAGGTGAGTGTACCATCTATGCACCTGTATTCTCTGTAGGGGTGTGTGTGTGCTTTGGTGGCTGTGCATAGCTGACGGCTCGGACACAGTTGGCTGTGTCAGTGTGTGCAGCTGTGCGATGGATGGGTATGGCTGTGTGGGCAGGCACTCTCACTGGGGCAGGGGGCACTCTGCTTTTGAGTCACACTGATGTTTGTCTCAACATATGTCTCCCACAGGCCGGATGTGAGGATGCAGGGCCGGGTTGAGGAGGGTCGTGCAGGCCCCGTGGCAGCGGGAGTCGCACCCGGATGCAGCAGCAACAGCAGCAGACACAGCTGCTCAGCAATGTGAGTATCATGACTTCATGGATGCTATTGCATGCTGGGAGTCCACTAGCCCTTCACAATACAACCATGCAGGGCAGGGGAGGTCATAATTCCACTATACAAGACACTAATGAGGCCCCACCTGGAGTACAGTGTACATTTCTGGAGACCATACCTACGTAAGGACGTAGAGTGGGCAGGGAAGGTTCAGAGGAGGGCAACAAAGATGGTGCATGGCTTGCATCACGGGTCCTATGACGACAGGTTGAAGGAACTGAACATGTACTCCCTGGAGGAGAGGGGGGAGAGCGGGGATATGATAGAGACATACAGGTATCTTACAGGGGGGGATCAGGGTGCAGGACACACTGTTTTGAAGTGAAAAGATGTTCCAGGACTAGAGGGCATGGATGAAGTTGGAGGGAGGACGATTCAGAGGACACATGGAAAAGGATTTCTTCACAGAGCGGGTGGTGGACAAGTGGAACACCCTGCCAGAGGAAGTGGTGGGGCTGAAACAATCACGGATTTCAGAATGCACGGACAGACATAAAGGAATCTCTGGAGGTCAGGGGTAAGGGCAACAGACTTCTAGGAAAACAAAGTGAACTTACAAGCTCAAATGGACAGACTGGGTTGGCCATAGGCCCTTATCTGACCACACTGTCTATGTATCATCTATATATGTATGCACGACACAGGTGACATGCATCACTGTCCAGTATCACAGCACGCCTGTGTGCAGCCACTGGTGGTCCAGGCATGCACTGGGCACATAGCTGTGTAATCGCATCTCACCACGCTGCCACGCCACTGGACAGCCTTGTTTGTGCTGTGATGGACATGGACAGTGTGTGTGTGTGTGCAGTGGTGCGCATAGTTGGTGCTGCCTGTTTGTGATGGCCATGTGCATGTTCACTGTGGGTGGGTGCATGCCATCACAGGTGTGGGACATTGGGCTATATGGCTTGCAGGTTGGGTGGTGTTCAGGGTTGTGGTCAGTCACAGCCATTGACTGTGTTCCCATTTTCCTAGGCCTTGAGGTTCTCAGGAGGATTGCTCGCGATGTTTGGCACCTCACACAACTGGGAATGAAGAACCAGGAGATCCTGCAATCCATCCGGCGCCATGGAGTTCGGCGGAGGCGGCACAGGACGGTGCGCCAGCAGGGGGAGGACCAGCAGCCGGCTGGGCCATAGCCCATATTACCCTTCCCACTTCTCCCATCCCTACCACCCTGCCTTCCCTCTCCAAGTTTTTAATCCTTCCCCCTTGAACACCCCTACCTTGTACCAGTCCCCCTTGTAAATAGTTTCTCTGTTTTGGTTATTTACTATTTTTAAATATACATTTCTATTTTGATATGAATACTGTGTTGGTCTCTGATTTGCAGCTGGCTATGGGTGCTCAGTTGCAGGGTGTACATGCCATCTGGGGTGGTATGGTCCTGGGGGCGTGTGTGCATGTGTGCATGTGTAGGTATCTCCAGCATGGCAGTGACTTTCTGTTGGTCTTGCCGTCTGCTGCCACCCACTGCTGGGTGCACAGGGTGTGTCTGGCTTGTAGGCTTCTGTGCTGCACGGGGTTGACGTGTGCTGGGGGGATGCATGGTTTCCTGCAGTGCCAGTCACTGCACATAGGTGGTGTCTTGGGGTCACAGTGCAGGGTGTGCTGTGCGTACGGGGGGCTGCAGTGCACTGTGGTTGTCAACCCCCCGTGTGTGGCACTCTCAGCATGCCAGTGGTTGTGCTGGGGTGTCATAGCTCCGCTATGCTGTGTTGGCTTGTCCCCATGGGCCAGTAGATCATCCGCCACACCCCCAGTGATGCTGTGCTTGGGGTGCAGGTGTGGTGTGGGTTCTGCAGTGTGTTCCTGTGCCCATGTGTGGCATGGCTGGCGGGGCCCCAGCCTGCCTCCCTGGATGTGCAGTTCCATTGCTCTGGGGGGGCGGGGCTCTGCTTGCACTATGGCACCTCTGGAATGCTCAGCTGGGCTGCCCTGGTTGCTCTATAGCGCAACATTTCGGCTCAGCTTCTCCTTCCTGGTTGCGCTATGGCGCAGTATGTGCGATATTCAGACGTTGGTTGCTTGCGCAATTTGTTCTGCTCCATGTTTGAATATCGCACCTGTTGCGTATTTGCGCAACTGGTTTGTGCTTGTTCTCTGCAGTTGCGCTCATTTTGAGCGCAGTTTGAATATCTGGGCCACTGTCTTTCTATGCAGGTTTTGGGGAAAACCAGCCTGTGCGCTTACATTACTGTTACTGTTGCCCTTTCTGCTTGCGGTTCTGTACCCATTTCATTTACCGTTGACATCTGCGCCACCATGTACGTTATCCTTTGCGTTTTCATTTGCGCTTGCGTTTATGTTACTTTTTTGCCATTTGTATGTACCGTACTGTTTCTCTTTCTGTTTCACTTTGCATCACCATGCCCATTGACATTTCCATTTACAGGCACCATGTTACTATGTGACAAGACATCACGTGGCACACCATTCCCATCTAAGCCACCGTGTTAGTTACCCTTTCTGATCTCATTCGCGCTTGCGTTACCTTGTGCGCCACTGTTAGCGCTTCTGTTTGCATTGCTCTTCCTGTTACTATGCCACAAGACATCATGTGGGAGAGCGGGCCCTTTCGCCTGCGCCCCGCTGCTGCATTACGTGCCGGAGCGCGGGCCCTATGTGCATTATCCTTTACGCTTTCATTTGCGCTATGCTTCTGTTATTTTTTGCCATTTGTGTCTACAGTACTGTTTCTCTTCTGTTTCACTTTGTGTCACCATGCCCATTGACATTTCCGCTTGCAGGCACCATGTTACTATGTGACAACACATCACGTGGCACACCGCTCCGGCTCACGCCACCATGTGTGTTACCCTTTCTGTTCTCATTCGCTTGTGTTACCATGTGTGCCACTGTTAGCATTTCTGTTTGCGTTGCTGCTCCTGTTACTATGCCACAAGACATCATGGGCCCCACGCTCCCGCCACCGCATTACATTCACTATTTCTCATTATCATTCTCAAAAAGAAGGGAAATTAGAGGAAAAAAACTCCGCTTAATGCATTAGTTAGGGTTGTTCCACAGCGACAAAAGTGAGGAAATTACCGTTAGGGTTGAAAAGGGTTCACCCCCCAGCACCACACACACACACACACACACACACACACACACACACACACACACACACTCAAGTATGGGGAGGACCAAGTCAACACAACCAATAACAGACATCCAGCAGCAGGTGACAGAAATAAACAATTGTCTAAATGTACTACGAGACATCCCCACCCACCTGACCAGGTACTGCATGCTCAGTGGAGATCAACAGCAAAACTGAGGCCATGTACACCAAACGTACATCCCTGATTGCAGCTGCACACAACGCACTACACTTAGTGGTTGCATGGCCTTACCTACCGATGCCCCACACCAGACCACACCACTTGTGGTGGGCCACCTGAGCAAGAGAGTTCAGCAAAACCAAGGAGTTGTACAGGTATAATATCTCTGATTATAACAAGTGTTTGAGAAATGCAGCTTTCTAATTGACTGTAAACATTGTAACAGCCTTATGTTTAGTTTTTATTAACATACATGTAGAGCCTAACCATATGATGAACATGGTTTAATGTTGTTTAAAAAACAGTTTTATTATGATAGCAATAAGCCACTCCCAGGTATTATGTTAATGGTCAGTTTCACTGTCTAGCGTCATGTGGCACTCTGCCATGCCTCATTCAACATTAAACCCCTACAGGGTGATTAACAGACCATTTAACATAACTGTTGGTCATGTCTTATTGCTTAATTGTCTTTATGAGTAGATACTCTCCTCTGCTAAGCACTGCAGCAGCTTTGCTAACACAGTGTCCCACCCAGTTACACCATACACTGTCTAGTTACTGGAGAATGGCTGTGAATATGAACTCATGAAGATGAACAGTGTAACTTGATCATTACAGTCATCGAAACCCTAGTGTGATTATAACTGACAGAGTCAGTGATAGAGGATAACCCTTGCTGTCCTAGTACACTTACCCCATTGTGAGTTAAATCAACACTAAAAGACATTCTGTTTATATCTACACCATACCTACTTGATTCCTGTTGTACCACAATTAACATAGTTATCACTTTGATAGCATCAGTGACAGAAGTGTGGCAAACCCAAACAGTAGGCATACAGCCGGAGTATAAAACAACTGTTAAAAAAATTTACACTGTGTCCATAAGTGCCATAGATCACTCATTGCAACAATAGTAAATGTATTACTATTTGAATAAGTTAGTCATCACAGATGCAATGAGATTGTCTTTATCAGGTACAAAATACTCAGTAAGTGCCTACAGGAAAATCTATCCTATATACATCTCCGATACAGGTACATCATTGTTGGCTCAGTAGTGCTATGATATTTAGAAGTTGCTTGGCCTGATCCATGCAATTACAATGTTTCTTACAAAGAATACTTACTGCATCTTTAGTATTGAAACACACTGAAGGTCTATGTATGTACATCAGCAGTACACCTTCATCAGTACGAATGCATGTGATACTAGCAGTACGAATTTCACAGCGTTGAACAGGCAGTGCTTTTCCATACGTTTACATCAGCCTCTCTGTGTTGAGTAAACCATTGCAGTAAATGTACTACTATGTAAATCACCTACTAAATGTATCACTACTTTTATCTTGAGCATGCTAGTATCTTGTAGTTAATTTATGTGCTTCTCTTAATTAATGTATACTCACTAGTGTTAAAACCTTTCTACAACTGTCATCATGCACCTTCAGCATTTTATATTGAATAACAGCACAGTACCAGTTGTGGTGTGGTGTGGGGCATCGGTAGGTAAGGCCATGCAACTACTAAGTGTGGTATGTTGCGCAGCTGCAATCAGGGATGTGTACGCTTGTGTACATGGCCTCAGTTTTGCTGTTGATCTCCACTGAGCATGCAGTACCTGGTCAGGTGGGTGGGGATGTCTCGTAGTACATTTAGACAATTGTTTGTTATTTCTGTCACCTGCTGCTGGATGTCTGTCATTGGTTGTGTTGATTTGGTCTTCCTCATACTTGAATGTGTGTGTGTGTGTGTGTGTGTGTGTGGTGCTGGGGTGACTGGAGTTAGGGTTTTCAACCCTAACAGCGAATTTCCTCACTTTTGTCGCTGTGGAACAACCCTAACTAATGCATTAAACGGATTTTTTTGCCTCTAAAATACACACACACACACACACACACACACACACACACACACACAAGGGCAACATGGATTTTAGGGTGGGTTGTAGTGCAAAATCACATTGTTGTGCGCTGATAATAAAACATTACAGTCTTGATTTACTGGATGAAAACAGGACAAAAGAAGGGACAAGGCCCATTGGGATTGTCCTCCCACAATAATGGGATATTAAACAAATTATTGAGCAAGTAACCATGAATCAAGCCTAAATTTAAAGGAATCGAAGTCATCGGCCTCTGCAATAGTGTGAGGCAGGAATTCTAGCATTTTGCTGCTCTTATATTGAAGAAATCATCATATTTTTGCTATTAGCCCTCAATTTTAATTGCTTAGTGTGTAGTCTTTCCACAATTATCTTGTTGGCTAGTGATGGCCCACATATGTTAAGAAGCATAGGATTAAGTACTAGCTTGTACACAAGTAGCAAATTGCCCCTTTGCCTTCTCACTGATAATGGATAAAGCTTTGTCTCCCTAAGTCTAGTAACATGGCATTTATTTCTTAATCTGGGGAAGGATTTAGTTAATCTCCTCTGCACTTGCTCAAGATGATTTGATCAAGTTTATTGTTATTGATCTACTTCATAGCAACATAAGCATAATAAGCTTCAATTAAGATAATGGCCCAGATATTCAGACTGTGCCTGGCAGGGGCACAAGCCTGGGTGCAGTGCAAATGGGATGCACCAGGGCCAGGACCAGGTGATATTCAACAGTGACGTGTCATGGCGCAGCACCATTGGATATGGCACAGACAGCGCACAGTGCCGTGGCACTGCACTGCCACAAGCCACAGGTAGAGAGCATGGGGATGCGCCAGTGCAAACGATCACCAGTAGCAGTAGTAGAAACATTCCCCGGTAGTCTAGTGGTACCCCCCCCCCCCCGTCCAGTGCCGCAATTGCAGTAAATCTCGGTAATATAATTACCTGGTGACCAGTGGCACCCCTCCCATCCACACAGAACCCCATGCCCACCCGCCTCACTCCCCATTATCCAGCAGGAGGCTGCAATCCGCCTGCATACTGCCCCACAGCCTCCAGCCATGAGTGCAGGTACAGTATGGGCTATAAGCCTATTTGTCCACAGTGTGGACCAATGGGCTTACAGCTGATACTGTACCCGTCATTCGGCAGGCAGTTGGGTGGTATGTAAGTGGTTGCAGCTGCCCACCAATGACGGAAGCAGCGGGTGGGCTTGGGGTTCTATGGGGTGGAGGGGTGGGGTAGCCACTGGATTACCAGGGAATTATATTACGGAGATTTACCCCAATCGCGGCAATGGGCGGGGGGGTACCATTAGACTATTGGGGAATGTTTCTACTACTGTTACTTTCGATCAGGGTAACAGGCGAGGGGGGGGGTACCACTAGACTACCAGGGTACTATGTGTGCTTGTGGACGATGTTCTGGGTGGGCGGGAGGCCACCTACGGCTGGCGGCTGCTGTGTTGCATCCTACAATACAGCAGCCACCTGTGGGTGGCCAGGATTTGTCCCCACTATTCACGGGCTCAACTTTGAGCCCCCCTATGTGGCGCAATGCAGTGTTGTGCCACCATATGCACTGCACATCCCAGGCTGAATATCAGGATGTGCCACAGATGAGTGGGCATGCCCCCTGCATCTGCACTGCATATATTTTCATTGTGCCCTGGCACATCGGGATTTGCGCTGTGCCTGGCAGCCTTTCCAATATCCCACTGGGGCACAATGCGTGGTTGCACCGGCACATCTCTGTTGCACCATGCACAACCACTTTGAATATCCGGGCCAATATGTTTAAAAAATACAATAATGATCATACAGTATTTACAGAGATAATAATCAGAGAAAGTCCCACCTACTATACAGTGTTTGACATGACTTCAACCCTGACTAAAAGTTGTGGGTTGTATTCAAGGGTGGATTTCATTAAAAGTATTCACTGTGACCTAAGGCTTGTATTTGAGGATGGCTCTGTTTTGTGAAATATGGTATTTAGCCATTTCCTATACAGTGATTTAAGCATGTGCAAACAATACACTGTTCAAAAATTAAAAATGAATTAACATTGTTTTACTAAACCAGCAAAATGACCCATTGCTCCATAACATCTAACAAACCTGTGAGTTTCATAATTTAACTCGTTGTGTTTTTTCAGCTATTTCTTTAACAAACAGAGCATGCCTGAACAATTAAACATTAATGACTTCACAACAAATTAGTGTTTTTTCCACCTACCAAAATGACTTAGTTCTCCATTACATCTCTGAAACCTGTACATTTCATAACTAACCTTCTGCAGTTTCTCTGTATCCATTGGCAAAAGCTGGGCTCAAAATGGGCAAAACTACATACATTCAACACACTACAACTCAACTGTCATATAGGTTTCTATAAAATGTTCCACATTAGCAAACCAGTGCTTCTATGCAGCTATGGAGGCGGACATGCCGACCAAAGAGAAGAGTCCATGGGCGCTTTTGGCAGGATCTTCAGAAACTTGTTCATGCAGGACATTTATTCACATGAAACAGATTTTAATTATTACAATTAATCCACAGGAACCACTTATGGGTATCTGCCTTCTCAGCTCCTTAATCTTTTGTGAAATTTGTGAGATCACAAAGTCTGTAGATTTCAAAGCTTTGTCCAGTTCCTCAAATGGATCTAAAAGTTCTTTCAGGCACTTAACTGTGTTCAGAAAGTACTGAACCTTTGTGTCCCAGTGCAGGAGCTCACAAGTCCTCACTCTGTGGCTTCACAAGCACTGACTCATCCAACCCCTTGTCAGGATACTAAGGGGAATTTTTACCCCCTCTATCTGAGCATGTAATCGGTCTCTTGTTACAAATTAGGACATAAAACATGTTTATAAAATGGTAAGAAAACATCTAGAAATCTTATTGGCCAGGAGACATCAGCTGACTGTACATTAAATCTCTATATATGCACAATCATCCTGGTCCTAAACCACATCACACAATGAGCAAATCAGTTCTCATACAACCAAAACTATCTTCCATCAGTCCCCCTTCAACCAGAACTAATCTTCCATTATAAACATGACTGCTACCTTTACACTGTAAAACAAACTTCAGCTGGGCCCTAAAAATAAAACTACCTTAAATAAAAAAATAAAATAAATTAATTAAATGTTGTTTCCCTGATCATCACACTCCCCTTACACACATAAACAAATTAGAAACATTAAGTGTTGTTTATAGTTTTCATTACAACTGTTTGCTTACTAACAGTGAAAAATCCCCCTTCTGTCTTTACCTGCTCATCATATATAATTGAGTCTCTGGTTCTAAAACAGGCCTTTGTTGTCTGTGTGTACAGAATGTCAGGAGAGTAACATTCTACAAGTGGAACAGAACAGAATTTTGAATCTCTGTATCCCATGGTAAACATTCCATGATAAACATTAAGGGCTGGATATTCAAACTGCGCCTTTCATCGGCGCAAGCCCTTGAGCTGCGCAAAATAGTTGCGCAGGGGTGTGTCCGGGGCGATATTCAAAGGAGTTGTGCAATTGAGCAACTCCTTTGAATATCACCCCCCAGCCACAGCCACTGTGCATGGCGCAGTGGAACTTGCGTCACCGCAAGTTGACAGAGTGGGGCATTCAACTTGCGGTGGCGCAAGTACCATTGCACCATGCACAAAATCACGATATTCAAAAGGTGACATGCAAATGGGGCTATAATTCATGCAAGGCGCGGGGGGGCCATTTGCATGTGATTGTGGCCCCATTTGCATGCCATTAGCATGTAGGTGCACCGATTCCCGAGGACTTGCGCCTGGTGCCCTGCCAGGCAGCAGCCGTCGGGGACCGACGCCCTGCAGCCCGATCACCGGGCATAGTGTACTCCCTCCCCACCAGCCCAATCACGGGCAGCAATGTAGCCCCCCTCCTCCGATCATCTCCCTGGTGGTCAGTGGACCCGAAATGCCCGATGCGGGCAGAAAGTAAACTGAAACCCCGAACATCCCCTGGTGGTCCAGTGGACGGAAATGCCCGATAGCGGGCAGTAAGTAAATTGAACCCCCAAAAACATCTCCCTTAAGGCTAGTGTCCCCCCCACCCACGAAGCCCACCACCCGCGCTCCCCTGGCAGCGGCGGGCAGCATCCCACCGCCTGCCGCCCGCTGCCGCCGACTGACTGCCCGGTAGGGCTGCACCAGTGGTGCAGAGCAAGAGCCAATGGGTGTACGGCTATACCGTCATGACAGTCAGATTTGTGAATGAACATTCATTCACAAATCTGTACTGTCATTCGGTATGGCTACGCCCATTGGCTCTTGCTCTGCACCAACGGCAGCAGCTCACGAGCAGTCAGTCGGCGGCGGCAGGTGGGTGGGATGCTGCCGCCCGCCGCCGCCGGGGAGCGGGTGGTGGGGCTCGTGGGTGGGTGGGGTGGGGGACACTAGCCACCAGGAGATGTTTGAGGGGGTTCAATTTACTTACTGCCCGCAATCAGGCATTTCGGTCCACTGGACCACCAGGGAGATGTTCGGGGTTACATTGCTGCCCGTGATCGGCTGGTGGGGAGGAGTACACTATGCCCGCGATCGGGCTGCGGGGGGCGCACAGGTGGCAGCTGCTGTGTTGGCGCCCTGCAATACAACAGCTCACCTGTGGTGGCCCTCGACTTAAGCCTTTTTTTGGGCTCAAAGTTGTGCAGGCACAGGTTGGGGTTGCGCCACAACTCTGCACAGCCCGGCTGAATATCGGGCTGTGCAGTTCATGCATAGTTCCTCCCCTCCAGTTGAGCATTCATTCATTTGCATTGCGCTGTTGCTCAGCCTGTTTTCAGTGGGCGCAACTGCCTCCTGCTGAATATCGCGGGAATGAAACAATTTCGGGACTTGCGCATCGCAACCCCTGGCCATGGCGCAGCCCCTTTGAATATCTGGCCTCTATGTCTCGAATGTGGGAAAAACAGAAAACAATAAAACAGGATGAAGAAAGTAGGCAATACAGTAATACTTTATAAACAAAAAGAAAAGGTGGGAAAACACAGTTAAATAGGCAGAGGCAGACCCAAATACATTGCAAATATTAATAAAAGCAATCCATAGAGGTAATTGGCCGGTGACACGGGCTATCAGTTAACTCAAACATACAATGCGAGTGTAGAGAGGCATGGGAAAAAAAAAAAAAAAAAAAAAAAAGCAGATTGCTTCCCGAGATGGAAGTGCATGGTGCATGATGGTAGGCATCAAAAAGTTAAAGAAGTAATGACCGCTACGATCATGGAGTTAATTGAATATTAAAGGAGGCAGCATACTACAGAGGTTGAATGGTCTACGCTGCAATTCTGGAGACCTGGGTTTGAATCTCACATTTGCCGATGGTTGTCCCAATCCCCTGTCAGTTTCACTGCCCCCCCAAAAAATGTTCATATGCCACGCTGGAGGCCCACCCCAGTGTGGCAAAAGCGTCCTTAGCCGACAGGGGTGCCCAATCCCCCATCGGCTTCACTGTCCCCCACCAAGCTGCCTGGTGCCATGCTGGAAGCCCACCCCAGTGTGGCAAAAGCTTCATTTGCCGATGGGGGTGCCCAATTCCCCGGTTTCACTGCCCCCCAAGCCACGCTGGGAACCCACCCCAGCGTGGCAAAAGTCCCTTGTGTAAATAAAAAAAAAAAAAAAAAAAAAAAACACACATCCCTTGTTGATTCTTTTGCCCCTCCCCAACCCACACCCACCCTCTCAGTACCCACCTCCCCACACCCCACCTCACCCCCAACCCATACTTACCTCCGGAGCCCAGTGCGACGATCTTCGGTGGACCGGGAACATGTCTGCACTCTTCAAAGCCAACCGTGAACTGAAGAAATGCCGGTAAGCTGTATAATGACATAAATGGATTTTCTCAACTTTAGTGCATATCTCAGCCATTTCTGGGAATTTTTTCACCAAATTTTCAACATGGGGCTTTTGGGGCCCCACCTCATGAACTGTGCCACTGTTATTTCGCTAATCTGTCCCAAAGGTGATTCCACAGTCACTGCGCGGAACCACCTTTCCAGAATGATTAATAAAATGACAGTGTCACAGTTAGTGTGGTAGCTCCCAAAACCCTATGTTGAAATTGAGAATAATATTCCTCAAAATGATTCATTTACGACTTCGTTGCACAGTTCCTACGCACGCTCATAACTTCGAGCATTTTTAATATTTTCACTCCAGATTTTCAGTATTGCCATTTTACCACATCTCCTTATAAACAGTACAATTGTCATTTTTCACATCTCACCCAAAATGTGTTTTTGCACATGTAGCGCACAATGGCACGGTCAGTGTGCGAAATCGATGTTCGGGACAGATTAAGAAAATCACGGTGAAGTAAAGTGCAATTCATAAACTACAACAAGTAGACTGTTGTTTGCTAATGTTGTTAGTAATTGCTATTTTTTACCATTCAAAAAAGTTTACCAAGGGACTATTTTATCTCAATGTTTCAATTAATTCTCTATTCTGTATTTAAATGTATGTTACAAAGTTTTCAAAATATAAACACCTTGTCATTTTGTTTCCATAGTTATTTCCCCATTTTATAAGCGCAATAAGACACTCCAGGGTGGTGGTTGTTATGTGATAACCGCACACCTAGGTGCGGAAGGACACTCTGCCTTCGGCCTTGTGCCTCACCACGCACCTAGGTGTGTGGTTATCACATAACCACCACCACCCTGTCATGTCTTATTGCTTACTTAATACATTATCTGCAAGTCAAAACAAGATTATAGTGTATAGTGGAATGTTGTTCTGTATAGAATTCCAGCCCTTTCAAAATGCTGTTCTACCACCGTTCGGAGGTCATGGAATGCTGTTCTACCCTACTGAGGTAGAACAGCATTCTAGAACCTCTAGAGACTGCATGAGTCAGTTTCATTTTGAAAGCAAAAGAACTCACAAAACACATTTCTCACACAGTATTATACACTATAAAAAATACAGGATGAGCAACTCTATCACAACCAGTGTGTTTTGCCACCATGGGGTTCTGATTCCCATGGACCTCTCGAGTTTCGCTCTAGAGGTCAGAGGGAATCAGAATCCCTCTGTGGCAGAACACACTGATTCCTATAGTTGCCCATCCAGTATTCTCTATGTCCACTCTGCAGTGATTCTAATGCAGTAACAGTCTATTTTTATGGCTGTGTGCAGAGCCTACAGCCATATCGCTTTAGCTTGAAAAGGGGTTTTCATGGAACACATTTTTCTAGTAGTTTTCAGTGTATCCTTCCATAACACTGCAAATCCATATGGAAGTTAAAAAATAATCCCTTCTTTATTTTTAGAATGATGGACACAGAACTCAAAGTTGCTTTTCTCTAAGAGCAAATGTGAACACTTTCCAAACAAATCTAAATATCTTTAAAATTATTCAAGGTGCTCAAAAACTACCAGTGTGAAAGTTGTTCAGGGTAAAAAACCTTTCACGTGAGAGTAGTTACTAATCTGAATTCTTTATATTTTGTAAAATAGTCTTCCAAGCAACATCATCTTTTTTCTCTGAGTGACTACACTAGGAATCATGGCAAAGAAATGTAAATAACTCGGAAATTATACAAGTTACTAATAAACAACATGAGTAATTCAGGATAAAATGACCTTTCAAATGAGGGTAGTCACTAATCTGAATTCATTAGAATTGTTTTAAATATAGCCACCCGAAAGGTGAAAACTGTGAAGAAAAATGAAAATTCAGGTCATCAGATGGCCATAGTTTAAAAAATATAATTAGTGCAGCTTAATGAATAAGCTCATTTGAAATGTCATTTTATCCTGAGAGACTTTCATGCTGATGGTTTATGTATAATTTGTATAGTTTTAGAGATGTTTACATTTGTTTTCCATAACTCCTAACTCCCATTCAACTTATAACAGCCTCATTTCTGTAAAACACTATGCCACTTTAAGTGAAATGAGACCAGACCATCTTGTCATGCCTAATTTAACAGCAGATCATCATGACTTATTTTATTTATTTATTTATTAAATTTTGGTGACCGGGTAGGCCCACTGGGCCCCAAAGGTCCCTTTCTCTGGGGTGACCCGGGATAACAATACTAGTAATATACAGAAAGAGCAAAACAAAAAGAGAACATTTGTATACATTGTGTTACAACATGTGGAAGTTCAAGGACACAGCGGGTACAGGCATGGTTATCATTATGACACAGTTTGAGTAGGTAATTCTCAGTATGTGGTTTAATTCAGAAGGAAGCATTTGACCCCAGGCAATGAGAGCAATAGGTAGGCATCTCCTAGTAGAAGGTGTGGTGGGAGGAGGTGCCTAAGAGGCCTTATGAGCCATGGCAGTGGCATGAGCTTGAGGCCAGCATATGGGACTTGAGCCTGGTGCAGAAGGTAGTGAGTGAGGGGGCGTCTTGGACAGAGGGGGAGCTTGTTCCATAGGCAAGGTGCTTGGGAGGAAAAGGACCTAACGCCGGCATTTGTCCTTACCCTAGGGACTTCTAATAGTGTTCTTGCTGAGGTCCTTAGGTTCCTTGGGTTAAGCTTGAGAGTTATGGTTTTGGCAATACTAGGTGGAGCATGGGGTGAGAGAAGCTTATAGGCCTGGACAAGCAGGGGAAATTGGAGGCAAGCAACCAATGAAGGCCAGCTGACCTGGGCTAGAGTGTCACAGTGGTGATGTCGTGGGTGGTCTTGAGTGGCAAAGCGAGCTATTTTATTGTACAGGGTTTGCATCCTGGTTATCTCATGCTTTCCCATGCCCTGTGTTATCAGGGCCACAAAGGTCAGAGTGGGAAGCAGGACACTAGTGGCAATGGAGAGCCTGGTCTCAGGGATGAGCTGGTCCCTGAGTCGGTACAAGGTACCGAGTTTGCGATGCAGGGTCCTTGTGACCTGGTCTCCATGTTCCTTGTAAGTGATGTTCTGGTCGAGCGTAAGGCCTAGGTATCTAAGGGAGGGAACTACATTGATGTCTTTGCCAGAGTGTGGTTAAGCGGAGGAGGGAGGACCTGTCAAGTCCTAGGGATCTTGGGCCGAATAGCATTGCCTTGGTCTTGTCAGGATTGAGTACCATTCTGTTCTCGCATAGCCAAGTCTCGAGGGATGTAAGATCCTTTTGGAGGATAGGGCCTTGAGTAGCTACATCACTCATGGGACGGAAAATGACAGTGTCATCTGCATACTGTACGACCGAACTCTCCCCACAGAAGGAGCTTAGTTCGTTAGTGAACAGGGCAAATAGTAGGGGGCCTAGTATAGATCCCTGAGGTACACCCTGATTTAGGGGTAGCAGATCAGATGTGACGTTTTTCTATATGACCCTCTGAGTCCTTCCTGATAGGTAGCTTCCGAACCACTTGAGGGCATGGGTGTCAAGGCCAATATTTTGCAGCTTTTGTAGCAGCAGATTGTGGTCGACAAGGTCGAACACCTTGGATAAGTCGATAAAGACTGCCCCAATGGGTATCCTTTGTCAACTGCCCTAAGAACTTCATCCGAGAAGTTGATGAGGGCAGTATCAGTACCATGGTTTGGTCTGAATCCATGTTGGGAGGGGGCAAGGAGCAGGTGTGCTTCTAGGTAGTCTCTGAGTTGGTTGTAAACTATCCTTTCTTGCATCTTGGCGAGTGAGCAGAGGAGGGAGATAGGCCTATAGTTATTTAGTTTATCCCTAGGCCCCTCTTTGTGGATAGGTACGACAATAGCGTGTCTCCACTCGTCGGGGACAGCTCCTTCCCTTAGTGATCTGTCGAGGAGCATAGTTATAGGCCAAGATAAGGAGGACGCACCTGCCTTGAGAAGCCGGGAGCTGATCCCATCAGGTCCACCTGACCCTTTGGGTTTCAAGTTCCTTAGGAGGGTGAGGACTTTTGTCCATTTGGCCAGTCTCAGGTGAAAGAGGGGACGCACCGTGTGAGTTGCTTCAGCTGAGGCTGAAGGGGAGGCTGGAGGGGGCTGGCATGTCTTATAGGCCTCTAGGTCTGAGAAGTGCCTGTTGAGGGCAGCAGATATTTGAGAAGAGTCAGTTGAGAGCTGACCGTTGAACTCCATGGGGCAGGATTCAGGCTTTTTACTCCCCTTGATAAGATCGTTAACATGGTTCCAGAATTGCTTAGGGTTGCCCAGGCTGGATTTCTGGAGGTGTGTTAGGTACTCTCGCTTAGCAAGTTTAATGGCTCTCTTGGCTTTGTTTCTTAGGGCTTTGTAATCCAGCAAGATCTTCCGATGAGGAGGAGAGTAAACTTTTCCAGGCTTTGTCCCGAGAAGCACGAGGACTTTAAGGAGGGTGATCCACTTGAAGCAGCTGCCTTTACCTCAGTCTCTTAATAGAAGCGAGGAGATTGGCAGCTGTGTTGAGTTCACCCTGAAGTATGACAAGGCCTCAGAAAGAGTTGGGAGAGTATTTATGGGGCTCCAGTCCTGGCTACTTAGATAGTTATTGAATTGCAGCTCTGAGAAACTGGAGTAGTCACGGGCAGAGAGGATTCTTGGCTGGACCTTTGGTGGTTTGTTTTTCCATGTACAGAAAATCGAGGAATGGTCACTCAGGGAGTCTGCCATTGTGCCCGCACACTGTATGTTAGAGAGATTTAACACCAAGGCCCAGTCGAGGGTGGTGTGGTTCCCAGTTTTGTAGTTCAGTCTGGTTGGTACAGAGATGACCTGCGTCAGACCTGCTTCTTGAGTCAAGGACATCACTGCCTGGCCAGGGTCCTGAGTCCAATTTATGTTGAAGTCGCGCAGGATAACCTGCTCCGTAGCTGCCTTGCCAGCGAGCAAGTTAGTGATGACCTCCAGGGATTGGATGGCTGTTTTTGGTGGGTGGTAGACACATCCGATTATAAGTTGTTTGGCTTGTCCTAGGGTTATACAGATGTATATACTCTCTCCCTCGGCAATGAGATTGGTCTCAAGGGTTAGGGGCGATGCCAAGAGTTCAACCTTTGTGTAGATTAGAACCCCTCCCCCTTTTTTGGATACTTGGTCCGTGCAGAAGCTATTGTAACCTGGAACTTGTATCTCGTGGTCCAGGATGTGAGCTTTTAACCAGGTTTCCGAGATGGCTAGGATATCTGGTTTGTAGAGATCCATCCAGGCTTGAACTTCATTTATTTTAGGTCTGAGGCTGCATATGTTCATGTGTGCATCTTTCGACCCTTGGTAGCTGCCCAGTGAGGGTCCAAGGGGATGCTACCAAGGTATTGGTGTATTCGGCCAGGTTGGGTTGGATATCCCCGACTTACTAGTACTTCAATGGAATTCTTTAGTGCTTAACAGCTTGAAACAAAATGATATGCTTATTGGGGTCACATTAGATATTTTCAGGATGGGATCATGTTAAATCGCTTCAGAACAAAATCAGCAGATTAATTTTAGTAATTATTAGCCAGCAATATCCCATGAGATCTATATGTGAAGCTGTCGCTGACCAGATGGGAGGAAGAAGGAAGACAGTGAAGAAAAACAATGTCTATCTGTAAAATTGTAGGCGCCTATGCTGTAACACTGATTTTATGTTTGCTTGCACGCCTGTGCAAGAAACATAGTGCCATCATCGGAGATTTCAGAGGTGTGTTACCTCCTCCTCCAATTCAGGCAGTGTGCTGGCAGGCGCGGCCTCTGTAAGCCAATGCATTTTGGAGCTGTCTATGACACGCTCCAAAATGCAGTAACGACTGATTGAGAGACTCGGCGGTGAGCAGCGATAAAAAGCTGCTCGCGCAGCTCCCAACGCGGGCGTCGTGCCCCGCGCAGTGTATAACCGACGGGTGCCCAATCCCGTCGGCATGCCATCGTCTCCTCCCCCAGTAGTTGGTGCCACGCTGAGCCCACCCCAGCGTGGCAATCAGTCATTGCCGGCGGTGCCCAATCCCGCCGGCTGAAGGCCCCAGCACTTGTGCCCTGGGAGCCCACCCCAGCGTGGCAAACGGTCCCACGACGCCTTTTTTTTTTTTGTACCTGTAAGACAAAAGCGGTCCAGCGGTGCGTCTCGACCCCCTCCCACAACCCGCACCCACCCTGCGCACCAGCCTCCCCACCCCCACCATACTTACCTCCGGACTCGGTCGCGACGATCTTCGTGGACCGGGAACACGTCTGCACTCTTCAAAGCTGACCGTGAACTGAGGAAATGCGGTAAGCTGTATAATGGGCTGATAGGGGGTTTCAACTATTGCATATCTCAGTTATTTTGGAAGTTTTGCAAATTTTAACATGGGTTTTGGGACCCTTATCTGAATGTCGTTGTCATGGCATTATTCAGGCCCGAAGGCGGATTTTGGCGCAGTGATCGCAATCACCTTCGGGCCTGAATAATGCCATGACAGTGACATCATTCATGAGAAGGGGCCCAAAACCCCATGTTGAAAATTTGGCCAAAATTCAAAAACTGACTGTTTAACGAGCGTGTTATGCGAGTTCCTATGCAGGTTCAGAAGTTCGCAAATTTCAATATTTTCACTCCAGATTTTCAACATTGCAATTTCACCACACCTTCTATGAGTAGTGCAGCTGTCATTTTCACATCTCACCCAAAATGTGTTTCCGCCCATGTATCGCGCACAATGGCGCAGTCAGTGTGCGAACTCAATGTACGGGACACATTAAGAAAATCACAGTGTCACTGTTCATAAGCAGAGATCTTAAATTGGCAATGTTGACAATTTGGTGAAAGAATTCCTAAAAATGACTTTTACGAGTGTGCGTTGCACAGTTCCCACGCACGCTCGTAGGTTTGCAAATTTTCAATATTTCCACTCCAGATTTTCAACATTGCCATTTTTCCACACCTCCTTATGAGCAGTACAGCTGTCATTTTTCACATCCTGCCCAAAACGTGTTTCCGACCATGTAGCTCACAATGGCATGATCGGTGTGCAAACTCAATGTATGGGACACATTAAGAAAATCACAGTGACACTGTTCATGAGCAGAGGTCCTAAAATGGCTATGTTGAAAATTTGGTGAAAAATTACTTTTACGAGCGCATGCTGCACAGTTCCTATGCATGCTCGAAGTTTGCAAATTTAATATTTTCCTCTAGATTTTCAACATGTCCATTTTATTAAACTTCCTTATGAACAGTACAGCTGCAATTTTCATATGTCACCCAAAATGTGTTATCGCACATAGTAGCTGACAATGGTGCTGTTGGTGTGCAAAAGCAATGTTTAGGACAGATTAAGAAAATCACAGTTACACTGTTCATGAGCAGAGGTCTTAAAATGGCTATGTTGAAAATTTGGTGACAAAAGTCCATAAAATGACTGTTACGAGTGAGCATTGTGCAGTTTCCCGCATCCTCGTTAGTTCATGACTTTGTAATATTTCCAGTCCAGATTTTCACTAGTGGCATTTTCCACACTTCCTTATGAACAGTACAGCTGCCATTTTTCACAACATGGTCAAGGTGTTTTCACACTTTCAGTGCAGAGACGCGTGGTCGCTGTGGGAAATCATTGTTCGGCACAGATAAAGAAAATCACAGTGACACTGTTCATGATCGGAGGCACCATAATGCCCGAGTTGACAATCTGCTATAAAAATCACCAACCTAATTATATTACGGTGTCGTTGCACAGTTTCTATGTACCGTGGACTTCACCATTTTCTTAAATATTTTTACTACACATTTGCAACATAGCCATTTTACACCTCCCCATGAAAGAGTACAGCTGTCATTTTTACATCCTGTTGAATATTTTTGCACCTGTGGTGCTAAATGCCGTAGTCACTGTGCATAAGCAGCTTTCGGCTACCAAACTGATATTCCCCCTGTTCATGAGGTGGGGTCACAAAACAAACATGTTGAAAATTTGGAGTGAAAATACCAACGAATGCCTGAGGTATTAGGCTTTTCAACTAAATCGCCCAACCCGATAGAGAATGACAGGAATCGGGTGTGACTTGGGATTCTTGTCTGTGATGCTCATACCATTCCACACCCTGCAGTCACTGAGAGGCATCGAGGTATGCCTTGGACTCTTCGGCCCCAAACTTCACCCCATTCTCCTATATCGCACCCATCTCACCATATTTCCTAATGAAATGGGGTGCGCATAAGGGCCAAAGACCCCAAGGAACACGTGACACTTGTCAGTCTCTGCAGAGTGGGGTGTGGTGAAATGGCGTGGCCGTTATGCCTGATGACCCAAACGCACACCCCAATGCCTGTCACCTCTGCAGGGTGGTGGTGGGTTGGCTTCAGTTCAATACTTCACTGCCATTCCTATTACGCAGTCTGTAACTTCTACACTACCACTGCCAATGCCAGCAAGCAAACATTCGCATTGACAAATGCTTGTGTTAGTCTGGGAAAAACTCTGAGTAAATGACAAACAGAACAGCAGGCCCTTTCTGTGTCCCCCTGCTAGACAGCAGTGCCTGCACCGCAATGTGAGTAGTGAAATACATCACAGTCATTGTGGGCTTGGCCCACACCTCTCGATTACTGTTCCATCTGGTATTTGTGAGGCCCACTCACTGACACTTTTTCAAGCTAAACTGAGGACCTCCAATACCTGTATCAGCAGGAATTTCAAATGAACTGCTGATTATTTTAATGCCATGTATGCTACTTGAAGAGTACTGTATGCATTTCTAAGATGAATTGCCTTATCTGTGGCGTGTACTGTACGTAACTGTATTTAATAGATTTTATATGTTTTATCATTTATCATGTTTTTTATAGGCACTTTATAAATAAAAATTGATTGATTGGTTGATCTCGGCTTACCTGTTGACTCATTCCCATATTCACACTGTGTAATCTTAGTACTACTCTCCTTCAGATAACATTTTAGTCCTGCTTTGAAGCCTTACCAGTGCCAGTGTCTGCATCCTTCCTGGGTAGGTTATTACAAATGCTCACCCCCGTGAAGTAATGCTCTAACATATATAACAAGGTACTCTGCATATTTTTAGCTGTTGAAGAGGCAAAGCTACAGGAATTCCTCCATTCGTATTTAGATGGTCTCCACGTTCAACATCTCCAGCACAGGTAATACAGAGAATACAGAAACATAGAATTTGCCAGCATACAAGGAACAATTGTCCCACTCAGTCTACCCATTTTCCCCTACCTCAGCATCATCGCAGGCCCTACTTGACCTCTGGCACATTCTACTTTCCCTCCTTCCTTTCCACTAAGATTCCTTTATGCCTATCCCATGCATTCTTGAACCCACCTCTGTTTTCCCCCCCCCCACCATCTTCACTGGAAGGCTGTTCCAGGAATCCACCACTCTTTCTGTGAAGAAGTACTTCCTCACATCTCTCCTGAACCTAGACCCACCCTCCAGCTTCATAGCATGGCCTCCTGTTGTTGAGCACCTTTTTCTCTGAAAAATAATTTCTTCCTGCACCTTGTTTTCCCCTGTGAGGTATTTAAAGGTCTCTGTCATATCACTCTCTCCATCCCTCGCTCCAGTATGTACATATTCAGTTCCTTTAGTCTCTCCTTATGCTGCCAGTAATGTTTTACAAAGATCTCCCATGAACCCACTACTGGGAGAGGAATCCTAATAAATTAGCACATGTTTACACAGCACACTTAGGGCCAGATACTCAAAACTTTGGCCTAGGCAATTAGCCAGTAGTGTGAAAGACACAGCACTGCCTATGGTGTGTAGGGCAGTGCTGATGACTGCACTATACAGTGACAGGCCCAATATGCAGGTGTATACTGACAGTGGACATTACTGTTATGCTATTGTACGACCCACAGATGCTGCACCACTGGCATGGGATACTCAGTGACATATACATGGCTGGCTGTGTGGCTGTGGTGTCTGTACAGATGTGCGGTATGTGGCTGGAGGCACATACCATCAAACAGGCACACTGGTGTTGGGGTATTCCTTACACTGGACCATTTGCACTGCATGGATTGTCCCAGCCTTGTAGCAGCACCTAGTATGTGATGCAGACTGGTCACCTGTACACTCCTCCTCAACACCCTCTACACCCCCACTGCTGCATGTGTGTGCTGGAGTCTGTTGGTGTCCACCGAAGAGTGATCTGCAGGTGTGTGCTGTATGGACACACTGCCATGGTGTCCACTGGGTGTCGAGTCACCAATTAATGCCTGGCATGGTTGGGACCGGTAGAAGATGATGGCAACTTAGGAGGTGCCATCTGTGTGCAGCATGTTTATACCCTGTCTGATGCAAACTCATGCAAAGCCGCGCAAATGGTAACTTTTTCAACAACCGGGGCTCCTATTTTATAATTTGGATATATGATGTGGACTCCTGTGATATGGAAAATATTTTCACTCCTGCACAGTGACCTCTGAATATTCACAAGTGGCCCGCCACTCCTGAATATCCACAGGTCACCTAAAAGGTGAAATATTTTTCATATCACACATACCCATCATGTATCCCCTATTTATCACCTTGTTGTCCAGGTAGGTACACTGGGCTGAGGCACAATGCCAGACACCTCCCAGAGCCACAACATGTGTGGCTGGGATGATACAGAGTACACTAAACACAAACCATGAACACAACACACAATTCACTCTGTGCAACATATTGTCACGTTGCAAACCATTACTGCTGCAGGTGCTGTTTCAGCATAATTCTATCACTAACTGGCTGATTGGCTTCTAAGCAATGTAACTGCATTGTATTCCACAGTTTGGGTACCTGTGCATATGGAGTGGCTTAGGAGGCAGTCCACCCACACTGCCTCCTCATTGGCTGCAGACAGCCTTGTTCCCTGTTGCTGCTGTGTCCACATCCCCAACCTTGGTTTGCCTGGAGTTAAGACTACCTTTTCCTGGGCAGTAATTTGCACTGCACAAAGTGTTGCGCTAAGTTGCGCAAAGACACTTTGCAAGGTGCTAATGCACTGAATATAGCATTGCGCCTGTCTTCATGTACACGCCTCCTCTCTTTGCCCCTTGCATACATCATACTTTTGCCCGGCATTAATGCAGGCCTGCACTATTTGGTCTTTTAAATGTAGCAGACACATGCAAACTCGGTGCAAACCAAGCGCAAACAGTTTGTGCCCAGTGCAACGTTTTGAATATCTGGCCCCGACTGTTTTCTTCATATGAAATGTGTGTGTGTGGGGGGGCAGTGACCTGATGGACCTAGACTCCCCTCCAGCCATATTTTAACTTTTTTGTAATAAAATGTTTATTTGTTTTTAAAGAGAGTAAATACAACTATGTCAGACGTGTGCATTCATGACTAGTGAAGTAATTCCATAATTAAGCAATAATGACTGAACAGCCAGTCATTTTCTGGTGATTAATGACCAGATTGGGGGAAGGGTAGCCCAAGGCGTAGCAACCACTAGTCAGTCATTAATCTATCAGAAATTACAGGCTGTGAGGTCATTATTGCAATTATAAGTCTAGTCAAATCAGTAAGGGGATTGCTTTTTATATAAAATTTATACACGCTGCTCTGAGTTGCACTGAGTATTTCTAAGGATTAAATCCTGCTACAGCAGCCAATCAGAGTGAATGTCTGCCTCAATGATAATTAATTAGACTTATAAATAACTTGACAATCAAGAATTGACTCATGCAGCCAGTATGAAAAACAAATAAGAAAACAAAAGTATGTTACATTTCCTAGAGGCTCTTCACTAAATGAATGGAAAGCAAGAGACGAAATTATAAAGAAATGGGAAGGAAGCCAACAGACGTATGAACAGAAAGAAATGTATGCAGAAAGCTGAAAGAGGAAGAGAGCATTAGCTCATAGATCAGAATGTAGGTGTAAGGGGCACAAGAAATCATACAGTAGTTGCAGAATTATAGTATGTAGTCAAAACTTGTCAGTCTCATTAGATTCGCAATAACCTCTATTAGGAGAAGCCATTTTCAAGGTTCTGGAATTGGGAAGTATGTCTTCAGATTTACTCCTAAAGTCAGGGTTCTGATTTAGGATTTTATGTGATATTTATTCTGGTTTTATCACTTCTGGTCCTAGTACATTCAGAGGCTATGTGATCTCATTTATCCAGTGTGTCTCAATGTTATCATTTTGATTATGATATTAAATAGATAGGCAAAGATTAGGTTTCGAACTTTGGTTAAAATTAAAGTCCTTCATAATACAAGCTGAGAAACTGAATTCCATGTTTATCTTGAAGTGAGGTTTAATATGTTGTTAAAAGTATTCCAATATAAGCACCAAAAGATTATTATAAATGGGATTCAATATCAAACAATCATCAAATGTCTTCAGTGCAAATCTGAGGGCACTTTAGTGCACTTAAAAAGCCATTAGCCAAGACCCATGCAATGAATTTCTTAAACTGGTACTACCCCTGTTTCTTAAGACTTGCACTGATGTTGTTTTCTAGGGCTGTGCATGGGGCTGATTTTTATGTCATCTTGTGCATGTGCAAGTAACATCTTCTGGTAGTAATAGCACAGTGAGAGGTGTGTCAGTGTTGGCGAATGCAGGGCACGCTTTAGTAGGTGCATCCCTCATTCCCCAATTAGCCAGCATGCTAGCGCTGACGCAAGAATTATGTAAAGTGCCACCAACTTGAAATAAATGTGCCACTGCAATCACAGACAAGCTTGTCATGCAGTGGCAGAGATGACTCAACTCCCATACGTACCTTTCCTGGTGAAACATTTCAATAAATATGGTGGCAGCTCCTACACAATCCCCAAACAAAGCTGACATTGGGACTGCAATCCCGTGTCAGCATGTCCACCCCCCACACTGTGTGGCGCACTGGGAGCCCACCCCAGTGTGCTGCCGCTCACACAAAGCCGACCGTGTTGGCATGTTCCCCCACCCCATTGTCATGTCCCCCATTTTGTGCCACCAACTTGAAAGAAATGTGCGACTGCAATCAGAGAGAAGCTCATCATGCACCGGCAGAGAAGACATGTCTCCCGTACGTGCCTTTTCTGATGAAACATTTCAATAAACATGGCAGCCGCTCCTGCCGCAGCCACACAACCCCAAACAAAGTCGACATTGAGGGTGCAATCCCTGTGTCGGCATGTCCCCAACCCCTCACATTGTGTGGCACACTGGAGCCTATTTCAGTGTGCCGCTCACACAAAGCCAACTGCGTTGGCATGTTCCCCACCCCCATTGTCAGCATGTCTCCCAACCTCCCACATTGTGTGGCACACTGGGAGCCTATTCCAGTGTGCTGCTGCTCACACAAAGCCGACCATGTCAGCATGTTCCTCCGCCCCATTGTGTGGTGCACTGGGAGCCCACCCCAGCGTGCCTAACAAACCTCATGATGTCCATTTTTTTATCTGAAAAAAAAGAAAATGGTCCTTCATTGTGTGTGGTGCCCCCCACCGTAACCGGCACCTACCCTCTGTGCACCCCACCTCCCCACACCCCTAGCACCCCATACATACCTTTGGAGGTCCAGCACTGCAATCTTCGATAGAGTGGGAACACATCTGGACTCTTCAAAGCCGAACTGCAAAATGAAGAAATGCAGATAAGCTGTATAATGGCATCATTTGGGGGTGGGGTGGGTGTCAACTTAGGTGGATATCTCAGCCATTTTTTAAAAAATTTTGGATCCAAATGTTCAACTTGGGGTTCTTGGGACCCTACCTCATGAACACATGCACTGTCATCTCATTATTCAATCCCAAAGGTGATTTTGCAGTCACCGCGCTAATCACCTTTTGTTGCTATAACAAAATGACAGTGCCATCGTTTATGAGGTGGGGTCCCAAAAAGCCTATGTTGCAAATTTGGTGAAAAAATTCCAAAAAATGACATTACGAGCATTGCGCAGTTTCCATGCATGCTTGTAACATCGACAATTTTTAATGTTTTCACTCCAGATTTTCAACATTGCCATTTTTTCACACCTCCTTATAAACAGTATACTGTAGCTATCATTTTTCACATCCTGCCTGAAATGTGTTTTCACACATCTGGTGCACAATGAAGCGGTCACTGTGGGAAACCAACTTTTGGGACAGATTAACAAAATCACAGTGCCATTGTTCATGAGCGGAGGTCCCAAAATGTCTATGTTGAAAATCTGGTTAAAACAATCCCCAAATAATTGCTTTATGGATGTCGTTGCACAGTTTCTACACATGTTCGTGACTTCAATTTTTCATATTTTCACTCCAGATTTTCAACATTGCCATTTTTTTACATCTCCTCATGAACAGAACAGCTGTCATTTTTTATATCCTACTCGAAATGTGTTCTCACACCTGTGGCACCAAATGGCGCAGTCACTGTGCAAAATCACCTTTCAGCTAATGAACTGATAGTGCCACTGTTCATGAAGTAGGGTCACAAAAAGCTCATGTTGAAAATTTGGAGTGAGAATACCAACAAACGCCTTGGGTGTTAGGGTTTCCAACCGTAACACCCCACCCTGTAGGGACTGACAGACATCAGGGGTGTGAGTCAGGAGTATCAGCTGTAATGCTCACACCATTCCACCCCTACCCTGCAGCCGGTGACAGGCATCGAGGTGTGCCTTGGACTCTTCAGCCCCAAAGTTCACCCCATTCTCCTATACTGCACCCATCTCAGCGTATTTCCTTATGCAATGGGATGAGCATAAGGCCCGAAGACCCCAAGGCACTTCACAACACTTGACAGTGTCTGCAGGGTACTGTGAGATGAAATGGTGTGAGCATTATGGTTGACAACCCAGAAGCACACCCCAATGCCTGTCACTATCTGCAGGGAGTTGATGGGGTTGGCTTCAGTTCAATACTTCACTGCCATTCCTATTTTGCATCTCTGTAACTCCTGCACTTCAATAGCCAATACCAGCAAACAAACTTCGGCATTGACAAATGCTTGTTGATATTTGCGTTTGTGTCTCAGGTATTTGTAGTTGTTTGCATATCAGTGTTTGTAAAAATATTTTACATTTCAGACTTGTTTCTGGTGTTAATGATGACAAAGAACCAGATTTGAGAGGTTGTAATAAAATATGCAGAGTTATCAAAAAATATGCATTCATGTAATAAGCAATAGTAGTCACAGATGTTTCACATCAGCCTAAACCAAGGTCTAATACTACTTTAGGTGGTCTAACACAAAATATTTAAGTGACATTTTAATCGTATTTGTAAAAGTGTAGTAGGTGTGTATTTCTCTGAGTAGTATTTGTTTTCCACAGCCCTGTTGTTTTCTATAATTTTCATACTATCCTCTCCAGAAACTAGCACTACTGTTTCCTACAACTTGCTCCACCCATTTCTTGAAATTTGCACCTATGCCATTTCCTGGAACTGTCACCAGTTCAAGTTTCCCAAATCTGCACCAACACGCTTCACAAAACTTGCGTCATCATCATTTCAACTTCCAAATTCAACCCGTGGTATTAAGTCTCATTCTGTTTTTAAAGCTGCTTTCACAATATTGCCTTGATAAAGTTTCATGTCATTGTATTCATGGTGCATTCCTGCTTGTTTACATGTTATATAAAGTGTATTCAGGCCCTCCTTGAAAGCGGCATAGCACACCCTTGGGGTTTACATGGTTAACAAATATTAAATAAAAAAACATTACAAAGTAATTTTCTGAACACTTCATACAACCATTTACTAAACCTTGCTACACTGCCACGTGTCCCAACTTGTATAACATTCGCACCACTGACTTTTCTCCATATTTCTGTGGACCTGCCATAACACTGTTTCTATTCTCTTTAGCCCTGTTTGCACTTACTAGAAGACTTCAAGAGGACTATACTGCCCTCCACGTGATGTCAGTTTGCTTTTGCAGTGTTCAACACTGCTGCTGGTCCAACTACTTTAATGTTGCTTGTATGCACCATAACAACCTTGATCTTACAGCTGCCTGCCAGGTGCATTCTGCAGTTCTTCTGGAAGCAATATCCTAGTGCACTGTGGAACTTAGAGGAGCAAAGGAGCCTACACAATTTAAAAGCAAAACTTGTTGCTCTCCAAACCACCCAAATCAGTTCAGAACAGGTAGGTGTAAACTAAGGTTTATAGCATGAGCAACACTTCAGTGCATCTAGAAGTAATCGCATCAACCCTATATTCTTGTGCGAATATCTTATCTTCTACTGCTGAAGGCTGGTTAAGTCTCCACTAGTAGCCACCCTTCTGAAAACACTCTGGCCCTCATATTCAGAGCCGGCCAATAGCACTGCACAGTCAGTTGTGCTCTGCAGCAAGTAGGCCACAGCTGGCTCTGAGCAATGTTCAGACAGTTAGCATGCTTCAACAGAATAAGAGGCCATGGCAGCCCAGCACAAAGTGACTATATGCTGCACTGACATGGCCCAAGGCTGAATGTGACCCAAAGGGGAGTGCACTGGAGATAGTGCTACCCAAAACAGAACAGCACCTGCAATTGCAAGTACTGCTGAAAAATATCTTTCTACAGTACTCACAGTCATACGCATTGACTGTCAGATAGCAGCTGGCTAAGGAGGTGAGCAGAGGACTGTGTCAGTCATCCACTGTTTGCAGTCAAACTGATGAGAGGTGAGGAGGGTCCTCAGCAGCTAAGGGTGGGAAGAAGTACTCAGTTGGAAGAGGGGCGCTAGACTGAGTGAAAAAAGAAGTTGATGTCTCTCAATGCTTTTTGAATAAAGCTTCCAAAACATAAATACTCTTTCTCTCTTGTCTTTATTTATACCACATCCCGACATTTGCTGTTATGGCTTCATCTGAAAATAATACAGCACATTTAATCCACATACAATTTATGTACAATGCATTCAAAATTACATACAAGAAACATAAAATAGGTGAACACCTTAAAAAGCCAAATATTGTTTCTATTGTTAGTTTCTTTAAATCATTGATTGGCTGCCTAAATAAATAAAAGAGACAACCACATACACTGAACACTGCATTCATATATAGCTGGATGCGATAACTGTCAAACTATTATTCTTATAACAAATTTCTAAGTTCTGAACAACAATGTGTCTTCAGAGTTCAAACACCACCAAACCAGGGTCAGATTTAATTATGCGCATAACAGCTGTTACTTTTTACTCACCTACTGGTGCCCAGTCCTACTCACTACCCAACGGATACAGGGCTCAAGAGGGTTCAGACTGCGCTCAACAAAACCTGCAGACTCACCCTGGATGCTGAGCATGGCACTCACACCTGTACTCTGTATGAAAGTGCAAATTGGCTGTCATTAAGAAACCGGGTCAAATTCCAGACTTGCATCCAAGGGAAGAAGGCTCTGTTGGGTAGAACATCACCTTGTGTAGGCAATTTGATCAAGGTGACCAACTCATTACAGGTCACCAGAGGGAGGACTAGAGGGACCTTGGCTGTCCCCTTCCATCGCACCTCACTTGGGCAACATGCATTTGCCTACTGGGCCCCCCTATGGATGAATGAACTCACTGGGCACTTCTTGGCCACCAGTTGTCTGGCACAATTAAAAACTGTCCTCAAATAGCACCTAATAACACTCTTTATGTGCACCTGCCCCTGAGTCCAGCCACACTTGCTCTGTCTACCCCCAGCAAGCACTTGGCAGGCCTCAGTTACCCCCTCCCTCTGTCCCTTCTCATGACTTGCCCCAGTAATCAGTTTGCATCATGCTCCTTTGGCACCCACCACCCCCCCAACTCACAGTACCATAAGTTTTCCTAACAGTCACTACTAATGCAGGCTGCCTGACCATGCCCCCTCACACCCCACCATTTTGTTGTAGCATATCCTCTCTACTCAGCCTCCCCTCACGCCACCATTTCTCCCTATACCTTATCGTCCTTCTTCCCCCACCCTTCCCCTCCACCACAGTACATTCCTCTCTCTCGTACCTCCTTTCTTGACCCCACTGCCAGCTATCCCCGTGCCTCTGAATTACTGACAAGGCACTTTGTGGCTGCTTATCCGCCCCACCCTCATATAGTGTTTTTTCTTGCTATTAAACTTGTACCTATGTTTTGAGTTATTCTGTAAGTTCGGAATCCAAGCTCTGTCATTCATTGTAATGCACCTTTGCTTTCTCCTATTGTGCTTTGTTTTGCAATCTATCGCTCAAGGTCTTTTCAAATCACTAAATAAAATAGATAAATATTGAAAAAGACTTCTTGGGTGATGTTATAACTGCAGGGAACAGAGTTAAAATTCTTTAAAATATATTCCTTTATAGATTTTACTAATAATTTAAAATCTATAAACCACCAAAGCTTTGCCTTGCTCTGTGCTCTTGAGTGTTGGAATACTATTAGTCCTTCACTGAAAAGGGGCTATTTTTTAAAGCTGGAATATGATTGTTGTATTTTTAAATACAAAAAAAAACAATAAACTTTCAGCATTATTTAAAACAGCATATTGCTGATGTAACTTAGAACTCTAGAACTCCCTGTCCCTCATGACTGAAACTGAAAACCCTGAAAATGCAGTCAGCTAAAATGCAATTGGCACTTCAAATATGTTCCTGTTTGTAAGCTTCACTAGAGTACTTCTACTTCAAATTTGCATAGTGCTTTTGTTTACTTTGAAAAGATCAAGCATCCCTTGAACTCAGCTGTAATTGCTTAATTGCTTACTATTATACAATGGCAAGAACATTTCCTGGACTCTGATTGGTCAATGTGTGCCTGACCCAGTGATGTTATTACCCAATAACATCACTGTATTGATTTTTTGGATGATTGTTTGGAGCTACTTTTAAGAAACAGAGATATATTGCTACACTAAAAATCTACTAAAACTTTTTATAAATATTTTTATTTTGTATAACATCGAGCCATTGTATAATTGCAATAAGACAATCCAGGGATGTGTGTGTTATTGTGTAATAGCATCACTCCTAGGGTGGTGGAAGCACTCGGCTTCATCTAATTGCTTCAACCCACCCCCCAGGAGTAATGTTAATATGTTCTTTCCACCACCACTCTGCCATGCCTTATTGCTTAAGTATACTACTCTCAGAAGAGGTATGTGGTCAGTAAATACGATCAGTTCGACATAGGAACCTGCCCAGCAAAAGTTTGTTTTAGGCCAGATAGGGAGAATTATTGCCACAAAAAATGATGCCATGTCAAATGAACCATTAAAGGAGAACAGCCCTTATTCTACAACAAAATCAGCCCTTACTGATATCTCTACAACAGACCTCAACAAGATCTGGTCAGAGGCGATATGGCAGTGGATAGCTTTTAAAGAGTGGCAGAGCATTGAAGAAAAAGAATTACGGTGCTCTGCTTACTTTTGAATAAGCCTGCACCTACGTGAAGAACAGGTTGTAGCATGGTTGAAGCAGCTACAGGAAGAGAAGGTGGGGATGTGACTGATGTCTGCATAAGACCCTCATGAGATCACACCTGGAATATTGCATCCAGTTCTGGAGGCCCCATCTGAGAAAAAAAACATAGACAAGGTGGAAGTGGTGCAGTGGAGGGCAACTACAATGGCACAGGGCATATGAGATAAGACCTATGAGGAAAGACTAGCCAAGTCAATATTTAAAATATTTATTACATTTGGTTAAAGCAATAAAACCATTTTAAATATTGAATTTTTACAAGATATGCCAGTTTAGATTTGATATATGATATATTAAATCTCAGCTGGTATATCCTGTAATGAATCACTTGTAGTGTGGTCATGCTTTTACCCATTATTTCTAATGAATTTTCACAATGCAGATCTGCTGAGAGGCAGTTTCAATGCAGTCTTCCTTTTACACATTTTTATAATGTGTTTTCCTAGAATATGCCTGCTGATTGCTATATACTGTATTTAGCCTGGCTAGTTCACAGAAGATGTGGCATCTTATTTTCAGTGGGGCTCTACATCTGCCCAATATTATGTTGCATTGCGTAAAATCAGAACATGACGAAAACAATATTTTACATCTGGACTAGGCTACCCTGAATAAATACATTATAAAAATGTTAAAATCATGACCCCACTGTAAACAAGATATTGCATCTAATCTGGGACATCCTGACTAAATACAGTGCAAAAATGTGTAAAATGAAGATCCCTATGAGAATGAGCTATAGCATCTCCCCAGTGTTATCCAGGATACAACATATAGGATAAGAAATATTTAAAGGAAATCTACAGTAAACAACTTCGCTATGTATGTTCCACATAACCAAGACTTGACATAAACAGTTTGTTTCTTTCTTTATTGTTTTATAAGATATTAGATTGTAGTATTTATTTCAAATGTTGTGGCCATGACGACGGTGTGTACAGTGTGTGTGCGTGTGTGTGTTTGTGTTTGCTGTATATAATAAACTATGTCTGAGACAGTTCTTATCAGATAGCATCCTAAGAGGTTAAAAAAGCACTGACTCCCAACTGGCATATCCTGCAAAATGTCACTTGTAGTGTGGTCATGTTTTTACCCATTATTTCTAATGATTTACACAATGCAGATCTACTGAGAGGCAGTTTCAGTGCCGTCTTCCTTTTACACATTTTTACGATGTGTTTTCCTAGAATATGCCTGCTGATTGCTATACACTGTATTTAGCCTGGATAGTTCACAGACATTGTGGTATCTTATTTTTAGTGGAGCTCTGCATCTACTAAAATATTATGCTGCATTGTGTAAAATCAGAAAAAGATAAAAACAGTATTTTACATCTGGACTAGGCTACCCTGAATAAATGCATTATAAAAATGGTAAAATCATGACCCCACTGAAAACAAGATATTGCAACTAATCTGGGACATCCTAGTAAATACAGTGCAAAAATGTGTAAAATGAAGATCTCTGTAAGAATGAGAAGTAGCATCTCCCCTGTGCTATCCAGGATACAAAATATAGGATAAGAAATATTTAAAGGAAATCTACTGTAAACTGAACTTTACTGTGTTCCACTTAACCAAGACTGGCAAACGGTTTCTTTATTGTTTTATAACACAGTACTGTAGATTGCAGTATTTATTTTGAATGTTGTAGCCATGAGAATATGTGTGTGTGTGTGTCTGCTGTAGATAATAAACCATGTCTGAGACAGTACTTATCAGAAAGTGTCTTAAGAGGTTAGAAAAACTGTAAATCTTTTTTAGAGATTCTTTGCTGAAAAAGGGTGACATTTATGAGGTATGAATCTTTGTTAAAAGAGAATACCTGCCCAACTGAAACTAGTAGCAAGAGGGGGAGGTAGATATTGCTGCCATCTGAGAGACCTGGGTCACCCAATACCATGACTAGGATCTTACGATCCTGGGTTAAAAGATGTCCACAGAGACTGGGAGGGGAGAAGGGCTGGAAGTGAGGCTATTTATGTCAGGGAGGGGATACTGTGCACCAGGGAGGAGGGGGATGAGGGGAGGCCAGAAGTCATATGAGTATGGCTCCAAAGCACCAAACGTAAGATGCTCAGGATGAGGGTGGTTTATAGGCCACCCTCACAGAGCGAGTAGGTGGATAGGGAGCTGGAGGAGCAAATCAGGAAGGTCAGTGGCAAAGTAAATGCAGTTATAGTGGGAGATTTCAACCTACCTGGGGTTGACTGGCAGACAGTAACTACAGCACACGCCAGAGGACAGGTGCTACTGGAAGCTATCCAAGACAGCTACCCAGTGCAAGGGGTGATGGAACCTACTAGAGAGGGGAACATACTGGATTTGGTGCTAACAAATGGTGATCAAGTCTAGGATGTGGTAGTACAGGAACCTCTAGCAGAAAGCGACCACCGCTCAGTGTGGTTCCTCCTCAACACAGGGAGGGAGTCGGCTAAGACCTGGACAAGAGTGCTGAACTTCAGAAAGGCAGATTTTACCAGAATAGGCAGCATCCTAGAGGGGTATTTAGTTAAAATTAACCCAGTGATGGATGCCAAACAGAAGTTGGCAGAAGGGGCTGAATGAAGCCACTTGAATATGTTCAAATCTCAGAGTAAGCAGCCCAGGTCCAAAAAAACTAGCTGGCTCAGCAAGAAAGTGGAGTGGAAGGTGAGGGAAAACAGATTGGCCTTCATTAAGTTCAAAAAGTCAGAGCGTGAGGAGGATAGAGAGGTGTTCACAAAGGCATCTAGGGAGGTGACCTGGTCAGTCAGGGCAGCCAAGGCAGCAAAGGAGCTGAAGTTGACCTAGGGGATCAGAGTGGGGCAAAAGGGGTAATTTAAATACATAAGGGAAAAGAGGAGTTGTAGAGATGACAATGTTAGAATCAAGAGGGATGGGGGATAGGTTGAACACAGGGAAGAACAGGCAGAGGCACTCAATGAGTACTTCTGCTCGGTGTTCTCAAAATAAAGGGATGGCCCAATACTGCATGGGAATGGGGGCAAGGGTGAAGGGGAGGAAGAGATAACAGATAGGGTCATCCAAGATGATAGAGTTCTGAAGAGCCTTAAGGCCTTGCAGGTGGACAAGGATCCAGGACCAGACGGTGTACACACAAGGGTCCTGAAGCAACTGGCGGAGGTGTTGGCAGGCCCTCTGTCAGACCTCTTCAACACCTTCTTGGAGACAAGGAAGGTACCCAGGGACTGGAGGATGGTTCACATGGTGCCTTTTCACAAGAGTGGACCCAAGGACCAACCGGGGAACTACAGAACAGCAAGCTTGAGTTCCATAGTGGGTAAGTTGATGGAGACCATTCTAAAGGACAGGTTGATAACCTTTCTCGATAGTAATGGTCTACAGAATGAGAGACAGCATTGGTTTGTCTTGGGAAGATTGGGCCAAACTAGTCTGATCCACTTCTTTGACTGGGTCACTAGGATGTTGACGAAGGCCAGGCTGTGGGTGTCCTGCACCCAGACTTCAGCAAGACTTTCGACTTGGTGCCCCACAGGAGGTTAATGAGCAAGCTGAGGGACATGGGAGTGTGGGAGAAACTGGTGGGGTGGGTTGAGAGCTGGTTGCAGGGCAGACAGCAGAGAGTAGTTGTATGGAGGGAGACATCCAAGCCAAGGTCAGTAACAAGTAGGATACCACAGGGTTCAGTGCTGGGCCCTGTTTTGTTCAATGTCTTTGTTGGAGACATTGCGGAAGGGGTCAAGAGTAAGATCAGCCCTTTCGCAGATGACACTAAGATTTGTGCAAAAATGGACAATGAGGAAGGGAGGCAGGCACTCAGGGAGGATCTAGCTAAACTCGAACACTGGTCTAGGAAGTGGCAGTTGGGGTTTAACGCTAAGAAGTGCAAGGTCATGCACTTCGGAGCAAGAAATCCCAGGACCAGCTACTGGCTTGAGGGAGTGTAAGTAACAGCTTCAGAGGAGGAAAGAGACCTTGGAGTAACAGTCACAGGGGACATGAAGGTATCAGCACAGTGTAGGAGGGCAGCAGCAAGGGCAAAGAAGATGTCGAGGTGCATTTCCAAAGGGATCACCTGTAGAAAGGAGGAGGTCATCCTGCCCTTGTATAGATCACTTGTAAAGCCACACCTGGAGTACTATTTGCAGTACTGGTGTCCATACCTCAAAAAGGATGTGATATTACTGGAAGGGGTGCAGTGCAGGGCTACAAAAATGATCATGGGACTGGGGGAGTTGCTGTATGAGGAACGATTGAGAGAACTCAACATGTATTCAGTGGAAGATAGAAGGGAAAGAGGGGACATGATAGAGACCTTCAAGTACTTGAAAGGCATAAACAAAGTCAGAGATGGAGAATTGTTCCGCTTAAAGGGGGGGGGAGGGTCACTAGGGGGCACAGTCTGAAGTTGGAAGGGGGAAGATTCATGAGGGAGATGAGGAGGTATTACTTTACAGAGACAGTGGTGGCGAGATCGAACGCACAGCTGGAGGATTTAATTGAACTGAGGACAGTGGATAGCTTTAAGTGGGGTTGGGATAGAGTCAAGGGCAGGATTAGTACAGACAAGAACACAAGGGGAAGACCAGAGAAGGGGAGGAAGGAAGGGAGGGAGGGGTTTGGGTGGGGCTGGGGCAGCTGTAGTAATATGAAACTAAGAGCTGCACAGTCGGGCAGACTTGATAGACCTGTGGGCCTTTTTCTGCCTGCAATTTCATATGTTCATAAAATGTTTAAATGCTAAGTATTTAAATGTAAAAGTTGTTGCATTTCGAAGGGATAAACAGATCTCCAGTTTAATATTTATTTATTTATTTCAGTACTCAGAAAACCATTTGAGCTCAGAGATCTTTACATAGGTTCCATTTCAGGACATTTCAGCACAACAGATAGCTGAAATTATACAAAGGATTGCAGAAATACAAAGGGAAACAAACAGGATTATGTATCAAACACAGTACACATCACAGGAAAACAGAAAATTTACAGTGCTCAATGGTGAAACCAGTCAGTTGTCAGCAAACAAGAGGTTGTTTGAAGCATTGCTAAGTGTTAAAGAGAAAAGGAAAAAAGGGGGTGAAGAGGAGGAGCCCAAGTGCAATGTGCAAAAGGAGAGCTTAATATCAGTATAGCAGTAGGGATCGGAGGGAGGTAACTAGACTGGAGGCAGAGGGAGAGGGTGCTAGGTGTGTGGGGGGAGCAGGAGGGCCTACTCAGGGGAGAGAGGGAAGGGTTGAGGGGGCAAGGGATGGAAGTAGTGATGGGGGGTGGAAAGGTAGTGCTAGTGATGGCAGGCACATCGAGATTTGTGTATCATAAGGGGCTTCAAGTTCATTTTGAAAGTACCCAGTGTGGGCAGGCGCACAGTGTTTTGCTGGAAGGAGTTGAACCACAGTGGTGCACGGTAAGCAAAGGACCTTTGTCCTTGAGATGTTCGACATTTCGGAGTTAGGAAGGACTGGTGTTCGGAGTTATGGGTATGCTGTGGATTATTGCTGGGAACCAGAAGTTGTTGGACCCCTGGCAGTAACTGACCAAGGCAGATCTTTTTGGCCAGAAGGCAAGATTGATATTTTAGTCAGCCATTGAGTGTGAGCCAGTGTGCCCTGGCAAAGTGATCACAGGTGTGAGTCAGTCAGTGCGCACCTAAGGTGAGCCAGCAGGCTTTGTTGAGTGCAGTTTGTATGCACTGGACAGCAGTACCTGTGGCAGAACCATATATAGGCAGCCCATAGTCCACCAGGGAACCCTTCGAACTATGAACTGCTATGCTGAGAACTTCAGAGAAGAGGCTATGCTTGTGACGATAAAGTAGCCCTATGCCCTTGTTGATTGCTTTGGCCGTGTTGTCAATTGGAGAGTATAGGACAGCAAGTTGTCAATAGTGATACCGAGGTATTTAAAGTGTTGAACAAGTTCAAGGGAAACTCCACCACTATTGCATATTGATAGTGGGTAGTTTTTGTGTTTGTTTAGAGAGCTGTAAAACAGCATGATTTTTGTTTTCTTGTAGTTCATTATCAATTTATGATCTTTGAACCACGTCTCTACACTAGTGAAGTCGCTCTGTAGTTGCCGCTCAGTAGGCAACCAATATTTAACAAACTGTTTCAGTTTCCAAATGGCCATCTGATAAGCAGCTTGGAGTTCTGTCTACAACATTTTAAAAGGAAAAAAGGCAGGGACACTGGTTTACCGGGATTGAGAAAGGGCATATTCCATTTTGCACATTGTAAAAAATGGTATTGTCTGCTAAGCCAAAATCCGGTTTTACCGGTATTTAGTTCTCTGTACTTTATTTAACAATTTTGAACTCTGCTAACATGCATTTTAGCAATTTTGACCTCCACTGTTGCACATCCTTTCATCCTTGTACCAATTTAAAATTATTTTAGGTGCAAGATGTGATGGCAGCAGCAGCACTACAGCCCCCATCCCTAAGGTGTGATGGAAGCAGCACTATGGTCCCAGTGGAAATGATAGAAAGTATACTTAGAATGGCAGATAAAGGGGAGATATTGCTGATGGGTGACCTGAATATGCCAAATGTTAGCTGGAGTGCAGTTGCAGCAGCCACTTCTAAGAGTGGGGTTATTCTAGATACCCTACAGGGGGCATGCCTTAGACAACTAGTATTGGAGCCCACTCGAGAGGGAGCAATCTTAGATCTGGTTCTCTCAAATGGAGATGAAGAGAGGATCACAGATGTAGAAGTGGGTAGCCATCTGGGAACTAGCGACCATCGAACAGTATGGTTCACAATAAACACAGCAATAGAGTCAAGCCATACAAAGACAAAGGTACTGGATTTTAGGAGGGCTGACTTTGCCAAAATGGGTGAGTGCCTAAGGAATGCACTAGCAAATGGGCAGGAAGGAGGGGTGGAAGAACAATGGGGAATAATAAAAACTGCCATCACAGAGGTAAAAAGCCTTCATGTAAAGCAAATAAACAAAATGAAACGAGGTAAGAAACCACTATGGTTCTCAAAGGAAGTGGCAGTGAAGGTTCAAGAGAAAAAGAAAGCATTCAGGAAGTACAAGGAATCACAGAAGGAACAGGACAGAGAACTGTATCAGTTAAAGCAAAGGAAGCTGGAAAGGCAGTCAGAACAGCAAAGGCCCAAACCGAGGAAAGATAGCCAACTCAGTTAAGAAGGGGATAAAACCTTTTATAGGTACATCAGGGGAATGACAAGACCAAGGGAGGGATAGTGAGGCTTAATAAAGGGAAGGGAGGGTAGGCAGAGGGTGACTGTGAAAAGGCAGAGATACTCAACAAATATTTTTGCTCAGTATTTACAAAGGAAGAGGGAAGGTACCTTAAACAAACAGTAGAAACACTCTGGATACAGAAGTTGATACCAGCCCATTTACAGAAGAAAGGATTCTGAAAGAGCTCTTAAAACTGAAGGTGGACAAAGCAATGGGGCCTGATGGGATTCATCCCAGAATTCTAAAAGAACTAAGGGTAGAACTAGTGACACCACTGACTACCCTCTTTAACAAATCATGGGAGGATGGGGTGGTACCTGAGGACTGGAGCAGGGCAGATGTGATTCCTTTTCACAAAAGTGGGAGCAAGGCAGAAGCAGGAAACTACAGACCTGTTAGTTTAACCTCAGTGGTAGGGAAAAGGATGGAATCACTTCTGAAGGAAAGAATTGTTGAGTATCTAGAGGCCAGAGGGGCACAGGACCCAAGGCAGCATGGATTCACAGCGGGAAGATCATGCCAGACAAATCTGATAGATTTCTTTGACTGGGTGACCAAAGTAGCTGATCAGGGAGGGGCTGTGGACATGGTCTACCTAGACTTTAGCAAGACATTTGACACAGTCCCACACAAAAGATTAATATACAAGTTAGCCAGCCTGGGAGTGGGTCCCAAGATGACAGCCTGGGTAAAGAATTGGCTGGAGAATAGGACACAGAGAGTAATAGTAAATGGAGTCCACTCTGAAAAAAGGGGGGTTAGTAGTGGGGTACCGCAGGGTTCAGTATTAGGACCAGTCCTCTTCAATGTCTTTATAAGCGACATTGCAGAGGGACTGGAAGGAAAAGTATGTCTCTTTGCAGATGACACAAAGATCTGCAACAGAGTTGATGCACAAGGTGGGGTGGAAAGGATGAGAAGGGACTTGGCAAGGTTAGAGGAATGGTCAAATATGGCAGCTTAGATTCAATGCTAAGAAGTAAGGTAATGCACCTGGGAAACAAAACCCAGGGAAGAGTACACAATGGGGGTGAGATACTAACAACAAAATGGAAAGGGACCTGGGGGTAGTCATATCAGATGACCTAAAGGTGGGCAAGCAATGTGAGAGGGCAGCAAGGAGGGCTGGGGAATACTGGGATGCATAGGGAGAGGCATCACCAGTAGAAAACAAGAAGTTATTATCCCTCTGTACAGACAGCTAGTGAGACCACATCTGGAGTACTGCGTGCAGTTCTGGAGACCCAATCTCCGCAAAGACATAGACAGGATGGAAGCTGTCCAGAGGAGGGCAACTAAAATGGTGCAGGGTCTGCACCGGAAGACATATGAAGAGACACTTAAGGAGCTTAATATGTATAGCCTCGAGGAAAGGAGGGAGAGGGGGGACATGATAGAAACTTTCAAGTACCTCAAGGGAATCAACAAGGTCCAAGAGGGTAGCATCTTTCAAAAAGAGGTGTGCAAGAACAAGGGGCACAATTTGAAGATAGAAGGGGGCGGCTCAGAGGTAATTTAAGAAGTATTTTTCACAGAAGGGTTGTGGATGTATGGAGCGGCCTTCCAGAGGAGGTTGTGGAGTCAAAAACAGTGGTGGAATTCAAGCATGCATGGGACAGTCATAAGGCAATTCTAGGGGGTGGGGCTAGGAAGAAGTAGGCTGCTGGTTAACTAGGATCTGCAGCTTATCCATCAGGTAGGGAAATGGGCAGACTGGGTGGGCCAAGCAGTCCTTATCTGCCATCAAATTCTATGTTTCTATGTTTCTATCCCTCAGGTGCAATGGCAGCACCAACAGCACTACGGCCCCAACCCCTCTGGTGTGATGACAGCAGCAACAGTACTATGACCTCCTTCCCTCCCTCAGGTGTGACGGAAGCAGTAGCACTGTGCCCCCCATCCCTCAGGTGTGATGGTAGCAGTACTACATTCCCCATCCACCAGTGGTGATGGCAGAATCACTACAGCCCCCAGCCCTTCAGTGTGATGGTAGCAGTACTACATTCCCCATCCACCAGTGGTGATGGCAGAATCACTACAGCCCCCAGCCCTTCAGTGTGATGGTAGCAGTACTACATTCCCCATCCACCAGTGGTGATGGCAGAATCACTACAGCCCCCAGCCCTTCAGTGTGATGGCAGTAGCAACAATGCATTCCACATCCCTCTGCGGCGATGGCAGTAGTGACAGCACTATGATCCCCTTTCTTCAACACCCACATACCACATGCACAAGTTACAAATGACTTGGTCTCTTTGCTTGTTAGAACTCAGATGTGAATTCATCTGAGCCATCACCGCTAAGGTGGACTACCTCTGTTTTTTCCTATCTATAATTTAACTGCCTTAATTGGATTTCTCCCTGTGACACTGCTGACCAGGGTTAGGGAACAGACTTGGGTGTTGGAGGGCCAGCTGGTGGGTGAAGGCTTGATTGTCCAATGACCACTCACCTTCTCCTGGGAGGAGGGTGGGTTCATGGCTCAGCATTTGCTGGCTCCTGGTGGAGGCCAGAGGCATGACAACATGTCTGCCCTCACTGCAGGAGGGAGCGTGATGTACGTTGGCTTGTGCCTTGACATCATGTGGCCTGCCACACTCCCAAGAAAATGGGAAAACACCCGCTGGCCAACCAAAGGATGGCTGTTGGTCCCACCAGAAGCCACAGACATGTGTCCGTTCTGACCCCTGCCATGCTCAGGATACACAGGAAGCTCTTCAGGGCAATTCTCCTCCCCTGGTAGCCTCCCTCAGGGTTAGGGGCCCACTCAATGAAAGGTTACTTTGGGTTACCTGGTAGCACAGCAGTAAGGGGCAGTGGATGGTGGTCAGGACTCAACAGCGGAGGTAGGGGGCCTTGGCAGGCCTGAAGGAGTGGATGACCAGGGGGTAGGAGGAGAAAAAAAATGCTTGAATTTGCTTCTTTGAAATAAAGCGTCTTCACCTAAAAAATCTAAAAGTGATTAGTGGAGGACCTTCAAATGGATGCATGCATCTCCCAGACATGTGGATGCTTTTTTATTAATTGGTGTCCTTGAAAAGGGTGTCTTCCAGTTTTCATGTCTTTGTTAAGAAGTGAATTGAGCACCACTCTGCCCACCAGCATCATACAGCCCTTGTGGTCTTACCTTCTGAATGCCATTGACTGTGCTTTCAAAATCCACTGGCCAAACATAAGTACTCTTAAATGCTTAACATAAGTACTAAAGCAGTTTCTTCTTTGTGAACATACTTTCATTCAGGCTGGTTTTCATTCAAACAACTGAGGATTTTGGATGGCCCTACTGATTACAGTATAAACCTGAATAAGCTAGTTGGTAACAGTGATCCTGCATTTAGAAATCTACAACCTAGATGCTTATATGCAAAGAATACAATAAACACCTAAATTAATATCTAAAAACAAGCTTATAAAGCACATAAAATGTATCTGAACATCTACCTTTACCTATACAAAATCATTGCAGCCCAAGTAAAACTCAGGTAAATTACATGGTACCCTGACTACTGTTCTATGATGTAGTAAACATATATTGGTATTTTTTTTATATTCTTTGTAAAGCAGGTAAGGCCCACTAGGCTGAACTGTCTGGTTTTAGGAGTGACCTAGAAGCACTGGGGAGGTTAAGTGGCTTGCTTGGAGTCACACAGTATGCAAGTGGAGGTTCTGGGACTCAACCCCAAGTCTACTGGATGTACCCAGTCAAATCACTGTTTGTAACTCTAACCACTAGGCATGGGTGGTTAAACTGAATGGCTGATTACAACAAAGCAGTGTGGGTGATTTCCTTACTGAATCTATATGCAGCAAAGCAGAAAGAATGCAAAACACAGCAGCATTCATTTTAGGATGCTGAAATCTGGGTCTGCCCACTGTCACTGTGGTAGCACTATAGCTTGCAATGCCAGTGATCCAGGATCAGAAGTAAACTCGGGTTGCTGGAGGTCTGGCAAGGGGAGTAGGATTGAGTACCCAGGGGACTGCTCTCCTCCTCCAGGGAGGGTGGGCTGCAGGTCCTGCTGCTTTACCACCACCTGTGTGACCATGGGTGGTGGTGCAATGGTGCTGCAGAGTGATCAGAAGGGGAGGACGCCAGCCAGGATCTGGAGCAGTGGCATGTCTCTATGTGACCTACCTCCTTGGATCTCCTCCAGTGCAGATGCCCTCAGGGACAGAGACCAGAAAACCAGGAACAATCACCCCACATCGGCCACTGGCAGAAGGAACTCAGGAGCCCCAGACTTCATAACCAGGCTCCATGAGGGACCCGCTGGGCTGCCCAACACACTAAGAGAGTGTGGAGAGGTGACCTGGGGTCCCCTCCCTTCCAGCGGGAGGGGTTACAATCCAGGCAGGATAGAGGCAGGCCCACAGGAGCTCCTGAGCATTACCTGGGGGTGAAGCTATGGGATACCCAGCCTAGGGATCTCTTAAAAGTGGAGACTGATGCTGTGAGAAGAGGACATAGAAAGAGAAAATAAAAAAAAATTTAAAAGATGCTTAAATCTTAGAGATTCTGTGCAGTGACATGCAATTTCCGTGAGGCACCGGTGCAAGAATTCAAAATCCGCAAACCAAGCAGGATTCTGTGGTTGTTACTGGTGTTACCAGTAAAAATGGAAAAGCAGGGTCCCTGAAAAAAGGGAGTATTTAACTGTCATAGTGATTTGCAGTTATGGAAGGATACACTGAAAAGTACTAAAAAATGTGTTCCACGGTATGCCAGTTTTTCTAGCTAAAGCAAGATGACTGTAGGCTCCACCCACAGCCATAAAAATCAGTCGCAAATGCATCTCCAAGTGAGCTTCACTAACCTTAGATGCTCCCAAACCAACAGTCGCCCAGTCCCTTTCCTATACTTACCTCCCACTGACCCAGCTTACAGCTTCTGAATCCATGGTAGAAAGCACGTTACATGAGTAAACATAACATGCATTTTCATTCTCAGTACATATAATCCCACTTAACTGCATGCATACATAAAACACAGAAAGTAAATAGTCAGGTTTTTTCTTTTTTCATGTAGATTTTTCAGCATTTTCTCCCATTTTCTCCCTGTCCGGTGCCCTCAGGCATGCATGCGCATTTGAGGCACCGTGTCTGCGCCTCGGGCACCCTCCCGCTTCCTGCTGCTCCTCAGGCCGATGTAGCCACCAGGCTTCCACCCAGTGGAAGCAGAACTATGGTGGTGGGGGGGGGGTGACGACAACCCCGGGAGAGGACAGCTGCCTTTCAGCTTCTCAAAACTGCTCCCCCTTCCCCCATCACTGTTACGGCTCTCTGACAATCTGAGGTCATTCCTGAACCTGGGTCACCATTACTGGGCCGGCATACTAAATAGTCAGGTTTCAAATGGGCTCTACATTATATTCCCATTTTTTACTTTCTGATTTTTTAACAGTAATTCATATTGCTCAACAGGCAAGCAAGGCTACCTGATGGTTAATTCATTATAATATGACAAAACTTAGGTTATATAGTCACAGAATTCTTCTTTGCTTGTGTTGCTTCCCTGCCTACTTCCTCTGTCTACATTAATGCTGGCTGTTTGTATTATTCCCTGGGGGAGGTTCCCTCTCCAATATTGTGAATGCACATGTTGGCTTGCACTGATAACATTCTTGAATATGGACTAGTACTTCTTTTGCTATCTTATAGGTACATACCCTCCAATTAATCTAATTCCAAATGCCCTACCTTATCTTCTGCCTAGGTGGTTGTCTCCTATTACACCCCATCCTGCCTCCTATCCCCTGCCTCTACCTTTTTCTCTGCTACTATCCTCATTACACACTTGACCCCCCTATCCTCTCCCCTTCCTATTTTGTCCCACTTATTGAAACTCGTTTTGCTCCTGGTACCATCCTTAACCATGAACTGCTCCCCCTCCTCCAGTCTTTACATACATCCATTCTCTGTTGCTCTAGCCCCCCAATCTTCTCTGCTGTTCAAAAGCAGGGACACTTACTGCCTCCTCCATCCTCCTCCTTATACTATTACTAGCAGGAGTTGTAGAATTGAACCCCAGGCCCCCCTCTCCCTCCCCTCACTAAAGGGGCTTCATTTTTTTCCATTTCAATGCTAGGAGTCTGCCCCAAATCTGGACCTACTGAAAGTCTGAACAGCCCAGCACTTACCTGATGTCTTATGTATATCAGAAACCTGACTTTCTGCTAACATCCCTGACTCCTCCCTTGCCATTCCCGACTTCATGCTCTTCCACCAGGACTGTGGCAAGAGGGGTGGAGGTGTGGCCTTCCATGTTCACCAATCCGTATCATGCTCCACCGCCATTTAGGGAAGTTCTGCCATCCTCCCACAAACTCATCCTCGCCCACCTCTCCCTTCCTGCGACTCTGCCTATTTTTATCATAGTGCTTTATGCTTCTCCTAGGTTGGCCCCTAACTCACTGGTCTCATGCACATCCTCTCTAGGCCCCCTCTCTGCCTCCAATGAACTAATTATTGTGGGGAATTTCAACCTAGACTGGCTCTTTCCTTCATCTAAGTCTTCCCTCCCCAAATAGAATCACTCAATCTCACACAGCTGATTTCTGAACCTACTCCATATACTCCCCATTCCCCCAAAACACTCCCCACTAGACTGGATTCTCACCTCTCACTCACACCATATCCTGTCTGCTGGAGTTTTACCCAATGCTTTAAGTGACCACTGCATTACCTTCTGTATGAGGAAAATTCACCTTCCATCCTTCCCAAGTCTGACCCAAAATATGTTCAGTTCTGTTTACTGCATTCACTGGACCCTGCTGTCCTTCTTTGAGATCTTACGCATGATAACTGGGCCCCCTTCTTCTCTACCACCAATATTGACTCGGCCTCTCCCAGTGCACCTACAGTATATCTTCACCCGTATCTGGAACCTTCACATCTCCTTAGTTACTGCAAGAGTTATGCACTTGCACAATCCCTGGATTTCCACTAATCTGATTGCTATGTGCAAATCCAGGGATAGGGCCTGGTTTCGATTTAAGTCCACCCGATCCCCTTCTTATCATCAGTTCTACAAAACTCTTAGAAGTGCCTACACCAAGGCAATCCATCTTGCAAAAGCTGAGCACTTCAAAAATACATTCATACCCAGTTCAGCTCGATTTACCTATAGTGAGGCAACATCCACCTCGCCGACATCCCTGACAGCGATAGCCACAATGCCAAGTGTCAGCATTGCACTATCAGGGATGTCTCAGTGTTGTCATCGGGGGGCTACACCCACAAACCCCCCACACCCCCTGGTCTCTATAGATACAACTCCAAGTTGGAGTTGTCTTGGGGGAGGGGGCGAAACACTGGGTGATGCAGTCCCAGTGCCAGCGGAGACCATTACGGCGACCCAAGGTTTTTGTTCTAATCCTGTCACTGTGGTGGTCTTCATTCTTGTGGTTTCACCATGCAGTTGACATGCCTTTCAGCTCACTCTCCTCTTTCTGGAAAGTTATAAATTCCTTACTTAACCTCCAGCATCTCTTGGCTCCACCAGTACTAAATGTAAATGGCTCTCACATCTCTGACCCACCCTCCATTGCAGAAATTTTCAACAAATTTTTTACCTCCTGCGCGCTCCCAGATCCTCCTTCACCTGACACCACAAACTCACCCCCTCCCCTCTCAACTGAAGGCTTCTGTTTCCCCCCGGTTTCTACCCCAGAAGTTTATCATGCATTGCTCGCTCTAGATCCCACCAAATCCAGTCCCAATAGCCTCCATCCCAAACTTCTTCACCTGTTGATGCCAGCTATAGCTTCTTTCCTAGCTGATCTTTTCAATCTCTCCTTCTCCTCCTGTACTGTGCTCCTTGGCTGGTAGACAGCCAGGGTTCTACCCCTTCATAAAGATGACGACCTAGAGCTGTGCAGAATGAAAAAATTCCAGATCTGTGGCATTTCAAAGAAATTTTATGAAATTCCATGAAACATCATGGAATTTTGTTGGAATTTTACAGAATTAACAAAAATTAACAATTTGGTCATAATGCCACTGTCTATTGAGCTAGAGCTCTACAATTTGGCAAACATACTTCTTGGAGTTCTAGTGATGTGCCAGATATCATGAGATTAGAATGGATTGTCTTAAAATTATAAGTGCTAAAAATCTGTCATTTTATTTCTGGTGGGAAATTCCATGAACATTTTTATCTGCATATATCTCAGTCATCTATTGGGCCAGAGATCTGAAATTTGGAATGATCTCTTGCTGATAGAAGTTCTAACAATGTACCACATTTCATGACATTAGATTGCATTGTCTCAAAATTATATGTACTCAAAATATGTCATATTATTTTTTTTGGGAGTGGGACTTCATGAAAAACGTTTTCTTCATAAACCTCATTCCTTCTATTGAGCCAGAGATCTTAAATTTAGCATGATTACTTAAACATAGGTGTTCTAAAAATGTACCAAATTTCATGACATTAGCATGCATCATCTCAAAAGTATATTTGCTCAAAGTCTTTCATTTTTTTTTTTGCAGGATATTTCATGAAAAAGTTTACCTGCATATAACTCAGGCAGCTTTGGAGATACACATCTGCAAATTAGCACACATAACTTTTTTGTATTAGTTATAGAATTCTCTAAATATGAAGAGAATTGGATTAGAGATTTTTAAGTTACTGGGGTTCATACTCTTACTATGTAAATATTTGCAACATTTTGTGAAAACTCAAAACTGTGGATGTTTGTAACTTCTCTGTTCTTGTGGCATAGACTTAACATTTGACATGCATATCCAAAGTCAGTATATCCTGCAGTCTAACACAACTAGATAAACTGGATTTAGCAATTTTACGTTTACAGTGGAAGAAAAAAAAATAATTGTTAACATTTTCTCAAATATTTATGGCAGCATATAGATGAAGTATCCAGAAATATTGTGCATATTCAACATTCACAATGCATGTATCACTACTGCATTTGGTAAGCTGGGCTGAGCTTTTTGCAGCCCTGCTGTTCCTCTCTGGGTGACTATTTTGTCCCCCACTTTCTCCTTAGCATAGCCAGATTAACTCAGTAAAACTACTGATCCCACTGATATCCTCTTTGCTCTTTACAATGATAAAATCCCTGAAAATGAGTCACTTTCTCATTTTCCTATCAACCTATCCTGTCGGAACAGCGAGAATATTTCCTTATTGATGCCCCAGGCAGTGTCTTCCCCCCACTGCAGCATTTTGAGTACCTCTAAGTCCTAGACCTGCATGTACATCAGACTCCCTGCAGTATCAATTTACTGGGTATGATCCTTATATATTCTGCATTCAGGTTGGAATTGTTGACACTCTGTTCTGCCTTACTCCAACTGAGGGTCTACCACTGGTGAGCTAACCAGCTCAGCTGACCATTTCTTACTAAAACTCTGCATCTAACTCCTGAACCTAATGACCCCCTGCACTACCTGCCTCTCGTACCCCATCCTTTAATTTGAATCCCCCTGATAAGGCGGAGTGAAATTAGCAACTTTCAATTTTTAGGAATTTTCATGAAATTCTACAATTTTCTCAAAGACTCATAGAATTGGACTTTAAATACAGATGTTATTTTATAATTTCTGGCAGCAAGCAATTAATAAAATTGACACACACAGTCTCCTTGTAAAGTGTAAGAACCTGCCAAATTTTAATAGAATTCTATTCTCTAGTTTTAAAGTTTCAGGGGTTTGTAAATTTGCAATTTACATTCCTATACAATTTAAATTTTAAAATGTTGTAAAGTTTGACTACTTTTAATTCAGTCTAATTTAAAACTGTAAATATGAGCTTTGTCAAAAATGACTATGCTGAATAGTAGCTTAAATATTTCAAATCTTCTTAAATTTGGATATATTGTTTTAAAATTAGAGGGAAACAACTGGAATATAAATCTTGGCAACATGTTTGGCAGACTATAGCTCAGTCCCATTTGATGCTAGAAATTAGAAATTATGTACATATATAAATGTGGTAATAGCCTGTATACCTGTAACATTTTATAAAAGTTCAATGAATACTATCAAAATTACACTAAAAGAACAGAAATCTAAATGTTGGCAAAATGTGGCTACTTATAAAAGCCCTCAATGAAGCTTGAGACTTACAATGTGATGCACATACTTGGGTTGTAAGTTTCTCTAAATTCTGAAACTGTGCAGAAATTTGAATAAGTAATTTTAAAATTGTGTCAATACAACTGAAAATTAAATGTGATTTAAATGTCTGGCCATGCACAACTCTGCCCTCTTTAAACATATAACCCTACTGTTTGATACACCTATGTAAGCCACTACTAACTGTCTGTGTACCAAATTTGGTGTCAATCAGATGCATATTTTTAGAATGAGAGAAAAATAACTGAAACTTAACATATGGAAATGTTCCACAGAATTTTCATGCAAATTCCACAAAATTTCATGGAATCAGAATGGTAATTCCATGGGCATTCAGCAGGCAGAATTTTATATTCTGCTCAGCTCTAGTGGCGATCCAGATCTAGCAACTGCTGGTCTTTTTCCCTTTTCCCATCTCTGGCCTAACTGCAAGAGTCTCTCACCTACACTAGACTCGGAGGGGCCTGATTCTCAAAGCCCAAAGTAGGATGCAAGGTGCCTACTCCAAACATATATAGTGCAAGATGCACCTTGCATCCAAAAATGCCCCTCGAAGTTTCAGAAAGGCAGCCTGCATCAACCGGAGGATGCCTGCTAACGGGGCTTGCGTCATCCCTGTGCCCAGAAATGGGCTGCGACAAGGCGCTAGGGGGCCTGAGGCAGGCGTAAGCTGCCACAGCCCCAGACCTGCAGTTCACAGATATCTCCCAGAAGGAGAAATTTTAAGTACCCTTTGACTAGCCAGGGCTGGTTTAAGGAGACTTAGAAAATTCTCCCCTTGAAGAGATGCAGGTAGCAACAGTGCATCTTGTCCCCTCCCCATGCCCCAGTGTGCCCCACTGTTAAATATTATAGCTGAATCCCCTGCCCGATGCATGGTGTGCCCCACCTTTACAATTACATTGCTGAATCCCCTGCCTGACACCTGTGTCCCACAATTACAATTATATTGCTGAATCTCCCACTCAATCCCTGATGTTCCCCACTTGTAATATATATTTATAAAATGGAGATAACAATATCCTAGAAATCTTAACTTTTGATTGTATAAAACACATCACATGACCGTGCGTATTTTAGAGTGTGACCACACACCTCAACTTTTAACCCCCTCCAAAACAATTTTATAAGATAGATAAACCACTCTGAGGTGTGCAGTCATGCTCTGATATACGCACACATTGGGTGGTTGACGCACTAGCCTGCGGCCTCATGCGTAGAAAGTAAACACACCAAGGCATGCGTGTATCAGAGCATGACCGCACACCTCAGAGTGGTTTATCTATTACATACATATATATCAGAATCCCCCACCCAGATCCACCGATGTTCCTGCATTATGACACAGTGCAAGCCCCTCTTATTGGTGGTCCAGTGTCCCTCACCCCCCACTCCAGCCATAGTATCCCCCCATCCCCAGACAGAACTTGGGACTGGCACAGCCCTCCTCACACCTCCACAGCTGGTCCCGTGACCGAACTGTCAATGAACGTGTACTGTAATGTGTACATGCTCATTGATTATCAATGAGCTCGTACACTGTACAGTCCACCAGTCATTGACAGTTCAGTTGGGCACTGGCTGCTGAGGTGTGAGGAGGGCTGTGCCATTCCCTAGCTCTGTCTGGGAATGTGTGTGCACTACCTGCTGAAATGGAGGTGGGGGACACTGGATCACTAATGAGAGGGTTTTTTTATGTGTCATAATGACGGGGACATCAGGGGATCTCGGCAAGAGGATTATGCTACATATATATATCTATATATATAGATATATATATATATATTACAGGTGGAGCACATCAGGGATCAGGCAGGAGATTCAGCAATATAATTGTGATAGTGGGGTACATTGGGCATCGGGGTGGGGGAACAGCTTGCCATTACTGCTAGGGGCTTGTGGCAACCCCTTCCATGCATCATGTGTTTGCAGCAAGGAAGAGGTTATTGCAAGTATGGGAACGTAGGCACCGGGACCCCTCCTGTACCTAAATCAGGTGCAGAGTCCCTGGCACATGGGGCTTTAGTGTAAACTGCTGTTTGCTGCAGCTTGCACTGAATGCAGCTGTCTTTGAGAATTTTATTTATTTAGTTTTTGTTGACCGGGTAAGAACACTAGACAAATTCTGCCTATTTTCAGGCATGACCCGGGGGAGGGGGATACAGATGAATACCAACTGACCTTGAACCAGATTAAGCTGTTGGTGGTATTTTTAGTGAATGAGGGAAATTTGGCCAGGACACCATGGAAATTCCCCTACTCTTTTTCGATAAGTGCTATGGGATCTTTAACATCCACCTGGACTACCACCAATCCAGGCAGATGGGATCTCGGTTTAACGTCTCATCAAAAGACGGTACCTCAGAAGTGCAGCACCCCTCTCATGCTGCACTACAGTGTCAGTATTGGGATATTAACCCAAGTGCCAGATGTGGGAACTGAACCCACAGTCCTCTGATCTCCCGGCCTCAGAGGCGAGTGTGCTACCTACTGAGCCACTGACACTGACAATTGGGCCCACTGTGTTCTCCTTCTCAGCATCCCTGTCTCTTTACCACACAGTGTTCAGGATAATGCACTCTACCATCTCCTCTCTTTTGCAAGTCACTAATTCAGTCCTTACAGCCGTGGACCAAAGTTATTTATAAAACGGGTAGAAAATGTCCTGCATTTTGATTGGCTAAGAGGTACCATTTGCTGTGTCCTTATCAGGATATATACTGGCAACTGGTACTACTTAAGCCAGCCAAAATGCATAACATGGAGATATCAATGCCTACAAATAGTTCTCCCTGGGCAGCTCAAACCTAGCATCTGATGGAACTGTGATGGCTGCACAGGGAGAGCACTGGCAGTAACATAAAGCATTCAATCTGAGCCTTGTCATCCTCTGTAATCCTCCTCCACCCACACTTAAAACTTAAGATACTTAAAAGAACAAGCTGACTGGCCTAATATTTCCATTTCTGTTGCGAAAGGTTTGTGGATGGGCATTGATCCGCAGCTCTCCCATGGACTGTTGCAATTGCAGCTCTGTCAATCCACTCAGTTCCTTTGCTCCCCCTATGCCCAGCTTGTTTCCCCAGCATTCCTCCGGCCCCTCGCCAACCATGACCAACTCCTCCAAAAGAAAAGGGTACATCAGCAGCTCCTCTTATAAAAAAAAAAGAAAGAAAATTGCTGTGAAGAAAAGGTGGGCACACTGCAATACAGTGGCTGAATAGTGACACGCTCACTCCAGACAGTAACACAGCCTTGAAACATGGATAGCAAAAAAAGATGTGCCTTATGTGAGTGAGGGGTTAGGGGGACCTGTATTACCATTTAAAACATAAAACATGACACAATAATGAAATGGCATTGACTTTGTGACAGTGCTATTAGACAAAATCACTAATTAGGGCACTTAACATGGAATACGCTCTCTTCCCGCTCACTGTTAATAAAACTAGATAGACACTTGGCCACTAATAAGAAAACGGAGCCAAACTAAGAAATCTAAAAAAAAACACCTAACTAAAAGCACATTGTGGAGGGTTTTGTATCTGCATGTGTGTTTGGTGGGGGGGGTGCATTTTTAATTAAAGTGTTTACTGTGGGACCCATTTTATAAGCGGAATAAGACACTCCGAAGTGTGGTTTATGGCCTGATAAGAGCACTTCCCATGTGCTAAAGGCACTCGGTGCAAGCACCTTGTGCCTTATTACACACCTGGGGCATGCTCTAGTAAGGAAATAAACCACTCATCGTTGTGTCTTATTCCTTACATAACTGCTGCAGTCTTCAATGACTCTGTTTCCCACCCCCTCCAGATCAACAAGCTTTATTCTCTTGATCTTGCTCCCCTGGCAGTTAGCTAGTTCAACTGCTATCTATGTAATAGACAGCAATCAGTGATGGTGGGTAACTCTTCCCCCCCCTTTTCTACCTGTCCTAGCTGGTGTCCCTCAAGGCTCTATTTTTGGCCCTATTTTATCTTTATAAATGACCTCCCTCAGTCTGTACAAACTCATCCACACATACAGTATGTATGTAGATTATACTGTTCTCTTCACCTCAGGACCTTCCCTAGCTGATGTTCAGAATCCTCTCCAACAAGACCTAAATAGAGTTCTGTCCTGGTTCCAAGCAAACAGGCTAAAGGTCAATATGGAAAAAACAGTTACTATGACTTTTGGTTCATCACAGAAACTCGCACATTACAAGACCCTCACGGCTTTTGTCATATTGCACAGCAATTCTGTTACATCCTTCAAGTACCTTGGGTTCTGGCTAGATAGTCATCCTTGATTACTCTACCCATATAGACTCCATCTGCACTAAACTTTGCCCCAAGCTTGGGGCACACTACCACCATAAGGACTGCCTTGTCCTCCCAACATGTCATGAACTTGTCACCAAAATTATTCTGCCACTGTTCAAGTATGCCAACATAGTCTACTCATCTACCTCTGCTACCTCCCTCCCTCTCCAAGCTTGACACTCTACTAAATGCATTCTGTTGCTTCGCTGCCAATGCCCCCCTCACTCACCACTGCACCCTCTATTCCTGTCTCTCTCTCCATCCCGCCTCTTGCTCACAGGAGACTCAATCACTCCCTCCCTCTCCTTCATAGCCAAATTCTGGTTTAATTTGATTCCCCCTGAACTCTCTTCTATTCTGTCCACTGCTGCTCCCTCCTCATATGCCCAATGCACTAGAGACCCTCGCTCCTTCTCACTTCCCCATGCTCACACTACTGCAGGGCAGCCTGCCTTCTCTTATTGGCCCAGGTATTCAAGAGGGTTGCGCATGGCGCAACGGTGTTGCACCATGCACAACCCACTGATGCGCCCCAGTGCAATATTGAAAAGGGAAAAGTGCACCACACAAATCCCGATCCACCAAGGCACATCAGTAATGTATGCAGGCACAGGTAGGGGGGCGTGCCAATGCATAAACTGCACAGCCCGATATTCAGCCTGGGCCATGCAGAGTTATGCAGGCGCAACCCCTACCTGTGCCTGCACAAAGTTACACTGAAAAAAAAAGGAACAAGTCGAGGGCCACCCACAGGTGAGCTGCCATATTGCAGGGCGCAACACAGTAGCTGCCACCTGTGGGTGGCCCTCGACTTGTTCCTGCCGCACCTGGCGGTGCCCCCATGCCCGATGCCCAGGCATCAGTATCCCCAAGTCAATATCCCTGCTGGTCCAGTGGACCATGATACTGATGCCTGCGATCAAGCTACTGGGGTTATGCCCGCAATCGGGCCGGGGCGGATACAGTTACACCCACGATCGGGCTACTCGGGGGGAAATACAGTTATGCCTGCGATTGGGCTAATCGTGGTCCACTGGACCACCAGGGATTGGAGGCATTCATTGTCCCTTATGGGACGTCCCACAATCGGGCTGCAGGGGGCGTCAGTCCTCGACGGCTGCTGCCTAGCAGGGTGCCAGGCGCAAGTCATCGGGGACTGGTGCACCTTCATGCTAATGGCATGCAAATGGGGCTGTAATCAGATGCAAATGGCCCCAGTGCACCTTGCATAAATGATGACCTCATTTGCATGTCACCCTTTGAATATTTCAGGTGCTGTGTATGGCTCAATGGAACTTGCGCCACCGCATTTCAATGCTCCACTCTGACCACTTGCGCTGGTGTAGTTCCAATGCGCCATGCACAGTGGGGGTGGCCTTGAGGCGATATTCAAGCAATTGTGCCGTAGCACAACCTCCATTGAATATCACCTGGCCACACCCCCAGAACTATTTTGAGCGGCGCACAGGCTTGCGCCACAAACTGGTGCAGTTTGAATATCTGGGCCATTGTCTTTTCCTGCTCTGGAACCAGCTCCCTCCTAATCACCATAAAATTCCTCTTTTCTCTTCACTCAAGTGTCTTGTTCATCTTCATAATATCCTCCCTTGCTCCTGCCTCCCTTCCTTCTCCAGCCCTCCCTATTGCTCTTTTTATGTCTTAGCCTTCCCTCACTTCTTTTCCCCTATCATCTTGCTCAGCTTTCCCCATATGTGCACCCTTCCTGTCTCAGGTTTTTTTCTTGTTATGCACTTATATTTTACTGTGTCTGATATTTTAGCTGGTAATCACTTTAGCTTCAGTCTAAACCAGCTACCTTCTGTTTACCTTGGAATTTTACTCTCTACTGCCTGTTCCTATTTTTCTTTTTTTTGCCATCTGTTTATGCACCTTCACTCCTCCCCTGATCCCATTCTGGCCACCCCCTTCCCGGCCCCCAGTGACCTGGACTTATCTTCCACTGTCTCTTGTGTCCAGCAGGTGCCTGGTCACTGGTGGAAGCCTTTGAGGGGGACCAGACATTATCCGTCGGGGGGCATTTTCATGTTTTCTTCCCCTTACTCCCGGGGCCCTGAGCGCAGAGGTGCATGTGCATGCAGGTGCATATGCACCCTGACACCCAAGTAACAGACCTATCCTCCCTCCTGGCCTAGTGTCTGGCGCCTTCTTGGACTGTGCTGCCCCACAGCCTCCATCATGAGGCAGGCAAGAGCCAAGAGAAATCCACATTCCTTCCTCAGTAGCTCGATCCAGCTCCAAGCCCCTCTCCACTGACCTCCAGTGGCCAGAGCTCCCTCCAGAACATGAGTCACTGGCGTAGCGTGAGGTAAGGCATCCAGTGCCTCTGCTCCTTGCACCACTGGGCCTGTACTTGTCTACTGTGATGATGCTCCCCGGCCCCCAGGACACACCTGGAAATGAGCCTTGGCACAGTGTGCCTCTCCCAGTTAACACATTTTAAATAAGTAAATACACACCATGTAAAACACAATGTAAGGAAAATAAGTTAACAATAAAATAGAAGATGAAAACAATTGAAATAGGACACATTTTAAAACAGGCTCCAGTGCTTACTCTTGGGGGCGGGAGTTCGATCTGAGGAGATCACAGTGTGATCCCAGCTGAAAATGTCAGAGACCCGAGCAGGACAGGGCAGTGATTTGACACCTGACAGAGTGCCCACAACCTGGTATCAGGCCTACATTCCAGATATAACTTTTAAAATAGATCCGGAGGCTAGATCGCGGCATACAAGTGCTGGCATTAGCAATGGTCTCTACCTTAATTTAATCCCCAAGGACAGCTTCAGTTATTTTTGAGTCCCAAAGGCCAGATTTGACTGTCCATTGGAGGGAACCACTGGTGAGGGAATCAAAATAAAAAACAAATATGCTCTTGTAGAGAAGCATTTCTCCCTGTACTGTAGCTCTAACAGGCGTTAGGCCAGAATTATGGGTGCTTACATACTCAGAGCACGTTGGGTCTGCTATCTGGCATTAGTTGCTTGGTTTTGGCATACAGTTTATGGCCCAATTGGCTGACTTGGGCAGTAAAGGACACCATAAGGGAACTGCTGTTATTGATCTCCGGAAAGGCCCCTCTACCTGCTCCTTAGATGGTTGTGATAGGGGGTGGTGCTGAGCAGGGCGAACCGGTCATGATCCCATACTCCTCCCTGCCATTGTGGGAATAAAAGAGTCTGGGGGGTTGTCTGTAGTTCCTTCAATGTTGTGGGTAAATTATTACCTCAGACACAATCCTAAAGGGATATATGCTACTCGTGGCAGTGTCCAACGACCAGAAGCTCCCTCCTGGAGCTGGATTTCACCTCGAGAAGCCTAAGAGGTAAAGGATACCTCCTCAAGCTGCCAGCTTTCTTGTGTGGGGTGTTCGAGGGACATTACGAACATTATTTGTCCCCACAGGGCTACTGATTATTTTTGTCTGACTGCATTACTGCACTACTACCCTGTTGTCTGCTGAATCATGGGAGTACTTTAAGATGCTAGGCTAACAGCGGCTTAGTGGCTATATTTTGTACTTGCTAGTATTGTTTCTCTGCTTAAATTACCTCTGTATCCTGGGACTTGTTAGCAACTGTATTTACTCAGCTACCAAGTTATGTGTAACATTCTGGGTCTCTGTACTCTGTAGTTTCAGTAAGTCCTGATACTCCTGGATGTCGCCATGTTGGAAAGCCGTGCATGTAATGAACAATAGTCGGAGGATTATGGCCAACAGCTTAGCATCTGCATGATAGATAAGGTTTGATCTCGTTTCTCCGCTGCATACTAGTGTGCCCTTTGTTCTGCTTCTCCTCATATAGGCCTTACAGACCCCCCCACACTGCTACTGACGGCAGTGTCCGACGACCAGAAGCTCCTCCTGGAGCTGGATTTCCACTCGAGAAACCTAAGAGGTCAAGGATACCTCCTCAAGCTGCCAGCTTTGTGTGGAGTGTTGTCTGACAACGCCAAGCATCGCTGCCCCGCCCGCCCCAAGCAACCCACCCAGGGCATCCCTTAATTTATTGGCCCCCCCATGACATCACTTCCTGCCAACTGAAATACTAAGTCCCCATTTTCCCATTTGCAGGTTATACCTACCAGCCACTAGAGGGACCCATAGACTCCCACCTCAGGTACCTCTATTCAGACTTCCTCCTCCCCCGACTTCCTGGATCCCTTCTAACAACCTGTTCCACTTCTCCCCTCCTCAACTTACAGCTACCCTGCCCATATCTCTCCCTGCACATAGCCCTATAGCTAGCCCACTTTCTGACCCCTTGTCATATCACCAAGCCTACACCCAGTGACCACTAGGAGTCGCTATTTCTCACCCTATTTCTGGCCCAACCTAGCCTGCTTCTAGCCTCTAGAACGTGGAGCTCGGCTCTCACCCAGGTCCCTTTTCCAGCTGCCCTGGGAGAGTCTTGAACCTAGTACCCTGCCCACCAGAGTCTGTGTCACTACCACTGATCCAAAGTGGCATCTACGTTTTCTGGAGGGCTACCAAAATATTTCTACCTATCTGCCCTGCTGCTGCTGCTGCTGCAGCAAACACTATGCTAGTCCTCCTCCTCCTAAAATGCCTCCCCCTCATCCTTACTCTGGTACCCACGTCCCATCAACGAGGCAGCCCCCCGGCACACCGGCACTAGCACCCACATTTTTTCTGGACATAGTACGATCCCACCCTACGCTCATCACGTGCCCCAGCCCACAGCACCCTCCCTCTGGTTACCTCTCGCTGCTTACCCAGGCTCCCATTGGCGGCTTATCATTCTCGCCCTCCCGGCTTGGCTAGCCCTGCCCATCGCCTGTTCTCAGAAGATCTCCTCTTCCTCCTCCTCCTCACTACATGCCTATCGAAAGCTCGCTCATCACCGCCCCCTGGCCAGAGCCGTGGTCATTATATTACTCTTAACAGGCAATATACATCCCAACCCAGGCCCTGCCCATACTAGCCCACCAGCTGGGTCCCCCGGGCTCCACATAGCATCCATGAATATATGCAGCCTTCTGAAAAATTTGATTCCCTCCAATGCTGGGTCACACTGCATAAACCAGATGTCATAACACTGGTGGAAACTTGGCTATCAAAGTCCACCCCCAACTCCTTTGTTTCCCTCCCAGGATACACCCTATACCGGGAGGATCATGTAGGCAAATGGGGGGGTGGCTGTGCAATCTATACCAGGGACTCTCTCACTGGACAAGCACTCCCTGCCCCAGCTCGCATAAACGGGGCACAGGCCCTAACCCTCAAACTTACTCCGGACCCCTCCAGGGGCCCCCTATATCTCACCACTGCCTACATCCCCCCAAAGAACCAAAACCTGGCACTGGTATCCTTAACAGATTATCTTGCAACCCTCCAGCACAAGGCTGACCAAATCCTTGTGGGAGACCTGAACATGAATTGGCTCAGCGCCTCCTCCTCCACCACCCGGAACTCCTTCACAGCAATAGATCTGCCTCAACTCATTTCCCAGCCCACTAGAGTAAACACAAAGAGAGGTACCAGCACCCTTCTAGATGTAGTCATCACCAACTGCCCTGAACAAGTCCAGGATATCCAGGTCCTTCCTGACTCACTTAGTGACCACTCCTCTATCCTATTCCATTGGGTGACCTCCACACCCAAACTCACAGCCCAACCCACACTACACCGGTGCCTCAGACCAGGCAGGCTGAAAAGCCTCAAGCAACTTCTTGCCCAAATAAACTGGTCACCCATACACTACACCCCTGACATAAATACTGCCCTAACCTTTTTTTCCCAAACCTTCAACAAAGCCTGTGACATATTCACACACCTCACAGAAGTCCAAATCAAAAAGTGTAATGCACCCTGGGTTACCACTGCCCTGCTACAACTGATCAAGCACAGGGGTAACCTATGGCACCTGGTCACAGAAACAGACCAGATGGCGGACAGAGAGTCCTTGCCCTACTCACCAGCCTTCTCAACAAATCCCTCTGCCTGGGGCAATTCCCATCAGCATTGAAAACTGCCACAGTTACGCCCATACACAAAGGTGGTGACAGGTCCTTGGCCAGGAACTACCAACCTATCTCCATCCTCTCACCCCTCTCCAAAGCCCTAGAAAAACTGGTGGCCACTCAAATCACTGATTACCTGACCAAACACAACATGCTCTGCCCAGAACAGCACAGTTTCCATGCAGGTCACAGTACTAGCACTGCTCTAATTGAGTTTTCAAATTTCCTACACTCCTCCCTGGACTCTGGCTCCCTAGCCGGGGCAGTGTTCATTGATCTCTCAAAGGCCTTCGACACCGTTTACCACTCCCTCCTGCTGGATGCCCTCAGCCACACCGGCTTCTCTACTGGGCCAGTTTCCTGGTGCACCAGCTACCTATCTGCCTGCTCCCAGCATGTTAAAATCAATGGGACTTTTTCCAAAACTTGTCCCATCTGCTCAGGTGTTCCCCAGGGTTCCATCCTGGGACCATTACTCTTCTCACTCTACCTCAACACCCTGCCCAGTGCAAGCACTGGAAAAATTCTGCTGTATGCAGATGATGCCATCATCTTTGCCACCCACCGCAACCCCATCTCCCTTCAGGACACCTTACAACTATACTTTAATGATGCTGAATCCTGGTTTAAAGAGCACAGACTTGTCATCAGTCTCAAAAAAATAAAAACTATGCTCTTTGCCCACCACCAAAACAAAGCCAGCAACTTCTCACTCCACATCCTTCCTAGTTCCAAACAACCTCTTGAACAAGTCCGCTCATACAAGTACCTTGGTGTTTCCTTTGACCCAGCCCTCAACTACCATGCCCATATTGATGCTCTTGCCTCAGCTACCAATGTGCGGCTAGGTATCCTCTACCACTACAAAAATTGTCTCCCACCGATGCCCTCCGACTAGCGGTTACATCCTCAATACTGTCCCTTGTGGACTATGGCCTGCCAGTATACGGTGCTGCAGACTCGACCGCCCTCAATAAAATTCGCCTCACCCTGAATAAAGCTTGTAGGCTAATTACGGGGGCCCACAGGCTCACTCATACTTGCCAGCTATATGACATGGCAATGCTGCTTAACCTGGATGAACAACTTAGATACCAAACCTGCCTCACAATGAAAAAAACTCTTCTCGGGCTATCCCGTCCCGGGCTGACAGCCTCCATCCAACAAGCCCAACCCTTGGTTCAAACTCAAACCTCCTGCAAGGCCACTCTACTGATCCCAAGTTCCAGGACCAGCCATGGACAGAAGTCCTTCTGTTACAGATCTCCTTCCTGGTATAACACGCTCTCTACCTCCATCTCTGACACCCCCCACAATCTCCTGCTTCAAAACTGCACTTTGGAGCCAGCTATTTAATACGTGTAGCTGCACTTGTCTCTAAAGGTGGCATAGCTCACTATGCACTGACAAAGCTCACTGAGCGCCACCTCACCTCATCACACCCCAACCTCGCCTCATCCCCCACTGAACTATTACCACCTTGCTGTTTCTGCACGTTACTGCGTGCAAGAATATGCCATTGTAAGTTAACTGTTTCTCCTTGTACAAATGATTGTAACTGCATGTGATTGCTAAACTTGTAACCTCTATGATGTAACAAAAAGTTGTAATGTATTTGTCCTCAATGTGACGAGGTACCTTTGGAAATTAGCCTCTGGCTCAAAGGTTGTAAACCAATGTTCAAATAAAACAAAATAAAAATAAAATAAAATATTTTACATGTGTGAGAAGGAAGAACTGGCAGGGCTAGACCTTTCTAAATTTAGACTGGGTTTCAACTAGATATAAATTTAAAATTATCTAGTGCCTCCTGGTGTGGTGCTAACAAAGTACCCTTCTGGCTATCAGGCTGTTTTGTACCCTAAGCCGGAAAGAGGGTTCACTGAGCTGGGACCCTCCAACCACTCCCCAAAAAGTGAAATTCTGAAGAGGGTGGACATAGGGTAATTACACCTTGAAGAAAACCATGTATTGTTGGGTTACACAGTTTTACATGTTCCAGTTATATTGTGAAGTTTATTGTTATAGGCAATTGTACGTAATGTTATATACGATGCACAGTGTCATAGAGCAAATAGACATAGGGTGGAATTTATCTCCCCCACTTCTAATTGAAGGTTGGCACCAAATTCACCCCAGCGAAGATGGCTGATCTAAATATAGTCACACTTAACGTGCATGGGATTAATAGCCCAATAAAAAAGGGCCAGAATATTACAAGATCTGCACAGGCAAGGAGTTACAATAGCTTTCTTAAAGGAAACACATTTGACAGCAGCAGAGCATAATAAGTTAAAAAGGTCCTGGGTGGGGAGTGTTTACTCCTCCATTTGAAACCAGTCCACACCATAGAGGGGTGGCAATTCTGATTAAAAGGGATACCCCTTTGGAAATCTCGAAGGTCAGAACAGACCCGGAGGACGTTTTGTTTAGCTATGGGGTTCTTATAGAGGCCAAGCATGCATCCTTGTAAACGTGTATGCACCAAATGACGAAACCCCTCGGCTCTCTTTTATAGAAAAAATTGTTAAAGAGGCAGTCACTGACCCGCATAGTGTGGTAATTATTGAAGGGGACTTCAATGAGGTCATATACCCAGGGGTGGACAGGTCAGGGAGAAACCAGGGAGGGCCCTCAAGAATGGGGAAGCTCATTTTGCGCCTAAATCAAGAATTGGGCTTATCAGATTGGTGGTGTTTTATGCACCCCCGAGAGAGGGACTACACTTATTATTCCCCCTGTCATGGGGGATATTCCGGGATAGATTACTTTCTAATATCTACTAATTGGCTACAGAAGATAGATCGGTGTGATATAGGCTCTATCACCGTTTCTGACCATGCCCCGGTTACCCTTAAACTGCTTACTACTCCAACTCCTTCACAGTCATGTTGGAGACCGAATATGAGCCTCCTTACAAGAGAGAAATTTCCAAGAATTGGTCAAGAGCACTGTCCAAAGATTTGAACAAGACAACCCAAACGGGAAACAGGAGAGGGGATAAGGTGGGACACTTAAGTGCTGCCTTAGGGGAGAAATAATTAAATATTCAGCTAAACTTAAAAGAACGCTCCCTTAAGAGAATAAAATTGGAGCAAACTATAGCACAATTAGAGACCTCTCACCAGACTCATCAAGACTCCCAGGTTAAACATGACCTAGATAAAGCAAGACATGAACTAAACCAGATTCTGGACCTCCAAATTGAAGGTCAGATGTGGTATGCTCGACAAAAATATTTTGAGCAGGGCAATCGTGCCGGGAAGCTGTTGGCATGGCAACTCCTCCAAGAAATAGCCAGCAGAGTAGTGATGCACCTACAGGGAAAGGAAGGGGCACAGGCTACCACTTCTCACACCGAAATACTTCAGAAATTTAAAACATTTTATGGCACTCTTTGAGGCTGAGACCTTCCCCGGTCATCAGGCAGCTGTGCAGTCCTTTCTAGACGGTCTCCTAATCCCCACCTTAGCAGACACAGATAGAGCAGCCCTTAATGCCCCAATCACCCCTCAGGAAATACAAGCCAAGATTAAACAGATGAAAAATGGCAAGGCCTCAGGGCTGGATGGCTTTCCAGACAAATTTTATAAGGGCTTTACATCCCATTTACTCAACCAGCTGACCACCACCTGCAATGAGATTTTGATTAGCAAACAAGCAGTTCCACCCTCTTGGAATATGGCCCAAATCTCAGTGATTCTGAAACCAGGTAATAATTCTGAAACCTGTGGCTCCTACCGCCCAATATCTTTATTACCCATAGCTCTACAAATTTTTACGGGGATTTTGGCAGACAGACTACAAAAGTGTATAGCCACTCTTATTCATCACAATCAAATGGGCCTCATTTCTGGGAGGTTTCTCCAAGACAACATACGTAGGTTGTTAAACATTATCACGGCCCAGAAAAATTCCACTTCCTTGCAGCTGGCAATCAGTATGGATGCTGAGAAGGCCTTTGACAGGGTGGACTAGCACTTTATGTTCTCCACCCTGTCAAAGTTAGGGTTGGGAGAGCATTTTGTCTCTGCCATAGCAGACTTATACCACAGACCAGAGGCCAGAGGCCAGAGTCCGAGTCAATGGCCTACTCTCCAATCGCCTACCCCTGAGGAGGGGTACCAGGCAAGGTTGCCCTCTCTCATCTCTAATCTTCGCCCTATCATTGGAGCCCTTGGCCATAGCGATACGTAACAACCCAAATATTAAGGGAATTCAGGCAAGTGGTGCTGAACAGAAAGTGGCATTTTATGCGGACGACTCGCTCTTTTTCTTAAAAGATCCCCAGACTTCTTTGCCCCACCTGTTAGAGGCCCTGGAGAAATTTGGTTTATTAGCAGGTTACAAAATGAACCTAAATAAATCTGAAGCAGTCGTGTTGAGTGGAACCCTTCCCCAAGACAATTTAAGGAAACTTTTCCGTTCACGTGGGCTAACAGAAATACATTTCGGTAGCTGGGGATTCAAGTTTCAGTAGACACTACCAGATTATTCAAAAATAACTTAATCAAGTGAAATCATACCCTGAAAGCAGACTTTGCCCGCTGGAAACTTTCACCCCTTACCCTATATGGACGAATCCAAGTTATAAAGATGAACGTATTGCCTAGATTGCTATTTCTATTTCAGACCCTCCCAATCACTATTCCCTTATACCTTTTGGCCCAATTGTCTAAGGACATTTCCAGATTTGTATGGGGGACAACATCCAAGAATACCCCTTCATGTCCTGGTGAGGTCCAGGGAGGAAGGGGTCCTGGGACTCCCTATTATACAAAGATTACCTAGCCAGCCCAAGTGCACAACTGGTTACCTGGGCTAAACAATGCACAGACTCAGGCTGGTATTTAATTGAGGTTGAGGCAGTTAATTATAAATTATGGGCACTGCCCACAGGTACCATAGGTCCCCAGATCTGGCCCACCATCTCCAACCCTTGGGTTAAGCATTCCCTACGCATTCTCTTAAAATTAAGGAAAGTAACACATACCTCGAACACACTAGGCCCTCTCTCTCTGATTAGACATGCTGACAGCTTTATCCCACCCATTTTGGATTAGGTGTATGCCTATTGGGAGCTTAAAGGTCTTACCACCTTTAAACAACTGACAGACAGAACAGGATGCCTCCCATATGCTACCCTTAAGGATCGCTTTTCATTCTGCAGAGAAGATTTCTACAAACCGACATTTCATCAATACTGGGAATAACTTTCATAAGATTAGCAGGGAACTAACACAATTAGAGACCTACTGGTGGGATGCCATAAGAATTAGAGATAAACTGAGATTTTTATCCATTTTATATATATATAATCCTTACCTCTCAATCAGGGGCCGATGTACTAGAAGACATTAGAGAAAGGTGGGAGACAGAGGTCAATGAAGGCATCTCAAGGAAAGACTGGGCTCATAGGCTCCAAAGGGGTTGGCAAGTGACATCAGCAACGGCTTGGCAGGAGCTTAACTGGAAAATCCTGGTGCGCTTCTTTAGGACCCCAGTGATTACTCAGCATTTCAACCCACAGGTCACAGCGGCCTGCTGGCGTGGGTGTGGGGAACCCAAAGGAACACATTATCACATCTTTTGGGGGTGTAGTAAACTACAGCCGTTTTGGCACCATATTCATGACATTTTAGTACAGGTGGGTGCTATCCCCCTCCCTTTTACTTTTCAAGATCTGGTACTAAGCCTCCCCACCCTGTCCTCTAAAAAATGGAGATTAATAGAACTATGTCAGATACTGAGGGTTGCAGCTTTAAAATGTATCAAGATCCAGTGTTTAACTCCTGACCCCTCCATCCCTGGGGCAGTGAGTCTCCAAGGTAGAGGAGACAGAGCGCTTAGAAAATATTACCTACACGATACATCTAAGGTAGGAAGGAAAAATTCCTGGAGCTGTGGCGGCCCTGGCAGATATGGAGGGAAGCCTGGACTCCCTGGAGAGGAGAGGAGAGATAGAATCAGAAGGAGTGGAGCAGACCACTTAACTGGGTAATTTTAGAGCCAATTATAGCTGACTCTAACAGAAATTTTGAGGGGGGGAGGGGAGGTAAAGTTAAATGCCCAATGCTGTAAAACTCTGAACATTTTATATAAGACAAATTGTTACGGTGCATATATATGTTAAGTTTGTTCCTTTTGTTTATTAGCATTTATTTCATCTGTAAGGCTACTTTGAGTTCTAAAGAAAGCAGTTGGGACAGTTTGTTGCTTTCTTATAAGAGAACATTCATTCAGTTGACAACCAGGACGGAGACTGAGTTCACACTGCAAAAACTATATCCATCACTTAGAGGCCAATGGCCTCAAGCAGTGTGTACCCTAGCTTAAATTTCTTGTCACGTCTGGAAACAGTCTTACAAATTGGAAAGTAATGTTTAAGTTGATATTACCATTGTAATAGCATATTTTATTATGCTAGAGTTTACTAGAACTGTATCTGATGGTTATGTCTTCCTAATGGGAAATTAGCAATTGCATCGTATACTAGAGATAAATAAATAAAATGAAGTTAAAAAAAAAAAAAAAAAAAAGGAAAGAGGCCGAGAGCAAGATTGCTACGCCTTTTTTTCTCCCTTTCTCCAGAGAAGCATGATACAGATTAGGGAGTGCTCCAGTTTTAAGTTTTAACAATTCCTGGAGGAAGAGGCGAGTTTCCTGCAGGAAGGTTACATCAAACCATTGGGAACTAATGTACTTGAGGACTTGTTTCCTCTTAATCGGATTCTTTATGCCATTAATGATATGACATGATTTTATTACCAACATACAGTACGCCATTGTTATTGAGCAAAATTCTCAACTGATTTAGCATGGATATTCAGGATTGAAGTAGTATAGAGAGAAGAGGTTACTGTATTCAGAGAAATGTATCCCAAGTCAGAAAAAAAAAAAAAAAAGTAAATCACAACAACAATAACTGCATAACTCTTAAACAACCATAAATGTAACAATGAAATGCAGGGATTCAGATCCCGTTGAACATGTTGTGTGGCAGGTGGGTTTATTAGTCCTGCCCACATGTTAATACTTAGTCTATTTTGGGAGACAGGCAAGTCTGTTGTTTCAGACTGATTCTGGTTTTGGTTTCCTAGGTCAGACTGAGAAGTTTCAGCCAGTCTGAGGGTCACCACTCCTGTGGTGCAGTTTTCCCATCCTAGGATGAGAAGAGGCCAGAGTAACAGGTTCAGGTAAACTGGCCATCAACCTGCTGGCTGCCCTGACATCAGCATCATCATGGGAGATGAAGGTGGATGTGTTCTAAGACTACCTTTGAAGATGCCCTTACCCCAACCCCCCAATCCTTTGGTTCTCATGCTTGCTGCATCATTTATTGCATCCCCACACTCAGACTGGAGGCACTAATGGTCTGCTGGCAGCACTGGTGGAGGGCAAATTTAACTAACTTTGGGCTGTGGCTCCCTTTTCACGAAGCATTAATAAGCTTTAAATAAAAATTAGAGAATTTGGGAGAAAATTTGGGGATGCCCTCTCCCCCGTGCCTGAATATCTCACCCTGTATGGTTGTTTATTACCTCTCCCCTAGGTGCTGTGAAGGTTCCACATGCGCTCTTAGCTACCCGGTGATCAGGTATTGAGAGGACTGCAGTTAAAGGGGAGTCTCGCAGTTGCTCACCAGGATGAGACCAGAATAAAACGACAGATAATAGAGAAGACCTCGGGCCACCCTGCCCAAAGTTTACCATTCCCAATGTATCCCCACGATGTAAGGGGGGGCAAAGAGGTGTCTTGATCTATCAAACTGAGAGTGTCTACTACCCAGGGCTGGTACTTCCTTTTAGAATGAATAGTATAGGTATTAATTGCAGCTCCTTTGAGGAAGAGTATGTCCCCCTTCCCCCAACCCTGATCCCTACCATCAACTAGCACCCAAAAGAAAAACATTCAAACTATCATTTGATTAATTAACATTGCAGATTAATTAGCATTACAGTAGGTAGGTAAACTTTTTTAACAGCTTATCCAAAACATTATCGGGAGATGCATCACATTTTGTCTATGCAACAAAATGCAAGGTGAATAGTGTTTTCCTCAAATGCTGGGTAACGAAAGTTTCTCTGGTATCAGACAGCATAAGGTGAGAACGGCGTAAGCGCAGAAGCAGCCCATATTGCTGCAAGGAGGACAGTATGCTCCCAAAAATGAAAGGTTAGTAACTTAAATTATTTAGGCTTGCTTCTCTGTGACACTGCCACCAGGGTTCAGGTTCCATCTCAAAGCGCATAGCCAAAGTCAATGAGTTAGTTCTCATCCAGTCATTTGTAGTGGATAGTAAGACAGGTGTAAAAGTACCTTACATCGTGGCTGGATGTGTAAGAATAAGCTTCTAGAGCCCTGGGTTAGCCTCATTCTAGAGGAAAGTAAAAGTAAAAAGGATGGAGCCAGCTGTTATTGCGGTGGTTCTCAATCACCAGTGGCATCACAGCAGTGTCCATGAGGCTGAGGTGAACAGCAAAAGAAAGTCCAATGAGGTAATTCTGTTTCACATGACTGTTGATGTCTCCAAGCAATCTGCAGAGGCAGGGAGTTCAGCGGTGGATTCCGAAGATGAGGCGCACTCCTGTTAATTGGTATCCAGTGAACACGCGACAGTGATTGAGCGCCTACTAAAAGGATGACAATCTCAGCGCTTGTGTTCTAGGCTACCTGGCAGGGTAGCAACCAGATATGGGGTAGGCTATTACAGCAACAGGATGTCGCTATACACACACGGGAGGAGGGACCACTGCGGCAATGGGCGAAAGGGAGGGAGGGTATGTGGGAGTAGTGCAGTGGTTGGCTGCTGAGCTGGCTTTGTGGCGTGGTGGGTAGGTGCCAGGCTGGGGTTGGGAGGTGCCAGGTTTGGTTCTGGGGTGCGATCGCTTAAGGCCGGGTCAGGTTCTTTAAGTTTTACACTTGACATGCACCCCCCTGGAGTTGAGAATCCTTATGGGGGGGCAGGGGAAATAGCCCCCACATAACATAGAAAACCAGGCACCAGTTTTATGGTCGCTGCAAGTATACATTACCATAATTCATTTTAGGTGATGTACACTCGCCCAAATGGTGATCGCCCTTCTGTGATCACTGTTTTCACATAGAACCCTGTTAATCCTTGACGGGTCCTCATACCACCGGAGCATGGCACCAATGTCGGCACACAGGTTAGTGGGTTTATTTTTGAGGACCACTGTTGTGTGTAAGCCCCTTTCTGGCCATGGACCACCCCAACTGAAGGAGATCCTTCTCCAAACACTCCTTAGCTAGGGAGGGTACAGTGATCCCAAGCTCTTCCAGATATTGTGAGGCATCTAGTAGATCAGCAAAGATACAGGTGCCTTTTCGTCTCCACTCACAGTCTGGCAGGGTATAGTATTGGGTATGGAGATTTCTGGCTTACAGTTGTTTTAAAATCTGCCAGAGGGTTTGTCTGCTTTCCTAGACTGCAGATGTGTAGTCATTGTCAAAGGAAATATGGTTGTTTTTGTTTGTATTTCTGTGTTGCCAGGTCCTTTTCAGTGGTTCCCCTTGGTTGCATAAGATGTCAACTTGGCTACAAAGGAACGGGGCTGAGCTCCAGCATTAGTTGGTCTCGGGCCCAAAGAGCAGTGTGCTCGATACATAGCCAGATTGAAGTCCTCAGGGAGATGGAGTATTTCTCGGATCATTGACTGTAAGAATAAAATCACACTCGGGGGGGCCCCCAATTCTGCCCCCTCCGGAACACTGTAGATCCATATGTTCTATCTGTGACTCCAGCCCTCAAATTCATCGAGGCAGTGAGTAAGCTACCGGTCTCGGGTCAGTAAGTACAACAGGAGCTGGTCATGCCTGTCGGCCTGTTCCGCAAACATTGTTGTGACAAAGTTCTACTTGGTCAGTTCTGTGCTCGATTTTACCTATATCAGATCACAGGTCAGTAAGGGTCTGATCTATTTTAGCAACAGTTTGGGCAGTTTGTAGGATTGAGGTGATTAGATCCGTGTTTTCTTCAGCAATCTGTGCGGCAGCCATGCAGCTTTCAGAGTCTACCGCCTCCAGACAAGATCAGAGCTTTTCTTGAGTTAGGAGCTCCTTAGGTTTTTGTGCCTGTGTCCCAGAGTCCTGGGGGGGGGGGGGGCTTTAGGCCTGATATTCTTAGCCAGCAAAGCCATAGTTGTGCAAGCAGATGTTTGTTGATTTAGACTGCGAGGTAGTCAGGGCTGTAAAATCAAGCAGCCATTAAGTTGCTAACGTCACCTGACTCCTTTTGTTTTTTCTTAATAAAAAATAACTCCCCTTGTCTTGGGGACTCCCCCAGGTTACCTTCCCACCCAGCTGCTACTCAGAACCCTTTTTTTAACCATCCAGTTGCTACTCAGAACCCTTTTTTTTTTTTTTTTTTAATCTATTTCTTTTTTTATTTAAAAAAGAAACAAAAAAACAATAACCCACCTTCTCTTGGGACTCACCCAGGTAACAGACCTTCCCACCCTGCAGTCAGAAGTTCTTTGTCTCGGTTTTAAATTAAAAAGAAAATACACCCTCCCATTTTGGGACTCACACAGGTTACAGACCTTCACCCTATTGTTTTACTCAAGTACTTTTTTTTTCTTTTATTTAATATTAAACAAACTTTCTGAATTCACTTAGCTAGATCTTCCCACCCAGACTGGTAACAGAACTCTTTGCACACCACATACCCAGGGACCAGCTTTTCTTCTTGGCACACCATCAGGACACACAAGACAGGACAGGGACTTTTACCCTTTCAGTTAGTTTCCCAACATAGTTCTTGCAACAGATATATATATTTTATTCTTTTCTAATAAATCCAGCTTATCTTGGGATATACTCAGTTCACAGACTTTCCACCCCTTAGCCCTCCCCCAAGTTTTCTGGCAGCAGCATTTTTTGTCAACCTCAGTTGGGCAAATTCACTCCGAGACCTTTTGTTAGCTTGGTATTTGTGTTTTATTCATTCGCTGTTGATTACCTTTGTCACATTATGTTTGTGCCTGATGCATTTTCCACTCTTCGTGCTGTTCAATGGCCCCAACTGACAACCACATCTTAACTTAGCTGCCTCCCCTCCAACTGTTTCCCGTCCCCAAGACTGTACGACTGTTCACTGTTTTACTTTTTTTTTTTTTTTGTAAACTGTTTCAGCCAGGACCAAATTTCTGAATGTGAGGGTGACCCTGTCTCACTGCCACGACTCGTCACCACCATCTCTCTGCTGAGTTCAATCTCATTGTCGACTCCTCAGCTCTTCTCCCTCAAACTGCTCTCATCAAATGGCAGCTCCTCCTCATGATGCTGTGACATCTCTCAGTCTCTCAACATGAAGTCTTGCAAGGGATGAGAGGTACACACACAGACCACAAAGGACTGTTTAAGGTAGCTCAATGGGACACATATGAAAAAATGCAAACTGGTGGCAAAGTGCCATGGAAGACCCTCAACGGCAGTTTGCCACTACACGCTATAAAGGTGCAGTATGTGCAGGATTGTTCCTTAAGGGGTTGAAAATTTGCAAAGGGGAGAAAGATAGTATGATTCAGACAATTCCCCCCCAAAAAAAAAAAATTTAAGCCCTGTGTCTTAATGTCTATTTTGATTTGTGTGTTGGGGATTGTCCTGTGTCTTTATAATACGGTGTTTGTTAGTGATTCTGGTTGTTGTCCCTTTGTATTGGTGTTCTCATTTTGTGGGTTGCTGAAAAGTTAAATAAAGATCATTATACAACAAAATGGCATACATCAATATAAGGCACTCCTCTCCCATTGTTACACCACTGTAGGCCAACCTATAACAAATACATTTTGCTAAATATTGGGAAAAAATAATGAGCCACATATGCAGCAGGACCACGGAGTGGCCCAAAAAAAACACAAAGTCCAAAAAGTCCAAACACTGTGCACTCTGCACATTATATAGAGCATTAGTTCTCAGACGTTGTCATACTGAGCTGCCCCCAAGCCACGGAAAAGGTCTTGAGCCTCACCCAAATGACAAAATAATCTTGGGCCTCCCCAAAGAAAAATAGTATACTTTGCACAGTACATCATGAATAGAGTGAAACTCCTTTTAGTAGTTGGCTGTCATTTCATTCAGCTTATTGTAACCCCTCCCCCGCTCAGTCTACTTGTTCCACTATTTTGAGTCTTGTTACCCCTTGTTGCCAAAACCTTCACAGGTCAGACTGCTTTTCTGTCTGTTTCCCCTCTATCTGGAATAACCTTCCCATCTGCCTCTGCCTCTCCCCCTATTACCCTACTGTTAGGAAACTTCTAAGGGATTCTTTTCTTCCCTCCTGCTTTTGTTCCTAGCACAGTACCTCTCTGCTTAACCCTTTATATTTGGGCTGTTCTGCCACCAATCTGATTGGCCAATTGTTACCTCTCATAATTAGTTCACTGTTCCTGTTTATTTGCACTAATGTTCTTTTTGTGCTGCTTGACTATTTTGCAGTTACCTTTTGAATTGTATTCACTCCCTACCCTTCCCTGGGTACACCTGAAATGTTCCTTGGCTCGGAGTGCCTTTCCTAGTCACTGATTTTAAATAAATACATAAATTCACCTACTGTTATCCACTTTCACTTTGCCTCATCTCTTCACACAAAATATCTAAAAATCAAAACTGTAATACAGTACTTTTTCAAACTTGCTTGAGCCTCCTGGAACAGGTTGATGCCTCCCAGGGAGGTGATCTCGCCATTTGAGGAAACCCTGATATAGAGAATAGTGGTTGGACAACAACATATAATCAGCCTGTGCTACATAGAGGGGTTCTGATTACATTAGACTTTGGGAGCAAAGCTCGAGAGGTCTGATGTAATTTGAAGCCCAAAGTGGCAGCACAGGTGGGTTGAGCCTTCTGGGACACAGGGCTTGCAGTATCAGCCAATAAACATCAATCTGAGTTAGACAGCATGAGAGGTAAACAATCCCAGACCTTGAATTCTGTACATTCAATTCATCTTTTGGCCCAGCCAAGCCAAGCCCGGCTAAGTTGCAGGTAGTTATGCCCCCATGTGGGTGCTGTGCAGACTGTCCACCAGCAAACTCCAGTTGTACTACTCTGGTGACTCCAGTGGTCCCAGGGTCTGCTACTGCTCAATCCACCCTTAAGCAGTTGTCTCCTTCTTGCTGGGACAAGTTTAACAATGCTGACTGGCTTGCTTGGAGAATCTGAGAGTGGGGTTGATAAGGATAGGGTCACAGTGTTATCAGAGCACTTTAGAGGTGGCTCTCCAATGGAGTCTGAACTTGCAACCTGTCTATGTTGATTGTGGCCTCCTCTGGGGTTTGGAAGGTCTGTTGCTGTCTATGCACAGTTTTGCTGGTTGAGGTTTCTATGGAATGCTTAAATTCTAAAGCACCTTTCTGGTCTCGATGTACCCTTCTGCCTCTGAGTCAGTTCTGTGAAACAGTCTGCAAAGATATATATCCTCTGCTCCCTTCAGATCAGTGGTCCCTGATCCCTTGCCATGGCCAGTATTTTTTCTTTGTCTAGGAACTGCAGAAAGCAAGCTATGATGGGGAGAGGTCTGTCTCCTGCTTTAGGGATGGGACCCAGTGTCTGATGTTCCCTTTTAATCTTGAGGGCTGGCGAGCAGATGTACCATAGTAGGTTTAGGAGCTCCCTTGTAAGAACCCTGCCACCCCTTGTTCTGCTCCTTCTGGAAAGCTGAGAAATCATAGATTGTTCTGTCAGCTTCTGTTTTAGTCCTTTGCCTGCCCCCACAAGTACAATAGGCCCATTAGTCTTTCGAGCTCTCGTATCCTGGATTCATGGTAGATATCCCTGTCATTTGTATAGTCGAGGAACTTTTTTATATCCCTTCTTTTATATTGAAATTGATGTATTTTCTCATCCAGTGTAGCCACTGAACTTTTGAAGACATTTAGCTCTTTCAGGGACTGTTACAACAAGCCCTTGATCTCTATGGCATCATTTGAAGTGACAGAAGCCATCACAGCCTCAGCTACGTTCGCACCCATCCCTCTCACAACTATTGGCTTTCTTCATTGATAACTTGCTCCAGGAGACAGCTGTCAAGATGAGCCCTGAGGTTTCATTACACCTGAAATTTTTTTAACCTGTTAATCCTATTTTAGGCAAGATGGTTGGGTTTTTACCCACGTTATAATCAATGCTGGGTCACACAAAGCAATCATCTCAGTTGACCATTGTAGTGAGCAGCTTGTGTATGCATCCTGGAATGTAGTTTTAAATTGTTCCAATCTCTCTCGTCAAAGATCGCCCCTTTAGTGTAGCTGCAGCCACTGCCATCACTTTCCCTGCAGTCTTGTCAGCATCTTTAACTGTGTCAGCCATAGCCTCCACCCAGTTTTACACTGTATTTAGCCTAGTGGCATATAAATCAAGTTTTTGTAAAGTTTGTGAACAACTGTGGTTAGAGCAGTTAGTCTTTGAACTGAGTCAAGATATGCCAGTGAGATGAATTCTTTGGCTCCAACCCTGATGTAGGTGGTTTGTAGACCCCCGCACATGGGACAAAAAGCCCTCTTTCTTTTTGCCATGTTTCTTGCTCATATAATGTACTCCTGCAGATTCAAGTAGAGTGTCCTTGTACCTTCCTCTCTGATCAAAAGTACAGCCCAGCTGGTTGAAAAGACAGGTGTTTAAACCCTTTATTCTGGACTTTGGCAGGAGCGTCAACAAAATGCAACCTCTCAGCTTGACTGCTGACCATGCCCCCAGCACACAGATAATCAAAACAATTTGTGAGAGATTCCTATGCAAACATTACTACCTTACACTTCTATTACAATTTTTTTGTATTTTTATCTGTGGTTTGTACTCAAGGATGGCCTGCATTTAAAGGCAGGTTGTATCGCAAAATTAAATATTTATGTGCTAACAATAATGTATTTCGTGTTTCTGGATTTGATCAAATTTATTGTTATCAGTCTCTCATATCAAAGTAAGCATAACAAACATCAACTAAGTGAATATATTTAACAAATACAAAGATCATATTTTTAGAGATAGAAACCACAGAGTCTCGCCAACTGTACAGTGTCTTATCTGACATGACTTCAAACCTGATTAGAAGCCATGGCTTGTATTTGAAGGTGGCTTGTATTTGGTTCCACCAAGTTTCGTCGACATTGTTGACAGAGTTTACAGTGACACTAATTTGTTGATGGTGACCACATCATCCGGAAAATGTGTCAACAACTACCACAGCACAGGGCACATTTAGACGGTTTCTCATGCCCGCGTAGGGGGACACCACACTGCCCTCAGCACCCCCCTGGACTTAAAGATAATCAACTCCAGGGGAGATCAATGGGGACAGCGGCCTACACCAGGAGTTGCTGTATCCGTACAGCAGTCCGACAACCCGTTCAACACTGTGGATGTAGAACGGGTTGTGTCGTTGTTACAGATTTGCTGTGGAGGCGTTGCTCAAATATATTTTATATACATATATATACACACACACACACACACACACACACACATATATATACATACACACACACACACACACACACACACGCACACACACATATTATAGTGGCACGGTAGTGCCACTATAGTTAGGGTTGAGGAGCCATTTCTATGTTAAACCCCAAATCTTTGCACCTTAATAACTTTGCAACCGTTTGACGGATTTGCCTGAAATTTGGAATACATGATCATACCATAGGCCTTGGGATCTGCCAAGTTTCGTGACTGGCCAGATATACGGCTGCAGAGTTATTAAGCTTATCTGTGCGCCGCTGCTTACACTTTTTCAGGAATTCTGTGTCACGCTACAGGTCGCACGGTTTGCGCACACGCCCAAAATCTTCAGGAAACGTGGCAGCTGGTCCCCATGTGCCTTTGAAGATTATGAAAATATTAAACGGTTCAAAAGTTATTCGAAAACAGTTTCCCATTATAGGTCAATGGGAAAGTTAAAACGTTCGACAGTGTCGCAAATGCATTTTTACTTTCGCAAATGGGCCTGTTACTTTCGCAAATTGGCCATTTTATTTTCAGTTGGTGATCAGAGAAATGGTTGGCATTTAAATTTGGGACCCTCTAGCAACCTAATTCTTTTTGTATTCAACTAGTCGGACCCTGAGGATGCTTGCCATGTCTTTATTTTGTGTTAAAACACCCCAAAAATATGTTTTTCAAATTTCTGGAAAAAGTACTTTCGCAAATTACTTTCATGCTCACGAAAGTGTCGAACGTTTTTGCAAAAGCTTTCGCAAATTGCAACAGTAGTTTTCCATCTGTGGGAAAGTGACAGCGATTCTTTGACAAAAGAATCGTTGGGAGTTTTGGGCTGAAATTTGGAGGAACGAGACTGACATCACACAGATGTGCCTTTCAGTGTTGCATTCAAAAATATTACGATGGCAAAGTTCACGGCACTCCAAAGTTGGCGGTTTTCCTATAGAATAACATTATGGCGCCCGACGATTACAGAAATCCTTTGGCACCCTGCTGCAAAATAACGGTTTGGTCTTTTTTCCTGAAATTTGAAGGGAAGACAGCCAACAGCCCACAGATGTGCCTTTCAGTGGTTTGGTGAAAAAAAATTACAGGGAGGCAAAGTTATGGCGCTCCAAAATTTTCTTTTTTTCCCCATAGGATAACATTATGGTGTTCGCCGCGCCTTTCAGGGCCTGTATCTCGGAAACGGTGCGAGATACGGACTTTTCGCCAGAAAATTTCTTAGCCCCAAAATAGGGCTAAGATTCAAATTAGCCAGGACAGTTGTAAATAATATGACTTTTAAATTTTTTTTCTACGTCATATGGTTCCTGAGATATAATGTATTTAGTATTCCAAGATCTCATTTTCTGCGCTGATACTCATTATTATGCATACATTATTTGTACTCACTGGCCCAGATATTCAAAAGGGTTGCGCCATGTGCAACAGGGTTGCTCATCATGAAGTCCAAAAATGCTCCATTTCGCGATATTCAGAAGGAAGCAGTTCGCCTTCCAACATGCTGAGCAACAGCGCAATGAAAATGAAGGCATGCGCAGCTTGAAGGGGTGGATCCATGCATAAAGACTGCAATGCGATATTCAAAGACTTAGCAATGCGTAATAGCGGCACGGCCGGAAACTGGCAAGACTAGCGGAAATGAGCCAAAATAAAAGGCTCAAGGAAGCGACGCAAGAACGCTACTAGGCTGCCAAGTGGGGAGAGAGAGACAGACAGAAAAGGGCAGGCAAGGAAAGTGTTTCCCATAGTTTGTAGAGGCCATCGGGGGGTGCCCGGTGCAGTGGAAGTAGCAGTGAGGACAGCGGGGGTAACACAGCAACAGCAGCCGGGGGGGCAGAAGCCAGGGAGATGGACAGTGCCAGCTTCCACATGGAAGCCGTAATGAGGGGGGTGAGAATCCATGCTGCAGGGGGACGTGGCCGTGGAAGGGCCCGTCGGTGGTATGCCCCGACAGGCGGTACTGTGCCCGCATCAGCTTTGAGCTGTACACAGATGTAGAGATCATGGGCCGGTACCGCCTGAACAGGGCAATACTGAGACAGCTCTGTGAGCTGTGCAGTGATGTGATGCAGGCACCCTCATGACGGAGTCACGCTCTGTCGGTGGAGACCAAGGTGACAGCCTGCATGTGCCTGCTCGCCACGGGCACCTTCCAGAGGCCGACAGGGGACACCACAGGCATCACACAGTCGGCCACGTCACGCATCCTCACCCAATTCCTCAGCGCACTGCTGCCACATGCTGCGGAGTACATCCATTTCCTCAGCACCGCGGCAGAGCGTACAGCAAACGTGCAGGAGTTCCACAGGGTAGCACGTATGCCTGGCATGCTAGGGGCCATAGACTGCACCCATGTGGCCATCCGCACGCCACCTGGCCCCGATGGCCACGCATATCGGAACCGAAAGGGATTCTCCAGTGTCAACTGCCAGGTGGTGTGTGATGCCACTGGGCGCATAATCAATGTCTGTGCCACACACCCTGGCGGAGCACATGATGCCTTCATATGGTATCAGTCTGCACTGTGCCATCGATTCGAGAGTGGGGACATCCCCACAGGACATCTAGTGGATGAGTACTATGTATGGAATGCAAACTCTGGGCAAGGGTGGGAATGACACAGGTGCCATGGTAGTGGCACAGGGAGATGGCCAATATGGACCTGAACCTGACACTGCTCTCCACTATCTCCACACAGGTGACTGCGGATACCCACTCCGTCCTAGCTGCTCACACCCGTGCAGCGCCCCACGACCCCAGCGCAGCTATGCTATAATGAGGCACATGCTGCAACACGTAACATCATAGAGAAGGTGTTTGGGATGCTCAAGGCACGCCCGATGCCTAGACACCTCGGCGGTGCTCCTACAATACAGCCCCAAAAGGCCTCTGGATATTCCTGGCCTGTTGCATCCTGCACAACATGGCCAAAGACCATGGGATAGCTGTACAGGTCGAACAGGGGACAGCGATGGGGACACCAGTGGCGCCGGTGATGATGGTGATGAGCAGCCCCCTAGGACGGAGGGACCCCGACTGAACCGCAGGCCCAGCTGCACCGGGACACCATCACAGAGGAGCACCACGCACAACACATGGTAAGTCAAGGGACATGTGCAACCAACACTGTCCATGCGAAACCACAGGCACACAGGGGAACACACCAGGGTGCATGACGGTCAGGGGAGTGGAAGGGTCCAGGCATACCAACACACCATCAGGAGGGTGAGCACTCATATGGACACACACACCAGGCACAGAGCGCATATGGGCAGATGCACAGCACTGCAGAACTGACATTGCTAACACACAGCACCACCGACCACCCCACCACCTGTACTGTCCAAGTACGTGGTGTCAGAACCTGGGCACCCTGCACCTTGGTGTACAGTGCAATGCAGGCATCATCATGCACACGCACCTGTGGACAGCAGTTGGGAGGGTGTGCAGGTAGTCCGTGTGTCGGCGTGGCGAGCAGAGCACCCAGCAGTGCACTGCCCACCATGACACACATTGCACACAGGGCAGCACCAGACAGGGCCCGCACTGGGAGACAGCTCAGTCATGTAGCACTGTCCCACGGCCACCACGGATGCGTGTGCGGCCCCGCCATGACCCAACAGCACGGGCAGGCTGAGCAGGGGCCACATGGGGTGGCACTGTTGCACCACCAGGAGTCCCACTGCGCGAACGCGACCTTGCCCGCACAGGGGTCTGCAGCACGCCGAACAAACCTGCACCAGGGTGCTCGATGCCCACAGCAGAACCCAGCGTCGACAGGCCTGGTGTCGCATGACGCCGGGAACGGGCAGTGGAGAGTGCACTGTGTGGGGTGTGCGGTACAGGGCACCTGACTGTGTGCCCAATGCATCCACGACAGAGACCACTGCCTGGGTCAGCCTGTCAATGGCGGCGGTCACATCCGTCCGCATACGGACCAGCTCGGCTCGGTCCCGAGCACACTCCCTGCTGTGCCACTCCACGGACACAGACAGTGCCTCCACGGACCTTGCAACCCGCCCCTGCAGCTGTACTGATTCCTGCAGCAGGCGGGTGTGCACGTCCAATGGGTACTGTGCCCCAATGGCATCGTGACCCCCAGGGTGTGGACAGTCCTGATGCACATCACCCCTTGAGGGTGGGCGCTGTTCGCCAGGACCAGGTATGGGCGGATCAAAGGGCGGTGGACATGTGCCACTGCTTGACACTGTACCCCCAGACCTAGTGTGCGACTGCTGCTACTGCCCCTCCAACCGCTGTGCCCCCAGGTCCACCTGTTCCAGCGCCGTGCTGGCAACAGTGCCAGACACCTGCACAGCCACTGGTGCTGCCCCACCGGTGCTGACAGGCACAGCCTGGGACTGTGCCAGCATGCTGGTACACATGTTTGAACCAGAAAAGCCCAGGGGCACGTGCTGGCCTGCCGTGTGTCCGCTATGGGACACACACCTATCACTGCCCATTGCAGGCCTTCTATCATCAATGGTGCAGGTACGCGTTACTGTTATGGTCACAGCATGCCGGCATGCTTGCATGCCAGACTGCTGAGACACAGGCTGTGCACCCCCGCACCCGTATCACTGACACCAGAGTTGTTGGCCCAGCGTGCATGCTGCTGCAGTGCCTGCTGGCTGGTGGTGGAGGTGGATGGTCCCTCCTCCATTTCCAGCAGGTCAGCATCACTGTCTGGACCCACTACCACCGTCTCCTGAAGACGAACAGGATCTGTAACAGAAAGAGAGTACATGTGAGTGCATGTGAACAACCACCACCACCACCCCCCCCCCCCAAACACCACCACCATGTCATACCGTGCAGTGATGGGCTTCCACCTGTCTGGAATCCTCCGCCTGGTATGCCCACAATGGCGCTGGCTGCATGGCTGCGACCAGTGTCTCCTCATGGGGGTCAGCTGCAACACCACTGGTGGGCCCCGCCAGTGCTGTGCACGCGCCGCCCTGGAAGGCTGCCACCTCTCCTTCAACCTCCTGCGGTCAGTCCCCATCTTTTTCTTGCATTCCTGCATGGAGCGCTGGTGGCTTCCGTGCAGGTTAACGGCCCGAGCTACCCTCCCATGCAGCGCGACGGGACTGAGGGGTGCCTCCGTCCACTCAGTAGGTGGCTCATCTTCCAGGTAGGCCTGAAGAGGGCCTGCCTCTGCCGCCGCTGTGAAGTTGGGCCTCCTCGCCCACCGCCCCTCACCCTCACCTTGGCTCTGCTGGGTCATGGTGATCTGTATGGGTGGAAGTGGACACCTGTCACTGTGCAGTCTACAGCATTTCCCATGAGCATTGTCCTGAACATCACACAGCATGTAACTCACCTCTCACCTGCAGTAACCGAATCTGGCCAGCACAGCCCACTGTTGCACATTTATAGCGCAACACATGCAAATTAGAGTGGAGTACTTTAATGACATGCAAATCACGCCACCGCGCCTTGAATGGCTGATCAGATGATTTGCATGTGTCGGCTGAATATCGCTAATCTCGCGCTTTGCGCACACGGAAGAGTCGGCTGAGCCAATGGCGCAGATCTGTGCCTGTGGTGGACACTGCATCGCGCATGCCCAGATAGCTTACGTACGCGCCTGTCGTGCTGCTGACGTGGTTGGAGCGAGAGGCATTCAGGCCATGGCCACCATTGTGCCAGTGGCGCTACAGCACTGGCCACTATATGGCGCTGTGGCATTACCGCGCATAGTCCACTGTGGCACTGGTACGCAGCTGGTCGGTCGGCAGGATACCTATACGCCAGATGGCGCTTGTGTAGCTCAGTCACTGCTCATGACCGTGTGTATGCCCTTTGCCCCTGCCGCTGTTCGCCTGCCATGTGTATCGTCTATTGCGCGCTGTCTGGTGACAGCGCCATGTGAAGTGACAGCTGTTCGAACAGCCGATTGAAGCCTGTGGTGGTCTATTGCGCAACATCTCCACGGTTACGGTGTAGTAGGGCCATATTGCCTGCTGTAAACTGGCTAACATGGCTAGGAGGAGGGCTGTGAGTTGGAGCCCACTGAGGTGGCCAACCTGGTGGCCCTAGTAGAGCCCCACAATAAGGCACTCTATGGTGAGGCCCCCCTCACCATAGCAAGAACAGAGGTGTGGCAGCAAGTGGCCACTGATCTGGTGGGGGTCACTGGATGGTGCCGGTCTGCTGAGCAGTGCCGGCACCGGTACAGTGACCTCCGCCGGAGGGAGCCAGACATGTTGGCAAGGCTGCGGGCACGTGCCAGGCGGGGCGTGGTGCCTAGGCCAGGTGAGTGTACCATCTATGCACCTGTATTCTCTGTAGGGTGTGTGTGTGCTTTGTGGCTGTGCATAGCTGACGGCTCGGACACAGTTGGCTGTGTCAGTGTGTGCAGCTGTGCGATGGATGGGTATGGCTGTGTGGGCAGGCACTCTCACTGGGGCAGGGGGCACTCTGCTTTTGAGTCACACTGATGTTTGTCTCAACATATGTCTCCCACAGGCCGGGATGTGAGGATGCAGGGCCGGGTTGAGGAGGGCCGTGCAAGGGCCCCGGTGGCAGCGGGAGTCGCACCCCGGATGCAGCAGCAGCAACAGCAGCAGACACAGCTGCTTCAGCAATGTGAGTATCATGACTTCATGGATGCTATTGCATGCTGGGGGAGTCCACTAGCCCTTCACAATACAACCATGCAGGGCAGGGGAGGTCATAATTCCCCATATACAAGACACTAATGAGGCCCCACCTGGAGTACAGTGTACATTTCGAGACCATACCTACGTAAGGGACGTAGAGTGGGCAGGGAAGGTTCAGAGGAGGGCAACAAAGATGGTGCATGGCTTGCATCACGGGTCCTATGACGACAGGTTGAAGGAACTGAACATGTACTCCTGGAGGAGGGGGAGAGCGGGATATGATAGAGACATACAGGTATCTTACAGGGGGATCAGGGTGCAGGACACACTGTTTTGAAGTGAAAAGATGTTCCAGGACTAGAGGGCATGGATGAAGTTGGAGGGAGGACGATTCAGAGGACACATGGAAAAGGATTTCTTCACAGAGCGGGTGGTGGACAAGTGGAACACCCTGCCAGAGGAAGTGGTGGGGGCTGAAACAATCACGGGATTTCAGAATGCACGGGACAGACATAAAGGAATTCTGGAGGTCAGGGGTAAGGGGCAACAGACTTCTAGGAAAACAAAGTGAACTTACAAGCTCAAATGGACAGACTGGGTTGGCCATAGGCCCTTATCTGACCACACTGTCTATGTATCATCTATATATGTATGCACGACACAGGTGACATGCATCACTGTCCAGTATCACAGCACGTCTGTGTATGCGTCACTGGTGGTCCAGGCATGCACTGGGCACATAGCTGTGTAACTGGCATCTCACCACGTTGCCACGTCACTGGACAGCCTTGTTTGTGCTGTGATGGACATGGACAGTGTGTGTGTGTGTGTGCAGTGGTGCGCATGGCTGGTGCTGCCTGTTTGTGATGGCCATGTGCATGTTCACTGTGGGTGGGTGCATGCCATCACAGGTGTGGGACATTGGGCTATGGCTTGCAGGTTGGGTGGTGTTCAGGGTTGTGGTCAGTCACAGCCATTGACTGTGTTCCCATTTTCCTAGGCCTTGAGGTTCTCAGGAGGATTGCTCGTGATGTTTGGCACCTCACACAACTGGGAATGAAGAACCAGGAGATCCTGCAATCCATCCGGCGCCATGGAGTTCGTGGAGGGGCACGGCGGTGACGGTGCGCCAGCAGGGGAGGACCAGCAGCCGGCTGGGCCATAGCCCATATTACCTTCCCACTCTCCCATCCCTACCACCCTGCCTTCCTCTCCAAGTTTTTAATCCTCCCCTTGAACACCCTACCTTGTACCGTCCCCTTGTAAATAGTTTCTCTTGTTTTGGTTATTTACTATTTTTAAATATACATTTCTATTTTGATATGAATACTGTGTTGGTCTCTGATTTGCAGCTGGCTATGGGTGCTCAGTTGCAGGGGTGTACATGCCATCTGGGGTGGTATGGTCCTGGGGGCGTGTGTGTGTGCATGTGTGTGCATGTGTAGGTATCTCCAGCATGGCAGTGACTTTCTGTTGGTCTTGCCGTCTGCTGCCACCCACTGCTGGGTGCACAGGGTGTGTCTGGCTTGTAGGCTTCTGTGCTGCAGGGGTTGGCGTGTGCTGGGGATGCATGGTTTCCTGCAGTGCCAGTCACTGCACATAGGTGGTGTCTTGGGGTCACAGTGCAGGGTGTGCTGTGCGTACGGGGCTGCAGTGCACTGTGGTTGTCAACCCCGCGGTGTGAGCACTCTCAGCATGCCAGTGGTTGTGTTGGGGTGTCATAGCTCCGCTATGCTGTGTTGGCTTGTCCCCATGGGCCAGTAGATCATCCGCCACACCCCAGTGATGCTGTGCTTGGGTGTGCAGGTGTGGTGTGGGTTCTGGAGTGTGTTCCTGTGCCCATGTGTGGCATGGCTGGCGGTGGGCCCCAGCCTGCCTCCCTGGATGTGCAGTTCCATTGCTCTGGGGGCGGGGCTCTGCTTGCACTATGGCACCTCTGGAATGCTCAGCTGGGCTGCCCTGGTTGCTCTATAGCGCAACATTTCGGCTCAGCTTCTCCTTCCTGGTTGCGCTATGGCGCAGTATGTGCGATATTCAGACGTTGGTTGCTTGCGCAATTTGTTCTGCTCCATGTTTGAATATCGCACCTGTTGCGTATTTGCGCAACTGGTTTGTGCTTGCTCCTGCAGTTGCGCTCATTTTGAGCGCAGTTTGAATATCTGGGCCACTGTCTTTCTATGCAGGTTTTGGGGAAAACCAGCCTGTGCGCTTACATTACTGTTACTGTTGCCCTTTCTGCTTGCGGTTCTGTACCCATTTCATTTACGGTTGACATCTGCGCCACCATGTACGCTATCCTTTATGCTTTCATTTGCGCTATGCTTATGTTACTTTTTTGCCATTTGTATGTACCTGATTGTTTCTCTTTCTGTTTCACTTTGCATCACCATGCCCATTGACATTTCCATTTACAGGCACCATGTTACTATGTGACAAGACATCACGTGGCACACCATTCCCATCTAAGCCACCGTGTTAGTTACCCTTTCTGATCTCATTCGCGCTTGCGTTACCTTGTGCGCCACTGTTAGCGCTTCTGTTTGCATTGCTCTTCCTGTTACTATGCCACAAGACATCATGTGGTGGGAGTGGGGCCCTTTGGGCCCCGCGCTCCCGCTGCTGCATTACGTGCCGGAGCGCGGGGCCCTATGTGCATTATCCTTTGCGTTTTCATTTGCGCTTGCGTTTCTGTTATTTTTTGCCATTTGTGTCTACAGTACTGTTTCTCTTCTGTTTCACTTTGTGTCACCATGCCCATTGACATTTCCGGCTTGCAGGCACCATGTTACTATGTGACAACACATCACGTGGCACACCGCTCCGGCTCACGCCACCATGTGTGTTACCCTTTCTGTTCTCATTCGCTTGTGTTACCATGTGTGCCACTGTTAGCATTTCTGTTTATGCTGTTGCTCCTGTTACTATGCCACAAGACATCATGGGCCCCAGGCCCCGCCACCGCATTACATTCACTATTTCTCATTATCATTCTCAAAAGAAGGGAAATTAGAGGAAAAACCTGCTTAATGCATTAGTTAGGGTTGTTCCACAGCGACAAAGTGTGAGGAAATTCAAGGGTTGAAAAGGGTTCACCCCCAGCACCACACACACACACACACACACACACACACACACACACACACACACACACCAAGTATGGGGAGGACCAAGTCAACACAACCAATAACAGACATCCAGCAGCAGGTGACAGAAATAACAAACAATTGTCTAAATGTACTACGAGACATCCCCACCCACCTGACCAGGTACTGCATGCTCAGTGGAGATCAACAGCAAAACTGAGGCCATGTACACCAAACGTACACATCCCCGATTGCAGCTGCACACAACGTACCACACTTAGTGGTTGCATGGCCTTACCTACCGATGCCCCACACCAGACCACACCACTTGTGGTGGGCCACCTGAGCAAGAGAGTTCAGCAAAACCAAGGAGTTGTACAGGTATAATATCTCTGATTATAACAAGTGTTTGAGAAATGCAGCTTTCTAATTGACTGTAAACATTGTAACAGCCTTTATGTTTAGTTTTTATTAACATACATGTAGAGCCTAACCATATGATGAACATGGTTTAATGTTGTTTAAAAACAGTTTTATTATGATAGCAATAAGCCACTCCCAGGTATTATGTTAATGGTCAGTTTCACTGTCTACGCCATGTGGCACCTGCCATGCCTCATTCAACATTAAACCCCTACAGGGTGATTAACAGACCATTTAACATAACTGTTGGTCATGTCTTATTGCTTAATTGTCTTTATGAGTAGATACTCTCTCTGCTAAGCACTGCAGCAGCTTTGCAACACAGTGTCCCACCCAGTTACACCATACACTGTCTAGTTACTGGAGAATGGCTGTGAATATGAACTCATGAAGATGAACAGTGTAACTTGATCATTACAGTCATCGAAACCCTAGTGTGATTATAACTGACAGAGTCAGTGATAGAGGATAACCCTTGCTGTCCTAGTACACTTACCCCATTGTGAGTTAAATCAACACTAAAAGACATTCTGTTTATATCTACACCATACCTACTTGATTCCTGTTGTACCACAATTAACATAGTTATCACTTTGATAGCATCAGTGACAGAAGTGTGGCAAACCCAAACAGTAGGCATACAGCCGGAGTATGAAAACAACTGTTAAAAAAATTTACACTGTGTCCATAAGTGCCATAGATCACTCATTGCAACAATAGTAAATGTATTACTATTTGAATAAGTTAGTCATCACAGATGCAATGAGATTGTCTTTATCAGGTACAAAATACTCAGTAAGTGCCTACAGGAAAATCTATCCTATATACATCTCCGATACAGGTACATCATTGTTGGCTCAGTAGTGCTATGATATTTAGAAGTTGCTTGGCCTGATCCATGCAATTACAATGTTTCTTACAAAGAATACTTACTGCATCTTTAGTATTGAAACACACTGAAGGTCTATGTATGTACATCAGCAGTACACCTTCATCAGTACGAATGCATGTGATACTAGCAGTACGAATTTCACAGCGCTGAACAGGCAGTGCTTTTCCACACGCTTACATCAGCCTCTCTGTGTTGAGTAAACCATTGCAGTAATGTACTACTATGTAAATCACCTACTAAATGTATCACTACTTTTATCTTGAGCATGCTAGTATCTTGTAGTTAATTTATGTGCTTCTTAATTAATGTATACCACTAGTGTTAAAACCTTTCTACAACTGTCATCATGCACCTTCAGCATTTATATTGAATAACAGCACAGTACCAGTTGTGGTGTGGTGTGGGGCATCGGTAGGTAAGGCCATGCAACTACTAAGTGTGGTATGTTGTGCAGCTGCAATCAGGGATGTGTACGTTGGTGTACATGGCCTCAGTTTTGCTGTTGATCTCCACTGAGCATGCAGTACCTGGTCAGGTGGGTGGGGATGTCTGTAGTACATTTAGACAATTGTTTGTTATTTCTGTCACCTGCTGCTGGATGTCTGTCATTGGTTGTGTTGATTTGGTCTTCCCCCATACTTGAATGTGTGTGTGTGTGTGTGTGTGTGTGTGGTGCTGGGGTGACTGAGTTAGGGTTTTCAACCCAACAGCGAATTTCCTCACTTTTGTCGCTGTGGAACAACCCTAACTAATGCATTAAACGGATTTTTTTGCCTCTAAAATACACACACACACACACACACACACACACACACACACACACACAAGGGCAACATGGATTTTAGGGTGGGTTGTAGTGCAAAATCACATTGTTGTGCGCTGATAATAAAACATTACAGTCTTGATTTACTGGATGAAAACAGGACAAAAGAAGGGACAAGGCCCATTGGGATTGTCCTCCCACAATAATGGGATATTAAACAAATTATTGAGCAAGTAACCATGAATCAAGCCTAAATTTAAAGGAATCGAAGTCATCGGCCTCTGCAATAGTGTGAGGCAGGGAATTCTAGCATTTTGCTGCTCTTATATTGAAGAAATCATCATATTTTTTGCTATTAGCCCACTCAATTTTTAATTGCTTAGTGTGTAGTCTTTCCACAATTATCTTGTTGGCTAGTGATAGCCCACATATGTTGAGAAGCATAGGATTAAGTACTAGCTTGTACACAAGTAGCAAATTGCCCCTTTGCCTTCTCACTGATAATGGATAAAGCTTTGTCTCCCTAAGTCTAGTAACATGGCATTTATTTCTTAATCTGGGGAAGGATTTAGTTAATCTCCTCTGCACTTGCTCAAGATGATTTGATCAAGTTTATTGTTATTGATCTACTTCATAGCAACATAAGCATAATAAGCTTCAATTAAGATAATGGCCCAGATATTCAGACTGTGCCTGGCAGGGGCACAAGCCTGGGTGCAGTGCAAATGGGATGCACCAGGGCCAGGACCAGGTGATATTCAACAGTGACGTGTCATGGCGCAGCACCATTGGATATGGCACAGAGCAGCACAGTGCCGTGGCACTGCACTGCCACAAGCCACAGGTAGAGAGCATGGGGATGCGCCAGTGCAAGCGATCACCAGTAGCAGTAGTAGAAACATTCCCGGTAGTCTGGTATTTTACCCCGTCCAGTGCACCCGCAATTGCAGATAAATCATTAATATAATTACCTGGTGACCAGTGGCACCCCTCCCATCCACACAGAACCCCATGCCCACCCGCCTCACTCCCCATTATCCAGCAGGAGGCTGCAATCCGCCTGCATACTGCCCCACAGCCTCCAGCCATGAGTGCAGGTACAGTATGGGCTATAAGCCTATTTGTCCACAGTGTGGACCAATGGGCTTACAGTTGATACTGTACCCGTCATTCGGCAGGCAGTGGGTGGCATGCAAGTGGTTGCAGCTGCCCACCAATGACGGAAGTAGCGTGGGTGGCTGGGGTTCTATGGGGTGGAGGGTGGGGTAGCCACTGGATTACCAGGGAATTATATTGATGGAGATTTACCCCAATCGCGGCAATGGGCGGGGGTACCATTAGACTATTGGGGAATGTTTTCACTACTGTTACTTGCGATCAGGTAACAGGCGAGGGGGTACCACTAGACTACCAGGGTACTATGTGCTTGTGGACGATGTTCTGCGGGAGGCTACTCTGACGGCTGGCGGTTGTGTTGCATCCCATAATACAGCAGCCACCTGTGGTGGCCAGGATTTGTCCCCACTATTCACGGCTCAACTTTGAGCCCCCCTATGTGGCAGAATGCAGTGTTGTGCCACTACATGCACTGCACATCCCAGGCTGAATATCAGATGTGCCACAGATGAGTGGGCATGCCCCCTGCATCTGCACACTGCATATATTTTCATTGTGCCCTAGCTTTTGTCAGAGTTCTTGCTGTGCCTGGCAGCCTTTCCAATATCCCACTGGGGCACAATGCGTGGTTGCACCGGCACATCTCTGTTGCACCATGCACAACCACTTTGAATATCCGGGCCAATATGTTTAAAAAATACAATAATGATCATACAGTATTTACAGAGATAATAATCAGAGAAAGTCCCACCTACTATACAGTGTTTGACATGACTTCAACCCTGACTAAAAGTTGTGGGTTGTATTCAAGGGTGGATTTCATTAAAAGTATTCACTGTGACCTAAGGCTTGTATTTGAGGATGGCTCTGTTTTGTGAAATATGGTATTTAGCATTTTCCTATACAGTGATTTAAGCATGTGCAAACAATACACTGTTCAAAAATTAAAAATGAATTAACATTGTTTTACTAAACCAGCAAAATGACCCATTGCTCCATAACATCTAACAAACCTGTGAGTTTCATAATTTAACTCGTTGTGTTTTTTCAGCTATTTCTTTAACAAACAGAGCATGCCTGAACAATTAAACATTAATGACTTCACAACAAATTAGTGTTTTTTTCCACCTACCAAAATGACTTAGTTCTCCATTACATCTACGAAACCTGTACATTTCATAACTTAACCTTCTGCAGTTTTCTCTGTATCCATTGGCAAAAGCTGGGCTCAAAAATGGGCAAAACTACATACATTCAACACACTACAACTCAACTGTCATATAGGTTTCTATAAAATGTTCCACATTAGCAAACCAGTGCTTCTATGCAGCTATGGAGGCGGACATGCCGACCAAAGAGAAGAGTCCATGGGGCGCTTTTGGCAGGATCTTCAGAAACTTGTTCATGCAGGACATTTATTCACATGGAAACAGATTTTAATTATTACAATTAATCCACAGGAACCACTTATGGGTATCTGCCTTCTCAGCTCCTTAATCTTTTGTGAAATTTGTGAGATCACAAAGTCTGTAGATTTCAAAGCTTTGTCCAGTCCTCAAATGGATCTAAAAGTTCTTTCAGGCACTTAACTGTGTTCAGAAAGTACTGAACCTTTGTGTCCCCCGAGGTGCAGGAGCTCACAAGTCCTCACTCTGTGGCTTCACAAGCACTGACTCATCCAACCCTTGTCAGGATACTAAGGGAATTTTACCCTCTATCTGAGCATGTAATCGGTCTCTTGTTACAAATTAGGACATAAAACATGTTTATAAAATGGTAAGAAAACATCTAGAAATCTTATTGGCCAGGAGACATCAGCTGACTGTACATTAAATCTCTATATATGCACAATCATCCTGGTCCTAAACCACATCACACAATGAGCAAATCAGTTCTCATACAACCAGAACTATCTTCCATCAGTCCCCCTTCAACCAGAACTAATCTTCCATTATAAACATGGCTGCTACCTTTACACTGTAAAAAAAACTTCAGCTGGGCCCTAAAAATAAAACTACCTTAAATAAAAAAATAAAATAAATTAATTAAATGTTGTTTCCCTGATCATCACACTCCCCTTACACACATAAACAAATTAGAAACATTAAGTGTTGTTTATAGTTTTCATTACAACTGTTTGTTTACTAACAGTGAAAAATCCCCCTTCTGTCTTTACCTGCTCATCATATATAATTGAGTCTCTGGTTCTAAAACAGGCCTTTGTTGTCTGTGTGTCAGAATGTCAGGAGAGTAACATTCTACAAGTGGAACAGAACAGAATTTTGAATCTCTGTATCCCATGGTAAACATTCCATGATAAACATTAAGGGCTGGATATTCAAACTGGCCTTTCATCAGGCGCTGAAGCCCTTGAGCTGCGCAAAATAGTTGCGCGAGGGTGTGTCGAGGCGATATTCAAAGGAGTTGTGCAATTGAGCAACTCCTTTGAATATCACCCCCCAGCCACAGCCACTGTGCATGGCGCAGTGGAACTTGCGTCACCGCAAGTTGACAGAGTGGGGCATTCAACTTGCGGTGGCGCAAGTACCATTGCACCATGCACAAAATCACGATATTCAAAAGGTGACATGCAAATGGGGCTATAATTCATGCAAGGCGCGGGGGGGCCATTTGCATGTGATTGTGGCCCCATTTGCATGCCATTAGCATGTAGGTGCACCGATTCCCGAGGACTTGCGCCTGGTGCCCTGCCAGGCAGCAGCCGTCGGGGACCGACGCCCCCTGCAGCCCGATCACGGGCATAGTGTACTCCCTCCCCCACCAGCCCAATCACGGGCAGCAATGTGGCCCCTCCCGATCATCTCTGGTGGTCCAGGATCAAATGCCTACTGCGGGCAGAAAGTGGGAACCCCGGTCGATCTTCAGGAAACCAGTGGATTCGATGGCTGGCAGGTACTGAATTTCAGTATCTTCCCTTGCCAGTTTTCCCTGCCACTGGACCGGCGGCGCACATCCCACCCGCCTGCGTCAAGCCTGCTGCTCGGCCGACTGACTGCCTCGGTAGGGCTGCACACCCATTGGTGCAGAGCAAGAGCTATTTGGTGTGTAGTTCATACGTTGAGATGACAGTCCAGATTTGTGAATGAACATTCATTCACAAATCTGTACTGTCATGTACGGCTGCACGCCCATTGGCTCTTGCTCTGCACCAATGGCGGCAGCCTCTCACCGGCAGTCAGTCGGCGGGCGGCAGGTGGGTGGGATGCTGCCGCCCGCCGCCGCCGGGGAGCGGGTGGTGGGGCTGGGTGGGTGGGGTGGGGGACACTAGCCACCAGGGAGATGTTTGAGGGGGGTTCAATTTACTTACTGCCCGCAATCAGGCATTTCGGTCCACTGGACCACCAGGGAGATGTTCGGGGCTATATTGCTGCCCGTGATCGGGCTGGTGGGGAGGAGTACACTATGCCCGCGATCGGGCTGCGGGGGGCACAGGTGGCAGCTGCTGTGTTGCGCCTGCAATACAACAGCTCACCTGTGGGTGGCCCTCGACTTAAGCCTTTTTTGGGCTCAAAGTTGTGCAGGCACAGGTTGGGGTTGCGCCTGCAATCCCTGCACAGCCCGGCTGAATATCGGGCTGTGCAGTTCATGCATGGTTCCTCCCTCCAGTTGAGCATTCATTCATTTGCATTGCGCTGTTGCTCAGCCTGTTTTCAGTGGCGCAACTGCCTCCTGCTGAATATCGCAGAATGGCGCAATTTCGGACTTGCGCATGCGCAACCCCGTTGCGCATGGCGCAACCCTTTTGAATATCTGGCCCTCTATGTCTCGAATGTGGGGAAAAACAGAAAACAATAAAACAGGATGAAGAAAGTAGGCAATACAGTAATACTTTATAAACAAAAAGAAAAGGTGGGAAAACACAGTTAAATAGGCAGAGGCAGACCCAAATACATTGCAAATATTAATAAAAGCAATCCATAGAGGTAATTGGCCGGTGACACGGGCTATCAGTTAACTCAAACATACAATGCGAGTGTAGAGAGGCATGGAAAAAAAAAAAAAAGCAAGATTGCTTCCCGAGATGGAAGTGCATGGTGCATGATGGTAGGCATCAAAAAGTTAAAGAAGTAATGACCGCTACGATCATGGAGTTAATTGAATATTAAAGGAGGCAGCATACTACAGAGGTTGAATGGTCTACGCTGCAATTCTGGAGACCTGGGTTTGAATCTCACATTTGCCGATGGTTGTCCCAATCCCCTGTCAGTTTCACTGCCCCCCCAAAAAATGTTCATATGCCACGCTGGGAGCCCACCCCAGTGTGGCAAAAACGTCCTTAGCCGACAGGGGTGCCCAATCCCCCATCGGCTTCACTGTCCCCCACCAAGCTGCCTGGTGCCATGCTGGAAGCCCACCCCAGTGTGGCAAAGCTTCATTTGCCGATGGGGGTGCCCAATCTCGGTTTCACTGTTCTCAAGCCACGCTGGGAACCTACCCCAGCGTGGCAAAAGTCCCTTGTGTAAATAAAAAAAAAAAAAAAAAAAACACACATCCCTTGTTGATTCTTTTGCCCCTCCCCAACCCACACCCACCCTGTGCATGTCCACCTCCCCACACCCCCACCTCACCCCTAACCCATACTTACCTCCGGAGCCCAGTGCGACGATCTTCGTGGACCGGAACATGTCTGCACTCTTCAAAGCCAACCGTGAACTGAAGAAATGCCGGTAAGCTGTATAATGACATAAATGGATTTTTCTCAACTTTAGTGCATATCTCAGCCATTTCTGGGAATTTTTTCACCAAATTTTCAACATGGGGCTTTTGGGGCCCCACCTCATGAACTGTGCCACTGTTATTTCGCTAATCTGTCCCAAAAGGTGATTCCACAGTCACTGCGCGGAACCACCTTTCCAGAATGATTAATAAAATGACAGTGTCACAGTTAGTGTGGTAGGCTCCCAAAAACCCTATGTTGAAAATTTGGTGAAATCATTCCTCAAAATGACCATTTTACGACTTGCGTTGCACAGTTCCTACGCACGCTCATAACTTCGAGCATTTTTAATATTTTCACTCCAGATTTTCAGTATTGCCATTTTACCACATCTCCTTATAAACAGTACAATTGTCATTTTTCACATCTCACCCAAAATGTGTTTTTGCACATGTAGCGCACAATGGCACGGTCAGTGTGCGAAATCGATGTTCGGGACAGATTAAGAAAATCACGGTGAAGTAAAGCAATTCATAAACTACAACAAGTAGACTGTTGTTTGCTAATGTTGTTAGTAATTGCTATTTTTACCATTCAAAAAGTTTACCAAGGGACTATTTTATCTCAATGTTTCAATTAATTCTCTATTCTGTATTTAAATGTATGTTACAAAGTTTTCAAAATATAAACACCTTGTCATTTTGTTTCCATAGTTATTTCCCCATTTTTATAAGCGCAATAAGACACTCCAGGGTGGTGGTTGTTATGTGATAACCGACACCTAGGTGCGGAAGGACACTCTGCCTTGCGCCTGTGCCTCACCACGCACCTAGGTGTGTGGTTATCACATAACCACCACCACCCTGTCATGTCTTATTGCTTACTTAATACATTATCTGCAAGTCAAAACAAGATTATAGTGTATAGTGGAATGTTGTTCTGTATAGAATTCCAGCCCTTTCAAAATGCTGTTCTACCATCGCTCGAGGTCATGGAATGCTGTTCTACCCTACTGAGGTAGAACAGCATTCTAGAACCTCTAGAGACTGCATGAGTCAGTTTCATTTTGAAAGCAAAAGAACTCACAAAACACATTTCTCACACAGTATTATACACTATAAAAAATACAGGATGAGCAACTCTATCACAACCAGTGTGTTTTGCCACCATGGGGTTCTGATTCCCATGGACCTCTCGAGTTTCGCTCTAGAGGTCAGAGGGAATCAGAATCCCTCTGTGGCAGAACACACTGGTTCTGCATAGTTGCCCATCCAGTATTCTCTATGTCCACTCTGCAGTGATTCCTAATGCAGTAACAGCCCTACTTTTTATGGCTGTGTGCAGAGCCTACAGCCATATCGCTTTAGCTTGAAAAGGGGTTTTCATGGAACACATTTTTCTAGTAGTTTTCAGTGTATCCTTCCATAACACTGCAAATCCATATGGAAGTTAAAAAATAATCCCTTCTTTATTTTTAGAATGATGGACACAGAACTCAAAGTTGCTTTTCTCTAAGAGCAAATGTGAACACTTTCCAAACAAATCTAAATATCTTTAAAATTATTCAAGGTGCTCAAAAACTACCAGTGTGAAAGTTGTTCAGGGTAAAAAACCTTTCACGTGAGAGTAGTTACTAATCTGAATTCTTTATATTTTGTAAAATAGTCTTCCAAGCAACATCATCTTTTTCTCTGAGTGATCACATTAGGAATCATGGCAAAGAAATGTAATAACTCGGAAATTATACAAGTTACTAATAAACAACATGAGTAATTAGGATAAATGACCTTTCAAATGAGGTAGTCACTAATCTGAATTCATTAGAATTGTTTTAAATATAGCCACCGAAAGGTGAAAACTGTGAAGAAAATGAAAATTCAGGTCATCAGATGGCCATAGTTTAAAAATATAATTAGTGCAGCTTAATGAATAAGCTCATTTGAAATGTCATTTTATCCTGAGAGACTTTCATGCTGATGGTTTATGTATAATTTGTATAGTTTTAGAGATGTTTACATTTGTTTTCCATAACTCCTAACTCCCATTCAACTTATAACAGCCTCATTTCTGTAAAACACTATGCCACTTTATGAAATGAGACCAGACCATCTTGTCATGCCTAATTTAACAGCAGATCATCATGACTTATTTTATTTATTTATTTATTAAATTTTGGTGACCTGTAGGCCCACTGGGCCCCAAAGGTCCCTTTTCTGGGGTGACCTGGATAACAATACTAGTAATATACAGAAAGAGCAAAACAAAAAGAGAACATTTGTATACATTGTGTTACAACATGTGGAAGTTCAAGGACACAGCGGGTACAGGCATGGTTATCATTATGACACAGTTTGAGTAGGTAATTCTCAGTATGTGGTTTAATTCAGAAGGAAGCATTTGACCCCAGGCAATGAGAGCAATAGGTAGGCATCTCCTAGTAGAAGGTGTGGTGGGAGGAGGGGAGTGCCTAAGGAGCCTTATGAGCCATGGCAGTGGCATGAGCTTGAGGTCAGCATATGGGACTTGAGCCTGGTGCAGAAGGTAGTGAGTGAGGGGGCGTCTTGGACAGAGGGGGGAGCTTGTTCCATAGGCAAGGTGCTTGGGAGGAAAAGGACCTAACGCCGCAGTTTGTCCTTACCCTAGTGACTTCTAATAGTGTTCTTGCTTAGGTTCTTAGGTTCCTTGGGTTAAGCTTGAGAGTTATGGTTTGGCAATACTAGGTGGAGCATGGGGTGAGAGAAGCTTATAGGCCTGGACAAGCAGGGGAAATTGGAGCAAGCAACCAATGAAGGCCAGCTGACCTGGGCTAGAGTGTCACAGTGGTGATGTCGTGGGTGGTCTTGAGTGGCAAAGCGAGCTATTTTATTGTACAGGGTTTGCATCCTGGTTATCTCATGCTTTCCCATGCCCTGTGTTATCAGGGCCACAAAGGTCAGAGTGGGAAGCAGGACACTAGTGGCAATGGAGAGCCTGGTCTCAGGGATGAGCTGGTCCCTGAGTCGGTACAAGGTACCGAGTTTGCGATGCAGGGTCCTTGTGACCTGGTCTCCATGTTCCTTGTAAGTGATGTTCTGGTCGAGCGTAAGGCCTAGGTATCTAAGGGAGGGAACTACATTGATGTCTTTGCCAGAGAGTGTGGTTAAGCGGAGGAGGGAGGACCTGTCAAGTCCTAGGGATCTTGGGCCGAATAGCATTGCCTTGGTCTTGTCAGGATTGAGTACCATTCTGTTCTCATAGCCAAGTCTCGAGGGATGTAAGATCCTTTTGGAGGATAGGGCCTTGAGTAGCTACATCACTCATGGGACGGAAAATGACAGTGTCATCTGCATACTGTACGACCGAACTCTCCCCACAGAAGGAGCTTAGTTCGTTAGTGAACAGGGCAAATAGTAGGGGGCCTAGTATAGATCCCTGAGGTACACCCTGATTTAGGGGTAGCAGATCAGATGTGACGTTTTTCTATATGACCCTCTGAGTCCTTCCTGATAGGTAGCTTCCGAACCACTTGAGGGCATGGGTGTCAAGGCCAATATTTTGCAGCTTTTGTAGCAGCAGATTGTGGTCGACAAGGTCGAACACCTTGGATAAGTCGATAAAGACTGCCCCAATGGGTATCCCTTTGTCAACTGCCCTAAGAACTTCATCCGAGAAGTTGATGAGGGCAGTATCAGTACCATGGTTTGGTCTGAATCCATGTTGGGAGGGGGCAAGGAGCAGGTGTGCTTCTAGGTAGTCTCTGAGTTGGTTGTAAACTATCCTTTCTTGCATCTTGGCGAGTGAGCAGAGGAGGGAGATAGGCCTATAGTTATTTAGTTTATCCCTAGGCCCCTCTTTGTGGATAGGTACGACAATAGCGTGTCTCCACTCGTCGGGGACAGCTCCTTCCCTTAGTGATCTGTCGAGGAGCATAGTTATAGGCCAAGATAAGGAGGACGACCTGCCTTGAGAAGCCGGGAGCTGATCCCATCAGGTCCACCTGACCCTTGGGCTCAAGTTCCTTAGGAGGGTGAGGACTTTGTCCATTTGGCCAGTCTCAGGTGAAAGAGGGACGCACTGTGGAGTTGCTTCAGCTGAGGCTGAAGGGAGGCTGAGGGGCTGGCATGTCTTATAGGCCTCTAGGTCTGAGAAGTGCCTGTTGAGGGCAGCAGATATTTGAGAAGAGTCAGTTGAGAGCTGACCGTTGAACTCCATGGGGCAGGATTCAGGCTTTTTACTCCCCTTGATAAGATCGTTAACATGGTTCCAGAATTGCTTAGGGTTGCCCAGGCTGGATTTCTGGAGGTGTGTTAGGTACTCTCGCTTAGCAAGTTTAATGGCTCTCTTGGCTTTGTTTCTTAGGGCTTTGTAATCCGCAAGATCTTCCGATGAGGAGGAGAGTAAACTTTTTCCAGGCTTTGTCCCGAGAGGCCACGAGGACTTTAAGGGAGGGAGTGATCCACTTGAAGCAGCTGCCTTTTACCCTCAGTCTCTTAATAGAAGCGAGGAGATTGGCAGCTGTGTTGAGTTCACCCTGGAAGTATGACAAGGCCTCAGAAAGAGTTGGGAGAGTATTTATGGGGCTCCAGTCCTGGCTACTTAGATAGTTATTGAATTGCAGCTCTGAGAAACTGGAGTAGTCACGGGCAGAGAGGATTCTTGGCTGGACCTTTGGTGGTTTGTTTTTCCATGTACAGAAAATCGAGGAATGGTCACTAGGGAGTCTGCCATTGTGCCCTCACACTGTATGTTAGAGAGATTTAACACCAAGGCCCAGTCGAGGGTGGTGTGGTTCCCAGTTTTGTAGTTCAGTCTGGTTGGTACAGAGATGACCTGCGCCAGACCTGCTTCTTGAGTCAAGGACATCACTGCCTGGCCAGGGTCCTGAGTCCACTTATGTTGAAGTCGCCCAGGATAACCTGTTCGAGCTGCCTTGCCAGCGAGCAAGTTAGTGATGACCTCCAGGGATTGGATGGCTGTTTTGGTGGGTGGTAGACACATCCGATTATAAGTTGTTTGGCTTGTCCTAGGGTTATACAGATGTATATACTCTCTCCTCGGCAATGAGATTGGTCTCAAGGGTTAGGGCGATGCCAAGAGTTCAACCTTTGTGTAGATTAGAACCCCTCCCCCTTTTTTGGATACTTGGTCCGTGCAGAAGCTATTGTAACCTGGAACTTGTATCTCGTGGTCCAGGATGTGAGCTTTTAACCAGGTTTCCGAGATGGCTAGGATATCTGGTTTGTAGAGATCCATCCAGGCTTGAACTTCATTTATTTTAGGTCTGAGGCTGCATATGTTCATGTGTGCAATCTTCAGACCCTTGGTAGCTGCCCAGTGAGGGTCCAAGGGGGATGCTACCAAGGTATTGGTGGTATTCGGGCCAGGGTTGGGTTGGATATCCCCGGACTTACTAGTACTTCAATGGAATTCTTTAGTGCTTAACAGCTTGAAACAAAATGATATGCTTATTGGGGTCACATTAGATATTTTCAGGATGGGATCATGTTAAATCGTTTCAGAACAAAATCAGCAGATTAATTTTAGTAATTATTAGCCAGCAATATCCCATGAGATCTATATGTGAAGCTGTCGCTGACCAGATAGGAGGAAGAAGGAAGACAGTGAAGAAAAACAATGTCTATCTGTAAAATTGTAGGCGTCTATGCTGTAACACTGATTTTTATGTTTGCTTGCACGCCTGTGCAAGAAACATAGTGCCATCATCGGAGATTTCAGAGGTGTGTTACCTCCTCCTCCAATTCAGGCAGTGTGCTGGCATCGTTTCTGGTTAATCGCATTTTGAGCCGTTCTATGACACGCTCCAAAATGCAGTGGCACAGTTGAAAGGGGAGCTACGCTTGAGTGAGCAGCGATAAAAAGCTGCTCACGCGCAGCTCCCCCCAGTCGCAGGGCGCGGCGTGCCCCCGCACGCAGTGTGCAGCCGACGGGTGCCCAATCCCCGCCGGCCAAGCTGCATCCGCCTCCTCCCCCAGTAGCTGTGCCACGCTGGGAGCCCACCCCAGCGCGGCAATTAATCATTTTGCCGACGGGGTGCCCAATCCTCGCCGGCTGAAGGCCCCAGCCTGTGCGCTGGGAGCCCACCCCAGCGTGGCAAACGGTCCCACGACGCCTTTTTATTTTTTTGTACCTGTAAGACAAAACGGTCCAGCGGTGCGCCTCCCACCCTCCCACAACCCGCACCCACCCACTGCGCACTCCAGCCTCCCCACACCCCCACCCCATACTTACCGACTCCGGGCGCGACGATCTTCGTGGACCGGGAACACGCTGCACTCTTCAAAGCTGACCGCAACTGAGGAAATGCCGTAAGCTTATAATGGGCTAGATAGGGGTTTCAACTTTATTGCATATCTCAGTTATTTTTGAGTTTTATATCATTAACATGGGTTTGGGACTATCGATGTCGTTGTCATGGCATTATTCGAAATCAAGGCGGATTTTGGCGCAGTGATCGCAATCACCTTCGGGCCTGAATAATGCCATGACAGTGACATCATTCATGAGAAGGGGCCCAAAACCCCATGTTGAAAATTTGTGCCAAAATTCAAAAACTGACTGTTTAACGAGCGTGTGTTACGCAGTTCCTATGCAGGTTCAGTGTTCGCTGAATTTCAATATTTTCACTCCAGATTTTCAACATTGCAATTTCACCACACCTTCTATGAGTAGTGCAGCTGTCATTTTCACATCTCACCAAATGTAAGCTTCCGCCATGTTACACAATGGCGAGTCAGTGTGCTTAACTCAATGTATCGGACACATTAAGAAAATCACAGTGTCACTGTTCATAAGCAGAGATCTTAAATTGGCAATGTTGACAATTTGGTGAAAGAATTCCTAAAAATGACTTTTACGAGTGTGCGTTGCACAGTTCCCACGCACGCTCGTAGGTTTGCAAATTTTCAATATTTCCACTCCAGATTTTCAACATTGCCATTTTTCCACACCTCCTTATGAGCAGTACAGCTGTCATTTTTCACATCCTGCCCAAAACGTGTTTCCACCATGTAGCTCACAATGGCTAGTCGGTGTGCAAACTCAATGTATGGGACACATTAAGAAAATCACAGTGACACTGTTCATGAGCAGAGGTCCTAAAATGGCTATGTTGAAAATTTGGTGAAAAATTACTTTTACGAGCGCATGCTGCACAGTTCCTATGCATGCTCGTAAGTTTGCAAATTTAATATTTTCACTTCTAGATTTTCAACATGTCCATTTTATTAAACTTCCTATGAACAGTACAGCTGCAATTTTTCATATGTCACCCAAAATGTGTTATCGCACATGTAGCGCACAATGGTGCTGTTGGTGTGCAAAAGCAATGTTTAGGACAGATTAAGAAAATCACAGTTACACTGTTCATGAGCAGAGGTCTTAAAATGGCTATGTTGAAAATTTGGTGACAAAAGTCCATAAAATGACTGTTACGAGTGAGCATTGTGCAGTTTCCACGCATCCTCGTTAGTTCATGACTTTGTAATATTTCCAGTCCAGATTTTCACTAGTGGCATTTTTCCACACTTCCTTATGAACAGTACAGCTGCCATTTTTCACAACATGGCCGAAGTGTGTTTTCACACTTTCAGTGCAGAGACGCGTGGTCGCTGTGGGAAATCATTGTTCGCACAGATAAAGAAAATCACAGTGACACTGTTCATGATCGAGGCACCATAATGCCCGAGTTGACAATCTGCTATAAAAATCACCAACCTAATTATATTACGGTGTGTTGCACAGTTTCTATGTACCGTGACTTCACCATTTTCTTAAATATTTTTACTACACATTTGCAACATAGCCATTTTACACCTCCCCATGAAAGAGTACAGCTGTCATTTTTACATCCTGTTCGAATATTTTGCACCTGTGGTGCTAAATGTAGTCACTGTGCATAAGCAGCTCGCTACCAAACTGATATTCCCCTGTTCATGAGGTGGGTCACAAAACAAACATGTTGAAAATTTGGAGTGAAAATACCAACGAATGCCTGAGGTATTAGGCTTTTCAACTAAATCGCCCAACCCGATAGAGAATGACAGGAATCGGGAGTGTGACTTGGGATTCTTGCCTGTGATGCTCATACCATTCCACACCCTGCAGTCACTGAGAGGCATCGAGGTATGCCTTGGACTCTTCGGCCCCAAACTTCACCCCATTCTCCTATATCGCACCCATCTCACCATATTTCCTAATGAAATGGGGTGCGCATAAGGGCCAAAGACCCCAAGGAACACGTGACACTTGTCAGTCTCTGCAGAGTGGGTGTGTGAAATGGCGGGTCATATGCCTGATGACCCAAACGCACACCCCAATGCCTGTCACTCTGCAGGGTGGTGGTGGGGTTGGCTTCAGTTCAATACTTCACTGCCATTCCTATTACGCAGCTCTGTAACTTCTACACTACCACTGCCAATGCCAGCAAGCAAACATTCGGCATTGACAAATGCTTGTGTTAGTCTGGGAAAAACTCTGAGTAAATGACAAACAGAACAGCAGGCCCTTTCTGTGTCCCCCTGCTAGACAGCAGTGCCTGCACCGCAATGTGAGTAGTGAAATACATCACAGTCATTGTGGGCTTGGCCCACACCTCTCGATTACTGTTCCATCTGGTATTTGTGAGGCCCACTCACTGACACTTTTTCAAGCTAAACTGAGGACCCATATACCTGTATCAGCAGGAATTTCAAATGAACTGCTGATTATTTTAATGCCATGTATGCTACTTGAAGAGTACTGTATGCATTTCTAAGATGAATTGCCTTATCTGTGGCGTGTACTGTAATGTAACTGTATTTAATAGATTTTATATGTTTTATCATTTATCATGTTTTTATAGGCACTTTATAAATAAAAATTGATTGATTGGTTGATCTCGGCTTACCTGTTGACTCATTCCTCATATTCACACTGTGTAATCCTTAGTACTACTCTCCTTCAGATAACATTTTAGTCCTGCTTTGAAGCCTTACCAGTGCCAGTGTCTGCATCCTTCCTGGGTAGGTTATTACAAATGCTCACCCCCCGTGAAGTAATGCTCTAACATATATAACAAGGTACTCTGCATATTTTTAGCTGTTGAAGAGGCAAAGCTACGGGAATTCCTCCATTCGTATTTAGATGGTCTCCACGTTCAACATCTCCAGCACAGGTAATACAGAGAAATACAGAAACATAGAATTTGCCAGCATACAAGGAACAATTGTCCCACTCAGTCTACCCATTTTCCCCTACCTCAGCATCATCGCAGGCCCTACTTGACCTCTGGCACATTCTACTTTCCCTCCTTCCTTTCCACTAAGATTCCTTTATGCCTATCCCATGCATTCTTGAACCCACCTCTGTTTTCCCCCACCATCTTCACTGGAAGGCTGTTCCAGGAATCCACCACTCTTTCTGTGAAGAAGTATCTCACATCTCTCCTGAACCTAGACCCACCCTCCAGCTTCATAGCATGGCCTCCTGTTGTTGAGCACCTTTTTCTCTGAAAAATAATTTCTTCCTGCACCTTGTTTTCCCCTGTGAGGTATTTAAAGGTCTCTGTCATATCACTCTCTCCATCCCTCGCTCCAGTATGTACATATTCAGTTCCTTTAGTCTCTCCTTATGCTGCCAGTAATGTTTTACAAAGATCTCCCATGAACCCACTACTGGGAGAGGGAATCCTAATAAATTAGCACATGTTTACACAGCACACTTAGGGCCAGATACTCAAAACTTTGCCCCGGGCTAAATTAGCCAGTAGTGTGAAAGACACAGCACTGCCTATGGTGTGTAGGGCAGTGCTGATGACTGCACTATACACAGTGACAGGCCCAATATGCAGGTGTATACTGACAGTGGACATTACTGTTATGCTATTGTACGACCCACAGATGCTGCACCACTGGCATGGGATACTCAGTGACATATACATGGCTGGCTGTGTGTGCTGTGGTGTCTGTACAGATGTGCGGTATGTGGCTGGAGGGCACATACCATCAAACAGGCACACTGGTGTTGGGGTATTCCTTACACTGGACCATTTGCACTGCATGGATTGTCCCAGCCTTGTAGCAGCACCTAGTATGTGATGCAGACTGGTCACCTGTACACCCTCCCCTCAACACCCTCTACACCCCCACTGCTGCATGTGTGTGCTGGAGTCTGTTGGTGTCCACCGAAGAGTGATCTGCAGGTGTGTGCTGTATGGACACACTGCCATGGTGTCCACTGGGTGTCGAGTCACCAATTAATGCCTGGCATGGTTGGGACCGGTAGAAGATGATGGCAACTTAGGAGGTGCCATCTGTGTGCAGCATGTTTATACCCTGTCTGATGCAAACTCATGCAAAGCCGCAAAATGGTAACTTTTTCAACAACCGGGGCTCCTATTTTATAATTTGGATATATGATGTGGACTCCTGTGATATGGAAAATATTTTCACTCCTGCACAGTGACCTCTGAATATTCACAAGTGGCTTCGCCACTCCTGAATATCCACAGGTCACTCTAAAAGGGTGAAATATTTTTCATATCACACTCGTGCCCATCATGTATCCCCTATTTATCACCTTGTTGTCCAGGTAGGTACACTGGGCTGAGGCACAGTGCCAGACACCTCCCAGAGCCACAACATGTGCGGCTGGGATGATACAGAATACACTAAACACAAACCATTAACACAACACACAATTCACTCTGTGCAACATATTGTCACGTTGCAAACCATTACTGCTGCAGGTGCTGTTTCAGCGTAGTTCTATCACTGACTGGCTGGTTGGCTTCTAAGCAATGTAACTGCATTGTATTCCACAGTTTGGGTACCTGTGCATATGGAGTGGCTTAGGGAGGCGGTCCACCCACACTGCCTCCTCATTGGCTGCAGACAGCCTTGTTCCCTGTTGCTGCTGTGTCCACATCCCCAACCTTGGTTTGCCTGGAGTTAAAACTACCTTTTCCTGGGAAGTAATTTGCACTGCACAAAGTGTTGCTAAGTTGCGCAAAGACACTTTGCAAGGTGCTAATGCACTGAATATAGCATTGCGCCTGTCTTCATGTACACGCCTCTTTGCCCCTTGCATACATCATACTTTTGCCGGCATTAATGCAGGCCTGCCTTATTTGGTCTTTTAAATGTAGCAGACACATGCAAACTCAGGTAAACCAAGCGAAACAGTTTGTTCAGTGCAACATTTGAATATCTGGCCCCGACTGTTTCTTCATGAAATGTGTGTGTGTGGAGGGGGGAGTGACCTGACGGACCTAGACTCCCCTCCAGCCATATTTTATCTTTTTTGTAATAAAATGTTTATTTGTTTTTAAAGAGAGTAAATACAACTATGTCAGACGTGTGCATTCATGACTAGTGAAGTAATTCCATAATTAAGCAATAATGACGGAACAGCCAGTTATTTTCTGGTGATTAATGACCAGATCGGGGGAAGGGTAGCCCAAGGTGCAGCAACCACTAGTCAGTCATTAATCTATCGGAAATTACAGGCTGTGAGGTCATTATTGCAATTATAAGTCTAGTCAAATCAGTAAGGGGGATTGCTTTTTTTATATAAAATTTATACACGCTGCTCTGAGTTGCACTGAGTATTTCTAAGGGATTAAATCCTGGTACAGCAGCCAATCAGAGTGAATGTCTACCTCAATGATAATTAATTAGACTTATAAATAACTTGACAATCAAGAATTGACTCATGCAGCCAGTATGAAAAACAAATAAGAAAACAAAAGTATGTTACATTTCCTAGAGGCTCTTCACTAAATGAATGGAAAGCAAGAGACGAAATTATAAAGAAATGGGAAGGAAGCCAACAGATGTGTGAACAGAAAGAAATGTATTCAGAAAGTTGAAAGAGGAAGAGAGCATTAGCTCATAGATCAGAATGCAGGTGTAAAGGGCACAAGAAATCATGCAATAGTTGCAGAATTATAGTATGTAGTCAAAACTTGTCAGTCTCATTAGATTCACAATAACCTCTATTAGGAGAAGCCATTTTCAAGGTTCTGGAATTGGGAAGTATGTCTTCAGATTTACTCCTAAAGTCAGGGTTCTGATTTAGAATTTTATGTTATATTTATTCTGGTTTTATCACTTCTGGTCTCACTACATTCAGAGGCTGTGTGATCTCATTTGTCCAGTGTGTCTCAATGTTATCATTTTGATTATGATATTAAATAGGTAGACAAAAGATTAGGTTTCCGAACTTTGAGTTAAAATTAAAGTCCTTCATAATACAAGCTGAGAAACTGAATTCCATGTTTATCTTGAAGTGAGGTTTAATATGTTGTTAAAAGTATTCCAATATGAGCACCAAAAAGATTATTCTAAATGGGATTCAATATCAAACAATCATCAAATGTCTTCAGTGCAAATCTGACGAGGGCACTTTAGTGCACACTTAAAAAGCCATTAGCCAAGACCCATGCAATTAATTTCTTAAACTGGTACTACCCCTGTTTCTTAAAACTTGCACTGATGTTGTTTTCTAGGGCTGTGCATGGGGCTGATTTTTATGTCGTCTTGTGCATGTGCAAGTAACATCTTCTGGTAGTAATACCACAGTGAGAGGTGTGTCAGTGTTGGCGAATGCAGGCCACGCTTTAGTAGGTGCATCCCTCATTCCCTAATTAGCCAGCATGCTAGCGCTGACACAAGAATTATGTAAAGTGCCACCAACTTGAAATAAATGTGCCACTGCAATCACAGACAAGCTCATCATGCAGTGGCACAGATGACACACCTCCTGTACGTGCCTTTCCTGGTGAAACATTTCAATAAATATAGTGGCAGCTCCTACACAATCCCCAAACAAAACCGACATTGGGGCTGCAATCCCCGTGTCAGCATGTCCACCACCCCCCCACACTGTGTGGCACATTGTGAGTGCATCCCAGTGTGCTGCCGCTCACACAAAGCTGACCGTGTTGGCATGTTCCCCCACCCCTATCATCGTCATGTCCCCCATTTCGTGCCACCAACTTGAAAGAAATGTGCCACTGCAATCAGAGAGAAGCTCGTCATGCAGTGGCAGAGATGACACGCCTCCCATTCATGCCTTTCCTGGTGAAACATTTCAATAAACATGGCAGCTGCTCCTGCCACAGCCACACAATCCCCAAACAAAGTCGACATTGAGGATGCAATCCATGTGTTGGCATGTCCCCAACCCCCCGCATTGTGTGGCACACTGGGAGCCCACCCCAGTGTGCTGCCGTTCACACAAAGCCAACCGTGTTGGCATGTTCCCCCACCCCCACTGTCAGCATGTCCCCAACCCCTCCACATTGTGTGGCACACTGGGAGCTCCACCCCAGTGTGCTGTCATTACACAAAGCCAACTGTGTTGGCATGTTCCCCACCCCCATTGTCAGCATGTCCCCAACTCCTCCCACATTGTGTGGCACACTGGGAGCCCATTCCAGTGTGCTGTCAGCCACACAAAGCCAACCGTGTTGGCATGTTCCCCACCCCCATTGTCAGCATGTCCCCAACCCTCCCACATTGTGTGGCACACTGGGAGCCCATTCCAGTGTGCTGCCACTACACAAAGCCAACTGTGTTGGCAATGCCTCCCACCCCCATTGTCAGCATGTCCCCAACCCTCCCACAGTGTGTGGCACTGGGAGCCCATTCCAGTGTGCTGCCACTACACAAAGCCAACCGTGTTGGCATGTTCCCCACCCCATAGTCAGCATGTTCCCAACCCCTCCCACATTGTGTGGCGCACTGGGAGCCCATTCCAGGTGCTGCTGTTTCACAAAGCCGACCATGTCGGCATGTTCTCCCACCCCCATTGTGTGGCACACTGGGAGCCCACCCCAGCGTGCTTAACAAACCTCATGATGTCTATTTTATTTTATCTGAAAAAAAGAAAATGGTCCCTCGTTGTGCGCTGTGCCCCCCTCCAGTAACTGGCACCCACCCTCTGTGCACCCCACCTCCCCACACCCCTGTCACCCCATACATACCTTCGGAGGTCCAGTACTGCAATCTACGATGGAGTGGGAACACATCTGGACTCTTCAAAGCCGAACTGCAAAATGAAGAAATGCAGATAAGCTGTATAATGGCATCATTGGGGGGGGGGGTCAACTTAGCTGGCTATCTCTGCCATGTTTTGTTTATTTTGGCTCCAACTGTTCAACATTGGGTTCTTGGGACCCCACCTCATGAACACATGCACTGTCATCTCGTTATTCAATCCCAAAAGGTGATTTTGCAGTCACTGCACGTAATCACCTTTTGGGACTGAGTAACAAAATGACAGTGCCATTGTTTATGAGGTGGGGTCCCAAAAAGCCTATGTTGTAAATCTGGTGAAAAAATTCTAAAAAAAAATGATGTTATGAGCATTGCGCAGTTTCCATGCACGCTCATCGTAACATTGACAATTTTTAATATTTTCACTCTGGATTTTCAACATTGCCATTTTTTCACACCTCCTTATAAACAGTATAGCTATCATTTTTCACATCCTGCCCGAAATGTGTTTTCACACATCTGGTGCACAATGAAGCGGTCGCTGTGGGAAATCAACTTTTGGGCCAGATTAACAAAATCACAGTGCCACTGTTCATGAGCGGAGGTCCCAAAATGTCTATGTTGAAAATCTGGTTAAAAAAAAATCCCCCAAATAATTGCTTTATGGGTGTGCATTGCGCAGTTTCTACACATGCTCGTAACTTCAATTTTTCAGATTTTCACTCCAGATTTTCAGCATTGCCATTTTTTTACATCTCCTCATGAACAGAACAGTTGTCATTTTTCACATCCTGCTTGAAATGTGTTTTCACACCTGTGGCACCAAATGGCGCAGTCGCTGTGCAAAATCACCTTTTGGCTAATGAACTGATAGTGCCACTGTTCATGAGGTAGGGTCACAAAAAGCCCATGTTGAAAATTTGGAGTGAGAATACCAACAAACGCCCTGGGTGTTAGGGTTTCCAACCATAACACCCCACCTTGTAGAGACTGACAGACATCAGGGGTGTGACTCAGGAGTGTCAGCTGTAATGCTCACGCCATTCCATCCCCACCCTGCAGCCGGTGACAGGCATTGAGGTGTGCCTTGGACTCTTCGGCCCCAAAGTTGACCCCATTCTCCTATACTGCACCCATCTCAGCGTATTTCCTTATGCAATGGGATGAGTGTAAGACCCGAAGATCCCAAGGCACACCACAACACTTGACGGTGTCTGCAGGGTACTGTGAGATGAAATGGTGTAAGCGTTATGGTCGACGACCCAAAAGCACCCCCCAGTGCCTGTCACTATCTGCAGGGTGGTGATGGGGTTGGCTTCAGTTCAATACTTCACTGCCATTCCTATTATGCATCTCTGTAACTCCTGCACTTCCAATGCCAATGCCAGCAAGCAAACATTCGGCATTGACAAATGCTTGTTTCATTTATTATGTCCACTTTGGCAACTTCTATTATTAACAGAGATTGTTGGATGTCTTTCAAGACATGTTCCTAACTCAGCAGATGGGGGAACCAACCAGGGAGGCACGGGTACTGGATGTGGTCCTGGCAGACAGTGACCAGATTGGGGGCCTGGAGGTAAGGGACCCATTGGCGGGGAGTGGCCATGCCACAGTCTGGTTCTGCCTGGATCTAGGAGGGGTAGAAGGCTGCACAAAGATGGAGGTAACTGACTTAAGGGGGGCAGATTATAAGGAAATGGGAAGGATCCTTAAGGAGCATTTGGATGTGATTGGGTCAGACATGGACACTGACAGTAGGTGGGAAATCATCAGGAGAGGAGTGCAGGATGCTACCAGCACCTGTGCAAGAGTAAGACGAAAATGCGGTAGGGCCTGAAATCCCTGCTGGTGGACCAGGGAGGTCCAGGAGGTGGTGCGGGGAAAGAAGACAGCCTATAGGCAATTCAAGTGCTCAAGGAGTGAAAGAGATCGGGGGAATATGAGCTGATGGCTAGAAAGGTCACTAGGGTGGTGAGGGTGGCTAAGGCAAGGAAGGAGCAGAACCTGCCCAGGGAAATTAGGAGAGGGAACAAGGGGTTCTTTAGATACATTGGGGAAAAACGAAGGGCGAAGGGGCAGTGTAACACAAGGGGGGGGAGTTGTGTTATCCAAGGATCTTGTATGTGGGGATATAAACACTTTTTGTCACAGCCCAGGATGTTCAGCTTAACACAGCAGACTGACTGCGCATTTATTGGTAAGATTACTGTGAGAGGTGCATTCAAACATAACACAGGATGAAAATAAAACAGAAAATAATACCTAGCTCTTTGTTGAGCACTAACTACACAGTGAACTTTTGTTCCCTCTCTATAACCCAGGTAGCTAAGCTGTTTCCTGGGACATACAAACAAAATTAGCACAGAGTCTCTTGTTCTAAGTTTCAAAGGAAAATTATTTACCAGTCTCAGGTTTTCAGCCAGTCCAAAGTCAGAATTCAATTCATTCTTGCAGGCTAAACAAAAGGTTCCAAACCAGGCAGTCAGCTGATTCAGAGTTCTCTCTTTCCAAAGTAAAAATCCAATTTGTTGTTGAAGGCCAAACAAAAGTTCCAAACCAGGCAGTCAGTTGATTCAGAGTTCTCTCTTTCCAAAGTAAAATCCTTCTACAAATGTTCTCCAGCCAAGCTCCAGGTCTGTTCCTAACCAGGTACTGAGACACAATCAATTGTTTGAGCCCTCATGTATGCAGGCAATCACTCTCCTGCACCTGCTCTTAATCAAGTACTTAGCTCTGTGAAGTTCTGGTGCAATGCCTTCTGGGACTTGTAGTGTATGCACCACACTTTGTAGCCCTGGCAGAGAGAAAATTGAACACATGTGCTAGGAGGCAACGCCCTTCCACAACTTTACCCAGTGCCGTGTTACAGGCAGATTAGCAGGATTAAAACAGGGGAGAGATGGGCACAAGACCCGGGGGAGCAGGCTGAGGTACTAAATGAGTACTTCACCTCAGTTTTCACCAAGGAAAATGGGGGTGCTGCATCATACATGGGAGGAGACAGTGATACTGAGGAGGGGGGGACCCTTACCAATCGGTGGGTCTCGGGAGAGGGGGAGGCATCACTGGCAGGAGGGGGGAAGGCTAAGCAGGGAGAAGAGATCACAGAAGTGGAAATCACAGCAGAGAGAGTGAGGGAGCCCTCAGGTCTCTTAAGACAAAGAAAGCACCGGGGCTGGATAAATTACATCCCAGAGTGCTGAAGGAACTTGCGGATGTCCTGTCGAAACCTCTGGCGGAGCTTTTCACCATCTCTCTGAGGACAGGGTGGGTGCCCCAGGACTGGAAGGTGGCACATATAGTGCCTATCCACAAGGGGAGATCAAGGGGGGTGGTAGAAAACTACAGGCCTGTCAGCCTGACATCGGTGGTGGGCAAGGTGATGGAGGGCATTGTCAAGGAGAGGCTAGGGGGGACATGGAAAAGTCAGGGTGCCTGGATGATAGACAGCATGGATTCGTCCTGGGGAAATTGTGTCAGACAAACCTTATGGAGTTCTATGACTGGGTGACGAGTGCCTTGGACCTGGGTAGACCAGTGGACGCCCTCTTTTTAGACTTCAGCAAGGCATCTGATGCTGCTCCTCACGAAGGCCTGTTGGATAAGCTGGGAGAAATGGGGATGGGGAACCAGATGATCAGATGGAAAGGCAACTGGCTCCAGGACCGGACCCAGAGGGTCGTAGTGGGCGGAATAGTCTCATCCCCAAGGAGGGTCATTAGTGGGGTCCCACAGGGATCAGTCCTTGGGCCCCTCCTGTTCAACACCTACGTCTCTGATATAAGGACAGGTATCAGGAGTGAGATGAGTCTCTTTGCAGATGACTCAAAATTGGGGGCAGTGGTGGATGGGGAGGAGGGGAGGGTGGTCCTACAGGGGGACCTGGAGGCTCTGGAAAGATGGTCTAGAAAGTGGAAGCTGAGGTTAAATGCAGGGAAATGTAGTATGGCGCAGTGGGTTAAGGCTCTGAGCTGCAAATCTGGAGACCTGGGTTTGAATCCCACAGCCCCCAGGTGCATACTGTATGACCCTGAGCAAGTCACTTAACTTCCTTGTGCTCCCAGGTTGCACCTGCAAACAAGCTTTCAGCTTAGTGTGTCTCACCTGGTAAAATAATTGGTAAAAAAAAAAAATTTGCAAGGTACTGCACCTGGGGCCCAAAAACCCGGGTCAAGTGTACGCCCGGCCGGGGGGGATGCTACAAGTCTCGATGGCTGAGAGGGACTTGGGGGTGGTGGTGGATGTCAAGATGAACAACTCGGAGACTTGTAGGAGGGCAGCAGCAAGGCCAATAGGATGCTGGGATGCATCGCTGGGGATCACCTCCAGAAGGAGGAAAGTGATACTCCTCTGTATAACTACTTGGTGAGGCCGCACCTGAGTACTGCGTGCAGTTTTGAAGGCCACACTTAAAGAGGGACATTAAACTCCTGGAGAGGGTCCAGAGGAGGGCAACCAAAATGATTTGGGGCTTGGGGGACAGGACCTATGGGGAGAGGCTCAAAGAGCTAAATATGTACACATTGGAAGAGAGAAGGGACCGGAGGGACATGATAGAGGTCTTCAGGTACATGAAGTGGGTAAATAGGTGAGGAACAGTCAGGGTGCTTCGAAGGAAGGAGGAGGGGCCAACTAGAGGGCATGGGTGGAAGCTGGAGGGGGGAAGATTCAGGGGAGAAAGGAGGAAGTGCTACTTCACTGAGAGGGTGGTGGAGCCATGGAATTTGCTGCACAGGGGGCTGGTGGAAGCAGAGACGGTGGAGGGGTTCAAGAGGGGGTGGGATAGGTACAGGGGAAAGGTTCTGGAAGCAAAATCCAATGCGGCAAGAATATCCAGAACTGGGAAGGGAGAAGCCAGAGAAGGCAGGGGGGGCAGCAAGATCAGCCCCCAGGGTGGGGGCTGACCAAACGAGCAGACGCAAAAGACCGTTAGACCTATTCTGCTGGCATTTTAGTATGTTAGTATGTATGTTAGTAAAATGCATTAAATGTATAGTTTACTAAATCTTGACCTTGGGATAACTCTTGAATGACTCCTAAATAAGTTTTAAGCCATTCCCTTTACAGGAGGTCAAGACCTGTGCAAAAGGTCAAGTGTTATTTTTCCATATATATATATATATATATTTTTTTTACAAATTTCTGAAGTAAAAGTGTGGAGAAATACAAAAGTGTGTACAACTAATCTCCTATGCATTTTCAACCCAGAGAAAAGTTAATATTTGTGCAAGATCATACCCAAAGTTTATACAGTTTTTGTTCTAAAGTAATTTTATTCTAAATCATACTGGACTATTGATGAATTGAGGAAAGAAATGTTTAAATAAAACAAATTGAAGACTCTAGGATTGGGAGGTCATTAAAATTGCAAAAGGTTAAATTATGAAACCTTAAATTAACTCATTAAGACCATTTTTCTTAGTGTGTAATTATAAGAGCTACCTCACAAATCGCTTTCAACAAGTTAGGATTGATAATGTCCTATATGATGGTAGACTTGTTCACTCCTGTGTCCCCCAGGACTCCATCCTGGGCCCTATTTTATTCAGTTTGTTTCTAAACAGGCTGCCACTCGCCAGTAGCTGTCCAATTCTGCTCTATGCAGATGATGTCATCCTTTATACACGTGACCCCAATCCCTTTAACTTGGAACGCAAGCTCCAAGTTAGCTTTACACAGTTGAAAGATGGTTCAGAGAACAAAAACTCATTATGAACTTCAACAAAAAACAAGACGTTGCTGTTTCCCATTCGTTATAAGAGGTATCATTCACACCCACTCAATATAATAAACGAGTCTGGAACTACATTGGACCTCGTCCAGCATTTCAGACATGTGGGGGTCACAACAGACAGCACTATGTCATATGCCTACCACACTGAAAATGTTGCAACGGCTGTGAACATCTGTATTGGTTTGCTTCATAGACATAAGCAAAGTCGTACCCCAGTGGGAGAAGCACTGGAAGGGAATGGGGATGAGTGCTCACAATGTATGGAGGTGGAGCAATGATACCTGTGTGTGGAGATGGAATGGAGGGAAAAGTGCTTTCCATGTTCAAGTTTGTTGTGAAGGGATAAAACCCATTGAGCAAGCACATTTGCAAGGAGGTCCCATGTACAAGCAATGATAAATACAAGGTGTGAGATACAAAAAGTAAGTACACATAATATAAATTAAAATAAAGCAATTTTCTTTACATTAGTATTTACAATATGCACAATGTTGCATTCAACAAGGATTGAGACCAAATATGACTACATAAGACACTATGACCACCATGTGGAAGAGGGCTGGAGAAGGAGAATTGCTCCCCATACACAAAGGAGGCATGGAGGGGGAAGAGTGCTCTCTATGTGCAAATGTGTAATGGAGGTGGAGGAGTGCTTCCCATGTGTGGAGGTGGGATGGAGGGGGGGACAGTCGCCTAATGGCCACCATCCTAGACCCCACTCCACACTGTGTATGAAACCTTTTGAAACGGGGACAGTTTATGATGGTGCAGATGTGCAATCCACATCTCTTCTCTGGCTTCTGTAAAGTACTGGGTTGATAGATAGGGGTGCAAGAGGGGGCACCAGTCACTCAGGAGCACCCACTGTATCTTACCTCCCCATTCACCCACCCAGCAGAGTGGGAACAGTTGTGGAGGTGGGGATACAAGATCCATATTTTTATGTCTCAGTACCTCAGAGTGCTCTCCATGGGTAGAGCATGTTATGTGGGAGAGCCACTGGCTGAAGCAGAGTGTTCTGCAAGTGTAGAGGTGTATCATAGGGTGAGGGAGTGCTAGTCACCCAAAATCCCAATCCAACCTTCATGCTAGCTCTGTTGGAGCAGGGACAGGTATGAAGGGGCAGATGTGCAACTTGCATCTCTATCCCTGGCTGCTGCAGGGTGCTACCCTTGTGTGGAGGTGGGATGGGGGAATGGAGCATCACTGTCCCAGAGCCACCTGCCTGGAACCTACCCAATGCCAGTGCCAGCTTTCATGGAACTTGGATGGGTGAAGATGGAGAGATGTGTGAACCACATCTGTCATTGGGTCCTGCAGACTGCTCTTAACGTGCAGGAGGTAGAATGGAAGGAGAAAATGTTTCACATGTGCAGAATGCAGAAAGATGTGTTGGGTGCCAATGACCTTGGGCCACTCAGTGGATCTGGACCACAGCCCCATTTCCACCCACCTGGCACACACCAGGCTAGATAGATCAGGTGTGGTACGGCAAAAGTGCAACTCACATTTCTGTCTCTGCCTGGGGCAGCCAGTGTACAGTGGTGGGATGGTTGTGAAGGGGGCACCAATCACCAACTTCTGCCAGGCCACAGTCCACTATTTACCTTGGGCTGCCCACCTGGAGGTCACTTTGTCACTGTGCCAACCTGTGTAGAGTGGGATGGGTGTGGAGGGAAAGATGAGTAACCTACATCAGTCTCTGGCTACTGCAGATTGTACCATATGTGCTGATGTGAGCTGGAGGTGTAGGGGGCAGCAACTACCCAGGGTGCTCATCCAGTGCCCACCCTACACTGTGCTAGTCAATGTGAAGGGGCAGATATGTGACCCGCATGTTTGTCTCTGGTTCTGTCTGGGTGCTCCTTTTGTGTAGTGGTGGAATAGATGCACCAAGTTTGTTTTACACTGTGCCTCTTCTGGACTCTCACTCTCTCTCTCTATCTCTCTCTCTCTCTCTAACGTCTGCTCCCCCCATGGTGAAAGGAAAACTCTGCAACACTGCTCTCTGGCCTGGTCACGGCACTCTTGCTGCCACTTTCTCTGCCTATCTGTATGTGCTGTCTGCAGCCACTGAGCTTCAGAATGACAGAGAGTCAGATCAACAGCAAGGTGCCAGAAGAGTGAGTGGAAAGAAAATGGATGGCAACTGAGCTCGGGCTCATACTGTACTCTACTTCTCTGTTTGGGAGGGGAGGATTGACACCATCTCTGACTATAACAGATTTGACCTGCACATATATGTGGGAAGCAGCCTGCTGCTGTGTCTCTCAGGGGTGGGGGTGGAGGGGTGAGGGAGGGAGTAGACACTGCTAAGGGATAGGCCACTCATTTAAATAAATATTTGTTCAGGTGCAGGTCTGGGAACCACCAGTCATCGTGGTTATGGTCACTACATTGCACTGTCCCCAATTTCACACTGCCAAGGTGGTGTGTAATAGTGACAGCCTGTCACCTGGCAGTCACTCTCATTCCACTTACTCGCTACACTGTTTGGGGGCTCTCTCTGCTCTGTCCCTGACACTGGTGCCACTCACCACCTCTTTGAATCCTGTGCTCTCTTTTGGAGGGGTGCTGCTGCCTCTCCTTCTCGGTGTCTGTCCCTGCAGTCCATGTCTCCCTCTCCCCGCCATCCAGGGTTAAGCTACAGCTCTGCAGGCAATGCTGCCTCACTCCCCAGCACTCTTGCTCATTGTATTGTCCAGCGGGGTGGGGGGCACACTGAAACAACATGGACACTAGGAGATCCATGGGGCTGGTCAGTGGGTACCATTACAGAGAGCAATGCTCAGGCTGAGCATTGTGGCACACATGAAGCACTGGAGAGAGAGGAGCTCAGGGACAAGAACATGCATTGTCATTCGCACAGGGACACAAACAAGTTCAACGCAGACGTCTGTCTAGGGAAGGATAAATCATATTTATTTGTTCTTTACTACTTATGGCACAGAGAGTTGGGGATGCAGTGTATGGCTGGGTACCCAGACATCTGCAGAATGGGTGGGGAGACAAACAGTAAGATCTGTACGGGCATGAATGAAAGGAATGAAGCACTCTCATTCAAGCAATTTCTTTCTTTCAACAAGAGAACAGATTCCAGCTGTGAAACTGTGACTAGTGTCACAGTCTGGTTGCCATGCTCATTGGTCTGCCAGGGACAAGCCCACTGTAGATTGCTGTGCACTGGACTCATCCCTGACACACCGCTGAGATGTCGTTCTACCACAAGATGTTTCTTGCACATGCACGATGAAACAAAAACCTATAAAGAATTTAGATTAGTGACTACTCTCATTTGAAAGGCATTTTTGTCCTGAACACAAAAATGTAAAATAATGCACTTGTGGTACAGAAATCCAGGAGCACAGTACACATGGGTGGAGTGGTCTTGACAACATTAAGAAAGCATACATTCCAAAAAAAAAGAGCATTTACATACAGTTGATTACTATTTAACAATATTTTGCATCTATGGCTGCCACTGTACATCTGATGCAAACCCATAATGACGTTCCTCACTTGAAGCAAAAAGGGGGTGGAGGACATAACTGACTCCTTGTTTTTAAGTTAAAGGGGTCAGGTTCTTTACATCAAAAACAAGGAAAGGCATAATTTCTAAAATGTGTAGACGAGCATGGGAACCACTTTTTTCAAAAGCATGCCACCACCGGCAGCTACCACTTTAAGACTGCTACTACCCCACTTAATACAATCAGGGGGAAACTAGAAGTAGTCTACCAGCACTGAGATCAATGTGGTTAAGGCACATTTGCCAGAAATTACTGCTTAGAAAAGAATGAGAAAGTGACTGTGATGACGAGCAAGTCCCAGACCAGATCTCCTGTTTGTTAATAGACTCCTTCTGAGTCTGATTTGTATGGCTACATGAGACAAGTTCCACGGATGTTATGCCACCATCAGATTTGTATAACAGAATTGTGGAAGCAGGTAACCGGACCACTGTCTGATGTTCTACCACAGTGCTCTGACATAGTTTCCAGTGATTCTTTTTATGCAGCCTTTCCCCTCCACAGGCCACATAAACATACCCACTTCCCAGTGCACTACTTTTCTGTTCTTCAGCTGCAGTACTGATGGCCACCATGTGCAACATGGTGACGTTGACTTAAACTGCACATACTGTACATGACTATCATGCATACATAGTAATGTCAGCATCGCCATGTTGTGCAGGGCTGACTACAGAGCAAACTTCACACGTGCAAGTATCACGTATGCGCAGTACTGTAATTGCTGCAGTATTACTTACAGCTGACTCTAGTGCAGCAAAAGCACCGCATATTCATTTCCACACTTTTGTCACGCCTAAAAGCTCTCCACAGCCATATCAGCTCTGACCAGAATTTGTTTCCTAAATAAGCACTGTCTCTTCCCATGAGCCTGTTTTGTACCTCCCATTGGTCTACCCCTTTTCCCAGGGTACAGTATGAGGGAATATAGGTCGCCTGCTCTCTAAAAGACTGTATTGCTTGCAGATCAGGTACTGTAAGTGGTGTATGCCATCTAATTGAAGCAGCAGAAGTAAGGGAAAAGCTACATCAACCCTGAAGAGGCCAAATGCAAACAAATCAGCCAGTTGTTAAAATAAGTCCAGATCCTCAGCAGTTGCACTGCCACAGTGCACCTTTATCACCTTTTTAAACAGCCTTGCTGTGAGGGAGCCAGAGGCAGATGAAACCTGACATTTCATCAGGGATAACAGGGCACTTTGCTCTCAGATACCCTCTCCTATTGCTTCTGCTTCTGGAGCGAGGGGGGCCTTTCAGTTTATATATATTCAGGGGTGTGCGACCATGGAGGGATTTAAACAGGCCTTAAAAACCTATCTATGGCACTAAGCCTACTTTGGCTGATTTTATAGAAGTTATGAATTTTATTGCAATCTGTAGTAATTGTGTTTTACTGTACTCTGTTTTTATCTCTTATTGTTAAGGCACCTTGCCTTTTTGAAAGGCGTGATACAAATAAAGTTAGTATCATTGTTATTATTATTACACTCATGCCTTGCTCTTAGACACTCACCTGACAGCTCAGGAATGGAAGAGAGGGAAGCATATTTCATGCACAGTTCAAACCACTCTGGGTTCTAGGCATAGGACCCCACTAGGTCAATTTTGCCTCCCCCTCTCAATCGCCACCACCCAACTGTTTCTTTGCTGGCAGTGCAGAAGAGGAAGAAAAAGAGCCTTTTACTCATCCCTGAGAAGCTGGACTCACAATGTGTGGCACTTTTGAAAATACTCTCACCTAGTGCACTCAACACTTACCCTTTTTTTAGCAGCCCAAAGAGTCCTCTCATCTGTTGCTGCCCGCTTTTGGCATCAGTAGGGAGAGGGAAGCCAGTGAAAGCAGAGCTTCGTTCCAACTGCACAAGACTCTCCTGTACTGTCGACCACTATTGCCCACTTGCAGATTCAGTGGAAGGAGGAGAGTGACAGCACAAAGCACTTTTCCTAAAGTAGAGAATGAAATCTCATCTTGAATGCCTGACTGTTACCTTCCAATGCTTTTGCAGACAAAGCCTGCAAAAGCGAGAAAGATTTGGAACTGTTGGTAAGAGGGAAACTGAAATGTTTGCAACACGATTGAGGTCATAAGGTGAATGAAAATTAAATGGATAACTACACTGCTACTAATTAAGTAATGTGTAGCAATACTAAAATTCAGAAAAAAGTCTAATATTTTTTTATAAATTTTTTAAAAACTGTCTTGTAATTTTTTGTGCCGATACAGTCTATCATTATAAAAAAATTATATCAACACTATGTAGCTGTAGTTTTTTGGCTGTGTCACAAGTAAAAAAAAAGCTATTGATAATGTACTGAAAAAGCGGGTTCAGATAGTATTGGTACAAACACAATAGTTTTAAACTCCAAGCTTTTAGTTAAAAAATTAAGTGTGTAGCCCCAACAGTTCCAAAGTTAGACATTTCTAAGTTACTTAAAATGTAATAATTTTGGAATGGTTATAGCTAGAAACTTAATTTTTTAAATAAAACCTTGGAGCATGTAAGTAGATATATTGATAGGGTATTACTACAACAGGTCTATGACAATTCGCTCCCGTCAACTCGCTCCGCGATAATACGCTACCAACGATTAGCTCCCTTGTCAATTCGCTCCTGTCATTCCCACTCCCTGTCATTTCACTCCCAGTACTGATGTAGAATTCATTCCCAGCACAGAACAGCTGTTCAATGTTGCATAAAAAATTCCCCATTATATCTCTCAGTAGAAGCCGCTATGCTGACAACCACCCTCATTGAAAACAACAAACACAGAAACCCTGCTCAGAACAGTCGTAATGAGAACTGTTGTTCAATACAGTGAGGCATGAAGCAATGCTTATTCAGGCAGAAAAGTTAGCACACCATTGCAAAGCACCCGCTCAGAAGGCAAAAATTACAGTAAGAGTAAAAGAGAAAGGGGCTGTATTATGGTAACTTAGAGATGCAGACTCCTCCAACGGGGGAGGACCATAGGTTAAACTCTGAAGGTGTCACTAAAATTAGTGGAGTTACCCTCCTGTCACAGAAGCCTTAAAATGGACGTAGGCTAATTACAGTACTTATTAGATTACTTAATGTAGCAGTACTGTGAGCCGCCAACAAAGTAGAGGGCTGTGCCATTTTCTGAAGGCAAGACACAAATGTCTGTCATATCCCTGGTTGTAGATCCTTGAAAACATTACTCTAATATTGCCAATCTCCTGCCACAGTCCAAGCTTGAGAGTGAGGTTGAGTTCAATTGAGCCGTTCCGTGGGTATTTCATTGACGGTCAAGGCTGCTGCTGCATCCTCTGGCAGTTGCCGTGCCCCAAGTGCCTTGATAATGTCCAGGTATTGCAGCTGCAGTCACTGTATTTTGGGTGGGGAGTCCTGTTCAGAAAAGCAGGTAACACTCTGTGTCCTCTTAATGTTACTGTAGGAGCAAATTAACAGGGATTGAGTTAGACAGGGAGTGAAATTAATGGGGGCGAACGGTCGGGAGCGAGTTTTCGGGGGATGAATTGATGGGAGTGAATTGATGTGCTCCCTACTACAGCAACCATATAGCAATATTAAAAATATATAAAATAGTTCTTATCAATATAAAAAAAAAACATAAAATGGTTCACTAAATTTTTAAAGTTATGTCATTTTTAAAAACTCATATTAACATGTATAGACATGAAGCGACACAGGAGAATTGTATCATTATGATCTATACATGTTGATCAGACTCCAAACTTGTGTTTCTATGATTAACAGTTCAAATGTTACAGCTTTCAAAATACCATTTCAAGCCCTGTAAAATATAAAAGATTATTTTCGGAAATGGTTGGAAGATACTAGTGGTTGTACTGTCTATGAATAAACACAGTCTTTTCTAGATGTTATCAATGTTGGTGACTGGCAAGGAAGGAGAGAACAGCTCCTTGCACGTAAATTTATATTATGTACGGGAAAAAAAAGGACCAAACAGGTATTTGCTTAACACGGGAATTTAAGGAATGTATTTAACAATATTGTTATTCTTGCTGTGGGTAGAGTTAGCAGTGGAGTTTGAATATGTGGTGAGTTTGTATTTGAGAGTTTATCGCTGAGATTTTTTGTAAGTTTTGCTGGTGTTTTTTAAATGTAGCTTAAATCTTTCTGTGGCTGGAGGGATTGAAAAAAATATGTGCTGAGTTTGTATTTGAGAGTTTATTGTGGCTGAATTGTCTGGGGACTGTTGCTGGGGGAGGGGTTCTTTGGCCAGTAACAGAGCAGCCAATCAAGGTTGTTTGCATTTCAGTTAATCTCTCTTTAAATGCTCACTGAGGCATTTTAATTCTTCTTGCTGTGGGTTATGCTAGCAGAGGAGTTTGAATATGTGGTGAGTTTGTATTTGAGAGTTTATCTCTGAGATTTTTTGTAAGTTTTTGTAAGTTTTGCTGGTATTTTCTAAATATAGCTTAAATCTTTAAATATTTCTGTGGCTAAGGGATTGAAAAAGAGATTTTTATAACATTTTGTAAGTTTTGCTGGTGTTTTTTAAATGTAGCTTAAATCTTTAAATCTTTCTGTGGCTGGAGGGATTGAAAAAGCCTCCCAACCCATCCACCCATGCCACCCACCAGCCTTTCTTAAATACTGAAAAGCCACTGGGGGGGTGGGTTTGAAGGCTGTGAGGGAGGCACTTAGGGAGTTTCAAACTGCACATATGAGCAAACTCTTAAAGCAAATAGTCAGGTGGGGAAAAATTCAGACACTCAAGTTTCTACTAGTTGGATTTTATGGTTTAAATGTTTCAAAGTTGCAAGTTTGAAAGTCATACTGATAGGTTTGGGTTTAGAGGGGTAACTGCATATTTAAAGTTGAAAGTTTAAAGTTCAGTTTGACAAGGTCATGTATAAATGTGTCAACTAGAGATACTGAGCTAGCAAGCTAGGGACCAACTGGGTAAAGAAGGACTCGGAAGCAAGCTAGTAGGATCACATATGGTATCCAGCTATTGCTGTACAGACTGTATGGTAAGAAACTGAGGTTATGTTTAAGTTAAGTGTGAATAATGAAGGCAAGGAAAATGGGGAATTATGGGGGGATTGCACTGGGGGGGTGGAGGGGCTTCAATAAGGGTGACTGGAGAAATCTGAATAGCAGATGGAATGGGAGCACCATGGAGTGAGGGTGGCAGGCACAGGAAGGATAGTGGGGTGCAATGGTTGTGGAGTGGCCATTCGGATCAATATACTATGGAAACTAGGGGGCTGTCCAATTTGTTACAGGCTGAGCAGACTGGAAGAGGAGGTACAGGGGCTCTGGAGGGAGCTGGTGAGGGGGGCTGGGGCAGGAGGGACCCCGGAGAGGAGTAGCTGGGAGAAGCAGAGGAGGAACAGCAGGGCCAAATCCTGTGAGGATATAGGGAGGAGGAATGGGAGTAAGGGGAGCAGAGGGGTAGTAAGTGGAGTGAAGGCTCAGGGCAGGGGGTTCCATGTAGTCACAGTGACAGGAATGTTAGCGACCTCCCCTACAGCAACACATGGTCGCCGACATCCCTGACACCGCCGACTCTGGTCCCTGACCGGAAAATGCACTGACACATGATCGGTGTTCATGCGGGGGGCTCTGCCCCCTGCCCCCCCCCGGACTTAAGGATTCCAACTACGGGGGGGGGGCAGGAGGATCTCGGGGGAGAGCGACTAAACTCTAGAGTTGATGACTCTGGCATCTCTCCAGCAATCAGGTCGACATTATGGGTGTTGGCGGGTCGCTGTCGCTGTAACAGCGTCACTGTTACAACAGTATACTGGGCAGGGGGAATGAGGAGATGAGCACCACTGTGGGGGTAGCAAGTACTAGGTGTTCAGTGTTGGCATTGGAGGTGGTAGTGGAGGTGTTGGAGATCAGTGGGAGGAGAAGGGTAATGAAGGCCCAGGAGTCAGGCTGGTAAGGAAAGAAGGGGGAAGGGGAAGAGCAGGGTAGAGGCAGTGGGAGAGGCAGAAACATGGGGGGAAGCTGTAGGAGTCACAAATGGTGCAGATAGAGGTAATAAGAGGCAGGGCAGTGTGGAGTCCAGAAATGTGGACAGGGAAAACAGGATGAGGGGGTATGGGACAAGAAGAAGTGAGGTACTAATGCTGGGGGATTCTATACTAATATGGGTTAGATGGGGCAGAAGGGGAAAAAGGCACAGTCATACCTGGGTCGAGGCTATTCCCGGATTGACCACAGGAAGAGTGGGGCAGGCACTTCTCAAGTGCACATGGAAGGAGAGGAAGAAATCTCACATAGTGATACATGTGGGTACAAGCGACTTGGAGGGGGAAACTGTACAGATGGCAAAGGGGAGGTTCGAGGATTTGGGTAGGCAGTGTGAGGAGGTGGGGGGGGGTCGTGTCATTCTCTGAGGTACTCCCAGTACCATGTGCGAGAACAGTGAGGAAAAAAAGGATAAAGGAGTTCAATGAGTAACTGGTGTCACACCAGGGAGTATAGATTAGTGTTAGACTGGGGCAGAACCTGGGGCAATAGTGACCTATATGTAGGGGACAGGTTACATTTGAACAGGGAGGGGAAGGGAGTACTAAAAAGTGGAATAGAATGGTATAGTTCAACAAAGGTGGATTTAAACTAGGAGGGGGTGGCAAGGGGATTGCTGACAGGAAAAGGGTCCAGAAAGGGGAGCCTAGTAAGCTCACACCCCTAGTTATGGATAAAGACAGTGGTGAAGTGGCACAGGGAGGGACCACACAGGGTCACCAGGTTGGAGTGCACAATCTGCTGTCACCCCGTGATAACATTGAGGGTAAGGGGAGGGGACCACTGAGAGGAGAGGGGCAGACCAAGGAGCCGGGGGGAGAGGATGGATGGAAACAGGTGGAAGTTGGCCTCCCAAAATGCGAGGAGTCTGTGTAGTAAAACAGCAGAGCTTCAGGTGCTCCTTTCGGAGGGGAGTGTGGACGTCACTGCAGTGACTGAGACTTGGGCCACCCAGTACCATTATTGGGATCTGGCAATCCTGGGGTATAAAATGTCAGGAAAGGCCGGGGTTGGGAGAGGGGTGGGTAGCACTCTATGTGAGGGAAGGGACTGATGTACAAGGGATGAGAGGGGAGGAAGGGAGGAGGGAGGGAGGACAGAGGCACTACAGATGCAGCTTCTGGACTCCAAGGGTAGAAAGCTGAGGCTTGGGCTGATGTACAGACCACCAGCCCAATCAGTGGAACTGGACAGGGGAGTTAGTGGAGCAAATAAGGAGGGTGTGTAAAAGGGGAGTGTGTTGATTGTGGGGAATTTCAATCTGCTGGGGGTAGATTGGAGCTCCTCTGCCACCTCCAGTGCCAGGGAGCAGGTGCTCCTGGACGTGATCCAGGATGGTCTCCTGACACAGCTGGTCAGTGGGCCAACATGACTAGGTAACATGCTGGACTTGGTGCTGTCAAATGAGGAGGCACTGAGGCAAATAAAGGTGGAAGACCCACCAGCTGGTAGTGATCACCAAACAGTGTGGTTCTCTCTCAAGTTGGGCAGGGAGTCTGGAGGCACAGTAACAAAGGTGGTGGATTTTAGGAGGGTGGACTTCAGGAGGATGAGAGAAATACTGCATGGGAGACTTCAGTGTATTAGGCCAGAGACGGATGCACAGCAAAAGTGGGAAAATTATTAAAATGGGGCTAACAGAGGCGACAGAAGCTTGCACCACGACTAGGGCAAGAAGTGCAGAGCCAGGAAACCAAGCTGTCTGAACAGAGAATTGTTGGAGGTGGTGAGGGTGAAGAGAGCTGCATACCAGAAGTTCAGGAGAACAAGGAATGAAGAGGACAGGGAGGCTTATATGAGTTGGTCCAAGGAGGTGACCAAGCGAATGAGAATAGCCAAGGCCTCCAGGGAGCTAAGGTTAGTACAGGGCATCAAGGAAGGGGAGAAGAACTTTTTTTTTAGATATGCCAGGGAAAAGAGGAAGTGCAGAGACCACATAGTCAAAATAAAGTGGAGAGGGAAGTGGGCGGAAAAGGGAGATAAACAAGCAGAAGAACTAAAAGAATACTTTTGCTCCATTTTCATGAAGGAGAAGGATGATCCACTATCACCATGGACTGGGAGGATGGGGGTGGGGGGGGAGATAATGGACGGAATGCTAGAGGGGAGTAGAGTACTAGAGTGTCTCAGGGCATTAAGGGTGGATAAGGCACCAGGTCCTGATGGCATCCACCCCAGGGTGCTGAGGGAGATTGCGGAGGTGTTGGCCGAACTCCTGGCAGACCTTTTCAGCACCTCCCTGGGCACGGGATGGGTGCCTTAGCACTGGAGGGTGGCTCATGTGGTGCCCATACACAAGAGTGGCTCTAGGAATGAGCCAGAAAATTATCAGCCTGTCAGTCTCACTTCCATAGTGGGTAAACTTATGGAGACAATACTGAAGGAGAGGCTGGTGTCATTCCTCAAAGGTAATGACCTCCAGGATGAGCGGCAGCATGGGTTCATCTCGGGGAGGTCTTGTCAGACCAATCTAATAGAATATTATGACTGGGTAACAAAAGAGCAGGACAATAGTGTGGTGGGTAGGTAACTGGCTGGGTGGCAGGACACAGAGGGTGGTGGTAAATGGCAGTCACTCCACAGAGGGAAGAGTGACCAGTGGGGTACCACAGGGATCAGTGCTGGGACCGGTCCTATTCAACATCTTCATCATTGACATTGCGCAGGACCTAGAAGGCAGAATTTCACTGTTCGCTGATGACACAAGGCTCTGTAACAAATAGACACACCAGAGGGTGTAGACAGAATGAGAAGGGACCTGCAGAAACTTGAAGAATGGTCAGTGGTTTGGCAGTTGAAATTCAATGCAAAGAAGTAGGAGGCAGTATAGCGCATTGGTCTAAGGCTCTGAGCTGCAAATTTGGTGACATCCAGCAGGCCAGACCTGGGTTTGAATCCCACAGCTTCCACTTGCATACTGTGTGACCCTGAGCAAGTCACTTAACCTCCTTGTGCTCCTGTAAAAAAAGCTTTTAGCTTAGTGTGCTATACCTGGTTAAACAACTAAATTAAAAAAAAAAAAAAAGTGCAAGATAATGCATATGGGGCACAAAAACCCTGGCACAATATATCAGTTGGGGGGTGAGGATATAGCATGCACCAAGCAGGAAAGGGATCTTGGGGTTATCATCTCTGATGACCTCAAGGTAGGGAAACAGTGTGACAAGGCAGCAGGTAAAGCAAATAGGATGCTGGGATGCATAGGCAGGGGCATCACCAGCAGGAAAAGGAGGTCATAATTCCACTATACAAGACACTAGTGAGGCCCCACCTGGAGTACAGTGTACAGTTCTGGAGACCTTACCTATGTAAGGACATAGACAGGGTAGAGAAGGTTCAGAGGAGGGCAAAAAGATGTTGCATGGATTGCATCACAAGTCCTATGAAGGCAGGTTGAAGGAACTGAACATGTACTCCTGGAGAAGAGGAGGAGAGAAGGATATGATAGAGACATACAAGTATCTTACAGGGAGGAACAGGTGCAGGAATACACTATTTTAAGCGAAAAGATGTTCCAGGACTAGAGGCATGGGATGAAGTTGGAGGGAGGACGATTCAGAGGAAACATGAGAAAGAATTTCTTCACAGAACGGGTGGTGGACAAGTGGAATACCCTGCCAGAGGAAGTGGTGGGGGCTGAAACAATCACGGGATTTAAGAATGCATGGGATAGACATAAAGGAATTCTGGAGGTCAGGGGTAAGGGGCAACAGACTTCTAGGAAAACAAACTGAACTTACAAGCTCAAATGGGCAGACTGGGTGGGCCATTGGCCCTTATCTGCCGACACTGTCTATGTATGTATGTATCTATGTATGGGTCATGCTGTAGATGTCCTGTACTTGGACTTCAACAAGGCCTTTGATTCAGTTCCTCATGGGAGGCTGGGGGGGGGAGCTGATTGCTGCGAGGGTGGGGACGAAGCTGCAAAACTGGATAAGGAACTGACTGCAGGAGAGGCTGCAATGGGTGATAGTGGGGGGGGGGAGCTCTCGACACCTAGACCAGTGACGAGCGGTGTGCCACAGGGCTCGGTGCTGGGCCCAGTGCTATTTGGGTTCATTATCTCAGATATTGTTTATTGTTTATTATTGTTTATTGAAAGTCTAGGATTACAAATACCTTTGAGCCAAGGCCCTTTTACAAAGGTTCCACGTCAAGAGAAGTACAAACATTTTGGGCTAAGCTACATTCGTCTATACATAGGCAAACTAGAACAAATATAAACAGAGATTAAGTAAACAACACTCATTGGCTCATATGATGCGTTAAAGAAATTAAGTAATGAGACACTTTGGTTAGGAAAAGTTTAGAGGTCTGTGATTGGGGTGGAGGGGGTAGCTGCCGAAGAGAAACTAGAGCAGATTCTCAGCATTGTCAAAAAACAGAGGAGAGGGAAGGTGTGCCACTGAGGAAAAGGAAGTTAGGAAAGGCAGTCACAGCAACTGGTGGTAGTGAGGTGATGGTGTAGTCTTGATTTGAAAATGCCCATTGAAGAGGAGGAAGTGATATGAGTGCTGAGGGCATTCATCCAGAAGGGAGTATGGTGTGCAAAGGTTCTTTGACCCAGTGATGTGCGGCATCGAGGTACTTGGAGGAGTTGTTGTTCTGACCCTCCGGTGCAGCGTAGATTAGTGGTTGGACTCAGGAGGACTTGGACGCATGGTGGTGAAAAGCCCAGGATATTTTTTTTCGTCATTAGACAAGTTAGGTACTTTATATGATTTGCGAGTTGAAGCCATCCTGATTTGGCATAGAGTTCACATGTATGTGTGAGTCGTGGGCTACAGTGAGCAGTTGACAGGCTTGTTTAGGAGGTCGGACTTCTGTTGGGCGGTGGTGGTGGCAGAGCTACAGACAATGAGGCCATAATTCACCATGGACACAATAGAGCTCTGGATGGCCATCTTTAATGCTGCTTGGGTGAGGTGTTGCTTGTTTTGATAGAGAATTCCAATGCGCGCATTTACAACTCTGGCGACGTTATCAATGTGGGTCACATATGACAGACCATGGTCAAGAGTGATTCCTAGGTATTTAAAATATGACACTTGTTCAAGGGTATGACCAGCATTTGTTTTGATGTCAAGGGGATATCGCCTATGTTTGTTTTGCGAGCTGCAGAAGAGCATTGATTTAGTCTTTTTGTAGTTAAGAACCAGCTTGTGAGAAGAGAACCAGTTTTCAACAGATGAGAATGCGCATTGAAGGTTACGAGTTAATGGTTCTGGGTCTTTCTGTGGGGTGAAAAGCACAGCATCATCGGCATAGAGGATAATTTGTTCTCGGCAGGATTGTGGGAGAGAGTTTAGGAAAAGACTGAAAAGTAGGGGACCCAGTATTGATCCCTGGGGGATGCCAGAATGGACTGAGTTGGAGTCAGATTGCCTGAGATGTTTACTCTTTGTGTGCATTGGCAAAGGTAACTATTGAACCATGCTGTAGTGTCAGGGGGAGAGACAGCAGCTGTCTGGAGAGTAGGCCGTGGTGGACAGTGTCGAATGCTTTGGTTAAGTCAATGAAAACGGCTCCAGTTAAATGACCTTTGTCCATAGACTTGTGGAGAGCTCCAGTGAACTCCAGGAGGGCTGTAGAGGTGCTGTGCCCTTGCCTGAAACCGTGTTGCTGTGTACAAGGGATGCTGTATTTGTACAGGTAGACTGTAAGCTGGTCGGCTACTATGCGCTCGAGGGCTTTGGAAAGGAGGGGGCAGTATTGAGATTGGTCGATAGTTTCCCAGGATTGATTTGTCACCACTTTTTGAATACTGTTGTGACAATAGCTGGTTTCCATTTGCTTGGGAATTGACTGAGGTTGAGTGAAAGGTTGAAAATACTGGTAAGCGGGTGAAGCACTTCCGCAAGTGTGAGAGATAGCAGTTTCAGGTCCAGTGAGTCACCACTGGCTCTGGTCTTGGAGATGGCCCTTTTTACGTATTTGCAGACTTCACCTGAGTTGAATTTTTAAAGTGGAATGGTGGATGGCTTGGGGGTGGGGAGGGAAGTTGATTCAGGGGTGTCAGCTTCTGAGAAAAAGTCTGCACATGGAGTTGGGAGCAGGATTAGTCTGTTTGCAGATGATACCAAAATGGGGGCAGTGGTGGATAAAGAGGATGGATGGAAACAACTACAAGGGAACCTAACCAAACTGGAGGTATGGTAGGACAAGTGGCAGCTGGGATTTAATGTGAAAAAGTGTAAGGTTATGTACTTCGGGGCAAAGAACCCAAGGAGGGACTATTGGTTGGGAGGGGTGAGGCTGGGGATCACTGAGGAAGAGAAGGACTGAGGGGTGTTGGTAACAGGGAGCATGAACAACTCTGCTCTATGCAGGAAAGCAGCAGCTAAGTCGAACAGGATGCCGGGCTGTATCGCAAGGGGTTTCTCGTCCAGGCATAGGGAGGTGATCCTACCCCTCTACAGATCTTTGGTCAGGCCGCACTTGGAGTACTGTGTGCAGTACTGGTGGCCACATCTGAAGAGGGATATTAATTTACTGGAAGGTGTCCAACAAAGGGTAACAATAATGTTACGGGGATGGAGGGCAAGGTCTACAAAAACAGGCTGAATGAGTTGAATATGTACACGCTGGAGGAGAGGAGGGATGGGGGGATATGATTGAAATATTCAAGTATTTGAGGAGGATAAACAAAGCTAGCACTGAAGGGGTGTTTAAACTGAGGAGGGGAAGGGACACAAGGGGTCACAGACTAAGATTGGAGGGAGGAAGATTTAGGAGGGAGATGAGGCACTACTTCACGGAGAGGGTGGTGTCTAAATGGAATGCTCTACCAGAGGGGATGGTATCATGTAAGACAGTAGGAAGTTTTAAGAGGGAGTGGGACAGAGCACGAGGGAGGGTGTGATGGAGGGGGCTGAGGCCGTCATGGGAATGACAGATGGGGATGGGGATGGGGTGGGGGCAGCTGCAATCTAGGGTGCTACCTGCACACTCGGGCAGACATTGATAGACTAGGTGGTCTGTTTCTGCTGGCAGATTCATATGTTTATATGTTCGTATTTTAGTTAATACTGGCAGTGCAGGGCAGTGTAGTTTTATTACCTCAAGGGGCTGCTTGCTGCTTCACTACCTCATGGGCTCACTATATGACCTTTTCACCTCTAATCTGTTCTTTGAGTAGGGCAATAAATAGTAAGAATGTTAGGATAGATGGAGAGGTAAGGTTTCCTCTGCAGGTGGCCAACCCGCAGGAGGACAGTACAGGCAGAAAGAAGGGCAGGAAAGATTAGAAGATGCTGCTGCACAACAGACTCTAGCTAGAGGGTACAAGTAAGTCTTTTTCTTTATTATCATCTTGGTATCATACAGGAAGGCCGAGGCATATTCAGCATAAAAGGCTGTTTTGGCCATAGTGGAATGGACGCTGATGCCTGGGAAGACAGCGTACCCTGGAGACAGGCTAACCTTATAGAATGATAAAGCCTGTTAGTTAAGGTTCATTTTGTTGGGACAGAGCCTTTCTTTCTCAAGCCAAGTAGGACAAAAAGTCTGTCCATTCTGCAGAAAGGCATGCCACACCTATGGTATATCTTGGGGTCCACCTAACACACTGGAGTGCAGCCTTCTTGGTATTAGCTGGATTAGGAAAGAGAGAAGGCAGAGCAATCTCTTGATTTCGGTAGAAATCCAAAACCACTTTTGAGACAAAGTGAGGAACTGTACAAAGGACCATCTTGTCTCTATGAAGGACCATGCAGAGTTCATAATGGGAGAGGGCTTGCATCTCACTAATATAACAGGCCAAGCAGATGGCCACAAAAACAGAACCCTAAGGGACATGTGCCAGAATGACAACTCCCATAGAAGCTCAAAAGGAGGGTCCATGAGTACCTCCAGGATCACAGTTTCCATGGTGGGACAATCTGCCTAGACCTGGGATGAATCTTGTGTCAAGCCCTCATAAAATGAACAATATCAGGATGTTGCCCCAAGGAATACAATCCCACTTGATTTTCAGGGCAGAAAGGGACACCACCTGGACCCTGGTGGAGCTAAATAATAAACCCTTGTCTAAGCCCTGTTGTAGAAATTCCAAGACAGTGAACAGAGAGGTGGTTGAGGGCTTGATGTGAAGAGGTTTTCACCAGTTTCTGAAGGTGACACAAATCTTTTTCTAGGCTTTATATGTGGATGCTTTTCAGGACTACAGTTAGGTCTGAATGATGCTTGCTGAGTACACCACCTTTAAGAATCTCCTGCAGGGGGTGCTGTGGAGAAGCCAAATTGGCAGATGCATCTTAATAATGCTCTGATACTTGAGAAGTACTAAAAACGTTTTTATATTATCCAGTACCAGAACTTGACATAAATCAACACCGCTGCCTGAATGAAGCTGAAGTGACCAAGGACGGGTCCAAAACAGAATCGCAAGCAAGCTACTCACGGCTCAGAAGCCTTCCTCGCATTGGTGACATCCTCAAAGGGGACTGTGCCTACACAGCCTAGCAGAGCTACTGGAGTCAGTTTCCCAATGGCCCAGACTACGGCCATACTTCAAAACATGTGTAGCCCAGGCGCTGTGTGCCAGTGGGCTACTACCCCTGCCTGTTGGCCCTCTAACAGGTTAAGGGGCCTGGGTCCTGCTATGGTGGTGTTCAGTGGTCCTATCCCAAAGATAATAAAAATAGCGTGGTGCCTCCACCCAGAGAGAATTAGAAGTGGGTCAGGTGACTGGTTGGTACAGCCCCCTGGGATGCTGCATCTACCCACCTCCCCTACCAACCATCCCAAACACTGGATACACAACAATTCAGTTCCACCATAAACCATGAACGGTAATGCTTTAACAGACTCAGAGGATTCCTGCACACAAAATTTCAAACAGTAAACCACAGCTTTATCTGGGGGGAGGACTAGGTAGGGGGTACTGGAACTTAGGGTAGCTGTGAAGGCAAAAAGTAAAGTTAGTGCAATATGCAACTTCAACACATGGGCCCACAGGCCAAACCCTCCCTACTTCTACCAGTGTCCCCAAATGGTCTCTAGGGGTACCCACTAGGTGCAGGCCTAAGCGGTGCCACAGGCTGGCTGGCTGTTGGGGCCCTGAAATATTTGAGAAAACTTATAAATTAAAAAAACAGAACAATTTCCCTTTCTCCTCCCAGGAACCAGGTCCTGGGTACTCACAGTTAGTTGATCTCAGCACCAGGAAAATGGAGCTCCTTGATCTAGAGCAGCTAAACAGAAGCAGGCCTGCCAGGATCCCGCCATCTGGATGGATCTTGCTCGAGGATCTTTTAGCTGGTCACCTTGATTGTTGTTCTGGCCGCTTGTCACCTTCAGCCACTTCTGGCCCAGTACAGAGTACTGTGGCAGGACAACACCAGCCCCAGAAGGCCCAAACCCAGGAGTGACTCCGCAGCCCAGCTCCCATGATGGGTTGCAGGTGCCCTAGCACCCCAGCAATCACTGGTGACCTCCTGAGACAGTGAGTCCCACTCGAACGGGGTTAGCAAGTTCCCTCCCTGGCTGTGGGTGAGGACCCCCTAGCGGTGGGGGTCCTCAGCAAGCAAGATTATCAGGCAGTCACTCCAATGAAGTCCAGTGCCGATCTGAGTGGGTGCTAGCCTTTGTCTTAATAAGGGCAAGCACAATTCAGCAGGGGGAAAACTTCAGCAACAACGACCCCCTGCACACCAGTCCACACTTTCAAGCTCAACAGTGTCCACACTCTTTCCTTCGGCTGCAGCAAGTCCTAGCTCCCAGCCACTTTAACCAGTTCACTCAGGACACACACGCAGTTCCTGGCTAGCACCCCAATGACCAGAGACGCTCTGCCTCTTCAGAAATTGCAATTACAGTCCACACAAGCAAATGGTTCCTCAGTAGCAATTGTAGCACTCAGATAATCCGCTCAGTCCTCTTATCCAGTTCAACTTCCTAGTGCAGGGTTTCTGCAGCATTCAGTTCCTTCTATCAATAATATGGCAACTTCTCAATACCTGGGGAATCGGCATTACAGTTTAGTCTCTTTCTCTCTTTCCCTGTCTCACTCTCATTCTGCAACACAGAAATCTCCAATTTCAGCAATCTCCAATTCGACAACACAGCAATCTCCACATAGGGCCTGGGTAAGCCACTGGTATCCAAAGTCCACTCTCACAGGGTACTCCGGACTCATACAGAGCCCAGGAACAGACTGAAGAAATCCCAGAGAGTCCACACTGTTTCAACCGAAAGCCCAGCATTCTGATTGGCTGATGGAGCCTATCAATATTCCATATCCATAGAGATCAATATTTCCCACTTGTTTACTGGGACATGATCTAGGTGCCAGAATTAGTCCCCTCCTTTTCCCAGGAATCCCATTGAATCCAGTTTGGGTGCCTAGATCACTGATTGGCTGCAGCACTGGGGTTAAGTGTCACAAACATGTCAGCTCCCATTCGTTTGCCTAGAGTCCCACACAGTTTAGTGCAGTCTCTCCTTTTTAAGTCTGGTGCAGTCCAACACATTACTTTATCCAACCCAGCACCCCACCGGATTGTAGCCCCAACTGTCCCACCTTTAAACAAGTCCACTCTCATCTTAGTTGCCCCAGTAGTTTTCCAGTCGCTGCTGCCAAAACACAGTCCCCCAGGTGGCAGCAACGGCTCATCAATATTCATGCAGGGCTCGTTTCATTTCCATCAGTTTGGGATTTCCTTTGCCATTTTGGGAATGTGCTTCTGACTTTTTGGAAGGATTGTCCAGTTTTGAAGAGAAGATTGGTCCCCTTGTGCAGGCCTTGCCAGTGAGAGAGACATTGGCTTGCACTGGGGATCGGGTAAGCTATTTTGTCAACCCAGCTGGAGTTCCCCTTTGATTTGTTATCATCTTGAGTGTGCGCAACAGCCGAAGTGAGAGAAGCTCTGCCTAGATTTTGGGAGGACTGTTTTTTTTATCTGCCTTTGCTGACTATGCTGTGTCCCTCACCAATCTGCCCAGTAGTGCTAGGTTCAGTAAGAGAATCCCAAGACACTAAAAATTTCTGTTTTGGGCTGGGAATTTGGTCTTTTTGACTACTACAGTTACAAACTGTTTCAGGACCTGTTCTCTTGGGGTCTGTTTGATGATCTGCAGTCTGGACTATGCTCTCTGGACTTAAAACACTTTTAAGACTGCTATTTTAGATATTTGAATTGTGTGGGGCGTTTGGGGGTTTTGTGAGGGTGGGGTACGGGTTTATTTTATTTGGTTGTGTGGTGTGCGAGGTGTGTGTTGTGGTTGGGAGTATATGGTTTCATGACTGAGATTTTTGTATGAATTAGTGTGGAAGAGTGGTATTATTGATAGACTATGAGTGGTTTTTTGGGGATTTGTGATATTTGAGGGACTGCATATCCAGGTCAGGATGTGTTTGTGCCGCAACTTGGGTCGCCTTAGTTATGCTACTGCCCTGCGCCAGGACCTTCTCCCCTTTATTGACCTCCCAGTTTCAGCTACTGCAGCTAGGCACTGTAGGGAGGTCGGGATATCTAGGTGGCGGAGAGATCATGGGTCTTGGGCAGCAGAGGAGGGGGTGGTAAGGAATATTGAGGTTGTCCGATGCAGAAGATGCCCTGGGTGTAAGCGATATTTGGGGAGACTCCAGATGTGTTTGACTTTCATGGCCCGGGTTCCCACCAGACCAAGTGGGCAGGTAGCTAGAGGGCTAGCTATGTCCTCTAGTCCTCTTCGGGTAGTGCTGTGCAATGCCAGATCGATGAAGAACAAGACCGTTATTTTCTTGGACTTGATTTCCTCTGTCGACCTGGCTTTTTATTACGGAGACCTAGTTGGGTGACGATGCTGGCCCAGTACTTGTGGCCATCGTCCCCTCTGGGTATACTGTGGTGCACTGCCTGAGAAAGGATCACAGGGGTGGAGGAGTGGCCATCGTTTTTCGATCCAGCCTGGGCTTCTCGGTGCACCCGGTTGGTAGCACCTGATCCCTTAAGTGTGTCACTGTTCATGGGGGTACAGGTGCAGGTTGCAGGATTCTCCTTATTTACCACCACCCTGGGGTGGGGGAGAATTCCTACAGGAGATAGCAGATTTCATCATCGACCAGGTGGTCAAGGCCCCCAGATGTTAAATTCTGGGGGACTTCAATGCATGTTTCGATAATGAATCCTCATGTTTCAGTTACGACCTCCTCCAGTTGACACAATCTCTGGGCCTGTCACAAGTAGTTGCTTCTGCTACCCAGCACTACGGCCACGTACTTGATCTGGTGTTCCAGCTGGGTCTTGAGGTTGATAATGGTTACCTCAAGACTGATCAGGTCATTTGGCCTGATCATTACACCATGGAGTTCACGTTTGGGGCCCCGATGAAAGTTCCTCCCCTGTAGAGATGATCGGCTATCACCCATTGAGGGGCTTGCACCAAGCGGGACTGCTGTCAGTAGCTGATCTATCTAGGGTTGGTGCAGCATGTGCGACTGGCATCGGAGAGGTGGTTGCCACCTATACTAGGGTGGTTTCCGGGGCTCTGGATGCCATCGCACCAGTCCGTTTACAACCCAGGTCTTCTCACGTAAGATTTTCATGGTTTGATGGGGATCTCAGAGTGATGAAGATCAAGGGTCAGAAGTTGGAGCATTGCTGGCGGAGGACCCGGCTGAAGTCCGATAAGCTGGTCCTGTGTGCTCACTACGGTGAGTACCAGGCAGCAATCCCCCGTAAGAAGGTAGAATTCCTGTTCAGGGAGATTGCCGCAGGGAGGAACAGACCCTCTCAGCTGTTTCGAATTATAGACAGGCTTTTACACCCATCCTGTCTGTAGCTGAAAACAGCTTTTTCATCCACTCTATATGAAGAGTTTGCTCTGTTCTTCTCGGACAGAGTGTCGACTATCCGGTCGGGGATTCTGCCAGTTGGACTTGTGCCTAGCAGTGGTCAGGCTGGGGGGACCAGTGGCACTCTGCCTATCTGGGAAGTGTTTAGGCCAGTTGAGGTGTCCGATGTGACTAGGAGATTGGAGAGCTGAAGCACACTTTTTGTGAACTGGACCCAGCCCCAACATGGTTCTTAATGGGATGTGTCGAGGCTGTCAGCCCAGTGTTCACCAGGATTGTCAGGTGCTCGATGGCAGAGGGAGTCCTCCCAGCTGTCTTGAAACAGGCACTGGTAAGGCCCCTCCTTAAGAAATCTTCCCTCGACCCTGCTTTCCTTGCGAATTACCATCCTATCTCCAACCTGCCTTTTTTGAGCAAGGCTGTTGAGAAGTTGGTGGCACAGCAGCTCGAGGATCACCTGGTGTCCTCAGGTGTTTATGAGCCATTTCAGTCAGGTTTTCAGGCTAGATACAGCACTGAAACAGCTCTAATGAGGGTGCATAATGTTCTGCTCAGAGCTAGATTTAGAGGAGACAGGTCAGTTCTTGTTCTCCTCGATCTCTATTCAGCCTTTGACACTGTGGACCATGTCGTGTTGCTGGATCAGCTTTGTGAGTTTTGTGGACTCGCCGGTGCTGTCATCAGGTGGTTTGAGTCCTATCTCTTGGACAGGGTGCAGCGGGTGGTGATGGGGAATTTCTCCTCCTCAATGCCTCTGTCTTGTGGAGTTCCACAGGGCTCGATCCTGTCACGGATGTTGTTCTCAGTGTATATGCTGCCTCTGGGTTAGATCATTTGACAATACAGTGTGGAGTTTCACTGCTATGCAGATAATACACAACTGTATTTGTCTTTTTCTCCTGGAACATCAGGAGCAGTGGACGTACTTAACATCTGTCTGGCTAAAATCAATGACTGAATGGCTTCCAGCTGGCTGAGACTCAACCTGGCTAAGACAGAGGTGCTGGTGATCGAGCCTGGTCGCGGGCGTGATGGGTCGTTGTCTGGGGTGGTCTTGTTCTGGGCTCTACCCCATTGATGGCTTCCCCAAGGGTGTGAAACCTGTGCGTGATCCTTGACAGCAGGCTGACTTTTGAAGATCAGATGCCGTCTGTTGTCAGTAGAGGTTTTTACCATCTATGGAATATTGCCCGGATTAAGCCCCTTGTTCCACCCGAGGACCTGCCAATGCTAGTGCGCGCCTTTGTTTCCTCCAGACTTGACTATTGTAATGCTCTCTACTTTGGGGTCATGGGAGGGACCCTCTGCATGCTTCAGCTGGTACAGAATGCTGAAGCTCGGCTCCTGACTGGCCTTTCTAGGTTTAGCCATGTGACCCCTGTTCTGCGTGCTCTGCACTACCTGCCGGTCAGGTAGAGGGTCCTTTTAAAGGTGGGACTTCTCACCTGTAAGGCCCAAAATGGACTGGGTCCTGGCTATCTGTCAGAGCTTCTGACACCGGTGATCTCTGCCAGCTCTCTCCGGGCCTCTTCGAGGGGCCTCCTGGATGTTCCCAGGGCACGGCTCAAAACCTCTGGAGATCGTGCATTTAGCATTTCTGGGCCATCCCTGTGGAACAGATTACCTTCTACAGTCCAGGAGACCCCCTCGGTAGAGGTCTTTAAGAGGAAATTGAAGGCATACCTCTTTGGCCTGACTTTTAACGAATGCTGAATTAGAACATTTTGCTATGTCCCTATGTTTCAATTTCTCTTTTGTATCAGTATTTAAGAGTTTTATATTTTAGTTTTTACTATATGATGTGATTGTACTGTTTTGTAATTTTTAATTTTTTGTATTATTTATTAATTGTAATCTCTATAAGGTGCCCAGAGCCTCTGGGAATGAGCGCCATACAAATAAAATTTGCCTTGCCTTGCCTTCCCATTAATATGTATGAGCCCTGCTTTATGCCCCGTTTCCAAACTTTTTATTTAAACCTTAAAGCAGCTTCTCTACCACCTCCTAGAGGTCACTGGTCCCTGTTTAGCTTAAGAGGGGACCAGGACCACCGAGGAACTTCCCAGAAGACTGCAATACTGGCGGCTGGTAGATAAAAGGCGCTACTGCGTGCCTGCGCGATCCCCACTTGCTCAGTAAATACAGAAAAGCAGCGGTGGCTCGCGAACAAGGAGCTAAGCCCAACTGGATTAAAATTAAGTACCAGGCCAAATCATGGACCTGGGGGCACCAACAAGACGGAGGCCATGGTGGTAAACTATACAGGGATTCTGGGAGTATGCCAGGAGCAGCGAGAAGAAACAGGAGAAAACAGCACTTACGGTAATCCCCCAAAGGGGGGGATACACTCCCCCCATTTAAATGCTTGGCTTCCATGCCAAGCCTCAACGTAAAGTACTATAAAATTGCAATCAATTAAGTTTTAGCATTAACACACATTAACAGTTCTAACTATACACCTGGTTCCTAACTATTATATGTCAACCATTTAAGAACACGAAAACATTATATACAGCTCACTAGCCACATAAGATATGGCAGTCCTATGTTTAACCTTGAGAATCATAGGGACTTTAGTACCTCATAATATACTTATATCACTCTTTCCCTTGGTACTCTTTCACCTCCCTCTTCCTTTTGGCCACCTTCCCTTCAGGCCTGGGGGGTCTAGCACTAACAGAGCACATGAACACCCTTTCCAGGGACCTGGGTGTGATATATACCCCCTTGCGTACTACAAATAAGGGCAGGTCAGTGGACACCCCCAGGTGCATCGTAAGTCAACTTAAGTATGGGCCGTACAGTCCTCCCTGACCTTCTGGGGGTTTTGTGCATTTCAGGTCTAGTGGCTACCTCCGATTAAGGGACAGAGTCCATGTCACATTCCCCTTGGCCTGCGCCTTCTTCTTCAGTGGGGGCAGGGTGCTGCAGCTCTTCCTCTCCTGTACCACTCTGTCCAGGAGTGTTGTCCTGGGGCCATTCAGAGGACCCAGTCAAGCTAGTATTCAAGTTCGATGTGGGCTCCCCAAAAAGCATTTCTGCAGGGGCACCACTCCAGAACCACTCAAACAGCTCATACAGACTAGTATTCAAGTCCAAAGTGGTCCCTTCAAGGGGGGTAGAAGGAGCAGCCTCCCCTTCAGCACTCTGCTCCCCAGGCACAGCCATGTCCACCCCTCCACATCTGTCAACCCAGGGACCTTCGTATCACTTGCACTGAGCCCTTCTATCACAGGACCAGTCTCTAATGTCAGGGGTGGTCCCTGAAACAGTCTCTCTAGTTCAGGTGTAAGGAAAAAACATACCGGCATGTCCTCAACCTCTTCGTCTGATTCATCAGTCAAGTCTTCTTCCTCGAGTACCTCCAGTAACTGGGCAGATCCAACCTCTGTAGCATCTCCATCTTTCTGCTGCTGTCATCTGCGTGCAGCAGCTCGAGTGGTTGGAAGCACAGGCGGCTCTATCAAATCAATCTCTGATCCAATTTTATCTCAGATGGGAAGGAGATGGTTCCAGGGCATCACTTTGTACTCCTTGGTTTCTCCCTCTGGTCGAATCCTGTATACAGGCAGCCCTTCCAGGTTCTCAACTATCACATATGGTGTGCTTCCCCACCAGTCAGCAATTTTATGTTTCCCAGGTAGGCCCAAACTCCTGAGTAACATTCGTCATGAGGCTCCAAGTCTTGCACCTGCACTTTTTTATCATACTTCTTTTTATTGGCTGATCTCACTTGGTGGCTCTCTCTGAAGCTAGTTGATAAGCATCATTTAACTGTTGTTTCAGCTCTCTCACATATTGCAAATATTCATTCTCTTTGATACCATCCGCTGACACTCTGAAACACAGGTCCACGGGGAGGCGGGCCTCCCTCCCAAACATCAGATAGTAATGAAAGAAACCTGTGGAGTAGTTTTTTGTGCAACTGTATGCATGGACCAAAGTGCTTAATCACTGGCTCCAGGTATACTTGTCTCTTGGATCCATGGTGCCAGTACATCCAATAGGACTCTGTTGAACCTCTAAGGCTGGGGGTCACCCTGGGGGTAGTAAGGCATGGCTCTGGACTTTCTGATACCCCATAAGGACAAAAGTTCTTTTATCAACCGGCTCTCAAAATCATGTCCTGGGTACAAATGGATTCTTCGAGTTGCTTCGTAGTGGACAAAAAACTTCTTGACCAACACTTGGGCCACCATGGAGGCCCTTGGGTCATTAGTGGGGTAAGCTTGAGCGTACCAGATGAAATGATCTGTAACCACCAAAATGTTGGAGATATTCCTGGAGTCTGGTTCCAACATGAGAAAATTAATGCACACTAATTCCATCGGTGCACTGGTACTGATGTTAACTAATGGGGCAGCTTTTTGGGGAAGTGCTTTCCTCTGGATACACCGGTGACAGTTCTTTCAATAATATTCTACATCAACTCCCATCTTGGGCCAACAGAATCTGCTCTTTACCAATTCCAGAGTGCGCTTGCTGCCCAAGTGGCCCATATCTTAGTGTAGGGCTTTCATCACCAAGCCTTGAAAACAATCAGGCAATACTAACTGTACATGGGGCGCCCCCTGCTGGTCCTGAGACACTCAATAGAGCAAACCTTTCTTCAGCTGCAACTTCAGCCATTCTTGCACTAATAACCGGCCATGTGGATCACTAGATTTTACTTGAGCCGTGTCTCCTATTCTCTGAAGCACTTGAATTACCTCCCTCATAATGGAACTGTCCTGCTGCTCTTTTCATAAGTCTTGAGTAGTCAGCTGTGGCAAGGACCTCATGTCCAGCATTGTCAGGTGGCAGTAAGCTATAGGAAGGCAACTCCTAGACAGTCCACCAAACAAGGGGCATCTTCGAGAGAAGGGGACTCGTCACCATCAAACTTCTTACACAACGCTTTTACCACTTGTTCAGGTATCTTGACTCAGCTGGAATGCTCAGTCCCCTGGGTTAAAGGGTGTTGAGACAAAGCATTAGCATCTATATTATTCAGCCCAGGCCCCGGTACTCTACACTGTAGTCACAGGTAGATAGAGCCAACAACCACCGGTGGCCAGTTGTATCTAGTTTGGCTGTGGTCTGTACATAAGTAAGTGGGTTGTTGTTGGTCTTCACAGTAATCTTCACCCCGTACAGGTAATCATGAAATTGGTCCACAATAGCCCACTTGAACACCAAGAATTCCAGCTTGTGAATGGGATACCTCCTTTCCGAGGGGAGCTGAGACTCTGGCTTGCATATGTCACTGGACACAGACGCTCTGGATATTCTTGATACAATAATCCCCCTAGGCCACTGAAACTTGCATCTGTATGTTTGGATATAGGGCTTCTGTTGGTCAACATAGGCGAGCACTGGTGCATGAGTCAGGCAGTATATAATGTCCTCAAAAGTTCTATCACTTAGCTGGCCCGGTGGCGCTGAGGGTCGAGGCACTGGATGCCACACCTTGCGCCATGCCGGCGACCCGGGTTCGGGAACAAACCCGGGTCAACAGGGGTTGGCAGGGGAGGACTAAGGTTGAGCGTCTGTGGACAGCTCTCTTAGTCCTGGGGTGGGTTAAGGGATCTTCCACATTGCTGGTAACCTCTGGCAGAGGCTGGGGGCACTGCAGGCACGACACAGGAGGCATGGGGATTGGGGCAGTGGCAGACATCTTCTGGGTGCATACGGGAGCGCACGTACGCCGGGTGGGACGTCATTGCACATCCGTGCCTCAGGGGAGGAAAAACCTAAGAAAATCCCTCTGCCCTCGGATGAGGCGATGGCGATCGCTGGCAAGTCGACCCACCACACGCCCAATACTGTCTGACTCTCCAGTTCTCTTTGAGGTTTGGGGGGGCCTCTCCATGGGGTCAGGAGAGCTCCAGATCTCACATACCCGATGTAGCTCCCGGAGCAGCCAGTTCTGGTGGGCGGTTGAGTGTGGCGGCTGTCAGAGAGACCCTGAGAGATGCCCCGAGGACAGGGTGTAGAAATAGACTATACAAAAAAAAAAGTTCTATCGCTCTCCTTGGTCCACTGGGAGCCAAAAGGTTCAGATGGACGAAAATATTTAGGTGGTTCAGCTTGACCTTATTTGTTGGTGGATATCCCTGTAGTAAGTTCAAAAGAGGCCTGATTACTCTGATGTAGTCTCTCGAATTTCTGGTAATAACCACAAAAACCAAGCAGCCATTGTAGTTCTTTCAGGTTCCTGGGTTTTGACCAGGTGGTGAGGGCCTCCACTTTACTGGGGTTGGTCTGAATGCCCTTGGCAGAGATGATGTGTTCATCATATTTCACCGAGGCCTGAAAAAATTAGCACTTATCAACAGAGAGCTTCAGGCTGAAGTCTTCCAGCTGGTCTAACACCTTGTGTAGCCATGACTCATGCTCTTCCAGCATCGTTCTAAACATGATAATGTCGTCTAAGTAGACCAAGCACTCTAGTAGGTTCATGTCCCCCACAGCCCTTTCCATAAGGCGCTGAAACATCGTGGGGGTGTCAATTCTCAAAAATTCATAAAATCCTAGGGGGGCATATAAAAGCTGTCTTCTCCCAATCATGCAGGGCCATGGGAATTTGATAATACCCACTTCTTAAAGGAAAACTGCATGTTAAAATCAGGAAACTATGTTTTTTACTATCCATTGTGTGTTCTTAGTTCATCCCAGTGTTATTTTTCAGCTCAGGCTGTGTGAGGTGTTTTTTCTAACTTTCTCTTGCTATTTTATGGCCCTTGGGGGCTGCCATTTACCTTTCTTTTATTGCTTCTTGTCACAGATAGTCTTCCCAGAGTGCCCTCTGCTCTGAGGTCTAATAGCCCATGCATCTGACCAGTGTCTTGTTACAGTGTCTGTATTATGAGTGGTTCATAGCCCAGTGCTTATGTATCATATAGTGGAATGATGTAGATGGTTGTTGGATACAGAAGACAGCATAGCATGAGTTGTGCTTAGGTACTTGGATGCTTGAATTGAGTCATTTGATAATATTTGATGGTTCTGGCCTTTTGTCTGTATCCCACCTGTAGGAAGGAGGCTTGGATTAGAATTATGGAGCCCCCCCCCAGTGGGATAAGAGTGCCGCAGAAGAAGGAGGTGTCGGGGAGGATGGTGGGTGAGTGCGACTCACTGTAAGCAGAGCGGAAGTCAGTTGATCATTTAAATATGCTGTGGGGGAGGAGCTCTTCCCCCTCACAATTACAGGCAAGCCTTTCAATTATGTGTGGTTCATAGCTCAGTGCTTATGTAACATATAGTGGAATAATGCAGATGGTTGTTAGATACAGAGGCCAGCATAGAATGATTTGTGCTTAGGTACTTGGATGCTTGAATTGAGTCATTTGATAATATTTGATGGTTTGGGCCTTTCTCTGTATCCCACCTGTAGGAAGGAGGCTTGGATTAGAATTATGGAGCCCCCCCAAAAAATAATAAATATCAACGATTGTTCAGTAACTGAATGCTGAAGAAGTCGTGCATAAAACCTCAATGGTAAAAACAGACGATCACCTCCTCCAACTCCAGAGAGTGTGACCAGTAGCACTCAGGAGAGAAACACCCACCTTGGGAGGAAACCTCTGAGGACCCATGGCTACTGACCTACCCGTCCTTCTGGGCATACTAAAGGAGAGAGAAATTAGTAGAATTCAATCCAGATGAATGGAGCTTACGAAAGCTGAATTGTAGATGTCCATTGAATGATTTCCTTCCAACAAAGTCCGAGTCTGAGAATCCATGTATAATTCTGAATGATGGGGAGTAAATATATTGAAGAACTGTCTTCCGTACTGCAGTTGATAGAGGGCATAATCCAAGGATTTGAATGGTGTTTTGAGATGAAGTTGATGACTGACGAAATCAATACAGGAGACTAGAAGATAATTGCATCCAAGCTTGATGTCTACAAGGCAGGACGAATTAGAAGTAGTACGACTTCCAAGTGTCTAATAGGGCTTGTATAGTACGAAGAATGAGAGATGGCTTGAGGCCAGGCTATCGAGTGACGAATTCAGTTCTGATAAGAAATATAATCTTGTAGGAATTGATATTATGCAACGGCTGTAGAGTTGAGCTGGAATAATGTCATGCTATACATGATAATCGGAGACCCTGGTACGATTTATGAAGCATCCAAGTAGTAGAATGAAGTGAGCCCAAAGGAAGGCAGTCAAACTGAATCCAAAATGAAAGGTAGTAGGAGCAGGATGGCAGCAATGTAGGCAAAGAAGAAGGAACAGGATGTGGCAACCAGCCCCTGAAGAAAACATAGCCAAGACAGTTGGCAGGATAGGAGAGAGGTGGCTGATTCCAGTATGAGAGACCCAGCTAGACCCAGGAATGACCACTGGCAGAAATCAAGCGATGTAATCCCTCGATGATGCGCAGGAATCCATCAGCTGGAGAAGTATGTAATCACCTGGAAGAGACTGAGATGGAGATATAGCCACTGTAAAAGAAGAATAACATGGAGAACTGAAGGCATGCAAATTCGGGGCATGAAACAGACGAGACCCGAAGAGTCCGAGATAGAGATAACTGAAGAAGCAGAGTCCAATAAAGTAGCAGTTGCACAGGTCTGAAGTTGGTAGAGCATGAGCAGGAAAATGAAAGTCTGCAGGAGACACCAACCAAGTCCTGTAAGAAGCAGCTGGAATTCCACGGCTGAGGCGACAGGGCAAAACATCCAAGACAGCAACTCCGGAAGCCGTTGAATGAGCACTGAGGCAATCTGAAGACGGTGGAGAATGAGGACCATCCAACGAGTCGGAGAAGTAGGAGTCACCAGGCATGTAGGGGAAGCAAAGGTGAGATGGTAACTAATGTCCCGAAGGTGAAGCATCAGGGAGTTCATGGCTGAGACAGCAGAAGCAGATAGGCATAAGTAAAATGGAATCACCAGGTCCCGAGCTCGGCGAGGCAGAAGTAGAGCAGATGTAGAGGAACCTCCCAGCCCGATGGGCAAAGACAGGTTGTAAAAGCAGGCGAGTAGTAGGTAGACCCTCCCAGCCTGATGGGCGAAGGCAGGTTGTAGAAGCTGTGAATCTCCAGGACCCGAGCTGAACGAGGCAAGCACAGAGTATAAGTAGGTAAACCTCCCAGCTCGAAGGGCGAAGGCAGGTTGTAGAAGCTAAAGCTCCAGGGTCCCGAGCCGGGCAAGGCAGTGTAGAAGAAGAGTAGGTATTGAATGGAGGTAGTATCGTGAGCCAGGTAAGTGCAAAGTAGCATTGGAACTGTGAAGCAGACGTAAGAAGTAAACGATGCTAAAGATCGACGGATCCTGTATATCGAGGATGGTAGGAATCGCAGGCCCCGTCGTCTTGAAATCCATGCCTAAGCTGGGGTAGAAGTCGGATATGAGGTAAAGGGAAACGAACCTTCAGGCCCACCGGGCGTGGCAGGCTGAGATGCATGAACCACCAGGCCAGATGCGGTACAGGCAGGCATAGTGCAAGGATGGCTGAACCTCTAGTCTCTGAAGGGGAAGCAGGTACAAGATAAAGGAATATGAATTCCCGGTCCAAACAAGGTGAGGAAGTAGAGTGGTGAACCGCTGGCCGGAAGCTGACGTGGCAGGCATAGTAAGAAGGCAGCATAAGCTGCATAAGCAGGATGGGCTGATGTGAAGGAGCATTTGAATGTTAGAATCTTACAAGGTCGAATAATGCAATTGGTGGAATGCAGGCAAATGGGGAGCGCAGAAGCTGGCTTTAAAGATGGTGCATCTAAGAGGTAACGTGCTTAGGGCATCCTCGGGCAGTGACGTCAAGAAACGCACTACATATCTGAAGCGCAGGGTAACATGGCTCTAAGTGTCCAGTCCATTGCTCAAAGTCACAGAAAAGTATGAATTCAGGAACGTGTGCTCAATAGCTAAGCAGCACTACAAGGCTATTCTGTAAATATAGAGCACATAATAGCATCCAGGAGCCACCTTGAATGAAATGAAATACAGAAACTGTAAACGGTCCAATCTCCAGGAATTACCATGAATAAAATGAAATGCAGTAACTGTAACTAGTCCAAGAACCATAGGAAAGCCAGCGCCCTTATGTGTGCTGCCAAGTATAAGTGAAGAAACAGTAGGTGCTTGCCTTGGCGCTTTAAGCATGAGCCTAATAAGAAGTTGAATAAACCACCCAGAAAAAGCTCAATATCGAAGCACCATTGTACTGGGGAACTTGCGACTGTTGTAAAGGATGGCAAGTATGCAGCAAACTATGAGAGAAGTACAGGTGTATAGGGAAGCTCTGTGAGCTGCAATGCCCACCTGTAGAGTGCTCTGGCGTTTGCTGAAGTCTGTACGTTTCGGGCAGAGAGCGGTGGAGAAAAGGGGATGAAGCGGCAGCTCGCGACAACATGGGAACGAAATGATGTGCCAGGAGCGAGCAGATGGACCTTGAGGTAAGGGTCAGAGGAGCATGGAAGCCTGCGAGTAGGGAGCAGCCAGGCGCAGGAAGTAGTGAAAACCAGGCAGGTCCAAATGAGCTGGGTGGAAGGAACGAGCAGAAGGGCAGGACACGTTGATGTTCAGCTTATGGTAAACAGGAGGCATCCGTGATATGCCAAGAAAGCAGAATCCAGGAGAGCATGGGGAGCCCTAGAAGCGCCCGGGAAGGAGTCGATCTGGCGCATGCACCCGGGACTTGCGTCTGGCACTCTGGACAGTAGGTAAGCAGGAATCGAGGCGACGGTGGCAGGCACAGACTGAGAACAGCAGAATCTTTAGGCAGGATGAAACAGAAAGGTAGGCATAGGAAGGAAATCGGAGCGTCGGCGAACTGACATGGAGCCAAGGCTGCTAGAAAGGGGGAGTAGGAGCAAGGAGCGAGCGAAAATGGGAGAACAGCAGTGTGGAGGTAGCTGGTGAGAACCCTCCCAAAGAAAACAATGGACTAAAGCATAGAAGAAGGGAGGTGGGGAAAACAACAAACAACGAGACGGGAGAAACAAAAGGGGGGGAACGGGACGAAGAGCAGCCTCGGTCCAGCACGGATGACGGCGAGTGCAACTCGCTCTAAGCAGAGCGGAAGTCAGTTGATCATTTAAATAGGCTGTGGGGAAGGAGCTCTTCCCCCACACAATTACAAGCAAGACTTTCAATTGTTTATAGTAGCCATAAGACGAAAGAATATATGGAGCATTGGAATGGTTTCTATGGTTTGCAAACATCATGAAGCACAACTAAGAAGTCTGTCTGCTCCAACAATGCTAATTTACTCCCCTTCCCCCCAGGGCATAGCAGAGGAGAGAGTTTATATCAGCAGCACTCACCGCTGCATGCAACCTGTGTATAAACTGTTACTTTGCTTAGACTTGTGCTCTTCTTCCCCCTTTTATTCGACATATTCTGTACTTTTGATTCAGTTGCTTGTGTCCTGTGTAGAAGATTCATGCTTGTAGACCAATGTAATCCTTTTAAAGCACTTGTCATTCACTGGCTAAGCAGCCTTCGGTATTTTTGTGTTCATGTGATCTGCACCAGAAGCCCTCTGCATGATTTCGTCCTGTTTTGTTCTTAATACCAGCTCGTATCATTGCCTTCAACGTTAAATATTTGAAGAGCAGCTTGTATATGTCGAATAAAAGGGGGAGGGAGGGCACGAGTCTAAGCAAAGTAACAGTTTATATACAGGTTGCAAGCAGCGGTGAGTGCTGCTGATACAGACACTGTAACAAGACACTGGTCAGATGCATGGGCTATTAGACCTCAGAGCAGAGGGCACTCTGGGAAGACTATCTGGGACAAGAAGCAATAAAAGAAAGGTAAATGGCAGCCCCACAAGGGCCATAAAATAGCAAGACAAAGTTAGAAAAAACACCTCACACAGCCTGAGTGGAAAAATAACACTGGGATAAACTAAGAACACACAATGGATGGTAAAAAATATATTTTCCTGATTTTAACATGCAGTTTTCCTTTAAGTCGAAAATCAAAAACCACTGGCTGCTGTTCAAGCAGTCTAGAGCATCTTGTATTTGTGGCATTGTATACTGATCTGGCACAGTGTACTTGTTCAAAGTGCAGTAGTCCACGCACATCCTAATAGCCCCACTCTTTTTTCTCACCACCACTACAGGCAATGCATATGGACTTCTGGACTCCTGGATGATGCCTGCAGCCAGCATCTCCTGAAGGTGCCTCCTTATATCATGTATGTCAGCAGGGGCAAGACGTCTGGATCTCTCCCTGAAGGGGCACTCATCTGTGAGCCTTATGCAGTGTTGCTCTCCCATAATGCAGCCAACATCCCACTCATGCAAGGAAAACACTTTTGTCCTGGTAGCCAACTTCCTCTGGACGTGCTCCTTCCACTCCTCTAGATGCGGGAGTTACTCAAATCACACAAGGCAGTGTCGATACACCCATAATCACGTCTTCCTTGAGCAGTAGGCTGCACCACTGTGCCGGCACAGTAAACCCTGCCTAACGTCCAGACCCTTCTGACAATCACTTCTATTGGTTGTGTTCCTCACCCACACTGTCACTCTTCGAACACAGGCATGCGCCCATGACAGTAAGACACTGGGTTTTACTAATAGTCCAGCGTCAATCCATGTTCCTCAGGAGAAGCTAACATTAAAATGTCGCTCTTTACCTCCTGTTTCAGCCGCACTACTCCACTGATATTACACTCCGTTTTGGGGGGGGCAACACAATTTCTTCGGCATCCCTCCTCCAAACTTTGCCCACAGATTCATCTACATCTTTAGAGGAGGTTTGCCCTTGTCTCTGACAGGCCTCCTGGACCACTGGATGAATGGGTAATTTCTTCCCTCGCTGTTCTGCTTCTCTGGCTTGGCGAAGCTGAGCGAGCCTCCCGAACATGGGGGCATTTATGCCCACCAGCACCAGTATCCCATCATACACACCAGTCTCAGGATCGATTAAAGCCATGGTCTCAACTGTGTCTCCCTCCCCAGCTACATTAGTAGGGAAAGCCCACCATACTCTAACATATCCAAGCTAGGAGTAAGACTTCTCATTAAGCCCCCACACATGTATTCCTTCCAAAGGTTGCAACTCCAGGAGGGATAAGTGTCTGTCATACCAGGTCTTAAAGACGATAGTGACCTGGGAGCCACTATCAAGTATGGCATGGGTGGGAACTCCCTCTATGTTGACAAGGGTTTCAGTTGATGGCCCCACTAGCCAGCGCATATCAAGGGGTGAATTTGCGGTGGCTTTCGCTCAAGAGGCTTTTACATTAGATACAGAGCTGGACCTGCATGGGGCCCCAGCACGCTCCTTTACCGGGCCCCACTGAAGTTTCCCTATTGCTTTCATTCCTTACCCAACAGTTTGCTAGCCACTCAAAGGGGATCTGCTGGTGCCTGGCACCCTCTCCAGTAATGCCCATTCCTTCCACAATGGTAAAAGATTATCCTTTCTCGCTTAGGTTGTCCAGGGTAACATGCCTCAGGAGGTGGGTGGGGTGGCTGATAGCTTGGGGCCACTGGGTACACTAAGAAAACAGAAGGGGAAACTAGGGTGATTGCAAAGGGAGCAGGAGGGGAAACTAGGACTACTGCTTGGGCCAAAGCTACTGGTTCAGGAGCCCCTGCTCTTACACCACTTGGGTCTTTAGCTCATTAACAAACTGACTCAGTTCTTGCAACTAGGCTTCAACGTGAGGTACTAGAGGGGGCAGTGTAAGTGACACCCCCAGGCCCATCATGGGAAGGGTGGCAGAGGCTTCCTGAGTGGACTACTCAGCAGAAGCTTCAGGAGTCCTAAAAGGACCAACACCAACCTTATCCAACATTTCCCTGCATTACTGCAGGAACTTTTTCACCTCAGAAACCTCAACTGGGAAAGTGGCTTCCTGGACCTGAACAGTAGCTACTACAGTGGGCTGGACCCCCAATTGGATGTCCCCTTCCTCCACCTGTCTCACCACCCTAAGCAGCATGCAGAGCAGAGGTGGATTACTCATTTTGTCTTTCAGACCCAATTTTAGTAGCAACAACTTCAAGTACTGTACGCCCCTCAGTATCTGTTTTAACCTAGTCTTATTCAAGTCGTGGGCCTGGATCCTCCCTTTCCTATATACCTTCTGCAGTGCCTTCTCCAGCCTCTGCACATATTCAGACAAGGGTTCCCCCTTCTGCTGGCAGGTTGCTCTGAACCCCCAGCATAAGTCTTCACATGTCTCTGAGCTACCAAAAGCACTATCCAAGGCAGCTATATAGTCTTCTACCTTGGCCACAGGGTCAGTAGTCTGGAAGGATCAAATGGCATCGAGAGCAGGGCCCCATAAGCCCTCCGTTAACCTTTTCCATTTTTCTCCTTCACTGCACTGCCAGTCTTGGAGCAGTGCTAACACACAGTTTATCCATGACTTATAATCCTCCTCCCCCACAGGAGTAGGCTTTACCCCCCAAAACATCCTCAACTTCCTGTAAGATTCCATGGGCCAGGCACCTGCCTGGGCCTAAGCCTCACATCTGGCACAGAGGTCCATAAAGGGTCAGGCTCTCCTCCCCCGGGGGAAACCATTCTGAACACTGTCTCTATAGCCCAGGCCTCTGCCTTGCCCTCTACTTCTACAGCCTCCAGCACCCAGGCAGCCTCTATAGTATTTATACATTCCATCAACACTGTCAACTTCCCAGTACCTGAATCAAGCATCTGTCCCCACACTTTCAATTTACCCAGTTTCATTATGGTAAACAACTGCCTTTCTATTTCACCTTCATCCATATCGGGGGGTACTCCTAAAAGCAAAAAGGACCTCTGGGGATCCATCCTCATACCCTCATTCCATTCCACCAACCTCATTTTATTTTTATTTTTCTTGAGGCCTACATTTCAGCCGGGGGGGGGGGGGAGTAGACTTGGGTGCTGGGGACTCCACAGAGGTCTTTACAGTTGGGTTCTCCATGATAGATGTGGCTGGTGAACAGGAGATCCCAGCAGTGCCTCCAAAGATGTAGCCCAGCCACTGTCTGTCAGTGGGCAACTACCCCTGCCTGTTGGCCCTCTAACAGGTTAAGTGTCCTGGGACCTGCTACGGTGGTGTTCGGGGGTCCTATCCCAAAGATATTAAAAATAGCGCGGTGCCTCCACCCAGGAAAAATTAGAAATGGGTCAGGTGACTGACTAGTACAGCCCCCTGGGATGCTGCACCTAGCCACCTCCCCTACCAACCACCCCACATACTGGATACACAACAATTCAGTACCACCATAAACCATTAACAGTAATGCTTTGACAGACTCAGAGAATTCCTGCACACACAATTTCAAACAGTTTATTTGGGGGGAGGACTAGAGAAGGGGGAACCGGGACTTAAGGTAGCTCTGAAGGCAAAAAGTAAAGTTAGTGCAATATGTAACTTCAACATATTGGCCCGCAGGCCAAGCCCTCCCCCACTGGAACCAGTGTCCCCAAATAGTCTCTAGAGGTACCCACTAGGTGCAGACTAGATCAGTGCCATGGTTTGACCAGCTGTTGGGGCCCTGACATATTAGAGAAAGACGTATAAATTGAAAAAACAGAACAATGTCCCTTTTTCCTCCCAGGAACCAGGTCCTGGATACTCACAGTTAGTTGATCTCAACACCAGGGAAATGGAGCTCCTTGATCTAGTGCAGATAAACAGAAGCAGGCCAGCCAGGATCCCTCCGTCTGGCTGGAACTTGCTCGAGGATCTTTTACCTAGTCACCATGATTGTAGTTCTGGCCGCTTGTCGCCTTCTACTGCTTCTGGCCCAGTGCAGAGTATTGTGGCAGGACAACACCAGCCCCAGAAGGCCCAGACCCAGAAGTGGCTCCGCAGTCCAGCTCCTGCGATGGGTCGCAGGCACCCTAGCACCCCAACAATCACCACTGACCTCCTGAGACAGTGAGTCCCACTTGGAAGGGGTTAGCAAGTTCCCATTCTGGCTCTGGGTGAGGACTCTCTAGCGGCAGGGGTCCTCTTGCAGTCCCTGCACTGAGTTCTCAGCAAGCAAAATTATCAGGCAGTCACTCCAATAAATCCAGTGCCAATTTGAGTGGGTGCTAGCCTTTGTCTTAATAAGGGCAAATGCAATTCAGCAGGGGGAAAACTTTAGCAACACTTACTCCCTGCACACCAGAGCACACTTTCCAGCTTAATAGTGTCTACACTCTTTCCTTCAGCTGCAGCAAGTCCTAGCTCCCAGCCACTTTAACCAGTTCACTCAGGACACACACACAGTTCCTAGTTAGCACCCTGATGACAAGAGATGCTCTGCCTCTTCAGAAATTGCAATTACAGTCCACACAAGCAAACGGTTCCTTAGCAGCATTTGTAGCACTCAGATAGTCCACTCAGTCCTCTTATCCAGTTCAACTTCCTAGTGCAGAGTTTCTGCAGATTTCAGTTCCTTCCATCAATAATACAGCAACTTTTCAATACCTGTGAAATCATCATCAAAGTTCAATCTCTTTCTCTCTTTCCCTGTCTCACTCTCATTCTGTAATACAGAAATCTCCAATTTCAGCAACACAACAGTCTCCGAATAAGGCCTGGGTAAGCCCCTGATATCCAAAGTCCACTCGCACAGGGTAGTCCTTACCTGTACAGCAGCCCGGGAACAGACTGAAGAAATCCCAGAAAGTCCACACTGTTTCAACCGAAAACCCAGCCTTCTGACTGGCTGATGGAACCTATCAATATTCCATATCCATAGAGATCAATATTTCCTGCTTGTTTATTGGGGCATGATCTAGGCGCCAGAATTAGTCCCCTCATTTTCCCAGGAGTCCTTTGAGTCCAGTTTGAGAACCTAGATCACTGATTGACTGCAGCACTGGGTTTATGTGTCACAAACATGTCAGCTCCCATTCTTTTGCCTGGAGTCCCATACAGTTTAGTGCAGTCTCTCCTTTTTAACTTGTTTTTTTTCTCTTTTAGATATTTCCTGAAGAAGACCTAAGGTCGAAACGTAGATTTTTAACTCTATTTTCTATTTTCAGCGTGCATTTAATATAACCATTTTGTTTTGCTCTCCTTTTTAAGTCTTGTGCAGTCCAATACATTCCTTTATCCAACCCAGCACTCCACCGGATTGTAGCCCCAACTGTCCCACTTTAAACAAGCCCACTCTCATGGTAGTTGCCCCAGCAGATTTCTAGCTGCTGCCACCGAAACACAGTCCGCTTTGATGGCAGCAACAGCTCATTAATATGCATGTGGGGCTCATTAATATGTATGAGCTCCACTTTATGCCTCGTTTCCAAATTTTTTATTTAAACCTTAAAGCGGCTTCTCTTCTACTTCCTCAAGGTCACCGGTCCCCATTTAGTTTGAGAGGGGACCGGGACCACAAAGGAATGTAATGCCACAAAGTTGGGGGCACTACAGAAATAGGGAGCAATACAGTAAATGGGGTTTACAGTGTGCCTAGGTTGCCTCATTGTTTGTGTGGGCTGGCAGGGTACAGTAAAAAAAAAAAAGAGCCCCTGTGAGTGATCCCCCGCTATAGTTTAGGGCACATCAGAGAAATAGAAAAGGTGCCCAGAGCGCAGACTAAATAAGGAAACCAGATTTATATGTAGCAAAAGTAAATAATGGCCTTGGATGGAATGTTGTGCTGAGCTGCTCATGCACAGCATTCTACTCCAATTACTCTAGAATCAGAGTGTTAGTTTTCAAAATTGTAGTTGTTCAGTTAGTGGAGATCCTGGTAGCTGTGGAGTAGAGAGGACACAGCAAGTTAAGGGGATGAGGAAAGGGCTTACCTGGAGCGCTGAAGCCATTCCCCGAGGGCTTGTCTGCATGCATGCTCTGCCTCCAGCTATTGAAGCTGTCTTGTCTCAGTGTGACATGGTCCATGGTGCCATTGTGGGCAGCAGAACAAAAAGAAACTGTCCCGTTGTGCACTCGAAGGGCTTGGTGCCCAGGTTTGTTATTTTAACTATTTGAAAGTAATTCCTGTCCTCATCGGCGGCATTGCAAGAGCCACATCGCCGGTGTAAGCTGGCGGCCCTCCTGAGGCCCGGAAACCCTCCGCACTGCCTGTGTAGTTTCCGTCCCTCAGCAGCAGCACCTTCCACCTCCCGCCTGCATCCTCTGATCCCCGGTGGTGTGGTGAGTCAGCGGCAACACATTGCTACATGCTGTCTGACCTAAAATCAAAGAGAAACTGTATTTTATTTAACAGTTTGTGCTAGGCGCAAAGGAAAGCGGCTGTGCACCGCGAAAGGGACGGGCCAGAAGGACCCTGTAAAATAAATATTTCAGTTTGGGTTGATCTAGTGATGCCCATGGGGAGGGGTTAACCAGGGCAGGCTGCAAAAGAAGGTAAAGCCATCAAAAAATGGAGAGCAATGAGTACCAATGCCCGTAGTCTGAGTAACAAGCTTCCTGAATTAGTGGCCTTGATGGAGGAGGAACATCTGGATATCGTGGCAGTCACAGAAACATGGTACACACAAAACCATGACTGGGACATAAACATACCAGGATACACTATCTACAGGAGGGACAGGGAGGGTAAAAGAGGAGGAGGAGGAGTAGCCTCTTTACATAAGGGAAGGAATTAAAGTAACAGAACAAAACGGAAAACAGGGAGGAGAAGAAGCACTGTGGGTAAATTTGGAGACCGGCAATGGCACCACAATCCGCACAGGGGTTGTATACAGACCCCCTTCTCAGGGGGAGGAAATGGACAAGGAAATGATAGAAAGAATACTTAGAATGGCAGAAAAAGGGGAGATATTGCTGATGGGTGATCTGAATATGCCAGATGTTAACTGGAATGCAGTTGCAGCAGCCACTTCAAAGAGTGGGGGTTATTCTAGATGCCCTACAAGGGGCATGCCTTAGACAACTAGTATTGGAGCCCACTCGAGAGGGAGCAATCTTAGACCTGGTTCTCTCAAATGGAGATGAAGAGAGGATCACAGATGTAGAAGTGGGTAGCCATCTGGGAACTAGCGACCATTGAACAGTATGGTTCACAATAAACACAGCAATAGAGTCAAGCCATACAAAGGCAAAAGTACTGGACTTTAGGAGGGCTGACTTTGTCAAAATGGGTGAGTGCCTAAGGAATGCACTAGCAAATGGGCAGGAAGGAGGGGCTGAAGAACAATGGGGAATAATAAAAACTGCCATCACAGAGGTAACAAGCCTTTGTGTGAAGCAAATTAACAAAACGAAAAAATGTAAGAAACCACTATGGTTCTCAAAGGAAGTGGCAGTGAAGGTTCAAGAGAAAAAGAAAGCATTCAGGAAGTACAAGGAATCACAGAAGGAGTAGGACAGGGAACTGTATCAGTTAAAGCAAAAGGAAGCTGGGAAGGCAGTCAGAACAGCAAAGGCCCAAACCGAGGAAAAGACAGCCAACTCAGTTAAGAAGGGGGATGAAACCTTTTATAGGTACATCAGGGAGCGAAGGAAGACCAAGGGAGGGCTAGTGAGGCTTAATAAAGAGGAGGGAGGGTGGGCAGAGGGTGACTGTGAAAAGGCAGAGATACTAAACAGATATTTTTGCTCAGTATTTACAAAGGAAGTGGGGGAGGTACCTAAAACTAACAGTAGAAACACTCTAGATACAGAAGTTGATACCAGCCCATTTACAAAGAAAGGGTTCAGAAAGAACTCTTAAAACTGAAGGTGAACAAAGCAATGGGGCCTGATAGGATTCATCCCAGAATTCTAAAACAACTAAGGGTAGAACTAGTGACACCACTGACTACCCTCTTTAACAAATCATGGGAGGATGGGGTGGTACCCGAGGACTGGAGAAGGGCAGATGTGATTCCCCTTCACAAAAGTGGGAGCAAGGCAGAAGCAGAAAACTACAGACCTGTTAGTTTAACCTCAGTGGTAGGGAAAATGATGGAATCACTTCTGAAGGAAAGAATTGTTGAGTATCTAGAGGCCAGAGGGGCTCAGGACCCAAGGCAGCATGGATTCACAGCGGGAAGGTCATGCCAGACAAATCTGATAGATTTCTTTGACTGGGTGACCAAAGTAGTAGATCAGGGAGGGGCTGTGGACATGGCCTACCTAGACTTTAGCAAGGCATTTGACACAGTCCCACACAAAAGATTAATATACAAGTTAGCCAGCCTGGGAGTGGGTCCCAAGATGACAGCCTGGGTAAAGAATTGGCTGGAGAATAGGACACAGAGAGTAATAGTAAATGGAGTCCACTCTGAAGAAAGGGGGTTACTAGTGGGGACACTGAGGGTTCAGTATTAGACCGGTCCTCTTCAATGTCTTTATGTTTACACTGCAGAGGGACTGGAAGGAAAAGTATGTCTCTTTGCAGATGACACAAAGATCTGCAACAGAGTTGATGCACAAGGTGGGTGGAAAGGATGAGAAGGGACTTGGCAAGGTTAGAGGAATGGTCAAATGTATGGCAGCTTAGATTCAATGCTAAGAAGTGCAAGGTAATGCACCTGGGAAACAAAAACCCAGGGGAAGAGTACACAATGGGGGGTGAGATACTAACAACAACAAAAATGGAAAGGGACCTGGGGTAGTCATATCAGATGACCTAAAGGTGGGCAAGCAATGTGAGAGGGCAGCAAGAAGGGCTGGGGGGATACTGGGGTGCATAGGGAGAGGCATCACCAGTAGAAAACAGGAAGTTATTATCCCTCTGTACAGACAGTTGGTGAGACCCCATCTGGAGTACTGTGCAGTTCTGGAGACCCAATCTCCGTAAGGACATAGACAGGATGGAGGCTGTCCAGAGGAGGGCACTAAAATGGTGCAGGGTCTGCACCGAAGACATATGAAGAGAGACTTAAGGAGCTGAATATGTATAGCCTCGAGGAAAGGAGGCAGAGGGGGACATGATAGAAACTTTCAAGTATCTCTAAGGGATCAACAAAGTCCAAGAGGGTAGCATCTTTCAAAAAAGAGTGCAAGAACAAAGGGGCACAATTTGAAGATAGAAGGGGGGCTCAGAGGTAATTTAAGGGAAGTATTTTTTCACAGAGAGGGTTGTGGATGCATGGAATGGCCTTCTGAGGAGGCTGTGGAGTCAAAAACAGTGGTGGAATTCAAGCATGCATGGGACAGTCATAAGGCAATTCTAGGGGGTGGAGGTAGGAAGAAGTAGGCTGCTGGTTAACTAGGATCTGCAGCTTATTCAATAGGTAGGGAAATGGGCAGACTGGGTGGGCCAAGCAGTCCTTATCTGCCATCAAAATCTATGTTTCTATGTTTCTATAGAAGAGGCCTATGAATATTAATTAGGGAGGCAGGGCAGCAGAATTAAAAGGGCAGGCAAGGCCCATAGGGAGAAATTAAAGGGGCCCTGTCCAGAAGGGAGGTCCAGGTACTTCAAAGGGTGAGACAGGCCCAGAATAGTAATAAAGGGGCTCAGCCAAAGATTCCCAGTCAGCCAAGGAATACCCAGGAATTTTAAAAGGGCTATTTTAAGGGGGCTATTCTGAAGGGCCCAGCGATTGAAAAGGGCAAGGGAAGCCCAGAGTATTAAGAGGGGCAGCAGAGGACCAATGCTCAGTGGGGCAGCTCAGGCCCAGTACCCAGAAGAGCCAGTAGAGGGAGGGGCAGTCTAAGGGTCGCCAATTGAAGGGCATTCACTTGGAAGTGTTCAGGGGTAGCCAGATCCTAGTGAAAAGGGACCCACTAGTGTGGCGGGTCAAAACAAAGGGGTGCTTAGCACACAATATGCTATGAAGTGACTGCCAGCTAATATACTGTATATACAAACTGTTTATTACTCAAGCATCTGAAATGTTCTGTTGATTGCAAAAGCACCAAGACTGTATTGTGTTATACTAGAATTGTGGTTATTTTCCCCTGCTATGGACAATGGCCCTAGACTTTGATTATTTGCCCCTGCAATGAACAATTGGCCTGGATTGGTGCAATTTGCCCCTGCTCCAGGCGAACTGTCCCTGCAATGAACAATTGCCCCGGATTGTTGCAATTTGCCCCCTGAGCCAGGCAAATTGCCCCTGCAATGATCAATTGCCCCAGATTGTAGCAATTTGCCCCTGCTCCAGGCAAACTGCCCCTGCAATGAACAACTGCCCAGGATTGGTGCAATTTGTCCCTGCTCCAGGCAAATTGCCCCTGAAATGAACAATGGCCCCGGATTGTTACAAATTGCCCCTGCTTCAGGCAATTTGCACTTGCAACTATTGAATTTCAGTGTACCGTGCAAAGTAGGAGTACCACTGTTCAGCGCAAAGTCTGTGGACTAAGTCTTCAGCCACCATCGATTCTTCACCTCAGCAGTCTTCATCCAGCGAAGAACTTCACAACATCTTCTTTCCCCGTCATCCGCCGGAAGCCGAAATCGATGTCCCTTGGTGTGAGTCGCGCCCACTGGTTCCTGGTCAGCTTGGAAGTGGAACGCCTTGGAAGAAGCCTTGGCCGTCACTCCCAGCCATCCGCTGAAAGTCGAGTCCATCGTGGCCAAGGTGTGCTCACGTCTGCCGGTTTCTTGTTTTGGTGTTGAACTTGAGGAATCCAGATCTTCATCCCACAGCTTTTCTTTCTGCTTGCTCTGTCCTGCATGCACCGTGCGATCTTCTGGGATCCAGCTCGATTTGGTGGTCCTTCAGGTGGATCCGTCACTGAAGAAGCTCAGCAGTTGGTGTTCTCATCCTTGGCAATCCTCCAAGTGGATTCTTCGCTGGGTCTTGTGTTTTGTCTTTAGCAGCCCAGGTCGAGGGTTGGTGCCAGGAAATCTCAGCAGTTCATATTCTTCATCCTTGGCAGCTCTGGTTGAGGGTTTGTTCTGGGGAAACAGCAGCAGAATCTTCCTTTGTGGCAATCCTTCAGGTGGATTCCTTGCCACATTCCGTGTTCTTCATCCTTGGCAGCCCTGGTCGAGGGTTTGTGTCAGGGAAGAGCTCAGCCCAGTTAATCCTTTTGTATCCCGATAATTCTGGCAACTCTGGAGAGTGGGTTAGCTGAAGAACCAAGGTCTGTTTACAAATCTCTCCGCTTCCCATTCAACCTCTTATTGGTTCCACTAGTGTAGCCCGGCGCCAAGCATGAGTTCTCCTTTCCCTTTGCTTTCCATTCTTCAGCTGTGCATGAAGACAACAAGAACATTCGGACTTCTTTGATCTTATAGACTCTGAGAAGATTATACCACCTTATCCAGGATAATTCCTGGTGTTCATTGTACACTTTATATTTGATCCATCTTCTGATAAAGTTGTAGAAGCTCACATTTGTTCATAGGCCTTATAGAAAAGAATATTAGAGTATTATAAGCAGTGGCATTAAGCCAGGGTGCACCTTTTAGAGTGAGTAGAGTATAATTTATTGTTTCTGAGGTTTCTTCCCTTGTGACCATGTCTACCTTCCCTGTGTATGAATAAAGCCCGTCAGGCATCAAACTTTTAAAGTGTCTCCTGCCTCTCCTTATTGGGTGTTTCTATCCACCCAACCCCACAGCGTTGTCTCGCCAGTCCACCTGCTTGAGGCGACACTGGGTGTGCAGCTGGGACAGGTGATCTTCGTGGTCAGCACCCAGTTGATAAGATCACCACACCATAAAAAAAAAATTAAAGCGTGGGCAGGATAAATTTTAAGGAGTTCAAAGCCGGAGCTTCTAAAGTAAGATGCAAGCAGTACTGGGTTGCAGTAGTGGATTGTCTAGAGGGGATAACGCATCCATTGAAAATGAAGCTATAGAAACTAGGATGAAGGACCGAGAGAATATACCTCCCTCACCCCTGATAATGCCATACTAATTTGGGGTGCCTCGGCTTCCCCAGTTCACAGTAGAGAAGTATGGAAATGGAACCAGTAATTGGGGCGAGTTACATTCCAAAATGCAGGCCATGTTCCGACTGTATCAAGTTACAGAGAGAGACAGAAGGTGGAAATACTTATAGGACAGCTAAAAGGGGCTGCTCATAGAGAAGTTCAGTCATGGCCTGCATGTGCAAAGACCACAGCTGATCAGATCTTGCAGAGGTTGCAGCAAATTTTCGACACTCGTACTGTATCGAGTCTTAAGATGAAATTTTTCCCCCGTACCCAAAGACCTCAAGAGACTCTCCAGGAGTACGCTTTAAGCCCCCAAGAATTATTGGGGGTGATTGAGAGAGTGGACGCCATGGAGATCACCAATCCAGATCACGTCCTGACAGAAAAGTTTGTGGGGGGGGCACATAGTGAAGCCCTGAGGAGAGAACTTCGTATGTTGCAGCTCCAAGACCAGGATGCAGACATTTTAGATTTCAAGGAGAAAGCCATTAAGGTGCTGGGATCAGGTTGAGTGGGAGAAGATGTAGTAACCTACCCACAGATGGTGATGCCTCTAAGTGCAGCATAGCCAGGGTATCCGATGGAAGGATCGGCACGTGAAGACCCGAGATGCAGGTGACCACTGAGTGAGAAAATGTCCAGTAAGGAGTGGGCTTACAGTCGAGAATCCATGAGTGGGTACCCGGATTATCTCCCAGACACCCGACCCTTGTGTGGTCAGATGGCACAAGCACCAGTCTGTCCTATGGCAATCAACTCCAGCCTGAATTCAGACTTAATGGAACAGATTGCTACCTTGATGTGAATGGTGACAGAAGTTTGTCAAGAAGTAAAAGGGCTCAAGTAGGGCTGGAGAAGAGACACCACCCAGATGTAAAACGAACGAGGGAGACGGGTCGACGAACCCCAGTCCCGACCCAGAAGGGGAGAGGGAAGGTGCACGACTGACCAATTTGATGGTCAAGGCAGACCAATATGCTGTAGATGTGGAGTCAGTGGCCATATTTATTTATTTAGTTTTTGTTAGCCGGGTAGGTGCACTAGCCATAAAATGACTATGTTCAGGCACGACCCGGGAGAGTACAACAAAAGGAGAACAGCTGAACAACAGCAACATGGGTACAATAAAACAAATAGAGGAACAGTACAGCTACAAAAATACAATGGGTAGAAACAACAAAAAATAATGGCAAGCATTATACAGATAATGGCAGTAAGATATATAATAAGCGCAGAAACCATGGACCCGGCATGTGGAGTGAAAGGGTTAATAAGATAGTAAGGTTATATAGAGAGAAATGTGAGGAATGTTCAAACATAACAAGAAAGACTGACGGAAGGAAGGTCAGGGGTGGTAATTGGCAAAACAACAGTGGATGGTCAGCAACAAGGTTCGAGAAGGAAGAGAGCTAGTAGTCAAGAAGTTATTTATAAAGAGAAGGAAAAATATGGGGAGGGGAAGAGGAGACAGTCTTGGAGCTGGATTAGAGCAGGGATGACATTACTGGTAAGTCTCAGGAGCTTCAGGTTGGGTCAAAGCATGTACAAGCATCAGCTAAGGATAGAATAACGATATTCACTTTTAAATCCAAAGTGAGACTGAGACAGCCGGAGGTTGAGTGGAAGAGCATTCCATAGCCTGGGAGCAGAGAATTGGAAGGCCCCTGTGCCTTTAGTCGTCCGACATCTTGGAACATAGAGCAAGGATTGGTCAGCTGATCGCAGACCATGGGAGGATGGTTGAGGGACCAGCAACGCCGCCAGCTGGGATGGTTTTTTTTCCCGGATGATCGAGTCCATTAGTGATCCAAGGTAGTATTGTCTACTGGCAGAGGGTGAGAGCCAATTCAGATCCTTATAAAGAAGGCAGTGATGTTTGAGTTGAGGCGACGAAGAGGCAAATCGGCATATATTGTTATATGTTACATGCCATTTTAGTAGGGAGGTTTTACGGGCAGAGGTAAGAATAGAGGCACCATAAGTAAGGGTTAGGAGGAGAATACCTCGGGCAATTGCTAATTTGGCCGAGGGTGTAAGCATGTAGCTCGTTTTGTAAGCTACTCCTAGTTTCGAGTTTACAGCTTTGCACGAGGACTGAATGTGAAGATTAAAATCCTCACGAGGCGATGCCAGCAGCCTTTAGAACCCGTGGTGACGTTAAACACGGAATCTTCAGGGATGGGGGCTGATCCTTGAAGAATGGTCTACCAGGTCCACCCCCAGTAACGAAAAGATCCTGTTTTTTGGAAGGAGTCCAACTGTTCCAGTTCTGGTGGATGGGGTAGAGTTAATGGCACTGTCGGACACAGGGTCTCAGGTTACAACCATGCAAGGACAATATTTCTGGCAGCATTGAAAGATGAAAGATCTTCAGCCACCTCCCAACTCTTGATCACTTTAATTGCCAGCAATGGAGCCAAGATTCCATACCTAGGATATCTGGAAGTGAGCATCCAACTGGGGAAGAACATACAAGACTATCAAGGGATCATTATCCGTGATACAGAAAGTGACAACTTACCACCACTTATTCTTGGGATGAACTTTCTCCAGCAGTGCTTTGAAGATTTGGTACAGATCTCACAGAATCAAGCAAAAAGATCTCCTTATATTGAGAAATGAGCTTTGCAGCAAACAATACATCTCCTCCAGTGCCACCAACGTTTTGCAAGTAACACTGATGAGATTGGGAAGGTTCAAGTTTCTGACACCCAACCTATTATCCCGAAGTCAGGGACTGAGACTACTCAGTGGTGTAAGGCCAAGGTAGGCCCTCGCAGTCAGGACTACGATGTCTTGGTTGAACCCTGCCCTACCGAGAAAGAAGAGCTATTATTGGTGGCCAGAAGTGTGGCTACAGTCACGAGGGGAGGATCCCTGTGTGAGTCATCAATTATGGAAATCATGATCTGTGACTCCATCTAAATCAGCCAGTTGCTGAGTTACACACTGTGTCCCTGCAAGACATTGCAGAACCAGAAGATGAAGTCCAGAAGCAACCAAGAACACCAGACATCGGAGAGGAAGATGAGACCTCTTGTGACTCCAGCATACCAGCGTGGATACGAGAGATCAACCTGGGTAACCCCAAAACCACAGTGCAACAAAAAGCGGATGTCATCCAAATCTTACTGAAGAATCAGAAAGCTTTCAGTGAGCACCCCCTAGACTTTGGATTGGCTTGCGAGGTGCAGCATCATATCCATACCCATCGACATCCACCTACAAGAGAGAGATTCCAAACAATTCCCCATGCCATGTACCAGCCTGTGAAAGAGATGATTCAAGAAATGAAGGAAACTTAGGTGATAAAAGAAAGCCACAGTCCTTGGGCTGCTCCCATTGTCCTAGTTAAAAGGAAGGATGAGAAGATTCAGTTTTGTGTGGATTATCGGAAACTGAATAATATAACTCATAAAGATGCCTATCCTTTACCACGAATACAGGACTCTCTCACAGCCCTACAGTCTGCCGCGGTATTCTCCACCCTTGATTTAATGAGTGGGTATTGGCAAGTGCCCACGGCTCCAGAAGACCAAAAGAAAACCACTTTCATAACACCGATGGGCCTATTTGAATTCACCCACATGCCCTTTGGTTTATGTAATGCCTCGGGAACTTTTCAGAGACTAGTGGAACGCTGCTTGGGAAGTCGGAACTTCGACATTCTATTGTTGTACCTGGACGACATTATCATATACAGTGGAACCCCCAAACATTCTACCATCCATGAAATACTTGGTTATCCATTTGGATTCCACCTTAAGTTTTAAAACACATTTGGATTATAAATACACAAAAATCCTCTCATGTCTGGGCCAACATTATAGGTTAAAACACTTTCTGACAGAAGACACTAGGAAAGCAACTGCCCAACAAAAACTGTTGCTACTCTTGAATTATGGGGATTATAGAGGATAGGGATCCTACCATAATTAAAAAAAACAGTGTGCTTTTTAATAACAATGGGAAGATTCTTCCTATGGTTGCCTTCACGGATGCATCATTGTCATATTTTAGAAAAACTGGACTGCCTACCGCATAAATTAAATTCCAGATTAGCACAGCTCAATTTATTGTGCAAAATTTGGCATTCAGGTCAACCAGTTTTTTATAACTATAAATTATAGTGTGGTGAATAGTAGAAATAGACTTAAGTCATCAAGTAATTTTAGCAATCCAGGTACCATTGAACTGTACAACTATTGGCCAAACTACTGTAAGTTCTTTTCATTACAGTGCAGTTAAAGCATGGAATAAACTGCCTTCTCCTCAGAAAGAAATCCCTGACTATAACTCTTTCACCATTTCATTGAAAATGTATATGAAAGAACAATGCACTTGCCTTTGTTATATTTTATTGTCATTAGAAAAATTTGAGCTATTTTATTGTCATTTGAAAAGTCTGTGTTTTTGTCGCATACTGCTATTAATGTATTCAAATGTATTGCCCATTGTTGTGTTTTGTGTGATTTTATGATCCCGGGTTGTGCCTGTAAGAGGAGCTTGTTCCAGTGTGCTTACCTGATTGACAAGTAAACCAACCAACAAACAAATAAACAAACTCCAGCGCTACACTTTGACACTGATTCTACATGGAGTACTACCAGTGGCTTTACTTGCACCCGACATGTTTTATAAAGTACAGTACTGTATTCTATGGTGAATCCTGTCTGGCCTGGTGATTTATTAATTGTTAAGTTCTCCAGTCCCTTTGATACCTGTTCCCTTGTAACCCTCCACATGTCAAATATTGTATGTGCCCTACATTACCCTGTGCCTCCTCTTGTCTGGGAGTGGGCCTGCCTCTTTGACCAGGAACACTGAACAGAAGTGTTCATTCAGTATACAGGCACTTGACTTTTCCCCATCAGGCTCTGGGCTCAGACTATCCTTCCTTATCCTTTCTATGTTTTCTTTTGTCTTTTCCCATTCACTAATGAAACTAAAGAAGGATTTGTTATTTGGACCAGTGGTGTGGAGGGCTGAGGGGCCACGTCTCACCTACCACCACACTAGCAACCCAGATTTGGAAAGGAACACAGGTCACTAGAATTAGGCCAAGGGGGGTGGATCAAGCTTCCCAGGTTGTGCCCTCCTCTTCTCGGAGGGGTGGGGTGCTGTCTCCATCTTTGGCTGCAACTGAATGGAGGCACGGTGGCAGTGCAGGCAGTGAGCGACTTGAAGGGAGGGCCTGCGGTTCTGTAGTGTGTGAATGCCTCCACGCGAATTCAGTTATGTGTTGCTGTAGTAAGGGGACTGGGAGAAAAACAGAAAATGGAACTAGGTGGGTATAAAGGGGAACAGTCAGCACAAAGGGTCCTACACTCATGTGTGAGGCTGGTGCCAATGTGCTCTTTGTGTTCAAAAACATTTTGATTTACTTACTGTTTACTGTAGTACAGTAGTAAAGTAGATTGTATCAGATTAACTTTGTTTACCTCTGGACTGACATTTTCTATTACTACAAATCCCATAATCCCCTGTAGTGACATCACAGTAGTAGGTAGCAGTGGGAAATTCAATAGTCTGCAGTGTATGCTAGAGCTTTTATAATCTCTGATCAAATGTTTTCTGATTCTGCTTTTCTTCAGGGGCCAAGTAAGTCCTCTGTGACTGTATGTAGCCCAGGGAAGACAGTGGGACCAGCAAACAAAAGATCAGAGTAAAACGAGGTGGTTAAGCTGAGATGCCACCTTGACAAAGATGGAAGATTTTATCTGGTAGTAAAATAACCATATGTACAGGTGCTATGTTAAGTAATGATTTTTTGTACATTGTAAATAATATTCTAACTGTTCCTGTTTGAATTGTATTCTTAATATTGTTTTTCTGTTCTCTGGAAATTAACTGACTATGAGATTGCAGTGGCTGGAAGTAGGTTAAGGAAGCCAGTTCAAGTGTCTGAGCTCACCAACAGAATTCTACGATATACAGAATGGCAAACTGGAAAAGGTGAACATTATTTTGACAACTCGACTTGACAGTGTCACGAAGCAAGAAGTACAGAAAACACAAGCTTGTGTGGGGATATGGCTCCCCACTGATACTTTCTTCAGTGGCAGTTTGCTGTTTAGTTCGATTAACTTTTCAATATGCACAGCACAGGAATCAAATGAACTGAATATTTGTTGTCGACCTCTGTTTCAACAAATATGATGTGAACTGAGAAATGATTTATACTTAGCAACTCATCTTAATTAAATAAGAAAATATGGCTACTTCTTTGTTGGTGGATTTTTTCCTTCTTTGGTGCTATCTACAGATACAGTGACCTAGTGCTGTTAGTAAATGGTTACCCTCGTATGCTGAATATGGGGACACATTTTTATGTTGTCTTGCATGCGCAGCACAGACAACATATTGTGATTGCTTCAGTGGAGAAGCAGGTTTCGGAGGTGCGGTCCTGCTGCAGCCAATGGCGCCACTGCTTTTTGTGGCTGGGCTCTGTGTCGCCAATGGCATAGCACACTGTCTATGACAGCAGTTGAGAAACGTGCCACCACCTTGAAAGAAATTAGCCGCTGCAATCAGGGAGTGCAACGGGGCAGTCTCTGATTGCAGCAGCCAATTACTGCTTGCCTCGTCACAGGTGTCCCCTCAAGCAACATGGTAATGCCTGTCAGCTTCTCATAGTCCCCCAGAAGCCGAGATAGCCGCAACCTTCACAGTCCCCTCCGAAGCCGGAAGGGGTGCCCAATCCCTGCTGGCATGCCCTCCTAAGTTAATTTGCTGACAGGGTGCCCAATCTCATCGGCATAATGTACACCCCCCATTTCTTGTGTGCCTAGGGGATGCCCAATCCCCCGTCGACTACAGAGATCCCCCCAAAAAAAAACACTCCGGTGGCATGCTGGGAGCCCACCCCAGCGTGCCAAATGTCCCTGTAAGAAAAAAAAAAAGTCCCGTGATGGTTTATTTATTTCTTTTACCCTGTAAAACAGAAAACGGTCCCTCATTGAGTCCGGTGGCCCCCTCCCACAACCCACTCTCACCCTCTGTGCATCCTGCACCCCCACAACCCCCTCACCCCCTGCTTACCTCTGGAGCCCAGCGAGATGATCTTCGGTGGACCGGGAACATGTCTGCACTCTTCAAAGCCGACCGTGAACTGAAGAAATGCCGGTAAGCTGTATAATGGCAAAAATGTTTTTTTTTTTTCAACTTATGTGGCTATCTCAGCCATTTTTTATTTGCCACCAAATTTTCAACATGGGGTTTTTGGGATCCTCCTCATGAATTCAGTCACTGTCATGGCATTATTTGGTCCCGAAAGGTAATTTTGGGGTCACTGCACAGAATCACCTTTTGGGACCAAGTAACGAAATGACAGTGTCACTATTCATGAGGTGGCCTCCCAAAAAGCCTATGCTGCAAATTTGGTGAAAAAATTCAGAAAAATGACTGTGTTACGAGCGTGCATTGCGCAGTTTCCACGCACACTCGTAACTTTGCCAATTTATATTTTCACTCCAGATTTTCAACATTGGCATTTTTTCACACCTCCTTATAAACAGTGCAGCTGTAATTTTTCAGCTCCTGGCTGAAATGTGTTTTCGCACTACCGCGCAGAATAGCACAGTCACTGTGGGAAATCAGTGTTTGGGACAGATTACGAAAATCACAGCAACACGGTTCATGAGCAGAGGTCCTAAAATGCTTATGTTGAAAATCTGGTGACAAAAGTCCATAAAATGACAATGTTACAAGCATGCATTGCGCAGTTTCCACACGCACTCGTAAACGTCAACAATTTGTAATATTTTCACTCAACATTGTCAATTTTGCGCAAGTCCTTATGAACAGTATAGCTGTCATTTTTCAGATCCTGCCCGAAATGCATTTTCGCACAAGTGGCACACTGTGGCGCAGTCATTGTGGGAAATCAATGATCAGGACAGATGAAGAAAATCATAGTGACAGTGTTCATGAGTAGAGGTCCCAAAATGCCTATGTTGAAAATCTGGAGAAATAATTCCACTAAATGACTGTGTTACGAGTGTGCATTGCGCAGTTTCTACGTATGCTCGTAAATTTGAGCATTTTTAATATTTTCACTCAAGATTTTCAACACTGCCATCTCTTCACACCTACCTATGAACGGCACAGCTGTCATTTTTCACATCCTGCCCGAATGGTGTTTTCCCACATCTGGCGCAGAATGGCGCGGTCGCTGTGAGAAATCAACGTTCTGGACAGATTAACAAAATCACAGTGCCACTATTCATGAGCAGAGGTCCCAAACACTTTCATGAGGTAGGGTCACAAAAATGCTGTGTTGCAAATCTGTAGTGCAAATACCAACCAACGGCCAGGGCATTAGGGTTTCTAACCATAACGTCCCACCCTGTACAGACTAACAGGTGTCAGGGATATGTCTTTGTATTGCCAGCTGTCATGCTCATGCCATACCATCCCCCCACCCTGCAGCCAGAGACAGGCATCGAGGTGTGCCTTGGACTCTTCGACCCCACAGTTCACCCCATTCTCCTATGCTGCAACCATTTCAGCATATGTCCTTATGAAATGGGGTGACTGTAAAGCCGAATACCCCAAGGCACACCTCAGCACTTTTGGTGTCTGCAGGATAGGGTGAGGTAAAATGCCATGAGCATTATGGCCAAATGGGGTGAGCGTAACACCCGAGGACCCCAAGGCACAACACGATGTTTGTCGCACTGCAGGGTAGGGTGAGCTGAAATGCCATGAACATTATGGCTGATGCCTAAAGGCACACCTTAGTGCCAGTCGGTCTCTGTAGGGTGATGTGGGGTTTGACGTCACTTTCATACTTCACTGCCATTCCTATTATGCATCTGTTCAACTCCTGTGCTACCGATGCCAATGTCAGTAAGACAACATTCAGCATTTATAAATGCTTGTTTTTTATGTGTGACAGTTTAACTTTCTGGGAATTAGCCAGCCCAGGTTTCTAGCACCACCACACTTGATTCTCCCCAGTTTTCTTGAAATCTGCTTTCCTTAAAGCAGCAGTGTAGCAAAACATTTGACCCTACCTTTTATTTTACTGTAAAAGATTCTAAGCATCGTTCAGTTTTACTTGCTGGCAAAATGTTCTAGTTCCACTGAAATATGAGTTGTTTATAAACATTTTAATTTAGTTTTTTCACAAGAAAAATAGATGGCCACCACTTTGCCTTAGAAATGGCATTCATTGTAGACCTAGCAAGAGTTAGGATAGTGAAAGGAAAAAAAAAAAACTTCACAGTACGCAGTACAGGAGGTACATTGAAAAGTAGGTTTGACTGGTATACTAATATTTTTATTTTTTTTATTTTTACTTATTTTGTTTACACCTCTTCAGCTGGGGAGGTACCTATGGTTCTCCCGATCCAGCACGGACTCCTCGGCCCCCACACCAGCTGCAGTCAGAGCTCTGACCCCTTTCAACCTGCTCTCTCCAGGGCTCTTCACAGTGAGTACTTACCTACACACTGTGGAAGATCTGGGGGCCAGGCTCAGTGGCAGCTGACTTGAACGTGTCTGCTGTGGTGCAACCAGCGCTGACCTTCATGTAGACACACTGGAGAATTGTTTTTCCTGTAATGGACCCCCCATAAGCGCAGATCTTGAATGGCATCAGGGAGCGCTGTTGTTCACGCTTTTGCATGCTGCACATCTGACGCTGGGTCATGCTTCCACCCATACTTGTGCCCCCCAAGCTTGTACAAGCCCCGCCACCACCTGAAGCCAGCAGCTCAGCGGTTGTCCACTCCCACCCTCCCGAAGGAAAGCAGTCCATGGGACGCCTGATCCTCCCCAACAGACCCACCGACACCCAAGGTTGCTCCCGACCCCGGGTCATCAGCATAGTAAGAGGTAAGGCACCAGCACCTGTGTGTGTCAGAGTTTAGTTGTTGCAACCCCAGTTTGATGCAGAATTTCACTGTGTAATGGTCCCTCTGGCCAATTTGGGCTTCCATTTTAATGTCTCTAACAAGGTCCTTTTTGGTGGGGGCTATTATGGTTACTTCTTGTCTCTGGCCAAGCCCCTTTCATGCTGACCTCCCCAGGCCTGTCCCCTGGTTTCTCTTTGGCTTACCTTACCTCTGCTTCTGTGTCCCACACGGTTTACCCCCCCCCCCGGAGGGCAGTGGGGCTCAACAGTCAGTATCCAGAACTGGAGGAGGGACAAGTGACTGGTACAGTGTCTATGGGAGGTCAGAGTCCTCCTGCACTGGCCAGGCCTTTCCTCATTTTCAGTCTCCCCCTTCCCTCAGGACGCAGGTGACTAGGGTGCACATGCACAGAAGTGTGCGTAATGCAGCACCAGCTGGCATCCGCCCTCCCTACTGAGCTGCTTCAACTGCACGGCAGCCTGTGGTCACTCTGGTAACAGTATCACAGTGAAGCCAGCTGATCTTTCTCCTCTGGGATGCTCGATCCTACTCCCCCATTTGACCTCCAGTGATCCAGGCTCATTATTCAACCCGGTTACCAGCATCATGAGCTGTAGCTCTATCACTGTGCTGATGGGTCCACTGGCTAATGAGGTCCTGATTGGATATTACCAGGCCTAATACTGCCTCTCCTCTTGTAGCCTCACTCACCCACTGTGTTACGGAGCAGTCATGAGTGACATACACAGATCACTGCCCCTTCTGGCTCCTGACCACCTATATCCCAACTCTATGTTTGGAAGGTTGAAGTCTCACAGTAACATTATTTCTGACAGTTCTGCCATTTTTCTTATCCCCCTCTGTAGTGCTTCAGCAGTCTCCACTGTTTGATCTCGTGGTCTGTACATTACCCCTACCCTGCTTCCTTTCTCCCTTCCATCACCTGAAACCAGCCCCTGTGGAACACGCACTTCAGAACATTTATCACTCCTACCTTCTTTTGGCCTCTTCAACTCTGAATCTATTACTGTCTTCTACACATGGGCAAATATATGTATAGCATTACAAGCTGCTAGCTGCATTGGTACACACCAGTAAACCTCCTGGGCACTCTTTAAATTGACACAAACAGCAAGTACTCTGTTATGGAACAGAGGGATTTTTGAGGTTGAAATCTGGAACATTTCACACAATATGCAACACTTAAGGGCTGTGACTAACATTTTAATCCAATAAATTAGTCAGACATACAGTGATGTTTCACATTCCAAACACAAACCTGTTAATTCTTATTCATTTTAACCTTGTCAGCCAGAGACATTTCTTATTCATTATAATGAAATATATTCAAATATATGAGTCTTCTTGCAGCACGCTACTGCTTAAATGAGATTACCGTAAACTGGCAGCTCTAAAACCCTAGACAGCTGAGTCTTTCTGGAACCTGGCTAGTTCAGTCAACTTTCTGAAGAAAGTGCAGAGCACACCAAGGATGCAAATTAATCACTCACTGTTTTATTCACGAGGCTCTGGTTTAAATTGATCTTCATTCAGTACAAGGGCAAATCTACACTAAACGTTTCAATATTGTAACGTAGCTAAAAAAAACAGATTATGTCCACCTTGGTTAAAGAGGTTAGAAAACAGGTCAGCAGCACAAAAATGAATGAATATTTGGCTTTGCATAGACCCTTTCTTGCACAAAGCAATTTGTGTGTCAGCTCCTTGGACAGTCCGATGGTGTGTGCTGCCCTCCCCTGCTTGTTGAGACAGGCTGCAATAGGCTAAGAAAAGTCTTATGACATGCTCCTTTCAAGACTCCCTCAGTCCTTTACAATCTGTCCTAGAAAGACAGTAGACAACTCCTTAGATTTGTTTCCTTTTCTGGCAACAGTTTTTTTCTCATGGGTTATCCTTGTTGTCTGGATTCCTTTTCCTTTTGTCTCAGGAGAGGGTTTGTAGGGTACCTACTCAGGATTTTGGAGTATTGCTGTGGATCTGGGAACCCTGAAGGTGTGGTGCATGCTAAGGGTAATTTTTGCTCCCTCCTCCCTTGTAGAACTTGGTAAGGGCCAAGTCCACACTCATACCAGTACAGATGGCTCAAGGATGACTTTATTTTGAAAGGAGTTTGCTTGCAGGGAACTTCTTCAGGTGATAGTAAGCTTTGCGCATTGACAACAGTTGATTAGGAGGGTTCCTGCTTGTTGGTTTGCGCATCTGTAATTCCACAAATAATCATCATGGTAAGGTCACATTGCCAGGTGGTAGCCTTATTGGTAACAGATGTGGAAGGCCAGCAGCCATCTTAGCACATCTTAGTACGGGCATTAAGCTTTTTTAGCACAGCAGTCATATTGGAGCTCTGAGTAGCATTTTTTAGCACAAAATTGACTGTAGAACAGTCCAGATCTGACTGCTTCAAAAGCATCTACTTGGGAACTCAGAACAAAGGCAACATTATTCTCACTTTTCTGGCTGCTTGGTATCAACATTGATTGGTGCAGAGATTTTCCTCATAGTCTGCTGACTCATTTCTTCCTCTGTATACCTCCCAGAAATGGATCCAAAGCAGCATGAAAGTCTCATCCAGTAACTCAAAGAAAATGTGGTCAAAGGCACCAGAAGGCATAAATGTGGGGTTAATCTCTAGTCCACTTTAGCTGGCTCCTGACACCCAGCTTATGATGAGGCATTCTCTTCCAAGACTGCTGACGCATATGGCTCATCTCACTCCAGTTAGGGTCCTGCCAAGCACACCGCTGCTTCTGAACCTTATTTCAAGTTGGCTGAAAAGTCCTGAGAACTGCCAAATCTGCCCCCTCAGTCAAACCCACATGGGCATCACAGTCACCATCCATTAGGGAGTGGCAGACATGCTGCAGCCTAGTTAACAAAGCTCCCATTGATTTGGTTACCCATACTATGGTACTTTTGTCGATACCTCCTCTGGGATTATGTCTGCTGTCCCACTCAATGGTTATTATATATTTATTGGCTGCCAAGAAGGCATTAACATGTTTATGGAAACAGTCATAGCCTCCTACATTGGCTTCACGGATCTAAATATGTCTCTTCTGATGAAGACTATACCAATGAGAGGCCAGGCAGGGTGTTTAATTGGGAGATTATTAGCACTGTAAAGAAGCAAAGTGATGCTGGCGGCGCACCTATATATGTATAGGTGTCATGCCCCCTGCATCAGTCGACCAGCTGCTGGCCATGCTGGTGTGCGGAGGGCTGAACCACTAGCCGTCAAAGAGCAACAGCACCAACTGGAAGGTATGGGCTTAGGGGGAGGAGGGGAGGTTTCCGGTGCCGTGGATGGGTGGGGGTCCACTGGCCACAGATGTGACAGCAGGGGTACCGGGCCAGGGACATGATGTGCATCCGGCACACCTCTGTGTGTGTGTGTGGGGGGGATTGTTGGCATCTACTCCGGGGATGGGCTGTCGTGTTGGGGGGTATGCCTCTCATACATCGGGGCCGTGGCATGCATGGGTGGTGGGTATGCTTACTGTACATCGGGGCCGTGGCATACATGGGTGGGGGGTATGCTTTCTGCACAATGGGGTCTGGGCAGACATGTGTGATGGGTGGCCACTATACTCCAGGGGCTCGGCCAGGGGTTCTCCTGCCAATGGCACATGGCCCTGTGAGTCTGGGTGCCTGTGTTGGCTATTCATACACTCAGACCCACTCCTTCTTGCACCAGTGATCCAGTATGGGACCCAAGAACTGCCTGGGACCACTACTCCGCCCTAGTTGCCCTGCGCAGTTCTGCATGCCAGAGGGGTGGGGCCACAGACAGGTGCTCTGTGGGTGCATGCAGTAGTGAATACAATGCACCCTGCACCTGTACAGGGCTGCAGGGCTACACAGGTGGGATATGTGCCTCCAGCACGTAATTCCAGCCCATTCGTGCATAGGTCTCATTGTCAGGCAGCTCCTTGAAACCATGATCAAGGAACAGCTTGTTAACTTCCTAGAGTCTATTGGAATCCAGGACAGCATGCAGTATGGCTTTGTAGTGTATGGTCAAATGTGATTGTGTGCAGTGATCTATACACTGTAAAAAGTTATTCTGCTGCAGTAGTAAGTCATTCTGCGATAATATGAATGTCACAATGCAAGCGACCCCATCAGTGCTGTTGATAGGGCTAGCAGTGGTTGAAGCAACACGTGCATGAGCTGGCAGGTGGGTGGATGGCTGAGAAGTTCGGGTCATGGATAGCAGAGACTGACTGTCTGAACAAGAAAAAGTAAGTGACTGTGTTGTTGTGGGACCATACACTATATAGAATAGTGTAGGAGTATGATAGTCCAAATACACAACAATGCTATTCTTGCACCTCGTGGTTACTATGATGTCAGAGGGACCTCTCGGGCTTTGCTCTCGAGGTCCTTGATGTCATAGTAACCACTCAGTCTAAGAATAGCGTTGTGTATGAGCTACCATACACTATCCTATATGTGAAGAGGAGGTCTTGTCAAGCTAACCTCATGGATGTCTTCAGCATTATGTCACAAGCATTGGATAAGGGCCAAGCACTGGGCATCCTTTACCAGGACTTTAGCAAGGCCTTTGACTGTATATCACAAGAGGCTGATAAAGATATTAAGGAACCTAGTGGTTGGGAAAAAATGGGCAAGCAGAACCCAAATAGTGGCACTAAATGGTACATACTCCAAGGTCATACGGGTTACGAGTGGGTCCAGCAGGGGTTGGTCCTGAGTCCAGTGCTGTTCAGTGTGTTCATTTGCAGCATTGGAGATAGGATCCAGGGCAAGATGTGTCTGTAAATGGATGATACAATGATATGTGGTAGTGTGGATAGTGAGAAGAGTAGGAGGGAATTGAAAAGAGACCTGGGCAAATTAAAAATTCAGTTCCAAAAAGAGTAAGGTTATGTACTTAGGGAAGGGAGTATCTAAGGACTGAATAGTGGATGGAGGGGGTATGACTGGAGCAGACCTGAAAATATAAGGATCTGGGGTTTATAATTAGTGAGCATCTCAGGATTTCAGACCACCTCAGGATTTTAGCCCAGCATAACAAGACATATGGGAAAGCTAGTAAGATGGTGTGATGCACAGGTAAGGCCTTCTCAAACAGTCAGAAGGAAGGGATCATATTCCCGTGCAGGTTCTTGGCCAGGCTTCAACAGGAGTCCTGTGTGCAGTTCTGGAACATTCACCTAAACTAAGCAAAACAAAATCAAAAAACAAAGAACGCCTAGAGTCAGTTCCCAAAGGAGAGTGACTAAAGTGTTTCACAGCCAACAGGGGAGGACTTATGAGGAAAGACTAGCTGATCTCGGTACATATTCACTGTAGGCCAGGAAGGAGAAGAGAGATATGACTGAAACTTTCAATTACTTGAAGGGTATAAACAGGGTGCACAGCAAGCAACTGTTTAAGCTTAGCAAGGGGTAAGCCGGCCCAGTGGCGCAGAGAGCTGAGGCACTGGATGCCTTAACTCGAACCATGCCGGTGACCTGGGTTTGGGAGCGGACTCGGGTCATCGGGGGTTGGCAGGGAAGGAAAGTATTGAGCATCCAGAGGACAGTTCTCCTTTCCTGTGAGGAAGCGGGGGTAGAAGATCCTGCTGTCTGGTGACCCCACGTGGAGGCTGGGGGTGTAGCAGCAGTCGGGATCTCCAGAGAGGGTATTGGCTGCGGCGGCGCTCCTGTGAACATGCGCGGGAGTACACACATCTCATGCTGGTGTGCACTACACTGCCGAGCCTATGGGGGGGGACAAGAAAAGCAAAAAAAACTCCAGTCGCCTAGGCGAAGGTGGGTCCAGTCGGACGGCCCCCACGCACAGTTCTGGGTCCTGCTCGCCAACAATTGACTCTCCTGCTGCTCCCTGGTCACTTAACTAGACTGTAGATAGAGCGCCAGTAGAAGTTGGTAGTCCCACCCCCGGGGGGCTCAGAGCTGGAGGGAATGAGTGACCAGTGGAGGTGGAGGGAGACGGGCCCAAGTCAGGAGTCGGTCGGAGGGCTTCAGGAGTGCGAGAGAAAGGCAGTAACATGAGTGACCACACCGGACAGAGGCCAGGAGTCCAGTGAGTAGGGGGCATAAAAAAAGTTAAAAAAGCTTAGCAAGGGGTTCATTACAAGGCACAACTATGAAATGGCAAGGAGGAATTTAGGAGGGACCTGAGCAAAAACGTCTTCATCGAGAGGGTGGTGAAAAATTGAAACTGCCTGCCAGTGGAGCTGGTCAAAGTTAACACAGTGGCAAGTTTTAAGAGGTGGTGGGATATACACATGGGTCTAATGAGGCTGAAGTGGGAAGGGGCTGAAGCAAATGGGTGAGGAGAGTTAGTTCAAGTGGAACTATGGGATGACTGACCCACTACAGCCCTAGATAGTGCAAGACAGGTGAGAACGTAGGTAGGAAATGGGCTGACTAGATTGACCTTGAGTCTTTTTCTGTCCAAAAATGTGTATATATCTACAGTTTGTATTACTATCAATATCTGAACCCATACCTCTTCCAAGCAGCCCCAAACTCCTCCTTCAGGGCCTGATATGTCTTCCAAATCCAGACCCATTTTAATTGTCAGCCTGTCAGCACAAAGCAGGAGATTCTGCTTTTTTTTTAATCTTTATTTACAATATTTATAAATGTTCTGTTCTGCAGTAGACACCATATACCCCAAATGTTAGTGTTCAGGTTAACGGGGTAATCACTGAAAGCTGCACAAGAACACCTTCCATCGAAGTAAGCAAGAATTAGTGAAGGAGTTAAATGCTAGCAAGGTAACATTGTAGGGCATACTGCTCTCACCCATTCAGAAATGCTGTAGATACTCCACCAGTGTTCCTCACCCCTCATAGGAGATACAACTCTATAGAGAGGTCTGAAGGATCCAGTGGGTAGATGCATGTAAAATCAGAAGTCCTGGCTCAATTAAGTTGCATTTTTAACCCCACCAACTGTGGCCAAACCCATGCCATGTAGGATTGCAGTATTAAAAGGAACAGTTTAACATTTTTAAAGTTCACACACTGAATGGTGTGAGATTCCACACTGAGTTATATAACCATCTACCACATTTGAACAAACAGCAGTAAACACAGTACTGGAACCTAAAGACCAGTCAACATAGTGCTAATACAGGAGTTTATATTTAAAGGTATTAGCCAGACTTAAAGTAACTCAGCTGGTTTAGTAGTCACCTAGTTTAGGTATAAAGCCATGAAAAACACAGAAAATGGGCTGGCGACCTGGGTTCGGAAACGACCTCAGGGAGCCGGCATGGGGGGAGGGTCGGAGCAGGATTGAGCTGCCGTATGCAGCTCTCCCCTCCCGGGGCTTGTTAAGCAATCCCCCTGTAGTTCTGCTCCCACCAGGTGGAGGCCCAGTGGGAAGTGTAGGTGAGGTGGGGTGGCAGCAAATGCCAGGGGTGGAGTGGAAGGGGCCAAGCCACTACCCGGCATGCGCGTGAGCCTCTGCGCACACACACATATGTGTCTGCTGGGATCCCAGGTCTGGGGTGCAAACAGGGGGAACATAAACACAGAAAATCAGCCAAAGGAGGATATTATCACCCTTACTCATTATGCTCTTCCTGGTTCAACACCCTGCCAACAGAAGTTACCAGCAAAGCAACCCTGGGTGCCTTTAAGCTCAGCCTGCATCAATACCTCATCTCCTGTGCCTCCTGCGACTGCTACACCTAGCTAGTTTATCCCCCCCCCATACCTCACCCTTACCCCCACTCCTTCCCTCCCTCCTCCCCTACTCCCTCCACACACCTCCTTGCTGATCCTGCCCCAGACCCACCCCTCACTCCCTCTCTTTTCTCCCTCTTTCCACCAGCCTCTGGCCTTGCCTCCCTCTGTTGGGTGGCTACCTACATGAATCTATATTGTTTAAATTGTTATAGAAGTGCTTTACACAATTGTGATGTTCTGGTAATTGACAAAGCCCTCTGGCTGCTGTTATATTTATTTCTCTTTTGCACAAAACCTCTGTGTGTCCAAATGTTTCAAGTAACCTGACGTGGAACCTTTGTAAAAGAGCCCCTGGCTCAAAGGTGTATCTGATTCCCTCAATAAATAAATAAATAAATGCTCAGAGTCTATATTTTCAATCGAAGCTAGGATTTTTTCAGCAAAGGCAGAAGCAGACTCTGAGTCTGTAAAGATATAGACTTCGGATTTAATGCAAATCTGTAACTGTGCTGAAAACAGCAGTTGAGCTGTTACTCCTTGCTCCATTAAGGATTTTTTTTATTACCTGCATGTCCTTTTTTCTGGCTTGTGTTTAAGAGGATATATCCCAGAAAAATGCAAGTTTACTTTAATCCTACATAATGTTTCTGTGGTTTCTTGCTGCTTGCAGAAGGGGGATGCGAGCTCCTGCTGATGGGAGTATAGCATGGCCATCAGCGGCCCTGGTGAGTTACTTTCGCGTGGCTTGGCATGTAGCGCTATGGCAGAGGCACACACCACCATGATACCCCAACTGGCAAGTAAAAGTCCCAAGTCTGTGAAGATCAGTCTTTCTGTTGTAGAAATAGGGGTGGCTTTGTCAGCTGATCCGGGTGGGAAGCCAATTTGAACTTTGGCTTGGTGCATTTTTCAAGGCCTCCACCGTTCCTCGAAGAAACTGTAGGTCTTTTGTGTAGAGGGCATTCTGTTCCCATTGCCTCTCTATTTTTCAAGTAAGCTATTTTACAGAGCTGGCATTTTCTTTAATTCTGGTGTCATTTTCTGCCATTTTTTGCTTCCACTGCTGCCAGGCACTTGTTTGTGTCCTCTCCTATTGCTTGCATCTGTAACCCCCCTTTGGGGGCTTACCTTAAGTGACCGATGGCTGCTGAGCTGGGTGAGCTGCAAGTGGCTGAGAGGCTTATGATTATTGTATGATATTTGTAAATTAAAAATATAGTATGTGATTGTCTCACACAAGACAGCCTGTGCTTCCATGGGTGCCCCCCAGGTTTCAGTGAAGCTACAGGATATATTACACTGACCAGGAACCATTTAATTAACTGACTTCCTTCAGAATGGTGTTTTATGGCCTTTTTATGACCTCATGCTTTTGAAGTTGGAAAACTAAACTATCTCTATCCTGCATTTTGAAACTGGTTTCAGTTACAGTCTACAAAGTTATTTTATTTACTTTTTCCTATGATTTGAACTCCTCAAGTGGATTTATTTTTTTTATGACTCTGGTGACTGGCCTTACAGCCCAAGTTTTTGAGTGGCCATTGGCATTTGTTATCATAGTTTTAACTTATTATAGCTTATTGTATGAGTGTGGGGGTGGGTGTTCAGGGTTATATATTGGAAATTGTTTTAGTTTTAACTGTTTGAAACTGTATCCTCTCAGTGAGAGAGAGAGAGAGAGAGAAAGAAAGGGGGAGTCTCTGAAGGGGATTTAATTTAATTTTTGTTTTGGTTGTCTAATTGTTTTATTTGTTTATTTATATGTTTTCGATCCTCCTTCAAGGGACAAATGTGGGAGCATTGAATTGTATTACTTATTATTGTTTTGGGTTTTGTTTTGTGTTTATTTTTTGTTGGGGTCTTTTTTGGGCTTGGTGTAGCTTATTTGATTTTGGAGTAGTAATATGTGTTGGAGGCCTGCTCCCCAGGTCGAGTGCTATTCATCCTCTGTCCTTCGTTGCCTCTGCCCTTTTGTCTCCCCCCCTTTACAGTTTTCAATTTATCAGCACTGTAGAGTGCTGGGTATTGCCAGTCATGGGGGACAGGCTGGGGGGTGTGAACGGCGAAGGATGAATGAGTGAGGTTCTCACATCGGGGTTGTTAGGTCCAGAAACGCTCTGGGGTGAAATGGATTCTGGAACGTGGTCCTCCATGTCTGGTTTCCATACCCAAGGGCACCACCATCACTGGTTTGCAGGTAGCCTGGGTGGCCCTGGAAACCCGTCCAACTCAAGTGGTGTTATGTAATGCCAGATCCATTAGAAACAAGACTGCAATTATTCCAGATCTTGTTAGAACAGCTGATATGGCCTGCATTACTGAGACCTGGCTGGATGAGAATGCTTGCCCACACTGGAGGCTGCAATTCCGGCTGGGTACTCGGTGATACACCACTCGAGATTGGACTGCAGGGGTTGGGGGTTGCAGTCTGTTTCGACCGGACTGGGACTCACAAATGTACCAGTTGAGCAGGACAGGTCATTCGAGTGTACTGCAGAAGCAGGTGTGGGCTGTAGGATCACCCTCATCTACCGTCCACCTGGGGATGAAAAGCAATTCCTTCAGTAAGTAGCGGACTTCATGGTCGACATGGCATTTGAGTCACCCAGGCTGATGGTCCTGAGCGACTTCAATGCCTGGATCAATGATGAACTCTCGCATTTTGGACAACACTTCCTCCAGCTGATGACATCACTGGGCCTTACACAGATTGTTACATCTGCCACTCATAAACACGATCACTCTCTTGACCTGGTCTTCCTCCTGGGGATCAAAGCATCTGATTTGGGGGTGGAACCTGTTGGATGGTCCGATCACTACACTGTGGGGTTCAGTTTCTGCACCCCCCCTTTGTAGGCCAACCTCTGTGGAGATGTTCAGATACCGCCCATTATGGGATGTGTGCCCTGATGGCCCGGCGGTGGTACTTGACCTATCGGTGTTTCCTGAGGCAAGTGAGACCTCAGAGGCCCTGGTTCTGGCCTATAATAAGGTCATTACTACAGCCCTGGACTCTATCGCTCCTGTCCGAGTTCGTCCTCTCTCCCTTCGCCCTTGGTCCCATTGGTTTGATGGGACCTTGAGGGAGATGTGACAACTAGGACGAAGGTTAGAACGTTGCTGGTGGAAATCCACCCTGGAGGCTGACCATCTTAGATTGATGGAACATTATCAAGTCTATCAATCAACAATCTCCCATAGGAAGGCAGAGTTCCTGTCAAGGGAGATTGCTGCTGTGCAGAACCGACCAGCTTAGCTCTTTCGAACCGTGGACAGGCTGTGCAACTCGGCCTGTTTGCAATCTTGATGAGCCTTTTCACAATTGGAGTGTGATGAACTCGCTCGGTTCTTTGAGGATGAGGTGACTGGCATCAGGGCACAGATCCAACCAGCACACTCTATGGGGGATGCTACTGATCGGTACTCGGTCACTTTCCCCCACTTTTCCTGGAGTAACTTTGACCGGCTGGAGTTCGGGGATGTTATGTGGATTGTCCAGAGTATGCACCCTATGTGCTGTAGTTTGGATCCGGGCCCAACTTCCTTGAGTATGGGTTGTTCTGACATTATTGGCCCGGTCCTTGCATGGATAGTCTGGTGCTCCCTTGAGTCAGGTGAGTTTCCTAGCTCCCCTTTTTTTTTTTTTATTCTCCTTTTTCTTGGTCGGGCCATCGACTATTTTCTGCCCTGGTCACGGCCCCCGAGACCTCCACCGCCATAGCTACCGAGACCCTGGTCACTCCCCGGCTTACTCCCGAGGGCGGGGCCATGGCACCTTGTGGCCACGAACTGTAACTAGTCGGGTCCCTGCAGCGGTGGCGGTGAATTGAGGACCTCCGTGAGGCTTCATTCCTTCGTGGTCCGCCCGCCCATTTTCCGCTTTTTCCCCAGAGGAGGCGGGGACGTGCAATGATGCCGGCGTCTGCCCCGCCTCCCTCCCCCCCTTAATGAATGTCGGCAACGCGAGATCTCCTGGCCTCCACCAGGAGTCCTCAGTGCTCGATTGTTGCCCACACTCCCCCAGAGAAGGAGAGCCATCCATTGATGCTTCATCCTTCCCCGCCAGCCCTTAGACGCATCCAGGTCCGCCTCCCAAACCCGTTGCCAGCTGCCGCAAGCGGAAATCCCAATCACAAGGCCGATGGGCCGCTTGGACACCCCTCATGAAGAAAGCTTCTCTGGACCCAGGCTGTCTTGCTAACTACACAGACCCATCTCTAACCTCCCCTTCGTGGGGAAGGTGACTGAGAAGGTAGTGGCTCTACAGCTGGAGAACCATTTGACCATCTATGACAGCTGCAAACCTCTCCAATCTGGTTTTCGAAAGAGGCAGAGACTGCTCAATGATCTCTTGATAGTGAGAGATCAGAAGAGCCATTCCATCTTGCTTCTTCTTGATCTCTCCTCAGCATTTGACACTGTGGAACATGGGGGGTGCTGCTTGAGCACCTTAGGTTCATCTGTGGCCTGTCTGGTACAGTTCTCAGGTGGTTTAAGTCCTTCCTCACTGGCAGAACTGAGAGGGTGGTGTCGGGGATTGTTTCCTCCTACCCTTTCTCTCTGCCATGTGGGGTCTCTCAGGGTTCAGTGTTGTCCCCCATGTTATTCGTGGTGTACATGCTGCCCCTCGGAGACACTGTGAGACAGTATGGGCTGAGGTTTCACTGCTATGCTGATGATACCCAGCTCTACCTGTCTCTCGCACCCAACCAGGATAGTGCACTTTCGGTATTTAATAACCACCTCGCTGAAATCCAGGATTGAATGAATTCCAGCTGGCTGAAGTTGAACTCGGGAAAGACTGAGGTGATGGTTGTGAATCTGGGTCACCGGATAGAGGGGCTGGGGGCCGGTCAGCCTACGGGGCTTTTCTTGGGGGGAGCCCAGCTTCTTGCCTCTGAATGGATGTGAGACCTGGGGATGATTCTTGATAATGGGCTGACACTGCGATCTCAGGTGTCGGCAGTCATCAAATCTTCCTTCTACCATCTGAGGAACATCACCAGGGTCCAGCACCTGGTTCTGTCCGGTAATCTTCCCATGCTGATCCACGCCTTTGTGACCTCGCACCTTGATTATTGCAACTCCATTTACCTAGGGCTACCAGGAATTGATATCCGCTGCTTGCAGCTGGTGCAGAACACTGTAGCCCGGTTGTTGACAGGGCCCCCCCCTCCGGATGTGTCATATCACACCGATGCTGCGCGAACTGCACTGGCTGCCGATTCAGTGGCATATCACCTTCAAGGTCGGACTTTTGACTCATAAAGCCCTAAATAGACAGGGCCCAGACTACCTGAAAGAGCTCCTGTCCCCCTACTGCCCCGGGCGATCGCTCCATTCGGCTGATGAGGGGTTGCTAGAGATTCCAAGGGTATCCTTAAAGTCATCGGGAGTCCATGCATTTATGTATGCGGCCCCAGCCCTATGGAATTCTCTACCCCGTCAGCTACGGGAGTGCATGACCGTGGGGGGCTTCAAGCTGGCCTTGAAAACTTACTTTGTGGTGCCAGGCCTAGCTTGATTGATTTTATTGATTTTACTGACTACTTATATTTATACTGTGTTTTTACTCTGTCTTGTTTTATCTAACTTTTATGTTACAGCGCCTTGATATTTGAAAGGTGCTTGATAAATAAAGTTATTATTATTATTATGATTTTCTCATTTATTCCCGCTGCTCCTGGTGTCCTCCCCGAATCCCCATATGGTTTACCGCTATGGCCTGAGTCTTGTTAGAGCCCCCAGGTTCCCTGATTTGGCCCAGTACTTAATTTTAACCTATTTGGATTTAGCTCCTTGTTCGCGAGCCGCCACTGCTTTTCTGTATTTACTGAGCAAGCAGGGATCATGCAAGCGCACAGTAGCACCTTGTATCTACCAACCGCCAGTTTTGAGGTCTTCTGGGAAGTTCCTGTGGTGATCTTATCAACTGGGTGCTGACCATGAAGATCGCCTATCCCAGCTGCACACCCAGCAACACCTCAAGCAGGTGGACTGGCGACACAATGCTATGGTTCAAATGGGGTTGGGTGGATGGAAACACCCGATAAGGAGAGGCAGGAGACAATCTGAAAGTTTGATGCCCGATGAGCTTTAGTCATACACAGGGAAGGTAGACATGGTCACAAGGGAAGAAAGGGGACCAAACCTCAGAAACAATAAATGATACTCTACTCACTCTAAAAGGTGCACCATCTTAAGGCCACTGCTTATAATACTCTGATATTCTTCTCTATAAGGCCTAGAAACAAATGTGAGCTTCTACAACTTTGTCAGACGATGGAGCAAATATACAGTGTACAATGAACACCAGGAATTATCCTGGATAAGGTGGTATAATCTTCTCAGAGTCTATAAGATCAAAGAAGTCCGAATGTTCTTGTTTTCATCATGCACAGCTGAAGAATGGAAAGCAAAGTTAAAGTGGAAATCTTGCTTGGCACCAAGCTACACCAGTGGAACCTATGAGAGGTTAAGTGGGAAGCGGAGAGATTTGTAAACAGACCTTGGTTCTTCGGCCAACCCACTCTCCAGAGTTGCTGGAATAATCTGGATACAAAAGGACTAACTGGGCTGAGTTCTTCCCTAGCACAAACCTTTGACCAGGGCTGCCAAGGATGAAGAACACAGAACGTGGCAAGAAATCCACCTGAAGGATTGCCACAAAGGAAGATTCTGCTCCTGTTTCCCCGGAACAAACCCTCGACCAGGGCTGCCAAGGACGAAGAATATGAACTGCTGAGATTTCCTGGCACCAACCCGTGACATGGGCTGCCAAAGACGAAACACAAGACTCGGTGAAGAATCCACTTGGAGGATTGCCAAAGATGAGAACACCAACTGTTGAACTTCTTCAGTGACTGATCCACCAGAAGGAGCACCAAAATTGAGCTGGATCCCAGAAGATCGCATGTTGCATGCAGGATGGAGCAAGTAGGAAGAAAAGCTATGGAATGAAGATCTGGATTCCATAAGTTCAAGATCAAAACAAGAAACCGGTGGATGTGGACACACCTTAGCCATGACGGACTTGACTTTCAGTAGACGGATGGGAGTGACGGTCAAGGATTCTTCCAAGGCGTCCCACTTCCAAGCTGACCAGGAAGCAGTGGCTGTGACTCAGACCAAGGGACGTCGATTTCAGCTTCTGGCGGATGACAGGGAAAGAAGACGCTGTGATGTTCTTCACTGGTTGAAGACTGCTGTGGTAAAGAATCGATGGCGGCTGAAGATTGAGTCCACAGACTTTGCACTGTACGCTGAAATTCAATAGCTGCAAGGGCAAATTGCCTGAAGCAGGGCAATTTGTAACAATCCACGGCAATTGTTCATTGCAGGAGCAATTCGCCTGGAGCAGGGGCAAATTGCACCAATCCGGGGCAATTGTTCATTGCAGGGGCAATTCACCTGAAGCAGGGGGCAAACTGCAATAATCCGGGGTGACTGTTTGTTGCAGAGGCAATTCACTAGGAGCAGGGGCAGATTGCAACAATCCGGGGGAATTGTTAGTTGCAGAGGCAATTTGCCTGGAGCAGGGGCAAATTGCACCAGTATAGGACAATTGTTCATTGCAGGGAAAATTTGCCTGGAACAGGTGCAAATTGCAACAATCTGGAGCAATTGTTCAGTGCAGTGGTAAATAACCACAATCCTAGTATAACACAATACAGTCTTAGTGCTTTTGCAATCAACACAACATTTCAGATGCTTGAGTAATAAACAGTTCGTATAGACAGTACATTAGCCGACAGTCACTTCATAGCATATTGTGTGATAAGCACCCCTTTGTTTTGACCCTCCACACTAGTGGGTCCCTTTTCATTAGGATCTCGCTACCCCTGAACACTTTCGAGTGAATGCCCTTCAACTAACTACCCTTAGACTGTCCTTCCCTCTACTGGCCCCTCTGGGTACTAGGCCTGAGCTGCCCCACTGGGTACTGGGCCTGTGCTGCACCTGTTAATACTCTGGGCTTCCCTTGCCCTTTTCAGTCACTGGGCCCTTCAGAATAGCCCCTTTAAAATAGCCCTTTTAAAATCCCTGGGTTTTTCTTGGCTGACTGGGACTCTTTGGCTGAGCCCCTTTAATAACGCTCTGGGCCTGTCTCATCCTTTGAATAATCTGGGCCTCCCCTCTGGACAGGGCCCATTTAATTTCTCCCTATGGGCCTTGCTTGCCCTTTTAATTCTGCTGCCCTGCCTCCCTAATTAATATTCATAGGCCTCTTCTATGGTCTGCCCTGGTTAACCCCTCCCCGTGGGCGTCACTAGGCAAACCCAAACTCAAATATTTATTTTACAGGGTCCTTCTGGCCCACCCCTCTCGCGGTGCTCAGCTGCTTTCCTTTGCACCTAGTGCAAACTGTTAAATAAATAAAATACAGTTTCTCTTTGCTTTTGGGGTGGACAGCACATAGTAGTGTGCTGTCGCTCACTCTCCACACCACCGGGTATCAGAGGATGCAGGCAGGAGGCAGTAGGTGCTGCTGCTGAGGGAGGGAGGGAAACAATACAGGCAGTGCGGCGGGTGTCAGGGGGCCTCAGGAGGACCAACAGCTTACATCGGCAATGCGGCTCTGGCAATGCTGCCGACTAGGGACAGAAATTACCTTCAAATAGTTAAAATAACAAAGCAGTGCACCAAGCCTGTCGGGCGTACAGCGGGACAGTTTTTTTTTCTTCTGGTGCCCACGATGGCACCGTAGACCGTTCCACACAGCGACAGGACAGCTTCAATAGCTGGGAGGCAGAGCAGGCACACAGGCAAGCCCTTTCCTCATCCCCTTAACTTGCCGCATCCTCTTTCTCCACAGCTACCAGGATCTCCACTAACTGAACAACTACAATTTTGAAAACTAACACTCTGATTCTAGAGTAGTTAGAGTAGAATGCTATGCATGAGCAGCTCAGCACAGCATTCCATCCAAGGCCATTGTTTACTTTTGCTGCATATAAATCTGGTTTCCTTATTCAGTCTGTGCTCTGGGCATCTTTTCTATTGCTATGATGTGCCCTAAACTATAGTGAGGGGGGAATCACTCACAGGGCCCTTTTTTTTTTTTACTGTACCCTGCCAGCCCACACAAACAACGGGGTACCCTGGGCACACCATTATCCCCATTTACTGTATTACCCCCTATTTCTGTATAGCCCCTAACTTGGGGCATTACTGATTTGGGCCCTCCTAAAAATACATGTCCCCATGTATTCCCTTTAAACATTCTATAAAACATTTCTTAAACATTACTTCCATGGGTGTTCATAACATTTCTTACCACTTTAACATTTCACTTAAATTTCTATGTAATCTTTCTTTAGATAAAATACTCTTAAAACATATAACTTTCAGAAATGTTCTTTACTAAGCTACATGACCATGTCTTGAGATTACTCTGAACAGGACTATCCATAAAAGGAAGGTGCTATTTGGAGAGCTTCTAGTATGTATCTCGTAGGAGGGATACAAAAATTAGAGCTCTGAGATGGATCTACTAGGCTGAAAAGCTACTGGTTCTACAGGAATATGCTCTTGCTCTAAAGGACTAACTGCTGGTTCTGGTAAATTAGGAGGTTCTGGAGTTGCTACTGGTTCAGCTAAAGGGCGATTAACTGAACGTACATGTAAATACCTATCCCAAGGATCTATACACCATTTTGTCGGTGAATCCAGTTCCATCACTTTGCAGGTAGAATTCTTCTGCCTCTCTTCTGACATAGCTTTCCTTATAGTGTCAGTTATAGCACTGTCTCTAAAGGTACAAGGTTTAAGAAGATTTCTATGCACTATTTTCGTGCCACTACCAGTCTCTATTTGAATCTTGTACATGGGTAAATCAGGGTAGGGGATCTCAACAACGAGGAAAGGTTCCGTTTCCCATCTGGTAGCTAACTTGTGACATTTCTGAGTCCTTCTTAGCAATACCCATTCTCCAATCTGCAGTGGGGTTGCATTGGCTTTAGCATCTATAGGTCACTTTTTGCACAAGTCGTACCCGATCCATGCATTGACCTACAATCTGACCAGCTTCTTGCAATCTTTTGCTGTGTTCCTGTACCCAATCTGTAATGGGTGATTCATCCAGCTGGACCTCAAGTACTAGATCCATGGGGAGTCTACCATGGCAACCAAACATCAGGTAGTGCGGGGTGTATCCAGTTGGACAGCGGACCGTATTATTGTACAAATAGGCAAGTTCAGGGAGTAAGGCTGGCCAATATGGACACTTGTACTCAGAAAGAGCTCTCAACATTCCCAGGAGTGTTTGGTGTGTTCATTCACACAGTCCATTGCACTGAGGGTGATATGCAGCGGTTTTCATTTTGTGACTACCATACAAGACACAGAGTTCCTTAAAGAGCTGTGATTCAAAAGCAGTTCCCTGATCATTTAAGATCTTGGTCGAATACCCATATGAACAGACAGAGAGTTTCAAAAACATCTCAGCTGCAGTTCTGGCAGACAGATCTTTAACAGCACTAACAACCATGAACTTGGAGTAATGGTTCACCATTGTCAAGACTTATGTTTAACCATTAGCACTGGGTTCTAGCTTGAGGTGATCCAAAGGAACTAATTCTAGAGGTGCCTTGCTGATGATAGAATGCAGAGGAGCTCACTGGTTGCTTTTGTTAGGACGTTTCAAACTACAGGCTGGTCATTCTTCACACCATTTAATGATGTCACCTCTCATCCTGATCCAATAGAATCTCTTCTGAATGATGGATTCTGTCTTTTTGTGACCGAAATGTCCAGAGTGATCGTGATATGACTCAACTTACTACTGATGCACTTCCTTTGGGAACAATGTCTGAGAGATCTCACAGTGAGTAGTTGGGTCTCAGGTTTGTCGAATGAGTTTGGAGTCTTTTATGGTTAGACGAGTTCTGTGTCTCCATAACTTTATGGCTTCTGGATCCGTCTTCCTTTGTTCTCGAGGTGGTATGCTCTGCTCTGTTGAGGTATAGGTCTTGATCTGTTTGACTACTGGGTCTTGGTCCTGCAACTGTACCCATAAGTTATTCTGTTTTGCAAATTTGTCTAGACATTCTAGCTCTTGTTCTGGTTTTGCATCCTCAACTGCATTGGCTTGACAACAGACCTGGACTATCTCGGTTGGTACCCAAAGAAAAGGCGGCATTTCCACATTCACTAAAAGTGTATCATCTGTCTCATTCTCTGTCTGGTTAGGTACTCTGGATAGCACATCAGCATTAACATTGGACCTTCCTGAACGACACTTTATGGAGAACTGGTAATTGGCTAACCTCGAAACCCATCTCTGCTCTAAAGCTTCCAACCTTGCCGTGTTTAAATGTACCAGTGGGTTATTGTCTGTGAAAACAGTAAAAGGAGTGACGGCTAAGTAGTGTTAAAACTTTTCAGTATTTGCCCAGACCAAGGCTAAAAGTTCCAGTTTGAACGACCTGTAGTGGGCATCATTCCGCTCTGAGACTCTCAATCCATGACTTACATATGCTATCATACGCTTGATGCCTTCTTGCTCTTGCACCAACACTGCACCCAGCCCTTTATTGCTTGCATCTGTGTATAGCCAAAATGGTATGGAATAGTCAGGGTATGCAAGCACAGGTGCTTGGGTTAAAATTTGCCTCAGTTTGTCAAAACCCTGTTGTTGCTCTTCGGCCCACTTGACTGGTTGTTTCTTGAGTATCTGCCCTGCTTTGGTTCCTCGAAGAAGTTCATTTAGTGGTAAAACTATCTTGGAGAAATCTTTAACAAACCACCAGTAGTAACCAACGAAACCCAAGAATCTTCCAACATCCTGCATTGTTATGGGGACTGGCCATTCTCTCACTGCTTTCAGCTTTTCAGGTTCAGGTGATACACCATTGCCAGACACTAAGTGACCCAGGTAATTCACTTGAGACTGCAGGAGAGAACATTTGGAGGGTTTTATTTTCAGACTGTACCATATCAGTCAAGCAAAAACTTCATCTAAGTGCTACAGGTGCTCTCAGTGGTTCTTGGAATACAATGAAACCCCATTTATCCGAATGTGTCCAGGGATATGAAACCTGTTCGGATAAACAGGGTTTCGGATAAACGAGAGACAATGAAAAAATTAGCACGACGCAGTCCTGAGTTAGTAAGTAGCATTTAATGACACAGATTAAAAACAGTAGCAAAGTGTTCGCATTATAGGCACAATATCAGTACAGTACTGTACATTAAATAAATAGGTAACAATTGCACATTCATGATTGCACATTAGTAAAACCAGTACTGTACTTAGAAACTAATGATTGCGTGTTTGCAGAGTACCTTAAAGTATGTCCCAGAAAGTCCACTTCTGTTAAACTGTTTTAAAGTAAGCTGACAAAGAAACATAGAATTTGATGGCAGGACTTCCAGTTCTGTTATACCTCCGTGAAGCTGTTCTTACGGTGAGCTCCTGCCTTCACAATTCAATAAAACGAGCATAATCATAAAAATCCTTTTAGAATCATGAATCTGTTATTACTGCTCAATGAGAATAAAAACAAAATGGCAAAAGCATCGCGGAATCGGTTCCAGCCGATGGCCGAAAATGTAGAATGTGATGAGATGCAGTCAAATGATGGCTAGGCCTACACTAAAAATACCCTGGGCTCAGAGAAAAAACAACAAAGACCGAAGTCAACCAAAAATATTTCAGAGGCTACAACAGATACTCTTTTACAAGCCATAGCTGACTTCAGATAAGAAGTAAGAGAATTGCTTAATAACCTTAGACAGGACATTACTCACCTGGAATCCAGAATACCTGAAGCTGATCAACAGACCTCTACAAACTCCATACGGCTAGATGATTTAGAAGAGACAGTCAGAACCATTCTTACTGAACAGATAGCAATCTCGGCTCGGCAAGAAGACGCTGAGAACCGGGGTCGGCGTCGCAATATTAGAGTGTTCGGATCCCGGAGGGTGAAGAAGGGAATGACACACGTGCTTTCACAGACTACCTTCTTCAGACGGTGTCATCCCTCGATCCCGAATACCAGCTCAATGTCGAGAGAGCGCACCGCGCTTTAGGCCCCAAACCTCATCTCCTGTTTGATAATGGTTATGCTCCCTTAACCCAGTGACAACGTAGAGAATATGGCCCTCTCTTCCCAATCCTCAGAGCAAAGCAAATTCGCTTTAAGACCCTCTATCCTGCTAAACTAGAGGTCCACCTCGCCACAGGAACCCAGGTCTATTCTTCAGCCAGTGAAGCAGCCACTGACCTACAATCAAGAGGAATCATCCCAGAAAAAAACAAGGACATGATGATCCAGCACCTGAAGCAATCCCCAAGACAACAAAAACAGCAAGAGACGCAATCTTCCATGACGATTCCAGAACTTATTCTGCAGCTTCAACAATATCGTAACCCAGTTATCCCAGTTTGAGACTGGAACGAGGAGACTGACATGATGTGGGTGAGTGGAGTGGACTGGGAAGTACTCCCCGACCGGGGTGGGGGTTGGGGAGGAGAGGCTGGACCGCAGTGGCCATGAGGGAGCTTAACAAAAACGAGTCAAGGCGCCCATTTAACTAAATTCTGCCAGCAACTGTTTGGACTCAGCCTTATGGCCTCACCACGGATTCCTTGATTGTGGGGATTTTCCCTAACTAGGGATTCTGTGCCTATGCACATCTGTTCCTCAGATGGTGGCAGATTCGGGCCTTCCTCCCCCCCGCCCTGTGTCCCAGAAGTTCGAGATGAGTCTCTCCGGACTGCGTCCCACCCCGAGGTAAAACTCTAGTCCTATCCTAAAAATGCCTTAAGTATGGTGTGAACTTGTTCACTTCAAATGCTAAAAGCTTACTCCTAGCTCCAGCGACTCTCACAGCCAGGCCAACAACATGTGGCTTTCCTGGGGCTGCTGCGGTGCGGTGCGGGGGGTGGACTGGGGTGTTTTCTGTGTGCAAACCACTTTGGGTTCTCTCGACCTAGACCTGTGGTGGCTCCCTTAATGCTAAATGGTCATTTTTGCCTACTGTATTGTTGTGAGGCCATGGGTTCACTTCGAGGGATGGTTAGGAGTGGGGCTGGAGCTGCCCGCTGGCGGGGGGCTGGTGAGATGGAGGATCCCTTCCTGCATGGGTAGGCTATGGGGTTGCTTGTCTAACCATCCATCCAGCAATGAAGTTACCCCATCGCAGCTCCACTCTGAAGCTAAACAGACAACTTCATACGAAAAAGACGTCGTTGCTGGCGGATCCCTCAGGCCACGAAGTCCTGGGTTTCTGTGCCGGGACCCCTGGTCCGGAGTCATTTCCTTTGCTCTCTTGGTCCCCCCCCCCCGAGATCTTGCCATAAACACTCACACCGCACGTTTTCTCCGGTTTGGTCCTGGAGGAGTTCTGGCCCTGTTCCCACTGAGACGGACACACCGGGGGGGGGGTAGGTTAAACTTGTCCCCAGGGGTTTTCGCCAGTACTACATTCCCACTACGCAGAATTATTAAGGGGAATGACGAAGGGGTTCCCCCATGTTTCTCTTACCACATAGGTTTCATCGGCCCTTCTTGGGTGCCTCTCGAACACTCTGACCCAGTTTATAGCCAAGCACTTTTTCCCCTGGCTCTCCTTTAAGTCTTTTGACACTGGGTGGCGGGGAGGGAAGGTGGTAACAATGGGGTGCTTAGCCTTTGTACCGATCCACCATGGACGTGTCTTTGGTGGGGCAGGTACTGGGGGGCCTGGACCCCACCCTGACATCTACCTGTCATATTTCCACTGGGTCTGGGTTGGGTGGTGGGGGGTCCCCTTCCCCCCTTCCCCGGTAGTCCCATGGGACAGACTGAGTCTCAGCAGTATAATTAATCTTCCCCAAACAAGGGCAGAATTCACACAATCCAGGGGAGGATAGCAAATACTCCCCCCCAGTCTCAATTATCTCAGGGGGGGATGGGGGACGGGGTGAGAGTGTCCCTTAATAGATGCCCTACTGAATCAGGGTAACCTTTTGTTGACACCCTCTAGATTCCACGAACATTAAGCCAGAGACAGGGGGCGGTTGTGTGACCTCACCCTTATTTATTTGCTAGTTGAAGTCCGGCCTACCCTCACTGGTGCAACAGAGGTTATGGGCCTCCTACAATATCCTCTTGAAGCCTCATCTTCCTGCCCCTCTTCTAGGCACCTCTAGAAATGCTTGCCCAAACTCATGACTGTACCAATCTCATGCCATTATCCCTCTGATGCGTCTAAGATTTCAACAGAAGGCGAGGGTTGACTCCTTGGGAGTACATCGTTCCCTGGTCCGTGCTACCTGGAGCATTCCCTCCTTTGGGCGGACATGAGATTGCCTATTTCCTCCCCCACTTATATGCCCGCTTCCTTAGACAGGCCATACAGCCATGGCTGCCCTGGGAGGGTACCTCCTCCCCTCCTTTTGCCCCCCAGCTGTCATCTCACAGTAACAGGGCTCCTAGAATAGGGATATGCTCTCACCAAGCAGGTTCTATGATTATCAGCCCCCAGGGATTTTACATTCCCGCCTACTTGTTATACACTGTCCTGAGACTGGCTGGGGGAGTGCCGGGGATCCCCATCTGAAAGACCCAATACTATTTAGGTCCTCTCCTCCAGTTCCAAATGCCGCCCTCAGTCGGCCTCCACATTCCAGAGCCACACCCCACTTCGAACTCAACGGTGTTCTGAGGCATCAGACTTCCCCAGATCACTTAATAATGGCCGAGGCCTGGGGTCAGTAGGGTGCATATGGTGTCCTCCCGCCCAGACCAATCCATAACTCTATAGGGCCTCTGCCCCTTCAATTCCAAGTCGAAAATTAACTGTGGTCAAGACTTTTCAACCACAACTACTTACTAGTTCATACCCCACTAAACTTCCTACTCCTAGTCTACAAACAATTTGCCTATCTAGACTAACGAAGGTAGTGAGTTTCCCTAATGCCATATTTTTATCCCCAACAAAACGAAGGCACCAGACCACTTTTGTAGTGATCTTGCTATCACTCCCTTAGGGGCTCTGTTCCTGTTCCTGAATGCTATTTTATTCGGGATCATGTTAAGAACCCTTATCTCCACGTGGGGTCCAAGAGGTCCCTTGGATAGGAGAATCCAGGAGAAGCTCCAGATGAGCTCCTCCCAAATGGAGGTCGATTTGTACATAGGTTTATTCCTTGAAACAAATATGCATACTAAATTCACTCTAAACAAACTCCACTTTTTACATCTCTCAACAGTTTCTAGGAATACTTGTTGGTTATCCTTGTTATTTATTGTTTTAAGTCCTAGTTCATGGTCATTTGATCAACTGTTTGTTGTGGCACCCTAAGAGATGCAAAATTGGGGGGGGGGCACTTACACAATGGAACAGTATTATGCAAATATGTTTTATTGAACCAGGGATGTCAAAATGTTAAGTGCTCATTGGTGAAGCCTTGGGTCTGCTGGGTAGCATGGTCCGACAAACTCCCCATCTTCTCCCTGGTAGGGTAAAAAAAAGAAACACAAAATCAATAGTCATACTCCCAAAAATGGGCATGCTAAACCCTGTTAAGATATTATCCCACAACATAAATGGGATACACGACCCAATCAAACGTGCTAGGCTGATGCAATATCTATCTAAGCAGACTACAGACTTAATTTTTCTACAGGAAACCTACCTCTCAGAGGCAGAGCACCTTAAGCTGAAATGGGGTGGAAGATATAAGGTGGTCGCCTCATCCCACCCCAGAGGGAGGAAAAGAGGTGCAGCAATCCTCATCGCTAGGAACACACCCCTGGAAATTCAACAAACACATATAGATGCCAATGGCCGCTTTGTGATAATACAGGGATTACTATATGGCAAACAAGTAACTTTAGCCAGTGTATGTTTTCCTCCCCAATCTACCTTCCCAGTTTATAGAGGATTTATGTCCACTCTATTTGACCTCATGCAAGGACAATTAATCATGGGAGGAGATTTGTATTTGACTCTAACCTCCCACCTAGACTGCTCAAATCCCCATAACTATAGAAACAATAAAACTGCCAGACAATTCAGATCTACTATAGAACACCTTGGATTGATAGATGTCTGGCATCGGATATTTCCTTCCAACCCAGGGTTTACTTACTACTCCCCTAGATTTAAAACACATTCTAGACTAGATTACATCCTCACAACCTGTGAGCACTTATCACTAATTCAAGATATTAATATAGGCCCTAAACTAATATCTGACCACCACCCACTGACCATCTCTTTGGACCTAGGACGGGAAGGAAAGAGATTGCTTTGGAGACTTAATCTGGCAATATTGTCAGACCACGAATATGTTGAAAGCCTTTCTTCCAAGATTTCCTGATTCTTCACTGAAAATTCAGACCCATCCATATCCCAAGCTATACAATGGGATGCAATGAAAGCCACAATCCGAGGAGAGTTGATAGTATATTCCTCAAGGAAAAACAAGGAAAGGGATCTAGAATATCACAGACTGTCCAACCAATTAAAAAACTACCAGATGCTATATAGGGAGGGAGACGCCGAAGTGCAACTCTCAATTAGAAACATGAAAGCAGATCTCCATAAGATAATAGATAGCAAAGTCCGGCAATCCTTGTATTATTTGCGTCAAACGATTCACGAGGGAGGGCCCAGGAGCGTTAAATACTTGACACGTAGATTAAAGACTAACAAGACAGCATCTACAATACTCCCTCTAAAAAAATCCCTCCTCAAGACAGACGCATAATACTGTGGCACACATCCAAAAAGCTTTTATAGACTACTTTTCAAAACTGTATTCCCCCATTAGTGCACCTAATCAAGCTAAAATTATACAATTCCTGAAACAGGCAAATTTACAAACCCTCACCCCTCTTCAAATCAACTCCCTAAAAGCTCCAATTTCTCCATTGGAAATAGAAGAAGTAATAAAAAATATTAAAACAGGAAAATGCCCAGGTCCAGATGGATACATACCAGACTGGTACAAGAAATTCAGAAAGGATTTAACCCCAAAACTCCTTGCGCTTTTCAACGAGATTTCCCAGGGCGGTGTATCCCTTCCCTCATGGGACTATGCAACTATAGCACCAATAATAAAACCTAATAAAGATCCCGTAGACCCCAGATCATATAGGTCAAACTCAATTTTAAATGTTGATTATAAAATTTATATGGCTATTCTCTCTGCAAGACTTGAAAATATAATCCCTAACATAATACATCATGACCAATCCAGACTCATTAAAAGTTAGAATATATCAGATAATATCCATAGAGCCTTACTACAAGAATTTGTACAAACCAGGCAAATTCCAGTGGTATTTATTAGTTTAGACATGGAAAAGGCGTTCGACCGTGTTTCATGGCCCTTCTTATGGGAAACTCTTAAAATGTTTCATTTTTTCCCACAATTTATCACTTGTTTAAAAACAGCTCCCCTGAAGCATACGTCAGGGTTAACGGCTCCCTGTCGCGGCCCTTTCCCTTGGGTAGAGGGACAAGGCAGGGCTGTCCTCTGTCCCCTTATCTTTTTGCATTATTTATAAAACCACTAGCAGCTCTTCTTCGAAATACTCCCTTAGTAGAAGGAATAGGCCAAAAGGAATACAAAATAGGATTGTTTGCAGATGACAAAATGTTAACCCTACTGTCTCCCTCGCAATCAAGCCCGTCTACATGGAACATTTTATCTCAGTTTGAAAAACTGTCAGACTTTAAACTAAACATAAACAAAACTGAAATACTATCTTTCAATTACTTCTCTTCTCTTCTCCCCATTTAAAAAAGACCTTCCCATTCAAATGGCTAACAACTAAAATAAAGTATTTAGGCCTCCGCCTTCCTTCTGACCCTGGGGTTTTAGAATTGTCTAACTACAAACCTCTTACACTCCAGATACAGGCTGATCAAGATAGGTAGTCCTCAATTTTTATCCCCCTACATCAAAAAATATCAATGATTCGTATCAATGTCCTCCCTCGGATTCTCTATCTGCTCCAGACCATCCCTTATTTCCCCTCTAAGTTTTACTTCACCTCTTGGAATAAAATCTTACAAAACTTTATATGGGGAAAAAAATCGTCCCAGAATCAGATTATCCACCCTAAAATTATCTCTAGCCCAGGGTAGCTTGAACCTTCCAGTCTTTTATTTATATGCCCAAGCAGCATTCCTAAGAACCTTAGTACTATGGCTCACTGAGTCCTATAATTCTCCTTGGAAAACTATAGAGTTTCAAACAACGATTTATATGACATAAAAAAGATTCTGTTTTCCTCTGACAACAGATTTTTTAACCCATCAACTTTAACAGAATAATGGCTCAGACATATAAGCACTGGAAACAGATAAGAAATGCAGGCCCAACTCAAAAAATATACGAATATTGTAAGCTAATATCACAAGATGAAAAATTTACCCCAAACTATATGAACCAAGCCTTTACCTGATGGCGTGATATGGGTCTATCACATAACTATCAGTTCCTGTCTACAGATGGAATTATTCCATTTGATAGACTTCAATCTTCATTTCCCCTCAAGAACTCAGGCCAATTTAAATACTTTCTGATTCGTAATCATATCCTCCAAAACAATATAATACCTCCCAGACTACCTATTCCTACCCCTGAACTACTCAAATTGTTTATTGAAGCAAATAAGGGAAATTTGGGAGCTCACTTAATAGGCCTTATCCATAGAGAACTTCGGTCTGGCCTCCATACATCTGCAACATTCATATTAACCTCCTAGAATAAAGACCTACAAACACAAATCTCCCCCGAATTATGGACAAGATCATCCCTAACTGAGATAAAGTCCACTTCATCCCCTTATTGGAGGGAGTTTGCATGGAAATGCCGCTCTAGATATTTCAGAGCTCCGGCAATATTAATGAAATATCTTCCTGACAAGTATGGGAAATGTTGGAGGAAATGTGGATGCCGCTGAGCCACGCTAGGACATGTTTTCTGGTCCTGTCCATTCCTTATGCCCTTTTGGCTAGCTTTTCAGAACGAGCTAACTATAAATTTTACTGAACCAGTGGAACTTACTGCTGAACAGTTCCTTATGGGAGTTTATCCGGACCATGCTCCCCCCGGGAGAAATCTCTACTACCGATATGTTTTATAGCAGCCAAGAAGGCAATTAATAGGTGTTGGATGAGGACCCAGATCCCTACTGTCCAGAACTGGAGGAAAATAATGTCCGAAATTTATAAAACCGAGACCTTCAATGCTGAACAACAGGGGTGATCCACTTCACGAATGCTGAAATGGAAGCTGTGGATCCAATTTGTAACTTCACAACAGCTAGATCTGAGTATATAAAATCTACCTAAATTATAAGAAAAATAACTATAAAGTTGTACTGACCCTGAACAGTCAATGACCTGAGGTTTCACCTGCTAGTAAATTTATATAATCAACTATATAACAATAATTAGAAAATGCACTTTACAAAAGACAAGAAATGTACTTTATTTAGAAAGAATGTTACAGAATCTTGTAATGTCCTTTGTGTATTTATGTGGAAAAAATTATTTAATAAAAAGAAATTAAAAAAAAAAAGAATTTGATGGCAGATAAGGACTACTTGGCCCTCCTAGTCTGCCCATTTCCTTACCTAACAGATAAGCTGCAGATTCTAGTTAACCAACAGCCCTACTTCCTCCTACCCCAACTAGAATTGCTTATGTCTGTCCCAAGCATTCTTGAATTTCCCACTGTTTTTTGACTCTCATTCTCTTTAGGAAGGTTGTTCAATGCATGTATAACCTCTCTGTGAAGAAATACTTCCTCACATTACCACTGAGCCATCCCCCCTCTATCTTCAAATTGTGCCCCTTTGTTCTTGCACATCTCTTTTTATGAAATATGCTACCCTCTTGGACTTTGTTGATTCCCTTGAAGTATTTGAAAGTTTCTATCATGTCCCCCCTCCCTCCTTTCCTCAAGGCTATACATCTAAAGCTCCTTTAGTCTTTCTTCATGTGTCTTCTGGTGCACACGATGCACCATTTTGGTTGCCCTCCTCTGGACAGCCTCCGCCCTGTCTATGTCTTTGCGGAGATGGGGTCTCCAGAACTGTGCACAGTGCTCCAGATGTGAGCTTTAACAACCTCTGCACACAGAGGGCCAACAACTTCCTGTTTTCTACTGGTGATGCCTCTCCCTATGCATCCCAGTATCCCCCCAGCCCTCCTTACTGCCTTCTAACATTACTGGCCCACCTTTAGGTCATTTGGTGCGACTACATCCAGGTCCCTTTCCATTTTTGTTGTTGTCAGTATCTCACCCCCCATTGTGTACTCTTCCCCTGGGTTTTGGTTTCCCAGGTGCATTATTTTGCACTTCTTTGCACTGAATCTAAGCTGCCATACATTTGACCATTCCTCCAACCTTGCCAAGTCCCTTTCATCCTTCCACCCCACCTTTTCTGTATCAACTCTATTGCTGATCTTTATATCATCTGCAAAGAGACATACTTTCCTTACAGTCCCTCTGCAATGTCTTATAGAGACATTAAAAGGACTTGCCCTGTACTAAACCCTGCAGTACCCCACTAGTAACCCCTCTCTTTCACTGTGGTCTCCATTTACTATTAGCCGCTGTGTCCTGTTGTCCAGCCAGTGTTTTACCCAGGCTACCACCCTGGGACCCATTCCCAGGCTGGCTAATTGTTTATTAATCATTTGTGTGGGACTGTGTCAAATGTCTTGTTAAAGTCTAGGCCAATATCCACAGCCCTCCTGGTCTACTACTTTGGTTACCCAGTCAAAGAAATCAATTAGATTTGTCTGACATGACCTTCCTGGCTGTGAATCCATGCTGCCTTGGGTCCTGTGCCCCACTAGCCTCTAGGTACTCAACAATTCTTTCCTTCAGAAGCGATTCCATCACTTTCCTACCACTGAGGTCAAACTGACAGGTCTGTAGTTTTCTGCCTCTGTCTTACTCCCATATTTGTGAAGAGGAATCACAACTGCCCTCCTCCAGTTCCTCAGGTACCACACCATCCTCCCATGATTTATTAAAAGGGCAGTCAGTGGTGTTACTAGTTCTTCCTTAGTTCTTTTAGAATTCTGGGTGAACCCATCAGGCCCCATTGCACTCTTCAGTTTTAAGAGTTCTTTCAGAACCCTTCTTCTGTGAAAGGACTAATATCAACCCCCTATCCAGAGTGCTCTTATTCACTGGATTAGGTATCTCCCCTGCTTTTCTATTGTGAATACTGAGCAGAAATATTCGCTCGGTATCACTGCTTTTCACTGTCGCTCTCTACCCAACCACCTTTCTCTTTATTCAGCCTCAGTATCCCTGCCTTTTTCTTTTCTTTGCCTCTAATGTAGCTATAAAAGGTTTTATCCTCTAAATGAGTTCGCTTATCTTTTCCTCAGTTTGGACCTTTGCTATTCTGACTGCCTTCCCGCTCTTCTGCTTTTAACTGGTACAGATTCTGTCCTGCTCTTCAGTGTTTCTTATACTTCCTGAATGCTATCTTTTCTCCCTTACCTTCCTAGCCACTTCTTTGATTTTCACATCTGTTAGCTCGCTCTTGTATGTAGAGCAGAAAGCAGCTAACTAAAAAGCTACATTTTCTTATTAATTTAAAACTTATATCTCAGCAAGAGTCAGTGTCTGTTGAGATTAAGAAGACAATACTTTATTAGAAGTAGAAGGGGTCTTATTTAGGTTAAAAAGAAAGAAAAGAAAGAAAGTCAGTGTTTGTTCAGTGCTGGGAAGGGTACTGTACCAAGGACTTTGCTAAACCAGTAGAGGAGAGAGAGTTTAATTGGGGTGGCTTAGACACTATAAAGCAGGTGACTCAAATTACAACTTCCTGTTGCTAGCCTTTTTCTTACTAATTGCCCTCCATCCCACCCTGAGCCAGTTCTACTTTTATAGCCACTGATCTGACTGTCAACAGAAACTTCCTGTTTGGCAGTAGGAAGGGAAGGACCAGAGAAACATTGGTTTTGTCAACCCCACGAAAGTATCTCACTCTCCCTAGCTGCTGGTGGTCTGACACTGAGCAAAGAAGAAGGAGGCTACTAAAGAAGATAGGAAGTTGCTGTCCCAGAACAGGAAGGGTGAGAGTTGTAAGGAGAGTGAGAGAGTAAGCATACAGAGAAACAGGAGAGGGGACACAAAATAAGACATGATAGGAGGGTGCAGTGCAATGGCTGTGGAGGCAGTGTTCCAGGAGACATTCTGAGGCTGCGATGTTGCCCTATTTGCAGGCACCTCTGGTCTGAGAGAGGAGGTTGCCTGTCTCCAGGCTGACCTGGCTAGGATTCGTGAAACCTCCTCACCACTAGGCCAATGCCACTACCTCAGAGGTTCCCAAGAAAGAGGAGAGGCTGGACCAGGTGGGCCTAGGGAGGGAGAAGGTGGTGGAACAGAGTTGCATCCCTCCAGCTGTACCCCTCACCAATTCATCGGGCTTTGGTGGATAGTGTTCTCTATGGAGGCACCTGCAGTGGAGACCAAGGAGGATGCTGGGAACCTTCACAAAGCAGACCCACAGGAGGGTAGGGATGGACCCTACAGGTGAAGGAAACAACCCTGGTGGGGGACTCCAACTTAGGGGGTAGAAATGGGAGAGGAAGGGAGGGAGGCATGTTCCTGGCGCTACTGGCTTGAGGGACAGGAAGCGAACCTCAGGATCGTGGGAGGAGCTGCATGAGGGAGGGAGCTGGATGTCATTGTCCACCTAGGGACAAATGACCTGGCTAGAAGGGGACTGCAGTGCAAGAGGAGTTTGTAGAGTTGAGGAGGCCTTAGACAAGAAGAGCAATGGTAACCTTCTCGGAGGTGCTGCCTGTCTATGGCAAGGGTGATGTTAGGGCACCCTCACCAGAGAATTCAATGAGTGTTGAAAACTGTGGAGCCCAGGGTTTTGGCTCATTGGGGACTGGAGCCACTTTGAGGGATGCAGACCTATACTAGTGTGATGGTCTGCATCTGTCCAGGGGGGGAACCAGGATCCTTAGGAGAGGTTTAAATGCTTCATTGGCAAGCATTAAACCAGCTACGGGGAGGCACTGAAAAGGAGCAGGGAAATCCCAGCCTCCCCCACAAAACATGGTAATTAGTGAGGTAAACACCAAGGTAGAGAAGTTATTAGGAGCAGAACAGAGGTAAATGTAAAAAGGCAAAAGGCAGTAAGGACAGGAATGGGGCTAAAAGGGGTAAGGCTATCAAAAGTGGAGGGTGATGAGTACCAACGCCCAAGTCTGTGTAACAAGCTCTCTGAACTAGTGGCCTTGATGGAAGAGGGTTGCCTGGATATTGTGGCAGTCACAGAAACATGGTACACAGAGAACCATGACTGGGATGTCAACATACCAGGATACACAACTACAGGAGGGGCAGGAGGGGTAAAAGAGGAGGAGGAGTAGCTCTCTATGTAAAGGAAGGGATCAAAGCAACAGAACTAAAGAGTAAACAAGGACCAGATGAGGCACTCTGGGTCACCCTAGAGACAGGAAATGGCACCACAATCCGTATAGGGTTGTATACAGACATATATCTCAGGGGAGGGAATGGACAAGGAAATGATAGAAGGCTTCCTAGAATGGCATAAAAGGGGAGATATTGTTGATGGGGACCTGAATATGCTAGATGTTAACTGGAGCACCTTGCTGCAGGCACACACCCAAGAGCAGGGTCATTCTTGATGCTCACAGGGGCATGCCTCAGACAGCTAGTATTGGAACCCACTCGGAAGGGAGCAATCTTAGACCTGGTACTCTCAAATGGGGATGGAGAAAGAATCTCAGATTTAGAGGTGGGTAGCCATCTGGGAACAAGCAACCACCTAACAGTGTGGTTCACAATAAACACAGCCATACAGTCAAGCCATACAAAAGCAAGAGTATTGGACTTCAGGAGGGCTGACTTTGGGAAAATGAGAGAGGGCCTTAGAAAAGCACTAGCAAACAGGCAAGAAGGAGGGGTGGAGGAACAATGGGGAGTAATCAAAACAGCCATCACGGAGGCAACAAGCCTTTGTGTAAAGCAAATCAATAAAACACAACGAAGGAAAAAACTGCCATGGTTCTCAAAAGAGGTGGCAGGGAAGGTTAAGGAGAAAAGGATAGTATCTGTGAAATATAAGAAACAGAGAAGGAGCAGGACAGAGAACTTTATCGGTTAAAGCAGAAAGAGGTTGGGAAGGCAGTCAGAATAGCAAAGGTCCAAACTGAGGAAAGGATAGCTAATTCTGTTAAGAAGGGGATAAGACCTTTTATAGGTACATTAGGAGGGAAGAAAGACCAAAGGAGGGATACTGAGGCTTAATAAAGGGAGGAATGTGAGTAGAGGGGACAGTGAAAAGCAGGGATACTGAACGAAAATTTCTGCTCAGTATTCACAAAGGAAGAGGAGGAGGTACCTAAACCAAACAAGAGAAACACTCTGAAGATGGGGGTCGATACTAGTCCATTTACAGAAGAAACGGTCTGAAAGAAGTACAAATTGAAGGTGGACAAAGCAATGGGGCCTGATGGAATTAACACTCAAGAATTCTAAAAGAACTAAGGGTAGAACTAGTGACACTGCTGACTACCTCTTTAACAAATCATGGGAGGATGGGGTGGTACCTGAGGACTGAGAAGGGCAGATGTGAGTCCTCTTCACAAAAGTGGGAGCAGGACAGAGGCAGGAAACCACAGACCAGTTAGTTTGACCTCAGTGATAGGGAAAATGATGGAATCACTTGAAGGAAAGAACTGTTGAGTACCTAGAGGCCAGTGGGCACAGGACCCACAGCAGCATGGATTCACTGGCGGGAGGTCGTCAGATGAATCTAATAGATTTCTTTGACTGGGTGACCAAAGTAGTAGACCAGGGAGGGCTGTGACATGGCCTGCCTACCTAGATTTTAGCAAGGCATTTGATACAGTCCCACACAAAAGATTAATACACGAGTTAGCCAGCCTTGGAGTGGGCCCCAAGGTGGTAGCCTGGATAAAAAATTGGCTAAACAACAGGACGCAAAGGGTAGTAGTAAATGGAGTACACAGTGAAGAAAGAAGGGTTACTTGTGGGGTACCGCAGGGTTCAGTACTGGGACCGGTCCTTTTTAATGTCTTTATAAGTGACATTGCAGAGGAACTGGAAGGAAAAGTATGTCTCTTTGCAGACTACACAAAGATCTGCAACAGGGTTGATACACAAGATGGAGTGGAAAGGATGAGAAGGGACTTGGCAAGGTCAGAGGAATGGTCAAATGTATGGCAGCTCAGATTCAATGCAAAGAAGTGCAAGGTAATGCACATGGGAAACAAAAATCCAGGGAAGAGTACAATGGGGGTGAGATACTGACAACAGTAACAAGCATTTGTCAGGCCAATGTTGCTTGCTTCTATGTGCTGTTTAGGTATTTGAAGTCACTGGAGTGCAAATATTGAAAATTTCATAACTTACTTAGCGCAGGGACTGCGCACATAGGACTCATAAGTTCACAGGAGCGATACAACTCTATAGCATTACCCAATAAGCCTCGTCATTATTTCAATGGATTTGACAACTTCCAATATGTCTGTCTAATCTAGTTTTGAAGATCTCAATAGTGTCACTGTTCACCATCTTTTCAGGAAGTCCATTCCAATGAGCCAGCACCCTCTGGTTTATCCAGGCATCCCTCTTGTTAGTTTTATACTTTTCACCTCTAAGTTGATACTTGTGGGCTCTCGTGTTTCTGTCAGTTGTCTTGACTTCCAGTCTCACACATTTGCATAGGTCACTGTTTCTAAAAGCTCTGTATACTAAGCACAAGTCCCTCTTGCATTTATACTACAAAGTGTACAGGCCCAACTCCTCCAATCTCTCCCCATATGAAAGATGTTTTAATTGTCTGACTCTCTTGGTTGCTCTCCTTTGCACCCCCTCCAATAGCTTAACATCTCCCCTATTATGAGGTGCCCATAATTGAGCACAATACTGCATTTGTGGTCTGACCAATGATACATAAAATGACAACAAAACACCTCTATCCCTACTTCTGATATTTCTTAGTATGCAGACCATCATTTTGTTCGCCCATTTTGCCACCTCCACACTGCGGTATTTGAATGACAGTTTGTGATAACTATTCCTAAATCCCTTTCGCTGTCTGTGACTCTAAGTTCTGATCCATATAGAAAATATTCTGCTACTTTGTTTCTCTTGCCAAAGTGCATAACACTGCACTTATCGATGTTAAAGGACATCTTATGTTTCTTGGTCCATGTTCCTATTTCATTCAAATCTTTTATAGTTGGTTTATGGCTAGTTCACTATAGACTACAGCACCCAGTTTTGTGTCATCAGGAAACTTACATAGCCAGGGTTTTGAAGTCTGCATAAATGACACAAATACATTAAACAGGGATGGTCCCAACACCGATCCCTACTGGACCCCTAGTCACCCTTCTTCAGTTAACCTGTTCCCAGGCTTCTTTTTCCATTTTGGTTAGGTTAATGAACATTTGGTTAGTTCCTTCTCTTTTGTACAGATTTCTAAATTCCTCATCACATATTCATTCAAATGCCAGTACATTTGTATTATAAGGTGGGTTAAAAGTGGAAGGTGTCCTGAAGTCTGTGAGGTCCAAGTCCTGCAAGCGGGCTATGTATATGATACAAATGTCAAATCCTTATACTGTAATTCTGGAATGGATTAATATTTTTTCACCAAACTAACAAAAAGCATCATTCCAGGGCAAGTCCATTCTACCCTAAAAATTTCAGACCAAAAATTCCAAACTGGCTGGGCACTAGGTGGTGACAAAAAAAAAAAAAAACATTTTTCAACTTTTTGCACCATCCAGGTCTTGGAATCTGCACATCTGACTGGAGCAAAACTTGGTACATCAACAGACCTTGCCTCCCAGATCATGCATGCAAAGTTTGTGTGAATCTGTTGAACAGGGGTGAAGCTACTAAACTGCAAAGTAAGGGGTTTAACATTAAACAACCTACTCAGCCCTAACAGTAGTGGCACTACTGGGCGGCTATAACATTCTGTGCAAAAGAACTATGTTAATGCAGATTGGGGTTGCTACCACACAAAACTCAAACCTCACAAAATATGGAAAACTGCCATTACACTTTTTAACGTAATGCCCACAAAGTCTGGAAATGGGCCCTTATGACTGTCAAGCCTAACTCCCACTGCCTCCCTTCCCCTCATTACCCAAGGCCAACTACAGGTATGGGGTAGAGCGTCAATAATGTAGTACTTCTTACAGGCCAGCATATCCAACACTTGTAAATAGCAACCCAATTTTCCACTTTCCCATCTGCTACCCTCATGACCCAAGAAACATTGAAACATAGAATTTGCCAACAGATAAGAACCACTTCGTCACCAAGTCTGCCCATTTTTCTCTACCTATAGTATCACCACAGATCCTTATCTCTGGCCTATTCTCCCTCCCCCTTCCTCTTCCCTAATGCCTATCCCATGCATTCTTGAGTACCACTGTTTTTGCCACCACTGCCTCTGCTGGAAGGCTGTTCCAGGAATCCACTGCTCTTTCTGTGAAGTACTTCCTCACATCTCTCCTGAATCTACTCCCCTCCAGCTTCATAGCATGTCCCCTTGTTCTTGAGCGCCTTTTTCTGAAAAACACTTCCCTTCTGCCATTTACTCTCATGATGTATTTAAGGTCTCTATCAAATCCTCCTATCTTCCAAGGTGTGCATATTTAGGTCCTTTAGTCTCTCCTCAGACCCTGCACCATCTTAGCTGCCCTCCTCTGTATGACTTCCAGTCTGTCTATGTCCCTCTGAAGATGTGATCTCCAGAACTGGACACAGCACTTTAGGTGAAGTTTTTCCAATGATCTATACAGAGGCAACACCATCTCCCTCTTTCTGCTAGTGATACTCCTTCCTATGCACTCCAGCATCCTGCTAGCCCTCCCAACTGCCTTGTTGCACTGCCTCATCACCTTTAGGTCATCAGATATGATTACCCACAGGTTTTTTTCCTACTTGGTGGTCATCAGCACCACCCACCCATTTTATGCTCTGTCCCTGGGTTTTTGTGCCCCAAGCACATTATTTTGCAGTTTTTGCATTGAAACCCAGCTGCCATACCCTTAACCACTCCTTAACTTTTCTCAGGTCACTGCTCATCCTTTCCACACACACCCTGATGTGTCCACCCAATTGCACATTTGATGTCATCCACAGAGAGCAGACCTTTCCTTCCAATTCCTCTGCAATGTAACTTATAAAGACATTAAAGAGGACAGTTCTCAACACTGTTCCTGAACCACCCCACTGGTCACCTTCCCTTCCTCTGAGGTGAACTCCGTATACCACCTTACCACTCTCTCTGCCGCCTATCCCTCCAACTAATTTCTTAACCAGTTTACCACCTTGGGACCACTCCCAAGCTACCTAGATGCTTTGTAGTCTCCTAGGTGGAATGCTGTTGAAAGCCTTACTAAAATCTAGGTAGACAATGTTCACCACTCCCCAATCTATTTCTTTGGTCACCCAGTAAAAGAAATCTATCAGATTCATTTGACATGACCCCATCATGAATCCATGCTTGGGTCTTGTAACCCATTGGATTCAAGGTATTCATAAGAACATAAGAAGCTGCCAGCAGAAGGAGACCACCTGGTCTAACTAGTCTGCCCAATTCTTTTGGGGGGTGTTCTTTACCCCTACTCTAGTGCCGCTACTCTCTCTCTCTCTCTCTCCCCTTTTCTTGTGACCCATGACTTTCCTCTGTGTTTGTCCCAGGCATTTTTGAATGAACTCATTGTCCTTGCTGCCACAACCAGAATTCCCCAATCCTTTCCTTCAGCAGTAATTTCCCACCACTGATATCAGGATGACTGGCCTATAATTGCCAGCCTCCTCCCTTCTACTACTTTTGTGAAGCAGGACTCATCTGCTCTCCTCCAGTCAGATCTGGCACCATGCTACAAGGCTGTGCTAGTCATGTGACTCTATAGGTCCAACTTAAGTTGCACAGTTACTGCACAGTTGTATGTTTGTTGGTGTGTGGTCTTGTAAACCCTGTATATAGTAGAACATCCATTTAACAGCAGTATTTTGTTTTACAAATTGCCTAGTAGAAGATGTACCATGCACGTTTTCAACAAGACCCTGAGTAAAAAAGTATACATGTCCCAGACACAGAAAGTTACAAGTGTGTAATTTACATAGTACTTACAAATCTTTAACAAGTCTGCTGCTTTGCACAGTGTTCACATTATTGTGTGCAAACTAAGCCTTGGTATACATGAATGTAAAATTATTTACCTGTGCCCCACAGGTACCATATTTCATCAATTAGAAGTCACCATCATTTAGAAGCTGCCCTTGTTTATGAACTATAGCCAAAAAATCAATGTTACTAGAAGCTGCCCTTGATTAGTAGCTGTGGCTTCAAATGAGGGCAGCTAACTAATCAATTAAATACTGGTACTGTTAGTGCACATTCTCAGATTACCCTCCACAGCATACCCACTTTATCAGCTGAGCAAGTCATTTTAATCTTCATACCCAACTCCTCTGAGCCCCTGCAGAAAGGGGACCCTCTGGCATTGCTTCCTCTGAAGATGGTGGTGGTCCCACGTGACTTGACCTCCCCCTCAACTGGGCTAGTGGCTGGCAAATTAACACACCCCGTATAACTCCAGAATAAGTTTTGGTTGGGTCTGGAAACTGCAGCAAAACTGCAGTACACCAGTATTTCTAATTGGGTTTGCAGGGTCTAGTTAAGAAACTGCAGCATGCTGTATCATTCCTATTTGTTTTTTGTCCATTCAGGAAATTGAGAGCAGGTCTATTTCATTTCTGTTTAGTGCAGTCCTGTTTTAGTTTGGATATGGTTCAGGATGGGCGTTAAAATCAGGAGTCAGTATTGTTAAGATTTAATACTGTCCTCTGTATATGATCAGCAGGTGACAATAATTGGGTGGGAAAATGGACTTAATATATAAGTCACGGTTCAAATTATTTAATGCAATTAGAAGCCACGGTCTCTAATCAACAAAATATGATATTCGAATTACAGACCTAGGGTCTAATATTCAAAGGTTAGTGCACCCACTAAGTGGGTTAGCAGGTGCACTAACCAGGCTTTGTGTGAGTGTTCCCTGCTTGCCCATATTCTGAAGCCCCGGGAGCAACCCACATACCTGGCAGTGCCAAAGCACTAATATAGCACTGTGCTTAGGCAAATGTGGAGGTCCCCTCATGCACAGTGGTAAATTCAAAGGTTTGCAGTGGTGGTAAACAATCCTTCAAGCAGCGCAGTTTACTGTCACTGCAAACCACCTCTTCACTGGGCACTAAGTCCATGCAGCAGGCCCCCCAAAGGCAGGGTGGCTGTACTGCAGCCACCCCTCAATCCCACTGCAAGGGCCTCAAGGCTGCCTGGTGATGTAGTGTGCCTTTCCATCACCCATTTCAACAAAGTGATACATTCCCTGGTTCCTGTGGTTCCTCCACCCCCACCCCAATCACAGGTCTAATAAGTGATGCACTCCTGGGTGCCCAGTGGCATCCCCCCAGATCACCAGTTTCACATTGTGTAGTTATGTTCTAGTGGGCTAGTGTTGCCTCTCTCGATCACCAATTTTACATTGTATAGTTATGTCCTGACGGTCAACAAGTCTTTCTTTTAATCAATAGTTTCCACAGACATGGACTGGAGTTCAAGTGTTTAATTCAGGCTCTCTAAACTTGGCTCTGCTGAAACCACAAGGCCTTCTTCCACACTCACAGGCTGGGAGCATTTCTTGCACTTTCTTTTGTCTGGTACCCTCATTCCTGGAACCTGATCCTTTAGGTCTACCCATCATTTGTGGCCAAAGAACTCCTGGTATTGATGGATGCACTCAAACTCAAATATTTGACAGAAAAACCATAAAAAAACTCTTTTTAAATAATTACAGTGTAGATCCTAGCACCCATTATGTAACACACTGAAATGCAGTCCATGCCCCCTTCCTCATTTTTCAAAAGAGTAGAGGGATACTGAATACTTTCTGTAGTCAGATTACTTTTGATTTTTTTAGTCAGTACTCTAAAGATCTTAGTGAAAAAATGGGAAGCCTTGTTTCAGTATACTTAATGTTTAAACTAACAGCTCCTTTAATGAGTCTGACAAATTTAGATACCACGTCAACACATTGTGCAGATTTTTACATTTTAAGTTGTTTCAACTGTTTCTACTTTTGTTTTGCCATGCCAGTAATAAATGCACATTATTGCCCACCTAGCATCTAAGCTAAGCAGTTTCATTAGCTTCTCCTTTATTGTTGTCAGTTTCTGCATTGGAATGTTTCATTGCATATATTTCAGTTATCTTATTTAGCCCATTTTATGTTATATAATTATGCACTGGTGGTCTAATGTGACCTCCATGATCACCTGTCTCCACTTTTCCAGTAAGCCCTGGTGGTCCAGTGTCCCCCACCTGACCTGCTCATATTCTGCCTCCCCACTCCTCCTTACCCAGGTAGTTGTCCCTCTTCCATGCCCGGTGGTGACCAGCACAGCCTTCCTCTCACTTCCACAGCTGCCTGTTGTATGAGCTGTCAGTAAGCACATGTATAGTACTGTTTCCCCAGAGGGGAAAACAGGTACATGTGACAGTGAGCCAGACAGCCAGTCAGGATTGCAGTACTTCCATGTAGCACGCTATCACCAGAAGTGTGGAGTGATCCATCAGTCTAGAAGGAATCTTCCCAAACATGGTTACTGTTTCTAGAACTCCACCTATTAGCTTACTTCATAGTGGGATGATTAGGTTGGTGATCCAGTCTGTTCAAGGAGAGTGTGGGAGCACTGCAGTAGCACCTGTACTGTGTGTTTCAAGGAAAAGTCTGGCAGACTGAGGAGCAGCCTTGTCTGTGGCCTGCATTAACTTTTAGGGAGCAGATCTTGCTTGGGCCCTTTCCTCCAGATGAAGAGACATTTTCTATTGTATAGCTTTGAACAACTTTGGATGAATCCTGACAGGAGTTGTCCAGTACACACAGGAGCCTCAGGGCCACCATCTCCTTGATGTCATGGGCTGATTCGGTTTGAGATGTGAGGTGGCTCCATCTAGTTAGATCTCTGTCTAGGTCTGTCAGGAGGGTAGATTAGTCTTCCCAGGTTACTATGATCCCATGAGAAATTATCCTTAAGTACTTGAGTTGGTCTACAGCTGGATGCAGTCCCATGGAATCCTTCAAATTATTGGGTCCTATGCCCAGAGGCAAGGAGTAGTTATTTCAGTACATAGCCTTGTACCCATATAATCTGCCATATTGTTCCAACACCATTAGAACAGCCAGCACAGACTCCTCTGGTGTACTAGGTCAACATAATATCATTTGTGTATGCCAGAGCTTTGTGCCACACTTCTTTCTGTACCCCACATATGTTCTTGTGCAGCCGACTGGCCTGCAGCAGGGGTTCCAGCACCAGGATGAACAGGAATAGAGAAAGCGAGCACCCCTGTTATGGTAAGTCCAGCTCACCAACAGATTCTTGAATGTTGGAATTGGCTATCCAAAGATATACCACAAGCAGTATGTAATGAAAAGCAATTTTATTACAAATACTCACGCCAAGCATGTGACAAAGCAATCACAAGGGAGCAGATTTCCCACCAGTCCTCAAGTATGGTCTCTTTCTCTCCAAGGAGCTGGTGTGCATACAATATATATGACAGATAACAGTGCAGTTATGATATGCTAAACATACAGCATTGGATTAGGCATGTAAATGAGGCGACTCCCTTTGGCAATTACATAGGAAATGTATTTGCAAAGTAAAAATCTCAGAACAACAAAAATGCATTGTTAGCTATATGTTATGAACAAAGAATGCAGAATAAACAGAATGCATATGGCATAATACTTTGATATAAGACACAAGTTACACACGGTTATATGACTGTATCAGAATATAAGCCAATCACTGATGAACCGTAAAAGCCCTAGATGTGATTGTGGTCAGAAAGCATATACAAGGAACACACATAACCTAGGTAAACACATTTCAATAAAAGATATGCATATTGGGCCCTATGCACTAATGGGGCAGAGTGGCTACGTGTGCATATCTGGGGCACACAACCACTCTGCACCCATTGTGCCATCCATGTGGCCAGCCATGGGATTCACCTACAGGGCATGCATCCCCACCACTGGGCCACTCAGAGGGCATCACTGTTGGGGGCATGCTGGGGGGCATGCCCGCACTCCATGCCATTCACAGAGGTGTGGAGTGCCAGGCATGGGGGACGCATCTTACACTGGGTAACACCCAGCCATAAGGGATATGCAGCCCCCCAGGATGCCACTGCTGGCAGCGGCATGGATGTGGGGGCACTGCAGCCCCCCCACATGCTGCCCCAGCCCATGAATCAGCACGGAGGGCTGGTACAGATGAACTGGGCACCCTCCTGCATACTTAGCATCCCCCACGCCCAGCACTCCATGACTCTGTGAATGTTGTGGGGTGTAGGCATACCCCCCCAGCATGCTCTCTTCTCATCCCAATGTGTTGCCCTCTGTGCAGCCCAGCAGTGGGGCTGTGTGCCCTGTAGGTGAATCCTGTGGCTGGCCACATGGATGGCACAATGGGTGTGGAGTGGTTCTGCACCTCAGATATGCACATGTAACCACTCCGCCCCATTAGTGCATAGGGCCCACTAGGTGTAAGAAACATAAAACATATAAAAAAAAAACATAAAATGATGTAAACATGATATACAGCAGCAAATAGCAGTGGCAAGCACAGTCCTAGTACCCATGTTTGTACAATGGATACCTATATCTATATGTTAGTACAATATAGCAATATCACAGTACAGCAATAAGATTACTTATGATATAAGCATGTGGGTTTGTGTATAAACCCAGGTATAATAATCTCTCCTTGTTGCCTTGCAGGAGAGGCAACACAACAAAAAGAAGATTATTTTTTTAGTTAGTACTTTTACCTGGCTCCTGATCTGCCCTATATGTCCTGGCATCCCATTCATCCAGCCACCGTCCAGTTCATCAGCCCCATGTAGAGCCCCTGCAGCCAAATACTCCATGGCTTCCCCCATGGTGGGGTGGCAGAAGTCCCCTCACTCTCTGCCGAGATCAGATCCAACATATGCAGTGGTGCTCCCAATGTCGGGCATCCCATGGCCGCCATCAAGCTGCTGTGATCTTTCACCAGTTTTCTCTGTTTTTTTTTACCTGAGTCGGTGGCCGTGAGTGCACACATCTGCGCACCCTCATCCTGGCGTCTGCCACTGCTCCTCCCCTTAGTATAACATGCATCTCCACCCAAGCTTCCACCAGGGGCAGTCGGGCACTGACCATCGTGGACCCTCCTCCCCAGGGAGGAGGCAGTCCATCAGATGCTCAATCCCTCTCCTCCCTGCCAGTCCCCACGTGACCTGCGCTCTCCCGAACCTGCAGGTCATTGGCATGATCCTGGAAGTGCTGTGACCACCACCTCTGCCTTTAGCACCACCAGGCTGGCACAAAAAGATGATGTTTGGTTGCATATCATTTATAAGCCTGAGGCGTGAGGCTTGTAAAGGACTTTCAATTGTTCACAATGATGTTTAAGAGTATGCCACAGACAGCAAAGTGTTAGTATCAATAATGTGATTAAAAATAAACAGTGCTATAATGTGTGATGGACAAGCACAGACAGAAACTTTGATGCACATAAAGCATTTATGTAGTATGTTTAAAGCAGACAGATAGTCAGGGTCACTGTCAAAAATGGGCCTGTTCAGGAGTCGGGACGGGATGGTCACAGATGAAACACAAATGGTGCATTTGTAAAGAACAGTGCAGAACCCAGGTATGTCAATACCACAATTGATGTGCATAATTAAAAACAGTATTGAATGCATTGAACAACACAAAATAACATGACACAAAAAAGTCAATTGATGATGAAGATGCCACTTTGAGAGTGGATAAGGTATGTGACTGGTGGTGTGATGCTGCTGTTGATTGAAGAATCTATTCATTATGTCTCTTGACAGATAGGTCATTATAGAACGGATATGACCAGTTCAGAAAATTCATATGAGTAACAGTAAAAGTTTATATGAGTAACCATAAATTGGCACAGTTAAAGGCAAAAGGCAAAATGTCATTTGCAAAAAGGTATTAACCCCATAACACACATGGGGCTATGCAGATGCTGAGTTAAAGTTGACACACCAGTGTAGCAAGAAAGTCAAAGTTCAGGTTGCTGGCTGCTGGATTTGCAGAGGCCTTGGCAGGGGGTGCATTAGATTGTACATTGAATCCATTAATGGAATAGCCACACACACAGATGTAGCGTTTGTGTTGTGGAAGTTGATCACACCCCTGCACACAGATTAACAGTCCAAAAGAAAACAATCAGTTTGTATGAGGTGCCAACCAGGCAACACCTGCAGGGAAGAAAAGTTGAATGAGCTGCTTGAAGATTTTACACATGCCATTTTGTTGAAACCTGTAAACTTGTAATACGCTGTTATAAACACAGTTTGTAAAACACATATAGCTATGCTGAATGGGAAAAATGACAAGGTTATTAGCAATGTCTTTGAATAAGGTGTGGTATGACATGGCCTAAATTCCTGGCAATTGTGGAGTGAGTAGCAGAAAAATAAAGGCATCGGCCATACACACAGAGGTGCAGGCGAGGTCCAATAATATCATTTGTTCATCTGTGAATCCATGACAATGTCATGGTGACACCCTGCTTTCAGGTCACAGAAGAGGCTGTGACAGTGGTTAACATGATTTCCCTGTCTCTGTGTTGCTGGCAGGCATCTCCAGGGCATGTGTTACAAAATCTGGTAATGTTATAGCAATAACACACTTTAAACAGAATAGCTTGTGACAGTATACCAGTTACACCATGCAATAGTGAGACAAATATATTGTTGGCCTATATCAAATTATGTCAGCGCCTAGTGTGCCTGTAACAATTGAAAAGGGGTCCCATATGGGGTCTCTTATTAGCTAGGTGTTTTACTGGTGAAATACTCCAAAGCACTCAGTAGTGTGCCTGTTGGGGCCCACTATGGAACCTCGAAGCATCGGATCTGGAATAGAATCTAAATTCTGCCATATTATAGTTGTCAAGATATAAAATCAAGACCTGCATGAAGCGCACTTTATTTGACAGGGTACCTGGGAGTGATAAGACAGATTGATAAAACAATTAAACCACTAGTTGGTCTGGGTTCCTGTTCAGCACATAGTTTAGGGGTTTCTTCTGTAGGGGAAACATGGATGGGGCAGCAGTTCTGGCCACATTATCTGGGTTTGGTTATACACAGAACCCAGAGAAAGATAATTAATTAATGGTAGAGGACATGGTGAAGCCTCTCTGAATTCAGGCTGTAGTTGGGAGGCTAAGACATTAGCTTGTGAAAACAACTAACTTGTTTTCCTAAACTGGTCATGCCTCCCCCTCTATGGGAGATTAGACAGATATAACCCTAAATGGGCCTAAGGCACTAAAACATTTATAAATGTGGAGCAGTTTTTAGAATGCACACACTTGATAAACTGTATCAAACATCACTAGCATAACAAACATTTCTGCAACAGAACAATATGAGTATTGAGCAAAATGCAGAAAATACATATTAGACAACAACAAACAGATGTGAACTGAAAGTCTGTTTCAGAGTCCAGGAATGAAAATTGTAATTCATTCGTTGTGCAGCTTACATGGCCCCAGCTGCAGTTATTTAGATTGCTGTTGTAGAAGGTTATGTTCTTGGAATAGGTGAATCCACTTGTGTTGAGCACAGTAGTGGAATAAGTTGCAGAGGTTGAGTACAGTTCAAGTTCACGGGTTGCAATTTTGGTTTGTAAACATTCAAGTCCGTTGTTTTGGTTGACAGAATTATTTGAGTAACCCACCACTCTGCTTTGTTACCTTGAAAGAAGGCTTGCCAGTTACTTTGTGACCAGGCATAGCATTTCTTGGATATGCCATGCTTTGGAACCTTGAAAGTATGGAGACTTATTTGTGCCCACTGCCTTTGTGGCCAATGGAAAAATAATTTTGTGATCCCTGGACTGGATTAGAAGCTAAAATGAGAAAAATAAATATGTGAAGTAACAACCCCCAGCTCAGCTGTTTACTTGTTGAGGCTGGAGCCCTTGCACCAGGCTGGTGCCAGTCGGCATAGGGCCACCTGATAATATGTTTTGTGAGGTTTAGCTATTTGCACTTGAAAGGCAGAGGGGCTGAGCTGGGTTATAATGTTAGACTACCTTGGGTCATTTCCAAACTTGTGAAGAACAAATGGGTTATTGGCAAACACACATTTCCTATTTTTTGCACCTTTGGAGGGGACATTGGTTATACCTCCCTCATTTCTGGATCTGCTAGCCAGGGCTCAGTCCGGTCCCATGGGACTTTTGCTTATTTGCAACCACCATAGGTGTTGCACTGGAAGGAGGCATGGTCTACCCCCCCCCAAGCTCCTTCTTTAGTGAAAGAGAAAGCTTGAATATTGTAGTAATGGAAGGGTTAAGCTGTGGGTGACCAATGCTGGAGCAGAGGCCAGACAATAAAAAAATAAAATCCCCAATAAATTTACCTTTAACAGGTTTGCATAAATGTTAGATGACACCCTATTTACAATAGTGATGTGAATAGTGAACCACAAATGGTCTGGCAATCTTAGCAGCCAGTCAGTCAGCACCTTACAAGATGTACGCTGGACAGGTGATAATGGGGTGGCCCCATTGCCATCCCCAATAAATATACTTTCCAAATGATAAAATTAAATTGCAATCAGTTTAGTGGTGAAGTGTTTTTATACATTACCAAAGGTTGTTTGTGAAGTATATCCTTTTCCCTGGAAGAGAGAAAATAAAGAGAACAGGACATACCAGAAGAATACTCTTTCAGAGCATTCTCTCCATGAGAGGTTGGTATTGATTTCTTTAAGAATGCATCTGCAGGATGGTTATGCAGATGTATGTCTTTGGCTGCCTAAACAGGGGTAGGTGTTTCTTGTGGCTACTAGCCACACTATGATGGGTTCCTGAAAATACAATAGGATTATACAGTCCGAGAACTAGGCATCCCTAGAGACTCTGCCTTTAACATTAGAACATGCCATTTGTGCTCATAAAAGATCCAGATTAATGCCAATTGTTGTATTTTATGGCATAATGTACGTACATTAGAATTCATTCATTTAACAATATAAAAGATGATAACATTTAGGCCTGTAGCAAAAGTTATGATCATTAAACACAGTTGGATAAAATCTCCTAAAACAGCTGTAATATTTTGTAGCAGTATATCCTGTATAACAAGCTTTGTTAAAATGTCTCATTTCAAATACTGGGGTGATTAGCCCTTCCCCCTCCTGGATTGCCTTGTGTAGCATGGGGATCATGGGATACAGTACATGGACAGAGAACTTGTGCTGAAAATAAACCTACATGAAGGAAGGCATACGTAGGAATGGGTGGAGTTAGAGATAGCAAAAGGTTCTGGCTGCAGGCCCAGAATAAAATGGCTGTCCTTAGTTTTCAGACAGAAGACAAGAACTATAAAAACAGTAAACTTGTATAAATCACAGTTGGTGTGTGCCCCTATCAAAACTTGCATTTAAGTTATAAATGGGCATTTAATTAGGGAAACACATCAATCTGAAGTTGGAAAACAGGTATAGAAGGAGGTCAAGTGACTTGCCAATGGTCACACAGTGTGGAAATGGTGGCAGGTGGGAGTCAAATCCAGCCATCTAGTATTGAAAAAGGCAGTGCTGTAATGCACCGAACTGCACTAGGGTGCATTACTCCTTAATAGAGACAAAAGGTAAAATGGAACATGTCTTTTATAACCATGTTATATTTTTTAACATCAAACAAGCAGCCATTAAAAATACAGTGTATTATAGAATGTATCATTATTGAAAGGGGTGATAGGAATTACTTTTCCCATGAAACACAGTACAATGGTGACATCACAATGACACCAGTAGCAAAGAAAATTGAGAATATATTCATGGCTAAAACATATCTGGGGAACTTTCTTCCAGACATTAAACAGTTCTTGCTAAACACATGTAAAGCTGTTTACATCACTTGGCAATACTCCCAGCACAAGCTGTGTGGGACGTGAAGGTTATGGATAGCAAAGTAACAGGCTGTAGCTAGCCATAGTTCTTGCAAAAGAAATTGAGAAACCAATATTTTAGTCTTTTCTGAAATATAACGTCAAAGGCATCCTAAACTGTAATAACTAACCAGTTCTGAAAAATACCATTTTTAAAACTTACAGCTCAAAAAACTTCTAAAAACTGTTAACATATTCAACTTCAGTGATCTCCTTAAACAAAATTTTCTAACCAAGACACCTCCAACCCTTTCAACTAATTCTAAATGCTGTCCATTGGCACATACACAAACAAGCTACGACATGCCACTCCCTAGAAACATGCAATGCCTTTGAGACTGTTTTAAAACACTCAGTTCCATTTGCGATGGACTTTCTATGTACAATTAACTTTTATCTCACAGATAGTGGAAAGCATAGAAATCTTTGGGCTATTAAACGTGAAACATGAAGCTGCTATTCAGTCTAGCAGTGAAAACCAAAACTCTACCCCAGTAGTCATGTAGCAGATAACAACCATAATGTATACTGCCGAGTCTTAGTGCATCCCAAAGTGAGTAGCAAGAAACACTTGTAGTAGATAGAAACCACATGTAAAAAAAATATATATTGCAGATTTCTTCAGAAAGCATGTTTTTTTTTTTGTTTTGTTTTTAATTATTGTTCCCTCCTGGTCACAGTCCACAGGGCCTCTCTCGGGCATCCTGATGGATCCTGCCCTGCCTGAAGTCCTCCTGCCTGAGCCTCCTCTCTCCTCCCCCTCATCCCACAGTTGGCACCCCCAGCTTAACCCCCTTCAAGTGGGGTCGCCCATCCTCTTTCGGCGCACTTACTCATGGACTCAGACTGTGGGCAAGGGCCAGGACAGAGGAACCTGGAAGGCCAGACAGGATGGACCCAGCTGTGGGCACGGGGGCAGGTGCCATTGCCTACCCCGTGAACTGGGTTTTTCCTTGTTCTGGTGCTAGCCCCCCCATGCGTGGTGCACACCCCAATGCAATGGCACATGGCAACCCTGCCTTGCATCGGCCATGCTGATTATGTGCTGCCATGTGTGCTGCAGTGCCCCCTGGTCTCCACCAGGAGACGCTGGCATGCCCAGGCCATCCCAACCCTCCTTCCCCAGGGAGGAGAGCACCCTAATGGGTGCTTGATCCTCAACCTGCCCCTGCGGACCCCCGGTGCCCAAGCTCACTCCTGAACTTGGGTCGCCAGCGTAGCGAGAGGTGTGGCATCCAGCGCCTCAACTCTCTGCACCACCGGACTGGGCACAGAAAGCATGTTATACACAGAAATAGTGGTGTTCAGGAGATGACACCATTCTTCATACATCACATCTTCCCTGTCGGCATTATGAGTTTCACATATGATGAAATAAAAATTGCAATGCAGTCTCTAAATACAAAATTCTTCACCTGGTCCGGATAATCTCAATAACTATCTATTTATAGAAGTTATTGACCAGGTTGGTTGTCCCATTGCACATCATTTTTAACAAATTACTGGCCACAGGGGAGGTTCCTGAGGACTGGAGGAAGGCAATTATTGTCCCCATTTTCAAAAAAGGTAGTAAAAAATTAACAATTACAGACCAATTAGTCTAACCTCTGTTGGGAGTAAACTAATGGAAAATGTTCTGAAAACAAAATTGAAAATGAAATAAACACCCTGAATTTAACTGACACTACAGCATGGCTTCAAAAGGAAGATCATGCACAACCCATTGATTACTTTTTATGAAAAGGTGAGTGCAAAGTTTGGATCAAAGCATCCAGTGGACATTATATACCTTGACTTCAAAAGTCCTTTGATTTAGTATCGCATCTTTCTTTAATAAATAAAATTATTCGTTTAGGTTTGGTAATTATCTAACCAACTGGCTCAGCAATAGGCTAATGGATATGGGTCAAAAAGAGTTAAAATAGGTACCTCGCTATCATCTAGTATTAAGTGACTGGTGGAGTCCCCCAGGGGATCAGTCTTAGGCCCTACATTGTTTGGTATTTACATTAGTCACCTCTATACTGGTGTGTCCAATAACATCTACAGATTTGCAGATGACATGAAACTCTCGGCCGAGGTTGACAACTCTGAAAAAATATTGCTCTTACAGAAGGACTTATGGGTTATTGAATTGTGGGCCTGTAACAATAAAATGTAATTTAATTGTGAAAAATGCGCTGTTATTCATCTTGGAATAAAAAATATAATTTCCGACTACTATCTTAACAATTCAAAAATTAATCATTCAAAATCGGAGAGAGACTTAGGAGTAATTATAAATGGCTCTTTCACTTCTACTGATCATTGCCGAAAAATTGTTCAGACTGGTAATAATATACTCTCAGCCATTAAAAGAACCTTTGTCAACAGAGGTGAGTGTTATTTACTACCTTTATATAAGTCTTATATTCGCTCACATACAGATTACGCAGCCTCCTTCTGGGCACCTCATTATAAAAAAGACCAAAAAATGGTAGAAAATATGCATAGAAGGATAACTAAATTGATACCAAGAGTCAAACACTTGCCAAATGAACAAACACTACAGGCACTTGACTTATACAAACTCAAATTACGGCATGATCGTGGCAACATGTTGCTTTTATATAATATTTTGAATGACACCACATTAATGGAATGTGCTAATATCGAAATTGCTCCTAAGCCCAACAATCTAAGATGTCATAACAGACAAATCAAGATTCCAAAGTATTGTACCACAAAAAACAGTTCTATTTTACAATAAGAGCTGCTTCTCTCTGGAATTCATTACCCAGCTCAGTGGTGAATAGGATTTCTTTTGTGTCATTTAAAGCTGAACTAGACAAACTTGTTTGTGGCTAGTGTTCAATCTACCCTGCTCATGCAGGGAAGATGGTCTTGATAGACCTAGAGCCTCCTTCACCTTTCATATACAGAGTAATAAAAAATAGGTTAGAAATTATAAGCAAAAGTATGCACCAGATATTAGGGATGAAAAGAAACATTTGGATAGGTTCAGCACTTTGCCAGAGTGTCTCTCTGCCTCCCCCAATGTCAAAATACACAGCTTTTGTTTTGGGAACTCCAGTAGCTTGAGTCATACTGATGAAAGTTTATGTGAAACATTCGTGATGATAAGTCAGGCTGCATCTTGGCCATTTGACAAGCATGCAAAGCCAGAATCTGAGGGTTTTTACCTTATCTTTATGCTCCTACCTTCCTGCAGTAGCCCCTTCTCTTCGGGGATCCAATGCATCCCTGCATGGAACTCCCCAAGGTTTGTCAGCCCATATGGGTGCCCTGCTCCTGGACCCTGTGCACTCCAGATAGACCCCCAGCTCAGGTGGAGGAGGAGACCTAACTCCCCAGACCTGTAGATGAGTGTGCCTTGTGCTGTCCTCCTCAGGTTCCTCCAATCACGGTGCTGGGACCCATCTGCAGTGCCACTGCAGGGTGTTTCCTGGTTTTTCTCTTGCCCCCTGTGGGTGTCAGTGCACTGGGAGGGCCAATGAGACAAAGGCATTGGTGAGATGTGTCTTTGCTCCGGCCCTCAGCTGATGTCTGCCCCTCCCACCATGTCTTGCTGCCTCCAACTGCACCTTCCATCTGAGTTCCCCCAGGTGGTGGTATTGCAGTGAGGCCTGCAGTCCTCCCCACCTGGAGAAGGAAAGCAGTCATCAGGTGCTCAATCCTTCTCCTCCCTTGCTGACCCTGGCAGCCGTGCTTGTTCCTCAACACGGGTCACTGGTGTAGCATGAGGAGTAAAGTCCAGCCTCAGCCTCAGCAACACGGGCTGGCCACAAAGCAAGAGTTTTGATGTCGCTGCATAAGGATTGGAGTTTCTCTTGCAGTTTACTCTCTGCCTGAAACAATTCCCATGACAGCTGTTCGGCTGTTTGTCTCGGCTTAAAGTACTGTGGAGAACTCCCAGCATTCTGCTTGAAAGCAGTATAATCTGGCCACCACTTCCAGCTTCCTTATGGAAGCTTCTAATGCAGCAAACAGAGCTGCCACTAACAAGCCTTTTAAATATTGCTTTTCAGCTGTTTAAGATCAGCATAATGTTCAAAATTGCCTATATAGGATTTTCATCATTTTGCTACTGTAGCAAGGTCTTCCCATCTGCCGTGGGTGGTGAGATAAGTTGAGACATCTAACCTCAACTCTACACAAATTTCAGACATGTCAATATGCGGGAAATCTTTAATGTTTGTGACTCAGCAACTGTGTTTGAACTACAGTAGTTGAAGATACATAGACGAGCTCTGACATATGTGAGTGCCTGTAAAAGGACCCCATAACCTACGAGCAAGCAGCCAGGCTTCATAAAGTCCCAAAGCTGCTTAAGGTTCAGCCAAATGCAGAGCAGCAGTCTGCCTGTACAGAGGTTCAAAACTGCCTAAGACCCACTCACTAGGGGAGTGACAGCAGGCTGTACATTGGAATCCCTAGTGCCAGTGCTCTAGCAAATGGAGAACTGCAGTCCGTGATTTTAATCTGGAGTCCCAAGCTGTAGCTCGCAGCTACTTGTCTCAGGGGAAAATTACTCCCCAGAACTCAGTTCCCAATAGGAAATGAGTGTACCTTTGTTAACTAAACAACATTTTCTGCAGTAACCAATTGTTATGGTAAGTCAGATCACCATCAGATTCTTGTATGCTGGATTGGCTATCCAAAGAATATACAAGCAGTATGTAATAAAAGCAGTTTTATTACAAATACTCATGCCAAGCATGTGACAAAGTAATCACAAGGGAGCAGATTACCCACCAGTCATCGAGTATGGTCTGTTTCTCTCCAATGAACTGGTGTACATACAATATATATGATAGATAACAGTGCAGTTACAAATATGATAAACATACAGCATTGGATTAGGCTTGTAAATAAGGTGGCTCCCTTGCGCAATTACATAGGAAATGAAGTTCCAAAGTAATTAAGAATCTCAGAACAAAGAAAATGCATTGTCAGCTATATGTTATGAAGAAAGAGAATGCAGCATAAACAGAAATGCATATGGCATAATACTTTGGTATAAGACACAAATTACACATGATCATATGACTGTATCAGAATATATACCAATCACTGATGAACCGTAAAAGCCTTCTACCAGTGATTGTGGTCAGAAAGCATATAAAATGAACACACATAACCTAGGTAAACACATTACAATAAAAAATACCATATGCATATCAGGTGCAACAAACATAAAACATGTATAAAACCATAAAATGATGTAAACATGATATATAGCTGCAAATATCAGTGGCAACCACAGTCCTAGTACCCATGTTTGTATGACTGATACCTATATCTATATGTTAGTGCAATATAGCAATATCACAGTGCAGCAATAAGATTACTTATGGTATAAGCATGTGGAGTCAGTGCATGGGGTAAACCCAGGCATAACACCCCATGAGTTCCTTACCAACTCCAAAATCTCAGAGGCCACAGCACTCATAACCACAGAGGCCAAGACACCCTGATTGAGGGCCTTCACACCGTTCGTGAATGTCTCTCCTAGTCCGAAGGCACCCAGTGTTTGAAACAAGTATCACCATTATTCTTTGTCAAATAATTTTTCAGTGGATAGCAATATGAAGACTGCTAATGGGTGGGGATATGCCATTTCCATATGAGGTTTATCAGCCTCCTTGTGTTGTCTGTCCCTCTGTGCTGTGCTATTAACCTCACCTGATCTTTATCCATTAGATTGGATATCATTCTCTTCAGCCTTGTTGCTAATATCTTGGTAATGGCTTTGCAATCAGCCATGATAAGGGAGATGGGGCAGTAGCTGCCACATGCATGTAGATCCTTCCCTTGTTTAGGAATGAGGGTGATTACAGCTGTTGTCATAGGGGGGTAATTCCCCTTTTAACAGGCCTCTGTTAGACCTGTCTGAAATCTCCTGCTGGGACTTTCTTGGCCAGTATGCTGTGCAATGCATCCTTCAAGTTTCTTGGGAGAAGGGCCTGTTCAGTGAGTGCTTACGACCTGTGGATAATTTTGGAAGTGTATGTACAGCTACTGATAAAACTCTGAAAGCATCACTGATCTCCTGTCTACCCTTTGAATTTTATCGCTCAGCTTCTGACTCCCCAAACCATAGGAATCATAGGACTCGTTCAAGCCAGAAGACAATTTGCTTATATAGTGGCTCAATTTCTCCATGATGGCAATCATATTTCTTTTACTGGTACAGTACTCACCCAGGGCCTTTTAAAAGTGTCCTCAGTTTTACAGTATACTATTTCTTGAGGTAGCTCAATCCATACATTGACTCATCTGTGTGTAAAACACATGCTGTGCTTTTTGTTTTGCACTTCTTACCCTTTACTGTTTTTGTGTGTTCCTGTTCCATAAGTTATTAATTTCCTTTACAGGCCTAAGCAATTTCATTAATTATCTTGGAAAGTTTTATAAATCTGGCACAGATCACCTCTTATTCTTCTATATTCCAGTGCATATAGATTTAGTTAATTTAATATTTCATTGTAAGAAGGTTCCTTTAGTCCTACCATTAATTTAACAGACTTTCTTTGTACCAACGTTCAGTGACGTCATGGATCAGTTAGGCAGCTAGACATCGAGCTCCACTGGCACTCTGCAAAAGAACCTCCTAGAATATATTTAAAATCATCATAAAAATGTCCAGAGAGGGTTCACAATGAGATCGTGTTACCAGATCTAAAGCAACACCTCGAAAAATGGAAGCAGATGACAGGGGATTATTACCAGTACCATCAACTCACGGCCGCAGCCCTTCTCAATTGCAAGACACAGGGCCTAGCTATGATACAGAGGAAGAGGCTGAACAACTATCATGAGAGACTTGAAATGATACTAACAGAGATAAAAGAAATGAGAGCTGAAAATAAAATGCATTTAAACAAATTAACCAGAAATTGATGAGCTTGGGTGGAGAGTCCAGCAGATGGAGGACTGAATATCCAAAACTAAGGATAATACCCTGCATTTGGGAGACATGATCCAGGTTCTCTGCACTCATGCTGCAGATATGGAAAACAAATGCCTAGATTTGAAAAGCAGTGCCCACTGTGAAAATCTGTGGATCTGCAGAATTAAAGGAGGGTGCAGAAACTAAGAATATGGCAGATTTTCTCTCAGATATGCTGAAGGACATATTGGAACTACTACCAGGATATGAACTACACATTAAGCGTGCTCACAGGGCCTTGCAACCAAAACTAAAAGACCCACAAGCCAGACCACGATCGATTGTACTGAAATTCAACAGTTATAAAATGAAGGAGGATATCCTCAGGAGAGCTTGGCAAAAGAAAGAAGTTAAATACCTGGACAGTAGATTTTTTTTTTTTTAACCAGGATTATCCTCTGGATATACAAAAGCAATGCCTTACCTATACTGAAATCATTAAGGTGCTTAGAGCTTAACAAATCCAAATACAGACACTGTTCCTGCAAAATTGAGAGAGTTTTCTGGAAGGAGGGACCAGAACTGTATCTGACCTCACAGGAGGCATGAGATGTTTTGGCTAGGAGGGGCATTGAAGTCCCAGCAGGTGGCAGACAGACCTCGCAAAAAGCAGAAAGGATCTTACTAATGACTGGCAAGAGATGTCCAAACAGAGGTTGGAATGTTGGGCCACAGTCAACATCTACCACCTTAAAATTATCCAGGACTTAATGAAGAGAACTCCGGGGTGCGGATGATGAGCGGAGACAGAGGAAGGCTAAAGTTCATGGTGGACTTCTGTACTTGTTTGACTAGCTGGCTCTAACCTTCATAGCGAGTCAGGCATAAATGATGGGCCTGAAGGCCTCCTGGTCTGAGTGAGATAGAGCAAGAGGAGGAGGAGTAGATTTGCTCTCTCCATGGCTTCACCTTGGCCAGCTATATGGACCAGAATTTCGACCCATAAAGTTCTTCAGACCATCTGGTCTCAATCCTGTGCCTAGAAATACAGGACATGATAATGCTTCAATGTATATTTTCACTTTTTATTTTCTTATTTTAAGTACATGAAAGTGCAAGTGGGACCATGGTAGGAATATCCCCAGATTATGTGGACTACCAGTATGGATAGTTTTCTAACTTGATGTTTGTTAAATATTGATAAGCTGCAGCAGTTATATGTTTAACAACGGGGGGGTCCTTTTTCTTAAAGCCGAAAAATAGTTACACTTGGTGAATGCTATAAAGGCAAGCATAGGCAGATCCACTTTTATATGGCTTTCTTCTGGATCCCAGTTAAACAATAAACTGAAGGGAGCTGGAGGGGGCATCACTCCCATAAAGAATCCCATAGCTGAGAATTGGTTCTTTATTATATTCCATGTATAATCCTCTCCCAGATACAAGGCCAGTGCAAATGGAGGTAAAGTGGACAGGAGGAAGGAAGTGGGAGGGTGGAGTGGGTACTCCCCTTTTTCTGAAATACACAGGCTGAGCAATTAAAATATGCCATTGATGGCATCTCTCCACTCCCTCACCCCTCTCATACTTTATCTGCTTGGCAATATATCACCATTCCTGCATTTTATAAAGTTGCCACAAATGCTACTGGCTTTACATGCAGTACTAAATAATTGGAATGTACAATTATAATTTTTGACAAGGTGCTCCAATGGACAATATAAATTGGTGCAGAGTGTGGAGCAGGAGTCACGTTGTTTTAACTACTGTTTACCTTCAGATACTTGAGGTTGGTTTCCCACTCTCGATATGTACTGGGTTTAATCCAGGCGTTGTACTCTTTTAGATGATGAGCCTGTTTCTCAACTAGGGGCTCTGCAAGAGGGTCCCATAACCTGGGGCATAAAAAACCTTTCTTGCCTCTTCCCTCTCAGCACAGCCCCATGCTTGCTGAGGAGGTGAGGAGGTGGAGTAAAGGGGTCTGTACCTACAGGCCTCCAACCTTGGAAGTGCAGTTCCAATTTGTATCATAAGTCATATGTTCTCAAATGTTAGGTTATTTGTAATTTTTATAGTTGTTACCAGAGTTGTGGCTGTCATCCCTCCCCTGGTCAGGGTTCCTTGTGAGTCACCCTATGAGATCTGATGCAGGCTTGGTGAAGTTGGAGTATTCATAAGAACAATTTTTGGCTACACAATGGCACCAGTTAACACATCTTTTCTATCATATAATGTGCATGGTCTCACCAATCCAGTTAAAAGAAGCAAGATTCTGTCCACAATTAAAAAATCAGGGTCAGAATTTATTTTTATTCAAGAAGCGCATCTTTCTAAGGGGGAGCATGATAAGTTAGCAAGGTTTGGTTTTGCTCACGTCATTGCTTCCTCCCACAAGAAAGGTCACCAGTGGGGAACTGTGGTGCTAATTCCTAGCTGAGTCCCATTTGAGCCAAGAGATACTGTGTGTTAGTGGACCCAAAGGGATGCTACACCCTCATAAAAGGGATATAGTATGGGCAGATGATAATGCTTGCGTCAATCTCCGCTCTCCCAGGCTCAGACTATCTTTTCTATAGGGGAATGTTTATGAACATTATGGAATGGATGGAGAGGACCTTGCTAGACAGATAGATATTTTATTTCTATAGCGCCTATCTCCAGAGACTCTGGGTGCTGCACAATATAAAACATACATTTAAAAATAAACACAATATAAAAATGCAAAATACAACCAGGAGCATACAATTATCTATCATCCCATTAATCCAAATAGTTTTAAAACATACTCAGTGAAATGTTTGCTGCAACAAATATATTTAAAGGTTTCTACCAAGGGTGTCTCCTTTAAATAACCAGGCAAGGAGTCCCAGTTCCACAGGGTAGATGCAACCACTATGAATGCTCTATCCCTCGAATGCCACAACCTAGCCCTGGGAACTCCCAGGAGGCCTCCTTCAGCAGAACGGAGGGCCCGGGCTGGATGGTGGGGGACAAGAAGATCTTGCAGACAGACAGAACCCCTTTCATGCAGGGTCATATAGGTCAACAGCCCTATCTTGAAGACAACCCTCCACTGGACTGGCAGCCAGTGCAGTCCACGGAGGACCGGGGTGATATGTTCACACCTTTTCACCCCCATCAACAATCTAATTGGGGGTGACTTAAATCTGGTTCTGAACAAATATCTGGACACCACGTCCATGGTCAGATGCTCAGATCGTAGGGTGGCTCATAAGGTTAATAAATTAATGATGGAATTGAGGTATGTAGATGCAAGGCAATACAAGCATGGACAACAAAAGGACTTTACCTATTACTCAACAATACATAAAATCTATACCAGGCGAGATCATTTTTTTATTTCTAAACAGTCAGTTGCCCAACTTAAAGAAGCAGCGATTGTGGGCATAAAACTGTCAGACCATGCCCCTGTCTCCTTAAAGATGACCCTGGGGCAATCCAAAGAAAACTACCTTCTGGCATCTTAGTTCTTCTCTTTTACAATCTAAGGAGACCCAAACCACTATAAAAGATACTATAAAAACAGCTCTGGAGACAAATGATATTCCAGAAATCTCCCCTTCCATTTTATGGGATGCCATAAAAGCAATTGTGAGGGGCAAACTTATATCCATATCAGCTCATTGTAAGAAACAAACAAAGAGAGGTGCAACAGTTCCTATTGCAATCCCAGATAACTAATCTAGAAAGCCTGCAAAAGAGTAAGCATGACCCTCAAAGGGAAAAAACATTTATCTACCATCAAGAAAGAACATAATACCTTGTTAGATTACCAGGTAGAGCAGAACCTGCTTTACTTAAAACAATGTTATTATGAAGGTGGCCCACGTGCTTTTAGGTTACTGGCCAATAGACTCCACCAACATAAAGTAAGCGCAATGATCGCCAAAGTTTTTCACCCTCGTAGTAAAGTCCCCAAATATGCCACCTTCGACATAGCATCCACATTTACAGAATACTACCAGACTTTATATATGGCAGACACCTCCCCTGACAACATCAATTTGGCAGAATTTTTGAACATGTCCCCTAGGTCTCCCAGGAGGAAGCACAGCAGTTGATCTCCCCCATTTGCAGTTCTGAAATAAATGCCAAAATCGCCCAATTGAAAACAGGAAAATGTCCAGGGACTGATGGGTTCCCTGGGGAGTTTTACAAGTGTTTGAGATTCATTGGTCCCGTTACTAAACAGGGCCTACAACGTAGTTTTAAATCCAGATAATGGGATGGCTCCCTCTTGGACACCGGTGATTTTTGCAGTGCTACTGAAGCCGGCCAGGGACCCAACAAATTATGCATCATACCAGCAGATTTTGATCTTAAATAAGGACTGCAAAATACTAACAGGCATAATCACCAGGCATCCAGAGAAAATCATACCTCAGCTCATTCATATTGACCAAACAGATTTTGTTTTGGGCCACCAGGTCCAGGATAACATCCGCCAAGCAGTACACATCATAGATTACCTTACTCGAACTAAACAATCAGCTCTATTGATGAGCCTTGCTGCTGAAAAGGCCTTAGATAGGGTTCATTGGCCCCATCTATAGGCAACCCTGGCAGGCTTTGGATTCCCCAACAAATTTTGTCAATTTACTTCAAAACTATACCAATCCCCAATGGGATATGTGAGATTGAATGGACATATTGCCACGCCTTTTAGGTTGGAGAGGGGGAACCAGGCAGGGATGCCCCATTCCCCCTCCCCTTCTTTTTGCCCTATATATCAAGTCCTTAGCTCAAGCCATACGCTTAAACTCTAAAATCTGGGAAATATGGGTGAGGGAAACAGAGCACAAATTGGGATTGTACACAGATGATGTTTTACTTTTTTTTGGAGACCCAGATATGTCCCTTTCTGAGGTATTGACTCAAATCCAGAAGTTCTCTGGGATATCAGGCTACCTCCTTAATACCACCAAAACAGAGGTATTATCATTTTCTTATCCAGTCACACCCCAACTGAAGGCCAAATATTCTATGCAGTGGGACTTCACCAGGATGAAATACTTAGGAATATACTTAGGGCAGACCACCTCCTCCCTGTTTCAAGACAATTATCCCACACTAGTTTATAATATACAAATGACATAAGCGTTGGACCCTTCTCCCATTGCCACTGCATGCTCGAGTGCAAACTGCAAAAATGAATGCTCTGCTAAGGTTTTATATTTCTTTCAGAGTGTCTCCTGTATTCTTCATAACAAGAGTTGGTATCTTGGCAGAGACAGATGTTAACCTTTCTGTGGAACTCTAAAAGGCCACAGGTAAGGCAATCAATTTTGTACCTGTCAAAAAAGCATGGAGACTTCGCACTGCCTTACCTGCCTGGATATTGGGTAGCCACTCAAATGAAGATAGTGCTTATGTGGCAGAATGTACAATATTCTTCACACTGGAAAATGATAGAGCTGACTGTGGCTCAGGACACCCCCCCCCCCAGACAGGCACTGCCTTTTCATCTGGACTTGATATCTCAGAAGAAAATGGAGCAATTAACTAGGATTCAGGCAGCCCTGGAAGATTGGAGATGGGGCACCAAACAAGGATGAACAGTTTGCTCACTTTGGAGATATAAATGGTGGGCCTGAGAAGAACAGTTTACGCCAGCCAGATTAGATCCACGGTTTAAGCGTCAGGCACATTTGGGTTTTCATTCCCCCTGGTAACTCATTCAGGGCACCACACTCCTTCCACCTGACATAGTGGCCCAGAGGTATAATCTTACCCCAGTAGACAGATTCCAATACTACTAACTTAGAAATTATGTTAATGTACATCTTAACCGTCCTACAAGTATAAGAGAAACGGATGCTCCCCTACCCCCCCCCCGAGACTATATGGGTGGCCCCTGCATCCAAAGGTGCTATTACTTTATTATATGCAAATTATGTAGTTGACCAGGAGATTACAACAAGACATATTAAGCTAAAATGGGAAGGGGAACTGAGCCTACAGTTGGTACAAAGTGAGTGGGAGAAGATCTGGTTGGCTGTATGGACAACCTCCTCTTCTCCGGATTGGAGAGAATTTTTATGGAGGGTACGAGTTAGATATTTCCTTGTTCCAAAGTTCTAGGCCAAATCTGACCCATCTAAATCCATAGATTGTTGGAGACAGTGTGGAGAGACATGTGCTTCACATGTGCACATCTTCTGGTCGTGTCCCCAGTTGATGGCATACTGGGAAGCAGTGGTAGCCCAATATTAAAAATATTTTGGTGGTGGGAGAGAGGTGGTGGGCCCCCAAAACATATAGTCTTGGGAATAGAGCCAATTGAACTAAAGGGAAAAGAGGCCAAATATCTATGGCATATGCTAATAGCAGCTGTCTTTAAAGTGGTTACTAGACACTGGTTGCAGCCCACACCACCTGAAGAAAAAGACTGGATTGCAGTAGTATTACAAATGCAAGAAATGGAACGTATCACATATTCTTTGCAACACAGGCAATATGCGCAAAACTCATATTAACCGATGGACAGAGGAAATTTATGCAGCAGACAATCTTATATAATTCTCCAATTTCATAATAATTTTCCCTTTTTATGTTTGCTTGCACACATGTGCAAGAAACATAGTGCCATCATCCGAGTTTTCCAGAGGTGTGTCAGCCTCTTCCAATTCAGTCAATGTGTTTGCAGGCGTGGTCGCAGTGCACCAATCACTGCTCTAGCTGTCTAGGACAGCTGAAAATGCAGTGGCATACAGTTGAAAGGAGGCTCCGCTTCAGTGAGCAGAGCTCCCCTCAACACGCATGCACGCATATTGTATGCTGATCGCTCCCCATGCACATACTGTATAGCCAAGCAGGGGTGCCCAATCCCCCGTTGGCTGCATCACCAAAGTATCAGGTACTTGCAGCTGGGGAGCCCACCCCAGCATGGCAAAATGTTTATGGCTGACGGGTGCCCAATCCCTTGTCAACTGCACACCTCCAAAGATCCAGGTGCCACGCCGAGCCCACCCCAGCATGGCAATTGATTTTATGGCCAATGGGGTGCCCAACTCCTGTCGGCTCCAGCCCCCAAACAGCTTCTCCAGTCGCCTATGCTGGGAGCCACCCCAGCGTGGCAAACGCCCCTCGTAGTCTTAGGAAAAAACCTGTAAATACAAAACTGTCCTCAGTGCTTCTCCCTGTCCCCCTCCCACAACCCGCACTCCACCACTGTGCACCCTGCCTCCCACACCATACTTACCTCCAGAGCTCGGTCGACGATCTTCGTGGACCGGAACACGCCTGCACTCTTCAAAGCCGACCTAACTGAGGAAATGCCGGTAAGCTGTATAATGGGATAGATAGGGTTTTCTCAACTTTGTTGCATATCTCAGGCATTTTGGGGAATTTTTGGCCCAAATTTTCAACATGGGGTTTTTGGGACCCCTTCTCATGAATGCTGTCACTGCCATGGCGTTACTCTGGCCCGAAGGGCGATTTTGCAGCCACTGTGTGAAATCACCTTTCTGGAATGATTAATGAAACGACACTGCCAGTGTTCATAAGGTGGGCTCTCAAAAAGTCTATTTTGAAAATTTGGTGGAAAAATTCCTAAAAATGACTGTTTTACGAGCCTGCGCATGCAGTTCCACGACTGTAAGTTTGCGAAATTTCAATATTTTCACTCCAGATTTTCAACACTGCCATTTTACCACACCTCCTTATGAGCAGTACAGCTGTCATTTTTCACATCTCACCCAAAACATGTTTCCGCCCATGTAGTGCACAATGACAGTCGGTGTGCGAAATCAATGTACAGGACACATTATGAAAATCAGTGACACTGTTCATGAGCAGAGGTGTTAAAATGGCTATGTTGAAAATCTGGTGAAATAATTCCCAAAAATGACTGTTTTAGGAGCGCACGTTGCGCAGTTCCTACGCACGCTGGCAAGTTTGAGAATTTGTAATATTTGCACACCAGATTTTCAACAGTGCCATTTTACCACACTTCCTTATGAGCAGTACAGCTACTATTTTTCACATCTTGCCCAAAATGTGTTTCCGCACACGTAGTGCACAATGGTACAGTCGGTGTGCGAAAACAATGTTTGGGACAGATTAAGAAAATCACAGTGACACCGGTCATGAACAGAGGTCTTAAAATAGCTGTGTTGAAAATTTGGTGACAAAACTCCATAAAATGACTGTGTTACGAGTGAGCATTGCGCAGTTTCCACGCACCCTCGTAAGTTCATGAATTTGTAATATTTTCAGTCCAGATTTTCACCAGTGGCATTTTTCCACGCCTCCTTATGAACAATACAGCTGTCATTTTCCACAATACGGCCGATATGTGTTTTCAAACTTTCAGCACAGAAATGCGTGGTCACTGTAGGAAATCATTGTTCGGGACAGATAAAGAAAATCACACTGACACTGTTCATGATCGGAGGTCCCAAAATGCCTGTTAACAATCTGCTGTAAAAATTAATCCCCAAACTAGTTACATTACGGGTGTGCATTGCACAGTTTCTACGCACGCTCGTGACTTCACCAGTTTTTTTAAGATTTTCACTGCAGATTTTCAACATTGCCATTTTTTACACCTCCCCATGAACAGTACTGCTGTCATTTTTCACATCCTGTTTGGAATGTGTTTTTGCACCTGTGGTGCCAAATGCCATAGTCACTGTGCAAAAGCAGTTTTCAGCTAACAAACTGATATTGCCACGGTTCATGAGGTGGGGGTCACAAAAAAACCATGTTGAAAATTTGGAGCGAAAATACCAACAAATGCCTGAGGCGTTAGGGTTTCCGACCATAACGCCCCACCCTGTAGAGAATGACAGGCATCAGGGGTGTGACTCGGGATTCTTGCCTGTCATGCTCATACCATTCCAACCCCACCCACACCCTGCAGCCAGTGATAGGCATCAAGGTGTGCCTCAGACTCTTCGAGCCCAAACTTCACCCCATTCTCCTATACCGCACCCATCTCACCGTATTTCCTGATGGAATGGGGTGCGCATAAGGGCCAAAGACCCCAAGGCACACTGTGACACTTGTCAGTGTCTGCAGGGTAGGGTGTGGTGAAATGGCGTGGTCGTTATGCCCGACGACCCAAAGGCACACCCCAATGCCCATCACTCTCTGCAGGGTGGTGGTGGGGTTGGCTTCAGTTCAATACTTTGCTGCCATTCCTATTATGCAGCTCTGTAACTTCTACACTACCAATGCCAATGTCAGCAAGCAAACATTCAGCATTGACAAATGCTTTTTTTCCCTTTGAAACTGTAGGGCTAGCCCAGTGACACTGAAGGTTGAGGTGCTGGACACCACACCTCGCGCCACACCGGTGACCTGTGTTCAGGAACGAGCAAGGGCCACCGGGGGTTGGCAGGGAGAGAGGACTAAGACATACAGAGGAAAGCTCTCTCCTGGGAGGGAGGACTGGCACCCTGCTGAACAATTGTCCCCAGTTGGAGACCTGAGGTAATGTGGGACTGTTGACACCATGGAATGGAGGGTGCTTGCGGACTTCCACGGATGCTGCGCCTCTATATGCATGTCCTGTGTGCATCCCAGCAACAGGAAGGGAGACAATGGATGAAAAACAAAAAATACACCCAGCTGCAGATGAAGACTGACTCTCATAGGCTCTGCACCCAGCGATTGGCAGGGTAAGTCCCAGTGATACCGGGTGACAGAGCTGGGGGTTGAAGAAGGTGAAAGCTAGGGCAGACATAGGAGATAAACTGTATATATTAAAAAAAAGAAACTGTAGGCATGAGACCCTTTAAACCAATTCAGTTCACTGAATTATAATCTTTACTGAACTGTTGTGTTAGTAGATTCTTAACATATTTTTTCACCTTACCCTTCTGTTTTAGATCATTAATTAATGGCACTCTTTTAGAAATAACTAAATAACATACACAGGGAGGGCAGTGCTTGTTCTTTTTTTTCCAGACCAATGTCACAAATATAAGGAATAAATTACAGCCTATTTATTTTCATTAGGCTGAGGGAATGACATTTATTTTATCTGAGTGAAGAGTTATGTAGAAACACATTAAAGGTGACCTAGGGGGGATGGGGGATGACAGCTTATAAATTATAAATTTTAGTTCCTGTTCTTGATATTTTTTGTTATTTTTACTAAGATATGTAGTTGAGAATAGATTCATTCATATACATGATGTTAAATAAAAGGTTTCAAAACACACACACACATTGGTTGAAATGAAGCTTTAATAAGATTGGAATATCAAATCTGTACAGAAGCATTGGTTTAATGATTTCTGTATATTGAGTTATTCTAATTGAATTTTATGTGTATGTGTACAACCTTTTCAATTTCAAGAAAAGAAGTATAAGAAAAGACTCTCTGTACTCTTTTTATTTTCTTTATCGTCCTTTTATTTTGAGGTGCCCAGAACTTGCTACAGTATTCTAAGTATGGTCTAACCAGTGTACCATAAAGTGGCATGGCCTCCTGTTGGTCCCTGCTAGTTACACTCTTACTGCACCCTATGATCTTACGGTATGTTTTAACTATCTCATTGCTATGGCAGTCAAATATTAAATCCTGATTTACCAAAACTCTCAGAACTTTTTCAGAGTAAGTATTCTTGATATCTTCGCCTAGCAGCTTATAGGTTGCCCTCTTATTTTTGCTGCCAATATGCAATACTGTACATTCTCTACATTCAAATCCAGCTTATGCACTGATGCCCATTCGTCTATGTTTTTAACTCTTCCTTAAGCCTCTGATTGCTGCCTCTGTGTGAACTACTGGTTCCACCTTTGTATCACTGGCAAATTTTGCCATCCACATTCCTTTACTACACTTCATCACTGATACATAGATGTTAAATAACATGTCCGAATACAGACCCCTATGGTACTCCACTAGTAACCTCCCCCCATTCTGACATGTAGCCTGTTAATGCCACTTTTTATTTCTTGTTACTTAGCCAGGACTCCACCCACCCATCCAGTATCTTATTGATACCCAATTCAAATAGTTTTCATATGAGTTCATCGTGCAGTATGCAATCAAAGGCTTGCTGTAATCTAAAAAATTACATCCACAGGCAGGCCCAAATTCCATTGCTTTGCTGACTTTTCAAAAAAAAAAATATCAGTTTGATCTGGCATGATCTTTCTCACCTAAATCCATGATGTATGTTGTGCAAGTTCATCTGGCCTAAAAATTTTCCAGTTTCCTCCTTTATTACCCCTTCTAAGACTTGTAAATGTATACATATTTCTGGGTCTGTATCTTGTTGGTGAGTTCTGAAGTCATAAAGAGACAGCAAAAAATTGGCATATAAAGCATTTATTACAGCTATGCCACATTACAGGGAAAAGTAGAATATATACCAACCTGGGACATCAGAAGTGCAGTCCCCAATCATAACTTGGGCTCTGAGATGAGACCCCAAAACTGATCCTGTGCCATACGGTTTTTACTCTTAGCTAGTGCTGTTGTTAGTAGTTTCCCTTATCTTACTCAGGAAACAGGAATATGACCATACATGGCAGTGCTCTGCCAACACTTTCTGTATTCACATGCAGCTGGTTTCTTATCAGCTTCATAACCTTGTACATCCTATATTATTAGAAGAGTCCATGTCTGCATATGGTAAAACATGATATAGTAAAACATTATTTACCATAGTCAGTAGTTTGTACCATTTCCTAACTCAGCAGTTTGTATTAATAAGCAAAGCTAACAGTGCTAAAAGCTGGTCAATTTTCATGAAGCTTGCAATGCTTCAACATAGCAAGTGATTTAAAACTTAGTGAACTCTGGGCATTAACTAATGACATGATATTTAATGTGGATAAATGCTCAGTTCTGCATTTTGGAAATAAAACCCAAACCATGATTGCCATCTCAATAATATACCTCTTAAGTCATCCTCTAGTAGCTGATTTAGGCATAATAATTAGTAAACAATTTTCATCTACAGACCACTGTACTAAAGTTGCAAGAGTAGCCAATGGTCTACTGAAACAAATCAGGTGAACTTTGTAACCAAATCTGAACAATGTCTGATCCCTTTATACAGGGCATGTATAAGACCCTATGCTGACTATGGGTCTCCTTCTTGAGTCCATACCTTAAGGGATGTCTACTACCACATTGAACAGATTCAAAGGTGTGTCACAAAATGGTACCAAGGTTATCATCTAAAGATTACACCTTAAGGCTAAAAGAAACAGGCCTCTACTCATTATTCTTTTACTTATAAAATGTTGCAATCACCTTAATTAATGCACCAATGCGGACTCAAATAGTCTAAAAATGCACTGTTGCTAGGTTGCATAACAGACAGCTTGTGGTGGTGAAACAAACAAAGAGAGATCATTTCTTTAGTATGAGTCCCCAAACTGTAGAACTTACTCCCTCAAGAACTAGTGAATTTGAATAATAGAGGGTTGGATATTTGGCTAAGATCTACTCCAGTTAAGGATTAATGTCCCATAGGGTGGGGACAATCATGATGGGTTTAGAGCCTTCTTTGTCCTATGAAACTCAGAAAGCGTCCCTAATTATATAACAAATTATAGCAGTGTGTGCATAAATGGTCACTCAGTAATTTTATATTGTAAGGACAGCTAAAAAGGCACTTAGCACTAATAAACTAGTAACTAACAATGGATTTTACTAAAACCATACCCATAGCAGCAAATATATTTCTATCATTAGTAATATACATATAGGGAATACATATATCACAATGTGCATATGACAGATCCCAAAGTATATACTAACTCCTTTGATACCCTTGCAAAGTGGTATCACAAGTAGATAAGGATCTGTCATGTTACTGTACATAGCCTGCAACACATGAGCATATTTTAATACCTTAAGTTCAATATAATGTTGTTTCTGGAGACACCTGAGACAGCATAGCATTGTAAATAAAATAAGCACTAAAATACTTTGTGACATGTTTAACAGTTTGAAAGTACTGTCAATCTGTTAATTTGAAATTAACCAAATGACATCACCATGTAATAGAGTACATGACTGCTGTGCTTGATTCATGCTATTAATGATTCTTATCACATGTTCATCTTTACGGTACAACGGAAGCTATAAATTCAGGGTGAGTGGAGCAATATCCACACTGAATGTTGGAAGGTAATTTATGACATCATTTTTATGACCTGGTTCACTGAGTACATATTGTTCATCATAAAGTGTACAGGTAATATAACTGTTTGACCGATGACGGTGTGAGCAGTGGAAGTGAAGCAGAAGTCTGGGGTAGTCAGTGGACATATCAAGTTCCCATTAGTGAATGATTCATGATTCAGGCTAAGCAATCCTGACTACCTATGTTGTAGGTTACGCTGACCATGGGAAGGCATCATTGTGTGGGCCATACTGGACAGGTAACATTTTGTGTAACAATGACACTGGTACTCCACTTGAAATCCCCATCAAGTCTGCAGACAGGTGGAACCACATCAAAATATCACACCGACATACATTCATTGAGCAACATGCTGTGTGTGGTGCAGGTACCTGCCATATAGTCGTAGTGGAGTTATATCATTAGGGATGGTGTGTCCACCCTGTCTTTATATCTTCCTCTAGGTAACCTATTGTATGGACAGTGGCCAGTTTGTCAAAAACCGCTTCATCTGGGTCAAACACTGGTAGGAAAACAGTAAATGATATGTACAAGGTATCATGGATAGAACAGAACCCACTGGTGTAACACTTTCCTGATTAGGGTGCAAGGTAACAGACTCCAAGTTTCTAGCTGTCACAAATGAAAACCTCCGACAGGCTTTCAAGCATCTTGAATGGATGTTCTGGGTACTGATGACACAGGGCAGGCAGTAACATTTGGTCAAGTAGTTATCTGAGAGGACATCAAGGAAGCACCCCATTTCCACATCTACGAGTAAATTATAAATCATTTAGAGAACATACAGTAATTCTCATAGGTTATGGATAGTACTTCTCTGCCTATGTGATTCTGTTGGGCTTCTAAAGATTGTCTGCACCTAATGCATTTATCTTTGTTTCAGTAAACAAACATGCTATATCATGCATACTATAGGCCTGGATGTCCCACAAAGCCTGCAGCTCCATCTCGGCTTACGAGGAGTACCGCACTTGGCATAATCCATGTACTAGACAAATCCATCAGACAAAAGCAAACTACTTCAAATCCACCTTCCTCGCCAACATAAACCACCCCTCTAAATTCTGAAAGGTGGTACAATCACTCTTCACCCCTCCATCCCAACCCCCCACTCCTGTCCTTAATGTAGGTGGCTCCACAATAATCGGAACCACTCACAGTGGCTAAAGAGTTTAACTCCTTCTTCACAAATTGTACATCATCACTCCTGTCTGCTCTCCCTCCTACCTCACCTGCCTCACCCCGCCCAGCACAAGCCTCCTCCCCTCCTTTTTCCTTCCACCATGTTACACCGGCTGATGTTTACAATGCTCTGTTCGGGTTTCAACCCTAACAAGGGCAAATGCCTCACCATGCTGGACTCCAGAATGCTTTTTCTGGCTGCACCCACCATAGCCTCCCCCTGGCCTTCTTTTTTAACCTTTCTTTCTCCCTTGCTTCTATCCCAGCTGAATGGAAGCATGCCACTGTCATCCCCCTTCTAAAAAGGTGGTGACTCCTCCTCCACCGGAAATTATCACCCTATCTCCCTCCTTCCCATTCTAGCAAAACTCCAGAAAAACTTAGCCTTCTCCCAGCCTCCTCCTTCCTCGACTCCACTGCCTTCTTCACACCTTACCAGTCTGGTTTTAGGAAGTCCAATTCCACCACTTCTTCCCTCCTAAGGCTCACCGATACCATCCTAACGGTAGAACCAAGGCCACATCATCTCTGCTATCTTTGTTGACCTTGCAAAAGCTTTTGACACTGTATTTCACCCTCCTCCTTTCCAAGCTCTCCTAGCTGGGCTCTCTAGCAGGCCACAGTTAGTTCCACTCATACCTCGTGGTAGGAGTCAATCTGTCAGGACTGGAAAATCCATCTCTACCTTCCTACCCATCTCAACTGGTGTCCTCAAGGCTCAGTCCGTGGCCCAATGCTGTTCTCCATCTTCCTCAATGACCTTCCCACTGCCTACCCTCACCACATCCCTTCATATGTATGCAGACAACATTGTCCTGCATCCATCTGGCCCCTCAATCTCTAATGTAGCATCCAGACTTCAGTGCAACTTCAATGATGTCCAGCTCTGGTTTCACTCAAATCAGCTCTTCCTGAATGCCAAGAAAACTGTCTCCATGATCTTCGGCACAAAGCAAAGACTCTCTCTCTCAGCCCCCCTTCCCCCACCTTCCATACCCTGGAAGGAACAAAGTTGGAGGACTGCACCTCCTTTAGACACCTTGGGGTCTGGCTAGACCAACACCCCAACTTTTCTGTACATATTGAGGCCATCCACAAGAAGCTTCACCCCAAACTGGGTGCCCTGTATTGTAACCATGGATGTATCCTGCTGCTGGCTTGCCGCGCAATAGTACAGAAAATGATTATCCCAATATTTCACTATGGTGATGTAGTCTACAGTGCCACTCCCAAAACTTCCCTAACCAGATTGGACACCTTCATCCACGCCTGTCATTTCACCCTTGACTGTCCTCTCAGTACCCATCACTGCATCCTCTACCAATCCTTGGGCCTATCATCATGTCAGGACAGGAGGCAGTACCACTGCGCTAGACTCACAGCTAAATTCTGGTCCCAGTCCTTACCCCTGTACCTCTCCTCAGCTCTATCCTTGCCCCTCCGGCATGCCCTCAGCCATTATGACACCCGCTCTGTGTCTGTTCCACACATGTCCACCTCTGCTGGCCAGGTGGCCTTCTCATACCACTTACCCATACTGTGGAATTCACTCCCCTCGTCCATTCACCATGCCTCTTCTGCCCACTCCCTCAATTCCCTCTTCAAAGCCCACTTCTGCTCCACCTGTATATGCACCTAATCCTCCCCATCTTAGGCCTGAGCTCTCTTACTTGCCTGGTAGGATGTCTAGATCATGCTGTCAGTTGACGCCCCAACTGGGCCTGTAGATCTGAAGTCTGCTACTATGTGATTCTGTCTTATGACTATCTGCTGTATTCATGTATAAATTGTGCTGTTTTCTATTTATTGTCCACACATATGGTGATGTCGCCTATGTTCCCTTCCCCCAGGACACATCTGGAATTGAGCAGTTATCTACTCAGTATGACTTTCTGGTAAAACCTTTATATAAATATATAAATAAATAAATACACAGTATGCCTTTCTTCAGTGGCCAAGCCTTGAATCCCCTGTAATGCAAGGTTCATAACAGACTCAGCAAATTGGTGTTCAAAATAACTAACACATCTACTGATGGCTTCCAGGTCTGCTCGATTCCAGACCAACATGCCAGACCAAACAACCCTGAGATAGACCCTATCATTCCATCCAGGCTCTGCAACCATTTGGAATGGAAGATCTCTCTCCATCAAGCAGCTTCTTGGCCCACTATAAGATCTTGGGCCTTTGCCTGATGAGTGGCAGTCACACCTAAAAGCAAAGAAGCATAAAACAATGATACAGTTGTTCCCACACAAGGCCTATATTCCATCATGAAAACAAAAACATGCAGAAACATTGAAAACAACATGTATATGCATCAGCTGTACATTATTTATCAATGAACCCAGGATAGAAGTAACAGTAAGTCAACTAGGTGGTCCTAGTCCCACCATAGGACAATGTTCAGTCTCTACAAGAGTCTCTGATGCAGATGAGTGCACAACACCAAGGACTCTCAGAGGATACTTCTCACCACTTCAGGTCCTGGATTAATGGTTGTTCCTGGCTCTTTAACAGCCACTTCTATGAATGCATGCATTGGATTGATGCACTGAATTGATCAGCAATGATCCATTATTTTCCTACAGATGTATGTGTCCTTGTAAGTGTGGTATAATGGAGGCGAGTTAAACTGAAACTTGATGTCTCCTGATTGTCCAACACATGCTGCCACTATATCAAGCATGCCGTGATGATTGGAATATAAGTGATAGGTAACAGAACACAGTCTTCCTCATATACTTACACCACTCACTGGTGCACTGTCACCTGTAGTCCTGTGGCTGCCCACAACATAGTGCTTAATTTCTGAAAGACAAAACAAACAAAGAGGGCTTTGGCACCCTCCTTCACCTGTAAGTTAGTCCTGACCTTTAAAACAGTGTTAACTGATTTGCATGAAACCACTTGTAAATGTCTTTCTTGCCAGTAGTCATTCAGACCTTGCATACTGAGAGGCTACTTTGAATGGTCTAGTCTGCCCCTGATGGCATCCCATGGGCACATCAGATACTGACAAAATCAACTCCTGGGCCCGCATACAGCAGAATTTCATTCTCCGGTAACAACTGCAATTTCTTTTCTATGTTTTTTAAACAGTGAGCCTACAGGAATGAGCTATTACCTTACCCAGTTCCTTATCCTGTCTCTGTAAGTTGCTGAGGTAAATGGGCAGTTTGTTTTCCTGTGAAACTTGGCATAGGCTGTGGGGGTGTAAAGAAGGAGCATGTCTCCCCCCGTGCCTTGCTTGCTTCACAAGAATATCAGCTTGGGCATCGTGGTTGCTAAAGGGAGCTGTTTTGGAGTGGGTGTTAACCATTTCAATGATGTAACATGAAAGTGACAGATCGCAGAAGTAGCCAGAAAACCAATACACTATAGTAACACAGCATAAACTAGGAGCATGCCATCCAAGGCAGTGAAGTTGTAATGCTGCCAGACAAGTAAAAACACCATTAGGGAGTAGCAAACTCATATACAATCTGAAAAAAATGCAAACCAAAAGTTGAGGTGGTGCCAGAAGATGAGCTTGAAGGGCAGGCTTGTCAGCAACCAGATGTACACTGACTGCAAGCCTTGTCAAAAGTCACCCCCCCCATACACAGTGCCGCAGCCATACCATGGACCAAGCATGCATAATAAAACAGAGGTATCCCCTCTACAATGAAATGTGAAAATCTTAAAATGCTGAAATCAAATGGTTAGTTTCAGAATATATACTTCATTTTTCTGTTTAATCAAGGCTCATTAGAGGAAAGGGTGTCTGCATATCTGTAGACTAGATGTCAGCCAGATGCTCCCTCTTGAGTGATGACTGACCTTGAGTATAACTGAGAAGTGCAATTTCAAATTTAGCCCTTTCTTAGTCAATTTTAGTTTGAGGCATCTCTTTAAGAAACTTGCCCCCCCCCCCACCACCAATCTCTTGACGTCTGTCTTATCCTCCTCTGAAATCTGGCTTACAGGCCTGTAGTTCCTATAAATCAGATTTACAGCCCTTTTGAATAGCGGGTCACTGTTGCTTCCCACCAGGTATCTACTGCTTTACCCTCATCAAATGATTTTGCTATATAATGGAACATGATACTGAAACAACGCTGCTAATTCCTTTGCCACCCTTGGGTGCCACTCATCAGGTCCCATAGCCTTGTTTGGATTAAGGGTCTTTAACCTTGTAATAACATCCTCCTTCCACACAGTTATCTTTGTACTATTATTGTTTACTTGGCCAACCAGGTTGATTTTGTGTTTTTGTCTGTAGACACTACAAAAGAATTTGTTGAAAACATTTACCATTTCCTGCTGAGCTAATAATTTTCCATTTTGTTCTAAAGGCATGCCTGGGAAAATGAGCCATTTCTACTCATTACATAACTGTAAAATGATTTAAAGTTCTTTTAATATTTACAGCTAGATGTAAATCACGTGACCTCTTTAACCTCCTAATCTCCTAATTTATATCACGTGATCTCTTTCACCTCCTAATGTTGTTTCTACACTTTGTGTTAATTTCCTATATTTCTCCCATAATTCTGTAGTGTTACCATTTCTTGCAATTTTGTATGACTTTTTTCCTTTCTAATTGGTTTCTTGATTTTCTATTCAGCCATTTAGGTATTTTACCTATGTTATTGTATTTTATCTTCTTAGGGACATTTTATTTACTAAATCATTATGTATTTTGCTTATACAATCCCATGTTGCGTCCAATTTCTTATTTGCAAGCAAATTTTGCTAGTCGTGCTGGTTAAGGCTAATCTTTTTTTTTTTTTTTACAAAATCCTGGACTTTTCTTGATGCTTTTTCAGCTGGAAGGCAAAGAAATGGCTTGGCTTTTTGCCAGTGACTCAGGAGGATTAGCTGAGTAGAAACATGGCAAATTCTGCCTCTGGTGTATGTACATGTTGATTTTGTACTGAGACCCTGTTATTTTAGCCAAGAGTGCTGAAGGGTGTAGGGTTCTTTCTGAACTTCTCCAGATCTTTGAGCCAATGCATCTGAGTGTTGAGATCATTGTTCCTAGCTTTTACAAAGTAAGATGCATAACTGATGTATCTGCCCTTTATGAAGGCCTTGAGGGCACCACACTGGATTGCTGCCAATGTGTTTTCAGGGTGGCTGGTGTCTAGGAATGTCTTTACATCAGACTCTAGGGATTTACATAAGATTGGGTCTCAGTGGAAGGAGGCATTGAAGCATCATTGTTTCCACAAGGGTACTTGGGTCCCTGCTGGTGACCATGTGCAGGGAGACTGGGGCATGGTCTGACATGGTCACTGTGCCTATCCTACATCTAATATATCTGGTACCTTTGCCCCAGAATTAGCCAGACATCAATCCTTTGAGTACGACCACTGTGACATCATAAAAAGGAGTAGTTTCTGACAACAGAGTGAACCATCTTCCATTTGTCCATAAGGTCAAGTTCTGTGGCTATGTACAAATACACAGATGGTGATGGCTTAGGAACACTCCCCAATGGAAACATGCAAAAACACAAGCTGACAACAGGAACAACTGAAGTGGGCAGTGAGGAGCAGGCAGGCAAAGCATGTATAAGTGGGGATGGGGGGGCAGGAGCACATGAACAAGAAAACCGGGGTTGGAGAAATTGGGCAAGGGAGAGAGAACAAAAACAGAGGGAGGACAGGGTGTAAAACATGGAAGGTCATGCTCACAAATGCCTGCAGTCTGGAAAATAAGGTTCCAGACCAAGAAGCCTTGATGATGGATGCAGATCTTGACACAGCAGCAATAACAGAGACATGGTGCTCTGTTAGTCACAGCTGGGATGTCAATGTACCAGGCTATACACTGTTCAGAAGGGACAGGGAAGGTAAAAAAGGGAGGGGGGTAGCCCTGTACATCAGAGAAGGCATACAGGCTACAGAAGTACAGGGAAGACAGGGGGAGGCCTAGGCAATGTGGGTCACCCTTGAACCAGTAAATGGCACAGCAATATATACAGGGATGATCTACAGACCTCCAGCACAGAGGGAGGAAGTGGACAAGGTACTAATGAAGGAAATTCATGACATGGCAACTAAAGGTGAAATCCTGCTGATGGGGGATTTCAATATGCTTGATGTGGATTGGACCACCCAGGCAGCTGCTTCAGCCAGAAGCACGGCGATCTTGCAATCCCTGCAGGGGGTTGGACTCAGACAGCTGGTGCATTAGCCAACCATAGGCAAATCATTTCTGGACCTGGTATGGACCAATCAGAACAGAGTCAAAGGGAGTCCAGGTGGAAGGACAGCTGGGATCCAGTGACCACCACATGGTGTGGTTTAGCATGGAGACAGTGACTCAGTTAAGCCACACAAGAGCAAAAGTATTAGATTTCAGGAAGGCAGATTTCAGTGAAATAGGCAGATGTTTAACAGCAGCCCTCAAGAAGGGAAAGGTAATGGAGGGAGTGGAGGAACAATGGGGAAAACTAAATGGAGCCATAGTGGAGGTAACTAACCAATGCCTTAGGATACTGGCCAAAGGGAAAAGAAGAAGGAAATCACTATGATTCTATAAAGATGTAGCAGACAAAGTAAGGGCTAAAAGAGCAAGTTTCAGGAAGTATAAGGGGACCCAAAGGGAGGAGCGGAGGTGTACCTTGAATGTCGAAGGAAGCATAGAAAGCTGTTAGGAGAGCCAAGGCACAGACAGAGGAGAGTTTAGCATGGACTGTGAAAAAGGGGACAAGACATTCTATAGGTACATCAGCAATAGAAGAAAACCGGGGAGATTGTGAGGCTCAAAGGTCCATGGTGCCAGGTGATAAGGATCACCTGGCATGCTGTGCTTCGTGTTTGTGCCCAAGCCTGGGATGACTGGATCAGAGGCCAGTGGGAGTGTGCAGAGCATCCAGAGGATGCTCTACACCCATGAGTGGGTATGAGATGGCATTGCTCTAGTGTGGCTCCTGGCAGCCCATTGGGATGATGCATGTTGTGCCCTTTGTGACCTCATGCCACTGTGCATCTAGTCAGGATGTCACATGTGTGCCATTGTATTGTGAATGAAGGGTAGGCAGGATGGGAGAAAAAGAAATAAGTCATTCGGCTAACCAGATGGCAGCTGCTGATCCCTCACATGCCAGGATAGCCCTGAAAGTGTCTGGGATACATGAAAGCCTTATGAGGTGAATCTCCTCCCCTGGTTGCACCCATGAGGTTAGGGGCCCTCCTGACAAAGGGTTACATTTGGTTACCCAGTGGTCACAGAATTAACAAGAGGCAGTGGGTGGTGTACGGGACTTGGCAGTGGCAGTGGGGCCTTGGCATCCCAAAGGAGTGGCTTGCTGAGGGCTCAGAGGTGCCAAAATAAATAACTAGAGCAATAAGTTTAACTTTACCAAGCTTGGTATTCCAGGGGATGATGTGGGTAACAGGGGGCTGTTCAGTGTGCAATAGATGAGAACACCTAAGGTCAGAAGTGAGGCAGCTCAGATGGGAGCTGGGAGGCTGGCATGGAGCATAGGAGGAGCAGGGCAGGGAGAAAATACAGATGGGGCTTACCTGGGAAGAGAGGTCAGCAGAGAGAATGGGTATAGAGGGTCACCCAAGTTCCGTGGGTACCTTTACCTCAGAGGGCAGGGATCGAGGAGAGGGAATGCCAATGCTAAGAAGAAAGGTGGGACTGCAAGAGGTGCAAAAGGGTGAGGCATTCTGTGTTTTACCCACTGGCTTCTCTGAGCCCTTCCTTGTATTTGAGCTCACTCCACGATCAGATTTTAAGTGCAGCATTTCACTGGCCAACAAAGTGATACTTTTCCAGGATAACAGCTGGCAGCTATTAATACTGGGTTCCCAATTTTGCTATTTGCTTCACCCAGGTTTCTTTGTAATCTGTTACTACTGTGTCTACTCTTCTTGTGGGACCTGTTTCAACTGTTCATTTCTACTGTTATATATTATTAATGCAGTTGGGAGATTTTCTTTTGAATTATTCCCTCCTCCCCTTTTTCCATCTAAGATGCTTGACCACCTGAGCTTAGCTGGGCTTACTCATGCATCCTTTCATCCCTCACTCTGCAAAGTATCCCTGGTTGAAGGGATACCATCCATCCTTACTTTCCACTCCCTTAACCCTTTCTGGCTGGAGGCCCCACCTTGTGAGCTTGCAAGATATCATCCTGCCTACAGGCCCCAAATGCGGTTGTCAACATCATAAGCCCATGTTGGTAGCCTAATTGGCACCACTGAGTTAGCTTTGTTTGTTTGCTGTTCATGAATGTTATTTCAGGGCTTTTAGTATGGACATCCCAACAATCATGCTTTGGGACACTGCAAAGGCAGTCCTCTGGGCCTGATTATTCAGTATACTGCACAAGATAAAAAAATGCATCTTGAATACCAGACTAAACTGCAAGTAACCCACATTTCTCTAATTTCCACATCAGCAGGGAGACAACTCAGTCCTCCAGCAATTGTGACATGTTATGGCAGACCTGGATTCCCTCTGTTTATAAAAAGCTGAAATTGTGCTAATGTTCCTCAGAAAGAGTTATTGTGAAGTTGACACCCACTGCTCTCTCCTACTGACATACCACCTGTGAAAGCAGAGGAAGCTATCTACTCTAGTGGCAGGACAGGACCCCCACACAGGTGTCTGCTATTACAGATTTCAGGAAATTGCAGATACATTTTGTTCCTACTATCAGGCACTATATATCTCAGAAGCAGAATCAAAACAGGAATCCATGGCAGCTTAAATGGATTCTCTTACTCTCTCATCCCTCCCTCAAAAATAGGGAAATGCCAGTGTGGCCCTTATTTCTATAGAAGAGCTGAAGGCGACAATCTGGAAAGTCAAAATGATTAAGGCTCCAGGGCCATATACCAAAGGGCAGAACTTAGTAAACTAACCCATAAACATGTCCAGCCCTTGCATGTACAGGTGTTCAATCAGACCTTGTTGGAGCGACCCCCTTCCCCTTTGGACAAAGCTATATTGGTAATTTTAAAAACAGATAAAAACCCTCTTTTATACCACTCCTCCTGCCCTACTTTCATATGGGATATGAACTACAAACCTTGTATGGATATTCTTGCCAACAAATTAGATAAAGTCCTCCCTACTCTAATAGGAAGAAACCAGATGGGATTTGTGGGCTCTAGAACCACTAATGATAACACTCCCAGAACCCTACACCACCTAGCCCAGCTGCAGAGATCCCATACCCCTTCACTATTGCTCAGTCTAGATGCCAAGAAGGAATTTGTTCAGTTTCATGGACATTCCCATACCCAGTGTTGGGATGGCTTGAGCTCCAGGTCACCTTCATTCAACTGCAAAAACGCACTGCTCCATATGTGCCTGTGTTAAGGTTAATGGACACCACATATAGGATTCATACTCTACAGAGGCACCCATCAGGGCAGTCTGTTATATTGGCTCTTGTTTGCAGCCTATATATAGAATCCTGGCACAGGTCGTATGGGAATCAGGACTATTTCAGGGCATCTGAGGCAGCATCAAATTGCCTTACATATGGATGACATGCTCTTCTCACCTCTCCATTTAAGATGAGGTATCTCCTGAGGTGTTTGTCCTATTGCAGTTCTATGGGAATGTTTCATGATACCGGTTAAATTGAGGTAAGACTAGAACTTAGTTTTTATTATTACCTGATGTGGTGAGATAAGGCCATAGCTTATTGTTTTGGGTCTTGATTAATATAGCTTTATGTATATAATGCCTTAGAGATGCCCATGGGGGGCAGTGTAAGTGCAAGGGATCATGGATACAGGCACAAGGGCCATGTAGACAGATGTAATTTTCTGTCACTGAGCAAAGAATCTGTTTGTTGCTAACTAGGAACTGGAGTTAATTAAATTATCTAGAGGGAGACAAAAGAATAATTAAGCCTGACTGGGAGGCCAGGTAGGCCTATTTGCTTGTGAAAAGACATGACCTCATAAGGAGTCAGGATGTCTGGGCATCCTTTGTGTTGAGAGGTCTGCAGTGATTTAATCTTGTTACCAGATGAATAGGCCACCATTTAGTTTATTGACTGTATTTAAATGCAATTTAACTAGAGCTATGTCCCAGCAGGGAGGCTGGACTGTCCCCCAGAAATCTGATTTGAGCTGGCTAACCTCATATTCTTTTTTATATATATTCAGAAAACTGCATATCTGAATTACTGTAATAAAATATTGAACTTTGATTGGTTGGGTAACCATAGAAACTGAAATGCTAGCCAATCGCAGGGCAGCCACTATCCACTGGACCAGCCCTTTAGAACCCTTTAAAACTAGGACAGAGGGGCATTTAGACCTTTTGTTGCCTTTTTGATGAAGCCTCTGTTTTGCAATTTTGCATTTGGGACATTCTCACCTACCTGTTTTAAACAGAGACAATTTTCTCTGGTTCACTGAGAGCCAAGACAACTACCACACTTCTAAGGACACTTTTGCACTTCAAAATTCCAACTAAGGACTCAAGGTAGACTTAACCTCAGAGTTTAAGGTGTAGGTTTTTTTATGCATACTTTCTTTTTGTTTTCAATACCCTGTAACCAATCTCCAAATTATTTAGCATTTATGTTATTTACTGTTTTCTAATTAATTTAGTCAGTAAAGCCTTTTTCTTATTTTAAAATAATTCTGCCTATGTCATTTGTGTGTGCTGCCTGGGTAAGAATAGTTCAAACTATACTATGCCTGTGTGACGGCTTAAGGGCCAAGACACTACCAAAAGTGAAATACCATTAGGGACTTTGTGAAAAAAGGAGGGGAGGAAATACAAAGGATCTCAAGAGGAGCCTGTGGGGGTTTGAACTGAGTGCTGGATTTGTGGGGAAAGACATAGTAATAGAGTATATAGGGTCCCCCCTGAAGCCTATACACACCTGTGGCCATCTGGTTCATGGTGCAGTGGCTGAGGGAGTTCTACCCCTGGAACACTGACTCAAGACTATATTTGTATCCCCATGCGTGATAAAAAAGGGTATCTCTGACCCCATTCCCCCTATCACAAGAGGGATTCATTGTGACACAGAGAATCCTGCCTCATGGGAGTGGACTTGTGGCACCTGACTCTGGAGACTAGACAGTAATTTCTCTTCAGCTGAGACCTTAAGAAGTTACAGTACATGGGGTCTATGTTTCCCATTCAAGCAACAGTGCCTACCTATAGCAGATAATTATCTGACTTTCACCCAGGAGCTTATGCAGGACTTTGTTAGGTGGAACACACTACCTTTAAATCTCTGTCCTAGAATGGAAGTTGTGTGGATGGTAACACTTGTAAGGGTATTATATCTGTTCCAGAATATTTCCCTGCATCTCCCATTATCCAGGTGGTGTCTCTGAAACAGAGAAATCTCCTGATTTGTATGGAGGGGGATGGTAAAAGCTCCATGTCAAATTGAAGATTGTCTTCCTATCAAAAAGGGCAAGTGGTCTGGCCCTTCCTGATCTGTGTTTTTACTGTTGAGTGACCCAAATCAGATTTATGTTGAAATGGCACTTGGACGATTTGTCTATGGGTTGTCTTGAACTAGAAAGAGAGCTGCTTCCCAATACAGATTATATTAAGAAGAATGTGTGTCATTCTACACCTGTCAGGGACCTATGTAGGCATGCCAATCCCTGGTGCTATCACCATCTGCTCATATGGCAACCTAATCAGAAGTCTGTACACCTTACTCTGCGTTCTGGCTTTGATCTGCCTATTCCCTGCAACAAACTTTCCCATCAGCAGTGGCAGATCCCAGCTACTATAACTGGGGGTTGGTACACAGCAATATCTCCGACAAATGATTTTAAACTCAGGATTCTAGTCATTTACTGATTTGCAGATAAAATATGGCCTGCACCAACAGGAGCTTTTGGGTATCTGAAGATCTAGCACCTTTACAAGTCCCTACCTTTGGAGGCTCATACCATCACATCACATCCTGCATACATGAACTACTTCCTATCCTGTCTTAAAACAGGACTCTCCTCACATGTGATTTCACACTTATACCAGATGCTTCTGAACAACTTGGGAGAATACTCTCCCCCAATATCACTGTGAGATAGGAAAAGGAAATGGGAGTTGTACTTCCATTGAATATCTGGCATTATGCATGTCTTCCCACTGCAAAAGTGACCAGCTCCCATCAATGGCAGAAGTATAGCTGGAAACAATTAGTGCATTTCTTGAAAACATCAACCATTACTGTACACTATTCCCCAGACCACTCCCTAACATGCACATAACTGAGGAGTAATCTAGCAATCTGAGCAATGCCTACTCATATAAGGTGGGCTTTTTTATTATACTCTGTCCCTTTTTTCTGGATCTGGAACAGGACCCGTCAGAACTATATAACAGACTGATACAGCTCTACTTACAATTATATTTATTCCTGCAATATGGATGAGGATTCCAAGGGACACACACATACACACACACACACACACACACACACACACTACTGTACATGCTCATTAGCCTTCTTATAGTGGCAAAGAAGTTGATAACATGCCACAAGTTAACACCTCAACCACCTGATATCCTGGCCTGGCATACTCTGATGGAACAAATTTATACTATGGAAGAAATCTCTTTCTCTCTTAATGGTTGCTTTGAGAGCTTTCATTCCTGATGGACATCCTGGTTGCTTTATGCCATAAGCAAGGATCTGACTTTGGACCCTTGATGCTACACTCAGACAGGGTCTTGAACTGGTGATTCCACCCATTCCTGCTCCTTACATACTATGACCATGAGATGGATAATTGAAATGATGCAGTACCAATTCTACCTGGCCTCCCTTCACACACACCGCAACCACTCTTTTCATGCATGATTATCAACCTTCTCATCAGGATTTTAATATTTGTTGCAAACACTTACCAGCCACATAGCCCACTCTCTATCAGTACCTTGAAGACGGATTTGTCATTGTTGGACTAATTGTTCCAGTTGATCTGTAAATGCTCTGTATCATGGATGAGCTTACAAGGCATTACTGTTGTCATTGCACTGTATCTGTTATTTTGGACCAATGAAAATTTAATAAAAGATAATCTTGCAAAAAAAAAGGAGTGAGAGCATGCAAATGAGTGTTTTTGTGGAATAGAATATACCCACTGCCTGGAAGTGAGGAGGAGGAAATAGAGGTGAGAATGGAGGTTGGGTACATGCAATGGGATCAGCAGAGTAGAACTGGAGAAAGGGGTAGACAGAATAAATAGTCATGGTGGGCAAGAAAGAGAGAACTTGGAGAGGAAATATGAAGTGGGGAGGGAGGGAGTAAGGTGACAGGAGAAGGGGAGAAAGGTGTGTGTGGGTGGGTCACCATAAAGGAAATGTCAAGGAGGGAGATGAGAAGTCCAACAGAGAGCCAGGTAGGGTCTGTGGGGGTCAAGTCAAGCAGGGCTTGGAGAACATAATAATAGGGTGGTGCCCATGATGAACAGGGAGCAGAGGTTCCATGTCAACACATCAACAACAATGTTGTCGACAAGCCCAACAGTGACAGGAACAATGATGATTGCTGGCATTGTTCCCATTGAGAAGAAGTGATTTTTTGTGTGGGGATTTGCCCCATGCACCCCCCATCTCTAAATATCCAACTCTGAGTCAGTGTTGGTCCGATGTGGGGGCGAAACACTGGGAGTCACGGTGCTATCATACAGCGGACCACCACAGTGACCTGCTGAGATTTGTTGCTGTGATGGACTTCACTATTAAAGTGTCACTGTGCTGATGGCACACCAGGAGTGGATAGGTTGGGAAGAAGCTTATAAGGCAGTCAGATAAGGAAAAGAGGGAGTCAGTAATGTGGGGGCTTGCAAGAGTGGTAATCCTGGGGGACTCCATAATTAAAGGTATTCACTGGGGAATTAAGGGGGACCCAAATACAGGAAGGAAGGTGACTTACGTGCCAGGGATGATGGCACGGGGGTGTTCCCAAAGAGTGGGGAGTTGGTGAGGGAAGCTGGGGGGAAATGACACATAGTTATACACCTAAGTACCAATGATCCATCTGGGGAGGAGATGGGGGGAGAACAGGAGAGATTTAGGGTGGTAGAGAATACCTGCAGAGCGGTAGGCAGATCACTTGCATTTTTGGAGGTCTTGCCAGTACCAAGAGCCAGCACAAGCATGAAGACAAGGATAGAGGAGTTCAATTACTGGCTGTGGAAGAGGTGCAGAGGAAGGTATGATTGTATTGGGGGCTGGGGAGACCTGTTCAGATAAAACACTTTTGGCACTGGGCAGATGGCACCTCAATAGAGATGGATTGAGAGCCCTTAAAGATAAGATTTGGGGGTATATCAACCAAACATTTAATTTAAGCTACTGAGGGGAGTGGGCCTTCAAGCCCAAAGTCCCTGGGAGGAGGAGGAGGAGGTCAGCAGTCCTTCCCCATACCAGTAGAGGGGGTCTGGAGTGTAAAAGGAGGGGAAGCAAGGGTATAAGCAGTAGGAGCAGGATGGTACAGGTAAAGGGAGCAAGGAGAAAGGCAGATGAGCAGGAAGAAAGGAGGCTCAAACTGTAGTTGAAAGGTGGTGACCCTGATGCACAACGTCTTATAAATAAGATGGATAACCTGCAGGCATTGATGGTGTAGAAGGGAACTGATCTCTTGATCCCTAAGTTTAAATTATACAGGTGGGACAAGGAAATAGGAAAAGGGGTATGGGTGGTGGTTTACATCAGAGAGAGTATAACTTGTATAAGGGAGGAGTCAGCACAGGGGATGGAAGAAGCAATGTGGATTAAATTACTGTTAAATGGAGGGAGGAAAGTGAGGTTGGGGTGGTTTACAGACCACCCAATCAGGAAGAGAAGTGAGACAGGGAATTGAATTTACAAATAAACACTGCTGCATGCAAGGTAGAGGTGTAACAGTGGGAGACTTTAACCTGCCCAGGGTTGATTGGAGGGTACTGCCACGACCTGCACCAGTAGGTGCAAAGTAGATTCCTGACACAAGGCATTATAGAATCCATCAGGGAGGTGGCAATCCTTGATCTGGTGCTGAGAAACAGAGGCCATGTCTAGGGTAAAAAGGTCAAGGAGCCCCTGGGTGAGAGTGACTATTGCACAGTGTGGTTCCAGTTGGACATAGGTGGGGAAAACACCCCAACTAAGACTAAAATCCTGGATTTTACAAAGGGTTACTTCAGAAAGATGGGTGAGCTTCTACGGAGTACCTGGCAAACATCTGAGTGGATATTGGGATGGACCAAATGTGGTTCATCATCAAGAAGGGAACAATGGTAGCCACAAAGAAGTTCATTAGGCTCAAAGGGGAAAACATGAGTGCCAAAGTACCCAGCTAGATAAGCACAGAGGTCACACCAAGGGAGTAAGGGAAGAGGTCAGGCAATGGGAGATTTGAGAGAACCCAGAGAGAGGATGACAGGGAGGACTATCGGAAGATGGCCAGTGTAGCAGGTAGGGTAGTCCACCGGGTAAAGCTCAGAAGAAACTTCAGCTAACTGAGGGAATTAAAAAGGGTAGCAGGCCATTTTACTATATTAGTGAGAAAAGGAACATGAAGAATGGGATTACTAGGCTCAGGCAAGGAATGGGTGGTAAAGGAGAACAGGGCAAAGAGGAATTACTAAATAAGTTCTTCTGTTGGTCTTCACCAGGAAGAGAGTAGGAAGGTGCTACTAAGGGAAGGACAGGAGATGGGGAGTGTAGAGATGTTTTGATAGAGGTGGTAGGGTAAGAAAAGAGTTTTTAGCATTATGGTAGATAAATTCCCAGGTCTAGATGGTAGACACCAATGGTGCTGAGGAACTGGTGGAGGAGCTAGCTGGTCCCCGCTGACCTGTTCAATATTTTGCTAGAATCAGGTGTGGTTCATTCAGAACCAGAATGTTTCACAAGTAGTGCTCTCCATAAGAGTGGTCCCAAGGATGACCAGGGAACTATAGATCAGTCAGTCTGACCTCAATCGTGGTGCAAGTTTATGGAGACCATACTTAAGAAAAGGTTAGTAGAGTATCTGGAAGAGAATGGCATCCAGGATGAATGGCAGTTTTATGGGAGGGAAATTTTGTTGAACAGATCTGATTGACTTCTTTGGCTGGGTCACTAAAACAGTGGACAGGAGCCAAGCATGGACATCCTTTACCCTGACTTCAGCAAGGCTTTTGTACTCCACAAGAGGTTGATCAGGAAGTTAGTGGATCTAGGTGTTGGTGAGAAGTTGACCTGGTGGGTGGAAAACTGGCTGAGAGGCAGGACCCAGAGCATGGTGGTGGGAGCAGAGCTCTCCAGCACCAGAATGGTCACCAGTAGGTCCAACAGTGCTCAGTGCTCACACCAGTGCTTTTCAATGTCTTCATCAGTGTCATTGGAGATGGCAATAAGGGCAACATTTACCTATTCCTGGATGACACCAAGCTCTGTGGGAGGGTGGACTCAGCAGAAAGGATACAATACCTGGAAAAAGTTAGAGAGGTGGTCCAGGGTTTGGCAACATGGCTTCAATGTAAAGAAATGCAATGTTATGCAAACTGGAGACAAAAACCCAATGACTGAGTGCCGCCTGGGTGGGTTCAGGTATCTGCATCTGAGGAGTAGTAGGACCTGGGGGTGATGATAACTAGTGACCTGAAGCACTCTACACAATGTAGGAAAGCAGCAGCATAGGCAAGTAAAATGTTGGGCTATATTGCCAGGGGAATCAGCAGTAGGTGGGAGGAAATAATACTGACCTTGTACAAATCTCTGGTGAGGACACATCTGGACTACAGAATACAGTGCTGGTGCCCATACTGTAAAAAGGTCATAAACTTGCTGCAGATGGTCCAGAGGAGGGCAACTGAGGCTAGAAAGCACTTCTTCTTTATGGAGAGTGGTAGAGGATCGGAATTTGTTTCCTGAGGAGGTGGTTTCATTGAAAATTGTAGACAGTTTGAAGAGTGGGTAGGGTAGAGTTAAGGGTAAAGTAAGGATCAAGAGGAGACAGAAATAGGGTAAGGGCTGGTTGAGGAGGGGGAAGGGTCAGTGGTGAATGCTGAGGACCCTGCAATATGAGCAGACTTGATAGACCTAATGGCCTTATTCTACTGGCTTCGTTGTATGTTCCTATGTTGCTGAATTGACTAAATATGTTGAGATTTGGTTTAGAAATGTTTTAGTTACAGAGGTTTAAAATTTTCCTATTAATTATTTATGAAATTTGTGAAAACGTTTGAAAATTGTTGTTGTTTGTAACTTTACTTCTTATGTAGATATAGACTTGTTTTTGTTATGCATATCCAGTATCATTATATCCTGGTATCACATAAAACTTAAAAATTGTTTAATACCTTTAAATTTGCAAATCCTTGCTCTTTTTACATAAGATGATTTGTCTGGCAGCTCAAATTCTTCATCTTGTTCTTGTAAGTTGCATCACCTGTTATCACAAAATGTATCAAAACATTGCCATCTCCCTTACTGAGGCCAACCTGAAGAGCACTTCTAGTCTTAACAAGTAAAACAAAATAATACATTTTGTTCCAGAACTGGTTTTGCATGGACAATTCTCTATGCTTGTGGATGTCAAAATACATCTCAAGGTCGACCCCATGTATTCCAGATTGTTATCTTTTCTAAAAATCCCAAATTGCTTTCTGCAATCATTTCAACAATATAATTTTATACATTTGCAAACCAAGGGATCCTACTTTCACAAACAGATGTATGTATATTTTTTTAACCACAGGGAGGCAAGGGGAGAAAGAAAGAATAGAAATAAGAATGGAAGGAAGGGAGATACATTGACAGTAGGAAGTTGTGGGACCATGGGAGTGGCAAATTCCTAGGTGCCACAAGAAAATATGATTGCACAGTCAGAGATGCAAGAGACAGACAAGTGGTAGAATAGGACAGGACATAATAGATCCTTGCTTTTAAGTCTCTCTGTATAATAAATGAGTCAGGGCCTTACCGACTGTTCTTATACTAACCAGCTCACCTATTTGTTTTTGTTGAAACCATGGCTCCTACATTCCTTTAGCTGCCTCTACTAGCCAAGTCCTTTAATTTATATCCCCAAACTTCATGTCCCTTGACAAGACCAGTACACCTTCCCTCTTGGCGCAACTGCAGTACATCCTGAGCATGCTGGTATTTCCTGCACAAGAATGCCATCTAACATATTAGAAAAAGTCCCTCCATCTTTCATCAAAATCTTAACAAAAAATACTGCAGCTTTCCTCATTGATGCCATTGTCATTACTCACAGGCCCTAGAGACATAATGGTCTTGGAGAGGATCCCTCTGGACTGCTTTCTCTTTAGAAGCATCTCTAATTCAACAAGTGACCTCCTCATGTCCTCAGAACTTGTACTTTCTATGCACATCACAGTCAGATACAGTACTCCCTTTATAAGCAGTGCTTAGTTATGGATCACACTTTTTTGTCCTGCACTGCAGGTAGGAAAATTATCAGTCAATCAATGAAATCCATCAATTTTTTATTTATAAAAGTGAAATTCCAAAAGATCAAAGCACTTGTACAAACATAATACATAAATATGCATTTGTCAATGCCGAATGTTGGCTTGCTGGCATTGGCATTGGTAGTGCAGGAGTTAGAAATGCAAAATAGAAATGGCAGTGAAGTACTGAAGTAACATCAACACCCTCCCCCCACAGAGAATAAAAGGTATTGGGAGTGTGGTTTTGGGTTGACCATAATGCTGACGCCATTACACCTCACCTCATCCTGGAGAGAGCAACAGGTGTCGGGGTGTGCATTGAGATCTTTGCCTTTATGCTCCCCCATTCCATAAGGAAATAAGCTGAAATGGGTGCAATATAGGAGAATGGGGTGATTGTTAGGGTGATGGAACCCAAGGCACACCTCAGTGCCTGTCAGTGGCTGTTGGGTGGGGGTGGGGGGGAGAATTCTGCGAACATTATAGTTGATGAACCCAAGTTACATCCCTGATGACTGTCAGTCTCTCCAGGGTGGGTGTATGTTTGGAAACCTTCATTCTCCAGGTGTCTGTTGATATTTTTACTCCAAATATTTAACAGTGGCTGTTTGGGACCCCATCTCATGAACAGTGGCGCTATCATTTCATTACTCAACCCTGAAAGGTGATTTCACACAGCAACTGCTCCATTGAGAGCCACAGGTGTGGAAACACATTTTGGGCAGGATGCAAAAAATGGCAGCTGTACTGTTCATGAGAAAGTGTACAAAAATGACACAGTTGAAAATCTGGAGAGAAAATATGAAAAATGTGCAACAGATGCCCATAAAATGGTCATTTTGGATTTTCCACTGATTTTAAACATGGGCATTTTGGGACCTATCCTCATGAACAGTGGCACTGTGATTTTGTTACTCTGTCCCAAAAGTCGATTTCACAGAGCAACCATGCCCATTGTGAACCACAGGTGCAAAACACATTTTGGGCAGAATGTAAAAAATACCAGTGGTACTGCGCATAAGGAGATGTGCAAAAATGGCAATGTTGAAAATCTGGAGAGAAAATATTGAAAATTCTTGAAGTTACAAAAGTGCATAGAACTGTGCAACACATGTTCATGACATACAGTAGTCAATTTGGGGAATTTTTTCACCAAATTTTCAACATTAGCATTTTGGGACCTCTGCTCATGAACAGTGTCACTGTGATTTTCTTAATCTCTCCTGAACATTGATTTCCCACAGCAATCACGCCATTGTGCACCACATGTGTGAAAACGCATTTTGGGCTGGATATGAAAAATGACAGCTGTACTTTTCATAAGGAGGTGTGAAAAAATGGAAATGTTGAAAATCTGGAGTGAAAATATTAAAAATTCTCGAAGTTATGAGCGTGCGTGGAAACTGTGCATTGCACATTCGCAACACAGTCATTTTTGGGAGTTTTTTTACCAAATTGTCAACATAGGCTTTGTGGGAGCCCACCTCATGAACAGTGGCACTGTCATTTCATTAATCAGTCCTGAAAGGTGATTCCATGCAGTGACAGCAAAATCACCTATTGGGACCGAATAACAAAATGGCAGTGACTGATTTCATGAGGTGGGGTCCCAAGAACCCCATGTTAAAAATTCAGAGCCAAAAGTTGAATAAATGGCCGAGATATCCACCTAAGTTGAAAACCCCATATTTATGCCATTATACAGCTTACCGGCATTTCTTCTGCTCACGGTCAGTTTTGAAGAGCACAGACATGTTCCCGCTCCACCGAGATCGTCGCACTGACCTCCAGAGGTAAGTTTGGAATGAGGAGGGGTGAGGGGTGGTGTGTACAGGAGGTGGGTGGGTTTGAGGAGGCCCACATCAGACAATGAGGGACTGTTTTCTCGATTTGCAGGAAAAAAACTTTGGGGAAGGTTTTTGTTTTACAGGTGACACCAGACATTTGGGCACACTGGGGTGAGCTTCAGTGTGCCACCTGTTTTTGGTGGGAATGGGGATGATGGGGATTGGACACAGCCATCTGCAGACAAATAAAACTGGGGGGGCATTATGCAAATGGGGATTGGGCACCCCGTCTGCAAGCAAATTGAACTGGGGAAGGGGCATGCCAACAGGAGGATTGGGCACCCCCAAAGTTGGCAGTCTTGGGATTGCTAGAGGTAGACGGCAAGGGCAGCTGCCATATTTATTGAAATGTTTCACCAGGAATGGCACATAATGGAGACATGTCAGATCTGCTGCTGCAATGACGAGCCTGTCTCTCATTGCAGCGGTGGATTTCTTTCAAGTTGGTGGCACTTTCTGAAACTGCTGTCATCGGCAGCATGCTCCCTGGTTGGTGGCTGAGGGACACACTGGCTAAAGCATCCCCTTGGTTCACCAACACGGACACAATCTTTGCAAGTGCTAGTACAAGTTATTACTATTAAAATACATGCATGCACACAAGCCAACATAAAAATTAAAGTTAAGACTATGATTAAAATTCAATAATTTATAAAACCCAGCCAACAAATTTAATCAGAATCTGGAAAACCTAATCCAAACAAATGGGTCTTTAGAGCAGATTTGAAGCTCCCAATGGTCAGGCACTCTCTAATCCAATGAGGTAGAGAGTTCCACAGGGTAGGGGCCACAAAAGAGAAAGAACAAGCCCCAGAAGTCTTAAGTCGAACCCTGGGAACCTCTAGCAATCTCTTGTTAGTAGAGTGGAGTGGGTGGAGGAAGCGGTAGGTACAGAGGAGATCTTACAAGTACCAAGATCCCTGACTGTGTATGGCCTTATAGGTCAGTAATCCATCCTTGAAGGTAATTCACCACTGTACTGGCAGCCAATACAGGCCACAGAGCACAGGTGTGATGTGGCAAGATCTTGGTAAGCCAGTCAACAACCTGGCTGCCACATTCTGTACCAGCTGAAAGCAATGGATATAAACCCCTGGGAGCCCTAGGTACAGGGCATTGCAGTAATAAAGTCGGGAAGTCACAAAGGCATGGACCAAAGTTGGAAGATCATCGGGCAGGACCAGGTGCTTTATCCAGGCAATGTTCCTCACATGGCAAAAGGAGGTCTTGACAACAGCCAACACCTGGGACTTAAGGGTTAGACCATTATCAAAAATAAAACTCAGATTCTGCACCTGGTCTGAGGCTGGCAGCTGGCTGCCCCCAAGCCAAAGCCCGGAGGCTGCCTATCCAGCAACCTCAAACCCTGATGGCCTGAGTCCACCACTAACACTTCAGTTTTGTCTGAGTTCAACCTCAGCCAGTTGGCACCCATCCAGTCCTGGATCTTGGTGAGGAAGCTATTAAAGACTGAGTTGAGTATCATCTGTGTAGCAGTGAAAACTCAGCCCATACTGCCTTATAATGTATCCCAATGGAGGCATGTACACTGCAAACAACATGGGTGACAATATGGAGTCCTGCAGAACCCCTCAAGACAGGGAGAGATGGGCCAATGAATATATCCCCAACACCACTCTCTGACCCCTGCCTGTGAGGAAAGATCAAAACCATCTGAGGACTGTACTCAACAATCCACAGACCAGCCACATGCATTCCAGTAACACACCATGATCCACGGTATCAAATGCAGAGAGATCGAGGAGAACCAAGATTGAATGTGTCCTCCGATCCCTCGCTATTAGGAGATTATTTAGTAACCGAACAAGTGCTGCCTCAGTACTATGCCTCTTCCTAAATCTGGACTGGAAGGGATCATAGACATAATGGGTAGTAAGATGATCCTCCAGCTGCAATGCAATCACCTTCTCAATAACCTTGCCCACAAAGGGTAGGTTAGAGATGGGTCTGTAGTTGGCCAAGCAGTCCAGGTTGAGAGAGTATTTCTTTAGGAGAGGTGTCACCACCACCTCCTTCAGGGGGTCAGGAAACACCCCTAACTCCAATGAACTCCAGACAGTATCTGCCTTACCTTATCTGCATTTGCATTAAGGTCCTGCAATGCCCTTACAGCTATCCTGCTACTTTTTTAATGGAGTACCCCATGAATCCAATCTTTTTACTATTTTCACCAATTTTTTTTCTCCTATCTGGCAATTTAGCTGCATAGCTGGGTAATATTCTTGGATATGGCTTCCATACAATTATCATAAAATTCCACACTTTAACAGACACTCATAGGATTTGACTTAAAGTGCACAAGTTATTTTGCAATGTTTGTCAGCTTATAACGTGGACATCCTTTCAGCAAGAGATTAAAAATTACACACTTAGTATCCAGTTTAATGTCTATGAACCTGAAAAGTTATCGGCATTACATTTGTTTTTTTCTTGTAAAGTTACAGGAGTTTATCATTTTTGAGTTTACGTACTTACAAAATTTAGTTTAAAAATGTCTGTATATTTGGCAGTTTATAACTTATTCCCCTTTAAAGCTAAACATGTGAAATATGGCATACATATCCATGTGGTATGGTATCATAGCTAAATGTTTCAAATCTGGTGACAGTTGTATAAGGTTTTTCAAAATTAGAGGGCAATAACTGAAATTTAAAATTGCAGAATGTTTAGCTACATGTAAGTCAAGCTCTTTAATGCTTGGAACCTAACACGCTATTAGAGTTGGACAAAGTTAGAAACATCATCCACAGAGAAATTGATGAATTTTACTGAACTGGAGAAATTCTCCTTTAAGGTGAAGCTGTACTGTACTACTTAATGGAGAATTTCAGAGATGGTCAAATTGCAAAATTCTCCTGCTGATTTTGGCTCTAAGGTGAATTCTACAAGGATCCACAGGATTGAGGTCACATGGTGCTGCAATGAGCTATATTTCCATGCATAGATTGAATTCAGTGCAGTGTGTGAGAGTTGTTAATTGTGCTCTGTATCTTTGTACCTAAATACCTTTGGAAATCATTTAAATCATGGATTTGTTTTCCAGAAAATCACTCCATTAAGTATCTAGTGTGCCTTTGCCTCCTAGAACACCAATTATTTGTGGCATTTTTGTGATTTAGTTAGTTTAAAGTTGTAGTTTCTTTTGTCTGTATTGTGTAGTGAGGCAGTGCTGTAGGGTGAGGGGAGCTTAGCTGCAGCACCTTCCAGCAAGAAAAGGCAGACAGGCAAGCTATTTCTGTCTTAGTCAGTGTTTTGTGTGATTTCTTCCCTATTTTATTTGGTTTGTAATGTTAGTTCTGTGGAGCACTTAGGTGTTTTTACTGAATGATTTGTGTCACTGTAGTTTAATTATATTGATTTCATTTTTGTTTATTGATTGAAGTTAGTCTTTTTTGTGTACATAGTAATGTTATTATAAAACATATAAAATCACATATGCCCACACAATGCAAAGCATCATGGTTGCATATGCAAATCACCACAGAATGTTATTATAATTACCTGATATGTTGCATCTTGCATGTATTTGCTTAGTCCCAGAAATTCCTGCCATGTATTGTTTTGTAAAAAAAAAAGAAAAACTGGTGGCAGTGTGGTGCTGCTGGTGATGTTGGTTCAGGAGAAGCTTGAAATTCAACAGAGGGTGCTGCCACTCCACAGGGTATGCCCACCCCCTAGTATGACCGGTGAACTTGCCTTATGTCATCCACAAACATCTATCAGTGCAGATGGGCCACCACCTTCACCAACCCCACTCACCACTTCCCTCTGCTTTTCCTCCCACCTGGCCCAGTTATTTGAAATGAAATGTGTCCCCAGCCCACAGTGTCCATGTGGTCCCCTGACTACTGTTAGGGACATATTTATAGCATAGGTTACAATTGACCACACAGAATATATCTCTAACCCTAATGTCCCATAGGATCAAACTGCAACTTTAATAAGCCTTAACTGTATCAGTCTTTGGAGTTAAGGGACACTTTATATATTCAATGAAAGGTCCCAATGAGTACTACAATAGTAACACATAATACCCCCAGAAAAATTCATGGGGTATGCACAGCACCCCAAAATTAGTTCTCTAATTTACCATGGTGCCAAATCCACAATTTAATTCTCATAATCTTCACAAATGCATTAAATGTGCATATGCTCTTGGACTATAACCATATCAATGTTCTCACCAATTCCACAAAAACTGGCAAGAGTTATGCATAAAAAAGGAGTAGTTGGTGGAAGTGGGGTGGTGGCATTCATGTTGCCAAAGTATTCTGTGCCAAATCTGTTGCATCCATGTGGGTGGGTGCTGGGGGGATGACTACAACAGGATCAGTCTGAGAGGAAACAAAATCTCTGGCCCAGGAAAAGTAGTCAAGGAGTAGGTTGCTGGTGTCCCTTGTCCATCCTTGACTGCTGGTGGTGTGGTGGCACTGAGCCTGATCTGGATAATAGGCCCCAAGCATGGATATATGGACCTGTGACCAAATAGCTGGCAGCTCCTTTCTGTACATTACAGCACACTGAGCACAGGTAATTGGGGTAGTATTCAATTTTGGCTGGGGGAAAATTGTACTAAGCCCAATTGCAGTGGTAGCAGTACTCTGGGTATTTGTTATTTATTCATTTATTTATTTATTTTTGAAAGTGGGATTTACAACCTTTGAGTCAGGGACTCATTTACAAAGGCACCTCATCGCAGGGAGGGTAGACATGTTTACAGTGTGAGATACAACAGTGGTAACATACAGGTGCAATATAGATAACAAAAGAACACAACATATCAGTGGTTTATGGAATAAAGTTACATGCAGTAAATAGCAATCGTGTAAAGTATAATAGCAGTAGAAGCCACAATCCAGGTTGTATCGGGGAATTACCTAGGTGGAAGGGGGGGTAGGGTGAGGAAAAAAGGAGGGGGGGAGCAGTCCAATGGATATTGTCAAGGCTATGGGCCAGAAAATGGGGAGTGACCCCAACATTAGGTTGATTAAGGGCAACTACAGCTTTAGGCGCCAAAGAGGAGGTTATGGAGAGCGACTTTAAATGGACGTTAACATGTCACACTGGCAGTGAAGAGTGTAACTGACACAGATCTAGAGGGAAATAGCATTATGGAAATCCAAGCAAAGTTCCAAGAACTTGCCAGAGTCTGTCGGGATAATGGATGCAACATTTCCTTTTCGGAGATATTGCCAGTACCAAAGGCCCAGTGGAGAAAAAATGAAACTCACAGAGGCTAATGAATGGCTCAGGAAGTGGGGTGAAGAGAATGGGTTGGGGTGTTAGGGAACTGGAATGGAGTTTGGGAGGATAAGGACTATATGCCAAGGACAGGTTTCATCTTGCCCCATTAGGGAAGGAAGTCCTTAAACAGGGATGGCTGACTACATACAAGAAAGGTGAGGTTTAAACTTGTAAGGGGGGGAAGGGATAAGGGAGGGGCTGACCAGAAGCCCTCCCCTCCAGATGAGGGGAGTAGCCTTCAAGCCCAAGGGGAGGGAAACAGACTGGAGGTGGAGGTTTCAGGAGGAGCAGGGGGAGGATGGAAGTAAGAGAATCTGGGTGGGGTTCGACAAAAGGATCAGGGGATAAGGGTGGGGGGTTTAGTGTTAGTAAATGCCAGAGGCTTGGGAAACAAGTTGCCAGAGTTCCAGGCCATGCTGTTCGAGGGGGTGGATGTGGCGGCAGTCACGGAACGAGACAACAAAAACCATGATTGGGACCTAAACAAAAGGGTACACTATGCTTAGGGAAGGATAGAAAGGAGGGCAGAGGGTGGAGTGGCTATGTTCATTAGAGATGACATAGAAATTGCTATGGTAGAAGAGGCAGAGGGAAACGTGGAGGCCTTATGGGTCCTGCCACGATCCCCAGCAGGAGATAAGGTCAAGCTGGGAGTAGCATATAGGCCCCCGGGATGAGTGATGTTCTAGAGGATGGTTTGCTGACAACATCATTGCCCAGTGTGGTCCAAAAGGGAAGGAGGGTGTTGATGGGGGACCTATGCCAGGTACAAACTGGGGAACCATGTCCTCTAAGGTGGCCAAGGAGCAGAGGCTGCTGGATGGCTTCCAGGATGTGTTCTTAACACAGTATGTGATGGAGCCCACAAGGGAGGGGCATGTCCTGGATGTGGTTCTGGCAGATGGGGATCTGTAAGGGACATGGTTGTACAGGACCCCTGACTGGGAGTGACCACAATACTGTCTGGTTTCAAATAAGCATTGGGGAGTGGGGGTGAGATCTAGGACACTGGCAGTGGACTTCAGGGGGCAGACTTTATGGGCATGGGAAATATTCTCAAGGATCACTTAGGATTACCTCAACAACAAGTGTGGAAAGGAGATGGGAGGTCATAAAATAGGGGACTTCATGAGGCAGTCAGGATCTGCCCTAAGTTGAAACGTAAGGGAGCAAGGTCACATAAACCATGCTGGTGGTCCAGTGAGGTCCAGGTAGCAGTCAGAGAAAAGAAGGCGGCTTATAAAAATATAAAACAACAAGAGGGGATAGGGATAAGGAAATGTACCAGCTTGCATCTAGAAAAGTCACCCGTATGGTGAGGGGAGCAAAGTCCAGTAAAGAGCAACGGCTGGCACAGGGGATACATGGAGGGGAAAAGGGGTTCTTCCGGTACATTGGGGAGCGGAGAAAAACTAAGGGCCATCTCAGCAGATTGAAATCAGAAGGAGGGTGGGTGGAAGAGGCGAGGGACCAGGCAGAGGTATTTAACGAGTACTTTGCCTCTGTGTTCACTAGGGAGGGGGATGGGATATCTACAAAGCAAGGCACAAAGGGGATAGAAGCGGCAGGGAGTGGGATCAGGGGAGCAACAGAAATGGAGCAAAAAGGAGGGAAAGGTACCCCAGGGGTGTCACATCTGGATAAGGATAAAAAGACCAGTAAGGTGGAGGGGACGGATGATGCCATCCCCACCAAAAGGGTGTGGTTTGCCCTCAAGGCCCTAAAGAAAGACAAATCTCCTGGGCCGGATGGCATTCATCCGAGAGTACTATGGGAATTGGCGGACATACTGGCTGCACCCCTGGCGGAGCTTTTCAACAGGTCACTTGAGACAGGGAGGTACTTAGGGATTGGTGAGAGGCACATGTGGTACCAACCATAAAGGGGGTCGAGGAAGTACCAGGAAACTATAGACCCATCAGTTTAACCTCGGTGGTGGGAAAATTAATGGAGAGTATACTAAAGGAACGATTGGGGTTTACTTGGAGGAGGTGGGAGGTCTGGATAGTCGGCGCATGGGTTTGTGCCAGGTAGATCATGTCAAACCAACCTTGTGGAGTTCTATGAATGGGTAACATCAGAACTGGACAGGGTAAGCCTGTGGATGTATTATTCTTGGACTTCAGCAAGGCGTGACTCTGTCCCCCACAATGGTCTGGTGGAGAAACTGATGGGGTTAGGAGTAGGCCCTTTGATGGTCAGATGGATTGAAAACTGATAGCTGGACGCACTCAGAGAGTAGTGGTCTGTGGGGAGCTCAACCCTACAGAGGTTGGTAGTGGGGTACCACAGGGCTTGGTCCTGGGTCCAATCCTGCTTTAATGCATACATATCAGACATCAGGGATGGTATAGGGTGTAAATGAGTCTCTTCACGGATGACTCCAAGATGGGAGCAGTAGTTGAGGGAGAAGAGGGGAGGTTGGCCCTGCAGGGGACCTGGACACCCTGGAAAGCTGGGCTCACATGGAAATTAAATTAATATCACCAAGTGCAAGGTGTTGCATCTTGGTCGGGGAAACCCTAAACACAGGTACACCCTGGGAGGGAGGTGCTGGAAGCCTCAACAGGGAAAAGACCTAGGGGTCATGGTGGTTACATGTATGAATAACACTGAGCAGTGCAGGAGAGCAGCTAGCAAGGCAAACAGGATGTTGGGATGCACGCAAGGGGATCACCTCTAGGAGCAAGGAAGTGATTCTGCCGCTGTACAATGGACTGATTAGACCACACCTTGAGTACTGTGTACAGTACTGGAGACCACACTTGAAGAGGGACATACAGCTCCTGGAGAGGGTACAGAGGAGGCAACAAAGATGATCACAGGGGCTAGGGGATTTGATCTCGAGGACAGACTTGAGGAGCTCTGCCTGTTTTCATTGGAGGAGAGGAGAGACAGAGGGGACATGATTGAGGTCTTCAGCACCTCAAGGGAATAAATAGGGTAAACATGGAGGGATCTTTAGACTAAAGCAGGAGACATCACCAGAGGGCATGGTTTGAAGTTGGAAGGTGGAAGGGTGAGGGGGGAAAGAGGAGGAGGTTTTTCACTGAGAGGATGGTGGACCCTTGGAATGCTCTGCCTGGTGAGCTGGTTCAGAGATCCACAGTGGAGAGCTTTAAGAGAGGGTGGGACAGACACAGAAAGTGGATGTATCAGATGATGGCCTGTCCCGGGGGGGTGGGGATGGATGATAGGGGTTTCTGGAGTGCAAGGGATGGGAGGGTCTCGGCACCCAACTAAGGATCTAGGTTCGAGCAGACTTGATAGACCATAAGGCCTAATCTGCTGGCAAATAGTATGTTAGTATGTTAGATCAGAAAATGTTAAAATATCTCCTGAATGAGACTGAGTGGATACAGCCTGTAGTTGTGGTTCCACTTGGGATGAGGGTGGCACAGTGTCTTCATGCTGTGGTATTGGGGGGGCAGGAGACTGCTGATCTTGAGATTCTTGGGTATCAATAGCTTCATTCTAACCCAACTTGGCAATGGTGTACCCCAAGGAGAAGTTTCAGATAAAAATTGCAAGGTGAATTGACCTAACTTCCCTTGGTGTACCTCAAGGAGAAGTTACAGGAGAAGCTGCAAGGTGAAGTTACCAATGACAAATTTCCCATTAAATAGAAAACTTAGATGGAAATATTTCCTAATAAATGGAAAAACTTCACAAAATTATTCATGGAGGCGAATTTGGAAACGTTGCCTTAACTTTGTCTGTAAATAGAAACTTTCCAACATCTGTACACTCTTTTCACATACCTATGTTTTATTTTTCTTCAAGTCTTGAAACTGTGGAGAAACGATATCAAAAAATTTTAAACTTAGATGGAAATAACTGAAAATTTACTTTTGATTAAATGTCTGGCCATCTATAGCTCAGTTCTCCTTTAAAGACAGTGATCTGCAACTACCTATTTACATGATACTGAACTGTGTTACTGTCAGATGTTCCTAACATTTGTATAAGTACTGTTAATATTACAGAGTGATGACTGAAATTGTAATTATTGCAGAATTTTGTAGCATGTTAATGGAAATTCTGTAAATGTCACAGAATCAGATTGGTAATTTTTTTTTTCTTTTTAGGTTCAGATTGTAAATGTAGGCAAAATCCATCAACTGAGATTATGTCAGTAATTATAGGCCTTTTTTCATCATCATTACCCCTACCTGCCTATGTGCCCAAGATTCCATGAGAAAAAATTAATTTCCATAGCTTGATTTTACTAATCTTTCCTATTAGTATATTCCATTCTTGATTTGCTGATGAAAGGGATCCCACATTCATTCAAATGACATTACATCATCATTTTTTAAATAATGAACTCTTTCTATCTTCGTAATATCCACTAGAAAATGTAACCATGTTTCATAGGGTGTGTGTGTGTGTGTGTGTGTGTGTGTGTGTGTGTGTGTGTGATGGATCCTTCCATTTCAAAAGAATACATTTGTTTGCCACGCTCATGGCTATTGTTAAAAAACCTTTTGATCTTGATCTCTCTCCCTTACTCCCTAGCTGCTGGAAATCTCTCTCTGAGCAAGTAAGAAGGAGACTACTGAGGAATACAGGAACTTCCTATCCCAGAACAGGAAGGGCAGGAGCTGTAAGGGAACAGAGGCAGTAGGAAAGTAGGGAGAAAAAGTAAACAGAGAAAGGAAGAAAGCATACAAAACAACAGTCAAGGGGCCATAAATAAGACTTGATGTGAGTGGTGCAGTGCAGTGGCTGTGGAATGTCAGTCTTCCAGGAGACATTCTGGAGAGTGTGGTGTTGTCCCATCTGCAGGCACCTCTCTGGGCTGAGGGAGGAGGTTGCTTATCTCCAGGCCAAATTGGCCAGGATTCTGTGGACCTCCCCTCCCACCCAGGGACCACCAGGGCTACTGTGGCTGCCTCAGAGATTGCCAAGAAATAGGAGTGGTTGGACCACGGTGGCCTTAGGGTGAGGGAGTTGGAACAGAGGTGCATCCCTCCAGCTGTACCTCTCCACAATCTATACACCATTCTGGCAGAGTGTGGTTCCTCTAAGGAGGCACCTGCAGAGACCAAAGAGAATGCTCAGAACCCCCACAAAGGAGACCCACAGGAGGGTGACATGGGACCCACGGGGAAGGAAACAACCCTGGTGGGGACTCAATTGTTAGGGGTAGAACTGGGGAGATCAGAGAGGAGGTACTGTAAGGTGCCTGCCCAGCGCCATGGCTTGGTGGGACAGGAGCTAATCCTTAGGATCATGGGATCAGCTGCAAGGGGAGGGATCTGACATCATTGTCCACCTAGGGACAAATTATCTGGCTGGGAATGGGATCAGAGCAGTGCAACAGGAGGTTGTGGAATTGGGAGGAGACTTAGAGAAGTAGCACACACAGTAACCTTCTTGGAGGTGCTGCCTGTCTATGGCATGGGTGAGGCTAGGGTGCTCAGCACCATGGAATTCAATCACTGGTTGAAAAACTGATGCAGAGCTCAAGGGTTTGGCTTCATTTGGGACTGGGGGTCCACCTGGAGGGATACAGTCCTATACTGGCATGGTGGTCTGCATCTGTCCAGGAAGGGAATCAGGCTCCTAAGTGTTAGGTTTAAAAGCTTAATTGGCAAGCATTTAAACTAGCCAAAGGGGGAGGCAATGAAAAGGAGCAAGGAAATCCCCCATCCCCCACAAAACAGGGTAGTTAGTGAGGTAAACACCAAAATAGAGAAGTCAATAGGGAGAAGGGCAGGGGTAAATTGAGAAAAAGGCAAATGCAGTAAGGACTGGGACAAGGCTAAAAGGGGTAAGGCCATCAAAAAATTGAGGTCAATGAGTACCAATGCCCATATTCTGGGTAACAAGCTCCCTGAACTAGTGACCTTGATGAAAGAGGGACACCTGGATATCATGGCAGTCACAGAAACATGATACACAGAGAACCATGACTGGGATGTCAGCATACCAGGGTACACAATATACAGGAGGGACAGGGAGGGCAGAAGAGGAGGAGAAGGAGGAGGAGTAGCTCTTATATAAGGGAAGAGATCAAAGCAATCTAACTAAAGGGTAAACAAGGAGGGAAGGAGGCACTGTGGGTCACCCTGAGACAGGAAATGGCACCACAATCCACACAGGGTTGTATACAGACTCCATCTCAGGGAGGAAATGGATAAGAAAATGATAGAAGGCATCCTTAGGATGGCAGAAAAGGGAAGATATTGTTGATGGGGGAACTGAATATGCCAGATGTTAACTGGAGCACCTTTTCTGCAGCCACATCCAAGAACAGGATCATTCTTGATGCCCTACAGGGGGCATGCCTCAGGCAGCTAGTGTTGGAACCCACTCTGGAGGGAGCAATCTTAGACCTGGTACTCTCAAATGGGGATGGAGAGAGGATTTCAGATTTAGAAGTAGCTAGCCACCTGGGAACAAGTGACCACCAAACAGTGTGGTTCACAATAAACACAGCTGTAGAGCCAAGCCATAGAAAAGTAAGGGTACTCTACTTTAGGAGGGCTGACTTTGGCAAAATGGGAGAGTGCCTCAGAAAAGTACTAGCGAATGGGCAAGAAGGAGAGTGGAGGAACAAAGAGAAAACATCAAAACTGCCATCACAGAGGCAGCAAACCTTTGTGTGAAGCAAATAAACTAAAACAAAGGGAAAACACACTATAATTCTCAAAAGAGGTGGTGGGGAAGGTTAGGAGAAAAATATAGCATTCAGGAAGTGTAAGGAAACACAGAAGGAGCAGGACAGAGAACTGTACCAGTTAAAGAAGAAAGAAGCAGGAAGGCAGTCAGAATAGCAAAGGCCCAAACCAAGGAAAAGACAGCCAACTCAGTTAATAAGGGATAAACCTTATAGGTACATTAATCAATCAATCAATCAATCAAAATCTGTATTTATCCAGGTGAACATCATTGAGTAAGCTCATTTACAAGATGGACCTGGTTAGCTCCAGGTCAAATGGTACAATGCATACAAAGATATTTACAATACTGCCAGATAACACAAGTAAACAATTAATGCAATTAATGCAAGTAAGTACTCAATGTTACATCAGTCATATCAGTTCAGAGTGCTTCTGTAATATTTAAGGAGGACATAAGATGAGGCTTAGTGGGAACTTCAGTAGGGAGAAGTGATCGGCTGCAAGCACAGAATTTCAAAAGTAGTGTAATCACAGTATCCTAAATGTAACACTCTAAACAGAAGGATAAGGGTCTTAACAGTCAAGGAGAAAAGTAATTACAGCTCTTTTTGGCAAATTTTGACATGGCATCAGATTTATGCTTTGTTTAGAATGGACACAGAAGCAGACTGCAGGAACCAATTGGAAGCCAACATCCGATTAGATGGCTGCTAATACCATGCTTTCTAATGGAGAGTGTGAGTTTAGGTTCTCAGGCAGTGGTAGAGACAGTGCCGACCACTGGGTGCCAGGTTTCCACGCCTATGGGAAGGGAGCCCGTGGAGAGTATATCCTGCAGGGGATGGAAGAAGGGTTGGTATTAAGTACTGGGCCATGGACAATGGAACATCTGAACCAGTGGGAGGACCTAAACAGCAGGACAACAAAACTGGGTAGTCCATGATGTCTAAAGACTGGCCCAATCACAGAAATTCAGAAAGGAGTGTAATCAAACAGAATCCCAATGCTCGATACCCTAAACAGGAAAAAGTAGAAGTCATAATTGATAGGCAATAAGTAAGTACAGCTCTTTTTTGTGCAAGTTTTAGATAGAAAATCAAACTTTAGCTTAGTATTGAGGGAGACACAGGAGCAGACTGCAGGAGCCAATCACACGCCAGAGCAGAAAGGCACTCGTGTTCCGATTAGGTATTGGCAAAGGCGCACCTCGCTAGTAAGGAGTCTGGTCTAGGTGTCTCAGGCAGTGGCTATGGAAGTGACAACTGCCCGGTATTTACAATTCTCCCACCTGAGGGGCAGGGAGCCCCAAAGAGCTAGTCTACAGCAGTGAAGAGAGTTGGGGACAGAGAAGAGATAGTAGAGTGGAATGCAGTGGAAAGGTGTCTGAGTAAGCAATAATACCCAACAGGTGGGCGGTATTGTTATACCGACTCACCAGGGCGAATGAGGCCCGATGCCGGGCGGAGGGCCTTATAGCTCTGGAAGGTCCGGTATAGCACAATACCGCCCACCCTGGAGGGTATATTATGCTTAGAAAATGGGCAGTCAAAAAATAAGTTTAATAAGAAAAATGTTGAAGAAAAATGTATTTAAAGTAAGATTTTAATAAAATAGTTCCTCCGCCTGCATTCTTGGAGGTGGTTGCTATGGTTACACACACACACATACACACACATGCACACACACACACACACACACACACACACTGGGCCCTTAGTTAAAATAAAAATAAATAACAATTACTGCAAACCACTTTAAAATGATTTTCATGGTAACATAGTCCCTCAGTTGAGAGCAGTGCAGTCCCACCACGGTACTTTCTTGAACCATGATCCCTTCTCCTGACTCGAGATGACCCATTTTACCTATTTACTATAGAGTTACTTTGATTGGGAAACCGACTGCACCCTGTTCAGGATGACAGCTCAGAGGATTGAGCACAGACCTGTGGTACTCCAATAAGGTGATATATTTGAGGGAAGAGGAAGCTGGAAAGGTAGACAGCAATGCCGCTACAAGATAACCGCAGCTACGGATAAGAGATGTCTGTCCCGTGCCCTGCTTGCCGACATAAATCAACCATCCACCCGCTTAAGCTGCTGCCACAGTACTTTCTGCCACTACTTAGTCCCAGCTTAAAAGTTAAACATTTGTTTCTGTCGGCAAGCACGACGGTGGAGTGCGGGATGTGTGGTAGCAGGTTAAGGGGGTGGATGGTTGGAGGATTGGGAGCATAGGGCTGAAAAGCAGTGGTGGCGCTTTTATAGATGCATTGTCGGGTTAGAACCGCTGAAAGAAGCAACATTTTGGACTGTGTATGACAGCCTCTTCTAACTCCCACTGGCTCCATTTCCTCTCCTTCTCCCACCCGCATGGAGCAGGCCACAGCCTTAGCTCCGTACAGGAGTGGAAGTTGAAATGGCCATAGGGACTTTCACTTCAGCGGGAGTGGGATTAGCCAAAGTGACTGGAAAAGAATATGACCGTCTGGTCAAAGTTTGGCACTCGCTATCTTTTGAAAAAATTCATTTTTTAATGAGCCTTTACACTGACAATCAGAGGAAAACAAGACATCGTGGAGAATGGGTGTGGGTCAAGTTTCAGCTCTAGCTAAGCGAGTCAGAAAAATGGTGGGCAGTTTAAACTGAGAATTTTATTGGCATCTTGATATTGGTGATAAGGTTGGTGGGGACTGGTGCTTTTAATACCAGGGCTCTGTTGTCTGATAGATGCCCACCTTGCCAGGGCTATCAGCCAATCAGAGCTTGGGGATTTCTAAGACCATTTTCTAAAGATGAAATAGGGCAGTTAAATGGTACAGGGTAGGGGAACAAGAGCAACAGATTAGGCAATATGTAAAAGACAGCAGGGAGAGTAAGGTTTAGCAGCTGTGAAAGCAATGAAGAGATAATAACCCTACAGGGATTTCCAGAGGATAAAAACATTTAAGGCATAAGACGCTCACAGAGTTAAGGTCACCAAAGGATACAAGTGATCATAAATTCAACTACACTCAGAAGGCAGCAGCCTGATGCTTCAGACTAAAATTAGGGCAGGTAGCAATTGCATGGCTCACACACATACCGAGCATACAGAGATTTAAAGGCATTCATACTGTGGAGGCAGCTTAACTTCAAACTTTTTGCATGTTTTTCCACAATGTTGGTAAATAGGAAACTAATGGCCACTCTGCAATAGTGAGAGGAAGCGTGAGGATACATAATGTGATGTAGGATGCACTTCTTAGGCATATATTCCTGGCTTACTTAGTGGGAGACAGTCTAATATATGTTGTGGAAGCCGCTTCAGAAGACTGTACAAGTCCAAAGGACTGCATTTCTATTACACTTAAACATAAGAGAGACCACCCTATGGCTTTGTACAAGGAACAATGATGGGTAGAGATGGAGAGACCAGTAGTAAACCAGATGGCCCTGTGGTAAAGCATATTCAACTTTGCAAGCAAGGCTTTGGGACACTGACTATAAAGGAAATCTGCATAATCAATCAGAGAAAGAAAAGCTGTTTGGAAAAGGTGCACTTTGCATCTCTATAAGAAACTAGTTAATTCTAAAGAATAGCCCCAGCCTCTGCCTTAACTTCTTTACAAGGTCCTCGACATGCTCAGTGAATGATAGATTATGGTCTAACCACACACCTAGGTATTTAGGGAACAAAGAAAGACAAAGAGAGGGATAGTGAGGCTTAATAAATGGGAGGGTGGGAGGGCAGAGGGTGGCAGTGAAAAGTAGGGATACTGAATGAATACTTCTGCTCAGTAGTCACAAAGGAAGAGGAGGGGTGGTACCTAATCCAATCAATAGAAGCACTCTGGATAGGGGTTTATATCAGTCCATTCACAGAATAAAGGGTTCAGAAAGAACTCCTAAACTGAAGGTGGACAAAGCAAAGGGACCTGATGGGATTCACTCCAGAATTCTAAAAGAACTAAGGGAAACTAATGACACCACTGACTACCCTTTTAACAGATCAGGGAGGAGGGTGTGGTACCTGAGGACTGGAGGAAGGCAGATGTGATTCCCTTCATAAAAGTGTAAGTAAGGGAGAGGAGGAAACTACAGACATGTCAGTCTGTGGTAAGGAAAATGATGGAATCACTTCTGAAAGAAAGAATTGTTGAGTACCTAGAGGCCAGTGGGGCACATGACTCAAGGCAGCATGGATTCGCAGCAGGAAGGTCATGTCAGATGAATCTAATAGATTTCTTTGACTGGGTGACCAAAGTAGTAGATCAGGGAGGGGCTGTGGATATGGTCTATCTAGACTTTAGCAGGGCATTTGACACAGTCTCACACAAAAGATTAATAAACAAGTTAGCCAGCCTGGGAGTGGGTCTCATGGTGGTAGCCTGGGTAAAAATGTCTGGACAACTGGAAACAGAGGGTAATAGTAAATGGAGTCCACTCTGAAGAAAGGAGGGTTACTAGTGGGGTACCGCAGGGTTCAGTACTTGGTCCAGTCCTTTTTAATGTCTTTATAAGTGACATTGCAGAGGGACTTGAAGTAAAAGTATGCTTCTTTGCAGACAACACAAAGATCTGCAACAGGGTTGATACACAAGGTGGGGTGGAAAGAATGAGAAGGGACTTGGCAAGGTTGGATGAATGGTCAAAAGTATGGCAGCTTAGATTCAATGCAAAGAAGTGCAAAGTAATGCACCTGGGAAACAAAAACCCAAGGGAAGAGTACACAATGTGACGGTAGGCACTAACAACAACAAAAATGGAAAGGGACCTGGGGGTAGTCATATCAGATGACCTAAAGGTAAGCAAGCAATGTGAGAAGGAAGTAAGGAGGGCTGAGGAGATACTGAGATGTATAGGGAGAGACAACACCAATAGAAAATAGGAAGTTGTTATCCCTCCGTAAAGACAGTTGGTGAGACCCCATCTGGAGTACTGCATGCACTTATGGAGACTCAATCTCTGCAAGGACATATATAGGATGGAGGCAGTCCAAAGGAGGGCAATTAAAACAGTGCAGGTTCTGCACCAGAAACCATATGAAGAGAGACTAAAGGAGCTTAATATGTATACCTTTGAGGAAAGGAGGGAGAGGTAGGACACGATAGAAACATTCAAGTACCTCAAGGGAATCTACAAAGTCCAAGAGGGTAGCATCTTTCAGAAAAAGAGATGTGCAAGAACAAGGGTCACAATTTGAAGGTGGGGGGACAGCTTATGGGCAATGTGAGGAAATACTTTTTCATGGAGAGGGTGGTGGACACATGGAATGGCCTTCCTGAGGAGATCGTGGGGTAAAAAACATTGGAGATTCAGAAAGCATGCAACAGACATAAGGCATTTCTGGTGTGGGTTAGGAAGAAGTAGACTGTTGGTTAACTAGGATCTGCAGCTTATCCAATAGGTAAGAAATGGGCAGACTGGATGGACCAAGTGGTCCTTATCTCCTGTCAAAGTCTATGTTTCTATGATCTAGTTGCTGATTTTGTCCAGTTTGTGCAAATAATGTAAGCAATGGTGAGAAATGGAATTGTATCTTAAATACTTTTTTCTAATGGATTAAGAATTTTATCCAAAATTGATTAAGATTGGAAGAGTCGTATAAGATGTATCAGCACACCTGATAGTGAGTTATTTATTTTATGTAATTTAGAAGGATTAAAATACGCTTTATGCAGTACATTAAATTGAATTTTCTGTAATTTACAGGTTTTGACTTTTACTGTAGGTGTAGCCAAAATTTCTTCCCATAAGCCATCTAAGATTTCCTCTCCTAGGACTTTTGCCCATTTCATTTTTGGCATTGACATTTCCTCTTGCATTTGATTATGTGAGCAGCTATTAAAGTTATAAATTTTTTATTCTCCATTTGTTGAGTGAGAACATCCAATAAAGGTGTACTTTTTAATACTATACTTCCATTTTTTTTTATTAAATAGTTCTTTATTTGCAAGTATTTAAATACATAATTTTGTGGATATGATATTGTTCATGTAATTGAGAGAAGGTTTTAAATTACTATTTTGTGAATAATTGTCCAAATTCATATAGTCCAAGGGTTTGCCATTTCTTAAAGCCTGGATCATTTAATGATGGCAAAAATTACGTTTTTTATATAATGGGGCAAATATTGTAACTGTGATTTTATGTTTTATTAATTTATGAAATTCTTGCCAACAGTGAATTGTTGTATATGTTGCATATTACATTTCTTTAAATTATTTTTATATATATAATATCCTGAAAATAAATTTTTAAGTAGGTGTACTCATACATATCTTGCTCCATCTCCTTAGATTTTAATGGGCATTCTGATTCCTTACCAGTGCCAACTGGGTGGCAAGATAATAGTTATAAAATCTGGGAGTGCCAGCCCTCCCCTTTCTTTGGCAAAATAAGTTTGTCATAAGCAATTATGGGGGTTTGTTTTTCCATATGTAGCTAGTTACCATGGTTTTGAAATTATAATAGGTATAGCTTGAAATAGGTCAAATACTTTGGCAAAATCATCATTTTGATTACACTGATTCTCCCTATCAAAGTTTGGGCAAGATGTTGCCAATTGTTAAATCTGATTTTATTTCTCCTAATAAGTTATCAAAATTTGCTTGATATAAATATTCCAGATGATGTGTTATGAAATTCCTAGATATCGGATTTTATTCACTTCTTGAGAAGGGCAGTTTTCTGGTAATTGGAGATTTTGTTCTGAGTTTAATTTTAAAATCAGAGATTTTTCCCAATGAATCTTATAGCCAGAAGCTTCCCCATATTGTTTTGTTAAATTAATAATTTCTTTTATACAGTTAGCTGGATCCAAAATATACAGCAATGCATCATCCGCATAAAGGCTAATGTTTTGTGTTCTATTATTCATCTTAATTCCCTTGATGTTAACATCATTCCTTATCTGTATGACCAATGGTTCCATAACCATTGCAAAGATTAATGGCAAGAGGGAGCTTCCCTGCCTTGTGCCCCTAGTTAGAACAAGCATTTCAAACATGGTGTTATTAATTTTAATTTTAGCTTTAATTCCTTGATAAATTATATTTTTCCAACTAGTAAACTGCCTACCAAAATTTATTTTTTGCAAAATTAGTAATATGAATTTCCATTCAATCCTATTAAACTTCTTTTCGGCATTTATTGTTAATAGGATAGCTTCTTTAGAATTATGATTTGAAATAATGTTAATTGTACATCTTAAATTTACATTAATTTTTCTCCCTTTGATGAAACCATTCTGATCCTGGTCTATGAAGGCAGGGAGTACCCCTTCAAGCCATGTAGTCAATATTTCGGTAAAGATCTTATAGCCTACATTAACCAGAAAAATAGGTCTCTAAGATGCACACAGCTTTGGATCTTTTTCCTGTTTTTTGGAACAATAGTATTGCTGCTTTCTTCATTGGTTGAGGAATACTTTTAATTTATTTGAGATATAGAAAACTGTTGCACTATCTGTATGTGCCTCTGTGAGAGGTTGCCACTTATTTATACCTTGAAATATACTTTTTACTGTGTACTGCTGTTTGCCTTAGGAAAAGGGTACTTTCCCCTCTGCTGCACTTTGTTAGTAGGCAGCAAGGGATTGTGGGGTATTGGAGGACCTAGCTCTCAGCCACCAGTGCTCCCCTTTCTATTTGGCTTCCTAGCATCATTTGTTGTACCTTTGTACTGCTGAAATACTTACAGCCCTCTTAATAGCAGGATAAACCTTTTTAAAGGCTTTTCAATCACTTTTGTGAGAAATCTGCAGCGCGAAACCAGAAGTAGCGCGATTAGCGCTTCTGGTTTGCCTTGCATTAAAGAGCTGCTCTAGCGAGTGGGGCGAGTGTGCGTGGGGCTGCGCTCAGAGACATGCGCGTCTTAAAGCATGTCTATCGTGTCCATCGGGGACAAGGGGAAAAGAAGGTAAACGCTAGGTTCAGATTAGCATAAGACATAATAGGTAATCTATTATACTGTGTTTTAAAGTAGTTTTTTTGCAGTGTCCACTTTCAAAATGAAAAAAGCCAATAAATATTGCTCCACATGTAAGAAGTATGCCTCTGGTAAATTAACACCTAATTATATCTGTGAAAAGTGTATTTTGGTTTGTGATTTACAAATGGAAATTACTCAATTACAGCCAAAAACATTTTCAAAATCAGATATAAAAGCACTAGAAGACTACATTGAACAAATGTCTATTTTGGTAGAAACCACACATCTCCGACTAAAAGTGTGGATGATGCTAACCACCGGAGCCCCATTTAGATATGACACAAGTCCCTGTATTAAAACACCCAGTCATTACATCCACTCCTAACTCGTGCACTAGCTGGCAACAGTTAAATACAAGTAAAGTTGATTCCTGGACTACAGTACCCCAAACAGGGTTAAAAAACTACAAAAATACCTCCCTCCTTCTTTATATCAGATCCCTATACACAATTCTTTGAACAACTTTCACAAATGATTGATGAAACTGTGTCAAGGAGCCCAGTACTTGGTATAAATGATGAAAATAAAGCAAAACTTAACCAAATACCTAGCGAGCAACTACTCACTGCCCAGATCCATCTTCATAATTCCCCCCCCCTTATCTACTCATGAGATAGTACCCAAAAAGGAAGTATTTGTCTTGGGAGACTCCATTATAAAATATATTGATCATGTGGATTGTAATCCTGACAAAGAACATCGTACTTGCTCCAGTTATCGGGCGACAAGGATCTCAGATATCACCTCAATGGTTAACTCAATCCTACAACCAGCTGGAGAAAATCCACTAGTGGTTGTACACGTAGGAACTAACGACATTTCTAAACTATCTTTGCAACAAATAAAACAAGATTATGTATCCTTGTGTAACTTACTAGTTGAGAGGGGTTGTGACATATGTCTATCTGAAATTCTACCAGTTCCACGAGCTACAGATTATATTAAGCAGAAATAAAAGCCTTAAATGAATGGCTTCATAAATGGTGTCTCAGACAAAGTATTCCCTGTCTGACATATTGGGAAGAATTCCATCAAAATCCATCCTTCTTTTGTTGGGACGGCTTACACCTCAGCAGACGAGGAAGTACATTACTGGGACGTAAAATTGCTACCTTCATACATATTCATTCAAACTAGTGGTAAAGGGGGAGATTGGGCTACCGACCAATTCTCTTATTACTGGGATCCACTTTTCAAATCAACAACAACTAAACATATTGTCTCTTAATGTTCATTCTTTAAACAATGCTAAGCTAGCAGAGTTTGAACTTTAGGCACAAACTCTTGACTTATCATTAATAGCCATAACAGAAACTTGGGGCAATACTGATAAAACCTGGACAACTGAAATCCCTGGATTCGATCACTATTTCAAAAACAGACCAGATAATAAAACAGGTGGTGGGGTCTGCCTTTACGTCAGGGATAACATCACTTCTTATAAATCATCAGTGAATGTTCAGTCTGAAAGTGTATGGGTATATATTCAACCCAAAGGTTCTTCCCAGATACTGATTGGGACTTGCTATAGTCCACCGTCATCTGACTTTAACCAAAGTTTACAGTTGGCCAATGAAATCTCCCAGCTAGCAAAAAATGGTTCAGTTTTAATTCTGGGTGACGTCAATCTTCCAAACATAAATTGGGACACTTTAACAGGTTCAAACCACCATGACCAACAATTTCTTGAAACTATTATTGATTTAGGACTCTATCAATTGGTTAAGGAACCAACACGGGGAAGTAACATCTTGGATCTCATCATAACCAACATTGATATTCCTGTAAACAATTTATTAATATCAGAACCACTTGGGAATAGTGATCACCTGTCCTTATTTTTACTATCCCTTTCTGTCAACCCCTGTAAGAAATGAGCACAAAATTAAACAATATGACGGGCAGATTTTCATAAAATAAACCTTCATTTAGGAGCATTAAATTGGGACAACATTCTTTCTCCTCTTAATATTGACGAAGCATGGGAATTTTAAAAACACAAATCCAAGAACTTGAACATCAGTTTATTCAGAAAAACATAAATACAACAAGAAAGGCAACATTCCCTTTGGTTTAACAGATATATAAAAAAACAAATCTCTCATAAACAAAAACTTTTCTCATTATTAAAAAAATGTCCCCTTACTCAAAAGAATGAAATATTAATTAAATACAGGGAATCAGTTAAAATATTAAAAAATTCAATTCTGTTAGCTAAACATAATTTAGAATTTCGTATTGCATACACTAAGGACTCTCATAAAGCTTTGTATGCCTACCTAAATAGTAAAAAAAAAAGGGAACAGCAGGAAACTTGGGCCACTAAATATAAATAACACAATAATTACTTCAGACTCTGAGACTGCTACAGCTCTAAATAACAATTTCTCCTCAGTTTTGTTCAGGATCCATCTCAAATTCTCCTTGATAGACACTTCCCAAGTCATACAAAATTTAAGATCTCACAGAATGAGATCTATGATTTATTATCAATATTAAAGAAATCTACTAGTCCTGGTCCAGACACATATGTACTAAATTTCTTCTGGATGTTAAAAATACTATTGCCTTACGCTTGCTATTATTTTTAATAAATCTCCATGAATCAAGGGTTCCTTCTGATTGGTTAACTGCAATAGTGACTCCATTTTTAAACAAGGTTCTTATTCTAAAGTAGAAAACTATCGCCCAATTAGCTTGACTTCTATCCCTTGTAAATTTAATGGAAAGATTAATTAAAACTTTTCTTGAAACAGAAATGGAAACCTTGAAAATACTTGATACAACCCAGCATGGATTTAAAACTGTTTTTTCTTGCACCACAAATCTGCTTTCATTCTATAATTATATTAGTATGAATCTTGATTCAAATATACCAACTGATGTCATCTTATTGGACTACAGTAAAGCATCTGATAAAGTGTCACATGACATTCTGATTAAAAAAACTTATTCATTTAGGATTTTCATTAACATTAGTTTCATGGATTAACAACTGGCTGAGTAGCCGCACCCAGAGGGTTTGGGTAAATGGTACCTTGTCAGATTTGGGTAAGGTGACAAGCGGAGTTCCTCAGGGCTCTGTTTTGGGACCCACTCTCTTTAATGTTTTCATCAGTGGTATGAAAATTTGTTCTCCTAATATACTCATGAAATTTGCTGATGACACCAAATTAGGGGGTACTGTGAACAGTGCTGAAAATATACAAACTTTACTAGCAGACCTTGCATCTATTGAACATTGGACTACAAAAACAAAATGCACTTTTAATGTAACAAAATGTAGTCTTACATATGGGTAAAACAACCCTAGACAGGTATACACCTTAAATTATATAACTATTAGAGCATCTACTTTAGAAAAGATCTTGGGGTTCTAGTAAATAATAAACTTTCCTCATCTTCTCATTGTAATAAAATAGCCAATCAAGCCAATGCCCTTCTTCATAGGATAAACAGCACATTTGTTTCTAAGTCCGAAGAGTGTATCATGACCCTGTATAGTTCTCATGTCAGACCTTACATGGATTAAGGCCCTCTTTGGAGTCCTTGCCTAGCATCAGACATCAATAGAATTGAACAAATTCAACGTAGGGCCACAAAATTATCCCATATTATGCTCATTTAGATTATGACTCTAGATTACAGAAGACAGGCTTGTATTCACTTAAACAGAGAAGAACAAGAGGTGATCTTTTACAGCTATTTAAAATCATGAAATCTCCCATTCTGATGGAACAATGTGGTTTAACATTATCCAACAGAAAAATTGTAGCCAGGTTGCATAATAAACAAATCGATATTAAAAAAATGCAACACAAATAAAAGACAAAACTTTTTTACTATTAGAACTCCTAAGCTATGGAACACATTGCCACAAGATATTGTTGATTAGCCTACTATTATGATCCTCAAAAATAAACTAGATAAATGATTATTAAAATAGCACCGTATACAATGATCCACACATGTGAAGGACAATCTTGATAGGCTATGGCCTTCTTTTGTCCATCTAACCAAGTAAACCAAGTTATGTTATTGTATAATTTTGTTAGAATTGGTGACAGAAAATTTTTATATTTTTGAAAAATTCAGTTTGAAATCCATTGTAGGCAGTGCTTTTCCTATTGTTAACTTGTCTATAGCTGCCTCTACTTCTTCTTGAGTTATTGGTCTATCCAATGTTAATTTAATATCTTTTGTCAATTTATTCATTTGTACTCCTCCTAAAAAGTCCTCTGCTGAGTTATCATCTTCTGTGTTTTGAGCAGAATATAGGTTTTTATAATATTCCACAAAAATGTTATTTATTTGTTTTCAGTGTCTGTGAGTAACTCCATTTTGGTCCATAATCTGTAGAATATTATTATGTTCCTGATCTTTCTTTAATTGCCACACCATTCATTTTAGTGGCTTATCAGAAGAACTATAGTAATTTGGTCTGGTTTGTAAGAGTTGTTTCTCTGCTATTTCTATCAATAATTTATTATAGTTTTCTCTTTTTTGGATTAATTTGTTATAAGTTTCTTTATCAAATGAAAAACTGTGTATTTGCTCCAATGAATATATTTCTCTTTCAAGTTTATTTTGTTGTTCAATCCATGTTTTTTTTCTAAATGATTTTAATGACTGTAATTTACTCCTAACCCAAGCTTTAAAGGTGTCCAAATTGTAAAATTATTGGTGTCTTCTTCTGAACTTAATTTAGAAAAAAGCCCTTCTATTTCTTGCTTAAATGATGTTTTAGTACCTGGATGTTTTAATAATGTAATATCCAATCTCTATGTTTGTATCACACTGGAGTTACCTTCCAATAAAAGTTCCATATGGCATGGAGAGTGGTCTGAAATAATTATTCCCATATAGTCTGCATATTTTATTCTATAATATAATGATTCTGAAATCAAAAAGAAATCTATGCACAAATAAGACTGATGCATAGCTGAAAAGAACGAATATTTATTGAGAGGCATATTACATTTCACCCAGGGATCTACCAGTCTCAAGTCTGCTTTAAAACTGTTAATTACCCTAATTGTTGGCTTAAAAGAATTTGTAGAGCTCAAAGTTCTATCTTTTTTAAGGTTAAGTTAAAATCACCTACAATTATATAAGGTGCTTTACATAATGTTAATTGAAGAAAAAATTCTGAATAAAAAGCCGGATTATTAGCATTAGGGCCATAAATTGTAGCTAAAGTGAAATTATTTACTCCGATTGTTACTTCCATTATAATGTATATTCCAGCTGTATCTGATTTTACATTTAAGATTCTAGGTTTTAATTTATGTTTATGGAAGAAAATGGCAACACCTCTTGAAGCTTGTTTATATGAAGAGAAAGCCCTGGTCCCCACCCTTCTGAAACCATTGAAAATCTTTTCTAAAAATGAGTCTCCTGTAGCATAATACAATTACTGTGTTTGTTCTCTAAACAGTTAATTACTTTATTTATTTTAATTCTATTCTGCAGACCCTTTATGTTCCAGGTTGCCTTATTGAGTTTATCCTCCATATATATATTAGGTGTCATTTTCTTTTGTAAAATTGCTTCTTTTAACTATTCTTATTTTATTCTTTATTATTCTGGAATCCTGGACCAGTATTTGTTTGAGAAAGCTTTTTTTAAATTGTCTATAAAGTCATCCCCCAACCTCTTAAAAAATCCCTATCCTATAAGAGAAAACTAGTTTCTCTTTTCCCACCCCCATAGTTGCAGAGATGACTTCATTGCGTCACCTCGTATGCCTGAGACTCCCAGCACCAGTCTTCTTCCTGTAGACCTGTTGATAAATTAAGATAAATCTTAATGGTGTTTATATCAAATATAAAAAAAGAAAAGAAAAAAGGGTGAAGAAAAGCTTTTGTATAACAAAGGGCAAATATTAAAAAATAAATCAGAATAAATTTGATTCCTCTGCCTTAGTTCACTGTCTCATCCCTTTCCTACTATCTGTGTTCTCCCCAGTATAGTTTCACAGTATCCCATGACTTTGGCGACTGTGATTGGGTGCCTACCAAAAGGGTGACTCAATCACAGAGCCTATCATTGGGGCAACTGGGGAAGGTGGGCGACTGGATGGGGGGGTGCACAATATAGAGACATCCTGTCGCTACGTGCCTATGCATGTAGGGGGAAGCGAGCATTCCGAGTACAGGGTGGGAGGGGATGGAGGAGTTGTATGTGGTGGCACCGCAGTGAGCTGCCTAGCTGCTTCTGTGACATAGTGGGTGGGTACAGGGCTGGGCGGAAAGGTGCTGGGTTCGAGTCTGGGAGCAGTTACTTTTGGTGAGCCTAGCCCAAATTTTTATTTGTTCCAGATTTTCACCCCTCTGACATGCATCCCCCTGAAGTTGAGAATCTTTAAGTAGGGGTGCGGAGGTAGGGGTCACAGCCCCACATAAAATGAAGAAATCTAACCCCGCACCATTTGCTTTTGCGCTGGGGAGTACATCGTGAAATATTTTTTCAGCAATGTGATGTCACCTAATGGTGATTGCCCATCAGATCGCCACTATCACATAGATCTTAGTTTCACATATGCCCTCCCCATTTCTTAGTACACCAAGTCTTAACTACATTCATTTAATATGGATTTTAACATTGTTTCAGAAGCTGAAACTCTTAGGTATCTGATACTTCTTGCTCTCTTGTCTGGTAAGGATATGATCTTGGGGATTTCAGCCTTGCTGTTTGACTCTGGGTTTGCTGACTAGTGTAGGCCATCTCAAAGTCCTCTTCTGCTTCTTCTGCATCCTAAAGGTTGTCAACTCTCCTTTAACAACAAAATGCAATTTTGCTGGATATAGCAACATAAACTTGATACCCAAGTCATACAGCTTTCTTGTTGACAGGGTTAAACAGCTTGCTTTTATTTAACAGTTTCAGCTGAAAGATCTGGATAAACATGAAAGGCCACATTTTTAAATTGTAACCCCTATTCAATCCTAGCTTTGTGCAATAAAGCCTGTTTATCTTGATATTTGTGAGGTTTATTATAAATAGCCCTGGTGTAGACATGATTAAACCAAACTAATATAGCAACACCCTTTAAGGCCAGTAAAGGCTGTAATAATCGTTCAGGAAATAAAGCCAGTTCGCTTCTCCAGATTCAAGTAAATTAAATACAGCACTGTTTAGAAGTACAAATTAATTCATGAAGACAGTACTCATGCAATCACACTGCTCAAGCCCCTGTGTTTCGCTCTGTTAGAGCTTCCTTAGGGAGCTCTGTGCTGTGCTTCACGCATTTCTTTTATACTTGTTACCCACAAAACAATGTATTCAAGTGCCTCATAGATTACTGCTTGATCCTAGAACCCTCCCCCCACCATATATACTGTACAAAACCAAGGGATAAGGATGTTATAACTAAATCATTTGTAGTTAATTTAAATCATGTATACAACTAAAAATCAGCACCAAAAAAATCCTTACATTATTCATTAATATCTCTAACTGGGTGCCATTGTAAAAATGCCATTTAAAAGTAATTAAAGGAAACACAAGACATAAACTGATTATAAACTTATGCATGCACTGTCCATACTGTCTGAAAGCAAATTCTGATTGTTTTATGAAACAGACAATTTCGTTCCAAGACCGTGTAAAAAATATAATCCTTACCCCTTGCCAATCACTCCCAAGTTTCTGAAAGGCATCCAGGAATTTGGGGTAATTTGAAGGATGTTTCAACAAATCTTGTTACCCTTTCTGAAGAATGCAGAAACATAGTCATTGCCTGTGAGTGCATGGAAACCGACTAAGGCTTTCTTTGTTGCAGTGGTCATTTCTCACTTGCTAATGTTGAAGATTTTCCTACTGTTACCATGGCTATTGTCTAGATATAGCCTTTGCTCGCATTCTGAAAATAATGGCACTAAAACTACTGGGGCAGGATTCTCAAAGAACAACAAAAATTCCATAGCTGTGGGAAAACAGCTTGCAGCACTGAGGAAACGCAGTTGCTTGATATTCTTAAAGAAAATCCTGCAGCTGAGGGAATTCTACAAAAAGTCCCACAGCTGCAGAATTGCAGCAGCTGCAGGAATCCAGCAAGTGCTGTGAATCCACAGCTGCGGATCCACAGCTGTGGAAATGGCTGAGGAGGCACAGCAATAGTAAATCTATGTAGCTGAAGCAGCAGACTTTAACACTGCTGCCATAATATGAAGCTGACAGCACACACAAAGAGACCTGCAAACAGTCCCTCAACTGGGACCACTGCAGCACCACAGGTACCAGTGATACCGTTCTACCACAGTGGCTGACTGTCACTGCTGGTTGTCCCTCCCTAGGGTGTTCCTGTGGCCTGCAGGGGTAGCACTTGCTGCATGCTGGCCAGGCTCTACTGCCTGTGGGGATCCATCATGGGCTGCACTGGGTCTGGTTGTTGTTGCCTGTTGCCATATCATGGCAATGTGTGCATTTGTTGCTGTACCAACAGCCACTGCTATACTATCTGGGATGCTATTACCTGTGCCTCACCTCCACCTTAATTGATTCCAATTGCTGGGCACTACTGCAGTGTGGTGAGGGAGAGTTACACCTCATTCCACTTTGTGTAACATTCTTTCCTCAGCTGCAGAAAAAACTGGCTGTGAATAGCCTTTCAGGGCTGTTCCACTTATCTCACACCTTTTTGTCCTGAGGGACTTCATGAGCTGCACTTTTCCACACTCATAGTGTTTTTCCTGCAGCGGCAGAGGGTTTTGTGAATAGCACTAGAGCAAACTCCCTTTTTTTCATAGCTGAGGAAGTTTTGGAGACTTAGGAAGGTTTTGCACTTTCTGAAAGCTTTGATAATCCTGACCCTGGTATATAGGTATCCTCAGATGGTGAATGGATGATGACTGGGCCTAGACATATTGTAATGGCATGTTGCATACGAAGGGCAATTTTTGTGTTTGCTTCTTCCTGGTCATAACAGAGATCATTGCCAACTACAGTCCCTTCATTGGTGATCATGTAGCATTTGTTTTTTTTTGAAAAATAGATCACTTGGCCCTCTGGCAAACTCATGCAATTTTCTCCCCAGACCTGCATGATCAAATCAATCAGGTGTTTCTTGTTAGATCCATTAGAAAGGAAATAACTGAAATTCTTTGACACTTTGGTGTTGGCACCTTTAATAATATGCTTATTATTAATTCCTCATTGAAATCTCTCAGCCTCTTTGATTGACTACTCTCTGTATGTACCTACAACAACATCCACTTTTGCAAATCCCTTTGGAAGACTATTCAGGAGTTTCATTGTCATATCACTGAAGGCTTCAGGGATTCCTATCATAACCCGCACTGTTGCCATTAGATCAACTACATATGCTGGGTCATTTTTCCTGGGAGGAAATTCTGAATTGTCAAACACTAGACAGTATTCTGCTAGCATCTTGAGTAACTTGCTCTTTGTTGTTGTCCATCTAGTTCCATCTGCATTGGCTAGACTCAGTGAGACTGGGCCCAGGCAATATGTTAATAACTTGTTTATATCTACAGGGAAGTTGTGCTTATTTGAAAGGGCCAAAAGTTTTCCCAATATACTGTATCTCTTTCAAATTTAAGTTCTGTAACTTTTCCCTTGGTAGTTGTTTGCACTTTTTTGTTTGCATCATTGAAGGTTTTCACTGGGGATTTTGAAATTGGATCAAAATATTTCTTTTACCACTTTCCAGTCTTTCTTTCTACAAACTGTTCATACATTTCTGCACCTCTTTGAATGATACTGGTGAGGTTCTTTTCACCATCAGGAGCAACAGGTGCTCCTGAGGACAAATTTGTACAATCTTTCAGCATCTAAAGTAGCGCTGAAAGGGTTGATAAACTCTTGATCAAGAATAGAGATGTTGCAAAATTTAATTTCATCAGTGACATGGCGGCGAAATCATGAATTTCGACCAGCAAAATATTTTGCATTAATATGTACTTATGAAGAAATTTTGACATTCAATTTCACCGTCAATTTCACCTTACATTACTATCAGGCAAAATTAGGCTTGTCACAAGACTTACTCTCTGCAGGTCACATGGGTGACTGTAATTGGGCAAGATGTGGGTCGGGGCTACCTGCAAGAGCTCCTGATTCCTTACAGCCCCATCTGACCACTTCACTCAGCTGATACAGGGTTGCTAGAGGTTCCAGGATATGTTTGAAAGCTTGGGGTTACTGAGACTTTATGTATGCTGCCCCACCCTGTGGAACTCTCTGCCTCATTGATCTAAGAGTGCCAGACCATGGAGAACTTTAAGATGGCCTTAAAGACCCATCTGTTTCATTTTGCTTTTGAGGATTTTATGTAATAGATTGTTCTGATATATATTGTGCGAAATCTGGAATTGCACTGTGTTTTATTATTTTATTATCTTAACATGTTTTTATTTTCAATATTTGTACAGCGCTTTGATATTTTTTGAATTAGCTATAAAATAAAGATTATTAATATTTAGTTCCTTTGCTAAGTAGCTGGAGAACAGGCAGCAGAGAAGTTGTTCTGTGTGCAGTTGTGTGGTACACAAATACTATTTAGTTTGAAAATAATAGATTTGTACTCTTTCTTTAGGTTATCTGTTGTGTGTGTTTAATGTTTCTTCTGTGAGTGTAGACTGTGTGTGTGTGTGTGTGTGTGTGTGTGTGTGTGTGTGTGTGTGTGTGACTCACCACTATCTCTTTCTTTCTTTTTCATTTTTTTTAGTTGTCTGTTAAGAAAACTTTTGTTTCTTTTGGATAATGGATGGGAAAGGTAGAGTAATGGGGAATGGGCAGAAGGCAGGATCCACTGTTCACCTTAACAGGTCGGCATTTATGTCTGAGCCTCCCTAGCAGGAGAATGTGCCTACACCCCCCAGCAGCAGGATCATGTTGCCCCCACTAGCAGGAGCATGTGGTCTCCATTTCCTCCAGCAGCAACATGATCCCATTGCCCCCTTATAGCAGCATGAGGAGCATGTACCCCCAACCCCCAGAAGCAGGATCCAGTTGCCCCCCACCAGCAGCAGCAGCAGGAGTATGTGGCCCCACCCCAGCAGTAGGATCCTACTTCCTCACCCCAGCAGCAGCATAAGCATGTGCCCCTTGACACCCACCAGCAGGAACAGGATGTAGTGAACCCCAGGATATCAGCTAGTGGTGGCCCCCACCTGTCAGTGTCATCTGTGTAGTGTTTCTTCACCACAAGCGCTGCAGATGACAGCATTGTTATCTGCAACAGTTGTGGCCAATCTGTCAGGAGGGGAAGAAAGGGGCATACCCTGGCATGGTGGCTCAAAGAACCATCTGCAGCACCAGCACTTGGCAGAGTGGCTTCAGAAGTAGCAAGAGGTGGCAACAGCAGGATGCAGCACTAGTGGGGTGATCGTACAGAAGGGGAAGTGTGCCAGCAGGAGGAAGGCAGTCAGTGTCCACATCCTAAAGGGCACCATACCAGAAAACAGCAATGGGGGCAGCAGTAACATAATCACCACGCAGCTGCCTGCACCACCATCATCATGCTGATGATCCCCCACAGCCTACAGCAGCCCCAGGTCAAGTCAGCCATGAAGACCTGGTGGCTGTGCACAGAGAGGTATGAGCTCTGCAGTAAGAATTTGAACAGTTCCACCTGGAGGTCATGGGGATAGGAGAAAAATTATGGATTACCAGCATAAAGTGCTGGAACTCCTAGCAGAGCTGCATCATGGGGGTGGTGGCAGCAGTTCTGAATTGAAGCCTGGTTCTTGCACCGTGTAAATTTGCAGTCAGTGAGGCAGGCAGCAGCCACATTTTTTCTTTTCTTTTTCCTGTTCCGTGTTAGTGTCACTCTTCTCATTTCCACCCCCTAAAAATATGAAAAAAAATAAAATAAAAAAAGTAAAAAGACACCAAAATAATCTTTTCTGTTCTCTTCCTCCTCTATATCCTCTTGTTTCTTTTTCTTGTCTTATAATTAATCATATGTCTTTGTCCAGTGGTTTTGAGTAATGTTAATGCTCCCTCCCTATAGAATTCAATACTTTTCCTTGTGCAGTAATTTTCTTTTCCCCTCTCATATGAATACCCTTGCCCTGACCCTGTGTGTCCCCCTGTCATGTGTTATTGTCAGTATATCCATAAACATTGTACCTTTCTTTTTGTTTTGTGTTACTCCTTCTTTATATGTGTCCTCCTTCTATCCACAAATGTCAAGTTTTGTAATTTGTTCCTATGAATAACATTTTTTTCCCAAAGCTATGTGATGTTGTGGTTGTGTGCAGCAGTAGTCTGAAGATGTACACAACAGTCAGAGAACATAAGCAATTTTATTGCGAAGTTAAACCGAAATATGTTTTTGTGCTTAACACAACATATGTCCCCTAGCCTTGACACAAATGTTAACCTGGGGTCCCTCCCCTCTAGTCATGATGATGTTTCATATTGCCCCACCACCACCAGGTCCAAAATGTATATTTGGGCCACAGTTTAACACACCTCTTGCCACCCTGCTGTGCAGAGCAGGCCCGATATGATGAGAAATATGACAGGAAAAAGTTGCATGAAATTGAGACATAAATCTGCTCTCAGTCATGATGTTATTTAGTGCCCGCCACCACCCAGACAAAAAAATGCAGTTTTGTCCACCATTTATAAATGATTTCAGGATGAATCTTGTTGCCACTTGCTGCTGTGCTGTGCAGAGCAGGCCTTAGAAGTCCAGAAATGTAACATGAGAAATTTACAGAAACTCGAGACATAAATGTGGTCTCAGTCCAGAAGTTTTATAAGAGCTCCACCACCACCCAGACAAAAAATGCAATTGTGTCCACTGTTTACAAATGAATTCAGGATGAATCTTGTTGCCGCTTGCTGTTCTGCTTATTCTGAACAGGTCTTTCAAATCCAGAAAAGTAACATGAGAAATTTTACAGAAATATGTAGTTTTGTTTTTCCTGTTCTGACTTGTTGCCAAATTGCCATGACAAATAATGTCTTGTCTGGTGTTGATGAATCATCCTCACAGACATGCTGCTGCTGCTGCTGCTGCACACGTAAGTATTTCTGTGTATTTCTTTCTTTTTCTGTGCAAGGGAGGTGTGGGGGTGGGTTGGTATTGTGGATTGTTGAGGTCTAATATGTTTGTACTTCTTTTCCATTATTTTCCAATTGGCAGAGGATTACATCATGATGCCAAGCCAAGAAAGGCTCATCATGCTGGGATTTGGACTTTGGAATGCACCACATTTCCAACACTGAAGGTAAGTATTTAATTTTTCATTACTGGGAAGTGGGGTTACTGCAGCAATATGTCTGACTTTGACAGTAATTGTTTTCTATATGCTTTGTCAATATTCAGGAATTTCAGTGCTGGTGCATGTGTTACTCCTGCTACTGCTGCTGATCAGACGTGGATGCTTCATTTAGGTTGTGGAATGATTCCAGTTTCACAGCCAGTACCTGAGGTAAGTATTTCTTCATTTTTAATGTGTTTGGGGGGAGGGGGGTACTTGTATAAGTTATCAAAATGTCCAGGTACGCAGTGCTTTTAGGGGACTGAGGATGCCTGCTGATGCTGTGCTTCATGTGCATCGCATGTTCCTTCTGGGGGAAATTTCAGCTATTTACTTTAACTGGGTAAGTGTGTGTGTGTGTGTATATAGGTTAAACTCTTGAATAAATAAATAAATAAATAAATAAATAAATAAATAAATATATATATATATATATATAATCTAGGGGATATGCTATGAGGAGTTCATGGGATAAAGGATTTATTTTCATGAGTGCCCCGGTGACCTTGGGTAACCTTATGAGTGGCGGAGCCACTAGTGATTTTCCCAAGGTCACCGGGCACTCATGAAAATAAATCCTTTATCCCATAGCCCCCAACACATGTCCAAGTTATGAAATAGGAATATGAGTTTTTGGCGTTTTTTAATTTATTTTTGGTTCCATATTGTAGCTGATATTTGCATAAACAGAGGGGACTTTGTTGCAGTTTTGTTGATATTGCTACTCTTTTTTATGCAGTTGACGTGTACAGCATTTGTTGTGATTGGATGGTTTTACTATGTGGAAGGGCCATTTCTCACTTGGTGAGGTTTAGAGGGAGATGCTGTGATTTGAGCTCAGGATTTGAGCTTCTCAGATTGATTTTTGGTTTTGTTAGCAACAGTATGGCAAACAAAAAAAATGCAGGCCCTATATGCTTTATCTGTAGAGCGTGTGTGGTTTAGGAAGAGTGGGAGGTGGAGAGATTTGGATCATCTTGTGCAGTGCTGCTTTGAGGAGACAAATTACCAGACTGGAGAGAGATGAAAATGCCACTGGATTTTTTCTTGTTGCCTGGATGGCAGAGCTTGAGACGGTAATGCTGGTACTGCAATGTTTGTAAATATTTCTTTCGAAGGCTGTACAAATTTAATCAGAAATATGTAGCAGTCACTGGGACAAGTTGTAAAGGGGAAGGGGCAGGGAGAAACATGAGATGGCAGTAGAGAGTTAGTAGTGGCTATTGCAGCATTTGAAATAGAAGCAATAAAGAAGACAGTGAAGTAGAGTTTTGGTGGTTTGCACTGGTATTTTTCTTTTTTTTTCTGCCGAGTAAGAGGCTGTAATTTCAAGCTGTGATTGTGTTATAAGTGGAAGTGAAAGTGAAACACTGTGTCTGGAAGTAGTGCCGATGGGCACGGTGAGGGGTGGGATCATGAAATAAGAACTGTGGGATTAATTGACATGTTGCATGTATCCCACATAAGTGGGATACATTTTTGGTGCTGAGCTTTATCCCATATGTGGAGATAAATGAATGTTTGCAATGGGTTTGGCTCACATCTATTGCATATATATATATATATATATATAGGATAAAGTATGGGAGAAGTGTTCACGAGGAATTTCTTGAAGTTGTTTGATGGCACATAAACCCCAAGGGAGAAGCCCGAGGGGTTTATGAATGCTATCCAACAATGAGGGTGTGTTTAATTGAGTTTAACACACTTTTCCCCATATTTTATTTTATATAATTGAAGGGCTCTGTTTGAAAAGTCTGAGGTCACTTTTTGGTTTTTTGAATTGTGTTGCGGTTTTCCTGCTCTTGTCTTTCGGTTTCGTTTGGTGTTTGGAATCGGCTTTTTTTTTTAACTTCTAGGCTATGTGAGGCTGCTGGAGGCTATTTGGTATAGAGGCAACCCCCGAGAAGTGTGTATTTCAGTCAGTGCCTCTTGAGGTGACAGGGACAATTTGAACGTCGCGCTATGTTTAGTTAGTCTCGAGCATTTTGTTGTTCAAAGGGAGCGCGTGAATGCCGCATTTAACACACGGTTTTGGCAATGGGAGAAAACGGAGACCATTAATTATATATATTTATGCAGTGGGGTGAGGATAAAAGTGGCAAATAGCAGCAGTATTTTTGTTGAGTCAGGACCTACAGTGAGAATATCACATTTATCCTCACTGTAGGTCATTTATCCTCACTGTAGATAATAACCAGGCACTATCTGCACTTCAGAACAACTGCTCACAAAGGTTTTGATTGGTGGGAGCTGGCAGCATGAGCAGCACAATCAGAATGCACCTGCTCACTTGCATTCCAGCTCCCACTGGCAGTTTCATTTCTCTCCAGCAGCACACAGAACAGTTTCATTTTCTCCCTTTTCTTTCACTGTAACTTATTAAAAAAAAATAAACTTTCAGCTTCACGCAATATTAATCACCATTTCTCCTGAAGGTCCAAAATACCAGACAAATCACACTAAATTGTTTTCATTGTCTCCCCCACCCCATGTTGTTTCACTTCAAATATAAAAAAAACCTTTAGCCTCAAACATAACATTAACTTCCTTCAAACACCAGCACACAAAAAGCAACCGACTCTCTCTTCTTACTCTTAGCACTCTCCCCAGCAGCACAATGGCACAGTGTCCTGATGCAAAGTTCAGTTTTACGGAACACAACACTCAGTCATCAGGAACAAAAAGAAAAAATAGACACACCTATTTTTAAAAAAATGAAAATTACACCAATAAAAAAACTTGACCCATTGCATAAATGGAACATACAATGCCCCCACTGAAAATATCTCAGACATTTTCCACTCAAGCAGTTTGACCAGTGGCATCACTCGTGGCTTTGCCACTGGTGAAGTCAAAGGTCAAACTGCACTCAGGGAAAATATCAGAGATATTTTCAATGGGGGCATTGCATATCCCATATATATATATATATATATATATATTTTTTTTTTCTGCTTGCAATTTGCTTGCTAACACTGGGTGTGCAGATGGTTGAGTATTCGTCATGCTTCCTGTTGTTCTTCCTGATTAGGTTATTTTCCTCTGGGAAGTTTTCATCATTCCATGTCTGTGAGATGACTATATCCAGGCCCTTCAGGAGCTGGTATGTAGAAGACAGAGCAGGTTGCTTGAACAGCAGTGTAGGCCACTGGTCTCATTAATGATTAAACAATACATACAGGGTGGGAGTATATATGTAAATGGCTGGAGAAGATGGTGTTTAGTATAATAATTATTGGTGTGGGGGAGGCCAGTGTCTATCGACATGTGAGTTAGCAGAGCTGAAGTAATTAGGAATATTTAAAAGCCAAACTGCAGGCAGAAAACACCCCCTCCCAGTAGGGATCAACACTTTTTCTGTACAAGTACTATGGTACTGCTTAATGTAAGAACCCTTTTTGGGGAATTTGGATGTTGTTAAGCCTTTCTTTTATGATTGTTTTGTAATTTATGACTCACGTCATTAAAGATAGCCACCAATGTTCACGATTTTGCAAACTCTTTTCAACTGGTGTTACCAGTTGAATGAACATGCTACGTTCATACTATACTTATACTAGAAGGGTTCCTCAACATGTCACAGATGGTAAGCAGCACAAAATATTTCATTTGTTGCATGGTGCATGGATGTGGCAGTTATCAGGGCAGGGTGGGTATGGTAGCATGTGTCACTGCCAGTGCTGGCACTTTTATAGGCTTCAAGACAACATACTGTATCTTGCTTCAGGATGGGGTTAGTGGAAATTCTCTCAGCATTGCTGCTTCATCCACCTCACTGCTGGCAGAAGGCTTAGCAGAGGTGACATCTTGATTGTCGTCATCATCATCACTGAGACTCAGTTTGTGTGGCAACACCATTGACATCACTGTGTTATGTGGAATGTGCCCCTTCATTCATTTTGATGAATGCTAGCATGGACACAATCTTGGGTGACAAATTGGTCCTCCGATCACATGCACAATGGCCCCAACTGAACTAAACACTCATTCCATGCTGACATTGGATGATGGGCAGCTCAGAAATTTAACAGCAACTGATGTTAGTGCTGGCCAGTCAGTCACTTTGCTGCTCCAGTACTGCAATGGCCCATCAGTAATGGCAAGGTTCTTTGTGTCCCCCCATGTAGGCCTCCACCATTCATTTAGCTGCCCTGAGTCTGGCTGCCTCATCTGTCTCCTCCTCCTGTTCTTCCATATCTTCCACTCCCACCTGATAGAGAACATCCCAAATGGGATTACATGCAGTTTTTATGCTATACCTTGCCTATTTCATCTGACTGGGCTGCCTGTGAGCTGCTGGTGGTGGTAGCGACATCCGTTTTCTCTGCAGTGAGCGTCTTATGTGCCTTTTTCATCTTGACACCCAATACCCTTTTAATGAGGTTCTCAGTCAACTTTTGCAGTTGCTGACCACCTCCTTCAATTATAGAAGGCAGGCCATGTTTATAGCATGGATCAAACATGGTAGCAATGTCAAATTCATCTGACTGTAAAATGCCAGAAATATGGGTATTGCTGTCCAGCACCTGTAGCATGTGATCTATTAGATCACTACTGTGATCCCCACTTGCCTCCATCTGGTGTTGGACATTCACCAGTGTCTGCCTCAGCACATGTTTGGGGGTATGGATTGACTTATTACAGGCAGTGCCCCCACTTACTGCCTGTGAAGCATGCTCAAATGGATAAAGAATGCATATTAGCCAATCCATTTGGTGTCACTGCTCTGTTAGAGCAATGGACACTCAGCACTGTCCTGGGTGGTGTGCACCTGCAGATATTCTGAAACAGCCTTATACTGTTCATACAACTGGTCAATCATATACAGCAGGGAGTTCCACCTGATCACAACATCAAGCTTCATACAGTGCTGAGGCAGTTGGTTACTGTGCTGCAGCTCACTGCATGGTAATGGGCCTTTGCAGAATGGGTGAAGTGCACACAGATGCAACACATGACAGCCAGTTTCCTTACTGTCTCTCATGGTTTAGAAACTGTTGCACAATGAGATTAAGGCAGTGTGCCAGGAAGGGCACCCTGATAAAACCACCATCACTAATGCACTTCACTACATTGGAGACATTATCACTTGCAATACTTCCTGCTGTAAGTCACTGTGTGTGTAGCCACTCATCAGTCTCGTCCAGCAGAACATTAAGCATTTTCTCACCCATGTGAGACCCAGTAACACTTCACATACTGAGGGTTGCATGCTGCTGAATTCCAGGGATGTTAATACCACCACAATTGTGCTTCAGTCAGGTTTTGCCAGGCTCAACATCAACTACCATCCCAGGTACCTGTGCCCAGTGTGCCATTATGCATAGATACAAGCTTGCGGCTGCTTGTCCACTGTTCCACATATCCATGCTGCAATGGATATATCTTGATGCAGAATGCTTTATTGCATCTCTTATGGAATCAGCAACTCTACCATACAGCTCTGGCATGGCACGCATAGAGAAATAGGCTCGCGATAGAACCTGCCATTTGGGAAAGGCATGGGCCATCAACCTGTGGAACCCAGCATTCTTCATGAATGAGAATGGCAACAGATCAATGGCCATCATTTCAGTGGTGGCAGCACTTAAATTACATGCAGCAGCATGATTGGGGGTACACTCTGAGTGCCACTCAAGTATGGCCTTCAGTGTGGGCTTCATCTTTGGGGCTGTTCTACCAGAACACAGTACTTAAGGCACCAATGTTGCTCTTTTAGGGGTAACATTTGACTCTTGGGGATGTGCAGACTGCATGAAATGAATTATTGTGGATGATTTTTGGTGTGGTGGTGTACTTTTCTGAGTCAAGGGACTGGAGTGGTGCCTCCACTGCTATGCCTACTACTCAAGATAGCAAAGGATTGTTCATCCTCCTCCTCCCTGACCACCGAACCACTCTGCCATCCCTCCTCCTGCTGAATTGAACTGCTTTCAGTTACATCTAATTTGTCAAGGGACATCCCACCAACAGCTCTGGTGTACATCTGGTGTTGCTGCCAGCACAGCACGTGCTTGTTTTTCTGGTGGGCGTGTTGGTCACCAGTGCCTATGTGGCTTCCCTTTTTTCTCTGACTAACATGTGCTTGGCACAGTTGACATATCGTTATCGGTCTGGCCAACTGGATGAAGCATGTAAAAGTCCCAAACTACGGACCTTTGACATCTGGACTTAACATGCTGCTGGGACTGGGAGTGCTGAGAAACAGGCATTGAAGTTTGTGCTTTTTTGGCTGCTTTCATCACTTCCTTAAGACGTCTTGTTTTGGGAGAGGGGTGACTTGACTGCTTGGAGGAGTGCTGCTGTTAGGTTTGGTGACAGTCTGACCCACAGGTTGTACATGTACATGGCCTACATCACCCCTAACCTTTTTAATTCAGGCTCTCATAAGAGATTATCCCAGTCGTCATCATCAGCACAGATCATGATGATGTCCTTGTCTTCCTCCTCATCCTCCACCCTATCACTGTCTTTGTGCACTTCACCTTTTTCTTTCCATACAACCATTTCCTCAGGGAGCTGACTATCCATATCTCCAGAATTATCAGACTCTGGCTGAACACTATCACCACCACCAACTCCAGTAGGAACTGGGACAGTCACACCAACAGATGAATCACCCTTCTCTTGGACCATTGTTCCTGTGCTGGTGTCAGTGTCTCCCTTCTTCTCACTATCATCCCCAACCAGCATGGATACAACAGTTCTGGCCATAGAAAACTGAGACACAGGTATCCCAGTACTTTTGAACAACTCCTTTGCTGGTACCTGCCATGCAGCCAGAGCCCACAGTAGGCAGGCGACAGTGATGCACACATACGGTGCTTTGGGGAATGGTACTGAAGTTGTACTCTCCTCAACAGACTTCTTAGCTGCCTTGTCCCCCTGGCATGTTGCCCTGTACTGACTGTCTCTTAGCAGGCAGGGTTGTGGATGCATGGAACAGCCTTCCTGAAGAGGTCATGGAGTCAAGAACAGTGGGGAATTCAAGAATGCATGGGACAGACATAAGGCGGTCCTAATGGGGGTAGGAGGAAGTAGGCTGTAGGTTAACTAGGATCTGCAGCTTATCCATCAGATAGGAAAATGGGCAGACTAGGTGGGCCAAGTGGTCCTTATCTGCCATCAAATTCTATGTTTCTATGTTCTATGTTTCTATTTATATGCTTGTTCAAAGGTTTGCCTTTCTCTGGGAGTATATCAAGAAAGGATGTATTTCTAAGTGACTGTGTGAATAAACACCTCACACACACCTGCAGTACTGGCTTCCAAGTCCAAACAGAAACATCAGGACAGGTAGCAGTACTCTGTACAATTGATACTGACCGTATATGGTAGCCTATTCTAGTAAAAATAAAAAGGTAACTTTTTTCTTTCACCAAACAGGAATTTAGTAACATGGGGAAAAAGGTTACAGGTAACCTACTTTAAATACAAATAAGCTGTGTCTGGACAACTGAAGAAATGTAATGTGTTAGTTCTTACTACTACAATTTTTTGTTATATAAGAGTGCAGAGGCCACCATATAACACTAACAAACGAAGGCACCTATGACAATCTGGACAGGCTCAGCAATCTCAGATAACTACTACATTAATATGTAGCTTTTTAGATAAGACAGAACAGGTAGTAAACAATATTGTAACAGGGAAAGGCTAAGCAAATTTAACTGGAACAGGAACACCACAGTGCAGAGGCAAGCTCCAACAATAAAATACAAGTGAGCAATTCACCAAAGCAGTGAAGTGGTCAACTAAAAGTACTTTCAATAGGAAAATATAGAATTGTTGCTTTTCACAGTTTACGTGGCACACGTTAACAGCAAACAGAACTGACCTCCCCCCAAAAAATAAGGGATCAGCACTACGTGTTCAGAACTTTGGAATTCATAACTAAATGCAGAAGAATGGTATATAACACAGGGTAACAGGAGCAGAAACTCTCAGAAGGAGTAACTTTTCAAGGAAAGTGAAAAAATACTTGTCAAGATATAAGAAAAATAATACAAATAAGTAGAACACCAACAAAAATATAAAGGCTTAAAAGAATTAATAGTAAATCACTCACAATGTATGAACCACCTAATTTAGCCAACATGATTATTAGGAGTCAACTTGAACTGGAACAGAATACCATGACATCATATGATACACGACCCTGTCATCAACGCACATGTAAGACATGTAACCTCATTTCCACTTCAGACTGTGTGGTTACATAGCAAAACAGACTATTCAGGATACAGGGGAATTATACATGTACATCAAGTGATGTGGTCTATTGTATCCAATGCAAGAAATGTCCTCACACAAGTTATGTGGGGGAGACAAGCCAACAACTCCACACTAGAATGAATTCACACAGACATTCTATTAATCACAAGAAGACTAAGAAACCAGTAGTCCAGCACTTATCCCAGGATGGCCACTCAATCTCAGATATGTCTGTGATGGTCTTAAAAGGACATTTCAACAGTACACAACAGAGACAGGCTTCTGAAATTAGACTTATTTTACTTCTCAATATGGTGGCGGATGGATTAAACATTGATGTTGGTTATATGACACATTATTCCACTTAAACTTACACAGACCTTTACTTTAAAAGATGGACATAAATACTTCAGTTCTTCAGCAAGCCTTTGATTTTGTAAGTTTATGGTTATCTGCATGTTGACTTCTCACTTTAACACTATGGTGAGTATGTGTGAGTGTGTGAGTGTGTGTGTGTATTGATGTATGTATGTATGTGTGTGTTTGTGTGTATTTTTCATGGGTTGTGTTTTTGAGTGTTGTGGGTATGGTGCATGTGTGTGTGTTTTGTTTGTGTGTGTGCTGTGTGGTGTGGTATGTGTGGGTTGTGTTTGTTATATTTGTTGTGTGTTGCGGTTGTGTGGGGTGTGCAGGTGTGTGTGTGTGTGTTTGTGGTGTGGTGTATGTACACACATCTGTGTGGAGGGAGCGTGGCATGGGACAATTGTTATGTGGCTGGGACACTTAGTTTTCACATATAGTGTACATTTACTTCCTTCTACTAGTTGTCAGTGGCTGGATTACACACTATCACATTTTTAAATCTGCTCATATTAAGATGCATATCTCATTTACTTGGGGGTTCATAAAAGGTATAATTCCTTTGGGTAACGATTAATATTGGTGTGAATGATGCTGTATTATGACTCTTGTACATACATTATATCTCATTCCTACTAGTTACAGTATATTTCCCAAGGAAAGAGAGAGGGAGAGAAAAAAGGAGGGTATCTGGAGGATTTCATCCTTGGAAGTTTTCATTTACATTCCTTAGACTGATTCTGTGCATTTTTGTTATACACTGACTCTGTGTTGAAATCTGCACTTATCAGACTAATGGTCTCATTTTCTTGGGGGTCCTTGACAAGTATTTTTATTTGGCACTTACACTTACAAGTGATACTATCATGCATCATATATATACATATATATATATGTATGTTTAATTTGGGGCTCCTTTTCAACTTGCAGTTATACCTAATTTCTGGATTTTGTCTCTCATTATCTGTTCTTTAATACACCAAAACACTTGGAATGTAAGTTGTAACCTCATCTTACATGTATTAGAGAGAATGCTAGCCCAGGTTTTTTTTTTTATCACTAGAATACTTTCTTAGCATACTGAGACATTTTAAAATTTATGTGAGAAGAACTCTCTGGTTGTTGAGAATTCTTGATAACCTTTGCTCTTCTGAGGCTCCTCAGTTAAAAGCATACTAGTGTTAATTAGCTTCTCTGACATAATCTTCTGTTATGTTTTAAATGTATATGTTAAACCAATGAGAATTATTTCTGTTTTTTCAACATAATCTGGTGTTAATAGTATGGGATTTTCAAAATAACTGCCATAAAGCTTCTGAAGAAGGACCGGGTAGGTTCGAAAGCTAAAGCACTTTGTTATTTTCTATAACATCCATGTTGGTCCAATAAAAGGTATCAAATCATTTGTTTCTGGGTCTGTTCACAATTTATGAGAAATCTGTTTCTAAAAGGTTAGAAACTAACCTGCACTGCTTTTGCACACCTAGCAACCCCCACTCAACTCTTTCACAAACACAGACAAAACTCAACAGTAATTAAACTATGTATTATGCTAAAATCCACAAAATTAGAAAATGTTCACTAGCAGCACTAGGATCAAACTATATATCTGAGAGCAATTGGCTCTTAAAACTAAGTTTTAATAGGTTCTAAAATGGTTTATTGATTGTGATGCACCACAACAGACTGCTCTCCAACTCAACAGGAAATAGGCTGTGCTGGAAACAGCCTGCATATGACTTTTTACCTCTATACCCACAATGCATTGCAAAGTTTGCCTTTGGAACATCATTTTGCTGACAAAATCAAAAGTTTCACTGGTGAAATTTTCACCACAAGACTACGAATGAGTGAAACTGCTCTTTGAAACCATATTACACGAAATTTCACAATTACGTGAAATCAAAAACCCAGGTGAAAATCAAATTTCGTCATACAGAAAAACTTCATGAAATTGAGAAATTATGCAAAATATTTTTGTGGAGCAAAATTTTCGCATTTCACACAGCACTAATCGAGAAGAGTCAGTGTGGCTTTGACACATTGTTCTGACTTTATGATTTCAGTTGGCCTACATGCTTTTTGCGACTTACTAGCTGAACTGAAAAGACCAGTCATCTCCAAAAGTGCCTTTCTGAATTTTGCTAGATGTGAACAATTTTTTTTTTTTTTTTTTAGTCTTTGGTAACCGGGTAAGGCCCACTAGGCACAAGTGCCTATTTTCAGGGGTGACCAGGGAGCATTTTAACACCCATTTATAATAGGCCATTTTATTTGCAGCTAAGTGTTTGATTCCACTTGGAATTTTGGCACTTCAATTGTATGTCAGCTCAACAGTGTAGTCAACTGATTCCCTGGAAACTTTGTAATGGCTCCATTGAACTGAAATGGCTTGCTTTTCAATTAATGTCCTGGACCCTGAATTAGAAGCTTCAAGAGTTTCAAGTGTGAACACATAGTAAGCCCCATATTGATCATAATTTTATTTGTTAAAGGCAAAGAACAGCAGCAGTGAATATTTCCAACACAGTAATCTAAGATCAAAGTTGTTTTATTTTATTGTTGTGTGGAGCACATGCTGCTGATCCACTATATCCAGATATGTCACCCAGAGCTGTGGGGTTTTCCCCAGCTCACCACGATGAATCTGCAGCTTGAAGGCCTCTTACTTAGTCTGGAAAGTGACAGTCTCATCTTTCTGAAGCAGTTTATTGAAGTCTATGGGTTGATGTGATGATCTGGTCAGTTCAAGCAACACTACAGGGGTGGCATTCAATTCTGTTGAATACTCTAGAAATCTGACCTAAAGCATTCACGCTAAGGCATCTGCAAAATATTCATGTACAGTCCATGCCTGGTTGTAATGCTTCCCACACAAAACTCCCCTTATGCTGCCAGAGGCACAAAGACCAGCCTGAAATGTTATTTCCTCAAAGCTGCTGCCACCAACTAACTGTCCTATAATGTCAGAGTTTTCTAGGAACAGGTGGAAATCTCTGAAATGAATTATGATAATGTGGAACTGATCAAGGAAATTCCATACAACATGGTATGCCTTTGCTTCTGCTCCAACATCAAGTGTAAGGTGAACGTAGGGCATATTTACTTGCTGGGCTATTTCTTGTGCTTGTGTGAGGTATTCAACTACAGTGGCATAATCAGTTATGGGTTTGTGGATGGATGGAAGATATGCAATTACCATCTTCTTTGGCAAACTTGAATGACTGTTACAAACTAGCGCTAGACAACCAGTAAACCTTAGGACAAGCCAATCTTCCTTATGTGCTTCCCAAATGAGTTTCCATACCATTAGATTTGCCTTGCCAATATTTACCATTGAAGCTGGCACAGTAGACTTGGGCATACTACCAAATGTGGTTGGGCTCCTTCCTTGAATTCACCTGTCAATGTTCTAATTCCTTTTTGTCAGATACAGTTGTCCTTTTTGTTTTGAATGAGGAATTTCAATAGAATGTTCTTGGAGAATGGAGCCTTCAGATTCTTCTTGGTATGCAACACCATGTGTATTGGGTATTGCTCCATGTCCAGTTACTGTTTCAATGGTAAGACAACAGAAGACTGACTTTGTCTGAAGTGGCAGTAACAGACCTTGCTCTTGAAAATGCTGATAAAGTTCCTTTAAACCAGTTTCACTTTCACACACTTGGTCATAACTGAACTATTTCCTAAATGAAACAGGATGTTCATGGGCATTTTCTGTCTGGTCATATTGTGCAGTACAACTCCAACAAGTGCATGTTTTGTAGTGAGAAACTTGTCGTATGTGACATCATGAATTAGGTCTTCTGAGTAGGACTTTGACAACTGGGAGGCTTGTTCACTCTCCATATGTTTGATGCATTTTAGTACATGTGAGAAAAATGATTGCACTGTCTCTGGAGCTGTCATTTTTTACTCAGAAGAGCATCCACTGTTGGTGGCCATGGTAGTGAAGGTGCTGCCTCTAAAAATCTTAAGATATGTTCATGCAACAAGGAAGCAGCAAGCTTGATGGCTTGATTGTCATCCATTCTTAAAAGCTCTGTGACTGATGCACCACCAGTTAATGATTCAGCACTGATTGCAACCAGTGGTTTTGAGGATCAACTGTTAAAAATAAAAGTGAATCCCTATTTCTTTTTCAGCTGGTTTCTAAGTTTATGACATTATTGTTGATCTCCTACTCTGATGACCAGAATTTCATTCAACACTTTCATTGAAACAGCTTGGTGTCTTTGAAGCACATTGTCTTCTATTACATGACAAATGGCCTCAAATCCAGATCCATCTGACTGCTCATTGTCATCCTCATCATCACTTTTATTCTGATCATCTGGGGACCTGTCCCTTGTGATTACTGTATAATTTAGGTAGCACTTGTCATGATTATGAAACTTCCTTGCAATGAGGTCCTCTGTCTTAAATTTTGTGAGCATGTCTTGGTAATCACATATCTCTGCCACCCTTTTCATTGTGGCTTCAGCTGTTTTTGTAACAAAATCAGTTGGATATTGCTTCTTCCCCTTCTCTTTGATTACATATTTGTTACAGATTCCACATGGATTACGAAATAACACTCTAGATGATGAGGCATAAGAAACACTACCCCTGAGATGCTGATGTGAGCTACATTCACCAGCATCTGCATGTTCTTCAGATTTTCTGATAATCTTGGCTTTTGTGAACTTTTGCTGGCATTGTCTATGGTAGCTATGCTTGACAGAGCTATAGGCTTTGGAATTGATGCACACTGCTCATCATGACAATTTTCACCACCTAACTGGGTTCCAATATCTTTGCTCTCTAAAAGTGTGCAGTAACATTTGTCATTCAGAGGAGTTACTTCAGAGTCTCCTGTTCACAGGGCAGGGTTATGCACTACACACTGCAGAGTCCTAGGATTTTGCTCTACACATTTCTGCTTGACAGAAAAGTTTACAGACATCCTCACAGTGCCTGAAATAAAAGAAAGGTGCCTATATATATACTGTATATATATATATATATATATATATATATATATATATTATAGCACGTAGTGCTACCATAGTTAGGGTTGAGGAGCCATTTCCATGTTAACCCAAAATTTTGCACCTTAATAACTTTGCAACCATTTGATGGATTTGCCTGAAATTTGGAATGTATGATAAAGACCCATAGGCCTTGGGATATGCCAAGTTTTGTACTGATTGGATGTACAATTGCAGAGTTATTAAGCATGATCTGTGCGCGCGTTTACGCTTTTCTGGAATTCTGTGGTCGCGCCTACAGGTCGTATGGTTTGCGTGACTGGCCTAAAATCTTCAGGGAACATGCAGCCAGGGTCCCCGATGTGCCTTTCAAAGATTTCGTGAAAAAATATTAAACGGTTCAAAGTTATTCAAAAACAGTTTCCCATTATAAGTCAATGGGAAAAGTTAACAAAAAGTTCAACACTTTCGCCAAATGCATTTTTTACTTTGTAAATGGGCCTGTTACTTCGCAAATTGGCATTTGTTTTCAGTTGGTGATCAGAAAATGGTTGGCATTTAAATTTGGGACCCTCTAGCAATCTAATTTTTTGTATTCACCTAGTCGGGCCCTGAGGATGCTTGCCATGTCTTTATTTTGTGGTAAAACACCCCAGAAATATGTTTTTCAAATTTCTGGAAAAAGTACTTTCGCAAATTACTTTCGTGCTCATGAAAGTGTCGCAAATTTTTGCGAAAGCTTTCGCAAATTGCGACAGTAATTTTCTAGTGTGTGGGAAAATGACAGCAATTCTTTGGCACTGCACTGCAAAATAACCGTTGGGAGTTTTGGGCTGAAATTTGGAGGGAACGCAGCCGGCATCTCACAGATGTGCCTTTCAGTGTTGTATTGAAAAAATATTACATGGTGGTAAAGTTATGGCACTCCAAAGTTGACAGTTTTTCCCATAGGATAACATTACGGCGCCCGAAGCATTACAGGAATCCTTTGGCACCCTGCTGCAAAATAACGGTTTGGTCTTTTTTCCTGAAATTTGGAGGGAAGACAGCCAACAGTACACAGATGTGCCTTTCAGTAGCTTGGTGAAAAAATATCACATGGCGGCAAAGTTACGGCACTCAAAATTGACGTTTTCCATAGGATAACATTACGGCGCGACACTTAACAGAAATCATTTGGAGCCCTGCTGCAAAATAACGGTTTGATCTTTTTCCTGAAATTTGGAGGGAAGACAGCCAACAGCCCACAGATGTGCCTTTCAGTAGTTTGGTGAAAAAACATTACAGGGAGGCAAAGTTATGGCGCTCTGAAGTTTTCTTTTTTTCCCATAGGATAACATTACGGCGTTCGCAGCGCCTTTCAGGGCCCGTATCTCGGAAACGGTGCGAGACACGGACTTTTCGTCGGAAAATATCTTAGCCCCATATTGGGGCTAAGATTCAGATTAGCCAGGACAGTTGTAAATAATATGACTTTTAAATTTTTTTTCTACGTCGTACGGTTCCTGAGATATAATGTATTTAGTATTCCAAGATCTCATTTTCTGCCCCGATACTCATTATTTTGCATACATTATTTGTACTCACTGTCTTTCTCAATGCAGGTTTTGGGGAAAACCAGCGTGTGCGCTTACATTACTGTTACTGTTGCCCTTTCCGCTTGCGGATCCATACCCGTTCACTTACCATTGACGTCTGCACCACCATGTGCTTATCCTTATGCTATTTGCGCTGCATTTCTGTTATTTTTGCCATTTCTGTCTACAGTACTGTTTATCTTACTGTTTCACTTTACATCACCATGCCCATTGACATTTCTGTTTGCAGGCACCATGTTACTATGTGACAACACATCACGTGGCAGACCATTCCGCTCCGCCACCATGTCGTTACCCTTTCTGTTCTCATTCGCTTGTGTTACCTTGTAGCGCCACTGTTAGCATTTCTGTTTGTGTTGCTGTCCCTGTTACTATGCCACAACACATCATGTAGGCGGGGCGCTGGGCCCAAAGGGCCCCGCTCCCACCACGATTATGCAGTGGGGCCTCACGCCTCCAGTCAGCCGCATTACATCTACTATTTCTCACACACTCTCAAAGAAGGGTTAGAAACTTCAAAATTTGAGCATCGCATTAGTTAGGTTAGCCCACAGCTTAATAGTGAGTTTGTTAGGTTAAAACCTCTGAGCCTTCACTTTCACCGGGTATTGGTATGATTGGGATCGTGGGTCCCAACTTTCACCCCATTCTCCTATACTTCTGCTGATTTACACATGTCATGGGGGTGAGAGTTAGGGCTGATTGATCCCAATGCCACCCAATGCCAGTTGGGGTGGGTGGGGTCCAAGGGAGTTTTCAACCCAACAGCTTAATTTCCCACTTTTGTCGCTGTGGAACAACCCTAACTAATGCATTAAACGGAGTTTTTTGACTCTAATATATATATATATAGAGAGAGAGAGAGAGAGAATGGCACAGTAGTGTCACTATAATTAGGGTTGCCCGGCCACTTCTATGTTAAATACAAAATTTTGCACTTTATTAATTTTGCAACCGTACAACTGATGTTCCCAAAATGTTTCATGCACTGTCTGTTATTATAGATCTCTGGATCTGGCAAGTTTCATTCCAGTCAGATGTGTGGTTGTGGATCTGCAGTGTGCCTAAAATTGTGAAATTTACCATTTAGGTGCAAATTCTTTGCGCAGCTGTAAGTCCAAAATGGTTTGGGTATGTGTTTACCTAATTGGGGCCCAAGGAACATGATTCTGGCATTATTTTTTTTTAAAATAGTGGGTGGAAATATTCTCATACTTTGTACATAGTTGGAATCTGCACTTTATTCACCTAATCTGTTATGGGACTATTGTCCTCTGTATTATGTAATTAAGTGATGGCGTTTGGCAATGCATTCTGTCTCTCCCCATCCTTCTATTTGTAATGCTGTTTAGCCTTTTAATGATGTGTAACTGACAATGCCTTCCAGCTGCTTCTGTTTTTCTCCACTGTACATGTACTTGATGTTCCCCACCCTCTGTTTGATGAGGATCCTTTGTAAATGAGCTTTTAGCTAAAAGGTTGTAATTCTGATTTTACAATAAACAAAATTAAAAAAAAATATGGGGTCTGGGTCACTGATGTGCCTTTTGAAGATTTGTTAAAAAATATTAATCTGTTCGAAAGCTATACAATTTTAAATTTTCCCATTATAGTCTAGGGAAAAAATATATGTTCTGTGCGAAAGCACGTTTTGCTTTTGTGAAAGCACCTTTTACTGACACAAATGGGTTTAGTAGTGTCATGCTGCCGCAATCTTTTTTTCAGTTAGTGATGGGGAAAAAACATTGTAATTCAACAAATACTGCTCCTTGGTAAACACCAACAGTTGTGTTTACCTAACTGGGGCATGAGAAACATGATCCTGGCATTATTGTTTAAAAATAGTAAGCGGAAATATGTTTTTTGCATTTGGCTGTTATTAGTGCCACAATTTACTGCCACAATTTGGGGCAATTTTTGTGCAACTAACAGGATTGTTGCACGAAAACTACTACAAATTTGTGGCACTTTTCACAAAAACTGATGCAAATTTGTGGCACTACTTTAATAAAATAAACAATGGCCCGGTAAATCCCAAAAATACTGTTGGCCATTATTTAAAAAAAACAGAATTGGATTCCTCAGCTCCCATTTAGGTAAACACCAACAGTGTTTACCTAACAAAAGGATATTTTATCTTTTAATTGCCTCCAAGGGGGCCTAGGCATGTTTCAATTAAAATAAAAGTTTATGCTGACATCAGGGTGTCAGATCCCCTTGTCGGCGTAGCAGCCCCCCCCCCATCTGTGTGGGACTCCCAGTGTCCCAAAATATTTATTTGTGAGAAATAATTTTTTTTTGGCCGACATCAGGATACCCTGTTCCCATGTTGGCACTAGCCCCACCAAAGGAGAAACACTGGGAAGCCCAATCCCAGTATCTCCAGTTATCCCCCAGTACCATGTGACACTGGGGATCCCACTCCCAGTGTCCTAAAATATTACTTTATTTGTCCCTTTAAAAAAAAGAAACAGTCCCTAGTCATTTCCCCTGTTTAATTATTTTTCCCAGCATCAGGTGGCCAAATCCCTGTGTTGGCACTGTTGTTCCCCCCACACCTAGCACTTTGGAACACTGGAGAGCCCACTCTCAGTGCCCCCAAATATGTTTTAAATACTTTCCTGTAAACAAGAAAACTGTCCCCTGATGACTTCTTGTTTTTTTCCCTGAAAAAAAAGGAAATAGTCTCTCGTCGTCTCTCCGTCCTCCCTCCCTCATCCCATTCCTCCCATTGAGCACTCCACCACCCTACACCCACTTGCCCTGTACATACCACCGGAGATCCTCTTCTGTCATCTTCTGTGGACCAGGACACATCTGCACCTTCAAAACAGAACTGTTAACTGAAGAATCAAGGTAAGTGCTGTATAATGGCTGTCTATGGTGTTTTGAACTTATGTTGATATCTCAGCCATTTTGGAATTTTTACACAAGATTTTTCACATGGGCTTTTTGGGAGTCCAACTCATGAACAATGTTACTGTTGTTTTGTTAATTAGGCCCATAAGGTGATTTCATGATTGCTGTGTGAAATCACCTTTCAGGACTGAATAATGAAATAACAGTACCAATGTTCATGAGGTGGGGACCCAAAAAGCCCATGTTGAAAATGTTGTGCAAAAATACCAAAATACACCCGGGTTACAAACGGTCATTGCCATCATTCTATGCATGCTCGTAACTTCGTCAATTTTTAATATTTTCACTCCAGATTTTCAACATTGCCATTTTTTCACATCACCTCATGAACAGTATACCTGCCATTTTTCAGATCCTGCCTGAAACATGTTTCCACACCTGTGGAGCAGAATGGCAAGATCACTGTGCAAAATCACCTTTCAGCTCTGATGAACGAAACAACAGTGACAGCATTCATGAGGTGGAGATCCAAAAAGTCTATGTTAAAAATTTGGTGAAATAATTCCTACAAATGCCTGAGGTACTTACGTCTGTTAAATTTATTCTATGCATGTGCATAACTTTGGTACTTTTCAATATTTTACCTCCAAATTTTCAACATAGCCATTTTTTCACACCACCTCATGAACAGTACAGCTGTCATTTTCCACATCCTACCTGAAGTGTGTTTTAGTACCTGTGGTGCAGAATGGCATTGCACTTGTGCATAACTACGTTTTTGCCTTGCATGTCACAATTTCTCTGTACCAGGGTATATGAGGTGGGATAATAAGATGGCTATGCTGACAGTTTGGTCACTTTTGTTTGACACATAGACGCACAGGGCCCAGAGGGCCCTGCACTTCCCAACTACATACATATGTGCATCTACAGAAGGCTGGAGCACAGGGTTCTTTGACTCTGTGCTCAACAGTAAAATAAGGTAAAATTACACTTCCTCAAAAGTAAGGAAATTCATTTCACAAAAACTCTGTTCATGGATCAGTTAGGGTTGATATTAAAGTAACAAAGTCTGGAAATTCAGTGTTGGGTTCCCAACCCTACCACCCCATCCCCCCACCCTTCACACACCAACAGGTGTTGGGGTGTGCCTTAGAGATCATCAGGCCTAACTCTCATTCCATTCTCCCATACTGTACTATTTCAGCTTCCTTATACATGAAATGGGATGAGAGTTAGGGCCAGTGACCCCAAGGCATGCCCCAATGCTTGTTGGTGCATGGAAGGTGGGGGCATGGGGGTCTGGTGGTAGGGTTGGGAATCCTAACACTGAATTTTCAGACTTTTGTTGCTGTAATATCAACCCTAGCTGATCCATTAATGGAGTTTTTTGCAATGAATGTAACATATACACACACATATACATACATACATATGCAACACATATATTAACACAGAAGATATGGCATGAAGAACTCAAATAGCATAAACCTGCTAAAATTTCATCTGTTAATGGTTCTTTCTGTTTATCAATTTATTCTTTTACATTACCTTAAAACTTCACAACCACAGGTGCATTTTAAAGCAGAATCCTTACCTTTTTAGACAACATAAAATTATATTATAAAGCACAATAAATCCTGTCTGACATGATAAAATATAAGAATATTTTGAGATTTCACAAGAAATTAAGGGGTGGTGGTTGGTATTTAACCATGTAACTTTTATCATTAATCTTTTGAGGTAATGTATGTGTATGCATTTTAAAGCTCTAACTCCTGCCTATTCATTGAGACCACACTTGAATGTATATTTCACTTACTCTCAAGTATATGGCAAGAATCTGCATTAAGTACACATAGCTGAAAATCACAAAATTTGTCAAGGTGTCAGTACAATTGATGCAAACTACCATTTTGCTCCAGTTTTCATACGATCAACAGGCAGAACATGAATTTTGGGTATATCTGCTATATTAAACAACCAGTGGCATTTATTTAGCTCTCAGGTGACACCTCACCTCTATCTACACCTGGTCTAATTTACAGTATATGGGCCCGGTGATGGGCAGGGGAGGGAGGGACAACTAGACCACCAGGGAATTGTATATCAGGCCAGCGATCTGCAGGGGGGCAATGCTGCAGTACCTCCACCAACCACTAGGGTTGCATGGCTTTAAGGCAAGGTCTTGGTCAGTGGTATTTGTTCCATGCAAGGGAGCCTCTCAAGAGGTCCTTGCAAAGAGCAAATGCTTTGTGAATTGGACAACACCAATATTCATGTCCCATCCCCTTCATTTGTATTGTGCCCCCCCCACCATACTTTGCCATGGGGCAAACCTGGTTTGAGCATGCAAACCAGGGTTTTGTGAATACCAAAGTTTTATGAATCTGGCACCAGATCGGATGTTCCTATGGCTTTCGCTACCAGCTGCACCTAAATTTACTTGACTCATTTTTTTCCCTCCTACTGATTTTTCCTGTTCTGCTGTAATACCATCCCTCCCCTTTCCCTATATCCCCATCTTTACTGAAAGTGTCATATCTTGAGATCAAAAGGTTCCTGTCATGCTTGGGTGATACTTAAATTTCAGAAACCACTGTAATGTCTAATTCACATAGAATATATAAATACATGCTGTAATTCTATTCTGCCCATATACCAAATAGCAATACTTTAACTGTCACAAACACTAATTAGTGGCTTTCAGATACAGTATGTCAGTAGCATGTTCTCATCCTTTATCAAAATTCCAGTTTGGAATAATAAAGGTTAGAAAAAGGTACAGTGCATTTCTTGTGACAGGTACTAAGTAACAATAATACCTGACAGGGTGAGTGGTACTGGGCAGTACTGGGCTGCCCAGGGGCATGATGAGGCCTGACACTACTGACAAGGGGCCTTATAGCCCCTGGAAGATCCTGTATTGCCCAATATCGCCCACCCTGGACGGTATTATTGGGCTTAGAAAATGGCCCATAGATAATATTTTAAATAATATAAAATAAAATATTAGAAACAAGTGTAATAACTGATGAACAAAGAATAAAAAACTGTTTTCTTGTAAAGTAGTCCCTGTAATATGCTATGTTTGCCAGTGAGAGGTGCTGCTGATAAGGAAACTGTGTCTGCTTGAGATGTATTAGTGCCTCATGGTGTCCCGGAATTGTAGTCCTCTGTAACATACATAGGCTAGGCCCTAAAAGTGAGTGTGAGCACCATAGTCATGTTTTATTTAAAAAAGAGAAAAGAGCAAGGGAAGAACAGTCAAGTGGTTGAAGAGTCAATCAGTTGTCTGGATTTGCCTGAAATGTAAAACATTTTACGGTTGTTTATTTGTTCTATGTTTGTTCCAGGACTTTGGGGGAGGAGCTCATTGATGCAACAAAGGAGAGGGACATGTCTGCGATGGGTGCCCAGAGATGGAGTCGTGCTGCTGGGTAGCAGTATTTGTGAGGGCAGGTGGGGGATCAGAGGTTGGAAGTGGTTGGAGCACCTGAGTTGAGTTTGTTTTTTGAGAGGAAAGAAAAAAAAAGAATAAGAAGGTTTGTTTTATTGTTTTTAGCTGAAAGTCTGAATAAGTTTGTGTAGGAACTGTGCCGAGAACTGAAGGGGGGGAGGCCCTGTCACTAGCTCTTTCGCTTAGCGAGTAAAAAAAAATGGCAACAAATGAATTTGACAATTTGATGTGGCACTAGAATACCAGTTTCTTATCTTGGGCACAACTGGCACTTGTTTTTGAGAGGGTTCTATCAAAAACTAGATGCATACCTCTGGAATGATGCCAGCCAATCAAAACAGAGTTTTTCTTTGTCATTTTCTAATGAAACAATTCATGAATGTGTGCAGTGAGTATGGATGCCTACACTCTTGCTACAATTGCAGCCAGTGACAAGTTGTAGAATCTCTAGAGTGTGATCTAGCTCAATATATCAAAGAAATCTTATTTACTTCAATGGGATTTTCTGTGATATATCACAATGTATTCTGATATATCATCTGGGTATACGTCAACTTGTCACTGACTGCATATGTATATTATCCCATTACTGAGTTAGTATAGTGCAGTGGTTTAAGGCTCTGCCCTGCAAACCTGGAGACTTGGGTTTGAATCCCATGGCCCCCCCACTTGCATACTGTGTGACCCTGAGCAAGTCACTTAACTTGCTTGTGCTCCCAGGTCACACCTGGAAACAACTTTTCGCTTAGTGTGCCTCTCTTGGTTAAACAATTCCCCTTCCCTTCCTACTGATAAAGCTTATGTGTTTTCAGCATTTCTTTCACCTCTTGCTACTTTTCCATTATCTCATCCACAAAATCCAACAGCTTCTTGGTTTGGGCATCAATACTTGCTGCCTGTGCAGTTACAACATGAAGTCACATTGGCTTTTCCAATCCCTTTTTCCTACTCAGTAACTGTTTATTTTTTGCATGCTCTGTAATTCTGATCTGAGTGCTGCTCTGATATTTTCTGTCACGCTCCAGGAGGAATCTCCCTCACAGTAGTTGCAGCTGGCACCATTGGTGCCTCTACATATTGCACCTGGTTATGATTTAAGAAACAGCCTAGCAGTTCAAATATTGTCAATGAGCATTCTTCAGCAGATGTAAAGGCATTGGCTACTGACTTTTGATTTCATGGGATCTTGTCCTCAGCCTTTAAATTCTGTTTGTTTCCGGAGTTGAACGCATCACTTGTTAAACTAGAGGGGATTATTTTAGATGTTGCTTATCATGTGGCAACCATAATGGAAAGGATCCATTCATTCCATATTTATGCCCTTTTAATGTCAGATCACTATGGCAACAAATTCTGCTTGTAAAACTATGAATCTGGAAAAAAGGGGATAATGGATGGGTCGCTATCGGTAACCAGCTTAACTGTCAAGAGGTTGCCATGGCAACCTTGTAAACCTCAAGAGCAAAGCTTGAGAGGTTTACATAGCCATGGCAACCTCAAGACGGTTAAACCAGCTGGTTACCGATAGTGATACCGATACCGATACTGCAGACAACAGGTGACACCTGAACCTCAAGTGTCAGTCTATCATACAGAATGATCCACAGATTCTTCACCTTGTCAGAGGCAGCAAGTGGAGAGGAAACAGGCACCCAGTCAGTCACCTCTCCTGCCACCTCTGTACCCTGCTGATGACCATGTTCATACACAAGAACCTTTATCATCTCTGGGTTAAGCTTCAGCTAGCTAGAGAACATCCAGTCCTGGATCTCAGTCAGACATAAATTTAGTACTTCAACCACATCATGTGTCCTGGGTGAAGATGACATATACAGCTAGGTATAATCTGCATAGCAGTGAAACCCCACACTGTAACTTCTAATGATCTCCCTCAGGGCAGCATGTATACCACAAATGACATGGCTGAAAGAATTAGCCCTGTGGAACAATACAAGATAGGGGCTTCAAGAGAGAGAATAAGTTTCCCATCACCACCATGTGCGTCATATCTGTGAGAAAGGACTCAAACCAGCTGATGAAAGAGCCAGTGTGTACACATAACTGCCTAAGGCGATCCACCATCACACCATGATGCACAGTGTCAAATGCTGAAGAGAGATTGAGTAGAATGAGAACTGACCATTCTCCTGTATCTATAGACCTGAGGAGATCATTTTGAACCCTAACACAGTCATCATAGTGTGCCTAAACTTAAATCCTGACTGGACAGGCTCATAGTCAAACACAGTGAGATGTGCCTTGAGCTGCAGTAACACTATCTTCTTAATAACCATTCCTAACAAGGGGAGGTTAAAGACCAGTTTATAATTCACTAAGCAGTCCAGATCCAAAGGTGGTTTCTTCAGAAGGGGGCTTCACCAGCACCTCTTTAAAAGCATTAGGGAAAGACCCCACTGAAAGAAAGCACCAGACAATCTCAGTGAACACTGGGTCTATGGACCCCACACAGCCCACTAGGAGACTTGTCTGGCCCAGGTACAACTCACAACAAGTGGGTTGCAGCTTCAGTATTATCTCATTAACTGCTTCCACCCCCACTGGCTTAAACTCTCTCCAGACAGGAGTGCACCTAGCGATGGGCACCTCTCCACAGCAAGGCCATGACAACTCTATTGGGGCAATCCCAGACTTGATAGAGGCCTTTCTGACAGAGAAGTGCAAAGTAAACTCATCACACCTGGTGGCTGAAACTGTTCTTATTGGCTGAAGACAGGCAGGATGGAGTAGCTTGTCAACAGTCTGAAAGAGCTGAGTTGGTCTGTTCCTTCCTGAAGGAATCTTCCTGGAGAGGTATTCTGCCTCCTTATGGGAGATTGCTCTTGATACTCACTGTAGTGAGTTCTCAAAGCATGTCTGTCCTCCTCAGTCCTAGACTTTGCCAACAACACTGCAACCTCTGACCCCTGGTCTTCATCTCTGAGCTCCCAGTCAAATCATGGGGATCTCAAGAGAGAAGACTTGGGTTGTAGATGTACTAGTGCAACAGTGTCAACAGCAGAGACAACAGTCCTGTTATAAGCCATCACTGCCTCTCCCAGTAATCATCCCACCCAAGAGGTCCATCACTGCCCGGAATAGTCAAAAAGATAAAGAATTCAATAGTGGGTGCTCTGACAATGATTTCCAGAAGTCACTTGAGATAGATAAAGTGTCTGGGGACTACAGGAGGCCACATATAACCCCTTTTATTAAAAACTGAAGATGAAAAATCCCAAGAAACTATTGACCATGCCTCAATTGTACATAAATGCTGGAGGTGATCATCAAAGGTCTGAGTTCAGCAGTTAAATGAATGTGGGATTAATGAAAAGGGACTGTGCCAGCCTAATGTCTTTCATATGAGATGTTAAAGTGAGGCCCCATCTGCTTGTTCTGGTAGTTGTTCAGGTGGGCTTATCGAAATGAATAGAGGAATTTCTCCAGTTTCCAGGCCAAATGTCCCCCCTTCACCAAGTAATACCACCAACAGCTTAATCTGGTTCAATTACAGTTGATTACCATCTGTATTCCCCCCCTTCGGATAAGGCTGAAAACAGGCAGAATTGCTTACCCCTCCTTTCCCAGTCAACAAAAACTAACTAAAGTAAACTAAGCTAAACTAAACTGTTGTCCTATTTTGAGGAATTAATAAAGGAACTAGAGAGGGCAATGCAGATGTTATGCTGTACTGGTCAATACATTTTATTAAATGATATATACAGTGCTGTTCCATTTGACAAGTTGGTTCTAAAATTGAGGAAATTTGGAATTTCATATACTATTGTGATGGGCCTCATGGCATATGGGTATCCATGCACATGTGCTAAACAATCTTTTGTAAACCAGAGGCGGTCAAGTAAAATTGGCTTCTGCAGTGAGTGCTAGGAGCGCTCCAATCAACCATGTCACAAGAACCTTAGCTTTTAGTAGGCTCAGTAAGGAAACTGCTATGTACTCTACCAACTTTGGAGTCAATAACCAAATCAAATTAGCAAAGGAACACAGCTTTTTAACAAAAGACTTGAACCTGGTGAACAGATGATTAGTGCAATGATAAAACCTTGACACAGCCGTTCTTAGATTTGTAGCATTTGGCATGGTCAGATGTTTCAAGATAATTGGCAAAATCCCTATAGAGATTCTCTATGGTGGTCATGCAGTGGTACTTGAGGGAGGAAGGGAATTTCCCTTGAGATATCACAGAAATTTCATGAAATATTTAACCATGTCGATCAGTGCAGTTGTAGGTGCCCTTCAAGGCAGGCCTCTTCTACTATCTCTGCCTTACACAGAAATATAGAATTTGATGCAAGATAAGGACTGCTTGGCCCACCTAGTCTGCCCATTTCCCTACCTGATGGATAAGCTGCAGATTCTAGTTAATCAACAGCTTACTTCCTCCTACCCCCCCACTAGAATTGCCTTATGCCTGTAACATGCATTCTTGAATTCTCCCACTGTTCCTGACTCCACAACCTCTCAGAAAAGCTGTTCCATGCATCCACAACCCTCTCTGTGAAAAAATACTTTCTAACATTACCTCTGAGCCATCCCCCCATCTTCAAATTGTGCCCCCTTGTTCTTGCACATCTATTCTTTTGAAAGATGATACCCTTTTGTACTTTGTTAATTCCCTTGAGATACTTGAAAGTTTCTATCATGTCCCCCCTCTCCCTCCTTTCCTCAAGGGTATACATATTAAGTTGCTTTAGTCTCTCCTCATATGTCTTCTGGTGCAGACCCTGCACCATTTTGGTTGCCCTCCTCTGAACAGCCTCCACTCTGTCTATGTCTGTGGAGATGGGGTCTCCAGAATTGCACGCAGTACTCCAGATGGGGTCTCACCAACTGTCTGTACAGAGGGATAATAACTTCCTGTTTTCTACTGTTGATGCCTCTCCATATGCATTCCAGTATCCCCCCAGCCCTCCTTACTACCTTCTCACATTGCTTGCCCACCTTTAGGTCATCTGATATAATTACTCCTATGTCTCTTTCGATTTTTGTTGTTATTAACTCACCCCCCATTGTGTACTCTTCCCCTGGGTTTATATATTCTCAGATGTATTACTTTGCACTTATTTGCATTGAATCTGAGCTGCCACATATTTTACCATTCCACCAACCTTGCCAAGTTCCTTTTCATCCTTTCCACCCACCTTGTGTATCAACCCTGTTGCAGATCTTTGTGTCATCTGCAAAGTGAGTTACCTTTCCTTCCAGGTGCTCTCCAGTGTCACTTATAAAGACATTAAAGAGGACCGGTCCCAGTACTGAACCCTGCAGTACCCCACTAGTTACCCTCCTTTCTTCACTGTGGACTCTGTTTACTATTACCCTTTGCATCCTGTTGTCCAGCCAGTTTTTATCCAGGCTACCACTGTGGGACCCACTCCAAGGCTGGCTAACTTGTATATTCATCTTTTGTGTGAGACTGTGTCAAATGCCTTGCTAAAATCTAGGTAGGCCATATCCACAGCCCCTTCCCGGTCTACTACTTTGGTCACCCAGTCAAAGAAATCTATTAGGTTGGTTTGACATGACCTTCCTGCTGTGAAACCATGCTGATTTGGGTCCTGTGCCCCACTGGCTTCTAGGTACTCAACAGTGCTTTCCTTCAGAAGTGATGCCATCATTTTCCCTACCACTGAGGTCAAACTAACTGGTCTGTAGTTTCCTGGCTCTTCCCTGCTCCCACTTTTGTGAAGTGGAATCACATTTGCTCTCCTCCAGTCCTCAGGTACCACCCCATCCTCCCATGACTTGTTAAAGAGATTAGTCAGTGGTGTTACTAGTTCTACCCTTAGTTATTTTAGAATTCTTAGTGAATCCCATCAGGCCCCATTGCTTTGTCACCCTCAGTTTCAAGAGTTCTTTCAAAACCCTTTCTTCTGTGGATGGACTGGCATTGACCCCATTCAGAGTTTCTCTCTGTTTGGTTTGGTACCTCCCCCTCCTCTTCCGTTGTGAATACTGAGCAGAAATGTTCGTTCAGTATCCCTGTTTTTTCACTGTCACCCTCTGCCCACATTCCCTCCCCTTTATTAAGTCTCTGTATCCCTCCCTTGGTCTTTCTTCACTCAATAATGTACATATAAAAGGTTTTATCCCCCTTCTTAACAGAGTTGGCTATATTTTCCTCAGTTTGTGCCTTTGCTATTCTGACTTCCTTACCTGCCTCCTTCTGATAGCTTTCTCTCTGTCCTGCTCCTTTTGTGTTTCCTTATATTTCCTGAATGCTATCCTTTTCTCCTTAACCTTCCATTCTACCTCTTTTGAGAAACATAGTGTTTTTTTCTCCTTCATTTTGTTTTGTTGATTCCCTTCACACAAAGGCTTGTTGCCTCTGTGATGACTGTTTTGATTATTCCCCATTGTTCCTCCACCACTCCTTCTTGCCCATTTGCTAGTGCTTTTCTGAGGCATGCTCTCATTTTCCCAAAGTCAGCCTTCCTAAAGTCCAACACTCTTGTTTTTGTATGGCTTGACTCTATGGCTGTGTTTACTGTGAACCACACTGTTTGTTGGTCACTTGTTCCCAGATGGCTACCCACCTCTAAATCTGAGATCCTTTCTCCTTCCCCATTTGAGAGTACCAGGTCTAAGACTGCTCTCTCCCAAGTGGGTTCCAATACTAGCTGTCTGAGGCATGCCCCCTGTAGGGCATCAAGAATGACCCTGCTCTTGGATGTGCCTGCAGCAATGGTACTCCAGTTAACATCTAGCATATTCAGGTCCCCAATCAACAATATCTCCCCTTTTTCTGCCATTTTAAGGATGCCTTCTATCATTGCCTTGAACTAGTATTACTTCAAACTCTGGGGAGCTCTTAACACAATTCCTGGGTACCTCAGTGTGGAATTGGTATGGACCCATTGATGTTGCCACTGGTTGGCTGGCATTGATACACTTCCCATAACAGAGAAACATGCTCAAATTAACTGCCTCTCAAAGGCCATACAATAGCTTAAATGGCAACAGACCCAGAGTATTTGTAATCTGTCTTGATGAACAGCTTGAAAACATGATGAACAGATGATGTTCCTTTAAAGCATGGCTCACTATGGTTCCTGGACACTGATGCCTCCTTCTGATGCAGCCAGTCACCAGCCTCTGTATCTCTTCTCTCCCAGCACATCCCCAATTCACATAGTCTCTCTCTCTCTCTGTTCTGCTGCAATCCTGCAACAATTAAACAATTGTTTGTTTAAAAATAAATATATACCCTTCACTCCCTGGTGTCTAGAGGAGCCCCCACCACATCAGCATATAGCAGTACCCACCCAGCTCCCCCGCCCAGTAGCCTGATTGGGCCACCGGCACAGCCCTCCACTCACCTCCATGGCTGGCAGCCTGACTGAGTGCCACTGAGTGCTTCATGGTACGTGCTCATTCATTCAAGCATCCAATGGCGCTCAGTCGACTGCTGGCCATAGAGGTGAGTGGAAGGCTGTACCGGTGGCCCATTCAGGCTACTGGGTGGGGGGCTGGGTAGTGCTGCCTATATGCTGATGCTGGAGGGGGTCCTCTAGACACCAGGGAGTGAAGGGTATATATATTTATTTTTAAACAAACAATGGAGGTGGCAGGGTAACTTTGGGGGGGGGGGGGAGTGCTTATTAATGTTTATGGCCAGTGATAGCCGGAGGGGCCATTAGACACCAGGGAGTGAAGGTTACATTTTTTCAGAAAAAAACAAACAAACAACGGAAGCGGCAGGGTAATTTTTTTGGGGGAGGGCTTATTAATGTTGACGGCCAGTGACAGCTGGGGGTGAGACCACTAGACACCAGGGAGTGGAGGGGGTAAATTTTTTCTTTGTAAATAAAACAAATGGGGGGTGCAGGGCAACTTGTGTGTGTGTGTCTGTGTGCGGGAGGGTTCAATTTACGTTTGTGGCCAGCGGCAATGGGAAAAATTGCGGGTGAAATTTCTCCTCAATTTTGTGAAACATTTTGCCAGTGAAATTAACGATTTCGCGTCAGTTTCGCTGGTGAAATTTTATTTTTGCTGCATCTCCATCCTTGAGTGAGGTACTGGCCAGAATTGCACACACTACTTTATCCTGTCCTATTCCTACTGCATTCACAGAAATCAGATGTCCCAGATATTTCGCTTTACAGTGTAAAAGATTACATTTAGGCAGTTTCACTTTCAGGTTTGCAGTCACAAGCTTCCTCAGGACTGCCTTCAACTTGTGAAGATGCTCTTGAAAAGACAACCTAGTGAAGACTAAATCAGTGAGGTGTACTAGACTCTATGTCCCTTGTAGATCCACCAGCATGACATCCATCAGACGTTAGAACATCCCTGGGAAACTGCGTAACATTAATTTCATAAGTACTTGTTTATCCGTGAATGTGTTCTTCAGCTGGTCATCAGGACAAACCTCCACTTGCCAGCACCCACAAAAACTAAAGGTGTCATCAGTACAAGGTAGTGGAAGAAAAAAGCCTTCATAGAGACCTCATTCATGAACTGATAGTTGACACACACGTTCAACCCTCATCCTTTTCCATTCCACTACTGAGGCAGCCCACAGGCTCATGGAGTGGCAAATGACTGCTTGGTTTCTTAACTGTTGACAGTTCCAAAAAAAAGTTTTCCCCTGCACTCAAAATTAACTTTAAGTGCAGGTGAAAAACTTTCTTTTTGGTACCATATGCATGCTTTATCAGGAATTAGCCAGCCAAATCCCCTGCACCACCCCTCATTATTTTAGCATCTCACAATTTACCCCTTTGAAAGAGGTATTCTTCATCTGGTGCAGTTGTTCCTAAAATCCTGCTTGATAGTGAAGAGGGATCCTCTGAGGTCCTTGATGGATCATCTGGTATCTCTGGTATAGATATGGTGCTTCCCGGTTCATGTTTCCCTGTACTGAAGACATTGGCACACTCCTACATGTGACACTTGATGCTGAGGTGTCCTCTGTTGTCCGAAGTAGTGTTTACCACTTGAGAAATGTTGCCCAGATGAAATCTTTAATCCTGCCCGATGACCTGCCCTCATTAGTATCTGCTTTTGTTACATCCAGACTTGATTACTGTAATACTCTTTACTTCGGGGTCAGTGGGAGTAATCTCTGCTAGCTGCAGCTGGTGCAGAATGTTGCAGCCAGGTTGCTGACAGGCCTTCCTAGGTTCGCTCATATAACCCTGGTCTTGCACGAACTGCACTGGCTGTCGGTCAGGTGGAGGATTGTCATCAAAGTGGGCTTACTCATTTATAAGGCCCTATACAAATTGGGTCCTGCGTATTTGTCAGACCTCTTGACACCTGTATGCCCAGAATGCTCACTCCATTTGTCCACAGAGGGCTATCTCACAGTCCCAAGGATGCAATTGAAACCATCTGGAGACCGCGCCTTTGGAGTAGCTGGGCCTGTGCTGTGGAATTCACTGCCTCGAATCTGTAAGAGAGTCTCCTTCCATGGAGAGCTTTAAAAGTGCACTGAAGGTGCATCTGTTTAGACAAGCTTTTAATGTTTGGTAATATTTTAATGGGGTGTGAGTTCTGTTTGATTATTTTTTAACTGATTTGCATTGCAATGACTCTGACTTAAATTATTGCTATGACTGATTTTACGTTGTAAATGTTTGCACCTCTGTGTAAAGTGCCCAGACCCCCTGGGATTGGGTGCTAAACAAATAAAATTGTATTTATTTACTTACTTACTGCATCACAGTCTGGACTGCACACATCTGCTCAAGCATCAGCTCCTACCGTCTGAGTTAGAGTTTCTGGGATAAACTCTGCTCCATTCAGTCAGCCACCTGTTCTTCTCATGAAGCACTAGGGGTCTGGTCTGCAAGCTTCATACTGTGGTTGGGTCTCTGAGCAATATCATTAACCCCGGGTGGAAGGTGCTTATCACTGTACCTTGGTAAATGGCCTGTGGTTCTATCAACACTGGCAGCCAATACTGGCACTGTCGACATTGGATATTGGCTGCCTACTAGGAAGTTGTTCTTTTCTTTCTGCTGGAGTTCCACTAGCCCCTCTTGGTCTTTGGCCTTGTATCCCCAAACCTGGCCATGGATGAACTCTACTTCTGGATGGAATAGACTCATAGCTGTGGTCCACAGTCTTGCAACCTCTGTTCTTTTACTACTGGATCTCAGGCAAAACTTCCTCACTAATATGGTACAGAGACCTGAGGTGAAGTTCAGTGCAGCTCTGTATTGATGGAGCCAGTCAATCATATGTAGTGCAGTTAGGGTTGCATCTTCAGCCACTAGGAATTCACTAGCTAATACCAGCTTCCTCAGAGCAATCACTGTCTGCTACACTCCCAACACATAGAAACATAAAATTTGATAGCAGTTAAGGACCAGCTGGCCCACCCAGTCTGACCTTTTTTCCCTACCTACATTCTTACTGCAGACTGTTCTTGATCTACTGCTCTCCCCCCCCCTTTCCATGCACTATGATTCCCTTGGGCCTATTCCAAGCATTCTTGAACCCCACCACTGTCTTGGCCTCCAACAGCTCCACTGGAAGATTGTGCTAGGAATCCACAATATATAAAAATGACAAAAGGACAGAAATAAACAACTATAGACCTATAAGTTAAACATCTGTTATTGGCAAACTATTGGAAAGACTAATACAGCAGTGACATACAACCCATATAACTCAGGAGGGCCTAATTGATATCACCCAGCATGTTTTTTTTCCTGGTAGATCCTGCCTAACCAACCTGCTACACTTGTTCAAGACAATAAGCGCTGCACTAGATAAGGGTATGCCAGTGGACATAGATGTCTTAGACTATTCAAAAGCTTTTGCTACTGTGTCACATTGAGTCCTAGTAGAGCATTTAATTGAAATAAAACTGCACCCAAACATAATAAACTGGATTATTTCATGGCTAAATAATAGAAAGCAAAGAGTAGCTCTCAGAGGACATCTATCATCCTAGGGTCAAGTGACGAATGGGGTCCCTCAAGGCTCTGTGCTGGGACCAACCCTATTTAATATTTTGTCTCATCCATGCAGGCAATGAGTACTGCCTGGCTGTGTAAATACACAGATAATTGCGAAATAGGTGGAACTGTTAAAAATCAAAAATCAGGGAAGCAATTTCAATATAATTTAAATCACCTGGATAAGTGAGCAAAAGAAAACAAAATGAACTTCAATGAAAAAAAATTAAAATTATGCATTTGGGACATAATAATCCCAAATTTCTGTACAAACTAAACAACACAACTCTGCAAACAACTATGTGTGAGAAAGGCTTGGAAGTATTAAAAACTGATGATCTTACATTTGATATGCATACTAAAATCATGATTAAAAAATGTCATAGAATTCTGTGCTGCACTTTAAGCCACAAAAAAAAAACTTATCTAGAAGTTAGCTGCCTCGATTCTCTGAAACAAGCACTTTGTACCTTTTTTCTGTACTTGTATTTTCCTATGTCATTGTCATTTTTATGCAACATGTTAATGCTTGCCCATAATTCTGTACTTGAATTTGTACTGTTTTTTCAACTATGTAATCTGTAACTACCTTTCTGTGTCAAAGGACCTCCTTGTGAATGAGCTTGCTCAATGGAGTTTTCCTGCAATAAACTTGAACTTGAACTTGAACATAAAAGGCAGGGAACTAGAGGTGATTGCTACAATATACTCTAGTTTGGTGAGACCGAATTTTGAGTACTGTTCGCAGTTCTCTGCCCCAAACACCATTGGTGGCAAAAAATTAATTGAGAAGGTCCAGAGAAGAGCTACTAAGAAAAATAAAACATGCAAAATTTAAGATATAAAAACAGATTACAAAAATTAGGACTATATTTTACGGAATACAGATGAATTAGAGGGGACCTTTGTTTGACATACAAAGCTAAACAATATCTAACAATCATGCAGACAATTGGACTAGTTAATCATAAATCTAATAAAAATACATGATCCTGAGCTGGCCCAGTGGTGCTGAGGGCTGAGGAGCTGGACACCTTACCTCACACTATGCCGGCGACCCATGTTCGGGAATGAGCACAGGCCACCGGGGGTTGGCAGAGGAGAAAAAGGATGGAGTGCCTGTTGGACTGCTCTCCTTCTCTCGGGAGGGGGGTCCTCAGCAGTCAGTGCTTGTCTGTCCCCTGGAGGAGGCTGGGGGACAGGGTGATGCACTGTAGCTGGGGGAGGAGTTGGGGCAGATGCTCGGAGGGAGTGCATGTGGATGTGTGCGAGCTCCCCTCTGCCAGCGTCATTGCACGCCCCAGCTCCTGAGAGGGAAAAAAAGGGAAAAGCAATGCTGTGGCAAAATTTATTTATTTTTTTTATTTATTGAAATGTTTCACCAGGAGGGTCACACTGAGCAACAATACTCATCTCACGGTACGTCCTGGGGAAAGGGGAGTGGGAACAATAAGTAATAACACAGGATACAAACATCAGGAATTAGCTTAACAGCATACAGACAGACTGTACAGCTGAAAACCAAACAATAGCTAATAACATTTCTAAACTAGGATACATTGTGAATGGCTGACAGGGGGAATAGTGAAAGGTACTTGGGGGGGTGGAACACTAGAGGTGATAGAAAGTGTTAAGTTGCAGAAGTGCTAGGATTGCAAGAGGGGGTTTGGGATAGGGAACAAATATTTGGCCCAGCTGGAAGAAGGAGGAGGTATAGACCAGCAGCTAGGCAGGGCCCCGCAGGGCTAGGTGCAGTTGCAATTCATCACTATGTAGTTTGCTAGGGATGTAGAGAGAGAGTAAGCTGATGAGGAGTGGCGGATTTGGGATGGTAGTTGGTTCCAGAGCTTGGTAGGAGATGGGAGAGTGCCATTTGGCCAGCTGTAGTATTTCTATAAGGTATATTCATTGAACGAGAGTCATCAGATCAGAGGGTGTATTTGGAGGGGTGAGGGGCAGATAAGGAGCCAGACAGGTAAGAGGGGAGCGAGCCTAGCCAGAATTTAGAGGTAAACTTTGCCACGTGCAATGTTTTCCTATCAATAAGGGAGAGAAAATTTAGAGAGTGGTAAAGAGTGCAGTGATGTGTCAGAGCAGGGGCATCCAGGGCAAACCGGAAGAAGGAGTTAAAGAGAGGTTTAAGCCTGGATAAGAAGGATTTAGGGGCAGCTCCATATACACATCACAATAGTCAAAAGTTGGTAGTATCATTTTATGTACCAGTTTGCTCCTTGCGGATGTGGAATACTACCCCTATGATAGAGGGCTCCTAGCTTAGGCCGAGTTTCTTTAGAATGGCATCAATGTGGATGGAGAAGTTTAGGTTCCTATCCAGCCAAACTCAAGGTAGCAGAAGTAAGAGGTGTCTTCTAATACAGTCCCATCAATGGTGTAAAGGTGGGTAAAGAGGGGAGCCTTGCCAACCTCTGCCTAGTACCGAAAGTCATGGAGGCTATTTTCTTTGTGTTTAGGAAGAGGTGGTGCTCACTTAGCCAGCGTTGTACATTTTGAAATCCAGCTTGAGCCTGGCGGTGACATCAGTGACTGAATTGCCAGTTGTGAAAGGACAGTGTCATCTGCATACATGTGTATGTTAGATGATAAACAAAACTGAGGGAGGTCATTGAGGAAGACTGAAAAAGGAGGGGCCAAGGCACCGATGAATGGTGGAGGGCACCTTGCAGGCTCCTCTTCTGCCAGCCACAGCACTGGCCAACTGAATCTGACTCGTCGGAGTTGTGGAACCCCACTGGCCCCACCAGGAGGGTCAGGCCCTGGGAGTTCAGGTCAGTGCTGGATGGTGGATGCCTGGGGAAGGGCTGAGGTGCCCCTGAGGACAAGCTGGCATCAGGAGGAAAAACATCAAAAGTTACACGATCTCATAAATATAAACTGAAAGGGAAAAACAGAACAGGTAAATGAAACAAATGGTATACTCAAAGAATAATCACAACTCAGCATATAGTGGAGAATGATAACTTGATCATATATAAAAAGACTAGATGAATATATGGAGATAAAACAGGTTTCCACCTTTAGGATTTAAAGGTGGCGAGTTCATAAAAGACCCTGGCCTACTGAACTTGAATACATCTATGAACCTATGAACCTATTCTTTCTGTGAAGAAGTACCTTTTTTTGAAATTCAACATCTTTATTGAATTTTACATAACAAAAGGTATTTAACGATGAGAACATGAACCAGTACTTAGAACACTGAATGTAAGGTAAGTACAGAGACAGCCACAGAATGCTGCAGGAATATTTAAATCTGAAAAAGAAAAAAGCCCCCCACTAAAACACCCTACTCCCCACCCTCTACTCTTACAGCCCCCACCCCCACCCCAGGATGTGCCTTATTGGAAAGAAAACATAACAAAACATATGCCAAAAACTAATCAATTTGCAGTAACAAGTATCAATGAAGGGTAATGCAAATCAAAGCAGCCAGAGGCATACACACATGGACATTAATGTAAATATAAAGCATACAATTTGCCCCATTTCCGGTCAAAAGAGGCCAAGCAATTCCGGGAGCTTGCTATTAGTCTTTCAGTTTTGAAACAAAGAGATATTTATTTGATCCATTCTGCATATGATATGATCAGTTGGTCCATCCAATGCCTGAGAAACAGCCTTTTAACTGCTATAGAGATTAAGGCCATTTGAAACCTACATTCCTGAACCTGAATATTAGAGAACATCCCTAAAATACAAACTTCTATAGTAAACAATTCTCTCAATCCCAAAAGGGGATCTAAATTGGATTGGATTAAATGTCATAATGGAGCCACTTTGTCACAGTGCCAAAAAATATGTACCAGGTTCCCTTCAGCTATGCCACACCTTGTGCAAATGTTAGAAGGTAATGTACCTAACCTGGCCAGCTTGACCGGAGTGTAGTACAAATTATTTAAGTTATGATATTGGATAAGCCTGTGCCTATCTTGAGTGAGATATCTGTGCATGTCCACCCATATCTGACCCCAAATCGAAGGAGAATCTGGCAGAAGAGAAGACCAAATTTTAGAACCAATAAGGGGATTAGGATATTTGGTACCCAATAGGAAGGAGTATATCTTGGAGATTCCATGGGGCTTGTTGGCATATTCTTGTATCTGGTCTAAAAAGGGCCTGACTTGAGACAACATAAATGTAGATCCAAAAATAGAGACCATAAGGTGTCTCAGCTGAAAAACTTTAAAAATATGTTTCTGAGGAATGTTGAATTTAGCTGTTATATCTGCTGAGGAAAGGAGGGAATCCTGGAAGAATAGGCTTTCCGCACAACTATCCAGCAATTGGGGAAGCCAATCTAGGGAGAGCAAAGAACCACCTATTTTGATGTTAGGGTTTAAAGTAAGAGGTTGAGCTGTATCTTTTTTAGGTAACATATTAAAAAAGTTCCAGCACTGAGTCAACACCTTAATGGAGATCCCTATGACACTACTTTGTAAAGGAGGAGGTAATGTGGAGATAGTGTAGTAGAAAACTCTGGATAGCTGAAGACTATGCATATCTAGAATCCTTCTCTCAAGCTGTAACCAGATTGGAAGGTATGCATCAGGCCTAGCATAATACCACCTCCCCATTTTAGACATATGACTCACCCAGTAGTATAACATAAAGTTGGGAAGACGGAGTCCACCTCTCTTCTTAGGTAAGTTGAGTTTTAAAAAGGCACGTCTGGGCTGCTTGCCTTGCCAAATGAATTTAGAGATAGCCAAATGGAGCTGCTGAAAATAGGACGTAGGGAGATAAATATTTAGTAAATTTAGTGGGAAAAAAACCCTAGGTAATACATTCATTTTAATAATACTTATACGGCTCCACAAAGATAAAGGGAGGGCTGTCCATCTTTGAAGATTTTGCTGTATTTTAACCACCAAGTCTTCCAGATTGAGTTTTCTGAGAGCCTGGTCCCTAGTAAGGTGTATACCTAAATATTTAAAAGAGGAGGAGACCATTTCATACCGAACTGGGTGAAGTTAACATAAGGTATGATAGCGTTTAACGGAAATATGACTGATTTGGATAAATTCAGTTTATAATTGGCCACCTGTCCAAACTGGTCAATGATTTGTAATATATGTGTTAGAGAGGATTCCGGGTTGGCCAAATGTAAAAGAATATCATCAGCATAAGCCGAAAGGGTCAGAGACTGCTGATGTACTAAGCATCCTGTAACCTGGGGTGAGTTCTTAATACTAAGTAAGAGAGGTTCCAAGTATAAATTAAACAAAAAAGGAGACAGGGCACACCCTTGCCGAGTACCAGTAAATAAGGGGAATCGAGAAGAGAAGACCCCATTACAGTAAATTCTAGCAGTTGGAAACTTATATACCATCCTAATCCATTGAATAAAAATGTCCAGGAAGCCCATTCTCTTAAGGGTAATCCAGAGAAAATCCCAGTGAACTCTATCAAAGGCTTTTTCAGCATCTAAGGAGACCAAAACCATGGGAGCCTGGGAATCCTGGGCAACCTGGAAAATATGCAAGAAGGTATGCAAATGGTCAGCTCAGGATCTGCCTTGAACAAACCCTGCTTGTTCAGGACTCAATAGGTTAGACCAAGTCTGCTTAATTCTAAGAGATAAAATTTTAGTTAAAATCTTTATATCATAGTTTAGTAATGAAATTGGATGGTAACTGGCTGGGTCTTTCTAGGGTTTATCTGGTTTCAAGATCAAAACAATTGTGGCTTCCAACAAAGTGGGGTCCAGGAGGTCAGAGGTAAACATATAATCAAACAATTTCAAAAGGAAGGGAGAAATCTCTTTACAAAAACTTTATAGAAATTGGAGCAAAGCCATCAGGACCCGGGATTTGTCCAGAGCTAGCCCCTAATCGCTTCCCTCCACCTAGACCAGTGTGATAGGAGAGGCAAAATCTCGCCCTGATGGGCCTATAGGGAGGGAGAAGAAGGCCATCCAAAATTGTTCAATAGGGAATGGGAGGTTGAGAAGAACACATACCATAAAGATCCCTATAAAAGACTCAAAAACCTGGTAGATGTCCCGAGGGAGGTCTTGAGCGAACCGTCAGGGGAGGACAAGGCAGGGCTCCATCTCGATCCCTCCACTTCCAGCAAGCGGAGGGCTAGCATTCTGCCTGTTTTTTCCCCTTGATCAAAGTAATGAGCCGTAGTTTTGAGGATGGCATACTCTACCTTGTCTCTTAACAGATCTGAATACTCATTCCTAAGTTTCAATAAGGTTTCTAAATCTGTTTGGGAAGATGACGAGGATAAATTGTTTTCTGCAAGCCTAATTTGGTTCGACAGCAACATGATCCTAGCCTCCCTCTGTTTTTAAATTCTCCCCTGATGAAACATTTAAAGGAACACCAAATCAAGTCCTCCCTATTAGTTGAATCTGATTTAATATCTATAAAGAAAGAAATCAGAGATTTAATATGAGAAACTATGTGTTCCTCTTTTAAAAGTTGTGTGTTTAATTTCCAGGAGGTGTCTCTTTGCACCCGTGGGTCAGGAGAAATCGAAATCCATGCCATGGAGTGATCCGATATCACAATTGGTTCGATTCCCATTTGTAAAATACCGGACAAATGGGTGTTACTAACTAGAATAAAGTCAGTTCCGGACTACGACCGATGAACTTGGGAATAAAAGGAAAAAAGCTGTCCAGAGGGATTAAGCAAGTGCCATGGGTCACATATACCCAATAGATGTATAAAATCCCTCAGGGCAAGTTGGGAAGGGGAAGGTGGTTTTAATGGTCTATAGGATTTATACAGGTCCTGAGGCGAGACAATGTTCCAACCACCCTTGAGTTTTAACAGGAGGGCAAGAGCCCACTCAATTTGTCAGCTAGGCTCATAAGAAAGTCCGGGTCTCCTCCCACTGGACCATAAATTGCCCCTAATACCACCCTGACATTATTGAGCATACCCTTAACTATAATTAATCTGCCTTCGTGGTCCATTAGGCACTCCTCTGCCAGAAATGAAATATGCCTTTTTACCAATATAGCCACCCCTCTACTAGAAGATGTCCCACAAGAAGCAAAAATTTGGGACTAGCCCTGCCGGCGTAGCCCATTGACTTCTGATGCCATGAGATGGGTTTCCTGCATCAGAAGAATGTCAATATTCAAAACAGCACAGTTTTTGAGAACCTGGTACCTTTTAGACAAATCTCTGGCACCTCTGACATTCCACGTTGCAATTTTGATCGACACCATAATCATGTAATATTATATTTAAAAGCAAGGAAAATATATAACAAATGGAAAAATAAACCATCCCAAAAGGCACATCCCCCCTACCCCCATCAATTCTTGGAAATCTACACAACTAAAACCCACCCATCTTCCCCACTCCCCATCAGTACACATGAAAAGTAGCCAGAATGAAAAAAGCTTCAACCATAATACTACAGCCCCTAACAGAGCAAACAGTGAGAACGGCAACTGTACCCCGAAACCCCCCCCCCACCAACCCCTCCAACTATATACAAAGGGTCTCCCGACAAATACCAGAAAGTTATTAGGTTCCTTAGACCTTGATTCGGGGACTGAAACCCATAGGCAACATTCCATTGGGAGGCGGGTTCTGTACTAAGGTACCAGTACCAAGAGGGTATACCCCAATTTGTTTCTGGCCCTAAAGACAGGGATCCCCATGGCCAACATTACTCCCAAGAAAAGTGCCCTTCACCCCTCTCCCTGGTGCACTATGCAGCCCTCCCAGAGCTAGCTCCGTCTCGGAGCCCCCCATCCCACAACCCTCTGGGAAAACCAAAATACCCCCTACTATACTGTATAGGAAGTAGGGATTCGGAAAAGTCAATGGGGACATAGCTACTTGTAGAAATACCTATTTCCCCAGACATTGCAAAAACTATAGCACCCCTTATAAAATGAGTAGCCTAGCCTACTTGAAATGATGAGCTACTACTTCGGAGAGCACCAACTAAGACATTCCTGCACTGCCCGACCAGCATCGAGAAGGTAGGCGCCTCCAAAACCCCTCTGATAATCGATGCATTTCCTAGGATCTTGGGGTGCCATCAGTGAAGAAAGAAATCTCAGTGGCATCAGCAGCTCCCAACTGCACTAGTCCCCTAAATAAACTACCATATTGCAAGCCATTCCATTCTTCATCACACAAGACATGAACAAGAACACAGGAACAAAGTCCATTACAATTCATTTACAGGCTAAATCAGGAGCTGAAGTCCTAATGCCCTGGTTATGACATCGGTCATTACCACCTCAGAATGTGATGTCAGAAGCCCAGAATTATAACCTGCCTCTGCTGTCAACTGCTGCAAGGGACACCATCCAGTTTCCACATAGCTGTCCTTAGTCATAACGAATGGAATGGCTAGGAACTCTAATGTATATATGCAGTGTAACAAATCTGCTGATGCCAACAGAGTCACTGCTGGTGAACTAAGTCCCGTGTTAATCACCACCCCACCTACCAGGATGTTGCAACAGTACAATTAAACCGAGATACCTTTTCCCACTAGGTGAATGACTTGAGCTCACAGTACAGTGTCTCCCGATTACCGTCCTTAAGCAGACTCTCTGCATTCATAGTTTGCATCTACTTTCAGCCCCGAGGGAACAAGGAAAAGACCGGAGGGCCAAAAAGGCTGAGGGAACCAAAATGTCCAACCCAGCTAGCGGTGAATAGAAAAACCAATTAAACAAAGGTTCCCACCCTCTCACTAGGTGGAGCAGTCCGCACTCTTCTTAACAGATACTAGGCCTACCAGGCCACACTCTGGCCTACCCAGCCACCACCACCCACCAATGAGAAAGCCAAAAGGGAGAGAAAGGAGAAGAAAACATTAGCAAACAGGTGAGAATATAATATCTCAACTATAAACGGAAAGTGACATTCTGGCACTACAGTAAATGTTCAACCCGATTTAAACAGATTGGGTAACTTGAGAGAAAGTTCAGTAACAGCTTGTTCTTAAGACTCGTAGGAGTGCCATGTCCCTTCTATAGACACTTGTAGCTTGGCTGGGTAGATCATTCTGTAGCGGATGCCAGCAGCAATCAGCTTGCTAACTAACCGTTGAGTGAAAAGCTGAACGCTTTGTCGTTATGCCATAGGGAAGGTTCAGGTTATTCGTAGGCTTAGAAACACGCCACAGAATTTCTGGTAACTCTCTTGCTTTGACTAATACATGTTGCTTCTCCAGAAAGCTTAAGAACTTAACTATAATAGGCCTTGGTGGTGCTCCAGATGCGGGTTTCAGCCTAAGGGAGCGATGAGCTCGCTCTATATGATATTGTGGATTGAGGGGGGACGGACCAATGACCTTGCTCAGAAACTTCTGGAGAAAGGGGATAATGTCGGAGCCTTCCTCGGCTTCAGGGAGACCCAAAATCAGCAGATTGTTTCTCCGACTTCTCCCTTCTAAATCCTCTGTTTTAAGCTGAAGTTTGCTGACCTGTTGTCTAAGCTGAACAATCTCTGGGTCCATCCTCTCCCTCCACTTCTCCAGAGAAGAGGTTCTTGCCTCCGAGTCCCCATTCTGGTCAAGAATATTAAGGTCTCTTTTAATGATTTTAGCTCAGCAGAAATGTCCCCAACGTTTCCTTTAAATGGCAACAGCTCCTGAAGGAAACGATCATCGGTAAGAGGAACCGTGAAACACTGGACAGGGTTGATTTAGAGGCAGTCCCCAGCCTTGATGCTTAGATTTTTTAGAAGATTTCTCTGGAGTAGACGGTGGAGTGTGCCTTATGCCTGCTGGCTTCATCTCTGCTTCCATCGCGATCTTCAGCTGATTACCATATTGAAGTCGGACCAAAGACACTCTGTGAATATAGTAGCACTAGAAAAACTCGAGATAAAAATTTGATGTTCATTCGTCGATATTAGTAGGGAAAAATGTGATTTGAAGAGGGTGATAGACGGGGCTCCACAGAAGTGCTGTCTCTAGTTACTCTGCCTCACGTGACCCCGAAGAAGTACTCTAACATCTCCTTAATCTACCCCCTCGAGCTTCATAGCATGTCCCTTGCTCTTGAGTACCTTTTCTTCTAAAAATACTCCTCCTTAACCTCGTTCTACCCATCTGAGGTATTTATAGGTTTCTATCGTATCCCCCTCTCCTTCCTCTTCCAAGGTGTACATACTGAGGTCCTTCAGTCTTTCTCCATAGGACTTTTGATGCAGACCCTGCACCATTTTAGTTGCCTTCCTCTGACAGCCTCCACTCTGTCTATGTCCTTCCAGAGATGTGGCCTCCAGAACTGCACACTGTACTCTAGGTGTGGTCTTACCAGAGATCTACTGAAGGTAACACCACTTCCCCTTTCTGATGGTGATCTCCCTCCCTATGCACCCCACTATCCCACTAACTATCCCAACTGCCTTGTCACACTGCCTGAACACTATTAGGTAATCTAGCATGATTACTCCCAGGTCTCTTTCCTGCGTGGAGGTTTTCAATACCATTCCACCCATTTTGTATTCTTCCTCTGGATTTCTGTGCCCTTAGTGCATTATTTTGCACTTTTTTGCATTGAACACCTTGAGGGCAGTTTCATTCATGGTGCAAACCATTTCTTAATAAAGCTGTTCGTTTTGCAAGGATTTTTAAGTCAAGCCTCCCCAAACTCAGGAGTTCACAATGAGACTTTGTGCACCAGAATCCACTGTTAATTTGCATGGGATGCCTTCTGATTTTCTAAGAATATAATAGCTCAGTCCCATGGTAGTACCAATCACATTCTGCTGGTGGTTGTCTTTTGTCCCTTGGTTGTGTCTGGTCGCAGACAGCTGAGCACACTGCTCCAAGCCCCATGAATCTCTTTGCAGGGCACACTGTCTGTCATAGTGATCAGGGCCTCTGTATCCAGCACACCAGATCATCAGAAGCAGACTAACTTGACTGGGCAGCAAGGCCCATGCTCTGATGCTCCACTGTAAGGTTTATGGTGTCAAATGCTAAACTGGGACTAATGCTTGTTTCCTTAAACCATAGTTGCTTGTACAGTATTAACAATATGTCATTGTCTGAAGTCACATCTTGTCTAGTCTAATGTTTTAATATGATGTCTTGCCCACTCCTGATATGGAATGTACCTCCAAAATGTAATGCATTTTGGAAAGCTATGTTTGTTCCTGCAATTGTCTTTTTACTCTGTAATGCTAAATGTCCAGTAGTTCTCTATGTGACTAATTCTGGATCGCACCTGAAAATGGGACCTTTGGGCCCAGTGGGTTCACCCAGTTAACAAAATGAAATAAATAAATAAATCCAGCATCCAGCTCCAAAACTCAGCCAACTCAGGATGTAGACCTGACAGCAGCCTTATTTGCTTAGTTAGTACTTCTAGCTGTATAGCACTAGGAGTCTCAAGATTCTCTTTTAATTTGTAGTTTCATTGTGTAGTGTAGCAAGAAACATAGAAACATAGAATGCGTCAGCAGAAAAGGACTGGTAGGCCCATCGAACCTGCCCCACCTTCCCTGCCCAACACTATACCCTGAACTGTAAGTAGTCACACATGTCCCTCCCTTCTCCTCCCTTACCTCTGTTTATTATAATTATGATTTTGCAGCTATAAAAACTCTGTTTCTAGGTGAATTTGTAGTTTTGTCCCAGAATGTCCTTGCATGTTGTTCTATGGAAGGATTGTGCTCCCCTTCTCTGTTCCTTGAACTTGCGACTCCCAAGCTCAACCAACTTAACTACCAGCAAACAGAAAGATACATACTCAGCACTCAGCAGCATGCACCCACTCATCTGACTCCATTCAGTCTGCAGCTCCAACCATCCAAATCACCTCCTCTCACCATTCGGCCTTGGCTTACAGTGCTTATTACTAGAGACCAGTGAAACTCTTTTTATTTTTATAATTTTATTTTTATTTTCTGGAATTTCTTGTTATTCTTTTATTCATTGAAAATTTAGTTTTATTATTTGTTATGACATTTACATTCATAAACTACCTCAAAATGGCATTATACACACTAGAAATCATATTTCTTGTATACTACATTGTTTTAAGCAGCATTATGGGCTGGCAGTATAGCTTAGAGGTTAGAGGAACATGTTGTGAACAAGCTTGATACATCCAGTAGCCCAGACCTGAGTTTTATTCTCACAACCTCCACTTGCATACTGTGTGACTCTGAACAAGTCACTTAACCCCCCAGTGCTCTCAAATCACCCCTGAAAACACGCACTTGTGCCTAGTGTGCCTTACTCGGTTACCAAAGACTAAAATAAAAATAAATAAAAAAATTATGCTATGGTCTTGAAATGGGTTGTGAATGAAAGAGTTCTGCTGTCGCTTCCTTGTGGACCGTCTCTGTGGTAACAACGGAGCCTAAACAACAACTGCTGCAAACACTTATTTAGTTATTGCCCCCCCAAAAAGCAACTTTGTCACTTTATTCATGTATTTGTTTTTGTTTTATTCTTTTTATATGTTGAAATTTATGTTATTTCTTTTTATACCTTGAATTTCTTGTTATTTCTTTTTAGGAAATGGGCTTTTTATTTCCTGGCATCTGATTGGCTAGTACACTTGCCAAGGGGTACATTAACTTTCAATAGATGCCAGGAAATAAAAAGTGCATCTACAGTGCCCTTAACTCATTTTGATATCCAAGTGGCTACTCTCTTCTTCATTGGCCAAAACCCAATTTCATTGGAAAGCACTGCCATTTTTGTCTCTCGCCATAGAGAGCTACCATCCCCAAATGCTGTTTCAGTATAAGCTCCCTAACAGGACCCAGGTGTTTCATCATTTTGTTTAAATAAACTAAAACTCCACCAAATCACATAAATATGTTGCTTTATTTCTCCTCTCAGCTGCACCACCCTCGTTGTTCAAAATCAAAGCCGCCAGCCTACCAGCGCCGCTCCTCATAGATTTCCGAAGCACTGACTTTCAAAATTATACCCAACTCATGGCACCGCAGCAGAAACGCAAAACATTACAACCACAGACCAGATCAATATAATTCAATGTAACAGGCTTGCTTTACTTTTCTTTAGTCAGCTCACATGCCCACTGTAACTGCTGTCGGAGGGCTTCACACCGTCATTGTCAACTCGCGATCCCTAAAGCAAATGGCTGCTGCAAATTCTCACAAGCTGTCTGATCTATTGTGCCACACTCCTTCAGAAAGCTGTTGTGAAGTGTGAAAAATAAAATAAAGTTAAAATGAAACTCCAGAGTGTCTCTTCTGCTGTTAGAAGTGTGACGGGGGGCAGCAGATGATAGCCAGTGCTGTTTCATGCCTGTTTTAATGACAAGCAAACACATGATGGGGAGGCACAATGAACCGATGTCAGGAGGCCAAAAGCAAAATACGCACCACAGCCTGTACTTCGTATGTGGGGGCATTTAAGCAATACAAACAATCTGCAATCAGGATGTGTGTGTGTGTGTGTGCGTGTGTGTGTGTGTGACCATGAAAAATACAGGCGGAGGAACTATTTTATTAAAAAACTCATTTTGAACTAGTTTTGAAAGAACATTTATTAATTAAACTTTTTTCACAGTGCCCATTTTTTGCTAATATACCTGTGAGTTGGTGGTGGAGGGCGGCAATACTGACCTTCTAGACAGGCGGCTCCACTGTATGCTATTCATATTTCAAGTGTCTTGGTATTGCCTAAATACCGCCCACCATGTGGGTATTATTGCTTGTTTATACTTTGAATTTCTTGTTATTTCTTTTTATACTTGGATTTCTTGTTATTTCTTATTTAAGAAAAACACTGGTCTCTACTTATTACTGCATGCCTTTGTGGAGCTTGTTCTTCCTCCAGAACACACACTCACTGCATGTGGGGCATGGAGGTCCACAACAACCTTGGACCTTCATCACTAGCTGTGGGGATTTTTCCCTTTACAAGCCACTCCCCAGGATGTCAGCAAGAGCCCCTGTCATTTCCTTCCATTCCTCTGTGATAGCTCCAGTCAGCTCTTTGAGAATTATGATGCCTGGGGCCACTTCATGAGCCCAAACCTGGAGACTGTGAGTGTCAGGAAAATCCAAATCCTGCACAATCTCCAGTTCAGTGGCATACTGAATTGCTTGTTCAAGCCCTGAGGGTTTCTAAAGATATTGCTAGAAATGGCACTCCCTACTCACTACACGGGCTATGATTTTGAAGTGGTCTTAGGCCAGCATTTCTTGAGTGGCCAAGCTGGCATTCAGGAAGACCTTGACTACCAGGCACCACAGCACTCTCCTGAAATATCTAGAAGATTCCCTTGTTTTACCTCTTTTGATGGAAGAAGGAGTTCTTTCATAACTGGCACATTTGGCAGGTTCAAGGACTGTTCCATTTCGCTAGCAAAGCAGTGTAATTTTATTCTTAGAGAGTGCTAAGTTGGCAAACTTCTCTCCACAAAATAATTTGTGAAAGTTTGCCAATTCATGAAGTGTGATAGTGATGACTTCCACAAAGTTTTAGGCAGGTGAAGTGTCACTTTTTCAGGTGAAGTTATAGCGAAGTTGCAACTTTGCCTTAACTTCACCTGACTTCACCTCAACAACTGCCGTTTCCCCAAGGAAAACTCAGTGCGAAGTGGAAAAGTGGCCAAATGCAGAATTTGCAACAGTATTTGCAAAAGGTGAATTTCACAACTTCCCTTGAACTTTGCCACTAAAGCAAAACTTCACAACATCTCTATTTATTTGCCATTCAATCCAGCCCCCCAATACTCTTCATGGGCTTTGCTCCTCAACAAGAGCCCCATAGACTGCCTGGAGTACCTGTGGGCTATCGTTTCCCTTTAGTGGGGCCAAGTTTAACTTATTTGTGAAAAACAATACCAAAGCTACAAAAAATAACAGTTTCTTTTTTACTCAGCAAACTTATTGTACAGAATTCCACCTCTGCCACCAGTCTGTGATGGAACCCATGGCAATATGTGCCTGGGCCTTGCACATAGTGCTGCCCCCATCTTTGTTAAGAAGTGGCAGTCTGTTATTACTAGGTTCAGGGGCATGTTCTGGGGACACTTCAATCAACTGAGCCACACGGTACCTCAGTTCATGGTGACCTCAGTAAGGAAACCACTTTTAGTCTACCAACTTGGGAGTCAATAACCAGATCAAGTTTGGCAAAATAATGCCTCCTTATCAGCAAGAAAGTGAGTCTGGGGAGACAAACAGTTAGTGCAGCCATAAAACATTGGTAATGACCTTCTTAGGTGCCTTTCTAGGCCAGTCACTTCTACTCTTTCCCCTGGTACCAGTATCACTTCAACCTTCCCAGAGACCTCCATTAACGCAATGTCTGGGTACCACAGGAGCAGAATTGGTGCAGGCCTGTAGATGCTGGTGTGAGCTGATGGCATTGGTGCACTTCATTTATGAAGCAATGTGCACTACTTAATTTTCTTTCCACTACTTAATTTTCTTCCCTAAGGCCATACCAGACAGATTATATTCCTTAAAGCAGGGCTGCACTGCAGGTTACTCACTGACATTGCAAACCTCTGATCTCCACTCTCACAGAGTGTCCCTGATGTGTAGGCTCTCTCTTCCAACACACTCTCTCAACTGCAGTCCTGTACCAGTAGCTCTGCACTCAGCTTTTCTGGTCCATGCTGTCTCTCAAGTATCATTTATCATACAGGTAACATGCAAATACTGCTCCACTACTCAACAAGAACAGCAACTCTCTTTAAGGTATATCTTCTCCCCTGCAAACCTGGGTCAGCATAGCTGCCTCCATTCCCAACACAGTACATCTTGACAGTAGGAGATCTCCATCACATCTGTATGCCTCCAGCACAGTTCCCTTTTTATAGGCATAGTCCAGGGACCATTTCCATTGGTTCCTGGGGATGTCACTCCACAACATCAACAGTTCACAGGTCATGGAAAATGCACCAGAATGAAGGTTCCATCCTTTCCCCAGAAGCCTCGAGTCCTTGCATTTGTTAGGTGGATGAGCAAGGGAGCAGGCATGCCCATATGGGTCTGTTTAAATACTGCACAACTGATATGGAGCTGAAAAGACATATTTTAATTTACCTACATGGATTAGTGGGCAGAATTACATGATTCAATATGAGACTGTCAGGAAATTACAGTGAAGTTCCACAGAAAAGAGTAATGAGACCTTTGCTGTTCAATAGACATCATCATCTTAGCTAAAATCTTATCATCTGCTGTCAAAAGGAAAAGGGGGCTGTAGGAGAAGCAGAGGGCTGGGTCCTTCCCTGGTTTGAGCAGCACAATTATAGTCACTAATTTCCTGAAGGGTACTTACTGAAGAGTCAAGGGTATCAAGAAAGGCATCTAATCTTGCAGAGGACACAGAGTTAATGAGGGTGGTGGATTCAAGTGATGAGGGTGTAATCAGAGGTACAGCCATGGATACACTCTGAAAATTCAAAAGATATTTTATGATCTGACTAAAGAGAGCTGTTGTGGCCCACAGTGGCACTTCAGGTAGGCAGGCAGGGAATTTATCTTTACAGTTAACAAAGAAATTTCAGGAAATATCTTGCTAAATCCTTTGCTGCAGCTGTATGCAAAAATGGCTTATTATTTCTGAATGACAGTGCCAACAAGTGGCAGAGAAATTTAAGATCAGTATATAATCCTTCACAGCAGTGAGAATGCAAATTGAATTCTGTACTGCATTAAAAGTGGCTTAAATCATGAAAGTGATAAACTGGCCCACTGACGCAGTAGTAGCACTACTGCTTGTGGCAGTGACAACTGGGAATCGGGAGTGCACTCAGGATGTCTGAGGTCAGCTGAGAGGAGGAGGAGGATTGAATGTCCCAAGGACTGTTCTCCTCCTCTAGCATGGGAGTGTTGTGGAGCCCCAGGTAGTACTGCCCCCTAGATGAAGCTAGGGGCCAGGGCACCAAGGCAGAAGAGGAGTGGCAGATGTCTGTCATGTTATGCATGGAAGCGTGCATGGTGCCATTGTTGATGTCATTTCATGCTGCTCCTCTGGCCACAGAGAGGGAGAATGGAGGCACAGAAAAAGGAAACAAGTCTAGGCTGGTGTGGATGACCACTGCCCCTCGCAGACCCTGCAGCTGGCAACTTAGGAATGGCCAATAGATCCTTGACCAGCTGGTCAAGCATGCTCCCTACTACTCCCACAGCAGGGGGTAAGCCACAGAGGAATAATGCCAGGTAAGTCCTGAGAGAAGCCATGTTGATGGGGTGAGAGGGGGACAAGAACGTGAGTCAAGCCAGGATAGGGAAAAAAATGAAAAATGAAAAAAAAAAACATGAAAGTGATATGATTTTGTTGATTTATAAGGTACTAGGCTCACAGTTAAGTAATGTACTATTTACAGTTCTGGTTACTGTTGCATACAGTACAAAGGACATTTCAGCAACTGAAAGGGTGCAGCACATAACAATTAAATTAATGAAGGGAATGGAGAGATCAAGATGTGGGGATATGGGGATATATAGGTAGACTCAATATAAAGAATATAGTGACTACCACTAGTGGGTGTATTGTTAATTTAATGGAGACAGGTCACATGGATTGTATTTCATAGTAGAATTATTATGACTGGGGGAAGATATACAGTATATCTTGGCTCTGGGTTCCTCAAGATTGCTGCCATTGCTGGTATTCCTTTTCACAGTGATACATTCTATACCACATTTGCTGGTACAGTACCACTTCCCATTAAACAAGGGCTATAATTCTTTCTCATTATAAAGCAATGGTTTGAAATGGATCATTCTGATTGGCTGGCAGCATTCCAACAGGGTTACATTAACAGCTGGAACCCATCTATAAGACAGAACAGTTAGAATATTAATTTCAAAAACAATAATTTAAAAGGACTGCTAAACCAGCTAATTAAACTAAATGAAGAAGGCAAAATCAGACAATGTAAACTTGTAGACTAAGCGATTACCTGCGATATCATGTCCTTCATTTTATCCATAAATGTGTTTTACCAGCATTTCAGCAAGTTTAAAAAATGTAAACAAAGCTCAGAGTTTTTTAAAGTCCCCGCTCCCTGGTGCAGCCTAAGATGGCCACAACGTGCTTACATGATGATGTCATCAGAGCTACAGTGCTCTGGAGTGAACATAGGATCTCTATTGGGACCTCTTAAATATATTGGGTGGGATATTCAAAAGGGTTGTGCCATGCACAATAGGGTTGCGCATGCACAAGTCCGAAATTGAGCCATTCTGCGATATTCAGCAGGAGGCAGTTGCGCCACTGAAAACAGGTTGAGCAACAGCGCAATGCAAATGAATGCATGCTCAACTGGAGGGAGGAACCATGCATAAACTGCACAGCCCGATATTCAGCCAGGCTATGCAGAGTTGTGCAGGCACAACCCCCAACCTGTGCCTGCAAGACTTTGAGCCAAAAAAGGCTTGTTGAGGGCCACCTACAGGTGAGCTGCCATTGCAGGTGCAACACAGCAGCTGCCACCTGTGGCTGGCCCCAACCCAGTCCCTGTGCCCCTGCAGCCTGATCGCGGGCAGTGACTGTAAATCCCCACCACCACCCCCCACTGGCCCAATCGCGCAGCAATGTGGCCCCCCAACATATCCCCAGGTCCAGTGGACCGAAATGTGCCCTATCGTAAGGTAAGTTAAATCACCCCTCCCGAGATCGAAATGTCTGATCACGGGCAGTAAGTTTAATAAACCACCGCTCTGGGACATAGCCCTGGTGGCTAGTGTCCCCCCACCCCACCCACCTCACGAAGCCCCACCACCCCTGGCCCCTCACCGGCAGCCGGCAACATCCCACCCGCCTGCTGCCCTCCGCCTGCCGACTGACTGCCCAGTAGGGCTGCATGCCCATTGGTGCAGAGCAAGAGCCAATGGGCGTGTAACCCATACCGTACATGACAGTCCAGATTTGTGAATGAATGCATCCACGACCAAGATAGAACATTACGACATCTGTGGGACTGTATTGAGGACTTTGAGAACAAGAACTGCCACAACAATTTGAGATTCATTGGCTTTCTGGAGGGTTGTGAAGGGAAAAATATTATAAACTGGAGGCTTCCCCCATTCTATTGTGGCCAGACTTCTGCAGTTCCAAGATAAAGAAAAAATAATGCACTTGGAGAGAGAGAAAGGGGTACCCTCAGGTGGCATGGAAACACCATCCGTATTTTTGCTGATTTTTCCACAGCCCTTTAGATCAGAGGAAGGCTTTCACCACTTTTAGGAGGACCTGCACTGACCTGGGCCTTGCCTATTCTCTGTGGTATCCTGCCACCATCATAACCTCCGTCAATGGGGCTGCCCAGTCCTTTGATACTCTTGAGGCTACTTAAAACTTCCTTGTTCACCAATTGCCACACATTGATCTCAGCTGCTTTCAGCCAAAGAAGGGGAGGTCCCAGGAGGAAGACACCCCTCAAGAAATGAACTATGCTTACACTACTCCCAGTCCTCAAAAGGATAAGGGTAGCCCACCACAGATTCCATCCATGACAATGAACAGTGGCTCCTACCACTTAAACAATGAATGAAAAATACACTTTGAAAATCTGGCCCAGGCAAAAGAATAGTCAGTCTCCTCACTTATTCCAGAAGTAGAAGCTTAGAGCTGATTCAAGGGTTCCACCAGTTCGGCTTCACTACCAACAGATGCAAACAGATACAGAGTGTTTTGGACCACAAGAATCATGGAACTGTCCCTGCCGAGCAACCCTCCAAAAACTGACAATCTCACTTTCTAAAGCCCAGTCATGGGTTGAAGCCACTGCCACTGCTCCACTTACTCCAAGCAGGCCTAACTGAGAAATCAAAACCCTGTGATGGCTCAACAAAGCAGCTCTAACATCTGAACATGTAAATCTTCACTGGACTCACATACTTCATCCATGAGTTACTCACTTTTATTGGGATTTTTGTATGGGTCTCTATTGGGTGATCTTCACAAACTTTTTTTTTCTCTGATGCCAGAACTCGTCCTATCATGACACCACAGCAATTAAGGACTGGGACCTCTTAAATGGGCAATGTAATTGAGATCCAACTATAATAGGTACATATATGTCCTGGTACATGGTCCCCAAGTATTCCTTCCCTGCTTTTTGGGGCCTTAGAGGTACACTTTTCTGTGTTATCTGACCTGGCCCCTAACACCGGGCTGTATCAACTGATAAGAATAGCATTCCAATTTTAACAGTCAACTTGCCCCTGGTTAAGCTTGAATTTTCAATCCCCTCTCTATATTTAGTTGCTTTTTAAACAATTTCAAGTTTCCATTTCCTTTGTTTTGTACTGACACACTGCATGGGGGTTACACATTTATTTCAAAGATCCTAAATCACCTTATTTAATTTTTAATCACCATAGCAGGGCTGTGGGTTTTGGGTGAAGCCTGAGCTTAACCACTAAGTTCTCACTCAGCTCTGATTACTGCTCAATCATGGCCAGCCATGAAGTGGGTTTGATTCCCCCTAGGAGTGGGATTATTCCTTTACTGAGTTTGTATAGCCCCTCCACTTTGGTTAATATCACCCTCTGAATTCCCCTTAACTTGTCCTCCCTCAATACCATTTCCCTGTTTTCTGGGGCATGAATGAAGGGAGCTTTTGCCTTTACTCAAATCACTCCATTATACTTAGTCAAGCTCTTCTTGCTGTCATTGGTTACTTCTCTTCTTAACTCCCTGGATCACAATAATGTCCTCACCCTCTTACTTGAGGTCGATCCCCATATACCTTCCCAGTTCCAGTGATGTTCCTTCCCCTCTTAACTGTATACTCTGTAATTAGCTCTATATTAGATCATAAGTAATAATAATAATAAACTTTATTTATATAGCACTCTTCACAAAGTGTCAGAGCGCTGCACGGTAAATAGCAATTAAAACAATAAAATAATCAAATACAATTCAATATAAACACTGATTCAGTAATAAAGAATCTATTACGAGACAGCACCAAAAGCAAGCTCAAATAAATACATTTTTAAGGCAGTCTTGGAGCTCTCCACTGTCAGGCACTCCCGTATCTAATGAGGAAGATAATTCCACAGGGTTGGGGCCGCAAATGAATATGTCCTCGATCCAGATGTTTTTAATCATACCCTGGGAATCTCCAGCAATCCCTCATCAGTCGAGCGGAGTGGTCAGAGGGGGCAGTAAGAACACAGGAGATCTTGCAGGTAGCTCGGTTCCTGTCTGTGTAGGGCTTTACAGGTCAGCAGGCCAACCTTGAAGGTGATCCGGCACTAAACTGGCAACCAGTGCAATTCAGGCAGCACAGGTGTGATATGACTGGATTGAGATGATCCAGACAACAGCCTGGCTGCAGCATTCTGCACCAGCCGTAAGCAGCGGATTTCAATTCCTTGAAGCCCTGGGTAAAGGGAGTTACAGTAGTCCAGGCGTGAAGTCACAAAAGCGTGGATCAAAGTTGGCAGGTCGCCAGATGGAACTAGGTGCTTAATCTGGGCAATATTCCTTAGATGGAAAAAAGAGGACTTAACCATGGCTGACACCTGAGAATGAAGTGTCAAACCATCATCAAGAATTACCCCCAGATTTTGCACCCATTCAGAGGTTGGCAACTAGGACTCCCCAAGCCAAAGTCCTGAGGGACACTCCCTTCCCAACCCCTCTGTCTGGGGACCAGGATCCACCACCAACACCTCAGTCTTGTTGGAATTAAGTTTCAACTAGCTGGTATTCATTCAATCCTGGATTTCTGCCAGGCAGTTGCTAAAGACAGGGAGTGCACTATCCTGGTCGGGCACAAAGGACAGGTAGAGCTGTGAATCATCTGCATAACAGTGAAACCTCACCCCATACTGCCTCACAATGTCTCTTAATGGCAGCATGTACACCTCGAACAACATAGGTGACAGCCACGAAACCAAGGCACCTCACAAGGCAGACAGAATGCCTCAGAGGAATAAATCCCTGAGACCACCCTCTGTGATCTACCAGTGAGGAATGAATGGAACCATCTGAGGACCATACCAGACAGGCCACAGATAGCATGCAGGTAGTTCAGCAGCACCCTATGGTCCACAGCTTCGAAGGCTGAAGAGAGATCAAGAAATACCAAGATGGTGCAGGATCTCTGGTCTCTCGCAATCAGGAGATCATTGAGCGCCCAAACCAGAGCTACCTCAGTACTATGCCTTTTACGAAATCTGGACTGCAGTGGATCATAGATGTCATGGATGGTAAGATGGTTCTCCAACTGTAGCACCATGACCTTCTCAATAACCTTCCCCGAAAAGGGAATATTAGAGATCAGCCAGTAGCTAGAGGGCAGTCTGAATCAAGTGAAGATTTTGTGAGAAGGGGAGTCACCACTGCTTCCTTCAGGGAGCAAAAAAACCCACCCATCACTTGTGAACACCAGACTATCTCCATGAGGACCAGGCTGATGACATCAATACAGCCTAATAAAAGGTGGGTAGGATCCAGATCCAAACTACAACAGGTCGGGTGAATATTCCAAAAAATCCACATAACATCCTCATTCCTCAGCTGATCGAACTTCATCAAGCAAAACCAAGATGTAGTGACATTCCACGAACCACCATCCCCCCAAAGAGCGAACCAAACAGATCTCCGACCTCATGTCAGCAACCTTATCAGCAAAGAACTGAGCAAACTCCTCACACTTTTCATGAGAAAATGCTCTCCACACTTGCAGACAGGCTGGGTTGCACAGCCTGTCCACAGTTCGTAAGAGCTAAACTGGTAGATTCTGAGCTGTAGCAATCTCCCTGGAAAGGAATTCTGCCTTCTTACAGGAGATTGCCAAAAGATAGTCTCTAAAATGTTCCATCAGTCTAAGTCTGTCGGCATCCAGGCCGGTTCTCCACCAGCTAGGTTCTAACCTTCGCCCCTGTCACCTCAACTCCTTCAAGGTCCCTTCAATCCAAGGTGACCGAGGGCAGAGGGTGAGAGGGTGAACCAGGACAGGAGCCAAGGCATCCAGAGCCCCCACCACAACCCAATTATAGACTTGTAGAAGGTTCCCTGGACCCTCGCTTGTACCTGGTAATCCTGATAGGTCCAGTTCTGCAAAAGACCATCTGGGGTCACACCTCGCAAAGGGCAGTATTGGACTATCTCCACAAGGGCAGGTCTATGAGGGGGAGCAAAGAAACTGAACCTTATGGAATGTTGATCCGACTAACTGACCAGTTCCACCACCATGTTGGATGTTTCCATCCCCAGGAGGAAAATCAGATACAGTGGGTGCTCTTTAATGTGAGTCACAGCGGCAACTGCCTGTGTGAAGCCCAATGAAAGCATAAGTTGGAGGAAATCCTTACCAAATAGCGAGAGTTCGTTATTGACCCAGGCATTAAAGTCGCCCAGCACCACCAATCTGAGGGACTCCAATACCATGTCAACAATGAAATCCATGACTTCCTGCAGGAATAACTTCTCAGCTTCAGGTGAATGGTAAATGAGAATGATCCTGCACCACACCTGCGCCCATGACACACTCAAAGGATCTGATCTCCTCAGCTTGCTCATCAACAAGGTTCAATTCCAATTAAACATATTGCTGCATCCCTGCTCTCTATGATCCAACCTCACACAGTGTTATCACTGAGGAACCGGACGGAATCACTGCCGACTAAAATAGGGCCAGCATTCTCATCCAGCCAGGTCTCAGTGATGCAAGCCAGATCTGTTGATCCAACAAGATTGACTATAATAGCCATCTTGTTTTTAATAGATCTAGCATTGCCAACACCATGCGAGTTGAATGAGATACTGGGACAGGACGAGCTACTGTCTCACTGAAAATGGATCCTTGGGTATGGGCACCAAGCAAGGCAAACCTCGTTCAGGATTCCATTTGACCCCAGGGCGTCTCCTGGTTCTCGCCCTCATCCGCTGACCACCCCACTCACCCCCCCTCCAAGGTTCAGGATTCCCGCCCCTCCGCCTTCTGCCTACTATCCCCAATGCCCTGCAGCTGCCATAAACCGCCGCAGACAATGGGAGGCAGTTAAAAGGGCTGAGGTCCCAGAGCTCAGAAGGGGAGTAGCACCTAACAGGGAGAGCAACCTGACAAAATAAAAAGTGCCAAAATTCAAGGCCACTATTCCCAAAATTAACTATAACCAACCCAACTATAAATAAAACCCCAAATATCCCACCCAAAATAAATTTAATCACACAAAAGCAAATAACCCAGTCACAACTAATTACTAAACACACAGTCTTACAAAATCAATACAATAATTAAATTAAATAACCCAACCTCCCACCAACCTTAAAACCCCAATACCACCTATAAAAAAATAAATAAATAATTTGGGGTGGAGATGTGAGAAAGAAGGCAGTTAAAACAATATATGCTGGCTCTTAGCTGAAATCTCACCCCCAAACAAAACAGTTGTTATAGTCCACCAGCTGAACTCTCACTCCAGCAGTTCAGATTTTAAGTCTGCTAAAATAATAATGCTGACGCTAAGCTAGGCCTCACCCTCAACAAAACCAGTTTTTGTAGTTTGTCAACTGGACTCTGAATCCAGTAAATCAGATTTATTTTTGTAATTCACAACTGCAGAACTCTCACTTCAGCAGTTCGATCACTTAAATAAAAACATAAAATGTTTTTGGAGGGTTTCTCACCCCCTCCAAGCCAATTTATGAGGCAGCAAATTTCCAGCACTGACTCAAGGCGAAGGAGCAGTTTATCTTAGAAAGTCACTCAGTTCTCAAATATGATCTCCTCTCAATCTTCAGTGCACACATAGACCTCCCCCAGGTAACTACCATGTAGGACAAGTGACCTCATGGGATACAGGGCTCTTCAGCTTGGACCTTCCAGACCCCACCCCAAATGTCCCAGGGGTAGCCAAGAGGCCCACTTCTCTCCAACCAAAAACCTCCAGCCCCCTCCCAGAGGCCACGTAATCCCCCCAGCAGCCACCAGTCGAGTCCCACAAGCCGCATCACTTAATTTCAGCAGTCCAAGATGTAACCGCAGTAATAGCACTCTTCTGGGGCAACTCTGCCCTCAGGCAAGTCCCACAGCCATAGGTAAGAGGCAGAAATCAGCACTGAATAGCCAGAAGCTGGGCACGCCCCCAGCTGTTCTTTAACAGCCCAATGGCCCAACGCCTCACCGGTTCGCTGATACTCCCGCTCACCAGCAGGCAACACCACCAACCATTTCCCTCTAGTCCCCTGAGACCAAAACCGCCCCCTCACCCCTGAGAACCCCCAGCAATCAGACAACTGTAAGCCCCAATGTCCACAAAAGCCAAAAGAAAGCTTTTAAACCCGTAGTAATTCATGGCCCGGAGAGTCTTAATTAGTTCTGGCTCTTCTCAGTCTTGGTGCTACTCCTTCTCATAATAAACTCCTTTCCTACGAAAAGTCAGGCTGAATCAAACAGAAGGCAGACTCCCATTCTCACAGTGGGCTCTGCACCAGCTGCCTCAATAAAAACACTTTGAAATTCAAACACATTCGAGGAAGCACTTTCAAATAATGTTAGCACTCCTCCCAAAATCAGAGAGAGAATGTCAGAAGGTGAAGTGGATCATCCTAGTAAGGACACTGCAAATGACTCACAGAATTGGTCTCCTGCTCCAACCCCTACACAGCCACAGTCGTCAGAACAAATGCCAATACCTAGTGCCAGTAACACTGTGGTCAGAACAATTGTAAAAATGACCTGGAAAAGTTGCAAACCGCTAGTCTAACTCACTTCTTCCTCTCTATCTAAACTAAATCAAAATGAAAGAAAAAACAACTAAATGCACAAAAACTCAGTAAAACTAATAACTCTACAGACTAGTGTTCTGGCTGGCTCATAACTGCTGCCATCTTGCAGATCAAAGTAGTTGGTAGCCCAATCAGTCAGGCTTAACACTTGATTGTTTTTTATTGACCTGCTGGCTAATGGCTTCTTTACCCCTAGGGTTGTCTATGAGTATATTGATGCCTACTGTGCCCATACTGTACTTGGTCAAGACTCTCTTGATGATGGGGATGCAGGAGGAAGAACAGGTTCGGTTTCATTGTTTTTGTTGCCTACACATTTCATACTCTCTATGTTAAGGGTGTGATGTACTGTTGTTAGCTGTAATGCCTGTTAGTTACTACGGTTATGGGAGGGTGGTATGTGGTGTAGAGTTATCTCTGTGCTGTCATGATGCTGTTTATTATTATCAGTCATGGAGATTAGTCTCCTAACATGGAATGTTCTGGGGCTGAACTTTCCTGAAAAAGAAAGATGGTGCTATCACTTATTAAGCACCTTAAGGAGCTACAGCTATTGAAATAAACTAAACTATCCAACGTGGAATCTTCTAAGCTTAAGAAAGATTGGGTGGAAGAAGAGGTACAGCCTGCCACATCCTCCAAGAAGGGTATTTCAGTTCAGCTCCAAATGTCCACAAAGTGTGGAGTAGTATCACAAAAACTGACAAGGAAAGCAGATGGGTTATCCTTAAAACCTCCACCCCAGCAGTCACCTAATTTTATGTAACATTTATGAGCCTAACATAAATGCCCCTGCTTTTCACACACTCAGCCCAACCCTGTCTGAGGTCAATGACACCAATGCCCCTATTGTACTCAAAGATTACCTTAATGTTGTCCTAAACCCAGCACTTCATAGGACAGGGAAGACAGGGAGCAAGTACAGTATGGAGGTCCAGAAAGTGATTGCTGTTTTGACGGACGATCATGGCCTAATGGCCTTGGAGGGCACAGCACTCATCAGTCAGGGATTATATCTATTACTCCTCAATCTCTGACTGTCCAGCAGTATTCAGTTTTGGTTAGTAAGCCAAGAGATCATGGCACAGCTTACTGCTGCCACCATCCACCCAGTGATCATATCTGATCATGCCCCCTTAGAAGCCCGTGTACTATGGGGCCGTACCACACAGAACTCCTCCAACTGGAGACTAGATCCTCTTCTTCTAGAAGATAAAGACTTCTGTAAGTGGGTAGAGACTAAGTTATCCATATATTGACAGCCTAATGACACAGGAGTAGTATCTGATGTAACACTCTGAGAAGCCTTTAAAGCCACACTCAGAGGTAGTATTATTGCTGCCAATGCTTGCAGACCCAAAGGGAGGCAGAACAACTACAACTAGAAAAGGATCTCCAAGCTGCTGAGCAAGCCCTAAAACCCTCTTCTTCCCACCAAGGGAAATAAATGCCATGAGTTAATAATATCAGAATCAAGTTAGATGCCCTCCTTACCAGGAAGGCTGAACTTGCTTTCGGCAGCTAAGACATGCTTTTGGGAAGACGGTGAAAAATCCAGTAAGTTCATAGCTTACCTGTTAAATGCAGATAAGATAAAAGTTGATTACCATCCTTAAGGACACCTTCAGTAATATTTGTCATCCACAGTTGATATTAACTCCATCACGAAAACTTTTATGAAGGCCTCTACTCTTCCACTTCTCCCCCTACTACCCTTGAAGTAGAAGACTTCTTTTAAATCTCTGCCCCTTCCCTCTCTGCCCCCTGTGCAAGTTTCTGCTTTGGAGAGACCCATATCCATACAGGAGGTCTCCCAAGCCATAAGGGTGTTGTATCTCCACAGGTCCCTGTGAAAGAATGGCTTTCACTCAGACTCTTATCATTTATTAGAAGAGGAATTGGCTCAGTATCTTCTCAGGATCTTCCGAGCATCCTTGGCTCAAGATGTCCTTCATCCTTCCTTAAGAGAAGCTATCATAACAATCCTACTGAAGAGGGACAAGGATCATATCTCACCAGGGAGCTACTGCCCTATATCATTTATTAATGCCGATGCCAAGATTCTGGCAAAAATACTTGTGGCTCAGCTCGATACAGTCTTCTCTGGGTTCATTCACCCCTCCTCAGTCAGATTTGTTAAAGGTAGGCTTTCCTCTGACCATCTGTAAACTCTCTTCTTGATCATTCATATATCATGTGATCTCCAGACATCAGCAGCTGCCCTGGCAGTGGATTTCTAAAAGGTCTTTGACTCTGTCAAATGGGGCTATCTTCAGGCCACCTTCCAGGTAATGGGCTTTGGTTCAGACTTCTGTCAGTGGTTCCAGCTGCTATATACTTCACCGATAGCTTCCAACCTGATAAATGGTCTCTCCCTACCTTTCAACTGCACAAAGGGATGAGACAGGATTGCCCTTGTCTCCTTGCTGTTCATCTTAGCAATTGAACAATTAGCAATTACTTTACGGGGGCACCCTTAGTTCCAGGGCTTGAAAATAGGCAAAAAAGAATACTCCACTTTTCTTTATACAGACAACCTTCTGGTCTGACTTGCAAATGCTCGCATAGCCCTCCTTCATGTTCTAACCATGTTAGAATCTTTCTCCAGTCTTAAGATTAACTCAAGCAAAACCGAAGCCCTCTCCCCTGAATAGGGTGTGTTCTTCAGGCATTACCAAAAACAAGGACCTTGCCTGGACACCCAACAGAATCACATATCTTGAAATTAAAATATTCAAAGACCTCTCCAAAGTGCTTGTCATGAATCTTGAGACCCTCCTGACCTCCATCAAAAACTGGACTCCAGAGATGAAAATCTCTTAATCTTTCCGTAGCTAGAAAAATGGATGCTATTTAAATAATTATTTCCACCAGTTTTCTACACTTGCTATACCACCTCCCGAATCATATTCCCCAATCATGGTTTCTCAAAATTGACAAGATTCTGGGTGACTTCCTATGGGAAGGAAAATCTCCAAGGTTTAGCAAGGCTTAACGTAGATGCCACTGGAGCAGAGGAGGAAGGGGGATTTCTGTGGTTCTTTGGATATTATATATAGCCTTCAGCTCACCAGAAACCTCTAGATGATTCCAACAAGATTCCCTCATGGGCCCCTTTGAAGGAAATTGGTGGCAGACTTAGCTGGTGGATCCTCTACAGCCCTGCTGATCTACTCCAAGAGGAGATCCCAGACTATTCTCCCTCCCATTATTTCCCTATCCAAAGTCTACTGGAAAAAAATAACACTATTGTCTCAGAACGATCAAGCACCCTGGACAAGGACACCTCCCTGGCACAACCCTGATCTGTGGTTTGGGGGATGGCCCTTTTATTGGCCCATTTGAAATACACTAGACATACATTTTATTAAGGCTCTCATCTTCCTGGGCTAATTGTGTATCAGTTCCTTTGAAGGCCTATCTCACAGATTCCAGATCCCACAACAGGAATTCTGAAGGTTTTTGCAAAGAAGAGATGCTGTCCAAAAATCACAGGTAACACAGGGCTGCAAAATCAGCCATCCTCTCCCCAAGGAGCCCTTGTTACAATTGCTCACCAAAATCCAGAAAGGTAGAGCTTGCCTAATTTACAAGATGCTCAGCAATACCCAGCCAGATCCTTCTGTACCCGCTCACCTCTCCTTGCAGAAAGACCTTAACGTTAATATCTCTCCAACTCAATGGGAGCTCTATTGGGAAGGGCTTCATAGAGCATGCAATGATGGCAGGAACAAGCTCATACAAAACTGATACAGCCATTCACAGATGGTACCAGACACTCAAACTATTTAAATCCATGGGACTTCTTGATTAGGACCTCTGTTGGTGATGTCACACTCCTGGAGCCTCTCTGGTGCATATTCTTTGGAGTTGCCCACCTCTTCAACCTTTCTGGATACAGATTCAAAACATCTGTAGCACTCTGTTCACTGGTAAATCCCTTGCATCTCCAAAGGCATTACTTATGTTATTTTCCAGATACCATACCTAAGAATTCTCCTTTGGCACTATAGATCACATTGTTGGAGTAGCTACTAAATGCCTTATTCTATGTAAATTGCACTCACAAGAGGTCAGTACTGTCTCTGAATGGCTAATAGCTCTTGGGCAATTGGCTACCTTTAAACATCTTTCCAGGTTTACCAATCAGACCACTAAGAATTCCTTCACTGTTGGACCCTTTCAGAATTCTCCTCTGTAAACATAAGGGCAATTAAACAGCTGCATAACCTTGACCCCTGTATGTTATCCTGCACAGGTACCTCCTCTTCAATTACTTTGAATATGCATGCAGGCTTATACATCTAGTCTTAACTCCTACAGGCATATATAGGCATAGTTAATGGTGTTGTTGTTAGGATTTGCTTACCTATTTTGATAGCTGGTGGTTCAAAGTAGATAGATTGTTACTGTGATTAACTCTTCACTGCATTTGTTCCCTGCAAGTTGTTCTTATTGCAGAATATTTTGGACCATCTTCATGAACAAATATTATACCTTAATGGTCACTGTGCTTATTTCAATTTGCTGTTTCCTTCTCTCATACTTGAGTTAATGTGTATATACATTTACCTTAAGATTCTGTGTCCTTATTATGTATTTGTGTCTGCATTTGCATACTATGTGATGTTTTAATCACACTGCATATTGCATTGAACCTCATTTAATTGTTTTGTTTTCTTAATACAAATTATTAATCTCAAAGTCTCCTCTGACATTTTTAAATGTTCTTCTCAAGGTATTAAAGATGCAGTGCTCATTTATAAGAAATATGCTTGTTTTTTAGCAATATCTGATGTTCATATAAGTCTCTTAGGACATCAGTGAAACTTTGCAGAAACAACACGCTTCATGAGATGTCCATGAAACATTATTTTGCGCACTGCAAATTATTTTAGTTCCTGGTAATTGACCATTGGGAGTTGAAACTGAAGAATGAGTAAGTAGCAAAGGGAATTTATTTTCTAATTACAAAACAGATGTACATACAGATGTTTTAAATATGATAATGATATGGCCCAGAAATACTGTTAGTATTTGACACGCACAGACAGAATGGATGAGCTGGGGTTTGTTTACTTGCAGTTTGAATGTTTGCAGGGTAGTATCATTACTGCATATAATATCAGACATACAGAACCAGAATACTTAAAAAATGATGTGGTTTGTTTGTTAATTATATTCCATCAAGGTTTGCAGCCAATTAAAAGTGAGAATTCTGACAAATCACCACCAGATCACAGTCATTGCTGCACTTTATGTAAGATGTAGACATGTACTCGTATGTTAAGATTTTTGGGACATATGCTGAGAACCATGCATTCTCATATGGTTGTAATTATATAAATATTTAATAAGAATGTTTTACTCCAGCAAAAATGTAATGAATATGAATGGCTTGTTCAGACAATACAAATTGTGTTAGAGAAAATTGCATAATGCATTACTTAGTTATTGTAAAACTCTTCAACCTACATTGCTATTCCAAGTGTTGCTTCATTTTCTGCTCTTAAGGGCCCTCAATTTGTTCTAAAGGAATTAATTGAATGCATGGTCATGCATCGCTACCCCTGAAGAGTAGACTTTCACTGGTGCTACCTACATTCTGTCTTTTAAAATGTCTATTATAGTAGTTAGATTGTTCTGTTGATTTTACTGCAAGTATAATACTAGCTCTATTAAAGTCTACATTACCTGTTTCCCAAAATGTATTGGTATGATTTTTTGCTAGCCTTTTTAGTGTTACCAGATTCTGTATTTTATCCATCTTTCGAACACTTGTTTAAATTAGAATTTCTGGTGAAATTCAGTTCGTCAAAATGCATATTTGCCATAGTTTAATAAAATTAGAAATGTGATAACTAACCCCTTTTAACATTTCTGTAAATGTAGTGGTTCCCTCATAACAAGAACTTATGTTTCTGAAAACTAAAAGCTACGGTAGATTCCCTAACGGTTTCTTCCAGTTTTCTGGTCAAGATTCAGAATGAAGCCAAGCATTTCTTCACAGAGGTTTTCCTCAAGGTACATTGAGCCTATCCAAAATGTTTGCTTTCTGACAGCCTAACAAGATAGGAGTGAAACCTGAAGATGATAGTGTGCCATTGTCAGTGGCCACTATATGGTCTACTGCACGCAGCAGGTTCATTGCCCCAAAGCACCTCCTAAAATTGTCCTCCTGTAGTCCTTGAGGTCACTGGACTTGTCCTTCTTCTACACTAACTTGCTGGCCACTGACTGGTTCCACATCTCTACAGCCACAGATATCAACTCTTCTTGTGACTCCTTTCATAATAAAATTATGGCTGCCTGAGACTACCACATCCCCTAAGGAAAACCAGAGTCTAAGATTCTCACCTTTTCTCGATCTCCACTGAGTTCCTGGCCTGTCTTCAAACTGTGATCTCGACTGGAGGTCCTACAAAACCATGAGCAACCCTGTTGCCCTATTAAATTATCAGACTCCTTGCAGTGCTTATACCAAAGTTGCCAGGCTTGTAAAATGCAGTTTTTTCATCCACACTCCAGAACCACCTTAACCACCCCTCCGAGTTCTGAGAAGTTATCCCCCTCCAACCAAGTCCTCCCTACTCATCCTCAAGGTTGGCAACTCCCACATCACTGACCCTGCTATCACTGCTGCTTCTTTCAACTACTTCTCCACCGCCTGCTATCTCTCCTCCACCTCATCATGTCTCTCCTCTTCACTTGCACTCCTTCTCCTCACTTCTACCTCTCCCTTTGCCTCTCTTTTGGCCCTTCTTGCTCTTAACCCACAGAAGGGTACAAGCCCTGATAGACCTGACCCCAAGCTTCTGTAGCTCTCTGTCCCAGCCATAGCCCTTCCCATCTCCCTTCTCCTTAATCTCTCCTTCTCCTTGGCCTCTGTTCCCAATGCTGGGAAGTGAGCTACTGTCATACCCCACCCTAAAGGGAGTGATCCCTCCACTCATGGAAACTTTCTGCCTACAGTATTTCCCTCCTTCCCATTCTGGTCAAGGTCCAGGAACACCTTTTCCTCTCACAACCCAGCCCTTTCCTTGACTCCTCCTCCTTCTTCACTCCTTTCCAGTCAGATTTCAAGGAGTTCCACTCCACTTCTACATCGAGAGAAAAACATCAACTTAGTCCACCATAGCATACAGAGTGTCCCAGCTAAAAAAGACGCTTTCCAAGCATGGGTAGCCATGAACAATTTTGATGTTATTGTGCTCTCTGAAACCTAGCTTTCCCACAAAATCTCCAATGGAGAGATCAAGCTTAGTGGATACACCCCTATTAGGAAAGACAGACAGGGAAAAAGGGGGGGTGGTTGCATGTTCTTCATGTCCAACAAGTTCTCCTTCACCAAACACAATCCCAGCTCTGAGTTTATCCTGCTTGAGACCCTCTCCATCTGCCTATTTCTTGGTCCAAATAAAACCCTCACCTTCACCACTGCCTATCTCCCTCCAGCAACATTGCTTTCTGACCTGGAGTCCCTTCTAGCTCTTAAACACCCTTCCACTTACTAGGAGTGGGTTCTTCAGGATTTCAACATTAATTGGGTATCCAGCCAAGATGACACTGCCAAATCATGCCTTAGCAACCTCGGTCTTCACCAGTTTATCTCTTCACCCACTAGATCAAATAATAAGACTGGGACTCAAACACTAATTGACTAGATCATCATCTCAAACCCCACCGCATCACCGACTCCAGAGTATTGCTGGACTGTATCAATGATCAATGCTCCACCTATTGCCTATAGTCAGCCCAATTACCCAACCCTCCCCAAGTTCATCTTCACCAGATGATTGACAAATTACAACACTGAGAATATAACCCGCAATCTCAGTCTAGTCGACTGCTCATTCACTGCTGTACCAGGCGACTGCAACTCTATCCTTGACAAATTATCTAGCATCCTCAACAGCATATGCAATAAATACACCCCTCTCAAAAAGATCAGTGTCAGGGGACATGTTAATGAATGGGTCTCTCCCAACATCATTAAATTGATGAGGAAAAGGGGCAAGGCCTGGGCCTAGTATTCCATTCACAGAGACCCTTCCCAGCTCTCCTCTACAAAGCATTTAGAAACAAGTGCAAATCTGCCATCAGGAAAGCTAAAATTGACTTTTTCCATTTATTTATTTTTTTTATTTATTTAAGAATCAGTTTATAACCTTTGAGCCGAGGCTCGTTTCAAAGTGTACTTCATCACAAAGACATACATTCGTGTTGTTACATAGCAAAGATTTGCAAAAATCAATAGGCATTCACCAGAGGTGCCATGTCACATAGTGGTCAGACAAATACAATTGGGTACAGGGTACATGTAATTGATAACAGGTAATACACAAGTCGGTATCAAGTGAGCATTCTGGTAGATAAACATTGAAAACAGCTGGCACTGGCCAGGTTAAACCCTAGGCATGGTGTACAGGGAAGTGGTGGAGGGATGGTAGGTGGAGAGCTGCCAGGGGCATTGTCAAGAGAAAGAGGTGGAGGCTATGTTCAGAGACAGGAGCAGTTCACGAAAAGCTGAAGATGTGGTTCCATGGGTTTTTGAATGTGGAGATGGTGATGGCATTGGTGATGGTGGCAGCGAGAGAGTTAAACCAGGTTGGGGCTCTATAGCTGAAGGACCTCTGGCCACGGCTGGTTCTCGTTCTGGGGACCTTTAGAGTGGTCTTGTAGGAAGACCGTGTTGCAATGGTGGAGGGCTCTGGTGGATGGATGCCGCATTCCCAGCGGGGAGAGCCCAGTAGGGTTTTTGGTGAGGAGACAGGTCTGGTATCGGAGCCGCTCATCCAGGGTAAGCAGGTTAGCATCGACATATAGCTGACAGGTGTGTGTGAGCCTGGGGGCACCAGTAATCAATCTGCATGCTTTATTCGGGGTTAGGTGAATTTTGTTGAGTGCAGTGGTGTCGGCAGCACCGTATACTCAGTAGACCATAGTCTACAAAGGGACAGAAACGGATGATGTAACAGCTAGCGGACAGCATTTGGTGGAAGGCAGGTTTATATGGCCGAATAGGTCGAAGCCATGTTGGTGGCGAAGTTAGTCAAGGGTTGTGAAATGAGGGCTGAATCGAAGGTAACCCCAAGGTATTTGTAGGAGCAGACTTGTTCCAGTGGTTGGTTGGTGCTTGGAAGGATATAGAGTGGGTGGTTGCTAGCTTTGTTTTGGGTGTGAAAAGAGCATAGTTTTGGTTTCTTAAGATTGATGATGAGTCTGCGCCCTAAACCAAGCCTCGGCACTGTTGAAAGACTGCTGTAGGGAGTCCTGTAGGAGATGGGATTACGGTGGGTGGCAAAGGACAGCGCTCTGCATACAGCAGAATTTTGCCAGAGCATGCACTGGGCAGGGTGTTCAGATACAGCGAGAAGAGAAGGGGCCCAGGATGGAGCCTTGGGGACCCTAGAGAATGGGATGGTGTCTGAGAGTGTGCTATTAATCTTGACACACTGGGATCGATTGTCAAGATAGCTAGCACACTATGCCAGGGGGCCAGCCGAGAGACCAGTGAGGCAGAGTGCATTCAGCAGCAGTGGATGGGAGACAGTGCGAAAGCCTTTGAGAGGTCAATGAACTCTGCACCAGCTAGGGAGCTGGTATCCAGGAGGAGTGTAGGAAGTTGGAGAATTCAATAAGGGCAGTGCTGGTATGTGACCGCATGGAAGCCATGTTGCTCTGGGCATAAGATGTTATGCTTAGCCAGATAATCAGTGATTTGAATGGCCACCACTTTCTCCAGGGCTTTAGAGAGGGGAGGATGGAGATTGGCGGTAGTTGTTGGCCCGATGACCTGTCGCCTCCTTTATGAATAGGTGTGATAATGGCTGTTTCCAAGCTGTGGGAATTGTCCCAGGCAGAGTGACTGGTTAATTAGGCTTGTGAGAGGTGCAAGGACTTCATCTTGCACCAGCCTGAGGATGCTGGGGTCCAGTGAGTCACTGCTGGGATTGTTGCCATTGAGAGCTTTGATTAGGATGGGTCTGGCTTCCCGGTGGAAATCTTTCGAGGAGGAAGCTGGGTGCTGGAGGACAGGGGAGTTTGGCTGGGGAGGGTCAAAAAATTACTAGGGAGGACTGAGCTAAGGTCAGTGAAAGTGGTGTTGAACCAGTTAGCTATGGTGGCAGGCTTGGTGGAGGTTGTGCCATTTCTAGTGAGCTGGGATGGGGCAGGGAGCAAGCTTTACCATTGAGTTGCTTAATATTATCCCAGAAGGTCTGGGCTGAGCCCCAGGAGGAGGTAAGGAGGCCTGGTAATGGTCTGCCTTGGCTTTCCTGATGGCCCATGAGCATTTTTTCGGGCTGCATTGTATGCTTGCCTATCAGACAGATGACCTGTTTCAGTTGCAAGGTGCCAGAGGTTATCCTGGTTTCTAAGTAATTGTAGGAGGCCAGGCTAACCCAGGGTGGCTCTGTTTTTGGACCGGTTTTGGTTAAGGTGCAAAGAGATCACAGGCCATGTTGAAGGTGTGGGTGAAAAGGTGAGGGCAGTATCAATGTTGGTTGCCTGCTGAATGGGGACCAGTCTATCTGGGTGAGGAGTGCCTTAAGTTTCTTCAGCCCACCAGGCGGAGGCGCCTGGAGGGTGGTCTGGGCTTTGGGCTTGGGATTGGGGGCTACCCAGTGGAATAGGATAGGGAGTGGTCACCAGGGAGTCCGGAGGACCTGGATGTTTTGGATTTTATGGGGTCAGGTTAGTTATAATAACATCCAGCAGGGTGCTGGTACCACTTTAGGGTTAAGTCTCGTGGGCTGGGTGATGAGTTGTGTCAGATCTTGGGCGGCAAATGAGTCTCTGGTGGTGGATGAGGAGGTGCTGAGCCAATTTACATTAAGGTCCCCACTAGGACTTGTTCTGCCTTATGGTGGAGGGTGGCTAGGTAGTCCGTTAAAGATATCAGGGCTGGGTGCTGGTTCTTTGGGGAACGAGGCTGTGGTGAGATAGAGAGGGCTCCTAGAGGGTCTGGGGTGAGTCTGAGGGTAAGGGCCTGGGCCCCATTTATGAGGGTAGGGGTGGGAGTGCATGTCCAGGTATTGTGTCCCTGGGTAGATTGCACAGCCTCCCCTCGTTTGTTTACCGTCCTCCCGGTATAAGGTATAGCCTGGGAGGGAGACAAATGAGTCAGGAGTTGATTTGACAGCCAGGTTTCAACCAGGGCTATGATGTCTGGTTGGTGAGCCATGGCCCAGCACTGTAGGGGTCAAATTTCTTCAGCAGGCTGCATATGTACATGGAGGCTACTCAAGACCAGTGGGCTGAGTGGGTGGATGGGAGGGCAGGGCCTGGGTTGGGGTGTATGTTCCCTGTTAGGAGCAGAAGGAGGAGAAGTGCTCTGGTCAGAGGGAGGCAGATGGAGAGTTTACGCGGGGCGATAGAATAAGGAATGGGGTTTGTTGCACAAGGTGGTAGGAGTAGCACAGGCAGAGAAGGCCTGAGTGATCAGAAGTGCAAGGGGCTGTAGGGGAGGACAGGTGATGTCTGGAAGGGGTGAGGTGGAGAGGAGCATATGGGATGTGGAGGAGGAGGAGGGTAGGAGCAGTGGTAAAGGAGGAGGGAGGACAGGAGGGTAGGTGGAACACTGGAGTAGTGAGGCTGAGGGTTAATAGGACACTATGGTATGTGGAAGGCAAAGGAGGAGGAGGAGGAGAAGAGATAGACTGGCGAGCAGGGGATGGGTGCATAGTTGGGAAGGCTGGTGGAGCTGAAGTGAGGAAAGAATGGGGGACTAGGATGAAAGAGGGGAGATAGTAGTGAGAGATCACGTTTGAGTCTAGTTGCTGCTATGGTGTGGTGGTAGTGTATGTGCCTGAAGTGCATAGAGTACCAGGTTCAAGTCTTGATCAGGGTAATAGGAGAGAGCTAGACTGGTGGCTGTAGCAGCAGGGAGTTGAGTTCAGGTTTGTAGAAGCACTTAGATAACACTTTAGTTGTGTCACAGGGTTAGTGCGTTCTTTATAGTTATGAAATCCTGCACTAAAAATGTGCAGGTGTTCTAGGTGAGTGGTGGAACTGTGGACTTTGGAAACAAGGGTGCAGGGTTCAAATCCTGCAAGGCAGCAGAAAGAAGAGTAAACTTATATTTTGGCAGATTGGGTAGGGAAGTGATTAAGAGGCTTAGAAAGTAGTAATAAAGTAGGTAGGCACTGTGGCAGAGGTAGAACAGCTGACCTGGACTGTAAGGGTACTGGGTTGGACAGAGTGTAGACAGGCCAATATTTTAAATCTGGGCAGGAGGGAGTGAGGTATGGTTAAGAGCATAAAATAGAGGAAGTTGTTGGCCTGGTTCAGTGGCTTAAAGGATAGTCAGTAGAATTTAGAGAGAATGGGAAGTGCCTAACAGCAGTCAGGCTGTAGTGCAGGACACTTTACCTCTTACAGGCTCTGGCAATCCGCGATTTCAGTTTCTGCTGCTGGGCCGACAACAACTCTGTGAATCATCGAGCTCCTCTCAACTTTGGGACACACTCAACTCACTACTCAGTAAAAACAAGAATGCCAAACCCATCACACTGATCCATGGTAGTAGACAGACCAACGACCCCACCGAAGTGGAAAACATTTTGAACTATTTCTTTGATGACCTCAAAAAATATAAACCTCCCCCCTCCATTCTTGAGCCCCACTCATCCACCTCCCCTCCGCACCAACATCACGTCCAAGCCCATCCCCAATTTCTACTTTAGGGCCCTAAAACCTGTGAACACCATTAAGCTTATCCATAGTAACAACCCCAAACCCAGCAAAGGGGTGGACAGAATCGACTATAAAATCCTCAAACTGTCCATCAATTCTCTAGCGGTCCCCATCACCAATTTACTCAATCACTCTTTATGTTCTGGCTTTTTCCGTAGCACCTGGAAAACCGCTACCATCAAACTGTTGTTCAAGTCTGGGTCAAGGAATGAGGTTGAGAACTACCAACCTATCTCATGCCCTGTCCCCCTCTCTAAAATCATCCAAATAGTTGCCCACACACAGCTCACCACTTACCTCAACTCCAGTAACTTACTCTTTGTTTCCCTAGCATGGTTTTAGGTTGGGACACAACACTGAAACTGCCCTGGTCAGGTTCACTAGTGATATTCTCAAAGCAAATGACAAAGGCCAGTAAACTGGGTCTGTTTTTGTGGACCTGATAAAGGCGTTCAGCCTTATGGACCACGGCCTTCTTCTTGACACCCTCAAAGGCATGCATTTCTCGGAAAACATTGTTAATTGTATTGGTAGCTACCTCTCCTACAGATCTCAGAAAACCACTATCGAAGGTAATTTCTCTGCTGAATGGCTGATTAACTATGGGGTTCCCCAGGGCTCCATCCTGGGCCTGCTCCTATTCTTGCTCTTTATTAATAACCTCCCTGCTATCTGCCAAACCACTCAACAAGTCCTCAAGACTGACAACGCAGTTCTAGACTGCAGTGTCACAAACCCTGACACTATTTTCACCAATCTGCAGTCAGACTTCAGCAAGTTACACATTTGTTTTTTTGCCAAAAGGATGGTCCTTAATTCCAAGAAGACCAAGTTCATCATCTTCTCAGGCCCAAGAAAAGCGCCAGACTCTGGCTCAACAGTCTTAGACAACTTAGGTAACTTTATAGAACAAGTGTCTGAATTCAAATATCTAGGTCTTTACCTTGACCCTCACCTCTCATACAACATCCATATTAGCAACCTCAGAAAGAAGATCCATATGAGGCTTGGTCTCCTATACTAGATTAGAAAGTTCCTTATTCCCATATCCAGACTACACCTCACCAACTCCCTACTCCTGCTCCTTCTTGACTATGCCTCTATTGTCTACTCGCCTCATAACACATCCCTCTTTTTCTCCAAACTCAGGTCTACATATAACAATATCGCACATTTCATCACCGGCCTCCCATGGAAGACCCACCACTATACCTTTACTCCTTCCTCAATTGGCCCACCCTTGAAGGTTGGTACGAACTTAAAATGCTCTCCATCCTTCACAAGATTCACCTTAATCTGCTGCTGTCCAGTGTCAGCTCCCTAGTCCCAATATCATCCTCAAGGCAGCACAAGAGGGGCCTCCTGTCAGGTTTTCGACACCCTTTTATTGAACCAAGCAAGTACAGAATTAAATCACCTATAAGGACCCAAACTGTACAATAAACTGTCCCTGAAAATAAGGCCTGTAGGTCCATTTGCTTATTCAACTCCTTCCTCAAGGATTACCTTCTCCAATCGTCCACCTGGATCTGCCCTGGTTGGCCAACCCCTGAATCTTTGTTCGCCCATAGGGCTACTCTCCCCATTCCCCTCACCCCTTCCCTCCCTCTGCTCCCCAACTCACCCCTTCCACCTCCCTTTCTCTCTCAACCCCACTAACTCCCCAGGCCCTACCCATAACTCCGAATCCCCATTTAGCTGCTCACCTCTCCTCAACCCCCCACCTACAGTCCCCCATTCACACATTTTACCCCCACCTCCCCTGCTGGCCCCCTCAGGCACTATCCATGTATTTGCAAATTGCTTGCTGCTTTAGGTCCCTGATCCCGCTGAACCCTGTTCTCATACTTGTCTCACCAGTAACTCCACCTTGCACTCTCCGTACCCCCAAGCCCTGTATTTATGCCTTATTAGCTGAGTGCTTGTATATTTGCCTCTCTTTTGTTGACTCTGCACACTGACACCAATTATAAATGTGGCACTATGTTGTACCTTAAGCTCTGTATATATGCCTTATTTGTTTTTTGCTTGTATACAGTATAAGGTGCGAACAGTGGAGGATGAATGAGCGGGACCATCTCATCAGGGTCATGAAATCCAAGAGGCATCCTGGGGCAAAATGGAATCCAGATTGTGGTTCTCCATATCTGGTTCTCATACCCAAGGGCACCACCAATTTAGGTGGGCAGGTGGCTCGGACGGCCCTGGAAGTCCATCCAACTCAGGTGGTGTTATGTAATGCCAGGTCCATCAAAACCAAGACTGCAATTATTGCAGATCTTGTTGGAACAGCAGACCTGGCATGTGTCACCGAGACTTGGCTGCATCAGAATTCTGACCCCATATTGAAGGCTGCGATTCCGTCCGGGTGCTCGGTGATTCACCACCCGAGATTGGATTGTGGGGGGGGGGTGCAGTCTGTTTGAAGACCTAACTGGGCCTCATGAGTGTACCAGTTGAGGAGACCCAGTCATTTGAATGTACCATGGTAGCAGGTATAGGTTGTAAGATCGCCTCATCTACCGTCCACCCAGGGATGAGAAGCAGTTCCTTCAGGAAGTGGTGGACTTCGTGATCAACATGGCATTTGAGATGCCCATGCTGATGGTCCTGGGTGACTTTAACACCTGGGTCAATGATGAACTCTCACAATTTGGTCAGCACTTTCTCCAGTTGATGACATCTGTGCTACTTAGATTGTTTCAACTGCTACCCATAAACGTGGTCATTTCTTGACTTGGTGTTCCTCCTGGGGTCAAAACCTTGGATCTGGGGTGGAAACAGTCGGATGGTCAGATCACTACACCGTGCAATTCAGTTGTTGTGCCCCGCCTTCATAGTCCAATTCTTTGTGGAGATGGTCAGGTACTGCTCCCTATGAGATATAAGCTCTGAAGGCCTAGTGGCGGTGCTTGACCTGTCAGTTCTTCCACTGGCAAACAGTGACCCAGAGGCCCTAGTGTTGGCCTATAATACGGCCATTTCTACAGCCCTGGATGTCATTGCTCCTGTCCGTGTTCATCCTTTCTTCTTCACCTCGGTCCCTTGGTTTGATGGGTCCCTGAGGGAGATGCAGTGACTAGGACGCAGGTTAGAGCATTGCTGGTGAAAATCCACCCTTGATGCCGATCACTTTAGATTGATGGACCATTATCAAGCCTATCAATCCGCAGTCACCCATAAGAAGGCAGAGTTCCTGTCCAGGGAGATTGTGGCCACTCAAAATCGTCCGGCTCAGCTTTTTCGAACCGTGGACAGACTGTGCAACCCAGCCTGTCTACAGGTCTGAAAAGCATTTTCACAAGTTGAGTGCGAGGAGCTTGCTCAATTCTTTGCGACTAAGGTGGTTGACATCTGGGCGGTACTCCAACTGGCACACTCTATGGGCGCTGTTTCCAGATCGGTGTTTGGATACTGCCCTCAGTTTTCCTGGAGTACCTTCAGCCAGCCTGAGCTTGTGGATATCATGCGGATTGTCCAGGGTATGTGCCCTACCTGCTATAGTTTGGATCTGCGACCAACTACCCTGATTTTGGGTTGTGGTGACATCATTGGCACGGTTCTAACATGGATAGTCTGGTGCTCATTGGAAACAGGTGAGTTTCCTGGCTCCCTGAAGGAGGCTGTGGTGACACCCCTCCTGAAGAAAGCTTCTTTGGACCCAGACTGCCATGCAAACTATAGACAATCTCAAACCTCCCTTTATGGGGAAGGTGATTGAGAAAGTAGTGGCCATACAACTGGAGAACCATTTGACAATCCATGATGTCTATGAGCCTCTCCAGTCCAGTTTTGACAGAGGCATAGTACTGAGACGGCGCTGGTTCGGGTACTCAATGATCTCCTGATGGCTAGAGAATGGAAGAGCTGCTACATCTTTGTTCTCTTCGATCTCTCTTCAGCTTTTGACATTGTGGACCAAGTCAGGTACGGTCCTCAGGTGGTTTTCATCTTTCCTCACTGGAAGAACTTGGAGGGTGGTGTCAGGAATTTATTCCTCTGACCCAGTTCCGTTATCATATGGAGTTCCTCAGGGGTTGGTGCTGTCCCCCATGTTGTTCGCAGTGTATATGCTACCACTCAGAGACATTGTAAAAAGGTATGGGCTGAGATTTCACTGCTATGCTGATGATACCCAGCTCTGCCTTTCTTTTGCGCCTGACCAGGATGGAGCTCTCTCAGTATTTAATAGCTGCCTCATGAAATCCAGGAGTGGATGAGTCTGAGCTGGTTGAGGTTGAACTCAGAAAAGACTGAGGTGCTGGTAGTGGACCCGGGTCACCAGATGGGGGGGCGGTGGTGAGGCCACCCTCTGGACTTCTTCTTGAGGGTTTGCCACTCCTGACCTCTGAACAGGTGCAAAACCTAGGGTAATTTTTGACGAGGGACTGACACTGCATTTGCAGGTGTCGGCCATCATCAAATCCTCTTTTTACCATCTGAGAAATATCTCCAGAGTTAAGCACCTTGTTCTGTCTGGTGACCTTCCTACGTTGGTCCATGTCTTTGTGTCCTTGCGCTTGGATTACTGCAACGCCCTATACCTAGGGCTCCCAGGGGTGGATATTCATCACTTGCAGCTGGTGCAGAATGCAGCAGCCTGTCTATTGACAGGAACCCCTCGGTCCTGTCATATTTCGCCGGTACTGCACGAACTGCACTGGCTGCTGGTACAGTGGCCAATCACCTTCAAAGTCAGTCTTCTGACTTATAAAGCCCTACATGGACATGTTCCGGTCTACCTGAAAGAGCTCCTGGTTCCTCACTGCCCTGGGTGATCACTCCGCTCGACTGATGAGGAGTTGCTAGAGATTCCAAGGGTTTGTTTAAAATCTTCTGGGGCTCGTGCATTTATGCAAGTGGCCCCACCCTTTGGAATTCTCTATCCCATCAGTTACATGATTGCGCGACTGTGGAGGGTTTTAAATAGGCCTTAAAAACCTTTTTATGGATACAGGCATTTGGGGAATAATTAGAACACTGTTTTACTTCCCCCATTTTATATTATTTATAATGTATATAATTTTATGCTGCAGCTGTTTTACTTGTTTTGTGAGGTGCCTTGATAATTTGAAAGGCGCCATATAAATAAAATTGGTGAAAAATTGAATTGATGATGCCTCTCATTTGAAAACCTATCTCACTCCTTTTTGTACAGTGTCACCCCTGTAAATATTGTTTAACCACAAGTTTCTTCTTCTTACCTACATTATCTGCTACATCTAGCACTGGACATTTGTGAACTGGGCATTTTGATCACATACCTTCCAGTATACAAATACAATTGATTGATTGATTAATTGATTGATTGATTGATTGATTGCTTGATACTGACTGGTAAGGACCAGGACCAAATCACTTCAACCATCTTTGTCGACTTGCCCAAAGCCTTAAACACTGTCACATCTTCATCTCCAGGACAAGCTTAAAGGTAGTGGGGATCTCTCCTCCTCAATCAGCTGATATCACAGCTACCTAGAGGCAGGTCACAAATAATCCTCATTGGCAACACCCTTTCCCTCCACTCTCTACCTGCTCAGGCATCCCCAATGATCTGTCCTGGGTCCCATCCTCTTTTCTATAGTCCTAAATGACATTCCCTCATCCTGTTGTTCTGAATCTATACACGTGTAGGCAGGCAACACTGTGCTGTTTGCTTTGGCTTATCTGTTGCTGACATTGAAGTCCATTCTCCAAAAGGATATTGATAATGTTCAGTATTGGTTCAGTTCAAACCTTCTGTCTCTCAATGCCTAGAAAATTGTCTGCATGATCTTTGGCTCAGGCAGAGGATTGTCAGACCTTTCCCATCTCCTCCTTCCACCCTTGATGGTACTATGCGTGTGATATCCCCTCCTTAGGTACCTTCAGGGTTTGGCTGGAACAACACCTGGGCTTCTTGATGCACATTGACGCAATCAACCATAAGCATCACCCCAAACAGGGGGCACTGTATAGAAACAAGGCCAGTTTTCTTCTCCCTGTCCACAGTGAACTAGTCATAAAGCTGAACCGTCCCATCGTTGAGCTTGGCAACATTGTCTGCAAAGCCACTCTTAAGCCCACTCTTGCCAGACTGGACCTCCTCTTACACTTCTTCTGCCACTTTGCCTTGGACTGCCTCTCTCGTACTCACTACTGCTGTCTCTACTTCTCCCTGTCCTCTCTTCCCTCAAATTCAGATGCCTCATATACTGTACCACATTCACCTCTAAATTCTGATTTGGCTCTCTCCTGTCCTACTCCTCTACCCTCCTTTCATCCCCCTTATTCTTCCTACTAGGGGTATGTAAGTTAACCAATAGTATTTCTCAAATACCACCAATAATGCACTATTCGTACTCAGATATAAATAATGAATTCAGGCATTATTAATGCCTCTTGGTATTTAGGAAATGCCAAAAAAAAGTACAAACAGTCCTCCCACCCTCTTCCCAAGCACAGTGGTTTAAACCACACCCCCTCTCACCCACCCTCTGCAACAAGTCCAATCCCACTCCCACTCATGCAGCACCCACAATTTAACATTTTAAAAAAATGAACTCCCACAATGGGTGACTGGTACAAGCCTCTGCTATTTACCATATATACTCATGAACAAGTCAGTCCGCCTATAAGTCAGTGTACCGACTTGAACACGGTAAATCACAACTTTGCCATTGACCCACCTATAAGTCGGGTCCTGATGTTTAAGAAGCTGCAGTCTTTGCAAAACAAAAAAACTAAGAATAACACAACTGAATTTAAAGTAGAAAACTGGTATTTTTATTTCTAAAAAGACATTTAATGTTTTAGCATTTTATCACAGTCTCAGATTGAAAACTCATTTTAGTAAGGTGCAGGTTTTAAAAGAGAGCAAGCACACAGTCATTTGCACAGTCATTGCACAGTCATTACTCAGTTAACAGAGCTGGAGATTCGGTGCCAGTTCATGAAATAAGGTGCGTTGAAGTCTGGAAAATTCAAAATCCAAAAAACTCCTCATCCTCCTCGTCATCCAATTGCAGCAGCATGTGTAGTTGTAGCTCTGACAGTGGGATATCATCGTATGCATAAGATGTCCTGAAGTTGCCAGCACTTCCTTGCTTCTTTGATAGTGCAAGCACTTGAAGCCAGATAGCCATTCTTCTTCTTCTTCTATAGGTGATACAGGAGAAGGATTTACGCGTATGCGTTTTACATTTCTGTCGACACACAGCAGTGAATCTTTTTTCAGTTTCCAATCGCGGATTAACTTTTCATCTATATTAAATTCTTGCTCAGCAGCAGCATTTGTATGAGCTTCTGCATACCACACAACTTTTAATGTAAAATCTGCATCATATGCACTGCGCTTTCGTTTGTGAGCCTGCATCTTGGGCAGAGTGAGCAGCAAGAGTGAACCGAGGTGGGACAGAAAATTTAACTTCGGTAAGGTAATTACAGGCAATTACCAACCAGCAGTTAGCAATTCAGCATCAGCAGTTGTTAATCATTCTCAGTCAGTGTCTTGACACAGGCAGCAAAGTTCACGTTTGTTTTTAACAAGCACTGTATCTTGCTTATAAGTTGGATAGTGAAACAACATGTTAATTTCAACACCAAAAAATCCGACTTATGCGCAAATACATACGGTAGTAACATATTATACCTCCACTCCCTCACCCCATTTGCATAATAGCAGCCCACCCGGAGGCAGCGAAGGTGTCCAACACAACTCACCCTCCATCACAGGCAACCATCTTCTTTTGAATGGAAAGAAGTGCTCCTGTACTTGCTGGCATAGTAAAACAGCTGATCATATGATCAAATTTTGCTATGCAAACAAGTGTGGGAGCAGTTCCATTCACAAGAAGGCAGCTGGTTGTGGAGAAGAGTGGGTTGTGTCAGTCACATTTAACATCCTTGGGGGGGCTTCTAATAAGGGCATTTGGGTGCTGGGGGAGAGAGGTGGGAATGGGTGCTGCTCTTGGATGGGGATGGAGAATGATTTCTTTCTAAATAAAAACTGCTGCAGGGGACAGCAGCTGTCCATGGAGGTGGGCAGGGTGTGCTGGTCTCTCACCATGGGAGTCATTATATAAAATATTAAATTATTAGTGCTGAAGGAGGAGGGTAGGATTAGGCTTGTTGCAGAGGGTGGGGAGATGGGGGATTGTGGTTTAAACAACTGGGTGGGTGGAGGGTGGGGGGCTGTGTTTTACTTTCTCCCACAGGTATACTAATGACAAATATGAATGCTGAATATGTGAATATATGCAGCCCTGAATACAGATTTTCAGCTGAATATTCAAAATAAGGTATATGGCCACCCATACCTTCTACCCCCTCTGGAACATTTCTTCCCACCCACTCCCTCACACACACACTTTAACATATAAGGGCCAAGCTGACTTCTTGTATCATCTTCTTAAACTTTGGTCCTCCCTCTCCCTGTCTACTATCTCAGCCTCATCCTTCTCTCCCTTCTGATCCCTTCTTCAGGTTTTTGCCACTCCCTCCTAAAACTGTTCCTGATCCTTTACCCTATTTTTCTCCCTGTGTTGTTGATGTTCTCCTGGCCCCATCTCCTGAGTTGTAAACAATGTCTACTCCCCCAAGCTAACTGTGCCTTTCAGTTATTTCTTCTGATTATATTGGCTATATTGTGTTCTTGAGCCTACCTCAAGCACTGGCTTTGCTACCTTGCTCCTTAGCCATCTGGGTGATGCTAATCCTGCTACTATCTGACATTGCTCCCTCCACTGTTTTCCACTTGTATCATAAATTGTATTATAATTGATCTTCATTTTTGTGTAGCTCTGCATACTCTGCCTGTAAATCGTGATTGTGCCATTATTATTTTCACTCTGTTCTATTGTATGCATTTTTACTGTGCTTACTTCTATTACTACCGCACCTTATACTATGTATGTTCATTTACACATCTGTACTGTATTCTCCTTCCCCATTCCCCAGGTCGAATCTGGAAATAAGCTACAAGCTCAGTATGTTTCTCCTGGTGCAACTTTTGAAATAAATATATACATACATACATACATACAAACAGAGATAGATAAATACATGGGCCCAGATATTCAAAAGAGTTGCGCCATGCACAATAGGGTTGCACCAGCGCAAGTCCGAAAATGCGCCATTCTGCGATATTCAGTGGGAGGCAGTTGCACCCCCCAAATCATGCTGAGCAACAGCGCAATGATAATGAATGTATGCGCAACTGAAGGGGGAGGAACCATGCATAAATGGCGCAGTGCGATATTCAACAACATGCGCCATGTGCAATAGGCGAGCAAGCGGAAGTTACGCCATAGCGGAAATGAGCCAAAATAAAAAGGAGCAAGGGAGAGGTGCAAGAATGCTACAGGGAAGCCACATGAGGCTGAACTATAGCAACTCAAACTGGGCAGGAGGGACACACAGGGCAGGCCAGGGAAAGGGCACCTGGAACCCACAGGCTCAGAGGAAGGTGTGGGGAGCCACAGTGCAGAAGAGGGAAGTACTTGCCACACAGCAGTGAGGCCAGCACAGTCAGGTGTTCCCAGTGCAGGAGAAGTAGCAGCCAGGACAGCGGGGGGAACACAGAAACAGTTGCCGGGGGGGTGAACACAAGCCAGGGACATGGCCAGTGCCACCATCCAGATGGAGGCAGTAATGAGGGGGGTGAGAAGGCAGGCAGCAGGGGGGCGCGGCCTTGGAGGGGCCCATCGGCGGTATGCCCCCAACAGGCAGTACCGAGCCCACACCAGCTTCCGCTGTATAGTGATACGGAGATCGTGGGTCGGTACCGCCTGAATCAGGCACTCTGAGGCAGCTCTGTGAGCTGTGCAGTGATGTGATGCAGGCACCCACACGACGGAGTCATGCACTGTCAGTGGAGATGAAAGTGACAGCTTGCATGTGCTTGCTCACCACGGGTACCTTCCAGAGACCAGCTGGGGACACCACAGACATAACCCAGTCGGCCGCGTCATGGCACCTCACCCAATTCCTCAGCACACTGCTGCCACATGCTGCGGAGTACATCCATTTCCCCAGCACACCGGCGGAGCGCACAGCAAACATACAGAAGTTCCACAGGGTAGCACGTATGCCTGGCATGCTAGGGGCAATAGACTGCACCCATGTGGCCATCTGCACACCACCTGGCCCCGAGGGGGCCACATATATCAATCGTGAGGGCTATGCTAGCATCAACTGCCAGGTGGTGTGCGATGCCAGGGGCACATAATCAATGTCTGTGCCACGCACCTGGGGGGAGCACATGATGCCTTCATCGGCACTGTGCCACAGATTCGAGAGTGGGGATATCCCCACTGGCCACCTAGTGGGTGAGTATGCAAACCACACGGACAATCATAGAGCCTGGGGGGGGCAGGGTCAGAGGTGACATGGGTAGTGGCCTACAAAGCCCGGGGCAGGGCGATGCTGATCACCAAACTAACCTCCACCCTCTACACACAGGTGACAGTGGATAGCCACTCCGTCCCTGGCTGCTCACACCATACCGGCAGCCCGCGACCCCATCGCAACAATACCACAATGAGGCACACGCCACCACACGTAATGTCATCGAGCAGGTGTTCGGGATGCTGAAGGCACGTTTCCGTTGCCTGGACACCTCCAGTAGTGCCCTACAGTAACACCCCTCAAAGGCTTGTGGGCTATTCCTGGCCTGTTGCATCCTGCACAACATGGCCAACGAATGTGGGGTAGCCGTACAGGTCGAAGAGGGGGACAGCGATGGAGACGATGAGGGTGCCGGTGACAATGGTGATGGGCAGCCCCCTTGGGCGACGGGACCCCCGACTTCTCCAGCTGGCACAGCTGCACCGGGACACCATCATGGAGGAGCACTTCAACCAACCCAGGTAAGTTATGGGGCCATGTGCAACCACCAGTGGCTATGGCACAACCCACAAACATGCATGGACACACACCAGGGGTACATGCCATCAAGGGAACTGGCCGGGCATGGAACCACACACACTACCAGGGATGGGTGAGGTCTAACATGGCAAGTGGACAGACACACACACACACACACACAAACGCAACAGACATGCACAAAGGGTAGGAGGCACACCGACCCAGAACACCACCCCTAGCCACACACATGTCCACAGATCACCACGCCCACTGCCTGTCATTGTGCGTGTGTCAGATGCTGAGCACCATTGCACATTGATGTACAGTGCAATGCAGGCATCATCATGCACATGCAACTGCGGACATCAGCCGGAAGGGTGTGCAGATGGACTGTGTGTCTGCGTGCAGGGCCGGGTACCCACCCGTGCATTGCCCGCTGAATGACACAATGCACACAGGGCAGCATCAGACAGTAGCCATGTTGGGAGACAGATCAGTCACGTGCCACAGTGCCTCGGCCACCACGGATGTGTAGGCGGCCCCATCAAGACCCGCCAGCACTGACAGGCTGACCACTGGCCTCATGGGGTGGCACCGATGGTCCCCCAGGGGTTCCACTGCATGAACGCGACTGCTCATGCAGAGGTTCTGTAGCACACCAAACATGCCTGCGCCCAGGCATGCTCGGATGCCCACAGCTGAACCCGTGTCAACAAGGATGGTGTCGCATGTACGCCGGAATGGGGAGGACAGTGCACTGTGAGTTCAGCGACGCATGGGAAAATAACTGTGTGCCCATTGTGGACATGACAGCAGTGAATGCCTCTGTCTGCCTGTCAATGGCAGCAGTCACATCCTCCCGCAACTGGTCCATCCCTTCCAGGATCAGAGTGGTGTCTCTGCTGCGACACTCCTCTGCCCACTCCAGAGCCACACGCAGTGCATCCACCAACGTCGCAAGCCGCATCTGCTGGTTGACTGATGCTTGCAGTATGCAGGTGTGCTCATCCAAGAGGTCATCTGCCTGCTCGGCATCCTGTCCTTCAGGGTGTGCGCAGCCCTGATGCTCAGTACCCCTTGATGGTGGGTGCTGCACACCAGGACCAGGCCTGGGCATGTCCACAGGTGGTGCACTGATGCTGCCCCCTGACACTGTACCCCCAAGCCCATTAGCCGACTGCTGATACTGCTCCTCCAGCTGCTGCTCCCCAGGGCTCAATGGTGCCGCCGCAGTGGCCGCAACAGTCCCACTGTCCTGTACACACACCAGTGCTGCCCCACCAGTGCTGACAGGCACAGGCTGGGACTGTGATGACACGCAGGCCTCCACGGCGGCACCACCCACAGCCATGGCCGTGACGTTACCTGCTGTGTGGCCATCCTGTGGCACACACGTGTCACTGCCCATGACGTTAGTGACATCATCATCGGTGATGGACCTGGCACCAGCCCAAGTCACAGCATGCTGGCATCCATGGATGCTGGCACGCTGGGACACAGGCAGGGCCTCCTCCGCACCTGTTCCAACAACATCAGTCTGGACATCCAGGCAGGCCCACTGTCGCACTGAGCCACGTATTCCTGTGGAGGTGGATGGGCCCTCCTCCATCTCCATCTCACTGGCCTCAGTGGAGAGGTCCACCACCACTGACCCATGCAGATGCTCAGAATCTGTAAGGGAAAACAAAGTCGCTTTACTGCATGTGACCTACCCTGCCCCCCCAATAGACAGACCATGACCTACCATGCAGTGACGGGCTACCACCGGTCTGGAAGCCACCACTCGGAACACCCTCAATGGCACAACGCTGCATGCTTCCAGCCACCTCTCCCTTGTGGGTCAGGCAGCACCTCTGGCTGTCCCCACCTGTCGCGAGATCGTGCTGCCCTGATGGCAGCCACCTTTGCCTTAATCCTCCTCCTGTCTGTACCCATCTTCTTCTTGCACTCCTGCACGAGTGCTGGTGGCTGCCATGCAGGTTCACAGCAATACCACCTCCTCCCATGCAGCATCATGGGCCTGTGGTTTTCCTGGTGTCCGCTGGAGAAGCTGCCTGTCCAGGTAGGCCTCAAACAGGGCATCCGTCTTGGCCTTGGTGAAATTTGGCCTCCTCCTCCTCCCACAACTCTGTTCCTCTTCTCCCACAACTCGCGTTTGTATTCAGCCCGTGAGAATGAAAGTTGTTACTGTGACTGTGCAGTCCCATGCACGTCCCAAAATCCACAGTCCACACTCCCAAACAGCATGCAACTCACCAATAGACTGCAGTAACCGACTACGGCCAGTGCAGCCCAACGTCACACTTTTATAGCGCAACCCATGCAAATGAGGAGAGGCGCAACATTAAGTGGATGCAAATTGCATTGCTGTGCCATTGAATGGCTGATTAGCTGATTTGCATATGATGGCTGAATATTGCACTTTTGCACTTTGTGCAATTGTGTTGAACGTGCTGAGCCAAAGGCGCAGTTCTGCGACATGCGCAGTACACACCTAACTGTGCATGCCCGGTTTAATGATGCAGGTGCCTGCCGCGCTGCTGACGTGCTGTGCACAGGAGGCAATGCAAGGCACAGCCACCATTGTGCCAGTGGCGCTACAGTGATGTTCACCTATATGGTGCTGTGGCATTGGGGCATCGTAGGCGCAGTGGGGCAACAGCACGGTAGGCCGCTACTGGAGGTAGCACACAGGCACCCAATCATACTACATGCATTGGGTTCCAATGGCACTGTGCCTGTCCATGCACCACAGACCCTTGACTCTGTGCCTGACTTTTGCCCCCTAGACACCATGTGTCAGGCATGGGTGCACCACTATCGCGCTGTTTGCGATGAAAAGTGATAGGGAATGGCAGCGCCAGATCACATGGGCATCTGCACGTGGCTGAACCACGCTGCAGAGTGCCATTTTGACCCTACTGAGCAAGAGAGATGGCATGGAGGAGAGCTGCCTAGTGAAGCCAGATTGAAATGGCAAACCTGGTTGCCATTGTGGAGCCACTGGTTGGCCCACTGTTTGGGGAGGCACCCTGGACAGGTCCAGGAGCCAGGTGTGGCAGGAGGTAGCCGACACCCTGGAGGAGGCCACAGAAATCAGGCAGATGGTGGAGCAGAGCCGCCACAGGTATGTGGACCTGAGGTGGAGAGACCCGGACCTGCTTGCCCGCCTCCAGGCATGTGCCAGGAGGGGCATGGTGCCACAGCCAGGTAGGTGTAACATCCATACACTTTTATCTTCCATATGGATATCACAGTTGCATGTGTCTGGAACATGGGGTGGACCATCTGGTGTTGGCTGTGGTGGTGTTATCAGGGGTGTGGGTGGGTGGGTCTGGCTGTGTAGGATTGCACACACATGGGGGCAGGGGGACTTTGCTACAGGATTGTACTGATGTTCCTCTCTCCATGTTTGCACCTTGGGCCCAGAAGAGAGGCAGCTGGTGAGGGAGCGGAGGCACCAGCTGGAGGACCAGAACAACAGGAGGAGTGAAGGTCCACAGCGGCAGAGGGACCAGCCTGATGAAGATGAGTGCCTTACATCCATGATTACTATTGCATGCTGTGTAACAGGGTGGGCAGTGGGGCATGGCCACCATCCATTGACACCACTGCCATGCACGCAACTTGTTACAGTCAGCACTGTCCAGTGGCACTGCATGTCTGGGAGTGCGACAATGGTGGTCCATGCGTGCACCAGGTACATGGCTGTGCCACTGCCTTCGCACCACTTAGCCATGTCACTAAACAGCCATGGTGGTGCTGTGCAGGACTTGGCCGGTGGGTGTGTGCAGCGGTCCACATAGCTGTGTGTGCCTGGGTGGGCAGGTCTTGTGGACATGATCACTGTGGGTTGTCACACACCATCACAGAGGCATGTCCCATGGCCGTATGCCATTCACAGTGGGTGGGCTGTATGGGGCTGTGCATTCACACCTATTGACTCTGCTCCCTTGCCCTAGGTGTCCGGCAGCTGCGCATGATATGGGAGGTGCTGCAGGAAATCCTTACTGTTGCCTGGGCATCACTGAACATCCTGCAGAGGACTGAGAGGCTGGGGGTCAGGCGGTGGCATGGAAGGAGGAGCAGTCGGAGCAGGGAGTGGGGCTCCCACTGATCATCACACTGCCTCTGATTTCTCCTACCCCCCTTGACCCACCCTCACACCCCTCCTTTCCTGTACCATTTGTTCACTCCTGCCCCTACCCACCTCCACCTTGTTGTTTGTGGCCCTCCCCCAACACATTTGTAAATAATTGTACATAGTTTTGTTGGATGTTTTTGAATACAATTCTTTTGACATGACTACTGTGGTGGTCTCTGATTTGCAGTGGGCTATAGGTGCTCAGCTGCAGTGGTGTGCATGGTGTCAGGGGTGGTGCAGTCATGGGTATGTGTGTGTCCATGGGAAATGACTATGGTGTGGGAGTAGCTATCGGTCACTGTCTGTGGTGTGTGTTGTTCCCTGTGCACTGGATGACTGTGTGCAGTGGTCCATGGTGCATGCTCTGTGTCCATGGCACACCTGTCAACCCGTCCATGGCCTGTGCAGCTGACACCCTTGCATGTCTGTGACCTGCACGGTCTGCTGGCATGTCAGTGGTAGCTATCCATGCAGGGCAGCCACTGTACCCATCACAATGCTGGGTTACCTCCTGTCACTGGTGTGGTGCATGTCTGCCTTGGGTGACACTGTGGCCTCTGCTGTTGTTGTCCCACCTCCATGCTGTGGCTTGTGTGTGTTGCAGGGGATATGCACCACTGTCTGTGACTTGTGCTCCAGGCAAATGCTGGTGGTGTACAGGTCCACAGTGCCTGCGCAGGGTGGCTGCCACTCCTGTGCCATGGAGGACTGCTGGCTGTGTGTACATGGTTTCCATGGCCCCATGCTGGGGGCTTGGTTGCCCTGCTACTGCATCCCTGTGTTGGTGTGCCCTTGGGTATGGGTGGGTGTTTGTCCATACACTGAGTTGCATCTGGTCTGGTGCATGCTTCCATGCACCACTGTGGGTGTCTGCGCTGGCTGTTGTGGCCAGTGCTGGGTCGGGGTGTGTCCTTCGGAGGGTGTGCAGGGTGCTGTACCACTGGTGGTGGAGTCTGGGGCATGCCCTGTCACATGTGGGGTACCTCATGTGCCGATGCATGGTCAGTCTCTCAGCTGTACCTCAGGTGGGCTGTGCGTGGTGGCACTGTGTATGCCATCGTTGCATCACTGTGTGCTGCCACCCACTGATGGGTGCTCATGGTGGGGCTGCCTTGCATGGTTCTGTATTGCACAGGGTTGCATTGTCACAGTGGGGGTGGTGGCATGCATGGGGTATCCTGCACTGGTGGACGCTGCTCCTGGGCAGGGTGTCTGGGGGTTATAGTGCAGAGTGTGCTCTGCATTGGGGGAATGGTGTGGCACGGGGTGGTTGGCCCTCCTTGTGTGCCAGTCACAGCTTGCCAGGGGGTGTGATGGGGCACCATGGCCCGGCTGTGGGTTGGTTGCTTGTCTCCATGGGCCAGTGGTTATTCCAGCCCTCCCCCAGTTGTGCAGTGCATGGGGTGTGGGGGGATGATGTCTGTTCTGCTGTGTGTTCCTCTGCCCATCTGTGGCATGGGTGGTGGGCCCTGCATCCCTGGTTGTGCTGTTGCATTGCTGCCCTGCTGCTGGGTGGCATCCCTGGTTACGCTGTGGCGCATCTGGACTGCTCAGCTGAACATCCCTTGTTGCGCTATGGTGCTTCAGATATGCTCAGCTTACCCGCCCTAGTTGCGCTATGGTGCAGGTGGTGCGATATTCAGTCATCAGCTGTAGGCGATCTTGGCCAGTGCAGTTTTGAATATCTCACATCTTATGCATGAAGCGCAATGGACTTGTGCTTGCTCCTGCTGTTGCGCACTTTTGGGTGCAGTTTGAATATCTGAGCCATGATAAATAAATAAATACATAAATAATAAAAAAATGCAGGGCATCAAGGAGGAATAATGGGCTACATTTCAAAATTAGCAGATTCAGATGCAGCTGTTGCTCTGCAGTGTCTGCATCAATATTTGTGAATAAAATTGTGTTAAAATTGCACCTAAACTTCAAAGGATGAAGCTGCATCTAAATGTGCATCCAAAATTGCAGTCAAAATGCAGCATTTTACATCCATAAATCTCTATCTCGCTTCTCTTTCTATATATATATATATATATATATATATATATATATATATATATATATATATATATATATATATATATATATAGTTGAGGTTGAGCATGTGCTTCAATGTTAAACCTCAAATTTTGCACTTTAATAACTTTGCAACCTTTCAACAGATTTGCATGAAATTTTGCATGTGGTCTCCTGAGGAAGCTCTCAATGGGCAAAAGTTCTGATTTCTGCTGTCATGGAATTTCCATAAAATTTCAAGACTTCCATGGAATTTTCTGCATTTCCGCCTCAGAATGAGAATTCAGAACTTTAGGCTATTTACTGGGGACTTTCGACCTAATTTTGGCAATTTCTTGTGAACTGCAGGCATGTAGTTATTAAATGCGGAAGTAAAGTGACTTTCAAATAATTTTGCCTTATCATGTATTATCTGTGGTTTTCAATGTGATTCTATGGTTGGATTTTTTCCACCAGCAATGTGTGTCCATATTTCATTTTCTACATGTGTTATTTTAAATTTGATGGTCAATACTAAATTTAATCACCTGTCTGTTCAGCACCTTAACTATGTTGGCAGCAAGTAAACCGTTGTGTGTTTTTGTTTGCATTTTCCACATTTCCTCATATTGTGTCGCTTTCTTTCTTTTGAATTCAGCAGAACTTTTATTATGCTCATTTTAATTCTGTGGTACTGTATGCAAAAACATCTGTGGTTCAGCTCTGAAATTCTGCAGAAAGGTCAAATTTCACAGCATGCTCTAATCACATGGTTTCAGCTCTGCAGTCACATGGGGTGCAGAAGGGAGAGATTAGGAGTTAGCACACATTTCTTACTGTGTAGCTAGTCACTCTGCAGTGGTTTTCTGAAGAGGAGAGCTGTGTTTGTTCTGCTCCACAGATCAGGCTTTGAGTGTGAGAATCCACCAGTTTTCTTCAGGAGAAGAAATAAAGTGCTGTTATCTGTACTTTGAGTGCTGTGTGACAGATATTTCAAGTTTAGTTGATCTTTTGATAATATAATAATATATTGTGTTAGTCTGTGTTCTGTGTTCTGTAGTGTGTAGCAGTGCTGTGCTTTTGTTTTGTTTTTCAATACTTGCTGGTATTTTAGGGTATAGTGAAGCACATTTAGTACAACATATCAGGCAAAGGCAGTGGGAAGCATGTAGGATGTGGAAAAGTGCCGTTGGTACTGGATCAATCAGAATAATGTCGGAGGTGGAGAGGGTGCTGGTAAAGGTGCTAGTAGGAGCAGCACTGTTTCTGGCACTGCAGCTTCTAGTGGTAGTGCAATGCCAGCCATGCTACCTACTGTGCCAGTGTCAGCTTTGCTTGGAATCAAAGCATCCAGGTTCTTTGGCACACAGCACAGTACTGCTACCTCTCACATAGCTGTAGCTCACCATTCTAAAGAAACTAAAGAACTGTAGTGGATGTTGCCACACTATTGTGTGACTCCTAGGGTCTCAGGAGGACCAAGAAAATAGTGAACAGTCTCAGTCACAGGAGACCCAGGATTTAACTGAGGAGCTGTTAGTGACTAAGAGCAAGGAGGGTTTGGGTTCAGTGGCAGGCAGTCTCAGAGATGATGGCAGTAAGGGTGGTGCAGGACCAGTTACAGTGGGGTGAGTAGATAAGGAGCAACAGCATATAGAGCTTCAAAATGTGTCCGAGAAGCAAGAACATCCATGGAGTGAACATACTGTTAGTGCCAGTGCTCATGTGGCAGCGAATATTACTGAGGAAGAGGAGGTGGGTACAGTCAGCCCTTACTGTGTCAGCCAGAAACATCAGAAAGCAGGGAGGGTAGTAGTGATGATGGTTGTCAGGGTGACGATGATCTGGTAGAAATCCCTCAATTGGCAGCTACCCCATCCACAAGCAGCAACCAAACTATCAGTGGTAAGGGCAAGCAATCCTTTTGCATCAACCCATAGGCAGCAACCTGTCATGGTCAAGCGACAGCAATTGGCAAAAATGGGATATGGGGGTAAGCAGCAGCAGCAACATACAAAGAAAACCATTTCACCCAACCCTATGCCTTTATCCCCATCTGCCCCACCCACGAAAATCTGGCTTGTCAGTGGGCATTCATTCGGGTAGGATTTCATTGTAATTTATGAGTCTGATGGCAGTGTGGCAGTGTGCAACATCTGTCATTCCAAAATTAGCAGGGGTAAGCCAGGATCACACTATCGGATGACTGGCATGTATAGTCATATGGAAAGTAAGCACCCCATTAAGTGGACACAACATAAGTAGTTGGCATCCATGCCCACTCCGGCTACTTCAGCACACAAGGAAAGAGAGGGTCCCCAGCCAGTTGATGATATGGTGACATTTGACCCCTTTTTGTGTTTCAACCCTACACCCCTACAGGTTTCAGTATGGCTCAGTTGGTAGCACATCCACCTCTGGAACAGAAGGTCGTGGGTTCTCATCCCATACTGGGACTGGACTCGTACCTAAAAACACTGGCACCTAAGTACAGTATTAGAGAGTGTTGTACTGTTTGGGTGTGCCATCCTTCAGATGAGATGTTAAATAGAGGTCCCTTTCACCCATCCTGGTGCCATCCTTATGGGTGTTCAAGTGAAGTAAAAGAACCCAAGGCATTCTTTGTAAAGAGTAGGAACATTCCTGGTGTCTTGGACAATATTCCCTTCCCATAAAACCAGTTCATGTAATTGTCCAGGCTGTGTGTGGGTGTTGATATGCGATATGGTCAGCACTGTACATTCAGTCACTTCACTACCAGTCTAGCATTGCTTGTAAAGTGCTTTGGGATACATTGTGTATGAAAATGCTATATAAATACTGATTCTTCTTCTTCTTCTTCACATGCAGATAGAACTGGAGGTAGTAGTGAAGCTGATCCATCCACTGTACACATAGAGAGGTTTTTGCAGCATGTCCCTGCTATTGGAGATGGCACCCAAAGCTGCAAGACAATACCTGGCAAAGCCAAAACACCCCTCACTGTGCTGCATACTCAGAGGCTTAAGTAGCTAGATATCAAATCAGCATTAACCAAGAACACCAAATATCATCAGAAAACATAGAGACAAAAGAGCTGAACACGGGTTGTTGCCAAGATGATGGCAAAGACCTTTGCTATTCTCATTTGTCGAGAATGAGGGTTTTAGAGAACTTATGGAGAAGGCTGTGACTAAATATAAAGTGCCAAGTTGAACGATTTCAGCACTAAGGCTCTTCCAGCAATGACCTTGCATGCATGGTGTCACATGCTCTGCCCCACTCAGCAGTAGCCAGCATCCACCTGACCACAGACTCCTGGACCAGTAGTCCATCATCGGGCATTAGTTATTTGTGCATTACTGCACACTGGGCCTGTTTCCCTCGGGTACATGCTATGCACCCCTGTTCCTCATCTATCTGTCCTGTGAGTACTGGCAGCAGTACTAATGGTTGTCAACAGCATGTCACATTCAGTATGCAGAGTATGCAAGATTCCCATACATAAGAGAGAGGCCATTAGACACTGGCTAAAGCCCCATGGATTCAATGAAGCATATATTGTCAGTGACAATGCTCTAGAATGCCATCAAAGCAATCACTGATGGCTGCTTTATCATGTCTCCCTGCTTTTGCTCATGTGCTGAATCTCATTGTGAGGTCCTTTCTGGAGCATGAAGCAGTGAGTACCATGTTGGCTGTCAGCTATAAAATCTGCAGCCATTTTAGTCACTCTGCACTGACTAGAGCAGAGCCCGGCTCCACAGAAGGCCAATAATGTACTGCAGCACTGCTTGAAGCTCGATGTGCTGACCCAATGGAATTCCACACTGTAGTGCTTCAGAGGCTGTATGAACAGTACAAGCCACTCCACGAGTACATAATGCACATGCAGGATCAGGATGCATAGTCAGCCATGTTGCTGAGTCCATCACAATGGTTTTGATGGACATTGTTATCCAAGTCCCCAGACCACCGGAACAGGCTACATACAGGTTGTGAGCACAAACAATGCATGTTTAAGCCAGTAGCCATTTGTGTGCATTCTTCATCATGCACTGTGCAATGTAAGGGGTAATTTGAAGTGGCTGCAGACTTTGTTGGAGCTGAGCTTGCTGACATCATAATGCAACTGTGTGATTATGATCCCAGGGTCATACACATTAACACCCTGCTGGATCCCAGGTACAAGCAGGGCATGACTTCTATTCTTCCTTGTGGGGAGGATGATCTTTATCATTATGAAGTCATCCTGCACAGCAAGGTCAAAAACTGGGTGAGTAAGTCAGAGCTAATGGTGGAAAAATCGGTAGCAGTAGAGAAACCTGAAGCATCAACATCCTCTCACCCACTATCCTTCTCCTCCACCAGTACAGTGTCTACACATTCACCCTCATTATCATGCAGTAGTACTGGTGCTACAAACCCCTCTCTGGTCCATGCTGAAGGCATTGGTGTCTCTACATGGCAGCCACCTGAGGGAAACACAGAACTTCAGCTGTCTGCATGCCATATGGTACAGTCACATCTTGATGACCCACAGCTGCTAAGCATTGAAGTTGAACTCTTTGAGTATTGGCAAAGAAAGCTGGAAATCTGGCAAGTGCTTGCTGCTATCACCACTGAGTACTTCACCTGCCCCATGCTAGCATAAGCTCAGAAAGAGTTTTCAGTGCCCTGGTTCAATTGTAACTGACCGCCAAAGCTTCCTGGCAGAACGTAATTTGGCGTACCTAACATTTGTCAAAATGAACCCCCCATTTCTTCCCCAAGCAGTACATGGTGTCAACAACAAGATTCCATGATCCTGCTGAAGAAGGCGATGAGCATCAGGACTCATCAGAGGATAAGGAGAGCTTGACTGTACCCTCAGATGAAGACACAGCTGAGGGATTTGAGTTCTCCTGAGTAGGAGAGAGTCATAGATCATGTGTCCGCCACCTGCTGGGATGTGCTTTGTGCAGCTGTATTAGAAGAGGATGCTGTTGTTCCTAAAGGTATTCCAGTCCAGTTTCCTCATGTTGTGACTAGTTACTGTCCAAGTTGGGAGGCGTGTTCATGGACCTTCCCCTCCACCCTCAAAAACAGAAACATCAAAAATTGACAGGACATGTGTTTACTTGTCCCTACTGTTTCTAATGATTCATGTTATGGTGCACCACTTGCTAGGGAAACATTCAGCTACTAGTTACTGTCCAAGTTGGATCGATGTTCATGACCCTTCCTCCACCTCATAAAACCAGAAATACCTACAAAATTGAAAGGACATATGATTTCTTGACCTTTACTGTTTCTGATGATTCATGTTGTGGTGCAACACTTGCTGGAGGAAACACTCAGCTACCAGTTACTGCCCAAGTTGGCCAATATTCATGGCCCTTCCCCTCTATCCTCAAAAAACAGAAATACCAAAATAAATTGACAGGACACACGTTTGCTTGTCCCTTACTGCTTCTAATGAGTCATGCAGTGGTGCACCCCTTGCTGGGGGAAACACTCAGCTACCAGTTACTGTCCAAGCTGGCCAATGTTCATGGCCCTTTCCCTCCACCCTCAAAAAACAGAAATACAAAAAGACTTGACAGGACACATGGTTGCTTGTCCATTACTGTTTCTTTAAAACTACTTATAATTTTGAATACACTATGGCACCTCCAGCACCTTGCCAAGTTTTCCAACATTAATGTCCATGCTCCCTCCAAAACCCAAACAAATATAAGCAGCAGTGGCACAAAACAATTTTTTGAACAGTGTTTGTAGTACTTAGCTGTATACCCAATGTTAATGTGCATCTATTCCTGTTGAAAACACTGTCAGCAGTACTTTAACAACTTTTCATACTTTTCTGACCCTGCTCCAAGTCCTCCTGAATCCCAGAAAAACAGAAATACCACAGAATATATGTGAGACTGTTATACACTCATACTAAAGAAAAAAATAAAAATTACTAGGCCCCATAAATGCTGCTGCTGCTTCTGACACATTCACCAAATATACCACCACTGTGGATCCTGCCGCTCCGAATAACAATGGCCAGAGAAACTATTATGCCCCATTAATTCTGCTGATGATGACACATTTCCTGACTATGCCATCCTGGCGTACTGTGCTGCATCAAATAACAGCAGCCAGAGGAGCTACTATGCCCCATTAATTCTGCTGATGATGTCCGATTTCCAGACTGCACCACCACGGTGGATCCTTCTGCACCAAATAACAACAGCCAGAGGAACCACTATGCCCCATTAATTCTGCTGATTATGACCCATTTCCTTGTCTACACCACCCTGGTGGATCTTGCAACACCAAATAATAAGAGCTAGAGGAACTACTATGCCCCAGTAATCCTGCTGATGATGACTCATTTCCTAAATCTATCACCACTGTGTATTATGCCACAGCAAAGGACAACAGAAGGAGGAAGTACTAGGCCTCATAAATGCTGCTGCTACTGTCACAATCACTAAATCTGCCACCACTGTGGGTCTTATCATACCAAAGAACAACAGAAAGATGAACTACTATGCCCCACTAAGGCTGCCAATACAACTGCTGCTTAACCATTGCATGAATCCACAGCAATGTCACAGGTTAGTATAACTCTTGACAGTTCAAGTCGTTACATATAGTACTTAACTAATTGTTTGAGAAAGTATGTCACATACTATTGACCTAATGATACTCATGCAAGAGGTTATTCCATAGAAAACAGCATTGTTTGTGTAGTGCAGGGTGTGTGGTGTGTGCATAGACAAGATGGTGGTATTAGGGTAGTTTGCTGGGGTAGAGTAGGGTCAGAACAATACTGTACATAGAGACATGTGAATAACACTTCAGTAGCGTACAGCTGCAGTTCACCAGTGCTATAGTCAAATCTTCCTGCTTCTATAAGTAGACTTTCCTTACTTATATCATAGATCATGATATGACACTGCTTCTGCTACACTGCTAAGTCCATTTCAGCTGATTAGATCATCATTCATTTTCACAAAAACTGTGGCACCTTGATGTGTTCTATAGAAGTGGCCAGGCAAGTATCAGCGTGTTTTGCAAACATTTTATTTTCTCAATGAAAAGTAGGTAATCATGTAAGTATGGGAGAGATATTCTTACTATCATACAGGAATGGGTTAGGGATAGTGAGGGGTGATCACACACAAGTTTGCGGTTGTAGAGTAGTTGGTGAGTGTAGGCATAGTTGGCATCCATAGAACCGTATTTAGAACATGTGAAGAAGCCTCATAAGAGGTCATACTTTGATAAGCAATGCAATATTCTGCTTTGTTTATGTAACTACAGTATCTCTGATTTTTTCCTTGCCAGGTCATGATGTCATGCGCTGCTGCTGATGTTGTTGCTCTTCAGACCCTGTGGCTGATTAGAACAAGATTCAGTATGAAAGGACTGTTGCTCAGTGGTGTTTAATAGAAGTGAAAAGGTTAGTATAGTGTTTTCCCAATTTATACCACCAATGAATTTTGAATTGTACAGGTGATGTATACATATAATTGATCATGGTTTTGGAGTTTGGGGTGGGGTAGGTTGGTTGGGAAACATGGTTTTGATAATAATACTTTTCCAGACAATTTTGTTGCACATTAAATACTGATTGATGTCAGACTAGGTGATCAGAGAATGTTCAGAACTGTTGTACCAGCAGAACATGTGCTTTCACACAGTGTTGTTAACAAGGTATTGTTTCTCAGGTGATTCAGCAACTTAATGACTGTTATGTTTTCCATTTGTACTTCTGTACTACTAATTATAGCACAATGGATGCTTTCAGCTGCTGCTCCCACAGTGCTTTCTTGCTGCTGCTGCTGCTGCTCATGTTACTGGTGGGATCATCCCTTACTCCGCCATCCCTGTGGCTTCATGTTCTGTCCATCCCAACTGCCCAGGTAAGTAATATTTTTTTTCAGTGTAAGCTTTCAAGTTTTTACCCTTGTTTTCATTTCCAGACAGGACATTCTATGGAAATTAATGGGATGGCTCATTACTGGCCTCTGACTTCCTAGGTTGTTTTTAGTGACAAGGTAAGTAGTACTGTTTGTTATGTTTTGTCGTCATTTGTTCCTGAGATCTACAGCATCATAATTGAGTCAGATGGGTGTACATTGTATGCCCGACCTCTATGCAGGGGAGGTGGCTGGGGAGAAGTGGAAGGGGTGTGGAATGGAATTGCTGAGGTAGCCAAAGAGCACTACTGTGCTTAATATGTTATGTAAGGTAAAAAATTGGCAAGGACTTTTGGTTTAGCTGATCAGGCGATCAGCAGCTGGTAATAATAATAACCAATGTTAGGTTTCCTTTCTGTTTGCAACTATTCTCATGTTTTATTTTTCAGGTCTGCCTATAATATGCTCCTCCTATGCTGCTCCTGCTGTTGTTGTCATCTTCCCTTAATCCACCAGCCCTGTGGTGGACTAATGGTGTGTGCCCATCCCCACTGCCCCCGTAAGTACTTATTTTTTTATATTTTTTATATATATTGGCAGTGAAAGCTTGAAAGTATTTTTTTAGTTTCTCTTTTAGTGTGGACTCAATCAGATGGTCATTGAGACCGCATTTTTGGGGTGGGGAAACCAGTGGGGGTTGATACTACAGTGGTAGTGATACTGGTGTAGTAACTGCTGTAGGCACAGACCTGTTGCAATGCATGTAGATTAGGAAAAGGAGAGAGTATGAGAGAGAGAGTGGGTTCAGTTCCCACATCTGGCACTAGGTTAATATCCCAGTACTGACACTGTAGTGCAGCATGAGAGGGGTGCTGCACTTCTGAAGGCTCCTTCTTTCAGATGAGACGTTAAACCGAGGTCCCATCTGCCTGGATTGGTGGTAGTTCAGGTGGATGTTAAAGATCCCATGGCACTTATTGAAAAGAGTAGAGGAATTTTATTGAAAAGAGGACTCAGAACAAAACAAATAAAACAGAGGTACAAAACAAACAATAACATAGATAAACAAAGCATAAAAAAAATCAAAATTCCCAAGTATCACAATTCACCCATAAAATGTACCCCTAACCTGGCCTTATAAACGAAAATCAGCAGTATAAATGTTTCGTAGAGTGAGAGTTACATTGGAAAGGAGTTCATCAAACAACACAGTGCACTGCTGTGAAATCCAAAACACCTAGATTGCCAGATATAAAAGCGAAGAACAGAAAAACTAACAGCAATGTGTCAGCAGGATACTTGGACCATTCACCCTATGTACTCCATACATCAATGTACAATAAGAAAGAGATAAAATAAAGGCTCATGCCATTTGGTAGCTAAAAGGACCAAAAGCTTGAACGTAAGGACACAGTAAAAAGATGTTCCTGAGTTTCCAACTGGGAAACACAAGTACGATTACAGTACCTGTCACTAATTTGCTTGTGCTTATTGGAATTACCAACTGGCAATCTTCCATACAAACTCAACCAAACACTATCCCAAATGAAATCAGGCAACCTTCTACTAGAGAGGGTCAAAAGAACTGTATCCACAGATTCAGAAGAACAATCCGGAAAGATCAAAACATCAGTAAAATCTATGGAAACAATATAAGCATACAATTGTTTTCTAGTCATGGTTTCTAATTGTGAGACAGAAACATTCTATTTTAACAACTGTCTAAAGAGTTCCAAACCATATTTAGGAAAAAAGGGAATTTTCATAAATGGAGAGGGTTTCCCCAATTTCCAAAGAGGCAATCCCTTGGAAAAGCAAGTACGAACATATGGATACCAAAACTTCCAACCAGGCTTAAGTAACGGACTTAAATTATACGAAACAAAAATACTAACAAAAAAAGCCACTGGATGAACCATAGCTACTCCTCCTTGTCTAATACTTTGATAAGTATATCCACGTTTAATGGGGTTCAATCTACTCCCCCAAAAGGCCTGGAAAAAAAAAAAAATAAGGAAGTAAACAAATGCACCGGAGGAGGAAATACATAACTAATAAACAAAAATATAGGAACAACTAAAGATTTAATAAGTAAAACCCTCTTACGTTTAACAATTTGTTTCCCATTCCATCTGGAAACACGTAATTGAGCCTTATCAAGTTTGTGGGACCAATTTGTAAGAGACATATCACCAGCACCAAATTTAACCCTAAAATAGTCACATGATCTCTAGAAATCAGGATACCAGAGAGGTACCTGATACAGGAATAGGACAATCACCCAAAGGAAAACCCTACTTTAACATAGTTAATCTTTGAACCAGAACAACTGAAAAGAGAGACAAAACACCACTGATGACAGGTCCTTCCTGAACATCAGAAACACAAAGGACCAGGTCATCAGCATAAGCTAAAATTTTAACTGGAGGAACACTAACATCAATACTCAACCCGCAAGACCCGTGTGAGTACAAATTAAGCTCAGTAAAACATCAATAAAAATACATAAAAATAGGACTCAGAGGACAACCCTGGTGAACACCGTACAGATTTTAATTGGTCTACCAATCCAACCATTAACATTAGGAAGAAGCAGCAGAACCATACATATACGAATCCAGGAAATAAAGCCATCCGTAAACCATAAGCGTGTAAAACAGAAAACAAGAAATCATGGGAAACCTGATCGGAGCTTTCTCCTGATCCAAACTTAAAACATATCCATCCAATCGACCAGACTGAGCAGCGGTAAAGATTTCCCGCAAGATCAATAAATTATCATATTAGCTTCTACCAGGAATAGAACACGTTTGGTATGGACAAATCAGTGCATCAACAACCTGTGACAACCTAAGTAATAAAATTTTACTCAAAATTTTTAAATCAGTATTCAACAAACTCAATGTCCTCCAATTCCATAAATCTTCCTTAGGGCTCTTTTTATATAGTAAAACAACTAAAGCCAAATTCATAGAGGATGCTAAAGAGGAAGCAGACAACATCTGATTATATAACTGGGCCAAGACCGGGACAAGGTCGTCCTGAAACGTCTGGTAAAAAATCATTCCCAGGCCATCAGTGCCAGGAGCAGAATCAGAATGTAAAGAAAAAATAGCCTGATGCACTTCAGCTTCAGAAATATCCTGTGATAATTTCTGACAGTCAATAGCAGACAACTGTGGTAAATGTAAAGAATTAAAATTAAACAAATCACACTGAACAGTAACATCTTTTTTATATAAAGACTCCAAATAATGACCAACAACATCAACCAAATCAACTGGTGAAGTAACCAAATCATCATTCATAGAGGTTAACTGTGTAATTATACGATGGTTCACACGATCTTTTCAATCCTGAAAGGGATCTAAAGCACCCTTGTGTAATTTTAAACCAAACCTATGTTCATGAGCCAAGGACTTAGCTCTATCATACTGATAGGAAAACATCTGTGTTTTAACAGCCCTAATTTTTACCCCATAATCAATCTTCTCAGTCTCTGCCAAGGAATATAACCTCTGTAATTGTGTCCAGAGACGTAAATATTCAAAATACTGTGAGGTAACCTTGGCACGAGAGCGAGCTTGAAAAAAGGACTTCCAAGCAGTTTTGGAATCATCCCACCAAGAGGCCACATCGTCATACATATCAAAAACAGAAAGCCGGGCAATAAATTCCATTTTCCATGCTTTCAAAACAGTCTTATCTTCCAATAGGGAATTGTTCAGACGCCATAGATTTTTCTTACATCTAGGTGCTCCCGCCCATGTCAGGCAAACAGTAAGGGACTTATGGTCAGAAAACTCCCAAGCATGTAAGGCAACCGAGGAGACCTGCAATATAGCAGAGAGAAAAATGAAATCAATCCTAGTAGATTGAGAGGACTTAAAAAAAGTATTACCACCAGAGGGATATATACAACGATAAGCATCCTGAAGCTGAGCAATATCAAGAATGTGTAAAAGTTTATTAGAGTCACAAAACAATTTTGAGGTTTTCAACCCCTATCAGAGGCACACAGAGCACAATTAAAGTCGTCTGCCCAAATAAGGAAGCGTGAAGTATGGAGATAAGGCTGAATGTCCAAAAAAGAGCAACGATTGAGCTTTGGTCTGTGGGGCATAAATATTAATCAGTCGAAGCGTACACCCGAAAGTTAATATCCAATAATAAAGCTCTGCCCGGCAAATATCAACCAATTTAGAAACTTTCAAAAGCGAATTAGTGAATAATACCCCAATACCATCACAGAGGGAGTCCCCAATAGACCAAAAGGTGGCACCTTTGACCATAGATTACAGTAGCGTTGAATTTCAACAGTAGTTTTCAATCTAGTATCCTGAAGACATACAATATCACTGTGGCATTGTTGTAAACATGACAAAGTGGTAACCATCTTCTTATGACTTTTAATACTGTTAACATTAAGGGACGTAATAGTTAAGGAACCCATTAAGGTGAGAGAAAAAAAGGAGAAAAAACAAACAAAAATAAACACCAATCAGTTAAGGAGCTTTAGCAAACCTTCTACGCTGGGACCGTCGAAGAGAGACCTCTGTTGGCCTAACATCTCCGTCATCCCCTTCCGAAAGAATATCAGTAACAGTAGAAGCCCTGGAAGAAAGGTCTGAATATTCACCCTTAGACTTATCCCCAGTAACCAATGCAGCAAAGTGATTGCCCTCTTTCCAGGAATCAGTACTTCCACTACCGGGTAAGACCAAAGGGGAAGGGCAAGAAAGAATCGCCTTACCAGATCTATTGCGTTTTTTAGCAGAAACAAGTTTAAAAGGTAGATTGGGGGGGGCATCCCAGTTTCCATAGATATCTCCTGTAAAGGGAGAGCAGAGGTAGAGGGCATAGAAGGATTAGGAGAAGCAACAACAGTAGCAGGGGGTACAACAAGATCCTGTACCGTCAGGGAAACAGTATCAACATGGCGAACAGGAGGAGCATCCAAGGAACGAGATTCTTCAGGAGAAGGGACAAGAGGTTCAATAGCACCAGCGACAGCAGCCATGTTTAAAGAGTCACTATGCTGAGCCACTACAATCAGGCCTTCCTGAGAAGGGCAATCTTCTCTATTATGGGAAGCCCACTGACATTTTGCATAACCATGTCCAGTTTGTTCGAACAGATTACATTTAAATAAATTCAGGCAAGAAACAGCCTGGTGACCAAATTCAAAACAATGGGAACATCTAGGGGTATCACATGCTGTAATAAGATGCATTCGGGAGCCACACTTAAAACAAGATTTAGGCTGACCAAAGTAAAATAAACTGCCTCTGTCCTTCCCAGAAAAAAACTATTGGGGAGATGCTGAGGCCCACAGTTGGTAGAAAAAAGCTTAACACGCAATTTCCAACCACCATTCCAAATCCTCTCACTATCAAGGATCGGAACAGGCCTATCCAAAACATCACATCGTTTACGTAACCAAGAAAGGATATCCTCTATATGTACCCCTTCATTAAGAAACATAATTGTAATTAATTTAACAGCAGGTTTTGTTAAGGGAACAGCCAAAAAAGGGACCCAAAGAGGAGAATTCTTAACAGCGTGATATGAGGACCAAAATTGCTCTAAACCAGAAATAGTTTTAAAGCTCACATCATAATTAGAGTTACCAATATGAATGAGAGCATAAATGTCAGAAGAAACAAATTTCAAAGAACCTTTTAGCAAAGTCTTTGATACATAAAGTCTATCCAGCAGGTCTTCTAGTCCACCCTTACAAATCAAAAGAACAGCATTTCTGCAGGGGGCTGGTTCACCATTTTATTGGCAAATAAATCAGACAGCTTAAATTGTGGGGGTTCCTAGGCTATGAAGGTTTAGGTTCTACAACAGCAGTACCCAAATGCAAGCCAGGTAAAGGAACAGCAGAAGTAGTAGCCCCATCAGCAACACATGCAGGAAAAGGTACATCAGGCTCAGGAGGTAATGTGGTATCTGTAGATAAAGGACACAAGTCAGAAGGACCCGGGAGAATTATAACGCTTCACTACTTGCGTCATCAGGATCAGGATCCAACTGCCATTCGAATGTTTCGACCACCCGCTTGCCTGAATCGCTTTGTCAGGGGACCATGCGAACAAAGTCGGGAAGGAGAGGGCGAAGGAGAACCAGGCTCAACAGGAGATACACCAGAAACAGCCTGGGCGACAGGTATTGCAACACCACCCCTTAGCCTTCTACGCGGAAAGAAAATCAGCCTCCTTGGAAATTGTACTCCGACGTAATATATTACTGTGCAGCCCCAAGCGTTTAGAAGGAATCATCGAACTTACTGTACCCGAGTCCAGGAGCAGGGGGAAATGGCTTTTGGCACCCTTCGGTAAGACGGACAGAACTGCCAGCCACCCCAGGAGAACGCAGTGTCACAGACTCACAATCCAGAGAAGCAGCATGCGCATCATCAGTAGGCGACCCAGAAGTACGGTAAGCAGTAGGGGAAGAAACAGGAGAAGCCGAACGTAGAGCAGCAATTTCAGAAAGGATCCAGGACTTCCGACGTGTACAGCGCTCCTCCTCGGACACAATAGAGGCCAGTAAACGTTCTTTTGCCGCAAGAGTAAGTACAGCATCATCCTTCAAATCAGCAACAGGTGTAGAAACAGCAGCATTAGAAACAGATTCCTCAGAGGTTTCAAAAAACTCCTCAGGTACAGCAGTGTCCAAAAACTCAGAATTCACAACTTCAGCCTCTAGTACCACAGGATCAGGGGAGGAGGCCCACTCCCCCGTCCCTTCCACATCCATCTCCTCCGAAAGCTGAGCAGAAGTGGCCATCTTGCGTCCGACAGCCAAAGGCTCCCCCTCCAAAGAGTAGGGGAATTTCCCTGGTGTCCTGGCCAAATTTCCCTCATTCACTAAAAATACCACCAACAGCTTAATCTGGTTCAAGGTCAGTTGGCATTCATCTGTATCCCCCTTCCCTGGGTCGTGCCTGAAAATAGGCAGGATTTGTCTAGTGCACTTACCCGGTCAACAAAAACTAAATAAATAAAATAAAATAAATAAAAAAAGTATGATCCGCATTGTTGTTTTCCTGGCCTAACAGGTGTTGTTCCTCAGCTAAAGAATGGCGGTCCATGCTTCTCTTTGTGTTTCTGCAACTCTCGGTGTGCTTCCCTTTCAGGTCTGCCTGTATAAGGCTTTGTGAATGCTGCTACTGCTCCTGCTGCTGCCTGGAACCTCTCGAAGTCCACCACCTCTGTGACTTACTTCTGTGTACCTTGAAAGTTCCCAGGTAAGTACTTAGCAGTGTTTTCTACAGTAAAAGATTGCATTGTTTTTTTCTTTCCAGACAGGTTGTTCTATGGTCATAGCATACTGTATATGTACATAGGTTCTGACTTACTTCAAGTGGGGGAGTGGCAGTGGTAAGGTACAACCCATGTTCATTAAATAGAAATATAGAAACAAAGACTTTGACAGCAGATAAGGACCGATTGGCCCACCCAGTTTGCCCATTTCCCTACCTATTGGATGAGCTGCAGATCCTGGTTAACCAACAGCCTTCTTCTTTCTACCCCATTATGGTTTGCCTTATGTCTGTCCCAGCGCATTCTTAGATTCCCACATTGTTTCTGACCCCATGGCCTCCTTAGGAAGGCCGTTTCATACATCCTTCACCCTTTCTGTAGAAAAATACTTCCTCACGATGCCCCTGAGCCATCCCCCCTCTATCTTCAAATTGTGTCCCCTTGTTCCTGCACTCTCTTTTCTGAAATATGCTACGTTCTTGGACTTTGTTGATTCCTTGAGGTACTTAGAAAAGGGAAAGGGGTTAGGCGCTCAAGCTGGAAGTAATGTGCACAAATGCCTGCAGTCTGGGAGCAAAACTCAGACCAAATGGTATTAATGGAATGAGCAAACCAGGACATAGTAGCTATTACAGAAACATGGTACACTAGGAACAACACTGGGATATAGCTATACCAGGATATACACTTTTTGAAGGATAGGAAGGGGGGTAGTGCCATGTATGTGAAGGGAGAGAACTAAAGCAGCAGAGGTTCAAGGGTTACAAGAAGGAGTAGAGGCACTGTGCATCACCCTGGAGGTGGGAAAAAGGACAGCCTTTTGAAGTGGAGTGATTTACGGGCCTCCAGCACAGCAGAAGAATTAGATGAAGCTCTTGTGGAAACCATCCACAAAATGGCAGCCAAAGGGAACTGCTACTAATGGTGACTTAAACCTGCCTGAGTTACATTGGATCACTCAGACTGTGAGTACAACAAGGGCAAGGACTTCATGACTGCTCTGAATGGGGCAAATATAAGACAGCTTGTTGCAGAACCAACCCATGAGAAGGCTATACTGGATTTGGTCCTGACCAATGGGAACAGGATCACAGATGTGGAGCTGGGCAATCCCCTTATACTAGTGATCACAGGACACTATGGTTTAAGGTAACCACAGTGTAGGAGTCAAGCTATACAAGGATAAAAGTCCTAGATTTCAGGAAGACTAACTTTATGGAGGTGGGTAGAAATCTTAAAAGAGCCCTAGCAGTGGAAGATACAGGAGGGAGATGTGGTAAAACAGTGGTCTAGACTCAAGTGAGTCATAACAGAAGTAACAGGTCACTGTCAAAGTGCATAGCAAGAGTAAAAGAAAGAACAGGCCATTATGGTTCTTGAAGGTAGTGGCTGAGAAGGTGAGGGAAAAGAAAAGAAAAGAGCCTTCAGAAAATACAAGGAAACAAAAAAAGATTAGGACAGAGAACAAAATCTGGAGAAGCAGAGGGAATCTGGGAAAGTAATTAGAAGGGATAAAGCACAGACAGGGGAAGGTATAGCCTAGGTTATTAAGAATGGCGACAAGACCTTCTTCAGATATATTAATGACAGGGAAAAGACCAGAAATGGGATTGTTAGGCTGAAGAAGGAAGGGGGAGATAGGATAAAGGATGATGCAGAAAAATCTGAGATATTGAACAAGTACTTTTGCTCAGTATTCACCAGGGAAATGGAGGGTGAGGGACTGAGACTCATTAAGAGGTATTCGGGGAGGGAGGTAGACACCAGCCCATTCATGGTGGAAAGAGTCCTAGAAGAACTCGGGAAAATAAAAACAGATAAGGCAATGGGGCCAGATGGAATCCATCCATCCAAGAGTACTAAAGGAACTCAGGAAAGTGCTGGCAGAACCACTGGCTGCCCTTGTCAACACATCACTAGAAGTGGGAGAGGTTTCTATGAGTACTGGAGGAGGGCAGATGTGGTCCCACTCCACAAGAGTGGAAGCAGAGAGGAGGCAGGCAATTACAGGCCTGTAAGCCTCACCTCAGTAGTGGGGAAACTAAGAGAGTCCTTAATTAAGGAGATGATTGTGAAGTTTTTGGAGGTTAGTGGGGCACAGGATCTAAGGCAGCATGGATCCTCAGTGGAAAGATCCTGTCAGACGAATCTTATAGATGTCATTGACTGGGTAAGCAGGGTGGTAGATCAGGGAGGGGCAGTTGAGGTAGCCTACCTAGATTTCAGCAAAGCCTTTGACACTGTGCCAACAGGAGATTGCTAAAACAATTGGAGAGCCTGTGAGTGTGGTTCCTACAGTGGCAAAGTGAGTTGGGAACTGGATAAGGGACAGGACTCAGAGGGTGGTGGTAAATGGCATGAAATTTGAGGTACGCTTAACTAACAATATACTCAACCTTCCTGGTCTCAAGAATCATAGGTGTCAGTGAATTAGAGTACTGCTGCTACAGTAGTGCCTCGTGAACATCTCAGTTATGGTAGCATAACGAGAGCATATTACTGTATGTTTTTATCGGTAATAATCACATCGTAATCGGTCTGATATGTTACCATGACAATGAAATTAGAGATGTGTTTCAAATATCATGGCAACCCCGATAGCTATTTCAGCAAGGTTACTGTTAAAAATCCATACAAATACAATGGCTTTTATAGTGTATGGGATACTAAGCACTCATACAGTCACCATCATTATAGTGTATAGGACAAAATCCCAATTATGGCCCTACCTTTTTGTTGCCCTAGCTGAGGGTCTCCCTAAGGGCCAGCTCTCTCTGATGAATAAGGGCTCCCCATGCATTATATAGCAATATGTAGTTGTGCACACAGTACTTTCTGACCCTATTTAATCCTTATCTGTGTTAACAAATAATAATATACATATCTTACTACCAGACAGGGTCTCCACACTGCTGCTGCTTGGTCCTTCTGTTCTGCTTCCTGGCACTGTTGAGCTGGACTCTACAGGGATGGCAGTGATGGTAGAGCTTCTGACAGCACCTGTTCACACTGAATAGAGGAATACTGTAGTTCAAAGCAGTTTTTCTGGCAATTGTAGTACATAATAAGATTAAAGCAGCACGGCATGCCAGCAATCAAACACATGGCAGTAAAACAATCAAGCAGTACAGTGTAATTGAAAGACTATCTGATGGCAGTACGTTAGAATAATAAAAGTAATATACTCACTAGCACTGTCATCCTCCACTCACATGCTTTTGGCTTGCATAGCTCCTGTGTTGGTTTTCTCCTGCTATGGTCTCCCTTCTTCTACCCCTTCTCTTTGAGGGTCATAGCTCCACCAAGGTCCTTCAAAACCTCTCTATCTCACCTTTGTATGTTGTCCCATTTGTGCTTTATTTGTCGCACTGTACAGGACATGACATCCTCTCACTCTGCATCAAGACTGCCCACAATTTCTCCTTCTCTTTTAGAGGGAGCCTCTCCGGCCCATGCAGTTTGGACATGAGAGCGGTGACCTCCTTCACTAGCACTGCAACCTCTTTAAGGGAGAAGGTGGGTGCAATATTTTTCTGTGTGCTGCTTCCACTGGTGGAGGTGGTGGCCTGCTGTTGCTGGTCTTGTTCCTGCTGTCCCCTCTGTTCCACCCCATTCTGATGTTCTGCTTCCTCCTCCTGGCTCCTGCTACCCCCTATTCGACTTCTGAAGTTGTAGCCATGTTATTAAAAAACTTGAAATTGTAACAGCAACTATCACTTTCACTCACTATCCTCCCTCGAGTCCCTCTATCTCCTACTTTTCATGAAACAGGAAACAAAATGTCGATTTCCATTTCTGCCTTTAGAACCGTGAGTGTTTTATTACACAGTTTTCGGATAAATCCATGGTTCTCATTGGAACACTGTTTAAAAACTGCGGGAATTTTTTACCACGGGCATACATAAATGCAGAAAAAGTCACCTTAACTGCAGTAGTTTAGTTCTGAAATGCACAAATAAGTTTCTTACCTTTTATAGCACAGTATTAATAAATTACCCGCAGTTTGAACTGATTCTGCGGAATGTATTTTCTGCCGCCAATGTGTGGCCATATTTGTTTTTCTACTGGTGTTATTTACAATTTTAAGGTCACAACTGTTTTTAAGCACCCAATCTGTTGAGCACCTTAACTGTAGGGTCCACAATTAACCTTTTCTGTATTTCTTCATTGCTTCATTTTTTTCCCTCCTTTCCTGGTTTTATTCATATATTCTTTATGTTAAATTCCACAGAACACAACTGCTGCATTATTTTATATTCAGCTCTACACTGAATTTTATGGTTTAGCATAGTACTTCCACGGAAAACTTAAACATAACACTGCATGTACAGTAGCTGTACTACAGGATTTGTAGCTCTGCTGGTCTGTGCTTCTCACATGGGTACTGCTGGAGTGCAGAGGAGACATCAGGTGACAGCACACTATTCTTACTGCATATCCTTTGAGTTCTATATGCTGAGAAGAGAAAGTTTGTTGTGGCTGACACTGGTTCTGTTGAATGTATGTGTGTATGCAAATTAAAGTAAGGGGGATTGAGCTGCCAGCACATAGCAGGAATTGCATGGTGTGCAGTGTAAGACAGAGAATACTGTGGTAAAACCAACATACTGGTCTCACAACAAGCCACGGATAACACTGTTTAGACACAAACAAGTAACGATCATATGTCTGTCATGTGGTTTCATCATTATCATTTGTGTACCTGCAGTGGTGCTTTTTACAGAACAAGACCAGCATAGCCATCCCTGGCTTGAAGCAAGACCAGTGTGCTGGTTCTGCCACTGCAGTCATTCTTGTCCTCACACACTCCACACTGCTGCAGGCTTAGATCAGTTGTTCTGAATTTAGATAAGGCAAAGTGACAGTATGTTCTGAGTTGGTGGTCCAGCCTAACTGCTGGTGTTGTGCCTCAACAAAACACTGCCAATCCTGCTTCTTTCTTGTGTTTGTGCAACTGTTGTGTGGTTTCCCTTTCAGAGTGACTAAGGCTTTTTGGCTGCTGCCGCTGCTGCTGCTGCTCCTGCTGTAATACCTTCTTACTGTGCCTGCCTGGTGACTTCATGGTGTGTCTATGCCAACTAACCAGGTAAGCACATAATATTTATTTTCATTTTCAGTGTAAGCTTGCAATTGGTTTATTTTTTCTATTTAGTGTTGTTTCAGACCATCTCTGAGGCAGGCGGTTGGAGTGAGGTTTCCAGTGGGGGGTGTACACTATAGTGGTAGTGGTAGTACTGGAGTAGCTGCTGTAGGTGCAGCAGACCAGTTGTGCTGCAGGTATATTTATGTACAGAAAAAGTATGTTCTTCTGCATTTTGAGATTGGAAATAACCCAATACCTTCTACCTTTTGGCCTCAGATCAACAGCTACAGGGTCCCTGACCTGTTTTGAATGGGGACCGATCCCTTCGACCACCTTCAAAGGAGCATTAGAGTTCCAGATACCTATGCATTTAAGTATGCACAAGTTAGTAAGGCTCTTGCCTCCTTTTTTCGCAGTATTCCCAAGACAGATTCAACTGTTGCGGATGTGTCTGTAATCCTCCAAGTGGCTAAACAGTCCATCCCGTTTCTAATACTTATAAGACTCTCCAAGTATTGGACTCTAAATTACCATCTGGGATTTGTTATTATTGGACACAGGAATTGGGAATCCCTGAGGACACTGATTTATGGGAAAAACTCTAGCAGACATCTTATAAATGTATAAAACAGGATAGACTCCGTTTAGCCCACTTTAACATTATATAACCTCTATTTTACACCAATAATGCTTTTAAAATTTGATACAGTTGAAATGTCCCCAAATCATTTTAAGTGTTTCAGTTCTCAGCAGCTTTCAGAAGCAGACTCATTGTGTGGTTTGCTGGCACCTGGCTGATTTTGTGTTGCTTTGAGATGAGAGGAGCAGCAAAGACCTGGAGTGGAGTGCATACAACGGAGGCATAGGTATTCAAGACCAGCGGACCTTTTCTTGCTCTTATCAGAAATGATTCCAATCTAAGCCCATGTTTTTGAATCCCCTCTTCACACCTTTGAATTACTGTACATCTGCAAAATTAATTACATACTAATTCACATCTGTCATTTCAAATCTTTAGGAACTTTTTGTGCTAATTGATTTTTTTTTAAACATCTTTATTGACCATTTTTTATTTTCCACAAAATATAAGACAGACATACACAAAGGCCCAATTGTTCCTGGGCCCCCCACCCCAAAAGTGAGTGAGGTAACTATGTACAACATTTAACTATATACATACCCAGCTGCCTTGCACCACCCTTGATCACCCTCTACATATCCATATTCAATAACAATATACAGTAAAATCTCTGCCTAGGGAAGTACATTTAGATGTCAGAGTCTAAGACTTAGGTTAATTCTATATAAGTACAAACCCACATCCTGAACAGTAGCCCTTAGGTGGCGCTCTGTAGCTGGGTCCCTAGGAAGAGAAGAAATCCGCCCCACCACACCCAGTAAACTACTACTGATTCCTATAATGAACTTCGGATGTTGTCCGGTTGAGTGAAATATATTAGGGTAATCAATAGGACACATTTTAGTTCTAGCCTCTACTCCTCATCTATAGATTCTTTCCACGTATCCCTCAGACAGACAGACCTGAACTTGGGGATTTAGACTGCAACATGTAGACCGCCTCCAGGGTCCTCCATCTCTTATCATAAATTCCTTTTTGGCCGTCCCTGAAGCATTTGTCTCTTAAACTCTACTCAACGTTTTGTGCAAGTCTCCCACCCATTGGTCATATGGATAAATCAGATCATTTTCCAATGCTTCAAGACAAATACTTTAACTAAGGAGGACATTAGAGAGATATGTCCTTTAATGGGTGATGCTGAGGATATCTGTCATGTCCCCAAGACACAAATCTTTTGATCGATAAAGTCTCTGTAATTCACTCACGGGTCCATGTTGCATCTGATTTGCTCCCATACAGGGTAAATTTTGGAACATTGACACATGATATGGAATAGATCCCCAGGTTGGCCCACACCTGAAACATAGGTCTGTCTTGTCTGAGGCTCTCTAGCACATAGCTTAGCAGGGTATAGTATATATTAGAGACTACAAAAAATTGCATTATCCTATACTTAGGGATCGAATGTACCTACTACTGTTCCAAACCTCTTTCCAATCAGGCCCTGGGGAAAGTATCCTTTTATTTTCCAATATGGAACTTTATGAACTTCTTTCCATATAAAAATCTAATAGTAGCTTGTAAAACCTAGACAAAGGGTCTCTTAAGGTCGTTGGACATCTTTAATGTGGTTCCACGTAAGAGGGAGTCAGGTCTCTACGCTCTCCCCCTCTCTCCATTCTATATATCATATTAGTGACCTGAAGTTTCTTAAAGAAGTTGATGTTGATACAGTGTTCAGGAAATACTACATTGTCTTCTCTTAAAAATCTGACTATTTCAGGTTTAGCAATAGAGTAGCCCACGCTTCCTTATTATCTGCTCCCAATGAGCATATTTGGATTACCCAAAACAGGTTGCTCCCTGGAGCCCCTTCTGGGCTTTCTTTGGTTTGGGACAGAAAGGTCCACCAAGCTACTAATGACTTGGCAATTGGGTTTGCTTTCCACCCTCTGGTAAGACATCAGGATTAAAAACAATACTGCTTCTGGGAGATGTCTAAGTTTCTAAGGATCTGTTTTCTCGACCTGTAACCAAGTTGGAATATATTTCTCCCATCACAGATCTGGTCCATTGTCCCATTATCCCCAGTTGTCCAGCCCATAGTACAGATGTAAGTCTGGAACTTTAAGACCTCCCATATTATAGGGCAGTCTGCAATATATTATATTTTCTCCTAGGGGTTTAGCACTCCATAAGAAATTGGAGATAAGCTTTTGTATTTTAATAAACCAGGGTTTTGAAATGTTGTAAGGATATAGATGTGGGGATACAGAAGCCTGGGTAGCAGATTCATTTTAATCAACCCTAGCCTCACTGCCCAGTTCAACGGAAGCTTATTCCATCTAGCTATATCCATTTTGACTAGAGATTATTATCTTCAGGTTTGCCTCCAGACCCTCGTCCTCATTAGTTGTGATCCAAATGCCCAAATATTTGAGCTTTTCAATGACCATTTCAGTTGCAGATGATAAAGTCTGACTTGTCAGTGAATACAGTAAGGGAAGGCACCTGAGTCTTGTTCAGGTTTAGCTTATAATTGATACCCTGGAAAATTCTCAATTATCTCCAAGACTCTGATGAAGCTCTTTGCTGGTTCCTGAAGGTGCAGCAGATATGCGTCTGCAAAGACAGAGACCTTCATTTCCGTCTCTCCAACGACAATCCCCTGTATCTCCGAGTCCATCTGAATCACCCTTAGAAGGGGTTCCAAATAAATGTTAAATAGAATTGGCGATAGGGGGCATCCCTGTCTAGTTCCATTATCCAGACAAATTTCTTTCGACAAATAACCATTACATAGTACCCTAGCTGTAGGGGCCGCATATAGATAGATTTTTTATGCCTCTGAGAAGACCATCCGGGAATCCCATAGCTCTCATAGTTGTAAACAGGAAGTTACCGAGGAAACCCTATCAAAAGCGCCCTTTAGGCATCTAGTGCAATTAATGCCATGGGTATGTTGATTGAGACCTTATGTAGTATATGATGGAGTTTCCTAAGTGTGTCGTGGCCCTCTACCTGACATAAATCCTACTTGTTCTTGATTTATGCCTAGGGCAATTTTAGAAATTTATTGGCCAAGATCTTTGTTAGTAGCTTCAGTGTCCTGATTCATCATGGCAATGGGTCTATAACTTCCAGGGATTCTTTGGGCTTATCCGGTTTGAGGATAAGTGTAATATAGGCCTGATATAAGTAGGGTGAGGAACCCCATCTTGCATAATGTTTGAGAATAGTTCCTTCAACAAGAGGCAATATAGATGTAGTATGAGTTTTATAAAATTGTGCCATTAGACCATCAGGTCCCCAGTGTCTTGCCTTTTGGGGTAGGAGTTGATTACCTCTAAGATTTCGGAAAGTCCAAAATAGGGGCATCTTACCACTGAGCTTGTTCTGGATCCATTTGGAAGAGGTATACCTTTCAAAAATTCTTTGATATCTCCTCTCTGGCCGAAACACCCCCTGATAAGTTTCCGTAAAATAGGTCGCAAAGGCATCAGCCATTTTCTGGGGCTCTGTTATGATATCCCCTTGATAACTAATCATTGGGATTACATGAGCTGCCTCCCATTCCTTTATTCTGTGTGCAAAAAGCCTTCCTGGGGTATCCCTTTGCATGAGATAATTGGCCTGAATTTTTTCTGCCCACTGATCCCACTTACTAAAGAGGATGCCTGCCATTTCCTTTCTTAATTCCTTGAGGTCTAGGTCCACCCCCTCAGAGGTACCTTCCAAGGGAGCCAGCAAGTCGATAGCATATGAAATAAACCCTTCCCTCGCCCTTCTCATACTGTTCCTTCCCGCTATAAATCTCTGAGCCAGACCTAATATAAAACTTTACAAGTAGGCCATTTTAACCTCATGTCTGATAAATGTAGGAAGCTGTCTGAATTATGTCTCCTTAGAGCTTGCTCTAATCTCGGTAGTATATTTTCATCTACTAGTAAGGACTCTGCCAAGTCTCCATCTGTATGGTTTCCTTGGGGGGCTTCCATCGACCAGATCAATTGGACTGGGGAGTGGTCCGATAATATTTTAGTATGGGTAATCAGCTCCTCACTCCCTGAATTGCTTCTTGATTAACTACAAAAAATGATTCTTGAATGGGTTTTGTGTGCCCCTGAATAGAAGGTCATAGCATGGGTTCCTTTGTTACATACCTTAGTTGGGTCTACCAGCGCCGCCACCTCCTGGAGTTTGGCCATAGCTACCTGTGCTATAGATGGGGGCCGCACTGAAGGGGGCTTTTTATCAACTCTATTGTCGAGGCAAAGGTTCCAATCTCCCGCTAGGATTAAAGGGTGTTGGGTTAATAGAGCTATATCCCCTTCTACTTAGGTGGAGTGGGAGCATATATAGAGGCAATTGTTACTAATTCACCCATAATGGTACCCGTGACGTAGATCCCTCAGTAAACATCCCTAGCCTTGACCTGCAGGACCACAAACGGACAGTCTGTTCCGATGAGGACCGCTACTCCTCCTGAGGCTTTAGCATTTCCATCTCAAAAACCTGCCTTACCCACAGTCTCTTTAAGAGACCCAGGTCCTCTTTTAATAGATGGGTCTTCTGCATAAGCCACACTCTGTACTCCCAGTTGGTGAATATGTTTTAGTATCACCATTCTCTTCCTCCTCCCTTTGAGGCCTTTAACATTCCAAGTGATAATTTTAACATTAATCATGCAATTTCAATAATACCTCTCCTGTCCGCTTCCATCTGAGGCTGCCTTGAGATATGCGTGGGTCGTGGACTACCTTCCCCTCCTCTCCCAATAACCCCCCCCATCCCCGATCCTTCAATCGACCTCCCGACCAAATAGATACGTAGATGAACCATCTATTACTGAGTGGACTCCCAGACCCTCCCCATCCTTGTCGCCCACTCCTAGTCTACTTAATTCCCTGAAAGACACTCTCCCCCTCGTATCCCCTTTAACCTATTCCCATAGGAATATTTCAAGTGATATCCTCTCGTATTGTACACATGGGAAAGAGAATTTAGTACCTAAGTATGATAAATCCTAATAACCCCCCTGGTAGAGAGAGAGGAACAGCAAACCCAACAAACACAAAACCAAACCCCCACCTCCCTCTTTAATTCAGAGATAGGGTCAAGATCATGTTGCGGGCCTACAGTTACATCTGGGATACCTGACCCCTAACACATCCTTTGTTTAGCAAGTCCACAGTTCCAAGTGAGATTAAATTTTCCCACCTATTTATCCTGGCCCATATTAAAGTACTAAAGAAATCTCATAGCATAACAGCCCCCCTCCAATCCTGGAGGATCTGCTACAAAAGGGGCGTCAAAAAAAAAAAAAAAAAATTTTTGTCTTCTTCTTAGTCTTCCTTTTCTTCTTCTTCTTCTCTTCTGCCTTCCTTGTCTCAACCTCTCTCTCTCTCTAACATAAATTTCTCTGGTTCATTTCTCTCCTATTGTCCAGTTGTATTCAACATATTCAGATCCTGAAAGATGCCGCTTCCAGGTCAAATTCCTCCTTGGTAGGCTGTGTTTAGGCTAGATTTAAACAGGTCTGGAAGTTCCGTCTGTAGTCCTTCTGCTGCTTCCTTCTGCTAAGTACTTCTGGTCCCTGAATTGTAGCTTCACCACTAAAGTGGCTTGGGTGTTGCATCCTAAACTTCACTCCAGCCAGATAAAGCTTTTTCTTTATTTCTCCATACTCCTTCTGCTTCTCCTGAACCCTGGAGTCTGATCTTGAAATACCAATAGGGGTGCCCATTCATTCTAGGTTTTTTAGTGCTCTGGCTTTATTTAAGACATGATACTTCTCCTTAAAATTTAAGAAGCTTGGATAATGACTCTGGTCTGGCTCCGTGGGGTATCTCCTAAGGGACGGTGGGCTCTTTTCCAAATTATATGAGGTCCCCATATGGAGTTGGGCCTAACAGTTTCATTAGGAGGTCCTGAACAAATGTAATGCAGTCTGCCCCTCGGACCTCTCTTGGGACACCCACCAGGATCAAATTATTCCTCCGCTTTATGTGATTCCTGATCCTCTATACTCGATCCTCCAGCCTTCTTACTGGCTTGGCGCGGGTCACTCAGCTCCCACAAGGGACAGGGATTGTTCCAGAGGCCCCACGCGCTCCACATCTCCAACTCTTTGGGCTAGGATTTGAAGTTGGCTTTATTGAGGAAAAATCCACGAACAAGCCCCTTAAGGAGATTTTTAATCTCCAGAATATCGTCAGGGGATGCCTGACCCCCTCCCGCCCCTTTCTCGTCAAGCCTCTGGTCCTCTGGCACAGGCGATGGGGGTTTTGGCTGCTTCATTGCCGGCGCTCATGGGTCCGGGTTCTCGGGAGCTTCAAACTCCATCACGGGTGTTTTTGTCGGCCCCCTGATCATTCGCGCTTCCCAGCGAGCAGGATCGCCACCTCGAAGTCCGGCGATTCTTTGAGGACGGCAGAGGATTCCGAAGAGGTAAGCTGTTATCGAACCGCTACTCTAGGGGTCAAAATGACTTTTAATTTTAATTTAAATCAGTTAGGGCCCGGGAGCTCCGCTCAGCACATCCGTCCCCGACTAGCTCATCATGTGATCTGTTTTAGAACTTTTTTTTAACAATAATTAGCAGAGATGGGGACGCAGGTTCAGAAAATTTTGAAACTTCCAGAACATGTCTCATTTTCTGTAAAAGAATGTTATCAGAACTTTTTCAGTGTGCCATACATTTCTGATCATTTTAAAAACATGAATTCGGGAGCGTTATATACTCCCTTAGCTGGTCTCTATCTGGAACAGAGACTGCCAGTGTTGGTGAAAAGAACAAGAGGGAAGGTTGGGGTGTTGACAGAACCCAGAAAGCCAGATCAATATTCCTGTATGTGGCCCAACTTGCAGTGGTGTTACACATGGGGGTACTAACTAGCCATATGGCACATTACGTATACCGCTGCTGCAGTGACAGAAAAACAGAGAAGACCATCACAGCAACAGAATCAGCTGTTCACTGTGATGGTCTGCAGGTTTCCTGACACCGCCTTCTCCAGAGAGTTTGAACCCTCCCCAAAACAACTCCAACTTGACAATCTACAGTGCAGGGGTGCCCCACAAAAACAGTTCTTCCACTGATGGCACAATGCCGGCTGTTGGCATTGTGCCATCGTTGTAATGCCAATCTACAGAATTCCTGTTGATGTGGCTTAGTGGAACTGGCACATTAAATTTATAGTAACTGGAGGGAATTTTTCCCCCTGGGGAAAGCCAGTTATAATTCACTGTTATAACCAACTGGTTATAAGCACAAACATGCACCAGGTTTCCCTCGCTCCATGCATGTGCATACCATTGACTTACTGTAGCGCTACAGGAACTACTGGCCATTCTGTTTTCTGTAATTGTTGGATTGTGTTTTCAAGGCAAGAAAACTCTACCCATCAATTATATAAATCAAAACATGGGGAGGTGTGTAATACTTAAATTTTACACACACCTTCAGTGCTTTTGTAAACCCCTCAAGCATCACTGTCAGGGTATATGTAACATCCCACATATCAAATGTGTACAGTTATTTTCATTATACACACCTCCCTGTGTATTATTCTATGTAATACTGTACCACTCCAAGTTGCATTTAGCTTTCTTCCCTTCATTGATAATAGCTTAGAGAAACTGATGGTAAAAAGAATGTCTGTACTTTGACTCAGAGGTTCTGAAAGTTCTGATAAAGCTTGGTCTAATAACTATCAGAACTTTTCATGGCTCATCAGAACCTTTGGGAATCTCAGAACCTTTTGTGGTTCTCACATGCCTAGTAATTAGGTGATCTAATTAGCACACCCTCATTTTTTTAAATCCTATCTAAAAAAACTATCATTCTTCCCTGCCTGACACTCATAATGCTCCTTTTCCTTTTTAAGCACTTGCACTTTCCCACCTGCCCTTTGTGACAGCCTCCCTCCCCCCAGTTATGTCGCCTGCCTTCTTTGGGAGCTTACCACTTACCTCTGGAAACTAGGCCTCTCCCCACCATAGTGAGCTGCCAACATCTTCCCAGCCCCTTCATGACTTCTGCGTAGTGGCAGAGGTGACTTTAGTCAGTGGGGTGGAGCCTACAGATGGCTGGCTTTATCCTGCCATGGCAGGGGTTCTTTACACTGTTCTGCTGACCTCTGGGATGCCAAGGGCGAAGATGGCAAGGCACACGCATGTCAGATATGCTTGTGCACCATCGTGCGGCATTCCACTTCTCCAGCCAGGCTCCAGCCTGCACTCCCAGTTGTGCCCACTGAGCAGCAGTAGTGCTGCAGGGTATGTTAGCCTCTCTCCCTCCCTCCCTGAAGGAGGAGGAGGGCATCTTCCAGAATGCTCTGCCCTCCTTCCTTATGCCCACCCCCAGTGCCCCAGGCTTATTCCTGAACCCAGGTTGCTGTAGCTGAAGCAGTAGCTCGTTCACATACTGACAGGCTGCCATAACTCCATCTTAAATTTTAGGCAGCTGTGCATTTTAGCAGAATAAATTTGGTACTGAGGTTCACGTGATGGCAGCCTAGGAAGAGTAGCTCATCTGATCAGCTCCGTTCCCAGCCCATTTTAACAACCCTCGAGGTCAATAAAACATTGCCTTTTGTATGGTATCTACTTGTGAAGTGTTAGAGTTGCTGCAGAACATCGCAATATCTCCTGAAAATGGAAGCTTTATCAAAAAGCAAACGCTAAACATACACCGCCTCCTCCCTGGAGAAAGAACAGGCCTGAAACCCCTTGCCAGGGACCCAGCAAATCCAACTCGGGGTCATCTCAAGGCTAACAGAGGAAAGGTTTTAGAAATCTTTGCTCGCTGCTAACTCTTCAGTTGACGAGATTTCATCAGAAATCCAATGCTTCAAAGCAGCTTTAGAATCGTTAACATGAGAGTGGGGATAATGAGATCAAAATTAAATCTCTGGAACTCAAAGTGGACAAGCATGACCTGGAAAGAGCCTCCCTCAACAAGCGTTAATCAAGAAGATCGAGGAAAAGCTCGAAGACCTGGAGGGTTGGAGCAGAAGAAATAATCTAATCATATTTGGCATTCCTGAAAAGAGGAGAGTTCAGCCCCCTTCAATTTGTCCAGAAGCTTTCGAAAAGGTTGCGGGTCCACCTCAAAATGGCAGCTATATGGTCGAAAGGCTCACAGATCACTTGCCCGCCTTCCCGGTGCCTTGCTCGTCGTCCGATAATCTGTAAACTACTGAACTATCTGGACAAACAACATGTTTTGAGTAAGGTTAAATCACTGCAGGAAATCACCTGGGAAGGGAAAAGATTAGGATTGCTCACGATCTTCCACATTCAGTGCGGCTCAAGCGACAAAGTTTGCACCCCATTGTCTCTAAGCTGCGGCAGACGTCCACTGGACCTCCAGGGATATTGGATTATTCTTTTTGTACTTAGCCTGTGATCAGGCGGGCAGCGTCCACTGGACCACCAGGGATTTATGATTATTCTTTTCTACTGCAGCCCGCGATCGGGCTGTGAGCTGATGCTGTGCTGCAGGGGGTGTCGGTCCCCGATGGCTGCTGCCTGGCAGGGCGCCAGGTGCAAGTCATCAGGGATTGGTGCACCTGCATGCAAATGGGGCCATAATGACATGCAAATGGCCCCATTTGCACCTTGCATACATTGTGGCCCCATTTGCATGTCAACTTTTGAATATCGCGGTTGCTGCACCTTGCGCAGTGGAACTTGCGCTAGCGCATCCACATGCTCCACTCTGTCCACTGGCACTGGCGTAGTGCTACTGCGCAATGCACACTATGGGTGGCCAGGGTGCTATATTCAATAATGCTGAGCCATGGCACAGCTCCGTTGAATATCGCCCAGTCCATGCCCCTGCACAGCCAAAATGAGATCGTGCCTGGACTTGTGCCACAGTTGGCGCAGTTTGAATATCTGGGCCACAAAGTATGCTAGCTATTTAAGGAGGAATATCCAAAAATTAAGTAAGATTTACATTAAATTGTACAAATATATTAAAAGAACTGCTGTAAAACTGTGAGCTAATAAATAATCTTATAAAAATAATACTTTTCTCCACAGTAGAAAGGAGCAAATTAAACAAGGGCTTACAAGGGTGTTAAGTGAACAATGATGAACAGGTGAACTTTATTAACTGTATATTAGAAGTTACTTTAAATGTATCTTATAACCACCTTAAATTTTGGAAAGAAAGTTAAAAGCACCATAGTGGGATTTAAAAAAGAATATGAACAAATACTGTAATATTTACATTACAGGCGATAATTAGAAATGAATACAGACAGATGGCATGGATAGCATGCAGTTTTGGAGCTACACTGCTTAGTTAAAAGTAAGGTAGTCATTTACATACTCAGTTGACAACAGGGGGCTGTAACAATATAGCAATGCTTGTTTAAAATAACTTTTGAGTTATGGGTTAAGATTTTTGAAGTTGATACAAGGTATTTAAAAGAATTAAAAACTAAAAATAAAGTGAAACTTAATGAATTAACAACCGTCTCAATAAAAATAATAAAAAGAACAGACTGTAATGGAAATTATAATGTTATACTAAAAAAGATATATTTAACTTTTGTTTAGAAATTTCCCTGAAGAAGCATATGTCTATGTGAAACATTGGGGTTTACAAATCAAGTAAAAGGATTTTAAAGAAGAATCGTAAAAATTAGGCATTCATTTGCTTGAGCATAGAAACATAGAAACATAGAATTTGACGGCAGATAAGGACCGCTTGGCCCACCCAGTCTGCCCATTTCCCTACCTAATGGATAAGCTGCAGATCCTAGTTAACCAGCAGCATACTTCTTTCCTACCCCACCCCCCTAGAATTTTGTTTGACTGTCCCATGCATGCTTGAATTTCCTACTGTTTTTGACTCCACAACCTCCTCTGGAAGGACGTTCCATGCATCCACAACCCTCTCTGTGAAAAAATACTTCCTTAAATTACCTCTGAGCTGCCTCCCCATCTTCAAATTGTGCCCCCTTGTTCTTGCACACCTCTTTTTTTGTAAGATGCTACCCTCTTGGACTTTGTTGAGTCCCTTGAGGTACTTGAAAGTTTCTATCATATCCCCCCTCTCCCTCCTTATCTCGAGGCTATACATATTGAGCTCCTTAAGTCTCGCTTCATATGTCTTCCAGTGCAGACCCTGCACCATTTTAGTTGTCCTCCTCTGAACAGCTTCCATCCTGTCTATGTCTTTGTGGAGATTGGGTCTCCAGAACTGCACGCAGTACTCCAGATGGGGTCTCACCAGCTGTCTGTACAGAGGGGTAATAACTTCCTGATTTCTACTGGTGATGCCTCTCCCTATGCATCCCAGTATCCCCCCAGGCCTTCTTCCTGCCCTCTCACATTGCTTGCCCACCTTTAGGTCATCTGATATGACTACCCCCAGGTCCCTTTCCATTTTTGTTGTTGTTAGTATCTCACCCCCCATTGTGTACTCTTCCCCTGGGTTTTTGTTTCCCAGGTGCATTACCTTGCACTTCTTAGCATTGAATCTAAGCTGCCATACATTTGACCATCTTACAACCTTGCCAAGTCCCTTTCTCATCCTTTCCACCCCACCTTGTGCATCAACTTTGTTGCAGATCTTGTGTCATCTGCAAAGAGACATACTTTTCCTTCCAGTCCTTCTGCTATGTCGACATAAAGACATTGAAGAGGACCGGTCCTAATACTGAAATCCTCGCGGTACCCCACTAGTAACCCCCTTCTTCAGAGTGTACTCCATTTACTATTACTCTCTGTGTCCTATTCTCCAGCCAGTTCTTTATCCAGGCTGTCATCTTGGGACCCACTCCCAGGCTGGCTAACTTGTATATTAATCTTTTGTGTGGGACTGTGTCAAATGCCTTGCTAAAGTCTAGGTAGGCTATGTCCACAGTCCCTCCCTGATCTACTACTTTGGTCACCCAGTCAAAGAAATCTATCAGATTTGTCTGGCATGACCTTCCTGCTGTGAATCCATGCTGCCTTGGGTCCTGTGCCCCTCTGGCCTCTAGATACTCGACAATTCTTTCCTTCAGAAGTGATTCCATCATTTTCCCTACCACTGAGGTTAAACTAACAGGTCTGTAGTTTCCTGCTTCTGCCTTGCTCCCACTTTTGTGAAGGGGAATCACATTTGCCCTCCTCCAGTCCTTGAGTACCACCCCATCCTCCCATGATTTGTTAAAGAGGGTAGTCAGTGGTGTCACTAGTTCTACCCTTAGTTCTTTTAGAAATTCTGGGATGAATCCATTCAGGCCCCATTGCTTTGTCCACCTTCAGTTTTAAGAGTTCTTTCACAACCCTTTCTTCTGTAAATGGGCTGGTATCAACTTCTGTATCCAGAGTGTTTCTACTGTTTGTTTTAGGAACCTCCCCCTCTTCCTTTGTAAATACTGAGCAAAAATATTTGTTTAGTATCTCTGCCTTTTCACAGTCACCCTCTGCCCATCATCCCTCCCTTTTATTAAGCCTCACTATCCCTCCCTTGGTCTTCCTTCACTCCCTGATGTACCTATAAAAGGTTTTATCCCCCTTCTTAACTGAATTGGCTATCTTTTCCTCGGTTACGGCCTTTGCTGTTCTGACTGCCTTCTCAGCTTCCTTTTGCTTTAACTGATACAGTTCTCTGTCCTGCTCCTTCTGTGATTCCTTATACTTCCTGAATACTTTCTTTTTGTCTTGAACCTTCACTGCCACTTCCTTTGAGAACCATAGTGGTTTCTTACATCATTTCATTTTGTTTATTTGCTTCACACAAAGGCTTGTTACCTCTGTGATGGCAGTTTTTATTATTCCCCATTGTTCTTCCACCCCTCCTTCCTGCCCATTTTCTAGTGCATTCCTTAGGCATTCACCCATTTTGGCAAAATCAGCCCTCCTAAAGTCCAGTACTTTTGCCTTTGTATGGCTTGACTCTATTGCTGTGTTTATTGTGAACTATACTGTTCGATGGTCGCTAGTTCCCAGATGGCTACCCATTTCTACATCTGTGATCCTCTCTTCATCTCCATTTGAGAGAACCAGGTCTAAGATTGCTGCCTCTCGAGTGGGCTCCAATACTAGTTGTCTAAGGCATGCCCCCTGTAGGGCATCTAGAATAATCCCATTCTTTGAAGTGGCTGCTGCAACTGCACTCCAGTTTACATCTGGCATATTCAGATCACCCATCAGCAATATCTCCCCTTTTTCTGCCATTCTAAGTATACGCTCTATCATTTCCTTGTCCATTTCCTCCCCCTGAGAAGGGGGTCTGTATACAACCCTTGTGTGGATTGTGGTGCCATTGCCGGTCTCCAAATTTACCCACAGTGCTTCTTCTCCTCCCTGTTTTCCCTTTTGTTCTGTTGCTTTGATTCCTTCCCTTATGTAAAGAGCTACACCTCCTCCTCTTTTACCCTCCCTGTCCCTCCTGTAGATAGTGTATCCTGGTATGTTTATGTCCCAGTCATGGTTTTGTGTGTACCATGTTTCTGTGACTGCCAGGATATCCAGATGTTCCTCCTCCATCAAGGTCATTAATTCAGGAAGCTTGTTACTCAGACTACGGGCATTGGTACTCATTGCTCTCCATTTTTTGATGGCTTTACCTTCTGTTGTAGCATCCCCCACTGACCTTTCGACCTTGGTCTTTTTCTCATTTAGTACTCTGTTTTGTAGGGAGAGGCTGGGATTTTCCTGCTGCTTATCAGTGCCTCCCCCCTTGACTAGTTTAAAAGCTTGCCAATGAAGCATTTCAACCGATTGCTCAAAAGACTTGTTCCCTTCCTGGACAGATGCAGACCATCCTGCCAGTATAGGCTGGTGTGCCTCCAGGTGGAACCCCAGTCCCAATGAAGCCAAACCCCTGTGCTCCACCATTTTTTCAACCATTCATTAAACTGCATGGTGCAAAGTACCTCGCCTCACTCATGCCATTGACAGGCAGCACCTCTGAGAATGATACTGTGTGTGCTACTTGTCTTAGGCCCCTCCCCAATTCTACAAAGTCCTTCTGCACTGCCCTAATCTCATGTTGAGCCAAGTCATTTGTCCCTAGGTGGACAATGACGTCCAGCTCAGACTCCCATGCAGCTGTTCTCATGATCCTGAGGATGCGCTTCCTGTCCCTCCAAGCCATGGCACCAGGCAGGCACCTTACTTCAGTTTTCCCTGCTCCCCCCAGTTCTATCCCCCTAATAATTGAGTCCCACCCGAGCTGCTTCCTTTCCTTGTGGTGTCCTCTGCCTCCTTCCTGTGGGCCTCCCTTGTGACAGTTGTCCTCAGCCTCCTTAGTCTCCTCTGTGGGTGCATCCATGGGGGAGCTATGCTTCCCCAGAATGGTGTATGGATTGTGGAGTGGAACAACTGACTAGGTGTGCCTCTGTTCCACCATCATCACCCTCCCTGAGCCCACTGTGGTTCAACTGCTGTGCTTTCTTCACAACCTCTGAGGCAGTGGTTGTGGCTCTGGTGCTCCCTGAATGGGGGAGGTTCTCTTCCTACCATCCAGTGTGGCCTGGGGGAAGGTTCCCTTACTACTGTCCAGTGTGGCCTGAAGACGGGCAACTTCTTCCCTCAGGGTAGAGAGTTGTCTGCAAATAGGGTAGCATCTCAGCCTCCAGAAAGACTCCCAGAAGACTGCTGCCCCGCAGCCATTACATTGCACTACTCCCCACATGTTAATCTAATTTTTTTTGTTTTGTGTATGTTTGTGTGTTTGTGTGTGTGATTGGTTTGTTATATAGAAATATATATATTATACAATGTGTATGCTTATATTGTCAGTGCAGTGTGCTAGAGAGGATATGACAGTGATATGCACCTTGCACTCTTGAGGAAATGATGTCAGAACCCCAGGTATAAAGGAACTATTTTCAGGGGTGGGAAGGGATTGGGCCTAAACTGTGCCCTCACAAAACAATCAGCCAAGAGCTCTGACCCACCACTGCGATGAGAGCCTTCCTGTCAGCAAGGTGCCCTACACAACAATTTGACAGAGAAAATACCTTGCTAATCAAACAGAGAAAAATCCAGACATCCAAGTCAGACACAGGTAAACCTCCCCAGCCCCAAAACAGCCTGGTGGTTTGTGCTCTGAAAGCAGTCAGCCCCAAAATAAGTCAGCTGTGCTTTAAACTCTTCCTGCACTGAAAATCTTAAGAATTGTAACAAACGTAAAGCTAGATCCACCTCCCTCTGTTGCTTGAAAGACTGTCTTTTCCTGATAATTCTAATTTCCTTATTTCACCTTTCAGTTAGAAGTAGCCTCCACCTGCAGAATATCTACTACAAACCAAAGACAATTGTAAGTTTCACCTCCCTCTGTTGTGAGCACAACTCGCTTTCTTGCAAATCCTATGTTCGGTATTGCAGCTTCCAGCCAGAGGTAGTTTCAGTTGAAGAATATTAGCTGTTCTGATGAGTTTGCTATAAAACACTTGCTTATAATACTACTGTTCTCAGGTCTGTTACCAAGCTATTGGCTGATAAGTAGCTATGATGTAAGCACTTCCTGACAAAGTCTGGTCTGGCCTTATAAGGCACACACAGATAAACACAAAAAAAACTGTTTCCACCCCTAGGGCTCTGTCTGGGTCAAATACACAACCTGTACCTGCACTTATTTCAGGATTTATGACAAATTCTTTGCCCAGGGTTTAAACTCTTTCTGCACCGAAAATCTTAAGAATTGTAACAAACGTAAAGCTAGATCCACCTCCCTCTTTTCCTGATAATTCTAAGTTCCTTAATTCACCTTTCAGTTAGAAGTAGCCTCCACCTGCAGAATATCTGCTACAAACCAAAGACAATTGTAAGGTTCACCTCCTCTGTTGTGAGCACAACTCGCTTTCTTTGCAAATCCTATGTTCAATATTGAGCTTCCAGCCAGAGATAGTTTCAGTTGAAGAATATTAGCTGCAACCAGAAGAACACTATTGTTAAGCTGCCCTTGAATAGGGCAACCTCTTTTATAAGGCTACATCAGCTATGTTTGTAACTGTTGTACCTCCTACTAAAGCTGAATTGACTGATTGTCCCCCACAGGAACCTGGCCCAGCCAGTGGTCTTACTGCCACCTCCCTTCTAGGTACACTTGTTAAGAATGTGCAATACATGCATGTCCCAGTTATTTTTAATCTTACTTATTGGAATATGGCTGAATTTTATATGTGGCATAAAACAAATACCTCCACGTTTTTCAGTATTATATTATTAGATAGTCTTGCTGCATTCCAGACATGCACATGAGACCCAGGGACTAGTACTCATACTATTGAACATCTAGGTCTATTTAGACCTAGACCAAACCCTGATGATAAGAAAAATAGGCAAATCTTTCTCATCCCAAAGGAGGCGCGACACTGCTGATGTCACTGGTGCCAAAGACATGATTTCCGGTCTCTTCAGAACCGACATGTCTATTTGGAACAGAGCAGATATTGCCTCTATCTGTAGTCAAATGGCCAAATTCCAGGATGGCATGAAAAATGATATACTACCACCCTTATCACATGGTATAGATGGGCTTAGTCAGAAGGAATGCTTTACTATGTACATCATGCATGATATTGCCAAGAGTTTTACAGATACTAAGAATAAAATATATGAACTTGTTCAACAGAATAGCAAAGAGGCAGACAAGCAACATATTGCAAAGAAACTTCTTTGCTCTGCTTATGGCTCTTATATCATAACTGCTATCAATAATCTCTTCTGTGATCTGGAATCAGGACATATTCTTGATTTTATTCATGACAGAAGACTTGCTAAATGGTACTGTCCACATTGTAAATCTACTACTTGCATCACCATGTGCACTTCCAGCTTACTATCTATACGTAGGTCAACTGCATGTAACCTTGGTTAAATCACCTGTCATCCCAATAGGGGACCATGTTATAATGCTAATCATTGCACCATCAGAGACACCATGTTCATTACTTTTACTGTGTCTTTAATATGTTTTGATCCCACTATAGCTCTTTTTGATAAGTTGCCTCCGTACATTCCATTGGACACCTCGACAAGGATATCTACAGAGAATGCATTGACCTTCCACCTCTTCTGGTTTTTAAACCCCACCCTTGAAGCATGGGTGGTGCCTCATATGAACTGTTGTGCTAAAAAGGGATATCACTACATTTTCAACGTCATCAAGCTGGTGTGTGGCTATTCACTGGCAGCATTGACTTGTCCTTTACAATGGACTTGGACATTCATTCCAATAAAATGATACTCCCAGGGCACCATCAACAGCATCACCAGTGGGCAACACTGGACATCTCTATCAGAACTATGCCAAAGAGGTTCTTTACCTGACTACAAGACTCACAAATCATTCTTTCACCTGCTCGATACACCTACAAAATGGAGGGTTCCTACTGTTAAAATGTCTTATAATTCTGATGGTTAGTACTGTATTGTGACAAATTATAAAACCTTTTCATATGGCTTCAATACCTGTGATGTAAAATGTCCTGTTTTTTGTTTTATTCCTCATCAAACTACCGTTATTGGTCATACAGTGATTACTCCTGTTCCCATCGCAGAACCAGATGTTATTGATAGTGACCCTAAATATATGCTTGCTCTCTCAATATTTACCCTTTTTTAATGTCCACTTTGACCCACTGACATTAATGTTGAAGTCCCTCTTAGAAAAGACATCCATCTCATCTACATCGGTAATAATATCTCCAAGGCTGGAGGTGATCAGAACGCTCTTATTCATGATGGTGATTTAAGTGCTGCACTCTCAAATACTTGGTCAGAATTAACTTTTAAAGGTTTTGTTATTATTCAAGCATTTTTAATTGCTTTTATGATACTAACACTTTGCTGTTTAAGGCACATGCTCAAACAACATCACGAGCAACTCAAGTTCCTTTACAAGGCTTGTATGTTGGGTCTGCAAATGATAGAGATTGCTTCCACTGCTTTCCCTTTGTGTTGTTGCCTTTTCAGTAAGGCAACAAGGGATGGAGGAATGTTATGTGAGGTTCCCTCACTCTAATTGGATACCAACTGTGCACCTCAGATCATATATATATATATGTGTGTGTTGTTATCTAATGCTCTAACATATTGGGCATCTGCACTTACCATACAGGAGTTAGTAGCCAGGATTATAATTGTAATCTACAAGTTGCTTTTGCTAAGAACCATGCTACAAGCAATGTGCCAAGGCATACATGTGTCTTTGTTTATCTTCTGAGAAGTCATTATACAGTCTACACTGCCACTATATGGATTTATGTTATACTGCACTAAATCCTGTACCTTGGATGAGTCCTTTGTTCTGTATTTTAGCTGACTTTATGAATAATGTACGATAGATAACACTGTGGCACCACCTAACTTTTGGTCAATGGGGCTTATTTTATGTATCTAGTCTTTTGGTAACTATAATAATCAGAAGTATATGACCTACTGTATTACGTATTCCCCTCAATACCATCTTCACTCCCAGGGGTATTTGGGAAACTTCAGCTCCCAGTGTCTAATGGTAAGACCTGATTTAGGGCAACCAGTTATCTTTTGTGTAATAAACAAGTTTATTACCGAATATGACACTTGTCTGTGTCTGTTTTGTTAGTCCAAGACTGCCAAGAATCTGATCAGGGCTAAGCACCCTAACATCAGTGAAGTTTGAAAGTCGTGGTGGCCCCAGGAGATCCTAAGTAATGGGGCACCCCAAAGTGAATTGCTATTTAGTGAGCATTATTGAAAAATAAATGCATGGATGAGTAGGCTTTTAGCCAATCAGCATGCTTTTTAAGCCTATTTTCTAAATACTGACACATTATGAAACTATGAACATATTAGGATACATGATCTCAATTACTAGGGAGTCTTTGTTAGGTTTGATTTTTAATGGTGCTCTAATACTTGGCATTTGAAACAATATTATAGAAAGATCATGTTATAGAAGTGTGGGTTTTAATATCAAAAGATAATATTGACTTTTTTAGCATATGGTGGACATACGTCTCCTGATAGGACTAACACTGTATGAATGTGTGATGCAGTTTGTTTATAGTTAATTGTCACTAGGGCAGCTTATCTTTTCTGACTTTTTAGCATTGTACACCATGAAGCCCTCAGCATGTTCTTGCTTGGGGTTTAAATCACATGTCTTAGTTTTCATTAAGGGTGTTCTGGCTTTCTTCTGTCAAGAATGGGTTAAGACTCTGAGCTCAGATCTGAGACCTGGGTTTGAATCCTACAGCCACCTAAGTGCATATTGTGTGATCCAGAGCAAGTCACTTAACTTCCTTGTGCCCCAGGTCACATCTGGAAACAAGCTTTGGCTTAATGTGCTACTCCTGGTTAAACAATATTCCTGTTCCTGTTCCTGATTCATTATAACTTTGACCTTGAAATGCCCTCCTTTTGAGATTTTTAGGTCAACTTTCAGTGCCAATTTAGGCTAATGAGATTTTGTGTCTTATGCATACATAAACACACTCACTCATTCATAGTTCAAAATGAAACTCAAATTATGTTTTATGTATTTTTTAAGAATGGTGTTATCTGGTCTGTTGTAATTTGACCTTGAAATATCTCCCTGATAATAGCCAGACTGTGTGCCTCCCATATAGTTCTCCATTGATTTTTAACAGATTTTTGATCAATATAATTTTACAACTTTTCTATCTGTTTTTTATGTATGATCTGGGTGTTAATAGAATGCATTCTTCCAAACTATTAGTTTCTGATGAAGGATTTGATCTAGTCTGAAAGCTAAAGTACCTGTTTTCTTTTGTGACACCTCTGTTGGCCCAATAAAATGTATCAAATCATCTCTTTTTTCCGGATCATGTATTCCAGTAATTGCATGAAAACCTTACTGTTCATGGTTGGCCTGCTGTGAAGGACTGTGATGTAGCTACCAAAGCTGCTGCTCTGTCCTATGGGAGCAAAGCTTTCCCCAGCAGGGTGTTTAGCTCTGCTCCTATGAAGTCCAGTATCTGAAAGAGCTGCTGATACCGCAAAGAAAACTTTGAAAAACACAATATTTAGGTACAATTCAGTTTGCATTCCATATATATTCAATATATTTCTCCTTCTATTAGAACAGGAAGTTCCACAGACACTGCTCTGGTTGATTTTAACAACTTGGTTGCATTACCTTCAAATGCAGGGAGAACGATGGGAGCGGTGTTTATAGACCTTAGCAATGCATTTGATTTAGTTGACCATGGCCTACTATTAGTAAGATTGGGAAAAATGGGACTTCAGGAGTCAGCCCTATCCTGGTTTAGATCATACTTGACAGCCCAAACACAATGTGTCTCCAATGAGAATCTTGTTTCTGACCTGATTGAAGTAGACAGAGTAGTTTTCCTCAGGACTCAATTTTGGGCCCTTTATTGTTTAACGTGTTTGTAAATGATTTACCATCTGCTATACTTCATGGTGAAGTGAGACTTTGCCGGGACGACACTGTGTTGGTCTCATCAGCTAATAGTGAGGAACAGCTCAGGATTCAAGTACAATGTGATCTGTTGGCATTAGAGAAATTATTCCAAGACTTAGTTTAATACTGAACCCAAACAAAACCCAGAGTATGATGTTTACCCTTGGACTAAATCAAAAACATAAAACAGAATTAAGACTTAACCTGGCAGATGGTACATTAATTAAGAACGCAGACAAATATAAATATTTGGGAGTCACAACAGACTTAACACCAACATATACTGAGCATATTTTTTTGCAGGTAAGAAAACTGAATCAACATTTAGGGGCCTTAAGAAGGGTAGCTGGGTGTCTTAGTGAGGAAATAAGAAGTAAGCTAGTGGTTCAGCTGCTAATTCCGATTTTGGAATATGGCTCTTCCTTATACAGTACATGCATTATAATCAATTTGTATGAACACGTGTAGAACAAACTTATTATAGATTAGGAAAATTTATTACAAAAAATAAGCACAGTACACATCATTGCATTTTGTTTGAAAAACTAAATTGGTTACAACCCAGACATAAAAGGACATACTTATGGCTACTTTGGTGCCACAAGTTAATCTTCTGTAATGACATACACCCACTGAAACATCTGGTTATAACCACACCCCCTCAAGTTAAGCTAGAAAAATTAAGGACAAATAAAAAAAAAAAAAACTATTCCTACAGAAAGATCCCATAATAGGCTGGGCAATACAATCTTATAAAACAGTTTGTCAACCTACTGGAATGAATTACCATATGACTTAAAAACAGTGCAAAATATTACCACTTTTAAAAAGCTTTGTTTAAATATCTCAGTTCCAATTGTACATATTTTAAATAACTGATTTATATCTTGTGTTGTATGTACAGTCTGATTGTTGAACTATGAATTTACTTTGTTATGTGTAATACCACAGGTCTTTGTTGAAAATCGGGGTTACTTCCCAAAAAATGAATCCTGTATAAAAAGAAAATGTTATCAATCAATCAATCAATTACTTATTACTGAGAAATCTGCATGGAAATATGCTCTATACCCCTTAGAGTTCATCTGCTTCTTTAGCTTACTCCTCACTTCATGTCATGATCCTCTGCTGTGACATCACAATCTGTTGCCATGGGAGTAATTGTGATGTCACAAGTAGAGCATTATGACATCAGGTAGGGAGAAAGCAACAGGTATAGATGAACTCTTCAGGAGCAAAGATCCTGTTTTCATGCAAATGGACTCAGTACTAAATAATGGGATAGAGAAATACAGGACTAATGTGAAATACAAGCTGAACTGTGTCTAAATATTATATTTTGTTAAAGTTTTCCTAATGGTGTCATCTGCTCTTTAACAGGATTATTTGAAACTTCTTCATATTTATTAATAATCACAAGTTCTCCATTGTCCTTTCTACAGTCTGAATGGAGCACCTTGTCTCTTATTCTGTTTTCCTGAGACTAGTCAGGTGTCCAGATGGTGCAAACTACCAGGCCATGCCTTCTAAGGTGTTCTGCCACCACAGTCAAGCACTTCATGAATACCCTTGGTGCTGAGATGAGGCTGAAGGAAAGAGCCGTGAACTGGTATAAAATGGCAAGAAATAATTCTGAGCTGTGATTGGTCAGTGCTCACTTTCATCAGTGATGTTCTCTCAGTATGATATCAATGTATGAAGGTCCATCAGCAAGATAGCCCCAGTAAACAAAAAAGATCACTCTGCCCCTTCATGTCGAAGCCATCATGGGCTTTGCAGCCATCCCCCCACTGGTCTCCAGTATTCAGTCATGAACCTGACTCGCTTGTCACCCCCAGCCACAACTACACACACTGGCAACAACCTCCTACTCCCCACATTATTTCCCCAAACACAAAAATCTTTTTAAAAAAGTTGTCATCTGAAATAGCATTTTGATCCCCCCCTCCCCTTGGCTATAGCACAAGCACTTTCAAACAGCCACACTCTTTACTCCTTGCAAAGACTGCTCGGTAACTGAAAGAAATGGCCACACTGCTTATGGCCACCTTAACACAACAACAACAACAACAACAACAACACAAATGAAATTAATAAAAGCACAGTCATAAACACACACTACAGAAACTACATACTTTGAGTGGTACCTCTGATTGCTTCCAGAGTAATGGCCAAAATACCAGAAGTAAGGTCATGGTTCCTGAACTTCTCTGTGGTTCCCTATCCTCTTTGTAAGCCACCAAAAATGCATAAATACAAAAGAACTTCACCCAGTCCCAAGGCAGTCAGTGGGACTGGGTGAATAAAACACTTCCCCTAGAATCACAAAAGAGGCAACGTCAGGTACGGGGGCTTCAGGGGAGCACAGCAGTTCACACACTAAAATAGCACCACCACAGATGAAAAACATTGCAGTTGCATTTTTTTTCATTCAGTATACCTATGTGTCTAAAAATAAAAGAAAAATACACTTTAAAATTATTTTTAAAAATTTTTCTTTTATCACTAGAAACAAGCCACTGTATAATGGCAATAATGCACTCCAGGGTGTGTGTCGTGTGGAGATATCATCACTTCTCAGGTGTTGGATGCACTCGGCCTGCAGCCTTGTGCCCAACCACTAGAGGCATGATGTTATCCCAACACAACATACACCCTCTCTTGCATTATTGCTTAATTGGCAGTTGTCTAGCTTGAACCTGAGCTATTCCCTATGGGAAGTCCTGTGTGCGATATGAAAGTAGGTGTCTTTCAGATCCATGGATCCCAGCCAGTGCCCTAACTGTAATGATGGTATCACTGTTCCTAGTGTGACCATCTTGAATTTCTATTTGTGTATATGCTTGTTCAAATATTTGAGATCTACAGTGGGTCGCCACACCCCATTTTTCTTGTGGGTCAGGAAGTACATTGAGAATAGATCCTCACCTCACTGAGAGGCGGGGACCTTTTCCACAGCTTTTTCTTGCAGCAATTTTTCACTTCCAGTTCCAGCAGAATGCTTTCTGTGAGTAAGTGAATGGGTAAGCTTTTGTGATTTTTTACTTTTGGAAATCATTTGAACTGCAGGGACAAATCCTGGCTACTACCTCAGAACCCATTTGTTTGTGGTAATGTTCACCCATTCCTGAAAGAAGCAGACCAGTCTTCCTCTCACTGGCAATGGTTTGGCAACTTGGGCAGAATTGCCAGGGGTTTGCTTTGGCTGAGACTTGTGTGCTGGTGCTGCAACAGTACACTTGGAGCCACTACTGCCCTACCCCTATAGTAGCCTTTTCGTGGCTAGTGCTCATAAGGGATGTAGGGAGTATAGGTTCTTGGGAAGTACCCCCTGCCTCTTTCATCCCATTCATAATGTTTGTAGGAGGTAGATGCTTTTCTTGCTCATTGTTACTCTTGTGTTTTTTTACTCTTCCACTTCTTTCCTATATGCTTCTGTTTTGTTTCTGAAAAGAGAGTTTCCCTCAAAGGAGAAATCCATGGCTTTGGTTTGAGTGTCCTGGAAAAGGATGGCAGTCCTTAATCGAGAAAATCTTTAATGGACACTGAATGAGCTAAAACTCCAGCAGCAGTGTCATTATTCTCCACAACTGTGTGGCAACTGTATTAAGTGGCATTTCAGGCTGATCTTGCTGGGGCAATTAAGTGCCGTACTAGCTCACCATCTGTTTAACAGCTAGTGCCAGAATTGTATTCCACAATGCTTCCTAGTACTGTGCTATGCTGAATAAGCTGTCTGCCTGATGAGCAGGGAAGCTGATGTATAAACCTTTCTGGGTGTAACATCACATTTTTTGAGTCCCTTTCAGGGGGATGAGCAGATAGGCAGACATTTGTTGTCTCACAAGCAACAGCTTGGACTACCCTTGATGATCAGAGTGTGCATATAAGTATTCCACTCCCTGCCTGTACACCTGATATTTTCTTTCAATTTTCCTATCAATGACTGCAGCTGAAGTAGATGCAGACATGATTTTTGATATGACATTCTGCAGTGATTTATGTATGTGGATTAGCAACATCCTTGTAGGTGCCAGCCCCATCATATCCATCAATTCAGCATCCATTCTTCAGTTTCATGCTTGGATATGTTGAAAGCAAAAACCGTTTGTCTGACACATGAGGAAAAAGAAGAATAGTCCTCATTATAGCTTGGAGGAGAGCTAAAGTCTATCCTGAGTGCACCCTGTGATTCCATGGGGTCACGTTCCTTGTCTTGTACATAATATCCTTCTATATCATCTTCTTCTGTAAGCAGCTGGTTGGAGCCTGAGCCAGGAGAAGGCAGTGGCAGTCACATTATTTAAGTTTCTTATGGCCTGGATAGCCTGGAAAAATTGTCACATTTTTGTTATGTCCTCAGATGAGGGCATTTTTTTCTATGTTATCTGTCTGCTCCTTTCTCTGATCAGGTGGAGTGGCAGTGACTTTTTATGTTGGCTTGTGCACTTGCGCAAGCAACATCTTGTGCTAGTAGCACATTTCAGAGGTGTGTCAGTGTCGTCGAATGCAGGTCATGCTTTAGTAGGTGCATCCCTCATTCCCCAAAAAGCCAGCATGCTAGCACTGACACAAGCATTGAGTAAAGTGGACACAACTTGTAAGAAAAGTGCTGTTGCAATTGGAGACAAGCTTATCATGCAGCAGCACAGATAACATGCCTCCCGACATGCCTTTCCTGGTGAAACATTTAAAGAAACATGGGGCGGCAGCAGTTGTCACCATCTGCCACACAATCCCCAGAAAGCTGACTTTGGGGGTGCCCTATCCCCCTGTCAGCATGTCCAACACCCCCCAGACTGTGGGGCGCACTGGGAGCACTACCCCAGTGTGCCTTCATTTAAGGAAAGCCAACCATGTTGACATGTTCCTAACCCTGCCCCACCCCCATTGTGAGGCACACTGGGAGCCCACCCCAGTGTGACCAACATCACCCTCTACCCCCAAAGCCATGGGGCACACTGGGAGCCCACCCCAATGTGCTCAACATTTCTTTTGTTTCATCTGTAAAGAAAGAAAACCATTCCCAGTGTTCTCTTTGTTTTCTGTCCCTAAAACAAAGAAAATGGTCCCTCACTGTTGGCAGCGCCCCCTCCTCCAACCTGCACCCACCCTCTATGCACCCCACCTCCCCACACACACACAAACACACACACACACAACCTTACCTCATAATTACCTCTGGAAGTCCAGCACTGCACTCTCTGGTGGACCGGATCACGTCTGCACTCTTCAAAGCCGACCGCAAACTGAAGAAATGCCAGTAAGCTGTATAATGGCATAAATCATGTGTTTCAACTTAGGTGGATATCTCAGCCATTTTTTTTAATTTTGCCTCCAAATTTTCATCAAGGGGTTCTTGGGACCCCACCTCATGAACACATACACTGTCATCTTGTTATTCGGTCCTGAAAGGTAATTTTGCGGTCACTGTGCGGAATCATCTTTCAGGACTGAGTAATGAAATGACAGTGCCACTGTTTATGAGGTGGGGTCCCAGAAAGCCTATCTTGCAAATTTGGTTGAAAAATTCCAAATAATGACTGTTACGAGTGTGTGTTGTGCAGTTTCCACGCACATTCGTAACTTCAACAATTTTTAATATTTTCTCTTCAGATTTTCAACATAGCCATTTTTTCACACCTCCTTATGAACAATACAGCTGTCATTGGTCACATCCTGCCCAAAATGTGTTTTTGCACAAGTGGCACACAATGGCGCAGTCGCTGTGGGAAATCAATGTTTGGGACAGATTAACAAAATCAGAGTGACACTGTTCATGAGCAGAGTTCCTAAAATGCCTGTGATGAAAATTTGGTTAAAAAATCCTCAAAACAATTGCATTATGGGCATGCGTTGCACAGTTTCTATGCACACTCATGACTTCATCAATTTTTCATATTTTCACTCCAGATTTTCAACCTTGTCATTTTTTTACACTTCCTCGTGAACAGTACAGCTGTCATTTTTCACATCCTACCCGAAATGTGTTTTTCATACCTGTGGCACCAAATGGCACAGTAGCTGTGCAAAATCACCTTTTGACTAACGAACTCATAGTGCTACTGTTCATGAGGTGGGATCACAAAAGGCCCATGTTGAAAATTTGGAGTGAAAATACCAACAAATGCCCAGGGTGTTAGGGTTTCCAACCATAACACCCCACCCTGTAGAGACTGACAGGCATCAGGGGTGTGACTTGGCATTATCGACTGTAATGCTCATGCCATTCCATCCCAACCCCCACCCTGCAGCCAGTGACAGGCATCGAGGTGTGGCTTGGACTCTTCAGCCCCAAAGTTCACCCCATTCTCCCATACTGCACCCATCTCAGCATATTTCCTTAAGAAATGGGGTGAGCATAATGCCCGAAGATCCCAAGGCACACCACAACACTTGCCGGTGTCTGCAGGATAAGGTAAGGTGAAATGGCATGAGTGTTATGGCTGATGACCCAAAGGCACATCCCAATGCCTGTCACTCTCTGCAGGGTGGGGGTGGGGTTGGCGTCAGTTCACTACTTCACTGCCATTCCTATTATGCATCTCTCCAACTCCTGCACTACCAATGCAAATGCCAGCAAGCCAACATTGACACATGCTTGTTTTTTATTAATGCTTCTTTTTAGCAGGCACCGTTTTCAGTGTCTGCTCTGCGGCTCTTTAATTTTTGACATCAGTGGATTCAGGGTTCTGCTTTTTGGACACCGTGGTATCTGATCAGTGTTTACCATGCCAATCAGATAGACGAGCAGCTTTATCTTTTTTCTTGCACCTTTTACTGGAACTGCTGCTATACATGAAGGGATGTACCCTTCTGATGTGTGCTTTCCACCATCACTGGGAATGCCCTCAAAGCCTTTTTTATTATTTTTTGGTGACAAGGAGGCAGAGTGAGAAGCCATAATTTATTCATGTTTTAGCCTTTCCTTTAAGGTTTTAGGGCAAAAAAAAAAAAATAACAACACAGGATTCAGAATTAGTCTGGACCCAGGCACCTTAAACAAAGCAGTTGGCCCTTCCCATGGGCTAAACATACTTTTTACAGTTTTTAGGGACTATTGGTCCCCTAGGTCTATCAGGCATATCCATTTAGAGATACCCTGTTTTAAAAAATAAATAGTTTCCCATTACTATTCTCTTTGAATTGTTTCCCTATTAAACAAATTAATATTCTCTGATGTCCTCTTCCTGTTACCCTATTGTCCTACCCTCATTGCTTCTGGCCCTCACCTCTCCCCATGCCTCAATTCTGTACTCCATCCTACCCTCCTTATCTAGCATCCCTACTTCTATCTATTCCTAACTCAACTATATCTATCTTGTATGACTATTATAGTGTCCGCCATCATCAATGTATAATTATACTTTAATTTGTTTCTGAATGAAGCTCTTTTGACCTTATTTTTGTTTCCCCTCCTTATACTCCTGTGTTGACACTGTATTGTATTTTACCCTACTGTTTGTTTATTTCTGATTTGTGCACTGCATTCTGTTCCTTGATGATTGTCTAATTATGTATTGTAATTACTGTACTGTTATTATTTTCATAGGTACTACTCTGTAACCTCCCGGGTCGTGCCTGACAATAGTCATTGCTATGACTAGTGCACCCACCCGTCAACAAAAACTAAATAAATAAAATAAAGATTGTAGTACAACAGTCTAACAGTTAAAAATGGCTCTTGTACTACAAAAAAAAGTCAAAGGTCAGACAGCAGTTCCTGTAACAGGAACTAATTAATTTAGTTTAAAGGGCTCAGACAGGTGTGGGAAGTGAAAGTGATCCACTTCCTGAACTGTAAAAGGAAAAAAAAGAAGAAACCACTTTGAAAGTAAGTAGAAAAGTGGTTTAAATTTAAAATAACCAATAAATAAATAAATAATTAAATAAATCAGTAGCCAGTTATGGTAGTCTCCAGTTCCTGGGAACTGATTGGGAATGGGAGAGACCAAAGTACAAAAAAAAATAGTTCCTAACAAATGCATAGCAAACTTAAGCATTAATAATTATACTTTAATATATGTGTTTCCAAAATAATACCACACTAAAGCGCACAAAAATGTCCTCATAATGCAGTACTCCCAAAAGTGATAATACTACTGTCCTTAAGTGATAATAGTATCATTCAGAGTCTGTAATACTATTGTTCAGAGCTCTGAATGATACAATTATCAAGAAAACTAAGCTTGCAGGTGCAAGAAGTCTCCTACCACATGCTGTGGTTATAATGTCAATCAATGAATCTCAGCTAATGATTTGCTACTTTCTCTTTGTGGGTGGGCAGAATGTTTTAAAAAATATGGCAGCTATCTCTCGCTTAGTGAGAGATTATCTTGCAATGAGTCTTACCCATTTTTTTATCTTTGTAGTCAAAATGGAATTATCTGTCTGATCTTGCTTTCTTTCACAAGTAAAAAGGTAGGACTGCCTTTTCCACTCACAAACAAGCAAACAAACCATTTGCACTCGAGCCTGAGAGGAGTGCTGAGCAGGAGAGAAGGTGGGAGGGGTTTACAGAACTGTCTGTGGCGCGTGAGAAGAGCGAGACAGTGCAGCGGTCAGCCAGGACGTAATCTTCACAACACCAGCCGACCACCACTTCCAAATAAAATTGGATCCATATATTAAAAAAAATATCAAATACCTAAGTATCTATTTCAAGACTGTAATCCCATCTCTAGGTTTTGAGGACTTTGGAACCTCTCGAGCTTCGTTCTCAAGATTCTAAAGCCCTGAAACCTCTTGGTGGGATTACTGCCTTGTAATAAATACTTAGGTATCTGTTATTCTATTTTTAAATTGAACTTTTAAAATAAATAACAAATTGTAGAACCAGCATTACTGGAGATGGCTTTGGAGTGACTGCTATCTTCAGGTGGGGAAACAAATCTGACAATCTGCAAGAGGAGTGAAGCATGAATGTAGAGTTTGAACCAAGATTCTAAATTGCATCATTAGAATAAGTTCTTGTCTTTAGGGCATCTGTCTCCATGGAGCTAGATGCTAAGTGTAAACATCAATTGAGGGATTCCTGGGGTTAGAACCAAATCTCTCCAACTGATGTTCAGTTCCCAGTTGTACTGTATTAAATCAGGGACACTTTATTGCTAAAGATTCTGAACTGACTGGGCAGAGTCATCTAAAAAGATCAAAATCTCATGTCTTTCATGGGTGTCACAGTTGTGCAATCTGCTTTAGATCATACAGGTGCTAAACTGTGGGACTGAGACCAAGACTGGCAAATGCTCATTTTATTTGAGTTGTGAATACTTTTCATGTTATTATTTTTCATAAAACATTGGTAGGGTGACAATGAGATTTCATTATTGAGTGAGTTTTGAGTCACTATAATGAAGCTATGAAATGTACCTATCCATATGGAAAGCAATCTGGTTACGAGTTGTTGGTTATGGGAGATGTTAACTTTAACTGGCTGGGGAAAAATGTTTAGGATTACAACCCTCTCCTGGGGGGGGAGGGCTCATCCTTAAACAACTTATGTATTTATTTATTTATTATTTTTTTATTTATTAGCTTTTGATGATCGGGTAAGCACATTAGGCAATAACCCTGCCTATTTTTAGGCATGACCTTGGAAAATATTTCCTCTACCACCAGACTCTTCACTATTGGGGTCAGCGTTTTCTCCTGGATTGGATCCTGTCTAATAGAAAGGAAAGGGTCACCTTATTCAAGATATTCCCAGATGCCATTATTTACCACAGTCCAACTTTATGTGTGCAGAAAGTGAAGCTGCCCAAAATCTCTTCCAAAGATATCTCCCTCAGAGACCTAGCCCAACTGGAGGAATATTATCTCAGAGACATTGCCCACTCATGCTGGTCTAGCATGTCATTGTCTGCTGTTGCATTAGTTGCCCTCATACATTTCCTCACCATCTTCTCCTCCCTGTAGGACAAACATGCTCGCTTTATCAAAAGGAGAGTACTGGGCACAGTCACTAAGTGGCTATATAGTGATTTGTTCTCCCTTATGAAATCCTTTGCTAGATTTAGGTTCACTCATGCCATGGTTTCCTTAACTACAGACTTCCTTAATAGTAAAATCTTTATTTTTATCCAGGGTTAGGTATTATAAAATATCATTAGGTCCCAGGAGACCTATTAACAAGATGGTCCTGTTTTGAGGTTTCTCCATTTCCTTTCCCTGAGTACAGAAAACTCAGGGTTATGTGCAAAAAGGCCATAGAGAAGGCAAAAATGAATTCTGAAGGTTCACTCTCCTCGCCTCAGCTAGGGATCCTTGTATGTTCTGACAGAACATCAAAAATATGGTTGGTGGCTCTGCATCACTGTGCATGAACAAACTCCTCCTGGATGGGGTTACATGTAACAGTCTATCACTGATTGTCTACAATATGTGTTTAACAGGCAGTTTATTTATTTATTTAACTATCTGAATTTAATACCTTTGAGTCAGGGACTCATTTACAAAGGCTCCACATCAAGTCAACAAAATTACAAAAATCAAAGGAGAAGAAAACACTGCAAGAAACAATAAAATGAACAACATTGTGTTACAGTAATGTGAATATCACATAGCAGATGGGGAATTCACACAATAAATGCAGTTACACACATCATTAAACAAGTAGCAGACAATATTGATATTGTTGTCAGGGGCATACAGAGCAGACAGCAATGTGAATAATACTTAACAGGTATGAAATTTGCACAGTAAATACAGTTACACACATCGCAAGACAAGTTGCAGCCAAAACTGACATTGTCATCAGATTCATGAAGGGATGGGGATGGAGGGGAAATAGGAGACGCAGCGAGAAATTAAGTGCAGTCACATGAACTGCTCTCAATGAGGTGCAACATCAAGGTAGCTTTAAAGGGCCCCAATATTGGTTCAGCCAGAACTACAGCAGGCAAGCTGTTTAACCAAGCAGGTGCCCTCTACATGAATGACTGCTGGCATTGTGAGGTCCTACAGAGCTGGATGGTGAAAGAGGCTTTGGAGGCACTTCTCATGTTCCTAGGAGTAGCAACACATGTAATGAGTGGCTGCAAGGAGGGTGGAGTCAGATTGAGAGTTATTTTTATTTCCAGTAGACAGGTCTGGTAGTGGATTCTGCATTTGAGGTTTAGCCTGTTGGTCCTTACATAAAGATCACAAGTGTGAGTGAGTCTGGGGGCTCCAGTAACTAGATGACAGGCTTTATTAAGGGCAATCTTTATTCTATTGTAGGCTGAGTCTGATACTGAGCCATAGATAACTAGCTCACAATCGATGATAAAGAGGATAGAATTAGTTACTGCCAGCCTGAGCACTTCGGAGGTCATGCAGTGTCTATGCCTGTATAGTGATCCAATCCTAATGTTCACTGCTTTGCAGACCTGGTTGATGTGTTCATGGAAGGCTAGGGAGGAATCAAGGATAACTCCCAGATACTTGAAACTACTAACTTGTTCTAGCAGCTGGAGGTGGCTATTATGGATATTGAGATGCATCCCTTTATGCTTGTTATGGGGGTTAGCAAACATCATAACTTTGGTCATTTTATAGTTAATTATGAGTTTATGGTCAGGTAATCAAAACTCAACATCGGTGAAACATTTTTGAAGAGTGTCCTCAAGTGAAAGGGGATCAGGGTGACTTGAGTAGATGACAGCATCATCTGCATAAAGAAGCAGGTTGCTGGAGCAGATAAGAGGGAGGGAGTTAAGGAAGAGACTGAATAGAAATGGGCCCAGGATTGACCCTTGTGGAACTCCTGAGCAGAACAGCAGATGAGGTGGCTGGAGGAGAGGGCATCACAGCTTTTGAGACACTGTGTTCTGTTGCAAAGATAATTAGAGAACCAGGTGGTGGCTTTATGAGAGATTCCAAGGGTGGGAAGGGTAGCAACTAGGAGGGAGTAGTTGACCATATTAAGTGTTTTTGAGAGACACAGACCCTACTTGGTGACCCTGATCAAGGGCTTTGTGGGTGAAGTCAGTGAATTCAAGGAGAGCAGAAGAGGTACTATGTCCCTTCTTGAAACTGTGCTGCTGATAACATGGAAGGTTATATTTGGTGAGATTGTCCAATAATTGATCAGAGACAATTCTTTCTAGCACTTTTAAGAGTGGAGGGAGGATAGATATAGGGTGGTAATTATTACAGGAAGCCCTATCCGCACACTTGTGGATAGAGGTTACCAAAGCTGTTTTTCCACTGCTGGGGGAACTGACCGAGGCAGACGGACTGGTTAAACATCCTGGTGAGGGAGAGTAAGACTGCATCAACTGCCTGTTGCAGAATTTTCAGGTCCAGTGAGTCACTGCTGTATCTGGACTTTCCCAGGACTTGCAGAAGAGAAGTTTTGACTTCTTCAGGAGAGACTATTCTAAAGTGGAATGGGGGAGTACTGTCTGGACACTGAGTGGGTAGAGTGGCATTATTTAAGGGGCATTAGTGAAAAAGTCTGGCAGGAGGACTCCACTAAGGTCTGTGAAAGTGGCATTAAAAGTGTTGGCTATGACTTGGTGGTCTTGTGTGGAGGTGCCTTTAATATTTATCAGGGTGGGGGGTATTGGGCTTACTGGTGAGGTCTTTTAAGTTGTCCCAAAACTTTCTTCCATTCCCCCAGGAGGAGGAGGAGGAGAGGTTCTCTTGAAAGTGGATAACTTTGGCTTGGCAGATCCCACAATTGCATGAGTTACAGGCTAACTTGTACTTCTGCCAATCCACAGTTTTGCCTGAAGAGTGGGATTTATGCCAGAGGTTGTCCCTCAAGGCCATGGATTTGAGAAGGGAAGGGGTGATGAAGGGGTGGGAGTTGCCTTTGATAGTTTTGGAGTATGATGCAAAAATATCACAAGCTTTGCTAAAGGTGGTGATACAGTGTGAAAGAACTAGGTCAATATTGGAGGCTGAGTCGATTAGAAACCATTCACAGTTGAGGAGGTATGACTGGAATTTCTGTACTATACCTGTTTTGAGGGTGTGGCAGTAGATCTGTTTACCAGAAAGTTTGGGGGAGCAGTTCAACCAGTGGCAAAGTACTGCAGAGTGATCACTAAGTGAGTCTGGAAGGACCACTGCACTAGAGAGTGTTTCAGGATGGCTGGTTAGTACAAGATCTATTAGGGAACTGAACCCAGTTCTATTGTTGATTCAAGTTGGGGAGGAAACTAATTAGGAAAGATTTAAGGCTGCCAGATCTTTGAGTAGTGCCATATCTGAAGCCAGCCAGTTTACATTAAAGTCTCCCAGTAAGACTACCTCAGAGCCATTTAGCAGGTTAGAGACCCAATCAAGGATAGTGTTGAAACCTAGCACAGCATTTCAAGGGGGGTATATAGACTGAGAGTGCAGCAAGCAATTTGCTCTTATGCCCGATAGCAATTTTGACCCTCAAGGCTGGAGCATCATGCCCAGTTATGATAGGAGGGAGGACCAGTTCTTGCAGCGAGTTGCGTAGATAGATGGCATATCCCCCCCTTTTCCCAACCTGTCATTCCTGAATAATGTGTAGCCATCCAAGGCAACAACAGAGTCAGGAGATTTGGGGGAGAGCCAGGTCTCAACCACTGCAAGGACAGCTGGGCTATGCTGCAAAACTCAGACCTGTAGTGGGTCAAACTTTGGCAGGAGACTTTGGATACTAATGGAGGCAGTTTTGAGGCCACCCTATTTTCTAGAGGAGGGGGAAGGTAATGAAACTGGGCCAGGGTTAGGATGGATATTGCCAGAGAGTAGGAGTAATAATAGGCATTGCTGAATTAGTATGAATTTGAGAAGTTTAGGATTAGTCTAGGAATGTCAATGGATGGGATTGGGGCAATAAGTTGATGGTGGCAGGGAGTGGATATGGGTTGCCAGTAGTAGTGAGGGGTAGTTGAGCTGCTTGTCAGTTGGGACAAGAGGAATCAGGAGAGTGGGCAGTAGGTAGTGGGTGGTGGTGGCTGTAACAGTGGACAGCCCTGGTGTGTCTGTGTGGGGCAGGTTGGGAGTGGGTAGGGGGTTGGTGTTAGGGCTGGGGGAGCAAGCAAGCACAAGAAGAAGGAGTAGAGGTAGGACACTGTGGACAGAGGGTAAAGATTTGCTAATTACCCACAATCACTGACAAGCAAGTCTTTACTCTTGGCAACCATCAATCAGGATTAGTAATAAGGTGAACAGTGATTTGAGAACAACATGGGGCAAGCAGTTACGTCTATTGGCAAATTACTTTGTTTAAAAATGAAGGTGTGAGCTTACAGCAATATATGATGAATGGTGGAACAGTATTTTACAACTAAGAGGGAGTGAGTTGGCATTACATGAATTGTCGTAAGAGATTAATGTCGGCAGGGTGTATTGTCGGGAGTGAGTAGTCGTGCTACGAATTGTCGGGAGTGAATTGTCATGTACCTGAGAGAAAAGAAGAGGGTAAGTGGCAGGATGCAGTACAGCTGCATTTTTGGTGGTTCATAAGTAATGTAGCAGAGGAGGTGGTTGGTCGGATGGCATCCATGGAGCCAGGGGGATTTACAGGGGACTAACAAGTGGGTCAGAGTTATAAAGATGACAATTGATCTGGGAGAAGAGTGACAGATTAGATAATGAAGTGGTAGAGTGCCCGACTACAGTATGGGAGGTTAGGGATTCAAGCCTGGGAAGGGAAGGAATAGAGAGGTAGAAAAAGCAGTTTGAGAAAGGGGAGAGGTTAGCGAGCTGGACCAGGAAATGAGCTAGTGGAGGCAGGGGGAGCAAGTAGATAGGTGGTGAAGAGAAGAGATATAAAGTACTCAAGTCTGACCCCTACTAGTGATAGGATATAAGCTGCAAGTGGCAAAATAGGTACTTAGTCACAGGTGAAGACAAGTCACATAACAGGTCACATGACTACAGATGCCCTATAAAGCTAGGGACAGCCCAGGGTGGGTGGGTAGAGAGGTGGGTGGGGCAGTTGATGTACAGTGTGGGTGGGGTAGTCAATGCACAGCATTGATGGGCTAACACCCCTCTTCCAACAACAGAGTGTGGGGAAGATGTCACTCCAGGTCCTGTATTTTGTAATGCTCCTCTCTTGTCATCCAGGTCCTGGTCTGGTATGCTTTTGGAGCATGTTGTGCGGGGGGGTAGATGGTCGGATCCTTTGCAGTGCTCCTCTCTTGCAGTCCAGGTCCTGCTCCAGTATGCTTTCGGAGTGTATGGTGGGGGAGTAGATGGTCAGAGCCTTTGCAGTGCTCCTCTCTTGCCGTCCAGGTCCTGCTTTAGTATGCTTTCAGAACATGTGGTGTTCCCTGACCTGTCTTCCCTCACCTTCCTATTAATTATTCCCCTACTCAGGACTCCCCTACTTCCCATTCTCATTTCCCACCACTGCACCAACTTTTTACCAAAAGAACATTACATCAACTGAAGCTACCAGACTTTTGGATGATCTCTCACTCATATCAGTGCAGACTTTGACAACATGGAGACTAAACTTACTCATATGGTTGCCCCCCTCCATTCCCCATCCAGATCAAGGCTCATCATGCTCACCAAATATGAGCATTGGGAGCCGAATAAGCTGCACCACCTCTAAGCCAGCTGTTCAATAGGAGGGTGGCAATTTAAAAATCTGGGCAGAGCTTCAGGATCATATTAAAATCTACTGCAAACAAAGAATGTTCCTCCTTTTTTTGCTGAACCAGTCTACTGTCTGCATCAGGACCGAGATTGGGTCATGAGAGCCAAGACTAAAGGAAGCTCTCCCTCCCACAATGATTGCTGTGTTGCCCAACTCTGAGCATCAGGAGCATAGTAATCAGTGCTTCCTCCAAGCCAGATGACCAATAGAAGGGAAGCATTTCACTCTTCTTCCCCACATAGTCCTAGTAGTATCCAGCTGCTCTCCATGTGAAGGACCAAGCACAAAGGGCATTGATAAGAGTCTCCAGGAGTCAGCCATGGAGGCAGCTAGCAGCCAGCTATGCTGTCCTGTGTTGCAGTCTCTTGCAGTTTATTAGCTTGTGAGAACATTTGATGTAATATACTCTAAGTGGAACTCTATTACTGGTACTGCTTGCACCTCTGTGTAAATAGGCTTGTTCTAATGCTTCTAGCAATATACTAATACTTAGTCTGATCAGCCCTGTTAGAGTTAGCCCTTGTGCCTGCAGGCTCTAATTTATATGCTTTCTGCTATTAATACCCTTTTAAGGGAGAGCGTTATCTATATTCAGGTTGATGTATATTTGAGTATGCATTGTTAGATTAGATTAAAAGATGTACTGGCAACTGAGTATAACCTCAGCATTGCTTTAAAGTTCTTTGCCCAGCTCTGAGTGTGCTTTTCAAATCCTAATCTAGGGAGGTTATTTTGACACATGTCCTCTTGTACCTGTGGTGCCCTATAAACCTGGCATTATGGCATTACTACACTGGATGCTAGGTTCCTTAAGTGTCTTAACTAAATTATTTTCATTGTGGACAATGTGCCTCCCTGGCAGAATGTAAATAATGGAACCTTAGGTCCAATGACTTCACCATGTTTAATAATTTAGTCTGTGCTGTGCCATGCAAGAACAAGGGGCACAATTTGAAGATGGGGGCTGCTCAGAGGTAATTTAAGGAAGTATTTTTCACAGAGAGGTTGTGGATGCATGGAATGGCCTTCCGGAGGAAGGTCATGGAGTCAAAAACAGTGGTGGAATTCAAGCATGCATGGGACAGTCATAAGGCAATTCTAGGGATGGGGGTAGGAAAAAGTAGGCTGCTGGTTAACTAGGATCTGCAGCTTATCCAGTAGGCAGGGAAATGGGCAGACTGGGTGGGCCAAGCGGTCCTTATTTGCCGTCAAATTCTATGTTTCTATGTTAGATATTGCACCCTAGACTCTAGTATTAAAGAATCTATGCTGGTGTCATCCCCCCCCCAAGTGGGAAATCAACTGAAAGCCTGCATCTTAGTCCAGTTGGATTTCTCTCTCCTCTTGGCTGCTGTGATACTGAACCCATCACCCATCTCTGGCCACGTAATACCTCATCCCACCACCCTTTCTCACCCTCTCATGTCAGGATATTAAGGTACTTAAAATCATGCATTGAAACATTAGAAGCCTTATCCCTTGCCTAGATGAGCTCCCAGCCTAGCTAAACCATTTTAGTAGTCATTCTTGGTATTTCTGAAACTTGGTTGAATCCTAGTACATCTAATAACATCTGTGTCCTGCCAGGATATAACTTGTTAAGATGTGACAGGACATCCTTCAAAAAAAGAAGACACTATAATTTACTATAAAGCACATTTAAATGTCTTTGCCCACAGTCCCCTCTCCCCTATAACTGACCTAAACTTTGAGCTGTGTCATGCTACACTTCTGTTGGGTAACTCAAAGAAGGTCTATCTTTTTTGTGTATAAATACCACCTTCTGGCAGTCGCCAGGCACTCCCATCCAGTATTGATGCCATGGACCCTCTAGTCCATGTTAATAAATGTATCCTTTCTGGCAACCTTAATACTGACTGTCTTAAATGCAATTATAGTAATATTGAGCTATCTCTCAATAAGCTGCAGCTCAACCACATTATTTCTGACTCCACTAGGCTCTTTAATAATGTCAGTTGTACCACCCTCATTGACTGATTTCTCATGTCTAGGCCAGGTAGAGTAGCTTTTTTCAGGTATGCTCTCAGATGCAGTTGATGATCATTTCCCTATTTTTAGTAGATAGTGGGCTAAGCCTCCCAAGATCCCCCACATATGATTCACTTTTGTGATTTATCCCACTTTGTCCCAACTCGCGTTTAAATACAAAATTGCTAGGAAAGACTGCTCTTATCTATGGGCTGCTGATGACATCAACAGAGCTATTGCACAGCTCTGTCAACTGTTCTCTGGTATCCAGGTTAAACATGCTCTTCAAACCTCTAAACAGGTCTGAGACCTGATTACCAAATGGCTGGACTGCCATCTACTGTCCCTTATTAAAAGAGGACAAATGTTGGAGTTGTCTTTAAGGCCACCAACTCTGCCTATGATGGGACAGCATCTAAACTGGTCATCGACAAAAAGACTGTCAAATGACGGATAGCATAACCATCATATGGGCCGCATTTGCAGATGGCAGACAGTTTCAAGTTGTAAGTTTTCTTTGGGGGCTTGGCGAACCTTCTACGAGGGCTATACACTTCTCCCACACTTTTATAATCAACTCTGGGTCTGAGCAGATCAGCGGAGGGTGCAAATCCTCAGAATACAGTGTCCGAGTCCAGTAACCTGATGCTGTAGTCACTGTACTGATGATCACTGTAAAGGTGTCACTGTTGGCAGTGGATACAGACTGTACACATTATAGAATGCTTAGAAAAGAATATAAGCAGGCCATATGGCAGAACAACAGACACTATATAAACCAATGGTGGTAGTCCATGCCACTTTTGAAATGCATGAAGCAGATCCTGCCATTCATCCCTACTGATATAGACATGGAGGTGTCAACTGTAATAATCCTCCACCATCTTGAATGCATTCAACTGTATCTTCTATGACTTCATAGTGTATACCTGGACCTTTCAGAAACACACTGATTTCCAAGTATCTTCTCCCAGTATTGAATCAGTGCAACATTACCCATTTTATTTTAAAAGCATCAGGGTTTTTGAAGTGTGTAAGTTCATAAAACAAATTCCTGAAGCTAAGTCTGCTGGCTTAGATGGGATCAAACCCAGACTTCTAAAGCTAAAGCTTGCAGCCAATGAACGAGTTCCCAATTCATTAAAATAATTAACCTGTCTCTCTCATTCCAAATTGTTCCTGATATCGGGACAATGTCTCTTATCAAACCTGTTTTTTAAAAAGGAAATTGTAAAAATATCTGTGGCCATAGACCAATTGCTATTCTACCAGTGCTTAACAATGTCATTTGCAAGATTTTTGTTTGCCTCAAACTCTCAGGTACCTCTCAACCCATGACTTCCTTTCTCCATCCAATATGACTTCTGCTGGAACCATAGCACTACCACAGTCCTGCTTACACTCACTAATATCATTACCTCTGCAATTGACAAGGGTGAGTTAATGGGCACTGCCTTCCTAGATCTAACTGAGGCATTTAATTTGATTGACCACACCTTACTTTGCAACAAGCTAAAAGGCATGGGTGTCTCTGACACCGCCCTTCCATAATTTTAAAAGTTATTTGTCAAACAGAAAACAATGAGTTAGATTTGGACCCACTCCCTTTGAGCCTACAACTGCCACAGCTAGGGTCCCACAGGGCTCAATAGTTGGGTATCTCCTTTTCTCCCTACATATTAACTCAGTTCTCCACTGTCTCTCATATAGCTCACCCATCCTATATGCAGACAATCAGAAAACAACAAAAGGGTGAACACACTGACATAAAACTGGAAAAAAAACTATTTTATTCTAGCCTCACCAAGACACCAAACACCCCTACATAGCACCTCCAAACAGATGCTTCATCAGGGAGCTGTGCTTGGTTGCAAACATGCTGTATTTATATTAATTTACATACAAAATCAATCATGTCTTAAAGTGAAATTACATAGTGTTTGCATATATGAAAAAGAAATAGTGTGCACAACTTTAATTCATACATATTATATCCCTACTAAAACAGTGCAAAAATATTAAAACTCTTATTAATTGCATAGACCCCCTCACATTATTTTAAATTATGCTGTTCCTATTAACACAGGCAAAACTCATGAATCATCTGAGAATGGTAACATAAACTATCATTTTATCCCAGCAATCAGAGGCTCACAATTAATTTTATAATCCTAAGTGTTTTCTTAACAATACCCAAAATGACATGACTGAATACATAAAAACATACATGTTTGTCTCTGCTTGTGGCAAAATACAATAATGCCAGAATAATGTTTGGTTGTTCATACTTATAATTAGACAGGTAGGAAAACTACCTATAAAATGCTCATACATCAGTTTCAATCTTCCCTAAAATTCTGCAATGAAATTAAAAAGTATATAAATTGCAAGCCCATCCCAACAAAAATCAAAATGACCATTACATGGACCAAATGAATATCAGGTGGGTTCACCCTGGCAGAAAATCTGTATTCTTTTATTCGTTTTGTATAAACAATTTATACTATTCTATCTAAACAGAAATCAGGGTTTTATATTAAGAATGCCAGCCCCACAATCAGAAAAACATTTTAATAAAAGGTTTTTAATCACTTGACCACCCAGGGGAATCTAATTATATAGAAAATCTCTAATAGGTTTTCTAATTCTCAAAGGGATGGACCCATTGCAACATGCTATAGAAGAAAAATTTTAAAAAAAGTGTTTCCCAAGAATAGCTATTAATTTACAACCATTTTACATCAATTGTTCCACACCAACATTCAAGATCTATTTAAATGTATGCAATATACAGAATCATGCACTCAATTAGAGTTTTGGATTAGCAAAAAAAAAAAGCCATTGTACATTATCATGAGGCATTCTGTAAGCTAACCACTTCAGAAGAGCTAAATCCTTTCATAAAAAAGGATTAAGGTCTAAATCTGTATTCAGTCCATTAGGATGCAAAGTTTTAAGGTGATGGATCCATTCTGTTTCTCACTTTAACAATAATTTTAACCTGACTCTTCCTTTCTCAGTCTATGGTTCATGGTCCAGTGCCCTCAAAGAGAATATGATGGTGGTGCACCATGGGAAGCTGTAAAATGTTCTCCCAGAGCATTTTCCCTATTACTTGCTTGATCATCCTGACATGCTTTTCAATCCTTTCCAAGCACATCTAGTGACTGTACCTACATGGAACTTGCCACAGGTGCACCCCATATACCAAATAACTGGTCTGACAAGTCATGGTAAATCTAGTCCCAAATTCCTCCCTTGTTATGACCACAGACACACCCTACAACTTTACCCTCTGGCCACAGTTGGGACCATTCCACACAGTAACAGGAGTCTGAGTTAGAGTTCTTTGTCTCTTCCCCTGACAACACCCCTCCCATTGGGTACTACCTGAATACCGTGCCTTATCTCCCCAACTGTTGTAGCTGACAGCTGCCAGGGGAGAGGGATGTGCACTGGACTGACCTGGAATCCTTCAGGATTTTGAGTTACTGACTCTGCAAACAAGGACACTGACACTTGAATCAATGAAAAAAGAAAGTAGATTTTACTGAAAAGTGTGAGAAAAAGAGTTTGTTCAACCACACGTGGCAAAACACACATTTGCATAAAATCTGTACACAAGAAATGTGAAATTGCAGTTGAATAAATACTTTTATTTTTCCTTTTCCCGGCAAGGCACCCCACCCCACCACACTTTCTCTGAAGAATGCAGGTACACATCACCCATAGGCCCACCAGAACACAAACTGGTCTCAGGATAAGCACCTTCCTGACCTTAATCCCTGAGCTGCTTACACCTTAGCCTTAAGGGCAAGCAGTGACTACTAGACCTTATACCACCATAGTCAGCCCACTGACCCTTACAACAGATACCCTCCTAGTATATGCATATACAGTTACATCACTTAAATCTATAGCTCTACACATTTAAGTCACCTAGCATTTCTCTACAGCATATAAATACATTTAGCAGTTAGGAAAACAGTGGCATGAAACATATAACATACTGGTACATAGAAAACTAGGACACCTCATCCCCCACAGTCCTTGAAATGTTCAGTTCTTCAGATGACAAAAGTCTTTTAGATGCAGAAGGATTGAGGTCAATTACTTTCACTTCAATGTCACTTGACTTTTAATATAGTCCCCAAAATTGTAGCAATAAGTTTTTACAATATCACATTCCTTGGATGACTTGAAGAAATCTTTGATGAAAATGTCTGAGAAATTCTTTTGAGGACCCTTTGGAGCAAGCAGCAGTGGTGATGGAAAACTGGAGAAGCTATGAATTGTTCAGGTTGCAGCTATCTATTCTCTCCTGCTCACATTTGCTACCCTATCTGACCCTACACTGTTATCGGGCAGTCCCTAATCTTGTTACTTTACTTTAGCTGAGGCTGTACCTCAAGCCCTGTCACTACAGCAGGCCTCTTCTGACTTAACACCTACTTGGCTTGGTCCATCCTTCTTGGTCACTCTCCTGCTTGAACTCCCTGCACATTGGCTGTGCAGCTAGGTTTATGTCCCAAACTAATTTACATATGCTAATGTATGGTCACTGAGTGGACATTGACCTATCCATGGGCTCAGCACCAATCAAATTCCTTTCTGCAGCAACATAAGCCACAATGGAATACACCATTTTTGAAATCCAAGCAACATAAGCCACAATGGAATACACCGTTTTTGAAATCCAACTGCCTTTCCCAACTTTCTAAGGCTTACCTTTTCTTCTACTTTGAGTACCCATTTGTACACATTCACTTTTGACATAAAAATAAACATTTTCTCTATGTTTAAGCACTTTCTCACTGCTATAGCTGGAAAGCTTACATATCTAGCTTTTTCCTGATTTTTTTCTGTAAAAATTGGCACAGAAGAAACCTAAGTCCCTTAGGCTTGAACTTGTCTGGCATAAAACTTTTAAATAACACACTGTTGAGAATTTTTAACTTCACTTTTCTTCAGAAATATCAGTTTCACCTTTAAGTACACTGACCACAACAGTTTTATTTTGTTAAAATTCAATAGTAATTTCCCCACGCTTAGCCCCACCTCCTTTGTAACTGTCTACATGGATTATGCTTGACAAGGACCCACTCTCACTAAAAAGGTTAGCGACTCCTTCAATTTAAACATTTCACCACTGGAACTATTTTTTTCTTTATAAACCACAGCCTTCTCTATGTGTCTGCCAAGTTTTGGGTGATTTGGACAAAAAAATGGCTTGGCAGCACACATTTAAAGTTTAAATATGTCTCCTCTATGCATTCTCTGTCTGTGTGTGAACATTTGCATAGAGCTGCTTTTTTAAAATGCTCCATTTTAGGCTGCTGGTATATTTAAATTTCTTTAGTAATTAGTCTACCCCAGGACTCTCCTTAGCTCCTGTGTGGCTTTATTTATTTTATTAGAAAGGTTCTGTATGTGCTTTTCATGTAATAAACTTGCTATGTGCTTTCACCGATTCTTGTGGCAAAAAGGAAAATGGATCGTAGTGAGCTTTTACACATTTAAGAACATAAGAACATAAGAAGTAACAAGAAGAAGGACACCACCTGGTCCTTCTTGTCTGTTCGATCTGTATTGGGTTAACCTCTGTTTTTTTCCTCAGGACTCCTTGGAGCCCCCCTTACAGACTGAGCCCACTAAGTTTATTTTATTTCTTTGTTGTGAGAAAATGCCAAAGTCTATTTCCACTGGCACTTGCCACCTTTCCTATCTGGTTGATCCTGCCTGCAGGAGGAGTGCCTACCTCTGCTACTCCCTCTCGAACTACCACAAGGCAGCTAGGCCAAAGCCTGACTCGTTAACTTGGTCATGGTAGAGGAGTGACTACCACAATGATCATGATAATTCCCTCCAAGCATTCAGCTCACTATGGAGCCCAACAATCGGCTGCTCACATTCCCCATTCCTCTTTCAAATGCCGCAGCTCTTCTATAGCATACTATGCATTACTTTTACCTCAGAGTAGCATCACTGTTTTCAGGAATCCACTTTTTATTTAAATTTTAAAAACTAATTTACAATATGAAAGCCCACTGTCAGTCCCAGTCAACACCAGTGGAACACCAGGGCAAATATGTCAGTAGCCAGGGTGCACAAGTTACAAATCTACTTGCCACCAATGAAATAAAACTACTATTTTCTACTTAGAGTCTTTTTTTTTCATATAGCTTTTTCTAGGCTTTTTGTAGGATTTCTCACCACCCCAGGACCCAGCACACAGCTGTATGTGTGCAGAGGTGTGCATGCACACGGAGCCAGATCAGCCTCTTCACCCACCCACCTACTACCTTACCCACCTACATTACCCCACTGGACTGCCACCTAGTGGGGATGGGACTACAGGGAGGGCAACAATCCACCCACCACCCCTGGAAAGGAAAGCAGCCTGAAGGCTCACTCAATCCTTTTCCTCCCCACCACCCCAGGCTGGCACCTTGACAACAAACCTGGGTCACTGGCATAACACGAGGGCATCGGTGCCTCAACCCTCAGCACTACCAGGCCGGCTTAGATTGCAATTTTTATAAAAAAAGAATCACCAATTACTATAAAAAGAGGAAAGCTCTGTGTGGGTAAGGAAGCCAGGGCTAAGTTGTCCTTTCCTTCCTCCCCCCCGCACTACCTCCTCCTACTACCACTACTAATGTGCTCACAAAACAGCCAAAGCTATTTTAAATTGCTTCTAATTAATTAATTTTTATTTCTTAAATACAGACTATGCCTTTATCTAGCAGTAGGGGCCACCCTTAATATTTGGGAGCTCCTACCTGCCTCAGGACTAAAACCCAGGTCCTCACTAACCTACATTTTAAGGTATCCCAAAACTAACTACATTGTTCTTTTATACCTGGTGAAACAGTCATTATGGGGCTGTTACACTGTATTTGGGGTATATGAATGTGGGGCCAGTCACTGCATAGCTGCAGACATTTCAGTTGCGACATGAATAAAATCCTGTCCATTTCCTGTCTGATTCAAGTTCCTATCCACATAGTGGCTACTAGTTAGGATATCTTTGATGTTTTTACCTCTTCTGTAAGATATCCTAAATGCAGGATCCAAGTTCTGGATATGTGATTAGTATCTGACACTTCTCTTTAAGAATCCTCACTACATCCTGTGTTCCCAAACTGTAATCAAGAACAAAGTTAACCTTCAAATGGGCATCGCTTAATTATTTTAGGGTACCAAGAGTGAGTCCTGGGCACTGGTTCTGCTCCTTTCTCAGCTTTCTGGACCACCTTAGCAGAGTTACCTCTCTGCAGGAACCTGATCAACAGAATCTGTGATTCATTTTTGTAGGTGTCCTCCAATGAAAAATTCTGTTTAATACATAACAACTGCCTATAATGGATGCTGTCAACCAAGCTCCTTTGGTGGACATACTCTGCTTTAGTGGGCTGTTACCTGATACTGGCTTACTGAATGGTTCACAAATCACTTTGTTGTTGTCTCCCACTTTAAACTTTCTGTCCAGGAATTCAGTTTCCTTTTTGTTTTTATTGTGGGTGCAAATATTACTCATAGAATTATAATTCAACCACTGCATGAAACGTTGCACGGTATCCCCACCAACCCCAGAGAAAGATAATGTCATCAATAAAATGATACCATTTAATGTTGTGTCTGAAGTGGGTTTGGCATCAGCAAAAATTACCTGGTCCTCCCACCAAGCCGTAAAAATGTTGGTATATGAGGGGCCAATGGCACTTCATCAATTTCAGGCAAACATTATGGTCAAACAGGAAGTTGTTATGAGTTAGCACAAACTTTAATAAATCCTGGGTACAGATCTGTGGTGCATCTCTCAAAGTATTATCAGCTGCCATAAAGCCCTTACATTCCTTGTCACCATGATCATGTATAAATACTAGTCTATACAAACATATATCGATAGTATATTAGTAAACCAACAATATTCTTCTTGGCAGTTGAATCCCTCAAGTTTATTAAAAATGTTAAGATAATGGTCCACAAATCTGGAGGTACCCTTACTGAGCAAAACCAATGTCAGATACTATGGGTCAACCAGGAGGGTCCCCACCAACTTGTGGACCTCTGACAGAATGTAGAAATATAGAAACATAGAAACACAGAATCTGATGGCAGATAAAGACCACTTGGTCCTTCCAGTCTGCCAATTTTTCCCTACCTACACTATTACATCCTACCATGCCCAAGCTACAGCTTTTGCTCCCTCCCCTTTACTTTCCACAATGATTCATTTGTGCTTATTCCATGCTTTCTTGAAACCCACCACTGTTTTCACCCCCACCACCTCCACTTGAAAGCTGTTCCAGGAATCCACCTCTCTTTCTGTGAACTACTTCCTCACATATCTCTTGAATCTATGCTCCTACAGCTGCATAGCATGTCCCCTTGTTCTTGAGCACCGTTTCTTCTGAAAATACTCCCCTCCTATACTTTATTTACCTCCATGTGGTATTTAAAGGTCTCTAATAAGCTCCCTCTCCTCTACTGTTCCTGGGTATACATATTGAGATCCTTTAATCTCCCTTCATAGGGTTTTTGATGCAGACCCTGCATAATTTTAGTGGCCCTCCTCTGGACCACCTCCGCTCTGTCTATGTCCTTCCGTAGATGTGATCTCCAGAACTGGACATAATATTCTAGGCGAGGTCTTACCTGTGATCTATACAGAGGCAACACCACCTCCCTCATTCTGCTGGTGATATCCCTCCCTATGCACCCAAGCATCCCACTCATCCTCCCTGCTGCCTTGTCACACCGTCTGGCCACCATTAGGTAATCCAATATGATTATCCAAGGTCTCTTTCTGGCTTGCTGGTCATCAATACCACTCCACCAGTTTTATACTCCTCTCTTGGGTTTCTCTGCCATAAGTGCATTATTTTGCCCTTTTTCATGTTGAAACCCAGCTGCCATACCCTTTACCACTCCTCTAGTTTTGTCAGGTCTCTGCTCATCCTTTCAGCCTCATCTGGAGTGTCAATCCTATTGCAGATTTTGGTGTCATTCTCAAAGAGGCAAACCTTCCTTTCCAGCTCCTCTGCAATGTCACTTATAATGATATTAAAGAGGACTATGACATTACAGAGGACTGGTCCCAGTACTGATCCTTGAGGCACCCCGCAGGTAACCCTCCCTTCCTTGGAGTGAACTCCATTTACCACCACCCTCTGTCACCAATCCCCAAACCAATTTTTTATCTAGTTTACCACCTTTGGACCCACTCCTAAGCAATCCAGCTTGATTACTAGTCTTCTATGTGGAATGGTGGTGAACGCCTTACTGAAATCTTGGTGGGTCTCATCCACTACTCTACCCTGATCTAGTTCCTTGGTCACCCAGTCAAAGAAATCAGATTTGTTTGACATGACCCCCCCCCCCATGAAACCATGCTGCCTTGGGTCTTGTAACCCACTGGATTCAAAATATTTCACAATCCTTTCCTTCAGCAGTGATTGCATTAACTTTTTGACCATCGACATCAGGCTGACTAGCCTATAACTGCCAACCTCCTCCCTGCTACTACTTTGTTTAGTGGGGCAACATCTGCCCTTCTCTAGTCCTCCGGAATCACTACTGTTTCCAGTGAGCTGTTAAAGAGAACTGTCAGAGGTGCAGCTAGTATTTTTCTGAGCTCCCTCAATATCCTTGGATGCACCCCATCTGGCCCTATTGCTTTGTTCAGCTTCAGATTAGCAAGTCCCTTCGGGATTCTCACCTCCAAAAGAGGACTAGTGTCCACCTCCCTCCTCCAAAGCTTTTGTTGAATGTAAGGATGGGTATACAGGATACTCTGTTTTCCAAAAACAATGCCTCTTGTTCTGATGTAAATCCATCTGTCCTAGCTCTCTCTACCATTGAATTCAATTCCAATTTAAAGGGCACAGTTGGATTACATGTGAAACCCTTATAATATCCCTTATCTGCATGGTGTCTCTTAGTTTCTTGGACATATTTTCGGTGTCCTGTATGACTGCCATCCCTCCTTTATCAGCACTGCGGATGGTCATTTCTGGTGTTGACATCAATTTTCCTATCGCCATACACTCTTTAGACACATGTTTTGTACCTGTTTTCTTGTTCTTTTCTAACAAACTATCTATGTCTACCAGTATCATGATTTCAAATACCCTAACTATGTGGTATCTGAGCTGGTTTGGACAAAGGTGCTCTTAGATTTCAAAACACTCTTGTTCAGTTTCATTAATGCCAGCACCCCCTGCCCCCCACCCATCCTCTTGCCCCAGCACAATATTATCATTAGCACCAACATTTCCCCCTCCCAAAAAGTGTAGATTTACATCAAACATAACAGAATCACACTTACTCCTTGGTTTAATAAACTCTCATTTAAATTCTACGAGGACAGCTCAGTGGTCATATTTAAGTTAGTCTTAACTCATTGCTCCCAAGCCATGATCTGGCCCCTCAAAAACAATGTAACCCATATTGGAGATATCTTTCAAATTCAGTATAATTGTGCATTCAATTGTTCCCTCTTATGAAAAAATGTTTCAGATCTAAATTTCTAAAGGAATTTATAAGTGTCCACTTGCAAGGACTGCCCTTTGCTAGCACTTTAATTTTGTTTCTCAGATTAGCTTAGAAGAAATGTTTAGTACTGGAGGGTCAAATTTCAAACTTTCAGGATTGCTGCAAGCCCTGGCCTGTGATATGGTTCATGGACTTTGGCAATCATCAATTGTAGTTATGTTTTGGCATCATATGCCATTTCTGCAAGCTAGAACAACTTTTCCTGGTAAAGCTTGTTGCAATACTGAGGACTTGTTTTACAGTGATTGCACCAAAGAGTTGGCACGAGCTGCCATAGATGAGGTCACCTGTCAGACTGCATCTGACCTACCAAAATTAAAAGGCGCAGTTGTAGCAAAGGGTTTGCACAGCTGCATTGCCTAGGTTTGACACAGGGTTTGATGCAAACTCTGTGTCACTCTTTGAAAATCAAGCAATGGTAGCTCAATTACTTTTCTGCTGATTCTTCCTTGTTACATGGTAACATTTCCTTCCCCCTTCCTTTTTTTTGGTTGAATTTGGTCCAACTACTGTTCTGGACTTTTGTCTAAAATGAACCTGCTTTTGTGTTGTTCTAAGTCAGGTTTCAGGGATACAAAACAGTCATTTGCTAATTACTACATTGCTTATTTCTTTAGCCTCTTTATTGGTCAATCTAGCTCTTCTATGAAATCTCATGTGTCTATTCACCTATGAAAAAACATTCCCCTGCTCATAATCTCTGTGACCTCACTCATGGCAGTTTGTTTCCTCAGTTCAATCTCCTCATGTTTACCAGCTTTCTCTTTAAGCAATTAAATAAAAATCATAATGCCAGATTCTTAAAAGGTTGCACATCTTACAAAATTATTTGCACCAACAAAAATGGTGCAAGTAGCACTTTAAGCCCTGAGTTGCAACATGTGGGATTCTGCAAAACAGCCTGTAACATGTTGCAGGCTGCTTGTGCCAAAGTTGATTTATGCCACCATTTGTGCCAACAAATCCCTGTGACAAGGTGCAAGGAGGTTTAAGGCAGCAGCTGCACCATATTCTGCAAGGGCAACAGCCAAGCCCTGAGTTTGGTATTCTAGAACAACCCCCAAAGGACATCTTTCAAGGTACATTTACACCAGCAATTAGCTGGTGTAAGTGTACCTTGTATCCACCATGGCTTGCACCAATGTGCTGCCAGCTCATCCCAGGTTGTGGCCCCTCTCATGCAGGAACCCCAATGATAAGTACCCCATATAGGGCTATCAGGTACCCTGACCCTGTGCCCCAAGATGGGTACCAACCAACCCCACACCTCACAGCCCTGATCCCCATGATATGCTGTAGCTCCCCTCTCAGCCCCAGTTCCTATAATACTAATGAATCCCTTCCAGCCCCAATCCAGATGCTGCACCCCACAGGGGTAGTATGTCAGCCATAACAGTTAAAATAAAATAAAAATAACACATCCATAGTCTATGATATCCCTGTTAGTGATAGTCCCCTACCCCCGGCAGTGCCAGACCATCCCGCTCCCCCAACTCATACCCAGCCGGTGAGCTAGCACAGTCAACTTCTCACCACTGCAGCCAGCTCTGACTGAGGTTTATATGAGCGCATACTACTGCAAATAGTACATGCTCAATGAATGAGCTGTCATCCATTGAGTGCAGACTATTCACAGTAGTATGCACTCATACAGAGCTCAGTAGGTGGCTGGCCATGATGGTGGTGAGAGGTGGGCTGTGCCAGTCGTTGACTGGTATGGGTTGGGTGGGGAGCGGGATGGTCTGGCACTGTTAGGTGGAGGGTGGGGGACCATTTAACTACCAGGGATATCATAGACTATGGGATGTGTGTTGTTTTATTTTATTTTAACTGTTATGACTGACATACTACCCCTTTGGGGTGCGGCATCTGGATTGGGGACAGGATGGGGGATCTCAATGGTATTTCAGGGCATCAGGGCTGAGAGGGGGGCTATAAATACCATGAGGGATCAGGGCTGAGAGGGGTGGCTATAGATACAGTATCACAGGGGATCAGGGCTGTAAGGGGGCACTTGCTATTGTGGGGGATCAGGGCTGGGGGCACTTGAGCCCTTCCTAGTCCAGTGCCACAAGCTTGGAACAACCTGTTCAGGTACGCCTTTTGTTTGAGTTACCTGTCAATTTAGTGCAAGTCATGGGACTTAGCCACGGGGACCCTGCCCATTGCAGAATCAGATGCACAGTCTTGAGATAATTGTATTCTCAGATAAGTGTTGCAATCTGTAACATGCATAGGGTGCTTCTATAATCAGGCTCAATTAACTGTATGTTGTGAATTAGATCTCTCCCATTTTTTCACAAACTCTATTATGGTTTCTTACTTTTCTCATATAGTATTCTGTCCGGCTCAGGAAAGATTTCCACTAATGTTAATGAACAATTACTTAAGGGCCCCAACCATCTGTCCTGCAAATCAGGATGCAATGTCGCAGCTGAGGGAGGTTTTACCCTTAATCCCTAGGGACTCTGTCCTTTCAGTGGTATTACTCTAATGTAGCCCCATCATCTTTAGCAAGATGGCAGCCATCTGGGCTACGTCGTTAGTGAAGGGATCATGTAACTGCTATTTTATCTAATTTTATTTGTGTTTTGTTGTTCGTTTTAGTTTTGTTTAAAGCTTGATTGGTTTTGCGTGTGTAGGTTGTGAGCCATAGTTAGGGTTCAAGCAGTGAGTTAGCAATAGAAGAGTAGTATTTATTTCATGTTTATGCTCTCGAACCTCTCAGAGGTAGCGTTTGTACTGAGGGGGGATCAGCGTTTAATATTGTGTCAACTGATCTCCTATGGATTACTATAGGACCTATTATACTGTTCACCTCTCTGTGGAAAACTGTGAGGACCGGAGTGTGGCTGAATAAGGGAATTATCGACTATTATCTGCTCTGCTGCTCTGCTGAGAAAACGAACTTCGAACTTTGTTGCTATTGAGAGTGGTGAGAGCCTCTTAAGTCTGCTCAGCTGAGAGATGAATTTCTTTATTATCGGGAGTGGTGAGAGCCTCCTAAATTTGTTTCAAGGGTAGCAAGCTGATCCTTTTTTTCACCTAACCGAGGCTGCATAATTTCCCTGACACTCTCAGGAGTAGTGAGAGCCTCTTCTGGTTTGTGTATGGGGTTTTAGTTGATTCTTGGACTGTTTTCTCCTGTTTTCGGGACATTGATTAAATGTCCGATTTGGTCATGCCGTTTTAAATGAATCAGTGATTCACATCTGGAACTATTGGATTTGGTTATTGGTGTTGGAGTTTCTTCCCCCTTAAGTGAGAGATCGGGGGGGAGGTTACAACACTGCTTTTGGATTGCTGTCTGGAGGCTTTGGTTGCCTGAGATCAGAGGTTGGGAGCGCTGAACTGAATTGATTGGATCTGCAGTCTGTGGATTTGAATTTTAATAATTGAGATAAACTGCCTAAGAAGATTGTGAAAATTGTTCTAGACATTGGACATCTATGAGCTTTTGGGATTTGAGGAGCGACGTGTTCTGGGTATTGTGCTGGGGGGAGCCTCCTATTTGTGCCTGGGGTAGTGGTTGACCAGCTTCCTGTGACCGAGCAGGAGTTGCCCTCTGCATCTTTGGGGAGTCAGAGTGTTAGTTGGGCATCTTCTAGATCCCTTGTGGGTCATTTCCTGTGGAGTGCCCTGGGGGGAATTGTGGCTGTGGGTCACGGGTGGCACAGTGTTGGGACCATTGAGTTCGGTGTACTTGGAGGAAAGGCCCCCCTTGAGAGTTAGTATGGAAGCCCAGTCCACTGTTAGGTTGTGGATTTCCTGGACTGTATTCTGAGGACTCAAATGAGTTATATGATTTTGTTCTGGTCTGTGGTTCATTATTCCTGGCCATTAAGACTGAAATTTTTGTGTCAAATTGATTTGACTTGGGTTTGATTTATTATAACTTGTTTTTTTAATCCAAAGGTATAATTAATAGTTTTGGATTTGTAGAGACCTGACCAAATGTGATTGAATGTTTTATAATCAAAATTTTATTTTATTTTATACTATTTTATTTTATTAGGTTTGTGATTTGTTGGATTTTTTAATATGTGTTGGGAAGGTACAGGGACGGTCGGGTGTTATTCCCCCTCCAGGCTTAGAGACCTTCATCCTTTTTCCTGTCCCCCACTATCCCCAGAGGTATATAGAAGGTGTAGAGCCTGATTGTTAGAGGGAGGAGGACGATGGCTCGGCCTGGAGGGGGATTTTAAAGGAGTGTGTAGATAGGAATAGTGGGGACAAGGAGATGCCCTGGGGCAAAATGGGTCAAGGAAATGGGTCCTTCTTGCCTGGTTCCCATACCCAAGGGCTCTGCTTGTAGCAGGCAGGTAACACGGTCTTCCTCAGGTTCTGATCTTATTCGGGTGGTGTTAAGCAATGCCAGGTCCATTAAGAACAAGACCGCAGTAATAGCGGAACTTGTTGGATCATTGGACCTGGCTTGTATCACAAGACCTGGCTGGATGGAAATGCTTGGTCCAGTGTTGGCACTGAGCAATTCCAGCTGGGTACTTGGTGATACACTGCCCGAGGATGGATAATAGAGGCGGGGGTGTTGCCATCTGTTTTAGGTCTGATCTGGGCCTAGTGGAAGTGCCAGTGGGAACCACCAACTCCTTTGAATGTATCATGGAGAGGGTGTGGGGTGCAGGATACTTCTCGTCTACCGTCCACCAGGAGATGGGAATGTTTTTCTGCAGGAAGTGGTGGACTTCATTGTAGACCTGTCATTGGGATCCCCCAGTTGGTTGGTTCTGGGGGATTTCAATGCCTGGGTCAATGATGAACTTTCACAGTTTGGTCAGACTTCTCCAGCTAATGATTTTGCTGGGCTTCCCACAGGTTATTTCCTCTCCAACCCATATAGGTGGTCACCATTGGACTTGATGTTTCTACTGGGGATGGAGATATCCGATTTGCAGTGGAACCAGTCAGATGGTCTGACCATCACTCCATTGGGTTCAGTTTCGAGGCCACCCCCAGTAGGCCAGTCTCACGGAGATGGTCCAGTACCGCCTTTGAGGGTATTTCACCAGATGGCCTGATGGCAGTGCTGGACCTATTGGGTATACAAGTGAATGCATGCATCCAGGGACCTGGTACTTGCCTATAATAAGCGGTGGTAGGGGCCCTGGATTCCATTGCTCCTGTTCATCCCCTGACTCTTCGCCCCAAGTCTCCTTGGTTTGATGAGGCTTTGAGGGAGTTGAGGAGAGTCGGACGAAGGTTGGAGAGGTGCTGGTGGAAATCCAGCTTGGAGTGTGACAGACTTAGTTTGATGGACTATTATGTGGTCCATCAATCAGCAATTACCCATAAGAAGGCAGCATTCCTGTCCAGGAAGATTGCTGCTGCAAGGAATCAACTGGCTCAGCTCTTCTGGACTGTGGACAGATTGTGCAATCCAACCTGTCTTCATTCTGGGAGTGCTTTTCTCAAGAATGGTGAGAAGTTTGCTCGATTCTTTTCAGATAAGATTGCCGCAATCAGCCCGGTATCTGCTTGTCCCTCTCAACGGGGTTGCGATGGTCGGCGTGGAGGTGTCAGACACCAGTTTTGGTGGTGTGACTTCAGCCTCCCATGATCAGTGACATTGTGATGATCATTCAGTCTCTGTGCCTGACCAGCTGTAGTTTGATCCCAGCCCCACACATCTTTTAGTGGATTGTGTGGATAAGATCGGCCCAGTCCTTGCTGAGATAGTCTGGATGTCCTTGAAAGGGATCTTCCTGATCCTCTAAAGGAGGCTGTGATTCTGCCCCTAGTTAAAAAATCTTCCTTGGACCCAGACTGCCTGTCTAACTACAAACCTGTCTCTAACCTGCCTTTGTGGGTAAGGTTATTGAGAAGGTGGTGCAGTGCAACGTTATGGTCATTTGTCCAGCCACAATGTTTATGATTTTCTCCAGTCCGGATTTAGGAAGAGACATAGTACTGAGACAGCTCATGTTAATGACCTTCTAATAGTGAGAGATCGGAAGGACCTGTTCTATCTTGGTCCTTCTTGATCTCTCTGTGGCATTTGACACCGTAGACCATGAGGTGCTATTGAGGTGCCTGCAGTCCATCTGTGGACTGTCTGGTACGGTCCTCAGATGGTTTCGATCTTTCCTCGAGGGTAGGACACAGAGGATGATGTCTGGGATTTTTTCCTCGGCATCACTCCCCCTATCCTATGGGGTTCCGCAGGGCTCCATTTTGGCACCCATACTGTTTGCAGTGTATATGCTGCCATTGGGAGTGATTATTAGGTGGTATGGCTTGAGTTTTCACTGCTATGCAGATGATACTCAGCTATACATGTCCTTCGTGCCCGGCCAGGATGCTACCATTTCGGTCTTTAACAACTGTCTCACCGAGATCCAGGAATGGATGAGTAGGAATTGGCTGCAGTTAAGCCCAGAAAAGACTGAGGTGTTGGTTGTCAACCCAGGTTGTCAGGAAGTGGGTTTGTTGGCTGGATCACCTTCAGGCTTATGGCTTGGGGGTGTTCAGTTAACTACCTCAGACGTGGTGTGGAACCTGGGCGTTATGTTTGATGACTGTTTGACACTTAAATTGCAGGTGTCAGCAGTTGTCAAAACCTCATTTTACCATCTGAGGAATATAGTCTGGGTGAAACATCTGGTTCCTCCCGAAGATCTTCCAACTTTGGTCCACGCCTTCATTACCTCCCGTCTTGACTATAACAACTCCCTCTACCTTGGGTTATCGGGGTTGATATCTACCACCTGCAGCTTGTGCAGAATGCGTCACAGTCAGGGCTATTGACTGGTTCTTCTAGATCCAGTCATTTAACGCCTGTGCTTTGCAGACTTCACTGCCTGCCAGCACGGGTGGCAGATCACCTTCAAGGTCAGTTTACTGACCTATAAGGCCCTACATGATCAGGGACCTGGTTACCTGCAAGATCTCCTTCATCCCTACTGTCCCTACTGCTGTCTCCAATCCACTGACAAGGGATTGCTAGAGATTCCCAGGGTTCATTTGAAGACATCTGGAGCCAAGTCTTTCATTTTTGCAGCCCCAACCCTGTGGAATTATCTACCTCGTCAGGTTCGAGATAGCCCGACTGTCCACAGTTTTAAAACAGCATTAACGACTTTCCTTTTTAATATGGCATATGCCAATTATTAGTATTGCAGCCATGGGATTTTATGTTAATTTTAGTTTTATTAATTTTTTTGTTAAATTTGTACAGGTGCCTTGGTTTTGAAAGGTGCTTTTTATAAATAAAGATTACATTGACATTGACAATGTGACTCCGTCATACTGAAAAAAAAAAAATGTCAAGCTCTTTTAATTTTTCTATTAAAGAACTGTGCTAAACCTGAAAGTTATGTTCCTAGTAGAAGCAGTTTTTTTTATATACTTGTTCCAAATCTGTTATTGTTTTATCTTTACTGATCTATTTGTACCCTCCATTGGTGTTTCTGATTTACTCTCTATTATAAAGTGCCACTGTGGAACTGAATGATGCAGTTTATGTCCAAATCAACCCCAGAGTTCTGTAGTAGAACATGGCTGCACTGTGCCAACAATGGAAGATCTGAGCAAGGGACATAAACTGCATAATACAGTTCTAAAATGGTACTTACCAGCAGTGTGTGAATTAGAAACACCCACAAAGATAATTAAACAGCCTGTAGAGATGGAACAGTAAAAAAAAACTGACACCAGTATTTAAAAATCAGCTTCTACTGGGAGAAATGATGTACTGATTATGCACAGTTCTCCTTTAACTCATTGTTTTCCTCCTGCACAGCTGTATCCTCATTTGAAAGTCCACACAAGAAATCTTGGTGCTGACTACTTCCCTCTGTCCTGATGAAACCAAATGGAATTCCTCTGTAGCTGCTAGAAATTCCTACTGGAGACGTTTCTCTTTCTCTCGGCTTTGGTTCCACTCCTTCTGTTGCTGTGGCCATATACTTGGAGGCACTAACTCACAAAAAGACACACCAATTTCTTTTGAAAAAAAAAATTATTCCAGACTCATGAGGACATCAAGCATCCCTATGTATAGCTTTCTAACAGAGGCTTTATCATGGGGTGGTGCTTGGATGCAAAACATGATGTATTTATATCAATTTACATACTGTACAAAATCAGCCATGTCTAAAATTGAAATTATGTAGTGTTTGCTCTATCAAAAAGAAATAGTGGCCCAGATATTCAAAAGAGTTGTGCCATGCGCAATAGGGTTGCGCCAGTGCAAGTCCAAAAATGCGCCATTCTGCGATATTCAGCGGGAGGCAGTTGCGCCCCCCCAAATCACGCTGAGCAACAGCGCAATGATAATGAATGTATGCGCAACTGAAGGGGGAGGAACCATGCATAAATGGCGCAGTGCGATATTCAACAACATGCGCCATGCGCAATAGGGGAGCAAGCGGAAGTTGCGCCATAGCGGAAATTAGCCAAAATAAAAGGAGCAAGGGACAGGTGCAAGAATGCTACAGGAAGCCACAAGTTGCTGAACTATAGCCAGCCACTCAGACAACACATACACACACAGGGCAGGACAGTGAAAGGGCACCTGGAACCCATAGGCTCAGGGGAAGGTGTGGGGAGCCACAGTGCAGAAGGGGGAAGTGCCACACAGCAGTGAGGCCAGCACAGTCAGGTGTTTCCGGTGCAGGGGAAGTAGCAGCCAGGACAGTGGGGGGAACACAGAAACAGCTGCCGGGAGGTGAACACAAGCCAGGGACATGGCCAGTGCTACCATCCAGATGGAGGCAGTAATGAAGGGGGTGAGAAGGCGGGCAGCAGTGGGGCGCGGCCGTGAAAAGGCCCGTCGGTGGTATGCCCCCAACAGGCAGTACCGAGCCTGCACCAGCTTCGAGCTGTATAGTGATACGGAGATTGTGGGCTGGTACCGCCTGAATTGGGCAATTCTGAGGCGGCTCTGTGAGCTATGCAGTGATGTGATGCAGGCACCCACATTACAGAGCCATGCTCTGTCAGCAGAGACTGAAGTGACAGGTTGCATGTGCTTGCTCACCACGGGTACCTTCCAGAGACCAACAGGGGACATTACAGACATAACCCAGTCAGCCGCGTCATGCCACCTCACCCAATTCCTCAGTGCACTGCAGCCACATGCTGCGGAGTACATCCATTTCCCCAGCACACTGGCAGAGTGCACAGCAAACATACAGGAGTTCCACAGGGTAGCACATATGCCTGGCATGCTAGGGGCAATAGACTGCACCCATGTGGCCATCCGCACACCACCTCGCCCCGAGGGGGCCGCATGCATGAATCGCAAGGGCTATGCTAGCATCAACTGCCAGGTGGTGTGTGATGCCAGGGAGAGCATAATCAATTTCTTTGCCACGCACCTTGGAGGAGCACACAATGCCTTCATCTGGCACCAGCCAGCACTGTGCCACAGATTCGAGAGTGGGGACATCCCCACTGGCCACCTAGTGGGTGAGTATGCAAACCACACGGACAAACATAGGGCTTGGGAGGGACATGGTCAGAGGTGACATGGGTAGTGGCCTACATGGCCTGGGGAAGGGCAATGCTGATCACCAAACTAACCTCCACCCTCTACACACAAATGACAGCGGATACCCACTCCGTCCCTGGCTGCTCACACCGTACCGGCGGCCCGCAACCCCATCGCAGCAAGGCTACAATGAGGCACACGCCACCACACATAATGTCATTGAGCGGGTGTTCAGGATGCTGAAGGCACATTTCCGTTGCCTGGACACCTCCGGCGGTGCCCTACAGACAGTCCCTCAAAGGCCTGTGGCTATTCCTGGCCTGTTGCATCCTGCACAACATGGCCAACGAATGTGGATAGCCGTACAGGTCAAAGAGGGGGACAGTGATGGAAACGATGAGGATGCCAGTGACAATGGTGTTGGGCAGTCCCCTCTTGGGTGACGGGACCCCAACTGCTCTGGCTGGCACAGCTGCACCGGGACACCATCAAGGAGGAGCACTTCAGCCAACCCAGGTAAGTCATGGGGCCATGTGCAACCACCGGTGGCTAAGGCACAACTCACAAACACACATGGACACGCACCAGAGGTGCATGCCATCAAGGGAAGTGGCCGGGCATGGAACCACACACACCACCAGGGATGGGTGAGGTCTAACATGGCACGTGGACAGACACACACATACACACACACAACGCACCAGACATGGACAAAAGGTAGGAGGCACACTGACCCAGAATGCCACCCCTAGCCACACACATGTCCACAGACCACCACGCCCACTGCCTGTCATTGTGCATGTGTCAGATGCTGGACATCATTGCACATTGGAGTACAGTGCAATGCAGGCATCATCAGGCACATGCAACTGCGGACAGCAGCCGGGAAGGTGTGCAGGTGGACTGTGTGTCTGCGTGCAGGGTCGGGTACCCACCCATGCATTGCCCGCTGAATGACACAATGCACACAGGGCAGCATCAGACAGTAGCCGCATTGGGAGACAGGTCAGTCACGCCACAGTGCTCCGCCGCCACGGATGGCTGGGCTGCCCACCGAGACCCACCAGCACTGACAGGCTGACCACTGGCCTCATCGGGTGGCACTGTGTGTGAACACGACCATGCTCACGCAGGGGTCTGCAGCACATCAAACATGCCTGCGCCAGGCGTGCTCAGGATGCCCACAGCTGAACACGGTGTTGACAAGGAGGGTGTCGCACAACACCAGGAATGGGGGGTGGACATTGCACTGTGCGGTGTCTGCGCCACATGGCCAAAAAACTGTGTGCCCCCTGTGGCCATGGCAGCTGTGAATGAATGTGTCAGCCTGTCAATGGTAGTGGTCACATCCTCCCACATCCGGTCCATCCCTGCCAGGAGCAGAGCGGTTTCTCTGCTGCGACGCTCCTCTGCCCACTCCAGAGCTGCACTCAGTGTATCCACTGCCATCACAAGCTGCATCTGCTGATTGACTGATGCTTGCAGTATGCGGGTGTGCTCATCCAAGAGGTCATCTGCCTGATCTGCATTCTGTCCCTCAGGGTGTGCGCAGCCCTGATGCTCAGCACCCTTTGAGGGTGGGCACTGCACACCAGGACCAGGCCTGGGCATGTCCACAAGCGGTGCACTGATGCCACCCCCTGACACTGTACCCCCAATCCATTGGCCGACTGCTGATGCTGCCCCTCTGGCTGCCACTCCCCAGGGCTCACTGGTGCCACCGCAGTGGCCGCAACAGTCCCACTGTCCTGTACACACACCAGTGCTGCCCCACTGGTGCTGACAGGCACAGGCTGGGACTGTGATGACACACAGGCCTCCACGGTGGCACCACCCACAGCCATGGCCGCGATGTTACCTGCTGTGTGGCCATCCTGTGGCACACACGTGTCACTGCCCATGATGTTAGCGACATCATCATCGGTGACGGACCCGGCACCAGCCCGAGTCACAGTGTGCTAGCATCTGTGGACGCTGGCATGCTGGGACATGGGCAGGGCAGGGCCTCCTCCGCACCTATTCCAACAACATCAGTCTGGACATCCAGGCGGGCCCACTGTTGCACTGAGCCACGTATTCCTGTAGAGGTGGATGGGCCCTCCTCCATCTCCATCTGACTGGCCTCAGTGAAGAGGCCCACCACTGCTGACCCATGCAGATGCTCAGGAGCTGTAAGGGAAAACAAAGTCGCTTTACTGCATGTGACCTACCCTGTTCCCCCCAATAGACAGACCATGACCTACCATGCAGTGACGGGCTACCACCCGTCTGGAATCCACTACCTGGAACACCCTCAAAGGCACAATGCTGCATGCTGCCAGCAACCCTCTCCTCCTGTGGGGTCAGGCGTAGCACCTCCGGCTGTCCCCCACCTGTCGCAGATCGTGCTGCCCTGATGGCAGCCACCTTCTCCTTAATCCTCCTCCTGTCTGTGCCCATCTTCTTCTTGCACTCCTGCACGGAGCACTGGTGGCTGCCATGCAGGTTCACAGCACATGCCACTTCCTCCCATGCAGCAGCACAGGCCTGTGGTGTTCCCTGTTGTCCGCTGAGAAGTGGCTCCTGGTCCAGGTAGGCCTCAAACAGGGCATCCGTCTCAGCCTTTGTGAAATTTGGCCTCCTCCTCCTCCCACAACTCTGTTCCTCTTCTCCCACAACTCGCTTGGTCATGATTCAGCCTGTGAGAATGACAGGTGTTACCTGTGACTGTGCAGTCCCATGCATGTCCCAAAATCCACAGTCCACACTCCCAGTGTGCAACTCACCAGCAGACTGCAGTAACTGACTATGGCCAGTGCAGCCTAATGTCACATTTTTATAGCGCAACCCATGCAAATGAGGCGAGGCGCAACTTTAAGTGGATGCAAATTGCAGTGACTGCGCCATTGAATGGCTGATTAACTGATTTGCATATGACAGCTGAATATCGCGCTTTTGTGCTTTGCGCAATTGTGTTGAACGTTTTGAGCCAAGGGCGCAGTTCTGTGACATGCGCAGTACACACCTACCTGCGCATGCCCGGGGTTGATGACGCAGGCGCCTGCCACGCAGCTGACGTGCTGTGCATGGGATGCAATGCAGGGCATGGCCACCATTGTGCCAGTGGCGCTACAGCGCAGTTCACCTGTATGGTGCTGTGGCACTGGGGAATCGTAGGTGCACTGGGGCAACAGCGTGGTAGGCTGCTACTGGAGGTGGCACACAGGCACCCAATCGTGCTACACGCATTGGGTTCCAGTCGCACTGTGGCTGTCTGTGCGCCAGAGACCCTTGACCCTGTGCCCGACCTTTGCCCCCTAGGCGCCACGCATCAGGCATGGGTGCACCACTATCGCTGCTTGTTCGAGGCACCCTGGACAGGTCCAGGAATCAGGTGTGGAGGAGGTGGCTGATGCCCTGAAGAGGCCACAGGAATGAGGTGGACAGTGGAGCAGTGCCGCCACAGATATGGGGACCTGAGTGGAGGGACCCGACCTGCTAGCTCGCCTGCAGGCACGTGCCAAGAGGGACATGGTTATGGCCAGGTAGGTGTAACGTCCATACACTTTTATCTTCCATATGGGTATCACGGTTGCATGTGTCCGGAACATGGGGAGGACCATCCAGTGTTGGCTGTGGTGGTGTTATCAGGGTGGGGTGGTGGGTCTGACTGTGTGGGATTGCACACACATGGGGCAGGGGACTTTGCTACAGGATTGTACTGATGTTCCTCTCTGCATGTTTGCACCTTAGGCCCAGACGAGCAATGGCTGGCGAGGGAGAGGAGGCACTAGCAGGAAGACCCTCACTCCAGGAGGGTGAAGGTCCACAGAGGCAGAGGGACCAGCCTGATGATGGTGAGTGCCTTACATCCATGATTACTATTGCATGCTGTGTAACATGGCTGGCAGCGGGGCATGGTCACCATCCATTGACACCACTGCCATGCACGCAACTTGTTACAGTCAGCACTGTCCAGTGGCACTGCATGTCTGAGAGTGTGTCAATGGTGGTCCATGCATGCACGGGTACATGGCTGTGCCACTGCCTTCGCACCACATAGCCATGTCACTAAACAGCCACCATGGTGCTGTGCAGGACTTGGCCGTGGTGTGTGCAGTGGCCCGCATGGCTGTGTGCACCTAGGTGGGCAGGTCTTGTGGACACGATCACTGTGGGTGGTCACACACATCACAAAGGCATGTCCCACGCTGTATGCCATGCACAGTGGTGGCTGTATGGGGCTGTGCATTCACACCTATTGACTCTGCTCCCTTGTCCTAGGTGGATGGCAGCTGCAGGCGATCAGGGAGGCACTGCGGGAGATACTACATGTTGCCAGGGCATTGCTGGAAATCCTGCAAAGGATCGACAGGCTGGGTGTCAGGCAGCATCATGGCAGGAGGAGCAGCCGGAGCGGGGAGTGGGGCTCCCGCTGAGCTTAACAATGCCCCTGATTTCCCCTACCCCCCTGGACCCACCCTCACACCCCTCCTTCCCTCTACCATATGTTCACCTCTGCCCCTTACCCACCCCCACCTTGTTTGTGGCCCTCCCCCCAAACTTTTGTAAATATTTGTACATAGTTTTGTTTGATGTTTTTAAATACATTTCTTTTATATGACTACTGTGGTGGTCTCTGATTTGCCGTGGGCTATAGGTGCTCAGCTGCAGTGGTGTGCATGGCATCAGGGTGGTGCAGTCATGGGCATGTGTGTGTGGCCGGGGAAGTGACTATGGTGGGAGTAGCTATCAGTCACTCTGTGGTGTGTGTGTTGTCTCTGTGCACTGGATGACTGTGTGCAGTGGTCCATGGTGTATGCTCAGTGTCCATGGCGCACCTGTCAGCCCATCCATGGCCTGTGCAGCTGACACCCTTGCATGTCTGTGACCTGCACGATCTGCTGGCATGTCAGTGGTGGCTGTCCATGCAGAACAGCCACTGTACCCGTCACAATGCTGGGTTGCCTCCTGTCACTGGTGTGATGAGTCTGCCTTGGGTGACACTGTGGTCTCTGCTGTTGTCCCACCTCCATGCTGTGGCTTGTGTGTGTTGCAGGGGATGTGCACCATTGTCTGTCACTTGTGCTCGGCAAATGCTGGTGGCGTACAGCTCCACAGTGCCTGCGCAGTGTGGCTGGCACTCCTGTGCCATGGAGGAGTGCTGGCCGTGTGTACACAGTTTCCATGGCCACACGCTGGGGGCTTGGTTGCCCCGCTACTGCGTCCCTGTGTTGGTGTGCCCTTGGGTATGGGTGGGTGTTTGTCCATGCATTATGTTGCATCCGGTGTTGTGCATGCTTCCATGCACCACTGTGGGTGTCTGCACTGGCTGTTGTGGCCAGTGCTAGGTCAGGGGTGTGTCCTTGGGAGGGTGTGCAGGGTGCTGTACCACTGGTGGTGGGGTCCGGGGCATGCCCTGTCACATGTGGGGTACCTTGTGTGCCGACACATGGTCAATCTCTCAGCTGTACCTCGGGGCTGTGCATGGTGGCACTGTGTATGCAGTCGTTTCATCGCTGTGTGCTGCCACCCCTGATGGGTGCTTGGTGGGACTGCCTGCATGGTTCTGTGGTGCACAGGGTTGCATTGTCACAGTGGGAGTGGTGGCATGCATGGGGTATCCTGCACTGGTGGACGATGCTCCTGGGCAGGGTTTCTGGGGGTCACCGTGCAGGGTGTGCTCTGTATTGGTGGGATGGTGTGGCATGGGGTGGTCGGCCCTCCTTGTGTGCCGGTCACAGCTTGCCAGGGGGTGTGATGGGGTACCATGGCCCAGCTATGGGTTGGTTGCTGGTCTCCATGGGCCAGTGGTTATTCCAGCCCTCCCCCAGTTGTGCAGTGCATGGGGTGTAGGGGGGCGATGCCTGTTCTGCTGTGTGTTCCTCTGCCCATCTGTGGCATGGGTGGTGGGCCCCTGCATCCCTGGTTGTGCTATTGCATTGCTGCTCTGCTGCCAGGGGGCATCCCTGGTTGCCCTATGGCGCATCTGGACTGCTCAGCTGGACATCCCTTATTGTGCTATGGCGCATCAGACATGCTCAGCTTCATCTCCCTAGTTGCACTATGGCGCAGGTGGTGCGATATTCAGTCGTCGGCTGTAGGCGTATCTTGGCAAGCGCAGTTTTTAAATATTGTGCCTCTGTGCATGGGCGCAATGGACTCGCTATCCTGCTGTTGCGCACTTTTTGGGCGTTTGAATATCTGGGCCTGTGTGTACCCATCAGTTCATGCATATTATATCTCCACTAAGACAGTACAAAATATTATAACTCTTGTTTTTGCACAAACTCCCTCACGTTATTTAATATCACACTATTCATATTACTAAGACAGACAAAACTTGTGAATCATTTGGGAATGGTAACATCCTGTGAATCATCTGGGAAGGTCGTTCCTGTAAAAAGGTTTCAGCTACTGTGCTACTCCTAGTTAAACAACTAAATACAAAAACATAATTAAACTACTTTATCCCACCAATCAGAAGGTCACAAATAGTTTTATAATCACAAATGTTTTCTTAAATATCGTTGTTGTCATTACACTAACAATGCTGCTACCTCCTGTAGAATCAGCACTCTAGTAAGGAAGCTGTTATTTTGTACTGCAATTTTGCACAGCAAATAAATTGTTCCTTGGTTAAGAACTTTTCAGACATGTACATTGTGCGCTTTCTTGACACATTCTCATGCAGAGTTTTTACTGCAACAGCCGCGGATCTGGTGGGTGCACACATTTTTGTTTTCCTCTGGGATTGTCCCAGATATATGGAAGGTTGCCAGGCATTTAAGCAAGGTGACCCAAACTTTCCAGAGAATTACTGCCCCATAGTGATCATATCTGATCAGCAAGCTTCTTGTTAATGGTGCGGCCTCTGATCTAATAGAATATCTCTATCCTATGACTTGCTGTCCCAGGTGCAGCATGGCTTCTGGAAAGGACAAAGCACCTCCATTGCCCATGCCATATACATTTCTGCAACTAGGTTTGCTATGGGTTGCGGTAAGCTTTCATGGGCAATCTTTGTTGACCTCTCAAAACTTTTGATCAGATAAACAGATCAGGGAAGGCAGTTGCTATGACCTATCTGGACATTAACAAGACCTTCAACACTGCCATGAAGGATAATAATTAATAATTTGAGCAACCAGGGCGTGGGATCCAAAGTGGTGAATTGCGTTAGAAACTGGTTAATGGATAGGCATCCGAGGATAGTGGTTTATGATACTCATTCTAATGATCGGAGAGTGACCACCATGGTGCTTCAGAGCTCAGTAGTGAGACCAGTCCTGTACTATGTCTTCATAAGTGACAATTGCAGAAGAACCGTAAGGGAAGGTATGACTTTTCAAGGATGATACCAACATCTTTAATAGGTGGACACTTTGGAGTGGGTGGAAAGAATGTGCAAGGATCTTAGAGAACTAGAGGAGTGGCCAAGAGTATGTCAGTTGGGGTTCAATGCGAAAAAGTGCACTATCTTGCCACTGGGGCACAAGAATCTTGACTCTGAGTATAGGATGGGAGGAGGTACTTGCAGTTACTAAGCAGAAAAGGGACCATGTGTTTATCATAACTGATGACTTCAAGGCGGCAGAGAAGTGAGACAAAGCAGTGGGTAGGTCTAGTGTGATGCTGTAGTGCATGGGGGGGGGAGTTATCCAGTAGGAGAGAGGTGGTATTGCCACTGTATTGCTCATAGGTGAAACCCCAATGGGAATATTGTGTCAAGGTCTGAATGCCACACCTCAGCTAGGACATAGGATGGAGGCAGTCCAGAGGAGAGTGGCTAAAATGGTGCAGCGGTTGCACCAAATGCTTTATGAAGAGAGACTGAGGGATCTCAACATGTACATCCTGGAACAGAAGAAAGCAAGATGGGACATGATAGGGACCTGTAAGTGATAGGGACCTGTAAGTGGACTGCCCACCTGCTGAAACTAAGCTCAAGCCCCTGATCAGACATCCTGCTGCTAGGTGGCTCTGGTGGACCTCCCTGCTGGCCGTGCTTCCTGGACTGCCCACCTGCTGAAACTAAGGTACGCTGCCTTCCCAAGACTTCAATCTAGTAAATTCTATTGGCTCTTTGCTCACAGGTTTGACTGCAATTAGCTGTTTCTCTACAAGCAGACAATCCCCAGTCAGCCTGCTGCCTCTTCTTCTCTCCAGCTATGCTTACATTACCAAACTGCATTTTTAACTGAACTGGGATTTTTTTTTTTTTTGAATAGTGTTAATTGCTGTTTTATACTATACTGCTGTTAGACTACATGAACTGCTGCTTTATAGCTAAAACTGTTTGCTCATAACATCTACTGCTTTTCTGCTTCTTAATTTCCCATGTTGTAGCACTCTTTCTCCTCTACTGCTTGCTTATCCCATTCTTCACTCACAATCAGCCTATTTTTAAAATCCTCCTCTTCTTCCCCTTGTAATTTCTGATTTCATTTTATTACCTCTCTCCTTTCGCACCAAAGTTCCTACACCCCCCAACAGCCTACTCCCTTGTCTGCCCCATCTGCACTTCTCTCACTCTTCCTTTTGTTCACTAGCCACCTCTCCCACCGATTTACTGCAAGCCTTGCCAAGGCCATTTAAGCTAATTGATCCTCTCCCATTCCCATTCCAGCTCAAGCCCCTGATCAGGCATCCTGCTGCTCGGCAGCTCCAGCAGACCTCCATGCCGACCTCGCTTCCTGGACTGCCCGCCTGCTGAAACTAAGGTATGTTGCCTTCTCAGGATTTCAGTCCCACAAATTCTACTGGCTGTCTGGTCACAGGCTTGAATGCAATTGGCTGCTCCTCCACAAGCAGCCAATCCCTGGTCAGCCTGCTACCTCCTTGTCTGTCCAGCTCTGCTTGCATTGCCAAAATGCATTTTTAACTGAACTGGAATTTTTCTCCCTCCCACACACCCCTGCCCCAACACTCTTTAAATCAGCTTGCTTCCCAGCCAACCCCACCTACATCTAACTCCTACTCGTCATTGGTTGAGCTGCTCTACTTCTCTCCATCCTAAAGAGAACACCTTCTTGAACATATCCAGTTCCTCCTCTGCTCACTCTCTATTACTTTACTCGGTCTACATCAGTGGAACTGGCAGATCTCCTCACTGGCTGCTCTTCCCTGGCTGGGTTATTAGCCCCTCTACTCCAGTGCCTATTTTCAGTGCCAGTCCATTACTACTACCATGTCCCTAACCCCAACCAGTCTACTCCTCACATGCCTCACTGTCCTCCGTGCCCTTATGTCACCCTCACCCCTGAACCCTCCACATGCCTGCCTTCTACAAACTACCCAGCTCTTCTCTTCTCTCATGTTTTTAGCCCCTACCTTGACCCACACTCCTCCCTTTATACCTGGTCCCACTGCTCCTCATGCCCAGTTGCATCGCTTTCTACTTTACTGTACTACCACATCTTATACTCCTATCAAATTTCAACCTCCTCTTCCTCACCTCTTCACTTCTACTGCAAACTTACGCTGATCCTTCCCTGGCACAAGAGCCCTAAATTCAACTTTACTATCATTGCCCTCCTGCTACTGTCCTCCAGTGACATAAACCCCAACCCTGGCCCCTACCTTCCAAACTCTACTGTGTCTATTATTGCACCCCTGGGCCTTTCCCTACAAATCATTTTGACCTACCCCGAGGCCTAAAAATTCTCCATCTAAACATACGAAGTCTGCTCCCCAAAGTTGATCTCCAACCTCTGGCAGTGGCACTGGCACTTGACATTATTATCCTTTCTGAAATCTGGAGTAATAATAAAATAGGTGACCCCTCGCTATCTATACCAGACTACACTATGACCCAACAGGACCGATCAGGAAAAGGTGGAGGTGTGGCTATGTATGTCTCATCCTCCATCCAGTTTTCTCCCATTCTATCCTCTTCTGTTTCTAAATCTTATGCGGTACTTGTACTTCAGTTATCCCTTCCTTTCTCTAGTACAATATTCGTTTCAGGAATCTACTGTCATGTTGGTGTCCCCTCTACCATTTCCACGGATCTCATTGGCACAATTGTTTCCCTCACCACAGCAGGTGAAGTTTGTATTACAGGTGACTTTAACTTAAATTGGTTATCCCCTTCCCTTAATAAAGTTTGCAATGATATCAGAGCCCACAACCTATCTCAACTTATACTTGAACCCACTCGCCTGAACCCTAAACCTAATAACTACTCCCTAATCGTATTGAGCCCTCACCTGCCTTCCCCATAGCATCATTAAATCTGGCATTTTGCCTCATGCTCTAAGCAACCACCATATAACCTATATGGTATGCAAAATCCATAGGATTATGGCCCCCCACAAACCTTTGTTGACAAGATTGTATAAATCTTTGAACTTTGCTCCTTTTCTCCTAGACCTAACCCTTACTAACTGGGATCCTAATGCCTCAGCTATCTCTATTGACATAGCTACTGATTACTTCAAAGATGAATTTCATAATGCCTGAAACCACCATGCTCCTCTTTGGTGCACCAGAGGCAGGAAGAATCATTTGCCATGGATCACCGCTCAACTCCTGGCTTGTCATAGGGCTCATGATCATGCATTGAAGGCTCATAAAGCCTCTAAACTCCAAAAGATTATGAGGCCTTCTGTTTTTACATAAGTGCACCAAAATTATGTGCTTGACAAAGGAGGAGTACTTTACTCGACCCTTCAATCTAATATTAATAACCCTCTAAATTCTGAAAAGTGATCAGTTCCTTTCTCCCTATTTCATTAAACCCACCCCCATCCTGATATAAACAATTCCCTAATCACAGATCACCATAGTGCTGCTACTGAATTTAACTCCTATTTCACCTCATGTGCCTCTGCTCTACTATCTTTCCTACCACTCCTCTGCCTATAGTTCCCCGACACCCTGCCAACCTTCCTCACCTGAGTCTTTCTCGTTCTCTTATGTATCAGCCTTAGACACCCAAGATGCCTTGAATGCTCTCAACCCTTCCAAATGCAACTCCCCTGATGACTTAGACCCCAGACTTCTATTTTTATCAGCTACAGCTATCTCTGCCCCGCTGTCCATCCTTCTCAACCTTTCTTTTGCCATGGCTGCTATCCCTGTGTCTTGGAAGCATGCCATTGTCCTTCCCCTACCCAAGGGTGGGCATCCTTCGGCCCCTGGGGATTACTGACCCATATCTAACTTACCTACCTTGGCTAAGTTCCAAGAGCATATTGTTCTCTCGCAACTTTCTTCCCATATCTCAATCTAACTTTTTCATACCTTTCCAATCAGGGTTTCAGAAAAGCCATTCCACCACCACCTCCCTGTTTAGGCTTACTGAAGCAATCCTCTCTGTGATGGATTGTGGCCTAATCTCCTCTGTTATTTTTAGCAACCTAGCAAAGGCTTTTGACATGATCTCTCTCACATTCTGCTGTTAAACACCCTCTCCACTACTGGCCTTTCTGACTCTGCAACTAAATGACTCAGGGCCTACCTAGTGGGTAGAACCCAATCTGTCAGGATTCCTGACTCCACGTCCCCTCTTCTCCCAATTAGCACTGGGGTCAACTAGGGATCAGTGCTGGACCCTTTATTATTCTCTATCTTTTTGAATTACCTGCCATCTGTCTGTATATCTACCTCAATCCATATATATGCTGATGAAATGGTCCTCTTCACCTCTGGACATTCCCCTGTGAATGTTGCAACCAGACTTCAGCATGACTTCAATAATGTTCAGCACTGATTTTGCTCCCATCAACTTTCCTAAATGCAAGGGAAGACAGTCTCCATGAACTTTGGCACTAGGCAGAGACTCTCTAGACTTCATCCCCTGCCCCTGATCAACAACTCAGCTTTTCTGGTCATGTGGACATCATCCTGAAAAAGCTGCACCCCAAGCTTGGTACATTATTCAGGAACTGTAGCTGCCTCCCTCTACCGGCAAGGTGTGAACTTGTCCAGAAAAGGGTCCTTCCTACCTTCGAGTACTGCAATGGATTCTACAGTTCTGCTCCCAAGGCTTCTCTAACCAGATTAGACACTCTCTTCAACTCCTTCTGCCACTTTGCTTTGGATGCCCCCCCCACTCACCACTGTTCTCTCCACCACTCTCTCCTTCCCCTCACTCAAAAGCAGATGCCTCCTCCATTGTAAACTGCTCTCTCTCTCTTCATCCTTTCCACCCATTTTCTACCTATAACTTGCTCCACTGTATCTGGTAGTGTTGTATGACCCTAATCGCCTAATTTAATAACCCATTATTTCTTGCACTGACCCTATGGCCTTTGCCCTATTAGCTGTATGCATTGTACAATGTTTGCACTTACCATATTGGATTACTATCTGTAACCTTCTCTCAATATATAGTTTTTAGATAATGTACCTCTGTTTGACTTGTTCCTGATGCACTTTTCATGTTGTAATTACTATCTGTAACCTGTCACAGTTATATGGAACTTAATGTTATGTACACAGTGTTGAGATATTCAAAGGGTTGCACATGGTGCAACAGTGTTGCACCATGTGCAACCCACTGATCCTCAGTGTTATATTCAAATGGAGATAGTGCCTGGCACAAATCCCGATGCACTGGAGTGCATCAGTAATGGTGTGCGCAGGTAGGTGGGGCATGCCCATGCATATTCTGCACATCCTGATATTCAGCCGGGATGTGCTGGGTCCATCATGCACAACCCCTACTTTCGCTGCAGACAGGTGAGCCAAAACAAAAGAAACAATGGCTGGCCACCCACAGGTGAGCTGCCGTGTGCAGGGTGCAACACAGCAGCTGTCACCTGTGGGTGGCCACCGAGCTCGGCTGCACCTGGCGGAGACCCACCATGCCGGATCACGGGCATACGGAAAATGAGCCTCCAAAATCTCTGGTTGTCCAGTGGATCGCTTGCAGCCCAATCGTGGGCTGCAGTTGAATAAAGAGGTCATATATCCCTGGTGGTCCAGTGAACCTGCTGTCAGCCCGATCGCAGGCATTTGTAAAATGAAACAAAATCCTATATCCCTGGTGGTCCAGTAGAATGCTGTCAGCCCAATCACGGGCATTTGTATAATAAAATTACATCCAATATCCCTGGTGGTCCAGCGGACCCCCTTCCCTACCTGCCGACTGGGCCCCACTGCCCTGCTCCCCCCGGTCAGCGGTGGGTGGCAGCACCCCACCCACCTGCTGCCCCGCCGCCTGCCGACTGACACTGTAGGTAGGGCTGTATGCCCTTGGTCCACAGCTGAGCCTCATTCATGCAGTAAAGCTCATAGTCGCATTAACATTTCAGATATATGAATAGATCCATTCACATATCTGGAATGTGTAGTACAGTACAGGCTGCATGCCCATTGCTCTCCTGTGCCCCCTGAATTAGGATTCTTAACTCCAGGGGGTGTATGTTGGTGAGGGGGCACAATCCGCCTGAAAAAAAAATTACGTCTGGGAGCCACAGGCAGCAGCAAAATTCAAACCCTCCTATCCCCAGCCTCGAACCCTGCACCTGCTGTTCCAGAGCCAACCTCCCTCACCACCACACCTCACAGCTAGCTCGGTGGCAGCAGGCACACATTTTATTCACATAACCCTCTTCCCTATCCCTCCTCTTTCCCTTGCCATTCCCCCTTTCCAGTTGCCTTCTCCTGCCCTTGTGGTAGCAGTAGTCATTACCCTTGTGAGTCGCCTATGACAATAGCGCCGAATATAAGTTACCATTTTGACAGTCGCCCATATTAAGTCACTATCATCATGGGATACCAGTACTTCACTTAATGGGTGGTAGATGCCTGGAGCAGACTTCCAGCAGCAGTTGTGCAGATGAAAACAGTGGGGGGCTTTAAGCATGTGTGGGCTAGATATAATGGAATATTAGTAAATATGCAGGGAGGAGGGCAGGATCACTGGAGACCAGTAAGAGGCTGCAGTGACAGACTAGGAAGGGAACCTCTGGTAGACGGGGGGGGCTAAGCAGTTCTTTTCTGCTGACAAATTCTGTTATCTATGTTTTGACTTGGCTGACCATAAGTCACTATGTCACAGGAGTAATGCCATTGGTTTGTCTGCTTGTGCTGTTGCCTGGCTTTCTAATTACCTGTAAGATAGACAACTATTGGTTAAATTCAACAGGACATTGTCTGAGCTCATAGAAACATAGAAACATAGATTTTGCCTCCAGAAAAGAACTGGTAAGCCCATCTAGTCTGCCTCAATTGTTCCTGCCTATACTGACACCTCTGACACTTCTTGGTCACTGACATCCCTCTGCCTCCATATCCTCAAGCTAATTTTCCCTTGCACCTCTCTCACTTATGCTTGAAGTTTCTTCCCATCTTAGCTCTCGCAACGTCTGCTAGTAGGCTGTCCCAATCATCCACAGCTGTCTCTGTGAACTGTTATTTCCTCACATCCCTTTTAAACTCCCCTCCCAGCTTCACTGAATGCCCCCATGTGCTAGTGCCTTCCTTTCTCCGAAATAGGTAGCCCACTTGTACCTTGGTCACCCCTGTGAGGTACTTATAAGTCTCAGTCATGTCTACTCTTACTCTCCTCTCTTCTAGGGAGTACACACAGAGATCCCACAGCCTTTCCCCGTATGGCTTCTCATGCAGTCTCTGTACCAATTTGATGTCCCTCTTCTGTACACTTCCACCCTGTCTATGTCCTTCCAGAGGTGAGGCCTCCAGAACTGGACGCAGTACTCCAGGTGGGGTCTTACTAGTGAGTGACACAATAGTAACACTGCCTCCCTCCTCCTTCCAGACATTTCCCTACCTATGCACCCCAGCATCCTGCTAGCCTTTACAGCTGGCTTGTCACACTGACAAGCTACCTTGAGGTCATCAGCTATGATACCTCCGAGGTCCCTACTTGATAGGTGACTGTATGCCGTCTCCTCATCCTGTACTCAGTTCCTGGGTTTCTCTGTCCCAGGCACATGACCTTGTACTTTTGGCACTAAAACTCACTTGACACCGCTAACCAATCTTACAATCACTGGATTCCTATGCATTGTCTCCAACTCTATTGAACATCTTTGTATCATCAGCAAAGAGAGACACCTTTCTTTCCAATTGCTCTGCAATGTCATGTATAAAGACATTGATGAGGACTGTCACCAGCACTGATCCTTGTGGCACCCTTCTGGCCACTCCTCCATACTCTGGGGGTCTACCATTTACTATCTCCCTCAGCCTCCTATCCTTAAGCCAGTTTGAGACTGAGCTTATCAATTTCTCCCCTACCACCAGGCTGTCTACTGTCTTCACTAGCCTCCTGTTTGGCACAGTATCGAAGGCCTTACTGAAGTCCAGATAGGCCACATATATCACCCTTCCTTGGTCCATGTCCTTAGTCATTCAGTCAAAGAAATCTGGGAGATTTGATTGACATAACCTCCCCTCTGTGAAGCCATGCTGCCAGTGTTCCTGCTGCCATTTTGACTCCAGGTATTCCATCAACCTCTCCTTTAGTAGGATCTCCATCTGTTTCCCTACCACTGAAGTCAGACTAACTGGTCTGTAGTTGCTAGCCTTCTCCTTGCTTCTGCTTTTGTTCAGAGGGGCCACATGGGCCCTCCCCCTGTCCTCTGGTACTACCCCTGTCTCTTAGTTGAAACTTAGGAGTGTTGTTAGAGGGGAAGCTAGTCCCAAGCTCGGCTCCTTTAGAATCCTTGGGTAAATCCCATCTGACCCCATTGCCTTATTCACCTTTAGGGTTTCCAACCCCTTTTGGACTATCTCTTCCTTGACAGGACTAGTGCCTACTTCTCCCATGCCCTGGAGCTTTCTACTACATGATGGTCCACTTGCGCTCCTTCTACTGTGAAGACTGAGCAGATGTAATCATTTAAAATTGTAACCATTTCCTGATCCTCTTCTGTGCAGTCCCCCTTCCCCTCTGCCTTTCTGAGTCTCATTATCCCTCACCTTGTCTTCCTCTTCTTGTTCATGTACAGGTACCTACACAAAAATCTTGTCCCTCTTCTACAGCTCCCTGCATATTTTCTCTTCTACTTGCACTTTTGTTGCTCTCACTTTCTTTCTTGCCTCCCTTTCCCCTGAGGAAGACCACATACTTGGTTGAAGTACTGGGACTTAGTGCTTGTTGTTAGATGCACCATTAACATTTGTTGTGTATTAAATTGAAGGAGCAGCACAATTGTGAATCCAGGCATCTTGCATAAATAAAACCTTTATATTCAACTGGAAGAGAGGTTGGTTTTCATTTGGGATTGAATTGGCATGATGAGTGCAGAGCTTCTTTGGACTTGACTTTCTGCTGTTTGGGGCCACTCTCTCTCTCACTCTGCATTAGGGTTTTTTGAGCCATATCTGTGGAGGTTTGGACTACATTGCCTTATCTATGCCCTCTTTAATCCTATTCCATAGGGTCTCCACACAACCCTGGCCATCTGCTCCTTGATGTGATCTTTGAGGCAGTTGCCATTTTCTCTAAAATCTGCCCTTCTGCAGTCTAGGCCCTCAGCTTTGTGTGGTTTCTCTCCTACCCAGTCTGTACAGCAAGCTACACAGTATAGTGATCACTAGTACCTGGGAGACTACCCACTGTGATGTCTGCAATGCTGTCCCTGTTTGTAGTACCAGGTCCAGCACTGCCTTGTCTCTAGTGGGTTCTGTAACCAGCTGCTTCAGAAATGCCCTGTAGGGAGTTGTGGATGACCCAGCTTCTTGATGTAAGTGCAGTCAATGTGGCCCCGTCTATATCTAGTGTGTTGAAATCTCCCAATACTAGTACTTCCCCTTGCTTGCCATTTTCCTAATGGCCTCTTCCAAGGCCCTGTCCATTTCCTCCCCAGTTTCAGAGGTCTGTGTACCACTCCTATTTGAATAAATGCCCTTAATCTTGTTTGTTGGCTGACTCATAATACTTTCCCCCTGGTAACTCTGTATCTCTGCTGCCTTAGTTCTTTTCATCACATAAAGTACAACTCCATCACCTTTTCTCCATGCCCTGTCCCTACGGATCATTGTGTACCTTGAGATGGCCACATCCTGCAGTAGCTGTGGCTGTTGTTGCACCATGACTCTGTAATGGCCAATAGATCTAGGTCTGCCTCTGCAATGATAGCTTCAACAACAAAGCTTTTGTTTCCCAGGCCCCTTGCATTGGTACACATGGTCAGCCTTTGCTTTTTTATCTCTGTCCTCCTCTCCTGCCCCTTCTTCTTCTTCCATCCTTTGTCTTTTCTTTCTCCCCTGACTAGGGGTGTGCAAAAAAATATTTTTGGCCAGTGGAACTGAAGTGAAAGTTAGACTTTCTCTTCTGCAGAAGTTTGGAAATCCATTTCTGAATTTGTGTGGAAATTCCACTTCCTCTATTAAATCTGTTCAATACCTAAATTCCAATCCTGCAATCTCTTGTGTCTAGTGGTCCCTCCCATACCATTACAAGTACACATTAAATCACTGGTGACTAGTAGTCCTCCCCCCTCCCACCAGTTCCTGCCAGCTGCCTGATTTAAAAACAAAATCCTTATAAATGGCACTCCCCACCCAGCAGCACCCAACAGTCCAAATGTCCATATGCCAGGGGTTATTGGTCCATGCCCTCCACCCCTACACCAAGTGTATAGTGATTGTAACCCACCGATGTCCATCCATAGTTAAAAAAAATCTGATGGTCTAGTGGCTTCCCAATAGCCCTCCCCTCCCAATCCTCAGTCCCATATATTTCCTTGTGGTCTAGTGCCCCACTTCCCCATCCCAACAGGGTCCAATCACCCCATTCCCACCCCAATAGTAAACCTTGCTCCAGGCAGACCGGAACATCCCTCCTCTCCTCCACAGCCAGCCTGCCCACTGAGCTTTTAATGAATGAGCACATTCATGTACAGGAATGCACCCATTCATTAAAGCTCAGTGGTCAGGCTGGCCATGGAGTAGAGGAGGGATGTTCTGGTCCACTCACTGCAGAGTTTACTAGGGGGTGGATTGGGGTGTTTGGACTCTTGCTGGGCTGGAAGGGTGGGGGCCACTACACCACCACTGATTTGGGGAAATATATGGAAGTGGGGATCGGGAGGGGGATATTGGGGAATCCACTAGACCGCCAGGGATTTTTTTTAACTACAGACTATGGACATACATGGGGGGGTACTATCACTCTATACTTGGGTGAAGGGGTGCAGTGGAGAGACCACTAACCACCAGGGCATAAGGACATTTGGGCTGTGTGAGCACTGTCAGGTGTGGTGGGGCTATTTATAAGGATTTGTTTTTTTAAATCAAGCAGCTGGAGAGTGAACCAGTGGGGGAGAGGGACCGCGAGCCACCAGGGATTTAATGTGTACCTGTGGGGTGGGGGGGGGCCACTAGTCACCAGGTTTTTTTTTTATATTGGGTGAAATTTCACCCATTACTTTGGCAGAAGTGTTCCATTCCACCACAGGCAGAGGTTCAGAAACTTCCACAAAAGTGTCTTGATTTCTGAGGAAGTTCCACTGGGTGAAAAAAATCACACTTTCATCCACTCCTACCCATGACTTGTCTTCCCCTTTACTGCTATCACTCTGGCTGTCCTCTCTAGAGCCTTTCACAACCTCAGCATCTCTTGCTGACCCTTTCAAACTTCCTTACCCCTGGTTCTTAATTCTTGTGCCCTCTTTAATCCTATTCCATAGGGTCTCACCCCCCACTGACCATCAGCTCCTTTGAGGTGATCTTTGAGAGCAGTTGCTATTTTCTCTAAAATCTGCCCTTCTGAAGTCTAGGACCCTCGGCTTTGTGTGGTTTCTCTCCTACCCAGTCTGTATGTCATACTACACAATATGGTGATCATTAATACCCCCTCACAGTGATGGTCAAGGTGCTAGTGGTAATTCCCATTAGCCCAGGGGAATTTTTCTCCCGTGGGCTGTTTCTCACTGATGTCCTGTTCTCTGGGGTGCACTTGCTTACTCGAAAATAAAGTATCCAGGCTGCCTACATTTGCTCCACAGACACATTCAGTCTTGGTCTTGAGTCATTCATGAGACATCACAAGCATAAACCAAGAAAGATTAGACAAGGTCCATTCTATGTATGACGTTTATCAATTTATTAACTCTCCACAAAACACATAGGATGTCTGAGTGACATTTTATGTCATGCTACTTTATCAAACACATTCCCTAAGTTGTGTTACCTGTGTTCACAGATACATAGAACACATTAATAAACCTTCTCAAAACATCATCTTATTATTGTGCCACCCCACCAGACTCATTGTGTAGTACTCTCAACACCAATTCTATAAAAAAAGTTTTGCATTCCTGTCAAAAAGTTTAGCATATATTCTCTTACATTGTTATACATACAAAGGAAAGTGTTACCCCTTGTATATTAGCATGCAATGCAGCTTAGCTGTTCCATAAAAATTACCATTCATGCAGTGAATCTCTTAGTATTATTTATTTGCCTGTATTCACCACACTATGACACATTTTGTTACTCAAACTGTTTTAGAAACAACCCATCATTCTGTATGTGCCTCTTACTGTTACACATTTATAACACAATGAACAAAAAGAACAACACTTTTCTTCATACCACTTAATGTTCATTATCTACATTGTTTGTTTTGCCTGATTTTTTAAATTTTAGATCTCTGTTTCAAATAAAATTATATATGTAAGATATCAAATATACCAGAATCACTTAATTAAACATACTAAAACATACACTAATGTTGTAATATCTATAAATTCATTCAACATTTGCCTCATACTTCAGCGAGATATGCCCTGATCATTGGGGGAGGGCAGCACCTTATGACATATCTTTAAGATACTCCTGGTATAATAGACCTGCACAAAGTTAAAAATTTACATTAACAGATGTACTCACAGTATTTCTTTAAATAATTCCTTTTTACAGTTTGACATAAAAAATATGAATTATAAATGTTTCTCAGGGAATATGTGCTGTATGCTGTCATCTCCCACAGGCATAGGGAGTGGTTGGGGCAGCCAGAATGTACAGTATTTATGCATCAATGTGGAGGGGGATGACATCACATGATGTCCCACAGTGCTTCACCTGTCACTGTTGCTACAGTTGCCTGTCTCCTGAGCCACTGCAGACCAGGCAGCTCAGAGGGATCATACAGTGTGGTGGAAATATCACAGCTATTCTGGCCACAAATTGCAGTGGTTTGCTCCCCTCCCAGGGATACTGATCCCTATTGTTTCATCAATTGTAAATCCTCTTCTAATAGCAATTAATGTCATTAAATTACTTCCAAAATTTGATTTTGCTCATTTAATGTGCTTTATAATGCCTAACTACTAAGTGGAGTGCCGGAAGACAAATTATCCACTAAGTCTTATTTCATCCAATTCATGGAACTGATAGCTCAGCCAACTATTCTGTGTGTCAGCTTTCCCTTTCTCCCATCTCTAATCATAAACTGACAAAATGTTTCCGTTGTACAGACATTCACTGTGTGACCACAAAAGTCACATCTGCTATGAACTAAAGTAAAGGGATCTATATATAGAAAGGTATTTAACAGGAAATAGGAGAGATAGAACCACCACCACCACCACCATCACCACAACAAATAAGTATGACTCACTTAGAAACATAGAAGTTGACGGCAGATAAGGACAGCAAGGCCCATCCAGTCTGCCCATTTCTTTTCTACCTTATAAATGTGCCATCAGCCTTTGCTCTGTCCGTGACCCTATCTATTCATAGTCATTTGTATTGCTCCCTTATGCCTATCCCATGCCTGTTTGAAGCCCTGCACTGTATTCATAGCCACCACTTCTTGTGGTAAGCCATTCCATGCATCTACCACCTTTCTGTGAAAAGAATTTCCTCACATTCCCCCTTAATCGGCCTCCCTCTAATCTCATGCTGTGTCCTCTTGTCCTGCTATTTTTCTTATATTTAAACATGTTAGACTCTTTCACCTTGTTTATGCCCTTAAGGTGTTTAAATGTCTCGATCATGTCACCTCTCTCCCTCCTTTGCTCAAGGGTATACATATTGAGCTCCGTTAATCTGTCCTCATATGTCTTCTGATGCAGTCCCTGCACCATTTTGGTTGCCCTTCTCTGGACTGCCTCAATTTGGTTAATGTCCTTGTGAAGGTGTGGCCTCCAATACTGCCGCAGTACTCAGATGGGCCTAACCAATGTCTTGTACACAGAGGGATTATTACCTCCCTCTTACGACTTGTAGATACCCCTACTAATACACCCTAACACCCCCTAGCCTTACCTACTGCTTTAGAGGTCTGCTTGGATGATTTTAGGTCATCAGTGATGATGATGCCCAAGTCTCTTTCTTCCTTTGTGACTGCTAGCAACTCCTCCCAGCCTATAAGTGGCTTCAGGGTTTCTCTTCCCTATGTGCATGATTTTGCACTTCTTTGCATTAAATCCCAGTTGCCACTCTTCTGACCATTCTGCTAGTTTATCCAGATCTCTTCTCATTCTGCCCACCCCATCTGGATCATCTACTCTGTTGCAGATTTTGGTGTCATCTGCAAACAGACAAGCCTTATCCTCTAGTCCATCTGCGAGGTCACTAATGAAGATGTTGAATAGGACTGGCCCCAGGACTGATCCCTGAGGTACCCCACTTGTGACTTGCATCTCTTCTGACTGTATACCATTTACCACCACTCTCTGTTTTCTGCCAGTCAACCAGTTTGCCACCCAGTTGACCAACTTCTGACCACCCTGAGCCTACCTAGCTTATTTATCAATCTTCTATGTGGAACAGTGTCAAAAGCTTTGCTGAAGTCAAGGTAGGCGACATCAACTGCTCCCCCTTGGTCCACCACTCTGGTTACCCAGTCTAAGAAATCTATGAGATTAGTTTGACAGGACCTTCCTTTTGTAAACCCATGCTGTCTTGGATCCTGTGCCCCTATGGATTCCAGGTGTTGCACTATCCTTTCCTTAAGGAGTGCCTCCATAATCTTGCCCACTACTGAGGTAAGACTGACCAGTCTGTAGTTCCCTGCCTCCTCCCTGCTACCACTCTTGTGGAGTGGGATCACATGAGCCCTTCTCCAGTCTTCTGGGACCTCTCCTGTGCTCAGAGACTCACTAAACAATTCTGCTAATGGCTCTGCTAGTTCCTCCTTTAGCTCCTTAAGTACCCTGGGATGTATGCCATCAGGTCCCATTGCCTTATCCACCCTGAGATTAGCAAGCTCTTGTGGACCCTTTCTTTTGTGAAGGGAGTAGTGCTCACCTCCCTCCCCCTGTGTCCATGATGCTGAGCTGTGGGCCCTGCCCTACCTTCTCTTCAGTAAATACTGAGCAAAAGTATCTATTTAGGATAGATGCCTTTACAGGGTCCTCCTCCTCACATGCTCCCTTTTCTCCATTAAGCTTAGCAATACCCCCTCTGGACTTTCTCCTTTCACTAATGTATCTATAGAAAGTCTTGTCACCTTCTTTTACTGGTCGTGCTAGTGTTTCCTCAGTTTGGGACTTTGCCTGCCTTACTGCCTTACCTGCTTCCCTTAGGGCAGTTTGGTATGCCTCCCTATCTTCATCCCGCTGTGTTCCCTTATATTTTCTGAAGGCCAGCCTTTTGGCTCTGACCTTTTCTGCTACTGTATTTGAGAACCAAAGTGGTTTCCTTCTTCTTTTGCATTTCCTTTTCTGTCTAACACAATGGGATGTTGCTTCAAGTATTGCATCCTTAATGCTTGCCCACTTTGCCTGTACCCCCTCACCTGTGTTTCTTTTTGCCAGGGCTAGCTTAACTCTGTTGGCCATCTTATCAAAGTCAGCTCCTCTGAAGTCCCATATTTTTGCCTTGGAATGGGATGATTTAGATGTAGTAGCCAAATTGAACCATACCATGTGATGGTCACTTGCCCCCAGGTGACCTTCTACCTGGAGATCTGTGATCCCTTCTTTGTTAGTCAGTACTAGATCTAGGATAGCCCTGTCTCTTGTGGGTTGCTGTACCAGTTGTTTGAGGCCCTCCCCCTGCAGGGAATCCACTATGAGTCTAGTTCTGGCAGATGTTCCTGCTGGTATTGACCAATCTGTATCTGGCATGTTGAAGTCTCCATTATCAGAACCTCCCTTTAGCTGTCATGTTTTGTATATCTTCTAACAGTAATGTGTCTATGTCCTCCCCTGGTCTGGGGGCCTGTAGACAACCCCAGTTCTTATGGCTGTCCCATTTCCTGTTTCCAGGGTGACCCACAGTTCTTCTGGCTCCTTATGTGTATTCTGAATTTCTGTAGCTTTCATATTTTTCATTAACATACAGGGCCACTCCTCCCCTTTTTGCACCTCGGTCTCTTCTGAACAATACATAGCCAGGTACTAAGTCTCCCAAGTGTGGTTACTGGTAAACCACGTCTCACTAATTGCTACTATGTCCAGCTTAGCCTCTGACATTATTGCCTGCAGGTCTGGGATCTTATTTCCCAGGCTGTGAGCATTTGTGTACATGATTTTCCATTGGCCAGATTTTGGTGTGTTAGTTGTTGGGTGAAGTTTGGCATTACCCTGTGCATCGTATGGGAGACAAACCTTTTTCTTACCTGGTGATGCAAATGAATGGCAAATCGCTGAATTCCTGTTTGACCACTAGCTGGAGGGGAGGTGTTCTTCCATTTGGCGATGGGGTGCTGCACCCTCCCCCATTTGCTAGTTTAAATATTCTGCAAAGACGTCAATCTTCTGCCCCAATGCACTGACTCCTCTTTAGTCAGATGCAGTCCATCAAATTTAAAGAACTTTCGCTCCCAGAATGTTGCCAGTTCCCTACAAATCTGTGTCCTTTTCCTGGCACCAGTCCTTGAGCCACGTGTTTAGCTCCCTATCTCCCCTTCTCTGACCTTCCGTCCATCTGCTCCCTTCTCCCAGACTGGCAGGATCTCAGAGAAGGAGATGCAGACAGAAATAGATGATAGTTTGTCACCCAGCCTAGTCAGGTGTTCCTTGGTCTCCACAACTGACCGGCTGGCGGATCATTAGTCCCTATGTGTACTAGGACATCAATGTTTTCTCCTGCTTTGTGAACAATTTTAGCAATGCGGTCAGTGTCTCTCCATGCTGATGTACCTGGGAGACATCTGACCATCACCCCTGGCTGGAGATGGGTATCAACTCCCGAATCATGGAGTCTCCTATGATCAGAAGTTTTTGGATTCCTTTGTGCTTGTTTAGTTTTGGTTCCTGATTTGGGTGAGTATTGTTGTGCTAGCTCCTGTGCTGCAGTGTCCTGCTCTGCAGTGTCTTCTGCCTCTTTATTTGATTTCAGAGAAGAGGCAGATACCTGTTTGTAGTGTTTATATGGTTTTGGAGGTAATGTGTTGGAGAGCAGAGAGTGATGGGGCACCTGATTTGCTCCTCCTAACCACCTGCCAACCTCCTGAACCAACTACCCTCTGCGGTTGAGGTTTTCTGTTGGATGCTGGGGAAATGGCGGGTGGTTCTTATAATGTATTTCCTCTTCAATATGAAATTTGAGGCGTGCAATCTCTGCCCATGCTGCCCGGAGCTGAGACCTAAGATCTCAAAGGCCCAGCATGTAGGACAGTGTCCTAAATCCTGTAAGACTGTCCTTCTGAAAATTGTTCCACAGTACCTGCAGTTAATGAAATCCATTCCAAATAAGTTGCTGGGTTTGTAACCTAGTCAGAGTAATTAGAAGGAAAAAAATGCAAGTAATGGTTTAATTGTGCTTTGTTTAACTTGTTATAACAAGTTAAATTACTAGCGCCCTGTAAATGAGATCACCTTGTGAGCCCACACTGATCCGCCCTTCCTGCTCTGCCACAGGAAATGTCACAACTGTGGTACCCTATAAAAGGATGTAGTAGGGTTGGTTGGGGATGGGGGTGGGTGGCTGGGCCCTTCCCTCGCCTAAAAGAAGAACCACGGACGAAAGAACAAGGAGGTAAGAGCAGAAACAATCAGTCAACAACAAATGCAGTAACCCTGAAAGCTTATCCTAATGTTAGATAAAACTGTAAAACCTGTAAGCACCACCTGTAATAATTTCAGAAGATATACCCTAAGAAACACTTTGCTCCAGAGAAAAATAAAGCAGTAACAGAAGATATACCTTGCAAAAGACAATTTGAATCAGAAGATTACAGCAGTAATCTGTTAGCACACACCTGTAGGCACACCTTGTAATAATGCAGAAGAAGGTATACCAGCAACAACAATTTGAATCAGAGAAAAAATAAAGCAATGAAATGTTAGCAATGAAATGTTAGCAACAAACAGTAGCAATCCCTGTGAGTAAAAATTAAAAACACCACCACACAGTAAATCTGCTTAGCCAAATTAAGGCTTAATCCTTCTCCCTTGCTCTGGTAAGTTTCTCTACTCTGCCTTTCAAGCAGTCTTAGAAGGAAAGAGCTCAGGTGAAGCTAGGTGCCTTGGCCAGCAAACCAAGTCTTCTACCACTTAAGGCCAAACATTTTACCCAATACATGGGCAGTCCAAAAGAGCAATATATATATCAGACAATTCAAATATTATAGCAGGCTACCAGAAAAGGACCAGTCACTCTTCTCATTCGATCCAGCTTCAGGTTTGTAGTATTTACCGTAAATATCCAAAACACCTCTATTTTTAACAATGTGATATTTCAATCTCCACTTGATATAGTTGTTGTATGAAACAGGTAGGAAAAATGGACAGTGAATAACAGTGGCCACTGCAGTCCTGGCAGACATGGTGACAGCCCCAGCTGCCTCCTGAGGCTTTGTTTTCCAGACAACTAATGTTGATGGGCCATCATCCTCAGCACGCTCCTTGTCTGCAAGTTGAACACATTGGGCTGTGGAACAAAACACGTATTGTGAGTGGCAGGGAGGGTACTATGCACACCCACTTCCATGCAACAGCATGCAGTAGACCAGAGTGCTACCAGTCACACACCGTGTACTGCAATACCATTGTGTACACCCAACATAGACACGCACACACCCTCTATGTGCACGCATGCACAGATGTGTATGTGTATCCCATAGTGCAGACCCCAGAATGCACACAGTATATGCAATGCCACACACCTACACACATGTGATGAACACTACCATGATGTGGGTGACAGTACATGCACAGCGTGGCACATGTGGCAGCAGGACTGCCCCCGGTGTGTTTGCACACAGCTGACATGCACTCACATTTGAAATGTAGATTCAGTGGTTTCTCTCATTCACCACCCTCAACACCAGCCACAGCCATTGTGCGTATGGTCACTGCCACCATCTCCATTATGGGGTCCACTGTTGTCAGTGCGGCCTGTCTTAGACCACCACCTGTGGCTTGCAGTTCCCTCAGGCATTGCGCCTCTTCCTCCTTCAGCCAGTGCTGCATGTCATTCCAATGTTTTTGCACAGCTTCCACTGTGCACCCACGTCCACCCACAGCATTGACCTCTGCTGTTATCTGTTCCAACATCAGCCTGACATTGGCGTCTGTGTTCTTGTGATGTCACATTGCCTCCAACCATGACAGATAGCCATGTATGAGTGCCCTCAGCTCATCATTGGAGAACTTTTGGGACTGCAACCATGCACGTCCCTCAGGTGTACCTGTGGGGAATGCAGATAATCATTGATCAGGGCATGTTGTGTGCTGTGACTGAATGTGTGTCGCTGTGAGGAGGCGTGTGTCTGTGTCCCGGTGCATGACAAGCAGTACACTTCACACAATACAAATACCTGTGGCACACGACAGCTATGTGAGCCTATCCCCCACCCCAGCAGTCATATGTGATGCAGTGTGTGCATACAGGGCCATAGTCCCAGTGTATGCATGTCTGACCATGCCACAGCAGTGCAGCGCTGTGCCTTTGCACACCTGTCTGATGGACCTCTGGTCACTGTGTATACAGAGGCCTGCTACCAGGAGCATAGCAGGCAACAACATTGTGTACACACATGTAGGCCCACACATACACACACACACACACACACACACACACACACACAAAGTACGTATCACCACTTAAGTGTACCAGTGCACAAACCATGCAGTGGTGCAGTATCTGTCTGCCAATTCTTTGTGAAACCTACCTTGCTCAACATTTTTTGCCTCCTATGACATGATGGGCCTGCTTCTGTACTGCATATACTCCTGTTTCAGCCCGCAGTACCTGTACACCCTTCAGGTGGAGGTCAGGCAGCCCTTAAATAGCCCGCCAGGCAATCCACACAGTGATCATGCAAATGAGGCTATAATGATATGGTAATGAGGTAGACTGCACTCTGACTACCCAAGTAGGCACATATGCATGCATTTGCATGCAGCCTTTGAATATGGCAAATTTTTGCACTGAGCAAAAGTACAGTCCACCATTGCGCCATGCTACCATGCTTTTTGTTGTGCAGCGAGGCTGTTGCATGACATACTGCACAGGCGCTCAAACATCAGGATGCATGGGGTCATGGTGGGGTCGCACATGCTTAGATCCTGCATTTATGGTTAGTGCGGTGTTAATTCATTTGTGCGGCTCTGGACCTGCTTATCACCATGCAATGGTACACGAGAGTCACATTGCAGGCCTACAAAGCAGGGACTGGCAGTGGTGATAGGGTACTGCTCATTTTCAAGTCATCAGTGCAAGCAGTGGACATGTCATCTGGCAGATGCATCAGAGCAGTGGTCCAGGGGGACCATAGGTGGGGGAAGGCTGAGCTGGCCAACTTGGTAGAGCTGGTAATGCAGCAGGAGAAGCAGCTCTTTGGTGTGGGCAGGGAGGGGATAGGCCATGCAGGCAGGTGTGGGTCTCGATTGCACTGTGCCTGACCCAGTGCATGGGCATAACATAGGATGGGGAGCAGTGTCACCACTGCTATGTTGACATGCAGAGGTGGGAGGCCCAGAGACTTGAGCACTTCAAGTGCATGGTCAGTGATGGGACAATGCCAGCATCAGGTAGGTGTATATCTGTGCCACAGGTCTGTGTATCGCATGTGTGTGTGTTTGTATAGGTGTGGTTGTATGGGTATGTGTATGTGAATGTGTCCCCTCCCATATGCACACCACTACTGTGTGTATGATACCCGTGGGTTGTGCAACAGCACAGACTGTGCATGTTCATTGCCATGCAGCCATGGGTGTGGTTCACAGTGTGTACACTGCTGGGCATGGTTGGTTCCACTGTACCTCTGTATGTGGTATTGTGTGGGGCACATGCTGCAGTGTGTACATACACTGCTCAGGAGGCATGTCACACACTGGCATGCTGTGTGCCATGTGACATGTGGCACCGGTGGTGGTGGTGGGCTGTGGTTTGTACTACCAGTGTTTGACTCGGTCATTGGTGGGTCTTCACATGACATTCATGCAGGTACTAAGGTTGGTGTTCCCTCTTTACCCTGCAGACCACAGTGACCAGAGGCCCCAGGTGGACAACAGGAGTGTGCCAGGCCATGCACAGTAGGCAGAGGACAGCAGTGATGCTCAGCAGGGTGCTTTGAGTGAGTATCAATCATACATTGTTCGCACACTATCTTGCATGTGCAGCAGGTTGGTTGTACAATGGTTACCAGTGTGGCCTTGACCAACACACATCTGAGTCCATGGTACTTGGTCATGAGAACAGTGGTATGGCTGTGTCCTGTCACTCAGATGTTGTGTTGTACATCTTTCTCACATCAAAATGGCTGTGGTAGGTTGGTGTTGTCCAACACTTGCATGGACACACAGTTAATGGGGCAGCTGTGGCGGCACATGTACCCACATGGCTTGCACCACTGCACCATGTGTCCCTTGATGAGGTGGTGGTGTCCACTGTGTATGTAGTCACCTACACCACATGGTTGTTGAGGCAGTTGATAGGGCTGTGTTACTGAGTTGGCCTGGTTTTTCTATGTCTATGGCATAGGCACATGGTGTACTTCTTTCCTGCTATTGGGGGGAGGAGTTTGATGGGGCTGTGTTACTGAGTTGGCCTGGTTTACTATGTCCATGGCATGGGCACATGGTGTACTGCTGTCCTGTTATTGGGTGGGGGAGGTTGATGGGGCTGTTACTGAGTTGGCCTGGCTTACTAGGTCCATGGCATGGGTACATGGCATACTGCAGTCCTGCTAGGGAGGGGCAGTCTTCTGGGCAGTGTGTCTGCGCTGACCTGGGGTAATCTGTCCACTGCATGTCCACATTATGTACTGCTGTCATGCTCCTGCTTTTGGGTTGGGGGCCCACCACATGCCGCATCTGTCCAGTACAGGTCACAGTCCATTGCAGTGTGGCATGGCTGTACAAATTCCTGTGGTGTTTGAGCTTTGCTGTCTGCTTCGTTGCGCTGTTCTGCTGGGCAGCATTTCCCAACCAAGTACATTGTTACACAGCTTCATTTGTGCTCTGGGCTGCTGTCCTGGTTACCTGGGGGTGTGCCTGTATGGTTACACTGTGTCAGTATGTACTCCACTGGGCAGTAGGGCTTCCTCTCGTCTGTGGTGTTGGTTTTTTCCTTCCATATCCTCATGTGTACTTGGGCTGAGTGGGTGCAGCCTGTGGTTTCATGCTGCGGCATACAGGTGCATGTCAGGTGGTGCATGGGGTTCTGCACTGTATGCCTGCGAGGACATGGTTGTTGGGACATGCTGTCCACCCCTGGGCAATCGACCTGGAGAGTGCATTGCACTTCAGTGTCAGTGTACCATCCTGACATGGTCCTCCTTCCTGTTATAGATCCACATAAAAGCTCGCTGTGGGCCACGCTCCTAAGGAGTTGGAGGGCCAGGACTATCTTATGTGCCGGATAGTCAGGCAGCATTGGATGCTGAACAAGCAGCAGGTCATAATAATTTCAGAGACTTGGCAGGTGGCGACCATCCTGGAAGAGAGGCTGCCTGCACCCACAGCAGCATGATGGACATTGAGGGCTCTGACCCAGTTTTGTTTTTCTGCCTCCTCCCCCCACACACACACATTGCTGGGGTGCTGCTGTTCATTTTATTGTTTAACTGCCTTGCTTCCCTTTTTTTATTTTTATTTATATATTGTAGTTCAATATGTGGCAAATAACTTGGTGTTTGTGTATTCTTATAAGCTGACTGGAATATGCTTGGCATTTAAAACATGAGCTTTGGCACTTCTCCACATCTCACCCTGCATAGGATAGTGGGTAGGTGTAGACTTAAGGCCTGGCGGAGTGGGTGAGACAGGAGTGCCGGAGAAGAAGGAGGAGGAGACAGGGGAGGAAGGAGGGTGCCACCAAAAAGCTTGTAGCAGAGCAGGAGGTGGCCTACTGCTTAAGTAGGGGAATGGGGGATGAGCTATTTCCCCCCCACTGAACAACAAGCTAAAGCCTTCCAATTCAATGTGCGGCAAATAGCTTGGTGCTTGTGTATACTTATAAGCTGACTGGAATATGCTTGGCATTTATAACATGAGCTTTGGTGCTTCTCTGCATCCCACCCTGTGTAGGATAGTGGGTAGGTGTAGACTTAAGGCCCAAAAAGAAATAGCAAAGTGACCACCTCCTCCAACATCAGAGAGTGTGATCCATGAACGCAGGAGAGAAAAAACCCTTGAGAAATCTCCGAAGACCCATGGCTACTGATCTGCCCATCCTTTGGGCATACTAAGAGGAGAATAATCCTAAATGTGCTTAGGTTTAGGTATAATTATGTCCAAGAGTATGGTCTGGTGTAACTGGTGAAGGAGTCCAGTTCATGGTCGAGATGAGTAAGCAGTCGATATTGCAGATGAAGGTTTGAGCAGCTGTAATATCCAACTGGAATGATGACCGGATGCTGTCACATACGAACATACAAAATTTGCCAACAGATAAAGGCCTAGAGGTCTATCAAGTCTGCTCGAATGTGCAGCTAACACCCCTTATTCTGCAGCTGCCCTCCCTTTCACCCTTCCCCTCCATTGACCCTCCCCCTTGTCCTGTCCCATCCCCTTTTGAAGCAGTCCACTGTTCTACTGGATACCACTTCTGCAGGTAACGCATTCCACCAAGCTACCACCCTCTCTGTAAAAAAGTGTCTCCTTATCTCCCTCCTGAACCTTCCTCACTCCAGTCTCATATCATGGCCCCTGGTGTCCCTCCCCCCCTCCCTTACTTTGAACAGCCCCTCCGTACCTGTCTTGTTTATTCCTTTCATGTACTTAAAGGTTTCAATCATGTCCCCCCGTCCCTCCTCTCCTCCAGCGAGTACATGTTCAACTCCCTCAGCCTCCTCTTGAATGATGAGTCCCCAGCCCCTTGATCATCTTTGTTGCCCTGTGCTGTATCCCCTCCAGTAACTTAATGTCCCTCTTCAGATACGGGTGCCAGTACTCCACGCAGTACTCCAGGTGCGGTCTAACTAATGACCTATACAGTGGCAGAATCACCTCCTCCCTCCTCGAGGATATACCCCTTGCAATGCAACCCAACATTTTATTAGCCTTTGCTGCTGCCTTCCTACATTGTGCCAGGTTGTTCATTGACCCTGTAATGAGCACCCCCAGATCCATCTCCTCCTCTGTTTGGGCTAGCTGCACTCCTCCCCGGCCCCCCCCAGCTGGTAACTCCTCCTTGGTTTCCTCATCCCAAAATGCAGCACCTTGCACTTTTTGGCATTAAACCCCAGTTTCCAGGTGTCTGACCAGGTTTCAAGTTTTGCCAGATCATCCTGCAACCCCTGCCATCACCCCTAGGTAGTCCACCACCACTCCTATCTTGATATCATCAGCAAATGGACTGATCTTGCTCTTGATGTCCAATGATATGTCTGCAATGAATATCCCAAACAACACTGGTCCAACATCGAGCCCTGTGGAACACCACTCATCACTTCCCTTGGGTGTGAGAGATCCCCACCCACCACCACCCTCTGTTGCCTTCCCTGAAGCCAGTTTCCTACCCATCTCTCCCAGCTTTGCACCCGCCCCTGTGTCTTCTAACTTACTTCCCAGCCTCCCATGTGGCACTGAGTCAAATGCCTTACTGAAGTCCAGATACAGCACATCCACTGCATGGCCCCGTCCAGTTGCCTATTTACCCAGTCATAGAACTCCACCAGGTTGGTTTGGCAGGATCTGCCGCATATGAAGCCATGCTGCCTGCTGTCCTGTAGTCCTTTGGCCTCTAGGAGGGCCATCAGCCTCTCCTTCAAGATAGTCTCCATTAGCTTACTCATAATAGATGTGAATCTCACCAGTCTGTAGTTCCCGGTTCATCCTTGGGGCCACTCTTGTGAAGGGGCACTACATGAGCCATCCTCCAGTCCTGAGGTACACACCCTGAGTGTAGTGAGGGATTAAATGGGTCTTCCAAAGGTCCTGCAAGGACCTCTGCCAGCTCCTTCAGTACCCTGGGGTGGATGCCATCTGGGCCTGGCACCTTGTCCACCCTCAGTGCCTTCAACCCTCCCGAACTCTGCCCTCCATGATTTTCCCATCTGTCTCCCCCTCCCCTCCTGTTTGTGCCATTCCTCCCCCAATGGGTGTCACCCCTCTTCTCCTTACTAAATACTGGCAGAAGTAATCATTTAGTGCTTCTGCCTTATCGCATCCTGCTTCCACCCCACCCCTCCTTCCTAATCCTTACTATGTGGTCCTTACAGCTCCTTTTCTCCCTGTTGTACCTCAAGAAGTCCTTCTCCCCTTTCTTAATGCCTTGTGCCTGCCTGAGCTCCTTAGATGCCTTGGCTCCCCTTACTGCCTGTGTCACCTACTTTGATTCTGTCACGTACTCTTCTCTGTCCTCCCCCTCCCTGTTTTCTTGTACCTCCTAAAGGCAGCTCTTTTCCTCCTTACCTTTTCCATGACCTCCTTGCTCAACCAGCTCAGTTTCTTAGCCCTAGCCTTCTTGATCTGGGCCTTGCAGCAGGTTTTGGCTACTTCCACCATCCCCAGCTTTTATGGCTCCCACCTCTGGTTAGTGTCCATACTAGGTTGAATTCCAGCCAGGTACCTTTTACCACTTTCCCCCTCCTCCCAAAGTTGGCCCTCCTAAAGTCCAGCACTTTTGTGCCAGATTCCACTCCTTCCTTGCCCATATCCAATGTGAGCCATACTGAGTAGTGGGCATTCCTTGACAGTGGTACTTCCACCATAAGTTCTCTCACAAAGTCCCCATTTTCCAACACAAGGTCAAGGGTATTCCCTAACCTGGTTAGTTCACTGACCATTTGCAGCAGGAAGCTGTCCTGAAAGGCATCCAGCTGTACCTGCTCCCTTCTGTTCCTGGTTGTTGGGGTACTTCATTCCACTCCTGGCATGTTGAAGTCCCCCACAATCACCACACTATCCTTCTTGCAAGCCCTCCTGATCTGTCACACTAGTTCCCTGTCTAACTCTTCCATCTGAGATGGTGACCCGTACACCACTCCATTCTGAGAATCCCATTCTTGGAATCCTGGATTTGCATCCAAAGAGACTCCCTACTACCCTCCTCCCTTCCTCCCTTACACACTTCAGTCCCTCCTTCACATATAGTACCACCCCTCCTTTCCCAATCACCTTGTCCCTACAAAATAACCTGTACCATGGTACAGACAGGTCCTAGTCAGTGTATTGAGCGGACCATGTTTCTGTGATGGCTGCAATGTCCACCTCTCCCTCTGCTATGAGCACCTGTAACTCTGCAGTTGTCCTCCCAAGGCTCCTAGCATTAAGGGTAACCACCTTCCACCCTTCCCCCCTCCCATTCTGCCCTCCTTTACTAGCATCGCCAATAGTACTTGCCATTTGTCCTTTGTCATTGTTATGGGGTAAGCTCATATAGTGTCCCAACCTGTGGTCTCTGCATGTCTCTTGCCCTTGCCACCCCCACTCCTAGTTTAAATTCCCGACTTACTTAACTTACTATGGTTAATCCGAGTCTGAGATAGATGATTGATGTAGATCCATATCATGGCCTTTGGATATTAGATAGAGCTGTATAGTGGGACTGTTTGTTGGAATGGTTGGAACCTGCAGCGAGTTCTACTTCATTGTATTATAGCCAAGGCCACTGATTTACGGTGATTAAAACAATGAAATTCCATTTTAAAGACTTCAGATTCCAGAATTGCACTGGTGATTGTTACTCTAATTTCTGGATTTTACCGGGGTTCTGCTATCATTCTTTTAGTATGTGCATAAATAATCAGGATTAAAGAAGGCTTAATATACAAAGCATTAAATACAGCAAATTGAAAATAGTACAGGAAGAAATTAAAAGAAAAACACAAATTTTGTAGATTTACTGATCTACTATAAAATGCCAGATTCCATGAAATCTTTGTTTTACGGTCTTCAGGCAGCCTAATTCTGGAATTTTACGGATTTTCGGTAAAATCGAAAACAGTGGCCTTGATTATAGCTTAATCCAAGGATAGGAAGGTGATAGCCTTTGTAGGTATGGCGGGAGCCGTGGGTTCGCCAGTGCAGCAGTATTGAATAATGCAAACACAGAGGATGAAAGGTGCAGAGGCTGATTGAAATGAGATAAAGTACCAAATAAGGCCCATCTTGGGGCATGCATAAATGGGATGGCAACCCCAAGTGTATGCCATCGCCACAGGATGTGAGGCGTTGACCTGATGATGATAATGATGACAGTAGGATCAGAGGTAGGCTAAGTAGGGAAAGACATTCCCATGGAGTCCTGATGAATGAAGAGTCATGTGTGAGTGATTGAAATCTCAGTTGATCAATACTGGGAAAGGGAGACCCCGACGAGGTCTGCCATAGTACAAGAAGAAAGTAATTTAGTAGAGAGGGTAACCTCCTGGTGAGGGGTAATATAACTGGTGGGATGGAGAGAACCAATGGGCTCATGATAGCCATAGAAAGACTATGCTGAGGTGAGGGGACGAAATTCTACCGACTCTGCAATAGGATGCAGATTGAGGAAGGAGGGTCCAACAAGGGTGCGTTGAGGAGATAACAGAAGATACCTGCATAACTTGAATCACTGATAAAAATCTGGTCAAGAGAAGTCCATCAACATTGTCCTATTGGGTAGGTGAAGGTAAAGTGAGGGCCACAGAAGTTGGATAGGAAGATGAAGAATAGGGGAAGGGTGTGGAAGGGCATGCAGAAGAGGGACAGAGGGACCCCACATGGTCCATCATCACCATAGTATGGGAGGATCCAGATGGCAAGGGGTACCCTCAGGAGCCAGAGTGTGTTGCAGTGAAAGGTAAGGAAGACAATACCCCCTTGCATGTACTCATGAAATGAATAGAAAATACCTTTTGGCAGGGTATATATGTTTGGGATGACAAGACCCCACGTGGTTCACCATGGAATGGAGTAGAGTATGAGTGGGATGGTGGGACCCATGTGGTCTGCCATCACTGTAACTAGGCTGAATAAGGAAAGGTGCAGGACTCCACTGACATTTGTGCTGAAGCATGTTCTCAAGGGAGGATGATCTTACATCAATTGTTCTGCGGTACAGGGACTTGAAGGCAATGAGCTGAATCCCGTGGAGGAGACGGTGACTGGGAAGGTGGGACCCTCCAAGGTCCATCGTCATGTAGCAGACATTGTGCAGGAAAAGAAAGGTGGGATCCCTTGCCCATGGAGCAGTGTGGGATAGGGATAGTGGGACCCCACGTGGTCTGCTATTGCTGTATTGCTTGAAGACCATGAATGGGAAGGCGAAACCCAACGTGGTTTGCCTTTGCCATGGAATCAATAGTGCATGATAGGGATAGTGGGACCTCATGTGGTCCACCATTGCCATATCTGAGTAATGCATTTCCTTCCATCTAGTAGTGAGCAATAGAGATGGCGGGACCCAACATAGTCTGCCATCACCGTATCACAAGCAGTACAAGATTGGGAAGATGAGACCCCATGTGGTTTAGCTTCACCGTGGAAGGGTGTGAAATTCGAGGAACCATCTGCAGTTTATAAAGTGCCTTAAGTAAATGTCTGGTAATATGATCTAGGAGAAGTATTAGCTCTTAAAGCTGGTAATAGGTTAGACAGATTCCTGGAACAATGCATTACTCACAACTTTACCACACTTAGCAGGGTGTAGGTGGACTGAAACAAAACCCCTGAATGCGATGGGCATTTTTAAACAACAAACTGATATCTGTGCTGCAAGGAAGCAGTAACTTAGATAGCAAGAAAGAAATGGGAAGGCAAAAAAGGTAGGTCTTGGTTGTCCAAATAAAGTTGGATGTGGTGCACTAGTGCTTCGCAGAGACCTATAGAGGATAATGGAACACACAAGCGTGGGGACTCTGATTATAAGGCCAACAGTAGCATGGCATATGAAAGGTAAAGCAGGATATTTGAACAGATGAACGGTATGATACTTCCAGTAACAATTAGCAGCACAACCTTTGGTCCTTTTGCTCAGGCAGGGGATGGTATCGACAGAATAATATAATATAGACAACTCGGATCAGTCACATACCTCGACAGGAATAAACACTTCTTAAGGCCATGATGAAATAAGTTTGACATATAAATCTTACATGTTGGATTCAAAACGTCTCTCAGAGCAGCTGTTACAGCACTGTACGAAGTTCTAAAAGGAACATATATTGCACGTGAGTACCCTAGGACAAGGTCGGGTATTCATAGTGCAGATGAAGGAGAGGAGCTTGTACCTCCAGCATAGTGAGCTGATGTTGGAAACTGGAGGAACACCAATTCCTGTCATGAATACTGCAAGAGCTGTCTGCAAATGATCCGTGGAGTAGGTGCAGGGAAGAAGGCGCAACGAGTGTAAGTGTCCAGCTTGGGAAGTCTGAGGCAGCGTACAAGGAGCTATGGCAAGTGGGCACAGAGCTAAGATGTCTGGGAGGCTCTGAATAGTGGAAGAAGCAGAGAGGCAAGAAACAGCAAGCTAGGGGAGCAAACATCGTCGTACAGAGCAGGCGGTGGCAGCATGCCACATGGAGGAGCATGGAGGACTGTCGGCGGAGAGGGTGAATGAGACGGAGCACTGAGGTTCAGCTGGTAGTAAGCTCCAAAAGAAAATAGAAGCACAAGGAAACACACACCAAGGCAATGACAGAGAAAGGAGGGCCAAGACCGCAACACCAGGCAAAGGAAAGAAGCAATGAGCAAGAGAACTGCACAGGAGGGGAAGCCCAGGAAAGGGGGGATGACCAGCTGCGTCTGCCGCTGAAATGCTCAAAGCAGAGAGGGAGGTGGCCTACTGCTTAAGTAGGGAATGGGGGAGGAGCTATTCCCCCCCATTGAACAACAGGCTAAAGCCTTCCAATTCTTTCATTCCTTTTTGTTTTCTGTTTCCCCTTACTGTTTTCTTTGAGTTGTGTTGCTTGTTCTGCATATTGTTTTGCATTTTTGAATACATATATATAGCTTTCTTTATATTACTGCATCCGGTGTCATTATTGGGTGCATGAGGTATTTTCCAGGGTTTGTCATTTGCTTTGTATTCCATTATTGGGCGCTGTAGTGTTACATGCCATTGCCATGGCTGGGTGTGTGACATTTTCTGGGTTGTACACTACTGTCTGCTCTTGAGGTCACATTCAGGGCTACACTTCATTGCATGTGCTCCAGGGCATGGCCGGCTCCACTCTACACTGCGTTTCTTTGGGTGTTTGCACTGCCTGACTGTATGCTATTTTCAGAGCTGTCTTATTTGCTATATTAAGTGCTGTTTTACTTCCCTGGCTATTCTGCACTGCATCGCCAGCCTAGTTTGCTCGGCATCATTAGAACTCTATATTCAGCAGGTTTAGCACCAGGGTTATCCTTTTGAATATAGCGGGCTATTGGTTCCAGGCTATTTTAGCACACAGGGCAGTGCTAATTACGCCCTAGGGCAAAGTTTTGAATATCTGGCCCCTGGTTTTGAAAGTCACTGAAGAAGAAGGTTTTTTTTTTTTTTTTTTAAGAAATCCATGCTAGCAGTTTGGTCAGTTTAATCTCTTTTCCATTCACAAAGACAAACCCTGTAGAGTCTTTGAACCAGTTGTCCAGTATTACACCCCAATTACCTTAATAAACAATTAAGCATTTAAAATAAAATAGTAATTAAAATAATGCAAAATAATATTACAATAAAATATTGTATAACTAAGGTTTTGCTCCCACAAGCTGTTGCTAGAGATTTGCTAATATTCCCTCTTTAGCCTAGCCTAGTGCTTACCCTGACTCCCTCCTGTTTCTGTTACCCCCATATCCTAATCCTAGATGGGGATATCCTACATTTCTCTGTTTAGCCCTTCTTACTACTTTTTGCCCTACCCCTTTACTCTGAATCTACATCTTCTTTTCCTTAGCCTAAACAGGGTGCTTTACTTAAGAACAATAAAATCTTTTGTAATCTTACCCCCATATAATGTTACACCTAATCCTTCTACAAGGAGTTTCCAAGATTCAGCATTCCTTAGGCAGCAACAGGTATACAGATACTATTCCTTGCCTTATTTGAGCAACTGTGAGCTCCCTGCATGCTTGCTCTCACCTATGGACTCCTACTGACACCTAAGATGTCACCTTTTTAGCTGTACCACTCCTGTCCATTCCGCTCATTTGCTATGACACAAATGTGAATGGGACACATTAGGAGTGTTTCCTTTTATCCTGTCTGTGGCACTTCCTGCACGTTGGACTTCCTATTTGAGCTACTTGCACCCATGATTGGTTGTAAGGCTGCCTTGTCACTCTCCTTTGCACAGTCTCTGACCCCTGACTTTGAGAGAGCATGAGTGAGAGACTGAGGGAGTGACAGTTGCTGTCCTGCAGTAAAACAAAAATAACACTCACATAAGCAGGTTAGATTCAGAAATCAAGAAATCAGCAAATTGTATGCCTGAGATTAGTTGCCCAATGCTCAGGATAAGGAAAGAAAAAGTCTGAGGCAGAAATACTCCCCATGGAGTTACCTTGTTAAAGCAGCCCTTTTAACTCTGTTTGCCATTTAAATCTCTTGCCTTTTACTACTGTTCTTTTTAGCACACTCAGTTTGTCTTATTAGCAATGCCTATGCCTTCTCTTTGGCACACCTCTCCCACATTATGTCTCTCCCCTCTCAATTGTTGTGCAAAATAGGGCTTACCCAGTACTGCAATGCCATATGACAATCTCACCTCCTCGCTCCCACTGGACTCTTGCTGTCCACTGCAGCCTGAATTATGCTGCTGCTGAGAAGTCCAGGAGTGAGTGCCCTAGCTCTTTTCTTTCCACTTCTCCTGGGCTTCAGCCACCAGGGTACCTCTCACCTCCCGGCGTTTTGGCTGGGTCCTGACATACTGGGATTTCAGCATCATTGTGCTCGATGCCCAGGAGTTTTCTGTTTTTCTCCTTTTCTTGTGTGGTCCCCACCCTGAGGGCACCAGAGTGAGGACTTATGTCCAGAATGATGATGTGCTGATGCATGTTGTAGTCAAGCACCCAGCAGTGCTCTCCCTGGCTCATGAGAGCCGAGTGCCCTACCACCTGTGCTTCCACCAGCAGTAGTACTACAGGCACTATCACTGCCTGGAGTATCCCTCCCCCTGGAGGATCAGAACATCCATTGGGATACTCAATCCTCCTCCCCTGACCAATCCCCGATGACCCAGGCCCGTTCCTGAATCCGGGTCACCGGCGTGTCACATGGTGTGTCATCCAGCACCTCAACCCTCAACACCACTGGGCCAGCCGAGTGCCCCCGTTCTGTTGTTTGTAAGATTTATATCTCCCTTTGGCTTCCAGGTTGCTGTGCTCAGCCCCTGTCAAGCTTGGTGTCCCTGAGGGCTGCATCCTAGGACCTATTTTATTCTCCTTGTATATAAGCTACCTTTCTTGGGTACTGGCCTTATGAAGCTGTACCCTGTATGCAGAAGACTTTGTGTTGCTTGGCAACTCTGATAATATCAAAATAATTAACTCCCAATTAAATGATAGTTTATTTTGCATTGAATCCTGGCTCATTGCAAATAGGTTGGTCTTTGGTGTTAAGAAAATGCAAGCTACGGTCTTTAGATCCAGAGGTGAGATTAGTTCCTGTCCAGAACCTCGGGTGATCACTAGAGCTGATGGGTTCCCAATACTCCTTTAAATATCTTGGTGTGACTCTCAACATTCTGCTAGACTACTCTTTGCACATCCCCAAAGTTTGTAGGGCAGTAAGTACAAACTAGGAATGGCCTATAGGGTCAAGCACATATCCTTACCCTTACTTAAGCTCATCTCCACCCTTGCTAGTGGGGGGCTTCTCCCTAGCCTCAACTATTGACTCATCTCCTATATCAATGCTGCAACTCTATGTTATGTAAATGGAATGTAGCCTGCAAAACTTCTGCAGGTTTCACCTACTGTTTCTGCAGCCTATCTTGCACACTGAACTCTACAGTAAACTGGGTTGGCTATCCCCAGCAAGTAGTTATTCATTTGCCCTGGTCAGTTTTTTACTAGATCATCAGAACTGCTACCCCTCCTATCTTGAGGGGCAGTTGAAAGTGACAATTCAAGCTACCTCCTTAGGTATAACAATCAGCCCCTCCTGGTTGTACTTGAGATCCGCACTGCCTCAAGTGACCAGGCCTTTACTGTCTGCACACCTAGGTTTTGGAGCACCCTTCCACCCCTGGTCAGAAGTGTCAACTACCATATACTTTACAAGGTGTCCCTCTGGGACCCACTGAAGTCTGACTCTGCCTGAGCAATCTCTTTTTTAATTAAAGAAGCTTTATTAAGGTTTTTCAAATGATAAAAAAGCAAACCATGCAAGGAGAAGTAAAAAAGTACAAGAAACCAGTAAGCTGTTGACCACCCATCCCTTTCCTCCAACCATCTCCAGCACCCACTAAACATAAAAGTTCAGGGGGACCAAATACAGCATCATGCAGAATATACAGATATTTTAAAAAAAGATAAGAAACAAAGTTCGGCATTTACTGGAGTAGTGTGGACACAGGCTGCTACAGGGCCCCAGAGTTGCAAATAAACCAACAAAGTGTTATGAACAGGGGCCAGTATTTGCTCTATGCACAAGAGATGGAGCATCTCCAGTTACCATTCAGAAAAGGTTGGAGCCTGCTGATCCAACCAATGCCACAATATAATCTTTTTAAAAACCATAGTAATCAACATAAAGTTAAAATGCTCAGGGCCTCACAGTGTCTGTGTCTCTGACCTCAAAATGCAATTTTGCTTTGTAAAGGTATTTGAAATACCAAAATCTGAATCCAGCACACTCCTGACTTTTTATTGAAAGTGCTGAATCTTACAGCAATTCAAAGAATATGCTCTAAAGAGCCTTCTGCTTGTTGACATCATGTGCATAAAAAGAATCCAAATGTCCCCATTTAAACATTTTCTGAGGGTGTGGTACTTGCATGTAGAATTTTAAACAAGGTGTACCTGTATCCAACAAACATGATATAAAGATGGATATTACACCATATGTCAGTAAATTGGGTATTGTCAGGCTCCCAATCAAGGACCTCAAACTAGTATCTCAAGAATGAGCCATATATATATATATATATATATATATATATATAACCCAGACCCAAGAGAGAGCCAGATAAAGCCAAGATATGGCATGTCTCTCCAGAGTCAATTACCCAAGAGATACCAACATTGGAGAGGGATCCGTCATGGGAACTGGCCTACCCAGTTTAGTGGAAAGCAAGTGATAAAATTGATAATAAAAACACACTCTTTATTGTCCAGGGCATAGAGATGTTGCAATTCAGCAAAAGGGATCCACTGAGAACTATCATGAGATGGTGCCATTATGCCTGAAGCTTGCCAGAGCAGGTTAGTAAGTGGCCTGGTCAGTAACTGAAAATTAAGATTGGACCAAAGAGGCTGATTCCAAGGATTTGTAAGAGTCATTTTAGGTGTAACAGTATCTGGCTATAATTCACTAGGAAATGCCAACTGGTGTTTTCCTCAAAGGTCTAGGTAACATGGCCAATTTCAAAGGAGGGCTTGTAAGGTAATTCCATACTATTGACATAGACCCTGGTCTATATATCACCAAAGAGAACATAGGGAGGGGAAACTCACTTCTCCCCAATTATCCAGTAGAAATACTTGGCTTCCTGTGTGGCATGAAAATAAGCAAGAAAATTGGATTTGCTTGTGCATTCAATTATGCAACAAATCATCCAACCTTCTTTTTTTCTGCTGGGGTACTGTCAGGAGGTCTAAACCTCACTCTCAGGTTCTTGGCAATAATGGGAATGCAAGGAATCACAGACACATTGCTTAAGAGTAAAAAAATTGTTAATTACTACCAAAAAGAATAAATCACAGTTGCGCTAAGCAGTTCTTACCAAATGTGAACTGGGAGCCAATGCTAAGCATTCCCTATACTGCAAGGATTCTCCGTGTCTCTTGGGGTTTCGAGGTAGAAGGCGTAATGTCTTACATTATATGCCTATGATAATTACTATGGTTACCGTAAGATAGAAACATTTTTAGTTACAGAGATGAGCCCTATTGGCTAAATTAGAGGTGGCTCCACAGTCCAAGATAATATTACACAATTTTGTAGTAGTCATCACTTTGTAAAGACAAAGGAAGCATAGTTGTACACATGTCAGTGTAATAGTACAAATCACCAAAAGATGGCAAGGCTGACTTATATATCATCATCATTACAAGGACACAGTTGCCTAACATCTTATAAGCAAGAAGTACATGTATATATTAGAAGGCAGTGTATAGCAATAATATGCATAATCATCCTGATATCTACTCTTGTCGGTAGATGTCTATGCCCTATATGTTAGTATAACATATGCTTGAAAGTGCTAGCTGTCTATGGTGTACCTCTTGGGGTACCAATAAGGGTGCAGGGACCTTGTGTAACATCCCCTCCCTTGTTGCCTCTCAGGGCAACACAGCAAAAATAGGGAAATGGACCGAGAGCCGGGGTCATTTACAAACCCGATGCACAAGCCTTGTAAAGGAACTCCAGCTACTCATGGTGTTGACACAGTGTGCGCTGTAGGCAGCAAAGCATAACAAGAAAAACTATCAAAAATGCTTATATAATAACAAGTCCTTTAAATGTAAAAACAGGCATTTGGTGGGCTCAAAATGAATTATGGCATCAAACAACTTTTGATCTGCCTAACAGAGTTATAGGTGCTCCTTCCAGGGGAACAAACCTCTAAGAAACATGTATGGCTGAAGCCTCTACATACTTGAAGTGCACTTATAAAGTAGCATAGCAGCTTTTCTACATTCAATGTAAAATTTTATTCAGTTTCACAAGGCCCACTAGTTTTTTAAAGATAGAGGAGAGGCAGTTCCGGGGCAATTTGAGGAAGTATTTTTTCACAGAGAGGGTAGTGAGTGCATGAAACAGTCTTCCTGAGGAGGTTGTGGGTTCTAAAACTATGGGAGAATTCAAGAATGCATGGGACAGACATAAGGCAATTCTTGTGGGGGGTAGGAAGAAATAGGTTATTGGATAACTAGGATCTGCAGCCTATCCTGTAGATAGGGAAATGGGCAGACTAGGTGGGCCAAGTGGTCCTTATCTGCCATCAAAGTCTATGTTTCTAAATGGGGGAGCAAATACAAAGCTAGCCCCCATGCATGATATGGTACACAGACTGATTTCAGAGCGCGCACTTGATGTAAAGTGCTATCTTAGTTCCTAATAGTAGTTCGATTTAGAACAATGAGAACAGTGGTAAAATTGAATTTATACTTTACATATTGTAGATGCAATTGATAAATTTTCTTGGCTCAGTTGCCTAAACCTTTGGAAATTCTGTGCCGCGTCTCTTTACCAAACAAACTGAAGGAGATACTTCTAGCAGTTAGCATAGACTTGAATTGAGCACCATTGCTTCTTCCTTTGTGCTGCTTCCATCTCCGATGTTCACCTATGTGGTGTTACCATGAAAATCAGCTGACGTTTCCAATGTGTGACATCTTCATCAGAGCTAGTGCCTCTATCATTCCATTTTACCGCTGTTCTCGTGGTTCTAAATCAAACTCCTATTAGGGAACTAAGATAGCGCTTACATCAAGTGCGCTCTGAAATGAGTCTGTGTACCATATCATGCATGGGGGCTAGCTTTGTATTTGCTCCACCATTTAAAAAATGAGTGTGCCTTGTGAAACTGCATAAAATGTTATACTAAATGTAGAAAAGCTGCTATGCTAATTTATTAGTGCACTTCAAGTATGTAGAGGCTTCAGCCATACATGTTTCTTAGACCATTAAATGTAATTTCTAACCAAGTGTTAGTTAATGCACTATTCATATCACCATCATTAATAGGTGCAATGACAGCTCCATTAGCTTTAGTAATATTATTGCTGATGTGGATGAGATGAGTGTCTTTCCTCTCTAAAAGTGATTTTAATGTCAGTGTAAGGGGGTCAATGTGTACATTAAAATACGGTAAATACTCAGATAGGGTGAGCAAATAATCAGGCTTACCATCAAAGATATCAGTGTCCATAAGGGGGACGGGGGTTATAATGGTATGTCCAATAGCTGCTTTTTGATGAGGGACAAAGCAGAAATTGGGTCTGTCTATAATACATGTCTGCATTCTGTATACATAAGATTTAATATTTGTGACCACACAATACTCCCCGTCAGAATTATATTGCATTTTAAAAGTGGGGAGTCTCCATTTTTGCAACTGTACTAGGCAGGTGTAGTTTGTCTTCATAATCTGTGTTGACAGGCGATGAACCTCCTCTCGATAAGATTGGTAAAGCTTGTCTGGAGCCAGTGTTGAGTCCGAAAGGTCTGTGCCATTAGTGTTGATGTCATCGTGCATGGAAAAGGACCAATCAGTACTGTCAGGAGAATAACCACATACAGGTTTAATAACATCAAATACATCACATTGACACAAGAAAATGTAGCCCTTTTTCATGCAGCAATCTGTGTGCGGAGTGACCCAGGCATCAGGACAGGATGGAAGACCAGTAGAGGAGGCAAGTTGAGGCATTCCCTGTAGATATCCTCATCAAGGTGTCCAATAGAGTGAACAGTTGCAAGTTTATTGAGTAAAGTTGTAGTAGGATTAAAACGTGGTAAAGAGACAGTTAAAGAAACAAACACTGTATCCATAATAGAACATTTCTTAGAAGTAAAACATGGACCAGTGTTAGGGTGCCTGGCCACAAAACCCAAATTCCTAGTTGTAAATAATGGAATGGTGAGAGTTTGTTGCACACACACATTACAATGCAGCTAGTGGTTTTACACCGTGAACAGTACCATTTAGAGATGTGTCTGTCATGAATGATATCAGGGATCCTTCTGGATTCTAGATCACGGAAAAGATTATTGATGGTAGTGATACTATATGAGCCATAGGCTGAACACAATATTTCATGGGCAATGTATTGTCTATCTGTTTCTTTGTCATTTTGTGCAATAAGGGCATTAATCTTATCTTTAGAATCTGTAAATGCCTTAGCGATGTTGTGCATATTGTATAGTGTGCATCCTTCTTCCTGACTAAGGCCATCCACACCATGCAATAATGGGAGTAATATATAATTTACCAAACCAGTTTGGAATTTCGCCAAATGTGATTTAATAGCAGCATCAGCCTTATTCCAAATAGACATAGCTGTACCAAAAAGACCTGTGACGGTGCCTGTGGCACTTGTGACATCAGAGCTGTCAACCTCACAGGAATTACGTTTGTGACTTTGATAATCAGGATTGGGTTTTCTCCTGAAATTGCCTCTATGCTCGGTGGTGTGTACCCCCGGCAATAGGGTCTTGAGTATGAATCTGAAAACCTGCTAGACTATCAAGCAATAAAGTACAACAGAATGCTGAAGTATTAGTAGTATGACACATACCAAATTCTTTCATATTCCAGTAAGTTAAATTGAACAAAACAGGTATATGCATAATTTGTGAGATATTAATAAGTGTATCAGGTAAGCCAGTGGCTGATAGGCCACTACGGGGACCAGAGGTATGTTTTGGACATTCCAAAAGCTGTTTATCAGTAGGGATAACACAGTAAGCTACATGGCAGCAGAGGTGATGTTGTGTACAGCACAACATTTTCTGGCAGATCTCTAGACAAGAAACTATAATATGAGGGCTCAATCAAGGCAGTGATATTGTATAAACCAGACTGTCTGAGAGCAGTATGGAGCAAGGACTGCGAACTATTAGGGGATAATTTTGCATTGGGCCAGCCATGGAAAGTTCCGTTGGAAGGCTTGGCCACAGGGAGAATTTGTCCTTGCGACATGGTTTGCCACTCAATTTGTTGGGTAGATTTATCAGGAGCATACAACCGAGGCAGTGAGGAAGGCATCAGAACCTTCCTGGACAGTAATACAATTGTCGGGTATATTGATGGAAACTCCCTCTGGTGCAGATGCTGTAGGATCAAGGTGAGGAAGGAGGTGCTGTACAGTGCCTTGGATGCTGGGGATAACACCTGAGATGAGGAGAAGGTAGAACAAGACAGACGTCTTGTCAGAGTACCTGAAAAGGAAAACCAAACATTAGTAAGTTAGTACTATTCCACCCAATGGGGGGAGGAAAAGTAATTATATTCCTTTATACAGTTTCAACTGGTTTGCATGTAACCATTTGTCAGTCAGTTTGTTGTGCATTAGTCTAACCTTATATAATTCCAGACTGAGCTTGTTGACAATGGGGTAGGGGCCTTCCCACTTAATGGAGAAGGAGTGTGTGGGATCTGCAAATCTGAGAAACATTACCTGATCTCCAACTTTCCAATCCACTTCTTGTGCGTGTTTGTAAAACTGTATTTTGGACTGTCACTGGGCCTTGCCCATGCAGTTGGCATCATGCAAGTGTGTGTGTATGGGGTCTTGTCTGAGTTTCTCCACTTATTGGTCTACAGACACATGGTCTGCCATGTGGGGATATGTAGGTCAAACAACAAAGTGTTCAGGTAATCTCATCTGTGTGCCAGTCATCGCCTCAAATGGTGTCAGCTGGGTGGTGGCTGAGGGTGTGCCCCTGATTGCTATAAGGAGTAATGGCAACAGGGAATCCCAAGTCTTGGGATTGTCCTCAATGAACTTGGAAAGCATTTGTTTAATCCATCTGTTGGCTCTTTCTATTTGACCTTAAGATTGTGGGTGGTAAGGTATGTTGAATTTCTGGTGAACTCTGAGGATTTCAAGTGCTCCCTTCATCAACTCACCTGCAAAACTGGTTCCTTTATCAGAGTCTACCTTAAGAGTAGATCCCCTGGAAAAAATCTGTTCCACATGGATTTTGGCAGTGGTTTTAGAAGTACATTTCTTAGTGGGGAAAGCATCCACCCACTTAGAGAAAAGATCAGTTACCACAAGGGTGTACTTGCTATTCCTACTGGTATTGGTCAATGGGCCAATAAAATCAATCTGTTTGGCATGCCATGAGCCAAAATGCCTTTGCAGTAGTAGTTTGGCATTTCATTTGGTAGGGATGGGATTGTTTTGTGCACAAACAAGAAAATTATCTATGTACTGTTTGACATCCTTGGTGACACCAGGCCACCAAGTGGTGGTCTTGAGTCTTTGGAGGGTGTTTTCTACTCCATGGTGTCCACCAGTAAGGGTGTCATTCACTTGGTGCAAAAAGGTGGACCTAAGGTGTCTGGGAACCACTCACAATCTGTGGGGGTATCATCTGGCTTATACCAGATGAGCTTGTCATCTGGGGACAAGTTAGCTTACCTTCGTGCATCTGGTAGGGGTTATGGATAGGTCAATTCTGTTCAGTGCTCTTATCAAGGAATCTGAACACATCCTTGAGTTCAGAATCAGCATGCTGGGCTGCCGACAGGTCCAAGAGGGAAAAAGGTTTGAGCTTCTTTCTGGCTGCTACAATGTGTAGAGCTGCCTGGCTTCTGGATGATCCATCATCCAGGTGTCCCCCTCTTGGGCCCCTTCCTTGGCAAGAGTGTCCGCAGTGCCACTGAAGGCATGACAGGGGTCATGTATGAAGTAAGCTTTAACATCGTGTACATAGAGTTTCTGTGCAAACCTTTGCACCAATGAGTGTATGTACATTACCAGCTCCTTATGTTTCACTGGACTGCCATCAGAGGAGAGGAAGGAGTTATTCTGCCAGAATGAAGAAATTCTGTAAGAGAACAACAAACTTAGTTAGAGTCTGTAAAGATGATGGTATCCTCAGTCCCATGCTGGATGAACTCAAGAGCACAGGCTGCCGCTGCCATCTCGGCATATTGTGATGATGTACACTGCAATGCTTAGAAATTTTAATAGTGTTACCATAAGGAGAAATTACTAAGTTACCCATCCCTGCAATTTGTTCTCCCTGAAATAGGAAGCTGAACCATCTGTAAAGATACGACACAATGAGGTGTTCTCAAGTCGTTGTGGCGTGGCAGGGAGTAAAGGACCTGGATCTGCATACAGTCATGAGTTCTCTTTAGAAAAGAAGGCCATGCGGCAGCATGGATGGCATTTTGGTTGGATGGACCTGAATGTCTCTGTCTTGGAGAAGAAGTGACCAGTGTGTCAGCCTGGTATTAGAGACTGACCCATCTTTCACTCTATCTGACGGCAGAAAGGTAGTTGGGGTGTGGTTTGTGTTAATAATCAGAGGAGAGTACTGAATGATATACAAGAAGTGCTTGACAGCCCTGTAGGGAGCTAGAAGGTTCCTTTCACAAAGGCTGTACTTCTGTTCCACTGGGTCAAAATCTGTGATGCATATGAAATGGGTCTCAAAGTGCCATGAACCCTTCTGGACCAGCACTGCTGACATGGCTATCTCAAAGGTGACACATTCCAGATGGAATGGCAAGGATGGATTGGGGTTGACCAGGGCTGGGTCTGAGGCCAAGGCCTATTTCAGTGACATCACAGCCTGGGTGTGAATGGGGCCCCAATTCCAGGGAATGACATTTTTCAATAATTCATACAAAGGAGCAGCATTCTGAGCAAAATCACAAATAAAATCTCTAGAATAATTCACCATACCTAGAAATCTTCTAAGAGTGGCCACACGGGTGGGTAATGGCAAGTCTTGCAGTCCTTGTATCTTCTTCCAGGTAGGGCTTTGGTCTTGATCAGTTTTTCTCAGGCCCAGAAAGGGTACCTCTTTCTGACATAGTTGTGCTTTTGCTAGGTTGCATTTTAGCCTGCTCTCTAAATGAGGGTCAATAGTTCATCCAAGAGATCCAAGTGTTGTTCCTGTGTGGCTGTTGCCAGCAACAGGTCATCCACATACTGCAAGAGACACTGGGGGTAGAGAACCCTCAAGGGTATCCGTATATGTAGATGGAACAGGGAAGGGCTGTTATGGAATCCTGTGGTAAGCAGGTCCATGTGTACTGTCTACCCTCAAAGTTGAAAGCAAACTTATATTGACTTTTAGGGACCAACAGCAATGACCAGAAACCATTGGAGATATCCAGGGCACTGAACCATTTTTGGTCAGGGGTCAAAAGCCGCAGCACATCAGGTGTCAATGCCGCAGTTGGAGCCCAACTGGCGGTGAACTGATTCAGTTTCCTGTAGTCAATAGTAAGTCTCCAGGCACCTGTGGGTTTCTTCACTAGCTACACTGGGGAGTTGGCAGTAGAGACACATATCCTGATTAAACCTTGTTTGAGGAGTGATTTTATTGTTTCCCTAAGAGAAGGCATGGCATCTGGTGGAAAAGGATATTGCCATTGCCTCTCATGTGCTGGGTCTGTCACTTCTATGACAGTGTGCATTCTGCCACAGTCATGCTTGTTGGTGGCAAATACTTCCAAATGCCTTTGTAGAATAGGGAGGAACTTTGGGAAAAGCTCATGGTTCTTGAACAAATCTATGACAGCATACTCTTTATTGTTGGCAGATATTGTTGCCACCACATCTGAATCAGGAATCATGATGGTATGGTATTGACCCTGAATCTGTATCAGTAACATATTGGCTAGGTCCACCACACAGCCGTGTGGTGCTAGAAAGTCAGTTCTGATTATACTAGGATGGTCATGCAATACCATTTGCTGGAAGGTGTGATAGGCCTTCAGGTGTCCCAATCCTACAGGTAGTGGAAGAGAACAGTATGCAGGCAACCTGGTTACATCTACTCCTGACTTGTTGATCCTCCATCCAGTGGACCAAGGGGATGTCTCTGGGTGGTCATCATGTAATACAGACACAGCCGTGCCTGTATCCAATAGCACTGTCTGTAGGCAGCCCCCGACTTTGGCCTCAGTGCAGGGCCTTCCGTTTGCATCCAAGACCAGCTTATTTAAAATACAGACTGGGGCCTATAATTGTCAATCTGTACCAACGGAAGCATGGAGGAGTTGGACCTGGCTCCTTTGAACCACCTCACCATGCTGTACTGATGCTATATAGGGAGCCGCTTCTGGGTTCAGGCCTGTATGGGCCTGAGGGCCTGTACTTCCAGTATCTCCATGACCTGTTGAGGCCTGTGATCCCAGTCATATGGCTGCAAGGGCCTGAGTGGGAACAGCATACACTACCGAGCACACTTGCCCCAGAAGTTCTCGGATCTTCTGATTCTGTTTGGCTATCTCCCTATATGAAGTGCCTGGTCTTTGTTGTTTACCCTTGTTATTCTTGTAATGTTTCTTATTCTTATGGTAATTCCGGTTCCCACCCCATTGTTGTTGTTGCTGCTGTTGTTGTGGTTTTTGGGCCTGCTGGGGGTGTTGGTTGTCTAACAGGAGGGGTAGTTTCTTGTGGGCCTGCCATTCCACCGTGTAGTGTGTCATGGTCTCCCGAGTAGTCTCCACGGTGGTTACCTTCTTGAACTGGAGCCCACATCATGGAGGTAGAGTTGATAAACTCTCTCTGTTTTCTGAAGAATGTCAGCAAACCTCTCCATGGTGGGATAGGTGGTTGGATCTACCTTTTCTCTTACTGCAGGGGTCACGTTCCTAAGGAACAAGGTCTTATACTCAATAAAGTCTACATCGGCAGCTTCCTGTGCAAGATGTTTCCCTGCTCAGTAGGCCACCCAGAGCCTCTGGTGATAAGTTGCTGGACTTTCTTTTGCATTTTGTTTCACAGGGTATGCAAGCTTCACTCCTACTACACCTGGGCTGTGTGCAGAAATGAGTTCCGCTGCAACCTCGTGAAAGGCAGCATTGCCATCCTGGTGGACAGCATCAGGAAGTTTGCCTACAATCCAGGATCAATGGTCTGGCCTAGGATCTGGACTTGGTAGTCTGCAGTGAGACTAAGCATTTCACATTTAGCATGCACCTTTTCCAAGTGGCAGCTGAGATTTTCGGATGGGCTCATCCGACCAATGCTGTCAGTTATTTGCTGAACAGAGTAGGCCATTTGTAGGGGATTATTGGGACAATCAGGTGGAGGTAGATTCCCTCAGGTGCTGTCCAGGGCTGCCTGAGCTGCGGCCTCCACCACAGTATGGACCATTCCATCCCAGATAGCAGTCTCCTGTAGCATCTGTCTGATCTGTGTCCGGAGGGTCCGTTTGCTTCTGTCAGGTAGGTTCTTGTTGCCTCAAGCAACATCTCTCATTTTCTCAATCTATGCCTTATCATCCACAGTAATAATGGCTACTGGTGTAGCCATTGGGACTAGGCCTGAGCTTACTACCCCCCATCATGGGGGTTGCCATGTTGGCATCGCCCATGATGTGCGTCATGACGTTGGTGATGTAAGACATGGGTTGGGTGTGATGGGTGTCTGCCATGTTGGGGATGGTGGGTGGGGAGTCTGGGCCATAGTAGGGGTGTGACTGGGTGTTGTACTGTTAGATATCATCATCTGTCACCTCCCCTTTAGATGACTTAGTTAAGGCATTGGCTATGCCTCCCATCACTTTAACTAGTCCAGCCAGAACCTCCCGCTGATGGCACAGTTTCACCATCTTGAATTCACATTCAGCATGATTCACATTTGCAACATTCATATCTACCGCATCCTGCATCTGTTTCTGCAACACTCTATGAGCAGTGCTCAATTCGTGATTGTCCCTAGTAGCCACTTCTTAGTCATTACGTACTTGGTTTATCTCATCCTGAATCTCTCCCAGCTCCTCATTTAATTGTTCATTCATTCTATTTAATATGGCATTCATTTGCAAAGCCTGACTCTTACCCTGTCTCAAACTTTCACATTCCTGCTTCAAGATACAAAGTTCCTGTTTGCCGGCCTGGGTGAAATGGTTCAAAAGAGAATCCTTTTAATGTCACAGAGTTTGGAGTACAGATTCCAAATCCTGCTCACATCTCCCACATTCTGTTTCCTGCAACCCCATCCCTGCTTAAGAGATGATATTTTTCAGTTCAAGGGTTTGAAACTTTGCTTGGAAGTTTCCAGAGCAGCATAGAGGTCCTCAACCAACAGGCCCTTAGCTTCTTGCTTTCTGGCTATTTGTCTCATCTCTGAGTACTGAGTTGAAATCCCCAGCACATGGTTTTCAGATTGACTTGTGTCTCATGCAATGTCAGCCCATCCTCCATGGGAGGCAAGAAAGTTTGAGACATCTAGTCTCAGTTCTTGGGCAGATATTTGATACAGTGGCCATTGTGTGGAGGAATGAAAAATGGACTGTGAAAAGATGCAGTGCTGCGTGATCAGTCCAAACAGGAGCACTTTATTCACAGTCAGGCTACTTTGCACTTGTTAGCTTGCAATTCAAAACTGCTGTGGAGTGGGTCAAGTCAACATCGACCACACCCAGAAAGCAGTCAGACTTTGCAAGATTATTACAAAGTGGTCATAGAATGGGAAAGGTGATGCGGAATGAACACCTACAGTCCCCATTGGGAAATGAATAGTTTGAAGCAACAAGTGAAACTTTGCAAACACCAAATTTTGCCTGCATGCAGTCGCCAATTGTCAGGAGGGCCAACCCTCATTCTCAGGTTCTTGGCAATAATGGGTATGCAAGGAATCACAGACACGATGAATAAGAGTAATAAACTTGATTGTTACTACCAAAAAGGATAAATCAGTTGCCCTAAGCAGTTCTTACCAAATGCGAACTGGGAGCCAATGCTAAGTATTCTCTATATCTTGAGGTTTCTCCATGTCTCTTGGGGTCCCCGAGGTAGAAGACATAATGTCTTACATTATATACCTATGATAATTACTATGGTTATGATAAGGCAGAAACATTTCTAGTTACAGAGATGAGCCCTATTGGTTAAATTAGAGGTGGCTCCACAGTCCAAGATAACATTATAAAATTTTGTAGTAGTCATCACTTTGTAAAGACAAAGAAAGCATAGTTGTACATATCTCAGTGTAATTGTACAAATCACCAAAAGATGGCAATGCCAACTTATATATCATCATCATTACAAGGACACAGTTGTCCTAACATCTTATAAGCAAGAAACATATATATATATTAGAAAGCAATGTGTATAAAAATAATATGCTTACATATCCTGACATCTACTCTTGTACGGTAGATGTTCTATGCCCTATATGTTAGTGTAACATATGCCTAAGTGCTAGCTGTCTATGTTGTACCTCTGGGGCTACCAATAAGGGTGCAGGGACCTTATGTAACAGTACTCTGCACTTTCCTACCTGCATACCTCTATTGATTTATTTACTGATTGTGTACCTAAACTTTATGATTGTATTGAATAATTTCTTTGATCTTTGTGGTCACCATTGTGCACTGGATGTTTGTATTTGATATTGTATTTTGTTTCTTATCATGACACCATGGTTTCTAGTAACCTTGCAATTGTTTATGTTATTTTTTGTGGCTATTGTTGTCTTCATTGTTTTGCTTCATAACTCTGTCAGGATGTTCCTAAAATAGGCTTTGTAATTGGCTAGTGTGAATATCTTGTAAATTAAAACTAACTAAATACATAAATAATAAAACATCTATTGATTCTACAGTACACATATAGAGAGGAATAGTATTTCCTTTTTGCATTAGAGTTTATCTTGGAGTTTCACCCAAGGGTGTTACTGGGAATTGTTGCTGTAACATACTGTACGCGGTTGTTCCAGAAATTATGCTTAATGTTTGAATATCATTTAGGAGCAACTAGAGAGCAATATCTACAGTCTCTTTAATTTTGATACCCCATCAGGATGTTATTATACTCTGGTAAAGTGGGGGCCATAATCGGACACTTAAATTATACCATGAAAAGGAAGACTTACTGCATGCATTTGCAATCCTAGACAGAGTTTCTAAACACAAATTTCATTATCAATCCAGCCATAAACTAACAAACATTTTATTTAACTGTAGACTAAAGTGCCTAAATAGCCAATCTGCAAAACACAAGTAGATTAGGAAGCTTGCGTATCAACCTGGAACAGGTGGGGTGCAAACCAGGGCAGCCTGCCAGGAAATGTGAAGAACACAGTCCAGAAAGGTTGCACTCACCAAACCAACAAACAAGTATCCAAAATTTGGCGGTGTCCGACGAAACCTTTGTGCTAATGGTTGAAGCACAGATGTTTTTATCCGAACCGCCACAATATTAGGTACTTGTTTTAACATAATAAATTAACAACTTTTTACTTATAACTCATTGCTTCTGTGCCTTTGCTCGTATGGTGAGTGCCTGATCATTCTGAACTGTGTGCAATCTTCAAAACACACCCAGTAATTACACCCAATTTTCACTATAAGTTCTTCATGTTCAGTTATTAGCTACCATATATCGTGATAGATACTCTTTTAAATATCTTGAATATCATGAAATTGAGTTCCTTTAAAAATTTGACTACCCACATTCCTGTTAGACCTGGAATATGCAAATTGGGAGTGTTTGATGATTATCCCAGATGTTAACAAAGCCTGCACATACTTTACAAGTGTTTTCCTGGCAATATGTGATAAACATGCTCCAATTAAGAAGCACAATATTAGATTAATTCACTGTCCCTGGTATTTGCCCTACGTGAGGTATGCAAGGTAAGATATCAGGCTTGGAAAAAAGCTAAACTAACTGATTTACAGCATGAATGCATAGGCAATAGGTCTAACAGGAATCACTCTCTAAAATATTTACAGTCAGCTGAACAACTTTGCATTAGTAATAACATGGAAGAAAATGAAGAATTACATCCTATGATGTTTTGGAACACAGTGAGCATCTAAATACAATCACTATCACTCCAGTGCCAAACTACTTTGTAATAGAGAGAAGCAAAATAGATAACCTGAATTCCATAGTTTGATGCCTTCAATTACTACTTTATTGACCCGGCTTGGACATTGAGACCTCCAGAGAGTGTGATGCATACATCCAAGTGGATGGGCCTTGCGTGCCACAAGTGACCCTGATGATCGTGTTTCCCTCTCCTAACTACATCTGAGACCTCTGATGGCTGCACTGCATATACTCTAGTGGGTAAGCCTTGCCTGTCATCAGTTGCCTGTCCTGATTACCATGTTCCCTTCACTCTAAAGACACTTGCAGCATATGATGGAGGCTGCACATTTGAAACTTGCCACAAAAAATGAAAGAGATTAATGTTCTTCATCCAAAGCTGTTAAAATATGCCACTTCAATGATCTGTCATCCCTGACCTACTTGTTTAACATGTCAGTATGTTATGGAGAGTTCACCAAAGTGTGGAAACTTGCAAAAGTAACTCCAGTTTCCAAATTGGGAGATGAGAGTTTATTCAAACTCTTGTCCAATTCTGCTGTTGTCTGTTGTGTTGAAAGTCTTGGGCAGGTTAGTGGAAAAGCAAAGTTCTAATTATTTAGCAATTCACTGAATCTTGAATGTAAATCAGTCTGGCTTTAGGTCAAACCATGCATAGTTACTGTCCTTATGAAAGTTCACTAGTGACCTGTGCTGGGTGGTGGATAGTGGAATAGGTGGTAGGAGCAATTTCCATCAACCACTCCAGGGCCTTCAGCACAATAGACCATGGCTTGCTAGTTTATAAGATAAAAGATGGGGCTTTTCTAGCACTCTTGTTGACTGGCTTGCCAGTTATTTAACAAGCAGATAACCGGCTTCAATTAGAGGAGTAAACTCAAAAAAAAATGGAAGTGAGAAGAGTGTCCCCCAGGGCTCTGTCTTGGGGCTACTCCTCTTTTCACTCTTTATTATTGATCTTAAAATGCAGTATCTTAATACAGTTGTTCACATTTATGCAGAATAGACTGTTATCTACAGTTAAAGCCCAGATGTCACAGCATTTCAATTTAAGCTGCAATTGGTTTTTGATGTGATTCAGTGTTTTTTTGTGATGACAGACTCTTAATTAATGAATAAAAACTAAAGTTTTACAACTTAACCCTGTATGAAGAAATAGGAAAAATGCACACATTTACATTTTCACATTCATTTGAAGAAAACTAGATAATACTCCAAGCTACAAATACTTGGGGTTATGGTTATATGAAAATCTGAAATGGGACTACCATTTAAATGTTTTGGAAAAGAAAGTGAATTGCTAGGATAAGGTGTCTGTATAGAAACAAATCATGTTTTTGTCAGGATATAAGACAGAGAACAGTGCAACCTATGGTAGTGCCCTTGTTCAGTTATGATGACATGTCTATGCCAGCTTGTTGAGAACTCAGTCCTGGAGGCTAGACATATTATATCATAAACTGGCCAGTTTTATTTTGCTTTCCCCAAGGCAAACACACTGTTGTGGTTTGTTAAAACTCTCCGTTGCCTCTGGAGCAAGTGAGAAAACAGCATATATTAACCTTTATGTGGAGCTATGTTCAACAAAAAGGTTCCTGTTTACATCATTAAATTGTTCTCTTACTGTCCCCTTAAGCAAGGGTTAAGGTAACAAAAGGCTTCAGATACAAGGTTCTGAGAGTGAGCGCTCACATGGGCAAATTATCTCTCACCTACTGTACAAGGGCTCAGAGTTATGGAATGCTCTTCCATATGAGATGTACTGCAGTCTTCTTACTCTTCCTTCATTGCATACTTTGAAATTCCAGTTTAAATTTTCTTGCCATGAACACTGTGACTCTTGTAATGATTTTGTATGTTTTGTGCACTGCAGCATGTTGCACTAATTTTTTAAAGAAATTGCAGCTAACTGTTGTTACTATAGTTTTGCAACTTACTTTTAACATAATCTATATACATTCCAGCAGGCCATTATAAATTAGTTTTACTCAATTGGCTGTATGACAACTATTCTTGTTTAAAAAAAAGTTACAAAAAATACTTGAAATATCTTTTAAGCAATTTTAAGTTTCTGATAAGGGAGGAAGGGATTGCTTTCCTGTTATACTACAGTGCCATTACATATAGTATGAAATCTGTAGGCATATGCTAAGACTGGGCACCATTCTGGATAATGAAGCACAGTCTAGATGGACATAGAATTAGATGGAACTCAGACTTAGGAAGGAATACAGTTTTATGGGAACTCTGCATACTATCGAATCAGTAGATGGAAGAAGGAAGGAAAGAAAGAAGGAAAGAAAGAAAGAAAGAAAGAAAGAAAGAAAGAAAGAAAGAAAGAAAGAAAGAAAGAAAGAAAGAAAGAAAGAAAGAAAATCTATTTCAAAGATTAATTTATAAAACTATTTTGGCTGCTCTTGATTCAATTCATATCATTTAATTTCCTTACTTGCCATGATTGGTCCTCAGAAGACTCATGCTTCTTTAAAAGAGGATAAGTCTAATTTGTCTGATAAAAAGTGTCAACAGTCAGTAAAGGGCCTTTGGCTGCTTACAAAGTCTATTAAGAACAAAAGTAAGCTAGACACTACATCTGCATGAATTTTGGACAGAGGCAAAAGGGGTATAAACATTTTTATTTGAAAAGGAAACATTATTGAGAATACTAATGTGGAAACAGTTTACACAGGCATCAACACTGAAAGACCCAAAAGAAGGCTGGTCACTTGTTGTTAATAACTCATAATTATTAAACACATTTGTCAACAAACTTTCTGATCAAGGATTTGAATGCCCATTTTGAAATACATTTTCTGAGTTTTGTTGTGGTGCGTCTATTGCCTTTTATGATAATCATAGTCAACAAGTAGGTCAAGTTAATTTCCCCTTACCAGACATAGGTACAGTTGTTTATGACGTTGTAATGCAGTACTTACTCAGAAATGCTAGGAACAAACCCATGAAGAAAATGAAATGATAATAGGGATCTATCTTACTGGCATGGACTGGTGGATCTGAGGTGTCACTAAGTTAGTTAATGTAATCCTTTCCAAAAGAAATTGCCCTCCCGGTAGGAAAGGAAACATTTTAGTATCTGTTCATAAGTAGGCTTCCTCATTTGCTTCTTTACATTTTCAATGTGTCTTGTATACTCCATAGTCTTGCAAAGTCTTCAAACATATTCATTTAGATCAGTAGAAAATTTGAATAGAATCATATTGTTTTCTACAAAAATGAGCATGCAGGTTTCAGATGCACTTATTCTACAACAGATGACTGTTTTAATTTGAACAGTCTGCTAGACAAATCTGTAATATAAATGAGAATGCAATTCTTCCACAGCTTTTATTGATTTAAATGTAGTGTTTGATGCTGTCCATCAGAAAACATTATGAGGGAAACTAAGAGAATATGTTGTACTGCAAACCTATATCTGTGTTTTTTTTTTTTAGTTTTTTGATTTTTTTTACTACTCAACTATCATGATGGGACTTGGATCAGTATCAGGACTGGCCTGAAAAATCAGTTGTCAATTAAGATTTAGACTACTATGGGTGTCAGAAAGGGTTTCATCCTTGCGCTCCTTTTAGTTTATTTATTAGCAAAGTACTGCAGTAAAAAACTTAGGTGGCCCTCTTTTTACACACTCTCAGTGTGGGCACCCAATCAGTCTCACTGCTTTTTCTTATCAACAACATGATTGTAATGTCTTATTAAAGAGGAACAGTCAGACTGGCCCACAGGCACTGTGGTAGTGCTGCTGCTTCCAGTGCTGATGACTGGGGTTTGAGAATGGACCTTGATCATTAGAGGGTCAGCCGGGAAGTTGAGCATCAGGGAACTGCTCACCTTCTCTGGGGAGGAGAGGATCTGGTGTTCAGCTTTATGACCCCTAGTGGTTCCTGGGGGTGATTCAGCAGTCTGGGACCATTTCCAGTGGTAGCTGATAGACCTCTGCATGTCAAATGTGGGGAAAACACCCACACATACATCAGAGTTTAAAGGGGAAAAAACACCTCAGCATAAACCCTGTAATGCCCGGGATCCTGGCAAGAGCTGGGACCCATCCAATACAGGAGGGATCCTTCCCAGATGCTGACCAAGTGATAAAAAGGCAAATAATGAAAAAGAGGAACAGCCAACATTAACAGCATGACACCCAAGTGTGGGGCTAGTCCCAGTTTGCACTTTGTGTGCAAAAATATTTTTTTCACTTATTGTTTACTGTAGCAGATTGTCAGACTAAATTTTGCTTACTTCCTTGGTGACATTTTTTGTAACTACAAATCCCAAATCCCTGCAGCTGGAATCACAGCAGGGCTGCAGCAATGGATATTCAATAGCCTGCAGTCCATGATACATTTTATATAAGCTTTGATCTTTTGTTTGCTGGTCCACTATCTTCCCAGTGCTAACTAAGATCACAGAGGAGTGTACTTAGCCCCAGGAGAATAGTAGGGCTGTAAAATGTGATCAGAGCTTATACACACTCTAACATGCAATGAAGGCTATTGAATCTCATTTTGTTGCTGTCCTGCTCAATGCCAGCTGCAAGGGACTCTGGGATTTGAAGTTACAGAAAATGTCAGCCAGGAAGTAAGCAAAAAGAGTCTGATGCAATCTTCAATACTACAATATGCAGTAAGAAAAAAAAATGTTTTGCACACAAAATACAAATGGGACCAGCCACACAGCTGGGTTTGGGGTCTTTGTTGCCAACTGTCTCCCTTTAAGGAATTGGGTGACAGTGACACAATAACTTCAAAATTTACATCCTTTGGCAAATATTTGGAAAATGAAAATGACTACAAATAAAATAAAGATAATGTTACTTTGGTCAAGGAAACAAGACTGAATGTTCTGTTGGCATGCAAAAACTGGAGGTGGCTTGGGATTGTTGTCATCTTGGAGTCAAGATTTCTAATTATTCAAGCTTGCACAAAAGCTATCTCTAGTAGTGCTTATCTTGGAGCTCAATCAGCAAAAGGCTTCCACAAATGTATAATAACTATGGAAGAGGAACATCGACTAGAAACCATGAGGGTGTTTAATGCCAAAATTAACTCATGACTAGAGCTTTGGGGCTGGGACTAGCTTGACCCTCTAGAAAAATTTCAGATCCATTTTTGCATAATTGATTAGGTCTTCTAACTGACACACAAACCACTTTTTGAAGAGCAGAAACTGGCTCCATACTGACAAAAAAACTGAGGCTCAATACAGATTAATACGTTACTGAGCAACAGTCCTTAATATGATTGACTTTTGACTCCCAAATCAGAGCAATTTGAGAAGCAATAAATTCTGAATACTCTGAACATGCATTTCCTTGGTTGATAAATGTTAGAAATGTATACTTATCATCAAGTTTTGATTTTATTTTGGAATCTCCATCCCTGAGTGATTCAATAGCTCAGGACAGAGGTAAAAAGATGTTTTGTAAGTATTACAAGACAGAGTGACATGGATAAGATTAAGGACACAAAAACTGCATTTTTGTATCCTTGTGAAAAACTAAATTAAGGTTTGTAGAATTATCCCCCCATTAGAAAACTCAAAATTTTGACAGCTTTTACTTAGTTATTTCTTGAAATCCTAAATGCAGCAGTCAGATCAGGACACAGGCTTACTAGTTCAAAGGAATTAACCCTTAGGCTGCTGACAGAATTAGAACATATAGTAATTCTGGACTAATATATCAGCCCATGGCACAGCAAGGGTTGTGATTCTGTCCTGGGTGGTTTTTATTTGGGTATCAAAACCATTAAACTTTATCTCATAGCCTGTTAATTTCATGGCCAAATTAGAACTGAATATTCTGACTCTTTTCCTATTCATTTTAACTGGATCCTGTGTCCCACATGCTCCTGTTTATTAATTCCAATTCCATTTGTATGTAAAAAGCAGTGGGAATTTACTCTTTCAGAGTAGAAAGAAATAGGAATAATAAATGAGGGATGCCATTTTGTTTTCATCTGTCAAAACATGGTCAGACTCACAGTTTTATTGCATTTGTAGTAAATGCTACTGACCTTGTCAATGACCCCACATTTCTCCTTTGATTCTGATGCCTTTGCCTTTGCTGTTTTAGTGATAATAAAATAGTGGTCAGGTTTATGAGGTACGGACCAGACCAGGGTAAATAAATACTGAGGTCATAGACCAGGGCATTACTGACACCAGTATCCAGTCATTACCAATTATACAATGGCAAGAAAAAAAAACAAAGATGCTAATTGACTGTGTTTGCCCTAGACACAGTGATGTTATTACATGATAACATCACTGTATCAAGGGTGGGCAGTAAAACAACTGCATGACCAAACCGAAATCATTGCCTCCTTCATAGCTCTGACTCACACCAATTCATCCTAATGTGTGCCTCCCCTCCCCAAACACACACAGACATACCTACTCCATTCCTTGCCTCGCCCTCATCCTAACCCATTGCTCCACAAGTAAATAAAGAGCCCACATGTTTATATTTAAAAAAAAAGTTTTTCTCCCAAGCACCGGCGCCTATTGCTCCCACTGCAGCTAAAATCATTCACTGTGCACACGTGCCCACTTGGTCATAACCTGAAAGAAACTACCACCAAACTGCAAATGTATTTCTCCCTTGGCTGCAACTTTGAAAACCATAAATCGTACCTCCAATAACTTTTATGTCCAGCTCCGTGTTTTGCATATTGGAGTTGTGGGATGCTCACAGTCAACCAGCTGCCCACTCACAAAGCACCATTTCCTACTTAAATGAAAATCATACAAAGTAAAACAAAACCCAACAATGTTAAAAAAAAAAAAAACTGTTTTTCATTCTGCCTTTCAGTGCCAAGACTGCGTCACGGGGGGCAACAAAGATCACACAAGGCAGGGCTGTGCACACGAACAACTGGACAGTTATGACCATTTAGTCTGCAGTGCCACCCAGTGCTGAAAAATATTCTGGACTTTTGTTTTAAATAATATACTTTCACATCCAAAAATCAAGTATAAAATGCTTAAAAAAGACTTTTCTGCTTTTTTTTTCTTTTATTAACAAATGAGCCATTGTATAATAGCAATAAGGCACTCCAGGGTGTGTGCTATTGTGTAATAACGTCACTCCTGGGGAAGTGGAAGCACTCAGCTTTGCCTTGTGCTTCAACCCACTCCAGGAGTGACATTATTACTCAATAACACACACCCTGTCATGCTTACTGCTTAAGTAAAACTGTCCACTTTACTATTAAAACTATGATAATTAAAAAACAAAACAAAAATGTAAGGTTTTTATACAGAGTACCAAAATCACTCTGTCATTAGCACTGCAGTGCATCTGTAAGAAAACTAGAGGCCAGATTCACAAAACTTTGCTCGTGTGAAACCCAGGTTTCCACGGAAAACTGGGATTTGTGAATATTCATATTATAAGCCCAGTTTGCTACCGCAAACTGGGTTTGTGCTCAGACTAATGAAGGGAGGGACCTGCACATCCCTGCAATTCCATTCACTAAGGTTTTGCTCCATTCAAGGGCTTTTGCAAGGTCCTTGCATGGAGCAAATTACCATCGACAAAACCTGGTGGTAATCACACAACCTAATGGTTGGGGAGGCACTGCAGACCCTCTCCCCAGTCCCCAATCTCCGACCTATAATAACTTCCCATTTCCATACTGTGAGGGTCCCTCCCAGTCCCCAGGCTCCCACCTGAACTGTTCAAATAATATTTCCATAGTGTTGTGATCCCTCACCCCTCCTTGATAACCGATCCCTGAATAAATAACATTTACCGTAGTGTAGTGGTGCACTCCCTGATCACCAGTCACTGACTCTGAATCCAAGAATCCATATCCCTGGTTGTCTAGAAGCCTCCCCCCACCCCTCCATGCCATCCATAGCGATGCACCACCCCGCTCCCCCAATCACAACTCCCATTCGGCGAGCAGCACAGCCCTCTTCTTACCTCCAGGGCTGCACATCAACTGGGCTATGAATGAGCACATACTATGTTCAGTATGGCTCGTTGACAGTGACTGACAGCTCATTGTCAAGGAGCCATACAGAACACAATACACTGAACTCAGATGGATCACCCTGGATGGGGTGGAGGGTTGGGGGGCAGGCCCGAGACTACCAGGGATAGGGTTTCCTGGATTCGAGGGTTGGCGATTGGTGACAATGAAGGAGGGAGGCACTAATACACTACAAAAAATCTATTTCTTCTGGGATCGGTGATCAAGGAGGAAGGCACCACTATACTATGGCAAAAGTTATTTATTTAGGTTCGTTGATCAAGGATGGGAGTGTGATACCATCAGTCAGGGATGCCTGTATCAGCAGGCAATCGGGCCTGGAGGGCACATGCAACATTCACCGCAGGCCAGTGGTGGATATGAATACAGTGCAGGGCTTCAAACAGACATAAGACAGGCATACGAGAGCAATAAAGATAAGTATGAATAGATAGGCCATTGACAGAGTACAAGCCTATGGCACATTCATAAGGTAGAAAAACTGGGCAGACTGGATGGGCCTTGCAGTCCTTATCTGCCATTAACTTCCATGTTTCTATGTTTACTGATTAACTTTTTTTGTTTTGTTATATACTGAAGGAGAACCCTTACCTATCATAAGAGGGGGTATGGAGACCCCTGGTGCCAATCTGCCCTTGCTGCTGATGAGCATATGGGAGATGGGGCATGGACCCCATTGCTCTCCTTGTACTTCCCAAAATTACCCAAGTATAATCGATATTGACTGTCTGTCTGGTGACCTAACATACTCACACAGTGGTGAGGGGATGACATTAACCTGTTCATAGTAACCATGGCATTATCAAGCCAGTTGTGTCACTGTCATGTATAGCAGGTGCTACTGACAGGCTCAGTGTACCAGATGTCCCACTGGGTATGCCCACGAGGCACCCATTACCCTTTTTTTTTTCCATATAGTGGAAATGCATCCCTAACTGTCAGACCATCCATTAGGTGACCTAACAGTGTGCAAAGTCTGCATCCAAAGGAGATAAAGTGCTACCCGACTGGACGTCCTTTTATTACTACTCTGTCCAAACTGAGATAAAATGTTGAAAAAGAAAAATATTCACTCTATGTTCCTGCTAGGATCTGATCCTTGGTATCCCATTAAAATTAAACAAATGTAAGGTTTTTATATGGATTTGAACTCCTGGTCTGCTGTTTTCTGACCTAATAACATATTGTATGAAGTGGGTCACCATATTGTAAAACCTGATAGTAAAGGTACACTGCAATGTGCCTGTCAGAGTTTAAGCACACTTACTTGATTTTACTCAGTTATTTATTTATTGAAAACTGGTAACTGCAAGAGGCACTGGCTGTAAAGCACTGTGACCAATGGCCCTGGGTTGCGACCTGGAGACCAGGATCCACCCACCAGCTCCTTGTGCTACCCCAAGCTTGCCACTCGTTCCCCCACTGTGTTCCCAGGCCATCAGTGTGCCTATCCTATCCTGTTTTATTTTTTTTTTTTTTTTTGCCTGGTAGAACCAAACTGCTATGGGGTATGAATATCTAAGACAATTCATGACAGGGAGACTGATACCATTTGATTGCTGCAGTACATATGTTGCACAACTGAGTCAAGTAGGTGGAAGGGCCAGATCCTCTGAAAGGTTGCAGCCATCCCAGTTAAACATTCCCATCAGTACCCTATAGCTTGAATTGGCTTCTGTTCGAACCATTCCCAATGTAGGGTAACTTGTTCCTAGAAAATAGCCTATGTACAGTAGTAAATTTGTCCCCTGAAAATGGATGCAACCTGAACCATGCAGAGCGCAATCACTCCATGCTTCAACAGGCATGGGGACAACAGTTTATCCTATCTTCAATGATTTCCCCAGGAATCCGGCTATCTCTTCCTAATAGTGAACAGGCTCCAACATCTGAAATGAAGCAGTATCCTTGCCACTATTGCCGTTTTCCCCTAGATTGTCATCACTCGAGATGGTCACCCAGTTGTACCTGACAAACCTGAACCCAAACGCATGTTTTCGCATTTCTTTTTTTTTTTTTTTTGTTAAACAGCAAACTGGTGGCAACATTTCTGTTATCATCTCAAGGTGGGGTACGAATCCCTGCCACATACTGTACACTTGGGTGTAGACTGCCCCCTAGATTCCCATCTCCTGTGCTGTTGCAGCACTAACAGTATTGGGGGTGACCCAGGAGAGTTGGAGTGGGTAAAGGACTCAGTCAGAGCCGCATCTGCTGGAACCTGAAGTCACACTATAGCAAAAAAGGGGTGGGGGATGGGGAGCATGTAGCCCCCAGAGGACAAACCCTGACCTACAGAATCCAAAGCGGTGCTGGTGCCCCTGAACAACAGCTCCTCCACTTGCCACCCATAAAATGGCAGCTCCTCGAGTCCACTGCCATGTTGGGAGGCCCTCCTAACTGGCCTCTAGCTGCTCTGCTGGAGCATGGATCGAAAGAATGAGCCTCACCATACAGGAAAGAAATGGGCCAACTTGTGGACCCACCTCACTAGAGGAACAGGACCTGCTGCATATGCAAAGCCATTCCTCCCAAAGAACCTCCTGTCCAGAGCTTGTGGCAGCACCACCATGATCAGGCTGGCCACTGAGATGCAAAACAAAAATTGTTCTGGACTCACCACCAATCAAGAGCTTGGCAGGAGACATGTGACATGCCCCAGCATCAGAGCCATGGATTTTAACCAGAAAGTGAGCTGCCGACCCCTCCCCATACTCCTATGGCTGTGCAGCCACCAACCTGGATGCTCAAGACTATGTCGTCCAACAGTGTGGTGGGATCCACAAGCCGGAAGGTGCAACGCCGACTGAGGAGACCGGGACCCAGAGAAGATGCTGTCCTAACTCCACCACTGGTCCAAGTGCTGACATTCTTGCAGTTGCAGGAGGATAACTGAGGTAGGAACCACTGATAAGATGGGGACAGCGGAGAGGGAGGCATTCTGGGAGAGAAGGGGGAGAGAGTGAAAATGAGCCCAAGCACTGGTTGGGAGGGATGAGGCCCAGGGCCCATCTGGCTCTCCTGACCATTCTCTGCCAGCCACGTGCCCAGCCCTGCCCCCTTTTCTGGCCTCAATGGGCAGCGGACTATGGACTGAAGGGGCAGTGGCCTACCTCTACTCTTCAGGGACACCCTTGATTTTGCTTAACCTCATTTATTAATTTTTTTGAAATTACTACTTTGTGAACAAACAGCAGGATAATTTTAACGCTTCACTCCGGGAAAGAAGGTGAAAGAGTCTAACATGTTTCAATATAAGAAAAATAGCAGGACAAGAGGACACAGAATGAGATTAGGAGACCTATTAAGGTGGAATGTGAGGAAGTTCTTTTTCACAGAAAGGGTGGTGGATGCTTGGAACAGCCTACCTCAGGAAGTGGTGGATATGAATATAGTCCAGGGCTTCAAACAGGCATGGCATAGGCATAAGGGAGCAATACAGATGAGTATGAATAGATAAGTCATTCATGGAGTAAAGGCCTATGACACATTCATTAGGTAGAAAAAATGGGCAGACTGGATGGGCCTTGCAGTCCTTATCTGCCGTCAACTTCTATGTTCTATGGTTCTATGTAAGAAACTCTGGCCCTCTACATAATGGACCTGTGCCTAACCCTCAGAGCCATCAGCTCTGGCTGATTGCAGCACAAACAATGTTGAGCATTTAAAGTTACAATCCTGGTTTTCCTAAGCAATATCTCTTACCCCAATCCACTTATTTTATCAGCCCTGAGTGAATAGGCGCCAATCCTAAGATGCTTCACAGAGACAGGACTGCAGTCTAAAATTACCGAGTGACTGCTGTGCTCTTCCCCTCCCCTGACTGCTAGGCACAAAGCAGTCCATTACCTCTCTCTGCCTGCTGGTCACTGGAGGTGTTTTCAGTTTGACAAATGGAGGAGAAAGAAGGGAGAGCTGCTGTCCCTTGCTCGTTTTACCCTTCTTTCTCCACCCTCCATCAAATGCCACCACCCCAGCAGTCTTGTGGAACCACCCTAATGGCACTGCCATGTTCTATACCTGCCCCAAAGGGAGGTCCCCTACCCTACTTCCAGGTCCAAGGAGGCAGTGTCCCAGACAAATGGTCAGCTGCTGCAATGCCTTGCAGCTTCTCTATTGTCCTTGTCCCTCTTTTGATGGTCTGCGCCTATTGCTTCCATTTTGCCTATGATCCCTGCTCACTTGTATGACTGTCTGTCCCCAGTGTGACCCCTCTGACTGGTGCCCTCTTTTTTTTTTATAGAGCTTTTTCTCCCAGTCATGTCAGCTCTGGAAGGCTCTCAGCCCTGTCCCTGCGACCCCCACCTGGCATCTATCAGTGGGACGGACCACCCTAGGATGGTGGTTATATGGCAGTACAGGAGCCAGGACAGGTAGGCAGGGCTTCATTAATCCAGACCGTTCCCTTTTCCATTTTTTTCCCTGTTCCCTATGCTGGGGCACACAAGTAGACACACACATGTGGAGGTGCATGCATGCCACGGAGTCTTCCAGCCCTCCATTGCACAGCCCTCCTAAACCCACACTATCACCTAGCCTCCATCAGATGGCAGTCATTTGGCAGAAGGTGAAGGTTATGTCCCCCCACCTGGGAAAGGAGAGCAGTCATCAGGCACTAAATCCTTTCTCTCCACAGCAGACCCACAGTAACCCTATATCGCGACTGAACATGGGTCGCCTGTGTGGCAGGAGGTAAGGCGCCAGCACCTCAGCCCACCACACCATTCTGTCAGCTGGCTGGAGCCCTCTTAATGTGATAATATGTTTTGCCCAGGTGCCCATATTGACCCTAAGGACCCTCACTTGTGCTGTAGTGTAATTTCAGGTGTCACTTGAATTCAAATTTACCATGACTGTATGTTGGAGTGGCCTGCTTCCCTTGTTGGTGTTATCCATGTATGTCTTCCACATCTTGCATCCTTTCTCAAATGTTTGGCTTGTACCCCTATTTTTGTGTATTATTTGCACGTAAGAAGCTTTCTTCATGACCCCTTGTTCCCACTGATGTAGGGAGGGTGGGAGCCGTTGTCTCCACTTCATCACAATTTGTCTCTTGGCCTCTGTGGCTATAGAGTGGAGGAAACTCTTTCTGGGTTTAGTCATTTCCTGTAGTTGAGATATATTCCCCAGGACCCAGAGCCACATAGTTCCGGAAAATGGTTCTTGCAGAACTATTGCTGCTGTGTCCAGACCTCCTATCCAGAAACTTTGTATATGGGAGCAATCCCATAGTATATGTTCTACTGCAAGCCTTTTTCCACCTGGCAATGCCAGCACCTGTCTTAGGTCTGTATACCAATGTGAACGAGTTTGTTTGCGGTCTTATGCCATCTGCCTAGGATTTTTGTTTCTGCATCAGTTGTTGTTTTGGATTTGGGGTTCCCTCCTAGGCATTGGCTTAGCACTGGCTTCATAGCTGGGAGCTAATTGGTATTGCTAGATCGCGCTCCCATTTATGCCTCTGAGGATTGCAATCTGGCAGATTGTCAGCATGTAAGTGTCTGTAGATAACTCCTCCTCTGTCTTTTGGAGGCTGTACACAGTTAAGCATGGTGGCTGTTGGATCCTCTTGTTTTAGAATATGTGTGTAGGTGACCCATCCTTACACTTCATGCCAAATTTTGGGAAACTTCCAGTGATCCTGGAGTGGTATGCCAAATTCAATTGGTAACTTTGTGAATGGTTTAACCAGTAGGATCTGGGGTTTGCCAGCTGGGCCATATTTCTGATACCCCTGTTGTCCCATATGCTCCAGTGCATAGGTTTCTCCTTTATTAACATTTTTTGGTTATGCCATAGTGGTTCCAGCAGTCCAAATGTTTGGTTATGCCATTTATTTTTCTTGCACAGCTGCTGCCACACCCATCTAGTATGTAGGATTCTTGGGGGTGTAATGTTACCCAAGGGAAGAGTGTTCTGTAGGGAAAAGCAAATAGACATAATGACCATATAGGCCTGTTCTTCTTACACCCAGGGGTGCTGGGACCCAAGTGCCTGACTAATGATGTATACTCTGCGATAATTTCCCATCCAGGGGAGATTTCATCTTCCTAGTGTGCTTGGGGTCCTCAAAGTATTTTTAATTAATCTGGAGGTTTGTTGATCCCATATAAAATGGGCTATTAATTTGTCTATTGGGTTTCATATTGCTTTCAGAATATGGAGGAGGAGATTCTGAGACAGCATAGGAGATGTGATAGTCCCTTCATTTTAAAGGTGGCTATCTTTCCTGTGAAGGATAGGCTGAGCTTACTCCATCTGCACATGCCTTTGTTTGTGCTGGTCTGGATGTGGGGAAGTTTGCTGGGATAATCTTAAGTATTAAAGGTGTAAGTGTCATTCCTAAGTATTGGATGCCATTTGGGGCCCATTTCAAGGGATAGTCTTCTCTGTCTAACCATTGTCATGTGCCACCATTAACTGAGTGCATTTTAATCTTGTCCCAGTTGATTTTAAAGCCTGAGACATTCCAGAACTGAGACAGAATGGTCAGGGCCTGGGGTAGGAAGCTATCTACATTTCTGAGTGTAAGTAAAATGTTGTCCGCATTCAGTAGGATGGTATACTGTTCTGTGCAATCTAATATGCTAGTAATTCCTGGTTTTTTTCTTATTGCCTGACTCAAAGACTACATGGCCAATACAATCAGAAGTGGGCTTAGGTGGCATTCTTGCCTAGTGCCCCAGCGGAGTGGGAATTTTTGTGATATGATGCCATTTTGTAGCACTGTTGCCTTTGGTATGTCATAAAGTGGTTTAACCGAGGATGTAAATATTGAGCCTATAGTCACTCTTTCCATGGTGTGCCACAAGTACTCCCACTCCACCAAATTGATGGCTGAGGTTGTTGCTGCATTGATTAGGTTGATAATCATGTGCATGTTGTCACTCCCTTGCTGGCCATTCATAAATCCAGCTTGCAGTTTATGCATTCGGAAGGGCAGAGCCTGCTGTATTCTGTTATCAAGTACCTTGACCAAGATCTTGGCGTCCATGTTTAGAAGTGATATAGGCCTATATCTTGTGCACAGAACTTTGTCTCTGTTAGGCTTGGGAAGGACTATAATTGTTGTCTCTCGCTGAGTGGGTGTCACTACCCCATCCTGCTCTGCTGCTCTAAACACATCCAGCATACATGGAGCTAGCTGTCTGTCAAAGGCCAGGTAAAAATCAATGCTCAGGTCATCTGGCCCTGGGGCTTTTCCTGTGGCTAAGCATTTTATGGCTGTTCTTATTTCCTCCTGCATGTGCTCTTTTTTCTAGGTCTTTAGCTTCTTGATCTAATAGATTAGGAAGCTGCAGATTAGAGAGGAAAGAGTTGAGGTCAGCTAGTATGAAACTGCCTATAGATATGTGCAGCATGTTGCACTAAGCTTTAAATGTCCCATTTATGACACAGGATCTGAGGACATGTTCTCTGGGCCATTGTGATGTCTGGGAATTGGGCCTTGGTATTTTTCTTTGATAGCCTGAAGGCTAATAGTCTACTAGCTTTTTCCCCATTTTCCCAATGATGTTCTTTAAGGAAGAAAATGGCTCTTTCTGCCTGCTGCTGGTCTATCAGATTTAATTTATGCTTCAGGACTGTGAGGTCCCAGACCTCTTGTTCTAATGAGTATTTTTTTATAACAACCTTCTTCCATTTTCTTTAATTGCTCAGTAAGCTGATCTATTTCCTGTTTTCTTTTCTTATTTTCTGGTCGAGTACAGTAGTAGACAGAGACACTGCCAACGATTTCCCAAAATTTCTGTGATATTTCTAGAAATATCTGATGCTTTCTGCATTGAAACATTAGTGGCAGCAGAGAGAAACAATTCAGAAATTTTGTGAAATATCTTGAAATAGCTGGCAATGTCTGTTGCTACCACTGTAGCTAATGATTCTGCTGCTAACATAGTGTTTAAATGCCTCCCATCTTATGGAGTGGTTTGTGTTAAAGATAGTGTTAAGGAGGCAGGAGTAGCTAGCAATTTCCTCCACCAACCACTCTGTAAGTGCATGGGGTTCAGTGTCCATCTGGGTGTATTAGCTTGGGTATGTTGTAGGATTAGGTTCATGGCCACTAGGGCATGATCAGATAATAGAATCAGACGAATTGTAGTTGCCACTATTTCCTGTATGGAAGTAGAATTGGTTAGGAAAAAAATCCATTTCACTGTTCTATTTATGTCTAGCAGATCTGTGTGTGAAGTCCCTGGCTGCTATCTTCAACAGGCTCCAACAGTATACCAGCATAAGCTCCTGGCATGCAGTATATTAACCATTGCTGCCCTACCTTGCTGGTGAATCCGTGTACCTGGTTCCTTTGAGCTTTTGCCCAGATTGGGGTCCCAGAATAAATTAAAGTCATATTCCAAGATAATTGTGCTGTATGGGGTGTTTAGGTCAGCAATTTGCCAATCAAGATGAGTAAATAATTACAATAATAATAATAAACTATATTTTTATAGCGCAATTCTAAAACCAAAGTGCTTTACATAGTTAAAAATTGCAAACATATCAAATAAAATAATCACTGAATGCTTGCTGAAATAAGTGGGTTTTCAGTAGGGCTGTGGGAATACCTTTTCCTGAATATTCGGACAAATATTCGGTTTTCGGGTCCCAGGTATTCGGTATTTGTTATTCGGTATTTGGCCAGAAAGGTGTTTTTTTAAGGAAACTTTAAAAAAGCACCTCAGCAACACCATTAATCATGCATTGAACCTGATATACCATATGCACCTCAATGACACTTCAGCCACCAATATTGAGCTCTCACTAATGCAACACAAGCTTCATGTGGCACACTCGATCCACCACAACACACACATAACACTCTGAAAACAATATCAAGCATGGCACTGGGTCAGCACTAGAACGTGTTCATGGTCACAGACATGGGGTAGAAGGTGCTTCAGACATGGGCATAGGAATAGTGGTAGCAGTGGCTGCAGTAGTGGTGACAGCTGAAAGGGTGGCTGCTGCAAGAATGGCACTGGTGGTGGTGGGAAGCACACTGGTTGTGGATGTAGCAGCCATAATGGTAGCAGTGTGGACACTGGTTGTGATGTCTGCTGCTTGCTGCACAAGGTATGTATGCTCTAATTCCACCCTACCACTGCACAACAGGATGTGACAGTGAACGTACAGATGGACAGGTGGTGACACTAGCAGTAGTAGTACTGCTAATGGTATTAGTAGTACTGCTAATGGTATTAGTGGTAGTAGTACTATTACTAAGGCTGTAAGTTTTTCACTGTAAAAATAGGCAGATTTCACGGTATTTCACGGTTCTGGTCACAACTCACTTGAAGTCCTGCAAGTCGCAACTCTGGATGGAATCCAATAAATATATGTGTTTCTTGCCATAAAATGCAATTTATGTGAGTTCTATCAGTATTGTTAAGGACTTTCTTACATTTTGTGCAGTCTTGTAGTCGCTTTACATTCCATGACATAATGTTTATTATTGATGCCATCTACTTCACTTAAACATAAGCTGAACTTGCTGCTGCACATTAACTTCATGCAAGCAAAATGCACCAATTGCAAATGGGACCACAAGTCAGTAAATGGCTACATGCCGAACTGAAAGAAATATTCACGGGGAGCCTTGGCAGTCAGTCACTCATCACACAAATAGACAAAGCAGAAGGAGACCACAAACGGATCCACTTTTACTCACCTTCTAAACACAGATTGAAGGAAACGGTCCGATCAGTGGGCTGCAGGAGGGACAGAATGGCTGTAGGAGCATAGAATGGAGCATAAGTAGCTCTCCGATTGGTGTTTGTCACATTTCCGCTTATTTTTAGTTCATGTCACAGGGAGCAGCGGATTTCATGGCACAGACAGAAAAAGAGCAAATTTCACGGTAATCGTGAAATCCGTGCACCCCGTGAATTAATTACAGCCTTAACTATTACCAATGCTACAAGAACTGAAAGGCTTGCCTAGGGAGAACAATATTTGAGCCCATCGAATAAAGAAAGACACCTCTATGTCATTGTCTATGTAGTCTATCTCACCACCTTCTCTGGAATTGTATTATGTATCAATAATTTATAGTGGAGCAAGACAAGATGCAATTCAATACTTTGCAGTAAATGACATGCCACAAAATATTGGTGACTGGAGGGCTTAATTGCCATTAAATTACACTGCTCCTTGCAGCATACTGCAGCATTATACAGCAATTTTGCAAGATACTGCATTGCGTACTGTCTGGCACCACAGTATGAACTATGTTCTATAATCTTGATGCAGTGTTTCATCCTTGGGTATGTTAGTTGTGGATTGTTTTGTTACAAGGGCATCTCAGTCTCATTCATTTTAACTTCACTTATTTATAGTGTGTGTTTCTTTAAGGGTTGTATATTCATAGCGTGTTTGTACATTCCCCACATGCACCCTGACAAAGACCAGGTTCTGGTCAAAGCACCAGGGGTCTATTGGCATCCTCCTGCCTTAGCACAAACAAATGTATTGGCAACTTCCTTTGTTCTACATAGATTGTTTGGGGATTTGGCAGCCCAGGGACAACACTAGCAGTAATTGTGTGGATGAACTGTGTGTTTGTGGTCTATCATCCTGTCCCTCGCCACTTGGGGCCAGCGGTGCAGATGCTTTGCTGGGGATAGACCAAGCATGATTGCAAGATTGCTAAAGACATGATGGATCAGGTCACTGTTGGTTACTGGGTAAAACACAAACTATTACTACGTAGTACCTGGGTGTGTGATGCGTTACTTAGTGCTTGTGGGACTACAGTGATACACCAACCGTTCCAGTTATACTGCACTACAAAATAGTAGCAGTAAAGAAAAACACTGCTACTAAGAAGGGGAAGAAAAGGGCAACCTATTTAGTCAAACATGGAACCAAGCAAGTAACAGACAGATGACATACAGTTAACTCAGTGAGACAAGCCTGCCCCCCAAGTGCAATGGTTCAATTAACAAAACAACAATAAACAAAAAAAATGCATGTGCATAACTGTGCACACACACACACACACACACACACACACACACACATATCACAGACTTGCAGGAGGATATATTTCACAAGCACAGCTTAATTGTGTGCAGTGGAGAGTGGGGAGGGAGGAGTCAGCCACTGTGTCAACGTGGCTTAGTTGGTAGCACATCCACCTCTGGACCAGAAGGTCGTGGGTTCTCATCCCACACTGGGATTGAACTTGCACCTAAAAATCACTGGCATCTGAATGCAGTATTGGAGGGTGCTGTACTGCTCGGGTGTGCCGTCCTTCAGATGAGACGTTAAACTGAGGTCCCTTCTGCCCATCCTGGGGTTGTCCTGGTGGGTGTCCAGGTGGAAGTAAAAGAACCCAGGGCACTCTTTGCAAAGAGCAGGGAGCATTCCTGGTGTCCTGGCTAACATTCCCCTTCCCATAAACCAGTTCATGCAATTATCCAGGCAGTGTGTGGGTGATGATGTGCGATATGGCTGCCACCACACATTCAGTCACTTTACTACCAGTCTAGCATTGCTTGTAAAGTGCTTTGGGATACACTGTGTATGAAAAGTGCTATATAAATGCTGATTCTTCTTCTTCTTCTTCTTCTCCTCATGTGTACAGGGATCTATCCCCAGAACCAGAGGAGACTAACAATACTCGTTCAGTGAGTCAAGTCTGACTGGCTTAGAACTGAAGAAGTTTATTTCAAAATCTGTGTGCATGTGTGGCCCTGCCTCATGAAAACATATATTAAGCATGCACATGCAGGGTGAAGCCTCACAAAATCAAATATTTTGCACATATATGGCAAATTATAAGCAGTGACCTGCAGGAGGGGGAGTTAGCAGACACCCTCATCAGTCATGCAGAGAATCAAGCCTGGAACCAGACAACAACAACAACAAAATAAATGTGCTCCACCCAGAAAAATCACACTGGAGCTATGTCAGACAGCAGCAGAGAAGGGGTGTTAGCAGACAGCTCTCCTAGTCCTTGTAACTGAGTACAGCAATAAGGACAAAATACCTGTCAGAAAGTCAAACATAGCTTTTCTGACACTGATCAAAAAAACTACTGACCGAAAAAAGCCTGTGAAGCAAAAATCAATTTCTTTTTTAGCAAGTTTAAGGTCTTAGAAGTACTGCAGAGCAGCTCTCAGAACCCAAAGACTTGGAAATCTCACTGAATAGTAGTTCCTGAATAGTGGCCGAATAGTGAACTATTCAGAAAATGCATCCGAATATTTGGGAAGCCTACTATTAGTGGTATTCGGAAAATACTATTCGGCCTATGCACAGCCCTAGTTTTCAGGGCTGCCTTAATCAATCAAGCAATCATTTTTATGTTGGCGCGGTTGGGCAGCCAGCATCTTGCGGCAGTGGAGATTTGGAGGCGTGGTCGCTGTTGGGTGAATGCAGAGCATGCACCAATAGGTGCATCTCTCATTCCCCAATCAGCCAGCATGCTGGTGCCACACCATGCAGAGTTAATGTGGTGAGCACATCTAAGGAAAGGTCCACTGCAATGCGAGCAAAGCTCGTCACATGCAGCGGACCTTCCTTTGTGCTTTGCTGCTACAAACATGGTGGCACAGTGGCCGCTAAACTGCAGACTTCGGGAGTGCCCAATCCCCCGGTTGGCTTCCCATGCCCATAATCTATGTGCTGATGGGGGAGCCCACTCCCTGTCAGTATACTGTTTCCCACACTTTCTTCCTTGCTGAGGGGGTGCCCAATCCCCTCAGCTCATGCACCCCCCTCCGCTTTTGTTGTTTGTTGACGGGTGCCCAATCCCCATCAGCATGCATCCATCCCCACTCCTTTTGCCAATGGGGTGCCCAATCCCCATTGTCTACTGTATCTCCCCAAAAAAAACACCTGTTACAAAAGAAAATCACCCACAATTTTTTGTTTTTTACACCTGTAAATAAAAAATGGTCCCCGTAGTCTCCCTACCCATCACCCGCACCCACCCACTGTGCACCCTGCCTCCCCACACCCCCCTCACCCCATACTTACCTCTGGAGCTTGGCATGACGCTCTTCAGTGGACCGTGAACATGTCTGCACTCTTCAAACTGACTGTGAACTGAGGAAATGCCGATAAGCTGTATAATGTAATAAATAGTTTTTTTTTAACTTTAATGCATATCTTGGGCATTTGTTGGAATTTTTGCACCACATTTTCAACATGGGGTTTTGGGGACTCCTCCTCATGAATTCTGTCACTGTTATGATGTTAATCAGTCCCAAAAGGTGATTGCTCAGTCACTGTGCAGAATCACCTTTTAGGAATGATTAACATAAGGACAGTGGCAGTGTTCATGAGGCAGGCTCTCAAACAGCCTATGTTGCAAATTTGGTGGCAAAAATCCAGAACATGGCTGTTTTACTAGCGTGCATTGTGCAGTTGCTACACATGCTCGTAACTTCGCAAATTCACAATATTTTCACACCAGATTTTCAACATTGTCATTTTTCTACACCTCCTTGTGAATAGTACAGCTGTCATTTTTCACATACTAGCCAAAATGTGTTTCCCACTTCCAGCCACAATAGCACAGTCACTGTGGGAAATCAGTGTTCAAGGCAGATTACAAACATGCCAGTGACACTGTTCATGATCAAAGGTCCTAAAATGCCTATGTTGAAAATTTGGTGACGATACTCCTTAAAATGACTGTGTTACGAGAGTGCATTGTGCAGCTTGAACGTATGCTCATAACATTGTGCATTTGTAATATTTTATTTATTTTATTTATTTAGTTTTTGTTGACTGGGTAAGTACACTAGACAAATCCTGCCTATTTTCAGGCATGACCGGCGGGAGGGGGTTACAGATGAATACCAACTGACCTTGAACCAGATTAAGCTGTTGGTGGTACTTTTGGTGAATGAGGGAAATTTGGCCAGGACAACAGGGAACATTCCCCCTACTCTCTGTCAGTAGGAGGAGCTGCTGCTATGGAGGAGGATGTGTCGAAGGATCATTTGGCTGGTGTACCTGGAGGTGAGCAGGTCTCCCCACCTTCAGGTCCAGCTCAGGAGACTGAAACTGCTCTAAATGGTTTCTTGGAAATGGAAATTATGGAGGATAATAATGTTTTGGCTTTAAAAAATAAGCTTCATGGATTATTTGCATCGGAGGATACCTGGCTTGAGAATATCATTAAACAAAATAAGGCCTTACGTTGTTTGGATAAAAACAGGTGTGGTCAGTGAAATGTTACAGGGAACACTGGATAGTGATTTACCCGATTCACAGAATGCTATGTTGGATTCTGGTCTGGTGAGTGCTGCAGTGAAGGTAATTCAAGATGAACTAATGACAGAGGAACTCAGCAAAAGAACAGCTGAGAGGTGGGTGAGTCAGAACACTGAAGTACCTGCATCAAAGGAATCCAGCAGTAATGAGTCACACTCTTCAACAGAGAAACTGACAATGGGAGTAAGACCTATCATGACACAGACAACTAAAGTTCCACAGCCTGAGAAAAGTGAGGTATGAAATATTTCTTCTGTATGGGCTAAACAAATGATGGAGGATGTGCAGATTCAGGCTTTGGGGTTACAGAAAGGCAGAGAGACAGATAATTTTGAAAATACAGTACGCAGATCTACATTAACTTCCCTAGAGCGTTCTTTGATGAATGCAGGCTGGAAACAAGGAGAAGTAGGCATCTGGGTCCCTGACCCAGAACACAGTCCAATTCCTGGCAAATCTACGATCTCAGAGACTACAAAAACTGGTAATGCAATCAGCTCTCCAGTACAGACAGAATCGGGTGGGAAGGGGAACAGTATGTCTGAAATGAAAAACCAGGATGAATGTACATTACCTCAGGGTATGGAGTCTTCTCAATCAGAGGCAGAAGCTTCGATAGCTAATCCTGCAGAATGGGGGGATATTTTTGAAGCTGAACAACAACATTCTAAACAAGATAAAGACTTACAGGGACAAGAAAAAAAAGCCTGGAAGAACTTTAGTCGAAAAGACCCATTTTTGGGTCCCCCCCCTTTTCAGAGATGCAATGCAGTGCATTTAGAATACGTAGGAGGATTGGAACTTGCACTGGACAGACTGTATGTGGGGAGGGTGTTATTAAAAAGCTCAATTTTTTTTTTAATGAAATACATGCATTAATACCTGTGTCAGAGCCAGCTTTATATGATGTAAGTTTTGTTACCCCACAGGGTCTAGATCAGTTTTGAGGCCAAGCTAGATGCTCTCAAATATATAGAACTATGGCTACCCTTTAAAGTTATACCCTTGACTAAACCTTCGATAAAAAATGTAACAGTTTTGTTTCTGAATGAATCAGTGTCTGTACATGATATAACTTATTGGTTGCAAAGGAAATGTGAAGTATTAGGAAACTCTTCCCCAATTTTTGATGAGGAATGCATATGGAATGGGGGGTGGATTTTTAAGGTGTTTTTATGAAACAATAGTATGGGTCCAGTACATTTGCAAATAGCGTATTTTTGGGGAATGAAAGAGGACATTTATTTTATCCAGGACAACCCAGAGCGTGTTTTAAGTGTGGAGCTTATACTCATTTGGGATCAGCTTGCGATAGACTGAGATGTAATTTCTGTTTAGAATTTGGATATCATAATTCAGAATGTCAAACTGAAATGAAATGCAATTTTTGTTTTGATTCAGGACACATGTATAGAAATTGCCCATGGGCAGCCCATAATCACTCTGACCAAAGAAATCAGGATATTATTATTCAGGAAGCTCAAAAGTGAGAGATGAGTAAATGCAAAACTTCATCTTAAGGTCCCCCTCCAGACACTCATGTGTACCCTCCTGTCTCTTCTTTGAAAACTGGAACGGAGAATAAGGTAGCTGAAAATGCAGCAGAATGTATATCAGTAGTGCCAATACTGTTTCAGAATTACCTTTACAAGCCCAAATAGAAAAAGTGTTACATCCCTCGGAGGTGGGAGATATTGAGATGCCCCCCCACCGATTAGTTAAAAGTATGGCAAAAAAAAGAAGTTTGAAGCAGACTAAACCATGATCCAAGGTAGCAAAAGCTAATTTTTCAGGAGATGAGGACATCATTTTAACAAACAAATTTGAATCTTTATCAAAACATCACCCTGAAACAGATCAGGGGGGAGAATCAGAGACTTCTTCTCTGGCGCTTCATTCTTCTGATTCAGAGGAGGAAATACAGGACCAGACAGGAGTAATAAATAGGAAAACCAGGACTGGATCAAGAATGCTAAGGAGCACAAGGTTGAGGAAGCCACCCTGAGAAAAGCCTCCCCCCCTTCTTATTTTAGATGCTGGGTGTCCCTCAGATTAGTATAGCTACTATAAATATCAATAGTATCAAAAATGCAAAAAGAAGATTGATCGCCTTAACTGTTTTGAAAAATTTTAATTGTGATATCTATCTTATACAAGACACAAGATTAAATACAACTTCTTTAGTAAGATCAGCCCAGCAAATATGGTGTTGGGGTCCTTCTTATTTTTCTTTTGGGACCAAGGTATGTGATGGTGTTGGGATTTTGTTTAAGGGGGATGGGTTCAAAGTAACAAGACTTGTAGAACTTTCTTTGGGGAAGGCCTTAATGATAGATTTTATTTTTAAAACAGTGTAGTGGAGATTGATAAATGTGTATGTCCCCCTCACAAAAAAAAGAAAGAACAACGTTAGTTACCACAATCAAACCTTTTTTGATTACAACAAAAAATGTGATTTGGGGGGAAGACTTCAATTGTATTGTAGACAATAAAGATCAAGGTGCACAGACAAAAAAATGTACCGTGACTCAAATTGCCTTCTCAATATACTAACACAATGTGAGCTACAGGACACATTTTGAGTAAAACAAAAAGAAGAAGGACATACCTACTTTGGGGCAAACTAGCGACCAGGATAGATTTTATTTTTACAAAATCAAATATCAGTGTTATAAAAGCCATAACTATTCCTTTAGAAATTTCAGATCATTCAATTCTTGTTATTTCCTTAGGGAGTATTAATGGTCCTGCTTATGGGAAAGGTTATTGGAAACTGAACACTTTAGTATTGCAAGAGCATCATTTGCAGATAGAAGTTAATGAATTTCTTAGGGCTAGGATGTCAGTTGTGGTCTTAAATGATAATTTAAGCACTTGGTGGGAGAACACAATACAAGGTTTAAGAAAAGTCTTTCAAAAGTATTCTGTTAACTCTCTACAGACTCAGTATAAGCGATACCTTGCATTGCGTTCTCAGTTGGGGAAAATTTATACAGTTATAAATGAAAAGCAGTTTAATTTAACAGAGCGGTCAAATCATATTAAGAATGCTATGTCTGAGATTCAGTATTCTAGGGCCACAGCTTTATTACATGAGTATAAAATATGCTCTACAGGTAAAACAGGATTTAGAGTTGCTTTTAAAAGTTGCTCCAAAAGAGTATCAGATAGGTTTATGGCCTCACTGCTAACAGAAGCTGGAGAAGTAGTGACTGAAGAATCAAGTATTATGAACAAGGTGTTCATTTACCTGACAAATATGTATAAGGAAGCACAAATCGATAAAGATGTGTTAAAAGATCTTCTTCTTAAATTGGATTTGCCCGAGGTACCCTCAGAGTATTTTAAAGAGTTAATTGAACCTATTTCTATATCTGAAATTGAAAAGACAATTGGAAATCTTAAAAATAATACTGCACCAGGAATTGATGGGCTTCCAGCTGAATGTTATAGTACCTTTAAGGATTTGGTGACTCCAATTTTGTTGGTTGTCTTTAATTGAAAGCTACAGAATATGGAGGTGGATTTTCACTTTTGTATTGCCATCCAAATATTAATATATAAACACAGAGATAAAAGGAGCCTTGATAATTGGAGATCTTTAAGGCTCTTAAACTCAGATTACAAGATTCTTATGAACATCCTACACTCCCGGTTATTAAATTAACTACATATTTAATATCTATGGCTCAAATGTGTACAGTACCTGGACGTTCAATACACCATAATTTATTAATAATTATAGAATTGGTTGAGCAAGGAAAAGAAGGACAGCTTCGCAGGTATATTTTGTTATTAGACCAAGAAAAGGCCTTTGATAAGGTCCCACACCTATTCATCAAAAAAGTCCTTACTCATTATGGAATTCCATCTACTTTTTTGTAAACTGGATATTTTTATTATACAGTAATGCTAAGGCAATGCCAGTGGTTAATGCGCACTTAGGAAATTACATAGACATCCTTTGGGGAGTACGACAGGGATGTCTGTTAAGTCCCTTACTTTATGTATATTGTTTAGAACCTATAATAAGGGTAATACAGTTAGATTTAGGAATTAGAGGTATTCAACCACAGGGAGGGAGTGTAGAGATTAAAATTAATGCTTATGCAAATGATATGTGTATTATTGTGGCTGATGAATAACAGGGACACTACATAACACTACATGTTCTTGAAAGATATTTGATTAAACAAACAAAAGAGTATAATCTATCCTTTACATGATTTGGGGCCTTTGCAAGAGTCCTGGCATATTTTTAAAGTTTCACAAGACTCATTTTAATACTTAGGGGTGTGGTTTGGTAGAGGTGACAATAGCATATTAAACTGAACTTCTAAACTAGATCATGCTAATACAAAAGTTGCAATTTGGAAATCCTGGAATCAAACAAAAAAGAAAAAAATAGCTGTAGTTAAAACATTTCTAATGCTGATATTTTTATTTTTAAGTGCAGTCTATCCTTTGCCTCTCACTTTAGAGTCATATCTTTTGAATTTAGTGTTTCAGATAATATGGGGATGTAGATTAAATCCCATTAAGAGGGAAATCTTATATCAACCCTTAGAAAAGGGAGGACTAAATCCTATACATCCTGTTGTATTTCTTTTTATGTTATTCTTTCATAATAATTTATTTGAATTAACAAAACTGAGTGGAGCTGTATGGCTATTCTTTGCTGAACACTGGATCAGACCTCTTTATAAAATATGGCAGATACAAGGTACTTTTACAACTCAGATTAAAATTAAATGTGTATTATTTAGACCTGCACTTGGGAAATTGAAACAATGGCTCCTAACTCAAGATATATATTGACATCTACATCAAATAAAGTTTTGTATAATAAAATAATGACTCAAATAGAAGAGCCTTTAGTTGAATTTAAAGGTGTTAATCCACAAGCCTATCCAATAGTTTTGAAAATGTTACAAGATCGGGGTATTCCTCCTAGGATATGGGGCATTACTTGGCTAAGTGCACATGGACTCCTAAATGTCAAAGGAAATGCAAAACATAAGAAAAAGGAGGAGAGAATGTGTCCAAGATTGAGTTGTGTGGTTCAGGAAGAATCAATGACCCATTTTTTTTATATAGAATGTCCTTTTGTAAAAGAAATGTGGAAACTACTTGCACAAAGGTGAGAAAATCACATATGGGGAAAACTTACTTATGCTGAAGTGGTTGGAGGATTTAGTTTAAGTAATCTTGACTTGCCACACAGTACGATAGCTATGCTTCTTTCTTGATATTAAGTTTGTGTTGAGCAAGCAGATGTAAATTTGTTCTACAACAGAATATACCAGAGTCCAGAGAAAGTTATTAATATTATTGAAGCAGAAGTAAGCAGGCATTGTTATTTCAACAACAATTTCTGAATTCTACAGTATGGAAGATTAGATGGTTAGAGGTACCTTTTATGAAAGACAAAATTGGGTGAACTGTTACACAATTACATAATCTTGATTTATGATAGATTTTTGTATTCTGTGTTTTTGAGTGTCTATTTGTTTTTATGCATGTATTGTGGGAATCTTATATTAAAGGAGTAGACTCCTGTATATTTATGATTTGGATATGTCTGATGTATGTATTATACATTACATCAATTACTGTACATATGTCAATAAGAGATCAGTCATTTTTTCTGTTACAACACATATCTACAGTCTGAGGCTCTGACACAAGGTAGTAAAGTGGCAAGCAAGCCTCCATTTATATGCAAATGAGTCACTTGTAATATGGCCCCTCCCAGTCCTTGATGTCACTGCAGCAACAGTGTAGAAGGAAACATAAGGGTAGCAATGCTGTCTATCCTGACTTTAGTTTAAGTTTGCAGTGGCTTAAGACAGTTCGGTCATGCAACTCACAGAGGGAGTAGTACTTTTAGCATTAATACTGTATGTGTAGAGCAAATAATACATCTAATAGTATTTCATTCACAGGAAACAAAATCTGTTTCTTTGTACTGCTCATTTCTTTCTGTGAGACAGTTGCAACATTGTGGAGAGGAGTAGACTGAATCAATCAATCAAGAAGTCAGTCAATCGTTATTTAACTAGGTGAACACCCTTGAGAAGATTCGTTTACAAGGTGGGCCTGGGTAGTTTACCAAAGGATCACACAAGAGTGAATTTCTCCTTTGCACAAATGCTACATCCCCCCCTTCAGCAGCCTGAAAGTGGAGAGTTAGCTCACTTACTTTAGTGTATAGTTTTATATTTCAAATGCTCCTTAACTCTGAGTTTCTGACTGGAAATACCAAGACACAAAATAAATATGACATGGGAGGAATGAGCTAAGCAAATACAAAGCACTATAAACACTCAGACTTATTAGTTTCTTTACCTACAACAGCTGAGTTGTAGCATCTGATTTGTGAGGGACATCCTACTTTAAATGCTGGCATTACAAAGTGGGGGGGCTGACACTGCTTGACTTGGTACCTTCAAAGTGAAGTGCTGTAGCTCTCACATCACTGTTAATGATTTATAATGGAAATGGGGGCACTTTTAAAGTCATGGACCTGAGGGGCCATCACAGTTCCCAAGGAGGTTAGGGGAACTTGTTAAGTAGGATTTGAACCAGAGTCTCCCAGTTCTTGTGCCAGTGCTGTAACCACTAGATTACCCTTCTTCCATATGCTGCTGCTGCTTCCCTGGTAACCTATTCCTTGTTATAGCAGAACTCTTTTTTGCCTTACAGCAGCCATCCAATCACTGACTGCCTAGTTACAAAGGGAAAGGGGCATATTTGCAAGATTGTCTCTCACTACTGGTGTCAATTGAAACAGAGAATGCTAACCAGCCCGGTGGCGCTGAGGCACTGGACACCTTACTTTATACCCTGGATGAGATGAGTGAAAAGGAGGGTATGATAGAGACCTTCAGATATTTCAAGGGCATTAATAAGGTACAGGAGAGTAGAATCATTCAGAAAAAAACATGTTCTAGAACAAGAGGTCATAACATGATGCTGGAAGGAGGTAGACTAAGGGGTAAAATGAGGAAGTATTCCTTCACAGAAAGGGAGGTGGATGCATGGAATAGCCTCCCAGCAGAGGTGGTTGGAGCAAATTCAGTAGGAGAATTCAAAAAGCATGGGATTGGCATAGGGGAACCTAGTGATATGAAAGAGATCAAAGCCGAAAATCTAGTAGGGTCTGTGGTTTCTGCAGCAGGTACAAAAAATGGGCAGCCTGGGTGGGCCTAGCAGTCTTTATCTGACGTCAGTTTCTATGTTTCTATGGCAGTCGCCTTTGCTGTGAAACAGTACTTTCTGTATGTTGCAGGTCTTGATCTGTCTGTATTTTACAGGTCGGCAAACAACTGCTTACTGTCCTGAGCACCCAACCCCTTCACCGCTTGTAGCAGCATCTTCCACATCTTTCATGAATATAGATCTCTAGAGCTGAAATTGTTATCTTCTGAGGTGGCTGTAACCTATGTGGCTGTATGTAACACATGATCATAATTTCCAGCCTTGAGCACTGTATACTCATGTTTTATGCTGGCCCTTATGGCAGGGAGTTTGTGTGTGGGCAACAGCAGGTGGATGTCAGTGGGAGCTGGGATTTCCTATTCAATAGTGTATCTCTTACGAAAAGGTGAATTCCTTTCAGGAATTTTTTTTGTGGGGGGGTAGGGGAAGAGTGACAGGAGCAGAACATAAATTGCAGCAGGCAGATTCAGGTGGTTATGGATGGGAATCTTCCTCCCACCTGGTATTTGGTTGTGGACCCAGGCCATCGAGGGGTGGGTTTGCTGACTGGGTCACCTTCAGGTCTTTGGCTTGGGGGGACCCAGTTGGCGACCTCAGACCGGGTGTGGAACTTGGGTGTTATATTTGATGACTGTCTGACCCTCAAACATCAGATGTTAGCCTCTGTCAAAACTTCCTTTTACCATCTGAGCAATATAGCCCGAGTGAAGCATCTGGTTCCTGCTGATGACCTTCCAACACTGGTCCATGCCTTTGTTACCTCCCGCTTGGACTACTGCAATGCCCTGTACCTAGGGCTACCAGGGATAGATATCCACTGTTTGCAGCTAGTGCAGAACGCGGTGGCCAGGCTTTTGACTGGTACGTCAAGGACCAGTCATATAACGCCTGTCCTCTGTGGACTGCACTGTCTGCCAATTCAATGGCGGATTACCTTCAAGGTCGGTCTTCAGGCCTATAAGGCCCTACATGATCAGGGACCTAGTTACCTGCAAGATCTTCTTCATTTCCACTGTCCTTCCTGTCAGCTCCAATTCACTGATGAGGGATTGCTAGAGAGTCCCAGGGTTAGTTTAAAGACATCAGGGGCAAGATCATTTAGTTTTATGGCCCCAACCCTGTGGAATTCTCTACCTTATCAGGTGAGAGATTGCCCTACTGTCCAAAGTTTCAAGTCAGCCCTAAAGACTTATCTGTTCAATCTGGCATATGCAGACTTTTAAAATATATTTATGGATTGATTTTAGGAATTTGTTTTAATTTTATGTATTGATCTATTGTAAAAGCGCCTTGGTTTTGGAAAGGCACTTCTTAAAAATAAAGTATTCATTCATTCATTTAAAAAGTCAGTGCACCCTATACTTTCCATTTCTAGCTGTGCTGTTTGTCTGAGCTACATGATCTTATAGGGTCCCTCTTACTTCCTGATATGAGGCCGCAGGATGTTCCTGCCTGTCCAGTCATTTCATTCTATTCATTGGTTTAGAATTATGTGGTCCTGCCTGGCTGTTCTGACACCATCTGCCCCAGTATCCTCCTGCTGCCAGTCTTCTTCCCTCTCCCCTGCCCTCCCACATGAGTAGTCCAGATATACGACTGGCTTGGATATCTAGGGATTGATGAGTGTGGGATATGAAGAAAGGTGGACAGCAGAGAGGCTATCACTCTATGTGTGTGTGTCCCTTGTATGTGCCCAGTATCTGTGAAGGAGCTGATTACCTTATTGGGAGGCTTATAGGCAGCCATTGTCCAATTAAGTTGTGTCTCAGGTGGCCAGCTGTTTGGTTTCCCAGGCATCTTAGTGCCCTTAATTTACATTAGATCTTGCCAGCACCACTTAGTCATGACAGGATCAGATCTGTATGCTCACCCTGGCAAGGGAGCGAAAAATGATGGCAACTGGCAATACTGGTACTCGAGCATGTCCTATGTCCTTTTGTGACGGCAACCTGAACTGTGGTTTGGGCAGGCAGTTATTGCATCTGGTCAGTGGGTAAACCTTCTGTGACCTGTTTCTTTTCCTCAGATTTTGTAGCCACTTGGCCTGATTCCACAGCAAGCCTGAAGGGGTTTGCTTCTCGGGGACAGAGGAGGTAATCTTGGCGGGCCAAATATGCCCATGAACCTGAAGCATAAATGTAGCAGAAAAACTAAAACAAGAATCACAACTGGATCACGATGACATTGTGAGGCATGTCATGGACAATATAGTGATAGTCCCCTAAACACTTTTCCCACCACTCCAGCTAACATTCCCATACAGTCCTCTGGAAACAATTAATAAATGACCAAGTGAAAGATGTGCACTCACACAGTACCCCAAAAGTCTCTGCTGGATTTTATGCTGTCTTCAGTTCTTGTTCACAGCGGATGGGTACTTGCTCTGTGTCTTTGCATGGTACAGTTCCTTTCTTGGGCTTCAATACCTCCACCCCCCTATGACTGCAGCCCAGCTAGGTTGAAGAGAGATGTTTAATTTATTTATTTATTCAAATGTTTCACCAGGAAGGTACACTGAGCAACATGTTGCTCATCCCCCACTGCAGCCTTGGAGGGGGGGTAGGGAGCAATGGGATAGAATACAGAGAAATGTTACAATGTTGGAATACAATTTTCTTACTTGCATGCAATGAGAGCAGGAGGGATTACAGGTGGATAACATTGGCTAACAATGCAACAGTTAAGTAAAGTAGCTATGAAGACACATATAGCAAATTGGCAACAGTTGGTGGCAGTTGGTAACACTGGAACACATATAATAACTTGGCAACAGTATGTAGCACTAGATGGTAAGGTGACCCAACAGTAATTGGTAGCCACTTATGTAACATAGATATTCAAGATTTACAGTGATTGGAGTAAAGAGAGGAAGAATGGAAGGAGGGAACAAAAAATTGAGGAGGGTAGAATGGAAGCAGGGAAAGGAAATTTATGGAGAGACACAGACAGAACATAATTTTCAAGGCAAACAGAAATGACAGGGTGGACTAAGGTGCATATAAGAGGGGTATGGGGTAGATTATAAGTGCTTAACTGAATGTAGGGGTAGGCCAGTGTTAGGCTATGTTAACTGGAAGGGGTTATGAGGAGAGGAGAGGTAGAGTGTGGCAGGGTGATGAGAAACAGGTATTATAGGTGGGGGTATTCAAGGGAAAGGGGGGAAAGGGGGTGCTGAAATTCAACAGTGTCCTGTTATCCCTATCTGGGCAGGGCAGTGGACAGCCCTACTGGTAGGACACTGGTTATAGGTGATGAGGGTTTTTTATATATAGTGATGCAAGAGAGGGGGTGTTGGGGAAGGAATGTTGTGGGAGGGGGTAGCAGAGGTCAACTATAGTAGGGGGGATTGTACCACACCAGTGTGCAGGGTGACCCTACCTGCACAAGGCAGTGATCTAGCAGTGACTGAGGGGGTGCAGTAAAAGGAGAAATAGGGAAAAGGGGGTAAAGTTGTTGCCCACCATGTGCTATGGATCCTGCCTGCACAAGGCAGTGATCGAGCTCACAGGAGGGAGATAGATTAAGGGTACAGAAAAAAGGGAGAGGAACACTTTAGGACAAGGGAGAGTAAGGGACAAGGAGGAGCATAATCAGAGGGAAGTAGGAGTTGTGGGGAGTAGGCATATGGTAATACGGGCTAAGGGGAGATGGCGGGGTGATTAGGGAGGATCATGGTATGTACAGGAAGAGGCAAGGAAGTTTTTGAGGGCAGAGTTAATGGAGTAGCAAGAAGATGAGTGGTGAATTTGAGGGGGAAGTGAATTCGAGATTTTTGGGAGGTGATAAGAATAACCCGATTAGCCAATAAAGGTGGAGTGGCATGGGACCACAGGGTTCATGAGTCAGTAGATCTTAGGGAGTGGGAAGGAGGGGGAGGTGGTTGTAAAGGCAGCAGAGAGATAGGAGGGAAGTTCACCCAGCCAGTGCTTGGAGGTGAATTTTGTGCAGTGAGAGAGAGAGACGTCGGTTTGTTAGGGAAGGGAAGGATAGGGCATGGTGGAAATCACAATGATGAGTGGGGAGGGAGGCGGGACATCAAAGGCAAAATGGCAAAAGGAGCTGAAGAGGGTATCTAGTCTGGTCAGGGAGGACTTAGGGACAGCATCTTAAACTATGTCACAGTAGTCGAAGATAGGAAGGATCATCTTCTGGAGCTGTCAGAAACTCTACCTCAAATTCCATTTATTCTGTTTGGTCACTGAGCCCTCTGTCCTAAAGTTCCTTTTCTCTCAGTCTGTGTCTTTGGGGTTCTTGGCAGGTGGCTTTGATTCCCCAGACCTCGTACAGGATGGAGGGGATGAGTGTCGGGAGGAGCTAATGCATTTTCTTCTGAAGGGTCCATTGAGGTAAAGATACTAAGTGTCTCTCACCCATTTGCTTCTCTCTGTCTCTGCCTTCTAGTCTTTTGCACATGCCATGGTTCTCTGTGCTGGTATTATGTGCCTTATGCCATCTGATCTCGAGTTTCTTGTTATAAGGTGGTGGGTCTAAGTGGTTCTATGTTCACTCCCATTAGCGTTGGCCATTGCTTTCCCTGTCTCCTCATTAGTTCATAGGTTGGGCCTCCCCATCTCCCTTCACCTGCATGGAATGCTTCATAAAATGCTGGGGTCCTCTGGGAATTTGAAGGAATGCCACTTTTCTGCCCAGTGCATATTGCGGATGGCTGGGTAGCACATACTGTATGAGACATGTTTTGATGCCAGTTCTTTTTAAATGGTGAAAAAAGTATTTCTTTTGTCAGCCAGTAATTTGGAAAAAATCTTGAAAAATAAAAACTTAGGGCCGAATTTTCAAAGCATGGTGCAGGGCTTGCATCTAGTCTTGCACCACAACACTTACATTATATCAGTGCATCAAACCCCATCACCATGACTGTGCCCGATTTTACAATCTCAGGTGCAGTTCCAACAGTTTCCATGATTTACAGCAGCTTGGGCCAAATATCTGGTGTAAACTCTGTGAAAAAGGCCCTTGGGATTGCCACAAGCTAGACCACAAATAGTTTTCCAACTTGTGCCATTTGGCACACGGGATGGAAAATCTTGATTGCCAGACAGGAGAATGCCACAAGTCCTGTCTGACACGTGTTCTCGGTGCAATTCCATTTTAATTTTTTTGTAATACTCTTTGGTAAACAGGCAAAGCCCACAAGGCACAAGTATATGCTATTAGGGGCAGCCTGGGAACACTGGGAAGGTTTAGTGAATTGCTTAGTGTCACACAGTATGCAAGCAAAGGTTTGGGGAGTCAAACTCTCATCTGTTGGATGTACCAAGCCATTCACAGCTTGTTTCTCTAACCTCAAGGCTATACTATAAGCCCTCATTCCCTGGCTAGTTGAGGAATTTTTTCTTTGACACTATATTTGAGAAAGTAAACCAGTATTGGGTGTCAGGGAGAACCTCAAGCTGGATGGGGACTGAGTGTCCTGTAGCTCTACACAATCTTGAGTAGCCCATCACAGAAGTGGTCAAGGAGCTTAGGCAGCCATGTCTGGAGAAAGTAATACATATCTTTATTTTCAGACTCTTTCAGAATTCAAAAAATGAGTATACAGAAACAAAGAAACAGAAATTGCTAGCAGATAAGGAGTGCCTGGCCCACCAAGTCTGCCCGACCTTCCCTTCCACAGTATATTATTATAATGGCCTTGACTTTTGAAGTTGTCTACTTTTTCCCATAAAAACTGTACTTGTTGTTTGAGCTGCTGAGTTCTGTCACCCTGTAATGCTGTCTGAGACTCCACTCTTATCATGAAAAGCTCAGTGTTGGCAATGCAAAGTTCTGTTGCTTCAACCTTCTTCTCAACCTTTTACACAGTTTCTGTTCTTGGGGTTGTCTGAAATCAGCATTTCTTGCATTTGTTTCATTTTGGTTAAGTCTGCGATGCTGACCTTTATGTGTGGAGGAGCTGACACCATCATTACCTCCTCTTTTCTCTCGTAAGATGTTTTTAGCCATAACTCAATGAAATTGCAGAGTCTCGAAATGCAAGTGTCCACTGGCTGTGCTCATTAGCATCTGTTAAACTAGTCTCAGTTCACTTTCATTTTGACCAATGCATTCATTAGCGGATTGTGCTAGATAGTTGAGAGGCTGTACAGAGCCTTTGGCTTAAGTGGCAATCTTGGGTGATGACATCACCAGAAGTCCAACAAGACTCTCTTTATCACAGATGCATTCACAATGAATGAATCAGTGATGAAATACTAGTAATAACAGCTTACTGGTCACTTTGATCAGTCAGTCAGCTGTTACTACCAGCATATCATCACCAATTAATTCATTGCAAATTAGCCAGTGATTAAGTGATTCTGGTTGGTGACTTGCTGCTGAGGAGAACAGTTTGCTTTTTTGCAGCTACTTTTTAACAAAGACTGGATTTAGCTTGGTATCCTTTGGGTGATGGAGATGGTGGCAGGATGCCAGTGGGTGTGTGAAGTAGGGCATCAGCATTATTTATTTGAAGGAGGATTGCTGGGGAATTGGACTTCTTGATGGGCTTGCTACTGGGGAAGGGTTATAATATAAATAATTACAAACTTTACTGGGCACTGGGTGAGGAGGAAGGTGGGAGCTATGCGAGGTGTGGGTTGGATAACATGGTAATTCATCAGGTGGTGTGGGGGATATTACATATTAAGTACCTAGGTTGAGGATCATTTCTTAAAAGAAAGTAAATAAAATAGATAAATAAAAAGAACTTTATTACATGAAGAAACAGCAGAGTCATGACCTTTGCCCCAACTATACATATTTACTGCCTTATCTGCAATTTCACCGGTGAAGTTATAATTTGCAACACTCCTACACATAACAACTGATATGTGAACAAGTGGTCAGGGCACTGATTACATGTGTATTAAGGCACACTGGGCATCACTCACCCAGTCCTCATCAAAAGCAACAACAAAGTCCAAAATAGTCAGGCAATATGTGCATTGTGCATGTACAGTCTTGAAAATTTGCACAACGGTGTGAATATTCTTGTGGAGTTTAATTGAAAGATAGATCAGTTTCTGACACCTCTGAAACTGCCACCTAAATCTGTTGCAACTGGCAATACCTCCAACCCTTTGTCAGCAATGGCTTATGTGGTTACAGTACTTTAGGGTGCCCTGCTTTGTGGACTGCATGAATCTAATTATGCAAGACTTCCTAAAAAAGGAGAAAGTGGTTGAGGCATTGGTCAGCATATGTAAAAGGATCTGTGCACATTTCAGTGGTTCTTCAAAGCCAAAAAGCAGTTAAGTGACTTACAGATAAAGAATGGCCATTTATAGCATAGGCTAAAACAAGATGTACAAACATACTGGACGAGCACCATCTATATACTGCAAAGGATGTACAAGCAGAATAAGGTTATTAAAGATTTTGCTTTCCTGTAGAAGGTGACTCATATAAACTATTACTTTCACCTGAACACACAACCATGATGGAAAAAATATTTGAAATACTAACTCATATTAAACAGGCCACTCAGGCAGTGCAGCTGCAGCATGCATCAATATAGCAATCCCACTATTTGCCATGCTGCAGGATCAGGTGTCTGAAGTGATTGCACATTTTGAGAAAACAATTATGATGAGTAGCCAGTCAGCTTGGTGTAGAGCATAATTTAACAGAATGTTGGGGTGCATAGGTAGAGGATCGATAGCAGAAATAAGGAGGTGATCATCCCTCTATAGCTCTCTGGTAAGACCACACCTGAGTATTATGCTCAATTTTGGAGCCCTCACCTTAAGAAGGATAGGACAGGCTATAGGCTGTTCAGAGGAAGGCTACAAAAATGATGCAAGGCCTGCAGGAACTCACCTATGAGGATCGACTGGCGGCACTGAATATGTACTCACTGGAGGCAAGGAGAAAGAGGGGTACTTGATTGAAACTTTTAAGTTCCTTAAGACAAGGTATCATACACAGAAGAACTTTTAATAGGATCCCCAGCTCAGCGACATAAATACATGAATGGAAGCTTTGAAGTGCTTTGCAGAAGGGTGGGTGGAACCTGGAACAGCCTAGCCTGCCCTGTTGAGGTGGTGGGAGCAAAGACTGTGATGAGTTTCAAGTACAGGTGGGACAGAGCTAGAGCTAAAGTGAGGGACCATACAACAGGTAAAAAACAACTATAGCTGAGAGGGGGTGGGGGTTGCCCCTAGGAACAGCTATAGGTCCTGGATATATCACGGGCAGATCAATGGATACTTGTAACATGGCATTAATACAAGTACTGAAGGCCGGCCTGGTGGTGCTGAAGGTTGAGGCGTTGGACGCCATGCCGGTGACCCGGGTTCGGGAATGAGCCCGAGTCGTTGGGGGAGGGTTAGGATTGAGCATCCAGCTACTGCTCTCCTATCCTTGGGGAGGACTGAGGGACTCCACTGCGCTGTAGCGGCCCCTGTTGACAAATGGGGGCACTACTAACACTGGTGTATGTGGGTGGAGTGTGGCAGATGTCGGCATGCAGTGCCCAGACGTCACTGCACGTCTACACTCCAGAGGGATCAAATAATGGAGGAAAAGGCTGGGCACAAGCGAGCAGCTTGATGGCCGCTCTCGGCCTGCCTGGAGGTCTGTCATGGAATCACACTGGAGGGGTTCAGTCTCTGCCCGGAATGGGAAGGCATGGGGGGCCTCCCAGCTGGTCGGGGAATGGCCGTACCTACCCCTCATCATGTGAGTGAGCCTGCTGCCCTCTGGATGGGTCGAGCCGTCGGCTGGATGCCCCTGCTGATTGCACTGCAGCATGGTGGGAAAAAATATGATACAATAAAAAAAAAAATTTCCAAGTACTGAAGAGCAGAACTGGATTGGTCAGACAGCAACAGGTGATAAAAAAGCAACCATGGATTAATACCACAGTAGATCCATGATTGCCTGTTGTACTGCTATACCATAGCTATCCACAGAAATTGGTATAGCACAGTAGCTGGAATTTCCCGTCCACCCACCCACCCTGGTGGACAGTGTAGACTTGCACTGTTTTCAATAACAGGCAATACGGAGTAGTAGTTTTGAACATTAAATAGCGAGTAGTATGCCTTAGTGCACAGCATAACAGCACCTCCGGACATATCCAGTGGTAGTCCCAACCGAAATGCAGTAAAAAATCCAGAAGTAATAGAAATAGTAATTTCTAGAAATGTACAAGTGCCTCCTTGCTATCCTGAACCTGTAATGCGATAAATGTTTACTCCTTGTAATATGCAACATTTTTTACCTTCAATTGAGCAGTTGCCTTTTTACTCTCTTGTTGCAAGGTTTGTTTTTTTTTTTTGTTTAATGTTGTTACAGTTAGTAATCATTCACAGCAGAAGTAAATGTTTAATTGCATCACACGTCTGCACGCAACTCCCTCAACGCACTGTCCATTCAGTGCGTAAAGGAAAGCAAGTGTTGTATCGTGTAACAAGAAACGTAGAAATGTAAGTAAGAAATAATTGTATTAGTGAAACACTTCATACTGAATGTGATGTCTCCTGAAATTATACAGATGTGAACTATCAAAGTGAGAAGCGAAAGATTTCAAAAGTGATAAGCACAGTAAGGTTACCCAAAAGCACAACGAGTCATACCCAGAGGGAAAACATTAGAAAGCATTACAAACGGGGTTAATGCTCCGTGTTTTTGCCATGTAAAAAATGTTAAAACGTGTTTGTTTATCCTGTAGTAATGATAGAGAATATTAAGTGTGAAAAATATTTGTGATGATGCAACTGATAACTATGTAAAAGTGAGTTACCTCGTACATGTGTTTCTAAAAAGAAAAGTGATGCTTTTCACATCAGTTAAAACAGCGTTTTCCGATTTATTAACAGTGCAAGCTGATTACACATCATATAATAGTCCTAGCAGCACTTGCCATGTTACAAGCCCATTAAACCACTCCACAGCATGGTTCTACTGTGGCATTAATCCATGGTTGCCTGGTTGGACACACGAGGCCATGGAGCAACCATGGACCAATGCCACGTAGAACCATGCTGTGTTGTGGTTTAATGCTTACTTAGTCTCCTTCTGCCATCATTTTTATGTTTGCTTGCACGCATGTGCAAGAAACATGGTGCCATCATCCGAGTTTTCCAGAGGTGTGTCAGCCTCTTCCAATTCAGTCAGTGTGTTTGCAGGCGCGGTCGCAGTGCGCCAATCACTGCTTCAGCGGTCTATGACAGCTGAAAATGCAGTGGCATACAGTTGAAAGGGAGAGCTCCGCTTCAGTGAGCAGAGCTCCCCCCTCCGCACACACGCTGCGTGCTCATGTGCCTTCCTCCTCCCCCCACATTGTATGGCGGACGGGGGTGCCCAATCCCCCGTTGGCTGCACGCCCCCAAAGCATCCAGGTGCCTTCGCTGGGAGCCCAACCCAGCATGGAAAAATGATGTCATAGCCAATGAGGGTGCCCAATCCCTATGGCTGCCCCCAAACATCCAGGTGCCACGCTGGAAGCCCCACCAAGTGTGGCAAAATGATGTTATGGCTGACGGGGGTGCCCAATCCCCCATCGGCTCCTGCCCCGCACCAACATCCTTCAAGCTGCCACGCTGGGAGCCCACCCCAGCGTGGCAAACGTCCATCGTTGTCTTAAGAAATAAAAACCTGTAAATACAAAAACTGTCCTCGGCGCTTCTCCTGCCCCTTCCACAACCCACACCCACCCACTCACCCTGCCTTCCACCCCACCCCATACTTACCTCCAGAGCTCGGCATGATGATCATCGGCGGACGGGAACTGCGTCTGCACTCTTCAAAGCCGACCGCGAACTGAGGAAATGCCGGTAAGCTGTATAATGGGATAGATAGGGTTTTTCAACTTTATTGCATATCTCAGGCATTTTTTGAATATTTGCACCAAATTTTCAACATGGGGTTTTGGGACCCCTTCTCATGAATGCTGTCACTGTCATGGCGTTATTCAGGTCGAGGGTGATTTGGCAGCCACTGCGCAAAAATCACCTTTCGAATGACTAGCAACGACACTGCCGGTGTTCATAAGGGTGGAGCTCTCAAAAGTCTATTTTGAAATTTGGTGGGCATCTAAAAATGATTGTTTCTGGCGTCGTTCGCAGTTCCTACGCACGCTCGTAATTTTGCGAATTTTCAATATTTTCACTCCAGATTTTCAACATTGCCATTTTACCACACCTCCTTATGAGCAGTACAGCTGTCATTTTTCACATCTCACCCAAAACGTGTTTCCGCCCATGCAGTGCACAATGGCGCAGTCGGTGTGTGAAATCAATGTATCGGACACATTAAGAAAATCACAGTGACACTGTTCATGAGCAGAGGTCTTAAAATGGCTATGTTGAAAATTTGGTGAAAAAATTCCTAAAATTACTGTTTTCGGGTGTGTGTTGCAGAGTTCCTCGCATGCTCGTAAGTTTGCAAATTTTCAATATTTTCACTCCATATTTTCAACATTGCCATTTACCGCACTTCCTTATGAGCAGTACAGCTACCATTTTCACATCTCACTTCAAAATGTGTTTCATATTACGTAGCGCATAATGGTACAGTCGGTGCGAAAAACAATGTTTGGGACAGATTAAGAAAATCACAGTGACACTGGTCATGAGCAGAGGTCTTAAAATGGCTATGTTGAAAATTTGGTGACAAAACTCCATAAAATGACTGTTACGAGTGAGCATTGCGCAGTTTCCATGCACCCTCGTAAGTTCATGAATTTGTAATATTTTCAGTCCAGATTTTCACCAGTGGCATTTTTCCACACCTCCTTATGAACGGTACAGCTGTCATGTTCTACAACATGGCCGAAATGTGTTTTCACACTTTCAGCACAGAAATGCGTGGTCGCTGTGGGAAATCATTGTTCGGGACAGATGAAGAAAATCACACTGACACTGTTCATGATCAGAGGTCCCAAAATGCCTGTGTTAACAATCTGCTGTAAAAAAAAGTCCCCAAACTAGTTACATTACGGGTGTGTGTGTTGCTCAGTTTCTACACACACGTGTGACTTCACCGTTTTTTTAAAGATTTTCACAGCAGATTTTCAACATTGCCATTTTTTACACCTCCCCATGAACAGTACCGCTGTCATTTTTCACATCCTGTTTGGAATGTGTTTTGCACCTGTGGTGCCAAATGCTATAGTCACTGTGCAAAAGCAGTTTTCGCTAACAAACTGATATTGCCACTGTTCATGAGGTGGGGTCACAAAAAACCATGTTGAAAATTTGGAGTGAAAATACCAACGAATGCCTGAGGCATTAGGGTTTCTGACCATAATGCCCCACCCTGTAGAGAATGACAGGCATCAGGGTGTGACTTGGGATTCTTGCCTGTCATGCTCATACCATTCCACCCCCACCCACACCCTGCAGCCAGTGAGAGGCATCAAGGTGTGCCTCAGACTCTTCAGGTCCAAACTTCACCCCATTCTCCTATACCGCACCCATCTCACCGTATTTCCTGATGGAATGGGGTGTGCATAAGGGCCAAAGACCCCAAGGAACACCATGACACTTGTCAGTGTCTGCAGGGTAGGGTGTGGTGAAATGGCGTGGTCGTTATGTCTGACGACCCAAAGGCACACCCCAATGCCTGTCACTCTCTGCCGGGTGGTGGTGGGGTTGTCTTCAGTTCAATACTTCACTGCCATTCCTATTATGCAGCTCTGTAACTTCTACACTACCAATGCCAATGCCAGCAAGCAAACATTCGGCATTGACAAATGCTTGTCTATGTTTCTAGTGATACTTTTCTGTGTTTATGTTATAGGGCTTGAATGCCTGTAAGTAGTTCAGGAGTGTAATCATTACATGACTTTGAGCTGCATTCAGCCAATTAAATCACTAGAATTTTTCTACATGTTATAAGCAGAATTGCACAGTGCTGAAAGGCCTCACAATGTAACCAGCAAAGGCTGAGAACTGCAGACACAGACACATGTTTCTTCCCTGTTAGGAATGAATTTGTGCTTTCAAGGTGTATTTTTAGCACACTAGTATTCAGAATTATCAGCTAAAAATGAACATAGATCTGTGGGGGAGAAAATGTTCTGCAGTAAATCTGGCGGATATTTATAAGAGCGCGTATTTCTCTTCTTTGAGATCCCAGTTTGGCTGCTTGATTTACAGCTCACAAATCCATGTGGATGTAAATATTTCAATAATTCACACATGGGCTTGTGGTAAAGTTTATTTTTTCTTTTATGCCAATTTACAGATAATCTGACCTCAAATGAATACTGCTGTTTGCAGGAATTTATATGTGCTCCTTAATTTAGGTAGAGAATTGTACACCAAGGCTGTTTGTTTTCAGAATGTTTAAGCATTCTAAACAGACAGCACTATACCATTTCTGTGTACAGCTGCTCAACAAAATGAAGTTTGTTTTTTCACACTGTAAGTGCGAAAATCACTGGTTCCACAAATATGACATTTGTGAGTTAATGTTACACACACTGTGTTAAACAGTGATTTACACGCTTACAGTGTAAAAAAAATAACACTTCATTTTTTAGTGTTCCTTGTGTGGACGAATTTGTTACATTTTAACTACAAAACAAATAAAATATAAATTAAAAAAATACAATAATCCTATTAAGTACATGTATACAGATGCAGTACATAAAATACATCATCCAACAAAGTATACAGTACAGAAAATACATAATCCTGCAAAGTCTAAGTATACATACAGTATACAATACATAATCCTACAACATATAAGTATACATACAGTAGATAAAATACATAACCCTCCAAAGCACAAGTATACTGTTGTATTTGGTGGCCAAAAATAAGTACCTTAAACACATCAGGGTCTTGGTAGAAAGAAAAGCATGCACCACTGAAATGTAGGCCTTCTATGTTTAGTTCTATTCAGCTCAGATACAGGGGGAACACTAATCTCAACACACACAGGAAGAATTACTGTAAATGCATTATTTAAAGCTGTACTAACATTTCTTAAAGCTGCACTGCACATAACAATCCCTCCTGACTTGGCTAGAAAGTACATACGTCAATAATTCAGAAAACAGCATGAAACTATCAAAGTTATTACTGCAATGTCCCTTTTAGTTAGTCATGTCATTGGGCTATATCTCTACAAGTCCATTCTTTTTGGTGGACGTCTTGTATGTCCTGAAGACGTAGTATGACTGGAGGCTGTTGCTCTGGAATCTGATTAGCATCAGCCACATCTTGTCGCAAATGCTGTGGTTCCATTATCCCTTCCCATTCTTGTTCTGGAAGAAATAATGCTGGATAACTACCCTGTCTCTGGGTATCCCTTTTTTGTTCTGTCTCAATTCTAGTACATAATTGGTCCACATGTTTTTTCACTCTCCTCAGGTTAGTCAGCCAAACAGTATGGAAAACATTTTCAAACTTTTTTTCTGCCATGCTTTCTAGCCATCTCTTCGGGCCTGCATACATCCTGACCCACACGAGATCACTGAGTTTGAAGGATCTGGTCTTAGGAAGCATTTCAGTTACTGACTTAAAGCCTAGAGGGTGAAGAAGGTCCAACTGAGTTCAAATCTGATGTCCAAACAACAATTCTGTAGGGGATATTCCCGTGACACAATGTAGTGTTGTTCGATACATCGCAAGAAAGCCCAAAGGGCTATTTGTATTGCCGTTGGTGTAGTAGGATTAGCTTTGTCCATACTCTTTTTAAAAGTCTGAACCAGGCATTCCGCTTCGCCATTTGAACTTGGATGGTAGGGAGGCGAGAAAATATGGCGGATACCACGTTGCTGGCAAAATGCTTGGAATTCAACAGACGTGAACTGTGGTCCATTATCCAAGACAATCACTTGCAGAAAACCATGAGTAGCAAAGATAGTTTCAACACTTTAATGGTATTCTCAGTAGTTGTTAAAGACATTTGATGAATTTCTGGCCATTTACTATAAGCATCAGTTAAGAGTAACCAAATGGAATTTAAATAAGGTCCTGCAAAATCAATATGCAACCTTTGCCAGGGGTTTTCAGGTCATTCCCTATGGTGAACTGGAGCTCTTGCAGGATTTCCCATTGATACAGCACAACCTTCACATCTTTGCACAACCTGGTATATGTCTCTATCAATGATCGGCCACCGTACATGAAGTTTGGCTAGGGATTTCATTTTAGCAATGCCTGGATGGCCCGTATGCAAAAGAGTTAACACATTTGAGTGATAACACTGGGGTACTATGACACACAATCCCAACAGAAGACACCCCTCAGCAATGGACAACTGTTGTCTCTTTGTATAGTAGGGTTGTAGTTCAGCTGAACAAGTAGTGCTTTGCAGCCAAACCTCAAGCATATACTGATACACCTGTTTCAAAACTGCATCTTGACTAGTCGCTTTTGCAATGTCCTTGGCTAGTACTGGAAGCTGATCTAACTGCTGTAGCTCCATTGCACAAATAACAGTAGAGTTTTCCATATCTTTGAATTGCACTGGAAAACTATCTGGCCCCACCTGGCATACTAATGGCTCCACTTTAAGTCCCACATCAAACTCCATTTCTCTGAATATTGGTAACCTCGACAAGGCATCCGCATTTCCATGCTGGTCAGTTGGTTGGTATGTAACCTCGAAATTGTAGGCAGAAAAAATGAATGCCCATTGTTGAAGTGGGCTAGCAACTCTTTCTGGAATTCCTTTTTCTGGACTAAAAATTGTGACTAGTGGCTTGTGATCTATCTTCAGGTGAAACAAGTGACCTAGCAAGTATTCGCAAAATTTCTGGACTCCAAACACAATTGCTAATGCCTCTCTCTGAATCTGGGCGTAATTCCTTTCTGCTGCAGTGAATTTGCATGAAGCATAGGCTATCAGCTTCTCCACTCCTTCTGGATCTGTATGGAAAAGGACAGCTCCTATACACACAGGACTAGCATCACAGGCCAATGTGATAGGCAAGTTAGGGTCATAATGAGTTAAATTATTCACATCGGTTAGAGAGAGCTCGATGGCTTGAACTGCCTTACTGTGGCCCTTGGTCCACTTCCACGGAGTACCTTTATGTTACAGTTTATTTAGGATAGCACATTTAGTGGCTAAGTCAGATATGAAACGTTCATAATAGCGTACCGTATCCAAGAATGAGCGCAACTCTGAAACATTCTGTGGTTCAGACATGTGCACAGTGGCTTCCACCTTTTCATCATTCGGACAGATTCCGTCTTTGTCAATAGTGTGACCTAAGTACGTGACACTTGGTTGAAAAAATTAGCATTTTTCTCTCCTGAGTCAAATCCATTCTGTTGCAATCTCTCTAAAGTCTTTTTAAGTTAAGTAAATATTCTGCTTCTGTCTTGCCCATGACAATGATGTCATCCAAATAACAAGCAACACTTGGTATATCACCCACCATTTGCTCAATCACTTTTTGAAAAATAGCAGGCGCAGAACTAAGGCCAAAACATAACCATTTGTACTTGTACAGTCCTTGGTGTGTATTAATCACTACCAGTTTCTGAGGGTCTGTATCCAGCTCCACTTGAAGGTATGCATCAGAGAGGTCCAGTTTAGAGAACCCCACACCCCCATTCAGTCTGTGAAAAAGTTCCTCTGGTAAGGGTAAAGGAAATATATCTGTGCTAAGTACTGGATTAAGTGTCACCTTAAAATCTCCACATATTCGAACCTTACCACCCGGTTTAGATACCACCACAATTGGAGTGGCCTAATCTGAACTTGAAACCTTTTCCAGCACACCTGCTTTTTCCAAACTGTCCAATTCTGCCCCAACCACTGGTTTAAAGGCAAAAGGAAGTTTCCATGGTTTATAAAACTTAGGGACTGCATTAGGCTTTGTAACTAGCTTTGCTTTAGCAGTTGTGCAACATCCCAGGCCTTTCCATAACTCTGGATACAACTCTAAACTCTCCCCAAGCTTGGACGGATTACTGCTTTGTGGTACCTGGATAGCAGCAAGTATGCCAAAATCTGCTGGATCAATATGAATGTTTAGAAGAACCTTGAGTATCTCTGTCCAAAATGTTGGCACCCTTTTCTGAAACCAGAAAAGTTAAAGGTGTACTAGGAGAATCAGTCCTGCGTATCAACGTGGTAAACGAGCCCAGTGGCTGAATAGGTTGCCTGTCAAATGCATGCAGCAACTTATTACAAGGAGTCAGTGGTGGCCTATCCAGATCAGACCATGTTTGATGGTTAATAAAAGTAATTGGGGAAGCAGAGACTACCATTAAACGCAACTAATACCGTAGTTGTGACAACTGAAGTAACATATAGAAAGCAGAAACATCTTTAGTCTACATTTATGGTGCAATAGGAACCACTGCACTGTCTGTGTGCTCTCTGAACTGATCACTGTAGTTCTACTGCTTCTGCCAACTTCAGCCATATAACCCTGACATTTACAGGCATGACACTGAACTCCTCTGAATTTGCACTGGCCCCTACCATGCTGAGAAGACCCAAATGATGCACATTTGTACTGGTCATGCAGTTTGGGTGGAGTGGTTGAATTATTCTTTGAAAACAGTGGCTTAGACTTAGGTTTGAGCTGTTTCAATTTGGGGTTTACTGCAGTTACTTGTACCTAATTTTTAGCATTCATCTTAGCATGTGCTTCATTTTCTGTAGCCTCATACATTAGTGCCATCTGTAAAAGTTCATCAGCAGACTTCTTGACACTTACAGAAAGTAATTGCTTAATACGATGCTTTGCATTATGGGGGCATGTGTGATTTTGTATTTCTTTGAAACTTGGCTTCCCAGCCAATGCCTTTTGGGGTAACCATTGCCTCAGTGCTTGCGCGCTGAGGTTCTTTGTCTTTTAACTTGTTTTTTTGTTTTAAGTGGGTTCACCACAACATAACCCAGATAGATCACCTTAGGGTAGCTGGTTCATTCCACTGGGATGTCATACAGATGAGGCACACTGATGAGTCCTGGTAGGACGAAACACGTGTCTGTGTTTTCTGTTAGCACCCTTTGCAAACTGTGTGAGAGGCCTTTTGGCACCATGCATTTCTGCTTAAAGTTGAACCAGCATAATATTCTGTGGTGATTTGTATATGCAGCCCATGATGCTTGCATTATGGGGGCATGTGTGATTTTGTATTTCTTTGAAACTTGGCTTCCGCCAATGCCCTTTGGGTAACCACTGCCTCAGTGCTTTGCGCTGAGGTTCTTTGTCTTTAATTTGTTTTTGTTTTAATTGGGTTCACCACAACATAACCCAGATAGACCATCTTAGGGTAGCTGGTTCATTCCACTGGGGTGTCAAGCAGATGAGGCACACTGATAAGTCCTGGTAGGACGAAACACGTGTCTGTGTCTTGTGTTGGCACTCTTTGCAAACTGTGTGAGAGGCCTTTTGGCACCATGCATTTCTGTTTAAAGTTGAACCAGCATGGGGGACGCTGATGAGCAGCTAGCTGAACAGACGCGAATTTCCGCGCAGCTCCCTCTTCGCGGCTATAAATATTAAAATAAAACTTAAAAAGTGCCCAAAAGTGTGAAAGTGTGTAGCAGATGGTGTGCAAACTTGGGATGGATGAATATGTGGCATCGGGACCCTCTAAGAGCCAGAGGACTGTGACAAAAAACGCAAAGAAAGGAGGTGATGGTGGCGGCCTAGTTTCCTTTTCAGCAGCGGAGGTGGCGGTCCTCGGAAGAGAGGTTACGGGGCAGGTTATAGCGGTGCTGGAGCCCCGATTAATTAAACTCAAAGGAAAGCTTGACCTGAAATTGCAAGAGATACAAGAGCAGCAGATGGTGCAGGCTGGCAGAATGACGGAGATGGAGGAGAGAATATCACATATGGAGGATGAGCTGCTGGTGACTCCTGGGCTCATGGTGGCACTTCAGAAGGAGCTGAATGAGCTAAAAGATGCATTTGACTATCAGGAAAACTGTCACAGGCATTTGAATCTCAGACCGAGAGGGTTGCCGGAGGGTATGGAAGGGGAAAGTGTGCTGGACTTTTGCTCAAAAGTATTGCCTGGGCTACTAGGCCTGCAACCAGCGAAGGGTAAATTAAAGCTTGAGAGGGCCCATCGGGCCATGATGCCCAAACCTATGAATGACCAGCCGCTGAGGCAGATAATATTTAGGTTCCACCACTTCCAGGATAAAGAACTTATGCTGAAGGCATATCGGGAGAAGGGAAGGGTGGAATATGAAGGCCACCGTCTATTTATGTCGCAGGATTATTCGGCCAGGCTTTTGAAAAGAAGGAAGGCATTCAATAGCATTATGCAGCAACTGTGTGATCTGAAAGTGGAAAACTTCCTGATTTACCCAGCTACCTTAAAATAAAGCATGAAGGCGCTACATATTCGTTTTGGGAAGTGGAAAAAGCAGAGGAGTTTGCGAGGAGCCTGAGACAAAAGCTGCGCTGAGACCTGAATGAAGAACTGGGGCAGGGAGCCAAGGGCTCTGTAATGAGGTTTGAGAAATGAGGCACAGACGTAAATGCGGAGGATCGTTTGCTTATATTTGGGTCTGGAGATATTGTGTCGATGTTAAAGTTCATGCTAGTGAAGATGGGAAACTCTGAGAGAATGAGGACATTGCCATATATAAAAAAAAAGATCTGGGGGACTTGGAATTGGACAACAAAAGGCGGAACGCTCAGAAAATAGCGGAGAAAGACGTGGAGGAAATGCACAGAGGCCGAGAATAAGGATATGGCGAGAGGAGGAACTGGACTTAGTGGTGGAGTTGTTTGGATGTGAGAGAGACTGCCATAAGCCCAGTGATGGAAGGAACTGTCTCGAATAATGTCTGGGTGCAGGTAGGAGGGTGGGTGGGGAGAGGGGCTTAGCGTATTTTTTTTAGCGCGGCCTGCTTTCCCTGCTAGCCCTTGCTGATACCCTCAACTGTATGGAGCAAATCTGTGTGATGTTAACTAAAAGGGGTGAAATAAGGCAGGGAAAAGGGAAATTGAAAACGAAGCATCTGAAGGGGAATAAGATGGAGAAAATTAACTGAGGGGGTTAGGAGAAGAGATACGCGGGAAATGGATAGGGATGGTTATTATGGAGCACAAAGGTTAAGTGGCCGGGTTGGGGGGAGAGCGTGGAAGCACCTGTTACAGTACCTGGGGATGAGGCAGACACTTGAGTCAGGGAGACTGTTAGTGTCTAAGGATCGAGGGAGAGTGCAAGGAGTGGGGGAAGGTAAGGACTGAACTGGGGGTGGATATTTCAAGGTAAGAAGAGGGGAGCATGGGAAGGGAGAGGTGGTAAGAACAAAGAAGTAGTGGAAAATGGAAGAGGGAGGAGTTCACATGGAAGATGGAGGGAAGGAAATCAATAAAGGAGAAGTGAAGGTGGACAAGGTGGGGGGAATAATGGGTCAGAGAGGGAAGAAAGGAAGGGGAATGTGTGTATATAGCTATCTGTTTAAAATGTTACTGAAAGTGTGTGTGTTGTTATTATGGTTTCTTGTTTTTTATGAACAAAGTGCAACCAAAGAAGTCAGATATATAAACCTTCATGTTAATGATGGAAAGATGATGATGAAAGGGAAAAGAGGAGTATATGTGGATGGCGACTACTAAAAATGTTAATGTAATTACCTGGAATGTCAGGGGTATTACAAATCCAGTAAAGAGGTCTATGTTGCTGACAGCCCTTAAAAGAGGGGAAGCCCATATAGCTTTTCTACAAAAAACGCACCTAACAGAAGTAGAGCATGCTAAACTGGCTAGGGGATGGGTGGGGAAATGCTATGCAGCTTCGGCCTCAGTGCGTAAAAGGGGGGTGGCAATATTAATACATAAGGGGCTGAACCCAGAGGTACAGAGAATAATCAGGGACATGAAGGAAGGGAGATATATTTTATTGTGGGGACTCTGGATGGGGAGCAGATCACTTTGGGATCAATTATCGCCCCCAGCGGTGTTGAATACCAATTTTATGCCTCTTTGCTGGATTTATTGGTGCGGAGCAATTCCAGGCTAATAATGGGGGCGATTTCAACTGGGCCATGGACCGAAAATGGACTACTCTGAGGGAAGGGAGAAGTTCAGGAGCAATGCAATAATGGCAAGAGGGAATGGCGGAATTGGAAATGGTGGATGAATGGCGAACAACAAACCCGGGAGTGAGACAGTATACATTTTTTTTTTAACCCCCATAAAATATGGACGCAGACAGATTATATATATGCTACAAGGGAATGGTACACACGAGTGGGGGAGGTACAGCACAGCACAATACATGTCTCAGACCATGCTATGGTGATAGTGAAAATACAAGGTAGGGAAAGACGGGTGACGCCCCCTGCGTGGAAATTTCCCACTTACTTGGCTCAGAATGAGGAATTTAGAAAGCACCTGGAGGATAGTTGGGATCTCTTCATGTAGTAGTAGTAAAAATTTTTATTCAATTGACAAGCAAAAGAATAGGAAACTCCACTGAGCCAAGCTAATTTCCAGTGAGGTCCTTGATACTTACATTCATATTAACATCATAATAAAAAATATATACAACAATACTTAAAATGACATGACAAATATAAATTACAATAACTTTACATCCATACAAATAAACATATACATCACACATATTCCCATTCATAAAGTACAACTATACTTCATGGTTACAAATGATAAGGAGGGCACCTCAAATAACATTTTATGGGAAATGGGTAAGGGAATTTATGAGGGGAGTAACTACTGAATATGTATCCCATATAAAGAAAAAAAGATGTGTACAGAGAAAGGAGCTAGAAAGTAAACTAAAGGAGTTAGAGAAGAGAGTGGCCCGAGGGCAAAAGGAGGAGGCCATTCGGACACTGGGAGTAATTTGGGAGGCTCTGAATGCGCACCTAAGGTCAGAAGCAGGGAGAACTAATCTGTTTAATAGAAGATACATATTTGAGTGGGGAAATAAACCAGGTACAATGGTGGTTAACCTTATGAAGGGATACAGAAGGATGAATAGAATTATGGGAGCGAGGGATGAAAAGGGTACCCTACAGAGTAAAGAAAAGGAGATAGGGAATGCCTTCAGGGCCTTCTTTCAAAAGCTGTACCAGGCAGAGGACAAGGGAACAAAGGAAAGGATGATATAATTTTTAGAGAAAATAAAAGTCCCGAAAGCCACACAGGCGCAGAGGGAAAGGCTAGGAAAACCAATAATGGAGGGGGAGGTGTTGAAAGCTATTCAAAAGCTGCAGAAAGGGAAAGCGAGTGGCCCGGATGGGTATCCAGTAGAATATTACAAGTTGCTGGGGACCCGAGTTGCAAAGGTATTGTGCAGAGTGTTTCAACAGGGAGAAGGGATAGAAGAGGCTAGCTTGCTAGATACATGTTATGATGCTAGTATATGCCTCATACCAAAGGAGGGAAAGGACCTTGCCCTGTGCGCTTCGTACTGGCCAATATCATTTTGAATTGTGATTTTAAGATAATGGCTAAAGTTTTGGCCAGTAGATTAGAGGAAATCCTACCGGGGCTGGTTTACCTGGACCAAACGGGGATTATTAAAGGACGACAGTCGTATCATAATATGAGGCGACTACTTAATGTGCTTTGGAGGGCAGGAAGGGGAAAGGAAGATATCGGGATTCTCTCGATGGACGTGGAAAAAGCATTTCATAGGGTGGAATGGAATTATTTGTTTGAAATATTGCGGAGGTTTGGTCTGGGTGAACCATTCCTAGGGTGGGTAAAGGCAATGTATAGAAAGCCCAGGGCGCAGATAATTGTAAATGGGGGCAGGTCAGAGAGCTTTAACTTGGAGAGAGGTACGAGGCAGGGCTGCCTGCTCTCCCCACTGTTTGCACTTGCTATAGAGCCTCTGGCAGTGGCAATTACAGAAAGTAAGGACATACAGGGGGCGGGAGGAGAGGGTAGCTCGCAGCAGAGGCTGGCACTATATGCGGACGATATGCTGTCGTTTATGAAGAATCCTAGGAGTTCGGTTCCTGTTCCCTTGGCCTTGATTGAGGAGTTTGGGAAATTTTTGGGGTACAAAGTTAATCTGGGAAAGTCAGAAGTTATGTGGCTTATAGGATTGGGTGAGGAGATAAAACAGTGGGGATTCAAAGTGGTGGGGGGAGAGCATGACAAATTTGGGGGTGCAGGTGGGTAGATCTTTGAGGTCACCATACAACTTAAACTATACCAAATTGATAAAAATTATAGAAGCGGATCTAAGAAGATGGGAGCATCTGCCCATGTCATGGCTGGGTAGAATTAATATAATAAAAATTAATGTGCTGCCTAGGATCCTGTATCCCTCACAAATTATACACCTGGGCCTGTCCAAGGAGGATGTAAATAGGTTGGAGAAGGCCTTTACTGCTTTTATTTGTAAAGGGAAGCATCCAAGGTTGAGTCTAGGGAAGTGAAAAGCAGATAAGGAAAAAGGGGGTTTAAACTTTCCAGACTTGGAGAACTACTTTCTGGCCATGTAACAAAGATATGTGGCGGACTGGGTGCATAAACCTGAAGTGGCCAGATGGGTGGAATTGGAACAGAGAGAGGCACAGGGAAAACTAACAGCATATCTCCACAGTAGAGGGCTAAGGGCATATAAAATGGGAAAAGAAGTGAATCCCATGGTGGTACAGGTACTGGTGGCTTGGAAAGTGTTGAAGAGGAAAGGATGGATACAAGGGAAAGAGACACTCTTGTTGCCGGTGGCGGGGAACCCCTACTTTTGAAAGGAATGGAGGATATAGGATTTGGGAACTGGGAGAGAAAGGGATAGGTAGTTTGGGGCATCTATTAGTGAGCAGGCGGTTCTGCTCATTACAGGAGTTGCAAAGAAGTGGTAGGAAGAGATAAGAGGGATAGGTTCCGGTACTTCCAGACCAGGGCATATATGGGAAGTTTGGGAAAAGAAAATAAAGGGCTGTACAAAGTGGACCCATTAGAGGGGATGATATATGCAGCTAAAAAGCAGGAAAAGGGGTTTATAGGCAGGTCTGCTAAGAGAGGAAAGGCTATATTACCAGACAGGACAGTAAGGACTAGGAAATTGTGGGAGAGGGACCTTGGGAGGGAGATATCAGACCAGAACTGGATATTACTGCTACAGATGCACACTGGAATAATCATTTTCAACAAATATAAGGAGGCTTACTTTAAGTTCATACACAGAGTATACTTACCACCAGTAATTGTACATAAGGCGCACCCTGAAGTGTCGCCCTTATGTGGAAGGTGTGGCTCGGAAAGGGGAACATATATGCACTGCTTTTGGGAATGCCCGATACTACAGAGATATTGAAGGGAAGTAGTAGACAGAGTGGCAAAGATAGCCAAAAGAGAGCTGCCAATGGACCCTTTGGGATGTTTATTTGGAGTGGAAAATGGGGAGGAGGAGGAATGGGTACCGCTTCCCAGGTGGATTAGGGAGCTGTTCGTCCTGACTCGACATGGGATTCAGAATACATGGGTTTCGCAGACAGCACCAACAGTGCAAGGGCGGTGGAAGACGGTGTTACAGACATTGGGGCTTGAGAGGCTGACGTATGCGATGGGAGGAAGAGAAGAGGGATTTGAATGACACTGGGCCCCGCTCTTGGCCTCCCTAACGGAGGAAGAAAGTTGGATGTTATCGGAGGGTACAGAAGGATAAGAAAGGAAAGGAAGAAGTGAAGAGAGGTATGTGAAAGTAGTAAAGATGAAGTGGTGAAGGTGAGGGTAACGAGTATGTGAAGGAAGACTAAGAGAGTGGATAAAAGTGAATGACAGAAGAGTGTGGAAAAGATTGGATGGAATAGAAGATTGAAGGTACTTGGCAAGAGAGTAATGGTTGCATTTTGTTTTGATTTGTTCTGATTCAATCTGATTGGATTTTATTTAATCTTATTTTACTTTATAATATATTATCTGATATAATTTTAAACCAGTATAATTCAAAGTAATGCAACTCTGTAGAAATCAACCGCAATATTGTGTGGAATGAAGTGAAAAGATTGATCTCTGTGGAATATAATGGTGGTAACTGGATGAAAAAGTTATGTATTTGATTGTATGTAGTAGCTTAATGGAAAAGCAAATAAAAATATTACACACAAAAAAAAAAAGTTAAACCAGCATAATATTCTGTGGTGATTTGCATATGCAGCCCATGATGCTTTGCATTATGGGGGTATGGGTGATTTTGTATTTCTTTGAAACTTGACTTCCCGGCCAATGCCTTTTGGGGTAACCATTGCCTCAGTGCTTGCGCGCTGAGGTTCTTTGTCTTTTAACTTTTTTTTTTTAATTGGGTTCACCACAACATAACCCAGATAGACCATCTTAGGATAGCTGGTTCATTCCACTGGGGTGTCAAACAGATGAGGCAAGCTGATGAGTCCTGGTAGGATGAAACACGTGTCTGTGTCTTCTGTTGGCACCCTCTGCAAACTGTGAGAGAGGCCTTTTGGCACCATGCATTTCTGCTTAAAGTTGAACCAGCATAATATTCTGTGGTGATTTGCATATGCAGCCCATGATGCTTTGCATTACGGGGGCATGTGTGATTGTGTATTTGCTTAATACAATGTTCATTATTCAACCCCATAACAAGCTTATCAGCTAAATTAGATTCATGATGCTCCCTGCTCCACTCAGATGTGACAGCTAAGTGTTTGATCTTAGCAAAATAAGATTATAATGACTTACCTGGTTTCTGATGGTAACTGTAGAATTTATAATGTTCAGCCCCTGGAAAAGTTGTTAAACTGTACTGTGCATTCAGTTTAGCCTTTAGCTCTTGATATGACAAATCCTCTGTCCGGTCTGGTGCACACAGACTGCATAAAAGTTTGAAGGTTTCACGCCCCAAGAAAGTACAAAAAGCAGCTCAAATAAGTATATCCTGTCTCTCAACATTTGCAGATTTTATGGCAGGATTAAGTAATAACCACTGATCAAACCATCTACACCATGTATCCCAGTCCGTTCCTGTAAAACTCTCAAAGCCAGCTGAAGTTGCCATAATACAGCACAGTTCCAAATTGCTTACTTGCCTCCAATGCAGAAAGTCATAAAATGGTGTCATTCAGTAAGCTGGAGCTATGAAAAGTTTCACCATCCTTGTCACCAGTTTGTCGTATTTGGTGGCCGAAAATAAGTACTGTAAACACATCAGGGTCTTGGTAGAAAGAAAAACATGCACCACAGAAATTTAGTCCTTCTCTGTTTACTTCTATTCAGCTCAGATACAGGGAGAACACTAATCTCAACACATACAGGAAGAGTTACAGTAAATGCATGCCTTGAAGCTGTACTGTCTAACATTTCTTAAAGCTGCATTACACATAACATATATAGTACATAAAATACTTAATCCTACCACATACAATTATGTATATAGTACAGTACATAAAAAATACAAAATCCTACACATATACATACAGTACATAAAATACATAATACTACAAAGTACAAGTACACATATATAGTACATAAAATACATAATCCTACAAAGTACAAGTATACATATACAGTACATAAAATACACAATCCTACAAAGTACAAGTATGTATATACAGTACATAAAATATGTAATCTTGCAAAATACAAGTGTACATATACCGTACATAAAATACATAATCCCACAAAATACAAGTATACATGTACAGGATCAACACTGGCACCAGCCCACTAGTCAAATGCTGCTAGATTCTGAATCAAGTTAATACTATTTTCCTGTAACTAGCCCTGCTGGCTTGCACTAGAGACCGTAAAATTTCAATAAGTACATCAGTTGGGCCAGTGGAAGACTCGATGGTGTCCGTGTATTTTCCGAGTGACTAGCCCTGCTGGATAGCGGCGACAAAATTTAATTTTGAACCTTGCATATACAGTACATAAAATACATAATCCTACAAAGTAGAAGTATACATACATATACAGTACATAAAATACACAATCCTACAAAATACAAGTATACATATACAGTACATAAAATATATAATCCTACAAAGTACAAGTATGCATATACAGTACATACAATACATAATCCTACAAAGTACAAATATATATATATATATACATAGTACATAAAATACATAATTCTGCAAAGTACAAGTATACATATACAGTACATAAAATACATAATCCCACAAAGTATAAGTATGCATATGCAGTACATAAAATACATAATCCTACAAAGTACAAGTATGCATATACAGTACATAAAATACATAATCCTACAAAGTACAAGTATGCACACAGTACATAAAATGCACAATCCTACAAAATACATGTATATACAGTACATAAAATACATAATCCTACAAAGTACAAGTATGCATATACAGTACATAAAATACATAATCCTACACAGTACAAGTATGCATATACAGTACATAAAATACATAATCCTACAAAGTACAAGTATGCATACAGTACATAAAATGCATAATCCTACAAAATACAAGTATGCATATACAGTACATAAAATACATAATCCTACAAAGTACAAGTATGCATATACAGTACATAAAATACATAATCTTACAAAGTACAAGTATGCACATACAGTACATAAAATATATAATCCTGCAAAGTACAAGGATGCATACAGTACATAATACATAATCCTACAAAATACAAGTATACAAATACAGTACATAAAAAACAATCCTACAAAGTACAAGTATGATACAGTACATAAAATACATAATTCTACAAAATACAAGTATACATATATAGTACATAAAATACATAATCCTACAAAGTACAAGTATGCATACAGTACATAAAATACATAATCTTACAAAGTACAAGTACACATATACAGTACATCAAATACATAATCCTACAAAGTACAAATATATATATATACAGTATATAGTACATACAATATATAATCATACAAAATACAAGTATATACTGTATATACAGTACATAATACATAATCCTACAAAGTACAAGTATACATATAACAGTATATAAAATACATAATCCTACAAAGTACAAGTATACATATACAGTACATAAAAGACATACTCCTACAAAATACAAGTATACATATACAGTACATAAAATACATAATCCTACAAAGTACAAGTATGCATATACAGTATATAAAATACATAATCCTACAAAGTACAAGTATATACCATATAATTTTTTTTGTTTATTCTTTCTTAACCGGTAAAGCCCGCTAGGCACACATGCCTGTTTTCAAGGGCAACCCAGGAGCACTGGGAAGTATAAGCAACTTGTTCAGGGTTACACAGTATGCAAGAGGAGGCTGGGGTACTCAAATCCAGGTCTGCTGGGTGTACCCAGCTCTGCTGGATGAATGTACCATGCTCATTCACAATTTATTACTCTATCCTCTAGGTTATACTACCAGCCCATAGTAACTAATACTAATCCGTGCTCTCCAGACTTTGACATCACAAAATGCTGAAACACAGGATGATGCTGAAACCAGGTAGGGGAAAGGATTGGGTAGCTGGCTCTACGGAGCCAAATTACAATTTTACCTTCCTGGGAAGATAGTAAAAAATCAAATCAAATTTAGTCCAATTTTTTTGAGTGGTCATATTGCCTCTGATAAAAAAAGTACAGCTTAAAATAAAACTGGGGGGGGGGGCATGTATGTGTAGTCTGAGCTCAGCTGCAAAATGCCAGCAGGGGAAACTTGAAGCCTACTATTTCACCTAGGCAAAATAGCTACGCACCTTCAGGACAAAACAGAAGACCTCAAGGGCCACTGCTGCCAACAAAACCTTCGTATTTATGGGATCCCCAAAGCTAAAGAAGGCCCCCAAATTATCCTTATTATAGAAACATTCCTCTGTGCAACTCTCAATCTCCCGCTGGATGGCATCTCCGGTATAGAAAGGGCCCATCCTGCACTAGGCTGTAAACCACAGGCACCTAAGCAAGACCGAGATCTATAGTAGTGCGCCTCTATCATACCAAACTAAAGAAAAACTGCTTAAATTGTCATGGAGAAAGGGAACATAAATGCACAAAGCCACCCATATTTATATTGATCACAATTACGTCCCAACTGTACTAATTCAATCAAAGGCGTACTTCACATTTTTTCAAGCTGATAAGAGACAGAGGTCTGTGGTTCCAAATGCCCTTTCCATCAAAGCTGAACTTTTTTTCCAGAAGGTGCTGAGCTGTACCATACTGTCACGGAAGCCTTAGGAGCACTGTGAACTAAAGATATACAATCAGCAAGGCAGCTACAGCACCCACGTCCACATTGCACCTCAAGAAAGGAATACAAGACAGATCACCATGTAACAGAATGACCAAACAGATCCCAAACTCTCACCATCCTGTAAGAGAGCAAAGATGTTTTACTTACACTGGGTTCCTAGCTGACACTCTAAGCTCTCAACATAACTGTAGAAGACATTGCATGATAAGTTGGGACCTTTAAGTTGGGGGAGGGGGGGATCGACTGGGCAGGAATGCTAGGCATATTGTTTAATTAAAATAAACAGATTTAGCTGGCCCGGTGGCGCTGAGGTTTGAGGCACTGGACGCCACACCTCGCGCCATGCCGGCGACCCGGGTTCGGGAGTGAGCTCAGGGTGCTGGGGGCTGGAGGGGGAGGAAAGGAATCGAGCGTCCGATGGCTGGCTCTTCCTCTCCAGGGAGGAGGATTCCAACGGTCGGTGTCCAACTACCCCCTGGCAAAGACTGGAGGTCAGGGACGCATACCGTACATTGGGGCAGAGTCAGAGGCAGACACCTGGCCAGGAGCGCGTGCGGACATGTGCATGCTCACGACCGCTGGCGTCATAGCACACCCTCCAACTCAAGGGAGAAAATGTGAAAAAAAGAGGGGCACCAGTTGCGGCGGCATGATGACCGTCTCCAGCGAGGGATTAGTTCAGCACTGAAGGTACGCGATGTAACTGGATCCTGATTCGGGGGGGTTGAGCTGGGGGAGAGCTCCCCTCCAGCCCATCGCAGGGGGCAAGCCACAGTAGTAGCCACGGGGCCCATACTAGGAGCCAATGAGTTCGCGGAAATGGCGGCCTGATACCTGAGGAGGAGGATGCCTGACTCGATGAGGGTAAGCAGACTGGTGGCTCAGGAGGTATAAAATATAAAGCAAAAAAAAAAAAAAAGATTTGTGGTGGTAGGCACTGACAAACTTCTCTTTTCCTGAAGCTAAATTGATGTTTACTAACCCTGCTTAAGCTCTTATCACTGCTCATACTCATTTCAACAATATTTATGCAATTCTCATGCCTTGGCCCTCTTTGCCTGGGAGTCTGAAAACCTAAATAAATACTTGAATACTGAGTGCCAAGGAATCAGATTCTGGAGTCAGTGTGCCCCAAAAAAGGTTAATTTTGTCCGAGGATGTATTTGTGCCACAAACTGCGGCAGCTGTTTCACAAAACAAGGAAGGGTGTTTCAGGAAACTCTGATTCCTGTTGCCACAATTTGCCACACAAACTCCCCTTGTTTCATGAAAAACTGCCACAATTTGCGCTACAAATACATCCGAGGACAAAAATAACATATTGATGGGTACTGTTGGGACAAACTGACCCCAAAATCCGATTCCTAGGGTTCCAATTAGGTAAACACAACTGTTGATGTTTACCATTCGAAGCATTTTTTTTAAATAGTTACATTTATTTGCCTCACTAACTGAAAACAAGATGGCGGAATTACAGCAAAATTTTCCACATTTGCGGCAAAAACCTGCATTCGTGGCAAAACAAAGTTGTGTCAAGGCTGCCAGCTAACTTTTCCCATAGGAAATAATGGGAAACTTTGAAACTTAATAACTTTTGAACAGATTATTTTTTCACCAAACCTTCAAAAGGCACATCTCCGACCGAAGCCCAACACACTCTAAAATTTCAGATCAAACGTCCAAGTCATTTCTGAGAAACAACGTGACCAAGGATTTGCATAAAAATGGAAATTTTCACATTTTGTGACAATCCGCATCTCCGCACCCACACATCCACCTGGAACGAAACGTCCCACATCACATCATCTTTGGTTCCTGATGATGCATGCAAAAGTTCATGTGAATCAGTTGAACAGTTGCAAAGTTATTGAAGTGCAAAATTTTGGATTGAACATAGAAGTGACAGTTGAACCCTAACTATGGTGGCACTACCACGCCACTATTATATATACACACACACATATATATATATATATATATATCCCCCACTAACTTTGCTTTTTCTCTTTTAGATAATTCATGAAGAAAACCTAAGGTCAAAATGTGGATTCTAACTCTAGTTTGTATTTTCAGCATGCATTTAGTAGTACCTTTTTTGTTTTGTTTTCAGCCCACACGCTGACACAGCACCTTGCCTTTTTGTTGTTACATTTTATAGTGCTGTGTAGTTTACTTTCAAATTTAAGCTTCTTACACAAAGATTTAATAATATTCCTCATAATGACAGACATATTTCTGGATACACAAACTATTAAAATCAAATTAACTTGATAAAAAAGCTCCTTAACAGTAAACATATGGGGCCCACTCTTATTAACGTCGTTATTCTTTAAATTAAGAAATACTACATATTCTGGTCATTTACTCTACATTTTAAAGGCCAGTGGTTTGCATTGAATACTGAGAGACTGAGAGGTATGGCACTGTGCTATCTAAGTAATTATGTTATCCAACTAGAACAATTTACTGCACAATAATCTTTATTAAACTGGAAAAAAATAGGGAGCTGTAGTCTGTCTCTTGGTTTGGCTCCTCAGGTTTAATTTCCAAAAATGTCCAAACTTCCATCCTCACTCCTGCTTGTTTTAGCTTAATGGCCATCATTTTATCTAATTTTCATTTACATTACAGCTTGTGCCCTCAAGTATGTGCCTCTTTGCTGGCCTGGAAGAGGTTGTCTGCCTGAACTGTGTTTATACCTTTGATGAATCTGAATGTTTCTATCAGGTCCCCACTGTCCCTTCTCTGCTCCAGGGAGTACAAGTTCAAGTCCCTGAGTCTAGATTCATATGGCTTGTGATGGAGGTCCTGCACCATCTTAGTGGCCCTTCTCTGAATAGTCTCCAAGCGCTCCTTGTCCTCCTTTAGGTGGAGTCTCCGGAACTGGACACCATATTCCAGGTGTGGCCTCACCAAGGATCTACAGAGTGGGATGATTACTTCTTGTTTCCTGTTCGTAATTCCCCTGCCTGTGCATCCGAGGATACTGCTTGCCTTTCATGCTGCCTTTTCACATTGTTTCCCCACTTTAAGCTCTGATATGATTATGCCAACAGTAAGTCCCTTTCATTCTTGGTCACTTCTAGTGTATGCCCATCTAGGGTATGCTGTATTCATGGGTTCTGTTTACCCAGATGCATCACTTTGCATTTTTTAGCATTTAATCTAAGCTGGCAGTCTTTGGACCACTGTTAAAGTCTTTTAAGATTTTCTCTCATACTAGAGGCTCCCTCTAGAGTATCCACCCTATTACAGAGTTTTGTATCGTCTGTGAACAGGCAGACTTTACCCGCTAGACCATCAGCAATGTCACTGATGAATATGTTGAAGAGGACTGGATCCAGCATTGACCCCTGAGGTACTCCGCTGGTCACATAACCCTCTTTGGACATAGCACTGTTTATAGTGACCTTCTGAATCCTATCTTGCAGCCAGTGTGCAATCCAGTTTACTCTCTTATGTGCAATCCAGCTTATTTTATGTGCAATCCTGCTTATCTTATTCTCTTATGTACTATCCAGCTTACTCTCTTATGTGCAATCCAGCTTACTCTCTTATGTGCTATCCAGCTTACTATCTTATTATGACCAATACCTGTGTGTTCAAGTTTTTTGATTAGCCTCTTGTGTGGGAAGGGGTCAAAGGCTTTGCTGAAGTCCAGGTATACCACATTCACTGCCCCACCCTGGTCCACCTTCCTGATCACCCAATCGAAGAACTCGATCAGGTTAGTCTGGCATGATCTGCCTGCGGTGAACCTGTGTTGTTTGGGGCTGAGTTCCCCTGCCCTCTTTAGGAAGTTTACTATCTGCTCTTTAAGGAGTGTCTCCATGACTTTACCCACTACCGAGGTCAAGCTGACCGGGCGGTAGTTACCTGCCTCCCCCCTGCTGCCACTCTGGTGCAAGGGCATCACTGTTGCCCTGTTCCAATTTTGTGGCACCCTACCACTTTCTAGAGATCCATTATATAATTCTGCTAATGGTGTGGCTAATTCCTCTCGGAGCCCTCTCAATATTCTTGGGTGAATTCCGTCCAGTCCCATAACTTTGTCTTCAGTTTCTCCACTTCTTTCAGCACCCTTTCCCTTGTGAAGGGACTTGTGTCTTCACCCTCTGTGGTGTGCTGGGTCTGTCCACATTAAATGGGTACATTTATGCCATACCCTCTTTACATGCCATTAATTCACAATCTAGCAATTCCAGTTGCACTGCGCTGTGTCATGTAACGAGCTTGGATAGGATTTATAGCCTTGGAATGGCAACACTAGCCAATCTGCTTTATTTAAAAACATTTCATAAATGTCCCCTCCATTTTCCATGCTCTGAGTGGGACATTTAAATGCAATGTGTCTTGTGTACACTATTTCTGTCATTCAGCCTGCACTGCCAAACACTAAAAACTGTGTGTAGACTGGCAAGACACACACTTCCAAATGTAGTGTGTGTTTGTCAGTTTGCTGCCTTTAATTTAAATGCCACCAAAAATGGCAATCACGTATGTAACCTACTCCATCCCCCTTGGTTACATATGTGATTGCAATACAAATTCCTCATAGTCAGTGATATTTAGGTGTACCGATGCCTGCTCACAAAAACCCAAGGGCTTACCAGAAGATTGCTGTTCTTTGTTTCCCCCGGAGCTCCAAGCTTTCCGAGCAGTCGTATTTTAAAATTGGGCATCTCTGATTCTGTCCCTCCCCCATTCCTGTATGTAATGGTCCCCTTTCATGCCCTGGAAGCATGATCAGTGCAGGAGAAAGGATTTGATTATCTGTAGCCAATCATCTGTGGACCCTGAAGCTTTTCAAGTGTGTTTGCCCACAAACCCGGGCCATTTTGTACTCGGTGGCAACAGTAAAAGTTTTTCCATCTCCTGCACTCCAGACTTGTTACATACAGGATCATTTACACAGAGGTACTCTTTTTAAATTGCAGCACATTCATGGGCAGTATAGTTATTTTTACAGAGTGAGGTTGTTTAGGGCTGTATTCTTGAACTAGGGATGTTCATGTTCAGCCCATTCAGCCAATTCATCCGATGCTAACAGGCTTGAATGCAAGGATCTGAATTTAAAGGGCAATCCTGTTTGTAAAAGGGACAGCAGTGGCAGCATCTGTCCCTGTTACAATGGGATATAAACATTGGGCAATTTTTTTTGTAGTACAACTAAGCATTATATTATTTATTTAAATGTAATTAATAACTGCCATTGAAATAAATAATATGAAGTCCAAAAATTGCATCTTATGATAAAAATGGCAAAAGAGGCAATAATTATCCTGGGCAAAGTATGGAAAACTAATATTTAGTGGTGTGTGCAGTGCTGCAATGATCTGGCAGTGAGTTTAAAGTCAGTTCATCTTTTAAACCTTGTTTTAATGTCCAAGAGTTGTTTTAAAAGCTTCCTCCTCAGTGCAATCCTGTTTGTAACAGGGATAGAATTTTCTTATTAAGGATTGTAACTGGGGACATGTTGTCTATATCTGTCCCTGTTACAAACAATATTTTTAGTGCTTCCCTTTTTTTGTCCGATTATTATAGTATTTGGGGCTCATTTTAGGAGCATTTTTTCAGTGGCTGTAACAAAGTACTCTTGGTTTCAAAATGACCACTGTCTTACTGTGGTGTGTGTCTGTGTGTGTGTGTGTGTGGGGGGGATTGGCAGGTACTGTAAAAAAAATGTAAAACATTATGGGTACTGAAAAAATGTTATTAAACTCAAGAAATATACACTGCTACAACAATTTGCTAACATGTTTAAGCTGCAGAAAGCTATTTATGTCTTGCTTGCATTTGAAAAGTTAGCTTAAAAGCCCCCTCCCCAGGTCAATCCTGTTTGTAACAGGGACAGAGTTTTCATATTAAGGTTTGTAACTGGATACAAGCTGTGAATCTCCATCCCTGTTACAAACCAGACTTTTAGCACATCCCTTTTTTGCATGTGATTATTACAGTATTTGGTGTTCATCTTAGTATGAATTTATTTCAGTGGTGTAACAAACTGCCTTTGGTTTTAAAATGGCTGCTGGCTTACTCTGGGGGTTGGGGGAGCTGGCTGGTACTGCAAAGAAAAATATAAAATGTACTTTTGACTCCAAAAATGTTATTAAACTCAAGCAATATACACTGCTACAACAATTTCCTCACATGTTTAAGCTGCAGAAAGCTATTTGGTTTTTTTTGCTTTTGAAAAGTTACTTAAAAGCCCCTTCCCCAGTTCAATCCTGTTTGTAACAGGGTCAGAACTGTAAACATCCGTCCCTGTTACGAACAACATATTTAGTAAAAATGAAATTAAAATGACATTGGGGTGGTTTGTGAGTTAAAATTGGGTGCCACATGGGCACATAAAAGGCTGACTGTTTTGGGGAGAGGGAGAAAGTGTGCCACCAGGCCTCAGAAAAGGCTGTCCTGATAGGGAGAAGTAAGAAGCTGCCATCAGGTTCCCATGGACAGCTGAAAGGGTGTGGGGTGGGATATGGGAGGCACGAGGCCCTGGAAAAGGCTGAAAGGGTTAAGGATAGGGATGTTGGTGCCAACAGGTCCCCAGGGACAGCCAGCAGGGTGTGAAGTTGGAGACGGGAGACATCAGGAACGGGAAAAGGCTGAAAGGGTTTGGGAGAGGGAAGCCAGTGCCAACAGGTCACCAGGGATAGCTTCCCAGGGTGTGGGGTGGGAGACAGGAGCCACCATGCCTTGGGAAAGGCTGGTAGTGTTAAGAAGAGAGAGGCAGGTGCCACCAGGTCCCCAGGGATAGCTTGTAGGGTATGGAGTGGGAGGCAGGTGACACCAGGCTCTGGGAAAGGCTGTCAGGGTTAGGGAGAGGGAAGCAGGTGCCACCAGGTCCTCTGGGACAGCTGGCAGGGTACTGGGTAGGAGACGGGTGACACCAGGCTCCAGGAAAGGCTGTCAGGGTTAGGGAAAGGGAAGCAGATGCCACCAGGTCCCCATGGACAGCTGGCAGGGTGTGGAGTGGGAAACGGGAGCCTCAAATTGGACAAGGTTGGGGAGAGGAAAGCCAGTGCCAACAGGTCACCAGGGACAGCTTGGCAGGTGTGGGGTGGGAGACTGGTGACTCCAGGCTCCAGGAAAGGCTATCAGGGTTAGGGGAGGGAGGAAGGTGCCACCAGTCTCCAGGGACAGCAGGCAAGGTGTGGGATGGGAGATGGGAGCCTCAAAGCTGACAGGGTTGGAAAGAGGGAAGCCAGTGCCAACAAGTCACCAGGGACAGCTTGGCAGGGTGTGGGGTGGGGGACAGGAGATGCCAGGTCCTGGGAAAGGCAGAAAGGGTTAGGGAGAGGGAAGCGGGTGCCACCAGGTCCCCTGGAAGAGCAAGCAGGGTGTAGAAAGGCAGACGGGTGCCACCACGCCTCAGGAAAGGCTGATGGGGTTGGGGAGAGGGAAGTAGGTGCCATCAGGTTCCCAGGGATAGCTGGCAGGGTATGGGGTGAGATGGGAGACGCCAGGCCCTGGGAAAGGCTGTCAGGGTTAGGAAGAGGGAAGCAGGCACCACTAGGTCCCCAGGGACAGCTGGAATAAAGTGGGGTGGGCGACAGAAGACACCAGGCCCCAGGAAAGGCAGCAAGGGTTAGGGAAAGAAAAGTAGGCACCACCAGGTCCCCTGGGATAGCAAACAAGGTGTGGGGGGGCAGGCAGGTGCCACCAGGCCTCAGGAATGGCCGACAGGTTGGGGAGTAGGAAGCAGGTACCACCAGGTCTCCTGGGACAGTAGGAAGAGTGTGAGGTGGGAGACAGGAGCCAACAGACCTGAAGAAAGGCTGACAGGGTTGGGAAGAAGGAAGCAGGTGCCACCAGGTCCCCTGGGACAGCGGACAGGGTATGGAGGGGGAGAGGGGTGCCACCAGGCCTCAGGAAAGGCTGGAAGGGTTAAGAAGAGGGAAGCAGGTGACACCAGGTCCCCAGGGAGAGCTGTCAGGGTATGGGGTGGGAGACAGGAGACACCAGACCCCGGGAAAGGCTGTCAGGGTTAGGGAGAGGAAAGCAGGTGCCACTAAGTCCCCTGGAACAGCAGGCAGGGTATGGAGGAGGAAACGGGTGCCACCAGGCCTCAGGAAAGGCTGTCAGCATTAAGAAGAGGGAAGCAGGTGCCACTAGGTCCCCAGGGATAGCTGGAATGGTGTGAGGTGAGAGACAGGAGCCTCAAGGCCCTTGGAAAGGCTGTCAGGGTTAGGGAGAGGGAAGCCAGTGCTGACAGGTCACCAGGGACAGCTTGGCAGAGTGTGGAGTGGTAGACACGAGACACCAGGCCCCAGGAAAGGCAGAAAGGGTTATGAAGAAAAGAGAAGCAGGCACCACCAGGTCCCCTGGGACAGCAAACAGGGTGTGAACGGGCAGACTGTGCCACCAGGCCTTAGGAATGGCTGACAGGTTGGGGAGTGGGAAGCAGGCACCACCCGGTCCCCTGGGACAACAGGAAGGGTGTGGGGTGGGAGACGTGAGCCATCAGGTCTCAAGGAAGGCTGACAGGGTTGAGAAGAGGGAAGCAGGTGCCACTAGGTCCCCTAGGAAATGCTGGAAGGGTTAAGGAGAGGTAAGCAAGTGCCAACTGGTCACCAGGGACAGCTTGGCAGGGTGTGGGGTGTGAGATGGGAGACACCATGCCCCAGGAAAGGCAGAAAGGGTTAGGAAGAGGGGTAGCAGGCACCACCAGGTCCCATGGGACAGCAAGCAGGGTGTGGAGGGACGCAGGCACCACCAGGTCACCTGGGACAGCAGGTAGGGTGTGGAGGGGTAGACGGGTGCCACTAGGCCTCAGGAAAGCCGACTGGGTTGGGCAGAGGGAATCAGGTGCCAGAAGGTTCCCTGGGACACAGGCATGGTATAGAGGGCTGTGCATGCCATCACCTGTGGTCTTCCAGGTTTCTAGTCCATTTTCTTCAGGGTACAGGTGGGTGGGTCCACATGAGGGGTACTGCTCACACCTGACCGAGTATGTCACTGTAGGCCAGCACCCGTGTTCTCATCTGGTGGATTCAGCTCTGCTGTCACCTGTGGTCTTCCAGGTCCCTGATCTGTTTTCTTCAGGGCCCTGTTAGGTCCGCATGAGGAGTACTGCACGCACCTGCCTGAGTACGTCACTGTTGGCCAGTGCCCATTTTCACATCTGGTGTATTTAGCTACATCATCACCTGTGGCCTTCCAGGTCCCTGGTCTGTTTTCTTTAGGGTCTTGGTGGGTCTACATGAGGAGTACTGCACACACCTTCCCGATTATGTCACTATAGGCCACCACCCATGTTCCTGTCTGGTGGATTCATCTACGCCATCACCTGTGGTCTTCCAGTTCCCTGGTCTGTCTGCATGAAGAGTACTACAGAATAATGACAAAGCAGATGTAAACTATATAATATGTGGACCACTGGTCATTGTGGGAGATTGGTCGTAATATAATATGTGGACCACTGGTCATTGTGGGAGATGGGCCTTATGTGGTATAATGTACAGAAACTGTCAACAAAGCCTTCAAAATAATGAAGCTGTAAAGCAACTGGGCAGTATGAACATTTACTGATGTGACTGAGGCTGTAGTAATCAATGTATATAGTGTCGTTAGTGTGGTTAGTGTTTCGTGTAGAGTTTTGGTTAAGGTTTTAGTAGAAATTTATTGTGTGTATCTACTATTTTATTTAGTAATGGTGTTGATCTGTTGTATGATGAACTTCCTTTATGGTGGTGGTATGCAATATAATAACTTTTTCTCCAATTAATTCATTAATAATATGACCTTAAACAGTAAAAATATTAATTGGAAAAAATAAAGGACTTCAGTAGTCTAATTTTATGCTTTTCACAATGTTTTCAGTGACAACTTGCACTTTCTGGATTTTTCTCTGTCTTGTTACGTATGTTAATATACTGTTCTTTCACTGGTTTTGGGGGGTTAATTTGTAAAATAATCAAAAAAAGTTTTAAGTGTTATCTACTCTTATTCCAATTTACACACAAATGCATTTTAATCCATGAATACCCAGGAATTCTGGGTAAGGAAACACTTTGAAATTACTTCACCCATAGAATTGCACCATGCGTTAGATTGGTGGTCACCACACACAGCTGCAAGCAGATATTTTGGTGTTGCTTAATGAATTAACTAAATGAAGTGAAGTACTGCAAATTCATGCGAAGACCAATTGCATATTCTCTGTCCCCGTTACATACATTACATAGTTACTGTTTCCAAACATTGGGGACTGTACCGGGAAAACCACAACTGATATTATCTTCCTGTTTACAGTTTAAGTAAAGGCCCTTAAGGCTAATATATTGATGGTGAAAGAAGAAAGAAATGATAAAAAAAAATTTTTCACAGTCATGTCCCACATATGTCCCCTATTACTGCGGACAGGCCCTGCTCTGTTATGTTCAGTGTTGGACCAGTGCCATTTAGCTCATTTGTGAAGACTGAACAAAAGAATGCATTGAGTGCTTCAGCTTCACCCTCGTCTTTTTCCACTATCTGACCCTTGCTTGTTACTATTCTGACTGTCCCTTCTTTGTTCTTCCTTTTTTCACTATCTGAAAAATGGTTCGTCCCCCCTTGACTCCGAGTGCTGTTCTTTCCTCTGTTTGAGCTTTTGCCAATCTGATAGCTTTTCCAGCCTCCTTAAGCTTCTCGCTGTACAGCTCCCTATCAGCTTCCCTCTGTGTCTCCTTGAACTGTCTAAAGACTTTTTTCTTTTCCCTAATCTTTAGAGCTACCTCTCTAGAAAACCAGAGAGGGTTCCTCTTCCTTTTGGATTTAGCTATTAGCCGTGTACAATCTGCAGTTAATGAGTGTTCAATGAGTCTTTTATGGACTTCCAGCGAGCTTCTACATCCCTTATGGTGCTGTTTCCTAACAATACATTAATACTGGATCTCATTTTATGGAAATCTGCTTTTTTGAAATCAATCACTTTTTGTCTGGTGGCCTGACACCTCCATATTATTACTCTGTGCTGTGCCATTTTGGTTTTGGGGTGAAAGAGGTGGATTTCTGAAATGCTGTCCTAGAACAGTATTCCTCTGTAAGTTATACTGGCCGAATAAAGTGACTGAGGGAGAACTTTCCCACCAACTCCCAATATACTTCAAGAAAGATGACCTGTTTCTTCCTTAGTTGACTTGATATCTGTAGGTGAAAGTCAATAAAGTTACAGAGATCTCCACGATTCTTTCCTTTCCTCTTTTTAGATTTGTAATAATGGGGCCTATGCATTATACAGTGCATGGCATGAGCAAGAGGAGCATACCCTGGCTGCACAGTTCTGCACCCACGGACAGGTGCATGGTGGCCAGCATGCACAAGTGCATGCCACCATGTAGTGCCTGTCCACAGCTCCAGCCCCTGCATGTTGCTGTGCACAGGCAGAGAAGAGACACAGGCAGGCAAGCAATCGGATGCTTGATCTTGTCACCAAGTAGATCCCCTGCTCTGTGCACACTAGGGAATTCTTGGAAGGCACAAGACATTTGACTTTCCGGTGATGGACAAGTGCCAGAATGACAGCCCCCAGCCATCCCAGTTAGCCGGAGGGCTGGGGCAGCACAGTGGGGGGATTCCTTGTCCCACTGCAGCAAATGGGTATAAAGAAAGGGGTGTGTGCAAAAGATATGGTAGCATCCCTGCTGCTGTATCCTGCGTGCCCGCCCGGCACTCCGCACCCCCATGAATAGCGTGGTGTGCGAGGATGCCCCCAGATACACCCCTGGACACTCATAGAAACATAGAAACATAGAAGTTGACGGCAGATAAGGACCGCAAGGCCCATCCAGTCTGCCCATTTCTTTTTCTACCTTATAAATGTACCATCGGCCTTTGCTCTGTCAGTGACCTATCCTATTCATAGTCATTTGTATTGCTCCCTTATGCCTATCCATGCCTGTTTGAAGCCCTGCACTGTATTCATAGCCACCACTTCTTGTGGTAAGCCATTCCATGCATCTACCACCCTTTCTGTGAAAATAATTTCCTCACATTCCCCTTAATCGGCCTCCCTCTAATCTCATGCTGTGTCCTCTTGTCCTGCTATTTTTCTTATATTTAAACATGTTAGACTCTTTCACCTTGTTTATGCCCTTAAGGTGTTTAAATGTCTGATCATATCACCTCTCTCCCTCCTTTGCTCAAGGGTATACATATTGAGCTCCGTTAATCTGTCCTTATATGTCTTCTGATGCAGTCCCTGCACCATTTTGTTGCCCTTCTCTGGACTGCCTCAATTTGGTTAATGTCCTTGTGAAGGTGTGGCCTCCAATACTGCAGCAGTACTCCAGATGGGGCCTAACCAATGTCTTGTACAGAGGATTATTACCTCCCTCTTACGACTTGTGATACCCCTACTAATACACCCTAACACCCCCTAGCCTTACCTACTGCTTTAGAGGTCTGCTTGGATGATTTTAGGTCATCAGATGATGATGCCCAAGTCTCTTTCTTCCTTTGTGACTGCTAGCAACTCCCTCCCAGCCTATAAGTGGCTTCAGGGTTTCTCTTCCCTATGTGCATGATTTTGCACTTCTTGCATTAAATCCAGTTGCCACTCTTCTGACCATTCTGCTAGTTTATCCAGATCTCTTCTCATTCTGCCCACCCCATCTGGATCATCTACTCTGTTGCAGATCTTGGTGTCATCTGCAAACAGACAAGCCTTACCCTCTAGTCCATCTCGAGGTCACTAATGAAGATGTTGAATAGGACTGGCCCCAGGACTGATCCCTGAGGTACCCCACTTGTGACTCCATGCGTATTGCTGTGCAGAAGGGACATGCCTCCCTTCCATGAATGTGCACAAGGGTCCACGGGATCCCAGGTGTGCAGCATTCAGATGTAGGTTTGCCTGCCTGCTGTGGATTTGAGGACACATAGGCAACCCACCCCTTAATGCACAGGGGCCAATATGCATGCAGTATCAGAAATCAACATTTTATTCAGTTTTGCTTTTCTCTTTATATTGCCCTACAGCATGGGAATACATATTGTAGCCAGTTAGCCACCCCGATAGCCCAGTGGCTGAGCAGATGATCCGGGTTTGGGAGCAAACCTAAGGCACTGCAGTAGGAGGCTGGCTAGGCCAAGACAGGTGCTGCTCGGCATCGTGTCTCAGCCAGAGAGGGTGGCTATGGCGGGTTCCACCACCACAGCGACCCTGCTGCTGGGCCAGGGAGTTTGTTCATTCAGCAAGGGAAGATATGTGTGTGTGTCTGTGTGTGTGTGTGTGTGTGTGTGTGTATCGTGTGCTGGCAGAGGCATCACCACTACACCAGGGAGGAGGGAGAAATCATGGAGAAAAAAAATGGTAGCTGACTATATGATGGCCGAGGACCTCTCAGCCTTACCAGGGTATATCTCTGTGAACATGATATATTCCGGTAGAATCAGAGCTACTGGCTGGGAAAAAAATGTATATGAAAAAGGAAACTGGGGCTGGCCTGATGGCACTGAGGGTTGAGGTGCCAGATGCCACACCTTGCACCACACTGACAACCCAGGATCAGAAGTAAACTCGGGTTGCTGGGGGTTGGCCGGGAAGAAGAGGACAGGGCATCCAGAGGACAGCTCTCCTCTCTTGGGGACAATGGGCTCTGTGTCCCCTGGCATCAGCACCTCCCAGCGGAGGCTGGGGGTGCTACAGCTGGTGATCCATCAAGGAAGGGGTGGGGGCGACAGCGGACGTCCGCAGGAAGGGTGCGGGAGCAAGCCCGCCCGCGCTGGACATCATTGCATGTCTGTGCCCCCGGGGATCACGATCATGCATGCAGAACAAGAGAAATACCCCAGCACCTGGGAGGATGATGTCAAGTCTTGGCAGCCCCACGCCCACCGCTGGATCCCACCAACCAGTTTCCTGATCTCCTCCTGCCTCACTCTGCCTACAGATTAGATTTCAAGGCACGCCAGGGTAGGTGGTTGGTGGCCCCGCTTCAGGGGGTACAAGCTGGTGAGGGGAGTCAAGCAGGGCAAGAGTGTAGGCTGGAGTTCGGGGGCCTTGATCTGGGATTCTCAGGAGGGCAAGATAAGCTGCCAAGAGGCTTCATCTGAGGGAGATCCCAGGGGCTGACGACTGGAGGAAAGAAAGTTTAAAAAAAAAAAAAAAAGAAACTGACTCAGTATGTGAAATTGTGAATAAAAAGAAAGTACTAAAAAAGGAAAGTAACATTTACTAAAATTATATTCTGCCTTATATACAGCTCATGATAATTTATTTGTCTAAAATTTGTAGACCACCACAGGCTTGTTTCCAGGTGTGACCTGGGTTGGGGGGGGATAAAATATCAGGGGAATAACAAACAAGTGTCGGCTACAATACAAAAATACGGAATTCAGTGCCAAGTGCACTATGGAATGCAGTGTATTAAATGCTGCAGTGCGCCTATACATGTGGCAGCCTGTGAATTATGTGATATTTTATCATCAAGGAAGACTATACAGTTTTTCACATCTGAACTATATACAACTCTAACACATGCAGTAAAATTAACGCAGCTGCCCATTATTAAAACAGTGCAGTTACACTGCATATTTGAAATTCAAAAAAAGGATACTGAAAAGGGAACAGCATGCAGGAGAATCCGTGTTAGGAGTTACATCACAGCTATCCTTCTGAATCTATATACTGGATGCTACAATATCTGTACAGTCGCTAGCACTAACGAACAAAAAACATTAACCTAGCCACAGTCCATGTGCACTAGACTGGCATTTTGCTGATTACTTCACTGGATCAACTACCAGCACTGGCAGCATTACCAGGCTGTAATTTCAGAAGGGGGCTTTAAAGGGACCCTAAATCTGCCTTTCTCTTTATTATTATTACGTATTAATATTATTATATTTATTATGTAACAGGTTGCAGGTAAGGGGTGTTGAGGCCAGAAGGCTGTCTAATACTGGATGGGGAAGGCCTGTGGGGTTACAAAGAGTAAATTAAAAAAATCCATTGATGGTACTTACATCATCATAATAACCCCCCCCCCAAACTAATAGGGGCTAAAAAAACACAGTGAGGCTTCAGCACAGCAGTTAAGAATTATTCCTCATAAAATTTGACAAACCTCAGTAACTCCTGGCTGAAGAAAGGCTCACTCCCCTAACAGTTGCTGTCACTGCGGAGAGGAGAGGAGATGTGTGTGCCATAACCGAGGCCACCCATTCTAAAGGAGCCGTAGCTGGCACCCCCAAGCACCACTCTGAGGAAATGCAACACAGTGCTAAACCCCACATGAGCACTAAGATTGGGGAGTAACAAACACTGAAGGATACCGGGGGAGAGGATAAATGGGGGACCAGTCAAAGACAAAACACTGGGCACAGTTTTGAAGAGGCGATGCAGGACTTGCATCAAGACCTGTATCAACCCCCTTTTTGACACAGCTGTGCGAACACCTTTGCTGCAACTGCACCCGATTTTCATAGGTTGGCGCGTAGTTACGACACTTCACCCAATTTACGTGCAGCTTCCACAAAATATCTGGCGCAAGCCCTGTAAAAGGATACCTAGGATTATTGCAAGCTAAACCAGAAAAAGCTGGTCTGACTTGCGGCAACTGGTGCACAGGATTGATAATCCCACTTGCCCGCCATGAGAATGCCACAAGCCCCATGCACCACAATTCAATGTGAGGAAGTATTTTTTCACAGAGAGGGTGGTGGACGCATGGAACGGCCTTCCTGAGGAGATTGAGGGGTCAAAAATAGTGGGGGAATTCAAGAATGCATGGGACAGACATAAGGCAATTATAGTGAGGGGTAGGAGGAAGTAGGCTGTTGGTTAACCAGGATCTGCAGCTTATCCAGTAGGAAGGAAATGGGCAGACTGGGTGGGCTAAGCGGTCCTTATCTGCCGTCAAAGTCTATGTTTGACACACCCGAGGCTTGTGGCATTCAGGGCTGTCTGCAATGCAGGCCCATTATCTTTACTCTCTTCTTAAACAGTATATCAGAAAATAATATGGGAAGATGCCGACACATGTGACGTCAGTAGAGCAGTACAAAAATCTTTCCCAAAGTAAAAACTAAGAGTCTGTCACTAATACATGGTATACAGAGGACGTTTCATATTATTTAATGCTAAGACTGGCAGCAATTCATTTAGGCTTACCATAATCACCACACAATTTAATTAGTTCAGTTCTTGTAGACTACAATTTTGTGGTTCAGAGTATAAACTAGCAGACAGATCCCTTCAACTGCTGTTGGTAACGAACACAACTCCACAGCATTTACATATAGAAAGGAAATCTATAAGTGCGACTCTACAGAAATGTAATGCATGAGTAATACCCTTGTGATTTCTGCAATGATTTAAAAGGGACACTGTTAAATAAGGCTGCCATTTTGGATTCAGAGCAAACTGTAAGTAACAGAACTTTGAAATTTCCTTTTGCCAAACACATTTACCACTCTAGCACATGATCTGTCAAATAAAAATATTTATTGCTGTGCCAGCCTACAAAGTGCAGACAGATAGTTTGCCGCTAACTGGGCAATACACTGTTGACTACTTAGATAACCTTCTTTTTGACAGTTTCCCACCAGTGGGGCTTTAAAAAAGACTTTGGGACTCTGGTAGGCCCCTCCATACATGACTCATTCCGATCTGGTCCTATAAACTGCAGTAGTAGTAGTGGTGGGGGGAGGGGGGGGTTATCACCAGTCAGGCACTTGTAATCCCTAGGTGGCGCTACCCCAAGGGCTACTACCCCTGCCTGCTTGGCTACTGACAGGTTGAGGGGCCTAGGTTCTACGACAGGTGCCTCCATCCAGAGGTCAGGGTTGGTAGTGGTTAAACTAGCTCGGGTACAGCCCTCTGGGACACTGTGACTCCCCTTTGTTCCCACTAGTGACCCACACAGTACACGGGAATTACCTTCCCGATAGCCCACATATGAACACTTTTTACACATATAGATACCACTTACCCTCAAGACTGATTCTGCAGCACGCCTCTGAGGACCCCCTGTAAAACAAGGTTAAGCAACATACACAACACAATGCAATGCTGGCCCTATATGTACTGACACCACAGACAGTATATAGTTCAATAACAATAAATCTGATTTATTTAGGGGACAGTAACATGGGAGGGGCAATCAGGTTGATTTAGCTTGGCAATATTCAAATCACAGTACTGTGCACATATAGGGTCCAAAAGTCACACTCTGGGTACCCAGGATGGGGGCTAGCCAGGTCTGTTGCCCGACAGGTGCAGATGGATGGGGCCCTGTGGGAAGAAAATATATGCACAACACACACTTGTAATCCGGAGCCGGATGGCTTAGTCCGGAGGAAGAAAATACAAGGAAATCAGTTGACACACTTTGATTAAATGAATGTCGCAGGGTGTTGCCCTGATTTGTACTCACGATACCCAAGACAGCTACAGGATGGATGGTATTGGTTCTGAGTTTCCAGCACTCAGCACACACTACAGAGTGAGGGGAATTAAGACCGCGATTCCCCACACGCACCAAGCACATTCATATGTAAAGGAAATTACTATACCAGGCAGGCTGCTCCTCTATCCCAATCGCAAAACACTGCAAAAACCCGGGAGCACTTGTAGCAGCTTCAGTCCCTGACAGGCTAATCGCACTTCAGCAAAATCTTTGGTCTTCTACAGGTTAAGCCTGGTTTCCACATTTCTGCTTCTTCTTCCTTGTACAACAACTTGAATTCAGTCCGATTCAGCTGCATTATCGGCTGCAGACCGACTTGGGGGCCTACACACGCACTTCCCGCGTGAATTACTCGCCACACAGTACAGAGCTCCTTCTCTCTTCACTGTCTCTACTGAACTGAACTTTTCCAGCAACAGTGCAGGGTATTTCCTTTGGGCTCACAGCAGTTCGGTTGCCTGGTTCGGTTGTCAATCACTGTGGGGCTCCCACTGTTGGTGCAAAAAGGCGCCAAGGTAAAAACTACATTTCCCATGAGCACCTGCCATACAATCCCTTTTGTTGCAGGCTCCAGATGAGAGTCCGAGTTCTGATTTGCTAGCAGGCTCCATTTTAAGGACCTCCTTTCCACTGATTGGTCCAATTCAGGACCAAACTGAAGAAACTACACTGCCCAGTCCTTGCTACAAGTAAGCAGGTTAGAACAAACTGTATTTTCAAACTCTAACAGATCACCAGCAAACAATTACATCTTTTAATTAGGCTCCCTCTGCGCATATAATGACTTCAGAAATGGAGCACTTAGCCAGCAGCCCAGTGGGATTCGATGCAACACACAGTCCCCCCCATTCCAATTAATTATGTCTGCAAACAGACAGCTCTTAAAGAGACAGTACGCAGAGGCTCTAAAGCACTCGCTGCAGTGCCATTTAAACGGCTTAAACGCCAAACACCATCCAGACTTAGAGCACTTAGCAAGCTTCTGGAAGACTTTTGGGAACCCCCGTTTGGAGGGGGTTACACACTATTTCAATAGACTCTGTCACCTTGCATTTGAGGGCACATTTTGATTGGAAGACACTGCAGGTAAGCATCTGCGTGATATCATCAATATAAAAAACTAATGACAGTCGGTATCAGTAGTACTCTAATCCAAAACATTTCCCAATAACCTGAATTTCAGGACATTCAGTTCTTTATTTTATTTACAATGTTTTTTGACCGGGAAAAGCACACTAGGCAATTATAGCTTATTTCCAGGTGCATCCTGGGGGATGGGTTACATCGATCTGCTTTATGCACTGGGGAATGTTAGTCATGATACCGGGGACGCACCATGCTTCCTGTTGGAGGATGCAGGACATTGAAGTAAAGGAGATGGACATGGCTGCCCAGCTGAAGGAGACTGCTTCCATCCCCACCTGATGTACTGAGGAAGCCCCCGCAGTTCCTGAACTACCTGTGCCTGTTGGAGATGGAGAATGGAGAGAAAAACATTTCAAGTGATGGCAAGTCCACATTAGCGAGAACCAGCACTTTATCTGAGGTGCCCTTGACAGCTGTGCCTGGGTCTGCGTTAGAGCATGCAAGATATTTGGAGGAGGAGAAAATGGCAAGACAGCTGTGAAAGAAAAGACAGTACCTGCTAGCAATGATACCAAAAGAGAAGGCCCAATTTAAACTTGTTAGACGCCAGCTCAGGTCTCCTGACTCCAGTGTCCAGCCAAAGGTGCAGACGTGGCAGAAAACTTCTAATCTTCACCATCCAAACCTGTCAACGACAGCTGCTTGTAGCCCTAACAGAGCACAGCGGATTACAGTCTCGGAAGGAACACTGAACAGGATCGCATCCAAACCATCCAGTAGCACAGTGTCACAGTGGTAGCAACCATGAATTCCCAAATGCCAGGAAAAGACCCTCATTCATCTTCTTCGACGGCAGGGCAGGACTGGTCCGTAGAATGGGCTTCAGTGGTGCTGAGCTGGGAAACATCTGGACTGGGAGGCACCTGGGTATCTGACTGTTCAACTTCCCCAATAAGAATCCTGAAGACTGGGGATCCCCATTAAGGTTCCAGAGCAGGCAAGTGCACTTTTCCCTCTTGAAAATAAGATTCCACTTCAGTCAGCTAAGCTTGCATGGGGGTAGGCCGCTGCAAAACAAACTATTGACACTGAATGGCCTTCTGAATTTGACTGTATTCAAAACCCAGTACTTTACATATTCAAGTAGGGAAAGCTGCTGTTGTCTCTCCTGTGCCCACTTCCTCACCCCCCGACTGCCTCTCCAGTTACACAAGCATCACTTCCAAGTTCATGTGCAGAATCTACAGCTGACAATCCCATGGAAAACCAGGCTCTACCAGTGGAACAAGGCCATGGGCCCTAAACTGCTACCTCCACACAGAGGAGGAACCAAAATCCTCCACTAGCCACAATTATATTTCTGGTCCTTCACAAGAGGCCCTGTTCTCCCAGGCTGTTAGGCCTGAAAGACCCCGCCCATATTTCTCTCACTTTCATGTCCCTGTCCTACCAGCAAAAAGACGTAATGCAGTACACCTTAGATACCGGGGTGGCCTGGATGAAGCCCCAGACAAGGTATACATAGCCAGAGAAAATTCAGTGAAATTTGCTGCTAGTAATATCTATGCTGTAAGTAAGTAAAGTAAGTAAAGGTTTATTTTAAATGCTTTTCCAAAGATCAAAGTGCTTCACAAATAATAAATAAAACAAATACAATATTAACAGTATAAAATCATAGGCCATAAGCTTTTACAAATAAAAAAGTTTTCAACTGTGTTTTAAAACTCTCGACGGGCAGGCAGCTTTGTATCCGATGTAAGTGGAGAATTCTTGTTTGGTGTGAGCTTTACAACCTGGGACCCTTGAACTTTTTTGGCAAAAATACCATATCCTTAAGAATACTCCACTTTGGTCACCATTTCTGGATATACCGCTCACCGGACCTGCTCAAAAGATTATGACCATCTTATTCCACAATGAGGGGTCACCATAACCAACATTATGTTCTGGCTGAAGCAAAAACGCACAATTTTAGGAGACCACAAAGCTATCATAGACTCAGAGGGCATTTGAACTTGGGGCTGGAAGGCTAGAGTGTATCTTAAATAGTCTAAAACTGGGAAAATGCACCTCCCAAATACTTTCTTTCTGGAGCGTGACTCGGGAGTGTTGTTCTACGCTAGGCAGCCCAAGGCATGTTGTCCTTGAGGTCCCGTAAACATCTTGGTGTTGGTGAAGCCTGCAACCAAGTTAAACGCAGCCTCTGTGATGCGGTTGGTCATGCCAGTCTGCACTGTGTCAATGAGACAAAGTGCAATCTCTGTGAGAAACCAGGCTGCTCCACCGGTGTTGCCCCAGGATGGCCCACAACCAGCCAGGCCAGGAAGGCAGGCTGCAACAGAATGTTTATGTGTCCCTCATCCACAAAAACCATGGCACTCCAGGTTATTAAACAGCTGCTATAAGATAGCAAAATGCTATGCATTTCAGAGGGTAATGCTAACCATTTTCTGAATTTCATAGCACAGTACTGCTAAACATTTTTTGATGTTTTTATTCAGGTTTACACTTTCCAAACATATTAAAATAAAGCACTGTTCATTTTGCTAACCTGTCTGTGTCATGTGCTATGCATTTTCACAACCGATTAGCACTTTCACATGCAAAACTACTAAACAATACTTTTGGCTTATTTAATACCCTGTACTCAGGCCGGGGGTTTCCTGCCATGGGCAATTTGTCTCGACCTCAGAACACCCAGACGTTCCTTCATCAGGGTCCCGCTTCTACATATGTCACCACCACAGTGTCCGGGAACCTGGCCCACCCCCCACAGCCGAAGTCCCTGAACCTATGTCTGGCAATGTTACTGTTGCACCCCTACAAATGACAGCAGACGTAGGCGCCCTACCATCAGTGGCAAACCAGGAAGATGACCAAATGGAAATCACGCCCACCCCTTTCAACCCAACACCAACCATCTGCAGATAGTTGCTAGAGGCAGGAGAGCTGGAACCAACCTAAATCCATGGTCCTAGAGAATGATCTGGCCTCTATTTCCAATCACTTTGAGGCCTTGCAGTCTCAGAGGCAGTGGTGAGAAATGGAGGATGATTCAGACAGCTCCTCTGTACATAACTCTAAATCCAACCCTCCCAAAGACCGAGGATCCTGCCACTGATGTTTCCAGCAAGAAGACAAGGAAGAGCAGGACTAAAAGATGGGGCTCTAGGAAGAAAAAATAACTACTGATGTGGCGGGCTGTCGGTCTTGCTCTCTGTTTTTGGGAATAAGGCACAGGGATTCTAGCACCATCAACTGCTGCAAAACAGTCAGGCGCAAATAAGGTGCAAAATGCAGCAAACCTTTATTCCAACAGCGTGCATGCAAAACCTCTCACCGGGAGACAAGAAAACAGCCAACACCTCCTACCAGTTTTGCCAGAAAAGCTCTCCCTCTTCCTCGTCTTCCCTGTTCCTTATTTATATTTTTTCCATGCACACCTCTTGCTTTGGGGTGGTTTCTATGTGCTCTTTATACTTTTTCTTTTTTGGGCTCTGATGCCTGTATCTAATCTCGCTTTTTCAACTGCGAATATGAACAGCATAAAAAACCTAATGCGCAACATACTGCTTTTTCCTTTTTCCAGTTGTTAAATTTGAGGTGTCCTTTCTGTAGGACACCAGTCTCCACTCACTGGCTGAAATATCCTTCACCAAAAAGACTTGGTTCAAAGGGCCCTCCTTTTGATCTCTTGGTACTGAACCCTGCTCAGGAGTGGCCATTCTCTTTCACACCCCTAATGCAGAAGTGATGAAACTGGTTTACTTGAGTCCAGGGTAAGTGTTACTGCTGGATGTGAAGTTGCAAGGCCATGTTTATAGGCTGATTAACGTTTAAGCACCACAGTCTAAAAACAGTAGGATTGACTTAATGACAGTATTCCAACCTTATCCTTTTACATCCCTGTCAGTGGTCCTGGGGGACACTTCAGCTATGGCCTCTCCTCTTTGGACTGTGGTGCATAAATAAAAACAAAAAAACAGTACTGAGACATGTCCTTTCTTTCTACTTTGGTTTCAACTGCTAGGTTATCAGTTGCTATTTATAAATTACTAACAAAAAGGATCCTACCTATGTTAAAGGGCAATTAGTTACAAGAACAGACTTTCTATTCTTCTCCACATCCCTGCAGCTTGTGTCAGCTAGCTACTACATGTCCTATTGAATTTTCTGACCATAGGTTGGTGAAAGTTACTACAGGGTCCACCCCTAATTTACACCATGGACCGGGGGGTCTGGAAATTAAACCCCTTATTGTTACAGGATGGAGAAGTAAGGGAGGCTCTAGGGAAGTCAGTTTTCATTTGTTACAACAACCCCCTCCTGTGGTGGGAGGACACTAAAACAGAACTGAGGATTTTCTTCAAAAATTGGGGGAGAAGGTGCAGTAAATCTGAATAACTTTTAAATATTTAACAAGTAGCACACATTTACAAAACCTCCAAACCCTTGCTATTGAATGTGGTGATAACTGTAGCTCCCAAACAACTAATTTAACAAGGGAGATGTCTCACTTCCATCTGCAAAGATCCCTGGCATTACAAAAACAGCAGAGGTATGGGACGCAGGGGAATATTCCATTCTGTGTCCTTCTGAAACATGTAGAAAGAGGGTGGAACACAAATCCCTGTCTAGGGTTCAAGATGAGCAGGGCAGAATACAAACAAATCCTGAGGACGATACCTGGAGACAGAAGGTGTCTGGGATTGGGACCACTGACTGTACTACCACCACTCTTCAGGTTAGGCTCCCTAAATACCTAGAAATATGGCAGCCATGGCAACATAAACAAGTGCAGTAAGGAGGTGGCCTCTAGGAAAGCGTTCCTTCTCACGTTCCTTTCTGAATAAAACTGAAATAGGAAGCCAATAATTCCTCAAAGACACTAGATACAACATGAATTTGTTCAATATAATTTAGAATGTGAATACAGTGGACCTAGGAACTGTTTACAATTTATAGTTATATAAGATGATGAAATACTTGTAAAGATCTGCCCTTCCTATGCTCATGTTTAGATTAATTCCCTTTAATTTATTTCCCTGCTGTGGTTAACTGAGGGTCGGTTAGTATTCACCTAATTCGATATCATAAAAGTGAAACAAAAATAAAGTAAAAAAAAAATCTCAAGGACATGCTGGTGATCCCATCTAACTATGGTCAAATGCTATTTAGCCCCAGTTTTACATCCATGTCGGGTAGAGACACCTTTTTTTCTGATCTTCCTATACCCCAAAGTCCTGGAGGACCGCTCACCCATTTTAATGACAGATATTTCGGCGAGTGAGATTACTTCAGCCATCCATTTCTTAAGGAATCAAGCAGCCCCTGGAAAGGACCACTGATTTTTATGGACTGGTTACTCTAGCCTTTCTGGAAGAATTAGTACAAGTCTTCAACTTTCTACTACAGTACCCCCCTCCCAGGCCAGGGCATTATTAAGGAAGGCCTTCTAGTTTTCCTGTACAACACAGGGGAGAAGAGTGACCTAAACAGCTGGAGGCCCATTTATCTTTTAAATACAAATCTACAAATAATTTCTAATATCTTGATTTCCAAACTGTTACAGGTAATTGGGCATCTGGTAGCCTTTTCACATGCTTGCTCGGTTCCAGGGAGGGCCATTCAAGATCAGCTCATAAGGTTACAAGAAACTGTTGAAAGGGGGAACACAGACAGGCTGTATGGGTTTTTGTACTTTCAAGATATGAGATTCCTTACAGGCTGTATAGGTTTTGCTGTCATTAGATCAATGCAAGCTTTTGATCTTGTTTTGCATGATTATTTATGGATTGTACTTAGATGCAACTGCCAGCGTATCCTTTATGGTTTGTACTTTCAAGATATGGGAATCCTTTGGAGTTTATTAATCAGATAAAGTGTATGTACCACAGTGCCTCAGTCACATCAACAGTCAAGCGTTGGCGAGGGACCCCTTGTAAAATTTCCTTGGGAGTGTGGCAAGGCTGCCCCCTTAGCCCCATTTTATACATTCTCTGCTTAGATCTCTTATTAAGAAAACTTGAACAGGACCCCTTCATATTGGCACTGCAGAACTCTTGAGGGCACAGTTAGCTGCAAGGCTACAGCTTATGTGGACGATGTGCCCCTATCTTGCAGGATAAACCATCTGTTTTACAAACCCTGTGATGGTTTGAGCTATTTAGCCTATTTTCTGTTGCTGCTTTAAACAAAATGAAATGTGTGGGAGGCGTGCTGGGAGGACTACATCTGACTAAAACAGTTGGGGGCATCGGCTGCGGTCTGATACCCTAACCATCATAGGAATATAATTTCATTTGGGGGACCTGGCTAAACTGAACTAGGACCACAAATTGTGCACTTTGATTATTGAAAGCGCAATATAAATAAATTTGATTTGATTTGAAATTAGAACTGGATAAGCATAATGGCTGGAATAGATGAAGTTATATAAAAAAAAGAGGGTCTACCTGATTAAAACCTTTTTAGTGCCTCTATTTTTATATATTAGTCAGATTCCTTCCCCTGGCTGCCCTGGAAACAACCTTTTCGAGCATTTTTTCATGGCTCTGCAGAAGCTAGCTTAATCCAGTTAAACAGAGCATTAATTACTACCTATTAAACAGGGAGGATTGGCCTTGTTGCATCCAACTGTTTTCTTCTATGGAATATTTTTTAACGTAATTTTCGTCCACTTACAGTGCCTGACGGAAAATCCTGGTCCTGTGAGAGTGTCACGTGGTATTGTGGCCTGACTGAAACTTTGGGAAATCGGGAAGTTAATGGCTCTGCAGTCTCCCCCCTTTATATGAATGAAGCAATCTCTAAGCTTTGGATGCGGGGTGTTGCCTATGCACAGTTAGAGGGATATGCCCAGGAAGGTTGTGCAAAACTTAATACTTAATACCAAATTCTCCGAGCCATCTATATCAAAGCATGTCTCCCCCAGGGTATATAGTAGTATGTTATGACAATTACCAGAAAATAGGATCCCACTCAAAATGTGAGACACAGTCTGGCTGTGCTGCCACAACAAACTAAATGTCAAGGGGAATCAAAAACATCAGCAAGCAGATGAAAGGATGTGTTCTAAGCCAGGCTGCTCTAACCAGCCAGAAATTATGACACATCTCTTTATCAACTGCTCTTATATTCTGGAGTTTTCAGGGATCTGGTAACTACGTAACTGGTGAGAACCTCCGTTCATGGTCCAAATTATGAAACCTTGGTGTGTGGACATTACAGTTCTGCTTGGGGAAAATGGAATGACAGCTCCATAACTGTACTGTGTGCTGTTTCAAGTGGCTTCTATGGTAGAAGACTTGGTTTGCTGGCCAAGGCACCTAGCTTCACCTGAGCTCTTTCCTTCTAAGACTGCTTGAAAGGCAGAGTAGAGAAACTTACCAGAGCAAGGGAGAAGGATTAAGACTTAGTTTGGCTAAGCAGATTTACTGTGTGGTGGTGTTTTTATTTTTTACTCACAGGGATTGCTACTGTTTGTGCTAACATTTCATTGCTTTATTTTTTCTCTGATTCAAATTGTTGTTGCTGGTATACCTTCTTCTGCATTATTACAAGGTGTGCCTACAGGTGTGTGCTAACAGATTACTGCTGTAATCTTCTGATTCAAATTGTCTTTTGCAAGGTATATCTTCTGTTACTGCTTTATTTTCTCTGGAGCAAAGTGTTTCTTACAGGGTATATCTTCTCTGAAATTATTACAGGTGGTGCTTTACAGGTTTTACAGTTTTATCTAACATTAGGATAAGCTTTCAGGGTTACTGCATTTGTTGTTGACTGATTGTTTCTGCTCTTACCTCCTTGTTCTTTCGTCCGTGGTTCTTCTTTTTAGGCAGGGGAAGGGCCCAGCCACCCACCCCCATCCCCAACCACCCCACGCTACACTCCTTTTATAGGGTACCACAGTTGTGACATTTCCTGTGGCAGAGCAGGAAGGGGCGGATCAGTGGGGCCTCCACAAGGTGATCTCATTTACAGGGCACTAGTAATTTAACTTGTTATAACAAGTTAAACAAAGCACAATTAAACCATTACTTGCATTTTTTTTCCTTCTAATTACTCTGACTAGGTTACAAACCCAGCAACTTATTTGGAATGGATTTCATTAACTGCAGGTACTGTGGAACAATTTTCAGAAGGACAGTCTTACAGGATTTAGGACACTGTCCTACATGCTGAGCCTTTGGAGATCTTGGGTCTCAGCTCGGGCAGCATGGGCAGATTGCCGCCTCAAATTTCATATTGAAGAGGAAATACATTATAAGAACCACCCGCCATTTCCCCAGCATCCAACAGAAAAACCTCGACCGCAGAGGGTAGTTGGTCAGGAGGTTGGCAGGTGGTTAGGAGGAAGCAAATCAGGTGCCCCATCACTCTCTGCTCTCCAACACATTACCTCCGAAAACCATATAAACACTACAAACAGGTATCTGCCTCTATCTCTGAAATCAAATAAAGAGGCAGAAGACACTGCAAAGCAGGACACTGCGCACAGGAACTAGCACAACAATACTCACCCAAATCAGGAACCAAAACTAAACAAGCACAAAGGAAATCCAAAAACTTCTGATCATAGGAGACTCCATGATTCGGGAGTTGATACCCATCTCCAGCCAGGGGTGATGGTCAGATGTCTCAGGTACATCAGCATGGAGAGACACTGACCGCATTGCTAAGATTGTTCACAAAGCAGGAGAAAACATTGATGTCCTAGTACACATAGGGACTATCTGATCTCGCCAGCCGGTCAGTTGTGGAGACCAAGGAACACCTGACTAGGCTGGGTGACAAACTATCATCTATTTCAGTCCGGCATCTCCTTCTCTGAGATCCTGCCAGTCTGGGAGAAGGGAGCAGATGAGACGGAAGGTCAGAGAAGGGAGATAGGGAGCTAAACACGTGGCTCAAGGACTGGTGCCAGGAAAAGGACACAGATTTGTAGGAACTGGCAACAGTTCTGGGAGCGAAAGTTCTTTAAATTTGATGGACTGCATCTGACTAAAGAGGGAGTCAGTGCATTGGGGCAGAAGTTTGGCGTCTTTGCAGAATATTTAAACTAGCAAATGGGAGAGGGTGCAGCACCCCATACGTCGAATGGGAAGAACACCCCTCCCCCCTCAGCTAGTGGTCAAACAGGAATTCAGCGCGTTTGCCATTCATTTGCATCACCAGGTAAGAAAAAAGGTTTGTCTCCCCATATGATGCACAGGGGTAATGCCAAACTTCACCCAACAACTAACACACCAAAATCTGGCCAATGGAAAATCATGTATACAAATGCTCACAGCCTGGGAAATAAGATACCAGACCTGCAGGCAATAATGTCAGAGGCTAAACTGGACATAGTAGCAATTAGTGAGACGTGGTTTACCAGTAATCACACTTGGGAGACTTCAGTACCTGGCTATGTATTGTTCAGAAGAGACCGAGGTGCAAAAAGGGGGGGAGGAGTGGCCCTGTATGTTAATGAAAATATCAAAGCTACAGAAATTCAGAATACACATAAGGAGCCAGAAGAACTGTGGGTCACCCTGGAAACAGGAAATGGGACAGCCATAAGAACTGGGGTTGTCTACAGGCCCCCAGACCAGAGGGAGGACATAGACACATTACTGTTAGAAGATATACAAAACATGACAGCTAAAGGGAGGTTCTGATAATGGGAGACTTCAACATGCCAGATACAGATTGGTCAATACCAGCAGGAACATCTGCCAGAACTAGACTCATAGTGGATTCCCTGCAGGGGAGGGCCTCAAACAACTGGTACAGCAACCCACAAGAGACAGGGCTATCCTAGATCTAGTACTGACTAACAAAGAAGGATCACAGATCTCCAGGTAGAAGGTCACCTGGGGCCAGTGACCATCACATGGTATGGTTCAATTTGGCTACTACATCTAAATCATCCCATTCCAAGGCAAAAATATGGGACTTCAGAGGAGCTGACTTTGATAAGATGGCCAACAGAGTTAAGCTAGCCCTGGCAAAAAGAAACACAGGTGAGAAGGTACAGGCAAAGTGGGCAAGCATTAAGGATACAATACTTGAAGCAACATCCCATTGTGTTGAGACAGAAAAGGAAGTGCAAAAGAAGGAAACCACTTTGGTTCTCAAATACAGTAGCAGAAAGGTCAGAGCCAAAGGCTGGCCTTCAGAAAATATAAGGGAACACAGCGGGATGAAGATAGGGAGGCATACCAAACTGCCCTAAGGAAGCAGGTAAGGCAGTAAGGCAGGCAAAGTCCCAAACTGAGGAAACACTAGCACAAACAGTAAAAGAAGGTGACAAGACTTTCTATAGATACATTAGTGAAAGGAGAAAGTCCAGAGGGGTATTGCTAAGCTTAATGGAGAAAGGGAGCATGTGAGGAGGAGGACCCGTAAAGGCATCTATCCTAAATAGATACTTTTGCTCAGTATTTACTGAAGAGAAGGTAGGGCAGGGCCCACAGCTCAGCATCATGGACACAGGGGAGGGTGAGCACTACTCCTTCACAAAGAAAGGGTCCTACAAGAGCTTGCTAAGCTCAGGGTGGATAAGGCAATGGGACCTGATGGCATACATCCCAGGGTACTAAAGGGAGCTAAAGGAGGAACTAGCAGAGCCATTAGCAGAATTGTTTAGTGAGTCTCTGAGCACAGGAGAGGTCCCAGAAGACTGGAGAAGGGTCATGTGATCCCACTCCACAAGAGTGGTAGCAGAGGAGGAGGCGGGAACTACAAACGGTCAGTCTTACCTCAGTAGTGGGCAAGATTATGGAGGCACTCCTTAAGGAAAGGATAGTGCAACACCTGGAATCCATAGGGGCACAGGATCCAAGACAGCATGGGTTTACAAAGGAAGGTCCTGTCAAACTAATCTCATAGATTTCTTTGACTGGGTAACAAGTGGTGGACCAAGGGGAGCAGTTGATGTCGCCTACCTTGACTTCAGCAAAGCTTTTGACACTGTTCCACATAGAAGATTGATAAATAAGCTAGGTAGGCTCGGGGTGGGTCAAGTTGGTCAACTGGGTGGCAAACTGGTTGACTGGCAGAAAACAGAGAGTGGTGGTAAATGGTATACAGTCAGAAGAGATGCAAGTCACAAGTGGGGTACCTCAGGGATCAGTCCTGGGGCCAGTCCTATTCAACATCTTCATTAGTGACCTCTGCAGATGGACTAGAGGTTAAGGCTTGCCTGTTTGCAGATGACACCAAGATCTGCAACAGAGTAGATGATCCAGATGGGGTGGGCAGAATGAGAAGAGATCTGGATAAACTAGCAGAATGGTCAGAAAGAGTGGCAACTGGGATTTAATGCAAAGAAGTGCAAAATCATGCACATGGGAAGAGAAACCCTGAAGCCACTTATAGGCTGGGAGGGGAGTTGCTAGCAGTCACAAAGGAAGAAAGAGACTTGGGCATCATCATCACTGATGACCTAAAATCATCCAAGCAGACCTCTAAAGCAGTAGGTAAGGCTAGGGGGATGTTAGGGTGTATTAGTAGGGTATCACAAGTCGTAAGAGGGAGGTAATAATCCCTCTGTACAAGACATTGGTTAGGCCCCATCTGGAGTACTCGTGCAGTATTGCAGGCCACACCTTCACAAGGAAATTAACCAAATTGAGGCAGTCCAGAGAAGGGCAACCAAAATGGTGCAGGGACTGCATCAGAAGACATAGGAGGACAGATTAACGGAGCTCAATATGTATACCCTTGAGCAAAGGAGGAGAGAGGTGATATGATCGAGACATTTAAACACCTTAAGGGCATAAACAAGGTGAAAGAGTCTAACATGTTTAAATATAAGAAAAATAGCAGGACAAGAGGACACAGCATGAGATTAGAGAGGCCGATTAAGGGGAATGTGAGGAAATTCTTTTCACAGAAAGGGTGGTAGATGCATGGAATGGCTTACCACAAGAAGTGGTGGCTATGAATACAGTGCAGGGCTTCAAACAGGCATGGGATAGGCATAAGGGAGCAATACAAATGACTATGAATAGATAGGTCACTGACAGAGCAAAGGCCGATGGCACATTTATAAGGTAGAAAAAGAAATGGGCAGACTGGATGGGCCTTGCGGTCCTTATCTGCCGTCAACTTCTATGTTTCTATGTTTATGGTTGATCAGGTGCCACTCTTCATTACAACAGAAAATGCATACACAGTCTGAACTTTTTACATCACTGATTCAGAAATATGGACTGCTTACTGCACTGAATTCAAGCACCCCACCCCTACTGTATTAGCAGATAGGTGGTGTAATATCGTTTGTGTCACAAAACTAAGAAGCCTGTGAGCTAAACAGATATCTTTTTTCCCTTTCTTTTGATTTTCTGTGTATTTTGTTATGGTTCCTTTCCTCTTCTCTCCCCACTGTTTCTTTGGCTGACTTTATTGCTCTTCCTGTTTATCTATTGACAAGTATTTTGCTGTATTAGTAAGGATTTTTCCCCTTGTTCTTTTTGAACAGTTGTTGTTCCCTTTTGAGTTTGCATGTATGATTTTGTATTTTCTTTATTTAAATAAAAATTTACCCTACTCTTCATCAAGAAGTGCCATGGGATCCTTTACTTTTATCTAGGCAGTGACCAGACACAGACAGAAAGGACCTCGGTTTGACGTCTCTTCCATAGCATGAACATATTAAAGTATTTTCCGGGAAACTAGGCTTCTAGCTCTTCACAGTTCAACTGTTCCTGTTGCTTTTCCTGTCCTAAAATATACTGGTGCTTATAACATCAGAATTATTTGCGTGGCAGCAGGTTTTATGATGTCACAGATTAAGGATTATACCTTCAAAGCGGACTATGTAAAAGAACAGATGAAGTCACTCATCAGAGATTCCTCCACTTCAGAGTGGAGGGATCCCTTTTCGAGTTCCGGGCCATGCCCTTCGGTCTCTCCCTAGCTCCCAGGGTCTTCACCAAATGCATGGCAGTGGTGACAGCATTCCTGCGGCGCCGGAGGATCCGGGTGTACCCCTACCTGGACAACTGGCTGATTGCAGCTACCTCCAGAGCGGAGGTGGAGCAGTCCAGAGATCTGGCCTCCAGGTTTGCTCTCAGATTGGCCTCCTCATCAATGAGGCCAAGTCAGAACTCATGCCAAAGCAGGTGATACATTTCATCGGGCGCAGCTCGACCCTCCTTTCTAGCCAGAGCACGGCTCCCGTGGACAGGGCGAGGTTCTTTCCTCCTTTGCCCAATCATTTCTGGTTGGGCAATGCGCCCTACTCGGAACTTCCTGCACCTCCTGGGCCTCATGGCAGCCTGCACCAGCATGGTCCATTGGGCCCACTGGTACATGCGTCCCCTTCAATGGGGACTGGCCAGCCAGTGGTCACAGCACTTCGATCCATTGGATCAGCTAGTGACAGCGACCCAGGGAATGTGGAACGCTCTCCAGTGGTGGACCGTTCCGGCACATCTGCAGGAGGGCATCCCGTTTGTCCACCCCGAGCTGACGGTCTCTCTATCGACCGATGCCTCTCTGATGGGTTGGGGTGCCCATCTGGGGGAGCACCGAGCGCACGGCCTCTGGTCCCCTCGGGAGTCCTGATGCCACATCAACCTGCTGGAGCTTCAAGCAGTTCGTCTAACCCTCACCGCCTTCGCTCCATTTCTCACGGAGTCAAGTGGTTTCAGATCCAGACGGACAATACCACGACCATGTACTATCTAAACCGCCAGGGCGGGACATGCTTCATGCCTTTGTGCAGGGAAGCTCTCCGCATTTGGTCACTCGTACGCAGCCTGGAGGCAGATCTCCTTGCCATTCAAGTGGCAGGAGCCTCCAACACCCTGGCCGATGCCCTAAGCCGGATAGGGGCTGCGTCTCACGAGTGGTCTCTTCTGCCGGAGGTAGTACAAGATCTCTTCTCCCACTGGGGCACGCCTCAGGCGGACCTGTTTGCCTCCAGGGAGAATGCGAAGCTGAGTCTGTTTCATGCTCATCCCTCAGCAAGGCTCACTGCAGGGGGATGCCTTTTCGAGGCCGTGGACCCCGGGCCTCTTCTACGCCTTTCCCCCATTTCCCTTGATCCACAAGGTGCTTCCCAAGGTGAGGAGGGACAAGGCGCAGGTGATTCTGGTAGCCCCAGACTGGCCCCGCCAGTTCTGGTATCCAGATCTCCTCAGTCTCAGCTCCAGGCTCCCGAGGCGGCTTCCAGCCCGCCCGGACCTGATCTCAGTCAATCAGGGGAAGGTATTCCATCCGGACCTTCAATCCCTGCACCTGACAGCCTGGTTCCTGAGTGGCTAGAGTTCCAGGCCTTGGGTCTTTCTGACGAGGTCCTCAACGTTGACCAGAAAATGCTACGCCTTCAAATGGATGAGATTTTCCATTTGGTGTCAGGGCAAGGGCCTGGACCCTTCCTCCTGTTCCTTGGCAAGCACTCTGGACTACCTGTGGTCCCTTTCTCAGCAGGGCTTGATGGAAGTGACCCTTAAGGTGCACCTGGCAGCTATCTCTGCTTACCAGGCGTGGGCGGGGAAGCAGTCAGTGTGCGAGGAGAAGGTGGTCGGCGCTTTTTCAAAGGCCTTGATCACATATCCCCTCCGTGCGAGAAACCTCCACCTCCGTGGGATCTACTGCTGGTATTGGCTAAGCTCATGGGCAGGCCATTCGAACCCGATGCACAGGTGTGACATCATCTCTCACCTGTTGTGGAAGACCGCCTTCTTGGTGGCTATCCGTCAGCCAGAAGGATGGGAGAGCTCCAGGCTTTCCATCGAGTCTCCTTATTTGGTCTTCCACAGGGACAAGGTTGTCCTCGCCCCACCGAAATTCCTTCCGAAGGTGGTGTGCCGAGTTCACCTTAACCAGGTGTTGACTCTGCGGTGTTCTACCCCAATCACACCTCAGAGGCCGAATATAGGCTCATACTTTGGACCCTAGAAGGCGCTCGCTTATTATAAGGAAGCGGACGGCTGAGACTGAGAGGCGTTAGCAGTTGTTTGTCACCCACGCTGAAGCCACACCTGGCAGACCTGCAGCCAAGCGGACGATAGGCAGGTGGGTCACCTCCTGCACAGATCTCTGCTATAGGTTGGCGGGCATGGAGCCTCTCAGAGGATAAGAGCTCATTCTACCTGCCATACCCTGCATCGGTAGCTGCTTCCAGGGACGTCCCTATCCAGGAAATCTGCAGGGCTGCTACCTGGAAGTCAGCACAGACTCATCACCCACTACCACATCGAGCTTGAGTCACACCAGGATGCTGGTTTGGGACCTCGGTTCTCCAGTCTTTATTCCCTAAGTAGGGGGTGTGCGCCTTGCCTCCCTCCTCCCGGAGAACTGCTAGGAGTCTGCCAGACAGTGTGGATGAACAACATATCCATGTCCCTAGAAATACAGGTTACTTACCTGTAACAGGAGTTCTAGGAATGGTATATGTTATTCATCCACATGACCCACCCGACCTCCCCGCCGTCGACGCACAACCTGGCTTCCAGCAGGCTAGGTCTGGCATCATGGGGCGGAGCCGAGAGTTTTACCACCCAGGTGGGTGGGAGGAGCCAGCTTGAAGACCTTCCGGCAAGATTTAAAGTGGCAAGGAACCTGCCAGACAGTGTGGATGAACAACATATCCATGTCCCTAGAATCTCTATTTCCCATGAACTTCCATTTTCCCAAATGATTGCAGCCTATGGGATTCTGTTAAAGGGACACTGTCATGTTTCGAGGTGATTTTATGGTATTTACACTTCAAGTGTCTATAGGAAGCAGTGTCGTCATAGAAAAGAGTCATGCCTAGCAATTTTTCAATAGCCCCACGATATTTCCTATTCTTGCCTTAAACAATATTACTGCCAGTCCCATTGAAATACCCGCGGCACGCGTCCACAAGCAGGAATTGCACCAAGCCGTGGGTGAACTCATTCATGAACGAGTTTGTGATTCAGGGTCATATAATAGTAAATGGTAGACGAGCATACCGCATATTTCAGTGATTCCCTTCAATTCCATTCCGATCGAAAAACGAGTGCTCCATCCCCGATTCATTTTGTTTTAAAAAGTTGAAGTCATAGCTGGCACGCGATTAGTACTGCCTCTAATGCGCATGCCCAGAAGTGTGCCTTACTTGGGGTTTTATAAACTTTGGGTACCTCTCTGACAGATGGTTCCTGGGATATACGGATACTGGCAGTCTTCTCATTGGGCATGCCTCTATCATGGGACTGGACAGCCCCTTGTTATTTAGGGCAAATATTCTCAGGACTGGACAGGGAAACTGTTGATTTTAGACTCCTCTAGAAAGGAAGTATACACAAAAGTAATGTTTTGTTTTTGTTGTGATCCTGTTTTTCATTGTGCTCCAAAGATACCTGTTAGTCTTTTAATAAATACAGTACATTGCAAAATCCTAGGATTGCTGCAAAATGTGGGACACTGTGTGGGCATGTAGCCGTAAAATCTATCCTTGCCCCCTCATACATGGTTTGCCCCAGCCCATGGACAATGCTATCTTGTATAGATTCTCTGCAGACGAAACTGGATTAACCATCACCTGGAAAATGACTTCCACCTTCTTGAAAATTGGTTCCTGAAAAACAAACCTGTCCTAAATGCTAAAAAAACAAAGCCATGCTCTTTGGTCACAAGAATTTTGGCCCCAACAGACAACACTTTCTTAAGCTATCCCCCATCAATGGTGTCAATCTGGAAGTGGTACAATCATTCAAATATCTGGGGATTGTGTTGGCCCAAACCATGCCCTCTGAACCCCATGCAGATGTCTTAGTCAAAACTCTTCATCAGAAGCTCAGCCTCCTTTACAGGCTTATTCCTTACCTCTCTAGAACTGCTCACCTAGCGACTGCTAGCAGCACCCTCCTGCCTACCCTCTTCTGTGGAGCCCCAGAACTACAGTCTGCTTGAGAATCTGTCCTATCCAGACTTATGACTCCTCATCACAGAATCCGGCATTTTACAGCTGGTGCCCACTCCAGAGACCACCACTCTGTAGTGCTTGCACTACCGGGTTGGCTCTCTTTTGAGGCTAGCTGTGTTATCTCCTGTACTGTCTAACTTTTAAGCTACTGAAACTCTCTTCTCCCCCCTGGTCTCACTGGTATAATCCAGTGCAAACAACAAGCAAGACATCTGAGATATGCGGCCATCCCACTGCTGGACATCCCCAGGTATGTTACACAGTCAGAAGAAGATCCTTCTTCTTTGTAGCCCTCACTCTGTGGAACTCTTTACCTCACGGATTCTTACCTGCCCCACCCTGATACAGTTCAAAAGAGGCTCAAAGCTCTCTCTTGGGTGGCAGCTCCTGCAACTGTAACCAATGACCTATTGCTCCTTTGGTGTACCTTATATGTACTATTTTCTACTGCTCATCTGTAAAGAGTATGCAATTTAATCAAGCTGCAATTCAATGACCTATTGCTCCTTGATTGTACCATATTTGTATCATTACTTGCTGTAAATATCGTGCAATGTAATCACCTAATATATGTAATATCTTTGTACCTGTATATATATTATTTGATAGACATCTGTAAATGTTGTATATTTTTCACATACTGCTTGTAACTAATTCCAGGTCGCCTCTGAAAAAGGGACTGTCTTGTGTCAGTCTCTTTTTTTTTTTTTAACCTTTCTTTTACCAGGAGAGAGACACTAAGCTGAAAGCTTGTTTACAGGTGCAACCTGGGAGCACAAGGAAGTTAAGTGACTTGCTCAGGGTCACACAGTATGCAAGTGGGGGCTGTGGGATTCAAATCCAGGTCTTCAAGTTTGCAGCTCAGAGCCTTAAACCACTGCACTATACTGTCTCAGACATCAAAATTCAAATGCAGAAATAAATATTGCCTGCAAGATTGTTATTGCCCACGACCAGATTGCCAGGAGCATGTGGAGACAAAAGGTGCATCTACACTACTTACCCAGTTCTCATTCATGTTGTGGTGCAGGCTGCTCTATTCAGTCTGCTGCAATGCTGCTCCTGTTTACACAACAGCCCCAATTGGTGTGACACAGTTTCGGCATTTCAGGTGAACTTCCTTGGGGGGTGGGGGCCAGCTGCTGACAGTAACGGAGATGTATGTACAGTAGCATGGAAACTGGGCAGACTGGGTGTGCTAAGCAGCCCTTTATGCCAGCATCTTAACCACGCCCCTTCTTACCAGGTTTTACTGCAACACTAAAGCAGGCAATGACGGTGCAACATGGACTTTGGTAGATAGGTCCAGCTGATCTGAAGGTATGGCATGGAATGCCGTGGGACTCTACCAGTGCAGGGATAGCAACGTGTCTACACACTCCCAAAAAAATGCCTGCACCAGTACATGAGCCCACAAAATCAGAGATCATGGTTTGCTGCAACTGAACTCTCCACAAGTCATTTACACAACCTTATCTGCACTGAAGCAAATCATCTGCACCATTCACAACAGTGCAAATCTGGTTGTGTACATGGGCCTAATGTCTCATGGATTCTCTTCTTGTTTCTATATGGCCCACTTTTGGGATTCTGTGGCAGTTACATGGAGGGAACACTTTTTTGTGCAATGATATCCGACATGTTAATTTTGGTTTTAGTGGACCAGAATGGGCGGTCTGGGATTCAGGGACTTTGCAGGTGACCCTGGCCTGCTTTAAATGGAGCATTCTGGCAGATAAGGCATCCGTTTACTTTGCAGAAAAACCCTGACTGATCCCAGGTTAACAGAAAAAATTCTGCTAGAAATTCAGATGGTCTGTTTTCAGAAGCAGCTCAGCTTCCCAGGGTGAGGTGAAAATCTTTGTGGAAAATTACAGGCTGGGTAATTTGAATCTGTTCTTTGAGTACTCCTGTCTGGTTTACATTTTCATCTCATCCGTTTTTGTGTCAGTTTGGGATTTATGATCATGGTTTGTTTTCTGTTTGAGTGTAAGTAATGTAAATAGTTGACTTGTTATGTTTATGTCTCGATTCTCCCCCTCTCTTACGATAAGTGCCATGGGATCTTTAACTACCATCTGGACCGCAACCAGAGATAGGCAGAAGGGGCCTTTGTTTAACATCACATCCAAAAAATGGCATCTCAACAGTTCAGCACTCCCCTAGTCCTGCACTAGAGTGTCAGTATTGGGTACTAGCCTAAACTGCTGGTATGGGACTGGAAATCAAGACCATATTATATTCCAGGCCCAGATGTGAGCATGCAACCTAGTAAGCCACTAAGACGGATAAAATCTCTAAACATCGGAAGTAAATAATCTGAAAATTAACCTTCAGCTGTTCATTACATACAGGAGAGATAATCAGCTTTTATCATTTTCAGAGTACAAGGATCAGTACAAAACCAGAATTAAAATCCACTGTCGTTTTGATAACTTCTAGAGTTCATGTCTTGCCTTCCCCTGTGTACTGCTTTGAGAAAAATAGCAATGCACAAATTTCCACAAGGAAAACAAAAACTGCTGTCTGTGTTTTTAATGCAAAAGTACACGAACCTTTGACTTGAGACCAAGTCTCAAGTGGTCAGTGTCAGTGGCTAGGCCGGAGATCTGAGGGCTGTGGGTTCAGTTCTCACATCTGGCATTTGCTATAATATCCCAGTATTCGACATTGTAGTGCAGCATGAGAGGGTGCTGCACTTGAGGTGCTGTATTGGATGAGACGTTAAACCGAGGTCCCATCTGCCTGGATTGGTGGTAGTTCAGGTGGATGTTAAAGATCCCATGGCACTTCTCGAAAAGAGTACGGAATTTCCCCGGTGTCCTGGCCAAATTTCTCATTCACTAAAAATACCACCAACAGCTTAATCTGGTTCAAGGTCAGTTGGCATTCATCTGTATCCCCCTCCCCGGGTCGTGTCTGAAAATAGGCAGGATTTGTCTAGTGCACTTACCCGTCAACAAAACTAAATTAAATTTTAAAAAACTAAGTATGTGAGCTGCCATCGATAACTTGTGGTTATCTAAAATCATCCTGAGGAAGTTTTAAATGTTCAAGGTCAAATACTGCAAATGTTGCTCTACTTTCCCTCTCTCCCACTCTCTATCCCAGCTTCATCAAACTTCATACTCACTTACAGCACAGACATGTCTCTATCATTTATTTTTCATCCTTTGTTGTATATGAGGCACACATCCATCAAACTGATACACATATCCTACTTTGGCGCCTGTAGCACTTTGAGAACACCGCTGTAATGTTTTCTAAGCAACAATTTTTAATATCCACTATCAATACTGGGTTTATGCAGATGAAGCCACCCAGTTTAACTTAGTGACTACAAGCCCCTTCTGACCATGCTGAAGCACTGGAGTTCTCCAGCAAAAGGTCAAACAAGACCCCAAACTGATTATCTCTTTGTTTGACCCATGTAGTACCTTATCCAGCTAGACTCAAGCGCACGTCAAAGATCATATGGGAACATATCCATCAACTTGATATACATAGCCTACTTTAGTGCCTGAAACATTTTGAGAACACCTCCTTCATTGTTTCTAAGCACCAAGTTTTAATATCCACTATCAGTATTGCCGATAAATCCACCACGTGTGGCTTTGTGACTACAAACATCTTCTGACTATGGTAAATGACTGGCATTCTCCAGCAAAAGGCCAACCAATACCTCAAACTGAACATCTCACTGCTTGATCAATTTCACCTTAACCAGCTACACCCATGCTCAACTCAAGGATCAGACTTAATCAGTAGCAAATAGTAGTCCCATATTTTAGAATTTAAACAATCCAAAACCCAAGTTGACAGAAAATGACCTGAGGAGGATTTTAGGCTTGTTTGACTTGGGATTTCATAAGCACAAAATCCAACTGCAGTGAGAAAGATATACTGTGACCTAATTAGAAACTCAGGTTCTGTGTATGTTATCTGGGTGCTATGTCAGCTGAGTAGGGCCCTCTCGGGACAGGTAGGTCAGCCTTCTTGTCTCAGAAAGCAATGAAAAGGGTTTCTTACACCATGCAGACTGTAGAATATTGCCTCCATGTTTTTTAAATAAATGGCTCTTTCCAGGCTGTTTTTGTTTTTTATTTTGTGGTCTTTGATCTGCTGGTAAAAGGGTTACATGGAGGTAATACTCCGCCAGCTGTATGCTACAAATCCAGACCCGGGGTGGCTCACAGACAGCATTAAGTAGCCACAGTCCCAGCGACTGTGCTGTCACATTTAGACAGATCACACTCATGTACTGCTGCTGTCCTGTACTGCTTGCTGAACCGCTAAGTGAATCAAGTCACTGGTATGCTACTGAACAGCCCCCTCCATGCTCGAGGATTTCCACTGTCTAAAAGTATAATTCAATGCAGGCTTATATGCTAGCCCTTTCTGTTGCCTCTGTTCAAGCTCACAAAGACTGTGGGTCATGGTCCGTCCATCCCTCTCCCTAATGCACAAAGAAATCAAGAAGAGTTAGAACCACAGAGTGTCAGACCCCCTCTCATGATTTGAGCCCAGCTGCAAACAGTTTGCAAGGATGTACTTACTGTAGGTCCCTTAAATATTATTAGCAGTAAGAAGCTGATTTATGGCATGTTTAAAGAAAGGGCCTTTCTAGCTTTAACAATTATTTATGTGTGTATATATATATATATATATTTTTTTACACAGGCAGCTGCCTGACCTTGGTAGCCAGACATGATTAAAGCTGATGGCACTTCTGGAGCATGGAACAAAGGCATGCTGATCCTGACCTCAGCCCCTTAATACCTGTCCTGCTTAAATGTTGGCAGGAGGGACAGCCTGTGCCTTGAGACCCTGTCAAGGACATCTAATTTCATTCAGTGTGAGTTAAACAAATGGCATAATTAGGTTACCAGATGTCCTCTTTACAAAGATGTCCTCTTTTTCCAGCTGTCAAATATTTTTCATGCACATCGTTTATCCTGTTGTATTATTATTTTTATCATTTTTTCTCTCCTACTCAGGACCTCCCTGTAAATGAGCTGTGAAGGTGGTGGATACTTTAAACATATTTACTTGGGGTCTGGCACAATCATCAGGAGGGACTAAGTGTCCTCTTTTGACATCCCAAAATCTGGTATCCCTAGGCATAATGTCAGACAACCTCTGAGCTATGTACTGAAACAGAAGTTATTATTTGCCACATAAATTTCCACTTGGATTATTACCAAGACCTGTCCACCATCCCCCTCTCTAGGCAAGCCAGGGCATCTGGGCAGCTCACCCTTCAAGCACAAGGGTGTTACAGGGAGCCATAGTCACTCTTCTTCTTTACCTCCCTCACTTCACCACCCATTGAGAAATGGAGGCTTTGAGACGCAAATAAAACAAAAAATAACACCACAAAATAAAAAAATAAAAAACACAACAACTTTTCCCTTCCTTCCTGCCCAGGGTACATACCCTCTATTTGGTACATGCCTGTTAGTTGCTAAACAGAACCTTGCACCCTCTGGGTGCTTGACTCAACCCAGATCCACTTGATAAAGACCCATCAGTGGTCCCTTGCTCTGTGAGCAGAAAGTGAATCAACTTAGGGCAGCTGGCTCCTTCTCTACATAAACCCTAGAGCTACCTCATGAGGAAAGGGTGCCAGCTAATGGCTGACCTCACGTGCCATTTTTCCTATGCTGATAATTCTCAATTATTCTCTTTACCTGTGTGGTTTGAAGGCATGAACAATGATTGCTTCTACTGCACCCTCCTAATTTCGTCAGGATTTAAATGTAAATGAAGGTACTCAAGTCTGGTGTGAAATCCTGCTTGAGTCCACTCCAAAGGTCATGACCTGACTCATGTAAGGCATCCTGGAATTTTATGATGTTTTAGTGCTAAAACATACAGTGGTTACACAGTATTAGTTAGTGCAACTGTTGTCCTCTGTAGTTCCTATGTTCTCATCTTACGCTGGCCTTTTTAAGGCACAGTAAGTGCCCTGCTGTTTTCTGTGGTTTGAAGTGTATATGAGTTAGAAAAGATGTTTTCAGAGAATACAGGGACTTTACAAGACATGTAATAGAACTGAATGAGAGTATAATTTATGCTGGCTTGTGCAGGTACTCATCATCAACTCCCATGATGCCTTGCATGAGTGGGGTCACGTCCTTTGCAATGGAGACAAGCATTAATTTATTTCGTTTTTGTTTACCGGGTGGGTGCACTAGCCATAAAATGACTATTTTCAGGCATGACCCGGGAGGTCATAGTGTATGTTTTCACACTAGGGCAAAACACTGTGAATCAACCTCATTTACATTTAAATGAAAATTAAATTAGGGGGATGCAAGAGAGGAATCATCGTTCATGTCTGCAAACTACACAGGTATACAGAAGATAGGCTGAATGGACTTTCCCTTTCTTTTTAACACATTTTTCTCCTCTGGCTTCGCTCCTGCCCATGCCCCTTGACCTCAGGGGCTGCCTGCTTCTAGCAAGCATGTTACAGGAGAAGCTGGAGGAAACGGGGAAGAGTGACAAGTTATGGGCTACCCCACCCTGGGGTTCAGACATCTCCTTCATGTCCCATAGGTTCCACAGGATCACATTCACAATCAGGTATGGTTGCTTTTGCCCCCCATGGAACAGAAATTTACCTTTCTTCTTTACACAAAAGAGAGAGAGAGAAGGGTTAGTTTTTTCCCCGACTGGAAAGTGATTCAGGCAGTCCTGGGGCCACTCTTATTTTTAGCACAAGTATTCAGTCCCTATTTTAATCGCTAGGTGGTTTTACCTTGGCTACCCTTATCTTCTGTACTAACCAGAGCCTGTATAACTTCAGGGTTGTTTCCCTTTGAACCCATTCTCACCTGCAGTCTAGCCCAGCATCGTCTGCTAGGCTGTGGGGCCTCCTTCAAGAGGCACTGACTTACATAACCAAACTACCTACACCCTATGTCCACTCACTGCATGCTGCCTCCCAACTCATTCCTCTTGAGGTGGTAGTCAGTTTTATTTTGTTGTTTATTTATCTTCCTATATCTCCCTACTATCCCTTGGGCTTGTTTGCCATGATAACCCCAGCTTGTTTTTTCCCACTCTGCTTTCTCACTGATGAACAGAACTGAGGTACGTGAGGGACCTAGCAATGGTTATTGCTAGATGCATGGCATCAGAGAGTGTCATGCAGGTACTGTAGGAAGTACCCATTACTGGCCCCCTGGACAAAAGATTTGCTCCTGCAGATTCTTAGCTCCAGCGATTTGGACCCATAAGTGGTACTCAGTGGAGAACATACTCTGGATGATCACAGGTTACAGTAAGTATGTAACTTTCACATTTCTTCCCATACAACTCAATCTCCCTGGGCCAGCTGTATACTAGTGATGTAACTGTTGCCCACAACTCTGTGACCGCCACAAAGCCCAACTGGGTTTCTGCCACCAATGCCTGTAGGGCACAGGTCTTACAGTATTCTCCAGGCTGTTGGTGTTTGTGCACATAGCACTCCATGCCCCCTGCTTCTACCTACTCAGACTTTGATGTACCCACCTTCCCCAAGTCCCTTCCTTGTCCCAGACCCTGCCACACACTGCCTCTTCCCTTCTATAGTCTTGTCCTTACCTTCTTGATTGCTTTGTCTGTTTCCCCCTTCTCCAGATATTTTTTTTCCTTGTCATTTTCTCTGTCTGTACTAGTACCAGGGGAGGCTCGATTGGGCTCCCTCCAGTTGTGTAGGCTTACCTATATCCAACTGTATTTCAACTTACTGTCCTAGATGAGTCTTTATGTGCTCTGCAAACCTTTGTCCCAACACCCTGGTGCCATCTTCGCTGGGGTGTAGGCCATCATGTTTGAGGACGTCTTTGGGTGAGGCCATAGTTGTCTGGAACTGAATTCCCCCACCACCACCAACCCTTCAGCCACACATAAACTAGTATACCCTGAACTGCTCCCTTGCACTACAGTGTGGCCTCAGCCAGACCTCTGAAACACTTACTACCCCTACTCTTTCCCTCAGTGTTCCACCTAGAAACATAGAATTTGACAGTAGATAAGTGCCGCTTGGCCCACCCAGTCTGCCCATTTCCCTACCTAATGGATAACATGCAGATCCTAGCTAACTAACAGCCTACTTCCTCCTACCCCCACCCCCTAGAATTGCCTTATGACTGTCCCATGCATTCTTGAATTCCACCACTGTTTTTGACTCCACAACCTCTCGGAAAGGTCATTCCATGCATCTACAACCCTCTCCGTGAAAAAATACTTCCTCACATTACCTCTGAGCCATCCCATCTATCTTCAGATTGTACTCCCTTGTTCTTGCACACCTCTTTCTCTGAAAGATGCTACCCTCTTGGACTTTGTTGAGTCCCTTGATTTACCTGAAAGTTTCTATCATGTCCCCCACTCCCTCCTTTCCTCGAGGCAATGCATATTAAGCTCCTTAAGACTCTCTTCATATGTCTTCTGGTGCAGACCCTGCACCATTTTAGTTGCCCTCCTCTGGACTGCCTCCATCCTGTCTATGTCTTTGCGAAGACTGGGTCTCAAGAACTCAACGCAGTACTTCAGATGGGGTCTCACCAGCTGTCTGTACAGAGAGATGACAACATCCTGTTTTCTACTGGTGATGTCTCTCCTTATGCATCCCAGTATCCCCCAACCCTCCTTACTGCCCTCTCACATTGCTTGCCCACCTTTAGGACATCTGATATGACTACCCCCAGGTTCCTTTCCATTTTTGTTGTTGTTAGTATCCAACCCCCATTGTGTACTCTTCCCCTGGGTTTTTGTTTCCCAGGTGCATTACTTTGCACTGAATCTAAGCTGCCATACATTTGACCATTGCTCCAACCTTGCCAAGTCCCTTCTCATCCTTTCCACCCCACCTTATGTATCAACTATGTTGCAGATCTTTGTGTCAACTGCAAAGAGACATACTTTTCCTTCCAGTCCCTCTGCAATGTCACTTATAAAGACATTGAAGAGGACCGGTCCTAGAACTGAACCCTGCGATACCCCACTAGTAACCCCCCTTTCTTCAGAGTGGACTCTGTTTACTATTACCCTTTGTGTCCTGTTCTCCAGCCAATTCTTTGCCCAGGCTACCATCTTGGGACCCACTCCAAGGCTGGCTAACTTGTATATTAATCTTTTGTGTAGGACTGTGTCAAATGCCTTGCTAAAGTCTAGGTAGGCCATCCACAGCGCCTTCCTGATCTACTACTTTGGCCACCCAGCCAAAGAAATCTATTAGATTTGTCTGACATGACCTTCCTGCTGTGAATACTTGCTGCCTTGGGTCCTGTGCCCTCTGGCCTCTAGGTACTACACAGTCTATTCCTTCAGAAGTGTTCCATCATTTTCCCTATCACTGAGGTTAAACTAACAGGTCTGTAGATTCCTGCTTCTGCCCTGCTCCCACTTTTGTGAAGTGGAATAACATCTGCCCTTCTCCAGTCCTCAGGTACCACCCCATCCTCCCATGATTTGTTAAAGAGCGTAGTCAGTGGTGTCACCAGTTCTACCTTAGTTCTTTTAGAATTCTGGGATGAATCCCATCAGGCTCCATTGCTTTGTCTACCTTCAGTTTTAAGAGTTCTTTCAGAACTCTTTCTTCTGTGAATGGGCTGGTATCAACTCCATATCCAGAGTGTTTCTACTGTTTGGTTACAGAACCTCTCTTTACTTCTATGCTCCTACAGTCCAGATCATTCATGCCTGCTGTTATATTCATCATCAGGTTTGTCTTTTCCCCTCTTCCAGATCTGTTCCAGCAGCCTGGCCCTTAGTCTGTTTGCTGTGGCAGCAGGGTAACAGCAGACAGACTCCTGACCATCTGGAGTGGCACCACCATCCTCCCTGTCCCCCTGGCTACAGAATCCCCAATAACTAGTGCCTTCCTCTGTCCCCTTTGGGGCCTTCTCCTCTTATTGGTTTGTCAGTAGTGGATAGTGTCTCCTTTTCTGGCATGCTAGTCCCCTCAGGTACTCCTGGGGACTTTCCACTAAGATGTATACTTGTTTGAAATGCACACACCATGTTTCACTGGTATCCATCTCTCTTTTCCCCTCTCCCTACTATCATCCAGCAAACTCTACTGGCCTTTATGATCGTGAAGCCTGTAGTAGCCTTACTGGCCCACTGACTTTTGACTTTCAAGTAGCATATCTCAGCCCTCGCAGCCTCAAGTTCAGTCCTTACGGCATGGGACCAACTACAACTGAGATAGTGGTCGTGTTCCCAGAGCACTCTTGGGGTCACCACTGTCTTGCAGCCCTTGCACTCCAACCATAACGCCCAAAGTGTACCCCTGTATGTCTGTGTGCAGTGACAGTTGTATATAAATACCTTTTGACCTTACCTACAGTGAGTTTAGGTTTCTTTCCCAACAATCACACTGACATCAGATAGCCTTTTGTGAATTATTGTGTGGACGTATCCCTTACCCCAGAATGGTTTTAGGCTGGATATCAAATAATCTCCACTCTACACTACAGGTTGGTGTGGTTCTGCCTTAGTCTTGGAGTACCCTGATGATCATTAAGCGGAGACCTCTGTGAAACTGCAAACTATCTGTGTACAATGCACCCCTGTAGGTGCCATCCACCTACGTTGTCATCCTCCCTCTTCATGATCACTCACGTGAGAGGCCATTAAGACCTCAGTCTTTGCCTGCCAAGCTCACCAGTCACAGAAAGGAGGTCATACTGCCACTTAAAGGCCACTGGTTAGCCCTTGATATTTAGTCACATGCCTCATTTACTTTTTAAAAAACATTTTACACCAAAACTGTATTTTTGTTAACATTTTAACTAATGATCAGGTCTTTAACTTATTTTATGTAATTACAAATTGGTTTCATCCTTTTTATTTCTATTTCTATCAATAACATTTTATCCATTGTGTTAATTTTTAATAGGTTTTAGTACAGCTTTTAATCTGAAACTTGATAATAAAGAACAGAACATCTTTACATTCAATTTCTTTTTCAATGTTTAGGGATCAAGTTTTGCTAATGCAAACTGTCACTGCTTTTCAGAAGGTTGGGAAACCAAATTTTACCACAGGCAAAGTAGACTGGAAAACTCTATGTTCTAAGACAGTGTGTTTCTTGTATACTGTGTTCCACGGTCAGACTGTTCCTAAACATTGCCTCAGGCTCTAATTACACTGCAAGATCAGGCCTGTACCTGCAACTTAAGAGAGGTGGAGCTACTTGAGGGGCTGGTAGGAAAGGATACTATGAGTTGGTTACACTTTATTTTAAAGCAGCAGTACTAGATAAAAAAATGGGATCATTTGCAAGTTTGTTCCCTGTGCTCTGTAGAGCACTTACCTGGTAATCTTTCTTGTTTTCGCTGTACTATCACCCCGTAATATGCTCCACTTTTCTTCATTTTTGTTTACATTTCTCCCACCCACCATGTATAACCGGAACCCTCTGTTGCCAACCGCACACATGCATGACTCACAGTACTAAACAGGGACAGCACGAATGTGCAGCAAGGGGTCCCATGGAAGTAAACAAAAGACGTGATGCAATGTGAAGGGGGTGCTCAGCTGCAAATTAGGCACCAACCATATTTGTTGTAGATCCACAACAATGGAGATAAATTTCAAATATCTAAAAAGCTAAAGATTACTAGAAAAAAATATTTACAGATATGGAAACAAGAACTATGGCTGCATGCTTCCAGCCAAAAAGAAGAATTTTGATAATCACTTCCTGATTATTCAGTACTGCTGCTTTAAATCTCAATTTCAATGTAACTAATTATTAATTGCACACAACAGGGTAATTGCACTGTAGTTACATGTTCATTGAATGCAACTACACTGCAATTGCAATGCAGTTGCATTGTAATTACCCTATAACAATAGTGTAGTTAAGCAACACTTACAATAAAGAATAACCAGTGAGCTTTCCTCATATTTTATTTATTTATTAATTAAATTTTGGTAACCAGGTAGACCCACTGAGCCCTGAAGGTCCCTTTTTCAGGGGCGACCCGGAATTAGTTACACAAAGTAATAACATTTTGCTTATACAATGCACAAGAGAGCAGACACTACATCAGTTCAATATCAGGACATTACACAGTAGAGGATCAGACAATCACCAACAGACAAATTCATTATACCATTATAATTAGGACTGTACCTATAGCCTGGGGTGGAGTTAGGACAGAACAGAACAATGGATAGCACACTCACAGCTCTGCAGGTTAAGAGGTTTCCACTTGCTAGGGTTAGGGTAGGCTAGAGTTTGTACTTAGTTCCTGAGGTGCACCCCCCCCGCATCAAATCCTCAGTATCTGCAAAAGGCATACTCGGTCACGGCCCAGGTCACAGCATCGGAATCAGCTCCAGAACTTTCTTTATTGTCTGCTGTGATGTGGGAGTTAGGGACATGGTCTTACTAGCAGTAAAACAACCGCACGAACTGCAGACTGACAGAGTTGATATTGCCATGTGTCCAGCCCTGCCCTACACAACCTGACTTCACAGCCTTGAATGGTATCAGGGCTTTACTCCGTGCACTCAAAATCCACCACCAGTCACTCACGCTGGAAAAGCTGAGAGTTGTATGGAAGGACAGAGAATATCTCTACAATCAGCTGACAGGTGCCAGGAGGCTTTGTACAGCGCAGAGGCAGAAAATGTGGACGGGAGGTTAGACCATGAGTCATGAGACTTGGACGGATGGAGCGGCTTATTAAGTCGTAAATCCTGTACTTATGCTGAGTGATGATGGGTGGAATTTGGCCAGAGTCTTATATGCACTTGTGAAACAGACACACTTCAGAGATTATTTGCAAGTATTTTACATTTATATTCCTAAGTGACTTGAGAGTGGTGTCTGTTGGAGCCAAACTGGTGGTTCCTGCCACAACGGATGTTTTGACTGCTGCTTTTGTAGTGCAGAATGTGCCAAGAAAGCTGATATTTTGGAGATATACAAAACAGATCCACTACAGATCATGGGACCTTTGTCTTAACTTTTTTCATTCTCCAGTACTGATGGACTTGTAAGTACTGGCATAGTCTTATTTTCATTACTAGGAAAGGGGTGGGTGGAGGGTGTTGCAGAACTGGCTCCTGTTGATATAGAAGTGAAGAGACAGTATACATATTGTGTCACTCTGCAAATGCTCCAAGCTTTCCACCAGTTTTTATTCTTATTAATGATCAGACTTAGTTGGATGGGTAGTTTGTTGGTTGAGGAGACAGCAGAGGGTGGTGGTAAATGGAGTTAAGTTGAGAGGGGTCACAAGTGCAGTGCTGTAGGAGTCAGTCCTGGGTCAGCCATTTTCAATAATGTTCATCAGTGGCACAGAGAAAGACTACAAGGCAAGATGTGCTCTTTTCACATAACACTAATCTCTGTGGCAAGGTAGAAAGCAAGGAGGGGTACAAAAGCTGCAAAGGGACCTGTATGGGTTGGAGAGGTAGTCCAAAGTTTGGTAGTTAAAATTAAAGGCCAGAGCGATGCAAAGTAATGCACACAGGAACAAGAACAACATGACAGAACTGGATGGGTGGAGTAAGCTGGGCACTACCTCTGAGGAAAGTGACTTGGACACCGAAGTGGCTCCCCAAAACAACCTACATCTAAGGAGACACTGAGACCTCTGCAGCCACGCTTGTCTGGTGGTTTAAGCCAAGTCCCGAGAAAGGGGAGACAGCAACTTTCTATGAGTAAAACTGAGAGGAAAAGAAAGAGATGGAATAAACTTACAGGATTTGAGATGAAGCAATGTAGTTTTAGTAGACAGATCAACACTGTTGTATGGGGCTGAAGACGTGGTGGAAGCCACTAAACTGTTCCCCCCATTTTATAAGTGTGTTTAATATAATAAAAGCAGTTATTGTTTGCTAGTTAAAATTCAAATGCCAGAACGTGCAAAGTATTGCACACAGGGAACAAAACCACATGACAAAATACTGGATGGGTGGGGTGCTGGCACTACCTCTGAGGAAAGGGACTTGGGAGTCATCGCAAGTGGCTCCTAAACAGCCTAACCAATGCAACATGGCCCACAGGCAGCCAGGTGTCTGGGTATACTGGAAGTGGATTCAATGGCAGGAAGAAGGAAGTAATGCTATCTCTCTATAGGATATGGATATAGGATATCATGCAGGCAGTATAGCGCAGTGGTTTAAGGCTTTGAGCTGCAAACTTGGAGACCTGGATTTGAATCCCACAGCTTCCACTTGCATACTGTGTGACCCTGAGCAAGTCACTTAACTTCCTTGTGCTCCCAGGTCACACCTGTAGACAAGCTTCAGCTTAGTGTTTCTATCCAGGTAAAAAAAAATAATTGATCACAGGTAAGGCACAGTCTGGAATACTGTGCCCAGTTCTGGAGTCCCTGCCTAAGAACAGACAAAGACAGGTTGGAGATGGTGCAGCACAGGGTAACCAAAATGATTCAGGGCCAACAGGGTGGATCCTACGAGGACTGGTTTAAGGCACTGAACACGTACTTACTGGAGGCCAGAAGGGAGAGGGGCAATATGAATTTCTAGTTTGTGAAAGACAGTAACAGGGTATACTGTGAGAAAACATTCATCCGAAATAGTAAGTCTAAAACACAAGGTCGGGAGTGGAAGCTGGCAGGAGGGCGGGGGGATTTAGGATGTATATGAGAAAGTTTTATTTTACAGAGAATGTGTCTGAGCTGTGAAAAAGCCTGCCAGCACAGGTGGTGGTGCAAAAAGTTTCAAGCACCCCCTGGCACAGAGTTAAAGGGGAAAAGTAGCACAAACAGCCTCACACCTAAGTGTGGGGCTGGCCACAATTTGCACTTTGTGTACCAACACATTTTTGTACTTATTGCTTACTGCAGTACAGTAGATTCTATCAGGCTGATTTCACTGACTTCTGAGCCAACATTTTCCAGTAACTACAAATCCTAGAATCCCTTCCAGCTGACATCAGAGGTGGACTACAGCAGTGGGAGATTCAATATTCAAATGTTGGGGGTCAGACCAAAACATTCTTGGGGTCAGAAATTTCTAGACAGGCTTTGCACAACATTTTTCAATACTTTTTCTACCAAGGATATCTGTGTAAACCTTTCAATATACAGGGTCAGTGCTGAAGCACTGCTTTCATTTTTGTGCTTCAAAATCCTCAAAAAATCCCATTTGGGGACTTCAGTAGGGGGTTAACGCAAGACGTGGTAGATTGCATCGGGCTCATTTTGCTGACCTGACATTTTTTGTGACTACAATCCACAAATTAGTGGAGGACTGTAGCAGTGGGAGATTCAGTGAGCTGCAGTGCATGTTAGAAATGTTATAACCTCAGATCAGATGTTTTCTGGTCCTTCTGTTCTTCCAGGGCTAGAACAGACCTCTGTGACTGTACGTACCCGAGGAGGACAGTGGGACCAGCAAAAAAACAGATCAGAGCTTATACAAACTGTAACATGCACTGCAGCTTATTAAATCTCCCACTGCTTGGCTCTACATTAGTAATATGGAATAGGGGACATTTACCTACTGTTATTTGCACTACTTTAAGTAAATGGTTGCAGGCTTGATTTTAAAAATCGAGCAGTGTCTTATTAGAAAATGCTTATGGACATTACAAACTAAGCAGTCAATCGTTGAGAAATGTTTTCCGAGTTGCAACTAGGGCTGTGGGTACATGGTACCTGCCTGCAGTTTTTAAATGGCTTAAGCACGTAAACCTGAATTATTTTGGTGCAAAATGTGCACAGTATACTGACTACATCTAACAGTCTGTGGTTTGGTTGTCTCTTTATCCCTTTTTCATCACAGGTGATTTGGGAGATGGAGAATCTGAACTACGGGATAAACCTGTGATAGTACAAGCTTGAAGACAGTTCACCAAAGGGTACAAAAGATAATGTGAGTATGTTTCTACTGTTGTTAATGTTAACAACATAGTCACATTAATATAGTCTATAGCTGTTGGAGGGCTTTCTAAAACACAGAGAAATGCAATTAGCTAAGGAAGTGGAGATCATAGTAATTCTCAGTAATACAGCTATTTATAATGATATATGTCACGCACTATACGACATGCTAGACAAGCTAGTGCACAGCAATAATCAAGGACATTAACAAATGTGTACAGTTGAACATAATTGGTGACACCCTCCAAGATCGTAACACCCACAAAGTGTGACAAATCCATTTTTTGTAAACTGTTGTATCAGTTCCTTACTCTCCCGTACTGTTCATTTTGATGTACCTTTTTTTTATTTTAAATAAAGGTTTTTATTCCCCTGGGCTGACCGGGTAGCTGCTCAGCCCTATCCCAGGGTGCTATCGGCCTGCTGCCTTCTCCTTCTGGGGTAACGTCCCCCCCACTGATTCCCCACCCGGTGGGGGGGGGGGCAGTTCTCCTCCCCAGAGACTCTCATCCAGATGTCTCTCTGTCGGAATGGCAGGGTGAGCTGTGGTATCTCGGGCAGGGCTTTGTGTAGCCCAGTCTCCTTTCACGTTCCTCCTGAGGTTTTCTCCCTGCCCCCCTGAGGCTATGGCAAACAAACACGACACATGCAAGTGGAGGCGTGCATGTGCTTCAAAACCACCAGCCCTTTCCACCCACCTGACTTTCATCAGCCACCCGAGCACTGGAGCTACCACCAGGCCTCCACCTGCTGGCAACCAAAAGCTGGGACGGCTCATCACTCCAGCCTGGGAGAGGAGATCTGCCAATGACCGTTAATCCTCTCCCAGCCCCCCCAGCCGGTTACCCAGTAACCTAAGCTGGTTCCTGAACGCAGAGTTGCCAATGTGGTGAGAGGTGGGATGCTGGCAGCATCTCAGTCCTCTGCACCACTGGGCCAGCTGATGTATCCATTTTGTACAACTATGTGCAAAAAGGCATAAATATAAAGTTAAAATAAATTCAGCAGTGTAATATTTTGAATATTCTCCAATGTGTAATAAAAAAGACATATGTCTGGTCAGTTCTGTGTACACTGATTTACTGCAATGTACAAATTACAAGGGAACAATCAGCACTAAGACCCCCACATCCATGTCTGTGGCCAGTCCCAATTTGCACAAAAAACATTTTTTTTTACTTGCTGTTTATTGCAGTGTAGTAGACTGTATCAGACTGATTCTGTTGACTTCCAAGCAGACCTTTGCTATAACTATAAATCCCAGAATCCACTGAAGCTGACAGCAGGGCTGCAGCAACAGGAGATTTAATAACCTGCAGTGCATGCTGGAGCTTTTATTTTTTTGCAGTTAGTGATGTTTCTTAGGTGCCTAAGCTACCGTACGGATTGCCACTAGCTCCGATCCCTGCTTTCCAGCACAGCTTGCCTTCAGCAAGTGCAGCATGCCTCGTGGTGATGATGTGCAGGGCTCAGGTGGTTGGGTTCTGTGGCAGCTTGGACAGTCATATTTTCTGGTATTTGCCCACAAAGGCAGTGTGCAGTGTTGCCCAGATGTCTCCATGCATGCTGCCATGCATGGAGTGTAGGCTGCTGCCACTCCCTCACTCCCTCCCCCTATGCCGACATCCCCAAATTAACCTCACCCGCATCCAATGCCAGGGGCCAGGAAAACACCAGGAACTAAAACCCTTCTTCACTGGGAAAGGAGAGCAGTTCTCTGTGTAACCCCCAGGTGGTGCTATCCCAAGGGTTACTACCCCTGCCTGCTTGACTACTGACAGGGTGAGGGGCCTAGGTTCTATGGTGGGTGCCTCCACCCAGATTTCAGGGTTTGTAATGGTTGGTCTAGTTTGGTCACAGCCCTCTGGGACACAGACCCCCTTCTAACCCTCTTATGGCCCACACGATGCACAGGAGTTACAGTACCAATACCCCACATGTACACACTGTTCATTCATAAGGTACCACTTACCCTCGAGACTGATTCGCAGGTTTGTCTCTGAGAACCCCCTGAAAAATAAGGTTAAGCAGCATACACAAACCAGTACCATGCTTGGCATGAAGGTACTGACACTTCAGACAGTTTAAAGTTTAACAACAACAAATCTGATTTATTTAGGGAACAGTAACACAGGAGGGGGAAATCAGGTTAATTAGTGGCATTAAATCACAGTACTGTGCACACATACAGGGTCTGAAAAGTCACACTCTGGATACCCATGTTGGAGGGGGGCTAGCCAGGTCCATTGCCCGGGGTTGGCCGGCAGGTGCAGATGGATAGGGCCCTGTAGAAGAAAATATATGCACAACACCCAATTGTAATCCGAGCCTGATGGCTCAGTCCATGAAGCAAAGAAACAACAAGAATTAGATGACACACTGTGACTGAAAACAGGCTGCAGGAATACCCTGATTTGTACCACAATACCCAAGCTGAGAACCGGTGGTGGATGTTCTTCTGATTGTCAGAAACAGCAGGGCATGGAGACAAAGTCCTTGTGACTGGACCCCACTGCAGTTTATAGCAAACGGATTTAGTTTGAGACAAGCTGGGTTTGCTTCCAGCTTCACACACACAGCACAGGGATTGGAAATAGCGATTCCCCACAAGCACTACACACATTCATATGTAAAAGGAAGTATTATACCAGGCTGGCTGCTCCTCAATCCCAATCACAATTACTGCAAGATACCCGGGAGCACACACAGCAGCTTCAGTTCCTGACAGACCGAGTGCGATTCAGCAATTTCTCCAGTCTTCTACAGGGTGAGCCTGGTTTTTACTCTTCAGATCTCCCTCTTTCTCCTCACAAGTCGGAATCAGTCCAAACTGGTGCTTACAATGGCTGCAGGCCGAACCACAAGGCCTCACACACGCTTCCCGGGCAAAACTATACACCGCAGAAGCACAGAGCTCCTTCTCTCAGCAGTCACAACTGATCTAAGCTTTCCAATCACAGAGCAGGGCATTTCCTTTAGCTCCACATCATTCTGTTGGTTGGTTCGGCTGTCATGCACAATAAGACTTCCTTTGCACTTCCAGTGACTGCAAAATGGAGCGATCACTCCGCAGCTCGGGCAGGATTCGAGCATTAAATACACAGTCCCCCCCATACAAATTAAGTCTGCAAGCAGACTGCTCTTAAAGAGACAGTACGTGCAGGCTCAAATAGCACTCACTTAAAACCACATTTAAACAGCTCAGATACCGAACACCTTCCAGACTTGGAGCATTCAGGCAAGCTCCTGGAAGACTTTTGGGAACCCCCATTTGCAGGGTGGTTACACCTGGATGCTCAGTCTTCTCCCTCTCTGGGAAAGGAGAGCAGTTTTCTGGATGCTCAGCCTTCTCCCTGGCCGATCCTTGGCGGTCCAAGTCTGCATCCGAACTTGGGTCACTGATGCGGTGCGAGGTGTGGCATCCATCGCCTCAACCTCAGCCTCGCCAGGCTGGCATGTTAGAGCTTTTATAATCTTCGATCAGATGTTTGCCGATCCTGCTGTTTTCTGGAACTCAGGACTGTCCTCTGTGTCTGTACTTTGGCCTGGGAGGACAACGGGACCAGAAACAAAAGGCAAGAGTTATTAAAGCTCTTAACATACACTGCAGGATATTGAATTCCCCACTTCTGCAGCCCTGCTCTGCTATCAGCTGCAAGGGATTCTGGGATTGTAGTTGCAGAAAATGTTAGCTTGGAGGCGACAGAATCAATCTGACACAATCTACTATACTGCACTAAACCAATAAATAAAAGGTTTTGCATGCACAGGACCCTATGCATTACACAGATACAGTATGTAGATACAAAAATTTGTTGGTAGGTAAGAATCACTTGGTCCACCCAGTCCCTCGCTTAATCCTACCTATAGTATTCTCCGCAGATCCAAATTAATCTCTGGTTCTTTCACCTGTCCCTTGGTCCTTCCCCCTAAGATTCCCTTGTGCCTCTCCCAAGTTTTCTTGAACCCTTCCACTGTTTTCACCCCAACAACCTTGGCTGGTAACATGTTCCTGAAATCTACCTCTCTTTCTGTGAAGAACTTTCTTATATCTCTCCTGAATCTACCCCCCTCCAGCTTCATATCACGCCCCCTTGTTCTTGGGCACATTTTTCTTCTGAAAAATACTCCCAACCTGTACTTTATTTATCCCGTTTATGCACTTAAATGTCTCTAATATATCCTCTCCATCCATACTTCTTTCTAGGGTGTACATATGGAGTTCTTTTAGTCTCTCCTCGAGGTCTTCTGTTGAAGACCTCGCACCACTTTAGTTGCCCTCCTCTGGACCACTCCAACTTTGTCTATGTCCTTTAATAGATGTAGTCTCCAGAACTGTACACAGTATTCCAGATGAGGTATCACCAGTGACCTACACAGAGGTAACACAGCCTCCCTGCTTCTGCTGGTTATCCCTCTCCCTATGCAACCCAGCATCACATTGGCTTTTCCAACTGCCTTGCCACACTGCCTGTCTACCTTTAGGTTATTCAAGATAATTATACCTAAGTATCTCTCCTGCTTGGCTGTTGTCAATATCACGCCACCCATTTTGTATTCAGCCACTGGATTTCTGTAGCCCAGGCGCATTATTTTGCAATTTTTTCACACTGAACCCAAGTTGCCATACCCTACACCACTCCTTGAGTTTTCTCATACCCTGTACAACCTTTCAACCCCTCCTGGATTGGCCACCATGTTACAGAGTTTGGTATCGTTCACAAAGAGGCAGACCTTCCCTCCAGCCCTCTGCAGTGTCACTTATAAACAAATTAAAGAGGACCAGTCCCAGCACTGATCTCTGTGGAACCCCACTTGCCACCCTCCCCATCTCACCTATGAGTGAACTCTGTTTACCGCCACCCTGCCTCCTATCCTGTAACTAATTTCTTACCCAATTTACCACCTTTGGACCCACTCCTAAGCTCCTCGGCTTGTTTAATAGTCTCCTGTGTTGGATGTAGTCAAACGACTTACTGAAATAGAGGTATGCCACATCCACAGCACCACCCTGATCTACTTCCTTCCTCACCCAAAGAAATCAATCACATTTGTTTGACATGAGCACCTTCCTGTGAATCCATGCTGTCTCTCAGCCTGCAGCCATCTGATTCAAGATAATCCTCTTTCCTCTCTTTCAAGTAATGTTTCCATTAGCTTTCCTACCAACAAAGTCAGTCCGACTGGCCTATAACATCCAGCTTCCTCTCCCTGCTGTCGCTTTTATGAAAGGACTACATCTGCCCTCCTCCAGTCCTTTGCAGCAACACCTGTTTCTAGTGAGCTGTCAAAAAGGACTGCCAGAAGTGCAGCTGGTACCTCACTGAGTTCTTTGAATACCCTAAAATATACCCCATCTGGTCCCATTGCTTTTCATATTTTAAAACTAGCAAATGCCCTCTTCTTTGACAAAGGACTGGTATTCATTTCCCTCATTACAAACTGAAAATTGCATTTTTGTGGCCCTTCCCCTTCTTCCTCCACCTTGAACACTGAGCAAAAGTACTTGTTTAGTATGCCTGCCTTTTCCTGATCACCATCTGCGTAGTCTCTCCATCTGTGTAGCCCCCATCCCTTTTTAATTTTGTAATTCCTCCCCATCCTCTTCTTTTCCCTTATATATCTAAAAAGTACCTTATCCCTTCGTTACTTCTTGGGCTATCCTCAGTTCAGTTTTGCCTTTGCCTTCCTCACTGATTTTCCTGCTTCTCTCTGTTTCTGCAGAAACACTTCCTATCTTTCTTGCTCTGTGTCTCTCCTTATACCTGCTGAATGCCACCCATTTAGCCTTAACCATTTTAGCCACCTCTCCTGAGAACCACAATGGTTGTTTTTTTTTTTCCTTTCTTTTACTCACTTGCCTGACAAATGGGTTATAGTCTTCAACATGGCACCGTTTAATTTCACCCCACTGGTCCTCCACTCCACCTGGGTTGTTTCCCCCTGCCAGTTCCCCCTTTAGACATTCACTCACCTTTACAAAATGTACCCTCCTGAAGTCCAGGACAGGATTCTCACTCGAGTGTGGTTTGGCTTTGCCTTTTAGTGAATCACACTGTACGGTGATCACTAGTCCCCAGGTGGCATCACATCTTGACATCTGCCACACTGCTTCTATTTAAACAGTTGCCCCACTTATACTGTCCATGCTTACAATGGACAGCCGATTACATCAGATGAATCCTGAATTCCGCAGCACAGCAACATACAGTTCACCGGAAGACTAAAACAAATGCTGCCGATTCTATCAATTCAAAGTGGAATTCCATCAGGGCACATCACAGAAAAGTCTATAAAACTGAAATACCTATATCGATATACATAAACACATAAAAACAATATATTTCTAGCAAACATCTTTCGTGTCTATGTGCACTGTGCAGATCGAAACTGCTGACAGGGCAGTGCCAGCAACAGAAATTATGCAGTCAGATTTGTAAAAACAAACAAAACAAACAAAAAAGACCAAAAGATTCTTCATACAAATCTGCCTCACAGCCATAATCGCTAAACATCTGGAGCACTGTCTTCAGGAAATGGAAGACACCTGTGAATAGCTGCAGCTGAGTTCTGTGGCTCTGCCAAACTGGCCACCTTAACATACCTCCCAACCTCCTGCCTCATAAATCAGGGACAAGGCTTAAAAAGTCAGGGACAAAGGCCCAAAATCAGGGACACATTTTAAAATTGGTGCTATCCACTCAGGAAGCTGGCAGAATAAGGGACTTAGTGTATAATACATTTTCTGAAGAATAAGAAGTCTGCAACTGTATTGTTTAACATATTTTTATTCTTACAATCTTTACTGTTTAGTCAGGGGAACACAGATTTTAGGAGGGACATAGTAAAATTTTGAGGTGAAATCAGGGACATCCCTGAAAATCAGGGACACTTGAGAGGTATGCACCTTAATATGCATATAATAGCTCTCACAGGCTCAGCCACTTGCATGACAAGGGGAGCTGCTTCCAAATGGAAGTCCTTCCCCTATTACTACTGAACATCTTACTCAGCAAACGAGAGGAACTGTCCACTGTTCCGTGCTGCAGGAAAGACTCTGAGGAGATGGTGCAGCCTCTTAAATTTGGTTACATTTATTTTCTTGGAATCCATCAGTATGAGTCACAGATTTACAAAAGAGGGCAAAATAAGAGTCAATATACTTGTGAAACATTAAAAGTTTAATTCTGATCATAAATGGACAGGCAGTGATATTCTTGTTCACAGCTGGAGTAATGCATGAACATTCCCTACTTATGAGGCACTGGGTGCAGACTTAATGGGTCTAGACTCTGAGTCCCTGCTGGCCTTAAAGGGACACTCTCAACCTGTTTTTCATCATATTATTTCTAGTTAAAAACTTACATTTTGTGATTGCTTACCTTCTAAAATTCATTACTGTTGCAGTTTGTTTTGTCTGTCTCCTTGTTTAGTAGAACTGAAATGCATGCTAATGTATATTTATAAACAACCTTGTTTTTTTTACAATCCTGGATCTGTTCTTACTACATACTTCCTGAGCATTAGAAACACACCCGACCAGTGCAGTCACTCATGAGGCAGTAGCCTCCTAAACTCCCACTGCATCATGAGGGGCTAGACTGTGTTGGGGGTGTTTCTAAGTCCAGGAAAGATGCAGTTGGGGTTGATCGAGGAATGTAAATAAACCTGTGTTTGTCTGGTAACAACAGTATGGTGGGCAGTCAGTTTTTCACTTTTTTAAAGAAAAAAAGTCAGAATCAAACTACCAGCTACATCAACAATCTTTACAGAATGTAGGCAATCATAAAATGTGTTTTTTAAACTAGGGACGTTTTGAGACCTAAGGGGGTTGACAGTGTCCCTTTAAATTAGTATCTTATTATTTTATTTATTTATTGAAATGTTTCAACAGGAAAGCACTCTGAGCAACAAGTTGCTCGTCTCCCAGTGCAACCTGGGGGGTAGTGGAACATAAAGATAGTTTACAGAGATTTGGTACACAATACAAATTTACAGTAGATTACATTCATATTATTTGAGCAGACTGTACAGGAGTAATGAAATAGCGGGAGGCTAACAGTTTTGAACGAGATAGATACTATGCCAACACTTTTGGACTAGACAGAGATACCACAACACAAAATAACATTTGGGCATACACTAAATGACACATAACTGTGTAGCTAGAAAATGGCTGAATAGAATTGCTGTAGTTTGATCTAGGAAGTTAGTGAGGAGTAAACACCGGCAGAACAGGTTGGCTAAGGTATAACTGAAGTACAAGCTAACGACAAGTACATTAGAGATTAGGGGTCAAGCCATAGCTAGGGCTGCATAAGGGGGAGAAGGGAAGGTGAGAGGTAAGTATATCGGTAGGCAGTGAAGCGGGGGAGAGGAAGGAGATGGAAGGAGAAGGCGAAGAAAGAGGTAGGAGGAGAAAGGTCTGCTGGGGCCTAACCCCTTCAGTATGCTGAGGCCCCTGCCTGCACAAGGCAGGGGTCAAGCACGACAGAAAGGGAGCAGGCTGTGGCAGTGAGAGGTAGAATACAACAGGAGGGAAGCAGGTTGTAGGGAGCGAGGGGAAATAGGCTTCAGAAGACCAGAAGAGAGGGGTGAAGGTGAGAGAGAAGAGAGGCCAAATCCCAGCCCTTCAGGATGTGGAGAAGTGGAGGGAAGAGTTGGGTTAATGGTGTAAGGATAGGTTAGGACAGGCCCTTGGTACAACTCTGGATGATTGAGAAATCACAGTAAGAAAACAATGGAGAGTCTGAAGGGAGGGAATCAGGGTTGGGGAAGGAATGGTGTTTTTTAGGTGGGTGGGAGGTGGAGCTGCAGCAGGGGCATTGCATGGGTACTGAGGAGGGGTAGGGTTTGTCAGGGGCTTAGAGGGGGAAGTTAGGGAGGGTCGTAGCAGGAACAGCTAGGTGCAAGGAAGTTTTTGAGGGCAGAGCTGATGGAGTAGTAGGAGGATAAGTGACAAATTAGAGGGGGGAGGAAATTCCACTTTTTTTTGGGAGGTGGTGAGAGTAACCGGATTGGCAGATGAGGGTGGCTCTGCGGAGGACTGCCAGAGTACAAGAGCCGGATGATCTAAGGGAGTGGGGGGTGATAAAAAGGAGGGGGAGAGGTAGGAAGGGAGTTCACTCAGCCAGTGCTTGGAGGAGAATTTAGCACAATGGGAGAGTTGTCTGTTAGTAAGAGAGGGGAAAGATAAGGCATGATAGAGATCACAGTGGTGGGTGAGAGAGGGAGTATCAAGGGCAAAACGGCAGAAGGAATTGAAGAAGGTATCCAATTTGGCGGGGATGACTTGGGAGCAGCACCGTGGACTACCATCACAGTAGTTGAAGATGAACAGGATAATATTCTGAACAAGCTCATGCCTAACCGTAGAGAGGATACAACTATGGTTCCCAAACAGGGCACCAAGCTTGGGGCGCAATTTATTTTGGATGGCGTCAATATGTCTGGAGAAGTTTAGGTGCTGATCCAGCCAAACTCCTAGGTACCTGAAAGAAGATGTGTCCTCAAGTAAAGTCCCATCAAAGGTGTGGAAAGAGGGCAGGGAGGGAAGCCTAGAGAGTCTCTGCCTTGTGCCAAGGTCATGGAGACAGTCTTCTTGGCAATTAGAAAAAGTTGATGGTTAGCAAACCAGAGCTGAACCTTGCCAAAGTCTTGCTGCAAGTTGGATGTAACCTCAGCTGGGCAAGAGCCAGATGCATACAGGATCATATCGTCGGCATACATGTGTATGGCAGTGATGGAGGAGCAGATAGATGGAAGGTTGTTTAGGAAGATGGAGAATAATAAAGGCCCTAGCACTGAGCCCTGAGGCACTCCAGTATTAATCGGGAGGGGAGGGGAAATGACATCAGAGATCCTGACTGATTGGGTTCGACCAGTGAGGTAGGCCTTGAACCAGCTAGTGGTTGAAGGAGATAGGCCAGCTGTTGAGAGGGAGTCAAGGAGAAGGGAGTGGGAAACAGTGTTGAAATCCTTGGCGAGGTCGATAAAAGATGGCTGAGGTGATCTGGCCATTGTCCATCCCGGTATGGATAGAGTCAATGAACCGAAGTAGGGAGCTAGCGGGTGAGTGATTTTTCCTGAAGCCAGATTGGAAAGGGATGAAGTAGGAGGTGTCAGTTAGACATGAGGTAAGCTGGGAAAGGACAAGGTGTTCTTTGAATTTAGCTAGGGTAGGGCGGAGAGAGATAGGGCGGTGATTTCCAAGGGAAGATTGGTCACCGCTTTTGGGAAGAGGGAGGACCACAGCATGTTTCGATGGGGTAGGAACTGAGGCAGTAGAAAATGAGAGGTTTAGAATTAGAGAAAGGGGAAGTAATGGCCGAGACAGAGAAAGAGAGAGTGAGGGGTCAAGGCCATCTGGGAGGAGCCTTTGAGGGGCTGATAGCGAGGGCTTGTAGCATGTCATTTGGGGAGACTGTATCAAGGAGAAGAGCGGGTGGGAGAGGCACCATTGGAGAGGAGAGAGAGAGAGGAAGGAGGGATTTCAGCAGCTCAGTAGCATAGGTGGTATAGTAGAGTTACATTCAGCAGCCACTGCACCTGGGTCGACCACAAGTGTCATTTATTTTAAGCATGGGGGGGGCGGAGTGGGAGAAAAGAGGCGTGAGCCACCTTTCACAACTTGGAAGGTGAATTTATGTTTGGGAGGAAGGTGGCGTTAGTATTTGGACTTTGCTAGCTTTGTAGGCCCTAGTACAGGCATTTACAAAGCTTATGGTAAGTCACGATCGCTAGGAAGCTGGGTTGCTTTATGACATTTCCAGGCATGATCTCTAACTCTGAGACAGGCCAAAGGTTCTGGAGTAATCCAAGGTAAGTGGTTTCCCAACCCTGGTTTGTCTAAATAGGCAGTATTCCAAGTCTCTAGAATATATGTAAAATAAGCAAAGTCTTAATAAGATGGAATAACAACTCAGAACCAGTGGAGAGACTGGGTGTGAAGAGTTCTACTGTAGGTTTAAATATTTATATTCACCTGGCATGATACACTGATTCACAGAATCAGAACCTAATTGATACAGCCACAGCCCCTACCCTAGCAAGCCTTCTCTGTTTTTATGCATGTGCAGCCAACATGGTATAAAGTAAAGTAGATCACGCTCAATGCCACTGATACAAGTACATAGTGAGAGCTAGTTATCCTCCAATCTTTTGTACAAGCTGCAAAAAGCACTGATGAGTAGGACCCTATCTGATATACTGCAAGCTGCGATACCCCATCACGGCCTTTTTTCCCTCTGTACCAAGCTCTAGCTCCGTAGTCAGGGTTATAGAAATACGGGCCCGAATGGTATTCTTTAACACCTTCTGTTTACACCTTGCACACCACAGCTCCCAAAAGTACTAATCAGGCGCCTCCAAAATGGCAACAAAGCCTAATTAAGGCAAAAGCAAACTTAAATATTCATGCAGCGTTGATCTATTTTGCATGAGGAAATTCAGTGACAATCAATCTACTGCTTGCATACTTGATAAACTTGGGAACATTTTTTTGAATAGCAATTTATAAATGAGGTCTGACATTCTTATTTCTGTATGACAATTTCTGACCAAATCAGCATTTGTTTAATATGGTAATTCAAAATGTAAACACACGAACACTTTGATGTCTGCTGTCAACTGTGATGGGTATTGTATATTTATCTACTACAGACAATAAATCTGACTAGACACCTTTTTCTGTAAGGCTGAACCCTGTGGTAACCTCTTTTGATAATATGATAACAACCTGAGGGATTCTGTAAATGTAACCATTTGAAATGCAAACTCTTGGCATCGATTAATTTACAGGTAATACAGTGCATGGATGCTGAAACAGGTTTCTAAAAAGAATTGTCACTTTCACTGTTACTTAGTAGAAGAGACCACAGTGCATAGCAGGGGGTGGGCATTTGTCTGTGGGCACGTCCCCCTTGAGTGAAACCTGGGCAGGCAGGGGAAGGGAGAGGTGGGGTTGAGTGGTAGGTGGGCACCACCCAATGGGGCAGGGGTAGTTCAGCTAGGCAGGTGAGTTCCCAGGGCAGAGGGTGGTCCAAGGTCAAGGGAGAAGCAGCAACCTATTTAGAGCTGGTGCCAGAAGGCTTTCCCTCTTTGCTCCTCTCTCCTCAGGCGAAATGGAATTGCTGGCGCTCTTTCTCGTTCACAGTGGCAGAGATTTCAGCATGCACCAGTGGTGGAGAGTTACCCCAGAAGTTCCAGCATACCTGTGGGATTTGGTAACACCGAAGCCTGGGAATTAATCAGGGGGTTATTGGCTTCTAGAACAAGGGCAGTAATCAAAAGGGAATGGATACTTTTTTTAAATGTATGCCATGGGCAAGATTGGGGCAACATCTGGCCCATCCCATTGGACCACTTGTACCCCTATATCCTCCATATGAGGTGGGGAGGGAGTCATGGGTTGTAGTCAGGCAACACCTGGTGACTATTGCCGGGTTTTCCAAGGTTATGGGATATGCTGATCACACGGGAGCCTTCCCCTTGGGCAAGATGCTGGAAGGTTGGGCCCCAGAAGCCCTGAAGAGACCAGACTGCAGGCAGTCAATTAGCCCAGAGTTTTTGAACTGGGGGTGGGGGTGCTGCCGGGAGTTTGCTCCTCTGAGTCAGAGGCCCGCCTGTTTAGAACAGCCTTCATGGTGGCTTTCAGTGGAACTTTCCGTGTATCAAAATAGTGCAACTTAACAATGCGGCAGGGCCGCCTGTAGCACTGACGGATGAGGACATCACGCTGACAAAAGTGGACGTGTTCATATAGTTGCGTAGTAGCAAGACAGACAGCATGGCATGAGGGTGCTAGTGCCATTTAAGGTTCCTGCCAGGGGTTCAGTGGGAGGTCTGGGCAAGGGTCCAGGACTACATCACACAGAGAGCGAGTGGGGACATAGCATTCTTCCATCACAAAGATGGGTCCCGGTCATGGCCTTTCAGTTGAGGTGGGTGTTGTGCAAGAGCTTGGAAAGGTTGGGGATGAACTCGAAGGGTTTAACACCCACTCCTTTCAGATCAAAGCTGTATTACATGCACGGGAAAAAGGGCTCACAGATATATAGATTCAGACATTGGGTAGATGCCGGTAGCAAGCATTTGAAGGTTATGTGATGCCACACATGCTTTAACCTTGTTATTTTGTCTTGACAGGTGTCAGGCTCCAGTGAATGATGATTTGGGTGTGCAGCCACTCCTCTGTACACTGGGCAGCCAGACATGGTGGTGAAAGCTTGTTCTTGGGTTCGTGGGCCTTTGAAGTACATTGTCTGGGCTGTAGGGACATATGCCGGCAAGGGTTACTCCTGATGGTGTTAACAGAAGCCTGATGGAGGGGACTGCCCCAGATCCTGGTGTTTCATTTGGGGACCAATGACACAGGGATCATATCATTCATCGAACTGCTAAGACATGCAAAAGAGGACTTAAGCTATATGAAGGGCATATGGCCAGGTGTGCATATCATGTGGTCTGATGTTATTCAAAGAAAGCAGTGGTGCCATGCACGCAATCCCAAGACCCTAGAGATACATAGATACATAGACAGTGTCGACAGATAAGGCCCTATGGCCCACCCAGTCTGCTCATTTGAGCTTGTAAGTTCAGTTTATGTTTTCCAAGAAGTCTGTTGCCCCTTACCCCTGACCTCCAGAATTCCTTTATGTCTATCCCATGCATTCTTAAATCCTGTGATTGTTTCAGCCCCCACCACTTCCTCTGGCAGGGTGTTCCACTTGTCCACCACTCGTTCTGTGAAGAAATTCTTCCTCACGTTTCCTCTGAATCGTCCTCCCTCCAACTTCATCCCATGCCTTCTAGTCCTGGAACATCTTTTTTGCTTAAAATAGTGTATTCCTGCACCCTGTTCCTCCCTGCAAGATACTTGTATGTCTCTATCATATCCCCTCTCTCCCTCCTCTCCTCCAGGGAGTACATGTTCAGTTCCTTCAACCTATCCTTATAGGACTTGTGATGCAATCCATGCACCATCTTTGTTGCCCTCCTCTGAACCTTCTCTACCCTATGTCCTTACGTAGGTAAGGTCTCCAGAACTGTACAGTGTACTCCAGGTGGGGCCTCACTAGTGTCTTGTATAGTGGAATTATGACCTCCCTTTTCCTGCTGGTGATGCCCTGCCTATGCATCCCAGCATCCTATTCTTTACCTGCTGCCTTGTCACACTGTTTCCCTGCCTTGAGGTCATCAGAGATGATAACCCCAAGATCCCTTTCCTGCTTGGTGCATTATACCTCACCCCCAATTGATATATTGTGCCAGGGTTTTTTCCATATGCATTATCTTGCACTTCCTTGCACTGAATTTCAACTGCCAAACCCCTGACCATTCTTCAAGTTTCTGCAGGTCCCTTTTCATTCTGTCCACACCCTCTGGTGTGTCTACTCTGTTACAGAGCTTTGTGTCATCAGCGAACAGTGAAATTCTGCCTTCTAGGTCCTGCACAATGTCACTGATGAAGATATTGAATAGGACCAGTCCCAGAACTGATCCTGTGGCACCCACTGGTTACTCTTCCCTCTGTGGAGTGACAGCCATTTACCACCACCCTCTGTGTCCTGCCGCCCAGCCACTTACCTACCACCACACTACTGTCCTGCCCACATCCATATTCCCCAGTTTGTGCAATAGTCTTCTATGTGGCACAGTGTCAAAGGCCTTGCTGAAGTCCAGATAGGCCATGTCACTGCCCTCCCTGATCCACCTCCCTAGTCACCCAGTCAAAAATTCAATGAGGTTGGTCTGACATGACCTCCCCTGGTGAAATCATGCTGCCTTGGGTCCTGTAGTCCATTGACAACCAGATGTTCTACTCAATCTCTTCTTCAGTAGTGCTTCCATGATCTGCCCCACTACGAGGTGAGGGTGACTGGTCTGTAGTTCCTGCTTCCTCTTTGTTCCCACTTTTGTATAAGGGACTACATCTGCTATCCTCCAGTCTTTGGGTACCTCTTCTGTTTCCAGTGATCGGCTAAACAGGATAGCCAGAGGTTCAGCCACCACCTCTCTTAGTTCTTTAAGGACCATGGGGTGCACCCATCTGGCCCCATTGCTTTATCAACTCTTATTACTTCCAGTTCCTTCAGGACCCTTTCTGAGTAAAGGGACTTGTGTCCATTTCTGCACCATTCTCACCCCTTGTACTCGTTCAGACCCATTACCCTCCTCTTCCTCAGTAAAGACTGAGCAGAAATACCTGTTCAATATGTCAGCTTTACTGTTGTCATCCTCCACAGCCCCATCCTCCCCTTCAGTATCACTATCCCTCCCTTTGCCTTCTTTTTCCTTATGTACCTGTAAAGGTTTTGTCCCCTCTACCCACTGATTTTGCAATGTGTTCTTCTGTCTGAGCTTTGGCTTCCTTACTGACCTCCTGCCTCCTTTGCTTCTCCTGGTACTTCTCCCTATCCCCTTCTGCCTGTGTATTTTTGTATTGCCTGAATGCAATCTTTTGGCTTTCACTTTCTTTGCTACCTCTTTGGAAAACCATAATGGTCTCCTCTTCCTTTTCCTCTTGCTAACCTGCTTAATACATAATTCTGTTGCTCTTGTAATCCCCATTTTAAACACTGCCCACTGTTCCTCAACCCGATTCCTGCCCCATTCCCTTAATGCCTCTTTCAAGTATCTCCCCATGAGATGGTGTGATGGCTGCACAATCTGACTTCGTGGGCATTTATCAGGAGCACTGGTGAAACTGCAGTAAGGCATAGAGCATTAGGATTCAGGAACCAGGGTTATATGCCAACGTTGGGCTGTACCTGTCTAGTATGGGCTAGATAGATTTCTAGAGGACATATAGCAGGCAGTGGAGAGAGTCTTGGCATGAAGTGCTTGTGGTGTGGAGGTAGGAAGCTCACCCTGTGGTGGCAAGATGGTATTTATTTTTATTTTATTTATTAGACCATCGGTTTACAGACCTTTGAGTCAAAGACTCATTTACAAAGGCACCTTGTCAAGAGAGCAATACATCACAGCAAACAAAACAGTACAGTACATAACGCTTAGATTAAAAAAGCAACCAGTGTTACAGGCATTTACTGGTGGTACACGCTTGGTAATAGTATTGGTTGGTTGATGCAGAGGAGGTAACGAAGGATCGTGGTCTGGTGCAGACAGATCACCCAGAGGCTGATGGGGTGCTGAGCCATCCAGCCAGGGCTCACCATGTTAAGAATATGGTGGCAGCTGGGACGGCAGCATCTTTGGGCAGGGCCCCAGCATTATGGCATCTCCAAATGGGGGTGAGGATGCCATGGTAGCCAGTCAAGAGTCACTCCTCATGCCCCAGAGGCTGGGTACCTCGTATGGGTTTGCAGTATTGAGTGGCTTCCCTCAGGGAAGGGAAGGCAGTGTTTGGATTTAGTGTATACCAGCCAAGACCACCTGACAGCACATGTCTAGCTGACTGTTTTGATGATCAGTTTTTTATCACAACATTATTTGTCACCTCCTCTGCAGACCCAGCAGGGTCTATGCCCCTTCCCTTCAGAGGGGTGCATCCTCCCGCCCATTGGGGCCATCATGGGTGGTACACTGGGTCCTGGTATTTTCCTCTGTTTTTTGTCCCTACCCCCAGACCCTAGCAGAGGCTGCCAGTAGCTGCCTCAACTCCTCCACGGAGGTGGCTAAGTGCACCTGGGCGGTTGAACCCCTTTGTGCTGACACACGCAGCACACAAACCCCCTACCCTGAGGAAGGAGAGCAGTCCTCCAGACGCTCAATCCTTACCTCCCCAGCCGACCTCTGAATGACCTGACTCCATCCCCGAACCCGGGTTGCTGGCGTGGTGCGAGGCATGGCTTACAGCACCCCAACCCTCAGCGCCACCGGGCCGGGATGTTTTGATGATCAGTTGAAAAATAAATACATGGCTGTGGCCATTTTCTCTCCATTGCTTGGTGTGTGTCTCAGTTTGTTTAGGTGGAATGGGAGGAACTGTGCCCTATAAGACAATAAGGTCAAACCCAGGTTAACTTGCAGGTAGTTTCAAAAATGTTAAAACAAAGGTCAAACCACTATGAATTGAAATGTTAAATGCTCTCACCTCTACCCACTACTATTCTCTTTACATCTATCCCCCGAGTCTCTGTCTCCTCCCCATGGCAGTCCCTCTTTTCTACCTGCAGGTGGTGCTCAGACAACAGGGCCTCACAGTACCTCTAGCCAGTCGCAGCACAACGTCTCTGCATCCTCCCATACCCAACCAGCCCAGCTAGGGAGTCAGAACTGTGAATCTATCACGTCTTCACCATAAGGATGCAGTGCTCCAATAGCTGGCACCACCATGCCGTACGTATAGGGACTTTTTAATACCTTTCAACATGGCCTCCCCGGCTGTTTGATTTTTGTACCACCATAAAGTACGTTGTTAATTTTTACTTTGGCTACATTTGTTCCTGTGCACTTTCTTGTTTTTCTGTATTTTGCCTCCACACTCATGCTGCTCTGCTTTACACTCCTTGTTTGTACTGCACTGTAATAGTTTTGCAATCCTGTTCTTTTCTGTATTATTCCCTGCCCCCCCATCTCCCTAGAAAGACAGGCTTTGGCTCAGTGTACTTAACTCCAGTCACCACATTTTAATAATTACTAAGTGTATATTATTTGTTCTCACTGAACATTCTGGAGCTTTCAGTGAATAACCCGTTTCTGAATACAGAAGATTGTTTAAAAGGCAGTTATTGACACAGCTTTAAGGTATTCAAGATGGATACTTTATGGCTCCAGCTAAACACATTTGAAGAAATAAGACAGGCAGTTAAGAGGCCAGATGGTGTTAAAAGGACATCTTGCTGTTCTAGGCAATTCAAAGAGAAATGTATTTTTATTTTTACATAGTCTACAATTGAAAGGCCAAAATATTATTTATGCACTGGTTTTCATCAATACACTCATCATTTCCTTCACGTAAAATCTTTTATCATTTTGCAGGGCAAGGTAACTGCCAATCAAAACCATGAATGTTAAAGAAATTAAATATGATACAGTGTCAGCCCTTGTAATTCACAGCTAGCCCATACGTTGTGTTTATTTATCTGAATATTGGTGACGAGAAATGCACAGTGAGCTGAGGCTCATTCCAGGTGAGACCCAGGGAAGGAATAGTGGATACAAAAATACAATAGCACAGACACAGTTCACAGTAACAATAAAGTGTAATCAGAGAACACAAACTGGTACAGGAGTAAGTGCAAAACAGGCAATCACAGTATATGCAACAAAAAATAATGCATTTCAGCCACTCCTACATTTAGCGTCAAGATAAATGCAAAGGAACAGTCAAGCAAAGGAAATGTGGCGGTGGGGAGGAAGCAGTTTCAAGCTGATACCTGGGGAGCCAGGAAAAATAGTAAGTAGAGAGACGAGAAACCAAAATGTCAGTGATAGGAGATGACAGAAAAAGGCTGACAGCAGAAAGAAGAACAAGAGATGAGGAATAACAAAAATATAAAGAATCTCACAAACAGAAAAAAAGAAAACAAAACAACAAAAAAACGTAATAAAAGACAAAAAAACTCAAACCACAAATATTAGAATATAAAAGCACAATGGAATCTAACATAAATCTAAAATAGAAAAAGAAAAATAGAACAAAATAAATACAAAAGTAAATTAGCAAAAACAAAAAAGTACAGAAAAATATCCCTATCTAACAAAAAGTGGAAAACATCCAACAAACTATATCCACCAACCAAAAATAAGAAAAACCATTTTGCAACAAAATACAACCTACACAAACATCTTTAACATACAAAAACACCAAACTTAAGATAGAAACTTACATGAATAAGCATCAATGTAAGCAAAGGTAAATTTACTGTCCAACCACACAACAAAATTACTTAGAAAAATTTAACAACTAACAAAGATACCATCCAAGCATAAAAACAATCCAGAAGTTTATTATCCCAAGCAACAGTAGCACCAGGCACAATACTATTACAACACACTACCTCATAACTAAACTTGCAGGGAATTAAAATTTTATTTGACAAAAAATATCAATATTTTACACCCTTACATTTCCATTAGAAAAATATAGTAACAGTAAGTAAAATACTGTAATATCTTATTTTTTGTGGTCCTACTGTTATATATATTTTTCTCAAACAATAATTTTTAGATACAACTCACTTTTAGTAAAATTTATATTTATAATCCCTATTTTACAATCTTGCAAAATATTTACAAGATACTTAAGTAAAAATATAAATCTAATTTTCAGCAAGTCTACTTAACACATCTTTGTACTATATATACAGCCACCACAACTCCAAATGCTATCTTATTTTTATTAGAATCCATCTTTCCCCAAGCATTTACTCTGTATTTACCCAGAAACTCCTGAAAAACTCCCTAAAACTGAAAATTAGACAAAACAACAAAGGCTATTAAATTACCCCAGAAATTAAAAAGTGAGAGAAACTAAACACCACCAACTACTCTTTTAACAAGCTCATAGAGAAGACGAAAGTAGTACAGAACAGAGAAAAGCCAAGATAATTCCCCTTCACAAAAAGTAGAGACAGACAGAAGCAGAAAAACTACAAACCTGTCAATTTAACCTCAATGGTAAGAAAATAATAGGAGAAATCACTTCTGAAAGAAAAAGAAACATACCGATACCTAGAAGCCAGTAAGGCACAAGAACCCAAACACATAGATTCACAACAGCAAAAATCATGTCAAATAAATCTAACTAATTTCTTTAACTAGGCCAAACAAAATAATAAACCAAGTAAAGAAACTATAGACATAGTCTACCTAAACTTTAACAAAAATTTAACACAATCCCACACAAAAAATTAATAACAAATGCAACACAAATCCAGTCCCAAAACATGCCTAAATAAAAACACACTGAACAACAAGACATAAGCAACAAGCCATCCACAGTATTGAAAAATTTACTAAGTAGTACTGAAGAAAGTTTCCAATACTAGTATAGTCAATCCTTTTAATATGCTATATAAGCACACAGAAAGAACTAGAAAAAAAATATACCTCTTTACAACACAAAAATACAACAAAATTTGTCCACACAAAGAAAGTAGGGAAATTTGGAGCTCTTAATAGGCCTTATCCATAGAGAACTTTGTCTGGCCTCATACATCTGCATAACATTCATATTAACCTCCCAGAATAAAGACCTACAAACACAAATCTCCCTGGAATTATGGACACAAGATCATCCCTTAACTGAGATAAAGTCCACTTCATCCCTTATTGGAGGGGTTGCATGGAAATACCGCTCTAGATATTTCAGAGCTCCGGCAATATTAATGAAATATCTTCCTGACAAGTATGGGAATGTTGGAGGAAATGTGGATGCCGCTGAGCCACGCTTAGACATGTTTTCTGGTCCTGTCCATTCCTTTATGCCCTTTTGGCTAGCTTTTCAGAGCGAGGCTAACTACTAAATTTTACTGAACCAGTGAACTTACTGCTGAACAGTTCCTTATGGGAGTTTATCCGGACCATACTCCCCGGAGAAATCTCTACTTCTGATATGTTTTATAGCAGCCAAGAAAGGCAATTAATAGGTGTTGGATGAGGACCCAGATCCCTACTGTCCAGAACTGGAGGAAAATAATGTCCAAATTTATAAAACTTAGACCTTTCAATGTTGAATTAACAGGGGGATCTACTTACTTAATGCTGAAATGGAAGTTGTGGATCCAATTTTGTAAATTTCCACAATAGCTAGATCTGAGTATATAAAATCTACCTAAATTATAAGAAAAATAACTATAAAGTTGTACTGACCCTGAACAGTCAATGACCTGAGGTTTCACCTGCTAGTAAATTTATATAATCAACTATATAACAATAATTAGAAAATGCATTTTACAAAAGACAAGAAATGTACTTTATTTAGAAAGAATGTTACAGAATCTTGTAATGTCCTTTGTGTATTTATGTGGAAAAATTATTTAATAAAAGAAATTAAAAAAGAATTTGATGGCAGATATGACTACTTGGCCCTCCTAGTCTGCCCATTTCCCTACCTAACAGATAAGCTGCAGATTCTAGTTAACCAACAGCCTACTTCCTCCTACCCTAACTAGAATTGCCTTATGTCTGTCCTAAGCATTCTTGAATTCCCCACTGTTTTTGACTCTGTGATTCCTTTAGAAGGTTGTTCAATGCATGTATAACCTTCTCTGTGAAGAAATACTTCTTCACATTACCACTGAGCTATCCCCCTCTATCTTCAAATTGTGCCCTTTGTTCTTGCACATCTCTTTATGAAATATGCTACCCTCTTGGACTTTGTTGATTCCTTGAAGTATTTGAAAGTTTCTATCATGTCCCCTCCCTCCTTTCCTCAAGGCTATACATCTAAAGCTCCTTTAGTCTTTCTTCATGTGTCTTCTGGTGCACACGATGCACCATTTTGGTTGCCCTCCTCTGGACAGCCTCCGCCCTGTCTATGTCTTTGCGGAGATGGGGTCTCCAGAACTGTGCACAGTGCTCCAGATGTAGGCTTACCAACTCTCTGTACAGAGGGCCAACAACTTCCTGTTTTCTACTGGTGATGCCTCTCCCTATGCATCCCAGTATCCCCCCAGCCCTCCTTACTGCCTTCTAACATTACTGGCCCACCTTTAGGTCATTTGGTGCGACTACATCCAGGTCCCTTTCCATTTTTGTTGTTGTCAGTATCTCACCCCCCATTGTGTACTCTTCCCCTGGGTTTTGGTTTCCCAGGTGCATTATTTTGCACTTCTTTGCACTGAATCTAAGCTGCCATACATTTGACCATTCCTCCAACCTTGCCAAGTCCCTTTTCATCCTTTCCACCCCACCTTTCTGTATCAACTCTATTGCTGATCTTTATATCATCTGCAAAGAGACATACTTTCCCTTACAGTCCCTCTGCAATGTCACTTATAGAGACATTAAAAAGGACTTGCCCCAGTACTAAACCCTGCAGTACCCCACTAGTAACCCCTCTCTTTTCACTGTGGTCTCCATTTACTATTAGCCGCTGTGTCCTGTTGTCCAGCCAGTGTTTTACCCAGGCTACCACCCTGGGACCCATTCCCAGGCTGGCTAATTTGTTTATTAATCATTTGTGTGGGACTGTGTCAAATGTCTTGTTAAAGTCTAGGTAGGCCATGTCCACAGCCCCTCCCTGGTCTACTACTTTGGTTACCCAGTCAAAGAAATCAATTAGATTTGTCTGACATGACCTTCCCGCTGTGAATCCATGCTGCCTTGGGTCCTGTGCCCCACTAGCCTCTAGGTACTCAACAATTCTTTCCTTCAGAAGCGATTCCATCACTTTCCCTACCACTGAGGTCAAACTGACAGGTCTGTAGTTTTCTGCCTCTGTCTTACTCCCATATTTGTGAAGAGGAATCACAACTGCCCTCCTCCAGTCCTCAGGTACCACACCATCCTCCCATGATTTATTAAAAAGGGTAGTCAGTGGTGTTACTAGTTCTTCCCTTAGTTCTTTTAGAATTCTGGGGTGAATCCCATCAGGCCCCATTGCACCTTCAGTTTTAAGAGTTCTTTCAGAACCCTTTCTTCTGTGAAAGGACTAATATCAACCCCCCTATCCAGAGTGCTCCTATTCACTGGATTAGGTATCTCCCCCTGCTTTTCTATTGTGAATACTGAGCAGAAATATTCGTTCGGTATCACTGCTTTTTCACTGTCGCTCTCTACCCAACCACCTTTCTCTTTATTCAGCCTCAGTATCCCTGCCTTTTTCTTTCTTTGCTCTCTAATGTAGCTATAAAAGGTTTTATCCCCCTTCTTAAATGAGTTCGCTATCTTTTCCTCAGTTTGGACCTTTGCTATTCTGACTGCCTTCCCCGCTTCCTTCTGCTTTAACTGGTACAGATCTCTGTCCTGCTCCTTCAGTGTTTCCTTATACTTCCTGAATGCTATCTTTTTCTCCCTTACCTTCCTAGCCACTTCTTTTGATTTTCACATCTGTTGCTAGCCTTGCATGTAGAGCAGAAAGCAGCTAACTAAAAAAGCTACATTTTCTTATTAATTTAAAACTTATATCTCAGCAAGAGTCAGTGTCTGTTGAGATTAAGAAGACAATACTTTATTAGAAGTAGAAGGGGTCTTATTTAGGGTTAAAAAAAGAAAGAAAAGAAAGAAAGTCAGTGTTTGTTCAGTGCTGGGAAGGGTACTGTATCTGCTGACTTTGCTAAACCAGTAGGAGGAGAGAGAGTTTAATTGGGGGTGTGGCTTAGACACTATAAAAGCAGGTGACTCAAATTACAACTTCCTGTTGCTAGCCTTTTTTCTTACTAATTGCCCTCCATCCCACCCGAAGCCAGTTCTACTTTTATAGCCACTGGATCTGACTGTCAACAGAAACTTCCTGTTTGGCAGTAGGAAGGGAAGGATCACAGAGAAACATTGGTTTTGTCAACCCTAATGGAAAAAAGTATCTCACTCTCCCCCCCTAGCTGCTGGTGGTCTGACACTGAGCAAAGAAGAAGGAGGCTACTAAAGAAGATAGGAAGTTGCTGTCCCAGAACAGGAAGGGTGAGAGTTGTAAGGAGAGGAGAGAGTAAGCATACAGAGAAACAGGAGAGGGGACACAAAATAAGACATGATAGAGGGTGCAGTGCAATGGCTGTGGGGCGGCAGTGTTCCAGGAGACATTCTGGAGGCTGCGATGCTGCCCTATTTGCAGGCACCTCTGGTCTGAGAGAGGAGGTTGCCTGTCTCCAGGCTGACCTGGCTAGGATTCGTGAAACCTCCTCGACCACCAGGGCCAATGCCACTACCTCAGAGGTTCCCAAGAAAGAGGAGAGGCTGGACCAGGGTGGGCTCAGGGAGGGAGAAGGTGGTGGAACAGAGTTGCATCCCTCCAGCTGTACCTCTCCACAATTCATTCGCTCTTCTGGTGGATAGTGGTTCCTCTATGGAGGCACCTGCAGTGGAGACCAAGGAGGATGCTGGGAACCTTCACAAAGCAGACCCACAGGAGGGTGAGGAGGGGACCCCACAGGTGAAGGAAACAACTCCTGGTGGGGGACTCCAATCATTAGGGGGTAGAAATGGAGAGGAAGGGAGAGGGAGCAGGTGCTTCCTGGCGCCACGGCTTGAGGGACAGGAAGCGAATCCTCAGGATCGTGGGAGGAGCTGCATGAGGGAGGGAGTTGGATGTCATTGTCCACCTAGGGACAAATGACCTGGCTAGGAAGGGACCAGAGCAGTGCAAGAGGAGTTTGTAGAGTTGAGGAGGGGCCTTAGACAAGTAGCGCATACGGTAACCTTCTCGGAGGTGCTGCCTGTCTATGGCAAGGGTGATGCTAGGGCACTCCTCACCAGAGAATTCAATGAGTGGTTGAAAAACTGGTGTGGAGCTCAGGGTTTTGGCTTCATTGGGGACTGGGGAGCCACCTGGAGGGATGCAGACCTATACTAGTGTGATGGTCTGCATCTGTCCAGGGGGGAACCAGGATCCTGGGAGAGGTTTAAATGCTTCATTGGCAAGCATTTAAACCAGCTCATGGGGAGGTACTGAAAAGGAGCAGGGAAATCCCAGCCTCCCCACAAAACATGGTAATTAGTGAGGTAAACACCAAGGTAGAGAAGTTATTAGGGAGCAGAACAGAGGTAAATGTAAAAAAAGGCAAAGGCAGTAAGGACAGGAATGGGGCTAAAAGGGGTAAGGCTATCAAAAAGTGGAGGGTGATGAGTACCAACGCCCATAGTCTGTGTAACAAGCTCTCTGAACTAGTGGCCTTGATGGAAGAGGGTTGCCTGGATATTGTGGCAGTCACAGAAACATGGTACACAGAGAACCATGACTGGGATGTCAACATACCAGGATACACAATCTACAGGAGGGGCAGGGAGGGTAAAAGAGGAGGAGGAGTAGCTCTCTATGTAAAGGAAGGGATCAAAGCAACAGAACTAAAGAGTAAACAGGGACCAGATGAGGCACTCTGGGTCACCCTAGAGACAGGAAATGGCACCACAATCCGCATAGGGGTTGTATACAGACATATATCTCAGGGGGAGGGAATGGACAAGGAAATGATAGAAGGCTTCCTTAGAATGGCATAAAAAGGGGAGATATTGTTGATGGGGGACCTGAATATGCTAGATGTTAACTGGAGCACCTTTGCTGCAGGCACACCCAAGAGCAGGGTCATTCTTGATGCCCTACAGGGGCATGCCTCAGACAGCTAGTATTGGAACCCACTCGGGAAGGAGCAATCTTAGACCTGGTACTCTCAAATGGGGATGGAGAAAGAATCTCAGATTTAGAGGTGGGTAGCCATCTGGGAACAAGCAACCACCTAACAGTGTGGTTCACAATAACACAGCCATACAGTCAAGCCATACAAAAGCAAGAGTATTGGACTTCAGGAGGGCTGACTTTGGGAAAATGAGAGAGGGCCTTAGAAAAGCACTAGCAAACAGGCAAGAAGGAGGGGTGGAGGAACAATGGGGAGTAATCAAAACAGCCATCACGGAGGCAACAAGCCTTTGTGTAAAGCAAATCAATAAAACACAACGAAGGAAAAAACTGCCATGGTTCTCAAAAGAGGTGGCAGGGAAGGTTAAGGAGAAAAGGATAGCATTCAGGAAATATAAGGAAACAGAGAAGGAGCAGGACAGAGAACTTTATCAGTTAAAGCAGAAAGAGGCTGGGAAGGCAGTCAGAATAGCAAAGGTCCAAACCGAGGAAAGGATAGCTAATTCTGTTAAGAAGGGGGATAAGACCTTTTATAGGTACATTAGGGAGGGAAGAAAGACCAAAGGAGGGATACTGAGGCTTAATAAAGGGAGGAATGTAGTAGAGGGGACAGTGAAAAAGCAGGGATACTGAACGAAAATTTCTGCTCAGTATTCACAAAGGAAGAGGAGGGGGAGGTACCTAAACCAAACAAGAGAAACACTCTGAAGATGGGGGTCGATACTAGTCCATTTACAGAAGAAACGGTTCTGAAAGAAGTAATAAAATTGAAGGTGGACAAAGCAATGGGGCCTGATGGAATTAACCCAAGAATTCTAAAAGAACTAAGGGTAGAACTAGTGACACTGCTGACTACTCTCTTTAACAAATCATGGGAGGATGGGGTGGTACCTGAGGACTGGAGAAGGGCAGATGTGAGTCCTCTTCACAAAAGTGGGAGCAGGACAGAGGCAGGAAACTACAGACCAGTTAGTTTGACCTCAGTGATAGGAAAATGATGGAATCACTTGAAGGAAAGAACTGTTGAGTACCTAGAGGCCAGTGGGGCACAGGACCCAACAGCATGGATTCACGATGGGAAGGTCGTGTCAGATGAATCTAATAGATTTCTTTGACTGGGTGACCAAAGTAGTAGACCAGGGAGGGCTGTGGACATGGCTGCCTACCTAGATTTTAGCAAGGCATTTGATACAGTCCCACACAAAGATTAATACACAAGTTAGCCAGCCTTGGAGTGGGCCCCAAGGTGGTAGCCTGGATAAAAATTGGCTAAACAACAGGACACAAAGGGTAGTAGTAAATGGAGTACACAGTGAAGAAAGAAGGGTTACTTGTGGGGTACCGCAGGGTTCAGTACTGGGACCGGTCCTTTTTAATGTCTTTATAAGTGACATTGCAGAGGAACTGGAAGGAAAAGTATGTCTCTTTGCAGACGACACAAAGATCTGCAACAGGGTTGATACACAAGATGGAGTGGAAAGGATGAGAAGGGACTTGGCAAGGTCAGAGGAATGGTCAAATGTATGGCAGCTCAGATTCAATGCAAAGAAGTGCAAGGTAATGCACATGGGAAACAAAATCCAGGGAAGAGTACACAATGGGGGGTGAGATACTGACAACAGTAACAAGCATTTGTCAATGCCGAATGTTGCTTGCTTCTATGTGCTGTTTAGGTATTTGGAAGTCACTGGAGTGCAAATATTGAAAATTTGCGAACTTACGAGCGTGCCTAGGAACTGCGCAACGCACGCTCGTAAAACAGTCATTTTTAAGAAAATTTTCGCCAAATTTTCAACATAGCCATTTTAAGACCTCTGCTCATGAACAGTGTCTCTGTGATTTTGTTAATGTGTCCCATACATTGAGTTTGCACACCATTTCACACACCAACTGCGCCATTGTGCGCTACATGGGCGGAAACACTTTTGGGTGAGATGTGAAAAATGACAGCTGTACTACTCATAAGAAGGTGTGGTAAAATGGCAATGTTGAAAATCTGGAGTGAAAATATTGAAATTTCGCGAACTTACGAGCCTGCGTAGGAACTGCGCAATGCACAATAAGTAAAACAGTAATTTTTAGAATTTTGGCACAAATTTTCAACATGAGGTTTTTAGGACCTTTCATGAATGATGTCACTGTCATGGCGGTATTCAGGCCCAAGGGTGATTTCGCAGTCACTTATCAAATCACTCACTTTCGGGCCGAACAACGCCATGACAGTGACATCACTCATGAGAAGGTCCCAAAACCCCATGTTGAAAATTTGCAAAAATTTCAAAATGCCTGAGATATGCAACAAAGTTGAAACTCCTCTAGCCCATTATACAGCTACCGGGCATTTCCTCAGTTCAAGGGTCGGCTTTGAAGAGGGCAGACGTGTTCCCAGTCCACCAAGATCATCGCACTGAGTCCAGAGGTAAGTATGGGGTGGGGGGTGGGAGGCTGGTGCGCAGGGTGGGTGCAGGTTGTGGGAGGGGGCTGGGAGCAGCGCCGGGACCGCTGCTTTTGCAGGTAAAAAAAAAGACGTCAGGATTCTTGCCATGCTGGGGTGGGCTCCCAGCATGGCACAAGGACATTGGGAGGGCATTCAGTCGTCGGGGATTGGGCACCCCGTCGGGCTATATTTGCTGCCACACTGGGGTGGGCCCCAGCGTGGCACAAGGACGGGGGGCGAGCACGGGATTGGGCACCCAGTCGGCCAAGGACTGCTTGCCACACTGGGGTGGGCTCCCAGCATGGCACCTACTACTGGGCGCCAGCTCAGCCCGGCGGGATTGGGCACCTTGGCTATATAGTGCGGCGAGGGCACGCTGCGCCTGTGGGGGAGGCTGCGCTGACCAGCCGATATCTTATCGGTGCTCACCAAGCCATAGCTCCCTTTCAATCAGAGTTACTGCATTTGGAGCGTGCACGACAGCTCCAAAATGCATTGGCTTACGGGCCGCGCACCAGCACACTGACTGAATTGGAGGAGGAGGTGACACACCTCTGAAATCTCCGATGATGGCACTATGTTTCTTGCACATGCGTGTAAGCAACATAAAAATGGAAAGGGATCTGGGGGTAATTATATCAGATGACCTAAATGTGGGCAAGCAATGTGAGAAGGCAGTAAGGAAGGCTGGGGGGATACTGGGATGCATAGGAAGAGGCATCAATAGTAGAAAACAGGAAGTTGTCATCCCTCTGTACAGACAGTTGGTGAGACCCCATCTGGAGTACTGTGTGCAGTTCTGGAGACCCCATCTCCGCAAAGACATAGACAGAGTGGAAGCTGTCCAAAGGAGGGCAACCAAAATGGTGCAGGGTCTGCACCAGAAGACATATGAAGAAAGACTAAAGGAGCTTAATATGTATACCCTTGAGGAAAGAAGGGAGAGAGGGGACATGATAGAAACTTTCAAGTACCTCAAGGGAATCAACAAAGTCAAGAGGTAGCATCTTTCAGAAAAAGAGATGTGCAAGAACAAGGGGGCACAATTTGAAGATGGGGGACATCTCAGAGGTAATGTGAGAAGTATTTTGTCATGGAGAGGGTTTTGATGCATGGAACAGCCTCCTGTGGAGGTCGTGGAGTCAAGAACAGTGGGGGAATTCAGGAATGCATGGGACAGACATAAGGCAGTCCTAGTGGGGGATAGGAGGAAGTAAGCTGTTGGTTAACTGGGATCTGCAGCTTATCTGTTAGGTAGGAAAATGGGCAGACTAGGTGGGTCAAGTGGTCCTTATCTGCCATCAAATTCTATGTTTCTATGTTAACCATTGTGTTTTTTTCTTTCATTTTGATTTATTTGCTTCACACAAAGGCCTTCCGTCTCTGTGATGACGATTTTGATGTTTCCCCATTGTTGCTCCACCCCACCTTCTTGCCTGTTTACTAGTGCTTTTCTGAGGCACTCTTCCAGTTTGACAAAATCAGCCCTCCTGAAGTCCAGTACCTTCACTTTTGTAAGGCTTAACTCTACAGCTAAGTTTATCGTGAACCACACTGTTTGGTGGTCGCTTGTTCCCAGGTGGCTACCCACTTCAAGATCAGAGATCCTCTCTCCGTCCCCATTTGAGTGTACCAAGTCTAAGACTGCTCCCTCCTGACTGGGTTCCAAAACTAACTGTCTGAGGCATGCCCCCTTTAGGGCATCGAGAATGGCACTGCTCTTGGATGTGGCTGCAGCAAAGGTGCTCCTATTAACATCTGGCATACTGAGATCCCCAATCAGCAATATCTCTCTTTCTCTGCCATCCCAAGGATGCCTTCTATCATTTCTTTGTCCATTTCCTTCCCCTGAAATGGGGGTCTGTATACAACCCCTGTGCAGATTGCGGTGCCATTTCCAGTCTCCAGGGTGACCCACAGTGCCTCCTCTCCTCCCTGTTTACTCTTTAATTCTGTTGCTTTGATCTCTTCCCTTACATAGAGAGCTACTGCTCCCCCCCTCTTCTTCCCTCCCTGTCTCTCCTGCAGATTGTGTACCCTGGTATGATGACATCCCAGTCATGGTTCTCTGTGTACCATGTTTCTGTGACTGCCTCAATATTTAGGCATCCCTCTTCCATTAAGGCCACCATGTTGGAGAGCTTTTTACCTAGACTACAGAAATTGGTACTCATTATCCTCCATTTTTATGGCTTTATTTCTTTTTGCCCCATCCCTTTCCTTACTGCCTTTGTCTTTTTCTCCATTTACCCCTGCCATTCTCCCTATTGACTGCTCTATCTTGGTGTTTACCTCACTAACTACCCTGATTTTTGGGGGGTCTAGGATTTCCATTCTCCTTTTCAGTGCCTCCCCCCTTGGCTAGTTTAAATGCTTGCCAATGAAGCATTTAAACCTGTCACCTAGGATCCTGGTTCCCCTCCTGGATAGATGCAGACCATCGCACCTGTATAAGCCTGCATCCCTCCAAGTGAAGCCCCAGTCCCCAATGAAGTCAAATCCCTGAGCTCTGCACCAGTTTTTCAGCCAGTCATTGAATCCCATGGTGCGGAGTACCCTAACCTCATCTATGCTATAGACAGGTAGCACTTCCGAGAAAGTTACTGTGTGTGCTACTTGTCTAAGGCCACTCCTCAACTCCACAAACTCCTTTTGCACTGCTCTGATCCCATTCTCAACCAGGTCATTTGTCTCTAGGTGGATAATGACATCCAGCTCACTCCCCCTTGCAGCTGCTCACATGATCCTGAGGATTCGTTTCCTGTCCCTGCAAGCCATAGCGCTGGGCAGGCACCTTACCTCCCTTTCCCCTCCCTTCCCCCCCAGTTCTACCCCCTAACAATTGAGTCCCCCCACCAGGAGTTGTTTCCTTCCCCTGTGGGGTCCTGTGCCACCCTCCTGTGAGTCTCCATTGTGGAGGTTCCCAGCATCCTCGTTGGTCTCCACTGTGGGTGCCTCCATAGAGGAACCATGCTCCACCAGAGTGCCGAATGAATTGTGGAGAGGCACAAATGGAGGGATGTGCCTCTATTCCACCACCCTCACCCTCCCTGAGCCCACCATGGTTCAACCACTCCTCTTTCTTGGCAACCTCTGAGGTAGTGGCAGTGGCCTGGGTGGTCCCTGGGTGGGGGAGCAAGTTTCCCAAATCCTTGCAGGTCAGCATGGAGATGAACAACCTTCTCCCTCAGACCAGAGAGGTGCCTGCAAATAGGACAGCAACACAGTCTCCAGAATGTCTCCTGGAAGACTGCTGCTCCACAGCCAGTGCATTGCACCACTCCACACATGTCTGTGTCCCTTCCTGTTACAGATGCTTTTCTTTTTTTTTGTTCTTATTTTAGTGTGTGCAAGCTTGTGAGTGTCTCTACCCCCTATTCAGTATGCTGTGTCTTTAAGGATATGAACAGGTGTATGTTGTTAGCTGTTTTGAGGAAGTGATGTCAGAACCCCTGCTATAAAGGAAGTTATGTGCTTTTGGTGGGTGGGGTGAGGGGCAGGGTGGGTGGGAGTAACCCTATGCCCTACAGAAACAATTAACTACAACTCTGGCTATCCACCCCATGGAGTGCCTTCATTCCTTTCAGACATCTATTTGACAGAGGTTAAGTAGCAGGTCTAGTCACAAATGACTGCAAATATCTCCCTAGCTACAGTTCCTCCCTGGCAAATTAAAGTTAAACTAAGAAAAGTCAATCCCAAAAACAGAATCAGTACTAGTTCCTTACCAAGGACCAAAAAGTAATAATTCAATTCAATGTAGTCTAGAAAATAACCTCCTTGATTTAAGGAAGTTCTGGCTGCTCTCTCTCAGCAGAGTTGTTTGCCTATGATTGTTGTGACGCTGTCAGACAGCCTTCTGTCACAGCTGCCATAGAAGCAGCAGTTGTACCCCATCCATGTCAGACTGAGTTTTGAGCCAATCAATACATTTTTCAAAGCAGTCAGCAGCTTCTGAGTCTGTGTTCACAGATTTTCTCGGGGTGGTCTCAATCATCTTCTTCCTCCTCTTCTGCTGGATCAATAGGCTCATTTTTTGTGATCGACAGAATCTCCTCTTCTGTCATCTCTTCATACCCGGCATCATGGTCATGCGCTTTGACCCACTCGGTGACAAGGTCCCTCGCAACATGAAGTTGGTTGGCTGTTGAATGAAGGGATGTCATACTGTAGCTTCAGCCATTTTATCAGCCTCAGTGTCCAAGTTCTCTTCAGGTATTGCAGCAGGAGTGTCCAGCAGGTGCGATCTTTGCCAGCATTTAGTAATGGTCTCCTGCGTCACCTCCTGCTAGGACTCTGCCAGGGTAATGTGGGCATCTTTTACATTTATGGACTTGATCATTTTTTACAAGCGAATGAGAGTCATTCTCCTCAAATAAAACAGTTGCAAGGAGTTTGCTTCGGTAAATCCTTTTCACAGTGGATAAAATACCTTGAGCCATTGGTTGAATGGTCGCAGTTGTGCTTGCAGGTAAAAATTCAAAATGTATCGCCCCATCCTCTGTTCGGAGAGTCTCTGCACTGCTGTGGGCACCAGCATTGTCTAAAAGCAGAATAGCTTTTAAAGGCAGTCCTAAACAGTGTAGGTGATTCCTGACTGATGGAACAAAACTACTGAAAAACCAATCCTTAAAGATTTTCACGTTCATCCATGCGCTTCATTGCGCTCTGTACAGGGCAGGTAGGCTTACCATATTAATGTGTTTAAAACACCGAGGAGATTGTGACTTGCTGATTATCAGGAGAGGCAGTTTGTATGACCCTGTTGAATTGACAGTTGCAAGCACAGACAGACGGTCTTTATTTTGTTTTTAAGCCTGGTGCTTTTTTTTTTTTTTCCGGAAGAGGAGGCCAAAGTTTTCTCGGGCAGGAGCCACCAGTAAATGCCGGTCTCATCAGCATTTTAGAGCACAAAGAGAGTAGCAAGACACAAGCTGATTGCTGTAACAAGCTGTTAACTACCATTTAACGACCAGCTGAAACTGATTTGTCATTGTACTATAGTTAACAACTAATTAAGCACTGAAATTGATTTGCCTTTGTACTTTGGTTAACTACTAATTAAGCGCTAAGCAAATATAGCACCACACAGAGGCCTCTCAATTGGACAGTAGTTGTTGTGGGGAACAGGGTTAGATTCGGTTAACTGAGAGTTTCAGATATCAGAGGTTCGGATACACGTGGTTCCACTGTATACTGAATGAATACTTCTGTTCAGTGTTCCTGGTCAAAGAGGCAGGCCCACTCCCAGACAAGAGGAGGCACAGGGTAATGCAGGGCACACACAGTATTTGACATGTGGAGGATTACAAGGGAACAGGTACCAAAGGGACTGGAGAACTTAACAATCAATAAATCACCAGGCCAGACAGGATTCACCATAGAATACAGTACTGTACTTTATAAAACATGTCGGGTGCAAGTAAAGCCACTGGTAGTACTCCGTGTAGAAACAGTGTCAAAGTGTAGCGCTGGAGTTTGTTTGTTTGTTGGTTGGTTTACTTGTCAATCAGGTAAGCACACTGGAGCAAGCTCCTCTTCCAGGCACAACCCGGGATCATAAAATCACACAAAATACAACAATGGGCAATACATTTGAATACATTAATAGCAGTATGCGACAAAAGCACAGACTTTACAAATGACAATAAAATAGCTCAAATTTTTCTAATGACAATAAAATATAACAAAGGCAAGTGCATTGTTATTTCATGTAAGTTTTCAATGAAATGGTGAAAGATTTATAGTCAGGGATTTCTTTCAGAGGGGAAGGCAGTTTATTCCATGTTTTAACTGCGCTGTAATGAAAAGAACTTACAGTAGTTTGGCCAATAGTTGTACAGTTCAATGGTACCTGGATTGCTAAAATTACTTGATGACTTAAGTCTATTTCTACTATTCACCACACTATAATTTATAGTTATAAAAAAACTGGTTGACCTGAATGCAAAATTTTGCACAGTAAATTGAGCTGTGCCAATCTGGAATTTAATTCTTGCAGTAGCCAGATCAGTTTGTCTGAAATATGACAAAAACGCATCCGTGAAGGCAACAATAGGAAGAGTCTTCCCACTGTTATTAAAAAGCACACTTTTTATTTAAAATTAAGGTAGGATCCCTATCCTCTATAATCCCCATAATTCAAGATTAGCAACAGTTTTGTTGGGCAATTGCTTTCCTAGCATCTTCTGTCAGAAAGTGTTTTAACCTATAATATTGGTCCAGACATGAGAGGATTTTTGTGTATTTATAATCCAAATATGTTTTAAAAGTTAAGGTGGAATCCCAAACGGATACCCAAGTATTTTATGGATGATAGAATGTCCATAGTTTGTCCACCATGAGTAGTAATTTTGTAATTATTATTATTATTTTTTTTTTCAACTATTTTTCCCCTCCAGTCGTGGCTTGTGGAACCTCTCTCAGGCATCCTGTCTGGTTCCTGCCCGCCTGAGGCCCCTCTGTACTGTGCCCCTTCTCTCTCCCCTTCCTGCAGCCAGCACCCCGGTTTACTTCCTTGAGGTGGGTTGCCCCTCCTCTTAGGGTGCTCTTGCACATCAGACTCTGGCTTGCAGGTGAGGATCCAGCGGAGGACCTGGAAGGCCAGTCGGAGAGAGCCTGGCAGTGGGCATGGGGGACAGGTGCCATCGCCTGTCCCACGAGCCAGTGTTTTTCCTGTTCCATGTTCTCCCTCCCATACGCAGTGCACCCCCGATGCTCTAGCGCACGGAAACCCTGCCTGCGTTGACCACGCTCGTTACGTGCCGCCCGGCTTGCTGCAAAAACCCCCGGTCTCCACTGGGGGTCGCTGGCACTCTGGGTCATCCCCCCCTTTGCATCCCAGGGAGGAGAGCACCACAAGGGCACTCATCCTCAATCCTACCCCTGCTGACCCCAGGCACCCAGAGTTCGCTCCCGAACCTGGGTCGCCTGCATAGAGCAAGGTGCGGCCTCTAGCGCCTCAGCCCTCAGTGCCACCGGGTCGGCCATCATTTTTAAATTAGAAAACAATCCTGTGTAATCTAGCTGATGTTTTGAACAGCATGATTTGGTTTTGTTTTCTTATTTTTTCTCATTTAAAACTAAGCTGTTGAGCAGCATTCAATCTGCATTCTAACAAAATCTTCTAAAATAGCACTGATGAAGTCTACTGATAGAAATTCAACAAGCATCATATGCGTAAAATATTAACTCGTTATACCCTGGGTGGCCATTTTGTATCAGGAGAATCAATGGATGGTTCGGACTTCATACGGAGCTACCGGGTACAATTAGAGTTTTGAAACATATTTTAAATTTGGGTCTGTGAATAAGCTGAAAAAGTGAGGCCCCTGAAAAAGAGACTTCTGCCACTGATATGGAGGGGAGTTCTTGCTGTATGTGGTGTGCACTGGAAAACTTTATTTGCACATTTCTTGCACTTTATGTTTGTGCAATAAAAACTTTGTTTCTCTGGAGCCAGTCTGGTGTGCCCATTCTTTTCCATAAGTGCAACAATGTAAATTCTCTGAGGACAGGGCAATAACTAGTAAGGGTACCGAAGCATTCGGTCCTGGGCTCACTCCTGTTTTAATATGTATATCTGTGACATACTGTAGAAGAGGTATCCAGGGCAAGGAGAGCATGTTCACAGCTGATACAAAGCTCTGTGGGAGGGTCACAACGAGGAAGGGGTTTTGTGGGAGGCTGAGCCAATAATATTCAACAGGAGTCCGTAATACTGCTACAGTCCATAGCCTTTTATTGGCAGTATTTCAGTTAACATCCGAAGATAAGGCAAAAATCCAAAACGAACTTTCGAAAATAACACAAAATAAAATAAAATAAAATAAAATAAAAGGATGACCACAGCATTTCAGTGCACAATTTCCAACCATTAGTTTTTTTTTTTAGCAGGAGTAGCCCAACTGCCCAGGAAGGTGTTACAGGTACAACACCCAGGATCGATCTGCTCCATTTCAGTCCTAACCTTAAATTTAAAGACCCAGCAACAATCTGGTTGGACAACACTTCTGTCAATCAGCAAACCCAGCATCAAAATATAAAAAAAATGCAATTTCTAACATAAAAATATAAAGGAAAGTATAACAGGATTTTTCCCCTTTTGTAATAAACCTACCTAACCCTTGTAATTCGGATTGAAGTCTTTATTTACAAAGTTTTAGAATTCTGAGAGCCCTCCCCCTAACGTCATGGCATAAAAAGAAGGAAATTGGCCGCCCGGTTCCTATAGCCACAGGAGAGAAGGAATCCGGGTAGTGAGCCAAGAAAGAACCATTTATTGCCTCAAACACTTCCCCATACAACTGAAACGAACCACAAGACGCAAAAACAATAGGTAAGCCAACCACTTACCGAGTCCTTCCACTGAATGTTTGAATTAAGAAAGCGAAATACGCTACAGTGCGAATGTGCGCACAGTCGCAAAGGAAATAGAACCGAAACGGAATTCTTTCCACAGCAAAGGTAGCGTTTTTAAGGGGGGGGGGGTTCACAAATAAGCAGAACCTAGCGATTCCTTTCTAGATTAAGCTAAGACGATTTAGGACCAAAATTACACAGGACTTGAGAAAAGGGGCTGCGACAGACTGGCAGCTTAAAATAAACAAAAGTCCATTTAATGTCGGAACGCTAGGAACCTTCTTCAATTACTCTGCACTCGTAATGCTCATTTTATTTATTATTCCCCTAAACATAACTGTTTTTAAGAAAAAAAAAGAGGGGGGGGGGGACTATTAAATAGCGTAGCATAGGTGGCCAGGCTACACCACGCTATTTCTTACACACAGAAAGGACATAGAAAGGTTTACAAACTTCAAACATAGACTACTCATGCATACTACAGAACAAACACAGGGAAACACATAAAAATAAACAGTTTCTGATACTGTCCCTACCACAGGTTTATTTCTTTATTGACTGATAAAGGAGGGCTATGCAATTCTGCTTAATTTCAGCCTTATCCTGGTTGGGGGAGATATGAATGCAGACAGATGTACTGAATCAGGATAAGCTGGTAGTTATATTTTCAGTGATTAATTTTGTGAAAAAGGCTGTGAGGAAACTTGGGAAGTTGTCCAGTAGTTGGCAGTTGAAATTCAACCCCAAAAAGGGCAAGGTGATGCACAAATGAGGGGGAAATTTGGAAACAGAGTGTACTATATTTATGGTATGGAGGCGGCAGGGATCACAGAGGATGAGGAGAGAGAGACCGGGAGGAGAAGTGATAAGGAAGAAAAAATTACTCACCTTAGTAATGTTGTTTCTTCTAATGGAGTCTTGCTATATTATGACAGTAGCAGTTTGATCCAGCACTAGAACTGCTCCGGAGGTGAAATGGTTAATACCATTCCAAAATAGAACTTTGAGCACGAGCTCTAAGAAGCAGCTCTATCTGTGTAATTTCAAACCTGAACTGTAGATCTTTATGAGCAAAACTCACTAAGGTCTGTGTGTGGAAGCTGTAATCACACAGCCAAATGGCTACCCAAATACTAACAACCACTGCTGGTCCCAACACCCAAGACTCAAGTCAGGGACCAGAACTACTAATACAATTCTAACAACATGAGAATAAAACAACAGTATAATAAAACACACCCCAAACCCCCAAAGGGAGAAAGCGTAAAAGGGCACAAAATAGTGCCCACACTAGTTGCCCGCACCCCACCCAAGTAGAAGTTCTGAGAGGGGCAGGTTGGGAGAGGTTCATAATATAGCAGACTCCATTAGAAGAAACAACATTACTAAGGTGAGTAATTTTCTTCAAACAACATGAAATCCTGCTATATTATGACATAACGAACACACAGCAGTACCTCCATGGAGGAGGGCAGAACCTACTTAGGAATAGGCTCTGAAGAACAGCTGTGCCAAACCGAGCATCTCTCCTGGCCTGGACATCCAGGGAGTAATGCTTGGTAGATAGTGTACCGATTTCCAAGTAGCAGCCTGGCATATCTCTAATATAGGGATGTCTCTGGCAGCAGCTAGAGACGCAGCTGTACCCTGGTAGAGTGAGCCCTCAAGCCAGAGGGGTCTCTGCCCAGTTTCTGATAACAAAATTGGATACAAGAGACAATCCACCTGGCAACTGATCTCTTAGTGGCAGGTTTGCCTTTCCCAACTTCACCATAGGTAAGGAAAAGTTGGAGGGATTCAAACCTGTGACCTTTAGTGCGCTCTATATAGTAACTAAGAGCTCTCTTAACATCCAGGCTGTGCAACCTCTCTCACCAGAAGAGGGTGATCAGTGAAAAAATACTGGAAGGAGATAGATTGGTTAAGATGAAATCTGAAACCACCTTAGGTAAAAACTTCCTATTAGTCCTAAGGACTACCTTATCCCTATGGAAAGAAATAAAGTCAGTTTCTACTGACAAGGCTTGCAACTCACTTATCGTCTAGCAGAAGTGATAGCCACCAGAAAAACAGTTTTCAAGTTAGAAACTTAAGCTCTGCAGAAAACAGAGGTTCAAAGGGGTTGCATTAACTGGGCAATACAAACATTAAGGTCCCAGGCAGGGCCGGCTCCGAAAAATGGATTAGTTTGAAGTAATCCCTTAAAAACTTGGAAAACACAGGGTGAGTGGAAAGAGGGGATGACTTTCCTGCTGAAACAAAAGCAGATACAGCTGCCAAATGGACTCTCAGGGTAGCTGGTCTGAGACCCAAGGAATTAAGATGGACCATGTAATCTAATACAATGGGCAAATCAGCAGATTCTGGGAAATATTTTCCCAACACACCAAATGGAAAATCTTTTCCATTTAGAACTATAAGTAGCCCTAGTGGAAGGCTTTCTGGAAGCCTTTAGGATTTCAAGAACACCCTGAGAGAGGTGTAAATCAGCAAACTCTAACTCCTCAAGAGCCAGGCCTTGAGGTTGAGGGATTTGAGGTCTGGATACCAAACCCTTCCCTGGGCACAAGTTAATAGGTTGTGAATCCTGGGGAGGCAAAGGGGAAGATGGATTGTCAGTGACAGAAGGAGTGGGTACCAGGGCTGCCTGGCCCAATCCGGGCAATCAGAATCACCCTGCAAGGCTGAGATCTGATTTTGACTAATACTTTGAATAGGAGAGGAAGGGGAAGCATAAAGAAACTTCCCCAATCCAGAAGAAGGGCATCCAGGGGACTGAGCCCAACACTGGAGGCCTGCAACAGAACAGAGGAAGTTGGTGATTGTCTGGGGCTGCAAAAAGATCTATCTGAGGGATGCCCCATCTGGCAAAGACTATCCCCAGCACTTGAGGATCCAGGGACCATTCGTGATGGCCCTGGGAAATCCTGCTGAGAGCATCTGCTAGGACATTGTCCTTCCCTGGAAGATGAACTGCTATGAGGGAAGTGTTCAGGGAATAGGCCAGAGACCACAACTTCATTGCCTCGGTGCACAAGGCCGAAGACCGAGTGCCCCCCTGTTTGTTGATGTACCACATTGTTGTGGTGTTGTCTGTTCTGACTTGTATCACCTTGTTGTTGACAGATGCAGAAAATGCTTGAAGAGCTAAAAAGACAGCTCTGAGTTCCAGCAAATTGATGTGGAGCAGAGATTCCTGGGGGGACCACACTCCCTGAGTGGAAAGGTTGCCCATGTGGGCTCCCCAACCCAGAAGGGAAGCATCTGTAGTGAGAGTCAAATTGTGAGCAGGGGGAATGAAGGGGACCCCCAATCTTAAATTGCTCTGATCCTGCCACCACTGGAGGGCCTGGATCAAGGTTCGAGTCACTGGGACCAACTTGGAAAGGGGGTCTCTCCTCTGAGACCAATAGATTCTCAAGTGAAACTGAATGTCTCTCATCTGAAATCTTGCTCCCTGTACAACAGCTGTGGATGCAGCCATGTGCCCCAGGAGCTGCAGAAAGTGTCTTGCTGGTCGAGAGACCTGCAGAGTGAAGGAGGAGGCCAGAGCCACTAAATTCGTCACCCTTTCTAAGGGAAAAAAAGCTCTGGCTAGCTTTGTGTCCAACTCTGCCCCTATAAAGGTGAGTACCTGGACTGGTTCCAGAACCGACTTTGCAGATTTAGCAGGAAGCCCAGGGAGGTGAGAAGCTGCTGGGTGACTTGCAGGTGAGATTTTACCTGTTCTGGGGACTGGCCTACAATGAGTCAATCGTCTAGATAGGGAAAAACAGCAATCCTTTGCCTCCTTAAGTGAGCCACTGCCACTGCCAGACACTTTGTGAATACCCTTGGGGCAGAGGTGAGGCCGAAGGGCATTGCTCTGAACTGGTAATGACCTGAGGGTAGTTCGAATCTGAGGTACTTTCGATGGGAGCTTCTGATTAGGACGTGGAAATAGGCATCCTTGAGGTCCAGGGAGGCTAACCAGTCCCTGGCCTTAGGAGAAGTAAAATCACTGCCAGAGTTACCATTTTGAACTTTGGTTTCAAAGATGCTTGTTCAGATATCTGAGGTCTAATATGAGACGCCATTCTCCTGTCTTTTTGGGGTAAGGAAGTATCTGGAATACAGACCCTTGCCCTGGTGCAGGAGGAACCCTTTCCACTGCTCTGAGAGCCAACAAGGTTGAGACCTCTGCTTCTAGAGCAAGGGTCTCTGAAGCACTTGCAGGTAGAAAAAAATCTGGCTCTCAACTTGGGAAACTTTTTGAAGCTGAGAACCAGACCCTGGCTTACTACTTCCAGAACCCACTTGTCTGAGGTTAAAGAAGCCCAGTTCTGACTGAAGTAAGCCAGCCTGCCCCCTACCGGTAAAGAAGAATCGGCCCTGGGCACCCCATCAGGGTGCCTGCTTAGCAGGTGCTTTAGGCTGAGGGGTGGGAGCAGGCCTGCCCACCCCTCGTCTGCCTCTGCCTCTGAAGAAGCCCCTCTGAGCATAGGCAGAGGAGGCCTGAGTCTGATAAAAGGTTTGTGAAAAGGCTCACCCCTACCCCTGGGGGTATGCTTCTGGGGAGTGGCTTGCCGCCTCCTTAGCTTGGGCACTTTGTAAGTAGTCCTATATTCATCCATCTTTTCATGTAATTCTCTGTCTGCTCCCCAAACAGAGAATTTCCCACCACAGGAAAATCCATAGCCTTAGTCTGGGTATCCTGTGACAGGCTAGTACACCTGAGCCAGGCCAACCACGAAAAGCTACAGATGTGGCCATGACCCTAGAGGAAACATCATTAACATCCACAGCAGCATGAAACTGTACCTTAGAAGCCTTCAATGCCATCAGCAGCCACCTGTTCTAGTTCGCTAGCCAGCTGGCCATGGCTTCTTGGCTAATTCCATAACAGTATCCCATCTAGATTTCTGATACCTAGCTACATAAGCCATATAATTTGCTTGCCTGAGTCCCAGAGAGGCTGCCATATACTGTTTTCGCCATGGCATCAATCTTCCTGGAATCCTTGTCAGGAGGATGTGAAGCCAAGGAATATTAGCTTTATCACAGGCTGCAGCCTGAACTACTAACATGACTGCATTGCTGAGAAAGGAATTCTGTATCAGGACCTGACAATGTGTACCTTCTGTCCATCTTTTTATCTACAGGAGGCACAGAATTAGGAGCTTTTAAAATTTTATTGTTTGCTTCCTAAAAGACTTATGCAAAGGAATAGACAATCTCCTAGACTCTGGAATATCCATCATTTCTACAAAATCAGGCTCTCTTGCTCATCCACAGCTTCTTCCAAGGGAAGCTGGAGGGTTTCAGCAACTTTTTTGTAAAACATAAAATGAGATGGGGACTCAGATAGCACAGGGGGAGATTCTAAAGGTCTGTCTGGGGAAATGTCCGGTTCAATGGGCACACCCAGACCTTCCCAGCCACATTCATACTGTTCATAATCATCCTTCCCCTCCTCTGGTTCATAAAACTCCTCAACATCATATTCCTGAACCACTGGAACCGGATGAACCGACCTTTTGCCAGATAGTGGCGGTTCAGACGGAACCTGAGAGCAGTGACTGAACAATTTTAGTGGCTTTTTGCTATCTCTGCAGCAGTTGGAGAAGGGATTTTGGACTCCAAACCTGCTGACTTTCTTGTTTTCTTTACTGGAACTGGTTCCTCAGAACCAGCTTTTCTTTTGGCCGAGGAAGTCTCGCCCTGGTCAGAGGGCACTCCCTCCGGTTCGGTTGGCACCGAACCGGGCTGGCCATCCGGGTCAGCGGACTTTTTGGCCTCTCGTTCCCTGAGCCTGCCCAATCTCTTTTCCAGGGTGGCTGCAGGGAAATTCTTACATATCTGGCAGTCTGACTGGAGGTGGTCAAACCCCAGACAATAGACACATGTGGTGTGTGGGTCAGCCTTGGCAAAGACTTCCCACAGACATCACAGTGTTGAAACCCAGTGGGCCCGGTTTTCCTTTGGGTTTCTCAGACATAATGCCAGCCTAACCAGAAAAACTTGCCTTTAAAGCAGTGCAGGCAAGACACCTTTATCGTTCCCAACCGTGTCACGGGTATTGGAAAACCGTAATAAAATCCATTTTTAGAACCGATAAGAACCGGAACCACACTCTAAAATGTTAAACTTTAAAAATTAATGAGTTTTAACCCAGCTGATCGGTTCAAACCGAACCGATAAACTTACAAGTTCCACACAGACAACACCTTTTAATTACTTACGATTACCACAGACAGAGCTTGAACGAGCGGTTTTGCGGTTAAAATAAAACTATTCGGTTGAATCGGACCGAGAAAACACTGTTTAAACCGAAATGAACCGAGCAGTAGGAGAAATCTCCGGAGCGACTGTTCACTGAGGCGGAGTAAAGAATCTGACAGTTCAGGTTTGAAATTACACAGATAGAGCTGCTTCTTAGAGCTCGTGCTCAAAGTTCTATTTTGGAATGGTATTAACCATTTCACCTCCGGAGCAGTTCTAGTGCTGGATCAAACTGCTACTGTCATAATATAGCAAGACTTCATGTTGTTTGAACAACCTAAAGCTAGTTGCTCAGTGCAACACAGTATACAAGAGAGCTAACAGAATGCTGGGGTGCATAAGGAAAGGGATTAGTTGCAGAAGGAAGGGGGTGACATTGCCTCCGTATAGATCACTGGTGGAACCACATCTGGAATACTGGGTCCAGTTCTGAGGTCCACACCTAAGGAAGGTGAACTACACATCGCAACAAAGGGCCACAAAGCTGATCCATGGTCGGTAGGGTAAGGTACACAAAGACAGACTGAGAAGACTCAACATTTAATGTATTCTCTCGAAGACAGAAGAGAGGGAGACATGATAGACACTTTTAAAATCATCAAAGGGTCTAACGGATGGGGCATAGCAAGTTTACTCAAACTGAGAAACAGTGTGTCCACCAAGGGCATGAGGTCAAGCTGGAAGGGGGATGTTCAAAATGACATTAGGAAGTACTACTTAATAGAACAGGAAGTGGATGGGAAACAAACTTCCTGACAAGGTTGTGGAGGCAAAGACAACAGCAGAGTTTAAAAGAAAGTGTGACGCTTACAAAGAAGTTATCAGATGTAAAGATAAGGGAGGGGCAGCAGAGACTGGAAGAGAAGCTAGAGACTGGGGGCATCTACAAGTAGGGAATTTTGGGATAGACTACATAGACTTTTTAGGTCCTTTTCGTCTGTCAGTTTTCTATGTTTCTGTGCTGCCCTTCCGATAAGACATCTGTTAATCTTTAGTGTCTGCCCAGGTTAAAGATCTCATGGCCATTATCATAAGAGGTGAGGATTTTCTCTGGTGTCCTGGCTAACATTCCCTTTGCCAATAAAACACTTTAATTTAAAAAAAAAAACACCCCATAGGATGCCTTGGGTATGGGAATGAGCTATCAAAGATCAATGTGCCTTTCCTGGTCAAAAATTACAAATAAATAAATAATTTTGAATGCGTAAAACAAATTAAAATTGATTACTGCTCACCGGCCCGGTGGCACAGAGAACATAGGCATCTATGCCTCACCTGCCATCACACCAGCGGCCCAGGTTTGAGAATGACCCTGGGCCACTCGGAGTTGGCTGGGCAGAGGAGGATTGAGCATACCAGCAGATGCTCTCCTATTCTGGGAAAGGAGGGCAGATGGCACCGTCACAACATCGCCATCTAGGTGACCATGAGTGGCGATGCAGTCTGGAACCACAGTTCTAGGAGGGGGATGCTTCCTGGCAGGTGTGCACATGTCCGATTGCTGCCTCTGCAGAGCATCCATGGGTTGGGATCCTAAGAACAGTGGAAAAATCACCACTGGCAGCAGGATGATGCCCTGTGGAGCCTCACAGACCCCACACTGCCTACTGAACACATGGACCACAGATCTGAATGCGGCACTGGAAGAGGGCTTGGGGGACCCCCTGACAGCCCTGCCATGGGGGAAATTTGTGCAGCACTCGGTGGCCCTGAGGTAAGTCCCAGGGATGGTGGGCAACGGGGTTAGGGGAGCCACAAGAGCCAAAGGGGGCATGCCAGCAGAGGGGAAGCAAAAATAAATAAATAAAATGGATTACTGCTGTAGCCTGGGTTATCAGTAACAATTACCAGCCATATCAAGTCATGGCTTTTAATCTTTTCAAATAAACTGAATGATCCCTATCTAGCCATGGCTCACCATAACTATTGATATCATTACCGACGTCAACGGCTACAACTGTATGGGATTTTATGTGTGTATGTGAACAAACCTTTGCATAGCTGGCTGGTGCCTGTCCTTGAGCAAGTCACAAAAGCCTTATCAGAGCTGTGGAAATCATCACAACATTGCAAGAAAGGTAGTGGTACAGCGGGCAGATGAGAAAGCCACAGTACGGGAATGGTGGAAGGAGTTGAGCATGGGAGTGGGGGCACGAGGGCGGTGGAACTTGGGCAAAGCTAGAGCGGAGTCGATGCTGGGGGAGACAAGAGCCAGGGATGGTTGCTAAACATCTGGCAGCACATCACTGTCTTGCGACACCAGATGTCTGGGCGCTGGGCAGCAAAATGCTATATTTATCTGGGCACTGGGAAGCAAAAATGCTGTATTTATCTGGGCACTGGGGGGCCAAAATACTATATTTATCTGGGCACTGGGCAGCAAAAATGCTATATTTATCTGGGCACTGGGCAGCAAAAATGTTATATTTATCTGGGCACTGGGGAGGAAAAATGCTATATTTATCTGAGCACTGGGCAGCAAAAATGCTATATTTATTTTGGCATTGGGCAGCAAAAATGCTATATTTATCTGGGCACTGGGAAGCAAAAATGCTACACTTATCTGGGCATTGGGGAGCAAAAATGCTATATTTATCTTGGCACTGGGCAGCAAAAATGCTATATTTATCTTGGCACTGGGGAGCAAAAATGCTGTATTTGTTTTACTAGCATAAAAAAGGCAAAATAAGCCATGGAGGGATGACTCACTCACTGTACAGTGACAAGCTTGTTATTTACATAAAATAACCAATGGTCAGTGTAATATTATGATGCCTACTAAAAAATCCCCAAGCCTGAGTAACAGAAAAAAAAACTAAATCAATATCCTTTGCTCTGTGCACAACATATCATAAAATAAACAATCAAAAATGCTACCCAAAGGGCGAGGTTAGCAGTTGACAAGGCAGGACAGGCATTGAGTGAGCGTCATATCTCCTGCTGAATTTTTTATTATTGTAAACTAACTATAGTATTTTTTATGCTATCTGTGGCATACCATCAGATACAGCTATTTCTGAGGAGCAGAATGGTGTGTTTTGATCTGATTTTGCATGATGGGAAGCCCCAACAAGTGCTAGCACAGGAGATGGGAAAGGGAAAGACACAGAGTGAGGAGGCAGAGCCCGCCAATGGAGAAGTCCTAAAAGCTGGAAAAGAATAGGAAAAGTTCACCACTGAGTTAGACAAAAAAATGGACACATTTAATACTTGGATGGCCACAGTGAAGACAAAAGTCAAAGTGGTGTCCTTCGACACCCTTCAAGCAAAAACTGCAGCTGAAAAATCTATGTCAGTCTCTGCTAGGGTCATGCAAGAAAATACATTTTTGCAAATGCAACTAGAACAGTTGAAAAATGGCACAAGGCAGGCCCATGTCCATTTACTGGGTGTACCAGGGGGCAAGCAGGGGCTAATTCACTCACTTTTGTGGGTAACCTGTTTTGCTCTCTGCTGAACATTGTTTTATGGGGTTTGATTAAGAAAGTTTACATAATTAGCTCCTAGACAGAACGCACACAATATGGACACTTCTCGCACCCCACTGATAATTACTGCTGGGCTGTATATTACAGACACTATTCTTATAGAGGCTAAAATTAAGGGTCAACTCACAATGGCAGGTGATGCCTGAGTTTTCTGCTTCCCAGACCTGTGTTACTCAACATGCCGAAGAAAAAAGGCCTTTGATTCTGTTAGATATGATCTTAGACAACTAAGCATAATACACACCGTGTTGCTACCTGCAAAATTAGGCTGGTATACTCTAGAAAAAAGTTCTTATTCAATTACCCTACAGAGGTAGGTAAATGGGTTGCAAAAATAAAAGAAGATTTTTAAACACCTCATGAAGCCTCGGACTCTGAAGAGGAGGAGGAACCTTAAAATAAAACCTTTTTGTTGTACTGTACATTGCAGTGTTTTAGACCACAGTTGTTCCCAATTGTTTCACTCTGTATAAAAGTGATTATTTATTGGGTTTGATTCAGGTTGTGGCACAACAGGTGGTGTGAATTTGTTAATCAAAAACCTAGCACACCTTATAAAATGGCAAGAAAAAATCTAGAAATCTCATTGGCCAAGAGATGTCAACTGACCAAACATTAAATCTCTACAAATGCACAGTCATCCTGGTCCTAAACCACATCACACAATGAGCAAATCAGTCCTCGTACAACCAGAACTGTCTTCCATCAGTTCCCATAGGACCAGAACTGATCTTTCATCACAAACATGGCTGCTACCTTTACACTGTAAAAACCTTAAATGGGCCCTAAAAATAAAACTACCTTAAAGAAAAAATAAAACAAATTAATTAAATGTTGTTTCCCTAATCATCACACTTTCCTTACACACATAAACAAATTAGAAACATTAAGTATTGTTTATAGTTTTCATTACAACTGTTTCTTTGTTGACACTGAAAAATCCCCCTGCCATCTTTACCTGCTCATCAGGAAAATCTCCTCTGCTTGCCCTGACAGTGAAATAACTGAGTTCCTGGCTCTAGATGAGGCCTTTGTTGTGTGTGTGTACAGTAAGTTAGGAGATGAACATTCTGCCAGTGTTACTGAACAGAATTTTGAATCCCTGTATTCCATGGTAAACATTCCATGATAAACATTCCATATATTGAATGTAGAGAAAAACAGAGGGAAAAAAAACAGGATGAAGAAAGTAGGCAATAATACTTTATAAACAAACAGAAAAGGCGAGAAAACACAGTTACATAGGCAGAGGCAGACGTAAACTGCTCAAATACATTCCTGAAGTTTATAAAAGCACGTACATTTGAATCATATATGGATGTTTTTAGGTGAAATCTGTCAACCCCGACTAACCAACAAAAAAAAAAAAGGCAGGCATAAAGTTTTGAACACATTTTCATTAGGAGACAGTACTTGTTTTGATTTGAAATGCAAGGTAACGTGTTTTTTTCTTATTAACCTTTCACCTCAATTCTATAAGTTTTCCTCTTAAGAACTAGACAATACATAACTAAAAAAACAGAGAATGTTGCCTTCAGTGAAACTATATTACTACAGTGTAAAGAAAATAAAGTTTTAAAAACTGCTTATTTTTACAAATTTATAGATGTTACAGTGCATTTATGAGAACTTACATGTTTCAGAGAAAATATATATTTTCAACTAACACTACTAATAAATACTTTACTGCAATGTACTAGTTAATCTATTACTGAAATATGCTATTTATGCATTAATAGGGACTACTTTTTTCAGTTTTTAGAAGTTTTCGAGTCAATGTATTGTACACTTGTTTAAAAATAGTAAAGAAATTTTAATCCCTATCAGAGTGATTCAAAGTAATTCTTTTATGATGGTGGCCCATTTTATAAGTGTGATAAGCCTGCTCCAGGATATGCATTAAAGGATTTCAATTCACTTCCCAGGGCGTAAGGACACTCAACCTTTGGCCTCATGCCTTAGCACACCCTGGGGCCTGCATAAAAATCCTTTAATGTACACCCTATTGTGGCTTATTACTTACTTATAGATGTGTGGGACTGCATTCTCTTATTTATTAAAAACAGTGTAGAGGTTAGTGGAGGCTTGCTTCTACAAAATGGTTGCCTCTTTCGAGGAACTGTATGCCTCTATATACAGTGTCCTGCATGAAGCCATCCCATCACTTCATGTCAGATACCTACCTTTACTGTTGATCACACTGGGGAGGAGGTTAGTTTTAATTAGCTTTCTATGTTTATGCTTTTGTGCAAGATGTTATAGAGAACTGTTTAACATTGAGTTAAAACACCACAATGTTCTAAGTGTTATTGTGCCATTGCAGTGACTTATGTTACTGCCCGATTATTACCAACACTGCTGTATCCTACTAGCATTGGTTATAATTAGTGGGAGAAACCTCATTTGTTCTTATGTTTGATGGCAATGGGGAGGGGATTGAATTTGTGCAAATTCATGCAAGTTTTACATTATTGAACTTATTATCAATTTTATTTACTACATGGACTACTGAAAGTCTTTTGGGACATTTCCTAAGTGTTTGCTACTGTGGACATTTTTATGGGGTGATTATTTGGAGGACAAGTCCATGGTCTTACTGTAATGGGCATTTGTTGAACTTTTTCAGGACACTGATATACTATTGCTCTATGCTGATGATGTACTACCATACTAACATACTAATTGCCAGCAGATTAGGCCTTACAGTCTATCAAGTCTGCTTGAACTTCAGATCCCTAGTTGGGTACTGAGGCCCTCCCCCCCCCTTGTGTTCCAGAAACCTGTATCATCCATCCCCACCCCCCCGGGCCAGGCCATCTTCTAATTCGTCCGCTTTCTGCGTCTGTCCCACCCTCTCTTGAAGCCCTCCACTGTGGTTCTCTGAACCAGTCCACCAGGCAGCGCGTTCCAAGGATCCACCACCTTCTCAAACAAAAACCTCCTCCTCTTTTCCCCCCTCACCCTTCTACCTTCCAACTTCAAACCATGTCCTCTGGTGATACCTCCCTGCTTTAGTCTAAAGATCCCCTCCGTGTTTACCCTATTTATTCCCTTGAGGTACTTGAAGACCTCAATCATGTCCCCCCTGTCTCTCTTCTCCTCTCCTCCAATGAAAACAGGCAGAGCTCCTCAAGTCTGTCCTCATACATCAAATCCCCTAGTCCTTGTATCATCTTAGTTGCCCTCCTCTGTACCCTCTCCAGGAGCTGTATGTCCCTCTTCAAGTGTGGTCTCCAGTACTGTACATAGTACTCAAGGTGTGGTCTAACCAGTCCATTGTACAGCGGCAGAATCACTTCCCTGCTCCTAGAGGTGACCCCCCCTTACGATGCATCCCAACATCCTGTTTGCTTTGCTAGCCGCTCTCCTGAACTGCTCAGAGTTATTCATACATGCATCCAACATGACCCCTAGGTCTTTTTCCCTTGTTGAGGCCTCCAGCGCCTCCCCTCCCAGGGTGTACCTGTGTTAAGGGTTTCCCTGCCCAAGATGTAACACCTTGCACTTGGTGATATTGAAATTTAATTTCCATGTGTGAGCCCACCTTTCCAGGGTGTCCAGGTCCCCTTGTAGGACCAACCTCCCCTCTTCCCCATCAACTACTGCTCCCATCTTGGAGTCGTCAGCGCAGTGACTCATTTCACACCCTATACCATCCCTGGTGTACGATATGTATGCATTAAACAGGATCAGACCAAGGACCAAGCCCTGCGGTACCCCACTACCGACCTCTCTAGGGTTCGAGAGCTCCCCACCGACCACTACTCTCTGAGTGCATCCAGCTAACCAGTTTTCAATCTACCTGACCATCACAGGGCCTACTCCCAACCCTGTCAGTTTCTCCACCTGAACATTGTGAGGGACAGAGTACAGAACACTACTTCAACACTTCCAGCCCTCAGGCTCTGAACCCACCAGGCACACAGCCCGGACTTGCACGTAGCTTTGGGTACACAGCCCGACTTGTACACTTTTTGGGTTTTTTCCCTGGCCCGGCTCCCTTGCCAGCCACTCGATCCCAGTCCATATGGCAGTGAACCCCCAGTTGTTCCTTTAGTATACTCTCCATTAATTTTCCCACCACCGAGGTCAAACTGATGGGTCTATAGTTACCTGGTACTTTCCTCGACCCCCCTTTATGGATTGGCACCACATGTGCCTCTCGCCAATCCCTAGGTATCCTCCCTGACTCAAGCGACCTGTTGAAGAGCTCCACCAGGTGTACAGCCAGTATGTCCACTAATTCCAATAGTACTCTCAGATGAATGCCATCAGGCCCAGGAGATTTATCTTTCTTTAGGGCCTTAAGGGCTAACCATACCCTTTCGGTGGAGATAGCATCATCCGTCCCCTCCACCTTACTGGCCTTTTTATCTTTATCCTGATGTGACACCCCTGGGGTACCTCTCCCTCCCTCTTGCTCCATTTCTGTTGCTTCCCTTATCCCACTCACTACCACTTCCATCCCCATCATGCCTTGCTTTGTAGATATCCCATCCCCCTCCCTAGTGAACATACAGGCGAAGTACTCGTTTAATACCTCTACCTGGTCCCTCGCCTCTTCCACCCACCTGCCTTCTGATCTCAATCTGCCGAGATGGCCCTTAGTTTTTCTCTGCTCCCCAATGTACTGGAAGAACCCCTTTTCCCCTTCCCATATCCCCTGTGCCAGCCGCTGCTCTTTACTGGACTTTGCCCCCTGCACCATCCGGGTGACTTTTCTAGATGCAAGATGGTACATTTCCTTTGCCTATCCTCTCTCGTTGTTTTATATTTTTTGTAGCAGCCTTCTTTTCTCTGACCGCTACCTGAACCTCACTGGACCACCAGCATGGTTTATGTGAACTTGCTCCCTTACCTTCACCTGGCATGGTCCTGACTGCCTCATAAGTCCCGTTTATGACCTCCATCTCTTTTCCACATTTGTCATTGTTGTAATCCCTTCAAGTGATCCTTGAGAATATTTCCCATGCCCACAAAGTCTGCCCCCTGAAGCCCACTGCCAGTGTCCTAGATCTCCCCCCATGCTTATTTGAAACCAGACAGTACTGTGGTCGCTCCCAGTCTGGGGTCCTCTACAACCAGGTCCCTTACCAGATCCTCATCTGCCAAAACCACATCCAGGACATGCCCCTCCCTTGTGGGCTCCATCATGTGCTGTGTTAAGAACACATCCTGGAAGCCATCCAGGAGCCTCTGCTCCTTGGACACCCTAGAGGACATGGTTCCCCAGTCCGTACCTGGCATATTAAGGTCTCCCATCAACACCACTCCCTCCCCTTTTGGTCCACACTGGGCAATGATGTTGTCCAGAAAACCATCCTCCAGAACATCACCCATCCGGGGGGCCTATATACTACACCCAGCTTGACCTTACCTCCTGCCGGGGTTCGTAAGGTGACCCATAAGGCCTCCATGTTTCCCTCTGCCTCTTCTACCCAAGCAATTTCTATGTCATCTCTAATGAACATAGCCACTCCACCCCCTCTGCCCTCCATTCTGTCCTTCCTAAGCATAGTGTATCCTCGCATGTTTAGGTCCCAGTCATGGTTTTTGTTGGCCCACATTTCGTGACTGCCTCACATCCACCCCACCCCGAACAGCATGGCCTGGAACTCTGGCAACTTGTTTCCCAAGCTCCTGGCATTTACTAACACCACCTCCACCCCTTATCCCTGATCCCTTGTCAGACCCCACCCAGGTTCCTTATACTTCCATCCTCCTCTGCTCCTCCTGAAACCTCCTCCCCAGTCTCTCCCCCTTGGGTTTGAGGCTACTCCCTCATCTGGAGGACAGGGCTTCTGGTCAGCCCCTCCTTATCCCTCCCCTCACAAGTTTAACCCCACCTTTCTTGAATGTAGTCAGTCACTCCCTGTTTAAGGACTTCCTTCTCTAACGGGGTAAGATGAAGCCTGTGCTTGGCATACAGTCAATTATCCTCCCAAACTCCTTTCCAGTTCCCTAACACACCCGACCCACTTTCTTCACCCCACTTTCTGAGCCAGTCATTAACCTCTGTGATCTTCATTTTTTTCTCCACTAAGGCCTTTGGTACTGACAATATCTCCAAAATGGAAATGTTGCATTCATTATCCCGACAGACTCTGGCAAGTTCTTGGAACCTTGCTTGGATTTCCAAAATGCTATTTCCCTCTAGATCATTAGTTCCCAAATGCACCAGGAAATCCGGTTTCCCTCCACAATCCCTAACCAGTTCGTACACCATGAACTTTGCTCTGTGCACCGTCAGCCCAGAGATACTCACTACTTGCACCTGGCTATGGCATCCACCCCCTGTCCCTCCCAATGGATACCCCTAATCATCGAGTCTCCCAATAACAGAACCTTAACACCGCCATCATCCTTATGGTTACTTCCACTATGCACTCTCAACCCCCCATCCACCCCTTTATTCGTGATCTCAATTCTACGGGAGTCTTCCCGCCTTATTAGAGACCCCCTTGTCACCCTCCCCTTTCTGCCTCCCTTGTTATTTTGCCCACTTAACTCAGACCCCTCCTGAAAAGGTGTCCCCTTTAACCCTCTCTTATCCGAACCATTTATCCTGGCCCTGATGGTTTCTACTTCCCCCACACCGCCATCCTCCCCCCTTCTAATAGTACCCCTACCTCAAGAGGCCCTCTGTGGGTCCTCTTTACCTAGGGCCCCATCCTTGGTACAGACCCCCCTCCTGAAGGGGGGCCCCTCCCCTGACTCCTTGTCTCCCAGTTTCTCTCCAGTCATGCTCTCCTCCCTCATGTCTGCAATATGTTGCATCTCCCCCATCTGCTTAACATTTACGTTTCCCCTTCTCCCTCTGGGACTATTTCTATCCTTTCCATTGCTGGTCTGTGATGCCCTATGGGTATCCGACTCCCTCCCCCCGGCCTCTGTATCAGTTTCCTCATTTCCACCAACCCCTTCCTCCCCCTCTAGATTGCTTAGCAGCTCAAATTTATTGTAACGCTCTATGCCAGCCTCTATCAAGTAACCTGAGTTTCCCCTGACTGCCCCTCTAAACTGCCCCTCTTGCCCTGTTCTCCTTGTGAGCTCCCTTCCCACAGTCTGCTCTTTTAGGCTTCCCCACAACAGCCCCTCTCTTCTCAGTGTCTGCTCTTCTAGGCTTCCCCACAACAGCCCCTCCTGACTCTTCTTCCTCCACTCTCTTTATATTCTGAATGTTTACACCGTAAGTTTTCCCCTTAGCATCAACATCCCTATCTAAGGGTCCTCTGTCCCTAATATCTCCCCTCCTGTTTGCCGTAACATAACGTCCTGTAATTTCTGAGCATTGCCTCAGCCTCCCCTCAGCCCCACCCTTCTGCCGCCTATATCCACACCCCTTATCCTTGGACACACACCCCAACTCCCCCCAGCTTACTCCTTAACCAATATACTTCACTCCTGATATGAGATAGCTGTCTACAGAGTGGGCAGCCTCCCTCTTTCCAGGCCCAATTGAGAATTATTGCCACCCCACAGCCTGTGCAGCCTACAACCCTTCTGAAGACGCCTGCCATGGTGGAATGTGGCCACCCTGTTTGTCCCTCTCTGTTCATAATGGCACACACCCCTTTTCTCAGTCCCTTCCCCCTGGAATACAGTCTCTCTCTCTCTCTATACTGACTGCAGTTGTTTATGAACCCAATTTCAACCCCACCAATAATGTTCCCAAGTCTCACAAACACATACAGTCCAGAGTGTGTCCAGTCCCGCCAACAGTGTGTGTATGCAGACATCAGGTACCGTATGATGTCACAGACCCACCAGTTCCTGTTGCTTCAAATTCCAGTCACAACAGAAATGCACAGCCCTTCAATCCCAACCCCAATGGCTTTTCAGTATTTAAGAAAGCCTACAAAACAGGGTGGGTGAGAGGGCCCTACCACCACCAGGCAAACATCACATTTAAATTTCACTCTAATTATCACTGCCAAACAAGTGTTCCCACAACCAGCACACACGCCCCAATAGTTACAATATCACAGCCCAAGTAACAGTACTAACTCAAAGTAGTAATTTTTAACACACAGAACTAATTTCAAGTACAAAACTATTCAAATATTTCAGTTAAAATAGAAGATAAACAAGACCTCTTTCCTGAACAACCTCCTACTTCTGTTCCCAGATGGACAATGAAAGACAAGATGATTCTTGTAATTACCCCTCCCCTTAACACCAGGCAAACATCACATTTAAATGTCACTGTAATTATCACTGCCAAACAAGTGTTCCCACAACCAGCACACAAGCCCCATGGTTACAATATCACAGCCCAAGTAACAGTTCTAACTCAAAGTAGTAATTTTTAACACACAGAGCTAATTTCAAGTACAAAACTATTCAAATGTTTCAGTTAAAACAGAAGTTAAATCAGACCTCTTTCCTGAACAACCTCCTACTTCTGTTCCCAGGTGGATCATATGACATGTTATAGAATTTTCAAGGACATAAACAGTATAAACGGTCAGCTCTCAAATGATTTCCGAGAGCTTGAAGCATGGTTCATGACTAACAAATTGAGAAAAAAACTAAGGCTATCCTGTTTGGCCCTAGTCATGTGGGTTCAGCACATTGGCACTTACTGTCCATCAATGTGCTATTCGGGTCTCCTATCGGGGTAGTGGAATTAGAGTCTATTAAATAATTGGGAGTGCATCTGGACCAAGAATTGACACTAAAACCCCATGTAGAGCAGTTAAGAAAGTCCCTGCTACAAACACTTGGACCCCCCTATTGCCTTGATAACTTCCTTACAAATGCTATTTGCACGCTGCTCCCTGTCCTGTTGTTCGATGCCCCAATCCATAGAGATGTCCTGATCTCTAAAATGCAAAAGCTCAACATGTTGTACCACACAACTGGTTGCTTTGCAGCTGGAGCCCCACGCAGTAAGCATCATTGCAGTGTTCTAAAATCACTAAGCTGGCCCACACTAGATGATAGACTAGAACACCCCCTACTCAGCTTGGCATTTAAATTAATAAAATGCAATATTCCTCTTAGTTTGAAGGATGTACTGATTATTAAAGCTCAGAGAAGGATTCTCTGATCCTCAAACAGTACACTCCTAGAAGTACCTAGGGTGAGGTCTAATACAGGGCAAAGGTCCTTTGCCACTACTGCTCCTTTCTTATGGAACAACCTCCCACCCACTCTACAAGAATGCTCCTACCTTGGGGGCTTCAAGAAAGGACTAAAGGCCTTATTACTGGACTGTAATCAATGTACCTGCTTTTGCTAATATGTTTTGCTCCCCTTAAACGTGATTTACTATTGCAAATGTCTGCACTCGTTTTACGACTGCTACTCTCTGTACCCGACCTGCTCTGTAGGCTGCTTGCATGATTTGCCAGACCACTGCTGCACTTATCTAATCAACACTGAATATATGTAACTTTGCTGTTGAGTCATGAATGCACATACCCCATTGTAATTCAGTGATGTCTGAATGTATTAAGTCTGTGTTGATACGCCTCTATGTAATTAATCCAGGGTCCTCCCTAAAAATGGGACTCTTAGTCTCAGAGGGTCTACCTGGTCAACAAAACTCAGACAATCAATCAATAAATAAATACATTTTATCAACTTACTGGATTGCCCTCACATGTCATGCCTCTGGATGACAAAGATTACTTCTCCTTTGTATATCTATATTTTCTTTAGTGATTCCTATGCCTTTGAACCAAATAAATTTTTGTATGTTTTTGCTGATAATGTAATAAGAATAAAGTTTAAAAAAAACACTACCCAAAAGCATTGTGTTTGTGGAGGCCCCCCAAAATCCTCTAATTTATAAAATGCCGTTAAGAGTTTTGTTTCTGAAAAAACAAGTAAAACCAGCAAAAGGAAGCTGAATTAAGCAGTTTTTTTTCCATATTCTGTTTATACTCCTCATCCCCTGTGCTCCCCTCAGACCAACCCTCCCAGCCTCGACTTCCCGGAATAACTGGGGCTTACCTTTCTACCTGGCCTGGGAGCGGAGCCTGTGGAGAGTTGGGCTTCGTCATGCGGCTGTAGGATTTATTTTCCTCCATTTTTCTCCCTGATCCCCATTGCTGGGATGCACATGCCAGACATGCGTGCGTGGAAGCATGCACACGTCCGCAGATGTCCCGCAGCACCCAACCCTTCTGTGCACCCTACAGACCCACACTTCCCCCAGGCCTCCAACTGGGGGCAGTCATTCAGCAGGAGTACAACCCCTCCCCTCCATGGAGAGGACAGCTGTCCTCTGGACGCTCAATCCTCTCCCTCCCCACTGACCCCCTGATGGCCTGGGCTCATTCCCGAACTCAGGTCGCAGGCGTGGTGTGAGGTGAGGCATCCAGCGCCTCAACCCTCAGTGCCACTGGGCTGGCTGAATTATGCAAGTTTTAACTGTTTTCCTGCTGTTTTCCCTTAAGCACTAAAGATACACCATTGTGCATGTGCAGTCGGAAGTGTGATATCATGTGACTGGCATTGAGAAAGCACAAGTGGTACATGTGCATCCTAGGAGTGTAGGTGCACACACAGCAGGAGAGAATAGCCTTCACATGTGCAGGAAGTTCACATGCTTGGCAATGTCTCATACCTCACACCACACCTTATCATGTCTTATTGCTTAATTTTCAGGGCTAATTGCTGAGGCAATCATAATATCCATTAAAGAGAGAAAACTACACTTAAATAAGCTCTAAGCCGATAAACATGCTGCAGGAAGGCAAAACTGAAAACAGTCAAAGTTTAGTTTATAAGTATTTATTGGAAATACCCAAGCAGACACCAATTGATAGACATAAATGGTGGGAAAAGAAACTAGGTAAGACAACAACAGAAGAGTGGGAAAGCACTTAAAGGAACATTCATAAATACCTGAAATTAGATAACCATTGACATACACAGATTAAAATTTTACATACTGTAATGCATATTGGACCTTTGTTAAACAAAATAAGCACAATTTGGGTAAATGGAGTCTGTGCTTTAGATGTGAACACCAATCTGGAGACCTTATTCATATATTTTTGGGAATGTCCAAAGGTAAAGCCATTATGGGATGCACTGATTTATTTTTTAAACATAATTAACCAGGAGAGGCACACTGAGCCAAAGCTCTTTACAGGTGCCATGTGGGGGGAGGCGAAAGGAAGTATACAAAGAAAACTTCACAAAATATCAGTGTATGGGTACTTAGACAATCAAAACAGGTGCAGTAGCTATGTAGCAGCTAGGTAGGTAAACAACAGTATGGCTCTAAACAATTTGCATCTGGGCAAGTGTGGAAGGAAACCACAATGTTTCAAATGCCTGAGTTAGGAGCAAAGATAAGGTAGATCCAGGCAGGTGGAGGGTTGGAGAGATGGGAAGAAGGTTAAGAGGGGGGTTGACATAGACAGGGAGGTGCAAGGAGGTGCCTTTCCATGAATCTAAAGGCTGAGAGTGAAGGACAGAGGGGGAAAGAAGAGAATAAGTTCCATAGAGAGGGAAGGTGGTAAGAGAAGGCAGCTTGCCCTGAAGAGCTGTGATGGTGGGGAATGGAGAAAGTGCAGGAGTCCCTGAAGCAGAGAGAGTAGGAAGAAGAAGGGACTGGAGAGAGGAGTGAGGAGAGGCAGGAAGGAAGGGTGAGTGGAGAGGGGTGAACTGGTAGTGAAGCAACAGAAGACACTGCAGAGGGTATCCAGTCTGACATGGGAAGAGAAAGAGGAAGAGACGTAGATCAAGTCCACATAGTCAAAGACCAGGAGAACCATTTTCATGATCAGCTCCCAGCAGACCTGGGGCATAAAGCAGTCCTTGTTTTGGTACAGGTCTCCAAGCTTAGAGCAAAGCTTGGCATGGATGGCGTCAATATGGGCACAGACGTCAAGCTTACAATCAAGCCACACACTAAGGTACTTGAAGGCAGGGACCACCTCCAAAGGGGTGCTATCCAGTGTGGAAAAAAACACAGGCGGGTGTGAGAGCTTGGTCAGTTTCTGGCTGGTGCCAAAGGTCATAGACACAGTCTTCTTGGTGTTGACTTTTGTACGTTGTGGAAGCTGAGCTGGAGTGGGTCTTCCACTGCCAAGTTGATGGGCTGGAGATAAAAATGACTATCATCCACATACATATGAATATGCGAAGTGACACAAGCAGAGGACAAGTCATTTAAGAAAACTGAAAAGAGGATGGGACTCAGGATGGAGCCCTGTAGGGGCCCCTGCCAGAATGGGGAGGGGACAGGACACCTCCCACCTGAACTGACTGCTGATGACCGATGAGGTAAGCATGGAACCATTCAACAGTGGAAGCTGAGAGGCCAGCAGGGCACAGCTTGTCCATGAGAAGCAGGTGGGACAATGAATCAAAGGCTTTGGCCAGATCAATAAAAATAGCTGCAGTGATGTGCCCCTGATCCATTACAGAGAGGATGGCATCAGTTAAATGAAGCAAGGAGGAGACAGCAGAGTGTTACTTCCTAAAACTAGGCTGAAAGGGAAAGAGGAAATTGGAGGAGTGAATATAGTCAGCAAGCCTGGAGTGGACAATGGTCTCTTGCAGCTTTGCAAGGGAGCTAAGGAGTGGAATTGGCTGGCAGCTGCCGGGGGAGGTGGGATCACCCTATTTGTGCAGAAGGAGAACCTTCACAATTTGCCAGGCCCGAGGGACAGCACTGAGGGAGAAGGAAAGGTTCAGAAGGTGAGAGAGTAGAGAGGCAATGGCCACAGTTGAGATATGTAGTAGCTGTGGGTCCCGCACGTCGCAGCTAGACTTAGAAGGTTAAGCATGGTAAGGGCAAGAGAGTCTTCCTAAAGGAAAACAAGATAGAATTGGAAGCCCCTGGGTGAGTGAGATGAGGGAGAAGCAGTGGAGGACAGTGGGACAATGGAATCAGAACAAGGAGGTGAGGGGAGAGTGCAGGTGGTGAAGAAATTATTGAAATGAGCAACAACTGATGGAAGGTCAGAGACCAGTGAGCCATCCACCAGGAGGACAGGGGGTGCAGACTGGGCTGAGGTATCGAAAAGGGAGTGGATAGCCTTCCAGAAGTTTGATGGACAGCTAAGGTTAGAATGGAGATTTGACTTGAAATAGTGGGCCTTAGCAGTGTGCACAGTCTTTGTGCAGGAGTTCCTGAGAGACCTGTAGGATAGGAGCTCAGACAGGGAGAGGGAGGATTTGAAACATGAGCATGCTTTGTATTGGTACTTGCAGAAATTGATAAGGCTGGATGTAATCCATGGGTGGTGGGAGCTTTTAACCCTGGACTTTCTAAGTGGGAGTGTGTTTGTCCCAAGTGCAGCTAAAAATGACATGGAAGAGGAAAACAGCAGAGTCAATGCCTGTGGCAGAATAGACAGGGGGAACAATCAGAGGCTGCAAGGTCATGTATGAGGGCATTTGTGTCAAGTGATTTGAGTGACCTGGACCAAATATATTTAGGGGAAGATTTAGTGGGCCACACTTTCCTGATGTAGTAGGTCATACAGTGGTCACTGAAGGTATCCGGCAGGGTGTCTGCTGCAATGATTTGGTAGGGATAGGAGGAGAGCACCCAGTCTAGGAGTGAGTGGTTTGGAGAGTGAGAATTGAGTTGGATGGGTTCAGTAATTACCCGAGAGAGTTTCAGAGACTCAGTCCTGTGGAGGGTGGGTCTAGAGGTAGGGGAGCACCAGATTATGTTGAAGTTCCCTAGGAGGATGAGCCCGGCGGAGGCAACAAGAGAAAGGATAGATGAGAGGGAGTTGACCAAGGAGGAGGCAGAGATTTTAGGAGAGGAACAGATGACATCTATGAAAATGGGGCGAGTGTAAGGGAGGGATAGTTTCACTAGAAGTAGCTCGTGTGAGGAAGGGGCTGCCTCTCTGAATGTAGGGAAGCAGGGTAGGGTCTAATGGATATACAAAGCAGCACCACCATTCTTGCCTCGGTCTTGTCCGACAAGGAGGAAATCAGGGAGGGCCAAGCTGGAGTCAGGTATGCTAGAAGACAACCAAGAGTCAGAGATACACAGGAGGTCAGGAGAGAGGGGGCTTGCCATGGAAGAAAAGTACAATAAATCAAAAAAAAAAAAAACAATTGAGAAACACAAACGTAATCACATATGCTGAATGTCTTGGCTTTATCCTTAACTCTATTCAAACAGAAAAAAACATCAATGAGTATTCATAATAAATTTGACATTTCTTTTTTTTTATATACTTTATTATGGCAGCACCATAAAAAATAACATGCCATACAATAGATCACGCATATATAATGACGTACAGTGCATAGTTATAATTTGAACAGCATTACATTGCAACATTTTTTCATTTTTTTTTAAAACCAAACCTATCTCCTCTCCTAAGAAGCCTGCAGAGTGACATTACAATTTGAGTGCCTAAAAATGTCCTATCTGGCTAAATTTGTAGAGGCCTGCTAGAAAACCATATTTACCAGCGCAGCTAGTCAGGTCTCTCATTCCGTTATGTGGCTTACAGAACTTGGAGTTTACTGAATCTTGTCTCTAATTCTTAATCTTGAGAACCAGCCTAAGACAGGCCTAGGCCACCTCCCATGAACAGAACTTAGTCTGACTTGTCTTACTCTGCCAATTGTACCTCTTCTTCTGTCAATTCCCACCTTGTCCATTGTGATATAAAGGAGTATATTCTACAGTATCTTGAAACTGTTCTAGGAAGTGGCATGCTTGAGCAAATTGAAATCCCGTGCTGGCAGGAGCAGCTGACCAGTGCCGTAGGAAGGCATTTTGGTGCCCTGGGCAAGAGACAAATTTTCCCCCCAAGAAAATAGACAGGGGTCTGGGGTCCGCAGGCCCCCAGAAGCTCTGAGGTGTTTACATGCTCTGTTGTGAGTTTTGGGCTTTTCTGAAGAAAACAGACTTTGCCACATGTTCCCTACCCCTGATTTCCAGGAATATTTTGCACCCATGGATTATGAGATGTGGAGACACTGGCTGGCTGGTATCAGAATATGCAGCCACATTGTTGTGGACAAGTGGCTGACCAACAAGGATCATGTTAGTCAAGCGGTGCCTTACATTATTGTGTTACTGGCCATTCTTGATGTTAAAATAAATGAAAACTCTAGCCCCATTCATTTCAATTAGGAGCACCCCATCTATCCCTGGCCACATGTCATTCGTGCTTGATTGGGGAGCGAGGGTAGGCTCTGAAAATTATCGGCAGCCAATGCTAAAACTAATTTATGAGTAAAATATCTGGATTATTAGCTGCACACATTATTTCTAACCTGGCTAGAACGACTGCCTCGGAGGGCAGCTACCACACCATGCAGTGGTAGCTGCCATAGATAAGTCATAATTCACTTTAAGAGATAAAGATCTAGTGTTCTTGTAGATTTCTGCAGATACACATAATACACAATGAATTATGTCTACAATCTAAATATCATGTTATGTTTTTGAAAGTTTTCTCTGAGGCATCAGTAGCTCTATAGACAAAAAAAAAAAAAAACACGTTATGACTTGCCCCTTGGCACAACAGTAGTTCTACCTGTTGTGATGTTGGTGACCTGAGTTTGGGAGCTAACCTGGGTTGCTGTGGGAGGGAGGAGGAGGAGAAGGAGGAGGATCGAATGTCCTTGGGGAAACCCTCCTCGTCCTCTTCCAGGGAGTATAAGGCCGTCAGTGCTGGTGCAATACTGCCACATGACACATGTGAGACAACAGGTAGCAATGCACAAGTAGGAGTAAGGGGTATATGGGGAAGGGAGCACCAACAGTGTTGCAATCTGTATGCTTTTGAGTATCACAGTTTGCACATTTAGTGCTGGCATCCCACCCAGGGGGATTGGGTGCAAGGCAAATCATTGATCACCCAGGCAAGATAATGAACTGAGTCCAGGCAACCTCTCACAGTTAGAGAGAGAGCAGAGCAAACATAGACAAGTCAAGTGGGCTGGTCACCTGGCTGTCAGCAGGTCAAGTTCCACTTCCAACATAGTACTAACAGTCAACTAACTTCAACTAAACTTGACGTCCCTTGGCTGCAGCTGCTTCCCACAAGAAAACAAACAGTACATACAGTAATTTTATATAAATAGAATGTAGGGTGATTGCCCTCAGGTGGGCAAATGCCATCACATTCTATTTATTTATATACAAAACAAAAAAGTACTGTATGTACTGTTTGTTTTCTTGTGGGAAGCAGCTGCAACCAAGGCCACATTCTATTATTTAAATAAGACTAAGGAAGAGTGGTGGACAGACTGCCCCGGATGGGCCAAGTGGTCCTTATCTGCTCTCAAATCTAAGTTTCTATGTTTCAGAGGAGACACTGGCATAAAAGGAAGGAGACAATGCTGTAACTGAAATACTGAGAGGTGTAACTGGGAAGAGACACTGGTATAACAGGAAGCTGATACTGACGTAACTGTAACTGGAGTGGGAAGAGAAACCACTGTAATAACCAAGACACTGTTTAACTGTAACTAGGAGGAACTGCAGTCTTTGATTGGGTAACCAATGTAATAGACCAGAGAGGGGCAATGGATGTGGCCTACCTGGACTTTAGCAAAGCATTTGACCCAGTCCCACACAAAAGATCAATAAACAAGTTAGCCAGCCTGGAAGTGGGTCCCAGAGTAGTAGCCTGGGTGACAAGCTGGCTGACCAACAGGTCCCAGAGGGTAATAGTAAACCAAACGGAGTACATTCTGAAGAAAGGGAGGTTACTAGTGGGGTACCACAGGGTTCAATATTGGGACCAGTCCTCTAATGTCTTTATAGGTGACATTGCAGAGGGGCTGGAAGGAAAAGTATGCCTCTTTGCAGATGACACAAAGCTCTGCAATAGGGTTGATACACAAGGAGGGGTGCAAAGGATGAGAAAGGACTTGGCAAGATTGGAGGAATGGTCAAAATTATGGCAGTTTAGATTCAATGCAAAAAAGTGCAAAGCAATGCACCGGGGAAACAAAAACCCAGGGGAATAGTACACAATGGGGGAGGTATAAACAACAACACAAATGGAAAGGGACCTGGGGGTAGTCATATCAGATGACAGTCAACGTAAGGTAGGTAAGCAATGTGAGAAGGCAGTAAGAAGGGCTGCGGGGATACTGGGATGTATAGGGAGAGGCATCACCAGTAGAAAACAGGAAGTTGTTATCCCTCTGTACAGACAGTTGGAGAGACCCCATCTGGAGTACTGCATCCAGTTCTGAAGACCCCATCTCCACAAGGACATAAACAGGATGGAGACAGTCCAGAGGAGAGCAACTAAAATGGTGCAGGGTCTGCAACAGAAGCCATACGAGGAGAGACTAAATGAGCTTAATATGTGTACCCTTGAGGAAAGGAGGGAGAGGGGGACATGACAGAAACTTATAAGTACCTCAAGGGAATCAACAAAGTCCAAGAGGGTAGCATCTTTCAGAGAAAGAGATGTGCAAGGACAAGGAGACACAATTTGAAGATAGAGGGGGGACGGCTCAGGGGTAATGTGAGGAAGTATATTTTCACAGAGAGGGTGGTAGATGCATGGAACAGCCTTCCTGAGGAGGTTGTGTGGTCAAAACCAGTGGGGGAATTCAAGAATGCATGGGACAGACAGAAGGCAATTCTTGTGGGGGGTAGGAAGAAATAGGCTGTTGGTTAACTAGGATCTGCAGCTTATCCAGTAGGTAGGGAAATGGGCAGACTACATGGGCCAGGGTCCTTATCTGCCATCAAAGTCTATATTTCTATGTGAAATGGGACACTGCCACACTGGCATAAATGTGAGCAAAGACTGATATAACAGAGCAGACACTGCTTTAACTGGTATACTGACTTACTGTATCTGTTAGGCTAACAGATACAGTAGGTCGAATATGAACCTATATATCACTAAGTGACTGATATACACCTGGTAGGGTACACACTGGTATTGCTGACAGACATCTAGTAGCTACAGACCAGTAAGCAGTTAATTTAAATAGGGCAAACATTAAACAAATACAGAACTTCAACAAAGTAAGAAAAACATTACAAATAACAACACAAACAGCAACAATATGCTTATTTGCAATTAAATTTGAATTCCTGGCTAGAAACTTTTGGTTCATACTCTCCCCTTCTCTGTGTTGGACCAGCACACTCACACAGAGAAGAGTATGACCCACAAAAGTCTTCTAGCCAGGAAGTTGGCATTTTTGTAATGATGACTACAACTCTTGTCTCCTGCTGCTCTGCTGGAGCCCCTCACGCCCGCCCCCGAGTAAAGTCAGACAGCAATTCAAATATTTCATTTATTTTTTCAGTTGTATGACCCCACCCCGGTCAAAGATCCGAAGAAAAGATCTAACTAAGGCAGCAGCGATGATCTATTCACCAAAAAATCAGGCACTCGGGCAGGCACACACACACACACAAGGAAATAAAAGTTCTTTTATTTTATTCATCAGGCTCAACAAGGCGACAGTTGAAAACTTGAAAACAAGTCTAGTCATCATAGACTAACTCAGTCTCAGTGCACTTTCTAATTTGCACAATGTATTTATTCACTCACACTTCACTTGGGACTCAGGAGAGCAGTTTTAGACCTGTTCTGGCCTCCAGCATAGAAAGTACCCAGGAGAGAAAGGATGGAGTGAAACTACGAAAGCAGCAAGCAGGGGCATGCCTCCCTGACCTCAGGAGTCGGCAAGGCGGGGACCAGGATCAAGGATCAGGAGGGCCGGAGTCAGGGTGCGGGGAGAATGCAGCTGCCAGGCAGCCCAAGGTCCAAACAACTGAAACAAACACACTGTAGTCAAATAATCCTATCCTAACCTCTTTGCCTTCTTAAATAGATCAGTAGTTTTTTTTACTATTTTTCAAACCCACTCCACAGATTACTAATATAATTTATTAAACAGACATGCTCATTGAAAATCCTGTAGCACAACACTGTCTACTCTCTCTACTATTTATAAGTCTCAAATAGTTGTAACTGCAACACACTTTATTACTCGCCTTGTTACTTGCCACCAGCGGACCACATGGCTGTCTGAAACTGCACACACACATGATTCTTCTTGCTGAGGCTGCAATGCACCATGTGACTCCCCACACACACAAAACTTGCTGGTCCTTGGATGCTCCCATTACTGGCAGCAAGTAGTAATTACTATTAAAGTAATTAAAAAATAAATTTAAGCGGCAGTGCACTCACTTTTGAACTTATAGCACTGTGAGGCTTCTGATTCAAAACCTAAGCCCCTAGGAAGCTTTGCGCTTGGAAGTGGCTGCTTATCCGCCCCCACCCTTCCTACGGTACTGCAGCTGACTCCCAGTGACAACAGCAGAGTTCTATATTGCACTACAAACATAAGCCATTCCAGTTCTGAAATTTATATTATTACCTCCTCCCAGTCTTTTCTAGTTGGCGGAGGGGGGCTATCTGTAGCCACTTTCTAGTTAAGGCTTTTTGTGGCTGTTACTATAGAAATATTCCATAGATGCTTAGTTTCCAACCCCTTCAAACCTACAGGGCTAAGTCCTAAGACTAAATGTTGAAATAAGAGGTGCTCCCCTATCGAAAATATCCAATGTGGCCTATCCTGCACTTTCCTCCAATATGGCCGAAGTGCTGGGCAGAGCCAAAAACATGACAATGTGTCCCCCCATGGTTCGACACACTCCCTCCAGCATACTGTGGCCCCTATGTCTTGTTTAGCTTGGATAACGGGGGTGATGAAGCAGCAGGTCCGGACTTTCCAGGCAAATTCATGCCATCATGGGGAACAGGTAGATTTAAAAGTCACTTGACAGATTTTTCCCCACTAGAGCTGGGCGGCAGTTGTGAATTCTGGTTCTGCAGAACTTTCATGAAATTTTGTAAATTTCGCAATATTTTCTGACCTTCTGCCTTTGGCGAAATCAGAATCTTCTGAATGTGTTTGGGGAAGTTTTGCCCTGTTCCGCAGAAATTTCTGGCTGAACTGCAGAATAATACACATGAACTGCGGAATGATAGTTTTGAGTAATTTTTTCAGCGGTTTAATGGATCATTTTGCAATACATGTTATCATTATGCAATTCAGTGATCAGTTTTGTGGAATTTCCTTCTGCAGTAAATACATGAATCCATTATTCATACATTCATTCCACAGTTTTGCAACTCACTGAACCATGGGCAGAGATTGAGGGGGGATGTTGACCCCCCAAATACTCGTATACACATAACTTTAAATTTGCTGTCTTCCATTTGTTTTGTTTTTTGTGCTATGCTCGCTGCGCCTTTAAGAAATTTCTGTGCCCACTGCTACCTAGTGTAAGCACGCACATGGAAGCGTCCCTGGACTGTTCATGCACATGTTCATTGGTGCCACCGGTGCACAGTGGGACAGACTACAGTATGGCAGTGTGTTTGTTTAAGCACATCCTGATGTAAACCACCATCTCCAGGGTGAAACAGTTCAACTCACCCAAAGAGGCAGCAGCAGGTCTTCCTGGCCTCGTCACTGCTCCACCATGATGGAACAAACAAAATCACTGAGAGGACATTACAGCAATGTTTCACCACTACAAGAGAACCGTAAGTCTGTTATTGTAAAACACAGATTTTTATTCTGGTAAAAGGTTACATTTATCAATTTGCAGGAGAGACTTTGGATTCAGATGTTTACCTTTAAGCATAACTAGAACATGTGTAACCCCTAGATGGCGCTATCCCAGGGGCTACTACCCCTGCCTGATTTGCCACCAACAGGTTGAGGGGCCTGGATCCAACGGCGGGTGCCTCCACCCAGAGGTCAGGGTTTGCAATAGTTAAACTAACTTGGTCACAGCCCTCTGGGACACTGCAACCCCCCTTTCTTCCCACTAGTGGCCCACACAATATATCAGAATTACCTTCACAGTACACACTTACCCCCAGGTCTGGTTCCGGCACTGGGACCTCCTGTGAAATGAGATACAGTGCAACAATCACAGTACAGTACTTTAACATGGACAAATACCTCAGGCAGTATAACTTTGCTGAAACAAGCAGCTCTGATTTATTGAGGGATATAACAAGGACAGGGGAAATCAGGTTAATTAGCTTATCACTCTAATAATCTACCTATGGCTCTGTGCACAGGCCTATCCCTATCAGTTACTGTCCCTGGGTACCCAAGCCCTAGTGGCTAGTCCAAACCGTGGCAGCTGGTGGGGCCCTTTCACACAGAGAAAGGAGAATTAAACAGTCAGCAGTACAGTAATTCCATTTGGATTTAATGTGGCAATTCAACAGGAGCAACCCTGAATTAGTACTCACGACCTCCAAATAAGATAGGGTCCTTCAATGTCAGCAGGGCTCACTTGAGGTACACAAACCTCTTCACACATCCATATAAAAGAAAGCACTATACCAGGCAGGCTGCATCTGTATCGATCGCAATTACTGCACAATACCGGGAGAACACACAGCAGATTCAGTTCCTGACAGACCGAGTGCAATTTTCAGCAATTCTTCCAGTCTTCTACAGGGTGAGCCTGGTTTCTACTCTTCAGAGATCCTTTGATTCTTTTCACAGGGACAGTTCAGTCCTAACAAGCTGTTACACAAGCTGCAGACCGGAACTCTGGGCCTTACACGTTTTTGACTAAAACTGCACACTGAAAAAGCACAGGGCTCCTTCCTTCTTCACTGCCAAAGCTCAACTGAACTCCAACCGACAAAACGGCACTTCCTTTGAGTTCCTCCCAGTTCTTGACTGGATTGGCTGTCACTCACAATAGACTGCTGCTGTTGGTCCAAAAGGCACTGAAGTCTAAACTACATCTCCCAGAGTCACTGCCCATACAATCCTCTTGTGGCTGGCTCAGATTATGAGTCCAAGTTCTGATTCGTCTAAGGCACCATTTTAGAGCTAGCTTACCCCACACTGATTGGTCCAGTTCAGCAGTTCAAAACTAGAATGGGGAACTAGCAGACACAGTTCTGACTGCAAAGAAAGCAGGTTAGACAAACTGTCATTTCATTATTACTCTAAATAATTTCTGGTAAACAGTTACATCTTTCAGATAGGTTCCTTTGCACCCTAGTGACTGCAAAAATTAAGTGAATTGGCAGCAGCTCAAGTGGTACTCAGAGAAGCACACAGTCCCCCATACAACTAATTATGTCTGCAAGCAGACAGCTCTTAAAGAGACAGTACCAGAGGCTCTAAAAACACTCACTGATAAATGGCTTAAATGCCAAACACCATTCAGGCTTGGAGCATTCAAGCAAGCTCCTGGAAGTCTTTTGGGAACCCCCATTTGCAGGGGTTACACCTTCCTGGCCTGGGAAAGCTTGGCGTCCAGCGTCAAGCAAGTACCAACTGCAACCATATACATTTGCATTAGGCTCGCACATGTAATCATCAGTCAATATATCATTTTACCAAGAACACATTTCTGAAACATTGCAGTACGTCACTCTTTACACAGTATTACATACACATTGTACCATAACTCAAGTTATTACCTCTTGTACATGAAACCTGAAGAGAGGGCCCTTCCTATCAGTTACCTTGGGGCTGGACGGGGCAAGGGCACCATATGAAGGGCAACACAAGTAACTTGGAGTTAGCACTGACGCTCAGTTTGGGCAATGAGCTCGGGGACACATACACTCCTTTATGGACAACATTGAGAGAGCAAATCCACAGGCCTCCCAAAGGAATCATAACTAAGAGGTGCACCACAGGCTTTACAGCTCGACCAGTCTTTCTAGGGGAGACTGTTACAGTCTCTGCACTCTGAGCCTCATTTCAGCATTGTCCACACTTGTCAGGGAGTCTCCATGGGGTAGAGAGGCTAGAACTTGGGGCACTTTCAGCTCCAGGAGTTACAGTTTCTGAGTCCACAACATTTGGCTCGCATGGAGAGCTTTCGGACACTGGCAGTGGACTGTCAGGGCACTCAAAATACTCTTCTTGTTGGGTGTATCACCAGTCTGCCCCAATCTATCATTTTCCTCCCTGAGCTCAAACAGTTCAACCATGCACAATGATTCCATTTCATCTGATCTGATGCTTTGCACTTCACTTTCTGGGAGCATTGGCTCCAGGGATGAAGCTGGGGCTTAAACAGTCCAGAAGGCCCAGCTTTGTCTCCAGTATTGACTAGGGGATTGCCCGAAACAATTGACTCAGTTCTAGAAGAAGGATAGTATTCAAAGTCACTCTCACTTTCTTCCGATATGGACTGACAGTCATGCTCAACTGGGACTTGTGGAGGGAACACTTTAACTTTGCTTCTGTAGGTGCAGACTTTCTTGATCTTTTCTTAGCAGCAGCTCTAGTCACTGGTCCAGAGGGGCATCTTCTAGGGGCTCAGACTCAATTAAGATTTGTCCAATGGGCAGTAAATGATTTCTATGCATTGTTTTTACATCTTTTGAATTATTCTCAGGCCTTACTTTGTACACTGGCAGATCATCTAGTTTGCCACTACAATGTGAGGAGATGGTGCCATCTGTCAGCAATCTTGTGCTTGCCATGCAATCCCAGATTTCTTAGCAATACCGATCTCCCTCCCGGAGTTCCTGTGCTTTCACCTTTTATCATACCTTTCTTTGTTGGCCAGATTTCTTTTGGCAGCCATGGTTTGAGCCAGTTGGTACGCATGAGTTAGCTGGGCCTTTAACTTTTGCACATACTGTAAATAGTTGTCAGCCTGAACCCCATCAGGAGAGACCCCAAACACACATCTACTGGTAGTCGAGCTTCTCTTCCAAACATCAGGCGGTGGGGAGAATCCAGTGGCATCACTTTTGGTGCAGTTATAAGCATGTACCAGGGTGCTAATTTGTTGGCTCCATCTAGGCTTGTCCTGGGTGCAGGGTGCCCTAGCATATCTAGCAAAGTCTTTGGTTAAACGTTCAGGCTGTGGGTCCCCTGGGGGTAGTAGGAGTGGTTCTGGACTTTCGCACTCCCCACAGAGAAAGCATCTCTTTGATCAGGCGACTCTCAAAGTCTCCCTTGATCAGAATGGATTCTTTGTGGAGCCTATAGTAAACAAAAAAGTTTTCTACAAGTACTTTGGCCACAGTGGATGCTTTCTGGTCTTTGGTGGGAAAGCTTGGGCATATCTCGTGAAATGGTCAGTGACCACCAGCACATTACTGATATTTCTTTGATCTGACTCCAAACTTAGAAAATCAATACAGACCAGCTCCATGGGTGCACTGGTGGTGATGTTAACAAGGGGCAGCCTCTGAATAAAGCTTTCCTCTGTAACAGCGACTACAAGTTCAGATGTTGCTCAACATCAGCCCCATCTTAGGCCAATAGAATCTGGATCTCACCAAGTCAAGTGTTCTGTCTATACCAAGGTGCCCCATGTGGTTGTGCAAGGACCTCAGTACTGAGTCTCGAAAGGCAGTGGCAGCACTAGTTGTTTTTGTCTACTTGTCCCCTCTGTCTACTGTTTCTCTGTATAACAGTTTATTGATCAGTTTCAACTTAGGACCTTCTTTGTATAACAGTGCAGTTCTCAAATCAGTGGAGCGTAATTTGGACACATCTTTTCCTGCATAGAGGGCTTCTAAGCTGCTTTGATCATGGGATCGCGGGATTGAGCCCGCGATACTGTCATTGTCCAGCTGAGGCAGTGCACCAATGTCTATTGCAGAAAAGTGGCAATAAGCAGCAGGTATGCAACTCAGAGGCTCCCAAGCAATCCACCATGCAGTCCACTGCGTCCGTGGACATTTGTTCCTCCCTGTCAAACTTCCGCAGAGTGCCCGAATGTCAGGTTCTGCCAATCGGACCCAATCATTCTGGGGAACAGGCCTCGGGAGAGCATCAGCATCTATGTGGTTCAGACCTGCTCGGTATTCGAGAGCATAGTCATATGTAGATAATGCAGAAAGCCACCTATGGCCAGTGGCATCCAACATGCTGAGGTCTGCACATAGGTCAAAGGATTGTGTCAGTTTTACTAGTATTTTAGCCCCATACAAGTACTCATGGAATTGGTCAACAATAGCCCACTTCAAAGCTAGGAACTCTAACTTATGTACAGGATAGTTCTTTCGGATGGGGTCAGGCTTCTACTGGCAAAGGCCACTGGTCTCAGGCCATTCTCGTGCTCTTGGTACAACACAGCCCCCAACCCTTGCAAGCTAGCATCAGTGTGCAGGACGTAAGGTTTTTCTTGGATCGGCATAGGCCAGCACTGGAGCATGGGTAAGTTGATATATGATCTCATGAAAGCAGTCTCACAATCAGGGTCCAAGCGGCCCCAAATACTTCCTCGGATGAAAATACACTCTTTCAGTCTTGAGGGACGCTTGACTTTTGGTATTTTTGTGGGTTGGGGGATACCCTTGAGTAAGGTTAAGTAAAGGCGGATCACTCTTGAATAGTCCTTGATAAAGCGCCGATAATAACCACAGAATCCCAGGAATCTTTGCAGTTCTTTAGATTTTTGGGCTGTGGCCAGGTGGTCAAGGCCTCAACTTTACTTGGGTCGGTCTCTATTCCTCGGTGGATACTATGTGCCACATACTTTACTGATGTTTGAAAAATTGACACTTATCAATGGACAGTTTAAGGCCAAAGTCCTCCAGTCGGTCCAATACCTTAAATAATCTGCTCTCATGTTCCTCCAGTGAGCTGCCAAACACAATAACATCATCTAGGTATACCAGGCACTCTAGTAAGTTCATGTCCCCACTGCACGCCCATCAATCGTTGAAAAGTGGCTGGGGCACCTGAAATCCCTTGAGGCATCCTCATGAATTCATAGAAGCCAAGCGGACAGATAAAGGCTGTCTTTTCACGGTCCTCTGGGGCCATCGGGATCTGATAGTACCCACTGCGGAGATCCAGCAAGAGAACCACTGGTTCCGCTTAGGCAGTCCAGCATCCTGAATGCGGGCATTGTGTACTGATCAGGATAGTCCGCCGGTTTAAGGTGCGATAATCCACACACATCCTTACTGTTCCATTCTTTTTCCTCACTACCACAATGGGGGAAGCATAAGGGCTTCTGGATTCTTGTATTACACCAGCAGCTAACATCTCTTGCAGATGCCGTCTCACATCATCTATGTCAGCAGGTGCCAGGCGTCGAGACCTCTCACGAAATGGTCTTCCGTCATGCAGCCGGATATTGTGCTCAGCTCCTTGCACGCATCCTACATCCCATTCCTTTAAAGAAAACACCTGGTCTCTCTGGGCAAGCTTCTCACTGATCTTCACTTTCCATTCAGCTGGCAGCGGGAGTCGCGAAATCAAACAAGTCAGGCGTTACTCTGTCATTCTTCCTTGAACTCTTGCTGCTGGGTAGCACTGCAGTGTCTGCACAATGCACATTAGCCAGGATGCAACCTCTGTTTACCGAATGTCTCTTTCAGACACATTATGAACTTGGACCATTACCCTTCTGGCATAAGCATGGGCTCTAGCGGCAAAATACTAAGGCTTGACCAGCAGTCCCTCTGGCAATTTTCCATCGCCTGGTGCATCCAACATTAATATTTTATTCTTAACATCCTTTCTGATCCGGACCTCTCCTGTAAGGTACACTGGGCATTTGGCGCCAGGATCAGAGACTCAGGATCCTTCTTCCATACAATTCCGACCGGTTCCTCTGGTTCTGTTTTTCAGCATCTCTCTGTGCCTCATAGGCCTTCTTAATTAAGCGGAACTCTTAAAGCTCTACTAGTCTTTGACCCTGTTTTCATAACACAACTGTGCCAGCCTTCCGAACATATGAGCATTTGTTCCAATCAACAAAGGACACCATCATACAGTCCAGTGGGGGACACACTAAGGCTAGGGTCTCTACTTGTTCGGCCACTCCAGCCACGGAGGTGGGAAAGACAGCCAAATTCGGATATACCCGAATAGGGGTAGGCCTTCTCCTTAACCCCATACATGCAGTCCTTCTAATGGTTGTAAGGTACGTCTGACAAATGCTTCTGATACCAATCTTGGAACATAATTGTCACTTGGGAGCCACTGTCTAATATAGCTCTTGTAGACACTCCGTTCACCTTTACAGTGGTCTCCATGGAGGACCCACTATTCTGGACCAGTCTGGAGGGTAGTGGGGGCCTGGGCAACTGACCTTGCCACAAAGGGCGTGAATTAGCATTTTGGTGCCCTCACTGGGATCATATCGTGCACCTCTTAACCACTGATTTCTTCTCCCAAGCTCTCCTTGTAGCCTATATGCAACTTTGTCAGTGTCTTTTGGGGACTGGCATTCCTTTTCATGTGCCCATCTTTCCCACAATTATAGCAAAACATACTTTCTGGAGTTTGAGCTGGCCGAGGCGCCACACTGGGAGCCAGGGCGGGGTATTACTAACTGGAAACCTTGGTGCCATCTCTGTCTCTGCGTGATAAGCATTTGGAGACATCTGTCAGTTTCTCCACTTCCATGGTCAAGGAATCGAGTTCGAGCTGTTATCAGCAGGAGATACATGGGTGGGTACCCCCACCCCATAGCAGATGCAGTCGGATATAGGTCAGGGCCCGTACTTGCAGGCGTGGCCTTCATAAAGGGACTGTTTTGAATTCCGGATCTCTCTCAACAGTTCGCCCCATTGTGACATATCTTTTCCTTGTCAGAGCACTCATTGACTGCCAACCTCCCTGAACTTCACTTGATGGGTCACCCTCAGTCACTGGTCGTGAGCGCAGCTATTGGTGCAGGTCCTCCGAGGTCTTTCTCAACTCCTCAATTTCTCATTAACTCATCATAGGAGGGTGGGGATTCCAGTCGATCTGCCAGGTGTAACTGAAGCAACAGCAGTTCTGAGAAGGGGCAGACTTAAGGATCCTGTCCAGCCTGGTTCGGTCCAGTTCAATCGCTGGCAAACTACCTTTTCTGAGGCATTCTTGCAACAATTTTTCCAGCCGAGATACATACACAGACAACAACTCCCTTGGTACTGTTGTGCATCTCTTACTCTCCACCATAGGTCCTCATCAGAATCTGGGCTCCCATACACATTCTCCAAGGCCTCAAGATAGGCCTGTGCAGTCGCCTCAGGGTTAACTGGCCCGTTTAGCACGGATGGTAGCCAGGGCAGGACCTCGGAGGCTCTCACTAACCTCTTCGCTTTTCACCTTCCGAGCATTGCCATTCTAGCACTTGAGGGCAACATAGTCTATCCAGGTCTCCCAGTCATCCTCCCTTGGGGGTGGGAGGTGCCAGAGAAGATCCTCAACCTTCGGTAAGAGTCGTGACTAATGGCAGGTGCAGAAATAGGAGTCTGCATTGGTTCAGCCACCATTACGGGCACTGGAGCAGGAGAGGGTGTTGGGGGAGGAACACTCCCAGGTGGCAAGAATAGTTTCTTCAAGTCCTCCACAGTTTTCCCCTCTCCCAGCAACCATTCAGCAAATTTCTCCTCAAAAGTTTCAGATAGTGGTGGGGGCTGATTCCCCAGGTCTTTACTGTCCTTAGTTATCACTCTCCAAGCAGTGAGGGCTCCCTCTGGGGTAATGGTCTGTGCACTTTGGAGCTATCTATGGGATCCTTAAACTCTACTAGGGCCAGGAAAGTGTGGGTGAGCAGATTAGCATGCCGACCCACCACCACAGGGTTTTGTAAACCTTCCACCTTGGAAAGTACTCCCTGCACAGTGTCCGTATTGATACCCAGGGGGATGTCCAGGATAAGCATAGCATTTTGGGGGTCGATCTCCTCCCCAGTACACCACTCCACCAGCCGGTGCACAGCCACTTCTGTCGGGGTACCCATTTTTTTTCTTAACAGTGGTTCGTAAATATGGCCACTAGAGGACACACAATCCCAGCGGTGAGCCTCCAAGATGTAACCCCTAGATGGCGCTATCCCAGGGGCTACTACCCCTGCCTGATTTGCCACTAACAGGTTGAGGGGCCTGGATCCAGCGGTGGTGCCTCCACCCAGAGGTCAGGGTTTGCAATAGTTAAACTAACTTGGTCACAGCCCTCTGGGACACTGCAACCCCTTTCTTCCCACTAGTGGCCCACACAATATATCAGAATTACCTTCACAGTACACACTTACCCCCAGGTCTGGTTCCGGCACTGGGACCTCCTGTGAAATGAGATACAGTGCAACAATCACAGTACAGTACTTTAACATAGACAAATACCTCAGGCAGTATAACTTTGCTGAAACAAGCAGCTCTGTTTATTTAGGGGATATAACAAGGACAGGGAAATCAGGTTAATTAGCTTATCACTCTAATAATCTACCTATGGCTCTGTGCACAGGCCTATCCCTATCAGTTACTGTCCTGGGTACCCAAGCCCTAGTGGCTAGTCCAAACCGTGGCAGCTGGTAGGGGCCCTTTCACACAGAGAAAAGGAGAATTAAACAGTCAGCAGTACAGTAATTCCATTTTGGATTTAATGTGGCAATTCAACAGGAGCAACCCTGAATTAGTACTCACGACCTCCAAATAAGATAGGGTCCTTCAATGTCAGCAGGGCTCACTTGAGGTACACAAACCTCTTCACACATCCATATAAAAGAAGTACTATACCAGGCAGGCTGCATCTGTATCGATCGCAATTACTGCACAATACCGGGAGAAACACAGCAGATTCAGTTCCTGACAGACCGAGTGCAATTTTCAGCAATTCTTCCAGTCTTCTACAGGGTGAGCCTGGTTTCTACTCTTCAGAGATCCTTTGATTCTTTTCACAGGACAGATTCAGTCCTAACAAGCTGTTACACAAGCTGCAGACCGAACTCTGGGCCTTACACACGTTTTTGACTAAAACTGCACACTGAAAAAGCACAGGGCTCCTTCCTTCTTCACTGCCAAAGCTCAACTGAACTCCAACCGACAAAACGGGCACTTCCTTTGAGTTCCTCCCAGTTCTTGACTGGATTGGCTGTCACTCACAATAGACTGCTGTTGGTCCAAAAGGCACTGAAGTCTAAACTACATCTCCCAGAGTCACTGCCCATACAATCCTCTTGTGGCTGGCTCAGATTATGAGTCCAAGTTCTGATTGGTCCAAGGCACCATTTTAGAGCTAGCTTACCCCACACTGATTGGTCCAGTTCAGCAGTTCAAAACTAGAATGGGGAACTAGCAGACACAGTTCTGACTGCAAAGAAGCAGGTTAGACAAACTGTCATTTCATTATTACTCTAAATAATTTCTGTAAACAGTTACATCTTTCAGATAGGTTCCTTTGCACTCCTAGTGACTGCAAAATTAAGTGAATTGGCAGCAGCTCAAGTGGTACTCAGAGAAGCACACAGTCCCCCCATACAAACTAATTATGTCTGCAAGCAGACAGCTCTTAAAGAGACAGTACCAGAGGCTCTAAAAACACTCACTGATAAATGGCTTAAATGCCAAACACCATTCAGGCTTGGAGCATTCAAGCAAGCTCCTGGAAGTCTTTTGGGAACCCCCATTTGCAGGGGGGTTACACATGAAAATGATGGGCTCCTTAGTGCTCATGCTCTTCAGCCCTTCCCCCTCCTAGCATAAACACTCCATCATGAACTACCGCCCTGCACAGGTTACTGCTGAGATTCAGGGTAGTAAGGGCAAGACCTTTAACCTTAATGCCAAAGCCAAACAAGGAAAGAAATGTGCTTTCTACAGCACAAGAGGACTCACTAGGATCACCTGATCAGGGAGTTGCAGGGAGAGGAGACGCAGAGTAGAGTACCACTGGCAGAATGAGTCGGTAACTTGAGCACCCAGAACACTGATGTAATGGCGCCTGCTCGCTCACCACACTCCATGATCGAGATCCTGCAACGAAGAATGCAGAACCAAGCAATGCTGCTTAGGCTGCCGCCTTCCACAGTGCTGGTAAATGAATCAGTAAGAACGCTCCTCCTTTTCAATACATTCAAAAACTTATTTCCTTTCTTGCCTTTATTATGCTGCCATAGTTCCTAAACCAGTGACCATGCTTCACTCACATGAGTTTAACACCAGCTGGACTTAGGAAATTCGAGTGGTACAGCAATGTGATTACCATTAATGAGGTTGTTTTTAATGTAATGAGCAACAGTTGTATGGCTAGGAATCCCACAGGATGCAATTTCCTTAGAATCAGCCCTGCAGCCTGGGGTGGGGGCTCGATTCTGGGGGAATTACAAATAGATATCTACAGTAGGTCCTTGCTGATTAGTACCAGCATGTAACACCTTTGGCATCCCACCCCCCGGAACACTCGGTGCCCATCCCCTACCTTGATGAAACAGCAAACCAGAAGAACCCAATCAGATATTTTAAAGATGCTTACACCGTTTTTATGGGCTTAACAAAGTAGATGAAAGACCATGGGCCAGAACAGTCCTCTAGTGGGCTGACATGTACTGCAGCCACATCCAAGAGCAGGGTCATTCTCGATGCCCTGCAGGGGGCAGGCTTTAGACAGCTAGTGTTGGAACCCACTTGGGAGGGAGCAATACTAGACCTGGCACTCTCAAATGGAGCGAAGATCACAAATTTAGAAGTCAGTAGACATCTGGGAACAAGTGACCACTGCACAGTGTGCTTCACAATAAGCACAACCATGGAGACAAGCCATACAAAAACAAGGATACTGGACTTTAGAAGGGCCGACTTTGGCAAAATGGGTGAATACCTGAGGAATGCACTAGCAAACAGACAAAAAGGAGGGGTGGAAGAACAATGGAGAAAAATCAAAACTGCTATCATACAGGCAACAAGCCTTTGTGCGAAACAAATAAAGAAAACAAAGCGGAGTAAAAAAACACTATGGTTCTCAAAAGAGGTGGCAGGGAAGGTTAAGGAGAAAAAGGCTGCATTCAAAAAGTATAAGGAATCACAGAAGGAGCACGACAGGGAACTGTATCAATTAAAGCAGAAAGAAGTGGGGAAGGCGGTCAGAATAGCAAAGGCCAGCCGGCCCGGTGGCGCTGAGGGTTGAGGCGCTGGACGCCACACCTCGCTCCACGCCGGCGACCCGGGTTCGGGAGCGGACTCGGGTCATCGGTGGGTCGGCCGGGGAGACAGGCTGAGGCCGCCCAACGACAGCTCGCCTTCTCCAGGGATGGATTCGGCCGATGCCCGACACTTGCATGACCCCGAGCGGAGGCTCGAGGAACTGCAAGCCCCACTAGGGGATGGCTGGCCTTTGAGCAGCACGGACGTCGGCGCGTGCGTCATGACGTCAGGGGAGGTCGTTGGCTGCTCCGGAGGGAGAAACAAGGAACAAAGCCTGCCTCAGCCCGGAAGATGTGAGGACCCGTGGCCGTGTCCACGAGTTGCCTGTGCCCGCCCAGCAGACCACAGACCGGCGAAAACGTAAGTAACGGGTTTGATCCTGCTGCCTGCCCCGCCTGGGGTAATCCAAGCTCCATGGGGTCTGGGTGGTCTGTATGGGTAGGGTTTCAGGCAGGGATGTCCAATTGTCCTCCCTGAAGGGTCGGAGGTGGCAGGCTGGGAGGAGGAATAAAAAAGTAATTTAAAAAAAAAAAGAATAGCAAAGGCCCAAACAGAGGAAAAAATAGCCAACTCAGTTAAGAAGGGGGATAAAACCTTTTATAGGTACATTAGGGAGCATAGAAAGGTTAAGGTAGGAATAGTGAAGATTAATAAAGGAGAGGGTAGGTGGGCAGAGGGAGACTGTAAAAAGGCAGAGACACTGAATGAATACTTTTGCTCAGTATTCACAAAAGAAGATGAGGAGGAGTTACCTAAACCAGACAATGGAAGCACTCTGGGTAGGGGGGTTGACACCAGTCCATTTACAGAAGAAAGAGTCCTAAAAGAACTCCTAAAACTCAAGGTGGACAAAGCAATGGGGCCTTACGGGATTCACCCCAGAATCCTAAAAGAACTAAGGGAGGACCTAGTGACACCACTGACCACACTTTTTAACAAATCATGGAAGGATCGGGTGGTACCTGAGGACTGGAGGAGGGCAGATGTGATCCCCCTTCACAAAAGTGGGAGCAAGACAGAAGCAGGAAACTACAGACCTGTAAGTTTGACCTCAGTGGTAGGGAAAATGATGGAATCACTTCTGAAAGAAAGATTGTTGAGTACCTAGAAGCCAGCGGGGCACAGGACCCAAAGCAGCATGGATTTACAGCAGGAAGGTCATGTCAGACGAATCTAATTGACTTCTTTGACTGGGTGACCAAAGTAATAGACCAGGGAGGGGCTGTGGATATGGTCTACCTAGACTTTAGCAAGGCATTTGACAGAGTCCTACACAAAAGACTAATAATCAAGTTAGCCAGCCTGGGAGTGGGTTCCAGGGTGGTAGCCTGGGTAGCAAACTGGCTGCACAACACGGCGCAGAAGGTAATAGTGAATGGAACACATTCCGAAGAAAGGGGGGTTACTAATGGAGTACCTCAGGGCTCAGTACTGGGTCCAGTCCTCTTTAACATCTTTATAGGTGACATTGCAGAGGGTCTGGAGGGAAAGGTATGCCTCTTTGCAGATAACACAAAGATCTGTAACAGAGTTGATACACAAGGGGGTAGAAAGGATGAGAAGGGACTTGGCAAGGTTGGAGGAATGGTCAGACATATGGCAACTTAGATTCAATGCAAAGAAGTGCAAGTAATGCACCTGGGAAACAAAACCCAGGAGAAGAGTACACAATAGCAGGGGAGGTACTAACAACAACAAAATGGAAGCGGACTTGGGGTAGTCATATCAGATGACCTAAAGGTGGGTTAGCAATGTGAGAAGTCAGTAAGGAGAGCCAGGGGGATACTGGGATGCATAGGAAGGGGCATCATGAGTAGAAAAAGGGAAGTGGTTATCACTCTGTACAGACAGTTGGTGAGACCCCGTCTGGAATACTGTGTGCAGTTTTGGAGACCCCATCTATGCAAGGACATAGACAGAATGGAAGCAGTCCAGAGGAGAGCAACTAAAATGGTGCAGGGTCTGCATCAGAAGCCATATGAAGAGAGACTGAGAGAGCTTAATATGTATACCCTTGATGAAAGGAGGGACGGGGGACATGATAGAAACTTTCAAGTACCTCAAGGGAATAAACAAAGTCCAGGAGGGTAGCAACTTTCAGAAAAGAGATGTGTAAGAACAAGGGGCAATTTAAAGATGGAGGGGACGGCTCAGGGGTAATGTGAGGGACATTTTTTCACGGAGAGAGTGGTGGATGCATGGAACAGCCTTCCTGGGGAGGTTGTTGGGTCTAAAACAGTGGGGGAATTCAAACATGCATGGGACAGACATAAGGCAATTGTAGTGGGGGGGTTGCAGGAAGTAGGCTGTTGGTTAACTAGAATATGCAGCTTATCCAATAGGAGGGGAAATGGGCAGACTGGGTGGGCCAAGTGGTCCTTATCTTCCGTCAAAGTCTATGTTTCTATGTTTCTATGAAAACCTCACAGGCTAAATGGAAGGAGGACTTGCCCTTACAGTGGTGAAGGTCCTTCGCAGGACTCTGGTGGATAACCCCCGTAGAATCTTGAGTTAGTTCTAGTTACTGTTTACCTGTTCTTGTTTCTGTTTATCTGTTGTAGTTCAATGATTGTACTGTATTACAGTAAGGGTCTTTTAATCCCTGTGTTTTGACTGGTCATTGACCTTGCAGTAGCCTTACATTAATCTTTAATTAACGTACTTCCTCAGTCCCTTCACCCCTGCCCTGCCCCCCTTCCCCCCAAATGTCAAAGTCAAACTATGCCTATGCACTGAACTGCGGAATGAATGTATGAATTGTGGGTTAATGTATTAAACTATAGAAAGAAATGTTGCAGTTTAAAGGATAACTAAATAGGTTGTTCTTCTAAAATGAATCTGCGGAAATCAGAACTCATAGGGCTGTAGTATAATCCCCTACCTTTTATATGTATAGCTTTTTGTGGTCCAAAATCACGATTTTATACAGTTTCATCAAGTTTGTAAAAAAGCAAATCGGAACAGCTTTTAAATTCCAAAGCTCGGCAGTACCCTAAGATGGCCGCTACATGGCAGCGTGATCATGTCATTGGAGAGAGAGCGCTCTGGCATGATAATGGTATTTGTATAGGGGCTTGTTTCATAGTGTGGAATTAAAACCTTTAGACTCCGTACTTGGGACAAATCCTTTACTTTGCATGAGTGATCAAGATTTTGGACCACAAGAAGCTAAACACATAAAAGGTAGTGGTTTACACTGCACCCCTTTGAGTTCTGATTTCGGCAGTTTCATTTTAGAAGAATAACCTATTTATTTGTCCTTTAATACAATAAATCTGCAATTCCTACATTCAGTCTGTGGTTCTAATTTGGAATTCCCGCGAAAGTTGCAAAGTGCATTCTGAAATTTTGCAAAAGCAAAATTCTGACTTTCACCAAAAATCTTCCAGTGGAAGTTTAATTTCATACAGCCCTATTTCCCACTCCTTTGAAGTTAACTGGAGCTGCATTTCCAAATGCCATTTGTCCATGATATATTTTATTTCTGTTTCTGTGTCTTGTGATAAAAAGTGACATATTAAAGTGATCACCCCCTTCTGTTATACCATAGAGAGCAAAGTTGGGAAAGACAAGGCTTCTGGGGCTTCCCTTTTACGCCTCTCCTGAACTTGTTTCAAGTGTTAAGAGATGAGAGATGTCCCTGATTTGGAAGTACAGCATTGAAAGCGACCTCCCGAAAGCCAGCCAAACTCTGTTTTACATGCCTCAAAGATTTTTATTATGTTTGCTTGCACGCATGTGCAAGAAACATAGTGCCATCATCCGAGTTTTCGTAGGTGTGGCACCTGTCTTCCAATTCAGTCAGTGTGTTTGCAGGCGCGGCTGCAGTTCTTCAATGAACGCTGCAGCTGTCTATGACAGCAGTTGAAAATGTAGTGCCGTACAGGTGAAAGGGAGATCTCCACTTCAGTGAGCAGGGTTCCCCCCCTCCACACGCACGCACGCACGCACATTGCGTGCTCATGCGCTCCCCCCCACGCACACATTGTATGGCCAACGGGGGTGCCCAATCCCCCGTCGATCACCCCCCAAAAAAGCTTTCCAGGTGGCCACGCATGGAGCCCACCCCAGCGTGGCAAAAATTGTTATGGCCGACGGGGGTGCCCAATCCCCCGACGGCTCCAGGCCCCACCAAACAGCCTTCCAGCTGCCATGCTGGAAGCCCACCCCAGCGTGGCAAACGTAACACGTTGTCTGTCTAAAAAAAAAAAAACCTGTAAACAAAAAAAGTTCCCTCGACAGTCTCCCTGCCCACCTATGCCCACCCTCTGCGCACCCTACCTCCCCACACCCCCACTCCATACTTACTTCAAGTCCGGCATGATGATCTTCGTGGACCGGAAAGCATCTGCACTCTTCAAAGCTGACCATGAACTGAGGAAATGCTGGTAAGCTGTATAATGCAATAAATAGGGTTTTTCAACTTTAATGCATATCTCAGGCATTTTCAGAATTTTGGCACCACATTTTCAACATGGGGTTTTGGGACCCCTCCTCATGAATTCTGGAACTGTCATGCATTAATCGGGCCCAAAGGTGATTTTGCAGTCACTGCGCAAATCACCTTTCAGGACTGATTACAAACGACAGTGCCAGTGTTCATAAGGTGGCTCTCAAGAAACCTATGTTGCAAATTTGGTGAAACAATCCTAGAAATAACTGTTTTACTGAGCGTTGCGGACAGTTCCTACTGCGCTCGTAAGTTCACAAATTTTTAATATCTGCACTCCGGATTTTCAACATTGCAATTTTACCACACCTCCTTAAGAGCAGTACAGCTGTCATTTTTCACATCTCGCCCAAAATGTGTTTCCACGCATGTAGCACACAATGGCGCATTCGGTGTGCAAAATCAATGTATGGGACACTAAGAAAATCACAGTGACACTGTTCATGAGCAGAGGTCTTAAAATGGCTATGTTGAAAATTTGGTGAAAAAAATTCCCAAAAATGACTGTTTTGGGAGCGCACAAGAGTTCCTACGCTAATACACGCAAGTGTGCTTAATTTTTACATTTGCACGCCAGATTTTCAACATTGCCATTTCATTACACTTCCTTATGAGCAGTACAGCTGCCATTTTTCACATCTCGCCCAAAATGTGTTTCCATGCATGTAGCACACAATGGCGCATTCGGTATGCGAAATCAATGTATGGGACACATTAAGAAAATCACAGTGACACTGTTCATGAGCAGAGGTCTTAAAATGGCTATGTTGAAAATTTGGTGAAAAAATTCCCAAAAATGATTGTTTTGGGAGCGCACGTTGCGCAGTTCCTACGCACACACGCAAGTGTGCGAATTTTTAATATTTGCACGCCAGATTTTCAACATTGCCATTTCATTACACTTCCTTATGAGCAGTACAGCTGCCATTTTTCACATCTTGCCCAAAATGTGTTTCCGCCATGTAGCACACAATGGTGCAGTCGGTGTGCGAAAGCAATGTTTGGGACAGATTAAGAAAATCACAGGTACACTGTTCATGAGCAGAGGTCTTAAAATGGCTATGTTGAAAATTTGGTGACAAAAGTTCATAAAATGACTGTGTTACGAGTGAGCATTGCGCAGTTTCCACGCACCCTCATAAGTTCATGAATTTATAATATTTTCAGTCCAGATTTTCACCAGTGGCATTTTTCCACACTTCCTTATGAACAGTACAGCTGTCATTTTTCACAACATGGACAAAATGTGTTTTCACACTTTCAGCACAGAAATGCATGGTCGCTGTGGGAAATCATTGTTCGGGACAGACAAAGAAAATCACAGTAACACTGCTCATGATCAGAGGTCCCAAAATGCCTGTGCCGACAATCTGCTGTAAAAAAATCCCCAAACTAATTACATTATGGGTGTGCGTTGCACAGTTTCTACGCATGCTCGTGACTTCACCAGTTTTTTTAATATTTTCACTGCAGAATTTCAACATTGCCATTTTTTACACCTCCCCATGAACAGTACAGCTGTCATTTTTCACATCCTGCTCGGAATGTGTTTTTGCACCTGTGGTACTAAATGCCGTAGTCGCTGTACAAAAGCAGCTTTCCGCTAACAAACTGATATTGCCACTGTCCATGAGGTGGGGGTCACAAAAAAATCATGTTGAAAATTTGGAGTGCCTGAGACGTTAGGGTTTTCGACCGTAACGCCCCAGCCTGTAGAGAATGACAGGCATCAGGGGTGTGACTTGGGATTCTCAACTGTAATGCTCATAACACTTCACACCCTGCAGCCAGTGAGAGGAATCGAGGTGTGCCTTGGACTCTTTGGCCCCAAAGTTCACCCCATTCTCCTATACTGCACCAATCTCACTGTATTTCCTGATGGAATGGGGTGCGCATAAGGGCCAAAGACCCCAAGGCACACCGTGACACTTGTCAGTGTCTGCAGGGTAGAGTGTGGTGAAATGGCGTGGCCATTATGCCTGAAGCCCCAAAGGCACACCCCAATTCCTGTCAGTCTCTGCAGGGTGGTGGTGGGGTTGGCTTCAGTTCAATACTTCACTGCCATTCCTATTATGTAGCTCTGTAACTCCTACACTGCCAATGCCAGCAAGCAAACATACGGCATCGACAAATGCGTGTTACAGTACCAATCAACGTTTATGCCAGGTATTGCAGGTCATTCCTAACCTGCTTCTTGAACCATGGGTTTATTCTGCTTGGGGAAAACGTTCTATCCCACGCAAACCACCTATACCTCCAAAGATGCCTTGAAACTCTGTGACATTTAGTATATTTATCCAAGGCCACCCAGGAGACCCATCTAATCTCACAACTGTCTAGGAGACTATCATTTCTGTGACGCCTCAACATGAGAACTAGCAAGATATCTTTCTGGTCCCCACTTTCCACCTCCATCATTTTCCAAGTAGCAACATACATGGGGTCCCTCCAGAGAAGAGTTGATATAACCTGTACAGCTACCCAGTAGTCCTCCGTGGTGGTAAAAGCCCACACTGCCACTCCCACTCCCATATTTCCTGGCTAAGAAGATCTCACTATGGATCCCAGGCTATCTCTGCACCCAGACAAATTTCATGATTTGCCATTGCACTGTTGTAAACAACACTGAGGAAAGTCTTACCAGGGCATATTAAAAGAGATATAAATATCTCGGCAGGAGATTCATCTTCACTGCCAGCATTCTAGAATCCACTGTCAGAGTTAAGAGGGACCAGCATTTAATACCTTCTGCCATAATTTTCAGTAATGGGACAAAGTTGCCTTGGTATAAAAAATTGTTGGAGGCTCTAAGGCCAGTCCCCCTTCATTGGGTACATTTTTTGTATTGATAAGAGGGGGTCATAATAGAAAGTGAGGACCTCTGTTTTTGTACTGCTAAGAGTACATCCTGAAAATTGGGAAAATTCCAACACAATGTTCATAATGCGTGTTACAGAGGTCTCGGGCTCTGTGAGGTAAAGGAGCACATCAGCAGCACAGAGAGTAACTTTGTGCTCCCTGCCCTCAATGTGCACTCCCCATATCTCCCGGTCCTGTCAGAGTGCCTGTGCCAGAGGCTCTATCTATAGAGCAAAGAACACCAGTGACAAGGGGCATAGCTGCCAGGTGCCACGGTCAACCAATACCCAATGGAGAGATGCCTAATCACTGTGACATAGGCTTGTGGGGCCACATATAATGTTTGAATATATTGGATAAATTGTGTGGAGAAGCTAAACCCAAGGACCCTATGAAGATAGTGTCAGTCTGCCTGGTCAAATGCTTTTTCAGCATCCATACTCATAATAGCTGTCAACTTGGTATCATTAAGATGGTCTATGATACATGAGGTACGTTGCACACTGTCCTGTGCCTGCCTGCAACAAATCCAGTCTGGTCCAGATCACCGAGCCTGGAACAATGACCTCCAGCCATCCTGTTAAAATGGCCATAACATATTTACCGTTCACATTTAAGCTGGATATCAGATGGCATGAGGGACAGAGTGTGAGGTCTTTGCTGGGCTTGGGGAGGACATAGATGACCACATAGTTCCACGATGGGGCAGGTGTACCTCCCTCTTCCATGGCTGCCCTTCAGAGGGGTTGGGAACTTTTTTTGAATAATTTATAAAATTCAGAGAGGAGCCTGCCTGATTGTGGACACTTACTGATTTTACTATGGTGTGTGTCAGATATTATATAATGGGGGAACGAGAATCCCGCTCTCTGATTGGTCAGTTGGCACCTCTTGCCCATTGTAAATCCTCCACAGTACCAATGGGAAGAGGTGCCAACAACCAGTCAGCTACATCAACAACTTCACCAAAATCACTCCGACCACAGACAACTTGACAGTCCCTACCAAGCTTAGACCCGTCTCGTCGAACTCCTGCTCAAAATGATTACCTTTTTTTTTTTTTTTATCTTGCAGCTCCTCTTTGGCGTCCTTCATCATTCCCAAAGTCTCCACACCTGTAGTCCACACTGAGCCCCGAAAAAAATTACAAATAACTGAGCACCACTTATTAGCTCCTCAGTCTCGGCTGGAAAGTGCCGTAATGCCAGAAACCCACCCCCGAAGGCAACCCTTCAAAGCAGAATGTACAAAAAAACATGGAGCATTATCTCCGTAGTAAAAAAGAAACATGCACCATGTACTCAAGGCTGTCCTGGCTCATACAAGAACAATGTAGCCGGGACACAGTAAAAAAGGCAATGTTGGCACACATTTACACGTTTCTTAGCCCCCATAAAGGTACCAGGCTGGGAAGGACACAGGAATTCTATGCATGCACAGCACTACCACAGCCCCAGTAACCACAGACTACTTCTTGTGGTGGAGCAATAAAAACACTAAAAAAGGAAAGAAAAATACAGAACAGTTTTTATTTACCATTTTTTATGTACAAAAAAAGGGGACCATTGCATAATCACCATATACTACTCCAGGATGTGGTTAATGCTAGGATTTGCAACACCTGGTGTGTTTTGCTCATGAGGCCACAACAACACACCAGGCATTGTAAATCCTAGCATAACCCACACCCTGTTGTGGTATACTGCTTAGGTATTTCTTCCTTTTTGATTGGGGTGCAAAGAGTGTCATCTGCTCTTGTGTGACCTTAGAAACATAGAAACATAGACTTTGACGGCAGATAAGGACCACTTGGCCCACCTAGTCTGCCCATTTCCCTACCTAGAGGATAAGCTGCAGATCCTATTTAACTAATAGCCTATTTCTTCCTACCCCCCACAAAAATTGCCTTATGTCTGTCCCATGGATTCTTGAATTCTCCCACAGTTTTAGACCCCACAACCTCCTCAGGAAGGCTGTTCCATGCGTCCACCACCCTCTCTGTGAAAAAATACTTCCTCACATTGCCTGAGCCGTCCCCTCTATCTTCAAATTGTGTCCCTTGTTCTTGCATGTCTCTTTTTCTGAAAGATGCTACCCTCTTGGACTTTGTTGATTCCACTGAGGTACTTAAATGTTTCTATCATGTCCCCCCTCTCCCTCCTTTCCTCAAGGGTATACATATTAAGCTCCTTTAGTCTCTCCTTGTATGGCTTCTCTTGCAGACCCTGCACCATTTTAGGTGCCCTCCTCTGAACTGCCTCTATTCTGTCTATGTCCTTGCAGAGATGGGATCTCCAGAACTGGACACAGTACTCCAGATGGGGTCTCACCAACTGTCTGTACAGGGGGATAACAACTTCCTGTTTTCTGCTGGTGATACCTCTCCCTATACATCCCAGGATCCCGCCAGCCCTCCCTACTGCCTTCTCGCATTGCTTGCCAAACTTAAGGTCATCTATATGATTATCCCTAGGTCTCTTTCCATTTTTGTTGTTGTTACTACCTCACCCCCACTGTGTAATCTTCCCCTGGGTTTTTGTTTCCCAGGTGCATTACTTTGCACTTCTTTACATTGAATCCAAGCTGCCATACTTCTGAGCATTCCTCCAACCTTGCCAAGTCCCTTCTCACACTTTCCACACCTCCTTGTGTATCAACCCTGTTGCAGATCTTTGTGTCATCTGCAAAGAGGCATACTTTTCCTTCCAGTCCCTCTGCAATGTCACTTATAAAGACATTAAAAAGGACTGGACCCAGTACTGAACCCTGCGGTACCCCACTAGTAACCCCTCTTTCTTCAGAGTGGACTCCATTTACAATTACTTTCTGTGTCCTGTTGTTCAGACAATGTTTTACCCAGGCTACCACCTTGGGACCCACTCCCATGCTGGTTAATTTGACTACTAATCTTTTGTGTGGGACTGTGTCAAACGCCTTGCTAAAGTCTAGGTAGGCCATGTCCACAGCCCTCCCTGGTCTACTACTTTGGTCACCCAGTCAAAGAAATCAGTTAGATACGTCTGACATGACCTTCCCACTGTGAACCCATGCAGCCTTGGGTCCCGTGCCCCACTGGCCTCTAGGTACTCAACAATTCTTTCCTTCAGAAGTGATTCCATCACTTTCCCTACCACAGAGGTCAAACTGACAGGTCTGTAGTTTCTTGGTCCCACTTTTGTGAAGGGGAATCACATCCACCTTCTTCCAGTCCTCAGGTACCACACCATCCTCCCATGATTTTTTAAAAAGCGTAGTCAGTAGTGTCACTAGTTCTCTGCTTAATTCTTTTAGAATTCTGGGGTGAATTCCATCTGGGCCCATTGCTTTGTCCATCTTCAGTTTTAGGAGTTCTTTCAGAACCCTTTCTTCTGTGAAAGGACTGGGATCAATCCCCCTCTCCAGAGTGCTTCTATTAATTGGATTAGGCACCTCCCCACTTCCTCTTTTGTGAATACTGAACAGAAGTATTCATTCAGTATCCCTGCTTTATCACTGTCACTCTCTGCCCACCCACCATCCATTCTATTCAGCCTCGCTATCCTTCCCTTTGTCTTTCTACACTCCCTGATATACCTATAAAATATTTTATCCCCCTTCTTAACCGAGTTAGCTATCTTTTCCTCAGTTTGTCCCTTTACTATTCTGACTACCCTCCCTGCTTCCTTCTGCCTTAACTGGTACAGTTCTCTGTCCTGTTCCTTCTGTGTTTCCTTATACTTCCTAAATGCTATCTTTTTCTCCCTAACCTTCACCGCCACCTCTTTTGAGAACCATATTGGCTTTTTCTTTCATTTTGATTTGTTTATTTGCTTCACACAAAGGCTTGTTGCCTCTGTGATGGTAGTTTTGATATTTGCCCATTGTTGCTCCACCCCCCTTCTAGCCTGTTTGCTAGTGCTTTTCTAAGGCACTCTCCCATCTTGCCAAAGTCAGCCCTCCTGAAGTCCAGAACCCTCACTTTTGTATGGCTTGACTCTGTAGCAGAGTTTATTGTGAACCACACTGTTTGGTGGTCACTTGTTCCCAAATGGCTACCCACTTCTAGATCTGCAATCCTCTCACTGTCCCCATTTCACAGTACGGGGTCTAAGATTGCTCCCTCACGAGTGGGTTTCAGAACTAGCTGTTTGAGGCATGCCACCTGAAGGGCATCAAGAATGGCCCTGCTTTTGGATGTGGCTGCTGCAAAGGTGCTCCAGTTAACATCTGGCATGTTAAGGTCCCCCATCAACAGTATCTCCCCTTTCTCTGCCATCCTAAGTATGCCTTCTATCATATCCTTGTCCATTCCCTCCCCCTGACATGGGGGTCTATATACAACCCCTGTGCAGATTGTGGTGCCAATTCCAGTCTCTAAGGTGACCCACAGTGCCTCCTCTCCTCCCTGTTTACTCTTTTGTTCAGTGAGGTGCACATTACTCAAACAAGCATCAATTTCCTCAGCTGACCTACTCAGCTTAGCTGTGTAAACTGAGGAATAATAATGGCGAAAGGCTGCTGAGACCTCTGTTATCCCCTCCACCATGCGCACTGAGCTATGATGCATAACCTTCAATATGTGTGCCCTGGCTCTCTGGATATGGAGTTGGCATGCCAGAAGCTTTAGGGCTCTGGGCCCATCCTCATAGTACCTTTGCCTTAAATAATTCAGATTCTGTTCCACTCTAAAATCCAATATTTGAATCAATTCTTTTTTAAGTTGTTTAAATCCAGTACCTCATTCTCCATTTAATCTAGTTTGCTGTAACCCTTCTAATTTCTGGATTTTGCTCTCAAGGTGCCACTGTCTCTCTACCTGTGACTTTTTCATCCCAGCTGCTATGGAAATCAGTTGCCCCCTAATCATTGCCTACATAGTGTCCCACAAGATGCCAGGGGAAATATCAGGGGATTCATTTTCCCTAATCACCTGTGCTCTCAATTTTGGGATTTTATCTCTGATATTTTTATCCTGAAGCAACAAGAAGTTAAGCCTCCAGAAGGAGGATTTTCATTTCATGTTTAAGTCCAGCTGCAGGGCCACTGGTGCAAGGTCAGACTGGCCTACTGGGCCTATCGTACTGGCATTCACCTTGTCTAGGTATTCTTTCACAATCAGAAAGACATCCAAAGTGGAATAAATTTAGGGGGCTGAAGAAAAAAGTAAAGTACTTAGTCTGCCTGTTCAAATGGTGCCAGGCATCAGCCATGCCAAGCTCATTTAACAAGCCCTTGCCTCGCTTGGCAAACAAATACATCTTTCATGTTATCTGACAAGGTGCTGTCCACATGGGGTCTAAAGGTCAAACTGACCTTTGGTTGAGGTCACCCCCAAAACTAACATATCCCTATAGCCTTTTCCACTAGTAATAAAAATAACTGATGAAAAAAGGCATATTCACTGCTGGTAGGGCATAGACAGAAACCAATGTTAACAACTGACCATTGTAGGTACCTTTAAGAATAACATAGCGATTGCCAGCCCAGTGGCAAGGAGGGCTGGGGCGCCTTACCTCCTGCCACACTGGCGACCCATGTTCGGTGGCAATCACGGGTTGCTGTGGGTCAGCCAGGGAGGGAAAGGATGAGCACCTCAATGCTGCTCTCCTTTCCGGGAGGGGTAGGGAGAACCTATACACTTTGCTGAATGACTACCACCTGGCGGAGGCCAGGTGATAGTGCAAGTCTAGGAGAGCAGTGGAAGGGAGGGCTGCAGGACTCCTTGGCATGTGCGCATCTATGTGCGCACCCCAGCATGTAGGAATGGGGAACAGAAAACGTAAAAGGGAAGACTCCAGATTAGTGAAGCCCTACATGCCTACCTCTGCTCCCATATCGCCATATGACCACCATCCTAGAGTGGTCGGTCGAGCTGGTAGATGCCAGGCTGTGGAGAATGGGACAGGGCTGAGAGCCCACCAGAGCTGACCCAACTGGAGGAGAAAGCTCTATGAAAAAAAAAGAATAACATAGCGACCCTCCTTGTCTGCAATTACTTCCTTAGTTTCAAAAGATACCTTGTTTGGGACCAAAATCACCACACCCTCTTCCGCCCAGCCTTGTAGGAGGAGAAATGGGCCTGATGATACCCAAACTTGGCCAGTTTTGATATCCCTTGTCAGACAAGTGTGTCTCCTGGAGAAGGATAAAATCTGCTTTGGTTTGTCCAAGATACTTCATGACTTTGCTCCACTTTAAAAGGGGAAATGTGTCCAAGATCTGGTAGTGCACTCGGTACAACCCACACATGTGACTGCCAAGAAGAGATATAAAAAACTTTCATTAATCCCCTTACGGGCAGGGAGAACCAAGTAAGAAGATTCATGACCTGCAGCACGTGTGGGTTTATCTATTTAGCAGAATGTAAATGTGGTTGTTTCTATGTGGGTAAAACAACAAGCATTTGTCAGTGCCAAATGTTTGCTTGCTGGCATTGGCAGTGGTAGTGTAGAAGTTACAGAGCTGAGTAATAGGAATGGCAGTGAAGTATTGAACTGAAGCCAACCCCACCACCACCCTGCAGAGAGTGACAGGCATTGGGGTGTGCCTTTGGGTCATCAGGCATAACCGCCACGCCATTTCACCATACCCCACCCTGCAGACACTGACAAGTGTCACGGTGTGCCTTGGGGTCTTTGGCCCTTTTGCGTACCCCATTCCATCAGGAAATATGGTGAGATGGGTGCGGTATAGGAGAATGAGGTGAACTTTGGGGCCGAAGAGTCCAAGGCATACCTCAATGCCTCTCACTGGCTGCAGGGTGTGGAATGGTATGAGCATTACAGGCAAGAATCCCAATTCACACCCCTGATGACTGTCATTCTCTACAGGGTTGGGCGTTATGGTTGGAAACCCTAATACCTCAGGCATTCGTTGGTATTTTCACTCCAAATTTTCAACATGTTTTTTTTGTGATCCCACCTCATGAACAGTGGCAATATCAGTTTGTTAGACGAAAGCTGCTTATGCACAGCGACTACGGCATTTAGCATCACAGGTGCAAAAACATTCCAAACAGGATGTAAAAAATGACAGCTGTACTGTTCATGGGGAGGTGTAAAAAATGGCAATGTTGCAAATCTGCAGTAAAAATATTTAAAAAACTGGTGAAGTCATGGCGTGCATAGAAACTGTACAGCACACCCGTAATGTAATTAGTTTGGGGATTTTTACAGCAGATTGTCAACACAGGCATTTTGGGACCTCCAATCATGAACAGTGTCACTGTGATTTTCTTTATCTGTCCCGAACAATGATTTCCCACAGCGACACACGATTCTGCGCTGAAAGTGTGAAACACATTTCGCCATGTTGTGAAAAATGACAGCTGTACTATTCATAAGGAAGTGTGGAAAAATGCACTGGTGAAAATCTGGACTGAAAATATTACAAAGTCATGAACTTACGAGGGTGCATGGAAACAGCGCAATGCTCACTCGTAACACAGTCATTTTAAGGACTTTGTCACCAAATTCAACATAGCCATTTTAAGACCTCTGCTCATGAACAGTGTAACCGTGATTTTCTTAATCTGTCCCAAACATTGCTTTTCGACACAACTGCACCATTGTGCGCTACATGTCGAAAACACATTTTGGGCAAGATGTAAAATGGCAGCTGTACTGTTCATAAGGAAGTGTAATAAAATGGCAATGTTGAAAATCTAGTGAAAATATTGAAAATTACGAAACTTACAATGCGTGCGTAGGAACTGCGCAACGCACGCTTGTAAAACAGTCATTTTTAGGAATTTTTTCACCAAATTTTCAACATAGCCATTTTAAGACCTCTGCTCATGAACAGTGTCACTGTGATTTTCTTAATGTGTCCCATACATTGATTTCGCACACCGACTGCGCCATTGTGCACTACATGGGCGGAAACATGTTTTGGGCGAGATGTGATAAATGACAGCTGTACTGCTCATAAAGAAGTGTAATAAAATGGCAATGTTGAAAATCTGGATTGAAAATATTGAAAATTCGCAAACTTACGAGCGTGCATAGGAACTGTGCAACGCACGCTCATAACACAGTCATTTTTAGGGATTTTTTCACCAAATTTTCAACATAGCCATTTTAAGACCTCTGCTCATGAACAGTGTCACTGTGATTTTCTTAATGTGTCCCATACATTGATTTCACACACCGACTGCATGTTAATAAGCTACATGGCGGAAACACATTTTGGGCAAGATGTGAAATAGGCTGTACTGCTCATAAGGAGGTGTGGTAAAATGGCAATGCTGAAAATCTGGAGTGAAAATATTGAAAATTTGCAAACTTACGAGCGTGTGAAGAACTGCACAACGCACGCTAGTAAAACAGTCATTTTTATGAATTTTTTCACCAAATTTTAAACATAGCCATTTTAAGACCTCTGCTCATGAACAGTGTCACTGTGCTTTTCTTAATTTGTCCCGTACATTGATTTCGCACACCGACTGCACCATTGTGCGCTACATGGGCGAAACATGTTTTGGGTGAGATGTGAAAATGACAGCTGTACTGCTCATAAGAAGGTGTGGTAAAATGGCAATGTTGAAAATCTGGAGTGAAGATATTGAAAAATTACAACTTATAAGCGGCGAGAACCGCGCAACGCACGCCAGAACAGTGTTGTGTTTGATTTTTCCACCAAATTTGCGTAATAGGCTTCTTGAGAGCTCCACCTTATGAACACTGGCAGTATCGCTTCGCTAATCAGTCTCAAAAGGTGATTTTGCACAGTGACTGCGTAAATCACCCTTCGGCCCGATTAACGCCAAGGACAGAGACAGCATTCACTGAGAAGGGGTCCCAAAAGTTCATGTTGAAAATTTGGTGCAAAAATTCCAAAAATGCCTGAGATATGCAGCAAAGTTGAAAAACCCTATCTATCCCATTATACAGCTTAACGGCATTTCTCAGTTCGCGGTGGCTTTGAAAAGTGCAGACGTGTTCCGGTCCACTGAAAATCGTCGCACCGAGGTCCGGAGGTGAGGCATGGGGTGAGGGAGGGTGTGGGGAGGCAGGGTGCGCAGTGGGTGGGTGTGGGTTGTGGGAGGGGCAGGGAGAAGTGCCGAGGACAGTTTTTTATTTGCAGGTTTGTTTGTTTTTTAATGACGAAGCGAGACATTTGCCACGCTGGGGTAGGCTCCCAGAGTGGCACAAGGATTAGCTGGTTGGGGGCATGGAGCCGGCGGAGTTGAACACCTCCGTCAGCCATACATCTGTTGCCATGTTGGGGTGGGCTCCCAGCATGGCACCCTCTACTCTGGAGGGAGAGGACAGTGGAGCCGATGGGGGATTGGGCACCCCCGTCGGCTATACGATGAGTTGCTATGCTGGGGTGGGCACCCAGCATGGCATGTGGAAGGCTTTTTGGGGGGGAGTGCAGAATAGATGACAGGGGATTGGGCACCCCCGGTTATACAGTGTGTGCGTGGGAGGGCAGCACGCAGTATGCGTGTGTGTGTGTGTAAGGGGAGCGCGCATGAGCAGGCGATATCTTATCGCTGCTCACTGAAGCGTAGCGCCCCCTTTCAACTGTACTCTACTGCATTTTGGAGCTGTCATAGACAGATCGAGCAGGCATTAGAGAACTGCAGCCGCACCTGCAAATACACTGCCTGAATTGGAAGAGGGCTGCCTCACCTCCGAAAACTCGGATAATGGCACTATATTTCTTGCACATGCATGCAAGCAAACATAAAAAGAGCATTTAAGACCCACAAAGATTGAATACGTATGTGCCATTGAGAATGAGGAAAAAACTGCATGCTCTGAAAATGCAAAATAAAAATGAACATATATTTACGTTTATGGGACTGGAAAAACCTTTTATGTCCAGGAAAGGGGGGGGGGGTGGATTATGATAACCTTCTACTAAAAAGAGAACAATACTGGATTTATTCATTTAAAGCTATGGAGGGCAGAAGACAAATGGGAGACTTGAAGTGAAACCATTTCTCAAAAAAATGATTGTGTTAATTAATTCACTGTATATAAATTGTGTATAGTTATTTTTCATCTAAATATTTCTTCCTTTCATATTTTTTCTTTGCAGATTTGCACCAGCACTGCCTTATGCTGTAAGTGTTTCAAAAAACATGTGCAGTCTTTTCTGATTTTTTTCACAAGAGTGTCAGGTTTGAATTTTATAGATACTATCAGAGTTAGGTGCCTTGGTATTACATTGCCACTTATCATACTTAGAGAGCACTAATCTTTGTAACTCTATTACTTATGATGTTCAGGACTCTCTTTCACGGCTGTCAGACTGCCAGAAAAATATTTGAAGAGTATAGTTCCCATAATGATATTTATAAACTACAAGGTGGCAGTATCTTTAAAAACTGTGCATAACCATATAACAACAGGATACTCGAGTCGTTTTTGCGTCATAAGTATTTTAGTGTCAAGTAATGATGACACTTTCTTAACTGTTCCAAGTTGAGCATGGATTAACTCATCATATGTTTTTTAACAAAGGCACTGGCCCTTTTTGTATTTAAGAGGGGATTGCTTGTGTATTTTGTACAGGATGTTTTACACATTGCCTTTTCACCTTTGGAATAAAAGCGCACATCTTTGATACCCGAACAAGTTTCTGGTGAGTCTTTTGTGGAGCTTTATATGGCTTATGCTAGCTTTGCACTGCAGTCGCCTTCAGCAGATGCTGGTCTCCTACACATTGGCTTACTGTATTTTTTTGACTATGGCACTGCGGAGCCTAGGTGCAGTCAGACTATTTTGCTGTGTACCACAGTCAGAGAAATGCCTGGGGTTCCTAGTTCAACTGGATCAGACTGGCTTTTTCAACGGGTGGCTCATTCATGATGACATAGGAAAACTGCTTAACTTAATTTTGGTATAAAAGTCATCCCTGGCCTTCTCTCTGGCAATAGTTATGGACACTGAGAAGGCATTCGACTGGGTGCACTGGGGGTTCCTGCACAGGACACTAGGGAGATGGGAGTTAAGGAGATATCCCCTGGGTCACACCTGGAATCGAGCCTCAGCTCAGCGTGCCTTTCCCAGTTACCAAATGTTCAAATAAATAAATTAATTAAATAAAATAAATTTGTCAAATGCCTGGAAGAAATATATGCCTCACCCCAAGCAGTGGTACAAGTCAGTGGGGTGCTCCTGGTATGATTCCATCTTACCAAGAGCACAAAGCAGGAGCGCCTCTCCACCCCCCCCACCCCACTAGTTGCACTCCAAACAGAGCTCCTGGCTGAGGCTGTGAGGCTGAACCAAAACATAAAGGGGATACAGGCAGTTAATAAAGAATACAAAGCAGCACTGTATGTCTTGGCACTGTATTCATTTATTGGAATGTTTCACCAGGAAGGCACAGTGAACAACAAGTTGCTTGTCTCACAGTGCAACCGGGGGGGCGGGGTGGTACAATGAGGATATGCAGCGAGGAAATTACAGGTACAATATGTAGCATTTGATTGAAGTAGTACATAATAAACAACAATGAGTAGATCAGACAGTACAGCAAGAGACAACTGAATACATCAGTGGGTGGACTCAGATACACGGACACAGTAAACCTGTCAGATAGTAATGCAACAATACATCATAGTGCCATGATGTTTACAGTGCTTTTCACAGAGATAGGCAAATAAGTGCTAGATGCAACAAGGGCAGGAGGCGGCAATTGCCCAATATAGAGAAGTGAGGGAGGTGGCTAAGGGGAGCTGGAAATGGAAGGGGGGTAGATTTAGAAGAGGAAGAGGAGAGGGGGGAAGGAGGGCTGCCAAGACAGTGTACCCCTCCAGGGTGTAGAGAACCCTGCAAAGGGGCAGGATCGGAGGGACAGAGATAGGCAAATAATTGATAGGTCCAACAAGGGCAGGCTGCGGAGACTATGTACCCCTCCACGGTGCAGAGAACCCTGCAAGGGGGTGGGATCTGAGAGACAGAGATAGGCAAATAAGTGTTAGGTGCAACAAGGGCAGGAGGCGGCAGTGGCCCAAGATAGAGAAGTGAGGGAGGAGGCTAAGGGGAACTAGAAAAGGAGGAGGGGGTAGATTTAGGAGAGGAAGAGGAGAGGGGGGAGGGGAGAGGGGGAAGTCTGCCAAAACCATGTACACCTCTAGGGTGTAGTGAACCCTGTAAGGGGGTGGGATTTGACAGCAGACAGGAATAGTGAAGTTAAAACGGAGGGGAAGGAAAGACTGCCAAGAACAAAAGTAATCCTTCAGGGTGTAGAGAACTCAGCAAGGAGGTGGGAACAGATGGAAGAGGGATGGGGAGGTGCAGCAAGGGAAGACTGGAGGCAAACAAGGACAGAGAAGTTAGGAAGGATGGTGGTAAGCCACAGGACATGTTTCCCTTTCAGGATGTATGAACCCCACAAGGGGGTATAGGTGAGTAGGACAGGGTATTGAGGGGTTCAGGGGGGAATGAAGCAGATATAGCTGGAAGAGAAGAAGTTGTGAAGAGCAGTACCAAGGGAGCAGGTGGAGGAGGTGTGACATAGTTGTAAGGGGAGAGCATGCCATGATTTGTGGAAATGGTGGGAAAAGTCTTACTGGCCGATGAGGGTAGATATGCGGGGTACTAACAGAGTGCGAGTGTCAGTGGATCTCAGAGAGTGAGAGGGATGGGGAGGTGTAGCAAGGGAATATTGGGAGGTAAGAAGAGAGTTCACCAAGCCAGAATTTGGAGGTCAAATTGACACAGTGGGTAAGCCTCCAGTTGGAGAGTGGTGGCAAGATAAGTACATGATAGACGTCGCAGTAGTGAGTGCGAGAGGGGGCATCAAGGGCAAAGTGGCAGAAGGAGTTAAAGAGAGAGTCTAATTTGGTCAGGGAAGATTTGAGAGTAGCACCACAGACTACACTGCAGTAGTTGAAAATGGGGAGTATCATCTTCTGGACAAGTTTGCACCTCACAGTCAGCGGTATGCAACTATGGTTCCTGTACAGAGCACCAAGCTTGGGGTGCAGTTTCTTCAAGATAGCACTGATGTGAACAGAGAGGTTTAGATGCTGGTCAAGCCAAACCTCAAGGTATCTAAAAGAGGAAGTGTTCTCAAGGATTGTCCCATCTAGGGTGTGGAAGAAGGGCATGCCAGAAAGCCTAGAGAGTCTCTGTCTGTTGCCGAAGGTCATAGAGACTGTCTTCCTGGCATTGAGGGAGAGCTAGTGTGCTGCAAACCAGAGCTGAACCTGGTTAAAGTTGTGCTGTAAGCTGGTTTCCATGGCTGTAAGGTTGCTGCTGGAACTGTATAAAACAGTGTCATCAGTGTACATATGGATGGAAGAGTTGGAACAGGCTGCAGGAAGGTCATTTATGAAGACGGAAAAAAGCAGGGGAACTAGCACTGAGCCCTGGAGGACACCAGTGTTGATAGGGAGAGGAGGGGAGATAGAATCTTAGATTCTTACTGATTGAGTCCTACTGAAGAGGTAAGATTTGAACCGGTTTGTGGCAGAAGAGGCCAGGCCTGCAGCAGATAGGGAGCCAAGGAAGAGGGTGTGGGAAACAGTGTTGAATGCTTTGGCTAGCTCGACAAAAATTATGTGATCAGGCCATCGTCCATCCCAGTTAGGATGGTGTCGGTGAGACTGATGAGGGAGGTAGTAGTAGAATGGTTCTTCCGAAAGCCAGATTGGAATGGGGTGAAAAAGGAGGTATCTGAGAGAAAGGAGGAAAGTTGGGAGACAGCAAGGTGTTCTTGAAGTTTAGCAAGGGTAGGGAGGACAGAGGTGGGGCGATAGTTGCCCGGAGCAGAAGAGTCACCGCCCTTAGGGAGAGGAATAACTAAAGCATGCTTCCAGGAGGTGGGGACCTGTAGTGTCATAAAGGAAAGGTTAAGGATTACGGAGAGAGGGTAGGCAATAGGAGGGGCAGAGAGGTAAAGAAGTTTAGGATCAAGGTCATCAGGAGAGGAACCTTTTGATGGATTCAAGGAGAACAGGGCATTTAGAGCACCGGTGGGGGAGATGAGGGAGAAGGAGAAAGAGTGGGAGTCAAGCGAGGGATTGGGAGGACAGGAAAGGGAAGGTGGAGAGTGGTGATGGAGGGAGCTCATAAGAGATTTAGCACAGGGTGTGTAGTAGGCATTAAATTCACTAGCCACCAAGCATGGATCCGACACCAGGGAGCTGTTGATTTTGAGAACGGGGGGGAATGGGCTGGAAAGGAGGGGAGAAAGGAGCGTGGACCACCCACCAGAATTTGGAGGGGGAAATTGATGTTTGTATGGAAAGTGGATTTAAAATACTCAGACTTAGCCAGTCTGGCCACCAAGCATGGATCTGACACGAGTGAGCTGTTGATTTTGAGAATGGAGGGAAGGTGGTGAGAAGGATGGGAGAAAAGAGCGTGGACCACCCACCAGAATTTGGAGGGGGAATTGATGTTTGTGTGGAAAGCAGATTTAAAATACTCGAACTTGGCCAGTCTGGTAGCTTTGGTACATGAATTGTGGAACATACAGTTGTAAAGTCGCTGGGGTGCTTAGATGTTTTGTGCTTTTTCCAGGCGTTATCACGCTCACGTAAGCAGGCCAATAATTCAGGGGTTATCCAAGGGAGGTGTAAGCCTCGAACTCTGGTCCACCTGAAGGGAGCAAAAGTGTTCCAGGTGGTGATGAATTTTTTCTTGGAAAAGGTGACAGCATGGTCAACAGAGGGGGCAGAAGATAGAGGGGTCCAGTCTGTGGAGGAAAGTTCAGCCTGAAGTGGGGCAAGATCAAGGTATTTAAAGGAGCGAAGCTGAATCATTTTATGAGGGGTGTTGGGACGGTGTACCTTGTGAACCAAGAAAACTGGACTATGGTCACTAAGTGTATCACGGAGGATACCTGACTTTATGACACGGTGGGGATGAGTGGTGAGAGCCCAGTTAAGTAGAGTGTTGTTACGAATTTTATGGTTAGGATGTGTTGGCTCCTGGATAAGTTGGGTGAGGTTGAGTGCATCAATATCATTCCGGATCTTGCCTGAGTTAAGTGACAACCATAGATACATAGACAGTGTCGGCAGATAAGGGCCTATGGCCCACCCGGTCTGTCCATTTGAGCTTGTAAGTTCAGTTTATGTTTTCCAAGAAGTCTGTTGCCCCTTACCCCTGACCTCCAGAATTCCTTTATGTCTATCCCATGCATTCTTAAATCCCATGATTGTTTCAGCCCCCACCACTTCCTCTGGCAGGGTGTTCCACTTGTCCACCACCCATTCTGTGAAGAAATTCTTCCTCACGTTTCCTGAATCGTCCTCCCTCCAACTTCATCCCATGCCCTCTAGTCCTGGAACATCTTTTTCGCTTAAAAATAGTGTATTTCTGCACCCTGTTCCTCCCTGTAAGATACTTGTATGTCTCTATCATATCCTCTCTTCCTCCTTTCCTCCAGGGAGTACATGTTCAGTTCCTTCAACCTGTCTTCATAGGACTTGTGATGCAATCCATGCACCATCTTTGTTGCCCTCCTCTGAAACTTCTCTATCCTGTCTATGTCCTTACGTAGGTAAGGTCTCCAGAACTGTACAGTGTACTCCAGGTGGGGCCTCACTAGTGTCTTGTATAGTGGAATTATGACCTCCCTTTTTCTGCTGGTGATGCCCCTGCCTATGCATCCCAGCATCCTATTTGCTTTACCTGCTGGCTTTTCACACTGTTTCCCTGCCTTGAGGTCATCAGAGATGATAACCCCAAGATCCCTTTCCTGCTTGGTACATGCTATATCCTCACTCCCCAACTGATATATTTTGCCAGGATTTTTGTGCCCCATATGCATTATCTTGCACTTCCTTGCATTAAATTTCAACTGCCAAACCCCTGACCATTCTTCAAGTTTCTGCAGGTCCCTTCTCATTCTGTCTACACCCTCTGGTGTGTCTACTCTGTTACAGAGCTTTGTGTCATCGGCGAACAGTGAAATTCTGCCTTCTAGGTCCTACGCAATGTCACTGATGAAGATATTGAACAGGACCAGTCCCAGCACTGATCTCTGTGGTACCCCACTGGTCACTCTTCCCTCTGTGGAGTGACAGCCATTTACCACCACCCTCTGTGTCCTGCCACCCAGCCAGTTACCTACCCACCACACTACTGTCCTGCCCACACCAATTTATATATAAGTCACCCAAAATGAACAGCTCACCTAAATGTGAGATGGAAGTTATGGAAGATACTGTATAAGTTCAGCAATGACAATGGTGGATGTGCTAGGGTGACAGTAGATGTTGGCTATGAAGAAAGGTACAGTAAATGGGAGAGTAATACATGTGACTAGGGCCTTGTAGATTGTAATGCAGACTGGATGTACATGGCCACGCTCCTGACCCGTCCTGCCCCGTCTTGCCTGTAGGGAGAGTAACCGGGAATTGCAATGGCATTGTCATGGATTTTGCCTTTGAGCCATGTCTCAGATATAATTAAAAATGTCAGGAGAGTAGGAGACCATGAGGGTTTGAATGAGGTCAGTTTTGCATAGCAGACTGCAGACATTCAGGTGGATAAGTTTCAGTCCGTTAGGTATAGCTGAGGAGGCCACAGGGCTGGGTCCAGTACAGTTGGGGATAGCAGCGGTGGAGGAAGAGGATGGGGGCCAGAACAGAGAAGGAGGATGGTAAGGATGAGGTAGTGTAATTCAGGGCATTTGTAATGTAGCTTGGAGACAGAAGGGGATGGGGGGGCCGGGGAAGGGGAGAAAGAGACTGTGAGATGTAGATGGGCAACATAGCTAGAATGAGAAAAGAGAGAGGCAGGGGGGCAGAAGGGAACGTGAGACCAGGATACAAAAGGGGCAGTGGGAGTAACTGCGAAGATGAGTGAGGAAGAGGGGAGAAAAGGGGGACTAGGAGGAAGAAAGAGGGTGCTGGGGGAGATAGGGATGAGGATCAGGATGAGGAAGAAGGGAAGCAAGAAGAGGGGGGAGGGAGGGAAGAAGGTAGTGTACACCATTTTGGAGGAGGGAACTACAGGCTTCATTGTGCAATAAAAATAAAAAATGGGTACAAGGCAGAATGATAGCAAGGGTATTGTATGAAGGTTATGAAAAGGGAGCTTGCTGAGGGAGAAATATGCAAGTATTTACAATGGCTCAGGTGCAAGAAGGATGCTGAAATGAAGGGAAAAGTAAATACTCAGTGGTAGGAATGGCAGTGTAGGGAGCCTCTGATTTAAAATAGGAGCCTGGGAGTAGCTATAGCAGAGCAGCCCTCTGGTGGCTAGGGCATACAAGCTGAAAATGGAACTTTAGGGACTTAGTCTAAAAGTTTGTCACCCAGCCGGTCAGTTGTGGAGACCAAGGAACACCTGACCAGGCTGGGTGACAAACTATCATCCATTTTGTCCAACATCTCCTTCTCTGAGATCCTGCCAGTCTGGGAGAGGGGGACAGATGGACAGAAGGTCAGAGAAGGGGAGATAGGGGAGCTAAACATGTGGCTCAAGGGCTGATGCCAGGAATAAGAACACAGATTTGTAGGGAACTGGCAACAGTTCTGGGAGCAAAAGTTCTTTAAATTTGATAGACTGTGTCTGACTAAGGAGGGAGTCAGTGCATTGGGGCAGAAGTTTAACATCTTTGCAGAATATTTAAACTAGCAAATGGGGAGAGGGTGCAGCACCCCATACGTCGAATGGGAAGAACACCCCTCCACCCCTCAGTTAGTGGTCAAACAGGGATTCAGCATGTTTGCAGTTCATTTGCATCACCAGGTAAGAAAAAAGGTCCATCTCCCCATATCACATACAGGAGAAATGCCAAACCTCACCCAACAACTAACACACCGTAATCTGGCCAAAGGAAAATCATGTACACAAATGCTCACAGCCTGGGAAGTAAGATCCCAGACCTGCAGGCAATAATGTCAGAGGCTAAACTGGACATAGTAGTAATTAGTGAGACATGGTTTACCAGTAACCACACTTGGGAGACTTCAGTACCTGGCTATGTACTGTTCCGAAGAGACCGAGGTGCAAAAAGGAGGGATGGAGTGGCCCTGTATGTCAATGAAAATATCAAAGCTACAGAAATTCAGAATACACATAAGGAGCCAGAAGAACTATGGGTCACCCTGGAAACAGGAAATGGGACAGCCATAAGAACTGGGGTTGTCTATAGGCCCCCAGACCAGGGGAAGGACATAGACACATTACTATTAGAAGATATACAAAATATGACAGCTAAAGGGGAGGTTCTGATAATGGGAGACTTCAACATGCCAGATACAGATTGGTCAATACCAGCAGGAACATCTGCCAGAACTAAACACACGGTGGATTCCCTGCAGGGGGAGGGCCTCAAACAACTGGTACAACAACTCACAAGAGACAGGGCTATCCAGATCTAGTACTGACTAACAGGAAGGGGTCACAGATCTTCAGGTAGAAGGTCACCAAAGACCATCACATGGTATGATTCATTTGGCCACTACATCTAAATCATCCCAAACCAAGGCAAAAATATGGCATTTCAGAGGAGCTGATTTTGATAAGATGGCCAACAGAGTTAAGCTAGCCCTGGCAAAAAGAAACTCGGGGGAAGGGGTACAGGCAAAGTGGGCAAGCATTAAGGATGTAATACTTGAATCAACATCCCATTGTGTTAGAAAAGGAAGTGCAAAAGAAGAAGGAAACCACTTTGGTTCTCAAATACAGTAGCAGAAAAGGTCAGAGCCAAAAGGCTGGCCTTCAGGAAATGTAAGGAACACATGGGTGAAGATAGGGAAGATACCAACTGCCTCAAGGGAAGCAGGGAAGGCAGTAAGGCAGGCAAAATCCCAAACTGAGGAAACACTAGCACGAACAGTAAAAGAAGGTGACAAGACTTTCTATAGATACATTAGTGAAAGGAGAAAGTCCAGAGGGGGTATTGCTAAGCTCAAAGGAGAAAAGGGGGCATGTGAGGATGAGGACCCTGTAAAACCATCTATCCTAAATAGATACTTTTGCTCAGTGTTTACTGAAGAGAAGGTAGGGCAGGGCCCACAGCTCAGCACCATAGACACAGAGGGGAGGGAGGTGAGCACTACTCCCTTCACAAGAGAAAGGGTCCTACAAGAATTCGCTAAGCTCAGGGTGGACAAGGCAATGGGACCTGATGGCATACATCCCAGGGTACTTAAGGAGCTAAGGGTGGAAGTAGCAGAGCTATTAGCAGAACTGTTTAGTGAGTCTCTGAGCAGAGGAGAGCTCCCAGAAGACTGGAGAAGGGCTCATGTGATCCCACTCCACACGAGTGGTAGCAGGGAGGAGGCAGAGAACTACAGACTAGTCAATCTTACCTCAGTAGTGGGAAAGATTATGGAGGCGCTCCTTAAGGAAAGGATAGGGCAACACCTGGAATCCATAGGGGCACAGGATCCAAGACAGCATGAGTTTACAAAAGGAAGGTCCTGTCAAACTAATCTCATAGATTTATTTGACTGGGTAACCAGAGTGGTGGATCAAGTGGGAGGAGCTGATGTCGCCTACCTTGACTTCAGCAAGGCTTTCGACACTGTTACACATAGAAGATTGATAAATAAGCTGGGTAGGCTTGGGGTGGGTCAGAAGTTGGTCAACTGGGTGGCAAACCGGTTGACGGGTAGAAAACAGAGAGTAGTGGTAAATGGTATACAGGCAGAAGAGATGGAAGTTACAAGTGGGGTGCCTCAGGGATCAGTCCTGGGGCCAGTCCTCTTCAATATCTTCATTAGTGACATTGCAGATGGACTAAAGGGTAAGGCTTGTCTGTTTGCAGATGACACCAAGATCTGCAACAGAGCAGATGATCCAGATGGGGTAGGCAGAATGAGAAGAGATCTGGATAAATTAGCAAAATGGTCAGAAGAGTGGCAACTGGGATTTAATGCAAAGAAGTGCAAGATAATGCACATAGGGAAGAGAAACCCTGAAGCCACCTATAGGCTGGGAGGGGAGTTGCTGACAGTCACAAAGTAAGAAAGAGATTTGGGAATCATCATCACCGATGACCTGAAATCATCTAAGCAGACCTCTAAAGCAGTAGGTAAGGCTAGGGGGATGTTAGGGTGTATTAGTAGGGGTATCACAAGTTGTAAGAAGAAGGTAATAATCCCTCTTTACAAGACACTGGTTAGGCCCCATCTGGAGTATTGCGTGCAGTACTGGAGGCCACACCTTCACAAGGACATTAACCAAATTGAGGCAGTCCAGAGAAGGGCAACCAAAATGGTGCAGGAACTGCATCAGAAGACATATGAGGACAGATTAACAGAGTTCAATATGTATACCCTTGAGCAAAGGAGGGAGAGAGGTGATAAGATCGAAATATTCAAACACCTTAAGGGCATTAACAAGGAGAAAGAGTCGAACATGTTTCAATACAAGAAAAATAGCAGGACAAGAGGACACAGCATGAGACTAGAGGGAGGCCGATTAAGAGGGAATGTGAGGAAATTCTTTTTCACAGAAAGGGTGGTGGATGCATGGAACGGCCTACCTCAAGAAGTGGTGGCTATGAATACAGTGCAAGGCTTCAAACAGGCATGGGATAGGCATAAGGGAGCAATACAGATGAGTATGAATAGATAGGCCACTGACAGAGCAAAGGCCGATGGAACATTTATAAGGTAGAAAAAGAAATGGGCAGACTGGATGGGCCTTGCTGTCCTTATCTGCTGTCAGCTTCTATGTTTTTATGTATAACAAGGTGGGAATGCCCTTATGAGAGACGGGCTCAGTAAAAGCTGTATGCCGATGATTCAATTTTTTTTCTCACTTCCCTGGAGACTTCTGTACCACAGAAACACAGAATTTGACAGCAGTTAAGGACCACTTGACCCATCCCGTCTGCTCATTTTTCTCTACCTACTGTATCACCACAGACCCTACTTGATCTCTGGCTCTTTCTCTGCCCCACTTCCCCAGTGGCGCTGAGGGTTGCGGTGCTGGACACCACACTTTGCAAAACGTCGGCAACCCGGGTTCGGGAATGTGCTCAGACCGCTGGGGTTGGCAGGGGAGGGAAGGGACTGAATGTCTGGAGGACTGCTCTCCCTTCCCAGGGTTGGATTCAGGGGAAACAATGCTCCTAAGCGGCCCCTGATGGTGGTCAGAGGATGCGCCAGAAACAGGCAGCATTACAGAAGTGGGGGTGGAGCTGTGGCGGACGTTGGCATGCAAGTACCTAGAGGTCATTCCATGTCCGAGCTCTGGGAGGACAATAAGAAAGACAAATTCCTGGAGGCCCAGCAGAGATGATGGAGACCTCAGGGACCTGCCCACATCTAGAAGTTGGACCCGCCTGCACCAGGATCTCCCACGGCCGACCTGTCCTCACGGTAGGTCCCTCTAATCTCAGAAAAGCCACCAAGGGAGGGCATATGGGCCCTCCCCCGGGGCTGATCCAGTGGGCTGGACCTGCCGTGGGGGACGGGTGGGAGACCGGTGAGGGGGGGTTTCAGACAGGGAGTAGAGGCAACGTTGTGAGGGTACTCCAGAAGGATGCCCTGGGTCTTCAGAGCATACAGTAAACAGAATGTTAAAAAAAAAGATTCCCTTATGCCTATCCCATGCATTCTTGAACCCCACCACCATTTTCGCCCCATCACCTCCGCTGGAAGGCTGTTCCAGGAATGCACCACTCTCTCTGTGAAGAAGTACTTCCTCACATCTCTCCTAAATCTATCCCCATTCAGCTTCATAGCATGCCCCCTTGTTCTTAAGCATCTTTTTTCTGAAAAATATTTCCCTCCTGTACCTTATTTACCCTTATGAGATATTTAAAAGTCTCCATCATAACCTCCCTCCCTCCTCTCTTCCAGGGAATACATATTGAGATCCTTTAGTCTCTCCTCATAGGGCTTTTGTTGCAGACCCTGCATCATTTTAGCTGCCCTCCTCTGGACAGCTTCCACTGTGTCTATGTCCTTCCAGAAATGTGGTCTCTAGAACTGTACACAGTACTCGGTGAGGGGTCTTACCAGCGATCTACACAGGGGCAACATCACTTCCCTCATTCTGCTGGTGATACCCTCCCTATGCGGTCCAGCATCCCACTGATCCTGCCTTGTCGCACTGCCTGGTAACCATTAGGTTATCCAATATGATTACCCCCAGGTCTCTTTCCTGTTTGGTGGTCACCAATACCACTCCACCCATTTTGTACTTCATCCCAGGGTTACTGTAACCGAAGTGCATTATTCTGCACTTTTCTGCATTGAAACCCAGCTGCCATGCCCTTGACCACTCATCAAAGTTTCTCAGGTCTTTGCTCGTCCTTTCCACCCCCTTGGAGTGTCCACCATATTACAGATTTTGGTGTCATCCACAAAGAGGCCAATCTTCCCTTAGAGTTCCTCTGCAATGTCACTTATAAAGACACTAAAGAGGACTGATCCCAGTGCTGATCCCTGAGGCACCCCACTGGTCTTTCTCCTTTCCTCGGAGTGAACTCCGTTTACCACCACCCTCTGTCCCCTACCCATTTCTTACCCAGTCTACCACCATTAGAGCCTCTCTTAACCTACCCAGCTTGCTTAATAGTCTCCTATGTGGAACAGTGTCAAAAGACTTACTGAAATTTAGGTAGGCCACGTCTGTCTCTCCACCGTGATCTAATTCCTTGATCACCCAGTGACAGAAATCTATCAGATTCATTTGACATGACCTCCCTCCATGAATCCATGCTGCCTCAGGTCTTGTAACCCAGTGATTTCAAGATGTTCCACAATCCTTTCCTTCAGCAGTGATTCCATTACCTTTCATACCACCAATGTCAGGCTGACTGGCCTATAAGTGCCAGCCTCTTCCCTGCTACCACTTATGTGAAATGGGACACTTGCCAATCTCTTGTCCTCCTGAGCCACTCCTGTTTCAAGTGAACTGTTAAATAGGACTGTCAGATGTACAGCCAGTATTTCCCTGAGCTCCTTCAATACCTTTGAATGCATCCCGTCTGGTCCCGTTGCTTTGTCCATTTTCAGATTAGCGAGTCCCTTCAGTACTCTATTCTCGTAAAAAGGACTAGTGTCCACCTCCTCCCCCTCATGCTCCTGTTGCTTTTTTGTGGCCCCTCCACTTTACCTTCCTCTGTGAACACTGAAATAAGGTATTGTTCAGGATATCTGTCTTTTCCTGTCCCCCTCTGCAGAGCCCTCACCCTATTTAACTTTACAATCCCTCCCCTAGTCTTCCCCTTTTTACCTACATACCTTAAACAAGGATTTGTCAATCCTGAATGTGTGCTTGCTGGCATTGGCATCGGTAGTATAGGAGTTAGAGAGCTGCACAATAGGACTGGCAGTGAAGTATTGAACTGAAGCCAACCCCACCACCACCCTGCAGAGACTGACAGGCATTGGGGTGTGCCTTTGGGTCGTCAGGCATAACGGCCATGCCATTTCACCACACCCTACCCTGCAGACGCTGACAGGTGTCACGGTGTGCTTTGGGGTCTTTGGCCCTTATGCTCACCCCATTCCATCAGGAAATACAGTGAGATGGGTCCTGTATAGGAGAGTGGGGTGAACTTTGGGGCCAAAGAGTCCAAGGCACACCTCGATGCATCTCACTGGCTGCAGGGTGTGGAATGGTATGAGCATTACAGGCGAGAATGCCAAGTCACACCCCTGATGCCTCTCAATCTCTACAGGCTTGAGCGTTATGGTCAGAAGCCCTGATGCCTCAGGCGTTCGTTGGCATTTTCACACCAAATTTTCAACATGGTTTTTCAGAGACCCCCACCTAATGAACAGTGGCAATATCAGTTTGTTAGCCGAAAGCTGATTTCGCACAGCGACTACGCCATTTGGCACCGCAGGTGCAAAAACACATTTCGAACAGGATGTGAAAAATGACAGCTGTACTGTTCATGGGGAGGTGCGAAAAATGGTAATGTTGAAATTCTGCAATGAAAATATTTAAAAAACTGATGAAGTCATGAGTGTGCATAGAAAATGCACAACGCACACCCGTAATGCAATTAGTTTGGGGATTTTTTTACAGCAGATTGTCAACACAAGGATTTTGTAACCTCCAATCATGAACAGTGTCTCTGTGATTTTCTTAATCTATTCCGAACAGTGATTTCCCACAGCAACCACGCATTTCTACGCTGTAAGTGCGAAAACACATTTCAGCCATGGTGAGAAAAATGACAGCTGTACTGTTCATAAGGAAGTGTGGAAAAATGCCACTGGTGAAAATCTGGACTGAAAATATTAGAAATCCATGAAGTTACAAGGGTGCGTGGAAACTGTGCAATGGTCACTCCAACACAGTCATTTTCGGACATATTTCATAAAATTTTAACATAGCCATTTTAACACCTCTGCTCATGAACAGTGTCACTGTGATTTTCTTAATCTGTCCCGAACACTGATTTGCACCGACTGCACTACTAATGCGCTCATGGGCAGAAACACGTTTTGGCCAAGATGTGAAAAATGACAGCTGTACTGCTCATAAGGAGGTGTGATAAAATGGCAATGTTGAAAATCTGGAGTGAAAATATTGAAAATTCGCGAACTTACGAGCGTGCGTAGGAACAGCGTAACGCATGCTCATAAAACAGTCATTTTTGGGAATTTTTTCACCAAATTTTTAACATAGCCATTTTGACACCTCTGCTCATGAACAGTGTCACTGTGATTTTCTTAATCTGTCCGGAATACTGATTTCGCACACCGACTGCACCACTGTACGCTACATGGGCGGAAGCACGTTTTGGCCAAGATGTGAAAAATGACAGCTGTACTGCTCATAAGGAGGTGTGATAAAATGGCAATGTTGAAAATCTGGAGTGAAAATATTGAAAATTCGCGAACTTACGAGAGTGCGTGGGAACAGCGTAACGCATGCTCATAAAACAGTCATTTTTGGGAATTTTATCACCACATTTTTAACATAGCCATTTTGGCACCTCTGCTCATGAACAGTGTCACTGTGATTTTCTTAATCTGTCCTGAACATTGATTTTGCACACCGACTTCACCACTGTGCGCTACATGCGCGGAAACACATTTTGGGTCAGATGTGAGAAATCACAACTGTACTGCTCATAAGGAGGTATGGTAAAATGGCAATGTTGAAAATCTGGAGTGAACATATTGAAAATTCACAAACTTACGAGTGTGCATAGGAACAGCACAATGCCGCTCGTAAAACAGTCATTTTGGAATATTTGCACCAAATTTTCAACATAGGGCTTTTGGAGGCCTACCTCATGAACTGTGACACTGTCGTTTCATAAATCAGTCCTGAAAGGTGGTTCTGTGCAGTGACTGCAAATAACCTTTCAGGGACGAGTAACGTCATGACAGTGACAGAATTCATGAGGTGGAGTCCCAAAAACCCCATGTTGAAAATTTGGTGAAAAAATTCCCCAAAATGCCCGAGATATGCACTAAAGTTGAAAAAAACCCTATTTATTACATTATATAGCTTACTGGCATTTCCTCAATTCGCGGTCGACTTTGAAGAGTGCAGACGTGTTCCCAGTCCACTGAAGATCACCGCACTGAGCTCCAGAGGTAAATATGGGGTGAGGTGGGGGCGTGGGAGGCAGGGTACACAGTGGGTGAGCGCAGGTGGGAGAGGGGTCAAGACAGCAGTGAGGGAAGGTTTTTTCTTTCAGCTTTTTTTATTACTTGGACTACTGGGACTTTTGCCACGCTGGGGTGGTCTCCCAGCGTGGGAGCTAGAAGACTGTTGGGGGCCATGGAGCCGACGGGGGATTGGGCACCCCTGTCGGCCTTAGGAACTGTTGCCATGCTGGGTGGGCTCCCAGCATGGCACCCTGTAGTCTCTTGGGGGGGGACAGTGGAGCTGACAGGGGATTGGGCACCCCGGTCAGCCATACAATCTGTTGCCATGTTGGGGTGGACTCCCAGCATGGCATCTGGAACTCTGTTGGGGAGAAGCGCAGCACAGCCGAGTGGGTGATTGGACACCCCTGTCGGCTATACAGTGTGTGCGTGGGTGGGGGGGGTACGAGCACACAGTATGCATGCATGCGTGTGTGTGTGGGGGGGAGTGCGCATGAGCACACAATAGCTTATTGCTGCTCACTGAAGCGTAACTCTCCCTTTCTACTGTACGGCCACTGCATTTTCAACTGCTGCCATAGACAGCTGCAGTGTTCAGTGGAGAATTGCGGCCACGCGTGCAAACACACTGACTGAATTGGAAGATGGCTGCCACACCTCCGAAAACTCAGATGATGGCACTATGTTTCTTGCACATGCGTGTAGGCAAACATAAAAACATAAAAATGTCTTGTTCCTTTGTGTTACCACCTGGGCTAGTCTTTCTTCAGTTTGTGCCTTTGCACTCCTTACTGCCTTCCCTGCTTCTCTCTGTTTCCCCTAATGCACCTCCCTATCCTCCTCCCTTTGTGTCTCTTTATACTTTCTGAATGCTTCCCGTTTAGTCTTTACCTTCCCCGCCTTCGAGAACCATAGTAGTCTATTTTTCCTCTTGCTTACTCACTTGCTTGACACAGAGGTTTGTCACCTATGCCTACTTTTGGCTTCACCTACTGTTCCTCCACCCCACTAGTCATCCCCACTACCAGGTAATCTCTTAGGCGTTCACCCATCTTTATAAAATCTACCGTCCTGAAGTCCTGGACCAACGCCCTTGTGTGGTTCGATTCTGCAGCTGTCCTTATACTGAACCACACTGTATGGTGATTACTTATCCCCAGCTGGCCTTCCACCTTAACGTCTGCAACACTGTCCGTTAGTGAGTACCAGGTCCTGTACTGCCCCATTATGAGTGGACCCACAGACTAGTTGCTTGAGAAATGTCCCCTGCAGGGAGTACAGGATGTTCCTGCTTCTGGCTGAAGCCACAACTGGGAGACTCCAATCTACATCTGGCAAACTGAAGTCCCTCATTAGCAGCTCCTCACCCTTTTCTGCCATCTTGCCAGCGGCTTCAACCAGTACCTCATCTAACTCCTTCCTGTGCTGGAGGTCTGTAAATCACACCAGTGTGAATAGTGACTCAGTTCCCCGTCTCTAGGGTGACCCACACTACCTCTGCCCCCAACCCCTGTATTTCCAGTATCTCCATTGCTTTTAAGCGTTCCCTTAAATAAAGCACCACATCCCCTCCTTTTCTTCCCAGGTGGCCCTTCCTGAACAGAGTATAGCCTGGTATGGCCATGTCCCAGTCATGGCTTCCAGTGCACCATGACTCAGTTATGGCCACAATATTCAGGTCAGCTTCTGCCATAGTGGCTTCTAGATCCAGAATCTTATTTCCTAGATTTTTAGCATTTGCACACATGGCCTTCCAGATTCTGTTAGCACGCAGCTTGCTACCCTCCCATTTTTCATTTTTGCCCTCCCTCCTTCTCCCCTTTCTTTTAAATGTCCTGTTCGCATCCCCCTTTATTTCTATGACCCTGCTTCCTTTATGAATTTGCACCCTGGGAGGTTCCTTTCCCCTTAGGTTCTCCCTAATCTTTACTTCAGCATGTGTGTGTGGGGGGGGGGGCAGTTTATGCTTCCCTGATTCCTTCTGCCACCCTTGGGTAGTTTATATGTTCATTAAAGTAACATTTAAACCACCCACCGAGGACTGCAGTTCCCCTCCCAGATGGATGCAGGCCATCGCCACCGCATAGACCCTTATCCCTCCAGGTGGATCCCCAGGCCCCAATGTAGCTGAACCCCTCCTCTCTGCACCATTCCTTCAACCACGAGTTGAAGCTCCTGGTGCAGAGATCTCTCTCTCCCCTGTCATTGACAGCATATTGGCAAAAGCCACTGAGCAGGTCACCTAAGACCTCTCCCTAGCTCCCTAAACTCCCCCTGCACTATCCCAGTCCCATCCCTAGCCAGGTCATTGGTCCCCAGGTGGACAATGACATTCAGCTCCCCATCCATCCTACTGCTTTTGCAATCCCCAGGATCTCTTTGTCATCTCTCCACAACATGGTACCACGTAGGTACCTGACCTTCCACCTCCCCATTCCCAAATCTAGCCCCCTCACAATCGAGTCCCCCCACAAGAAGTTGCTTCCTCCTCCTCCTCCTCTGGGATCCTCTACTACCCTCATTGCGGTCTCCACTACGAAGGCCCCCACATTCTCCTCACCCACTACCATGGGTTCCTCCTCCTGGCAGTCCTGCCCCAACAGAGTGGCGTGGGAATGGTGTAGGAATTCTGTAGTGGTACCAGTTGAGGAATATGCTTCAGACCCACCATCTTCTTTCCAAACACCACCATAGTCCAGCTGCTTCTCCTTCATGACATCCTCTGAGTTAACAGTGACAAACATGGTGGCCCTTGGGTGGGGGAGGTTCCCCTAAACCCTAGCCAACTCAGCTTGGAATCTAACAACCTCTCAACCCAGAGAGTTGCGAGCATCACAGTTGCCAGAAGATCTCACTGAAAACTGCTGTCCCACAGCCACTGCACTACACCACTCCCAGCAATTCCTAGTCTCCCTGAGTTACTTTGAAGTACTTATGTAACCTTACCCTTGATAGGGTGCTTATAGTTTTTCCCTTGTGTTCTTTGTTATGCCTCTTGTACATCTACCCTAGATAGGGAGTTGCTCCTACTCCCTGTTTTGGCCAGCCCTTTAGCTTCTACCTGTCCCTTATATAGCTTTATCTTTGATAGGGTGTTTCTAGTTTTTTCCTTTTTTGTTTGGTATGCCCCTTGTACACCCAACCTAGTTAGGACGTTGCTTATATTTCCTGTTTTGGCCAACCCTTTGGCTTCTGCCAGTCCCTAATATACCCTTACATTTGATAGGGTGTTTCTAGTTTTTCCCCCTTTTGCTTGTTATGCCCTTTGTACACCTACCCTAGAGAGGGTGTTGCTCCCATTTCCTGTTTTGGCCTACACTTTACCTTCCACCTGTTCCAGTAGTGAATGCAAGAACTGAAGTGAACAGGCACCTTACCTTTAATTGACCAGCAGAGTTCCCCACTTCCGACTTCCTTCTGCTGACGTCTGCCAATGCCTAAGACACTAACCTTACACCTGTTCCACTCACATGCTGGGACATGAACAGGTGTGGGGACACATTAGGAGGGAGTCTTTAAATCCCCCCTCAAAGGCTCCCAATTGGCTACACATCCCATTTACTCCTACCCACACCTTCTGTTTCTGTTGCTGGCCTCCCAGCCTGTTTCCCTGCCCCAGCAGGAAAAAAACAACAATTTAGAAAGCACACAGGGATGTCTTTACACAAACCCTGCTGGATTCTCTGTTTGGGCTGGCTCCTCTGCTGGATTTCAGTCCCACTGAACTCCCGACTTGTTCCAGGGTTTAAAGTCCCACTCAGAGGCTCCCTGAGTCCCTTTGGCTGCCTGTCCCATTTAGTCCCACCCACTTCTTCAATTTCTCTTGGTGGCCACCCAATTTGTTTCTCTGCCCCAACAGGAAAAAAAGAATTTAAAAAGCACGCAGAGATATATTTACACAAACCCTGCTGGATTCTCTGTTTGGACTGGCTCCCTCTGAACTCCTGACTTGTTCCTGAGTTTAAATTCCCTTTAGAGGCTCCCAGTTGGCTGTCCATCCTGCTTAGTCCCGCCCATTTCTGCCATTTCTCTTGGTGTCCTCCTGACCTGTTTCCCTGCCCCAGTAGGAAAAAACAACAATCTAAAAAGTACACAGGGATGTCTTTACACAAACTCTGCTGTATTTTCTGTTTGGGCTGACTCCTTTGCTGGATTCAAGTGCCAGATGTCCTCTGAGAACTCCAGGAGTATAGAGAATTACCTCGATATAAAATCAACCCAGACGAATTGGAGGCTATCAGGCTGAGCAGTACATGCCCACTGGGATTTTGAGACAGCTTCCCATTTAAATGGGCGCCAAACAGGCTGGCCCACCTGTGCAGTGGAAGCACTTCCATCTGCAGCACCAATGACTGGGGTTTGGAAGCAGACATCAGACGTCAGAGGGTGGCGGGGGGAGGCTGAGCATCCCAGGGACTGCTCGCCTTCTCTGGGGAAGGAGAGAATATGGTACCCGGTGTCCACTGACCTCTAGTGTTAGCAGGGGGGTGCGGCAGTCCAGAACCATACTGGAAGTCTATCAGCACAGGGACTGGCAGACCTCTGCATGTTGGGTGCCAGAGCACACCGATCATGCACAGATGTCATTGCACGACTGGCACTGCCGTGGACAGGTGGGGATGCAAACGGGAAAAAAAACTCTCAGTATGAGTGCCCATGACGCATTGATCCTGGCATATGCCCAGACCTAGCCGATATAGAAACATAGAATTTGATGACAGATAAGGACCGCTTGGCCCACCCAGTCTGCCCATTTCCCTACCTAACGGATAAGCTGCAGATCCTAGTTAACCAACAGCCTGCTTCTTTCTACCTCCACCCCCTAGAATTGCCTTATGACTGTCCCATGCATTCATGAATTCCCCCACTGTTTTTGACTCCACAACCTCCTCAGGAAGGCTGTTCCATGCAACAACCATCTCCGTGAAAAAATACTTCCTCACATTACCTCTGAGCCGTCTCCCCTCTATCTTCAAATTGTGCCCCCTTGTTCTTGCACACCTCTTTTTCTGACTTTGTTGATTCCCTTGAGGTACTTGAAAGTTTCTATCATGTCCCTCTTCTCCCTCCTTTCCTCGAAGCTATACATATTAAGCTCCTTAAGTCTCTCTTCATATGTCTTCTGGTGCAGACCTTGCACCATTTTGGTTGCCCTCCTCTGGACTGCCTCCATCCTGTCTATGTCTTTGCAGAGACTGGGTCTCTAGAACTGTACACAGTACTCCAGATAGGGTCTTACCAGCTGTCTGTACAGAGGGATAACTTCTTGTTTTCTACTGGTGATGCCTCTCCCTATGCATCCCAGTGTTCCCCAGCCCTCCTAACTGCCCTCTCACATTGCTTGCCCACATTTAAGTAATCTGATATTACTACCCCCAGGTTCCTTTCCATTTTTGTTGTTGTTAGTACTGTATCTCACCCCCCATTGTGTGCTCTTCCCCTGGGTTTTTGTTTCCCAGGTGCATTACTTTGCACTTCTTACTTAGCATTGAATCTAAGCTGCCATACATTTAACCATTCCTCCAACCTTGCCAAGACCCTTCTCATCCTTTCCACTCCACCTTGTGTATCAAATCTGTTGCAGATTTTTGTGTTGTCTGCAAAGAGACATACTTTTCCTTCTAGCCCCTCTGCAATGTTGCTTATAAAGACATTAAAGAGGACCGGTCCAAGTAGTGAACCCTGCAGTACCCCACTAGTAACCCCCCTTTCTTCAGAGTGGACTCTGTTTACTATTACCCTCTGTGTCCTGTTCTCCAGCCAATTCTTTACCCAGGCTACCATCTTGGGACCCACTCCCAGGCTTTCCAATTTGTATATCAATCTTTTGTGTGGGACTGTGTCAAATGCCTTGCTAAAGTCTAGGTACGCCATATCCACAGCCCCTCCCTGATCTGGGGGGGGGGTGAATCTCCTCCCTCCCGGCAGCATCCGAGGGCCAAAAGAATGAGCAATAAAAACATAAATAAATGGGCACCAAACAATGTGGTGAGGTACCTAGGGGTATGGATATCCCTTAACCTGATAACACTGTTTCGACTAAATCATGACAAATTGATGGCGGAGGTTAAGGCAGACATAACATGAGGGGGCTACTCTCCCTCAGTCTGGGAAACATAGTTGCTACCCTAAAAATGAACACATTGCCACTATTCCTGTTTTAATTTCAAGCTCTGGCAATTTGAATCCCAAAAAACTTCTGGATGGCTCTACAGATGCTAATTCTGAGGTCTTTGTGGGCCTCAGGCCAACACTGGATAAGTAAAAAAAGTCCTGCCGCTATTAAGGAAAAAGGGAGGTCTGACAATCCCAGACTTTAAATTGTACTACATTGCAGCGTGAATAGCGCAAGTGATATTGTGGGTTAAACAGAAGGAGGACATGGGTTGGTACAAGATGGACTTTGATAATATTAGCCTAGCGTTAAGAATTTATTGTTTACTGTATCTTTAAATAATTGATGTTCTGGCTAGATAAGTGAGAGAAAGAATAGGTAGTGACGTCAAGGCATTTTGAGCCCTATAAAATGTATGTGTTCTAATCTTATGGCCACGCCCCCTGAGGAAGGCAATCTGTCAAAGCGCTGGGGCAGTGTATGGCGGTGACTTGAACTACACACCTTGCTTTAAATAAAATACTTTTTTGGAACTTGTCTGACTGGAGTTGGTATCCTTACAAATCCTGTGAGCAGTGAGTGAGCGAGGAGCATCAGCATTTTTGGCTACAATTCTGGGATTGCTTCCCTCATCTTTGCTGTGCAGCACGACTCTAGAAAAGTTTCAAGCAGGGTCATCCACTTCCCTATTTTTCTACCTCGTACAAGATCGAGGCTTTGGCCCGGTTATCCTCCCCCATTTACGCATTCCCCTTAATTAAACTGGCACCAGACCAGAGGCATAGTCCATAGTAAACCTGTGAACAAAACACAGCCTTCAGATCCTTAAGAAAGCAAGTCAGGTAACCAGCATAATTAGTGAAACTGGCCCATTTACATTAATTATAGGAGTCCCAGAATTTGTGCCACCCAAAACAGATTTGGGGTTCAAAAGATGGAACAGATTGGCTCTGGCATGGTATTCACAGCTGGCCACAGGAGAGAGCTATCTTCCTCCACAGAACTTCAGTAGACGTTTGTCCTCAACAGACAAGACTTCTTTATGTACTTGCAAGTGTGACACTACTTGCTGAGTGAAGGGAGAATAACAAAAAGATCTAGGGAGCTAACCGCTCTAGAAAATGTCCTCTACTGGCTGGTCATGTTGCAAGGATAGAGGAAGTAATCTCTAATGCTGATTGCATAATACAAGGGGATAACCACCCCAGGCCCAGTGGCATAGAGCGCTGAGGCACTGAATGGAACTGCCATCCAGGACCAAACATGGTTGCAGGGTTCAGCGGGGTGGGAGAGGATTAAGTGTCCCAGGGACTGCTCTCCTCTCTCAAGTGGGGTGGCCAGCCAACTCGACTTTTGACTGCCACTGGGTAAAGGCCCGGTGGTAGTGCAAGTAAATAACTGACTTGAAGGGAGAAGCCGTGGCTCTGCAGAGTGTGCACACCTCCACGCACAAGTTCAATCATGCCACCTGAGCAGGTGCACTTAGGAGAAAATAGAAAACGGGGCCTGATAGCAGACCACCATTCCGTGCACCTCTCCAGACCCGCACCACCACCCAGATGCCTGGAGTGACTCTGGATTGTGCAACTGAAGGAGGGATGACAACCCTTCCCCTCCAACCCCCACCACAGGGGGAAATATTTTGGGGACTTGCTCCAGGTAGGTCTGGAAGAAGTGTGTGCCAGCTGGGGGGAGGTGGGGATGGAAGCGGGGGTCGCCAGAGGGGTAAATAGCTTAACAGAAGAAAAAAAAAGGGTGGGATAACCACAGTAGAGAAACTGAAGGGACTCTGGGAGAAGGAAGCACAAGTTAACCTCTCAGAAGAGGATTGGGATGCCCTCTGGAAAATGGGATGAAAGATCACCTCATCCCTGGGGTGGAGGGAGTTCTGGTGGAAGTGCCTCTCACATTGTTTCCACACCCCATCCGTTATGCAACACTTCCGGTAATGTATCAGTAGTCTGTGCTGGAGGGGATGTGGACAGCCAGGGACACATTTCCATATCTTTTGCAACTGCTCATGACTATATAACTATTGGAGAGAAGTACACAAAATGCTCATGGCGCTATGGGCCTGAGTAGTTCCACATTCATTCAAACACCTACAGCCAGGGGTGAGAATACCCAAACTAGGGGGCAACAAAGCAAATGGCCTTGCTAGAGTACTCTGTGCAGCAGCACTCAAAGGAATAATAGTGGCATGGCTGCAACCACACACACCCACACACACAAGGCCTGGGTCCAGAGGGTGGATCAGATCTACCGCATGGAGTGGATCACAACATCCATCAGGCTCACCATAGAAAAACATTGGTCCCTTTTGGCAGACTGCCACTGGTACAAGGAAGGAGGGCTGGAGGATGTGGAAGATGAGGCAGGAGATCTGAGTTTATAGCAGCAGGGGGTGGGAGACTAGTTCAGCTGGATGCACAGAGGGAGACTCAGGGTCACCGGTTTCAGTGGTCTGAGATGGTTGGTGAGGGGACGACCTCAGTCCACTATAATCCAGATTAACATACATAGATCAAGGGTTGTGTATGCAGGACTGCACACTTCTAGTTTCTTTTTTAGTTCCAGACACTGTTTTTTGTTCCAGATGGTGTGGTCTGGATTCTCACTTCACAGCCAGAGGAATTCAATCTCCTAGATGGGCAGCAAGTAGTCGCTCGAGACACTACCTGATTTTTCTCCAGAAGACCCATACTACAAGCAGTAAGTGGACTTTGAACGCAGTCAGTTTGGGAGGGTAGTACATAGAAATACAGAATTATTGAATTTGACAGCAGATAAGGACCCCTTGTCTCACCCAGTTTATCCACTTTTCCCTACATACAGTATCACCACAGATCCTACCTCATCTCTGGCCCATTCTCTCTTCTCCCATTCCTTTTCCCTAAAGTTCCCTTGTACCTGTCCCATGCATTCTTGAACCCCACCACTGTTTTCTCCACCACCACCTCCACTGGAAGGCTACTGCAGGAGTCCACGACTGTTTCTGTAAAGTACTTCCTCACATCTATCCTCAATCTACACCCTCCAGCTGCATAGCATGTCCCATTGTTCTTGAGCACCTTTCTTTCTGGAAAATACTTCCCTACTGTACATTTTTTGCTCTCATGAGGTGCTTATCCCAAATTAATAATATTAAATTTATATTTATTATAAATAAAAGGTATTGATCCCAAACGTCCTACTTCTCTCAGCCCCTGCCACGGCACTGCCTATTACCCTGCTACTCAACCTTTCTTTTTCCTCTGCTACTGTTCCTGATGCCTGGAAGCAGGCTACATCTCTCTCTCCTTCCTACCCTAGCTAAGTTACAGGAACACCTTATACTACCACAACCTTCCTCCTTCCTTGACTCCTCTTCCTTCTTCACCCCCTTTCAGTCTGGTTTTAGGAAATTCTACTCCACTTCCACTTTCCTACTTCGACTCACTAACTCCATTCTCACAGGTCTGGATCAGGGTCTGATCACATCCACCATTGTTGATGATCTTGCTAAAGCTTTTGACACAGAGGCATATCCTCCTTCTGGACAAGCTTAAAGTAGTGGATCTTTCTGACTCTGCAGTCAGCTGGTTTTATTCTTACCTTAAAGGAAGGTCTCAACTGTCTGAACAGGTAGCTCCATTTCATCACCACTACCTATCTACACAGGTGTCCCTCAAGAGTCTGTCCTGGGTCCTAGTCTCTTTTCCATATTCTCGAATGACCTCCTTTCCGTGTGTCCCTCTACGTCCATTTATATGTACACTTATGATACATTTCTTATTGCATCTGGCTCCTCTTCCCATGATCTTACCTCACAGCTTCGGCTGGATTTTGACAATATACAATGCTGGTTCCAGTCTAACCAACTATCCTTCAAACCCCAAAAAACAATCTCTATGACTTTTGGCACCGGTCAGAGGCTCTCCAGACTCACCCTCTCCCTTCATTTAATGGCCTGGATGGTGCTATTATTGAGGATGTAGCCTCTTTTAAGTGCCTCGGGTTCTGGCTTGACCATCATCTTGATTTATTGGTTCATATTAATGACATACACCAAAAGTTCCACCCCAAGCTTGTGCACTGTACAGGAACAAAGTGAGTAACCTGCTTCCTGTCCACCGAGAGATTGTTTTAAAGAAGATTCTCCCTATTTTTTATAATGGTGACATAGTCTATAGTGGAGCTCCCAAATCCTACCTTGCCAGACCGGACCCCCTCTTCTACTCTTTCTGTCATTTTGCTTTAGATTGTTTCCCTCGTACCCACCATTGCTCACTCTACTCTACCCTTTCACTCCCCTCTCTTGGTGCCAGGTGCCTTTCCCATGGTGCCACCTTTATATCAAAATTCTGGTTTGGTTCTCTTCCTCCAACCTTACAGTACATCCTTCCTCTCCTCTTCCCCAGCTTCTCACTACACTCTATGCAATAATACTTTCCATTCCCTCACTATTCCTTCTAGAAAACTCTACTGTTGGTCGGTCTGCCTTCTCCTACCGCTTTCCTAAACTCTGGTCTCCATTTCCTTGTCAACTCACCCTGCCTCTTCTGCGTACTCCCCAAAGTCTCTGATTCATGACTATTCTTCTCCCTCCTGCAACTGTCCATGACTCTATCCCCCCCCCCCACTACTAGTGTTGCCCTGGCAATCTGATTGCTTCATTACCAAAATGTGCACTGCTTGAAGCCTGGGTGGTACTTGTTCAACCTGATGTAATTTCTCTTATGGAAACATGGTTTTCTCCCAAAATCCCTGATACTGCCATCACATTGAGTGGCTATAACATAGTCAGGCAGGACTGCCAAAATACACAGTGGGGTGGTTACCTAATCTACCTAAGGGCCAACCTACAAGGCACCATAAACTTAACCTAGATAACCTCATGAGTGACTGTGAATGCTTGGCAGTTAAAATTCCACTGGGAAGGGTACTTACATCACTTGTCATAATGACAGTCTACATACCCACAGGCAAACAACAATTCGGCCTCGCATTGTTTGCAAGAAACTTCAAACAAGCCAGCCATAAATGAAAAACCATAGTCACTGGAGACTTTAATATAAACTGGGCAGCCAAATCTAGTGTTGCTCTCAAGGATCTGGTGGACAGCCTATTCCTTATGCAGGTAGTTAAAGACTGCACCAGCGTCAACTACAAAACTGGAGCCAGAACTCTTATTGACTGGATACTAGCCACCCATCCAGAAAGGCTAACTGAGGTCTCTGTCCTACCAGATACTATCAGTGACCACTCCCCAGTACAATGTGCTTGGACAGCTAAACTTCCTAAGCCCTCCCCCAAAACTATCAACAGCAGGGTCTTTCATTAAGGCTTAATTGGTGATTTCAAAGTACACCTGGCTCAGATGGATTGGAGCTATCTGGATTCCCTTCCTGATACACACCAAAAAATTCCGAGCACTCACAAACCTCATATAAAGGATGCCCAAGCTTCATGCTGTTTAATCCATAATTTATTGAACAAATGTGCAGACAACCAGTCCTGCCTGACAGGTTTCAGACACACGTGTTCTTTATCAAAGGCTAAGGGCTTTAAGACACACCCAACATAGATATACAAAAGCACATCATATGACCTGATGACATCACATTAAAAAATCCATTTATATTGGATAAATTTCATTGAAGTTCACTTTTTAAAAAAATATAAAGGTGGATAAACATCCCTTATTAGCTAAATCCCTACTAATTCCCTATCAAGGTGTCTCAACAAACATAGTACATATTTCAAAGTGACTGATTAAATAAATATTTCCTACACTAGTAAAAACATGTTATTAGAACATTTCTTATCATAAGATATTTAAAATGAGGAAATGGGGGAGGGAGGAAGGAGGTATGAAGGGGAGGAGGGGGGGAGGAGAGGGGAAAGGGGAAGTTGTTTTTCACAGAATATTAATTATATAAACATGGGGGGCGCTAATGAGCAGACTGGAGTAAAGACGTGACTTCACCTCGCTCCTCAAATCGTCGCAAAATATTAAACTTAAACTGCCTTAAAAGTTACCCAAAACAATATTTGTAAGCTGAGAAGTGTGTAGGAGAGTGTGATGGATGAGTTTGTGATCTCTAGTGCGGCAAAAAGTTTGAGGATGGTGACTAAAAACCAACGCAAGCAACCGCCAGCATCCCAAGTGGAGAATACAGGCCACATATCTCTCTCGGTCGGAGAAGTGAGTGCTGTAGGCCACGAAGTGACACAGTAGGTGTTAGCTGCGCTAGAACCTAAACTGACTAGTCTGGCGACTAATTTCGATAGAAAATTGCAGGAGCTGGTCGATTTACACGCTACACAGGCTACTAGAATTAGCAAGGCCGAGCAGTGTATTTCGGATCTGGAGGATGCTACAGCCCCCATACCTGAGCAAGTGATTACTCTGTAAAAAGAATTAGAAGAGCTCAAGGAACTTTTGGACTACCAGGAGAATTACCATCGACGGTTGAATCTATGGTTGCAGGGCTTACCCGAGGGCATGGAGGGTGCAAGTGTTATGGACTTCTGTGCTAAAATGCTGCCAGAACTGCTGGGCATTTCTCCTAAAAATGGACGCATGAAGCTGGAAAGGGCCCACAGAGCTGTTATGCCGAAACCAGCTCCTAACCAGCCTCCTAGCCAGGTGATCATGAAATTCCATTCTTTCCCAGATATGGAAAGTGTCCTAAAGGTATATCAAGAGCCACCAGAACTGGAATATGAAGGGCACCGTTTATTTCTTTCTCGACTACTCAGCTTGTTTGTTGAAACATCGAAGGGCTTTTGGCCATGTCATGGCGCAGCTACGAGAAGCAAAATTGACTGCTACATGATATACCCTGCAACCCTCAAGATCAAGCACGAAGGAGCGGTTTACTCTTTCTGGGAAGTCCCTAAAGTGGAGACATTTGTGAGGGACTTGGTTAAAAAGATGGGGTGATCAGAGGCAGAGAGCAAACTCACTTGGCTGGACTGATGGCGCACACAATGGACTAGATGGGCTCCTTCTCTCCCCTCCTCCCCTTGGGGAAGGTTACCAGAGACAGCACTACTCGATGGACTGAGAAAGCTAAGTGACTGACATGGAACTAATCAGCCCTTTCCCTTTTGTATTTTTTTTTCCTTTTCTTCTCTTTTTTTTTTTTCCGCTGAAGGCATGTCTATGTGAATAATGTGAGGACGAATTGTCTGCAAATTGCCTGGTTTAAGATACCTGAAATAAGGAAGGGAACAAGAATGGAGGATTTCCTTTTCCTTCTCTAGAGCTGGGTACAGGCCTCAAGATGGGTATTTTTCCCTAGAGATAGATCGTGACAAACGAAACTGGGCTAGGCTATGAATGGAGATCCCCCTTTGGTTTGTCTGTTGTTCTTTTCTTTTTTTTAACAGGTGATCTGGCTGGAAGGGAACTCGTACCGCTACTTTGAACCATGAGGAATCGACACCACACACAGAGCCTCTGCAGACCAAGTGTTGTTGCAGGACTTGAACTTCAGGGCTTTCAGCCTTTTGAAATGGGACTGAAGTAAAACAGATATGCGGGTGTGGGGCAAGGGGGGGATGAAATTGCTTTCTCACCGAGTTGATGGCTCGATACTCCTGAAATCGATTTACAGGGAAGGGGAGGGCATAATGAAGAGTGGTGATCTGGAGTAAAGGAGGAGGTCTTCTGCGGTACCTGGGGGGGGGGTCTCTGCCCCACCTGTTTCAGGGAAATGTAACTTGCATTATTGGGGAAAGAAGAGTCATAACTGAAAGGGAATGGGAGGGATTTGAGGAGGGAACCTCCTATAATTCCAAAATTCAGGGAGACATATAAAGACATGGTATGCTTGTCTGGCTGGGTGGAATGCAGCTACAGCAATGATAAGGAGAATTAAAGTGTTTCATTGGGCTAAGGATTGATATTAAGGAAACTACTGGGCAGTTGCTAAACTTGTGAAATGTGGGGGTTTGGGGGGGCATTTTCTGTCTTGCTTCATAGAGGGAAGGGAGAGTAAAATTTCTGCATTGTGCAGTTTCTGTTACTACAGGGGGATACAAAACAAGAAAATAAAGGAATGTGGGGGGTCGGTTTTGTATATTGTACTGTTTGTTTTTTACAGTTAGAAATCAGTTTGCAGATCCATAGAAAATACCATTCAGATATTCTATGGGGATGAAGTCAGGGCTTGGAATGGGGCTTAATGGTAGGCCAGAGGTAGAGGAAAGTACTCTGAGGGTATGACTGGAATGCAGGATTTAAATGTGGTTTCGTGGAATGTAAGGGGAATAGCCACCCCCATCAATTTATTAGGAAGCATTTTTATGAGTGGAGAAATAGACCTGGCTCTATGCTTACAAATCTTATAAGGGGGAAAAGAGGGAAACACTTAATTCAGGCAGTGTGGGGAGAGGATGGGATGCTTTTGAAAAAAAAAAGACATCGGGGAAAGGTTCAGGAGATTCTATCACGAGCTCTACCGTGGTCAAAAGGGGGGGAGAAGACAGGGGGATGATGGAATTTTTGAATAGGGTGAAGATACCGCAGATAACAGAAGGACAGAGAGAGTGTTTAAATGCTGCCATTCCAAAAGAGGAAATTCTCTCTGCCATTGGGGCACTTAAAAGGGGCAAAACTAGCGGGCCCGATGGTTTTTCAGCCGAATATTACAAAGTTAAGAAATTAAAAGTTGTGGACCATCTGGAGGCAGTATTCCTAGAAGCGAGGGAGGAGGAGGGAGAACTACCTCGATCTTGGGGAGAGGCCACGATTTGCCTGATTCCAAAACCCGGGAAGGACCCTTTAGAGTGTGCCTCCTTTAGACCAATATCCCTGTTAAACTGTGACTCCAAGGTAATGGCCAAAGTTTTGGCTACTCGGTTGGAGTATTTGTTGCTGGAGCTCATTCACCCAGACCAGACCGGGTTTATTCAGGATAGGTATTCATATCACAATATGAAGACCCTCCTGAATGTAATCTGGGGAGCAAAGAATAGTGGGGAAGTGGTGCATATTCTGTCAATGGATGCAGAAAAAGCATTCGATAGAGTGGAGTGGGAATATTTAATGGAGGCCTGGGCCCGGTTTAGTCTGGGTGAAGGGTTTATAGGGATGGTGCGGCAGATGTATCGGAACCCTAGGGCCAGAATACTAACCAATGGCGCCCTCTCGGATAGCTTTGATCTAGGAAGAGGCACCAGGCAAAGGTGCCCGATCTCCCCCCTCCTGTTCGCTTTGGCACTAGAACCCTTGGCCATTGCCATTCGGAAACACCCTGAAATTTCAGGAGTGGTGGGGAAGACTGGTAGAGAGACCAAGCTTTCACTTTATGTGGACGATATGTTGCTATATGTAACCAAGCCTAGTAGGTCTATGCCTGCTCTCCTGAGCCTAATTGATCAGTTCTCACAGTTCTCCGAATACAAATTAAATCTGGATAAATTGGAAGAGCTGAGGGTGGGAGTGTAAGATGGCAGGATTTCTACACAGAAATTGAAATGGGGCTTTCGGGTTGTCTGAGAGGCTTTCACTTATCTGGGCATCAGAGTGGGGGGGGGAATTGGGGCTTTATATGATTTGAATTATGCGTTACTTGTGCAAAATATAATTATGGACTTGTCTAGATGGAGGGACCTTCCTATAACATGGCTGGGTAGGATAAATCTTATCAAAATGAACCCACTCCCTAGAATACTCTATTGTTTACAAATGTTTCATATTGGATTAAGAGAAACGGAAGTGAGAAAATTGGAAAAAGCATTCTCTGACTTTATTTGGAGAGGGAAACACCCCAGGGTAGGCTTAGCCCACCTGAAGGTTCCTACAGGAAAGGGAGGACTTCAGTTTCCAGACTTAAAGAATTACCACAGGGCCATGCAGTGTCGATATATTCAGGACTGGATTGGCAGGCCTAGGGAAGCTGTCTGGATTGACTTGGAGGAGAGAGGGAGTGTGGAGAAAATCTCTGCATACTTGTCCCTTAAAGGCCGGAAGGCATACCAGAGACTCCCTAACCCGAACCTTTGGTCATGGCGGTGCTAGATAGTTGGAGGGAGATGTCTAAACTGAGAGGTACCAGACAGGATGATACACTACTCCTACCATTGAGGGGAAATCCATTTTTTCTTCTGGGACTGGAGGACAGGGGATATAGGGAGTGGGAAATAAGAGGAATTAGATGCTTCCAGCAACTATTCACACATAGAGAACTGGACTCATTTGAGAGCATGCAAGATAGGACAGGGTTGGGATATCAGCACTTCTTCCGTTATCTACAAATAAGCGCATATATCAGATCTATTGGGAGACTAGAGAGCTCCATATCACAGTGGGAGGCAACTGAACAACTAATAATGTTAGGACAAAGAAAACCTAAGGGAACCATCCGAGAATGGCTAAAGAAAGTAAAACTTGGCCTCCGGATAAAACACAAACCACTAGGATGCTCTGGGAGAGAGACTCAGGGATTACAATTTCAGCAGATAATTGGAAGATACTTGTCCAATTACATCAAGGTGTCCTGTTGTGTAATAAATATAAGGAATCCTGCTATAAGTTTTGCCATAGGTTATACTGCCCACCTCTGGTCATCCGTAAATATAATTCTGCAGTCTCTCCCGTGTGCCCTAGATGTAATAACGATCTAGCTTCATACTACCATTCTTTTTGGACTTGCCTGATTTTACAGAAGTTTTGGGGAGAGGTGGTGGCTGAATTGCAAAGGATAGGAGGACAGCAATATCCTCTGTCCCCTCTCTTGTTGTTATTTGGGGTAGAGGAAACAAGGGAAGGAGATTGGGCCCCTGTACAAAAATGGCTGAGGGTACTAATATAGGTGATTGTGTAGTTTGTCGGACCAGCGGCAGAGCTGCGCTTAATGTGTAACTGACAATAAGCAAACGTCATGTTGCGTACCTATGTGCAGAGATAGCCTGAACTAGAGGGGGGGTTCAGGGGGCACAGCCCCCCGACGAAAAGTTAAGTACATTGATTAAGTCTGCTATTATGTTTGTTTTTTACACTTTTTCATGATAATTTATTTTATTTGTGGTAGTTGGGTCAGTTGAAACGCGTGTCTCATTACGTAGGCGTCACACTAAGCTTACGTTTACAGCGGAAAGCGGCGTGCAATTCCCGCAGCTTTTGCGCTACACAACCTGGGTGGTCCGACTCTCTACACAATCGCTCTAATATACATGGCTAGGCACTGTATCTTTAATACTTGGGTCACGGCTGTAAAGCCTACTGTAGCCCAATGGAAAGCCCTGATAATACAGGCTATTACTCTGGAGCGACTAACATATGCTGTTAAGGATAAAGAAGAGCTCTTTTACAGAGTTTGGCAACCATACCTTTCATCATTGACAATGGCAGAGAGTGTTATGCTGAAAGAGGGCTGGGTTTGAAGTGAACATAAAAGGGGAAGTGTATAGGTGGACACTAAAATAACGAGGGCCCTGACTTCTTACCGTCCGGGGCAATTGTTTAAGGGGAAAATTTTTAAACTGAATGGATAGAATGAGATGCTGGAATAACTAAATGGATCTGGATGTAAATAGGTTATGAATTAAGGTTCATGTTGTACATGTCTGTATGTGTGTATGTCTGTATGTCACTTTATGGAAAAAAAAAAGGAAATAATAAACAAATGATGCAAAAAATATATAAACGTTCATTAATAACAGTAAATCAGCTGCTTTAAGTTTATACAAAGTCTTACATTTCTAAAAAAACGCAACAGTTAAGCATCCTTCAGTATAAAAGAAAACAAAGGCTACATTTTCTTCTATTTTTTAAATAGGGGCGCACATCCAAAAGACTGTTTAGACCGGACTTCGTATGTGCTTTTAAAGACAAAATCCAATAGTTCTCTCTCATTAGAAATAAGTTATCAAAGCTACCCCCTCTGGGATTTCTGCTCACTAGGTTTGCTGGCAAAGGCACCTAGCTTCACCTGAACTCTTTTCTTCTAGGCTTGTTTGTAAGGATAGAGCAAGGAACAACATTAACAGAGCAAGGAAAAAAATTAAGGCTTCTTTTGCCTAGGCAGATTTACAGTGTTACTATTTTCTTTTGTGATCACAGGTTTTGCTACTGTTTTTTGCTTACATTTTACTGCTTTATTGTTCTCTGATTCAAATTGCTGTTGCGGGGTTTACTTTCTGCTGCATTATTACAGGGTGTGCCTACAGGTTTGTTATTGTTTTGTGCTTACAGATTACCGCTGTAATCTTCTCTGATTCAAATTGTTTTTTGCACGGTATATCTTTGGTTACAGTGTTCTGCAGGTTGTGCTTACAGATTTTGTTACTTTTTTACTGCTTTATTTTTCTCTAGAGCAAAGTGTACTTTGCAGAGTGTATCTTCTATGAAATTGTTATAGGTGGTACTTACAGGTTTTGTTATTTTTTATATATATATCATTAGGCTAAGCAAAACTACTGTTTGCTACTATTTTAATTTTTGCTGAAAGGGTTTTGTTTTGGCCTCAAAGGTGTTGCAGTTTCCTTCTCACACTGAAGGAGCTAATTGCTTTCCTCTCACAGCTCTTCCATGGGATTAGGATTGTAACTGGGGAGTGGAGCTGACAAAGTCTTAGTAACTTCCAACAGAGGGAAGAGTTAAAAGGCCATCTTAGTTGTTGTTTTTGAGGTGGAAAACTAGGTTTGCTGGCAAAGGCACCTAGCTTCACCTGAGCTCTTTTCTTCTAGGTTTACTTGTAAAGACAGAGCAAGGAACAACATTGTAAAAGAAAGGAAAAAGATTAAGGCTTCTTTTGGCTAGGCAGATTTACTGTGTGTTATTATTTTCTTTTGTGATCACAGGTTTTGCTACTGTTTTTTGCTTACATTTTACTGCTTTATTGTTCTCTGATTCAAATTGCTGTTGCGGGGTTTACTTTCTGCTGCATTATTACAGGGTGTGCCTACAGGTTTGTTATTGTTTTGTGCTTACAGATTACCGCTGTAATCTTCTCTGATTCAGATTGTTTTTTGAAAGGTATATTTTCTGTTAAAGTGTTCTGCAGGTTGTGCTTACAGGTTTTGTTACTTTTTCACTGCTTTATTTTTCTCTGTAGCAAAGTGTTTACTGCAGGGTATGTCTTCTGTGAAATTGTCACAGGTGGTGCTTACAGGTTTTATAGTTTTATCTATCATTAGGCTAAGCTTTCGGGGCTAATGACAGGAGTACATACAAGATACAGACTGAGGGACAGCAACTACATTTGTTATTGGTTGATTGTTTCTGCTCTTACCTTGTTTCTTTCATCTGTGGTTCTTCTTTTTCAGCAGGGGAAGGGCCCAACCACACACCCCTACCTCCTTGTTTCTTTCATCCATGGTTCTTTTTTTTTTTGGCAGGGGAAGGGCCCAACCACCTAACCCCATCCTCAACCAACCATGCTAAACTCCTTTAATAGAGTAGCACAGTTGTGACATTTCCTGTAGCAAAGAAGCAAGGGGAGGGTCAAAGGGGTATCCACACAGTGACCTCACTTACAGGGGCACAACTAATTTAACTTGTTATAAAAAGTTATACACAAACAAAACAATCAGAAAATCTTTTTTAAAATGTAAACTTTGCTTTCATTTTCCTTCTAATTACTCGGACCAGGTTATAAACTCGGCAACTCAACTGGAATGGATATTATTAACTGTGGGTACTGTGGGACACTTTTCAAAAGGGCAGTTATTCAGGATTTAGGATGCTGGACCATCGGAGATCTAAGGGCTCAGCTCCAGGCAGCATGGGCAGAGATTGTGAGCCTAAAATCGCATATTCAGGAGAAAATATATTACAAGAACCTCTCGCCATTTTCCCAACATCCAACTAAAGCACCTCAACCGCAGAGGGTAGTCGGTCTGGGAGGTTGGCAGGTGGTTAGGTGGGGCAAATTGGGTGCCTCATCACTCAATGCTCACCAATGTATCACCTCCACAAACCATTTAAAAACTACAAATAGGTATATGCCTCCATCTCTGAAATCAAACAAAGGGGCAGAGGACACTGCAAAGCAGAACACTGCAGCACAGGAGCTAGCACTACAAAACTCGCCCAAAACAGGGACCAAAACAAAAAAAACGCAAAAAGGAAATCCAAAACACTTCTGATCATAGGAGATTCTATGATTCAGGGAGTTGATACCTACCTCTGGCCAGGGGTAATGGTCAGATGTCTCCCAGGTACATCAGCATGGAGAGGCACTGACCACATTGCTGAAATCATGCAGGAAGCAAGAGAAAACATCAATGTTCTGGTACACACAGGGACTAATGATCTCGCCAGCAGGTCAGTTGTGGAGACCAAGGAGCACCTGACCAGGCTGGGAGACAAACTGTCATCCATTTTGTTTGGCATCTCCTTTTCTGAGATCCTGCTGGTCTGGGAGAGAGGGGCAGATGGACGGAAGGTCAGAGAAGGGGTGATAGGGGAGCTAAACATGTGGCTCAAGGGCTGGTGCCAGGAAAAAGGACACAAATTTGTAGGTAACTGATAACAGTTTTGGGAGCAAAAGTTCTTTAAATTCAATGGACTGCATCAGACTAAGGAGGGATTCAGTGCATTGGGGCAGAAGTTTGATGTCTTTGCAGAATATGTAATCTAGCAAATGGGGAGAGGGGTGCAGCACCCGATACATCGAACAGGAAGAACACCCCATCTCCCTCAGCTAGTGATCAAACAGGAGTTCAGCATGTCTGAAGTTCATTTACATCACCAGATAAGGCAAAAGGTCCAGCTCCCCATATGAGGTGCAGGGGAAAAGCCTGACCTCGCCCCACAACTAATGCACTAAAATCTGGCCAACTGAAAATCATGTACACAAATGCTCACAGTTTGGAGAAACAAGATCCCAGACCTGGAGGCAACAATGACAGAGGCTAAACTGGACATAGTAGCCATTAGCAAGACATGGTTCACCAGTAGCCATACTTGGGAGACTTCAGTACCCAGTTAGCTACTGTTCAGAAGAGACCGAGGTACCAAAAAAGGGGGGGGGGGAGTGGACCTTTATGTTAATGAAAATATCAAAGCTACAAAAATTAAGAATACACATAAGGAGCCTGAAGAACTGTGGGTCACCCTGAAACAGGAAATGGGACAGCCATACAAACTGGAGTTGTCTACAGGCCTCCAGACCAGGGGAAGGACATAGACACATTACTGTTAGAAGACATACAAAACATGGCAGCTAAAGGGGAGGTTCTGATAATGGGAGACTTCAACATGCCAGATACAGATTGGTCAATACCAGCAGGAACATCAGCCAGAACTAGATACAAAGTGAATTCCCTGCAGGGAGAGGGCCTCAAACAATTGGTAAAACAACACACAAGAGACAGGGCTATTCTGGATCTAGTACTGACTAACGGGGAAAAGGATCACAGATCTCCAGGTAGAAGGTCACCTGGGGGCCAGTGATCATCACATGGTATGGTTCAGTTTGGCCACTAGAACTAAATCATCCCATTCCAAGGCAAAAATATGGGACTTCAGAGGAGCTGACTTTGATAAGATGGTCAACAGAGTTAAGCTAACCCTGGTAAGAAGAAATACAGGTGAGGGGGTACAGGCAAAGTGGGCAAGCATTAAGGATGCAGTACTTGAAGCAACGTCCCATTGTGTTTGGGAGAAAAGCAAGAGCAAAAGAAGGAGGAAACCACATTGGTTCTCAAAAACAGCAGCAGAAAAGATCAGAGCCAAAAGGTTGGCCTTCAGGAAATATAAGGGAACACAGCGGGACAAAGATAGGGAAGCATACCAAACTTCCCTAAGGGAAGCAGGGAAGGCAGTAAGGCAGGCAAAGGCCCAAACTGAGGAAACTCTAGCATGAACAGTAAAAGAAATGGACAAGACTTTCTATAGCTACATTAGTGAAAGAAGAAAGTCCAGAGGGGGTATTGCTATGATCAAAGGAGATAAAGGGGAGTGTGTAGAGGAGGACCAAGGAAAAGCATCCATCCTAAATAGATATTTCTGCTCAGTATTTACTGAGAAGGTAGGGCAGGACCCACAGCTCAGTACCATGGACACAGGAGGGAGGGAGGGAGGAAAGGAGGCCTGCACAAGTCCCTTCAAGCTCAGGGTGGACAAGGCAACAGGACCTGATGGCATACATCCCAGGGTACTAAATGAGCTAGGGATAGAACTAGCAGAGCCATTAGCAGAACTGTTTAGTGAGTCTCTGAGCAGAGGAGAGCTCCCAGAAGACTGGAGAAGGGTTCATGTGATCCTGCTCCGCAAGAGTGTCAGCAGGAATGAGGAAAGGAACTACAGACCAGTCAATCTTTCCTCAGCAGTGGACAAGATTATGGAGGAACTCCTTAAGGGAAGGATAGTGCAACAACTGGAATCCATAGGAGCACAGGATCTAAGATAGCATGGGTTTATAATAGGAAGGTCCTGTCAAACTAATCTAATAGATTTCCTTGACTGGGTGACCAGAGTGGTGGACCAAGGGGGTGCAGTTGATGTTGCCTACCTTGACTTCAGCAAAGCTTTCAATACTGTTCCATATAGAAGATTAATTAATAAGCTGGGTAGGCTCAGGGTGGGTCAGAGGTTGGTCAACTGGGTGGCAAACTGATTGACGGGCAGAAAACAGAAAGTGGTGGTAAACGGTAGTCAGAAGAGATGCAAGTCACAAGTGGGGTACCTCAGAGATCAGTCCAGGGGCCAGTCCTCTTCAATATCTTCATCAGTGACATTGCAGATGGACTGGAGGGTAAGGTTTGCCTGTTTGCAGATGACACCAAGATCTGCAACAGAGTAGATGATCCAGATGGGGTGGGCAGAATGGGAAGAGATCTGGAAAAACTGGCAAAATGGTCAGAAGAGTGGCAACTGTTGTTTAATGCAAAGAAGTGCAAGATCATATATATAGGGAAGAAAAATCTTGAAGCATCAGCCCATCAGCACAGTGGTTAGATTTCCGCTTAAGATGCCAGCGACCCGGGTTCGGGAACAGACTCGGGGCACTGGAGTGCTGTCGAAGAGAGAAGGTTAGCGTGTCTGGAGACTGTTCACCTTCTCTCGGGGGAGGGGGCTGGGATGGGGACCCAGTGCTTGCCGACTCCTGGTGGAGGCTGGGGGTATGGCAATGCGTTGAGGTCATACTGACTAAGGGGGTTGTGGGGAACGTCGGCTTATGCCTTGACGTTGTGGCACACCATGCCCCTGGGAAGCAAAGCGGAAAAGTGCTGTATGGCTGACAAGATGACTTGTTGCTGGCTCCCGCTGCCACCGATGCCCTGATGTGGTCCATATCCTCCTCAGCAGCACCCCGGCCAAGTAGCGTGTGCTGGCCATTCCCTACTGGTGCCTAGTCACCTTGGAGGAGGGGGACCCACCCGGCAAAGGGCTATGTCCGGTTTACCCGGGGGGGGGCTGCAAATGTGAGGTGGTAGTGGCTGACATTGGGGCAGGGGTGCCAGTGGGGACCTAGGCAGCCTGAAGGAGTGGCCAGTCTGGAGCAAGGGAAGGTGGAATAAAAAAAGAAACCCTGAAGCTACCTACAGGTTCGGAGGGGAGTTGATGGCAATCACAAGGGAAGAAAGAGACTTGGGCATCATCATCACAGATGACCTGAAATCATCCAAGCAGACCACTAAAGCAGTAGGTAAAGCTAAAGAGATGTTGGGGTGTATTAGTAGGGGTATCACAAGTCGTAAGATTTAGGTAATAATCCCTCTTTACAAGACACTGGCCCCATCTGGAGTACTGCGTGCAGTACTGGAGGACGCATCTGCATAAGGACATTAACAAAATGGAGGCAGTCCAGAGGAGGGCAACCAAAATGGTGCAGGGACTGCATCAGAAAACATATGAGGACAGATTAATGGAGCTCAATATGTGTACCCTAGAGCAAAGAAGGCAGAGCGGTGATGTGATCGAAACATTCAAACACCTTAAGGGCATTAACAAGGTGAAAAAGTCGAACATGTTTCTATCTAAGAAAAACAGCAGGACAAGAGGACGCAGCATAAGATCAGAGGGAGGCCAATTAAGGTAATGTGAGGAAGTTCTTTTTCACAGAAAGGGTGGTGGATTCATGGAACGGCCTACCTCAGGAAGTGGTGGATATGAATACAGTGCAGAGCTTCAGACAGGCATGGGATAGGCAAAATGGAGTGATACAGATGAGTATGAATAGACAGGCCATTGACAGGGTAAAGGCCTATGGCACATTCATAAGGTAGAAAAAGCTGGCAGACTGGATGGGCCTTGCGGTCCTTATCTGCCATCAACTTCAATGCTTCTATGTTTTTTTATCAATCGCTACAAATGAAAAATCATGTGATTCCCTATCCTCTGCTTGCATAATGTGTACCGCTGTAGCATATAGGGGGTCATTTCTAGCTATAGCTCAAATATACTCTCCTAACCAAGTCTTAAAAAGCCTAGTCGTTTTACTGACATAGAATGCTTTACGCTTGCAGGTGGCTAGGTAGATAATTCCAGTCGTGTTGCAAATAGTGAACTGTCTAATCTGATAATTATTTTCTATATTACAGCTAGTGAATTCTTTTGTCTGCGTTACTCTATCACAATAAATACAGTTTCTGCATTTATAACACCCCTTCGGTTGTTGTAACCAAGTCTGTGGTTTTGTATCTTGGAAATGGCTATGGACCAATACATCTTTTAGAATAGGAGCTCTCTGGAAGCACATTCTTTTTTTTTTTTTATATTTCTGTTGTCTCCTCCTGAGGAGCGGATCCCCTGCGATCACCTGGCCGCCAACACCCCCCCCACACACCCCCCAGAGCTGGCCTTTAATCGCTCACGCACTCTGTATGCAGGACCCTTGCAGGTACTGGAAGAGCTTAGGTATGGCCATCAGCCACCAAGATCGTTGGCCCCGCCATTTTCCGCCTGGTTTTGTCCCCAAGAGCCAGACATGCAACGATGCCTGGGCACAATGTGCTGATGCCTGCCGCACTCTCCCCCATTCTGCTGCTTGCTGTTGTGCTGCTGGCCTCCCCCAGTCACCGCTACAGTGCGCTGCAGTGCCCCAACCCTCCCCTGTCGAAGGAAAGCAGTCGTGGGATGCTCGATCCTTTCTCTCCCCTGCCAGCCCCTGGCAGCTCGAGTTCATTCCCGAACCTGGGTCGGCGGTGTGGCACGAAGTGTGGCGTCCAGTGCCTCAACCCTCAGTGCCACTGGGCCGGCAATTGGAAGCAAAGTCCTGGTTCAGCTGCCAGTACATGCCAGTGTTTCTTTATTATTTTTTCTAGTTCTTCAGCCTGTGCTGAAAAACCTTTAACAAAACTGAACCTCTCTGTTTGTACCTGTTCTCGTGTCTGTACTGTTAGCAAAGTAGATCTGTTCCTGGACTTAGCTTCATCCCATGCTGAAAAAACTCTAGTGCTACTGTATCCCCTCTCTAGGAGTCTGTTCGCTAAATCATTAGCCCCTTTCTCAAATGCCTGTTCTGTAGAACAGTTTCTGCGATTTCTAAGGAATTTACCTTTTGGGATATTAAAAACTACGTGTGGGTGTGTGTGTGTGGCAGCTACTGACTTCTAAGATCGTGTTTCTGGCAGTCTCTTTTCTATACATTTCACTATCGACTCCAGATGTCTCATTTTTGACAATCTTCAAATCCAAATAATTTATTTTTTTCTTGACTGATATATGTAAACCTTTAATTGGATTAGTGGAGTGAAGAAAATCAACAAACTTCTCAAAATCTAGTACACGTCCTTCCCAGACAACTATCACGTCGATATAACATTTCCACAATCTCAGATTCCTGGAGTACTCATTCACACTATTGTCCCAGATTTCTGCCTCCTCCCACATCCCAACATATAAATTTGCAATTGATGGGGTGCATGTTGCCCTAATCGCCATCCCTTTAATCTGTAAAAACAGCTCCCCATTGAAAGTGAAAACATTATATTTCAAAACACATTCTAATAGTTTCAAAATAAAAGGAATAGGGGGACTATTAGACCTCTTTGTTTGGTTTAAATAGTAAGCCACTGCATCTAATGCTCCCTCGTGGGGAACACTGGCGTATAGGGCCTCTATGTCCATTGTTATCAAATGAGTTTCTGGTCCAAGTTTAATATTGGGAAGTAAATTCAAAACATCTTGTGTATTCTTTAAACAGGAAGGGAGGGTTGTCACGATAGGTTTGAGGAAATAGTCACTAAAGTGTGAGAAAGGTTCTGTTAACAACCCTATGCTGCTCACAATCGGCCTTCCCAGTGGGTCATATAAAGTCTTGTGCACCTTTGGCAACATGTAGAACGCAGCTTTTATTGGTTCATCAGTACTTAAAAAGTCTTTAATATTTGTATCTATTTCTCTTCTATTGTACGCTTCTTTTATTAATTCGATACAATGTTTGTAGTCCCAGGTGGGGTCCTGTCTTAGCTTCAAACAGAATTCTTTGTTGTTTAATTGTTGCATTACTTCTTGGGCATACTGTACTTTATTTAGTAGAACAACAGCTTCCCCCTTATCTGCCTGCTTAATAATCAAGTCAGTGTCCTTTTGTAAAGTTCCTAAAGCTTCTCTTTCTTTGTTGTTAAGATTATTAAATTTAGGTTCCGTTGGATTTTTAAAAAGATATTCCAAATCAGTTTCAATCAGTTCTCTAAACACAGTTACTGCTGCACAAGGTGGAGGACAAAAGGTTGAAGGGTTTTTAGATTCATTTCTAGTGAACTGATCAGTGTCCTGATTCTCAGTGATTTTTTTGTGGAAAAAAAGCTTCCAAATTTAACTTCCTGCAAGCCAAGTTTAAGCCAACAGTTGTTTGCACAGGATCAATGTTCTCAGTGGGTGCAAAACGCAGTCCTTTACTTAATAGAGACTTCTCCTCTTTCATTAATATATGAGCAGACAGATTAATAATCTTTGGTTGTGAAGAGCTTACCTCCTCCGTCCCAGTCCCCTGAAGGGCCTCCATTGCTGAAACCTTCCTCAATTGTTGGAACATGGCCAGCCGTCTCTGGCATCGTACATTCTTTCTTTTTCCCCATCTCATTCTCTTCCTTTTCCTCTTTGGAAATCTCATGTGTATTCCTGAAGTCTCGGGCTCAGTCGTAACATCATTCGGGGGGATACTGCAGTAATTGGTGCCCTAGTTCATCTTCTGTCTAATTCAAATGGGGAACAGGGTCGGAGGTGTGGGGGCCATGATGAAAACAATGACCATTCTGGGAATCCTCTATTACCAACCCCCCATGAATGATGTTACGATGATGCAGCCCAAGACTTCAGGAATACATGCAAGATTTCCAAAGAGAATGAGATGGGAAAGAAGGAGGAATGTACGATGCCAGATGGCCATATTCCAACAATCGAGGGAGGTTTCAGAAACGGAGGCCCTTCAGGGGACGGAGGAGGTAAGCTCTTCACAACGAATGATTATTAATCTGTCTGCTCATATATTAACGAAAGAGGAGAAGTCCCTATTAAGTAAAGGACTGAGTTTTGCACCCACTAAGAACATTGATCCTGTGCAAACAACTACTGACTTAAACTTGGCTTGCAGGAAGTTAAATTTGAAAGCTTTTTTTCACAAAAAAGTCACTGAGAATCAGGACACTGATCAGTTCACTAGAAATGAATTTAAAAACCCTTCAACCTTTTGTCCTCCACCTTGTGCAGCAGTAACTGTGTTTAGAGAACTGATGTGGAACATATTTTTAAAAATCCAACAAAACCTAAATTTAATAATCTTAGCAACAAAGAAAGAGAAGCTTTGGGAACTTTACAAAAGGACACTGACTTGATTATTAAGCAGGCAGATAAGGGGGGAGCTGTTGCTCTACTAAATAAAGTACAGTATGCCCAAGAAGTAATGCGACAATTGAACAACAAAGAATTCTATTTGAAGCTAATACAGGACCCCACCTGGGACTACAAACATTGTATCAAATTAATAAACGAAGCATACAATAGAAGAGAAACAGATAAAAATATTAGAGACTTTTTAAGTATTGATGAACCAATAAAAGCTACGCTCTACGCGTTGCCAAAGGTGCACAAGACTTTACATGACCCACCAGGAAGGCCAATTGTGAGCAGCATAAGGTCACAAGGGGGTTAGTGCATAGAAGTGCTGGAGACATGGGGTGGAGGGTTGAGCCCCAAGTGCAGGGTGTCCAAGAGAGAGAGGTCTGTTTGGCAGAAGGGCCGATGGTAGGAGATGCTTTTGCTAGGTGCTAGCGATGGCAGACACATTGAAATTCCTGTTTTAAATGGTTCTCTCACCCACTCTACTCTCTCTCCCCCTCTGGTACCCTTTATGACAAAGCCTATTCTGGCAACATTATCCCCCAACCTACTTGCAGTTGCCTGGGAGCTCTAGCCCAAGACTGTACCCTGCACTTACCTCAACAATGAATCACTCTCACTTAGGGTTGAAGTATTAACACTTCCATAACTTTACAATGCAACCTATTTGTTATCTCTGTATATACTGTTTTCTGCTGTTCATGTCCACCTGTGATTCCCTGTAACCATTGTAATCTCTTTTGTACCTTACTGACTTGGAACCTTTCTAAATGAGCCCTCAGCTCAAAGGTACTAATCTGAATTTGAAATAAATAAATAAAAACGTAAAGGAAAGAGATTGCCAGAAACACGATCCTAGAAGCCAGTAGCTGCCACCCCCCACACGTAGCTTTTTTTTTAAAAACTTGTTTTATCGTTCAACTTACAAGTACACATAGCATAATCACTTTAGAATCACCTTGTCAATCCACATTCTCATTTAGTGTACAGATCTATTTTACAATCTTCAAACATTAATTATCTCTATTCCAATCACAAGCCTTTTTTAAAAAAACAAAACAAGAAAAAATAAAAATACACATTAATTAATTTCGGGCAATTGGTATGACTAATTGTAGAAAGAAGTAACATAAATTGAAAAGAAAAATAGCAGGCAGGGTCTATCTTTTATGGCGGCTATTCTGTGTTAATACATTTAAACTTTGGTCCTTTAACTACCATGAGGGTCTCCATATTCCCACTGAGGACATGTGTTTACCCCTCTCGTGCTCCCTCACCTCTCAATCCACTTCTACCAAGCACTACACACTCTCCTCCTGATAAAGTTCCCATCTTGCCCATCTCGACATATAGACTCCCAGTCGGTTCTGCAAACAGAGTGTAATTTGCTCGTTTTGTTTAATTTGCCTTATTATTGCTTTCCATTCCTCAAGGGAGGGAGGGGACTTTTGATACCATTTTTTGGTTACTGCCTTATATGCTGAAGCCAGCAAGATTGCCCATAAATATTTCTGGGCCTTATCCCTTAGCTCTGAAAGTGACAAGCCGAGGATCAAGTGATAAGGTTCCAGCTCCTCCTGTATATTCAGTATATTCTTAATCTGTTCCAAGATTAGGTTCCAAAAACTACATATACCTGGACACTCCAGGAAAACGTGTATTTGCGAGGCTATCTCCTCGCCACACTCCCTCCAGCACCGAGTGGCAGCCCTCCCATTCCGCAAGTGTGTTGTGGAGGGGACGAGGAAAAATCTCACCCGCACCTTCCAAACGAATTCCCTCCATGTCGGAGATGAGGTGGTAGCCCAAGTATCTTTCCATACCCTTTCCCACTCTGTAGTGGTCATTGGATGTTTGGTCTCTTGCTCCCATTTCGACTGTACTGGGGCCATTGCATTCTCCGATCGATGGGTGTTATACCTATATAAGATCGTTATTGCTTTTTCCCCATACTGCGAGGACCATATTTGTTCATATGGAGGGTCCGCACCAATGACCCAAGTATTTTTATTTTGTAACCTTAATTGACTAGCAATGTGGGCTCTTATTTGGTAATAGAATAGCCTGTCTCTTTCAGTCCATTTACATTTTATTTTGGCCTCCTCAAAAGATATTATTTCATTGCCTCTCATTAGTTGCCAGGGGGCCTCTAGTCCTTTATTTATTTGATGTTTGTACCAAGGGTTATTGAATGCTGGGATCAAGATTAACCATTTGTATTTCCAGCAATGGAACTGGTAGGTTTTCTCCTTCATGCCCATCTGCCAGCCTGTGAGAATAGACATGGTTGTGAATGGGGCTGTTCTCAGGTTCGCCCTGAGGTGTGTAGGTGAGAAAAGGATAGCCCTAAGAGGGACCTGTCCCTCTCTCACTGAATCAGTCTGCTTCCAACGTGCCTGGTAGTTTTGGTTTCCCCACAGCAAAGCCAACCTTACCTGAGAGGCCGACCAATACTCACGCAGAGAAGGAAGGGCAATACCCCCTTTGTCTTTCGGGAGTATGAGCTTCGAGAAGCTTACTCTGGGCTTTTTGTAACCCCATATGTAATTATTAAGCAGTTTTTGCCAGGAAAGTAATTCTTTGGATGTGAGGGGACATGGAACACACTGAAATAGATATAGGAATCTCGGGAGGATATTTATTTTAAGAGTTAAATTTCTCGCATAAAATGTTGTGGGGAGCAAGGACCATCTACCCAGATCCTGTTTTATTTTTTGTACTAATGGATCATAATTTTGGGGAAATAGGCTTCTCAGGTCTGTAGGGATTTGTATTCCTAGATACCTAATACTTTCTTTCCCCACCTAATTGGAAATTGTTTTTTAAACGAAGGGGTCGGGTGGAAGTTGAAGGTCATGGTTTCTGACTTACCCACATTAAGGGTAAAACCCGAAAAGCTGGTAAAGCGTTCGATATGGGTAAAAAGTGTATGTAGAGATTTACCTGGGTTCGCTATATATAACAGGATGTCGTCAGCGAACAGGGCCAGCTTCTGTTCCGTTCCCCCCACCATCACTCCCTGCAGTTCTTGCGCTTGTCTTAGGCTCTGGGCGAGAGGCTCTATATAAAAGGTGAACAGAAGAGGGGACAGGGGGCATCCCTGTCTAGTCCCACGCTGTAAAAAGAATTTCTCAGAGATGTGGCCATTGGCCCTTATATATCCTATGGGGCTTCTGTAAAATCTGAAGATGGTCTCCACCAGGGGAGTAGGGAACTTAAAAGCGAGGAGGACTTATTTTAGGTATTTCCAGGTTACCTTATCGAAGGCTTTTTCCGCGTCAAGTCCTAATAAGATTGCTGGGGTATTCCTATCTTTAATTTGTTCTATAATATAGGCCGTACGTCTGACATTGTCTTGGGCTTGTCTGCCGGGGATGAAACCGCTCTGGTTCATATTTATTAATGACGGAGCGATCTCCACCATACATTTGGAGAGTATAGTGGCCAATATTTTGTAATCAGTGTTTAGCACCGAGATGGGGCCGTAGGAAGGACAGAGGGTCGGATCTCTGCCCTCCTTGGGTATGGATGAGATTATAGCCTCGTTCCAGGATGGGGGGATCGCTCCCTCCTGTGAGGTAGCAGATGCAAACACCCTAGATAATAATGGCAACAATTCCTTAGTAAAGGCCTTATAAAATTCCCCCGAGAGCCCATCTGTCCCAGGACATTTGCCTGTTTTTAAGTGCCCTACTACGGCTGCAATCTCCCTTAGTGAAATTGGGGCTAATAACATCTCTCCTTGTTTTGGGGTCAGGGTTGGTAGTTGAAGGGCAGACAGGAAACTTTGAATCTCTCCTTCTGGAGGGTCCAAATATTCCATGCATAGAGAGGAGTAGTAGTCCCGCAGGGCCTCTGTTATAGTAGCAGTGGTGGTTTTCATGGCTCTGGTAGATGGGTGCTTAACTTTAATTATTGTGGCCTTAGCCTTTCGGTTCCTTAATTGGGCTGCGATCATTTTGGTGAATTTCGGGCCTCCGTCGTAGTATCTATGACGTAAATAAACTAACTTTCTCTCCACCTCGTAGTCTAAAATATTATTGAGCTGTTTCTTGAGGGAGTCCAATTCCCTGGTTCTCTTTTTACAGTGTTTTATTTTCTGATCTTCCTCTAGATTGGCTATTTTGGTTTCTAATAGAACTCTCCCTTCCTCCCTCTGTCTTTTTTTAAATGCAGAAATTGCAAATATTTTCCCCCTCACTATTGCTTTCACCGTATCCCACAATATTGGAATCGATGTCCCTTGCACATCATTATCCTGTACTGCCTGAGTTATGGTTCTGGAGATCTCCTCCTGTGCTTCCTTATCTCTAAGAATTGATACGTTGAGTCTCCAGAATGTCCTTTTTTGGGGGGCTAGGGAATTTATTTTACAAGAGATGGGTCTATTGTCCGAAAGGGAAAAATCCCCTGCCAGACTGCTTTTATACTACCTAAATGCTCCCTCTGCGTTATTAGATAGTCCAGACATGAGTACGAATCGTGTGCTTGGGAATAAAAAGTGCGCCGGTTATCTGACCCCCTCAGCTGCCTCCAAATATCTTCAAACCCCAACTCCTGCATCAGCTTCAATACTTTTCTGCCCAACTTTGAAGTTCTGGTCTGGGTAGATCCAGCTCTCCCCCCGTTATATCCAGATTAATATCCCCCCCACAGATTAAGGTGCCCTCTGTCCAGCTCGCTAATTTCTACCAAAACTTCTGGTATATTGAAAATTCCGAGGCCGGAGGGATGTATACTGAGGCGAGCGTTATTTTTTGACCTTCCATTTGGCCCTTGATAAGGACATACCTACCCTCTTTGTCAATTACCTTGTCTAATATTTCAAAAGGGGTACCTTTTCTGATCATTATCGCTGTACCCCTACGCCTGCCTCCCCTATATGATGAGGCAACCACCTGGGAAAAACCCAATTTCTCGAATTTTTTATGTTCAGCATTTGAGAGATGGGTCTCCTGTAATAGTAAAATATTTGTCCCCTGTCGTTTCATTAACTGAAGTATCTTAGCCCTCTTTATTGGATTGGTGAAACCGTGCACATTATACGTGCACAACACCCAATTCTGTGTCATTTCCTAAGCTTGGGGGTATTTCCTAGTTTCAATACCCTTCTTTTACTTAAATTTCTCCCCTGGTAGTTGCCCCATTTTCCACCTGTGTATACTACTTTCAGTACAGCCACTCTAAAGCCTGCCTTATACCTTTGCCCTGCTTTATAAACCATGGTCATATAACCAACTTTAAACATTAGTAACATTTCAACTATTAGAACTTGCACAACTAACGTATTTCCAAGGTTGGGGGCTATCCTTATGATGTTAGCCCCTTTGTCTCCCTAAGTGGGAAGGACGGGGAGGAAGTATTTACCACTCTGTTTCCGGGGCACCCCCCCAGAGCCTGAGTGTCAGTAGGCTCCTTTGTGGTGCGCCTTTAAAGAAAAGCAAGGACAACACCTACGCTGAGCCAGGCATGCCCTATTTTAGCCTCCTGGGCATTGTATCTTTTACTGAGAGGGTTCTCTGTCCTTACCCTAGTAATTCCACCTCGTACCTGCTCCCTCTTTAACCAAACAGCACACACTGATGCTATGAGGTGTCTAAACCTCCAAGGTGTGTACACAAACAGTTAACCCCTCCATGTTTTAATCTTCAGGGATCTCCCTTAGGGGTGGGAGGGGGGAGGAGGGTATAGGTCTTTCTGCCTCTGCATCGAGTGCTAGATCATTTATTCAGTTTCCTTGCACCTCCTAAAGCGTAGATTGGGGGGGGAAGGGCATTTCTCAAAAAAAGAAAATGTTACTTATCCCATCCATGAGGGGTAGATCATACAAGTTGGTACAAGGTCTCTAGGGTTTCTCAGATATTCCTTCGGCCTTACAGAGAGTTCCCATTTAGTACTATTTAAATTGTCATGTCTTAATATTTCAGCACGTTTTTTAGCACCAGCCGCTAGCATCTTAGATTGATGGTGGGTTTTGCTCCTCGCCGCCGCCGGATCATGGGGGGGGGGGGTCGCCGTGCCCTGCCTTCTTCAAGAGGAGCTTCTGAATAGTGTCCATTAGTTCTCTGTGCACCCCTCTTCTGGTTCCCCCTGATTTCCTGTTCAACTCTTGTTGATTGAAACGTTCTCTTACACCCGTATCAAGGTTCCTCCTCTCCTTGACCGTGAGTCCGCGCTTCCCCAGAGCCTCCAGAGCTTCCTCCGCAGATGAGTAGATCTTAGTGCCATCTTCCCAAAAGACCCTCAGCCTCGCTGGGTAGGGAGTATGAAAACGGACAGATTTTTCTTTGAGGGCTTTCAGGATAGGCAGGTATTTTATTCTCTCTGTTTGTATTTCTGTCGGGTAATCATGATCAATAAACAGTCTATGAGTCAGATATCTGATGTCCTTCATAGCCCCAGCCTCGCCTTAGGATTTCTTCTTTTGCAGAGAAAGAGTTCAGTTTAAAGACGATCGATCTTGGTCTGGCAGAAGGGTCAGACGGTTTCGCCTGTAGTGCGCGGTGTGCCCTTTCAATGCGGAACGACATGGTGGGGGGAAGGTCCAGAATATCTCTCAGCATGTTTTCAAGGAAAGCTGACAATGGGACCGTTTCTAAGTCCTCCGGGAGGCCATACAGTCTTAAATTCTCTCTCCGGGATCGTCCTTCAAGATCCAAACATTTTGCTCTCAGGGTTTCCGTTTGCAGTATTACGGTTTGTATCACCTTAGTCATTTGTGTAGTTGTGTCCTCTGTCTCTGAAAGCCATTCCTCAAGCTGATTAACCCGGGTTTCAAAGGCTGATAGCTGTTGTTGAACAGCTCGGAATTCTTGTTTGTTTTCTTTTCTTGACTCGGTAATCTCGTGTAGGAGCCTCTCGAATCTGGACCGCAATAATTGTTCTGTCTTTACCAGATTATCATCTGGGAACACCGCCCCATGGCGAGGGACATCCTGCTAGCTAGGCCTGGTTTTAATCTGACTGCATCTCTGTTATTAGCCTTGTATTCTTGCCGGGATTTACCTCTATTCGCTTGTTGTGAGTGTCCCCCTGCGCTTTTGGACATCTTGGTTAGTAATTATAGCTATTTATGGGGGGTTTTAGGTTTGCCTGGCTCAGAGCGTCACGGGCTAAGCTTGCATCGATGCCGTGACGTCACTGGAAGTCCCCACACGTAGCTTTTAATATCCCAAAAGATCAGTTCCTTAGAAATTGCAGAAACTGTTCTACAGAACAGGCATTTGAGAAAGGGGCTAATGATTTAGTGAACAGAATCCTAGAGAGGGGACACAGTAGCACCAGAGTTTTTTCAGCATGGGATGAAGCTAAGTTCAGGGACAGATCTACTTTGCTAACAGTACAGACACGAGAACAAGTACAAACAGAGAGGTTCAGTTTTGTTAAAGGTTTTTCAGCACAGGCTGAAGAGCTAGAAAAGATAATAAAGAAACACTGGCATGTACTGGCAGCTGAACCAGGACTTACAGAGGTTAACCAGAATCCAGTTAGAATGTGGTTCCAGAGAGCTCCTATTCTAAAAGATGTATTGGTCCATAGCCATTTCCAAGATGCAAAACCACAGACTTCGCTACAACAACCAAAGGGGTGTTATAAATGCAGAAACTGTATTTATTGTGATGGAGTAACACAGACAAAAGAATTTACTAGCTGTAATATAGAAAATAATTACCAGATTAGACAGTTCACTACTTGCAACACAACTGGAGTTATCTACCTAGCCACCTGCAAATGTAAAGCCTTCTATGTCAGTAAAATGACTAGGCTTTTTAAGACTCAGTTAGGTATCACGTAATAATAGTGACCCAAAATGAGCAACTACAAAAATAGCGACTCATTTTGGATGCTATTATTGTAGGCTACCCTGCAGAATAGCGAGGGTATGGGATAACAACCATGGGGAAGGGCGAACGGAATGGAGGAATAGCAAGGGGAAGGGGACGGACAGGGAAGGGGTTTTTATGCACTGGTGTACCTGCTGCCACCAAGCTAGCCATGTGGTGTGGTGGTGTGGGTAGCTAGCACTGGCAGAGCAGGTACTGGGTTTGGGACTGGGAGCGTGTACATTTTGCCGCAGCTGCAAGCTGCAGCACTTACATTTTGCTGACATCCAGATTTTGCCCCTCCCAATATGCAACCCCTGGAGTTAAGAGTCACAATTCGGGGTGAGGGCAAAAGTCCCTGAGTGGAGGGGTGGCACATTCCCGCAAAAATGCTTTTAAAAAAATCCAGATGTTGGGTCACCTTGAAGTGTATATCGCAGATTTGCTTTTCAGCGATATATACTTGCCATAATAGCAATCGCTGTTTTGTGTTCACCATTATAACATGGAACCGGGCAGCATATTCGAGCTGTAGCTAGAAATGACCCCCTATATGCTACAGTGGTAAACATTATGCAAGCAGAGGATAGGGAATCACATGATTTTTTTGTTTGTAGCGATTGATAAAGTAAGCAGAAGCCCCTGAGGGGGTAGCTTTGATAACTTAGTTCTAATGGGAGAAAACTATTGGATTTTATCTTTAAAAGCACATAAGAAGCCAGGTCTAAACAGTCTTTTGGGTGTGCGACCCTATTTTAAAAAAAAGAAGATAATGTAGCCTTTGTTTTCTTTTTTTTTTTTACCTGTTTATTAGGAATACTAATATCAAAGGTATACACAGTCAACATGTACAACAGTTAAAAACAATTAGAATGCCACAGTTATTACTTAATTATACCCTCCATATCTAACATTTCTCTGTTTTCTTTTTAGTAGTTAATCTACAGTCCGTATCCAAAGTTCGTGAAGATGGATCAACAATAAATACTAGAGTTCCAGTGGTTATTCTTCCATATGTCTAAATCTGTCAACTCACTATATGTACATGGGTACAAGAAATCATGTCTCCCTTATTTTTTATTAAACCTATAAAATAAAATTCATCTTAACAACAAACACAAACTGTCTGTCTGTTTTCTTGAGCTGATCAAAAAACCTGCCAGTCCCTCCTAGAATGGATCAACTAACAAAGTCTTCTCTCCTCAAACCTTTAATTGTTGCTCTAAGATAGGGATCCCCTTTCTTTCTTCTATGTAACTAAAAAAGGATGCCAGTTAGTATTGAATCTATTGGCCTGGATTCTCAGCATGGCAGTAATGGCTTCCACTTGTTGAATTTTATGAATGTTGTTCCACCATTGGGTAATGCTGGGTTGTTTCTGGGTCATCCAATTCTGTGTTATTACCTTGACCGCTGCCACTGTCAGGATCAGGAATAAGTATCTCCTACCTTTCGTCCTGATTTCTGACGGGTGGCCGCCCAAAACCAAGTGCTCAAAATCCAGGTCCAGTTCCAACTCCAACATTTTCTTTATTTCACAGTTGATTTGGGCCCAAAATGCTCTTACTCCCGGACAAGCCCAGAACGTGTGATGGTGAGATCCCATCTGTCCACACCCTCTCCAACATCTGTCAGTTGGGTTTCTGGCATAGTGCTGAGAGATAGTGGGAATAATAAAGAATCTCACCACCACCTTCCATTTAAACTCCCTCCATATCATAGAGTTTGTGGTGCTGTGCACATTGGCCCACACCTAATTCTAGTGATAATCCGGGATTTCTCTCCCCAGTTCCTTCTCCCATTCTCTTTGGATTTTTTGTGTTATGAGGAGATGCGTCTCCTCCTCTATTAATTTATAAAATTGAGAAATTAAGTGTTTTGTATTGCATGAATCTGCTTTATTTTTAATTTGAACCACTCTATCTTCTGGCTGACCTGTCAGGTTATTAATTCCTATCCTAGACTGTGTGTAGTGTCCGAGCTGGAGGTACTTGTAAAAGTCGGAGCGCAGAATGTTATATTCCCCTTGTAGTGTACTAAACTCTTTCACGGACTCTCTGGCTATAAATTGTTCTAGCGTATTCAATCCACATCTGGCCCATTTCTTAATAGTTTTGTCTTTTCTCATGTTTGGGAAATCTGGAAGATTCTGTATGGGAATGTACTGCCAGACATAGTCAGGTTTTTCCCACACTGCTCAGATCTTTAGCCATATCACTAAAGTATGCCTTGTCCATCTATTTTCCACTGTGTGGATTGTCTTAGGCAGAATGACCCACGGTAGCACCCAAAGTGGTACCTCTGAATGAGCGTTCTGCTCCATCACACACCACTGTATTTTCTGGGTCTTATTTAACAATTTGACTAATGGGGCTATTTGAGCCGTCCAATAGTATCTGGCTAAGTTTGGAAGGCCCCAGCCTCCCTTACCTTTGGCCTCCTGTAATTTTGTTAATCGGATCCTTGGTTTTCGGCCCACCCAGATATATATATATTTTTTTTTTTTGTAATTTCTGAAGATCTGTTTCAGGTATTTGTATTGGGAGGGTGGAGAATAAGAACACCATTCTCGGTAGAACATTCATTTTAATAGTTTCTATCCTATTAGAAAGGGTCAGGGGTAACGCTCTCCATCTGCCCAGGTCAGTGAGGATTCGGGCCATCAATGGTTTGTAATTAATTTTATATAAATTGGCAATGTGGACTTCCGGTTGGGCTTCCAAGCAGCATGGCAGTGTAAAAGCAGAGGTCCACTACACCCCTCGCTAATCTCCCCGATTTGACGCCTTTAACGACAAACAACTTAAAAAAAAACAAGATCTAGATATCGGGGACATACATAAGAAGTATTGTAAAGAAGAAAAATAAAAGAAATTGAACTACAGGCAGCAGTGAGCAGAATAAAATCGAGCAGCAATGTCAGCCCAGGAGCCCTCCAACTCGGAAAACTCTCAAGTGCCAGCAGAACAGCAGAACCAGATGACCATACCAAATAATAAAGTGAGAAACAAACGCATAAAGTTAGATACTATATACAAGGAGCTATTATTGTTTCGTGCAGAAATTAAAGATCTTTACAGAGAGCTTCGCAGAGACGTAGTGAGCCTGGAGCAATGAGCTGATGCATCGGAGAGACAGATAACAGCAGTAGAGAACAGAGTAGATGACATGGAGAATACAATTCAACTCTTACAAGATCAATGTGTACAACTGCAAGAAAAACAACAAGATATGGAAAATAGAGCACACAGAAAGAACCTAAGATTATATTGCATTCTTGAAGGCTCAGAAGGTCAGGACATTACTGAGTTTACTATTGCTTTGCTCAAAACAGCTCTTGAATTGCCCTCAGATATTCAATTATCATTAGAGAGAGTTCACCGTGCACTGGGCCCACGATCTACAGATCCGAATGCTAGGCCTCGATCTATTATAATGTGCTTTCTTAGCTATGCAGTCAAGGAGACAGTATTAACAGCAGCATGGCGAAAGGGCAAGGTCTTTTACGGACAAACTCACTTCTATGTTGATAACGATTACACTCCACAGACTATGCGTAATCGCAGAGCATATGCAGACATCTTACCAGCTTTGAAGGAGGCAGCCATTAGATTCACAACACCGTACCCAGCCAGACTTGTGGTGCAACTTCCATCGGGAAGGAAGGAATTTCATACTGCGGAGGAGGCCAGGGAGGAGCTCCTTAAAGTGGGAATTCAAATAAAAACAAAATCCACATTAGGATTACAGAAAACTGACCCACCTCGCTGGCATACAGTGAATTTGGGCAGAACACGGAATGGCGGAGAAGTAACAAAGAGGGGGAACATTTCTAGTCATCTGGCAACTTTTTGCCGATCAGCAAGGGGAAGAACCTGACTGATAGAAGCTGAAGCTTGGCTTGTGACTCCTCGATGATCCTCTGGCTAGAGGTCTTTGAAAGCTTATGTCTGATGAGAGGGACTGGGAATTCAGTTGTCTGAAATGGGATCTTTATTAGACGACAACTCTCTCACAGGAGGTTGGACAGAGAAAAGAAACGCTTAATAAGTGTACCTGCAGAGAACTTTGCCATAACAAAGAAACAAGTAAAACATTTGATTTGGCTGTTTGAACTGGCCCTGACGATCGCTTTGAAGGAGGCAACTGATATAACTTTAAAGAGCAGATTATTGTGCTCTGCTTGATTTGTTTTCAGGGTTAACCTGACATAAGGGCCTGAGAAAAGTTGCCCTAGTTGAATAATACAGAATTTGGTTAATCATAAAATAAACAATTTGCGGGGGGGGTGGGGGGAGCATCTCCAGACGTTACAGGGAAGCCCATTTCAAATCAAAGACAGACAGGCAGAATATTTTGAGTTAACATTTGGATTTTTTATTTAGACTGTCTGCATATTTCTTTTTATTAGGGGAGCAGTATATCCCCAGGAGGCCTGGGCATTTGGTGTTACCAGATATCCTCTGGTGACCCCCAGACTATCAGGAGGCACACTTAGGGAGTAGGTTTTTAAACTCCCCTACCTTGGAAGTCAATTTTATTTGGAATACAGTGTATGTACATAGTTATCAAGACAAAGATCAGACATATACTGACAATTTGCTTCAGATTTCAAAAGGTTTGATAAGATCACAGCAGGAGATGTTTAAGAATAATCTAGATGGGAAAGGCATAAAATGTTTCAAAAAAAGTGACATTCAGAAAGATGGCTCTGGAGGGGAACATCAGTATGGTGATCCCTCAGGAATGGGATTATTAAGATTGGGACAACAGGACAGAATATGTTTCCATAAGGGAATAAGATGGCTACTCAGATAGTAAAAGCACTCTCGCTTAATATAAATGGGCTTAACAACCCCATTAAAAGGGCCAGACTGTTTCAATATATCAAGAAACACCCCCAGTGATTTTTATTAACTCCAGGAAACACACTTAACAGATACCAAACATGCAAAATTGAATTGGGGGGCAGGTTTTGGGTATATGCGTCGTCCTTTCCTAAAGGGAAATGACGAGGAGTAGCCAATTTAATACCTAGGACCTCTCCTTTTCATTTAGAAACACAGTGCGTAGACCCAGAGGGAAGGTATGTAATCTTAAAAGGTACCCTTTATGGGACAAAGATCACGTTAGTGAACGTGTATTTTCCCCCTCTTACATCTGTTTGTCTTTTTAAAAGATGTTTTGCAAAGCTCCTAGACATTATGCACGGCTGCCTTATTATAGGGGGAGATATCAATTTAACTTTGACACCTCGGTTGGACTCCCTTGCACCTTCCAAATATAGGCTAACATCAGCTCAAAGATTATTTATTTCTCAACTTAGGGCATTGGGTCTAATCGATGTATGGAGACATTTTTATCCTCTTTCGCGGGAATACATGTTTTTCTCCCCTAGACACAATTCCTACTCAAGATTGGACTACTTTTTCATTTCAAAAGAACATTTGGACTGTCTACAAGATTTAACTATAAGATTTCTTTCTGATCATTCTCCCCTTTTTTTGAGGCTAGATTTTAAAATACCAAAGAAATCCACTAGGTGGCGCTTGAATACATCTTTTTAAATGATAAAGCTTTTAGGGACAGCTTTAACTCAAAAATAGCTCAGGTTAGTGCAGAAAATTCGTCCCAGGAGACATCCAATACAACAGTTTGGGATACTGTGAAGGTTGTGATCGGGGGAAGATAATTCGTATTCAGCATACAAGAAGAGATATTGGGAAACAAGATATGGAGAATTACATGAGAAATTAAGAGAAATACAAACAAAGTTTACCCCTATTACCATGGAGGCCCAAGCCCAGATTAATCAGACAAAGGCTGAGCTCCAGAAACTTTTAGACGAAAAAACACAACAGGCACTATTTTACTTAAAAACATATAGGTATAAGGGAGGGCCAAAAGGGGCGAGAAATTTAGCCCGGAGGCTTAGGGGACATAGGATAGCCACAATCATAACACATTTAGTGGATCCGGAGAGAAAAACAAGAGCTCTTACCTCACAGCAGATATTGCAACTGTTCCAGAAATATTATAGGCAGCTATATGAGAAACCACAAGGCCCAGAATTTAACAAAATCGAGGATTTTTTCCCCCCTTACATTAAGAAAGCTAACTAAGGAAATGGAAATCAGATTAAAAGCCTCTATCAGATCAGAGAAGTCAGACGTGCCATAAAAGAAAGTAAATCATTAAAAATCCCTGGCCCAGACAGATTTCTGTCCGAGTGGTACACGACTTTTAGTAAACAAGTGACTCCTTTACTACCAAATGCCTTTTTAGAAATTCAACAGGAGAGTCCCCCTCCTCCATCATGGGATTACACTAATATTTCACCTATCTTAAAAGTAGGCAAACCAGCAGAATTAACTACTTCATATAGGCCAATATCCATACTAAACATGGACTACAAGTTATTTATGTCCATATGGGCACATAGACTAGAGGAACTGTTACCCTATTTGATTAATTCAGATCAATCTGGGTTCATTCAAGCCAGAGAAACCACAGATAATATACGCAGAACGATCCATTTGTTGGACCACTTAAATCAGAGACAGATACTGGCAGTGTTGTTCAGCCTCGACACAGACAAAGCTTTTGATTGCATCAGTTGACCTTTTTTATGGGAAACTTTGTGGAAGTTTGAATTTCCTGGGGAATTCTCTAGCATGATACAGAGAATTTATACCTCTCCGAAGGCATATGTTAAAGTGAATGGACAGTTCTCTTCAATGATACAGCTGGGAAGGGGAACTAGGCAGGGCTGCCCACTTTCCCCCTTAGTGTTTGCCATATACATTGAGCCATTGGCTGAAGCCATAAGGCAACATCCTAATATTCAAGGGGTCCCTCTAGGAGGGAGGGATTTTACTATATCACTATATGCAGATGACGTATTATTAACACTCCTAGAACCTGAAAAGTCCATTCCTGCTACTTTACAAGTGATAGATAAGTTTTCAGAAATAGCCGGATATAAAATAAATATACAAAAAACAGAGTTAATATCTTTAAATTTCACCCCCTCTCAGTCTCTGAAGAACCAGATCCCTCTGAAATGGAGAAATAATAAGATTAAATATTTGGGTGTAAATATTCCCCAGAAACTGGAACATTTGGAACTGTTTAATTTAGAGCCTCTATCGATAGAGATAGAGAATTTAGTTGGGAACTGGACACAACAGGTATTATCTTTTTCAGCTCGAATACAAGCTATTCGGATGACCTTATTTCCTAAGATATTATATTATTTCCAGACTTTACCTATTATTCCATCACAATTCTACTTTGCATCCTGGGCTAGAATTTTTTTTGAGGTTTGTATGGGCTGGGCAACAGCCAAGGGTCAGATGGTCTCTGTTACAGTTACCAGTGGCAAAGGGGGGTTGTAATCTTCCAAACCTTAGAGATTACCATAAGGCAGTAACATGTAAAATAGTGATGACATGGCTCAATCCTCAGGTAGAGAAACCATGGAAATTTATTGAATTTATACTAAATGATCTAGTAAACATTATCCCTATTATATTTGCCCCCCAAAATTCTTATCAACGGTTACAAAACTTTACATTTGGAACCTGTTATACATTAAAGGCTTGGTATGAGATAAGGGTGTCTACTACATTAACTGAAGTTTTCAGTTATTTTAAACCAATAGGTACAGAAAGTATATCTTTGGAGATGGGTGCTGTTCGGGTCCATCAAGAATGGCAGAAGAAAGGTCTGCTTTTGTTATATCAATACCTGGATGTGACTGGAGTACTGCCTTTTGCCACACTACAGGTAAAATATCAATTCCCCCATACTCATCATTATAGATATTTACAGATTCGGACATTTATACAGAAATAATTAGCATTAAATACTCTGCCCTCTCTCATACCTATGTTGATGTCCCTTTTTAGGGACGCTATAGAAGGCAGGGAACAAATTCATTTAATTGGACAAATATATAAAGCAATAAGAGATTTTTGGAAGGAATCCACTGAACATATCGTAGGGAGATGGAATAGAGAATTAAGGACTCATAACTCATGAGAAATGGTTGGAACCTATTCCTCACTCGATGAGAGTATCACAGTCATCATTCTGGTCAGAATATATATGGAAATGTTGCAGTAGATATTTTTATACCCCTGACAAAATTGCTAGATTTGTATCTATGGGGCATGGTCTTTGTTAGAGAGAATGTGGAGAAAAAATGGCAAATATAACACATATTTTTTGTGCTTGTCCGAAAGTTACCCAATACTGGTTATTTATAAAAAACAGCATACAAAATATTGTGGGACCAGAAATTGAATTATCCAAGCAGATGATTCTGCTTTATATTGGGGAAGATGGAAAAGTTCCACCAAGTAGAAATAAGTTATACCTGTAACTGGCAGCAGCTAAAAAGGTTATAACTCACCTATGGTGAATGGCTAAAGTACCCACCCTCTCTGATTGGCATTCATTGATGACTGAGATATATAATCTAGAGAGAATAGTAGCTTCTAGAGCTGGAAGGAGGTCACAATTTGAGCTCCAATGGAGGCCATGGGTTTTCTATATCTCGTCTCTGGATGAAACATTTGTTCCCTGATAGAGCTATTTGAAAGTGACAAATTTTTGTAGGATATGAATTTTGATCTAGTGTCATTTGATATATAACAGAATGATGCTGTAGAAACATGAATTGCCAACCTGAAGAACATTCCATGTATTGTAAGACAAAAGAGCAATACTGTATAGATGTACTCCTGCTGTCATATATATATATATATATATGTACACACACACACACATATATATATATATATATATATAAAACAATAAAAAATAAATAATATTAAAAAAATAAATAAATAAATAGGCAATGTGCTTAAGGATCCAAACTCCTAAATATCTGACCTTTTCCGTGACCCATTTAAATGGAATTTTAGCCTTAATGTCAGGGGTCACCACCCCCCCTTAGTACCAGTGCCTCTGATTTTTCGAGATTAATTGTAAAGCCTGATATAGCCCCATATTTTTCCAGTAATTGCAATAAGTTAGGGATCGTAATGCGTGGGTTATCCACGAAAATCAACGTGTCATCTGCATACACAGATATTTTGCAGCACTGCTCCCCAACCTTAATTCCCATGATGTCCCTTGATTCTCGAATAGCCACTGCTAACGGTTCTAAGCTAAGTGCGAATAAAAGGGGTGAGAGGGGGCAACCCTGCCTGGATCCTCTCTCCAGTTGAATTCTCGAAGAGAAAGTTCCATTGACCCTAACTCTGGCCGCGGGGTTACCATAGCACAGGGACACCCAATGCATGCACGTATCCCCTATCCCCATCCTCCCCATAATTAACCGTAGGTATTCCCAATTTAGGTGGTCGAATGCTTTTTCTGCATCTCAGAAAAGGGCTAGCTGAGCTGACAAAGTTGGGGAGCCATGTGTCATGACATTCAGGAGCTGTCGAATATTATCAGCTAAATGCTTATTTGGTATGAAACCTGTCTGGTCAGGATGGATCAATAATTCTATGTATTTCTGTAATCTGGATGAGAGGATTTTGGTTAATATCTTTAAATCTTGGTTTAGCAAAGAAATAGGTCTATAGGCCTCACATCTATCCCTTGGCTTATCTGGTTTAGGAATAAAACTAATAGCGGCATCCCTCCACAAGTCTGGAATATGATTCTCATCCAAGCAAGAGTTGAATACCGTGGTTAAGATGGGGGCCAACACGTCTCTAAACTTTTTATAAAACTTTGGGCCATAGCCATCTGGCCCTGGAGCCTTACTTGATGGCAACTGTTGTATTGTATCTTTAATTTCCTGCACTGTAATTTTGCGGTTCAAATCCACTCTTGCTGATTCTGGTAATTTAGGTATTGATAGCCCTCGCAAGAAGTCTTCCGTAGTTGTCTTAATATTTAGGTTTTGGCCCTCATTCCTGTATAAATGTTGATAATACTGTTGAAATTGCTGTGCTATTTCCTGGGGTTTGGTCCACGGGGCTGTGGGGTTTGATGTATTTCTTACTTTTAGTATTGTCCTGTCTGCTTGGGCTGTATGAAGCCAGATTGCTACGAGCCTAGAGGCCCTACCGCCCGAGTCATGATATTTCTGGTTCAGAAATCTTAGTTGGCCTTCTACTATCCTGTTATCCAGCATTTGCAGTTCTTCTCTTCCCTTTGCCAGTCTTTTCATGACACGAGTATCAGCGGGGTTCCTCTTGTGCTCCTCTTTGAGAGAACGGATCGTCTCTAAAATTCTATTTCGGGACATCTGGGCAAGTTTTTTTTCAGTTGAGGCTACACTAATAAATTCTCCCCTAACCACCACTTTCAGGGCTTCCCAGGTGCTGATTGGGGAGCATTGCTGCTGTAGATTAATATCATATATTTCTTTCATTAATTTAGCAAGTTTTGTAGTTAAGGCCCTACCATTCAGTAGTGAGATGTTTAACCGCCATTGTGTGTGTCTATGTTCCCTGGACAGGGTCCATGTAATCCCGACCGAGGCGTGGTCTGATAAAGTAATATTATGAATTTTAGATGATGACACTCTGTGGATCTGTGTTTTGGGGATCACGAACATATCTATTCTTCAGTATGATTGGTTGGCTGCGGAAAAAAAGGAAAAATCCCTTTCTCCCTTGTGTTGTAGTTGCCAAACATCGACCAGACCCAACTCCTCTAACAAGGCTGCTAAAGTTCTGGCTGTTTGTCTGCTATGATATGAGGAATGGTGAGTTCTATCTAGACATGGGGAAACAACGCATTAAAATCTCCACCTATTATTAGCTGTCCTTCCGGTAACATGGCTACCTTATGAAGTACGGATTTAAAAAATATGTGGGTTTGAGTATTGGGTGCATACAAATTCACTAGTTGAATTGACTGTCCCTGTATAGTGCCAGAGACATGCAAAAAACACCCCTTCCATCCCCTTTCTATACTGGATATTTGAAATGGGCAACCCTTCCTAAACAAGATGGCAACTCCCACTTTTCTACCAGTGGGTGAGGGGGGGGAAGCCTCGACTCTATCCACCCATGATCTCCTCAGTTTAAGGTGTTCGTCCCTCCCCAGATGGGTTTCTTGTAGAAATGCTATAATGCAATCAAGTTTGTTCAATTCGTTTAACAATCTAGAACGCTTCACTGGAGAGTGAATACCCCTAACATAATAGGTAACTATCTGAAGGTTATTCATCATGGCATATAGTGGGGGAAACTCTTGTCAACTTCCACTCATCCTTAGCTATCATTTGAAACCACTGTGTATGGTAGCTGGGGGTAAAGTAGGTAAAAAAGTAGATTCTGACCCGAGTAACAGACAGACAGTGTCCTTGACAACTAAATGATAGAACAATAAAATTCCAAATCAAGTTAATAGTGACCCATAATACCAAACTTTGTAAAAACATCAAAACCTGGGTAACTATAACTAAACTGAGTTGCTGTTTATCATAGCAACACCTTCTTCTACTTTTAATAATCATGTATCGACTTTCTAGGTAAGGAATTTCAGGTTCGTACAACCTCACCGATGTTTGTTTGGAGGTATCGATTGTGACCTCGTGGTGTAGCATGGTATGCCCGCTACCCCCATATATTATGAGGATTAACAGCAGCATGCATGTAGTCCCCGTCTTCACTTTCCAGATATCATTATGGTACCTGAACCTACAATCCCCACCCTCCCCATCCCCAACCTCAGTGCTGAATTAGGCAAGTACAATTAAAAAAAACAAAACTTAACGTTCAGTCCCCCTATCTAGGAGTGATTCTGACCAATCTCCACCTGCCTCTACTTACACCTCTGAAATCACCTTTCTAAACCCCCGTGATTCCAGTCAGTTAAATTTAAGAAAGAGCATTGTTTATTTAAACTGAGTTATTTGGGGGCAGTGCCACTGAGAGTTCGATCTGCCCTGGAGGAGTCTCCATAACAAGAAGACTAGAGGTAGCTTAAAGGGATCTCGCACTCCGAAGTGGGATGAACCCCCCCGGAGTCCCACTACTATCGTGAAATCCTCTCTCAGCAAAGACAGATTCCTCCCAACAAAATGAATTACCAGGGTCCTGATTACCGAAAACAAAAAAAGTCATTGTGAAGTCTGGCTTCCCTCTCTCGATTCTAGCCCTGAGCAAGTTCCCTGGTCCGATTTCTTCAGGAGCTTTGCCACATTGGTGAGAGCTCGAGGTGGAAGCAGCCACGTTGAAGATCTCTTGCGCCGTCTCATTTGTACTCCCCAAGCGTCCGTTAGCAATCTGTGCTCCAGCATCTCCAGTTCCCTGTTAGGCAACGTTATCTTCTGTTCTACATAGAAACAAAGAATTTGATGGCAGATAAGGACCGCTTGGCCCACCCAGTCTGCCCATTTCCCTACCTAATGGATAAGCTGCAGATCCTAGTTAACCAGCAGCCTACTTCTTTCTACCCCCACCCCCTAGAATTACCTTATGACTGTCCCATACATGCTTGAATTCAACCACTGTTTTTGACTCCACAACCTCCTCCGGAAGGCCGTTCCATGCATCCACAACCCTCTCTGTGAAAAAATACTTCCTTACATTACCTCTGAGCCGTCCCCCTATCTTCAAATTGTGCCCCCTTGTTCTTGCACACCTCTTTTTTTGAAAGATGCTACCCTCTTGGACTTTGTTGATTCCCTTGAGGTACTTGAAAGTTTCTATCATGTCCCCTCTCCCTCCTTTCCTCGAGGCTATACATATTAAGCTCCTTTAGTCTCTCTCCATATGTCTTCTGGTGCAGACCCTGCACCATTTGGTCTGACCTCCTCTGGACAGCTTCCATCTTGTCTATGTCCTTGCGGAGATTGGGTCTCCAGAACTGCACACAGTACTCAGATGGGGTCTCACCAGCTGTCTGTACAGAGGATAACAACTTCCTGTTTTTCTACTGGTGATGCCTCTCCTATGCATCCCAGTATCCCCCAACCCTCCTTACTGCTCTCTCACATTGCTTGCCCACCTTTAAGTCATCTGATATGACTACCCCAGGTCCCTTTCCATTTTGTTGTTGTTAGTATCTCACCCCCATTGTGTACTCTTTCCCTGGGTTTTGTTTCCCAGGTGCATTACATGCACTTCTTGCATTGAATCTAAGCTGCCATACATTTGACCATTTCTCTAACCTTGCCAAGTCCCTTCTCATCCTTTCCACCCCACCTTGTGCATCAAATCTGTTGCTGATCTTTGTGTCATCTGCAAAGAGACATACTTTTCCTTCCAGTCCCTCTGCATTGTCGCTTATAAAGACATTGAAGAGGACCGGTCCTAATACTGAACCCTACGGTACCCCACTAGTAACCCCCCCTTTCTTCAGAGTGGACTCCATCTACTATTCCCCTCTGTGTCCTATTCTCCAGCCAATTCTTTACCCAGGCTATCATCTTGGGACCCACTCCCAGGCTGGCTAACTTGTATACTAACATACTAAAATGCCAGCAGAATAGGCCTAACGGTCTTTCGTGTCTGCTCGTTTGGTCAGCCCCCACCCTGGGTGCTGACCTTGCTGTCCCCATGTATATTAATCTTTTGTGTGGGACTGAAGCAAATGCCTTGCTAAAGTCTAGGTAGGCCATGTCCACAGCCCCTCCCTGATCTACTACTGTGGTCACCCAGTCAAAAAAATCTATTAGATTCATCTGGCATGACCTTCCTGCTGTGAATCCATGCTGCCTTGGGTCCTGTGCCCCTCTGGCCTCTAGGTTCTGCCAGAAACGGTGCCGCTTCAGCCAAGGAGTTAAAAACTTGAGCCCTGCCTTCCAGGTACACTTTTAATTTTGCAGGGAAGTTGATTTGGGCTCTAATATTTTTCTTTTCTTTGAGCTCCTTAATTATTTGCCTGACCTGGAGTCATTTCGCTTGCAATTCTGCCGAGAAGTCATGGTCAAAGTAAATGTTGTGGCCAGCATACTTTAAATCTTTATGTCACCAGGCCTCCCACAGGATCAATTCTTTGGCTTGATGGTGCAACATGCGGACTATCCAAGATCGTGGTTTTACTTTAGGATCGGACAGGCGAGGACCAAGTGATTGGTGTGCTCGTTCAATAACCAGAGGCAGATCGAAAGGTAGGGATAGTGTAGTTTTCAACAACTGAAGGACAAAGTCCGCCGGGGAGGCGAAAGCCCTCCTCAGCCACTTCCTGCACTCCATGAATCCTGAAGTTGTTTCTCCTCGCTCTATTTTCAGCATCCTCCAACCTAGCATGAACGAGATGATCCCGCTGCAGTAGGTAGGCCAAAATTCTATCACTGCTGTCCTGAGTTTCCATCACCTCCGTAATTTTCTTTTCATTCGTTTGGACTTTAGCATTTATATTTTTGATGTCCATTTGGAGGTCGGCTATTGAAGACTCAATTTTGTTGACCGATTTAAGGATTTTCGCCAGGGCTTTCTCTGTTTTGTTCGGTGAGTCTTCTTCCTCCAGGTCAGAGTCCCATGATGATTCAGAAGGGAAGCGAGCTCTAGCACAGGCCGCAAATCCCTTGATGCCAGCGTCTATCAGAAGTTGCTTTAATGTAGATTTTTTGACCATTTTTTTTAAATCTTTAGTACGTGACGGTCTGCCAGACATTGGTAGTAAGGTTAGCTGGCACCCTGGATATTTCTGGTCGGTTTTCAGAGAAGGATTGTATTAGATTGCTGAGTCGGTTCAGGAGCAGTCTGGGTTAGGCAGCTACCATTGTAGTGACATCACTGAAAATCCCCCTCCCCGCCTTTATTTTCTTTTATACTGAAGGATGCTTAACTGTTGACGTTTTTTAGAAATTTAAGACTTTGTAAAAACTTAAAGTAACTGATTTACTGTTATTAATGTTTATATATTTAATATTCTGTGAAAAACAACTTTCCCCTTTTCCCTCTCTCCCTCCTTCATACCTCTTTCATCCTTCTTCCTCCCCCCCCACTTCCTCATTTTAAATATCTTATGATAAGAAATGTTCTAATAACATGTTTTTTACTGTTTAACACCACCCTCTGCCGCCTATCCCCTAACCATTTTCCTACCCAGCTTACCACCTTTGGAACCACTCGTAAGCTACCAAGCTTGCTTAATAGTCCCCTATGTGGAACAGTGTTGAAAGCCTTCCTGAAATGTAGGTAGGCCACGTCCACCACTCCACTCTGATCTAGTTCCTTGTTCACCCAATCAAAGAGATCTATCAGATTCATTTGACATGAACCCCCACCCCCATTGAAGGCATGCTGCCTTGGGTCTTGTAACCCACTGGACTGAAGATATTCCATGATCCTTTCCTTCAACATTGATTCAATTAACTTTCACACCACCAATGGCAGGCTGACTGGCCTATAATTGGCAGCCTCCTCCCTGCTACAATGTTTGTGAAGTGGGATCCCATTTGCCTTCCTCTAGTCCTCCCAACCACTTCTGTTTCCAATGAACTGCTACTGTAAATAGGAATGTCAGAAGTGTAGCCAGCACCTCCCTGAGCTCCCTTAACACCCCCGGATGCTGTGCATCTGGCCCCGTTGCTTTGCCCACTTCAAATTAGTGAGTCTCTTCAGGACTCTCTCCTCTGAAAACATAATACTGTCCACCTCCCTTCCTCCAATGTTCCTGTTAACTTTTTTTGTGGCCTCTCCCCTTCTCCTTCCACTGTGAACACTGAACAAAAGTATTCTTCAGAATGTCTGCCTTTTCCTGGTCCTCCTCTGTACCGTTTGTCCCCCTTTCATTTTAACCTTACAATCCCACCCCTGGTCTTCCTCTCTCACTTACATACTTAAAAAATGTTATGTGCCCTTTTGTTACTGCCTTAGCTATTCTCTCTTCAGTTTGCACCTTCACGCTCCTTACTGTTCTCTTTGCTTCCCTCTGTTTCCCAATACATCTCCCTATTCTTCTCCCTATGTGTCTCCTTATACTCTTCTGAATGCTACCCTTTTAGCCATTACCTTCTCTGCCGCCTCTTTCAAGAACCACAGCAGTCTCTATGTTTGCTTGCGCATGTGCAAGAAACATTTTGATACAATGTAAGACATTTCAGAGGTGTATTAGTGTCAAGTCCAATGCGGGTCAGGCTACATTGGGCTCATCCCTGAGAGACCAATGACCACGCAAGCTGAGTGTGACAGTGGTCAGAGTTTCATGGGTGGAAACTTTGTGTAGCTGAAAGGACTGAAGCACTCCAATGAGAAAGCACTTTGGTCCTTTCATTTGCATAAAGCCAAATGGCAAGCAGCTCATGGCTTTTGACTTTCTGGACCCAGCTGCACCCAGTATGGAAACGCCAACACGTAATGCCCTATGGTGAAGGCCGGGTTGGGTTTGATTCACTGGATCCAAAAGGGAAAAAAAACCCAGCTCTCAGCCATCTCAAGGTTGCCAGCAGCAAAGAGGAGACATCGTCAGCATATCTGCTTCGGCTCCATACTGTATGTCTCATTACCTGGTCTTGAACCTCTTCCCTCACCTGCCTTCTCCTGCTTCTCATTGGCTGCAGTCACGGGCACTCAACCTCTAAGCTGAGTTTGCAAAGAGGAAAAGTCTGAGAAAAGCAAAAAGAGGACAGCCTATCCATGTAAGTGATGGGGGCACTGCCTTCTGACACTGAGATGGCAGCAGCTTGGCAAGCCGATTGTATTATTATTATTATTATTATTGTCCTCCTTTAATTCTGTACAGTGTCCTTGCATGCTCCGTGATCCATCTCTGTGTGTTGGGAGTCTGGGACACTAGACCCGATCTCTTTAGAAAGAGGGGAAAAATGTTTTCTTTTTCTCGTTGAAGGGGACATGAGAGCTGTATTCTGCATTAGAACGCTGAGGTGTTCATTCTCACCTGTTTTATGTGAAGTCTTTGGTGTGGGGAATATGTTTGCAGACTAAATAACTAATTTATAGGGAACACACACACACTTTCCCCAAAAAAGGATTGCAAGATTGAACTGCAGACTTTCTGGACTAGGATCTAACCCCGTCCAATGCAGATCGTCTGTGCCTGCAGCCAGTAAGGTTCACTGGTGAGTGTTTCCAAGTCTCCCTCCTTGCTCCATCCTTGTGTGCTGGGACACTGGACTCGATCTCATTATAAAGAGGGAAAAAACAGCGGGTCCTTTTTTTTTCTGTTTCCTAGATTTCATTTCTAAATAAGAAAAAAGTTTTCTTTTACTCGTTAGTCTTTGGAGCACAGCTAGAGAGTGGACGGAGACATGAGAACTGATATTGCAAGGCTCGGCCATTCGATCTCATCTTTTTAGTATGAATTCTTTGGGATGGGGGATATGTTTGCAAAGTAAGTAACTCATTTATAAGGATCCCCTATGCACATGGTTTGCTGGGCATTGACTCTGGAGTGATGAGAGCAGGTGCAGGAATAGAAAGCATAACCCTGAATGGTATACCCATTTTTGGGATCCCACCTTCTGTTATACCATGATTTTTGTGCTCTATGTGTGTAGGTCACTGTGTAGCTATGTACAGGGTCCACATGCATTGGAGTACATAGTTGGTAGAGCAGTGAACCAGGTACAGCAGGGGGCGATGAACCAGGAGGGGGTGGGGGACAAACCAGAACAATTTCCCTTTACATTTAGAACCTATTGCACTTGAACTCATTCTCTCATTAGCATGTAACTTTTTTTTTTTTATTTTAATTTTAACTATTGGGAAACATACCCAATCAGTTTATATTTCTTTTTGTTACAAGTGATTCAGGATAGTCACACTGGGCTGTAATATCCTGGCTTCAATGAAGTCCTGTTTTTACCCATTTCACATTGTATTTATTGAACAGAGCACAACTGAGGAGTAATAATCCATTTCAATAGGGTCCTGCTTTTACCCACTTCACAGTATGTTTACCTAGGAGAGTCCACCTAAAGTATAACATCCATTTTTCAGTGCGGTCTTGCTTTTACCTTTTTTTTTTTTTTTTTTTTTTACATCCGGGTGGTGGAATGTTTACATGGCTCTAGTGGGGCTTGAACCTGGGAGCTCCTGATTTTCAAGTTACTTTTCACTCACTACAGCACACTGCATCTACTATACCCCCTGCCACCTACTCCTACTTCTTAGCCTCTCCAAACCAGAACATTTGGCATCTTGGTTTCCTAAATTAGACAGAAATGACCACCAGTGTTAAGTGTTAACACATTTTAGAATTTAAAGAGTTGATTTAAAATATTGGGCATTATGTGTATAATATTAGGAAGACTTCTTTGAAGATACATTCAGTCTTCAATATTTTTTATCATGACCAGAAACAGCTTCAGCACAATGTGGAATAGCAGTATATCGTCTTATATCAAGAGTAAATTTATTAAAAAAATTGGTGACTGTTGTAAATGTTAAATTGTGGCACATGTAAATGTTGGGCCAGCATGTGCAGTGGCGCTGTACCTAAATGTGAGCACTTCAGTGGTATGCCAGTATACTGCCACATACTGCAGGAGTACTGTTTGGCAAGATTAGGAAGTAACCAGACTGCAGCACCTGTGCTTCAGGCCCTTTTCATATATTAATTCCCTCTGTATGGGGATGGCATCCAGCCTTGGTTTGACTGTGCCTCCCCCAAGAAGGGGAAAACTTAAAGGTGCCCTGATCTGAGTCTAGAACCTCTCTTCCAGTTTCTCACTTTTAATTATAGATCAACGTAGTGCTACCGACCAATCAAAGCCCTTATTTAATGTTTTTACTGATTGATCTCCATCAATAATATGTATATTAACACTGCCATGGAGAGCTCTCACTTATATTCTTAAAGTAACAGTATCAGAATATGCTGGGGCATCAGGGAGGGAGCTGGCAATTAGGTTCCATCACAGTGCACCTGTTACTGTTTAGGTCTAGGATCCACGTGCAGAAAGACAACATTTTGTTGGAGGGGTAGATTTAGGAGAGATGTGAGGAAGTACTTCACAGAAAGAGTGGTGGATTCCTGGAACAGCCTTCCAGTGGAGGTGGTCGGGGCGAATACGGGGGGGGGGTCAAGAATGCACAGCATAGGCATGAACATATCTTAGTGGAAAGGAAGGCGGAGAAGAGCCTGAGATTGATTAGCGCCTGCAGTGTAGGAAAAACTGGGCAGACTCGTGGGCCAAGCAGTCCTTATCTGCTGTCAAATTCCGTGTTTCTGTGATCGACTTCATGACATTGTGGAGTCATGCTGTGTATCTTTTCAACAGTTCATTCAAAAATGACTGTTGATTACCTTGTGTTGTGCTGTGTCTCATTCCAGTCCCTCCTCCTCACTGTTAGCATTCTGTGTGTGTTTCCTCTTTCCCCATGTGCTGTCTGACAAACAGGTTACTCACTACAGGGTTCCTCAGACTCATCCACTCTGGATGATCACCATACGTCTGCCAGTTCTGAAGAGGATTCTCTTAGACTAATACACATGACATGGTCCTGTTTGTTTTTTCACAGGAGATATAGCTGTGGAGCATTTAACATAGAGCAAACTGATTAACTATATGCTCAAGGTAGGCTCTCCAGAGCTGTGATCTTTACATTTCCTCACACTGATGTACTCCCTGGCTTACAGTACTACACATGACATTGCTGTATTTGTCTGTTCATAGGAGAGAAAGCCATAGAGCATTTAACACAGAGGAAACTATTTCACCAGATGCTCAAGGTGAGCTAGCAAGACCTGCAATCTCTCTCCGGTTCCTCAGACTGATGGACTCCAGACAATCCTTATACCTATGCCAGTTGTTAAGAGGAGTGGCTGAAATACCCCAATTCTTTTTGTGCTCCCCGATCTCCTATGTCAAACAGATGGCATCCCTTTTTGGAGCAGCTGATCCATAATCTCCCACTGCAACCGGTTGGTGGCATGATGGTCCAGCAGCTCCTGCTTACAATCATTGTTTGGCTTTGAAATACCGCAATCAGTTTTAAAATATAGTGTGCCTAACTCAAAATGTGATGCTGTATGCTTGCCTTAAGGGAGATCGAAGAGCTAAAAAGTAATGTAGTTTGTAAGGAGCGCTATTTGGTCTCAGGAGCGAATCTCTTACTTTTGTTTAACCACTGGCGCGCCTGTCACCTCCCTGATTCCACCCATGCCTCCTTAATCTCTTCCTTCTCCACCCCTGTTGAAACCCTGCCTTGGGCAGATTCCCTTGGCTACCACTCCTATACCCTTTCTGCTCCCACTGCTTGCCACCACATTCTATGCCCTTCATTCCTCTCCTCAAACTACCTCACCCCTTCATTGTGTGCTTTGAATTGGGGGAAAAAAATCTGTGTAAAAAGTTGTCACCATCTTCTGTTCCCTAACTCCTTCCCAGTCCCTCTCCTCAAATCTACCAACAATCACTAAACAGCCCATTTCATTTTCTGCTCTCCAGTCTCCCATGTTAAAAAGGTGGCAGCTCCTCCAGACCAGCCCATCCCTAACCTCCTGCCCCCACTGTGTGGCGGCATAATCTGTGCCACGGCTATTACCCCATGAGTGTCATTCATGAATTTATAAATAAAAAAAAAACATCACCCCAGACAGCCCAATCCATGCTTACCTGGCAGTGAAAGTGCTAATTCTGCTGGTAAACTGGCTCCCAACTTCCATTCCTGCATTGCGATAAGCATTCAGACAGCCAGTATAACTATTTATAAAAAGAAATTCTGCTACATAAAGCAGCCCTTCTCACACAGTTTTCTCTGTGTGCTATTTCTAAAAGGATCTGCGCATTAGGTTTGGCAGTTTCAGCCAACACCATGCTTACTGTATTTAAATTAAAAACAAATTTCAATCCCCGTCCACTCTGTTACATCTTGCACAGAGAGAAAAATGGGATCATTTTACTCACTGCCTTTTTTTACATCTTACAGTCAGTTTAGCAGTTCATGCTTACAATGAATGTCTGTCTTTTAAATACTTCATTTTAAAACATATATAGTGTGCCTGGGTTTTTTATTTTATATTGTGTGACTCGCGTAAGTGAGATGGGGGAGCAGAAAAGGAATGTTGTATATCGGGAGTACTGGTTGGTTTGAAGAGCAGTTCTGTTACTTCTCTGTAATGAGCAATGATCCTGTACAGGAGTACTCTCCCTGCTTTCACCAGTAACCCGAAGATCTCTGCCTTGTGTATCCCTGGTGAAATACCAACTTATCAGGATTCTCTTGTCCATCGCTCCTGTACCCTATCTGCACCCAGTGCTTGGTAGCACAACCTGTGCCCTAGCCCTGGCCCCTTAAGTCCATGTAGCTGTTGCTGGTATTTGGCCCACAATGGATAATTTAGCACTGATCTGTGCTCGGACTGAAACCGCAGCTCACACAGATTCTGTTCCCCACTGCTCCTGTACTCTATTCTCTCCTACTGTTTCATACTACAATCTGTGCCCTAGCTCCCTCTTCTGAAACCACATCACCACATCACTGTGTGCTTTGTATTGGGGGAAGAAAATAAAGAAACCAATGTGAAACCTGGCCTCCATCTTCTGTCCCCTAGCTCCCACCCACTCCCTTTCCTCAAAGCAAACAGCGCTCCCTAGCTACCCCAATTCTTTTCTGCTACCTGATCTCTCATGTAAAACAGGCAACAACTCCTCCAGGCAAGGGGACCCGTAATCTGCTACTCCCACTGACTGGTGACATGAGAATTCAGTGACTCCTGCTCTCAATGATTGCCTGGCTTTCAAGTAATTAACTGTAACATGTAATCACCGATTCTCCTATACCCTCCCTGCTTCCACCCATGTCCAATCTTCCCACCACTTCTGTGCCTTCATTTCACGTAAATTACTCACCTGGCAATGACTCCCTGTAACATACACAATGCAAGCAAGCATTCGGCAGTGACAAATGCTTGTTCCTCGTGCTTTTGCTCACTTGCTTGACAAAGAAGTCTGTTTCCTTCACTATGTCCCCTTTAGCTTTGCCCACTGTAGAAATGTGGCAAATATTGTACATTTGTATCTCCTGTATTGTGCTATACCTCAGTAAAGCTGAATTTCTGAAAAAGGTAATGGGTATAACACATTTTACTACATCATGATGTTTATCCTTATTACTTAACCTCATCTGCTTGTTTATCCTTTTACCTGGCAGTCTGATGATATTATATCAAACGCAACATTGGTCTATTCACATTCAAGAGCTAGTGTACTGCTTATAAATAACTTTAAGAAGTAGTCCACTATCACTCCTTATGTCTGATTATTTTTTTCTTTTGTTTTGCTAATGACAGGATTTTCTATCAGACAGTATTATGCGTGATGTGTAGAACAGCACAGTACCTTGAGATTTAAATAGCTACTTCTGTTCCTCCTTATACATTGTCAGGGTGTGCCGACCGCACACTGAAACCCTGATGGCGAAATCCTTCACAGCAACAATCTCAACAGGTTTCAAGATTGTCACTGTGAGGGACCTGGGGGCAAACATTTGCTTTTTCGCCATGTTTGTCCCCCCTAATCAACTCTGATTCGGAGTTGATAACCTCTAGTGGAAAGACATCAATGTTGGACAGGCAGGGATGTCACTTTGCCGAACCTCGACAGTGTTATCAATTCGGCATAGGTAAACCCATCAACAGCATTGTGACCAAACTAACTGTGCATTACTAGTAATCAAGAAGAGCCCTTCTCCTGCTGCTTGACTGATAACTTTTGATGAATGTTACCAATTGGGCAGCAGGGCTTAAACACAGAAACACAGAAACATAGAAATAGATGATAGATAAGGACCACTAGGCCTATCTAGTCTGCCCATTTTCCCTGCCTACTGTAAATGCCACAGACCCTACTTGATCTCTGACTTTACCATCTCGTTCCTATTGCTAGGGTTCCCCTATGCCTGTCCCATGCATGCTTGAATCCCCCCATTGTGTTTGCCCCCACCACCTCTGCTGGGAGTCTATTCCATGCATCCACCACCCTTTCTGTAAAGAAATACTTCCTCACACTACCCCTTCGTCTACCCCCATCCAACTTCACGTCATGCCCCCTTGTTCTTGGACATCTCCTTTTCTGAAAGATGCTACCCTCCAGTATCCTAGCTATGTCTTTTAGATATTTGAAGGTTTCTATCATATCTCCCCTGTCTCTTCTCTCCTCCAGGGTATACATATTGAGGTGTCCCAGTCTCTCCTCATATGACTTTTGGCGCAGGCCCTGCAACCTCTTTGTTGCCCTTCTTTGAATGGCCTCCACCCTGTCTATGTCCTTAAGGAGATGGGGCCCCCAGAACTGAACACCGTATTCCAAATGAGGCCTCAATAATGATCTGTAGAGTGGCATCACCACCTCCTTCCTTCTGCTGGTGATAGCTCTCCCTATGCACCCCAGCATCCCACTGGCTCTCCCCACAGCCTTGACACATTGTTTGGCCACCTTTAGGTCATCAGATATGATTACCCACAAATATCTTTCCTGTTTGGTAACAATCAGCTTCTCCCTTCCCCGTTATGTAATCCTCCCCTGGGTTCTTGCACCCCAAATGCATGATTTTGCACTTTTTCACATTTAATCTCAGGTGCCATACTCGGGATCATTCCTCCAGTTCATGTAGGTCCCTCCTCATTTTTTTTTCACCCCTCCCAGAGAGTCCACCCTGTTGCAGATCTTAATGTCATCCACAAAGAGGCACACCTTCCCCTCTAGCCCCTCCACAATGTCACTTATGAAGACATTAAACAGGACTGGGCCCTGGACTGATCCCTGTGGCACCCCGCTGGCCACCCTCCTTTCCTCAGATTGAGCACCATTTACTATGACCCTCTGTCTTCTATCACTCAACCAGTTCCTCACCCAGTTTATCACCTTGTGACCCACTCCCAGGCTGCCTAGCTTGTTCACAAGTCTTCTATGTGGAACGGTATCGAAGGCCTTACTGAACTCCAGGTAGATGATATCCACTGCTCACCCCTGATCTACAACCTTAGTCACCCAGTCAAATAAATCAATTCGATTGTAACAATTTAATTGATTTCTCCCCCATTGTGATGTAACAATGGGGGAGGTTACATGCTGATGATCTAAGGGGACTAGCACAGCATTTCACATCACACCCAATACTATTGGGTAGAAAACCATCTAATGAGCACGCTGAAAAAGAAAATCGCTTCAGAAATAACAAGTAAAAAAGGACTTCTTTTAAAAATTGCAACATTTTTGTCCTATTATGTTTTGGTACTACTAGCTCTTTAATAATTAGTACCAAGGGCTCTATAATAATATTTTTATCCTACTTATTTCACTATATTTGGGGTAGTTTCTTCGGTTCCATGACCTATCTGACAAACGGCACCACACTGTTTGTTAAGGGTGGATTTAGGCATGATTCAGTCCTTAGAAATAAAGCTGTTACCTCTTTTTTGGGGGGGGGACTAACATTGCTAGTTTCTCTACTATCCTTTTATGGTGGGATACATGTTTAGAATTCATTACAATTTCTAATGGATTACGGCCCAGTGGTGCTGAGGGCTGAGGCACTGGATGCCACACCTCGCACCACGCTGACGACCTGGGTTCGGGAATGAGCCAGGATTGTCAGGGGTTGACAGGGGAGGACTAGGATTGAACATCCACAGACAGCTCTCCTACTCCTGGGGTGGGATGTGGAAGCACACCGCACTGCGGCGGCCCCTGGGGATGCCCCAGAGGCACTACACACACAGGTGTCAGCAGAGGGGGAATGCGGCAGACGTCTGCACTTCAGTGCATGGATGTCATTGCACGTCCATGCTCCATCGGGGACCTACTGGAGGAAAATGGCTGGGCGTGACCGAAGCAGCTTGATGACCTCACCCTGTGGGGCTGGGAGGACTGTCATGGAATTGCACTGGGGGGGGGCTGAGGCCAGCTTGGCTAGGCAGGACATAGGGGAGCCCCCAGTGAGTCGGCGACGGCTGTACCAGACCTCATCATCATGCGAGTGAGTGTGCTGCTCTCCTGGCGGGCAAGGCCAGCGGTTGGATGCCCCCGCTGGTAAGTCGCCGCAACAGGTGTTAAAACTGTGATATGATTTAAAAAAACAGTTTCTACTGGATTCAATACATATTACATATATAAATCGCATACTTAAACTCTAACAAGAGCCAATATGGCAGCAAAATAATGGTATTCAGGGCAGTGAGAAATGTGTAAATTACTGTAGCAATTTTTGCACTAACCACTGAGCCACCTAACTGCACTTTCTAATTGTTGTGATAAACACACACACACTGATTAATACATATGCACATACTGTATATGCATAAATATTCCAGTGTAATATAGCAGTGCACCGTCTACACACATTTTTACAGATTAAAAAAAAAAGACATCAAAGGACCATTTTCTTCTTTTCAGGCTCCGAGGGACAAGACATCTCATTTAAATCAGCAATGATGCCAGCCCACCAGTACAGCAGTAGGCTCTCTGCTTGTGACACCGATGTGCCGGGTACTGGAACAGACTCTGGAGTCAGAGGGCCAGCTTGGGGGGAAGAAGGGTTGAGCGTCCTGGAGACTGCTCTCCTTCTCCGGATGGAGGGTGGGTTGTGTGTCCAGTGTTCTGCTGACCTCTAGCGGAAGCTGGGGGGGTTCATCAAAACATGATCGGCACCAGATTAGCTGAGAGGCGAAACAGACATTGTGCGACATCATTGCATGTTCCGCCTCTCTGGGGATAGTTTCCACCAAAATGCTGCCTCCTCCCTTCATGACACTCCGCCCTCAGTGTCTGCCTTGCTCCCTTTGGCTCCTGATCGGTGACTGAGCGACGTGTCTCTGCCAGCACGTTCCGGTCCCATGGCCTCGCTCTGGGGAATAAGCCAGGGTGTTCCTAGGGTGGGGAAGCCTGCTGGAGCCCTGACTTAAAATCCACAAGTCCCAGACTGACCAACAGCCCCATCCAGTAAGGGGCGAGCCTGGGATCTGGATCACTGAGGCAGATAAGCCCTGGGGATGGTCGGAGATTAAGTGGTGGTGGGTTGAGCCTTGGGAGGGTGGCAGTGACAGAAAGCATAGTAAATATCCCAAAACAAAAAATCAGCTATGACCTGCATTAGGTTGAAACTGATCTAGACAGCAGGGGAATGTAGACTAGCAATTTTTGCACTAACCACCGAGCCATCTAACTGCAGTTTCTAATTATGATACACACACACACTAACTAAGACATATAGATACATAGATACATAGACAGTGTCGGTAGATAAGGGCCTATGGCCCACCTAGTCTGCCCATTTGAGTTGTAACTTCAGTTTATGTTTTCCTAGAACTCTGTTGCCCCTTACCCCTGACTTCCAGAATTCCTTTATGTCTATCCCATGCATTCTTAAATCCCGTGATTGTTTCAGCCCCCACCACTTCCTCAGGCAGGGTGTTCCACTTGTCCACCACCCATTCTGTGAAGAAATTCTTCCTCACATTTCCTCTGAATCGTCCTCCCTCCAACTTCATCCCATACCCTATACACATGAATGCATATATATATATTCCAGTATAATATAGCATTGCACTGTCTGCACACATTTTTACAGATTAAGGTAGAAGACTTGGTTTGCTGGCCAAGGCACCTAGCTTCGCCTGAGCTCTTTCCTTCTAAGACTGCTTGAAAGGCAGAGTAGAGAAACTTACCAGAGCAAGGGAAAAGGATTAAGACTTAGTTTGGCTAAGCAGATTTACTGTGTGGTGGTGTTTTTATTTTTTACTCACAGGGATGGCTACTGTTTGTTGCTAACATTTCATTGCTTTATTTTTCTCCGATTCAAATTGTTGTTGCTGGTATACCTTCTTCTGCATTATTACAAGGTGTGCCTACAGGTGTGTCTAACAGATTACTCCTGTAATCTTCTGATTCAAATTGTCTTTGCAAGGTATATCTTCTGTTACTGCTTTATTTTCTCTGGAGCAAAGTGTTTCTTACAGCGTATATCTTCTGTGAAATTATTACAGGTGGTGCTTTACAGGTTTTCAGTTTTATCTAACATTAGGATAAGCTTTCAGGGTTACTGCATTTGTTGTTGACTGATTGTTTCTGCTCTTACCTCCTTGTTCTTTCATCCGTGGTTCTTCTTTTTAGGCAGGGGAAGGGCCCAGCCACCCACCCCCATCCCCAACCACCCCACGCTACACTCCTTTTATAAAGTACCACAGTTGTGACATTTCCTGTGGCAGAGCAGGAAGGGGCAGATCAGTGGGGCCTCCACAAGGTGATCTCATTTACAGGGGCACTAGTAATTTAACTTGTTATAACAAGTTAAACAAAGCACAATTAAACCATTACCTGCATTTTTTTCCTTTTTTTTTTCCTTCTAATTACTCTGACTAGGTTACAAACCCAGCAACTTATTTGGAATGGATTTCATTAACTGCAGGTACTGTGGAACAATTTTCAGAAGGACAGTCTTACAGGATTTAGGACACTGTCCTACATGCTGGGCCTTTGAGATCTTAGGGCTCAGCCTGGCAGCATGGGCAGAGATTGCACGCCTCAAATTTCATTGAAGAGGAAATACATTATAAGAACCACCCGCCATTTCCCCAGCATCCAACAGAAAAACCTTGACCGCAGAGGGTAGTTGGTCCAGGAGGTTGGCAGGTGGTTACGAGGAGCAAATCAGGTGCCCCATCACTCTCTGCTCCAACACATTACCTCCAAAACCATATAAACACTATAAACAGGTATCTGCCTCTATCTCTGAAATCAAATAAAGAGGCAGAAGACACTGCAGAGCAGGACACTCATGGCACAGGAGCTAGCACAACAAAACTCACCCAAATCAGGAACCAAAACAAAACAAGCACAAAGGAAATCCAAAAACTTCTGATCATAGGAGACTCCATGATTCGAGGAGTTGATACCCATCTCCAGCCAGGGGTGATGGTCAGATGTCTCCCAGGTACATCAGCATGGAGAGACACTGACCGCATTGCTAAAATTGTTCACAAAGCAGGAGAAAACATTGATGTCCTAGTACACATATGGACTAATGATCTCACCAGCCGGTCAGTTGTGGAGACCAAGGAACACCTGACTAGGCTGGGTGACAAACTATCATCTATTTCGTCGGCATCTCCTTCTCTGAGATCCTGCCAGTCTGGGAGAGGGAGCAGATGGACGGAAGGTCAGAGAAGGGGAGATAGGGAGCTAAACACGTGGCTCAAGGGCTGGTGCCAGGAAAAGGACATATATTTGTAGGAACTGGCAACAGTTCTGGGAGCGAAAGTTCTTTAAATTTGATGGACTGCATCTGACTAAAGAGGAGTCAGCATTGGGGCAGAAGTGTGACGTCTTTGCAGAATATTTAAACTAGCAAATGGGAGAGGGTGGCACCCCATACGCCGAATGGGAAGAACACCCTCCCCTCAGCTAGTGGTCAAACAGGAATTCAGCATGTTTGGGTCGCTCATTTGCATCACCAGGTAAGAAAAAGGTTTGTCTCCCCACACGACGACAGGGTAATGCCAAACTTCACCCAACAACTAACACACCAAAATCTGGGCCAATGGAAAATCATGTACACAATGCTCACAGCCTGGGAAATAAGATCCCAGACCTGCAGGCAATAATGTCAGAGGCTAAACTGACATAGTAGTAATTAGTGACACGTGGTTTACCAGTAACCACACTTGGGAGACTTCAGTACCTGGCTATGTATTGTTCAGAAGAGACCGAGGTGCAAAAAGGGGGGGAGGAGTGGCCCTGTATGTTAATTAAAATATCAAAGCTACAGAAATTCAGAATACACATAAGGAGCCAGAAGAACTGTGGGTCACCCTGGAAACAGGAAATGGGACAGCCATAAGAACTGGGGTTGTCTACAGGCCCCCAGACCAGAGGGAGGACATAGACACATTACTGTTAGAAGATATACAAAACATGACAGCTAAAGGGGAGGTTCTGATAATGGGAGACTTCAACATGCCGGATACAGATTGGTCAATACCAGCAGGAACATCTGCCAGAACTAGACTCATAGTGGATTCCTGCAGGGGAAGGCCTCAAACAACTGGTATAGCAACCACAAGAGACAGGGCTATCCTAGATCTAGTACTGACTAACAAAGAAGGGATCACAGATCTCCAGGTAGAAGGTCACCTGGGGCCAGTGACCATCACATGGTATGGTTCAATTTGGCTACTACATCTAAATCATCCCATTCCAAGGCAAAATATGGGACTTCAGAGGAGCTGACTTTGATAAGATGGCCAACAGAGTTAAGCTTAGCCCTGGCAAAAAGAAACACAGGGTGAGGGGTACAGGCAAAGTGGGCAAGCATTAAGGATGCAATACTTGAAGCAACATCCCATTGTGTTAGACAGAAAAGGAAGTGCAAAAGAAGAAGGAAACCACTTTGGTTCTCAAATACAGTAGCAGAAAAGGTCAGTGCCAAAAGGCTGGCCTTCAGGAAATATAAGGGAACACAGCGGGATGAAGATAGGGAGGCATACCAAACTGCCCTAAGGGAAGCAGGTAAGGCAATAAGGCAGGCAAAGTCCCAAACTGAGGAAACACTAGCACGAACAGTAAAAGAAGGTGACAAGACTTTCTATAGATACATTAGTGAAAGGAGAAAGTCCAGAGGGTATTGCTAAGCTTAATGGAGAAAAGGAGCATGTGAGGAGGAGGACCCTGTAAAGGCATCTATCCTAAATAGATACTTTTGCTCAGTATTTACTGAAGAGAAGGTAGGAGGCCCACAGCTCAGCATCATGGACACGGGGAGGAGGTGAGCACTACCCCTTCACAAAAGAAAGGGTCCTACAAGAGCTTCAAGCTCAGGGTGGATAAGGCAATGGGACCTGATGGCATAAGCATCCCAGGGTACTTAAGGAGCTAAAGGAGGAACTAGCAGAGCATTAGCAGAATTGTTTAGTGAGTCTCTGAGCACAGGAGAGGTCCCAGAAGACTGGAGAAGGGCTCATGTGATCCCGCCTCACAAGAGTGGTAGCAGGGAGGAGGCGGGGAACCACAGACCGGTCAGTCTTACCTCAGTAGTGGCAAGATTATGGAGGCAATTCTTAAGGAAAGGATAGCAACACCTGGAATCATAGGGCACAGGATCCAAGACAGCATGGGTTTAAAAGGAGGTCCTGTCAAACTAATCTCATAGATTTCTTTGACTGGGTAACCAGAGTGGTGGACCAAGGGGAGCAGTTGATGTCGCCTACCTTGACTTCAGCAAAGCTTTTGACACTATTCCACATAGAAGATTGATAAATAAGCTGGGCAGACTCGGGGTGGGTCAGAAGTTGGTCAACTGGGTGGCAAACTGGTTGACGGGCAGAAAACAGAGAGTGGTGGTAAATGGCATACAGTCAGAAGAGATGCAAGTCACAAGTGGGGTACCTCAGGGATCAGTCCTGGGGCCAGTCCTCTTCAACATCTTCATTAGTGACCTTGCAGATGGACTAGAGGGTAAGGCTTGTCTGTTTGCAGATGACACCAAGATCTGCAACAGAGTAGATGATCCAGATGGGGTGGGCAGAATGAGAAGAGATCTGGATAAACTAGCAGAATGGTCAGAAGAGTGGCAACTGGGATTTAATGCAAAAAAGTGCAAATCCATGCACATAGGGAAGAGAAACCCTGAAGCCACCTATAGGCTGGGAGGGAGCTTAGCAGTCACAAAGGAAGAAGAGACTTGGGATCATCATCACTGATGACCTGAAATCATCCAAGCAGACCTCTAAAGCAGTAGGTAAGGCTAGGGGGTGTTAGGGTGTATTAGTAGGGTATCACAAGTCGTAAGAGGGAGGTAATAATCCCTCTGTAAAGACACTGGTTAGGCCCCATCTGGAGTACTGCGCGCAGTATTGGAGGCCACCTTCACAAGGACATTAACTAAATTGAGGCAGTCCAGAGAGGCAACCAAATGGTGCAGGGACTGCATCAGAAGACATATGAGGACAGATTAACGGAGCTCAATATGTATACCCTTGAGCAAAGGAGGGAGAGAGGTGATATGATCAAGGCATTCAAACACCTTAAGGGCATAAACAAGGTGAAAGAGTCTAACATGTTTAAATATAAGAAAAATAGCAGGACAAGAGGACACAGTATGAGATTAGAGGGAGGCCAATTAAGGGGAATGTGGAGGAAATTCTTTTTCACAGAAAGGGTGGTGGATGCATGGAATGGCTTACCACAAGAAGTGGTGGCTATGAATACAGTGCAGGGCTTCAAACAGGCATGGGATAGGCATAAGGAGCAATACAAATGACTATGAATAGATAGGCCACTGACAGAGCAAAGGCCGATGGCACATTTATAAGGTAGAAAAAGAAATGGGCAGACTGGATGGGCCTTGCAGTCCTTATCTGCCGTCAACTTCTATGTTTCTATGTTTCTATGTTTCTAAAAAACAAGATATTGAGAGACTGTTTTCTTTTTTTCAGGCTCTGGGGGACATTGGAGGGCAGGTGAGGTTGCCACGAGACACCTCATTTAAATCAGCAATAGAAACATAGACTTTGATGGCAGATAAGGACCACTTAGCCAACCTAGTCTTCCCATTTTCCTACCTACTGGAGAAGCTGCAGATCCTAGTTAACCAACAGCCTATTTCTTCCTACCCCCTACAAGAATTGCCTTATATCTGTCCCATGCATTCTTAAATTTCCCCCACTGTTTTTGACCCATGACCTCCACAGGAAGGCCATTCCATGTGTCCACCACCCTCTCTGTGAAAAAATACTTCCTTGCATTGCCCCGAGCTGTCCCCCCTCTATCTGCAAATTGTGTCCCCTTGTTCTTGCACATCTCTTTTTCTGAAAGATGCTACCCTCTTTGACTTTGTTAATTCCCTTGTGGTACTTAAAAGTTTCTACCCTGTCCCCCCTCTCCCTCCTTTCCTCAAGGGTATACATATTAAGCTCCTTTAGTCTCTCTTCATGTGGCTTCTGTTGCAGACCCTGCACCATTTTAGTTGCCATTCTTTGGACTGCCTCCATCCTTTCTATGTCCTTGCGGAGATGGGATCTCCAGAACTGAACGCAGTACTCCAGATGTGGTCTTACCAACTGTCTGTACAGAGGGATAACAACTTCCTGTTTTCTACTGGTGATCCCTCTATACATCCCAGTATCCCCCAAGCCATCCCTACTGCCTTCTCACATTGCTTGCTAATCTTTAGGTCATCTGATATGACTACCCCCAGGTCCCTTTCCATTTTTGTTGTTGTTGCTACTTCCCCCAACCCCATTGTGTACTCTTCCCTGGTTTTGTTTCAGGTGCATTGCACTTTGCACTGAATCTAAGCTGCCATACTTCTGACCATTCCTTCAACCTTGCCAAATCCCTTCTCATCCTTTCCACCCCCCCTTGTGTATCAACTCTGTTGCAGATCTTCGTGTCATCTGTAAAGAGGCATACCCTTCCTTCCAGTCCCTCTGCAATGTCACTTATAAAGACATTAAAAAGAATGATATGCATAAGGCCAAAACTGATCTAGATAGTGGAAGAATGCAGACTAGCAATTTTTGCACTAACCACTGAGCCACCTAACTGCATTTTGTAATTGTTGTCACACACACACACACACACACACACACACACACACACACACACTGACTAATACATATACACATATATGCATATATATATATATTCCAGTATACCACAGGATTGCACTGTCTACACACAGAGCATTGCCACACACACTAACACACGTACACTGCCTTATATGACATATATTTACTTATACATCTAATCCTAACTTTTACTGTATTTAGCATAAGCACTGTGTTTTGCACTAACTCACTGTACTAATTTATGGCATGTCTGGGTAACTAAGGCTGTGGATCAGGGAGCTGCGGTGGATATGGCCTATCTGGAGTTCAGAAAGGCCTTTAACACTGTCCCCATAGAAGGCTGATTAACAAACTGTGCAGCCCAGGGGTGGATCCTAAAATAGTCTATGGGTGGAGAATTGGCTGAATGGCAGGAGTCAGATGGTTGTGGAAAACAGGGAGTACTCTGGAGATGGAGAGATGACGAGCAGGGTGCTGCAACGGTCGGTGTTGGGGCTGATCCTCTTCAATGTCTTTATTGGGGACATTGCAAAGGGACTGGAGGGGAAGGTATGCCTTTTCGCAGAGGATACAAAGATATGTACTGTAATAGGGTAGATATGCCAGGGGGTGTTGAAAGAATGAGGGAAGAACTTAAAAAACTGTAGAAATAGTCTGAAGAATGGCAGCTAGGATTCAATGCAAAGAATTGCAGGATCATGCACATAGGGCACAAGAACCCAGGGGCAAAGTACAAACTAGGTGGGGGGAGGTACTGACAGTCAAAAAGCAGAAAAGGGACCTGGGAGTTATCATCTCAGAGGACCTGAGAGAAACTAGGCAGTGTGTTATGGCAGCTGGAAAGGCTAGCCAGATGCTTGTATGCATAGGGAGGGGTATCACAAGTAGAAAGAGGGAAGTCATCTTGTCTCTGTATAAGACACTTGTGAGATCACACTTGATATACTGCATCCAGTTCAGGAGGCCCAATCTGAGCAAGAACATAGACAGGATGGAGGCGCTGCAATGGAGGGCAAGTAAAATGGTGCAGGGACTGTGGGATAAGACCTACAAGAAAAGACTAAAGGAGTTAAATATGTATTCCCTGGAGGAAAGGAGGGGTGGGGACATGATTGAGACATACAAGTACATCACTGGTATGAACATAGAACAAAAGAAGGAAGCATCTTCCAAAATAAGAGATGCTCCAAGTCAACGGGGCATAAAATGAAGTTAGAGGGGGAAGGCTCAGAAGAAACATGAGAAAATATTTTTTCATGGAGAGGGTGGTTGATGCCTGCAATAGCCTACCAGAGAGGATGGTAGCGGCTAAAACGGTCACAGAATTTAAGAAGGAGTAGGATAGATACAAGGGTATCCTGGAGGCAAGGGGGGGCCCCAGAGTAAAGTCTGGGTATGGAGACTCACACTAGATAGAAATTAATTGGGCAGATTGGGTGGTGATGCTACTCTACCCCCCCCCAGTCCAACATCCCACTGAGCACCCATCACCCCGCATCCCCAGAAACCCCACACACACTCACTCACCTGAACAGGTCCCAGTGTGAAGATCCACTCTCCTATCAAAGACACATCTTGCTGCTGAAACTGGGGACTGCTATATGAAAAATAAGGTAATTGTGGTTCAATGTACTTCAGTGGGTTTTCAACTGCACTTACCTTATTTCTAATATAGCAGTCACCGGTTCCAGCAGCAAGATGTGTCTTCCATGGGACAGTGGCTCTTCACACTGGGATCTGTTCTGGTGAGTGAGGGTGTGTGTGGGGAGGGTGGCGGGTGCTCGATGGGAGATTGGGCTGGGGGAATGGACCTTTTTTTACAGATTAAAAAATGACATTGAGGGACCATGTTCTTCTTTTCAGGCTCCAAGGGACATCGGGGAGGGGGGGTTACATAGAAACATAGAAACATAGAAACATAGATTTTGACGGCAGATAAGGACCGCTTGGCCCACCCAGTCTGCCCATTTCCCTACCTAATGGATAAGCTGCAGATCCTAGTTAACCAGCAGACTACTTCTTCCTACCCCCACCCCCTAGAATTGCCTTATGACTGTCCCATGCATGCTTGAATTCCACCACTGTTTTTGACTCCACAGCCTCCTCCGGAAGGCAGTTCTACACATCCACCACTCTCTCTGTGAAAAGAGATTTCCTCACATTACCCCTGAGCCGTCCCTCCCATCTTTAAATTGTGTCCTCTTGTTCTTACACATCTCTTTTTCAGAAAGATGCCACCCTCCTGGACTTTGTTGATTCCCTTGAGGTACTTGAACGTTTCTATCATGTCCCCCCTGTCCCTCCTTTCATCATTGGTGAGAGAACTCCCATTGCAGAGAGCGCATTCTCCACTGGGCCCAATGAACCACACTGGTGCATGCTGCCATGTATCCCAGGAAGCACAGGAAATCTTGAGTAGGGTGCAACTGCCCAACCCAAAATGATCAGGCAAAGAAGGAGAGTACATTCCCCCCCCCCCCGGTCGGACTGAAACCGCGCCCTGGCTCTGCAAGAGTTGAGCTCCGCCCTGATGAACTGTATTACCTAAGAAGGCACGATATAAGCAGGTCTGAAGGGCTAGATCCCTGGAACTCTCCACTATATTTTTTTAACTTTCTATTTTTTTTCTCCTTACCCCCACCCCGGAGCTACGCTTCTTCAGGAGACTCCTAAATGCCCCCTCGCGACTGACCTACCTGAATCCCCAGGAGGTTCCCCCATGGAGCTGTGCTTATACCCCCAGGCAGGTAAGGGGCGGGGCCAGGACACCCAGATATCTTCTTGTCTTGTTGGGTCCCCCGGTGGTCAGGCAGGCAGTCGCAATCAGGGCAGGCACTGGAGCTCAGTCTACCCATGCTCCAGCGGCGCCCCTTTTTCTTTTGTGTGGTGGGAGCCGTGACGTCAAGGCCTTACACCGACGTCCACCACACAGCTCCCTTTGGTCTGTTCTACCAGCCTGCTGTATCTCAAGGCTCTGTCCTGGGTCAGACAAGCTGTGGATCCTGTCCCTCCCTTCCCCCTGGAGAAGGCGAGCAGTCCCTGGGATGCTCAGGCCTTCTCCCCCAGCCGACCCTCCAGTGACCCAAGTCCACTCCTGAACCCGGGTCACCGGTGTCGCAAGCGGAAATCCAACCATTGCGCCAGCAGAACTCTCAACTATGAGCCAGTCATCCAGGTAGGGGTACAACCCTGATACTTCGGCATCTCAGGTAGGCTACCACCACTGCAATGCACTTGAAGACCCTGGGAGCTGAGGAGAGGCCGAAGGGCATGGCCTGGAACTCGTAGAGAATCCTTTCCGTATGGAACTGCAGGAACCAGCGGTGGGACAGATGGATGGGAACATGGAAGAAATGTGTTCTGCTCTAGAGATGGAATGATCAGAGAGTGACAACCCTGAAGGTGCACTACCAAAGGAATTTGTTCAGTTCATGCAGATCTAAGATGTGTTGCCAGCCCTCTGTCTACTTTGGGACCAATGGCACCTGTAGACAAACCCTGGGCTTACTAGAGGGTCTGGAACTGGAACCACCACCTCCTTCTGGAGGAACTGGGCAATGTCTTCCCAAAGGGCTGACAGCATGTCGACAGACACCATATCCTTCCATGGCGCTTGGCTTGAGGTGGGTAAGCCTCAAACTCTAGAGGCAGATCCTGACAGACCACATTGATGACCCACCTGTCTGTGGTAAAAGTAGAACAGGCAGAAAGGAAGTGGCAGAGCCAGCCACCCACGGCAGCACCCAGGAGAGACAGAATGGGCATGGGGGAGGCAACCCCCCTTCCAGTCACTGAGCAGGCTTGGAGACAGAGGAGGGACCAGCTGAGGAAGCAACAGGACCTCGACCACCTGGCTTATGGACAACCGAAGCAACAGGCTTTGCTCGAGGATGTCAAGCCTGGGTCTGCTGGTCAGCCAGGGGCTGGGACAGCTTGGCCACAGGGGTAGAGAGAAGCTGAAAGGGCTTCTTCCTTTGAAGCTTGAAGCCCTTGGGATCCCTCTGAGCAGAGGTGACAGAGTCCAGGGTGGCAATGGACTTGATGAGAGTAAGGTGTCCTTCCACCCCCAGCCTGAACAGGTTGGTGCCCAAGAAGGATACATCTGCCAACTTGTGATGGGTATCCACCGTAAAGGCAGAGATCCGCAGCCAAGCCCTGCGGTGCATGGCCACCGTGGCAGCCAGAGACTGAGTGCAGGAGTCTGATTGCCACTAGATACCTCATTTCAATCAGCAATGACATGCATAAGGCTGAAACTGATCTAGATAGCGGGGGAATGTAGACTAGCAATTTCTACACTAACCCTGAGACACCTAAATGCACTTTCTAATTGTTGTGATACACACACATACATATATATATATATGTGTATGTGTGTGTGTGTGTGTGTATGTATATATATATATATATATATATATATATATATATATATATACATACATATTCCAGTATAACATAGCAGTACACTGTCTATACATACAGAGCATTGCCACACACACTAACACGCATACAACGCTTTATATGGCATTTATTTACTTTTACATCTAACCCTAATTTTTACTGTATTTAGTTAGGATAAGCACTGTGTTTTGCACTACCGTATTGCACTAATCTACAGCATGACTGGGTAACTATGGTAGATGACCAGGGAGGTGCAGTGGATGTGGCCTGTCTGGACTTCAGAAAGGCCTTCACACCATCCCCCATAGAGGCTAATTAACAAACTGTGCAGCCCAGGGGTGGATCTTAAAACAGTTCTGTGGGTGGAGAACTGACTGAATTGCAGGAGTCAGAGGGCTGTGGTAAACAGGGAGTACTCTGGAGAGGGTGAGGTGACGAGCAGGGTGAAGCAGGGGTCAGTATTGGGGCCAGTCCTCTTCAATATCTTTATTGGGGACATTGCAGAGGGACTGGAGGGGAAGGTATGCCTCTTCGCTGATGATACAAAGGTATGCAATAGGGTGGATATGCCAGGGGATGTTGAAAGAATGAGGTAAGACCTTATAAAAACTGAAGAAATGGTCTGGAGAATGACAGCTGGGATTCAATGCAAAGAAGCACAGGATCATGCACATAGGGATCAAGAACCCAGGGGCAAAGTATGAACTAGGTAGGGAGGTACTGGCAGTCACAAAGCAGGAAAAAGACCTGGGAGTTATCATCTCAGAGGACCTAAGAGAAACTAGGCAGTGTGATAAGGTGGCTGGAAAGGCTAGTCAGATGCTTGGATGCATAGGAATAGGTATCAGGAGTATAATGAAGGAGGTCATCTTGCCCCTGTATAAGACGCACATAAAACCGCACCTGGAATACTGCGTCCATTTCTGAAGGCCCCATCTGAGAAAGAACATAGACAGAGTGGAGGTCGTGTAGTGGAGGGCAAGTAAAATGCTGCAGGGCTTGTGGGATAAGACCTATGAGGAAAGACTGAGGGAGATAAATATGTATTCCCTGGAGGAAAAGAGGGGAGTTGGGACATGACTGAGACATACAAATACATCACCTATATAAACAAAGTACAGGGAGGAAGCATCTTCCAAAGTAAGAGATGTTCCAAGTCAAGGCGGCACAAAACGAAGTTAGAGGGGGAAGGCTCAGGGGACATGTGAGAAAACATTTTTTCATGGAGAGGGTGTTGTACATTTGGAATAGCCTACCAGAGGGGTGCTAGGGGCTAAAATGGTCACAGAATTTAGAAGGAGTGGGATAGACACAAGGGTATTCTGGAGGCAAGGAGGGGGGCTCCAGAGTTCAGTTTGGGCATGTGGCCTCACACTAGATAGGGATTAATAGGGCAGACTGGGTGATGATGTGACTTCCACCTCCCCAGCCCAACCTCCAAATGAGCACCCACCACCCTATATCCCCAGACACCCCCACACCCCCCACACCCTCCTCCTCTCACCCAAACAGGTTCCAGTGTGAAGATCCACTCTTCCATCGAAGACACGTCTTGCTGCAGGAACTGGGGACTGCTATATGAGAAATAAGGTAAGTGTGTTTCAGTGTACTTCAATGGGTTTTCAACTGCACTTACCTTATTTCTCATATAGCAGTCGCAGGTTCCAGCAGCAAGATGTGTCTTCCATGGGACAGTGGATCTTCACACTGGGATCTGTTCAGGTGAGTGGGGTGTGGGGTGGCAGAAGCTCAGTGGGAGGTCAGGGTGAGGGTGCAGATTAAAAAAACACATTGAGGGACCGTGTTCTTATTTTCAGGCTCTGAGGGACATCGGAGTGTGGGGGTGGGGGGGGTTGACACTAGACACCCCAATTAAATCAGCAATGGCATGTATAAGGCTGAAACTGATGTAGATAGCAGGGGAATGTAGACTAGCAATTTTTTGCACTAAGCCAACTCACTGCACTTTCTAATTGTTGTGATACACACACACTAATATATACATATATGCATGTATATTCCAGCATAACATAGTAGTGCACTATCTACACATATTTTTACAGATTAAAAAAAAATACATCGAGGGACTGTTTTCCTCTTTTCAGGCTCCGAAGGACATCGGAGGGTGAGGGGTTGCCAGTAGACACCTCATTTAATTAAGCAATGACATGCATAAGGCTGAAACTTATCTAGATAGTGGGGGAACGTAGACAAGCAATTTTTGCTCTAACCACTGAGTCACCTAACTGCTAGAGCTATGCGGAATATAACATTCCACACAATTTTGCCAAATTTTAAATTTCAGTTATATTATTCTCATTTTAAAAGTACGCATCCAAATAACACCAACTTTGGATCGTAAACAGTACCAAATGGCTTACACACTGGGATCTGTGCAGGTATGTGAGGATGTGTGTGGAGGTGTGGGGTGGCAGGTGCTCAGTGGGCAGTCAGGCTGGGGGTGCAGGGTTGCATCCACGATGGACCATTTTTTAAAGATTAAAAAAGACATTTAGGACTGTTTTCTTCTTTTCTGGCTTCAAGGGTCATCGAAGGGCAGGGGGGGGGTTGCCACTACACACCTCATTTAAATTAGCAGAGACAATCATAAGGCTGAAATTGATCTAGATAGCGAGGGAACACAGACTAGCAATTTTTGCACAAAACCCTGAGCTACTTTACTGCACTTTCTAATTGTTGTGATATATACACCCACACTAATGCATATACACATACGGTATATGCATATATATTCCAGCATAACATAGCAGTGCACTGTCTACACACATTTTTACAGATTAAAAAAAAAGACACTGAGGGACCGTGTTAGTTTTTTCAAGCTCTGAGGGACATCAGAGGTTGGGGGGTTGCCACAAGACACCTCTTTTAAATCAGCAAAGACTTGCATAAGAATGAAACTTATCTAGATAGTAGGGGAACGTAGACTAGCAATTTTTGCACTAACCACTGAGTCACCTAACTGCTAGAGCTATGTGGAACATAAAATTCTGTCCGAGGAATGCATGCAGAATGACCATTTCGATTCCATGAAATTTCATGGCATTTTCATGAAAATTCTGTGGAATTGTGCCAAATTTTACATTCAATTATTTCACTATAATTTTAAAAGCACACATTCAGACAATACCAACTGTGGAATGTGAACAGTACCAAATGGCTTACAAATGTGTACCAAACTTCGGAGTCATAGGTTGAAAGGGGGAAGAGTTATAGGTGGCCAAATAGGTAATCAAAATGTAATTTTCAGTTATTTTGAGATCATTTTAAAATTTCTCAACCAAATTTCTCCCCAATGTCAGCATTTAGAGAAGCATCCATCATGGATATAGGCACTGCATTTCAAGTCTTAAGCTTCAATGGGAGCTGAGTTATAAGTAGCCAAACATTTTGCCAAAATTTAGATTTCTGTCATTTTAGTATAATTTTGATAGTATTCCTTGAAATCTTATAAAATTTGACGGGTATATGGATTATCAAACATTTTGTATTTGTACGTAGTTTGAGATTTCTAGCTTCAAATGGGACTGAGCTATAGCCTAACAAACATGTTGCCAAAATGTAAATTTCAGTTATTTCCCTCTAATTTTAAAACAACATATCCAAATTTAAACAGAGTTGAAACATTTAAACTGCCATACCACATGGTCATTTCTGAAAAAGTTAATATTTTCAGCTTTAAATGGAACTGAATTAAAAGTAGTCATACGGGGCGCTAATGAGCACCTAAAGTGAAAGACGTGTTTCTGCCTCACTCTTCATCCCCGGAGTGAAATTAAGTGGAAAAAATAGTAAAATTGCCTTAAAATATGGTTGCTCTTGTTTTGGGAAGTACACTAAATCATCATGGATGAATATTTATCGTCGGCTTCCAGCAGAAGTCGATGTGCGACTGTGAAAACTCCGAAAAAGGGAGCAGCCTGTGCACCAGTGGAGAGCCAGCAGATTGTGTCGTTGTCTGCCACAGAGGTGAGAGCTCTAGGGTGCGAGTTAACGAGGCAGGTATTGGAGGCGCTGGAGCCCTGACTTCATAAGCTGGAGACACAAATCGATGATCGTCTGCAAGAGGTTCTCACACAGCAGGCAGCTCAAGGATCGAGGATTACTGAGGTAGAGGAACGAGTGTCGCAGGTGGAGGATGAAATGCAAGGGGTGCCTGAACAAATTCTGAGCCTGCAAAAAGAACTGGAGGAAATGAAGGAAGCGGTGGATTATCAGGAAAATTACCACCACCACCTCAATCTGCGCCTGAGGGGTCTGCCGGAGGGACAGGAGGGGGGAATGCTCTGGATTTCTGTGCAGAGGCTCTCTCAGAGCTCCTGGGAATTGAACTGAAACATGGTAGGTTAAAGCTAGAGCGAGCGCATCAAGCCGTGGTTCCTAGGCCTTCAGCGTGGCAGCCGCCCCGCCAAATAATTATGCACTTCCATAATTTTCAAGATCGGGAGTGTTAAAGACCTTCAGAGAAAAAGGGCAGGTTTCATATGAGGGGCACCGAATCTCCTTATCCCAATATTACTCTTTGAGACTGTTAACTAAACGTAAAAAGTTCAATGAGTCCATGGCCTTGCTTCGGTCCCTAAAAGTGGAGAATTTCCTATTGTACACTGTGACTCTCAAGGTGAAGCATGAAGGAGCCGCCTATTCCTTTTGGGAAGCGGACATGGTGGTGAAATTTGTGGAAAGTTTGCGCCAGAAGATGGGGTGAAGTCAGGAAGGCAGTTGAAAGGAAAATGGGCCTGTAACCTGACATTCCATCTGAATATGATGCTTGCAGGCTTGTATGGTGCTGTGCACTCGAATATTGCTTTACAAATATTTATAAGGGGAGATATGATTTTCTGGGTGCAAAGGGACACAATGAAGGTAATGGAATGGAGTAACGCGGTCGCTTGGGGGTTGAGCACTTATCTTATCATACCATGCTGTAATAACACGAAACGAACTGGTTGTTCATCTCCCGCTCTCCAGTTGCAGGAGGTGCAGGGTCAGGACAGAGGATGGAAAGGAAGGAAGAACTAAAAACTGACTGGATGGATGGCATATGGACTGAAACTAGGCGGAGGGGGGTTGATGGATAAATATGAAGAGAGGCTTGGTCTGATGGACATGCAGGGCAATAACGAAAGGGAGGGATCTGAGCAATGCGGTGGGCTGCGGGCTGGGTGTTTCTCTTTTTCCTTCGTACTAGGTGTGGCTGAATACACTATGGACTGGGTTGTGTGTCTACCCGCTCTCTGGTCACAGGAGGTGCAGGGTCAGGATGGAGGACGGCTGGCGGAGTAGAACAATTGGAACTATCAGGATGTTCGAGGGATGGACTAAACTAACGAAAGGGGGGTGACAGACAAAACTAATTAAGAAAAAGGGAGGGGTAAATGTGTGGTGGAGGAGGGGGAACGAAGAGAAAAGGGAAAAGAAATAAATAACAGGCGGAAGGAAGGGGTAAAATAATCAGTGGTGTGGAAAACACAGCAGTGAACAACATGAGGGTGTTCTTGTGGGGGAAGAGAAGAGGAACTGCCTGTTCAACAGGGGTGGAAAGTGGTTAAAATGGACTCAAGGGCATGATAGCAACCGATGCTCGGGGGGGGACATCTCTATCTGGAGGGGTTTTTCATGACATTTATGCAAGGTTGGCAGATAATGTCAGAAAAGGGAGGATGGCAGCACATTTGTTATGGGGGAATTTCTCAAAGGACCAGTCAAGTTTTAGGGACTGACAAATGGGGGAGGGATAAGTCCGAATGTTTGGACAGTTTGGGGGGAACATTTAGAGGTGGTATACATGTTGGTTATACCAGAGTTATATTGTTAATTTGTTTTGTTTGCACACATATATATGGATCAAAACTGACAATGTGCCAAACAGGTTTGTCTGAAGGGAGGGGATGGCTGAACGGGAATATGTACATCATTGGAATAAGGAAGGTGAATGGGGGTTGGGAGGGATCTACATTTACTATATAAATGGCTGGTAAACAAGATTTGGGGATTTGCTCTTGGAATGTTCGAGGGATAGCGACACCTGTAAAGAGAACTAAACTGCCTACTGCCATGAAACGACAAGGAATTCAGGTGGCGTTGCTGCAGGAAACACATCTGACTGTGGTACAGCATTTGAAGTTAGTGAGGGGATGGGTGGGGAAGTGCTTCGCAGCCTCGTTTAAAGCACACAAGACAGAAGTCACTATCCTTCTGCATAAAAATGTACTGTTCCAGGTAAAAAGAGTGGTTAGAGATCAAAGTGGTGGGAGATATGTATTTGTAGAAGGAGAGCTCTGGGGAGAGCAGATTACCTTTGGAAGTACTGTATATATGCCCCTGCTGTATTTGAGGCATCATTTTATAGTACAATTCTCTCACTTCTGATAAAGGAGCAGTTTCCTGGATTGGTCCTGGGAGGGGATCTAAATTGCACTCTGGATCCACATTTAGACCATTCACAGAGCACAGGACAGAGAAGTGAGGCAATTAGACAGTGGCGCAGGGGTATGGGAGAGCTGAAGTTAGTGGATGGGTGGAGGGAAGCAAACCCAGGTGCGAAAGAGTATTCTTTTTATTGTAACCCTCACGGTACATGGTCAAGGATAGATTATCTTTTTATCCTCCAGGACTGATACAGAAGGTTACAAATGGCGCGTCACAGCCATATCTATATATCTGATCATGCCATGGTAATAGTCTCATTTAGGATGAACAGGCCGAGGGAGGACCCTCCACCTTGGAAGTTTCCGACCTATCTGCTAGGGATAAGAAGTTTATGAGTACTTAAAGATTGTTGGGAAACTTACATAGTAAATAATGGGGATCTACCACCAGTAAGGAGGTAATATGGGATGGGAAAGGCACATATGAGGGTATGATAATAAAATACGTGGCAAGGGACAAGAAACAGAAACAAGCTAGAAGAGTGAATTTGGAAGGTAAAGTGAGGAGTTGGAAGAAAGGTGGCAGGGGGAAGGCATGAGGGGGACCGGAACAGCCTAAAAGCAGGGAGGGAAGCTCTGAATACTATACTCAGTGAAGAGGCTAGGAAGGCATGGACTTTTGGACGAAAGAGGTTATAAGAATGGGGGAATAAACTGGGCCCTGATGGTGCGCTTTGATGCGAGGAGGAAGGGCCCAACCCATATTTCGCAATTAAGGATAGAGGGATCCTACATAAAGAAGAGACACAAGTGAGAGACTGTTTTCGCAGTTTTTACAAATTTCTATACAGGGCAGAAGGGGGATGGGAGGCTAGGGAAAGGGGGAAATAATTTTTGGACAGACTGAGACTTCCCCAGTTAAGTGAGGGGCAGAGAAAGGTTATTAACAGCCCAATAGAGAAGGTGGAGGTGATGTGGGCGATACAGAGACTACAGATGGGGAAGGCGAGTGGCCCGGACGGCTTCCCCACAGAATATCATAGGTGCTTGGTGGGTCAGGGCTTACCGGAAACTTTTTCAGACGCAGTCATATGTCTGATACTGAAGGAAGGGAAGGATGTTTTGGAGTGTGCATCTTTCCGTCCGATTTCCCTGATTAACTGTGATGCTAAGATATTTGCGAAAGTTTTAGCGGGGCGGTTAGAGGAAGTGTTGCCTGATCTGGTCCACCCAGACCAAACCGGGTTCATTAAGGGGCGGGTATCATATCATAATGTTAGGAGGCTCCTGAATGTGATTTGGGGCGGAGAAGAGGAAAGAGACACCTGTATCCTCCTCGATGGATGTGGAAAAGCATTTGATAGGGTGGAGGGGAGTATTTATTTGAGGCTATGGCCTGTTTGGTCTGGGAGAGCATTTGGGAATGGGTGCATGCTCTGTATAGGTCACCCAGAGCAAGAGTCTTAGTAAATGGCACACTTTCGATGGGATTTGGATTAGGTAGGGGAACGAGGCATGAGTGCCTCTTCTCATTGCTTTTGCTTTAGCAGTGGAGCCTTTACACAGCCATTAGACAGGAAGTGATGTAGTACAAGGGCAAGGGAGCATCTGGGGAGCAGCACAAAGTAGCCATGTATGCTGATGACATGTTACGCTTCATAACAGATCCTGAGAAATCTATGCCTGGTCTTCTGCAACTTATCAGTAAGTTTGCGGAATTCTCAGGATACAAACTGAACTTAGATAAATCAGAGATTATGAGGCTCCCCAAAAGAAACAAGAGGGAACAGGGTGGAGTTTTTAAGAAGGTAGGAGGGTATTTTAGGTATCTCAGGATAAAAATTGGTTGGGTATTAGGGGATCTGTATAAACTTAACTATAACCCTATACTTAAGATGGTTGCTTCCAATCTAAACGGTGTACCTCATTGCCAATCTCATGGTTAGGGAGAATAAATCTGATAAAGATGAATATACTCCCATGCCTGTTATATGTTATGCAGATGCTTCCTATGGGAATCACTAGAGAAGATATAAAAGGGTTGGAGAAATTGTTCTCTGGGTTTGTGTGGCAGGGAAAACGCTCAAGGATTAGTCTGCGGCATCTCAAAACAGATACGGCTAAAGGAGGGGCAAATTTCCCAGACACGGGTACATATTTCCTGGCAGCACAGCAAAGATATATAAGTGACTGGATTCATAAACCTCCAGCAGCCAGATGGGTGGACCTAGAACAGAGGGATTGTAAGGCACAACTTTCTGCATATCTAGATAGACGGGCAGGGGGGCATAGAAGACAGGAGTTCAGAATCCACTGGTAGAGGAGACACTGAATAGCTGGGACAGGATGTTAAGATGCAGAGGGGTAGGGGCATTAGATACATATCTAGTGCTGCTAGGCAAGATCCATTCTTCGTGCCAGGTTGGGAAGATCCTGGTTTTCGAATGTGGGAGAAACAGGGTATAAAGAGTGTGGGGGACTTGTGGGTAAGGGGACAATTGGGCTCAATCCTAGAGTTACGCCAAAGATTTAAATTAGGAGAAGGGCAGTTATTCCATTTTTTTCAGGCCACAGCATATGTGTGGGGGCTTGAAAGGGATGGGTCGGGGTTGAGGAATTACGGAAGATAGAAGCTCAAATACAGATGTCACGGGGGTATTAGAGGGTTTATGGGGAAAGTAGTAAGGAATATAAGACAATGTTTACCAGATTTATCGGGAAGACCCAGAAGACTTTGGGAAAGGGATCTCGGGATAGAGATAAGTGATAAGAACTGGGGGGAGCTCCTTAGTATGCATATGGGTATTCTTAAAAGTAATAAATTCAAGTAAGCTTTTTATAAGTTTATACATCGGGCTTATAACCCACCAGTAACTGTACACAAAATGTCACCCTGCAGTCTCACCTTATTGTAAAAGGTGTAACTGGGAGAATGGTACTTATGTACACTGTTTTTGGGGATGCCCCATCCTGCAGTTTTTTTGGGCCTCAGTGGCCAAGGAAATAGAGAGGATGTGGAATAGGGAGGTGGTGGTGGCTCCACTTCTGTGTCTCTTTGGGGTTGAAAAAGACAAAGAAGGGGATTGGGATCCTCTTCCTAGATGGGTTCAAATACTATTAATTTTAGCCAGGCACTGTATCCAGAACACTTGGGTATCCTGTACTGCCCCTACAGTACAAATGTAGAGGACGCTAGCCCTGTACACATTAGTTTTGGAAAGAATTACTCTTTTGGTAAAGGATAGGCTAGAACAATTCACAGGGGAGTGGGCTTCTTTCCTGGCAGACCTATCGTAGTCTGAGAATGCTCTGTTTTGGGAGGGTCTTGAGGTTTAGGAAGATAAAGAAGATAACATAACCTAATTAAGGTGAGAGTGTACATTCTACAGGGGACTGTTTGGCACAAAGGTTGAATAATAAGTACTTATGCAAAACCTGTGAAAGGTGATACTGAAAGTGTAAAACTGAATAGATTATTGTCAGACTAAAGTGATTTGTTGGTCTATGTACCTGTCAGTGATGATATGTGTGCTATGAAAATTAAATAAACTTTTGTGCAAAAAAAAAGTAGTCAAACTTTCACAGCATTTAAATATTACAGTTTTCAAGAATGTAAACTACAAATGTATAAACCCCTGAAAGTTTAAAACTTGAGAATGCAATACCATTAAATTTGGCAGATTCTTAGACCTTACAAGGAAACTGTCTGTGCCAATGTTATTAATTGCTTGCTGCCCGAAATGGCAAAATAACATTTGTACTTAAAGTCAAATCTCATGAGTCTTTGTGAAAATTGTAGAATTTCATGAAAACTTCTATAAAATTGGAATTTGGTAATTTCACTCAGCCTTATCTGGGTGATTCTAATTAAAGGATAGGGGTATAAGAGGCAGGTACAGGAGTTAGATGCACAGTTTCACCAAGAAATGCATGGCTGAGCTAGGTAGCACAACAGTGGTACACCCCCAGGTTGCAGCAAGGAAGAACAGAGTGCCAATAATTCCAACCTGAACACAGGATATTAAGGATCACATCCAGCAAATTTATAATCCAGGAAGCCTGATGTACATACAGGTCTGGGACTTAGAGGTACTCAAAGAGATGTAATGGGGGAAGACAATGTCTGGGGCAGCAGTAAGGAAGAATTCTGGCTATTTCAACATGGTAGGTCGATAGGAAAAGACACAGGTGACTCATGTTTTAAGGGAGTTTGTCACTGTAAAGAACAAAGAGGCTTTCAATGGAATCAGTAGCTCTATTGAGTCAATCTGGCTATGCCAAAAGAGATGGGGAGGGGGAAAAGTCACACAGAGAGGAACAGCAGGACTGCAAAAAACTCAGCCCAGCTTATCAAATGAAGTACTGATATTGTGCATTGTTAATATTAAATTACACAAAAAGAATTCTGGATGCTTCATCTATATGCTACCATAAATATGTGAGAACATGTTACCAATATTTTTTTCTACTGCAAACTCAAAAATGCTAAACCAATTTATCCAGTTGTGTTAGACACCAGGATACACTGCCTATGGGTATGCACGTCAAATGTTAAGTCTGTGCCTGCAAGAGCAGAGAAGTTACAAACATCCACATGTTTGATAGTTTTCACAATATTTTGCAAATATTCACATAGTAAAGTTTTGAACCTCAGTAACTTAAAAAAATCTCTAATCCAATTTTCTCCATATTTAGATCATTCTATAAGGATTACAAAAAAGGTTATTGTTGCTAATTTACAAGTCTAGCTCCAAAGGTGCCTGAATCATGAAATTTTCCACAACAAAATAAAATGACAGATTATGAGCACATAATTTTGAGATGATGCATCGCATTGTCATAAAATCTGGCACATTGTTAGAACACCAATCATCAAGGAATCATGCCAGATTTAAGATACCTGACCCAATAGGCAGCTGAGGTATATGCAGATAAAAATGTTCATGAAATTTCACACAAAAAATTAAATGACAGATTTTGATCACGTATAATTTTGACACTATCCATCAGAATGTCATATGATTTGGTATGTTATTGGCCCTCCTCCAAAAGAGTACACATGCCAAATTTCAGAGCTCTAGTTTAAATAACAGCTGAGGTATGACCAAATTACTAAATTTTAAAAATTCTGCAAAATTCTGATGAAATTCAGCAAAATTTGGAAGTTTCCCATTCCGCACAGCTCTACTAACCGGACTTTCTAATTGTGACACACACACACACACACACACACACACACACTCTGACTAATACTTATACAAATATATGAATATATATTCCAGTATAACATGGAAGTGCACTGTCTACACACACAGAGCATTGCCACACATGCACTAACACACATACACTGCCTTTTATGGTATTTATTTACTTATACATCTACTGAGTTTACTGAGTTTGGAAGGACAAAAGAAGGCTCATGGCCTATCAAGATTGTCTCCCACAATAAGTGGGTCATTAGGTATTCGATGATGTGGTGCTAAGCCACAAATCAAGCTTCTTTTTAAAGGTTTCAAAATTTGTTGAATAAACAAGTTCTTGTGGTAATAAATTCCACTGTTTAGATGCTCTTACACATAAAAAGTTGTTGCGCTTGTCTAACCCTAATTTTTACTGTGTTTAGGATACGCGCTGTGTTATGCACTAACTCATTGTACTAATCTATGGCATGACTGAGTAACTAAAGTAGACGACCAGGGAGGTGCGGTGGATGTGGCCTGTGTGGACTCCAGAAAGGCCTTCAACACCATCCCCCATAGATGGCTGATTAACAAACTGTGCAGAAAATGACCGCACTGCTGCTGTGCTCCACACCACACCAAACAAGTGCTCCTGTTTTAAGTTTTTAACCTTCTTTTAGGATTGTTCTTCATGTTTTGAATGAAACTAATGTTCTTTTAATACTGGACCTGCAATAGTGAACTTGAGAGCAGTTTATAGCTAATAAGTGGCTTTGTTCGATGGACATGTTGCTGATTTTTCATTGGCTGCACTAGTTTGAGCAATGAACTATGAGGTTCGGTCCTTGCGGAACTAGCAAAAATAGTAGGTCTGTGCTGGACTAGGATGGGACAGGATGGAGCACCAGATTCCCAGAGCAAATGAATGGAGTCAAAGAGAGAATGCTGTCCCGCAGTTTTGAAAGGAGAAGCTACAAGTCGGCCCTATCTTGCAAGACGTCGAGTTATGCAGGAGCACAGGAACACAAAATGTGCTGGAAACACCCGATTACATCCTAAAAATGTATGCCACCTCTGCCTAGGGAAGTATTGATTCTCTTTGGATATATTTAATTTTATTAGGCTCAGTGGAGCGTTCTTCTTTTGTTTTCTGCTTTCCTAAGTGTGCATGGCAGAAATGATCTAACTTTGAGAGAAGTGATTAAAGAGAAGGCTTGCAACTTGCAAGAGGCATTGAATTTAATGGACGGACTCCCGGTCTATAAAGAGGGAGCCTAGATTGCCTACTCATACTTGTTGTCCGTATGGAAAGAGGTTGAACTTTAATTTCAAAGAAAAAATCTTCAGGAACATTAAAAGGACAGAGGTGCTTTTCACTGCTTGCTGGACTCCGTATAAAAGAAAGAGGAGTAAGCAGTGAACTTTTTTTACTTCCTAAATAGGATTTAATATTTAAAATATTTTGCTGGTATATCTTCCAGAGTTTTGTGGCTCCTTTGTCTTGTAAATTGAACTATGGAAGCTGAGGCACAAAATTAATGGACTCCCGGTATGAGAGAAAGGAGACGTGCCTGATTAAAGAAAATGGGTTTTTAGAAGCCTAAAAAAGAGGAAGCAAACAGAAGTTATGTTCTATGGATGTAAGAAGTTTTGCAATTCATCAGATACTTAATAAAAAAAATATTGAATGAAAGTGAATATCTGGTAGTTTAGTTTTTTAGATGCGGCTTATAATAATGATGTTTTTATTTTGTTTGAGGTATTTGTCTCCAGAGGACTCCTGACATGTAGACGTCATTCCAAACTTAATTTTCATTTCACACATCAAAAAGGAACGTTATGATATAGGACTCTCTACAGAGCCACTGAAGTGCTCCATTTATCAAGTGTGTTTGTATGCTTAAATGGAGGAAAATATAGTTCATGGAGCTTGTGATATAAGCATATGAGCATTTATCAACAGCAAGAGCTCCTTTTGCTTAATAATTGATTTTTTCCCCTTCAGCGATTAAATTAATGGACTCTGAACATGATATGGAGCCCTTTAGTTTTAACACTAATTTATGGACTCCCAAGTTACTGGAGCCAATGGAGCCTTGAACATCTATTTAAAGGGAATGTTTTTTCATCATAATGGAGTCTTAACTTGATTTGCTGAAACGTATTTCAAAAATCTTGTGCTAATTGTATGAAGGACTTAAAATACAGATGTTTACTTGTATGTCTGATAACTTTGAAATATTTTAAGCACTCATCTCAGTGTTTAGAATTAACCACTGTTCATTAATTTACTTGGGCTAAGACCAAATGACAATTAACATGTTTAAATCATACCAGGTTTGAGGAATTCAGAGGTTTTGACACAGGGCAGGACTCCTGAATGATGGGTATATACTTCCAGCAGCGACACCCCTATAGCGACACATGTTGCTGCCGACAACAGCGCCAAGTCACTGTGGGGATGCGGCTGGGACCCAACAACACTCTCCCCAACCTGCACCCTCCCTAACTAATCTCGAACCTGGAGTTGGGGACTCCTTTAGCACGGGGGGGGTGGCCCGTGTAAGGCCCCCCGAAGAAAAAACAGTCCCTGCTGTGCGTGGCTCCCTGCTGACTGCAGCTCGCAGTCAACAAGGAACCTGGCGCTGCAATGCCGGTTGATGAGTTAGTTGTCGACTTGGCATTGTACAGCCAGAATGATGGTGTCTTAGTATATAAGCACCCACCTTCAAGGATACAATCAGATGCCAATTAGCCAGTTTGTTCACAAATCAGAATACTCCTTACTTTAAAAACAGTTATTTTAACTTTTTTATTGTTCATTGTTTACAAAAGCACAAAAATGTTAACAATCTATTAAATCTACTAAATCCAATACAAAAGTGCCTGGCTTACTAAATAGCTACCAATTTAAATTATATTTAAAACCATTATCAAATATAAATTTTTTGTAAACATACAATTTATACAGACTCTCTATGAGAAACAAAGAATCAATACAAAACTGTAGTAAACACTGCTGGAGACTAGAAAAACTAAATAGTAAACAGTAACATTTCGTTATTAAAAAATATCTTACTACTTATAAAAGAACAAAACAATGTTAAAGTGCAATAGTTAGTGATTTCCCATATTGTAAATATATCTTACATAGAGATTACATATTATATTCTTGTAACCAAAAAGCGCAAACAGGATACTTGGATTCTAGAATGCTTTTTATAAAGTTTATTTTGACGCTTTTTATAATGCTTCTTTTAAAACACATGGTAAGCACTTTTTAAAAAGTGATTAAATCATCAGGGACCCCGTACCAATTATATTTATATACTGAATGCTCTAAATGCATATATTTATTCATAGATATCCATTAACCCCTATATTTAGTTAAGAAAGCTGACAGATCTATACTGTCATTTAATCTTTTACCCTTCCTCACTCCTAATTCGAATATCCAAAAACTTTCACGTTGTCCTATCAGTTTTTTAATATCTCCCCCTCTAGTACCTAGCTTTACCTGCTCTATGCCTACAAAGGAAATAAAGTGTTCACCCTGTCTGTTCTCATTCAGATGTTTAACTATTGCATAGCTAACATCATTTCTTTGTACAGCTCTCACATGTTTCCACATCCTGGTCCTGAACTGCCTGATGGTTCTCCCTACGTAGTAAGCCCCACATATACATTGCAATAAATAAATTATTCCACTACTGTAACAGGCAATAAATTCCTTAATGTTAATATTTTGCCTGTTATGGGGTGTTTAAAAGATTTGCAGGGCTGTACAAATTTACAATATATGCATTTACCACATCTAAAGGTGCCACTTGGTAAAGGGGCAAGTACTGGTTGACTCAGAAGTTCTGGTTTTGAAATTAAATTTTTTACTACTATATCTTTAATATTCCTAGCATGTTTAAAAATTATTTTCGGTCCCTGTTCTACCACCTGTTTAAGCTTAGGTTCCAGTTCCAAAATGGGCCAATTATTAGCCACTATCTCTTTTATTCTGTTTGCCCTACTGGAAAAAGTAGTAACAAAGGGGCAAATATATTTCTGGTCATTCTTTTTTTTTTTTTTTTATTTAGTTGTTTAACCAGGTATAGCACACTAAGCTGAAAGCTTTTTTACAGGAGCGACCTGGGAGCACAAAGAGGTTAAGTGACTTGCTCAGAGTCACACAGTATGCAAGTGGAAGCTGTGGGATTCAAACCCAGGTCTGGTCTGCTGGATGTCACCAGATTTGCAGCTCAGAGCCTTAGACCACTGCACTATACTGCATTCTCTTTCTCATTTTTCTTATATAAGAGTGTGGTTGTTCTATCCATATCCTCTACCTTCTGTATAACAGTTGCTATACTATGGGTACTGTACCCCCTTTCCTTAAGTCTGATAATCTGTGCTGCCCTTTTATGTTTAAATTGTTCTTGTTCTGTACAATTGCGTAAAGTTCTGACTAGCTGTCCTTTAGGTATGTTGAATTTCACATGGGGGGATGACAATTCTCATATCGTACTAGACTATTTCTGTCTGTTTTCTTTTGATGTAACGTGGTACAAACATCCGCCCCCCATTTCTATATATTTTAAACTCCAAATAATTAATCTCAGTACTATGTATCTCATATTTAAATCTTAAGCAAGAACTAGTGCTTTCTAACTATTTGATAAATCCTACAAATTTGGTTTCTGTGCCCTTCCATATGACTAATATGCCATCAATAAAGCACCGCCACAAATCCAAACAGTGTATGTATTGGATTTGTGGCAGTGCTGTACAGATGCTCAAGCTCCCAGCGGCCAACAAACAAGTTAATATAGCTGGGTGCCATGGTGGCCCCCATGGCTGTTCCCTGAATCTGTAGACATATTTTGTCCTGGAACATGAAGGCATTTTTGTAAGGACTTAATCAGCTATATCTAACAAGAAAGATGTAGGAACTGATACCAATTGTTCTTCTGTCCCAGTATTACAAAAATATTCAAGTGCCCCTAATCCCTCATGGTGAGGGATTACTGTATATAATGATGTCACATTTATAGTAGCAAAAAAAATTCTTGTTCCATGTCCCAATTTTCCATAAGGTTGATAACATCTGTAGAATCTTTTAAGTAAGATCTTAATTGTTTAACCATTTGTTGTAAATGTTGTTCCAAATACATCGAAAGTGGTTCAGTAAGCCACCCCATGCCCAATATTATTGGACATCACAGGGGATTGTGCAGACTTTTATGTGTCTTAGGCACCATGTATATTATGGGAATAACTGGACATTGTACCATCACAGCTTTGTATTCTGCATCTGTTATATATCCTTTCAAAAAGACAGCATTCAAAATGTCATCTATTCCTTGTTTAAAAGTCTGCACAATGCTCTTCTGAATTTCCTTGTAAAAAGTGCTATCATAAATCTGTCACTCAACTTCCTCTATGTAATCTTTTTTATTTAAGATCACTATTGCCTCCCCCCATCAGCTGGCCTGATGATAATATCATTATTTTCCTTCAGATCATTAAGTCCTAATTGTTCTCCTTTAGTGCAATTGTACAAATTTCTACCCTGTTCAGAGGAGCTAGCTCTCATTTTCTCCATGTCAAGTTCACATTTAAAAAAAAAATAAAGAAACAACTGGATTGAGATTTGGACAATATTCAGATCTTGGGCTAAAACCTGTAACAGAGGGGTTAGTTTTTTCTCCTTCAAAAAGACACCTGAAAGTTAGATTATGAGCAAATTTGTTCAGATCCACGCATACATCAAACCAATTAATGTCAATGGTGGGGCAGAAAGTCAGTCCCTTAATCAGCACTGAAATCTCATTATCTCTTAAAGAAAGATGTGACAAATTCACTATCGGGGTGGATGCAACATCACCAGGCTGTCTTTGTACAAAATTAGTCATTTTACTATGTACAGGTACTTCAGAAATATCAGAGGGCTGCAAATCCAACATGCATTGTATAATCAGTATTTTCTCTTGGCTCTTCCTCCATGCCACCCCCCTGCCTCGTCCTTCTCATTGATACTGTTGAAATTGGAAGTGGGTTTTCTTGTGGCGCTGACTGCGTCTGGTCCCCTGATTTAAAGAAGGAGACTGTCCTATCTCGGATTCCCCCCAAGTCACCTTCTAAGGTAAGCTCCAAGTCGCCTGTATCCGAGGGACCTGTGGTATAATCTAAAATAGCTGAACCAATGGCAACTTGTTCATTGGTGCTAGTGTTCCTTTTCAATATAGATTTAGGACCTCCAGCTGTATGTTGTTCTTCACTTTTATCAATCCAATCAAAGACTTGATTATTTAAGTAGTCCCGCTCACCTCTAAGGAACTTTTTCTGTTTCTGTTGTTTTAATCTAATATCATAGCATGTTACTTTATTGAAAAGCAATTTATTTAGCCTTTCAAACTCTGCTGTTTCTGTTGTTGTTTTAAGCAAAGTTTCTGTTTCACTTATATCAGCAGTTAATTGCTCTCTCAATAACTTAGCAAATTTCAATATTAAATTGATATTATTTATAGACACTTCATGCATATTCTTATGCCATCAAACCATAAATTCAACATTGTCAGTCTCATAAGAAGGTTTCTGTCTTATCCTAAGACCACACAGAACTCTGTTGACTGTTAAATAAACTTCTAAAGTGGTCTTGTGCCAGAACATCCTTCGCCCCTTCAAAACTAGCCTTTCCAATTTTCTGTATGCAGTCTTAACATTGGATTCACCCACATTTGTAGTTTCTTGCACAACGTTGTTCAGAAGGGGGTTCCCATCTCCAGCAGCATTAAATACCAAATCCGCAAATCCTCCGGCCTTCATGTTCAGAGTTACTGTGGACATCTCAGGTGTTTTACCTTGGCTCATTATGGTGACGTAGCAATACCCATTCCTGCTGCTCCAACTAGTTGTTCACTGTTAAATCAAGCAGCTCAATTCTTCGGGTCTTCCCTAGTTAGATACAAATTTCCAGCTTTCTTGGGAATATATGCTCGTCTTCCACCACCACTTTATACTTTAATTAGATTCTGAACTGCATCCAAAAAAGCCACATAATCTATAAACTCAAAAGCTCCAAGTTTTCAGGTGATTCTAGTTGAATTGTGCACTTAGTCCATGTAGATGTTGAATTGATATATTTGCCCGTGCTTGATAGAAACGAACACCAGAACAAAAAGCAAAAAGCATCGAGCACTGGAGATGGTGCTATGTATTAAATAAAGTAAACATTCTATGAGTAAAAGCACCCATCGTCAAGGACACAATCAGACACTAAGTATATGTGTCAAAAAATATTTAGTGTGCACCATGGCAAACACCATGCGGCTAAGCAAAAGGCCGGAATGACCCGCTGACAAAACTTACATTTCACGCAGTCATCTGCTGGGCTTCATCAGAGTTGATTCACTGTTTCCAAACCCAGAATTTTATATTAAAATGTTAGTAATTAATTAGCTACCAATTAGCCAGTTTGTTCACATATCAGAACATTCCTTACTTTAAAAACACAGTTATTTTAACTTTTTCATTGTTCATTGTTTACAAAAGCACAAAAATGTTAACGATCTAGTAAATCTACTAAATCCAATACAAAAATGCCTGGCTTACTAAATAGCTACCAATTAAAATTATATTTAAAATCATTGTCAAATATAAATTTTTTGTAAACATACAATGTATAGAGACTATAAGGAACAAAGAATCAATATTAAAATGTAGTAAACACTGCTGGAGACTAGAAAAATGATCTAAATAGTAAATATTAACATTTATTCGTTAATACAAAATATCTTACTACTTTTAAAAAGTGCTTACCATGTGTTTTAAAAGAAGCGTTATAAAAAGCATCAAAATAAACTTTATAAAAAGCATTCTAGAATCCAAGTATCCTGTTTGTGCTTTTTGGTTACAAGAATATAATATGTAATCTCTATTTAAGAGATATTTACAATATGGGAAATCACTAACTATTGCACTTTAACATTGTTTTGTTCATTTATAAGTAGTAAGATATTTTTTAATAACGAATAAGTGTTACTGTTTACTATTTAGTTTCTCTAGTCTCCAGCAGTGTTTACTACATTTTTGTATTGATTCTTTGTTTCTCATAGAGAGTCTCTATAAACTGTATGTTTACAAAAAAATTATATTTGATAATGTTTTTAAATATAATTTAAATTGGTAGCTATTTAGTAAGCCAGGCATTTTTGTATTAGATTTAGTAGATTTACTAGATTGTTAACATTTTTGTGCTTTTGTAAACAATGAACAATGAAAAAGTTAAAATAACTGTGTTTTTAAACTAAGGAATGTTCTGATATGTGAACAAACTGGCTAGTTGGTAGCTAATTAATTACTAGCCTGTTAATATAAAATTCTGGGTTTGGAAACAGTGAATCAACTCTGATGAAGCCCAGCAGATGACTGGGTGAAACGTAAGTTTTCTCCGCTGGTCATTCCGGCCTTTTGCTTAGCCACATGGTGTTTGCTACGGTGCACAATAAATATTTTTTAACACATATACTTAGTGTCTGATGGTGTCCTTGAAGATGGGTGCTTTTACTCATTGACTATTTACTTTATTTAATACATAGCACCAACTCCAGTGCTCGGTGGTTTTTGCTTTTCGTTCTTGTCTTAGTGTATATCCAATTATAAATGGTCCCTCTACTCCAGGGCAGACTGGTGCATGGGACTTTGTTCGGTGAGTACAGAAATATATGGGTTGAGCTCATATGCTGAATGGCCTTCACGAGATTAGCACTAAAATCTTAGTAAGATACTGTTGGGGAAAATACGGAGCATTCCACTTTGCACAGTGGAACTAGTATAGGACCATGAGGCTTAAGCATGGTTGGTTGGCACGAGGGACTGCAGGGGGATTTCTCTCTACTCATTCTGGCTATTAGTAACCATATATGGATTGATGAAAGACTGGCCTTGGGTTTTATTAAAACCTGGCCAGATTAGTATATTGGTCTGTTTGGTGAACAAACCTTAGTAGTGGATGAGTGGCTCCCATAAGATGGCCCCTAAGCTGACATTTCATGTATAGCCCAATATAGTGGAATACTGGTCAGGCATAATGCTACAGGTTTGCAGGGTATATCCCAAAATGGCAACTGAAAAGTATGTGATGATAAGAAAGAAGAACAGTCAGTGGGTACCCTTCCCTGATATCAAGAATAAATAAGTAGACCACTGCCCCATGGGAAAAAAATTTTCTGGTAAAAATGTTTTTTGTTTTTTTTTCTGGTAAGATACCTTGGATCCAAGTGAAGAGATAAGCTTAGGACCAATAAATACCAGAGTTACTAGTAACAATGTTAAAGAAATCAATCAGTGTTTAACTCAAGATTCTTCGATTTTATATCTGAGCCAACTAATTTTATAAAAGTAGTTTTAGGATTGTGTATGGTTAATCAGCTGTTCCACAGGATTGTTCTCATTGATATTTTGTATTAATGCAGTTACATTTTGCCTATCCTGAGATTGCAAATTGTCATTTGTATTGTATGTATCGTAATGACTTATAGTCGAACAAATAAACTTTACTTACTTACTTACAAACTGTGCAGCCTAGGGATGGATCTTAAAATAGTTCTGTGGGTAGAGAACAAGCAGAACAGCAGGAGGCAGAGGGTTGTGGTAAACAGGGAGTATTCTGGAGAGTGAGAAGTAATGAGCAGGGTGTTGCAGGGGTTGGTGTTGGGGCCGGTCCTCTTCAATGTCTTTATTGGGAACATTGCAGAGGGACTGGAGGGAAAGGTATGCCTCTTCGCAGACGATACAAAGGTATGCAGTAGGGTGGACATGCCAGGGGGTGTTGAAAGAATGAGGGAAGACCTTAAAAATTTGGAGAAATGGTCTGAAGAATGGTAGCTGGTATTCAATGCAAAGAAGCACACGATCATGCACATAGGGCACAAGAACCCAGGGACAAAGTATGAACTAGGTGGGGAGGTACTGACAGTCACAAAGCAGGAAAGGGACCTGGGAGATATCATCTCAGAGGACCTAAGAGAAACTAGGCAGTGTGATAAGGCAGCTGGAAAGTCTAGCCAGATGCTTGGATGCATAGGCAGATGTATCATGAGTAGAAAGAGGGAGGTCATCTTGCCTCTGTATAAGACACTCGTGAGACCGCACCAGGAATACTGCATCCAGTTCTGGAGGCCCCATCTGAGAAAGAACACAGACAGGGTGGAGGCAGTGCAATGGAGGTCAACTAAAATGGTGCAGGGCCTGCGGGATAAGACCTATGGGGAAAGACTAAAGGAGTTTAATATGTATTACCTGGAGAAAAGGAGGGGGACATGACTGAGACATGCAAATACATCACCAGTATAAAATTAGTACAGGAAAACAGCATCTTCCAAAGTAAGAGATGCTCCAAGTCAAGGGGGCACAAAATAAAATTAGAGGGGAGAAGGCTCAGTGGAAACGTGAGAAAAAAATTTTTACACTGAGAGGGTGGTAGATGCCTGGAATAGCTGGCTTACCAGAGTAGGTGGTTGGTGCTAAAACAGTCACCATGACAGAACCTATTTGACTGGGGCAGAGACCATAACCAGCTGGTCGAGGTCGTCTGTGTGCATGAAAGGTGAGGGACTGTCTGTGCTCATTTAATTGCTACATGAGAAATAACACATACACTGCTTTATATGGCATTTATTTACTTATATATCTAACCCTAACCTTTGTTTTATTTAGGATAAGCACTCTGACACACTAACACACATGCACTGCTTCATGTTCTACTATAGTACAGCAATACAGCCATTTGCAAACTGAGCAGAAAAAGGTTAATATACCAGGAAAGGGTTAACAGAATGCCACAGAGGCACAGGTGCACGTGCGCACGTACACACACACACACACACACACACACACACAAACACAGAGTTACGGACAGAAACATGTTTAAATAGTGCCAGCTTTGAAAATATGTGTAAAAAATCATGTGTAGGCTCATTTTCTGCTAGCACAGCGTGTCTGCATTTTCACTGAGTGCTCAACGTACTGACACAGACAGTTTCTCCTTATGCTTCCCGGGTTTATAAGGTTGATTTTAACTAAAAGGGGGGGGTAATCTCTTAGACTTAAGTTTTACACAAGCAAAACTGCTGTTGTAAATGCTTAGAAAACAAATACACACACAAAATATCCACAGTATGTTTTACACGTTTCTTATTAATGAGCTTTAGTGTGCACACACACACACACACACACACACACACACACACACACTTTCTTTAACTTATCTTCAGTGAGATTTGTAACATCAGATGATTTACTACATAAACATTCCATTCTGTGACATTTTATTTTTATTTATTTTTATTTATTTAGTTTTTGTTAAGCGGGTAGGTGCACTAGCCATAAAATGACTATTTTCAGGCACGACCCGGGAGAGTACAACAAAAGCAGAACACTTGAACAACAGCAACATGGGTACAATAATACAAATAGAGGAACAGTACAGCAGTGCTACAAAAATACAATGGGTAGAAACAACAAAAAATAATGGCAAGCATTATACAGATAATGGCAGTAAGACGTACTCACTGCTATAGTCCCAGGGTTATCTGCTTATCTCCATTTGAAAGGCTGACTGAGTCGACATTTTTATGACCTATGAATCTTTCTCAAAAGAGAATTCAACCCAGATTGAAGCTTAGCACATAAAATACCATGTTGCAACACTGCTCAGCTGAATGACAGACTGCTTAAATTAATTAGCTGACTGATAGCACAACACCTCCAATTTCATCTAGTCCATTAGGAATCTGAAGAGCTCCCATTTTCTACTGCAGTAACAAAACATCTGCAGGGCTCTTCCCACTGCAGCCATATTTAATGAACTGCTCATCTAAAAGATGTTCCATCTTAACATAGAAGTAGATACAGTAATAACTTTAAAAGTTTCTGGGGAAATATAGGTTAATTTATTGTAGAAAGAAGTTGTACTATAATTACACATGGCCCCCTTTTATACATGGTTTTACAGCTCCTTTCAAACACCATAATGACCAAGTATGACATCATACCCAGTTACTACAGCATTTCTAACAACTTTTGTTTCAATTCCTTAGTGAGTGGAAAACTGCAGTCTTGAGACAGTCTGTGAAAGCTGAAGGAATGGCAAGGGGAAGGGGTGGGAATGTGAGAGTAGCATCAGGGGTGGGAAATTCTAAAGGGGTGCCTTTATTGAATAGATTTGCACCACTGTCTGGAACGAGGGATGGGGCAGCAGGAGGTGAGGTAGGAGGCCAGGTTGAGCCAGGGCTGGGAGTAGGAGTACAGGGGAAGGGAGAGGGAACTAATCAGGGTGGGCAGGGAAGAAGAGGTAGGCAAAATGGAGTGGAGGATGGGGAGGAGGGAGAGAAAAGGAAAGGAAAGAAGGAGGGGAAGGAAAACTGAAAGCAGATGCAGATAGTCAGAAGAGGAGGGGCAGAGCAGGAGATGAAAAAACAGTTAAGGGGATAAATTGTGGATGTGGTGATAAGTTCACCATGGTGCAGAGGGAGCAGTTAGGTGGGGAAGCAGCTAGTGTCGAAGGTAAGAAAGGAAGGATGGGAGCACGGGTGTAGAGGATGTAAGGGTGGCAATCATAGGGGACTCCATAATTAGGGGTATTCACTGGGGAAAGAAGTGGACCCAAATGCAAGCAGGAAGGTGGTTTATATGCCAGGGATGACAGCAGGAAAGGTGGACCCAAGAATAAGGAAAATAGTAGTGAGGGTTGGAGGAAAACCTAATTTAGTTATAAATTTGGGAACCAATGACTTAGCTGGGGAGGAGGTTGAGGTAGTGCAAAGAAGGTTCAGGGAACTAGTGAAGATCTGCAGGTAGGGAGGAAGGGAGATCGCTGGCCTTCTCAGAGGTGATACCAGTACCAAGGGCCAGCACAGCCAGGAAAAGAAGAATAGAGGATTTTAATGACTGACTGAGGAAATGGTGCATGTAGGAGATGTTTATCTGTGTTGGGGACTGGGAGGAGACCTGGTCAAACAAAGCACTCTTTTCACCAGACAGGCTACACCTCAGGAAGGAGGATTTGAGGGTACTCACAGACAAATTGGGAGAATACATAACCACTACGCTTAATTTAAACTACTGGGGGGGGGCAGTGGGCATGTAGGCCCACAGACTCTGAGAGGAGGAGGACAGTGATCCCCCCCCCCACAGTGATGGAAGTGGTCTGGAGGGAGGAGGTGGAAGGGGCAAGAACACAGTTAGCAAAGGATGGAGTATGTGAGGCACACATAATAAGGATACATGGAGAGATGCATACAGAGGGGATAAATGTGAATAGAAGAATAGAGGGAAGAGAAGGAAGGTCAGATTCTAGGTGGAGGGTGGTGTCTCTGAATGTGCAGAGTCTTGGAAACAAGATGGACGACCTACAGGCACTATTAGAAGACAGGAGGGTGGACATAGCTGCAGTAACCAAGACCTAGGCAACATCATACCATGACTGGGATCTTGCAATCCCTGGATATAAACTATACAGGAGGGACAGGATAGTCAGGAAGGGGGAGGGATGGCAGTTTATATATCAGGGAGGGAGTGACTTTCACGAGGGAGGAGTCAGAGGAAGGAGATGTGGCGGCATTATGGCGTTCAGTTAAGGTCCTATAGAGGGAGAAAGGTGAGGTTGGGGCGCTTAACAGACCACCAAATCAGGATGAGGAGAGGGACAGGGAACTGAGCTCAAAAATATTGGAAGCTGTGAGGAAAGGAGAGGTGGTAATTGTAAGGGAGACTTCAATTTGCCCAAGGTGAACTGGAGAATACCATCCACATGTGCTAGGAGTCAGGTGATCCTGGAAGGACTGCAGAGTGGGTTCCTGACTCAGGGCATCACTGAATCAACAAGAGCTGAGGCAATTCTTGATCTGGTACTGACAAATGGGGAGCATGCACAGAAAATAATGGTCAGGGATCCACTGGGTAGAAGTGACTAATACACAGTGTGGTTCCAGTTGGACATGGGCAGGGAAAGCATCCCGACTAAGACCAAAATCTTGGATTTCAAGAGGGTAGACTTCAGGTAAATGGGCGAAGTGCTAAGGAGCCATCTGGCGGGCATCATAGCAGATATGGGGGTGGACCAAAGGTAGTCCATCATTAAGGAAGGAATGTTGGTTGCCACAGATGAGTATGTTAGGCTCAGGGGGAAGAACACAAGGGCTGAAGCTCCCAGCTGGTTCAGTTCTGAGGTTGCCCAGGCAGTAAGGGAAAAGAGGTTGGCCTATAGAAAATTCAGGAAGACCAAGAGATAGGTGGATAGAGAAAATTACCTAAGGTTGGCTAGTGAGGCAAGTAAAGAAGTCTGGCAAGCAAAGGCACAGAAGGAGCTGTAGATAGCTGAAGGAATTAAGAACGAGGAGAAGGTTTTCTTTCACTATATAAGTGAGAAAAGGGACAAGAAGGAAATGACTGTTAAGCTTAATTAAGGGGTGGAGTGGGTGGAGGATAATGGGGGAAAGCATCAGGGAGAAAGAAGGACCAGTGCCTTCAGGAGGGAAAAGAGGAACAGGGAGGGGAACATGGATGTAGTGATAGAGGAGCATAGAGTGAGGGAGGGGCTGCTGGCATTGAAGGTGGATAAATCACCAGGCCTGGACAGAATACATCCAAGGGTACTAAAGGAGCTGGCTGAGGAGCTGGCAGGGCCACTGGCAGACCCATTTAATAGTTCACTAGACTCGGGCGTGGTACTGCAGGACTGGAGAACAGTACCTATATGTAGTGCCCCTCCACAAATGTGGTCCCAAGGATGACCCAGGGAATTACAGACCAGTCAGTCTAACCTTCATTGTGGGCAAGCTCATGGAGACCACACTAAATAAAAGGTTGGTGGAATATCTAGAGGAGCATGGATTCATGGGAGGGGTCATGTCAAATGAATTTGATTGACTTCTTTGACTATGTCATTAAGACAGTAGACAGGGGCCAAGCAGTAGACATCCTCTATCTTGATTTCAGCAAGGCCTTTGACTCTGTGCCCCACAAGAGGTTGGTCAGGAAGTTGGTAGATCTCGGGGTTGGGGAAAAGATGACCAGATGGATGGAAAACTGGCTGAGAGACAGAACCCAGAGGGTGATTGTGGGGGGGAGAGTTATCTGGCACCAGGGAGGTAACCAGTGGGGTCCCGCAGGGCTTTGTGCTAGGGCCGGTGTTGTTCAATGTTTTCATCAATGACATTGGGGATGGCATTATGGGCAAATGTGTCTATTTGCAGACGACACAAAGCTCTGCAGGAGAGTGGACACAGCTGAAGGGATACAGGACCTACAGGAAGATCTGGAAAAAGCTGGGAGGTGGTCCAGGATCTGGCAGCTTGAGCTTCAATAACTCACACTAGACAGACTACTCATTGTAGCAGAGTTTATATTAATGCAAGCAATTTATTAAGGCAAAATAGAGCAGCTGTAAGTCCTCAGGGGAAATGCACTACCAGGAACACAGGCAGCCTCACAACTTCAACGGGTTTCACCCTAAGGTTTCAGGAAGCATCAAAATGGGTGAACCGGGTGAGTTTGTGAGGCCCTGCCTGTTCCAGAATTTGGTGCATTTGCACTTTTTGAGGTTGGCACTCTTTTCTGCCTATAAACTTATTTTCCCTTAATAAATTGCTTGCATTTGAAGAGCTTGTGGTCTGCCTTCGTGGTGGGTGGTACTGGAATTGTGAGAGTTACTAAGTTTATTTCATGTGCACACCCAGCTGGAAGGGCAACTTTCCAAGAGTTTTAGCTTGGCTTCAATGCCAAGAAATGCAAAGTTATGCATACTGGAGCCAAGAATCCCTGGACAGAGTACTACCTGGGTGGAGTCTGAGTATCTGCATCAGAGGAGGAGAAGGACCTGGAAGTGATGATCACTAGTGACCTGAAGCACTTCACACATGGCAAGAAAGCAGCAGCAAAGAAAAACAAGATGCTGGGTTGCATATCTAGGGGGGATCAGTAGTAGGAAAGAGGAGGTTATACTGCCCTTGTACAAGTCACTGGTAAGGCCGCATCTAGAGTATGGAGTTCAGTACTGGTGCCCACACCTCAAAAAGGACATTAACCTGCTGGAGAATGTCCAGAGGACGGCTACAAAGATGATAGCAAGTCAACAGGATAAGGCATACGAGGAGAGGTTGAGGGCACTGAACATGTACTCCCTGGAAGACAGGAGAGAGACAGGGGGACATGATTGGGACCTTCAAGTACTTGAAAGGGATAAATAAGGTTAATAAGGAGAGTCTCTTTAAGCTGCGTGACAACAGTAAACAAGAGGGCACAGTCTTAAGCTGGACGGTGGGAGGTTTAGGAAGGAGGTCAGGAAGCACTTCTTCACAGAGAGGGTGGTGGACACTTGGAATGCACTGGCAAAAGAGGTCATATCATTGAAGATAGTGGGAAGCATTAAGAGAGGCTGGGATAGGCATAGGGGAAGGTAAGGATCATGGGTAGGGAGGATGGGAGGAGTGGGGAAGGAGGGCAGGGACAGTAGCTCAAGCTGTGGACCTTGCAATATGAGCAGACTTGATAGACCAAATGGCCTTCTTCTGCTGGCTTCTTTGTATGTAGCTTCTGCCACAGAACACGCAGAGAATACCAAGAGGAAGGAGCTGCTGTTATAACTATACTTCTCTACTGGGACTAAAGAACTAGAACTCTACTACTGGGACCATCAATTTAGGGTAAAAACAAAGCAAAAAAAAGAGTTAGTGTGTTTGGCTGAGTTGGCTGAAGTAAAGTATTATCTGTGCAGTTATCTAGGTGTTTGTCTCAGGTGGTTGAATGGAATTGTTATCTGTGCAATTAACTAAGTGTAGAAAGAGCTATAAAGTAAGGGGAGTGGCTTAGCTGGAAGGAAGCCAGGTTAAAGCCAGATTTAAAAACTGCCCTAGATAGCTTCTGCCAGAGAACACCAAGAGAAAGGCGCTGCTTTTATAACTACACTTCTATACTGGGACTATATTGCCTTCCCTCCAAAAGCCAGTTCTACTTTATAGGCACAGGATTTGACTGACAACAGGAACTTTCTGTTTGGGACCAGGAAGTGAGTAATCAGAGCCACAAAAGACTCACCATCCTAGAAGGAAAGAGTAGCCTCCACCCCCCCTCAGCTGCTGGAGGTCTGCCTCTGAGAAAGTAAGGAGACTACTGAGAAATATAGGAACTTCTTATCTCAGAACAGGAAGATCAGGAACTTAAAGGGCACAGAGGCAGTAAGTAAGTAGGGAGAGAGAAACAAAAAAATAAACAGAAGAAAGAGTAAGTATTCAAAACAGTTAAGGAGCCGGAAGTAAGACATGATAGGAGTGGTGCTGTGCAGTGGCTCAGGAGCAGCAGTCTTCCTGGAGACGTTCTGGAGGATGCAGTGTTTTCCCATCTGCAGGCACCTCTCTGGGCTGAGGGAGGAGGTTGCTCATTTCCAGACTGAGTTGGCCAGGATTTGGGGGACCTCCTCTCCCACCCAGGGACCACCAGGGCCAGAGGTTGCCAAGAAAGAGGAGTGGTTGGACCACAGTGGGCTCAGGGAGGGTGAGGGCAGTGGAACAGAGGTGCATTCCTCCAGTTGTACCTCTCCACCATTCATATGCCATGAAGGCACTTGCAATGGAAACAAAGGAGGACGCTGGGAACCTCCACAAAGGAGACCCATAAGAGAGTGGCATGGGACCCCACAGGGGAAGGGAACAACTCCTGGTGGGGGACTCCATTGTTAGGAAGGTAGAACTGGAGGAGGAAGGGGAAGGGGAGGTAATGTGCCTGCCTGGCAGCATGGCTTGGAGGGACTGGGAGCGAATCCTCAGGATCGCTGGAGCAGCTGCACAGGGGAGGGAGCTGGATGTCATTGTCCACCTAGGGACAAATGACCTGGCTGAGAAAGGGATCAGAGCAGTGCAGAAAGAGTTTGTGGAGTTGGGGAGGGGCCTTAGACAAGTAGCATGCACAGTACCCTTCTCGGAGGTGCTGCCTGTCTATGGCATGGGTGAGGCTAGGGTGCTCCACATCATGGGATTCAATCAGTGGTTGAAAAACTGGTGCAGAGCTCAGGGGTTTGGCTTCACTGGAGACTGGGGGTCCACCTGGAGTGATGCAGGCCTATACTGGCGCGATGGTCTGCATCTGTCCAGGAGGGGAACCAGGATCCTAGGTGATAGGTTTAAATGCTTCATTACCAAGTATTTAAACTAGCCAAGGGAGGAGGCACTGGAAAGGAGCAGGGAAATCCTAGCCCCCCCCCCCAAAAAAAAAATCAGGGTAGTAAGTGAGGTAAACACCAAGATAGAGACATCGATAGGGAGAAGGGCAGGGGTAAATGGAGAAAATGACAAAGGCAATAAGGACAGGGATGGGACAAAAAGGGGTAAAGCCATCAAGAAATGGAGGGTAATGAATAGTTTGGGCAACAAGCTCCCTGAACTGGTGACCTTGATGGAAGAGGGATGCCTGGATAATACCGTCGCAGTCACAGAAACATGGTACACAGAGAACCAAGACTGGTAAGTTAACATACCAGGGTACACAACCTACAGGAGAGACATGGAGGGGAGAAGAGGGGGAGGAGTAGCTCTCTATGTACAGGAAGGGAAGGGATAAAAGCAACGGAGCAAAAGAGTAAGCAGGGAGGAGAGGAGGCACTGTGGGTCACCTTAGAGACTGGAAATGGCACCACAGTCCGCACAGGGGTTGTATACAGTCCCCCATCTCAGGGGGAGGGAATGGACAATAATATGATAGAAGGCATCCTTAGGATGGCAGAGAAAGGGGAGATACTGTTGATGGGGACCTGAATATGCTAGATCTTAACTGGAACACCTTTGCTGCAGCCACATCCAAGAGCAGGCCCATTCTCGATGTCCTACAGGGGGCATGCCTCAGACAGCTAGTTTTGGAACCACTCATGAGGGAGCAATCTTAGACCTCATACTCTTAAATGGAGACAATGAGGGGATCTCAGTGGGGTTCAAGATAAACTCAGCTACAGAGTCAAGCCATACAAAAGTGAGGGTACTGGACTTCAGGAAGGCTGACATTGACAAGATGGGAGAGTGCCTTAGAAAAGCACTAGCAAACAGGCTAGAAGGAGGGGTGGAGCAACAATGGGGAAACATCAAAACTGCCATCACAGAGGCAACAAGCCTTTGTGTGAGACAAATAAATCAAAATGAAAGAAAAAGCCACTATGGTTCTCAAAAGAGGTGGCGGGGAAGGTTAGGGAGAAAAAGATAGCATTTAGGAAGTATAAGGAAACACAGAAGGAGTAGGACAAAGAACTGTACCAGTTAAGGCAGAAGGAAGCAGGGAAGGAAGTCAGAATAGCAAAGGCCCAAACTGAGGAAAAAACAGCCAACTCGGTTAGGAAGGGGAATAAAACATTTTATAGGTACATCAGGGAGCGTAGAAAGACAAAGGGAGGGATAGTGAGTCTGAATAGAATGGATGGTGGGTGGGCAGAGAGGGACAGTGAAAAAACAGGGATACTGAACGAATACTTCTGCTCAGTAGTCACAAAAGAGGAGGAGGGGGAAGATACCTAATCCAATTAACAGAAGCACTATGGATAGGGGGTCGATCCCAGTCCTTTCACAGAAAAAGGGTTCTGAAAGAAATCCTAAAACTGAAGGTGGACAAAGCAATGGGGCCTGATGGGATTCGGCCCAGAATTCTAAAAGAATTAAGGGAAAACTAGTGGCACCACTGACTACTCTTTAACAAATCATGGGAGGATGGTGTAGTACTGAGGACTGGAGGAAGGTGGATGTGATTTCCCCTTCACAAAAGTGGGAGCAAGACAGAGGCAGAAAACTACAGACCTGTCAGTGTGACCTCTGTGGTAGGGAAAGTGATGGAATCGCTTCTGAAGGAAAGAATTGTTGCGTACCTAGAGGCCAGTGGGGCACAGGACCCAAGGCCACATGGTTTCACAGCAGGAAGGTCATGTCAGTCAAATCTAATTGATTTCTTTGACTGGGTGACCAAAGTAGTAGACAAGGGAGGGGCTGTGGACATGACCTACCTAGACTTTAGCAAGGCATTTGACACAGTCCCACACAAAAGATTAATAAACAAATTAACCAACCTGGGAGTGGGTCCCAGGGTGGTAGCCTGGGTAAAACATTGGCAGGACAACAGGACACAGAAGGTAGTTGTAAACTGAGTCCACTCTGAAGAAAGAGGGGTTACTAGCAGGGTACCGCAGGGTTCAGTACTGGGTTCGGTCCTTTTTAATGTCTTTATAAGTGACATTGCAGAGGGACTGGAAGGAAAAGTATGCCTCTTTGCAGATGACACAAAGATCTGCAACAGGGTTGATACACAAGGAGGCGTGGAAAGGATGAGAAGAGACTTGGCAAGGTTGGAGGAATGGTCAGAAGTATGGCAGCTAGGATTCAATGCAAAGAAGTGCAAAATAATGCACCTGGGAAACAAAACCCCAGGGGAAGAGTGCACAATGGGGGGGGTGTAGTAACAACAACAAAAGTGGAAAGGGGCATGGGGGTAATCATATCAGATGACCTAAAGGTTGGCAAGCAATGTGAAAAGGCAGTAGGGAGGGCTGGGGGATACTGGGATGAATAAGGAGAGGCATCACCAGAAGAAAACAGGAAGTTGTCATCCCTCTGTACAGACAGTTGGTGAGACCCCATCTTGAGTACTGTGTCCAGTTCTGGAGACCCCATCTCTGCAAGGACATAGACAGGATGGAGGCGGTCCAGAGGAGGGCAACTAAAATGGTGCAGGGTCTGCAAGAGAAGCCTTATGAGGAGAGACTAAAGGAGCTTAATATGTATACCCTTGAGGAAAGGAGGGAGAGAGTGGACATGATAGAAACTGTTAAGTACCTCAGTGGAATCAACAAATTCCAAGAGGGTAGCATCTTTCAGAAAAAGAGAGGTGCAAGAATGAGGGGACACAATTTGAAGATAGAGGGGGGACAGCTCAGGGGCAATGTGAGGAAGTATTTTTTCACAGAGAGGGTGGTGGACGCATGGAACAACCTTTCTGAGGAGGTTGTGGGGTCTAAAACTGTGGGAGAATTCAAGGACGCATGGGACAGACATAAGGCAATTCTTGTGGGGGGTAGGAAGAAAACAGGCTCTTGGTTAACTAGGATCTGCAGCTTATCCTGTAGGTAGGGAAATGGGCAGACTAGGTGGGCCAAGCAGTCCTTATCTGCCATCAAAGTCTATGTTTCTATGTATGTCAGTGCCACACAGCATTCTCAACAGCACGATGACCCTACACTTCTTACCTTGTGTAATGCCCCAAAGTTGGAGCATCCCAGAAAGTTTAAAATAAATAAATAAATTAAGGGTTCACAGGTGCACAGGGTACCTGCTGTAGGTGTAGGCAGCAGGGTACTATGATAAGGGGCCCCTGAAAATAAAGATTCACCTCCTTGTAATGGGAAACTGTAAAATTAATGCAGAAAAGTGCCCTGTGCACTTTACAGTATGGTCTAAAAGCAGATTTAATGGCAATAGATGTCACAATGGCCTGGATGGAATGCTGTGCTGAGTGGCTCATGCACAGCATTCCACTCCAGCCAATCTAGAACCCAGGGAAGTTCAAGTTTGAAAAATATTTCTTCTATTTGTGCAGTTGATCCTGGGCAGAGGTTGAGGAGACAGGACACAGAAGTCAAGGGACAGTTTAGGACTTACCTTGAGTGAAAGCCGTCCCTCTGGGCTTGCTGTGGTCCTGTGCTGCCTCCCCTGCCTGAAGACTCCCAGATCAGCGTTGGTTTGTGGTCCACGGTGCCATCGGGGCACCAAAAGAACTGATCGTCCGTTTACCGCCGTTTTGGGCTTGTAAGCCCTTTGTTTTATTATTTTTGGCCCCCCTGAGTATTTTTAGTTTAATTTTCGGTCCCACGCCGGCGGCAGAGAAGCGCCGCATCGCCGAGTTCCTGTCGGCTGCCTGAGGCCCCCCTTGCTGTCCTCCCAGCTGCCTGCCTATTTTCCCTCCCACTGCCAGCATCCCTCCCGCCTCCCTACCGCACAGCAGCCCCAGAAGACAACAGAGTGGTGAGTTGGCGGCAGCACAAGAAGCGTGCTGACCGCCTGTTCATAAGAGACTGTCCTTGTTGGGAAAGCGCACAGTAGGTGCGAAGACAGGTGGCCGAGCGCCGCAGGGGCATCGGGTCGCTAGGACCCTTAATTTCAATATTCAAAAGGTAGGCGGGGTTAGCGACGCCCATAGGAGGGACTGAAAGGCGAGACCTGTATAGCGGCCTGTTAAATATGCATAAGGGTGCGGGATTTGGGAGTGGAGATTTGCAACTAAATGACAGCAGCTCTCAGTGAGCTGTATGTTTAAAGGGGCCATGCAGTATTAAGTGGGGCACCAGGCCCAAAATAAAGAGGGGCACCAGGCCCAGTATTACAAGGGGTACCAGGCCCAAAAGTAAAGTAGGGCACCAGGCCCAGTATTACAAGGGGCACCAGGCCCAATTGAAGGTGGGGCACCAGGCCCAGTATTACAAGGGGCACCAGGCCCAGTACAAGGTGGGGCACCAGGCCCAGTATTATAAGGGGCACCAGGCCCAGTATAAAGTGGGGCACTAGGCCCAGTATTTGGTAGGGCATCAGGCCCGAGGTAGAAGTAGGGCATTAGGCCCAAGGTAAAGCTTGGTACTATAGGGAGGCCCCGGCCTAGCGGAATAGGGCAAGCCAGCCTAGTGGTACTATAGGGAGGCCCCGGCCTAGCGGAATAGGGCAAGCCAGCCTAGTGGTACTAAAGGGAGGCCCCGGCCTAGCGGAATAGGGCAAGCCAGCTTAGTGGTACTATAGGGAATAGGGCAAGCCAGCCTAGTGGTACTATAGGGAGGCCCCGGCCTAGCGGAATAGGGCAAGCCAGCCTAGTGGTACTAAAGGGAGGCCCCGGCCTAGCAGAATAGGGCAAGCCAGCCTAGTGGTACTAAAGATAGGATTCCTTAGCCACGACGTACTGAAAAGAGATCCTATTCCAGAAGACCCTACGCTTAGAAACAGGGGTTCATTTAAGAGTGTTCGATTTGCCTATACTGTGAAACTACTGTGATTACTGTACTGCTTATGCTGAACTATTGCCCTAAGTACCTGAACTATTGCCCTAAGTACCTGAACTATTGCCCTAGGTACCTGAACTATTGTCCTAAGTACCTGAACTATTGTTCTAAGTACCTGAACTATTGCTCTAAGCACCTGGACATTGGCCCTCATCAGTAAGAGCTATTCCTGAAGTTATAATTTGCCTTCCTCCGGCAAATTATTGTATCCTTCCACAGTTCTTTGGGCATTTTTCAGTTATATGGTTACTATTGTACGAAGACAGTCTCAATCTTCTACCACACTGCAGTCTCGTAGTGTGGCCTGTAACACCACGTACTCAGAATCAGTCTCTACTCAGAAGAAGACGTCCTCTCAGCATTCTTCACTCCTGGGAGATCATCCATCAGCTCATCACGTCCATCTGTGTCGTCCGCCGAAGTCGAGTCCGTCACCAGTCGTACAAGTCGTACCCGCCGTTTCTTGTTTTCCACAGTTTGAAGGTACGTCCGCCGAAATGCATCACGACAGCCGTGCCAGTGTCGTTCCACATGGTTCCTGTTCCAGACGTCCTGAAGTTGGTCGCCCTCTACAGAAGAGTGAGCTCATCCTGGAGAACCTAGTCTGCGCCCCTCCTGGTCGTTCACCGAAAGTCGAGTCCGTCGAAGCCCAGTACGGGATGAATCCGACGTTTCTTTGTTTTGTGTTAGTTCCTGATCCTAGGATTGCTGAGTCAACCATCATCTCTTCAGATTCTTATGATTCCTGGTCCTGTCAGAGTTTCTTCCGAGTTTAGCTGGCCCTTGGAGTGCCGCAGCATCAGTCAGGTCGTGGTAGTCCTCCATTGGATTCATCGCCACGCAGGTCTTGATCTATCTTCATCCTTGGCAACCCTGGAAGTGGGTTTTGGCCGAGGAACCCTTTGTTTTCAGTGTGTTATTTCAGGAACCAGTTGCTCCGGTTCTACATTCCAGCAGCCTTGGAGAGAGTGGGCTTTTGCCGAAGAAATATATGGTCTGTTTACCAAACCTCTCACCACCCCAGTGGCCTTAACTAGGTCCTTGCTGGGAATTGTGATTAGGGTTCTACAGTTCTGTTTTACTTCCCTTGTAGCTACCAATGAAGAACGACAGTGTACACGAAGACGCCAGATCTCTGGACTCTTGTAATATGGACTCTTATGGAAATGTGTGATGCTAATTACCCTAGTACAGTTCTGAGTAGCTTATGTTACCTGATCCTCATCTAAGAGTATAGATGTGTAGAATAATTTCAGAATAAGAGTGGCAGTAGGCCTAAAGTTTATTCTTGTGGTAATAACCTTAGTAGTGGTAGATAAAGGTATTTCCCTGTTTATTGCCCTATTGTTCTCGGGCAACACCTCCTTCCTCTTGTGACTGTGTCTCTCTACCCTTGGTACAAAATAAACGCCCTGCGGGCATTGAAGCACTAAGTTGACTCCTGTCTCTCCTTATACGAACATACGAAATTTGCCAGCAGATAAAGGCCTAGAGGTCTATCAAGTCTGCTCGAATGTGCAGCTAGCACCCCTTATTCTGCAGCTGCCCCTCCCTTCCACCCTTCCCCTTCATTAACCCTCCCCCTTGTCCTGTCCCATCCTCATTTGAAGCAGTCCACTGTTCTACTGCATACCACTTCAGCAGGTAACGCATTCCACCCAGCCACCACCCTCTCTGTAAAAAAGTGTCTCCTCATCTCCCTTCTGAACCTTCCTCGCTCCAGTCTCATATCATGGCCCCAGTGGCCCTCCCCTCCCTTACTTTGAACAGCCCCTCTGTACCCGTCTTGTTTATTCCTTTCATGTATTTAAAGGTTTCAATCATGTCACCCCTGTCTCTCCTCTCCTCCAGTGAGTACATGTTCAACTCCTTCAACCTCCTCTCATATGATAAGTCCCCCGCCCCTTGATCATCTTTGTCGCTGCGCTTGCACCCCTCCAGTAACTTAATGTCCCTCTTCAGATATGGATGCCAGTACTGCATGCAGTACTCCAGGTGTGGTCTAACTAATGACCTATACAGTGGCAGAATCACCTCCCTCCTCCAAGGATATACCCCTTGCAATACAACCCAGCATTTTGTTGGCCTTTGCAGCTGCCTTCCTACATTGTGCCGAGTTGTTCATTGACCCTGTAATGAGCACACCCAGATCCTTCTCCTCCTCTGTCTGGGCTAGCTGCGCTCCCCCTAGCTGGTAACTCCTCCTTGGGTTCTTCATCCCAAAATGCAGCACCTTGCACTTTTTGGCATTAAAGCCCAGTTGCCAGGTGTCTGACCATGTTTCAAGCTTTGCCAGATCATCCTGCAACCCCTGCCATCCCCCTAGGTCATCCACCACCGCGACTACCTTGGTATCATCAGCAAACAGACTGATCTTGCTCTTGATGTCCCATGATATGTCTGCAATGAATATCCCAAACAACACTGATCCCAACACTGAGCCCTGTGGAACACTGCTCATCACTGCCCTTGTCTGGGTAATGGTTATCCTATCCACATAATTCGGACCTTGGTGCCTCGCTCATCTCTTTTCACCACCTTTAGAGTAGAGCACTTCACAGAGCACCCTCCAGCTCTTCACATCACGAGCATCACACCTTGATTCTTCAGTTTGCGGTTCTTCTTTGAAGAATGCAGACGTGTCCCAGTCCAGAGAAGATGACAGCGGGTGCGGGGGGTGCGGGAGGTGGGTGCTCAGTGGAGGGTGGGGAGGGGACTGGGGAGAAGATTTAGGACCATTTTCTTTTTATGGGAAAACACATCGGGGACAGTTTTCTTAATTTACAGGGAAAAAAGCATACATTTGGGCACTCTGGGGGGGGCTCCCAGTGTGCCACGAGTTGGGGGGCGCATAATGCCAACATAGGGATTGGGTATCCCGATGTCAGCATGGGAACCACATACATTTGGGCACACTGGGTGGGCTCCCAGTGTGCCACATGAGTGGGGGAGGTACATAATGCCAACACGGGGATTGGGCACCTGATGTCGGCATGGGGACGGGGAACAAAGGGAGCAAGGAAGACAGCAGCAATGAAGGGTGCACGATGGTGTTCTTTGCTGCCGGTGCTAGTCAGGAGCGGGGAGGACAGGAGCAGTGGGAGGGTGCGGGGGGGGAGTGCCATCTGAAAGATGGTGGCAATGATGCAACTGCGCATGTGCGGCTCTCACGCATGCGTGGTTGCAGCGAATGGCATGTTGTCATTCACAACATGGCAGTGTCAGCAAAACTGCGCATGCGTGTGAGTCGTGCATATGCAGTTCTTGCCCTGGAATGCAGAAGTAACAGTTGAAATAGTGTGGCTGATATTCCGTAGCAGCCGATCATGGTGGAGTGTTTCAAGCTCCGTTGGACTTTTAGAAGGATACTTCCAAAAGTCCAACGGAAGGTTCCACGATTGGCCATTTTTGTAAGATATGACTGATCCCAAAACAGTTGAAGGCTCTGCCCACAGCCATAAAAAGGGTTGCCAGAGGAGAGTTGCTGCTAGCAAAGGAAAAGAATGTACCCACTGCGTATAGCCACCACTTTTTCATGCAGTTGACTACTAACTTGAGACTGTATAGATCATGCTATGCACGTTACTGTTCCAAATGAAAAGCACATCCTCAAAAATATTGATATGGTACTGGTTTGCTCACTTGAAAGGAATGAAACCTACAGTCCGGTGGAGTAACCACCTTATAGCTGGGCATCACATTAAAGAAGATAAGGTTGGACGGCCCACCAGCGCAGCGCCGGTGACCTGGGTTCAGAAGCAAGTCTGGGGAGTTGGAGGGCCGGCCGGGGGAGAAGGTTGAGCATCCATGGACTGCTCGCCTTTTCGAGGAGGGGATGAGGCCTGGTGCTTGACTGACCCCAGGCGAAGGCCTGGGCTACAGCTAGCGCCCGACCATACAGAGAGGAGCTGGGTGTGCCGGATGTCAGCGTATCTCTGCCTTGATGTCAGGGGGCACACAGTACACCCAGAAAAGATGAAAAATCGCTCCCTGTGCTCTGGGAAGATGGGGCACCGGCACAGACCTCAATGGTCACCTGCCTGTCCCGCGCAGTAGCCCCGACAAAATAGCAATTGTTTGGGGTGTACGAGCCCTTCATCCCTTCCTGGGAGGGGGAACCAAGGCTACATGGGGGCATACTGTGGGGCTCCAGGCAGGAAGGAACCGAAGCAGATGCCAGTTGCTCCCGATGAGGCGGAGAACAGGGGCAGGGGAGAAGCTTAAACAGAAAGTGCAAAAAAAAAAAAAAAAAAGAAAAAAGATAAGGACCAAACTAACACATTCTAATCAACCTCCTAAATCCAGAGGACGTGTCCAGAAAAACTAAAGTGCGAACTCCAAGCGGTGCCTCCTGTGCATACGCTGCTATCCAAGCACATGTTTGGCAGCATGCTCTGCTGGTCTTGCCCTGAATTTCTGATGGGTAGTATGGTACTATAGGGCAAGATGGAGCACCCTGCAGCTCTGTCCATACCTCAGGAGTCCCAGAGTACACACAGTATGTCGCAAGCCAATATGCCCAGGAGCTGTACAACAGCATAGGCCAGTTAAGGTCAGCTAGGACATGGTCACCCTGTCCTACTGCAGTCCTGTCCTATACAAGAAGGCTGTAGACTGTAAATAAAAAAAAAAAAAACTTCTATAGGTCTTTAGTGACATGCCCCATAAGCACAGAAAACGTCACACCAAATCAGGGCACAGGCCCCTCCTTCAAGTTACATAATAAGGGAGTACCTCTGGTCACTGGTCACTCCCTTCCTCTTGAGAGACGTACCTGTCACAAGATGGTTTGAGGCTCTGAGTCAGGTTTATATGTTATATCCCCAAACGTCCTCCCCTTGAGATACCGCCCAAGGTTGGGGGTCATCTGCAAATCATGAGAGCTAATTCTCTCTGCTCTGGCACATCTGGACGTGCCTGCAGGGACCCTCCCCTGACCAGAGGGATCCATATGTATGCAGATCCCTTTGCAGGCTGGGCCTGCAGATCCTCCTGAGATAAATCAGTACAAAATAAGCCAGTACAAAATGATCCAATAGGACATCGTGTAACTCAGCCTTACCACTGCCAATAGTACCACAGGTGCATCCCCTTACTCCTGCTTGAGGGTCCAGCTGGGAGGAACTGAAACAGACAAATTAAACTGGATTACACAGCAAAGGAAACTGAAACCCCAGGCAAAGGGCCTCCTGGTCATACTGTGGGTCTTACATCTACCGTTACTGGTCTGCGATAAGCCATGTTACCACTAGGAAACCTGTGTAGGAAGGAGAAAAACACATTATTCTTGTGTACAGGAGAGGCTCCACACTCTGCCTATCCAAGGCCGTTCATGGAAAGAAAAGGGGACTAGAGAGCATCCTTGCCTCTAAAATACACTCTGACACACTTTTGACTCCCCTTGGAGGGCCCTGTGTTGCCATCTGGCTGACCCAGCAGCCCAGACACACTGTCCCCCAATTTATGCTCTCGATATTTTATTAGGAAAAAGGCCTGCACAGCTTTGACATAAAGGCACTGGCCTGGAAATCTGCCTACTATTAAGTACTAAACTCATGCAATGCTGCAATGGAAACCAGTGCCAATCACCCACCTGGCAAGGGTAAAAAATACATACACATGGCAGGGAGATACTGAGCCCTAAAGGAGCAAGAACCCCATCTACACAGGCCTCTTAAGCCCTAAGTTAGCCCCAGCAAAACAGCTTGCTAACTATACAGCCATATAGTTCAGTGAAAAGACTGCTATCAGAACAGGCTAGGGCTTGACCCCCCTAATTGCGAAGTATGCCCGTGGCTCACACCCCATAACCGCATTGTAATCGGGCCTCCACTGAATTACAAACAAGAGGGAGGGCTTGCCAGGGCTCAGTCCCCTTCTCCAAGATGGGCCCTGTAGCTCACAGCTTATTACAACTACACCGCAAAAAAAAAAAAAGAAGGCTGCCCAGTGGCACGGAGGGTTGAAGCGCTGGTGCCTTACTTCCTGCCATACCAGCGACCCAGGTTCAGGAACAGACACTGGTTACTCGGGGCCTGGCCATGAGAGGGAGGATTAAGCATCTGAAGGACAGCTCTCCTCACTTGGGGAAGGGGGGTTTACCACAACCCACTACATAATGGCCATCTGGAGATGTCCAGGTGGCAGTGCAGGTCTAGGCACGTCAGGAGGTAGGGCCAAGACTGGACATGTTAGGACATCTCCACAGAGGCAGAACTCGTCTGCCACATTATTTCACCTTTCATGTGTAACCCACCTACAAATTGGGGTTTACTATAATGTCTTCCTGGGCTTCTCAATGCCCACTGTCAGGCTGGTGTCCTGTTTTTTGTAGTTCTATCTGCGTGAGAGTGCCCTCGTGAGCCTCCGCGCCTGTCTCTTTAAGAAAATGACTAATCTGTGTTTAGAAATTAGTCCGGGCTGGGTCCGAGTGATTTAAGGCTTGTGGCCAGCCAGCCAGTCTGTTATTCTGCTCCTTGCTGTGTTATCTGTGGCCTGGCTGGTCCAGTTCTCAGATGGTTTCAATCTTTCTTAGCTGGCAGGTTCCAGAGGGTGGTATCCAGGGTTTTTTCCTCTGATCCATTCTCTCTGCCATGCTGGGTCCCTCAGGGCTCAGTGCTGTCCCCTATGTTGTTTGCAGTGTACATGATGGCCCTCAGAGACATTGTAAGACGATATGGTCTGAGGTTTCACTGCTATGCTGATGATACACAGCTCTATCTGTCTTTCGCACCCGACTAGGATAGTGCGTTCTCGCTGTTTAACAACTGTCTGGTAGAGATCCATAACTAGATGAAGTCCAGCTGGTTTAAATTGAATTACGGGAAGACTGAGGTGCTGGTGATGGATCTGGGGCACCGGATAGAGAGGCCGGTGGTGGGTTTACCCTCTGGGCTTTGGCTTGAGGGTGTACAACTGCCTACCTCTGAACGGGTGCGAAATCTGGGGGTGGTTCTTGATGATGGGCTGACACTGTGTGCGCAGGTGTTGGCAGTCGTCAAGTCTTTCTTTTACCATCTTAGGAACATCACCAGAATTAAGCCCCTCATTCTGTCCGGTGATTTGCCCATGTTGATCCATGCCCTTGTGACCACTTGCCTTGACTACTGTAACTCCCTTTACTTGGGGCTTCCGGGGGTTGATATCCACTGCTTGCAGCTGGTGCAGAACACTGTGGCACGATTGCTGACTGGGACTTTACGTTCCAGTCATATTACTCCTGTGTTGCGCAATCTGCATTGGCTGCCTATACAGTGGTGGATCACCTTCAAGGTCAGTCTTCTGACCTATAAAGCCCTGCATGGACTGGGACCGAGTTACCTGCAAGAGCTCCCAATTCCCTACAGATTCGTCCGCCCTCTCCGCTCAACTGATGAGGGGTTGTTAGAGGTTCCTAGGGTGCGGTTGAAAACATCTGGGGCCCGGGCTTTTATGTTCATGGCCCCATCCCTGTGGAACTCTCTACCTCGTCAGATTAGAGTGCAGGACCGTGGACAGCTTTAAAACCAGATTAAAAGCACACTTGTTTAAATAGGCATTCAGCATTTGACAGTTTTGTGGACTGTGGGATATTTTAAGTGAAGTTTTAATTACCTGAAAAAAATGTACTGAATTGGTTGTTTTATGATGTTTTTGTATGTACAGTGCTTTGACTACAGAATTGTGCTATATAAATAAAACTATTACTATTATTTCTGCAGTTGCTATTTGTGCAGAGGGAGCCTTATTAGGAACTGTGATTGTTTATTGCTAATTTGCTTTTATAGTAAAAATAGAGAAGACTGTCTAACCTAGGTTTGAGTGAATTAAGGCTTATGACCAACCAGGCAGTCTGTTATTCTGCTCCATCCTGCAGTTGCTATTTGCGCAGAGGAAGCCCTATTAGGAACTGTGATTGTTTATTGCTAATTTGCTTTTATAGTAAAAATAGAGAAGATTGTCTAACCTGCTTTGCCTGCAGCTCAAACATTTGGATGGGAGCCACCATGTTAGGCTCTGGACTTCCAGTATTTGGACCAGTCAAACCACTGGGGACCTAAAATGGAGACTATCCCCAGGGGTCTTGTGGAAGAAATTCTGTAGTTTTTGTAGTTTTAAGTGTTGGCGCCCAAATGGACCTGGAGGGGGAGCCCAAACTGTGACTGACAGTTCCCTCAGTCCACCGAACCTTTTGGATTACAAAGGAAATAGTCAGAACTCCCTGAAGCAGTGGATCAGTTAAGAGTTGGAAGTTGAAGAGTGAACAGCTTGAGCTTTCGAGCAGCTGCTCGCAGAAGGAGCATAGGGGAATTGGTGGGAAGAGGCTCTGCTGGCCTTCCTGCCACGTTTTCTCCTGCATCTTATCTGCCTACTGCAGAAGTCGGATCAGTTTCCAGTTTCCAGATTGGAACGGCGGTAGAAGAATAGAAGTGTTAGTGCAGCTTGTAATTTGGACCGAAGACTTGCTTCAGAAGCGATCGGCCCGTCTGATGATAGAATTTGTCTCAGATTGAAAGGTTTGCGCAGTGAAGCTGTCATTTGCAACTGGATTGTATCCGAACTGTTGCTTAGAGAAATTAGTGATTTAAATGTGCTGAATGTGTTTCATGGGTCACGAATTTGGTTCCCCATGGTTAAATCTGTTATGCCAGCTGGAGGCTTCACCAGCAGAAGATCACAAACTTTTGCAGAACTGTTCATCCTGCCTGGGCCTTGTTATCTCAGCCTAGGCTGCTACTCCCGCTTCAGAGACCATCTCAGCAAAAGACCAGCTTGGGGATTCGCCCCCAGCCATCACCATCAAGAAGGCAGCGACCACCAGGAGGGTGAATCGTGTCAGCCCTGTTTCCCTTGGCCTTCCTGATTATCACCACGAGGCCTACATCTTGCCTGTCCTGCATCCAGGTTCTGGTAACGTGAGTACAAACCAGGGTAGCTCCCTGTAACAAAAGCAAAAATATTTGTGGTACCATCCAATTGTCTTTTTCATTGGGTTATTGCAACAGACTGAGCCATCTGGCTTAGATTACAAATAATTGGGTCGTGTACATGTTTAACTGTCTTTCTTTTCCCAAGGGCCCCAACAACAGCTGCAATACCGGCCACCCCAGGCAACGCTTCAGGCTAGCCTACATGACATACTGGGTACCCAGGGTTGTTGAACTGTCTAATTGGGACTTACAGTGTGTGCTGAACAATCCTGATTCAAATCAGATTGCTAAATCATTCAGCTAGAGTCACGCCCCTCCTTTGTTTACTGCCACTAAATAAATCTGATTGTCTTTTTTCATGTTTAACCTGGCTAGTGCGCATATTATTAGTTGGGTTACAGTGGTAAGAGACCTGGGTTTGAATCTCACAGCCCCCATCTACATACTGTGTGACCCTGAGCAAGTCACTTAACTTCCCTGTGCTCCGAGGTCGCACCTTTAAACAAGCTTTCACTTAGTGTGCTACTCCTGGTTAAACAATTGGGGAAAAAAAAAAGAATTTGGAAGATTGTATTGTTGCATTGCTGATCTTATTTTCCAGGGGGTTTCCAGGGCAGTTGCAGCAGATCCAGCCCTGGAGATAAGTGAAAGGGGCATGAGCACATTATTATTGTTATACACCGATTGTGAAGGTACTGTGTTCTTTCTTAGGCTACTAGAAGGGTTGGTGGGTGGTTATAGCGTCCCAGAGTGCTATACCAGAGCAGTTAGGCTACCCCAATACCATTCCTGTGGGTGGAGGCACCCGATTATAGAACTCAGGCCCTTTAACCTGTGTATTGCCGTACAGGCAGGGGTAGTAGCCCTTACAATAGCACTGACTAGGGGTTATATCTTGGAGGCACCACTGGGATTAGCGCCTTCTACTGGTCAAAAATTAAAATTTGGACCAAGAGCAGGATTTGAAATGGAGGCACTTACTACACCCAAATGGAAAATTTTCCCCCACAAGCTGGTTGTGCACCGCATGATGGGGTGGAGTGAGGCCGAAGGGGTCGACCCCCACCATGCCATATTACTACTACTTGATATCCCTGTGGGAACCACTAATGAAACTATTGAAAAAAACAGTGGGGAAGGTCAAGTGTCTAGGAAAGATTGAAGTATGGGGGCAGGACTCAGATCTATTTGTTCAGACCTTGGTGGCCCTCCTTTCTTGCAGCCTCCCCACAGACCCAGAAATGGTACCCCCTGTCATCATGCCGGAAGATCCCAGAAGGGGTGGAGAGTTATCCATTTGTATAGTGACCCGTCTTCCCCTGGTGGGGTCCACAAGGGTAGAGGGGTTTAAATACAAATTATTGAGACTCCTAGCTGCTGAGGGGCGGACAGCTAAGGAATTGTTAAAGGCTTTGGAGGAGACCACTCCAGTACAATCTCCTCCAGCCTCTCCGTCCACCCCCAAGGCATCCCCTATTGTAACATCCCCCATTGTGATACCCTCTGTACACCTAGACTCCTATCGCAGGCTCAGATTGTTCTCTGGTGCAGTTCCTGTGCCAATGGGGGAGGACGACTTACAAACATGGATGGACTATGCTACTTCCCTTGTTCAGGAGTGGCAGTGCTCTGAGGGGGAGAAGAGAAAGAGACTTATGGAAAATTTAAGGGGCCCTGCACTGGAGGCTATTTGGTTCCTTCGATCCACAAATCCGGAGGCTACTGCAGCCGAGTACCTCTCCACTTTAGAAGGGGTGTTTGGCAGCACCAGATCTGGGGAAGATTTAATGTGGAAGTTCAAGTCTGCTAAACAATGGAAGAATGAAAAATCTGCTTTTATCACCCAAATTGAACGGGCCTGCAAAGAGTCCATAGAAATGAGGGTGTCCCAACTAGTGAACTGAATCATGTAAGGCTGGAGCACATCCTAAAATCTGCCAGTCACTCAAGTGTGTTTATGTTAAAACTGAAGTTTCAAGACAGGAAAGCTAATCCTCCTGAATATTGTTGGCTGAGGAGATTCAAGAAGCTGAGAACGATGAGGATGGTTGGGAACCACATGCTGGGATTGCACGCACCACCCCGACCCCAGGCTGACCTGATGAGAAAGAGGAAGCTCTTGAGACACAGCAGGTCCAGAAGTTGCTGAAAGAGATAAAAGAGATGCAAGCCAGCCAACAAGCCATGGCTGAAGTGGACAGAAACTCTAACTTTTGCCTGCCTAAGACTGGAGATTGGCAGTGAGGCCCCACCCGTGGGTGTGGGGGCTCATGCTTTTGCACGTGAACCTCGAGCTGAATCCAAACTGGTGGAAGAGACGACAGAGCTGTGAGCTTTAGTGGGGGACCTCATACATGCCACCCGAGCTTCTGGCCCTTGGCGGAACTGCGGAGACAGGGGACCTGAGCCCAAACCAAAAGAGGAACAATAGAACTCCCTTCTCCAACTGTTACAGGTTTCATGAAGAACCAAACCACCCTAGTCATCATAGAGTACAGGTGTGGAGAAGACGGGCATACCTGACGAAGTTGCAATTCTCCTGAGGATCTGTGGAAGGTCACTACTAAACTGCTCAGTCTGGTTCGGCAGAGCAATATAAAACCTCAGCCAGGCCCGCCGAGCAAATCTTTTTCCTCCAAAACTGCTGTGGGCCAGTCTGCAACACAGACTTCCCCGGATTGGTCTGAGATGGTGGGTCCCTCCCATGGAGAATACAGTAACAGTTAATGGCATTTCCATTCAAGCTGTGCTAGACAGTGGCTCGGAGGTCACCATTATATTTCAAGATTGGTATAACCAGCACATAGCTGACCTTCCACTCCTACCCCTCGAAGGACTGCATGTGTAGGGGTTGAGTGAAACATCCTATCCTTACCGAGAGTATGTACGAATTTGGTTGTCTTTCCCTACTGCTATTGCTGGCATGGATGGACAAGTGGAGACCCTGGCCCTGGTATGCCTGCTGACTGGACTGTATGATGGTGTCCCTTTGTTGATTGGCACCAATGCCCATATGTTTGGCTGGCTAACCCAGCTCTGTCAAGAGGAACAAGCCAACTGGACTGGAAAGGCCCTACACATTCTGGCCTTGGTACGCCAAGCCTATGATTTACAGATGCAAACCAAAGAGATTGAGAAAGATGAACCCATGGGGGTAGTATGGTAAAAAGACCCAGAATCACTTGTCTTGCCTCCAAATGCTCAGTGTACCATTAGCGGTGAAGTGCGCATAAAAAAGATGTCAAAAACAAGATTCTTATGCTGGATGCCCTAGAAGAGGGGAAACTGCCTGAGAAACTACTGGTCAAGCCTAACATTCTACAGGCCTGGGCCTATGCTTATGCTCAGCAGGTAGTGGAGCAAGTCCAAAACATGTCAGACCGGGATGTTCAAGTAAATCAAGGATGTGCCTGGCTACTGTATATTGTGCAGATACTGCTGTGCTGCCCAGCAAAAAGTGCCCTGGAGATGATGAAGTTACCCCAGACCTGTATGACTTCAGAGAGTCCCCTCTTCCTGCAGAATGTAAAGCTAAGATCAGTTGGAAATTGGCTCAGAGAAACAAAGTGTTCTCATTGAAAGAGTGGGATGTGGGATGCGTCACAGGGGCCAAACACAACATTAGACTTCATGATGGGAGGCCGTTCCGAGAAAGATCCCATTGCCTTGTACCCACTGACATTGATGATGTTCGACGCTATCTGCAGGAAATGCTGGCAGCGGGAGTCATTCAAGAGTCTCTGAGCCCGTACACCTTCCCAATCATGGTAGTCCGGAAGAATTCACTCCGATCAAGGGAGAGACTTTGAAAGCCATTTGACCAAGGAAATGCTTTCACTCTGGGGTGTGCGAAAGTCCAGAACCACCCCCTATCACCCCCAGGGGGAGCCACAGCCCAAAAGGTTTAATCGAATATTACTAGACACGCTCTGCACACTTCATCCCTGGGACAAGTCCAAGTGGAGCCAACAGATAAGCACCTTAGTACATGCGTATAACTGCACTAGAAGTGACACCACTGAGTTCTCCCCCTGCCGCCTAATATTTGGCAGAGAATCCCAGTTGCCAGTAGGCATCTGCTTCAGAGAGTCCCCTTATGGAGTCAGAGCTGAAAATCACCTTCAGTATGTTCAATAGATAAAAGCCCAGTTAAACCATGCCTACCAATTAGCACACACCATGGCCGCCAAGAGGAACTTAGCAAATAAAGAAAGGCATGACAAGCGTGTCAAGGCCCAAGAACTGCAACCCAGAGACAGAGTTTTGTTATGAAATTTGGGACTGTATGGAAAACACAAAATTGCTGACAGGTGGCATCATACTCCCTACATTGTTGGGTTCTATGTGATAACGGCAAAAGCCTAAAGGCAATTGTCGTTATCAAGAAGTGAAGAGTGCTTACATTTTTTTTCGGCAGTCTGACACCCCAGTGCACAGCAAAATGGCACTGGGGACTTACTTTTTTAATGTTTTATATGGGGGGGCAATGCCTCACACACACCCATGGGGGCTTTGCCCCCCCAACCCCCTACTAAAGGATTCTTAACTCCAAGGGGGTGCATGTTGGGGGGGGTGAAAACATTAAAAAAATTAAAGGTTCAGGCCAGGTGCAACAAAAACACACCAGCCCCCAGACCCAAACCCAGTACCCTGCCAACCAGCACCAGCAACCCACCCACCATGCCATGGGGTCGGCTCGGCAACCCACCATGGCACAACCCTTCACATCCCCTCCCGCCCCTAGCTGAGCGTGCTCGCTCCCCCCCATGCACATACGTATAGCAATATCCCATCGTTATATTCACCGACCCCCCCCCCAATCCGGCCACCCTACCCTACCATAACCCTCAAGGGATGGGCTGGGGAGTGGGTCGCCGTTATTGTCAGCATCCTTTCCCCAGCGCCCTCATCATGGTATACTCATTGTTGTCAGCAAGTGGGAGGATCTGCCAGTCTATAAAGTGCGTCCAAACAATGACCCATGAGCTGTCAAGACAATGCACAGAAATCATTTGCTGCTGATTGGTCAAATTATCATCGATTCTGCACCCCAAGACACTGCCCCTCCCAGGCCAGTAACCAGAGCTGCAGCTAAAAAGAAACAGTTAAACTCGCCTCCAGTTGTTAAGGATTCAAGGCCCTCTATCAGTCACAACATAAATGAGATTGATTGCCAATCAGAGTCTGATGACAGTGAGTGTGAAGCTTCCTATTATCCATCTTATGAACTGAGTCAGTTGTTTCAGGGTAACCCTATGTACAATTCTGGAGATGAAGCTGGACCCTCAGGACTGTCTCACCCTCCAGCCTTCTCCACAGCCCCTGTGCCCCCTGAAAGTGAGGTGAAAAGACTGACTTCTGATGTAACTGACACTTTGTGTCTGGTGGAACTAGCTGAGCCCTAAGAGAGAGCCAGAAACAGAAAGCACCACTGGTGACATATCAGCGAGTACACAACTGTTTGCAAACAATGAATCTGACAATGTTATGGATAATGATGTTGATGAAGTAAATGATTCTGAAAGTTTCAGTAATGTGTTGCAAGATTTGAATTCCATGGAATTTCCTTTATATGATGAACCTAGAATTTCTTCAGACCCAAGTAATATTGTTGAGCCAGAGCTAACAGAACAAGAAGCTGAAAGTGCTTCCAGTACAGAACAGACAACCAGTGCAGAGGTACCCATTTCTATAGAAGCCAACCTTTTTGACAAGCGATGAGGAAAGAACTGAACCTGTGCATGCCCCTCCCAGAAAGTCTGGAAGAGCCACAAAGCCAGTGATACGCCTCAGTTATGACTCCCCTGGAAGGCCTCTAGACCTCCCATTACATGTAGTTCACAAAGGGGTGTATATTTCTGAAAGGTCTCTTCCAAAACTGAGTTATTCTGCCACATCTAAGCTAATAGTAAAACCCTCCAATCAGTGTACTGACACCCTTGCCCATTGCAGCCCTAGTGTAGCTGATAGGGATAGGCCCCAAGCCATGTGGGTTAGTATACAGGAGGTACTACATACTAGAATTGTAAGAGTTATGCGTTTAACTGTTTGAAACTGTTTTGAATTTGCTAATATGCTTATAGAAATGTATGACTGTGTTACTGTGAAAATGTTCATTGCAAATGAAAAAGTATAGTAATACTGTTTTGTTATGACTAGCTATTTTACTGAAATATCAGTTTTTCAGTTATGGTATACCAAATGAAACATACATGTATTTCCCATGTAGTGTTTTATATATAATCTATAGTACGTGTAAACTTGACATGGACACCAAGTTTTTCCAGGGAGGGAAGAGTGTAACCCCCCCCCCCTACAAATTGTCTTCCTGGGCTCTTAATGCCCACTGTCAGGCTGGTGTCCTGTCTTTAGCAGTTCTATCTATCTGTGTGAGAGTGCCCTAGTGAGCCTCCGCACCTGTCTCTTTAAGAAAATGGCTACTCTGTGTTTAGAAATTAGTTTGGGCTGGGTTTGAGTGAATTAAGGCTTGAGGCCAGCCAGACAGTCTGTTATTCTGCTCCATCCTGCAGTTGCTATTTGTGCAGAGGAAGCCCTATTAGGAACTGTGATTGTTTATTGCCAATTTGCTTTTATAGTAAAGACAGAGAAGATTGTCTAACCTGCTTTGATTGCAGCTCGAACATTTGGATGGGAGCCACCATGTTATGTTCTAGACTTTCAGTATTTGGGACAATCGAACCACTGGGGACCTAAAATGGAGACTGTCCCCAGAGGTCTTGTGGGAAGGAATTCTGTAGCTTTTGTAGTTTTAAGTGTTAGTGCCCAAACAGACCTGAAGGGGGAGCCCTAACTGTGACTGACAGTTCCCTCAGCCAACCAAACCTTTTGGATTACAAAGGAAATAGTCAGAACTGACTGAAGCAGTGGATCAGTTAAGAGTTGTAGGTTGAAGAGTGAACAGATCGAGCTTTCAAGCAGCTGCTCCCAGATGAAGTGTAGGGGAATCGATGGGAAGAAGCTCTGCTGGCCTTCCTGGCCTGTTTTCTCTCTGGCATCTGAACTGCCTGTTGCAGAAGTCAGATCTGTTTATGATTTCCAGACTGGAAGTGCGGCAGAAGAATAGAAGAAGTGTTAGTGCAGCTTGTAATTTGGACCGCAGACTTGCTCCAGAAGTGATCGGCCCATATGACGATAGAATTTGTCTCAGATTGAAAGGTTTGCTGTCATTTGCAACCAGACTGTATCCGGATTGTTGATTAGAGAAATTAGTGATTTAAATGTGCTGAATGTCTTTCATGGGTCGCGATTTGGTTCCCCCATGGTAAATCCGTTACGCTAGCCTGAGGCTTCACAAGCAGAAGATCACAAACTTTTGCAGAATTGTTCATCCTGCCTGGGCCATGTCATCTCAGCCTAGGCCACTATTCCCACTTCAGAGACCATCTTGGTGAAAGAGCTGCTTGAGGATTCAGCCACCCTGCCCAACACTATCGATCGGGTAGCGACTACCAGGAGGAGAGCCATGTTGACCCTGCTTCCCTTGGCCTTCCTGATCATGACCATGAGGTCTACATCTCACCTGTCCTACATCCAGGTTCTGGTAGCGTGAGTACAAAGCAGGGTAGCTCCCTGCAACAAAAGCAAAAATCTTTGTGGTACCATCTAATTGTCTTTTTCATTGGGTTATTGCAACAAACTGAGCCATCTGTGTGCATGTTTAACTGTCTTTCTTTTCCTAAGGGCCCCAACAACAGCTGCAATGCTGGCCACGCTTCAGGCTAGCCTGCATGACATATTGGGTACCCAGGGTTGTTGAACTGTCTAATTGGGACTTACAGTGCATGCAGAACAATCCTGATTCAAATCAGATTGCTAAATCATTCTGCTAGATTCATTTCCCTCCCTCGTTTACTGCCCCTAAATAAATCTGATTGTCTTTTTTTCACGTTTAACCTGGCTAGTGTGCGTATTATTAGTTGGGTCACAGTGGTAAGATTGTATTTTTACATTGCTGATCTTATTTCCAGGGGGTCTCCTGGGCAGCTGCAGCAGATCCAGCCATGGTGGTAAGTGAAAGGGATGTGAGCACATTATTATTGTTACACACTGATTGTGAAAGTATCATTATGTTCTTTCTTAGACCACTAAAAGGGTTGGTGGGTGGTTATAGCATCCCAGAGGCCTATACCAGAGCAGTTATGCTACTCCAATACCATTCCTCCCGATTACAAAACTCAGGCCCCTTAACCTGTGTATTGCCATATAGGCAGGGGTAATAGCCCTTAAAATAGTGCCAACTAAGGGTTACACGTGACTTGGAGAAACCTAACCAAGGTGGAAACCCCCTGTTGACTGCAGGATGAAGTCTAGTCCCTTGCAGGTTCCCGCAGCAGTGACTGGGCACCCTGCCACAGTCCAGAAGCTGGGACATCGGTGAGAAGGTAAGTCCTGAAAAAGCCAGGTGATGGGACTGGGGGGACCGGACAGAAGGGAGCATGCCAGGGGCAATCTGGGGAATAAAATGTATATAGAAAAAGAAAATAATGGAGGATGAGGTTGTTATGAGCACCCTCTAGTAAATAGTTGAGCAAGCTTGGACTGGATAAAGAAGACAGTTAGGATATGTGTGGCAGCTGTGGTAGATAAACCCAGGGCTGCACTGACTTCTGCTCCTTGTGTAACCCCCATCCAAGTATGCCGTTTCTATCTTGACAGCTCTACCTGGTGGGCTGGGTTCGGGGAGGAATATGTCACTTGGCACATTGGCTAGGTTTGGCTACTCTGCAACAGGGGCACCAAAGTAACTCCGGACAATGGAAGCAATAACTGTAATGTCCAATACCAGAAGTGGGATTCTAAAGTGTGGCTTTTATTCACATCCAACAGAATAAACAAAGCATAGATGGACCCCCACGGGGCTACACTCCTGGTAATGCAGATTTATGGAGATCAGAACACATGTTATTCACTTTAGCCCTCAGGTTCTGAAACACAGTGGGCACACAGCCCAAACTTGTATGCTGCTCTAGGTTTTCCCTGGCTCGGCTCCCTTGCCAGCCACTTGGACACTTTCCATTTAGCATGGAAACATTTACTGGTGGCTCCCTAAACCACCTATGAACACTTCTGCTCCATAAGGGAATCTTCCTCATCAATCCCACGTCTGGGTACTTTCCTCAGGCACTGGCCAAGTACCTGAGAGAAAGCAACAGGTGTCCCAAAGTAAACCCGTAGAGGTGAATTTGGTTACTACTGATGGGGGGGTCTCCCACCTCTCACTCCAATAATTCATACCCAGCAATTTCTCTGGACTGTAACACCTCATCCTTTAAAACACTTTGCTGTGTAGATTCTCTTTAAATGTATTCACATTCAATCTACTGTCTTTACATCCCATTTGTGCTGAACTTGAACATACTTAATAAGCGGCTGTGCCCTTTACTCTAGACCCCCCCACAGATTTAAGCAGTCCAATCCCCTCATCTTCCAAACTGTACTTGGCTGTCTTTTCTTGACCCCAAAGTAACAGTCACTTTAGTTTCATCTTGATTGAGGTGACAACACATTGGCCCTTTAGCAGAGCGAACTCACCCCTTGGTTGCAGGTGCCCCACAGGCATTTTCTCCTCAAAGAAATCTTGTCCAGAACTTCTGGTGCCTCAGCACAAATTTCAATCAGGCAGCTTCTTTCTCCCTAGCCGGACCAGGGGGGTTGCCCCTGAAAACAGGCTGATTCCTTCCCCCCATCCCTGCAGGGATGGGGCCCTGAACCACTGAAAGCAGTCTCTACCACTTCAATGTGCTCTTGTTGTGTTCCTCTTCAGGTGAGAACACACACCTATACCAAAATAACAGCTCTTTGACAGAGCTTAGAGCTCTGAGGGCCTGCTTACAGCTGAGCACCTCTTCTACAGACTGCCATAGACTCTACTGAACTAACTTCAAATCCCCCAACGTTCTACTCTAACCCCCAACTGCAACATTCCAGTGTGGCTTATGCAGCTGCGACAGTTCTAAAATGATGTCTTCCCTCAGTCTCAGCTGAGACTGAGAACAGAGTGAGACAGTGTGAAATCCATTTAATTGGAGATTCACAAGCTGCCTTCCCTGCTTACCACTAGGTCTTACTGGGATTCTAGTAACCCCGGGTAACGGGGGGGTTACACTTGGGTCTCACTGTGATGTGACCTCTGTGCCATATTGCCTACCTTCGTAACAGAAAACCACTCAAGGGATGCTACTAGAACAGAAAATAGATAGCAATTCACTGTTGCCTCTGGCAGCATGTCCTCACTTTGAGCATAAACATGAACCATGAATTGCCATTGCAGAACAGAGAAAAACCCATACCTGACAGCCGCTTGCAGCTGCTTATGCCGAAAAAATATTGCCCCTTTAAGACCACTGCTGCAAGTTACTGCTCCAACAAGGTGCTGCGCTGCCCCTTTAAGATCATTCCTGCAAGCCGCTGCTCCTCCAAGGTGCTGCTGTCCGAGAAATCGAGGCATTATGCCTCTCCCATAGAATCACAGTGCACCTTTTGAGTGGCTTTTTCTCTCTTTCTGGTCCCAGAACTGCGGCTTTCGGCTTCGTCTGTATATGACAGACATAAAGCCATCCCTGTTTAAAAGTTACAGAGCTGCACTAACTTCTGTTCTTTGGGTCTTAATGATGTAACCTCTAAGCCATATTACCTACCTTTGTAACTGACAACAAAGCAAAAAACACATTGCCTGGCCCAGGGAAAATTGCTCTGCCTCCACAGCGGTAATGGGCAGCCAAGAGAGATAGCGCACGCACCCGGCCATGCGCTGATGTGGTGACATTGTGCCAATGTGCATGACATCACCACTTCAGGCGTGAGTGCACCTGGTGGCTGCAAGAGTGCTCCAGGAGGCAGGGCATCAGAAAGCTGTTGTTTTCATGTCAAAAGACAACTCTTTTCATGTAGCTGCTAGGGCTATACATAATTGCTTTACTTTGTTTTCAGTGTTTATGGTAGCCCCCTGTGACTACCCTGGGGGCCTCCATTTTACAGCTGCTGAACTCTCATTGTCCATGAGAGCTGCATTAGCATACGAGAAATGATGTCACATCACCCTCTTATACCATGTATTTCTATGCTGAAAGAACAAATACCCTGCAAAGACTCTCTGGAAACACATAAACAGAATCCAGTTTAAATAGAAAAACCCTGCATTACAACTCAGTCTGCAAAGTGAACTGAAGGTAAATGTGGTATTTCACACCTTCCTGTAACCTGTTGCTTTGAAGTCTAATTAAGCAGACAGGCACACTGTGGAGTCTAAAGGGTGCTTACACATCATGTTCTCATATGCTAATGCAGCTCTCTGAGACAATGACATTTCAACAACCAGCAATATAGTCCCCAAGATAGTTACAGGGCCTAGTATGAAGTATGAAAACAAACTAAAGCAGCTGCATACATCTTTAACAGCTGCACAGAAAGAGTTGTCTGTTGACATGGAAACAAAATTTACAAGATACGAGGGTGTAGTTTTCCTTTAAGGAATGCAGCTCAGGAGAAAAGAGTGCAAAAAAACATGCCGCCAGCTTGCCAGTAATGGAAAATAAGCCATGTGGCTCCCCGTCACAGACAAACATGCAGAGGTGCTGATCTGCCCAAAACAAAGTACTAGAAGCCAAAATAGGGGGAAAGGAAAAGGCAACACAGATGCCCTGCTCAAGTAAAAAGGCACAGAGCAATACCCAGCCTGAATGGGGACACACTCAGCAGGGGACAGGTGTTTCCAGCACTTATGAACCTGCCAGTCAACATGGGAACAAAAACAGCTTTAGCTACAAGGAGCCCACGCATACACCAGATAATGCGAAGCTGCTCTGTACCTGACTGGCTATAGAGCCCCCGGAATTCAAGAGGAAAAAACATGTGCTGGAAGATGCTGTACAGAGGAGGGAAAGGACCAAATTAATCGCCAGACTGTGTGCCTAACCTAACACCCCCCAAAACAGCTAAAATTCACTTACCTGAGGTACCAGGCTAGATAAAATTGCAGACCTAACACATGAGGAACACGCTAATAGGCATGTGGGCTCCCTCCAGGCACTGGAGGCACTGGAAAGTGAAGTTAGTAGGCAGGTTGTTCAATTTGAAAGCCTCCGCTTAACAGGCACAATTTCTAAATTTAGGGGTACTTTCTGTCACCAGGAAGCCCCAACCTGCTTAGCTACACAATCCTAGACAGAAAAAAAAACAATGTGAAAATCGTGGAGAGGGTTCTTCTGGGCTCTACCCCTTACAGTAGTACAGATAGAACTGGAGTGGAAGGCAGATGGAATGTACCATGTCTCAGGTGGTCTGTGCTGAGGTCACAGCTTTGGAGCTGTACCATTACTGCAGTGGTACATCACATTACCCATAGCTATTAAATACCTTCCCTATTGACAACATGAAGTGATACAGAAAAAATAAAACATAGCCGGGATTCTTTAAGCATTTGGAAGGGTCTCCACCAGAAACCATACAAAGAGAGACTAAAGAAGCTTAATATGTATACCCTCGAGGAAAGGAGGGACATGATAGAAACTTTCAAGTACCTCAACAGAATCGACAAAGTCCAAGAGGGTAGCCTCTTTTCAGAAAATGTGATGTGCAAGAACAAGGGGGCACAATTTGAAGATAGAGGGGGAGGAACGACTCAGGGACAACATGAGGAAGAATAAAATGTTCTCCCAAGAATACTTTATTACTTGCAAACGCTCCCGATCTTTCCTCACCAAACATATTTTAACACTTGGAATAAAATCTTCTTGCATTTTATATGGTAGCCCCCGAATAAGATACATGCTGCTTTTTCTTCCAAGACAAACAGGGGAAGTCAATCTACCAAATCTGAAATTGTATGCGCAGGTGGCATTTCTTAGGACGTTATTTATCCAAATAGCTCCAACTCAACAACCGCACTGGAAATACACTGAATTAATAATAAACAGTATCTTTAACTTGGACTACTATCTCTTTGAACACCCCATGGGATACTTCCCTCTCACTAAATTTACCGCCTACACAGCACAAGTCTTCCGGCACTTCCAGACTGACTTTGATTTGTTTGTTGGAAGCTGAGAACCTTGCTCGCTGCAAAGAACATACAGGATAATTGCATGAGTACCAGTTAATAGGCTATTCTTTACCAAGGACGACTGATTACCTCGAGAGCGCAGCTCGAGAGGCAATCAGTCGTCATAGTACCAACGAGGTGAAAGAACAGCCCTGTTTAACTGGTACTCATGCACTGTTCTGTATAGTGTATAGTGGAACGTCGTGACTCAAAAAAAAAATACTACATCTTTTTTAAAATAAGACTGTCAGATTGCTGCTCGAGGACACCATGTGACGTCCGCACTGCAGCAGAACAAAAAATTTTTCGTTCTGCTGTCCTGCGGATGTCACTAGTGCAGCAGAACAACATTTTGAGAGTGCTAGATTTCAGTGAACAACGACATTCCATTATACACTATAAACTATAACTCCGTTTAGGACCTGGAAACCTGGTAAGGCATAATACTGTTGGGGACTTGTTAAGAAGGGGAGCTATGCTTTCTACAAAAAGTTTCATTTTTTTTTTCCTTATTGGCATTAAGCAGAGAATTGCAGGAGTCCATTAAAAGTGTAGTAATTTTATAACCAGAGGGAGTGAGATACAACTGAATTTGCTGGATTCCTGGGGTTGAGACCTAGGATTTGGAAGGATATTTTTGCAACATTTTAAAAGTGTCCTGCTGGCTGAGGAGTGAGTTCATTTTTATTCCTGGACTCAGCGGAGTGGTTTGTGTAGCAGCAGTGGTCTAGTAAATTGTGGTGTTGGTTGAATTACTATAAAGGGCAGTACTCACCAGGGTGGTGGAGCAGTTGTGTATTTGATTGTTTCTAACAGTCACCAGTGGCTGTGGACTACCCACCCACCCTTCCCCCACATCCCCCAGGCATGGCATTTCCTTTATAGCCAAAGTTTTGACATCACTTTAGCAACAGGTCTTGGGACAGAACTGTCATATTCTTAATAACCCAGCACGGTGCATAAAGGGTAGGTACACACCACAAATAAGAATAAAAAATATATATATATATGTATAGATATTACATATTGTATATTATAAGGGAGAGGGACATGTGGGGAGTGGTGCAATGCACTGGCTGTGGGGTAGCAGTTTTCTGGGAGACATTCTGGAAACTGCGTTGCTGTCCTATTTGCAGGCAACTGTCAGCTCTGAGGGAGGAGGTTGCCCACCTCCAGGCTGAACTAGCAAGGACTAAGGAGGCCTTTCCCACCCACAGAGCACTACTGCCACAACCACTGCCTCAGAGGTTGCCAAGTATGAAGAACAGTTGGACCACAGTGGGTTCTGGGAGGGTGCAGGTGGTGGACCAGAGGCGAAGCCCCCTAGTTGTACCTCTACACAAATCATATGCCATTCTGGCAGAGCAAGGTTCCTTTATGATGACACCCTCAGTGGAGACCCAGAAGAATGCTGAGGACATCCACAAGGGAGACCTACAAAAGGGTGGCAAGGGGCACCACAGGGGAAGGAAACAGCTTCTGATAGGGGACTCAATTGTTGGGGGGGGGTAAAACTGGGGAATGGAGAGGAGAAGGAAGTAAGGTGCCTGCCTGGTGCCATGGCTTGGAAGGACAGGAAGCGAATCCTCAGGATTGCAGAAGCAGCATCACAGGAGAGGGAACTAGATATCATTGTCCACCTCGGGACAAATGACCTAGCTAGGCATGGGATCAGTGCAGTGCAGAATGAATTTGTGGAGTTGGGGAGGGGCCTCAGATGGGTAGCAAGCATGGTAACCTTCTCAGAGGTGCTGCCAGTCCATGGCAGGGGTGAGGCTAGGGTACTACACACCATGCAGTTTAATGAATGGTTGTAAAACTGGTGCAGAGCACAGGGCTTTGGCTTCATTGGGGACTGGGGGTCCACCTGGAGAGACAACAGTCTATACTGGCATGATTGTCTGCATCTGTCCACAAAGGGAACAAAGCTCCTAGGTGACAGGTTTAAATGCTTTCTTGGCAAGCTTTTAAACTAGCCAAGGGGGGAGGTGCTGATAAGAGGCAGGAAATTTCAAGCCTCCCCCACAAAACATGGCAGGTAATAAGGTAAACACTGAGGTACAGAGCTCAACACAGGGCAGGACAGGGGTAAATGGAAAAACAGACAAGGGCAATAAGAGCAGGGATGGGGGAGAAAAGGATAAAGCCAACATTAGATGGAGGGCAATGAGTACTAGTGCCCATAGTCTGGGAAACAAGCTTCCTGAGCTAGTAGCCCTGATGGAAGATGAACAATTCAATATTGTGGCAGTCACAGAAACATGGTACACGGAGAACTATGACTGGGATGTCAACATACCAGGGTACACAATCTACAGAAGGGACAGGGAGGGTAAAAGAGGAGGTGGAGTAGCTCTATACATAAGGGAAGGGATCAAAGCTACAGAACTAAAAAGTAAAGGGGGAGGACAAGAGGCACTCTGGGTCACCCTAGAAAAAGGGAATGGCATCACAATCTGCACAAGGGTTGTATACAGACCCCCATCTCAAGGGGAGGAAATGGACAAGAAAATGATAGAGGATATTCTCAAAATGGCTGAAAAAGGGGAGATACTGTTGATGGGGGACCTGAATATGCCAGATGTTAACTGGATGACATGTACTGCAGCCACATCCAAGAGCAGGGTCATTCTCGATGCCCTGCAGGGAGCAGGCCTTAGACAGCTAGTGTTGGAACCCACTCGGACGGGAGCAATTCTAGACCTGGTACTCTCAAATGGACAGAGGATCACAAATTTAGAAGTCAGTAGACATCTGGGAACAAGCGACCACTGCACAGTGTGCTTCACAATGAGCACAACCATGGAGATAAGCCATACACAAACAAGGATACTGGACTTCAGAAGGGCTGACTTTGGCAAAATGGGTGAATACCTGAAGAATGCACTAGCAAATGGCCAAAAAGGAGGGGTGGAAGAACAATGGAGAAAAATCAAAACTGCCATCATAGAGGCAACAAGCCTTTGTGTGAAACAAATAAAGAAAGAAAACAAAGCGGAGTAAAAAACCACTATGGTTCTCAAAAGAGGTGGCAGGGAAGGTTAAGGAGAAAAAGGCTGCATTCAAAAAGTATAAGGAATCACAGAAGGAGCACGACAGGGAACTGTATCAATTAAAGCAGAAAGAAGTGGGGAAGGCAGTTTGAATAGCAAAGGCCCAAACTGAGGAAAAAATAGCCAACTCAGTTAAGAAGGGGGATAAAACCTTTTATAGGTACATTAGGGAGCATAGAAAGTTAAGGGAGGGATAGTGAAGATCAATAAAGGAGATGGGAGGCGAGCAGAGGGAGACAGTGAAAAAGCAGAGATACTGAATGAATACTTTTGCTCAATATTCACAAAAGAAGATGAGGAGGAGTTACTTAAACCAGACAATAGAAGCACTCTGGGTAGGGGGGTTGACACCAGTCCATTCACAGAAGAAAGAGTCCTGAAAGAACTCCTAAAACTCAAGGTGGACAAAGCAATGGAGCCTGATGGGATTCACCCCAGAATCCTAAAAGAATTTAAGGGAGGACCTAGTGACAACACTGACCACGCTTTTTAACAAATCATGGCAGGATGGGGTGGTACCTGAGGACTGGAGGAGTGCAGATGTGATTCCCCGTCACAAAAGTGGGAGTAAGGCAGAAGCAGGAAACTACCGACCTGTAAGTTTGACCTCAGTGGTAGGGAAAATGATGGAATCACTTCTGAAAGAAAGAACTGTTGAGTACCTAGGGGCCAGCGGGGCACAGGACCCAAAGCAGCATGGATTTACAGCAGGAAGGTCATGTCAGATGAATCTAATTGATTTCTTTGACTGGGTGACCAAAGTAATAGACCAGGGAGGGGCTGTGGATATGGCCTACCTAGACTTTAGCAAGGCATTTGACACAGTCCTGCATAAAATATTAATAATCAAGTTAGCCAGCCTGGGAGTGGGTTCCAGGGTGGTAGCCTGGGTAGCAAACTGGCTGCACAACAGGACACAGAAGGTAACAGTGAATGGAAGACATTCCGAAGAAAGGGGGGTTACTAGTGGAGTACCTCAGGGCTCAGTACTGGGTCCAGTCCTCTTTAACATCTTTATAGGTGACATTGCAGAGGGTCTAGAGGGAAAGGCATGCCTCTTTGCAGATAACACAAAGATCTGTAACAGAGTTGATACACAAGAGGGGGTAGAAAAGATGAGAAGGGACTTGGCAAGGTTGGAGGAATGGTCAGACATATGGTAACTTAGATTCAATGCAAAGAAGTGCAAAGTAATGCACCTGGGAAACAAAAACCCAGGAGAAGAGTACACAATAGCAGGGGAGGTACTAACAACAACAAAAATGGAAAGGGACCTGGGGGTAGTCATATCAGATGACCTAAAGGTGGGTAAGCAATGTGAAAAGTCGGTAAGGAGAGCCAGGGAGATACTGGGATGCATAGGAAGGGGCATCACAAGTAGAAAAAGGGAAGTGGTTATCCCTCTATACAGACAGTTGGTGAGACCCCATCTTGAGTACTGTGTGCAGTTTTGGATACCTCATCTACGCAAGGACACAGACAGGATGGAAGCAGTCCAGAGGATGGCAACTAAAATGGTGCAGGGTCTGCAGCAGAAACCATATGAAGAGAGACTGAGAGAGCTTAATATGTATACTCTTGATGAAAGGAGGGACAGGGGGACATGATAGAAACTTTCTAGTACCTCAAGGGAATCAACAAAGTCCAGGAGGGTAGCATCTTTCAGAAAAAGAGATGTGTAAGAACAAGGGGGCACAATTTAAAGATAGAGGGGGGACGGCTCAGGGGTAATGTGAGGAAATTTTTTTTCACAGAGAGAGTGGTGGATACATGGAACCACCTTCCTGAGGAGGTCGTTGGGTCTAAAACAATGGGGGAATTCAAACATGCATGGGACAGACATAAGGCAATTATAGTGCGGGGTTGCAGGAAGTAGGCTGTTGGTTAACTAGAATCTGCAGCTTATCCAGTAAGTAGGGAAATGGGCAGACTGGGTGGGCCAAGTGGTCCTTATCTGCCGTCAAAGTCTATGTTTCTATGTTTCTAATGGTCTAATGCCTGAATACGTTATCTTACTCCTTTACAAACTTTTCATATTCGAGCCATGGCATATGATACACACTATCCTGCAAAAAATACAGATCAAGCTACCCACTGATGGAGGCATACAGGACTAAAATCTTACTATCAGTTCCTTGACTGTAATGGAGTATTCCCCTTTGCAACTTTGTGCACACACATCACCTCCCCATTCAGGATCACTTCGGATACCTCCAGATCCGGTCCTACATTTAAGCCCGGGCCAACTGGCATCCCATCTCTCTGCAAAACCAACCCTTTCCCTACAAGATTTGCAAACATATATGAAGGAGGTGATACTATGATCCACCTAATTGGACAGCTAAACGAGGCCATCCAAGACCAACATTCTGACTCCACACAGACTTAATAAATTGCTGGAACTTGGAGAATAGCACCCTCAAGAACTGTTGCTTAAATGTGCAGTCCTAGCATACGGTCTTACAACAGCAACCAGTTGGCACTAATTCTCATGGAAGTGTCATTACCGATATATTCGTACTCTGGACATAGTGGCCAGATATGCGGGAGAGGGTCATGCAGACTGTTGGCGAGGATGCTGCATAAAACCTGCATATCATACCCATATATTTTGACAATGTCCAAAAATCCGACCATTCTGGCAGGATGTCGCACTAGAAATATAGACCATCTTTGACAGCCCAGGGTTGATAACCCCCTCTCTGGTGCTGCTGGCAGTTCCTTTAGAACATACTAGGCCAAATAGCTGGACATTTAAACTAATTCTGATATTGACCTTAGTGACAAAGTGTTCACCTGAAATTGGCTCTGCCCAAACTAGCTCACAAGTCTAGGGCTAGAAATACCGAATACCTGAGATATATATGCTGGAAAGGCTGACATACTCTAGTAAAAATCAGTTACTCCACTTTGAGGTGATCTGGCAGCGATGGGTTATACATCACACAACTTTACTTTGCTCCTTAGGGGGGCCTTCCTCACCTGTTATATCCTATAGTGTTACTATATTCCGTCCACTATCATCTATTCTTTTGATCTTTCCCATTCTGAGACCTGTTTCTCTGTACCTTTTCAGATGACAAAGATGCCACTTCTTCAGAACTGTTACTACTTTAGGAATAATACTGTGGCTATTACCAGCTGACTGGTATTAGAAACATGTCTCGCCATCCTGCTGACGCAGCGGTTGGATTTCTGCTTGCGACACCGGTGACCCGGGTTCAGGAACAGACCCGGGGAACTGGAGGGCCGGCTGGGAGAGAAGGATTGAGCGTCCTACAGACTGCTCTCCTTCTCTGGGGGGAGGGTGGGGCGAGTGACCGATGTGTGGGAACCCCTGGAAGAGGCTGGGAGTACTTCGGAGGAGCGGCGCCTAAAAGTACAAGGGGTGGGGCGCACGCAGGCATCACTGCACATCCCTGCCCCTGGGAAAAACAAGAAAAAAATCACACAGCTGGCCGCCTCTATGAAGCCTGCCTCCAGCTTTGATTAGCCTCCTGGCCGGCTCTTCCCATATAGTTACTAGGATTGCGGCACTAAGGCCAGGTGCAGTGACCCCACCCCCTGGAGGGTAAGCCAGGGGTGCTGGGACAGCGTAGGCAATTGGAAGTGCGGGGGTCCGTGATCGGGTAGATGTCCAGCAGCCAGAGGCGGCAAAAATTAGAAAAAAAAAGAAATATGTCTCTCAATGTACGGGAAATATCTATAGAGAGGTTTCTAATATCCCTACAATGCCAATAGAAGATACACTGATTTATAACCACTTTAAGGACCTCCTATAGAACAATGATCAATACCGTAATACTTGCCATAAGAAGCAAATAAAATCATCTGGAGGAGTGGGAAATAAAATCCTGTGATGTTGGACAGTAGCACAAGAAACAGAAACTCTCTGTCTTTGTAATAACTCTTTAGGGAGATGACAATTATAAATGGTTTTCTTTTTATCCTGGAGCCACAAGAAATGATATACATTTATGTCACAATCTCTGGCTATATACTTTTCTTTTGACTATCTCTGAAAAAGTGTTCAATAAAATCTATATTTAAAAAAGAGAAAAAAGAAAACATAGACTACTATGTGTCCATGGCTTTTTACTTTTTTTGCACACCCTTAGTGTGTAAAAAAAAAAATCTATAGCACACAGTCGCCAATGCATTATTTTCTATATTATAACTGGTTCAATTTACATTATCGAAGAATATGCCTCAACTTGTTTCAGTTTTTCACCTTCCAATGTATAGATTTCCAGTGAACTGTTCAAAGAATCAGACTGTTTTTGTATAGACCCAATCAACATCACATTTGTTTTAGATGAATTCAATTTTAAGTGGGATTGACCAAAGTAAACTTGTAATTTATCAAACACTTCCTGTAACCTCATCTGAATTCCCCTAACTGCAATGTCAGAGGTGTACACCACAGTGTCATCAGCGTAACACTGGTAGTCAACACCCCCAATGCTGCTCCCCAAGTCCTTCAGGTAGATAGTAAACAGTAAGGGACCTGAAACAGATCCCTGCAGGACTCCCTTCTTGGTATAGGTAACCTTATAATGTTGTCCATTCACAACTGTACTTTGTTGATGGCCAATCAAATAGTTTTGAAACCATACCAGAGCCTCCAACTGCAATCCTAAATCTCCCAATCTCTTCAACAATATTTTGTGATCCACCCTGTTGAAGGCCTTGGAAAGGTCAACAAAGATGGTCCTGGTAATCTTTCCAAGTTCCATTGCTCTGTTGATGTCCTCCGAGACCTTCAACACGGCGGTGACTATATTATTGTTCTTACAAAACCCCAATTGACATTTATCAGCCAAATTTTCACTTTTTACATAAGTCTGCAGCTGTGTAGCTACTTACCTTTCCAAGACTTTTGCTACTACAGAAAGAAGGGATATTGGCTTATAGTTTGTCATTTGGTCAGGGCTACCCCCCCCCTTAAAAATGGGGACAACCCTGACCCTCTTCCATCCCTGAGGTATCTCTCCTGTTTTTAATGATCAATTAAACATATATGTTAGATGTTTCTCAACTTGTAGCACTGCATATTTTAGAAATTTAGAAGCCAGTCCATCTGGTCATTACTCTTACCTGCCTTCAATTTCAAATGTTGTCCCCTAACCTGTTCAACTGTAATGTTATGAAAATAAAATTTATTATAATTTCCTTGCACAAAGTCACCTACTTCTATTTTCTCATCCTTCTCCTGGTCCCCATTAAATTGTCCTACACTATTAAAAAAATCATTAAATCAGTCTGGAAGTTCTTCATCTGAAATAAAAAAAATTTCCATCCTCCGTTATTCTAATAGTTTCTCTACCTTTACTTTTTCCCATTCAACATATTAATAGTAGCCCAACATTTTTTTTGAGTCCCCCGCAAATTGGCTAGTCTTGTTCTTAAAGTAGTTTTCTTTAGCCAATCGCACCTCTTTAACAAACTCATTCCTAGCTTTTCTATAATTTAACCAGCTAGTAGGCAGACCTGATTTCCTAGCAAGTTCCCAACATTTATTCTTTCCCCTCCTTAATTTCTGTAAGCATGAGTTAAACTAGACTGCAGAATTCTTTTTGATCTTTTTTGTTATTAAGGGAAAGAACTTATCATATACACTACTCATTTCATCTAAAAAGAAGTTCAAGCAAGATTCAGCTCTGGTAATAGATATGATCTATCCCAATTTAAACTTTTCAGATTTTCCATCAACTTGAAATAGACAAATTTCCTCACAGATCTAAACTGTACAATTTTGGGGGGACTCTGTACCTTCATTCTACCTCTCATACAGAAAATTACATTACGGTCACTAGCTATAACAGCCATTGTTCCACCGTAACAAAAAGATGTGGTGAACTGGTGAAAATTAAATCCAACATTGATTGTGAGGAGGGCACTTTAACAATTAGGTGTGTTGGCTCCAATATTAGTTGTTCAAATCCCAATTTCAGTGCAACATTACGTAAATGTGATGATTTAGCTAAATTTGCCCAGAGTTAAAATCACCTATGAGAAGACATTCATGGGCTCCACTATATGGTAACAAGATATTAGTTAATTCTTCCATTTTTAATACTGACAATTTTGGTGGTCTATGACATCCCAATAATAACATTGGTTTCCTTCCACACGTATTTACTTCCAAACTCAACACCTCACAGACATCACTAGAGATATCTATACCCAATCTCCTAACAATAAACTTATTTTGATACTAAATGATGATATATATCTCCATCTCTTTTATTTCTATCCTGTCTATGTAAACTGTATCCCTCTATCTGTAAACAGTCATCACCAACCCTTTTACTCAGCTATGATTCAGTTATTACCATAAAACTAGGAAGATTTTCCAAAACAAAACTCTTAACCAGACCCATTTTAGCATAAGGCTTCTAACATTTGCATGAAAAAAGGAGACACAATTTTTCCCAATAACATCTTTTACAATGTCTAAAGAACCAGGGTTTGGGTTAATATCCCCACACAGCAATATGTTATGTTGGCATAGTGTTTAGTTTTAGAAATTAGTTTTAACAGTAGTTTGAAAATTCCTTAAAAAGCAACATACGCATATCCCCCCAACACATATATACAGGAGTATGCCTGGTCTGAGCCTCTAATTTCACAACTATTTTTGATATAATCTTCCCAATTTAGTATGTTTACATATTTAAACCCTTCTGTAATATAATATATGATTCTGTATGAGAGGCACATTTCCAATACTGTCCCTGGAATACAAGGATTATCCAAATGATCCTGCCCAATTTCTTCCCCCCTTCCACTTAATTGGCAGAATGACAGAAAGCATAACAGGTCAAGTATCCCCTGTATTACCTTCCACATCTTCATGATGATCTACAACACAACACAAATCAACTGTCTTAAACTAAATACTAAAATCTATAAAAAAGGAGCACAGTTGTAAATAGTATTAAAACATCCACAAGTACACACCCTCTAATGCTTGTTAAACTCATTCCCCAAATATATTTAACAGCAATTGTGTGTAGCACTTATCTAACAGAATTCTTTTTGTACTGTTTGTCTACTTAACTTATTCTATTCCCCAATAACTTTGTTCTAAAAACAGTCCCTTTTATGTATACAGTTCTTACTGATACTGTTAGTTTCAAAATCTTCTTGTTCACCAGGGACCAGGACATATGCAGTCTCCTCTCCTTCAATCACTCCTAATGGGCTGTAGATGTGAAAATGCACAAGGAGCAATCTCCCACACAATCAAAGTTGAGCTGGCAATCAGTGCAGTAAAACAAGCTGTACTGACCGGCAAGTATCACACAGTTTAGATGAAATAAATATATTGCACAGTTGTTACGGCAGTCCGCTCCAGCAAGCACAATATTAACTGGTAACTCTCGCAAACAAAGTGCTCAGTTTGCCAAACAGTCTACCCTAGCAGGGCACAGTTCAGTTAAATTCAATCTTAAAGAGTATAGCTACAGTAACAGCAAAACTGTATCAAAATTGTCTTATGGAGACAACAGGTGTCTACCCTAGAGTGCGAGCCACTTCCATGTCACCTTCTCACCTCTGATTAGTCAGTGCCCCCCCTTTCTCAGTCCAGGGAGAAACAACAAAAAAAACAAAACAAAAAAAAAACACTTCACATACTGGCATTCTGGCCAGTGAAAAGAAAGTAAAAGCTGTCAATTGCCTAGTCACCACGCCGCAACCCGCCCAAATATCCCACATGTGCTGCATTTACTGAACGGCCATTCTATTTCACTCTCTTGCTCTGTTTCCATTTAATGATTCTCCCAGTCATGTATTGAGAGATGGAACAGGGCATCGGGGGTGAACATAAAAACCATTCCATGTATGCGTGTGTGTGTGTATGTAGGGTGGGGGGGCCACGCAAGCAAAAGGGAGAGAGATACACAACCAACACAGAAGCAGAAACCTGTAGTAGTGGGATTGCACACACAGTCAGTGCAAGTACACAACAGCACCACCTACTGGGCAAACATATAACAGAAACCTTTTATCCTTTTATGTTTCCATACATAACAAATGAACCCCAAACCCTTTTTTTACTGCCAGCCCACACAAGAGTGACTACAGTGACCTGGGGGTCACTGAGGGCCGACTGGGGAGGAGAACGAGGCCAATGGTTCACTCTCCTCCTCGGGGGGGGGGATGTGGTATCCAGTGCATGCCTGAACCCTAGCAGAGGCTGGGGATCGGTGCAAGACCATGCACAGAGGCTGGGGAGGACAGTGGCAGATACCCAGCGTGCTACACATAGAAGCGTGCATGGCACCACCATTGGCACCACTGCACACTGCGCCTTCCCGCTTGAGGGAGGAGAACATGGGGGGAGGCGAAAACAGAAAAAGCTCCATCTGGCAGGATGATCTCGAGCCCCCACAGGCCCTGCATCCGGCTAGCTGGGCAGACCTGGCATCCCAGAGCACCACAGAAACAGAGGATGGCCAAGGTGAGGTAAGTCCCAGTGGACACCGGGGATTGGGTTCCCAGGGGATGGGGGCCAGGACCAGGTGAGGGAGCAAAAAAACATTTTTTTTTCTGTAAAAAAAAAAAAAAATGAACCATTGCATAATAGCAATAATGCACTCCAGGGTGTGTCATGGTTGGATAACATCACTTCTTGGGTGTTGGACACACTTGGCCTTTGGCCTCATGCCCAACCACCCGAGGCATGACGTTATCCAAGCATGACACACCTTGTCGTGCATCATAGCTTAATTGACATAAAAAGTTAAATCCTAAAGGGTTTAGCTAATAGTAATACTGTATCAGGATTGGCTCATGGAGATACCAGATGTCAGCATCAATAATACATTTAACAAGCATTTGTAGTCATTCTAAACAAATTTTTCTGGGTTTTTGTGAGAGCAGACTCAGTAAATTAAACCTCCCCCTTCCATTGAACCTTCAGAATTGTCTTATAAAAAGCACCTCCCCTCTGTCGCAGGTACAGTATGTGGGTATAAAGATAACACTGGACACAGTAATAGGGTACAACACACCCGCAGTGTGTTTTATTTTATATAAAAGTAGAAAAAAAAAATAGAAATAAAACAGTTCAAACAGAACAAGAAAATAAACAATAGCTCAAGGCTATTTCACCTTACATCAGGTATCTCAAAACAATTCATCAGCTTTCCTGCTGTTAGAGATAAATTCCTGTTCAGGCACAGGTCCTTCTGCTTACCTTCCTTCTGGCAATTGAGACTGGCTACACGGCTAATCTGACTCTTGGTGTTTTGAGGAGGGCTTATATAGCCCTCTCACTTATGGGAAAGTCCCTCCTATAACATCCAATTAGTTCTAGAAAGGTCCCTAAATAGGGAAACTCCTCCTCTATTACATAATGAGGTTTTACTTATGGGCAGTCACTCTATAGGAAATCCCCTTTCCTGAGGTCTTGCTAACAGGTCAGCACCTATTTTTCTATATAAGCAAACAGTGCAAACATTTATTTCATTTATACGTGTGCTGTATTATAGTATATGTACATTAGCCCTTTAATTTATATCTCAGGGCTCTATACATAATGGGGCTCCTTTAGAGACATGCAGTGTCTCTTTATTCTTTAATTTGTTTAATTTCTTTATTGTGTTTAGTTTATCTTGCAACCCTCTCTTTATTCTGAGGGCTATTCAACTGTATAGCATTTCCACATACACAGGGATTTTCCTGTCCCTTTAAATCATTTGTTTTCTATCCTGCAGCAGAGCGGCAGGCTACCAAAATAATCACTATCTACACGCTCTGCTAAGGGACTCTGCATAGACTTGGTAAGCCCCCTTTTTTATTTATTTTTATCCTGGGCTGTAGCTTTTAATGTCTAAGGACACCCTAGTCCCTTTTTATTCACAAGCGTTCGCTTTTCAGAGTGCACTGTACACTTGGGGAAGCGGGACGGCTGCCTCTCTAGCAGCCTGGACTGGCTGCACACTTGCCATGGACTCCTCCATGGCTAGCTGGCACAATTCTACAGCATCTTTTTATACAAAGCCAGCAGCCGGAAGTCCTAATAATACAGGGGCATCAGTAATTAGTTACACAGATACCGAGCAGCAGTAAAAGTAGAAGTTAAAGTTTGCCGCTCGGTTCAAACAGTTCCTGCTTAGATGCAGAATTTCTTTGGCATAACATTCTACATAACAGAGAGGCAGCAAAATAATTTAAACAAGAGGGACATAATGCTGCCTCCGTTATACTCATGTTCCACCTATCAGAGTGGACGTTAGTTTGTATTTAACTGCTATTTTAAACATTTCTAAACATTCCTGCACCATATACATACAAATGGCATAAGCATTAACTTAATTAAGAACTGCAGCACTTTAAACTCTTAATATGGTACAAAATGCACTTCACGCACTTTATTTAACAAAATGCACTTTATTCAACCAGCATCTTATATACTTAAAGGCACTTTATATCTTTTGGCATTAAATGCTATAAATGCACCTCATTTCATTCTTATCAGCTGGCCTTAGCTTGGTGAATTATTTTGGGGAGTTCTTGGTGAGGGATGGATATATGGAAATTAGAAATAAAAGTAGTATGGAAAAAGTTTTAGTGAGAGATAGAAAAGACTGATGTAGGTGGTCAACCCGCAACAGGGGCGGAAAAAGGTAAAGTATAGTACAGGAAGACATTGTCGTGCAACAGATTTCAGTAGGAAAAAGAAGAAGATAAGAAAGGCATCCCTCCACCTGGGTTATCGGACTGGCAGAACACAGTTCTGCCACACCCTCCCAGAAATGATTATCAAGAGATCAGGAGAAATAACATAGCTGGAGCAGTATAATGAATGACCTTCAGGCATCTGGGCAGAAAGAATAAAGCAGTGCTGAATTAAAAACACTTTCAATCTCTACACTCTAAAAAGAAAGTGCGCCATAAATTCTGCCTCGTGGTCTATGTTAGAGGGACTGTCATATTATTCAAGATCAGCCTGCACACAGGATATTATAAACCACCACTGCAGTATTAACAAGAAGATAAAAATGAATGGTTTGAACATTATAATCCTGGTTCTTAACTCCATATTGAAAAGAGACACATTCATAAGCTTGTTCCAGAAAGACAGAACAGTCACCATGCAACTACTGTAGTTCAGTGGGAGTTGTGGTCTCTGGTAAGTAAAAAAAGGAAGAGAACATCTATAACCACAATGTCATATGGGGAAAAAATCCATAATTTTCAAATGAGGAAGGTTGCATAAACCAGATAGCTCAGCTACCTTAATATTACTCATGACCCAGATTAGCAATGGAAACTCATGCACTGTAACTCAATCATCTCCCACCTCATCTGATTCAGTTTCCATCATCCCGGCTATGTCAGTTTTGATCCTCTGGGTGAGCTTGGTGGCTTTTGCTAGGTCATTAAACAAACAGGTATTGCCATTCCAAGTGACTTTAAGCTTGTCTGGGATGACAAATTGGTGTTTTATCTTCTGGGTGCACAACACTCTGTGCATCTTATCACAGGCTTTATGGTGCCTGTTAGTTAACAGTTAATAGTAATAGTTAAATATGATAGCTTGGGAAGCAAGGATATATTAGTGTCTCCATAGTACAGCTGTCGTCTTCTCTTTGACAGGCCAAGTATTTTATTCTGGTCTCCAACCCCCATGCAGGAAGGTCCACAGCTCTGTCCCTCTAGCCACGGGCTTCCTGGGGGTGATCCTGTACACCTTCTCCAGGGGGAAGGCTGTCTCATCCTCTGACAGTCCCAATAGTTGAGGCAGCATCATTTTAAAAATGTCAAGTGGGTCCTCTCCTTCTGCTGTTTCAGGGAGACAAATCAATCTAATGCTTTGTGCTCTCATCCGATTTTCTACAGTCTCCAAACATTGCCATAGCAAAGAATTCTCAATAATGAGTCAGCTGGTGGCAGCCATTGCTTTCAAGGATGAGCCTTCTGTACACTGCACTGTCTGCGTTACCCCATTCATTCTCATTTCCAGCGTGTTTACTCACAAGGTTAGGGGAATGAGTTTCCTGTCCAGTGCCTGTACAGTGCGTACCAGCTGAGTGAAGGTTGTATTAACTGTGGACAATGACACCTCACCCTGTCCAGTCTTTCCTCCACTGGAAGCTCCATCCTGCTGCTCCAGCCTAGCATCTCATGGATAACGTCTTAAACTTAAAAAAAATCAACTGAAGCAGCTAAATTTCTCAGTTTACCAATCTTGCTGATCAAGGATCTCCGTCAGTATCTTTTAAGATGTAATCGAGCTGATCAGGTGTTCAAAAAAATTGTTTTTCAAAGTTTTAAAGTATTCTACCTCAGGAGCTCAAGTTAGAAGCATCTGCTCTAATATGCTGTAAAGCCATGCCTCAGATGTCACAATCCTAATTAAAAGGAACATCAACTGGGTTACAAAACAAGTGATTTTTTTTTTCATTTATATTTATTGCATTTCAGATAAAAACACAAATTATACATCACATGTCAGACATCGGTTTGAAAGTTCAAGATACATCAAATGAACATTAGGAATGACAGTCTAGACATTACACTTATGAATGTGTGTGGGGGGAGGGGGAGTCCAACATTATTACCAAGCAAAATTAGTTATCTAAATGCTAAACACTGCAAGTGTGAGAGAGTAAGTAGGCATGCTAAAATTCTTACCTTAGCATGGTCAAACTCACATGCCCTAGACGGGATGTACTCTCAGTCCAAACATATTACAAATCCATGGACATTGAGCAACTTCTCACAACTCATCTTCCCCCAACTTTAATCTTATAAAGAACATTAACAACATTTTTAAACTGAGACCTGCCCCCTTGCTCCCCGGGTCTCTAACTAAACCATATGTCTTAATATACAGAAAAGAGAATTAACTCCTATGTACTCTATTATAGAAACCCTTGGAGCATTAGCACAAGTAGTTCATAACACAGATCGTTTAACAGTAGATATTCAGCATTAAATGGTGGCAGTAGCCCATCACAGCATGGCATCCCTAGCAATCATGGCCACCATAATGCCTGCGCAATTTATATAGATTTTCCCCTGTGCAGGAAAAATCAAACCCAAAACACCTAAGGCGCTCCATCTGACTAGTGATGTTTGAAATAAGACAAGTACCAACTTTAATCCTTCACATGGAGCCAGCCCAGTGGAATGGAGAGTTGAGGCAGCGTTGCCTTACCTCCTGCCACACCGAAGACCCATGTTTGCAGTTCGAGCATGTCATCGGAGGTCAGCTGGGGAGGGAGGGAGAGGATCGAGCGTCCAGAGGACAGCTCTCCTCTCCTGTCGAGGGGTGGAGATGGAGTCCGCTGTTTGACTGGCCCCTCGTGGTGGCTGGGGGCCAGAGCAATGAACCCACACAAGGGGGGGCCGAGCTGAATTAGACACCCGGCAAGCCGTGTATGGAAGCATGAGCAGCTCAGCCATTGGCGACATTGCAAGCCTTGGATGCGCGCTCAGGGGTGGGATAAATCGGTGGTGAAAAGAAGCTGACTGGCAGGATGAAGGAGGTCTCCCCACTGCACCGGGTCAACTGGTGCCTCAAATTGGCAAGAGGCGATGGCCGGTAAGTAGCCCGGTGGTGGTGATGGGGGGGCCGTGGAAGGGGGCTGGTTGGCATGGGATAAATGAGAATCAAAAAAGGCTTCCAGTTCCTGCCGTTTAGAAAATGGAAGCCTAGACCTAGAGCTCCCGACTCGACTAACATTAAGCCGTCAGCATCCAGCTCCAAAATAACGACATCTTGTCTAAAAAATGCAACATCAAAGATTTCATCATGCCCCCAAAACCGAGGCACAAAGGTGGTTCGAACAACACACACTCAAAGCTGAAATTTCCTATTCAGGGTGCACAACAGCAGGCTGTGCTCCGCAGCGAGATCGCCGACTTAACTGCACAAACTCTGATGACCTCAAACAGTACAGAGGAAGACTTTACAATAACCTCCAGAACTCCATGCTGTACCCTGCAACAAATGAATGAAACCCTTACCAGGCTAGAACAAAGAGCCACGGAGGACAGGCAACGTCTCACAGACCTGACCGAGCGAACAGACCGCCTGGAGGAAACGGTAACAGAATATACAACTGTCTCCAACATTCATAATGCTACCTCGGGGATTTATATCAAAGAGAAATGGCTCTTCAACAACAACTTGAGGACCTTGAAAATAGAAATAGGTGGAATAACCTCTGCTTACATGGTCTCCCAGAAGATACCAAAACTGGAACCATGACTCAATTTATGATAGCTTCTTGAAGGAAATCTTGAATCTCGATGGGGATCGAGATTTGGGAATAATACGTGCACACAGCTCACTGATCACAAAACCTAAAGACCCCAAGGCTAGACCCTGGTCAGTCATCATGGCCTTTATTGATTGCAGAATTAAGGGGGAAATACTCAGGGCAACCTGGTCCAAAAAACAAGTCCTCTTCGGCAATGTCCGCCTATTCTTCGGTCAGGACTATGCTCCCCAGACCTTGGCTCAGCGACAAAAACCATATGCGGTGGTTAAAATAATCAAACAGGTGGGCCACCAAGCACAACTCGAGTACCCTGCAAAGATAGAAATAAATACCTCAGAAGGATGGCAGCATTTCCAGGAGATAACTGAAGCAGTAAGCTGGGCCAGCCAACACGGCATACCCGGCCCTGAAGATGGTGCTGGAGCAATGGACAGATCCCTCACAAGGAAAGCATGGCAAGTCAGGGGCCCAAAAAACACCCGATCAGTGCAAGGAGAGGGAATCAACGTGGTGTGGGACAGTGCATGCACTAAAGAAGTCCCCATGTGAGCCGATCAACAAGCGGCCCATTACATGGGCTCTCCCTTGGAAGACGCTGCAACCTGAACTGGCTGAGCAGAGCACCGAGTTTTGCAATATCTGATTCTTCCTTATGGTCATGACTCTTTAAAGGGAAGAAGAGAGATTTCTTTGGGGACTCTGTCTTGCTAACTACCCACAAAATTCGGGCAGGAGGTGGAGCCTAGAGACTTACAGCGTGCACGTGACCAAACTTATTTTTTCCTTCCCCTTACACCAAGTATTCGCAGTAAGCTGTAGCTGTGCTGGGAATAATTGACATCCTTGGGGACTCAGACTAACATATTATTTCTCTCAGTGACAAAAAAAATATTATTTCACTACTTTCAATACAAATGGCCTCTGTTGCTCAGTTTTTTTTCCTTTGTTCAGAAGCCTTAACTTTTATAGGATGACAGGAAAATACTCAACATTAACCTAATCTTTTGGAGCTGGCTCTGACGAATCAATCTTGTTGGGGGGGTGCACTTATGGTCAGTGGGCTGGCGCTCACCCTCGGGGCAGGGGTGGACTCGGGAGAAGGGATACTGGGAGGGGTTGACAAGCCCATAGAGTCTCATGGCCTGGTTGACTGGAGATGGTTGACAGGGCACCCTGAAGTAGGGGGTTCGGCCCTCTTTCCCACGGCTCTGGCCCTCACTGCCAGGGCAGACACACCTGAATAAATTAACAGCAAAGGGGGACTACTGAAGGTGGTTGCTGAATAGATTGATAGCGATAAGGTACATCCTTTGGAGGCAACTTTCAGTTTCGGGTTAGCCCATCCAGTACATAAAATACTTAAAGTGGGGATGGAGGGGAGTTCTGATAAGTGCTCCACATCGCCCCCATAATTTGGCTTTCATAGACACTGGACACCACTACAACATCCTGGAATAACCCAAGAAAGTTTAACCACAGCACTCCTGGTTTGGTGCCCCTCAACCATACACTCTGAAAGGAGGTCGTCATTTGTGGTGAATGGTGTGTGTCCTGGGGGAGCGGGGAGCAAGGTAGGGGGAGACCCTCTGCAGGGGAAGCTACTCCTGACAGCTTGGGTGAGCTCATCACCTCATCATGAGGCAACCATGTTATTATTTACAAGTTGGTGGTCCTCTCCTGGTCTTTCTCCTCCCTCTCGGGGCAGTGCCTCTGCTTGCCATACCCCACAGTGACACTACCAGATCTTTATCCTTTTCTATTTGTCTGTCGAGTCAGCCCTTGGTCAGTGGTTAATTATAATCCCCAGGGTGACCTGTAACAACCCAGCTAGAAGACTTCGCATTGTAGTGAACTGGTTCTGGTAGGGGTGCTAGAGAAATAACCTCCTACCTCACCTCGTAGAAGCGATCCAGAGATGCGGAACATGGTATAAATACACCTTAAAGTACATCATATGCCTGATCTGCTATTTATATGGCAGTTTGTAAATAGTTCTGAAATATTTATGTTCTCTTGTTTACACTTTCAGTCATTTAAAAAGTTTGTACAGGCATTCAGATATCCTCAGATAACTCAACATATGGAAAAGAAATTAATATGGATGATTTAAGAATAATATCTTGGAACATCAGGGGTGTTAATAGCCCATTTAAAAGGGCATGAATTATACAGGAACTAGAAAGACAACACGCAGCTATTGCATTCCTACAAGAGACCCATTTGGCTGCAGATAAACAAAGAAAGCTGCGTAGGGGAGGTGTATGCAGCTGAATACCAACAACAAACCAATAGACGAGGGGTAGCCATATTAATAAGGACAGATGTACCCTTTACGATCTCACAAGTGGATTCTGACCCTGAAGGCAGATATGAGAGACTTGGGGGTGAATATAGAGGGCAGAAGTGTACCCTCCTAAATCTATATGCACCCAATGACGAACAAGAACGAGTGCCCTTTTTAACAAAAGTAATCTTAGAATCTGTTCAAGACCCACACACTCTCATAATCATAGGAGGTAACTTTAATTCTGTAACTGATCTGCAGCTGGGTAGAGTTGGCTCCAGGTCCACAGGCCCAGCCAGAGCCAGTAAGGCTATATCTAGGCTGTGTTCAGAGCTGTCATTGGTTGATGCCTGGAGATTTTCCCACCCAAGGGAAAGAGATTTCACGTACTACTCGCCCAAGTATAAAATGTACTCCAGAACTGACTTCTTCCTAATATCAGCCAATACCCTACAGTATCATAACAGGGCTGATATAGGGAACATTTGCTTATCAGACCATGCTCCAACTTCATTAGACCTATAACTTACCCCAAGATCACCAGAATCTATTTGGCGCCTAAACGTTAGCCTCCTGAATCATAATGAATTTAAGGAATTAATAAAGAAATTTACAAAAGAATTCCTGGCCTTTAACCCACTGGAGGATACGGAAGCAGGCATCAGTTGGGACGCCCTTAAATGTTATCTACGGGGGGGGCAACATCAAGTATGCTTCCTGGTATAAAAAGACTAAAATCAAGGAACGTTGTGAGCTAGAATACAGAATTTCACAACTACAGTCAGCCCACCAAAAAACACTAGACCATTCTATAAAACTAGAACTGGACACATTAAAACTTAAACTTAATAAAATTCTAGACACAAATATTGAAGGCCAGCTTCAATATTCCAAGCAAAAATACTACGAACAATGTAATAGGGCTGGGAAATTACTGGCCTGGCAGATTCGAAAAGAAAGAGCCTTGAGGGCAGAGCCGAAACTTAAAAGTGAGAGGAATAACTCCACGATCACGTCCCCTGCCCTCATTACTGCTCAGTTCCAGAGATATTACGATGTCCAATATCAGGCAGAAAGAGGTCCAATGCACCAAGAGAGAGAATTCTCTCCTATCTAGGAAAACTTCCACTCCCCAAATGAAAGGAAGCTCAGAAATTAGGGCTTGAGTCCCCTATCTCTAAATCAGAGATCATATAGAAAATTAAACTTAATATGTCGGAGGCCCTCATCTTGAGTGGTAGTCCCTTGAGGGAATTCAAGGTTGCCTTCCCATTCACCTGGGCATACAAAAACACTATTCGTTACCTAGGAATCAATATATCGGCTGACCTCACTCAACTCTACAAAAACAATTACCTAAAATTACTTCAAACTCTACAGGCGGACATAGCCAGATGGCAGATACTACCCCTGACACTATATAGTGGAACACAAACCTTGAAAATGAACGCTTTGCCTAGGCTCCTTTTTCTTTTCCAAACCCTCCCCCTGCAACCCCCCAGAGATTTCTGGATCTCACTTAAAAAAGAGACACAGAGATTCCTTTGGAACAATAAATGCCAAGATTAGCTAGAAACATACTACAAGCTCCTCGGGATAAAGGAGGCTGGAAGCACCAAGATATCTCGTCGGCGAGAATGCCGACCTCCCCCACAGTGACGGCACAATACCGACGCAGGTATTGTGTCGCCTGCTTGTTGTTTTTCTGTGGGGGCTATACCCCTCACACCCCATGCAGGAGGTTTGTCCTCACACCCCTGGACTCTAGGATTCCAACTCCAGGTCGGAGTTGGTCGGGAGGGGTGGAACAGTGGGGGAAGGCGAAACCTGAGAGAAAAGGACCATTACCGCGAATGTGTGTCAGATCTTTTTCTCTGTGTCGCGCGGGGACCACAAGGGTGATACGAGAGGCTTAGCCCTCCCACATTTTTATTTATATTTTCTTGCTGCCAGGGGGCACAGCTATGTATATGGGCCAAACGCAGGGAGGACTCCGGTTGGTATCTTCTAGAAGAAGAGTCCCTCAGGTGTTGGGCACTCTGGGCCCTCCCTACTAATAGTATTTTGAGGGAAATACAATGTGCATTGACAAACCCTTGGGTCTCCCATTCCATTGAAATTTTGAGAAAATACAGAAAGCTTACACACACCCCAGAGGGTCCAGGCCCTCTATCTTTGATCAGGTTCGAACCTTCTTTTACCCCACCCAGATCAGATCCTGGATTCCGGACATGGGCCGTCCGGCGTCTCTCCACCTTTGCACAATGTATTGAAAACGGATCCTGTCTGTCTTTTATACAGCTATCCAACAGATTTCACCTTTGTAAGGAAGACCACTTTAGATTTTTACAGGTCCGTCACTATATATTATCTTTGAATAGAGTACACATGCTGAGTAGGGATAGAACAGAACTAGAAAATGTTTTTTTATTTTATTATTACGGTTAAAGGGAACACCCGGCCCCTCTCACAGTTATACCAACTTTTACTTAGCAATAGTCAATCAGGGTTGGGAAAGATAAAACAGAGATGGGAAGCTGAACTATCCATCACTATACCTCAATCAATCTGGGACAGAAGATTAAGTAGAGGATGATCTGTAACCAGCTCCCCAGCCTGGCAAGAATTTCACCAGAAAATTCTGCTAAGATACTTCCTCACTCCTACAACTGTCAAGCATTTTGGAAATCATCAGTCTGATCTGTGTTGGACGGGATGTGGGGACACAGTAATGCAGACACATATATTTTGGGAATGCCCCAAAATACTTCCATTTTTGAAGGAAGTACATGCCTTGATACAAAACATTACTGGCCTACAACTCCCCTTTATGGGGTCAGATCTGGTGCTGGGCCTTCTGTCCCTATTATTTGGCCCTAGACGTTCAAACAAATTAGCCCATGTGATGCAAGTTGTAGCACTGAAGTGCATCACTTCATTATGGTTACCTCCACTCCACCCCCACCCCACCCAGTGCAAGACTGGTCGGGCAGAATGACAATTGGAAACCATGGAACAGATCACTAGTATTTTGAGAATACAAAGTGAGAATTTCATACAAACATGGTCCCCTTGGCACCAACATCTGCAAAGGCAGGCTGACATCCAGTCCAGGGTTTAAGTCTAGATCCCCGATAATTTAAACCATCACTTACAGAGGATACAAATTTATGCCTAGTTTTTCTTTTCTTTAAATGTAATTTGAGTTAAGCATACAACTTCTTAGAGAATAAGTATGAAACAAGTGTCACTTATTTGTGAAGATAATGATACATTTCAAGTCCATTTGGAACTAAGCTTTCAGACACTTATAGTATGTAGTGTATGAAAATTTGTACTCGTTGGTATTGGTTAATCAGATAATGGTTGTGTATCAATTGTATTATGAAACTGTGTAACACATCTGATATTCAATAAACTTGAAGTTTAAAAAAAAAAAAAGTCCTTCACATGGAGTTAACGTAGCTAAGCAATGACCCCACCTCCTTCAAAAAGCTAATAAAGCACTAAAAGTTGAATGTAAGTTGCTACCATGTATTCAGATAATACAATTATTTATTGTTTAGCAGAGCAATAAAGGACTCATCTGCATCAGGCAAGTCAGGTTTCCTTGATATTGGAAGAGCTCTCAGCATTCTCTGTTCTGGTGATCTCAAATTCTTGCCGTATGTGGTCTACTTGCTTCCCCTCTTCCATCAGGTCAGTGAACTGGTATGTCTGGCCTGCAGAAAAAATCTGAAGTCTCGCAGGTATCAGAAGGGAGTGGGCAACCCCTAAGCTCTTCAATTGAGCCCTCACTCCAGCAAATTTCTTCCTCCTAGCCTGGGTAGCATAAGACAGGTCAGGAAATATATGTAGGGTATTGCCTTGGAAGTTTAGGTTTTGGGCATCACGAGACACCTGTAGTAATCTGTCCCGTACCACCACTGAAGCCGTGACCAGCAACACCGATCTCGGTTCATCCTCCTGTTGGACCACTGAATGTGGAGAAATCCGACAGGCTTTGAGAAAACTGGAGTCCTCTATATTCGGTGCCATGCCAAGAGCCTCGGGGAGCCAAGACTGTAGAAAAGTAAGAATGTTTTCACCCTCGCACCCCCACAGTAACCTGACCAATCTGACACTGACGGCCCTGTTAGTGTTTTCAAAGGCTTCCAGTCTGTAGCGGAGGTGGGTATTCTCCTGTGTTAGCTTGCTTATGTCCGCCATCACCTGGATCGCTGATGTTTCTGCTGATGTCACCACTTTGGTAGCCACTTCAATTTTAGTATCCTGCTTCCTGAATCTTTTCAAAATTGTGGTGATCTTAACATCTACTGCCATCACTGAGGCTGCCAACGATTGCCATGGTGGCTCAGCTCCCATGCTGGTAGTTAAAGCATTAGTGGACTTGGCCTGCTGCATGGAAAGTTGAGGTGTATTTTTCGATCCTCTACCTGTTCCCTTTGTATGCCCCATGTGCTCAACTGGTATCAATCTGTGCAGCCCGACTTGCTTAACCTGTCTCTGCTGGCAAAACTTTGAGTAGTTCTTTATAATTTATTAATAAATTCAAATAAATCCCTCAGGATTCTGGAGCTGTGTTTAGGTGTGTCTTCACAGCTAGCATGCTCTCTAGCGCCCCCACAAAACAAGTGATTTAAGATAAAACCGGGAGGTATATTATTGTTTCAGGGTTACTTAACTTGAGACCTACAGTAATAGTCTCTGTTCTAACAAGTCTCAGTCGAGCTTCTATGCTGAGCTCCTGTTCTTGCTCTGTCCCTTCTCTACTTCAAAAATTAATTGGAAGGGACTGGATATAGTACAGGATAATACTTTGGGAAAATCTAAACTGACACAACTGTGTAAGACATCAGAGTTAAAATGGCTGCAAGAGACTTACAGGACAACTTAGGTTTAATCAACCTCTTCAGAGCTTTAAACCTTTAAACACATCAACAAAAGACTTCATCTTCATCTCATCCTGTAAAACACAATATACCATATTTAATTTCTCTTCTCAAGCAATATGTTAAACATAGTATCCAGATTGGAAATTTGTGCTATTTGTTTCTTCTTTTACACTTTTTGCTCCAATCAGTATGTACAGGATGGGTGTACTGCCTTATAGCCAGATATACCAGCCTTCATGGAGCTGTAGAGTAGAGGGATTTCACTACCCTTGAGTTTCCCCCTCTTGTGGTATGCCCTTTTCCCATAGGGAAAATGGTGTGTTGGACCAATGCATCGGTGAGAGCATGTTGATGCACGATCCGCCCATACACAACATGGTGCCCTCCCTTCCTATGTGTCATGCTGCTCTGCCACCCATACGTCTTCAGGTGGCAGTAGCACTGCAGGACGCAGCTTCCTCCTCATTTAGGCTGTCTCATTTAAGTAAAAAAAAGATGGACATCACTGTGTGTTTCTCTGCTTGGGGAAGGGGCTGTATCAACTTAGTTTGCTAAATCAGGATTAGAGGAGAGTAGTTAATTGGGGTATGGCTTGAGCAGTAGAAAAGCAGCTGTCTCCAATTATAGTTTCCGGCTGCTAGTTTCTGGTAGAAGGAATCTTGCTTTCAGAGCAAGTAGAAGCTGACTAAAAAAGCTACAGAGTTTCTTACTAATTGCCCTCCTTCCCAACCCTCCAGCCTCCCACCCTAAGCCAGGTCTACTTTTATAGCCACTGAATTTGACTGACAACAGGAACTTCCTGTTTGGCAGTAGGAAGGGAAGGATCACTGAGACACATTAGTTTCATCAACTTTGAAGGAAAAAAAAATAGCACCCCCCCCCCCCAGCTGCTGGAGGTCTGAATCCAAGCAAGGAAGAAGGAGACTACTGAAGACTAAAGGAAGTTCCTGTCCCAGAACAGGAAGGGCGAAAGTTGTAAGGGCACATAAGCACTAGGAAAGTAGGTGGAAAAATACGAAGAGGGAGGAGAGAGTGAGCATACAAAGCAACAGGAGAGGGGACACAAAAAAAGTCATGATGGGAGTGGTGCAGTACAATGGCTGTGGGGTGGCAGTGTCCGGAGACATTCTGGAGGCTGCGATGCTGCCCTATTTGCAGGCACCTCTCTGGTCTGAGGGAGGAGGTTGCCCGTCTCCAGGCTGACCTGGCTAGGATTCGTGAAACCTCTTCCCCCACCCAGGGACCATCAGGGCCACCGCCGCTACCTCAGAGGTTGCCAAGAAAGAGGAGTGGTTGGACCAAGGTGGGCTCAGGGAGGGAGAGGGTGGTGGAACAGAGGTGCATCACTGCAGCTGTACCTCTCCACAATGCATATGCTGTTCTTGCAAAGAGTGGTTCCTCTATGGAGGTACCTACAGTGGAAACCAAAGAGGATGCTGGGAACCTCCACAAAGGAGACCCACAGGAGGGTAGCACGAGACCCCACAGGGGAAGGAAACAACAATTCTGGATGGGGGACTCAATCATCAGGGGGGTAGAAGTGGGGGAGGAAGGGGAGATGGAGGTAAGGTGCCTGCCTGGTGCCACTGCTCGGAGGGACAAGAAGCGAATCCTCAGGATCGCAGGAGCAGCTGCCCGAGGAAGGGAGCTGAATGTCATTGTCCACCTAGGGATAAATGACCTGGCTGGGAATGGAATCAGAGCAGTGCAAAAGGAGCCTGTAGAGTTAGGGAGGGGCCTTAGACAAGTAGCACGTCCGGTAACCTTCTCAGAGGTGCTGCCTGCCTATGGCAAGGATGACGGTAGGTAGGGTACTCCGCACCATGGGATTCAATGAATGGTTGAAAAAATGGTGTGGAGCTCAGGGTTTTGGATTCATTTGGGGACTGGGGAACCACCTGGAGGGATGCAGGCCTATACTGGTATGATGGTCTGCATCTGTCCTGGGGGGGGGGGACACCAGGATCCTAGGTGACAGGTTTAAATGCTTCATTGGCAAGCATTTAAACTAACCAAGGGGGGGGGCACTGAAAAGAAGCAGAGAAATCCCAGCCTCCCCCCACAAAACACAGTAATAAGCGAGGTAAACACCAAGGTAGAGAAGTCATTTGGAAGCAGGACAGGAGTAAATGCAAAAAAAGGCAAAGGCAGTAAGGACAGGGATGGAACTAACAGGGGTAAGGCCATCAAAAAATGGAGGGTGATGAGTACCAATGCCCGTAGTCTGTGTAACAAGCTCCCTGAACTAGTGGCCTTGATGGAAGAGGGATGCCTGGATATCGTGGCAGTCACTAAAACATGGTATGCAGAGAACCATGACTGGGATGTCAACATACCAGGATACACAATCTACAGGAGGGACAGGGAGGGTAAAAGAGGAGGAGGAGTAGCTATCTATGTAATGGAAGGGATTAAAGCAACAGAACTAAAGCATAAACATGAAGTAGATGAATCACTATGGGTCACCCTGGAGACAGAAAATGGTACCACAATCCGCATGGGAGTTGTGTACAGACCCCCATCTCAGGAGGAAGAAATGGACAAGGAAATGATAGAAGGCATCCTTAAAATGGCATAAAAAGGGGAGATATTGTTGATGGGGGAGCTGAATATGCCAGATGTTAACTGGAGTACCTTTGCTGCAGGCACATCCAGGAGCAGGGTCATTCTTGATGCCCTACAAGAGGGCATGCCTCAGACAGCTAGTGTTGGAACCCACTCAGGAGAGAGCAATCTTAGACCTGGTACTCTCAAACGGGGACGGAGAAAGGATCTCGGATTCAGAAGTGGGTAGCCATCTGGGAATAAGCGACCACCAAATAGTGTGGTTCACAATAAACATAGCCATAGAGTCAAGCCATACAAAAGCAAGAGTATTGGACTTTAGAAGGGCTGACTTTGGGAAAATGAGAGTGTGCCTCAGAAATGCACTAGTAAATGGGCAAGAAGGAGGGGTGGAGGAACAATGGGGAATAATCAAAACAGCCATCACAGAGGCAACAAGCCTTTGTGTAAAGCGAATCAATAAAACAAAACGAAGGAAAAAAAACACTATGGTTGTCAAAAGAGGTGGCAGGGAAGGTTAAGGAGAAAAGGATAGCATTCAGGAAATATAAGGAAATATAGAAGGAGCAGGACAAATAACTTTATCAGTTAAAGCAGAAGGAGTCAGGGAAGGCAGTCAGAACAGCAAAGGCCCAAACTGAGGAAAAGATAGCCAATTCTGTTATGAAGGGGGATAAAACCTTTTATAGGTACATTAGGGAGCAAAGAAAGACCAAGGGAAGGATACAGAGACTTAATAAAGGGGAGGGAATGTGGGCAGAGGGTGATAGTGAAAAAGCAGAGATACTGAACAAATATTTCTGCTCAGTTTTCCCAATGGAAGAGGATGGGAAGGTACCTAAAACAAACAAGAGAAATACTCTGGACAGGGGGGTCATACCAGTCCATTCATAGAAGAAAGGGTTTTGAAAGAACTCTTGAAACGGAGAGTGGACAACGCAATGGGGCCTGATGGGATTCACCCCAGAATTCTAAAGGAACTAAGGATAGAACTAGTGACACCGCTGACTACTCTTTTTAACAAATCATGGGAGGATGGGGAGGTTCCTGAGGACTGGAGGAGGGCAGAAGTGATTCCACTTCACAAAGGTGGGAGCAGGGCAGAGGCAGGAAACTACAGACCAGTTAGTTTGACCTCAGTGATAGGGAAAATGATGGAATCACTTCTGAAGGAAAGAATTGTTGAGTACCTAGAGGCCAGTGGGGCACAGACCCAAGGCAGCATGGATACACAGTGGGAAGGTCATGTCAGACAAATCTAATAGATTTCTTTGACTGGGTGACCAAAGTAGTAGACCAGGGAGGGGCTGTGGATATGGCCTATCTAGATTTTAGCAAGGCATTTGACACAGTCCCACACAAAAGACTAATATACAAGTTAGCCAGCCTTGGAATGGGTCCCAAGGTGATAGTCAGGATAACAAATTGGCTGGACAACAGGATGCAGAGGGTAATAGTAAACGGAGTCCAGAGTGAAGAAAGGAGGGTGACTATCAGGGTACCACAGGGTTCAGTACTGGAACCGGTCCTCTTTAATGTCTTTATAAGTGACATTGGAAAGCACCTGGAAGGAAAAGTATGTCTCTTTGCAGATGACACAAAGATATGCAATAGGGTTGATACATAAGGTGAGGTGGAAAGGATGAGAAGGGACTTGGCAAGGTTGGAGGAATGGTCAAATGTATGGCAGCTCAGATTCAATGCAAAGAAGTGCAAGGTAATACACCTGGGAAACAAAAACCCAGGGGAAGAGTACACAATGGTGGGTGAGATACTGACAACAGTAAAAATGGAAAGGGACCTGGAAGTAATTATATCAGATCACCTAAAGGTGGGCAAGCAATGTGAGAAGGCAGTAAGGAGGGCTGGGGGGGATACTGGGATCCATAGGGAGAGGCATCAACAGTAGAAAACAGGAAGTTGTTATCCCTCTGCACAGACAGCTGGTGAGACCCCACCTGGAGTACTGCGTGCAGTTCTGGAGACCCCATCTCTGCAAAGACATAGAGAAAGTGGAGGCTGTCCAGAGGAGGGCAACCAAAATGGTGTAGGGTCTGCACCAGATGGCATATGAAGAGAGACTAAAGGAGCTTAATATGTATGCCCTCGAGGAAAGGAGGGAGAGGGGGAACATGATAGAAACTTTCAAGTATCTCAAGGGAATCAACAAAGTCCAAGAGGGTAGCATCTTTCAGAAAAAGAGATGTGCAAGAACAAGGGGTCACAATTTGAAGATGGGGGGGATGGCTCAGAGGTAATGCTATAAAGTATATTTTCATGAAGAGGGTTATGGATGCATGGAACAACCTTTCTGAGGAGGTTGCAGAGTCAGGAACAGTGGGAGAATTCAAGAATGCATGGGACAGACATAAAGTAATTCTAGTGGGGTGTAGGAGGAAGTAAGCTGTTGGTTAACTAGAATCTGCAGCTTATCCATCAGGCAGGGGAATGGGCAGACTAGGTGGGCCAAGCGGTCCTTATCTGCCATCAAATTCTATGTTTCTCCCTTCCTGGAGGAGGAAAGTGTCCTCTGGCGCACTCAAACGTCTTCCACCCAGCTGGTCCCAATGACCTAGGGTCACTCTTAAACCTGGGTCCCTCGCACTGCGAGTTACTGTGCTACCGCTGTGACAATGGAATGGTCATGATAAAGTAATTTCTTGTCATTCATCAAATCCCATGGTAATTCAGGACAAAGGCTGGAAGTTTAAAGGAAGGGTTGTGCCTAAAACTGTAATAGTTGCTGCAGAAACGCCCAGTTAGGGCTTTTGGGAATAAAACAAAAATGTAATACCTGTGTCAAGTAGTTTTAACTAAACAACTGTACTGACTTGCCAGTTTCCAGACTGGACCACAGCCATCTGATGCACACCGGACAGCTTTCTTTGCACTAGATATACTAATTAGTGCTCCCAATTCTGCTGTTAGTTGGTAGCACTAATTAGCATATCCGCCGTGAAGGAAAACATTGGGTGTGCATGAGATGGCCTCCGTCATGTCTAGAAACCAGAAAGTCAGCACGGTTCTTTTCAGAAGTAAAACTACTTGAGAAAGGTACTGGAAAAAAACTGTTATTGCCAAAAACCCTAACTGGGCATTTCTGCAGCAATTGCTGCAGTTTTACACTTAACCCATGTTTTCCTTTAACAACTGTTTGATTATGATCAAAAAGTGTAGAAAAGTTACAAATCTTTGCTACCTAATTCTTTGAGAGAAACACACACTATATTATAAGACGCCTATGAATGTCCCCTTAGGTGAGAAGTTATGTGTGCTGCATATTAAAGGCAAAAACAGGGAAAGGAAAAACAATTACAGAAGAACTGCTCACTGAGATAAGAGATCTCGAGAGAAGGGGGAAAAGAAGGGCAGTGGTGAAATACTGTAGGAGGAAAGCTTAATATTCTACGAACTAAATATCATGAGACTACCAAGAGTAATCTGAATCTATTTGCTGTTTCCACTGAGTACCAGGTGGCCCCCTTCCTGCCAACCACCCAGCCCTGTCACCCTGGCATCCCCAGGACTTGCCCTGTCAGCATGTTCCTCCAGCCCCCTCCCCCCCCCCAGTGGGGGTGGCAAGGTTCCTCAACTCCCACTGTGAAACTGATCTTCTCACATAGTATAATAAAAATTATATGCAGGGTAGAAATTTGTGCTAAAGTCATTTTCGATCCTTCATTGATCACCATAGATTTTGATCCAAATGTCATGGTAAATACGGACAAAGCTCTGAAGTTTAGCAACTGTTTGCTTAATGATAAAAAAAGAGTTTTGAAAATTGCAAAACTTTTTTTCAACCAAATTCTTTGAGAGAAACAAAAATTGTTAAATTATTGGAGACCTATAAATGTTCCCTTAGGGGAGACGTTATGAGTATAATGGAAGGCAAAAACAGGGAAAGAAAATAAGTTACAAAATAATCAATCACTAACATTGGAGGTTTTGAGAGTAAAGAAACAATGGAGGATGGGGGAGAAATGAAAGCTATGCTTAAATATGAACTAAATACCACAAGACCATCAAAGAGTAATCTGAATTTATGATGAAAAAGTTAGACTAAAGCATTTGGAGAATGGGGAGAGACCAAGTCAACTGCTAGTATTAAGAATTAAGAAAACTGGATTTTAAAGGTCAGTTCGATAAAATGGCCAACACCAAATAATATAATTTGTACTTAGACATATAACTGTTTTGCTAAATACCACTTTGCACTATACTCAAATAATGTGAATATAGACTAACATACCGTTGACGCTTTCTTAGCCAATGCAACCTTACCCAGTCTGAAGAAAACTGACAGCAAGATATTGGATAGTATAGTAATAAAACATTGAAATTAAGCATGCAGTTGCAAGTCTAACATCAGACATGGTCCCAGGGTCAGACCGATTCACAACCAACTATAAACAGAATAATAGATATGTAAGTGTCTATTACAAGGGAGTAATACCATCGAGAGATTCTGGGGACAAAGGAACCTCGAGAGCGAAGCTCGAGAGGTTCCCTTGTCCCCAGAACCTTGAGATGGTATTCCGAGTAATGGACACTCATCTATTTTTTATTTTTTATAATATATGGATGCGAGTTTTATTTGTGTGGTACTGTGAGGGCAGGCTCCCTCGCAGTGAAAACTCAGACACTGACTGTCTCCGTCTCTGTCTCCACCCCCGTCCCGTTCTGTCACGCCTGTTTGCTCACTCGCTTGGTGTCTCCCTTAAGCAAGTTTTGTTTGGTTTTCAGTCCTACCTTCATTTGATGTTTTCCATAGGATTAGCCAGATAATTGTGTTGCAAAGCAGTGGTACTGGAGCGAAGGGACGATTTTCTCTCAGTAAGCGAGAGACGGACCCCATGTTTTTCCAACTGTTTTGCCCGCCCTCAGAGAAAGCACATCGAATCAGGAGGCACGGTTTTCTAAATGTCACCACGCATGCTAAGAGGCTGCCGTGGTGATGTCTGGAACAGGCCTATGGCATTTAAGTGTTTGGAGGTTGCGCTCTTTGGGTTTGGTGATAATACTATCGTTCAGAGCTCGAACGATAGTATTACAAGTTCTGAACGATAGTATTATCAGTTGTCAATGATGGTATTATCACTTTGGGTACTGTTGTACTACCAGGATTTTTTTTATATGGGATAGAATACTATTATTTGGCCATCTCCATATATTATAAAGCAATTAAAGATATCCTGGCTTCTGACTTACTCCAAATATATAATGAGGTGTCTGAGCACAAACTACTGCCATCTATGCACAAAACTAGAATAACAGAGATCTCAAGCTATAGTAAGCACCTGACAGAAACTAACAACTACAGTATAAGCCAGTTTCTTTAATGAACATCAATACAAACAGGATTGAAAATGTATCGCTCATATACTAGAAAATGTTAAAGAGTATTTACTATCCAAAGACTGGGTAAGATTTATGAAAAGCAGATTTGCCACTGACAATGAGAGAAAAAATTGTCATGTTATGGCAGCAGCAAAAGAATTCCACAATCAGTGGCTATTATTTATATCAATGGGGGAAAAGCCTTTGATAGAGTAAACTGGCTTTTTTTATATTCACATTGCTAAAATCTTATTGGTTTTCTGATTGGTTCCTTAACACGACTGTTGTGTTATACATGAATCCTACCTCCACAGTGACATGTAATAGATAAAATTATAAAAGAAAATTAAAGTAGTCTGTGGTATCAGTCAGGGCTGCCCCCTTTTCTACTTTATAATTTAATGTGTAGTTAGAACTCCTTATTTATACTAAGAATGACAAGGATATTAAGGAGTAATAGTGGTCATGAATACAAAATAATTTTGCACGCAGACGTTAGTCTATACACACACACACACACACACACACATATATATATAACCCAAATCATTTGATTCCAAACTTGTTCAAAATAATTTTGCACACAGACGTTCATCTATATATATATATATATATATATAACCCAAAACATTCGATTCCAAACTTGTTCAAAACAATCGAAAACTTCAGCAGAGTATTGGGGTACAAAAAGCTTTTATTCTGCCATCAAATACAAAAACATTCAGGGCAAACTTCTTAAACCTTTCTCTTAGGGAATTCGAGAGCACTGATTTAGGTCCTAACCATTCAACCAGTTTACTAGAAATTAAAAAAGAGAAAATTGAAAGATTGTAGCATAATATTGCTGCTCCAAGGAAAGTAAGAAACAGAGGCTCCACTGTTGTTTATTTAACCTGTTATATCATTTATTTACTCTCCACCTCTTTAACACCTCCATTTTGTGGCAAATCGCTTTTTCAGGGAAAGGAAGGTACTTCTATCATTATTGATTTAATCTTGCCTGAGACTTTGTATAGCACAGTTCTGTAAGCTGCTAAAGTGCTACCAACAATTACCAGAATTATGTTTCCCATCCTACAATACATGGCAAAATCCCATCATTCATATGGAAAGGGCAGCCACCTAGAATCTCTTACAGCAAGTTGACTACAGGAAGGAATATGGGGTTATATGTAGCCCAGATTTCTATTTATACTTTATAGTGTTTAAAGTCACATACAGTAATACACTATTTAAAATTGTTAGATATTCCTAATGACGATACACCTCGAAGCTATGTGGCGAGTTGGTCAAAAATGGAAAATGATCTGTGTGGTCAAAATAGTATCAATATTAAAGCATTACCATTTAAAAATAATAAATTTTTACCAATTGCTTTAAGAAACATACCTGTACAAGGATCCACTGAATCCTTCAGGTCTTTGCAGGAACTTTTTAAACTGGATTGTCCTGAATATTTTTAACAGCCAGTTCAGTAAAACACACAACTTAGAATAGCCTGGCATATTTAACACTTTCAAAGATGGGAAGAAAAAGGATTTACTTAAGTAGGACAGGTGAAAGGGTGTACAACAGCTTTTTCAGTTTCTGCAACAAGAATTCCAAATTGAGGAGAGGGAAACATTAAAATACTTTCACCTAACACAGTTCCTATGTAAGGCCTTATGTTAGGAAGCAAAAAGTTACAGTCATAAGATTGAGTCAGATGTTGAAATGATCACAAAAAAAAACAGTACTAGCTTATTATATAAATGTATTCTTAACAGCTATAAAGAGCCCATGATTGAAGTACTTAGAAGATGGAAAAGAGACTTCAATATTCAGAACACAGAGGTGAACTGAGCTGGTTTATGGAACAATGTGTTTAAACATTACAGACTGGATACTAACAGACTTACACAGATCAAAAACCTACACAATGCCTATTAGATGCCTTTTAAAATGCTTCAAGCACGGGAATACAACCAATGGTTCGTGTTTCAGACGTGCATTAGCAAGGATTCATTGGTTCATATGATATGGGATTGTCATGAAACTAAATCATCATGGGATGGAAGAAAACTGGATCACCACTGGATCTGGGGTGCTATTTCATACCCAAGAATTGAACGGCAGGTATTTCTCCTGACAGTCTGAGAGTGTAAAATAAATTTCAGCACTTCATGGTGTCACTGTCAGTTAAAAAGCTATTACTCAAAAATTGGAACTTAACGGTAGCATATATTTTTAATGAATGGCAAGCTAATATTTTATCTACAGTATGCTACAATTACATAAAATTTCAGCTAGCATGAGTAATAATTTAGCTAAATTCAATAGATGGCAAGAGCTACAAGCCTTACTTCTGAATGTGAATACCTAACATAAAACACTGAAGTCAACATATTGTATAGTTCACAACTGTTTTGCTTTGATGAGGGCTACTGACAGATATGGCCCCTGAAGCAGCAATGTTTTATTAGTGGAGAGGATTTTGTCATTTAGCTTTTTGGTATCGGTATATTCCTGCAAACATCAGTACATCTATATTTTGTTAACTTTTACTCCTCATATTCCACTCTAAAATGGAGTTATTGTATTTTTTTTTTTATATTCTTTATTTTTCAGGTCAGTATTACAGCAGGAATACATATGTACAGCAATTTCATTGTTCATGATATATACATACAGTGGAAATTTGTTTATTACAAGACATTTTTTCCATTTTAAGCCATTTGTACAAACCACTTCAGGCATATAATGTCCCTCGGTGTCATTGAATTGATAATGAACTACATGTGGGAAGAGAGAAGCAGGACCCAAGTGGTTTATCTCATTAAGGGATAAATGAGCCATCTAATGGGGAGATATAGAGGACCCATGACCTCCAGTAGATTTCAAACTGGGGAATACGATCAGCTCTTTTAGCAAAGAGTCATTCCAGGTAATAGATTTCTGACACTATAGAGTGCCAGTGGGTCAAAGTTGGGGCTGTGGGCTTCTGCCATAAGTGGGTGATTACCTTCTTAGCTGCCGCCAAATATAAATAAAACTTGCTTTTTTGGGGGGGTACCGAACCTTCTTCCCCAATGTATAACAGAATCATTTGATCTGTTAAAAGCAAATCTGTATCAATTAATATTTGAAGACTCCTGGCAATATATTTCCAGTACTGCAAAATTTTCGGACATGTACAGAAAATATGGGAGGTATTAGCCTCCACCTGCCCACATTCTCTCCAACACTTCCCCAAGTTTCCAGGTAGGAATTTAGGTAGTTTATCTGGAGACATAAAAAAATGCATGCGGCATTTCCAAATATATTTGAGCCAATAGGAAGCTGAAGAAGCCTTCATGGACGGGATAATTGGCTCTAGCCATTTATCATATGTAATCTGGGTATTTAATTCTTTGTTCCATTTAGTCAGAACATTCTCTGTGGTCTTCTTCCAGTATTCCCTCAAGGCTTTGTAAAGCTGACCAATTAATTGTGTTGGGAGCTTACCCTCAATTGCCTCAATTATCAGATTCATGAAGTTAGACTTCGGGGAGGGAAGGGCCAATCGAGTGGAACCCAGATCCATCAGATAAGAACGTATCTGCAAAAATCTAAAGTGATGTGTGACAGGGAGTCCAAATTTAGACTATAGGGAGGCAAAGGGCATTACCCCATGCAAGTTTAGAAATTGGTAAAACATCGAAAGACCTAATTTATGCCACTCCTCATATGTATGGTCTTGGCTAGCTGCTATGAACTGCTTTTCCTTAGTCACCAATCGAAAATAAAAAAAAAAGCTCTGCAAGTTCCCAAGCTGACCTAATTTCATGCCATATTTTTAGTATGTTATGGGTCCCCCACATGAGGTCCCTCAAAGATGGAATGGAGTCTAATGGAGAAAACAAAACCAGGAAGATATCATTCACGATAAATTCAATTAATTTCCACGAGGGCATAGTATGTCTATTAAGCCAGATAAATATGACTTTAGATGTTGTGGCCCTGTGATATTCTTTTAGATTAGGGAGGTTTAAGCCTCCTTTGGCAATAGGTAGCTGTATGGATGACCATTTTATCCTAGGATGTTTTCCTGCCCAGACAAACCTGGAGAATATTCTATCCCAGGAAAAAAAATAAAACCTAGATGGAATTAAAGGTAAAGTTTGAAAAAAGTATAAGATCTTTGGAAAGACCGTCATTCGGATAGTCTGTATACGCTGATGGAATGATAAAGGTAAATGTGCCCACCTTCCCATTAGTTGTTCTATGGCAACAGTTACAGGCTCCAGGTTCAGGAGCTCTAAAAGATCCAGATCTCTGGGAATTACAACTTCCAGATATCGAATTCTGTTATTTCGCCATCTAGCTGGTAATAGAGCACTCAGACCATGGGTTGGGACAAAGTTAAGAGGGAGAATCTCCGTCTTTTGAATATTGATCTTATATCCCGCAACCTCCGAGAACCTCCCAATCACCTCCAGAATGGCCGGGACCGAGCTTTCAGGGTCTAATAGGGTCAGCAATATATCATCTGCATATAATGAGAGAATGAATTTTCTCCCCCCCCCAGAGGTATCCCATGAATGTCAGGATTTCGCCTAATGGCCTCTGCCAGTGGTTCAATATATAAAGCAAACAAAAGTGGGGAAAGTGGGCAACCCTGCCTAGTCCCTCTACCTAGATGTATCCTATCTGAAAGCTGACCATTCACCTTGATTTGTGCTTTTGGAGAGGCATACACCCTTTTTAGCAGGGAAATAAATTCCCCTGGGAACCCAAACTCCGAGATGGTCTTCCATAAGAAAATCCAGCAAACCCGGTCGAAAGCCTTGTCAGCATCTAGGCTGACAAAGGTTGCAGGGATTTTTCTCTTATTCACATAATCAAGGAGATGTACTGTTCTTCGGATATTGTCCGCAGTTTGTCGGTTCTGGACAAACCCTGATTGATCTGGATTCACTAATTCTGGAATCAATTCTTCTATTCTATGAGTCCATATTTTGGGCAGACTAGGTGTGCCAAGCGGTCCTTATCTGCCATCAAAGTCTATGTTTCTATGTTTCTATAGACATAAACAACTTATAATCCATATTGAGTATGGATATCGGTCTATATGAAGTAACTAAATCTGGAGGTTTATCTTGTTTCAACACCGGGGAGATATTAGTATCTTTGACGCTCTGAACAGCTGCAGCCTGATTCTAGCATATGCTACCGCACTTGGGGATAATTATCGTCTTTCGCCCCAAAGAATATTTGGTCCCTCGTCCACCCAACACCTCCCTCTGCCCCAACCTCTAGGACCTGGCAGTTGTGTCCCTGCTACTATGTTCCTCCTCTTAAACTTAGTACAACGGCAGCTTTTCTCCTCCATATGTCGCCGCGTTTTGGGGCAAAAATCGCCTCGTCGCCCTTCGTATGGTCCTCCGTCCTCCTAATCCCTCACTCTGCTCTGACAATTGGGTCCTCTTCACTTGCACCCCTATTCCCCACCGCTCCCTACATTATGCACTTGATATCTTCTATGTGGTATGCCTACCCTCTCCCTAACATTTCCCACTACAAAATGCACAGTTTTTGGGCTTGGATCCAGCACAAGTTCATTATCCACAACTCCTTGTAGTTCTATGTTCAATGTATATTACCTGTAAATGTGCATTTTTACTATAATAGCAGCTATTTTTACTGTTTGTACTATTGTAACTTGTCTTTCTCTATTATTACTGTAGGACCGCAGGTCCACCTTGTAAATGAGCTTGCTCAATGGTGCCCGCCTGGATAAATAAAGATATTGATTGATTGATTGATTGTATAATCCCAAGAAGGAGGAGGACCTCCCTCCTGAATCTCCTGAAATGACTTAACTAATACAGGGGCAATCTGTTTGTAAAAAGTTTTATACCATTCCGCAGGTATTCCATCTGGGCCTGGGGTTTTTAAGGTTTTACTATCTGTCACCACCCTTTTAAGTTCTTCCATCTTTATCGGAAGCTTCAGTCTCTCTACCACATCTTCTGGTAATCGAGGGAGTGTGAGGGAGTGAAAAAAGTTCTCCAACTTACTCGTGTCAGCTAGCTCAAGGGCGGTATATAGCTGGGAGTAATAATTCTGAAAGCAAACCGCTATTTGTTCTGAGTGAGTTACCCGGGTATTAAATGCAGAATCAGTTAAGTGTGAAATATATGTAGCTGTCCTCTGCCCTCTTAATCTTCTAACCAGATTCCGAGCCCCTTTTGGCCCTCCCTCAAACCTATATGATTTCAGATAAAATAAAGCCTGTTGTGTTTTTCTCATCTAAAAGCTTCTGTAAACTAGCTTTTGTTTGCTTCATTTGTGTCCTAATCTCTTCGGTTATAGGGACTTGGGCTTGTAGGTCTCTCAATACACCATGAAGTTTAATATATTGCTTATCCTAATTTTTTTTCCTAGCTGCAGCATAAGCTATGATCTCCCCACGGATCACCACCTTAATTGTATCCCACAGAACAGATGTGGAGACCTCTCCTCCTGAGTTTTCTGCAATAATCTGGGAAATTTTAGCTTTGAAGCTATCTCTAAAGGGTTTATCCCTTAATAAAGAGGTATTCAGCTGCCACCCAGTAGTTTTCTTAGGAATTTTAAAATCTAGTTTCAAAACTAAAGGTGAATGATCAGAAAGAAATCTGTGACCGATTGTTAGATCTTGTAAGTAGTCTGTACGTTCCCGAGTAATAAAAAAATAATGCAATCTGGAATGGAAATCATGACGAGGGGAATAAAAAGTATATCCCCTTGTTGATGGATAGAAAAACCTCCAAACATCGGTCATGGCAACTGCTTCCATATTAGTCCTGAAGTATTTCAGAGCCGGGGAAGATCTATGTTTATGTGGAGCTGATGAATCTAAATGGGGGTTCAAAGTAAGATTAAAATCCCTGCCCATAATCAAACATCCCTGAAGATTATCTATTAATTTGCCAAAGAAATGTTTTAGTACTATTACTGGCATCACTAGAGGAAAATACATGTTCACCAGTGTTACCTGTTTCCCATACAGTGTCCCCTTAAGGATCACATACCTTCCCTGAGAATCAGTGAGCTGTGAGGATAGGTGGAAAGGGGCGGTCCGGGGAATCATAATTGCTACTCCACGTTGTTTTCCATTAGGGCAAGACAAAGCATACACCTGATACCTCCCCCCTCCCGATAATTTAGAGTGTTCGACTTCTGTCAGATGGGTCTCCTGTAAAAATATGACATCAGATAAATGTTTCTTTAAATATTGTGAGAGTCTTGTTCTTTTAATCGGGTTGTTCAACCCATTTATATTAAGGGATAACACCCTAAAAAATTGAATAGCCATTATAGAAGATTATATTGAATTTGGACCTCTCCCCTACACCTCGTCCCCTTCCTTTCCACCAGCAAAATAGGAGGATATAATTTGGGTCTACCGTAAAGGTACATTAAAATATTTTTCCTTACATTCGATTCATAGCCCTTAACCCCTCGCCACAACCCCTCCCCCAAAAACAATTCCACCCATGTGTAACTTTAATTTGAATATTACTGTCAACTCTGCTGTTCTGCTGTAGCTGTAAATAAATCTGGAAAATTGAAGCAACTGTTTTTTTTACTTATTTTAAGTATGTTAGTCTGTACATACTGTACGGTCAACTGTGTGAACCAAGAGTTGAGGAGAAAGTCCACCTCAACACTCGAACTATGAACATCTACTGCGACTTCCAAGGTAGGGGAGATTCTTTGCCTTCTCCCTACATGTTCCCTCAAACCATCAGAAGGAACCAGAGGTAGTCCGGGTGCGTATTGCTCTCGGGCCTCCAGAGGGTGTAAATTCCCTCTAAAGTAAAAACCAAAAATTGGCAGAAAGTTAAAATAAATTTCAAATATAAAACCAAATGTAATAATTTCTTGCCCTTCTAATTTAAACATGAGCCTATTGGCCTGACGGTAATCGCAGGCTCCCCCCTCAGCTTCTAATTGTAATTTTCTTTTGCTGACATTTAGCTATCATACATATCTCTTATTATTTGTACAATAAACCCTCCTCTTTTCAGCTTCGTTTGCTCCCCCTTATAATTATAAAGCCATATATATTTGATCAAAATAGAAATAACTGAACTCTGTTATAGGCCTATGAATACTGGCCTGAGATTGTCTCTGCGCAACGTCCTGGATTCGGGCTTCAACCCCTGTTACATTAGTCTCTGCGGTTGAAATCTCCAAAAGTCTATCTGTAGACTGAACTCACCGGACACTTCTCCGTGTTTTTCTAAATTTGAGTCAGGTTTTGCCACGGGTGGGTCTATGAAATGTAGCGAGTCGGCTCTTCAGATTGTCTAGTCTCCGCTCTCCCACTTGTCTACATTCTTCACGTGGAGTCACTGTCTGCCATCTAGGTACCCTTGAGGAAATCATAGGTCTTGACTCGGCCCTCTTTTTAATCTGGATCCCCATTTTGAGAAGCTCTTCCCTGGCCTCCTCTGCTGAGTGAAACTCCTTCCTGCCTGTCGGGTGCTGCACAACAAGGTGAGCAGGGTAAAGGGTGGAAAACTTGATATTTGCTTCCTTTAGAACTGGGAGAATGTCTGCATATGCCTTCCGATTTCTCATGGTTTGAGGGGCATAGTCATTATCTATATAGATTCGAGTCTCTGCATAGAAAATCTTCCCTTTACGCCAAGCTGCTGACAGAATCTTTTCTTTTACTGCATAACTGAGGAAGTGGAGTATTATAGATCGAGGTCTTGCATTTGGATCGTTAGGTCATGGGTCCAGCGCCCTGTGGGTTCACTCTAATTCCAACGTCATATCCGAGGGCAGTTCTAAGGCTGTTTTCAGAAGAGTTGTGATAAAATCAGGGAGATCCTGGCCCTCTGAGCCCTCATGGATATAATAAATTTGTATGTTCTTACGTCGAGCCCTATTCTCTGCATCTTCTTGTCTGGAATGGAGGAGAGCATATTGATCTTGTAACTCGTGTAAAGATCCCTCTATGTCATCCAATCCACCCTATTTTCCACTACCGTGATCTGTCTCTCAGTGGAATCAGTCCGTTGTTCTAAATTCGCCACATCTCTTCACAGCTCCCCATACATTTCTTTTATTTCAGCCCAAAATGCCAGCAGCTCCTTGTAAATTGTATCAAGTTTCACTCGTTTGTTCTTTATTTTACCATGGACTGTAGTAATCTGTTCAGTGATTTCAGATGGAGCCACAGATAGCTCGGAGTCGGAGGCCTCCTGGGCCGACATCGTGGCTGCTGGATCTATTCTTTTCCACTTTCTTCTGTGTCCAAATAAGCGACTTTTGTATCATTTTAGCCATAGTCCCTGCAATTAAACTTCTTTCTGGGTCTCAAAGGTAGTAAAACTTGCTGATTGCTAGGGATTTAGTGAGGGGGGATCGAGGCACTCAGGACTAGACCGCCATCTTGGTTTCTCGGCTCAACCGCAAGTCCCAGAGTTATTGGTTTTTGTAATTTGGAAAACTATCTGTGCTCTTACCAGACCAACCATGAATAAATTAAACAGTTCTGGGGTGGTATTCTGCTGTTCAACATCAGAAATGTGTGCTGACACTCTACTGGTACATTCATAACTTTGTTCCCTGTGTATAATCAAAGGGCAGCCTCGAAGGAGAGGATTTCTAAGGGTGCTTGTTAGTAGTCATTGGTAAGGACTTGAATCATTAAATATCGGATATGCAGATAGTTTTGAAACCAGATGAGGGAATTGAGGTATACTGATGATGAATCTGTGTTGGGGATATATTGATCCTGGAGAACTTTGTCAAGAAACTCTCTTTTCTTTGTTGACCATCAGGCAATGCTGCTATAATGCTATTTTTTTATCATTATATTCTTTATTCCCTGAGCTCCCATCTGGTCCCCTTCAGTCTGTTGCCCTGTCCAATCCCCTCACCCACCCTCCTTGGGACTTACCTCACTCCTTGGTCCCCCATGGATGAACCCCCACCATGGGAAGAGCTTCCCGGGCCCAATCCCGGGAGAGAGTTGTGTTTCGGTTAAGGAGCAACACCCACAGTCGTCAGTGTGGGGCCTGCAACAGGGCAGCATGACGGCATCCTGTGCAGTTGGCAGATTTTCCACTGTTTCTCTCCATCCTTGAGTGTCGTGAGAGACATGCATTTGATGCAGAAGTGTCAGCGTGATGACACCCACCTCCCTGATACTAGCTCCCACCTGCACTGCCACCTGTGGTCACCCCGATGGCAGTAGTGCAGTGGAGTCCAGAAACCCTCCCACTCCCTAGTAGGCGAGCATCCATGGGATGCCCAACCATCCCCCCCTCATCTGCCCTTCTGTGACCCAGGCTCATTTCTGAACCTCAGTCACGGGTGTCACAAGTGGTAGTGCTACTGCTGCACTGGTGGGCTGACCAATACTACTATAATGTTAAAAAGATTGTGAAATGCCTTCTATACTAATATAACATAGTAATATTTAAATTTTTGTTCCTTATAAATTTCTATATTGAGATACGTATGAAATATGTTAAAAGAGATTGAATTCTTTGCTTTTATCAAATCATGCTGTAAGTCTGTAAGTATAGTAAGTCTTGTGTGTTTCTTTTTCTTGTTAAAAATACCTAATAAAAATATATTTTTAAAAAACAATAGCTGTAGCAGTGAGCCCCTGGTTGGAGTGCATATTGCCCATTTTGTAATTCCCATTGACAACATGGAACAACACATACACTACTTAAATATGTCAATAGTTCTGGAAAGAGGGGTGCTAGAGAGCCAGATTCAAGGTAGAATGTGTCTTTCAGAGCCCCTCACCCAAGAGAACAGAACAGAGAAGAGATAAAGGGTGGGGAGTTAAGTGTGAGTAGTGGAATGACAGTTGGAACATGTAAACCAGCAGTAGATACCAAGATGAGTAATAGGAAAGAGAAGGGGCAAGGAAACCTGAATACTGAACAGAGCTATGTGGGGGAGGTGATGATATCTACAGAGGCAAGTAAAAGAGGAGGGTATAGGAGTAATGGGGAAACAGATTTGTTGGAGGATACCCATTCACAGAGGGAATCGGTAAGTAAAGAGGCAGGACATGCACTAAGGGAGGGGAAAGTGCTTGAGAAACGGGAGGCAAGGGTGAGTGGGATTAGAAGTGACACTAGTAGGGGGAAAAACAGAGGTGTAGTCCAAGGGGAGAGCAGAACTCGGGTGAAGGAGTCGGACACAGAGGAAAATGTGAACAGGGTAGTAAGTGGGATGCCAGGAGTGGGGTGTAAGTTTGATAACCAAAAGGACAAGCAGAATGAAAGTACTAGCAGGGTCCTGCTCATAGAGGACTCAATAATTAAGGGAATCAGATGGGGTGAAAAGGGAGACAGAAGCAGTCCAATTTGGGTTGAGTGTATACCGGGAATGACGGCACTTGAGGTAAGACACAGTATACCCTCGTGGGGCAAATGGCAAGATGGGAGGCCACACTTGGTGATCCACCTGGGCACCAATGATCTGGAGGGGAATAGTGAAATGGAGGTGCAGGCAAGATTCCTGGAGCTTGCTAGGTTCTGTGGTAGTACAGAGTTCCATTCAATTACTTTCTCAGAGGTACTGCCCATACCAAGAGCAGGCACATCAAGAAAGTAGAGGATTGTGGAATTCAATCAATAGCTGGAGGGGTGGTGTAAGCAGATGGGGTTTGGGTTCCTGGGGGTCTGGGGATCAACAAGAGATAACGACAGCCTATATGCCCTGAACAGACTGCACCTGAACAAGGAGGGATCAGCAGTACTAAAGATTAAGATAGGGGAGTTTATCAAAAAAACTATACTTTAAACTGAATTATTGGGGGGGTTAAGAAAAAGGCCACTCAATGAAATAGGAGAGTTCAGAGGCTACCATTCCCCCCCCCCCAAGATGGTGACAGATTGCTGGAGAAAAACATGAACCAGGGAAGATGGGTAAGGGAGGGCTGTGAGGGAGGGGGTACTTGGTGGAAGGGATTTTCTGCAAATGATAGGAGTTTGGGGAACAAGATGGTAGAACTGGAGGCCATCATGGCAGACAAGGGTCTTGATATAGTAGTGATAAGTGAAACCTGGTGGACAGGGCATCATACTTAGGAGACAGTTGTCCCAGGCTACAGACTGTTTAGGAGGGACAGGACAGGAAAGAAGGGGGAGGGGGTAGCATTATATATCAAGGATGTCATTAGGGAAACGGAAGGGCAGGAGGAAGGGGAGTCAGAGCTCCTGTGGGATACACTGAAGAATCATTAAGGCTGGGGGTAGTATACAGACCTCCTATGCAGGGGGAGGAAGGGGACAGACAACTGATACAGGCAGTTACAAGGATGGCTCTTAAGGGGTAGCTTCTGCTAGTGGGGGACATAACACACTTGATGTGGACTGGAAGATACCAGCTGCAGTATCAGCTAGAAGCAGGGTGATCCTAGAAGAGCTACAGGTATTATTCACACAAAAGCTGGTTAGATAACCTGTTGGACATGGTCCTCACAAATGGGGAACGTGTAGATGAGGTGGAGGTGGGTGATGGTCTCAGTACAAGTGATCACAGGACTGTAAGGTTCAAGGAAAGGATGGAAAAGGAGTCAAATCGGACCAGCACAAGAGTTATGGACTTCAGGAGGATGGACTTTAACAAAATAAGGATATCTTTTAAGGAAGAAATGGCAAGAAAGGGGAATAAAGGGGATGTGGAGGAGTTATGGGAAACTATCAAGGGGGGGCTACTAAAAGCCACTGAAATCTGCAATAAGAAGGTGGGAAAGAATAAAAAAAGGAGATCACTCTGGTTTACAAGGGAGGTTGCAGGGGCAGTCAGGGAAAGGAAGAGGGCATTCAGAAAATATAAGATGTCACAAAGGAAGGAGGATGGGGAGGCTTATAGGGAGAAGTGGAGGATAGCAGGGCAGAAGATAAGGAGGGCAAAAACTGACACACAGGAGAAAATAGCTAGGCAGGACAAAAGGGGAGATAAAACTTTTTTTTAGGTATGTGGGGGAAAGAAGAAAGGCAAGGCAGGGCTTAGTATGACTGAGAGGGGAAGGAGGAATAAAACTGGAGGGGGACTTGGAGAAAGTAGAGGTGCTGAACAGATACTTCTGCTCAGTCTTCACAGAGGAGGGGGTTGATAGGGGAACTGAAGGGGAGGGGTAGGGAAGACAAAAAGGTGGATCCTAGCCTATTCAGCACTGACAGGGTTAGGGAGGAACTAGGTAAATTAAAAGTTGACAAAGCAATGGAGCCAGATGGCTTGCACCCAAGGGTACTCTAGGAACTGTGGTAAGTGAGAAGGCAGTAAGGAGGGTTGGGGGGATACTGGGATGTACAGGGAGAGGCACCACCAATAGAAAACAGGAAGTTGTTATCCCTCTATACAGACAGTTGGTGAGACCCCATCTGGAGTACTGCGTGCAGTTCTGGAGATTCCATCTCTGCAAGGACATAGACTGGATGGAGGCAGTCCAGAGGATGGCAACTAAAATGGTGAAGGGTCTGCAACAAAAGCCATATGAAGAGAGGCTAAAGGAGCTTAATATGTACACCCTCAAGGAAAGGGTAGAGAGGGGGATGTGGCAGAAACTTTCTAGTACCTCAAGGGAATCAACAAAGTCCAAGAGGGTAGCATCTTTCAGTAAAAGAGATGTGGAAGAACAAGGGGACACAATTTGAAGATAGAGGGGGGATGGCTCAGGGGCAATATGAGGAAGTATTTTTTCACAGAGGGTGATGGACGCATGGAATGGCCTTCCTGAGGAGGTTGTGGGGTCAAAAACAGTGGGGGAATTCAAGAATGCATGGGACAGACATAAGGCAATTCTGGTGGGGGGAGGAAGAAGTAGGCTGTTGGTTAGGTTAACTAGGATCTGCAGCTTATCCAATAGGTAGGGAATTGGGCAGACTAGGTGGGCCAAGCGGTCCTTATCCGCTGTCAAAGTCTATGTTTCTATATAAGAGCTGGCTGCCCCACTGATGAGACTGTTTAACTTGTCCATGGATACAGAGTGGGTGCCAAGGGAATGAAGGAGGGCGGATGTGATGCAGCTGCACAAGGGGGGGGCAGTAAGGAGATGGCAGAGAATTACACTGCTCGATCAGATTAATCTCGGTAGTGGATAAAGTAATGGAGGCACTAATTAAGGAAAGGGTGGTGGACTACCTCAAAACAGTGGCCTGCAGGACAATAGGCAGCATGGCTTCAGAAAGGGGAGGTCACATCAGACAAACCTGATAGAGTTCTTTAATTGGGTGATGCAGGTGGTTGACCAGGGAGAGGCAGTGGACATTGCCTATCTGGACTTCTGTAAGGCCTTTGACACAGTCCCTCAAAGAAGGCTAGTAAATAAGCTGGAAAGCTTAGGGGTAGGAAGAAAAATTACTAGGTGGATGGAAAACTGGTTGGCGGGCAGAAGCCAGAGAGTGGTGGTAAATGGGGTTCATTCAAGGGCAGGGGGTGATGAGTGGCATGCCCCAAGGGTCAGTACTGGGACCCCTCTTTCTTAATATCTACATCAGTGATATAGCGGACTGGCTAGAGGGAAGGGTGTGACTATTTGCCAGTGATACGAGGATCTGCAATAGGGTGGACACCCGGGGGGTGGTGGAGGCCATGAGTCGAGACCTGAGGATTCTGAAGGGGTGGGCATAAACTTGGCAACTGAAATTCAATGCAAAGAAGTGTGCAGTGATGCATCTGAGTCGTAAAAACCCGTGAGCAGCTTACACTCGGGGAAAAAAATGGAGCAGGAGAGAGATTTGGGGATTATAATATTAAGGTAGGTAGCCAATATAGCAAAGCTGTGGGGAAGGCAAATGGCATGTTGGCATGCATTGGGAGGGGCATAACTAGCAGAAGAAAGGAGGTTGTGATGCCTCTTTACAAACTCATGGTAAGGCCACACCTAGAATATGGGGTCCAGTTCTGGAAACCACACCTAAGAAAGGACATAGATGGGATAGAGAGAGTTCAGAGAAGGGTAACCAAGATGGTGCATCGTATGCATGGGAAGCCATATGAGCAGAGGTGGAGGGAATTAGATTTGTACCCATTAGAGACCAGAAGGGAGAGGGGTGACATGAGTGAAACTTTTAAGTACATAAAGGGTATCAATAAGGTGAAAGGGGGAGCTTGTTTAAAAGAAAGAAGGTGGCTAAAGCTAGAGGGCATAGCCTAAGATTGGAGGGAGGAAGATTTAGATGCAATGTGAGGGGGTGATTTTTTTCACAGAGAGGGTGGTGGAGGCCTGGAACTACCAGAGGAGGTGGTGGGGGCTGAAATGGTAAGGGATTCAAGAGTGCATGGGATAGACATATGGAGTTGATAAGTGGGGGGAAAGGGGAGGGTCTGTGAAATTGGTGATAAGTAGGGGGGAAGAAGGGGCAGACTTGACGGGCGAATTGGGTCCTTTTCTGCCAACAAATTTCTGTGATTCTATGATTCTATGAAGAGCTGCAAATTTGCAAGAAAACATTAAAATATGTCATTACTGACGAACATAACCTTCTCCTATTTGTTCCCGAGGTCATTTGGAATCAAGAGACACTAACTTTTATGACAGGGTGCCCCAAGAATCAGGAACTGGGGCCACAGAAATCAGCACCACCAGCCACCAATAAGGTTGGAGACTCGATGGGTAGCACTGGTGCCAGTAGCCCATCATCTTTAAGAGAACCTCCATAGAAGACGATGCTGGAATCTATGAGGGCCATGGACTCTAACACCGAATGGACTCTAAATTAGAGGTCCATGACTTGACTTTAAAAGAACTAGCTGGGACAGTGGCAGAGGTGGATAAGCACTCAGTATCCATGAAGGCGATCACTGCCAATCTAATGCAAGAAAACTCACAACTATGTGGGAGATCAGAGTCACAGGAAAATAAGATCAGATCTGACAATTTACGTGTTATTGGTGCCCCAGAGGCACTGACATGTTGCTATTTATGAAAGACAGGTTGAGCTCTTCTTTGGTGTTATCCAAGGACTTTGACTGGTCCATGCTGTGGAGGACCTACAGGGTAAATCCAACGGTGAGACCCACTACACTTAATCAGCCTCCCCACCATCCTGCTGTGTCGATCGGTTTCAGAGGCTAGCTACAGACTTCTGATGATGGCCAGTGTGCCCTACCCCTTAAAAATCAATAGATCCAGTGTGAAGATCTATCCAGACCACTTCTTCGAGACAAAGGCCCAGAGGAAACATCTGATGTGGTGTGTCGGCACCTCTGGGCCCTGGCAGTGGTGTATTCTTTCCTTTTGCCAGCCCGACTCTGCACCATCTATGGTGGTAAGTCTTGGCAAATTTCAGATCCGAGATATGTGGGTTGCTGGCTTGAAAAAATAGAAAAAGAATCTGCCACAAAACCCATTGACAGTTCTATTCGTAACCCAGAGGAAATAGAAGAGGTATAAGGTGTGTCTTTCATTATTACTTTGGCATAGACATTAGTGGGACTTCCACTTATTGACTCAGGCTACTATTATCTCAGTTGTAAGGGGAAGTACATAAAGTTTATTCAACTCTTTATTTGGGGATACGTTTTTAACTACATGTGGGGAAAAGATGACTGGTTGATTATTGTTAGAGGGCATAGAAACATAGAATTTGACGGCAGATAAGGACTGCTTGGCCCACCCAGTCTGCCCATCTCCCTACCTAATGGATAAGCTGCAAATCCTAGTTAACCAGCAGCCTACTTCTTCCTACCCCCACTGGTCCAGTGCTCAGTAGCTCAGATCCCATTTCGTGAACCTCCCACATGGCTTGCTGAAACATAATAGTCATAGGGAGTCACTGCTTATTGATATGCCATTAAGTAAGTCAAAAGTGAAGCTGTTTGATGATCCAAGAACCTGTTTTGGGTAGATCTAACATAGCTAATTCTGCATCGATAACTGTAGTTTGAGAGGGGACAAATTTTTCTTGTTTCCTTGCTTTACTCCCTATTTAGTCTTTTTCTGATTATAAGTGTAAGCCCCCCAAATTGTGGGCTTACTACAATACCCAAGGGGCATGTGTGCCAAAAGTGATGCCAGGACCCATAGAATGGGCAGGGACCTGGCATCACGTTTATAAAAGGGAACCATGGCGGGAAAACTGGGTCTTCGCGAGCTGTGCCACAGGGTCTGGGGAGAGCAACCGAGTCGGGCTGCAGGCTTGGGGCCATGGTGGGGCAATGGCCACTCCAGTCTCCAGGATGAGGAGGATCCTGCTAGAGAAGCAGCCAATGTGTGGGCCGAGGCAGTTTAGGTGCTCTGTGTGCCTGCGTGTGCAGTCTGAAGAAGCTGGTGTCCCTGCCATCAGCAGAGCTAAAGCTAAGGGAGTTGCAGTGGGCCCACAATGTGATTTTGGCACTGGTGCAGGCCCAGCAGGCCGACAGTGGTAAGGACATCCACAGCAGATCCAGAGTGTGGTGGTTGCCATGGGGGGCCCTGAGCTCGGAGGTGAGAAGCTGGCTGAGGCAGGTCACGAGGTGACAGGTCACGGCCTGTGCTGCCCAAGTCCATGTCCAGCCTGGAGATCATGTGCCATCTAGTTTATGCCCGGAGAGACTAAATGTAGTGCCCATACTACCCCTCGGAGCTGCAGCAAGGATGACATGCCATGCTCAGGGAGACCACCCCTTCAATGGGTCTCTGGGAAAGGCGCTGCACTAGGTTATGCAGGCTCCATGTAGGGAGAGGACAGTGAAACTGTTTAAAATTGGGAACCAGGCCATTGAAGCTGTGCCTGCCTGAGAGGAAAAGCTGGAAATAGCCCTGTATGGCTAGACTGTGGGAGTTAGCATGGACTGTTCATGGGCATAGAGGTCTGTAGGATTTGTCCTGCTGCTGTTTGCCACCTGTAATTCAGAGTGTTTTCCACTCCAGTGTGAGGGGATCCAAATGTCATGACTTGTGCCCAAAGACTGATGCCATGGCTTTGTGCCATAGATCATTGATGCTGCAATCCAATGTGCACCCCAGCTCCATGGAGCGGACCATAACTTGCTTGAGCCTTCATAAAAGTTATTTTGGGAGAAATCAAATAAATTCCATTAATGTTGTGCGCCACATTTCTGCCAAGACATTCTCTCTGTTGCACTGCCATCAATACCCAGAGTCTGAACTGTTTGAAATGCCTGTTGTCTAACTAGTTTTTCCACCCAGGAACCCCACAGACAGCTGCCCTCTGGTCACCCGTAAAGTCATCCCCACAGAGTCCATCTGTCACCATCTGAACTCGGATAGCTCAGGTACTGTTTTACATTTCGAGTTATTGAAAGTACATGATTGCTGGACTGTGTCCTTGGCTGTGGTGCCTCTTCCACTGCAAATTGCTTTAACATCAAATACCCCTAGACACAGGGAGGGGGGCTTACATAAGTGTAATAGTAATTGCAGGGTGGTCTCACTAAATGCAAGAAGCCTTGGTAACAAATCAGTGGAATTACAGGCTCTCTTGGCAATTGGAAGGGTAGACAGTGTAGCCACCATGGAAACGTGGGCCATCCAGTACCAGGAATGGGACTTGATGATCTCAGGGTATAGGATATTCAGGAAGGATAGGACTAAGGGAAAAGGGTGGGTGGCAATATATGTACAGGAGGGGATAAGATGCAGAAGGGAGGAGGGGGAGGAAGGCAGAACAGAGGCACTATGGATGCAGCTTCAAGACTCAAAACGTAGGACATTGAGGATGGGGGTGGTGTACAGGCTGCCAGCCCAAGGGGAGGATCTGGACAGGGAGTTAGCAGAACAAATCAGAAGGGTCTGTAGGAAAGGGAACACTGTGGTGGTGGGGGACTTCAGCCTACCAGAAGTGGAGTGGAGCACCCCAACCACCAAGAGTACAAGGGAGCAGGTTTTACTGGAGGCATTTCAGAACAGCTTCCTGGTGCAGTTGGTCAGTCAGCCATCTAGACTGGATAGGACTCTGAACCTGATTCTGTCAAATGGGGAGACTGTAAGGGATCTGGAGGTGGAAGACCCTCTGGCTGGGAGTGACAACCACTCTGTATGGTTCACGATCAACATGGGCAGGGAAGCAGGAGGTACGGGTACTAAAGTGATAGACTTTAAGGGGGTGGACTTTGAAGGGATGGGAGAAATTTTGGGCAAGCATCTGGCGGAAATTCAGCCATGCATGGATGCTAGCCAAAAATGGGATATCATTAAGAAAGGCCTGGTGGAGACGACTGGGACATGTACAAGAACAAGGAGTAAGAAGTGACCTAGCTGGCTGATGAAGGAGGTCATGGAGGGGGTCAAGGCCATAAAAAAGGCATTTCAGAGACTCAAGAGATGGGGGCGGGGAGAGATAACAGGGAGGTGTATGTGAAGAAGTCCAGGGAAGTTATCAGGCCGGTCAGAGCGACCAAAGCGTCCAGGGAGCTGAAACTGGCACAGGGCATAAAAGATGGAGAAAATGACTTCTTCAGATACATCAGGGAAAGAAGGAAAAACAAAGATCAGGTTGTGAGGATTAGGAAAGGCAGGGGCTGATGGTGAATCTATATTCATCCAAGTCACCCTAGGGCACGACAAGCAGCTCACTATTGGCTGCGTTTACCACCCGCCCAAATCGGCTCTTCAATCCCTAGAAGCAATAACAAGAATCACGGCCCAAGTTGTTTCTTTGGAGCTCCTTATTCTGGGTGACTTCGACCTAAACTGGGCCCAGGACCCTAACAACGCCCTTATGGCACTGACCCAAGAAGCAAACCTAATACAAGTCATCTTAGAACCAACCAGACTTAACTACAAATCGGGGAACCACACCACCCTTGATTGGGCTCTAGCGTCCAATCCCGCCAACATCCAGAAAGCCGGCATAATGGCGGACTCCTTAAGTGACCACTCCCCCATATTCTGCATCTGGAAGAACAGAGCACCCAAGTTCCAACCCAGAATACTCACTGCTCGTGACTACACAAACTTCTCAGCAGTGCAGTTTAATGACTACCTACACAGTCTGGACTGGAGCCCAATTAAGCTCCTCCCCACCTTGGCTGAGGCTCTGGAGCATTTCCACAGCACAGTATGTACAGCAGCTAACCTCTTCGCCCCCTTGAAAAAATGAAGAACAAACGGTAGCTGCTACAAGTGGATCTCTCCATCCTTAAAAACCCTTATGGACAGTCGAGACAAGGCCTGGCAGAAGTTCAAGCTATCTTCCCTTCCTGCTGACCTAGTGTCATACAAGGTCTTAAGAAACAAATGCAAGAGAGCCATCAAACTTGCAAAAGGGAGTATGTCACTTACTTACAAAAAAACAATCTGGGCAACCCTAAACAAATCTGGTATCACGTCAACAACCTGATCGGGGTAACACTAAGACTGAACCAGGCCCCATTGAGGTCAATGGTCAGCCAGTGAGCGACTCCCTCGAAATTGCTACTGCCCTCAACAATCACTTTGGTAACCTCGATGCCTACAAGGTCGGCCTGCCCTCGCCGATCTCGGCTCCTAATGTTATTGAGCCTACTTGCCTTGACCGTCCCTCCTTCCATCTAAGACTGGTGAACACAAAAGAGGTCTAATCCCTCCTAAGGGCTCTGAAAGACAAAGGCTCAGGATGTCCTGATGGGATAAACCCTTGGCTACTTAAGGCTGGTGCCCCATCCCTCACCAGACCCTTGACCTAGCTCATAAACAGATCCCTACTTGAAGGGACTGTTCCGGACCAGTGGAAACAGGCCAACATGGTCCCTATTCACAAGGGTGGCTCCAAGGAAAACATAAGCAATTACAGGCCTTTTTCCCTGCTCAGTACACTTGCAAAGCTACAGGAAATGTTAGTCTATGGCCAACTCCATGACTACCTGGAGTCCCATCAGCTAATTGCTTGTTCACAGCGTAGTTTTAGAACTAACCATGGGACTGACTTAGCACTCATCCATCTCTTGAATGACTTGCTTAGAGCAATGCATAATGGGACACCCACTGGCGCCGTCTTTATAGACCTGTCCAAGGCTTTCAACCTTGTGGATCACAAACTCCTGCTACTAAAACTGGATAAAATTGGCTTAGACCCCCTCACCCTCAAATGGTTTGGGAGTTACCTATCGGGCCAATCCCAGAGGGTCATCTAGAAGGGTGCCGCCTTGGGTCCTCTACCCCTTACAGAGGGAGTACCGCAAGGCTCGATCCTGAGCCCACTCCTTTTCTCCATATTTACTAACAACCTAAGCCTCCACTGTGGGGGAAGCTCAGTCGATCAGTACGCGGATGACATCATCATCTACCGATCCCTGGATAACATTGCAGCTCTAGGTCCCCTTCTCCAAGCCAACCTAGCATCTCTCGAGGCCTGGCTGAGAGCAAATATAATGGTCCTAAATGCAGGCAAAACTAAGGCGATGCTATTCAGATGCAACGCCCTTGGACACGACAGGTCTAAATCTCTGCAACTCACTGCTCTCTCGGGAAATGACATCACGGTTGTGCCCTCCTTAAAATACTTAGGTCTAACATTGGACCATTGCCTTACCTTCAAGTACCATGTGGATCAGGTCACCAAGACCATACACCGCAAACTTGGTACTCTGTACTGGCTAAAAGACCAGCTCATCCCTGAGGCCAGGACCTCAATCGCCACAAGTGTCCTCCTCCCAACCCTGACTTACGCTGCCCTGATCTCACAGGGCATGGCCAAGCAGGAGGTCACCAAGATGCAAATCTTGTATAACAAGATAGCCCAGTTTGCTACCCAGGACCACTTGCGAAGGCACCATTGTGACACAATTGCCCAGCTATGCTGGCCCTCGCTGACCTCCCATCTCCACTACCCCCTGCTCTGCTTGACCTTCAAGCTACTCAGCCCTTCAGCTCCACCCAGCATCGCTGGAACTATCGCACTCAAACATAACCCCAGGAGCCTATGGACATCTGGATGTACACTGCTTGAAGTTCCCAGAGTCAGGACTAATGCTGGTGGCAGGTCGTTCTCCTACTCAGCCCCCTACCTATGGAACAAACTCCCACCCCTAGTGCAGGAAGCCTCCTCACTGATGAACTTCCGTACCAGACTCAAAGCCTATAGGTCTGATACTAGCACTTGTCATTGCCACGGCTCATGACCCCCCCCCCACTTGCTTCTATCCTCTTAATATCCAGATCCTCCAAGCACCTTATCAGGTTCCACAGTGCTTCCCTCTAGGCATAGTACCACAGCTAACTTTCCACTGAACTATGCCAGTAGTAAACAATGAGCTTACCATGTAAAATCACATTTCTTCTGCACCTTTTGTTAATTCTACTATCAACATGTTTGTAAGGACTGATGCATGATGATAACCATGGCTGTAACCTGCTCACACACCTGAAACTACTCTGTAACCCAAGTCTTTCTCTGTATGAAAATATGTATTGTTATCCCGGGTCACCCCTGAAAAAGGCACCTTCAGGGCTCAGTGGGCCTACCCGGTCACCAAATTTTAAATAAAAAATAAAATAAATAAGTGGGAGGACCAGGTAGAGGCACTGAATGAGTACTTCTGCTCCATGTTCACTAGGGAGAAGGGGGGGCAAATACCACCTGGGAGAAGAGGAGTGAGCAGGAGGGGAAGAGGTAACTGATATAAGGATTATAGAGGACAGGGCGCTGAAGGCATTGAGGGTTCTGTGGGGGGGGGGGACAAGACACTGGGTCCAGATGGCATTCAGCCTAGGGTACTTAGGGTACCGGTGGTGGTCCTGGCAGGACTGCTGGCTGACCTGTTCAATTTGTCATTGGACGCTGGATGCATGCCACAGGACTGGAGGATAGCCCATGTGGTACCCATCCAAATGGACCTAGGGATGAACCAGGGAGCTACAGAGCAGTAAGCCTCACATCGATTGTGGGGAAACTCATGGAGACAATCTTAAAAGAGAGGCTGGTGACCTTTTTGGAGATCAGTGGTCTCCAGGACGGTCAGCAGCACGGGTTTGTCTCAGGAAGATCCTGCCAAACAAATCTGATTGAGTATTATGACTGGGTGACAAAGGAACTGGACAAAGGCCATGCGATGGAAGTCCTGCATTTGGACTTCAGCAAGGCCTTTGATTCCGTGCCGCATGGGAGACTGGGGGGGGGGAGCTGGAGTATATAGGGGTGGGAGCAAAGATGGTAAGCTGGATCACCAATTGGCTGAAGGGAAGGCAGCAAGGGATGGTGGTGGGGGAGCTCTCATCACTGAGGGATGTGATGAGCGGGGTGCTGCAGGGATCAGTACTGGGACCAGTGTTGCTCAGAATATTCATAGCAGACATCTCCCAGGGGGTTTGGAGTAAGATCAGTCTCTTTGCAGATGACACAAAGATGGGTGCTATGGTTGATGACATCGAAGCATGGAGGGGGCTGCAGGAGGACCTGACCAAATTGCAGGAGTGGTCGAATGTATGGCAGTTGGGGGTTAAAGCCAAAAAGTACAAGGTCTTGCACTTCGGGGCTAACAACCAGGGGATGAGCTATCAGCTGGAGGGTGTACAGCTAGAATGTGCCAAGGAAGAAAGATCTAGGGATGCTTATTATGGGGAGGATGAACAACTCTGCTCAATGCAGGAGGGCAGCAGCAAAAGCCAATAGGATGCTGGGGTGTATAGCAAGGGGAATCTCCTCCAGAAATAGGGAGATGATCCTGCCCCTCTACAGGTTGCTGGTCAGGCCACACCTGGAATACTACGTGCAGTACTGGCGCCCATTCTTGAAGAAGGACATCAGATTGTTGGAAGGTGTACAGTGGAGGGTGACAAAGATGTTCCAGGGGTTAGAAAGATAATCCCATGAGGAGAGGCTGGGTGAGCTGAACATGTATTCCCTGGAGTAGAAGAGGGATAGGGAGGACATAATCGAAACCTTTATATATTTGAAGGGGATTAACAAGGCTAGTAAAGAAGGGATTTTCCAGATTAGAAGGGGGAAGGTCACAAGGGGGCACCAGATGAGATTGGAGGGGGGAAGATTCAGGAGGGAAGTAAGGAAATGTTATTTCACTGAGAGGGTGGTGGATAAGTGGAATACTCTGCTAGAGGAGGTGGTAGCCTGTAGCACGGCAGACAGTTTTAAGAGGGATGGGACAGAGTAAGGGGTATTTGTGGGGGAGGGTGGTGGGGCAGCTGCAGGTTGAGGGGCTAGCTGCACAATCGAGCAGACTCGATAGACGTGAGGCCTGTTTCTGCTGGCATTTTCGTATGTTTGTATGCAGTGATTACAGATATCTATTCCTAATGTGTTCTCCCTGCTGGACATAGCCTCAGCCCACGAAGTAGCTAGCATTTCCTGAACACTTACTGAACTTTTATGGCCTCCCGATCCACCCACTTCTAGTATAAAAGAATGCAAGGAGACAACATGTATCAACTCTTCCTTTGTTGTATAATTTATATGTAACCACCCCCGCTACTTTACACAGTTAGCTACCCCTGGTACCCTTGATTGGGCACAAACTACTTTGGAAATTGTACCATCCCTAGCTTTGGGAATGTATAGCAGGCTCATTACTTCTAGAGGCCAAACAACAGGGGTGGGGGTGTCCAAAAGCAATACTTATGACCAATTACCAAGGTCCTGAGGAGAGAACTTTTTGCTAGGGCTATGCTAGCCATCTATATTTCTGGAGGGGTACCCAGTAACTCCACACAGGAAGCAGTAACTTGACTGTACAAACCAGAGCTGGGGTTCTAGAGTGTGACTTTATTCCAAAAGATGTTCTCTAAAGCAAGGGTGGATCCCCAAGGTTTACACATCGTGGCACAAGGAACTGGCAGAACAACAAAACGACTGTATCTGACAGAAACTCTACTGTACATATTCCCATTTTTCATAGCACATTGAATGCTCTTCAGTGGCACTGGCCAAAACATGAACCTTTCTTCAAGTGGCAATTGGCCACAACAAAGCACACACAGGCTCATTACTAGCACAACCTACTCCAGGGGGTTAACTTCTCTTCAGACATTGGCCACCATGTCCAAAAAAATTAGATGCCCTTACGGAATGTGTAGTACTGAACTGGTTACTCCAGATGGGGGGCTGCCCACCCTTTGCTTCCACGTCCATACCCAGCCATCCTTTCAGAGTTATACCTTAAAACTTCTGGGAAACACTTAGGTAAATGCATCTTTGAACAAACTTTCACATCCAGCATTTAGGAAACACTACTCTGGGAGTATATGAAATTAAAGTCCTGAACAATCTGCCTCTGGACCCCACAATTGTCAGCCAACTTTACACTGAGAAAAGTCTCAAACTTCAGAAAAGAAAATGGCATACCTTTCCCTCTTAACCAGAGAAACACCAAAGCACAGGTACTTTCTTCAGGAAGCACAAAGTCAAATCTACTCACAGTTAGAACACTACAGGCAGCTTCAAATTGTTCTGGTTCAAACAGGGGATTGCCCCTAGGATCCATTTCCTAGCAGTCCTTTGCATCCCTCTGGGGATAAAAGTCAGGAGATCCTGCTATAGAAAATGGTTTCCACCACTTCTCTTAGCAGGCTGGTGACTTTCAGGACTAGGGTGAGAAAGCAGGGTCTCCTCACAGAGCCCACTGCAGCTCTCACTCCTCACACTTCAACTGCTGCTGACAGATCACTACTTCCAACTACTACTCAAGATTCTAACCCCCTCCCCACAGCCAACTGCTGTGGCTTATGCTGCTACAAGAGTTCTAAATGACCTCATCTCTCTCCTCTCAGCTGAGACCAAGTAAACAATAGAGTGAGTAGGTGAAACACCTATTTTACTAGTTATTCACCAGCTGCCTTTCCCTACCTAGCACTGACACTGATGGGATTCTAGTAACCCCAGGGGACTGGGTAGTTACACTCACCCGTGCCAGACAAATGACTGTCCGCAGTCATATCTCCACCTGGCACCAGGCCATCCTACCCTCTGCGTTACCTATGGGGAGGGGTAATCAGGCCCTTCCATACCATGTGCCAGGCACAGACAGGCAACACTAAAGGCACAGAGGCTGGCTGATGAAACTTCAGTCCCTATCCTACGATCTATCAAAGGATACTCAATAGCTCCAAGAAAACTGCCTGAAGCATGCCCTAATAGACCAGGACTGAGTGCTCCTACTGCAGATCAGGACCCCAGCCTGTATATCCCCCTAGCCCTCTAGGGGAAAATATTTCTGGCTATGCTGCCTACTGATGAACCTACCCCCTAACTTCTCAGGGTACCTGTGAACAAAAACAAGGAAACATACATTACATTGCATTACATTTCCCAAACTTTCCACACAATCTCACACATGTGAAGAAAAATATGTTAACACCCTGTTAACCACAGACAATCCTAAAAACACTAAGAAAAGGGGAACTCGGCTGAGCTCCAGCATCCTCTTCTTCTCTTCCTCAGGAACACCTGCAAGAGAAGAAAAACACGAAACACACTCCGCATTCCACACAGTGCCTAAACCTCCACCTGAACACTAAGGAACCCCAAAAATATTTTTCTATAAAAGTACAAAAGTATAAAATGGAAAAAAGACATTTATACAACACATTTGGGGATGGGAGGCCCTAAAAGGTTCAAAGCTAGTGACTAAATTTCTGATGCACGTAGGCATGGTCTATTAAAGAGTCTCTACTAGGCCGGAGCCTGCTGTAGAACAGTTTTTGGACAGGACTGGGCCTGTATAGCACTGCAATCCATGGGGAGAGTCTTTGATGACAGACAGTACAGTTCCATGGATAGTCTTCAAATGTAGGATGTGTTGTGCAAAGTCATTAATATAGACAAAAATTTGGTCTTACCAGTTCTTTGAAGACCGAAAACAAAGGATCACCTTACTTCTACGAGCTGAGGACTTTCTCCCTCCAGACCAGATGGCATCTTTGGATACTGCTAGGCTGATGTCCTCTGGAAAACAAACAATGAAACAGGAAAACAGCTGGACTGATGTCATCTGAAAACCAAATGATGGAACAGGAAAACAGCTGGGTCGATATCATCTGGAAGGCCAGGTGATAAGACAGGAAAACAGCTGGGCTGATGAATCTGGATACACGTGAAGAATCCTGGAATACCACAAGAGCTGCATCTTCCTTCATGGATACTGCTACTTCAGATGATAGACACTGGGCTGCCACTGCTCGCTTCCCTTTAGGCATGCTGCACATATTCACAGGGAGTGGCACCATTAAGGGTTGTACCACTCAGGGTGTGTGGCGAGGACTACAACCGCGTCTAGGCGTTCAAAGCTGATGTTGTGGAATGTCTCATTACCAGCCCCATCCACGATTTGCACAGTATCCATAAACAAAGTCCTGCCCATTCTCCAGAATTTAAGTTGATCACTTATGACTTTGTCCCTTACATATTCTGCTGCGCCAGAGTACAAATTCTTGCTTGCCTCTTCCAACAACCAGGATTGCCTGTTCTGTTCGATTTCCTCCCAGACTCGACAAGGAATGGTAGGAAAGGACTTCCCATAGATGGCGTCAGCCCTCCTACGTATCAGTCTCTCCTCCTTGCTACTCTTCACAAGTCTGCGACCCACAGCCTGGCTTGGGGGTGGCCAGTCCTGATTGAGCCAGTGCCGCATACTCAGTACGAAAGAACTTGTCCCCTACCACCTCTGTGGGTGGTTACTGGGGCCTTCTTTGACTGTCTCTGGCTCCTCTGAGGCAAGAGCTAGAGATGACTCATGGGGACCCTCAAAATGAAGATACATTTCTTCATCCTCCTTTTCCTCACTCATGATCTGAGCCTAAGAGTGAGCAAACATCCTCACTCCTGAGACATTCCACTCCTCACTGGGCGCGGAGGTAAACAGCTCTCATTGCAGTGTCTCTTGCAATTCAGCCTCCCCCATTAGGCTAGGACTCGGACCCTGCTTCCATGGGTCCACGGATCCTTCCATTGCACTGTCCGCTTAGGACACAGGTGTGGAAACCTCTCTCTCTGTTCCTGCCCTTGCAGTGGATCAACATCAACTCTACTCTCTCCTTCTGTAATGCACTCTGAAGAACTTCCCCCAAGAGGTTCAACCTGGTGCTGCGTGCTGCTGCAGGCAGAGTCCCCTACCGGGGTCCATGTGGGAGCCAACTGAATTCATGATGCCCTCTCTGGTGCTGCACCCCTGCTCATTCCTTACTTCACAAGGCAATCCGAGCAGTGGGGTATCAGAAACACATCCCTTCCAGCCTTTAGGCACACAATGTGCAGTTTCACTGGATAGCTAGGGATTGCTGCATCTGGAGGCAACCTTTCACCATAGAAAGTTCTATTTCTCTCAGTGCTGACACCTCCTCTGCGATCATAGCTCAGGCATGATTCAGATATCGGGGAGTTCCCGAAGCCATGTCTGAAAGCAAACACACACAAAACTTGTTGTTGCTGAATTGCTCACTAGTCTCTTTACTGTCTCATAAAATGGCTTCCTGCTGCTGTGTTTACACTGCTGACCCTGCCCTGTAATGGCGGCAGTAACTTTCCTCATGCATCAAACTTTAATCACTTACTAAAACTGTGTTTCCGACCTTTTCTGGCTACTGAATTTACTCAAAACTGCAATTGATCTCTCTGCTGTTATCTTTCAGCACATTCATACAATTTAAAACTTGATTTTGCGATCAGCATCAGTTCAAGAGAACTACAGTATTTACACTTGCTCAATGTCACTTGTAAGCCCCAGAAGTCTTTCTTTGCACAGTATTACCTGTTTGCTGCATTCTCACTATACAACTCACAGTCCCTTTTTGCTTAGAAAACATTTACTGTTGCTGAACCCATTATCAATGCTCACAGCCTATGTTCAGCATTTTTGTTTGTTGCACTTGCTCTAACAACGCACAGTCCTTCTTTGCAAAAAAAAATCATACTGCTTGTACACAGATTCAGCTGGCTTAATAATCACACACAGTTTGTTTGCACGGTTAACTGGTTTTACTCACTGAATTCAGTAGCTGGCTTTCTCCGATGGAAATTTTCAGCCTGGTGCCAATCCTGGGAAGATCTCTAGGGTGAAACGGGCTGGCAGTCCTGATGATCATAGCCACGAATGCCTCGCTCACTTTCCAGTCAGTTGGACAACAGGTTGAGCCCGAAATTACACAGCAATAGTCCGCTTACTATAGATTAGAATGTTCACAAGCTCCTCAATGGTTGACTTGGTCTGACCAGCTCGCACGCCACTCTCCCTCTCTCCTCCTCAAACACTCTGCAGTGCACAGATGCTGGCCAGGGCAGGACTGGTTGCAGTCGCACCAATCACTTGATGCCATGCAAATGAGCCTCTCCTCTCTCTCTCTCTCTCTCTCCACTTGCTCTTCCTTCACATCGATCGTCGAGCAGGAGCAATTTTAAACTGCAAACTGTAACTTTATTTCTCGGCTGCAATTTCAGAACCATTTTCTCCACAGTTTCTGGACAATTTCTTTAGCAAGTTCTCCAATTTGCACACAAAGCACATGAAACTTTCAGGGCACATTTCTCAGTCTGTTCCTTAAAGTCCACTCTACTTTTGGCATTTGAAAATTGCAAGTCAAAAAGTTCTGTAAACAATTTCTGATGTAGAGACTAGGATGCACACTTCAAGGCTTTACTGTCCATTGCAAGCTGACAACACACAAGCAGCACTCTGTTCTTTACTGTTCTAGAGGACACACAAGCTGCACATTTAGATGGCACTTTTCTGGGCAAAATCCTCTTCTCCAAAGCTTCCTTTCTGTTTGGGTTTATTAAGTGCTGATTTCAAGACTGTCCAGTCCTGGATTACAGCGCAGAAGCTTGTCCTCAATCTAAAAAAAAATCCAGGCCATGCTCTTTGGGTCCCCGGCCAACTTAAAGGCCTCTACCGCCTCCCTGTGTGCATAAATGGTATTGACGGCTCACCCGTCTTGGTCACTGATACCATCAAATACCTGGGTGTGACACTTGAGCCGCAGCTTGACCTTGGTCATCACATCCAGAATGTATGCAGGGAAGCCAACAGTAAGCTGGGTCTTACCTACAAAGCTAAGAATAACCTTACATCTGCTGCTCGTCGTGCACTAGCCAGTGGTGTATTTCTCCCGACTCTCTCCTATGGGCTCCCCCTGTACGTGCACACTGTCAAAGCTCACATCGCTCAGTGGCAGGCAGCCTATAACAATATTTGTTGTTTTGCACTGGCGGCACCCCGTCTTACCCATCACTGTGACCTGTACAGTAAACTTGGTTGGCTCTCTCCAGTCAATTACATGAGTTTTGTCCTGGGCTGTTTCACAGGTAAAGTGCTCAGAACCGGCACCCCCCAGTGCCTGGCAGGGCTCCTTGTACCTGCCTCCTCCTAATACTCCCTCCGGTCCCTGGACTCAGTTGTCCTCAAGGTTCCTGCCACTCACACACTGATGGGGGATAGGGATTTTGCTGTTTGTGCTCCCAGAGTCTGGAACTCTTTTCCCCTCTGGTTCGCGCCTCACCTTCTCACTCAAGCCTTCAGAGCTCCCTATGGACCTATCTGAGGAGCTCCTCTGCATGTGGCTGTCCCAATTGCCTTAATTGATCTAGGCCCCTGTATTGGACTATTACGCATCTGTTGATAGGTTCACTTCTGCCCAAGGCAGAGCTCTGCCTGACGTACTATTTTGGTGGGTCTACTACTGCCCTGATATGTATTCACTGCACTGATTTGTATTTACCCTATGCCTCTGGGCTGTGGCCTTTGTCTAATGCAGGAGGCAGTATGGCGCAGTGGTTTAAGGCCCTGAGCTGCAAATCTAGAGACCTGGGTTTGAATCCCACAGCCCCCACTTGCATACTGTGTGACCCTGAGCAAGTCACTTAACTTCCTCGTGCTCCCAGGTTGCACCTGCAAACAAGCTTTCAGCTTAGTGTGTCTCACCTGGTAAATAATTGGTTAATGCACTGTTCTTTTCAGCTTTTCATGTCTGTTCTCTCCTACCCAATTATGTATAACTACTTGACTGCTTATTTCAATGCTCACTTGACTCTAATTGATCCTGTGCAATGTATGTATATTATGTATAGCATTCTTATTGTTCCTATATTGACTTGTATATTACTGTACTCTCTGTTATTGTACTCTCCTGGCTCGTACCTGAAAATAGGCAATTGTTTGTCTAGTGTACTTACCTGGTCAACAAAAGCTAATAAATAAATAAGTACCACCACCAGACAGAAAGATACTAGACATACCCTCAGCAAAAAAACTCTGGTTCTCTCCACAAATTAAACAACATCAGATTAGCCCACATTTTCTGTGTGGCACTCCCCAATTTAAACATCTTCGGACGAGCCCCCATTTTTTGTAAACCGCTCTCCTCCGCCCCCACTACTTTACACAGTTAGCTACCCCGGTACCCTTGACTGGGCACAAACTACTTCAGTAATGGTACTATTCCTGGCTCTGGGAATGTATACCAGGCTTATTACTTCTAGAGGTCAAACAACAGGGGTGGGGGGTGTACAAAAGCAATACTTATGACCAAATTACCCAGGTCCTGAGGAGAGAACGTTTTTGCTAGGGCTATGCTAGCCATCTATACTTCTGGAGGGGTACCCAGTAACTCCACACAGGACGTAGAAGCATGAATGCCCAAACCAGAGCTGGGGTTCTAGAGTGTGACTTTATTCCAAAAGATGTTCTCTAAAGCAAGGTTTGACCCCCAAGATTTAGACATTGTGTCACAAGAAGTTGGCAGAACAACAAAACGACTGTACCTGGCAGAAACTCTACATATTCCCATTTTTCATAGGATATTGAGTTCTCTTCAGTGGCATTGGCCACAACATGAACCATACTTCAAATGGCAACTGGCCACAAAGGAGCACACAGGGGCTCATTACTAGCACAACCCGCTCCAGCGGGTAAACTTCTCTCTTCAGACATTGACCACCATGTCCAAAATAACCAGGCACCTTTACAGAACCTGTAGTGCTGAACTGGGTTCTCCAGATGGGGGACTGCCCATCCTTCGCTTCCATGTCCATACCCAGCCATTCTTTCAGAATTACACCTTAAAATGTCTGGGAAACACTTAGGTAAATGCATATTTGAATGAACTTTCGCATCCAACATTTATGAAACACTACTCTGGGAGTGTATGAAATTAAAGTCCTGAACAATGTGAACAGCCTTCCTCTGGACCCTACAAATGTCAGCCAACTTTACACTGAGAAAAGTCTCAAACTTCAGAACAGAAACTGGCGTACCCTTACCGCTTAACTAGAAAAACACCAAAGCACAGGTACTTTCTTCAGAAAGCACAAAGTCAAATCTACTCACAGTTAAAACACTACAGGCAGCTTCAACTTGTCCTGGATCAAATAGGGGATTGCCCCTAGGATTCATTTCCTAGCAGTCCTTTGCATCCCTCCAGGGATAAAAATAAGGAGATCCTGCTGTAGACAATGGTTTCCACCACTTCTCTTGGCAGGCTGGTGACTTTCAGGACTAGGGTGAGGAAACAGGCTCTCCTCACAGAGCCCACTGCAGCTCTAACTCCTCACATTTCAACTGCTGCTGACAGACCACCACTACCAACTACTACTCAAGATTCTAAAACTCCCCACTCACAGCCAGCTGCTGTGGCTTATACTGCTGCAGGACTTCTAAATGACCTCATCTCTCTCATCTCAGCTAAACCAAGTAAACAAGAGAGTGATTAGGTGAAAAATCCATTTAACTAGTTATTCACCAGCTGCCTTTCCCTATCTAGCACTAACACTGATGGAATTCTAGTAATCCCAGGGGACTGGGTGGTTGCACATATACTCAGATACGTCTTAGTTTTCTAAGATACATATGTGTACATTGTTTTACTTGAAATAATAAAGTTAAACTTAAAAAACATCTGAAAGGAACTGAAGCTGGATGGTGGTCCTTAAATCTTTGACAGAGGTGTCTTTGCCAGTTTGTAACCACAGCTGTGTCTCTTCTCTCCCTCCAAGAAGTACAGTGTTTCTGTACATTTATTTTTAATTTGATATTTTGACATTAATTCTATTCATTAAATAGTCTGGCCTCCATCCTTATGGCAACTTTAGTCAAAGAGAACAAGTTCCTTGTGGCATCTCTAGTGGTAGTGCCCTCCTTAAGAAGGTTTCCATACCTTCACAGAATTTCGAAAGTGTGACAGACCTTGCAGCAGTGACACATAGCATAAGCTGAATTTAAATTTCACAAGCATTCAAACAACTTATTTGCTCACCACTTCAGCACAAAAATACTATCAACATCATAATGCCTTCATCCCTAACAGTTGTTCAAATAACCTATCATTCCAATTCCTTCATCATTCCAATCCTGTCCTACTAATCATCCATACATCCTACCAATCATTCTCTTTATGTCCCATAACTGCTAATTCATTAACAGCCTGATGTTCCACTGAATGAAAGAGCTATTCTTGTGGTTCACTGGAGCAGCAGGAGCCCCCGCACCATGAATGGTACTTAAACTGTGCATCTCCTAGCTGGGCTTTGGATGCTCGTTTTCCTTGCTTCCACAATCCTCCCCTCCTCCTCCTCTGGTGGCTCCTCTCTTTCCTTACAGGATTCCTGGATGTTCTTCCCTAAGATACCCTTGGTCTATGGGGACCCATCCCTGCAGAATCTCTGGGTGGAACCTTCCTCAAGAGGATTCATGTGTCTTTACAGCACATCAGGGTGGTTGCAGGGACAGAGAGAATGTAAGTCAAATTTATGTTGTAGAAGCATTCAGAAAACTTATCCCCTCACTACTTCACCAGAAACATACAGTACTTGATGCTTAACGCCATAACTCCTCAGTGCCTAACATCATAGCTGCCAAGTGTCCTAGCATCCTATCAACAATTCCAATCATGCATAAGTCCTACCAATCATCCTCTTTACATTATCTAAGCATTTCTGCATAATAGGGAGCCTGATGTTTCACAGAATTAAATCCTTTCTCCTTATATTAAGCTCCACCCCACATTCTTTCAGTCTGCAGTCACCAGTGAGTGGAGCTCCCTTAATGTGAGCTATACTTGGTGGTGGCACTCAAAACATACAGTATATGGAATACATAATGGGTTGTGGTGGAGTGACACATGCATCTTTACTAGTGAGTGGAAAGACCCATGACTCACAAGTGGCAAAGCCATAAGTTAGTCATGAAGGTCTTATCACCCATGTGTGGAGATAAATATATTTCTGTTCTGCAACCCATTAGAGTATGTATAACTAGGTTTTATTTAACTCTAAAAATTGATTAGCGTTTTGCTCATAAAAGTGCTAAAACTTTGTGAAAATTAATAGCTCTTGCTTCACTGTGTTTAACAAACACAGCACTTCTAGAAATTCTTCTAGAAACTCTACATAAATACTTTCTGTACAGTTAGTATCGTCCCAAGAAAAAAACTGCTAATCAATTATTTAAAACCCTGTATAGGTAAGCAATAGCATTCAACAGGTAGTGCTGATACTGAGTAGTCACCACAAGTCCCCCACACTCTATAGGCTGGAAGATTTTCAACCAAGCATGCAACATATTTGCTCCAATCAAGACCTGCAAGGCTAAAGCCCTTTGTAACCCATGGCTCACAGGTGACCTACTACGACACCTAAAATCTCGTGACCACCTTTGGGAGATTGCCAGAATCACTGGGAAACAAGCTGATATTGCTAACTATAAACGGGCATGAAACGACTGCACCAAATATATCCGGGATACGAAGTCCACCCATTTCCACAATGCACTTGCTACTACCTAGGGTAATGGTAGGGACGTCTGGGATAACATCAAAGAAGTCACTGGGAAGCAAGCTAAATCGCCCCATCAGTACTCAGAATTAATGGAATATTCACCCTTGACCAGAAGCTCATTGCCGACACTTTCAATGACACTTTCTCAGACCTCAGTGCTGTTCTTCCTCAAGGATTTTTTGATGACTCAGACACCCCAACCACCTACAGCCACCCTTCCTTCTACTTTAAAGCAGTAAAATTGCACCAAGTCCATAGCTACGTTACCAAGGCCATTCGCAACTCCAGGTCCAGCAGCGACTCCATCGATCTCAAGCTGTTATCACTAACCCTTGAAGAGGTGCTCCTGCCTCTTACCAAGGTCTTTAACCTCTCCCTCAGCCACAGCCAATTCCCCGACATTTGGAAATCTGCCACGGTAACCCCAATCCATAAAAGTGGTGACAAAACAGCTGCTGAGAATTACCGACCTATTTCCATCCTGCCTCCACTCTCCAAAGCCCTAGAACGGATTGTGTCTGACCAACTCACTGACTTTCTAGACAAACAGAACATACTGTGCATGGAGCAGCATGGCTTTAGAAAAGGCCATAGCACCACTACAGCACTACTTGAATTTACTGGTGCAATCCATCACTCACTTGATAACAGCCATCTCATTGGAGCCACCTTCATTGACCTAACCAAAGCCTTTGATACCGTCTACCACCATCTTCTACTTGCCCAGCTTCGACATGTAAGGCTCTCACCAAACTCTGTTAACTGGTTTAAAAGCTACCTAGAAAACCGCTCCCAAAGAGTGAAAATCGATGGCATGCTCTCGGATCCAAGACCAGTCAGGTCTGGTGTCCCGCAGGGCTCATTCCTATGCCCCCCTTCTGTTCAGTCTTTTCTTGAACACACTACCGGAATCCTGCCCTGCACAGATCCTTCTATATGCTGACGATGCAGTCATCCTAGCCTCACACCCTGATCCAGTGCATCTACAAAGCAAACTCCAGGAGGCCTTCTCCACAGTTGAAACCTGGTTCGAAAAGCAAAGACTTATCCTTAACCAGAAAAAAACAAAGACCCTACTTTTCTGTAGCTCCCACAGCAAATTCAAACACCATCAACTCCTTATAAGAACAAATCTAGGTTTAACCCTTGAACAAGTACATACTTTCAAGTACCTTGGCCTCACCCTTGACAGTAATCTCTCCTATGTCCCACACATCAACAATGCGGCAAAAGTGGCCAATTCCATGATGGGCCTACTCTTCCGGCATAGGAAACACCTAACCCCTGAAGTGCTGTCCATCGCCATCTAGAGCTCCGTTATCAGTATCATTGACTATGGTCTCATCATCTATGGATCTGCTGCAACCTCCTCCCTCAGGCGGGCATCGACCTCCCTCAACCAAGCCTGCAGACTGGTCACTGGCTTACACTGCCTCACTCACACCTGTGACCTCTACTCCAAACCAGGGTGGCTGCAACTGAACAACCGTATCAAATACCAGACTTGCATAACAGCCAAGAAAATCATGATGGGAAAATCCCCACCAGGAGTCAGCACCCTCCTAAATCTCAAAATCAATAACCGCATCACCAGGAGTTCTAAGCCCCTTATCCTCCAAATCCCACGCTGCCGCACGTCCCAAGGGCAACGGTCTTTTGCATATAGGGCCTGGAGCTGGCTGAATGAACTTCCAAGTAACATCTCCTCCACTGAATCTCTAAGAACCTTCAAAACAAATCACCTCTCCCTAACCGGCAAAAACACCTGTGTTTGCAACACTTAAGCATCTCTGCCCCCTAATCAGTTTCTGACCCTCAAGTGTCTGGCTGTCTCTCCCCCACTCTTCTAGCACTTACTTCTCCATTGCAACCACTCAAGCACTTGTGCTGTGTCTGTCCTGACAAGGCCTCTTGGCTGCACCACAGTGCCCCTCTGCTGCCACCCCCACCCCCCGTCCCAGACCTTATTTCCCTGCTTGCCACTTCCCTCCTAATGTTCCCTGGGCATCACATCTCTCTTGTAGGAATTTGTCACTATACTTCTAAATTGTCAATTAAATGTTATTGTCTTATACCATGTAGTGTGTTAACATTAATATGTTCCTGATCTATCACACTGTAACCTGCCTATTAATGACTGCCTGTACTATCGATGTGGAACCTTTGTAAAAGAGCCTTAGCTCAAAGGTACTTGTAATCCTAGATTCAAATAAATAAATAAAATAAATTAGCCAAGTGCCCTTCAACCACTGGATGGGGGGAGTGCAGTAATTACCCAACAACCATACACCTTGAAGTGTGTTACTGCATTTATAAAATGGCACCAAAATAATAAAAAAAACACAAGACTAAATATATTTTTAAATTAAGAATAAATAAATTTTCACCACTGGTAAATTGGTTCTCACTCTAAACAGCTACAGTAGGTTAGCCCCATCACAGAGGTCAAATTGGCTGGTAGGTAAGTCACTCATGCTGTTAGAGCATTAGGGGAGAGTGCTCCACTTCAGTACTGGGTGGAGGACAGCAAGTAAATAAAAAAAAATACTCTAAAGTTTCTAAACCTATTATAAATCATTCAGACCAAACTCAAGTGATTTATTTTTTTATTTTCTTTATTTCGTATTTGTTGACCGGGTAAGTGCACTAGACAAATTCTGCCTATATTCAGGCACGCCCCAGGGGAAGGGGATACAGATGAATGCCAACTGACTTTGAAGCAGATTAAGCTGTTTGTGGTATTTTTAGTGAATGGGGGGAAATTTGGCTAGGGCACCAGGGGAATTCCCCTACTCTTTTCAAGAAGTGCCATGGGATCTTTAACATCCCCCTGAACTACCACCAGAACAGGCAGATGGGACCTCGGTTTAACATCTCATCTGAAAGACGGCACCTCAGGAGTGCAGCACCCCCCTCATGCTGCACTACAGTGTCAGTATTGGGATTCAACCCAAGTGCCTGGTGTGGGGATAGGACCTCTGAAGGGTATACACCCCTTGTGAGGTTTGGACTGACAGAACGACTAAGCTTCACTTTGGGGTCCTCTCGCTCAAACCTCACACTCTGTGTGGGCCTTTTATCATTTTGGCCTGGTCCGTTTCCAGCAGTCTGGATTTCACTCGTATCCATCACACTACATGAAATCAGGACCAACGGGACTAAAACAGTAAAAACTGGAATGACTTGTCTGGCCGGAAGAGCTGGGCCATGCATACTGCACCTGGTCTGGCTGAAACAGCCTGGCTGGTTTTCATTGTTTCAGGTCTGGTCTTGTGGTCTGGATTTCACCCATACCCAGGAAATAACATTTTCTAAGGGAAATGACTTGTTCTCAACTAAAATATTTATCTCAAAATGCCATGATTTATTTACCCAATTTATTCATCAGTGGTGTGGTACTGTTTATGGATTAGTACTTATGCTCCTCTGCACTTTTGGAAAATAAGTACCCCTAGTTCAGTAATTTCATAGGCAGGTCTACGCAATCTGCTAATTGTCATTATGAAATGGCATGTAATTTCAAGCCATCTCATTGGATGCCAGCAGTGTGTTAAAGTTTCTAACACACACACGCAAGATCAGGCTATGCCAGCTGGGCACTGATCCCAGTGAAGTGCCCACATAGAACATTCAGAAAATAAACTCAGCCATCTCGTTTTATGCCACCACTCAGAAGGAATAGTAAAAATTGTCAGACGTGAGAAATACCTGTCCACTATGTCTGACGCCTTGGCCTCAGTCTTTGAATGTTCCTCTTCTAAATCCATCTGCCTGTCTCCTCATGGATGCAGCACGTAGTAAATGAAAAAAAAAAAAAAAACTGCAAGCGATCTCTCTCCCAGCCCACCAGCTTGCTCTCTATCCTAATCAACAGCCGACTACCCAGCCGCCCGCAACTTCCTTCCCTTAGCCTATCACTTTAACAAAAAAAATTTTGTGCCACAGAAGATAACATTCTTCACTTCCTAGAGTCATCACATAAAAAAAACCAAAAACCACTGCCACGATCTCTCTCTCCCTGCCCGGCTGCTCAGTGCCTGTTCCAATCAATTGATAACTTGCCAGCCAGTTGCAACTTCCCTCGCACAGCATCTATTTTCCGATTTCTGTAAAACTAATTTATTTACTGTGTTGCTTTCAGTGTGTCACTCGATAAACAATGCATTTTCACACTGAAAACTGGGGGGAGGGGTGAATAGTGCCATGACAACCAGACCTAAACTACATGTAACCCCTAGGTGGAGCTATCCAAAGGGCTACTACCCCTGCTTGCTTGGCTAGTAGCAGGTTAAGGGGCCTGAGTTCTGAAATGGGTGCCTCCACCTAGAGGTCAGGGTTGGTAGCGGTCAAACTGGCTTTGGCACAGCCCTCCTGGACACTGTAACCCCCCCCCTTTCCCTGCTAGTGGCCGAAACAATACACAATAATTACTTTCACAATACCCCGATATACCTTGCAAGTACCCACACTGTTTGCATTTGCCACCAAGGCTGGTTTCTCTGGTTCGACCCTAGGACCCCCGTAAAATAAGGTTATACAGAGCAAATAGAAACATACAGTACTTCAAGCACAAACTGGAACCACAGTCAGGTTGAATGCAGAAAAAGGTAGATCTGATTTATTCAGCGGATTTGAACAAGGGAGGGACGTAATCAGGTTAATTAGCTTAAATGCTCTATAAATTACACAGCTGTATATGAATTCAAAGTGCCTAACACAGTCACACTCTCTGGGTACCCAGGTGGAGGAAAGGTGGGCTAGCCAGGACCATTGCCTGGGGTAGGCCGGCATTGCAGCTGGTTCGGGCCCTGTGATGGGAAAAACAACTTGCACACTATTTGTAATCCGGAGCCAGATGGCTCAGTTCGTGAAGAAAGAGAAATAACACAGACATCAGATGACACACTTAGATTAAACTGTAGTTGCAGGGAGCTACCCTGATGGTTACTCACGATACCAAAGACTGGTCACAGGATGGATGAAAATTGAGACAGCAGTCAGTTCCTCTGGAGTGCCAGGAGAAGCAAGGCCCACACGATTCACCGAGGCGTTGTTCCTGTTCAAGCATGGAGCAGGGGGCTGATCCTTGTGCAGGTCTCTAGTTGATGACTTTTCTCTGTGCAGTAAGGTAGTCTGGCAGGGCCCTCGTGGCAAGGCCCAGCAGCATGGAGGTAACCGAGGAAACAGTCTGAATGGGCTGGATACAGCTTCCAGCGAGCAGGACACAGTTCGCACAGTGGGGAACCCAAGCACAACCCACTATCATCAAACAGCACATTTATATGCAAAGGATTCTGCCATACCAGGCGAGCTGCCCTCTGGTCATGATCGTAAAGTCTCTTCTTAAACCGGGAGCTCAGGAGCAGCGGGGTTCCTTGACAGGCCGATTGCATTCAACAAAAATCTTCGATCTTCTACAGGTTGTGCCTGGTCACACTTCAGTGGCTTCTTCATTCTCACAAGATCAGATTTAGTCTGAAAATGATTCTCTTCTCTTTCTTAGGGCAATAGACAGACATGCAGACCAGAAATCAGGCCTTTCCCACAGTTCTCCCATACGAATACTAGGCAGCCCGCTGCTCGAACTATCTTGAGCTGTTACTCTTTCAACTTCCAACTTAGATCTGCCCTAAAGAGCAAGCAGCTGGGGGATTCCCTTCAGATCCAAAGGTTCAGTTGGCTGATTCAGTTGTCAGTCAAAGCAAGAGCTCCCCCTTCAGTTGCAAAAAGACGCCAACAGTCCAAAACTACAATTCCCACAGATTTTGATCCACACAGCCCCGGTAAGCAGGCTCCATTTTAGAGTCCCAAAGTACTGATTGGCCCAATTTGGCAGTTCGGGATCAAGATGGTGGATATAGGCAAAACATCCTTGGTGCAAAGAAAGCTGGTTAGGACAAACTACAATATTATTACTGCTCTAGCAAATAATCAATAAATGAGTATATCCTCTAACAGAGCTCCATCTGCGCAATTAGCGATAGCAGAAACAGCGATTTTCAGGCAGCCCAGGTGGGACTCAAGCAGGGAAACACTCAGCCCCCCTCCGGATCGAAGATAACTGCAATCCAGCAGCTCTTAAAGAGACAGTACACACAGGCTATACAGGCACTCTCTAGCAATAATATTTAAATGGCTAAAACACAGGACACCAGCCTGGCAGTGAGCATTTAGGCAAGCTCAAGGAAGACTTTTTGGGAACCCCCATTTGTAGGGGGGTTACACCCTTCCCTGCCTGGAGAAAACTTGGCGTCCGTGTCAAGTCTATACCATCACAGTTATTGCAACTGCAAACACACAACACATTTATACAATTAGCATGTAATGCAAGTAACATTTGAGTCATCAGTCAACACACTTAACCTTTACTATACATATTCTCTACATTTCACATTACTGTATCCATTCTGAATGACATCATACATATTTTACACAGGTAATTTACACATTACTATACGGATTCAGGTAATAACTTCTTGTACATTGAACAATGTAAAAGGGGGCCTCTTCCCTATTGGCTAACCTGGGGCTAGATGGGGTAGGGGCACCATACCTAAAAGGCAGGACAATCAACCTGGAATTGTTACTTAGGCTCAGTATGGGCAGTGAGCTCTGAGAAACATATACTCATTTGTGGACCACATTGAGAGGCAAATCCACTGGCCTCACAGGAGAATCATAACTAAAGCATACTATAGGCTTGACAGCTCGGCCAGTCCTTGTGTGGGGAACAATCACAGTCTCTGTACTCTCAGCACTGGTCCTGGGATTTTCAACACTTGGGAGGGGTGCCTCTGCCTGGGCAGAAATGTCCAAACTTGGAGCACTGTCAGCTTCTTGCTCTGTAGGCTCTGTTTCTACAACACTTTGCTCACTGTGAAGACACTCTGGCATTGAAGGGGAATTAGCATCACTCTCATAGCGTTCTTCAAGTTCTGGCATGTCACCAGAATGACTCATCAGCTCCCCTCAGGCAAATCATACAGTTCCACCATACACAGAGACTCAACATCCTCAGACGTGACACTTTGCACTTCACTTTCAGGGAGCATTGGCTCCAAGGACGAAGCCGAGGGGTTAAGCAGTCCTGAAAGCCCAGCTTCATTCCCACAATTTACCAGAGGGTTACCTCGAAACAGCTGACTCAGTTCATAAGAGGGGTAATAGGCATAGAAACACAGAATTTGATGGCAGATAAGGACTGCTTGGCCCACCTAGTCTGCCCATTACCCTACCTAATGGATAAGCTGCAGATCCTAGTTAACCAACAGCCTACTACCTCCTAGCCCCCACTAGAATTGCCTTATGTCTGTCCCATGCATTCTTGAATTCCCCCATTGTTTTTGACTCTGCGACCTCCTCAGGAAGGCTGTTCCATGTATCCACAACACTCACTGTGAAGAAATACTTCCTCATATTACCTCTGAGCCAACCCCTCCATCTTCAAATTGTGCCCCCTTGTTTTTGCACGTCTCTTTTTCTGAAAGATGCTACCCTCTTAGACTTTGTTGATTCCCTTGAGGTATTTGAAAGTTTCTATCATGTCCCCCCTCTCCCTCCTTTCCTCGAGGCTATACATCTTTAGTCTTTCTTCATATGTCTTCTGATGCAGACCCTGCATCATTTTAGTTGCCCTCCTCTGGACAGCCTCCACCCTGTCTATGTCTTTGTGGAGATGGGGTCTCCAGAACTGTACACAGTACTCCAGATGTAGTCTTACCAACTGTCTGTACAGAGGGCCAACAACTCCGTTTTCTACTGGTGATGCCTCTCCCTATGCATCCCAGTATGCCCCTAGCCCTCCTTACTGCCTTCTCACATTGCTGGCCCACTTTAGGTCATCTGATATAACTACTCCCAGGTCCCTTTCCATGTTTGTTGTTGTCAGTATCTCATCCCCCATTGTGTACTCTTCCCCTGGGTTTTTGTTTCCTAGGTGCATTACTTTGCACTTCTTTGCACTGAATGTAAGCTACCATACATTTGTCATATTCACTTTCGTCAGAAAAGGACTGACAGTCATTATCATTCTGGGCTTGCTGCGGAGAAAACCTTAAATATGCGACCACTGGGGTAGGCTGACCCTGTCTCTTTTTGGCAGCAGCACGAGTCACCGGTCCAGGGGGAGAAATCTCTGGGGATTCAGCGGCAATCATGACTTGACCGATAGGTAGCAAGTGGTTATGGTACATGGTGTTAACGGCTTTGGAGTTGTTCTCAGGGCGCACTTTGTACACTGGTAAGTCATCCAACCTCCCTACTACTATGTGGGAAAGATGGTGCCATCGGTCAGCAATCTTATGTTTACCATGCAGTCCCAAACTGTGTAACAACACATGGTCTCCAGGTCGGAGCTCTTGAGCCTTGACTTTTTTATCATGCCTCTCTTTGTTAGCTAGATTTCTCTTGGCAGTCATTGTCTGGGCCAATTGATAGGCATGGTTCAATTGAGCTTTCAGTTTTTTGTACATATTGCAAGTAGTTTTGGGCTCGGACCCTATCTGGAGAGATCCCAAACATGAAGCAGTAGGGAGAGAACCCAGTAACATCATTTCTTGTGCAATTGTAGGCAAGAACCAAGGTGCTAATCTGCTGGCTCCATTTATGCTTGTCTTTTGGGTGGAGGGTGCCTAGCAGGGTGCGGTTAAAGCATTCTGGTTGAGGGTCCCCCTGCGGGTGATAAGGGGTGGTTCTTGACTTTCGCACCCCCATAGGGAGAGAAATTCTTTGATTAACCGACTCTCAGAGTCTCTACCTTGGTCAGAATGAATTCGCTGGGGGGGCACCATAGTGGACAAAGAAATTTTTCACTAGCACCTTGGCCACAGTAGATGCCTTTTGATCTTTGGTGGGAAATGCTTGTGCATACCATGTGAAATGATCCGTAACCACTAACACATTACTAATGTTTCGCTGATCAGGCTCTAAACTCAAAAAGTCTATGCAGACTAGTTCCATTGGGGTGCTCTTAGTAATGTTGACAAGGAGGGCAGCCTTCTGAGGCAGGGCTTTCCTCTGCAGGCAGCGACTACAAGTCCTTACATGGTGTTCAACATCGGCCCCCATCTTGGGCCAGCAGAACTGAGATCGTACTAAGTCAAGGGTTCGGTTGATACCAAGGTGGCCCATATGATTGTGGAGGGACCTCAGCACCAAATCTTTGAAGGCTGTGGGCAGGACCAATTGTTGCTTGTCTAATTGGCCATCCCGATCTACTGTCTCTCCATACAGCAACTGATTAAGCAGCTTCAACCTGGGTTCTTCTTTAAACAGTAAAGCAGTTTGCAAGTCAGGGGAACGCAATTTGGACACATCTTTCCCTGCATGGAGGGAATCAAGGGCTAGCTGAATCATAGGATCTTGGGATTGAGCCCACTGAATGCTGTCATGGTCGAATTGAAGTAGTGCACTAATATCTAGAGTAGAAAAGTGACAATAGGCAGCTGATATGCAGGTATCGGAAGGGCCCAAATAATCTACTAAGCAGTCCACTGTGTCTGCAGACATCTGTTCATCTCTGTCAAACTTTTGGTACGACGCTCGAATGTCAGGTTCAGACAACCTAACCAAGTCACTCTTGGAAAGGGGCCCTTGGGATAGGGCATCAGCATCAACATGATTCAGGCCCCACCTGTATTTGACAGCATAATCATAGGTAGATAACGCAGAAAGCCACCGACGCCCTGTGGCATCTAGTTTAGCTAAAGTCTGCACATAGGTCAACGGGTTATTGTCAGTCTTCACCAATATCTTTGCCCCATAGAGGTATTCATGGAACTGGTCATCGATTGCCTACTTTAGTGCTAGGAACTCCAACTTATGCACAGGGTAGTTTCGCTCGGACGGGGTCAGACTCCTACTAACGAAAGCCACCGGTCTCAATCCATCCTCATGGTTTTGATACAGCACAGCTTCTAAGCCCTGTAGACTAGTGTCAGTGTTCAGCACATAGGGTTTGGTGGGATCAGCATAGGCGAAGATGGGAGCATGGGTGAGTTCGTAAATGATTTCGTGGAAGGCTGCTTCACAATCAGGCATCCAGCAGGGCCCGAAAAGTTCACCTGGATGGAAATATACTCTTTCTGATCTGGGAGTGGCCCCTTTCTTGTATTTACAATTGGTGGGAAGGTAACTCTGGGTGAGATTGGAGTGGCCAAATCACCTTGGAATACTCTCTTATGAACCTGCGGTAGTAACCACAGAACCCCAGGAAGCGTTGCAGTTCTTTCAGATTGCGGGGCTGTGTGGATCAGTCTCTATCCCTTCTGTGGATACTACTGGTATGTGCCCCACATACTTCTCGGAGGTCTGAAAAAAACTGGCATTTGTCGATGGACAATGTAAGGACGAAATCTTCCAGTTAGTCTAGGACTTTAAACAGTCGGCCTCATGCTCCTCAAAAGTGCTCCCAAACACAATAACATCATCCAAGTACACCAGCCATTCCAGTAAATTCATATCTCCCACTGCACATTCCATCACCCGCTGAAAGGTGGCAGGGGTGCTCGATATCCCCCTGTGGCATTCTTAGAAATTCATAGAACCCCAAGGGACAAATGAAAGCTGTCTCCTTACGGTTCTCCGGGGCCACTGGAATTTGGTCGTATTCACTGTGAAGATCCAACACCGAGAACCACTTGCTCCCATTTAGACAATCCAGAGCATCTTGTACACGGGGCATGGTCCGCCGGTTCAGTGTTCGATAATCAACGCACATTCTCACAGTCCCATTTTTCTTACACACAACCACAATGGAAAAAGCATATAGGCTTCGGGATTCTTATATCACACCTGCCGCAAGCATTTCTTGCAAGTGTCTTCTCACGTCATCTATGTCAGCTGGAACTAGACATCGAGACCTCTCTCGAAATGGACGTTCATCGTGCAGACGTATGTGATGCTCCGCACCCTGGACACATCCCACGCCCCATTTCTTCAATGAAAATACTTGGTCCCTGTGGGAAAGTTTCTGGCTAATTCTAGTCTTCCAGTCGGCTGGCAACTGGGAGTCACCAAAGTCAAACGTGTCTGGGGTTACTCTATCTGTCGTAACATGGTGCTTGTGGCTGGGCAACACTGCGGTGTCTGTGCAGTGTACCGTAGCTAGGGTGCAGCCTCTGTTGACCTGGATTTCACAATCTGACACATTGTGAATCTGTTAATCTGGACCATCACTCACTATGCACAGGCATAAGCATGAGCTGGCAAGATGCTGGGTTTAATCAATAATCCTTCTGGCAATTTTCCATTGCCTGGCACATCCAACATCAGTATTCTATTTTGGACATCTTTTCTCAGACAGACCTCCCCTTGAAGGGTACACTGGGCATTAGGGGCCAACGTCATTGAATCGGGATCCTTCTTCCACATGACCCCTACCGGTTCATCCTGGTCCACTTTCTCGGGATTCTGCTGCAAACCATAGGCCCTCTTAATCAGGGTGGAAATTCTTAGAGACCTCCCAGCCCAGTGCCCCTGTTTCTCGTAGCAGAGCTCTGCCAAGTCTCCCAAACATGTGAGTGTTGGTCCCAATCAGCAGGGGAACCCCATCATACAGTCCAGCAGGAGGACACACTAAGGCCAGGGTCTCGACTAGCTCATCCACTCCAGCCACCGAGGTAGGGAAAGACAGCCAGATCCGAATATACCCTGAGTATGGATATGACTTCTCACTCAACCCTGAGACATGCAGGACTTCCAAGGGTTGTAGGGGCACATCAGGCAGGTGCTTCCAATACCAGTTTTGAAACATTATAGTCACTTGAGACCCACTGTCAAGCATGGCGCTGGTAGACACCACATTCACCTTCACTGTTGTTTCCATTGAAGGGCCCATCACCTCAGACCATTTAAGTGGCACAGACTTAGGTGTTGATTTGGCAGTGGCCTCTGAAGAGTAACTTTTTTGGGCAAGTCCACCTGGCCGCCTGTTGTTGTTCCATCGAATCAAGGCTAATAATAGTCTAGTACTGACCTTCCTCAGATTCTCTGGTGAGCAACAATAGAAACGGTGTGTCCATCCTCCCTGCAATGGTAGCAAAATGTAGGGTCTCTAGGGTCACTGGGGGGTCGCGGGCCGTCTACCGGTTTTGGTACTTCAGGGGCTCTTCACTGTTTTTCCTTGACTTGCGACTTGCGTTCTTGATCCTCTAGGCTTTCACCAAGTTTGGGGGTCTGTGTGGCTTGCAGTAAGTTCCCTACCAGGGCTCTCAACTCTCGTACTTCTTCCAATAGGTTACCCTCAGTCCGGGTTTCTGAAAAAACAACACGCACCCGCATCCCACTTTTTGTCTCGGGGTGCCCGATAAAGGTCAGGTTCTCCAACCGCCTCTGTCAACTCTTTAATTAGCTCTCTCAGCTGCTGTGCCTCATCTGTGTCACTTCTCTCAGGGGTCTGGCAGGTACCAACAACCCCAGCAGAGGGCTCCCAGCCCTCTTCATCATTCTCTGGCTCAAAAATCTCTTTCATGAGGTGACAGTACTCTGGAGTATTAGCCTTCCTGTCCTGCAGTTTAAGTTTTAACATCATCACACAAGAGTACCTGGCTGACTTGAGAATATGGTCCAATCTGATTCGATTCAGTTCCTTAGCCGGCATCCCTCCTTTCCTATGGGCCCTCTGCAGAGCTCACTCAATTCTGGTAACAAACACGGACAACTTCTCATTCTTCCATTGCTTGGCAGACTTGAATTTCCACAACAAATAGTTCCCTGACTCAGTGCTCCCAAACACTCCTTCCAAGGCAGAGAGGTATTCAGCTGCAGTAGCCTCTGGGCTAGTGGCTCGTAAGAAGCAGATGGCCTCCAGTGCAGGGCCCCTTAAGCTTTCCATGAGTCTCTTTCCTTTCTCCCCCTCAGAGCACTGCCATTCCTATACCAAGGGAGTAGCATAGTCCATCCATGTTTCAAGGTCATCCTCCCCCATAGGCATGGGACGGTGCCTGAAAAAAGTCTGAGTTTACTGTAAGAGTCCAAATGCACAGATGGAATTATTATGGGGGAGAGGACTACAGGGGAACTCTTAGGGGAAGCAGGAGACGTGGCCGGGGACTGCAGTGGTGTGTGTTCCTCTGAAAGGTCTAGCACCTTTACTAGGTCTTGAGCAGTTCGTCCTTCAGACGCTAATAACTTGAGCAACTTGTCCTTAAACCCCTCTATACTGGGGGACCCACCAGGGGTAGCCGGATCACTATGCAGGTGAATGTCCCTCCACCCCTTCTGGGTCCCTTCTGGCAGAATAACAGGAGGTACCTTCTCTGGATTTATGGGAGAACTGCAGGAGAGTAAAACCACCATAGTCTGTTCAAACAGGTTTGAATCCCTTCCCTTCACTTCAACTTTGCCCAAACCTTTGACATGTTCCACAGCTTCTATAATACTAACATTTATGGTCCCTAATGGGACATCCAGTAACAGGAGGGTTTGTCGGGGATCTAACCCGCCAGCCTCACTCCACCCCATCATTCGGTGCACTAACAGCTTATGGGGGGTGATTTTTAGCTTTGGCGTAGCAAGGTCCTCCATTTTCTCACCAAGTCTGAACATATCCGGGTAATTCCCTCCTTTGGCCACTAGAGGACGCTAATCCCAGTGGTGTCTCCAAGATGTAACCCCTAGGTGGCGCTGTCCCAAGGGCTACTTCCCCTGCCTGCTTGGCTAGTAGCAGGCTAAGGGGCCTGAGTTTTGAAACGGGTGCCTCCACCCAAAGGTCAGGGTTGGTAGTGGTCAAACATCCATGGGCACAGCCCTCCAGGACACTGTAACTCCCCTTCTTTCCCTGCTAGTGGCTGAAACAATACACAATAATTACTTTCAGAATACCCCTGATATACCTTGCAAGTACCCACACTGTTTGCAGTTGCCACTGGGGCTGGTTTCTCTGGTTTGATCCTGGGGACCCTCTGTAAAGCAAGGTTAGACAGAGCAAATAGAAACAGTACAGTGCTTCGAGCACAAACTGGAACCACAGTCAAGTTGAATGCAGAAATAGGTAGATCTGATTTATTCAGGGGATTTGAACAAGGAAAGGACATAATCAGGTTAATTAGCTTAAATGCTCTAACAATCATAAAGCTGTATATGCATTCAGAATCCCTAACACAGTCACACTCTCTGGGTACCCAGGTGGAGGAAAGGTGGGCTAGCCAGGACCGTTGCACGGAGTAGGCCGGCGTTGCAGCTGGTTGGGGCCCTGTGATGGGAAAAACAACTTGCACAATACACGCTATTTGTAATCCGGAGCCAAATGGCTCAGTTCGTGAAGAAAAAAGAAATAACACAGACATCAGATGACACACTTAGATTAAACTGTAGTTGCAGGAACCTACCCTGATGGTGACTCACGATAACCAAGACTGGACACAGAATGGATGAAAACTGAGACAGCAGTTGGTTCCTCTGGAGTGGCAGGAGAAGCAGGGCCCACATGATTCACCGAGGCGTTGTTCCTGTTTAAGCATGGAGCAGGGAGCTGATCCCCAGACAGGTCTCTCGTTGATGGCTTTTCTCTGTGCAGTAGGGCAGTCTGGCAGAGCCCTCGTGGCAAGGCCCAGCTGCATGGAAGTAACCGTGGATACAGTCCAAATGGGCTGGATACAGCTTCCGGCAAGCAGGACGCAGTTTGCACAGTGGAGAACCCAAGCACAACCCACTATCATCAAACAGCGCATTTATATGCAAAGGATTCTACCATACCAGGCGAGCTGCCCTCCGGTCACGATCATAAAGTCTCCTCTTAAACCGGGAGTTCAGGAGCAGCGGTGTTCCCTGACAGGCCGATTGCATTCAGCAAAAATCTTCGGTCTTCTACAGGTTGTGCCTGGTCACACTTCAGTGGCTTCTTCATTCTCACAAGATCAGATTTAGTCTGAAAATGATTCTCTTCTCTTTCTTAGAGGAATAGACAGACATGCAGACCAGAAATCAGGCCTTTCCCACAGTTCTCCCATACGAATACTAGGCAGCCCGCTGCTCGAACTATCTTGAGCTGTTACTCTCTCAACTTCCAACTTAGATCTGCTCTAAACAGTAGGCAGCTAGGGGATTCCCTTCAGATCCAAAGGTTCGGTTGTCAGTCAAAGCAAGAGCTCCCCATTCAGTTGCAAAAAGGTGCCAACAGTTCAAAACTACAATTCCCACAGATTTTGATCCACACAGCCCTGGTAAGCAGGCTCCATTTTAGAGTCCCAAAGTACTGATTGGCCCAATTCGGCAGTTCAGGATCAAGATGGTGGACATAGGCAAAACACCCCTTGCTGCAAAGAAAGCAAGTTAGGGCTCCCTCTGTGCAATTAGCGATAGCAGAAACGGAGCGATTTTCAGGCAGCCCGGGCAGGACTCAAGCAGGGAAACACTCAGCCCCCCCCCCCCAGTCAAAGATAACTGCAATCAGGCAGCTGTTAAAGAGACAGTACACATAGGCTATACAGGCACTCTCTAGCAATGATATTTAAATGGCTAAAATGCAGGACGCCAGCCTGGCAGTGAGCATTTAGGCAAGCTCGAGGAAGACTTTTTGGGAACCCCCATTTGTAGGGGGGTTACAAACAGAAGCCTTGGTAGGACAAAATTCTTTCAGTCAAAAAAAAAATGCAGGACACATAGGCGGAGGAACTACTTTATTAAAAACTGACACAAACATACTTATTTTTTCCTACTTAACACAGGGAATTTTACTTACCAAATGTAGTTGCACTACAGATAGCAATTTCATGTAAGCATTAATCACCCGGCAGAGAGCTCTACCGGGGATTAATGCCGCTGAAGGCGTTGCACGAGGCGAGCCCAAGGTTTCAACTTCAGCGGCATTAACCTGTAGAGCCCGACGCTGAGCGGTGATTAATGCTTCTTGCACACGGACAAGCGCGATGTATACTGGACAAGTAGAGTACAGAGTCATAAGAAAAAGGCGCCGGATCGAGGCAATTTCTTATAGACTTTATTTCTTGCTTTGTAACACGGATGATAGGTTCTACGAGGCGTCGCGATGGCGCAACACCATCACGTGGTGCAGGAGCAACACGGCATTGTGAGCCGATAATGCCGTGTTGCTGTGCTGGGAAGCGCGTTCACGACTCCAACATGGCATTATTTCTCATAATGCCATGTTGGTCTTGGCGCTTCGAGCCCAACACGGCATTATAAAATAATGCGTGTTGGAGTGATGAACGCGCTTCCCAACACAGCAACACGGCATTATCGAGTTCACATGCACGTGTTGCTCCCTGCAGCGGCGTGCGCCCTGTCCAGGCGCCCTCGCAAACCTTGAATAATGCTGCTTACCACACAGCCAGCCACTCCAGGGTGTGTGTCAGACACTTTAACACATGGCTGGAGGCTGGGCGCACTCGGCCAGTGGCCTCGTACCTCCGCAGCCTCCTAGCCATGTGTAAAATGTCTGCTACCTAGTAGTCAACTTATTGTCTACTCACCATCCTTTTCATTAACAGATGAGGACCTCTCATAACTGAAACGAAGTGCTGCAAGTTCCAACCCAGAGGCAATACCTTCTGACTATATAAAAATTAAATACAGTACTTTCATTTTCCTTACTGCATTAGTGATATAGTTTACAAATTACTCATTAACTTTCAGTTTAGATGTGAAGCATCTCCTCTCTCTTGCCTTGCTGCCCAGCTGAGTTTCCCAGGCATTATTGTTCTACTTATCACGTTTCCATGCCCACCGCTCACTCTCTCCCTCTGCACATGCTCTCTCTTCCCTCTTGCCCGTAGCTCACTATTTTGCACTTTCCTTTACCTATTGACAGCGCGCATGCTTGCCTCACACTCCCATCTATTGATTTCTTGACATTTTAAATTGCTCACCGTGTTTCTCAGAAATTCAACAGCTCCTGCCTAGTCAAGGCAGCAGCGTCTCACCCCGGGTGCTTCAGTCTCTCTAAATGTTTTGAAAAATGTCGCTCCACATCACAGGTGCACAGTATCTAGCTAGCGCTCTCGAGAACGGTTGGACTAAAGAAGCTCAGTATCTGGCAAGCGTTGGGACAGAGTGCTACGGCAGCGCATGCGCAGTGCGGGTGTCTCCATTGAGCGTTGTGGTACGACTCGGTATTTAGCAGGTGCTGAGCCAGGCAGGCAAGGGAGCGGCGATAGGGGGAAGAAGCGCTTTCTGGATACCATCTAGGCTCACACGCATCACTTACATTGGGGAAGGATTGCACTCGTGGGCTGTGCTGCTGCCGAGGACAATAACTACTCTCGTTAGTAACAATACAGGGGGAATCAAGGAATCCCAGTCCGTTTCTAGTCTCCGGGACGACGCTGCAAGTAGCTCTTTGCAGGTTAGTGCAGCAGGGTTAGAGGAGTAAAGCCAGCGATGCTGGAATTCCTCAACAAGAAATAAAATAACACCGAAAGAAATCTATGATGAGCAATCGACTGCCTGGTCCCGTTATGTTCCTTGCTGGTTGGTGGAGGCGAATTGTGGACTCATTTGCATGCACGCTGCCTGCATGAATGAATGGGAAATGTTATTGTATTTATTGGTATTGTGTGTAAACTTCTCTTTGGCGAAGACAGTATAATTTGTGGTGTTTATTGTTGCATATTTCTGGCTTGGTGGTGAAAGGGGCAGACTCCCGAGCCCCCTCTCCCTTTTTATCAGTTCCGCTATATCTGACACAACGCGCCCCTGATTCTCTTGTGAGCCAAACCGATTTTATTCTGTGATCAGAAGGCCTGTTACAAACTGAGATGAAGGATAAAGAAATTGCATTTCATTCACTTGTTAGGCATGGAAAGTCAGTGGTGCTATTATTTTAGCTTTACTGTAAAACAAAGGTGGCGGAACTGAGAAAGATACACAATTGAGTGGCTGTGCTTTTGTTCACAGCATTGAATATTTTATTCAAATACAGTAGAATCCGGGCTTGTTATATGTAATGCAGTTTTAATACAAGTAAAACCCTTGCAGTGTGTCTGGCTGCAAGTCAAAGTGGAATACAAGCAAACTGCTGAAGTTTCCATGCAGGCATGGATACAGTTAAAGGTTTTTGCAAAAAAAAAAAAAAAATATTTGCACGGGGAGCAGACTGAGATTTAGTCATAGAGTTTCAATGTATTTATATATATATATATATTAAGTTTGGAATGGGATTTGAACTGTAATCAAATCGGACAGTATGCCCCACGAGTTGTAACAAAAACGTGCGCTGTGTACTTCAGTCCTTGCTACAAACGTGTTCAATACTTTTTCAACTTTACAAGCAGAGCTTCACATACAATTAAATTATGCTGGGACTGTGGTTTACGTGAGCATTTTGGAGCTGTGGATGGCTAAACAGGTTTCCCTTTTTCAATAATTCCCTGTCGTGGTTGTCAGCCATGAAGGGTTTCCTATTTCTATCACATTCACATTAATAGTTCCGGATTCCACTGACACTGCTGAGATTTTTTTGGGCACATTTAGTTCCAGAGTTTGGTCTGCTTGTTTTAAAGCAGCTTTCTTTAAACGTGTTTTTCTGATGGTGTCTGGCACTTACTTAGGTGTTTGGTATTGCTATTTTAAGCTGATATATTCCTTTCATTTTCTCAATAGTCAGTATTATAATTATTTAGTTTCCTTAAAGAGCCCTTGACATTCAAGGGACACTTTATTTATTTATGTATTTATTTAAAAGTTGGTAACCAGGAAAGGCACATTGTGCCAAGGCTCATTTCCAGGTGCAAACTGGGGAAGGGTATGTAAGGAGTAACAACTTACAAAACGAATGCTCCTTTGGCTCCTCCCAGAAGCTTCCTAAACTCCAGCCCCCCAAACTTCCACACCTTCAGTGGCACCAAATTAGAAACTGTATCTGCCTTAGAGTACCTGGGAATCTGGCTTGACTCTAAGTTGGACTTCTCCCGTCACATTGACACTGTACACACCAAACTAGGAGCTTTGTAGCATTCTGAAAACCGTCTCACCCTCCCAACAAACATGTCATGAGCTTGTCACAAAACTGATTCTTCCCTTGTCAGCCCCCTCCTCCTCTCTCACTAGGCTCGACACCTTGTGCACCCCCTTCTGCCATTTCTGCCGTTTTGCTACCAATCTCCCTCCCCTAACTCACCACTGCTCATTATACTGTGCACTTTCTGTCCTTCCGCCACCAGCTTCACAGCGCGTCCTTCATAGCTAAATATAGGTTTAACTCTTTCCTTACTTACCTATCCTCCCTTCTCTGGGCTGTCAGCACTTCTGACTATCCCCTCCGTTCCAGAGACTCTCACACCTTCTCAACCCCTCAGGTGCACTCTCGTGCCAGACAGTCTGCCTTCTCCTACTGCCTTCTGTACTCTGGAATCGGCTCCCTTCCCTATCCGCCTTTCTTTCTTCCTTAAATGCCAGCTAAAACTCACTTTTCAGTCCTCCTGCATTTGCCTCCCTGTCCAGGCCCCCAGTTGATACCCTCTGTAAATTCCTTTTCACCTGGCTAAAATTCCCCCTCCAAGCTCTTCCTATTAGCCCAAAGTCTATAAGTAACTGTACCCTATCTGCACAAGCTTTTCCTAGTTGTATAAATCCTAACCCCATTCTGTCTCCTCATCTATATGTTTACTAGGTTTATATTCTGCTTATGAAATGTAAATCATATTGTTTTCTCCTATTGTTCCACGCCATGCTGTTGTAACATGGATTATTTGTTCATTGTAACTGTTTTTGGATTGTTAATACTTGTATACACTCCTTCCCCCCCTTTCCCCCGGTTTGCACTTGGAAACAAGCCGTGGCTCAGTGTCCCTTTCCCGGTTACCAGCTTTTAAATAAATAACTTAAAAAAAAAAAAAAATATGCAGATGCAGCATTACATTACCGGGTAACAGGTACTGTGTATATATAGAGATATCAGTTAAATAGTTAGTGTAATACAATAACTTTGAAAAAATATACAGCATTTAGACATAATTGTGTATTTCATATATTTTCTGTATTTACAGTATCTTTCAGCTTGTCTGGGATTTGGTGAAAACTGGACTGCCAGAACTAGACTGGAACAGATTGGTAAAAGCTGGACTAGTCGGTCTGGTCGGCTTGTGGACTGGGTACAGGTTGCACAGATTTTATTAGTCCAGCTTTTACCAGTCTGGTCCGGTCCAGTTCTGGCGATCTGTTTTTTACCAAGTCTTTTTAATGGGTGAAAACTGGACCACCAGAACTAGACCAGACAGGATTGGTCCTGTGAAAACTGGACCAGCAACATTCACGCAACTTGTGCCCAGTCCAGCTTTTACAGATCTATTCCAGTTCGCTTCCAGCGATCTATTTTTGACCCATAGCCCCATTTCTTTATAACTGCGCACATTGGCATGGACACAGTGTTCCAGTAAACATCATCTGCACCTCTTAACTGCTTGTCGACACCTGCCGTTACAATCTTCTGTTTATGATGTCACAATCTGTTGAACCAGAAGATTGTGATATTAAGTGCAGACAAGCAATTAGAACAGTTGGCGGCTAGGGTAGTGTGATTCCATATTTAATATCCAGGTGTGTAGTTACAAAAGGAATGCTGCAGAAAACAGTTGAAAGGTAAATGTAAATGTGTTCAGAAATGCCTTTTATTTTGTTTGTTTTATTGTCCCTTGAGATGTGAGATGGGCTCTATTAAGTTATTTATCTAGTTATCAAATGAGCTGCAGTTCCAGATCACAGTTACAAAGTGCAGAGACAGCTCCTATACATCTTGTGTGGCATTGTTTTCAAACTTGAGTCTGTGATGTGCTTTTAATGCTCAATTTCAGGTAATCTCAAATATCATTTTTAATTTGCAATTTTTCAGAATTTTCAGTACAATGCACAGAAGCTGATTCGACCTGTCTATATGTTAAGAGTGTTACTTGTAACATTGTCAGTTATAAAATCAGATCAATACATATTTGATTTTACATGAGACAGCAGCAAAACTGGTGGCATTCATTATATGGTTAGCAATTATTTGCTGACACAAGACCTGACTATTTATTGAACAGTAGGATGTTTTTATGGTTTATAGTGCTTTGATTTGGATTAGTAAGAGTTTCTTTGAACTATTATCCAAGGAGTTTAAAAAAAACTTCATTCAGATTTGTTTTACTTTATGATAGGTTTTTACTGGGCAAAGCCCATTTACAGGAGTCATCCTGTGATCATCAGTTACATATATACCGTAGTTTTACAGTATCGAAAACACGTAAAATATAAAAGAAAAAAAGCAATCATATACAAGTGCATACAAATTATAAAAAGAAAGTTTTAATGTCACTATTGATAGGATCTGGAGTTCCTACTTGTGAAATGAGCTGTATCCAATTAGAGTCGTGCTGTTGCCAAGCATGGTCCAGCACTCTTTATTACCAGATGCTGTACAGGTAATTCTCCTCCTGCCTCCAAAGTGCTGCAGACTGTGTATACTTTCTGGATACTGTACAGTGACATCTTCAGAACAGAAATTGTGATGATTATGTGATGACCGTGAGATTTTAAAGCAGCCCCATCACTTTTTTATAAGCAAATTCTGAGCAGTTTCAGTGATTTTTAAAAAAACAAAAACAAAACACAATAGAAAGGATGCCGCTGTTTGTTAAACAACAGACATATCTCTTGTTCTTTGATACACTATATATATACTTATATATTAGTGCGCATATTTCTTTTTCAAGTCCTTGACTGGAACTTTTTTTCTCGTTAACATTTTTTTCCTCAGAAACTGACAAACAACAAATAAACATGTCTTTAGCTTACCTAAAATAGGCACAGGCAGTTCCACAAGTCTTAATATGTTATTGTATTAATGTTATTAAAAAAAAAAAAAAAAAAAAAAGGTAGAAACATAAGTGTGGGTGATTCCCATGGGGTTTTACTTGGGGATCATATATGATGTTCTGGCTTTTTATTTAACTTTCTCTTTATTGTTTTTAAAATGAGTTTTAAAACAATAGGCACAGAGAGTACATATTGAAGACATACGCACATTCGAGAACACATCATTTATCTTAGGATTCGTTACACCTCTCCCCCAAAACCTGGTTGTTGCATCATTATAAGAGCATTGGTGGTATCGTGGTTAGCATAGCTGCCTTCCAACACTTGATCCACGTTCGATTTCTGACCAGTGCAGCAGCTAATTTGGGATACTGGGATGCATAGGGGGGATCCGTAGGGAGAGGTATCTCCTGCAGGGGGAGGTGATGTTGCCACTATATCGCTCGCTGGTGAGACCCTACCTGGAGTATTGTGTCTGGTTCTGGAGGCTTCACCTCAGAAAGGACAGAGACATTTTAAAGGCAGCCTGGAGGAAGGAAATTAAAATAGTGCAGGGGTTGCATCAAAAGCCTACAAGGAGAGACTGTGGGATCTTTATATATACAGCTTGGAAGAGATGCGAGTGAGAGGCAACACGATAGAGACCTACACATACCTAACAGGGCAATAGTGCAGGAGGGGAATCTCTTTCAAATGAGAAAAAGTAGCAGGACCAGAGGGCATGTGATAAAGCTTGGGGGGGGTGGTTAAGAGGGATGTGAGGAAGCACTGCTTCACTGAAAGAGTTGTAGAGGCCTGGAACAGATTGCCAACAGATGTGATGGAAGCAAAAACAGTAGAGGGCTTCAAGCATGCGTTGGATAGATACAGGGGAATATTAGTGAATAGGCAGTGAGGAGGGAGGGTCGTCTGAGAACATTTAGGGTCTGTGGAGACAGACTATGCAGAGACTGTATGTACAGACTAGGTGGGACAAGCGGTCCTTTTCTTCTGACAGATTTTTATGTTTCTATCATCCCGGGGTGAACTATGGTAAGCCACATTTTTAAATGCAAGGGCCAAACAAATGCCATGCACGGACTAGACCTATTCCTATGATTCATATACACATGAAGTCTCAGATCCCTGTACTGCGATCAGTCAGTTTCATGGGCCCTGGTGAAATTGATGACATAAAGTGTTGACACATCCCAACCCCCTCTGTCTTGGAAGAGTGCTAGCAATTTTTAAAACTCTTGAACAATCAGCTGGCCCGGTGGCACTGAAGGTTGATGCATTGGTGACCTGGATTCAGGAATGGGCCCTGGGTTGTTGGGGGGGCGGCTTGGGGGGAGAGGGTAGCAGCCATGAGGCAGCTGTCCCCTTCTGAGGAGTGACGTCACCGCGTCGCAATATGACTGCCACCAGATGGAGGCCCGGTGGCAGTGTTGGACAACGGGTGGTACGAAGGGAGGGTATTGTGGGAACACAGCATGCATGGGCCTGCAAAAGAGTTGGGGAGAAAACGGAGCTGGCAGGCTCCGTGACGGTCCTGGCTGCAACTCCAGTTATTGGTACGCAGACCGGGTTGGATGTGAGAAAACCGGGATAAAAATCTATATGAAAAAAAAAAACTGTTGAACAATCAAACACAGTAAACAGTCTGACATGCACACTAACCTGTGTGCCCGGAAGGAGAAATCCCTCATATGAATTTGTCCAGTACATATCTCTGAATGAGGACAGGCAGCCGAGCCATCAGTAATTTTAATTAAGGCACGGTACATTTATTTTTATGGCGCCCAGTCCCTGGTGCTCTGGGTGCCTCGCAGTCAGAACAAAACCGGGAGCCTGTCGATGCAGGGGTAGAGCTGCTGCTCACAATGCAGGTGATCGGGTTAGGGAACAAGCCTGGGTTGTCGAGGGGACGTCTGGGGTAGGAGGTTCGAGTGTCCCAGAGGATGCTGTCCTCCTCAGGGGAGGATGGGATGCCTGCTCCACTATACTGCTGCCACCTGGGTGCCCACAGGGAGGCAGTGCAGCGGACGAAGGGAAGGGGTCACTTCTAGGCATGGACATCTGCATGCTTGTGTGTCACCATCCACTGGGTCCTGGCCCACAAAGCACCCATGGGGAGAGCATCAAAGCCCAATAAATACCTCCCTGACCTGCAGTAGAGTGAAGCCTTCTCCCCTACACAGGCCCCACACTGCTCACTGGGCTCCCGACCACAACCCAGGTGTAACTCAGACTGGGCTTCGGGAACCAGGAAGACACTGTCATTAGGGATAATCTGTGGGGCACTGATGTGTCAGAGGTAAGTCCTGAGGACAGCGAGTGATGGGGACGGGTGGGAGAAGAAGGCTGATCACTGACAGGCAAGGATGCAGAAAACATAGTAAATGAAGAAAAACAACAACAAAATCTTGACTATAAAACAACAGGTTTGAAATTTATAAATGATACAGAAAGATGATAAAGATGGTGCCAAACTCAAAACTTAAAGTAAAGAAGTGAGTTTTAAGACCAAATTTAAAAAAATCAAGTGAAAGGGCTCCTTTTACATCCAGGTGAAGGACATCCCATAAAATCAGTACAGCTATACCAAATGCCTAATCCCCTGAAGGCTTAAAGAGCAGGTACCTACTGTCAGGCACCCAGCTCCCCTCAAACATATATAATAGGAGATCTGCCCTACTGTTGAGGGGCATTAAAATTACTGTGAGCTTCCTTCTGGTTAAAAAGTTATAGCACCCCATATTTGCACCCCCAAAAAAACAAAGCCTAGTCTGACACACCTCCTTTTGTGATGTCAGAAAATGAAGGCTGCTTGTGTGTGCTCCATAGATCTATATTGGTGCCATTTGTCAATGACCTGTAGTACTATTTAGAGTTACCACTTGGAACAATGAAAGTGACACTTCCAGTAAATAGGGACTGTTACTCCAGCGGCTGCTTTGATTTTTTCTACATGGCACCTCTAAATAGTACTAAACGCCATAGACATATCGCATACATACAGGTTACTGACATGCACCCTCCGTTTTCATTTTCTGACATCACAAAAGGAGGCGTGTCAGACAAGACTTTGTTTTTATGGGGGTGCAAATTTCGGGTGCTATAACTTTTTAACCAGAAGGAAGCGCACAGAAATTTTAATGCCCCTCAACAGTAGAGCAGATCTACCATTTTATATGTTTGAGGGGAGCTGGGTGCCAGACAGTAGGTACCTGTTCTTTAAGCTTATATCTGCATAGAAATTTGCCTCTGCAGACCAAAGTGGGTAGCCAGGCGCGCATATGGAATTAGGAGGTCTATTAGGTAGCCCATACCTAGACCAAATGGTCTTGTAAGTTAACAAGCATACTTTGAAACTGATGCACCACCCTACAGGCAACCAGTAAAGGGCATAGAGATCCTTCATGCAGTGCTTGAACTGTGAGGTTCCAGCACCCAGCTGGACTTCCGCATTCTGAAGTAGCTGCAGGTGGTGCTCCAACTTCGTGGACAACCACAGAGCATGCAACAGGGTCACCAGGTCAACAGATTCAAGGGCGGGCTTGATCCGGGAGATCCTCCAAGATGAAAAAAGCCACTGCGGGCAGCGGACCCCCAGATTCCACATTCTAGCCACACTCCAAGTGTAATGCCATCTGAGGATGGAAGGGCAGTGTCACTGCTCATCACTGCTGAACCATACCAACCTGATTCCTCCAACAGCACCTCCCTCTTCAGCGGATTAAGTCTAAGTCAGCTGGCAGCCATCCAGTCTTGAATTTCCCTAACGCACTCAGTCTCGAGATTACTGCACACCCCCCCCCCACCACCACCACCACAGTCAGGTGCACAGGACACGTATACAGCTGGGTATGAACAGCATAACAATGAAAACCCAAGTCATAGCATCTAATGATCTCCCCAACGACAGCATGTACACAGAAAACATGGGGGTCAGGATCAACCCTTAAGGCACACCATAGCAGAGCACAGCACTGCTCAAAATGAAAGAGCCTAGTGCCACCTACAGCAACCTGATGCATACGTAGGACTCAGATGACTGTCACACCATTCCCAAGAGTCCTACCTAGTGCCTAAATTGAACCATCAGCACCCCCTGGTTCACTGTAACTAACGTTGAGGAAGGCTCAAGCTGGACAAGGATGGAATGAAGCCTGCTGTCCCTCACCAGGAGGAGATCATGGAGAGCCTTGGCCAGAACAGTTTCAGCATTGTAGTCTTAGGCCCAAAACTCACGAACTACAAGCCTGGCTAGCCCTCTACAACCCTGATGTGCTTGCAGTCTCCAAGACCTGGTTAAAACCATCGATCCTAGATCACGAATGTGCCGCCCCAGGGTACGTCAGTTACCGGAAGGATAGAACCCTGAAAAAAGGGGGTGGGGTGCTTATATATGTTAAGGCTACCCTGATCTCTGCTCACATTAACCTTGATGTTACAATGCCCCCTGAAATTGAGACTATCTTTGTACGCATCACCCTCGGTGCTAGCGCCTTAATGTAGGGTGCGTCTATAGTCCACCAAAGGGGGTTCTCCAGTCTCTCGAGTCCCTCACAAAAAACCTACCAGCAGCGTTCGCTTCTGAGCTCATCATCCTTGGTGACTTCAGCGTGCACTGGGACATGGAGACTAAGTCCTCAATAACTGGCATGCTTCAGGAGGCTAACCTCTCCCAGATAGTCACTCTTCCCACAAGGTAAAACTATAAAACTGGGAGCCACTCGACCATAGACTGGGTACTGGTGTCTAACCCTAATAACGTTCAACTGGCTGGGACTATGGCGGATGCCCTCAGCGACCACTCACCCACCTTCTGTATTTGGAGGAATAGGACGGTAAGGGTCCCCCCTAGAATTCTCAGGTCCAGGGACTACTCAAAGTTCTCCCTGGAGCACTATAACACTCTCCTGGGCAACCTGGACTGGACACCTATTAGAATTCTCCCTACCTTGGATGAGGCGGTCGACTTCTTAAACAGGTCAATCACGTGGGCAGCGGATCTCCTGGCCCCGTTTAAAACCTGCCAGGTAAAGGGCCACTGCTATAAGTGGATCACCCCTCCCTTAAAGGCCTTGATGATCAGCCGTGATAAAGCATGGAAAAATTCCAAGGACACAGGTCTTCAGTCAGACCGGGTCCTTTATAGGACCCTCCGAAACCAATGTAAACAGGTCACCAAACTAGCGAAAAAGTATTATTTTAACCACCTACAAAAATCCAACCTCGGCAACCCTAGGACCTTCTGGTCCCATATCAATGAACTAATGAAGGGGAAAAAAAAAAAGATTACCTCGGGCCCCATCACCGCCAATGGAACGGCACTACATGATGCGGCACAAATTGCTGAGACCCTAAATACGTACTTCACCAACCCTGATAAACTCCTGGCAGGTCCATCGGCACAAAAAAACCTGGACGCCCCGCCGGCTCCTCAATCGCCTGACCACCCACTCTTTCACTTGAGGCTTGCCAAAGTAAAAGAGGTCCTGGCCTTCCTTAAAACCCTGAAAACGACAGGTTCAGGAGGCCCGGGCGGACTCAAAGCGAGACTGCTAAAAGATGGTGCCTCGGCGCTCGCGCAGCCACTCACCTGGCTGATCAATAGGTCCCTACTTGAGGGTTATGTCCCTGAACTGTGGAAACAGGCGCACGTGGTCCCGATCCATAAGGGAAGGCCTGCAGAACCTATTGAAAACTACAGGCCTATCTCCCTGCTCTGTACCCTGGCAAAAATACAGGAGAAAATCGTGTATGCCCAACTCAAGAAGTACTTGGAAGCTCACACGCTTCTGTCCCCATCGCAACATGGCTTTAGAGCCAAGCATGGGACTGACACTGCCCTAACCAAACTCTCCTCGGACGTACTCAAAGACCTGCACACTGGATCCAACACAGGGGTGTTTTTTATAGACCTCTCTAAGGCCTTCGACCGGGTGGATCACAGACTACTCCTCCAAAAACTCCTCCACGTAGGCCTAGATGCCCACGCCCTCAGTTGGATAAAAAGCTACCTCACAGGACAGACTGAGAGAGTCAGGTGGCAGGATAGACTCTCCAAACCTCAGTCCCTAACGGATGGAGTTCCACAAGGGTCCATACTTGGGCCCCTTATGTTCTCGTTGTTCGTCAACGAACTGCACATGCACTGTGGATGCAGCAATTTAATCCAATACGCTGACGATGCTGTTATTTACATGTCCTCCAACAACCTGGATGACCTATCCAGTTCTCTCCAAAAAGATATTTATATCATGGAGAGGTGGCTCATTAACAACAAAATGGTCCTTAACACCAAAAAAACCAAAGTTATGCTGTTCGGACCAAGAGCCTTAGGACAAGACAGATCGCAACTCCTCCAACTCTCATCTCTGGATGGCAACAAGCTAGAAGTTGTTCCCTCCACAATATACCTCGGCCTCACCCTCGACCAGGGCCTCACGTTCAAACAACACGTGGACCAAGTCACAAAAGTAATTCACTCCAAACTTGGGTTACTATATCGGTTAAGGATCTACTAACCCTTGAAGCTAGGACTGCTATAGCAGCAAGTGTCCTACTTCCTACACTGACTTTTGCTGCCCCAGTCACACAGGGTATCTCGAAGCGGGAATATAGTAAACTACAGGTTCTATACAACAAAGTGACCTGCTTTGCCACTCTATCCCACTCAAGGAGCCACCACTGTGAGGCGCTAGTAAAACTTAACTGGCCATCCTTCGAAGCACGCTTCAGCTACCCCTTGCTCTGCCTGGCCAAAAAGATAATTAGCCCTTCCCCTTCCCCTAGCCTCGAAGGACTCCTCATAGTAAAGAGTAACCAGCGCAGCCTTAGGTCTTCAGGCCAAACGTTGCTTGAGGTTCCCAAGGCTAGGACTAAGGCAGGCCAGAAATCCTTCTCGTTTACTGCCCTGTCCTTATGGAACCACCTCCCACTGGAGGTGAGAGAAACCCCTACAGTGCAGTGCTTCCGCACCAGACTCAAAACTCATTTCCTAGCTAAAAGTGTATGCCAGTGCCACTACACCTGACACTACCACCACGACCCTTGATTCTACCCCCACCCCAACAAGGTAGTACTAACTTTTCTTTTTTCCTTTTTTCTCCTCCTACCTCTACAATTAACCACCCTAATGCTCTCGATGGACCTTACCTATGGAACCCTAATGTTGTTTCTCCTACCTGCATGACAAATGTTTGAATGCACTAAATTACAACTTACCAATATGATATACAATAGCCTAATAACTACTACTATGTGTAAACAGCCGAATACTGTATACCCATGATTGCCTGTGTTATGTTACTGCACTAAGTTCAATAAGTCTGTACTAATATTCCCAGGTCACCCCTGAAAAAGGGACCTTCGGGGCCCAGCGGGCCTACCCGGTCATCAAAATTCAATAAATAAATAAAATAAATAAATAGTATTGTGGCAATGCTGGAAACCAGACTGGAAAGGCTAGTAGATGTCATACTTCTCCAGGTGTTGCTCCAACTGCATGCTACGACCTTCACTATCAACTTTGCCAGAAAGGGAAGATTCAAAGCAGACCTTTAATCTGATAGATCATCGAGGACCAATGATTTTTGTTGTTGTTGTTGTTAAGACGCTTCACCACCACCCTATTTGGTGTGGAAGGAAAACTTCTCTAAGGGAGCACTCGACGAGCGCCACAGAAATCGGACCCCGGACTTCCCAGCATCCAAGAAGAAGCCAGATTGACCCTGTATCCAGTACACAGTAAGTAGGGCACAGTCTGGAGACTACCTAGTACACAGTAAGTAGGGCACAGTCTGGAGACTACCTAGTACACAGTAAGTAGGGCACAGTCTGGAGAGCACCTAGTATACAGTAAGTAGGGCACAGTCTGGAGACCACCTAGTATACAGTAAGTAGGACACAGTCTGGAGACCACCTAGTATACAGTAAGTAGGGCACAGTCTGGAGAGCACCTGGAAGACATCGTCCACCAGTACTGGCTCAAACTCTTCCCACAAAGATAGAGTGCCTCTTCCTACCATTGAACAGACAAAGCTGGCCAGTGACCGTCCGTTTGAGGATGTCCCGGCCCAAATAGAGGATACCTTGTCCAAAAAGAACAAATTAAACTGATCACACTTTCCTCTGGAAAAGTCTGTTCTGGACTGCAAACAGATTGATAATTAAAAAAACAGGCAAGCCAGCTTATCAACCTGTGTGGTGTGTACAGCTGGTAAAAGAATTTCAGGCTGGGGTGACGTAGAAACATAGAATTTGATGGCAGATAAGCACCGCTTGGCCCACCCAGTCTGCCCATTTCCCTACCTAATGGATAAGCTGCAGATCCTAGTTAACCAGCAGCCTACTTCTTTCTACCCCCCCAGAATTGCCTTATGACTGTCCCATGCATGCTTGAATTCAACCACTGTTTTTGACTCCACAACCTCCTCCCCAGGCCAACTCCGAGTGACATATGGGGGTAAGTCATACCAATTCAATGACCTGGTTGAAGCCAAGAAGAAAGTAGGAAAGATTGTGCCAGAGTTTCACAGAGCAGAGCATGCACGGCAGTCGAGACAATCACATCCAACCTGAGGACAGAGACTAAAACTGGGTTTGTGCTTGTCAGCAAGGTTAACTTATAAACCCCTGACTTGGAAGGGCCCCGATTGTGTGATCCTGGATTTGAGCTGGGAGCTGGGAGTTGGTCATAGTTTAATCGTTTAATCTTAGGGTTCATTATAGGTTGGACTTTTATGGGACTAATAATCTAGTTAGTCCTTTGGTCATATACTGTACTGAAATGTGCTACTAATTTACTTTGTTTAAAGATGGGCGTCGGCCACTTGGCCTCTGAGTTTGTTTCTGAGGATTGGCGCCTCCAGCTTGATGTTCATGCTAGCGCTTTTACCACCTATTTCAGGGACTGTGTGGTCATGATTACTGTTTAGCATAATGTATCTGTAAATCAAAGTTGCAAATTACACAGTTAAAAGGTACTTGAGAGTAGACATGTGCTTGTTAAAGTGTACTTTTTATTATTACTATACTAGTTTTGAATGTGGGGGTTGGGAGGAGACAAATTCTGCCTTAATACTGGGTGCATAATTTGTGGGATTAAATGGCTAGTAGTGCCATGTTAATCTTTAGTGTATGTTTTATTCAGATTCTACCACAGATTTTTCAGGGCGGTCATTCTCTTTTTTAAACTTTATTTTACTGAGTTTTAAAACTGAACAAGTCAGTAGAAATACAGTTAATGACATCAGTATAGACAACACTTGTGTAAATGCAATAGTAGATCACAAATTTCAGCATCGGGATTATGTAAATCAGTAATTTGTGATGCAGCATATGGGGTACAACCAGAAAAATAAAACATTTGTTTCAGAAGAAACTATCCGGATAAACATAGCTTAGCTATGCCATGACTGGGATATCCTATATAAGAATAAACAAGACAACACTTAACACAAGGTCAGCACCAGCACCCAAACAATCCTGAACAGAGAATCTTAAAAAGAAAATAGTTCAATTGAGGTTACCAGCTCAGAAAGCCAAAAGTCCAAATCACAATGAAAGATGCCTCACTCCACTTCTTCCGAACCGTCTCATCCCTCTTGCACAGTCCTAGGCACTCTTTTTTTTTTTGCTTCTATAGGATTGTTAAATTGAAAAGTTTTATTTCCATACATAATGTGGAGTCATGCTGGGGCAAACAACATGTGAAGGGAGGCAGTAGCGCAGTGGTTTAAGGCTCTGAGCTGCAAATCTGGAGACCTGGGTTTGAATCCCACAGCCCCCACTTGCATACTGTGTGACCCTGAACAAGTCATTTAACTTCCCTGTGCTCCCAGGTCACACCTGTAAACAAGTTTTCAGCTAAGTGTATCTCTCCGGGTTAAACAATTGGGAAAAAAAAAAAAAACACACCCCAGGACTCCTCAGCTGCTGGCGAAGGGGGTTGAACTGTTTGAGGTGGGTCTAAATTGCATAAGACCAATCAGGAAAGAGTTTGATAGGCTGCTTCTCCAAAGTTACTGGAAAATGTGCCTGGACCCAGGCCAAAATCATATCCCGGACCTCTGATCCGGTGGTCAAAATCAGAAGAGTCCTAGGAAGGTCTGTTTTTCCCTATGCTTGGTGAAAATTGACCCTATATACTCTCCTAATGCAATCCGTGTCAAAAAAACAACTCCTCCGATAAGGCCGTTGATAGCCAGGAATGAACAAATGGTAAGGAGTCATCCCCCTCAGAACCCTCGGATAGATCCACCAAGCAGATATTCATAGTTCAGTACATATTTTCGAGGACTCCAAAGCAGCATGACTGGAGGGGCACCACTACCTCTACCCCTGCCTCTTTTTGGTTCCCAGCCAGAGAATTTGGCATTGGGATGCCAGGCATGGTACTACCCTTTCTGGGGCTCCACCCGAGGTTGCTCTGGCTGAAAGAACTAATACTGGAAGATCTTCTTTTAGGCTTCTGAGTCTTAGGATCCTTCTGGCATGAGGCCACGGAATCTAGGGTGGCATTGGACTTCTCAGTCCTCATGAGATGTCCTTTCACACTCAGTCCAAAGAGGTGATGCCCAGGAAGGGGACATTAAGTTCTACAGCGCATCGTGACAGACGCAGGAGTCATCCATCTCTAAGGCCATCTGGAACTGATGTTAAGCCATTGCTTGACTTTGGTCTCTGACCAACATTACCGGCATCTGCTTGTCCACAGGGAGATGAGAGAGGACTTCATCCAGAACACCCAACAGGGAATAACTAAAGTTGGCCATCATCATGGCATAGCTCGCCTGGCGGATACCAAGAGAGGTCAAACTTCTTAGACTCCTTTTCTGGGGGCTTGTTTGTGCCCCCTTGACCTCTGGACTTGTGGAAAGCTTATCTGCAACTAGTCCCTTGGTTGAGGTATAGTCCAAGAACCCTGAAAGGGACCCTCCAAGTGGAACCTGTCGGGGACACTGAGCGGTCCAAATCCTCCTGGGCGAGGACCAGTGGAACTGGCGTCTGGAAGATCAGCTCTTTGTTGATTCCCTCTGACAACTGGTCGATGGGGTTGAGAAAAATCTCAACTGCCTGATCGATCACTATTGAGGTCAGCAAACCTGATGGGGCCACCGTGGAGCTGTCGACCGAACCCTCGACTACATGAAGCTCGACCAGAGGGAAGCACTCACTATTCATTGAACAGTCAGGGGAGTTGAGGGAGTGGGAGGACCTCAGTCTCTCCTGGTCGCATGACCGGTGACCCACACCAGCAGTGGTTGTGTTTCTTACTGGAGCATACAGCGCTTTCTCTATGAGCCTGAAGAGCCAGACACTTATCAGAGAAGTACTCTGCGAATGGCCCTCTAACACTGTCCCCATCTGGGAGCAGCACCATGGCTGATGAGGTGCCTGCCACAGTAGAACGCCACTGCCTGTTTCATGGCATCAGGCTTGGAAAGTGACCCCCCCCCCTGCAGTGGAGGCTGACTTGTGGCCTCTTGGCTGGAGCTTCAGATCTCTGTTGGCCAGTTGGCCAAGACAAAGCTGGACTGCATGCTACTCCAGCGCAGTAGGGAGTATTGTCTGACGCGGATCACAACCAGAAAGGTGCGCAGCCCGTAAGTGGTAGAGGCAAGACACATGTGGGTCCATCTTCAGCATCTTCTGTCAATACCTGGCACAGAACTTGAAGCCAAGAACTGGCTTCGCTTCCTCAGATTCCATCTTCCATCACTGAAGCTAGAGCCAGAAGGAAGGACAGGAGAAGTAGTTGAAAAGAAGTTCAAAAGTCAAAAAGAATTGCTGAAATCGCCAGTGGCGCAGTTGATACACTGCAGTGCCGCAGAGCTGCGAAAGAGAGACTGGACTGTTCTAGCAGAAAGGAAGATCTGACGTCACTGGGCGGAACTGGAGGATATACCACTGGGGTGGTGGGTGGAGCTTAGCTTGAAGATGTTCCGACGAATCAGCATTTCTGGTGAAACTGCCATTGTGTGGATAGTGAACTACATCCAAGCCCATAGAACTTAAGTTCTCACTGAACTACAGAGTCACTAGTGTCCTCTGCCTGAATTCACTCCTCCAGTCTCAGCACTCTTATACTAGCTGCTCACGTTTTTTTTTAGTTTTGATCGCTTCCAGTCAGAAACTGAGCAGTTTGATGTCCTTTATGAGGCCTGAGGATACATGGCTGCTTTAAGTGCTGAGGGAGCAGTTTAATTCGCCTTCGCAAGGGCAGGCGTAGAATTATTCTCACTTAATGTCCCTGTGATACGAACAGACTAGATAGACAATATAGCTATATTCTGCTGGCTTTTTCATAAGTTCACGAAGTCAATCTACGGTTAAAATCTTGTAACTTGGCATCGATTTTTGCTACCCTCAAATCAAGGGCTTGATTGCTTTCATAACATCGCTTAGCATGAAGTCTTGTGTGGGTTGATCCCTGCCGGCTGGTGCATTTCCAGCAGGGCTGGGTTTTCCTTCCTCCTCTGATGTTTTTTTTGCAGGGATTCTCCATGGTAGAACATCAGAAAATAGGTATCTGGATACCTCTGATATAACTTAACCCATTGGTAGAAGTAAAATCCAACAAAGCATGTTTTACCACTGTTTAAAGGGAATCTGTACATGGAATATGAACTTCACTGAAATAACACCCTTACTCCTGATCTAGCCCTAGACAAATACATACCAACTGGAACTCCAAAAGACACATTTTCTAACTTTTAGCACCCCTTCCTCTATCCTGCAATCTTTCCACAATACTATGGCGTAGAGGAAACTGTGGGCCTTTTTCATGACGTCCATGCCTCCCCACCTGGTGAGAGCATGAACATATGTACACAGACAGCAGCCTAATTGTTCTCACTTTGTGCACCCATATCACAATTTGAGCTCATCAACACCTACCAGTATAACAGGCACCACTCCTCGTCCACGCCTGGTACCACTGGTCTGCACTGGTGGACAGAATCTGAAGAAGCTACTGCTCTTTCAACTCTGGGAATAAGCATTATGATGAAGCTGCCATGTACCCACTTCCGGCTCTGAGTGCAAAGGTGGGCATGCACACCCCTTCCTACCAGCAGCTCAAGGTACTATTAATTTAATAGGGGACAATAATAACACTGTTAAGAAGAGTGCAGATAAGCCGGCCCACTGGTGCAGCAGTAGCACTACCGCTCTCTACACCGGTGACCCGGGTTCGGCAGTAAGCCTAGACTATTGGAGGGCTGGCTGGTGGGGATGGATGGCAGAGCATCCCATTGGATGCTCTCTTCTTCCAGGGAAGTAGGGTGCTGCATCCCACTACTTTACCACCACCTGGGTGCACACAGTTGGTGGTGCAAGGGACTGGTGACTTACAGGAGGGACCTTGGAGTGTGGCTCAGGACTGGCTGCATTGGGGGGTCCTGGTAGCCATTCAGTATGCACACTCGTGGCAGGGGGCAGGACGAACAGAACACAGAGAATGAAGGTGCAGGATCAGGAGGATGAAGCCTCTGCCAGCCCACCACTTCCACTGCTGGATCCATGCCACCATCCATTGGGATGTCACCAGCCTTCACCTCCGCTGTGGGTGGCCAGATGTCTACAGGGGGGAGACACTGTGACGCTGAAGGTGTACCACAGCCCCTGGGGGGGCAAGCCATGGGGAGGCAGCATATTGGTGTGTCACGGGTGGACTGGGGTCCCAGTTGATGGTTGGCGGACCTCGGCTGGAAGGCATAAGGGCACTGGGTGGTAGGCAGAAGGAGGTCCTGAACTGGCCCACAGTCTAGGAGCATAAACAAACTTAAAAGGGGGAAAAAAAAAAAACATGTAGATATTGGGAGCAGACACGTAGATAAACTGCCAGAGTCTTGTCTGCACTGAATATAAGCACTATGAACATACAAAAATGGCAGCAGATTAGGCCATGAGGTCTAATGTGTATGCTCAAGATGCAGCTCACAGCTTGCTAACGGCTGCTGCTCCACCCATCCCTCCCCCAATTTCCATTCCGAGTTCCCATGGACTCTGCCCTACCTACCTGTTCCCTGCCCATGTATCTATCCCATCCCTTCTTAAAATCTCCCACTGGGGGTGGTGTGGAGCAACAAGATGGCGGCAGTAAATTAATACTGCTCTCCACCCTTTAAACCATTAAGCACATAAACAATATTATTTTCTGAACTCAGACGAACCAAAAGTAGCCGGGGACCTGTCGGAACTTCAGCAGAACATTATGGGGCCAAAAGAAGACTCCAGAAGCGCAACCCACAACGTAGACACGTACCTTTCTCCGGCGAGCTCCAGTATAAGTACAGGGCCTGCAGTGGGGAGTGGAACAGCCACTGTGGAGCTCCCGACTGCTCCAGTTTTGGTGATGGTGACGAGGATCCAGGCCAATGGGGAAGAAACTAATAAACGTCTGGCAGCTGTTGAGGCGAAACTTTCAGATATGGATCGCCTCATCCAGGACAATATGGGAACAATCTAGGGCTTAAAAGACATGCATGGGTGACAGGCCGATTGCAGCGTGGCCTTTATCCAGGACATTAACTTTCTGCGCTCCAAAGTGGTGAGCATGGAGAACATGCAGTGAAAAGGAAATATCTTGATCGTGGGCTTTCCGCCTCTCTTTGCTGGCACTAATGAGATCCTTTCTAATGTAACAAAAATTATCTTTGAAGACCTCAGGTTGTTACCCCAGGACTCGGGAGTCTTTATTATCAGGACCTTTGCCATTCTGCAGCATGCTAGATTGAAAAGAGGAACGCAGCATAAACCTGTAACTGCTGTTGTCACCTTGTCACCCTCTGATGCTCTAATTGCGCTTCTACAAGCAGCGAAAGCAAGAGCAGAAACTATCTGGGATGACAGTAGGTTGGGATTTTTCCCCAATCTTGCGGCACAGACTCAGGCTAGAAAAAAAGAGCTCCAGACTATCAAAAAAGACCTGCTGCGCCATGGGGTTGAGGCCTGCCTGAACTGTCCTGCCCGATTGTAGGTTCGACATGAGGGGAAGACCCACATTTTTTGGGTCCCTCGATGGCTGCTTAGTTCATCAAGAAATTGCTGGGGAAGCTAAACCCTCCAGACTCTCACTCGGACGATGATGGGTGAAGTAAAATAAATTTACCAAGATACCCTACTCTTCCCCTTGGGGGACTGGAACTTATCCTTGTTCTGGGTCTGGGACTTATTCATATTTTAAACTTGCTGGGGGGTTTGGCTCATTTGTTTTCTCAGTATCTAGGCCCTGTTTAACAAAGCTCTGAGCTTAAGAGAAGTTGATGACTTCACGTTTAGACGGATGTAAGGGTGTAAGAGACAACACGTATTCAGTTTTAAGTTAAAAGCTGCATTCTTGTTTAATGCCGTCGGTAATGTAGCTCCATATATTAGACCTACAAAATTTCTTTAGAACCCAGTACTGTAGTTTTAACAGTTTGGTGAGCTAGTTCACTGCTCAATTTGTGAACTTCAATGAAATCCTGGGGCTGGATAATCAAACTGAGCTATTCTGTAGCGCAGGCCCTTGCACTGCACAAAATAGTTGTGCAGGGGTGAGACAGGGGTGATATTCAATGGAGTTGCGCTGTTGAGCAACTCCTTTAAATATCACCCCCCAGCCACAGCCACTTTGCATGGCGCAGTGGAACGTGCGCCACCGCAAGTGGTCAGAGTGGAGCATTCAAGTTGTAGTGGCGCAAGTACCATTGCGCCATGCGCAAATTTCCCATATTCAAAAGGTGACATGCAGATGGGGCCATAATTGCAAAAGGCGCTGGGATTTGCACTTATTTATGGCCCCATTTGCATGCTATTAGCATGCAGGTGCGCTCGATCCTCGAGGATCTGGCGCCTTGGCGCCTGCTAGGCAGCAGGCCGGGGACGGATGCCTCTGCAGCCCGATCACGGGCAAAGTGTAAAATACCCCTCCTCGACTGGCCCGATCGCGGGCATAAGTATACATAACCCCCACGAGCCCGATCGCGGCAAAAGTGTAAGAACCTCCCCACCAGCCCGATCGTGGGCAAAGTGTAAAGAAACCCCCACCAGCCCGATCGCGGGCAACAGTGTAAGTAACCCCCCACCAGCCCGATCACAGGCTGCAAAGTGTTCAAACCCCAAGAACATATCCCTGGTGGTCCAGTGGCCCTCGAAGCCCGATCGCGGGCTGCAAACTGTTCAAACACCCCAGGACCACCTACCCTGGTGATCTAGTGACCGCCCACCCACCCACCCCGAAGCCCCCACCCGCTCCCCCTCCCGTCAGCTGGCAGCATCCCACCCGCCCGGCGTCCAGCCGACTGACTGCCGGTAAGTCTGCCCCATTGGTGCAGAGCAAGAGCCAATGGGCGTGCATACGCCCATACCGACAAGGCAGTCCAGATATGTGAATGAATGAATAGCGCAACTCTGTTGAATATCGCCCCGGCCACACCCCAGCGCAACTATTTTGTGCAGCGCAAGGGCTTGCGCCACAGAATAGCGCAGTTTGAATATCCAGCCCCTGGTGTTTCTTGTATGTGGATACCCACAGGGCACGTTGTGTTGCTGTGCCTAAAAATGAGGGGAATAAAGGCAGCTTAATTGAGTCCAGACAGTCGCCTTATAGATTGTCTACAAGTACTTGTGTCACCCAGCCTACCACTCATATATATATTTCTGCTAGGGAGCCAATGCCCTGCCTTATTAGAGACCATTAAATCTATAATTACTGTGATGAGAGCATTAACGACCTGCCGGGCAATTAGCTCAAAATTTGCTCCTTAACGTAATGGTGTGGCAGCTCTTTATAGTTCTTAGATTTTAATTACTGCATTCACTTTACTGTAATGTAACTGAACATCCACTATAGGGATCATTGCACCTCACTCAGATTACTTTTACTTTTATGTACTGTGCAGTTTATGCTGTATGACCATAAAACTCATAAGTAAAACTTTCAAAAAAACAACCCTTCTACTGATTCACTTGATACCAACTCTTCAGGTAGCACATTCCAAGGCATCACCACCTCATTCCATGAAGTAATGCTTTCTCGGGTCTCTTCTGTATTCCCAACAACCAGTTTAAGGCTATGACCCCTCGTGGCCCCTGCCCCCTTCAGTCTGAGAAAAAACCCTCTGTGTTTACTCTATTAATACCTTTCAAGTATTTAAAGGTCTTGATCATGTCCCCTCTGTCCCTTCTGTCTTCCAAGGAGTAAATGTTTAGCTCCCTAAGTCTCTCCGCATAGGGCTTATCCAGCATTCTGAAGATCAACTTAGACGCCCTCCTCTGGACCCTCTCGAGGAGCATAATGTCCTTCTTTAAGTAAGGGCACCAGAACTAAACAGTGCTCCAAGTGTGGCCTCACCAAGGATTTGTACAGTAGCAGAATTACCTCCGTCCTTTTCGAAGTGATCCCCCTAGCAATGCACCCCAGAATTCTGTTTACTTTAGCTGTTGCTTTCCTGCATTGTCTGGAGTGATTCATTTTACCAGCGATCACTACTCTCAGATCTTTTTCTTCCTCCGAGACTGTTACCTCTTACCCCCCATTTATAGCTGTACCCTGGATTCCTAGCTTCCAAGTGAAGTACACTGTGCTTCCTAATGTTAAACCCCAGCTGCCATTTGACTGACCACTGTTCTAGTCTTTCTAGGTCTTCAAGGAGTGTCTGCATCCGCACCTAGTTTGGAGTCATCAGGAAATAGGCTCATATTACTCCTAACTGTCACCACAATGTCTGAAATGAAAGCATTAAATAACAATGGACACAGAACTGAAACGTGAGCGACCCCCGCTAATGACCCTTCTGGGTGTCGATAGCTCCCCTCACCACCACCTGCTGTTACCTTTCACTTAGCCAGCTCCCAATCCACTCACTAATCTTTTCCCCACCCTCAAGTCACTCAGCTTGGGCAGCAGGCTCCCATGCAGCACCAAGTCAAATGCCTTACTGAAGTCTAGATATAAAACATCAACCAGCCTACCACCGTCCAGAGATATCGTCACCCAATCAAAAAATTTTAACCAGATTAATCTGACAAGATCTCTCCTTGGCAAAACCGTGTTGCCTGACATCCTGAAGTCCACTTACCTCTTAGAACTTCACTAGCTTTTCCTTCAATATACTTTCCAGCAGTTTCTCCACTATGGATGTCAGGCTGACTGACTGGTCTATAGTTTACCAGCTCGTCCCTTGACCCGCTCTTATGGAGGGGCACTACATGTGCCATTCTCCAGTCCAATGGTACACTTCCCATTTGGAGAGAGGAGTTGAATAACTCTATCAGCTGTGCTGCCAGGACATCCACCAACTCTTTTAGGACTGTGGGGTGGATCCCATCCGGACTCGAGGTCTTGTTTATCCTTAATGACCTAAGGCCCTCCCACACTCTCTCCACCAGTATCTCATTACATGTTAGTGACCCCCCTTCCTACCCTTTACATTAACACCTCCCCTGTGGAATTGGACCATCCATTTCCTTCATAAAGACAGAGCATAAGTACTCATTTAGTACCTCAGCCTGCTCCACTCCCTCTTTTGCCCACCCACCCTATTTTTTTGACCTGGTGATCTTCCCCTTTCACTTCCTTTTCTCCCTGATATATCTAAAAAAAATCCTGATCTTCTGTGCCAACATTAGCTGTTTGGTAGCTTTGGTTTTCCTTAACACCCTACTCACCTCCTTCAATTTCATATAGTACTCTTCCCTGTCCTTCTCCTTACGGGTTTTCTTGTACTTTCGGTATGCTAGCCTTTTCTCCCTTGCCCTCGCCTGTACATCCCTAGTCCACAAGCAGGGTTTCCTTGACCTCGCTTTCTTGCACTGGGACTTAGTGCAGGTTTTAGTGGCCTCCAACAGGTCCACTTTCAAAGTTTTCCACCTGTGAACTATGCCCATGTCTGCACATACTTTCTCTACGTGACCTACCAGAATGGCTGCCATTCTCCTGAAATCTGTCCCCCTGAAATTCACTACCATCATATTTGTTTGATTAGTGTAAATTGGAGGCAGTATAGTGCAGTGGTTTAAAGCTCTGAGCTGCAAATCTGGAGACCTGGGTTTGAATCCCACAGCCCCCACTTGCATGCTGCATGACCCTGAGCAAGTCACTTAACTTCCCTGTGCTCCCAGGTCGCACCTGTAAGCAAACTTCCAGCTTAGTGTGCCACTCCTAGTTAAACAATTGAAAAAAGAAAAGGAAAAAAAAAAAGAAAAAAATGTCCTCCCTCCCCAGGTCCAGGAAGAACCATACTGTCAAGTGCTTACTCCCAGCAAGCGGGTCCGCTACTAAAATATTCTTTACCTGCTCACTGTCTGTCAGAACTAAATCCAAGATGCTTCCTTCTCTGGTTAGCTCTACCACCAGTTATGAGAGGAATACATCTTGAAATGAGTCCAGAATCCATTGTTCTTTACCATTTGCTGTTATCATAGTGCACCAGTCTGCACCAGGCAGGTTGTAATCCCCCACCACCACCGCCCCACCTCTCCATCTACCACAGTGATTTGTTAGGTTTGCCACCATTTCCCTGTCTTGTTCCTCAGTTTGTGTTGGTGGTCTGTAGATTACCCTAGATTGACTCTCCTACCCTTAGCATCCGGTAAGGCGATCCACATCTCCATGCGCCCATCCTCACTCTCCTCTCTACTACACACAATCCCCTCCCTCACAGATAGCGCTTCTCCTCCTCCCCTGCCAGTCATCCTGTCCCTCCTAAATGTTTTGTATCCTTGGATTATCAAGTCCCAGTCACGATACTGGGTGGACCAAGTCTCTGTGACTGCAGCCACATCAGCCCCCCGCCATCATTGCCTGTAACTTGGGTATCTTGTTCCCCAAACTGCTTGCATTGGTTGACACCACCTTCCAGCCTCCCCCTTCACCCATGATTTTGCCCTTCTGTGAGTACATCCCATCCATCAATTTTGCAGTTTGGGGGGAGATGCGCAGACCCTCCCAATCTTTGCGATCCTGGCTGCCTTGCAAGACTAAGCTCCCCCCCCCACACACACACACTACTAGTTTAAATCATTAATTAAGCTTCTTTACAGATTTGTAACTCGCTATTATGAGTGCACGTGTCTGTGACTGCGGAGTTGTCAGAGTTGCACACACTTACAGTAGTGAGTTACAAACCTGGAAAGAAGCATAAATCATGTTTGTTTATGGTGCAGACACCACTCTGGCAGTTTACCTTAGTGTCTGATAAAATATTTTTTCACTAGCGTTATTATTGTCTCCTATTAGATTAATAGTACCCTGAGCTGCTGCTAGGAAGGGGTATGGGCAGTTACCATACAGCACACTGAGAGATGGCAGTGGGTGCATGGTGGCTTCATCATAATACTTATTCCCAGAGTTGAAAGAGCAGTAGCTTCTTCAGATTGTGTCCACCAGTGCAGACCACTGGTACCGGGCATGGACGAGGAGTGGTGCCTATTATACCAGTAGGTGTTGAGCTCAAATTGTGATCTGTGTACACAAAGTGAGACCAATTAGGCTGTTGTCTGTGTAGATCCGTTCATGCTCTCACCAGGTGAGGAGGCATGGACATCATCAAGAAGGCCCACAGTTTCCTCCAAGCCCCAGAATTGTGGAAAGATGGCATGGTACAGGGGACTGCTAAAAAATTATAAAATGTGTCTTCCGTAGTTCTAGTTGACCCAATATGTATTTATCTAGAGCTAGATGTGTGTGTGTGTGTGTGTGTCGGGGGGGGGGGGTAAAGGTCTTACTTCAGTAAAGTTCATGTTCTGGATACAGATTCCCTTTTAATACATTAATGACCAAGAAGCAGGACAGACCCAAAGTGCATCTTTCCTCTGCAGCCACACATTTTCATTCGGACTTTTTTAATATTAAAATATAACATTGATAAAGCAACGACTCGCGAGACTACTGCCTGCTCTTACGTCTGGTGAGTGAGTGCCGTGCCTCTTTACTTGGTCTCTAGCACAGAGCACTGTATTGACTTACAGGTGCGACCAGGCTTTGTTTTTTTCTCTGTCTCCATGCTAGTATTGTTGTATTCTGTTATTGCTGTATTCTGTCTTGCCCCCATTCCTAGATCTGTAAGACTGGAGCCCATAAGACTTTGCTTGAAACTTGAGGGGAAGTATAAGGAGATGCTACAGAAGCACAGTGGAACCCACATGCATAAATGCTTTAGGGGAAACATTGGCAGTTTACTGTATTCACCATCTGTGATCTGACACAGTAGGTAATGTATATATTACTCCTGGAAACTGCAGAGGTAGCCACCCTCAGTAACTACAGTATGTTGAGAGAGAGTGCAAATGACTGCCTACGTTTGAGCACTGTGACGGCAGAGCTGTTTCAAAGCTCAGGTCAATCACTTATTTATTACTGGACGCTGGACAGTTTCTCCTACCTGTTGACTGACAGCAAGCTGCACGCTTAACTGTATCCCCTCTGGAAACTGCAGAACACTGATACCTTTAGCAACAAGGATGTGAGAGTGGAAAAGGCTGCCTAGTAATGTGAGGAATATTCTGGTCGTGTTAAAGCAGCAGTATGATAAACATTTTTTCCAGAAATGCTAGTTTCAGTTACAGTTAATCAACATATAAGCATCTATCTCAAATCTACTTTGCTAGGTACCTCCTATGCTGCACACTAAAAGTTTTTTATTTTCTCAGTCCTAACCCTTACCAGGTTTACAGTGGTATTTCTAAGCCACATGTGGCTGCCATATTTTTTTCTTGAGAAAAAAATAAAACATTTAGAAGCTACTCAAACTTTGTTGGAACTAGAAAATGTAACCACAGGGGAAAAAAAAAACTGGAGGATGCCTGGAATCTTGTATAATGCAGAAACGATAGTCAGATTTGTTTTGCCCAGTTTCACTGCACTGCAGCTTTAAAGAACTATTAGGTTTTTGTTAATAACTTCCAGCTCTGTTTTCAGTGTTCATGCTTAAAAATAAAAAATTGGAAATCATTTTTTTCATTAACTTGCTTTGCAGCATAGGCTGTATATGCTGTGCAGTGCTGTAACGTGATGATAATGATATTTTGGTGTTGTGCCATTCAAAAACTTACTTCCCACTTTTTTAATGATATTTTGTATTCTCTTACTGCTGTCCTGTGGCACCCCACTCCTTCTGTCCTTTCCAGTGAGGTCCCCATCACTACATTAAATATGGGTTCAGTGGGCCATTTTCAGAATCATGGACTTCACACAAAAGTTTTTCTTTCCATCTTCTTTACTTATTTCTCCTACGTTTCACTCTATAAAAGAGCTTGTTCATGGGGTTCTTGTTTCATTTCTTGTTCTAAAAAATATATTTTTTATCATTTTGAATTATTTTACTTTCTTTTAAAGAATGGTATTTTATTTTAACAGTTTTTACTATTTTTAGCAAGTACACATACCATTTCAGAAATTATCCTCCTCTTATTCACTTCTCATTATGTTTCAAGTACAATTCATTCAGAAATATTCTTTCTAAACATATACAAATTTGTGTTTATTATGGTAAACACTGAAAAAGGCTAATGTGACAGATTGTAAATGCTGCCAAAATGGCTTGTCTTCCCTCTTTTCTGTAAAACAGCCTAGGCAAGGCAAATTTTATTTAAGAAGACGCCCATCCCGGAGGCTGTGAGCACTGTACATCAATCAAATAAAAACAGCACAGCATAATAACAATCAATAAAATACACTGCTCCAAACAAGTTAAAACAAAATTTGCTACTCAATTTGCTTCATACCTTAAATAGACCACAAGGGCTGCATGTGGAGGCTCTTCATTTTTCTTTTAAATTGTTTACTGCAAACACAAATTGAATTCAGTAAGTTTTCTAGCTCTTTAAAGTTCTAATAACAGTTTAACTGTTTCAAGTATGATACTGTTAGAAATTGTCTCACACGCTCACCTACACAAGAGTTCCTTGAACTTTTTGGTCTCTTGTTTGCAAATGGCTGCGGTTAAGCAAACACTAATTGATTCAGGCAGGAGCTGTTGTTACTTTATCCTCTCGCCTGTTTTGTACAAAACCGCAGTCGCACATAGTCATGACGTCATGACTTGGCACCGAGTGTCTTCGCATGTGTGGATTGTTGCCTAGCAACCTACACACTATCGCGTGGAAAACACGATTAGTTTTGGCACAAAACAGGCTGAAATCTCATTATCCTGACTGTTCAGTGGTTACGAATCTTTAGACAGTTACACCCAGTTAAAATGATCATTATTATCAATTCCTAAATTTCTGCTAGGATACCAGGAATGGTCTTGTAAATTATGTACTTATTTCTGGTGTTCTCTCAAACTACAGAGGTCCCCATCACCCACTAGACTTACTGCTCACTCTGGACTTTGTAGCCAGGCTCCCTAGGCTGTGCTGCCACAACCCCCTCATGCTCCGACATTACCAAGTCAGAGGGGTGCTCTGTTACCATTAGGGAGAGCTGAGTCTACATGTGGGCAAGCACTGGCCAAGGGGAGCGAAGTCAACGCGAGGTCAGGTGGCATGGGCTGGGTCTCCAAAAACCATCATCTAGTGTGACTAGAATATTTTTCCCTTGTTCTGTGCACATATCTACAATGGTGGCTGCGCTGCGGGATGTCAGGCAAGGTGTGGTCACTTACAGTGCAAATGATGTCGCCACAAGCCTTCACTACGAGGTGCTACAAAGAGATGCCATGCAGCCCTCACACCATGGGATGAAAGTGTCCAGTTGGTCACTCTGTATCTTCCCTGCTGGCCTTCGCTCCTGATGTTCCAGGCTTGGGGTGTTAAGTCAGGTCTTCCGCACTGCTCAGCAAAACAGACCTAGAACCAGTTCAGACTTAATCTTTCATTGTTTCTGATTGACAGGAGTAAGACTTGTTAGTGGTACTCTTGTTTCGTACCAGAATTGTACAGTGAAAAAGACTGGGGCACTGCAGGGGATCCTGGTTTTGCCTCTCTGTGGAATGGGAGTCTTGCTAGGCCCCCAGAGCATCCTCCGCACGATGGTGGGAAGTAGAAAAAATTGAAAGATGAGTTGTCGGCCATACGATGGCCTAATGAAAGCACTTTTCGCTTCCATACTGACAACCCTGGTGCTCTAGCGACCCCAGTGGTGGGATGAGGGAGATTGTCTACCCTACAGGACATCACTATGTGCAGGCGAGGTGACACACGTGGGGGCACACATCCTGTGCCAGTGAATCGGGGAAGGGGGTGGTCAGGGAGAAAAAACAGAAAAACCTATGTGCATCGGTTGACATTAATGTTGGGGCCAGTGCCCTCAGGTCCCTCCCCACGTTGATCCCCACCGGAGAGACGGGGGGGGGGGTGCTGGATGTGGCACTGCAAACGAGCCTGAAGCTGGTACAAGGAGGCCACTGGTGGCCAAAAACTATTAATAAAAAAAAATTTAAGAGTCGTACTCCAAAGTTTGATTGATAATGCCTCTTGGGTAACTGTTTATTATTTATTTGGCCGCAGTATTTGATCCTGACATTTTGTGGAGTGACTGACTTCAAAGCATGAAAAGCCAAAGAAAGGAAGCAGAACATGCTGATAGGTTTCATAGCAAGGTAAACTGAAACTGGAAACTGAAAGCAAATTGCCATATGCAAAATGATACTGAAAGTGTCTCTGTAAAGTAATTTAAACTCAAATAATCACTACCTGTAACACCAGAGGCTTGGGAGATACCGAACCCCACACCTTGATGCAGTGAAGTCAGTCTGTCCATGAAACATTGAGATCAAATATTGTGGCAGCTGGCAAGATAAGCAGTACACAAGCACCCAAGAGGCATGCATATTCAGTACACTTTTTATGCCCTGTGTCACCATTGCTGCCACTTCAGCTCTGTCACATTTCTTCTTTTGCTGTTAGCCGCAACGCTCATTGCCGCAGTACAGCTTCTGCTCTATCGTGGCTCCTAGTGGGTCTCCGTTCAGCTGCTGCCTGTGGTACTCTAATGTGGGAGGTGGAGGGACCAGTCAAAAGGGCAGGGCTTGGAAGCACCGGGCATTATATTGCATGCATTCTGGGGATTTTCCACTTGTTGCACCCTTTCCCATTGGATGCTGATAGCAAGGGCACCATTGTGAGCATGCTTACGCTGGAATGTGGCTGTGCATGGCGGCAGACTGCATCCTTCCTCCCACTGGCGGCTCCAGCTGCACTGCCCCCTGTGGTCACCCTGGGGGCAGTAGCACAGCAGAGCATGCTGCCCTTCCTCGCAGGAGGAGAACGTCCTCCCTCTAAGGAAGAGAGTGCCGCAGGGAATGCTCGGTCATCCTTCCCCCAGCTGCCCTCTGCTCCTTTAGGCTTGTTCCCAAACCTAGGTCACTGTTGTCCTAAGTGGTAGTCCTACTGCTATGCCAAGGGGACTACGAAGTATTATTAATCAAATGTTAGTGGCAAGCGACTCCTCTTTTGAGTTCTTCTGTAACTAGAATAACATAAAGCTGTATTTGAAAGTTCGAAAGCAGAACCTTAAAATGCAGAGAGCTTCTCTGATAAATGCTTTGAAAACTTTGCTGAAGCTAATGATTTCAGTATTCTAAAATTGCAACTGCAGCAGATTAAATGCTGAGGAAGGATACAGGTAGCCACTGAGAGCATTTTTGTGTCCTAGTGGTGAATATTTATTTTTTCCCCACAATCTGCTGGCTCCCATCAGCACAAGGTAGTGGTACAGTTCATTACGATCCATAGAAATGTAGAATTTGCCAGCAGGTGAAGGCAACTTGGAAATCGTAAATACCCAGTTGTATCTGTCTAATGTGGAATGTAAGAACCCTACTGGCTCATCACACCTTCTCCCCCGTCCCTTTTGCTACCGTGTTTGCCAAGAACATGTATTATCTGTCCAACCCATGTTTGCACCCCCACACTGTTTTTGCACAGACCATCCTTTTCTTTCTTTTTTTTTTATTTATTCTTTTATCGCTCCTCCGCACAGCCGATGGGTAGCTCTGGCACTCCTTCGGAGGGGCTCATTCTCTGACCTGAACGTGTTGGATTATCAATGCCCCATCGGCTCCCTGCCTTTTTCCGCTTTTCTCTCCTGGGCACCTGAACTGTGCAGTGGGCAAGGCAGCTACCCCTGCCTCCGTGGAAGCAGCCATACACCCTGGACGTGTGCCCTTCCCTCTTCTGAGTGGCGAGCCTGTGCCGACACCCAGCCACCACTGGGTGTCAGTCTACAGTGCGCCGCACTGTCCCCCCTCCCCAAGGAAGGAGAGCTGTCTATGGATGATTGATCCTTTCCTTCCAGTGCCGACCCCCAAGCGATCCGAGTCCATTCCTGAACCTGTGTCACTGGTGTGGTGCACAGACCACCCTTTTCATAGAAACTGATGGCAGATAAAGACTGCTTGTCCCGTCTAGTCTGCCCATTTTCCCTACCTAATGTAATATCGCAGACCCTACTTGATCTCTGGCATAGCCCTCCCTTCACTATCCATTAAGTTTCCCGTTTGCCTATCCCATGCTTTCTTGACTGCCGCTACAGTTTTTGCCCCCACCACCTCCGCTCGGAGGCTCTTCCAGGCATTCATTTCTCTTTCTATGAAGAAGTACTTCCTCATATTTCCCCTGACTCCCCCTTCCCCAGCTTCATAGCATGCCCACTTGTTCTTGAGCATCTTTCTTCTGAAAAATGCTTCCCTCCTGCACCTGATTTATACTCATGAGGTATTTGAAAGTCTCTATCATATCCCCTCTTTTTCTCCTTTCTTCCAGGGTGTACTATATTACCTAGTACTTATTACATAATACAGTACAAATACAGGGTGTTGTATATATATATATATATATATATATATATATATATATATATATATATTTTACAGATCTTTTTCCTCCGTTCACTGCCTGTGGGGACTCTGTCAGGCATCCTGGCCTGATCCTGCCCGCATGAGATCCTCCCATCCCAAGTCTCCCCCGCAGCTCTTCTACCCCTTTTGCTCCTACCTTGCAGCTGGACCCCTTGGCTTGTATTCCCCAGGGTGGGGCCGCCACTCCATCTTAGGCGCTCCTTGAAGGCAGTATCTGCTGCATGCAGGGCTTGGGAGAAGGAGGGAATTGAGAGACTGGGTGGGTGGGATCCAGCGGAGGGCATGGGGGTCAGGTGCCGTCACCTACCCCACAGAGCATGGTTTTTCCTTTGTTCGAGAGTTGCCCCCCCCCCCGAGGTGCGGACGTGCAATGACGTCCAGCGCAGGTGTGTGCGCTCCCACGCACATCCGCAGGTCATCCGCCATCAACTCTCCCTTTCTTGCAAGCAATCCCCAGGTTGCAACACACCCAGTCTCTGCTGGGTGTCACTAGCACCAGGGAAACACTCCCAGCCCTCCCCCCAGGAGAGGATTGCTGTCGTCGGATGCTCAATCCTCTCTTCCCCGGCCAACCCCCTGTGATCCGAGCTCGCTTCTGAACCCGGGTCGCTGGTGTGGTTTGAGGTGTGGTATCCAGTGCCTCAACCCTCAGCGCCACTGGGCCAGCCTTAGGGTGTACATATTGAGGTCCTTCAGTCTCTCCTCGTAGGGTCTCCCGTGCAGACCCAGCACCATTTTAGTTGCCCTGCTCTGGACCGCCTCTACCCTGTTTATGTCCTTCTGGAGATGTGGCCTCCAGAACTGGACACAGTATTCTAGATGAGGCTGCCTATCTCCCCCCTTCCACAACCCTTTCTGTGAAAAAATACTTTTTAGTATCCCTCTTGAATTTGTCTTCCACCAGCTTCATGGAGGTATCCTTGGAGTTTGTGTTCCCACTCCATTTAAACAGTTCCCTGCTGTGCAACTTATTTGCCCCATTGAGGTATTTGTATGTATGTGTCAGTCATGTCCCTGCTCTCTATTCTAACCTCTAGAGTGTACATGTTTAGGTCTTTCAGTCTCTTATTGTAACTTCTTTTCTGTTGTCCCTGGATCATCTTGGTTACTGTCCTCTGCACTGGCTCCAGTCTGTCGCTGTCCAGCCTCAAATGTGATCACCAAAACTGTACACAGTATTCCAGGTGAGGATGAACTAACTGCCTACACAGAGGTAGAAGTGTCTCTCTTCTCCAGCTACTGATCCCCTTCTGTATATGCCCCAACAACACATTTGCCTTTCCCACTGTTCTACTGCATTGCACTGTTATCTTCAGAGTGTCAGAAGTTATTTTTTTAATTATTTTTTATTGCTTTTATGAAATTGACCTACAGCAGTTGTTTTCAGAAGTTATAAAAAATCACAGCACTGTTAAGTCCATATAGTTAGAATTGTATCAAATCTTGTAGAGGTACCCCGGGAAGGGTTGCACTTAAAACATATTACAACCAGCTTTATAAAAACACCTTTTGGAACCATGTTCGTAGCCAATGCAACACTATAAGCCATATAAAAAACATTCTAGGAGCAGTCCAATCCCAGCCTCTAAAGCGGATTTAAGTAGTACCCAACAGAGTGTAAATTCATACAAGCCATTCCACCAAAGTCCCTTGGCTGTCGTCGGTGTGTCAGGAAACCGTAACATTGAGTTATGTAGACTTTTCCAGATTTAATTACAACAGTTGGGTTGACCGTAGTAAGCAGCGATACTTATGGATATACCCCACTCTGAGAAAGATGGCTGCTTTGTGTAGTGAGGAGAACATTTAATATAAGGAATAATGTATGGGCACCCATACACTATGAGCCGGCGTTTTCCATCGAGGGGTTGAGATACCAGCATATAGGTTCACACTAGCATATCGACCCAGACATGGAAACACAAAGCAAGTTGAGCATGGTTGCCCATATTTTATTTGTTATAGTGTATGGTTTGATGTGTATTTTTTTGTTTGTTTTGTTAAACCATGTTTATGATGAACACTTCGATACAGTGAGCAGAGAAAGTGAAACCAGGCAGCGGGAGTCAGCGTTAGGGAATCACAGCTGCAGTTAGTGATAGAACGTGCACAATAAGACTTTTTGAACGTTCACAACAACTTTAGAATGTGCACAAAAAGATTTTTGAGCTGCTTGAATTCCATGCAGAATAAGCCCTGACCATACACTATAAACTAACAGATTGCAGATAGCCATCCTTGCTGTCGCTGTGGCTCCCCCAGACTCCGCAGAGATGGCCCCACTGCTATATTACCTGCCACATGACGGCTCCCGTCCTCCACTCTCACCTGCCAGCGCCATCTTACTCTCTCTTTCCCAACACTCTGATAGTCATATGTTCACTTTAACAATTATTTTTAAAATCTTATAGTGCTGTAGCAAGACTGACATTTCCACTGTATATGGCTAGTCTGAGAATGGTATGAGGGTATAAGTCTTTATAAACGGTAGAAGTACCCCAATACTAAACAATTTGAATTACTTTGAACTTTGTGGTAGTAACATACTAACATACTAAAAAGCCAGCAGAATAGACCTAATGGTCTGTCATGTCTGCTCGGTAGCCAGCCACCTAGTGGTTGCTCGCTTTCCCACCCCCGACCCCAGACCCCAAGAGGGTCTTCTTTGGATTTAGTTTCCCTTTGTACCTGTCCCACCCTTCTTGAAGCCCTCCACTGTGCCCTCCTCCACCAGCCTCTCTGGCAGCGATTCCACTGGCTCCACCACCTCTCAGTGAAATAATGCCTACTACATCCCCCTATAATCTTCCCTCCAGCTTCCTCTCATGCCCCTAGTTGTTCCCCCTCTTTAGCCTAAACATCTTCTTGGTTCCTACTAAAAATAACAAATAAATAATAAAAATAGGTTATACTAAAAGTAAGGGGAACTCATAAGCCTTGAACATAAAATAGACTTTTCCTCTTAATACACCATCTCACAAACTGCAGCCATTCATTATGACAAAGTCCCGATTTCCATGGCTGTAATGTGCATACCCAATACCCGCACAGTCCATCCAAACAGCAGATATTAAAAACTAGAAATCCTCTTCTCCCGCTGATCTTTTGTTCCCCAAAATGTCTACTGTTTGATTGCCCCAAATTCCTCTCCTGCTGTGCTTTCCCCTACCACTTGCCCCCATTCTGTTCTCAATTTTTGGATTTCACCCCAGTGCATTACCTTGAACTTTGGCATTGGATTTTTAACTGCAGTACAGTTGACCACTTCCCAGTCTGTCCAGATACTCTTACTCTTTCATATTTGCCCCCCTTCCCCATCCCCACAACAGTTCTCAGTATCATCCAGCAAGAGACATATTTTGCCCACCAGTGTCTCAGGTGAAAGATGGGGAAGAGGATCGGTCCCAGGACTGATCCCTGTGGCACACCACTTGTGATCATCTGTTTATAATTTAATTACCACCTTCTGGGTTTTGATGCTGAGCAAGTTTACCACCATCTTATGAACTTGTCTCCCAACCCACGGTCATGCTCCTTCTTTACCAACTGTCTGTGTTGGATGGAGTTAAAGGCTTTACCGAACCAAGGTACAGTATATTTACCTCTTGCCCCTTGTCCACTGCCATGGTCTCCCAATTGAAGAAACTGAACAGGTGCATCTGACACAACTGCCCCCGTAAAACCATGTTGTCTTTAGTCTTGAAGACCGCTTGTGCCCCCAAAAAACTTGCAGGCATCTTATTTATTATGGATTCTGGCCATTACTTACCATAGACGCTAAACTGACAGGTCTGTGGTTCCCTGGTTCACCCTTAACTTCTATTCCTGTGCAAGGGAACTACGAGCTACATTTGTTGTCCTCCATTCTCTGTCCTCTGAACTTTTTTTTTTTTAATTTATGCTTCTATCATGTTTCTAGGCTTTTGGATGTATCTTTCTTCATCTTTGCCAATCTCGTCATCCAGCCCCCTTCGGGAAGACAAGTTGTACGAAGAGTCTAGAACCCTCTCTTGGAAAATTCAAGAGTCCTGCACAACAGTTTAGGTGCTCAATCTAGAATTTTTTATTTGTATGAAAATGATGAATAGGAAAAAACATGTAAAAAAATGTTATAGTGAAAATAGTGGTGCATCACTGGACCCAAACTCTGGGAGCTATGGCAAAATGGCTGAATCTCCGGGAAATGGGTTTCAGGTTCAAGGGACAATTTACAAAAAAAAAGCACACTGATGAGGAATGTGGTTGCACAGTTCGGAGGTAAAAGTATACATTGGGAAGTGGGTGTACTGGGTTAAAGATGAGTAAATGAAACTGCACATTGAAAGGAAAGTAAGTAAATATAGGAATTTTTCTATGTTTATAGGATTCCACAAGTATGGCAGTGTGGTATTTAAGACAAGATATAAAAAGAAAGTAACTACAAATGAAATAGGATCTAGAATGGAACAAAACTTATGTATTTTTGTATCTATTATAAAAGAAAAAGACTATTATAATATTGCACTAAAAGATAATTGACAAAATGTAATATTTGCTACACCAATTTTTTATTTATTTATTTTTTTTACCTCGTGAACAAGCTCAAAAAGTAAGCAAAACGTAAAGGAAATTGAAAACAAAAATCAGGAAGAATCTTAAGAAATGGTCTGGAAGACTTTATTGAAAAATGACAGGTGTCTCCTAGTCTATGAAATTTTGAATGCAAACCTAATCTTTCCCAGATGCACTGAAATGTTTGGACCCTGGTCATCCAAGAGTTGGTATGGGTAGCACGCTCCTCTTATAAACCAGTTTTTGTATCCAGTATCCAGTCTAGCTGGCAAGAAGATTTTATGAAAATGTAAGTCTGTAAGAAAATGTAAGAGTGGGCTGTACCTCCCCTCACTCCTCCCTCCCCCCTTCCCACTACAGCCTTTGTAACTTTGGTTTTTGCTCCCTTGCACTCTCTACTAAGACACCCTCAACTAGCCAGGCTGCCTTCTCCTACTGCTTTCCCAAACAACGGAATTCTGTCCTACTCTCCATCTGCTCTGCCTCTTCCCTACACTCTCTCTCCTCTCTCTCCTCTCTTCTTCTCAAGATCTCTTCTCACCACTGCCCCTGACCCCCCTGGACCTCTCTTTCCACTCCCCACAACTGCCCCTGCCCCCTCTGTACCTTTCTTCCCCTCTTTCCACTCCCTCCTCCTCTCGCTCACCTCGTCTCCTGCCCTCTTTACTCTAACTCTTCACCATGGCTCCTGCTGCCTACCCCCGTTTCCCCTCCTCCGGACGGACTCTTGTAATATCTACTAGTTAGCGTAACTAACATCTGCCTGCATTTTCTACACTGTGCGCTTAAAATGCAACTTCCTGTTTGTCTTCAGGATGCATTCTGCTATATCTGTCTATGCCAGTTGTCCATAATTTGTTTTAATGCCTCGGTGTAGCTTGTTATATGATGCGTATTTGATAATTAGTATGTTTTTACCTGCTATGTAAATCAGTTCTAAATGTTTTTTGTGTCCCTCCCCTACCCCTTACCTCCAGGACACATCTGAAAATGAGGTGTTAGCAGTTCAGAGTATATCTTTCCTGGTGAAAGTTTTTAAATAAATTAAATAAATGAAGGGGGGCGGCCAGAGCATCTGGTCTCATAGACCCATCTTCGTCAGCCACTCTCTGTCCAGACCTTGAGGGCTATGAGAACATGAGGGGAGGAACAATCCATCAGTACACTTGGTTGCTGAAAGTTGAGAATGGCTATCTCTGGCTAGACAGTTAGAAGGGCAGCTCTTTCCAACTGAGAGTCTCGCTGCTGTGGGGTATCCAACAGTTAGCTCTGGACTGGCAGTATCTGTGCTGCATCATAGTACAGGGAGAGATCTGGGAGAACCAGCCCTCCCTGATCCTTGGATCTGCCGAGGAAGAAGTAGGCTATTCTCAGTGATCTACCCTGCCATAAGAATTGCTGACCATCATATGCCACTTCATCCAGTGTACTGTGTCAATAGGAATTGACAGAGACTGAAAAAAACAGAGAAAGTGTAGGAAGAACCATCATTTTTACAGCAGCGACCTGTCGTTCCAATGGGGGGGATGACATTCCATCTGTCTAGGTCTAGTTGTAGCTGTGTTTGGAGGGGGGAAGTTAGCAGTGAAAAGCTCTGAAACTGTACTGCTTAGATTGACCCCAAGTACTCCATTCTGTGAAGGTCCCAACGGAAAGGGAACTTTTGTCCCAACCCTAAGAAGGGGCAAAATTAACTAAAAGGGCCTCTGTTTTGTTTTAATTCAATTTGTAGCCCAGTAAGTTGCCAGATTTCTGCAGCAGTCACCAGACTGCAGGAAGATCAGTGTCTGGATCTGTGAGAAAGAACAACACATCGTCTGCATAAAGGGCAGTCCTTTGCTAATACCCTCCTGGTCCCTGTGCCCACTTATGGTAGTGTTGACGGATTGCCGGAGCTAATGGCTCAATGTAAAGAGCAAATAACAAGCGACATGGGGCAGCCCTGAAGGATCCTCCAGGAGAGAACAGAGGGTGTAGAGAGATGGTTGTTGGCGCTTACTTGGGCGTGGGGAGAGGAGTAAATCGTGGTAATGAGGTCAGAAAGGAGAAAGGAAAGAAGATTGTTGCAATGTGACACAGAGAAAGGTCCAAGACACTCGGTCGAGGCTTTTTCTGTGTCAAACCTGAGGGCCAGGAGAGGGCGTCCGGTACTGGAAACCTGAGAGAGGATTGAAAAAGCCCAACAGCTGCTGTGCATAGTCTGCCGGGTGCGGACGTACCCTGTCTGATCAGGGTGGCTCATTCGAGGCAGTATGGCATCTAAATGGTGCACTGTTATGGACATGAACAACTTATAGTCGGTGTTTAACACTGATATATAGGCCGATATGAATCGCAGTAGTCCAGGAGTTTCCCTTGTTCAGGGAATAACCAAAATTATAGCGTATCACCACGATGGAGGAGAGAGGGTCTCCTCCTTGAGGAGGTAATTTGCCAGACACTAGAAAAGGAGAAGCAGAGTGGCAGAGAATTTGCAGTGGAATTCTGCCGGGCATCCATCCGGCCCTGGACACTTGTCCAGTGTCAGCTTATTTAGAGCTGTCTGAATTTTTTGAAGAGAGATAGGGACCAGTAAACTAGCTCCATCCTCCTCAGACAATTCTGAAAGACACAGTTCATGAGACAGTTATTTCTACCCCTTTCATCACTGGGTCCTTGACTTTTTTCTTTAACTTCTGTCAGAACGCTTGCATAAAGAGCATCTCTCCACTACAATAAATAAGTTAAAGCCACTAGATTTATACAAGTTATCTTCTAACTTTGGTGTTTTCTAGTTTTGTATTTGCTTTACTTTTCTGTGTTGTTGGTCTACTGTATATTGCAGATAATGCAGCACTTATTTCAGCAAGTCTTTCAAAATGTGTCTGACACTCTCCTGCTAACCTTACAATTGCTGTTTGTAACATCACAGTCTGTTGTCATGGCGAGCACCAAGATGTCATGAACAAAAGCGCTGTGAGGTTAATGAGGGAGAGACAAATGCTTTTTATACAGGTTTTTGGGATAGACTACCAAGATGTGCTGTAAACCTTGGAAAGGAACAGCAAAAATAAGTATTCTCTAGTAAATTGTGATAGCTAAAACACAAATTTATGAAAGTACATGCTGCAAGTATAGAGTTGTTTTTTAAGGTACAAAACACTGAGCAATTGAAAGAAACGTTTGAGTCAGATAGGAGGCAAAAAGTAGTCCAGCATAGTGTTCCATCACAGAGAGAATAAAGGATGGGGTAGTGTGTGATATGAGAATTTTATGCACACCTGCAGTGTGGGATGCTACAGAAACCCTGAGAACGAAGCTCGAGGGATTTATAAAAGCATCCCATACCGAGGGTGTGCATTAAATTCTCATATCACACACTACCCCATCATTAATTTTTTTTATAATAACTGGGTCACTTTTTTCCCATAGGGAAAGCTAGTTGTAATTTGCCATTATAACCAGCTGATTATAATGGCAAACGTGCCCCTTTCACTATGCGAAAAGCACGTGCCACACAGTGGCTCCACGTCTCTGGACCTTTTCTTTTGCACCATCCAGCAGTATAAAAAATATATATTTATTTTTCTATATTTATTATATTAGGTGGTTGGCTGATTGACCCAGGGTGAAGTACTGTAGGAGGCAGGCAGGAGTAATTTTGATGGTGGTGTAGTGAAGGGCAGCTGGGGTCCTTCCGGAGCCTTTCTGTTCTGCCTCAACGCTCTCTTCTGTAAACTGCTCACTGCCGAGGCTCCTCTACTGTGTCTTATGCTGGACTCCCTCCTTCTCACCACAGCGGCTCTTCAGGAGGCCATCACTGAAAATAAAAAAATAGGGCTATACAGAGCCCTCACTGCTACTATCAGATCGCTAATCTCAGGAAAACTGCTGACTCTGCTTGAGGTACTGCTTCTTTTCTTGTCACTTCCTTTCCAAACATAGTTTATATATTTGCTCCGGCGAAAAAAACGTAACTCCAGCAATTATATAAAATAAAACATGGGGAGCTGTGTGTAAACTCGAATTTTACACATACCTTCGGTGTTGGATGCTTAGATAAATCCCTCGAGCTTCGCTCTTGGGGTTTATGTAGCATCCAACACCTCAGGTGTGTGTAAAATTCTTGTTACACACACCACCCCATATATTATTCTATATATAATTGCTGGGGAGCACTTTTTTCCCAGCTTGATTTCTGTGACTATGTGTCTGTCTCTCACACACACACACACACACACACACACACACACACACACACACACAATGTGTGTCTGTCACCTCCCTGCCTTTCGTGAATGAGCATTTTGTTCTTTCTTTTTTTTAACTTATTGTAACCCCTAGATGGCGCTATCCCAGGGGCTACTACCCCTGCCTGATTTGCCACTAACAGGTTGAGGGGCCTGGATCCAATGGCGGGTGCCTCCACCCAGAGGTCATGGTTTGCAATAGTTAAACTTACTTGGTCACAGCCCTCTGGGACACTGCAACCCCCCTTTCTTCCCACTAGTGGCCCACACAATATATCAGAATTACCTTCACAGTATACACTTACCCCCAGGGCTGGTTCAGGCACTGGGACCTCCTGTAAAATAAGATACAGTGCAACAATCAAGTACAATACTTTAACATAGACAAATACCTCAGGCAGTATAACTTTGCTGAAACAAGCAGCTCTGATTTATTTAGGGGAATATAACAAGGACAGGGGAAATTAGGTTAATGAGCTTATCACTTTACTCATCTACTCTATGGCTCTGTGCATAGGCCTATCCCTACCAGTTACTGTCCCTGGGTACCCAAGCCCTAGTGGCTAGTCCAAACCGTGGCAGCTGGTAGGGCCCTTTCCCACAGAGAAAGAAAATTAGTTTAAACAGTCAGCAGTACAGTGATTCCATTTGGATTCAATGTGGCAATTCAACAGGAGCGACCCTGAATTAGTACTCACGACCTCCAAACAAGATAGGGTCCTTCAATGTCAGCAGGCTACTCTTGAGCTCCACGAGACTCCTCACACATTTATATGGCAAACTGCAACAGGCAAAAGTCCTTTAATGGCAGCAGGATTCAATTGAGCTAACCAAGCCTCCTCACACATTTATATGGTGAACAGTAACAGGCAAAAGTCCTTTAATGGCAGCAGGATTCACTTGAGGTACACAAGCCTCTTCACACATTTATATGGTAAAACAGAAAGTACTATACCAGGTAGGCTGCTTCTCTATCCCGATCGCAATTACTGCACAATACCCGGGAGAACACACAGTAGATTCAGTTCCTGACAGACCGAGTGCAATTCAGCAATTTCTCCAGTCTTCTACAGGGTGAGCCTGGTTTCTACTCTTCAGATATCCTTTGATTTCTCTTCACAGGACGGATTCAGTCCTAACAAGCAGTTACACAAGCTGCAGACTGGAACTCTGGGCCTTGCACACGCTTCCGACTAAAACTGCACACTGAAAAAGCACAGGGCTCCTTCCTTCTTCACTGCCAGAGCTCAACTGAAACTCCAATAGACAAAACCGGCACTTCCTTTGAGTTCTCTCCCAGTTCTTGACTGGATTGGCTGTCACTCACAATAGACTGCTCCTGTTGGTCCAAAAGGCAATCAAGTCTAAACTACATCTCCCAGAGTCATTGCCCATACAATCCTCTTGTGGCTGGCTCAGATTATGAGTCCAAGTTCTGATTCGTCCAAGGCACCATTTTAGAGCTAGCTTACCCCACACTGATTGGTCCAGTTCAGCAGTTCAAAACCAGAATGGGAACTAGGCAAACACAGTTCTGACTGCAAAGAAAGCAGGTTAGACAAACTGTAATTTCATTATTACTCTAAATGGTTTCTGGCAAACAGTTACATCTTTCAGATAGGTTCCTTTGCACTCCTAGTGACTGCAAAATGGAGTGAATTGGCAGCAGCTCGAGTGGTACTCAATCAAAGAAACACACAGTCCCCCATACAAACTAATTATGTCTGCAAGCAGACAGCTCTTAAAGAGACAGTACCAGAGGTTCTAAAAACACTCACTGATAAATGGCTTAAACGCCAAACACCATTCAGGCTTGGAGCATTCAAGCAAGCTCCTGGAAGTCTTTTGGGAACCCCCATTTGCAAGGGGGTTACATTATGGTTTGTGATTGCGCTTAAGTCAGACGTGGTTCCAACCATTCTTACTCGAGGTTGGTATGTCCCGAAGCAAACAAAGAGCAAGATCAACCAGATGCACGTTTTTTAAGGTAATAGCAGGATCAACCAAATAGAGAGTTAAAAAAAAAAATTTAGAAGGAGAGATGGACGAGCCTGGCGGATGAGTCTTGGGATTGCTCCTTGCTAACCAACAGATAGAGCCACCATGTTTGTGAAACTGTTCTGCCTGCCCACACACAGAACGTGAGCCAATGAGGGAGCACTGGGTTTTGAGAAGCTGAGCGCGTGAATGCCGTAATACCCCTCAGGTTATTACAGCGATTAACTCACTCGGCCCACAGAAAAAATTGCTCACCAGTTATTATAATGCAGTAAAACCCCATATATGCAACAGGAGTGGAGATGAAGATGACAAGATAAAGAAGATATCTTAGCAAGTGGCATCAGTAACAGCAACATGTAAAAAATATTGTTACTGTTGTCACAACAGAAGTTTTTAAGGTTACTATCATTAAGCAATAAGGCATGACCAAGGGTTATGTTAATGGTCTATTAATCAGCTTCTAGGGGTGTACTGTGGCACGAGCTGTAGGCGAGTGCCACATGCCCCAGAGGGTGATTAACTGACCATTAACATAATCCCTGGGAGTGTCTTATTGCTATTATAATAAAACATGTTTTTAAACAGTGTTAAACCTTGTTCAGCATATGTTTAAGCTCTACATGTATGTTAAAAGATTGACATAAGGCTGTTAGAATGTTTGCAGCCAATCAGAAAGCTCCATTTCTCAGACCCTTTTTATAATAACAGTTGAATACTGAACCAATCACAGAGCAGCTTTCACAATGCTGATGACATTACAATGCCTAGTGCAGCACTGAAGCCAGCTGTTAAAATCAAAGAAAACAGAACAATCTTAAAATAAACTGAAGATTTAAAAACTGTGACCTGTAAACTATAGTTGTGTATCTAAAAAATACAATAACCTGACTCAAAATATGCAGTTTATCATCACTTGTGAGTGAGCAAAACTTTCATAACTCACTTATGGCAGTTATGGTCCTGTCCCCTCACACGTGACGATACATTGCATATTCTGAGTCAGCCCATTGCATATCCCATATTTATCCAAATATTCTGGGAGACATAAAGGCTATCCTGGTAAGTGAGGTTTTGGATGCTTGAGATTTCATTAGGAATTAAAACGATGTGTTTTTGCAGTTTAACCCTTTTTAACATAATCATGAATAAAAATCAAACAGCTGGCTCAGTGGCGCTGAAGGTTGAGGTACAAGATGCCACACATCGCTCCACGCCAGCAACCTGTGTTGGGAACAAGGGTTGGTTGGCTGGGGCGGGGAGAGAAGCATTTGAGCATCCAAGGGACTGTTTTCCTCTCCAGAGGTGGAAGGACTGTGTGATCCCCTGAATGCATACCACCAGGTAGAAGCCTGGGGGCAGTGCGGGTCAAGGAGCAGCAGAAGAAGGGAGGTGCTGCGGGACTCCGGAGCATTCATGTGCATCTACACACGCACATTGATGAGTGTGCCCCAGCTTGAGTAAGGGCTAAAAACAGAGGAAAAATGCTGGCAGGACAGGCGTATAGGACGCCTACATGCCAACCCCTGCCTGCTGCATCACCAGAACTCTGGGACTGGGAGCTGGACTTGTGTGCATTGGGGTGGGGGGGAGGACTGGCTTCCCCCAGTCCACAAGGGCGAATCAGTGGGGGTATTTGGTCTTCAAGTAAGTTCTGGGAAGGTGTAGATCGGTAGGAGGTCTGTGGGGCAGGGCAGAGGGGACCCCAGCCTATCCTGGCCACGGCGCATAAAAAAACGTAGGTGAAAAAAAGGGAAGAGGGGTAAAACACAGATTAAAACAGGATGCTATATCAGGTAATTGACTTTTGAAAGAAGTCCCAGGTAACTGTCTGCTGCTTGTGATATCTTTTAGCCACCCCTTTTAAATGAAGATACCTAAGCAATAAAAGTTATAAGGAGTACACATTGGGTTTATGCTCTAGCTAGAGATCAGACACTTTTCGAAGCAGTCTGTTGGTTCCATGGCTGCTGGTACTATTACAGGTAGTGGTGGATCAGTGTCTGTTCCAAATTGGTCATCTAAATCATTTTTATGTTTGCTTGCATGCGTGTGCAAGAAACATAGTGCCACCATATGAGTTTTCGTAGGTGTGCCTCCCCCACTTCCAATGCCCTGCTCCCTTTTGCAGGTGCGGCTGCACCGCACCAATGAATATCTGAGCTGCCTATGACAGCTGTTCAGATGCAGTGGCGTACAGTTCTAAGGAAAACACCACCACAATCAGCGGTGGTAATGTGTAGGTAATTTGCATACTGCCGTTGGCAGTATGCAAATTGCTACGCCAGCACTGCATCTAGTCAGTTTGTTTTCCCCTCACGAACACCTACATAGCACGCTAGGCTCCACCCTAGTGTGCTCATGCATTCCCTTCCACCCCCGCACTCTGTATGACCGGGGGTGCCCAATCCTCCATTGACTCCACTGGCCCTTCTCCAAACAGACTTCCAGGTGCCACGCTCGGAGCCCACCCCAGTGTAGCAAAAGTCCGTATGGCCGACAGGGCTGCCTAATCCCCCATCGGCTCCACTGTACCACCCCTCAAGAAAATAGACTTGTAGGTGCCACACTGGGAGCCCACTCCAGTGTGGCACAGGTCAGTATGGCCGACGGGGGTGCCCAATCCCCTGTCGGCTCCACTGCCCCCCAAAAAATAAACTTCCAGCTGCCACGCTGGGAGCCCAGCCCAGTGTGGCAAAAGTCCTGAATAGTCTAAAAACACACCTGTTAAAAACAATAAAAATAAAACTGTCCCTTGTTGACTGTCTCACCCCACCCTAACTCCGCCTCACCTCGGTGCACCAACCTCCCCACCCACCCATCATCCCATACTTACTTCCGGAGGCCAACACGATGATCTTTGGTGGACTGGGAACACATCTGCACTCTTCAAAGCCGACTGGGGAACAGTGACCACCAGTCATTGTGGTTTGAAATCACAGAAGGAGCAGAACCAAACCACACACAAACACGTATCCTGGATTTTAGGGGGGCGGACTTTGGGAAAAAGGGGAGATACTTGAAAGAGGCATTAAGGAGAATGGGGCAGGAATCAGGGGTTGAGGAACAGTGGGCAGTATTTAAAATGAGGATTATAAGAGCAACAGAATTATGCATTAAGCAGGTTAACAAGAGGAAAAGGAAGAGGAGACCATTGTGGTTTTCCAAAGAGGTAGCAAAGAAAGTGAAAGCCAAAAAGGTTGCATTCAGGCAATACAAAAAGACACAGGCAGAAGGGGATTGGGAGAAGTACCATGAGAAGCAAAAGGAGGCAGGGAGGTCAGTAAGGGAAGCCAAAGCTCAGACAGAAGAGCACATTGTAAAATCAGTGGGTAGAGGGGACACAACCTTTTACAGGTACATAAGTGAAAAAAGAAAGGCAAAGGGAGGGATAGAGAGACTGAAGGGGGAGGATGGCCGGATGGAGGATGACAACATTAAAGTTGACATATTGAACAGGTATTTTTGCTCAGTCTTTACTGAGAAAGAGGAGGGTAATAGGTCTGAAGGGAGTACAAGGGGTGAGAATGGTGCAGGAATGGACACAAGTCTCTTTACATGAGAAAGAGTCCTGAAGGAACTGGAAGTAATAAGAGTTGATAAAGCAATAGGGCCAGATGGGGTGCACCCCAGGGTCCTTAAAGAACTAAGAGAGGTGGTGGCTGAACCTCTGGTTATCCTGTTTAGTCAATCACTGGAAACAGGGGAGGTACCCAAAGACTGGAAGACAGCAGATATAGTCCCCTTTTACAAAAGTGGGAACAAAGAGGAAGGAGAGAACTACAGACCAGTCAGCCTCACCTCAGTAGTGGGGAAGATCATGGAAGCACTACTGAAGAAGAGATTGGTGGAACATCTGGTTGTCAATGGACTACAGGACCCAAGGCAGCATAGTTTCACCAGGGGGAGGTCATGTCAGACCAACCTCGTTGAATTTTTTGACTGGGTGACTAGGGAGGTGGATCAAGGGAGGGCAGTGGACGTGGCCTATCTGGACAGCAGGGCCTTTGACACTGTGCCACATAGAAGACTATTACATAAACTGGGGAATATGGGTGTGGGCAGGACAGTAGTGTGGTGGGTAGGTAACTGGCTGGGTGGCAGGACACAGAGGGTGGTGGTACCACAGGGATCAGTGCTGGGACCGGTCCTATTCAGCATCTTCATCAGTGGCATTGCTCAGGAACTAGAAGGCAGCATTTCACTGTTCGCTGATGACACAAAGCTCTATAACAGAGTAGACACACCGGAGGGTGTAGACAGAATGAGAAGGGACCTGCAGAAGCCTGAAGAATGGTCAGGGGTTTGGCAGTTGAAATTCAATGCAAAGAAGTGCAAGATAATGCATATAGGGCACAAAAACCCTGGCACAATATATCAGTTGGGGGGTGAGGATATAGCATGCACCAAGCAGGAAAGGGATCTTGGGGTTATCATCTCTGATGACCTCAAGGTAGGAAAACAGTGTGACAAGGCAGCAGGTAAAGCAAATAGGATACTGGGATGCATAGGCAGGGGCATTACCAGCAGGAAAAGGGAGTTCATAATTCCACTATACCAGACACTAGTGAGGCCCCACCTGGAGTACTGTGTACAGTTCTGGAGACCTTACCTACATAAGGACATAGACAGGGTAGAGAAGGTTCAGAGGAGGGCAACAAAGACGGTACATGGATTGCATCACAAGTCCTATGAGGACAGGTTGAAGGAACTGAATATGTACTCCCTGGAGGAGAGGAGGGAGAGAGGGGACATGATAGAGACATACAAGTATCTTACAGGGAGGAACAGGGTGCAGGAATACACTATTTTTAAGTGAATAAGATGTTCCAGGACTAGAGGGCATGGGATGAAGTTGGAGGCAGGACGATTCAGAGGAAACGTGAGGAAGAATTTCTTCACAGAACGGGTGGTAGACAAGGGAACACCCTGCCGGAGGAAGTGGTGGGGGCCGAAACAATCACGGGATTTAAGAATACATGGGACAGACGTAAAGGAATTCTGGAGGTCAGGGGTAAGGGGGCAGCAGACTTCTAGGAAAACATAAACTGAACTTACAAGCTCAAATGGGCAGACTGTGTGGGCCATAGGCCCTTATCTGCCGACACTGTCTAAGTATCTATGAAGAGATTCTGGTAAGCTGTATAATGGCATAAATGGGGGGAGGGTTCAACTTTGGTGCATATCTCGGCCATTTTGGGGAATTTTTTCACCAAATTTTCAACATGTGGTTTTTGGGGCCCCACCTCATGAACTCAGTCACTGTCATTTTGTTATTCGGTCCCGAAAGGTGATTTCGCGGTCACTGTGCGGAACCACTTTTCGAGACTGAGTAATGAAACGACAGTGTCACAGTTCATGAGGTAAGCCCCGAAAACTCTATGTTGAAACTTTTGGTGAAAAAATTCCCCAAAATGACTGTTTTATGAGCATGCATTACACAGTTCCTATGCACGCTCGTAACTTTACAAATTCTTACTATTTTCACTCCAGATTTTCAACATTGCCATTTTTCCACACCTCCTTATGAGCAGTACAACTGTCATTTTTCACATCTCACCCAAAATGTGTTTTCGTGCATGTAGCGCACAATGGCGCAGTTGGTGTGCGAAATCAATGTTCGGGACAGATTAAGAAAATCACAGTGACACTGTTCATGAGCAGAGGTCTTAAAATGGCTATGTTGAAAATTTGGTGACTAAAGTCTATAAAATGACTGTGTTATGAATGTGCATTGCGCAATTTCCATGCACCCTCGTAAGTTCACGAATTTGTAATATTTTCAGTCCAGATTTTCAACACTGGCATTTTTCCACACCTCCTTATGAACAGTACAGCTGTCATTTTTTACACCTTGGCCAAAATGTGTTTTCGCACTTTCAGTGCACAAATGCATGGGCACTGTGGGAAATCAGTGTTCGGGACAGATTAAGAAAATCACAGTGACACTGTTCATGAGTGGAGGTCCCAGAATGCCTGTGTTGACAATCTGCTGTAAAAAGTCCCCAAACTAATTACATTACGGTTGTGCATTGCACAGTTTCTACGCATGTTCGTGACTTCACCAGTTTTTTAATATTTTCACTTCAGATTTTCAACATTGCCATTTTTTACACCTCCCCATAAACAGTACAGCTGTCATTTTTCACATCCTGTTCAAAATGTGTTTTCGCGCCTGTGGTACCAAATGGCGTAGTCGCTCTGCAAAATTAGCTTTACACTAAGAAACTGATATTGCTACTGTTCATGAGGTGGGGGGGTCACAGAAAACCCATGTTGACAATTTGGAGTGAAAATACCAATGAACGTCTGGGGTTTATGACCATAACGGACCACCCTGTAGAGGCTGACAGGCATCAGGGGTGTGACTTGGGATTGTCACCTGTAATGCTCATGCCATTTCACCCCCACCCACACCCTGCAGCCAGTGACAGGCATCGAGGTGTGCCTTGGACTCTTCGGCCCCATAGTTCACCCCATTCTCCTATACTGCACCCATGTCACCGTGTTTCCTTATGAAATGGGGTGAGCATAAGGCCCAAAGACTCCAAGGCACACAGTGACACTTGTCGGTGTCTGCAGGGTAGGGTGTGGTGAAATGGCACGGCCGTTATGCCTGACGACCCAAAGGCACACCCCAATGCCTGTTAGTCTCTGCAGGGTGGGGGTTGGGGTTGGCTTCAGTCCAATACTTCACTGCCATTCCTATTATGCGTCTCTCTAACTCCTACACTACCAATGCCAATACCAGAAAGAAAACATTCGGCATTGACAAATGCTGGTTTCTTTTGTTTACAGTTGATTAAAATCCCATCATCATGAAGGTCTCAAAACACTGAGTTATACCTGTCAGTTTGTAACGTACCCACTCATCAATGAGTTCAATGCTGATTGACAGTTGCCTTGAGATGGTGTACAGGTTTTTGGTTGCTTCCGTCTACTGATCGAGTGTCTCTTTCTTCTTAGTTCACTGTTCACTGTTGTAGTAGGTCCATCTAGTAGAGTAAATTTCTGCCAGTATTTTTTGATTGTCTGTTTATTTCTCTTTGTTTTTGAGTATACTTTATTATATTTAGCATATCACAATACACAGAAAAAATGTATAAAGTTATATACAGAAATCAGAATAAACATATAATGAGAGCAACATAACCAAAAATAAACATCAACAACCCCCCTCCCTCCATCTCGGTCTGGAGCACCAGTTTTTTCTTTAAGAGAGCCACGCAAAAATAAAAAAATATATATATACAGTATGTATGTGTGTGTGTGTGTGTGTGTATGTGTGTGTATATATATATATATATATATATATATATGTGTGTGTGTGTATTATGGTAGAGGAGCCATTTCTATGTTAAACCCCAAAACTTTGCACCTTAATAACTTTGCAACCGTGTGACGGATTTGCCTGAAATTTGGAATACACAATCAAGAACCATAGGCCTTGGGATCTACCAAGTTTCGTTACTGGTCGGCTATACGGCTGCAGAGTTATTAAGTGTGATCTGCCTGCGTCGCCACGCTTTTTCTGGAATTCTACGGCATCGTGACAGGTTGCACGCTTATGCGCCGGTCTCGAATCTTCAGGGAACGTATGCTTTGGGTCCCTGATGTGCCTTCAAGATTTGGTGAAAAATATTAAACGATTCAAAAGTTATTCAAAAACAATTTCCATTATAAGTCAATGGGAAAAGTTAACAAAAGTTCGGACAGTGTCGCAAATGCATTTTTACTTTCGCAAATGGCCCTGTTACTTAGAATCCGCCATTTTGTTTTCAGTTAGTGATCAGAAAAATGCTTGGCATTTAAATTTGGGACCCTCTAGCAACCTAATTCTTTTTGTATTCACCTAGTCGGACCCGAGGATGCTTAGCCATGTCTTTATTTTGGGGTAAAACACTCCAGAAATATGTTTTTCAAATTTCTGGAAAAGTACTTCATAAAATACTTTTGGTTATCAGTGTCGCAATTTTTATGTAGCCAAACTGCTACAGAAGTTTTCTAGTCTGGTGGGAAAATGACAGCAATTCTTTGGCACTGCGCTGCAAAAGAACGGTTGGGAGTTTGGGGCTGAAATTTGGAAGGAACGCAGCCGACATCTCACAGATGTGCCTTTCAGTGTTGTGTTGAAAAAATATTATACGGCAGCAAAGCTACGGCACTCCAAAGTTGACATTTTTTCCCATAGGATAACATTACGGCACCCGACGCATTACAGGAATCTTTTGGCACCCTGCTGCAAAATAACGGTTTGGTCTTTTTTCCTGAAATTTGGAGGGAAGACAGCCAACAGCCCACAGATGTGCCTTTCAGTGGCTTGGTGAAAAAATATTACAGGGAGGCAAAGTTATGGCACTCCGAACTTCTCTTTTTTTCCCATAAGATAACATTACGGCGTTCGCCGCGCCTTTGAGGGCCCGTATCTCGGAAACGGTGCGAGATACGGACTTTTCGTTGGAAAAGTACAAAACTAGCCAGGACAGTCATAAATCATATGACTTTTAAATTATTTTTCTACGTCGTACGGTTCCTGAGATATAACCTATTTAGTATTCCAAGTCCTCATTTTCTGCTCCGATACCCATTATTATGCATACATTCTTTGTACTCACTGTCTTTCTCTATGCAGGTTTTGGGGAAAACCAGCCTGTGTGCTTACATTACTGTTACCGTTGCCCTTTCCGCTTGTGGTTCCGCACCTGCTTCACTTACCATTGACGCCTCACGCCACCATGTGCTATCCATCGCGTTTTTATTTGCACTTGCATTTCTGTTATTTTTTGCCATTTGTGTCTACAGTACTGTTTCTGTTTCTGTTTCACTTTGCGTCACCATGCCCATTGACATTTCCGTTTGCAGGCACCATCTTAGTATGTGACAACACATTATGTGGCAGACCGTTCCCATCTACGCCACCGTGTGCATTACCCTTTCTGTTCTCATTCGCGCTTTTGCGTTACCATGTGCGCCACTGTTAGCACTTCTGTTTGCATTGCTGTTCCTGTTACTATGCCTCAAGACATCATGGGCCCTGCGCTCCCGCCGCCGCATTACATTCACTATTTCTCGTTATCATTCTCACAAAGAAGGAAGAATAGAGGCAGAAACCTTCGTTTGATGCATTATAATGTTGTTAGCAAGACAGTGAGAAATCGGCGTTAAGGTTGAGGTTCCCTGACCTCTGTTCATTTCTACCGGCATTGGGTGTGCATTGGGTATTCGTCCCACTCCTCACCCCATTCTCCTATACTTCTGCTGCTTTCACATGTTATGGGGTGAGAGTTAGGGCTGATAACTCCAGTGCACACCCCAGTGCCGGTTGGGGTGGGCAGGGGTCCAAGGAGGGTTTTCAACCCTAACACCAATTCTCACTTTTGTCGCTGGGAACAACCCTAACTAATGCATTAAACGGAGTTTTTGCTCTAATGTGTATATATATATATATATATATATATATATATATATATATATATATGTATGTAGGGACTACACTACTTAAATAAATGCATTATTTTCCAAAACCTCTGACCCAGGTGAAAGATAAATGATCCCAGTGGGTAAAGAACACTGTTTATATAATAGGGGGTTTGCTGATAACCCATATGATAAAAAGGCAGATCAGCACTCGAAAGCAAACCGCTTGTCATGACATGTACACAGTGGAAAAGGCGGCAGGTTATCACTACTGTGATTACGTATCTGCTGTTATCACCACTGTGTACACGTCATTAACAAAACACTACCGAACACCACGAGAACACCCGAACAGAAATGAACACCCCACGGAACAGGTAAAACATTAAATAACACAAAACATTACCTCAAGAAAAGTGAACCCCTGTTATATAAAATGGATACGTGATGGGCAGTCATACGATAAATCCGCTATTGCATGACCGCCCATCACATATCTCCTTATTATTTTTCACTTGCCTACATCACAATCAACTTGATTGTCAGCCCATTCTGTCAGTCCCATGATGAATTTGCTCATAATAGTCACATAGAACACAGACATTGTATCCACAGAACATACAATGGCCTGTGTTCAAATATGCCATTAATTGCCACTCGTGAGTCATGGTCCCGTCCCTAACTCATGGAAATAAATGGCATATTTGAACACAGGCCATTGTATATCATATATATTATAGTGGCGCGGTAGCACCACTATAGTTAGGGTTCAATGGTCACTGCTGTGTTAAACCCCAAATTTTTGCACTTTAATAACTTTGCTACCGAGTTACATAAAATGTTGCATGCACCATCGGGGACCAAAGATCTCTTGATGTAGCAAGTTTCATTCTGATTGGGTGTGCGGTTGTGGAGATACAAATTGTCATAATATGTGAAAATTATTCCGACCACAGGGGATTGGAGTAGGGTGGTATCCAACATTTACTATCTGGAGTCCCTTACAGCCAAATTACATAATAAAGTTTCACAGGCCAAGATATGGAGGCCATGGGTATTTTACATGTCTAGTAGAGATCCTGACTTTGTGCCTTAGGGTGGGAAGCTGTGGAGGTATTTGGTTACCAGGGGAATGATGTTTTAAACAAAAATATGGAGATTTTCTCTACAAGGGCGTCAAGTGTGAATATAATGGGGATAATAAATTTAATATTCATTTCAGAGAGGGTAAGAATGATGGTGAAATAATACAATCAGTCGTATTGTATAAGTGTACTTTTATTTATAATATAATGGCACGGTCTATGTACAATGTGTATACATACAAGTCCTGTAAGATTATTGGAAATGACAAACCAACAAAGTAACAGACTGTACTGGAATGTGATCACATCCATCTTTAATAAAAAAAAAAAATTAAAAAATTTGAAAATTACAGGGCGTAGCCAGCCGCCGAGCGAGCAAGTCACATTATTCGAGCTCTGTTCTTCTTTTTGAGGAAAAGAGAACTTCTACCTGTATGACTGAGAGCTTTGGTGATTGAAAGTTGTTGGATTTCATAGTCTAGCCTTGGGAAAGACAGCAGGTTACTTTTTTTGAAATGGGTTGTCCAAAGGGAGCTGGAAAAAGTTGTCCTGCCACCGGGACCTCTGGGTCTTCCAAAGCGCCAGCGTGCTAACACTAGTCCGGAGAGCCACACGGAGGGATCTAATGTAGAATCCCAGTGTGGTTCTCTGGAAAGGTCAGAGAAGCAGTGAGAGCCTAAAAGAAGGCCTTCGCCAGGTGTAAGGATAAACAAGGGAAGGAGAATAAGGAGAGTACCAAATGAGAACAAGGGAAACCAAAAGGGCGGTCAGAGAAGCAAAGGCAGAGACAGAGCTGCATATTGCAGCGGGGTCAAAAGTGGGGGAAGACAGTTCTTTAGATATAATAGGGGACAAAAGAAAGAAGGGAAGGAGGAATTGTTAGACTAACAGAGGGAGGCAGGGTAATTGAGAAGGACAGACAGAAAGCAGCCATTCTTAACGACTTCGTCTGCCGTGTATTCACAAGGGAAGACAGAGGACCTCTGCCAGAGAGTGGCATTGAGACAGCTGTAAGGGGGATCCCGGAGATGAGGCAGCAAGTATTTACCAGTCAAAGGGTTCAGAAAGGGCTAGCAGCCTTAAAGATGGATAAGGCCCTGGGGCCAGTTGGGATGCATCCATGGGTGCTCGAGGAGTTGGTAATGGAACTGACTGAATCCCTGGAGAGGCTGTTCAATAGCTTAGTTCAGACAGGGTAGGTTCTACTCCATAAGGGGGAGGACAAGGAGCAACTGGTTAACTACTGACCTGTCAGTCTTACCTAAAGTATGTTATGGGTAAACTGATGTAGACACTACTGTAATCACAGACCTTGTGAACTACCAGGAGAGCACTGGACTCAAGGATAGTAAACAGCACGGGTTCATGGCAAGAAGGTCTTGTCATACCAACCTGACAGTATTCATTGACTTGGTAACAAGGGTAGTGGATAGGGGCCATGCTGTGGATTTACACTACTTCGATTTCAGCAAGACTTTACATTTGGTGGCTCACTGAATGTTACTAAAAAAGCCAGAGGATCTGGGTGCAGCAAAGGACACATTTAGATGGGTGAGAAACTGGTTGGGAGGGAGACAGCAGAGTGTTGTGGTTAACGGAATCCATTGGAAGAGAGGGAGGTCACCAGTGGAGTGCTGCAAGGATCGGTCCTGGGTCTAGTCCTTTTCAGTATGTTCATTAGCAACATGGGAGAAGGAATCCAGGGCAAGATGTGTCTCTGCAGATGACACTAAGCTGTGTGGCAGCGTAGACCACAACAAGGGGGGTTAGTAAGATGCAGAGAGACTTGCAAAAGCTAGAGAGGTGGTCAGAAGTTTGGCAGTTGAAATTCAGTGCAAAAAAGTGTAAGGTGATGCACATTGGGAATAAGAACCCGAGGATGGGGTGCTGGGTTGGGAGGTGTGGGGGAGTAAAACTGTGCACGACCTCTGAGGAAAGAGACCTAGGGGTCATCATCAGTGACTCCTGAAAACAAATCAAACTAGTATAACAAGACCTACAGTAAGGCAAACAGGATGCTGGTGTGAATAGGAAGGGGTGTTGACGGCAGAAGGAAAGAGGTATTACTATCTCTCTCTCTATAGATCACTGGTGAGGCCCACCTGGAGTACTGTGCCCAATTCTGAAGTCCTCATCTAAGGAAAGATAAGGAAGGGCTGGAGATTGTGCAGCGCAGGGTGACCAAAATGATTCAAGGCCAGCAAGTAGATCTTATGAGGATTGTCTCAAGGCACTGAACATGTAGATGCTGGAGACCAGACATGAAAGGGGAGATAAGGTCCTGAAAGGAATAAACAAGGTAAACTGCGAGGGACTGTTTAGCATTAGTAGTGGATCCAAGAACACAGGGGTACGAGTGGAAACCGGGGAGATTCAGGAGGGAATTGAGAGAGTTTTTTTTTTTTTTGTGAACTTTCTTTATGCTCTCCCTTCTCTCTGGCTTACCTGGACTCTCTCTGCCCCCCAGCCCTGCCCACCAATATGGGCCCATCTCCTCACCGCACCTACTGATCACCCGACCCCCTGGCTCTGAGCCTTCTGGGGTGGGACCGCCAACTCCTCCTGGTGCTGTATCTACAATCTAGTGGAGTGACTAGGGCATGGAAGGAGTACTGCAAGGAGGCTGGGTAGACCCGGCATTGGGCATGGGGGCCATCCACTAGACCCACCTTCGCCTACCAGTAGCCAGGGCTTTTTTCTGTTTTCGCCCCTTCCCTTGGCATGGACAAACAGTGCACTCCAGTCTGTGCGTGCATGCTCCTGCACACACACACATAGGGATGCTGCTGCAGTAAATCCCCTTGGCTGGATCCCCTGAGGCTACTGTACCCACCAGTCTCCACTGTGAGTCACCCAGGCTAGGGATCAATGTCTCCCCCTCTTCCCAGGAGAGGAGAGCACTCCTCTAGATGCTTAATCCTCTCCTCCCCGTCTGATGCCTGGCTCCCCAGGCTTGCTCCTGAACTTGGGTCACCAGCATGGCATGAGGTGCAGTGATGCCTCAACGCCACCTGGCTGGACTAAGAAAGTTTTATTTTACAATAAGGGTGATTGAGTCGTGGAACAATGTGCCAGCTGATGTTGGCGTCAAAACTGTCAGTGGTTTCAAGCATGGCTGGGACAGAGTGAAGGGCTTAGTGGTTGCTCATGGTGATAGCGGTAGGACTAGGAGAATGGGGTAGATAGTGTGCGTTCGATTCCTGTATGGACGATACGTCCTGGGTTTCTTAGGATTTGGGCAGACTGGCTGGACCAATGGTCTTTTTTGGCTGTCATTTCCTATGTTTCTATGTAACAACCAGAGCAGAGATCGTGGCAACCATGACTCCAGAACCCCTAACCAAAAAATAAATAAAAAATTACAATGCCACAGTAAAGGCCCATCCTCCGACTGGAAGCAGACTTTCCAGTTTCTTTGGGGAATGGGTCCATTCAATGGTAGACAGATGGGTCCTGGATGTTCCCCGGATCATGCTGTCTCGCTTCAAGGCTACAATCTCTTTAGACTCGACTGGTCAAATAAGAAGGGGGGGGTTGTGCTATCTACATTAAGGACAACCTCTCTAGTCACCTTGTCAGTTTCTCCTCCACAAACACCCAAGTGTAGCTTCTCCCTGTCAAACTACTCCTTAGTGCCCAAAATAAAGTGCTCACAGTGGCTGCAGTCTATATCCCTCCTAAAGATCCTCGATCCGGTCTCCAGACAGTTCTTGAATTTGTAAGGTTGCAACCTCCAGAAACCGAGCTGCTTCTCCTTGGTGATTTCAATATAAATTGGCTCGCCTCTGATACTGGATCCAGCAAAGATGCCATCCTAGCAGCCAACCTGACACAGATGGTCACCTCCCCAACTAGAAAAAACTACAAGACTGGAACATGCACTCTCATTGATTGGATACTCACTAGTCACCCGGACCAGATAAAAAACACTACTGTTCTCCCTGACTCTCTCAGTGACCACTCCCCTGTGATTTGTACCTGGTCGAATAAATTCCTTAAACTACCCCCCAAAATTATCTCGAGTGCTACCACATGGAAATCTCACTAAACTCAAGACCTATCTCCTGCAACAAGACTGGTAACCAATTTTCAATACGTCTGACGTTGATGCTGCCCTAGAATACTTTATCACAACTTTCAACACTGCATGTGACACTTACGCTCCATTAAAAAAGCGTAAAATCAAAGCTCTTTCAAATCCTTGGCTCACAGCCAAACTACTGGCTCAACTCAAAGCTTGTGACCATCTCTGGGCCATAGCCAGAGCCACGGGCTCCTTGCAGGACATACCAAAGTACAAACAGGCACGAAACCTATGCACTTCACAAATCAGGCAAATGAAGAGCTCCTATTTCAAAAATACCCTTGCAACCACTTGGGGTGACGGGAGAGCCTTCTGGGACAACATCCGAAATATTACGGGTAAGCAGTCAAAATCCTCTCGCACTATTATGAATGTTGATGGCTCCACTACCCTTGACCCAAAGGTTATGGGAGATGCCCTAAATAAAACATTCACAGACCTCAGTGGGGTCCTCCCGACAGATTTCTTCTCGGACTTGCCCTTGCCAAATCTCGTATCCCAAATCACCTCAACTGACCAACCGCTATTTCATTTCAAAATAGTCAAAGCACATGAAGCCTACAGACACATAAAAAAGGCCTGCTCTAAATCCAGAACAAGCAGTGATACTATTGATCTAAAAATCCTGTCTCTCACCTTGGACGAAGTGATCCTCCCTCTCACCAAAATTCTCAATCTTTCCCTTTGCCAAAGTCAATTTCCCAACAAATGGAAGTCTGCTATAGTTACACCAGTGCTCAAAGGGGTGACAAATCCATACCAGGGAACTATCGACCTATATCAATACTCCCACCCCTCTCCAAAGCACTGGAACACATCGTGGCTGACCAACTCTCAGACTACCTGCAAAAGTATAATTTACTCTGTATGCAGCAGCACGGCTTTAGGAAAGGGCACAGTACATCAACGGCCCTACTAGATTTCTGAGGAGAAGTTCACACTGCTGTGGACAAAGGCTACCAAACCGGAGCTGTTTTCATTGACCTCACAAAAGCATTTGATACTGTTCACCATGGTTTACTAATCTCACTACTGCTCAGGCTTGGGCTTGCTGAAGGACCTGGTGCCTGGGTTAAAAGTTACCTGACAAAACGCTCACAGGCAGTAAAAATCTCTGATGTACTCTCTTACTCTAAACCTGTCCTCTCAGGTGTACCTCAGGGATCAATCCTAGGCCCTCTCCTTTTTAGCCTGTTCCTAAACTCTCTCCCTGAATTCTGCCCAGAAACATTAATCTTATATGCTAATGACGCTGTAATTCTCTCCTCCCACAAGGATCCCAACCCATTATGTCAGAGCCTGCAATTTGCCTTCCCTCGTGGTCGAAAAGTGGTTCCTTAATCATAAGTTGGTCCTAAATCACAAAAAACAAAACCATGCTTTTCACCAGTCATCAAAACAGAAATAGACATATTCCACTCACTATAAAAACTTCCACTGGAAATACACTTGAACAAGTGAATACCTTCAAATACCTTGGCATCACCTTGATCAAGGTCTTACCTTTATGTAACTCACATTGACAACACAGTGAAAACAGTGAACCAACGCATTGAAATACTATTTCGGAACCGTCAATACCTTACCCAAGCTGCCCTGCGGATTGCTATACAAAGCTGCATTATCTCAATCATAGACTATGGCCTAATTATCTATGGCTCAGCCACTACCACCGCAATAAGACACATCTCAACCGCACTAAACAAGGCATGTGGACTCCTCATTGGTGCACAGAGATGGACCCACACCTGTGAGCTTTACTCGGAAACCGGCTGGTTACAACTCTCCAACCGCCTCGCGTATCTCACCTGCTTGATGGCAAAAAAATCAACCCTGGGACTGACTCCACCGTGTATCCAAGACCTACTCTGTCTGAATAACAGCACAACGTCCCACCAGAAGATCTGAGCACCAACCTTTTCAGGTCCCCAGATGCCGGACGGCTCAGGGACAAAGATCGTTTGCCTACCGGGCCCCTAACTGGTACAATGCCCTTAGCTTACTTACTCTATCCTCCACATCACTGGGAGCTTTCAAATCCATGCTCTATGCTCACCTCTCTGCCTCCAGCTCCTGTGACTGCTTTGACTAAAGGCTTATCCCTCCATTGTCCATCCCTCACCATGGCCTGTCATTTGACAAAGACACTCGGAGTACCACTAACTGGTCCTGTCTGCTACTGAGCCTCCTTCTTTTTTCTCTCTTTCTTCTCTTTCTCCCTCAATCTCCTCCTACTTTTCCCTCCTTATCTTTTCTTAAATGCCTTTGAATACCTTTTTTCTTGAAAAAATAATTATTGATTTATTACTGCCTTTGTAAATTGCTGAACAATTTTATTATTGAACATTTTTTGTTATTACATGTTTTGTTTTTTTATGTAGTATGTGACGTGAAACCTTTGTAAAAGAGCCTTGGCTCAAAGGTATTAATTCCTAGACCAATAAACTAAACTAAACTAAACTAAACTAAACTGAACCAGTACCATTTCCAGAACTCAACAGAGGTGTATACTTCCTATTCTTTATTGTTATAGAATGCACAGGGTTTACAAGGCCTGCAAGATGAGTCTTGCACCACAGGAAGGTCAGTTTCAGTTGCTGGACTGTGCGATTGAACATGATGAAGAGCCGCACCATGGGCTGACCCCAGCAGGTGAGAATCACTACCGATGCAACTCTCGGGGTGGGTGGCCCACCTGACTCAGCTCTCATTGGTGGTCATTACTGGACTCTTGCCTCACCATCACAGTGTACTGGAAGTGAGAACAGTGTGCATACAGTAACACAGTAGCTCTCCAATGATTCAAGGACACCATTCTCCACCAAGATGTTCTGATTCTCACAGACAACAGGACCATAGTGGCATACATCAGCCAGCAAGGAGGAACCAGAAGCAGATGCATGCTTCAAGAAAATCTGCAGTTATTTCAATGGGCCGAAGATCATCTCTCCAGCCTCTCCGCAGCTTACATCCCAGAACAAGACAACTTCATGGTGGACTGGCTCAGCCACAAGGACATTCTTCCAGGAGAGTGGAAACTGAATGACTGTGCATTTCAACTACTAACTTGATGTTGGGGTACTCCCCGGGTAGATCTTTTTGCCTCCAGACAAAAGCCCCAAACAAGGCTGTTTCTGTTCTCTCACAAGGAACGATGTGCATTGGCAAGAGACGCCTCCTCTCTCCATTGGGGGCAGTGTGGACTTGTTTACACTTTTTCTCCCAGTCCCATTCTCTCCAGAGTGTTACACAAAATGGCGCAGGACAAAGCGGAGCTAATCTTAGTCTGCCCCCTACTGGTCCCAACATCCATCGTGCCCCACATCTAATCTGCATGTCAGTGGACGTGCCACTGAGATTTCTCGACAGCCCAGATCGTCTTCTGCAAGGGCCCATAACTCGTCTGAATCTCTGCAGTGTGTCCCTCTCGGCCTGGAGCTTGAGTGGCAGACGCTAGAATACTCAGGCTATTCCCTGGAGGTGATTGAGATGATGATGCACTCCAGACGTCAGTGAACTTCAAGTGTGTACTACAGAATTTGGCTGAAGTGTTTTTGTTTTTTTTTTTGGCTCTGAGGCAGGAATACAGACTATCAGCCTATATATTTACCAATTCTCCTTTCTTCCTTCAGTGAGGGTTTCGATAAAGACAGGCACAAATACCATGCACTCAAAATACAAATTGTGATGGTGCTGGCTAAACTGTTTACACATCACTTGATTACACAAAGCACAAAAAAGCTGCACTACGATGAAGAAAAATAGCTGTGTCCAAATGGTAGTTTGTATTCTGGCAGAGTTCCACTCATGGAAAATTGCTCTGCCACAGCAAAAACTACCATTTGGACACAGCAATTTTGTTTGATTTCGTTTCTTCTCAGAGTGCAGCTTTTTTGAGTTTTGTGAGGTTCGATAAAGGGCTGCAATCAGCAACACTTCAGTTGAAGGTCTTCACCTTAGGCACTCTCCTACTGGTAGAATCAGGACATTTGCTGGGATCCCACGTTCAAATCAGACAATTTTTACAAACTGTGACCTTGAAACATTCCCCAGTAAAGTCTGCTGTTCCTCCATGGCACCTCAGTCTGGTCTTTCAAGCTCTAACAGAAGCCCCCCTTTTGAACCACTGGGGGAAGCCTCCCTTCTCCATCTTAACGATGAAGGTTACCTTCCTCATTGCTATTTCTTCGGCTAGAAGAATTAATGAGATTGGTGCACTCTTTTCTGAAGAGTCCTGCACTGTTTTCCATCAAGATTCAATTGCGTTACACGCTGACCCAGGTTCCCTGCTGAAGGTGACTTCCGCATTCCACTGTAGTCAAGAACTGGTCCGTCTGTCTTTCTGCCCTAATCTCTAGAATGACAAAAAAAGAGAACCGCGTTCTCTAGATGCTTAACATGCCTTAAAGCAGTACCTCAAACGAACAGGGCAGCTGTGTAAGACTTCTGGTGCTAACATCTAGATGCTCAACATGCCTTAAAGCAGTACCTCAAACGAACAGGGCAGCTGTGCAAGACTTCTGGTGGTAACATCTGATCAGAATCAAGGCAAGAAGATGTCTAAGAACTGTAGTGCCAGGTAGATTCGATCAGACATTATCCTCTGTTATAGACATGCCAGAGTTCTGTTACATGTCCAGTCAAAGCTCAACTCGGGCTATGGCTACTTCGAGGGCAGAACTCGGATGCAGCGCCAACAGACATTTGCAGGGCTGCCACCTGGTCTTCTTTACACACATTTACAAAGTTATGTAAGTTGGATGTACCGCTTCTGCGGCAGCCTTTTTGAGTCGCAGAGTCTTACAGGCCATCATTGATGTTTAGCTTGTATGGCCATCTTACTTCCCACCCTGAGGTACACTTGTCTCACTGCTGTTGTATATCCCAGTGGTTACTGAGCCCTGCAACCAGCACAAGGAGAGCGAAACTGAAATTTAAATACCTGTAAATGGTCTTTCTCTGACTGCTTGTAAAGTCATTGGTCTTGGCAGTTCACTGCTCGGGTATGTTTGGGATTATCAGTTAGGAGTACAGTGTGTAAAGTTAGTCCATGTGATGAGATCAGACTGAGGGAACAAAGTCATGAAAAGGTGTCAGCGTGGCTTAGTTGGCAGCACATCTGCCTCTGGGCCAGAAGGTCATGGGTTCTAGTCCCACACTGGGATTGGACTCATACCTAAATGCTGTCACCCGAGTGCAATATTGGGGGGTGCTGTACTGTTGGGGTGTGCCGTCCTTCAGATGAGATGTTAAACCGAGGTCCCTTCTACCTATCCTGGCGCTGTTCTGTTGGGTGTCCAGGTGGAAGTTAAAGAACCCAAGGCAATTTTCGCAGAGTAGAGGAATTTTTATTTGGAATAGAAATACAAAGGATAACATACAATCAGTCACTATATACAAACATAAAATACTGCTTGTCAAACAATGTATCACTACAGAAAATTCGAAGGACAAATAAATGAAAATAATAAAAAAAAAAAAACTCTTAGTAGTCAGTTACTGGAGGCCTGGCACATTCTTCCATCGAGACTTCCATAGTTTTTCCAAAACATGTGCCTTGTCATATTCATATTGTATAGTCAGTTCATGTTCCACAGTCATGACAACAGTTAAAGGGGTAAGTTCAAGCTGTCGCAATACATATTTATACCTGGTTTGCCAAAGAACAAATTTAATACATGTTAAAATCAAATGCAGAGTTCCGTCATCTAGAAGCTGCAGTGAGAAGGAAAATTCTCCAACAATTTCCTCATAGATCAGGTGACCCCACACCGGGTTTCTCCATCTAGCAGCCAATAGGGTCCAGAATGCCACTGTATAAGGGCAAGACACAAAAAAATGTTCCATTGTTATGTTTGCTTGCATGCATGTGCAAGAAACATAGTGCCATCATCCGAGTTTTCGGAGGTGTGGCAGCCCTCTTCCAATTCAGTCAGTGTGTTTGCAGGTGCGGCCGCAGTTCTCGAATGCCTGCTGGAGCTGTCTATGACAGCAGTCCAAAATGCAGTGGAGTACAGTTGAAAGGGGGAGCTACGCTTCAATGAGCAGCGATAAGATATCGCCTGCTCATGTGCGCTCCCCATACACACACACACATATGCATACTGCGTGCTCGCCTCCTCCTCCTCCCCCACGCACACACTGTGTAGCCGACGGGGGTGCCCAATCCCCTGTCGGCTGTGCTGCACCCCCCCAAAAAACAGAGTTCCATATGCCACGCTGGGTGCCCACCCCAGCGTGGCTACACATTGTATAGCCGACGGGGATGCCCAATCCCCCATCGGCTCCACTGGTTCCCCCGCAGAGTACAGGGTGCCACGCTGGGAGCCCACCCCAGCATGGCAAAAGATGCTGTCGCCAACAGGGTGCCCAATCCCCCGTCGGCTCCACGCCCCCCCACCAGCCATCCTTGTGCCACGCTGGGAGCCCACCCCAGCATGGCAAATGTCCCGTCGTCATTTTAAAACAAAAAACAACCTGAAACTGAAAAATGGTCCGTCGCTGTCTGGCCCCACCAGCGCCCACCCACTGCGCACCCGCCTCCCCACCCCTCACCCATACTTACCTCCGGACTCCGCGCGACAATCTTTGTGGACGGGAACACGCCTGCAGTCTTCAAAGCCGACCGCGAACTGAGGAAATGCCGTAAGCTGTATAATGGGATAGATAGGGTTTTTTCAACTTTGCTGCATATCGCAGATATTTTTGAATTTTTGCACCAGATTTTCAACATGGGGTTTTTGGGACCCCTTCTCATGAATGCTCTCACTGTTGTGGCGTTAATCGGGCCCGAAAGGTGATTTTGCAGTCACTGCGCGAAATCACTCGGGACCAAGTAATGAAACGACACTGCCACTGTTCATAAGGTGGGCTGTCAAAAGCCTATATTGAAAATTTGGTGGAAAATTCTAAAGTGACTGTTTTACTTTGAGTGTGCTATGTAGTTCCTACACATGCTTGTAAGTTCGCGAATTTTCAATATTTTCACTCCATATTTTCAACATTGCCATTTTATTACACTTCCTTATGAACAGTACAGCTGCCATTTTTCACATGTCGCCCCAAATGTGTTTCCGCACATGTAGCGCACAAGGGTGGAGTCGGTATGCGAAAGCAATGTTTGGGACAGATTAAGAAAATCACAGTTACTCTGTTCATGAGCAGAGGTCTTAAAATTGCTATGATGAAAATTTGGTGACAAAAGTCTATAAAATGACTGTGTTACGAGTGAGCATTGCGCAGTTTCCATGCACCCTCGTAAGTTCATGACTTTGTAATATTTTCAGTCCAGATTTTCACCAGTGGCATTTTTCCACACTTCCTTATGAACAGTAGCTGTCATTTTTCACAACATGGCCGAAATGTGTTTTCACACTTTCAGCACAGAGATGCGTGGTCGCTGTGGGAAATCATTGTTCAGGACAGATAAAGAAAATCACAGTGACACTGTTCATGATCGGAGGTCCCAAAATGCCTGTGTTGACAATCTGCTGTAAAAAATCCCCAAACTAATTACATTACGGGTGTGCGCTGCACAGTTTCTATGCACGCTCGTGACCACCAGTTTTTTTAATATTTTTACTGCGGATTTGTAACATTGCCATTTTTTACACCTCCCCATGAACAGTACAGCTGTCATTTTTCACATCCTGTTCGGAATGTGTTTTTGCACCTGTGGTGGTAAATGCCGTAGTCGCTGTGCAAAAGCAGCTTTTGGCTAACAAACTGATATTGCCACTGTTCATGAGGTGGGGGTCACAAAAAACCATGTTGAAAATTTGGAGTGAAAATACCAACGAATGCCTGAGGCGTAAGGGTTTCCAACCATAACGCCCCACCCTGTAGTGAATGGCAGGCATCAGGGGTGTGACTTGGGATTCTTGCCTGTAATGCTCATACCATTCCACACCCTGCAGCCAGTGAGAGGCATCGAGGTATGCCTTGGAATCTTCGGCCCCAAAGGTCACCCCGTTCTCCTATACCGCACCCATCTCACCGTATTTCCTGATGGAATGGGGTGCGCATAAAGGCCAAAGACCCCAAGGCACACCATGACACTTGTCAGTGTCTGCAGGGTAGGATGTGGTGAAATGTTGTGGCCGTTATGCCTGACGACCCAAAGGCACACCCCAATGCCTGTCACTCTTTGCAGGGTGGTGGTGGGGTTGGCTTCAGTTCAATACTTCACTGCCATTTCTATTATGCAGCTCTGTAACTTCTACACTACCAGTGCCAATGCCAGCAAGCAAACATTCGGCATTGACTAATGCTTGTTTCTTCCTGCAGTGCACCAGTAGGCCTGGGGCACAGCCTTTCAGCCTGACATTTGTGCTTGGCATTAGTTTTTATAGCCAGTCTCCTACTGCAACTGAGCCATTGAACATCCCACATCCTAGGGAGGGTACGAACATCTATTAATAATTTCTGTATCAAGGGGATGTGACATGCAGCGATACCTTTAAATACTGGTGAAACAGTAAAGGCCTGTGTTTGTATATCTGAATAAATTTGAGGCCAGCTTTTGGAAAGTACCCTGGTGGGCTTCAATTTCCATTTTCTCAATTTAACAAGTATAGGCTTGATAAAATTCGGAGCTTGGCAGTAAGTATTGGGTAGCACCAAAAAAGCAGTCCAACAGGTTAGGAAAGGCCAAAGCCATGGTTCTGCAAACAGCCAAATCGCTGCTGTTGGCGTATCTACCTTTGAAAAATTAGTAGAAAAAAAATGATACTGTATGTAACCCCTAGGTGGCACTATCCCAAGGGCTACTACCCCTGCCTGCTTGGCTAGTAGCAGGTTAAGGGGCCTAGGTTTAGTGACCGGTGCCTCCACCCAAAGTTCAGGGTTGATATCAGTCTGACTTACCAGGCCACAGCCCTCTGGGAGACTGTGACCACCCCCACCTCCCGCTTGTCTCCTGCTAGTGGCCCACACAGTACACAATGTTTACCTTCCCAATACTCCTGATAGGCTCTACACATACACCTAGGTTTAGCACTTACCCCCAGGGCTGGTTCCTTCAGCTTGGCTCTGGGGACCCCCTGTAAAATAAGATGATGCAAGACAAAACAACTGCAATACCTTAGGCTTAAACAGACACCATAGTCAATATAGGTTGCAGCAAAAGAAGTAGATCTGATTTATTCAGGGGGCTGTTACAAGGATGGGGGCAAACAGGGTAATTGCTTAAAACACATTATAAATATCACAGTTGTGCATGCAGTCAGTGTCCTTATCAGTCACACTCTCTGGGTACCCAGGATGGAAAAGGGGGCTAGCCAGGACTGTTGCCGGGGGTGGGCTGGCGTTGCAACTGGTAGGGGCCCTGTGAGGAAGAAGAATTAACATGCACACCCACTGATTGTAATCCGGAGCGGGAGGGCTCAGTTCGTGGAAAAAACACAACAAATTAATCAGATGACACACTTGTATTTTAAAAGATATGTTGCAGGGAGCTACCCTGTTTACTACCCACGATACCCAAGACTGAGAACAGGATGGTTGATGGATGTTCTGGACTGCCAGAAGGAGCAGAGTAGGGAGACAAAGCCTTTGTGGCAGCGCCCAACTGCATTTGATAGCAGGCGGATTCAGTCCGATGCAAGCTGGGTACCGCTTCCAGCCTTCAACACACAACTCGGCTTGAGGGGGGAACCAGGTTGTGACGCCCCCTCCAGTTCACAGCACATTTATATGTAACTGAGGACTACTGTACCAGGCAATCGACTCCTCGATCCCGATCGCAAAGTCACTGCTATACCCGGGAGCTTGAAGGTAGCTAAGGTCCTGGCAGGCCGATCGCGCTTGGCAAAATCTTCGGTCTTCTTCAGGTTGAGCCTGGTACCCATCCAGTAGCTTACTTCACTGTACACCGAGCGGACCACTGTCCGACTATTTTTCTTTCCCTTTCTGCAAAACCGCAACAGGACGGGTTTCGGGCCTTGCACGGTTCTCCCGCACGAACTACTGTGCAACACGGCTGCTCGATTTTATGTGAGTGCATTCCTCCTCAACTTCCAACTCAAATCTTGCTTGCCAGCAGACAGCTCAGGGGATTTCCCTTAGATCCAAAAGGTTCGGTTGGGCAGTTTAGCTGTCAGTCACAGTAAGAGCTCCCCATTCTGTTGCAAAAAGGCGCCAACAGTTTAAAACTACAAATCCCAATAGGTAGTCCATACAGTCCCCCTTAAGCAGGCTCCATTTTAGAGTCCCAGAGTACTGATTGGTTCAGTTCGGCAGTTCGGGACCAAAATAGTGGAGCTAAACTGAACAGTCCTTGCTGCAAAGAAGGCAGGTTAGAATAAACACTATATCTTTACCACTCTATTAGTTACATCTCTTAACAGGGCTCCCCCTACGCCACTAGCGACAGCAGAAATGGAGCGAGGATTCGGCAGCCTGTGCGGGATTTGGGCATGTAAACACACAGTCCCCCCATAGAGATTAATTATGACTGCAAGCGGGCAGCACTTAAAGAGACAGTACATGGAGGCTTTAAGGTGCTCACTGGTAACAACATCCAAACGGCTTTAGCGCCGAACACCAACCAGGCAGTGAGCAATCAGGTGGGCTCTTGGAAGACTTTTCGGGAACCCCCATTTGTAGGGGGGTTGCATATATAAAAAAGAACTAGGGTTCAGTAAGTTAAGCCCACCATCCTTGACAGGCAAATATAGGATCTCCCTTTTAATAGGGTTCAACCGACTGCCCCAGATTACTTTAAAAATTAAACTCAGTAGGGTAACTTCCAGCTGTATAATGGGCAGACTGGGTGGGCCATAGGCCCTTATCTGCCGACACTGTTTATGTATATAGGATAGGATAAATAACACTAAGAAAAGCAAAAATGGGTAAAAGAAAGGTTTTCACTAAGTGGACTTTTTTTTTTTTTTTTTTGTCTGTTGCCAAACTTTACGTTGGGCTACCTTCTGTTTTTCTATGGCAAGTTTTTCCTCCCAGTTTCGTAAACCCATGTCCCCCCTACTAAACAATATTCCCAGGATTTTAAGGGGTTCTTCTGTTCCTGGAATCCCCCAAAAATCTGGAACTAGAGGAGTGGAAGCACTCGAGGAGTAACCTCTACATTTATGTTTGTTAATGTCTGCTCCAGTAATTTTTGAATACTGTTCAACCTTGTGAATGGCATGAATTCCTGAATCACAATCCACAATTAAACATAGAAACATAGAAACATAGAATTTGACAGCAGATAAGGACCGCTTGGCCCACCCAGTCTGCCCATTTCCCTACCTAATGGATAAGCTGCAGATCCTAGTTAACCAGCAGCCTACTTCTTTCTACCCCCAACCCCTAGAACTGCCTTATGGCTATCCCATGCATGCTTGAATTCAACCACTGTTGTTGACTCTACAACCTCCTCCGGAAGGCCATTCCATGCATCCAAAACCCTCTCTGTGAAAAATTACTTCCTTACATTACCTCTGAGCCGCCCCCATCTTTCAAACACCCGCTCCTTGTTCTGCATACCTCTTTTGAAAGATGCTACCCTCTTTGGACTTTGTTGATTCCCTTGAGGTATTTGAACATTTCATCGTGTCCCCCTCCCTCCTTTCTCGAGGCTATACATATTAAGCTCCTTAGTCTCTCTTCATATGTCTTCCGTGTAGACCCTGCACCATTTTAGTTGCCCTCCTCTGGACAGCTTCCATCTTGTCTATGTCCTTGGAGATTGGGTCTCCAGAACTGCACACAGTACTCCAGATGGGGTCTCACCAGCTGTCTGTACAGAGGGATAACAACTTCCTGTTTTCTACTGGTAATGCCTCTCCCTATGCATCCCAGTATCTCCCCAGCCCTCCTTACTGCCCTCTCACATTGCTTGCCCACCTTAAGTCATCTGATATGACTACCCCAGGTCCCTTTCCATTTTTGTTGTTGTTAGTATCTCACCCCCCCATTGTGTACTCTTCCTCTGGGTTTTGTTTCCCAGGTGCATTACCTTGCACTTCTTAGCATTAAATCTAAGCTGCCATACATTTGACCATTCCTCTAACCTTGCCAAGTCCCTTCTCATCCTTTCCACCCGACCTTGTGCATCAACTCTGTTGCAGATCTTTGTGTCATTTGCAAAGAGACATATTTATTTATTTTATTTATTTGAACATCAGTTTAACAACCTTTGAGCCAGAGGCTCATTTACAAAGGTACCTCGTCACAGTGAGGACAAACAGTGCAAGAAACAAACATCAAGGCAGACAAAAACATAGTACATTTAGGAATCAGCCAAAAAATACAGGCATTGTCAAACAACAGTATACAACAGGCTTACATGTGCGCTTTACAGAGTAGACAATATACAGTAGTTACATGGAGATTGATTCAGTGGGCAGGATAAAGGTAAGGCTGGGTGGAAGACAACAGAAGAGGAGAGTGGGGAAGATAGTAGCAAGTCAAGGTAGAGCTGGACAGAAGGTCAGAGAGCAGCTCAGTGAGCCTTGTCTGGGAGGATAGGAGGAGGCTTAGAGGCAGGTACAGTTGCGTATAGAGAGCAGGTGACTTCTAAGTCTAGTTTTAAAATAAGATAATGAGGTGGCATCAGTGACTCCGGTGGGGAGGGCGTTATACCAACAGGGGGCTCTGTAGGGGTAAGCCCTTTGACCTTGCGAGGTTTTCGGTATAACCGGTGCAGTTTTGAGGGATATCCCTCTGCAATGTCTCTTACAAAGACATTGAAGAGGACCGGTCCTAATACTGAACCCTGCGGCACCCCACTAGTAACCCCCCTTTCTTCAGAGTGGACTCCATTTACTATTACCCTCTGTGTCCTATTCTCCAGCCAATTTTTTACCCAGGCTATCATGTTGGGACCCATTCCCAGGCTGGCTAACTTGTATATTAATCTTTTGTGTTGGACTGAGTCAAATGCCTTGTTAAAGTCTAGGTAGGCCATGTCCACAGCCCCTTCCTGATCTACTACTTTGGTCACCCAGTCAAAGAAATCTATTAGATCTGCCTGGCATGACCTTCCTGCTGTGAATCCATGCTGCCTTGGGTCCTGTGCCCTCTGGCCTCTAGGTACTCAATTCTTTCCTTCAGAAGTGATTCCATCATTTTCCCTATCACTGAGGTTAAACTAACTGGTCTGTAGTTTCCGCTCTGCCCTGCTCCCATTTTTGTGAAGGGAATCACATCTGCCCTCCTCCAGTCTCGGTACCACCCCATCCTCCCATGATTTGTTAAAGATGGTAGTCAGTGGTGTCACTAGTTCTACCCTTAGTTCTTTTAGAATTCTGGGATGTATCCCATCAGGCCCCATTGCTTTGTCCACCTTCAGTTTTAAGAGTTCTTTCAGAACCCTTTCTTCTGTAAATGGCTGGTATCAACTTCTGTATCCAGAGTGTTTCTATTGTTTGTTTTAGGTACCTCCCTCTTCATTTGTAAATACTGAGCACAAATATTTGTTTAGTATCTCTGCCTTTTCACAGTCACCCTCTGCCCACACCCCTTCCCTTTATTAAGCCTCACTATCCCTCCCTTAGTCTTCCTTCGCTTCCTGATGTACCTAAAAAAGGTTTTATCCCCATTCTTAACTGAGTTGGCTATCTTTTCCTCAGTTCAGGCCTTTGCTGTTCTGACTGCCTTCCCAGCTTCCTTTTGCTTTAACTGATACATTTCTCTGTCCTGCTCCTTCTGTGATTCCTTGTACTTTCTGAATGCTTTCTTCTTGAACCTTCACTGCCACCTCCTTTGAGAACCATAGTGGTTTCTTACATCGCTTGCTTTTGTTTATTTGCTTCACACAAAGACTTGTTACCTCTGTGATGGCAGTTTTATTATTCACCATTGTTCTTCCACCCTTCCTTCCTGCCCATTTGCTAGTGAATTCCTTAGGCACTCACCCATTTTGGCAAGTCAGCCCTCCTGAAGTCCAGTACGTTTGCCTTTGTATGGCTTGACTCTATTGCTGCGTTTATTAGAACCATACTGTTCGATGGTCGCTAGTTCCCAGATGGCTACCCACTTCTACATCTGTGATCCTCTCTCCATCTCCATTTGAGAGGACCAGGTCTAAGATTGCTCCCTCTCGAGTGGGTTCCAATACTAGTTGTCTAAGGCATGCCCCCTGTAGGGCATCTAGAATAACCCCACTCTTAGAATTGGTTGCTGCAGCTGCACTCCAGTTAACATCTGGCATATTCAGATCACCCATCAGCAATATCTCCCCTTTATCTGCCATTCTAAGTATACTTTCTATCATTTCCTTGTCCATTCCCTTCCCCTGAGAAGGGGGTCTGTATACAACCCCTGTGCGGATTGTGGTGCCATTGCTTGCCTCCAAATTGACCCACAGTGCTTTTTCTCCTCCCTGTTTACCCTTTTTTTTGTTGCTTTGATTCCTTCTCTTATGTAGAGAGCTACTACTACTCCTCTTTTACCCTCCCTGTCCCTCCTGTAGATAATGTATCCTGGTATGTTTATGTCCCAGGCATGGTTCTGTGTGTACCATGTTTCTGTGACTGCCTCGATATCCAGATGTTCCTCCTCCATCAAGGCCACTAATTCAGGAAGCTTGTTACCCAGACTATGGGCATTGGTACTCATTGCTCTCCATTTTTTTATGGCTTTACCTTCTGTAGCAGCATCCCCCACTGACCTTTCTACCTTGGTCTTTTTCTCATTTAGTACCCTGTTTTGTAGGGGGAGGATGGGATTTTCCTGCTGCTTATCAGTACCTCTACCCTTGACTAGTTTAAAAGCTTGCCAATGAAGCATTTAAACCGACTGCCTAAAATACTTGTTCCCTTCCTGGACAGATGCAGACCATTTTTTCAACCATTCGTTAAACTGCATGGTGCAAATACCCTTGCCTCACCCATGCCACTGACAGGCAGCACCTCTGAGAAGGATACTATGTGTGATACTTGTCTTAAGCCCCTCCCCAACTCTACAAAGTCCTTCTGCACTGCTCTAATCTCATGATGAGCCAAGTCATTTGTCCCTAGGTGGACAATGACGTCCAGCTCAGACTCCCGCGCAACTGTTCTCGTGATCCTAAGGATGCGCCTCCTGTCCCTCCAAGCCATGGCACCAGGCAGGCACCTTACTTCAGTTTTCCCTGCTCCCCCCAGTTCTATCCCCCTAATAATTGGGTCCCCCACCAGGAGCTGATTCCTTTCCCTGTGGTGCCCTCTGCCTCCTTCCTGAGGGCCTCCCTTGTGACAGTTGTCTGCTCCCACCTTAGTCTCCTCTGCGGGTGCATCCATAGGGGAACTGTACTCCCCCAGAATGGTGTATGGATTGTGGAGTGGAACAACTGACTGGGTGTGCCTCTGTTCCACCACCCTTACCCTCCCTGAGCCCACTGTGGTTAAAAGACACAGATCATCAGTATAAGCAGTTGTTTTAACTTCTAATGCAAGCTGTGGGGGATGTAGACCTCTGATGGTGTCATCCTGTTCAAGAGTGCGTAGTATGGGGTCCAAGCAAAAGATATAGAGCAGTGGGCTCATGGGGCATCCTTGTCTCACCCCCCTACGAATGCGTATTGGTCTCCCAAAAAAATCATTCACTAGAGGAACAACCGTGGCTGCGTTATAAATACAAGAAATCCAATTCACAAATTCCTTCGGAATCCCATAAAACAGTAAAGTTTGTTGTAAAAATACGAGACACTTTATCAGATGCTTTCTCCTGGTCCAGCGAGAGTATATATCCCTGTAAATCATCTTGTTTCCCCATTTCAGTAAGTTCCTGTAATAAAAGCAGATTATCAGTAATGGATCTCCCCCTAACTGTTCAAGTTTGGGTAGTAGTAATTAAATCCGGAGCAAGTGTAGCTAATCTGTATGTTAATATTTTCATGAATATCTTAATGTCTGTGTTAAGTAAGCTTAAGGGACGCCAGTTGTTGATATTCCTTCTGTCATTGTCTTATTGATAAAGATCTGGCTAGCTCTCTCTAGTCTGGGGTCCATTTTATGATGTAAAAGATCCAATTAAAAACAACTTTTAGGACCTCTGTCAAGTCAGTCATGAATGTTTTATAAAATTCTGTAGTGAGCCCATCAAGGCCAGGGGCTGTGTCATTTTTTAAAGATTTGTTTGTCAACTCTATCTCTGAGTTCTATATGGGCAATAAGAGAGGCTTAGTAAGGAAGGGGTCTATCTAGGTTATCCTGACTGAGTCTGAATAAGCTCTGGTATGTCTATTGTGAGATGTAGTGTCTGAAAAAAGCCCTGACATGTTTATCAATTACTTCAAGAGTCTGTTTGATATTCATTGTCACGGCCCTAGTGTCAGTGAGGAGGAAGTCCATCATCCTGGAGAGCACATGAGATTCGCAGCTTTTAAAGATGTCCCCGTGGATTCCCTTACCAGGGGTGCATACCCTATGTTCTTTCAATAAAGAGGTTGTTCTAGAGTACTGCAACTGTTCCATCTCTTTCCTAATATTGTTACGTTGAATAGTATAGTCACCTCTTCCCTCATCGCTTAAAGACATGAGTGTAGATAGGTGTGATTTCAAAGTGAGCTATCGTTTGTATTGCATCGTGTGTAAATTGGAAGCCTGTTGCTGAAATACGTGTTTCAAATCAGCTTTAGTATCTGCCCACCAGGTACTAAGATCATCCTCCAAACATGCTATAGTTTTTCTGGCTTGGCGGGAGTCCAAAACTAAAGCATGTATCTCAGCATTGTCCATTAGAGTACTGGCCAATGCTGAACACTACAAGTCCTCCCTTACCTCTACCAGGGGCTCAGGCAGAACTTTGGGACAGTCTTAAAGAACTGAATGGTAAGCCCACGTTCTAGGGACATGGATATGTTGTTCATCCACACTTATTGGCAGGTTCCTTGCCGCTTTAAATCTTGCCGGAAGGTCTTCAAGCTGGCTCCTCCCACCCACCTGGGTGGTAAAACTCTCGGCTCTGCCCCATGACGCCAGATCTTCCTTACCGCTTGGGAGCTCAGGTTCCCTCCTTAACGCTCTGCGATTAAGACTGGTTCCTAATTCTTCGAAAGTTCGAAATCAAAAAGGTTTTTGCTAAAAAGACTTCAGTCTTCTTCTCCTCGTGGCTGCGATGGATAAATTGACTCCTGGTTTCCGGAGGTGTCCTTGCGGGCAGAAGATGTCTAGGACGGATCTGCACTCCACGTGCGTCTACTGCCTGGGCCTTGAGCGCGACCTGCAGGCCTGCGACTTGTGCTCTTTTTTTCGGCCTACGTCCTTGAAGACCGTGCTGCCCGATTCCAACTGGGGCGCCCCGAGAAAAGAATTCCACCAGTGAAATCTAAAGAGGCCCGGTTGGTGGTGTCCGCGGTGGCGGGCTCGGCAGGATCAGCTCGAGCAGATGATCCATCGAAGAGGAGGCGCGGGCGCTTCTACCTCGGCTGCGGCATTTGTCCCGCTCTCTCTCTGTGCCTCGTACTCAGCTTCTTTTAAGGAGCTTTGTCTGACCCTCTCGATGAAAGGTGAGGGTCCAACTTCTTCGGGACCTTTTTCCAGGTCCAAAAAGAGCAAAAGTAAGTCTCTCCGTCGACGCTCTTGGGATCGGGAAAGATCCCCCTTCCCTTGTCGACAGTCGACTTCCGTCGACCCCTCAGCTTCGGCCACTGGCTTCACGGTGTCCCCGTCAGGCCAGTTGGCCGAGACTCCCGACAGCAGCGGTGAGATTTTCTCGTCCGTTAAGGCGGGTTGTCGGCTGGAGAAGCTGAACCTCTCCCCAGTTCCCCTGGTGGGAGTTGAGGATCCCGTCGGCTCGTCTGTGCCTCTGGTTACATAGATACATAGATACATAGACAGTGTCGGCAGATAAGGGCCTATGGCCCACCCAGTCTGCCCATTTGAGCTTGTAAGTTCAGTTTGTTTTCCTAGAAGTCTGTTTCCCCTTACCCATGACCTCTAGAATTCCTTTATGTCTATCCCATGCATTCTTAAATCCCGTGATTGTTTCAGCCCCCACCACTTCCTCTGGCAGGGTGTTCCACTTGTCCACCACCCGTTCTGTGAAGAAATTCTTTCTCATGTTTCCTCTGAATCGTCCCTCCTCCAACTTCATCCCATGCCCTCTAGTCCTGGAACATCTTTTCGCTTAAAAATAGTGTTTTCCTGCACTCTGTTTCTCCCTGTAAGATACTTGTATGTCTCTATCATATATCCTCTCTCTCCCTCCTCTCCTCCAGGGAGTACATGTTCAGTTCCTTCAACCTGTCTTCATAGGACGTGTGATGCAATCCATGCACCATCTTTGTTGCCCTCCTCTGAACCTTCTCTACCCTGTCTATGTCCTTACGTAGGTATGGTCTCCAGAACTGTACACTGTACTCCAGGTGGGGCCTCACTAGTGTCTTGTATAGTGGAATTATGACCTCCCTTTTCCTGCTGGTGATGCCCCTGCCTATACATCCCAGCATCCTATTTGCTTTACCTGATGCCTTATCACACTGTGTCCCTACCTTGAGGTCATCAGAGATGACAACCCCAAGATCCCTTTCTTGCTTGGTGCATGCTATATCCTCACCCCCCAACTGATATATTGTGCCAGGGTTTTTGTGCCCCATATGCATTATCTTGCACTTCTTTGCATTGAATTTCAACTGCCAAACCCTTGACCATTCTTCAAGTTTCTGCAGGTCTCTTCTCATTCTGTCTACACCCTCTGGTGTGTCTACTCTGTTACAGAGCTTTGTGTCATCAGCGAACAGTGAAATTCTGCCTTCTAGATCCTCAGCAATGTCACTGATGAAGATGTTGAATAGGACCGGTCCCAGCACTGATCCTGTGGTACCCCACTGGTCACTCTTCTCCTCTGTGGAGTGACAGCCATTTACCACCACCCTCTGTGTCCTGCCACCCAGCCAGTTACCTACCCACCACACTACTGTCCTGCCCACACCCACATTCCCCAGTTTGTGTAATAGTCTTCTATGTGGCACAGTGTCAAAGGCCTGCTAAAGTCCAGATAGGCCATGTCCACTGCCCTCCCGATCCACCTCCCTAGTCACCCAGTCAAAAATTCAATGAGATTGGTCTGACATGACTCCCCTGGTGAAACCATGCTGCCTTGGGTCCTGTAGTCCATTGACAACCAGATGTTCCACCAATTCTCCTTCAGAAGTGCTTCCATGATCTTTCCCACCACCGAGGTGAGGCTGACTGGTCTGTAGTTCCTGCTTCCTCTTATTCCGCTTTTGTATAAGGGGACTACATCTGCTGTCCTCCAGTCTTTGGGTACCTCCCTGTTTCCAGTGATTGGCTAAACAGGATAGCCAGAGGTTCAGCCACCACCTCTCTTAGTTCTTTAAGGACCCTGGGTGCACCCCATCTGGCCCCATTGCTTTGTCAACTCTTATTACTTCCAGTTCCTTCAGGACCCTTTTCTCGTAAAGGGACTTGTGTCCATTTCTGCACCATTCTCACCCCTTGTACTCCCTTCAGACCCATTACCCCTCTTCCTCAGTAAAGACTGAGCAGAAATACCTGTTCAATATGTCAGCTTTACTGTTGTCATCCTCCCAGCGACTCCCATCCTCCCCTTCAGTCTCACTATCCTCCTTTGTCTTTCTTTTTTCACTTATGTACCTGTAAAGGTTTTGTCCCTTTAACCACTGATTTTGCAGTGTGTTCTTCTGTCTGAGCTTTGGCTTCCTTACTGACTTCCCTGCCTCCTTTGTTTCTCCTGGTACTTCTCCCTATCCCTTCTGCCTGTGTCTTTTGTATTGCCTGAATGCTATCTTTTGGCTTTCACTTTCTTTGCTACCTCTTGGAAAACCATAATGGTCTCCTCTTCCATTTCCTCTTGCTAACCTGCTTAATGCATAATTCTGTTGTTCTTATAATCCCATTTTAAATACTGCCCACTGTTCCTCAACCCCTGATTCCTGTCCCATTCCTTAATGCCTCTTTCAAGTATTTCCCATTTTCCCAAAGTCTGCCCCTAAAATCCAGGATACGTGTTTTTGTGTGGTTTGGTTCTGCTCTTTCTGTGATTTCAAACCACAATGACTGGTGGTCACTGTTACCCAGGTGCTCCCCCACTGTTACCCCCATCACACTGTTCCTGTTTGTGAGCAGAAGGTCCAGTATTGCCTTCTGCCGAGTTGGTTCCATGACCAGTTGCTTGAGGAAGGCACCCTGAAGGGAGTCCAGGATAAATCTGCTCCTAGTTGATGCTGCTGCTGGGATGCTCCAGTCCACGCCTGGAATATTGAAGTCTCCAACCAGTACTACTCACTTTTGTCTGCCATCCTTTGGATGGCTAGCATCAGCTCCTATCTGTTTCTTCCTCCTGGCTGGTGGTCTATAGACCACACCTGTGCGGATGGCTGGCCCCATTTTCCTTTCTAGCTAACCCACAGTATCTCTCCCCATTTGTTCCTCCTGGATCTCTGTGGCCCTTATGTCATTTTTCACATACAGTGCCACTCCTCCTCCCTTCCTGCCTGCTCTGTCTCTTCTGAATATGTTGTAGCCAGGTATGGCCATCTCCCAGTCATGGTTATCATTACACCAGGTTTCAGTGATGGCCACAATGTCCAGGTCTGACTGCACCATGACAGCCTCCAGATCTTCCATCTTGTTGCTAAGGCTCCTGGCATTTGCACACATGGCTTTCCATGATTTGACCTCCCTAATCTGCTTCACTGTTCTACTCCAGCCCCTTCCTTGGTTGTCATTTATCCCTGGTTCTCCTTGCTGTCTGCCCTTCTGCTGAATTTTGCCCCTTTTTAGCTTATCCACCTTTTGGACACTAATCTCCATCTTTTGCACACCACTTTGCAGAGATGGCCACTCCTCTGGTTCACTGGTTCCACTGCTAGCTGTGGGGTGAGCAAGTAGGTACCCTCCTGCTGGCCTGCCACCCCTTTTGCTAGTTTAAATGCTTGTCAATGTAGCATTTAAACTTATCATTGAGTACTTGGATTCCTCCAGGATGGATGCAGGCCGTCAGGCTTGAGCAAACCTCCATCCCTCCAGGTGGGTCCCCAGTCACCAATGAATCCAACCCTTCCTCACAGCACCAGTTCTTCAACCATGAGTTAAAGTTCCTGGTGCATGCACTTATGTTTCCCTTGCCTCACAGGTAGTACTTCTGAGAAAGTGACAGAAGTAGCTACTTGCTTGAGACCCCCCCAGTTTCCTAAACTCTTCCTGAACTTCCTTTGGCTCCCATTTGCCAAGTCATTAGTACCTAGGTGGATAATGACATCCAGCTCACCCTCCCGTCTTGCCTTCCCAGTGATCCCAGTATCTTCCTTCCATCCTCCATGCCGTGGCACCTGGTAGGCACCTCACCTCCCTGTCCTCTCCCTCCTGTGTTCCTAGCTGGATCCCTCTACGATGGAGTCCCCACCAGGATTCGCCTCCTCCTCTGGGGTCCACTGCTTTCCCACTGAGGTCACCTCCTTGGCTAACCTTCACATCCTTTCCTTCCACTTCTCTGGGTACTCTGTTTGGTTGTCCTCATTTGCCAGTGTGGCATATGAGTTCTTGAGAGGAATAGGATCTGGGATGTGCCTCTTCCTGACTGCTCTAACCCTCCCTGAGCCCACTGTCATCCAAGTGCTCCTCGTTCTCGGCATCCTTTGAGGAAGCTGCATTGGACTGGGTGGTCCCTGGATAGGGGTGATGGTACTCCTGACCCAGTTTACCTCCGCTCTGAGTCTGGTTACCTCATCCCGCAGTCCAGAGAGATGCATGCAGATAGGGCAGCACCTCAGTGTCCAGAAGGTCTGCCTGAATATGGCTGCACCACAGCCACTGCATTGCACCACTCCCCACAGTATACTGCAATTCCACTGCTTGTCTGCTACCGAAACTCTCTTAGTTCTCTTTTTATTAATTTACAGTACTAAAAATCCTGTAACTGATCCTCAGATATTTTTTTTTTTAAGAAAAAAGAAACCAATAAATAAATAAATGAGTCGAAACACTTGTCGTGCTGAGGGTGGGCTTCTTCCCCCTTAGGTCCCTCCTACTTCACACCTCTTACTATACCCTGTGTTTAGCTCCTGTCAATCAGATTTATCAGGCATATAATTAAGAGTTGGGGAAGGGAGGAGGGGGGCAAAATTTGCAGCAATTAAAGACAGCACAGAATTACACCACCACTATGTTTTAAATTTTCAACAGCCCAAAACAATTATAAGTAAAGACAACCAAGAAAGAAAGTATAGTGTCCTACAAGCCCACAATCTAAGTTTAAGAGAAAAATACCAATTACCAGTTACTCTAAAGCACTGAATTGAATATGTTTCCTTCCTTCTCCTTCTGGCTTCTTCTGAGAAAATCAACCTCTGTTTGCTACTTTAACTCTGACTAAGCCCCACCTCCAGTTATCACGTAGCTGAGGTCAGAGGCCAGACAATTAACACCCTTCACCCAGCTACAGGACAGTCAGACAAGCCAAGATAAAATTTGCAGCAATTAAAGACAGCACAGAATTACACCACCACTATGTTTTAAATTTTCAACAGCCCTAAAACAATTATAAATAAAGACAACCAAGAAAGAAAGTATAGTGTCACTACAAGCCCACAATCTAAGTTTAAAAGAAAAATACCAATTACCAGTTACTCTAAAGCACTGAATTGAATATGTTTCCTTCCCTCTCCTTCTGGCTTCTTCCGGAGCTGGTTCCGGAGCCTTCGGTGGGATCGTCCGAGCCGAGGGGAGTGCCGATTTCCGACACTTCTCCTCGCCTTCCTTGGCCTAGTCGAGACTCTCGGTCTCGGACATCCTCGCGGTCCAACCGATCCCGCCACCATAGGCGGTCTAGGTCTCGGCACCGCGGCAAGCGGCGCCACCGCCTTTCTCTTCCTCGGACAAGGGGAGGCTTCGGTGCAAGTTGCGTTGGAAGTACGAGGAACTCATGTGGCAACAGCTCCTTTTGACCGGGAATAGGCTGACCCAGTCGTCTTCCCCGGCCATTAAGTGGCTGTCACCGGAGCGGCCGAAACAACCCCTCGCTGTAGCCGAGGAGCCTGTTCCCAGGCCGGTTGTTCGGCCAATTCCAGCTGCCCCACCGATTCTGGTGGAACCTCCGCCTCCACAGCCATTAGTTGGGGCTCCGACCAAAAATTCTCGGTCAGCCTTGGGTTTGCCCCATAGGCTGTCTGTCACCCTCACTCCCGATAAACCTCGGCAGGTGGAGGGTGGCTCAGGCCCGAGGCAGCTCTTTGAGGACTCTTCCGAGTCCGATGATGGTTCCTCCCTCTTCTCCAAGCGCATGGACTTGGAGTCCTCGGGAGGGCAGTCAGTGGACGATAGTCCTCGTCCTTCTTAGGGTTGCTTCGACTCATCTCGGAGTCCACGGGATGAAGCTCGAACCTGCTTCTAAATGGGCCAGGTATCCCTCACGGAGATTCTGGACCGAGGATTCTCCTGGGAGGCCTTTCCGGTGGTGAAGCCATAGTGGGTCCGCCTTGGAACTTTGGCAGCGCCCTGCTTCCTGCCCTGCGCCTTGACCAGGATGGCCAGGAAGTATCGCGGTCCCTACCATTCCTGTCCGTTTTGGAACACCCCCGGCCGAGGTTGGTTACCGACAGCGTTTCCGGCGTGCGGGAACGCCAGGGATGTAGACAAACCTCCCGACAAGGAATCAAGAAATTGATTATGCCGGGCGAAAAGTCTATGCTACGTCCTCTCTCGTCGCCTCAGGCCAGTTCGGCCGTCCTCATGGCACATTTTTCTCACGCCCTGTTGGGCTCCCTGGATGAGGTTGTCCCTCATCTTCCCGCAGATCTGCAGACTACGGTCAGGCAGGTGCAGGTGCGGGACCAGGGCAGGGCAGTGGCAAAACAGCAACTCCAGACTGCGTTAGACATCGGGGACTCATGTGCCACGTCTGTGGCGGCCGCAGTGGCTATGCGTCGTCGGGCTTGGCTGAGGATATCCACCTTTACCTAGGATACCCAGCACAAGTTGGCGGATGTTCCCTTTTTGGGGACTGACCTCTTCGGCCCTGGGGTGGAAGGTCACCTGCAAAGGACCGAGAAGTCCAATGCTACCTTGGACTCGGTCTCTTCCGCTCAGAAGGACAAAGGCCGCAAGCCACAGCCTAAGCCCTTTCGTCCTTCTGCGCCCGGCGCGCCCGGCCCAGCAACGTCCGGGCCAGCAGGCTCGAGCTTGGCATCCCAAACCGAAGCTGTCGGCTTCCTCCAACAGGAAGCAGGGAGGAAAAGGCCCAGGTGGTCCCTCGGCCGGTCCTTCCTCCAAGCCTGCCCAGTGACGGGCTGAGGGGTGTCGCCCCCATCCCTGTCGCCTCACCCCTGGTTTCCCCTGTGGGGGGACGGCTCAGACACTTCCTTTCCACCAGGTCCGCTGTTACCACGGACAGGTGGGTACTGGAGGTGGTGGGAAAAGGCCTACCTCTGGAATTCGAGCAGGCCCGCCCTTCAGAGCCGCCGTACCGGGGCCTCGGGTCCCGAGCTCACTGGCGGCTCGCACGAGCCGACATTGCTCTCCTCCAAAAGGAGGTGATCACGGAGGTAGAGGACCCCCCTTCAGACCCGGGGTTCGTGTCCAGGTATTTCCTGGTTCCGAAACGGACGGGGGGCTGGCGCCCCATTCTCGACCTACACGACCTGAACAAGTTCCTAAGGTCTCGAACCTTCAGGATGGTCACTCTTGCGCAGATAATACCATCTCTGGAACACGGCGTGTGGTTCTGCTCTCTGGACCTACAGGACGCGTTCTTTCACGTCCCTATCCGTCCGTCACATCGGAGATTCCTCCGCTTTCAAGCGGAGGGATCCCTCTTCGAGTTCCGAGCCATGCCCTTCGGCTTATCTCCAGCTCCCAGGGTCTTCACCAAATGCATGGCAGTGGTGACAGCATTCCTGCGGCGCCGAGGGGTCCGGGTGTACCCTTACCTGGACGATTGGCTGATAGCAGCCCCCTCCAAGCAGGAGGTGGAGCGGTCCAGAGATCTGGCCCTCCAAGTTTGCTCTCAAGTTGGCCTTCTCATCAATGAGGCCAAGTCAGAACTCGAGCCGAAGCAGGTGATCCTGTTCATCGGGGCAGAGCTCGACTCTCTTCGAGCCAGAGCATGGCTCCTGGCAGACAGGGCCGAGGTTCTTACCTCCTTTGCCCAATCATTTCTGGTTGGGCAATCGCGCCCTGCCCGGGACTTCCTGCGCCTCCTGGGTCTCATGGCGGCCTGTACCAGCGTGGTCCGTTGGGCACGCTGGCACATGCGCCCCCTTCAGTGGGGACTGGCCAGCCAGTGGTCACAACGCTGCGATCCTTTGGACCAGCTAGTGATAGTGACCCAGGAGATGTGGAACGCTCTCCAATGGTGGACCGTTCCATCCCATCTGCAAGAGGGCATCCCGTTTGTCCGCCCCGAGTCGACGGTCTCTCTATCGACCGATGCCTCTCTGATGGGTTGGGGTGCCCATCTGGGGGAACACCGAGTGCACGGCCTCTGGTCCCCGCGGGAGTTCTGATGCCACATCAACCTGCTGGAGCTCCGAGCGGTCCGCCTAGCTCTCACCGCCTTTGCTCCGTTTCTCCGGGGTCAAGTGGTCCGAGTCCAGACGGACGATACCACTACCATGTACTATCTAAACCGCCAGGGCGGGACGCTTCCATGCTTCTATGCAAGGAAGCTCAAGATTTGGTCACTGTGCAGCCTGGAGGCAGATCTCCCAGCCATTCATGTGGCAGGAGCTCCAACACCCTGGCCGATGCCCAGAGCCGGATAGGGGCTGCATCTCACGAGTGGTCTCTCCTGCCGGAGGTAGTACAAGATCTGTTCTCCCACTGGGGCACACCTCAGGTGGACCTGTTTGCCTCCAGGGAGAATGCGAAGCTGAGGCTGTTTCATGCCCGCCCCCCTCAGCAGGGCTCGCTGCAGGGGGATGCCTTCTCGAGGCTGTGGACCCCGGGCCTGTTTCGCCTTTCCCTCATTTCCCTTGATTCACAAGGTGCTTCTCAAGACAAGGAGGGACAAGGCGCAGGTGATTCTGATAGCCCCAGACTGGCCCCGCCAGTTCTGGTACCCAGATCTCCTCAGCCTCAGCTCCAGGCTCCCGAGGCAGCTTCCAGCTCGCCCGGACCTGCTCTCAGTCAATCAGGAGAAGATGCTCCATCCGGACCTTCAATCCCTGCACCTGACGGCCTGGTTCCTGAGCGGCTGGAGTTCCAGGCCTTGGGTTTTTCCGACGAGGTCCTCAATGTTGTTGAGGCGTCCCGTAGGGAGTCGACCAGAAAATGCTACGCCTTCAAATGGAAGAGATTCACCATTTGGTGTCAGGGCAAGGGCTTGGACCCTTACTCCTGTTCTGTGGCAAGCATTTTGGACTATTTATGGTCCCTTTCTAGTCAAGGGCTTAGGTTAGCGACCCTAAAGTGCACCTGGCAGCCATCTCTGCCACCGGCGCGGGCAGGGAGCAGTCGGTGGCGCAGGAAAGGTGGATCGGGCACTTTTCAAAGGCCTTGATCACATTTCCCTCGGTGCAGAACCTCCACCTCCATGGGATTTACTGCTGGTACTGGCAAAGCTCATGGGCAAGCCATTCGAACCAATGCACAGGTGTGATCTCTCTCACCTGTCGTGGAAGACCAGCTTTCTGGTGGCTATCACGTCAGCCAGAAGGATGGAGAGCTCCAGGTGCTTTGCATCGAGTCTCCTTACCTGGTCTTCCACAGGGACAAGCTTGTCCTGCGCCCCACCGAAATTCCTTCCGAAGGTGGTGTGAGTTTCACCTAACCAGGTGCTGACTCTGCAGTGTTCTACCCCAATCACACCTCCCGGAGGCCGAATACAGGCTCCATACTCTGGACCCTAGAAGGGCGCTCGCTATTTATAAGGCGCGCGGCTGAAATTCGGGAGAGGTTCGCCAGCTGTTTGTCACCTGTGCTGAAGCCGCACCTGTCAGACCTGCAGCCAAGCGGACGATAGGCAGGTGGGTCACCTCCTGCATAGATCTCTGCTATAAGTTGGCGGGCATGGAGCCTCCCAGAGGGATAAGAGCTCATTCCACCCGTCATACTGCTGCATCGGTGGCTGCTTCCAGGGACGTCCCTATCCAGGAAATCTGCAGGGCTGCTACCTGGAAGTCAGCACACACCTTTATTACCCATTACCACATCGACCTTGAGTCATGCCGGGATGCTGGTTTTGGGCCTCGGTTCTCCAGTCTCTATTCCTAAGTAGGGGTGTGCTTGCCTCCCTCCTCCCGGAGAACTGCTAGGAGTCTGCCAATAAGTGTGGATGAACAACAAATCCATGTCCCTAGAAATACAGGTTACTCACCTGTAACAGGAGTTCTAGGAATGTTATATATTGTTCATCCACACCACTCCACCCAACTCCCTCCCGCTCGACGCACAACCTGAGCTTCCAGCGGCCGATCTGGCGCCATGGGGCGGAGCCAGAGTTTTACCACCCGGTGGGTGGAGGAGCCAGCTTGAAGACCTTCCGCAAGATTTAAAGCGGCAAGGAACCTGCCAATAAGTGTGGATGAACAACATATACCATTCCTAGAACTCCTGTTACAGGTGAGTAACCTGTATTTTCCCTCCTCCCCACCCATTGATAACAATGACACTGCTGTCTCTGACCCCAAACACACAGCTGATGTCCTGAATACTTCCTTCTCCGACCTCAGCGGTACACTCCCTCCCAACTTCTTTGACCCTCCCACTCCAGGCCACCCCACACCACACCACCCCACCATTTTGCTTCAAGACAGTCTCCCCTGCCAAAGCCAGGCCCTATCTTCTAAAGGCCTTAGGGCATGCTCACTACAGCGCTGACTCCCTCGACCTCAAGCTTCTGCGCCTCACCCTTGACATTGTCCTCTCCCTCCTCACCTTCATTATCAATCGCTCCCTCTGTCTTAGGCCTTTCCCCTCCATCTGGAAGGCTGCAGTCATCATGCCAATACAAAAGGGCAGTGACCGCTCCAACTCAGGTAATTACCATCCTATCTCAATCCCCCTCACCCCTTCTAAAGCCCTGGAAAAGAATTTTTTTTTTTTTTAAGTGTATCTGTTTCTCCCTGGTCCCCACCAGTCGGCATTCCTTCTCGGCCACCCCCCCAACCCCACACCTAAGATCAGGCCGCTATCCCGATATCCCCCACAGTTTCCCCTCCATGGCAGGGCAGTGAGGAGCCCACAACTCTACTCACTTTGAATAGGATTCAGATTATTGGGGGAATGCCATTCGAGTCAGGGCCTGCGGAGGGTGGCTGTTCATCCGGCATGACCAGGGACCTTTTTACTGTCTTCCCACGAGAGTGGGGCATGCAATGATGCCAGTGGAGGGGGCGCGCACGCATCAACATGTGCTACTCCTGGCACCTGCCCCACTCAGTCCCTTCTTGCAGCATCGGTGTTCTGTCCCCCAGCCACTGCCAGGGGTCAGATGTGCACCGACTACTGAAATCCTCCCTCCCCCAGAGAGGGAGAGCAGTCCCTCAGACGCTCAATCTCTCTCCTCTCCTGCCAGCCCCTGGTGGCCTGTGCTCATTCCCGAGCACGGGTCGTCGGTATAGCGCGAGGTAAGGCAACCAGCACCTCAGCCTTCAGCACCACTGGGCCATCCTGAAAAAAATAATTTCTGACCAACTGACTGATCATCTCACTAAGTACAACCTGCTTTGCCAGCAGCAGCATAGTTTTCACCAGGGCCACAGCACCACCTCTGCATTGCTGGAGTTCACATTCCCACTTGACGCCGCTCTTGACAAACGCCACCTCACTGGGGCAGTCTTTGTGGACTTGTCAAAAGCATTCAACACACTTAACCATTCCCTCCTTCTATCTGCACTCACCAACCTCTCCCCCGAAGTTACTAGCTGGTTCACCGACTACCTCTCAGGAAGAACACAGCAAGTCAGGATAGGCTCTGCTCTCTCCTTCTCCCTCCCTTTCAGGTCAGGGGTCCCGCTGAGTTCCATCCTCAGGCCCGTCCTCTTCAGCCTATTCCTTAACACCCTCCCCTTTGCATGCTTGGGGCAACTGATACTGTATGCGGATGATGCGGGCCTGTTCACCTCACACTCAGACCCCCAGCACCTCCAACTCTACCTTCAAAAAATCCTTCTCTGAAGCAGAGTTCTGGTTTGCGGAACACCGACTTGTCCTAAACTACAAAAAAAACAAAGTAATGCTTTTCGCCAACCCCCAGAGTCGGCATAAGGACCATACTCTCAGTATCCTCAACTCCCAGTCTCTACCACTCAACTAGGTAACCTCCTTCAGGTACTTTTGTATCCATATGGACCCTGCTCTTAATTTCCACAGTCACATTCATCACCTCTGCACCGCTGTCAATACCAGGATCGGCTTACTCCACCAGGTCAAACATTACCTCACCCCTGATGTCCTCTGCCTTGCTGTCTTCTCCTCCTTCATCCTTGCCCTCATCTATTGTGGGATTCTAATTTACAGCGTGGCTGACACCACATCCCTCCAGAGAATTAGAGTAACCATCAACAAGGCCTGCCACCTTATATTAAGCTGTGACCACTACACTCACACATGTTCCCTTTGCCAGCAGTCCAGCTGTCTCAACCTCAACAACAAACTCAAATATCATATCTGTCTCATGGCCAAAAAGATCGCCACTGGACTCCGCCACTCCCCCACCCCGGTTTGTTCTCCTTATGAAAATCACCTGTAAGTCCGTTTAAATCCCCATTTCTCGTCCCTTGCCTCCAGACCTCACTTGGTCAATGAATCTTTGCCTACCATGCCCCGCTGTGGATGAACGCCACTCCTTACCCCATTACATCTGAACATAAGCTCAGCCTATTTAAAACCCTTCTTAAGGACCACATTCAGACCAACAATGGATGTGACTGTCCTTAATCCCTTGTGCTGACAATGGATTCTCCTCCTGCACCCCCCAGCTCTATTACCTAATTAAGAGTTGTACCCTGCTCTAACAGTACTTTGTAGTACTTTGACACTGTCAGGCCTTTGTCCTGGCTAAGTCTGTTTCTTGTTTCCTACGTTTTATCCCCTGTAACTCATTTATGTACTCAACTCATGTTTATCTCATGTAACACATTTATGTACTCAAATTATGTATGTTGACCTTACCTGTTGTACATTTGTCTACTGACGAGGTGCCTTTGGAAATGAGTCTTTGACTCAAAGGTGTAAACCCGAAATGTTCAATAAATAAATAAGTCAATACGGGTGGCCAAAGTCCCTTTCCTAAATGTCTGGCCTCCATAGAATAAAGTGACCTACAGGAATACATCAGACCCGCCAATGACAGAATCTGTTTAAGACAATTGGTGTCACAATAATCCTACACAGTTTTGACCCCCGACACCTTTACCTAAGGAACAGTTAAAAATCTCTTCCCATAAGACATATCTGGATGTCATCAGGTACGGTTTTACAAGTGTAAAGAGGTCCTTCCTGTCTTTCTTTTTCTTAGGGGCATACACATTAAGCAACTGCCAGGGAGAATTATCATAGGCGAAGTCAATGAATAAAGCTTTCCCAGGTGTAATATCTAAAATTCTGGTTACTGTAAAGTCTGCCCCCCGGAAAAGTACACCAACCCCATCACATGTCTCCAAACCAAAGGAAAAAAATGAAGGCCCCCAAACACCACAGTATTTGTGCACTGGTAACTAAGGATTTAGTGTTAAGCCTAGTCTCTTGTAACCTACATATGTCATGATTGGAGTCCTTCAGAATAGAGAAAGTAACCAGATGTATTCGAGCTGCTTTGATGCTATTTGCATTCAGGGTTGTAGCCTTTAAAGTTAGGGTAGAAGCCATGAATTAGGTGGGAAGTTTTTTTTTCTGGAACTTCTCCTGGTTTGGACACCCGGTCTCTTCTCTTTGCCCGCAGATTGTGACTGGGCAGCAGGGATGTCTTCTTTGTCAGAGTCAGTGGTAATGATCAGTTGAGAAGAGATCATAGAAGAGGTATCAGAGGCATCCTCTATTTCAGACTCAGGAATGTCACTCTGTAAGGCTGTGAATCTGTTCACCAAGGGGATAGTTGAGGCTTTTTTTTTTGAGGTTTTAGAAGGTTTTGATTTAGATTGGGCTGATTTTTAGAGGGTGTTTTTTTGCCACAACAGTCATCTCAGGGGGTGGCATAGTGACAGAAGTATCATGCTGTTCCAATCCCATGGGACCCGTAAGATCTGACTGTATGTCAGGTGCATTAGTCTGTGCTTCATTAGAAGGTACCGTCTCAGGGTTTGAGATAGCAGGCTCTGTAGCAGTGACCTGTTGAAGTGATGGCTCTGAGGCAGCAGACTGTGATGGTGCTGCTGGATCCCATGACTCATTGTTAGGGGGCACAGTAGACTCCTGTGCAGCAGTTGCAGAAGTACCTGTAAGCTGATCACTGGGATGATGTCATGTTCTGTTAATATCTTTCTTTTGTGCCTCTATTAATATGTTGTTGGGCTGTTGCCTATCAGTCCCATTATGCATAGCCCAAGGGCAGGCTTTATAGGTATGACCAGGTGTTTCACAAAGGTTACATCTCATTTCATTAGTGCAATCCAGTCCAGTATGTCCAAATTCCATGCAAAGATTACATTTCAGTTTGTCACAGGCGGGGCTCAGATGTTGGAAAGAACCGCACTTAAAACATGTCTTTGATTGCCCCGGATAAAAACAATGCCCCCTGTTGGAAACTAAAAAGAGTCTGCTAGGAAGGTGTTTGGGGCCTGACCCTGTCATTTTTAGTTTCACTTTATATGTCCATCCACCAGTCCAGATATGTTCTATATCAAAGATGGGCTGTGGTGGACCCATCAAATCACACTTCTGTTGTAGCCAATGTGTGATGTCATGTACTGACACCCCCTAGTTCCTAAATAGGATAGTTAGTCTTAAAAGCAGGTTTAATCAAGGGAATAGCCCCGAAGGGCAGCCATTGTTCAGAGTACTTAAGTGTATTGTATTTCACCCCAAATCTGTCTAGGCCCTATGGAGTCTTAAAACTAACATTGAAGATGGCGTTGCCAGAAGTATGAATCGGCATAGATTTAATTTGAAAAGAAACCCATTGAATTTATTTATTAAAGTATGACCCACATAGATCCTGTTGGGGTATTTCCAGAACCCCTAAGTATTGCAGCCAAACTGCATTCTTCCTCCGAGCACGTAAAGTATGTAACTGAAGCTGTTCCTTTTTATGAAAATTAGCGCAAGTTGTTCTGGCTTTGTCTGCTGCAGTCTGCATAGAACCCTGTACTGGGTCTGCCATGTCCATCTGTTTCCCCCCATGTAGGGCCTGCAGCGCCACCAGCATCCTCCTCCATACTAGAAATGTAGGTTCCCAGAGTTTGGCCGAGGTGGGGAAACTGAGACATCCTCAAAGTGTAAGGAAAGGTCAAATCATCAGCAAACATTTGTCTAGAAGTAAATTGTAAAGGGATGTGGGGAGAAGGTCCAGATGACGACTCCTGCACATTACTCATAATCTCACCCATCGAGGTGCCCAGAATAGGCAATACCTCAGGATCAGGCAACCATTGTCCCTTCCCTACCATTTTCCACCCTGCACTCTTTATGGAATAGGCCAGGCCATATTATTTTCTTGAGGCCCCACCAATTTCTGAGAGGGGTTTGAACGCTCTTTCCATAAAAAAGGTCTAGTATTAGAAGCATGTGTGGCAGAGAAGGAACTATCACTTACAGTTTGCCAGTTCGGTTTTGCTGATGCAAGAGTGTTGGGCATATAGTTCGAAGTTTGCACTGAAACAGGGAACTCCGGATCAACAGTAGTGAAAGCAGAATCACCCGACCTGTCTCCTGTAAGTGATGCCTGTTGTAATGCGTCAGATGCTGTCATCAGCTGGGGCTGACAGACGGGCAGCCGGTTTAATGCTCCTGTGTCATTCAGCCCAATTTCACTGGAGCTGTCATACAGGGTGAGCGCTCTCAGCTCGGAAGAAATCGCTACCTCCGGCGCTGTAGTTGTTGAAGTACTAGGAAGCAGAGCAGGTACAACATTTTCTACTGAAGCAGTACTACATGTGTTAACTACAGATAGCACACAGTCTCTTCTCTGCTGTAACAGAGACTGTAGCCAGTCTTCCTCCATTTGTCCACACAATACACTATCAGGCACGGTAGAAAAATGAGTATCAGCGACCGTTGGAACCGGGACACAGCACTGACTTCCATCCGACAAAACACAATCCATTCCGATCTCCATCGCTGGACCTGCAGGGGTGGAGATCAAGTCCTCTGCAGGTATACCAGCAGCATCCATCCTCTCCAGCCAACCATCCGCCATTACTGACAAACTTGCCGGCAGCTGCGCCCTCTACAGCAAGAGTAGGGAACTTCCTCTGTGTCCTGGCCAGTACTCCCCTTCCGACAAAACCGGTTCATGTAATTGTCCAAGGCTGTGTGTGGGTGTTGATGTGCTATATGGCTGTCATTACACGTTCAGTCACTTCACTACCAGTCTAGCATGGCTTATAAAGCGCTTTGGGATACATTGTGTATGAAAAGTGCTACATAAATGCCGATTCTTTCTTAAAAAAAAAAAAACAAACCAAAATATATTGAAATTCATCCATGGAGTTCTCCGAGCTCTTTATAACAGTAGTAGGGTCTGGATATTAACATGCTGGAAATATTTACAGTTCTGTGATTTACCAGTCACTAGCCGTGTCAGCATATGGCTTCCAGTTACATTTGTGCAGATTAATACAGTTAAACGTTATAAATTTTTTATGTAACAGCCCTTTGACTCACCTTGGCTGCTCCAGGGCCCTCAGGGTAGTTCCGAACACACCTTTGAGGGGGCCGGCCTGGGTTCTGCAGTGACAGCTCATGTGGCGCAGTGCCTCCACCTGGGGTAATGGCAAGGGAATCCTGTGGATAAAGAACAGGTTACCACCCCAATGAAATAGTACCCTGCCCCAACAATATGTTCCCCAAACAAATTACAGTTTCCACACTATTGCCCCCCAGCAGCACTCTTCAATAACCCAGGGACAGTGAATGAAATGCAAACAGTAACCTTATTTATTGGGGAGAGGGAACAAAGAGGAGAATATCAAACACAGTTCACTCGAGGCACAATACCTTCCCCAGTATCAACCCTTCTCACCACCCCCTGGGTGCATCCAGATTGTCTCTGTGCGGTGGTGCAGGCCTGGGGTCTTTCGTCAGGGCCCAATTAAACACAGCACTTATTTGATTGCTTATCTTATTCTGGCAGCTTTGAGTATCTTTTAATAGAGGTGGAATGATTTGCCCCCAGAATCCTAACTGACTAGCTGACTAAAAGACTCCCCAGAGCCACAGCTCGGGGTACTCATGGTTGGTAGTCCACTCTGGGGGTTCACAGCCAGCTGCGTTGCACGGTACCGTGGAGGTTTTGACATAGGTGGTGCACCACTTGTGGAGGAAATAAACTTGATTGTTCCAGGGATGATAAGCTTCACTTGCCTTGCCTTGCCAGCTTCCCCTACGGGCCTTTGTATACAGAATTCACACAGGCAGACCTGTTTCATCCTTCAACCCGGTGCGTCGATGTCTTCAGTCCAGGGAACCGAGTTTGCTTATGTTCCATGAACCCTTTCCAAAACACGCAGGACCACCCTCGGGACCAACGCAGGGCAGCAGTGCTTTCACAGTCTCAAAACCTACAGCCCTTCACTTTGAGGATACTTTCACAGCAGGCTGGGTCCTGTTGCAGCAGCTTGGATCAACACTTGCAGACTCTCCCCTGGCTGAAATGTCCACTTCACTTAATGATTTCTGCGCTGTGGGGAGCAGGGATTATTTTTAAAGTCCACAGCCCATCTCTTATTTTCTTAATTTAAACGGATGTTCAAACTAGCTGGGCTGCTATAAACTCTGCTTTTCTCTACCCTGTTTCAGTCTCACATGCAGCTACTTTGCCTCCTGCAATCGGCTTGGCAGATGGAGGTAGGCAGGATTTGCACAGCCAGTTAGACAGTATTTATGAGAGCAGTCTCTCCTCTCACATCCACCCTGCAGTCCCTCTTGACCTCTAACCCCTTTTTGGCACCAAAAACCAGCCTTATATTTCCCCTGAGCAGCTTCTCTATTATTGGCTGCAACTCCCCAGGTGATCTCCAGGTTGCCTCTGGGTATTTTCCCAGCAGCAACCAGTTTGTAGTTCTTTAGGGAGCCACCCTTTTGTCTTCCTGGCAGGCTCCCTGAAGTCAGGCCCCAGATTATTTAACTTAGCCCGTTAACACCACAGCCGCTCAGCAGAGGGTCTTCCTGGCAGGCTCCCTGAAGTCAGGCCCCAGATTATTTAACTTAGCCCGTTAACACCACAGCCGCTCAGCAGAGGGTCGGAGAGCCATAGCCCTACCAGGAAAGCCTGAATTTGGGGCTTACACCCTCCCCTGGCTGAATGCTTGGCATCCCGACAAGCCACTCTACTAACCAACATTTTAACATGCACTTTTCTAACTAGATGCCTGATTCCTAACTAACACCAACAATAATTACATATTCATCACATTTTGCATCCCACCATTGATATCTGTTCAAACAACACAAGATAACTGTAGGTATGCACATACACCTTCCCACCCCATCCATTGGGCAGCACCATGGGGGATAAAGAACAGGAACCACAGGCTTGTGAATAACATGGAGGGGAAGGTCGGAGGAGACACCCAGGATATCATACGTAAGTTTGACAATGGGCCTGGACTGTCTTGCTTTCCTCCTAGGTGAAGCTGTGTCAGATATGGGAATCTCCCCAGGAATAACTGGCAACCCTACCTGGCTAGGTTCTACAGTCCACCCCAGGGCCTGGTCAGGTACAGCTACACTACTTTGATCCTGCTCCGAGGCTGAAACAAGAGCAGGGCAAGGGGTGACCAGTGCATCAACCACAGGTTCAAGGGGGCCCCAGTCATTGTCACTGTCCATATCAGTGTCTGCATCGGGCTCTTGCGTAAGGATCACAGGCCCCTTCTCAGGAATGAATGGCATTGCATTTGGATTCAAGGAGTACTGACAATCTGGAGGGTCGGTACTGGTGGATGGAGGTGGGTTTCGACTGTACCGTTCCCACGAGGACTGGGGTAACTCAGAACTTGACTCACAAGGACAAAGTTCAAACTCCTCCTCCTCACTTTCTTCAGAAGAACTGCTGGCAGGCTGTTCAGGAGGCTCAGTTGGACCAGTGTTCAGGTTCAATGTGGTCATCTCGGGGGGCATATCTACAGTAGAATCACTTCTGTGAGTCCTCTGAGAAAGCGCAGTTGGACCAGTATTCAGGCTTAATGTGTTCTTTTCAAGAGGCATGGATGGGCTTGGGCTTTAGTTATCTTTTCTGAGCAGCTTGACTACATGTCGTGGGCTGCCTTGCAACTGGAAGTTTAGGATCGGGGCAGAATTAGGCAGAATCTCGCCAATGGGGAGTAGATGGTTTTGCTGGCCAGTCTTTCCTGGACCCCAGCCTTGGTCTTGCTTGATTCAGTAAACTGGCAATTCTGGCAGCTTCTCGGCCACAGTGTAACTTTCTGGGGCCCACCGATCTTGAAGTTTGTATTTGCCTTGCAACCCCAAGTTTCGAAGCAGAACACGATCCCCCACTTGCGACTCTTGATTATGAACTGTGTGGTCATGTCTCTGCTTGTTACTCTGGTTACTGCGAGCTGCCGCTTCAGATGCTAGCAGGTATGCATTTTTAAGTTGCTCTGTTAACTGATGTGTATACTCCAGGTAGGTTCGGTGAGACGTGCCATCAGCGGACACACCAAAACAAAGATCAGTGGGCAGCTGGGCTTCACGACCAAACATGAGGTAGAATGGAGAGCGTTGGGTGGCAACATTCTTGGTGCAATTGTATGCATGCACCAGATAGCTTACTTTCTGACTCCAGTGCACTTTGTCGGCTGGGTCCAGGGTACCCAATATGTTCAACAGAGTTTGGTTGAAGCGCTCGGGTTGAAGGTCTCCCTTGGGGTGGTACGTGTGGTGTGAGATTTGTGTATACCGTACACAGCCAAGAACTCTTTCACCAGTCGACTGTCAAAATCTCGGCCTTGATCGGAGTGAACTCTCTTTGGGATGCCATAGTGCTGTACAAACTGCTGCAGTACTTTGACCACATTGCTAGCCTTTTGATCTTTGGTGGGAAATGCCTGGGTGTACCTGGTGTAGTGATCAGTACTAACTAGAATATTAGCTGTGTTTTTGCCATCAGGCTCGAGGGACAAAAAATCCATGCAGACTAGGTTGAGGGGCCCACTGGTACTAATGTTGACTAGAGAGTTAGCTCACTTTGGTGAGGATTTCCTCTGTATGCACCGCAGGCAGCTTTTACAGTGTTTTTCTACATCGGTCTTCATGAGGGGCCAATAAAACCGTGCTCTACACAGATCTAGGATGCGTTCATAACCCAGATGACCCATGTCATCGTGCAGGGACTTTAGGACTATATCACGGTACCCCTGTGGCAGTACCAGCTGAAACTTGGAATGTTCAGGGTTGTCTTTATTATGTACCTTTCGCAGGAACAGTCCATCTATTAGAACTAGTTTTTCCAATTCTCTCAGGAGGCGTTTGGTGTCAGGGTGATGGCTGCGCACTTGGTCAGCTGAATGTCTCTTTTCAAGGGCCCAGATTAGGCCCTGGATAACAGGATCATCTCTTTGCACCTGCCGTAGTTCAGGCTTACTGGGTTGAGGCAGTAAAGACATGTCCAGCCTGGTGAAATTCAGATATGCCAGTGGGATAGCTTCAGGAGAGGGCCCGTGCATATCTATGGATTCGGTAGGGTTCACAACTGGATCGTCAGCAGGCAAGACAAATTTGGAACACAACACTTGAACCACAGCACTCTCAATTTGAATGGGAGGGTCAGAGGCATCACCATGTGGGCGCCTTGACAAAGCATCAGCATCTGTGTTAGTCCTCCCACTTCAATACTCAAGGCTAAAATTATCGGTGTAAAGAGCAGAGAGCCATTGGTGCCCGGCAGCATCCAGTTTAGCTGTTGTGATGTAGGTCAGGGAATTGTTGTCTGTTCTGACCGTAAAAGGAACCCCATACAGGTATTCATGGAACTTGTCAGTCACGGCCCACTTTAATGCCAGGAATTTCAGTTTATGCACTGGGCATTTTTTTTTCAGAAGGTGTCAAACTACGGCTAGTGAATGCCACTGGCCTGCGCCCTTCGGTATACTCCTGATATAGCACAGCTCCCATGTCATTTAGACTGGCATCAGTATGGAGAATATAAGATTTGTTACAGTCAGCAAATGCCAAAACAGGGGCCTCACTTAATCTCCAAATAATCTTCCAGAAAGCAGCTTCACACTCAGGGGTCCATTGTTCTCCAAAAGGTTTACCAACTCACAAGCACTCCTTTGCCGGGCTTGTCCTGGACCCTGGGGCTCTCTTCTTCTGATTAGCTGGAGGATAACCTTGCATCAGATCATTGAGTGGGTGTACCACCATCGAGTAGTCCTTTACGAAGTGACGATAGTAGCCACAGAACCCTGAAAAGGACTGCAGAGCCCTTAAGTGATGGGCCTAGGCCAGATGGTGAGGACCTCCACTTTAGCTGGATCAGTTTGCACGCCCTCTGCTGAGACGATGTGCCCCACATAGTTGACTGCTGGCTGGAAGAACTGGCACTTGTCAATTGATACTTTCAGGCCAAACTCTTCCAGTCGATCCAGAACCTTCATTAACTGGGTCTCGTGTTCTTCCAGGGTGCAACCGAATATGATCAAGTCATCTAGGTAGACAACTTCGAGCAAGTTCATATCCCCCACACCCTTCTCCATAAAGCGCTGGAAAGTGACCGGCGCTCCGGATATTCACTGTGGCATACGCTCAAACTGGTAGAACCCCAACATGCAGATAAAAGCAGTTTTTTCTTTGTCCTCCTCTGCCATGGAGATTTGATAATAGCCACTCCAGAGATCCAACACAGAGAACCACTGGCCCCCGGACAGGCCGACCAAGGCATCTTCTACCCGGGGCATGGTGTACTGGTCTGGGATGGTCTTCTTGTTTAGCGTGCGAAGGTCTGTGCACTTCCTCACGGCTCCGTTCTTCTTCTGGGTCACTACAATGGGAAGGCATAAGGGCTCCGGGACTCAGTTATTATGCTTTGTGCCAGCATCCAATAACTCCTGCAGGTGTTGCCTTACATCCTCAGTGTCGCCTGGGGCCAACCTCCGAGACCGCTCTTGGAAAGGCCGCTCGTCCTTCAGACATATCCGATGCTCTTCACGTTCCACACACCCCATGTTCCACTTATGCAGTGAAAAGACCTTTCGTCACTTGGCCAATTTTTGACTTAGGCTCCAACGGTAACTTGCAGATATAGGGAAATCACCAAACTCGAACAGTTTTGGATCTGTCTCTTCTTCAATGGCTACCGCCAGGTTCACTGCAATTATACTGTCACACTGGTAGATACTTGCCAACACTTGACCCTTTCGGATAACTCTGGATTTCCCTGATTCATTTTGAACCATCACTGTAACCCGCCTGGCCCAGGGTGTATTCGGAGGGGGCAACACTCCTCTTTGTACTAGCAGCCTCTCAGGTAAACTGTCAGGCGGTGGGGCATCAATGATAAAGGCATGTCCTTGGAGGTGGCTAAGCAATTTCCACAACTCGACACTCCGAACCAGGAGGTAGGATCAACTGTTTTTTGTCCACTCGGCACACTGTGCCAACACTCTTCTCATTGGTTTTCCCACTTGCCACAGTCAAACCCACTTTCTTTACTACAGCTTTGACCAGGAGGTTCACTAACTCATCAGTCCCACCTCTTTTGGTACACATTTTCACCATCTGCCCAAACATATCAGCATTTGTCCCAATTAATACTGGTGTATCGGTCATCCCTTGTGGCACTGGGCATGTCAAAGCCAAAGTTTCAATGGTGGGGTGCTCTGAGGGATCCTTCAAGATGAAAGTTATTTGTACCAGGCAATAACCATCATAAGGGTAATTTGAGCTACCTGTCCCCCACAATGACAAACCAGACAGGGGTAGGAGGGGCAAATGCTGTAAATGTCTGTTATAGAAAGTCCGGTGAATGATGGTGATCTGGGACCTGCTATCTAGTAGAGCGAAACAAAGCACTCCCTCCAGTCAGATTTCTGCACCAGACCAAGGGCCAGTCAGGCCAGGTGGCACCCAGCTGGTGGGGGGAATTTGGGGGTCGGTCCACTTGGTGGAGCAATGCAGTGGCTGGGACCCAGGTAGCTCCATTACTGGTCCCCACTGGCATTTCCCTGGTCCGTTCACCTTTGTTTTTCGGCCCCTAGCTGGGGATTTTCAGCACTGAGGCAGCCATGTTGGGTATGACCACCTTGTCCGCATTTGAAACAGAACCAGCCCTCTCGAGGCTTGAGGGGTATCCGAGGTCCTGGCCGGGGGCAGAATATTGAGCAGACTGTCGCCTAGGTTCGGACATAATAACACTCTGCAAGGGCCGGGACTCCCATGCCAGCTGCAAGGCCTTCGCACAATCTTTTATTTCTCGGAACTCTGCCATAGTAGGGGTGGGAGGTGTCTCTCTCATTCCCTTGAAGTTCTGCACACAATCCCTTATCTCTTTCAGCATATTTTCCAACTCTGAGGAGCAAGGCCGTTCTGCAGGGATTGTGGTTTGGGGTCGCAGGGCGGCACTGGTAGGTGCAGATGTCTGCATTGAGTCAACGACATCTCCCTGAGCTTCCTCCTCCTCCTTCACCTCATCCAACAACTGCTTGAAAGATGAGGGGTTTTGTTTTCAGTCCTTTAATTGCAGGGAGATTAAAGTCAGTTGGGAGTCCACAGCCCCCCTAAGAATCTGGTCAAGTCTCAGCTTAGCTACTTGCTCGGGGGGCTCTCCACCATCCTCCACAATCTTATGCACCACAGCCTCCACCCTGGTAATACACTGTGACAGTTTTTCGCCATGCTGCTGCATGGTGCCCCACAATTGGAACAGGATGGTCTCTCTCTTCTCGACTACTCCAAAAGTGCTTTTCAAAATAGCCACATGGTCATCCGCAGTACAGTTAAGCTGGCTGGCCCATAGGGACCGAATCACATCCAGAGCCATGCCTTTTACGCTTTCAATAACCCTCTTGCATTTTTCCTCATCTGAACACCTCCAGACTTGGACCATTTGGGCGGCCTGACTTATCCAGGATTGAAAATCATCTTCCCCAGCTGGTGTGGGGATTGCCCCTGAGAAGGTGCGCAGCCGTTTGTACTGCTTGTATGGTGTTACTACCTAGGGGGTCACTCCACTGGGCAGCACTATAGGGGAGGGACCCCCTTCCCGGCAACATAGCCTGAAGGTCTTTCAAGGACTTCCCTTCACTAGCGAGCAGGGAGTCCACTTTAGCTTCAGAACTCCCTGGGTCACAGAGCAGAGGGTTCTTGGGGGGTGGACTACCAGAAGGTGGACTGGCCTGACTCCCTCTCTTCAGAACCACCCATGTCTCATGAAACCCTTCCAGTGTCACAGTAGGGGGTAGGTCAACAGCACCTAAATCCTTGTCTGTCTCTATTATTAACTCCCTAATCCCAGTGCTGGGGTCCTTGATCACCCTTTGAATTTTCATTCTCTCACACTCTGTCAGGACTCCATCTTATACTTCCAGTATAAAGTCTTTTGTCCATCCCCAGTCACATTCTTTAACAGCAGCATTCTCTGGGGGTCAAGGCCGTCAAATGCACACCTGTCCTCTACTTCCTGGAACGCCATTTTGTTTATCCCAACCCGGGGTATTAAAATTTTCAAACTGCAATTTCAGGGATAACCTGTAGGGGACAGCAAATCCCAGCAGTGTCTTCCATTTGTAACAGCCCTTTGACTCACCTTGGCTGCTCTGGGGCCCTCAGGGTAGTTCCGAACACACCTCTGAGGGGGCCGGCCTGGGTTCCACAGTGACAGCTCGTGTGGCGCGGTGCCTCCACATGGGGCAATGGCATGGGAATCCTGTGGATAAAGAACAGGTTACCACCCCAAGGAAATAGTACCCTGCCCCAACAATATGTTCCCCACACAAATTACAGTTTCCATACTATTGCCCCACACCCCCCAGCAGCACTCTTCAATAACCCAGGGACAGTGAATGAAATGCAAACAGTAACCTTATTTATTGGGGAGAGGGAACAAAGAGGAGAATATCAAACACAATTCACTCTAGGCACAATACTTTCCCCAGTATCAACCCTTCTCACCACCCCATGGGTGCACCCAGATTGTCCCTGTGCGGTGGTGCAGGCCTGGGGTCTTTCGTCGGGGCCCAATTAAACACAGCACATGTTGGATTGCTTATCTTATGCTGGCAGCCTTGAGTATCTTTTAATAGAGGTGGAATGATTTACCCCCAGAATCCTATCTGACTAGCTGACTAAAAGGCTCCCCAGAGCCACAGCTCGGGGTACTCACGGTTGGTAAGTCCACTCTGGGGGTTCACAGCCAGCTGCATTGCACGGTGCCATGGAGGTTTTGATGCAGGTGGTGAACCACTTGGGGGAATAAACTTGATTGTTCCAGGAATGATGAGCTTCACTTGCCTTGCCTTGCCAGCTTCCCTTACGGGCCTTTGTATACAGAATTCACACAGGCAGGCCTGTTTCGTCCTTCAACCCGGTGCGTCGATGTCTTCAGTCCAGGGAACCGAGTTTGCTTATGTTCCCCAAACCCTTTCCAAAACATGCAGGACCACCCTTAGGACCAACGCAGGGCAGCAGTGCTTCCACAGTCTCAAAACCTACAGCCCCTCACCTTGAGGATACTTCCACAGCAAGTTGGGTCCTGTTGCAGCAGCTTGGATCAACACTTGCAAACTCTCCCCTGGCTGAAATGTCCACTTCACTTAATTATTTCTTTTTTTTTAACTTGTTTGCCGTTTATTAGGAATACCAATATCAAAGGTATACACAGGCAGCATGTACAACAGTTAATGCCAATTAGAATGGCACAGGTATTAATTATACAGTGAGTTAAAACAGCCTTCATGTCTTACATTTCACTGTTTTCTTTTTAGTTGTTAATCTACAGTTCGTATCCGAAGTTTGTGAAGATGGATCAGCAATAAGTACCAGAGTTCCAGTGATAATTCTTCCATATGTCTAAGTCTGTCAACTCAGTATGTGTACGTGGGTACAAGAAATCATGTATCCCTTATTGTTTATTAAACCTATAAAAATAAAATTCATCTTAACAACAAACACAAACCGTCTGTCTGTTTTTCTTCGAGCTGATCAAAAAAATTACCAGTCCCCCCAAAATGGGTAAACTACCAAAGTCCTCTCTCCTCAAACCTTTAATTGTTGCTCTAAAATAGGGATCGCCTTTTTCTCTTCTGTAGAACTCAAAATTGGATGTCAGTTAGTATTAAATCTATCAGCTTGGATTCTCAGCATGGCAGTAATGGCTTCCACTTGTTGAATTTTATGAATGTTGTTCCACCATTGGGTAATGCTGGGTTGTTTCTGGGTCATCCAATAATGTGTTATTACCTTGGCCGCTGCCACCGTCAGGATCAGGAATAAGTATCTCCTACCTTTCGTCCTGATTTCTGATAGGTGGCCGCCCAAAACCAGGTGCTCAAAATCTAGGTCCAGTACCAACTCTTAACATTTCATTTAATGATTTCTGCGCTGTGGGGAGCAGGGATTAGTTTTAAAGTCCACAGCCCATCTCTTATTTTCTCAATTTAAACTGAAGTTCAAACACCGGCCCAGTGGCGCTGAGAGTTGAGGCACTGGATGCCAAACCTCGCACCACGCTGGCGACCCAGGTTCAGGAACGAGCCCGGGTCATCAGGGGTCGGCAGGGGAGGACTAGGATCAAGCATCCGCAGGCAGCTGTCCTAGTCCTGGGGTGGGTTTGGGAAGTAAACCACGCTGCGGCAGCCCCTGGGGTCACCCAGACGCAGGTGTCAGCAGAGGGGTAGCATGGCGGACATCTGCACATCAGTGCATGGACGTCATTGCACGTCCGCCCTCCATCGGGGACCTACTGAAGGAAAATGGTTGGGCGTGACCGAAGCAGCTTGATGGCCGCGCCCTGTGGTGCTGGGAGGACTGTTGTGGAATCGGCGCGGGGGGGTCTGGGGCGGCTCAGCTAGGCAGGGCAGGGGAGCCCCCAGCGAATCAGCGATGGCCATATTGGACACCCCATCATGCGAGTGAGCCTGCTGCTCTCCCGGCAGGCAGGGCTAGCGGCTGGATGCCCCCAACGGTAAGTCACCGCAGCAGGCGTATAAACTGTGATATGAAAAAAATAAATAAATGAACTGATATTCAAACTAGCTGGGCTGCTATAAACTCTGCTTTTCTCTACCCTGTTTCAGTCTCACATGCAGCTACCATTCCTCCTGCACTCAGCTTGGCAGATGGAGGTAGGCAGGATTTGCACAGCCAGTTGGACTGTAGTCATGAGAGCAGTCTCCTCTCACATCCACCCTGCAGTCCCTCTTGATCTCCGACCTTTTTTTGGTGCCAAAAACCAGCCTTATATTTCTCCTGAGCAGCCTCCCTATCATTGGCTGCAACTCCCCAGGTGATCTCCAGGCTGCCTCTGGGTATTTTCCCAGCAGCAACCAGTTTGTAGTTCTTTAGGGAGCTGCCCTTTTGTCTTCCTGGCAGGCTCTCTGAAGTCAGGCCCCAGATTATTTAATTTAGCCCATTAACACCACAGCCGCTCAGCAGAGGGTCGGAGGGCCGTAGCCCTATCAGGAAAGCCTGAACTGGGGGGGCTTACATTTTAATAAGCCAGGAGCATTATGTTCAGCTAAGGAAGCAAGGATCTTTTCGGGAAGACATTTCAATAGCTTCCCGTCTCATCCACATATAAATGTGCTCTATTAACACCCACCCACTCACTGTTCATGAATGGGATTGATGGATTCTGTTGATGTGTTTTCCCCTGCTATTGAAAGATGCCAGATACCGTGTGTCTGCTTGAATCAGTCGAGCTACCCCTCATTCGCCACAAATGGGGCATCACACATCTGCAGCTGTATAGAATCTAGAATAATTAACCCCCAAGTGTTAAGAACAGGTTGATTCTTAACATCAAGGGGGTTTCGTGACATTATGTGAGCTCAGGAGCAAAGCTTGAGAGCTCCTGATGTCAACGAACCCACAACTTGTTAAGAATTGTCTGTTCTAACACTTTATTTTTTAACATAACATAATATAGTGCAATACAATATGATATAACATAATTATAATTTATTTTATTTTGTTTATTCATTCATGATTCAGATACAACCTTTGAGTACAAGACTTTTTTGCAAAGGTTCCACATCAAGGAATACAGGGAAGACGGTACATACAGCACTTATTACAAAAAATCAAGTCAAGCAGGAAAATGTACATGGTTATACAATTCTACCAAATAACAATGAATTATAATACTAAAATGTAATAATAAAATAATGATATCTTGTTTTGTTAACCTTTTTTTTTTTAATTAAATAAGAGAAAAATGAAGTGATTTGGGGAGCGAACACGCCCAAAGTTATAGAGAAACAGTGAATAAGTGAAAAGGTATTCAGGTTTCAGGCACCCGTCCGCATAGCGATAGAGCTTCTGCTTCTGTCGCCAGTGACTTGGGTTTACGCCCCGAGCCTGTTTTGTTGGAGGTCAGCTGGGGGGAAGAGTATCAAGCATCCGATGGACTGCTTTCTTCCTCAGGGTAGGGTGGAGGCACGCAACATTAGCCTGACCCTTAGCAGCGGCTGGGGGGGGGGTCCTACAGTGGGGACTGCAGCGCAGAGGGCAGAGGTGTGGCAGACATTCGGCATGCTGCATACAGAATCGTACACAGCACCACTGTTGATGTCATTGCACGCCAGCTGCTCTGCTCTTCGGGGAAAGGAGGAAATGGGAAAATCACCTTGGCTTGCAGGATGATTCTCCGACCCCTCACAGGCCAGGTACTGGCAACCTGTTGCAGCTCCAACTGGATCTTGTCCAGCTGGTTGAGCTTGGCTGTTTCATGGGTTCACGACTCTCTCCGTGAATAAATGCTTTCATAATTCTCTCCTGAAGCTTGCTCCACAAAGCTTCCATTTGTGTCCCCTGGTAGTTGAGCCTGTCATCCTGGTGAAGAGTTCAGTGTAGGGCACCGTATTTATGCCTCTCATGAACTTGAAGGTCTCAATCATATCCGATTGCTCCCTCCTTGTTTTGAGCGAGTACATATTTAGTGACTTCAGGTGCTTCTCGTATGAGAGATCCTGGAGACCTTGAATCATCTTGGTTGCCCTTCTCTGTACAGCCTCCAACCTGTCCTTATCCTTCCTAAGATGGGGGCTCCAAAACTGGACGCAGTACTCAAGGTGGGGCCTCACCAGGGATCGGTAGAGTGGGCAGATCACTTCCTTGCTCCTGATATTGATTCCTCTTCCTATACACCCCAACATTTTACTTGCCTTGCTGTAAGCCTTGTTTCATTGGCTTGACTGCTTCAGGGTGTCGCATTTGATGACTCCAAGTTCCCTTTCCTCCTGGACCGTACTGAGCTTTACTCCATTTAGTAAGGATTCTGTTTCAGGATTGCCTTTTCCCAGACCATCACCTTACATTTTTTGCTTTAAATCATAGTTGCCAGATATTAGATATAGGCTAGTACATGGGTGGGTAGGTGTAACCAGAATTGTACTCATTCCCGAGGTGTGGGATTCTACATAAACCCCGAGGACGAAGCCCAAGGGGTTTATGAAAGTATTCCACACTGCGGGTATGCCTAAAATTCCAATTTTCACACAATTGCCTTTGTATTATTTTATTAGATTACTGGGCCATATTTTTTATGAGAGAGCGAGAGATAGACAGGCACACACACACACACACTGCCTTTGCAGTATAGATATTGATTTACTTGTTTTCTTTTAATCACAGTATGAATTTGGATGTTGTGACAGCCATGGTGTGGCTTACACCATCACACTCAATGCTGCGTTTCTCCTCGTTCACTGTCTCTCTCTCTCTCTCTCTTTCCCCTGCCCCTCCCCCGTCTAGTACTTTGCTGTGGGAGCTGCTTTAGTTACTGGGCTCCAACCACCTCTCCTTACAGTGGCAGTTGAGTTAAATGGGGGGGGGGGTGTTTTGAAATGCAGGGTCAACCAGATATATATAAACAAAATGTTGGAATTCCTACCTTGCGAGGCTGCGAGGGAAAAGATCGGTGCCATGCTTGGTATTGGAGCAACAGAGTCGCCATGTTGAGCGAGATGTTCGGCCTGCCTACACAGCCTACTGGCCAATGACATTGCAAAGCATGAGTTTGATTGACAGGCAATGATTACAGCCGCCCAGTTGTAACACAAAATATCAACCGAGCAGTTGTAACTGTATTTAAAAGTCTAGTTATACAGACATAAAAAATAAGTGTAACCCCCCTACAAATGGGGGTCCCCGAAAAGTCTTCCTCGAGCTTGCCTAAATGCTCACTGCCAGGCTGGTGTCCTGCGTTTTAGCAATTTAAATGTGATTGCCAGAGAGTGTCTGTATAGCTCTGTGTACTGTCTCTTTAAGGGCTGCCTGGATTGCACTCATAAGTAATTTGAGAGGGAGCTCTGTTTAAAGATGTAACTATTTGCTGAAAATCATTTAGAGTGATAATGATATTGTAGTTTGTCTAACCTGCCTTCTTTGCAGCAAGGAGTGTTTTGGTTGGCTCCACTATCTTGGTCTTGGACTGCGAATTGGACCAATCAGTACTGGTGGGACCTAAATTGGAGCCGGACTACAGGAGCTGTCTGAAGTCAAAATCTGTAGGAATTGTAGTTTGGGGCTTTTGGCGCCTTTTTGCACTGAAGGTGGAGCCTTTGTTGTGACTGACAGGAGGATCAGTCAACCGAACCTTTTGGATCTTGGGGAATTTCCCAGGCTGCTGCAGCTAGTTTCAAGTTTTGAGCTGAGAAGTGAAGAAGTAACAGCTCAAGTGATTTTTGAGCAGCAGTTCTGTGTAGTTTTGCATGGGAGAACTGTCTTAAGAGCTGAGTTTTGGCCTGCCTGTCTGCCTGCTGTCCCTGAGAGGGAAAATAGAGTTTATTCAGACTGAATCGGAGTTGTGAGGACTGTTTAGGCCACTGGACTATGACCAGGCTTTAACCTGAAGAAGACCGAAGATTTGCTGATTGTGATTGGCCTTTCAGGATTTCCAGCTGCTTTTGAATCCCCGGTTTGTGCAGAGACTTTGCGATCATGACCGGAGAGCGGTTTGTCTGGTACAGTAGAATTTCCTTACATGTAAATGTGCTGTATATTAAAAGTAGGTCTTGATTTGGTTCCCCACTGTGTAAGCTGTGTTCTGCTTGCTGGTACCGTAGAATCCTTTACATCTAAATGTGCTGGGTATTGAAAGTGGGTCGTGATTTGGTTCTCCACTGTGTGAAGTGTGTTCTGCTTGCTGCAAGCTTTATCCAGCCTAATCAGACTGAATCCGCGTTCATCTCCATTCAGCCTGGGCCATGCCATGCTGGCCCTGCCAGACTACCCTACTGCACAGAGAAAGCCACTGACGAGAGACCTGTCTGGGGATCAGCCCCCTGCTCCACGCTTGAACAGGAACGACACCTCGGCGAATCGTGTGGGCCCTGCTTCTCCTGGCACTCCAGATTAACCACCTGCTGTCTCGACTTTTGTCCAGCCTGTGTCCAGTCTTGGGTATCATGACTAATCATCAGGGTAGCTCCTTGCAACAACAGACTAATCTAAAAGTATGTCATCTGATTGTCTTGTATTTTTCTTTTCACGAAATGAGCCCTCCGGCTCCGGATTACGAATAGTGTGTGTTGTGCATGTTGTTTTCATCCATCACAGGGCGCCAACCAGCTGTAGTGTTCCTGGCTAGCCCACCATTCTCCATCTGGGTACCCAGAGTGTGTGACTGTTTATGGACCCTGAAGTGCATGCATTAACTGTTTGATTGATTGATAGAGCCTTTAAGCAAATTAAACTGATTATGCTCCTCCCTTGTTCAAGACCCTTAAATAAATGAGATCTAACTCTTTGCATTTACCCTGACTGTGGTTCCACTTTGTGCAAGAGTACTGTACTGCTGATATTTGCTGTGTATAACCTTGTTTTACAGGGGGTTCCCCAGGGCCGGGTCAGAGGAAAGCCTGGTGGTAAGTGCAAACAGTGTGGGTACTTGTGTGGTGTATCAGGGGTATTGTGAAAGTGATTATTGTGTATTGTTCCAGCCACTAGTAAGGAAAGAGGGGGGGTTACAGTGTCCCGGAGGGCTGTGCCCAGGTTAGCTTGACCACTACCAACCCTGACCTCCGGGTGGAAGCACCCATTTCAGAACTCACACCCCTTAACCTGCTACTAGCCAAGCAGGCAGTGGTAGTAGCCCTTGGGATAGCGCCACATAGGGGTTACATAAGGACCAGTAATTAAACTATTTTTCCAGCCTGCTAAGGTCATTCTTTAGATCCCTAATCCCGCATGCGCTGTCAACCCTCCCGCCAAGTTTAGTATCATCTGCAAAGCGGGTGATGGTGAAGGTTATTTATCTCGTTGCTGTCATGTTTCTTTGCACCCACTTGATACCTACTAGTATAGAGTGACCCGTACTGCTTCTGTCTTTGTTACCTTATTACTGATTGCATAGACTGACTTGCACTACTGCTCTTTGTTACCTTTGCTACCTTATTACTGATTGCATAGACTGACTTGCACTACTGCTCTTTGTTACCTTTGCTACCTTATTACTGATTGCATAAACTGACTTTCACTACTGCTATTTGTTACCTTTGTTACCTTATTACTGATTGCACAGACTGACTTGCACTACTGCTGTTACCTTTGCTACCTTATTACTGATTGCACAGACTGACTTGCACTACTGCTCTTTGTTACCTTTGCTACCTTATTACTGATTGCACAGACTGACTTGCACTACTGCTGTTTGTTACCTTTGCTACCTTATTTCTGATTGCATAGACTGACTTGCACTACTGCTGTTTGTTACCTTTGCTACCTTATTACTGATTGATTGTATAGATTGTCTCACACTGTTCCTCTTTCCCCTCCCTGATGCATTTGGAAACTAGCTGTTACCAGCTCAGTATGCCTTTTCTGGTAGAACATTTGAAATAAATAAAACTACCATTTGAATCACGGTGGAAGTGCAGTGCTTTTTATCATCACAGAAATAGGGGTACCTTTGCAGTTGTTTTGAATGAATCACTTGTACATGGCTTTGTCCAACTGTTTGTCCCGACAAGTAACCATTGTCAGAAACTACAGAGCCGTGCAGCATTCACTTTGATTTATCGATGTTACGGACTACTGTATTTCCATGACCATCTGTCTGAGCTGTGTTGACCACCTTCACGGAATGCTGCATTTCCACAACCATCTGTCTGAGCTATGTTGACCACCTTCTTGCAAAACACTTCAGTTTTTATTTGTGAAGCTTGAGGGGGTTTATAAAAGCATCCCACACTGAAGGTGTGTGTAACATTCTGCATTTAACTCACCTAGCCATGTTTTTTTTTTTTTTAATATAATTACTGGCCACATTTTTAATAAGTGAGGGTTTTACCTATGAGAGAAAAACTGCAGTGTGCTGTTTGAAACCAAGAAACTTAGAATACTGTCTGCGAAACAGTTCATACATTTAACATGTGTCCTTTTTATGTTTCTTTGCACCCATACACAAAGCAAACATTTTGTGAGCGTAGAATAGCAGGCTTCAGAGATGTGTCACTGTTGCATCCAATGCAACTCAGGCTGCAGGAGGCTTGACAGTGACAGGCCAGTGATCAGCAAGGCTGCCATGATGCTGTTCTGCTTGATGATTTGTGGAAACTTCTTGTAGTCGAAAGGATAAAGCTGCTCCCTATCATTGTGTGACTCCATCCTTTCATTTACAAGATGCCGCCCAGCAGCCAGGTGAGCACCGTCATGCTCTGCCTGCTGCCCCCTTGTCAATACCACCTGCTTTACCCTGCCAGCAGTAGCACTTTTCCAGTGCCCACTGAGGAGGATCCTTAGTTTTCCAACTGCAGTAGCACTCTTGCGATGCCAACAAGTTGGCTACTAAATTGACTGCCTGCTATGGTACTCTTCCCATGCCCGCTAAGTGGGCTTCTTTATTGACCTCCCATGGCAGGGGGTACTTTTCCAGTGCCTGCTGAGCAGGCTTCTGAATTTGGCCACCTGTGGCAGCACTCTTCTCATGCCTGCTGAGTGGGCTTCTTTAATTGTCCGCCTGCAGTGACAGTCTTTCCTTGATCGCCAAGCTGGTTTCTTACTTGGCCACCTACAGCATGCAGCACTTTTCAGGTGCCTGCAAAGTGGGCTCCTTAATGGGCCGACAGTGGCAGCACTCTTCCCATGGCCACTGAGCAGGCTTCTGAATTGGGTGCCAGTGATGGTACTCTTCCCATGATTGCCATGCGGGTTTGTTAAATGCTCCCCGAGCAGGTGGCACTTTTCTGGTTGTAGCACACTTCCCATGTGGTCACCTGGGACAGCACACTTCCCATGCCCACCGAGTGGGTTCCTTAACTGGCCACCCACAGTGGCATGTTTCCATGCCCACTGACTGGGCTCCATGATTGGCCACCTGTGGCAGCACTTTTGCCATGCCCACTGAGTGGGCTCCTTAATTGGCCACCTACAATGGCACTGTTCCCCACATGTGGTCAGACAAAAAATCTTGGAGTCACTTCTGGCTAGAGTGAGAGAGAGAGAGAGAGAGAGAGAGAGAGAGAGCAGTCTTGTCTCTCTTCTGCAATTTATTTTCCACGTGACGTTCTATTTTTGCTTACTGTCAGGTCTGGCCGCATCGCAGAAACTGAAAAGGGCAGGTGGTCAGTCATAAATCAGCAGTTTTCAGGTTGATTTTTGAAGAGCGAGAACTCTCTCTTTATCCCCAGCCCTTTTGGATGCCCCACTCGGTAAACCCCTTGACAACCATTCCCTCTGAACCATGGATATCAGCTGTCATGGTGACCAGAAGAGGGAAGGACTAAGAATGAGCACAGGTTTACAGCTTGATGGGAAGGAGTGGCAATGCCAGCTGCCAAACACGACTTTCTTTTCAATAACAGCCAAAATCTCGGCTCCACTCTGGTCAACTGGTTAACATATCATGACATAAAACACAATGAGAAAATATTAAATGGAAACACATTAGTGGCATATGGAGCCAAGATGATAAAATGTAGTACATGTGCCATAGTAGAGGTATTTATTTATTTGCTTTTGGTAACAGGGTGGGTACACTAGGCATGAAAATGCCTATTTTCAGGCATGACCCGGGAGAGAACAGTTTGAAAAAATACGTAGGGGTGCATGTGATGCAGCAAATGTAGTAATAGAGAACAAAGTACACAAGTTTACAGGCAATGCAGCAACAATACAGTATGTACGGGTAAATGCAATTCAAAACACTTTGAGAAATACAGGCAGTGCAAAGTGATAGCATACATAAAACAAAACAATAAAAGCAATAAAACAGTAAAACAATTTAAGTGCCAGGTTGTGGTTGGTGAAGCACAAGGAGAAGAAGGAAGAGTGGTGGGAAGCATGGAGAAAAGGGTTTGAAAACAGGAGGGAGGGAGGGAGAAAGAGGACAGTGAAAGGAGGGAGTGTAGGATAGGTGGGAAGGAGGTGTCAGAGGAGCGGATTAACTTGGAAGAGGACAGAGAAAGGATGGTCTAAGGTGGATTAAAGCAGGTGCAGGGCTGGTTCCCGCAGATGCTCACGGTGCAATTTCTGAAACTGGCATGGGAGGAGTTAGCAGAAGCGGGTGTGGGGTAGGGAGTTCCAGTATTTTGGAGCTGTGTAAGAGAATGCACGCACACCCATGTTTGTTCTGCATCTAGGGATGTGAAGAGGAGCTTCGTCTGTAGATCACAGTCCATAGGAGAGAGGTTGTGAGTGCAGCAGGGAGGCAAGGGATAAGGGGAGGCCTGATCTGGCAATGCAGTCAATTAGAGCGCCAAAAGACTGGAGTCGGTGGGTAGAGGGACCAGGCCATTTAAGGTCAGCATAGAGCTGGCAATGGTGTTTGTAACGTGGGGATGCAGAGGCATAGTGGCAGATGCTATTATAGGTGGTGTCCCATTTATGGAGGGAGGATTTTGAGGCAGATTGGAAGGTGACTGAGCCATAGGCCAGGGCTGGGAGCAGGAAACCCTGCACCACTGCTAGTCTGGCCGAGGGGGTAAGGGCATAGCTAGCTCTGTAGGCACTACCTAGCTTGGCATTCACAGACTTGCAGACAGTTGTTATGTGCAGGTCAAAGTCTAGAGATTCATCCAGTGTAACTCCCAGATATTTGAAGGATCTGGTGCTGTCCAGAGGGGAGCTGTCCGCACACTGGATATTTAGGGCATGATGGTTCATCTTAAGCCTGGCAGGCGAGCCAAAGAGCATGGAGTATGTCTTGGTAGTGTTGAGAACAAGTTTGTTCTTTGTTAGCCAGGACTGGATATTTGCGAAGTCTGAAGCAGAAGGGTGGGTTATGTCAGCGGCATTTCTAGCACTGTGGTAAATAATTAGGTCATCAGCGTAGAGCAGAGACGAGCAGTTTGGTGCAAGGAGTGGTAAGTCATTAATGAAAATTGAGAAAAGCAAGGGGCCAAGTATGGAGCCTTGGGGCACTCCCAACATGTATAGGGGAGAGATCTGATATGGCTGAGTTGAAAACTACAGCCTGTTTCCTGTCAGATAAGTAGCTTTTGAACCAGGCTACTACGTCAGAGGAGAAGCCTAGGGAGCGTAGTTTATCAAGAAGAAGGGTATGGTTTACCAGGTCAAAAGCCTTGGTTAGATCAATGAAAATGGCACCTGTCAGGAGGCCTGAGTCCATAGAGGCATAGATGTCATTTGTGAGTTCAGAAGGGCGGTGGAGGTGCTGTGGCCTTTGTGGAAACCACGCTGGGAGCAAGATAGAAGGTTGTACTTCTGAAGATATTCTATTGATTGGGTGGCCACTAGCTTTTCCAGAAATTTGCTGAGCATGGAGAGAATAGCTATGGGACGGTAGTTCTTGATTTCTTTGGGATCGCCTTTTTTGGGAATTGGGGTGACTTTAGCTATTTTCCAGATATGAAGAACTGAGCCATGACATAGGGAAAGGTTGAAAATTTTGTTTGGGGGAGAGGCAGTGAGAGGGGCAGCGGCTTTCAAGAGCTTTGGTTCCAGACCGTCAGACCCCGAGCTGGTATTATCAGAAGCGGAGAGCAGTAGTTTTAGCACTTCTGCCCTTGTGATACTCTGGAACCCAAATAGAGGGTGCTTGATTAGAGGTTCATTAGGGAGTGAGGCGGTACATATTGTTGGGAAAGATGTCAGGTAGCTAGTGAGATCCGAAAAATGGTGATTGAAAGAGTTTGCTGTGGTCACCAGATTATTGCAGTGAATACCATTTAAAAGCATGTCACTTGTATGGGCCCTAGTATTTGCACCAAGGAGTGTTTTTATGGTAGACCAGAACTTGTTAGAGTTTCCAGCAGCCTTTGTTAGAAGGTCTCTGCAGAAAAAGCTCTTTGCTAGGCGAATATTTCTTTTACATGTGTTTCTCTGAGATCGATAGTGGTTATAGTTGTTTAGTAGCCCAGTTGTTTTGAAGCGTCGCCATAGTTTGTCCCTGGCCCTTAGTTGTGTAAGTAGGTCTTTTGTTAGCCACTTTGTCTGCGTTCCTCGAATCCGACGAGTGACACGGGGAGCATAGGTGTCTTGAAGCAGGCAAAAGTGAACCAGAAAGTAGTCAAGTGCCACCTGGGCGTTTGTAGAGGAGTAGATGGGGTCCAGTCAATCAAGGAGAGATCATGAGTAAACTGAGTTTGGTTGAAATGGACCAAATTGCGGAAGGTAATTAGTTTAGGAGGCAAAGGTATATCCAGATGGGAGGAGGGGGTGGGGTAGGAGTTCTTCATTTGGGACAGGGTGGGCATCAGTAGATGGAAGGAAGGGGTAGGGTTACTCATTCTGTGACATGGTGGGTAATGGGTATCAGCAGATGAGAAGAAGGCTGGGGTGGTTGTATTGGGAAAGGGTGGGTATCAGCAGATGGGAGGAGGGATATGGTTATTTATATTGGGACAGGGTGGGTATCAGCAGATGGGAGGAGGGGGCTATGTTATTCATTGGGATAGGGTGGGTATAGGCTGTTGGGAGAAGGGGTAGGGGTATTATTTGTACAGGGTGGGTATATAAACTGATGGGAGGAGGGGGTCTGGTATTTGTATTAAGATGGGTGTCAGCAGATGGGAAGGGGTAGTGGTATTCATACTGGGATGGTGCATATCAGCAGTTGGGAGGAGGGGTTGGAGTATTCATAGTTGGACTGGGTGGGTATTGCTGATGTAAGAAGGGGGTAGGAGTATTTGTATTGGGGCATGGTAAGTGTAAGCTGATGGGAGGGTGTAAGGATATTTGTATTGGGAGTGGGTGGGCATCAGTAAATGAGTGGAGGGGTAAGAATAGTCATTCCGGGAAATGGTGGTTATCAGTAGATGCGACGAGGGACAGTGGTATTTGTATTGGAAAGGGGTGTGCCTACTGTGGCAGGATGTACAGTACACACTGGGCCAGTGTGGGTGTCAGCAGACAGGAGAGGGATCAAGGATGATCTGCACACTGCGGTGTGGAAGGTGTTATCAGATTTGAGGGGCTAGAGATATGCATAATCAGTGGAGCAGGATGTTGGGCTTGGGTGAGTGTAATCAAAGTTGCTATACCCTACACACAAAGAGTAATGAAAACGAGCACAAGTGGATTATCTGTAGCCATCAGACAAACGCATAGAATGGAGTCAGAAACACAGACCGACACACGGGTAGAAAAAAAAAACAAAACTTTTATTTTCAGTGTTTTACTGCATCTGTGATTCTATTTTGGTATTATTTCCCTAAAGGATTTATGCCCCCTGTATACCACCCCTACCTTCTCCAGATATGCACCACAACTGGTCAAACCTCACCTTACCTCGATCTCCACACTTTCCAATGAAGTCTTGGTTTGCCACCTAGGAGGAGTGCTGGGTCGAGCCACGTGTTGAGTGGCGTGTTGAGGAAGCAGAAAACCTCTTCATTTCCCAATCATGACAATTTCACTATTATAACTCTTATTATTTTTTAATTTTTGTCACTGTGCTATGTCCAACAACTACACAGCAGCTACAAGTAAGCAAACATACAGCATTAACAAATGCTTGTTAAATTGCAGAACATGCTTTGCAACTAGGTTCCCTTAGCAGTTTCAGGTGCTGCTAGGTTCCCTTGACAGTTTTGGGTTCTCGTAGTGACTTGTAGAATCAGAAGTGATGATCGTTTAGTTGCATCTGTGATGAGAAAAGAGAGAGAGAAGGCGAGTAGGACCACTGCGCACTGCTCAGAAATATGGAAACATTAGGTACATCTATAGTTTATTCCAGATTCTTCCAGTTGCTGCTATTTTCTCCAAGGAAAGAGCATTTTATGTGAGGGAAAGTAATTTTTTTTTGTAAACCAGTGGCAGTTGTGCTACTGTATCATGCGGTTTCAGCAGCACAAGCTTCACAGCTCTTGGTTACACACAACAGGTTGTAAACAAAACTTACACCATTGTCTCTTAAGGATTACAAATGACAGCACTGTTTCTAAGCATTAAAAATAATGGGCAGTAATTATCTTTTCTTCTGTTGCAATAAAAGTTGATTCAGTTTTTAACCGGTGTATAATTTTCACAAATACAAACACAGGTATAACTCTTAGTAATTATAATAAAAGTTTATTCCCCCCCACCCCCACCCCGGCCACTGGCTGGGACGTCTTTCCACTACTTGCCTGCGCTCACGTACTATCCCTCAAGGCACCATTCACCTAGCTTCACAGGACTCTGACGCCCACCCGCGACACACCACTACGTTGCCCCCCGGGCAGATTTTGCCTTCTGCTCTATGGAGTTCCTCCCCACATCATCCAGCCACCCACTGCGGAGGTAAACACTTGGAACATCCCCAGAGGCAAGTGGTGGGTGTCCGAGGGGGACGTGGGGAGAAGGCAGGGTTGCATCTTCCCAGCCAGCATAATTTTCAACCTGGTTTTCTCCTTTTAGTGGAGTGGACATGCAGTGACATCTGGGTGACATCAGGCACACTCCCATGCCTAGCACACCGATGTCCACAGCTTCACCAGTCCCCTTCTTTATGTGGTCTCAAGCTCCCTGACCCCCAGTTACCGCAGTGGGTTGGTCTGTTGCTGAGTGCCACAACACTCCCTCCGTGGAGGAGGACAGCTGTCCGCTAGATACTTAATCTACCTCCCACAGCTGACCCTCCGACACTCTGAGCTTGTTCTCAGACTTGGCCCATCGGCACCACAGGCTGCAGTGCTACTACTCCTGGGCTGCCGTGCTGGCTTCTCTGTTAGGCTTTAGTATCTGGGTACAGACTTGTACTTATCTTTTAACTAATCTGGTGGCTAGAATGTTCTTGCCCATGTCATTAATGCTGAATAATTTCATTGCAATGTAAATAAATGCTTTGAAAGTAAATCCATGGCGTTCATTTTCTGCAAACTGCCTCAGTTTCACCACAGTGTTTACATACTGTACATACTGGCGTCCATTCATCTGGTGGTAAACAAAACATCTTCTTCTTTACATTTTTATTATTTATTTAGTTCTCTGTAATAAAGATAATGCACAGATCTGTGTATAAACTTCCTTTTTATTTGTTACAGAACTACTGTAGGTATTTCAGCCAATAAATGTGCATAGAGTAGCCAGTACTTTGGACAGCATTGTTTGTCGGTTGCTCAAGCTGTGGTTACTCAATAGCCAGACTGTAGAGTCGGGTAAAAGAGCTGCATGCTGTAGCTCATGTGTTACTAGGTTACTGTGAGGCTTGTTGACCTTTGTTGAGGTTTGTAATAGTACTTATCTAACATAACTCTGTTTGGGGGATTTCTCATTTGCTAATGAGTTGTTTTTCAATTAGTACCTCCTAGACTGCAAAAGCAAGTGGCTGCTAACCAGGCGGCCTGACAATAACTGGGAGGAAGAACATCTAAATCTCATTCCAGTTCCCAGTTCTGTCACATCAGTTCCTTCTCAGTACGGTTTCTGTTTTGAGTGCCTAGAGGATGCTGATATTTTGGGATACTAACAGTTTCCTTTTACTTCTAGATTGGCTGGGGTTACACATTAATTAGGGCCAATTATTTTCTGTTTTTAACTGAAAACACTGGTAAAAATCATGATTTGACATTTTTAAACCAGCACTTGGGAGTCATTTTTTCATGGAAAAAAACCTGTCGGGTTTTTTTTGCGTTATAAAGTGAAGTGATGCAGTTTGTGTCTGCTTTTTTGTGAAAAATGTACTCAGTTTGAGCCACAAGTTTGTACAAAACCTGCTGATTTGCTCTCAGTGGGGGGCGTGGAAAAAAGCAGATTGCAAGATGCTGTCAAATGGAATTGACCATTTTTGAAAATGTTAAATCATTGGCCACAATTAATCTTTTGCCCCTTCAACCGTCCAGCCATTTGCGCAGCTTCCCTCCCCTTGATGGGGCCATTGGGCTGAAACTGTCCCCCCAACCTAATGAAGTACACTACCTGGTGGGGGAGTGTACCAGCGGTACAGGGCCTGAGGTGCTAACTTTATGCTATCATCCAAATGGCCCTTTTTTGTTGTTTGTTTTAATCCTCTGAAGTCTCATCTTGTGTACATTACACCTTGGTGCTCAGTGCTCCAGATAAGGTGAGTACTGACCTATTTTACTCACCATGTTGTAAGAAATACACTTTATAAAGATGTTTGATAAGTACAGACGTATCCCAAACCTTGGAAATGCATAGTAGATGCTTAAAAAGTAGCTGTTTTAAAAGGTTTAAAGCACTTTCACTTGTCAAAATTATGTCTTACTCACCTTGTGTCAAAGATGGTGAGTACATTACTCTTGAATACCAACGTTCTCTGTAGAATTCAAAGTGCAGAATGATCACTGACCCTTTCTCTTCCCTGGCACCATGCAGTTGCCTTTGGCATCCTTATCAGCAACAATGTGCCTGTGCCCCCCCACCTTCATGAGAGAGCAAGCTCCCTTTCCCATTGTAAGGGGTCACTGCACCAGCCCATGTTGGCTGGGGCCATGTGGCAACCCAGCCTGCAGCCTAGCTTCAGGCACCCAGTTTTCCCCAGAACTCAGGTTTTTTTTTTGGTTTTGTTTGTGAACTTTATTTGTCTCCTTCGGGACAAGGCGTCTCTCAGAGGTGCCCTCTGGGTCTGCCCTCAACTCCTCACCAAGACCCTCCTCTTAAGTCCTTCCCCCAGGACTTCCCAGCCCCCTGGATCACCCCCCCAGGAGGGCCCGCCTCACCCACCTGGCGGCTCTAGCTGCATATTAGAGGGTCCGCCCTGTGGGTGGCACCTGGGACCATTGAGGAAGGGTCTAGTATTGAAGATGTGCAGTTTAGATCCCTGGGTCCTTGCCGCCTCCCCAGACCTCCGGAATTTTCCCATGCTGTTTCTCCCCTCAGAGAGCAGCCGTGCAATGGCGTCCATTGTGTCGATGCCTGCCGTCATTCCACCACTGGCATCCGCTAGCACCGCATGTTCCACCACCAGGAGCCACATGGGAGCGTCACTGTCCACAGATCTCTCCTCAGGTAGGGAGAGCAGTCCTCCGCACGCTCGATCCCGTCCACTCCCGAACTTGGGTCGCTGGCGTGGGGCGAGGTGTGGCGTTCAATGCCTCAACCCTTAGCATCACCAAGCCGGCCACAGAACTCAGGTTGTCTACAATGAAGTGCAGCATGCTTCCCCTGGGCCAGTGGGCTTCCCAGACATTTTCTTGTGGTTGACCACTGAGGTACTTGTTTGCATGGTATATATGTATTCCCATTGTTTACAGAGACCGCCCAACTGAGATGCACCATCTCATTTTTATGTTTGCTTGTACGCATGTGCAAGAAACATAGTGCTATCATCCGAGATTTCGGAGGTGTGTCACCCCCTCTTCCAATTCAGTCAGTGTGTTGGCAGGCGCGGCCCCTGTAAGCCAGTGCATGCTGGAGCTGTCTATGACAAGCTCCAAAATGCAGTGGCATACAGTTGAAAGGGGGAGCTACGCTTCAGTGAGCAGCGATAAGATATACGCCTGCTCATCTTCAACTCCCCTACACTACCACACACACACACACACGCATACTGCGTGTGCCCCCATGCACACTCTATAGCCCGGAGGGGTGCCCAATCCCCGTCGGCTGTGCTAACGCTCCCCAAAGCCTTCAAATGCCACGCTGGGTGCCCACCCCAGCGTGGCAGCTCCAATGGTATAGCCGTGACGGGGTGCCCAATCCCGTCGGCTTCACTGTCTTCCCCTCCCAGTACTGGGTGCCATGCTGGGAGCCACCCCCAGCGTGGCAGCTGATCCTTTGGCGATGGGGTGCCCAATCCCCATCGGCTCCATAATACCCCCCAGCCATCCTTGTGCCACGCTGAGCCCACCCAGCGTGGCAAGCGTATCACGTCATTTTTTTTTACCTGCAAAATAAAAAGCGGTCCCACGGCGCTTCTCCCAGCCCCCCACAACCCGCACCCATCCACTGCGCACCCTGCCTCCCCACCCCTCCCCTCACCCCCATACTTACCTCCGGAGCTCGGCGCGGCGATCCTCGCTGGACCGGGAACCGTCCTGAACTCTTCAAAGCCGACCGCGAACTGAGAAATGCCGGTAAGCTGTATAATGGGCTAGATGGGGTTTTTCAACTTTGTTGCATATCTCCAGGCATTTTGGAATTATTGCACAATTTTCAACATGGGGTTTTGAGACCCCTCCTCCTGAATTCTTGCACTGTCATGGCGTTACTCGGGCCGAAGGGTGATTTTGCAGCCACTGCAAAAATCACCTTTCCGAAACGATTAGCAACGACACTGCCAGTGTTCATAAGGTGGGCTCTCAAAAGACTATTTTGAAAATTTAGTGGCGAAAATCTAAAAATGACTGTTTTTAGCGTCGTTGCGCATTTCCTCATGCGCTCGTATGTTCAGCAATTTTCAATATTTTCACTACAGATTTTCAACATTGCCATTTTACCACACCTTCTTTATGAGCAGTACAGCTGTCATTTTTCACATCTCACCCAAAATGTGTTTCCGCCCATGTAGCGCACAATGGCGCCAGTCAGTGTCTTGAGGAAATCAATGTATGGGATACATTAAGAAAATCACACTGACACTGTTCATGAGCAGAGGTCTTAAAATGGCTATATTGAAAATTTGGTGAAAATCCCAAAATGACCGTTTTATGAGCCGCAGCGCTACAGTTCCCAATGACGCTCATAAGTTTCAGTGAAATTTCAATATTTTCACCTAGATTTTCAACATTGCCATTTTACCACACCTTCTTATGAGCAGTACAGCTATCATTTTCACATCTCACACCCAAAACATGTTTCCTTCCATGCCAACACAATGGCGCAGTCGGTGTCAAATCAATGTCACAGGACAATTAAGAAAATCACAGTGACACTGTTCATGAGCAGAGATCTTAAAATGGCTATGTTGAAAATTTGGTGAAAACATTCCAAAAAATGACTGTTTTGAGCATGCGTTGTACAGTTCCTACACACACTCGTAAGTTTGCAAATTTTCAATATTTTCATTCCAGATTTTCAACATTGCCATTTTATCACACCTTCTTATGAGCAGTACAGCTGCCATTTTTCACATCTCACCCAAAACGTGTTTCCGCCCATGTGGCGCACAATGGCGCAGTCGGTGTGCAAAATCAGCGTACAGGACAAATTAAGAAAATCACAGTGACACTGTTCATGAGCAGAGGTCTTAAAATGGCTATGTTGGAAAATATGGTGAAAAATTCCTAAAATGACTGTTCACGAGCATCGTTGTGCAGTTCCTCATGCGGCTACGTACGTTCACAATTTCAATATTTTCACTCCAGATTTTGAACATTGCCATTTTTTCACACCTCCTTATGAGCAGTACAGCTGTCATTTTTCACATCTTGGCCAAAATGTGTTTCCGCCCATGTAGCGCACAATGGCGCAGTCAATGTGCAAAATCAATGTATGGGACAGATTAAGAAAATCACAGTTACACTGTGCATGAGCAGAGGTCTTAAAATGGCTATGTTGAAAATTTGGTGACAAAAGTCCATAAAATGACTGTGTTACGAGTGAGCATTGAGCAGTTTCCATGCACCCTCGTAAGTTCATGACTTTGTAATATTTTCAGTCCAGATTTTCACCAGTGGCATTTTTCCACACTTCCTTATGAACAGTACAGCTGTCATTTTTCACAACATGGCGAAGTGTGTTTTCACACTTTCAGCGCAGAGATGCGTGATGTCGCTGTGGGAAATCATTGTTCGGGACAGATAAAGAAAATCACAGTGACACTGTTCATGATCGGAGGCACCAAAATGCCTGAGTTGACAATCTGCTGTAAAAAATCCCCAACCTAATTATATTACGGGTGTGTGTTGCACAGATTCTATGTACGCTCGTCACTTCACCATTTTTTTAAATATTTTTACTGCAGATTTGCAACATTGCCATTTTTTACACCTCCCCATGAACAGTACAGCTGTCATTTTTTACATCCTGTTCGAACGTTTTGCACCTGTGATGCTAAATGCCGAGTCGCTGTGCATAAGCAGCTTCGGCTGACAAACTGATATTCCCCCTGTTCATGAGGTGGGGTCACAAAAAAAAACATGTTGAAAATTTGGAGTGAAAATACCAACGAATGCCTGAGGTATTAGGGTTTCCAACCGTAATGCCCAACCCTGTAGAGAATGACAGGCATCAGGGGTGTGACTCGGGATTCTTGCCTGTAATGCTTATACCATTCCACACCCTGCAGCCAGTGAGAGGTATCGAGGTATGCCTTGGACTCTTTGGCCCCAAAGTTCACCCCATTCTCCTATATCGCACCCATCTCACCGTATTTTCTAATGGAATGGGGTGCGCGCAAGGGCCAAAGACCCCAAAGAACACCGTGACACTTGTCAGTGTCTGCAGGGTGGGGTGTGGTGAAATGGCGTGGCCGTTATGCCTGACAACCCAAAGGCACACCCCAGTGCCTGTCACTCTCTGCAGGGTGGTGGTGGGGTTGGCTTCAGTTCAATACTTCACTGCCATTCCTATTACGCAACTCTGTAACTTCTACACTACCACTGCCAATGCCAGCAAGCAAACATTCGGCATTGACAAATGCTTGTTAGTGGGGCCCTGCATCTGCCCTGTTTTATAGCTGGAAGGGCTGAAGCACAGGCTGCTTGCTCCAGCACACATAGTGAGCCAGTGGTCCTGCTAAGATTTAAAGTTGTGATTTCCTGTGTAACAGTTAAGTGTTCTTACCATGAGACCATGCTGCCTTTTTTTTTGCCAACATTAAGGTTCCCACATTTCTGTGGTTTCTCCCTGTAAAATCTAAAAGGTGAGATGTTTGGCACAGGAACTACATGGTTTAGGGAATAATCTCTCAAATTCTTATTCTAAGAGTATAGCATTTTTCAAAATAGTGATTTATGTTGCAGTAAACCTAAATGTGCTAATAAAAAATATTCTCTTTTGTCCACTGTCACATTAACTTTTGTTTCTGTATCTTGTTTTTTATATGGTCTTCCCTTCACAGTTACGCTGTCCTCTGTCACTCTCCCTTTTCGGGGTGGGGGGGCACTACCTAGTGGTTAGGACACAGAGTTGTGATCCTGAAGACCCAGGTTTGAATCCCACCACTGCCATGTACTCCCTACATGACATGTTAAACCTTTTTTGGATTTATTCTTTTTCTCCCTTCCATCCAGTTCTCTTGCCTCACCAGAACCCTAGAGAATCTTTTTAGCTGTCCCATGGGTACTCCACGCCCCCTACACACACACACACACACACACACAATGGTTAGGCATGTGGGGATGACATACTCCTTCAGTAACTCTGGTTTTGATGCTAGGGCCTCTGTATCCTGTAGAGAGAGGCAACAGGAGGTACAAACATGCGGAAGCCTCATCCTACTGGACAGAGGGATTTTCTCACTGTTCTCCCATCCTGAGATGCCGGCTGTGGACATGCAAGTTAGAAAACCATGGCGCATCCCCTCCCACCACAATCTCCAGCTGACTGACTCTACATTTGGGCCCCCACGGTGCACTGCAGCAGGGATAGTTCTGTTTCCCAACCCAAGGAGGGGAGCATCCTGGGGAATGCTCAGACCTTCTCCCCTGCTGGCCCTCCAGCGTCCCAGGCTCATTTTCAGACTATGGTTGCTTGCATTGCATGTGGCAGCCATGTTGCTTTGTAGACAGGCTGGCTACCTTAAACAAGCCACTCCCTTTTCCTCTGTGTCCTTTGCTCCCCCCCCTCCATTTTTGCTGAGCCCAGATGTTATCCCATGTAAATATGGATACTGAGACATACTGCACTTATCGAGTGTCGCCGTGCATATCCTTTGGGTGAGGGGATTGGTTCTAACACCCAAAAATTTAAAAGATTTTCTTGGAGTATTTCTTAAAAAATGGTGAGTAAAATAGGCTGTTGCCTTATCTGGAGCATTGCCTGTTGGTGTCAAACATCAGGGCTTGAAATAATGACCTTGGTGGTACATTTCCTCCAGAAATGTTGGTGGCACAGCATACATTTCTGGGGCAAATGTTACATTTCAACATAGAAATGAAAAATGTTTAAAAAGTATGCCTTGCAGGGGCTAAACTGCACTGAGAGACGTGGTCTGTTTGTTTTTCTGATTTATATTGGATCATACAACAGTGGAATAGGAAGGGGCTTGACACCATGTGAAGGCACTTTAGGACCTGTACACACTAGGGACCAATTTTAAAACATTTTAAAGAATGTTTTAAAAATAGGTCCCTAGCACGGTTGTCTGAGTGTCCACACTGCATTCCGACAACCATGCTATCCCGAGTGGGTTCCCAGGCATGACTGCGGCACCCACCTCAAAGCATTATGGTTGCCGTAGTGCATGGCAGGATACTCGTGATCGGGATCTGAAAGGGACTGCGGAAAAAAATACATCGCTGGAATCCGCGATCCCTTGCCGACTCAGCAGTACCGTTATTTTTTTTTTGAAATCCTGTCAGAAAGAAAAAAAAAGCTTTTCACATGGGACGGGTTGTCTTAACCCATGTTATAGCACGGTTTGCGTACACACTGCTGTTAACACGGATTAAGGCAACCGTGCTTAGCTAAAACAGTGCTAAAGACTACCTTTCTAGCAGGGTTTTAGCATGGTTTTAGAACACAGTTGTAACGCAGTTGTAACCGTGTTACAGTATGGATGCAAACCATGTTCTAGGAGCTTAAAACGGTTTAAGGCAGTTAAAACATTTTAAGCTCCCTAGTGTGTACAGGACCTTAGACACTGGCACCAAACTGATATCTGTAAATTTAGTTCACTCTTGTGGTTGGCTGCAGGTTGCTTTTTGCCCAAATTGTAGGCATGGCAGGCAGCTGCAGTGATTTTTTTTTTTAAATAAACAGTAGTAAGTGATACAAGTAAATATTTTTTGATTGTGAAGGTAGTCAATGCTAGACCTTTTCCCCCCACTAACACTGTCACACTTACTAAGTAAATTTTTTTAGCCCTGAAAACTGGGTAACTGGTGTTTGTTTCCCTGTCTGTGCAGTTTGATTTCTTTTCACAAAGCTCTTCTTAACCTGCCCTGTCAGAGCAGGCAGAGATCATTTGTTGCAGCAGTATATGTGATTGTGTTGGTTCATTTTTTTAAACAACAAATTTACTCCAAAGAAAAGAACAGTATCCTTTTACAAATTCAGCTCTCAAGTAACAACGTTATGTATTTTTATTTATTTATTTAGTTTTTGTTGACCGGGTAAGTGCACTAGACAAATCCTGCCTATTTTCAGGCACGACCCGGGGGAGGGGGATACAGATGAATGCCAGCTGACCTTGAACCAGATTAAACTGTTGGTGGTATTTTTAGTGAATGAGGGAAATTTGGCCAGGACACCAGGGGAAATTCCCCTACTCTGACAGTAGGGGGACTTGCTGTCTGACTGCAAGATGGCCACTCAGTGTGAGACTCCGGAGGAAGAGGATGTTCCTCAGGTGGGAGAGCAGGCCTCCTTTCCCACTGTAGCTAAGCCTGAGGCTGTTCAAACTTTATGTTCCGATGCTGAGTTTGAAGAAGACGTTCCTGAGCTTTTTTTATCTGCAGAAGATCTGAGTACAATCAAGGACAGCGAAGGGTTATCTACAATAAAATCTACTACGTTTTCCAAATCTACACTTTTACTATTGTCACGGAAACCTATGCTGTTGGACTACACGGACAGGCCTTGTCTTACAGCGCCTGTGAAGGTCAGTGACATATCCCCGTCAGACAACCCCGTTCTAGCTGTCAAACCTATGGATGACGCACTAGCATCAAAGGCGCCGCTTGGGCCCAGTGAGTTACTGTCAGATTCATCGCCTAATTCTATTGCTTCTTATTCAGATAATGCGTTATTTCAGGCTTGCAGTCCTATCGCTGCAGAGAGCGAGTGCCAAAAGCCTTCCATTATCCAGGATAGTGACAATAAATGTACTCTGAGGAACTCGCTGCTTTGCGTTTTGATCTAAAAGGGCAGGGAACGGTGGACAGTTTAAAGCTACATAGCATTTCTACTACATTGCAAACCCAGCTTACTAAAGTGGCTGGGTTCGTCTTCAAATCTCCTGCCACTTCTAAACTTGAAAGAGTCTGATGTTTCACAACCAATATTTCAAATAACCCCACACTCTCAGACGGGGGTAACTTCATTTTTTTTTCAAACGATAAGCTAACTGAGGAGGGTAAGCAACTGGCAGGAACACCCCTTCCTAAATCTAAAGCCTCAAGTAATAACTCTCGGGCCCCAACAGAAGTTAAGCCTCCAGAAGTGATTGACTTGGCTAATCCGATGGATTCTTGAACACCCAAACATGCTCTTTTAGGAGCAGGCTGGAAACAAACTCCTAGAGGCATTTGGTTACCAGATTCCTCATGGGACTCCATGTTTCCCTTTTCACAATTGACCCCAAATTGGAAACCTGGGGGAGACCATGGGACTATAACATCAAAAAGTGTAAAACTCCCAGTCAGTGTTGCAGGACATCCTATGGCACCAGTTAAAAAGACTGTTGAAACACCTTCGCTGACAACCTTAAGTCTACTTCTAACACAACCCCTGAACCTGAATTACCGGATACACCACTTCCTGATTTGGATCAGCCTGCTGAACCTATACAAAAACCACTTATGTCAGAACTGTTTTCTAGAGCTAAGAAAGAACCCACTCCTAGGAGAAACACAGTGCGCATTCGCTACAAAGGGGACAGGAAGACAGACCTGATCGACATAACGTGGGGAAATGTTTATTGAAAGATTCTATGCATTTTTCTCCCAAGGAAGTTTTTGCCTTCATTAACATCTCAGGAGAGGACAATTTTGATGTTAGTTTTCGCTCTGCTTACTTATTGGACCTCTTTTGGGAGAGATATGGGCAGGTGAAGTTTTCCCCTACATGGACCCCTTTTTGGTTATTCCTCTTACTAAACCTTTGATAAAATATGTTACAGTCGTGTTTAGGAATGAGGGGGTCCATGTAGAGGATATCACCTACTGGTTATCACAAAAATGTGATGTCTTAAGTACTCCTGAACCTATTTTGGACACTGAAATGTTCTGGACTGGGGGATGGAAATACAAAGTTAAATTAAGACAAACAGATTCTGGAGTAGAGCATATCCCCAATTCTTTTTTGTTGGGCTGGGATAGGGGAGTGTGCTTTTATGGGGGGCAGCCAAAGGTCTGCTACAAGTGTGGTTCAAAAAATTCATCTTTCCAGTGTTTGTGATAGACCACGCTGTGATAATTGTGGTGAAATAGGGCATGTCACAATGCAATGTGCTAATCACACACGCTGTGATCTATGTGAGGAATTTGGCCATGTGTTCCATGAATGTCCATGGGCAGCAAAAAATAAGGCCTCCTGTATTAGTCCTGATTTGCTGATTCAACAGGTGCAGGACACAGCCACTATCCCCACCCCCACCCCCAAATCAGAAGTCAGACCTCCACGGATTCTCAGGTCTTAGAATACAGGGCCCCCTTATATTCCCCTTTGAAGGAGGAAGTTTCAGTGGTTGTGCCAAACCCAGAAGTTACTACTACAGATGCTATTAATCCATCTTTGCTTGAACCTGTTTGTTATGAGGATCAGGAAGCCAGGGATAACATTTATATGGTTCCTACTTTACTTCTCCTCAAACCCGTAGGAGATCTACCAGGAATACTAAAGTAACCCCCACCCTCCCCAACCAGCTAATTTTAAGTCTAATAATTCTTATGCAGTACTTTTTTTGGGATGATTCAGAGATGGACTTAGGAGATTGTCACAAAAATCATCACAAGATCCTTCAATGTTGGTTGTTGAGTATAAAGAAAAGAAAAAACGGTAAAAATAAAGCCATCCTAAATTTCTGACATGGATCTTACCACACTGACTTGGGGTTCTTTAAATACTCATAGTTTATTAAAATCAGATAAAAGACAAGCTGTTTTTCAATGTATACATGATGAGAAAATACAGGTATGTTTTCTGCAGGAAACCTGGATGTACACCTTTGAACAAATAGCTTCTTTTAAAAGGAATTGGCCCTGGGGTCCTTCTTATTGGTCCTTTGGACCTGACAGTGTAGATGGTATAGGAATACTCTTTAATTCTTATAATTTTACTTTATTTAAGTTAATAGATCTTTTTCCTGGTAGACTTTTAATTTTAGATGGTCGTTTGGGAAATATTATTGTAGATTTATCAATATCTATAATTGTCAATCTAAAGCAGATAGGGTGACTTGTATGAAGGCGGTACAACCTTATTTGGTTTCCTCTTACAAAATTTTTTGGGGAGGTGACTTTAATTTTAGTCTTCCAAAGTGACAGATTATTAACAATAAAAAAGTTTATTGCGATTCCAACTCACTAGAGAATTTCATTTGATTGGCAGATTTGATTAATTGTTCCAAATTTCAAACACAAGGCCCAGATTTCACTTGTAAAAGAGGTAAATAACAATTCACCATTGATCTTTTATTTGTCTTTTCAAATATTCCTGCTGGTACTTTTACTGCACAACCTATGGCATTTTCTGATCACTTGATCTTAATTTTTTCTCTCAATACCACCTTAGTGACACCTAGACGGATCCATAGATGGAAACCAAACACCTCCATCCTCATTAATAAATTGGTTATAAATACTATTCAGTCTATTATTAAAGCACCGATTTCAGTGGCTTTTTTATATACCGACTTAGGTGAGTGGTGGGTGGATATCAAAACCGATATCAGCACCTGGTTCAAAAAATTTGTAAAACAGACAAGGACTACTAAATTTCATAAACATCTCATACTTGGAAATCAATTACAAAAGCTTTATGCTTTGTCAAATACGTCTCGGGTTGACTATACAGTTCAGATTAGCAACATTAAAAGGGAAATGCAATCATACCGATATGATAGAGCATATACCATACAGGCTATGCTTTCTAATCACACAAGAAAATCACCATTCGGAGATCCCTTTGAAGCTCGTAAACAGATTAAAGATTCCAAGCACATAGAATTTTTGAAGGATGAGGCAGGCAATATTGTGGATTCAGAGGCCAACACTGAAGCATTGATAGAGCATCATTTCAGTTCCTTGACCCCACAGTCTCCTATTTTATCTTTTCGAATAAAAAAATATCTGTCTTCTGTGTATGTACCATAATTTCCTTTGGAAGCCCTTAAATTGCAAGTTTCTGTTACAGAAATGGAGATTGAATCAGCTATTCATCAGCTCAAAAATGATACATCTCCTGGCCTGGATGGGCTTCCTTATAAATTCTATAAAGTTTGTTCTACATTGCTAGTAACCTGTCTTCAACTTGTCTTTCAGTTTGTTATGCTTTCAAATAAAATGTTTCCTTCTTTTACTGAGGGACTTATGATATATTTGTTTAAATCAGGAGATAGAAATGATATTAAAAATTGGAGGCCTATCACATTTTTGAACACCGATTACAAAATTCTTACCATTTTGATTAATAATCGTCTTAAATTGTATGCACTGCAAGTAATCTCCCCTTATCAATTTTGTGGGCTTCTGGATAGGCGAATTCAGACAGCTTTAATGGTAATAAGGGACGTGATTGAACATCTAACACTTCAAGGAGTTTTAGGCTATATAATAGCAGCTGATTTAGACAAAGCTTTTGACAGAGTTCATCTCCCTTATTTATTTCAAGTATTGAACAAATATGGTATCACAACTCCATTATTACACTTGATTTGCCTTTTACATCTACCTGCAACAGTTTACCCACTTATAAAAGGGGTTACAGCACGTGGTTTCTCTTTACAGACTGGTGTCAGACAAGGATGCCCTCTGAGTCATTTATTATATATCTTTTCATTAGACTCCCTTTTGTGTTCCTTAACAGAGGTTCCAAGATGGCCAGGAATCCTTAATTCTGACTCCAGCAGACATTTACGTTTACAAGCTTATGCTGATGATGTCTGTATTTTTTTGACTGCTTCAGAGCATTTGACAGTTTTTTTTATCAGAATTTAGTGGGTATGCAGCTATATCAAATGCTAAATTGAATATTACTAAAACTAAGGGTTTAATTGTGGGGTCTAGTTTTCAGCCAGACTTTCAATATGGCGGTATCTTTATATCAGCTGTCCCTCTTACTATTTTAGGGGTATGTTTCGAATCAAAAAATTTATCCACTGAAAATTGGGCAGATATTTTTCTGTCTGGCATAATATGGCCCCAAAATTGAATAGTCATGTCCATATTCCTTCTTATTATAGGTCTGCAGTTTAAAAAATTCTACAAATTGCAAGTTACTAAGATATTGATACAGAAGAATGCAGTGCGTACATTATATAATTTGATCATTGCTAAAATCCACCCTGTTGAACCTAGTTTTAAAAACTGTCCTACGAGTAAAAATCCTTTTGTTATGGCTCAATTAAATAAAAAAATACAGCCCTTCATATGTGGGAAACACAGTGGTTGCTAATGTATGGCAGATTAAATGTTAGGGGTAACACAAAATATAAAGCAAAGGTTGAAAGTAACTGTCCATATCATGAATGTATTAATTTAGAAGAAATGATAGAACATTTTTTATTAGATTGCTCCTATGCTAAATCATTATGGGCTTTTTAGGAACAAAATGGAATTTACCATGGTTAAAGCATCTTACCTATGATATTATGGTTTTAGGTATGTATCCCTTAAGTTTAGCACATTATCATCAAGATACTTTGACTATTTTTTTTTCAGTTGCCTTAGATTTTATCTGTGGCATGCAAGATGCCAATGGGTGATCTATCAAAATAAGATGACCTTTGAAGGTTATTGCCAGATAGCTGTTCAGGAATTGATGAAAATCTATTTGAAAGACAATCAATTGTTTACATCGGTCGTAGTAACTCGTTGGTGGAAAGGTTTTCACAGAGTTATTAAAGTTAAATAGTTTGATTTTTTATTACTAAGTTCCTTTCATGTATTTGGAATTTGTATTCTTCTTTCTCCTTTTTCCTTTTAGCTTACAGCTTTATTTTGTTTATGATATATAACTTTATTGTGTGTTGTTGACTTTGTTTCTTATTTCAATAAAAAAACTCCCCTACTCTTTTCGATAAGTGCCATGGGATCTTTAACATCCACCTGAATTACCACCAATCCAGGCAGATGAGACCTTGGTTTAACGTCTCATCTGAAATCGGCATCTTAGAAGTGCAGTATCCCTCTCATGCTGCACTACAGTGTAAGTACTGGGTTATTAACCCAAGTGACAGATGTGGGAACTGAACCCACAGCCATCTGATCTCCCGGCCTCAGAGGCGAGTGTGCTACCTTCTGAGCCACTGACGCTGCCAAATGAACAGTGACAAATGAGCTGCCCAGATAGACTGAAGAGCCCACCCGAGAGTCTCTCTCTCTCTCTCTCTCTCTCTCTCTAACTTTCAGCTGACTGTGGTGTTAGATTGCACTCAGCACAGCATGGAGAGAAACCTGTCATGTGGGTCTTTCTAGACCCATGAACTGTGGTCTGAGTTGTCTCCTTTGATAAGGACCATCCCCAGCTGACAAAGTGTGCCCGTTTCCAAAGCAGGACACTGAGGTCCTGTACATGGTGAGCTGTATCTAAGTTGCCTTTTTTTTACTTCAGCACCCTGCCCACAGCTGAGAGGGATGGCAAGATTGTGCAGTAAGGCAAGCTCTGCACTCTTTGCTGCCCCCACAACCACAAGGTCAGGATCTGGAATTGCATTTCCAGATGGAACTGGAAGCCAAGCGCACAACATTTCCAGCGGCAGACCTGCATTTCCATGGCAATGCGGAAAGGCAGTATTTCGAGCCCTGTACATTTGGGCAATTTCATAGACTTCTGTGAAAATGGTGTAGTGAAGTCAGGGGAACAGATGAGGGGAGTACAAGGAGTATTTTACTACAGTTTTTGCATGATTTACTCCCACAGTCTGATTTGAGGAATTTGCTTACCACGTTGCACATGTACTGTATTTGGTATACATGCACAGCACTGACAGTACCATGGGATGTTAGCAACCATGGCACATGCACTATATTTGATGTACATGCACAGCACTGACAGTACCATAAGATGTTAGTAACCGTGGCACATGTACTATATTTGATGTACATGCACAGCACTGACAGTACCATAAGATGTTAGCAACTGTGGCACATGTACTATATTTGGTGTACATGCACAGCACTGACAGTACCATAAGATGCTAGCTACCGTGGCACATGTACTATATTTGGTGTACATGCACAGCACTGACAGTACCATAAGATGTTAGCAACCGTGGCACATGTACTATATTTGGTGTACATGCACAGCACTGACAGTACCATAAGATGTTAGCAACCGTGGCACATGTACTATATTTGGTGTACATGCACAGCACTGACAGTACCATAAGATGTTAGCAACCGTGGCACCACAAGTTGAGTGGCACCAGTAGGGGTGGGGACAGAGATGAACATGTGCTTCAGTTGTGCATAGTGTAGGAGAGCATTTTGGGAGTTGCTCACTGGCTGCTGCAATATGAGAAAGTGTTAAAAAGGTCAGAGCAAGACTTCACAACAGAATCCGAGAGTTAGTGGCAGCCGATGGCCCCTGGGATTGAGGCTTGGCTTAAAGATGATGGAACACAACTGATTGGCAGATCATATTACTGCTATTTGCATGAATATATTACCAGATGAAAGAAGTTAACAGTAAATACTTCCCAGTTCTAAAAATTATGTAGACCTCTTGTAGTGGTCTATCTGCAGTAAAAAGGAGATGTTTTTTTAGGGTAGTTTGCAAGGAAACATCTCACTGACTAGGGATCTTATTGTATACGTCCAGTGAAGTAAATGAGTGTGTGCGTAAGTCTCAAAGACCTATTTGATACTGTGGGTAGATGCTATGCATGTAGTGGCATTGCAGTTAGCAGCAGAGTGAGGGGAGCTAAAGGAACAAGTTCTTTTTTTTTTTATATATTTTATTATTTTCGAGTATTAAGAAAAAATACAGGCTCATACATTAAAGCAGATACAAAAGGTCAAACCTTATTCATTATTACCACAAATTTGACATACAAATCCTTCATCCTGTAGAATGGAGGGCAGAGCAAAGGTCTTATCACAACAGGGTAAAAGTCAATGCCACCCTCTTCACTAAATGTGGTGATTCCTATTAGGGATAACCTGATGCAGCAACTGTAGCATAGGGAGTGGTAGTTCCCACATGCTCCCCCCCCCATCACTACAGACATAATTGTGAGTACTAGTGTTATTCAAACAAATCCAAAAAATAATGCAAAAGCACTACCTAAGTATAGTAGTATGTAAATGCTTCCAGTATTTATTTATTGTATACATCCTATTACTTTTGAGCACAAGTGCTTGTCTATAAACATTCCATGTCAGATTGTGCAGGCACAAAACAAGACAATACAAGTACTGTGAGCAAGACCAGTGGACTGTATTTGAATTGGGCACATATTAAGCAAGACAGGAACAAAATTACGTACAGAGATGTGCAAATAATGTCATCATTGTACAGCAAGGGCACAGTATAAGTGCAGAGGAAAACTGAGTTTATGAGGTAGCGTTTGCATCTGCATTGGACTGCAAGGAAGGATTTCAGAGATCTCTTAAACTGATTAATCTTGGGTAGATTCAGCAGGGTATCAGGCAGGTCGTTTAACCGTTTTTGTGGTCCAGACAGCAGAGGACCACTTGCCCAGCTGCGTAAGCCGGAATGAGGTTCTGGGGCAGACCTTGTCATGCTCCTAGTGTATTAGCAGTTGGAAACAATGTAGAAGCAGTAGTTAATGCAGGGGGAGTGAGACTCTGGAGTGCCTCTTTGGCTACCAGACAGGTATGTAGCATCATTCTGCTGGGTAGTGGAAGTCATTAAGGCTCTTTTCAGACTAGGGTATTTAAAATGGTTTAAGGAGCTTAAACCATTTTAAAGTGCCCTAGCATGGTTTGCATCTGCACTTAACATACTTTGTAATCCGTTTTTTAAAACCGTGTTTAAACCCTGATAAGACCTAGGCTTAAACAGCTTTGACAGCGCTCCGGGAGCTGTAGTGGCGGATGCTCTCCTCCCCACCACGACCGACATATAAACCTGCTGATAATTCTGTGTGCTTGACTGCTGGGCAAGCTAAAAGGTATGGCCAGGGGCGGCAGCAACAGTAACGCCTCCAGCAGCTTCTTGCCGTGGGAGTAGAGCCCCAAATGATGGGATGTGGGCGAGAGGGAGAGAGAACAGCGCTTTTAGCTGCAGGAGGCTGTCAGTAACCGAGTCGCTGCACAGAGACTCGACTGGGTGAATGCTGCGTTAACCCAGCTCCGGGTGAACAGCCATGTGGCAGCGGCTGGGCTTCCTCTCTGTGCTCTGCCCCGCGGCAGACTGCCTGCAGCAACGAGGAGCGTCGCTGCCTTCATTCCAAGAGGGGATACAGACACTCTTTCTACCGCATGGTGACAGTTGGCTTTCCCGCAAGTTGAAGGCTGCAGGAGACGTAAAAAAAGGCAACCCTGTCCGTTTTATGTCACGCTGGGAATTAGTCCTTGAGACTTTTATCAAGACACATTAATAAATATTTATGGACCAGGGGTTACGTCTCCGTGCAGAAAGATGATGAACAACAGCAACATCTATGCAAGTCGAAAGCGGCGAAAGCCTGTTCAGAAAACTTGCCATGTTTAGAAATAGAATTAAGGAGTTGTAGTTGCTGGCAGCATTGGAGGCAGTGAATTCCATCGGGGGCCGCAAACGAGACAGGAGGAGCAGGGGCTGCATCGGCAGCTGAATCTGTGGCGGTTGATATTCGGAAGTGCATCGGCAGCTGAGGAAAGCACTGGGGGCGACAGAGTGGACTTCCCGGCAGCTGCATTCGGCAGCGGGCCAGGGCTAGAGGGTGAGGAGCTGTGAGGAGAGGGCACCAGAGAAGACTTCCCGGCAGCTGCAATCGGCAGCAGACCAGGGCTTGAGAGGGAGCAGCTGAGCTTGGAGGACCAATTGGGAGTGAGGGCGCCAATTTTGATTTGCGGCTGGGCTAGATAAGAAGGGCCCAGCCACCTCACCACCTATTAAGGAGCTGTAATTGTGTCCCACACCATCCACCCCGGCCCTGACCTCTATCAAATGGTCTGAGGGGGTGGATCATTGGGGGAGGACATGATATGAGTGGCTGAGACTGAGAAATAGGAAGCTCGGATTTGTTGCTGGCTGTAGGGGGGGTGGGCATATGATTCACATACTGTGCTGGCTTGGGTATAGTGGTTACTGTTGGGGATTGCAAATAAATCTTGGGGACTTGCTGGGTTTTGTGCTTGGCTTTGCTGGTGTAAAAAGAGGACACATTGAGGGGTATTGTGTTGGGCTTTTCTGGTTAAAAAGGAGGCACATTGATGAGAATTGTCTGTTGCTGGGTATCTTGTGTGTGAGTGTAGTAATCGCTGGTGGGGGGCTGTGTGAGTCTGACAGTATATTATTGCTGGTAGGGGGACATATTGCTCATACCTAAAATGAGGGTGGGCTTGGGGGCAGTCAGAGCGAGCATCTTTGGCAGGGTGATTGAGTGTACGGGGTGTGGGGCAGCCATAATATTAAATTGGGCATGGAGGTTCGGAGGGTGCCCAGTGTGTTTTCAACTGGAGGGTCTTAGGGAGGAGATCAGGGGGATCAGAAGGCAGCAGGAATGGGGAGGGGGGAGGTATTGGGAGGTAAGTTGGGGTACGGATCATATGTGATTAGACGTGGTCAAAATGGCATGCCTCGGAGGACAAGTAGACAAGGTGAAAAGGGCACATCTCAGGGGATAGGTGGACCATATTGTCACTCTGGAGGTGAGGGGGGCGGAACAAGCAACGTACGGGAAGCACTCCATAGGAAGGGGCTGCTCAGAGGGAGCAAAAGAGGGAGAGAGGAGGGTAGAAGAGCAAAATGGGGGCAAGCATCACGCTTAAAAACATCACCGTATTATATCTGGGAGATGATGTGGAGGAGGCTGGTGGGGGAGAGCAAATGAACAGGAGAGTTTGGTCAGTAAGCTGAGGGGGTGGGAGACAGAGGAGGGAGCCGGAACCATAGGAAAGGATGGAGGAGGGAGGGACATGATCCTAGGTTGGAGGGAAACATGGTAGATGGGGGAGCACTGAATGAGGACGGGGTGAAAGGAGGCAGGAATGTGGTCAGACATGTGTCCAGTTTGGGGAAGTCAATTAGGGAGGGGGAAGGCGGTAGAGAGGTCAGCTTCAAGACAAGAATCATTGGAAGAGGTGGAGAGTAGGGTAGGGAGAATTTCAGCTGATGGGGTGGGAAGTGCAGGTCCAGAAGGGGGGGGGAGAAGAAGTAGTGGGAGGTTGCTCAGGTGGAGGATCAGAGGATTATAGCTCAAGAAGGGTGATGGGGGTGGAATTGGGGGGGCATACTCTGGCCTCCTGGGAAATTGGAGGGGGCGAGGAGCAAACTGGCAGTCGCAGGTAGGAGTATGGTAGGGCTAACATGTGAGGGTGACCTCCAGGCTGACAGAGTTGGGAGGAGTAAGCAGGGTGTTGTCGACAGAAGAAGGAGCCTGGAAGGAACTAAACGGGCTAATAAAGATTCCCAGGCTGACAGGAGCGGCAGGAGTAAGCAGGGGTTTGATGATAGAAGGAGGAGTCTGGAAGGACCAAAACAGGCTAACAAAGTGGGGGGTGGGTTGAAGGTGATATTGCTGGGGGATTCCATGACCAGGAGTATCCAGTGGGAGGGGGCCGGGGACAATAAAAGCAGCCCAGTCAAGGCTAAATGTATACCAGGACTATCCGTACACAAGGCCAAATTCCACCTATACTCAATAGCACTGGAATGCAGGGGATCCCTGGTCTTCCTAGTACATCTAGGGACAAATGACTTGGAAGGGAACAGTGAGCTAGAAATACAGGCTAGGTTCCGGGAACTGGCAAGGGTTTGTCACTCTATAGGAAGCAAAATTTTCTTCTCTGAGATTCTGCCGGTACCAAGGGCAACCAGGGAGAGCAAGCTAAAACTTAGAGGGGTGAACCAGTGGCTTAGGGAATGGTGCAAGGCAGAGGGATATGGGCTGGTGGGAGACTGGGGGGATACTTGGGAGGATAAGGGGCTATATGCCAGGGATAGGTTACATCTCAGTCTGGAGGGGAGGAAGATCTTGAACTAAAACTTGCTGGATTTATAGGAGAGAGGTGGAGTTTAAACTTGTAAAGGGAGATGGGTCAAATAAAGGAAAGGCCTCAGGGAGGCTGTTTGTGGGTCCAGGTCTAGGGCAATGGAAGAGTGAGGGGGAATGTGATGCAAATCTAAGGAAATTGGGCAGGAAAGGGACTGCGCAGGGCTGGGGGGATTGGTGAGAGAGGAGAGGTCGGGGTGCAGGACAGTCCTGCTCAGTGCCAGGAGCATGAGCAGTAAAGTGCCTGAGTTACAGGCTATGCTGGCTGAGGGATCAGCTGACGTGGCGGCAATTACAGAGACATGGGCCACCCAGAGAAATGATTGGGACCTAAATTTGGAGGGCTATAAGATATTCAGGAAAGATAGGGGAGTGGGAAGAGGTGGAGGGGTTGCACTGATAGTCAGAAATGACGTAGTGGTTAGTGGAGTGGAGGATGCCGGAGGGGGTGTGGAGGCGATTTGGGTAACCTTGCTAATGAGGGGAGGGAAAAAATTGAAAATAGGGGTGGTATACAGGCCCCCCACAATTGAGGAGGCTCTGGAGGATAAACTGGTTGAGAACATCAAGGGTCATTGTGATCTTGGTAAGGGTAGAGTGGTGGTCATGGGTGACCTTAATATGCCGGAGCAGACTGGGGCACCATGGCATCCTCTGTAGTGAGGGAGCAGTGACTGATGGACGTTTTTCAGGATGCCTTCCTGGTTCAACAGGTGGGGGAACCTACTAGAGAGGGGCGGATATTAGACGTTGTCCTAGCGGACAGTGACCAGATAAGGGGCCTGGAGGTGCGCAGTCCACTGGCATTTGGTGACCATGCCACGGTCTGGTTTCTGCTGTATATAGGGGTGAGGAAAACCGCACTAACACAGTAGTGGTAAACTTCAGGGGAGTGGATTTCATGGGCATGGGTAGGATTCTAAGGGAGAGGTTGGACAAGATTAGGCAGGACATGGATGCTGGAAGCTTGTGGGAGACCATTAAAAAAGGGGTGCAAGAGGCTACTAAGTACTGTACAAAATTAAGGCGAAAGCATGGTAGAACCAGCAAGCCATGTTGGTGGACTAGGGAGGTGCAGGAGGCAGTGAGGGATAAAAAGGCTGCCTTCGCATGTTTTAAACGCTCAAGAAGGAACAAGGAGTGAGGAGAGTATGAACTATTGGCCAGGAGGGTCACCAGAGTGGTGAGGGAAGCCAAGGCAGGGATGGAGCAAAACCTGGCTAGGGATATCCCGGGGGGGGGGGAGGATTCTATTGATACATAAGAGAGAAGCAAAAAGAGAGGATGCAGATCAGTAGGATTAAAATTATGAGGGCATGGGCTCAGGAAGCGGGGAACAGGCAGAGGTGCTAAACCAGTACTTTGCCTCAATCTTTGCAGATGTGGACTGGGGGCTGATGGGAGGAGAGAGCATCCAGCTAAGGTGAGAAATCAGTCTGAGACCAGAGGACGGAAAGAGGCTAGGGTACAGGCAGGACCAGACCCAGAAGGGGTGGGGAGGTTCAGTGAGGGGGAGGACTGGGGGGTAGAAATCACAGTGGATAGGGTGAGGGAGGACTTTCGGAAGCTAAAAACTGATAAGGCGCCAGGGCCGGATGGGCTACACCCGAGAGTTGTGAAGGAATTGGCGGAGGAGCTGGCAGCTCCACTGGCTGCACTCTTTAATATCTCTTTGCAGACAGGATGGGTGCCCCAAGACTGGAGGGTGGCTTATGTAGTGCCTATCCATAAAGGGGGGTCTAGAGAGGAGATGGGGAATTATAGGCCTGTCAGCCTAATGTCTGTGGTAGGCAATGTAATGGAGGACTTTATCAAGGAGAGGATTGGGAGGCAGCTGGAATGGTTAGGGCACCAGGATGATAAACAGTATGGCTTCATTCCGGGGAGATCATGGCAGTCCAACCTCATAAAGTTTTATGGTAGGGTGACGGGGGGCCTTGGACAGACATGGGCTGGTGGATGTCCTATACCAGGATTTTAGCAAGGCATTTGATTCAGTACCCCATAATGGACTGATTAAAAAGCTGGGTATGGGAGGAAAGGAGCTCAAGTGGGTTGAAAATTGGCTTTCGGGATGAATACAGAGGGTAATGGTTGGTGGGATTGTCTCCTTCCCTAGGAAGGTAATCAGTGGGGTCCCCAAGGTTCAGTATTGGGCCACTCCTGTTCAATGCCTATGTCTCGGATATGGGGGGTTAGGGAGTGGCTGAGTCTGTTTGCAGACGATTCCAAACTAGGAGCACTGGTGGACTGGGAAGAAGCGAGTGACAGTCCAGGGGACCTGGATACCCTGGAGGGGTGGTCAAGGAGGTGGGGATTGAAATTTAATGCCAGGAAGTGTAAGGTACTTCATTTGGGGGACAAAAACCCAGGCCATGTTTACACCCTGGGGGGTTCACACTGCAAGCCACAGTGAGAGAGATCTAGGGGTGGTAATAGACGTCAAAATGAATAACTCTGAAAATTGTAGAAGAACCGCAGCCAAAGCAAACAGGATACTGGGCTGCATAGCCTGGGGAATTACGTACAGGAGAAGGGAGGTGATCCTCCCTCTATATAATACCTTGGTCAGGCCGCAACTTGAATACTGTGTACAGTTCTGGAGACCTCATCTGAAGAAGGATTATAGCGTTGCTGGAGAGATTCCAGAGGAGAGTGACCAGAATGATTCAGGGCATGGAGGGGAGGTCCTATGAGGAGAGACTGGAAGAGCTTGGGCTGTACACATTGGAGGAGAGGAGGGACAGGGGAGATATGATAGGGGTCTTCAAGTATGTAAAAGGAGTAACTGAGAGCGGAACCAAGGAGCTGTAAGGGGGGAACAGCTAGGGGGCATGAGTGGAAGCTGGAGGGGGAATTACAGGGGGGAGTGTAGGAAGCATTATTTCACTGAGAGGGTGGTGGAGCCGTGGAATGTGCTGCCTGGGTGGCTGGTGGAGGAGGGCACAGTGGAGGGCTTCAAGAAGGGTTGGGACAGGTACAAAGGGAAACTAAAGTCAAAGATGACCCTCTCAGGGGCTTGGGGGCGGGGAAGTGAGCATCCACTAGGTGGCTATCTACGAGCAGACATGACAGACCATTGGGCCTATTCTGCTGGCTTTTAGTATGTTATTATGTTAGGGTGGGCACTTGGTGGAAGGGGGGAAGGATGAGCAGAGACCTGAGGAAACTCGAGGAGTAGTCAATGGTATGGCAGCTAGGTTTCTTTTTTTTTTTTTTTAAACTTTCTTTATTTTGATTTTCTTTTTGTAAAGTAAAAATAAGTATGCAGCAGATAAAAACAATAGTGTACAAATTTCTGCATTCTGAAGTTTACAATCAGTACAGACGGATCAGTACAGGTACTACTAGTTACATATTTGAAAACTGAGACTGTCTTTGATTAATTAATTTTGAGTTTCTGAGGGCAATTAAAAAAAAATCCAAGGCATAAAACAGCTAAAGTGCTGTACATTGCTGACCTTCTGGAAGGGTGAGGAGCCCATCTACTGAAATATAGGGTGCTCCAATTTTAATGAAGATTATGGTATCATATATTCATACAGACCTTATGATAAGGAGCCGTGTGTGGAGAGGAGTATCATGGCACAAATTCTGGTCCTAACGGAGTTATATAAAGGACCTGTCTCCGCCAGATCAGTTCAAATACCTGAGATTTTTTATTTACCAAAGCTGTAATATACTCCTTCCTATATAGTTATCATTATGTCTTGCCATTGTTGGAGAAGGATGGGGTTCTGGGTTAGCCAAGTTTTGGTTATGGTTTCTTTGGCTGCCAGGAGGGATATCCTCAGCAGTTTGTTGATATGAGAATCTGTACAGTCCTGTGGAAAGTCAGCAAAAAAGAACAGCAAGGGAGTTAAATGGACCTCTGGGGAGAATATCACTGACAGTGCCTTTTGCAGATCATCAAAAAAGGGAACCAATTTAGGACACATATTGTGCGCCAATACAGCCGAGGTATAGCCACATCCTCTCCAGCAGGTGGAGGACCTATTTGGTCTGTATTATGAGGGTAATAAAAAATCTGATAGTACTCTTCCAGGAAAATTCCTTCCAGGAAACTGCTGAGGTCCCTGAGTGGAGTCTGGATAGGCGGTTTTCCCAGTTCTGCTGTTCTAAATTAATTCCCAGATCCCTCTCCCAGGCCATCTTGGTAGATTCCAGGGATTCACCATAGGCTGAGAGGAGGACCCTGTACAACTGTGAGATTGGGAGACTCTGTTTTCTACTAAATCTATCAGTGTGTTAACTATCTGTGGAGGTGGGTTAGACGTCCATATGTCTCCAGATATAGCACTGATGTAATTACACATCTGTAAATATCTAAATTTGTCCCTCATAGGGATTCCATTAATTGTATGAAGCTCATCGAGAGACAACATTCTCCCCTCCTTTAAAAAGTGAGAGATCAGGTACAGGCCCATTTTTTCCCATTTACGGAATCCCAGATCCATGAAAGCAGGAACAAAATCCTGTGTGTATGGAACTGACTGCCGAAGAGCCCTCCATGTGGTGAGCTTTCTGTTTCTCACTATACTGTCCCAGCATTTTAAGGTGGAGTAAGTGTAAGGGTCTGAAAATTCAGGAATCTTGCTCATACCATCCTGAGCTAACAATATCTTGGCTAGGTGATGCAAGTATCCTTCCTGTTTCTCTAAGGTTTTGCATTTGGCATCATATTCAGGGCTCACTCAGTATACGACTGTTCTAAGCTGAGCAGCCAAATAGTAAGCTTCCAAGTGTGGAAGAGCTAGGCCTCCTTGTGACTTGGGGAGCTGGAGGAGCGAAAAGCGGGTTCTAGGCCTGTTTATACGAACATACGAATGAGCCAGCAGAAACAGACTACCCGGTCTATCTAAGTCTGCTCGAGTGTGCAGCCAACTCTCCTAGCTTGCAGCTGCCCCAACCCCCTCCCTTTTGTCATCCCACTGCCACCCCCACCCTCACTCTCCTGTTCCCTGTCCCATGCCCTTTTGAAGCTTGCTCATACCATCCTGAGCTAACAATATCTTGGCTAGGTGATGCAAGTGTCCTTCCTGTTTCTCTAAGGTTTGGGCCCCATAGAAAGCTAGAAATTTTACAGTTTAACTTACGAAAGTATTCTTTAGGTATCTCTACCGGCAAGGTTTGTGCAAGATTGAGAAATCGTGGAAGTAATACAATTTTCACTGCCTCGATCCTTTGAATCAAAGGGATTGAGATTAAGGCCCCGCTTTCTAGGTCCCTTCCAAGTTTATCTAGAAGTGGGGTATTGTTAATATCAAATAAAGAAAGGGCATCCAGTCCCAGTCTGACTTCCAGGTATTTCAGGGAAGGCAGATTCCACCTAAAAGGATATTTAGCGCGGGTTACAGGAGAAGGGTGGTAGTTCAGCTGACGTACCTCTGTTTTAGCTGAATTGACTTTATATCCTGCTAATGCACCAAACTCCTGTAACACATGCCACAAGGGATCTAATGACTGTTCAGAGTCTGTTAGATATATCAAAAGATCGTCAGCATAAAGCGCCAACTTATGGGCATCTCCTCCCAGATGGATCCCCCGGATTTCTGTTTGCTGTCTCAGGGCTTGGGCTAGGGGCTCTAAATATAGGGCAAATAACAGTGGAGACATAGAGCAGCCCTGTCTTGTGCCTCTCTTTAAGGAAATGGGGGTGGAGATCCTGCCATTTATCTTGATATAAGCCTTAGATTATGGGTAGATATTATTTAAAATCTTTATAAATAAATCAGAAAAATTAAATTTGTGTAGGACTTGTATGAGAAAAGGCCACGCCACCCGGTCGAAGGCCTTCTCAGCGTCAAGGCTTAACATTAAAAAAGGGAGCCCAGACTGGGCGGCGTGGTGCAGGACATGCAAGGATCTCTTAATGTTGTCTTGAGTCTGCCTTCCCGGGACAAACCCAGTTTGGTCCAGACTAATCAGGGCAGGCAAGACTGTCTTCAACCTTTTGGCCAAAATTGTTGTGAATAATTTATAATCTGTGTTTAGGATTGAGATAGGTCTGTATGCCATACAGTGTGTGGCATCTTTCCCTGGTTTGGGTATACTGGCTATAGTGGCATAGTTCCAGGTTGGTGGCACCGATTCTCCTTCCTGCGCCTGATGACACACTTCCAACAGTGGAGTGGCCAAATGGTCCCGGAATGCCTGAAAAAAATCTCCGTGAGTCCATCTGGCCCTGGGCTTTTATTAGATTTTAAACTTGATACCGCATGGTGCATCTCTGTAGCCGAAATGAGCTGGTTTATTTTCTGGTGGGACTCCTCTGTGAGGACGGGCAAACCCAACTGCGCCAGATAGGCCGAGATTGCCTCCGTACCAAGGGAGCTATCATGTGTGTACAACTTCTGTAAAATTGCTCAAAACCTGGGCTATACGTAGTGGGGACTGAACCACTTGTTTGCAGTAGGGTCTCGATCTGTAGGATGGAGGTCTTAGAGTCTTTCGGCGGAGTCTATGGCTAATAGTCGTGTCGACCGGGGGCCAGCCTCATAGTATCTCTGGTTTAAGTGTTGTAGAGATTGCTCTGTACGAACATCTAACAGGTATTGAATCTGCTGCTTTGTAATTTGTAGCAGGGGGGTATACTGCCTTATCACCAGCTGCATGCTGTTCTTGCAGAGTTTTATATTGCTGTTGTAGTTTTTCTAACCTTTGATTCTGCTGTCTTTTATGATTGGTAACAAATTTTATGATGTCGCCCCTTAAGAAAACCTTTAGGGTATCCCATAATGTGGCAGCAGATATCTCCGGGGACCGGTTTTCCCTAAGAATCTGGGGTATTCCAAGTTCCTCCATTTCTGTGAATTCTTTTGAATTCAGGAGGAAATTATTAAACCTCCAGATTGACTGCTCCCTTTCTGTGGGCCTCTTAAAGAGCAGAGTAAATTGGGAATGGTCTGATAAAACTGATGGAGTATGCTGGCATTCCTCTAAGAGATATAGATGTGCCTTGGAGATCATCATATAATCAATTTTGGTGTAAATATGATGAGGGGCTGAGTAATGTGTATATTCTCTTCTGGTAGGATTCTGATGTTTCTGGCTCTCTGCCCAATGAAGGGCTTGAAAATACCCCATGGCGGCTTTCTATGCTGCCGTCCTCCTGTGTATTTTGGTGCTGGTCGAGTCCTCTGTATGGTATGTTTGGTTGTGGTCCCCACCCACAGTAAGCGTTCCCCTATGACACTGTAATTTTATGCAGTAAGGATCTGACCACTGGAGCCTTTGACCCAGGCGGTATGTATAGAGAGGCCAAGGTGACCAGATTCCCCTCCAGCTCTCCAGTTACCACCACCAGTTGACCCTCAGGGTCTGAGTATGAGGAGGTCAGTTTGAACTGGGAATTCCTAGGAAACAGAATCGCCACTCCTCTCCTTTTGCCCCCTCTATAAGATGAGGAAATTACCTCCCGGAAACCGAATTTAGTTAATTTTAAATGTTCATTCCTACTTAAATGGGTTTCTTGGAGTAGTAAAACCTCAGGTTGTTGTTTTTTTTAAATGAGTGAGTACTCTGTACCTCTTGATCGAGTTATTCAGGCCGTTAACATTCTATGATACCACCTTAATTTTATGTGACCTATCCATTAGGATGTCTAGCAGTTACTCGAACTGCTGATGAGCTTCCCTAGACAGCCTTCCCAGATTCCCCATCAGGGTGTGATATTAATAAAGGCAAGGTCTGTAATACTTTTGAAACCGTCATGTTGGAATCTAGGTCCTTAATTATCTGAGCAGTCAGAAAAATTCCCCTGTATGATATCTTAGTAGGTTGGTAGAAATACAAACATTGTACAACAAACAACTTAATTCTATTATTATTGCTAGTACTACCGTCCCCTAAACAATCTCTTCCCCAGCTAAGTGCTAACTGATTTACAATCAAAACTGTGCACTTTTATAGCTCCCACCCCCCCTTAAAGTAACTATGTACTTTGTGACTCCCATAATGGGGGATCATTACAAAATGTCCCCTGAAAGCTTGAGTGGAGAAGGTGGAACTCTGGTGTGCTTCCATTCAAGCAGGAGGTGTGGTGGCTGCATAACAAGCCAGGCCCTCCCTAGCCCAACACAAAATCAGGCCAACAAAAAAGAGAGAAACAAGGGTTAACATCACCCCTTAATGTCGATCTTGCTGCTTGTATATAGGTGGCTTTCATCCTCCCACCATGCTAGATGATTTAAAACATAGAACTCAAAAGGCATGGTATGTTAAAACTTTTTTGTAGGAGAGATGACCCCCCCTTTCCGCAGCGCACCCTCCATCAATCATCTCCAAGCACAACCATCGCGTGAAAGAACAGCACATTAGCAAGAGAAAAATTAATACTGAAACAGTCCATGCGGTGATGAATATGAGGGATATCTTTCAAACTGTGTCTCAGGGCATAGGCTCACTAGTTTTAATCCCTGCTGTCCCAGATTAAGTCCACGCCCTGACCCCAACCACATCCAGCAGGGGACATGCCCCAGAGTCCAAATAATAGAGTTCCTGGGTTTAATTGAAAATAATCAGAGGATTCATGTTGTCAAAAGTTAATAATTGAACCCTTCGCTCATGCAGCTGGTGTATGGCAGAAAGAGGATTCTCCACAGGCGTCGGTTCCACAAAGGAAGAAATAAAACGACTCATCTGTAGTTGGCCACTATAAAGTAGCTGGTAATATTAGAGTCAGAGTGGCTCATCCGACCTTCAGGTATTGTCCGGATCCTTGTCTGGGTTCAGGTTGCAGTTCTGCTGCCTCATTCGGTCCAATAACTGCTTGACATCGGCCATGGTTCTGGGAGCTGCTGCTCGTGCTGAATTCTTGGTTGCTGTGCGTCATTCAACTCTGGGTGCACATAAGCATTGTTCCCTTGGCCAGTCCATTTCAGAACTCCATCCCTTTCCCTGTAGTTCCTCATGCATGTCAAGGGGTGTCTCATACATTGTAACTCCTGTGTCCCAGAAAACCTTTATGCAGGCAGGATATGGGGTCTGGAACTTTACTTTATGTTGCTTCAGTACCTTTAAAATAGGTGAGTAGGCTGCTCTCTTATTCGCTATTTCTGGGGGGTAATCATTGTCAAAAATTAATCGGGAAGCATTGTATTTTACTATCTGTTTAGACCAAGCGAGACGCAGTAATTTCTCTTTCTCCTTGTAACTAGAAAGCTTGAGTACGACAGAACGCGGTCTGGCATTTGGGTCAGAGGGCTTGGGTGTTAGCGCCCTATAGGCTCTTCCAATTTCAAATTGGAAGTCATGGGGGAGAGCAAGGACGTCTCGAAGCAAGTCCTCAAGAAATTCCTCCATAAGCCCTGTTTCAGACTCCTCAGGGAGACCGTAAATTCGGATATTGTCTCTCCGTGCTCGGGCTTCCATATCAATTAATTTCTACTGCATGGTCTCCTGGTTTTTAACCAGAAAATCGAACACTGAGTGCAGGTGGATTGTGTAGTCTTCTGCCTCTGAGATTCTGGACTCTGCCGTCTCAATCTTAGCCTCCACTTCTGTTAGTCTGACCTGTAGACTGTTAAATTCCTGTTTGTTTTCCGCTCTGAATGCTTTTAACTCACCCAGTAGAGTTTCATATCTGATTTGTGAGAGATGTTCGGTCTCTTGGTCTGTGTCCCTATCCTGGGCCCCAGCTCCGTTTGGAGATGCGCTGCGGCCTGGCTCCCGCGGTCGGGGGGGATCCCCCTCCATCATCATGCTTCAAATGCATGTTGCCACGAGTTTTGGTCTGCTTTCTACCTCCCTTAGGTCCGGTTGCCATTTAGGTGGTTATTGCTGGTTATTTAGGCTGTTTTAGGGAGGTTTGGTCAGTAGGATGCAGGGAGCTATAGTTCAGATTGACCATTAGGTTCGGTGACATCATCGGAAGTCGGCAGTTGGGTTTCAGTGCAAAAAAGTGCAAAATAATGCACTTGGGGCATAGAAACCTAGGGGTGGACCACCAAGCTGGAGAGAGACCTGGGGGTAATCATATTGGATGATCTAAAGGTGACCAGGCAAGGCAGTTGGGAGTGCTAGTTGGATGCTGGGGTGCATAGGAAGGGGTATCACCAGCAGAAAGCGGGAGCTGGTTTTGCCCCTGTATAGATTGCTGGTAAGATGCTACTTTGAGTACTGTGTCCAGTTCTGGAGACCACATTTCCGGGAGGACACAGAGTGGATGCAGTCCAAGGGAGGGCAACTGAAATGGTGCAGGGTCTGCATCAAAATACCCAACACGTGGCAGCAGTGGGACTCTAGTCGGCACCAACAGGGTGATCCTGCTGGATAGCCAGAAATTTAGCATTGGTAGGTTAGTAGATCAGGCAATAACACGTTCTGGGTGTGGTGTCTCTCGTTGGGGCCTCCACCTTCATTGAATCATTTCAGTCTCATTCACTCCATTTTAAATAATGCATGCAACAGCTGTGCAGCTTTTGTTATTGTTATAACTTTATTAAGAATTCAGAGTTTAGTCTTGTTGACTTTTTTCTTTTGTTCGGAGAGTTAAGTGCTATAAATAATTATTTTGAGAATGGGAATGTATCTTATCAGAAGTTGTTAATGACAGATGTTAAACTATTCCAGAGCACATTAGTCTAAATGTTAAGTTTTTTATACATATTTGTTTTTACTTTCACTTTTGTGCCTGACAAGTGTGATCCACATGCTGTCAAATAACTTAAAGAGTAACTCTGCACTTCTGCATGTGCTTTCATAAATAAGATGTTTCAGCAGTTACAATTTACTAGAGAATACATTTTTTTCATTTTCGGTGGTTCTTTCCAAGATTTGCAGCACATCTTGGTAGTCCACCTAAAAAATCTGTATAGAAAACATTTGCCTCTCCCCTGTTAACCTCACAGTGCTTTGGTTTTATGACATCATAATGCTCGCCATGACAACAAACTGTGATATCACAAACAGCAGTTGTGTGGTGAGCAGGGGAGAGTTGGATACATTTTGAAAGACTCTGAAATAATTGCTGCATTAGCTACAATGTTTAGTAGACCAACAGCAGGGAATAGTAAAACAAAACAACAAATAACTAGAAAACAATAAAGTTAAAACACATTTGGTGTAAATCTAGTGTTTTTAAGCTTTTTATTATAATAGAGAGTCACTCTTTAAATATTCCAATAGACAAATTATTAACTACGAGATGGGATAACTGAAGAGTATTATCTGGACACTTTAACAGAGTCGGTACTGGAACAGTTCTGATCTATGGAACTGTATCAACTGGACAATAGACTGTGAGTCAAGAAGCTCATCTCATCATCTTCTGGTTTAGTTTCTTTCATTTATAATAATTTTAATAGTGTACTCTGGGTCTTATGTTCATCCCGTCTGTATACTCTGCATCATGTATTTGATATGTCATGATCAAATATAGTTGAGTTTAAAAAAAAAAAAAGCCTTCACACTGGCCCAGAGGTGTAGAGGACTGAGGTGCTGGTGCCTTACCTCTTACCACGCCGATGACCTGGGGTCGGGAGCAACCTCGAGTGTCGGTGGGTCAGCCAGGGGGAGGAGTATCGAGCATCCCATGGACTTCTGTCCTCCAAAGAGGGTGGGAAGGGACAACCCGCTGAGCTACTGGCTCCTGATGGTGGCCGGGGCTGGTGCAGGCTGGGGCACAAATGTGGGTTGGTGTGGGCCCGACATTGGATGTGCAGCATGTGGAAACATCCCTGACGCCATTTCACACCTGCGCTATGGGGGGAACCATTGAGGGGGAAAAACAAGCTTCCAGCACGTGTATGTGAAGGGCAGCCCTGGCAGCACAACAGTGGATGAATTCAAGTCAGCTCCCCCTGAGCCCAGCCCCCAGGTCTTCCGCAGTGTGCGGGGTAAGTACCTGCTGTGAAGTGGCCTGAGGAGGGCTGGGTGAAAGGGATCAGAGCTCTGACTGTGATCAGTGCTGGGGCTGAGGAGTACATGCTGGATGGGGGGAACCATAGGTACACCCCCTAGCCGAGGAGGTATAAATGCAATAAGTTAAAAAAAAAAAGCCTTACAAGGAGAGACTAAAATACCTCAGTGTGTACACCACAGAAGAGAGGAAGGGGGGGAGATATAATAGAGACTTAAATACCTCATGGGGTAAATAAAGAACAGGAGAGAAGTATTTTTCAGAAAAGAGGGTGTTCAAGAACAAGGGGACATGCTATGAACCAGGAAGGGGGTAGATTGAGGAGAGATGTGAGGAAGTACTCTTTATAGAAAAAGTGGTGGATTCCTGGAACAGCCTTCCAGCGGAGGTGGTGGGGGGCAAAAACAGTGAAGGGATTCAAGTATGCATGCGATAGGCACAAGGAAATTGTAGTGGAAAGGAAGGGTGGAGGGAGAAATAGCTGTAGATCAAGTAGGGTCTGAGGTGAGAATGTAAGTAGGGAATAAAGGACAGACTGGGTGGGCCAAGCGGCCCTTATCTGCCATCAGATCCTATGTTTCTTTGTTATGATATGGAAGGAAAAAGTGCCACCTCTGAGCAATGAAACTCGATTGTTTTCCTCACCTGCCTGGTACTTCAGTATTCTTTATTTGTTACCTATCCCTGAGCAAACTGTCAGGAAGGTTCTTGGGGCTCCTGCTGGGCCCTGTGCATGCCTTGGCATGATCCAGTAGACCTTCACCCACTGGTGAGCTTTCTCCATGTCAGGTAAATTTAACAACTAGGCAAGTAGCCTCTGTGCACATGAGAGAGAGGATCCTCTCCCTCCAGTCCCTCTTTCATGCCGATAACCCTCACATTGCAGCCCCTAGCTTGGTTTTCTAGCACCCCAGTTTGTTTGGAAGAGGCATCCACTGCCTGCGGGCCACAGCTCAGAGCCCTTTTGGTGGGTGGAAAACTTTTTTTAAAGCATCCATCCTCGTCTCCAGGGTCCGTTCTCTAGCAGTTTAAGTGTGGAATTTTTTGTCCAAGTCCTGGACAGGTTTGACAAGCTGTGTTAGAGTAGTGTTAACTGTTAGTAAGGATATTTCCCCTGGCTGGAGTGTTTTCAGGGATGGCTGTTCTGCTTGTTGCCGTGAATCTTGCCCCAATGTTTTGGGCTGGAAGAAATCTGAAGAGGCAGCTATTTGCACCCCTTTAAAAAATAATGAATGGTCAGGGGTACACCCATCCTCCTGAGTCACCCCTGAGCTTCTTGCTGTTATGAAAGAGAGGGACAGGCTGTAGACTGTGGCTAGGGAGACTGGATCCCCGGCTCACCTCCAAAAATATAAAGAAGCAAGAAACAAATGCACCAGAGGGATTAGGCTGGCCAAATCTGAGTACTGCAAGGCCAGAAAACCTTAACTGGAGAAACGGGGAAGGATTTTGAGAGAAAATTCCGCAGCATCTTGACAAAGGGGAACATAACCCAAGAATGCCCACAGTTGATGGGAAAGAGCTCCCAGAACCCTACAGGATAGCCAGAAGATTCAGTGAAGTTTTCACTGACCTCAGTGCTGTCATCCCCAGTATATGCCAGACAAGCCCACCTGTGGTGGCATTGATCATGAAGCTAGCCTCTTGTAGGACCCTAACCTAAGGCACCTCACATTCTACTTCAGACCTGTCACAGTCAAAAACACCTTAAAATATATCAGAAAGGTCCCTGGTAAAAAAAAAAAAAAAAAACAGGGTGTGGGGACTCTCTTGACATACAGCTGCTAGCACTGGCTCTGGAAGAACTCTCCTACCCCATCTCCAAAATTTTCAGTTTCTCCGTATGATACTTCCACTTCCATGAGAAATTAAAATCTGCACTGGTCACACTGTGGAGGGGTTGTGGGATAACAGATGGACCAGACACCGAACTTCAAGTTCAGCACACAATCTCTGTGTGATGTTTATTCAAAATGTAGGCTATAACCTTCAGTAATGGTATATCCCTTCTTCAGTACATCAGTTTGTAGCAACAGACTATGCAAGTCTTTCTTTTACACTTAGCCGGTACCTACTGACTCACTGATCTCTGATCTAAATTATCTGTTGAAATTTAGCCTCCCCTATGCGGACCTTGTTTGCTTGAGTGGAGGGCGTTCAAATAAAAAAAAAAAAAAAAAAACAAGCTAAAGACAAAGAACCTCAGTGCAGAAGCACTGAAACAAGGGTAACCCCAAAGGGCACTGACAAAGAAACACAACATTACACATACTTCCATAATGCAGAGCATCATGGGATATATGCAAATCACCATGCCATTTCAGACTTGTTCCGTTTACAGCAATTTACATGCATTTTACATAGCGCAACTAACTTAATTTATATCATATAGTCCCCTAGTAACGTTTTACCTTTATCAAAAACACCTAGTGCCATGGTATTTTCAACATTTACAGGTTTTATACACAAAAGGTATATACATTAAAATATTTTATGACACAGTGCCATTGCATACTAAATCCAACAACAAGGAACACAGCTCATTGTTTTATATCAGCTCGGAAGTCACAACAATAATCTCCCTGTACGAGGACCTGAAAGGGAAAAGGAAAATTTAAAGAGTACACTATAGCATAGTCAGGAAAGGGAAGGGGTGCCCATAGGAGGCCAACCTTATAGACTAGAAATTGTAAAGAATAGATTAGGCTAAGAAATGGAAAAACTGCTGCAACAGATTTAAGAAAAGGTTGGTCCTCAAGAGTGGCAGGAGCTCCCTGTCACACACACCCATCATGGAAAGTGGTAGCCACTCCAGTCTGGCCAGATATAGACCTATCTCAATTCTCTCCCCATTGTCTAAGGCCCTGGAAAGAACTATGTCAGATCACCTGTTCACTTACCTTGAACAGTATGAATTCCAGTGTGCCCAGCAGCAGAGCTTTAGGAAACTGCACAGCACTGACAGAATACCCTAGCTACTTGCACGAGGCCCTTGGTCATGGTAGCATGATAGGAGCTGTATATATCGATCTAACAAATGACTTTGACCTGGTAAACCACAAGCTCCAGTTCGGTAAGCTCATTTGTCTCGGTCTGTCCAGAGACTCAGTAGCCTGGTTCCAAAGCTACCTGTCTGAACACACACACAGCATGTGAAAACTGACTGCTCCTTGTCTGACACACGGAATGTACCCGCAGGTGTGCCACAGCGTTCCATTCTGGGTCCTTTCCTCTTTGGCCTCTTAATTAACCAATTGCCTGGTGCCTGCTGGTCAGCTAATGTTTTCATTTATACAGATGATGCTGTCATCTACACTAGCAGCAATGACCCTGTGGCCAGCCCAGTAGCGCTGAGGGTTGAGGTGCTGGAAGCAACACCTCGACCCACACTGATGACCCAGGGTCGGGAGTGACCTCAGGTGTCGGAAGGTCAGCCAGGGGAAGGAGGATTTGGTATCCCAGGGACTGCTCTCTTCCGGGGAGGGACACCCACAGATGTGCTGGCTCCTGGAGGTGGCTGGAGGTCAGTGCAAGCCATGGTGACTTAGAGGGTCGGCTGGGGCCGACATTGGACGTACAGTACACGGAAGCGTCATTGACATCCTTGCATGCCCGTGCCATGTGGGAACCAGGGAACAAGTCAAAATAGCCTCCGTCCTCCAGCGCTCGTGAAGGACGGCCCCCGCGGCACTGCACCGGACACTCCCAGGGATGCTGCCTCTGTCCCTGACTCCCCGTGGGTCTTCTGCGCTGTGGAGTGCACGATGTGGCCTGAGTGGGTGAGAAGGAGAGGAGGTGAGCTCGGGCACGGTGCCCAGTGTATGGGCCGCCAAAGGCAGACCGGACAAAGGGGAACCATAGAACCTCCTCTGTCGAGGAGGTATGGCCACAAAAAAAAAAAAAAACAGCAGTGACCCTAGTAACCTCACCGTTAGCATACGGAGTGACTTTGAGGCCTTAGAAAACTTGTTCTCTGTTAATAAACTTGTCTTTAGCTACAAAAAAAAAAAAAACATGCTTTTCACTAGCCCATGGAGGAAGAAAAAGGCCCCACTTCACATCCTCAGTAATAAAGGTCGGAAGCTAGAGCTGCAAGAAACATTTAAATATCTCAAGAATGGTGCTCGATAACACCAGGTTATCTACATGGGGAGCAAAGGATAGAATGTTATCAGTAAAGAGAAGGATGGGTGCCCTTTTCAGAAATTGGAGCAACCTTATGGCTGACATCAGGAAACTGGTAGTGTCCAGCTCCATCCTTGGACCTACTTGGTGACGGCTTACCCACGTATACAGCAGCCTGTGACTTGGTACTAAACAAGGTTAAGGTGGCCTGCAGCAAAGCCAGTCGTTTTTTATTAGGGGCTGGCAGGTGCACCCATAACTGTACTCTTTATGGACAGACAAATTGGCTACGTTTAACTAGGGTAGAATTAAGTTACAAACATGTATACTAGCCAGGAAAGCATTGGGTCATCTACGTGACGGTCACCAGCACCTTCAAGCCCTGCTCTGTGTTGATCCCTTCTGGCTTTGACAGTGGAGGGGAGCGGCAGACAAGGCTGATGGGTAGGTGGCAGAAAGACCTGAAGTGGGTGAGGGTGTCGGCTTAGAGGCCAAACAGCTATATGAAAAGAAAAAGTACCTTGAAGAAAAGTGGGTGACAGGGTATTTCCACTGAGTTTATGGAGGAAAGAAGACTTGGTTTGCTGGCCAAGGCACCTAGCTTCACCTGAGCTCTTTCCTTCTAAGACTGCTTGAAAGGCAGAATAGAAAAACTTACCAGAGCAAGGGAGAAGGATTAAGACTTAGTTTGGCTAAGCAGATTTACTGTGTGGTGGTGTTTTTATTTTTTACTCACAGGGATTGCTACTGTTTGTTGCTACACATTTCATTGCTTTATTTTTCTCTGATTCAAATTGTTGTTGCTGGTATACCTTCTTCTGCATTATTACAAGGTGTGCCTACAGGTGTGTGCTAACAGATTACTGCTGTAATCTTCTGATTCAAATTGTCTTTGCAAGGTATATCTTCTGTTACTGCTTTATTTTTCTCTGGAGCAAAGTGTTTCTTACAGGGTATATCTTCTCAGAAATTATACAGGTGGTGCTTTACAGGTTTTACAGTTTTATCTAACATTAGGATAAGCTTTCAGGGTTACTGCATTTGTTGTTGACTGATTGTTTCTGCTCTTACCTCCTTGTTCTTTTCGTCCGTGGTTCTTCTTTTTGGCAGGGAAGGGCCCAGCCACCCACCCCATCTAACCACCCCACACTACTACCTTTTATAGGGTACCACAGTTGTAACATTTCCTGTGGCAGAACAGGAAGGCGGGATCAGTGGGGCCTCCACAAGGTGATCTCATTTACAGGGCACTAGTAATTTAACTTGTTATAAAGTTAAACAAAGCACAATTAAACCATTACTTGCATTTTTTTCCTTCTAATTACTCTGACTAGGTTACAAACCCAGCAACTTATTTGGAATGGATTTCATTAACTGCAGGTACTGTGGAACAATTTTCAGAAGGACAGTCTTACAGGATTTAGGACACTGTCCTACATGCTGGGCCTTTGAGATCTTAGGTCTCAGCTCCGGCAGCATGGGCAGAGATTGCACGCCTAAATTTCATATTGAAGAGAAATACATTATAAGAACCACCCGCCATTTCCCCAGCATCCAACAGAAAACCTCGACGCAGAGGGTAGTTGGTCCAGGAGGTTGGCAGGTGGTTAGGAGGAGCAAATCAGGTGCCCCATCACTCTCTCTCCAACACATTACCTCCAAAAACCATATAAACACTACAAACAGGTATCTGCCTCTATCTCTGAAATCAAATAAAGAGGCAGAAGACACTGCAGAGCAGGACACTGCGGCACAGGAGCTACACAACAATACTCACCCAAATCAGGAACCAAAACTAAACAAGCAGAAAGGAAATCCAAAAACTTCTGATCATAGGAGACTCCATGATTCGGGAGTTGATACCATCTCCAGCCAGGGTGATGGTCGATGTCTCCAGGTACATCAGCATGGAGAGACACTGACCGCATTGCAAAATTGTTCACAAAGCAGGAGAAAACATTGATGTCCTAGTACACATAGGGACTAATGATCTCGCCAGCCCGGTCAGTTGTGAGACCAAGGAACACCTGACTAGGCTGGGTGACAAACTATCATCTATTTAGGTCGGCATCTCCTTCTCTGAGATCCTGCCAGTCTGGGAGAAGGGAGCAGATGGACGGAAGGTCAGAGAAGGGGAGATAGGGAGCTAAACACGTGGCTCAAGGACTGGTGCCAGGAAAAGGACACAGATTTGTAGAGAACTGGCAACAGTTCTGGGAGCCAAGTTCTTTAAATTTGATGGACTGCATCTGACTAAAGAGGAGTCAGTGCATTGGGGCGAAGTTTGACGCCTTTGCAGAATATTTAAACTAGTAAATGGGGAGAGGCTGCAGCACCATACGTCGAATGGGAAGAACACCCTCCCTCAGCTAGTGGTCAAACAGGAATTCAGCGTGTTTGCCATTCATTTGCATCACCAGGTAAGAAAAAGGTTTGTCTCCCCATACGATGCACAGGGTAATGCCAAACTTCACCCAACAACTAACACACCAAAATCTAGCCAATGGAAAATCATGTACACAAATGCTCACAGCCTGGGAAATAAGATCCCAGACCTGCAGGCAATAATGTCAGAGGCTAAACTGGACATAGTAGCAATTGACGTGGTTTACCAGTAACCACACTTGAGGAGACTTCAGTACCTGGATATGTATTGTTCAGAAGAGACAGGGTGCAAAAGGGGAGGGTGGCCTGCATGTTAATGAAAAATATCAAAGCTACAGAAATTCAGAATACATAAGGAGCCAGAAGAACTGTGGGTCACCCTGAAACAGGTAATGGGACAGCCATAAGAACTGGGGTTGTCTACAGGCCCCAGACCAGAGGGAGGACATAGACACATTACTGTTAGAAGATATACAAAACATGACAGCTAAAGGAGGTTCTGATAATGGGAGACTTCAACATGCCAGATACAGATTGGTCAATACCAGCAGGAACATCTGCCAGAACTAGACTCATAGTGGATTCCCTGCAGGGGGAGGGCCTCAAACAACTGGTACAGCCCACAAGAGACAGGGCTATCCTAGATCTAGTACTGACTAACAAAGAAGGGATCACAGATCTCCAGGTAGAAAGGTCACCTGGGGGCCAGTGACCATCACATGGTATGGTTCAATTTGCTACTACATCTAAATCATCCCATTCCAAGGCAAAATATGGGACTTCAGAGGAGCTGACTTTGATAAGATGGCCAACAGAGTTAAGCTAGCCTGCAAAAAAGAAACACAGGTGAGGAGGTACAGGCAAAGTGGGCAAGCATTAAGGATACAATACTTGAAGCAACATCCCATTGTGTTAGACAGAAAGGAAGTGCAAAGAAGAAGGAAACCACTTTGGTTCTCAAATATAGTAGCAGAAAAGGTCAGAGCCAAAAGGCTGGCCTTCAGAAAATATAAGGGAACAAGCGGGATGAAGATAGGGAGGCATACCAAACTGCCCTAAGGGAAGCAGGTAAGGCAGTAAGGCAGGCAAAGTCCCAAACTGAGGAAACACTAGCATAACAGTAAAAGAAGGTGACAAGACTTTCATAGATACATTAGTGAAAGGAGAAAGTCCAGAGGGGTATTGCTAAGCTTAATGGAGAAAAGGGAGCATGTGAGGAGGAGGACCCTGTAAAGGCATCTATCCTAAATAGATACTTTTGCTCAGTATTTACTGAAGAGAAGGTAGGGCAGGGCCCACAGCTCAGCATCATGGACACAGGGGAGGGAGGTGAGCACTACTCCCTTCACAAAAAGAAAGGGTCCTACAAGAGCTTGCTAAGCTCAGGGTGGATAAGGCAATGGGACCTGATGGCATACATCCCAGGGTACTAGGAGCTAAAGGAGGAACTAGCAGAGCCATTAGCAGAATTGTTTAGTGAGTCTCTGAGCACAGGAGAGGTCCCAGAAGACTGGAGAAAGGCTCATGTGATCCCACCCACAAGAGTGGTAGCAGGGAGGAGGCGGGAACTACAGACCGGTCAGTCTTACCTCAGTAGTGGGCAAGATTATGGAGGCACTCCTTAAGGAAAGGATAGTGCAACACCTGGAATCCATAGGGCACAGGATCCAAGACAGCATGGGTTTACAAAGGAAGGTCCTGTCAAACTAATCTCATAGATTTCTTTGACTGGGTAACCAGAGTGGTGGACCAAGGGGAGCAGTTGATGTCGCCTACCTTGACTTCAGCAAAGCTTTTGACACTGTTCCACATAGAAGATTGATAAATAAGCTAGGTAGGCTCGGGGTGGTCAGAAGTTGGTCAACTGGGTGGCAAACTGGTTGACTGGCAGAAAACAGAGAGTGGTGGTAAATGGTATACAGTCAGAAGAGATGCAAGTCACAAGTGGGTACCTCAGGGATCAGTCCTGGGGCCAGTCCTATTCAACATCTTCATTAGTGACCTCGCAGATGGACTAGAGGGTAAGGCTTGTCTGTTTGCAGATGACACCAAGATCTGCAACAGAGTAGATGATCCAGATGGGGTGGGCAGAATGAGAAGAGATCTGGATAAACTAGCAGAATGGTCAGAAGAGTGGCAACTGGGATTTAATGCAAAGAAGTGCAAAATCATGCACATAGGGAAGAGAACCCTGAAGCCACTTATAGGCTGGGAGGGAGTTGCTAGCAGTCACAAAGGAAGAAAGAGACTTGGGCATCATCATCACTGATGACCTAAAATCATCAAAGCAGACCTCTAAAGCAGTAGGTAAGGCTGGGGGTGTTAGGGTGTATTAGTAGGGTATCACAAATGTAAGAGGGAGGTAATAATCCCTCTGTACAAGACATTGGTTAGGCCCCATCTGGAGTACTGCGTGCAGTATTGGAGGCCACACCTTCACAAGGACATTAACCAAATTGAGGCAGTCCAGAGAAGGGCAACCAAAATGGTGCAGGGACTGCATCAGAAGACATATAAGGACAGATTAACGGAGCTCAATATGTATACCCTTGAGCAAAGGAGGGAGAGAGGTGATATGATCGAGACATTTAAACACCTTAAGGGCATAAACAAGGTGAAAGAGTCTAACATGTTTAAATATAAGAAAATAGCAGGACAAGAGGACACAGCATGAGATTAGAGGGAGGCCGATTAAGGGGAATGTGAGGAAATTCTTTTCACAGAAAGGGTGGTAGATGCATGGAATGGCTTACCACAAGAAGTGGTGGCTATGAATACAGTGCAGGGCTTCAAACAGGCATGGGATAGGCATAAGGGAGCAATACAAATGACTATGAATAGATAGGTCACTGACAGAGCAAAGGCCGATGGTACATTTATAAGGTAGAAAAAGAAATGGGCAGACTGGATGGGCCTTGCGGTCCTTATCTGCCGTCAACTTCTATGTTTCTATGTTTCTATGAAAGAACTTGACGGACTGGTTGTCTTCTTTCTTTCCAAGTTTTTATGTTGGTAAAACTAATCTCTAGCAGGCAGGGATAGAGGTTTAGAAAATCCACTGGTCTCACAGGCATTCCACTGCCCTGACCCATGCACCTTTTTTCTTTAATGTTTTCTTTTTCCGGCACCTCAGACCTGTTGGGAATCTTTATCACCCTCAGTGCCCCTTTCCTGCCTGTGGAGCCCTGTGAATGGACATTCTGTTCCTGCTTTTGCTTGCCCCTAACTCTGGGTTCAGGGCAGGTAACCCGTGGTTTGTCCCTTGCAGGAGGAACCACAGAGGGGGACCAAGTGTCCCTTTCCTGCCTGTGGAGCCCTGGGGATGGACATTCTGTTCCTGCCTTTGCTCACTTCTAACCCTGGCTCCTTGGCAAGTAGCCTGCAGCTTGTCCCCTGCAGGAGAAACTTCAGAAGGGGACCAGGCCCTCGAGGAGAACACTTCGCTTAACAAGCCTGGGATGCCTGAGGGAGGAGCTGGCAAGTAAAAGGTGGCCCGGGCAGCCTAGTTTGACGTGGTGGCATGAGGGGACTACATATATCCCAAGTCTACCCCCCCTTTTTTTTTTACCCAGTAGCTCCACCCCTTATCCCACACACAGGGTGTGGTCCTGTGGTGTGATCTGGCTTTGTGCCTGTCGGGGCCCTTGGAGGGATGAGTAAGCAGCTCCCCTCTTTTGGTACGCCCTGCTGGCCACACTGTGGGCACATGACGCCTTTGTATCACATGCCGGTTAGGCAGGTGCATGTCAACATAAAGCTGCTCTGTAAGGGAGCACCATGCCTTCCTGCATGACAAACCTTACCACATGGGCCACCAGGGGGTGGTTGTGCTATGAGAGGAGGTGCTCTTTGCTTGTTGAGGCAGGAGGGTTCCAAGGCAGAAGCCAGATTCCTGCCTTGTCGGTCGGCACCAGACGTCTCAGGGTCGTGAACCGGAGTCATCTGAATGGCACATGGTAGAACTAGCTGGCTGGCCCTCTAACTAGTGTACTTTATGAAATGTTGCTTCCTTTAGTACAAGCCAGGAGAACTAGTTCACCTCTGTCATTGCAACCTAGGAGGTTTACTAGTCTGATACAAATATTACAAGCATTTGGAAAGTGCTAAGCTCAGACCTTGGAGAGATACTTTGAGAAGGGTCATATAGGTGGAGTTTGTTCCTGCCAGTCAGGTGCGGGGGGGGGGGGGCTACCTACTCATTAGGCATGATTTGTGTACTACTTGGGGAAAAGGAAACGCCATGGTAATAAATCTTCCTTGTCAGGTACAGACTAGTTTGACGTTCCTGACGGTTTTTGCAGTTTTGCTTGATATTGAGGTGGATCAAGACAAGTTCTGTCAGCATATTTTTTGTTGTTGTTGTTTGCTAATGCATTGCATAACTTGTGTCCCTGACTTACTGTACTGCTCCTTCTGTTGATATATTTTTGGAAGAAATTTTATTTCCACTTGTGTTGTGATACTTGCCAAAATGAATGAAAGAACTTTGTAAATTTCTAGCAATTTCCGTGTCTCATTCAAAAACAAAAATTAAAAGGATGGGGCATTTGCCAAGCAATAACGTCATAAGATTGTTCTATTCTATGTTATTTAATCCCCCCCATTGCCTTCTCTTGAGATCTTCTTTTTTGTGTGTGTGCTTTTTATTATGTGTTTTTCCTCTGTTCCACCTAGCCCACCCCCTTCACTCAGCATCACAGGGACTTACCTGGCGAAGGTCCTCTACTGATCTATTCCCCTTCCCCGTAGCAGGGTCTGAGATGGGAAGTCCATCCTCCCCACACCAGAAACAGAGTCCAGAAATCCCCAATGCCCTGTAGGTGGTGCAGGGGCTACGATGAATGGGAAATCATCCTGAGGCCAGTGTGGGTGTTTTCTGTTTTTTTTTCTTTTTTGCCCTGTTTGTGCCCCCCCTACCAGATGGCCTCCATCTGCCAGGACACCCCAGCCCCAGCACCCAGATGTCCACTGGGACTTACCTGCCGACCAATATACCCCCTTGGCTTGCCACTCCCCCCCAGTAGGGACAATGGAGTCCTCCATGATCACCCGTCAGGAACTGGATAATGTTGGTCTGGCGAGCCCAGCTGGTTGGGTGCAGGCCGGGGCCTGCAGGTTTCCTGGCACCATTTTGCCACTAGTAACTTTTCCCATTTTCCTGGTTCCCCGTGAGAGCCATGTCATACAGCGACACCATGATCTGCGCCGTGCACTCCTGTGCATCACATGTCTGCATCTGCTGCTCTTGACCTTTCTAGGCAGTCCTGGGTGCTTTTCCCTAGAGGCCATGCAAACACAGGGCTCTATTAGCCCTCCCCTTCCCTGGAGGAGGATGGCAGTCCTCCAGAAGCTCAACCCCCCCCCTCCCCACTGACTGTCCCTCCCAGTGACCAAGTTTGCTTCCAAACCCAGGTCAGCATTGTCAGATATGGTTACTGTACCACTGCGCTGATGAGCTGGCTGTGTTTTTGTGATTTTCTGACCCAGCCCTCCTGCCCAACATCAGGCGTAGCCCCAAGGCGGCCTTGCAGACTCTAGCATGTGCCTGCTGAAAAGGCAAGCTCCCTGGCCCACCGCAAGGGTCCCTAGAGTGGCAGGACCTGATGCCACCCCTCCCTGGCTGGTAGCACTGTCATGCAGCACCACCTACCCAGCCCTTAGGGTCGCCCGACAGGCTTCCCAGGCTCACTTCCGAACCCTGGTTGCTGGCAGAGCACGCAGTGCTACCCATTTGGCCATTGGCAGCCCCTCTTGAGTTCCTGCACTGTTCTCTTTCTCCTGGCACTTTGCATTTTCTAAGTGCTGGATATTCGTACATAAGTAGCACTTTGTGCTAATCAGTAGTGCAGAGTGCTAAATTGCTCAATGCCCTAAAACTGCTATATTGAAACAGAAAATGGCATCTTCTGAGTGGGCAGTGTCAGTTCCAATACAGCTGTATTAGCTGAAGGCATTAACAGGTTACAGGCTACCAGGAGGGGGAAGGGATCACAGTACACAAGGGAATCAGTGTGCCATCCACACGGAGATCGGGATAGGGAGGGGATACCACTGGGCCACCAGGGACTACCAGCAGGTATCAGGTGAGGGAGAGGAGACCATTAGACTGCCATCGGCAATTATAATATTTCACATATACTGGTGAGGGGGTCAGGTGAGGGTGGTGGACCATTACAGTGCCAGGGACCGCTAACAGGGATCAGGTGAGGGAAGGGGGGAACACTGGACTCCAGGGAATTCTTTAAAGCTACAAAATGGGGGAAGGGCTAGTAGCCAGCAGGAGAAGATGCAGCTGAAATACTCTGCAGCAAAGTATTTTTATTTTAAATTAAAAAGCAGATAAAAGTATAGTATACAAAGTAATTTTATACAGAGTTCTTTACTGACCTGTTTAGATTAGTTGGTGAAAGTCTGGAACCAAACGGACATAGGGAATCCTTGGGAAACAGCTCGATCTGAGGCCAGTAAAGGGAAAGCTTGACTCAGCAGGACTGAGTGGGCAGCCAGTGGGAGCAGACAGTGTGGTGGAACCATCATGTTGCTTCTGACTATTCGTGATGATGGGAATAGGCGAATAATTCCCCATGCTGGAGGCCAGAATGGAGAGCTTGTTGGGATGTTAAGCAGGTGACAGACCTAGCAACATGTTGATGCATAATATACAGTAGGAGAACAAATTGCCAAGGATCAGGCCCAACCACTTAGAGAACAGTAACATAATGAGGAATGCGTGCCTTCTAGGTCTGCCAGAATCTGTTGAGGGACAAGATGCTGTGCATTTTGTCACAGGGCTTCTCTCAGATTTGTTGAGATTGGACTTAAATGGCCAAATTATAAAGGCACACTGGGTAACTCCCCATTGGCGCCCTTGTGAGCACGAACAGCCATGCACCATATTGGCAGTCACCAGTGTCTGTTTGGGACTTGATTTTTGAATGCAGGAAAATGCAAGGGGCAGCTGCAAACACTGGAGGGGGACTGCATTTTTTTCTTTCCTTGCATGAGCTTTGAAAGGCGAAAATGTTGAAAAGTCTTTTTTTTTCTTTTTTTTTTGTATATTCTATTTATACCGCCATCGTGCTCTGGTGCTGCCTCTCCTTCGAGCTGCCATGACCCTCAGACCTCCTCCTACTATCTCCCCCAAGCCACCTTACCTCAGATCTGCAGCTATCCTCAGGATAGCCCAGTGTAACCCTATACCGGGTGGGTTCCTCTCTTCTGAGGGGGAAGGCACCGGTGGGAAGAAGACCAGCACACTATTTTTCCTCGATCCCGGGCGCTGAAAGAGACTCTCTGTGGCCTCCTGGAAGTCTTCAGAGGTGTCCGGGGCCAGCAGCCGTCATCCGGCCAGTCCCCAGACCGGTGTTTCTGTTTTTCTGTGGTGTTCCCCTTAATGCGATCCCTCTGCTGTGCTCCCGGTCTCCATTGGGGGCCGCTACGGAGCGACCATGCGTCCCCAACCCACCCCAGGGGAGGAGAGCAGTCCTATGGATGCTCAGTCCTACCCCTTCCCCTGCCGACCCCCGACGCCCGAGTCCGTTCCCGAATCTGGGTCACCGGTGTGGTTTGAAAAGTCTTTAATGCTGTTTGAGCCACCCTCCGAGCTTTGGGCATCGTTACAGTCTACAATTCCTAACAATTAATTCCCTGCCAAACTCCACCTGAACTATGAGGGTAAGACTTTTTTCACAGTCCCACAAGAAGCAGGGAGAAAGTGGTAAACTATAAGGAAGGACTTCAACACCAGTTACCTTCTTTTTTTCCAAATGGTAGTCTAAGGCCAGACAAAACTGCCTCCCCACCCCAGGAGAGGAGAACTCTCCCATGGAAGCTCAGTCATCTCCTGGTTAACCCCCGACAACCTAAGTCCATTCTCGATGCTGGATTGCCGGCATGTCAGGAGATAAGGCACTAGCGCTTTAGCCTTCCACGCCACCAGGCCGGATTTCAAACCATTACCTTCTGATGGGGAGGAGGACTGATTGCAGTTAAAATATTTTGCAGTACTTACTGTATAAATCTTGCCAACTAATGAATGCACAGGTAGTGTTGTTGTCATCAGATTTTCTTGTTGGCTATGTTCTGGTACCATTTTCATAATAAGGGAAGTAGGCCCGGCAGTACAAATGTAATTTGAAGAGGTGGATGTGTGTGGGGTTGGCACAAAATGTTTAGAACTGCTGTTAGGAATTTGGTTTCTATACCCCGGTGAAAACACAAGAGCTTTGGATTTTAGTGCATTATACATGCACCAGCTGCCTCCTTGCATGCAGAGGTAAAGGACAAGGAAGCAAAATGCAAGGTTAAAATTAAGGTGAGTCAAGTAACCACTCTGTTTTTTTTATTAGTACATGTTCTGGGCACGGATTCTGGGTTTAGTCAGTTGCAACAGGTGTTAACTACAGAGCCCTGCCACATAAGAGATTTTTTAAAGCCCTGAGGTGTTGTGGTCTTGTTTGTTACATTACTCCTATGCTGCTTGTTTCTGCTGTTGAATCAAATATGCACCGTTCTCGAACACGATTTGCTGACAGGGTTTCATTTATCAGTTAGGCACCTTGTTATCTTTTTAGAATCAGATGTGACATTTAGCCTCAGCATGGACTTAGTCATCATGTGGTGTGGCGTTGAAAAGGACCGTCACCAGTCCTTTTGACTTTCATGCATAAATTACCCCTTGCGTTGATTCTGGAATTGTATTTCATTACTGTCCACTAGGGTTACCACCTTTTAAGAAGTCGAAAGTGGGACATTTCATACTGAAACATGATTTTTCACAGGACAGTACCTAACCTCGACTGATGCAACAGACTTGTTTTCTCTATATAATCAGAATTAAGGCTAAGTATTGTAGTTAGTTTCTTAGTTGATTCTATTGTTTCTTATCATTTTAAGGTATTTTAGTTAAGCTATTGTAGTTTTGTGGAACATTTAGTGGAAAGTTAGAAAATATTTTTCCTTCTGTAAAATCAGGACATTTTGTAATTTCCATGTTTTTTTGCAGGACACAGCTGCCCAAATCAGGAATGTCCTGCGAAAATCAGGACAGGTGGTAGCTCTAATGTCCACTGCAGTTAGTTTTTGCATTCTGACCTGCTAAAAACTGCTGGGTGTACTAGGGCTTCTATAGCAAGCCTGGTGTTTCTGTGGACCTAGGGTTGTACTGCTGACATCACTGTAGGGCAGAGTCAATTTCCCACACAAAAAAAACATATTGACAAGGCAGTTGGATTTTGGCATAGTGCATTGCTAACAGGATGGCTTGGGGAAGGGGGAACACGGTATATACACTGAGTGCTAGAAGGTTTCCCTTGCAACATTGTTTCAACTGCATGGTACTACACAGTGTGAGTCACTCCTCTATCCTGTAGTGATGTAATCAGGAGCCAGCAGCTGAACAGCAAAGGCAAGTGCATCAGGGCTGAAAAACAAATCCAAATTACGGAAGATAGAGTAAACCTTGGCAAAAAAACAAAAAAACAAATGCACACACCTTTTCAGGTCTAGTACTGCATATAATGACTACAAGCTGTAACTTTTTGGGCCACCATGAAAGTTTCTGTTTAAGGGTCTTCAGTCACCATATATAACTTTTCGGACAATATATCTCTGTAACAAGTCCATGGCATTGCCACTACATAGCCCTTTTTGGGACTGTACATTATACAATTAAAATATTTATTTTAGATCACCCCAGGATGTTTTTAACAGTGGATAAAGGAGTGTCATATACTGTTATAATTATTACTATAATTACTGGCTTCCCCTTTTTCCCATAGGGAAACTGTGGCATAATTTGGCGTAATAAAGGAGTGTTAATTACGGCAAACACGCGCACAGTTTCCCTCACTCTGCCCATGCGTCCACCCGAGTTCCTGGGATCCAGACGCTGTCCACTTCCCTTTTTGCCGAACTGCGAACCACCACTCGGACTAGGCGGTAAGTGTTTTTTAAAATGTAAACTACTAAAATAATAATCAAGAAGCATATGCCTACCCTACCAAAGAAAAAAGTAAAACAAGATGTGTCAGTCCTGACGGCAGCAACGGATCAAGCACTGAAACCGGACCACTGTCACAGAGCAACAGTTTTTTTTTTTTTTTATAATTGCTGTGGCAAAAAAAGGAAACCCAGCAATTACATAATATAAAAAATGGGTTGGTGTGTGTAAACTCAAAGTTTACACACACCCTCGGGGTTAGATGCTTTTAATAAACCCCTCGAGCTTCGCTTTCGGGGTTTATGTAGCATCTAACCCCTCAGGTGTGTAAACTTCTCGTTACACACCCCGACCCATACTTTATTCTATTTGTAATACTTGTAAACTATACTGTGTACCTGGGATTGAATTATGTGATTTGGTCATAGACATTACTAATAAAGGTAATTTACAAAAAGCTGCCAACAGTGATCAGGGGGAGGAAGGGGGATAGGGCATTCTGTTTTCAGCATGGCACCACTGCTGCAGTGTGGGGGGGGTGCAGCACTGTGCATGTAGTTAAAGGTAGGTTATAGAAGCCATAAACAGCACTGCCCAGGCAGTCTTTTTAGCGCTTCTAGAATCCTTTCTATATACCACTGCGCCCTATATGCATAAGCTTTCCCTCATTGTCATGGGTGCAGTGGTGTATTTAGCATGAATGCACTTAACATTTAGCGACATGCCACTGTAAGTGTATCTTTAAATATAGCAGCATCCAGGCTATGAGAGTGTGATCCGTGCTGTATCCAGTTAGTGCGGCACTAACGCTATTAATGCCATACTAATTGTTTAAATATCTAACTCTCTTTGTCTTTATTGCGTTTCTCTGTGTAATCCCACAAGTGGCTGTGAAAGTAACAATGTAGTGAACCAGGATTCTGCTTAAAACATATTGGGAGGCATGTGGGTGTTGCAAATGCATGGGGACTCTAAGGAAATGGATGGGGGCACCCTGATGCATAGATGCCTTAGGGAAAACACTGCATTTGTTTTTTTGTTGTTGTTTGAAATTGGCACTGGCCCACTAGCCAAGTGCTGGTAGATTGTTTTGTTGGTCAGGTAACATTTTCCTTTAACTAGCCCTGCTGCCTTGAAGTGGGGAAAGTAACATTTCAATAAGTAGATCTGTTAGACCATTGGAATGTACGTGAGGCCAATGGAGTTTCCTAGGCAGGAGATCTGTTAACCAGTGCAGATGTCAAAAATGACTTGGTATAGTTAATATCAAGCCTGTGGTTGTTTCCTGCAGGCTCAATGTCCTTGGTGCCCAGTGGATTTTCCCAGCAACTAGCCTTCTTAGGTAGTAACTGCGAAATGTAATTTATATCGCAGTTCTTGAAATTTACGAGGAAAGTTAATGCTGGCTGGTGCAGCAGTGCGTAATGTGTGGGGTAGAATGAGTGAGCTTGACCTTGATATTGTGCACTAAATGTTAACCTTTTTGATCGAAACGCTAAAGTGTGAGAGGAGGCTTTCGTTTTAGATTTTTCTGTGGTGTTGCTTATTGTTCAAATGTTTAGAAGTGAATGTTGAAAATGTCTTGTGGTCTTGTTCAATATTTTGGTGAGGTCCTGTTGCTCACTGAAGAGAATACTCAAAAAAAACCTATAGGATATAAATTTGGGTTTATGGAACGCTTTCATAGAAACTCTGTATCCAAAAGCACTTTATAATCCAGAATGGAGTGTTACTGCCATATTCAGGGCAGAAGGAGCTTCAAAAAATATAGTTATTCAATAGTGTTTGTTTATTAAAAGCAGTTAACACAATGATCTTATGTCAGGTGAGCTGCCATGCTCATTTACAATGATATCCTGTGCGTAATATCTCACATTTGGTACATTTGATAAACATTCAGTAAACAGACGTACAAAAATATTGATATCATCATATCATTGTTATATTACAACAGTTACAATGTAACAAACTGAATTGACAAAGTGATTTGCCTACATTGTACTTTGCTTCCTCTTTAAGGAAACTTGTTGTGGTGAAAACCTAACAGTGTGGGCTTGATAATTTGTATCTGCCTCCTTGTCTGTAGGGAAAGAATTGTATTTTTGGCCCTAGGGGCCACCTAGCCGATCCCTTCCCTTTCCGGTACGCATCCCGCCCCTGCGCTGACATATGCTCTGACGTATACCCAGGGAGGTGTGGGACCGCGCACTCCAATACATTTAATGGGCTAAAATTGTAATGCAGATTCCTATATGTTAATTAGTAACTGGCAGGTAATTAAGGACAATGCCTGATTAGCAGTGGACTTGTTATTCAAGCCCTGTCCTTAAGAACCTGCTAATTACTAATTAACATACAGGAATCTGCATTATAATTTTGTCCCATTGACTGTAATAGGGTGCACGGTCCCATGCCTCCTGTGTATACATCAGCGCATATGTCGGGGCAGGCAAGCACCAGGAAGGGGAGAGATCAGCTCAGTGGTCCCTCTGGGCAAAAATTACGATCCCTTCTCTATGGAAAAGGGGGCAGATAAAAATGATCAAACCTACACAGGTAGGTTTTCGCCGCACTAAGCTTCTTCACAGAGGGAGCTTTTACCCCTTCCCTCAACGAAAACATTGGTAGATCTCTTTAAAAATGTATAAAAAGGAAACCATCCCTATTACATCATAATATATAATAGTGTCTATTAACTATTTCCCACAACCACAGTTTTCTTGTTCCATTATCATCAACCACGACAATATGTTATTTAAAGGTATAGGGTCTCCAAAATGGGTACACAAGAAAAAAAAGGACCAACTTTCAAAAGGATAAAGTTTGCCCTTTCCTTGATGGTATGGATACATGATTTGAAAAAAATCACAGAGACATCAGGGAGGTTAAGTGACTTGATTAGGGGCACACAGTGATGAAGTTCAAGGTGTACGATTAAACCCCAGAGGCCCAGTTTTAAAAGGATCTGGCATGGCCCAGGTACCAAGTCTCTGTACACAGCTGGTAAACATCCCTTCACTGGGGAAGATGCTATTTTCAGCATTTTCTGTGGGGGGGGGCCTTTCCTGTTTTTTTCTTTTTTTTTTGGAACAAACACTTGGTAATACCAGTCATAGCATCTGTGCACATAAAATTGTGCAAAAATAGTTAACTTGTTATGGGCAAAGAGAAGTATGGGTAAGTTTAGCAGTTTGTAAGTTTTCCTCCACTTTGTACAGGAGTACCTGTTACATGAAATGCTATTATTTTACTAACAGCTCTCATTTTGATGCTAACCTGTTACTGTACTGAAATGCTAATAACATTTTTCATTATTTAAAATTGGTAAAAAGACTGTGAAAAGGAAAATTATTTGAAAATTGAACATGTGACAGCAATTGCAGATGTGCAAGGGGATCCCTGTTACATACATACAAGCATACAAATGGGTGGATGGAAGAAGGCTTGTTGCCAGTTGAGACCGCCCTCACCACTTCTCAGTGGTAGTATCTGTTTATCATTTTTTTTACTATTTATTACTACCCCCCCCCCCTTTGCTGGCCCTAGCCCTTCTCAGAGTCCCTTCACCCCTGCCATCCTCTAGGACTTTACACCTGAAGTGGTGCCCGTGGTATGCCCTCTACATGGTGGAGGTATTCGGCTGGGCCTAGTCCCTTGGAAAGCTGGGACTCCAGGTGTGGGTCCAGGTCCACAAGAAGGGGGATTTGCGGGCCACACAGAGCTGTCATGTTGCATGGCTCCATTTTCCATTTTTCTCCCACACTACCCGCCTCCCCCCAGGAATGCTTGCTGAGGCAGGCGTGCACACGCAAGATACATATGTCTGATCAGCCAGTCAGCAGTCTGCTATCCCTCTTGCTGCACTTTGCCCACACCATCACCCATGGTGACCAAGGTGGTAGCCGTACAGCAGTCCTCCCTCCCTGTCCTGTGGGCTGCTCAGTCCTCCTCCTCTGGCCGGCTTTAACTATCTAGGCTTTATCCCAAACCTGGGTTGTTGGCATCATGAGCAGTAACACTACCGCTGCATCTGCAGGCTGGTCATATCTGTTGATTTTTGACTCCTGTAAATATATATATATTTAATATTTCCTTAAATGTTCCTTTGTTTCTTGAGTTTACTATATTATTGGGAGAGAACTCCATGTACCTCCCACTTCCTGTGTGGAGCAGTACATTCTTCTGCCCCGAAATGTCCCCTTGCAGTTGCTTAATGTGGCCCCTTGTGGTACTTCCATTTTGCTTATTATTTAGCCCTGGTTCTTTGCATAGCTCCGTAACATTTAGGAAACAATACAGCATAATCAAATCTCCCCTTATCCACCTTTGCTTCAAGCTGAACATGTTAAGTGTATGCTTGAATGTTTCCTTTCTGTCTGAGTTTACTACATTATTTGGGAGTGAACTCCATGTCTAGGCGTCTCTATTTATTAAAGTGATTTACTGACATTTTTTCAAATGTGGTATCATTTAGATAATTAGATACCTTATGCTGGCAAAAGTAAATCCTTTCCATTTTTATAGTTCAGTGTTTCATCTGTACAAAGGTGGAAGGGATCGCAATTTGGCCTTGACATATAAATAAGTGAAAGTGGAAACTGAGAAAATCACTTTAACCTTTCTGATTTCAACATTGTTTAAAAGATAGTTCAGCTTATAATTGCTCTTTCCTAGATGTAACCTGTGAATTTACCTGCAGAAATCATGTTCCACCTTTTTGCCCACTTGGCTGTTTAATCCAAGACTCTTTCTGTACTTGTCTTATAGGTCAGAACCCCATTTCTTTACCTGAACAAATGAGACAAACAACGTGCTTGGACAAAATGGCCAGAGCCTTATAGTTATTGAACAGCTAGTTAGAATTGGTAAATGTATGTATATATCAATCGTTTGGCATGACGTACACAGCAAAATAGTTATAGTTAATCATTTTGATAATCATATCAACCAACTGTATCCTCCCGGGTCGTGCCTGAAAATAGGCATCTCTATGTCTGTTGCACCCACCCAATTACCAAAAGCAAATAAATCTATACTGGCCCTTCACTCCCCATATGAGGAGGCCAACATACTGGGTACAACCTCATGAGGAACTCTGGCCTCTGAGGTATTTGAAATTACTTTTTGTGGGCCAGTCTTTAAGACACTCTTCCCTGTCACTAAGGAATCTGCTTGAGAAAGTGTGCGGTACCCTGTTAACCCATCTGTACAATCCTTCTAGACTACTGTGCCACCCCACCATACCTGCAAGACTGTGACAATCAGCCTACCTAATCTCATGCTACCAACACCCCACTGGAGAAGGCAAATGGGGGAAGAAAAAGAAAGGTAACATTCTTTCACAGCCCATAAGACGATCCCCCTTGGTGGGACATTACATTCTCTACCTCACAGCTCCTCGCCCCTGCTTTTTTGAAGGGAGGGAATGAATGGGGTGTTTGCTAAAGAGGGAGAGGCTGGAAAGAAGGCAGAGCCTTCGCTACACAAACTTAAATCAACAATGTTCCTCCCCTCCAGCAGGCAGTTCCTGGGAACCCTGCCTACCTGCCTAACTCTGCTTCTTTTGGGCAGAAGCTAACCCCTGCTCACTCAGGTGTTGTCTGGGGGTGTGCCCACAGACAAACCTCGCCTGCTACCATACCTTGCAGGCTCTTCCATTCGTCTTCACTGCCTGCTACTCCTCTGATGTTAGTGTCGTCTGTAAACTTACTAACCCAGTTCTCTGCTCCTCTATTTGGCTTCCTGATATAAATTGTGAACAACAGTGGACCTGCAGTAGCACAGATCCCTGCAACTTTCTGCTCATCATTTTTCCATTCTCTGATTCAAAGCCATTTATTCTTACCCACTGCTTTCTTTCTGATAAGCAGCTGGCGATTCAGTCTATTATATTCTTATTCATTAATATGTTATGAAGCAATTATTTTTCCTATAATTTATTGTTTATGTAGGCCTGTCCTTCCCAACCTGGTTGATCCCATCACCCTCTCCCCATGTAGGCACCAGCCATGCTGGTTTCAAGCTCCTTCCCCCTCCATGTTATGTAGGTGGGAATTCACCGAATACCTGAGGCGGCAAGTAGCTGGAGTTGGAGCCTAAGCATGCCGAGATCTTATGGTGCAGGCATTTTCATATTTTTTTGGTCTCACCCTCTAGAATGCCAGCACGTGATGAAGTTCATTCGGAGGCATGCAAGCACACCTCATGCAGACCTAGAAACATAGACTTTGATGGCAGATAAGGACCACTTGGCCCACCCAGTCTGCCCATTTCCCTACCTACTGGATAAGCTGCAGATTCTAGTTAACCAACAGCCTACTTCCTGCAACCCCCCACTATAATTGCCCTGTGTCTGTCCCATGCATGTTTGAATTCCCCCACTGTTTTAGACCCAGCAACCTCCTCAAGGAAGGTGGTTCCATGTATCCACCACTGTCTCCGTGAAAAAAAATGTCCTCACATTACCCCTGAGCCGTCCCCCCTCTATCTTTAAATTGTGCCCTCTTGTTCTTACACATCTCTTTTTCTGAAAGATGCTACCCTCCTGGACTTTGTTGATTCCCTTGAGGTACTTGAAAGTTTCTATCATGTCCCCCCCGTCCCTCCTTTCATCAAGAGTATACATATTAAGCTCTCTCAGTCTCGCTTCATATGGTTTCTGCTGCAGACCCTGCACCATTTTAGTTGCCCTCTTGTGGACTGCTTCCATCTTGTCTATGTCCTTGCGTAGATGAGGTCTCCAAAACTGCACACTGTACTCCAGATGGGGTCTCACCAACTGTCTGTATAGAGGGATAACCACTTCCCTTTTTATGTTTGCTTGCACGCATGTGCAAGAAACATAGTGCCATCATCCGAGTTTTCAGAGGTGTGGCAGCCCTCTTCCAATTCAGGCAGTGTGTTTGCAGGTGTGGCCGCAGTTCTCCAATGCCTGCTGGAGCTGTCTATGGCAGCTCCAAAATGCAGTGGCATACAGTTGAAAGGGAGAGCTACGCTTCAGTGAGCAGCGATAAGATATCACCTGCTTATGCGCACTCCCCATACACACACACACAGACACGCATACTGCGTACTTGCCCCCCCCCACGCACACTGTGTAGCCGACAGGGGTGCCCAATCCCCCGTCGGCTGTGCTCCCCCACCAAAACAGAGTTCCTTATGCCACGCCTGGGTGCCCACTCCCAGCTGGCTACATCGCATAGCCGACGGGTGCTTCACTGGTCCCCCAGAGTACAGAGGGGTGCCACACTGGGAGCCCCACCCCAGCATGGCAACACATGCTGTCGCTGTCGGCCCACGCCCACCAGCCTTCTCTGTGCATGCTGAGCCCACCCCAGCGGCAAACGCCCGCCATCCTCATTTTAAAAAAAACTGAAAGCATAAAACGGTCCTCGCTGTGTCTGCCCCACCCGCCCACCCACGGGCACCGCCTCCCCACCCCCAACCCCATACTTACCTCGGACTCCAGCGCGACAATCTTGGTGGACCGGGAACACATCTGCACTCTTCAAAGCCGACGCGAACTGAGGAAATGCCCGGTAAGCTGTATAATGGGATAGATAGGGTTTTCAACTTTGCAGCATATCTCAGGCATTTTAGGAATTTTTGCCAAATTTTCAACATGGGGTTTTGGGACCCCTTCTCATGAATGTCTCACTGTCATGGCGTTAATCTGCCCGAAGGTAGTTTCACAGTCACTGCGTGAAATCACCTTTCAGGACCGAGAGTAACGAAACCACACTGCCACTGTTCATAGGTGGGCTCTCAAAATGCCTATTTTGAAAATTTGGTGGAAAAATTCCTAAAAATGACTGCTTTACGAGCGTGCGTTGCGCAGTTCCTACGCACCCTTGTAAGTTCGCGAATTTTCAATATTTTCACTCCAGATTTTCAACATTGCCATTTTACCACACCTCCTTATGAGCAGTACAGCTGTCATTTTTCACATCTTGCCCAAAATATGTTTCCGCCCATGTTGCGCACAATGGCGCAGTCGGTGTGCGAAATCAATGTATGGGACACATTAAGAAAATCACAGTGACACTGTTCATGAGCAGAGGTCTTAAAATGGCTATGTTGAAAATTTGTGAAAATTGTGAAACTGACTGTTTTGAGAGCAAGACTTTACAGTCTTTACGCGCCGTGAAGTTTCATAATTTTCAATATTTTCACTCCGATTTTCCACATTGCCATTTCATTACATTCCTTATGAACAGTACAGGACCATTTTCACATGTTGCCCAAATGTGTTTACGCCCATGTAGCGCACAATGGTGGAGTCGTTAAGTAAAAGCAATGTTTGGGACAGATTAAGAAAATCACAGTTACACTGTTCATGAGCAGAGGTCTTAAAATGGCTATGTTGAAAATTTGGTGACAAAAGTCCATAAAATGACTGTTACGAGTGAGCATTGTGCAGTTTCCACGCACCCTTGTAAGTTCATGACTTTGTAATATTTTCAGTCCAGATTTTCACCAGTGGCATTTTTCCACACTTCCTTACGAACAGTACAGCTGTCATTTTTCACAACATGGCCGAAATGTGTTTTCACACTTTCAGCGCAGAGATGCGTGGTTGCTGTGGGAAATCATTGTTCGGGACAGATAAAGAAAATCACAGTGACACAGACACTGTTCATGATCGGAGGTCCCAAAATGCCAGTGTTGACAATCTGCTGTAAAAAAATCCCCATATTAATTACATTACGGGTGTGCGTTGCACAGTTTCTGTGCACGCTCGTGACTTCACCAGTTTTTTTTTTTTTTATATTTTTACTGCAGATTTGCAACATTGCCATTTTTTACACCTCCCCATGAACAGTACAGCTGTCATTTTTCACATCCTGTTCGGAATGTGTTTTTGCACCTGTGGTGGTAAATGCTGTAGTCGCTGTGCATAAGCAACTTTCGGCTAACAAACTGATATTGCCAGTGTTCATGAGGTGGGGGTCACAAAAAAAACATGTTGAAAATTTGGAGTGAAAATACCAGTGAATGCCTGAGGTGTTAGGGTTTCCAACCATAACTCCCCACCCTGTAGAGAATGACAGGCATCAGGGGTGTGACTTTGGATTCTTGCCTGTAATGCTCATACCATTCCACACCCTGCAGCCAGTGAGAGGCATTGAGGTATGCCTTGGACTCTTCGGCCCCAAAGTTCACCCCATTCTCCTATACCACACCCATCTCACCGTATTTCCTGATGGAATGGGGTGCGCATAAGGGCCAAAGACCCCAAGGCACACCATGACACTTGTCAGTGTCTGCAGGGTAGGGTGTGGTGAAATGGCGTGGCCGTTATGCCTGACAATCCAAAGGCACACCCCAATGCCTGTCACTCTCTGCAGGGTGGTGGTGGGGTTGGCTTCAGTTCAGTACTTCACTGCCATTTCTATTATGCAGCTCTGTAACTTCTACACTACCAATGCCAATGCCAGCAAGCAAACATTCGGCATTGACAAATGCTTGTTTTAATTGTGATGCCCCTTCCTATGCATCCCAGTATCCCCCTGGCTTTCCTTACCGACTTTTCACATTGCTTACTGCTTCAAAAGGGTCTGGAACAGGGCAAGAGGGAGGGTCAAGGGAGGGGAAGGGGCAGCTGCAGAATTAGGGGTGCTAGCTGCACATTTGAGCAGACTTGATAGACTACTAGGCCTTTATCTGCTGGCAAATTTTGTATGTTCATAATAACTGACTCATGAAAAGTTAACAAGTTAGTCAAGCATGAACACCACTAGTGAAGCTGTGCTTTGTCTCTGTACCCCAAATCATTATTCTGCTCCATTATTTTTCCCTTATGAAGGGTTCCACATTTTGCACAGAATAGCAGACTGGCTCCTGACTGATAGGTCTATAGTTTGTTAGATCACCTATGTCTTTCTTCTTGAACAGTGGCATCACGGTAGCCTCCCTTCAGTCCTCTGGTATGTCTCCTGCCTCTGTTGAAACTACAGTTGTACAAGTTAATTTATGGTTCTGCTAAGTCCTTGACCAGTTCTTTCAGGGCCTTTGAGTGAATGTTGTCCGGCCCAGCTGATTTTATCTACAGTTCTACCCAATAGCTTATCCAGCACCTTCTTGCAAGTGCACATCTTTCTGATTCCATCATTCTCCCCTCATTTCTTCGCCTTTAACAGTGTTCTCTACTTTGTCATTTGAACCATAGTTATATTAAACAAAAGTATATACTTAACACTTCTACTTCCCTGTTTTGGTATTTTATTATTTTCTCTTACTCATTTAATGGACCCACTATATTGTTTCTAGTTTTTAATTTACATACCTATAAAATTCATTTAAATTCCCATATTTTCCTGTTGCTAAATGCTTTTCTCTTTTTTTATTTATAAGTTTAACACTTTCTGACTTTCTTCATGCACTTATCCTTTGGCTTGCTTGCACTCTCAGTTCTTGTCTACCTGTAGACCAATTTTTTTTTGCCCTTATGTATATCTGCATCTTATCTGTTCATCACCCTGTTTTCATAACCTTCTTGTTGTACTTGACTCCTTTGTTTATCTCTCAGTTCTGAGCCGGCCCAGTGGTGTCGAGGGCTGAGGCATCACTGCATTACCTCCTGCCATGCTGGCGACCCGTGTTCACGGTGCGAGCGGGCTGCTGGGGGTCAGCCAGGGAGAGAGAGGATTGAGCATCCAGAAGACAGCCCTCCTCTCCCAGGGAGGGGTGGGGGACAAAGTCCGCTGCTTGCCTGGCCCCTACTGGCAGCTGGGGGTTGGTACAGTGTACCCGCATACAGAGGGGGGGGCAGTCACAGAGCAGACACCCGGCGTGCTGCATGCAGAAGCATGCGCACCATTGCACACTCCGCGCCACACCCATGGGGGAGGCAGAAAAATAGCAGCAACCAGCAGGATGAAACTGGTCCCTCGCAGGCACCACACCTGGCCAGCTGGACACCTCAAGAACAGCAATAGAGGTAAGTACCGGTGGTCGCTGGGGTGACGGGGCTGGGGGGACTGGTGGAGGAAGGGCCGGACATCCAGGGAGAGAAACAAATAAACAACAAAAAAAAAATCTCAGTTCCAGTGGTTTTGAGCTTAACAGATTCCACTGTTTATTTATAGTATTACCTAACATGTCCTTGCACCACTCCCACTCCTTAACATTTTCCCTCCTGTAGCTGTATATTCCTGATGTGTAGTTCCACTACCAATGTCTATAAGAATTTGAGCATATCCATGTTATGTTCACTTCCTCCTGGCAGCTCTCTGGCTTCACATTCTGTTAATTCATCTCCAGTATTGCTTAATACCAGATCCAAGATTGCCCTTTCCATGGCTTCTTTGGAAACATACTGATCCAAATCATAATGTTTTCCCATTTGTATAAGTAGTATCCCTGCTTTGCTGATCATAGTACCATTTTGCCGGTTTCTGTCTCCAAGGTACAGTCTCCCATTAGAAGAACATCCTTTTTGTAAGGCAGGGGTAGAATTTAAGGAAAAAAGGCGTATTCTTGGCGGAATACCAGATGCAGAATTTTGATATTCGACCGGGAATTTTGGTATTCCACCCAGTTTTAATGGATTTTTATATTTTTAAAGCTATAATACTTGGCATACAACAAATCTCTTTATGAACCCCCAAATAAACACATTTGAGCACACTGCTAAACTCCATCTGTACCGGTCCCCACATGCTGGTCACTACAGCAACCTCACACAATAATGGAAGTGCTCATGTAAGTAGCAGCAACTTGCTTGTCCTGCCCTGGCATGGACAAGCAGGTGGCCACCATGGACACACTGACTAATACAGGCAAAAGTTGCACCCACCCCACAGCCCTTCACACAAGTTACAATTCCCCACACACCAGCTCCACCTAATGAGGCACAAATTGAGGGTGCTTAGAAGGCAAAGCCCTCCCAACCTGCACTACCCTAAAACTCCACCACAGTACACATTAAGCTGCACCCAGTGCAACTACAGCATGTAAACTCCGCACTGAATAGCTCCCAGACAACCAGGGCAACTAGCTTGAAGAGGGCAACAACGAGTGGGGCAGACTGCAACCAGGTGCAACATGCGCCACGAGGGTGACAAACTGGGCAAGTTCCTCCAGCCTTGAATTGCTCCCTGACTTCCTGAGCCAGCCTCTGAGGGCAACGAGTGGGGCACACTGTAACCAGGTGCTACAAGTGCTGTAAGGGTTACACACACCAGCCAATTCCTCCACCCATGAAATGCTCCCCGACATTCAGTGAGCAAGCCTCTGTGGCCAACAACAAACTGCTCAGATTGTAGCCAGGCAGTACATGTGCCGCGAGGGTAACATTGCACCAGTTCCTCCAGCCTATTCAGAGCTTCTCCCAACACTGAAGAATATGAAATATTGTATCCGTTCAAATATGAACGTTCACCTGTTCCTTGCTTAGCTCCCCTGATGCACCTCTCATTGCATTATTGTAAACAGAAATAGACTGACTTTTTTAAACCCTTCAACAGCCACATTTAACTTTATAATAAATATTTACAATATTTGGGCAAAAGCACTCTCCATTGAAGCCACAAGACAATCATATCAGTCAGGGAATACGGAGTCAGAGCGGATCAATCATACACCTTACTGCTGCAAAAGAGACGTCCACCACGCCATAAATGACAACAGAATACTATGCAGTTCATTACTTATATGTGCTAAGCAAATGGAAAACAAAAATCCAAACTGTACTGCAGTTGTAGCCGCAAGGATTTTGTCCTCATACTGACTGAACATGGCGGGAGGGACCTTCTCTGAACTGAACAGCAGCTGTTGGTACAAAAAAAAATATCCTAGGGAAAACTACACTATACTTCTCTGAAGGCAATCGCCTATAAAAAAATATCGTTGTATTAATATGTAGTACTTCTTTTTCTTTAAAATCTGGCCGAGTTGATCTGTTTCCTCCACTCCGTCCTCTCTCATGCAACTTTCTTCAACCTAAAAAGAGGAAATCCTGCCATCTCAAGTGCACATTAGACAGCATACATAAGCATGCATTCACAGAGCAAAAAGTACTGTTTTCTAGTAAGAATTTTGCTCATTTTACATATGAACAATGCCACCTACTGTTCAGGAGCTGGTACTGCATGTCAACATGGGGGGGGGGAATGTAATTTTAGGCGGGATACTAGGAGTCGAATTTTGGTATTTCGGCATGATTTTTGGTACATAAAATGTACCAGAATACCACTAAATTAGAGCCCTCTAAGGTTACCTTTTTAGTCTCTTTATTAAGTTCCTGATCTGTTTCCTGGCTGCAGTCCAGAGGCCTATAATGGTTCACCCATATCGGTGCGATAGTCGTTTTGTCGACACCAATATGGGCACAAGATATATGCCGCCCGGCATGTCTGCACCAGGCATTGTGGCTCCTGGGTCGGAGACCGCCAAAGTCCTGTCCCGGGAAATAGTCATGTTTTGCAGGGGGTTTCAGTCGCCCCACCGGCACCAAAATTAATGCAACCTCCCCTTCCTGCCCCATCTAAGGGCATACTAAAAACACTGCAGGTATTTAAGGCAGGAAGAAGGGAGCACTCAAAGCACTAACACTTGAGACCTTTTGCACACTACTAAAGCAGGGAGAACACATGTCTCCTACCTGCATGCCATCTTCAAGCTGTGCACTTTACCTCCTCCATCTCAGCATCGGATCTCCTCCCCAAGCCGACCATTGGACTGAGACCTCCCTTTTCACCTATGGAGGTCTCAGGAAGCCCTTGCAGCCTAACCAGGCTGGATTCTTCCCCTGGAATGTAACTTGCGAAAAAATGAATTAGACTGCAAATATGAGGGGGGAAAAAGGATTTCATTTCATTAGCCTCCCCCCTGCAGTCAAATAAGGCCCAAACCATTGATTCTTCCCAACTGGCTTTTATTTTTTACCTGCATGGCAAATGATTCCAGCAATACCTTTTTGAATAAATAAATAAACAGCCCCATGGGGCTATAACTTTGTACACTTCGGCTGGACCTGATAAACAGCAGAACCACAGATTTAGCAGACACCAGAAGGATTCTCCTTTTCAACTGCTTCTATTTTCATCAAATCCCTTATGCCTGTATGAAATACTGAAGCTATAGTCCAGGAAAAAGTGGGTCCGACTGGCTCCACAGCTCAGCCTACTAAGTCTCCTGGCTGCCTGCAAAATTCTGTCCTGGTCCTCCTCACTCCTGAGCACCACTAGCAGAGTGCACACAGTCTCAACATTGTACACCAGATTAACCATTGTTACAGACGCAGGCCTGACGGGCTGGGGGCGCAACTCTGGAGGGGGCAGAAGTTGTGTGGACACAAAGGGCAGCATGGCCGAGGGGCGATCTGAAACCAGGATTGCCCCGATCATCGTTGCCCTTATTGTGGTGACAAAGTTTAGTCGTCGTTCTAATGGTGTACCCCTGTAATACACAGTATTCCAATCAGAACTGAACTACCACTTGTCCCTTCAGCCCTTACCCATTCTGATACAGTTTCAGAACTATTTCCTTTTATATTAAGCAGTGGTGCCGGAACGGTTTGAAAAGTGGTAGAAACATAGAAACATAGACTTTGACGGCAGATAAGGACCGCTTGGCCCATCTAGTCTGCCCATTTCCCTACCTACAGGATAGGCCGTAGATCCTAGTTAACCAACAGCCTATTTCTTCCTACCCCCCACAAGAATTGCCTTATGTCTGTCCCATGCATTCTTGAATTCTCCCACAGTTCTAGACCCCACAACCTCCTCAGAAGGCTGTTCCATGCATCCACTACCCTCTGTGAAAAATACTTCCTCACATTGCCCTGAACCGTCCCTCCTCTATCTTTAAATTGTGTCCCCTTGTTCTTGCAAGTCTCTTTTTCTGAAAGATGCTACCTCTTGGACTTTGTTGATTCCACTGAGGTACTAAAAGTTTCTATCATGTCCCCCTCTCCCTTCTTTCCTCAAGGGTATACATATTAAGCTCCTTAGTCTCTCCTCATCACGGCTTCTCCTGCAGACCCTGCACCATTTTAGTTGCCTCCTCTGGACTACCTCTATCCTGTCGATGTTCTTATGAGATGGGGTCTCCAGAACTGGACACAGTACTCAAATGGGGTCTCACCAACTGTCTGTACAGAGGGATAACAACTTCCTGTTTTCTGCTGCTGATGCCTCTCCCATACATCCCAGTATACCCCAGCCCTCCTACTGCCTTCTCACATTGCGTACAACCTTAAGGTCATCTGATATGATTACCCCAGGTCCTTTCCTTTTGTTGTTGTTACTACCTCCCACCCATTGTGTATTCTTCCCTGGGTTCTTGTTTCCCAGGTGCATTATTTTGCACTTCTTTGCATTGAATCCTAGCTGCCACTTCTGACCATTCCTCCAACCTGCCAAGTCCCTTTTCATCCTTTCCACGCCTCCTTGTGTATCAACCCTGTTGCAGATCTTTGTGTCATCTGCAAAAGGCATACTTTCCTTCCAGTCCCTCTGCAATGTCACTGATGAAGACATTAAAAGGACTGGACCCAATACTGAACCCTCACATCCCACTAGTAACCTCTTTTTTTCAGAGTGGACTCCATTTACAATTACCTTCTGTGTCCTGTTGTGCAGCCAATGTTTTACCAGGCTACCACCCTGGGACCCACTTCAGGCTGGTTAATTTGACTATTAATCTTTTGTGGGACTGTGTCAAATGCCTTGCTAAAGTCTAGGTAGGCCATGTCCACAGCCCCTCCTGGTCTACTACTTTAGTCACCCAGTCAAAGAAATCTATTAGATTCTGCCTGACATGACCTTCCTGCTGTGAATCCATGCTGCCTTGGGTCCTGTGTTCCACTGGCCTCTAGGTACTCAACTATTCTTTCCTTCAGAAGTGACTCCATCACTTTCCGTACCACAGAGGTTAGACTGACAGGTCTGTAGTTTCCTGCCTCTGTCTTGGTCCCACTTTTGTGAAGGGGAATCACATCCGCCTTCCTCCAGTCCTCGAGTACCACATCATCCTCCCATGATTTATTAAAAGAGTAGCCAGTGGTTTCACTAGTTCCTCCTTAATTCTTTTAGAATTCTGGGTGAATTCCATCAGGACCCATTGCTTTGTCCACCTTCAGTTTTAGGAGTCCTTGCAGAACCCTTTCTTCTGTGAAAGGACTGGGATCGACCCCCCTATCAAGAGTGCTTCTGTTAATTGGATTAGGCACTTCCCCCTCCTCTTTTGTGAATACTGAGCAGAAATATTTGTTTAGTATCCCTGCATTTTCACTGTCCCCCTCTGCCCACCCACCGTTCATTCTATTCAGCCTCACTATCCCTCCCTTTGTCTTTCTACGCTCGCTGATGTACCTATAAAAGGTTTTATCCCTTTCTTAACTGAGTTGGCTATCTTTTCCTCAGTTTGGGCCTTTGCTATTCTGACTTCCTCCCTGCTTCTTCTGCCTTAACTGGTACAGCTCTCTGTCCTGCTCCTTTTGTGTTTCCTTATACTCCGGAATGCTATCTTTTTCTTCCTGACTTTCACAGCCACCTCTTTTGAGAACCATAGTGGCTTTTTCTTTCGTTTGATTTGTTTATTTGCTTCACACAAGGCTTGTTGCCTCTGTGATGGCAGTTTTGATGATTTCCATTGTTGCTCACACCTCCTTCTAGCCTGTTTGCTAGTGCTTTTCTGAGGCACTCTCCCATCTTGCCAAAGTCAGCTCTCCTAAAGTCCGTACCCCACTTTTGTATGGCTTGACTCTGTAGCTGAGTTTAACGTGAACCACACTGTTTGATGGTCACTTGTCCCCAGATGGCAACCCACTTCTAGATCTGAGATCCTCTCACTGTCCCTGTTTGAGAGTACGAGGTCTAAGATTGCTCCCTCACGAGTGGGTTCTGAAACTAGCTGTCTAATGTCTGCCACCTGTAGGGCATCAAGAATGGCCCTGCTCTTGGATGTGGCTGCAGCAAATGTGCTCCAGTTAACATCTGGCATATTCAGGTCTCCCATCAATAGTATCTCCCCTTTCTCTGCCATTCTAAGAATGCCTTCTATCATATCCTTGTCCATTCCCTCCCCCTGACATGGGGGTCTGTACACAACCCCTGTGCGGATTGTGGTGCCCTTTCCAGTCTCCAAGGTGACCCACAGTGCCTCCTCTCCTCCCTGTTTACTCTTTTGTTCAGTTGCTTTTATCCCTTCCTTTACATGGTAGGACAAAGGACGTAAGGGGTAAATTCTCCCCTATTAAATATATTACCATGATAGCAAAAAAGTGATAGGGCCGCTTATGAAAGTGGTAGGGCCATGGCCCTAGTGGCCCCCCCGTTCCGGCACCTATGATATTAAGTTCCTCACGGGTGTTGATGCTTTCATTGGTACTCCTCCATCTCACTTGCTTCTCCTTTCTTTTGGGTAAAGTTTACACCCCGCTATGATTTTACCTCCATTTTCTTCCTCTGCCTACCATGTTTCAGTAACCAATATGATATCTAGTTGTTCCCTTAATATTAATTCCTCTAATTGCCCCATTTTATTATTTAGACTTCTAGAGTTTAGCAATATACATTTCCAATTGTGGTTTCCTCCTCTCCTTTCTTTTCTTCATGGTCTTACTATTCTTTTCTATGTTATCTCTTTCCTTTTGTGTTCCCATTATTGTTTCTGTGTCATCCTTTTTCTTTTGTTTCACCTTTATTATTTTATGGTCTCCAGTTGTGCACCATTGGCCCTTGTTGCACCTGGTACCTTTTTACCACCATCCCTCATTAATTTACACTATCCTTCTCCATTCTGTTAATCCTTTCTCCCAGTACCCATGCCCTCTTCTGGTTCAGGTGCAACCCATCTCTACATTCCTGTGCCAGATGCTTTTTCAGTTCTTCAGAAAGGCAAACCCTTTGTCATTGGCCCAGTTACACAACCAAGCGCTATTCAGTTTTATTGCCCTCTGGCTTGCTGGACCAATGCTCAGCATAGACAGATTCTCTGAAGTGATTTCCTTGCACCCTGTTTTCTAAAGGCCCTTCTCCAGTTCCCTGAAGTCCAGCCTGATATACTCTTCTGTTCTACCTATGCTGTTTGTTCCCACATTAGCTACCACTGCTGGCTTCTCCCCGCTTCCTCTCAGAATCCTTTCAGCTAGGCTCTTAAGTGCCCTATCCTCACTCTTGGGCGGGGGGAAGATCACCATCATATTCTCCTTGTTCCCCCTGCAAAATGTACCATCAGGGAATCTGACAATAGAGTCACCCATGACCGCTAATTGCCTAGTAACCTTTTCCCTCATTGAGACCATCCCTGCATTCTCCCCTCTAGTACTTCCCTTGTCCAGTTCCCATGATCTCTTCCTCTAATCTTTCCTCCATCCCAGCTAGTATTCCTAAACTATTCCTAATAAGTCCTGGACACTCTGCTCTGTTCCTTCCCTCTTCCTCCTGCCTTGTACTCTTGTCCATTCTTCAGTTTGAGAATCGCCCTGTTCATCCCCCTTGTTTCTTTTCCCTCCTCCATCGTTTACTTCAACATCAACCACACTGTCCATTGGATGCTCCATCCCCTCTGTCCCGCCAGGGTCTTATCACCATGGATTGGTGAACAGACATCTCCAACTCCTTAATTTTGTGCATTGTAACCCACATTTCTCTCAGCTACCTAATCTCATCCTGCAAAGTACTGAGTTGCACCTTTCACACAAAAATTCCTCACTTCCCTGCCCTCTACCAACTTGTACATCCCACAAGTTCCGGCCTGTACCTACCCTCCTTCTTACACCACCACCCTGTTATCTCCCATTCCTTTACTTGGATAAGTTTTTAAGCTATACAGTAGCTTACCTCCTTCCTTTACCTACTTTTCTGTGCGTATCAGCTGGGCCAGCATAGTCACCGCAGCCAGCGGCGCTTACAGCAGTGAGGCGGCGCTGCCATCTCTCCCCAGCCGCTTATCGGACCCTGCATCATCTTTGACTGGCCTCCTGATCCCGACCTCTGGACTTGCACACAAGATCACCCGCCCCGAGCGCACTGGACGCCTCTTTGACTGGCCTCCTGGTCCCAACCCTTGACTTGCACACAAGATCACCCACGAGCAGCACTCACAGCAGCGGCCGGGCGCTTTCAGCCATCTCTTCTCCAGCCGCCGCCACCGACCTCAGATCATCTTCGGACCAGCCTCCTGGTCCTGACCCCTGGACTCACACACAAGGTATGGCTGCTGTTTGATTTTGGAATGGCAGCTCTCCCATTTGCTGCGGCTTTTTGCCAAGGCATCCAATTGGACCAGCCACGAGGAACTTCTCTCACGATTGGTGCGCCTTGCAGCCAGCTTATCTGGTTTGCGTTGCCGCTCTCCTGAAACTGAGCTGTGTATCCTGAGCTGTGTATCTGTTGCCTATTTTAATTTACCCGTTTCTTACTTAATTATTACACTGTTTACCTGCATAGAAAGTGTTAACTGTAGTGCTGAATTTTAAATTGGCTGAAACCGAGTTCCACTAACACCTAAGCTAGACTCAGCTGTTACTTTGTTTTCTGCACTTAGGCACTGTGAACTTCTACTGTATCCATCTAAGCCATGCATTTGTCTGTGTTCAGCTCAAGCATTCTTGGCACTCCAAATTGAACTTGGAACACCTTCCTTCTGTAACCCTACACTCTATCTCTCCTGTCTTCTCCCTCCTTTGTTATCGACGACCCCTCCCATGCCATTTTCTAGCTATCCTAACCTTGTCTACCTCTTGATTGCCTCCACCCCCTGCTGTTTGTCTGCCACCAGCCCCCTGCCCCCCCCACGCCTCATCCCTGCCTTGCCTTTAATTTACTGTTTCCTTTCGTTCCTTCACAGATCACCCATGCCCCAAGCAGTGCTCACAGCAGCGAGGCGGCGCTTTCATCCGTCTCTCTCCAGCCGCCGCTTTCACAGGACCCTGCATCATCTTCGGACCGGCCTCCTGGTCCCATCCCCCAGACTCGCACACAAGGTACGGCTGCTGTTTGATTTTGGAGCCGGGCTACTCCGGTGGCTCTCCCATTGTTTTGTCTAGTGCACTTACCCGATCAACAAAAACTAAATAAATAAAATAAAATAAATTGGCCATGGCTTTTTGCCAAGGCATCCGATTGTACCAGCCATGAGGAACTTCGCTCACGATTGCTGCGCCTTGCAGCCAGCTTATTTGACTTGCGTTGCCGCTCTCCTGAAACCGAGCTGTGTATCCTGATCTGTGGTGAATCTGTTGCCTATTTTAGTCCCACCCCCTCCCCGCCCAGGCCACCTTTAGATACTCTTCTGTCCCTCCTACTCTGGAAGATCTCCTCCTCATTGGCTCTTCCTTTACTGCTTAAATATCTAGACTACGGCTCCAGATTCACACAGGATATTCCTGTCTAAACCTCTTGCCCCCTTTGGTCTCCCTCCTCTGAGGCCATTCCTATTTTGTTTAAATCTCCAGAATCAGGTCTCAGGCTTAGGTAAGTTCACCTCATCTAATTTATTCCATATTACTCATATACTTTCTAAGATCCCCTCACCTCATTATGAAATGAGGCCTACACTGTTGCTACATCTTTTTGTTGGCTTCATGTTCTGTTCACCCACTCCTTGCCCTGGGTCACTCAGGTTGGGAACCGTTACACCAAAATGCAAGCCACCTGGCGATTTTCTTACCCCGATACCACCGTCCTTCTATGCAATATCTCATTGGCATACAGGGACGGCAGCCTCCCTGCCCTGCGGGCTTGATGCCAACTATATATTCCCACATCCCCTCTGCTCTCCTCAACTCTACGTCGCCAGGGTTATGATTTATGCAACTCTGTGCTCAATTGGGGCACATTATGGACACACTGAAATACGGAAGGTATCCATCCGCAAACGGGAATGTGCCAGGTCCTTTAGATTGCTGCTAAATGCGCTTATTAAGATCCTCGTGTTGCTGCTGCTTTGCTCAGGATCAGTCGAGCTAAATCCAGGCCTTCAACTAGCAATCCAAGCCCCCTGTGACTTAGCTTACCTTAAAGGACTGCGCATCCTTCATCTGAATGTGTGTAGTCTGTTGAAAAAATTGGATGCCATCCAGACCTGGATCTCGCATACTAAACTGGGTGTCCTGGTAATTACAGAATCCTGGCTCAAACCGTCAACCCTAGACACTGAGGTGAATATTCCCTCCAATAACATCTTCGCACAGACATACTAGCAGGAGGAAGGTGGTGGTGTTGGCATCTATGTGCTGGATACCGTTTCCATTACCGAATCCACTACTGTTGCTAAGGAATTTGAAAGTTTAACCATTACGGTCCAACTTGTGTCCTCCTCATTGTATGTCATGGGTTGCTATAGGCCCCCTTCTGCTGGTCTCCATCTGTTGAGCTGCCTGACCAACTTCTTAAGTAGTACACAGGCTGAAGTAATTGTCCTGGGAGACTTCAACTTGGATTGACTTTCCGATATCTCCACATCACTTAAAGAACTATGTGACACCTTTGGGTTGGATCAGCTTATTTCTGATGCTACACGACCGAACAGATCTAACCTGAGTAAAAGCTCTTTGGTGAACATCATACTTCTGAATAAACCACACCTATTCTGTCACTCAGGTGTGCTCTTCTCGGATGTCAGTGACCATTGTCTCATTGCTTGCATAAGGACTGCATCCAAACCCCCTTCTTCTTCCAGGTACACCTTTAAAAGATGTGTATGTAATCTCAACATCGATGCCCTCCTTGAGGATCTCCAGGAGTCCCTGCTTTTGCAGGAATGTTACCTGGCTAGAACAGTCAAAGATGCCTATCAGTCTTTTGAAGCCATTGTGTTAAACGCACTTGACACGTATGCTCCCCTAGTCAAAACCCAGATCAGGAAAAGATCCCTGCCTTGGTTTACAGTAGAGCTGAGAACAGCCCTACATAGTATGGACAAATTATGGAAAAAGGCTTGGAAAACAAAGCTCCCTGAAGATTGGGCTGCTTTTACGACTGTTTGGAACTATTGCACGAACCTAACCAGAACTAAAAAGGCATCCTTCTACCAAACATCACTGGCTTCCTCCGCTAACTCCCGTAAAATTTTGGAGAACGCTGAAAGATATTGAAGGTCATGTTCCCACTGGGTCTCTTACCTCAAAAATATTGAAAGGTGATACAGTCATCACTGATAAAGTAGGGATCCTTGATCTATTAAATGACCATTTTGCCACTGCAGGACTGGCCTTTGACTCCTCGCCGGCCAGCCACCTTCGCACCCAATCCCTAGCACAGGTAGCATCAAATACCCACCACTCCCCATCTGCCTCCACCTTTTCTTTCCACCCTGTCTCCCTTAAGGAGGTAGAGGATTTGCTACTGCATCTGGACGTCAGGAAAAGTGCTGCTGCTGACCATGTTGAGCCATACTTCTTAAAGATCAGGTATCGTATATTGGCTGTTCCAATCACGCACCTCTTTAACTTATCTCTTTCATTGGGTGCATTTCCTATGATGTGGACGACAGTCCAAGTGATCCCCCTGTTCAAGTCTGGTGACCCAACCGACCCCAATAATTATAGGCCCATCTCGCTACCACCTATTCTCTCCAAATTGCTTGAAAAAGTAGTAAACTCGCAACTTAGAGATTATTTAGATTCCTCTAACCTACTCAACCCGGCTCAGTCAGGCTTTAGGCCCCTGCCACAGTACAATTACTGCTCTCTCAAAGGTGACGAACGACTGGCAGAAAGCCATTGATGATAAACTATCGGTGTGCGCAGTCTTCCTTGACCTAAGTAAGGCATTTGACACCATATATCACGATCTGCTTCTGAATACCCTTCGCACTATTGGCCTGGACAAGGCACCCCTGAGCTGGTTCTCCTCCTACCTCTCCGGACGCATTCAGCAGGTAAAAGCTGTGGGTGACCTCTCCCCTCCGAAACCTATCAATAGAGGGGTACCCCAGGGTTCCATCCTGGGTCCATTGCTTTTCACGCTTTACATTAACAATATCAACATAGGGATTACATCCTCAGACATTCATCTCTTCACAGATGATACTGTCCTTTAATTGTCTAGTCCTACTCCTGAGCAGGCGTGCACAGATTTGCAGAAAGATTTTAATATCCTGCAGCACAACTTGCTTAAACAAAAATTGCCATTAAACACTAAAAAAAGCTAAGGCAATGCTTCTGACCCTGAACAGCTCTGCTCCATTGCTGCCTGTAGCAGGTTTTGCGCAACTGGTCACCACGTTGCTTGGCGAACCCCTTGACTATGTTGATAAATTTAAATACCTTGGAATGTGGATGGACTGCCGTCTGTCCTTCTTGGATCATGTAGATGAGCTCGCAAAGAAGCTGAAACAGAGGCTGAGTGTATTCTACAGAATCAAGCACCTTCTCACCTATGAGGCCAAGAGGAGGCTGGTCCAAGCTACATTTCTATCATTATTGGATTATGCCGACTTCATCTACAATCAAGTTCATGGGACAGCCCTAGCCAAACTTGATGTTCTTTACCACAGAGCCCTTCGCTTCTGGGGCACCTTTATCTACCAGTCACTGCGACTTGTACTCGGCAGTGGGTTGGTCGTCTCTTGCTTTCAGGAGACAAAGGAACGCTGCCCTTTGGACTTACAGAGCAATTGCCAAGATGTTGCCCCGGTATATCTATGACTGTCTGCCCCTATGTGCCTCGGGTAACTATGCCCTGAGAAGCCACTCTTATATCTCCCTAATGATACCGAAGGTAAAAACCCGTTTTGGCAGATCATCCTTTAGCTTTGCCCTACCCCAGCTATGGAACAAGCTTCAAAAAACTCTAAAATTAGCAATTCCCATAAAAGTCCCTGAATTCAAACTCATTTATGCAAGACTTTTCTCTGGACGCTGTAAGTGCTACTCCTGATGTGCTTTGTCAGGGTCCGGCACCCTGAGATCACCCTTTACCTCCTATATGCACTACCTATAGCATTTCACTCCAGGCTTCTACTTCCCATTTTTTCCTCTTAGGCTCTACTTTGTCTTGGTTGCTCTTCACTCTCCCAGGGTATATAAACATACTGTTCAGTACTAACACTACATATGCGAATCTTCTACATCTTGCTTGATTATCTATCTTATGTATAGCTTTATATATTTTATATGCTGCTACATTAGCATCCTGCTTGATTATATATTTTATGTATAGCCTTGTATTTTTATTTGGTGTTACATTTGTGCTGATCCCTACCAAGAGTAGTATTGCTGTACCTGTGTATGCATATGTATATCTTTTATCTATCTGATGTCATTTCTGTATGCCCAGGCCTACCTTGGAAATGAGCTTGCTCAAAGATGCTTCACCTGGTAAAATAAAGATTGACTGATTGATTGATAGTGACTAGCCTTCTCTTTTGGTGGACTCTTGCACAGTTTTTTTCTGCTGCACCTGTACAGTTTCTGCAGGTCTAAAAATCCAGGCCCTGATCTCCAGGGTCACAGCTCTGCTTTCTAACTATTAGACCAAATAGCCTCGGACCTTCCTGCAGAATTTGTATATGCTATAATAAAGGAGCTTTAACTCGTGGTTCAGTTCTAATTTTTAAGCCATCAAAAGATTTTCTTATTTGCCTGTTGTTATAATTTAATTTTTATTTATTTTTTGCCTGCTCTTTCATGAGGTCATGTTATGTTTCAGTTTATTGTGCTGTTTGAGTTATTGCCCTACCACAGTTGTCAGCTGTTAACTTTCACTATTGCTTTTGGATGTTCTTGGGGGTATTTCAGTCATTGGGTCATACTGTATGAACGTCATCGTTGGTGAAGCAGAATCCACACTGAAGACTTTTCCAGCAGTACAGCTGGGGCCGCCCATGCTGACACCGCCTGCTGACGTCATCAGCCCAGTAATGGCGTGAGCGGCCCATCTCCCGCCTCAGTTCTTTCCCGCAATCAACTCCGCACACATGGGTCTCCACAGAAGTGCCATTGTAGTTTGTGCCTTTTTTTGCCTACAATTTTTCTTTACCCTTTTTTTTGTGAATTTCTTTTAAATAGAGATTATTTTGCCTTGTTTATGTCGAGAGTCACTCCTTCTTCATCTCTCTTTTGTTGCTGCGGAAAGAAGATTGCTACTTCAGATGGCCATGTCCTCTGTGTCTGTTGTCTTGGGCCTAACCATGACGTCCCTGCCTGTGAGCTCTGCCAGAAATTTAATCTTACAAACAAAAGCATCGTAAAAAGGCTCTAAAGAAATTCCTTATGGAACAGCAGGTAGGCAAGTTCTGGGCAGGGGTTCTCTGGGTACCTCCTTCCCAATCGACGGTGGGTTGGTCAAGCTCCCAGGCCTCAAAGGCCCAAGACAAGTCCTTGGGGAAAAATCACAGGACCGTGACCATGTCTGCTCCCCCCACCGGCCCTCCCACTCCCCAGCAGCTTCTTCCTTATCGTCTTCAGGGGGTACTCCATTGGCTGCCGCTGCGACGACAACCTGAGCTGTCCAGGCTTCTGCCTGTACTAGGCCCATACCAACAGCCCTCCCTCCCTCATTGCAGAGAGGCTGACTTTTGACAGTTGGTCCATTGGCCACCTGGTCGTTGACCCTCAGGTTGTCGACCTCTGCTACACTGTTGAGGCCTGATGCATCTCCAGGCCCTCAGAGGCTGGGGCTGTCGGGCTCTCCGGACCCAACGGATGGCTCGTCGCACTCTGAACTGACGCTTCCTCCTCCTTTACCACAGCTCGCACCTGCTGTCGACCTCAATTCTCTTTTGGCTCAATTGACGATAGCCTTGATTTACCAGCTGGGTGCTCCTCAGTCGACATCTCCAGCGCCGTCACACGCCCTGTCGATGTCGACACCTGTTTGGTCTCTCAGGGCTGCATCCTCCAGGGTACCATTGGTCCCTCATTCATCGGACCTCAAGCCAGAACGGGTCAACGTCAAGGAGGAGTTACTCTCAGAACTCATCCTCCCTGAGGAAGAGGAGGTTTTTTTCCTTGGACAGGTCTACAGCCTCTTTTATGAACAAGGACTCTGTGAAGCACACTTCCAGGTCCTCTCCTGAGGACCCCACCTTCTTTAATGTCATGAAGCAGCTGTCTGCTGCCATGGAGTTCTATATTGAGGAAGAGGATGCCACCAGGAAGGATCTGGTGGACTTTTGGAGATCCCCCGAATCTCCAGCAAAGGTCATTCCTCCTATTTTTCCAGCACTCAGCAGTGCCACTACTGCTGCATGGCACCATCCAGACATGGTCTCTGCCATGCTCTGGAGGGCAGACAACCACTATCAGGCCCCCTAGGGCCTGCCCTGTTATGCTGCCTAGACTGAGACCGATTCCATGGTCATCAAGGCAGCTCATGGTAGGTCTGAGTTGCCAAAGCACCTCAGCTTCCTCCCCCTCGATAGGTAATCCAGAAGGATTGACCTATGGGGTAAGAGGGTTTATGCCTCCTCTACTCTGGGCCTCAGGATTGCTAATTATTTCTCCCATATGGTCAAGTATTAGAATACCATATGGAGGGGGCGCTGTGGAGCTGAGCAAGATGGCAGCCTATTGATAGAACTCTACAACTACTTGTTTGAAAGTTTAAAAGTGTAAAAGTATTTTTCTTGGAAATATTGGTGATATAAATATCACTAGTTGCGTCAGAATCCCCCTACAACAAAATGGGAAACCCACGCAAAGATCAGCAATGGGGATCAGGAGCCAGATCCAAGCAGGCTACGACAGCTCCAGCCATGAGAGCCATGCAAGCGCATATCGAGGATCCATCCGGAGAATTGGGTGAAGAAACATTGCAATCTATTGGTCGGAAGCTAACCAACCTTATTAAGTTAGTTACTACACTGTCGGACAAATTTGATGGACTTTCGAATTGGGTGACCAACCTAGAATCTAATGTGGTGACTATGCAGACAGTCAACGTTGAGGTGGCAAAGCACGCAAAGGTGGCAATGGGAGCAGCTTCTACTCTTGTAAAAGAGAGCACACATTGGAAATCCCGCTTGGAGACCCTGGAGAACCAGGTATGGGCATCAAATATCAGAATTTTAGGGATGCCAGAAGGATGTGAAGGTGATCACCTTCTGTTGTTCCTATGCAACTGGTTCGGACAGTAAATGGGGGATGAAAAAGCAACGGAGGCTCAATGTTTCCAAAAGGCCTATATAGTCACCCAGCTTGGTCGCCCTGATAATCTGGACGCGCCTAGAACAATAGTGATCGTGACGGATGGTGCAGGCACCTGCAATTACCTTCTTTTTGTAGCATGATGAAAGAGACTCTTTCAGGATGGCCACAGTGTTCAACTTTTCTTCAAATTCCGCTATGTGACCAGATAGAAGAGAAAACAGTTCGACGGCGTTCAAGCTATGTTATGAGAGGCCTCAATTTCACATGGCATTATTTTTCTGGCCCGACTATGCACAGTGCATAAAGGGAAAATCTACATATTTGCTGACCCTAAGGACACCCTGAAATGGAGTCAGACGCATGCAGTTTTCAGGATCCAAACAACAGAGCCTGATGATACCTTGTCAGATGAGAAGGACACTTGAGCCATTCAGAACTTTTAATAAGGTGCTTTATTGTCTGGTGGGTCACTAGTTTTGCCTAGGTAAAACTAAAATATTTGATAAATAAAAACATAGCTAGATTGTTTTTGATGCCTTGGCTAGTCCCACCAGATGCAAGAATATGGAGTAATGTAGAATCTGTTAAAGTGCACCTGTTATAATTCTTGCTGGTTTAGTGAGTTAAACTGATAGTTTTGTACATTAATCCAGACTGGAGGAGACTTCTTCCTCAGTCGAGAGATCTGCATAACCTGCACTGTTCTTGACTGTAAATGTGTTCAGTTACCCATAATTATGGCTATACTAAAGGGTGTGTTTAGTTAAATACTTGTTTGCAGGGGCTGGCTGTCTAGACTTAACTATTTTATATACAACTGGTCCATTTAGAATATTAGTTTATCTAATGAAGGACCTTTATTTCTGGTCCTTTTTCTTTAAAAGTAGCACCAAAATGTACAGCTAATAAACTCTGGAACACTAACCTCTATCAAACATGCACACACATAAGTGTGACTATTAATGGAAAAGCATGGAAGTTAATTTCTCTCTCCTGTGCATAGGATGGGATATTTTGGACAACAAAATAGAGACTTTGTGAAACTTTAACCGTGCAGCTCATGGGCTTGACCTACAGCAATACTGATATGGACTTTGAATTGTATTTACAGAATTATTCTCCCCCATAATGATGTATCTAATAGCACTACAGTAGATGGTTAGAATATATATATTAAGAGGAGTGGCACCCTCATAGAGTGTAGTGATGTCTGTGCTAGTATATCCAAACTGTACATTTGTCTTAAAATAATAAACATAAAGTTTAAAAAAAAAAAAAAAAAAAAAAAGAATACCATATGGAAAAAGGGCAGGGTGTCTGCCCAATTCCTCCCTGAGGGTTCCCAGAAGTAGGAGGTCCTTAAGTCTCTCCAGGCCGCCGAGGACATCGGTAAGCATCTCCTCAGGGCCTTGTATGGTATGTCTCACACTGTTGCCAAGGCTCCTGCCACCTGCATTTGCCTGTGTAGGCACTCCTGGTTGCAGGTATCTGGGTTTGCAGCGGATGTCCAGCAAAAGGTTCTGAATGCCCCTTCAATGGCTCTAAACTTTTTAGGCCAGACGTCCAAGACATAGTCAATGATTTGCAGGCCTTGGGCAGGGCAGTCAGATCTGTTCACTCGCTCTACCCTACCATATCCAGCCCTTCAGCAAGCAGAGGCCGCCCTTTCGGAAAGTGTCTCACAAATCTGGCATGGGCTCCAGACTTCAGGGAAAAAGGAAAACGAGTTCCACCTTGCTGCATCCCCTCCATCTCCAGCCCTACTGCGAAGCAACCCAGAGGCAACGGTTCAGCCCCTGCAGCCGTATCTGCCTCTGCCTGACCCCCCTCTTCCAAGCTTTAAGTTTGTCCAGTAGGAGGGGATGTGCTACAGTGTCAAAAGCCTTAGCAAGATCGACAAAAATTGCAGAAGTCATCAGTTCTGTGTCCATACCTGTAAGTACAGAATCAGTGAGCCGAAGGAGGGAGGTAGAAGTTAAGTGGAATTTCCTAAAACAAGTCTGAAAGGGAGTGAAAAAAGGAGGAGTTGTCAAGAAAGGAAGTAAACTGAGATAGAACAATGTGTTCCTGTATCTTTTTTTTTTTTCAATTCTGTTTGTAGCCCTCCAGCCTGGAAGTCTCAGGCCACTGCACTCACCAACTTGCTCTACCACCCGCTGTGTTCCCCAGCCATCTTCAAGTTTGTTACAGTTCCCTGGGTCGGGGGAGCTACAACCCAGGAAGACCGTGGGGGGAGTGGCAGAAACCAGCATTGGCGTGTAGCAGTGGCTCTGGCAGGGCGCTGCCTGTCCTGGGCTGTAGGATACTTCTTGTGGTAGAGTGAGCCGAGACCCCTCCCCTGCATGGTGCACATCTGACGCTGGGGCACATGCAACCCTGCCTCGTGCTTAGCCACGCCCTCACGTGCAGCCCGCGCAGCTTGAGGTGTACCTCCGGTCTCCACCAGGGGTCGCCAGAGTGCCTGACAACCCATGCCCTCCCACCCAGAGAGGAGAGCAGCCCAGCGGGTGCTCGATCCATCTCCCTCCCCTGCTGACCCCTGACTCCCGATTTCGCCCCAAACTTGGATCGTCGGTGTGACGTGAGATGTTCCTGTATCTTACCCAAGGTAGGAAGGATTGAAATTGGATAGAAGTTACCAGGAGAAGTGGAATCCACCACTTTTGTGAATAGAGATGACAATAGCCTGTTTCCAGATGTCAGGAACAATAGCAGAGGAGAAGGCAAGATTTAGAAGTAAAGTAATTGGAAGAGCAGTGGCAGATGCTGAGTGAAGGAGATGTTTAGGGTCGAGACCATCAGGACTACCTCCCTTTAGTGGATTTTGGGAAAGCATCACCTTTAGGGAAACAGCAGGAGTGACAGGAGACAGCGGTGAGAGGGAAGGAGGAAGGTGGTAGAGGAAGGGATGAGAGAAAGGACGCAGGTAGTAAAGTAGGAATTAAAAGACTTAGCAACAGCAGAAGGGTCAAAGATAAGGGAGTCACCAATTTAAATATTTAAAACAATATGGTAGATTACTCACCTGGTAAGGGTGATTTTATGAGCACCTTTTATATTACTCCTGACATCCCAGAAATGTAGACAATATTCTTGCTGTGAAACTGTGCCTGGGTGGAATAGGGGGAAGGCTGACTTGATCTCCTGTCAACGATGGGAATTCGAATCCAGCTTTGGGATAAAGGACAGCACTGTTCTCAGTGTTACTTTGTTTGCATGAAAGATTGTGCAGGGTTCCTTGTATGACAGTGTTTGTGGCTTGGATATTCTTCTGGCAGAGCAGTTTACTACTAAAAAGACTGTCTTCAATGTCAGGAGGTAAAGTGAGACCAAGTGGATTGGCTCGACTGGAGGGGCTGGTTGAGGGCTTATAGGACTAGGTTGAGTCTCCATGACAGGATTGGTGGCTTCGATGTCGACTGCAGCGATTGTAGGGCATTCATTAGGTGCACCATGTAGGGATGTGAAGCGACGTAGCCCCAAAGGTAGAGGACCTGCAGTTGCTTCTATTGCTGTACCCTGAGTAAGCAGAAGGATAGTCCTTTTTGTGCCTCTTGCTCTAGGAAAAAAAAAGTACTGTATGTTCAGTAATGAAGATAGGTGACTCCTTCTGTAGGATTCCATGCACCAGTGGGGGGATCTGTTTCACTCAGCCACTCAGAGTCAGTAGTGCCAGTGACAAATGCCATACCTTGTAAATCAAAAGTCACTGCACTCACCATTGGGATCTCCCTGCTGCTTTGGCTATTTTGTATACGTGTCTTGCACTGCTGGAATAAAGAGGGAAGCTGGACATATAATTTATTTTGTGTGGACCCTCTTCATTACCCTGATGGTATGTCATACTCATGGACTATCTTCTGGAGGCAAGAGGGGTCTCTACCCCCTAAGTGGCATAGCCCTTGTTTAACAGTTTTTGCCACTCAATAGCTGTGCTGTCCGTTTGAACAGTGACAAGGTAGGATGCTCGACTGATCTCTGCGATAGCAAGGCCTTTTAGGGGTCAAGACAGAACAAGGTGCTGCTGGAGAGTGCCACCAGGAGCAAATACTAGGGGAGGTGAGGCCCATCTGGTGCTATGGTGACTACTGTAGTCCCTAATTGTCTAATTTTGCTGAGGATTAAGGGTATCATTGGGGTTGATGGGGAGATGTATGCTCATTTGAGCTTCCAAGGGGTGGACAGAATGTCTACCGCTTCAGCTCCCTCCTTGTTGAATCTGTCATGGACTTGAAGGAGCTAGTGGTTGGCTCTGGATATCATCATGTCTATGTCCAGCAGCCCCCGTGATGTTAAATCTTGAGGAATATCTGACTGTTTAGCTTCCACACTCTCGGGATGAGGGTCCATCTGCCGAACCAGTTCACTTCTACTTTTTGTTTTTACATCCAAGCTTATTGAAAAGCCTGGGTACAATACATGCATTGTGAAACAAATCATTCATTCAAATAGTTTAGCAACCACAAAGTGTCCATTCACTATAACAAATAAGGCTTAAATTACCTTTAAATCGTAAACACCGTCGAGTCTAGACATGTTCACCAACTTGTACACAAATATATTTGTTTCTGCGAGTTACTCCCAGGATCTCTCTGGTAAGTGGTTGGTTGAGGGGCAGCAATTCTTTGTTTCCTGGGAGGCCAGGACACAAGTGGGGGGCTCCAAAAAAGTTCACTTCTACATTGAGTGAGTCCACTGGTGTATCACTGTAAAGGATCTGAGGTTCTGTTTTGTCCAGTGGAGAATTTTGGTGGTCTTGATAATCATCCCAGTGTTCATGGTTCCATCTTACTTGTTGAGATATGACATGGATACCTGTTTGTCTGACTTGATGCAGACTGATTGGCCATTGATCATCTGGTAAAAAGTGAAGGTGTTCTGTATGGCTCTCATCTATAGTACACTGATGGGGAGTCTTGCTTCTGTCAGAATCCACTTGCTTCTGCCAGACTGCAATTGCCTTGTGCAAACTTCATACCCAGAGTTGCGCCTCAGCCCGTCAGGCCTGCATCTGTAACAGTGGTTAATCTGGTGTACAATGTTGAGACTCTGTGCACTCTGCTAGTGGTGCTCAGGAGTGAGGAGGACCGGGATACAATTTTGCAGGCAGCCAGGAGACTTGGTAGGCTAAGCTGTGGAGCCAGTCGGACCCACTTTTTCCTGCACTATAGCCTCAGTATTTCATATAGGCATAAGGGATTTGATGAGGTTTGGGTGAAGCTATAGGAGCACAGAGTTAATCGTTGTACATGTTGCTCCCATCAGTTATATTATGACCTTCCATACCCCTGGACAATATTACTATTCCTATATGTTGTCATGATGTACTTACATTCTTCTGTAAAAATGTCTGTATCCCTATGTTGTACCCTCCCGGGTCATTCCTGAAAATAGGCATAATACTTGTCTAGTGTACTTACCTGGTCAACAAAAGCTAAAATAAAATAAAAATAAATAAATAAAAATTTAAAAGTTCATTAACAGGGAAAGGTGTATATTTATTCGAATCCCATAGACGTTGGAAATTTGGTAGCAAAGATTTAGGCTGAATTTTCCACCAGGTCAGAGGAAGAAGATTCCAAAAAGTAATGCACTTTTCTTGTAGATGGTGTCTTCGTTTGTTTTGGAATTGGACACTGTGGGCAAGCACTTTGGAGGGATCTGAAAATAAGGGGTAGTATACTTAATTTTTTTCATTATTCTCTGTGACTGCATTAAGTTAAAATTTCTCCCCTACCCCCGGACACTATTCTGCAGTTAACACGGGTTATTATACAGGTGAGTGCCATTTATTTTTATCTGTTTTGAGAGATCTGATTTTAGAAATGCTTTTTGCTTACAGCTATAGGTAATGTTATTCTGTCATTAAGATGTGTAAAGATCAAGCTGGCCTGGTGACGCTGAGGGTTGAGGTGCTGGATGCCGCACCTTGTGCCATGCTGGTGACCCAGGTTCGGGAACGGACTCGGGTCGTTCGGGGGTCGGCTAGGGAGGTAAGGATTGAGTGTCTGGAGGACTGCGCTCCTTCCTCAGGGTGGGGGGTTTGTGTGTTGCGTGCATTAGCACAAGAGGGGTTTGACCCGCACACACGTGTGCTTGGTGTGCCCATTGCATGAGTGCGGGGGCAGGGGAGAAAAAAAACAGAGAAAAATACCGGCACCTGGCAGGACCCGTGATGGCCCCAATGGGCCGGAGGATGTAGCCCTTTGGAGGGGGGTTGTAGCCCCTGCTGGATCCTCAGAGGAGGTTACAAATAATGTCATGATAAAAAAAATGTGTAAACATCTCTTCAGACTCTGCTAATGTACTATTGTAACCCCTAAGCAGTGCTACTTCTGAAGTTATACCCCCCTGCCTTGCCTGGCCTAAACAAGGTTGAGAGTCCTGGGTTCTCAAACTTACTTTAACTGGTTCTTCCCATAAGGTTTCATTTTTGTGCAGTGCCCCCATCCAGTTTCCCTTTTTAAGTGGGCTAGTTGTGATGCTCTGCCACCTGCATATTGTTATATAGTATAATATTTGTAATATAAATATGTGGTATGTGAAGGTCTACTTAGACAAGAACACAGTCTAGCAGTGATAAGTAACGTTTGACCTCCAAGGTGTCGGTGTTGCTGAACTAGCATTATGTTAAACTGACCAGGGAAACCCCTAATTAAAAGCCTTCCTTCCAGAGGGACAGTTTATTACCTCTTATAACCTGCTCCTGCTTTTGAAGTTAGTTCCTATGTATGCATTTTATGTTACAGCAGGAAGGGAAGTAATATAGTTGATTCCTCTTGGTTTCCCACATAGAAGGGAACTAATGACAGGATGTGGGTTTATAGATTCGTAGGTGAATACGAAATCGAGGGACACGCCCATTTAGACTTCGCCACCCCTAACCTGGTGGTAGTGATATTTAGAATCTCCCATATAAATATCTAAATTAATTTTAAATAGTTCGAGATTCCACCTCTTCTGGAAGGGAATTCCAAAGTGAAACTATTCGCTGTGTTACATAGTTTTTCCTCTTTATAGTCTTCGCTAAATATGTCTTTTATTTTCATATTATGAGATCTAGTAGTACTTGTAGAGTGGTACCATTCCAGACATAGAGTTTCAAATAAGGCCTCATCTCTAGTTGCATGAAAGACTAAGCACAAGTCACCTCTAGTTAAACGATACTCTAGAGAATAAAGATTCAGTTTTCTGAGTCCGCTATCTGCTGAGCTTTTTTAAATTTAAATTTTTAATATTTTTTATAAATCTCCTTTGTACTTTTTTTTCAAAATCTTATCCTTGATTAAAGTTGGTGCACAAAAAGAAGAGCAGTAATCAAATGTAGATCTAATTATACTATTATACAGTGGAATAAGCACTTCAGGTTCTCTATTTTTCAAATTTTTAAAGATGCAATTTATTAGCTGATGGCACCTTTTAACTGTAAAGTTGTTATGATCAGTACATTTTAAATTATTACTAATAAATATTCCCAGATCTTTTTCAGACACAACCTTAATTAATGGTATATTATTTATAACATAATTTGTCATGGGGTTATTTTTACCAAAATGCACGAGTTTGCACTTAGATATGTTAAGAGTCAAATTATTACTAGCCCAAACAAATATATTATTTAGACTGGACTGTAAATTCTGTACTGAAGAAAAGTTATTGATGATGCTACCTAATTTTGCATCATCAGCATATTTATTAAGCCATACACCATCCGAGGTTGTCATACTCTATATAAGAATGTTGAACAAAACTGGGCCCAACACAGAACCCTGCGGCACTCCACTGATAATTTTGCTCCATGATGAATTATAACTACGGATACAAACTTGCTACTGCCTAGCGGTCAACCAAGATATAATCCACTTGATAATACTTTTATGGAACTGTAACCTTACCAAACAATCAATTAAGATTTTGTCAGATATGTTGTCAAAAGCTTTTTAATAATCTAAGAATATCACATCCACAGGAAGGCCCAAGTCCAGAGCTTCACTGACTGGCTCAAATAAATTTATTAAATTACTTTGGCATGATCTACCTACTATGAACCCATATTGTGATATATCAAAATTACCATTTTTCATGATATGCATATTTATTTTACGTGAGAGGAGTTTTTCCATAACTTTCCCTATACCAGATGTCAGACTAATTGGTCTGTATTGTTTTACATTCTGTTTTGAACTACCTTTATGAATTGGAATTACCTGATCTTGTTTCCATTCATTTGGAACTATACCTTGAGATATTGATACATTAAATAATAGGGTTAAGACACCTACTAATTCATATGCAATTGGTTTCAGAAAAAACAAAGGGAATACTATCTGTCCCTACTGAACTGGAAGATTTAAAGGACATTAAAGCAGAGAAAGTTTCTGCAGAAGTAAATATAATATCAGGATCTTCATTTTCCCAGTTAATCTGACCCAAGTTTTTCTTATTTTTAAAAATGCTAGAGAAATGATTAAATTCATCAGCCATACTCTGTTCATCTGATACTAAATTATCCTCTATTAGAAGCATTCCAATCCTACATGTAGATTTTTTTAGGGATCCAATATAATTGAAACAACTTTTTTTGTTATCTTTTTGATTAAGTGCAAGTTTATATTCAAGCTGTTTCTTAGCCTCCCTAATTACACGTTTTGTTTTATTTGCTATTTGTTTTAACCTGTTCCAATTAATTTCAGACTTATTTTTTTATATTTATTAAATGCCTTTTTTCTTCTTCTTATTGTTCTTTTTATATCATTAGTATACCATACTGGATATCTCATTTTATTAATGTATTTTTTCCTTTCAGGTACCCACAAGGCTATACAAAATTCAAGTTTAACTTTAATATGTGCCCATATTTCTTCAACTGGTAATTTATGTAAGTCTTTTTGCCAGTTCCAATTTGACAAGTAGGTTTTATTTCATCAAGCCTTGCTTTGTTAAAATTTCTCAACTTTGTTACACCCCTACTTTCATGCTTATAATAATTAATAGCCTAAAATAACATACAGTGATCAGAATCCCCCAAAGGTTCCAGAATAGTTGGCATGTCATAGTATTCCTTTGTATTTGTGAAAATTAAATCAAGGATATTTTTTTGCCTCGTAGATTCAAATACTATCTGGTCAAGGCCTAGAATGAAAGTAGTTTCCAGAAAGTTTTTTTCTTGATGAGTAGTCCCAGTAAGAGTATCCCAGTTTATTCCTGGATAGTTGAAATCTCCCATTAGAACAATATTATCAGGTAAATTAATGTTCTGTAAGTAATTTATAAAAGCTTCTTTATTATAATTATCCAATGAAGGAGGACGATAACATATACCGAAAGTCATTGGATCCGTAATATAATTAATTTTAACCTGCATTATCTCAGTGCCTGGCGGTTCAGGTTTATGAGCGATTAAAGGAACCTGCTTGCAAAGAATGTCACATATTTTTTTTATTGGTAACTGCTGATTCCAGCCAGCAGAAGAATGATATCCTTTTTGGATATCCATACTCAGATTACAGATTTATCACAGATCTAACAGTGACCTCATGGGTGACATCACCAGGAGGTGGAGAAAACTGACTTTTGAATATTGCTTGCAAGAGAAGTTGGTGCAGAAGGACTCCATGAAAAACAAAGACACACAGTCTGTGGATTGGTAACTAGGCACTTTAAAAAAAAAAATTCAGCTGGAACTTAAGTATTTGTTTTTGTGGTAGGCGTATTTGTGTTCTGTAACTTCCCATTTATTTTATGTGACTGTAAGTTATTGATATAATTGTTCTGTGTTTGATTTTACCTGTTTTACAATTTTTAGTAAACAATATTTTCCTTAAAATACTGCCTGTGCTTTTTCTCAGTTCTTTTACAAGTGAATGCAGAACCTGTGTTTAAGTCTGACAGCTATTAAGGGCTTGAATGTGTTACTATGCTTACTAAAAGGTAAGAATATACCCAGGTCTCATATTGAGTCGTAAGGATACATTTTGGAAACCTGGCTGGGTGTCACTGGATGAAGGATTGTACTGTGTTCCAGAAGAGGGTACATATCTGAGCCTGTTAACTGGGTATGCTAGCATAAGGTTCACATTTTGACCCCAAAGACTCGAGGCTAGTAGGTGATTCCGACTGAAAACAGACAGGAGGGTTACCCTATCTGTCCCCTGTTCACACTATCGCACTTCTAGGTTGGCACTGTGAGAGCAGAGGGCCTGACCTGTGGAGCGCGTTTGAGACAGTTGTTACCTGGTAAAACCCACTGGAATGTCATACCACCCACTATAACCATTTGTGACCCCAACACATGACCCAATAACATTTCCCCACATTTCAGACATTTTGTAATTAAAGACTAATATACTCACAATAACCATTTGCAAAAACAGTAACAATATTTATTTAGGGGGACACAGGTGTTAGGAATGGAGAAACAGGAGGAGTAGAGGTTATGCAATGATTATATTTACTAATGTACATTTGATTGGTTTTGGTTTGGTTTGTAGGCGAGAATGTCCAGCTGGATAGGTACCAGATAAGCAGAAAAAGGATTACAGTACACCAACGGAATGATACCCAGAGCCCTGGTTATCTAGCTGCATACTGATAATCAGATGTTACACATTGCATTACCCCCAACACTGGTCCCAGTTCCCAAACTTGCATGAAACCCCGCAATCTCACACTTTACCCTGGGTACCCAGTTACCAAAGTCCTGTAGATGGTTGCAGGCCTGGTGGCAGCTGTGGCATTGGCCGGCTTTGATTTAAAAGAGAGGAAAACATTTTTTTAAGTTTAAAGCATTTTAACAAACAACAACTTTTTCACTTTAGCAGTAGTGCAGGGATTGCCCTGCATGTGGCAGACTGAACAATTTAGGGTGAGGTAACCAGCCGGTTATGTTGGTTGGAACTTGGATTAGCAATCCTGAATATTCAGCACATGTATACGCGTGTCACATCCAGCACATTCATATTTCATGACATAATCAGGTACAGTCACAGAAGGGGAACGCCTTCCACCAGGGGCCAGGAGGGCCACCTGGTTACATTACATAAGGTGAAAAGCTGTCATTTCCAGGTTATATAGGACAGTCCAAATTAACTTTAGGGTCTCAGTCCATTAATGTGGCATTGTGGCTATGGCTGGTGGCTCCATGGGACATCTCAACCTGATAATTAGCACAAGTACATATTAGCACATTACTAGTCTGTCCTGGGCTCACTATGGGTACCCCCAGAACAGTTCTGGTCAGCAAACAGTTTTACTTTAGGGGTCCATCCATGCTGGGCTAAGGTTATGCGCAGCTGAGCAGGGTGCAAACCAAAAGAACGATCTTCAATTGAACAGTTACTTGGGCAAGGCTATCCCAGTTTGGCAAGATGTCTTTCTTTCTTGCACTGGAGGGTGCAGGAGTACTCACTCAGGCAACTCATGGTAGAATTTCCACAATCAAGGTTCCTGTTGTCTTCAGTTCTCTCACAACTGAGGTGGAATTTCAGCTCTCTCACAGCTGGCTTGATGTCATCTGGTTGTAGATCCACGTCTTTCCCCAATGTGGAAGGGAGGGCTAGCACCTAGGGGACATTATGGCAACCCCCAGGCTAGCAGGTAGTACAGAAACTAAATAGCTTTAACTTTAACTGCTAAAGAAGCAAGATCCCCTCCTGGATGGAGAGGATTAGCTGCATCGCCAGGCTTGGCTGCATGGCTGGGGGCCAGAGCTCCCACCCCCTTGTGGGTTCCTGCTTGAATCTGGCAAAATGCTGGAAAACACAGTCTCTTATAGGGCTCTCTTGAGGCTCCTGATTGGCTGAAACGTTTGGATGAATGTCCTCCGATTGGCTGGAGGGCCTGTCAGTCAAGAAAATGAATTATGCATGGACCTCACTCAATCCACAGTTGGTTTGCTGTTTGGCACCTGAAATTAGCTCCCTGCAAGTCCCCATGAGTACTTAGTATTTTTCCATGAGCATTCACTAATGTCCCTGAAGTCCTGGCTTGGTTATCCTGATTTTCCAATTGGTTGTGGCTGCTTGTAATGGCTGCTGTAAACCCACAGTCTTTAAGCAGATTAGGTACAGTCTTAAATTAAAGTTCTGGTGCAGCCAGAATAAAATTATTTGCCCAAAGTCCATTAGCCTTGAAGGTGTACTTGCTGCTGCTGCACAGGTTTAATCAATTGCTCAGTCTGTTTTCTTGTTGCTGCTGCCAATATTTGAGCTCCCTGACCTGCAGCAGCAGACAGGCTGTTTCTCTGAGTCCCAATATTTGCTGGTGCAGCCAGGAACAAAGCATTTTGTTATTTAAACACGTTTCCCCATTTGCTACATTAATCCCCAAACATACATTGCAGTTACAATATTATTCTCACATTTCTTTTCCCTTTTTCAGCCACAGCTGAGAATAAGCTTCCACAAAGGCAGACAGACCCTCATGAATATTCATAGTGATTGAAGTTCTGGCTCATTAATATTCATGAGCCCCAGTCGAAAACACTTGTCGGGTCTCTTTATTTACTAAAGTAAGTGGGCGCTCAGGGCCCTGTCTATGGTCACTGGGTCCCACTTAGTTGATGGGGATCCCGGGAACGATGGAGCACTTTCCGGTTCGACCGCAATGCGAGCGGTCACAAGATCAAAGGCGCCACTTGCACCTGTGTGATCCCTGCTGCACCAAAGTGCCTGGCAGTGGGGGTGATCACGTTTTGCTTTTTGGAGCCCTGTAGGGCTGGAATTATTTGGCTGGCTGCCCTCACGGGGCACAGGGGCACAAACAGAACCAGGGGACAGTAAACAAATTAGGCAGGCACTTCCTGGTGGCGCTAAGGAGAGCAGGACAGGAGCTACAGGGCTGCAGGTAAGCCCACATTTTGGCAGGGGGGTTTACATTATTAACGACTGGAAATCGGACACTGTGCCATAATTGTGCGGCAGAGACTTTACTGGACACTCTTTTTAGTTTATACTTGTCTGGGGCTTGGGCCAGTGTTGGATGCTTGCCATTTCCTATTTTTGTTCTCATCAAAGGCAGTCCTGGTGAAGTTACATGTTAGAGGGGAGCTGACATGCCTACTTTATTAATATGTACTGTGAAGTGTGTATCCCTTCCCTTGTTGGGATGCTTGCAGTGTATTTTTTGATAACATGCCTAAAAATATAGTAAACAAAGAATAGGATCACTCTTCAGACTAGGTCAGTTTTTATATATTTCATTGCCCACTCCTCCTGTTACCTGGTTGTATTTTGTTGTACCTGGTTGTATTGACTTGTAACAGTAACACATCATCCATTCCCTCACTTTCTCTTTCTTTGTATAAGGAGGGTATCCCTCTGTGGACCTCATCATATATAAGGCTCCTAATAATACTGTCTCACTCTTTTCAAATTCAAAATTGTTCGGTCAGTTATGTTTAATACTTAGTGGCTGACTAAATGGTACTAAATCGATTTTTGAATTCAAAATTGTCAGTTCAGGTATGTTTAATCCTTAATAGCTGGCTAAATGGTACTAAATCAGTCGATTTTTGAGGATGCACACTGACAGCTCTTAGGACCATTTGTGCTGCATTTTGCTTCCTGTGGCTCCTACTCTGTATCTCCATTCCAGTTGGTACCCTTATAAGGGTGAGCTCTAGAACATTAATTTCTTTTTCATGTGAAGGTAATGTAAAAAGACAAATTTTAGTTATTGTTATTTAACATTTCCATGATTCTTTAAAGAACCCCTGCCCTGACACCATTCAGAAAATTTTGAAAAACATTAGATTTAGACACAGTTCAGTTCATATGTCCTATATTTTTGTAATTTGACCCTTTTTTCGTTATTACTGAGAACGGTTGCATGAAAATATGATCACTGTCCTCTGAACTTTATCTACTCTGGCTACCTGACATCATAATCCCCTGTTCATGGCACCATAATCATCTCCACAACAGCAGACTGTGATGTCATAAACAGAATTGTGGTATCAAGTGTAGCCAAGAAGCCAGAGCAGAAAGGTCAGACAACCTGTTTTCTGTGCAACCGTCCTTAGCAATGGCGAAATAAGGGTAAGAATTATGGGGGAAAAATATAACCCAAATCATGTCCAAGTATTATACTTTTTCAAAGGTTTCCCAACTGTGTCAGAGGCTCTTTAAACCCTTCTTCAGGTCCATTTCATATCCTCAAAATCTCATCAGTATACTATATAGCTGAACCAAACAACAGTCTTGTTGAAGAAATTGTTGTGGTTCAGTTTGCTGATAGTACATTACTCCTACAGGCCCATGAAAAGATCAGCATATGATGGAGTCACATGCTACCTCATGGTTGTGCCACATTTCTGTAATGAATACTTGTTACCCAAAACAAAGTAATTGTGTGTCTGAACAAATTCAAGGGTCTGCTGTAGGAAGAACGCAGTGGGTATGAGATCGGCATACATGCTTTTCTCTAAATAGTATGCCAGTGCTTCCATTCCATCCATGTGTTTTACAGCTGTATAAAGGGATACCCCAACAATGGTAGCTCACTTGTACAGTATTCCTCTTGCCCCAAAAAATATTTTTAATTTGTACAGCACATTTATTGTGTGCCGGAGGAGGAATCTCAAACTCAGGGCAAAAGGTAAGTAAGAGTCCAAAAAGTTAGACAAGTTTTGGGTTAGGGATCCCACCCCTGACACTGTAGGACATCCAGAGGATTCCTGTAGTCCTTGTGGTTCTTTGACAGTATGTACAACATTGGTGCAACTGGAAAATCCAGTCTTAGAAAATAAGCCATCTTTTTAGTTTTCCATCCTTGTCGTAATGCTCCTGCCACAAAACAGAATAATTCTACTTTTAACCTAATGAAAAAATCTGCTGTTAGCTATTTCTACTGTAACTGTCATGGTCACTTGAAAGTTGTAACACCTTGTTCCTGTTACCATCTACACTGAGAAGCACTATTTTACTGCCCTTGTCTGAGAGTTTATTGACAATTTCTGAAGTGTTTTTTAAAACCTCCAAGGCCATCTTTTCAGTAAACATAGGGTTGTTGGCATGGTAAAGTAGTGGTTCAGTCAGACGTTTTTGAATCCCTTCGATTGTCATAGATTTTGGTTTCAAAATGGAACATTAAAACCATATTTCTATGCCTGTTCTGTTGCAATATGTCCAACTAAATTCAGCTAAGCATCTAATTCAGTTAAATCATTCTGATCTGGGGGCTGTAGTTTCTCAGTTCCTGACTCACCTCCACTCCTGTAGCGGATGCTGTATCCACAGCAGTCACACAGGCACCGCTGAATTCAAAGATTCAAAGTCATGAAATCTACTTGAGTTAATTTCTTTGTCCCCTAATTGTTGCAATAAGTAATCCAGTTCATCCTTTTCCCCTTGTCATTTTATTTTTTTTTTCTAATTTTTTTATACCTTCTCGTTCTCTGGTCCCTTAGACCTCTCTCTGGTCTGGACACAAGGCTCTGATTTTCTTCTGCTCTGCTGAGGTCATTTGACCAGACCTCCATCCCGGGAAGTGCTTTCTACTTCCCACACCGAACTGACCAACTCCCTGGCTCTGAGTCCGACGAGGTGGGACCAACACTCCTCCGGCACTCTATCTACAGTCTAGTAGGTGGCCGGAGTGAGGGTGAGAGCCGGAGGCCGGTCAGAAGGATCCAGCGTTGAGCGTGGGTGTTGTCAGTGGGTCCCACCTTGCCTGTCTGGGTGCCAGGGTTTTTCCACTTTTTCTCCCCCTGAGGTGTTGGCGTGCAGTGGCGCCCATCACGTGGCTGGCGCACACCTGCAAGTAGAGCATCCTGCCGTACCTCTCCCTTGCCTATGTGTCTCCACTGGGAGCCACTGGACCCTCAGAGTCCACAACCCACCTTTCCTGGGAGAGGGGAACAATCATGCAGACGCTCGATCCTCTCCTACCCTGACCAACCCCCGGTGACCAGTGTCCGCTCTAGAACATGGGTCGCTGGCAAGGCGCGAGGTAAGGCAGATGCCTCAGCCCTCAGCACCACTGGGCCGGCCCCTTGTCACTTTTTATGGCATCACCTTGATGTTTTATTTGTAATCCAAAAAAGCACATTAACCTGATTTTTCTAATTAATTTAAAAATGTCCACCTGTATCTGATGTGGTCTACAGTTGGTGGAGGGATAAATGAAAGTCCTTTTACCAGTACCTTGTATTGTTCTGTTAATTCAGTGTTAGACAAATTTATGATTTTGCTTCTCAGTTGCCGTGTCTGTTCTGTTATACTTCTCTTTGTTGCCACCCCACCACCTTCTTCTGGTTTTCCACTTGTATCTTTTTTTGTTTCCCCTGTTGCTGGTTCTTAAATATAACTCTTTTTGAGTATACATCCTTGTTTTTGCTCATATGACCTCAAGCTACCAGCTTTGCTTTAATGTGTATGGTGTTAGTCAAGCCTTCCCAGATGCTGGGGACCTTGTGCTAGATTCCCACCTGTCTCTTCCTTGGGCTGTTTTGATGTGGTCCTGCTGCCTGTCAGATCCGCCATGTGGCATGATGATTTATCTTTTTTCCATAGTCACCATGCCAGGCACCCATGTGTTAACTCCCTCTGATTGCATCTGAGGGCAGAACTTCAGACATGATTCTCAGGCTGGCAGTACTGCTCCACACTTAGCTTGTTGTTCGATTATGGCACTTTTGCTGTGCCTCCAGCAGCAACAGAGGCAGCTATCATTGTAAGCAAGCTTGACTTAGGCATACAGAGAATTTTTCTCTGGTTTCCATCTGTGCTGTAGGCCTCGTCAGTGATACTTCATATCTGCGTCAAAAGGCGACCACCTCTTATTACTGTTTACTGTTGATAAGTGAATCTGTAGTAGAGGTGCCAGTCAATGGTGTCCTTCTGCACTGCATGCGCCCAGCCAGGGGACTCAACAGCAGTCAAGGGTCAAAGATGGACAGTGTGGGCAGTCCTCTTCATTTGGTAGGTGATTGCTACATGGACACCAAAGCAGAAGAGGGACATGATAGGACCTCATTTATTGTTTGGACCAGGTGCGGGACATGTGAAGTGCAGGGCAACAAGACCACCATACCTACTGCGGGTTAGGCAGGCAGAACGTACTGTGGACACTACACAGTTTGGCTGGGTTACCACACTAGAATAGTATTCCGCACAGGACATAGTTGGCAAATAAAAGATGCGGTCAGCTGTTTAGAAACCATGTTTGCTACAGACAAATTTGCAGGAAGTGTAGTCAACAGTAGCATTAACTACCAGTTCTAGGCTGCTTAGGTACGTGATTCAGATCATGAGGCTGCTCTGCACCTCTGGGTTGTTATTGACGTGAACTGCAATTTTTCTGCTGGTAGCCCAGTGGCCATCTTGGCTTGCAATTTTCTGGCTCTATAGTCCTGGTACTTGCTCGGGGGGGGGGGAGTAGCTCCACACCTAACACCTACTCTGCTGGTACCCTGCCTTGGGGTGCTTCCTTATTGCAGACTCTAGTACCCTCGAGATGTGCCATCAGATGGCGAACCTAAAGGAATAAAATGTAGCAGGTAAGTCACCTTTTACCCCAACATTCACAGGTCTAGTTTGCATGAAATGCTATGAAATTCACCCATCCATCAGACAAAGAGACCCTATGGAAAATTACCCTTCTGGGTCCGAACAGCGTCAAGATGATGTAGCAGACCCCTTTCCAACTAGGACTGTAAAGGCGCAATCCTCAGATCAAATCTCCTTTAACCTGGCCATTGTTCAGAAATTAAGCCACACCTTCATGCTGAGCTTGTTATTCTTTGTTATCCACAGTGCATTGTTGGTCACACAGAGTGGGAATGCCTAGCCATGGAACCTATGAGATCTAAAAAGAAGCGCAAGAAATGGCCCAGTTGCACTTTATCTTCCTCTGACCCAGAACCTTTAAAGTGCAAGAAGGAAACACAAGAGCAGGACCTAATACAATTCATCTGCCTCTAGCTCTGAGAGCTTGCTGTCTATGGGGAGGAAAAATCCAAGAAGAGGAAGCATGGCCACTGGACACATTTGGAGCTGGACACAGAGGAAGGTGAGGCAACCTTCTCTACATCACCAGATGAGCAGCAAGGAGGGCATCTGTTCTCACATGAGGAGTTAGATTGGTCAGGTTGGTGACCATGATCCTGAACTTGGAGGACCAAAATCAGGGGAAAAAGGACTTTCGTGTTATCCAGCACCCTTAAAGACAAGCCTACCTTCTGTATTCAAAATGCTCCAAAGGAAATGATGGATCAGAAAAAAACAGGGCCCAGGAGGAAAAGAGCTGTTATTAGAACGTGTTTACACCTTTATAGGATGTAGACCTCTCTAACCAGGTACTGTTTTTTTTCCAAACCATGTTTTTCTTTAAAATAATAAATAAAAAGTAACATAAAACCACTTTTAATCGTTTATTTTTAAATTACGCATTCAATAAGTGGGCTAACACATGTCAGGTTGTCTGGGAATATACTGTATGCACTTCTTGGGTGGTTAAGAAAAATGCATATATTTCCCAATGACCCTAAACCCTGACGTGTGATCCTTTACCTGGTGAATTTCGCCCATTATCAGTACTATATAAAATAGGCTAGGACGTCCCTGTGTCCTGACTGGCTGTGGCTTGGTTCTAGACATGGCCGTAAGAGAGCACCACCAATGGCTAAAAACAAATCCCTGCCAACCAGGGCAACTCACAGAATTGATAAACTACTTACTTCCTAATTTCCATCACATACATGGCTGCAACCTTTATTCATATATAAAAAAACTTCAACTAGGCCCTACAAATAAGTCCATTAAATTAAACAAAGGAAGTACATAATTTAATGTTATTTTCACTCTAGAGCTCCTTCTTACACTCATATACAAATTTAAAGAGCTAGTGATGCCTCAAAGAAAACTTTGAAAAACATAATAATTAGGTACAATTCAGCTCGCATTCCATATGTAGTCTGTATATTTCTATTTCCATGATTTATTACTGAGTCAATTTGCATTAATATATGATCTTTATGCTGTTGAGTTCTCTTACAGTTCTTGTCCCTCTGTAGCTTGCTCCCTACTTCAAGTCATAGTCCTCTGTTGTGACATCACTGTAGCCATGAGAGAAATGGTGGTGTCAAAAGCAGTGCATTATGACCTCCGGTAGGGAGAAAGCAATAGGAATAGATGAACTGTTCAGGAGCAAAGATCCTGTTTTTATACAGATGACATCAGTAATAAATAATGGGGGGGGGGATACAGAACTAATGTGAAATACAAGCTGAACGTATCTAAATATTAAGTTCTTCTGAAAGTGTCAGCTGCTTTTTAAAAAATAAATACTGTTCGGAGTTTCCATTGCTGGTGTTTCTTTGGTGACCATGTAAAATCCCCCTCATATCCCTATCAGTTTGCCACAGAACTCCCTGCTCCTTACTTGGCAAGAGATAACATTGAGGTTCTGGCTGTACTTGAGGCGTGTGTGTGGTATGTGTATGTGTATGCCAGCGGAACTCTGAAGAATTTTGAATTCATGTTTGCATGTTACCATTCGTGTGTGTGTGTGTGTGTGTGTGTGTGTGTGTGTGTGTGAGTGTTGGGGGGGCGGCAGTCTACTACTGGAATAATGCATAGCTTTGAATTCTTCAACTCCATGGTAAACAATCACACAGTGTATTGAATGTGAAGAAAGACAGATGACTGACAGGTGAAAAACATAATTATTTAGCAACATTTTATTATATTTTTTGTGGTTTTGAAAACTTTTAGAGTGTTCATTTTTTAAAAGCTGCCTATGGGCCCATTTTACATAAGCGCCAATAAGGCACCCGGGGATGTTGGTGGTACTAGGTTTACTCCATTATCAGGGGGCTGAAAGCACTCTGCTTTGCCTCGTGCCTCATTACACCCCTGACCGTGGGGTAAACCTAGTACCATCAATGCCCCATCGTGCCTTGTTGCTTAAATGAAAAACCATCATGACATCCCTTCTCCAGTGGCATGTTAATTTAAAGTATGACTGTTAATTAACTACAGCTTCAGCAGGCACTAGGCTCTTCAGATTTCCATAGCAGAAGATTCACCTTCTCAAAGTTCAATACATTACTGCAGTATGTCGATACTGCGCAATGCCATAGAGTACAGTATTGCAGTGTGTAATTACGTTTATAAATCTTCATGTCCATATTATATTGTTTCCTTGATACTGCTGAAAAGGTCTTTTGGAACAAAATGCCAGAGGAAAGACATTTGGTGTACTGTTTCTCGTAGAGGAACAGGCATATTTTTCTAGGCATGCTTCATATCAATTAAGTTATTTCTGACTGACTGAGTCAACATAACTGCTGCTTGCACTATAAAAGATGAGAGACCTCTTCATTTTTCTTCTGAGATGGAAGCCATTTCTTCTAATTAAATTTTGAAGCCCTTAGGCCGTACTCAAATACAGCTCTGTGTTGTCAGTGTGGCATTTTTTGTACAGAACAAAAGTAACAAGCAAATCAATTTAAAACTTGATTTAATTGTTTTGCTCTGTGCCTCTTTGCTACCTAATTTATATTTTTTGGCCCTGTGCTACCTCTCTGGCTTTAATAGTTAATAAACTACCTCTGGTTAGTACTACAGTGTTTTAAGCATATTTTGCCTTCAAATGACTGAGAGACCTTTTCAGGACATAAGTACGATAAAGTACTATTTTAATTGAAAATAATATGCCAACCTTTTGAGCCTTAATGTTTTAAGATACCTTGTTGCCTTTCCCATTGTCATTAGCAAGACTGGTGTTTTGAAGCTAGCTTGAATGGCTGTCTTGGGCATATGAAGGTGTCCTCATAACTTCTTTCTATCAATGTGGACAGATACTGCAATATTAAACTCATCAATATAAGTGTGAAGTTAGATTCACTGTTCTGAAAGAACAGGTAATATTTTACTTCAGCTCAAAGGATGCATCGATCACTTTTTACCAGTGGGTAACTCCATACTCTGCAGCTAATAGGCAGGATGTTAGTTGGATGGCATCCCACTGCGGCCAGTTCCCTTGGCAGCACTCTGTTACAGTTCTTCTCCTCTGCATACAGCAGACTTGGGCTAGGATTCGGCTCAGTATTTTTGGAAAATGTTGCTAGCTTTTTTCTTCTGTCTTGCTTGTTTGGGCCATGTGACTTGGGCATAGGATGCGTAAGGCAGGGTGGATCTCTGGCCAGGTCTTGTATGGACGTTTTCAGTAGAGGAGGATTCCAGACTCTGTATAAGCTAAGACCTTTGAACATCATTGTTACCTAATCCATGAGGCTGCACAAGTCTCAGATTTTTCTCTGACTGACTTTTCCGGTAGGACACTCATTTTTCCCCAGCGGCTGTGAGGGGAACGAACAAGGTGGTAAGACACAGTACAGAGGAATATTTTTGAGAGTTTGTCTGAAGGGGAGTCTGCACTGAAGGCCTCAACCACATTTCCTCCTAATGAGCAAGGAGCGCCGTTGGTTTGAGGGCCACGGAATGAGAACGAAAGTCTGGTGGCACTGGGGATGGTTTCTGAGAACACATCTGAAGGGAAGCCAGTGTCTGAGGCCTGTGCCATGTCTCTTGTTAATGAGTTAGAGCAGCACTTAGAAGACTATGGAGTGAGTATGTATGTATGTACGTACTTGTTGATTAATGTGAAACTTGGTGACTGGGAAAGGCACACTCAGCCAATTCTCATTTCCAGGTGCAACCCGGGGGAAGAAAACAGTGGAGGTAAATACATAGCACAGACACAGTACACAGTTAAATGCAATTACATAGCATTGACGCAGTTCACAGTTACAGAAAAGTGGAATAGAGTACATGATCCAACTTGCATGCCGACAATCTTAGACTGTTAGAACATTATCGGTTCTATCAGTCAGAAATCTCTCGTAAGAAGGCAGAGTTCCTGTCCGGGGAAATTTCTGCCGCTCAGAATCGACCAGCTCAGCTTTTCAGAACTGTGGATAGATTGTGCAGCCCAACCTGTCTACAGCTCCAAAGAGCGTTTTCACAATTACAGTGTGATGAGCTTGCTCGGTTCTTTGCTGATAAGGTGGCTGACATTAGGTCAGAGATCCACTTGACACACTCTGTGCGAGTTGCTAGAGATCAGGGCTTGGTCACCACCCCTCCGTTTTCCTGGAGTACCTTCGACTGCCCGGAAATCGTGGATGTTATGCGGATTGTCCAAGGGATGCACCCTACATGTTGTAGTTTAGATCTGTGCCCTACATCCCTGATTATGGGTTGTGGCGATTCTGTCATCCCGGTTCTGGCACAGATAGTCTGGTGTTCCCTCTACTCAGGTGAATATCCCTGTTCCTTAAAAGAGGCGGTGGTGACACTCTTGTTGAAGAAAGCTTCTCTGGACCCAGACTCTCTTGCAAACTACAGGCCTATCTCGAATCTCCCCTTTGTGGAGAAGGTGATCGAGAAAGTAGTGGCGGCCCAACTGGAGAACCACTTGACCATCCATAGCATCTATGAACCTCTCCAATCAGGTTTTCGAAAGAGGCATAGTACCGAGACTGTGCTGGCTCGGTTGCTCAATGATCTCTTGATGGCGAGAGACCAGAGAAAACGGTCCATATTGGTACTATTAGATCAGTCATCAGTGTTTGACACTGTTGACCATGGGGTTCTACTTGAGCGCCTGAGATGTATTTGTGGGCTTGCTGGGGTGGTCCTCAGATGGTTTACTTCATACCTCACCGGAAGAATTCAGAGGGTGGTTTCAGGTTTTTTTTCCTCTGATCCCATCTTTCTGTTTTGTGGGGTTCCTCAGGGCTCAATATTGTCCCCTATGTTGTTTACGGTGTACATGCTTCCCCTCGAAGACATTGTAAGACGGTATGGGCTGAGGTTTCATTGCTATGCTGATGATACCCAGCTATATCTGTCTTTTGCCCCGACCAGGAAGGAGCAGTCTCGGTATTTAATAACTGCCTCAATGAAATCCAGGATTGGATGAGGTCCAGTTGGCTGAAGTTGAATTCTGGGAAGACGGAGGTGATGGTTTTGGATCCTGATCGCCGGATAGGGGGACTTGAGGCAGGCTCCCCATCAGGATTGTTTCTTGGGGGTGCCGAGCTACAGGTCTCTGAACAGGTGCAAGACCTAGGGGTGATGTTGGATGCGGGGCTGACACTTCGGACTCAGGTGTCAGCTGTGGTTAGGTCATCTTTCTGTCACCTAAGAAACATTGCTAGGATCAAGCACCTTGTTCCATCCGGTGATCTGCCAACATTAATCCATGCCTTTGTGACCTTGCGTTTAGATTACTGCAACTCGTTGTGCTTTGGGCTTCTGGGGGTTGAAATCCTCCGCCTGCAGCCGGTGCAGAATTCTACAGCCCAGTTGCTGGTGGGAACTTCTAGATCTTCCCATATCAAACCGGTGCTGCGGGAACTAAACTGGCTGCCAGTCCAGTGGCAGATCACCTTCAAAGTTGGATTACTGACTTATAAAGCCCTGCAAGAACTGGGCCCAGACTACCTGAAAGAACTCCTGATTCCTTACCACCCTGTGAGACCGCTCCGCTCGGCCGACGAGGGGTTGCTAGAGATTCTGAGAGTGATCTTAAAATCTGCTGGGGCCCGCGCTTTTATGTTTGTGGCCTTCTCTCTGAATTTCTAATTCGTTGGATTAGGGAACACCGTGAGAGTTTTAAACAGGCGCTAAAATTTTTTCTCTGGGTCAAAGCATATGGTTGCATTGATTGCTGATTTGTATTGTTATTTTATGATGATGGTTCTGTTCTTATGGTATTTTATTGTCTTACTGTATTGCACCTTGATATTTGAAAGGTGCATAATAAATAAAGCATTATTATTATTATGATGATTTAAAACAGCAATAAGAGCAAGTAACAAAGAACAGGCATTTCAGCCACACCTACACCGGGGTAGCAGGAAGATGTAAGGGTGGCAGATAGGTAGGGGGAAAACAGGAGCGGGGGGAGAGAAGGAGTTTTAGCTGGTACCTGAGGGAGACAGGGCACGTAGTGAGACAGAGGGAGGATGGGAGGATGTTCCAGAGTGAAGGGAGATGATAGGAAAAGGCTGAATGCCCAGAAGTGGAGCGGGGATGAGGAATGGTGAAAGTGTGAGGATCCCTGGAGTGGAGGGAGCAGGAGGCGGGGGGGGGGGGTGGAGGAGAGGTGTGAGGAGGGAAGGAAGGGACCCAAATCTGTATTTGGATATGAATGAGGCACAGTGGTTCTCGTGACATGAAGGTGGAGGAAGAATGGAGGAGTAGGAGTAGAGTGAGCAGTGGTGGGTACGAGAGGGGGTGTTGGTAGCAAAATGACAGAAGGCATTGCAGGGGGTGTCCAGTCTGGCAAGGGAGGTGGAGGGAGTGTTGCCATAGGCCATCTCTGCATAGTCCAAGATCAGGAGCACTATTTTGTTGACAAACTCACAGCATACCTGTGGAGACATACAGTCTTTATTGTGGTACAAGGCAACAAGTTTAGGGTGAAGCGTGGCGTGGATGGTGTCAATGTGGGCAGAGAAGCCAGGTTTGCTGTCTAGCCACACAATGAGGTATTTGAATGAATGAACCACTTCAAGAGGGGTGCCACCAAAGGTGGAGAAGATGGGCAGAGTTGGGAGTCTGGCCAGTTTTTGTCTGGTGCCAAATGTCATGGACACAGTTTTTTTTTTTTTTTTTTGTGTTGACCCGGAGTTGGTTAGATTGAAACCATTGCAGAATGTTGTGGAAGCCTTGCTGGAGCAAACCTTCCATGGCTGTAGTGGAGGGACCGGAGGTGTAAATGAATGTGTCATCTGCATAGATGTGGATATGCGAGTTGGCACAAGCTGTGGGGAGGTTGTTAAGGAAGATGGAGAACAGGATGGGCCCCAGGATGGAGCCCCGTGGGACCCCGGCCTGGATGGGAAGTGGCGGTGCCAGGAGAATACCAACCTGTACTGACTGCAGGCGGCCAAAGAGGTAAGAACAGAGCCAGTAGGCAAGCAGAATTCAGCTTATCCAGGAGGAGAGGGTGGGACACCGAGTTAAAGGCCTTGGCGTGATCAACAAAAATGGCAGATATGATGTGTCCTTGATCCATGCCTGAGAAGATAAAATCAGTTACACGCAACAGGGAGGAGATGGGGTGAAGCTTCCAGAAGCCAAGCTGGAATAGGGAGGGAAATCAGTGGAGGATAGAAAATTGAAGAGTCTAGTATAGACAAAACAAAATGATAATATTAAATGCAAGCTGAAAATAGAAAAATAGAGCTAGAATTGACATTTCAACCATAGGTCATCTTCAGCAGTTATCTAAGAGAAAAAAGCAAAGTCAGTCAAACTAAACACTAATTTTGCTTTTTTCTCTTTAAGATAATTCATGAAGAAGACCTATGGTCGAAATGTCAGTTATATAACCTCTATTTTCTATTTTCAGCACGCATTTAATATTACCATTTTGTTTTGTTTTCAGACTTAGGCTGATGCAGCACTCTGTCTCTCCCCCCAAGTATAGACAAGCTTCTCTTGAAATTCAGCAAGGAAAGGGAGGAGCGAGACTGGCTGCTGGAAGTTACCCGGGAGGAAGGGTTCTGCCTTTGTAGAGTGGAAACATTTTGGACAGCTTCCAGGACGGAGGGACAGCACTGAGGGAGCAGGAGAGGTTAAGTCAGTGAGTCAGTGGATGTCCTATGGCAGGTAAAGAGATTTGGAGTAGTTTAGGATCCAGTCCATCAGGACTGGATTTGCACAGGTTGAGGGAGGAAGGTCAGTAAGGGCTTCCTGGGTAGTAACAGGAAGAAGAGGAAAATAGTGAAAGGGAGACAAAAGGGAATGTGAGGAGGAGCAGAGGAGGCTGGAGGGTGAGGGGATGCGAGAGCACAAGTGGTAAAGAACTCGCTGAAATGAGCAGCAACAGAGGAGGGGTCGGACACTAGTGAACCATTTACTAGAAGGACTGGTGGGGCAGACTGGGTGGGAGGGTCAAAAAGGGAGTAAAATACCTTCCAGAACTTTTAGGGGCCATTAAGGTTTTTCCGAAGGTTGGCCTTGAATGACTGTAATTTCACAGCCTGGACAGCCTTAGTTCAGGAGTTCCTAATGGTCCTGTATAAGAGGAGGTCAAGAAAGGAGTGAGATAGTTTGATGCGTGCCCAGGTGAGATCATGGGACTTGCACTAATTAATGATTTTAGGGGAAATGAGGGTGATGGTGATTTTTGAGCCTGGATTTTCTGAGTGGGACATGCTTGTCCCATACAGAGGAGAATTTGGAATAAAACAGGGAGAGGACAGTCTCAGTATTCATAGGGGGATATGGCTGCCCAGTCTGCAGCAACAAGGTCACTCAATAGAGTGAAGGTGTTGAGTGAGTGGAGGGCCTTGGTTCAGATGTACTGTATTTAGGGAAAGAGGGAAGGTACTGTATCTTCCTGACACTGAACATCATGCAGTGGTCACTGAAAGCATCCAGCATGATTTCAGCTGCTCCAGTACGGTAGCGGTGGGAGGAGAGAACCCAGTTGAGGAAGGAGTGGTGTGAGAGTGGGGGCCACGTTGGGTGGGTTCAGTGTAACTGTGTGAGATTTATGGACATATCCTTGTGGATTGTTAGCATGGAGGCCGGGGAGAGCCAAATGGCACTGAAGTCCCTAGCAAGATGAGTTCAACAGCGAAGGATTGAGAAATGATGGTAGCGAGGGAATCAACCAGAGAGGATAAGGATATTCTTGGTGAGGCATAGAAAACCCCAATGAAAAGGCCGTCCCAGTGGCGCTAAGGGTTGAGGCACTGGACACCTTACCTAACACTACACTGGTGACCTGGTTTCGGGAACAAGCCGGGGCTGACGGTGGTTGGCAGGGGCAAGAGAGGATCGAGCGTATGGAGGACTGCTCTCCTCACTTGGGGTAGGGAGGGATCATTGTCTCGCTTGTTGATTGCCCTCTAGTGGGGACTGGGGGGCGATGCAGGCTGGGAGACAAGTAGCAGGTGGGCATAGCGTCCGTGTGCGCCTACACTTGGGTGTCACACATTATGCCAGCAGGGAGGGAGGGAGGAATACCAGAAAAAGAGGAAAACGGTGGTTGGGGGGCTCTATGAGGTCCTGCCCTGTTCTGCCATCTGCTGACGCGGCCTCCCCAGATTTGGATTGTGCTCTGGGGAAGGAGGTAGCTCCCTTTCTGGCTCCACCATGGGGGTAATCTGTGAGGGGTCTCTGTGATGGTCGGGGCGGTCAGGTGGGCAGGTGTTATGGAACGGAGTTCCTTCCCCCAGCGTGTCTGGGGAGTATAAATACAAAATAATAAAAAGAGAAAACCTCGGGGGGCGGAGCCAGCAGCCGAAGGGAACAGATGCCTCTCAGAGAGCTACTCTGGCCCGACGGTAATTCAGACCTAAAAACCTTAAAAACCTACTAAAGTCTCTGTAATCTATATCAGCATGCGTTACTTCCTAATAGGGGCAGATTGATATCAATTTTGTTTTTTCCGAAAATGGTGCACCCGAAGAAAAAGCTTCCCCAAGACAGCGGTGGCACGAAGTCGTGTAAGCCCGGCGATCAGCTAGCAGCAGGGGCCTCTAGCCACGAGGTGAGCACTACTGAACCCACTAACGGGGTGCTACTGCAAGCCATCCAACTCTTAGATAAGAAAGTGGATTCTCTAATGGACTGCCTGGCAGCCATGGATACTAAAATAACATAGGCTTCTGCAACCACCGACAGAGCTGCAGAATCAGCAGATAACGCCGCTACAGGTGTCGGGAGTAATTTCAGAGAATAAACTTCTGAGGCTCCGGATGGAACAGCTTGAAAATGCTATTCGTTCTGCTAATTTACGTGTCTTGGGAGTCCCGGAACAACTTGAAGGATGAGACTTGATGATGACATATGTAGAGACCCTAATATTTCAACTTTGGGACATTGAAATTGCTGGGGAGATTGTGAAGGTGTACCGAATCACTCCCAGACAACGGGAACTATCGCTGGATCTTCCTCGTGCAATTCTAGTGGTGACTATGGGGCAGTGTACTCTGGACAAGGTGCTGGCAGCAGCTAAAATGAAAGGCACAGTGTCGTTAACTTCTGAGGAAAAAGTGCATTGCTTCCCGGACTTGCGCTATTGTACCCAACAGCGCCGAAAGGCATTTGATGCTAGATCAGGCCTGCGAGCATTGGGGGTTTCCCACACACTACAAATCCCAGCATGACTCCAAATTCAGTATGCGGGGAAAACTTACCTTTACACTGACCCATCTGAAGCGGGGAAATGATTATCAGCAATACAGAAGGACTTTTCTCAACAGGACATGAATAAGGAGTCTGATGAGGGAGACTGATTCTGGACTTAATTAAAATTTCAGTAAGTTGACCTCCACGTGGCAGGCTTTTAGTCAGCTGCATCACAGAGTCATGAACAATCTCAGTTTTAGATAAATGATCATTGAGTTCCCTACTAGTTAGTAAACACTTACATGGTTGACAAGACTGCTTGTACTCTGTCTCAATATCTATAGCTGGATTAAAGCTGATGAGGGGAATATGTTTATCTTATTTCTCATAAAAATTCATAAGACCAATGTTCAAGCCACTCTGAAGGGGTGGGGTGTCTCTCTGAGACGTCTGCTGGAGTAAAGGAATTAAATAAAATATAGCGTTACATGGACAAAACTACCGTCTTTGGCGGAACTGTTTAGGTGCTAAATAAGCACACGGACACACATTGGAATTAATTGCATTGAATGTTGCTGCAAGGCTGTTAGAGTTCATATATTGCTTTTGTTTGTTAAAAATTTAGATGCCAGCCCTCCGATGATGTACTGTAACAATGGATGCTGAGTTGACTATCCAAGTTATTCGATGTATAACTTTTAGCATATTGTTCTCAAAACCAAGGCATGACTTTGTAGTATGTCTGTACTATGAAAAGCAATAAACATAACGTTAAAAAAAGAAAAAGAGAAAACCTCAATGAAGATGGGCACAAAGGAGGGGAGTGACAGCCTGACCAGGAGGAATTCATGGGAGGATGATGCGATCTCACTGAAAGCCATGGTGCAAGAGAGGCTCTGACTGGCATAAATGGCAACACCACCCCCATGTTTTTCCCCCTTTCCTGCCTGAAAAGATGATAGGATGGGACAGGCTAGAGTCTGGTATCCTGGAAGAGAGCCACGTCCCAGAGATACAGAGGATGCTGGATGAATGTTGTGAAATCCAGACTAGTTCAAGTCCAAGTTTATTAAGCAGGAGAACTCCCATTGAGCAAGCTCATTTACAAGGAGGACCTGAGAGAGACACTTAAAATACATACAGCATATGGCATACATTGGTACAACAATAAACAGGAAGAGTAGTACAGTACAAAGATGGATAGTAACACTGCAGCAATCTAAAAGAGACATAGATGTTGCATATAATACAGTGGATGAGGAGCAAAAGGTACAACAGGACAAAATGTGCAGTATTTGTATGATATATACAATCCCAGGAAATGTAGATACAAGTGCTGAGGCCAAAGTGCATGTTAATTATAAAAAAATCACCTACTCTAGAATAGTGGAAGCATTTCAGCAGTAGAAACTCACAGGGGTGGGACAGACAGTTAAGAACATGAGACAGAGAAATTAGAGGGGTAACAAGGGTGAATACAGACAGAGTGGGATGGATGGGAAGCAGGGGAGAGAGAGCACAGAATGGGTGAGGTGGAAAGTGAGGAGGGTGAGGACCACTACAGACTTATTCAGAGCAGAGAGGAACTAGTGGGGGTAAGAGTGCGGTCGACGTTGGGGGTGACATGTGCAGGACTCATGTAATTTGCTGGTAACTAAACATTTTTTTTATTTATATTTTGTATCTGTTTTTTTTTTCCCCCCATTTTTTTCTCCCAGCCTCGTGTTCCGGCCACGCACATGCATGCTGCGGTACCAAGGCACCCTCCCTCTACTGTGTCATCTGCCTGCCTGCACTGCCCTTGGACCTCCGCCCGAGGGCTGTGGAAATATAATGGGTGACAGGGATCCTCCCCATGAGAGGAGAGCTGCCTTTCAGCTGCTCGATCCTGTTCCATCCTCCCTCCCCCAGCTGGGTCCTGATGACCGTGGCTGGTTCCCGAACCCGGGTCACCAGTCATTACACGAAGTAAGGCGTTCAGCGCCTCAGCCCTCAGCACTACTAGGCTGGCCTGGTAACTAAATTTTTTAAGATATTTAGAGTTACCAAATTTTGTAATTTGAGGGTAGGTTGTGCTTTGTTCCAAACATCAGATGACCATTTTGCTGAATTGGGAGCGAGATGTAGGGACATCCAGCATAATGTAGGAGCTACTCCAAAGTGGATAGAGGCAGACAGTGCGACGGAAGAAACCCAAAATGTATGAAGGAAGTTTTAGTAGGAGGGCTTTGTAAAGCCATAAGAGTGAGTGGAGAAGCCATCTGGTGGATAGAGAAGCCCAGCCCAAGGAAGCATACAAATTACAATGATAGGGTGGGCATTTGTGATGAAGCACATTGCCCGTAATAGAGTGTGTCAAGTGACTGCAGCAGGGTATCTGAACAATGGCCATATATCACATCTGGGTGGTCCAGTAGAGGGATAAACGTGGTCTGTACCTGTTTCAACCTGGCTTCTACAGAGAAAAGGGACCTGTTCCTAAAGAAGAAACTGAGCCTTTACTTCAGCTTTTTTGTGAGTGAATCAGTATGAGCAGGGAAGGACAGGTTGTGGTTCAGCAAACACCCCAGGTATTTGAATTTGTCGACAACTTCTAGGTTGTCACCGAGTAGGGTTTTGATGGGAGGCATTAGGGAGAGTTTTTTTAGGGAAAGAGGTAAGATAGAGTGGAAATACATGACCTTAGTTTTTTTATCATTCAGAAGGAGTTTGGCTGCCGCCCCCCTGGTGTAGTGGTAGCGCTACCAGTTGCAACGCCAGCGACTTGGGCTCTGTAGCGAGCCTGGGTTCCTGGAGGGCCAGCCATGGGGAGAAGGATCGAGTACCTGTCAAGCTGCTCTCCTTCTCTGGGGAGGGAAGGGCTGCAGACCTTGCTGCTATACCGCCACTTGGGTGACCACAGCTGGTGGTGCAGATGAGGAAGCATTAGCACAGGAAGGGGCAGATGTCAGCCGAGAGCCTGAGCGAAGGCATGTCTCTGCATGCCTTTATCTCATTAGCACTCCTAGTGTGCTGACGTCTGCAGGGGGTGGGACCAGAAAACACGGAAAATCCCCACGGCAGCATCTGTAGCTGGGTCCCTGTGCCAGTGTCCGGAGGGTTTGAGGTGGCGCCAGGTGAACGCTCTCCCCTGAGGTTTGGAGGGGAAATGGGTACTCCTCCACTCCACTGGGTGGCAAACTGGAGGCTCTAGAAAGTATAGAGAGTGGGGCACTCATGGGGAGCTAGTGCCTCTCAGCTCCCTCCGGTGCTAACTGTAGGGCATGCTAGAGATCCCGAAGAAAGGGGTCGTTGTGGTGTGCAGGGGGCATAAAGCATCAGTAAAAAAAAAAAAAGAGTTTGGCCTGTAACAGTCGTGCTGTAGGAGGTCAAATTTGGCCTGAAATTCTGTACAGATCTTATTCAGCGAGGATTTGGAGGTATAAAGGACAGTGCCATCTGCGAATAAGTGGATTTTTGCTTTGTTCACATTAGCACTAATGGAATTTATATAGATCATGAACAGAAGAGGTTCGAGAATCGAGCCTTGCGGTAGCCCCCCTTGTGACAGAGAGAAATGGGGAGAGTGAGCCTCCCACCTTTACCTGCTGCAGCCTACCTGACAGGTAGCTAGTAAACCAATTTAGCTCCTGGCCGGTTATGCTGTGTCCATTTAGCCTGATTAGGAGTAAATCATGGTCGACAGTGTTGAATGCTTTACTATGACCCAGGAATACGGCGCCTGAGATCTGTTTTTTCTCCATGGCAAGGAGCCAATCATTTGTGACCATGGCGAGGGGAGTAGTTGTACTGTGAGCTGGCTTGAAACTCAAATGGGATGTGTTCACTAGGTTTGACCTATCAGGGTAATCTCTTACCTGAGCATTTATTAGTTTTTCTAAAAGTTTTGAGAGTAGGGGTAGTAGGGAAATTGGTTGGTAATTATTCAAGTCCATAGGGTCTCCTGATTTGAATAAGGGAAGAACATGTGCTGTTTTCCAGGCCTCAGGTATAACACAGAATGTAATTGACAAACTGAACAAATGCAGGATGGGGGCAGTTAAATAATGAAACCCAGATTTGAGGGAAAAAAGGTCCTAATCCGTCAGCACCAGCACCTTTCTTTAAGTCTAGGTGCAGTAGTAGGTCTTCAACTTGCTTATACTGGGACAAGGAGAATGAGAAAGTATTGTCGGTTAGTTGGGGGTTTGATTGAGGTAGACTAGATTTTAGGGTAGCGGCTTTGGAGGTGTCGAAGGCTAGGCCTGACGTAGAGAAGTGAACATGGAAGCTATCCAAGATTTCTGACTTATCAGTTAATGTCATACCGTGATGGGTAATCTTATCTAGTAGCATGGAGGTTGGTTTATTTCCCTCCGCTGACTTTATAACCCCCAGAACTTAGCGGAATTACCCTTTGCCATTTCAAAGGCTGATAAGTAGTAATTAGCCTTAGCAGATCTAACCAATATGGTGCAATTGTTCCAGCTAGTTCTAAAGGCTGCCCAATCAGAGGGGTGTTTGGTATGCCTTGCTGTGGCCCTTTTGTTTAGAGCACTTTTCAGGTCAGCATTGAACCATGGACAGGAGTGCTTCCTGGTTCTACATTTTTTCATAGGGGCATTTTTATAGATGATGCTATTTAGGTTGTCAGTAAAAATGGAGGCCACGTCATTGACGTTCGAGGCCATGTGGAAGTCCACCAAGTTTATGTCACTCAGATCAGAACGGTAATGGGCAAGGCTAAATTTTCAGAAACTCCTTTTCCAAATAAATCTGCTGGTGGACTTAGTTAGTGGTAAACCACTAATACAGACCACTGTGCAGTGGTCGCTATCATCATTATGGAAAACTGCCACGTGGGAGAATTTATGAGGTCAGTTGGTAAGGATCAGGTCGATTAATGAGCTGTTTGTGTTATTCCTAGGGTTGGGGTGAGTGAATTCAGATATTAATTAGGTGAAGCCTGAATCACTGCAAAAGTCTCCCAGTTGTTTACTTCTAGAGTTGGTATTATGCCAGTCCAGATTTAGGTCACCAAGAATGATAGTTTCTTTTTTCCTAGAGTCTGTGAAGTTACGCAAATAACTTAAGAGAGCCATACTCCCTGTTGGTGGTCTACAGCAGCCTATCACATTTATGGTCTCTACCAGGGAGATTACTAAATTTAACTCCAAGCATTTAGATTCCTTCCACCAAGCATTCAAATTCCTGTGGAGTAGAGACAGCAGTGATTACAGAAGCTGAGAGTTAGACCCTGACATACTGTATACGACAATGCCCCCTTCCCTAGATTGCCTATCGATACGGAAAATATTATAGGAAGGAAGTGCTATCAGGTTATCCGGGATTTAACTTTTTAGCCAGGTCTCAGTCACTCTAAAGATATCTAGGTTATGGTGAATTACCCAGGCTTGGACATAGTCTATCTTTTTTTTTTAGTAAGCTACACACATTTAGGTACATACACTTCATACCTTTGGTGGCCGCAAACTCAGCAGGCGAGGCTACAGCTAATGGAGTGCCGTGGTTTAGTTCAGTGTTTCCAGCACAGAAGAAGAGTAGAAAGATCAGATTCTTGATCCATCTACTTAATAATTTGAATTTTGAAAAGTGGAGAAACCTGCGTGTGGGGCTTGAGCAAGGCATCCAATTACTGAAGCTGATGAGGCAGGATGGGTACATCGCATAGAATAGCAGCGTAGCTTGAAACTATCACAGACACAGATAAATCAGGAAAACCACAAGGGTTGCTGCAGAAGAATCCCAGAGGCAGCACCTTGGAAGGGTAGAAGGAAGATTTGGTGACTGAACAAATGGGTGGGATAGCACCGGTGTCTTGGAATTAGCTGATAAAGGAATGCAGATCGAGGGGTTATAAGGGAATGACAGACGCTGAAGGACAGCAACACAAGAAGGAAAGGAAACACTGTAAGGGGTAGAGATATGCGGTGAAGCAAGGGCACTTCAGAGTGAGAAGCAATCGGGGTGTAGTCTGGGGCTCCCTCTGATGCAAGAGCACTTCAGGGAGAGGATAAATTGTTCTTTAGCCTGGACCTCCCTTTGCAGGTTGAACAGAATAACCTGCAGATGGTAAAACGAGGAGATAGAAAACACATGGCAGAAAATGCATGGCAGAAGAAGATGGTAAAGACTGAATAGTAAACTGAGGCAGAAAAACGCATGGCAGAAGAAGATGGAAAAGGCTGAAAAGTAGATTGAGGCAGAAGAAGATGGTAAAAGCCGACTAATAGACTGAGGCAGAAAAATGCATGGCAGAAGAAGATGGTAAAGGCTGAATGGTAGATTGAGACAGAAGAAGATGGTAAAGGCTGAATGGTAGATTGAGACAGAAGAAGATGGTAAAGGCTGAATAGTAGAGTGAGGCAGAAGAAGATGGTAAAAGCCGACTAATAGACTGAGGCAGAAAAATGCATGGCAGAAGAAGATGGTTAAGGCTGAATGGTAGATTGAGGCAGAAGAAGATGGTAAAGGCTGAATGGTAAATTGAGACAGAAGAAGAAGGTAAAAGCCGACTATTAGACTGAGGCAGAAAAACGCATGGCAGAAGAAGATGGTAAAGGCTGAATGGTAGATTGAGACAGAAGAAGATGATAAAGGCTGAATGGTAGATTGAGACAGAAGAAGATGGTAAAGGCTGAATAGTAGATTGAGGCAGAAGAAGATGGTAAAGGCTGAATAGTAGATTGAGACAGAAGAAGAAGATGGTAAAGACTGAATAGTAGACTGAGGCAGAAGAAGATGGTAAAGACTGAATGGTAGATTGAGACAGAAGAAGAATGTAAAAGCCAACTAATAGACTGAGGCAGGAAAACGCATGGCAGAAGAAGATGGTAAAGGCTGAATGGTAGATTGAGGCAGAAGAAGCAGATGTTAAAGGCTGAATAGTAGATTGAGGCAGAAGAAGATGGTAAATGCTGAATAGTATACTGAGGGGAAAATGGAAGACTGTGGCCTAGAGGAAGGTGTCACAGATTTGGGAGAGGAGTGAGTACGAGAGGGGGATGATCGAAACTCACAAGGCAAGAAGACGCAGGAGGTGATAACAGAAGGGTGGGGTAGTAATTTAGGTGCTGCAGTGAAGGACAGATGGAGGGAAATTTTATGGGGGACAGGTGGCAGGAGTCGAGTTATAAAACAAGATGATGTAAAAGCTTATATTTCAGATTCTGAGTAGAACAATGTTAGAAGAAGGAAAAGGTTGAGCAAGGTATTGAGGAAAACAACATGACTGTGTGGCCTAGTGGAAGTGTCACAGACTCCGGAGGGGAGTGTGCACCTCAGGCGGGTGTTCGAATCCCACAGGGGGAGATAGTTCAGAAGTTTTATGGGGAACAGGTGGGAGGTGTCAGGAGCTATACATCAAGATGATATTAAGGTTATATTTCAGATTCTGAGTAGAATAGTAGTAGAAGAAGGTAAAGGTTGAATAGAGTAATCAGGAAGAAAAAATGGCTGTATGACCTAGTGGAAGGTGTCACAGACTCCGGAAGGAAGTGTATACCACAAGGGGTTGTTTGACTCTCACAGGGAGATGGTTCAGAAGAGGAAAGTAAGGGGTGGAGGAGTATTTTATGAGGTTATATTTCAGATTCTGAGTAGAATAGTAGGGAGATGGTACAGAAGAGGAAAATGAGGGGTGGAGGAGTATTTTAAGAGATTATATTACAGATTCTGAGTAGGACAGTAGTAGAAGAAGGTTAAGGTTGAATAGAGTGTTGTGGAAGCCAAGATGGCTGTATGGCCTAGTGGAAGGTGTCACAAGACCGGAGTGCTAATTGTGAGATATGCCTTACCAATTGACATGAACAGTGATCAGGTGAGGTTGCAAGAGGGTTAAGAGGGCAGAGGGTGAGAGGGACCATGGAAAGTTTAAGGGAATTAAAAGAGTGATACCTAATTGTCCTGCTATGATTGCCTAGTGGTTAGGATTGCGGACTCTGGTGTAGAGGGTTGGGTTGAATCCCAGAGCGTAACAAGGAGGTTGAGCTTTGGAAGAAGGCTATGAGCATTGAAATGAAATATGCTCAAGCCTTTAGGAGGTGGAGAGGAGGGAGGGGAGGGCCCAGTCCAGGGTAGACTCTACATTACCAGACAGAAGAAGAGTAGGAACAGGAGCAAGAGGTTGGAGTGGGGTTTATGCCCTTTAGAGTGTGAGGTGAGAGAGGGAGGGGGAAAAGGCAAGGAATGCATGGTAGAGAAACTCCAGGTTAAGTGAGGGGGAAGGGAGACAACCAGGGTGGTAGAAGGGGCTGAGGGTAAAAGAGGTGGATGGAGGGATGGATGGGTGAGGAGGAGAGGAGAGATATGGGAGAGAGGAGGAGAGGTGGGGCATTGGAGGGGGGCTAAGGCAGAAGAAGTTAATATACAGTGTGATCAGGAGGTGAGATGCAATGGTCGTCATACACAAAAACATAAAAGATAATATAAGTGAACATTTGGTCAAATATAAAATGACAGTTACCTAGTAATAGGCTTAGACTGCAACTAGAATTTGCAATAACTACAGGTAACTGGGCTGCGACACAGATGCAAACAACATATTACTGGATAAGCAGAAACAAGTGCAGAAAAATGGGAGAAACACTAGAGGAATGTTCTAAGCACTGACAAGTATGACACCTGAAACATCAAGCAGTTGCTAGGTAAAACAGAGTTTTGCAGTAATCGGCAAAAAAGTAGCAGAAATTGAAGCTTGAGCACTGACAAGCACTGTATAAAACCTAAGAAAATAGGTGGAAGATGTATAAAAAGTGATGACACCCAGATAGCATTGACAAGTATAAAGCCTAAAACAATGAACAGTTGCTGTGTGGAAAAATGCACAAAGTGAGTCCACCCAGATAGAGTTATGAAAGGAGTCAGCCAACATACTGTAGTGAACAAAAATTGAAACTAAACCACTGAATGTATAAAACCTAAAATAAATGAGCATTTCCTAGGTAGAAAATGCAGTAAGTGAGGCGATGCAGTAAGTGAATGAGGTAAATTGTGGTGGAGGGCAGTATTGTTAACAGTGACAGCCAGATGGCACAGAAGATGCTTTCCAGTAACGTGTCTGAATAGGAGTCCGCTTCAGAGGCCTCAGCTAGGTGTAGGCAGCACAGTCGTCCATGCTGTACCCCCAGGACATTGAACGACCATCACTGCCCCTGGAATAGTGTATGCACTTACTGTGCTCAGGGCAGTGCTTCTGTCTGAAGATCCTCCCGGCAACTTAGCAACTGTTGTAGCCTAATCCTTAAGGCGCTGTACTGTGAACTAGGAAATCAGGGTTTGAATCCCTAGAGTGTTGTAAAATGTTGGTTTCCTTAAAATGTCACTTTAGTGATGTTCCATGGAGACATGGTGCAACAGTACATCTACACTAAAGAGACTCGGTACAAGAATGAACACCTCACAGAGGGGAAACTAACCTGGGTGCAGTGCTCAAGGAGAATAGTCAGGTAGGAGCTTTCAGCTGCATCTCCCACAGTTGAGTATGGAATGGCTGCTATGGCAAGAGAGCAAAAACAAGGCATAGTCTCCAGTACTGCACCTAAAGAAGATTTATTATTGGAGGCCAAAGTCACATTTACCAACAATAAGCGGGGGGTAGCTCCTGAAGACTGATTTCAATGGAGAATCTGCCATAATTTGTTCAGTTTTCACATTATGATGGTCTTGAAAACAGTCGTAGTTTTTGTACTAGTAGTTAATTAAGAATAGAATCAAGTGCACTCTGCCCCCCACACGGAAATCATTTTAAAGATTTTTTTTCACTTCGTGATTTCTAAGTGGGTTGCTTGGTTATAAGGTTTCAGCCAGCATAGGAATGAAGTCCAGCCACCACATGACAAGGTGGACACCCATGGTTCTGTGCCTACTGTAACATTTAATTCTTTAACTTGCTTGAATTAGTTTCTTAATGTTCTCTTCAAACTAAGTGTAACTACTAAGTATGTACTAGTTGTTAATAGGAAGCTTGCTAGTATAGATAGCCACATATTTCCTAATCATTAAATCCAGATATAGCAAGCTCAACCCTTGCCCATTGACAAAGTTTTTTTTTTTTTTTCCATACACATTCTGTCTTCTGTGGCCTCCTGGCTTACCCCTTCTGCCATCCCCCTTAACCCTGACACCTACCTTCCCTGAGACATACTCCACCACTTGCACTGGACATCTTTGTGGTCGCCTTAGTTGGTAGTGCGGGGCCTGGAGGTTGCCGGCATCATCCTGCCTGCCAGGAGTTTTTCCACAATCTTTTCCCCACTGGGGAGTTGGTGTGCAATAATACACACTTCTGTGTGCAGGCGCACAGTTGTGTTCTGTCCAGCTACATCCCTATCTCAGCTTGGTGAGTCTAATTGTGTGTTTGTCCTCCAGGCCAGCTGCCCATCTTTGTAGGGATATACCAGGACAAAGCTGTCACTGAGTTGGTGACTGTGTTTTTCCTGTCCCTCCCTTCTTTCTCCCTGTGTTGTGAGCAGTAGCTGTTGGTCCTACATGCAGCTACAGCGCTTGGGGGGTGGGGATGGGGTACCTATCTCCATGGTCCTACTTCAGGTGTCGCTCTGGCACCGGAACCTGTTGCTGTTCCTTCTGGAGTGGAGCACACTGCAGTAAGACAGCTGGTCTAGCCCACTGCTATTCCCTGTGAGGCTGCCTGAATCCTCCCCTGAACCTGGGTGGCCTGCATCACACTGCCACTAAGCTGTCAGGGCAATCTTCAATCACATTTTTATATGTTCCCATATTTTCTAGGGGGGCTACCAGTGCATGGCATGTATCAGTACTTAAAACAGAGTCTCGTCCCCCCCATGGCAATCCTTTCAAATGTATTTTCTTACTCACTTTTTCTTACAGTTCATGGTTTTCAAAGTGGGTTGCTTGGTTATAAGATGTCATCTGTGATGTGAAATAAGGCCAACCACCTTGACAAGGTGAACCCCATGATTGGATACTTACTCTAACATTTAAATCTTTAGCTCACCTGAACTGGCTTCCTAATGTTCACTTTTAAATAAAGTGCAACCACTGAAAAAATTGCAAATCGTCACTAGGGCTGGGAGAACTCTGTGAAGTTCTGACCCTTATTAAATAGGAACCGGAACACGATGAAGTCCTGATTTGTTCTGATTAGTTCTGAGTTATTGACAGATATTTGAAAAAAATGCAAAAAAATGCATGAAAGTGGCCAAAGTCAGTCACATTTGACACAGGGGCCCAAAGGAAATAATTTAATGGATTATTTGTATAAAAATTAATGCAAAACTGCTAAATAAAAAAGCAATCACTCACTACTAGCCTGTTCATGGCTGGCCTGTAATGGTGGCATATCCTGCTTGGGTCTGTGACATGAGTGCGCTGTGAGAGATAGAGACGGGGAGAGAGAGAGAGAAACAGATGCAGATAGCACCACCAATCACTGCAGGCACTGCCAGGGCAGCTAAGATTTTATTTTTTATTAATGGTGATGTGTGGGTATTATTTTGATAAATGTTCCAGTCAGAGACGAACAAGCCAAAGAAATGGATATGAATTATCAAATGAGCAGCACTAAGAGATCCCACCCACCTACCCATGTGAATGATGTAGTTGCTTTACATCCTTCGGTGTACTGTGGTATATGGTACACTACCTGGTCCAAGAGGTGGTAATGTTTCCTAGTACTACGACTGCTTCTGCTGAATCTGATCAACACACTGAATCCTTAAAGAAGAAAAACGAAAGACATATTCATCATCACCACCCAGGCAGGCAGTCAGATACATTGCATTGGTCAAGTACAGTGCAGTCATAAAAAAGTTTGCCACTACCACCTGAAGACCGGATGACACACAACACAATTACATCCTCCCTAGTTCCACAATTGCTGCCAGCCACTGACAAGTAATTTAAGTATCAAAAATAAAATATAGTAATAATCTCAGCTAGTTACTATAAGTGAGATGTAACCAGGCTAGCAGACCACACACATACACACACACACAAACAATAAAGAAAATATATGAATTTAATAGCATTTATTTTTGTAAAGTAATCGCAGCCAAATATGGGGGAACATGAGAAATATACAAAGAGTATTAAGTTTCTGGGTCTTAGGTATCTGCTAAGCCATGCACTGTATGAAGATTAAAACAGTACAGTCAGGATCATTTGCTGAGGGCACACAAAGTGACAAGTAGTAGTAAGGACTGGAGTAAGAACAAAAAGTGGTAAGTAGTAGCCGTGACTCGTAGGGATGAAAAGTGATAGTAGTAGTAGTAGAAGACACAGTACCCTACCTTCCAGATCAGATAGTGGTACCGGATACCACCAAGTAAGTTTGTGACATGAAATGCAGTTGCTTGCTGTATGTGAACTCTGAACCCACTGATGTTATTTTTTTTTCTGTTCTGTGCTGCTTATGTGATCATAGTGGCCTGGTGTACTCCATCCTGACCTGACTTGTTGCAATTAATTGCTACCTCATGCAGTAGACCCTGTTCACAAAAGATTTTCACCACAGGCACAAATTCTTGAAAGTGTTTTGTGGATAGGGCCTGCTCAGAGCAGTCAGTGCATGTTTTATTCAGGTATCATATTTGAAATTAAAGTTAGGAATGTTGACTTTGAGAAACATGAGGTGCTCAGCATTTTCTCATGTCAAACAGAATTGTGTGTCAGTGATGACGTTACCAGCTGAACTAAACACAATCGTTCTGAACAGATGCTAGTTGGAGGGCAATTCATGTACTTCATTGCAATGTTTGCTAAAGAAGGCCACATATTTTGTTTGGATTTCCAGCATTTCAAAGGATCAGCATTCAAGCTGATATTGGGCTCTGCCAGGTACATTTCAACAGTGGTCTGTGCTGAGGCTGTGTTACAAGAGGCAGATGAAGAAGATGTTATAATTACATCTTCTAAGTGACTCCAGAAACATGAAGCTGAACCAAGTGACTGTGGGACAGTGCTATGTTTGGCTAGTGGTAAAGAAGAATATTCGGATGCAGTGGCGGAGGAGGAAGAGGGGGAAAATGCCGAAACAGTAGAGGATGGGCCACCTGATGCTGTGCTGTGTCGTGAAGAAGATTCTGAATGTGGTGCTGCTGTTGTACTCTGTTCCATGACAGCACACACCTCGTCAATTATTTCTCGTTTATCTCAAAGCAAGTGCCATCATCATCACTCAATAGTTGCTTCGATTTATATCGTTGGTCCAAGATTGTTGCTTTAATGTAGTACTCAGAATGAAGCACTTTGCATAGTTAGTCATCTTCAACTTTTTTGATCATAAAGTACGTCTTGTTAGATCGTGTTGTATTCTGGGAGGCAACCTGCATGTGTCAGCAGAACCACTGGCAGCCTGTGTGATCATGGACCTGTCTTGCTTCTCTGATTTTTCCCTAATCAGATTAAATCTGAATTAAAAAAATGTTATTAGGGGTATCACCTGGCTGAGAGTTGCTGTATTTGCACTAATCTCCCTAGTGATGTCCTCAAATTGCTGGAGCAGTACAATGAGAAACTCCAGCATTGCCCACTGTGGTGGAGTAATATAGATGTCTGCATCAACACTTTTATTTTCCAAGGTGCATCGCCTGACAGCTTTCTTTTGTTCCAGCAGCCTTTGGAGCATATAAAAGGTCAAATTCCATTGAGTATAAATGTCTTGGATCAGTCTGTGCAAAGGTAAACTATGCTCCTGCTGTATTTTTTTCAAACAAGTGATGAGCTTTGCTTGAGTGACTGAAGTGAGTGCATATTCTTTTAGCAGTGATAACGAGAGACTTAATCTCCCTGTCATCATTAAGAAACCATGAGCTATTAAATTTAAGCAATGCGCAAAGCATGGGATGTGAACAAAACCCCCATCCTCCAAGGGCTCCCTTATGTTGGACCCATTATCGGCAACTATAAAGCCAAGTGAGCCACTCTGGTATTGGTTTTTGGAGCTCTTTATTGTGGTTGTATGAGGTAAATTCAGATGGAAAATAAAACATTCTTAGAATAGCAAATTGTGATGCTTCACTGTCCCCAGTCCCATGTGAATTATTGAAACAAGCCTAATATGCCGTGTCAGACATGAAGGGTTCAGGCTGACAGCTTTTCCAGATATCTGTTGTGAGATGCAGCACCCTCCCAACAGCACTGCACAAGACTCATCTTAATTTTTTACATACAACTTTGTAAAGATCTGGAAACTCTGTTGTCGTGAAGTATTTCCACGATGGTATACTATATCATGGTTCGAGGTACTCAAGCAGCCGCCTGAATCCTGTATGTTCAGTCATGTTATATGGTAGCAAATCAACAGCTGCCATTTTGGAAAGTTTTTGGAGTATTGTAATGGCAACAGGGTGAGTCAAGGCATATTTGGCTTTACGCTCATATATTTCTGAGGGTTCCACCATGCTGCAGCCACACAGAACAGCAATCATTTGCACAGCAACAGCACAACATCAAGCACTGCGTTGTGCTGTCGCTAGAGAAAGTGTTTTTTCTGTGGGGAGCTCTGCCCCCTGCACTTAGGATTACCAACTATAAGTCGGAGTTGATTCAGGGAAGGGGCAAACACCCCGGAGGCAGCAGCATCATGAACATAGCGGACCATCACCGTGAGCTGCTGATAATGTTGCTGTGATGGTGTTCGCTGTAGTCTCTTCGCATCTGCGACATGATACCGTTTCGCAGATGGTATGCTGTCTCTTTGAAGGTGGAGGGCTTTTGAACACATAGTCACTCTCAGTAACGGTGGGAGGAGTCTTTTGAATGGGAGGAAGAGGTGGTGGAAGGGTTTCAGTAGTGCTGCGGGGGCTTCCACTGCTTTCATCTATGGGAGTTACCCCTGAGTGTAGTGATCTGTCACTGTCACTTTCTCTTTCAGATGCACAACTGGAGTTCTTAGTAATGTTTTGACATCTGTCTAGGTGCATTTTCAGCATTGAAGTTCCCAATGCTCCTTTCTTTTCACCTCTGCTGATTGGCCGTTTGCAAATAGTGCATGTTGCCACCAACTCATTGGAAGTACTAATGGAGAAGTATGACCAAACAAAAGATGATATTTTTTTTCTTTCCCAGGAAGGCATGGCATCTTGGTCACCTTTGCAGCGTCTCCCCCCCCCCACTGGAGTTTTCTTGGGCCTGTTCTTCTTGTGGTTTATTCTCACTGCCCCCCTCCTCAACCAAAACATTTCCATCTGTTTCTTCCTCTTCTGCAATTTCCATCCCCTCCAGTAAACCTTGTGCTCCCTGATCATTCTCTTCATCATTACCCTCGTCTGGTTCAATCTCAGAAGAATCGAATGAGGGACAAGCAGTTGCATAGTATGCAATTGTTCCATACATTTGGGTGCCTATGCGGGTGGTACCCACCAAGACTTTTCTTTTTTTAACTACATAACTTTTTTTTGTTTTACTTGGGACTGATGATGATACGAGACGTTTAAGAGAGTTTCAAGCATTCATTAGGAAGATGAACCCTTAGATGTGAAAAAATCCCTTTTTGGGGTTTGATTTTGTTTTTCCTTTTCATGCTGATTGCTGTCTTTTGCAGTGCCACTGCCTACCTCCGAAATAGAATGCACCTCATCAACACTTTGATCCATTTTTTCTTAGTATTCTAACCTGTTGAAAAACTAAGATCCCTTTAACTACGTGATGTCCTTCTGATGACTCCCACCCACATCTACAGACCAGGGGCAAATTTACTGTCATGGCTCGTGACTGTACACAGCACACTGACAGCACCACAGTCCACCACCACTTCCTTCCAAGATTACCTGACTGACTTCTACAGTTACTGTTAAATGAACAAATTCAGCAACTGTTAAGTGTGCCTCAGAATATGAATTGGAGATGCAGACACATTTGGTCTGGGGTTGGTTAATGTTTATATGTAATAAACTATAATAAAACTAATGATAAGGAGGAATAATGGGGAATGAGTGATGATGATGATGATGATGATGACACTTGTGTTGTAGTGTAAACAGCCTACTACGAGTCAAAGTCAGATTATCCCCTGAGCTACCCACAGCCAGCAGTACAGGTGCATCAACTTGAATGTTGTTTGTGAAAACAGTATTTTTTTAATACATGAAATTGTGAATGAACGTTAAGTGATCGTGATGGGATGGCACAAGTCAAAGATTTATTTTGCCAGCCTGCGCTTGTCCTGTACACATAGTCACACTGAATCCAGGAAAAAAAAAAACTTTTATTTGGGATTTATGGGAGTGTTAAATTTCCCATGCCCCCCCGTATTCTCTCTCTCTTTCTCTTTCCTCTGGATCTGGATGGCACAAGTCAATATATATATATATATATACACACATACACACACACACACACACACACACACACACACACACACACAAGATGAGAATAATATGCAGCATTTATAAAGGAAACAAATATTTTTCATCATTCTCTCTATATATAAGGCATGTCAAGACCAAACATAAAGATTAAGGGGTGGGGGTATCGTTACATCGTAAATATTATCCACAGTTACAGCAGAAATAAATCTTATTTTTTCAGTAGTTGAGAAGAAAAAAAACTTAAATCCTTTTTCTTTCCTGCAAGAAAAAAAGAAACCCTCCAAGGTAATTAAATTATAAACTTCTACTCCAGCTCTCCTAAAACTTCCCCTTTACCCATTGCTATTCCTTATTTTTAAACTGTAGATGTTAATCATTTCAATAATTTCTTCCTCTGATAATGTAGGTGATGCCGCACCATCAATCTCACTTTGTGGGTACTGTGCACGAACAAAAGCAGTAACTTGATTGATGTAAAAAAAAATATGCTGGTTCCCCTTATACTTAATCCAGAGCTTTGCTGAAGCCAATAATTGAAATTCAGCTCTCATTTCTAGGAGCTCTTGTCTGAGTCCCAAAAACTTCCTTCTCCTGTGCTGTGTAGCAAATGAATAATCTGGAAAGACAGAGAATTTATATGATTTATAAATAAGAGATGCTTTAATTCTCGAAATGCACATTATTAGATATCGGTCTGTCTCGAAAGCATGGGTTATGAATATTGTTTACTTCTTTTCCGTTTCTAATTGTGGAGGGGCTCCTCTTTTTGCAGGTATTCTGCAAGCTTGTGATATAAAGGGGAAGTTTTCCTCAGGTAATTCATAAACATTTATACAAATGTCCTTAACCAAATCTCTGGTGTTTTGGAAGTCCTTATCCAACAAGGGTGGTAGACCCAATAGTCTTAAGTGTCTGTTCTTCTGCTGATTTTCCAAAATTTCCACCTTACCTGCCGGCATATAGTTGTCTTTAATTAAATTAGCAGTTGTTGCTTCAACCCATTTTACTTTATTTGTTGTTTTTTCCATGCCATTCTTTGTTTGTTCCACATCTTTGGCAACTACTTTTATTTTATCTCTATTTTTCTTGTTATCTTTTTGTAAGAAGTTGACCTTTTCTGATGGGGCATTAAATTTTCTGTCGACATTCTGAGTCCAGCCAAGTAGTTTTTCCAAAATCTCCCCAAGGGAGTCTATTGTATATTTCTCCCCAGATTTATTTTGCCAGCCTGCCCTTGCCCTGTACACACAGCCACACTGAAGCCAGGAATAAAAAACTTTGGGGGGGATTTCTGGGACTGTTACATTTCTCTCCCCTCTGGATGGCACAAGTCAAAAATTTATCTTTCCAGACTACCCTTGCCCTGTACACACAGCCACACTGAAGCCAGGAAAAAACTTTTATTTGGGATTTCTGGGACTGTTAAATTTCTCGTGCCCCCACCCCCCGTAGTCTCTCTCTCTCTCTCTTCTGGACCTGATTGGCAAAAATCAAAGATTTATTTTTCCAGGCTGCCCTTGCCCTATAGTACACACACTGCCACACTACCTGCCTTTTATTTGTCTTACCCCCACCCCAGCCAGCCAGCCACCCAGGCCACCACTATTTCTCTCCCAGTTCCTCTGGATTTCTCTCCAGTCCCGCCTCCTCACCCTTCCCTGCTACAGAAGTACAAGCTCCTCCGACCATCCTCCAGCTTGTCTGAGCCAGAGTCGCGAACTCAGCGTGGTTATACACCATGAGTGTATCACGTGAGTGTCTGTTGCCTGATTGGATGCCGACAGCCGCCTGTACATGGAGCGAGCATGCCAATGACATCCCCATGGCAACAGTAAACTAAATGGCACTCCATGGAATTGGAACCGGACTTCTGCAGCAAAGTCTGTATTTATCCAGGTTTGTGGATTACGGGTTCGATCTGGGAGTTTGGATCTTTGGCAGAACAGTCCGCCCAACCCTGGTGGTCACTGGGAAGCTTGGCGATGGAGATAGGCATATTTCCCAGTCATTCAACAAATCCAGAAATAGTAATCTCAGCTCTTTCTCATTCACAAATCCAAAAATAGCAAGCTCAACCCTTTTCATTCACAAATCCAGGAATAACAAGTTCAGCCCTTAGTTATTCATGAAGTTTTAATCACATTTTATAAGTTTCCTTATTTGCTAAGGGTGCTACCAACACGAGTAATCAAACAGGAACTAGTTATCCTACTAACAGGATACTATGACAACTGATTTGGGTTTCTCTGGAAGGGACTTTCCTGAACTTTCGGAGTGGAAACTGGGCAGTGGACTGAAAAACTGAACTTTTCGCACCTTGTTGTGATATGTATATCATGGTGTGTCATGAAAAATGGTTATTGCAATACTGGAAAACAGATAGTATATCAGTATCGACAGTGGGAATTATCATAGTTGTTGTGAAACACCCCTAGCCCAGACAAAGGTCGTATTCGCTTTAAACCTTTTGTATCTTGCTTTGCAGGTCTGTGCTGCAAGAGCTTGGCTGTGTTACCTCTCCCCATTCTAGGCAGTCGGTCAGCAGAAATCTGTGTATCCACCAAAGACTTCCTGCTGTCTTAACTTTCATATTTTATCCCCGTGAACCAATAACTCAGATTTTCACATTGTACCTTTGAAATCCTTCTGTGCTCATTGTTTAAGCCAGCAAAATAATGCAGGTATCACTGATAGGGCACACTGACTCCATAACATGTCTTTTCAGGCACCAAACGTAGCATGGAGTCTGTTGTCCTTGGTGTGCCATTTTGTTTCTCGGATTTTTTGAAGTGGGGTGTGGAGTGAACTATTGTCCATTGACATTGGCAGCAACAAATGTAACTGCCTGTGAGTTCCAAGTGACCGAGTTTATTTGTAACTTCCATCTGTGGCTGCCTGCAAGTTCCAAGTGATCGAGTTTATTTGTAAATTCCATCTGCGGCATTAATTTGCAATGTGGAAGAACAAGAACAGAGCAACAGTGAGGAACACAGTGAGCAAAGAACCTCATGCCCTTTAACCAGTCAGTCTTGGTATGGGAAATAAAATTTAAACTGCATAGAGCAGACTGTACAAAGCTTACAGTTCTGAGAGACTGAGCCTGCCTTCCTGGAGGATCTGAACCACAAACCACAGGGCAAGTCGAGCCCAGTCTTGCAGTGTGAGCCTGCAGTTGGGACGGGCATTGGGATTTTGGTCCGGGTGTGGGAGCAACCACTGACAGATCAGGCATGGATAGTGCAGGCAGTGCAGATATGGTATCCATATCTCTACATCCTGAAACTGTTCCTTTTCCAACAGAACTTGCAAACCCCGTCTGATGAGCTATTACCAATTTCTGTCAAGCACTTCAGGAAAGAAAAAAAAAAACAGTGCTAGGTGCATTGGTGTCACTCTAAAACCCAGCCATCCCTGGTGGGTAAATATTTCCCAAGATGTTGTACACATGAGTATTGCTCCTTTGCTGCAGTAAATTATCAAATTAAAACTAAGTTAATATACTGGAACTGTATAGCTCTTAGAGATCGAGAGAGTGGTGACAGTGAGAAAGATGTGATAATTGCAGCAGTTGACTTGATCAGATATTTCCAGAGATTTGTAATATTTCTAAAAAGATTCTGCCTCTGATGGCCCTGCAGATATACCACAGGCAGGCAGGGATTTCTCTAGAGCTATCACAGACATTTCAGGAAATATGTGACCGTATCAGTTGGTGCAGCTCTAACGGGCAGAAAATTTAGTAGAGTGTCAGTATTAGTATTTGCTACAGTTAGGTTTCTGGTTCCAGTTGATGTGTTGTTTTTTTTTCAGGCACATGCTGCAGTTCAGCCTTTAGCCATAGCGCACACATTGTTCTGGTTCCAGTCCCCCTGCAGTCCATGCCAACACTACTGTGGTAATGGCATTTTGTGTGCTGGTGGCCACACATTGCAAGGCTGTAAGGTTGATACCGCTGTGTGCAAAACATGCACTGCTCATGTTGTGGTAGCTCTCCTCCTCCATTAGAACTTTCAAAAGTCCAAAGATTCTGTAGCTTAAAGAGCTAGTGTACTGCCCAAAACTAATATTTGTTTTTAAAAGCAGTCAACCATTAACTTTTCTATCTGAGGAGGTGGTACTTTTCATTTTTTTTTTTTCAAATAGAATATTTTTTACCTGATGTTAGTAGGTATAATATGTGGAACAGCACTCTGCCTGGCAGGTGACATTATCTAGCTCTGTTTTTCCCACTACACCATCAGCATTGTGTCCTCACTGACTTTGACGTCACAGTTGCTCAGGAAGAGCCACTCGGTAGCTGCAGGTCAGTCACCTGTGATATCGCTGTCGGTGAGGTCACAGTGCTGATGATGTAGTGGGAGCAATACAAGATATGTCTGCTGTGAGGCAGAGTGCTATTCCACACAACCAGCAAAATATTATCGCATAGAAAACTTTCTAACATATTTTTTGTACTGCTCTGGGCCAGGCAGGGACCTTCTTCCACCCCAGTCATCTTTTTTTGCTCGGATACTGGCCGGCTGAGAATCTGCCACCTATCCATTTGGGACCGCCAGCCCACCCGCGACACACTGCTGTGCTGCTCCCCTGATTTACCCCCAGGGCTGGGTATGCCTTCAGCACCACAGCATTTCTTCCCTGCTATCCATCTGGCCACCCACGGTGCAGATGAAGACTGGCGGTATCCCCAGTGGAAGGTGGCTCAGTTCCGGTGGTGGGCACAGGCTGAGGCTTTATCCTTCCTGTCCTGCACCTTGTTTTGCTGTTTTTCTTTGTCCCGCCCACCCCTCTAGGAGCGTGCAATGGGCTTGATTGCTGGAATAGCCGGCACGGCCAATCCACCCGCTCGGTCTGAGGGTCCCTCCCTGTAAGTTGCTGAACCCCTGCAATGCCACACGTGGTCACCCATGTGGCAGTAGCGCAGTGGGTAGCAAGGGCATCCTGTGGGATGCTCGATCCTATCTCCCATCTGACCCTTCAATGACACAGGCTTGTTCCTGAACCTGGGTCACTCACACCGCAAGCCTTTGTGTGAAACAGATAAAGAAAACAAAGTGGAGTAAAAAACCACTATGGTTCTCAAAAGAGGTGGCAGGGAAGGTTAAGGAGAAAAAGGCTGCATTCAAAAAGTATAAGGAATCACAGAAGGAGCACGACAGGGAACTGTATCAATTAAAGCAGAAAGAAGTGGGGAAGGCAGTCAGAATAGCAAAAGCCCAAACCAAGGAAAAAATAGCCAATTCAGTTAAGAAGAGGGATAAAACCTTTATAGGTACATTAGGAGCATAGAAAGGTTAAGGGAGGAATAGTGAAGATTAATAAGGGAGAGGGGAGGTGGGAAGAGGGAGACAGTGAAAAGGCAGAGATACTGAATGAATTCTTTTGCTCAGTATTCACAAAAGAAGATAAGGAGGAGTTACTTAAACCAGACAATAGAAGCACTCTGGATAGGGAGGTTGACACCAGTCCATTTACAGAAGAAAGAGTCCTGAAAGAACTCCTAAAACTCAAGGTGGACAAACCAATGGGGCCTGACAGGATTCACCCCAGAATCCTAAAAGAGTTAAGGGAGGACCTAGTGACACCACTGACCACACTTTTTTAACAAATCATGGGAGGGTGGGGTGGTACCTGAGGACTGGAGGAGGGCAGATGTGATTCCCCTTCACAAAAGTGGGAGCAAGGCAGAAGCAGGAAACTACAGACCTATAAGTTTGACCTCAGTGGTAGGGAAAATGATGGAATCACTTCTGAAAGAAAGAATTGTTGAGTACCTAGAGGCCAGCGGGGGCACAGGACCCAAAGCAGCATGGATTTACAACAGGAAGGTCATGTCAGACGAATCTAATAGATTTCTTTGACTGGGCGACCAAAGTAATAGACCAGGGAGGGGCTGTGGATATGGCCTACCTAGACTTTAGCAAGGCATTTGACACAGTCCCACACAAAAGATTAATAATCAAGTTAGCCAGCCTGGGAGTGGGTCCAGGGTGGTAGCCTGGGTAGCAAACTGGCAGCAAAACAGGACACAGAAGGTAATAGTGAATGGAACACATTCCGAAGAAAGGGGGGTCACTAGTGGAGTACCTCAGGGCTCAGTACTGGGTCCAGTCCTCTTTAACATCTTTATAGGTGACATTGCAGAGGGTCTGGAGGGAAATGTATGCCTCTTTGCAGATGACACAAAGATCTGTAACAGAGTTGATACACAATTTGGGGTAGAAAGGATGAGAAGGGACTTGGCAAGGTTGGAGGAATGGTCTGACATACAGCAACTTAGATTCGATGCAAAGAAGTGCAAAGTAATGCACCTGGGAAACAAAAACCCAGGAGAAGAGTACACAGTAGCAGGGGAGGTACTAACAACAACAAAAATGGAAAGGGACCTAGGGGTAGTCATATCAGATGATCTGAAGGTTGGTAAGCAATGTGAGAAGTCAGTAAGGAGAGCCAGGGGGATACTGGGATGCATAGGAAGGGGCATCACAAGTAGAAAAAGGGAAGTGGCTATCCCTCTGTACAGACAGTTGGTGAGACTCCATCTGGAGTACTGTGTGCAGTTTTGGAGACCCCATCTACGCAAGGACATAGACAGGATGGAAGCAGTCCAGAGGAGGGCAACTAAATGGTGCAGGGTCTGCAGCAGAAACCATATGAAGAGAGACTGAGAGAGCTTAATATGTATACCTTGATGAAAGGAGGGACTGGGGGACATGATAGAAATGTTCAAGTACCTGAAGGAATCAACAAAGTCCAGAGGTAGCATCTTTCAGAAAAGAGATGCGTAAGAACAAGGGGCACAATTTAAAGATAGAGGGGGACGGCTCAGGGGTAATGTGAGGAAATGTTTTTCACAGAGAGAGTGGTGGATGCATGGAACCACCTTCCTGGGGAGGTTGTTGGGTCTAAAACAGTGGGGGAGTTCAAACATGCATGGGATAGACATAAGGCAATTGTTGTGGGGGGGGGGGTGGCAGGAAGTAGGCTGCTGGTTAACTAGAATCTGCAGCTTATCCAGTAGGTAGGGAAATGGGCAGACTGGGTTGGCCAAGTGGTCCTTATCTGCCTTCAAAGTCTATGTTTCTATGTTACTGCTGCGCTGGTGGGCTAGCACACAGAAAATTTTCTAATGAGCAAAAGGAAAAAAAAATACTTGAGAAATAAAAAGTTACATCTGACTACTGTTTAAAACTTGTAACATTCTCTGGTCTATTAGTTTTGGCTCTAATACCTGTAGCTCTTAAACTTTAATGCAGAATGGCCACCTCAGAGTGAATGAGGTAGCAGGTGAGGTGGGCACAGTAAAATGGAATCCCTCCCTCCCCACCCCTTGGCCTGCACCACATTATGGCCCTCCTTTGCCCAGTTTGGCACACAGGGCTCTGTTGGTGGTCCCAGTGGCCATAGTGTTGGGCTGGAAGTATAGCCTAGAGGTTAGAGGAACGAGGTGCAAACAAGCTTGATACATCCAGCAGACCAGACCTGAGTTTGATTCTCACAACCTCCGCTTGCATGCTGTGTGACTCTGAGCAAGTCACTTAACCGCCCAGTGCTCCCAGGTCACCCCTGAAAACAGGCACTTGTGCCTAGTGGGCCTTACCCGGTTACCAAAGACTAAAATAAATAAATAAATAAAATAAAATAAATCTGAGCCCAAAACAGCTGCCAACAATATGTCCATACAACAATGAAGATGTCACCGTTATGAAAAGGGTGGTTTTAAAAATCAGTTTGGTAATCGTAAAAGGTCCCACAAGTGATTTTAAAGTGATCAATCTTAAGAGTAGATACTACAAATTTATCAAAACGTACTCTGACTACCTTTTAATGTGTCAGTAATAGTACTGCTTGATCTTGGGTATATAGCTTGAGATACCAGGGCAGTAAGTACATATGACCTATTCTGTCATTTGAATTGCTCCTGACTGTTATAAATACTGTGTGGTTTGTTACCTTTTAATACATTTGCTACTTTGATTTTTAAATATGATAACCTGAGTCATTTCATTTATAATTGGCACTGATAATACATTGTGAACAGTAATGTTTGTAGCATTTGTGACATAAAAGTAGAAAAGCAGTTACTTCGCAGCATGCTGTCTTTCCTTTAGTGTAATAATATGTCCATGCAAGATTAAAAATTGGGAAATATAAATTGAATTAATTAGGTCATATTGTGAAGTTTCCAGTGGCACTTTATTATAAAATGGAAAAGTGCCCTTTTTATTGTTCATTGCCAGAGTAATTGTGCACTTATTAAAGAGTGCCTGCGGCACATTTAGACATGTTGTCCTTTGGTTGGGTCATTATAATCAATGTCTACACAGTGTAGTTTTCTGGTGAATGGTTGGATAACAGTTTATCAGAAACAGCGGTATTTAATTTTCTGACTTTCACACTGGGAGGTTTTCATATCATGTTTCACACCTACACTCTCGTTTTGCTATCAAAGACTGTGGTCTTTTCAGTTCTACTTTATACTAAGAACTGTTAAGTGGAACTGCCAGGGACGCATTCACATACACTGATTGCAACAATGTGTATAAATATTTATAGCTGTATAACAGTAAAAAGAGAGACTATGGATATGGCCTAGTGGTTGGAGCAAAGAACTGTCAATGAGGCGATTCCACCCCACCCCCACTCCCCGGGTTCAGATCTCAGCATACCCATTGGTTATTCCTTGTACCTCAGTCCTCTTAGTTGCAAGACTGGATAGAAAGAAGCCGGACTATATGAGTTGCTGCAACTTATTTGGACTAGCAGAAGTCAATAAACTAGAGAGTCATAGAAATAGGACCAACGGGACTGGTAAAGTTGTAGTTAATTGTAAATATTTAGCTCATCCTAGATGGGCCACAAAGTGATGGACCCAACCCTTACAGATTTGCTTTTGACTCCTAATGTGTTGTTGCCATGCGTTGCAATACAGTTAGCATAGCAGGTGGTGCCTTCTAGCACAGTATTAACGGGCCGACACAACATTTGGTATTTTGAGCCAAGGACATCCTTTTCTGAACTTTTTTTCTTTTAAACAAACATAATGTGATGACAAAATAAATGGGTAATTTTTGAATAAATAATGCTAAGGTTAGGGCTTTCAGTTTTCAGTGTTGATCACCCTTAAGCTGTTCCTGAAACAAACAGCTTGTAAAAGCATACAAATAAAAAAAAAAAAAAAAGATGATACTCGGTCCTTCAGATACTTTCTCCCACCAACTAAGTAAGAATAAAGTCAGCCCTTTTTATGTCCACCTGTGCATGCAGCGCAAAACAAACATCTTGTTACAGTGAGGCTGTTTCAGAGATGTGATACTGTCGGGTCCAGTGCAGCTGAAGCTGAAATGGGCTTAGCATGACAGACCAATGACCAGGCTGTCTGATCATAACACGAGTCACTGCTTGCTGGGAGGAAACTTCTCATAGTTGGAAGGACTGAAGTGCTCCTATGAGAGAGTGGAGAGTGCTTTGGTCCTTTCAGTCAGTATAAGACGTTTCTGCCCAGCAAGGAGCCAAGCCAGCTGCATGTTTGCATTAAACTCCAAACCCCTCCCTATGCATATTAAGAAAGAAAAGGTTGTAGTTCTGTTACGGTTCACACTGTGTAATTTCACCGAAGCATTCATATTTTTTCTTAAAATCAGAAAAGAGGGTATTGAGCAATGTACTGCAGGGTTTTAAATAATTGATTAGCAGTTTTTTTCTTGGGACAATGCTATCTATACAGAAAGTATTTATATAGGTTTTCTAGAAGTGTTATGTTTGTTAAACACAGTGAGGCTATGCATTTTCACAGTGTTTTAGCACTTTTATGAGCAAAACGCTAATCAATTTTTGGAGTTAAATAAATCCCTGTACTGTAGTTTTATCCTCATTAGCTTCATTTTAAAATGCTTTATATGGATACACTCAATTAAACCATTAGAATTCCATGCTAACATTAAACAAAATGGTAGAATGGCAGAAACTGTGCACATCAAACCTTCTTATAAAATAAGTAAACCTTTAGTGCAATGCGTGCAGTATTTTGCATGCAAAATCTTAATTATAATTCAGTAGTTTCATTTTATAGTATCAACTATTGGACCCACATATCAAGCACACAGTGGTCATATCTAGAACTACTGCATTTAAATGTTACCATCTAAACTACTGCATTTAAATGTTAACGTACACCATTTTCTAAATATAATGTAAGGCCTTCTAATAAGAGGCAGTCATACATAGCTCTGGTACTGATTATCTTTTATTGTACACTGAACGTTCATGATGCTTAATTATTGTCAGATAAGACACACAAAACAGAACTTGAAGTCTTAGTTCACAGTCCTTATGGGCAGCTGGCTCGCTTGACATAACTCTGTATGGTTTGGTTATCTGTCCATCTGTCGTTGGTTGTACTCATGCACAACTGACCAACACTACATACTATTTATTTTAATGACTACTTGGAGGAGAGCAGGATTAGTTAATTCTACTTGTTGTGGAGAGAGTTAGTGTGGAGAGGATTTTTGTAAGTTTTGCTATTGTTTTTTAAACTGTAGGAGAGAAGGATTAGTTAATGCTACTTGCTGTGGAGAGAGTTGGTGTGGAGAGGATTTTTGTAAGTTTTGCTTTTTTTTTATGTAGCTTAAAGGTTTCTGTGGCTGCGTTTTTTTGAATTAAGCTTAAAGGTTTCTGTGTCCGTATGTTTGGAATTTAGCTTAAAGGTTTCTGTGGCTGTGTTTTTTTTGAATTAAGCTCAACAGGGGCACAACAGCCCCACTTAAAGCCAAGGAACGGGGCCTAATGAGGACCTGGGGCACGCATCTAATTTCTGGACTGTATGTGTTTGTGAGACTTGGGAATGCTATTGGTGGGTTTGTAATTATGTTCATAAACAACTGCAGTCAGTATGGAGAAGACTGTATTTCACTGTCCTGTATAGGCAATGTGAACCATGGGTAGGATTGTGAGGTGCACTGGTTGTGGGGCAGCAGTGTGGATGAACATACTGTGGAAGCAAGGAGGGTAGCCAATATGCCACAGGCTAAGGAAGCTCGAGGAAGCGGTTCAGCGGCTTGGCAGGGAGCTGGGGAGGTTGAGGGGTGATGGGAGGGTTGCATTGGTAGAAGGACTGACATCTGAGAGTATCGGGGGGCACCACAGAGAAGGAACGAAGGGCCATGGGGAGGGGGAAAACTAGACAGGAAGCCAGCTAATGAAGGGTGGACTCTAGTAGGGCCTTCCCCCTTTATCCCACTAAAAAGCCACCTTTGCCTAGTATATTTTACTTTCTCCACACCTGCTCCAATTCACTTTTGTACCGTGTCTCTGCCATTCTCTTACCCCTTCCTCCAGCTATGCGTACCACTATTACTTCACTCATCTCATCTCTCCTTCCTCTTCCACTCTCTCCCTCTTTTTCCCTTCTCCTCCTAGTCCTACATCTGGTCCTGCCCTCCTTATAGGGTTCCGTACATCCTGAAGGGGGGGTTCCCTGGGCCTGGCTCTCTTTCCCCCCCCCTCGCTGTTTCCCTGTGATTTCACTAGCACTTACTGAAGCCTTGCTTCCTTCACACTCAGCACCTCTGTGTCTTTTCACACCCTCTGACCTCCTGACCCTCTGCCCTGTGTGATACCACGTAATTTCTCCTGGAGGTTGCCTTACCTGCCCTTGGCATATGTTTATAACACTGTATCCACTACTCTCTCTTTAATGAGAAAAAATGTTTCTCTCTAGTGTTGTATTATTTAATAATGTTTATAACTGTTTAATTGCCCTCCCTACCATTGTAACCCCCCTTCCCCGGACGCTTCTGGAAATGAGCTGTTCCTCATCTCATATTGTCTTTCCTGGTGAAGTATTTTGTAAATAAATAAATCCGCAGCACGAAAAAGGGGCTAGTGTGGCCCTTTTGTGCAGCACAAATACTGCTGAACAAACCCCCAACTTACTTGGGGCAACCCTAGCAGTTGTCAGAGTTACTGTAGACAGCAACCAGGTTGGACGGTGGGAGAGTACATCTGTCCCCTGATGGTCCATTGTCCACCCCTCATTGCTGTCCTATAACAAAATTACTGTATCTCTGGTACCTAGTGGTCCCCGACCTCTCTGCTCTCCATCCCATAACTGCGTTATATTATCCCTGGTTCCCAGTGGTCCCGCCTCCCTCCGGGGGGGGGGGTGGCCTAGCCACTAGAGAAAGTCACGGGAATTACAGGGCTGGTAGTCAGAGGGTGGGAGGGGCCACTACACACACAAGATCACTTTTAGATGGGTTCCCTTCTGTTATTTTTCTAAACAAAACAGTTACTTGGGGCTCGAAAAGTGGAGAGTTCCAAACAAATAGGAGTCAGAGAAGTACCAGCTGCACTCCAAGGTGTAACATCACTTTCTTTATTTTAAACAATTCACACTATGATCCCCTGGTCATGCCCAATGTTTGGGCCTCTTTAGGGGCTAGGATCTTTATATTAAAACATAAAAATTAATTAACATCCAGAGTTATTATTTGTTATTGCTACAATAATATCTCATTTATCTTTTCTCGGTATATCCAAGCATACTGTAACATATCCCTTATCTCCATCATAGATTCAGTAGCATATTTCATAATATTTCAAATATTCCTCAAAAATTTGTGTAGTGTGATGATCCTACCTCGGTTGTCTCGTGATGTAGATAGTGATCTAGGTGATCCAGTTTTTTAGTGTTCAGAGTTTTTCTATAAGATGCATGAGGTTCTAATCTACCTCATACAGCACTCACATAATGACAAAGTTCCCATGGTTCAAAATATCTCAGTTCACGGTCTTAAAACAATTCTATAACAATTCTATTATACTCATAATTCCATCTATACTAATTAAATATTACTATTTGTTTTAATTTTTTGTCCATGCAGGATAGGGCAACTGAGCTGCAGTATCTCATTTTCTGTAATGTCCCACTATTATTGTACTGCTGCCTGGGGGACTACTGCACCAGTCTGAGAGATCTGCTAGTGTTACACAGTTAGCAGTAGTTGAATGGCAGGGCTCTCTGTAGGATTTTCTGTTTGGAGTTCCAGGACTTTCTGGGAATAAAAAGGAAGGTCCGCATCTAAAAAGTGGGAGTCCCCATGAAAATTTTGGGGGTCCCTATTGAAAATGAGTGTGAGCCATATCCTCCATTGGTATGTACGGGGGACGTTTTTTAACTATGATTTTTAATGTTTTAGAAGGTCAATTCAAACAAATTAAGGTCTCCGCTCAACTAACAAGGCCCTTACAGCAGCAGTGCAATGTAAAAAAAATCTGTGCTTTTTCAACAGTTTGCACTGTGCTCTGCTGAGCATTTCCCTGGTATTCTTTCCCGCCCACATTGTACTATCACTGAATAATTTACTCAGTTTTCCTTTGCTTTTGTTTACATTTCTGACACCCAGCATGTTGCACTGGAACCCCCTCTGCTGCCAACTGCACATGTGTATGACTGGCAGTACTGCAAGGGGACATTTGGAATGTTCAGCACAGGGACCCACTGCAGTAACCAAAAGATGTGATGCGCCAGAATGGGGGAGCGCAGCTCAAATTTAGACAGCCACCATATTTATTGTAGCGCTACAACAAATCAAGTCAATTGTAAATATGTAAAAAAAGTAGATGTCCGAAAAACAATATTTACAGATATGGAAACTGGAACTATGGCCACATGCTTATAGCCAAAAAGCAGAATTTTGATAAATCACTTCCTAATTATCCAGTACTGCTGCTTTAATGACCTTGATTCGCTTGAATTGGCCCTATAAAACTTTAAAACTTGTAGTTAAAAAAACAGCCCTGTAGAAACCAAAGGAGCACGCCCCCACGCTCTCCAGAATCTTACATTAGGAGACATGCAAGCCTAGGTGCATGGCTCAGTATAGGGAAGTTGGGACCTTGCAAGTGAGCATCCAAAATCACAAAATGTGCATAAAGGACATGGGCTCCTGTGTCCCCACGACCCCTAGCATGGCATTCAAACCCGTGATGCCTGCATTTCATGCTTCACAAAGTTGTACTTCAGCTAAAGACTGCACTGCTTTTCTTCTTTCAAAGACAGCATACAGAGTTCATTAAAATAAAACTCTTTTAAGGTTTCAAGAATTATTCTCTTGTATGATTCTGCAGTTGATATCACCTCCCTGTATATGTTATTATATTCCTCAGGTGCAAATGGGGGGGGGGGGGCAAAAGTGGGTGATGTGGCTTCCAGTATTTGGAAATAGGGTTTCGTTTCCCATCCTCTAAGGACCGCAGCAAAAATGGCCCATAGAAACAGTAGTGCTGAAAATTAGAACAAGAACTGTCGTTTTGAGTTCAAAGTAAGCACGACTACGCTTAACACCTTTTTTTTTAAAGTGTGTTCTTCCCATTGCTTTCCTCAGTCTGCTTTTCAGAGAATCATCCCACTGATTGTAGAAGATTGTTAAATGAAAAAGGCCGGTCTGTTGTGGTACCAAGGTGGTACTTTTTAGTACAAGAGAAAATGGAGGAATATGGCCATTCACCAGGATTCTAAAAACATACAAAACAGCATTAAAGCTGCTTGCTGTCTACAGTAATCTATTTGTGTAACTTAGTGAAGACCGGTGAGCACAATCCAAATGTTTTAAACAACAAATAGGCAGAGCCAAATGAAGTGCTGCAGTAGGCATGATATGGATAAAACTGATTGGAACTGTAGTTATCGGTGCCATCACCCCACCTCTCTTTGGTACCATTAACCCTGGTACCATGGCAGTTCTTTTTAGCACATGAGAAAACAGAGGAATGCAGGCACTCACCAGGATTCTGTTAAAAAAAAAATATACAAAAGAGCATCAAAGCTGCTGCTTACAGAAATGTACTTAACGTAGTGAGGACCAGGGAGCACAGTCCCAATTGTTTGAAAGAGCAGAGAGGCAGAAGCAAATTCGGTGCTCCAGTAAGCATGATGTGGTTAAAACAACATGGTACAGAAGTTATCAGTATCGTTACCCTCCCCATAGTGCCATGAACCCCCCCAAACACACTCGTAAACACCCTAGTAATGTGAATAAGTATGCCACTGTCTCGCGCTCTCTTTTTTGAGGGTGTTGTGAATTGTGCATTACAAACATAATACAAGCATTTGTCAATGCCGAATGCTCGCTGCTGGTATTGCTGTTGTTCATCACTCCCCGCACACTTTATTTATTTATTTATTTTATTTGCTTTTGGTAACCGGTGGGTGCACTGAGAGATAGAGTTGCCTATTTTCAGGCACGACCCGGGAGTATACAAGTGAAAATACATGAGCAGTACAATGTGACACAGCACAGGGGAGAGGCAGACAATAAGATAATAGCAATACAAACAGTATTTGACAAGTAGATTGTTTTACAGCGTTCAACAAACATTGCCAGTGCAGCTAGAACAGTAAAACTACACAAAACACGTATAAAATGGGTCTGTGTTAGAGCTATCAGGAGGGTCCAGACTAACAGTAAGTGCCATCATGTGACGCAGGGTTATGAGAGAGGAAAGATGGGGTAGATGACAGGGAGAGAGGGGGTTAGAGGGGAAAGGCAAGTGTGGGAGAGAGCAGGGTAGAAGGTGGAAATGAGTGTAGTGGGCTATGGTCGCTGGAAGCATGTACAGGGGTTTGAAGTCAGTAGATATCCACGTTGGAGTTTCTTGAAGTGAGCATGGGTAGGGGTTTGAAGCCAGTAGATATCCACGTTGGAGTTTCTTGAAGTGAGCATGGGTAGGGGCTTGGCGATTAGTTTGTGGGATAGCGTTCCAGTACTTTGGTGCCAAGTAAGAGAAAGCACGCGCACCCATGAAGGTTTTGCATCTGGGGATGAAATGACAGGTATAGTCACTTGGTCGGAGACCATAGGTGGAGGTTTGGGAGTATAACAGTGAGGAGAGAGATCTGGGTAGACCTGAGCTGGTTATACCATGTAGTAGAGAGCCAAAGGCTAGTTGCCAGTGGGCAGAGGGACTAGGCCATTTTAGGTGAGCATAAAGCTGACAGTGATGTTTGAAGCATGGCGACCCAGAGGCATAGCGGCAGATGCTATTGTAGGTGGTGTCCCATCTGAGGAGCGAGGTTTTAAAAGCTCCTAGGTATGTGACTGAGCCATAGGCCAGAGGTGCAAGTAGAAAACCTTGTGTCACAGCAAGCCTGGCGGATGGCGTGAGGGCATAACTTGTACGATAGGCTCCTCCGATTTTTGCATTGTTAGATTTACAGGTGGAGGTGATGTGGAGGTCAAAGTCCAGGGATTCATCAAGGAGGATGCCCAAGTATTTGAAAGAGCTGGTACTTACTACAGTGGAGCCATTTGCACATGAAATGTGAAAGGAATTACGAGTTGACTTGAGTCTGGCTGGAGAGCCAAAAAGCATGGAGTGTGTTTTGCTCTCATTAAGTACCAGATAGTTTTCACTTAGGCAGGTTTGAATACTGTGGAAGCCTTCTGTTAGGGAACGAGTTATATCCATGACATTACTTCCACTATGGTAGATGACAAGATTATCCACGTACAGTAGGGATGAGCAGTCAGGAGCAGCAGAAGGGAGGTGATTTATAAAAACAGAGAAAAGTAACGGGCCGAGTACAGAGCCTTGAGGAACTCCCAACAGTACAGGAGAAAGATGAGATATGGCTGAGTTAAAAGCTACCACCTGCATTCGGTTGGTTAGGTAGTTGTTGAACCAGTCAACTGTGTTGACAGAGAAACCAAGCGAAGAAAGTTTGGTAAGGAGAAGGGAGCAATTGACCAGGTCAAACGCCTTCGTAAGGTCAATGAATATGGCTCCTTTTTTAGTAAGCCAGCTTCCATAGCGCCATAAATGCCGTTTGCAAGTTTTAGTATAGCTGTAGTAGTGCTATGGCCTTTACGGAAACCATGCTGGGAGCTTGACAGGAGGTTATACTTCTGTAAATAAGCTGAAGTTTGGGTTGCCACTAGTTTTTCAAGGATTTTGCCGAGGACAGAAAGAATGGCAATAGGTCGGTAGTTTGACATTTCTTTAGGATCCCCTTTCTTAAGGATGGGGGTTATTCTGCCCATCTTCCAGATATTAGGAACAGTGCCATGACATATCGATAGATTAAAGATTTTTGTTATGGGGAGGCGATGGGGGGCAGCAATTTTCAGAAGCTTAGGTTCCAGCCATCAGCACCAGGGCTGGTGCTTCGGAGATGGAGAGTAACAGTTCAGAACTTCTTTGTGGTGATGATCTGAAACCGGAACGGTGGGTGAGAGGGTGGAGGTTTGTGTCCAAGGAACTGTTTGTGGGGGACTTGGGGAGGCTGAGTAGCTTGACAGATCGGAAAAATGACAGTTTAGAGCATTGGCTATAGTCTCGGGATTATTACAATGTATGTTATTTATCAGCATATCATTTGCAGTGGATAATTTATTGGTACCAAGAAGGGTTTTTATAATGGACCAAAACTTCTTAGGGTCACCAGCAGATTTCATTAGTAGATCCTTACAGAAAGAGCTTTTCTTCGCTAGTCAGATGTTTCGTTTGCAGAAATTTCTCTGGGTCCTATAGTCGTTAAAATATGCTTGGAGTCCTGAGACCTTGAAACGCGACCAGCTTTTAGCCCTAGCCCTTAGCTGAATGCAGAGGTCTTTAGTGAGCCACTTGGTTTGTGTTCCACGTATGCGGCGAGAGACTCTGGGTGCATGGATGTCCTGTAGGCATCCAAACCTAACCAGGAAGTAGTCGAGGGCTGATTGAGAATCTGGGGCAGCAAAGATAGGAGACCAGTCTATCATGGAGAGGTTAAGCAAAAAATGTGCCTGATTGAGCTTAGCCAGATTACGGAAGGTAATCGGTTTCGACGGAGGAGATGGTGGCCTAGCCGAACACCAGATGCAGTATATTGGGGAGTGATCAGTTATTGCATCGGGCAGGGTACCAGAAGAGACTATGCTATCAGGATGGTTCGTGAGAGCCCAGTCAATTAAGGTACTAGAACGAGGGGGGGGGCAGAACCCTTGTGGGGTCAGTGATTAGCTGGTGCAGGTTATGACCATGAACCATTGTGTGAAGGGACTGATTTGATTTGCTATTCCAATTGATATTTAGGTCTCCCATAATAAGGACCTCATTTTGACCTACAACTGTGTCCACCTGTGATAACAGTTCCTTGAGCCCAGCAGTGCTACCCTTAGGGGGATTATAGGCACAGACTATATGCAGTTTCTTAGAGCCTAGTTGTAGGGTAGTATGAATAGCTTCACAATGTGAGAGGGTAAGGGAGACATTTAGGTGTAGGGATAGGCGAGTTTTGAAGAGGATTGCAACACCCTCTCCCCGTTTGGGTGTGGCTCTATCCTGTTGGAGTATTTTATAGTTAGGTAGCTTGCACGGGTTATCAGGTGTGGAGGGTTTTAGCCAGGTTTCAGAGAGACATAAAATGTCAGGATTATGTTGGGTGACCCAGACCTCTAGTTCTGTTATCATTATTGTGTTATAAACGTTATTTTCTTCTGTATGTATATCTGTCTTATAAAGTGTATGATGCATCTGTTGTGTATCAACTATTGAACCTTGACCTTATCAGGTCCATCTTGTAAATGAGCCTTGCTCAATGATGTTCTCCTGAATAAATAAAGATTTGATGATGATGTTAAGTTGTGGGGTAGACTCCTGATATTCAGGTGTACAATACGTAGCCCCTTTAGGTCCTTCCAGGCTGTAGCCAGATGGGCTATGTTATCAGCAGGTCCTGGGTTTAGTTCAACATCTCCTGCTAACATTAATGATAGGAGCAGGTACCGTAGTTTATGATAAGGTAACCAGGTGGGCAGGGAGATAATTGGTGAAAGGGGGTTGCATAGCATATAAGCAACATGGTAGGTGATTTTGTTACGGATCAAGAGAGGAAAGGTCACAAGGGGCCATTTAAATAGAGTGAGTGTATTTGAAGAAAAGGTAGGGTGAGAGGAGACGCCCTCACAAGAGAGTGGGTGGCTAAGCCTAAGTAACACTGAAAATAGTGTGATAAAAAAGACTAGTGGAGCAGTTACACTGGGATTATTGACCCAATTTTTATAAAAGAAGGATGCCATAGTAATGATGCCGAGTTGCTATGAGAAGGGATAAAAACCACAGATATCTGAGAGCCGAGGTGGGAACAACTAATATTAAACCAGCTTTCTGATCAGGGTAAGATGCAGGAATGTTTATCAGTGTCTGAGTTTCTAAACGCCCTATAGTGGCAAGGACGTATAGGCTGCAAATGAGAAAGTGAGGAGATAGTTAAAATCCTCACATGCAGCCACAGTAGGCAGGTAGTAGGCGGGGCAGATGACTCCTATATGACTAGTGCCGGACAAGGATGGATGTGATGGGGGGCGGGTGGGGAGCAGCCACGTAGCGGCTGTGGGACCGAGCGCTTAGCGTCAGGGAGTTTGGGCTTGGGGGCCGAGAGATCGTAGTGCAGCTGCCGTTTGGATCGGGCTGCCTGGGGACTCCGAGTGCCTAAGAAGCACTAACAGGTCACTCGCACCTAGGAGCCCGAGATCACGCTAGCTCTAGGCTTGGTAAAGTTCAGGTCGTCCACAACTCAGCTGAAAAAATGCCCCTTATCTTTTAATTTTTGGCCGTGGAGACGAAGGTTTCAAAAAAGGCGCCAAGATTCAAAATGGGAAACAAAGGCAGACTGCTTTGAGCAGCGTTTCAGAAGTGGAGCACATAGCACACAGAAATTACCTCGACTGACTCCTCCAGTGACGGCAATGGCCGGCTTGCTCGGGGCAAGGAACCCTCCGATTAGGGCTAGGGAGAGAGAAGAGTGCACAGTTTAAATAGGGTTGCAGACAAAGGGGGAAAGGTAATAGGAGGAGGTATACAGAGAGAGAGAGAGAGAGAGAGAGATTGGTGGGGAAGGGGGGGGTGATACAGGGAGCAAGAACACACAGTGTAAGATTAGGTCACTATACAGGCTAAACTCCTACTACTAATTTAATTATATCAGCAATCTTATAGCAATCGTACAGCAAAACAAGGGTGGATGCGGAGTACAGTGCAGGTGGTGATTACTAGGCACAAATACCATACGGCATTACCACTTCTAATGTCCATTTGCAACAGTACTACACAGATTTTAGTTTAGCTGCAACATACATTCTCTCACTTAGTTAATTCCATTTAATTAATAGATTTTGGTCCACCGTCAGCCCAGTAGTGCGACAGAACCAGTAGGACTTAACACTTGACCAGAGACCGATCGGTGTACCAAAAGTCAGTTAAAATTGCCTGAGCTCACAGCAGCAAGTACATTCATTTAGTCCCACACTCATTTGGACTGAGCGCTTAGCATCAGGGAGTTTGGGCTGGGGGGCCAAGAGATCGTAGTGTAGCTGCCGTTTGGATTGGGCTGCCTTGGGACTCCGAGTGCCTAAGAAGCACTAACAGGTCACTCGCACCAAGGAGCCCGAGATCACGCTAGCTCTAGGCTTGGTAAAGTTCAGGTCGTCCACAACTCAGCTGAAAAAGCGCCCCTTATCTTTTAAATTTTTGGCTGTGGAGATGAAGGTTTCAAAAAAGGCACCAAGATTCAAAACGGGAAACAAAGGCAGACGGCGTTGAGCAGCGTTTCAGAAGCGGAGCGCACAGTAAATGGAAATTACCTCGACTGACTCCTCCAGTGATGGCAATGGCTGGCTTACTCGGGGCAAGGAACCCTCTGATTAGGGCTCGACTGACTCTTCCAGTGACGGCAACAGCTGGCTTGCTCGGGGCAAGGAACCCTCCGATTAGGGCTCGACTGACTCCTCCAGTGATTAACTCGTAAACACCCTAGCCTAGGAACATGGGAAATGGGAATCAGTGTACCCCCCCCCTTTTCTCTCTCGCCCTCTCTCTCTCTCTCTGAGGGTTTTGTGAACTGTGCGTCACCAAGATGAAAAGTGCGGCTCTGTAGAGATCTGATGCCATGGCAGTACTTCTCAGTACAGGAGAAAGCAGAAGAATGTGGCCATTCACCAGGATTCCTAAAAAAACATACAAAACAGAATCAATGCTGCTGATTACAATAATTTATTTGTATGGCATAGTGGAGACAGGAGAGCACAATCTCAAACGTTTTAAGCAGCTGATAGGCAGAGGCAAATTAGGTGCTCCAGTAGGTATGATGTGGATAAAACAACTCAGTACAGTAGTTATCGGTACCATTAACCGTCCATTAGTACCATCAATCCTGGTGCCATGGCAGTTTTTTTAGCACAAGAGAAAATGGAGGAATGCGGACACTCACTAGGATAACATTTAAAAAAAAAATACAAACAACATCAAAGTTGCTGCTTACAATAATTTAGCATAGGGAAGACAGGTGAGCACAGTCCAAAACATTTTAAACAGCAAAGAAGCAGAGGCAAATTAGGTACTTCAGTTAGCATGATGTTGATAAAACAGCTCAAAACTGTAGATTTTCTTCGTGGATATCGCTATCATCAGGCCATACCTATGGAACTAATAACGACCAGGCACTAGGACCACATGGAAACTTTTACAGTCAGTCAGTCGGGGCCACCCACGATGACTTCAGGTGTCAGCATATACATAAATGTGGACGGCCCCTCCTCGCCTCAGTTTCTTCCTTGCCATTGATCAGACTCGTCGCACTGCTGTAGGAAACATTGCTGCTATTGAGCCATTTTATTTTTGTCAGTTACTAAAAAGTAATCACTTCTGTGGTGATTTTCGATGACCAGCATGTCGCTGAAGGAACCATCCAAACTTTTTCGGTACTGTGAGTGCAGAGAAAAGATGTATACTGGCGACTCCCACAAAGTTTGTGTCTGCTGCCTAGGCCTAGACCACAGCTTGAAAAGCTGACTCTGTCGACCGAATCGTGGTCATCCAGATCCCAGGAGAAAACTTCAGGGAGTCACAAGCATAAGCTCTGGGACAAGGAGATGTCTTCCCTGGCATGCTCCAAGTCACTGCTATGCTGTACAGGTACAGCCTCTGCTTCGACAGCAACGCTCACCCCCCCTCAGACTGTCAACCTGACACCAAGGTCATGGCTTAACGTGGGTGATACTGGGCCTATTATAGCTGGCTCTCCACCACCGATGATAGGGACCCAGCCTCCCCCATCGACTTCTCCAGTTGCACCTGCTTACCAAAGTGGCACTGAAACATAGGCAGTACTTATCACTTTCTCTGACATGATAAGACACCTGCTGCCAGGTCTTCCTGCTCCTGGGAGCTTGTCGACGAAGTCCTGAACACATAAGCCATCAATGACTTGAGGTACTCCCTTGCCACAGAATCGTCCTAGGCCACCACTGACCTCACCAGCGAGTTATCTCATTCCTGTTGACCCAGTTGATAACGAATATGAGTATAATCTTGATGAGGAGGAAGAAGCAGAAGACTGTGCTGAGAGCCAAAATGAACGTGGCACCAGTTTTGTAGTCTCCACCTGCAGTGATGGCTCTGTGGTGAACACATAAAGGTCCCCTCCTGAAGACCTTGAATTTTTCACCATGATGCAGCAGATGCAAGCTGCCATGGGCAATGCTCTAGAAGAGCAGAATACTACTAAAAAGAACATGCTGGAGTTTCTAGAGCTGCCAGAGTCTCCTGCCATAGTGGTGCCTCCTCTGCTCCCAGCCTTAGAGGAGGCCACTTGTGCAGCTTGGTACAGACCAAGCAATATGCCAGCTGTCCCCAGAAAGGCAGATAAAATGTATTCTGCCCCTTCGGGAAGCCTTTTTGTGCCAAACAACCTGAAACTGACTTAGTGGTGATTAATGCTGCACACAACAGATTTTTACAGCACCTAAGCACCTGAACTCCCTTCTTCTTGATAAAGAATCTAGGAGGTTGGATGTCATAGATAAGATGACATATGCCTCTGCATCATTGGAGCTTTGTATTGCTAACTACCAGTCCCACATCATGAAGTATCAGAACACCTTCTGGAGGAAGGCTAAGGATGATGTACAGGTCTTGCCTGAGGGCACTCCAAAACAGGAGCTTCTGAAAGCTTTAACAGTTGAGGCTAATGTGGGCAAGCATTTGCTCCACGCAGCCCATGATGTTTTCTGATGCTTTTGCATGGGCTGTGGCCTCTGACATCTGTCTTGGGAGATATTCTTGGCTCAGAGTAGCAGGCATTGCCACAGATGCGCAACAGATCATTCTTAATGCCCCATTCAGAGGGTAGAAGTTGTTTGGTGAGGAGCTAACAAGAGATTCTCAAAGACCTCCAAGCCCTGGACAGAACTTTGAAATCTGTGCACTCCCTCTACCATACCCAACCAATAGGAGCAGGGGGTGCCTTTCGCCCATCTAATGTTAGGGGACAGCCCCTATTGCCCAGACAGCAGGGCTGGGGCACAGGAGTAGGGCCTTACCAGTCCCCAGGACTACCCCAGGTGCCCATTCAAAAGCACCCAGAAGTGATCGAGCCAGTGGAGCCACCCCCACCAGCTCAGCTTGACTCCTAATACACCGCCAACCACCTTTACCTCAAGGGGTGGTTGTAGGGGGTCGCCTATCCCTCCATTTAGCCCAGTGGCAGGGGGTAACAGAAGATGCAAGGGTTCTGGCGATCATAGAAAAAGGGCCATGCTCTGGTACTTCTGGACAACCCTCCAGATAATCCCCCAGCTGTGTTAGCATATACCCTCCATGGCATCAGCCCCTGTTGTGGGAGGAAGTTACAACTCTGCTGCAAAAACGGGCCATAGAACTGGTCACTCTAGAAAAGAGTAACACAGGTTTGACTCCTAGTACCTCCTTGTCCCAAAGTAGACAGGAGTCCTGAGGCCTGTTCTGGATCTATGGGATCTAACCTTCATAGAATACAGGAAGTTCAGAATGGTCACTTTGCAGGGTTTTCTTCTGTTACCGCAAAAAAAGAGGATGGGATATGCTCCCTAAATATAAAGGATGCGTACCTGCATATCAAGACCCAGAAACCTCACAGAAAGTAACTGAGGTTCCTGTTTCAAGGGCAACATTACCAGTTCAGAGTGTTGCCCTTTGACTTGTCTTCTGCACCATGAGTCTTAACCAATGTTTAGCAGCCCTTCGCAGGGAAAGCCTACTGTGTTTTCCCTTACCTAGACGATTTATTGAAAACCCACTCCAGGGACCTGCTGTTGATGATTTTAGTTCGAACCAGACAGCTGTTCGATGCTTTGGGGGTGAAGGTCAACATACCAAAATCAGTGTTAACACCCTGTCAGCAACTGCAGTACATAGAGGCAGTACCGCATGCTGCCCAGAGCTCGGCTTTCCCTCCAGTGGACAGGGCCAGCCGCCTGACTGTTCAAGCATGGTTGGTGCAAGACGGCCATTATGTCTCTGCAAAGACGTTTTTATGCCTTCTGGGACTCATGGCTTCAGCCATTGTCATAGTACCACTGGCCAGCCTGCACATGTGGATTCCACAGTGGACCATAAGAGTCCAGTGGGACCAGCTCACGGATGATCTAGAACAGATGGTTCTAGTCATGTCTCTTTTGTGCAAAGTGCTCAAGTGGTACGTGAAATGCAGCAACTTGCTCAAAAGAGTTCCATTCCTGATCCCCTTCCCTTTTCAGATCCTCACCATGGATGTTTTGGGGTTGGGATGGAGAGCCCACATAGACCCTCATCAGACACAGAACACATGTGGAATGCACTTTGCACATCAGTGTTCTGGAAATGTGAGCAGTACGATATGGACTCCAGGCCTTCCAGAACCACTTGTCCTCACTTCCTTTGTTAATACAGATGGACAGTGTCAGTGAGATGCATTACATCAACAAACAAAGGGGGGACTTATTCCTATCTGCATATGAGGGTTTGGTATTGGGCTCTGGAACATGGTCTAGAACTATCAGCAGTACATGTTCCAGGCATCCAGAATGTTTAAGCAGACAAGCTAAGCAGTCACAGCTCAGGAAGCATGAGCGGGAACTGCTGACCTCAGTGGTAGACAACCTGTTCAAAAGATGGGGTCATCCAGAGTTGGACCTTTTTGCGTCCCCACACAACGCAAAACTGCTGCTTTTCTGCTGGCTCGTTCCAGGGGCTGGAGTTTTCTGACAAGACACATTGTCCTTCAATTGGAAAGGGAGATTTGTGTATGCCTTCCCTTTAATTCAGAGAGTATTACTCAAGTTGCAGATGGAGGGGAGCATGTCCGATACTTAGTGCTCCCTTCCTTATGGCCTCAACAGATTTGGTTACCCTTGCTGCAACAACTGGCAGTGGAATCCCCAGTACCTCTAACCCTGTGCAGGTGTCCGCTGTCACAGGAACAGGGAACCCTGGTCCATTCAGACCTGAAGTCTTTTCATCTGCACGCATCCCTCCTGAAGACATAGCCATAGCTCACTTTTGGGTTTCCCAAAAAGTGGCAGATGTTCTGGTGGCTGTTAGAAAACTCTCCACCAGAACCATTTATTCTGTGAAGTGGAAGTGATTTGTTTTATGGGCCACTTCACATTGTCTGGATCCATTTACCTGTCCAACCAGTCAGGTTCTAGAGCACCTTCTGTCCTTATCGGATTCAGGCCTGCAGTATTCCTTGCTCAAAATGCACCTGGCTGCCATATCAGCTTTCCATGTGCCTGTCAATGGCCGTACGATTGCTAAGCTGGAGGTAGCCCATATGTTTTTGAAAGGCATTTTACACATAAAGCCTCCCATCCGTAATCCCGGTCAGGCTTGGGACTTGAATTTTGTTTTGGAAAAGTTCACTTTGGCTTCTTTTGAGCCAGCCGCGACTTGTGGCTTACACTTTCTGTCTTGGAAAGCATTATTTTTAGTTGCAATCACTTCTGCCTGAAGGATTTCTGAGCTATAGGCTCTAACGTATGATCCTCCTTATTTGATTTTCCACAAAGACATGGTGTCTGTGCATTCCAGTCCTAAGTTTCTCTCAAGGGTGTTGTCTGTGTTTACTTTAAATCAAACCATCCACCTGCCAGTGTGTTATCCAGAGCATGCCACTCCAGGGGAAGCATGGGTCCGTACTTTAGATGTGCATAGAATACTGAAGTACCATTCACACCATATCAAAGACTGTAGAAAGTCTTCACAGCTTTTTGTTTTGTTTGCCCTGGAAAGGAGGGCACCCCAGTTTACAAACAGTACTTGTCCAAATGACCAGCAAACTGTATTACGTTTGTTACAGGAAATATGGTAGGAAACTTTCTGTTGTGGTTCGTGGTCATTCCGCCAGATGTATGGCCACTTCTGTTGCTTGTTTTTGGAATGTTTTTGCTGCACAGATTGCACAGCTGCTATCTGGAGTACTGTTCACGCCTTCACTAAACACTACAGTCTGGACATTGTCTCTCGTATACGGGCTGGCTTTGGCCTAGTTGTACTACAAAGTCTACTTTCAAAGGCCTATAAGCTCCAGCCACCTAGAATGCTAGCTTTTGGTACTGCTTGGTTCTCATTACAAAAGTGTGGCTTGATGAAAGAGAGGTCCTTGAAGAAGACAGAACAGTTGCATACTTACCGTAACAGTAGGTCTTCGAGAGAATCTTTTTTCATCAGGTCTTCCTGTCCCACCCTCCTTCCCCCTTAAGGATTGGGATAAGAGACTCTTGTGCTGCTGTCTCCATGGTTACATTTTTCAGCCCTCTGTCTCACCTAGTATTTATAGGGCTGGGATCTCTCCTGGTTCCCTAGAGAGGTCCTCTAAGCAGATCTCTGGTGGGGAACTGAGAAGAGGAGGGGCCGCGCATGTTTATATATATGCTGATGCCTGATGTATTGTGGGCGGCACCTGGCTGACTGCTTGCAAACGTTACCATGTGGTCCTAGTGCCTTTCATCTATTAAGTTTCAAAGGTGTGACCTAATGAAAGAGGTTCTCTCAAAGATCTAATGTTACAGTAAGTATGTAACTGTTCTTTGTTGGTACCATCTAACACACACACACACACACACACACACACACACTCTGCCATCAACCCTGCTGCCATGTCAGTTCTTTTTAGCACATGGGAAAACAGAGGAATGGAGGCACTCACCAGGATTCTGTTAAAAAAACATACAAGACAGCACCAAAGCTGCTGCTTACAGTCATTTGTGTGACACAGTAAGACTGGTAAGCACAATCCCACACGTATTAAACAGCAGAGAAGTAGGGGCAGATTAGGTACTCCAATAAGCATGATGTGGATAAAGCAACACAGAACAGAAGTTATCTGTACCATCAACCCCCAACACACTTGCAATTGTAGATGTTGTAGCCTAGGAACTTGTGAATCAGTGCATATCTCTCTCTCTCTCTCTCTGTTTCTGCGCCCCTGTCGCTCTTGCTTTCTCGCGGTCTTTAGGGTCTTGTGAATTGCGCATAAGGAACATGAAAAGCGCTACTCTGTAGAGATGTGGTGTCATGTATTTTCAGCAGAGGAGAAAATGGAGTAATGTGGGCACTCCCCAGGATTCCATAAAAAAGCAGACAAAACAGCCTCAAAACTGCTGCGTACAGTAATTGATTTGTACACCAGTCAGCACAGTCCTCAATGATTAGAGTTACGTGCAGAGCACTTTGCCAAGGGTCAGCAGCTTGTTTATGCAGAGCACTTTGCCGAGGGTCAAGAGCTTGTTTACGTGGTCCTGTTTTATACACTTCAATGAAAGGGAACACACAGTGTGAAACACCAAAGATTCTTTAATGCTACTGAAGAACAAGCACAAATAGAGTATTTTTTTTTGCTTCTGACTAGTACTGGGATTGAGGTTTGCTGCGTCTGCTTATAGTAATTTATTTGTGCTACATAGCAAAGATCATAATGGCATGAATCTGTGCTTCCCTTTTCTCTCTCTCTCTCTCTCTCTCTCTCTCTCTCTCTCTCTCTCTCTCTCAAGATAGCTGTTTAAACATGATCCTAGGCAACAATGTTTATAAGTGTTGTGTGTGAGTGTGTGTGGGGGGGGGAGGAGGGTGATGATGGTACCGATAACTACTGTACCAAGCTGTTTGATCCACATTATGCTTACTGGAGCACCCAATTTGCCCCTGCCTCTGCTGTTTAAGCCTCTTAGTTTTGTGGATTGTTTATTTTCCTGCCAGTGGCACTGTCTGTCTGTTGATAGCAATTAAATGCATTCTTCCGGCACAGACCATAGGCATCTGGCACAGTTCTTGCCCTTCTCTGCCATCCTGTTTCCCTGAGCGTTGAGAGATTCCCACAGATTGAGAAGTTCATTGGCTCAAATCCGTTTATGTGTCTTTCTGCATCTGGGAATGGAAGTGATGACTTTACAGGCCCTTCTAAACGGAGAGTGTAGGATATTTGTAGTGAGAGTGCCACTGCCAGGACAATGAACAGTCCACAGAGATAATCTGTGTTCCTTTTTTAGTGCTTGTCCTTTTTTTGTTAATTTTAGTTAATGTGCTTCAGTCACTCTTCTTTCATCTTATAATAAATGTACATGGTTACAGCCATGTTGAAATGTGGTTTTACCCTGATCCACAAGCCCCTCAGACCAAGTTAAATAAACTCACAATACATCATGCTCAGTTGCCATACTAGTATTTACAGCTGTGATACCTTTATGGAATGTGAAACTGTGTGGGTTGTGAGGGGCATGTGTTAGTAGGATGGTCCAGTATATAATTGATGCAGTGTTGCATCTGGAAACAAAGCTGTTCCAGCTCATGTCTTTCCTGGTGAAAAAATTGTCATACTGTACATACATAAATAAAAGGCTTCAGTTTTAATGTTTTAGGATAATTTCTTTGCTGTGTGCAACAATGTATATGTGGTGTCCTGGTGCGGTTTTTATAACTACTTATCAATTTTACACATTTTAATAAAACTTAAAAAGGTACATCTATATTACCTGCAAAATCCATACCATTTGCTTACATGTAGAGAAGTTAAAAATATATTATTGAAAAATTCAAACATCAGTACCGCCACAGTATGGTAACTAAAGCTGGTACTTTTGTCCTTGATGAGTGGACTGGATAGAAACAGAGGATAAAACATACAACATAATGCTACACTTTCTCAAACAAAGGTAGTGATGATGTTAGTTGTGGGAATGGGAGGTGCGGGGTTGGTGGTTGTAAACTTGTACATGACTGTTTTGCTTATAACTCCATTAAGAGACAGGAAGCTTAATTTAACTTCAGCGCATGTCAACATTAGTCCTTGAGCTTTAATTTAGCTCCTTAGACAGATTTTCTATCTAGTATTGTTCCAGTTGTTTTTCTTGTAGGATAACGAAAAAAACAAGACAGACAAAGAGAAAATATAGTGTTGTTACATGCTATACTTTTAACTCCTGTCTGTATTTCACACCCACTTGTGAAGTCAATGGAAATCACAAAAGACATACTGTGCCAACACACAGCTTGTAGATAATGTCAGTGTACTGCTTTCTTTTGGAGACTGAAGCCATGTGTACACGGCTGATGTGCTGTAACTCCTGCAGTGCTTTAACTTGCGCCGACCACCGGAGCCAATAAAATCTTTTGTCCACGCAGCCCCTCTCAGGCCAAAGCAAGCTGTACTGGAGAGGGACCATAAGTCCATGGGTGGTTGGCTATTTTTTTTACGTTGGCAGTAATGCAGCTGATGTGTACGTGATCCGCTGACAACACTTCACCCAATTCTCATGACTTCACCCCAATGCTTCCTCACCCAACTGCATGCCTGCCCCCTCAATACCCATGCCCCCATATGCACACTAACTCCTCACTCTGATGCCCTTTTCTCCATCACAGAGCTGCCTCCCTGTGAACAAGCGAACTCTTCATGATGTCTCACTTCCTTGTTCAGACAAATCATGGGAGGCAGTGGAGCATCTTGGGAGGCAGAAATTCATGTTGTGTCAGAGTAAGCGACACAGCCAATCTGCATGGCTGCTTAAGCCACTCACTCCAGTCAGCGTCCCCAACTTTTGATAGGGGTCTGGCGAGCCGTAGTGATCAGCTTACTGCAATCTGGTAAATGTCTCCATGGCAGTCTTTGCGCCGGAGCAACACAAGCACTCACGTTGTTCCGGTACAAATGAAACCTTGTAAACAAGGTATTTAAGTCTAAGAGGTATGCATAGGAAATGGAAAGTCCCTTGACTTTACCATTCCTGTTGTCTTCTGAACTGTTCTAATGGCAGAATTTTCATAATCATGTGTGAAAAGCAGCAAGGTCAATTTGGATGAAAGACGGCAAAGAGCAGTGACATGTTGTGGTTCTAACAGACACAAGATTGATTTTCAGGTAGGAAATGAGAAAATCTTATACTATAAATAAACAGCTTTCATATTACAGTGGCACAGTAGCACCACTGTAGTTAGGGTTGAGTAGGATGTTTAATGTTAAACTCCTAAATTTGCACTTTAATAGCTTCACCACCATTCAGCGGATTTGCACAAAATATTGTACATGCAGTCTTAAGGCTAAGATCTCTTGACTTGCCAAGAAAGTTTTATTCCTGTCAGATATGTGGATTCTGAGATACAGATAGTGAAAAAAAAAGTAAAAAAACAATTGTCTTTTTTTTTTTTTTTGCTGTTTTTTTGCCATTGCCTAGCGCCCAGATGGTTTGGAATTTTGTTCTGAAATGTTCAGGGTAGAAAGGGCTTGGGCCACAATGGTACTTTTCATTGCTTTAGTGACAAAAAAATCCATTCCTGAGTTACAAGCATTTGAAATTTTTGGTTCTGAGCATGCACAGGTTGGTCTTTTGGACAGCTGTGTCATACGATAAAAGAATTTGGCCCATACGTAAAAGATTTTGTTTCATATGGAAAGTAATATTGTTTTCGTGAGAAAATTTTTTTTTTTTGGTATGGCCACCATCTTGTTTAAATTTTTTCAGAAATTGTTTTTTGGAAAGCCATAAAAATGATATCCTGCAGAGACACCAACACATGTACCTTGCTAATTGGGACCCCCTTAAGTGGATTCTGAAGTTAGCTTTTGGAAAAAATCATCCAGAAATGTGTTTTAAACACATTTTGAAATCTTTTTTTGTGACCCGAGTTTCTTTTTTCGTATGGCCATATGAAAAAATAACAGGGCCCTATGAAAAAAGATTCCCTTCATATGAAAAAACACTTTGGACTTTATTTTTTTTTTTCTGATTCTTTTTTCGTATGAAGGAATATTTTTTCATATGAACAACACAATCTCATGAAAAAAGATCCCTTCATATGAAAAAAGAATTTGAACTTGTTTTTTTTTCTTCAACATTTCAACATTAGCAAGCCATAACACTGTCAATATAAGCAGTTATGGGGTAACCTGTATATTAAAATAAAAGTCTTAATGAGTACTATAATACTAACACCACCCAATAAAATTTAGGGGCCATGTAAAAAATAAAAGAATTACAATTCTCATAGGATAACACTGGAACTGTAACAAACTGTAAATCTGTCAATCTTTGGAGTTAATGGACAATGTATATATCAATAGAAAGGTCTTAATGACTAGTACAACATTACACCTGTAAGACATAAGAACTGAAAATGCTCCATCTCTGCAAAAGAAAAAAAAATTACAAGGAAGCACATAAATTGCTTTCTGAAGGAATGGAAGCTGAACCCTGCGCTTCCACACCCACATACACATGTGGTAACTGGAGAAATGGACGAGATCTGCGTGAATGATGATACGATTCTACTATCTCAAAAAGTAAGGAGATTCATTGCAAAAAAATTTTGTTAGTGCACCAGTTAGGGGTAAACCGACAAAAGCAGGGAAATATGGTGTTAGGGTTTCCAACTCTTAACACCCCACCCCCCGCCCTGCAAGCAGCAAAAAGGAAAAAATCTTTATGGTTTTGGCTGTCCTGAGTCTTGGCAAATCAGGCTTGGGGTTTTCTTTGGTGGTATCGACCCTAACGCTCACCCCATTCCCATATAGTCTGCACATCTGAGCTTATTTGCTGATTGAATGGGGGGAGCATTAGGGTTGATGACCCCAAGAAAGACCACAGGCCTGACTTACCAAGACTTAGAACAGCCCAAAATTTAATGTTATATCTTACTTCAAGAGGGCTTTTGCAGTAGGAACTCACATATAGGAATGAGCCACCAGGTGCTAGGACCACACAGAAAACGTTTAGCTAGCAGTGTCTAGTAGGGGACCACCCATCTGATGTCACGTGACTGACGTCAGCATAGCAGTCTATAATGAGCGGTCACTATGCCCACCCTCCAGTTCTTTTCTGCTGTCGACCAGTGCACGTCGGACCTCGCAGAGAACATTGCTTCTGTCAGTACCATCTTGGATGAGTATTCTACTTGTTTATTTCTCGTTTATTTATCTTTTTCCATAAAGTATTAGTGTATTTCGCATCATGCATGTCATCTCCAATGCCTCCTGATTTGCATAAAAATAAGTGTCTCCTGTGGGACCCAGCTCCCTCACAAAAACGGCCATTCCCTCTGTCTCTTCTGTCTGGACCCAGACTACAAGGCTGAAGATGTGAGAGCTGCCAAAGATTTAACCAGGCCACACGAAAATGCCGTCTGCAGACTTTGGATGCCCATTTATTCAAATAAAAAATGGCATCCATGGAGAAGGAGCTGAAGAAACTCAGGAGCTTGTCCTCTTCACCAGAGGGCCATCGCAAGAAGAAGCAGGACATGGAGAGACATCGGGACTGGGAACAGTCTCCATCATGTCCGTGGCCCCACTCCTGGAACCGTGGACATGGAGGAGATTGCCCCCCCCGGAAGGGGGTTGTCCCTTCAGCTAAGGCTGCTTCTGCCGCCAAGGAGCAGCCATTGGTCCCAACTGCCAGAATCAGTTACGGTTCCAACGGGAGTCTCCGGGGTAAAGGAGACAGTCCACTACTATTAGGCCCCTCAAGAGTAAAGGGCCTACTATGAGTAGTGCGGCCGGTAAGTTGACTATCGGCCCCTTTGACGATCTTACAGCCTCAGCTGATAAGTCACATGTCAGCTCCCCCAACGTGCTCATAGCCCCAGATCCTCCGGCAGGCTCCAACAACAGGCCTGACATCCAGGAACCACACCAGCTGATGCCAGAGCCACAGCTAACCCCAGAGGGTTCTCCTCCTCTAATTTCTCCCCGCTTTGCCTATAGAGGTGGTCCCTCCAGTTTCCCGACTTCCACAGGACCTGGAGGAGGGAGAGGGTCTGCTTTCCAGCACTATCCCACTGCCGACGCTGGATCGCCCAACGCCTGACTTGCCAACGAAGGTAATCCCGGCTCCTCAGGGTCCTTCGGGTCCCTCTGGGCCACCATCAGGCCCGACACTGGCTCCCTCGGGCCCTCTGTCAGGCTTTCTATACTTTCCATCTGGTCCCCCACTGGGTCCTACACCAGGTCCCTCAGGCACTCCACTGAGCTACACGGCGCCTCAATATCCTCCAAGGTATCCGACGCCAAGATATTCGACACTGGGGTTTCCTCAGGTGCCGGGCTATCGGGTGCCAGGATATGGGCATCAGCCCGCACTGCCTCCACCTCGACCCCAGGTAGACCTGCAGGCAGTGCTTTGTTCTTGGTGGGACGAAGCAAAGTCTCAGCTCACATCGGAAGTTGAGAAGCATCAGCCTCTGGTTACCATGACATTGGTCACCAGAGATATGATGCACAAGCATCCTCCATCGATGGACTCAAGACCATCGATGTCAGGGAGATCTACGGAGCCTTTGCCCCAGCTAGAATGGCTCATAGAATTCTCGAGACCTATGGACCTCTCAAGACCAGTAGCCATTCCTTTTTCCAGACTCAGCACTTCCGATGACAGCCCAGCATCAGACTCTGAGCCTGAATCGGCTCATTTGGGCTCAGGCTATGAATCCCCAACCCCGGATGACCCCAAACTGAAGGAATCACCGAAGTCGCCCCTTGAGGACCCTTCCTTCATGGAACTCCTTAGGAAGATCCAGGCTGCCTACAGGTGGTGCACGGAGGATCAAGATCCCCAATGCCAGAGGCTTGTGGAGCATCTGGAACTATCGGATTTATCTCCGACATGCATCCCACTGTGGATAGGCCCTCATGAAGACTTGGCCTCCATGATGTGGAAACAACCTGCTTCACTGGCACCAGTGACAAGAAAGGCAGATAGGACGTACCAGATGCCTGAAGGGAAGGACCACCCTAATGTCCACCCCAAGGCAGATTCAGTGGTTATCAGTGTTGCCCACTACCGTTCGTCCAAACTGAAACACCTCAGTACTTCTCCTCCAGACAAGGAATCAGTGGTATTGGATCATTTTGGGAGAAATTTCTACTCTTCATCCACCTTGGCCATTGGAGCACTGAATTATGTTGCTCACATGGTGGTCTACCAGAAAACCATTCTGGGTCAGCTGGAATCCAAGCTGGAAAAGCTTTCTGACTCAGAGCTCAAGGAAGTCATGGCCAGTATGGTGAGGTCAGCTAGATCTGCTAGCCAACACACACTGAGGGCCACTTACGATGTGGTGGATGCCTCGACAAGGGAGATGGCTATGGCCATCAGCTTACGAAGACCCTCACGGCTGAGAATCTCCAACCTAGCACCGGAGGTACAATCAGCCGTCCAGGATACCCCAATCCAGGGAGGGGATGTTAAAGACATCATTACAGACCTGCAGGATAAGGGCAAAGCTTTGCACTCTGTCCAGTTTATGTACAAACTCCCTCAGAAGCAGAAGCAGCCTTTTCATCAGCAGCAGTGACGACAGCAAAGGCAACAGCAGAACCGACATCAGAACAAATGTTGGGCTCCTTCGGCAGGCATGGCTCCCCTGGCAAAAGCCCATAGAGCCTCGGGAACTGGCACGGGATCATAATGTTGCAGACAATGCCATGCATTGACCACTGTGCAGAAAGAAACAGCGTCAGGCAACAACAGATAGCTGTTCTTTTGTTTTGTGGGGGGCTTCACCCCCTGCACCTCCCAGAACTAATATAATCAACTCTGATGGGGTATGGATACTGGGGCAAGGAAAAAAAAGAAACCTAAGAGATTCCCTAGCAGGGAATCAAACCGCGATTCCCCCAACCTACGCACTGCTGGCTCAGGTACTCTGGCCACTCCACCATGGGAGCGTCTCAACTGAGCACCTGATCAGCAGTGCATACATACACTTCCTCCTTCCTGGTGAGCGACAATGGATAGCAATAGCATTGCATCACTAATATTCCCCTGTCACTCTAATCCCCTACGTGCCACCTGTAACACACTTCTCCTCTGCTTGGGTTAGTGTGCGTGATTATGACCCTGTTCCTTGGTAACCATGCTCTCCACCCTCTCCACCGCCTCCTAACTTGCCCATACCACTCCCTTCCCCTAGACCGAGTCTTAGGGGAACCAATAGGAGGCATTTTTGCAAATCACCGGGATGGGAGGCAATCAGGGTAGACTTGTGGGTTCTTCAACTTGTGGCCAAGGGGCACACAATAGAGTTTCTAGAGAGACCAGTGGAATATTCTCCAGGTCCCTCGTATTATCCTCCGAGTCACATCCAGCTGGTCAGAGAGGAAATCGACTCTCTGCTGCAAAAAGCAGCAGTAGAACCCATCCCTCTGAGTCAGGTTGGCAGGGGATACTACTCGTACTTCTTCCTAGTCCCCAAAAAGACGGGCGACCTCAGACCAGCATTGGATCTCAGCAGTCTAAACCTTTTTGCAGAATATAAGAGGTTCCGAATGCTATCCCTACCGGGTCTGCTTCCCTTACTGCATCAGGGACATTGTGCTTTGGAGCTGCAGGATGCCTACCTGTATATCCCCATTTTCCCATACCACTGCCGATTTCTCAGATTCTCTTTTCAGGGAGAGCATTTTCAATTCAAAGCTCTCCCCCTTGGCCTGTCATCAGCACCCAGAGTGTTTACGAAGTGACTGACGGTGGTGGCAGCAGCTTTATGCAGACAGGGTATCCATGTGTTCCCCTACGTCAATGACTGGCTTCTTTCAGCCCCGTCGAAGGACAGCCTAGTCAGGTCCCTATCCATTACCCTGGACCTTTTCCAGCAGATGGGCATTTCGGTCAACCATCCCAAATCCCACCTTATCCCTTCATAATGCCTCCAATTCATAGGGACAGTGTTAGATACAGTCCAGATGAGAGCCTTCCTCTCACCAGACAGAGCAGAGACTCTCCATCAACAAGCACATCTGGTGACTTCCTAGAGGTGGACTTCCACAAGGTCGATCCTTCGCCTAACGGATCTTATAGCAGCTGCCATTCCCACAGTACATCTGGCCCGACTCCATATGCAGGTCATGCAATGGACTCTCAGAATACAGTAAGATCAGAGATCCGACGACCTGGGTCACATGATCCTGGCTTCAAACCCAATGGCTCGGTACCTCTTATGGTGGCAGAACACAGACAACCTTTGGAAAGGTGTCCCTTTCCAGCCCCTTCCTCCCTCCCAGACTCTGACTACGGATGCCTCAGGACTAGGATGGGGAGCCCATTTGGGAAACCACAAGACTCAAGGTTCCCAGTCTCAACGCAAATTCTTGCTTCATATCAATGTACTGTATGCCTTACAGGCATTTCAGCACCTCCTTCAGCTGGGATCGCTCATGGTCCAAACAGACAACATGTGTATTGTCTGGTACATAAACAAACAAGGGGGCACTTGTTCTTACCCACTCTTTTTCGGAGCGATGAGAGTATGGTAGTGGGCAGTGCAACACAGTCTCCACCTCACAGCAGTGCACATCCCAGGCATTCAAAACATCCTGGTGGACACACTCAGCCACACTCAAGCCAGAACTCATGAGTGGGAGCTGAGACAGTCTGTGGTAGATGAAATATTTGATCACTGGGGCTGACTAGACCTCGATCTTTTCACATCCCCATCCATTGCAAAACTACCAACTTTCTGCATGCTTGCTCCAGGGCATGGTGTTTTCTGGTGAAATGCACTGTCTCTATGCTGGACAGGGAGATTCATGTATGCCTTACATCCTTTTCCATTACTACAGAGGGTACTACTGAAACTCCAGTTGTAGTTTGTAGTGGCTGCTTGTCTGCGTCTGTAGCTTAGTTTTTGTGGATTTACATGGTTTTCTGCTTGGAGTAACTACACCATTCTTGCTCACTACATCCGTGAAAGTCTACTGAACTGGATTTCTGCAAAACATCATCACCAGGTATCTGCATTTTTCATTTAAAAATCAACTTTTTGGAAGCTATGCCTAGCAAAACATAAGTCAAGCAACTAAGTCTGACAAACTCAGTGACTCTAGGTCTGCTTGAATCCACATTTTCGTCTGACCTGCTCCATGATCTGTATGTGGGCTTTTCAACAACCTCTTTGAATGACAAAGAAGCATGCAGACAAAAGGATTTCACATCCTGCATATGCACAGGCACAGTTCATCACCTTCAGGAATTCTACACATTCTGTGACTCTGTACCTCAGCTGTTGATCATTTCTTTGGCTTGTGACTTAACCACCAGGTATATACTCCTGTCTCTCTCTGTTATGTCTAAACTGGCTAACAACTTGTACATCTCTTGCTACTTATCCCTGCGCTAACAATGATAGTGACTTCAGGTTTTCTAACATCCTGCTGTACTATTACTCGAATTCTACCCTGCTCACTCTATCCTCATCAAAAGGGCTGTATCTATCTGTCTATCCACTCCTATCTCTTGAACTATCGTAGACCCAAACGCCAGCTAGGCAGTCTCTCTGCCAACCTACTTTCTCACCTTGCCCGGCGGCTCCTTATGCTTGCCGGAGATATTGAACCCAATCCGGGCCCTATGGTTTGCGCTTCACCCCCTACAACGGCTGCAACAAAAAAGGGTCTGGTTATAGCCCACATGAATATCCGGAGTCTCATGAGTCACCTGGCTGAGCTCAAAGCCTGGGCTAAACTGATTAACCCTGACATTTTATGCCTATCAGAGACTTGGCTGAAGCCTTGGGTGCCTGATGCCACTTGTCTTGTGCCTGGTTATAGCATTCTAAGGAAAGACCGTATTGGGTCAAAGGGGGTTGCGATTATGTACAAAAATCATCTATCCCTGAACATCCTACCCTGCACTGATTCCCTAACACCTTGTGAAACTCTGCACGCTACCCTGGCACTGGGTTTCAAAACTGCTGCACATCATTTGTGTCTACAATCCACCTACAAGCAGGATGAGTGGTCTCCAGAATTTGCTACAATATGTCTCCCAGAATGTAAAATCAAATGAGGCTCTACTCCTTGGGACCTGAACCTTAACTGGCTGGGTCCACAGCACAGCATCCTTGAATCTCTAATACAGAAGCACAATCTACACCAAACTATCACAGGCTTTACCAGAACTACTACTCCGCACTCAGGGTCCCTACTTGATTGGATCCTCACCACCAGACCTGATCATGTACTAGATGCCACAGTGCTTGCTGACTCAATCACTGATCATTCCCCACACTTTGTCGATGGCGATCCTGTCCACCTCCTCCTCCTCCACCACGTCTGATTAGGTTTTCCAAACTATGCTGCCCTGGACAAACAAGCCTTCCTATTTGACTCTCTTTGTGTTGACTGGTCTAACATTTATACACTGCAACCAATGTTGATACTGCCCTCAATTCATTTCTGACTGAATTTGGCAGCATCCAAAGAAGCTCCCTACAGTCAAAAGGAGGGTAAGGGGCCAGCATTCGAGGTGGCTGAAAAAGACCTGCTTCAAAGTTAAAAGTTAGAGACAATCAATGGAAAAGTACAAACAAACTGGACTGCAGTCAGATCTCATTCTGTATAAACAATACAGAAATGACTGTAAAAGATGCATCAGGCAGGCCAAAGTAAATACTGCCAAAACCTGCTGATTAATTCTTCCAATGACCCTCGCAAGTTTTGGGGTCAATAAGTCCTTCTTAGGTTCTGCTAAAGATGTCACTCCCTCAGATATGGTCTCACATGGTGTACACTGTAATGATTCTACTACCATTGCAAATGCTTTTAACCAACAATTTTCTGACTTATCTGCCTACACAGCTTCCCTCCTATCACAATCCTCTGTTTCACAGTTTAACCCCACAGCATCTGAAGGACCCCAAACTTAACCAACCCTTCTATTTCAGGAAGTGTCTAGGCATCAGGTCCTAAAGCTGCTCAGGTCACTCTCTGAAAACACCAGTACTGGCTCAGATGGCCTAGAACCAAGACTACTAAAAATGGCTTCTTACTACATCTCTGGCCCCCTGGCACACATCTTCACCCTATCTCTCTCCAATGGCATTGTCCCTGAAGTCTGGAAGGCAGCCAGAGTCACTCCTGTATTTAAGAAAGGCAGTAAAAATGACATATCAAATTACCGGCCTATTGCTATTTTGTCTGTTCTGAATAAAATCCTGGAAAAAGTAGTATCCATGCAAATCACCTTGAGAAATTCAATTTACTAAGCTCAGCACAACATGGTTTTAGAAAGCATCACAGCACCATGACAGCACTTGCAAAATTCACTTCAGATATCGTTACCAATATGGATAGAGGAAAGTTAACAGGGGCAGTCTTCATTGACTTAACCAAAGCTTTCGATCTGGTTGACCATTCTCTGCTACTATCCGCCCTCAGTACCTTGGGCTTCTCTCCCCCAGTCACTACCTGGTTCAAAAGCTACCTCTCAACAGAACACAAGCTGTTAAGTTTAATTCATCCATGTCAGACAGTGCTGTTATCAACATTGGGGTCCTTCAGGGGTCTACTTGGCCCTCTTCTATTCTCATTATTCGTCAATAAACTTCCTGAGCTGGTCACCACAGGTCACTCACTTCTTTATGCGCGGATGACCTGGTAATTTATTATCACTCTGATAAGGTCCTGGATCTAAATGCTGCCCTCACTGCAGATTTTCGTGCTGTACAACACTGGTTGAACTCTCAACGCCTGGTTTTAAATACAAATAAAACAAAAGTTATGATGTTTGGCTCCAATCACAAGCTTAGATCCTGTCCTCTGACCATCTCTGTCTCTGATATCGATGGGGACCCTATAGAAACTGTCCACTTCTTCGTTACCTTGGCATCCACCTGGATCAAACCTTGGACCTGAAAAGCACATATGAGGAAACCTGCAAGTCAATTAACTGCAAATTGGGGGCTGCCTATAGAACCAAATACCTGCTCACCCCTGCTGCTAAATTGGCGATAGCCAGAGGCATTCTATTGCCAACCCTTACGTGTGGGTGTCCCATCCTGTCCTTGGCCACCAAATCTTCACTGCAACTTTGGGATACTACCTTCAATAATGTGTGCAGGTATGCAACCAGAGCACCTCGGCTGCAGCATCATTGTCTCTTATATGAGGACCTTGGTTGGCTCTCTCCTTCCTCTACCAGGCAGTACTACTTGTACAATTTAGTTGATTCCATCCTAAGGACGTCCAAGCCTGCTATCCTGTCTGATCTCCTCAGGCCGGCCACTCCCACAAGGAATCTTAGATCGCTGATCAGACTTACTATCCATCCCCTTTTGTCGGACTAAAAGGGCATGGGCTCCTTCCATCATGCTGCCCCCACCCATGGAACCTACTACCTCAGGATCTAAGAGATGTCTCCACTCATGTGACTTTTAAGAGCAAACTCAGGACTTTCCTCACTACTATGGACAAATGTGTTTGCTTTGACCCTACCTGATCCGCTGCATTTGTACTGTTTCCTCATTGCTAGCACTTTTGCCTGTCCAAATGGGTGTTCTATACTGTGCCTTGTAATTAATGTTTTATTTTGTGCCTTGTAATTAATGTTGCCTTAACCTGTTTCTTTATAAGCCTAATGTTAGCTGTTGACAATTGTAAGTCGCTATTCTACTCCATGACATTCTTATCTTCACTTCACAGCCTCTCCTCACTTAACCCCACTGCTGCTGTCTTCCCCTTCTTCTGTTATATCCTCTTCCCCCCTTTTTGCCACTCCCCACCAAACTCACCTTTACCTGTTCCTACCTCATCCATGCCCCTCCTTAGTCCCCACCCTCCTGGCTGTGCTTAGTCACCTCTCTCCACCTACTACCGCCTACTCCCACCGTCTAACGACCCCCCCTTCCCTGCCCTGCGTCTCTTGGTTCCACTGGCTCGGCTTGACTTTGACACTTTTGCCGCTATTGCCGTAACTCCTCCGCCTTTATCCCCCTCTCACCGGCATCCTCACTCTCGCCCTGCCGTCTATCGGTTCCACCAGACCGGCTGTATTTTCCTACCTCCTACCGCTGTTGCCGTCTACTGCCGCTCCCCCCACCACCCTCTCTTCGCCTGCCGTCTTTCGGCTCCATAAGCCCGGCCGCAGGTTGGTACCTCACCCCGCTGTTGCTGTATCTGACGGCACCTCCTTTCCACTTACTCTCTCCCTCCCATCCTTTTGCCAGTTTTCCCTTCCTTGTGTCTTTTCTACTGATGCCTATCCTCTCTTATTTTCTGCCTTCTACTATTCACATTTTTGAGTATGTTCCATGATCAAGTGCTAAAATATATTTTGTTTACTAATGTATGTTACATTGCCATATGTATTTCTCTCTGCATTTTTGTACTCGTTGTCTTAATAATCTGGCTGTACTCTTTGTGTGTTGTAATTGTACCTCCCGGGTCGTGCCTGAAAACAGTCACTTGCTGACTAGCGCACTTACCCGGTTAACAAAAACTAATAAATAAATAAAAATAAAAAGAGAGCACATTCGATCCTAATTGCTCCCTACTGGTCGTGACAGATTTGGTTCTCTCTGCATCAGCAGCTGTCAGTGGAACTCCCAGTTCCTCTACCCATCTGTCAAGATCATCTGACTCAGGAACAGGGCACCCTGGTTCATCCAGGCCTTCTGTCCCTTCACCTGCATGCATGGCACCTACTGACATAGCCACTGCTTGCTTTGGAGTATCCCCTAGAGTGGCATAAGTTCTAGTGGAGGCCAGGAAGCCATCCTCTTGATCCACCTATGCAATGAAATGGAAGAGATTTTCCATATGGGCCATGTCCAAGGAGTGAGACCCTTTCTCCTGCCTGGTTCCGCAGGTCTTAAGAGTATTTATTGCACCTCTCTGGCCTTGGACTTAGTTACTCGACCCTGAAGGTCCACTTAGCTGCCATTTCTGCCAACCACATTCCAGTGGAAGGCAAAACCTTGGCTCAGTTGGAAGTATCCAAGCCATTTTTAAAGGGATTCTTCATTTGAAACCCCCCAGTCAGGAGTCCAGCTCCTCCCTGGGACCTGAACTTCATTTTGGAAAAACTCACGCTGTTTCCATTTGAACCAGCTGCGGGTTGTGTCATGCGTTACCTTTTGTAGAAAATACTCTTTTTAGTTGCCATTACTCCGGCTTGAAGAATTTCCGAGCTTCAGGCCCTGATGTGTAAGGATCCTTATTTGATTTTTCACAGAGACCAGGTGGCTCTGCATACAAATCGCAAGTTCTTACCTAAGGTAGTTTGAGTCCACCTTGAATCAGACTATTCAGTTGCATGTGCACTACCCTGAACATTCCAGTCGGCGTGAAGCAATTCTATATACTCTGGATGTACATAGAATTCTTTGTTACTGTACAAACAGGACAAAACCTGTCCATAAAACTGATCAGTTATTTGCTTCCTTTGCGCCCAAGAGAGAGGGCACTGCGGTGTCAAAACACTGTTTGCTCAAATGGTTGGCAACTGCATTATCTTTTGTTATCAGAAGTATAACAAGCCACTTCCAAGGGAAGTCAAGGGGCACTCAGTCAGGGACATGGCTGCCTCTACTGCTTGTTTCAAGAACGTCTCTGCCGCAGATATCTTTGCGGCTGCCACTTGGAGTTCATCCATACCTTCACAAAGCATTACAGTTTGGACATTGCTTCTAGGCATAGAGCAGGCTTTGGTCTAGCTGATCTTCAGGGACTCTTGTCCTAAGATCCCTGTTTACTGCAGACTTGTTCTTACAGTACTTCCCATGTCTCAGACTTGTTTGATTTTGACTGCTTGGGACTCAGTCCTATAAGTGAGTACCTACTGCAAGAGCTCTCTCGAAGTAAGATAGTACAGTTAACGTAAGGACTTACCGTAACAGTAGATCTTCGAGAGAGGCGCTTGCAGAAGGTACTGCTTTCCCTCCCACCTTCCCCCCTGAGTTTCTTCTACTACTTCTCCTTTCACAGCTTTATAGCTCCAGGAGCCCACTCCTACCTCCTGTCGCACCTTTCTAGGTCTCTGGTGGGATAACTGGAGGGTGGGCATGGAGACCATTCACTATATAGTGTCTCGCTGACGTCGGATGGGCGGCCCCCCCCCCACCAGACACTGCTAGCTAAAAGTTTTCCGTGTGGTCTTAGCGCCTGGCAGCTCAGTCCTGTATGTGAGTACCTACTGCAAGAGCCTCTCTTGAAGATCTACTGTTATGGTGAGTTCTTACATAACTGTACTTTTCTTCTGCTGTTTGCAGGGTGGGAGTGGGGTGTTAGGGTTGGAAACCCTAACACCAGATTTCCCTACTTTTGTCAGTTTAACCCTAACTGGTACATTAATGAAGTTTTTCATAATAAATATATGAATATTCTTTGCAGAAAATGTCATTAACGCACCAGTTAGGGTTCACATTAATATCACAAAAGTAGGGAAATGTAGTGTTAGGTTTTCAGCCCTAGCTCCCCACCCCCAACCCCCAAGCAGCAAAAGGGAAAAACATTAGGATTTTGGGTCTGTGGCATCTTGGCAAATCAGTGGTGGGGTCTTCCTTGGGGTTATCAGCCCTAATGCCAGCCCCGTTCCCTGAGCAAACAATGTTAGACGTGATCTCCTCTTTCACACAGGACCCTGTGGGTCCTGTGTGAAGAAAGGTACAACAGACTGTGTTGACAACATATGGTAAAACATACTTCTCCGCCTTTGAAGAGTGTATCGCTATGAGACACTGGTTTAGAGCCATACCTTGTGCTTCGCACAGGAGGTTACAGGCTGGGGGGGGGGCGGGGTGAGCATTAGGGTTGAGAACCTCAAGGCAGACCTCACCACTGATTTGCAAGGACTCCAGAGACACAAAACCTTAATGTTTTTTCCTTTTGGTGCTTGGGGGATGGGGGTGGGAAGTTAGGGATGGGAACCCTAACACTACATTTCCATACTTTTGTGACATTAAGTTGAACCCTAAGTAGCGCATTAACAAATTCTCTTGCAAAAGATTTTCTTATTTTTTTGAGATAGTGTAATCATATCTTCATTCATGCAGGTCCCAAATGGACCTGCTTGAACAGGCTAAGGGAAGACTCCCTTCACCTATAGAAGTCAAGAATTCATGGGGCTGTCAGAGCCACGGAAGCACAGGGCCTGCTTGTCCCTGCACTTCTTTGTCACTGCAGATAGAGATGCACAGGCAAAGAGTCCATCTTTCAGCCAGTGCAAACTGTCCTCTGCCACCCATGGATGCAGAAATGCACGGCCCTATGCCAAGAGGACAGTTGTCTTCACTGTACGGCATCTGGGCCCATGCGGACAAGCCTGCTGCTATTGTTCCCTGTCTGGGGGATGAGTGGCATAACAACACCATCCTTCCACCCTCACCCCATCCAGCTGGGTCACTGAGCTTGCCCCCGAACTCAGCTGACCAGCACAGAATCGCAAAGCATACAGTCGTGGCCAAAAATATTGGCGCCCTTGCACTTTTTCAAATAACTTACAATTCCTCTAAACATAAATTGAAATTAACAACAGTACAGTATTTGGTCTCCACAATTCTTTATTTCTCTGTTAATATTACAGAACCTTTGTTTTTGATTCAGAATTTAATATATCCTTTTAAATCAGAAAATGAAAAGAAATGGCATTGACAAAATTATTGACACCCTAGACTTAATATTTGGTAGCACAGCCTTTGGTCAAAATAACTGCAACTAACGCTGCCTATAGCCATGGATGAGCTTCCTGCACTCTTCTACTGGCAGTTTGGCCCACTTTTCTTGCAAACTGCTCCAGTTCTCCCAGATTTGAAGGGTGCCTTCTCCCAACTGCTGTTTTCAGATCTCTCCAGAGGTTTTCAATGGGATTTAGATCTGGACTCATTGCTGGCCACTTCAGAACAGTCCAGCATCTTGTCTTGAACCATTCCTGGGTGCTTTTTGAAGTGTGTTTGGGGACATTGTCCTGCTGGAAGACCCATGACCTTCGACGGAGACCCAGCTTTCTGACACTGGGTTCAACATTGCACTCAAAAATGGCCTGGTAATCTCCAGATTTTATGATGCCATGCACACATTCAAGGCACCCAGTGCCAGAGGCAGCACAGCTATCCTAAAACATCACGGAACCTCCTCCATGTTTGACTGTAGGGAAGGTGTTCTTTTCTTTGAAGGCTTCATTTTGTTTTCTGTAAACACAGAGATGATGTGCTTTACCAAAAAGCTCTAATTTGGTCTCATCTGTCCACAGGACATTCTCCCAGAAGGATTTTGGCTTGTTCAGGTGTGTTGTGGCAAACCCCAGTCAGGCTTTCTTATGTCTCTCTCTCAGCAGTGGGGTCCTCCTGGGCCTCCTACCATATAACCCCCTTTCATTGAGTTGGTGACGGATGGTGCGAGTTGAAACTGTCATACCTTGTGTCTGAAGGTCAGCTTGAATCTGTTTGGCAGTTGATCGAGGTGCTTTCTCCACCATTCGAACAATCCTGCGCTGCAATCTTCGATCAAGTTTTCTCTTGCGGCCACGTCCAGGGAGGTTGGCTACAGTGCCATGGGCCTTAAACATCCTGATAACATTACGTACGGTGGAAACAGGAACATCAAGGTCTCTGGAGATTGATTTGTATCCTTGAGATTGTCCATGATTTGCTATAATCTTCTGTCTGACCTCCTCAGACAATTCTCTGGCTGTCTTTCTTTTCTCCATGCTCATTGCGGTACACACAGTGACACAAAACAGGAGAATGAGTCGTTTTCTCTATTCAAACTGGTTGAATGAGTGATTTTTATATTGCAGGCACCTGCAACTCACCACAGGTGAGTTTAATTCCAAAGTGAAGGAGAATCACCTGCTTGAAATCTAATTATTTCTAACTACTTCTAAAAGGTGCCAATAATTTTGTCGGGGCCATTTAAGGATTTCTGTGTGGAATAAGCTAAGACTTAGTAAATTTTTCTGCTTTTTGTGTTTTATTCCACTGCAAACCAAAGAAATACATGTGTGGATACCAAAATATTTTTAATTTCAACAATTTTCTGAAAGGAATGGTGCATTATTAGAAAAAACTGCAAGGGTGCCAATATTTTTGGCCACGACTGTACCTGCTAGGGTCAAGACTGGCACTAAACACAAAGTTTCTTTTGTTCTATAAAGGTTTTTACCTCTCCTTTGGCTAGCTGGATGGCTGTATCAGCCCTGTCCCAGTGCATGCGGCTGTTCCGAGTCTCGGCAAGTGCTAACTGGGAGGGCTTCATTAAGCCCATCCTTCATTTTTCATCCATTTTTCTTCTTGAACTCAGCTGGATGTGCAATGAGCACAATGTGCACACTCCGCCGACACGGAGACACTGTCAGCACTTTGTATGCTGGCCATTCCTCAAGCTACGAGACTGCATACGTGCTGCCATCTGGATTTCCCCAGGTGGTTGTTGAGCAGCAAGTCGTGGAATCTCCCCTCCCCAAGGGAAGAGAGCAGTCCCAAAGCAGTCCTATGGATGCTCAATCTTCCCTTTCCCAGCCGAGCCCCCGAGCGACCAGAGTCCATTCCCACACCCGGGTCAAACTGCTTGGCAGCAGGGAGGTATAGATGCCTCAACCCACTGTGCCACTGGGCCAGTGCTCACACAAAGTTTCTTAACAGTTGTATGTATGTATATGTGTGTTTGTGTGTGAGTGTGTGTGTGTGTGTGTGTGTGTGTATATTTTCCCCAAATTTTCAAGATACAGTAGCCGTTTTATGACTCCCCTTATAAACATAACATGTAACACTTATGGTATATTGGCTGAAATGTCATTTTGCACCAGAAATGTGAAAATACCTCTTGTCCAGGATTTAAAAAATGACACCTGTAGTGTGTATGAGGTGGTGTGGAAAAATGGCTGTGTTGAAAGTCTGGAGTCAAAATATTGAAAATTAGCAAAGTTATAAGTAAATGTTAAAATATTGCAATGTTCACTCATGATCTAGGCAGTTTACTGTATTTGTAAACCAGATTTTCAGCATAGCCTTCTTATTACTCCACCTCATGAACCCGGTAGGTGAAAGGTTTGAAATCCTCACCAAAATGTCATTCAGTGCCACCAAAACATTATTGTGCACTTCGGGTGTGAAAACACATTTTGGCCGGGATATGGAAAATGACAGCCATCATGTTCATGAGGTGGTATGAGAAAATGGCTATGCTGAAAAGTTGGGGTCAAGATATTTAAAATTACCAAAGTTATGAGCAAGCATAGACAGATTTCAACGTACATGCATAACTTTGTCATTTTTATATATTTTAACTCCAGATGTTCAGTATTGCCTTCTTATTGCCCCATCACATGAACAAGGGCAGTGAGAATGTTCAGATCTTGCCTGAAAGGTGATTTTGCAAAGCGACTGCGAAATTGCCTTACTGGTCAGATTTGCTACCCATTGTTTTTTTCTTTTTTTTTTTTTAAACCTGTGAGAAAGAAAGGGTCCCTCACGATCTGATCCCCCACCCACCACACCTTAACCTCTCTACTCAGCACCCACCAAGTCACACCCTACTTATGCTCCCCACAAACACTCACCCACCTGAACATGTCCCACAGTGGATCCACTCTCTGACTGACGACACGTCTTGCTGCTGGAACTGGCGACTGCAATATGAGAAAATAAGGCATATATTTTTAAATGCATTTCAGTGGGGTTTGAACTTTAATTCATAACTTGGGTTTGAACTTTGATTCATAACTTTGTCAGTTTTGCATATTTTGACCCCAAATATTTAACATGTCATTTTTGGGACCCCACCTCATGACCAATGGTGGTGGAATTATGGTTTGCTTTATTACTGGGGGACGTTCCAACATTGAGGATTGGACACCCCAGAGTCAGGCTAGTGTTCGGTAGCACCGGATGGGCACCTTGGTGTTGCCAGGCATGTAAAGGGTACGGGGATGGGCAACCTGGAGGGGAAGGGGGTGAATGAAGTGGTACCGAGGGTGGGTAACCCGGTCTACTTATACAGTTAGAAATAAAAATGAAACTTGGGAAAAGGGGTGGGTGAGTGACCTGTAGCGGAGAGGGAGAAGGAATCGATACTGGGAGTGGGCACCCCAGTCTGCTAATTAGATGGATAGATAGCTAAGAGCACCCTCTCAGTAAACTGCCAGCACACTGCTTACCCAGAGGGTGAAGGAGCCAATGAGGGAGGGAAATATACTAGACCTGGTACTGGAAGATGGTGAACAGGTCAGGGATGTAAGGGTGGAGGAACCTCTAGCAAGCAGTGACCACCGCACAGTGTGGTTCTCAATCAGTCTGGGTAGAGAAGTAGCCACTACAAAAACTAGGGCCCTGGACTTCAAAAGAGCAGACTTTGGCAGGATGGGACACATATTGGAAAGTCATATGGCAAGCCTCCGCCCAGAAATGGACACGGAACAAAAATGGGCAGTCATCAAGGCAGGACTGGCTGAAGCCACTAAAACTTGTGTCAAGAGCCAGAGTAAGAAAGCCAGGACCAAGAAACCAAGTTGGATGAGTAGAGAGGTTGTGGAGAAGATGAGAGAGAAGAGGAATGCATTTAGGATCTAAAAGAGATCCAACATGGCAGAAGACAGAGAAGAATATATGAAGAAATCCAGAGAAGTGAGCAGAGTGGTAAGGGCAGCAAAGGCGGATAGGCCCGATGGTGGCACTTCCTGAAAAAAGTTGTACCCATGCTTGTCTGCACACTTTTGAAATGACCCCTTTCCTTGTTTTTGCTGGCCAAAAAATGGACCTTTTTAATACAAAAACAAGGAGTCTGTTACGGCCTCCATCCCCCTTTTCACTTAAAGTGAGGAAAGTGATTATCGGTTTGCATCAGATGCACACATAATGTTGTTAAACAGTAATCAGCTGTATGTAAAAGCTTGTTTATATGTTTTGAATGCATGCTTTCTTAAATATGTTTACTGTGCTTTGTGGTCATTTAAATAAGCCTGGTCATCAGTCTTGTAGTAGACAATATACCCAGGTGAATATTTTCTGTTTAGGGGTCCGTGCCCGGGGTCCATGCCAGATGCATTCCTGAATGTATTACTCCTGGCATTACTACTTCCAAATGGGTCGCCCGGGGGTCCCCATACAGTGTCATCAGCAGTAGGGACCTCAGTGGATACCCCCTTGGTGGAACCTTTAGACAGCACTCCAGGACAGCACACAATACTGTAGGCAGCAAACTGAAATATGTACTATAATCCCGGACCACAACTTTGTGTATTACACCTGAACTCTAAGAATTCTCTCTTGTTCTTATGTATTTTTAATAACATTTATCAAGATACTTATATATCTTTTGAAATTATTATAACCTGTTTTACTTTATTGTGGTTTTCTTTCTATAAACTATTGTGGAAAGTCTGATTCATTATCATCCAGCTCCTGTAGAAATCAAAGTAAGCACAGAACTGCGTGACACATCAAAAAGTAAAAGATAAATCACAGAAAGGCAAGTGTGGAATTGGTGGTGTGCTCCTCTGTAGCTAATATACAATGCTGCTAAATATAAGTACTGGTTATTTATGAGCAGTTAATAACAGGGTTAAACAGGCTCAATTACATAATTGGGACTATAATCCCGGACTATAATACGTGCTTCACAAATGCAGAGTACAGTTAGAATGTCACTTCCCCAGTCACTTCTGACCATCCACTCCTGAAAAATATATAATGGCATTTAAATTGGTGTTTAAGCAAAAGTTAATTCAACTTTTACTTTGCTGGTGAACCCTGCTGTGAAATGACTATAAAATAATCAGAATCAAGAGTACCAAATACCCCGGGGAATACACCCATATTCCTTTACAAATGGGCTTCTAATTTGAATCGGGTACCAAAGTATTTTATAGGCTGTCCAACAGGTCACACTCCCGGCCTTTGACCGGACACTGGTGGTCATGATCTGTCCACCGGTGATCTGCCCAGGGAGTTAGGAACAGTGCTGGGGGGGGGAGGTGGAGGAGCAGCTCCCTGGGAGCAGCCCTAGTACCGGGACTTGTACTTGAGGTGGACTTCCCTGTGGACTCCAGAGGTGAAGGTCTCTCTCTGGGGGTAAGGGGGGGGCTCTTAACTGGACATTGGGGATGAGAAGTGGGTGAGGATCTCCTTGTGTGGGGTGGGAGGGAGCAGCACTTTGGGCCAGGCTTCGGGCAGTGCTTGGACCCCAGCTTGGACTCGGCAGAAGACAGAGCCAAACAAAAACTATCCAGACTGTCCAGACAGAGTAGCCAGAACAGCAGTGTTCTCACAAACTGAGCCTAGTACGACTGTCCAGTTGGGCCAGACAGCCCAGATTTTACTGATCTGGTGGTCGCAGTTAGACTGTTCAGTTTTCACCCATACCCCTTGGACTTTAAGGCAAAAAGCCTTAACACTCTAGGATACTGACTCTAAATGAAACTTTTCAAGTAAAGGCACTAGTTTCCGTTAGTGTTTAGAAACTGTACTTCCATATTTGATTTTCTGTCCCACTGTATGTATGAAGACTATTTTTTCAGGTAAGGAATGACCAGGGGAATGGTGAACACATGTATAGGTGTGACTATACAATGCATACGATTCGATACGATTACTACTATATTCTAGTAAAATAAACATAAGCTTGCTCGAGTCAAATCTAAAATGCAGACACAAAAATGCTGCTGACACTTTTCTATAATAACCCCGGATAATAATTAAGGAGACTTTCTGCAAAATGTCTCGGATCCAGGTCTCGGACAATCGGCGAAATACAGGTAAATTGTGCACAGCAGTTATACAAGGTCCCATACAAGGTTCAGCTTTTTGTATGCGTTGACAAACTCAGAACAGTTACTGTAACCAGGTGCTGTAAGAACATGACAAACTTTCATTAATCCCGGGCCTTAATTGCTTCTGTTCTAATAGATCAGTGGGGTGCTCCCGGGGGCAGTTCTTATCCATAGCGAGGGACAGAAGTAAATCCCGGGGGTAAATCGGGGTCATACTCCAACCAGCACTCCAAGCTGGATAGAGACATTTAATTTTTTCCACGATCCCGGCATTTAATTTCAAAGTTTATTTTGCACCCGATTTTGCAGCACAAGCCTGAGACCCAAAAATCAAGTTAAATTAAAAAAAAAAAAAAGAGAGCCTTACTGTCACTTTTTGAAGGCTCCATGCCGTGGCTGCTTAGGGGACTGGGTTAGGGGAGTCGGGTCGGGTGTCACTCACGCACCTGCTCGCACAGCAGGCGCACACACACAACGAAAAATAAAACTCCCTTTATTTCATTCATTTGTTCTTGTTTTATCACAAGCCTTATAATAGCATATTGTTTTTCTTGCCTTTGACTAATTTTTTTGACAGATTTTGATTGGTTAATTATCTTTTGAATTTGTATCTGTACTCTGTGTTGGTTTGCTATTTTATTAAGATTTACACAGTTGTGTCTATTTTAAATCACGATGAAGCTCAGAGACAAGTTAGAAGTACTTTTCACCATTAATCAACTGTTAGTGTACATAATGATCAATGGCACAACCATAATTTATCACTTTATTCATTCTAAGGACATCCTGTATAATTAAAAAAAATTTGATTAAACAAATGTGCCGTTGATCGAGGCACAGTAGATCCATTTACCTCACAGAAGCACCGCAGCTCCACCAGAGCAAATCAGTAGCCCCATTTACTTCCCTCCTCCCCTGGAAACTTTTAAATGCCTAAAAATAAATAAGAATTTTCTACAGGGACAGATTGGAGGTAGAGTGGGGTGGGGGCAAGCGAAATGGTGTAATGATCATCTGCCTACACCTGTAACCATTACTTAGGTGGGTTCAAGGCATATTGTAAACACTGGCACAAGGTTTTTTTCGGGCGGGGATTGTACGATTGTGCTTGCTGGTTTTGACATAACCATTAACAGATAACGCCAATCACAGACATGATTCTGGGCTACAGACAAAATCTCAATTTAAAAACCCTGAGTTTTGATCAAGTTAGATTCCTCAGTAACGGGGCTGTAATGGGATCGAGAACTGATTAAAAAAGACACAGCAAAATAAGGACAGGAGACATAGTGGAATGAAGAAATAGTTTTATTAACCAATTTGAGATTATTCATGTAAATAAAAATGTCAAAAACATTTCATGTCCCCTTTAATGTTTGATTTACTGTATAGCACTTTCATAGCACTTAAGCGGTGCCGGCACCCTGAGGTGAATATTAAAGGGATGAGCCAGGGAGAGGAGAACAGCAAACACAACACATCCAGAATTATCAGTTGTCCTCCCGGCTTGTCCTCCACTCCCGGCTGTTCCCATTCCACCCTAATGATTTGAAATTGAGGAGCCACATTGCAGGAAAATGTAAAAAACAGGACCCTAATAAAGAAATACATGGAGGCAAGCTTCTGTGTTTGCAATTTTAAAAACACCCCTTTTCCACGATTTTTGCGACGCAGATACGTACATCAGTGCAGAGAGAGTGCCACCACCATGCGGCTAGAGAACAGAGGTTAGCGCAAGGGATCAAAGAAGGAGAAAAGGATTTCTTCAGATATATCAGAGAGAAGAGGAAGAGCAAGGATCAAATTGTTAGGATCAGGAGGGGAAGTGGGTGGGTAGAAAAGGGGTCTGAGCAGGCAGAAGTACTTAATGAATACTTCTGTTCAGTCTTCACCAAGGAGAGGAATGGACCTGTACCTGAGAAGAAGGGCGAGGTGGGAGAGGGTGGAGGAGAAGCTACCACGGATGGGGAAATAGTGGTGGAAGGGGTGAGGGAGGGCCTAAAGTTCCTGAAGGTGGACAAGGCACCTGGCCCAGATGGAGTCCACCCCAGGGTGCTGAGAAAGTTGGCAGAGGTCCTGGCAGGGCCATTGGCGGACCTGTTCAGTACCTCTCTGAACTCAGGGTGCGTGCCCAGGGACTGAAGGGAAGCACATGTGGTACCTCTCCATAAGAATGGGCCCAAAGATGAATCAGGGAATTACAGACCAGTAAGCCTTACTGCAATTGTGGGAAAACTGATGGAGACAATCCTCAAGGAAAGACTGGTGCAATTTCTTGAGGATAACAATCTCCAGGACTGCAGGCAGCACGGGTTTGTCTCAGGCAGATCCTGCCAGATGAACTTGGTTGATTTTTACGACTAGGTTACGAGGACACTGGACAGGGGACATGCAATGGGTGTCCTCTACCTGGATTTCAGTAAGGCCTTTGACTCGGTGCCATGCAGTAGGCTGACCTGCAAGTTGAAGAGTTTGGGAACAGGGAGGAAACTGGTCAGATGGGTCGGGAACTGGCTGCAGGGTAGACAGCAGAAGGTAGTGGGGTGGGGGGCATCTGAACCCGGGGCAGTAATAAGTGGTGTACCACAGGGCTCAGTGCTGGAACCAGTTCTGTTTAACTTTTCATAGCTGACACTGCAGTGGGGATTAAGAGCAAGATCAGTTTTTTCGCAGATGACACAAAGATTTGTGCCGAGGTAGAATGTGGGGGAGGGAGTAAAAGTACTTCAGGAGGATTTGGTAAAACTGGAGGAATGGTCTCACACTTGGCAGCTTGGTTTCAGTGCCAAGAAGTGCAGAGTGATGCATTTAGGGGGCAAGAACCCAAGACACAGTTACTGGCTGAAGGGTGTCCCATTAACAAAATCCAAGGAGGAGAAGGATCTGGGAGTGCTGGTAACCGGAGAGATGAATGACTCTGCTCAATGTAGGAAGGCAGCAGCGAAGGCAAACTGGATGCTAGAGTGCATAGCAAGGGGGATTACTTCTAGGAGTGCGGAGGTCATCTTACCCCTGTACAGGTCCCTGGTGAGACTGCACCTAAAGTATTGCGTGCAATTCTGGCTTCCCTACTTGAAAGGGGACATCAAACTACTGGCAGGGGTACAGTGCAGGGCAACAAAAATGATCCTGGGGTTGGGGGACAGACCATGTGAGGAGAGATTGAGAGAGCTCAATATGTATACCGTGGAGGAAAGAAAGAGAGAGGGGATATGATTGAGAACTTCAAGTACCTGAAAGGTTTGTACAGAGTAGACACCAGGTGTATGTTCAATCTGAAGGGTGGAAGGGAAACCAGGGGATATGCTGTGAAGCTGGAAGGGGGCAGGTTCAAGAGGGAACTGAGGAGACACTATTTCACAGAAGGGGTGGTGGCAGGGTGCATGCTCTGCCAGAGGAAGTTGTATCATTGCAGATGTTGGGGGCTTCAAGTGGGGGTGGGACAGATTCAAGGGGAGGGTACAAATCAAGAGGGGGTGGGAGAAGGGGGAGAGCATATGAGGGAAGGGGCAGCTGCTGTCTAATGGACTGAAGTGCTGCACACTCGAGCAGACTAGATAGACCAAATGGCCTATATCTGTTGCCAATTTTGTATGTTCGTATGCTTAAACTGAAGCTGCCAGGGTTCTTGGTTCATTTTTCAACTGAAGCTAGCAGCACGACTCCAGCTGTGGCTTCAGAATTCAAGAAAGTCCTGCTGTTCTCATACAGAGAATGTGGGTGAATGTCTCCTATCACTATACAGGTTGGGGGACATGTTCAGGTGAGTGAGGGTGTATGTGGGGTGCAGGGTGCTGAGAGGTCTCTTATCACTATGCAGGTTGGGGGACATGTTCAGGTGAGTGAGGGTGTATGTGGGGTGCAGGGTGCTGAGAGGTCTCTTATCACGATGCAGGTTGGGGGACATGTTCAGGTAAGTGAGGGTGTATGTGGGGTAGAGGGTGCTGAGAGAGAGGTCATGATGGGGGTTGAGGGTGCTGAGAGGGAGGTCGGGATGGGGTGTGTGGGGGGGGTCAGATCATTGAGGGACTGGTTTCTTTTTTACAGGTAAAAAAAAATTGAAGGGCAGTTTTCTTTATTTTAGGGTTGATTCTGATACAGGGGATTGGGTACCCCAGTGTTGGGCTATGTTCTGTGGCACCAGGGATGGGCAGCCTGGTACCACAATGTAGGTAGCAGGAACTAGGGTGTGGGCAACCTGGAGGGGAGGGGAGGGGGGTCAAGAGAAGTGGTACTGAGGATGGACACTCTGGTCCACTTAACATTGGGAAGGGACGACCTGGAAGGGGGAGAAGTGGTATCGAGGGTGGGGACCTTGGTCCGCTTAAGAAAACAGATTGATTGACGCAGACAAAGAGAGAGAGAGAAAGAGGGAGATACACAGATATGTAGACACATAGAGAGACAGAGAAAGAGAGACCAGGGAAGCCAGCTCATTTTATGGATTTTAAATATAAAATTTTTATGGATTTTCAATGCTTGTGAGTTAAAAAAAAAATGGTGGCCGACACAGTCAGTACTTTTCTTCCACACGAAAGGTAAATTATGCAAATAAACTGTTAGTCTTTTGTTTTGTTTTTGATTATTACCATTTACTTTTCTCAGTTAACTAAAAAATCTTTTTGGAATTGTATAATATTTTTTCACGAAACCTTTGAAATGCATACCCGTGGCATGTGCCCCTTCAACCCTGAAAAGTTCATGAAAACATTCCACAGTGTCACGGCTATAACTGAGAGAAAACAAATACTCAATATTAAGTATAGGGAAACCAAACTGTTTTTTTTTTTTTTTTTTCCATTTTTTGGCTCTCCATGTCTTGAAAACCGAACAAGATGCTGTCCAAAACTGTTCGCGACTTGAGAGTCTGACAGCCTGACCGTGCATGCTAAATTTGGGACCATTTCGTCATACGATGCCAAAGTTATTAAGGTAAAAAAAAAATTGGGGCTTAACATTAAACAGCCAACTCAAGCCTAGCTATAGGGTTGCTACCATGGATGGGGATTGTTCTGTATACCTGCAATTATTTATCAATTAAAAGTATACTGTATACCTACGTTAATTAGACCACTAAAAGTATATACCTACACTAATTAGAAGTACATTTCTGCACTACATACAACTCTATGGGATCACACCAGCTACAAATAATTCCCTAATGAATTAACCAGCTAAAACCTACAAAATAGTGATCCGTAAACCTTGTAAAGTACAGCCTGGAAAAAAGTAATGTTGGTACATTCTTTTGTTTGTACTTTATGTTGATTGAAAATCTCAGATAAACGCAGAGATACACACTTCATATGTCAGACATTAGTATCAAATACAGGAGTCATCAAATGGTACAGGATACATATTTTTATTTATTTATTTATAGTATAGGAGTTGCAACCCTTTGAGTCATAGACTCGTTTCCAAAGGCTCCATGTCAAGTAGAAGGTGTTACAAAGACGAGGACAACAACAGGTAATTACAGTTAACAATGGTGAACAGTCATACCAGTGAGGGAGCAAACTGGTAATATGAATGTGAATACATCATACATGGAGTGATTGTCTATATAATTGGTAGCTAAAAAAACAAAACAAAATAAAGGCAGCATTACATGCATACAGAATCTACAGATGTGCAGTGTACATACTTATGCCCATAAGTCTGGGCATAACGATTGCGAATATGGGGGAAACACAAGATGATTACATATCAACAGGAAGTGTTTATACGAATGGCTACACTCTGCAAGAGAAGTAGTTGGTCCAGATCTATAAAATAAAAGCCCAAACATATTCAACAACCAGTGCTGATTAGACCCCTTTTCCAAACATATTAAAGCCCCCAGTATGTTAGTGCTCTCTGAAAAGCTCTAAACACCGTTTTGTAAAGCAGATTTTTAAATATTTAACCATATGTACTGCTTAATTGGAGATTGAAAAAGTTTGATCTAAAATATCGCAACAAGCTGAAAATAGTCAAAAACAAAGAGGAATTATTTAAGACCAAGGTTAAGGTAGCAAACTTGAATTATGAACTGAGGATCATAAATAGAGGAATCTAATTGGCCGAGAGCTCTTTGAAGCCGTGATGATATCGGGCTACATCATCATGGCTTCAAAAAAGTTCCGACTCTACCAGCCTCCTTGCTGTCTACTGTCTGAGAACTATTTTTTCAAAATGTACTCCTACACCACCCAAAAACTCATTCATAAAACATTTTAAAACCTGTTTCTTTTATTTTTTTTATTTATAAAACTTGAAACTCCGTTCATAATAGCAATAAGTCACTCCAGGGTGTGGTATATCACGGGATATCATCACTTCTCGGGTGGTTGGGCGCACTCAGCCTGCGGCCTCGTGCCCGACCACCCGAGGCGTGACGATATCCCATGACATACCACACCCTGTCATGCCTTATTGCTTAATTATACCATGGACATAAGTGAACAGCCAATGAAATGGTCAGATTCGCATTTTACCACCGGTGTAAATCCTCTGATAATCACTGGCTGTTGAGGAGCAAATGGTGGTCATCTAAATCCTAATCACCTGCAGCACAGGAATAAATACAATAAAAATAAGCAAACAAAGCAACCTCTTTAAAAGCTGTATTTTATTATAGTAAAAAAAATGAACCTTGGTATAATCACAATAAGCCACTCGGAGGATGTGGGTTATCTGGGGATTTACCACGGCTGGTGAGGATTTAACCACTTGGCTGTGCCTCATGGGCAAACCACTCCAGCAGTGGTAAATCCCCCGATAACTCACACACCCTCGTGGCTTATTGCTTAAATAAACTTAGTCCAGTCTAGGTATCCAGCTCAAGTTTCCTCCTCTTCGTCAGACTCCTGATCCAGCTCAGCCCTGGTTTGAGAGGCCTCAGATTCCTTCTGGCTCTGTTCCACCTGCCAGCCTGCCTCCATGGGATCGGTAAACTGAAACGTATGCCCCCCATAGTAGATCTTTAGGTGTGTGGGTATAAGCAGAGAATGCGCCACTCCAAGGCATTTCACGGTGGCCCGAACCCCGTTGAACTTTTTATGACGGATCCTGGTGGCATATGAGAGGTCCAGAAAGAAGTGCAAAGTATGTCCCTTAAAGTTTAGCTGCTCCACGCTATGAGCTACCTGCAGGATCTCTTCTTTTATTGCAGCTCCATCTGTGGCCAGGAGAACAGTTCTGGGGAGCTCTTTCTGTGCCTCCACTGAGTGAGGCAAAGTACGGTAGGCCTTCACAAAGTGGGTACTCAAATCGGGAGCCAAATTTAGTACAGCAGGTAGCCAGTTCTTAAGGAAAGTTAGGAGGTCCAGATCCTTGGACCCCTCTGATAGCCCAACCAGTCTGATGTTAGGTGCACAGTTAGCGTTTTCCAGTGCTTCTAATCGGTAACAAAGCTGGCCATTCTCCTGAACCAATATAGTTGTGGTTGATGAGGCTCGAACTGCTTGGCTTTCTGCTGCATTAGCTGTCTTGGTGGCCACTTCAGTTTTTACATCTTGTTCACCCAGATGCTGAAGAATGGTCTCCACTTTTGAGTCTGTGGCCTGTATGGATAGTTGCAGTGCCTTCCAGGGTGGCTTCCCCATGCTACTAGAGGATGTAGAGGTAGCGGCCTGTTGTTCCAGTGATGGCTGTGGCTTTCCCCACTGGGGCTGCTTTTGTGTGCACGCCCCACAGCAAAATTTGGTATTGAACTGTTCCAGATGCCACCAGAAATCCCAAGACAAGAGAAGATCCACTTCAAGATGCTTGAAAAATGTAATAAAAGTTATAAAACTTTTACTCGGAGCAGAGCGATTGTGAGGCATGTTCACTCAGTAGTAGTGCTCAACAGCGCCCCCATGTTGGTACATTCCGGAACTAAACCCTGAGGGGAAAAAAGGACTCTTACCAAAAGTATCCTTGATGTTCGACTTAGAATATGCCATGCCTTTCACCCATGTCTGCCACAGTGCTTCAGTCCAGGCGTCCTCCACTTTCCCCGACTGTACTGCACTGTAGTGCTCGTCACAGATGCTCGTTCCTGACTGCTGCTACTACAAATGCCTTTCCTGATGGCTGCTTCCCTGAATACCAACAATGAACTGTTGCACTATCGCTAACACTCCAGAGCTCACAGACCACATGCCACCACTGAACTAAAGGAAAGAGCACCCCCAGATAGTGCCCCTTATATAGAGAACCGCTACACTACAGAAACCCATACAGCCCACAACAACAAAATGCAAACCATAAAACCACTACAGTTGGAAAATGCCAGGGGGAGAAAACCAGGACGTGCTGTACACAGGAAAACAGCTGACCAACCTGCAGATATAAAAACTGTAACCATTCAGTGTATTATATAAAATAAACAACTGGTATACAATTAGATGTATATCCATCAATGGAGCTAGTTAGGGCAATAAAGCCATTCACTCTTCAGGCTTGTGGCCTTATAGCCCTGTCAGTGGGTATACATCCTTGTGTACCACACTTACCCATTATTTATTCTAAAACAAACTCCTTTAATTTAGACATTAATATTGAAGAATGAAAAGAACACAAAGTAGGGAAATGAAAATCATTAGGGGTTGGTGAATCAGTGGTGGGATCTTCCTTAGGGTAGTCAGTCCTAAATACCCAGCCCCTCCCCTGAGCAAACAAGGTCAGACATGATCCCTTATCTTCATGCAAGGCCCTGTGTGAAGAAAGCAATGACAGATTCTGCTGGCAACATGTGGCAAGCCATACTTCTTCTCCACCTACCTTTGAAGAGTGTATCACTGTGAGATGCTGACTTGGAGCTGTACCTTGTGCTTTGGACAGGAGGCTACGGACAGGGGTGAGGGGGTGGGCATTAGAGTTGACAACCCCAGTGAAGACCCCACCACTGATTCACCAATAATCTGGAGACCCAAAAACCCCGTTTTTCTTTTTCCTACTTGTTGCGCTTTGCATTCTTCAACCCTAATGTCTGTATTAACATAGTTTTTTTGCAATTAATTTCACTTATTTTTCTGATAGTGAAATCATATCCTGATTTGCACAGGTCTTGTCAGGACCTACACAGAATGAAATAAACAGGATAACGGAGATGGGTCTGACCCAGTACATGGGCCCATCTGGCTTCGACATGCATATGAACACTGTCTGAGGAAAGGCTCTCAGCCAAACACAGGGTGTTGTGTGTGTGCTAAAACACTGCTCCATCCCTCCCAAGGCTGGGCTGGAGCTGCATGCTGCAGCACTCCCCAGCCTTGGCCCATTAAGCTGGCTTGCTGAGTTTGCACCTAAACTCAGTTCACTGGCTCGGGAAGGCAGTGTGGTCCCCACTGGACCAACAGACATCCCTACAAACAGTGTTACTCCCTAATTTTTTGGGTGACATTTTGACCCAAAAATTTCAACAGAGTCTTTTTATGACCCCTCCTTCTGAACATTTTTATTATTTAGTTTTTGTTTATCGGGTAGGTGCACTAACCATAGCAAATGACTATTTTCAGGCATGACCCGGGAGGGTACAGAGCAAACAACAGGAAACAAATTACAGTAAATACAAACTGCAGTACATAGTAGACAGTAACATATCAAATGAGCAGTTTCAGCAGGCGTAAACAACAAGGCTGGGTAAATATATAACAGAGTGAAGGTACAGCAAAAATACTAGTAGCTGGACATTAAATCATAACTATTGCAGACATATTAACATATCATATGAGCAGTGTCAACAGGCGTAAACAACAAGGCAGGGTAAATACATAACAGAGTGAAGGTACAGCAAAAATACTAGTAGCTAGACATTAAATCATAACTATTGCAGACATATTAACATATCACATGAGCAGTGTCAACAGGTGTAAACAACAAGGCAGGGTAAATACATAACAGTGTGAAGATGCAGCAAAAATACTAGTAGCTATAAATTAAATCATAACTATTACAGAAAATAGGGGAGGAAGAATACAATGCTGCTTACTGTATAGTCTATAAAATAGCCAATATCAGGTAGGTGTAGCAGAGGAAATATAAGGCAGGGAGGGTAGAGGGTGGGATAGAGTAGAGCTAGGAATAAGATAAGAGGGAGAGTTTAGTTGATGTAAGGGCAGTAAGAGAAAGTAGGAGCAAGTGCAGAGCGTTAAGCGGGGCATGACAGGTGTCATTTTATAACAAATTCGCACAAAAAAGGTCAGCACTGACTACGAGCAGGGTTGGTGCTCACCCCCGGGCTGGTCATTTAACAACATACTGGACAAAGCCTAATTTTACACCAGAAGTGCCAAATCACATGTTGGCCAGGATTTGGAAAATAACAGTTGCCATGATCATGAGGTGGTGTGAAAAAATAGCTACACTGAAAACGTGGGCTCAAATATTGAAACCTACCAAAGTTATGAGCATGCATAGAAAAATATAACATACTTTTATAACCTTGTTGTTTTTTCTTAACTTTATTTTTATTAGTTTCATCAACTGGAAAACAACTGATAGCATTGTCATACAGTAGACGAACCAGACATGTATTACAGTTACCTTCTGAGGTAGCAACCATTTAATCACAGGATCTCAGTGTATTAATAGTATTTTGGTACAGCATCGGGTATGTGTAATTGATCATACATTGCTAATAAGCCGCAGTAATTGTGCTGATGAGCGGTGCCCAAGAGCTGCATGACTAATTTTGGTGCACTTTAGGTCCCGTATCATTGTCCAGTAGTCGTCACCCTCAAAAGGGCAGTTGGCGTCATGCATTTAGGCTAAAGTCATAACCAGCAAATTATATGACAGCAATTAGAAATACTGTTCTAGTAACTTCATACCATCAGCGATAATCGAATAAGCAGCATCCCCCCACTCAAAGCAGTAAAAATACATATTGAGCACAAACTTTAAGATCAGTAGGAAATATTTAGATTAACAGAGCAGCTTAACATTAACTGGCTTCGGGTAGAAAACGATAAACGAGTGACTGATCTTGGACCCCCACACGTGGGGCATGGCTAGATACAGAGCAGCATACTGCGGGAGAAAGAAATATGCACTTCTAAAGGTGAATACTCAAAAAACCACAGACTACTGGCCTTGTGGCACTGAGGGTTGAGGCGCTGGAAGCCACACCTCGTGACACACGGCTCAGAAGCGAGCTCTGGTTGCTGGGGGTCGGCGGGGGGAGAGAGAGGATCTAGTGTCAGATGATGGCTCTCCTCTCCCGGGGATGGGGGAATGTTGTCCTGCTCCTTGGCTGCCTCCTGGTGAAGGCCAGGTGGCAGCATTGGAGTTAGGGAGGCAAGAGCGTGGCTATGTGGTGCACACACACCTCTATGCAGGCGCCTCCACAGTCATGCGGGGGAGGGAAGAAAAGCAGAAAAAGAAGGGCAACCACGAGCTCCATGAAGACCTGCTAGCCAACCAGCATCCTGCTCTGCCACCAGACCACAAGAAATAGCCCTGGTCTGGATTGTGTCCTGGGGGGGAATGTTCCTCCCCCTTCCCACCCCACCATGGGGGGAAGTCTTTGGGGGGAAATGGGGCTTGGGGGTACTGGGGGGAACAGTGGATGGTCTCAGGTGTTGGGTAGGGTGGAGCGTCTTGCCTGTGGTCTCCTGGGGGGAAAAGAAATTATGAAAAACAAACAAACTGTAGAGCTAAATAAAGTTAATGTCCTACAGCCATTTGAAAAAAGTTGTTATCAGAGATATTAACTCGTCAAAGTAACGGAAAGTCACTGAAGCCAGCCATAGCCAGCCAGGCAAGTGAAACCATGCTGCAAAGAAGCATGGCCCTGAGTACTGTTTAGCAAAGCACCCGCCCCTCACAGGACTTCAGCTGGGTCAACCTTCTCCACCAGACCCATTGCTGCCTCTGGTAAAATGTCTGGAGACCCATTTACCTGCCTCAGTTGGGTCAGAGAAGGCCCGTAACTTGTCTTCATGGACAATCCTGAGACATGTAAGATGTATAATGCTGTGTACCAAATAAAGTGTTGAGGGGGCACAGTCAGAGAGTAGTCTGAGGTAAAATGTCTCAAGGGGAACAACTGGAGATCAGTGGGAGGTAAAAAGTCTCAAGGGGGGGGCCATAATCAGAGATCAGTGGGAGGTAAAAAAATCTTGAGGGGGCACAGTCGGAGATTAGTGGGCGCTAAAAAATGCAAGAAAGCTGTGAGGAAGATTTACTTTACAGAAAGGGTAATGCATCTTTGGAACACATTACTAATGGAGGCTATGGTGGCAAAAAACTATTAATGGGTTTAAACTTGGGTGGGACAGGACCACCCAAGTTCCACTTGGGGGAACCAAGAAGAAGGAGAAAGCAAAAGGGAAGGCATGAATAGCCCACTACAGCATTATGCTGGGGAGGGGGTAAGGTTGTGGCATAAATGGGCAGACTTGTTGGGCCATGGGTCTCCTTCTGCTGTCGCTGTGTTTGTGACATCACAGTCTGTTGTTACGGTCTCTTTCTGCTGTCAGATTCTAAGTTGGTATTCCACAGTCTTTAAAATATCATTTGACTGGCCCCAAGTGATCTTAGAGTCGCTGTGTTTGTGACATCGCATTCTGTTGTCAAGCAGAACACAGATTCTCTGCATAGGTTGCAATTTAGTTTTGCAGTCACCAGCCAGCAAGGCTGGTGGCTGGCAAAATCCACTAGCCCCACAGACTTTTCTGCTGGTCCAGCTGATGTGCTCCATGAAGTATTACCTTCTCCAGTACAAGTCTGCAGGTGTTCTTGAACATTTTCCTAGCCCTATGCAAAATCTACTAGCATTTGGCTAATGTGCCAGTGCCAGTTTCAGTCCCTGCTCTGAGGTTACAAAATCCTGCTATACTCACTGCATGGATGTTTTATTTTATTTATTCATTTGAAAGTTCGGTAACCAGGAGAGGCACACTGAGCCATGGCTCATTTCTAGGTGCGACTCGGGGATAGGAATATATATACAGATGTAAACTGAATTACAGAACCAGATTAAGCTATTGGTGGTAATTAAGTGACAAAAATTACTTACCGCAAACCCTGTGGAAATGAGTGAAAGTTAAAAAGGGGTCGTCTACCATAGCTGAATTTATTCGTTGATTTCAAAAGTTTCACTGAGCCAATAACAGCTAGTTTCCAGCTACGTCCTGCGGGGGAAGGGAATGGGAGTATAGTGACATTCAGAACAAACAGTATAGTACTTTAAAGCAATGCAGACAAAGGGAACAATTATAGCAAAAAATTAAACAATAAGAATTAAGCATTAACAGCATTTTGTGCAAGAAACAGGGGAGCGGAAACTGTCCATTGTGATTAAGGAAAAAAAAACATTTCAGAATACAGTAGCAATGTAGGCTAGTTGCTGTACAATGAAAACAAAAGAAGTTGAGGTAAACAGTTGAGGATCAGGGAAGGGAAGGTAAAAAAGAAGTAGAGGGTACTGAGAAGAGAGGGACAAGTATGAGGTGCAAGTGCAGGACTGAGAAGTAAAATCATAGAGGAGAGAGGAGAGAGAACATAGGGAAGATGAGGAGTAAATATTTAGCGGGAGAGAATTCCAAAGTTTGGGGAAGCAGTAGGAGAAAAAAAGCCTGGCAAGCGAGGGAGTTCCTAGCAGGGAGAGCGAAGGAAGGATATCTAGCATTATAAAGGGAGTAGGAGGAAGGTGAAGGGAAGAGGAGGAGAGAGGGTAAGGTAAGTGGGGAGGGAGGCAAACCAGAATTTCGATATAAAGGAGGCACAGTGACTGAAGCATCTAGCTTCAAGGGCAGGAGAGGGAGGGGTATAAGGGCCACTGGTGAGTACGGCACATGCAGTCCGGCACAAATTGAAAGAAGGCGTGAAAGAGGGGGTCCAGTCTGGCTAGGGTGGTCTTTGGAGAGGCACTGAGGACAGTGTCACCGTAATCGAAAATGGGAAGAATCATTTTTAGAAGACTATCTCGACGAGCAGGAAGAGGGACGCAGCCTTTGTTCCTGTATAACGCAACGAGTTTTGGGCAGAGTTTTTTGTGGGCCCCGGCAAATGTCACGGTGCCAGTCTAGCCTGATCCTCATGTACCTAAATGAAGGAATATCTTCGATAGAGGCCCCATCTAAGGCATGGAAGCAGGAGACAGAGAGAAGCCTAGAGAGCTTCTGCTGAGTGCCAAAGGTCACAGAAACCATTTTCTGGGCATTTAAGGATAGCTGATCTGAATGGAACTAGTGCTGAACTTTATTAAAGTTGAAACCTTGCTGTCAGCTCAAAGGGGGACGATCCTGAGGCAAATAAAACTCATCTGCTTACATATGGATGGATGCAGATGAGCAAGCAGAGGAAGGTCATTGAGGAAGACTGAAAAGAGTAATGGGCCAAAGATGGAACCTTGGGGGACACTAGTGTTGATAGGAAGGGGGGGCAGGAAATCACCAGTTCTAACAGATTGGGATCTACCCTCGAGGTATGAGCTCAACCAGTTTGTGGCAGAGTTGGAAAGCTCTGCTCCCTTGAGTTTATCAAGGAGAAGGGGGTGGGCAACAGTGTTGAAGGCTTTCACCAAGTCGGCAAAGATGGCAGAAGTGATGAGGCTCTGATCCATACCTGTGAGAATGAAGTCAGTGAGCCGAAGGAGGGATGAAGTGGTGAAATGGTGTTTATGGGAGCCAGACTGGAAGGGGTGAAAAAGAAGGAGGAATCAAGGAAGGTGGGAGATTTAAGATAGCACAATGTATTCTTGTAGTTTAGCTAAGGTGAGGAGCAGGGAGATAGGGCAGTAGTTGCCAGGGCAGGAAGGGTATGTCAGTGGCATGTTTCCAGGAGTCAGGGACAGCAGCAAGGGAGAAAGAGATGTTGATAAGGCAGGTGATTGGGAGAGCAATAGCGGGGCACAGAGGTATAGAGGTATGGGGTGGTGAAGCCCATCAGGGCTCCAACCCTTGAGAGGGTTGAGAGCTAAGAGAGCCCTGAGGGAAGTAGGAGGAGAGACTGAGAGAAGGAGAAGGAGAGGAGGTGGGGCGGGGGAGGTGGTAGGAGGGAATGAGGAGAGAAGAAGGAGAGAAGGGAGCAAGCGCAGGAGGTGAAGGAGTTGAACTCAGTGGCTACAGTTAAGAGATTTGAAATGAGGATATCACTAGCCTCAAGGACAGGGGAAGAGGAATGGGTTGGGGGGCCAGAAAAGGGCATAAATGACCTTCCAGAACTTGGAGAGATGGCTAAGATTGATCTGGAAGGTAGAGAAAAAATACTCAGCCTTGGCAAGCCTGGTGGCTCTGGTACAAGCATTTTGAAGAGCTCGGTACCAGTTTAGGTCAGCCGGGGAGCCAGAGGACTTATAAGTCTTCCACGCAAGATCACATTTATAACCCCCCTACAAATGGGGATTCCAGAAAATTCTTCCTTGAGCTTGCCTAAATCCTCACTGCCATGACGGTGTCCTGCGTTTTAGCAGTTTAATTGTATCGCAAGAGAGTGCCTGCATAGCCTCTGTGTACTGTCTCTTTAAGATCTGCCTGGAATGCAATTATAATTAATCTGGGAGGGGACTGAGTATTTTTATGCTCGAGTCCAGCCCGGGCTGTCAGATAATTGTTCCGTTCTGCCTTCACTAATTGCGCAGAGGGAGCTCTGTCAGAAGATGTACTTGTTTGCTGAATATCTATTAGAGTGTTAATGATATTGTAGTTTGTCTAACTTTGAGGCATGGACAGTTCTGTTTATCTCCACCATCTTGGTCCTAGACTGCCAGAATGGGACAATCAGTACTGTTGGGACTCTAAAATGGAGTCTGTACCCAGGGGCTTTGTGGGAGCAAAATTCTGTAGTAATTGTAGTTTTGGTGCCTAAATGAACCTGGAGGGGGAGACCTTGTTGTGACTGACAGAGGAATCAGCCAACCAAACCTTTTGGTTCCTGGGGAAAGTGCCAGGCTGCTTGCAGCTAGCTTCAGATCTGAGTTGGGAAGTGAAGGAGTAACAGCTCAAGATAGTCGAGCAGCAGACCTGCGTAGATTCGCGCAGAAGAACTGTGAAAAGGCTTGAGTTTTTGGCCTGCCAGTTGCTTGCTGCCCCTGAGAGGGAGAAGAGAGTTTATTTCAGACTGAATCCGAGTTGTCAGAACGAATTAAGCCACTGAATTGTGACCAGGCTCCTACCTGAAGAAGACTGAAGATTTGCTGAATGCGATCGGTCTGTCAGGAAGTCCAGCCACCTCTGAACTCCCGGGTTGTGCAGAGACTCTGTAATTGCGACCGGGGAGCCATTTGACTGGTACAGTAGAATTTTCCTTACATGTAAATGTGCTGTGTGCCAATAGTGGGTCATGATTTGATTCCCCACTGTGTGTCTGAACTGTGTTTTGCTTGCTGGAGGCTGCATCCAGCTCCTCGGACTGAAATCCTTATTTATCTCTGTTTGGCCTGGGCTTTGCCACACTGGTCCAGCCAGAATACCCGCTACACAGAGATAATCATTGACGAGAGACCTCCCTGGGGATCAGCCCCCTGCTCAATGCCTTGAACAGGAACGACGCCTCGGTGATTTGTGTGGGCCCTGCTTCTCCTGGCATTCCAGCTCAACAACCTGCAGTCTCAATTTCATCCTGCCTGTGTCCTGTATTGGATATTGTGGGTAATCATCAGGGTAGCTCCCTGCAGCAACAGCTAAATCTGAAGTGTTGTCATCTGATTGCTTCGTTGTCTTTTCTTTGACAAACTGAGCCCTCTGGCTCCAGATTACAAATAGTGTGTGTTGTGCATGTTGCTTTCTTCCATCACAGGGCCCCAGCCAGCTGTGATGTTGGTCTACCACGGACAACATTCCTGGCTAGCCCACCTTTTTCCTACCTGGGTACCCAGAGTGTGTGACTGTGTAGGGACTCTGAAGTGCATGCATAACTGTCTGATTGATTTAGCCGTTAAGCCAAACAACCTGATTATACCCCTTCCGTGTTCAAGTCCCCTGAATAAATTGGATCGAACTCTTTTTGCATTTGACCTGACTGTTGTTCCAGTTTATGCCAAGAGTACTGTACTGTTGCTATTTGCTGTACATAACCTTATTTTACAGGGGGTCCCCAGGGTCGAGCTAGAGGAACCAGCCCTGGTGGTAAGTGCAAACAGTGTGGGTAATTGCATGGTGAATAAGGGTCATTGTGAAAGTGATTATTGTATATTGTTCAAGCCACTAGAAGGGAAAGAGGGGATTACAGTGTCCTGGAGGGCTGTGCCCAGGTTAGCTTGACCACTAACAACCCAGACTTCTGGGTGGAGGCACCCGTTTCAGTACCCAGGCCCCTTAACCTGTTACTAGCCAAGCAGGCAGGGGTAGCCCTTGGGACAGTACCACCAAGGGGTACATGTGCATGTAGGCAGACCAGTAATTTGTCTGAGTTCCAGATGAGGTGGGAACCTCAGACCCTGTTTTTTCTGATGGAAGCATGCAGATCCTAGACTGACATGAATTTGGAGTGAACGTAGTTGAATGCAGAGTTGGTATTACTGGAAGAAGAGATGGGGGACAAGTTGGTAGCTAACAGGTCAGCATAGAGCATGTACAAGTCCAGAAACTGAAAGGACCGGATCTGGAGGATTTTAGGAAGAGTTTTAGGGTGATTAATTTTGTGCACAGAATAGACCATATGGTGGTCATTTAATACATCAGGGAGGATGCCAGCATCTGTGATGCGATGAGAGTGAGAGATGAGTATCCAGTCCAGTAAGGGATTTATGATTCGGGCGGGTTGGGTCCAAAATCAGTTGTGTTAGTTGAAGAGTCTTAATGTTTTGGCAGAGATTCAATTGTGATGGAGAATTGGCTGAATAGGTCAGGTATGGATACTTTCTGGAATCCCAGAATGTCTGGAATCTGCTCAAGGGGTAAAATCCAGAATGTGTGCAAAAGATGTCAAATGGTCATGATAGCAAACTCCTCTTTCCCCTCCCTCCCTTCCCTAGCAGGCATCCCCCAAGACTCTATACTTGGCCCCATCGTATTCTCCATTTTCAGAAACAACCTCCCCTCTGTGTGCTCCAGATCTCTCATCCATATGTATGCAAATGATACCATACTATTCACCTCTGGCCCTGACCTGTCCTCGATCAAATCCACCCTACAACATGATTTCCACTTGGTTCAGTCCTGGTTCCAGGCTAATAAACTCAAATTAAACACATCCAAAACCATCTCAGTGACCTTCGAAACCTTACAAAGAATAGCAAAAGCTCTTCCTTCCCCATCCATCACTTCTCTGGACGGCACTCTACTAAGTAAAGTCTCTTCCTATAAGCAACTAGGCGTCTGGTTGGACCCACTACTTAACTTCTCAGTTCATATCATCTACATATCTTCAAAACTTTGCTCTAAGCTCAGTATCCTTTACCGAAACAGAGACTCTCTGCCTCCCCCTGTACGACAGGAGATTCTATCCAAAATCATAATGCCTATCTTTGACTATGCCGATATAGTTTATTGCACGGTGCCCTGTCCCTCGCTTGCTAGACTTGACTCCCTCTTCAACACCTTCTGTTGATTGCCTCTAACTCTTCCTAGAGGACCCACCACTGTGCTTTTCTCTCTTCCCTGGAGCTCCCTCCTCTTTCACATCGGTGTCTCATCCACTCTGTCTCCTTTATCTCCAAATGCTGGTTTAACTACTCCCCTCCTACCTCTCTGCCCACCTCACCCCTGCTCCCTCCTTTACATACTTCCTACACCTAGAGAGTCTCACTTCTTCTCCCTTCCCAAACCATCCTCAAACGTGGGCAAATCTGCCTACACCTATCAGCTCCGCTCTCTCTGGAACTCTAAATCTCCTCTCCTACGAAACTCTCTCACACCTCTATCAAATCTCTGCTGTGCCAGCTGCCCACTCCCTCCTGTTCCCATAACATCATCTAGTATGTGCACTGTTAGTACTGTCTACTTTGCCGAGGGACTGGAGGATGAGATTTGCCTGTTTGCAGATGACACCAAGATCTACAACAGAGTAGATGCCCCAGATGGGGTGGGCAGAATGAGAAGAGGTTTGAAAAAACTGGCAAAATGGTCTGAAGAGTGGCAGTTTTATTTTTTTTTTTTTAACTCTGTTTATACTCCGTACTCATGGGGAACTCTCTCAGGCATCCACCTGTCTTGACGCTGTACCTCCATGCCAGAAAATCTTCAGCCCCGGCACCAGACCGGTGATCCCCCCAGCTCTAAGCCCCCCCCCACCGAGGTATTGCAGCCCTTTCCTCCCAGGGCTCTCTATCTATAATCTGGTAGGCCGGGCTGGGCTCGGCCAAAGGGTGGAAGGAGTCCAGCAGGTGGAGTGTGGTGACGAGCGGTGGTGCCGTCACCTATCCCTGTGGACCAGGATTTTCTAGCTTTTTGTTGCCCCCTGGAAGGCGACATGCTATGACGTCTGCGCATGGCTGCCCTGCTGACGTCTGCCACACTCCCCACCCCCTTACAACTCGAGCTGGTGCTCCTGTAGTACCCCTGATCACCATCAGTGGTCACTATGACACCGAGCTGCCCCTGGAGCCCTCCCCAGGGAGAGGAGAGCCATCCTCCAGATGCTCGATCCTCTCCCTCCCCGGCGGACCCCTCGCTCACTGGCGTAGTGCGGAGGTGTAGCATCTAGCGCCTCAACCCTCAGCGCCATCGGGCTGTCTTGGCAGCTGGGTTTTAACGCAAAGAAGTGCAAGATCATGCACATAGGGAAGAGAACCCTTGACGCTACTTATAGGTTGGGAGGGGAATTGCTGGCAATCACAAGGGAAGGGAAGAGACTTGGGCATCATCATCACACATGACCTGAAATCATCCAAGCAGACCACTAAAGCAGGTAAGGCTAGGGGGATGTTGGGGTGCATTAGTAGGGGTATCACAAGTTGTAAGAGGGAGGTAATAATCTCTCTTTACATGACACTGGTTAGGCCCCTTCTGGAGTACTGCATGCAGTACTGGAGGCCACACCTGCACAAGGCCATTAACAAAATGGAGATAGTCCAGAGAAGAGCAACCAAAATGGTGCAGGGACTGCATCAAAAAATATATGAGGACAGATTAACGGAGCTCAGTATGTGTACTCTAGAGCAAAGGAGAGAGAGAGAGGTGATATGATCGAAACATTAAAACATCTTAAGGGCATTAGCAAGGTGAAAGAGTCTAACATGTTTCAGCATAAGAAAAATAGCAGGACAAGAGGACACAGCATGAGATTAGAGGGATGCTGATTAAGGGGTAATGTGAGGAAGTTATTTTTCCCAGAAAGGGTAGTGAATGCATGGATGGCCTGCCTTAGGAAGTGGTGGATACGAATACAGTGCAGGGCTTCAAACAGGCATAGGATAGGCATAAGGGAGCAATGCAGATAAGTATGAATAAATAGGCCATTGACAGAGTAAAGGCCTATGGCACATTCATAAAGTAGAAAAAATGGACAGACTGGATGGGCCTTGCAGTTCTTATCTGCTGTCTACTTCTATGTTTCTGTGTTACGTTGTATTACAACCACTGCTGTTATCACTCTGTACCCCTTACCTTAATTATATTTGAATCTATTATTGTAGCCTGTATACTGTTCTAACATATCCTGTATTACTTTGTTTACTGCATTTGCTCCTGTATACTTTGTGTTATGTTCCTTCTTCCCAGGTCATACCTGGAAATGAGCCTTGGCTCAGTGTGCCTTTCCCCCGGTTACCAAATGTTTAAATTAAATTAAATAAACAAATAAATGTCGTGTGAGTTCCTGCCATTCTAGATGTTATTGCGTATGCGAGCCCTAGATTTCTGGCAGTATCGAGGTTCCTTGCAATGATCACAACTTCTTTATGGTACTTGGTAATTGCAAAACCTCAGAACAGCCAGAACCTGCATCTGTCACAAATGCACTCCGCAGGTCAGGCCCTCTGCTCCCACAGTGCCAACCTCAGAGTGCAATAGTGTGAACAGGTAACAGACAGGGTAACCCTCCTGTCTGCTTTGGGTCCGAATCACCTGTTAACCTTAAGTTCTGGAGGGATTCAAACTGTGAACCTTATGCTAGCATGCCCAATTTACAGGCTCAGATATGTCCCCTCTTCTGGACTGCAGTACAATCTTTCACCAGGGGCACCAAGCTAGGTCTCCAAAATGAACCCTTAAAACTCTGTAAGAGACCTTGGATATATTCTTACCCTTTCCAAGCTTAGTAACACCATCAAGCCTTTCAAACAGCTGTCAGACTTAACCACATATGCATTACATGCAAAAAGAAACTGAGAAGACACCCAGACAGTATTTCAAAGAAATAGTTGTTTACTAAAAGATGATAAAAATATGTAAAATTAAACACAGAACAATATATCATATAACTTAAAATTTTATAAAACAAAAAGGAAGTTTCATAACAACACTCCTACCACAAATACTTATTTGCTTTCTAACTATTACCTTTATAAGTGCTCTCCCAGTCAATTTCATATGTGTCCATTCCATAATAGGTTTCATTCTTAACTCTATCTGTCCCCAACCCCTTTGATGAGGTGAGCTAGAACCTCCCCAGTTTTAATATTCTTACATCGGTGTCTCTGAGAATGTGAGTCATATGCTTTTAAAAAATCTGTAACTAGCCATTTCCCAAATATGACAGTCTTTAATTAAACATTTCTCTTTAAGCTTAACAATCCCACACTCATGTCCCGTATTCTCAGATACTGTACATGAGAAAACCATTACGGGTCAGTCCAGTGATGACTTTTTCCTGCTACGTCATAAGTCATATATGTGGGACACTTCAAAGGCAGTACAGGTTATGAGGGCCATAAACTCTCTCTAGAAGGATGTCTTAATGGTTCTCCTGGTCTGTTTAATTACATCCTGTAGTTCCAGCTACTGACTTTTAAAGTTACAGGCCAAATCTGCCAACTTGTGTGAGACAATTTCATACACAGACCAGTTATTTATTTTACAGATATCATACAGTAATCATAAGCAAGGGGGCAGAGCGTCACACCTGCACATACAGTAAAATCTGGATTTGACCAGAACACAGGAACCCACGTAAAAGGTGCATGCATTTCATTGTTTTTGATTTGACAACTTGTGCAGATTCCAGCCATTCCATGATTCCAGAAATTCCTTTGTTCTAAATTGGAGCATTACGGCATACCACTCATTTGTCCCTCATGTTACTCCTCAGAAGTGCTCAGTCCCACACTGGAAAGCTGCTAGCCACAGAGAGGAGATGCTCTAAACTCAGACTTTAAAGCAGAAATTCCTAACATTCTATGATGCTAAAGCCAAATTAAATTCTGAACAAATAAAAACACTGAATTCAACATTGCTGTGAGCTTGCATTTATATGTTTGATATGTCCCTCATTTTGAGTGCTATTGCCCCTTATTGTCCCTCATTTTGAGTGACTATGTCCCTCGTGGTAAAAAGTTGAAAGGTATGCATTCCAGTGTTGTGGATTTTACCATCTGTGCAGATTCCAGTATTCCAGAAATGACCATGTCCTGAATAGAGTAGATGTATATATTTAATTATATACAAAGTAGACTGATGTCTGTGGATTACGTTTCTGTGATGTTTAAAATGATTCACAACTGTAAAAATGCAACTTACAGCAGGACAGAGAGCAGCTGCAGTGCAACGTGAGTGTATCCAGATTTCAGAACCCCCATGGGGAAAAAAACCAACACAAAATATTCCGCTAATAGTCAGACACGCACGCGCGCTCACACACACAAGTAAAGGGGGGGAGCAACGCAAAAAATGTGGCTGCAATGTAGAAGGCAGCAGTAAATGAAAAGAAAGCTTGGAATGCTGAAAGTGGAAGGCAGACAGGCCCATTAATATTTGGTGCTTGTGAGCAAAAGCATTGGAGATACTATCAGGAAATGCAGGCAAGACATGGCTTGGGCAGTTCTTGTCTGCACATCCTTTGCATGAGGGAACCAGGGCCAGTGAGCAGGGGGTTAGTTGGCTTACCTTTGCACTGGTGGACAAGCAAAAGCCTTGCCAGCTGAAATCTCATGCACTCCCAGATATGCCCTCTCTGCTGGCCAGGGACTGGGGCTGACTGCGGAGAAGCCACCAACTGCAGCCCCTCGCCCTACACTGTTGACAGGCTGGCTGGCTCAGAGACACCTCACTGCAGCTCAGTGCAATGCAATATGCAGGGGTCTGATACTGCCCAGCATTCTGTCTACAGACCTTACAAGACGGGGTGGGGGGGGACTGTGCTCAGTCCCGCTGCACACCACTGACATGAAAAAATCCCGGCACTGCGCCTTGTGTGCTGTTTCCTATGGCTGGAGGTTGTGCACTTTTTGCTCTGTGTGGGAGACAAGATAAGGGTCAGTCTTCTGTGCTGCTGAGACCAGTGTGTAATTTTTTTTATTTGTGAATGAGAACCTCACCTCCTTGTAGCGGTCATGCTGCTTTTTGGAAACAAAGCTTTCTGATAGCCCAAATCAGTGTGACTGTCACACGCTGACAGAAGAGCATGTCCACAGTCATCAGCTTCAAGTGACTGCAGTCACTTAAAGGCTCTTTTATATGGAGCATACCTTGTTCTGTTGCGGCTGGAATCCGCTCCCTCTGTACTGTCTGCAGCACTCGGTGTTTTGTTTACACGCTGCGGCTGTGCAGCATTCCCTCTGGGCTTCCTGTGTTTTGGGGGCATTTCCTGCAAAGGGGTAGGCACCAAATAAAAGGACGGTAGTGGCACTGGTGCAAGCAAAGCAATGTGCTTACATGACTGCAAAAAATGCCTGCACCGGTACACACTGATCCATGTTCCTAACAAACCAGGGAATGCTGTCTGGTGCAACAGAGTGGCTTGCAATGCTCCAGCAGCGGGTCACACTGCTGGACTTACACCAGTGATACAGCTGACACTGGTGCAGATCCAGTAGTGTAAAAGCACCTTATGTGTCACAGTCAGAGAGATGGACCTCGCACTCAGCGGCTGATTTCTTTCCTGAATGCACATTGGTTGAACTTTGGGATTCACAAAAAATGAACACCACTTAGCTGACAGTGTCACTTTAAAGAAAGAAAGAAAGCAAGGGAAAGATAGAGAGAGACACACACTCTGACTCTCCTGGCCCATATCCTGGGGAAGTTTTGGTGCACACTAAATGGAGCGGTTTTGAAGTTTTTGTGGAATGGTGGGTGCCGGAGGGTGACCCTCAGACTGTGAGAACAGCCATGGGAGAGGGGTGGTATTGGGCTCCCTGACTTCCAAAAATATTATCTAGCAGGCCAGTTGCTTCTTTTAGTGACCAGGGTTAAGCATCGGGAAGATTCACTGTGGTATGACTTGGAGAATTCAACTTCTCTGCCTGCCCCCTCAAACGATCTTCCATTTATCTAGCTTTCACCTTCCAGATGGGCCAAAATTACAAATCCCTGGATTAAACAAGCCCTGCGGCCGTTGCAGCAAGCGGGTTGTAGTACTGGGACCCTGGATACTCTCCAGAATTATTATAGGTGACCCTGACTTCCCCCCTCTGAGACGCGACATTAGTTTTAGGAGATGGAACTCCTCTTCGCTCACACATTATTAACAACTGACTCTGGGACAAAATTTCATTACCTTTGAGACTCTCAAGACTACCTATGGTCTCCCAACACTGATTTTTTTCTCATACAGCTACGACACTACATACTCTCAATGGTAGGCCTAACGAACATTACCTGTGCACTTACCCCTCTGGAGGACTTCCTATATGGGGCACCCCACCTGAGGGTGAGGGAGAGATCTCCCAGTTATATCGCCTCCTGCTCTAGTCTCACACTAATTCATCCATAACTCTCAAAACCCAATGGGAAAAAGAAATGGGGGAACCTCTATCCGACCAAGATTGTGAGTCATTATGGAGAGACTGGTGGGTGTTGGCGTCTTTATGTTAGAGGGAGTTTCGCGGGAAGCTTGAGGCCCATTTTTTCCATGTTCCTGTTATAGTACAGCACTTTGGGGCTGATCTTAGTCCCTTGTATTGGAGTGCATGCGGCCAACCTGGCACACATGTTGATACTTATTGGTCATGCCCCCATATCTACTACGTAACCTCCAAAAAGATTGGAGGCAGTAAAGCACAGTGGTTTAAGGCTCTGAGCTGCAAATCTGGAGACCTGGGTTTGAATCCCACAGCCCCCACTTGCATACTGTGTAATCCTGAGTAAGTCACTTAACTTCCCTATGCATCCAGGTCGCACCTGTAAACAGGCATTCAGCTTAGCGTGTCTCTCCGGGTTAAACAATTGGAAACAAAAAAATCTCCGACTTCTGTTAGGGAAGAATTAGATAAGATGTGGGGTAAATCCCTATCCTGTAGTTTCCTTAGGATGATTCTACGTGCACCCCCCCCCAAAGGAAATCCTGCAGAAGCAGGAAAAGAGATTTTATGCCTGATTGTGCCTTATAGCTAGCAAATGTATAACCACTAGATGGCTGTCCACTTCCCCTCGACATTGGTGGACTGGAGATCTCATGTTGCCTGAACACAGACCACGGAATGTATTACTGCCCAGCATCGTCTCACTCTTGAGCAACATATGGAACTCTGGGTGAGGTGGGATCATCTACAGGTGCCACTGACTTTAGAGCTGAGGGAGGAGGAGTCCTAAATGCGCACCTGGTGCTTTCTGTATTTGCAGCTCCTTAAGTGGATCAAGTGGACTAAGTTATTAATTATCTCTGCCATTTCTCTTTGTCTGTTTTTTGAGTTACTACTTTGTAACCTCCAAAATGATAGTACGGTGCTCCTTGATTGTTTCACCTTGGCTTTATGCTGTTTTCTATTTCATCTCCTGAAAGGTTGGCTGGGGGAGTATTACCTTATTCAAGTTAATTTGTTGTATGTTGTTTATCTACTGTTACTCTATAATCAATTTGTTCTGTCAACTTCTTTTTAATGTCTTCTAAAAGAGAAACTAGTATTTATGGATTGCATTTATTCTGTTGTATTATTAAATACCAACTTCAGGTTCTGAGTTATAGCCTGTTCCAACTAGCTGGTGGCTATGTTATTTGTTATCGATTCTGTTAAATTTAATGGTATGTTTTGGTCTTTATTTACTTTACAACAACTCAACTGCAGCCACTAAGCAGCAGACAGAGCTGGTTATTTCCTAGCTGGATTTACTTTTGAAAGTGATGTATTATAATGTGTGTCACTACCATTTGTATTACCTCTATTTTGAATAAAACTGAGTTAAAAAAAAAAGACACTCACACACGGAACCACACTCCTGTAATAAACTCAATCCCTTAGATGCAAAGCATTAGGTAGGCTGGAGTTTAATTTTTTTTGTCATATCTTTTTAAATACTCATTTAATGAGTGGCATATAAACAAACTTATAACATGGGGTAAGAGAATCTGAGAAGCCGATTGGAAGACAGGCATCAGGTGGACATTCATTAATTCCCCATATATGCACAGTAAGTGGTGAGCAGGCTACCAGGGGAGATGAGCGAGCACTGCCAAACTTATTATCCTCCTGAAAATCCAGTTTCAACGGCAGCCATTAGAACAGCCGCTAAACGAGCACCAGCCCTACTATTAGGATGTGCAATATGCGTTCACCTCTCACCTCTTTTGATTGCTTTCTGCGGTCTTTACTTACACTGTGAGCTTACTGTTATTCTTTTATCCTGTGTTGTACAGCATTAGCAAAACAATAACCATTCTCCCTCGATACTGTAACCTCCCACCCACCCGCCTGCAGAACTCCATCTGCCAGCGATCACTGGAGCCCCCGGTCTCAGACTGTGAAGTGCCCGTTCATGTATCTGTGCAGCAACACAACAGGAACAGTGGCAAGTGGCCATTGCTGTATGTGTGCAGCAACCGAACAGGGACAGTGCTCATCCATGGACCTCCATGAACAGGCGTTCATCACAACATGGAGACTCCTCCTTCGTTGGCTCCAGTGACGTGCTGTGTAGAAAGTAGTAAACACTATATCCTGGATGATGTCTGTTTTCCCACCCATCCACCCGCCCACCCTGCAGACCTCCTTAAATGCCCATTCCGATTGCATATTGGGAGAGAGGACTTATGACTGCAGCTGGTATGGGGGAGAGAGCAAAAGCACCCAAACTGACAGCTGTAATCCCTTTGTCCCCCTCGGTGTGGCTTCAGTCAACAGTAGTGACCTGTTGCAGCAAGCTCTGCTGCTGCATCGATCGCATGCGTGAGAGAGAGAGTGACAGTCACACCAACAGCATGGCAGGGAGACATGCAATAAGATGTAGTGCTACCCAGCAAGAGTGGCATGTCTCCCGCACTCTGTACAGGAAGAGAGTACTTGTGGCTGCATCACGTATTTGGGGAGAGAGTGGAAGTGCCCACCCAAAGTGACAGCTGTAATCTCTTGTGTGTCCCCCCCCAATGTGGCTTCAGTCCATAGTAGAGATCAATTGCACTAAACCGTGCCACTGCATCGATCGCGAGTGAGATAGAGAGTGACAGTCACACCGACTGTCTGTATGTGTAAGTGCGATCACATGCAGGCTGTGGGCTGTCTCCTGTCTCAGTTAGCCTTTCCATCTGCTGAGTATCCCACAGTGTCAGCGCAACAACGATGACCGAGCGCATTCAGCTGTGCACCTTGACAGTGAGAGAGGAGAAATTGAGAGACTGAGTGGCAGATGAATGTCAGGTCCCCCTCCCTTCCCCACATTCACAGAGCGCACAGCACCTTGAAAGAGAGAGTAACAGCGAGACTGTCGAGGCATGTCAGTAGTATCTGTGTGGGAAGTTGACACTTGGACATTGGGGGGGCAAGCATTGCATTTGGGGGGACATTCGTAGTGATCATCACTATGTTGCAAGCTGTGGTGAGAGAGAGGGACATCATAACAACTGTGGCCAATGAGCAACCTCCCTGTACCGGAGGGAGAGAGATATAGAGGGAAAGGCAGCAGCTCCACATCAGGACACGGTTACAGAGTGCACAAGTCATAGTCACAGTTCTGCTATGAACCGGCAATGGCAGATATGCACATAATAGTACATTTTTGCCATTTCTGTCTCATAACATCACTGTGCTATGCATTATTTGTTGAGGATTACTTTGTCTGGTGGCAGGCTACAGAACCATTTCATGCATTTAGCCATTAATTAAAATGTTTGTCTTAATTATATTCCTGTTCTTCTACAACCTATGTTATAAGCGCATTAACCCACTCCAGGGTGTGCAGTTATTGAGGATTAGAAAATGGGCAAGAAGAACTCGTTATTCTGATTGGCTAAGGCCACCAACCAGCCGGCCTGGTATCAGGCAATAGAGACCGGAATATAATGAGTCCCAGTCTATATTACCTGATTACGTTCTAAAATCACAGTGCCCATGGAATTTTAAATATAAAAAAAAACGCCATGTTGTTGCATCGCTTAATGAGAGATACAATCTCTGTCACAACATTTTACAACAGTACCTCCACTCTCCTCTGCTTAATGTCATGGGTGTTGGCAATTTTAAAAATACTTCATTCTGTGTTTATTTTTCTCGGCTTAACATTTCCTGATCGCCCCACCCCCACCCCGCAGCAATATTATTTACATGACCTCGAGCTAGCCAGAATTTTTGTTAGTATGGGTGAGTGTGTGTGTGTGCCTTTTGCTTCAAACAGCAACACAAAACAATATTTAATTCTTCTGTAGTGCTCCGGTGAGGGATGCTTCTGCCTACCTCAATACTGAAACATATTTCTGTGACCAGCGTGACCACAGGGTCCTTTTCCAAAGTCTGCGCAGCTACAGCACATTTTCGCCAGCCAGATAAGTGTCCCTTTTCAGCATGCTCAGATCACGCTACAGGGCACACAGAAACCCCACAATTCACTCCCACGGCCAAAACGGTCACATTTAAAAAAAAAAAACCTTTAGTTTAGTTCGTCTGTGGTTAGCAGCAAACATCATCAATTATTCCTTGTTCCCTGAGCACGAGTGACCGCAGGTTAAGGAAAAAGACTTTAACGTGGCATTCCCTGATCCTGTTCAATCTTACCTAATGGAGTGCCATTCCCCAAGTCTGCAAGTCACAGAATGTAAGACCGGAGATGTGTTAAACAGGGGAAAAGAACCAAAAAAGGAAAACATTGAGACCGTAACCGTGTACCTCAAATTTCTCCAACTCCACTTCCTGCTTTAATTGCAGGGCCGCACGTATAACTGCTGCATCTTATTCCGACTGCAAAATAAAAAAAAATAATAAACTTGCAGGAAGGGCAGAGAACTTCATCAAAATGATGGTAAGAGAATACTCAGAAAATTTTGTACAAGCTATATGTCTTGTGCACGTTGTGATGGGAGATAAGTTTAAAGAGAATGGCTGTGTGTGTGTGGGGGAGAACATGAGATGGAACAGCACAAAAATAGGGGGACTACTTTGCAAGATAAAGACTGAAACTACATTATTAATCTATTTTTTTTTAATTCTTATACAATACTTATACAAATGCCACAGCACCCATTTTCTAAGTGTCGGGCCTCATTATGCCCCTGGGCGGTCCGGTACTGCCCAGTACTGCCCACCCTGTCGGGTATTATTGCTTGCTTAATCAACGCCCTGTGTACTGTAAGGACATTCGGCCTGCGGCCTCACAGTGCACCTGGGGTGTTGATTAATCCCCAGTAACTACACACCTTGTTGTGGATTATTGCTTACCTGTAGTGCTTGTGGAGAGTAGCGGTCTGGCTGGGGAATTGTGTACTGTAAGTTTCTGTAGCTACTTAAAGAGGACAGGAAATGATTTCTAATTAGCAGCTTTTTATAATGTTCCTGTTTTCAGAAATCATATTCATACCCCTAAATTATCCATATGTAACTGCACCTAAATAAAAAGCAACGTGAAAAATAGTATTTTGCAGTGTTTCGTTTTTATTGGCAGCATTCTGTAACAGTTCTTTTCATAGAACCAGTGATCCGTAATTTTAATTATGTTATGGTTTGAGCTCAGAACTCTGAGATATGGTTCTGATAGGACAATAGCTCATGCTTAGCATTCTGTACACAAACCGTGACATAGTAAAAAAAAAAATCCAAATTACTAGTACCATGAAGAAAACTGTGACAGGATGTTGTCCATAAAAAGGAAAGAATTGAAAATATAATTTTTCACATCAGTGCTTATTTAGTTGCAGTTAAATACGGATCATTTGGAGGACAGATGTGAATTTCATTGCTATAAATTGGAATATTACTAACTACTGCCAGTTACCACACATTTCCTGTCCCCTTTAAAACAGTCTTTGTTGCAAATAACGTTACCCACCCACGAAATCTACCAGAAATTATGTAATCCGTAGTTACTGAAGTTAATATGTAACAAAACTATGCTGCATAATGGTGAACCATTTAATATATAGCAAGCTAGTCCAAAAATTATCCATGTAGCTATATCTAGACTGTCACCTCATAGTTTCATATAACTCTACATGCTGTTTTCCACTTCTTTTGGTTCTGGTTCTAATTAATACAGAGGAATCACCAAAGCTGGAAAAGTGTATATAAAAGCAAAGCAGTTAAGCAATAAGGCATGACAGGGTGTGCATTAGTGTGGCATAACAGCACACCTTGGGAAGTTTATGCACCTGAGAAGTGCTGCTATCCCTCAGTTACACACACCCTGGAATGCCTTATTGCAATTATAAAATGACTTCCCTGATTTTTTTTATTTTAATACCAAGTAATGGGAGTCAGAAATTTGAGTATTTCTGACCTGTGCTGTTGTGCTGGGATAGCAGCATTGACACATGACTGGATTCCACCAATCACAGTACAGTATTTTGTTTACCCATATTATATTATGCAGGATGAATAAAAGATAGAAGAGTCTGCTGTCCCCATTGTTTTACATGCGTAGCACTGCAAGAAATCCCACAACAGATGAAAAACTAAACTAAGAATGCATAAACTCTCACGATGTTCCAGCATTTGCTCCTCTGAACCATATCTTACAAGTAAAGCTAACCATTGTCCCTGTCAAAGTATTGTAACCCCCCTGCAAATGGGGGTTCCCAAAAGACTTCCAGGAGCTTGCTTGAATGCTCCAAGCCTGAATGGTGTTTGGCATCTAAGCCATTTATCAGTGAGTGTTTTTAGAGCCTCTGGTACTGTCTCTTTAAGAGCTGTCTGCTTGCAGACATAATTAGTTTGTATGGGGGGACTGTGTGCTTCTCTGAGTACCACTCGAGCTGCTGCCAATTCACTTCATTTTGCAGTCACTAGAGTGCAAAGGAACCTATCTGAAAGATGTAACTGTTTGCCAGAAATTATTTAGAGTAATAATGAAATTACAGTTTGTCTAACCTGCTTTCTTTGCAGTCAGAACTGTGTCTGCTAGTTCCCCATTCTAGTTTTGAACTGCTGAACTGGACCAATCAGTGTGGGGTAAGCTAGCTCTAAAATGGTGCCTTGGATGAATCAGAACTTGGACTCATAATCTGAGCCAGCCACAAGAGGATTGTATGGGCAGTGACTCTGGGAGATGTAGTTTAGACTTCAGTGCCTTTTGGACCAACAGCAGCAGTCTATTGTGAGTGACAGCCAATCCAGTCAAGAACTGGGAGGAACTCAAAGGAAGTGCCCAGTTTTGTCGGTTGGAGTTCCAGTTGAGCTTTGGCAGTGAAGAAGGAAGGAGCTCTGTGCTTTTCAGTGTGCAGTTTAGTCCGAAACGTGTGTAAGCCCAGAGTTCGGTCTGCAGCTTGCGTAACAACATTGGACTGAATCCGTCCTGTGAAAAGAATCAAAGGATCTCTGAAGAGTAGAAACCAGGCTCACCCTGTAGAAGACTGGAGGAATTGCTGAAAATTGCACTTGGTCTGTCAGGAACTGAATCTGCTGTGTTCTCCCGGGTATTGTGCAGTAATTGCGATCGGGATACAGATGCAGCCTGCCTGGTATAGTGCTTTCTTTTATATGGATGTGTGAAGAGGTTTGTGTACCTCAAGTGAGCCCTGCTGACATTGAAGGACCCTATCTTATTTGGAGGTCGTGAGTACTAATTCAGGGTCGCTCCCTGTTGAATTGCCACATTAAATCCAAATGGAATTACTGTACTGCTGACTGTTTAATTCTCCTTTTTCTCTGTGTGAAAGGGCCCCTACCAGCTGCCACGGTTTGGACTAGCCACTAGGGCTTGGGTACCCAGGGACAGTAACTGATAGGGATAGGCCTGTGCACAGAGCCATAAGGTAGATTATTAGAGTGATAAGCTAATTAACCTGATTTCCCCTGTCCTTGTTATATCCCTAAATAAATCAGAGCTGCTTGTTTCAGCAAAGTTATACTGCCTGAGGTATTTGTCTATGTTAAAGTACTGTACTGTGATTGTTGCACTGTATCTCATTTCACAGGAGGTCCCAGTGCCGAACCAGACCTGGGGGTAAGTGTATACTGTGAAGGTAATTCTGATATATTGTGTGGGCCACTAGTGGGAAGAAAGGGGTTGCAGTGTCCCAGAGGGCTGTGACCAAGTTAGTTTAACTATTGCAAACCCTGACCTCTGGGTGGAGGCACCCGCCATTGGATCCAGGCCCCTCAACCTGTTAGTGGCAAACCAGGCAGGGGTAGTAGCCCCTGGGATAGCGCCATCTAGGGGTTACAGTATACCTTTCTAAATTCTAATCACATCTGAACTTGTATCTTTTATATGTACCACACGCTATTATTCCTCTGAGTGCATCTTTGAATCACAAGCTATTATTGCTGTTAAAGTGTACTCTATATAACACTTGCTATTATTTCCATGAAAACATGTGGAGAGTGTACAGTATATCGGGTGATATTATTCATCTACTGGTTTTATCATTTATCTATTATTAGAATAAATATCATTCATCTTTTATGTTTTATTATTCCAATTAATTTAGATAGGATAGACAGACAGAAAGACAGATATCACAGGATTCGATTCCTGTGAAAGTGCACCTAGCTATGGTGACAGTGCAATTGCTAGAGCAACTATAATTATTCTGCTACAACAACAAGAGGCAGGCAAATCAGAGGACCGGAGGACAGATGCCGAAGGTCATCACCCTAGTACTGTCCATCGTGGGGCAGGACTGCTAAGAATGGGGCAAAGGGCAGAGGAAAAACTAACAGGGACTAAATCAACAGGAATAGAGAGAGGTACACAAATACCTTAAGATGGGAATTGCTGACAAAGGACTAGTCTGTTATTTTCACATTCCAAACATAAACAGTGTCCACAGTTAAAGACAGTGCAAAAAGGGGATTTCTGTACTATATCAGAACACAGCCCTAGCACCATCCCGGCTGTGGGAACAGTGGTTCTGCCTTTGAAACAGTTGCAGACCGAAGATACCAGTAGGGTCACGTTTGTATTTGGAAAACTCAAGCTATTTGTTTTTTTTTTTAGATCAGTTTCTAAATATTCTTTACTGCTCCTCCAAACAACAACAAAACAAACAGAAATACACAATTTCACAATCAGCCAACACGCTTAAGAATGACAGCCTTTCCCAAAAAACATTCTATTTGCTTTTTGGGAACTAGCAGGGAACTTGCCTTATATGGACCAAATCTGAGGGAAAAAATGAGCTTTGTAGCTTAAAGAAAGGTCACTCCAGTTTCTTTAAAGTACCCCCTTCCCCTAAAGAGGAGAGGGTATATGCCCCCAGGTCTCCACCCTACTGCAGGCAGGCAAGCAGCTCTCCCCAGAGTCTGAGGTTCAGAGGAGGAGGAGGACAATGATGACCAAGCCTGGCTGCCTAAACTTTGAAAAGTGTGTCCAAAGTGGCAGCAGGACAGTAGCGTGGGGCGGGGGGGGGGTATTGTTCTGTATTTCCAAAGTACTCACCGAGGTTCAGTAGAGGGTCTTTCCACACCACACCTCCGAGAAGATGGAACAGTTAGTGGACATCTCTACTCTGCATGCTCAGGGCTGCTCTGTTGGAGCTGCTGAGTGCACTGAGAGATCCAGGCAGCAAACATGACATGCACAGTAATACAGACATGGAACAAGGGAGGCAGGGAGGGACTGTACAGTAAGTCCTCAGAGTCAGAGAGAGGAGAGCTTCACATCACATCCACTCAGAACTGCTGCTGGAATAGAGAATGATACACCACATGCATCTCACTCGCCTCTGTTGCTGGTTGTGGGTGGCTCGATGGGAGGAATTGGGCTCCTAGTGGTGACTCCAGCAGCTCCAACCATCTGTAGTCTAGTCTCTACTGCTGGTGATGTGTCCTGCTGGTTGGGGGTGTGTGACTGCCTGCTGGAGCTTTGTTCAACTGTGTGTTTTAGTGTGTGTGTGTGTGTGTTGGTGGGGGGGCCATGATAGGGACCACCCATCTAAGCCTATACTTGAGTGACATTGAGCAGCAAGCACTGGGGAACTGTGCCCTTAGTTGCTGCACAACTCTGCATTCTTGCAGATCTTGTAGCAAAGACAGATGCTATCAGTTATGAAGAGATAATGTGGGGGAAAACAGTAGCAATGCTGCACTTCTGGGACTTTAAAGAGATTCAACAGCCTCAACCATTGCACGCGATATATGGGTACCTTACCTCAGGGGAAATCTTTCTAGCTACATGTGTCTATAAATGCTGATCTACTTTAATTGTAAAAACACTCGTAATTTAGTTAAACTGGGTCCCAGAGGACTTCCCAGTCTGAAGAGCCGCACACACTCCGCCCCTGCGCTCAGCGAAGTTTTGATACGATGCTAGGGAGAGTACGGGGATGCACTCCATTATAGTGAATAGGCGGCAGGCAGCTTTCTGAGCAGTTTTTTATATTATGGTCAGTTTGTGATGAAACGTGGGCACTGGTCCACTAACAAAGTTTGGGTTAAACCGCAAACACAGGACCAGATAGAACAATTGGTTATACCACAAAAGTATAGATCTGAGTTGTTACAGATAGCACATGATAGTCCTATGACTGGTCATTTGGAGAAGGATCACACCCTTGTCAGATTACTGTACAGATTTTACTGGCCGGAGTTCATGAAGATGTTGCTACCTATTGCAGTTCCTGTGCTGAGTGTCAGAAAGTAGCCCCAGTGACTAAAAAAGAAAAGGTGCCCCTGTTACCCCTACCCTTGATAGATGTGCCTTTTGAGAGAATTGCAGTGGATGTGATTGACCTCTTAAACAAAAGTAAAATGGGTAATCACTTCATTTTGGTAGCATGTGACGATGATACTCGATAGCCAGAGGCATTTCTAATGCATACTGTCACAGCCCCAAAAGTGGCAGCAGTGCTTGCCAAAATTTTCAGCAGGGTGGGCATACCGAAAGAGATTGTTACTGATCAGGCTAACAATTTTGGTGTTGCATTACTAAAGGAGCTGCACCAACTACTAGGTATTACTGCCATAAGAACCTCTTCTTATCACCCTCAGAAAGACAATCTTGTGGAGTGTTTTAATCAAACCCTAAAACGCATGTTAAAAAGGCTCGTAAAAGGGGAAGGGAAAGACTGGGACCAATGCTTGCCTTACCTGCTTTTTGCTTACAGAGACGTGCCACAGGCATCAACAGGTTTTTCGTCATTTTAAATGCTGTATGGTAGACAACCTAGAGGGACACTAGATGTAATAAAAGAAACATAGGAAGATAATCCTAATGAGAAACTATCTGTTATATCTTATATGTATGCCCTGAGAAAGAAGCTGGCAAAATATGTTGAAATCGCTCATAGTAATCAAGAAGAGGCCCAAAACTAGCAGAAGGTGTATTAAGCTCATGGGGTAAAAGAAGAAGTTTTTGAGCCAGGTGAAAAGGTCTTGCTACTGTTACCTACTACAGAAAATAAACTGTTAATGAAGTGGCAAGGGCCTTATAAAGTGCTTAAATATACTGGCACAGTTATCTTTGAGATTGAGACCCCTGATAGAAAAAATCCTACCAAAATATACCATGCTAACCTCCTCAAGAAATAGATTAAAAAAACACCAAAAGCTGTTTTGCTGGTTTTACCAGAAACTGATAAAGAAGATATTGGTGTAGTTTATGAATTATGATAGACTGGAACAAACTGGAACTGCTGATGCTGTAAAGGTGAATGCTCCTTTAACTTCCAAACAAACCGCATAAATTTGTTATTGCTAAAGACACTTAACAATGCTTTTACCACAGTACCAGGCTGTGCAAGAGGGGTCGAGCACGTAATAGTAACAAGGAATGCTCGCCCTGGTAGACAAAAGACATACAGATTACCAGAGTGGTTAAGAGCAGATGTGGTTAAGGAAATACAGAAAATGAAAGAATTGAGTATCATAGAAGAGTTGAGAAGTGGTTGGTCATCACCAATGGTAATTGTAAACAAAAAAGAAGGGAGTGTAAGAATCTGCCTTATTTTAGGAAACTTAATCAAGTGTCAGAATTTGACAGTTAACCTATGACCAGAATAAATGATTTGGTGGACAGACTGGGAAGTGCCAAGTATATCAGTACCCTCAATCTCAACAAGGGTTACTGGCAAATTCCCCTAGCTAAAGAATCCAGTGACAAAACTGCATTTGCCACTCCTGAAGGATTCTATCAGTTCATCACCATGCCGTTTGGTTTACATGGGGCACCCACTACATTCCTGCTGTACATGGATGTAATTTTATCCCCTCACACTGGTTATTGTGCTGCATATCTGGATGATGTCATGGTGTACAGTCCAGACTGGAAAAGCCACCTGGAACACTCACGAGCAGTTATCTAATCGATCAAAAAGGCAGGTCTGACAACAAATCCTACCAAGTGTGCATTGGGCATGCAGGAAACTAGATATTTGGGCTGTGTTATGTAGCTAACAGCACTGTCCCTAAAACCAAGAAACATGTCAGGTCATTTTTAGGGCTGTCTGGTTATTATCAGAGATTTGTTCCCAGCTTTGCCGAGTTAGCTACTCCCCTCACTGAACTCACAAAGAAATGGTTCCCAAATAATGTGAAATGGACCCCAGAGTGTGACAGTGCTTTTCGGGACATTACAGTAGTTGTCACAGGTATGGCCAGATATTTCACAAAATTTCTAAAGAGTTTCTCTTTGCTGCCCCTACTGTGGAAATGCAGAAAGAAGGAGATTTCTCTAGAAATATAACAGAAATTTCAGGAAATATCTGGCCATGTCTTTGGCTATGACTGTAATGATGTATTATGTTCAGCCCCTGTTTTAAGAAGCCCAAACTTTGAGAAACTATTTCTGTTACAGACTGATGCATCAGAGGTAGGTAAGGCAAATTTTATTTAAAAGACGCCCAATCCTAGAGGCTTGGGATGCCGTACAATGGTAAAACACAGCATCAATTACAGTACAATAATACAACATAATAAAAGAATCATAAATATCAAAATAATAAATCATTTGAATACAATTAACTAAGGGAAAAACAAAGGTTAGAAACAGTCTACCTAATGGTCAGGCAAAGCATGTTACACAGCAAAATCGGGGAATGCATGCATAAACAGGAAGACCTTGAGGTGGGCCTTAAATACCTCAACTGAAGGGGCTTCTCTTATAGATGGTGGAAGCAAATTCCACAGTATGGTGCCGGCGACACTAAAAGTTACGCTGCCAGCCATTTTTAACCTCGTCCTGGGAATCGCTAGGAGGCCCCTAGAGGAGAAACGTAGAGAGCGGACTGAAATGGCTGGTGTGAGCAGGTCAGCCAGGTAGCCAGGACTCAATCCATATAGGGCCTTAAAGGTGAGCAAACCCACCTTGGAGGACCTTCCACCTGACTGGCAGCCAGTGCAATTCCTGCAGCACTGGGGTGATGTGACGGTATTTAGCTTGCCCCATCAACAGCCTGGCGGCTACATTTTGTACCAGCTGCAGCTGGCAGAGGGTACCCCCAGAGACCCTGAGGTAGAGCACATTACAGTAATTGAGCCTCGTCATCATGAAGGCATGCACCAAAGTTGAGAGGTCCAGAGGCGGAACTAGGGGCCTGACCCTGGCAGTATTCATCAGGTGATAGAAACTGACATGGACAGTGGCCGATGCCTAAGTCTCAAGCGTCAGACCGCTATCTAGAATAACGCGCAGGTTCCGCACCCTAGAGGCAGCCTTCAAGTGTACAGATCCCAGGAATAATCCTGTCTCTGTACCCAAGGCCACACTAGCATGTCCTCTGTTTGAGTAGAAAGTAGTAAACACTACATCCTGGATGGTGTCTGTTTTCCCACCCATCCGCCCGCCCTGCAGACCTCCTTAAACGCCCATTCCGATCGCATATTGGGAGAGAGGACTTATGACTGCAGCTGGTATGGGGGAGAGAGCAAAAGCACCCAAACTGACAGCTGTAATCCCTGTGTCCCCCTCGGTGTGGCTTCATTCAACAGTAGTGACCTATTGCAGCAAGCCCTGCTGCTGCATCGATCGCATGCGTGAGAGAGAGAGAGAGAGAGAGAGAGAGAATGACAGTCACACTAACAGCATGGCAGGGAGACATGCAATAAGATGTAGTGCTACCCAGCAAGAGTGGCATGTCTCCCGCACTCTGTACAGGAAGAGAGTACTTGTGGCTGCATCACATATTTGGGGAGAGAGTGGAAGTGCCCACCCAAAGTGACAGCTGTAATCTCTTGTGTGTCCCCCCCCAATGTGGCTTCAGTCAATAGTAGAGATCAGTTGCACTAAACCGTGCCACTGCATCGATCGCGAGTGAGATAGAGAGTGACAGTCACACCGACTGTCTGTATGTGTAAGTGCGATCACACGCAGGCTGTGGGCTGTCTCCTGTCTCAGTTAGCCTTTCCATCTGCTGAATGCCCCACAGTGTCAGCGTCAACTAGTACCTCCGTCTTATTGGGGTTCAGTCGCAACCAGCTGGAGGCTATCCAGTCATTGATTTCAGTGAGACAATTATTCAGCACGTTCACTGCTTATCATAGCAATGAAAACCCAAGCTATACTTCCTAGTGATCCTTCCCAGGGGTAGCGTAATCGTGGTGAACAACATTGGGGACAAGACCAATCCTTGAGGTACTCCACAAGACAGGCGATCAGGGGAGGAGGAGGAGGAGGAGGAGGAGAAATTCCCCATCACTACCGTTTGCCTTCTGTTTGTGAAATAGGACTCAAATCAGCAGATGACCATGCCGGTGAGTCAACAGAATTCCCTCTGGCAGTCAAGTAACACACAGTGGTCCACCATGTCAAAAGTTGAGGAGAGATTGGGGAGAATGAGAATTGTCCCCTCTCCTCGATCTTTCGTCCTGAGAAGGTCATTATGCACCCAAACTAATACAGTTTCAGTGCTGTGTTTCGCCTGAAACTCATACTAGAGAGGCTCATGTAGCTCATAGGCCAAGAGGTGCTCATCAAGCTGAAGAGCTACAATCTTCTCTACAACCTTCTCCACAAATGGGAGGTTGGAGATGGGACAGTAATTTGCCTTAATGTCAGGGTCCAAAGATGTCTTTTTCAGAATGGGTCTCACCAGTGCCTCCTTCAAGACATCTGGGAAAACCCCTTCTGACAAGGAACACCAGACAAGCAAGGCAAACACCAGGCCAGCGGAGTCAACGCATCCCATCAAGAAATACGTTGGCACGGGGTCCAGTTCAGCTGCCTCCACTGGTCTAAACTCACCCCAACCCCAACCAGATGGAGCCCTCTCCGAACAATTAAGGTGATCACTGTCTGCTATATCTGGGGAGAGGGGGAGGCATCACTGGCAGGTGGGAGGAGGGCTAAGCAGGGAGAAGGGGTACTGGAAGTGGAAATTACAGCAGAGAGAGTGAGGGAAGCCCTCAGCTCCCTTAAGACGGAGAAAGCACCGGGGCCGGATAAATTACATCCCAGAGTGCTGAAGGAACTTGCAGATGTCCTGGCAAAACCCCTGGCAGAGCTTTTCACCATCTCTCTGAGGACAGGGTGGGTGCCCCAAGACTGGAAGGTGGCGCATATAGTGCCTATCCACAAGGGGATCAAGGGGTGGCAGGGAACTACAGGCCTGTCAGCCTGACCTCGGTGGTGGGCAAGGTGATGGAGGGCATTGTCAAGGAGAGGCTAGGGGGGACCTGGATAAGTCAGGGTGCCTGGACGATAGACAGCATGGATTCATCCCGGGGAAATCGTGTCAGACAAACCTGGTGGAGTTCTATGACTGGGTGACAAGTGCCTTGGACCTGGGTAGACCAGTGGATGTCCTCTTTCTAGACTTCAGCAAGGCATTTGACTCTGTTCCTCACGTGGGCCTGTTGGATAAGCTGGGAGAAATGGGGTGGGGAACCAGATGATCAGATGGATAGCAATTGGCTCCAGGACCGGACCCAGAGGGTCGTAGTTGGTGGGATAGTCTCATCCCAAGGAGGGTCATTAGTGGGGTCCCACAGGGATCAGTCCTTGGGCCTCCTCTGTTCAACGCCCCACGTGATCTGACATAAGGACAGGAATCAGGAGTGAGATGAGTCTCTTTGCAGATGACTCAAACTGGGGCGGTGGTGGATGGGGAGGAGGGAGGGTGGCCCTACAGGGGACCTGGAGGCTCTGGAAAGATGGTCTAGAAAGTGGAAGCTGAGGTTCAATGCAGGAAATGCACAAGTACTCCCCTGGGGGCCAGAAACCCAGGCCAAGTGTACACACCTGGGAATGCTACAAGTCTCGATGGCTGAGAGGGACCTGGGGTGGTGGTGGATGTCAAGATGAACAACTCTGAGACTTGTAGGAGGGCAGCAGCAAGGCCAACAGGATGCTGGGATGCATCACTAGAGGATCACCTCCAGAAGGAGGAAGTGATACTTCCTCTGTATAACTGCTTGGTGAGGCCGCACCTTGAGTACTGCGTGCAGTTTGGAAGCCACACTTAAAGTGGGATATTAACCTCTGGAGAGGGTCCAGAGGAGGGCAACAAAATGATTTGGGGCTTGGGGACAGGACCTATGAGGAGGCTCGAAGAGCTAAATATGTACATTGGAAGAGAGAAGGGACGGGGGGACATGATAGAGGTCTTTAGGTACATGAAGAGGGTAAATGGGGAGGAACAGTGGGTGCTTGAAGGAAGGAGGAAGGGGCCACTAGAGGGCGTGGGTGGAAGCTGGGGGAAGATTCAGGGAGAAAGGAGGTGCTACTTCACTGAGAGGGTGGTGGAGCCATGGAATGCACTGCCTAGGGGCTGGTGGAGGCAGAGACAGTGGAGGGGTTCAAGAGGGGGCAGGACAGGTACAGGGGAAGGGTTCTGGAAGCAAAATCCAATGCAGCAAGAATATCCGGAACTGGGAAGGGAGAAGCCAGAGAAGGTGAGGGGGACAGCAAGGTCAGCACCCAGGTTGGGGACTGACCAAACGAGCAGACACGAAAGACCACTAGGCCTATTCTGCTGGCATTTTAGTATGTTAGTATGTTAGTATAACATGACTCACTGGCGGAATTCCGAGCCCGATGCCGGACACTCTGTCCAAGAAGAACCGAGCAAACTCTTCACATAACTCATTTGAAAAAGTCTTTTTCAGCTGTAGACAGGCTGGGTTTAGCAGCCTGTCCACAGTCCGAAAAAGCACAGTTGGTCGGCAGCAATCTCCTTGGACAGGAATTTTGCCTTCTTACATTTGATTTCCCCCTGGCACTCACAGTAGTGAGTATGCAGGGCCAGTTTGTCCGCCTCCAGCCCAGTCTTCCGCCAGCAGTGCTCTAACCTCCAACCCACAGTCTTCATCACCTTGAGCTCTCCATCAAACCAAGGGGACCTCAGGTGAGAAGACCTGAGTGATACACGGACTGGCGCGAGGGAGTTGAGCGCAGCAGACATCACCTTATTATAGGAGGCGACCGCCGTGGACACACCCCTCATGCATGCACTGCCCACACTAGATAGGCCTAGGTGCAGTCTTGAGCTAGCATATAGATGGGAAAGAACATCATATTCTATACATAAGTAGGAAATTACATGACAGAGAGAAAAGGTGCTCCACCATTGAAAAGGAATGCTTTGTTGCAAGGTGGGCCATGGAGTCCCTTAAGTTTTACTTACTAGGAGCGGACTTTGTACTTGTCACAGATCACAATCCTCTCTGTTGGCTTAACCTAATGAAGGATAACAATTCTAGAATCATACTGTGGTACCTGGCACTATGGCCGTTTAAATTTAAAGTGATGGACAAATCTGGGAAAGAGAATGTCAATGCTGATTTTCTGTCAAGATATGGATCAGGAATTGAGAATTCTGAAGGTTGCAAAAATGTGAGTTGAAACTTCTTTGTTTGGTATGCTGCATATGCACTGAACTGTAAAGGTTATAAGCTAATGTTAGACAGGAATTTAATAGAACATTTTGGAAACCTGTGTTTGTAAAACAGGTTCTCTCTTAAAGAGGGGGTGTGGGACAGTGTTGAATAAGGCCCTGCTTCATTTGTTATCAATCAATCAATCAGAACCTTTATTTTGCCAGGTGGAACATCATTGAGACAAGCTCATTTACAAGATGGACCTTGGGCAAAACAGTTGACAACAGGGTTAAGACATAACAGGTTGAGTGAACGTACATAACAATTACATAGTAGTAATAACAACATAATAACATATAGCCATCACATGTAACAAGATACTTTCACCAGAACATAGCAATAGGCTCAACAAGTAGTAGTGCATTTTAAATACAATTACATAGATACAGATATATGGACGTAAGGTAATGAGCTAAAGTTTATACAGTAAACATCATTGGAGGAGTCATAGTAAGCAGGAGTGGCAGTTCCTCTAGCGTCAAAGTGCAAAGAAGATTGAGATGTAAGAGTCCTTTGAAAAGTACTGTAGACATGGCCTGGCAAGTGGGGTGGGAAGGGGAGGGGGTATAGAGAGTGGGGAGTGAAGATCAGATGAGATAGGAGAGGGTTGGACATGATGGCCTAAGGAGATATTATGCAGAAAGGGTTTAAATGCAAGGGTCTGTTCTGTCCTCTCCTTTTCTGTCTCTTCTCTGTCTGGCTGCGCAAACAAATTTTCTTGTGAGACCTAGGAACTGATCATTCTTGACGGTTTCGCAGTTCTCTGCCTCTCGCTGTCTCTCTGCCTTCACTTGCTGTTCTGTCTTTTCTTCCCCCTTGTATATCTGCTGGTATAAAAATATATATGAATCTTCATATGAAAATGTCACTGATACTGGGATCCCTTTATTTAAAACTGAGTATAGCTATACTTTTGAAATGATTGCAAAAACTGGAATTCCAGGGGTTAACCTGAGTTGCTGGTTTGAAAAATATTTCCAGAGCTGTCAACAGGTGGTCAGTTCTGGGTCACAGTGTTCTTTGTGCTGTGCCTGCTGAAACTGACAAGAACACTGTGTGAAAAGCAGAATGTTCTCTTAACGAGCTCCCTGCAAAGACTTGTTATAAAAAGAGCTGCAATGTTTTGCAAGAGGGAGAGACAGAGACTGAGAGACTAAGATTGGAATTTGAGAAGAAAAACTAAGAAGAAGCACTCAGCTTTCTATGTTTGTACTACTATTGTAAATAGTTATACTGATCAAGTTTTATTTTTTATCTTGCTGTTATTAATAATAAAACGCTACTTGTGAATTTGACAACTGTTCCTGGTTTTCCTGTGCTTTCTGACCTGTGCCTCAATGACACATGCCACCTTATAAAAGTGACTTGTATCATTTTTGAAATCCTGAATGAGACATTTTTTCACATTTGTGGTGTGAAATGATGGGTTTTGGGCAATATACTATAAATGCCACATGTCATGTTTATAAGGGGAGTCATAAAACAATCTTGAAAATTTGGAGTCAGAATAAAACAAAATTATAATTGCTAAGAAACTTTTTGTGTCATGTCAGACTTCATCGTCCAGCAAGTATGCTTTGTGATCCCATGCAGGTGAGCTGAGTTGTTGGTGAGCTCAGTGATCTACTGTAGCTACATGGGGTGAAGTTGGGGGAATGGTGCTGATATGCAACAACCCCCAGAAAGGGAATAAAAGCTGCAGGGTTGCCTGTATGGGCCTGGGTATTATATAGTGAAGACAGCTCTTCACTTGACTTAGAGCCCTGCACGTATGGGTGGCAGAGTACCTTGTGCATTGGCTGACAGTAGGACTCTTTGCCCTACGCCTCTGTATTTGTGGCCATATTGAAGCACAAGGACTAGAGGGCCCTACGCTTCTGGAGTCCACCATACAGCCCCATGAATTCTTGAGATCCATTGCGGGCCATGCACTTCCACACGCAGAGTGTTCTCTTAACGCAGGGCCCAAGAGCCCTGTGCATCTGCATCTGTTTACGTGGGTCCCGTTTATGCAGGTCCTGTTTATCTGTCTCACCTGCGTGAATGAGGATACAATTTAACTGTCTCAAAGGGAAAGGAAGTCTTTTTGCAAAAAAAAAAAAAAAACTTTGTTAATGCACCAGTTAGGATTCAAGTTAATGCCACAAAAATAGGGAAATAGGGTATTATATGTTTCAGGATTTAACTCCCCACCCCCAGGCCCAAGCAGCAAAAGGAAAAAAACTTTAAGATTTTGGGTCTCCAGAGTCTTGGCGAACCAGTGGTATGGTTTTCCTTGGGGTTGTTTGCCCTAATGCTCACCCCATTCCCTGAACAAACAACATCAGATGTCCTCTCCTTTCTTCACACAGGGCCCTACATTAAGAAAGCAACAACAGATTGTGTTGGCAACATGTGGCGAAACTTAGTTTTCTACCTTTGGAGAGTGTGTACTATGATGATGCATCGGCTTGGGGCTGTACTTTCTGCTATGGGCAGGAGACTACAGATTGGGGGGAGGGGTGAGCATTAGGGTTGACAACACCAAGGAAGACCCCCCCCACGCTGATTCGCCAAGGCTCCAGAGACCCCAAACCCTAATAGATTTAACTTTTGTGGCTTGGGGGCAGGGGTGGGGGTGGGGAGATAGGGTTGGAAACCCTAATGCCACATTTCCCCACCTTTGCGGCATTAACTTGAACCCTAACTGGTGCAGTAACAAAGTTTTTTGCGAAGAGTATTTTTATATAAATTTATATGTTGCCTGTGAAAGGCAGCACAATCATCTTGTTATAAGTAAAGCAACCATTTACACAGATACACAGAAATGTGACGGCAGAGAAAGGCACCACGGCCCATCTAGTCTGCCCAACACTCTACCTCCCCCCTTCTGTTATGCTTCTACCCTCTTTTCCCAACCCCTTAAATCTATCCCAAGCCCTCTTCAACCCCTCCACTGCTTCAGCTGTCACTACCTCCTCTGGCAGCTTGTTCCAGGCCTCCACCACCCTCTCCATGAAAAACGTCCCCCTGACATTACCTTTGTATTGCCCACCTTCCAGTTTGAGGCCATGTCCCCTCGTGTTCACTCCCTTCTTCAATTTGAACAAGCTGTTACCCTTTACCCTATTTATTTCCTTCAGTTACTTAAAGGTCTCAATCATGCCCCCCCTTTCCCTCCTAGTCTCCAGGGGGTACAAATTCAGCCCTTTCAGTCTTCTCTCATAGGGTACATTCTGCATCCCTTGTACCATTTTGGTTGCCCTTCTCTGCACCCTCTCCATCAGTTCGACATCTCTTCGTAGGTGAGGTCTCCAGAACTGCATCCCATACTCCAGATGTAGCCTAACCATGGTTCTGTATAATGGCATTAGCACCTCCCTCTTCCTGCTAATAAAACCCCTCGCAATGCAGGCCAGCATTCCATTTGCCTTTCCCACTGCCCTGCCACACTGGCTGCCCACCTTGAGGTCATGCGATACCATAATCCCCAGGTCCCTGTTTCCTTCTCCTTAATCACCAACCCCTCCAAGGGAGTAAGTTCCCCTCCTATTCTTCCTCCCAGGTGCATCAGCGAGCACTTTCATGTATTAAACTTCAATTTTCAGGTGTCAGACCACCTCTCCAACCTCTCCAGGTCCTGCCTAATGGCTTGCAGCCACTAGGTGAATCCACCCTATTCCAGGCTTTTGTATCGTCTGCAAACAGGCACACCTGTCCCTCCAGACCCTCTGCTAGGTCACTAACATAGATGTTAAAGAGTATTGGTCCTAGCACTGACCCCTGTGGCACCACACTGGTCACCACCCGTTCCCTGGAATGTGTCCCATTTACCACCACCATCTGACTCCTTCCCTTCAACCAGTTTTCCACCCACCTGGTGATCCTGTTGTCCACGCCTAGTCTGTGTAGCTTACATAGCATTCCACTATGCGGAACAGTGTCAAAGGCCTTATTATAATCCAGATAGGCCACATCCACTGCTCCTCCCTGGTCCACTATCTCTGTCACCCCATCGAAAAACTCTATCAGGTTAGTCTGACAGGACCTTCCCTTGGTGAAGCCATGCTGCCTGTCATCCTGTATGCCATTCATCTCCAAGTATTCTATCAACCTGATCTTAAGTAGTGTTTCCATTACCTTCCCCACCTCCGAGGTAAGACTAATAGGATGGTAGTTTTTGACCTCATCTTTCTGTCCCCCCTTCTGTAGTGCGACCACCTCATAGAAACATAGAAACATAGAATTTGACGGCAGATAAGGACCGCTTGACCCACCCAGTCTGCCCATTTCCCTGCCTACTGGATAAGCTGCAGATTCTAGTTAACCAGCAGCCTACTTTTTCCTACCCCCATCCCCTAGAATTGCCTTATGACTGTCTCATGCATGCTTGAATTCCACCACTGTTTTTGACTCCACGACCTCCTCCGGAAGGCCATTCCATGCATCCACAACCCTCTCTGTGAAAAAATACTTCCTTAAATTACCTCTGAGCCGCCCCCCCTCTATCTTCAAATTGTGCCCCCTTGTTCTTGCACACCTCTTTTTTTGAACCTCACCTCTGCCCTCTTCCAGTCCATTGGCACCACACCTGTGACCAAGGACAAGTTAAACAGCCTCGCTAGATGCGGCGCCAGTTCATCCTTCACCTCCTTGAGAACCCTTGGGTGTATTCCATCAGGCCCCTATGCCTTGTCTACCCTAAGTCTACCTAGCTCTTCTCTTACTCCTTCAGCAGTAAATTCTGCCACAGACACCTGCCTGTGGCTGTCACCTTCCCCACCCTTTCCTGGTCCCCTACCCTCCTTTTCCTCCGCGAAGATTGAGGTGAAATAGCTGTTTAATGCCTCTGCTTTTTTGAAGTCCCCTTCCAGTATTGTTCCACTTTCCCCTCTTATCCTTCCAATCCCATGCTGTGCTGTCCTCCTTTCTGTAACGTACCTAAAGAAGGTTTTGTCCCCCCCCCTTGCCTGCTTTGCTATCCTCTCCTCATTGGCCTCCTTAGCCCTCCTTATCTTTTGCCCAGCCTCCTTTCTTTTTTCCCTGTAGGCTTCCCTGTCCTCATCCTTTTGTGTCCTCCTGTAGCGCTTGAATGCCCTAGTCTTCTCCTTGACCCCTTACGCCACCTCTGTAGTGAACCATAGAGGTCTTAGCTGTCTTCTATTCTTTCTTACCCTTCTTATACATGAGTCCATGGCTTTAAATACCCCTCTCTTGATGGCCGCCCATAATTCCTCCACCCCCTGCACATCCCCTATCCTCAACATTTCTTCCCCAACTACCTTCCTCATTCCATGAAAGTCAGCCTTTCTGAAGTCCATTACCTTGGTTCTTGTCCTAACCCTCTCCCTGCCCGCTCTCACCCTGAACCTGACAGCCCTGTGCTCACTGGTGCCAAGCTCTTCCCCCACCTCCACCTCCTCCACACTGTCCCCATTTGTGAGGACCACATCCAACATTTTTACACCCCTAGTGGGCTCACTGACCCTTTGTTGCAGGAATATGCCCTGAAGAGCCTCTAAGATGCCCCTACTCCTTGCAGAGATTGTTGTCTGGGCCTCCCAGTTGATGTCTGGAAGGTTTAAGTCCCCAACCAGCATAATTTCCCCTTTCCGTGCCATCCTCGCTACTGATTCTACAAAGTGTCTGTCTCCTTCCTCCCCCTGCAAAGGAGGCCTATAGACTACCCCAACATTTAGTTTTTCCACCGTCCCCTGTCTAGGGTGACCCACATTATCTCTGTTCCCCTTCCTCATCCTGCCCTTCCATGGCCCCAATCCCTTTCCTGATATATAATGCCACCCCTCCCCCCTTCCCCTCCCGATCTTTCCTAAACAGCCGATACCCTGGGATCACCATCTCCCAGGCGTAGTGCTCATTCCACTAAGTCTCATTCACTGCTACAATGTCTAGGTTCTCCTCCATCATGGTAGCCTCCAGTTCTCCCATTTTGTTCCCCAGGCTCCTGGCATTTGCAGTCAAAGACCTCCAACATGTAGCCCCATCCTGTCCTTCCCTGCTGCTAAGTGTTCCCTTGATGAGTGTTGTGACTTGGGGTGGGGGGGCGCTGATAGCCTCTCTGCTCTGCCTCATGTAAGGCTGGCCCTGTCCTTAGCCACCCCCATTTAGTTTAAATTGAACTTCCTTGCCATGAAGTCCCCCAGTTTACTCTTTAGTGCAGCTGCCCCTGAAGAGCTCAGGTGCAGTCTGTCCTGGGCATACAGCCCCTCCTCCCATGTAGAGCCCCAGTCACCTATCCAGCCAAACCCCATCCGACTGCACTAACCTTGTAGCCAATTGTTGAATGCCCTTATCTTCTCCTGTCTAGGTGTGCTCGCTCTTGGTACTGGCAACACCTCAGAGAAAGAAGTAGAAGGAACAACAGTGTTGCTCCTACAGAACCTAGCAAGTTCCTCGAACCTTGCCTGTACCTCCATCAGACTGTTCCCTTCCAAGTCATTTGTGCCCAGCTGAAACACCAAATGTGTCCTTTCATCCTGCTGCTTAGCCCAGGAAGGATTATGATGCCTCACCTCCAGCACCATCATCCCTGGCATGCACTGTACCCATACTGCATTGTTTTTTTGCTCCCTTCCTTCCTTCCCCATTTTAGCCCCTTAATTATTGAGTCCCCCAAGAGTGCCAATCTACTGCCCCCTGCTTCCTGGGTGTCCTTTTGGACTCTAGCTTTGTGTCACAGGGTTTGGCTCCCTTTGGACTCCTCCTCATGTTCCATCCTGACTTGGTTTCTGCCCCTGCTCATCTTCTGTTCCCCATCACCTAGCCTATCCTGATTTTTAACCACACCCAGCATCTGTACCTGTTCACCCTCTCCACTTAGCCTTTCATCAGACTCCCCCCTCCTGTACCTCTTCATCCCTTGTACTTCTGCCTGGCTTCGTGCATCCCTGCAGACCCCTCCTGCTTCACTGCTTGAGCATGATCCAATTTCACCTGACCCCCTCTAACTGCTCCTGGCCTTCTCTCGTCTGCATCACTGTGCGAGATTGTGCCAACTGTGCTTGATCCCCCCTCCAAGTGTTCATGTCTTGCCCATCTTTGCAGAAGGTTTTGAGCACCATGCCCACATGTGGAAGTCTTCCTCCTTATCACCTGCCCTGTCTGCATATTGCCCCTCTCCTGGACCTTGCCCGGTGCATGCCCCAGGCTCCTACTGCAGCTCCTACCCTGCAAGGTTTCCTCCAGTTCATTTTCAGGCTCCCAGGAGCTCAACTCCAGCTATTCCAGTGCTTCCTTCCTGACCCTTTTCTTATGCCACAGTTCCCCCCTAGTTCCACCTTTTGGTGTGTCCCTAATATGCCCATCCCCTCCTCCATCCCTTCTCCTGCATGTGATGTGCCTGCCCCCTTCCCCCTTCCACTACACCTGAGATCTTTCACTCCACATCCCCCAGCCACTGTGCACCCACTTCTCTGATAGCCCCTGCCGGACCCCTTCCTCTCCAATGTCCTTGACTAGAATACCTAGGAGAGCAAAACTATTTGTTACTTCCACCCTCTGGCCCATTTCACCTATGCCTGTGTTGTCCTTTATACTGGGCATCTGTCTGCCTTTTCCTGAGCCTACTGTCTTCCATTTCTCCTGATCCCTGACTGACCCATTTTCTCTAGCTTCATGCATCATTTTTGTGCCTCTAGACTTCCTGCTGTCAGTTGCCACTGACCCCTTTCTTGTTACTGTCCCAAATCTGGACTTGCTGTTGTCTGTTACCACCTCTGGTCTATCCCCTCTGGATCTCCTTCCATCCTCTCCCTCCCAAGCCTTTGACTTCTGGAACAGTGTATCTGATCCTACAGTGAATCCACTCAGCCCTTCCCACTCCTTCCTTGGCTTATACCGTCCCAGTCTCTCTAGCCAGCTTCCCCCCCATTTAACCCCCCACCTTAGCCCAGCACTTCCTCTCTCAGCTGAGTGAGCTGCTTACACATCATACAACCTTCCATCCTCCAAGCCCAATTTAGGATCATAGCCGTTCCATAGCCACTGCACCCCACCACCCTCCCAAAGATCCCTCTCCCTTGGTTGCCCCTCCCTCTGTGCTGCCCTACCATTTCTTCCGTGATACTTAGATAAAGTCCTGAAATCACCCTTATGTATTTTTTGGGACCCCAACCCTCCACCCCTCCTCAGCTCCAAACCACAGTCAAGACTTTGTAGAAATAATAAAGCATGTGCAAACCATAGGCATCAAGAATTAATAACCACAGCCACCACGTTCAAGTCCAAGTCATCAAGTTTAAGTACAAATCCCCAGCACCTCCAGCGTCGAGTCCAAGATCAAGTTCCCAGTACCTCCAGTGTCAGTAGTCTCGACCCAGTTTATTTCACCTCAAATCAAGTCCAAATCCCCAGTACCTCCAGTGTCAGTAGTCCAAGATCAAGTTCCCAGCACCTCCAGTGTCAGTAGTCTCGACCCAGTTCATTTCACCTCAAGTTCAGCTGTTTTGTGAAGGATTTCTTAGTGTCTGTGTCAATATCCCATATCCACCGAGGTTGAAGCCCAAGTCCCCTGTGGAGAAATGCAGAACCCAGTTCCTTTGCTGCAAACCAGCTCCTTGCAGTGATTTCTTTAGCTCAGGATGCTCCTTGCTCCACTTTTAGTCCTTCTGTCGGTCTGGCTGGCTATTTTTAAAGCCTACCACCTTGGCACCTCTCTCCCTGATTGGCCTGACCCTACATCGCTGTCTGCGGTTGGCCGTCTGTCTGTCCGTCCCTGCTTCAGTCTCCGGACTGCCACCTGTGCCCCTTGCTAGTTCAGCTCCAAACAGCTCAGCTCTCCTTCCTGTGATCACCAACCTCGATCCCGCTGCCGGTTGCAGCCACAGCTCCACGCAGCTCTCCACTCTCCTTTCTCTGGTCACCGACAGCGACCCGCTCCCCGCTGTTGACACAGCTGACAAACACAGGAATGCACAGTCCAGTTTCTTTCTGTGCCACCTGGGCTATTGGTACAACTTATGACAGAGGTCACCCAGGGTCACAGCTAGGCAGATATTGACAAGAGGCTTTGGCTATGCAAGACCTTGCAGGCATGCACTCCTAGCCCCATTACATTGATAGCCTGGGGCACACCTACTCAAGTACAAGTGCAGGATGTGAAATTCTTTTGTACTTGTGCTTCCTTTGTTATTTAAAGAGGTTGTTTAAAAGCTCACAAATAGATCCCTTAGGAGCAAGCCAGACTAAAATGTGGATTTGAGCAGGACCCAGAGTCACTGGAGTTTATCAGATCTAGTTGCTTGACTTCCGTTTTGCTTGGGATAGCTTCCAAAAAGTTGATTTTTAAACTGAAAATATAAATACCTTGTGGTGATGCTTTGCAGAAATCCAGTCCAGGAGACCTTCACAGATGTAGTGAGCAAGAATGGTGTAGTTACTCCAATCCAAAAATCTTGTAAATCCCCCAAAATTAAGCTACAGACACAGACAAACACAAACAGCCACCCACACAGACCCAGGAGGCGGAGTACTTATCGCCAAGTACATTTGTTGTGAAAAATGACACAATTTGTAGCTGTGATATCTTGATTTGATCACTAAGAAAACGTGTTTTGTACCTCACATTTTTTCAGTGTGTTTTATATTTTTCTCAACCGTGGTATAGCCTTCACAGTTGACACTAGTATAGAGACTAAGGGGAGGAGCTTATTGTAAAAGAAACTGATTGTTGAGTTGTTTTTTTTCTCCATATTGTGTTTTTCCTCCTTGGCCTGCTGATGTTATCCATCCCTTCTTCCAGTCTGGCAATGCCACCCCCACCCCCCGGACCCCGAGCACTGATTACTTGACAATTACGGGTTGTCTGCCAAGCCGGTGGGGACATCATGGAGTTGGCAGACATTTTTTCTCATTTTCCATGTCCCCTGCCCCTCGCAGCCGTGAACGTGCACGCATGGATGCACGCATGTCTTGTTGCCGCACTGCTTGTCTCCCGTTGTCTGGCGCTGCTCCCTCTCCTCCACTGGGGGACAACCAAGGAGCGGGACGACATGCCCACCTACCCTGGGAGAGGAGAGCTGTCATCAGACGCTCAATCCTCTCTCTCGCCTACCGAACCCCGGCAGCCCAAGCTCATATCCAAACCCAGGTCACTGGCATGGTGCGAGGTGTGGCATCCAGCAACTCAACCCTCAGCGCCACTGGGCCGGCTTGTTTGTTGAGTTTTTTAATTTTTATTTTGGACAGCCATGTCTGTGAGTCAGATCCTGTTTATTTACTGATGGTTATTTATTTGTCTTAATTACACACGAAGATGGCACCCCCCCCCCGAGACACACACACACACACCTGTAACTACACTAATACACACACAGATAAATACTGTACATTTCTGGTCATACTAATTTTACATTTGTATGTCATTGTTTGAAATGGACAACATGAAGAGACTTCAACATGTGTACTGTTTTAACATTGCTAAATGATTCTTGCAAACTTATAGGGGATGGCAGGCAGCATGATGTGGTTGGGGTGGGTGGAGGAGCAGTGGGCGAGGCTGAAAAGGGGGCATAGTGAAGGCAACAAACCTCTGTGTCAAGCATGAGTGCAAAAGCAAGAGGAAAAAGAGACCGCTATGGTTCTCAAATACAGTGGCAGAAAAGGTAAAGGCTAAAAGGGTAGCATTCAGAAGGTGTGAGGAGAAGCAGAGAGAGGAGGATATGGAGGTGTATCGGGGAAACAGAAGGAAACAGGGAGAGCAGTTAGGTGTGCAAGACACAAACTGAAGAGAGACTAGCCCAGGTGGTAATGAAAGGGGCAAGACATTTTTTAGGTATGTAACTTAAAAGAAGAAGAGCAAGGGAGTCATTGTAAGGTTAAAAGGGAAGTGGTGATTGTGCAGCAGGGTACCAGAAAAAGGCAAATATCCAAAACAAAAAAACTTTTGTTAAGTGTTCGCAGAGGAAGGAGAAGGAGAGGGGCCAGAAAGAAAGTAACAGGAGCACTGGAGGGAGAGAGGTGGACACTAGTACATTTTTGGAGCATTGAGTCCTGAAGGGTCTCACTATTCTGAAAATGGACAAAGCAGTGGGGCCAGACGGAGTGCATCCAGGAGTATTGATGGAGCTCAGGAAGGTACTGGCTACACCCCTGAGAACTCTGTTTAACAGCTTACTGGCAACTTGAGTGGTTCCAGAGGACTAGAAGAGGGCAGATGTCGCACTTCACAGAAGTGGTAGCAGGGAGGAGGCTGGCAATTTTAGGGCAGTCAGCCTGACATCAGTGGTAGGAAAGCCAATGGAATCACTGCTGGAGGAAAGGATTGTGAAATATCTTGAATCAAGTGAGTTACAAGACGCAAGGCAGCATAGTTTCACAAGGGGGAGGTCGTGTTAAATGACTCTGACAAGATTTCTTTGACTGGGTGACCAAGGAAGCAGATTAGGGTGGAGCGGTGGATATTGGCTGCCTACATTTCAGTAAGGCTTTCAACACTGTTCCACATAGGAGACTAATAAGCAAGCTGGGTAACTTAGGAGTGGGTCGAAAGGTGGTAAACTGGATAAGGCGGCAGAGGGTGGTGGTAAATAGAGTTCACTCAGAGGAAGGGAGGGTGACCAGCAGGGTGCCACAGAGATCAGTGCTGGGACTAATCCTCCTTAATGTCTTTATAAGAGATATTGCAGAGGAGCTGGAAGGGAAGGTGGATGGCACCAAAATCTGCAGTTGGGTGGACACTTCAGGAGTGTGTGTTGGTGTGTCCATGTGTAAAAGATTACCAGAGATCTGAGAAAACTTGAGGAGTGGTCAAGGGTATGGCAGTTGGGTTTCCATGTGAAAAAGAGTACTCTGTCCAGTTCTGCAGGTCACATCTCCAGAAGGACATATGAACATACAAAATTTGCCAGCAGATAAAGGCCTAGAGGTCTATCAAGTCTGCTCGAATATGCAGCTAGCACCCCTTATTCTGCAGCTGCCCCTTCCTTCCACCCTTCCCCTTCATTAACCCTCCCCCTTGTCCTGTTCCATCCTCGTTTGAAGCAGTCCACTGTTCTGCATACCACTTCAGCAGGAAGCGATTCACCCAGCCACCACCCTCTCTGTAAAAAGTGTCTCCTCATCTCCTCCTGAACCTTCCTGGCTCCAGTCTCATATCATGGCCCCTGGTGGCCCTCCCTCCTTACTTTGAACAGCCCCTCTGTACCTGTCTTGTTTATTCCTTTCATATTTAAAGGTTTCAGTCATATCACCCTGTCTCTCCTCTCCTCCAGTGAGTACATGTTCAACTCCTTCAACCTCCTCTCTGTATGATAAGTCCCCAGCCCTTGATCATCTTTGTCACTCTGCACTGCACCCCTCCAGTAACTTAATGTCCCTCTTCGAATCACAGACGCCAGTACTGCACGAGTACTCCAGGTGGTGGTCTAACTAATGACCTATACAGTGGCAGAATCATCTCCTCCTCCTCGAGGATATACCCCTTGCAATACAACCCAGCATTTTGTTGGCCTTTGCAGCTGTCTTCCTACATTGTGCCGAGTTGTTCATTGACCCTGTAATGAGCACACCCAGATCCTTCTCCTCCTCTGTCTGGGCTAGCTGCACTCCCCTAGCTGGTAACTTCTCCTTGGGTTCTTCATCCCAAAATGCAGCACCTTGCACTTTTGGCATTACAGCCCAGTTGCCAGGTGTCTGACCAGGTTTCAAGCTTGCCAGATCATTCTGCAACCTGCATCCCCTAGGTCATCCACCGCGCCTACCTTGGTATCATCAGCAAACAGACTGATCTTGCTCTTGATGTCCCATGATATGTCTGCAATGAATATCCCAAACAACACTGGTCCCAACACTGAGCCCTGTGGAACACCGCTCGTCACTGCCCTTGGGTGATGAGAGCTCCCCACCCACCACCACCCTCTGTTGCCTTCCCTGCAGCCAGTTTCCTACCCATCTCACCAGCTTTGCACCCGCCCCTGTGCCTACTAACTTCCTTCCCAGCCTTCCATGTGGCACTGAGTCAAATGCCTTACTGAAGTCCAGATACAGAACATCCACTGCATGGCCCCTGTCCAGTTGCCTAGTTACCCAGTCATAGAACTCGATCAAGTTGGTTTGGCAGGATCTGCCACGTATGAAGGCATGCTGTCTGCTGTCCTGTAGTCCTTTGGCCTCTAGGAGGGCCACCAGCCTCTCCTTCAGGATAGTCTCCATTAGCTTACCCACGATGGATGTGAGGCTCACTGGTCTGTAGTTTCCTGGTTCATCCTTGGGGCCACTCTTGTGGAGGGGCACCACATGAGCCATCCTTCAGTCTTGAGGTACACACCCCGAATGTAGTGAGGCATTAAATAGGTCTGCCAAAGGTCCTGGAAGGACCTTTGCCAGCTCCTTCAGTACCCTGGGGTGGATGCCATCTGGGCCTGGTGCCTTGTCCACCCTCAGTGCCTTCAAACCCTCTCGAACTCTGCTCTCCATGATTTCCCCATCTGTCACCACTTCCCCCCTGCTTCTGCCATTTCTCCCACCTTGGGTGTCACCCCCCTCTTCTCTTTAGTAAATACTGAGCAGAAGTACTCATTTAGTGCTTCCGCCTTATCGTACCCTGCTTCCACCCAACCCCCTCCTTCCTAATCCTTACTATGTGGTCCTTACAGCTCCTTTTCTCCCTGATGTACTTAAATAAGTCCTTCTCCCCCTTTATAATGCCTTGTGTCAGCCTGAGTTCCGTAGATGCTTTGGCTCCCCTTACTGCCCTTGTCACCTCCTTCGATTCTGTCAAGTACTCCTCCCTGTCCTCCCCCCTCCCTGTTTTCTTGTATTTCCTAAAGGCAGCTCTTTTCCTCCTTACCTTTTCCATGACCTCTTTCCTCAACCAGATCAGTTTCTTAGCCCTAGCCTTCTTGCTCTGGGCTCTGCAGCAGGTTTTGGTTGCCTCCACTATCCCCAGCTTTATGAGCTCCCACCTCTGGTTAGTGTCCATACTAGATTGAATTCTGGCCAGGTACCCTTTTACCACTTCCCCCATCCTCCCAAAGTCGGCCCTCCTATAGACATAGACAGAGTGGAAGCAATCCAGAAGAAGGCAGCTAAAATGGTGCTGTGTCTGCATCAAAAGCCTTATGAGGAGAGACTAAAGGTTCTTAATATGTACATCCTATGGGGGGGGATATGATAGGGACCTTTAAATACCTCACGGGGTAAATAAGGTGCAGGAGGGAAGTATTTGTCAGAAAATAATGTGCTTAACAAGGGGACATGTTATGAATCTTGAGGGAAGTACAAGAGATGTGAGGAAGTACTTCTTCACAAAAAAAGTTGTAGATTCCTGGAACAGCCTTCCAGTGGAACTAGTGGGGTTGAAAACAGTGGTGGGGTTCAATAATGCATGATGTAGTCATAAGGGAACCTTACAAGAAAGGGAAGGGGGAGGTAGAATGAGCTAGAGATCAGTTAGGGTCTACAGTGATACTATAGGTAGGGAAAAATGGACAGACCGGGTGGGCTAAGCAGTCCTTATATGCTGCCCGATTCTGTATTTCTGTGGATGTGTGTGGCTGTGTGTGTGTGTGGGGGGGGTAGCATTTACTTTGTGCTCTCTGAAAGCACATTTCAAAGAATGCGTCCCTCACATCTCATACATTCTCCCATAAGATATTAATGAGGTATGTGTGGAGTACTGATGTGGTTTTTATAACCTCTTAATCAATTTTGCTCATTTAATTAAGGTGTTTCTGCATTATTTGCAAAATCCATACTTTTTCATACATGTATAGAAGTTAAAAATGCCATATTGGAAAAATGTAGATTATGTTGATTTTTAAATATTGATCAAAGATGTTGAGAATACCATCCTGATGGTGTTCGAAACACGGTAGTTGATGGCATTAGTTGTTAAGAAAATACCACAGCTCGTGATGGCATTTGACACTGAAATGCCATCTTGATGGTATTGTTCATCTGCTTCTTTCTTTCACGACTTTCACCATCATCAGTAACTCCAGCTTGCAGCCACATTGCCTCTAACCAAAGTTTGTTTCTGTTATTCATTTCATTTTGTTAACCAGGTAGGCCCACTGGGCCCAAATGGTCCCTTATTTAGGGGCTATTAGTTAGGATTAGTTACATAGAAACCTGTAAGATACAGGACACATCAGTGATACATTTTGATCACACAAAGCAATTGTTGGGAACAATCACAGACATTCCAGAAGATATACACTGTGGCGGAACATACCTAGGTTTTTTGTGAACACATTCGTTTAGACAGGAGGAGACTACCAACATTGACACAGTGTTAGTACAAGTTACTATGGTTACAGGTAACAGACATCAAGTCACGTTGGCCTTTTTCATATAATTCAGCTTACGTAGTTGTGCATTTTATTTAACTCCTTGTTGCGATTCTGTAACTCTTTGTTTGGAATGTGTGGGGTGAGAGGGCGTGGAGCTGCAGCAGCAGAATAGCTGATCTCAGTCAAGTCCACATCTGTTGAGATTTTCTGCTGTGTGCAGGGAAGGGGTGTGGCTAGCTGAGCCATAGCTCATTTAAAATTCATACTTGTGGTTCTGGTGGACTTCACTAGAGACTGCGAATGCCAGACAGTTGAACGAATACTACGGAAGGGGCATACATTTCTAGTCCTAATGACAACATATATGCAACCAGGCAAACACCAGTCTGGCTGCCAGTCGTTCACTAGACACTGCAGACATACTAGTCATAACTGGGAAACTATAGTCACCGGAGACTTTAACATTAATTGGGCAGTCAAAGAAAGTGTCGCCCATAGAGAGTTAGTGTCCATCCTGTTCCTTAGACAAGTAGGTCACTGACTACACTAGGAATAGCTACAAAACGGGACCCAAATCTTTAATTGACTGGCTCCTGGCTGCTCACCTGGATAGTCTAATCGATGTTTCTTTCTTTACAGACTCTGTCAGTGACCACTCCCTAGAACAACGTGTATAGACTACAAACAAACTAAAGCCCACCCGTGAACTATCACCAGCAGGGTCCTTCACAAAGATAAGCATGCTGATTTCAAGGGGTATGTAGACCAGATAGACTAGAGCTATCTGAACATCACCTCAGATATTGATGCTGCCCTTGATTACTTTGTAAATCAATTCAAAACAGCCTGCAGCAAATTTTCCCCTCATAGAAAGCACATGGTTCAAGGCACGGTGGCAGGGTGGATCACCCCCAAACTATTTGCATGAATGCACGACAGGGATAACCTGTGCCACCGGGCAAGAGAAACAGGCTCTCTGATTGACCTACAAAGGTACAAGATAGCTCGCAATAGCTGCACCAGTGTGATAAGACAGGCTAAGGTGACACGCTGCAAAGAATAGCAAACTGGGAACTGGAGAAACAGGAAAATATTTTGGGATAATATAATGGAACTCCTGAGTAAATGTGAAAAAGCACCCCCAAAAATGCTCAGTATTGATGGGGCTGTTACCCTGGGCCCAGCTGAGATAGCCAGTAAATTCAGCGCAGCCTCAACTTACCTTAGCTCTGTCCTCTCTCCCTCCCAATAATGTGCTAGGGACAAATAACAGTGTTGACACAGGACTAGCTAGTAGTTCTGATCAAGACCCTGGCTACCCCAAATTCTGTTTCAAGCCCATCATGATAGCAGATAATCCTCAAAAATGTTAAAAGTTGGGTCACATGACCGCTTCATGGCGTAGAGACGTGTCTTCTGCGAGCTCCTTTCCCGGTCCAACTATAAAGTTAAATTTTGATAGATTCCGGCTAAAAAAGAAGGGTTTTAAGGAGCTATAAGACGGAGGAGTGATGGATGAGTACATAGTGAACGGTGGAGCGAAATCGCAAAGATCGGGAGTGAAGGGTAACAAAAAACAGATGGCGGTGCTCCCGGGCAATGCCGCGGGGCCTATCTCGTTGTCGGCGGCTGAGATGTCGGCTATAGGCAGAGAATTGCGGGAGCAATTAACGGAGGTCCTTACCCCACAGCTAAACCGGGTAGAGGAAAAGATAGATCGCTGGCTGGAAAGTCTAGATGCACAGATTGCCCAACAGCAAGAAAGAATAGATGAGGCTGAGCAACGTATCTCAAGTACGGAGGATCTCGTGGCTCCACTCCCACAGCGTATAGAGAAACTGGAGAAGGAGATTGCTGAGCTGCGGAGGCCCTGGATTACCAAGAAAACTATCACCTAGATTGAACCTTAGACTAAAGGCCTCCTGAAGGACGAGAAGGAGCCAATATACTAGAATTCTGTGCCAGCACTCTACCGGCCCTTATGGGCCTGAAGCCTAAGGGTGGAAGGTACACGTTTGAGCGGGCTCATCGAGCTGTACTCCCGCACCCACCACCAGGCCAACCCCCGCGTCAGATTGTGTTCAGATTTCATAATTTTCAAGACCGCCAGGAAATGTGGAGTAAGTTTCGGGCAATACAAGAATTACAGTACGATGGATGTAAGCTGCAATTAGCTCAAGATCATTCACCCAGGATAGGGAGGAAGAGAAGGGCCTTTAAACGAAGTGATTACGTTGAGCCAACAAATGAAGCTGGAGTGGTATATGGTTTTTCCAGCCACGCTACGAATAAAGCATGAGGGAGCATCTTATAGCTTCTGGGAGGCTGAGAAGGCTGCAGCTTTTGTCTCGGAGCTTAAAAAGAAAATTGGGTGAACGTGGAGGAGTTGATACAAAAGTGACATGAACACAGGTGGAAACCTGTGTATGGACACAGGGAATCTGTGCCTGAGGAGTGATTGACTGGTGTGGGTTTGAGACATTTGGACTTGAAATAAAGTTTATTTGCTGAAGGAGGTAAAGGCAAAATCGAGAAGGACAGTTTTCGAAAATAGGGTCTTCCCCTGCCACAACCCCACTCGAATCTTCCTGAGAGGGAGAACCGAAGATGAGAAGAGAAATGTGAATGTGCCCAAAAGAATGTATGAGAAGCGGAGTAGCAGATGGAATCCCGAAAGTACTTTGGAACTGTGAGTAGTGGCCTATGGGGGACCCAGGCGTTGGATTTGAATTGCCGGGTCACCCGTAGAGCCGCAATGGGAAGGGGAGGAGGGAGGGAGATGCACCGGAAGATTGATTAAAACTGGATACCCTCACATTGCTAAACTGTTGTGATAACAAGCAAATGATAACCTCCTCCTTGCTGGTGTACCTCAGGGTATAAGGGATGAGTAATTAATGGAGATTAAGGAGCTGGGGGTAGAGGCGACAGTTAACTCTGCTCGGAAGAGCTTGAGAGGGAGGGATCATTTGAAGGAGTTTCTCCTGTACGGCATTTCCTTATAGTTCCAAATTGCGGAGAGTGTACTGCTGAATATGATATAGGAACTAGGAAGATACAAGGGATACTCGGATACGTGGAATATTCGGGAGGGGAGAATAGCATGAGTGGAATCCCTGCTATGAGATGGGGTTGAGAATTGTGGCCTATGGGTGACCCAGGCGCAGGATGTGATATGCTGGCAGCCCCGAGGTGATACACTAAAAGGGGGATCCTTAAAAGTTCGAAAGGGGTTTCTTCCCACACTGCTGGATGATCACAGGTGTGGATTCCAGTGGAATTTTTGGACACAGGGGAATGGGAGAGCGAAAGGCTGCGATGCAGAATACTAATTGATGAAGGGGGACAAGCTGTAAGTGGCAAGTAGGGAGAGAATGGCTGGTCTATGAGTCACGGAGGACTATGTGGAGGGTCATGGGAAAATGAAGGGGAGTTAATCAACAGCGCAAATTATATATGTAGAAAAACCCTTTTTGAAGAAATGTGATGTACAGATGGGATATCTGGAGCAAAATAAAGGAATGTAGAGTTGGACTGGGGGAAGGGGGAGAGAAGATTGGATATCCAATCCAAACCCAAGGTTATTTGTAGAAGTTGAGTTGGAAAGAGCACACTAATTCGATTTTGTAGAATGTTGTGCGCCGGGGCAGGAGGAAATATTTGTAAATAAGTTATCTACCTGTTTCAGTGTTTTTTTGTATGTTAATTGCATTAGTTGTTTTCACTACCAAGGTCGCATGGTTTGTATTCTAATAAAAAAGGAGAAAGGGCAGTGTGAGGAAGAGTGAGACGAATGGAGGAGAAGGACAGAGTAGCATCTAGTAGAAAACATAAATGGCTGGAATGGCTAGAGATAAGGTAAATATTGTTTCTTGGAATATCAGAGGGATCTCTACTCCGATGAAAAGGACGTCTGTTCTGACTGCGTTAAGACGAACAGGAGCACAGGTTACGCTTCTTCAAGAGACGCATTTGACGCAGTTAGAACATCAAAAATTGGTGAAGGGTTGGGTGAGAGCCTGCTGTGCTGCTTCTTATACGTCCCATAAGAGAGGAGTAGCGGTCCTGCTGCATAAGGGATTACCATTCAAGGTTACTAGAGTACTGAGAGATGGAAAAGAAGGGAGCTATATCTTTGTGGAGGGTATGCTACAAGAGGAGCCTGTAACATTTGGAAGTGTATATGCAGCCGCTGTGTTTGAACCATTATTTTATCAGAGGATTTTGAATCTGTTAATTCGCGAACAGTTTCAAGGCCTAGTGATTGGGGGTGGATTTTAACTGCACCTCAGATCGGCATTTAGACCACTCTGAAGGCAAGGGAAGAGGAGGGCATTGCATGCGTAGGTGGTGAGGGGCTTAGTGAACTAGACATAGTAGATGCGTGGAGAACGGCAAACCCCCGTGAAAAGGACTTTACTTTTTACTCCCCAACGCACAAAACATGTTCACGGATAGACCATTTGTATATAGCAGGAGAATGGTACACCAGATTAACAGATATTAAGCATGGCCCCATATATGTTTCGGATCACGCAATGGTTGTGGCATCCATAGAGATGGTTCCCCAAAAAATGATAATTGGCGTTTCCCATTGTATCTTCTGGGCTCCCAGGATTTCCAGGAATACATGGAGGCTCAATGGGAATTGTACACTTCAACAAACTTGTAATCTGCCCTCTCTATTCAGGGGCTCTGGGATGCTGGGAAGGCATTCATGAGAGGTGCTATCACGGGATTTGTTATTAGGCTTAAAAAAGAGAAGTGCCAGAAGCAGATAGAGCTAAGAAATAGAGTTAGGGAGCTGGAGTGTCAGATGGCAAGAAAGGGGGGAGGGAGGTCTCTCAGCAACTGACAGCCAGCAGAGAAGCACTGAATAAATATTTATTGGATGAGGTCCGCACACAAATGTTCTTCTGGAAGCACAAATTCTATGAGTGGGGTAATAAGCCGGGCCCCCTACTGGTTAATTTAATTAAGGGCAAGAAAGGGAGTAAGAGGATTAATGAAGTGAAGGACAGACAAGGAACTCTACATAGGAGCATACAAGGTATTCTGAATAGCTTTGCGGAGTTCTATAGTGAGCTCTACAAAGCGGAGGAGGGGGCAGGGAGGGAAAAGATGAGTCAGTTTTTACACCGGATTACAATGCCAAGGGTCTCGGAAGGTTGGAGGGATAAGATGGATAAGGAAATCTCCAAAGAAGAGATTGCCAGGGCCATTGCTTGCTTAAAACCGGGAAAAGCATGCGGACCAGATGGTCTACCTGCGGAATATTATAAGGTGATGAGAAAGGAGATTATAGAACATCTGTGGATCCTCTTTAAGGAGGTTAGGAGGGGGGGACCTCTGCCTCGTTCTTTGGGGGAGGAAACTATATGTGTTATCCCGAAGCCTGGTAGGGACCAAGGAGATTGTGCTGCTTACAGATCCATATCTCTCCTCAATGCTGATGCAAAGATATATGCTAAAATATTAGCATCTAGGCTAGATGAGTTACTCCCGGAACTGGTGAACGGAGACCAAACAGGATTTATTTGGGGTAGATACTCATATCATAATGTAAGGAAGGTCTTAAATGTAATACAGAATGCAACTAGGACAAAGAGGCCTACGGTAATTATTTCCTTAGATGCCGAAAAGGCCTTTGACCGCATAGAATGGGAATATTTATTTGAGGTGTTGGGAAGATATGGGTTTGGAAAGGATTTTATGGGGATGGTACGGGCCCTGTATATTTCTCCTCGGGCTGCGATCCTAGCGAATGGAGGCCTTTCTGAGTGGTTTTCTTTGGGCAGAGGAACGAGGCAGGGGTGCCATTTGTCTCCCCTTTTGTTTGCCCTGGCAATAGAGCCTTTGGCCATTGCAATTAGGCAAAATCCTGAGATTAAGGGAGTGGTTGGGAGAGAAGGTGGACATCATAAATTTTCTCTGTACATGGATGATATGATACTATATCTTAGAGACCCAGAGGATTCGATACCGGCCTTATTGCAGGCAATAGCTGAATTTGCGGACTTTTCTGGATATAAGATTAATATTGACAAGTCAGAAATATTATTAGTGGGGAGCACAGGATTACAGGAAAAGAGAAGAGAATGGGGCCTAAGATGGGTGTCCTCGTCATTCGGATATTTGGGAGTAGTGATTGGACAAAAATGAGAAGACCTCTACAGACTGAATTACACCCCCATGATTAAAGGGATACGGGAGGAGTTGAAAAGATGGCGGGCTCTACCTCTGTCTTGGCTTGAACGAATTAACCTAATTAAAATGAACGTCCTGCCACGCATTTTATATTTACTACAGATGCTACCAATGGGTCTCAATAACAGAGACATTAAAACTCTAGAGAGAGGATTTGGAGAGTTTTTGTGGAGAGGGAAAAGATCGAGGATAGCTTTAAGGAGGTTGAAGGCGTCAACGGAGAGCGGTGGGTTGAACTTCCCAGATTTGAAACATCATTTTTTAGCGGCACAGATTAGGATTATTAAAGATTGGCTTAATGGGGTGGAAGCAGTTAGCTGGCTAGAATTAGAGGAGGAAAAGGTGGCAGGTCGGCTGACTGCTTACTTATCGGAAAAGGGTAAAAAAGGATATGCCTCCATGAAATATACCAACCCCATGGTTTGGGCAGTAATAGAGAGCTGGATTAGAATAAAGGCAATCCTCGGCTGTAAGGAAGGGGAGACAATACTGTTACCAATAGCAGAGAACCCTTTTTTTAGACCTGGCTTAGAGGACAAGGGTTTTCGGGAGTGGGAGATGAAAGGGGTGAGATGTTTAGGAGATGTATATAGGGAAGGTATGGTGATGCCCTTCCAGGAGATCCAGGAGAGGTTAGGACTACCGACAACCTATCTCTTTAGATTTTTTCAGATTAGGAATTGGATTAAAGCAGTGGAGAAAAAGTGGATGGAGAGCCCAGAAATAGAGCAGTTGGAGGGGTTAATTGGACTGGCAAGGAGGAACCCGATGGGGATCCTAAGGAAAGCGGTGCCCCTCTTAAGATTAAGTTTCAAGGATTTGTCGGATAAACAGAGGCAAATGTGAGAAAAGGACTGAGGGGTAGCTATATCCCCGGATAGCTGGGGTTAATATTGAAATCTCATGTAGGACTTTTGACATGTAACAAATATAAGGAGAGTACGTATAAGTTTGTCCACAGACTTTACTGTCCACCAGTGATGAGTCATAAGTTGAATCCCGAAATCCCTGAAACATGTGGAAGGTGTAAGGGAGAGAGGGGAACATATTTCCATTGTTTCTGGGACTGCCCTATTCTGAAAACATATTGGCAAGGGGTCGGGCCACACCTAGGCGCCATGTTGGGAAGGGAGAGTGCACTAACGCCCCTCAGTCTGCTGTTTGGTGTGGAAGAGGGAAATGAAGTGATGGATTAGGATATTACTATCACAGGCCAGACAGGTGATTCTAAATACTTGGGTTTCTGGGGATCCCCCTACAATAACACAATGGTGGACGCTATCCATAAGAGCTTTGGGACTGGAACAGAGATCTTACCAGCTGCAAGATAGACTGGAGAAATTTGTGAATGAGTGGGCCCACTTCATAGGAACACTCACAGTGGATGAACTTGTGATACTAAGTATGAATTAAACTAAATGGATGTAACTAGATGAAGATGGAAGAGTAAAGGAATACGTTGATGGATGGAGGAGAGCTGAATAGCAGATAGGGAAAGAGAAGTGGACTAGGCAACCTTGGTAGAATTGTATATCGGTTAACGGATGTAATGAATTACATGAGTTGTTCTATATTCTTTTATACTTTTTTTGTATTAACAGTTTATTATAAGAAGAAGATTTCTTTATGTATCTTTGTTTTTTGGAAAAAGAAATGAGCTAGTAACATGAGAGAGAATACAATCATACAAGATTGGATGGACTGTTTGAAATGTGAATTATGATGTCTCTGTTAAATTGATAAGATATAATAATGTAAATATGTTGGAAAACTCAATAAAAAGATTTAAACAAAAAAAAAATGTTAAAAGGGTTCTAGGTAAAACCAGGGTGGGAGTAACTTGCCCTTTCCATTTCTGAGATATTTAACTTTTCACTGCGGTATTCCCAGTTCCCTGGAATCTGGAAACCAACACTGGTCACACCAGTGTTCAGAAGTGGGGACCACTCCCACCTATGGGCCTGTATCAATCCTCCCCCTTGTCCTTGAGTGAATAGTATCAGACCAATTAGCCAACTACTTGTGTAAGTACACTGTTCAGTATGCACAACAACTCAGATTTAGGAAGCATCACAGCACTAGCACTGCACTATTAGAATACACCAACTTCTTCCACTATACCCTCGATGGTTGTCACCTGCTGGGTGCCATCTACACACTGACTTGACTAAAGTGTTTGACCTTGTCAGCCGTAAGCTGTTGCTTGACATACTCCTCTCACTTGGCCTCTCACAAGACATGGTAACCTGGTTTCATAGCCAACTCTCCAACCGTTCACAGCGGTTAAAGATTGATGGCTCTCTCTCAAATGATAAAAGCGTTTCGGTATACATGCCACAAAGCTCAATACTCAGCCCCTCTCCTCTGCAGCCTATTTATAAACAGCCTTGTGGGGTCTGTCAGACATCTAAGGTGCTCCTATACGCTGACAGTGCACCCAGGCGAAACTTTGCATTGACCTCAAAAACAATTTTTAGTCTTTAGAGAAATGGTTTGCACTAAATAAACTGGTCTTAAACTACAAAAAAATATAAATAAGATCATACTGTTCTCAGGTCCACAATCGGGGAAAAAAAAAGATCTCTCCCCCTGTAAGAGGATCATGGGATTTAGACATGGACACCAAGTTTCAGGAACAAAAATAAATCAGCTTTTATTCAGCAAAACTTAACAGAAAATAAACGAACTCTTTCCGACAAAGAAATAAAAGAGGAAAAATTCAATTCAAAGATAAACTTCAAAGAAAAAGAAATATGTTTTTAACCACTAGGACGCACTAGGATATAGTTAGGGTCAGCTCCCTGCTGAGCCCTACAGCGAACTACTGGATATCAGTATTCCCCCTTCATATACATACTTGTATTCATGCATACATGTATTCATATACAGTGCTAGAACATCACATGATGAGGAAAGCCCCTCCCCTTTTTAGTTGTATTTTATATCTTTTTTATTCCATTTATTTCATGAAGATTACTCATAACTATACATGTCCAATATATAAATAAAACATACCCATGCATACTTGGCCAAGTTTAATAGCAGCTATCCAGAAATAAGAATAATCTGAGCAGTTTCTGCATCACACAGACTCCTCCCACATTTCCTTTTTCTATAAGAATATTGATGAAAGGGCCGGCCGGCTGGCTCTGTAGATAACGAGGCAGAGGCTGAGGGGGTCCTGAAAGCATAAGAAAGTGCGCCAGATTATTTCCAACGAAGCAGCTTAGTAATATATAGGTAAACTGCTTTAAAAAGTAATTTTCTACTTCATTTCAGCAACCTAATGTTTCCATAGTTGTTTTCTCCTTTTACATAACCAGTTATTTGTTTACTAAAAGCTAGGATTTGTGCAGGGCTGCAGCGCTAAATAGCTCTGCTACAAACCACCCACTACAGCGTGAGCCCAAAACAAAATCCTTTTCCCAGCTTACTCCTTTTTATGCATCTAAACAGTGTATCTACAAAGACTCTTTTTACAGGCTTTCTTCTAAATATGTTACCGGACCCTTTTTTAATTAACCAGTGGTTTGTTTATGAATATTCAGGAGTGAAATGGACTCTTCATTTTGTCCGTACCTTTTAAGCTGACGCTGTGTCAGTTTAACCTTACCTCTTAATTTAGGCAGGACTAAAGTAAGTAACTGCTGGATTCAGGAAGCCTATGTAGTGTACTAAGCATATTATCCCTGAGAACTGCAAAATTATGCTTAAAACAGTGTACCCGAGCTTCTCAGTAGTCAGAAGAATCAAAAGCCACGGGCTCTCTAATCACACACATTCGCGACTTTCGAGGGAGCACTTGTACACTTTAGCTGGTAGGCACACCTTCAGGAGGTAGCATGATCAGAATTACTAAGCTTGCAGAGACCAGAAACAAAGTATTAAGGCTTTTTATGCCAGGGACAGATAGAACATCGGATAGGTGGCCTTCCTGTCAAATGGGGAAAATAAAGAGAGAAGGAGAGTGTAGATAAAGTAACAAGTTGCTGTTGCAACAGAGAAGGGGTCTCTACAAAGCCTTGTAACCCTGCCATATCCCCTAGTCATTCTCGGTGATAAAGGAGACCAATTGGAACAGGTTGAATCTTTCAACTATTTAGGAGTTACCGTGGATAACACAATATCATTCACTCCACATGTGGATAGCATTGTCAGTCTTGCCAACAGAAAGCTAGGCACACTCTTCAGGAATTGCCTGAACCTCACCTTCAAAGCCAGGCATCTTGTAGTGTCCTGCATGGTCCTATCTCTCCTGGACTACATCCTCCCAGTTTATGCAGCAGCTAGTGACTACTAATCAGGGAGAGGGTAGTGTTTAGTGAGGCCTGTCGCTTTGCACTAGGGGCTGACATGCTTGCCCATAGCTGCTCCCTTTATATCCCAACCAGCTGGCTCCTCCTCCTCCAGGAAAGACTAATGTACCAGACCTGTTTCATGCAGAAAATTCAGTACTGGGCCCTTACCCCCTTGGCGATTTGTAATTTTTTCCACCCAGTTAACAACCAATACACTACCAGTGGAGTGTCTAGGAATGCCCTAGAAATACCTTTCCTTAAAACTAACCTGGACAAGCACTCCTTTGCAGTAAGAACATCTCTGTGGCACAACAAATTACCTGAAACCCTTGTAGGTCTCCGTAAAATTGCACAATTCAAGAAAGCACTGAGAATAGAACTCACTGCAAGTTCCAAATACTCCTGTTACAGCTAATTTGGTCACATTGTGTACAATGCATCTCCGTAGTTGCTTATGAAATATATACTGTTCGGGCAGGTACATAAGGCTTTCAGTGCCTACTGCTTATTATGCTCCCCTGGAGCTGCTGTTTGCTAGTACTATAATTGTTTTTACCCAGATCTTCCTGATAGATTCTGCTGACTACGCTCCACTGGAGCTGCTGGTTTGTATTGTTTACTGTAATTATTATAGATCGATGTCCTTTGTATCCTCTTCTTGTCTCAGACATGGAACCTTTGCAAATGAGCACTTAAGCTCAATTGTGTTTTCTGAATGATGAAATTAAAAAAAATATATATATGTGTATATATATATATATAGCACAGCAGAAAGGATTCCAGACTGCAGAAAGGGACTGATAATTGGGTTTGTCTCAGCGTGGCGGGCAGCAGATTTCACTAGAAACTCCGCTCGAGTGGCAGCAGAAGACTTGGTCCCGGTCAGCAGTGGTCATAACAGCGTTAGTGACTCACACTAGTTTGATCTGCAGATCATTGGCGACACAGCACTGAAAGCAGTGGGGGCATATGAGAAAACTCTTGCAGGGTTTTATTTAACTCTAAAAATTGATTAGCATTTTGCTCATAAAAGTTCTAAAACATTACGAAAATGCATAGCACTTGCCTCACTGTGTTTAAGAAACACAACACTTCTAGAAAACCTATATAAATGCTTTCTGTACAGTTAGTATTGTCCCAAGGAAAAAAACTGCTAATCAATTATTTAAAACCCTGTCTTGAGCTGCTGGCAGAAATCTTCAGGTCAGCGTAGGGAAGTAGAGTATCTCCGAGGAGCAATGGTGCATCCATTCTGTCCAAGTTCCTCCTGATTGGAGTCGCTCTCAGGGTACAGGACTAGAGCAGCTGAACTAACAGCACTGCAAGTCAGGTCTCCCGTACTACATTTCTGACAGTAAAACAACTTGTATTTTAATTTTTTGTTTTGTGGCAAGTAAGATGGTCTCAAATGTCCAGATAGTTTTACAGGCTGCTACAGTAGTCCACATTATATGATACTGTATACACTGTAGGTCATGTAAATAAAAATACATAGTTTCTGGATTGGTCATTCTTAGTAGGCCAACAGTGTTCAGTTTGTTTATTAGGTCAGTGGTGGCCTGTATGTTACACTGATGATGACCCAAGCTGTCATTGGGAGCATGTTCACTCTTCTCAAGAATTTATTAGTTATAGAATAGCTCCCTGAGAAGAAATTCACTGAGCTGTTAGAAACTTGAAGACATCATTCTGATCCTACACTTGTACTCATTGCTAAAAGGTTTACCTTCCATACAGTGTGGCAACTACAATGTGATTTAGTAACTCTTGTTTCTAGTGGGATTGGCGGAACTATCAGAAATCAGTTTTAAAAATTACTCCTACGAAGTGTGTGACTATAGTTGTCGTGGCTTAATGCTTACGTGGACCACTGGTAATAATAACAAACAGTTTTAAACTGGATATCCCAAGTCAAAAAACCAAAACCTCTGAGAGCCCTTAACATACTGTATACATTTATGCAAGTTTGCTTTGCTTTCCAGTACTTCTTTCTTTCTAGTTCTAAAATGTTCCTCAGCCTTGGGGAATTTACATAGAAACATAGAATCTGATGGCAGATAAGGACCGCCTTGCCCACCTAGTCTGCCCATTTCCCTACCTAATGGATAAGCTGCAGATCCTAGTTAACCAACAGTCTTCTTCCTCCTATCCCCACACTAGAATTGCCTTATGTCTGTCCCACACATTCTTGAATTCCCCTACTGTTTTTGACTCTACAGCCTCCTCAGGAAGGCTGTTCCATGCATATAAAACCCTCTCTGTGAAGAAATGCTTCCTCACATTATCTCTGAGCCGTCCCCCCTCTATCTTCAAATTGTGCCCCCTTGTTCTTGCACATTTCTTTTTCTGAAAGATGCTACCCTCTTGAACTTTGTTGATTCCCTTGAGGCATTTGAAAGCTTCTATCATGCCCCCTGTCTCCTTCCTTTCCTCTAGGCTATACATCTTAAGCTAATTTAGTCTTTCTTCATATGTCTTCTGGTGCAGACCATGCACCATTTTGGTTGCCCTCCTTTGGACAGCCTCCACCCTGTCTATGTCTTTGCAGAGATGGGGTCTCCAGAACTATACACAGTACTCCAGATGTGGTCTTACCAACTGTCTGTACAGAGGGACAACAACTTCCTGTTTTCTACTGGTGATGCCTCTCCCCGTGCATCCCAGTATCCCCCCAGCCCTCCTTACTGCCTTCTCACATTTGCTGGCCCACCTTTAGGTCATCTGATATGACTACCCTCAGGTCCCTTTCAATTTTTGATGTTGTCAGTATCTCACCCCCACTGAGTACTCTTCCACTGGGTTTTTTGTTTCCCAGGTGCATTACTTTGCACTTCTTTGCGTTGAATCTAAGCTGCCATACATTTGACCATTCCTCCAACCTTGCCAAGTCCCATTTCATCCTTTCCACCCCACTTTGCATATCCATCGTGTTGCAGATCTTTGTGTCATCTGCAAAGAGACATACTTTTCCTTCCAGTCCCTCTGCAATATCACTTATAAAGACATTAAAAAAGACTGGCCCCAGTACTGAACCCTGTGGTACCCCACTAGTAACCCCCCTTTCTGCACTGTGGACTCCACTTACTATTACCCTCTTTGTTCTGTTGTCCAGCCAGTGTTTTACCCAGGCTACCACCCTGGGACCCACTCCCAGGCCGGCTAATTTGTTTATTAATCTTTTGTGTGGGACTGTGTCAAATGCCTTGCTAAAGTCTAGGTAGGCCATGTCCACAGCCCCTCCCTAGTCCACTACTTTGGTTACCCAGTCAAAAAAAAATCAATCAGATTTGTGTGACGTGACCTTCCCACTGTGAAACCATGCTGCCTAGGGTCCTGTGCCTCACTGGCCTCTAGGTACTCAACAATTATTTCCTTCAGAAGTGATTCCATAATTTTCCCTACCACTGAGGTCAAACTGACAGGTCTATAGTTTCCTGCCTTTGTCCTGCTCCCACTTTTGTGAAGGGGAATCACATCTGCCCTCCTCCAGTCCTCAGGTACCACACCATCCTCCCTTATTAAAAAGGGTAGTCGGTGGTGTCACTAGTTCTTCCCTTAGTTCTTTTAGAATTCTGCGGTGAATTCCTTGTCATTTACAGGTTGTGCTGCAGGCTGGGATACTGAGGGAGGCTAGGGGATCTTCCTTGTGTAGGCTGGTAGTGGGGCATAAGATAGACTTGGCCTCCACTGCAAAAGAGTCCTTACTCGCACTTCCCCGACTTATTAGTGGCAGCCAGTGGCAGGGCCTCAGGCTTCTTTTTGGTTCACCTTCCAGGAACCATTACTGTTTCAATGTTAGAGTTGTACTACACAGATGGTGTTTCAGAGGACCCGAGGATTGGTCTGGGGATTCATATACTGTCTGAAAATACATGCTTGGGGAACAGGTAATCAGATACTTTGATTCATTCAAGGACAGTCGCTTTTTGAATAGCCAGTGACACTTTCAAAACAAATCTATCCGTGGGTCTTTATATTTAAGACAAAAGTTTTGCTGAAAATTATCTGGGGGGGGGGGGGCATCTTATGTTCCATTACAGGAACAATTTTGTTTGCCAGTTTATTATTAAATATGACGTTTTCAACATTTAATACAAAAAAAGAATCCAAATTATACAAAAATATACCATGACAAATATGTTCAAATTTAACCCAGTAATGCTGATCTCACAGACGCAAGAGAAAATTGAGATCTTACCATACATATATATATATATATATATATTACATTTAAATTATCAGGTTGTTAATTTTAGCCTCTGCGCTATCCATATCCAGCAGCTACACAGCAAATATACGTAAGCAAGCATTTGCCATTGACAAATGCTTGTCCTTCAGGATACTTATCTGGTTTAAGCTTGAAGGTAGGGTTGAAGTGGTATTGACTGTAGGCATGTCAAATGTTGAGTATTACAATATTTATGTAAAAATATGATAATTCCCGGTGTTTTTTTTTATTTCTATTTTTTAAACATTTTAATTTCAACCTTGCGCTTGTGCGAAGTGAAAATATATTGGTATGATACTGGATTTTGAGAGACAGTCCAATGTAAGGCAGTCTGTAAGGGTCTTGACAGTGTCAGACCAATCATCAACCAGGCTGATCATAACACTCTTCTGCTCTTGCTGGGTGGAAACTATGTGTAGTTCAAAGAAAAGAGCTGCCCAAATCATAGGGCAGCTGTTTCCTTTAATCTGCATAGCACCACCCAGCAAGCAGAGCTGATCAGCATCATAATAAGCCTGCAGTGATACCCCTGACTTAAAAACAATCCTTCCCACCCCCTGCCAAGTATCCCTGCCACCTCCCATTGCTTTCCCCTCCTTGTTAATTTTTCTGACCCTGTGGTGCCCAGTCCCCTGTGCTGGATAGTACCCCCCCATCCAGGTTTCACTATGCAACACCAGGTAGCCCACCCCTGGTGCTGCCAAACATAACACCAACATTGGGGTGCCCAGTCCCCAGTGTCACTACCTGAAATAAAGAAAACCATCTCTGGTAGTCTTTTTGTTTTTGTTAAATTGATGCAGTCTCACTCTCTGCCAAGTATCCCTCCCTCCTCCCTATCGCTTTTCCCATGTCCCTGGATGTTAAGTTGACACTGGGGTGCCCAGTCCCCAGTGTAGATACCTGAAATAAAGAAAACTGTCCTTTGTAGTCTTTTTTATTTTTATTTTTTTATATACCCTTTAAAAAAACATCCATTGATGTATGTTGCCGCCACCAGCCCACTGAGCAACCACCACCCCACACACACCCTTACATTCCTACAGGGGGGTCCAACGCCATAATCCTGTCTAGATCAGAGACACATTTTCACTCCTCAATGCTGGACTGGGAAATGAGGAAATCAGGTATGCTGTTCAGTGTATTTCAGTGTGTTTTGAATGTGTAATTTTTTGTGCTTTTTCCCCAGATTTTCAGCATGGCCTTTTTGGGAGCCAAACTTATGCATAAGGGTGGTGAAATTATTCAGATCCCTCTCGAAAGGTTATTTCATGGTCGCTGCACGAAATAATCTTTTGGGCAGGATCTGAACATTTTCTCTACTCTTGTTCATCAGGTGGGGTCATAAGAAAGTTATGCTAAAAATTTGGGTAAAAATATTAAAAGACAACAAAGTTATAAGCGTACATTGAACATTTTCAATGCACATGCGTAACTTTGGTAATTTTTAACATTTTAACCCGATATTTTCAACACAGCCATTTTTTTCAAGCCACCTCAAGAGTGTGATAGCTGTCATTTGTCAAATCCTGGCAAAAATGTGTTTTTGCACTTGTGGCATGAAATTGGCCACTATTTTACAAATGACACATCATGTTCAGAAGGAGGGGTCATAAAATGACTGTGTTGAAAATGTGGGTTCAAAATGTAAAAAACAAACAAACAAAAAAAACAACTGAGTCATGAAGAAACATTGAATTGCTCCAATGTTTACTCGTAACTTTAATTTTGCAGCTTTTAGCCTCTAACATATTCATGTTCAAGATCTTTCTGTTTGTTCATGCATTCCCAGATATAGAGCTATGAAGAACTTTTCATATATCTGTAATGCTTTCATTTTGCACTTTGTCTACTGATTTTATTATATTTAATTTTTAGTTTTATTTATGTGTCCCTGATTGTCTTATCTTTCCAAAATGTTCTATTTTTTAAGATGCCCAGAGGCTCTGCCCTACCCCCACCTCTTGAACTTGACATGTGTCATTTTTCAAATCCCCTCCAAAACAATGTTTTTACAGTTGCAGTGGGAAATCACTTTTCGGATGGGATTTAAAAAATTCCACCTGTCTTGATCATAATGTGTCAGGTGATAACAAGATTGTTGGAAATGCGCAGGCCCACTGAAAATTAGATACTGCCTTTCATCTGGCCTGTCCTGGGTAGATGCAGTCAAAAAATGTGTAAAAGGAGGACACCCCTGAAAACGAGATATTGCAGCTTGTCGGTGTATACTGGGCAAATATTTAGTACAGCAGAGCCCCCACTAAACTGTGCTTTTATACTACTGTATCACAGGAAAAATACATTGTGATAGCTGGACTCTACTGAAAAATGTAAATTACCTTTCAGCCGGGCAGTCCTTGGTAAATATATTATAAAAACTGTTAAAAGAGGGCTGTATTCAAAACAAGATATTGCATCTCGGCTGTGCTATCCTGGATAAATACAGAGTAAACACGGGGAAAAACAGGATCCTACTGAAAAAAATATAGCATTTGAGCTGTGCTGTCCTGGGGAAATACAGTACAAAGATTTGTTAAAGCAGGGCTCCATTGAAAATAAGACGTTGCATTACACCTGGATTTTCTTGGGTAAATATATGGCAAAACTGGGTACAACCAGGACCCTACAGCAGAATCCCACTGAAAAGGAGATGTTGCATCTAAAATGATCCCTTTTTCTTTGGCAGAAGGATGCCTTGCCAGTAGTGGTGCCACCCTTTATCGAGTCATATGAGGATGTCACCAAGGCGGCTTGGGTTCACCCCTCTGCTATCCCTCCCCTCCCCAAAAAAGCAGACTGGCTTTATCATGCGCTGGCGGGCAAACCTTTTTTGGGGAACCATCCTAAACTGGATTCTGTGGTCATTAGTGCTGCCTACGACTGCTCTAAGAAGCCCAAGCACCTTGATGTGCTCCCCCTAGACCGTGAATCTCAGCAGTTGGACTAGATCAGCAAGCAGGTCCTCGCTTCAGCTACTTTGGCCATTAGGGCCATCAGTTATCTGACCCGTATGGTACAATACCAAAATGCCATCTGGGACCAGGTCCAGACTCTGCCTATGGATCCCACAAAAACTCAAATTGCCCAACTCATGAAGTTGAGCTCAGATGTGAGTAGCCATATGCTACTGGCATCTTACAATGCCATAGATGCCTCTGGGCTAGGGGCTACGGCTGGTGTTTGCCTTCTGTGCCATTCCTGGCTCTGGGTTTCTGTTTTTGCCCCGGGTGTTCAGGCCAGCATTTTAGATGGGCTTTTTAGGGGCTCGGTTCTTTTTGGGGCTGATATCCAGGACCTCATCTTTAACTTACAGGAGTCGAGCAATGTCCTCCAGGGCTCTCGGTAGAATTTTCTGTTGAGGAGTTCCAGACTTTCTTGGAAATAAAATGGGGTTCCGGGCCGAAAATCTGGGCGTCCTCGTGAAATTTTTTGGGGTCCCTACTGAAATAAATGGAACGAGTCTGGAAAGTGCATGTTTTTTATTTATATACCCATGTTTTTTTTTCTTTTCCTGAGTTGTCATGTTGTTAATACAATGCCAGAAAGTTTTTTTTTTCAGCAAAGAGTGTTGTTTTGCATTCCTGCAAGGTACCAGTGATGGCTAAGTAACCGCAGGAGTAAATGATCACATAAAAATAATCACCTGTTGACTGTTGTTCATTCACTTGTTCAATGACCATCAGAAATTAACAATGAGAAAAATGTACTTACAGTTTTGCAGTTCTGGTACATTGAATTGGAATTTCTGCTGTTGCAGTGGAGTGCAGTTGCCCAATTTATTTATTTGCCAAACTGTTACAAACAAAGTTTGCCATTAGATTAGGTACTGACAGTAAGAAGATGTAAACATTAATAGACTAACAGTCATTGCTGACAGACTCATGTCTCCCAGTCACCTCCTGCCCAAAATACTTCTCCTTCATTCTCTCCTGCACATTGACATGTTAGATGCAGTTATAATCAGCCACCCCTCCCCGCATTTCAGACTCCCTTGCAGTGGTGCCCACCCACCAAACATTCAGAAACCTCCCTCTCACCCACCTGTGATGACTCAGGCTTATATGACACAATCTAGTAACATGATTGTGGTTGCTACCCCTTGGCTTAGTGCAATTTTTTTAACTGGCTAAACCAGACTGGCTACACTGCATACCTCCTTCCCAAACTTACTGTTAGCACCAGTGGTGGTGCCATCTGTGTGGCTTGCTGTTTTGTGTCTTGACCTGGCATATACATCATTATTTCTCCACCTACACCCTCCTGGCTGCAACTTCTCCTAAAACACCCTCCTACACACAACTTCTCCTAAAACACCCTCCTGCACACAACTTCTCCTAAAACACCCTCCTGCACACAACTTCTCCTAAAACACCCTCCTGCACACAACTTCTCCTAAAACACCCTCCTGCACACAACTTCTCCCTGCTACTCTCCTGCACAAAATCTTCTTAAATTGTAAGAATACCTCAACTTGGCCATACCAGAGACATTGGATTTGACTGGGGTGACTGAAAACCCTCCCACATTCCCACCAACCACACTCTCTTAGCCTTGACAGCTGATCTGCTGTTAAGAAGAGACAGTGACACAATCTGGTGGCTAGACAACTGAGTCTGCAATGTGTCTGCTTTCTGTGTGTATGAGTCATGAGTACTTCTATGTTGGCAGGCATTCTTCTAACACCCCTCCTGCCCAATTAATGTCTCCACATAACTCTCCTGCCCATAACTTCTCAGACTCTCCTCCTGCACATTTCTTACCACCCCACCCACCCACAACCTACCTTGGCTCAGCAGGTCTCCCAGATCTGTCCGGTTTAACAGTGGCACAATATAATCTGTGTGGTGGCATGAAATCTGCACAGTCTGCTTTTCTAGTGAACTTCTTTTTTCATGGCATTAGATTGCCATTTTTTCTGTGGCAGTTTCCTAACACCTCCAGCCCATACCTTCTCCTAACACCCTCCAGCCCATAACTTCTCCTAACATCCTCCAGCCCATAACATCTCCTAACACCCTCCAGCCCATAACTTCTCCTAACACCCTCCAGCCGATAACTTCTCCTAACACCCTCCAGCCCATAACTTCTCCTAACACCCTCCTGCCTATAACTTTTCCTAACACCCTTCAGCCCATAACTTCTCCAAAACCCTCCTGCACATTTCTTTATTGTGTGTGTGGCAGCTAAAGAGAACTAGTGCCAGTGTCATGACTGGATAGCACAGTGGGGTGACTAAAAAGTTCCCCATCCCCACCCACCCCACCCACAAAGTACCTTGGCTTAGCAGGTCTCCCAATCTGTCTGGTGTGTGGCATAATCAGGGGTGCCTTGGTGGAATTATCTGCAGCGGCCACTACACTGCAGTCTGCTTTTTTCTGTTTGAATCTTTTTCATGACATGGCATGTTTTCTGTGGCAATATCTTCTCCTAACACACTCCTGCCCATTAACTTCTCCTAACACCCCCCTGCCCAAAACTTCTCCAATAACTCAACACCTCTCCCTTCTGCACATTTCTTAACTGTTTTGTGTGTGTACTATTGATGACAGTAGAAACCACTGTTGCAGACAGACTGTGGAAAGAGCAGAATGGGTTATGTAACTTAATTTGTCAATATAATCTCAGACTATCCCCAGAAAAACCACAGGGACTACATTGGGGCCATAATAGTTTACCCCCCCCCCACACACACACACACATGATCATTCGGAACTTGTTAGACTGTGATCCTCTACCACCAAAATTAAAATGATATTAAATTTAGCAGAATTGGGTAATGACCACCCACCCACCACCCAGGCCAGTCCCCAGGAAATTTAAATCTTGATCCGTTCCCCTGAACGGGACCCCCACCAAAAGTAGCATTGATCTTAACTAAGGGGCTAAATTTAAAAATTATATTCTCCCCCCACCCACCCTTGTTGGAACAAAACATTTTGATGCTTATCTCCTAATCCTGTGCCCAAGTTCCTCCATCGTCCTGTCTCTGGGTCAATGTCAGTCACTCAAATTGTCTCTGAAACAAAAAAAAAAAATATTAAAGACAATTATTAAAACATTTTAAAATTTAAAATAATTATTTTCTGCACATTCTTATGGCCTTAAATTTCTTAAGTGCTGGATGAGTCATAGTCTTCAAGTTCCGCTGTTCCGCTCCTCCTTCTTGGGCAATCCGCATGAGGTTGCTCACAGCGTCTGCCTTTAGGGAACATCTACTTTTTGTTTTTATTTTGTTTTGTACAGAAAACCCTCTTTCACATGCCACTGAGGTAACAGGTGACTCAAGTAAAATCTTGGCCATTGTGACAAAATCTGGGAAAACATCTGAGTAGTTCTCAATTAAGTCTTGGCAGACACTACTGAGCAAAGTCAGTCCTTTTTTAGATTTCAGAACAAGTTTGAATTGTCTGTAATCTTTCTAAGCCCTGTGTTGGTCAATAAGTGCTAGCAGTGTTTCTTCTTTGAAGGTTGTTTCTTGGAAATAAGTGCAAACATCCTTGAGTTCCTGCAGTCCATGGTCCATTATGTTGGAGTCATCTGGGAGACACTTTGGATTTAAAAGAGCATTTAAGTTATGCAGCAGCTACATTGAAGTTGTCTCAAATCTTGTGTGAAAGTTTTCAATGAGTTGCCGTCAGATAGCCCTGAGATGCCATCTGGAACTGCATTCATAGTGATGGCTTGTCATTCACGTTTTGATCCTGCCATGTGCCAGGACATTGGTCGAGTACCCGAAACGTGTTCTGTAGCTCTACCCCATTCTGCTCTTTAAACTGCTGCAGTCTAGTAACTGTGACTTCTATCATGCTACTGGTCACCGAAATGTCAACACTGTCCCGTTGCATGAATAAAAGACAGTTTATTCACCACATCTAAGACATCCACGAAAAAAGAAGTGCATAAGATAAAGCAGACTGATTCCAGTTTTGTGTGAAGGCCCTTTGCTTCTGCCGCACCTTTTGCTGCGTCATGCTCTAGGGCTTGTAAAAGTGCAGGGTATAATCTATGAATTGCTTGAAATGCAGTATGCAGTGACAGCCACCTTAAAACTTGCAGGTTCTTTTAGGGATAGATATATAATATTTTCATCACTGAGAGTTTCCTGGATGAAACGCAAGGCATTGTACCGTACTGCAGAGTTGCTGTAGTAACTGTACACATTTTTGATGGTTACTTGATATTTATTGAATACAGGGTTGTCCCGATATGGTTGACCTGCTGCCAGTGCCAGTCTGTGGGCAACGCAATGAATCTGACTCACCCTTGGGTTAACTTGCTGTCTTAACTTTGCACCCACCCCATTGTGCATTCCAGTCATGATGCTGGCATTGTCACTTGCTAATGTGATGATCTTGATAGAGTCAACTGCATTAGCAGAACACACACTTAACAGTTCTGCCACAGTTATGTCTGCCCTCCCATCATGTATTGCAATACAGTTAATAAAATGAATTTTGGCCTGTGCTTTTTATACGCACTTCACATAAATGTTCAGTTTTTTGTGAATGGTTACATCAGTGGTTTCATCCACTATTACCCCAAGGAACTGAGAACCTGCTAAGTGAGTTCTTTGATTTCTTCCTGTAGGACTTCGTTTATGGAGTCCAGCATGTCATATCTTGCATCCCAACCAGAGTAGATTGTGCTACTGTCTTGCAAGGCTGGACAGCCGTTTCACTTCTGTGGATTGACAAATACACCAACATTAGTGTCAATCCTCAAGCAACAGCTGCTGCCACCCAGTGCCCCGGCCCAAAGATTCCATTCCTCACCTGCAGAACTATCGGTGTTTCAAACTGGTTGAGAGATTGCCCTTGTTTGGTAAGGTAGTACATTGTCATTAACTGAGCAACTTTACTGTCATCCTTTGCCTCAGGACCCGAGATCTGCTTCTCAAATGCCACTGGCAGAGACTGTTTTTCTGCTGTTTTCTTTCCAGTTTGCACCAGCAAATGTTCTCAGTTTCTTTCATGTCTGTAGAAAGCAGGCACTTGCCGATTAGTTGTGCCAGTTGTGCAGTCTATTCAGACTGATCATCAGTTTCAACATTCACAGTGTCAACTGTCCCCTGAGATGTGCTTAAGTCACACTCAGATGATGATGTTGTTTGTGCCTTATCCTTTGGTGTGGAGGATTCTTCTCCATCAGAATAATCAGTAAGGCTTCGTTGAGACATGCTGCTCATGAGGCTTCCTCACCGAGCTTCTTCACTCTCCTCCTCGTCCTCCTCTCCTGGGAGCAATGCACCCTTGACTTGGCCCTGCACAAAGCACAAAAAAAAGACACAGTAAACCCTAAGCTCACTAAACCATCGCCAGAAACAGTTGCGATGCCCTAAACTGCCTAAAATAATTGTAATAAAAAAAATGTACCCTTTTGTGTTAAGTCTAACACTGGTGCCTCCTGGGAATGTGTGCAGCATGCACCCACACGAATCCTTTGTGTGCTCGGGTGACTGGGCGTTCTGTCTGACCACGCATTTGTTTTTAAACAAATGAGAACACTTTTTCTTTTCTCTGCCTTCTCTCTCTCTCTCTCTCTCTCTCTCTCCAGCCACGTTTTCCCCATCGACGGCAAAATGGCTCAGGAGCCTGTCGCTGAGTGCTCCTCTAGCTCTCTCCTCAGGCAGAACCAAGGCACAGGCGGTTTGAAGGGGGAACTGATCGCACGCCCCCCCCCATGAATACTGCTGCTTGCACTGTCTTCCTCCCCATTTCCCCCCTCCCCACCTCACCTGGTGGTGTGCGCCACTCTCCAGGGTGCCAAAATCACCAGGCGGCAAGAGGAGAAAAAATAAACCAGTTGCACATTTCGCACATGCACAGTACACGGCCTACTCAGGACTCATGGGGCATGTGCTGCAGAGAGTCTCGGGGACTCTCTGGGCTGGCGGGCGAGCATCCCGAAGCACAATTTGCATAAGGGACGTGGGTGCCCATGTCCCCGAGAGCCCTGGTCCTTTCGCTCTACCATACTCATCCTAGAGCAAACCAATGCCAGCCGTTTCGTTGGTCCTCCCGCAAGCAGACTCGAGGCCAACTTACCAAGGACCAGCAGTGTTGTAAGATCACCAGCATCCCCGCAGGTGCCGCTATTGCTTGATTCCCCCCAAGATCCCGCGGCTTCCCTGTCATCTCCCACCCCCAACCTCCTGACTTCTTTACCGACCTCCAACCGAGGGTCCAGGGGAAGTGGTTGGGATTGGTTCTCTCTCCACTTGGAGGGGTGGCGAGCAGTGACCACAGACAACTGGGTGCTCCAGCTCATAGCTCAGTGTCACACTCTGGAGCTGATGGAGTGGTTGCCTGAAACCCCTCCCATCCATGTACCTACCTTCCTGCGCATCTGCCTTTGGTTTTGGAGGAAATTCAGGAGCATCTGCTAAAAAGAGCTTTAGAACCTGTCTAGCAGGCGCAGTGGGGAAGGGGATTTTATTCCCACTTCTTCTTCCTCATCCCCAAAATGACTGGGGAACTTCGGCCCATCCTAGAATTAAGCAACCTGAATCTCTGCATAGAGTATAAATGCTTCAGGATGGTGACCCTCCAGGGATTGCTGCCCCTGCTGCACCAGCTGGACTGGCTATGCTCTGTGGACATGTAGGATGCTTACCTGCACATTCCGTTTTTTCCACTTCACCCCCGTTTCATCCACTTCCATTTTCAGGGTGCCCACTTGCAATTCGTGGCCCTCCCCTTTGGCCTTTCCTTGACCTCCCAGGTATTTACCAAATGCCTGGCCATAGTGGGAGTGGAATAGAGTAGACAGTGCTTTTATGTTTTTCCCTACTTGGATGACTGGCTGCTAGCAGCCCCTTCCTGGGAGTGCTTACTTCGGACCCTGGAGTGCACTTCCGGTCTCTTCCAGGAGCTGGGAGTCACAGTGAATCTCCTGAAGGCATGCCTCTCCCCATGCCAGTGTCTCCAATACATAGGGGCGGTCCTGGACACCCACCAGGGCAAGACCTTTCTGCCAAAGGACAGGGCGGCCCGTTTGATGGAGTAGGTTCATCTAATTTCCACGAGCCATCAGGTTCCTGCCAGAGTCTTTCTGCACCTCCTGGGCCATATTGTGGCATCAATTACCACGGTGCCCTTAGCCCAGCTGCATATGCAGATACCACAGTGGAACCTACAAGTTCAATGAGATCAACACACGGATGACCTCGACCAGTTGGTCCTGGTCTCTGTCCTGGTCAGAACTGTTATGGCCTGGTGGATGGACTCGGCCAATCTGCTCCTGGGGGGGTTCCTTTCTAGATTTTCACTTCCCGGCAGGTCCTGACCATAGATGCCTCCAGCATGGGACGGGGCGCCCATTTGGCTGACCATCAGACTCAGGGTACATAGCTGGATGTAGAGCAAGCTCTTCATATCAATGTCCTGGAGATGCAGGCAGTTCTATATGCCCTGCAAGTCTTCCAGTCTCATCGCCTCCCTGGCCCACTACTGGTTCAGATGGACAACATGTGCGTTGTCTACTACATCAACAAGCAGCGGGGGACTCACTCTTACCCCCTGTGTCGGATGGCGATGAGAGTTTGGTATTGGGCAATCGAGCACAATCTGGAGCTCTTGGCCTTTTATGTTCCAGGCGCTTCCAAAACATGTTTGCTGACAGTCTCAGCAACTCCAGGTCTCAGGCCTATGTTTGGGAACGTCTCACCTCAGTAGTCAAAAGATCTCGACTGGTGGGGTAGCCCAGAGCTGTACATCTTTGCTTCCCCACTCAATGCAAAACTGCCGCATTTTTGCTTGCTGTATCCCAGGCATGGAGTTTTCTGGCAAGACGCATTGTCCCTCTCTTGGAAGGAGAGGTTTCTGTATGTATTTCCTCCCTTCCCTCTATTGTAGAGGGTTCTACTCAAGCTTCAGCAGGAGTGAGCAGAGATTATCTTCATTGCTCCTTTCTGGCCATACCAGATTTGGTTTCCTCTGCTGCAACAGTTAGCTGCAGAACCTCCGGTGACTCTACGTCTGTTCGAAGGCTTGCTCTCCCAGGACCAGGGCACCCTGTGTAACAGCCTCGTAGGACTGTTCTGTCAAGTAGAATAGGGAAAAATAGCCGGCCCAGTGGTGCTGAGGGTTGGGATACTAGATGTCACACCTTGCACCACGCCGGCGATCTGTGTTCGTGATGCAAGTGGGTCACCAGGGGAGGAGGAGACTTGAGCGTCCTCAAGACAGTTCTCCGGGGAAGGGGAGTTGCAGCAGTTGGTGTTAGCCTGGCCCCCACCGGAGGCTAGGGGCTGGCACACGGATGCTGATAGAAGAGGGGCAGCGGCGGGGTAGACTCCGGGTGTGCAGCGTACAAGAATGTGCATGGCACTGCCATTGGAATCCTTGAACACACCCCTCCACAGGGGAGAAAAATGAAACTGCCGGCGGTTGGATGATGGTGGCACTCACAGGTCCCGCTCCCGGCTAGTCAGACCAGCCGGCTGGATCCATGCCTGAGGTGGGGGTGAGTGCACCACTGACCCTGCTGGGGGCGGGGTTAAGCCCTAGGGATCATAGCTGGTGCTGCTGGTCATCAGGGGATGGGGCTGGAGTGCCGCCTGAACGAGGGCCACCGGGGGAGAAGAAACAGTCTCAAAAAAAAAAGAATAGGGAAAAATAGTTTAGCATATTCAAAAAAATAGGTTGTTAAGGTTCTATTTCTGGGGTAGGTAGGAGCTGCCAGCTAGGTAAAGGATGGCCCATGCAGTGAAATAAAAAAGCAGTATCAGAAGCATTTTTAAATAGATTAACTGTCAGAGTCAGCATGAGCATATCATTAATTGTTCAGATAGGATGCAGCACAGGGGGGAAGTATGGAAAGGACTCCTGGTCCTGGCTTTCTATACTCACATGCTGTTTTATGCTCATTTTTATTGATTGGCAAACTTTTTGTACATAACATGTTTGTACTTTATAAAACAATGGTAGTTTTAGTCATTGTTGCCAGTGGGCTAGTAACCCGATTGTCCTGGCTACCATAACATGCCCTGGTGGTCCAGTGGTTTGATTTGGTCTGCCTGGGTTGCCTAATATTTTTAATGTTTTTTATGTTTAAAAGATTGTTTCTGTGGCAAAAGTAGAAGCTGCTCTGTGGTAATTGTAAAAGAAATGCTGAGTGGCAGCTGCGGCATCGTGCACGCTGAGAAAAGAAGAGCGGGCAGCATGAGAGACCGAGAGTCGGTCCTACAGCAGCGTGCACTGCACTCAGTGAGGAATCCTCAGGTCTGCACTAGGGGTGGCCACTCCTCATCTTTTTCAGTGGTCACAAGTCAGGCTTCGGCCTGAAATTGTTAACTACTGTGTAAAAAATGCGAGAGGGAGACACAGTAAGGTGCTCCTCTCACGGGCAGGATCAACCAGATATTTTCCCTACTATTTAGTTGTGCAGGCAACAAGCACCAGGGAAAAACATTTTGGGACTGGCTCACTTAAATAAAATATGGTTAAAGAAGAGCACAGTCTGGTTGAGACTTTGTGAAAGTCACCCACACACAAATAAATAGGCATTTTGAATATAGAGCTCACCAAGGAGCCATTTTGTAATGTGAAATATGCAGTCTGCCACAGAGGAACCCACTGCTTTACAACTTGATTAAATACTTTAAAAATACACATTTTGGCCCGGTGGTGCTGAGGGTTGAGGCGCTGGATGCCATACCTCACACCACGCCGGTGACCCGGGTTCGGGAACGGACTTGGGTTGCTGGGGGTTGGAGGGGAGGATTGAGCATCCCTGCGGGTGCTTCGCGCACTCGATACTCTGGTGCCGGTGGAAGCACAGGCTCCGGGGTATAGGCGGCTCTACAGAGTAGGGGAGGAGAGGACATCCAGGGCACTTGACAATGGCGTGTGTCAGCACACCGTCTGTCTGGACGTCAGTCCTGCGTGCCGACGTCCTCAGGGGTAGAGGGACCAACAAGGGAGAGAAAAAAAGAAAAACACCCTCCTAACCTTGGATGACGACTTGTCCACACCCAGGATCTCCTACCCACGGGCAAGACTCCACTGTTCAGGCGCTCCGAGGGAGGAGGATGATCGAGGTAAGAGTTGACCGAGCACTCTAGGGGCAGATACCGTGGGAGGGATCCACTAAGGGGGATTGACCCAAGTCCGAAGGATTAGGGTGAAGAGGGCAGTATAGATGGGATAAAAAAAGAAAGTATTAAAAAAAAAAAAAAAAATACACATTTTAATAAATTAAAGCCGTGGAAGGGCTGAGGGAAGTCCTGGGTAGTTACTAAAAGTACACGTATTTTAAGAGATTGTTTGCAAGTAAAAACATAGCAGTTTGAAAGAGGGTTCTGTACCAGAGAGTTCCTTACAGTCAGAAACATTGTCTTCAGGACTTCAGTGGCGCTATGGAGCTGTGTGCATGCTTGAACGAAAAGCTCCCTCCTCAATCGAGAGACATTTATGCAAAATAACTCAGTTTTGGCTAAAAAACAAATAAAAGCTTACATTGGATTACTCAGAAAACCTTACTCTACTTGAAAATGTCAAGACATACAAGAAATCGCTTCCAGGTTTGGCGGAGTAGGGGGACACGGGCAGTGGCGGCATGTCAGAGTCCGAGCTGGCGCTGTCTAGCACTGAAAATGGGAGAAAAGGCCATCCTGCCAAGCAATCCACTGGTTCAGGGCTGAAATGTAAGAAGCCATCAAAAACCTGTGAGAAGACTTGGGGACTCTGCAGGGGCGCATGGAGGAAGCTGATTGCCACATTTCTACTAACGTGTCCCGCCTCGACTCGCAAGAAAGCACGGTCACCGACATTGCCTGCACCCAGCTACAGATTGTCCTCCACCACGAAGACGCTGAGAACATGGTCAGGCATAAAAACCTGTGAATATATATAGAGTTCCCGAAGATGATGAGGGCAACGACATGATGACTTTCCTGGACCATCTTTTGCGAACTATGCTGGACTTGGGTCCTGACTATCCTATTGACATTGAGAGGTCCCACCGTGCGTTGGGCCCAAAGCAGACTGCTTCTGATGCTTAACCATACGATAGTGGCACAGTTCCTAAACTACAGTGTCAAAGATGAGTTGCTTCAGAAGGCGTGGGGCCAGAAAATCCTTCAATTTGGCTCCAAAAGGATCTTTGTGGGTGACGATTACGCGTCCACCACCCAGAGGCTGAGGCAGGAATACATTCCTCTGTTTCCCTGTCTACAGGCAAACAACCTAAAGTCTAAAACACCCTACCCAGCCAAGCTTGTAGTACATTTTCCAACTGGCCCGAGAACCTATCTGACTGGAAAGGAAGCTAGGGTGGATCTTCAAGCCCAGGGACTTGTGACAGAGAGAGAAGGTCACAGCGCAGTTCTCAGAGAACAAAATCAGCTGAAGTGGTCGGATGGAGGACTAGGCCAGAGGGGACATTGGACTCCTGAACTCCCCTTTGAAGAGATTCTTCAGCGACTGCAACAATTTCACTCCTAGCCCTATACCAGTGAAAAAGAGGCACCCGAATCCTAACTTCGCATTCCTTGTACAGACTCGGGAGGAGGCTTAGGTTAATGGTGGTGGTGGTGGTGGGGGGGGTAGTAATTGAGCCCGTGCTGTGCGACGAATGGAGCCTCGGGATTTCCTAGGCATCAGTGATTGCCTTCTCCAGGTGGCAGAGCTTTGTGAGTTTGGCCAGGAGACTGGTCGATGGTTGGGATCCCTGTGAGCATTACGCTGTCTGGGGCTTTGGCCTTCTGCCCCCTCTCTGATCCCTCCCGCCCTTGAGCGCCTTAATGGCGGCTTCCTTCACGAATGCTCTTGACTCGTTCAGCAGCACGAGTTATGCCATATACAGTACCCTCTTGCACTAAAGGTCCTCATTTCACCCTGACTCTGGAACAATGTCTAAATTAATGACTACAAGGTTAACAACCCTACCAGGAGCTGCCTCACCAGCTTTAATACGGCCTCTCAATACTGCCATCACGAAACCTAGCAGCTGGAGGGACCACGTGGCTTGCTCCTGCCTTGAGTTCTTTAGGCAGGCTGAGGGACAGAGCCACTTGGTGCAGCAACAGGGGTAGAAAGACTCCAGAGAACAGAGGGGACTCTTGAACTTACTTGCTTACAGTGCTGCTGAGTCTCTCTCCCACTGTTAGCAGGCACTTTATGGCAACTTGGGTGCACTCACTCTCGTTTAAATCCTGTCATAATGTTTTTCTTTCCAGGTTCCAACTGCCATTGACGGCTTCTCTAGGCGAATTAACCTTATACCATCGCCACCAATGGGTTGGCTGGTGCACAGGGGCTTAAAATGTCCCTTTCTGGGAGAAGGAAGAGGGTCAGGCCCTCACCTCTGTTGTGCAGGGGGGAGACAGGCTGTATACTCTTTCAGCCAGGGGCCTTGGATGTCTCACACATGGGAGGCGGCACTGCGCTCGGTGGAGCCAGCGGGAGTTCTGTTTTCTTAGGAAAGAGTCCCATGCTGGAGCCTAGGCAGCCACCATACCTATATACCTGTGCCTGTTTCTGCCCGTCCTCTGGCTCGTTTATTAGGGAGATCTCACGGGACTAAGCCAGCATGAACTCTGCAGACCCTTAGTGCTCCACCCAGGGTGGCTGTCACCTCTTGGTCCCCGTCTCCATCCGAACTTCCACAGATGAGCCTGGGGACACTGGAACTTCACTGTTCTGACACTGGATGCTTCCCTAGATGGTCCTCCAGGCTTATAACCATGGGGTAGGCTACATACTGTACTACATACCCCTGGGGTGAGGGAAGCTTCAGTTTTCCTTTTGGAGTAGAGCTCCGCTGGGCATGTCTCCTTGCCGCATTGGGAGGGGTGGGGGTGAGATGGAAATGCCCCAATGTGCAGTACTTGGCTGCTTGAAATAAGACAAAGACAAAAGGGGGTTTACCTTGAGGGGGGAGCGACCAACGTGAGCTTACTGACATGGGAGACTTTGTTTTTTGATAAGGCTTTTTGGGAGGAGGGGGGCTCTCAATAACTATGCCATTTCATACCCATGGAGTCACCACACAGCTTCATGGTTAGTTCTCTAGCTGTGTTTTTCTTTCTTTGGAGCATAATAATTCCACAGGGGGCTCCTACCACGAATGTTGTGGTCCATGCTCCCTGCCCTATGGAGTCCACAGGTTGTGGACACTATCCCAGGGGACTCAGTTCTTGTTCTAGAGGGATATTGCTGGTTATTATCCCACTGGGGGGGGGGATTTTCCAGAGCTGGACCGTCGGTGCAGCGGTTGGATTTCAGCTTGCAACACCAGCGACCCAGGTTCGGGAGCGGTCTCTGGCGCTGGAGGGCTGGCTGGGTGGAGGAAGCTTGAGCATCCCACAGCTGCTCGCCTTCTCCAGGGGAAGGGAGGGGGCCAAGGCCTGCAGTTTGCCTGACCCCGAGCCAAGACTCTGTGTACAGAAAGTCCTGCTTGTGGGAAAGGGCCAGCCAAAGATGTGTGCAGCACCTAGACATCAGGGCGCACACTACACCTAGGGCAGGAAGAAAGGAAAATGCCTCACATCTCTGGAAAGATGGATCGTCGGAGTGTGCCCTCTATGTGTCACCACCCACCTGGTCGCCTTGACCCATACCACTAGAAGTACAGGGAGTCCAGGCCCCACCTCGTCCCTGCCCAGAGGGTAAACTCTGCGGCTCCATGGGGATCAAGGACGTACCAAGGTAGGGTGGCTGACACAGGGATGACTCCTAGGTGAATCAGAAGGGTCGGAGATGCGAGGATGCAGGAGGGGATAAATAGAAAGTTTAAAAAAAAATAAAGGAGGTGGAGGATTTTCATTTTAATCTATAAGGAACAGTTGGGGGGAGGGTACGAGGGGGAAAAGTAAACTTTGTTGGGGTTTTTGGGTTGGTATTAAAAAAGGGGGAAGGGAGTTCTTTGTTTTAGTTGAATAAGATCTGTAATTGTATTCAGAAAAAATACAAAGCACACAATTCTAAGGTTGGTCATTAAATGCTTTTTATTTTGTGGTCATGGTGATGAGATCTTCTTTTGCTGCACAGGGAGCCCTCGATCTGGACTGTCTTGCCTTCTGCCCGGTCTGCTGTGCTGGTTCTTTGGGAACAGCTGGGTCGGGGCAAGCGTGATCTGGTCTTGGTCTCCTGGTCTGGCCATTGCCGATTGTGTGGTGAGGAATTCGTCTTTCATCCTGGGGGGAAAGGCACTTCATTTCCCTGAGTTCATGATGGAGACAAATCCTATAACAATATTTTCATAGAATGTTAATGGTCTCCATAACCCCATAAAAAGAACAAGGTTTATGCAATATCTTAAAAAACAATCTGCTGATGTGTACTTTAATCCAGGAGACACGCCTGTCTGATGCAGAACATTTCAAACTGAGGTGGGGACAATGTTATGAAGTATACGTAGTTTCCCATACTAGTGGAAAAAGACAGGGTACAGCCATTCTAATACCAGCCTCTACTCCCTTGAAAGTTCGCAAATCACACATAGATGCCCAGGTTAGATACGTTATCCTCCAGGGGCTGCTTTATTTACACAAGGTCACCTTAGTAAGGGTTTACTTGCTTCCCCAAACTAAGCTCCCGGTAATGCGATCCTTTCTCCATAAAATCCTAGACATGCTACAGGGCCAGCTGATAATGGGAAGGGATTTCAATGTGGCCCTCAATCCCCAGCTTGATTCCTTCAATCCACTGACATACAGGACCAACAGTGCAGTCAGATACCTGAAAGGGACCCTGGATCACTTCGATATAGTAGACATCTGGTGTATGTTGTTCCCCTCGGGGGGGGCAGGCTATACTTACTACTCAGGCTGTCATCACACCTATTTCAGATTGGACTACTTGTTTACAACATGTGAGCATCTAACAAAGGTCCAGGATCTCACAATAGGCCCCAGACTTCTTTCAGGCCATCACCCCCTCCTACTGAAAATCGACCTGGGAAAAATAAAAAAAAGAACACTGTGACGCTTTAACCCCTTGCTTCTAAAAGACCCAGAATACATAAAACATATCACAACACGCATACCGCAGATTATACAGGAGAACACTGACCCCCAGGTCTCTGATCCCATTTTGTGGGATATCTTGAAAGCGGTGATACGGGATGAAACATTAGCTTACGCTGCCCAAAAGAAATGCAGTCAGGAGGCAAAATATGACTCCCTGCTTCTACAACTTTAAAATTATCAATTATTATACAGGGAGGGTGACAAGGAATTACAGCAAAAAATTAGACACCAAATCCGAAGTTCAAAAGATCACTGATCTTAGAATTCAGCAAGCCCTAACATATCTACAGCAATCCAATTATGAAGGGGGAACTAGGGGTACATGCATCTTGGCACAAAAAATAAGGATGCGAAAAAGGATCCACTATTTTAAAAATCAAACACCCTGACACCAAACAAATTCTATATCAGGAAGAACAGATTCGCTCAGCCTTTGCATCCTACTGCCAAGCACTATACCAAGCAGGCCCCACCAACAGCAGAGGACGTTAGAAATTGTTTTTTATGCCACCTACAGTTACCAAAACTCACGGAGGAACAGTGCAAGGCCCTTGAGGCCCCTATAGGGGCGCAGGAGGTGCTACAACATATCAAAGCAACTAAGATATTGAAGTGTCCAGGACCAGACGGCTTTATAGCTGAACGGTATAAAAAGTTCCCTAGATTATTACTACCTGCTATGCTTGTGGCATACAGAAGCAGTGGTTGAAGGGGAGTCCCCCAACCCCCGAGCCTTTGCAGTTATAGCAGCCATCCCTAAATTAGATAAAGATGCAACACAGATGGCATCTTATAGGCCAATTCCATTTTAAATGTGGACTATAAAATCTGCAAGGGAATATGGGCCTCCCGTTTAGAACTCCTATTGCCCACCCTTATACATCCAGACCAGGCTGGGTTTATCAAACACAGACACACCACAGATGTAATATTAGGTGCACACTGCTGCTTATGGAATATATCCAGACTAGGAGGATCCCTGCGGCCCTTCTAAGCTTGGATACGGAGAAGGCATTTGACAGGGTGTCCTGGGACTTTCTCTGGGACATCCTGTCTGCTTTTCATTTCCCAAACCCCTTTGTAAAATGGCTACAAAACATTTAGCATAGTCCCCAAGCATATATTTGTATAAATGGAGCTCTTTCTTCTGTTATACCAATGCAGCAGGGCACCCGTCAGGGCGTACACTATCCCCACTCCTCTTCGCTCTCTACATGGAGCCTTTGGCAACTGCCTTGAGACTGGAGAGACAGGTGGAGGGAATCCCATTAGGACAACAGGAATATAAAACATCCTTATTCGTAGATGATGTCCTTCTGATGGTAATGTCCCCTGAAACATCAGTACCAGTCATTTAGGCTGTACTACAGACCTTTGAGAAAGTGGCCAATTTTAAGTTTAATTAATCCAAAACGGATGCCCTCCTCTTGAATTTCACTCCTTCAGAGTCATTAAGAAGAGCTTACCCCTTGAAATGGCAACGAACCAAAATAAAATATCTGGGCTTTCACATCCCCAAGAAGTTGGACAGCATTAAATTGATTAATTATGAGCTGTTGTTCATACAAATACAAGATGATTTGAATAGATGGGGAAAGCTCTATCTTACTTTCTTCGAAAGGATAGAAAAAATCCAAATGACCATCCTCCCCTGCTTGATGTATCTATTTCAGAATATACCTACGTTTCTTTCTAGATTTTATTTTAGATCATGGAACAGAATGGTATCCAACTTCATATGGGGGTGGGGGAGACCCTGGGTGCGTCTCTCTGTCCTTCAGCTTTCCTTGGCACAAGGGGGAGTTAACCTGCCTAACTTCGAATTATATGCCAAAGCGGCCTTTCTGAAAGTCTCATTCCTCTAGCTATCGTCTTCCTTCTTGGCTTCCTGGAAAAGTATTGAGTTAACATTAATGATGTTCATGATATAGAAAAGACAATGTTTGCCACCAGAGGAAGGTCTCCGTGGCTTGGCCTCCTCACCAAATTTACAGCCAGTGTTTTAAATATCTGGCATCAAATTAAGACACCCTGCCTTGCAAAACCTATTCTTCTTAAATGGATTATTATCAGAAGATGAATAAACAGGGAAGGGTCTGATTCAGGGAGGAAGTGGTAGGATGTGGAGAATGATCTGTAAGTTCAATGGGGTCCTACCGGTGAGCAAGAGAGGGGTCTGCGCGATGCTTATCTTGACATTTCCCAATGGAGAGGGTCATGCATTAGACCATTTTTGAGGTAGGAGGAACACGGAGGCAAGGGATCATCTTTAATGTGACTTAACAATACTTATGTTTTTGTACATTTTTTTATTTTTTTGAACTTAGAATATTTTATTGAATAATTTCAGCTTTTCCATACATAAATCATCACTAGATAAAACATTATTTGACCATACATATAGTTAATACATTACCATTTTCTTTGCTCTACATGTGAGATTGTTGCCATATAGCTAGATTAAACAAGAATGATCTTAAATAACCTTTTTGCTTCCCTTATCCATCAGTCCATAAGGGGGAGCTGTGATAAAAGTTTAGCTATTAATCTTTGCAGCAGATTATAGTGCACCTTTAGATATTTTTCAATTCACATTTGAACCGTGGAATGATAATGAGATGGATGGAATGCAGAGCGAGTACTTCAGATCTGGTCGTTGGAAATAAAACTCAAGTACAAACAAACAGTTGACTGGAATGAAGTTTCTTATTATTTAAGATTATTTAATTCTAATTCTGTAAATCTATAAAATGGTTAAGCACTGTGCCCACCTGACCTTTCTTCAATACGGGGTAAGCAAGTAAGTCTCCAGGGTAGTCTCTTGAAGTTCACCAGCCGTCTCCAATGCAAGAAAAGCAAACTATTACCATGGGAGTAATTGCTGCTCCAATACTGTAATTCCCTCTGTGTTTTCAACATACTCAAAGAAGGGTAGCCATCTCGAATTAAATTTGTCAGTAGAGAGCCTTAAGCGGGCTGTTGCCCCGTTAATTTCTTTAATTTGCTCTATGTTACACCTGCAATGCTTTTGCGTGGGCTGGCGAGGCTTGAGGCAATGCTGAGTGACCACCTTTGAAGCTGCTGCCACCAAAAGGTGAAATAGATATTTCTGGCTACTGGTGTTAATGCCCTGTGGGGGGAGACCAAGTAATAAATTGGTTTCTGTGAAATTAGTTTCTATTTGGAAAATCTCCTGCATGGTTTGTGCAATTACCCTCCAGAAGCCCATAATATAAGGACATGCCCAGAAAATGTGCATATATGTGCCTTTCCCACCACACTGTCTCCAGCACCTATCTGTGAGGGAGGTGGAATAGTGGGTCGTTATTGTTGGGGTAATAAAAAATCTTGATATCAGCTTCCACCTATGTTCTCTCCACACAGGGGAGCTTGTTGTTTTACTTGCCCCAACCCAGATTTTATTTCAGTCTCTCTCTGATAAGGTTTCAGATAGGTCCTCTTGCCACTTCTGCATTATGGCCTTTTTCTGTTGTATGGCTTTGTAGACATATGATATATGACCCCTGGTGTCCCCAAACTGGGCTTTCTGAAGTATCATGTTTAGTGGAGGAACCACTGGGGTTATCAATTCCAATACCCCCACTTCATTCGAAATATAATGTCTACATTGTAGATATTTAAAGAACTCATATTTGGGGAGGTCACATTTTTGTTGCAGGTTCCTGAAACTTTTAATAACATTTCTTTGCACAAATTATGATAAAAAGCGAAGGCCTCTCTCGGCCCATCTCTTAAAACAAAAATATTCTCTTGCAGTGGGGAAGTTAGGCAGATGTTGGAGAGGTATATGCATCCATACCGGGTTGGTATTTCCCATGAGTGTCGTACCTGGATCCATACCTTAATGGAAAGTCTGGTCCAAGGATTTGTAATATCTCTCAAGATTAGGGTCTGGGGCTATCCATGGGAGCAGTTTGAGTGGGATGTAAGGATGGGCTCTCATTTCTATGAGATTCCAGCCACCCTTATATCCTCTATCTAACATCTTTACTATTGCTAATGTCTGTGCCACCTGGTAATAACTGTATAGATTCGGTACTCCCATTCCCCCTCTCTTTTTTGATTCTGTAAGTAATGTCCACCTTTTCCTTGGCCTTCTGCCTGCCCATATGAAGTCTGTAAGTTTACGTCTGAGATCTCTCCAGTCTCTTTTTGGGAAGGGAATAGGTAGATTCATAAACAGGAATATATACCTAGGCAAAATATTCATTTTATTTGATTCTATCCTGTTTGTAAATGACTGGGGCAATAAATTCCAGCGGTTTATATCTTCCAAAACTTGTGTCTTCAGATTTACGTAATTAAGCTCATATAGTTTTTAAATATTTATAGTAATTTGGATACCTAAATATCTTATTTTACTTATGGCCCAAGTAAAAGGACAATTGGGGTAGCTAATTGGTGGCCATTTATCTTGTATATGCAGCATCTCAGATTTGTCCATATTTATCTTAAATCCTGATATTTGGCCAAAATAATCCAGTAGGGTCATAAGCGGTGGGAGGGAGCCCTCTGTGTTATGCAGATAGATGAGTGTGTCGTCTGCATACATGGAGACCTTGTTTACCGCCTCACCCACCTGAATACCCTCAATTGAATCACTTATTGCAAGTGCCTGCGCTAAAGGTTCAATGCTAAGCGCAAACAATAACGGCGAGAGAGGGCAGTCTTGCTGGGTATCTCTCTACATTATGAAAGGTTCCGAAATGGTGCCATTCACCCGAACCTGAGACGTCGGGTTTTGGTAGGCCATTAGGACCCATTTAAGAAAATTCACCTGGACCTCCATTTGCTCAAAAGTTTTTTCTATGTATGTCCAATTCAGGCGGTCAAACGCCTTTTCAGCGTCTAAAAACAGGGCTACCGGGGAAGTCTCTGTGTTGTCCTGATGTGTAATTATATTGAGCAAACGCCTAATGTTATCAGAAAGATGCCTGTGGGGAATAAATCCTGCCTGGTCGGAATGTACCAAACTTTCAGTATGCATTTGCATTCTTGTGGCCAGCACCTTGGTCAGTAGTTTAAAGTCTTGGTTCAGTAAAGAAATGGGCCTGTATGATTCACAGAGGAATTCAGGTTTACCTAATTTGGGATTTACGGTAATCAGGGCAGTGGTCCAAGACTGCGAGAATTTACCTTCCTCTAGGGCTGAATTCATGACTCTGACCAGTGCAGTGACTACTAGCTTCCTAAATGTTTTATAAAATTCTGCTGGTGGTCCGGGCCAGGGGATTTTACCAGTGGGTAATTTGACTATGACTGACATTATTTCCTGTTCCGTTATTGGGGTGGAGAGTGCTTGTTGTGCTTCTGGGCATAATTTAGGTAGACCCAGACCCTGTAGGAAAACTCTAGTCTTTTTCTCTACTTCTGAGGGTGTCTTATTTTCTGAGTACAGCTCTCTATAATATTGCATAAATTTACTTACAGTTTCCTGAGGCTTCCTCCAGACTTCACTAGAGCTATGTTTATTTTCAATACCCTGTATATGTTTGGCAGCCTGTGTTTTTCTAAGTCTCAAAGCCAGCAACTTTGTGGCTTTAGGACCACCCTCATTATACTTTTGGTTGGAGAAACGCAAAATGCCCTCGTCCATTCTATTTTCCAAATTCTGTAGTTCCCCTCTGGTTATAGTTAACTTCTTCAGAAGTTTATTATTCCCAGGGCTAATTTTACGTTGCTTCTCAAGCTCCCCAATTTTAGTTCTTAGCACTGCCACCTGTTTATTTTGAGTTCGCTTTTTTGCTATAGCAAAACTGATAATTTGTCCCCTAATCACAGTCTTCATCATATCCCACCATATTAAGGGAGAGCAGTCCGCCAAAGGTGAATCTCCTGTTAAGTTTTGGTAGGCCTTAGTTATCTGTTGCAGAAAATTTGGGTCGTTTAATAAGGAGACGTTCAGCCTCTACGATGTTCATCTTTTTTCATTTCCCCAGGACAATTTTACAGAAATGGGAGCATGATCTGACAGGATGGATGTGTGTATCCTGGGGGCAGTACAGTCGCTTAAATTTGTTTTATAAGTGAAGAACATGTGAATTCTCTTTTTTTTAACTTTATGTTTGTTACTTTTCATAGTACTGACATACAAGAAAACCATACCTTGGTTTTGAGAACAATAGACTTGAAATCATGTATAGAATAACTAGGTTAGTAAACTCAGCACCCATCTTTACAACATCAGAGGGCTGAAATATGACTTATTTAAAATGAAAACATGATAGAGTAAATCGCCATTGCAGCAAGAACATAGACATGTGTAACATACATGTAGGTTCAAATTGTGTCCATGTGCTTACATAGCACTTAATAAAGCCGCCAAAGGCAGCATTTCGTCAATGTAAAACTATATTTATTTTAGTTTGTGCCATTCCAGCAGACGCCCCCCGAGAGGTCCCCTCCCCTCCACTCCTCCTCTGATCACTCTAAACAATAATCCTTTATTCAATAAATTTTCACTCAAAGTGAACAATCCCTCTATCAGCTTTTGGCCAGCCTTAAATTATAAGCTAAATGTATGGTTAACTTTCATACCGCAACCAGGAAATTAGGCATATGCCCATGACGCATCTAAATGAAAGGCTGCCATAAAGTGATCAACTTACTGGGATTTAGTCAAAAAAAGATAGAAAAACAAGATAAATGTTCAGTCCCCTTCATTGGATTTTTTTTTCAGTTCCTGCTAAGCAAAGTCCTTTTGGATTACAGGAAGACGTTTCCCGGCTTCAGTAGGATCCACGTAGAGATAAATTTTGCCCGCATACTGGATTTGAAGACGGGCTGGGACTTGTAAAGCGTGTGAGACTCCCAGTGCTCGAAGCCCGTCTCTTACAGTGTCAAATGCCTTGCGACGTTGTCTGGTTGAATAGGCCAGGTCTGGAAAACAGAGGACCTTTTCCCCTGAAGTTAGAGATACTGTACCTTTCTTTTTAGCCACATCCAATACTTTGTCCCAAATGTGCTGACCAGTAGTTACCACCAGGATAGTGCGGGGCAAGTCCTCCAAGATCTGACGATGTCTGGGGGTAACATGGCACACTTTAACAACCTCACCTGCTATTTCAGTATCCCATAATCTGAAAACAAGGGTTTCCACATACCCCATTAGATCCTGTCCTTCCAGTTGTTCTGGGACACCCAGAATACGGAGGTTCGCAGAGCGGATAGTATTTTCTAATTGTTCCATCCGGAGCCTCAAGAGCTTGTTCTCTGATAGTACTCCGGAAACTACTGTTGCAGTATTATTTGCTGTTTCTGCAGCTCCATCGGCTGTTGCTGTGGCCCTCATTATTTTAGTGTCCATTGTAGCCAAACGATCTGTTAGGGTATCAACCTTTTTGTCTAGTAGCTGACTTGCTTGCAAGAGCGCACCATTCGTCGGTTCAGCAATACCCACCTCGTAGCTAGAGGCCCCTGCTACTAGCTGATCAGTGGGCCTAGGAGGATGTGCTCCACCGCTATCTTTAGAAGATTTTTCTTCGGGTTCACCTTTTTTAAATCTGGCAAATTTTATATCAAACTGCGCTGTTTGAGAAACTGTACAGGCTGATGTGGGTCTGGAAGCTGTTTATTAAGTTTCAAAAGATAATTTAGATCGGAATCGCCGCAGAGCTAGAGGAGCTGTCTCAGGAGTGTCTGTTCCTTTTGGCTGCTGGCTCCGCCCCCGAACATGTAAATTCTTGAATATGAGTTTTGTGCAGAGGAATAGTAGGTATAGTCCCTCTCCCTCATATTAAAAGCTCTCCACATATCCACCAACTTCCACTCTTGTGTTAAAGCTCTCAGCCTTCTGGTGACCATTTTGTTGGTGGATCTCTGACCTGATGAGCGGTCCAGGGCTGGGCAGAGGACTGCATTAAAGTCCCCCCCCCCCCCAAGGATCAGATGGCTTTCCCCAAGGTTAGCCACCTTGAGAAAGACATCTTGAAAAACCTTTCCGCATCTACATTAGGCGCATATATGTTTATGAAATGCATTCTTTCTCCCTGTATCCTGCCTGTTACCCTAAGGAATCTGCCCTGGTAGGCACCCTCCACCTCTTGTACTTGGAATGGGGTGTTGTTGTTTTTTAAAAATATGGCCACACCCACCTTCTTAGCCGAATCATGGGATGCTCCCTCTACCTGGCCCACCCACATGCATCTAAGTTTCATATGTTCTCGATGGGAGAAGTGTGTCTCTTGAAGGAAGGTGATGTCGCAGTTCAAGCGTTGAAGTTCTGTCAAGAGCCCGGTCCACTTGACTGGGGAATTAATTCCTTTGACATTAAACAAGATAATATTCAACTGCGACATCTTATAAGTTTATCTTCATCCCCCTGAAGCCCGCTTCGCCCCTCCCAGGTAAACAGATATCTATTTAAATGTTTTTTCCTGTTCACAGTGGGCTCAGTCCCATTACTTATTACCATATAAAAGTATCTATAAAACTCCAGTATCATTTTCAGTAAAAATAAAATCAACAGCATAACAATGAATAACTTGGTCCCTAGCATATGACATTTTAAATCACAATGCATTATAGGTAACACAACAAACCACCCAGGGTTTTATTTAACTCTAAAAATTGATTAGCGTTTTGCTCATAAAAGTGCTAAAATATTGAGAAAAAGCATAGCACTTGCCTCACTGTGTTTAACAAACATAATACTTCTAGAAAAACTATATAAATACTTTCTGTACAGTTAGTATTGTCCCAAGAAAAAAACTGCTAATCAATTATTTAAAACCCTGCCACCTATAATTCATTAAACTTTGCCCTGACTTCCTTGGGAAAGTCTGCCACCAATCTCAGCAGAGTTAAAGTCGTGCACACCCCTAGTAAGATCTTCAAAGTTGGGGTGCTCGTGGATACCCACACGCTCAAAGAGTATGTGCCCACGTAAAAATTAAAACTTCACCGAAGTGTTCTTACCCTCTCAGTTGCCCTTCACCCCGTCCCCTGAAGATAATCAAGCTGTTCCTCATTAGTAATTGCCCATTTTTTCATTGCTTTATTCCTTTCTGCCAATTCCTTAGTTATAGGTCCCCTTTCGCCCTGCCCCCTTAAAATGCCACTATTGAATTATGCCATAAGGCTGTTCTAATATCTTTGAGGAGAGTGTCTTTCAAAATGACTAAATTTCCTCTTGTGGGGTCCCTACTGCCAGTAACACAATTCAGTCTTCGCTAAGGGAGAGACAGATGAAACCCCCAACCATTCGGAGATATTGATTTAACCTATTTTCTTACTCTGTTGCCTAGCGCCCTCCTCCCTACCCCCGATGTTACATTTTCTCAAAATAAACAGGTGAGGTATTTCTGGACACCTCCTAATGCTATAAAATGTACCATTATTTGTATACATTCATAACTACTAACAGGAGTCCAATACTGCACCACATCCCGAGGGGGTATCTTCAATGGTGGCAGTCAGCAGTCCGGGGAAAATTAGTGGGCCGAGGCGTTGCCCAACTAAGGGTAAAATAGCAACAGTACCTTCATTTTATGCCCTCCATCTCAGTTCATCTGGTTGGTGAAGCAGCGCTTGATGGTCCATGATTTCCGCTTGCTCTCTGGTCGATACGCTGTATCAGTATGCAGATGTCAGGTTTTGCAGCGTGCGGCAATACTCATGGAGGAACCTATCTCTTCGTGGGGTTTTTGGTTGCCAAGTTCCATGCACCCGCTCTCAATTTCTTTTCTAGCATCTTGATCTCTAGGTCCGGTACTGTAATACCCAGCTTCTTCAGCATGGATGATGCCTCCACGAGCGAGGGAAAGGTTTTTATTCCTGCGACTAGGTGAATCTGTAGGCGAGCTGGGTACAACAACTGAGCTCTGATGTGCTTTTTTTGCTTTAATTCTCTAATAATACCTCTTGATCCCTGTCTTTCTGCTTGCAGCATATTTGAAAAGTCCTGATCAAAAAAGATTGGGGCATCGTGGTATTTTATTTCCCGCAGCCTCCATGCGCCTCTCGGAGTATCCAATCTTTAGTTTGGTAGTATACCATGCACATGATAAACAATCTAGGCCTGGCTGTAGGGTCTGAAGGTTTCGCAGCTAAAGATTGGTGAGCCCGATCTATGTCCATGTTCAGATCGGAGGGGATAACTAATGTAGCCCGATTTATACAGTCAGTTGCTGTGGCATACCCTTCCTCTGCGCCCTCTGGAATGCCGTGAATTCAGAAGTTATTCCACATGATCTGTTTTCCAGATCCTCTAGTTTGTTTTGTGTCTCCTGATCTCATTGTAATAAGTATAACAGTAGACGATCTGTACCATATTGAGCCTCTGAAAGCTCCATTATCCTCGTGGCATTCACAGAAACTTTTTTATCTAGGGTACGTACGTCTTGCTTGAGGTCGGCTAGGGCCGAGTCTATTTTATTGACAGTACTGAGGATATGCTTTAATGTTGGGACTGGAGTCCCCTCCATTTCTGGATCATCAGGCTCCATGTCCTGAGATGATTCTGAAGGTAAGCGCCAACGCATTTGAAAGATGCTAACCTCTTGGACTTTGTTGATTCCCTTGAGGTACTTGAAAGTTTCTATCATGTCCCCCCTCTTCCTGCTTTCCTCGAGGCTATACATATTAAGCTCCTTTGGTCTCTCTTCTTATGTCTTCCGGTGCAGACCCTGCACCATTTTAGTTGCCCTCCTCTGGACAGCTTCCATCTTGTCTATGTCCTTGCGGAGATTGGGTCTCCAGAACTGCACGCAGTACTCCAGATGGGGTCTCACCAGCAGTCTGTACAGAGGGATGACAACTTCCTGTTTTCTACTGGTGATGCCTCTTCCTTTGCATCCCAGTATTCCCCCAGCCCTCCTTACTGCCCTCTCACATTGCTTGCCCACCTTTAGGTAATCTGATATGACTACCCCCAGGTCCCTTTCCATTTTTGTTGTTGTTAGTATCTCATCCCCCATTGTGTACTCTTCCCCTGGGTTATTGTTTCCTAGGTGCATTACTTTGCACTTCTTAACATTGAATCTAAGCTGCCATACATTTGACCATTCCTCCAACCTTGCCAAGTCCCTTCTCATGCTTTCCACCCCACCTTGTTTATCAACTCTGTTGCAGATCTTTTGTGTCATCAGCAAGGAGACATACTTTTCCTTCCAGTCCCTCTCAATGTCGCTTATAAAGACATTGAAGAGGACCAGTCCTAATACTGAACCCTGCGGTACCCCACTAGTAACCCCCCCTTCTTCAGAGTGGACTCCGTTTACTATTACCCTCTGTGTCCTGTTCTCCAGCCAATTCTTTACCCAGGCTACCATCTTGGGACCCAGTCCCAGGCTGGCTAACTTGTATATTAATCTTTTGTGTGGGACTGCGTCAGATGCCTTGCTAAAGTCTCGGTAGGCCATGTCACAGCCCCTCCCTGATCTACTACTTTGGTCACCCTGTCAAAGAAATCCATTAGATTCGTCTGACATGACCATCCTGCTGTAAATCCATGCTGCCTTGAGTCCTGTGCCCCTCTGGCCTGTGCCCCTTCCTTGCCCTTCTCTGGACTGCCTCTATTTTGTCAATGTCCTTCTGGAGATCTCTTTTGATCTCATTTTTTGTGGGGATAATATATGTTGTTGGTCAATATTTACTACATTTTTTCCTATTTCTCAGTGTTTGCATCCTACAGACTTGAACAGAAGGTTGGACCGAGGGAGTCTGGGAAGGGGCATGTTGCAAGACTTCTCTCTGTTCCATCCTTTTTCAGCCAAGGGGAAGAACAGCTCTTAGCAACACACTGCCTGTGGGCAGAGTCTACACACAACCAGAATTAACAGTAAAGAAGTATAATCCCCCATGGCATGGTGTGGTGTACGCAGGAATGTGAAGTGCACAGATGTTACAATGCCGTTTTTCAGAAGTACTTGGCAGATAGGACCTTTCTATTAAATAATTACATTCCAGAATGGTTCAAAAAATATATATAAACATTTTTTCAGTTCGGCACTATTTCAGACACTTTAACAAATATGTACCACATGTTAATCCACATACACTTTCATCTTACACCTGTAATTGTTTTAAGACCATTTTGTCTGTTCCTCAGCCAACCACTAATTTTCCTTGGCTTTGGAAGATAGCAAGTAATATGTAATTGACTCAGCAGGGAGGATTTCTCAGAAAAGCAGTGTCAGTTTCACTCTGAAGTATTCAGGCAATTGTAGACATCTTTGGCTGCCCTGTTAGACCTTTTTACAACCAGAATAAAAGTCGGGTTTCATGAACAGCTGAGCATGGGAAATTGACACCCTAACATTCCAGTGGCTAGGGGGTCTGATGTATGCCTTTGCACCTCTTCCCCTGCTTTCCAGGGTCCTGCAAAAGAACAGGCTAGACATCGCTGAGACAATTCTGGTAGCTCCGTTCTGGCCAAGGACGTGTTGTTTTTTTTTACCATCTTGAGATGGGCATACTCCCTTTTCTTGTTCTCCCTTTCTGGTTGGACCTACTCATCGAGGGTCCTCTGGTTCACAGATACTTGCACAGTCGCAATCTTAAGATCCAGTGTTGACAGAAAACAATTCCAACACCTGGGTTACTCACTTCCAGTGGTGGACCAACTGTAGCAAGCCAGGAGAGGTTGCAACTCCTGTGTATACCATAGAATGTGGTGCAACTTTACTGCTTTGCTGGTCAAAAGTGCCCTGGAATCAGTAAAGAAGATGACCAAAGTAACTGACTTACTACAGTCAGGAGTGGCAAAGAACCTAGGTCCAATTACCTTTTGGTTCAAGTCTCAGAACTTTCCCCCTTCCTTCCTGCTAGCAGTACAAAAGTCCTATCCATACATCTCAAGCTTTCTCAGGTGGTGGGACTTTGTAGCGATAGAGAGAGGGCAAAGAAGCATGCCCCACCTTCAGATCTGAATTTGGAGTTTGGTAGGCCAACTGACTCCTTTCTAGACTTTGAGTTCAGCAAGTCATAGGTTCATACACTGAAAAGTGTGCTTTCTGGTGATCATTACTTCAGTTAGGAGAGAAATTGAATTAGGGGTTTTAGCTTGTGTGGACTCTATTTCCCTGGCACAACAGACACTTCAGTATCAGGGTCAGTGTGAATTAAAGGGAGATATCAATAAATGAGTGGCATGCCATGAATAAGCACAATCAAGGCATTTCATAATTGAAAGGCTATGCCTGTAGTTATGTGGAGGAAGAGCTCCTCCCCAGCATTCTGCTTAAACAAGCAGGCTACTGCCGCTCTGCCTAGAGCGAGTCGCACTCGCTGGCGTGCTGCTGCTGGTTGGTGGTTGCTTGCTTCGTTTCATCCTCTGCCCCCGCCCTGCTCCTTCCTTCTGTCTTACTCTAGTTTTTCCTCCGTTTGTTGTTTGTTCCCCACCTCCTTCTTTTCTCCCTGTTGCCCATTGTTTGTTTTCCCTTTCTTTCTTTTGGAGTGCTTTTTCCTGCGGCTGCTGCTTTAGCCGCCACTACTTTCTGCTCCTTGCTGATGCGTCCAGCTCGGCTATCCTTGTTCCTCGCTGTTGCTTTTTCTGTTTCCTCCAAGCGACCACTGTTCCATGCCGCCACTCAGTTTACTTAGTTCAAGAAGCTGCTCGCTATGTGGACTACTAGGCTCTCCTTTGCCAGAGCCTCCTCGATTGCTTCGGCATGCAGCTATGACCGCCGTCTCCCGCTACTATCTACTGCTTTGCTCCATGCTTCAACCTTGATTGCTCACCAGCACTTCCTAGCATTCTGTTCTGCTGTGCACTGTCCGACTGCTGTTCCATATTGCCTGTAGGTCTGTATTGCAGGTATTGTATCGCAACCTACTGGATCTTCCATGTACTATAACTCGAGGATTTGTGCAGTGAACTATTAATGTTTCAAATGGGTCACCACAAGACCGCCGTATGGCATCATCTATTTGCATGATATCCTTCAAACTACATGCATAGCCTAATAGGTGGTGGTAACAAGCTTCCTATTTTTGAATTCGGCTGTTCACTCCACCCAACATGGAGCTAACAGGGATCAGGTCCACATGGCGATCAGCGTTCGCCATTTGCCTGAACAGCCTCGGAGGTATCTTAGTTTTTTACACTCATTGACATTCACCTTAAATCTCTTCAAGAGGACTGGCTCAGTGGCGCTGAGGTTTGAGGTGCTGGATGCCACACCTCGAGCACACCGGTGGCCTGAGTTCGGGAGCGAGCTCAGGAGCCGGGGGTCGGCAGGGGAAGGACTGGAGTGAGCGCCCGCTGGGATGCTCTCCTGTCCTGGGGGGAGGGCATTGGGAAGCTCGGCGCTCCGGCAGCCCCTGGTGGAGATTGGGGGCGCCGCAGTAGCATGGGCTGCATGTAATGGCTTGCTCGATGCAAGGCAGGGTTGCCATGCACCTATCTGCATTGGGGGATGCACATTCAAGGGGGGTCTGGGTGGAACAGAACATAGGAAATACCCAGCTTGTGGGACAGGCGATGGCACCAGTCCCCCATACCATTCACTGGGTTCCTTCTTGGATGGCCTTCCATCATCTGCCCTCCAGGGACCTACCTGCAGTCGGGGTCTGCCTTGTCAAGGAGCCCAAGAGAGGCGTAGTGCTACCCTTCCCAGGCGGGTGATAACGGGGTTACCGACTGCGGGGTTGACGAGGAGGTACAGTCCAGGGGGAGCTTCTGGCAGGCAGGATAAGGACCGGATGCCTGAGAGAGGTCCTCACAAGCCGAGAACCGGAGCAAAAGAAAAGCTGAACAAAAAAAATTCCTTCAAGAGAAACCTACTATCCATTAAGATTATTTTAGAAAGGTTTAAGCTGGCCAAAATGTGTACTTTCAGGTTCGGAAACATTTCATTGCTACTTTGCTTCAGTTATTGCAGTTACACTAGTGGCACAGTTTTAATCTGCAACTTGCTGCATTGACCATGCATGTTTGTTGGATATCCAGTCAGCTACAAAACATGAAATTAGAATTACGGAAGCTCCAGTACGATTATGAAAGTGCTAGTTATTCATGTGGGGAGTTCGAATTTGGCATTGTTTCCACGACACACCAGGAAAAATTCATTTTGCTTTGCAACTGGGCAGGCTACTGTGCTCATATTACTTGTATTCAAGTGCAACAGTCTGCACACTGAAGCTCATCCATAACTGCTTTCCTTGCTTGTAACTTATTACAACCACTATATGGGGTCTCGGGCTTCTTCTGCTACCTGTTCACTCTATTCACTGAACCACGTGATAGCCTGGCAGGCATAGCACCTTCAGTTTCTCTTCTCCCCTGTTTGTGCTACACATCTTCAGTTCCAATGTTTGGACTGCATCGTGTCACCTTATGTCACTTCTCAAATGCATGATCTACGTTGTATTCACAGAGCTATTTCCGAGTCTGTGGTGGTATGCTATAGAGATAGACTGCACATGAGCCCCTTCCTGATGCCTGCTGGGTGTATTCGTTCTCCTATTGCTCTATGTTATGCAGACCTACATGCAGGTTTAACTTATTTCTATTTTGTTTACTGACCTATGCGCTTTCAGCCTCTAGGACACCAACAGCGCCAGGCGGCTCTCCGTGGCAGCACCCCCCGGTCTTGCTAACCTACATGGGGATTAGCTTGACTCTCTCTTTGTTCCACCTGACTTAGTGGGGTCTTGCCATACTGGTGGACATGCGAGGGCTTCACCTGGCAAATGCCCTGCTCTTTGCTGCCCAGGGCTATTGTTTGCAGTTTTGCTAACCTTTGTAAGAGTCTAGCTGCTGCTCTACTTATTTCCACCAGCTGACTTACGTGAGGTCCAGCCGCACATTCTATACCTCGGATGGCCCTATCTTCCATTCACTTCCCTTGGATGCTCCCTACTGTGATGCTTCAATACATCCAGATCTGTTACCACTCCTAATTCCTGCCAGAATTTTCTCAGCCGAGCTGTATGTCATTGTGCTTCCTATATCATGATTTAAGCCTCAAATCTAATCTGGTTCAATGCCATACGCTAATGACTGTGATTCATGCTGCCAACTCATCCGCCTTCGTCTTTCTGCTTTTTGCCATTCTTGATCATCAGGACTTCGTTTCCGAAGGACCATTGCTGCCTTCAGTTTGGAGCCTGAAGTTTGACTATTGTTGCTGCTTCGTTCTGTGCTTCTCTGGGTCAGTTCCCTTGTGGACACTTCCGACCTACGTGCCAGTCGAGCCTTATCTACGAACTCGTTCTTTGTTTACGTAAATCATCACTTCATGCCTACTGCTCCCTGGCTTCGATCTCTGGAATTCTACCTCTGGATTGCTTTCAAACCTGCAAGTCTGGCTCACCGCCTATGTTGATCGTGGCACATCATTGCTCATTCAGCTGCTCACCTGCGTTGCTCCTACTTACGCCAGATTCACACCCCATGGGGGCCTGAAGGTTCCGCTATTACTACTCTACACCTGCCTCACCCAGCATCGGGGCCTGGAGGTTCGACTACTTCTACTCCGTACCTGCCTCGCCCAGCATCGGGGCCTGGAGGTTCGACTACTTCTACTCCGTACCTGTCTCGCTCAGCATCGGGGCCTGGAGGTTCCCATATTCTACTCTACACCTGCCTTGCCACCATGTCTGCTAGCCTTCAAGGTGCTCCTTGTTCCACTATGGACTTACATCTGGATTAGTTTGGACATTCACCATCAATTCCTTTGGATGCTTATGCCTTGCCGCTTCAGTTCGTAAGGATTTACTGTTACCTCACTCCTGCCAGGACATTCAGCTGAGCCCTGTCCGGAAGACTTTCTATCTCAAGATTTATACCCCGACATTACTGTGCTTCATTGCAACACGGCTTGTTAGATGCTGTTACATTGCTACTTCATCCTATTCAGTACTCTCTTTCATCTATCACCATCCATGACTATTGGGAGCATGTCAATTCAGGACTTGGTAGACCATTCCCATGAGTTGGTTCTAGTTGCTGTACCATCCTGGCTCCCCTAACCATACACGTACATCGGTCTATTGAGCTGTATTACTCAACTCACCAGAAGCTCTTTGATTTACATGCTAATTTAATTCTCTCAGTCTTTCCGCTGTGTACCTTACATAATCCATTCAGTACTACTCCTCTGCTGCTATGTCTGCATCATGCAGATTGATTTACTACTACTGCTGACCTATGCAGGTCCACTTGTACTTTATCTACTCATACTTACCTGCTTCTCCCTTGCAGGGCTGTCACCTATTTCTATGACCTGGTTAGCCCCTTGGGGCCGGGAGGTCTGTCAAGCTTATGTCTACTTATTCATACCAAAAATCTATCACTAATTCACATTACTTGCTTCACCCACTTCGGACCAAAGGTTCCAATTACACCGTCCTCCAGATCGTGTGACCTGCATCTAGCTCCTGAGCTGCATCACCAAGGCCTTCATCGCAAAGCTTGCCATTTGGAATATCAACCACCATTCTTCATATTCTGGGTTCAGAGACATAGTCACTTGGCTACAAGTTCTCTCAGAAAGACTTCCTTGCCTTTAGGATTGTTCAACTAATGCAACTTTCGATGCATCAAATTGTTTTGCTTAAACATGGAATCAAATCCACTATTCTGCCCTAGACATGGATATCATGGACTAGGAATTCACTAGAAGGATGTTCTGCCATCTTCATCTGACATTCAACATCTGTATTTCGAATTCAGCTTCCTTGCTTTCACTGGATCAGGATCTACAGCTCTGGAAGTTGGATTAGCCGACAACTCAATCTTGTTAATTTGGGATTATTCTCCTTTAGTATGCCCAGAAGGACGGTAGGTCAGTAGCCATGGGTCCTCAGAGGTTCCCCTGCAAGGGGTGTTTCCTCTCTTGCGTGCTACGGGCCACATTCTCCGGAGTTGGAGGAGATAATCGTATGATATCATTATTTCTTTGGTGAGTCTCATTCTACTCAACTTTGCATCCTTCCTATGGTGGGATACAGAGAAAGGCCAAAACATCAAGTCATAACTAGTTACTCATCAGTCCATGCATCTGAGCGCCTTATATATACAGTATACTATTCAGTTACCTTGTACTATAATCACTGACTTGCTCCTGCCTATGCTGCAGTATCTAAGCACTAACCATTTCATACAACTAATACCTTGGAAGCATCGTTCTACTTACTGATCTGATCTCTGTATCCAAGCACAAACCTTCATTATTCAGTTACAGTACATAGCACAAGCACTGAGCTATGAACCACAAGTAACAAACTTAAATACTATTGGGTTATTGCTGGACAGTAACAAAGGACCACACTGCCATGGAAGAAGTGGTCATAGGATGGTGAAATGTTGGGATTGTAACTTAAGTGTCTAGTGTTGTAATTAAAACCTAAAACTACTTTGGAAAACGTCTTGCATGAATGGTGTCTGGCCTAGTTCATTCACATTTATTATTAGTCATAAGAACAAGGTCAAAGCTAGTTAACAAAACCTTTTTTTCTTTCAATTCTTTTGAGGATACTGGATTTTACCTAGGTTTTCCAAACAAAATATTTATTAAAAAATAAAATGTACCTATTAGTATCAACTGAAATAGAGGAATCCATAGTTTTCCCATAATAGGCCAAAAAAAGTATTCATTAATAACTGTTTTGGGGTTCATCGTGTGTCAAAGGCGCTTGATTAAACCAACAGAAATTCAAAGGATCACAGGTTCAGACCCCACTAGAGCCAAATACACAGTGTGACCTTAAGTAAGTCATGTACCCTTGAAGTACTGCACTCCACCCAGTTGCAGAAATGGGTAGCGACAACCCACTGAGAACTAAATGTTGCATATAAGCAGGACTTTCCTGTCAAAATAAACTGCAAAGATTAAAAAAAATCATTTCATTTTTACTATTAAAAATTGAATAATGATACTGCTTTTACACATAAAAAATATGTATTGGAAGCCGCACAGTGGTCTAATGGTAACTGCATCCATTTACCATTACATGTGACACAGATTTGATTATAGCATCCCAGGATGCCAGTTGCGTGGGTGGCAGGGTTCTGGAGTGCAGTCTACCTAAATACACTCACAATCGGAAGAGAGACAGAGCAGGTAGCATCTGTGATTTTATATTTTATATTAAGACAAAAATTTCACTAATTGTTATTTTATTCTACCCAATGTTTTGATTGGTTGTGAAAGTGTCTAACTGAGAAAAACCCTAGCATAGAGAGCACTTGTACTTTAAGTATCACTTGGGGATAAGTGAAGTAGCTCCAGATAGTAATGCAGGTCGTATAACCTTTATACACACACCACTGGGCTGTGAAGTTAATATCTCTCTCTATATTAAACATAATAACTCACTCATCTGTCCTTGCCTTTGGGTAAGGTTTTCATAACTGCTCTTTTCTTTTGCCACTTGTATGGTTTCTGCTATTGACTTTTGATGACATTTACCAATGATTTAATAATGTGTTTATATGCCAGGCAGTATTTGACTGAGGTATAGCTTAGTTGGGTTCAGAAAAAGCTTTAGAATTTAAAATCCTGATTCCATGCTGTAATGTTACTCAGTTTTGAAAATGAGTACCTAATGACTCGAGTCTCCAAAACACTCCCTTGCATACTGCACAGATATTTTCACCAAGTTATTTGATATTTTTTTACACAGAGCTGAGCATAGCACACATCATTTTCACTGTAACACAAATTCCTATTTAAATGCCAAGTGCTCACACAGGACTGCACAGAATTGCTCAGTCCATTGATTATGGCTGAAAGCCTAACAAATAAAGAAGAAATCATGAAAACCATGGTGTGGTGCTACTAAGAAACTAGAGATAGTTTTTTGTAATGTTGTCTTGTTATTTTTCAGTTATTTTCAGCAAGTTGAACTATTGCTGTTAAGATTGTTTTTCTTCTGTGTATGAGTTGTAGTGCTTGTAAAAGGTGCTGGCTTGACAGCACTGGAAACTGAGACCCTCTGTTTATCCACGTGACATATACTGCATGAGCGGTCTCAGTGCAAACTTCCCCACACTGCCCCGCCAATGTGCCTCTACCCAGTAATGGTGGTACTACCACGCAGGCGAGAGAGTAGTTCAGACTCCATGCCCATTCAATCCATGGTCTCATTTGTGACTGCCAACAGTTGTGCCAGTTATTGCCAACTCAGTTGGTGGTTTTGTGCTGTGGACACCTACCACTGGGAACTGGATTGAGATCACCACAACTTAATTTATTTTATGTGGCCACTGAAAAACCCACAGGTTATAATGGTTTTCAGCCAGTACAGATCTGTGCTGGATTTAAACCAGTGACCTACAGGTGAATGGCTCCTTAACATGGTATCAATACACTTAGCCATTCACTTTCCTGAGTTGAACCATTTTTTTTTTTTTGTACATTTTATTTACAGATCTTATGATAAAACAGCATACACTGTAACACATAAAAATTAAATAATAGGGTACACAGACCCCAACAATGAACATAGTGGAGATCCATAAGTAGAAAGGGAGAGAAAAAGTACCGCGTGCAGTACTGGCGCCCATTCCTGAAGAAGGACATCAGATTGTTGGAGGGGGTGCAGCGAAGAGCCACAAAGATGATCCAGGGATTAGAGAGCAAGCCCTATGAGGACAGGCTGGGAGAGTGGAGTATGTATTCATTGGAGGAGAGGAGGGATAGGGGGATATGATCGAGACCTGTAAGTATCTGAAAGGGGAAAACAAGACCAACACAGAAGGGAATTTTCAGATGAGAAAGGGGAGGGACACAAGAGGGTATGGACTGAGATTGTAGGGGGGAAGATTCAGGAGATAGAGATGAGACATTTTTTCACTGAAAGAGAGGTGGACAAATGGAACACCTTACCAGATGAGATAGTGTCCTTTAAGACGGTGGGCAGTTTCAAGAGGGGTTTGGACAGGGTAGGCGAGAGGATGATCTGGGAAGGGGGCGGGAGGGGCAGCTGCTAGATGAGGTGCCAGCTGTGCACTCGAGCAGACTCAGTAGACCGTGAGACCTGCTTCTGCTGGAAATTTCATATATTCGTATGTCATTATGTCCATTCATTGTTGGAAGCTGCCAGGAAGCAACAATAATAGGGAATAACATCCAACTCAACGGTACTGTACAATACAGCGCTCTCACTCTGAGATATCATAAGCACTCTATACATCAGCAGTCCAAGTCCCATGCAAGTTACTGTTTTTCTGAGGAAGGGCTGGCTGATAAAGTGGAAAAGATCGAAGGAAAGCATAGATGAGAGCCTGGGCTGAGTAAAGTAGCATTCAGCCCCACCACCTATGGTAGAACAATGCTGCCAGGTGAGATAACAGGCACGTAAATAACTAAGTATATTATAAAAAGTTCACATTCTGAGTGCTGTGAAAATCACACCAAGACATATTACTTTCTTTAGCACTGACCAATGGGTCTGTTATGTAAGAAAACTATTAACAGTAAAAACGGCAAACAGTAGAACGGTATTGAAGCTACATTGAAAATCCAGTTGGTGACACCTGGAAATCACATAGTCACTACTCTAAAATACAAAAGGTGAAAGAGCATTTAGTCATTATAATTCACCCCTCTTCATCTTGGGCTGCTACAGAATGGCTGAACTGTGTGAGTATTTTGTTTGCTAAGGCAGATGCAGAGAGAGGGTCCACAAAAATGTGAGTTTTGGAGAGTTGTACCGGACCTGTAAAGGAGCAGGAAAGATCAGTTGAGCGGAGATCCCTTTTGTAAAAGGAGCTTTTTGGTGGACTGTAACTCCTTCTTCTGAAGTTCCGAGTTTGAGTTTGTGCAGAAATATCAGGGAAAAAGGCCAGCCTGCTCCCAAACAATGTCACCTTTAGATCTAGCTACTTGAAGAAGAGGGATCCGGGCATATGCCACTCACAGAGTCGCAGTGGCCATCATAGGGCACTGCGATACTTCACCACGCAGTCGGACTCTTTGTGGGATCACAAATGATTTCAGTACTTTGACCCTGGCATCCACAGGCGGCAATTATAAGTCACTGAAAATTATTTTACTTACTGTTGACAGGATATCTGCGCTGCCTGTGAACCGGGGAGGAAAACCAACAATTCTGGTTTTAGCATGTCATTGCCCATTCTCAAGTGTCTCCACCTTTGCCCATAGAAATTGCAAGTCCCGTACAGAGGCAGCATTACATCACATTGCCAGGTGTGTGCTTCAGAAAGCTCTTTGATAGCTGCTGTGTTCTCCTAGATTTTACCAGCATTTTCAGTAATCTTTGTCGCTACAGCCTTTAGTCACTTTTTTGGTATCCTCCCCTGTTGCTTGTTTTTGTAAGAATTGCCATTATTTGAGCCATTGGAAGGTCCACTGAAGCAGTACCACCAGAAGATCAGGAAGGGAAGCCAAGCGAGCTTACCCCCCCATAAAAACAGAAAGAGGCTACTGGAGAGTTGAAGATGTGGGGGGCTAGTAGGGGAGGGCAGGCAGGGAGAGGGGGGAGGGAAACCCGGTTTAAGGTGGTAACCTTGAACACTAGGAGCCTGGGAAACAAAACGGCAGAGCTACAGGCTCTCATGGTGGGCGGGGGTGGAAATGGCAACCATCACCGAAACATGGGCCACCCAGTACCATGGCTGGGACGTCATGATACCTGGGTAAAGGATATTTTACATGGATAGGGTAAAAGGGAAAGGGGGGGGTAGCGCTGTATGTGAGAGAGAGAGAGAGATTGCAGAGTGTCTAGGAGGAGGGCAGTACAGAGTCACTATGGATTCAGATCCAAGATTCAAAAAGAAGGACTCTAAGGATGGGTGTGGAATACAGGAATACAGAAATAATCTCAGATGGAGGAGTTAGACAGGGAACTAGCAGGACAGGTCAGAAAGAACTGTGGGAAGAGTAGCACGGTGATTGTGGGGGACTGCAACCTGCCAGAAGTGGACTAGAGTACTCCAGCCACTATGAACAGAAGGGAGCAGGTACTTCTGGATGTTTTCTAGGACTGCTTCCTAGTACAAATGGTCAGCGAGCCAACCAGGCTCAGGAACACACTGGACCTCGTGCTGGCTAATGGGGAGTTTGTGAGGGAACTGGGGGTGGAGGAACTGCTGGGGGGAAGCGACCACTGTTCTGTGTGGTTCACAGTAAACATGGGCAAGGAGAGGGTAGGAACAGGGACAAGGGTGTTAGACTTCAGAAAGGCCGACTTTGTGATAATGGGGGAAATAGTAAGGAGGCATCTGGCCAGAATCCAGCCAAATATGGACACTAACTGGAGGTGGGAGAACATCAAGCTGGGGATTGAGGAGGCAACCGGAACCTGCACTGGGGTCCAGAGTAAGAGGGCAAGGGCCAAGAAACCTAGCTGGGTGAGCAAGGAGGTAATGGAAAAAAATATGGACGAAAAGAGCCACCTTTAGGAGGTTCAAAAAACAGGGAAAGGGGAGGACAGAGTGTATTACCTGAAGGAGTCGGAGGAGGTGACAAGAGCAGTCAGAGCAGTCAAGGCGTGTAGAGAGCTCAGGTTGGCACAGGGCATTCAGGAGGGAGAGAAGAACTTCTGTAGGTACATCCAGGAGAAAAGGAGTTGTAAGGACCAAATCGTAAGGAACAAGGCGGGGGGGGGTGAGTGGAAACGGAGGAAGAGCAGGCAGGAACATTAAATGAATACTTCTGCTCTGTATTAACTAAGGAGGAGGGAGGGGGTAGGAGGGTAGGCACAGGGGGGAGGAGGTGACAGATGGGGAAATTACAGTGGGCAGGGTACTGGGGGACTTGAGAGCATTAAGGGTGAACAAGGCACAGGGCCAGATGTAATTCATCCCATGGTACCGAGAGGGCTGGTGGAAGTCCTGGTGGAGCCCTTGGCAGACCTGTTCAGTGCCTCCTTAGACTCAGGGATTGTGCTTCAGAACTGGAGGATGGCACACGTGGTACCCCTCCATATTGCCTGCGGATGTAGTATCCTGTAGGACTGTAGGCTGCATCAAAAGGGGCTGGGACAGGGTAAAGGGAAGGGTCACAGGAGGGGGGAGGGGAGAAAGGGGGCAGCTGGCCAAGGCACCTAGCTTCATCTGAGCTCTTTTTTTCTAGGTTGCTTGAAAGGACAGAGCAAATAACCTTACCAGAGCAAGGAAAAGGATTAAGGTTTCTTTTGGCTAGGCAGATTTACTGTGTGTTATTATTTTTATTTTGTACTCACAGGGATTGTTACTGTTTGTTACTGACATTTTAATGCTTTATTTTTCTCTGATTCAGATTGTTGTTGCTGGGTAAACCTTCTGCTGCATTATTACAGGGTGTGCCTACAGGTGTGTGCTTACAGATTACTACTGTAATCTTCTGATTCAAATTGTCTTTTGCAAGGTTTATCTTCTGTTACTGCTTTGTTTTTCTCTGTAGCAAAGTGTTTCTTACAGGGTATATGTTGTGAAATTATTACAGGTGGTGCTTTACAGGTTTTATAGTTTTATTTATCATTAGGATAAGCTTTCAGGGCTACTGCATTTGTTGCTGGCTGATTGTTTCTGCTCTTACCTCCTTGTTTCTTTCGTCCGTGGTTCTTCTTTTTCGGCAGGGGAAGGGCCCAGCCAACCACCCATAGTACACTCCTTTTATAGGGTAGCACAGTCTTGACACTTCCTGTAGCAAAGCAAGAAGGGGCGGATCAGAGGGGTATGCACACAGTGACCTCATTTACAGGGGCACTAGTAATTTAACTTGTTGTAACAAGTTATACAGAAACAAACAAAACACAAAATCAAACTTTTGCTTTCATTTTCTTCCTTCTAATTACTCTGACCAGGTTATAAACCCAGGAACTTATCTGGAATGGATATCATTAACTGCAGGTACTACGGAACATTTTTCAGAAGGGCAGTTTTACAGGATTTAGGACATTGTCCTACATGCTGGGCCATTGGAGATCTAAGGGTTCAGCTCCAGGCAGCATGGGTGGAGATTGTGCACTTCAAATTGCATATTCAAGAGGAAATATATTATAATAACTGTCTGCCATTTCCCCAAAATCCAACAGAAGCACCTCAACCACAGAGGGTAGTTGGTCCGGGAGGCTGGCAGGTGGTTAGAAGGGGCAAATCGGGTGCCCCATCACTCGGTGCTCTCCAACATATCACCTCCACAAATCATATAAAAACTACAAACAGGTATCTGCCTCTATCTCCGAAATCAACCAAAGGGGAAGAGGACACTGCAGAGCAGGACACTGCAGCACTGGAGCTAGCACAACAAAACTCACCCAAAACAGGAACCAAAACACAAAAAAACAAAAGGAATCCAAAAAACTTCTGTTCTTAGGACACTTCATGATTCGGGGAGTTGATACGTATCTCCAGCCAGGGGTAATGGTCAGATGTCTCCCAGGTACATCAGCGTGGAGAGACACTGACCGCATTGCTAAAATTGTTAACGAAGCAGGAGAAATCATTGACATCCTGGTACACATAGGGACTAGCAGTCTCGCCAGCCGGTCAATTGTGGAGACCAAGGAACACCTGACCAGGCTGTGTAATAAACTATTATCCATTTCATCTGGCATCTCCTTCTCTGAGATCCTGCCAGTCTGAGAGGGGGGGGACAGATGGACGGAAGGTCAGAGAAGGGGAGATGGGTGAGCTAAACATGTGGCTCAAGGGCCGGTGCCAGGAAAAAGGACACACATTTGTAGGGAATTGGCAACAGTTTTGGGAGCCAAAGTTCTTTAAATTTGATGGACTACATCTGACTAAGGAGGGAGTCAGTGCATTGGGGCAGAAGTTTGCCGTCTTTGCGAATATTTAAACTAGCAAATGGGGAGAGGGCTGCGGCACCCCATACGTCGAATGGGAAGAACACCTCTCCCCCTTAGCTAGTGGTCAAACAGGAGTTCAGCATGTTTGTAGTTCATTTGCATCACCATGTAAGGAAAAGGGTCCAGCTTCCCATACGACGCACAAGGGAAATGCCAAACCTTGCCTAACAACTAACACACTGAAATCTGGCTAATGGAAAATCATGTACACAAATGCTCGCAGTCTTGGAAACAAGATCCCATACCTGCAGGCTATAATGACAGAGGCTAAACTGGACATAGTAGCCATTAGCGATACATGGTTTACCAGTAACCACATTTGGGAGACTTCGGTACCTGGGTATGTACTGCTCAGAAGAGATTGCGGTGCAAAAAGTGCGGGGGGGGTGGAGTGGCCCTTTATGTCAATGAAAATATCAAAAAGCTACAGAAATTCAGAATACACATAAGGAGCCAGAAGAAGTGTGTGTCACCCTGGAACAGGAAATGGGACAGCCATACGAACTGGGGTTGTGTACAGGTCTCCAGACCAGGGGGAGGATGTAGACACATTACTGTTAGAAGATATACAAAACATGACAGCTAAAGGGGAGGTTCTGATAATGGGAGACTTCAGCATGCCAGATACAGATTGGTCAATACCAGCAGGAACATCTGCCAGAACTAGACACATGGTGGTTTCCCTGCAGGGGGAGGGACTCAAACAACTGGTACAACAACCCACAAGAGACAGGGCTATCCTAGATCTAGTACTGACTAACAGGGAAAGGATCACAGATTTCCAGGTAGAAGGTCACCTGGGGGCCAATGACCATCACATGGTATGGTTCAGTTTGGCCACTAGACTAAATTATCCCATTCCAAGGCAAAAATATGGGACTTCAGAGGAGCTGACTTTGATAAGATGGCCAACAGAGTTAAGCTAGCTCTGGCAAAAAGAAATACAGGTGAGGGGGTACAGGCAAAGTGGGCAAGCATTAAAGATGCAATACTTGAAGCAACATCCCATTGTGTTAGAGAGAAAAGGAAGTGCAAAAGAAGAAGGAGACCACTTTGGTTCTCAAAAACAGTAGCAGAAAAAGTCAGAGCCAAAAGGATGGCCTTCAGGAAATATAACGGAACGCAGCAGGATGAATATAGGGAGGCAAACTACGGAAACATAGACTTTGACGGCAGATAAGGACCGCTTGGCCCACTTAGTCTGACCATTTCCCTACCTAGAGGATAAGCTGCAGATCCTATTTAACCAACAGCCTATTTCTTCCTACCCCCCACAAAAATTGCCTTATGTCTATCCCATGCATTCTTGAATTCCCCCACAGTTTTAGACCCCACAACCTCCTCAGGAAGGCTGTTCCATGCGTCCACCACCCTCTCTGTGAAAAAATACTTCCTCACATTGCCCCTGAGCCATACCAAACTTCCCTAAGGGAAGTAGGGAAGGCAGTAAGGCAGGCAAAGGCCCAAACTGAGGAAACACTAGCACAAACAGTAAAAGAAGGTGACAAGACTTTCTGTAGATATATTAGTGAAGGGAGAAAGTCCAGAGGGGGTATTGCTAAGATCCATGGGGATAAGGGGGCATGTGAGGAGGAGGACCATGTAAAATCATCTATCCTAAATAGATACTTCTGTTCAGTATTTACTGAAGAGAAGGTAGGGCAGGGCCCACAGCTAAGCACCATGGACGCAGGAAGGAGAGAGGTGTGCACTAGTCCCTTCACAAAAGAAAGGGTCCTACAAGAGCTCAATAAGCTCAGGGTGGACAAGGCAATGGGACCTGATGGCATACATCCCAGGGTATTAAAGGAGCTAAGGGTGGAACTAGCAGAGCCATTTATTAGAACTGTTTAGTGAGTCTCTGAGCACAGGAGAGGTCCCAGAAGACTGGAGAAGGGCTCATGTGATCCTGCTCCACAAGAGTGGTAGCAGGGATGAGGCAGGGAACTACAGACCAGTCAGTCTTTCCTCAGTAGTGGGCTAGATTATGGAGGCACTCCTTAAGTAAAGGATGGTGCAACACCTGGAATCCATAGGACCACAGGATCCAAGACAGCATGGGTTTACAAAAGGAGGGTCCTATCAAACTAATCTCATAGATTTCTTTGACTGGGTAACCAGAGTGGTGGACCAAGGGGGAGCAGTTGATGTCACCTAACTTGACTTCAGCAAAGCTTTCGATACTGTTCCACAACAAAGATTAATTAGTAAGCTGGGTAGGCTTGGGGTGGGTCAGAAGTTGGTCAACTGGTTGGCGGGCAGAAAACAGAGTGGTGGCAAATGGTATAATAATAATAATATAATAATAATCTTTATTTATAGTGCGCCTTTCAAAAATCAAGGTGCAGAACATAGTTAAAATCAAGTCAGAGTAAAACATCATAATAAAATCAATAACATAAATAACATCAAACCATGTCGGCACCATCCCTAAATGCCTTAACCCACAAAAAGGATTTCAGTGCTTGTTTAAAACCCCACACAGTCATGCACTCTCTAATCCAATGGGGTAGAGAATTCCAGAGGGTCGGCGCCACAAACATAAAAGCCCGGGCGCCGGAAAATTTTAAAACTACCCTTGGAGTCTCCAGCAGCCCCTCACTGGCCAAGCGGAGCGGTCGCTCTTGGAGGTGAGGAACCAGAAGCTGTTTCAGGTAGAAGTCAGAAGAGATGCAAGTCACAAGTTGGGTACCTCAGGGATCAGTCCTGGCGCCAGTCCTCTTCAATATCTTCATCAGTGACATTGCAGATAGACTGGAGGGTAAGGTTTGTCTGTTTGCAGATGACACCAAGATCTGCAACAGAGTAGATGATCCAGATGGGGTAGGCAGAATGAGAAGAGATCTGGATAAACTAGCAAAATGGTCGGAAGAGTGGCAACTGGAGTTTAATGCAAATAAGTCCAAGATTATGCGCATAGGGAAGAGAAACCCTGAAGCCACCTATAGGCTGGGAGAGGAGTTGCTGGCAGTCACAAGGGAAGAAAGAGACTTGGGCGTTATCATCACTGATGATCTGAAATCATCCATGCAGACCACTAAAGCAGTAGGTAAGGCTAGAGAGATGTTGGGGTGTGTTAGTAGGGGTATCACAAGTCGGAAGAGGGAGGTAATAATCCCTCTTTACAAGACATTGGTTAGGCCCCATCTGGGGTACTGCATGCAGTACTGGAGGCCACACCTTCAAAAGGACATTAACCAAATTGAGGCAGTCCAGAGAAGGGCAACCAAAATGGTGCAGGAACTGCATCAGAAAACATATGAGGACAGAATAACGGAGCTCAATATGTATACCCTAGAGCAAAGGCGGGAGAGAGGTGACATGATCGAAACATTCAAACACCTTAAGGGCATTAACAAGGTGAAAGCGTATAACATGTTTCAATATAAGAAAAATAGCAGGACAAGAGGAAACAGCATGAGATTAGAGGGAGGCCAATTGAGGGGTAATGTGAGGAAGTTCTTTTTCACAGAAAGGGTGGTGGATGCATGAAACGGCCTACCTCAGGAAGTGGTGGATATGAATACAGTGCAGGTCTTCAAACAGGTTTGGGATAGGCATAAGGGAGCAATACAGATGAGTATTAATAAGATAAGCCATTGACAGAGCAAAGGCCAATGGCATATTCATAAGACAGAAAAAGAAATGGCAGACTGGATGGGCCCTGAGGTCCTTATCTGCCATCAACGTCTATGTTTCTATGTATAAGGGCTGTTAGCTGCACAATCAAGCAGACTTGATAGACCATAGGACCTTTATTTGCTGGCAGTTTCGAATGTTCTTATGCTCGTAAGACGAGGGCCCTGATCCTTTTGAGGTTAATGGAGGGAATAGAAAAACACCAAAGCTTTGGAGAGCCTGTTTCGAGTCCCTTTTCCGCTCCATGGTGTGCAGCATTACTTCCAACAAGTGCCAGGATAATTTGAAAATAATGTAGGAGCAGATTATTTTTAAATCAGCTAGTTTTTATAATCCTTCAGGCCACGTAGACTTAGCGTGCATCCACCATGTTGCTGCTCCACAGTGCCCCCTTGAGTTGAACCATTGATAAACCATAAACGCATAGGTTATGTGGTTTTGAAAGTGGATCGTCATCTGTTTGTTTTCTAGTCCATAGGCCTTCCTTTCCACTGCTGCCTTATTGCCTGAAAGTGATAGCTGTCGGTGCCATTAGAAAAAAAATTATTCTGAGCAATATATGCTGAAATTTCATACATTGTTTTATACTTCCTTCAAATGCTGTACTTAAATATTTTTGAGCTGAGCAATTTGTAACTTCCAAGTCTTCTTTTCTCAGCTGGCTTCTGTTGTTACAGTTTCATTTTATTGCATAAATTGCTTAAGAAGTAATTTAAAAAATAGCTTACAATATGTTCATTCTTACAGCTATTCAAATGAGAGTGGGTGAGTGATTTTTGCCAATAGGACGGAGAAGTAATCAAACTCATAACCAGTTTCGCCGGCCGGCTGGCATAGCAGTAGCGCTACCACTTTTGACACCAGCGACCTGGGTTCGGGAATGAGCCTGGGAAGCTGGAGGGCTGGCCGGAGAGGGAGAAGCATCCCAGGGACTGCTTGCCTTCTCTGGGAGGGAAGGGGGGACTGAGGCTCGGTGCTTGGCTGACCCCGGGTGGAGACCCGAGGTACAGAAAGCTCAGCCAGTAGTAGAGGGGGCTGTGTGGTGGAAATTGGCACTTGCCTTGACATCAGGGTGCACACCACAGGCAAAGAAAAGCAGAAAATGGTCGTGGCACCTCCAGAAGACTGGCCCGCCCGATCCCCAACGCCCCTGCCTGCCTCTGAGCCGCATCCTACCTAAAACAAGAAGTATGTGGTGGCAGGGCCCCATCTGATCCCACTCTGGGGTGTAGATCCAAGGCTCTGTGGGGGATGGACCGCCGGAAGGTAAGGCTGGAGAGCAGGGACGGCAAGTCATGGCGACTCGAAAGTGGAGTGCCGCTGAGCCAGGGGATAAAAAAAAAAAAAAAACAACTCGTAACCATTTTCATATATCCTCTCGCTGTCTCTTCAGCAGTAAACATGAGTGCTGACATAGTAGAAAACATTGCATTGCTTATATGGAGGTCTTGAATTTTTTCCATCTGCTACTAGAGGTCATTACTATTCTGCAGCACATAATAGAGGAGAAAAAAAAATTCTAAAAATGACATGTAAGTGTGCATTTTTCTTGAATGCAACATACTTCTGTATCATACAGGTTCACATCATTTTTTTGAAATGAGCAAAGAACTCCAGTCAAGACGTGACGGCACAGTGTAGGCTGTAAGGTTAGTGTAGAAGTACCCTTAATGCCTTTATGTTTTGGTTAACAATAACAGGTTCAAGTTAGGAAAGAAATATATTACCCTAGTGATTCCTTTACTCTAAATGGAACATACATCGGTCAGTTCTAATGAGTGGTAGCTCCATCCTCTTCAGCTGAAAAGCAAAATTCTGACTGGGACATCTCACACTCTGCCTCTTCATGCCAGCATGATGACTTCCCTAGCTGTAATACAAACACACAAACATAGGGAAGAAAACCATGATCTATGGAGTTTGCAACAGAGGGTAAGTGTTAGAGGGGAGCTCTTGTCTCCCTGAGCTGTCACCAGAGGGGTCCCACAAGGCTCAGTACTCGGATCGTGTTATTCAACTTCTTCTCTGTAGACATAGCAGACATAATCAAGAGTAAAATTAGCCTGTTTGCTGATGATACTACGATTGCTGGGGTTGTGGACAGTGAGGAAGGGAGGCAGGTTCTGGAAGATGATCTGGCAAAGCGTGAGCACTGGTCTGACAGTTGGCAGATGAGATTTAATGCAAAGAAATGCAAGGTCATGCACTTGGGAGTCAGTAACCCTAGATATGGCTACTGGCTGGGGGGAGTGCAGTTGTCCACTTCAGTGGAGAAAAAAGATCTAGGGGGTACTAATTATAGGGGACATGAATCATTCTGCTTAGTGCAGGACGGTGACAAGTAAAGCTAATAAAATGCTGGGGTGCATTGCCAAAGGGATCACTTCTTGAAGGAAGGAAAGAAGTCATCCTGCCTTTGTACAGGTCGCTGGTGAGATCGCACTTAGAGTACAGTGTGCAGTTCTGGCGCACATATTTAAAGAAAGACACCTATCTACTGGACGGGGTACAGCATAGGGTGACAAAAATGATCCGAGGTCTGGGGGACATGCCATATGAGGAAAGACTGAGGGAGCTCAACATGTGTTCCCTGGAGGATAAAAGGGAAAGAAGTGATATGATTGAGACCTGTAAATATTTAAAGGGCATAAATAGGTAAGTTCTGAGAACATGTTCAGACTAAAGGGGGAATAAGAGGACATAGTCTGAACTTGAGGGGATTCAACTGCCAGAGGAAGTGAGTTCGCTGGGCAACTGTGGGCAGTTTTAAGAGGGGGTGTAACGGTGTCAGAGGTAAAGTCATAACTGAGAGAAAATGGGAGTGGGGGTAGAGGCTGTCTGGGGGCTAACAGGTGTCTGGGGGCAACATCAGTAGATTAGACTGGGAGCTGCACACTTGGGCAGACTCGATAGACTGCTATGGTCTGTATCTGCTGGCAGTTCCGTATGTTCGTAAGTAATATTTTGCATTCATATTTTTCTGACTTAGGTTGTCCACTGCTCCCACCTCCTTGTTGCCCTGACCAGCGGGATCCATGTGAGGCGAGTCTGAGGGAGTGCCAGTGAGCATCATTTAGATGGCTAGTGGTACACTGGGTTTTACCTTGTGTTTCCATTTATTTTTCAGTGCTGGTGCTGTTCAACATCTCATGGCGTATGAGTAAATCTACCTCATTCTGGGTCTTGTACAGTAATTTGGGTCTGAACACACTGCCCATTTAATGTTTTAAGTGTCCCAGGGTTGCCCGCAGCTCCAGAAGAAATGATGCTAAGTAGAGGACCTATGCCTTGACAACATACCAGCTAGAATACCATGTGGAAGATCTGAAAGTGCAGTTCACACTGTAGGAAGAAATACCTGAAACCCTCCTGGCTGGGACATACGATTTCCCCGTAATAATATGCCCGTGAGATTTTTTTTTCTGTTTGTTTAAATAGATTATGTTGTATGTTACACTTGATTTGGACATTCACTTACTCAGAGGCGTCATGCAAAGTTCATTTTAGGAAGGGCACAAAATTCAAGCCTATCGGGGGCCCGGCCCCTCCCCGGAACAATTTGAAAAATTTAAGCCTGTCGTTGAGGCACAGGTCAGGAAGCATAGGAAAAAACAGGAGCAGTTGTAGAATTCACAAAAAGTGTTTATTAGTACTAGCAGTAACATTGAAAAAAAAAATGTTCAGAATAACTATTTACAAAGGCAGAATAAACAGAGAAGATCCATTGGAGTTTTCCTTCAATCTCTGTGTCTCCCAAAACATTGCAGCTCTCTCTCTCTAAGTCTTTGTAAACCCCTCTCCCCTTAACAAGCATCCTGTTTTTTTCTAAAATGTTCTTGTAAATTTCAGGCAGGTGCAGCAAGAAGAACATGATGTCCCAGAACTGAGACCCCTTCTCCACGGCTTCTGAAAAAGGGCTTAAAACTGCTGTCAGGTTAACCCCTTGAGTTCCCAATAGCTTTTTGCAGTCATCTCAAACTATAATTATGTACATTTCAACAGTAACACTATATAATTTCTAAATAAAGGGATCCTAATATCAGTTACATTTCCACATAATGATCTGCATATATTTTTATACCAGCAGATATGCAAGGGGGGAGAAAAGACAGAACAAGAGAAGGTAGAGAGATAGCGAGAGGCAGAGAATTGAAAGACCATCGGGGTGATCAAGTCCTGGGTCTCACGAGAAAATCTGGTTGCGCAACCAGACAGAGAAGAGACAGAAAAAGACAGAATAGAACAGATCATTGCATTTAAACTTGTTCTCCATAACAGCTGGGACAGGGCCCCATTCAGCCCTGTCACAAAGCAACGTTGAGCATTCAGGTGTTTTTAGCAAGCTATGAAGCAGCTCAGCAGCTTACTTAAAGAAGACAGAATGGTGAATCACACATACAGCAACAGTTGCATAATAGTGTGCCACACACCTTGTGCTCGGAAGAAAATTTTTTAAAATCACAGTGGTGCATTCCAATGGCTTTTAACAGGCTGTGAATCACCTCGACTGCCTGTTAAAAGGCAGCAGTATGCAGAGTCCGGTGTGCATTTTGATGGCTTTGTTCTGGCCTTGAAGGAGTTCCACAGCTTCCTAAAAGACAGAATGCTGAAGCCTGGTAATAATCACGTTTTATACACACTTGCATTTGGAACAGTATGCCTGCATACCTTGCATAGTAAGGCCCCCACCCCGCCCCAGCATGTACAGAAAAATCAATTTGTAAACAAACTTGAGGCTCGAATGCCCTACCCATAACAACACCCCCGACCCCACCTCTGTGTGGCCTGGGCCCTTGACGTAATTCATTTTTATTACTGTCCCTGTAAAGAAATGGTAATATAATTTATTATGAGTTTCTAATTTTCTACCTGGCTATGGTCTGTCTTTGTTTGCATGTCTGTTCTGTTTTTATCACTGTCTTTAATCTCTGTGCTCTAGACTCTCTTTTCTGTGCTGATTTCTTTTTCCCTGTTGGTTTTGTCTGTGTTGTCTTGTGGGATCTCATACTTTTCTTCCATGCTCTCACTTTCCAGTCCATGGCAGTGCCATGAATGTGAAGTTGTCTCTTCTAATTTCTCTTCTTTGTCCCTGCTCTTACTAAGGCCACCCTGTGTGACCCTCAGAGTTTATATCTGTCTCCCTCTCTTCTGTGCTGTTTTGCTGTAGTCTGTAACTTTCTGTTTCTGAGTCTCTACAACAACTTCGCTTGCTTCTGTGTATTTCTTTTCATTTGGTTTGAATTCCATGTCTCTTTTATTCTTTGTGTCTGTTTTGTTCTTTCGATCCTAGCCCCCCCGCTCCTCCATTCTCTTAGCAGTTGACCTTTCCAAGTGTAACCTAAAATCATGTAGAGTCAAGGTCCACTGACTAACTGTGGTAGAAAGCCTTGTACTAACCTGCCACTGTTTCTTCCTGACCCAAAGTAATGCCACCAACCCAGTCATTCGTCAGCCCAACATTAATTTGGGTGGAGCACTCCAGATCCTGCTCAGGAGTTCGTCAACCAACTGCCCAGCTCAGAAACAAATGTACTGTGCACTGCTCGTGATAAAATTGACTTGTTCAGAGAATAAATCGTCACTTACTCTTCTCTCTCACTGCAAGTTGCAGTGGCTCAGCGTACTACCTGCATACTTGATGAGGAAGGACTGTGGAGCTGCACAGGACAGGTTATTACATAAGTGAAGGAGGAGAGATGAACAGGCAGGCTAGTCTCTGGCCACAGTGACACACAGAGGTTCAGTGTGTGAACTGCAGCATACACAAGCTGACTAAACAGTCAGTTTTATTGTCAGCAGCAGGCGACAGCTATGATGGCCAACAGCGGGTCAGAGTCTGTGAAAACACCAGAACAGCGGGATATTTTTTTCCGTAAGCATTTTTTACCCTCAGAGCCCTGGCAGGCAGCTGCGGCCCTACACTCTCTCCAGTCATGCCACTCCCATGCGAGGCAACCCCGCGGATTGCCCACTATGGCGGGGCCAGGAGGAGGTTGCCGGCCACCCCCCCCCCCGGAGACCCAATCCAGAATCCGGGGGACTGCTTCTGGGAGTGGTGGAATATCATCAAGCCTGCCAGGCTCGCTTTTTCCTTTTTCGCCTGGCCCACCTCCCTTCTGATGCAGAGATGTCGGCTTCAAGCCTACCGACTTGTACTGCCCTCCAGCCACCGCCAGCGAGGCAGTCAGCGAGCGGGACAAATAGGCTCCCTCCCCCTGTGAGAGGAGAGCAGTCCTCCGGACGCTCAATCCTCTCTTCCCCAGTTCCGCCCTCCACGGCCAAGACTCATACCTGAACCCGGGTCACCGGCATGGCACGAGGTGTGTGTCCAGCACCTCAACCCTCCGTGTTGCTGAGCCAGCCTAAACAATGGGATATTTAACTAAGAAAAAAAAAATACAGTGTTGACATCTTGCAGAATTTGAGGGGGCACTTTGCCCCTCCTTGCCCTACGGGCATAATGCCACTGCAGTTCCTAGCTATAAAATGTTAATCTGCTAACCATTTGATTTGCATTACTTAGCGGCCAAAAATGTGTCGCTGCACCCAGGAGGTCAAGTAAATCAATTAACTATTTCATGGGCTCTCTCCCTGTGGAACGAGTTAGGAAGGATACCCCTAGGTCGGGGAGATGGTTATGTAAGGATGGCAATACAAGTTTATTTTTAGGGCGCCCAGTCCCAGGGGCTCTGGACACCTTACATAAGTCAGAGAGTCAGACTGTAAGGGAAGTAAGAATTAAATACATTAAAGAGGGTCTCCAGGGCCGGCCCAGTGGCGCTGAGGCATTGCAGCACCTCACGTCATGTCAGCGACCTGAGTTCAGGAGTGAGCTTGGGGAGCCGAGGGTTGGACGGGGAGGAGAGGATTGAGCATCCAGAGGACTGCTCTCCTCTCCTGGGAGGAAGGGGGAGAACATTGATCCCTGGCTTGGATGACTCCCAGTGGAGACTGGGGGTACATCAGCCTTGGAGGATCTCGACAAAGGGATTGGCTGCGGCGGAATCCCTATGTGCACATGTGGGAGTGTGCGCGCACATGCTGGAGTGCATTGCACATCCGTGCCAAGGGGAGGGATGAAAAAGGAAAATGCCCTGGCTCCTGGTAGATGAAGGTGGGTCCGGAAGACATCCCCCATGCCCAATGTCTGGTCTTCCTAGCCTGCATTAGGTACTCCCCTCCATATACTGGTCACTCCACTAGATTACAAATAGAGCGCCAGGAGGAGTCGGTGGTCCCACCTCGGTGGGGGGGGCTTAGAGCCAAGGAGAGGGGTCGGTTGATCAGAAGATGTAGATTGGAGATGGGCCCATACCAGAAAGGTAAGGCTGGGGAACTTCAGGCGGGGCGGGATCCAGCCGAGCCGCGAGACTTCACTGAAGAGAGTCCAGATAGCCAGTGAAGGGTAGCATAAAGAAAGTGTACAAAAAAGGAAAAAGAGGGTCTCCCTAGTTCATACCTGTATATGTGCCTTTTGGTAGTTGATACTGCAATAGTCAAAACTCATAGTAGTTTAATTTTTAAGTCCATGGTTAAATAAATAAAATGAGTTAGAGCTGGCAAACCAGGAAGTAACTGTGATGTGCGTCATTCACGTCAGTGAGTGCAGTGTGGCGTGTGACGTAGGCTCCTGATCATGCATTGTGAGATGAAATGAGCAGCTGCAGCAGCATTTCTAACCTGTCACTTACTGAAAGGGACAGCATGCTGCCAATAGTGACTTATTATTGTTTGAGTACCAGAGACACATCTAACCTAAACATCATAGTTTTCTTCATCCCAGACCAGTATCTGGGATAACAGTAACTGAAAAAGAACAGAGAAAGAGACAGTTACTTAGCAATCAAGTACTGTACCACACAAAACTGTAAGGTTTCAAGTAGCAGGTAACCTGTACAGAATAAAAACCTTTTGAGTCAAGTTGCAGGGAAACAATAGCTAACTGGACCAAAGAATATAGAAGACAAAGAATCTCTGTGCACAAACACTGAAGCAAGGGTTACCCCAAAGGGCATTTGGCTGGGAAGCCAAGTTTTAAGAAAATACAAAATCACACATGCCCACACAATGCAAAGCATCAGGGGCTGCATATGCAAATCACCACAGAGTGTTATGCTGGTTCAGCTTTAAGCAGAATTGCATAGTGCCGAAAGGCCTCTCACACAATTTGCAAAAGGTCCTACCAGGACTCATCAGTATGCCTCGTCTGTTTGACACCCCAGTGGAATGAACCAGCTACCCTAAGACAGTCTGTCAGAGTTATATTGTGGTGAACCCATTAAAATAAAAAAAATATTTAAAAGACAAAGAACCTCTGTGCGCAAACACTGAAGCAAGGGTTACCCCAAAGGGCATTTGGCTGGGAAGCCAAGTTTCAAGAAAATACAAAATCACACATGCCCACACAATGCAAAGCATCATGGGCTGCATATGCAAATCACCACAGAATGTTATGCTGGTTCAACTTTAAGCAGAACTGCATGGTGCCAAAAGGCCTCTCACACAGTTTGCAAAGGGTGCTAACAGATGACATAGACACGGCTTCGTCCTACCAGGACTCATCAGTATGCCTCGTCTGTTTGACACCCGAGTGGAATGAACCAGCTACCCTAAGACAGTCTGTCTGGGTTATATTCTGGTGAACCCATTAAAATAAAAAAACTATTTAAAAGACAAAGAACCTCTGTGCGCAAACACTGAGAGTCACATAGATTAATGTAAAACACACCTAACAGACCAGGCAGAAGATGAACTGGGGGGCGTGACAATGGAATTAATACAAAATAAGAGAGGGAGATCATGAAGACACCAGAGGTCACACAGAGTGCATGAAGAGTAGTGAAAAGAAGGGGTGTGAATATAACACTACCGTAAGCAAGCAATGAGACTTGCTGAGGTGTGGGTTATGGCCTGGTAAGAACATGCCCCAGATGCATTATGAGGCATGAGGCACTTGTGCTGAATGCCTTTAGCACCTGGGAAGTGCTCTTTATTTTATTTATTTGTTTTAACCAGGTGAGACACACTAAGCTGAAAGCTTTTTTACAGTGCAACCTGGGAGCACAGGGAAGTTAAGTGACTTGCTCGGGGTCACACAGTATGCAAGTAGAAGCTGTGGGATTCAAACCCAGGTCTGGTCTGCTGGATGTCACCAGATTTGGAGCTCAGAGCCTTAAACCACTGCGCTATACTGCCTCCCCATACTATACTGGCTCTTATCAGGCCATAACCCACACCTCAGAGTATCTTATTGTGCTTATAAAATGAGTCCCCCAAGTAAATATTAAAAAATAAGAAAGAAAATGTCAACATTTGTTTTTTTTGAAAATGAGCTTTTTAATAGTGGTAATAGGAAAAAATAGTTTCCCTGTTCACTGCTGTGTCCTGTATTTGACACTGTCAAGCTGGCCAGTAGAGGGCTTCCCCAACAAAAGAAACATTGTGATCTTGTTAGCACCCCTCCCCCACCCACCCAGGCAGACAGGCATTTACTATTTCAATTTTACTGTTTGTTCTTTCCTTCATTTTCCTGTGTCTGTCATTGTTTTACAGGGACCAGTCCTGTTTGGGAGCATGTGCCTTTGCATCTGCAGTTGCCTCAGCTCAGATCGTGAGCACAGAAAGTTGCAGCTTATGTAGTACTGGGAAGCTGCTAGTGAGGGCAGAGGCAATTTAGAATACAGGGCACTGGGGGGGGGGGGGTTGAGGAACACAGCTACTTTTGGTACCAAGGAGTAAGAGGGCAAGCAGGCAGTTTCATGGAGAGCAACCGTTGACTGCAGCAACGAGCGGGCAGTTTCGTTTGTGAGCGAGTGTGTCACTTGCCAGCTGCCAGCCTTAATCCTATTTTTCCACAGCAGTTCCGGATTGCAGTTTTCGTAAACAGCCTTCTGGGTGCCCCAATCACCGATAGCATGCAGTGGTTGTTTGTTTATTTGAAAAAAAGAAAAGTTTCAAACAACCAGTCTAGTAGTGGAGTGGTGTGGGATCTTGAAAGCTACTGGCTGCTGCCGCCGCTATGCTTGGGGGTCATGGATCTTCTGTATAAATGAACTGCAGAGCAGGTGTGACAGTTTTAACATCTGCTCTTTTTTCAGTCCACTGAGAAGATAATGTACTGTACTGTATGGTACTGACTGACTGGGAGGGGCGAGAGACACCAGGGTGGCTGAGCTTCTTACAGCAGAGGAGAAAATTTACTGTGACTTCTTCATTTAAAATCAGTGATGGTCGGACACTGGCTCACTGATATTTCGAGTTGTGGGGTTTTCTTTTCATAACTAGTGCTGGTTGGCAAGTTTTGTCCTGATAAGGACACAGGTAAAGTAGGCTAGTAGCCAGTTGTATTACAGGACATTTTTTTACCAATTTTATAAAGAAGGTTATGGAAACACTGCGGGCCAGAAAGCTAAACCAGGACACATAACTGTACAATTGAAGGAGGAGAGCTGTCTTTGGACGTTCGGTCTTCCTCACCTCCGCTGACCCCTGATGACACAAACTTGCTTCTTAACTTGGGTTGATGGCATAGCGAGCGGTAGTGCTAAATCTACACTATTGGGCTGGCACCTGAAAGGCATGTTGGGGAGTGGGAGCGAGAAGAACTTTATGAAATAGTCATCTGTTATCATCTTTAGTATCCACCTAATTGAACTGTTGATGGTACACTTCAAAAGGAAAGCCAGGTCTTATCTCCTAACTTCATCTCTTTGAAATGACCCAGTATACTGTCCATACTGGGACTTGCCCCTTGTCCCTCTCAGAAGGACCCAGCTCCCTGGACTTCCCTCCCCCAGAAGGACTTGACTGGAAAGTGCATCTTACGAACATATGGATGGTACTATTGGGCAGAAGACTTGATGCCTGTCAAGACCTCCCCCAGCTTCTCACTGGTAGTACCTATTTTTGATTCTCTTGAATATCTGATTTGTCTCTAAACACTTCCTGTCTTTCTGAGTTTATCATGGTACTTGTAATGTTGCACTAGGAGGCCCTGTTGTCTTGAAAGGACTGGGTAACCCTGTTACCATGTTATATATAGCTGTTTATTTCCTGACTGCTGGCTGACCCCATTCCATCAGCCTCCCTCCAGCCCTGTCACCTTCCATCTCCGGGGCTCATTCCTACACAGCTCCTAAGACCTACCCTTCATGGTGTGACTGAAAGTGTCCCCAGTCCACCAGTAAGCAGGACCCAGGTGGTGGGCATGTAGTCGACAGTGCAGGACCTGCTAAGCAGCTTCATCCTGCTGTGTTTGAGGGATTTTCACTGCTCTGTTAGTATGCCTGCAATTTTTTTTCTTTATCCTTTGGTAGCTTGGAAAGGCCCACTGAGCACAAGGCCAGTTTACTGGGGTGATGTGGGAGAACAGGGAGGTTAAGTGACTTGCTAAGGGTCACAGAGTATGCAACCTACTTGCACTAACCTCTAAGCTATACTGCCAGACTTGAGACATTCCCATTTCCAGGGAGCCAAAGCAACTGTAGTGTTTTTATTTTCTTTATACCTCTTCACCAGTGCTGCCCACCTCCATTTAGCCTCCTCCCAGTCCATTCTTCTCATCTCCATTGCTTACCTACCTTCCAGGGGATCCATGGAGCATGTCTCTCTCTCTGTGGTGGATTCTACTGGGGAAGAAGGCAACTCCGTGCAGGTCTGTCATGCTTCGGACGACTGTGGGAGGTCAGGTTGGCGGGGCCCAAGAATGCTAGATTTATGTTGCATACGGGGTGGTTCTGTCTTAGTTTCTCCGAGCCTTCTAGGATGCCACAGACAAGGACTACAGTGTGCACATGCACACCTATAGCATGCTTGTGTACAGGATTCAGACAGCGCTACACACTCCTGACAAGTGGCTCCAGGTGCATCACCATCTGTGATGACTCAGTATTGCAGCAGCGGTTCATGTGCTTCTTTCCCGAATACTATTAATCCTCCTGCCCTGGCCCTCAAATGATGCCCTGGGCTTGTTCCTGAACCCGAGTTTTCAGCATCTTGAGCAATAGCCCTGCCACTGTTCTGATAGACCAGCTAGCTGAGGTTTTGTTGGGAACAGCAGGTACATATGGAGTAGGGGAAAGCACCACCTGTCAATCAGTTAAAGGGTGTGCTCTGTTTTTCACCTGTGGGGCAAGGGATTACCCATCTTGTGTGGACTGACAGAATGGAATGATAGAGGGATGACCAGGAAGTCTCTGATCTTTGAGGACATCTAGTCCAGTAGGCCACACCTTTGGAACTGTAGCCATCAACACTAGGACCACATGGAAACTTCTGTTAGCTGGAGACACCTACAGTGACATGCCATGTCTACATATATGTAGGCGTGGGCAGCCCCAGTACTCATCAGTTCTTTTCCCATCATCGATCATTCATCCTCATCAGACCTGCTGAAGGAAACAAAGTCGACTTAGCCATTTCATCATGTGTGTATGCCGCCGAAGTGGAAAGAGCCTGTATTTTGGTATTGTAATTGTGGAGATGAAATTTACAAAGACGACACACATCCAGTTTGTGTGGGCTAGTCTTGCAATGTGAGGACGTAAGATTTTCCAGAGCTTCAACCACACTACAAGGCAATGCTGTAAGAAGGCTCTAGAAAATGTCCTGCTTCTCAAAACTTTAAAAAGCCACGGGGAAGGAGCAGGGCTCCAAATCTGTTTTTCCCTCACTGTCAGCTGAGAAGCGGCTACTGATGTCAAGGCTTGGGACAGGGGACAGTCATCATTGCAGCCCTTCCTACTCATCCTGCCACAAGCATAAACATAAAGAAAAATCTGCTTCACTATCGAGGTCCCAGTTACTGTTGAGACATGGTAAATCTGCATCATTGTCATCTTTAGCGGCATTGGCTACAGCCCACTCCCCCCGCCTGCTGTCGAAACACCAAGGTCAGGGCAGTATGGATGGTAGGACACCATCGTCATTGGGCCAAGGCCCATCGACGCAAGTAGTCTGGGCCCCTTTACAGGGCGCCATTGTCTTTCAGCCTGTGATGGTGTCATTTTCAGAAATAATAAAATGCATTGTACTTGGACCACCAGTGCAGGCAGTTATACCGATGGGGCCTCCTGGTACTCAGCCTTCACTGACAGGTTCCACTAGTATGCTGCAGATTTCTCCCTCTGTGCACGACCAGGGCTGCTGGTCCACTCTATGGCTTCCATCAGTGACAGGAATGTTGGTGATGAAACAGAATACAATCCTGCCCTCATTGATTGAGAGGAGGTTTTAGAGGAGAAATATGAGGAAGAACAATTTCTGGTACCTCACTCTAGTTCTGCCCTCTCATCCTGTAGTGAGGACTCAGTGGTTTATACCCCAAGATCTCCCACGAGGATTCAGCTTTTCAAACCATGATGCAGCAAATGCAGTCTGCCATGGGCTTTGCTGTAGAAGAGGAAGATTCTGCAAAAAGGAATCTTATGGAAGTTTTGGAGGTGCCCTGCTTACCCCTCCATTATGATTCCTCCTATACATCCTGCATTAGAGGATGCTACCTTTGCTGCATGATACAGACATAACCTGCTGCCTGGAATTCCTAGAAAGGCTGATAAGCAGTATCCTACACCACCTGCTAAGCCTTATTACGCTAATAAGCCAGAAATTGATTCTGTAGTTATCATGGCTGCTCATGACGAGTCTAGGGTACCTAAACACATGAGTACTTTGCCACCTGATAAAGAATCTAGGAGGCTGGGTGTGATGGGCAAAAGTACTTAAGCCTCTGCATCACTGGGCCTTAGGACTGCAAACTACGAGGCCCACATGATAAAATATCAGAATAGCATGTGGAAATCTGCTTGTACTGCAGCCCAGGCTTTGCCTGATGGCTCTGCCAAGAATGATTTGCTTAAAACATTGGCTGCTGGTGCTGAGGTTGGCAAACATTTGCTACTTATGATGTCTCTGATGCTTCTGCCAGGGCTGCTGCTTCTGGCATTTGCATGAGGAGATATTCTTTATTTATTTATATATCAGATTTACAACCTTTGAGTCGTGGACTCATTTACAAAGACACCTCATCGCAGGGGGGTAGACAGAGTTACGTAGTGTGGTTACAACAGTGAGAACAGTACAGGTGCAGAACATTAAACATAGAGTACACATAGGTTACATAATAATGTTATTTATAATAGGTTACAGTCAAATACAAGGTACCCGAGGGTTACATTGGGGGTACAGCCCTGGACATACCTAGATAATACCTGGAGAGGGTGGAGGTAGGGATGGGGAGTGGAGTGGGAAGGAAGGGGAGAGGATAGGCTATCCGGAGGACATTGTCAAGTCAGGGAGGCCTGACAGGAGGATCCCACAGTGGGATTAATTAGGTGCATCTGCAGCAATGAGCGTCGAAGAGATGGTTCCAGAGGGGGATTTTGAAGGGACCAATTTTGGTAATGTCTGTGATGCAGGGTGGGAGGGAATTGAACCAAGCAGGGGCTCAGTAATGGAAGGACCCCTGGGCTAGCGAGGTCTTAGTTCTGGGCACCAGAAAGGTGGCCTTGACAGAGCTATGGGTGGCAACAGATGAGGACGCACGCCATAGGGAAGCAGAGAACCCCGTGGGGAGCCCTAGAAAAGAATTATTTGATGAGTAGGCAGGTCTGGTAGAGCAGACACTCCTCAAAGATGAGCAGGTTGGCGGTGGAGTAGAGCAGGCAAGTGTGAGTGCGGCTAGGGGCTCCGGTTAGGAACCTGCAGGCCTTACTGGTTGACAGCTGGATTTAGTCAAGGCGGCATTGTGTACACAGCATAAATGGGCAAGCCATAGTCCACTAGTGACAGGATGGAAGAGGTGATGGCCAGCCGGAGGGCAACTTGGGGGAGGCAATCTCTATGACGGTATAGTATGCCTATCCAAGAATTTATGGAGGAGGATAGGGCATTGATGTGGGTGTGGAAGGTGAGAGCCGAATCAAAAGTGATGCCTAGATATTTGTAAGAGGTCACTTGCTCCAGCGGGTGCAGGGTGCTGGGGAGAATGAAAAGGAGGGCATTCTTAGCCTTGTTTTGGTGATGGGAGAAGAGCATTGACTTAGTCTTCTTTAGGTTAATGACAAGTCGGTGGTCAAGGAACCACTTTTCAGCTTGGTTGGAGGTGTGCTGGAGGGATACCTGGAGAAAAGAGGGATCGGGGTGGGATGCAAGGAGAACCACATCGTCGGCATAGAGGAGCATTTGTCCTGTGCAGGAGCTGGGGAGAGTGTTGAGGCAGAGGCTGAAAAGTACAGGGCCCAGAATGGAGCCCTGGGGTACCCCGGAATGAATGGGCTGGGTATTGGACAGGGAGCCATTTATCTTCACATGCTGGGATCTAGCAGAGAGGTAGCTGGAGGACCAGGCAAGGGGACCAGTGGAAAAGCCAAGTTGGTGGAGGGAGTCGAGCAGGAGGGGGTGACAAACAGTGTCTAAAGCTGTGAAGAAGTCTATGAACACTCTGCTGGCAAAGTTGCCGGAGTCAAGAGCAGAGTGCAGGTATTGAGAGAACTCCAGGAGAGCAGTAGTGGTACTGTGTCCTGGGCAGAAACCATGTTGTCCTGGGCACATTATGTCATATTTGGCCAGATACTCAGAGAGTTGAATAGACACAATTTTTTCTAGGGCTTTAGAAGCGGGGTGGGGTGGGGTTAGAGATCGGTCGGTAGTTGTTGGAGCGGACCGTCTCCACTCTTATGTATAGGGGTGATTTCGGCTGATTTCCAAGCACTGGGAAACTGACTGAGGCATAGAGACCGGTTTAGTAGGTCTGTAAGAGGGACTAGGATGACATCCAAGACCAGGCAGAGGATCCTGGAGTCTAGGGGGTCACAGCTGGGGTTGTTGCTACCAAGAGCTTTTAGCAGGTGCAGCCTGGCTATGTGGGGGGATGTAGTATGCAGGTAGAAAGGAGGCAGGGGGGATAGAGGCAGGGATTGGGTCAAAAAAGTTGTTTGGGAGGACAGAGCTTAGGTCAGAGAAGGTAGTATTGAGGCAATCAGCTGTGCAAGTTGGGTCTGTGGTGACAGTGCCATCAATGGAGAGCTGGGATGGTAGGGGGAGCGGGTCTTCCCATTAAGCTGTTTCATGCTGTTCCAAAAGGTCTGGGCAGAACCCCAGGTAGATGCAAGTGTGGTCTGATAGTGCTCTGCCTTGGCCTGTCTAATGGCCCAGGTGCACTGATTACGTGCCACGTTGTAGGCTTATCTATCAGCCAACTTGCCTGATTCGATAGCGATGTGCCACACAGGTTTCAGTATGGAGGATGACCAGAGACAGTGGACAAGTGAGTCGGGCAAGACATTGATATCCCGGATTTTATGAGGGCGGTTCAATAGTATTACATCTAGGAGGGTGCTGGAGCCACTTGTCCGGTTGAATCTAGTGGGCCGGGTGACTAACTGGGACATGTCCAGGGCAGCGAAGGAGTCCCTGGTATGGGAGGCAGTGGTACCAAGCCAATTGATGTTAAGGTCACCTAGGATGAGTTGATCGGCTTTGTGTGGTAGGGAGGTGAGGTAGTCGATGAGAGACTGGACCGCTGGGTTCTGGTTCCTCAGGGGTATGTAGGAGACCATGAGGAAGAGTGGGCCCCTGGCTGAGTCAGGGGTAATTTTTAGAGTGAGGGTTTGGGCACCATAGTCAAGCTTGGGGGCAGGGAGCGCATGGCTTATAAGGGTGTCCCGCATGTAGATTGCACACCCACCGCCATGTTTACCAACTCGGTCTTCCCTGAACAGGGTGTATCCAGGGAGGGGAAATAACAGAGTCAGGGGTTGTTTTTGGAGAGCCAGATCTCTACTAACGCTCCGAGTTGCTGGCTTTGCCAATGATGTGCAACAGGCAGTTTTGAATGCCACTTTTAGAGGGACAAAACTGTTTGGCTATGAGGTTGAAAAGATCCTACATGGCCTTCAGACCTCAAAAATGACTTTAAGGTCTGTAAAGTCCCCGTTTCCCACTCCTGCTAGAGGTCGTGGGAAGGGCTGCTTTCATCTGCCTGCAGCCCAAGGTAGCCATGCCTACCATCAGCAAGGCTGTGGTCAAGGAAGTGGCCCACTTTGGGGTCCCCTTCCCCCGGTGACCATAGAAAAGCACCCAGAGCAGTCGGTTCCAATGGCCCTTCCAACACTGGTTCCCGCTGACACTCTCTTTCTCCCCCAACCCCACTCCCCATTGTTACCTCCAGGGGTAGTTGGGGGGGGGCAGGATCTCCCTGCATCTGAAACAGTGGCGAGAAATCACTACAGAGAAGTGGGTTCTGGAGATAATTGCAAGGGGACATGTTCTGGAGCTGTTAGAAATCTCACCAGATTATGCTCAGCTTCTTTCCTGTTGTCCTCTGTGCCATTTATCCCTTCTGAAGGAATAAGTTCAGTCGTTCACTCGTTATTACAAAAACATGTTATAGACCCGGTTCTTCCTTGGGGAAAAAAACAGAGGATTCTATTCCAGATACTTCCTAGTCCCAAAATGGACAGGGAATCTGTGTCCTCTGTTGGATCTTAACTTCTGCATCACGTACAAAAAGTTATGAATGTTATCCCTGCAAGCTCTGATTCCTTTTCTGCAAACAGGGGTCTGGCTTTGTTCTCTAAACATGAATGATGCATACCTTCATGTCAAGCTCAGGAAATCCCACAGAGAGTACCTTCTGCTTTATACTGGAGGGAGAACATTACCAGTTCAGAGTATTGATCTTGGCATGTCTTCTGCGCCAGGAGTCTTTATCAAATGCTTTGTGTTCCCCTATCTGGACAACTGGCTTCTCAAAGTCTGCTCCTGGAATGATCTGCTACATACCCTGTTTTGGACACCTCAGTTGTTTGATGACTTGGGGGTCACAGTGTATATGCCAGCGTCTGTATTGACTTCCTGCCGAGGACTGCAGTACATAGGGCAGTCTTGGACATAGAGAAGGGATGTGCCACAGGACAGAGCAGGCAATCAGATTGCCCAGACACAGTTAGTATGCAAGAGCCACTGTGTGTCTGCCATAATAATGGTACATCTCCTGGGTCTGGTGGCTGCAGCCATAGTGACTGTGCTGCTGGCATGCCTTTATATGAGAATCCATCAGTAGACATTCAGGATCCACTGGGACCAGTTGACAGATGAGCTGGATCAAATGATTGTTGTGTCAGGACTTGGCTTAGCAGAGTGTTGCTGTGGTGGGTGAATCACTAAAACCTGTTAAAGAGCATTCCATTAAGTGTAACAGCTCCTGTATAGATCCTCACCACAGATGCTTTGGGCCCTGGCTGGGGTGCCCATCTCGGCCTTTACCTGATGCAGGGGTCATGTACCAAGTCGGAGGCAGAGCTGCATATTAATGTCCTGAAAATGAGGACTGTCTTGTACAGCCTCACAGCATTTCAAAATCACTTTTGTCCCAGTCCTCTGCTAATCCAGATGGATGTCAGTGTGATGCATTACATCAGCAAACAAGGGGGCACTTACTAAGGAAAGGGAAAATTGTTTAGCCAGAAAAGGCACACTAAGCCGGAGTTTGTTTTCAGGTGTGATCTGGGAGCACAAGGAAGTTAAGTGGTTTGCTCAGGATCTCACTGTAGGCAAGTGGAGGCTGATGGGATTCAAACACAGGTCACTAGGTTTGCAGCACAGTGCTCTTAGCCACTATGCTATACTGCCTTCAGCTCACTTACTTTTATTTGTTAGGCAGGGAAGCAATGAGAGTATGGTAATGGACTCTGTCCAACGGCCTTCAGCTAACACCCGGACATCTCCCAGGTCTCCAAATTGTCTTGGCAGACAGGCTAAGCAGATCCCAGTCAACGACTTACAAATGGGAGCTACTGTCTTCTGTGGTAAAAAGCCTGTTTGCAAGATAAGCTCATCCATAGTTGGACCTTTTTTGTATCCCCACACAACACAAAACTGCTGTATTTCTGCTCACTCACCCACTCCAGGGCCTGGAGTTTTTTGGCAAGACACGTCCCTCTCTTGGAAAGGGAAATTGCTATATATACATTTCCCTTAATTCCTCTAATGCAGAGAGTTCTGCTTAAACTGCCGGTGGAGAGTGCCACTCTCATCCTCATTGTTCCATTATGGACTTGCCAGATATGGTTTTTACTTCTGTAGCAGATGACAGTGGAGACTCCTGTCCCTCTGTCTCTGTGTTGGAGTCTGTTGTCGCAGGATAAGGGTTCCGGACCTGAAGTTCCTAAATCTGCATGCATGGCTCCTGAAGACATATCCATTGCATGTTCTAGGGTATACTTTAAGATTGCTGATGTACTGATTGCGGCTAGAAAGCTTTCTAGCAGACACACTTATTCCTTGAAATGGAAGCATTTCACTTTGTGGGGTGCTTCCAGAAATTTGGACTCTTTTACATATCCTGTAAATTCTGTGTTGGAATATTTGCTGTACTTGCCTGACTCTGACCTACAGTATTCCTCACTTAAGGTGCATTTGACTGCTACATCAACTTTTCATGCTCCTATTGGTGGTTGTACAGTTACCCAGTTAGAGGTGTCCCCTACGACTGTAAGAGGTATTTTCCATATGAAACCTCCTATCTGTAATCCAGTCCTGCCATGGAACTTGAATTTGTGCAAGAGAAATTGACGTTGGCTCTTTCTGAGTTGGACGAAAGTTGTGGCTTATGTTTCCTATCATGGAAAACATTATCTAGTTTCAAAGAAATACAAAATCACACATACCCCATTATGCAAAGCATCATGAGCTATATATGCAAATCACCACAAAATGTTATACAGCCCATGATGCTTTGCATTATTGGGGTATGTGTGATTTTGTATTTCTTTGAAACGTGACTTCCCGGCCAATGCCCTTTGGGGTAACCCTTACCTCAGTGCTTACGCACTAAGGTTCTCTGTCTTTTAGCTTGTTATTTAGTTTCAGTGACTTCTCGAAGGATTTCTGAACTTCAGCCTTTAATGTGTGAGACTTCTTATTTGATTTTTCACAGAGTGTCTTTGTGTACAAATCCTAAGTTTCTACTGAAGGTGGCATCTGAATTTATACTGAATCAAACTATACACGTTCCCGTATATTACCCAGAGTGTGCCTATCGGGGGTGAGGCACTGCTCCATCCTTTGCGTGTACATAGAATACTTATATTAATCACACCAAGGACTGCAGAAAGTCCTCTCTGATTTTTGTTTTGTTCACCCCTATGAAAGATCGAGCTCAACAATACCTATCCAAATGGCTGGTACATTGTATTACATTCTGTTATACGAAGCATGGTAAGGAAATTCCTGGTGATGTTAGGGGCCACTCCACAAAAGGTATGGCCACTTCTGTTGCCTGTTTCCAAATTGTGCCCACTGCTGACATATCTGCTGCAGCCACATGGAGCGCTGTTCACTCTTTCAGTAAACATTACAGTCTGGACATCATCTCTCGTAAATGTGCTGGATTTGCACTTGCTGTACTGGAAGACCTTCTGTCCTGAGTATATACAGGACTGTACCAGTCTCCCAGTTTACTTTGTACTTCTTGGGATTCATTTGACAGGTGTGGCCTAATGGAGGAGATATCCTTGAAGAAGATATAACAGTTACTTAAGAACTTACAATAGGAGTAGATCTTCGATAGAATCTCCTCCATTAAGCCATACCGTCGTTCCCTCCTTACCCCTTCTGCTTCAGCGAGGGTTATATCAGATTCTGTGCCTAAAACCTATTCTATCCATCCTGTATACAGCCCCATACCCCATCTTGTATGCCTGGTGCTGATCTTGTCTCCCGGTTCCATGGGCGAAGTCAGAGCTAGTCTCCAGTGGGGGACTGGGGAGTAGTGGGGTCACCCTCACTTACGTACATGTAGATGTGGCACATCATTGAGGGTGGGCCCCCAGCTAGCAGAAGTTTCTGCATGGCCCTTGCACTGACAGCTGTAGTTCCAAAGGTGTGGTGTAATGGAGGAGGTGCTCTCGAAGATCTGCTGTTACGGTAAGTTCTTATGTAACTGTCCTTTTGTGACTTCAGTGTTGCTGTGGAAATTATTATATAGCAAACATAGGATTGCGACTGCAGCAAAACACACATTAAATGGCGATGGTTGATCAGCTGTAGAAGACAAGGATCCTATTTGCATATAAATGAACCAGGTAATGAACAAAGGGAACAAAAATACAGAAAATATATAAAATATAGGCTGGCTTGTGTCTAAATATTGTGTTTTAGATAATGTCCCCAAATATAAGAAACTTAAAGATTATATAGTTGAAATGCATTTTATTTTATGATTTATATGGTACATCAATATGATATTTGCTTTTTAGAGATATTATACGACAACTGTATGAGTATATTGTACCCACTGGAGAGCTTGTGCTGGGAGTGCCACTAGACACCAAGGAGAACTTTTTAATGGGGACAGGGAGAGGGCCCAAAAGTCACACTACCCAAAATGGGAATGTCAGGGTGGAATCATACAATGTGCTGTACAGTATGCCCTGGACCAATAAAATCAGCATTATAAAACAAACCTTATCTACATGCTCTGGAAACAATATGGCCAGATGAGGGATGTATCCGACAGCCCAGTTTATGTGTCTGACCATGCAGTGGTCATACTTCGGGTGTTTCATGGGGGGAGGGGGACAAGTGAACCTGAGCTGGAAGTTTCCCACCTATCTTATGGCCACTGAGCAGTTTCATACATATTTAAAAGAACAATGGGACATCTACATTGCCACTAACAGAGCCACAGACCCATCCAAGACCACGTTTTGGAAGGCAGGCAAGGCTTATATGTGGGGTGTGATTATAGGCTATGTCTCTTCCATAAAGAAAAAGAAGCGAGAACAACAATGTACTTTAGAGGGTAAGTTAAAAGACTTGGAACATAGGATCCAAGATGCCCCATCAGAGGCTCTACAGGGAGAAATGCTGGCAGCGGGGGGGCTCTCAATATGTTGTTGACTTAAGAAACCAGCACTTCCTTGTTCTATGCCCATCAGAAAATGCATGAATGGGAAAATAAACCAGGGGGGCTTCTGTCATGATTGTCAAGAGACAGAGAGGGTTTCTCGGCAGTTCTTGCTATGAAGGGGCCCATGGGTAGGGTGGAAAATGCCGGGGAGCGCATTGCAGAAACCTTCCACTCCTTTCATAAAAAGTTGTATCAGGCTGAATGTGAGGCCACAGAGCAGCAGGCAGTAGACTTTCTACATGGTATACAAATCCAGACATCAACAGAGGTACAGTGGTAAGCCCGGTGGTGCTGAGGGTTGAGGCGCTGGATGCCACACCTCGTGCTATGCCGGCAACCCGGATTCGGGAATGTACTCAGGCCACCAGGGGAGGGACAGGATCGAGCATCTGGAAGACTGCCCTCTCTTCCTGGGGAGGTATTTGGAATTGTGCCACTCCTGGTGGTGGCTGGGGGCAGCGCAGAACTTGCGGCACAAGCGGATGCTGGGGGGCAGAGTGTTGGCAGGCATCAGTGCTCTACACCACGGATACCATTGCCTGTCCACGCTCTGCAGGAGGAAGCAAGAGGAAAACCTCTCTGTGGCACCGTGGAGATGAAGGGGGCTCCAGGGGCAGGCCCATGTCTCATCACCAGCCCAGCGCATCAGGGGACCCCCATGGCCGACCAGACACCCAGGTAGGTCCCTCTAATCTTGAAAAGACCACCTTGGGTGGTCGGCCTTCCCGGGGATTTGATCCAGGGGGCTGGACCTGCCTGGGTGTTTGGGGGGAGAAAGCTGGTAACAGGTTTCAGATAGGGAGTAGAGGCCTATGCCGAGTGAGTACTCTGGAAGGATGCCCAGGATGCAGAGGTGTAAAAATAGAATTAAAAAAAAATAACAGAGAGAAAGACTCTGGGTGCTAAGGTAATGACAGCAGAGTTGGGAAGCACAGTTGGATTAATGAAAAAAGGGGAGGCCAGGGGACTTGATGGATTTGTTATGGAATATTATAAAGAGCTAAAACAGGACCTGGTTGGCCCTCTGGCAGTGATGTTGGTGGAGGGGGGGAGCCTACTTGCCTCTTGTCTTAAAGCTCTGATCTGTGTAATACCAAAACCTGGTAAGGATCCCCTACAGTGTGCTTCTTATTGACCCATTTCGCTTTTGAATAGTGATCTTGAACTCTACATTAAAGTATTTGCCAGGAGGCTGGAGACTCTCCTCCCATTGCTGGTACACCAGGATCAAACTGGCTTCATTCAAGGATTGCTATCGTACCATAATATGCAGCAACTCCTTAATGTGATACACAGGGGAACTCAGCATCCTGGATAAGTAGTGGTTTTGTCCATGGATGCAGAGAAGGTCTTCAGTCGCATAGAGTGGCACTACCTGTTTGAGACACTGGGGTGATTTCGACTGGGGGATACATATATTGATATGGTTATGTTGCTGTATCAGGGGCCACGTGCACAGATCCTGGAAAATGGTGAGAGGCAGTGAGAGTTTGTCCTCAGAAGGGGAACAAGGCAGGGATGCCCCCTCTCCCTGCTTTTTTTTGCACTGGCTGTTGAGTCTCTGGCTATTCAGATTAGGGCAGAACAGAGGATTAATGGGGTCAAAAGTAAAGCCTACTACAATCATAAGATCGCCTTATATGCGGATGACTTATTATATGTCACAGAACCGAAAACCTCCATACCAGTCTTACTGGAGGTGGTGCAGGATTTTGCTGCCTTTTCTTGATACATATATCCAAATCAGAGTTACTGAGAGTGATGAGAGGAGGAGGAGGAGGAGGAGAAGGGGGACGGCACAACAATTGGGAGTTAAAAGAGGTTGAGACTGGTTTACGTATTTGGGCATTAAGGTAGGATGGGTGTTGGCGGGACTTTATAATTTAAACTATATACTTCAGGTGACGTCATGCCTGCGGAAGCTGCCTGAGCCCTCAGCTCAGTCTTCTCCAGGGCTTAAAATCACTGAATTTCAACTGATCTAAGTCTAATTTAGGGCTACTCCACTACAAGGCTCTGCAAAGTTGCCCCAACGAAAACCAGATAACCCCAAATCATCACCAGACTCTTTCAATCCTGACGGATTATACTCAGATAGTGACAGCTCGCAGATCTCGGGCCGCAGCGACCTCTCAAAGGCCGGCCTTGCCGGTTCCCCCAACAATGCCAGATAGATGAAGGTTGTACTGCAGGAACTTCAGGACTTTAGGAAAGAGATCCAATCCACTTTTGCCACCCTGAGAACATATGTGGGGAAAATAGAAAAAATGGTCGGCAGCCTGGGCTCCCATGTGAACTGCACCAAACGTGCCATAATCCAATTGCACCAGGCGGTGCAAGGCTTACAAGAGCATGCCGACGACGCAGAGGCGCAGAGCAGGAGAAATAACCTGAGGGTCTCAGGATTCCTGGAAGGCTCAGATGGCAGCAATCACATTCAATGTATGCAGCATTTCTTTAAAACAAAGCTAGATCTACCAGAGAGCTGCTCCCTCGAGATGGATCGTGTCCACCAAACATTGGGCCCCCAGACACCCAACCACCTGCGCTCGATTTTGGTGCGTTTCTTGCGATATCAAGAGAAGGAAATGGTTCACCAAAAATCTTGGCAGCAAGGGAGCTTAACCTTTCAGGAGCAACGTATTTATGTGATAATGACTACCCTTCTCCAGTTGCAATGAGACGTAGAGCATATGCTCCAGTCTTGAGGAAATTAAAGGAGGCCAGGATTAAATTTAGAACCCTGTACTCTTTGAAGCTTGAGGCACAACTCGCTGAGGGCCCCAAAACCTTTGAAAGTGCAGAAGAAGCCACTCAGGAGCTCTCCAGGATTGGCATTGAAGTTGCAGTGGGCCAGAAATCTACCAGCACTTCTTTGGCAACTAAACTGGCACAGAAGGCATGGAGCAGAATGCCACAGAGGGAACAGCGCCGTAGGGAGGGAGCATCAGCGATCCAGCAGATTGTGGCAGGATTGAGGAGACAAACGGCGGCGATGTTGGAGAATGAGTCTTCCACTCAAACTGTGAAATGAAAGGACTCTTGGACTGACTGACCATTTTCTCTTTTTGCAGGTAAGCCGGCTAAGTTCTTCCCCTGGTACTTTGGTTTTCTTTGCGACTTCTGGACCCTCTGCCTTTCTCCAGAGTACCCTCCCCCTTCTAATCCACACCCGTATCATGGAAAAACTTACAGGGGGCTTCATTCTTATTGAAGAGCTAAAAGCTTCATAGTTCTGTCCTGTGGGTCTGCTTGGGTCGCCTATGTGGGGCCTCCCAGCGGGTTCTTTTTTGGTGCAATGTTTTCAATGGGGAGGGAGAAAAGGGTTGAGGGGCAGAGACCTGGATGGTCAAAAGGGTGGAGGAGTATGGGTTGGCTATTCCTCTGGCCTCCTCGTGGCCTTGGAAAAAACAAGGATCTGAGTCAGGTCGGTGGCACCTATCGTGCACACTACATGTGCTGTATGTTGCTTTCTTCTTTATTTTCTTCCTGATGCAGGCTAACCACAGTGTCACTCACCCTGTGGGCTTAGAGGGGACAGTGGTTTTGTTTTGGTGCATGGGGCTGGCCTGAGGTCTTGCTGGGCCATGCCGTGGGGTACTCCCCCCCCCCCCGAATTGCTCAGGCGGTGGGGTGTTCAGGGGGGTGGGGTGCCACACTCCTTAACTGCTACACCTCTAGCTGAGTGTTATGGTTCATCCCCCCTCGTTATCCCCCCCCCCACTGCTGTTTCGGTGTGGTGGGAGGGATGCGGGCGAACTGATCCTCCATTTTTGGCCCTCTTCTCCCCATTGGCTGGACGGGCTATACATAGGCTGTATTGCTGATCAGCATAGCCTGCCTGATTAGCTTCTGATGCGATTTGGATGTACAGCCATCCGTTGAATGAAAATTATGGATAAATTGATCTAGCTCGCAGCCTTGGGGGGAGCCAAGGCTTGACTATACCCTTTCTCCTTCCCATAGACGTTTACGTCTGGTCACCCTTTTGGTAGGACCAAGCCAAATTTGGCACACTCTGGGACCTGGTTGCTCTCTAGCTCCAAACCCCATGGAAGCCTCCCGTAGTTCAGCAGGCCCCGCCCAGTTGGCAGGATCCTGTTTTAAGATGTTATTCCAGTTTGCTCATTTAGTTCTATATCTCAATAGCTTGAAGTTCGAGGGTGGTTTTTCTCCCTCATACCCCCACAGGCAGTCACATTTCCACATGGTAGGCTTTAGATTAAGCAGAGTTATTGGACTGGGGCCCAGCTGTGGGACCCTGCAGAATTCTACCATGTTAACAGAGTTTCAAATGGCTAACAAGCCACTCCAGATTTTTTCCTTAAATGTAAACGGATTGGGCAACTCTGTTAAAAGATTGAGAATGATTGCTGTGTTTAAGAAAAGTCAGGCGGGGATTGTTTATGTACAAGAAATGCATATGACTGTTAATGAACACAAAAAGCTGGCTAGCAGGGGATTCACTCAGGTATTTTCCTCCTCCTTTGCAGGGGGAAAGAGGAGGAAGTCGCCATACTGGTTTCTGGTCACACCCCTGTCAGGCTACACTGGAATGGGCAGATACAGAGGGTCGTTTGGTGGTTGTCTAGGGGTTGTTGCAGGATTCCCCGTCAGTGTGGCGAACCATTACCACACCACGCCCATGTATTTTGGTCCTGCCTATCATACAACCCTTTCTGACCTCCCTGCAGTCAGAGTTGGCCGAACTATTTGGGCAACCAATCACCCTTACAGTTGACCTCTTTATATTGCAAGTTATCCCCCGAGGATTTAGCGACGCCCATACATGTTATCTTTTGTGGATAACCCTCATGGCAGTAAAGAAGCCTAACCAGACACTGGCTCTCATCCCAGGTTCCCACGATACTTGAATGGAGAGAAACAGCGACTCGTATTTGTAGGTCAGAAAGAGTTTCATATCATTTGAATGACCATTCTGAGCAATGTTCACTGAAGTGGACCGGATGGATTTTATATATTATGGCTAGGGACTCCAGTTCTGTGCCATAAAGCTACTGACTCCGCTAGGAACATAGGAGGTGTTACACCATGGCATAGGGAGTTGGGGAATGATTTGCTCTTGGTGGGTTGGGGGAAGGGGCTCTCTGAATGTATGTATGAATTTTGTACTGTCTTGCTTATGTTTGATTTTTCCCGGCCCATGATGAAGCACTGATTTTCATGGACTTTGTACGGACTACACCTTCTGATTTCCTGCCCTGTATATGTCTATTTATGTGTATCAAGGTGAATTTGTGACTGCCAATAATACCCTGTACCCTGTTAATGTGAAAAATTGAATAAAACTTATATTAACAAAAAAAATTGTTTAAATTATATTCCATTACTGAGGGAAATCTAGGCAGACCTGGAGCACTGGAGGGCTTTGCCCATTTCCTGGAAGTAATGCAGATGCTTCCGATGGGAATGACAAGCAGGGATATCAGACGGCTGGAGAGAGGATTCAGTTTGTTCATCTGGCAAAATAAACTGCCTATGATGCACACTTTCTCAGCGAGGAAATTAGTGAGTAGCCAGTAAGTCAGACAGTATGTTACTCTGAATAGTAAATAACTTGTTGTATATTATCTATTTATGACTGTAAAGCCATAACCAAACTACTGTGGCTTACTGTACTATGTAAGAGTTAGCTTTTTGCTTTTTGTTCCCTCCCCCATAGTCGTTATGTATTTGAATAATTTTTTGTTAAGGGAGGGTAGCCATTAGCAAGTTAACATGCTGTATTAAACAGCAAAACTTTTTTATGATGTTTCTGTAAAGTAATATGTATATACGATGGTTGACTGTACTTAGTTTTTTTGGGGGGTGCCTCTCGTCTGCTCTTTCTTTTCCTTTTCCCCCTTCTCCCCATATCCTCCACCTGGCCTATCCTGCTTGTTATGTTACCTGTCACATATTATGCACAGCGCCTGGGCAGGCCCTACACATTAGAAGTTGATCTTCCAGTAAACTTTAAGTGTTGTTGAGGAAGTTAATTTGCTGCTGGAGGTAGTTTGAAGTAGTCTGTATTATTAATCACACACAAGTCTGTGGTATAACTATCTGAAATTGTCCAAATCTGAGATAAAGACTACTTTAAAACAATGTGAAGTGGATGAAGTTTTGCATTCATTAGTAGTGAAACTAAATTGTTTGACATGTATTTGAATTTAGGTTTCATTTTGGTTAACTGAATATCACCATTTGAGTGTTGTTTTGCACTATTTGTATGCACTGTCACTTTAAAAAGGTGCTGTTAATTCAATAGTTCTCAGACTTTGTCACAGTGAGCCTCCCCAAATCCATGGAAAAGATTTTGAGCCTCCCCCCAAAAAGTGAAATAATCTTGGGCCTCCCCAAAGAAAAACAACATACTGTACTTTGCGCAGTACACCATGAATAAATTGAAAGCCCTTTGAGTACTTGGCTCACATTCAGTTCTTTGTCTTATACTGACATGGAACCTTTGAAAAAGAGCTCCTGTGCTCAAAGGTATTATCTGAATAACAAAAAAAAATAAATAAAAAATAAACAAATATTATTCAGCTTATTGTAACAACCCCCCCATACACACACGGGCCAACCTACATACTCTTGCTGTTTTCATTCTTGAACCATTGTTACCCCTTGTTGCAGTACCTTCATGGGTCAGACTGCTTTCTCCGTTTCCTCTATATGAAATAACCTTCCTACATACTTTGCCTCCCCCATCCTTCCCTGCTCCTAAGCAACTTCTCAGGGATTACTTTGCTCATTCCTGCTATTGCTGTTAGCACTTCTTTGCTCAACCCTTGTATTTGGGCTGTTCTGCCATCAGGCTACAAATTGATCAATTACCACCACTCATTATTAGTTCGTTGTTCATATTTGTTTGCACTATTGGTTATTGCGTATTTCTTGATCTGTTTTATAGTTGTCTTTTGAAATGTATTCACTCCCTACCCTTTCCCGGGTACACCTGAAATTAGCCTTTCATTCACCTTCCCTTGTCACCTATTAGTAAATAAATACATTAAATTCGCCTACTATTATCCTCTTTCAGTTTGCATCATCTCTTCACACAAAATATATAAAACTCAATTTAAATACAGTACTTTTTCAGACTTGCTTGAGCCTCCCCTAGAACAGGTTGGGGCCTCCCCTGGGAGGCTGGCCTCATCATTTGAGAACCCCTGTGTTAATTTATTTGAACTGTTTGAAGAAATATATGAAACACCTATCTCCACTAGGGATGCTATGCTTTTGACAAAGACCTGTTTAAGTTGAAATGCATGTTCTTGAAGTTGGAACGGGTTGATGCTTTGTAACAACTGAGAGCTGCATGGGAGATGCTGTATTGGACGAGCAATCTGCAACAGATCTCTCTCTTGCTTAAATCTGAGGGAGGTGTGCCTTACTTTAAATTCTTACATTGGTATCTCTTTGTGGTTAATTATTTTAGTTTTTAAATCAAGAAGGGTTTTGCAAAACTGCTTATCTTGTGAGTAACTTCAGAAGGATTGAAATACAGCATATTTGGTTTTCCCTTGTGGGTAACTGGACTGTCTAATAGTATACTGTGACAGTTTGCATCAGACTATTTTTAAATAATTTACTGGTGGCTGGCTGATTAGTTGTCATAGCAAAGGCTGCAGTTTGTGTATTTAAATCCAGACAGAGCCTCAAGTGGGGGAAACTGTCTTCCCCCGATTGCTTTCAGAGCCCACAACACAAGGTTGTACTGGGTCAGGGAGGCTTACCTTTGTTGGGCTGAACTGCTCGATTTTTCTCTGTTTTTTCCTTTGCTGGGTATTTTATCTGTTACCTCGGTGTGCAGGCTGTCTTGCTGAAAGGAAGGTCAGTACTCACCATAGTGGTGGGTCAGAGCTTGTAGTTGATTGTGTCTAGAGAGCACGGCTTAGGCCCAACCCCCTCTTGGTGTCACTTCCTTTATACCAGGGGTTCTGACCTCATTTCCTCTAGGGGCATGCAACTGTCATATCCTTACCAGCAGAGCACACTGCATTGACAGTGAAATTGCACACACACTATTTAAAAAAAAAAAATATATATATATATATTTACACAGGGTAAACTGGAGGAAGGCAGACATGTGGGGAGTAGTGCAATGCACTGACTGTGGGGCATCAGTCTTCCAGGAGACTTTCTGGAGGCCGAGATGCTGCCCTATTTACAGGCAACTCTCTGCTCTGAGGAAGGAGGTTGCCCGTCTCCAGGCCAAACTAGATAGAAGTACAGGAACCTCCCCCACGCAGGGACACCAGGGTCACTAACTCTGCCTCAGAGGTTGCCAAGAAGGAGCAGCAGTTCGACCACAGTGGGCTCAGGGAGGGTGAGGGTGATGGAACAGGGGCACATCCCTTCAGATGTACCACTCCGCAATCCATACGCCATTCTGGTGGAGCATAGTTCCCTATGGAGGCACACATGGTGGAGACTGAGGAGGTTGCTGGCAACCATCACAAGGGAGGCCCACAGGAAGGTAGCACAGGACACCACAGGGAAAGGAAGCAGCTCCTGGTGGGAGACTCGATTTTCAGGGGGATAGAACTGGGAGGGGCAAGGGAAAGTGAAGTAACATGCCTGCCTGGCGCCATGGCTTGGAGGGACAGGAAAGAAAGTGAAGTAACATGCCTGCCTGGCGCCATGGCTTGGAGGGACAGGAAGTGGATTCTGAGGATCACAACAGCAGCTGCATGGGAGACGGGCTGGATGTCATTGTCCACCTAGGGACAAATGACTTGGCTGGGCATGGGATTAGAGCAATGCGGGAAGAGTTTGTTGAGTTGGGGAAGGGCCTTAGACAGGTAGCTCATACATTATCCTTCTCAGAGGTGCTTCCTGTCTATGGCATTGTTGAGGCGAGGGTACTCCACACCATGCAATTCAGTGAATGGTTAAAAAACAGGTGTAGAGCACAGGGTTTTGGCTTCGCTTGGGACTGAGGTTCCACCTGTAGGATACCAACCTATACTGGCACGATGGTCTGCATCTGTCCAGGAAGGGAACCAGTCTCCTGAGTGATCAGTTTAAATGCTTCATTGGCAAGCTTTTAAAGTAGCCAAGGGGGAGACACTGATAAGCAGCAGGGAATTCCCAGTCTTCCCCTACAAAATAGGGTATTAAATGAGGTAAAGAGCAAGGTAGAAAGGTCAATAAGGAGCAGGATTGGGGTAAATGGAGAAAGCAAAGTCAGTAAGGGTAGGGATGGGACTACAAGAGGAAAAGCCATTAAAAAATGGAGAGTAATGAGTACAAATGCCTGTAGTCTGGGTAACAAGCTTCCTGAACTAGTGGCCTTGATGGAAGAGGAACATCTGGATATCGTGGAGGTCACAGAAACATGGTACACACAGAACCACGACTGGGATGTAAACATATCAGGGTACACTATCTACAGGAGGGACAGGGAGGGTAAAAAAGGAAGAGGAGTAGCTCTCTACATAAAGGAAGGAATCAAAGCAACATAACAAAAGGGTAAATGGGGAGGAGAGGAAGCACTGTGGGTCAACTTGGAGACAGGCAATGGCACCACAATCCGCATAGGGGTTGTATACAGACCCCCATCTCGAGGAGAAAATGTACAAGGAAATGATAGAAGGTATCCTTAGAATGGCAGAAAAAGGGAGATATTGTTGATGGGGGATCTGAATATGCCAGATGTTAACTGGAGTGCATTTGCTGCAGCCACATCAAAGAGCGGGGTCATTCTAGATGCCCTGCAGGGGGCATGCCTTAGACAACTAGTATTGAAACCCACTCGGGAGGGAGCAATCTTAGACCTGGTACTCTCAAATGGAGATGGAGAGAGGATCACAGATTTAGAAGTGGTTAGCCATCTGGGAACTAGCGACCATCGAACAGTATGGTTCTCAACAAACACAGCAGTAGTATCAAGCCATACAAAGGCAAAAGTCCTGGACTTTAGGAGGGCTGGCTTTGCCAACATGGGTGAGTGCCTAAGGAATGTACTAGCAAAAGGGCAGGAAGGAGGGGGGGAAGAACAATGGGAAATAATCAAGACTGCCATCACTGAGGCAACAAGCCTTTGTGTGAAGCAAATAAAACGTAAAAACCACTATGGTTCTCAAAGGAGGTGGCAGGGAAGGTTAGGGAGAAGAAGATAACATTCAGGAAGTACAAGGAATCGCAGAAGGAACAGGACAGAGAACTGTATCAGTTGAAGCAGAAGAAAGCAGGGACGGCAGTCAGAACAGCAAAGGCCCAAACTGAGGAAAAGATAGCCAACTCAGTTAAGAAGGGGGATAGAACTTTTTATAGGTACATCAAGGAGTGAAGGAAGACCAAGGGAAGGGTAGTGAGGCTTAATAAAGGGGAAGGGGTGGGCAGAGGGTGACTGTGACAAGGCAGAGATACTAAACAAGCATGTTTGCTCAGTATTCACAAATGAAGAGGGGGAGGTACCTAAACCAAACAATAGAAACACTCTGGATAGGGTGGTTGATACCAGCCCATTCACAGAAAAAAAGAGTTGTGAAAGAACTCTTAAAACTGAAGGTGGACAAAGCAATGGGGCCTGATGGGAGTTATCCCAGAATTCTAAAAGGACTAAGGGTAGAACTAGTGACACCACTGGCTACCCTGTATAACTAATCATGGGAGGATGGGGGTGGTACTTGAGGACTGAAGGAGGGCAGATGTTATTCCACTTCACAAAAGTGGGAGCAGGGCAGAGGCAGGAAACTACAGACCTGTTAGTTTGACCTCAGTGATAGGGAAAATGATAGAATCACTTCTGAAGGAAAGAATTGTTGAGTACCTAGAGGCCAGAGGGGCACAGGACCCAAGGCAGCATGGATTTACAGTGGGAAGTTCATGTGAGATGAACTCTAATAGATTTATTTGACTGGGTGACCAAAGTAGTAGATCGGGGTGAGGCTGTGGACATGGTCTACCTAGACTTTAGCAAGGCATTTGACACAGTCCCACACAAAATATTAATATACAAGTGAGCCAGCCTTGGAGTGGGTCCCAAGATGGTAGCCTGCGTAGAAAACTGGCTGGAGAACAGGACACGGAGGGTAATAGTAAACGGAGTTCACTCTGAAGAAAGGGGGGTTACTAGTGGTGCACCGCAGGGTTCAGTACTAGGAATGGTCCTCTTCAATGTCTTTATAAGTGACATTGCAGAAGGACTAGAAAGAAAAGTATGTCTCTTTGCAGATGACACAAAGATCTGCAACAGGGTTGATACACAAGATGGGGTGGAAAGGATGAGAAGGGACTTAGCAAGATTGGAGGAATGGCCAAATATCTTAGATTCAGTGCTAAGAAGTGCAAAGTAATGCACATGGGAAACAAAAACCCAGGGGAAGCGTATACAATGGGGGTGAGATACCAACAACAAAAATGGAAAGGGACCTGGGGGTAGTCATATCAGATGACCTAAAGGTGGGCAAGCAATGTGAGAGGGCAGTAAGGAGAACTGGGGGGTTACTGGGATGCATAAGGAGAGGCATCACCAGTAGAAAACAGGAAGTTGTTATCCATCTGTAAAGACAGCTGGTGAGACCCCATCTGGAGTACAGCATGCAGTTCTGGAGACCCAATCTCCCAAGGACATAGATAGGATAGAGGCTGTCCACAGGAGGGCAATTAAAATGGTGCCAGGTCTGCACCAGAAGACATATGAAGAGAGCTTAAGGGCGTAATATGTATACCCTCGAGGAAAGGAGGAGAGGGGGGACATGATAGAAACTTTAAAGTACCTCAAGGGAATCAACAAAGTTCAAGAGGGTAGCATCTTTCAGAAAAGAGGTGCAAAAACAAGGGGCACAATTTGAAGATAGAGGGGGAACAGCTCAGAGGTAATGTGAGGAAGTATTTTTTCATGGAGAGGGTTGTGGATGCATGGAACGGCCTTCCTGAGGAGGTTGTGGAGTCAAAAACAGTGGTGGAATTCAAGAATGCATGGGACAGACACAAGGCAATTCTAGGGGGTGGGGGTAGGAGAAAGTAGGCTGTTGGTTAACTAGGATCTGCAGGTGATCCATTAGGTAGGGAAATGGGCAGACTGGGTAGGCCAAGCGGTCCTTCTCTGCCATCAAATTCTATGTTTCTATATGTGTCGGTGTCCTCAAGCTGAGGCGCTTAGCTTCAACTTCCTGATTTGTGAATAAACTGCCTGTACTATTAGCACTATTCTTCGTGTGGACAGCAGCTTTATTTTGTGCTGGGTGAGTTCAGTGACATGTTCTTTTGCTCTGTGATGTTCTGGTCACACTGAACTGGGCCCCTGCAGGTGGCTCTAATTTCTCCTTGTGGCCTAGGCTGCTTGCAGAGACTAAAGGGGAGCACAGCAAAAGAGGGGTTGAATTTACCAGATAGAAAGGGTTATTTCCTCTCCATACAGCACAGAAATATTCAGGACTGGGTAAACAGAGGAGTAGAGTTGTGTAGACTTGGAAGTGGAGGATGTTTCTGCCAAACTGGCGTCCTATCTAGACCCAGGAGGCAGACGGTCATATAGCCACATTTGACAGAAGAACCCTTGTGGAATTCACATTGGAAGCGCATTAAGAAAAGATGGGAGTGGGGGGTGGGATTTGACACTTCTGGCTTCAGCACCCAGGAATCCTTCCTTTTCGCCTGGTTTTCAAGATTTATTTATTTATTTATTAAATTCTCGGATTACAAATACCTTTGAGCAGAAACTGCTCGTTTACAAAGGTTCCACGTCAAAGGATGAGGGTCAACATACATACAGAGGTAGTAAAAGAATGCACAATAAACAACCAAAACAACTAAAAGAAAAAATAAAGATACTCAGTTATAACATACTTTGAGATAATATTCATAAAATGAGCAGCTTGAGTAGGCAGCTGGCTGCGGTAACAATAAGAGATAGAGGGCACCATAGGCAGTTAGTATTGCAGGCATGCGACCGGGAGAGGAAGTTGGCAGGTTAATGGGCCACTGTCCAATGGTGGTGGAAAATGTCTTGTACCAGTGGAGATGTGGTGCAGGAAAGGAGTCACAAGGAAGGCCCAGTGCCAGAGGGAATGAGATTGGGAAAGGGCGGGCTGTGAGACATGAGTGAGCTGGGAGGTGTTTAGAGATCTCTGTTCAGAGAAGCAGTCACATTGAGAGGTAGAGGCGAGGTAAAGTTTGAGATTCCTTTTGAAGGGTCCAAGTGTAGTAGAGGAAAGTGCTTCTTTATTGAGGGAATTGAACCATTGAGCGGCTCTGTAGATAAAGGACTGCTGACCCATGGAGGTACGACATCTGGGAACCTGAAAGGTTAGAGATTGAGCACCATGTGTTTGTTGAGTGCCACTGTAGGTAGTAAGGAGTGAGCTAACACCAGGTGGCGTGAGACCAAGGAGAATCTTTTTGGTAAGTAAGCAGGTCTGGTATTGTATTCTGTTGCGTAGGGGTAGCCAGCTGGCCTGTGCATAGAGGTCACAGGTGTGAGTTTGTCGGGCTGCACCCGTCCAGTAGTCTACAGGCTTTGCTGAGGCAACTTGAGATTCACGGAGGGCACTTGTTGAGGCAGAGCCATAGATGGCAAGGCCGTAGTCAATGATAGAGGTGACAGAGCTGTAGATGGCTAGTTTAAGGACATCTGCAGGCATACAGTCTTGTGTTTGTGTAGTAGTCCAGATTACATTATATTGGTGGTCTTGGCAACCTTGAGTGTCAATATGCGAGTGTAGGAGGGTACTATCGGAGGTAATACCAGTACTTGAACTCCTTGACATGTTGGAGTGGGTTCCCAGCGTGGTTCTTGATGGTGAGGGACAGAGAGTTGTGCCTGCTCTGTCGGTTACAGAAGGACATGGCTTTAGTCTTGCTGTGGTTCAGGACAAATTTATGAGAATTGAACCAGTCTTGATGCCGCAAGTCGATCTGCAGCTGGGATTCAAGGACTGTAATGTCATGGTGGCTGGAAAACAGGACTGCATTGTCTGCGTATAGTAATATTTTTTGGTGGCAGGCACTGGGGAGATTGTTGATGAAGAGGGAGAAGAGTAGAGGGCCCAGAATAGACCCCTGGGGGACTCCGGAGCGGACCGGTTTCTCATCCGAAGAGATCCCTGCAATCCTTACACGTTGGATCCGATTATCAAGGTAGATAGATCAAGATCTGGGATTTCAGCCCTGGGACCAATGGGAGTCTGCTGTGTGGGAGATTTATATACATGTCAAGGGATTAAAACTGTTGCGGAACTTGGGGAACAGATTGGAATCCCACAGAACCATAGGTATAAATATTTTCAGGTAGGAGCTTGTGGACAAAGTAGGAACAGGGACCCAGTGGACCTTTCTCCCCTACATTCACTGGAACAGGCTGTATTCCATGTTTTGTTTTTGCATTATTTTTTTTTCCCATACATGCTGCCACCTCAGCCACTCATTCAGGCTGTGTCAAGGCTGCATCCGACCCATCTTGCTCCCGGGCCACCATTTCTCATATGACAGCCATCCCTCAGGGTAACCCAGCGTAACCCTTCAATGGGTGGGTCTCCCTCCTCCAAGGGGGAAGGCGTCAGTCGAGGGGGGCAGACTAGCGCAATTCTTGGCCCTGGGGGTACTGCTGAGAGATGGATGGCTCTGCAGGACATCAATGGCATAGGACAGCCAGGCGTCCGTCATCCAGCTGAACGTGGAGCCATTTTTCTGCTTTTCTGGTGACATTCCCACCTACGTTGCATCTGTAGTGCCCCCCGTCTCCATTGGAGGCCACTGTAGAGCAATGCTGTCTAACTACCCAACCCCAGGAGAGGAGAGGAGAGCAGTCCTGTGGACACTCAATCCTCTCCCTCCCCTGCCAGCCTCCGGCGTCCCGAGTCCGTTCCCGAACCCGGGTCACTGGCGTGGTTAAAGGTAAGGTGCCAGAGCCTCAGCCCTCTGTGCCACTGGGCCCTCAAAAGGTTTAATTGCACAAATGGCTCACCAGAATAGGTAGTCCATACCGGACTTGTCAGTCAGGGTTAAAAATCTGTAGGTGAGGGATCTGGGGGTGGTGATTTCAGAGGAGAACTGGAAGATGGTGCTTAAGATACACATGGGCTGATTAATTTGAACAAATAGAAGGAATCACAGTTTAAATTCCTATGCAGACTATACTGTGCATAGTCCATAAGTTCAGTCCCACGATCTCCCCTGTGTGTGGTAGTTACAGTAGTGTGCTAGGCATGCATCTGCATTACTTCTGGGAATGCAGAGATTTGCATCCCTTTTGGACTCTGGTATCTCTGGAAATCTCCCGCATCTTTACTCTGCAAATAGCAGACACATTGTTCTCCCTTTTGTTTGGGAGGGGTGGGAGTCATACTCCAAGCCAGCACAGGTGTTGCTTGCCCTTGCCTGTCAATGTATCCAGAATACTTGGGTATCTCATGACAAACCCACAGTGAGACAGTGGTAGGCCCTGGTGTTGCAGATGTTGGCCTTAGAATGACTAATTTATCTTCTTCATGATCGAGAAGAACTTTTCTCTTGTAGCTGGGGAAATGAGTGGATTATTTTCCAGTGGCTGAGATATCCTTGTTACAGCAAGGTATGATCTAGAGTGCAAGGTCCCTTCCATGGTAAGGGTTCTAATCACACACCACGACCTCTCCCACCTAGTCTTGGAGGTGTATATTCTTCTAACTCTTACCACCTCTGGTAGTGTCCATGAGAGCAGCCAGAAATGTCTGGATTTCCGTTTTACTACAGAATGATGGTCTATCACAGATATTGTCATGTCTTTGTTTCCTATGTTTTTTTCACTCCTGTTTTACTGTTATCACTGTATATGACCTGATTTTATTAGGCATTTCATTATTTATTTATTAATTTCATTACTGGACATCATGTTTTATGTACAGATAACCTTAGTTTTAACCCATGTTACAACCACCCAGTTGATAGTTTGCGTTACAACCGGGCGGTTGTAATCGGTGTCTGTCAGTCTAGCTTGTGCTACAGTCAACGTGAGCTAACCAAACTGTTCCCAATACTGTCAACTCAGTCAACCCAATGTTATCACAAATGATGATCAGTAATTAAAAGAAATTTTAGTTTAGTTTATTGTTCTAGGAATTACTACCTTTGAGCCAGAGGCTCTTTTACAAAGGTTCCACGTCAATTGGGTACAGTACAAAAGATTACATAGATAACACAACAATTTGTGTTGTGTCAAGAGCAAGAAAACATATACAAATACATATCAAATCATTTGTGCAAAAGGACATGAGATATCAATAATCACATTATTATTACAAGAAAGAGGTCATGCCAGATTAGGAGAAACAAACAGGGAAAAAGTCCAGAACAGAAAGGGTAAGTGAAAGGTGCGGGGAGCAGACAATAGCAGGAGAAAAGGTTTCCCAAACATGTCTTTGTCAAATTACGGGACAGGGTGGGTAGTGAGAAAACAGGAGGTTAAATCAGGGCAGTCACAGGAGCTGGAGGTGGGAGGTGAGAGAAAAGCCTTGATTTGAAAATACCTAGAGAGGTGGAGGCAGTAATATGAGTGCTGAGGGCATTTAGCCAGCTGGGGGCACGATAGGCAAATTATCTTTGTCCCTGAGAAGTCCGGCATCGAGGGACTTGGAGAGGCTGGTGTTCCTGATCTTCTGGTAAAAGCAGATTGCTAAGCTCGGGCATAACAGGTCTTGGATACAGGGTGGGTGAGGCCCAGAGTGGATTTTTAGCCATCAGGCAAGTAAGGTACTTTATCCGGTTTGAGGTTGCAACCAACCTGAGTCAGCATAGGATTTCACATGTGTGGATACGTCGGTGTGCACCAGTGAGCAAACCGACAGGCCTTGGCCAGGGATGTTGTAATGCTACTAAGCGCTGTAGTAGTGGCAGATCCGTATAAAACTAAGCCATAATCAACGATTGAGATGATAGAGGATTGGATGGCAATCCTCAGTTGCAGAATGGGTAAGAAGCTGTCGGTTCGATACAGAATCCCAATTCGCTGATTAATAGTTTTGCTGTACTATCAATGTGAGTTGCAAAGGTTAGACCTTGATCAAAGTTGATTCCAAGATATTTGAAAATTGGCATTTGTTCAAGGGTATTTCCTAGGTATGTATTAATGGTGAGTGGGACTTGCCGTTTCTTGTTTCTTGGGTTAGAGAAGAGCATGGATTTAGTTTTTGTGGTTTAGAACCAGCTTATGTTCAGGGAACCACATCTCAACTTTGGAAAAAGCATGCTGGAGGTTGAGGCGTAAGAGGTTCGGATCTTTATAGTGGCAAGAATCACGGCATCGTCGGCATAGAGGATTATTTGTTCAGGGCAGGATTTGGGGAGGGAGTTTAGGAAAAGGCTGAAAAGGAGGGGCCCAGGATGGATCCTGGGGAACTCCTGAGCGAACCGGTTTGAGTCTGAGAGAACTCCAGCTACTTTTACAGATTGGAGCGCTGAGCAAGGTAATTTTTACCCAGTCACCAGGACCTCGAGAGCCCTAGGGATAGTAGTTGTTTGATAAGTAGGCCATGGTGAACTGTATCAAATGCCTTGGTTAAGTCAATGTAGACTGCTCCAGTTAGGTTTCCTTGTCCATGGCATTGTGGATTGCTCCTGAGAATTCAAGTAGGGCAGTCGATGTGCTGCCCTTTTCTAAATCCATGCTGCTGAGTGCATAGGATGTTGTGCTTTTCCAGGTAGTCTGAAAGTTGGTCCCCACCAAGCATTCAAGGGCCTTAGAGAGGTGGTAGTATTGATATCGGGCGATAGTTACCAGGCAGTGACTTATCACCACTTTTGTGCACCGGAGTGACAACTGCAGCTTTCATTTCCTAGGGAATTGGCTGTAGCAGAGGAGAGATTGAAAATTTTGTGAGGGAGCAGAACTTCCTCGAGTGAGGGACAGAAGTTTAAGGTCAATCATGTCGCTGCTTGCTCGGGACTTAGAAATGGCCTTCTTTACATATTTATAGACTTCATGTGCCTTTACTAGTTTGAAATGGAAGGGTGGTATGGTTGGAGAGGCAGTAGTAGAAGTAGAAATTGGAGGGTCAGCATCAGTGAAGAAATCAGATGAGAGGACACCACTAAGGTCCATGAAGGTATCATTTAGGGTGTTTGCAATGATCTCTGGGTCTAATGTAGTGGTTCCATCCACATTCATTATTGTAGGAGAGGATTTGCACTGCTGACCCATGATATTCTTTATGTTGTCCCAGAAGGATTAACCTTCGCCCCAGGAGTTGGAGAGGGCATTCTTCAAGTAGGAGCTCTTCATCAAGCGGATCTGTTCAGTACAGTGGTTACGAGCCTGTTTATACTTTTGAATGTCTGACAGAGTGCCAGTAGCTCTTGCAGTGGCCCAGAGGTGATCCCTACTTTTGAGTTGTGCCAATAGCTTCGCCGTGAGCCAGGGATTTGTGAGTGCCTTGATTTTGCGCTTTTTTACTGGTGCATAGGTGTCACAGGCAGTGTTGAAAGTAGAAATAAAGTAATCAAGGGCTAGGTCAACATCTTGAGTTTTGTAAATCACGGACCAGTCTATCTGCCTAAGACAGGTCTTGAGATGAATAAGGTTGCCATAAGGTGGGACTCTGCTATAGATGGTTTTGGAGGCGGCTAGTAAACTTATTTGTCCAGGTACATATTATTGGCGAGTGATCACTGAGCGAGTCAGAGAACACTTACATTGGTTATCACGGTAGGGTGGCTGGTAAGGATCCAGTCAATGAGGGTGCTGGTCCCTGATTTGTAGTTTTTCCTGGTAGGGAGTTTACCACTTGTGTTAAATTGGCTGCTAGGATAGCATCTTTGTTTGACCCTGCATCAGGAGCAAGCCAATTTATATTAAAGTCCCCAAGGAGAAGGAGTTCGATGTCAGAAGGTTGTGTACTTACGAACTCGAGGACAGCCTGTAGGCCAGAATCAGGATCTTTTGGTGGGATATAGACAGCAGCAATCGTGAGGACTTTGTTTTGGGCACCAAGTTGTATCTTGATAGGGAGGAGTTGCATTGAGGTTTCTGTGGTGGGGTAAGAACCAGGGAGACAGGTGAGGTAGTCCTTTATGTAGATTGCACACTCACCACCCCTTTTCAAGGCCCTATCCAGCCTGAATATCTTGTAGCCTTGTATAGAGATGGCATGATCCGGAGTATTAGGTGTCAGTCAAGTTTCGACGATGGCAAGGATATCCGGGTTGTGCTGGCTGGCAAAGATTTGAAGGGAGGCCAGTTTTGGGAGGAGACTGCAGATGTTTAAGGTAGCATTTTGAGCCCCCTCCATTTTTGCAGGCTTTGTTGTACTGTAGGAGACAGGGCCAGGATTTGAGTGGACACTTCCTGATATCAAGAGGAGGAGGAGGAGGAGGAGTTTAGAGACAGTTGCTGTGCTTACGTAGTCAGTAGAATTACATCCAGAGGCTTATGCGGCTTGGACCATTGCAGGCGTCTAGGGACCCAGAGCAAGGAGGTTGTTAGTAATAGAGGATGATATGCCCATTTATCCTTGTTGTAGCTTGTCAGTTGCACCCAGTCGACAGATAGGTACCTGGTGGATAAGTCAAAGCCAAAGAATGATCAACAGCTGAGGTCCAGAGTCACTGAAATGTTAAAATTCCTGAAGGTGATTAACTGTGCCTGCACATATGCAGGATGTGAAATCCCTTTGTCTGTATGCTTCTTTGTCATTCAAACAGGTTGCTGAAAAGCCCACATACAGATCATGGAGCAGGTCAGACGAAAGTGTGGATTCCAGCAGGACCCAGAGTCACCAAGGTTGTCAGATGTAGTTGCTTCACTTATGTTTTGCCTGGGATAGCTTCCAAAAAAGTTGATTTTAAAATGAAGATAAAGATACCTGATGATGATTTTTTTGCAGAAATCCAGTCTAGGAGACTTTCTCGGATGTAGTGAGCAAGAATGGTATATGAAAAATGTGGAAAATGAAATGTGGGTGGGTGTAAAACCAGAATTTTACACACACCCTCAGTGTGGGATGCTTTTATAAACCCCTTGAGCTTCGCTTTCGGGGTTTATGTAGCATCCCACAGCTCAGGTGTGTGTAAAATTCTGGTTACACACACCCACCCATGTATTATTCTATATATGATGTATAGATGTAAAGGAACCTCCTTGAATGTGGAAACACAGAGTTAAAATGTTTATACAGGGGTTATTCAAGGTAGAGGCAATATTTTATTCTACCCTGTCTATTATGCTTCTTTTGGTCATTAACTGTATTGTTGTGTGTATACCTGTTGTGAAATTTGTTTAGTGTATGTACTTTGGAAAATTTAATACAGATGAAAAAAACGTGTGTACTCATTTTTCCTCTTTTCTGCAAACAGTTGCAAAGCTTATAGTAGATTTTCCAAGTTGTAATTTTTAGAGTTTTTAGCTGTGAAGGCACACTGAGCTTAAATTTATACTGTATTTAGTTGTGTCCTGGGATAGAATTAAGGACAGGGAGGTGAAGTGACTTGCTCAGGGTCACACACTGTGCAGTTAGTTGTGGATTCAAACCCTGTTCTCCTAGGTTTCCAGGGTTAAAGCTCTGTACCCTTTCTATTAGGCATATTGTTTTAGAAGGCATGACTGTTCTGTTTTTTTAATGTATGTTTATTGAGAGATTTTATAATACACAAGTTGACAGCATCATTACGTCACAGTACAGCAGTACAAATTATAAAAGTGGTTATTTTGTAAGGATAGAATTCATTTTATACACTAAAGTATTGTATTGTTTCCCCATTTCTTTATCAAGATATATGTCCAAGAGATAATTATATTATTTTATTTCTCCCCTGAGAACATTGCGGGCACAAGCAAGAAGTATATAATATATATTGTCCCTTGGAGATATATATATATATACATATATATATATATATATATATATATATATATATATATATAAACCCTCACCCCATATCCCAGTACTGCTCAGGAGTAAACTCTGGGTCTACCCGACTGGTGAAGTACCCATCTCTGCCATTTCATTTGGAATGCCGGGGCACAATCCTGTAAAGCAACTGTGAGACTCTCCATTTGGTAAATTCTCATCATGGTAGTTCTCCAGTCTTGTATGGGTGGCACTATCTGTGTCATCTATTTCCTGGTGAGTGTTTTCTTTACTGCTGTCAGATATATTGGTAATAGGGTTTTGGCCCAAGAGGGGGAGTGATCCGGATAAACAGACATCAAAACCATTTCCGCGGTTAATTCAGTTGGTTCCCCCAGACTGTTTCTATTTGAGGGGCACACTAGAAGGGCATAAGGAGAGGGCAGTGTTATAGGATGTAGCCTAAATCTGTCAGCCGACAGCCACAATTCCTCCAGCAGTGACCATATCTATTTGGAAGGTATTTGGCTAAAACAGCCGGAGAGCGGAAGCATCTGTTCCCGCTTTTCCAAGAGAACTCCCTCCACAGGGGGGAGGAGGTCACCTTCACTGCCGTAAAAGCGGCTTTATTATTCCGCCCCTCTAATATAGATTCCGTGGAATTCCCCCATAATGTCCCTCAGTGTCTTGTATAAGGTCCCTGTTAAGTGGTCCCAGGTGTTTCCTTATAGGAAATCTATGAATATTTTAAGTAGAGGTGGCTTTGGGGAGGGTATTTTTGCCGTTATTGTATGGTGCCAAAGGATATAATTCCTTACTTGTAAATGCCTAAAAAAGTCTTTCCTCTGGAGGCCGTACTTATTGTTTTGTTTTGTTTTTGACTGACTGCCTCTGCTCTTCTGCAAGGGTAGAAAATCAACCCATTTTCCGCAGCTGCCGGAGTCAGGCTACTGTTGTTTGTGTGTGTGTGTGTGTGTGTGTGTGTGTGTGTGAGAAACTAAATGATTGTAATGCTGCCCTACTCTTGCACAAGACCAACTTTTGGGCAAAACAGTGTACTCTAGTGCTTGCGGCTATGCAAGTAGCTGCTGTATGCATTTATAGATCTGCTGTGCTGATGCAAATGCTTAACATAGTAAGTCCAATACTTGCATGAAAAACCCAGCAAATGCAGGCCCAATATCTCAAAGATGCAATAACATCCTTTGGTCTTAATGTGGACTTTGAAGGGCACGAAAGAAACACTAGATGAAAGCTAATACATCAATCTAAACTAATTGCTTATAAAGTCCTACAAGAAAATCCTGAAGTACGGATATGCAATTAAAATTAGAAACGATCTTAAAGGCTGATTAAACTAATCAAGGCTGTGCAAAAGAAACTGTTGACAGCAAAGTCATTCCTGAAATTACATGCTTAAATAACAAAAAAACATAATAAAACCCTAGAAACAAATTGCAAAGTTAAGGATTAAATGTAGTATATAATCAATCTGTTACAAACCCTAATGCTGTGACTGCACCATTAGCTTTAATTGAGCTCTATCAGCAATGTTTACATTTTATGAGATACACAGTAACAACCCTGTGACTTGAACCACTCTAAAGAACACACTTTAAATAGTATCAGTAGTGAGTGCTGGGGCAGATGATAAGCGACCTCTGTGTGAAGGAAGTTAGTAAAAGTAGAAGAAAAAGAGAATGGTGTAGTTTTAGGGAAGTTGCCAAGGTGGTGAGGGGGGAAAAAAGGGTGGCATTCAGGAGGTATAAGGAAACGTAGTGGGAGGAAGGCAGGGAGGTATACCAGGTAAAAGACTGAAGCAGAAAAAGCAGTGAGGGAGCAAAGGTGCAGACAGAGCTAAGGAGGTAAGACTGTTTTCAGGTACATGAGTGACGAAAAAAGCAAGGGGAGAGATACTGAGTCTAAGGAGTCCAGCAGGGGGAGACTGCACAGAAGAGGATCAAGAAAAAGCAGACATCCTGAACAGGTACTTCTGCTCAGTCTTCACAGTGGAGATGGGGGTATGGAACGCAAAGGAGCAGTAAGAACAAAGGGGTGGGGAGATGGACACAAGTCCATTTTCAGAGGAGAGATTCCCAAAGGGGCTTGCAGTTCTGAAAGCTGACAAGGCTGTGGGATCGGAGGGTATACACTCAAGGGTACTAAAGGAACTCAGGGAGGTACTAGCTGCCCCACTGACCGCCTTGTTCAGCAGCTCACTGGAAACGGTCATGGTTCTGGTTGGCTGGAGGAGAGCAGTCATGGTCTGTTTCCATAAGAGCAGCAGCAGGGAGGAGGCTATCAGCTGTAGGCTGGTCTGTCTAACATCTGTTGTGGGGAAATTATTCAAAACCCTGTTAAAGGAAAGGTTGGTAGAGTATCTTGAATCCAGTGGGCTACAAGACCAGAGACAGAATGGATTCATGGGAGGAGGTTATGCCAGATGAAACCCAGTGATTTCATCGACTAGCTGACACCTGGGAAAGAAATCAAGGGTTGGCAGCGGACATAGCCTTTGTGGACTGTAGCAAGGGGATCTACTACTGAATCCCAACAGTCAGTCTTCCAAACTCCATAAGCCCAAGTTTAGGAGATTGACTGCTGGAAGACCGACAAGGTGTTGGTGCAACCCCCGTAACTAAAGTAACCAACTCCAAGGGGGAGTGGACCTCGGAGTAGGTTAAAACAGTTTACAGGGGCAAAAAAAGCGCCATGCAAAAGTGGAGACCCAGGAACAGAACCCGGATCTGAGAGCACTGGTGGCTGAGCTGCTAGTGACTTAGCTGTCTACGCCATGGGAGCAGCTTGGCCAACCACTGGATTTTTCCTCTTCTTGTAGTGAATGGCTAGAGACAGAGTAGCAGTTAGTCACATCCGCTACCTTACACCTACTGGCACCAGCGTTCATCTGTCGGGCAGATGTGTGTCACGCAGCTGAACCTGGGATCCTGAATGTTGGGATCCCGACTTTTGGCATTTCGTCATACTCCTGTAGCACGGTCTTTGACACTGTGCCACACAGGAGACTGATAAAGAAATTGAGCAGCCAAGGGATGGGCTCCAAAGTTGTAAATTGGGTAAGGAGCTGTTTAATGAATAGATGATTGAGGGTGATGATTAAAGGCACTCATCCTAATGAGGGGAGCTTGACCAGGAGAATGGCACTGGGCTCAGTACTGGGTCCTCTATATTGTCTTCATAAGTGACATTACAGAACAACCAGAAGAGAAGGTATGCCTTTTTGCAGATGACACCAAAATGTGTAATAGTTTGGACACTGAGGAGGGGTGGAGAGAATGCATAGGGACCTTGAAAAACTGGAGGAGCGATGAAGAGCGTGGCAGTTGGGGTTCAGTGCCTAAAAGTGCAGAATCATGCACCTAGGGTATGGGAACCCAGGAGCTGAGTATTGGCTGGGGGAGGCACTGTTAGTCACTAAGCTGGACAGGGACCTTGGTGTTATCATATCTGATGATCTCAAAATGGCAGGCAGTGTGACATTCCCTGACAAAGCGCACATGCGCAAAACCGGTCAGGCTTTTTAGGAGTTGGGGCCAGCACTATGTGGCACTTTACCACCTCGTTTCTTATTTTGCTATTATTTGTGGAATAAAATTTTGAATGAATATACAGAGCGCTGGATGGTGCTTCCTTTACTTGTTTCTTTTAGGCAGTGCGACATACCAGTAAGTGGGGCCAGTGGGATGCTGGGATGCATAGGGAGCGGTATCTCCAGTAGGAGGAGGAGGAGGAAGGTGGTGATGTTGCCACTGTTTTGCTCTGTGGTGAAACCCAACCTGGAGTATTGTGTCCAGTTTTAGAGGCCACATCTCAGAAAGGACATAGACAGGGTGGATGCAGTTCAGAGGAGAGCAGCTAAAATGGTGCAGGGGTTGCATGAGAAGCCCTATAAGTAGAGACTGTGGGACTGATCATGTACACCCTGTAAGAGACGTGAGCGAGAGGGGACATGACAGAGACCTACAAGTACCTCACGGGGGTGAACAGGGTGCAGGAGGGGAGTCTCTTTCATATGAGAAAGCACCAGGACCAGAGAGCATGTGATGGAGCTGGAGGGGGGGTTAAGAGGGTTGTAAATGGTAATCACCTGGAACAGACTGGTGGCAGAAGTGATAGAGGCCAAAACAGTAGGGGGCTTCAAGCATGCATGGAATAGACATAAGGGAATATTAGTAAACAGGTAGGGAAGAGGGTTGGTTGCCAGAGATCTGTTAGGGTCTGTGGAGAGTGATTAGGTAGGGACCATCTGTGCAAACTGTGTGGGCCAAGTGGTCCTTTTCTGCCCACAAATTCTGTGTTTCTAGGTACCCCTTAGTTGCTTTCTTCCCTCCTGGCTGGAGCTGTGATTGGTTGCTGTGGCAGCAATGCATGATGACTGCGCATGTCACCAGACTACCCTGAACTCGTCTAACCTAGATAATCATACTCATACACCTGAGGGCAGGCAATCAGAGAGCAGAGGGCCTTGCAGGAATTAAACAAGTACAGGATATACTCAAAAGTTACAAAGCTTCTTAGAACAGAGAGGCATTTGTGAACAGTAAACATGAAACATTTACATACATTTTTTTTTTCATTTAGATTCAAACTTAAATCCTTCACTCTACTGGGGCAGAAATTAAGGACCACTTGGTAATCCCTATATTTAAAGAGGTGGTTTCAGATGCAAAAGGCATTTCTGAGCCACAGGGTCATGGAATTCACTACGAATGGGGCTATCCTGGACCTAGTCCTAACAAACAGGAGAAGTGTGGAGGAGGTCTAGGTTAGGGAACCACTGGGTTTCAGCGATCAAAGAACCATGTGGGTTGAGGTCAAGCTACAAGCTATTAGCGTACACTCTAGGTCTAAGGCCGTGGACTTCAGAAAAGCAAATTTTGGGAGGATAAGGGAGGCGTTGGGGAAAAATTGCAGGAGGTGAAAGCAGTGATAGGAGCAGCCAGCAAATGGGATATGATTAAAAAGGAAGTACTGGATGAGACAGCCCTAGGTACACTGCAGATATGGTAGGGAAGGATAAGAGGAGTAGGAAATCACTGTGGCTTTCAGAAGGGGCAGCAGAGGCAGGAGTGAAGGCCTCATAGTCCTTGGGCAGCCACTTATATATTTTAAATATAATCAGTCTACGACATGGAATAATGCCACTGATTTAACTTGCATGTGCTGAGAGAATTTGCAGGGAGCTAGGCCCTGTCCACACTGCACTGAAAATCTGTAACATTTTGAAACCATTACAGACTGAAAGGCCCTGTCTAAACTACCCTTGGAAATCCCCTCTGTAACGTTACAGAGGGCCCAAACAGTTACCGTAATGGTTTGCATTTACACTGGTAACGTTACAGAAAATGTTTCCGTAACCGTTACAGAAACCTGTTGTGAGGTGGATTCAACAATGGTTTCTGTAATGGTTTCAAAGCTCTGTTTAACCTTGTCCACACTACACAAGTAAAATCCTGTAATGTTTTCAAAACGTTTTCCGTCTGTACCAGTTTCAAAACATTACAGATTTTCACTGCAGTGTAAGCAGGGTCAAAACATTACAGTGCTTCCACCCTACCACTGATAACAATACAGGATTTTACTTATGTAGTGTAGACAAGCCTAAAATATCAGTTTTCAACAACGGTTTTGAAAACGCTTTCTGTGGCGTTACCAGTGTAAACGCAAACTGTTACAGTAATTGTTTGGACCCCCTGTAATGTTACAAAGGGATTTTTCTGGTGTAGTGTGGACAGGGCCTTAGATACTAGCCTTGCAAAAACAAACTCCAAGTTTGAGCCACTATCCCTACAAGAGGAAAACAAATCCACTTCCCTAGACTGCTATTTGCAGTCCTTAGGGACTAAATTACTTACTGGCTATAATAGAACAACAGACTATCTACCTGATGTCTGTTTAGCCCCTACTCTCCATCTGAATGAACGAACATGGTGAATCGTGCTGTTCCTGGACCAGTGTGGCTTGCTGGATCCTCTGCCACTGTGCTCTGCTTAAAAGCAAGTGGTTGTGTGTGGGTACTGATGTCACATGTAAGCTTGTGATGTTGCTATGTCTGCACACACACACACACACACGTATCCCCATCATGTGCGAACAAACAAATATCACACATGTTTACGACTCCATTGCCAGTTTTAGTACTGTAACCTTTTGCAGCTCATCACAGAACCCACCTGACTCGAGCCCCATTCATCTGACCACACCCTCCTGGATTGGGTTCTTTCACTCCTGTAACATGGTTACAGCAGGTATATTTCCAGATGCCTTCAGTGATCACTGTATGACATTCTGTGCCAGAAATATTCAGCTCCCTCTCTCCTCCCCTTAGTACCTCTGGTCAGGATCCCTTTGGTCACTGAACAGAGGCTCTACTGAGAGACCTGGCTGCTACCAGTTGGTTTCCCATGATCACTGCCCCAGAAATCCATGTGGCACTGTCCCTCTTTTCACTCATTATTTACATCTGTCTGGGATAAACATGCTCCCATGAGGAAATCCAGTGTAAAATTATCTCATCACCGCTGGATCACCTGTGATCTCGTTGACTTGTATAAGACCTGTGAGTGAGCCTGGGACAAGTACAAAATATCCTGATCCCTACTGGACCGCCTTCCCAGTAGGGTGATCAGGAATGGTTGCGCTTGGGCTGTCTGAACTACCAAATCCTTCTATTTTAAGGCCAGTCTTCAGAATAACACTAACTCCCCAGCTAAATTCTGGAAGGTAATTCATGCCCTCTTTGACACCCCCTTCCCGACCTAGTCCTCTCCCTGTGTCCTTTTGCTTAATGGCTTACCTGTACAAGATCCTTCCTCTGTTGTCACCCACTTCAGTGAATTTTTCACCATATGTACTCTCCCCACTCACCCATTTCCCAGCTCTTATACTCTCCCCACATCTCATCCCTCGTTCCTACCCCACTCTCCCCAGGGTTTTGACTTTCTACCTGTCACTCCCCAGGAGACCTATCTTGCCGTATCTTCACTCAACCCTTCCAAATCTAGCCCAGATGGTTGGCACCGTAAACTTTTCCCATCTGTCAACTCCAGCTATCGCCTCCCCCTACTCACCTTCTAAACCTCTCCTTCATCCTTTGTACTGTCCCTCAGTCTTGGAAGTTTGCCAGAGTTCTCCCCCTCCACAAAGGGGGTGATTCCTCCATTGCTGGCAACTTCATCCTTCCTCCCTTCTCTTGCGAGGTTGCAAGAGAAACTGGTCTACTCATGGTTTACTGACTTTCTCCACTCCTCCAACCTTTCCCCCTTCCAGTCTAGTTTTAGGAAGGATCGCTCCACTGTCACCTCCCTACTCAAGGTCACCGATTCCGAGCTGGGCCTGGTGGTGCTGAGAGTTGAGGTGCTGGATGCCACACCTTGTACCACACTGGCGACTCAGATTAGGGAGTGGACTCGGGCCACCGGGGGTCGGCAGGGGAAGGAAGGGATTGAGTGTCCATAGGACTGCTCTTCCTTCCCGGGGAGGGTTCATGGGTTAGTGCCGCTCCTGCGCGGCACCTGGTGGTGGCCGAGGGGCAGAGCCGGGAACATGCGGCGCCGACCGGCGTGGGGGTGAAGTGTTGGCAGGCGTCAGCGCCATAGATGCCATTGCACATCCGCGCTGCGAGGTGGAGCAAAAAAAAACTAACAAAACCCCCTGGAGGACCGGGGAGGCGATGAGGGCCCCCAAGGATCCAGCTCTACATCCCCAAATGCTGGACTATTCCTCCAATGGTCCCAGGTGCCACTCACACAGGACGGACCCTCTAATTCCAGAAAGAGCCACCAGGTAGGTGAGGCGGGACCTCCCCCGGGGAGGGGTGATACTGGGGGCTTGGAAGTCCTAGTTGGAGGGACCAAAGGAGGAGGGTCTCGGCAGGGAGTAGAGGGCCAGATTGAGTGGGCATCTCTAAGAGATGCCCCGGACTGACAGAGATAAATAGTTAAAAAAAAAAAAAGGTCACTGATTCCATCCTCGCAGGGATGGACCAGGGACACCTCACTGCAGCCATTTTCATTGATCTGTCCAAAGCTTATGGTTCAGTGTCCCACTGTCTCCTCCTGGATAAGCTTAGCACTGCCAACCTCTCAGCCTCTGCTGTTGACCGATTCCAGTCTTATCTCACAGGCCATCAATAGTCAATACAGGTAGGAGGTGCATTCTCCTCACCATTCCCTATTGAAGCTGGGGTCCCACAGGGCTCCATCCTTTGTCCAATCCTATTATTGATCTTCCTCAATGACCTTCCTTCTGCCTGTGCCAACTCGCATATTCATATGTAAGCAGATGACACAGTCCTCAGGTCACACAACAGTTTCCATGGAATTCTCACTCCATCATGAGTTTCACAGTGTTCTAGATTGGTTCCAGGCCAACCAGCTAAGGGTCAACACAAAAAAAACTGTCTTTATGACCCCTCACCCGCTTTCGCCACACTAGATGGTTCCCTGCTTGAAGCTGTCCCAACCTTTAAGTAGATTGGTGTGTGGTTAGGTAGGCTTCACTTATCAGTTCACATTGATTCCATCTATGCCAAACTGTGCCCCAAACTCAGTGCCTTGTATCACAATAAGGATTGCTGCTCTGGAGTTAGTCACCAAAATGGTTCTCCCAGTCTTTGACTTTGTGGATGTGGTCTGTGGCACTGCCTCATTTACCTCCCTGACCAGATTGGACACCCTCTGCAACACCTTATGTTGCTTTGCCATTAACTCTCCCTCTCATACTGACCACGGCTCCCTTTACTCCTTCCTAGCCATCCACCCACTCCCCACGTATCGCCAGCTCCTGTCTGCCTCCCTCATATCTGAATTCTGGTTTGGATCATTTCCCTCCTAATATTCCCATCTCATCTCATCTCCACCATCCCCTCCTCCTCCTATTCCTTACACTGCAGGGAACTGTGCACCTTCTCCATTGTCCACTCACACTTCTCAGCTGGAGAATCTGCCTGCTTATACCATCTCCTCTTTCTATGGGGTCAACTTCTGTCCTCCATCCATCTCTCTCTCCCAACCTTTCCTCCCTTAAGGGCCAACTAAAACTTCTACCACCTCCCCCTTGTTCCTGTATACCCGCTTCCTGAACCTTTCCATACCTGGTACTGAGTACTGGTTTAGCTTCCCATCAGCCGGGTTCCACAACACTTGTATTTTTTTAATTTAATTGTAAACTTCTGTTGATTCTGCACGCTATTTCTTGGAAAACCTGCCACAATTTTGACATTACTGACTGCACTGCTCTCTGCCTTATTACTTGATGTCACTGTTTTTGTAGTTCTCATTAACAGTCTGGCTTCTACTTCTGTGTAGTGTGACTGTGCTCTTCCCATTCCTCTTGTGCAGGACATTCTTGGAAACTAGCCTTGGCTCAATGTGCCTCTCTCAGTTACCAATTCTCAAGTAAATAATAGAGGAGGTGTTACATTATGATGAGTGCTAGGGGGATCTTAATATGTACATACTGGAGGACAAGAGCAAGGCGGAGACATAACTGAGATGTTCAGGTACTTCTGTAGGATAAACAAGGTGCACAGTAGTAAGTTGTTCATAGTGAGTGATAACACGGACACCAGGGGTACCTCTATAAAATTGGCATGGGGGGGGGCACAAAGGATGCCAAGAAGTACTTTTTAGGGAAGGAGTGGTGACAAATTTGAACAGACTTCTGGAAGAGGTAATGTGCCCTGAGACAGTAAGGGGTTCAGAAGGTGGCAGAAGAGGCACATGGAGAAGTATGTATGAGGGCAGCTAGGGGGAGAAGGGGAAGAAATGAAGACTGACAGGGCCACAGTCCCCAAACTAGGCATGTATGGGTGCACTAGATAGGCTCATTGGCCTCCTGTGGATCAGTGAACCAGACTTTGGCAACTGTGTGCAAGGGACAGGCTGTTGATCATCGTATACCTCAATTTCAGTAAGGGCTTCAACTCGGTGCTGCACAGAATGCTACTGAAAAGGTTGAGGATTTGGGGTTGGGGAAGGGACAGACTGTTTGGGTAGGAAACTGGTTGAAGGCAAGACCACAGAACCCTTGCATGGCATACTGAATGCGAAGGGCCAAGTTAGCAGTGATAGGGGAGGAAAGGGACCTGGGGGTAATAATTAGTGACTGTCACAATGCAGTAAGGCCTGCCACATTCTGCTGCTGTGTAGGTCACTGGTAGGACCACATCTCGAGTACTGTGCCCAGTTCGTGGGTTCACACCTGGAAAAGGACCATGACACGCTGGAAGCGGTACAGAGAAGAACCACTGAGGTGGCAGAGTAAGACATGAGGAACGCGACTCTCGTTAAACAGAACTCCCGGTTATAGCGAATGGTTTGTGTGGCTCCCGACTGTAGTCTGTCACACAGTCTCCCCTTCTCCCCACACACAATGCAGCAGTATTGCTTGCTGCTTCTGATCCTGTCTGATCCTAAAGGCGTGGCTTACCTCATCACAAACTTTATCTCTCTCTCTCTCTCTCTAGCAAGCATTTTTTTAAACCACTTGCTCTCCCCGCTTGTACTCGTTCTCTTCCTGCTTGCCCTTGTTCTCTATCCGCTCGCTCTCCTTTACCTCACCCGCACAGGTAAACTATATAATTTATACATATATGTAGTAATCTTGCTGAGGGCTGAGTCAGGGCAGTTGGGGAAGCATGATTGTGAATGGGCAGGTAGGCAGTCAGTATAAGCAGTTGAGGAAGTGTTGCAGTGTGAGCAGACAGGTGGTCAGTGTGAGCAGCATGCTTGCTGACAGAGAACAGAGATGGGACATGCAGCTTATGGTTTGTTTCTATTAAGTACACATACTGTAATAACCTGTGCTGTGATACTGTGGTAAAACTGACTGACCCCCAACAATTACTGAAACTAGAGTGGGAAACAGTTGTGGAGTCCGGAGGATAGCAGGAGGCGCCATATAATTTGTATCTAACTGTATATCTAAACCGTATATAGCATATAAACTATATATAAACTGTACAGTACTCATGCAGACTCAATATACAGTTTGTAGCACAGAAACTTATAGTATCAAACAAGCTGAACTTGATCACTGATCAGAACCATGTCTCTCGATGTAACGAACAGGGAGCTATAGTGAAATCACCTTATGTCTGTTATGGCGTTCGTTATAGCGAAGGAGTACTGTATATACTCTTTAGAGGACAGGAGGGAAAGGGGGGGCATGATAAAAATATGTAAGTTTCTTAGAGGGATAAATAGGGTGGGTAGAGGGGAACTTTTTGCCAAGAATGAAAACAAAGAAACATAGAATTTGGTGGCAGATAAGGACCGCTTGGCCCACCCAGTCTGCCCATTTTTCTCTATCTGCGTTATTGTTGCAGACCGTACTTGATCTACAACTTCTGCTCCCTCCTCCTTTCCTTTTCACTGTAATTCCCTTGTGCCTGTCTCCATGTATTCTTAAACCCCACCACTGTTTTTTCCCCCACCACCTCTGCTGGAAGGCTGTTCCAGGAATCTACCACTCTTACTATGAAGAAGTACTTCCTTACATCTCTCCTGGATCAACCCCCTCCAGCTTCATAGCATGTACCCTTGTTCTTCATCATCTTTTTTTCTGAAAAATGTTTCCCTCCTGTACCTTATTTGTCCCCTGGAGGTATTTAAAGGTCTCTGTCATATCCCCCTCTCTAGGGGACATGAATGGAACACAAACTAGGGGACTTGAGTGGCAATTGGAGGGGCGATGTGTAAGAAAGACATTGGGAAGTTCTTCTCTTTAAGGAGAGGGTTGGGGAGCAGTGGAATATGCTACCCAAGGAGATGGTGGAGGCAGGAACAATCAGCAGGTACAAAGTGGGGTGTGACAGATACAGGGGTATACTAAAGATTAGGGGTGAAGCACAACGGGATGAGGGCTAGCCCAATAAGTCACCAGGCCTGTGGAACTTCACATAGCTGATAGCTGTTAGAGAGCAGACTTGATGAACGAGTCTTTTTCTGCTGTCACCATCTACATGATGTATATATGTAAGTAATTGGTGTTAACTACAGTTAGCAGAATTTTCCACTCTGAATGGTAAACATCCACCACTATTCTCTGCTTCTACCTCTGAACTAATTTACCACCCAACTCCTGTATATAGCACCTTTAAATGAGGAATATTTAAGGTTTCAACCAGAAACTCATTTATAAAATATCATATGTTGAGTCACTCAAGGTCTCTTGTTGACATTGTTACACAAGGTTCCTGCACCCTTATTGGTACCCTCAGAGGTACACTGTAGATAGCTAGTGTTTAGGTATATGTTGTACTGACATATAGGGCTAAGGGCATCTACCGTATAAGAGCAGATGTCAGGATATGTGCACATGTTATTGTAATACACTTTGCTTGCTAATATATATACTGTATATATATATATATATATATATATATATATTCTTCTATGTATTTTCTGTGTATTTCTTACTTATAAGATGTTAGGACACCTGTGTTCTTGGAATAATTATGATATATAAGTCGGCATTGCCACCTTTCGGTGATTTGTACTACTACACTGAGTTATGTAAGACTCTGTATAAGAACTCTTTTGTTCACAAACTTATGACTACTACAAAATTGTATAATGTTATATTGGGCCATGGAGCCTCCTTTAATTTAGCCAATAGGGCTCATCTCTGTAACTAGAAATGTTTCTATCTTACAGTAAGCATAGTGATTATCATAGATATATAATGTGAGACACTAAGTCGTGTACTTCAGAGATCCCAAGAGACACAAAGAAATCTCGAGGTATAGGGAACACATAGAACTGGCTCCTGGTTCGTATTGGTAAGAACTGCTTAGGGCGACTGTGATTTTATCCTTTTGGTAGTAATAAACACTTTTATTACTCTAATGCAACGTGTCTGCGATTACTTGCATTCCCAGTATTGCCAAGAACCTGAGAGTGAGGTTTAGACCTCCTGACAACATATTCAAACAGTTTTATCTGGATTGATAGCACATCTTAAATTCCCTTTGAGAAGGTTTGATTGGTTCTGTAACTGCTACCAGAAAGGAATTAATTTTAAACCTACAGTAGTGGTAACTGGATATTTATGTGGAAACTGCAGGCATTCCATAACCCTGAAAATGTCCTTGTCATTCTGTTTTCTGTTACAGTCCCCTTATGTCACAGGAAAAACTTTGAACCCCCCTCCGCCCATAATTTTAGAGCATTTATGTTTTAGCAGTAATGCACAACAGGGTGTGTCATGCTGGGATAATGTCATGCCTCAGGTTGCTGGGCACGAGGCTGCAAGCCTGGTACATCCAACACCTGAGAAGTGACATTACCCCACCAGGACACACACCCTGAGGCGCAGTATTGTAATTATGCAATGGCTCTTTTTCTTTTTTTTTTTTTTAAAGGGGGGTGTAATTTTTATAAGCTTTCATAAATTATTTTTTGTATGGTATTTATATGAATGAAGAAAAAAGTCCACAGTTTCTGTTATGTCCAGTAGGTGGTGCTGCTGGCAGACTGTGCCTCCCCCCAACTCTCTTAAGTTCCTGTCCTGAACTAGCTGCCCTTTTTCTGCCCTGTAGCTGTTTTTAGAGCCTTTGTGCTGCTATCCGCACCATTTCTGAAGTGCTGGTTTTGCTGTGTGCTGTGATGTTGGAGCTGAAGCAGTCAGTCAACAAGCAGAAGTGATCAGCGGCACATTTTGAAAATCTCACGTGCTGTTCTTGTTCATGTTGCCGAGCTGTGAGGTACTGAGCTCTCGGAAAAGTATTGTGCTCTTGTCTGTTCTCCTGGTACAGTCGGCACCTGTGTGCACCAGAAAAAGAACGAACAAGAAAGCAGATTGGTGAATAGTGGAGCACAATGTGCTTTTGAAAAGCACACACTCTTACTCTGCTTGTGCTGGGAGCTGGGACTGCTGTACTACTGAAGCCAGTCACGATGACATCTTCTGTTTTTTCCTCCTAATTTTGGCGGTAAAAAACTGCAAGTGTAAGGAAAGTACTGTAATATGATTTTGTGTCATGCTGGACACATTGCATTTATTTTGTATGGTATTAGGAGTGGCTTGGGACACTGGGAAAGAGGGTTTTAGGTTTTAAAAAAATAATGAAGAGACAGTCCAGTGGTGTAGAGGGTGAGGCACTGGATGCCTTACCTCTTACCACACCAGTGACCTGAGTTGGAACAAGCTCGGGTTGCGGGGGTTGGCCGGGGGTTGACTGGGAGAATTGAGCAGCTGTTTGGCAGCTCTCCTCTCCCGGATTGAGGAGGTGAGCCGTGAGCCTTCTCAGCTCTTGGCTGCCACCAAGTGGAGACTTGATGGTAGCATCAAGTAAATGCGGGGTTGGCATTAGGCCAGGTGGGTGGAGTGAGGTCGCCTGTTCCACAAAGTGCATGTGAGCCTCCATGCACATCTGCTTCAAACAACATGAAGTCTTGCTGTATTCTGACATATGCAGTTAGCCCCAGCACTTGAACTGCTCCAGAGAGGAAAGAGTTAAATTCTATGCAGAGCATAGAATCTTGAGCTACAGCTCGGTTCAAACTTCTGTCTGCTGCACTTTGAATTGTAACCGTCAGATTCTTCACACCGCCTAAATAAACAGTCGCTCCGGAGATTTTTTTCTCTGCTCACAGTTCTCAGTCAGTTTAAAGTCGTCGGTTTTACCGATTATTTCATTGTTTTTTCGGTTCAGATCCCTGTCTGTAGTTTTACTGATACTTTCATTGTTTTTTCTGTTCAGATCCCTGTCTGTGGTACAGTAAGTGCTTAGGTAGTGGACTAGCTTTAAAATCTTGGTGGAAATTGTGAATTTAAATAATTTCAACCAGTTTGGCTGAACCGGTTGCTGTGTAGAGTGTATATTCTTGTTTTCTCCTTCAGGATTTAGTGGGTGGTACCAGTCCTTATTGGTTTTAAAAAAAACATGTTTATTTACATTTTTTTCAAATACCCGTAACACAGTTAGAAACCGATATGGGAGTCTTGCCTGGCTGAAGCCGAGTAAAGGGTAAGTTTGTCTGTTAGTATGGCCACGTCTGAGAAGCCCAAAAGAAAAACTGGGCTCACTGGGTTTCAACACTGCAGTGTGTGTGAGGAGGCCTTTGCTAAGGCTGATCCCCACACCACTTGTGTTTATTGTCTGAGGTTTGACCACCTCAATTCAGACTGCCAGATTTGCAAGAATTTCCCTAAAGCCACCCTGGATAAAAGATTAGGCAGGCTTAGGGAAAAGGAGACCAAGAAGTCCGCCGACCCAGATGGCCAGCCCGGTTCGGTTCCGACTGAACCAGAAGGAGTGCCCTCTGACCTGAGCGATACTCCTTCGGGCAAAAGGAGAACTGATTCTGAGGGATTAGTTCCATCAAAAAGAAAAATCATCCGGTTCGGATCCAGAACCGCATTATCCGACCACCGAGGAGATCGCCTGAGCGATTAGTGTAGTTGAATCGCTTCGTCTGGTTCCGACTGATCCGGTGCCTTCTGGCAGGCGTTCAGTTCGGTCATTTCCTCCAGTTCAGGATTATACCCCTGAAGATTTTTATGAACTGGATTTGGAGGGAGATGATGATTATGATGATGATAATGGAGTAGAAGGTCTGGATAGAACCGGACATCTCCCCAGACAGGCCTTCTGGTGTTTCCCCTCCTAGGCTTTCTAAGTCCCCTTCCCACTTTATGTTCTACAGGAAAGTGGCAGAAACCCTCCAGCTCCCTTTGGAAGAAGTTGTTGAGGAGCAAGAAGAGCCGGACTGTGTGGAGATGATGGACATCCCAGAGTCCAAGAGGTTGTCTATTCCCCTTCATAAGTCTTTTGGGAAACAGACACAAAAGTTGTTAAAAACTTCAAATTCTTTACCTCCTGTAGACAGAAGGATGGACAAGAGGTACATGTTGTCAGGCTCAGGTATGGAGTACTTGTACCAGCAATGCAGCCATGTTGGGGTTGTGCAGGCTGCAGCCTGTGATAAGGCTAACATACCTTTGGCTTCACCCCTCCCCAGATAAGGACTCCAGGAAGTTGGATGCCATGGCAAAGAAACAATACATGGCATCTTCCTTGGAACTCAGGCGGGGTAATTACATGGCTTATACAGCCAGGTACCAGAAGTCCAGGTGGGACACTGTACTGGAACTGGCTTAGCTGGCCTCCCCTCAGCTTACCAAGGAGCTGGAGGAGGTGGTTGCTGATGGGATTGAGGCATCGAAAATTCAGTTTCATGCTGTTGTGGACTCCAGTGGTGTGTCATCAAGAGTCATGGCTACATTTGTGGCTCTTCGGAGACTAGCTTGGCTCAGGTATACTAGCCTATCTCAGGAAACCTAGGCTAAGGCTACGGATTTCCCAGTAGTTAATAATTTTCTGTTTGGGGAGCAGACAGAGAATTATATGAAGAAGATGGATGAATACAGGACCACCTACAGGAGTGCACAGGCCAAGGAAAGGCAGGCAACACCTCAGAGGCAGCAAGCTAGGGGCAGGGGCAGACCTTTTTGTACGCCTTTCTACCAAGCACAGGCCTCCTCTCCTTTTTCCCAGAGGGGGTTCTTCAGAGGTAGAGGCAGAAGGGGGATGAGCAGGGTTGCATCCTCCTCTCAGCCTAAGGCTCCTGCCAAGTAGACACCCTTATGTGTCCGCCCGGGTCGACTCCCCAGTTCCTGTAGGAGGCAGGCTGGCTTACTACCTCCAGGACTGGAAGTCTGTTAACTCAGACAAGTGGGTCCTGGAGGTAGTAAGCCAGGGACTGACCCTCAGCTTCAAAAAATTTCCAAAGCTAAGAGCCAGGTTCTTTCCACTTGCAAAACATCTCCAAAACCATTGCCCTAGAGGCAGAGGTTTCATTTATACTGGCTTTAAGGGCCATAGAGAAAGTTCCTACAGTTCACAGGGGAAAAGGACTGTATTCCAGATACTTTCTTATGCCGAAGAAAACGGGAGTGGCAGCCCATCCTAGACTTAAGATACCTGAAAAAACATATATTAAAGCCAAAGTTCAAAATGGTGACTCTGGGAATAATTCTTCCCTCTCTAAGGCCAGGGGATTGGCTAGCCTTCCTGGACCTAAAGGATGCCTACTTTCACATTCCCATCAGGTGCTCCCACAGAAAGTACCTCAGGTTCAAATTTCCTTCAGACCATTACCAGTTCAAAGCAATGCCCTTTGGCCTAACATCAGCTCCAAGGGTGTTTACAAAATGCCTAGCAGTAGTAGTGGCCTTTCTAAGGAGAAGAAATATCTCCACATTCCCATACCTGGATGACTGGCTCATTGTGGGGCAGTCTCCAGACCAGGTCAAATCAGATCTGCAAGTGATCCAGCAAGTGCTCACTTCTCTAGGATTCCTTCTCAATCCTCCCAAGTCAATTCTCCAGCCAGTACAACTTCTGACCTTCATAGCAGTAGAACTGGATACTGTCAAAGCAAGAGAATTTCTCCCCTTGGTAACGGTAAGGGCCATCATAGAGCTGGCTTCTTCTTTCCACCTTCTGGTTTCTCAACCAGCAAGGTACTTCCTTCAGCTTCTGGGCCACATGGCAGCTTTCACTGCAGTGGTCCAAAGGGCCAGATTTCAAATGAGGGACATTCAGTTTCACCTGAGCGCCTTTTGGTCTCAGAAAAAAGATCCTCTAACCAAACTCATTCCCTGATCCTGGCTCTTCAATGGTGGCAAGATCAGGACAATCTCAGGCAAGGGGTCCCATTCATCACTCAGTCTCATTCTGTGGTCCTAACCACAGATGCTTCTCTCCTGGGGTGAGGAGCTCACCTGGGGACTCTCACAGCCCAGGGAGTGTGGGCCACTCAGGAGTCTCTTCTCCACATCAATCTTCTGGAGCTCAGGGCAGTTTACCTGGCCCTGCAAGCCTTATCGGAATCAGTACAGAACAAGGTGGTTCAGGTCAGGACAGACAACACTACCACCATGTGTTATAGCAACAAGCAGGGAGGCACTCGGTGTACAGCCTTGTGCATGGAAGCCATGAAATTATGGTCCCTGGCTTATTCTCTACAGACCTCTCTGTTAGCAGTCCACCTCCCAGGAAAGGACAATGTGCTAGCAGATGCATTGAGCAGGATTTCCCAGGGCCATCACGAATGGTCTCTGGATCCCCTGGTGTTAAAAGTGATTTTTTAAGGTGGGGCACTCCAGAGATAGATCTCTTTGCAGCCCCAGACAATCACCAACTTCCTCTCTTCTGTTGCAGACCCCCAGTCTTGGGCTCAGTCCCTCTGGATGCTCTGATTCTGGATTGAGAATGGAAATTTCTGTCTGCCTTCCCTCCTTTTCCACTACTGTTCAAGGTCCTGGACAAGATAAGGGCACACCCTTGCAAAGTGATCCTGATTGCTCTAGATTGGGCCAGGCAGCCTTGGTATCCCTTGTTGCTGTCCCTAGCAGTCCATCTTCCCCTATCTCTTCCCAGGAATCACAACCTGTAAACCTCCTTTCAGGGGAGGATCTGGTATCCCAACTTTCGGTTTCTCAATCTCAAGGCATGACTCTTGAGGAATTAGAGTATGCAGGTTTGCATCTGTCTCAAGGGGTTCTGGACAGTCTCCAAGCCTCTTGAAAGCCTGCCACCAGAAAAACTTATAACTTCAAATGGAAAAGATTCAGCATTTGGTGTTCCAAGAAGCATATATCCCCAGATACTGCTGACTTGTTTACAGTTCTGGATTACATGGATCATCTTAATGGCCTAGGCCTCAGACCAGCTACGCTCAAAGTATGCTTGTCAGCTGTTTCTGCTTTTCTGTCAGTAGGAAAGCCCTCCTCACTGGCATCTCATCCTGTGTTCTGTAAATTTTTCAAGGAATTGCTTCATACCAGTCCCCCCTTTAGGGATCCTTCTCCTACTTGGGACCTTAATTTTTGCATTGCTCAGCTTATGCAACCCCCTTCTGAGCCTTTGTCTTCAGCAGAGCTTAAGTACTTGACTTGGAAAACTGTGTTCCTGGTAGCTATTACCTCTGCCAGATGTATCAGTGAATTGCAAGCTCTGTCAGTGGAGCCTGATTTTATCTCATTCCATATAGATAAGGTGGTCCTTAGAACCAACAGGAGGTTCTTACCCAAAGTGGTTTCAGATTTTCATCTGAACCAATCCATGTCTCTCCCTGTTTTCTTCACTGATCATTCTTCTTCAGGAGAGAGAAGGTTACACAGTTTGGATGTTAAAAGTGCCCTTTGCTACTACATTGAGCGTACTAAGGCACTCAGATTTGACTCCCTTCAGTTGTTCCTCACTTATGGGGAAGTGGGAAAGGGCAAATTTGCCACTAAGAGAACTATTGCTAGGTGGATTGTCTCTTGTATACAATTTTGCTATGACAAGCTAGGCAAAACACCATCCTCAAGCCTGAGGGCTCGTTCAACTAGAGGTACTGCCAGAGATATACCCTTACTTGAGATATGCAAAGCAGCCACCTGGAAAACAGTCTATACATTCACCAAGCATTATTCTCTGGATATCCAGGCTAGGAGTGATGCTCGGTTTGGTACAGCAGTACTGCAGAGCCTATTCCCAAAATAGATTTGATTCTCTCCTCCGTGGAGATACTGCTTGGTAGTCTGCATATGTCAGAATACAGCAAGACTTCATGTTGTTGGAAGAAAAACTTACTCACCTTAGTAATTGTGTTTCTTCTAGTGGAGTCTTCCTGTATTCTGACCTCCCTTCTTCCCCCTCTCAGAACCTGTTTTTGGAAAGAGGGAGGGCAAGCGCAGTGTTGCACCTCAGGGGTGTACTCGGCACTCTCCCTTTTTTATCAAGGGGAGTGGGTTGTTGTTATAATTTGGTAATTATTTGTTCACTACCTAGTTTTTGTTTTGGATTTCTCGACTTGAGTCTTTTAGGGATCCAACATATCTGGTTGCCTTTTTTGGCTAGTAAAAATGTTTACAGTTTCCACATAGTAGGGGCAGTTCATATTAGCTTGTAAGAATCTGGTGGTTACACTTCAAAGTGCAGCAGACAGAGGTTTGAACTGAGCTCGAGTTTAACGTTTTATGCTCTGCATAGAATTTAACTATTTCCTCTCTGGAGCAGTTCAAGTGCTGGGGCTAAAGGCATATGTCCGAATACTGCAAGATTCTATTAGAAGAAACACAATTACTAAGGTGAGTAATTTTTTCTTCTGTGTCACTGAGGCCACAGGGAGTAAGGGGAGACAATGTAGAAAAACATGTTCCCCATCGCAGTATATAATGGCCTTTGGGGCCTCTCTGGTCCTGTGCCTGCATGGATCTTGGATGGTTGAACGGCTGGGGGAGTGGATGCTAGGACTGGAGCTCCTGGTGCATGGCCCAATGAAAGGCAGAGGTGGCAATGGACTAATAAAAAGCTCTATGAAAAACAAATGAAGTACTGACAAACTGACTGGCCATGCCAGGTGTGGGCAGTTTGTAGATGTTGTCCCCGAGGCACAGGTAAGAAAGCATAAGCATACTAGGAGAAGTTATAAAATTTGCAAGTAGTGTTTTATTAGTATCTATAACAGTAAAAAGTTGTACAGGATAGAGCTTCACAAAGGCAGAACAAGGAAACAAAGTCCTTCATCCGAGAGTCTTTTTTTAGTTTAAATTTCAAGCTCTCCTTCCAAACAAAACATTGCTCTGTTTATACAAGATGTCTTTGCCTGGCAGTTTAACCTCTGTATCCTGTTCCTGTAAATGTCATCTTCTGTTGCAACAAGACTTTTTTCATTGACCTTCCTGCGACCAGCCTGAAGAGTACATTAGTCTTCTTAACAGGTGCAACCAATTAAGACATCCAGTTCCAGGGCTGAGTTCCTGCTGACAGTTCTGCTAACAGGCTTGTGAAAGGTCAAAAGGTTTCTGAAGGTTAGCCCTCCTGTGTTCCAAACTGCTAACTTCTCTAGTAAACCCAAGTACTGTAGCTGTCTGCACTCATTTCAACAATAGGATATAACCCTATATTTAGGGTTGTATGGGCACATCAGTGTTAAACCCCCAAATCTGCAGTTTAATAATTTTGCAACCATTCAAAGGATATGCATGAAATTTTGCATGCATGGTCTTGTGAAGGAGACCTCTTGACATAGTAAATTTTTTTCTGGGCAGATGTACAGATTCCAAGATACAGATAGCGCAAAAAGTGAATTTTTTTGACTTTTTCCCATTAGTTTGAATGGGTTTTCTGTCAACTTGGGTAGCGTGCAGATGGTTTCGAATTTTGGCCTGAACTTTTCTGGGAAGAAGGGGGCTTGCCCACAGATGTGCCTTTTGCTTGTTTGGTGGAAAAAAACATATTAATCTATTCCAAAGTTATTTAATTTTGAAATTTTGAATACTTGGTTCTGAGCATGATCAATAAGCCCTGAAAAACAACTGTATGAAATGAAAAAAATATTTTTTCGAATGGAGCCAGTCTTTTTTTATGAGAGGAAAATCATTGTTTCATTTGCCGCCATCTTTTTTTCCCTTTTTTTCATAAAAATTCACATTTGAAAATCCACAAAAATGACATTCCTGAGAGCAAACATCACATGTAGCTTGCTTCCCTGGACCCCCTTAGCTGGATTCTGCAGTTAACTGTTGCAGAAATGTCCTTAAAATGTTTTTTTTTTTTTTTTTAAGATTATAAATCTTGTTTTGTGACTCGTGATACGAAGCAAGATTCTTGTTTCATATGATGACTCAAGAAAAAAATATCTTTTTTATAAGGGACATCAGTGTATTTCATTGGGGTTTTTAACTTTGGTGCATAACTTTGTCATTTTTCAAGATTTGACACCAAATTTTCAACATACCCTTTTTGATACCCCACCTCTTGAACAATATTAGGGTCATTTTGCAAATCCTGCCTGAAAGGCGATTTTGCAGTCCATTGACGAAATAACCTTTTGGGCAGGATTTCAAAGTTTCCACCATTCTTGTTCATGAGATGGGGTCATAAGAAGGGCATATTTAAAATGTGGAGTCAAAATATACTAAAATGACAAAGTTTTGTGCATCTGTTGACATTTTGCTACACTCACTTGTAATTTTCCTAATTTTCAATCATTTTAACCCCAAATTATTAACATAGCCATTTCTTTACACCACCTCATACTAAGTTACACTCAATTTAGAAAAGACAGGGTGGGGGAAAAAGGGTGGAGGGCTAGCTATCTACGTCAGGGAGGGAATTTAAGCAACTGAAGTTCAGGGAAAGCAGGAGGGAGTGGAAGCACTGTGAGTCACCCTGGAGACAGGACCGCCATTCACACTGGTGTGATCTACAGACCTCTAACATAAGGGGGGGAGATGGATGGGGTACTGGTGGAAACCATCCACAAAATGACAGCCAAAGGTGAAGTGCTGCTGGTAGGAGACTTCAGTTTGCCTTATGTGAATTGGAGCACCCAAGCTGCAGCCACAGCCAGGAGCAGAGGCATCCGGAGTCAGTATAGTGCAGTGGTTTAAGGTTCTGAGCTGCAAACCTGGAGACCTGGGTTTGAATCCCACAGCCCCCACTTGCATGCTGTGTGAATCTGAGCAAGTTACTTAACTTCCTTGTGCTCCCAGGTTGCACCTGTAAACAAGATTTCAGTTTAGTGTGTGCCTCTCCTGGTTAAAAAAAAAAAAGATGCCCTCTGGGGCCGGGCCTAAAGCAGCAAGTGCTCAATTGCAGTCCCCATACATGTGTATGCACTACCTCAGCATTTCAGGGTGTGGCACCCTTTCCTCTGGAGGCATGGCTTGAGTACCAATCCAAACCCTTAATGTACTCAAGTTATCAGCTGTATAAAATCAACCCATCAGACAGTGATTTGTGCAGCAGTATTGGACCTGGTACTCACCAGTGGGGACAGAGTCACTAATGTAATGGTTGTAGCCACCTGGAGTCCAGTGATCATCGTACGGTGTGGTTCAGTGTGAGAACAGTGGAAGAGTCAAACCACATGAAAGCAAGGATCTGGGATTTCAGACAGGTCAATTTTGCAAAAATGGGGGAATGTCTCGAGGAAGCCCTGGCAGGGGAAGAAGAAGGGGGAGAAGTAGAGAAACAGTGGGCTAACCTTAAGGGAGCCATAGCAGAGGCAACAAGCCTTTGTGTAAGGCAACTAAGCAAAACAAAGAGAAAGAAAAAAAAACACTATGGTTCTCAAAGGACGTGGTTGGGAAGGCAAGAGAGAAAAGGCTAGCTTTCAGGAGGTACAAGGAAACACGGCGGGGGAGAGACAGGGAACTGTATCAAGAAAAGCAGAGGGAGGTGGGACAAGCAGTCAGGAGTGCAAAGGTGCAAACGGGCAAAAACAACCCAGGCAATTAAAAAAGGAGACAATACCTTTTTCAGGTACATTAGTGAAAGAAAGAAAACCAGGGGTGGGCTTGTGAGGTTAAAAAAAGGGGGGGAGGTGCAGAGGGGGACCTAGAAAAGCAACAATCCTGAACAAATATTTTTGTTCAGTATTCACAGAACAAGGGGAAGGAGAAGGACCACTGTTGGGCGCTAGGAGCATCAATGGGGGAGAAGTGGACACCAGTCTGTTTACAGAGGAATGAATCCCAAAGGAACTGAAGAATCTGAAAGGGGACAAGGCTGTGGGATTGGATGAATCCATGACGGTCGGTTGACAAATTATTTGTTGACCGACGTTACAGCAACTCCCTTATATCGACTGCATTTGCGGTCGGCATGAAGGGAGTCATAGGACAGATTGTTTTCTTTGGGGGGCTTTGCCCCCTGAACCCCTCATGCAGGGTTCTCTGCCTCTCACACCTCCTGCTACTATCATAACCATCTCCGAGTAAGAGTTGTTTCGGGGAGGGGGTGCAATACCACCAGAAAGCAGTAGCAGGGTCTTGCACCAACACTACAGTGACCTGTCGCTGTAGTGTCCATCACTTTTGAAATATCGAGGTAGCATCGGCATACCAGATCGGATGGAGTACATCCCAAACTGTTAAAAGAAGTTAGAGAGGTGCTGGCAGCACCACTAATAGCCCTGTTCAAAAAATTGATAATGACGGGTGGTTCCAGGGGACTGGAGGAGTGCGAATGTAGTCCCTCTCCACAAATGTGGGAAAAGGGAGTCTGGCAACTACAGGCCAGTCAGCCTGACCTCAGTGGTGGGGACATTAATAGAGTCCCTGCTGAAGGAAAGTATTGGGATATTTCTAGAATCTGGCAGAGCACAGGATCTGAGGCAGCATGGATTCACAACAGGAAGGTCTTGTTAAACAAATCTGATAGATTTCTTTGACTGGGTGACAAGGGAGGTAGATCGGGGAGGGGCAGCGGATGTGGCCTACCTAGATTTCAGCATGGCCTTCAACACTGTCACACATAGGAGATTGGTAAATAAGTTGGGCCTCTGCCCAAATGCACAAAGAAACATGCTTCATATTATGGTGATGGCCTACTAGATGCCCCTTAGAGCTGCTTCTGGAGAACAGCTAGTGGCTGCAGGTTTTCAACCTGCGCTCCCCCCACACCAAAACACAAAGCTTGTTGCTAGCACCAGTTCCCCAGAAGATAGCTACCTCTCTCTCATCTCCCTGGCCCCCTCTAAGTCAGTTTTAGTTTTTAAAGTGAACTTGTAGACTTATGCATTACTTTCCAGGGTGGTGCAAACAGCCACTGGTAAAGTATTCAGTAGGAGAAGTGGCTGATGGAGGAACAGGTCTGGGACCCCAGCTTACACAAGTACACCTGCAGCTTGTGTATGGATGAGGTATACTCTCTTACTTAGCTCACCGGCTCCAAGATGGAGAGGCTCATTGACTGCCATGGTAGGGAGAACATCCAAGGGCTGGTGCCCACTCTTGTGTGAACCCTCAACCTGCTGAATGGCTTTCTTGATGCCTTCCTTCCATACCACCAGTACTTGGGCCACAGCTGAGCAGCAACAGCCGATTGACACCCACTGTGGTGGTTAGAAAGGATTAGGAGGGAGGAAGAGCAAGGATAGCTGAAGAATGGCATTGTGGAGAGTATTGTGTGTCTACCAGAGCCATGCAGTCTCAGTAGGGGGAGACAAGGGAGAAGGATTAACGCTGACTGAGATAGGACACAGTGGTCAGTATCATGGGATTACCCAGGGGACGGGGTGGGATAGGAGATCATGTTTTTTGTTTCTTATTCACAGTTCATTGTCCTTTTCTCTGGCTTTCGTCAGACTTCAGTTGGCCTGTTGCCCATCTTTGGTACTGTACAATATCAGAACTCGTCCCATTCTGAATCCTCCAGTTGTCCACTGGGTGGGGTGACTGATGCAGCATGGTGGTGGTGGTGGGGGTGTTCTGCTCTGGCTGGGCACCTGCAGTGTTAGTAGCACACCACCAAGCCTTCCCTAAGTGTCGTTGCAGGAGTGCACCTACAAGCTTGCACTGCCAGGAGGAGAGCATCCATGCAGATGTTCTAAGCCCTCCTTGCCAGCCTCCGCTCCTAACAACTTGGGCTCAGGGTTCAAATCTGGCTCAGTAGAACGATCTCCCATCATTCAGTAACATGGAACCAACCCTGGGAGCTCAAGTCATGCAATAAGACCCAAGATAGCTGTGAGTAAAATGATCAATGAATCACCATGGGACACTGCCCCCCTCCAAAGGAGTGTGTTAAGTTGGGGGGAGGGGGAAATATTGAACAAGTTACAAGTCATCAGGCAATAAAAGCAATCTAATAACCTCCTACTTCTAAACCCTGTGTCACCAAAGTGGGGACCAGTGTTCCCTAAAAATGAGTCGGTGTAGGGGGTGAGATGGGGCATGCTTAAACAAGTTACTTTATGCAGTAAGATGAGTCCAACAGCTGTATGCCTCTCAGCTCTCCCGAATATGGGTGACTTCATCCCCAGAATGTACAGTATGTGTATGTGTGGAGGGGGGTGGTCGTCATGCTTTAACAAATTATGAAATAAGATAGACAGGAAAACAGCTCAGCTGTCTGCCTTGCAACTGTATATTACTACCCACATAAGGGACACAGTTACCCAGAGTGAGGGGGACATTTTTTACTTCATGTTTATTGACTTTTGCAGTAAAAATATTACAGTACGAGTTACTCTTATGTTAGCCTGAGGTGCCACGTGTGTCTCTCCGAGACTGTATGTGTCTGTTCCAGGGTATTTGCATCTCCACTGGTTTGTGAAAGTCTATCAGAGACTCAGTGTGGATTGACCAGTTGTGACAATCTGAGGGTAAATATGTGTTTCTTTGAGGCTATGTGTGTCAGGCTATGGCTCCGTCTGTCTCAGGGTGGGGTGTTGTCACTCTGGTGGTTTATGTATGTGTGTCCAAATTTCCAGTGAGTCAGACTGGTGTGTCATTCTAGGGGTCCATGTGTGTCTGCCTGAGGGGCTGTGGTTACTTGGAGGCTTAGTCTTTTTCAGTCAGTGACTATGTGTCTGCCCAAGGGTCCTTGTTTGTCTGCAGGTCCATGTGTGTTAGTCCGTGTCCAGGCTATAATTAGTTGCTAGTTATTGCCGCTAATCCAGTTTCTGTTACATAAAGTTTTTTGAAGACACTGTCCCCTACTTTTGCAGATATTCTTGGATTTCACAAAGAAAGAAAAAACTTAATCAAGGTAATGTAGAAGCAGCCATTGTCGCCTCTAGCCAACTCTTAATCAAGAAGCAAGTGCCTATCACAATGTTAGCTGAGCTTCTGTGAGACAGTTTTAAGACTCAGAAACCCTGTGTTGATTTTCAGGGGTCCCACATTAACATTTTGGTGGCCTATTTAGCATACTATCCTATTAATATGGAACTGAGTCACAGAAAAGAAGCTTTTTGTAAAGTTTGGGTAAAAACAGCAGAGCTGATTGTTGGATCCTTTGTCCTTTTGATTCCTAATCCCAACAAAAATCTCGGGTTCTGGCACCCTTACTAAGGCACACAAGCCAGTTGTCTGCATCATTTTTTAATCGACATAAAATATTCTAATATTCTGCAGCACTCTCACTATTTACATTTCTCTAATCTGCTACTTTTTTGCTACGTGTATAGTAGGTCAGATGTTTACAACCAGCAAAATTAATGATTTGAATCACAGTAGGAATAGCTCTAAACAATATATGAGTTCTCTGATCTCACTTTATTGTGTTAGCTTGCTTTTTCCTTGCTGTGTTAATTTTAACATCCTAAATGTTTTTTTTTTGAATACATTCTGCATGAGTGAAAATATACGCATTTGCTGTGTCTTTTCTGAACCACACAACATCCCTCCCCCCAACAGACACACACACCTGAAAATTGGCATGAGTGTTATGGTGTTAGCAGAAACTCCTTTGGGGCAAATGTAAGCTTTTTCCAAGGAACAAGCAAGTAGGCGGCCAGCATTAATCAAAAAGAAACCGCAGACATGGAAATGTGAAATGATAAAGAGATGGCATCAAAGAATCTGGCTTTATTGAATATATTGTAACAGATTGTACTAAGGTACCGTTATTAAAGCTGATGTACTTCAAAGAGGCGTCAAAGGGCAAAGAAGAAAGTAAAAGGTAACAGAAAAAGCAGTCATGAGTGATTGAGAGTGTATACAGTATGTTGAATCTCTGAGCAACTGGGAAAATTGATGGAGGCGTTAAAGATGAGTGTATGACTAACCTTTCCAATTGTCTGAAATAGACTTCAGTCTGCTATTAAGATAGACTCAAACAATTTTTTTTTACATAAAACTGTAGGTATTTAGTTGATAAATGTATGGGTTGTTAGAGAGATGTAGAGTAAATGAGTACATCCCTAGTTAGTGCCTTAGGATGATACACCCTCGGATATGCTACTAGAGATTCAAAGCAGTTTGTCTCTAGATCATTGCATCATTAACAGACTGAATTTAGCAACCTTAAAAGTAAGGCCCTCACTTTAAATTTCAATGTTTAGAAGTTGAAGTTATATTAGTTAATAAAAAAAATGTTGCCTGTACAAAACACTCATCCCTTTCAGGTGCCAAAAGTAGCATCTGTGACCTATTCCAATATAAGTTTTAAATCCTAGGTTTGGGTGCTGTAGTTTACTCATGTTATCTGCAATACAGTGCTGATAGTTGTGTGACTTTAGAAGAAGCCAGTGGCCAAAGTTCATGAATGAGCGCTGGTCATTGGGGGGCTGGGCTAGAGGGGGAGGTGGATTAAGCATCCCAGAGGACACGCTCCACCTGGGAGGGTGGGTCAGTGTCTCTGCATCTCTACTGCCACCTGGGTGACCCCAAGTGGCAGTGCAGTGATGGTACTGCTGGGCAGGGGGCATTTGGCTGGGCTCTGCACAGCACGTATTCTGTGCCCGTGCCTGGAGCCCTCTGCATGCCAACATCCCTGGGGGGAGGGCAGAAATGAAAAAAAAAGAAAAACACCCTAGTGCGTGCGGGGTGGTCCCAGTGTGCTCCGTCCTGCCTTCTGTTACTGCACCTTCACCAGAGGCATTCCTTGCCTCCTCATTCAGGAAGGGACGGGCAGTATTGCTTGTTAAGGCCAGGCCCAGTCATGAAGGGTAGACCGGGGGGCTTCGAAGGGGGTAAGTACCAGAGATTCAGGGGGACAGGGCTGGGCCCAGGGATGGTTGCAGCACTGGTGAGACAGGGAGCCTGAAAATAGGCATTTGATTGCCTAGTGTACTTACCTGGTAAATAAAAACTAAATAAATAAAAAAAAATAATGAAAGTTTCAGGATTAAAAAAAAAAAAAGTTTAGTTCTTTTTCCACTGTTCAAGTGCAGGTGGAACTAAATCTGGGGCATGTAACTACCTGCCCTGCCTGCACCTGTGCACATGCATCAAAATCCTTAAATTCAAATCCTGATTTTTATGCAGAGAAATGCTAAGTTTCCCATCTGGAACACTCTCTGAATGAAATCCTTGAATGTGAATCTTGCAATTTGCAGTATACCATCTGGATCTTGGTGTGTAGTTAAAACCAAAGAAGAAGCTCTTTCTGCAGGAAAGTTCCTCTGGGAAGAAGAGAGATGGATAGCAGCTAGTGTACAAATGACCTAAGCTCTGAGTTAGTTCTCAAATTGGTGGATTGTAGCCAGCTCTGATTGGGTATGTTGTAGTAACGTGCAGCGGTACTGCAGTCCCACAGGAGTGGGCAACGAAAGGACCCCATGACTTGGGGAAAATATGGACACCTGACTAGTCAACCAATATTAATATGTATTACCTTTGATGAATACTGTATAGTCAGTCTTTTTATGTCTCTTGGTCAGTAACCGTGATAATCATGCTGCAGTATTTGATACTACAGATGCCAAACATTCCCATATGAGAATAATCTCTGGTGTTTAAAAGCTGGGTTGTACCATTCATAGTCCCCCTTTTGCACTGCAGCGTCACTTCACTAAACAATACTGCTGTATACACAAGTACTAACCAGCACAGGAATAAAATAAAAAAGTGTTCCAGTGACATCACCTTTCTTATAGGAACTGGCAAAGGAATTAATGACCAGAGAGAAAGAAAAAGAGAAGGACCAGGAGATAATAAAGAGATAGAGAAAGGAGAGAGAGAGAGGGATAAGAGAACAAGAAGTGGACACAGAACAAATAGACCAAAGAAAAACTGGGAGCACGAGCAAGAGAGAAGACTTGAGAGGCAAATGTGTTAAAAACAGTCTGTGGGGAAAAAAAGGCTGTGCAAATTAGAAACTTAGATGAAACGGGGAGAAAGAGAGAATGAAACATTTGCTTTGTGACTGCCAGTACTTTGGAAAACACAGTAAAACTCCTGTTGTAATATTGTGGCCTTTGGCTTTATTTTTTAATGTTTCAAAGGACTCTTCAGTTGTTTTTGCCATCCGCCTTTATGTCATTTAGATGAAACAGTTCTGGCAGTCACATGATGTATCCTGTTTAATATCATTACTACATCAGAGAATGGGCTGATTGCTTTCAGCTTTTCTTAAAGTTACATTTTTTTCTTTTTTTTTTTTTTTGTGCATGTGATGAGTTCAGGATGCTGGAGACAGACACTTTTTTAATCTGCTGGTTATGTGTGCTGTACAGTTGGTGGAGTAAGTACTTGCACCAGTGTCTAAGCTGTCAAATAGTGTTTTGCTAGAAGTCCTGTATTTAGCTGCAGAAAAATTGTTCAAGTAGCCAAATTGCAACTCCGACACAAATTCAAGCTTGAGGTAAGAGTTGTGTCATTGGGCTAAAAGGTTCAGGTGACAAATAACCAAACTGTTACTGGCGTTTGGACATCCAGCCTCAACTCTAATTGCATCCTTGTATCAGCCTATTTTGTGAATATGTGTACAGTATGTTCAGATTCAGTATAAGCCTACTTATTATAACCAATTTTTGTCCAGTTTAGTGGAATCTGATTTTGGCTTCAAGAGGCTACGGAATGATTCAGACAGGTTTATATATTTACTTTAATTGCTCAGAAAAGCTCAACGCGGACATGCATCATCTTATTTCCAGTGAGGTCCTGCTGTTACCCTTTTCTACAGCTGGGTGGACAGCAGCACTGGTAGGTTAGGACATCTTGTTTCCAGTGAGATCCTGCATTTACCCATTTCTGCAGCTAGGTCTACTGGAGCACTGGGAGGTTAAGTGGCTTGCCCAAGGTCACACAGTGAGTATTTGGATCTAGCAGAATTTAAACCTGCAATCTCCTGGTTTCCAAGTCTGTACTATAACCACAGGATCACACTGCCACCTTCCTACCTAAATGCTAGGTTCCTTACTTTATAAACAGTTAATGATCAGTTGCTGTTTGTTCCATTGACTATAAATGATGCTAAGAATATTTTTGTGTGTGTTTTTTTTTTTAGGAATCATGACAACTAAAACCTCCCCCATCCTTCTTAAATGGGACCCAAAAAGTTTGGAAATAAGAACCCTGACAGTGGAGCGATTATTGGAGCCACTGGTTACACAGGTAAGGTAATAGCAGCGTGAAAGGAAGTACGGTAATGCCTTAAGGAGAACTGAACTGAACACATAAGAAATATTGGTAACCCTTTTGTTATTCTGTGTTGTTCCATATTGTCACTTGGCTGTTCGTGTGCTGCTGGGGTCTACCCATAAGAGATCGCATATATAAGAACTAGAGGGGTTGTCACTTGACCCTCCGCTCATTTGCATATTAATCCCCATAGACATAGTTCAGGCTACTTACATATGGTGGCATGAAAGACCCTAGTACGCCATGTGATGTCCTCTCTAGTTTTTATATATAGGATCTCTGTGGAGCTACCATGCATCCATATTAAGGACCAACAACTCCCTAGCTGTGACATAATCATTAAACCCTGACTGCTTCCCTTCACAGGGGCAACTTGGAACTGTCAGTTGTTTGGTATGTTAAAAGGCCCTTTTATACAGCCACGCCCTGACAAAAGCGGTGGTCCACTCGAGTGCTTTTAAGACCTCCCGCACTATTCATGTTGTGTTTATATGGCCTCTCTTGGAACTGATGTAAGCCATGCAGGAGAGGGGCCATGAGTGTGGGGGGCACGGACTGTTGAGTGGCGGTGCCAGCTGGGTGCATTAGAGCAAGTGGTGCAGCCTGTCCACACGGCTGCGTGCACCATTCACTCCCGAACATGTCCCCAGCTCTGCAGTGGCTTTGGGAGAGGAGTGAGGACTGACTTACCATGATTTGGTAAGTGTCCACGGGGCCACATTTGCACTGCAACCAGCCGCGTGCTTCATTTGTTGCATTGCAAATGTAGGCATGCAAAAAGGTCTAAAGGAACAAGCAGCAAAGCCAGAGAGTGCTCCTACTTGAAGAGTTCTTGTAACTTTTGTTGTTTTTAGTTGCCAACAAGCATAGCTTGTAGCACCTCTTGTCATACTTCTCAGCTGTCCCTGATTTTCAGAGATGTCCCTGATTCTGCCTCAAAATGTACCTCTGTCCCTCCTAAAATGTGTGTTTCCATGACTGAACAGTAGGGATTGTAAGCACAAAATGTCAGGCATTTAGAGTTACAAGTTGTTGTTACTCAGAAAGTGTGTTTACAGTAAGCCCCATATTCTACTAGCTTTTCTGAGTGGATGCCACCAGTTTTTAAGATACGTCCCTGATTGTGGTCCTTTGTCCTTGATTTCCTAAAGCATTGTCCCTGATTTATGAAGCAGGAGGTTGAGAGGTATGCCTCTTGTAGTCATGCCTTGGGTCGTGCCTGAAAATAGGCAGAATTTGTCTAGTGCACTTACCCGGTCAACAAAAACTAAATAAATACATAAAATAATGCATACTTTTTTGCACTCACTAAAGATTAGTGTTACATTCACGCTAAGTGATTCAGTTGCTGATGTTAGTGATAGGATTGTGTAGTGCTGCAGACAGTCGATTCAAATTAGTTCTGGTTGGGGCTTGCATATATGGTAGGTTTGAATGCAGCATGCGCAAGAAGCTCTCAGACAGAAGACTTGACTATGTGTGCGGGGGTGAGGACGACTGCACTACGAACTCATAGGTTGAGAGAAAGTCACAGTGGTCATTAATTAGAGTTTGCTCATGTTCTAGGATTGGGATATCTCTACTTCTAAGTTCTTTATAAGTTTGCAAAAAATTCTATTGATCATAACATTTTTACAGTTGTTAATTGTTATACTATGGTAATATTGTTTTTAGTATTAAAGATTTACATTGTTTACAAACCTTTTTATACTCTAAGCATATTTGCCTTCCTGTTTTTCCCGTAATTTGCCCATTTTCTCTTTGCATTATTATTTTTCTGCTCTGCTATAACTGTTTGGTATCATTAACAAGATACAGGACAAGATATGCCTCTTCGCAGATGATATGAAAATCTGTGACTGGGTAGACAGTGATGATGTGATAGTGGGGCCAGAATTATGATAGAGGACCTGGTCAGATTAGAGAAGTGGGCCAAAGTATAGTAGTTAAAATGTAACACCTAAAAGGGCAAGCAGATACACATGGGATGAAAAAAATTAGAAAACTGAATACTGAATGGGGAAGGGGGCACAGTAGTGGAAAGCACAACAGTGGTGAGGTACCTGGGGTAATAATTATTTAGTCTGAAGACAACAGTGCAATGTAATAGGGCAGTGGGAATGGCAAATAGGATGTTAGGGTACATAGGCGGGGGATAAGCAGCTGTAGAAGAGAGGTGCTTCTACCATTGGGTTGTAGATAATTGGCTCATTGTCAGCTGGAATACTGTCTTCTGTTTTGGTGGCCGTATTCTCCTTGTAATATGCATTTTACAAGCAAGCAATAAAAGATGACAGGGTCTGGGTTATGCTGAGATAACAGCCCACCCGTTGGAGTAGTGAGGCCTGATGTTGTTGGCAAAAGTCCTTACAGTTCCTGGAAGGGCAGTTATCTCAGCCTAACCCACACCCTGGAGTCTCCTTTTGCACTTATAAAATGGGTAAAATGAGAAACAAAACAAAATGCCACCTTTAAAATGGGTATTTATTTTTCTTAACATAAACTAGTAAACAGTAGTCCCTCCCTAGCTGCTATTCATGTGTTTTACCACATACTCAGTAGTTGGAATGTTTGCTTATCATGGAATAAAGGGATTAAAACTTCTGCAAAATTCCAGTGACAGAATGTCAACCATTTCACCCACAACAAGAGGCCTTATTTAGAGCTATGGCACTGATTTTATCTTTAGGGCCTTGTTGAAGGTTTTCGGTGAGTAAAGGTGGTAGTCATGTTTGTATGGCGATCAGGGATGAGTGAAATGGGTTCTGAATTCTGAATGTGATTTGTCCAAATTCCACTGGTACTTTCTGTTACTGGGCATTAGACTGAGGTAAATGTATGGCTTGCCTGCCAGTCTTGGTCACTCAGAAGGTAGGATTTTCCCCTACCTGTTTTGTAATGTATGGTGTAATTTATGTTAATGAGTTTTATGCATTTGTGTATTTCATTATGAAGTGCAGGTTGTTGCTGAAAATAGATCTTTGCATTCCAGTGGACTTACGTGGTTAAGAAAAATAAACAAACAAGGATATGGACAGTGTGCAGTGTGCAGGCATTGTTCACTTGGGAGCTTAAGCAGCAGGCAGGTAGGAAAGAGGGCTGGAGTTATATTCTGTTTTAACTGAAATATTTGAATAGTTTGTAAGTGAAATTAGTTTTATGTGTTAATAATTATTACCTTGAATTAGAACTGTTACATTGTAACTTTGGTGGCTTGGGGATAGTTGTTTGGCAGGGATACTTAGAGGGAAATTTAAATGTGTTGTTTGCCTGGTGTTTGGGGAGGGACATTAGCTGCAATTACCTTGTCTTTAAACAGAATTACCTTGGCTTTCATTGTTCACTTGGGAGCTTAAGCAGCAGGCAGGTAGGAAAGAGGGCTGGAGTTATATTCTGTTTTAACTGGAAATATTTGAATAGTTTGTAAGTGAAATTAGTTTTATGTGTTAAAATTATTACCTTGAATTAGGAACTGTTACATTGTAACTTTGGTGGCTTGTGGGTAGTTGTTTGCAGGATACTTAGAGGGAAATTTAAATGTGTTGTTTGCCTGGTGTTTGGGGGAGGGACATTAGCTGCAATTACCTTGTCTTTAAACAGGAATTACCTTGGCTTTCATTGTTCACTTGGGAGCTTAAGCAGCAGGCAGGTAGGAAAGAGGGCTGAGTTATATTCTGTTTTAACTGAAATATTTGAATAGTTTGTAAGAAATTAGTTTTATGTGTTAAAATTATTACCTTGAATTAGAACTGTTACATTGTAACTTTGGTGGCTTGGGATAGTTGTTTGGCAGGGATACTTAGAGGGAAATTTAAATGTGTTGTTTGCCTGGTGTTTGGGGAGGGACATTAGCTGCAATTACCTTGTCTTTAAACAGGAATTACCTTGGCTTTCATTGTTCACTTGGGAGCTTAAGCAGCAGGCAGGTAGGAAAGAGGGCTGGAGTTATATTCTGTTTTAACTGAAATATTTGAATATTTTGTAAGTGAAATTAGTTTTATGTGTTAAAAATTATTACCTTGAATTAGAACTGTTACATTGTAACTTTGGTGGCTTAGGATAGTTGTTTGGCAGGGATACTTAGAGGAAATTTAAATGTGTTGTTTGCCTGGTGTTTGGGGGAGGACATTAGCTGCAATTACCTTGTCTTTAAACAGGAATTACCTTGGCTTCATTGTTCACTGGGAGCTTAAGCAGCAGACAGGTAGGAAAGAGGGCTGGAGTTATATTCTGTTTTAACTGAAATATTTGAATAGTTTGTAAGTGAAATTAGTTTATGTGTTAAAATTATTACCTTGAATTAGAACTGTTACATTGTAACTTTGGTGGCTTGGGGATAGTTGTTTGGCAGGGATACTTAGAGGGAAATTTAAATGTGTTGTTTGCCTGGTGTTTGGGGGAAGGGACATTAGCTGCAATTACCTTGTCTTTAAACAGGAATTACCTTGGCTTTCATTGTTCACTTGGGAGCTTAAGCAGCAGGCAGGTAGGAAAGAGGGCTAGAGTTATATTCTGTTTTAACTGAAATATTTGAATAGTTTGTAAGAGAAATTAGTTTTATGTGTTAAAAATTATTACCTTGAATTAGAACTGTTACATTGTAACTTTGGTGGCTTGGGGGTAGTTGTTTGGCAGGGATACTTAGAGGGAAATTTAAATGTGTTGTTTGCCTGGTGTTTGGGGGAAGGGACATTAGCTGCAATTACCTTGTCTTTAAACAGGAATTACCTTGGCTTTCATTGTTCACTTGGGAGCTTAAGCAGCAGGCAGGTAGGAAAGAGGGCTGGAGTTATATTCTGTTTTAACTGAAATATTTGAATATTTTGTAAGTGAAATTAGTTTATGTGTTAAAATTATTACCTTGAATTAGAACTGTTACATTGTAACTTTGGTGGCTTGGGGATAGTTGTTTGGCAGGGATACTTGAGAAATTTAAATATGTTGTTTGCCTGGTGTTTGGGGGAGGGGACATTAGCTGCAATTACCTTGTCTTTAAACAGGAATTACCTTGGCTTTCATTGTTCACTTGGGAGCTTAAGCAGCAGGCAGGTAGGAAAGAGGGTTGGAGTTATATTCTGTTTTAACTGAAATATTTGAATAGTTTGTAAGAGAAATTAGTTTTATTTGTTAAAAATTATTACCTTGAATTAGAACTGTTACATTGTAACTTTGGTGGCTTGGGGGTAGTTGTTTGGCAGGGATACTTAGGGGGAAATTTAAATGTGTTGTTTGCCTGGTGTTTGGGGAGGGACATTAGCTGCAATTACCTTGTCTTTAAACAGGAATTACCTTGGCTTTCATTGTTCACTTGGGAGCTTAAGCAGGCAGATAGGAAAGAGGGCTGGAGTTATATTCTGTTTAACTGAAATATTTGAATAGTTTGTAAGTGAAATTAGTTTTATGTGTTAAAAATTATTACCTTGAATTAGAACTGTTACATTGTAACTTTGGTGGCTTGGGGATAGTTGTTTGGCAGGGATACTTAGATGGAAATTTAAATGTGTTGTTTGCCTGGTGTTTGGGGAGGGGACATTAGCTGCAATTACCTTGTCTTTAAACAGGAATTACCTTGGCTTTCATTGTTCACTTGGGAGCTTAAGCAGCAGGCAGGTAGGAAAGAGGGCTGGAGTTATATTCTGTTTTAACTGAAATATTTGAATAGTTTGTAAGTGAAATTAGTTTTATGTGTTAAAATTATTACCTTGAATTAGAACTGTTACATTGTAACTTTGGTGGCTTAGGGATAGTTGTTTGCAGGGATACTTAGAGGAAATTTAAATGTGTTGTTTGCCTGGTGTTTGGGGAGGGACATTAGCTGCAATTACCTTGTCTTTAAACAGGAATTACCTTGGCTTTTCATTGTTCACTTGGGAGCTTAAGCAGCAGGCAGGTAGGAAAGAGGGCTGGAGTTATATTCTGTTTTAACTGAAATATTTGAATAGTTTGTAAGTGAAATTAGTTTATGTGTTAAAATTATTACCTTGAATTAGAACTGTTACATTGTAACTTTGGTGGCTTGGGGATAGTTGTTTGGCAGGGATACTTAGAGGGAAATTTAAATGTGTTGTTTGCCTGGTGTTTGGGGAGGGACATTAGCTGCAATTACCTTGTCTTTAAACAGGAATTACCTTGGCTTTCATTGTTCACTTGGGAGCTTAACAGCAGGCAGGTAGGAAAGAGGGCTGAGTTATATTCTGTTTTAACTGAAATATTTGAATAGTTTGTAAGTGAAATTAGTTTTATGTGTTAAAAATTATTGCCTTGAATTAGAACTGTTACATTGTAACTTTGGTGGCTTGGGGATAGTTGTTTGCAGGATACTTAGAGGGAAATTTAAATGTGTTGTTTGCCTGGTGTTTGGGAGGGACATTAGCTGCAATTACCTTGTCTTTAAACAGGAATTACCTTGGCTTTCATTGTTCACTTGGGAGCTTAAGCAGCAGGCAGATAGGAAAGAGGGATGGAGTTATATTCTGTTTTAACTGAAATATTTGAATAGTTTGTAAGTGAAATTAGTTTTATGTGTTAAAAATTATTACCTTGAATTAGAACTGTTACATTGTAACTTTGGTGGCTTGGGGATAGTTGTTTGGCAGGGATACTTAGAGGGAAATTTAAATGTGTTGTTTGCCTGGTGTTTGGTAAGAGCCCTCCCACCCACCTTGTTTTGTATGCCTTCTTAAATACTGAAAAGCCACTGGGGGTTGGGATTGAAGGGCTGAGTATTTCTGTTTGGGACTGAAATTCAAAGCAACAGGAGCTGGTGGGCCTGTGACATCATATGGTACCTGATGTCTGCTTACACACACTGTTAGTGGGACCGAACACACACTGGACTGTATGTGTTTGTGAGACTTGGGAACGTTATTGGTGGAGTTGAAATTGGGTTTGTACATAACTACAGTCAGTATAGAGAGAAACTGTACTCCAGGGGAAAGGGACTGAGAAAAGGGGGTGTGCTATTATAAACAGAGGGGGATAATCAGGGTGGCCATATTCCACCATGGCAGGCATCTTCGGAAGGGTTGTAGGCTGCACAGGCTGTGGGATGCAATAATTCTAAATTGGGCCTGGAGAGGGGAGGCTGCCCACTCTGTCAGACAGCTATCTTGTATCAGGAGTGAGGTATATTGGTTAAGGAGTAAGCTGTGGGAGCTGGGGGTGTCCAAGGATAAGGGGTGTGGATATGGGCAGCAGAAGGGTGGGGCTGAGGGGAGGCTGGGGCAACAGCTCTGAAATTACAGGACGTTATGTTACAGCAAGCAGGAGGGGGGATATTAGGGACAGAGGACCCTTAGATAGGGAAGTTGATGCTAAGGGGAAAGCGTACGGGGTGAACATTCTGAATACAAAGAGACTGGAGGGGGAAGAGTCAGGAGGGGCTGTTGTGCGGAAGCCTAAAACAGCAGACTGTGGGAAGGGAGCTCCTAAGGTGAACAGTGCAAGAGAGGAAGAAGAGGGTCAGTTTAGAGATGCAGTCAGGGGAAACTCGGGTTACTTGATGGAGGCTGACATAGAGTGTCACAATAAATTTGAGCTACTAAGCAACCTAGAGGGGGAGGAAGGGGTTGGTGGAAATGAGGAAACTTATACAGAGGCCGGGGGGAGGGAGTCGGATACCCATAGGGCATCACAGACCAGCTATGGAAAGGATAGACATAGTCCCAGAGGGAGAAGGGGAAACATATATGTTAAGCAAATGGGGGAGATGCAACATATTCCAGACATGAGGGAGGAGAGCATGATTGGAGAGAAACTGGGAGACAAGGAGGTGGGAGAGGAGCCCCCCTTCAGCAGGGAGGTCAGTACCAAGGATGGGGCCCTAGCTAAAGGGGACCCACAGAGAGCCTCTGGAGGCAGGGGTACTATTACAAGGGGGGAGGATGGTGGTGTGGGGAAGGGAAACCATCAGGGCCAGGATAAATGGTTCAGATAAGAGAGGGTTAAAGGGACACCTATTCAGAGGGGTTTGAGTTAAGTGGGCAAAATAGCAAGGGAGGCAGAAAGGGAGGGTGACAAGGGGTCTCTAATAAGGCAGGAAGACTCCCATGAAATTGAGATCATGAATAAGGGGAAGGGGCTGAGAGGGCATAGTGGAGGTAACCATAAGGATGATGGCGGTGTTAAGGTTCTGTTACTGGGAGACTCGATGATTAGGGTATCCATTGGGAGGGACAGAGGGTGGATGCCATAGCCAGGTGAAGGTAGTAGTATCTCTGGGCTGACAGTGCACAGAGCAAAGTTCATGTGTATGAAATGGTTAGGATTGTGGAGGAAACGTTTCCTGGTGCATTTGGGAACTAATGATCTAGAGGAAATAGCATTTGGAAATCAAGCAAGGTTCAAGAACTTGCCAGAGTCTGTCGGGATAATGGATGCAACATTCCTTTTCGGAGATATTGCCAGTACCAAAGGCCTCAGTGGAGAAAAAAGAAAGCTACAGAGGTTAATGACTGGCTCAGGAAGTGGGGTGAAGAGAATGGGTTGGGGGTGTTGGGGAACTGGAATGGAGTTTGGGAGGATAAGGGACTATATGCCAAGGACAGGTTTCATCTTGCCCCATTAGGGAAGTCCTTAAACAGGGGATGGCTGACTACATACAAGAAAGGTGGGGTTTAAACTTGTAAGGGGGGAAGGGATAAGGGAAGGGCTGACTAGAAGCCCTCCCCTCCAGATGAGGGGAGTAGCCCAAGCCCAAGAGGGGAGGGGAAACAGACTGGAGGTGGAGGTTTCAGGAGGAGCAGGGGAGGATGGAAGTATAAGGAATCTGGGTGGGGTTCGACAAGAGGATCAGGGATAAGGGTGAGGGGTTGGTGTTAGTAAATGCCAGGAGCTTGGGAAACAAGTTGCCGGAGTTCCAGGCCATGCTGTTCGAGGGGGTGGATGTGGCGGCGGTCACGGAGACGTGGGCCAACAAAAACCATGACTGGGACCTAAATGTACAGGGGTACACTATGCTTAGGAAGGATAGAAAGGAGGTCAGAGGGGGTGGAGTGGCTATGTTCATTAGAGATGATATAGAAATTGCTCTGGTAGAAGAGGCAGAGGGAAACGTGGAGGCCTTATGGGTCACCTTACGATCCCCAGCAGGAGATAAGGTCAAGCTGGGAGTAGCATATAGGCCCCCCGGGATGAGTGATGTTCCAGAGGATGGTTTGCTGGACAACATCATTGCCCAATGTGGTCCAAAAGGGGAAGGAGTGGTGTTGATGGGGGACCTTAATATGCCAGGTACAAACTGGGGAACCATGTCCTCTAAGGTGGCCAAGGAGCAGAGGCTGCTGGATGGCTTCTAGGATGTGTTCTTAACACAGCATGTGATGGAGCCCACAAGGGAGGGGCATGTCCTGGATGTGGTTCTGGCAGATGGGGATCTGGTAAGGGACATAGTTGTACAGGATCCCCTGACTGGGAGTGACCACAGTACTGTCTGGTTTCAAATAAGCATGGGGGGAGTGGGGGTGAGATCTAGGACACTGGCAGTGGACTTCAGGGGGAGCAGACTTTATGGGCATGGGAAATATTCTCAAGGATCACTTGAAGGGATTACCTCAACGACAAGTGTGGAAAGGAGATGGGAGGTCATAAACAGGGGACTTCATGAGGGCAGTCAGGATCTCGCTAAGTTGAAATGTAAGGAGCAAGGTCACATAAACCATGCTGGTGGTCCAGTGAGGTACAGGTAGCAGTCAGAGAAAAGAAGGCGCCTACAAAATATAAAAACAACAAGAGGATAAGGATAAGGAAATGTACCAGCTTGCATCTAGAAAAGTCACCCGTATGGTGAGGGGAGCAAAGTCCAGTAAAGAGCAACGGCTGGCACAGGGGATACATGGAGGGGAAAAGGGGTTCTTCCGCTACATAGGGGAGCGGAGAAAAACTAAGCGTCATCTCAGCAGATTGAGATCAGAATGAGGGTGGGTGGAAGAGGCGAGGGACCAGGAAGAGGTATTTAACGAGTACTTTGCATCTGTGTTCACTAGGGAGGGGGATGGGATATCTACAAAGCAAGGCATGAAGGGGATAGAAGCGGCAGGGAGTGGGATCAGGGGAGCAACAGAAATGGAGCAAGAGGGAGGGAAAGGTACCCCAGGGGAGTCACATCTGGATAAGGATGAAAAGACCAGTAAGGGGGAAGGGACGGATGATGCTATCTCCACCAAAAGGGTGTGGTTAGCCCTCAAGGCCCTAAAGAAAAACAAATCTCCTGGGCCGGATGGCATTCATCCGAGAGTACTATGGGAATTGGCGGACATACTGGCTGCACTCCTGGCGGAGCTTTTCAGCAGTCACTGAGACAGGAGAATTACCTAGGGATTGGCGAGAGAGGCACATGTGGTACCAATCCATAAAGGGGGTCGAGGGAAGTACCAGGTAACTATAGACCCATCAGTTTGACCTCGGTGGTGGGAAAATTAATGGAGAGTATACTAAAGGAACGATTGGGGTGTACTTGGAGGAGGTGGGAGGTCTGGATAGTCGGCAACATGGGTTTGTGCCAGGTAGATCATGTCAAACCAACCTTGTGGAGTTCTATGAATGGGTAACATCAGAACTGGACAGGGTAAGCCTGTGGATGTATTATTCTTGGACTTCAGCAAGGCGTTGACTCTGTCCCCACAATGGTCTGGTGGAGAAACTGATGGGGTTAGGGAGTAGGCCCTTTGATGGTCAGATGGATTGAAAACTGGCTAGCTGGACGACTCAGAGAGTAGTGGTCTGTGGGGAGCTCTCGAACCCTAGAGAGGTTGGTAGTGGGGTACCACAGGGCTCGGTCCTGGGTCCGAGCCTGTTTAATGCTACATATCGGACATCAGGGAGGGTATAGGGTGTGAAATGAGTCTCTTGCGGATGACTCCAAGATGGGAGCAGTAGTTGAGGGAGAAGAGGGAGGTGGCCCTGCAAGGGACCTGGACACCCTGGAAAGCTGGGCTCACACATGGAAATTAAATTTCAATATCACCAAGTGCAAGGTGTTGCATCTTGGTCGGAAACCCTAAACACAGGTACACCCTGGGAGGGAGGCGCTGGAGGCCTCAATAGGGAAAAAGACCTAGGGGTCATGGTGGATACATGTATGAATAACTCTGAGCAGTGCAGGAGAGCAGCAAGCAAGGCAAACAGGATGTTGGGATGCATCGTGGGGATCACCTCTGGAGCAAGGAAGTGATTCTGCCGCTGTACAATGGACTGGTTAGACCACACCTTGAGTACTGTGTACAGTACTGGAGACCACACTTGAAGAGGGACATACAGCTCCTGGAGAGGGTACAGAGGAGGGCAACAAAGATGATACGAGGGCTAGGGGATTTGACTTATGAGGACAGACTTGAGGAGCTCTGCCTGTTTTCATTGGAGGAGAGGAGAGACAGGGGACACGATTGAGGTCTTCAAGTACCTCAAGGGAATAAATAGGGTAAACATGGAGGGGATCTTTAGACTAAAGCAGGGAGGTATCACCAGAGGCATGGTTTGAAGTTGGAAGGTGGAAGGGTGAGGGGAAAGAGGAGGAGGTTTTTCACAGAGGGTGGTGGACCTTGGAATGCACTGCCTGGTGAGCTGGTTCAGAGATCCACAGTGGAGGGCTTCAAGAGAGGGTGGGACAGACACAGAAAGTGGATGTATCAGATGATGGCGTGTCCCGGGGGGGTGGGGATGGATGATAGGGGTTTCTGGAGAACAAGGGATGGGAGGGTCTCGGCATCCAACTAAGGATCTAGGTTCGAGCAGACTCGATAGACCGTAAGGCCTAATCTGCTAGCAAATAGTATGTTAGTATGTTAGTATGATACAGAGGAGGGTGACCCAGATGGTCCAGGGACAGCTGGACTGAACTTAGGGGGAGAGGTTGAAGGGCCTAAACACATAAGCCGTATGTGAGAAGGGAGAGAGGGGACATGACTGAGGCATGCAAATAACTCCATGGGGTAAATGTGCGGGATAGTAAGGGACTGTGTAGGAATACAAGCTCCAGGGGTTACTCCATGAAGTGAACTGGCGGGGGACCGAAAAGGAATTTGAGGAAGTTTTGTTTTTCATGGAAAATAGGTGGAGTGATGGAATAATTTACCAGATGACGTGGTCTGTGCAAGAACAAGGTGGAGATTCAGACATGGGTGAGACGGATACTGTACTTGGGCTTGATAAACAGGGGGTGGTGGTGAAATATCACTAGTGCTCTGACATACCAGATAGATGGGACTGGGCAGATTGCTTGTCCAGGCCTGATGGCATAGTTCTGTTTGTGACATCAAGATCACTTCCCCAACAACAGATTGTGATGTCACAAGTAGAGTACCGAGAAGTCCAGTGTAGAGTCTCAGTCAGAACAGATGGAGTCTTAGGGACAGTGATACTGTTTTCATGTCAAAATGCAGTTATTAAGCAAAAGTGGGATATAAAATACAGTAACTATAATAGATATGAACCGAAATGTGTCTATTAATTACTGTATGTTTTTTCAGTTTCTACTGAGATGTCCGGGCCTGTTTAAGAGTTTACGTAGTCTGCCTTTCTAATGCCACAGAACCTTATTTACATTTACATTTAGAAACCCAGCTCAAAATGAGCCTAGAAATGAGACAATTTTAGGCTTGTCTTTATGTATGCCTGCTTAAACAACTGTAGCTTCTGTTGAGTGAATACCTTGTTACTGACTGGTGCCGATTGTTCTTAGGAGTTTTGTATAAACCCCTCTGGTGGAGCTTGTTGTTTTGCACATGAATAAATCAAGGCATTCAATCAGAACTTCCGTTTGGCTGAATTCAACATTGATTGATAGTGTGGCTGAAGCAACGTTTTCTTTGTATGCCTTTATTGTGTGAAGCAGAAAATATACCACACTGAATAGTTTTGCTTTTATGTGTATTTTAAAGGGTAGGTGTTCTTTAAAGGGCAGCAATACAAAAAAATTACCTTTCTAAAGATTTATGGTAATTATTTTTTTTTTATTACCATTTTTCACAGCTCATTAACTTGAGCTTGGGCTCTTCACAGGGAGCAGTGGCAAATCCAGTCAATCCGGATAAACAGAGCAGAAGAAACTGCTCTTATCTTTACATGTAGAGCCTTCATCTGTATTGTACAGGATAGACTAAACTGTTCATGCCTCTGCTTTTCCATGTTAAATACTATTTTTAGCTGAAACTATAGGGGAACTAAGGGAGGATCTAGACAGGTTGGAGAGCTGGCCAGAGATGTGGCAGCTGAATTTCAGCGCTGAAAAATGTAAAGTAATGTACATGGGGAGAGGAACCCAAGGGTGCAATACAAAATGGGGGAGGTGGTGTTGGATAGCAGTATGGAAAAGAAGTATTTAGGGTGACGATATCAGAGACCCTAAAAGCATCTGCATACTGCTACAGGGTGGTGAGCAAAGCACACAGAATGTTGGGATGCATAGGGAGGAGGATGAGCAGTAGATGTTGGGAGGTTCCTCTCCTCAATCAGGAATACGACATAGTGTTTGCAAGGGCCCCACTGCTCAACTGAGAATGTGAAAGAGCGTTTTCAAGGGCCCCCTCTCCTAAGTGAAACCCCTGGTATGTTGATTTGTTAAATGTTTAGCTGGGATTGTGACAGAGCGTTTCCAAGGGTGTATCTCTTCAACTGGGAATGTGAGAGAGTGCTTCCAAGGGCCCCCTCTCCTCAAACAAGAATGTGACAAAGTGTTTCCAAGGGTACCCCTGCTTCTCAAATGGGATAGTGACACAGGGTTTCCAAAGGCCCCACTCCTCTGTGAGATGAGGAAGTGTCTCTTCTTTACTGTACCTCCTTTTGAGTGACAAACGTTTTGAGAGATATGCACCTCTCCTCAGTCGAAGCTGTATCGCTTGGCCTGCTGAATGATTACTGTTCCGATGGGAATGGCACTGAATGTTTGCAATGGACACCACATCATCCCACCGGGTATTTCAAAGTGTTACATAGATACATAAACACTGTCGGCAGATGAGGGCGTATGGCCCACCCAGTCTGCCCAGTTGAGCTTGTAAGTTCACTTTATGTTTTCCTAGAAGTCTGTTGCCCCTTACTCCTGACCTTCAGAATTCCCTTATGTCTATCCCATGCATTCTTAAATCCCCTGATTGTTTCAGCCCCCACCACTTCCTCTGGCAGGGTGTTCCACTTATCCACCACCCATTCTCTGAAGAAATTCTTCCTCACGTTTCCTCTGAATCGCCCTCCCTCCTACTTCATCCCATGCCCTCTAGTGCTGGAACATCTTTTTCGCTGGAAAATAGTGTATTCCTGCACCCTGTTCCTCCCTATAAGGTACTTGTATGTCTCTATCATATCCCCTCTCTCCCTTCTCTCCTCCAGGGGGAACATATTCAAGTCTTCAACCTGTTCTCTTAGGACTTGTGATGCAACCCCTGTACCATCTTTGTTGCCCTTCTCTACTCTGTCTGTGTCCTTACGTAGGTAAGATCTCCAGAACTGTACACTGTACTCCAGGTGGGGCCTCACTAGTGTCTTGTATAGTGGAATTATGACCTCCCTTTTCCTGCTGGTGATGCCCCTGCCTATGCATCCCAGCATCCTATTTTCTTTACCTGCTGCCTTGTCACACTATTTCCCTACCTTGAGGTCATCAGAGATGATAACCCCAAGGTCCCTTTCCTGCTTGGTGCATGCATCCTCACTCCCCAACTGATATGTTGTTCCAGGGTTTTTGCACCCCATATGCATTATCTTGCAGTTCTTTGCATTTAATTTCAACTGTCAAATCCTTGACCATTCTTCAAGCTTCTGCAGGTCCCTCCGCATTCTGTCTACACCCTCTGGTGTGTCCATTCTGTTACAGAGCTTCGTGTCATCAGCGAACAGGGAAATTCTGCCTTCTAGGTCCTCCACAATGTCACTGATGAAGACATTGAATAAGACTGGTCCCAGCACTGATCCCTGTGGTACCCCACTGGTCACTTCTTCCTCCTGTTATGAAGTATTAGAATATTTATTGCCCTAGATCACCTATTGCTTAATGTGCCTCTACACTGCTTTCCCCAGACCGTGCTCGAGGGTGATGCATGCACAGTATAAGTGCTGAATAGTGACATCTGCAAGCCACTGCAGGAACGTCTCTGTCCCAAAAAATTCCAGTATTGGAACGAAACAAAAAAAATGACACCATGTGTATGAAGACTGGAGCCATCGTGCAAAATCTTTGAAAATGGCAATAGCTACCATTGTAAAATAAAAACCCTCAGAAACCCACCCTCTCTCCTCCAGAAATAGAACCATTTATATTAAGCCAGTCGCCTATCTGGGGAAAAAGTGTAGGACAAGACAAAAGCAGGCAGGTACCAACCAGTTACCCACCAACATTAAACATTAGAATCAAAAGAGAAGCCAACTGGGCTTGTAAAACAGAACATATACGTAAAGTGTATGTCCTACCAAGGTAGGGGTCAGGACACATGATGGTCCCTATATGGAGCTGGGTGATGTTCTCTGTGGAGGAGAAAACTGAATGCCAAGATCCAGGCTTCCCAAATATAGAAAAGCATGTCATCACCGGGGAGTTTGAGTGTATCCAGATGGTAATCTGGCACCCTCCTTAGTTTAGTAGTATACAAATTAGTCAATATGACGATGGAAGTAAGTCTTTAACACATAGGAGGCCCTCTTACTGGGAAGTAAGTGTGTCGCTAAAGAAATAACATTAAAGTCCTGGTCCTAAAATAAGTGAGATTTCAAAGATAGCATGATCCTGAGACAGCCCTGAGAGTGTAGAGGAGGTGGAGCCAGGGAAGTGGAGAAGAGGGAGAGGGGCATTTATATATTGTAGGGGAGAGAACCCCTGTACTGTCCCAGACATCTGGGTGCTCTAAAAACAGCCTCACATAACACTTTTGAAAAAGCTTTATTTGAAAGGCCTGCCTGCCTAAGAAAACTTTGATCTTGGGTCTGGCAGTATAGCCTAGAGGTTAGAGTAACGAGCTGTGAATAAGCTTGGTATATCCAAGCAAACCTGGCATTGATTCCCACAACCTCCACTTGCATACTGTGTGACTTGGAGTAAGTCAGTTTACTTCCCTAGTGCTCCTGGGTCACACCTGAAAACAGGCATTTGTGCCTAGTGGGCCTTACCTGGTTAAGTAGTTTATATAATCTATACAAAATCACACATGCCCCCACAATGCAAAGCATCATGGGCTACATATGTAAATCACCACATTATTCGGTGGTGATTTGCATATGTAGCCCATGATGCTTTGCATTGTAGGGGCATGTGTGATTTTGTATTTCTTTGAAACTTGGCTTCCCAGCCAAATGCCATTTGGGGTAACCATTGCCTCAGTGCTTGCGCTCAGAGGTTCTTTGTCTTTTAAATTGTTTTTTATATAACCCATGCTGTGTTGTGGACAAAACCTTGAGAATAACATCCGATTCTCCACTATATACGCTTTTAAATTTTAGAATAGAATGTAGGAAACTAAGATAATCCAGAAAACACTTGCTTTCTGTTCTAGTCTCCTCTTCTGCAATTGGTGAACATGCGTTCTCTGTTTGTGCTGCTAAATGTTGGAATCATTTTCCTGATTTTCTACACAATTCTGAAAGTCACACTGTTTTTAAAAATCAATTAAGGACAGGTCTTACTTATTAAAACAACTAGACTGTGCATGTTTTCATTGATAACATCTATTGATGTGCTATGCCTGAGTATTACTGCTGCATATTGCATGTTGTATTCTTACTGCTTGTTTGCACTTGCATGTAACATCTCTATTCATCTTGTAGCTGCCTTGTAAGTGCGGCTCAGGGTCGTTCCTGAAAATGGGCCTTTGGCACAGTGTACATACCCGGTAAACAGAGTAAATAAATAAACAAAGAATGAATGAATAAATAAATAAAATCTTGAAGGCTGCAGTTGACCGTTCATAGTGTGGTAAAGCAACGGTGCTGGACTGACATAGCGGAGGAACCCCAATCCGGGCTAACCTCAGTTTAGGGGCCCCCCGATTGCACCCCTTCCCCAGCCAGAGGTTGAGATTTTGCTAGCAGGAAGGGGTAATGTACCGCCAGAGGCTGACATTGCATGCCTCCACCCACTGTGCCCCCCCCCACCACACACACACAGAGGCTCATTCAGTCACAAAAGGAGGCCATGATTCAACAGAAGGTGACACAGCCTTGCAAGTGGCAAGACCCAGTTGGGCAGGGTGCCCCCACTCCCCTCTTCCTAGGGAACCACCCAAACCCCCGCTTGCCCCCATACCTTTATTCTAAAGATCTCAGCAAGTGTCTGCTGAAATGAAATAAAATGCCATAGATCACAGTAGCGTTCGCAGTTTCAGCAGGCTGTGGTCAGTGAGGGCTTCTCTTGAACTGCTGAAGGAGAGCTTTGATGTAGTCCAATGCTGCTCGGGGATGCCTGTCCTGTCATCCTGTGAATCAGAGCCACTGCTCGCAGATCCGGTGGAGTGCTTGAAAGAAGTGGGAGCCCTGGAGTTCCTTCGCCTTGCATTAGGGCATGTGGCAGGTCGTGGAGGTAGCAGGATCGCTGTACCCTGACGTTCCAAGTCAGACTTCTCCTCTGGGGTATGATACAGTATGTCACTGTCAGGGTAAGCCACCCTTAATGTAGCAGGATGTAGGGTTTGAAACTTCAAATTTGCCTGTTTGAGTATACTCAGAAAGCAGGCATTCGCCTGCTTTTTTATTTGGATTGCAGGGGCTTAATCGTAGTCATAATACAGTTGGTGCTTCTGATACATAATTTTTTTTCTGCCTCCAAGCTTGTGTGGGCAACTTTTAGTTGCATACCAGAAGAATTTTAGTATGATGGAACATTGGCACTCCCCAGAAGTCAGCTTTAGGTCCAACGCCAGGTGGAGATGTTCAGGATCAAGGTCCATATCAGAAGACAGCTGGAGAGTGTTTAATTAAGGTGTCCACAGATTTGTTGATCTTCAGGCCCTCTATCCCCTGCAGCACTCCATAAATATGGAGATTCTTCCTCTGAGCCCTGCGCTCCATATCCTGAATTTTTGCCTACATCTGCATCTAGCGACTACATCTGTTCAGTTGAAGCATTAGGTTAGCCATCTGGTCTGATCTGTCAACTGTGTCATCGTAGCTGCCTGGAGATCCTGATGGTCCTCTTTCATGGTATCAAGCTCTTGCCTCCTACCGGCCAAGGAGTCCGGTATCTTTGTCTGGAAAGCTAGGAGTTTGATAAGGATCTGCTTGTTTGTGATATCAAGCAGAGAGGTGCCATGTTGTGAGTGTAGTGAGGAGGCCATGCTGCCACTCGTTGATGAGGATAATCCCTGAGCCAGAGAAGTTGGGGGGGGGGCTAAGTTTGCAGCTGTGTTCAGTTTTTTTGAACCCCCATCGTTGCTGCGCTGACTGGAGCCAACTCTGTAAGTCCAAATCTCTTTTTAAGTTTAATAATAGTGCTAAATGGCCGAGGTGGCGATGAAGCTGTGAGTTCAAGCAGCCATTCATAGGCATTACATCACTTGAAGTCTCTGTCTATGTCCTTTCTAAGGTGCGTCCTCCAAAACATTCACAGTTACACAATTTAAACAATAATAAATGTACTTACCCTTACTAGGGTTTTCAGGCATGTGGCTTCTGCTTTCCTTGTTGCAAGAGTGACTAATCACTTGTGCGACCGCACTGTCATAGAGGGTTTCTCCTGGAGTCAATCTGGACTTATTTATTTATTTAGTTTTTGTTGACCGGGTAAGCGCACTAGACAAATCCTGCCTATTTTCAGGCACGACCCAGGGGAGAGGGATACAGATGAATGCCAACTGACCTTGAATCAGATTAAGCTGTTGGTGGTATTTTTAGTGAATGAGGGAAATTTGGCCAGGACACCGGGGAAATTCCCCTACTGGCTGCTGGTCAGTGGCCGGTGGGGAGTCGTGCTGACGTCACGTCTCGACATGGCAGACGATCCTGTGGTCGAGATGGAGAAGGAGGTAGACAGGAATCGGCTGTTAATCTCAGACCAGGGTTGCGTCCGAGGGAGCGACTCTATGCCAGTAATATCTCAGACAACTATGGATGTTGTATCGCCGACTGATACTCACGAGCCTCAGCGAGCTGACATGGTATCTTTTCCGGATTCCTCTGTTGTGCTTTCTTCGTCTTTGCAGGATTCAGGCGCGGGAGGTTTGTAATTCTTCTACACAACAGGAACCAGTATTACAGGAGGCTGTTTCCGGGAGGACTCTGTGCCACGATGAACCAAGTACGCCGCTTTTAGTGCATCGGACTGGTTGAAGGAAAGAGGTCCTGGAAGTAATACATCGGACTGGTCAGAGGAGGTAGCGCTCATGGAGGCTGGTTGGAGCGTTCGAGTCGGGAGGTTGGGAACCTGATTTATCGTGGACTTCGTCTTCAGGTACTAAAAACTTTGACTCTCTCCCTGTACTTTCTCAGCAACCTCCTGTATCATCTGCTTTAGGGGACGGTGGGGAACAGCTGCCGAATGATGAGACTCTTGTAGCTGGTACTTCAGCTGCTTGCATGCCTGCCACTCATTCTTTGAGCCAGAACCCTAAACCCACGATGTCTGACTTGTTTAAATCTAAACTGGAACAAGCCCCTCGTCGTAATGCTGTTCGTTTGAAGTACAGAGGTGGCTTGAAGGAGCATCCTGATAGATACTATGTGTTTAAACATCTTTTGAAAACCACAATGGGTTTCTGTGCTAAAGACATTTATGCTCTTATACATATCTCAGGAGAAGACTCATTTGATATAAGTTTTCAAACGACTGCCCTTATGGATAAATTTTGGGACAGATATGCAAACCAAAAAAATCACCCTTCATGGTTACCTTTTTTTGCAATACCTTTAACTAGACCTTTAATTAGGTTTGTCACAATCATGTTTAGGAATGAGGTGTCAATGTTAGCGATATTCATCGTTGGTTGCAATCTAAATGTGAAGTATTGGGCCCACCTGAAGCACTCTTGGATATTGAGGGCATTTGGACGGGAGGATGGAAATTTAAAGTAAAGCTATTACAAGTTAATTCTGTCATTGCTCACCTACCTAATAGCTTTTTCTTGGGAAAAGATAGGGGGGTATGTTTTTACGGTGGACAACCAAAGGCATGTTATAAATGTGGGGACAGGACACATATCAGCAGTGTTTGTGACATGATGAAATGTCCTTTGTGTGGGGTTTCGGACATTCTGTAGACATGTGCCACAGTATTTTCAGTGTAATCTTATGATGAAAAGAGGCACGCTTCCATCAGTGCCCTTGGGCTAGACATAACTGTTCAGATGGTTTAGATCATGATGGCCTACTTCATAAGGCCCAATCTAAGCTTCAGGGTTTTCATGGGACTGCTTCCCCTCATCCCCCACGTCATGAGCCTGTTTTACCCCCTGTAGTACCAGATACAGTCACAGCAACACCGTCTGTTGCGAATGACCTTCCAGTCACTTTAGAAAAGGTCCCTCCACAATTAGGAGATAAACAGGCCTCTGCTCCCTCTATGCCACCCCCTTTTGAGATTGTAAAAAGTAGGAGGTTTACTAGGGCATCATTAAAACAAGCTTCAACCTGTTCCTTGGTAACTGAGAATTTTTTTTCACCCTTCAAGATGAAATTGGGGATTCAGATTTAGAGTCTGAAGCTTCTTATCTCTCAGAAATTGTGACTGATGAAGAAGAAAGCAGGTCCACGGAACTTGCAAAGGATAAAAAGGAAAAAAGGAAAAAGAAAAAGTCAGCCAAAAAAATAGTGGTTAATTGATTCAATGGCTTCCTTGAAATTTGCTTCCTTTAATGTATGCAGCCTGAAAACATTCCATAGGCAGATATCTATCTTTTCACATCTCACATCTTTAAAACTAGATGTGATTTTTTTGCAGGAAACTAGGTTATCATCTCTTTCTGAAGTAAAAAGGTTACAAAGACAATGGACTGGTGGACCATCTTTTTGGTCCTTTGGGACAGAAGTTGCAGATGGAGTGGCTATCCTTTTTGGCAATCTATCTTTTAAAGTATCTCGGGTTATTGATTTGTCACCTGGTAGAGCTCTTATCCTAGACTGTTTGTGGGGAGATTATTTTTTTCGTTTTAACATTTATGGGCCACAGACTAAAACAGGCCGATAGATTTATTTACAGAAATAAAACCTTTTCTTTTTACTGAAGAAACATTTAGTGTGGGAAGGGACTTTAATTGTTCTCTTGATCACCAGATTAAAAACTGGCAGGGAAAAAGGTTTATTGTGATTCTAATGCCCTTTAGAAACAGTGAAGGATGTTAAACTCACAGATGCCTTTGCAGTTTGTATCCACATGGTGGTGAAACCTATCATAGGCATATTTTTTGCAACCAGGATTGACATGTTTTTATTTCCTATTATTTTCGGATTTTATCTTGCACTGTGTTTCCTTCAGAATTTTCTGACCATCATTTATTATTTTGTACATTATCATTACGACACCTTCCACCTAGATTATACTCCTTGATCCAACGGTGGAGTTAAATACTTCCTTTTATCTGATTCAGCATATTTTTCTAAATTGGAATTTTTTTTAGCTGCGAAATTCTCTACTTTAGATTTTTTTTCTTCCTCTTATGAGTGGTGGAAACATGTTAAATCTGAAATTAAACACTTGTTTCAATTATGGGGCAAGTGCAAAGTTGATGAGAATTATAGGAAATACCTGGTGCATAGAAATCATTTATATAGGCTTATGTCACTTCCCCCCAGACAACATCATTTGTTTCTCTCTCAAATAAAAGAAGTAAAACTACAAATGAGAAAGTATCAATATAGTAGAGCTAAGTCTTTGGATCTTGAGTTTCGTTTTAATGTAAAAATTCTCCCATGGCTGATCCTTTTCAAGCTTGTAAAGCGATTTAATCGGAGACCCTAATGTCAGGTTTGTTTAATTGACTAATGAACTTGTTACTTGGATGTGGGTATGTTAAATATTGTTCAGAATTATGTTCGGACTTGTTTTTCATCTCCACAAGTGCTATCTACGGATTCTTTTCCAAGCTCTGTACTTTCTACTCTCCCTAGCATTTCTGGTGATCTTGTTAAGTCTTTGATTAAACCCATCTCATCTCAGGAGGTGATTGCGGTCATTAAGCAATTGAAAACTGGATCTTCTCCTGGGTTAGATGGGATTCCTAATGAATTTTACAAGAAATGTATCGTTTATATGGGTTTTTTTCTTCCTTTGGTGTTTAATTCTTATTTGTCATCTAGGATTTCTTGTAAGGATTTTACAATATCTATAATGTCCTTTATTCATAAAAGGGGATAAAGCAATCCTTTCCAATTGGAGACCCTGTTTATTAAATAGTGATTATAAAATTTTATCGAAAATTCTGCATAATAGGTTGGAGAAATTAGCTGCAGTTTTAATTCATCCTGCACAAACCTGTGCTATAAAAAATAGAAAGATTCAACATAACCTTTATTTAATTAGAGATCTTTTTGCTAGCCAGTCAAGTTTTCGTACGTCGGAATTGGTTGCTGCTCTAGATCAGTCTAAGGCCTTTGACGCTGTTAGCCATTCCTATTTATATTTTGTTCTATCTGCTTATGGAATCCCTGATGTTTTTGTACAGTGGATCTCTCAATTATATGATTCTGCAGTTACTGTTCCAATAGTTAATGGTTTGATGGGTGAAAGGGTTAGAATTTCTAGAGGTGTTAGGCAGGGCTGTCCTTTAAGTCCCTTATTATACACCTTTACTTTAGACCCTATCATTCGCCATATTGTACATGATGTCTCCATAAAAGGGCTTGCTCCCTTGCCCCATTTAGAGACAGTAAAAGTAACTGCCTTTGAGGATGATGTTACGCTTCTTTTAGCAGATTCATTTTCTTTACGAAAGGCATTGGAGGTTTTTTTTCTCTTTGGCCAATATTCTGGGGCCTCTCTCAACATAAAAAAAAGTTTTGTGTTGCAATTAGGAAGCTTGGTCCCTGATTTAACTGATTGTTTTGGTATTCCCTTAGTGTCTGGGCCTCAAAAAATCTTGGGGGTCTGGTTTGGGGTGGAACACATGGAGGTTTATAATTGGGAAAAGCGGATAGAAATTGGAGAGCTTAAAATTAATCAGTGGAAACATTGGAAGCTTGGAAAGAAAAAGAGGGTATTGATTATTAAGAAATTTTTATTGCCCATTTTTCTTTATTTAAGCCATCTTTTTTTGCCTCCTTTTGCCCTAGAGACTAGGATTTACAGCATTTTTTTTTTCAGATGCTCTGGGGAAACAGGCTCAACCCAGTGAAAAGGGATTATACGTATCTTAAATATAGGGAAGGTGGTTTACATATGGTTAATCCTCTCATTTTTTTCATTCTATTTTTTTATTTTCCTCCCTCCCCTTTATTTGGCAGGAACCTTCTTTGCCATGGCATTTCTGGACCAAATCCTTATGGCATAAATATTTTTTTAGATGGTCTCTTTTTCCACCCAGGATTTTATTGTCAGATGACATTCCGAAGTATGGTCTTTCAACTCTTAAAAGATTATTCCAATGGCAGATTCCAATGCAAAAATTGCTTTCACTAACTAGGAAAGCCTTTTATGATTATGTTGTTTTCGATTTACAAAAGGTGATCTTACTTTTTCCTCTTTGCTCTCCATCGACTATGAAATATGCGCTCAATAAGTTAATTGATAATAGGATTCCTGTTAAAACTTGGGATGTTATTTGGATCTCCATTCATGGTCGATTGGGAGTGAGAGGAAACCTAAAATATAAACCAGTGTCTGATAGGTATTGTTTAAGGAATGAATGTATCGCTGAAGAAGAAAGTCAGTCCCATTTTTTTATTGACTGCCCAGATAGTCAAAGATTTTGGGAATTTGCAGCCTTGCACTGGAATTTGTCCGCTTTTCGGTCTATTACTTATTCTACTTTAGTATTGGGTGACTATTCGGGTAGATGGGAGCAGTATCATAGAAGTACATTGAATGTTTTCTTTGCCCTTCTACAATATTTTTTATGGCAAGCACGTTGTCATTTTGTGTTACAGCAACTTATTACAGAGTTTTCCTCAATTGTATCTGCTGTTGATTCTGAATTGCATGTACTTCGTTTACAGGATGAGAAGAAATAGAAACATAGAAACATAGAAACATAGAAGTTGACGGCAGATAAGGACCGTAAGGCCCATCCAGTCTGCCCATTTCTTTTTCTACCTTATAAATGTGCCATCGGCCTTTGCGATGTCAGTGACCTATCTATTCATAGTCATTTGTATTGCTCCCTTATGCCTATCCCATGCCTGTTTGAAGCCCTGCACTGTATTCATAGCCACTACTTCTTGTGGTAAGCCATTCCATGCATCTACCACCCTTTCTGTGAAAAAGAATTTCCTCACATTCCCCCTTAATCGGCCTCCCTCTAATCTCATGCTGTGTCCTCTTGTCCTGCTATTTTTCTATTTAAACATGTTAGACTTTTTCACCTTGTTTATGCCCTTAAGGTGTTTAAATGTCTCGATCATATCACCCTCTCCCTCCTTTGCTCAAGGGTATACATATTGAGCTCCGTTAATCTGTCCTCATATGTCTTCTGATGCAGTCCCTGCACCATTTTGGTTGCCCTCTTCTGGACTGCCTCAATTTGGTTAATGTCCTTGTGAAGGGTGTGGCCTCCAATACTGCCGCAGTACTCCAGATGGGGCTAACCAATGTCTTGTACAGAGGATTACACCTCCCTCTTACGACTTGTGATACCCTACTAATACACCTAACACCCCCTAGCCTTACCTACTGCTTTAGAGGTCTGCTTGGATGATTTCAGGTCATCAGTGATGATGATGCCCAAGTCTCTTTCTTCCTTTGTGACTGCTAGCAACTCCCCTCCCAGCCTATAAGTGGCTTCAGGGTTTCTCTTCCCTATGTGCATGATTTTGCACTTCTTTGCATTAAATCCCAGTTGCCACTTTTCTGACCATTCTGCTAGTTTATCCAGATCTCTTCTCATTCTGCCCACCCCATCTGGATCATCTACTCTGTTGCAGATCTTGGTGTCATCTGCAAACAGACAAGCCTTACCCTCTAGTCCATCTGCTAGGTCACTAATGAAGATGTTGAATAGGACTGGCCCCAGGACTGATCCCTGAGGTACCCCACTTGTGACTTGCATCTCTTCTGACTGTATACCATTTACCACCACTCTCTGTTTTCTGCCAGTCAACCAGTTTGCCACCCAGTTGACCAACTTCTGACCCACCCCGAGCCTACCTAGCTTATTTATCAATCTTCTATGTGGAACAGTGTCAAAAGCTTTGCTGAAGTCAAGGTAGGCTACATCAACTGCTCCCTTGGTCCCACTCTGGTTACCCAGTCAAAGAAATCTATGAGATTAGTTTGACAGGACCTTCCTTTGTAAACCCATGCTGTCTTGGATCCTGTGCCCCTATGGATTCCAGGTGTTGCACTATCCTTTCCTTAAGAGTGCTTCCATAATCTTGCCCACTACTGAGGTAAGACTGACGGTCTGTAGTTCCCCGCCTCCTCCTGCTACCACTCTTGTGGAGTGGGATCACATGAGCCCTTCTCCAGTCTTCTGGGACTCTCCTGTGCTCAGAGACTCACTAAACAATTCTGCTAATGGCTCTGCTAGTTCCTCCTTTAGCTCCTTAAGTACCCTGGGATGTATGCCATCAGGTCCCATTGCCTTATCCACCCTGAGCTAGCAAGCTCTTGTAGGACCCTTTCTTTTGTGAAGGGAGTAGTGCTCACCTCCCTCCCCTGTGTCCATGATGTTGAGCTGTGGGCCCTGCCCTACCTTCTCTTCAGTGAATACTGAGCAAAAGTATCTATTTAGGATAGATGCCTTTACAGGTCCTCCTCCTCACATGCTCCCTTTCTCCATTAAGCTTAGAATACCCCTCTGGACTTTCTCCTTTCACTAATGTATCTATAGAAAGTCTTGTCACCTTCTTTACTGTTTGTGCTAGTGTTTCCTCAGTTTGGGACTTTGCCTGCCTTACTGCCTTACCTGCTTCCCTTAGGGCAGTTTGGTATGCCCCCTATCTTCATCCCGCTGTGTTCCTTTATATTTTCTGAAGGCCAGCCTTTGGCTCTGACCTTTCTGCTACTGTATTTGAGAACCAAAGTGGTTTCTTCTTCTTTTGCACTTCCTTTTCTGTCTAACACAATGGGATGTTGCTTCAAGTATTGTATCCTTAATGCTTGCCCACTTTGCCTGTACCTCCTCACCTGTGTTTCTTTTGCCAGGGCTAGCTTAACTCTGTTGGCCATCTTATCAAAGTCAGCTCCTCTGAAGTCCCATATTTTGCCTTGGAATGGGATGATTTAGATGTAGTAGCCAAATTGAACCATACCATGTGATGGTCACTGGCTCCCAGGTGACCTTCTACCTGGAGATCTGTGATCCCTTCTTTGTTAGTCAGTACTAGATCTAGGATAGCCCTGTCTCTTGTGGGTTGCTGTACCAGTTGTTTGAGGCCCTCCTGCAGGAATCCACTATGAGTCTAGTTCTGGCAGATGTTCCTGCTGGTATTGACCAATCTGTATCTGGCATGTTGAAGTCTCCCATTATCAGAACCTCCCCTTTAGCTGTCATGTTTTGTATATCTTCTAACAGTAATGTGTCTATGTCCTCCCTCTGGTCTGGGGGCCTGTAGACAACCCCAGTTCTTATGGCTGTCCCATTTCCTGTTTCCAGGGTGACCCACAGTTCTTCTGGCTCCTTATGTGTATTCTGAATTTCTGTAGCTTTGATATTTTCATTAACATACAGGGCCACTCCTCCCCCCCTTTTTGCACCTCGGTCTCTTCTGAACAATACATAGCCAGGTACTGAAGTCTCCCAAGTGTGGTTACTGGTAAACCACGTCTCACTAATTGCTACTATGTCCAGTTTAGCCTCTGACATTATTGCCTGCAGGTCTGGGATCTTATTTCCCAGGCTGTGAGCATTTGTGTACATGATTTTCCATTGGCCAGATTTTGGTGTGTTAGTTGTTGGGTGAGGTTTGGCATTACCCCTGTGCATCGTATGGGGAGACAAACCTTTTTTCTTACCTGGTGATGCAAATGAATGGCAAACACACTGAATTCCAGTTTGACCACTAGCTGAGGGGGGAGGGGTGTTCTTCCCATTCAACGTATGGGAATACTCCAGATCTTATGTTAACTATTTATGGAATCATTTTCCTTTTGTTTGATTTTTTTGTATTTTTGTATGTGTTTCTTTTCTCCTCTGCTTGTATATGGATATTCTGTTTTCTGTGATGTTGTGTTTTTTGTTTAATAAAATCTCCCCTACTCTTTTCGATAAGTGCCATGGGATCTTTAACATCCACCTGAACTACCACCAATCCAGGCAGATGGGACCTCGGTTTAACGTCTCATCCGGAAGACGGCACCTCAGAAGTGCAGCACCCCTCTCATGCTGCACTACAGTGTCAATACTGGGATATTAACCCAAGTGCCAGATGTGGGAACTGAACCCACAGCCCTCTGATCTCCCGGCCTCAGAGGCGAGTGTGCTACCTACTGAGCCACTGACACTGCACTGGCCGAGGTGGGCCATTGACTGGTAAAATCCACTGGCCCCACAAATCTTTCCACTGGCCCAGTTGGTGTACATAGTGAAGTGCTGCCCAGCACTAGAGTGAGCCCAGCATGCGCAGCACATCACAAAGTGACGTCATCACATCAGCACGCACTTGTCTGGACACATGCTAGTGTCTGGGCCCCTGCCTGACCCAAACAATAGCAGCACCAAATGCCCGCAGGGGTCGAAATTGGCACCAGCCTGCTGGCCAAATGCTGGTCGACATCGGACTAGTGCGATTTTTATTTAACTAGCCCAGTGGGCTTGTACTGGAGAAGGCAGCACTTCAGTATGTACACCAACTGGGCCAGTGGAAAGATCTGTGGGGCCAGTGGATTTTACCAGTCACTGGCCCTGCTGACTAGTGGCTGTAAAACTTAATTTTGACCCCTGAAATGACATGATAGAATGAACCTTCTAAGCAGGGCCGTCCTTTAATACCCCGTGTTTTACTGTCACCTGACCACAGGCATCTCACTGACAGGATAGAGTGCCAGTCTTGGTCATGAGGTGGTAATGGGACATAGTCTAGGATGAAAGCCGCCTTGCATATCAGTGTCCTGCAGCAGCTATGAGCAACTTAACTGGCTTTAAGGCATTCCGTTCCCTAGTGGCAGGCTGCAGTGCATTAGAGGACCTAATATAATTAGGGTTTCCAGTTTTAGGTGTTTATTTTTTGTAAAAAAAAGGTGTTTATTTTTGGCATTTTTCTCCCCATTTCAGAAGTACCAAAAATCTGTTATTTTAGGTGAAATCAATTTCTCGGACAACAAAAATCTTTATAAATCAGTGTTTATTCACTCAAGTTAAAAAATAGATATTACACTTTTTCAAACTGTGTACCATGCCTATTGCATGTTAGCACCATAGATATTGCACTATATTAATATTGCATTAGTTTTACAAAATAGTGCACCATAACTGTAGAACTATACATATATAAATATGGAGATGGTGATGGTGAACTAGGAGCAGCACGGGAATTAGAGCTCTGTTCCACCATATAAGTGAAAGGTGTAATACAAAAAAAACACGATCCACCCACATATCCAGCTCACAGTTGGTCAGCTGGAAGAGTGGGGACACAATGAAATTCGATGTTTTTCGGTTATAACTGATTTCCCGATTTTCACCACGGTGGTGTTTTACCGGTGTTTATCGGTTATAACCTAAAACCGGAAACCCTAAATATAATGCAGTACCTTGATGGCAGGTGAACAGCCCCTTAGAGCAGGGATGCCCTTTCAACCTTCTCATCTTACCCTCCATGTGAACAAGGTGCCTCACTTACAGGATGGGGAGCCAGTCTTGGTCAGGAAGTGGTGCACGGCTGCTGGTCCGGTAAGGAACCCTCCTTGCACATCGGTATCTTGTGGCTAAGGATTACTTGGCAGGCTCTTGTGGCATTTAGTTCTCTAGTGACAACCTCAGGTGCAACAGAGGACCGTAACCTACACTTGTCTATAATCCATGATAATGCCTGATGTGGAAGATCATATTGCTATTATGAGTCAATAAAGATCATAATTCGAGCTTTCCTGAATGTTTTTGCACTTTTACAGAACTTTGTGGTGATGTGGCTTCAGGGAGATTGTTCTGGAATACAGACTACATTAAACCAATCATAATGAGTTTCTGGTCATCCACTGATAATATCCGATATGCTCAGAAGATGCTTTGTGCAAGGGAGTTCATGATACTGAGAGGGTGACTGCTAGCAAACTAGCATTTAATTTATTGTTAGTGGGTTAAACATTTTGCTGCAGCTGAGTGTTACTTGCCGTTATACTTTTCCTTTTTAAAACAGGTACAGGTTTCTTAATGGTTAGTGATCAAAAAGGCATTTTAGACGTTTGTGAAATGTTATGCTGTGGTACTGAGCATCTGTATCAGTTACTCGTCTTGCGAGTCTTTGATGAAAAGAAACTGCTATGTGTAATTGCTGCTTCAGTTAAATGATTAGTTTGGTGTTGCCACTGCTGTTCCATTGTTAGTGAACTGTAACACAGGTACAATAAGAACAATTATTTACATGAAGTATTAGTGCAGGAGATTTATCGATGTAGTCATAGTAACAAATAGGTTGTGATAAGGTGCTGCATTCATGGCTTTTGATTATTTTTCCTTTTAGTAACAATAATGTGACGATCTTACTTTGAGAGGTCTCTTGCAGTAGGAAATAACCATAAGGACTGAGCTGCCAGGCACTAGGACCACACGGAAAACTTCAGCAGTGTCTGGCGGGAGACCACCCACCTGGTGTCATGTGATCGACATCGGTCTGGCACTGAATAGTGGGCGGTCCCCACGCCCACCCGCCACTTCTTTCCTGCCGTCGACCTGCACATGTCAGACCTTGCAGAGCGCTGCTACAGTCAACTGCCATTTTCGATTCGTATATCTTTTGAATTTTCATTTCTTTTTCGTACAAAAATGAGTATTTGTTGCCAGATTGCATGTTTTCTCCAACTCCTTCAGAATCTCATTAAAACAAGTGTTCATGCAGCAAGCAGCTTCCGGAGAAGGACACCCACAATATGTGCCTTCTGTGCCTCAGACACGACCACGACATCGAGGTCTGTGCTGCCTGCCAGAAGTTCGACCAGGCCACATCGAAGCACTGGAAGCTCACCTTTTGAAATAAAAACTCACTTCCATGGTAAAGGAGCTGCAGCAGTTCAGGAGCTCTTCATCATCCCCAGGGGGTTCTCCTGGCTCCCAAAAGCAGAAGAAGAAGAAGAAGGATAAACAGAAGAACTGAGACCGGGATCGGTCTCCCTCCAGGCCATGGCCTCCTGTTGGGACCGTGGCCGAAGAGTGGCCTTCCACCAGTAAAGATTGTGCCCCACCAGCCAAGTCTGTTCCTCCCTCTTCAGAGCAGCCATTGCCCCCCCCCCCATCTGAGCTAATCACGGTTCAGGTGGGTGCCTCTGGATATTCGGAGGCTTCTACCACTCTTAGGTCCCTCAAAACTCATGGGTCTAAGTCCAGTGGTTCGACTGGTAAGTGGAGCGTCGGGCCTTCTGTTGACCACACAGCCCCGGTTGATAAGTCGGGTGTCGGTTCTTCCGACGACCGTCCAGCGCCAGGCGCTCATGTCGGACCCCAATTCGAGGTCTGACATCTGTCCCTCAGACCAGCACCTGCTGCTACCTTTGCCGCAGCCCCCGGAGGAATCCTTCTCCTGGCACACTCCTTCTTTGCCTATGGTGGAACCTCTGGCCTCCCCTGTTTGTTCAGAGCCGGAGGAGGAGGAGGAGGAGGAGTAGGAGGAGGAACAGCTGCCTGCTGACCTACCTACCAAGCCAGCACCAGTCCATCCAATGCCAGATCTCCCCAGAGAGCCTCTGGCTCCCATGCCTTTGGTCCCTCCATCTGGACCTATTGCTGTTCCCCCAGACCCCAGAGGGACCCTCCAACCCTTCTGGGCCGTCGCTACCCGTAGGCCCGCAGCCAGACCCTGGTCTACCAGGCCCCTCCAATGTTCCTTCAGGGTCCCTGCTGGGTCTTTTGGCACCACTGTCAGGTCCTTCACTGGGCTACCCAATGCCGGGCTGTACCACACCAGGTTACCCTACTCCAGGGTATCTCATGCCAAGGTACCCAATGCCAGGGTACCCCACGCCGGGATACCTAATGGCGGCTTATCATGCCCCCAGATATCCAATGCTGGGGTATCCTATGCCAGGATTCCCAATGCTGGGCTATCCAATGCTGGGATACCCAATGCCGTGCTAGCCACCGGTGTATCAGCCCCCACCTCCTCCACCCTCTCCACAGCCACAGGTGGACTACGAGGTGCTGTTTGAGTCTTGGTGGAGTAGAACCAAGACACAGCTAGTTTCAGAACAGGACTGCCGTCAGCCAGTTCTGGCCCCTACTTCATGGTCCCCCTCGCCCGTGGAATCACATCCCTCCACGTCGGGTGCTTCCACAGTGAAGGGCCGGGGTAGCGGGTTGTCAGAACCTCAAAAGGAGGTTCCCCTTCATAGGTCATTGACTCCAGATAGGAGTCCTTCATCAGAATCAGAGTTTGATTTCTGCTCCTCCTCTGCCTTGAGCTATGACTCTCCTCCTCTGGAGGGCCCTAAGTCCAAGAAGACTCCCAAGTCTCCCCCCGGAGGACCCTTCTTTCACAGAAATCCTTCAATAGATTCAGGAGGCTAACGGATGGAAGACTGAAGAACAGGACCCTCGGCGTAAATGGTTAGCGGAGCACCTCGACCTTCCAGAGCTGACTCCCCTCCTTGTTCCTCCGTGGATTGGACCTCATGACAACTTGACCACTACAATATGGCAACAGCCGTCGTCAGTGGCAGCTGTCTCTAAAAAGGTGGACAGGCTGTATCATGCCCCAGATGGCAAGGACCACCTCAGCACCCAAACTAAAGCTGATTCAGTGGTCATAAATGCGGCCCATGACCACTCTACTACACCCAAGCACATGAGTACCTCTCCTCCAGATAAAAAGTCAAGGCAGTTGGACCAGTACGGACATAAGGTTTACTCATCCTCCACCTTGGCTTTGAGGGCTCTGAACTACATTGCCCAAATGGTCTGCTACCAGAAGGCAATCCTGGGGCAGCTAAAGTCTGAGTTTGAAGCCTTTCCTGACTCTGAGGCCAAGGCCAAGATTGAACAGACTGTCTGGACGGCAGAAATTACCTGCTGCCACACTTTATGCGTGATTTATGATGCTGTCGACGCTTCCTCTAGGAGTGCTTCAACAGCTGTTTCTCTTTGCAGGTATTCCTGGCTGCGGGTCTCTGGCTTCACCCAGGATGTTCAGTCATTCATCCTGCATGCCCCTTCTTGAGGCTTGGTGCTCTTCGAGAGGAACATCAAGGATCTCTTGGCTGACCTTCAGGAGAGTGGTAAGGCTCTGTGCACTGTACAATCTTTGTACCTCTCCAGTGCTGAGGCTAGGCAGCCATTTGTTGGTAGCCCTCATTAGCATAACCTTCATGGCTGAAGTCACCCGAGGTGTGCAAGATGTCCACCTGCGGGTCTGTCAGCGTGATGGAGCGAGCGGATCTTTTCTATTAAAATTCCAGTGCTCCAGGTACTAAAAAAATTTATTTTATGTTGAAAGCCCTAATCGGGCGTTTCTGCAGCCACTGCTGCACTGAGGGGCTCAATCGGAGTTTCCCTTTAAGTAAGTGCTAATGGTGTTACCTGGCATACTTTACACCTCCTAGGTTGACTGCTTTCATAAACAAAGGGCTGTATTGTCAAGAGAACGTGTTTGTAACCTGGACATGCATCTAAAACAATGAATGATATGACAAAATCTGTTTCAAAAGTGTGTGAGCACTCAAAATGGCTCAAAAACCCTGACCAGCACAGAACAAAATCAGATTTCCTGATAAGGACCCTGAAAACCTGGTCACCAGGTAAAAAACCTGACAGGTGGTAACCTTACTGGTGCCTCATGATAATCCTCTCTATTCTCTCTCACTCACACCTCCAGAAAAGTTAAGTTGTTTAACTTGTTTGCAAATCGGATTATTGGTAATGTGAGCATCCAGTGATAATGTCCCTGTCCTTACAGAAATGAATACGGTAGCAGTACTGTACTTACTTTAGTTCTGGCTCCAGGCTCAGTCAGATTCATTTCCAATGGTAAAGTCAAATAATTCAGTGCAATCAGTGGCACTAATTAAAAGATGCTGGTTAAACTAGTGTACCTGGTACTACTTTATACAGGACAGGAGGTTTAGTTAAGTGTAAATGTTGGATGTGAAGGGACCCACAGGGAATGGGAGTGGCGGGGCCCAGCAGGGGGCTGCACAGGGGCCCAGAATGGTTCAGGGCCTCCTGTCTTAAATCCTTTGCTTTTCTGCAGATTTTTCCTGCCTCCAGTGTTCAGTCTTTGCCTGACCTCCACTGCTTGGGGCTCAGTCCTAATGGTTATTGCCTACTGCAAGAGCCCTCTCGAAGTAAGATAGTACAGTTACATAAGAGCTTACCGTAACAATAGATCTTCAAGAGAGGCTCTTGCAGTAGGCAAGCTTTTCCCTCCCTCCCTCCTCCGTCCCCCTGCTGCTGCTTCTTTTCAGCCTTTCTTCTGGCTCCAGGAGCCCAGTCCTCCTTCTTTCACACCTTTCTTAGGTCTCCGGTGGGAGAACTGGAGGGTGGGCATGGGGACTGCCCACTATATAGCACTGGACCGACGTCAGTCACTTGACAGTTGGCGAGCAGTTCCCCACCAGACACTGCTAGGTAAAGTTTTCCGTGTGATTGTAGCACCTGGCAGCTCAGTCCTAATAGTTAATGCCTACTGCAAGAGCCTCTCTCGAAGATCTACTGTTACGGTAAGTTCTTACGTAACTGTACTTTTTCTGATCATGCTTCATATTTTAAGTGTCCGTTTCAATGTAACTGCGGGGTAGGTAATTATTAATTACATTCAACAGGGGTAAATACACTGTAGTTACTCATTTGTTGCATGTAACTGCAGTTGCAATGCAGTTAAACAGTGTAGTTAAGGAAACAAAGAGCTACTGACGCCACAAAGAAAATTTTAACAGGCATAATAATTAGGTACAATTCTGTCTGCATTCCATTTATATTTTATATATTTCTCCTCCCCATTATTTATTACTAAGGAAATTTGCATGAATATATTATTTTTATCCCTTATAGTTTCTTTAGAGTCTGTCTGCCTCTGTCACTTACTCCCTACTTCAAATCATAATCATCTGTTGTGATATCACAGTTGGCATGGGAGTAACTGTGATGTCACCATCTGTACTCTGTGACTTCAGGTAGGGAGAAAGCAGCAGGAATAGACAAACTCTTCAGGAGCAAAGATCCTATTTTCATACAGATGACCTCAGTAATAAATAATGGAGAGGAGGAATACAGCACTAATGGGAAATACAAGCTGAACTGTATCTAAATATTAGGTTTGTTAAAGTTCTCCTGAACGTATCAGCAGCTCTTTAAAATGCTACTAGTTTTTCCAGATGCTTAACGTTTATATGCAAATGACTCAATGGCAAACATCTCAACGGGCAGCCTGGGCCAATCGGAAGCCTTCCTGAGCCTGGCGCCCTTTTTTGAAATCTCAAGCAGAGTCAGAGGAGAGTGAGAGAGACAGTATATAGAGCGCTGCAGCTTCAGCGCTGGCAGTGTCGGGAAGGGAGCACCAGGAAGGAAGGACCGGGGAAGAGGCTGGCAAATAACTCAACTCATAACCCCTTCTGGTCCCATCTCTGATCCTGCTGAGATTGAGAACACTTTTAACACAAAATTCACCGACTTATCCTCCCATCTCAGAAAACTCCACCCCCCAGCCTCCCCCAGACCCGAATCACCAACCAAATTGCTCCTCCTCAAACACCACCCTGCCCCACCTTTCCACTTCAGAGCTGTTGGGCAGAATGTCACTATCAAACTCCTCAAGTCTCTCCCGGCCAAAGGAAGCCGTGGCAGTGATGGGACTATACCCCGTATTTCTAAAACTTATCTCCCCAGCCATTGTTAAACCCCTCACTTTCATATTCAGCCTTGCCCTTTCTACATCCACTGTGCCTGACTCTTGGAAACATACACATGTGGTACCAATTTTAAAAGCAGGTGATCCCCTCTCCCCTGATAACTACAGACCCATCTCCCTCCTCCCCCACCTAAGTAAACTGCTGGAAAAAATTGTACACTTCAGCTATCAGAACACCTAGAAAAATATCACCTCCTATGTCCCCTCCAGCATGATTTCCGTAAGGACCACAGTATCTCCTCTGCTTTGGCCCTTTTCTCCGACCATGTTCTAAGAAACATGGACATGGGCAAATCCACAGGTGCTGTTTTCGTGGATTTATCAAAGACTTTTGACCTTATTGACCACCACCTTCTCCACTCCACCCTACTTCATTTTGGCTGCTCCCAGGGAACTGCTGCTTGGTTCTGCAGCTGTCTCTCTAACAGGTCTCAGTCTGTCATTATTGGTAAAAATTCCTCTACTGCCCTACCTGTACACAGTGGAGTCCTCCAGGGTTCCATACTCAATCCACTACTCTTTTCCATGTTTATTAATGCACTCCCCGAGGAAAGCCTCAATTGTAAGGCACTCCTCTATGCGGACGACCTAGTCCGCTACCATAGCAATAAATCATTTGAATCCATCTCTTTCACCCTCACATGAAACTATGGCTCTGCCCATCAATGGTTCCTCTCCAGCAAGCTCCCGGTCAATAAAAAAAAAAAGACAGAATCTATGCTTTTTGGCTCTAACCCATTCCTTGCCAAGGTCACCAAAACTAACTCCTCCTTCCTTGTACTCACTCCAGCAGCCCCCTCCCCCTCGAAAATGTCCCCTCTTTCAAGTACCTTTGTGTTACCCTGGATCCCACCCTTACTTTCTCTGAGCATATTAATAACACTGTGTGGAGAATCCACCAGAAGTTAGGCACTGCCTACTGACTCACACATCCTCCGTCTGCCAAAGTGCGCCTTGCCATTGCACAAGGTAACCTACCACCCCTCCTTGACTGCTGCTCCCCTGTCTACTCCATTGTGCCCTCTACATTACAGTCGTGGCTAAACACAACATACAATTTCATCTGTTGATTTGTCCTTCAAGCTCCCTACTCTACCCATCACCGCACACTCCACTAGTCCCTAGGGTGGCTCTCACTACAACAAGGTCATTTCAGCTATGCCATGGGCAGCTTGGTGGGCAGTTCACTTAGGAATGACTACCTGTCCCCCTACTCATCCCTTCTGACAGGTAGGGTGGTTTCAAGGACCCTTAGGGTATCCTCAGTCCCTCCACTGGAAGTACCACGCATCTCCACTGCCATGGGTAGTAAAGCGTTCTCCGTCTCTGCCCCCTCCCTATGGAGTAGACTCCCATCGTCCATCCACTCGTCCCCCTCCCACCTGTCCTTCAAAAAAAACAAACTAAAAGACTGGCTCCTGACTGCAGCCACTTGTCACTGCTCTCCACAACAACACTAGGGCCTACAAACCACCCATGCTCTATAACGTGACAGTTTCGCTGCTTGCCCCACCTCAATCAATCAATCAAAAACTTTATTTAACCATGCAATTCATCCTTGAGCAAGTTCATTTGTAAGATGGTCCTGGACAGAAAACATACAAGTACATACAGAGACTGATACTTATAGTACAGAGCCATTAACATAAATGTACAGCGTTATTACACATGGGAGGAGAACATTAATGAAAAGTTGTAAAGGTAAGTGGATGCAATAAGTATAAGGAAATAGGAAAAAGATTGGGGGGGAAGGGCAGACAGGATAGGGGGATCAGCTTAAAAGAGAGATGCTATAGTTGCAAGGAAAGTGGAAAAAAAGTGCTGGTGTTGGTGGAGTTAGTGCTGATGTTGTCAGTGGCCAAGGCAGGAGAATGGCAAGGTACTTGTAGGTTTACCTAAAGAAGGCACAGGTGTCCTTTAGGTAGCGTGCTAGCAGCATGCCCCTGCCCCTCCCTTTCTCACCTGTGTCTTCTTATGCCCTGGCCCCCCAGTATCCTATTGCACCTTGCACATTTGCTCTCTGATCCTGCTTTGCTCTCAAAGAAGTCCATGAAAGTTTGATTGTCTGACTCTGCACAGCTTTTGTTGTTGGGTACCCGATGTTATTGTGAAAATGTATCATATAATTACATTTGTAACATGGCAAAATGAACAAGTAGCCGAACGACAAAAATGACTGGACGAAGTAAATCACATCTCCATATCTCAACACGGCATTATTTAAGCAATAATGCTGTGCTGAAACAGAAGTACCTTCAGAATCCACGTAAGGAAAAAAGCACTGTGTACAAAAGTCCAGGGCAGCTCATAAAGAAGTGCTTGTTTTTCCCACCCACCCAAGTGCTCGTAACTCTCACGCCAGGTAGAAACACACAATACGAGACTAGTATACCAGGACAGAACGTGTAAATCAGTCGGCGAGTAAAAATGGGAAAGACTCGCATTACCTTTAGCATTTCAGGAGAGGTCGATTTGCAGAAGTGGGTAGATGCGAAGTTCATGACTCACAGTCCGAGAGATAATATTTCTCAAGCAAGCAGCCATGACCCGGAAATCATAGAAATGTAAGTTCCCAGTGGTGTTGTCTGCAAAAAAAAAAAAGAGAGAAAAAGAAACATTTAAACTGTTGTAGTGAAACATGTAAAAAGTCACAGAAATCAATAGATAGTATAGTAACAACTAACAGACATGCTATATTATCAGAAAAGAAGCTAGATGAGCTGGAATGGAACAAAGTGGAGCTGAATACCCCAAAAAACACACTGTAGGCATGCAGTGTATTTTCTGACTGGCTAAGAGCTAATAACATGTCAATCGATATAGCAACTGTCGAAGTGGACACACTAGCAGGAATGCTTAGACAGTTCTATGGGTCTGTTAGAACTGAGGGGTCAGAAGAGTATAGTATCAGCTCCTTGATGGGAATCCAAGCAGGACTCAATGGCTACTTTAACAGTGTTGAAGATAGGCACAATATTAACATTATGTCTGACCCTGAGTTCCAGCCTGTTAATAATGTATTTGTAGCAATAATGAAAAAGTATAGGAGAGCAGGAAAAGATGTAGCAAGCCATCACGCATCCATTAGCAAAGAGGATGTTGAAAAAATCAGAACATGCTCGAAGTTGAATCCAGAGACTGCGTACGGCTTAGTCCGGCACCTCTGGTTTGAAATCCAGCTTGGTCGAGCAAGGAGAGGATGTGAGGGCCTCAGACAGCTAAAGCAGGGGTTGTTTACAGTGCAACAAGACAGTAGTGGCACAGAATACATAACTATCAGTTTTAGTGAAGCCACAAAAAACCATGGAGCTATAAATGAATCTAATAAAGAAGCTATCAGAGGTGTGCTGTATTCACGAGTAGACTCTCCTCACTGCCCTGTTGCTCTTTTTTAAGAGTATGTTAGTAGAGGTCCAACTAATGCCCCATCTTTCTATCTGCACCCAATCAAACAGCCACAACATGTTCTAGATAAGAGGGAAATATGGTACTCGAAACAACCGATGGGACGTAGCTACTTAGGAGAGATGATGTCCCACATACCAGAGGAAGCCTCACTAAGTAAGCGCTACACTAATCATAGTGTGAGGAGCACCCCAGTATAAATGCTGTCGGAGGCTGGTCTCGCGTCTCAAGAAATACGGTTGCTGACTGGTCACCGATGTGACACCAGTCTCCAAAACTACTGGGCACCAAGTACACATGACAGAAAGAAATGGTCCCAAATATTGTCGAAGACAAACAAGCCACAAACTATGGGAAGCAGTGGAAAAAATAATGTGCCAGAAGAAGGACAAACCAGACTGACTGCAAGAAAGACAGAAAAAAATGGAAAAGCACATAGACCTGAAGAAGTATTGTCACAGAAACCAGAAGTACCATCATTAAATAAAGAACCAGTCACAGCTGCAAGCAGTAGTAGTGCCTACGGACAAGAGCACTCCAGAAAACAAGCACTTTGGGAGCACACACGCAGGCGTGAGCGTCTTGAGTGAGCGAAATACTCCAAACCGTTCCACTTTGAATGGATTCATGGTACGCTGAACTATATCGTTTAATTATTAAGTGCTAGAACATACCTCCCGACTCAAAGAAATAGCCGTGACATAGCGATGCACAATTTTACAGGAGGAACCAGAGGCAAATAAAGAGTACCTAATACGATATGGAATGGACGGCCAACAGCTAAACACAAGGTCAGACAGTATGGTAGTGAGTGCGATACCTAACTCTCGAAAGAGACAGAGCAGCATATCGGAGACCTCCTAAGCATGCTATGAGAATAACAGCCATGCAGATTTACACAATGTAGTTAAAATTACTTTAAATAAGCCTTCATCTCTCAGTATGTGAAATTTGTTTTGTATAACATCTGTATGTAAATAATTATTTCTTCACGTTTGCAAAAGTGCAGTAAACATTTGTAACAAAACAAAACTGTGTCTCAATACTATTTCTTAATACTATGTACTTTTGTAACAGACTTAAGTATTAGAAAACCATGTTACAAGAGCATTAAGCAACTCCGTAGGTGGCATCTAATGGGGAATTAATGCATGGTTGGGCCGTTGTAGGCACTTGGCCTTCGACCTCGTGCCACAACCCTCCCAACCATGCATTAATTCCTCATTAGATGCCATCTTCGTCGTGCTTAATGCTTACATAGCTACTGACTGTTATTGCAGTATTGCTCTCATTGTAATCACATGTACTTGTCCTATTACCATTATTGTTTGTATAACCAGTCATTCAATGTACATTGTTTTCATCACCTCATGTTGAGGTGTGTTTATCCTGTGCTCCTGTATGTACTGTTTTTTGGCTCATGTTATTGCCACCTTGTGGCCTGGGTTATGACTGAAAATGGTCCTTTGGTTCAGCTCACTTACCCGGTTACCAAAGACATACATACATAAATAAATAATGCCGCTGTTATGTAGGTGTGTGGCAGTTCTCCAAAAATGACAATGTACCCACCCTACACACATCCACATCATACATCATTTGAAAGCTTGCTGTACATTTAAATGAGGTATGATGTGGAGCTGTAAGCCTGTAGGCATGATTAAACAATGGTACCCAAAATGAGGAAGTGTCATTTTGTGCACAGTTCCAGAAACACTGCAACATGACTTTGACTCCAGTTTTCACTGTCTAAATTAATTTCAACACCTTAATGTGGTGTTTATTGGTCAACGCTACCAAATGACAATGTATTAAAAAATTTATATTGGTTTTCCATTGGCTAGTATTTTTTTTTTCAGAAATGATGATGCTGATTAGAATGTGGCAAAATGGCGAATATCAGCATTTTACAGTATACTAAAATGAAATGTTTTCACATCGCAGAGTCTTAATTGTCAAAGTGTCTCACAAGTGATTATAATAGTTTTCTAGATTTTCAATTGAAACTTGCTGCCCAGATCAGTCTCATACTGAAGGTTGTGCACCACTAGCAGTAGATTGCTTGCCCATAATATGTACTGCATAGTGGTAGGGTTACCACCTGTCCCTATTTTCACAGGACAGTCCTGATTTGGGCAGCTGTGTCCTGCAGAAAAACATGAAAAATACTAAATGTCCTGACATTATAGTAGAAAAAATATTTTCTGATTTTCCTCTAAATGTTGCAAGAAACTATAATACCTTAACTAAAATATCTTAAAATAATAGACAACACAAGCAACAACTAAAAAATTACAACACTTAATCTTAATTCTGATTATTTAGAGAAAACATGTCTGTTGCATTGGTCAAGATGACATATTGTCCTGTGAAAAATCCAGTTTCAGTAAGAAATGTCCCACTTTGGGCTTCTTAAAAGGTGGTAACCCTACATAGTGGGTGGATATAAATGTACATGAATTCCTAATGTAATGCATACCTCTCAAGTGTCACACATTATAAGGTATGTCACTCATTTTACCTCTCAGAAACCCTTGGTCCATCATGGAGAAGGTGATATTCCACATTCCTCACTGAGACTTTAAAGCAGAAATTCATAATAATCTATTATGCTCAGTTATACAAAAACAGTATGAACATTAGTGCACTGATAGCTATAGTGTTCTGAGCTTCCAGTGCCATGTTAGACGATATGTCACACATTTTGCTCATTTGCCACACATCATGTCACACATTTTGGTGAAGAAAGGTTGAGAGGTATGATGTAATGTTTCTCCATTTGTAAGCTTTTGTACGTACAATGTAGCATCTAATCTGCCTGGTAGAATTTTTTTTTTTTTCTACTTTCTGTTTATTGTCATTTCAGAGAATAACAAGACAGGATACAATATCTCATGCAGGCATTCAACAGTTAATAGTGGGCGCAAACCCATACAAATGAAAGGGAGAAAATCAAGTCAAAGCCCTACACTCTGGCACAGTAGGAGATGGGGGAATTCCTGAAATCTATGTAATGTCCATGCTCAAAATGTCCATTAGTGCCAGCCGCTTCAATGGTATGGGTAGCGACCTCTAGAGAGAAGTAAAGGTAAAGTAAAATACACTAGCTGGAGTGCTATAACCCCTTCTTACATATAATAGACAAAAATAATTAGGCTTCCGAGAGGATCCCCATCAAGCACAGCACTTAACTAGTAAATATACATAGAACAGCAAGTTAACAACTTCTTATACTATGAATCAACTTGAAACACCTCACCTCCTATATATAATAAATGTGATTGCCTATGCATGCAGTACTAGCCTTTGAAATATGCACGGGTCAGTATTAGTGTTAGAGATGTCAATAGACAGCTTCATATTGGGCTTCAATCAAAGTGCGTGGGAAAGAAAAGTCACTTACTCTCCCCGGGCAATCAGAGTCTCTTATGCAGTATGCAGTATTTGAAAAACCTAGAACACGTCCAGGACCGACTTGCTATGAAAAAGTACTTGAGAAAATGAACTCCTGCCACCTGCAAGTGAAACTGTCTGAGATCTCTCCTGATGTCTTTTAAGACTACTACCAATACTAAATGATGCTGATATTTTTCACACTTGGGTGATTCCATTTTGGACTGGTTTCAACTGCAAGCCTGCCACAAAGAAGAGCACCTACACGACAGTTGCACGTGTACCTATTATGGATGGCAAACCAGCTGACATGGCCACAGTCTATACTACAATGCTGAAATGTAAGGAAATGTCAACAGCTCTAGGCCAGCAGCATGCCATTCAGACCATGGATCAGCAGCTGTATACTGTTGCTCAGCAAGTAAAATGGACTCTCCCAAATGAACTTGGTACCAGTGTGATTCATCTGGGTGGTTTTCACACCCTGTGTTGTTTTATTGCATGGGTTGGGAAATTTTGGGGAGACACTGGATTGCTAGACCTTCTTGTTGATTCTAATGTGTGTGCAGCTTGTACTGCAGTGCAGATCAAATGCGTGCTGGTAAGCAATTGAACTGTGCTCTGTGTGGCTTGACTCTAGCATCTGAGGCCCTGAGTGCTCTGAAATTTTCATTTGTTAAATAGTGTGAGCAGGGAGGAGGTTCTTATGGAGTTCCAGCATTTATCTGGCAAATATTGACTAACGCTCAAAAGATGTTTGAGTCTGAAGACATTGAGTCATTACAACATGTCATTAAAGAGCTTGATGATGCTCTAGCTCAACATATGCTACCACTACTGGAGGAATTTCAGACATGGGAGTATGCCCAGTCTCCTACATTCAAGTTCTGGGATAGTTTTCTCCAGATTATGCAGATACTACTTCTAAATGTCTGTGCAGAGCATGAGGGTGATTGGAAACTTCACCTACACACACAGTGTGCCATGCTTCCATACTTCTTTGCTGCAAACAGGTCCAACTATGACAGGTGGATTCCAATCTACATTCTTGATATGCTAATTCTCCGTGAAGAAGTACACAGTGCCTTTGAATCAGGGGAATTTGCTGTGCGTCAGACTCCTGGTTCTTTCAGTGGAATTTGGAGTGACATGGGAACAGAGAAAATTGTCACCAAAGACTCAAAAGGCAGCAGTGGGATTAGAGAACTGACAAGAAAGAAGCCAGCCCTCGTCAGATGACCCTCACAAGACATGTCCTGAGTGAATATGCAAAAACTATGAGAGAAAGAAGTGGCCTATCAACAAATAGTGAAGACAAAGTCCACAAACAAGTCTTTGCCTCTGCACTGAAGAGGGATGAAGAGTGTGTTACAGCCCTTACCAACCATGTCAACAACAATATGACAAACTCATTTGACATTGAATCACATCTGGCGGTGCTTATCAACATATCTACTGGACTGCATGTAACATCAGATGTACAAGAGTCTCTACTGAAAATAGCAGATGTTGGTGAAGAACAAATGGAGAGATTTGTGAGAGGTGCACTTGATTCTGATGGGACATGTAGCTTCTTCAGCCCCGTCAAGAAATCTAGCATCAAAACATTTGCCGACATGGCCAAGAAAACCAAATTTAAATCTGGCAAGGGAGGGACAATGACAGCAGCAAGTAGTCCAGAAATTGTTTTCAACAGAGCCCTGTCCTTAGCATGATGCAGAGATGATGTTTCAGAGGAAGTATAAGGAAACACAGAAGGAGCAGGACAGAGAACAGTACCAGTTAAGGCAGAAGGAAGCAGGGAGGGAAGTCAGAATAGCAAAGGCCCAAACTGAGGAAAAGATAGCCAACTCGGTTAAGAAGGGGGATAAAACCTTTTATAGGTACATCAGGGAGCGTAGAAAGACAAAGGGAGGGATAGTGAGGCTGAGTAGAATGGACGGTGAGTGGGAAGAGAGGGATAGTGAAAAAGCAGGGATACTGAATGGATACTTCTGCTCAGTATTCACTAAAGAGGAGGAGGAGGGGGACATACCTAATCCAATTAACAGAAGCACTCTGGATAGGGGGTCGATCCCAGTCCTTTTACAGAAGAAAGGGTTCTGAAAGAACTCCTAAAACTGAAGGTGGACAAAGCAATGGGGCCTGACGTGATTCACCCCAGAATTCTAAAAGAATTAAGGGGAGAACTAGTGACACCACTGACTACCCTTTTTAACAAATTATGGGAGGATGGTGTGGTACCTGAGGGCTGGAGGAAGGTGGATGTGATTCCCCTTCACAAAAGTGGGAGCAAGACAGAGGCAGGAAACTACAGACCTGTCAGCTTGACCTCTGTGATAGGGAAAGTGATGGAATTGCTTCTGAAGGAAAGAATTGTTGAGTACCTAGAGGCCAGTGGGGCACAGGACCCAAGGCAGCATGGGTTCACAGCGGGAAGGTCATGTCAGATGAATCTAATCGATTTCTTTGACTGTATGACCAAAGTAGTAGACCAGGGAGGGGCTGTGGACATGGCCTACCTAGACTTTAGCAAGGCATTTGACACAGTCCCACACAAAAGATTAATAAACAAATTAGCCAGCCTGGGAGTGGGTCCCAGGGTGGTAGCCTGGGTGAAACATTGGCTGGACAACAAGACACAGAAGGTAATTGTAAACAGAGTCCACTCTGAAGAAAGGGGGGTTACTAGTGGGGTACCGCAGGGTTCAGTACTGGGTCCAGTCCTTTTTAATATCTTTGTAAATGACATTGCAGAGGGACTGGAAGGAAAAGTATGCCTCTTTGCTGATGACACAAAGATCTGCAACAGGGTTGATACACAAGGAGGCATGGAAAGGATGAGAAGGGACTTGGCAAGGTTGGAGGAATGGTCAGAAATATGGCAGCTTGGATTCAGTGCAAAATAATGCACCTAAAAACAAAACCCAGGGAAGAGTACACAGTTGGGGGAGGTATAACAACAACAGAAATAAAAGGGACCTGGGGGTAATCATATCAGATGACCTTAAGGTTGGCAAGCAGTGTGAGAAGGCAGTAGGGAGGGCTGGGGGGATACTGGGATGTATAGGGAGAGGCATCACCAGCAGAAAACAGGAAGTTATTATCTCTCTGTACAGACAGTTGGTGAGACCCCATCTGGAGTACTGTGTCCAATTCTGGAGACCCCATCTCCTCAAGGACATAGGATGGAGGCAGTCCAGAGGAGGGCAACTGAAATGGTGCAGGGTCTGCAACATAAGCCATATGAGGAGAGACTAAACGAGCTTAATATGTATTCCATTGAGGAAAGGAGAGAGAGGGGGACATGATAGAAATTTTTAAGTACCTGAGTGGAATCAGCAAAGTCCAAGAGGATAGCATCTTTCAGAAAAGAGATGTGCAAGAACAAAGGGACACAATCTGAAGATGGGGGGACGGCTCAGGGGCAATGTGAGGAAGTATTTTTTTCACAGAGAGGGTGGTGGATGCATGGAACAGCCTTCCTGAGGAGGTTGTGGGGTCTAAAACTGTGGGAGCATTCAAGAATGCATGGGACAGACATAAGGCAATTCTTGGTAGGGGTAGGAAGAAATAGGCTGTTGGTTAACTAGGATCTGCAGCTTATCCTGTTGGTAGGGAAATGGGCAGACTAGGTGGGTTACGTGGTCCTTATCTGCCCTCAAAGTCTATGTTTCTGTGTTTCAGTGGCAACTGTTTTTAGTCACCCAGTAGGACCTGTGCTTATGTCCCTCTTCCATGGTGATGGAACAGTGAGAAAAACAGACAAAGCTGAATTAAGGCATCAGCTGGAAGCTCAAGCTAAAAGCGTCCATGAGCTACGGGGATGCAATAAAGAAACCACAGTGTACATCACAGATGCCATGGCTGTCATTCAAATGATGGCCGAAGACAAATTCCACACAGTCGATGAATTGGCTGCTGAGTACTTGAGGCAGGTCCTAAAGGGATTTGACAAAGCTAATTGTGTAATCAAAGTCTTTGACAGATATGACAACAGTAAATCTCTGAAAACTGCAGAAAGATAGCTCCGGACAGGATCTAAGGTTGGATGCAGGCAATACCAGGTGATTGGTGGATGCCCTGTGCCTCCATAAAAAGAGTTTCTAAATGTAGCATCCAACAAGCAGTCACTTGCAAAACTCCTCTGTGACTATATGGTTCAGATTGCACCTGAGAGTACAGGAGCACGCCCAGCACAAGCAGTCCTTCCTGCTGGAGGCTTTTCTAATGAAGAAGTAGCAAAGTCCATCACCAGTAGAGGTACTGAAGAAACCCAAGACTTGTACAGTACTCAAGAGGAAGTGGACACAAGGATGCTTCTGCATGCTGTATGTGCCAATATGGCTTTTGGGTCTCTTGGTGTCAAAGAAACCATAGTAATTAGATCACCTGATACAGATGTTTTGGTCCTTGCTGTTCACTACTTTCCAAAACTGGAACACATAGATAACATGTGGATAGAAACAGGCACCATTACCAGCACAACTGACAAGTGTTGCTTCATACCTGAGCATGCAATTTGTGATGCGCTCACTCCTGACTTCTGCAACATACTGTACTTCCTGCTGTGCACGCATTAACAGGATGTGACTCTGTGTCGTCCATATTTGGTATTGGGGGAGGAATATGTGTTTAACATTGTCAAAACAAAGGGAGCATACCACTTCACAGATCTTGCCAAATTGAGAGAGTGACGAACAAGTTGCAATTTCTGCAGCAAGCAAGTTAGTAGCAGTGCTGTGTGACTAGAGCGAGAAAGAAAAGGAGACCCACAGAGACCTGAATTGCTTGAGCCTCAATCTAGCCATCAAAATGGACAAGTCATTGGCCAAACTCCCACCATGTGAAGACAGTTTTCAAGAGCATGTCAAAAGAGCATCTTGGCAAACAAAGATTTGGATGTCTTTGCACATAGGTAAACCAGATATTAGATCACCATTGCAACATGGATAGAAAAATGTGGATGATGAACTACTTCCTGTATTTTTCAAGGGCCCAATGGCATCTGAGCTTCTAAAATACCTTATTTGTGGCTGTTCCAGTAGGGGTCACTGCACAGTAACTGTGTCTGTAGTCAGGACAATCTTGCCTGCACAGAACTGTGTACATGCCAAGGCAATGAAGACTGTGGTAACCCATGCACTCTCGACAGAGATCATGATGATGAACAAGATGATGATAATGATGTTGACTAGAAATGTCACCAGCAGTATTACATTTCAATGATACCTGTACAAATGTATTATTAGATTTTGTTTTACCCTCTAGATTGTTGTTGTGATGCTTTGAGGTCACAAAGAAATCCTATTTTATGTCTTGAAATAATACATAGTGTCATTAAAGAGCATGTGTTTAGCAAGGGTGGATATCTTAAAGAATGAAGGTTTGGTGCCTTGAGATGCCTCTGCAATCATTCAATTTACTTTAATTTATTTACTTACTTTTTCATCATTTTATTTGCATTTTGACAACATCTAGTGAAAAGGAGTCCAGTGGAATCCCTGTGTGTTGATGTCATTAAAATCCTTACTGACAAGGCTGCCAGTGTGTTTCAGTGGTAAACTACAAATCTCTTTTCAGATTTTTATGGAGAAATAACACTTCCTGCCACCAAAATATAATATATTTAATAGAAATATGTGATTTCTGATAACATGTGGGGCCAGATATTCAAAACTTGGCTCCGGGGCAAAATTATGACTGCACAATGTGATAAATTAGCTCGGAACCATTTGCATGCTGTATTCAGTGGAATAGCCCAGGGGCTAAAGCAGCTTATTATAGTGTGCCAATGAAGCCGTGCAAACCGGGCTGAGAGTGCAGTGCAACAATAGCCCGGCAAATAAGACATCTCTGAATACAGCATCCGGGAAGTGCAAACTAAAACAGCAGCCCAGTGCACATAGACATGGAGGAAGGTAAAGGTGAACTACGTGGCCAATGTGTGTGCTAGCAAAGAAGTGGATGCACTAAAGATGCAAACAACAAAACAACTGTGCAGGCCAAATAAACCACAACTGTGTTATGGTTCAGACAGGTTTGTGCAGCGCAAATACATTTGTGCATTATTTGCGCAGGGCTAACACATTTACGCAGTGCTAGGACATTTGCCCAAGGCAAAAATTTGCTATATTCAAAAGTGACATGCAAATGAGCCTACTTAGGCAGTCGGTGGGCAAACATCCACAGTAGCAGCTCATTATGGTCTGATTTGCATGTAGATTGCCCATCGCTATTACAGGGTCCCACAGCTCCACCGGTAGGTCAGTCTGAAAGTACAGGGGCAGGCTGGGTCTGCTCACAGCTCCACCTGTAGGTCAGTCTGGAATTACAGGGGTAGGCTGAGTTTGCTCACAGGTCCACCTGTAGGTCAGTCTGGAAGAGCATGGTGGTAACTGCAGGCTATGTTTGTACACAGTTGTATGGAGTATTGTGCCCCAGAAGACTAGACAGCACAGGCACTGGTGGTGGTGCTGCATGCAATAGTCAAACTGTAGTTCCTGCTACAGTGCACAGCAGATGCTACAGTAACAAGGTGGCCAGTACTGTGAGGGGCACATCAGTGCCTGTGGTGTGTAGAGCAGCAATGACTGCTGCACTCCACACAGTGACAGGCCCATCTGGCAGGTGTGTTGTGACAGTGGACAGTACTGTCATGCTGTCATGTGACCCACAGATGCTGGGCCACTGGCATGGTATACTCAGTGACATACACATGACTGACTGTGTGTGCTGTGGTGTCTGTACAGATGTGCGGTATATGGCCCGGGGGGGGGCCATATATCATCAGACAGGCACACTGGTGTCGAGGTATTCCCTACACTGTACCATCTGCACTGAGTGCATGGTCCCAGCCTTGTGGCAGCACACAGTATGTAGTGCAGCCTGGCCACCTGTACACGCTTCCCTCAACGCCCTCCATGCCCCCAGTGCTGCATGTGTGTGTTGGATTGTGTTGGTGTACCCCAGTGGTATACTGGAGGTATGTGCATTATGGACACTGCCATGGTGTCCACTGGGCGCTTGGGCACCCAATAATGCCTGGCATGGTTGGGACCGGTGCTAGATAATGGCAACACAGGAGGTGCCATCCTTGGCAGCATATTTCTTCCATGTCTGGTTTCTTTCTGTGTTTAATATTTACTGGTTAGGGTCAATAAACTACCACTGGCAGACCTATACAAACTCCATAATTCAAACTTGTGAATTATGGATGTTCCATAAACCATGGTGCTATGTCACGCACAGTCACACAGAGCTGTAGAAAGTCACGCAAACTCACTTTTGCGCAGCGCTAACCACCAGAAATTTAAAAAGTAAAACATGGGGAAGTCTGAGAACTTGGATTTTATGCACACCCTGGGTTTGTGATGCCCACATATGCACCTCTCGGGCTTCGCCCTCAGGGATTATGGGGCATCACACACCTCGGGTGTCCATAAAATCCTCGTTAACTACACTTCCTCATGCATTATTCTATATGTATTCCACAGTTTGGCTGCATGTGCATATGGAGTGGCCCAGTGTGGCACACTGCCCACATTACCTCCTCATAGTTTCATGCAGCCTGTTCTCTTGTTTTTGCTGTTCCACGCCCCCGATCCTTGGTTTGCCCAGAGTTAAGACTACCTTTTCCTGGGCAGTAATGGGCACTACGCAAAGTGTCGCGCAAAGTCACACAAACACACTTTGCACGGCACTAATGCACTGAATATAGCATATCGCCTATATTCATGTACACGCCCCTTCTCTTTGCACATTGCATACATTATACCTTTGCCCAGCACTAATGCAGTTTGCCTGTGCTATTTGGCCTTTTGAATATAGGGGAACTGCGCAAACCTGGCGCAAACGGTTTGCGCCTAGTGCAAAGTTTTGAATATCTGGCCCATGATCTTTTGTTATAATTTAGCGTGTGACATTTTCTTCATAACCAGATTTTTCTTAGAATGGAGTAAAGAGAATCTAATTATCGTATTCAAAAACATAACATCCTACAGATGTATTTTTTTTTGTTTGTTTATTTATTAAACTCTAGGATTACAGATACCTTTGAGCAGTAACTGCTCATTTACAGAGGTTCCACGTCAGAGGATGGAGCGTAAACTTACATACAAAGGTTGAAAATGATAACAGACTTTAAACAAAGCAAAGGCTAGGCTTAAGTATGCATTCCTACTTTGAGCGAGACAACATCATCAAGAAAGTGCTGGTTAACAGGCGAAAATCACACGTGAGTGGTGGAGCTAGAGAGGGCAGGGTAAGTGCGGTACAGAAATTAGTAGGCTGGCTGAGGAGCCATTGTCTAAGGGGAAGAGGGTAGAATGGATGCAAGCCTGATAGTAGTAGGAGGGTACCCACGTGCAATAAGTGCCAAAGGAAGAGGGAGGGCGGATGGGGATGGAGCACTATAGTGCAGACACACAAAAGGCAAAGTTGGTTGATGAAATAAGTATGAATTTCTTCTGAAAAAGATAGAACAGCGTATCCAGCTTCTCATTTAAGTACACTGGGCTCTTAAATAGCTGGCAGTTTCTGAGATCATAATATCAGCATTCTACTGAATTCCTTTTTACTAGTAGTACGAAAAGCAAAGGTAAAAATCCACGTTTCACTGCACTAACAAATATTTTATCATAAAAGTAGAAAGTAATTACTAATGCATCAAAATACAATAGTCAGTTTTCTGTTTATTAGAAGTAAACACCTGCTCATTAAGAGCCCAGTGTATTTCAGTGAGAAACTAAATACAGCATATTTTTCTGTCTTTTACAAATGAAATTGATACTTATTTCATCAACAAACTTTGCTTTTTATGTGTTTGCATGATAGTGTTCCATCTGCATGATGTTACGTTTTTGAATGCAATAATTAGATTCTCTTTACTTCTTTCCAAGTAAAATCTGGTTATGAAGAAAACATCACCTGCTAAATTATAACAAAAGATCACGTTAGCAAACATCACATATTTCTATTTACTATATAATATTTTGGTGAAAGGAAGTGTTATTTCGCCATAAAAATCTGAAAACAGATTTGTAGTTTCCCATTGAAATACACTGGCAGCCTTGCTAGTAAGGATTTCATGACATCATCACACGGGGATTCCATTGGACTCTTTTTCACTAGCAGTTGGCAAAATGCAAATAAGATGATGACAAAGTAAGTACATAAACAAATAAAAGCAAACTGAATGACTGCAGGGGCATCCGAAGGCCCCAAACCTTTATTCTTTGAGATTTGTAGCCTTACTAAGCACCTGTTCTTTAAACAGAAACAAATGCAAATATTTCAAAGTGGTCACTCTAACATGTTGAGGGTGTCATTGTGTAGCCCCATTTCTATGGTAACAGCACTACATGGCAGCTCCACATCATACCTTATCTTAAAGTAGACACAATAAGCTTTCAAATGATGTATGATGTGCATGTGTATAGAGAAGGTACATTAAGTTGACTAAATCGGTGGTGTCTGCCGCTTGTCTGTAAGCACCAGTGCCAATCTGCACATGTCCGGAGGTATTCAGACTATAGTAGGAAAGCCCAATCCTCAGCCTCTCTTGAAGCTGCCCACTGTCTTCAACAAGATCACCTCTTCCGGCAGCACATTCCAAGTGTCAACCACCCTCTCTGTGAAGAAGTGCTTCCTGCCTTTAAAGAGACCCGCTCTAGCCACCTTATTTAACCCTTTCAAGTACTTGAAGGTCTCAGTCATGTTCTCTCTCTCTCTCTCTCTCTCTCTCTCTCTCTCTCCTGCCCTCCAGGGAGTACATGTTCAGTGCCCTCAACCTCTCCTCATATGCCTTACCCTGCTGATTCACTGTCATCTTTGTAGCCCTCTTCTGGACCTCCTCAGCAGGTTAATGTCCTTTTTGAGGAGTGGGCACCAGTACTGAACTCCATACTCTAGATATGGCCTCACCAGTGACCTGTACAAGGGCAGTATAACCGCCTCTCTCATACTACTGAATCACCCTAGCTATGCATCCCAGCATCTTGTTTGCACATGCTGCTTCTTTCTTGCACTGCGTGGAGTGCTTCAGGTCACTAGTGATCTTCACTCCCAGGTCCTTCTCCTTCTCCTTCTCTGATGCAGATACCTGGACTCCACCCTGGTAGTACTCTGTCCTGGGATTCTTGGCTCTAGTGTGCATAACTTTCCATTTCTTGGCATTGAAGCCAAGCTACCAGATCCTGGACCACCTCCCCAGCTTTTCCAAATTGTTTTGTAGGTCTTGTATCTCTTCAGCTCTGTTCACTCTCCTGCACAGCTTACTGCCGTCCACAAATAGGCACATTTTGCCCTTAATGCCATCCCCAGTGTCATTGATGAAGACATTGAACAACACTGTCCCCATCACCGAGCCCTATGGAATACCACTAGTGACCTCTCTGGTGCCAGATAACTTTCCCCATACAGCCACCCTCTGGGTTTGGTCGCTCAGCCAGTTTTCCACCCATCTGGTCAACTTCTCCCCAACCCTGAGGTCCGCCAACTTCCTGATCAACCTTTTGTGGGGCACAGAGTCAAAGGCTTTGCTAAAATCCAGATAGAGGATGTCTACCACTTAGCCCCTGTGTACTGTCTTAGTGACTCAGTCAAAGAAGTCAATCAGGTTAATTTGACACAATCCCCCGAACCATGCTGCCTCACATTCTGGAGACCATGCTAACATACTAACATACTAAAAGCCAGCAGAATAGGCCAAATGGTCTGTCTTGTCTGCTCGAAAGCCAACAACCTAATGGCTGCTTGCCTTACCATCCCCCACAGCCCCCCCAAGAGGGTCTTCATTTGTTTCAATTTCCCCTTGTACCTATCCCACCCTTTCTTGAATTCTTGAAGCCCTCCACTGTACCGTCTTCCACCAGTCTCCCAGGCAGTGCATTCCACGTCTCCACCGCCTTCTCGGTGAAAAAATGCCTCCTACGCTCCACCCTATAATTTCCCCCCTCCAGCTTCCACTCTTGGCCCTTGATTGTTCCCGCCTTCTTTAACCTAAACAGCTCCTTTGTTCCACTCCTGGTTAGTCCCTGTACATACTTGAAAACCTCTATCATGTCTCCCCTATCCCTCCCCTCCTCTAGTGAGTAAAGCCCAAGCTCTTCCAGACTCTCCTCATAAGGCCTCCCCTCCATGCCCTGAATCATCCTGGTTGCTCTCCTCTGAACCGTCTCCAGCAGTATTATATCCTTCTTCAGATGAGGTCTCCAGAACTGTACACAGTACTCAAGCTGCGGCCTGACCAAGGCATTATACAGAGGGAGGATCACCTCCCTTCTTCTGGACGTTAATTCCCCTGGCTATGCAGGCCAGTATCCTGTTTGCTTTGGCTGCTGTTCTTCTACAATTTTCAGAGTTATTCATTTTGACGTTTGCCACCACCCCTAAATCCCTTTCTCCCAATATAGCATGCAGTGTGACCCCCCCAGGGTGTATACATGACCCAGGTTTTTAACCCCCAAATGAAGTACCTTACATTTCTCGGCATTAAATTTCAGTCCCCACTTCCTTGACTACCCCTCCAGGGTATCCAGAGCCCCCTGGACTGACTTCCTCGCTTCTACACAGTCCACCATTGCTCTCAGTTTTGAGTCATCCGCAAAGAGACTCAACCTGTTTTTGATACCCCCCCCCCAAATATCCGAAGCATAGGCATTGAACAAGAGTGGCCCCAATACTGAACCTTGAGGGACCCCACTGATTACCTTCCTGGGGGAGGAGACTATCCCACCCACCATTACCCTCTGTAAATGCCCAGAAAGCCAATTCTCAACCCAAACGAACGCCTCTAGATATTCTACCAACCTTTTCTTAAGTATGGTCTCCATGAGCTTGCACATGATTGATGTCAGACTGGCTGGTCTGTAATTCCCTGGGTCATCCTTCGGACTGCTTTTGTGAAGGGGCACCACCTGTGCTGTTCTGTAGTCCTCTGGTACCATGGCTGACTCCAGAGAACTATTAAATAGGCCTGCCAGTGACCCTGCCAGCTCCTCAGCCAGTTCCTTTACTCTTGGATGTACTCTGTCCGGGCCTGGTGATTTGTCCACCTTCAATGCTAGCAGCACCTCCTTCACTCTTATCTTCCTCTAGCACTGCATCTGTGTTCCCCTCCCCCCTGCTCCTCTTCATCCTCCTGAAGACACTGGTCCATCCTTCTCCCTGGTGAAGACAGAACAGAAGTATTCATTTAGTGTCTCTGCTTCCCCCCTCTCCGTTATCCTCCACTCACTCCTTCCCTTTCTTAAGTCTAACAATCCCGTTCTTCTTGTCCTTTTTCTCACTTATGTAGTGAAAGAAGGCCTTTCTCCCCTTCCTAATTACTTCAGCTAGCTACAGTTTCTTCTGTGCCTTACTTACATGCCTCACTAGCCAACCTTGGATAATTTTCCTATCTATGTTTCTCTTGGTCTTCCTGACTTTCCTATAGGCAGACATCTCTTCCCTTTCTGTCGGGGCAACCCCAGAACTGAACCAGCTAAATGCTTTGGCCACTGTGTTCTTCCTCTTGATCCTAATGCACTTCTCTGTGGCAACCAGTATTTATTCCTTTTATGATGAACGACCTGTGCTCCACCCCCATATCTTCTCTGATGTCCGCCAGGTGGCTCCTTAGCACTTCACCTATCTTCCTGAAGTCCACCCTCCCCAAATCCAAGATTTTGGTCTTAGTTGGGATGCTTTCCCTGTCCATATTCAACTGGAACCATGCTGTGCAATGGTCACTCCCACCTGTTGCAGATGTCTGTGACCTGAAATGCATGCCAAAAGGGAAGGAGAGCCTGAAGGTCACTGGTCGAGTGAAAAATGCCTGCTAGGAGGTAGCATATACATGCGTGTGTGTGCGTGTGTAATGAGAGAGGGTGAGCATGCACTTCCAGACATGGGTCTTGTTTGCCCTACTGAGATGACCTGAAGATATGTGTTACCTAGCCTTTAGCCTAGCTGCCATGGAGAGCAACTGAGCTGGTGGAGCCGCCCTTTAATAGACTCCAAGTAGCGTCTCGTGTGCTGCAACTCTTTTACAAGTATTTATTTGTTGTGTCTCAAGGGCCCGGACTACTTGAAAGAGCTCCTGGTTCCCTACCGCCCTGGGCGATCACTCCGCTCAGCCCGGCGAGGGTTGCTAGAGATCCCAAGGGTATGTTTAAATCTTCAGGGCCTGGGCATTTCTGTTTCGGCCCCTACCCTCTGAATTCTCTACCCTCGGGTTACAGGGAGTGTGCGACCGTGGAGGGATTTAAGCAGGATTTGAAAACGTATTTGTGGATGCAAGCTTTTGGCAGTTAGATTCTTATTTGATTGCATTATTTGTTTTGTTGATGTTTTATATTGTTGAGACACTGAGCTGTATGATTGATTTTAAAAGTTGTGCGGTGCCTTGGTATTTGAAAGGTGCCATAAAAATAAAGTTTTATTATTATTTAATATTAAGTTGCAGACTAAACAGCCCCAGCCAGGATCCAGGAATACAGATGTTCACTGTGAATAATTCCTCCCACCCTGGTTGCAGTACTTTGGCTAGAGTGGCACAACTCTTGTTTTGCAGGATTTTCAACATTGTGCAGGGCTTCATGGATCCCAAGGGTGGTCACTCCCTCCCAGGGACTTCTTGACCTGGATGTCCTGAACGTGGTTAGTGGTTGTTAGTACCAGGACCACTATGGTTTCCTCCCTAGTGAGCTCTTTGACACCCTGGGTCAGGAATCTGCTCTGCAGTGCATCCAAGATTAACTTTCTCCTGGCGCAGGTTGTGGCTAGAATGTTACAGTCTACCTTGGGCAGATTGAAATCACCCACTATCACTACCTTCCCTTTGCCAACAGCTGCCTTGATAATGGATTCCAAATCCTGTCCCTTACTTCCTCCTTGTTAGGTGGTTGGTATTCTGACTCTAACCTTAACTTTTCCCCTAGTGGTTTACAGTTGTACCCAGAGCACCTCTGCCTTCCCCCTCCTCAACCTCTTTCCTCATACTAGTTATTCTCTCCCTTACTTATATCACTACACACACCCCTTCCCTATGTCTCTATCCCTTCTATACAACTTGTACTCAGGAACAGAGATGTCCCAGTCATGGTTTGGTGTAGCTCAAGATCTTATTTCAAAAGGGCTCTTGCAGTAGGTAATTAATTATACGACTGTGCCCCCTGGTGTCAGGACATAGAAACATAGAATTTGACGGCAGATAAGGACAGCTTCACCCACCTAGTCTTCCCATTTACCTACCTAATGGATAAGCTGCAGATCCTAGTTAACCAACAGCCTACTTCCTCCTACGCCCCACTAGAATTGCCTTATGTCTGTCCCATGCATTTTTGAATTCCCCCACTGTTTTTGACTCTACGACCTTCTCAGGAAGGCTGTTCCATGTATCCACAACCCTCTCTGTGAAGAAATACTTCCTCACATTACCTCTGAGCCATCCCCCCTCTATCTTCAAATTGTGCCCCCTTGTTTTTGCACATCTCTTTTTCTGAAAGATGCTACCCTCTTGGACTTTGTTGATTCCCTTGAGGTATTTGAAAGTTTCTATCATGTCCCCCCTCTCCCTCCTTTCCTCGAGGCAATACATCTTTAGTCTTTCTTCATATGTCTTCTGATGCAGACCCTGCATCATTTTGGTTGCCCTCCTCTGGACAGCCTCCACCCTGTCTATGTCTTTGTGGAGATGGGGTCTCCAGAACTGTACACAGTACTCCATATGTGGTCTTACCAACTGTCTGTACAGACAGTAGGACCACGTGGAAACCTTTGCTAGCAGTGTCTGACGGGGTCCGCCTACCCGACGTCACATGACCGAAGTCAGCGTGACACTATATAGTGGGCGGTCCCAACGTCCGCCATCTAGTTCTTTCCTGCCGTCGACCTGCACATGTCGGACCTTCTGAAGCTCGTCACAGCAGTTTGATCACCTGAATTTTGGATGAGTATCCATTTTTTTCTCTTTATTACTTAAATTTCTAACCTTCGTGTATATTGTCCACCTCATCGACAGAATCACATAAAAACAAGTGCGATTTGTGCGGTGTCCAGTTACCGCAAAAGGACCAGCGTACCCTCTGCCTCTTCTGCTTGGGCCCAGACCATAACGTCGAGGAGTGTGAGGCCTGCGCCCAGTTCAGCCAGGCCACACGAAAATTGTGCCAGCAGTTCCTCGAAGTCCGTCTCCTCAAACGTAAAATGGTTTCAATGGAAAAGGAGCTTAAGAAATTTAAAAGTGCCTCCTCCTGTCTGACTCACCCCCACAAGAAGAAGAAGAGAGACAAGGAAAAACACCGGGACTGGGAGCAGTCCTCCCCCTCCAAAGCCACCCTCGAGCTCTTCGGCGGAGGAATGGCCCTGTTCCTCTGGGAAGACGAGCGCTGCGGTGAAGCTTGCGCTCCCACCAAAAAAGCAGACTTTGGCCACCCCGCTGCCACTGGTTACAGTGACTGCTGGTGCCTCTGATTCGTCTGAGGCTGCCGCCGCTCTTAGGTCCATCACAACCTTGGGCTCAAGTCAGCAGGCATGGCCAATAAGCTGCTCGTCAGACCTTCCAATGAGCACCTCTCCGGGATCGGTAAGTCAGGGGTCAATGACTCCGACACCTGCACGACCCAGGTCGCTAAGTCGATCGTTGGACTCTCAGACAATTGCACGACTATTTCATGTCCATCAGACATTTTTGGAGGTTCTGATAATGCACAGCTGGACATCGGCTCCTTCCCAGCTGGGGGGCAAGGGTTGCCCAAAGGTTCCCTTCAGGGTGAGCCCCTGTCTCCTCCTCTATTGGAAATTCCTCCGCCAGACCCACAGGTCTCGATGGGAGGAGACCTTTCATAAGGTGTACCTGATGACGGAGCTTCCACAGGACTAACAGTAGCTCTGCCACCCCCAGCAGCGGTGCCAGACCCTGCCCCTACTCAGCGCCTGTCGGCCTCTTTACTCCCCCCATCTGGAGCCACCATCAGGCCATCCTCCGGGGCTCCTGTCTGGTTTCCCACCTTCAGGGCCGCCGTCTGGTTGCCCTCTGTCAGGGCCACCATCAGGCTACCCTCCGTCAGGGCCACCATCAGGTTACACTCCATCTGGGGCACCATCAGATTTTCCGCCATCGGGCTACCCTCCATCAGGCCCGACACCGGGACTTCTTTCTGTGGATTATTACTACCTGGGATAGCCTGGGTTTTAATTGCCTCTTTTCCAATTGCCGGGCTATGCTCACTATTATGCTGCACTGGGCTACTCAGCATATGGAACACATGCCACAGGATCAGTCTTCCATGTCTGTCATCTTCCACCACCTCCCACTCCGCCTTTCTCCATTCAACCACAGGTGGATTTCAGGGAGATTTTGCAATCATGGTGGTCCGAGACAAAATCTCAATTGATCTTGGAACTGGACAGCAGATATCCTTGATCTTTGGTAGTAGGTCATCCAGACCAGACCCTAGGGCGCCCTCTCTGGTCACCCCTCAAGCCTTGACGTCAGGCCTGATGACAGGCCGAATGCAGGCCCTGGCATCAGATGTGGCTGCAAGGGAGAAGGAATTTGCTCTTCCAGAAAAAAAACCTGTGGATTCCGAAGATTCTGATTTGGATTCTGAGCCATCCTCAGAGGCTTTGGGATTCGAGACCCCTACTCCTGAGGAGCCGGTCCCTAGAGAGTGTCTCCCAAGCCCCCCCCCCACCCGATGATTCCTCTTTTGTAGACCTCCTGAGGCAAATGGCGGAAGCACAAGGCTGTGAAGACAGATGCTCAAGACCCAAAACGTCAGAGTTTGGCTGAGCATCTAGATTTTCCAGAAACGAGTCCAGTTCTCACAACCCCATGACTGGAACCTCACGAGGATTTGCCCCATTCATCTGGCAGAGATCCACCTCCATCCCGGCTATGGCCAAAAAGGCTGACCGGGTTTACAGGACACCAGAATGCAAAGACCACCTAATTACTTGTAGGATGGCACCCCCTGGCACCAAGACTACATGGAAACTTTTGCTAGCAGTGTCTGACGGGGGACCGCCCACCTGACATCATGTGACTGACGTCAGCGTGACACTGTATATTGGGCAGTCCCCACGTCCGCCATCCAGTTCTTTCCCACCATCGACCTGTGCATGTCAGACCTTCTGAAGCTCATCACAGCAGTTCGATCGCTTGAATTTCAGATGAGTATCCATTTTTTCTCTTCATTACTTAAATTTCTAACCTTCATGTATGTCATCCACTTCATCGACAGAATCGCATAAAAACAAGTGCGAGTCATGTGGAGTCCAGTTACCGCATAAGAACCAGCATACCCTCTGCATCTTCTGCTTGGGCCTGGACCATAACATCAAGGAGTGTGAGGCCTGTGCCCAGTTCAACCAGACCACACGAAAAGGGTGCCAGCACTTCCTTGAAGTTCGTCTCCTCAAACTTAAAATGACTTCAATGGAAAAGGAGCTCAAGAAACTTAAAAGTGCCTCCTCTTGCCAGCCCAGTAGCATGGAGGGCTGAGGCATCCATGCCTTACCTCCAGCCACGCCAACGACTCGTGTTTGCGGTGCGAGCAGGCTGCCGGGGGTCGGCCGGGGAGGGAGAGGATCGAGCATCCGGAGGACAGTTCTCCTTTCCTGGGGAGGGGTTGGGATGGAATCCGCTGCTTGCCTGTCCCCTAGCAGTGGCTGGGGATGGTGCAGTGGACCTAGATGAAGGGGGTGGATGTGGGGCAGACGCCCGGTGTGGCACGTGCAGAAGATGCACGGCTCAGCCAGTGGCATCATTGCACACCTCCGCACCACACTCTGGGAATGGGAGAAAGTGAGAAATCATCCCGACCGGTGAGATGATGCCGGCCCCTTGCAGTGCTGCACCTGGCTAGTTAGCACCTCGCTAGAGATCCAGAGGTGAGTCCAGTGGATGCCGGGGTGGTGGGGCTGGGGGGGGCGGTGGAATGGGGCCAGTTGGAAAGGGGAGAAACATACCGGGGTGGGAGTGCCTCCTCCTCCTCCTCTCCGACTGACCCCTACAAGAAGAAGAAGAAGAGGGACAAGAAAAAACACCAGGACCAGGAGCAGTCGCTCCCTCCTCCGAAGCTGCCCTTGGGCTCTTTGACAGAGGAACATCCCTCTTCCTCCGGGAAGATGAGCGCTGCTGCCAAGCCTGCGCTCCTGGCAGAAGAGCAGACTTCGGCCACCCCACCCCCACTGGTTACATGACTCGTGTGCCTAGATTTGTCTGAGGCTGCCGCCACTCTTAGGCCCATCACAACCTTGGGCTCTAAGTTGGCAGGCTTGGCCGATAAGCCACTCATCGGACCATCTGATGAGTGCCCAGCCAGGGTCGATAAGTCGTGGGGTCGGTGTCTCTGACAGGTCGCTAAGTTGGTCATTGGACCCTCTGACGATCGCATGACTATTTTGCATCTGTGAGACATTTTTGGAGGTTCTGACAATGCGCAGCCAGATGTCGGCTCCTTCCCTGCTGGGGAGCAAGGGTAGCCCGGGTGCCCTTCACGATGAGCCTCTGTCTCCTCCTCCTCTGTCAGAAATTCCTCTGCCAGACCCACAGGTCCCTATGGGAGGAAACCTTTCATCGGGTATACCTGACGACGGAGCTTCCTCGGGACTAACGGTAGCTCTGCTGCTCCCGGCAGGGGTGCCAGACCCTGCCCCTGCTTAGTGCCTGTCGGCCCCATTACTCCCCCTTTCGGAGCCACCATTGGGCCATCCTCCAGGGCCCCCATCAGGTTTCCCACCTTCAGGGCCACTGTCTGGTTGCCCTTAGTCAGGGCTGCCATCAGGCTACCCTCCGTCAGGGCTGCCATCAGGCTACCCTCCGTCAGGGCCGCCGTCAGGCTACTCTCTATCTGGGGCACCATCAGGTTTTTTGCCGTCAGGCAACCCTCCATCAGGCCCGACGCTGGACCTTTTTTCTGTCGGTTATTACTACCTGGGATATCCTTGGTTTCAGTCGGCTCTTTTTCAGTTGCCGGGCTGTGCTCACCGTTATGCTGCACCAGGCTTCTCGGTGCATGGAACACATGCCACAGGATCAGGCTTCCATGCCTGTCATCCTCCACCACCTCTCACTCCACCTCTGTCCACTCAACCATTGGTGAATTTCAGGGAGATTTTGCAATCATGGTGTTCTGAGACAAAATCTCAGTTGGTCTCAGAACTGGACAGCAGACATCCTTGACCTTTGGAAGTAGGTCGTCCAGACCAGACCCCTAGGGCACCCTCTCCAGTCACCCCTTGAGCCTCGATGTCAGGCCTGACAACAGGCTGAATGCAGGACCCTGGTGTCAGTTGTGGCTCCAAGGGAGAAAGAGTTTGCTCTTCCAGAAAGGAACCTGTGGATTCTGATGATTCTGATTTGGATTCCAAGCCATCCTCAGAGGCTTCAGGATTCAAGACCCCTCCTCCTGAGGAGCTGGTCCCTAGAGAGTCTCCCAAGTCTCCCCAATCCCACCTGAGGATCCCTCTTTTGTAGACCTCCTGAAGCAAATGGTGGAAGCACAAGGCTGGAAGACAGATGCTCAAGACCCAAAATGTCAGAGTTTGGCTGAGCATCTAGATTTTCCAGAAACAAGTCCGGTTTTCACACCCCATGGCTGAAACTTCACAAGGATTTGTCCCCAACCATCTGCAGAGACCCTCCTCTATCCCAGCTATGGCCAAACAGGCCGACTGGGTTTACAGAACACCAGAAGGCAAAGACCACCTCAGTGTACATCCAAAGGCTGACTCGGTGGTCATAACTGTAGCCCGTGATAGGTCCGCTAAGCCTAAGCACCTCAGTACTTTCCCTCCCAACAAGGAATCCAGACAGCTGAACCAGTTCGGGAGAAAGTTTTATTCCTCTTCTACACTAGCTATTCTTGCTCATAATTATGTGGCGCACATGCTAGTGTACCAAAAATCTCTGTTCTGCCAGCTCGAGCCCATAGTCAAGGCCCTCCCGGACTCTGAATCAAAGACCATCTTGGCGAATACCCTCAGGTCTGCTAAGGTGGCAGGATGACATTCTCTAAGGGCCACCTACGATGTGGTGGACTCCTCTGCTAGAGGCACGGCCACAGCAATTAGCCTTCGTAGATTCTCTTGGCCAAGAGTGTCAGATCTAGCTCGTGATGTCCAGACTGCTATTCAGGACGTTCCCTTCAGAGGCTCGATGCTGTTTGGCAGAGATGCCCAGGACATTATCATGAACCTTCAAGATAAAGGCACTGCACTTCGGTCAGTACATACTATGTATCGCCTGAAACCTCAATCGAAATGTCCTTTTCATCGGCAAAACAGACGCCAGATGAAACCACAGCAGGCACCCAGGCAGCATTTCTGACGCAGGGCTCCCAACACTGCCACCACCCCTCCAGCCAAAACTCAGAGAGCTTCAGGGGCAGTCCTCCCTAACTCCCCTCCCACTCCTGACTCACTGACTGCTCTCCCTCCTCTTCGACAATCAGAGGAACAGGTGGGCAGAAGGTTCGTAAGGCACCTGGGAGACAACCGATGCCTGGCTACTTCAGCTAGTAAAGCTTGGTCACACTCGAATTTTGTGAAAAAAACCCAAACAAACCTCTGGGTTTTTCCCACTATCCAAGGGTGCACATTCCCCAGTTAAGGGAGGAAATCGCGGCTCTTCCTCAAAAGGAAGCAATAGAGCTAATGTTGGCAAATCAGATCGGGAAGGGATTCTACTCCCACTTCTTTCTGGTTCCAAAAAAGATGGGTGATCTGCGCCCGATATTAGACCTAAGTACCCTAAACCTCTTCATAGAATACAAGAGGTTTTGGATGCTGACGCTGCAAAGTCTGCTGCCTCTCCTGTCCAAAGGACAGTGGCTTTGTGCCCTGGACATGCAGGATGCGTACCTGCACATCCCAGTATTCCGTCCTCATCGCAGATTCTTCAGGTTTTCTTTCCAAGGGGAGCATTACCATTTCAGAGCCCTCCCCTTTGGCCTGTCCTCCACACCACAGGTTTTTACCAAGTGCCTCGTGGTTGTGGCAGGAGCCCTGAGGAGTCAGGGACACCAAACCTTTTCCCTTACCTCGACAATTGGCTCTTTGCAGTACCGTCGAGGGAGGGGTTGGAGGCTTCGTTGTCAGCTACTCTGCACCTTTTTGAGTGACTGGGTATTATTATCAACTACCCCAAATCTCAGTTCGCTCCTTCCCAGTGCCTGCAATTTATTGAGCTGGTTCTGGACACGGTCCAGGATATGGCCTTCCTCCCCCTGGACAGGGTAGAGACTCTGCAGAGGCAAGCTCAGCTGGTATTCTCCAACCGACACATTTCGGCCAGGGCAGTCCTTTGCCTTCTTGGCCTCATGGCAGCGGCTATTCCCACGGTTCCCTTGGCCAGACACCACATGCATATCTCGCAGTGGACTCTCAGGTCTCAATGATATCAGAAGGCGGACGATTTAGACAGCTGTGTCCTAGTTTCAGGCCCGATGCAGAAGGATCTGCAGTGGTGGTAGAACTCTGACAACCTGACACAGAGAGTTCCTTTCCAGGCCCCTCCTTACTCCCAAATCCTGACCACGGATGCATCAAGAATGGGATGGGTTGCCCATTTTGGAAATCACAGGACCCAGGGCCTGTGATCACCTGCGGAACTACACTTGCACATAAATGTGCTAGAGATGAGAGCAGTTCTGTATGCTCTTCAGACTTTTCAGAACATGCTTCAGCAAGATACACTGTTGATCCAATTGAATAACATGTCTGTAGTGTGGTACATCAACATGCAGGGGGGCACCTGTTTGTATCCTCTTTGCAGGGAAGTGATGCAGGTCTGGAATTGGGCTGTTCTGCACAAGATTCGTCTCCCAGCAGTTCACGTTCCAGGCATGCAGAACGTTCTCTCAGACAATCTCGGTTGCACCAGGGTAAGAGCACATGAGTTGGAGCTAAAGCAGGAGGTAGTAGACCACATCTTCAACCTTTGGGGTCGTCTGGACATGGATCTGTTCGCAGCCCCATCAAACGCAAAACTTCCCAAGTTTTGCTCGCTTGATCCCGTGCATGGTGCTTTCTTGCAAGACGTGCTGTTGCTTTGTTGGGCTGGGAGGTTTCAGTACGCCTTCCCTTCCATTACAGTTTTACAGAGTGTGCTGATCTAGCTTCAAACAGAAGGAGCCCAAATGATTCTGATAGCTCCATTTTGGCCTCGACAAATTTGGTTTCCGCTGCTTCAACAGCTGGCAGCGGAACCCCTGGTTCCTCTACCACTTTGTTACGATGTCCTGACCCAGGAAAGGAGCACGCTGGTCCATTGGGGGCTGAGGTCCCTTCATCTTCATTCGTGGCTCCTCAAAACATAGTCGCTTCCAGATTTGGGGTTTCCCCTAGGGTAGCTCAGATTTTGGTAGAGGCCAGAAAGCCTTCTACCAGAACTACATACGCCATGAAGTGGAAGCGTTTTTCTATCTGGGCCACCTCAAAGGCTTGGGACCCCTTTTCGTGTCCCGTTTCTCAGGTCATGGCATATCTTCTTCATCTGTCTGACCTGGGCTTGAGGTATTCGTCACTGAAGGTGCATCTAGCAGCCATTTTTATGTTTGTTTGCACGCATGTGCAAGAAACATAGTGCCATCATCGGAGGTTTTGGAAGTGTGTCACCTCCTCCTCCGATTCAGTCAGTGTGTTGGCAGGTGCGGCCCCTGTAAGCAAATGCATACTGGAGCTGTCTGTGACAAGCTCCAAAATGCAGTGGCATATAGTTCAAAGGGGGAGCTATGCTTGGTGAGCAGCGATAAGATATCGCCTGCTCATGCGCCTCCCCCACCACACACACACCCCCTCACGCACACACTGTATAGCCGACGGTGCCCAATCCCTGTCGGCTGTGCTGTGTCCCCCCGCCCCCAAAACCTTTCCAAAATGCCATGCTGGGTGCCCACCCCAGCGTGGCAACTAATGATATAGCCGACGGGGTGCCCAATCTCCCGTCGGCTCCACGGTCCTCACCCCCGAGTAGTAAGTGCCACGCTGGGAGCCACCCCAGTGTGGCAATCGATGCTTGGCCGGCGTGGGTGCCCAATCCCCGTCGGCTGAACACCAACCGTCCTTGTGCCACGCTGAGAGCCCACCCAACGTGGCAAATGTCCAGCGTCATCCTTTTTCTTTTTTAACCTGTAAAGAAAAAACGGTCCCACGAGTCTCGCTGGCCCCTCCCACAACCCACACCCATTCACTGCGCACTGCCTTCCCCACCCCCTCACCCCATACTTACTTCCGGACCTCAGCGCGACGATCTTCGGTGGACCAGGAACACGTCTGCACTCTTCAAAGCCGACCGCGAACTGAGGAAATACCAATAAGCTGTATAATGGAATAGATAGGGGGGTTTCAACTTTGTTGCATATCTCAGGCATTTTTTGGAATTTTTGCACCAATTTTAACATGGGGTTTTTGTACCCCTTCATGAGTGATGTCACAGTCATGGCGCGAGTCTGGCCGGGTGATTTCGCAGTCACTGGCGCAAAATCACCCTTCGGCCTGAATAACGCCATGACAGTGACATCATTCATGAGAAGAGGTCCCAAAACCCATGTTGAAAATTTGTGCCAAAGTTCCAAAATGACTGTTTTACGAGCGTGCGTTGCGAAGTTCCTACGCAGGCTCGTAAGTTCGCAAATTTTCAATATTTTCACTCCAGATTTTCAACATTGCCATTTTACCACACCTTCTTATGAGTAGTACAGCTGTCATTTTTCACATCTCACCCAAAACGTGTTTCCGCCCATGTAGCGCACAATGGCGCAGTCGGTGTGCGAAATCAATGTACGGGACAAATTAAGAAAATCACAGTGACACTGTTCATGAGCAGAGGTCTTAAAATGGCTATGTTGAAAATTTGGTGAAAAATTCAGAAAATGACTTAGGAATATTTAGCCATGCTATGAGCATTCCTACACACTGTAGAAGGTTTTTAATTTTTCAATATTTTCACCCAGATTTTCAACATTGCCATTTTACCACACCTTCTTATGAGTAGTACAGATGCCATTTTTCACATCTCACCCAAAACGTGTTTCCGCCCATGTAGCGCACAATGGTGCAGTCGGTGTGTGAGATCAGTGTACGGGACAAATTAAGAAAATCACAGTGACACTGTTCATGAGGTGAGGTGTTAAAATGGCTATGTTGAAAATTTGGTAAAAAAATTCCCGAAAATGACTGTTTTACGAGCGTGCGTTGTACAGTTCCTATGCACGCTCGTAAGTTCGTGAATTTTCAATATCTTCACTCCAGATTTCCAACATTGCCATTTTGCCACACCTTCTTATGAGTAGTACAGCTGTCATTTTTCACATCTCACCCAAAACGTGTTTGCGCCCATGTAGTGCACAATGGCGCAGTCGGTGTGCGAAATCAATGTACGGGACAAATTAAGAAAATCACAGTGACACTGTTCATGAGCAGAGGTCTTAAAATGGCTATATTGAAAATTTGGTGAAAAAATTCCTAAAATGACTTGTTTATGAGCTGCTTTGCACAGTTCCTATGCATGCGCCGTAAATTTGCAAATTTAATATTTTCACTCCAGATTTTCAACATTGCCATTTTATTACATTTTCCTTATGAACAGTACAGCTGCAATTTTCATATGTCGCCCAAAATGTGTTTTTGCACATGTAGCGCACAATGGTGCTGTTGGTGTGCGAAAGCAATGTTTAGGACAGATTAAGAAAATCACAGTTACACTGTTCATGAGCAGAGGTCTTAAAATGGCTATATTGAAAATTTGGTGACAAAAGTCCATAAAATGACTGTGTTACGAGTGAGAATTGCGCAGTTTCCACGCACCCTCGTTAGTTCATGACTTTGTAATATTTTCAGTCCAGATTTTCACCAGTGGCATTTTTCCACACTTCCTTATGAACAGTACAGCTGTCATTTTTCACAACTTGGCTGAAGTGTGTTTTCACACTTTCAGCGCAGAGATGCATGGTCGCTGTGGGAAATCATTGTTCGGCACAGATAAAGAAAATCACAGTGACACTGTTCATGATCGGAGGCACCAAAATGCCTGAGTTGACAATCTGCTGTAAAAAATCCACAACCTAATTATATTACGGGTGTCACGTTGCACAGTTTCTGTATACGCTCATGACTTCACCATTTTTTAATATTTTACTACAGATTTGCAACATTGCCATTTTTACACTCCCCCATGAACAGTACAGCTATCATTTTTACATCCTGTTTGAATGTTTTGCACCTGTGGTGCTGAATGCCGTAGTCACTGTGCATAAGCAGCTTCGGCTAACAAACTGATATTCCCCCTGTTCATGAGGTGGGGTCACAAAAAAAACATGTTGAAAATTTGGAGTGAAAATACCAACGAATGCCTGAGGTATTAGGGTTTCTAACTATAACGCCCAACCCTGTAGAGAATGACAGGCATCAGGGGTGTGACTTGGGATTTTTGCCTGTGATGCTCATACCATTCCACACCCTGCAGTCAGTGAGAGGCATCGAGGTATGCCTTGGACTCTTCTGCCCCAAACTTCACCCCATTCTCCTATATCACACCCATCTCACCATATTTCCTAATGAAATGGGGTGCCCATAAGGGCCAAAGACCCCAAGGAACACTGTGACACTTGTCAGTGTCTGCAGGGTGGGGTGTGGTGAAATGGCATGGTCGTTATGCCTGACGACCCAAATGCACACCCCAATGCCTGTCACTCTCTGCAGGGTGGCGGTGGGGTTGGCTTCAGTTCAGTACTTTACTGCCATTCCTATTACGCAGCTCTGTAACTTCTACACTACCACTGCCAATGCCAGCAAGCAAACATTCGGCATTGACAAATGCTTGTTTATTTTATTTATTGAATACAATCGGAATTACAAACCTTTGAGTCACAGACTCTTTTGCAAAGGCTCCACATCGGTTACAGGGGGTGGAGGTTAAACAAATACAGACTAAGACGAACATAAACAGGCAGTATATATAGTATCATTACTGTCAGAGCAGTCCAGGCTTGAACTTATTTAAACAGTGAGGTAATAAACAGCATTCTTAGAATTAGCATTTCCGCCTACCATGTTTTATTGGAGGGCAAAACTCTGGCTCAGTTGGAGGTTTCAGAAACCTTCCTAAAATGAATTCTTCATCTGAAACCCCCGGTGCGTAACCCTGCTCCACCGTGGGACCTTCATTTTCTTTTAGAGAAAGTGCCCTTGCCTCCTTTTGAACCAGCAAGTACATGTGAGATGCGCTTTTTGTCCTGGAAAGTGCTCTTTTTAGTTGCTGTTACTTCTGCTTGAAGAATGTCCGCGCTTCAGGCCCTGATGTGTAAGGAGCCTTATTTGATTTTTCACAGAGACCAGGTGGCTCTGCATAATAATCCTAAGTTTCTTCCAAAAGTTGTTTCAGAGACTACCTTGAATCAGTCTCTTCAGCTGCCGGTGTATTACCCTGAACATACCAATCAGGGGGAGGCAATTCTGCATATGTTAGACGTTCACAGAATTTTACATTATTACACCAACAGGACAAAAGATGTCCGAAAGACGGATCAGTTTTTTGTTTCTTTTGCACCAAAGAGAGAGGGTGCGGCAGTTTCCAAGCAATGCCGTTCCAAATGGTTGGCTAACTGCATTGGTTTTTGTTACCAGAAGTATGGTAAAATCCTTCCGGGGCAAGTTAAAGGACATTCTACCAGGGGCATGACTGTCTCGAAAGCCTGTTTCAGAAATGCATCTGCCGCAGAAATTTGTGCGGCTGCTACTTGGAATGCCGTCCACACTTTCACTGAACACTACTGTTTGGACATTACCTCTAGGTGCAGGGCTGGTTTTGGACTGGCATTCCTCTAGGGACTCCTGTCTTAAGTTTTTCTAAGCTACTTATTAGCCTTTCAGTTCCAGCCTCCCATGTTTTCCTGTCCCTTGGGCTCTTACTGCTTGGACTCAGTCCTACAAGTAATTATCTACTGCAAGAGCCCTCTCAAAGTAAGATATTACAGTTACGTAAGAACTTACCGTAACAGTAGATTTTCGAGAGAGGCTGTTGCAGTTGGTAACCTTTTCCCTCCCTCCTTCCCCCTTCTTTAGTCTGTAGCTCCTTCTCCTTGAGCCTTTCTTGGCTCCAGGAGCCTCTTTCCCATTTTTCTGTCACACCACTTGGAGGTCTCCGGCTGGAGAACTTGAGGGAGGACGTGGGGACTGCCCACTATATAGAGTCACGTTGATGTCAGTCACATGATGAAGCGTGGGCTGTCCCCATCAGACACTGCTAGCAAAAGTTTCCATGTGGTCCTGACACCAGGGGGCACAGTCCTACAAGTAATTACCTACTGCAAGAGTCTCTCTCGAAGATCTACTGCTACAGTAGGTTCTGCCGCAGTGTCCACCTTCCTCCCTGCCGTCAGCACCTGTAGGTCCCATCAGTGTTTCCTTTTGCTTTTTCATCACCCTCTGCCTGACACTTGTTGTTGTTGTTGTTGTAAAAGTTTATTCCTTATAAAGTCAGGAAAAGGGTAACCCTTTGAGTGATTAGACTCATTTTCAATGGAGTCCAATACAAGTAATACAATTTCAGTTTCATAAAAATAAAGTACACATAATGCATTAAAATACATGTTTTACAGAGTAGTACTCTGTCACACTCATAATATTATATTCCGTATACAGCAACGTACAATGACAAGTTTTAGGAATACAAAACCCAGTCATAACCATTTTGCATTTAAACAATGGCTTCAGAAATAGCCAAATAATACTAGTAATGAATAATGATAAAGAGTGACCATAGAAAGTGCCTACTTTTAACTAGAGCCACTATCGGTTAAATAAATAGACTTCTGATTTAACCATTTTTTGATCTCATACCATGGGGCGATTGCCTTTGTTCTCAGGTGATCTGGTAGCCCATTCCAGAGTTTAGGCCCTCTCATAATTAAGGCAGAATTTGCCTTTACCTTTTTCGGTATTACTAGTTCCAAATTTTGTGCTGATCGCAAGCCTATTCTAGATGTGTATATCTGAAACAAATCATCCAAATAAGATGGAGTCTTCTGTTTCAGATATTGATAAACTAAGTGCAGTATATGCAAATTTCTATGCTCCGTAAGGCTAGTCCAGTTTAAAGTACTATACATGGTATGCCGGTGCATCAGACGAGGTGCATCTAGAGTAAACCTTGCAAATCTATTCAAAGCTATGTCCAGCCTCCCTAGTACGGTTTTTGATGCACTGGTGTATACCATGTCCCCGTAATCAAACAGTGGAGTTATTGTAAAGTTAATAAAATGTGCCCTAACTTTATTTGGTATACATCTTTTCAGTCTGTACAACGCTCCTAATCTACCATGTAGTCTTTTAGTCAAATTTTCTGTATGTAAATCCCATTTTAGATGTGTGTGTCTAACCATACTCCCAAATATCTATACGAGTTCATCTGTGTTAATGTAAGTTTAGTCAGAATTTTAATTTGAAGTAAATTTGTTATGACTGTCTGCTTATTTTCAAAAAAGCATAACTTGTGATTTGTTGTTATTAAGTATTACATTTCATGACTTATAATACTCTTGTAAGATATCAAAGTCGCTTTGGAGCCTTTCCTGAATTTCCTGAATAGAAGCACCTTCAGCATACAAAATTACATCTTCTGCATACGAGTGGTGCCCCACCCCCTCTTATTAGAGTGCCGGCACCATTCGTATACAGATTAAACAAAAGCGGACCCAGAACCGATCCCTGTGGGACCCCAGATTTAACAGGTGCAAACTGAGATGTAAACTTTCCTAAAGTAGCCTGCTGGGTCCTACCAACTAAGTAGTCCTTAAACCAGTTCAATGCCACCTGGTCGAGGCCAGTGTCCTTCATTGTGTCTAGCAAAACTATGTGACTAAGCGTATGAAATGCTTTGGACAGATCTATAAATATAGCCCCGACCAGGAGGCCCCTATCCAGTGAAGACTGAATCTCAGAAGACACCTTTATCAAAGCTGTCGTTGTACTATAACTAGAACGAAAACCTGACTGATATTGATTGTATATTTTATTGTTCTCCAAGTAAGTTTGTAATTGCTTCCCTACAAGTTTTTCCAAAAGTTTAAATATAATCGGGAGTAGGGACATAGGTCTATAATGTTGAATTTCATTTTTTTTGTCAGATTTATATACTGGAATTACTTTTGTCTTCTTCCAGGCACTTGGAAATGTTCCAGTAGTCATAGACAAGTTAAAAATATAAGAAATTTGTTATGCTACTACAGGAGCCGCAAATTTCAACAAAATCATAGAAATACTGTCTAAACCTGAAGCTTTTTTCACGTCTAATTTTAATAGTTCGTCTATAATTTCTTTAATACTAATCAAGTTAAAAGTGAAATCTGATTTATTTAATATTTCCTGTCTGTTTTTTGTTTCCTTTCGTAAGTCCTGTTCGCTACTATCCTTAGTTGTTCCTGGTTCCATATCTTTCCCTATCTTACCTCTCTCAACATCCTCCACTGGGCTTCCAGAATCTATAAAAAGAAAAATTGCTGGCATGAGACTAAACATACAGCTCCACTATGTTATGTCAATGACCTTCATCAAACCAGTGACAGGTTTTCACTGCCTATCTGGAGCCATGCAATCCTGTCCACTTGATTCCCTTTTTTGGGGCCCCATTGGGCAGTGGTGTAATAGCAGAAGCCACCCTTTCTGCCTGAAGCAGGAGGCGTCTGACAAGGAGTCTCGTCAGTACCTCTTCCGCTCAGTGTGTGACAGCTGGAGATTGTCATGATGCTCAGCTTTTCAGCATGTTAAGCTATACCACTTAGTAGGCCATTAGGCAGCTCAGGTTGTCCTTTTTGCTAAACATTTTTCTAACATTTGCTCTGGCTTTATCAACCCTAATTTTAGTCAAGTATTTTGTTCCCTTTACAAAACAAATGTTTGCAGTACTTTATTAACTAAAGGGAGATTTTAGCTCTATTAGTCCTGGGACAGCAGGAATCGCTGGATAGTTTGATACCTTTTATTGGACATACATATCTTGTACAGAGATGGTATAGTACAGAAGCTTTTGGGGCCCCACAGAGCCCTTCTTCAGGTAAATATTAAACTGAGCAAAAGAAGCTGAATTTATATACACTGATGCATTGTTTAAAATAATTAGGATAGGATAGGTGAGAAGTGCTTAACAGGAAGGGTGGGTGGGCAGGGAATAGAAACAGGTCTATAGCAGTGAGGGGACGTTTAGAAACAAGTGCATGGATGACTTGGAGCCAGCAACTCCAGTACTTTATTATGTTGGCTATTGCATTAGTAGCAGATTTGGAGGTGCGGTCACTGTGGGCAAATGCAGGGAACACATCAGTAGGTGCGTTCCCTCATTCCCCAATAAGCCAGCATGCAAGCACCACACCAGCAATACTTAATGAGGCGAGCACATCTGAGAAAAGGTCTGCTGCAATGAGAGCCAAGCTCGTCATGCAGCAGCACCAGAACACACCTCCCGACATGCCCTTGCTGATGACGCACTTTCCTAAACATGGCAGCACTGACTGTCGCAGCCACTTCATTTACTGATAGGGGAGCCCACTCTCCATCGGCATGATGCCCCCCTCCCATTCCAAGTGTGTGCCAAGGGGGTGCCCAATCCCCCTCGGCATCATGCACCCCCAACAGTTATTGGGACCCCTCCTCATGAATTCAGTCACTGTCATGGCATTATTCGGTCCCGAAATATGATTTCGCAGTTACTGCGAGGAATCACCTTTCGGGGCTGATTAACAAAATGACAGTGCCACTGTTCATGAGGTGGACTCTCAAAAAGCCTATGTTGCAAAGTTGGTGAAAAAAATTTAAAAAATGGCTGTTTTACAAACGTGCATTGCGCAGTTTCCACGCACGCTTGTAACTTCGCAAATCTGTAATATTTTCATTCCAGATTTTCAAAATTGGCATTTTACCACACCTCCTTATAAGCAGTACAGCTGTCATTTTACATATCCTGGCCGAAATGTGTTTCGCACATCTGGTGCAGATTAGTGAGATCGCTGTGTGAAATCAGTTTTCGGGACAGTTTGAGAAAGTGATGGTGACCCTGTTCATGAGCAGAGGTCTTAAAATGGCTATGTTGAAAATTTGGTGACAAAAGTCCATAAAATGACTGTGTTACAAGTGTGCATTGCGCACTTTCACGCACCCATGTACCTTCGCAAATTTGCAATATTTTCATGCCAGAGTTTCAACACTGGCATTTTTTCACACCTCCTTATGAACAGTACTGCTATCATTTTTCACATCCTGCCCAAAATGTGTTTTTGCACCTGTGATGCACAATCGCTGTGGGAAATCAACTTTTGGGACAGATTAACAAAATCACAGTGCCACTGTTCATGAAGGGAGGTTCCAAAATGCCTATGTTGAAAATGTGGTTAAAAAAAATCACAAAAATAATTGGGTTGTGCAGTTTTTATGCATACTCATGACTTCACCAGTTTTTCATATTTTCACTCCAGATTTTCAACGTTGCCATTTTTTTACACCTCCTCACGAACAGTACCGTTGTCATTTTTTACATCCTGCCCAAAAAGTGTTTCCATACCTGTGGCGCCAAATGGTGCAGTCGCTGTGCAAAATTACCTTTTGGTTAACAAACTGATGGTGCTGCTCTTCATGAGGTGGGGTCACAGAAATCCCAATTTGATAATCTGGAGTGAAAATACCAACACATGCCTATGGTGTTAGGGTTTCCAGCTGTAACACCCCACCCTGTAGAGACTGACAGGCATCAGGGGTGTGACTTGGGTCATCAGCTGTAATGCTCCTGCCATTTCACCCCCCAACCCCACCCTGCAACCAGTGACAGGTATCAAGGTGTGCAATGGAGTGTTCGGCCCCAAAGTTCACCCCATTCTCCTACACTGCACCCACCTCAGCATATTTCCTTATGGAATGGGTTAAGTATAAGGCCCAAAGACCCCAAAGCACACCACGACACTTGTCAATGTCTACAGGGTAGGGTGAGATAAAATGGCATGAGCATTATAGCTGACGACCCAAAGACACACCTCAATGCCTGTCAGTCTCTGCAGGGTGGGGTGGGGTTGGCATCAGTTCAATACTTCACTGCCATTCCTATTATGCATCTCTAACTCCTGCACTACCAACGCCAATGCCAGCAAGACAACATTCGGCATTGACAAATGCTTGTTATAGATGGTGTAAGTAGTTGCAAGAATGTAGTTTAGCACTATGCATACCGGCCAGCTGTAGCTTGATATTCTGATATTCCTAGATACCCTGGAATTGTAGTAATGATTTGATAATGTACAGCCCAGGGGAAGTTTCTCTCATCTGATGTTAATTTATCTTGCTGCCATTGCTGCATTATATAGGTACAGTAGGGGCTGATGACAAAACCTTTAGTAGTGGCATAGCCTGTGAATGCCTGGGAAGTTCCAAAGAAGTCATTACTCAGCTGTCTCTTGGCATGAGATCTAGTGGCAGGAATGTATGAAAATCAATTTAAAAAGCTTTTAATATTAAAGGGTAGAGAAAGCAATGAATACACGTAATGCACTTTGAATCTCACATCTCCCCTCCACCCTGTAAAATGGAAGCAAGAGTGAAATTGAAAGAGCAACAGGATATAGAAGCAGCTTTGTTCCCAAGCATCTTCACTGCAGACAGAAAAATGAATGTGCATTATACTTAGGAGAAATGGTGCTAATTATTTAAGACCAAAGATCTAATGGTGATGCACTGTCCTGGCACCATTATGGAAACCACACAAAAAATTAATCTTGGCTAGTAGTGGAAATTGATGATACAGCACATTTTCTTTTCTTTCTAAAGTGTTTCATTCCTCGTTGCCCCCATGTCCTACCATCCTGCAGGTCTGTGACACTGGGAGGTAGTAGCAGCACTGCATGGAATCAGAGGCATACCTTACACTAAAAAGACAGACAAGTAGGTAGGTGGCTGGGGACACTCCCTGGTCTCACTCTGGTATAGAGAGTCTGCTATTCCTGCCAACACCAACACTTGTTATTGCCTCTGCTGAACAGCAGTCACACCAAAGGAGCTGGTTCTCTGCAGTTTGGTCTAGTACAGCAGGCATTAATCAGAGACTTGTGCATTTCAGATGTGGTGTTTGTTGTTAGTAGTTATGCTATGCTCTTATGCCACAGTACTTTGTTTGTTTTGCTCTTATTTTTTTCACAGTGACGCCTATTAACCAAACTTTATCTGCGTGAGCTGTTGTCGGGATTCTGCCCACAGTCAGAGACCATCAGTTACCTCCCTGATAAGCCTTTGACAACTGTGTACCTATGGAGACAGTGGGATGCTGGGCTGCATAGGGAGGGTTATCACCAGCAGAAGGAGGGAGGTGGTTATGTCACTGTACAGATCACTGGTGAGACCGCAATTGGAGTACTGTGTCCAGTTCTGGAGACTATTCCCGGAGAGACATAGACAGGGTGGAGGCAGTCCAGAGGAGGGCTGCCAGGATGGCACAGGGTCTGCATGAAAAGCCCTATGAGGAAGACTAGGGGAACTCAATATGTGCTCCGTGGAGGAGAGGAGAGATGTGGGGATATGATAGAAACTTTCAAGTACCTCAGGAGTATAAACAAAATACAAGAGGGTACCATCTTTCAAAAAAGGAAAAGTACAAGAACAAGGGGGCACAAGATGAAGCTAGAGAGGGGTAGGTTTGGGACAACATAAGGAAGTACTTTTTCACTGAAAGGATGGTGAATGCTTGAAACAGCATCTCTACAGAGGTGGTAAGGGTAAAAACAGTCAGGGAATTCAAGAGTACATGGGATAGACATAAGGATACCCTAGAGACAGGAAAGAAAGGGTGAGCTACAGATCAACCAGGATCTGTGGTTTTTGGAATAGGTAGGCAAAATAGGCAGACTGGATGGGCCACATGGTCCTTATCTGCTGTCAACTTCTATATTTTTATGGCCTATATCAAAATAACCCCCTTTTTTGTGCAGTGTGTGTGGACTTCGTTTTGTATTGTAAGCACGGGTGGCCTTGCATACTTCAGGTCTTTGGCTCTGTAGTGGACATTTACAAGGCAGTTTCCTGATCCTAGTTCTACCTTTTCCAAGGTGCTGTAGTCTAGACTTGGTTGCCTTAGTAGATGCAGGCTTTGGTGATAGGTGTATCAAGCTGCAGTTCTGATCTGTCCTCAGCACTTTTGAGTAGCTGCAGTCTCAGTGTTGTGGCACAGCCCTTCGGGATAGAAGGCTGTGTGGACAACTGGGACTGGAGAATTTCATACCAGGAAATGTGTTTTTCCCAGAGTCTTCTACATCCTTCCATCCTTTACTCTAATGTCATGGCTGAAGTGATTCTACGCTCCTCTCTGGGGCCTGCGGTTCAGAAGGTTGTTGGTTCCTATCCTGCTGCATGCTCTTTAGATAATGCCCAATAACCACATTGTAGTGCAGCACTTTGTGGGTGGCATGGCTGTGGTCAGTCTGTTTTGGTTTTGTTGATTACTGATATTTGTTTCCTACTGGTTGTACAGTCCTGACATGGTGTTTGGCAACTACTGATCATGGTAGTTAACTCATTCTCTCAAAGCAAGAAGTTTACTCTTGTTATCACAGAAAGGGGGCAGTTGACTGATGCAGCTAGAGCATTTCTGCTAGAACATTTCTAACTAGGGGTAGGTAGACAGATAAATGTTTAGATGTGTAAGGTCTGCAAGGTAAGTTGGGACTTTCAGTAAGGGTATAAAAACACTGTAGTTAGCAGTGTGCTGGTCTGAATTGGGGGGAAGGCATCTGACAGTCATCCGTGCAGAAGCTGAGTGAGGATGGCTATTAATTGGGGGTGTTGCTTAGGCCGAAGTGAAGCACTTGTCTGCATTTAGACTTCCTTCGTCTTGTTAAAGGAACACTATAAAGACTCCTTCTCAGTGTGTTTCGTCATGCTTGTGTCCCAAAGAGTGAGTAGAACAGGTGACGTGACTTGTGTCTTAGGTGGGGGGCTCTGCCAGTCTGGTAAGGTACAGCACCTGTTAGATTGCTCTTACCAGTTTAGGAAGTTACAGGAGGAAGGGTAAATAGTACCTGCAGGGAAATAACAGGCAGTTAGTGCCTGTTGTAGGGAGTAGGAGGAACACCTTATCTAGGATAGGAGTATGGAAGCTGTTCAGGAAGGACGGAAAGGGGAAGGTTAACTGATAAGTAGGCAGAGGGATACAGGGGGTGAAATACCAAAGCAAGTAAAACAAGAAACACTCTGTTTAGGGTAGGTTGATAAGGTAACAACCAGTAGAAGATAGGTAGGAACAGACCAAAGACCAGGAAGTGGCAATTGAGGAAAGTCACAGTCAATAGTGGTAGATAGCGACACATAAAGTCAGTTATAGGAGTGATGCAGTGCAGTAGATGTAGAGCTGCAGTTTTCAGGGAGGTTTTGTGGAAACTGAGGTAGCGTCCCATCTGCACACTCCTCTGTGGGTTGAGGGAAGAGGTCACTGATCTCTGAGCCAAGCTCTTTATGATCCAGAGTACCTCTTTCTCCACCCGGGGCAACCAAATCTACTGCCATTGCCCCAGAGGTTGCTTAGGAAAAGGAGGGACTGCTGCACCATGGTGGGCTTCGGGGGGTGGGGTGGCAGATCGGGGCACATTCCGTAACCTGTGCCAGTGCAGATTCCTTTGAACATTCTGGTGGGATAGGACTGCAGAGAGGAGGCACATACAGTAATGGCAAGAGCGGATGTGGGGATCCTCTGTAGGGGAGACCCCAAGGTGGAAGATAGAGGATCCCTGCAGGGCAGGAATGTTAGGGGGTAGATTTGGGATCGGGGGGGTGAGGTGCCTGCCAGGTGCCACAGCTTGGAGGGATGGGCAGTGTATCCTAAGGATTGCAAGGTTGCCAGGTTGAGGGGGGGATCTGGATGTCATTGTCCAGCTGGCGGCTAATGACCTAAGCAGGGACAGGGCTGGGATTGTGCAGGAAGAGTTAAGGGAACTGGGACGTGGTCTTAGGCAAGCAGCACACACAGTGGCTTTCACCGAGATGCTGTCTGTTTACAACTGGGAAGAGGATACACCAGGAGTTTCAACTCATTGTTGAAGGAATAATGCAGAGAAGAGGGGTTCAGCTGTGCTGGGCACTGGGGATCAACCTAGAGGGATATGGGCCTCTACAGAGGAGATGGCCTGCATTTGTCGGGGGGGGGCAAGCATAGTCCTCGGTGGAAAGTTAAAATGTTACTTTGATAAACATTTAAGCTACTTGGGGGTGGCGGAATTAAAAAGGGAGGCATTAAACTTCCCCTCACCACCACAGACTGAAGAAGTAGGAAGGGAGGACACGAGGGGAGGAAAATCTGCCAGCAAGCAGAAAAATGGGAACAGCAGTGAAGCAGAGGACAAGGTGGATGGGAAAAAAAGTTGAAGAAAGAGAGAGGGAAAGGAGGTGGGGTAAAAGGCGAGGAAGGGGGGTTGCAGGGAGAGTGGAGCAGGGTATGGAGGGCCACGTGAGCAAATGAAAGGAATCTTAAAAATAAAATTCCAGACCTAGAGCCCATCATGGGAGAGGCAGACCTTGATATTGTGGCCATAACATAGTCTTAGAAATAAAATTCTAGATCTGTAGGCCATCATGGCTGAGGCAGACCTTAATGTTATTGCCATTACAGAGTTGTGGTGCGTGGAGAGCCAAGCCTAGGCCATGGCCTTCCCAGGCTACACTCAGTTCAGAAAGGATAGGGAAGGGAAGAAAGGAGGGGGGGTTGTACTGTATGCAAGGGAGTGTATCAAAGCAACAGAGAAACAAGGAAACTAGGAAGAAAAGGAGGGATTGGGGATACTGTGGGTCACGCTGGAGAAAGGAGCCAGAGCCACTGTTCACAGATCTCCAACACAGGGGGAGGAACTGGATAAGACACTGAGGGAAGTCATCAACACAATGACAGAAAAAGATCTACTGAAAGTAGATTGGAGCCTCCCAGCCGTGGCCTCAGCTAGAAGCAGGGACTTTCTAGACTCCCAGTAGGGAGCATTTCTCAGGCAACTAGTCCCATGATGGGACAATACTGAAACTGGTACTTGCAAACAGGGAAAGTATTGCAGACGTGAAAGTTACCTGGGGACCAGTGATAACTATACAGTGTAGTTTAACGTGAGGATGGTAGCAGAAGCAAACCACGCAAGGACGAGGGTCCTGGACTTCAGGAGGGCAGATTAAAAAAAAAAATGGGCGAATGCCTCAGAGAAGACCAAGCGGGAGGAGAGGGAGGGTGATGGCCCAGGTGGGGTGGAGGAGCAGTGGGCCAAATTAAAGGATGGTATAATAAAGGCAAAAAGACTCTGCACAAGAGAAGTGAGTAAAAACAGGAGCGGAAAGAGACTGCTGTGGTTCTCAAGGGAAGTGGATGCAGAGGTTAAAGCTTAAAGGGTAGCATTCAGGTGGTACAGAGATGCAGATGGAACAGGATAGGGAAGTGTGCTGGAAAAAGCAAAGGGAAGCACAGAAGGCAGTGGGGCGCAAAGGCACAGACTGAGGAAAGGATAGCCAATGGGGTAACAAAGGGGACAAGACCTTTTTTGGTACTTAAATGAAAAGAGGAAGACAAGGGGGGGATGGCAAGGTTAAGAAGGGCACGAGGGCCACTGTGCAGAGGAGGATCAGAAAAAGCAGATATCATGAACAGTTACTTCTCTACAGTCCTCACCGTGGAAGGGGAAGGGGATGCACCACATAAAGGCAGCAGGAACACTGGGGTGAGGGAGGTAGACACAAGTCCCTTTACAGAGGAGAGAGTCCTGAAGGACTTACAAATCTGAAAGTGGACAAGGCTGTGGGTCTGTACAGGGTGCACCCAAGGGTGCTGAGGGAGTTCAGGAAGGTACTGGCTGCATCTCTGACAACCCTAGTCAACAACTCACTGGAAACAGGAATGGTTCCAGAGGACTGGAGGAGGGCAGAAGTAGTTCCGCTTCATAAAAGCAGCAGCAGGGAGGAGGCTGGCAACTGTAGGCTGGTCGGTCCGATGTTAGTGGTTCAGACAAACCTGATTGATTTCTTTGTCTGGGTGACCAGGGAAATAAATCAGGGTGGGGCGGTGGATGTGGCCTACTTTGATATCAGCATGGCCTTCAACACCGTACCACATAGGAAGCTCATAAGGAAACTGGATAGTTTGAGATTGGGTCCTGAGGTGGTAAACTGAGTACAAAATTGGATGATGGGTAGACAACAGAGGGTGCTAGTAAATGGCATTCGTTTGGGAGAAGGGAGAGTGACCACCGGGATACCTCAGGACTCAGTACTGGGACCAGTTTTCTGTCTTTATAAGTGACATTGCAGAAGAGCTGGAAGGGAAGGTATGCCTCCTTGCAGATAATCCTAAAATCTCCAGTAGGGTAGAGACTCCAGTGGGCGTGGAGAGAATGTGCCAAGACCAGAGAAAACTTGAGGAGTGGTCAAGGGTATGGTAGCTGGGTTTCATACTAAGGTTCCTACTAAGGAGATGAAGAGCAGAGAAAGTGTGAGGCCATATGTGCTCCGGGTAGCTCTAGAGTCCAATCACTCAGCTTCTGACTCTGAAGATTGATCTGTAAGTACGGGACTGTAAGAGAGTGCGAGCGGACTGACATAAATTGCAGCAACTTATGAGCTCCTGGGAGAAGTTATGGGGCTTAGTAATCGTTCTGTTATTTTAAATCGAACACGTTTGGGGTTTCACCAGATTCAAGGTGAAAGCGGGAGATCCGTCATTTTGGGAGTCCCTGCTTGTTTATTTCCTCCCAGGAAATTAATTGCTGCAACTATCTAAAGTATCAGGTCTGGCTTTGGCAATAGATACAACTGCCAGCTGATCCCTTATGATAAGGGGTTTAAAATCCGATGCAGGAAGTTTTACGGTGGGTATTTTGACTGGTGCTGATAAGCTGGTTTTATATTAAACTTATTAAAATCCACGAGGTGGAAGAGGTTTTGTTAAGGAGATGCAACGTTTTTGCTGTTATTTTCCCTATTTTTCTATAGGTTAAGTAGCAATCGTTTGAGTGCGTGTTTGTTATCACTGATTTATTCTTCCTACAGGAAATGCCAACTGCCATTGAAGAGGCTAGCATACTTTAGAGACTTGTGGACTATAATAATAACTGATCTGTGTTGGTTTCCTCCCACCTCCTAGTGTACCAGATTACAGGGAGATTTATTTATTTATTTAGTTTTTGTTGACCAGGTAAGAGCACTAGACAAATTCTGCCTATTTTCAGGCATGACCCGGGGGAGGGGGATGCAGATGAATGCCAACTGACCGTGAACCAGATTAAGCTTTTGGTGGTATTTTTAGTGAATGGGGGGAAATCTGGCCAGGGCACCAGGGAAATTCCCCTACTCTGATGGTAGGGAACCCCACCCCTGAGACGACTGGACTAGGTTCAGTATGTCTCAGTCGGTGGAGAGTGCAGAGGTGTTAGAAGACTGTTCCATGGAGTTAGTTGAAGCACTCGAGGAGGCTTCATCTGTTTCAGCTGATATGGAAAACGCAAGTACTATCTTACCTGCTGTGGAGTTGGTCCAGTCTGCAGCTGCGGAAAGTCGGAAAACTTCTGACTCGGTTCTGATTATGGCAACTGAAGATGAGAAAAAAAGAAAACGTCCGGAAAGTGGACAGGTAGCTTTTTCTGGCATGTCAAAAAAAAGTAATGTGCAGGTTATTGATGACCCGCTGGAAACAAACGCGGGCGTCCCTGCTACTGATATAGACGATGATTCATTCCCCTTTTCAGCCCGACTCGCCACCTGGTCTCCAGAGGTGGCGTTGGTAAACGCAGGTTGGGTAAAGACCCCGAATGCTTGGATTCCGGATCCCCAGTTTCCTTTACCGGGGATAGGATCGGAAACACAGGGGGAACTTTCGGGCACACAGGCTTTAGAAGAGATACAAGTTTCAGAGACGGACCGGAAAGCCGCGTCATTTCCGCCTGCTAATGCTGAATCTCGGAGTCCTGTTTCGGCTGAGCCGGTGGCTGAATTACGTACTTTGAGTCGGAGTACTTCGAAACTTTTGGTCTCTACAACGCCAAACCCTTCTACGTCGGTACCCAAATCAGCGTCAACGATAACAGGTCAGTGCCCTCAAATAGAAAAAAATGACACAAACGCTAGTTCCTCGGGTAATACTGCTAACGGTCTTCCTCAAGTACAAAATGTAAAGCCAGCTAGCTATGCCTCCCTCTTCAAACCTGCTGACGTCCCGGTTAGGAAACGTTTTGTTGCACGTATTCATTACAAAGGGGGTATGGATCTCCCCCCTGATCGGAATTTTGTGGGCAAGACTTTAATAATTGATTCCTTAGGGATTCGACCTTCAGAGGTGTATGCCTTCATTCATTCTTCTGGGGATCACAATTTTGATGTTTCCTGTCGTTCTGCTGTATTATTGGATAAATTTTGGTCTGCTTATTATACTGCTCGTGTAGACCCTGTCTGGAAACATTTTGTGGTAATTCCTATTACCAGACCAACTGCTAAAGTTATCACTGTTCTTTTTCGGAATGAAGGAGTCAATGTCCTGGATATCCTGTACTGGTTAAAACAGCGTTGTACAGTGAATGGAGTACCACATGCCTTAATTGATGATAATGGGTTTTGGACAGGAGGGTGGAAATTTAATGTGCAACTTAAAATAACTGAGGCTGGGATTCAGCATCTCCCTAATTGTTTTTGTTTAGGGAGGGATCGTGGTATACTATTTTATCCAGGACAACCACGGTCATGTTACAGATGTGGTTCATTAACTCATTTAAGCTCTGACTGTGACCAATTAAAATGTACATCTTGTGGAATGTTGGGTCATTTAGTGTTATCCTGTAAGGTCCCTCCCACTTGTAACCTATGTGGTGAAACTACTCATGTTTTTGTGGCATGTCCTTGGGTGGCCCATAATACCTCAGATTATACAGAACATGATTCCTATATAGCTAAATCTTTCGCTACTGCTAGAACCCCCCTCCCCGGATCAGAACATCTTACCAAAAATAAGGAAAAGGTCCACTCATTTTCGATTTCTCCTGAAAATTCAACTATCCCTGACCCTCCCGAAAATTCAACTATCCCAGACCCTCCTGAACCCACAGAAATACCACTACTTGATGGGTTACCTACCTCCCCCAGTGATTCAGTCCCTGCTCCAATACAGACTCTATCTCTCCCAGCAAGGGAAGACGTAGAGCTAGGGGACACTTTAGAACCCTCCCCACCAGTTGCTAGACGACTCCGCTCCGCCAAACAAGCGGAAGCAGTGTCTATACTTTCTGTCCCAGTATCTAATCCATATGAACCTTTACAAAGCTGGGGTGATGCCATGGAAGAGGAAGAGTTAGGGGACTCTGTTCCTTCTCCTCCTCCTATGGCTACCTCAGCACCACTGCCCTTGGCTGATAATTCTGGGATTCCCTCAAAGAAGAAATCTGTTAGACCGAGGAGAAAGAAATGATGTGGTTACTTTTACAGTGGTTTTTTTCTTTTCTTTTTGATATGTCCTCTATACGCTTGGCCAGTCTTAATGTTAATAGCATTCGTTCACAGTATAAACGCACAGCTACCTTTTCAGCCTTACATAGCTTGGCTTATGAAGTTTATTTGTTGCAGGATGTCAGATTTTATACAGCTGGGGAAGCAGCTACAGCCTCAAGGGATTGGGGTTTAGGGCCTTCATATTGGTCCTTGGGACAGGACCTTTGTTCCGGCATTGGATTTTGCTTTACTTCATCTAACTTTACTTTGCAAAAGATGGTGGATTTGGTACCTGGTAGAGTATTATTATTGGACCTTTTATGGTATAATTTACCTTACCGACTTATTAATATTTATGCGCCACAACAAAAGGCTGCTAGGGTTCAGCTTTTACGCCTAATTAAACCATATTTGCTTACAAACCGGATTGTTTTATGGGGTGGAGATTTTAACACTAGTTTAGAAGTCTCTCCCAATAAGAAAGTTTATTGTGATACTCATGCTTTACGTACCATTATCACAGAGATGAATTTAATTGATGTGTTTGCCCAGTCCCGTTACCTACCTTTTCAAAAGGTAAATTAACCTCTAGAATTGATTGTTGGCTCTGTTCGCAGACTATTGGGGCAGTGACAGGTATTACAGTACCTATGGCTACTTCAGATCATCATTTAATGGGGATAATGAATTCAGTTAGGGGAAGTTTTATCACAGGGACCTGGGGTTTGGAGAGTTAATTCGTCTTTATTATTGGTTCCTGAGTTTTACCACGGTTTTATGGAATTGATTTCGGATCGCATCTCCGTAGTTGTTCTTTATGATTCTATGATCGAATGGTGGATTGAAACTAAATTATATATGGTGTCCTATTTTAAATACTACGCTAGATTTTTGGCTCTGATACCAGACACCATACTTCCAGTCTTTTACGAGCTGAATTGTTGGCATTATTCACTGAATCTCACTTATATGGTTCTGATTGTTTTGCCCGTATAAAGGAGGTTAAGACTGCTTTAACTAAAGTACAGTATGATAGACAAAAATCTATTCTTTTTGAACAGAAATTTCGGACTACTGGGACACAACGTCAATTTAAACCTCTTGATGTTACTAAAGAAAAGTTCCGTGGTAAACAAATGTATCAACTGCTTGACGATCAAGGGCATAGTCAAAGGGCAGGAAAATATTATGGAATGTGTTACGAAATTTGTGAAACATACCTTTGAATATCCAGTTGTTGAATCATCTGATATGTCAATTTTATTACAAGCATTGGATGTACCTACCCTAACGACACCTCAAAAGTGAGCTTGTAACACCTTTTACTTTAGAAGAAGTGAAAGGAGTTATTTTGGTCTTAAGGATAGGTGGCTCCGGCTCAGATGGGTTATCAGCGGAAATTTACAAGTCTTTATGGAAACTTATGCCAAATCAGTTATTAGCTGTATTTAATGCTTTTCTGCAAGAAGATCGTCTAGCAGATCAAATGTATGAAAGGTTGATGTTGTTTCTTTATAAAAAAGGTGACAAATCTGACTTGAAGAATTGGAGACCGATCACCCTGCTAATCACGGTTTACAAAATTTTTTCCAAATTACTGGGAATAGGATTTCCAAACATTTGCCATCTTTACTTTCGCCATTCCAGTATTGCTCAGTTTCAGTGGTCCATCCAGAGATGCTTTACTTTTGATGAGAGAATTGTTTTCCAAGGTCAAAAGGGGCTCTACATGGCTATTTATTTAATTTTGATCTTTCTAAAGCTTTGATGGAATTTCTCAAGAATTTATATGGTTGACCCTCAGAGCCTATGGGTTTTCACAAACTTTCGTTAATTGGCTTATTTTATGTTATTCCTTAGCTTATGTCAGACCATATATTAATGGAAGGATCGGATCTCCTTGTTATATTAGATCGAGAATCGACAAGGTTGTCCTTGAGCCCTTATTGTTCGTTATAGCTTTGGATCCTATTATCAGGTTACTTTACAAATCCCTAGACTTTAGGTCTTTCCGGTTTTGATTGCAGTATTCAAAAGTAATCTGTTATGCGGATGATTTATGTGTCTTGGTGCCTACTACCTCGGTGGGTCATTTATTATGTAAGGTACTACCGGTTTTTTTATCAGTTATCGGTTCCAGTTTAAATTTACAAAAGAGTGTGTGTTTCAATTTGGCTTCATCTTTGGAGGGTATTTCCTCTATTGGGGGTATTCGGTTAGTGGATTCTCCACATAAATTATTAGGTATTTATTTTGGGGTTCCAGATATGGCTAAGTATAATTGGGAAATATGTTTGAATAAGGGTAGGGAAAAGGTATGTAAGTGGAATAAGTGGTTTTTGGGTAAAAAGAAACGTATTTTTTTTATCAAAACGTGTTTATTGCCTTTGTTTTTGCATGTAGTACATATTTTTACATTACCTAGATTTTTTTTGTGCCTCTCTTAAGCCTTTTCTTTTCTTGTTTTTGGGGAAGTCGCCTCAATCCGATTAAACGTAATATTTTGTTGCAAAACTACCGGCAGGGAGGGGTCTCTATGATTCACCCAATAGTGTTTTTTTATTCACTTTTCTTTTCAACCAATTTGAAACCTTTGGTTATGGGTTCTTTTCAGCTTTGGGTTCCCTTGGTATGTATTTCACTTTATGGGATTTTTCAGGAATGGAGTGTAGGGGAATTTCTCCATAAAAATAAAAGGAAATATGTTTTATCCACAGATTGGGTAATAGTGTTTGATATGCTAAAAACATGGCATATTACGGTATCTATGATTAAAGCTTTAACCGGAAACAATTGTATGCAGTAATAGTAGAGTCCCATTTTTGGAGGAAGTCTTTCCAGGGTTTACATTAATAGAAAGAAACAGATTGGAAATTGTCTTATTGATTCTAGTATTCCTGTGGCAATGTGGGATATTGCTTGGTTAGAAGCACATGGTAAAATTAATGTACATGGTAATCAGAAACATAAACAAGTACTGGATCGGTATTGTTTTTGGGATTCTTGTACAGATCTTATAGAAACTATGTCTCATTTATATTTTTCTTGTCCTTTTATTTTACGTTTTTGGTTTTTGTGGCGCTGTCATTTTTGGAATAAAGTTTGGCGTCAGTGGGATCAGAGAGCTTTATTTTTTGGTTTATTCCCAGTCTCTTGGTCTGAATGTAATTATAGTACCTTGAATATTATAGCAATTATAATATTGTATTGGGTATGGCAGATCAGATGTTGGTTTCTATTTCAACAACGTTCTCTTACTCCTGAGGATTTATTCATGAAAGTATTAGCCCACATTGATCGTATTAAAGAAGGAGAAAGGAAAATTCTCAAAAAGAATATGTGGGAACGATATTGGAATTTTTATTGAATTTCCTTTGGTTACATATATATGGTGTTTTTCTTTTTTTCTAAAATTTTGTTTTCTCCCCTCAAGATACAAGATGGATTTTGAATTTCTCACTTGAAAATTTTGTAATTTTGATTTACTTGTTTCCCTGTTTTATATATTGAATTGTTGTATATATGCTTTGATTTTAATAAACATACCCCTACTCTGGAGGGGCGTTGTCTCGTAGTGGCGTCTATGGAGGAGGTCAGTATGCAGTCGGCTCTGGAGGAGGACAGTCACACAGCCGATGTCGGGCTGGGACTTGCAACGCCTGCCTTTAATGAGATTTCGCCTCCCGCAGTTGCAGCCAATGTTTCAGCTACATTTCAACCTGTGTTGGGTGCAGTGGATGAGAGTTTGGATGACACCGTGGTTTCGGACATAGTTTTGCAGCGAGAAGCTCTGCAAGTTCAGCTTGTACAAACGGAACTCGCTCTTTCGTCTGCTAGGGCAGATTTGCTTGACAAAAAACGTCAGCGCTTACTTGGCATATCCTCTGAGGTACCTCGTCGCACTTTCAAGTTTGGCCCTGGCCTAGCTGATGACATGGAGATTCCGTCGCAGACACCTGAGGTAGCATCTGTATCGATTGTTTCAATGGCAGATTCATTGTTTGCACAGCCTACAGACCCTTGGTCTCCCGAATCTGCGCTTTCCAAAGCGGGTTGGAAGCGGCTTCCTGATGGATCTTGGGTAGTCGACCCTAACACAACGGATGATGTTTTGGCCCATTCAGTTTCTATGGTGGCTGATTCTTTACCTTTAGACAATGCTTCTTCTCATGACTCGAGGTTGCCTACTGAGCCTTTGGCTGCCGATACAGGTAGTACTGTTCCTGCCTCTCCTGCTTTGGATTCTGGTGCTTTTTCTGCTGAGGTTCCGAGTGTTTCCTATGTTCCTCTACCCGCCCCCCCCCCAAGGCTGTTTCTCCTGATTTATTTGCAAAACCGATTGAATTGGCAAAATGGCGTAATGCCGTTAGATTACGTTATTTGGGTGGACTACCAGAAGTTCCAGATCATTTTTATGTGGGACGGGTCTTAGTTAAACAGTCCCTGGGCTTCTCACCTGCAGACATTTATGCCCTGATTCACGCTCCTGGGGAGCATTCTTTTGACATAAGCTTTCGGACTCCATCTGCTCTGGAAACTTTTTGGTTACGCTATGCCTCACTAAAAACTAACCCTTTATGGTCTCCCTTTCATGTGGTGCCATTGACAAAGCAGCCTTTTAGAGTTATTACTATTTTATTTCATAATGAGGGTGTAAATTTAGTGGATATTCTTTCCTGGTTGAAACGTCGGTGTGAGGTTCAGGGTGACCCTGACCCTATTTTGGATGGTGAAGGATTTTGGAATGGGGGTTGGCATTTTAAAATCAAACTCCCTAATGTCCATGATGACTTTGTATATCTTCCAAATTGTTTCTTTATTGGCCGAGATAAAGGTTTTTTGTTTTAACCAGGGCAACCCGGCGTTGCTATAAATGTGGCTCTCCCAGGCACATTAGCACGTCATGTGAGAAGGTTTTTTGTTTTCAATGTGGGGAATGTGGCCACTCTGGCTACCAGTGTGTGAATCCGGTGAAGTGTTCTTTTTGTGATGACTTAGGGCATGTCTTCCCTGATTGCCCGAAGGCTGCACATAACACTCACGGATTCAGATTTGCTATGCAGGATTTACTTATTTTAGAGCAGCTAGGAATCTTTTGCATGGGAGTGGGCTCTTACTTCCCAGAAGCCAAAATCATACTCTGCTGCTTTGGCTTCCACCCTTCTGTTCCCCCCCTCTTGTCCTTCAAACAGTGCTCCTGTTCCCACAGTTCTTCCTATAGTGTCTACTGGTCCTGTGACTCCGCTCCCTCCAGTTTTGTCACCTCCTTTGCTGGTACCTCCTTTGGACACTCAGGTGGTAGAAGACAGTATTTCATTTTCTCCTGTTCTCTCTGGAGTAGAACACAGTTCTGTACTTGTCTGGGCTCAGTCTCCAGCCCCTGTAATGGTGTCAAATAAATTTGGTATTTTGGCCTCTATGGACACTGTGGATCATGACTCCGATTCTGCCTCACAACATCCCTCCCAAGTAGACATGGCCTCTGACCCTGACTCTGTTCCTGACCCAGGTGGTGTTAAATGTAAACAGAAAAGTCTTCCGGGTTGGTTGCATAAAAGCAATGGAAAATTGAACTCTCACTCTTGATCCCACTTTCTCGATCCTTGCATGATGTTACTTTGGCTAGTTTGAATGCTAATAGCCTTAGGTCTTTGTATAAAAAGAGAGTGACTTTTTCTTTACTTTCAGATTTATGTCATGATGTCATTTTTTTCCAAGATACCAGATTGTATACTGTTCAGGATTTTTCTGTGGCTACTGATCTATGGGGCTGGGGTCCTTGTTATTGGTCAGGGGGCACCGACCTCTGCTGTGGTGTTGGAATATGTTTCACTTCGAATACTATTAAAGTGACAGATGTGATTCACATTTCTCCTGGGAGGGTTTTGTTGCTTGATGTATCTATTCATTGTATTCCCTTTAGATTGATTAATATCTATGCTCCTCAGACCAAATGGGATCGTGTTCAACTGTTGCACCTTCTTCGGCCCCATTTGCTTTCTAGTTGGAATATTGTGTTGGGTGGTGATTTTAATATCTCCCGACAGTTAAATCTGATACTCCAAACTTTACTGTGACACTCACTGTTTGAATGATTTGATAAAAGTAACTGGTCTTCATGATGTTTTGAGGATGTTTCTTCCTTTACGTTATTTGCAGGGCCTTGAAAATCAGCATATTGATTATTGGTTCTGTGACCCTTCTCTTCATGTTTTTCCCCGAGTTTCTTTGGTTGCTTCTTCTGATCATTGCCTTCTTAGCTTTTCTCTTTCTGATTATGCACAAACTTCTAAAGGCCGGGATACTGGAAGTTAAATTTGTCACTTCTGGATATTCCTGCAGTGCGGAAGGTTTTTTTGTCTATTTTACAAGCCGTGACTCAGTTTTTTCTTTATGATTCCTACAAGATTGGTGGGAGGACTCTAAACTGTTATTTAAAGAATATTTTCTTGAGATTGGCCATATTTTGGGGGCTTCCCGTAAATCCTATCACAAATCCCTCCAGCAGTTATTGACTAATTTTTATTCCCAACTTCATTTGGGTTTCCCTGTTGATTCTCATGCTTTACAGGCAGTTAAGGCTGAATTGGCAAAGATTCAAAATTTAAAGCAACAGCAACTCGAGAGAGATATGAGATTTAGTACTCGGGGATCCTCTAGCAGTACAAATTTTTTTGATGCCAATATGTCTTATAGGACTAAGAAGGGTATCAATGTTTTATTGGATCCAGAGGGTGTTAAGGGTTTCAAATAAGCAAGACATCCTTAGTCTTGTGGATACCCACGTCCAGTCGTTGTTTGCCACGGATTTTAATGTTACTTCACAATCTGTTGCTGAATGGTTAAAATATAGTTCTTTGCCACAAATTCCTGACATTTTTATGTTGTCTCTGTTGGCTCCTATTTCCTTATTCATGCTGTTACTCAGGTTCTTCTGAAACATAAAGCTCCTGGCAAGGTTGGACTCCCTAATGAAGTATATGGCTTAATTGGTACTATTTTGGATCCCCATTTGGTTTCTGTGTTTAATGCTTGTCTTTCTCTTGGTACTTTTCCTCCTAGTATGAATGAGGGGCTTTTAATTTTTCTTCACAAGTCTGGAGACAAGGAGATCTGAATAACTGGCGCCCAATCACACTGTTGAATTCGGACTGCAAGATTTTTACCAAAGTTTTGGGCTTACGGATCTCTTGTTTCTTGTCTGACATTATTTCCCCAGCACAGTTTTGTTCCATACCTGGCCGTACTATCATGGAGGCCCTGATTTTGATTCGTGAAATTCTTGAACATGGTAAAAGGGATGAACTTGCTGGTATTTGTATTATGTTGGACCAAGCGAAAGCTTTTGATAGTGTATCCCATCTCTACCTTTGGACTTGCATGCAGGCTATGGCTTCCCTTCTCGTTTTGTTGGCTGGTTACAGAATTATTATTTGAATGCTGTTATTGTTCCTTCTGTCAATGGCTGGTTGGACACGGCCCGTCCGTGTGGCAAGGGGGTTCGCCAAGGGTGCCCTCTTAGCCCTATGTTATATGTTTTTTCTTTAGAACCTTTACTTTCTGCCATTTCCCGTATGGATATTATCAGAGGTCCCTCTTTAGGCTCCGATGATGCTGAAATCCCTGTTATTGCATATGCTGATGATTTATGTTTTTTTTGGCTGACATCCCTTTCTGTATAGCTGTAGAACAGTTGACTACTGCCTTCAAGTAGGGAACTGGGGCTTCCTTCAATTTATCTAAGAGTAAATGTTGTTATTATGGCACTCATACTTCCTTACAGTCGGTTATTATGGGAATTCCTGTTATTAATACTGTCTGTAAAATTCTAGGCATTTATTTTTTTTGTGACACTGACACAGCCACATATAATTGGGAACTGCTTATTCAGACTGCAAATTGGAAGGTTACTCTTTGGAACAAATAGAATACGTCTAAAAAGAAACAAATATATATGATTAATACCTTTTTTATTGGTCTTTTTTTTGCATTTGAGTGCGGTTTATGCCGTGCCTGTTTCTAAGGAAGCGGCTCTTTATGGTCTTTTTTTTCGTACAATCTGGGGGAGTCGTCTGAACCCCATCAAGAGGAATATTTTGTATTGTTCCCTTGATTCTGGTGGTCTGAATATGATTAACCCCGTCTTGTTTTTTTTTTTAGTATTTTTTTATATAAAAATGTTTCTCCCCTTGTCTTTGGCAGTTCTAAGATGTGAGCATTATGGCTTTCTGATCATGTCTCTCCTTGGTTGGATGGTTGGTCAAAGGAGGGCCTCATCCATAAACAAACGCCTATTGTTCGGTTACTGGGTTATCTCCATTCCTGTTTTGGTAATATTAAGAAATGGAAGATTTCCTTCGTTTCTTTTACTCAATTTTCTAGAAAAAGGTTGTATTATTTTTTGTTAGATCAGAATTTTTCGGAAAGTTGTGCCTTTCCAGAAATTGACCGTACTGACTTGCCCCAAGTTTCTGCCTTGCTTACTTCTCCTAGTCTTCCTAATTAAATGTGGGATGTTACGTGGCTTACAGTCCATGGTAGACTGAATGTTAAGAATAATTTGAAACATAAGAGTATTGAGGAAAGATACTGTCCAAGATTTCTCACTTGTACAACTCAATCAGAGACGATGTTACATTTGTTTTTTGAATGTCCTTTTATTTTACAGTTTTGGTCCCTGCTTTATGTTCGGTGGGCCCATTTCCATTTTCCAACTATTGATTCTACCTGTTTATTTTTTGGTATTTTTTCGTCGGAGTGGGACACCTTTACTGCTGATATGATTAGACTAATTTTTTGGGGTATCAAGTATCATGTTTGGCAGGTTCGCTGTACTTGGTCCCTGCATGCTTTTTTCATTTCCCCCGACCAACTATTTTGGAGGATTCATAATTGGCCTTTTGAAATTTGGCATTCTGATTTTCGTTCCTTATCATTCTCCCAGTTTCATAAGAAATGGAAGGCGATACAATGGTTGGATACTGGTTAAAGTTTATAGTGTTGTTTTTTTGGCTTGATTTGTTGGTTTTTTTTTCCTCTTTCTTTACTTGAATTTCCTGTATCTTATATGATTTCACTTGTTTTGTTGTTGTTTCTTGTTTCAGTTTTGTATGATGTTGATATATATTTCTGTATGATTTACTTTTGGTTTTGAATAAAACATTCCCCTACTTTTTTCAAGAAGTGCCAAAATATAACTGTTCTCCATAATATCACTATAGAGAGCTATTACCATCTGAAGTTGTTATTCCCTGTATGAGCTTTTCAATTGTACCATGTGTATGTATGTGCAAAATTAATAAAAATAAAGTTTAATTAAAAAAAAATAGTGCTTTAAATAAGCTCCATTTAGGATATAATAATCAAATTTTGCTTTGAACTCCATCTTATTAACACCTGATATAATATTTGTTGTAAGTCTGTTCCACGGGTTAATAACCCTTTTAGTCTAATAATATGTCCTAGAATTGGTTATGAATTTGTGCCTTGTGAATTGAAGTGGGTGTCCTATGCACCCTTGACATCATTTTTGAAATTGAGGTGGAATTCATTTATTAGGTAAGGGTCCTTACAAATCATACATTAGTAGTATGTCTCCTCTTAATCTTCTAATTTCTAGGGACGTAACGTTCGGATTTTTTAAACAGGCCTCATAGTGTTCGTGTTTCTGGGTAGAGATCATTTTAGTGGCTCTGTGTTGGACGCTCTTGATGATAACAACAGCCATCTTACTTCGAGGGGGCTCTTGCAGCAGGCAGCACCATTAGGGCTGAAGCCGGCAAACTTCTAGCTAGCAGTTATTAGTGGAGGACCACCTCCTGATGTCAGCCCATCCCTGCCGTCTGACAGTGGTATAAAAGGGGCGGTCCCCCAGCCCAATCTCAGTTCTTTTCCTGCCATTGAACCCCGCAAGTCAGACCATTACGGATGCCTTCTGCTGTAGTAGACTGCCATTTTCTCCGTGTTTACCCATGTTTTATTATTTTATTAATATTCTTCAATTGACAGCATTTTCTTGCATGTCTCCTTCTCCATCCTCTTCTTTGGAGCAGCGACGGACAAAGTGTGCTTGTGGCAAGCAGCTCCCCAATAAAGACAGCCACTCTGTCTGTCTTCTCTGCCTGGGTCCAGACCACGATACTGAGGCCTGCCAGTACTGCCAGGATTTCAACCAGTGCACCAGGTTACGCCGCCAGAAGACCCTTGAAGCCTTGCTGCCACAGCAGAGCTTAACAGCAATGGAGAAGGAGCTCCAGGGCAAAAGCAGCTCATCTTCTCTGGCCTCCAGGGCTTCGACTTCTCCATCTCACAAGGAGAAGAAGTCCAGCAGAAAGCACAAACACTGGGATAAGCACAGGGGACAAACCCTGGTCAGCTTCCTGCTCCAGGTCCCCGCACCAGTCGGCCTCTTCTACCCCGGCAGCCCTCACTTCCTCCAGGATCCCTGTGCCCAAACCACTTACTCTCATTACCATCTCAGGTAGTGGTTCTTTGGGGCTCAGGACTTCGTCCCCAGCCTCTCAGCCCCTGACGCTCAAGCCCTTACATCATGCAGGTCCTCAGCCAGGTGGCTCGGCCGGGTCCTCTTCGGGTGGCAGGTCTTTGCCTGTCGCCCTCCCTGTCCGGGCATCAGCTAAGTCGGCCCCGACTTCATGGTCTGACGCCAACAAGCGACACCTGGTGCATGCACTCACCTCCCCCATGAGAGTGATGCCTCTGCCCCGCTCACAAGCTAGCTCCCCGGGACAGGCCTCTCCTTCTCAGCTGGTTCCGGCTGCATCACCAGACCGACGTCAGCCTACTCCTGTCCGGTCATCACCAGCCACCACACCTCAGCCATCATCGCCCAACCTTCGACTGTCGCCAGCTGCCCCTGTCATCACTTCGTAGCCAACACCCAAGGGTTTGATGCTCGGTCTGTCGACTCCCACCAGACCTGCGCCGGATGGCTCAACACCCCAGGAGCTGACACCCGTTAACCCAACGCCCCCAGAAACAATGCCTGGGTTACCAAAGCCTAAGGAAATGACGCCGGGGCCCTCTACTCCTGCCCTCTCACCCCACAGCTCTCCCAGGTGTGCCTCAGAATCCTCCCACAGATTTCAATGCTCTTTTTGCAGCTTGATGGGCATACTTTAAAGACAAGGACTCCTTGAAAGAGCCCCCTACTCCTGCTCCTAAGTATTCTCCAAATTTGGACAAGGACCAGGTCCCCCCTAAGAAGGCTCCAATGCTACCTCCTAAGGAGCCTAGCCCACAGCCTGATGGAGCTTGCGCCAGCCATCTGAGGACTCAACAGCAAAAGCATCGTCGCTCGCCTTCTCCATCTTCAGACTCCGGCGAGTCGGGAAGATATTCCTTCTCCTCTGCTTCAGATGAGTCTGAAGGCTCTGATTTACCATCAGATCCAGAGGAACCCAAGGATACCCCTCAATCTCCTCCAGATGGTCCTAATTTTTTGTAGATGATGAGGCACATCCAATCCCTTATGGGTTGGGACACAGAGGAAGTGCACCTTGAGAGAAGCTAGCTGGACATCTTTCTCCATAAACAGGAGTCACTACCCTTGGTCATTCCACCTCTTATTGATTCAATCAAGGATGTCAATAGGGCTGCCTGGAAGCACCCATCGTCTACTTCATCGATATCCAAGAAGGCAGATCTCCTATATAATGCTGCAAGGGACAAGCCTTTTTATGGGGAACAACCAGAGACTGACTCTGTAGTCATTAATTCTGCCCTTGACTGCTTTAAGCGGCCCAGGCACCTTAGCACTCAGCCTCCCGACAAAGACTCCAGACAGATCATTCAATTCAGCAAGAAGGTCTCTGCCTCTGCCACCTGCATTATCTATTCCCCGAACCTTCTGGCCCACAGGGTCCAGTACCAGAATGCCCTGTGGGAGAAGGCTTTGGAGGTAGCACAAGCTCGGCCCAATACTCCTGGCAAGACTGAGCCGCTGCACCTTCTGAAATCGGGCTCGGATGTTGGTACTCACGTTCTCTGAGCCTCCTATGACTCAGCGGACTGCACAAGCAGAGCTGTGGCTATGGGAGTTTGGCTTCACCACTACTCCTGTCTCAGAGTCTATGGTTTTGCTCCAGATGTCCAGTCCAACATCTTGGATGCCCCTTTCAGGGGGCCCTGTTTTTTCGGCGAGGATTTCCAGAACATAATCACTCTCCTGCAAGACTTGGGCAAGGCTTTATGCTCAGTACACACTTTATATTGATCTCAGCCTAAATCCTCCCAGTGGCAGTCCTTTCATTTTCCCTCCAAGAAGCAATCCAGGGGACAACAGCCCAGAAGTGCCTTTAAATGAAAAACCACTACCCAAGCCACTGGAGGTTCAGCTCCCATGGCTGTCAAAACCTCCCAGGCCCCTTTGCCTGTCTCCAGCTCTTCAGTCTGTCTCCTTACCCAACCCCCATCCCTAGCCAATACCCTGAGTGAGGCGGTGGGGGTAGTTTTTCTCTCTACTTAGAGGGATGGCACAAAATAACCTCGGACCAATGGGTTCTTCTGCTAGTGGAAGAGGGGCACACTCTAGAGTTCCTGGAGATGCCACTGGATAGTCCCCCATTGTCCTCCCATTATCCTCAGGCCCACATCGCCCTGATCCAGGAGGAGATTCAGGCACTCCTGTGAAAACAGGCCATAGAACCCATCCCATGGCACAATGAGGGAAGGGATTCTATTCTCATTTCTTCCTAGTCATGAAGAGCACTGGCGATCTGCATCCCATCCTAGACCTCAGCCACCTGAAACAGTACATAGAATACTAACGCTTCAGTATGGTCACTCTCCCTGGCCTTCTCCCCCTGCTTCATCAGGGGGATTGGATTTGTTCTCTGGACATGCAGGACGCTTATCTTCACATTCTGGTCTTTCCACCCTACAGAAGGTTCCTTGGTTTCTGCTTCAAAGGAAACCATTACCAGTTTTGGGCTCTGCCATTCGGCCTGTCCTCGGCTCCCCCAGTCTTTACAAGTGCCTCGCAGTAGTGGCTGCGGCTTTATGGAGGAAAGGCCATTATGTCTTCACTTACCTGGACGATTGGCTTCTGACAGCTCCCACCAAGGAACAGTTGCTCAGAACTATGAAGGCCACCCTTCACCCTGTTTTGGGATCTGGGGATCACCCTCAGTCTCCGAAAATCCTCGCCTTGACCAAGCCAGAGGCTTTAGTACATCAGGGCAATCTTGGACACTGCCCAAGGAAAAGCTTTTCTGATCCCAGACAGGGCAGAATGTCTTCAGGCATAGGCTCAACTGTTCTCATCGTCTCGCCAGATCCCGGCCAGGTAATTTCTAAGACTGCTGGGACACATGGCAGTGGCCATTGCAACAGTTCTCCTGGCTCGCTTGCACATGAGAGTTGCCCGGTGGAACCTTTGGGTCCAATGGGATCAGTTCACAGATGATTTGGAGCAACTGGCGTTGGTCTCCGACTCTGGCGTGGTGGTTGAACCCCTTCAACCTCTCCAAGGGTGTCCACTTTTGGCCGGAGTCAACTTGTCAGATCCTGACCATGGACACATTGGGCCAGGGCTGGGGCACCCATTTGGCAGACTGTCAGACTCAAGGGACTTGGTCCCCACAGGAATAGCATCTCCACATCAGTGTTTTGGAGATGCGGGCTATCCTTTATGCCCTGCAGGCCTTTCAGGCTAACCTGCTCCTAGGTCCTGTTTTGATCCAGATGGACAATGTGTCTGTGGTCTTTTACATAAACAAGCAGGGGGGAACTCGCTCTTATCCCCTCTGCAGGGAGGTAATTAGAGTCTGGTATTGGGCCATAGAGCATCATCTGGACCTGACTGCTGTACATGTTCCAGATGTTCTAAATACCTTGGCCGACAGCTTAAGGGAACTTCTTCCCTCTGTGATCAAATAACTTTTCAACAGGTGGGGCCATTCCAAGCTGAGCCTCTTTGTGTTCCTATTCAACACAAAACTGCCCAGTTTCTGCTTGCTAGATCCAGGGCTTGGTGTTTTCTGGTGAGATGCATTGTCCCTCTCCTGGACAGGGAGGTTTCTGTATGCCTTCCCTCCCTTTCCATTACTGCAGAGAGTTCTTCTCAAGTTACAGTCAGAGGTGAGATGATCTTAATAGCCCTTTACTGACCGTGCTAGATATGGTTTCCACTCCTCCAGCAACTAGCAGTGGAACTTTTGATCCCCCTGCCCCTGTGCTCTGACTTGCTCTCCCAACAGCAGGGCATTCTAGTCCATCCGGACCTCAAGTCTGTGCATCTTCATGCATGGCTCCTGCAGACTTAGCAGTTGCCCGATTTGGGATTTCTTCCCAGGTGGCAGATATTCTAGTGGCAGCCAGGGAGCCACTTATGCTACGAAGTGGAAGCGGTTCTGTATATGGGCCACTGCTCATCACCTGGATCCCTTCACCTGTCCAATGAATCTTGTTCTAGATTACCTCCTTTCCCTGTCAGACTCAGGTCTGAGTTATTCGTTACTTACGGTGCACTTAGCAGCCATTTCTGCGTACCATGCACCTGTTGATGGCAAGACTGTTGCCTAGCTGGATTTTTCCTGTACTTTCTTGTGGGGCATACTGCATCTGAAGCCTCCCATTAGGGACTCTGTCCCTCCATGGGACCTTTTGTTTGTTTCCGACAAATGTACTTTGCTTCCCTTTGAGCCTGCCGCAAGCTGTGAGCTACGCTTTCTGTCATGGAAAGTGTTGTTTTTAGTTGCTATTACTTCTACTCAAAGGATCTCCAAGCTTCAGGCTCTGATGTTTAAAGAGCCTTATTTAGTTTTCTACAAGGACAGGGTGTCCTTGCGGACTAATCCTAAGTTTCTACCTAAGGTGGTGTCTTTTTTTTTTGGTACACTTTCTTTATTTCTCTGGGTCTAGAGCATCTCTCCAGGGTACCCCTGACTCTGTCTCTACTTCCTGCCTGAAACCTCCTCTTCTGGTCTCCCGCTAGGAAGGCTCCTCCGGTTCCTCGGCTCAACCAGCCCCCCCCCCAACCCTGGCAGCCTGTCTGAGATTGGAGGGTCAGCCTCGGACGCCGGTGGAACTGGAGCCCAGTAAGGTAGGTCCGGCACTGGGATGTGGACAGGTCCTGGGCCCCCTTCAACTCTGCTGGAACAGCAGGGCTTTTCTCTTGTGGTTACACCCTCAGACTGTGGCTGTACGATGACGTTCAAGGCACAGATGCGCCAACGTCTGCCGACACTCCGCCCCAGCAGTCACTAGCACCATGCGTGTGTTCCTATAGTACCCCTGGCAGCTGCCAGGGCCGCACAGGAGTGGTGCTATCCCGAGACCCTCCCGGGAAGAGAGCAGTCCTCCCGACCTCTATCACCCTCCCCGTGACCCCCAGCGGGCTAAGTCCGTTCCCAAGCCTGGGTCGCTGGCATGGCGCAAGGTGTGGCATCCAGCGCCTCAACCCTCAGCACCACCGGACCGGCCCCTAAGGCGGTATCTTGAGTTTACACTGAATCAAGACATCCACTTGTCTGTTTATTACTCAAAATATTCTAATCAAGGGGAGGCCTTACTTCATTCTCTGAATGTCCACCAGGTGCTTTGCTGTTATTTGGATCGCACCCGTGCCATCAGAAAATGCGATCAGTTGTTTGTTTCATTCACCCCTAGGAAATAAGGGGCTCCTGTTTCGAAGCAATATTTGTCAAACTGGTTAGTCAATTGCATTGTTTATTGTTACAACAAGAATAACAAGCCTTTACCGGGGCTGGTTAGAGGCCATTCTACCAGGGGCATGGCTGCTTCTTTTGCCTCCTCCAGGAATGTCTCAGTCACTGATATCTGTGCAGCCACCGCTTGGAGTTCTGTTCACACTTTCATTCAGCATCACAGTCTGGATATTGTATCTATACACAGGGCAGGCTTTGGACTTGCAGTCCTGCAGGGCCTTCTCTCTTGAAAGCCTTACGCTGACTTGTGCCTCCTCCCAGCTGACCAGTGTCAGTCCTTACAATGCTTGGAACTCAGTCCTAATGGTGTTGCCTGCTGCAAGAGCCCCCTCGAAGTAAGATAGTACAGTTACGTAAGAACTTAACATAACAGTAGATCTTCGAGAGGAGCTCTGGCAGCAGGTGCTGCTTTCCCCTCCCTCCATCCCCCTGGTGACTGCTTCTCCTTCACTCTTACCTTGCTTTACTTGGTAGAGAGGAACCACTTTAGTTCTCCAGTTTCTGTATGTGCCGGGGTCTCCAGCGGGGGAACTGAGGTTGGGCTGACCACCCTTTTTATATCATAGGTGGATGTCTGGGGCTGGCTGATGTCAGGGGGCGGTCCCCCGCTAATAGCTGCTAGCTAGAAGTTTTCTGTGGGGTCCTGGTGCCTTCCAGCTTCAGTTCTTTCTTTTTTTTTTTTGCATTATCTGTTTTTCCGCCCCATGCCTGCTGGTCCTCCACTCCTTCAGGCTCGGCCAAGTTCCTCCTGACCTCTTCTGTCCTTTGCCCAGCCCTCCTCTTGTCCCCAGATCGCAGCCGACCCCCGGGATATCCCGGTGTATTCCTTCACTGGGCGGGTCCCTCTCCTCCAAGGGGGAATGCACCAGGGGGAGGGCAGCCCCAGCACGTCCTTTTGTCTAGGGCCTGGGGATGCTGCTGGGGAACAGGAGGCACCGGGAAGGCACTGGAGGCCCCCAGGAACAGAGAGCCATCATCTTGGAGGGCCAGCGAGCAATTTTTCCTGGCTTTCTGTTGGGGGCAGCGTAGTGACGTCATGGCTTACGCCGACGTCCGCTCCTCCTCCAGTTAGTACTAGGTCGTGCATCCTGCGATGCTCCCAGCCTTCGCTAGGAGCCAGCAGGTGCGGACCAGACCTACTCTCCCGGAGGAAGGAGCTGTCAGCAGGGACGCTCGATCCTCCCCAGCCGACCCTCCAGTGACCCGTGTCCATTCCCGAACCCGGGTCGCTGGCGTCGCAAGCGGAAATCCAACCGCTGTGCCGGCGGTCTGGCTTCAGCTTCAATTCTAATGGTGTTGCCTGCTGCAAGAGCTTCTCTACTGTTACAGTAAGTTCTTTTATAACTACTTTTTTTTTATAACTACTTTTTTTTTAAAGGGTACCATAGTTGGCTTCCATAATCTAGAATTGGTGTTAGGTATGCCCTATATAGAGGCATGATTACTTTTGCCTTTCTACTGATAAAGTTCTTTTTAATGGTCCAAAGTACCCTGTTTGCCCTTACCACTGCAGATGTATGGTGGCCCTTGAATTTTAATTTTTTTACATACTAAGATCCCTAAGTCATTTTCTTTTTCAACATTTTTAATACTGTTTGACAAGGTGTAAGTGTGAATGATAGACTATTTTCCAAAATGTATGACACGGCATTTTTTCGTGTTAAAATGCATTCCCCATTCAAACGCCTATCATGATATGCTGTCTAAATCAGCTTGTAAGGATTTTGTCCTCCTAATTTGGTATCATCTGCATATTTGATTGCCCAGTGATGCACATTTTTTAACATGTCGGACACAAAAATCTGGAAAAAGTATGGGAGTAAGTACTGAACCCTGAGGAAATTCACAGCAGTAGCATGGAGCTAGCAGAGCACAGGGGGAGACAGTACACCGGGAGATTAAACGGGCAAAGGGGATAGTGAGAATAGGGTGGGAAATGAAATGGAAGGAGTTGGGAGAAGGATAGAAGGGAAATGCAAACAGAAGGTGATGGAGAACAGGGTCCAACTTGTTGGGGACTCTATAATAAAAGGAATTAGATGAGGGGGCCGGGGGGGCAAGAGTAGCGCAGTATGGGTTGAGTGTCTGCCAGGCATGACGTCATTCACTATATTCCCTCAAGGGGGGAACAGCAGGATGAGAAAACACACCTAATATTCCACCTGGGAACAAATGACCTGGCGGGAAAAAGTCTAGTGGAGGTGCAGACAAGATTTAGAGCACTTGCTAGATACTGCAGCAGTCTGGGGTTCAAATCAGTGGCTTTGTCTGAGGTGTTGCCAGTACCAAAGGCAAGTACTGATTGGAGGCTGAGGATTAAGGAGTTCAATGACTGGCTGGTGGGGTGGTGCAAGCAGATGGGGTATGGATTAGTAGGGGACTGGGGATCCACGTGGGGGGATGAGAGTCTGTTTGCTCCAGACAGACTGCACCTGAATAGGGAGGGTGTGGCAGTGCTAAAAAGCAAATTAGGAGCGTTCATAGAAGAAACCTACAATTTAAACTAGATTGGGGGGGGGAATCCGCACCACAAGGCAGGAGAAATGGGGTCTACCAGCCTCTCCCCAGGATAGTGCTAAAATACTGAGCATGAGGGAAAATGAGAAGGGGTATGGTGAGGGAACCTGGTGGAAGGGCTTAGCAGCCAATGCCAGAAGCTTAGCAAATAAGATGCTGGACTTGGAGGCCATCATGGGGAACAAAGGACTAGATATAGTAGCTATAAGCGAGACCTGGTGGACAGAGCTGCACACCTGGGAAATGACTATCCCAGGTTATAGACTGTTCAGAAAGGATAGGGAGGGTAAGAAGGGGGAGGAGTTGCTTTATACAACAGGGTAGGTATAAGTGTAACTGAAGGACAAGAGGAGGATGGGGAGCTTGAGCTACTGTGGGTAAAGCTAGGCAGGAGGACGGGAGAATCCTTGCAACTGGGGGTGGTATACAGGCCACCTCCGCAAGGGGAGGAGGATGATCAACAGTTAATTCAGGCAGTCACAAGGCTGGCCCTAAAAGGAGAGCTACTGCTGGTAGGGGACCTAAACCTCCCAGATGTAGACTAGGAAATCCCGGATGCAGCAGCGAAAAGGAGCAGGGAGATACTAGCTGCGCTTCAGGGGGAAATTGTTCAACAGCTAGTCAGGGAGCCGACAAGGGGAAACAACCTGCTGGATGTGGTCCTGTCAAATTGGGAGTGTGCAGAGGAGATGCAGGTGGGAGAAGCTTTGGGCAACAGTGACCAGAGCGCAGTAATGTTAGTGGTCAGGGCAGGGAGGGAGACAAGTAAAACCAGTACTACAGTCAGGGACTGCTGCTGCTGGTTTCTGGCAGAAAGGAATCTTGCTTTCACAGCAAGTAGTAGCTGACTAAAAAAAGCTACATATTTTCTTACTGATAAATCACTTCTATCTCAGCAGGAGTCCGTGCCTGTTGGGATTAAGCAAACATATACTTTATTAGAAGCAGGGGGTCTCATTTAAGTACAATGAAAAAAAGAAGAAAGTCACTGTGTGTTTCTCTGTTTGGGGAAGGGGCTGTATCAACTTAGCTTGCTAAATTAGGATTAGAGGAGAGAAGTTAACTGGGGGTGTGGCTTGAGCAGTAACAAGGCAGCTGTCTCTAATTACAGCTTCCTGCTGCTAGTTTCTGGCAGAAAGGAATATTGCTTTCAGAGCAAGTAGCAGCTGACTAAAAAAGCTACAGATTTTCTTACTAATAAATCACTTCTATCTCAGCAGGAGTCAGTGCCTGTTGGGATTAAGCAAACAGATACTTTATTAGAAGCAAGGGCTCCATTTAAGTAAACAAAAAAAAAAGAAAGTCGTGTGTTTCTCTGGGGAAGGGGGCTGAATCAACTTAGTTTGCTAAATCAGGATTAGAGTAGAAATGTTAATTGGGGGTGTGGCTTGAGCAGTAGAAAAGCAGCAGTCTCCAATTACAGCTTACTGCTGCTAGTTTCTGGCAAAAAGGAATCTTGCTTTCAGAGCAAGTAGCAGCTGACTAAAAAAGCTACAGATTTTTTTACTAATTGCCCTCCTTCCCATCCCTCCACCCTCCCATGCTAAGCCAGTTCTACTTTTATAGCCACTGGATTTGACTGACAACAGGAACTTCCTGTTTGGCAGTAGGAAGGGAAGGATCACTGAGACACATTAGTTTCATCAACCTTGAAGGGAAGAAATAGCTCTTTCTCACCCCCCCCCCAATAGCTGCTGGAGGTCTGAGTCCAAGCAAGGAAGAAGGAAACTACTGAAGACTACAGGATGTTCCTGTCCCAGAACAGGAAGGGCGAGAGTTGTAAGGGCACACAGGCAGTAGGAAAGTAGAAGAAGAAGAAGAAGAAGAATCAGCATTTGTATAGCGCTTTTCATACATCCAAAGCGCTTTACAAGCAATGCTAGACTGGTAGTGAAGTGACTGAATGTGTGGTGGAAGTAGGTGGAAAAATACGTAGAGGGAGGAGAGAGCAAACATGCAAAGCAACAGGAGAGGGGACACAAAATAAGTCATGATAGTAGTGGTGCAGTGCAATGGCTGTGGGGCGGCAGTGTTCCAGGAGACATTCTGGAGGCTGCAATGCTGCCCTATTTGCAGGCACCTCTCTGGTCTGAGGGAGGAGGTTGCCTGTCTCCAGGCTGACCTGGCTAGGATTCATGAAATCTTTCCCCCCACCCAGAGACCACTAGGGACACCGCCACTACCTCAGAAGTTGCCAAGAAAGAGGAGCGGTTGGGCCAAGTTGGGCTCAGGGAGGGAGAGGGTGGTGGAACAAAGGTGCATCCCTCCAGCTGTACCTCTCCACAATTCATATGCTGTTCTGGGGAAGAATGGTTCCTCTATGGAGGCACCTGCAGTGGAGACCATGGAGGATGCTGGGAACCTCCACAAAGGAGACCCACAGGAGGGTGACATGAGACCCCACGGGGAAGGAAACAACTCCTGGTGGGGACTCAATCATTAGGTGGGTAGAAGTGGGGGAAGAAGGGGAGAGGGAGGTAAGGTGCCTGCCTGGTGCCATGGCTCAGAGGGACAGGAAGCAAATCCTCAGGATTGCAGGAGCAGCTGCACAAGGGAGGGAGCTGGATGTCATTGTCCACCTAGGGACAAATGACCTGGCTCAGAATGGGATCAGAGCAGTGCAAGAGGAGTTTGTAGAGTTGGGGAAGGGTCTTAGACAAGTAGCACGTCCGGTAACCTTCTCGGAGGTGCTGTCTGACTATGGTAAGAATGATGCTAGGATACTCCACACCATGGGATTCAACGAGTGGTTGAAAAACTGGTGCGGAGCTCAGGGTTTCAGCTTCATTGGGGACTGGGGAGCCACCTGGAGGGATGCAGGCCTATACTGGCGTGATGGTCTGCATCTGTCCGGGGGGGAGGGACCAGGATCCTAGGTGATAGGTTTAAATGCTTCATTGGCATGCATTTAAACTAGCCAAGGGGGAGGCACTGAAAAGGAGGAAATCCCAGTCTCCCCACAAAACACAGTAATTAGCAAGGTAAACACCAAAGTAGAGAAGTCATTCGGGCACAGGACAGGGGTAAATGCAAAAAAAAAAGGCAAAGGCAGTAAGGACAGGGATGGGGCTAAAAGGGGTAAGGCCATCAAAAAATGGAGGGTGATGAGTACCAATGCCCACAGTCTGTGTAACAAGCTCCCTGAACTAGTGGCCTTGATGGAAGAGGGATGCCTGGATATTGTGGCAGTCACTGAAACGTGGTATACAGAGAACCATGACTTGGATGTCAACATACCAGGATACACAATCTAGAGGAGGGACAGGGAGGGTAAAAGAGGAGGAGGAGTAGCTCTCTATGTAAGGGAAGGGATTGAAGCAACATAGCTAAAGAGTACACATGAAGTAGATGAGTCACTATGGGTCACCCTGGAGACAGGAAATAGCACCACAATCCGCATGGGGGTTGTGTACAGACCCCCATCTCAGGGGAAGGGAATGGACAAAGAAATGATAGAAGGCATCCCTAAAATGACAGAAAAAGGGGAAATATTGTTGATGGGGGACCTGAATATGCCAGATGTTAACTGGAGCACCCTTGCTGCAGGCACATCCAGGAGCAGGATCATTCTTGATGACCTACAAGGGGCATGCTTCAGACAGCTAGTGTTGGAACCCACTTGGGAGAGAGCAATCTTAGACCTAATACTCTCAAATGGGGATGGAGAAAGGATCTCGGATTTAGAAGTGGGTAGCCATCTGGGAACAAGCGACCACCAAGCAGTGTGGGTCACAATAACCACAGCCATAGAGTCAAGCCATACAAAAGCAAGAAAATTGGAGTTTAGGAGGGTTGACTTTGGGAAAATGAAAGAGTGCCTCAGAAAAGCACCAGAAAGTGGGCAAGAAGTTGAGGTGGAGGAACAATGGGGAATAATCAAACCAGCCATCACAGAGGCAACAAGGCTTTGTGTGAAACGAATCAATAAAACAAAACGAAGGAAAAAAACACTGTGGTCCTCAAAAGAGGTGGCAGGGAAGGTTAAGGAGAAAAGATAGCTTTCAGGAAATGTAAGGAAACACAGAAGGTGCAGGACAGAGAACTTTATCTGTTAAAGCAGAAGGAGTCAGGGAAGGCAGTCAGAATAGCCAAGGCCCAAACCGAGGAAAAGATAGCCAATTCTGTTACGAAGGGAGATAAAACCTTTTATAGGTACATTAGGGAGTGAAGAAAGACAAAGGGAGGGATACAGCGCCTTAATAAAGGGGAGGGAATGTGGGCAGAGGGTGATAGTGAAAAAGCAGGGATAGTGAATGAATATTTCTGCTCAGTATTCACAACGGAAGAAGAGGGGGAGGTACCTAAACCAAACAAGAGAAACACTGGATAGTGGTGTTGATACCAGTCCATTCACAGAAGAAAGGGGTTTGAAAGAACTCTTGAAACTGAGGGTGAGCAAAGCAATGGGGCCTGATGGGATTCAGCCCAGAATTCTAAAAGAACTAAGGGTAGAACTAGTGACACCACTGACTACTTTATTTAACAAATCATGGGAGGACGGGGTGGTATCTGAGGACTGGAGGAGGGCGGATGTGATTCCGCTTCACAAAAGTGGGAGCAGGGCAGAGGCAGAAAATTACAGGCCAGTTAGTCTGACCTCGGTGGTAGGGAAAATGATGGAATCACTTCTGAAGGAAAGAATTGTTGAGTACCTGGAGGCTAGTGGGGCACAGGACCCAAGGCAGCATGGATTCACAGCGGGAAGGTCATGTCAGATGAATCTAATAGATTTCTCTGACTGGGTGACCAAAGTAGTAGACCAAGGAGGGACTGTGGATATGGCCTACCTAGATTTTAACAAGGCATTTGACACAGTCCCACACAAAAGATTAATATACAAGTTAGCAAGCCTTGGAGTGGGTCCCAAGGTGGTAGACTGGATAGAAAAATTGGCTGGACAACAGGACACAAAGGGTAATAGTAAACAGAGTCCACAGTAAAGAAAGGAGGGTAACTAGCGGGGTACCACAGAGTTCAGTACTGGGACCGGTCCTCTTTAATGTCTTTATAAGTGACACTGGAGAGCACCTGGAAGGAAAAGTATGTCTCTTTGCATACGACACAAAGATCTGCAACAGGGTTGATGCACAAGGTGGGGTGGAAAGGATGAAAAGAGACTTGGCAAGGTTGGAGGAATGATCAAATGAATGACAGCTCAGATTCAATGCAAAGAAGTGCAAGGTAATGCACCTGGGAAACAAAAACCCAGGGGAAGAGTACACAGTGGGGGGTGAGGTAGTAACAACAACAAAAATCGAAAAGGACCTGGGAGTAATTATATCAGATGACCTAAAGGTGGGCAAGCAATGTGAGAAGGCCGTAAGGAGGGCTGGGGGGATACTGGGATGCATAGGGAGAGGCATCAACAGTAGAAAACAGGAAGTCATTATCCCTCTGTACAAACAGTTGGTGAGACCCCATCTGGAGTACTGCGTGCAGTTCTGGAGACCCCATCTCCGCAAAGACATAAACAGAGCGGAGGCTGTTCAGAGGAGGGCAACCAAAATGGTGCAGGGTCTGCACCAGAAGACATATGAAGAGAGACTAAAGCAGCTTAATATGTATACCCTTGAGGAAAAGAGGGATGGGGGGACATGGTAGAAACTTTCAAGTACCTCAAGGGAATTAACAAAGTCCAAGAGGGTAGCATCTTTCAGAAAAAGAGATGTGCAAGAACAAGGGGGCACGATTTGAAGATGGAGGAGGGACAGCCCAGAGGTAATGTTAGAAAGTATTCTTTCACTGAGAGGGTTGTGGATGCATGGAACAGCCTTCCTGAGGAGGTTGTAGAGTCAAGAACAGTGGGAGAATTCAAGAATGCATGGGACAGCCATAAAGCAATTCTAGTTGGGGGTAGAAGGAAGTAAGCTGTTGGTTAACTAGAATCTGCAGCTTATCCATCAGGTTGGGAAATGGGCAGACTAGGTGGGCCAAGCAGTCCTTATCTGCCGTCAAATTCTATGTTTCTATGACTTCAGATGCACAGACTTTGACAAGATGAGAAGGGTAGTAAGGGAGACAACGGTGGGTACAGAGAAAATAGGGGCAGTGGAGGAGTTATGACAAGCTATCAAGGGAGGGGTACTGAAAGCTGCAGAAATGTGCATAAAAAAGGTTAGGAAGAGCAAAAGGGGGAGGAGACCACTTTGGTTTACAAAGGTGGTTGTGGGGGCAGTCAGGGAAAGGAAGAGGGCTTTCAGAAAATTTAAGAGGACACTCAGCGAGGAAGATAAGGAAGAGTATGTGGAAAAGAGGAGTATGGCAGGGAAGTAGATCAGAAGGGTAAAAGCAGATACTGAGGAGAAAATAACAAAAAAGGCCAAAAGGGGATAAAACCTTTTTCAGATATGTGAGGGAGAAGAGAAGAGAAGGGCAAGGCAGGGGATTACTAGGCTGAGAGGGAGAGAGAAATAAAATTGGAAAGGGACTGTGAAAAAGCAGAGTTATTAAATAAGTACTTTAGCTCGGTATTCATGGAGGAGAGGGACGGTAGGGGACCTGCGCTAAAGTCAAATGGGAAGAAGGACAAATGGGTGGATCTGAGTCCATTCACTGTGTATAGGGTTAGGGCAGAGCTAGGTAGATTGAGGGTGGACAAGGCAATGGGGCCTGATGGGTTATACCCCAGGGTGATCAGGGAATTGAAGGAGGAGTTAGCTGCACCCTTGACAAAGCTCTTCAACTTGTCCATGGATATGGGGAGAGTGCCGGAGGACTGGAAGAGGGCAAATGTAGTGCCGTTACACAAGGGAGGTAGTAAGGAGGTGAAAGGGAACTACCGACCTGCCAGCCTTATGTCAGTGGTGGGGAAGGTAATGGAGGCATTAATCACGGAGAGGGTGGTGGATTATGTGGAGGAGAGTGACTTGCAGGACAGCAGACAGCATGGCTTCATGAAGGGGAAGTTTTGTCAGACAAACCTAATTCAGTTCTTTGATTGGGTGACTCAGGTGATTGACCGAGGGGGGGCAGGGGCGCTGAACGTGGCCTATCTGGACTTCATTGGCCATTGACACCACCACCCCATAGGAGGCTGGTGAGCAAGATGGAAAACCTGGGGTTGGGTGGGAAAATGACAAGCTGGGTGGAGGCCTGGCTGTCAAGAAGAACTCAGAGGGTGGTGCTAAACGGGGTGCACTGTGCACTCCGGGACAGCAAGGGTGAAGAGTGGAGTGCAACAGGGGTCAGTTTTTGGTCCACTTTTCTTCAATATCTACATCAGTGATATTGCTGAGGGTTTGAGGGGGAGGGTGTGCCTATTTACTGATGATTCAAAAATATGCAATAGGGTGGACACCCGAGGAGGGGGGGGTGGAGGACATGAGGGAGGACTTAAAGACGCTTGAAAAATGGTCTGGGACTTGGCAGCTGACATTTAATGCCAAGACGTGCGCTGTGATGCACTTGGGGAGTAGGAACAGAAGAGCAGGGTACACCCTAGGTGGGGAGGAAATTAAAGTAACAGAACAGGAGAGGGATCTGGGAATCTTAGTCTCCTTGAACCTTAAGGTAGGATTCCAGTGTAGCAGGGAGGCAGGAAAGGCCAATGGAATGTTGGCATGCATAGGCAGGGGCATTACTAGCAGAAAGAGGGAGGTAATAATGCCCCTTTACAAAGCCATGGTGAGGCCGCACCTGGAGTATGGGGTCCAGTTCTGGAGGCCACATCTCCACAAGGATATAGATGTGCTGGAGAGGGTTCAGAGATCTCTGCAAGGATATAGATGCATTGGAGAGGGTTCAGAGAAGGGCAACCAAGATGGTGCAGGGTATGCAAGGAAAGTCATATGAGCAGAGGTGTAAGGAGCTGGATCTGTACACACTGGAGACAAGGAGGGAAAGGGGAGACATGATTGAAACTTTTAAATATGTAAAGGGGCTCAATAAAGTGGGAGAAGAGAGTTTACTTAAGAGGAAGGAGGGGGTCAAAACTAGAGGGCACAGCCTCAGACTGCAAGGAAAAAGACACAGGGGCAATGTGAGAGGGTGTTTCTTCATGGAGAGGGTGGTGGAGCCCTGGAACAGACTACCAGACAGAGTGGTGGGGCCCCAGTCAGTGGAAGAATTCAAGAGGGCATGGGACAAGGATATGGGGCCGAGTATTGGAGGAAAGATGGGGGCTGGCAGGGAGGGGGATGTGTAGGGGAAAGAAAAAGGGCAGACTAGATAGGCTAGTATGGTCCTTTTCTGCCGTCAAGCTTCTATGATTCTATGATATGATTCTATGACTAAACCTGGATTTGATAAATGACCTTGTATACTAACCTTCTGTGTTCTGTTGCTCAACCAAGACATTACCCAGTTGATTATATCCCAGCATCCTGTTAGCCTTGCTATAGGCCTTGTTGCATTGGCTCGTTTGTTTAAAGGAGTTAGTGATGATAACTCCTAGATCCCAGCTTTATTCCACCCATATTTAATTTATGGATTATTGCCCAGTGCGGAACGATGTCACGTGCCTTTGTGAAATCATGGTAAATGCAGTCTACTGGTATTCGCTTATCCAAGTTCTTTGCTACCGTTTCATAAAAGCTTATAAGATTCGTAATACATGATCTACCGGTGGTAAAACCATACTGATCTCCATCAGTTATGCAGGAGTTTAAGTGTTCAAGTATTCTGTCCTTTAAAATAGATTCAAGCAATTTGCCCAGAATCAAAGTTAACCTTACAGGCCTGTAGTTACGGACACCAGATTTATTACATTTTTTATGTATAGGTATGACATTTGACTTCATGGACTACCTAGAGAGCAGAGTCCAGGACAGTAAACAACACAGTTTCGTGGCAGGAAGCTCTTGTTAGACTATCCTGATTTTTTTCTTTGTGTGACCAAGGAAGTAAACAATGGCTCCTCTGTGGATGTGCTGTAGTTTGACTTCAACAAGGCCTTTGATTCGGTACCACACAAAAGGTTGCTTAAAAAAATGGAAGACCGGGGTGCAGCTAAGACTGTAGTGAACTGGGTGTGTAGTTGGCTAGAAGGGAGGCAACACAGGGTGGTGGTCAATGGGGTAAAATCAGAGGAAAAGGAGGTTATAAATGGGATTCCACAGGGATCTGCCCTGGGTCCGGTGCTCTTCAACATGTTCATTAGTGACATTGGTGAGGGAATCCAGGGCAGGCTGTGTCTCATCGCAGATGACACGAAACTGTGTTGGGAGGGTGGATAGTGGTGAGGGAATAAGGGATACCTGCAAAAACTAGAGGAGTAATCAAAGGTCTCGTAGTTAAAATTCAGTGCCACAAAGTGCAAGACAATGCACAAAGGAAAAAGGAACCCCAAGACAGAGTACTGGATGGGTGGGCTGAGACTGAGCACTACAGAAGAGGAACGGGATCTAGGAGTTATCATCAGTAACTCCCTTAAAACAAACAAGTCAGTGCAACAAGGCCTATAGCAAGGCTAACAGGATGCTGGGATTTATCTGGAGGGGTATTGATAGCAGAAGAAAAGAGGTAACACTTCCCCGGTACAGATCCTTGATGAGGCCTCACCTGGAGTACTGCTTCCAGTTCTGGAGCCCTCACCCAGTGGCGGCTCTACACCAGGGCCTGCCAGGGCACGTGCCCTGGTAAAAAAATGCTGTGCCTCAGCTGGTGCCCCATATGGTGCAGAACATCCCCCATTGTAACAATATATCAGTGCCCTGGCTGCCATCTGTTGTGCCCCAGCTGTGCCCTGGTAACCATTTGTGGCTTGAGCCGCTACTGCCCTCACCTCAGAAAGGACAGGGATAGTTTGGAAACAGTGAAATGCAGAGTAACAAAAATGATTCAGAGCCAGCAGGGCAGATCCTATGAGGAGCGCCTCATGGCACTAAATATGTACTCGGTGGAAATCGGAAGAGAGAGGAGAGATATGTTAGAGACCTTCAAGTTCCTTGAAAAATTAACAAGGTAAACTGTGTTGGCAGAATTCATGATGTACTGGCAGAATCACAAGACCAAAGGTGTCGTAGGTAATAAACTATTTGTTACTACCAGATAGCACAAGATATAAGCGAGCGTTACCTGCTAAGGAGTCACAGGAGCCACACTCTTACAGTATTCAGACTCAGGTTGGTGACTTTTGCAGTTTGCACATATACTGTACAAGCAGGTAACCACCGTGATGCAGCTTATCCAAAGCTGGTGCTTACCATAATAGGGCAGCCAGCCCAAACATTGCAGACTCAGTCAAGGAACGGTAGCACTCATACAAATGACAGAAGCGCCGCAGCAAAGCAAAGTGTGGATTTATTCCATAGATTCATTTGCTCTCAGTTACAAAATATTCAAACAGCGGTGCTGAGGAATGCTGTTTGAATTTTTTTGTAACTGAGAGCAAATGAATCTATGGAATAAATAACAGTTTGCTTTACAACAATGCTTCTGTCTATTTGTGTGAGTGCTACCATTCCTTGATTGAGTTTGCACATATATATATATATATATATATATATATATATATATATATACGCACACTGTTATAGATATGTTTTTTTCACAGTATATATACTGTTAGACATGTTTTTATCAGAAAATATAGTTGTTCTCCCAACTAAGGCAAAATACGTGATGTTAAATATGTTCTCATTGGTAGTTGAATTCTCGGTGTTTCTCCATACTACACCTAGGAGGTTGGGTCCAGTGTGTCCATAGCAGGCTAGTTCGGGCTGCTTCGGACAGCAAACTCAACAGTTAGTTTGTACAGAGAAAGTTGTTATGTAAGTTAGTCTGTTTCAAGGGCAGCGGGAACAAACAGAACAAAGAAGTGTGTTTTCCAGTATGTCATGCTCTGCTCACGTCATACTAGGCACATTGCCATATGCTAGAGAGTGAGAAACGTCTGTGTGTGTGTGTGTGTGTGTGTGACTCTGTTCCAACAGTGCTGCTGGACGCAGTGCTTTATGTTAGTACAAATGTAGTGCTCATAATATATCCAAATATAATAAAAAGTTAGAGTTAGGGCAGCTGACCTGGTGGCTCTGAGGCACTGGACCCCTAATCTCATGTCATGCTGGTGACTTGGGTTCGAGAACGAGCCCAGTTCATTGGAGAGCCGGCACAGGGAGGGAGGGAGCAGGACTGAGCAGTTGAAAGGCAGCTCTCCTCTCCTGGGGAGGATTCTATCGGCTGCCATAGTTCCATTGCCCCTGGGTGGAGGTGCGTGGGCAGTGCAGGCGAGCGTTTTGCAAGCAGTGGGAGTGTGTCCCGGTACCGCGGCGTGCACATGCCTCCACACACATGCGGCCAGGACGGGGCACAAAAACAGGGAAAAACCGGGGCATAAAATATAATTTTAAAAAAACAAGGGTTGGTGGGCCAATTTCGCCAGGGCAGTGGTAGAGCTACTGCCTGTGGCGCTAACGACCGCGGATTGGGAGTGGACAGTGGACGTCAGAGGATCGGCCTGTAAGGAGGAGGCAGAGCATCTGTCTGGGGACTGCTCGCTTTCTACGGGGAAGAAAGGGATCTGGTAACTGGCACCTACTAACCACTAGTGATGGCTGGAGGGCACGGTAGCCCAGGACCATGCTGTGCACCTGTCGGGCGGGACTGGAAGACCGCTGCACATCGGGGCGGAACATGCCAGACCATGCATCAAGGTCAGCGCATGTCCGGCCCTGCTCCAGCAAGAGGGAGGGGTTTCAAGGCAAAAACATCTTGGCGTGAGCCCCATGTCACCAGGGATCCTGGCAAAGTTCCAGGACCCAGCCAATACTTTGGGGGTGGATCCCAGTTGCAACCTAAGCGAGGCCAAAAATACATACAGTAAAAAAATAAAGTTAGGGTTAGAATTAGGATTACATTGTCTGTCTGTCTGTCTGTCTGTCTATCTATCTATCTCTCTCTCTCTCTCTCTCTCTATCTGTCACTATGGCCCTGTCCACACTGCCTTCTCGGTAACGTTACAGAGCGGCTAAACCATTACAGGGTTTTGTTAAAATGGTTCGTGTCCGCATCTGTAACGTTACTGCTACTGTTTCTGGATCCGATCTCAAGACCTGTTTGGAGGTAGTCGTGAGATCGGAATGAGAACGGTTACACGGTTGGTAACGGTTTGCTTACCAGTGCAGACGCTCGTCTGACTTGTGAAACGGTTCTCCTTGCTACCAGAATACCACAGAACGTAAAATACCATTCTTAAAACCGGTAGCAAACCTGGATAGTTTTCATAAATGTGGACGTAATAGCACCAGCTTGTAACATTTTCCAAAACGTTACCGTCACAGTATGGATGCATCATATTGGTAAGGGCAGTAACGTTTTCGAGAACGTTACAGCACACTATGTTGTAGTGTGGACAGGGCCTATATAAACCTGCCATACGATGCAGTGTATGTAGGCGTCTCAGTGGTTAGTGCAAAAATTGTTAGTCTACAACTGTGGGGAATTAATGTATTTACTCTGAATACCAACTCGAGGTCAAGTAGTCACAAATGGGAATTAACAGAGGGACATGAGGAAGTACTTCTTTATGGAAAGGGTGATGGAACTTTGGAACAGTCTGTCGGCCATGGTGGTTGGGCAAACACAGTCGGGGAATTCAAGCAGGCTTGGGATAGAATGAAGGGAATAGTGGTCGCCTCAGGCGACAAGACCAGGGAGGAGAATGGGGATGAGACGGGGAGGGTTAGTGCCCTGGAGGAACAATAGGTATTACTTCGAGTGGATGCTCTTGCAGCAGGCTATTACAATTAGGACCGTGCTGCAGGCACTAGGACCCATTGAACACCTTTAGCTAGCAGTCCCAGCGGGGGCTGCCTCCAGCATCGGCTCTGCCCCGATGTCCCCAGTGGCAGCCCCACCTCCGTTCTTTTCCCTCCACAGACCTGCTTCCATCAGCTCTTTGGTTGCCTTTAGAATGAAGTATAGTAGTTTCTAGCAAAGTTTTTTCATTTTTATATTTCGAAAAGTCCGCTTTTCGCTTTCTTATACTTACTACTGCATGTCGACCTCACCGTTGTTGGTCTCCTCATCCGAAAAAAAGAAGACAAAGTGCACCTGTGGTCACCAGACAAGAAGGACACCCATGAGGCTTGCGTCTTGTGCCTTGGACCAGACCACGACTCTAAGCCCTGCTCAATCTGCAGCAGCTTCACAGGCAGGACTAGAATTTGCTGCCTTAAGGCTCTGAGGGCCCATCTTTTAGAACAGGTAGCCGTCATGCAACGTTTGCCAGCAGAGAAGTCCTCTTTCTCTTCCTGGTCCACTAAACATAAAGAAAAGAAACTGGATTTGGACCAACGTAAGTCCCGTGAAAAGGACCAAGGCCAGTCTAAGGGGTGTTCACACTCCCAGTGACCTCATAAGAAGCCATCCTCTGGGTTGGGCAGTTCTGACCATTCCCACCACTCGTAGCACTCCACAGGACGGCGAGACACTACTACTCACAACAAGCCACTGACTTCGGGCAGCGGAAGTCAAGGCCCGCTCTCTGTACCAGGACCCTCCCATCCAAAGGTGAAGGCAGCACCCTTGCAGCCACCCTCCACCTCAGGAGTTGGGACCTCTGGTTCTTCTTCTGCAGGAGCTTCGGCTCCACAGAGGAAAATCCTGACTTTGGTCATTCCTGGGGCTTCAGGCAAGACCTCTGAACTCAAGGAGCAGGAGCCAGGTTCAAAGCCGGCATTGGCTCACCACCCCTGTATAGCTCAGCCTTTCAAGCCAAAGCTGATGATGGCTTCAGACCATCTGGCACAAGAGATGGTGTGGACGTCAGCCAAGGCGTTGCCGGTAACTGACTGTTTGCCGGTCCGTAGGGTCTCCACCCCTGAGGATCAGCAAGATGATTCCTCTCACAGGGACCTACCTGACCTTCCGTCCTCACCTATAGTTCCTCACATACCGGACAAACTCAGCCTTCCGGCTGGGTGTGCCGCAGCACAGTTTAACAAGGAGGAGCTCACTGAACTTTTCAGTTCTGGTGGAGTCAGGTTAAGAAGGATGTACTCCCCCCCAACCCCCGTCGGACCCGACTCCGGAGGAGGAAAGGGACAAAGAGTGGGTCAAAAAACCATCTTCTCCCATGCCTAAAAGTTTCCCTGCCAAGCCCAAGCATAAGTCATGGTCACGCACTCCGGCGGATACCCGTGGCCGGACTAAGCGCAAGGAACGTCGGCACCAATGACACTCCCGGTCTAGTAGTCACAGTCGCTCCCTGAGCAGAAGACGGTCATGCAGCCAACGCTGGTCTGAAAGCCATTCTTGGTGCTCTACCAACCGTAGCCGATCCCACAGCCATCGTTGATCCCATAGCTGATGTTGGACTGCCAGCAGACGACGTTCATATGAAAGGAGTAGATCTCCCACTCATTCATGATCAGCCTCCTACTCCTCTGAAGGCCACAGTTCACATCCCAGTTCCTGTAGGTTTGACCATTCTCTCTCATGGGAAAGGCCAGTGTCCCCTCATGAGAAGGACACTCCCAGATCTCCTCCTGATGATCTGACCTTGATGGACGTCATGAGGGACATCCAGTCCTCCAACGGATGGAAGACGGAGGACTTGGATCTGGACTGCCAGAGGTTGGCAAAATACCTGAGGCAAATGAGCCAAAGCCTTTGGTAGTTCCTCCTCTTGTGGATACCTTCCAGGACCTTATTAGGATGACTTGGAAGCATCCCTCCACCACCCCGACAGTTCCTAAGAAATCAGACAGGCTGTATCCAGCCCCGAGGGAGGAGGAGCCTTTTCTGGCGGAACACCCTCAAGTGGACTCTATGGTGATTACAGCTGCCCATGATAAATCTAAAAAGCCTAAACACCTCAGTTCCCAGTCTCCCGATGTTGAGTCCAAGTTCTTGGATTAGATGAGCAAGAAGGTTTATTCTGCCTCCACCTGTTCGATCCATTCTCTGAACTTCCTCATCCACATGGTCCAATACCAGAATGCTATGTGGGAGAAGGGTATAGAAGTGGCTCAAGCCTTACGAGATTCGGCACAAAAGACCGAACTTCTGGACATATTGAAGTCAGGTTCAGACATAGGCACTCATGTTTTGAGAGCCTCGTATGATACTGCAGATACGGCCTCAAGGGCAGTGGCTTCCGGCATTTGCCTTCAGTGCCACGCCTGGCTCAGAGTCTCAGGATTCTCACAGGATCTGTAGTCCAAAATCCTGGACCTTCCATTCCAAGATTCCATTCTTTTTGAGGAAGAGACAGAGAAACTGATATCTCTCCTTCAAAATTCTGGGAAGTCCATCTAGTCCGTCTGAAAGCTATATAAGGAGGATCAGAAACCTTTCTGCAAACTGCCATTTCGTGAGCTCTCAGTACAAAATCCCCGTGACCAATTCCCACAGAGAGGTGGATTTAAGAGTAAAGCTACAACCCAAGCTTCTGGGAGCTCGATCTCTAGAGGCCCCAAGTCCTCCCAGCCCTCTCTGCCGGTTCCCGGATCTAGCCAGTGACTTGCTACCACCCCCCCAGCGGAGGTGATGGGGGGGCAGTAAGGGGGGTCGCTTCTCCCTCTATCAAGAGGGATGAAGCAGCATCACAACAAACCTCTGGGTTCTAGACCTAATACGGAGAGGACATACTCGCGAGTTCATCCAGATCCCTTCAGAAAATCCACCAGAGTCCTCCCCATTATCCTCCATTGCACATTCCCATAACTCTGATAGAAGGAGAAATCCAGGCCCTTTTGCTGAAATGGACGATAGAGCCGGTCTCCCAGGGACAACAGAGATGGGGCTATTATTCCCTTTTTTTCCTGGTTCCAAAAGAACAGGGACCTTCGGCTCATCCTGGACCTTAGTTCCCTAAATCTTTTCATACAGGACAAATGGTTCAGGATGGTCATTCTGCCAGGCCTCATTTCCCTCTTGTACCAGGGGGACTGGCTGTGCTCCCTGGATATGCAGGATGCCTTTATGCACATCACAATCTTCCTTCCCCATCGGAAGTTCCTGAGGTTCCACTTCCAGGGGAGACATTATCAGTTCCGAGTCTTACCGTTCGCCCTCTCCTCGCTCCTTAAGTCTTAACAAAATGCCTGGCTGTGGTGGCTGCGTCTCTCAGACACCAGGGCCATTACATCTTCCCCTACCTAGACGACTGTCTCCTGGCAGAGACTTCCAGGGCTCAGCTACTTCACACTCTCGAAGACTCCTTTACCCTCTTTCGAGAGCTGGGGATCACGCTGAATCTGCCAAAGTCTTCCCCAGAGCCCAGTCAGTGACTTCTATTCATCGCAGCAGTCCTCAACACAGTTCAGGGCATGGCATTCTTCCTGCAGAACGGGCGGGGAGGTCATTTAAGGGGCATAGCTCGGACGGTATCCATGGCTCCACAGGTCTCAGCCAGGACCTTCCTCAGACTTCTGGGGCACATGGCGGCAGCCATTCCCACAGTCCCTTTGGCCCGCCTCCACATGAGAGTCCCACAGTGGATGCTCAGGGTGCAGTGGAACCAGAGGTCAGACGATTTAGACCAGCTGGTTAGGATCTCTGACCCAGTAAGAAGGACGCTTTCTTGGTGGTTGGACCCCTCCAACCTGGAACGAGGGATCCCCTTTCAGCAGGCGCCCCCAAGGCAGATCCTAACAACAGACACCTCCTTTCTCAGTTGGGGTGCTCATCTGGGAGACAGACAAACCTAGGGAACATGGTCTCCAGATGAGCAGCAGCTCCATATCAACATTCAAGATGTGAGTGGTCCTGAATGCCTTGTGGGTGTTTCAGATGGACCTTTCGCCAGGCCCTCTTCTCATCCAGATGGACAACACATCAATCATGTTTTATGTCAACAAACAAGGGGGCACACATTCCTACCTCCTATGCCAGGAGGCGATGAGAGTCTGGTATTGGGCACTGGAACACCGCCCAGATCTCACTGCTGTTCATGTTCCAGGCGTCCAGAACATCTTGGCTGATGGCCTAAGCTGGTCTCGGTCCAAGGCTCATGAGTGGGAGCTCCTCCAGTCGGTGGCAAATCAACTGTCAGACAGGTGGGGCCATCCAGAGTTGGACCTCTTTTCGTCCCCACTCAGTGCCAAACTGCCCAGTTTCTGCTTGCGAGAGCCCACGCCTGGTGTTTTCTGGCCAGACGCGTTGTGCCTCTGTTGGACAGGGAGGTTTCTGTATGCCTTCCTTCCCTTCCCTGTAATTCAGAGGGTTCTTCTGAAGCTTCAGGCCGAAGGAGCAGAGATATTCCTCATCACTCCATTCTGGCCTCAGCAGATTTGGTTCCCGCTACTTCAGCAGCTGGCAATGGAACCACCAATTCAGCTGCCACTGAGCTTGCACTCGCTGTCCCAGGATCAGGGAGCAATAGTCCACCTGGATCTCAAATACCTGCATCTTCAAGCCTGGCTCCTGCAGACTTAGTCAAATCCAGGTTTAGGGTCTCCCAGGAGGTGGCGGATGTTCTCGTGGTGGTGAGAAAGCCCTCAACTAGATCCACTTATGCCATGGAGTGAGAGCGATTCTGTCTATGGGCTTCGCCCCATCACTTGGACCCTCTCACCTGCCCAGTAAACTCTATATTAGTGTCTTCTCTCCTTACTGAATCAAGGCTTGAGCTACTCCTCCATGAAGGTACATTTGTCAGCAATCTCTGTCTACCACATACCAATGGAAGGGAAAACATTTGCTCAACTGGACGTGTCCCATACTTTTTTGAAGGGCATTTTAGATATTAAACCTCCCTTCCAAGATCCAGTACCCCTTGGGATCTCCTCTTTATGCTGGAGAAGCTTACCCTTTCCCCTTTCAAGCCTGCTGTGGATTGCGAGCTTTGCTTTCTTTCATGGAAAGTGTTATTTTTGGTTGCAGTTACTTTTGCTCAGAGAGTTTCCAAGCTTCAAGCCCTGATGTGTAAAGAGCCTTATTTCATTTTTGAAAGTGACAGGGTGTACTTAAGAACCAGTCCTAAGTTTTTGCCCAAAGTGGTGTCCGAACTTATGTTGAATCAGGATGTCAATTTTCCGGTGTATTAACCGGATCACACGAATAGAGGGGAAGCTCTCCTGCATACTTTGGATGTCCACAGGGTGCTGAGGTACTACCCGTACCGTACTGCTTCACACCGTAAGACTGAGCAATTGTTCATGGCCTTCACGCCTCGCTGCCAAGGTGCTCCAGTGTCGAAGCAGTCCCTATCAAAATGGCTGGTCAATTGCATTGTTTTCTGTTACAACAAGTTCAACAAAACCCTACCGGGCTCAGTTAGGGGTCGTTCTACCAGGGGAGTGGCTACTTCATTTGCACCCTTGTGAAATGTCCCCATCGGAGACATCTATGCAGCGGCTACCTGGAGCTCAGTGCATACCTTCATTAAGCACTACAGCCTTGACATTGCTTCTAGGCGAAAGGCAGGCTTCGGCCTGACAGTCCTTCAGGGCCTCCTTTCTTAAAAATGCCCTGTTGTTAGCAGTGGTGCCTGCAGCGGCCTCCCAGTTCCTGTTCCTTTTTGCGGGACTGCTTGGGATTCAGTCCTAATTGTAATACGAACATACGAAATTTGCCAGCAGATAAAGGCCTAGAGGTCTATCAAGTCTGCTCGAATATGTAGCTAGCACCCCTTATTCTGCAGCTGCCCCTTCCTTCCACCCTTCCCTTTCATTGACCCTCCCCTTGTCCTGTCCCATCCCCTTATGAAGCAGTCCACTGTTCTACTGGATACCACTTTTCAAGGTAACGCATTCCACCCAGCCACCACCCTCTCTGTAAAAAAGTGTCTCCTCATCTCCCTCCTGAACCTTCCTCCCTCCAGTCTCATATAATGGCCCCTGGTGTCCCTCCCCTCCCTTACTTTGAACAGCCCCTCTGTACCTGTCTTGTTTATTCCTTTCATGTACTTAAAAGGTTTCAATTATGTCCCCCCTGTCCCTCCTCTACTCCAATGAGTACGTGTTCAACTGCTTCAGCCTCCTCTCATATGATAAGTCCCCCAGCCCATTGATCATCTTTGTCGTCCTGCGCTGCACCCCCTCCAGTAACTTAATGTCCCTCTTCAGATACGGGCGCCAGCACTGCATGCAGTACTCCAGGTGCGGTCTAACTAATGACCTATGCAGTGACAGAATCACCTCCTCCCTCCTCGAGGATATACCCCTTGCAATACAACCCAGCATTCTGTTGGCCTTTGCAGGTGCCTTCCTACATTGTGCCAAGTTGTTCATTGACCCCGTAATGAGCACCCCCAGATCCTTCTCCTCCTCTGTCTGGGCTAGCTGCACTTCCCCCAGCTGGTAACTCCTCCTTGGGTTCGTCATCCCAAAATGCAGCACCTTGCACTTTTTGGCATTAAACCCCAGTTGCCAGGTTTCTGACCAGGTTTCAAGCTTTGCCAGATCATCCTGCAACCCCTGCCATCCCCCTAGGTCATCCACCACCTGCTACTACCTTGGTATCATCAGCAAACAGACTGATCTTGCTCTTGATGTCCAATGATATGTCTGCAATGAATATCCCAAACAACACTGATCCCAACACTGAGCCCTGTGGAACACCGCTCATCACTACCATTGGGTGTGAGAGCTCCCCACCCACCACCACCCTCTGTTGCCTTCCCTGAAGTCAGTTCCCTACCCATCTCACCAGCTTTGCACCTGCCCCTGTGCCTACTAACTTACTTCCTGGCCTTCCATGCGGCACCGAGTCGAATGCCTTACTGAAGTCCAGATGCAGGACATCCACTGCATGGCCCCTGTCCAGTTACCTAGTTAACCAGCCATAGAACTCCACCAGGTTGGTTTGGCAGGATCTGCCCCGTATGAAGCCATGCTGTCTGCTGTCCTGTAGTCCTTTGGCCTCTAGGAGGGCCACCAGCCTCTCCTTCAGGATAGTCTCCATTAGCTTACTCACGATGGATGTGAGGCTCACTGGTCTGTAGTTTCCCGGTTCATCCTTGGGGCCACTCTTGTGGAGGGGCACTACATGAACCATCCTCCAGTCCTGAGGTACACACCCCCAAATGTAGTGAGGTATTAAATAGGTCTGCCAAAGGTCCTGCAAGGACCTCTGCCAGCTCCTTCAGTACCCTGGGGAGAATGCCATCTGGGTCTGGCACCTTATCCACCCTCAGTGCCTTCAAACCCTCCCGAACTCTGCCCTTCATGATTTCCCCATCTGTCACCCCCACCCTCCCTGTTTCTGCCATTTCTCCCCACTTGGGTGTCACCCCCCTCATCTCTTTAGTAAATACTGAGCAGAAGTATTCATTTAGTGCTTCTGCCTTATCGCACCCTGCTTCCACCCAAACCCCCTCCTTCCTAATCCTTACTATGTGGTCCTTACAGCTCCTTTTCTCCCTGATCTACCTAAAGAAATCCTTCTCCCCCTTCTTAATGCCTTGTGTCAGCCTGAGTTCCGTAGATGCCTTGGCTCCTCTTACTGCCCTTGTCACCTCCTTCCGATTCCATCAAGTACTCCTCCCTGTCCTCCCCTCTACCTGTTTTCTTGTACTTCCTAAAGGCAGCTCTTTTCCTTCTTACCTTTTCCATGACCTCCTTGCTCAGCCAGCTTGGTTTCTTAGCCCTAGCCATCTTGCTCTGGGCCTTGCAGCAGGTTTTGGTTGCCTCCACTATCCCCAGCTTTATGAGCTCCCACCTCTGGTTAGTGTCCATACTAGATTGAATTCTGGCCAAGTACCCTTTTACCACTTCCCCCATCCTCCCAAAGTCAGCCATCCTGAAGTCCAGCACTCTTGTGCCAGATTCCCTCCTTCCTTGCCCATATCCAATGTGAGCCATACAGAGTGGTGGTCACTCCTGACAGCAGTTCTTCTATTGTAAGTTCTCACCAAAGTCCCCATTTGCCAGCACAAGGTCAAGGGTATTCCCTAACCTGGTTGGTTCACTGACCATTTGCAGCAGGAAGCTGTCCTGGAAGGCATCCAGCAGTACCTGCTCCCTTCTGTTCCTGGTTGTTGGGGTACTCCAGTCCACTCCTGGCATGTTGAAGTCCCCACAATCACCACACTACCCTTCTCACAGGTCCTCAGATCTGTCCCACTAGTTCCCTGTCTAACTCCTCCGTCTGAGATGGTGGACTGTACACCACTCCCATTCTAAGAATCCTATTCTTGGAATCCTGGATTTACATCCAAAGTGACTCCATACTACCCTCTTCCCCTTCCTCCCTTACACACTTCAGTCCTTCCTTCACATATAGTGCCACACCCCCTCCTTTCACAATCACCCTGTCCCTACGAAATAACCTGTACCCTGGTACAGACAGGTCCCAGTCATTGTATTGGGTAGCCCATGTTTCTGTGATGGCTGCAATGTCCACCTCTCCCTCTGCCATGAGCACCTGTAACTCTGCAGTTTTCCTCCCAAGGCTGCTAGCATTAAGGGTAACCACCTTCCACCCTCCCCCCCATCCTGCCCTCCTTTACTAGCATCACCAATAGCACTCAGCATGCCTCTTGCCCAATTTCACCCCGCTCCTAGTTTAAATTCTACTTCCTCTATGTATTCCTCCATCCTCTGTTTCAACACTTTCTTTCCCTCCTCACTCAAGTGTAGTGTGTCCTTGGCATAGAGACTACTATCCTCCCAGGTCCCTCCCACCCCACCCCCCAACAGCCCATACCCTTTAGCACAACACCAAGTTCTTAGCCATCCATTAAATTCCTTGATTCTCAGCTTTCTTGTTGTGCTTGCCTTGGGCACTGGAAGTATCTCCAAAAAAGTTACTGATCTTCCTGCCCCCCTCACATAATTGTCCTAGTTCCTCAAACCTCCTCTGGACTATATCTACTGTCTTGTCAGCCAGGTCGTTTGTCCCAAAGATGTATAATAAAATGAGGCTTGTCCCTACCCCTTCTAGCATATTTCAGAACAGATTGTCCCACCCTTTCCGCTGTCGTTCCTGGCATGGCCTCCACCCACCGTCGACTATACCTCCCCCTTGCTACCCCACCTGACTCCTCTTAGTATTGAGTCCCCCAGCACTAAGATTCCACCACTCTTACTCTCTGCTTGCTTCCATTCATCTCCCTCTCTCATTTCCGGCTCCTCTTCTTCCTCCTGCACATTATTTCCCCCTTTTGCCCCTGTTGCAATTCTCCCAGCAGAACTTCCCCCCCGCTCCAGTTTGGTCCAGGCATTTATCAGTTACTGCTCTAATTTCATCATTTCCCTCCTCCACCTTCTTCCTCTCTTTTCTGAAGACCCTTCACAAATGCCCACTCCCTCTCTCTTCATAGTAACCTGTTCTCTCCTTTCCACTCCATGACTTTTGCCACTTCTTCGCCTCCTCTCACAGGTCCCTATCTCCTCCTTCCATTTGTCTTTTGTCTCCTGACCTGGTTTCCCCGGCAATCGTTCTTCCTGGCCTGGGCCCCCTTGTCCCTGCTTCCCTTCTTCTGACCCTCTCTTCACCACTGTTGGCTTAAATCGCCCTCCCTCATCTCCCATTCTTCCTCCCTCCAGAATTGGGCTAAACCCACCCCCAGTCTGCCTTGCCTGTCTTAGTTCCTCCTGCAGACCCTCAATCTCCTTTCTAAGTTTCTCTATGTGGTTGCACACTAAACATCCTCCCACACTCCAGGCAATTTTTAGAAAGATTGGTGCACCACAGTTGTTGCAGCCTACCACCCTACCCATTGCTGTCATTGCCCACTAGTGACCCCCACCCTTCCAGATGCAGGATACCAAACACTCCCCCAAGTCTCCCCTCTCCCCCCTCTATCAGTGCAAAACATCCTTTTCTTAATTTCCCTTACCCCCTTTGTTGTACACATTTAGATAGACTGAGCAACTGCTTTTTATATTCCTAACCTTCCTATCCACACTCAGAAAGAGACTTTAAGTAGATTTTGCACAACCTTCTTCAAACTCATACTCCTCCTTTCCACAGTGCAATGGCAATGCAAAATAGGTTTGCTACCAAAAGAAAAAGGTCTCCAAGTCAAACAGCTTCACCAACAACACATCAAAATAGGCTTGAAATTAGAAGACATAGGTCTCTGATCCAAAGAAACAGCCCCAGTTAAATCATACCAAATAGGTTTCAAATCAGAAGAAATAGGCCTCTACAAATGCAGCCTGCTACACAGTGAAACATCAAAATAATGAGCCCACTTATAGCCACCAAAACAGTTTTCAAAATTCCAACAGCCCCAAAACAATACCCTGCTAGCTCCTTTGAAGTAGTAAGAAAGAAAAGAAATAACCTTCTACTAAGTAAAATCCACAAGAAACAATCTGAAAACAAGAAGCTACTGTACTGTAACAGATCCGTCTCTTCTGTAACAGATCTGATCTTATCCCTTCTAGTTCCTTCTGAGACGCTAAAGCAAGAGCTCCCACTTTTTTTTTTTGTTTGAGTAAAATCTTTTTATTATGAGTGTGGTACAGCTTACAGTACATCCAGGTTGATACATAAGTATACTGACAGAGCATATGGTCTTACATACATTATAGACTCAGGCACAAAGTGTACATAGCAACAGAGGGTTATATGTCTACCCAGATTTTATCATTCAAATAAACAACAAAAAATATACGCATTATAAATGCCCTAAAACGTATCTAGTAAATGTAGTGTACATCAAGTCATAATATGGCAGGGGTCTGGTGGGCAATCAGGGAGGGTAAAAGTGTGTGGACCAGTTCAGTCTAGTCAGGAATTATTCCGGTTTCCACCGCATAGCCAGGTTTCCCAGGTAGCATAAAAGTGAGGTGTCCTGCCGTGAGCACCCAGCTGGGCCCGCACAAGTATCATGTATCAAGTATCATGCAGGATTTCACATTTTGCATCCATCTAGCAACCATAGGAGCATTAGCAGACATCCACACCTCTGCAGTTGTTCTTCTGGCATTTATTAGAGCAGTGGACCACAGGGGATTGGACAGTTTCTGATTCGGGTGGTAAGGGTCTGCACCCAGCAGCAGTTCCAATGGCGATTTAGAGGGGGAATACCCTAAAGACATTACATTGTGAATTTGGTGCCAGAAGGGAGCCACCCTAGGATAGGTGGCCAGATGGAGGAAGTCAGCTTCGTCTACCATACATGTGGGGCATAAAGATGATTGTGCGTTATCGATCTTCTGCAACCATGTAGGAGTTGCATACGTCCTGTGTATTAAGAAGAGCTGGATTTGCCACAGCTTGTCGATGCGAGAGCAATGAATATAGTGTGCACATGCCAGGGTCCATGTTTTTTGATTCAAAGGAAGGGAAAGTGCTTCGCTCCACTTCTCCGAACTGGGATTGTGCAATTGGGGTCTAGAGCCAGTAAGCAGACGATAGTAAGTAGTCAGGGGTTTCCCAACTGGCTGCGGATGGAACAATTCTTTCTCGAACGGGGAGGGATTGGTCCATTTGTTTGCAACAGTGAGATTATCTCCACATCTATGTCTAATTCGTAAGTACAGAAAAAAGTCCCCTGTTGGCATGTTCCATAGTGCACAGATCTGAGCAAAGCTCTTTATCAGCCCCCCTTCATGTAATTGTTTGATTACCACATGGCCCTTCTTCCACCATGCCCACAACCTCTGCAACATCCCAGTCGTATATCGACCTCCATGTCGCATAAAGTCAAGTTTGCTGAGATTGGGGGAATTGCCCCCCACAAATACTATTCTTTTATGGGCCAGGGTCCAGATAGCCAAGGTGGTGGCAGTAAATGGGTTGCTGACTCGCACTTTCCCCATATTCCACAAGTACCCAACCAACAGGTCTTTCCTATAGTTACCATTTAACATATCTTCCTCCAGTCCCACTCATGGGCAGTCAGAGCCTGACTCTCCGGTCGGGACGAAGGCCAATTGGGCAGCCTAGTAGTAACATTTAAAGTATGGGAGTCCTACTCCCCCCTCCTTTGAAGTAAAGCCCTCAGGATTTTGGCCCACCCCTTTTGCCACAGAAAAATAAGCAAGATTGAATCCAGGTATTTAAAATGAATTTTAGGAATCCTAATGGGGAGGGTTTGATAAAAATATAATAATCTAGGTAATATTGACATTTTAATGATCCCCACTCTACCCAGCAACGAAATAGGCAGGGCCGTCCACCTCAGACATTCCTCAGCAATATCAGTCAGGAGAGGCTTTAAATTCAGTTTATACAAATCCCCTGCTGATGCAGAGATTCACACCCCTAAATATTTTAATGTCTGGACCAGTTGAAGCCCTCCCAATTGTGCAATCAGCTGTGCTTGGTTCAGGGTACTCACCGGCATAAGTTCACGCTTGGACCAGTTAACCTTGTGACCTGATATGGCACCAAAAGAGAGCGCATTATTTTATGTATAGCCATCAGGTCCTCATCAGGGTTCTGTAGGTATAATAACTGGTCATTGGTGTACATTGCAAACTTATGCCCCCCCCAAGAACTCCCTAATCCCTGTATGCGCTCTCAAAGCTGCCCCCAGGGGCTCCAGCGATAGCACGTACAATAGAGGGGATAACGGGCACCCCTGTCTTGTACCCCTGCCAAGATGGAAGGGACTGGACATAACGCCCCCAGCATTAACATGAGCTAAGGGTCCCTGATATAGCACCCGTATCCAAAAACCGAAAACAGGACCCACCCCAGTCTACTCAGCGTATGAAATAGGTACCCCCACTCCACATGGTTGAAAGCCTTCTCTGCATCGAGGGCCACCACCGCTGCCCCATGAGTGCTCTTAGTGAGTGCCCATCTGAGTACGATATTAAGAGTGCGGCCGGATATTATGTTTGCCCATACGCCCTTTAACAAATCCAGACTGGTCCGGATGTATTATTTATTTATTTAGTTAGGTTTTGTTGACCGGGTAGGGTGCACTAGCCATGGCAATGACTATTTTCAGGCACGACCCGGGAGGTTACAGAAACAATACATAAGAGAAACAGGAGTAGCAGTGTAGACAATAAAACAATCCATAATTGTACAAAATGAAAACAGTGCAGTGTAGACAATAAAACAATCAATACTTGTACAACTGGAATACAGTGCAGGCAGGGGAAAAAACAACAGATAATAATTGAGTGTAGTAGCAATATCTACCAATGGGAGTATCAACTCCAGTCTGGTTGCCAAAGCTTTTGCCAGTATTTTATAGTCTGCCGTTAGCAATGATATAGGCCTGCACGAAGGACATAGAGCTGGGTCTTTACCCAGTTTGGGTAGCACTGTTATGGTGGCAGACCATGTGGAGGGGGGCAACTCTCCCCTCTGCAGACCCTTCTCAAGGGCATCAAAAATGGATTCCAGGATATACCCCTCAAAAGTTTTAAAAAAGTCAATAGGCAGGCAATCAGGCCCTGGGGCCTTCCCACTTTTCAAGGCTTTCAGAGCTGTTTTTATTTCTTGTACAGTTAAGGGGGAGTCCAGTTTCTTAGCTTCCTCCTCACCAATCCTGTTTAGAGGTGCCCCTGCAAAGAACTGGTCGTACTCCTCACGCTTAGGGGTACACTTTGAGGTGTAAAGCAGTTTGTAATAAGTACCAAACATGTCCCCTATATCCCTGGTGCCCCTTACCATATTCTCTTGGGCATCTTGAATTTGAGTTATAACTTAGGCGGATTCCCCCCTCTTAAGCTGCCCGGCCGGGTATTTTCCAGCCCTGTCCCCATCGAAGTATTGCCCTGCATTGGCTAAAAGGATAGTATGCTCCAGTTGAGCACTGGAGAGGGAGTTGAGTTTCCACTGCAACTTCTGAACAATATTATATAAGGCTGCTGTTGGGTTAAGCATGTGTGCTCTCTCACATACCGCAGTTTTACTCCTGAGAAATTCTAATTCTCTAGTGGCAGTCCACTTTGTTTGTACCACAAAGGCAATAGTCTGCCCTCTTGTGTAAGCCTTTAATGCTTTCAACCATGTAGAGTGCGAGGTATCCCCTCTACGATTGAATTTCAAAAATTCCTGTAATGCAGCCCCCATAAATTTCAGATAGCCCTGGTTCTGCAGAAGTAGCGGATCCAGCTTCCAGGCCCTGGCTCCTGCAGAGGGCCCCGATCCATAAATTTTAATATAGTGGAGAGCATGATCAGAAATTAAAATGGGTAGATACCCTGCTTCCCCCACCAAGGTAACCAGGGCACTAGAGATTAACAAGCTATCAAAGCGGGCATAAGAATTATGAGCATGAGAATAAAAACCGTACGCTCGCCGCGAGAGATATATGTGTCGCCAGGCATCGACAAGGTCAAAATCACCTTGCAAAGCCTCTAGTGCTTTTGCATTGTGAGATTTTTGGACCAGGGTTGTATTGGAATGGTCCAGAACTGTGTCAAGGACACAATTGTAATCGCCGTCCGATATCCAGGGACCCTCCCAACGGAACATATCTAAGGTTAATTTCTGAAAGAAGCCTGGATTTTCTACATTTGGGGCGTATATGGTGCCCGCCAGAACATTTCTCTTACCCGGAACCTCTATCTTCGCCAGAGCATAACGGCCAAGAGGGTCTGTCATTTTGTCCAAAATTTACAGCACGGAACCCCTTGGGAGCCAGATGGAAGCGTCATGGGATTTAGATGAAAAAGTTGAGGACACCAAAGAGCCGCCCATAAAATCAGCATTTTTTTTGTGATTCTGAGATAGAGAAGTGGGTCTCTTGTAATAGGACCAATGACCCTTTTCGTCTGTGGATTTCCGTAATAATCCTTTTACGTTTCACTATAGACTTAAGACCATTAATATTCCAGGAGATACAGTTAACATCATCCCCCATCATTAAACATCAGCCTACAACAGTATGTCACTCTGGTATGTAACAAGTAAGCCTGCACACTCTTTTCCCCAAGGTCTCCAACCCCCTCAGAAATGAACCCAGGTATCCCCAAGTTCACCCCTCTGCTTATGCCAAGTACTTGGGCCTGTAATAGTGCCCTTAAAGAAGGCTTCAATTCAGCATGCACCTGTGTCAGTGAAATTATGGTGCCTCCAAAATGTCGCCTCCCCTTCACTCACAAGTGAAAAGGGCAACAAATCCTGGTCCCCTGTAACCCAGGCTACCCCCACTCTCCCTCTAAAATAAAAAGCTCCCTCCTCCCCTTCCCTGTATACTAAGAACAGACTCCAGCATCAGTCCAAATGGGACTGAAGCCCCCCCTTGTTGAAATAAACCCGCCAGCATTCCCATTGCAAACATTAGGCAGGGATAACTAATCCTACCCTTACTGCAAGCCATTATGTTGGAAAGGGGGGTGGCGGCTCGTAGGCCACGGTACAAAGTATCGAAACAGCTGTATGTCTTAAAGTAAGAACAACGCTAAACTCTGGGTTTAGCCACAAACAAGGCATGACCCCAGTAAACACAGAGAAAATACAACAACAACAGTTTTAACAATATGGCTGGCCAGCAATGATTAACACCGTGTCCCATGGGTCCTGGGCTAGACACCATATAGCAAATTTGTGAGACGGGTTGATGCTTCAGAACGTGTGCTATAGGAGAATTCCATGACTCAATCTCCCTCAGCCCGCTGATACCCGTGCCCCCAGGCATGGACAGACAGAAAAGCCAAAGTTGAAGGGGAACAACAGTATACACCAGGGATGACAGTCCATAGTCCTGCAGGGCCCAGCAAGGTATCCTAAATGGTCAGGGACAACTACAGTTTCTGATTAAGTCCCCTGGGTCTTAAAAAACACAGCACCTCCCCGCATTGTAAAAGCACCCATATTCTTCAGCCTTCGGACCTGTTACGCATAAATTCCAGTGGTATTGGCCCTAATGTTAAGTTTCCAGGGTTAATAGTTGCAGATTGGGGAAAGTGCCCCCCGCTGCTACCCAAATCCCCAGATTCAATTGGGGGTACCAGTATGGGGACTGCATTTCCCTTCACCCAGGCCTAATAGAGCAGGGCGCTTAACTCCAATACAGGCATGTTTACACACCCGAGGCAGAAATAAGAGCCCCAGGGACAGTAACACAGAGAGGCCAACCAGACATATAGAATCACCAACCGTATCACAAACACCAACAGTTATAATTGTTATGCTTTTCTATACTTAGCTCACTCGTCGTTGGGCCTCACTTGATCTCTCCTGGTCTCCTCTTCCTTGAGCCATTTCTCCACTAGCTTGTGGCAGGTAAAAAATTGAGGCCTCTGGCCGGGCCTATCCACCCATAAACACTCCAGCTAAGCCAAAGAGAATTTCCAGCCCAATCTGTACAGCTTATTCTTCACCAGGTTAAACTTTTGTCTCCTCATCTGAAGGTCCCGGCTATAGTTCTGGTACACATACAGTGTCGCATTATCAGCCTTTAAGGGGCCCACTTCCTTGGCCTTCTGTAATACAGTACTGTCTCCTTGTCCCTGAATCTCAAATATTTAATGAGGCAATGTCGGGGATGATCCCTGGGTTTAGGAGGAAGAGGAGGGGTCACCTGGAGTGCCCGCTCGATTTCATACCCCATAGCCTCCTCTGGGACGCGTAATTGATTTATTAGCCAGAGATAAATCCCCACATTGGGATTCTGTCCTTCCAGGCCCTCGGGTAGCCCGATAATTCGGATGTTAGATCTCTGAGAACGGTTCTCCTGGTCATCTAAGTGCTCTCAGAGATCAGCAATTGTAGACAGCAAGCCAGTTCTTTCAGCCGATGCACCCGCATATGTATCCTCCATATCACTGACTCTCCGTTGTAATTCGCAGATTTGCGATGTATGTGTGGCCATGGTTTCAGTCAGGGTGGTGACCACGAACTGCAGATGGGAGAACTGTGTGTTGAGATTATGGAATTCCACCTTCATATCCCTCTGCATTTGCGCCAGGATATCGGGGACGCCTGCCAGCGTCTTAGTGAGATCCATTGCACTAGGTTCCTTCTGCACGCCATATGAGCTGGCACTCGGTGAGGAAGGCCCAGATCCATGGAGAGTATTCTCGCCTTTGTTAGTTGATGCCCTGGTCCCAAACTGTAGTTTTGCTTGGCGTTTTTTTGATTTATTAGAAGCCATCCGCCCAGAGAGTAAAAATATCGCCAAGAAGGTAGCTCAGAATCAATTTAACAGCTGAGATTAACGTTTTTAGAGTCGCCACCCAGGGAGCTAAGTTAGCAAGCATCCTCCATACATGCCGGCTAGCCACGCCCCAAGAGCCCCCACTTGAAGTAAGATAGTACAGTTACATAAGAACTACCATAACAGTAGAGCTTCAAGAGGAGCTCTTGCAGCAGGCGCTGCTTTCCCTCCCTCCTTCCCTCTGGTAAGCTGCTGTTGCATCATTTTTACGGCAGGCTCCCGCTTGGTCCGCCTGCCGGGCCTTATTGATGGGTCTCTGGCAGGTGAACTGAGATGGGGCTGGGGACCACCCCGTGATATACGATTGGGCGACGTTGGGACAGAGCTAATGTTGGGGGTGCCCCCACTGGAGACTGCTAGCTAAAGGTTTCCGATGGGTTCTAGTGCCTGCGGCATAGTCCTAATTGTAATAGCCTGCTGCAAGAGCTCCTCTCGAAGATCTACTGTTATGGTAAGTTCTTGCATAACCGTACTGTTCCAAGGGAAGTTTCCAGAGATTATAGGGAACATGGGCAGACTGGATGGACCTGGTCTGTTTCTATGTTTGCTGTTTTCTAGTCGAAAGGTATCACACTTGTCTTAACTGATGCTTGAAATAGAATCTTTAAAGGGTATGCTATACCACTGTTTTTTTATTATTGTAAGTATATGTGTGGATAGCTGATCTAAACCTGTTTACCTTTAATTTTCTAGACGTGATTGTATTAATAATTTCTTCCTCAGTAATAGTTGGTAATGTAGAACTATCAGTTTCTAGGGTTGACCTGGAATTATACGATTGTTGTTGGATTTTGTACACACAGAGCAAAAGTATTGATTGAACTTAGTAGCTATTTTGATGAGGTCAGTACTTTGTTTGCCTGCAGTTGCCAGTGGGCTAAGTTTCGTATCTGATTATTTTAATGAATTTACATAGCTGTAGAAGTGTTTTCAATTGTTATTGGTACAGTTAGTTGTCATTTTCAACTCCCACCTGTTGTTTGGCATGTTTTATTCTTTTTTTACATACCCTAAGCACCTCCTTATATTTTATCCATGTGGAAGTTGTTTTTCTTTTATTATAGTCCTTGTATATCCTTTATTTTTTCTTTATTAATTTGTGAATTGCCTTGTTCATCCATTTTAGTATGGTCAATGCGAAAAAGTGCAGAATCGTGCACCTAGGGCACAGAAACCCAAAGGCAGAGTATAAAGTGGGCGAAGAGTATATTGCAGTCACAAAACAGGAATGGGACCTTGGAGTAATCATATCAGATGACCTCAAATGTGGCAAGGCAGTGCAGCAAGGCAGTAGGTAAGGCCAGCGGGATGCATAGAGAGGGTATCACAGCAGAAAGAGGGCGGTGGCGTTACAGTTCTATAGATTGTTTGCGTGGCGAGACCCCACCTGGAGTACTGTGTCCATTTCTGGAGACCATATCTCATGAAGGACATAGACAGAGTAGGGACTATCCAGAGGAGGGCAACCAAAATGCCACAGGGGGTGCGTCAGAAGCCCCATGGGGAGAGAGAGAGAGAGAGAGAGAGAGAGAGAGACTGTGGAATCTCAATGTGTACATCCTGGAAGAGAAGTAGGGACATGACTCAGATATATGAATACCTCATGGGGGTGAATAAGGTACAGGAGGCAATTGTTTTTCAGAGGAGAAAATGCATGAGAACAAGGGGGTATGCAGTGAAGCTGTAATGGGGGCATGTAGGAGGAAAGTCAGGAAGTACTTCTTCACTGAAAGAGTGGTTAGGGAAAGGGAACATTGTTTAACCAGGAGTAGCACACTAAGCCGAAGCTTGTTTCTAGAAGCGACCTGGGAGCACAAGGAAGTTAAGAGACTTGCTCAGGATCACACAGTATGCACCTAGGCGGCTGTGGGATTCAAACCCAGATCTGCAGCTCAGAACCTTAACCCACTGCACTGTACTGCCTCCTTTCCCTCCCTCCTTGATGCCTGGAACAATCTTCCAGAGGAGGTAGTTGGGCAGGCATAGTGGTGGGCTTCAAACATGCATCCAATAGGCACAAGGGAATCTTGTCAGGGAAGCAGGGTGGGGAAGGTAGGTTGAGATCAGGTAGGGTCTACGGTGACAGTGTAGACATGTAAAATTGGCAAACTGGGTGGGTCCAGTGGTCCTTATCTGCCAGCAAATTTATGTGTCCACAGTGTGAATTGCAGCTATATAAAAGGGAGAATCCAACTTACTTATCCTTTTAGTGTAGGGTGTGCCTTTAGTTCAATATAGTGGGATGCTGTACCCCAATGTCACAGCTTTTCAAAATGGCATGATATTTATTTATTTAGTTTTTGTTAACCAGGTAGGTGCAGTAGCCATAAAATGACTATTTTCAGGCACGACCCGGGAATATCAGAGACTGGGAAACAGAATTTCCAGGTATGTAGTTCTCTGTTCTTTTCCCTCTGTGAGAGCATTATATTGTAATGTCCTTTTTATGTTTGTATGTTTGCACAGAATGTCTTATCCACTGTATTTGAATCCTATTTTGTGTTTATTTCACTTATTACTCTCCTTAGCTGCACTCCGCTTTACCCCCTCCTTGTGTTCCACTTGAAATGAGTCTTGACGCAGCATGCCTTGTCTGGTTATCAGGTTGTAAGTAAAATAAATATTTGCAACTGTGTTGTTTAAAACAACGTATTCATCGAAATGCAGAGTGGGTAACCAGCCTGGTAGCATAGCAATAGTGCTTCTGCTCACTACTCCTTTGGCCCAGGTTTGGAAACCAGCTTGGGTCATTGGGGGCTGGCCAAGGAAGGAGGACTGAGCATTCAAAGGTCACTTCTTCTTTGGGTGAGGTGCACTTTGCTGCATTTCTCCCACCTGGCTGAAGCCTGGTGAGCTATAGCAGAAACATTCACTGGGGTGGGGTGGGGGCACTGGGGTGGGGTGGGGGGATATCTCCAGATGCTAATATTGGGACTGTGCCTCAGTGACTATGAATGTGTCATTGCACGCCAGAAGCCCTCAGGGAGCAAACAGGTGAAAAATATTCTCAGCAGGCAATATGACACTGAAATCTTTGTATGTCCCACACTAGACTGTGGCAGTCCCCACAGATGGCCTGGGGTAAGTGGTGGGGCAAGTCACAGAGAATGTAGGTGGTGGGGCTTGGAGGAGCCAGCGAGGGGGGGCAAGTTGCGACAAACAAGGAGAGAAATCGACTGAAAAGCACTGCAGAGTGGAGAAAGGGTTATTATGTCCTAGCAAGGTGCGGGGGTCCCAGTGCTCTACAGGGGCAAACAATTAGTGACAATGTTTTACATGGATGAGAAAAGATTGCAAACCGCTGGTTAGTATTTATCTGGACACCGTCAACTTCAGTAGGTGGTAACGGGTAACGATGAGATGAATGTCTTCTGCCTGAGCATCATGTAGCCAGGAATTTTGGACCCAGTAGTATGGTTAGCATCTCCAATATTAAACAAAAGCTGCATTGTATGTACTTCAAGTCCTACATTTTCTGTATCCAGGCATCATTGCACCCAGGAGAAGGAAAATGTACTAACAGTTATTTCAACCCCTTGATGAGCTAACCTAAATTGGGACGCAAGGATTCAGATGACACCAATAGCCTCTTGCTATGGTGATTGAGATAGATATATTACCCAGTGCAGTAGCACAAGACACTGCAGGATCCCATAGACCAATCTTGCAGTAGAGCATCCTTTTCCAATATCAGGATTGGATTGGGGTTACTGATTCCTGCATCTCCAGACTTGGTCTCTGATCTGGCACTGGTCAGTGGGGTTGGGGCATCCACTTTGATTCCCCACTTCCGGTCAGTGGCCATTATTCATGATGTCTAGGACTTCGGTGCGGTATATTTTTTCTGTCTGGGGGAGTGTAACACTTTTAATCTCTACTCAGCGTTAGTTTTCAGATTCTACTGAGCATTTCAGGATTTAATTTCTCTGTAGTAAACATGCATCTGCAGGCTATCCCAGTCTGTCAGGACATGGTCAATGGGATCTCTTTAGCACAGTCGCTTAAGTTTAGGTCTAGACTTGCCAGAGTGGTAGCCGCGGTGCTATCTATATACCACTGTGCCTTATTGCAGATTTTGCTTTTTTTGACTACGTAAACTTTATTTTACAAAAAAAAAAAAACTACAGAAATAGCTCACTGTCCATGCAACAGCCGAGTTACTCCTTCAGCATTCGTGGGCTTCCCAGTTCATGACAGACTCATTATCAAGAGTGATAATAACATGCAATGGTAATTTAAGAGGATTTTGCTTTCCACTCAGGAATTCAACAATAGCACAGAAAAATGGCACACTAGCTCTGCAGAGTGATTGTTTTTTAATTTTATATATGACTTTACCAAACTAAGGTGCACTGTGTGCAAAACATGCAGACACTGAAAAGGACATATGAACATACGAAGAAGCCAGCAGAGGAAGGCCATTTGGTCTATCTAGTCTGCTCGTATTGCAGGGTACACAGCTTGAGCTACTGCCCCTGCCCTCCCACCCCACACCTCCCATCCTCCCTACCCATGATCCTTACCTTCCCCCATGCCTATCCCAGCCTCTCTTAAAGCTGCCCACTGTCTCTCAGATCACCTCTTCTGTCAGCACATTCCAAGTGTCCACCACCCTCACTGTGAAGAAGTGCTTCCTGACCATCCTCCTAAACCTCCCACCCTCCAGCTTAAGACTGTGCCCCCTCGTGTTATGGTTGCCACTCAGCTTAAAGAGACTCTCCTTATCCACCTTATTTATCCCTTTCAAGTACTTGAAGGTCTCAGTCATGTCCCCTCTCTCTCTCTCTCCTGTCTTCCAGGTAGTACATGTTCAGTGCCCTCAACCTCTCCTCATACACCCTACCCTGCTAACCTGCTGTCATCTTTGTAGCCCTCCTCTGGACCTTCTCCAGCAGATTAATGTTCTTTTTAAGGTGTGGGCACCAGTACTGAACCCCATACTCTAGATGAGGCCTTACCAGGGACCTGTACAAGGGCAGTATAACCTCCTCTCTCCTACTACTGATCCCCCTAGATATACATCTTAGCATCTTGTTTGCCTTTGCTGCTGCTTTCTTGCACTGCGTGGAGTGCTTCAGGTCACTGGTGATCATCACTCTCAGATCCTCCTCTGATGCAGATATTAGAACTCCACCCAGGTAGTACTCTGTCCTGGGATTCTTGGCTCTAATGTAACTTTGCATTTCTTGTCATTGAAGCCAAGCTGCCAGATCCTGGACCACCTCCCCAGCTTTTCCAGATCATCTTGTAGGTCCTGCATCCCTTCAGCTGTGTCTACTCTCCCGCAGAGCTTGGTGTCATCCACCAATAGGCACATTTTGCCCTGAATGCCATCCCCAGTGTCACTGATGAAGACGCTGAACAGCAGCAGCCCCAGCACCGAGCCCTGTGGGACCCCACTGGTTACCTCTCTGGTACCAGATAACTCTCTCCCCACAACCACCCCCTGGGTTCTGTCCCTCAGCCAGTGTTCCACCCATCTGGCCATCTTTTACCCAACCCCAAAATCCACCAACTTCCTGATCAACCTTTTATGGGGCACAGAGTCAAAGGCCTTGCTGAAATCAAGACAGAGGATGTCTGCCGCTTGGCCCCTCATCTACTGTCTTCGTGACAGAGTCAAAGAAGTCAATCAGATTTATTTGACATGACCCCCCCCCCCATGAACCCATGCTGCCTCGCATCCTGGAGACCATGCTCCTCTAGATATTCCACCAACCTTTCCTTTAGTATGGTCTCCATGAGCTTGCCCACCACTACATGTGCTGTGCTCCAGTCCTGCGGTACCATGCCTGACTCTAGTGAACTATTAAATAGGTCTGTATCAATTAAAGCAGAAAGAAGTGAGGAAGGCAGTCAGAATAGCAAAGGCCCAAACTGAGGAAAAAATAGCCAACTCGGTTAAGAAGGGGGATAAAACCTTTTATAGGTACATTAGGGAGCATAGAAAGGTTAAGGGAGGAATAGTGAAGATTAATAAAGGAGAGGGGAGGTGAGCAGAGGGAGACAGTGAAAAGGCAGAGATACTGAATGAATACTTTTGCTCAGTATTCACAAAAGAAGATGAGAAGGAGTTACCTAAACCAGACAATAGAAGCACTCTGGGTAGGGGGGTTGACACCAGTCCATTTGCAGAAGAAAGAGTCCTGAAAGAACTCCTAAAACTCAAGGTGGACAAAGCAATGGGGCCTGATGGGATTCACCCCAGAATCCTAAAAGAACTAAGGGAGGACCTAGTGACACCATACCGCTCAACTGTCCCTGATTTTCAGGGACGTCCCTGATTTGGCCTCAAAATTTTCCTCTGTCCCTAGTAAAATTTGTGTTTTTGTGACAGAACAGTGGAGATTAATAACACAAAATAATGTCAAACATTAAAGTTACAGACTTCTTGGACTTCAGAAAATGCATCTTAACACTAATTCCTTTATTCTATCAGCTTTCTGAGTGAAGAGTACCAGTTTTTAAGATATATCCCTGATTTGGGGTCTTTGTCCCTGATTTTTTTAATCATTGTCCCTGATTGATGAGACAAGAGGTTGAGAGGTATGAGTGACACCACTGACTACACTTTTTTGTAACAAATCGTGGGAGGATGGGGTGGTACCTGAGGACTGGAGGAGGGCAGATGTGATTCCCCTTCACAAAAGTGGGAGCAAGCCAGAAGCAGGAAACTACAGACCTATAAGTTTGACCTCAGTGGTAGGGAAAATGATGGAATCACTTCTGAAAGAAAAATTGTTGAGTACCTAGATGCCAGCGGGGCACAGGACCCAAAGCAGCATGAATTTACAGCAGGAAGGTCATGTCAGACGAATCTAATTGATTTCTTTGACTGGGTGACCAAAGTAATAGACCAGGGAAGGGCTGCGGATATGGCCTACCTAGACTTTAGCAAGACATTTGACACAGTCCTGCACAAAAGACTAATAATCAAGTTAGCCAGCCTGGGAGTTGGTTCCAGGGTGGTAGCCTGAGTAGCAAACTGGCTGCACAACAGGACACAGAAGGTAATAGTGAATGGAACACATTCCGAAGAAAGGGGGGCTACTAGTGGAGTACCTCAGGGCTCAGTACTGGGTCCAGTCCTCTTTAACATCTTTATAGGTGACATTGCAGAGGGTCTGGAGGGAAAGGTATGCCTCTTTGCAGATGACACAAAGATCTGTAACAGAGTTGATACACAAGGGGGGTGGTAGAAAGGATGAGAAGGGACTTGGCAAGGTTGGAGGAATGGTCAGACATATGGCAACTTAGATTCAATGCAAAGAAGTGCAAAGTAATGCACCTGGGAAACAAAAACCCAGGAGAAGAGTACACAATAGCAGGGGAGGTACTAATAACAACAAAAATGGAAAGGGACTTGAGGGTAGTCATATCAGATGACCTAAAGGTGGGTAAGCAATGTGAGAAGCAGTAAAGATAGCCAGGGGGATACTGGGATGCATAGGAAGGGGCATCACAAGTAGAAAAAGGGAAGTGGTTATCCCTCTGTACAGACAGTTGGTGAGACCCCATCTGGAATACTGTGTGCAGTTTTTGGAGACCCCATCTACGTAAGGACATAGACAGGATGGAAGCAGTCCAGAGGAGGGCAACTAAAATGGTACAGGGTCTGCATCAGAAACCACATGAAGAGAGACTGAGAGAGCTTAATATGTATACATTTGATGAAAGGAGGGACAGGGGGGACATGATAGAAACTTTCAAGTACCTCAAGGGAATCAACAAAGTCCAGGATGGTAGCATCTTTCAGAAAAAGAGATGTGTAAGAACAAGGGGGCACAATTTAAAGATAGAGGGGGGATGGCTCAGGGGTAATGTGAGGAAATGTTTTTCACGGAGAGAGTGGTGGATGCATGGAACCACCTTCCTGGGGAGGTTGTTGGGTCTAAAACAGTGGGGGAATTCAAACATGCATGGGACAGACATAAGGCAATTGTAGTGGGGGTTGCAGGAAGTAGGCTGTTGGTTAACTAGAATCTACAGCTTATCCAATAGGAAAGGAAATGGGCAGACTGGGTGGGCCAAGTGGTCCTTATCTGCCATCAAAGTCTATGTTTCTATGTCTGCCAGTGGCTCTGCCAGTTCCTCAGCCAGTTCCTTTAGTACCCTTGGATGTACTGTGTCCGGGCCTGGTGATTTGTCCACCTTCAATGCCAGCAGCCCCTCCGTCTATCTTCCTCTATCACTACATCTGTGTTCCTCTCCTCCCTGCTCTGCTTTTCCCTCCTGAAGGCACTGGTCCATCCTTTTCCCTGGTGAAGACAGAACAGAATTGTTCATTTAGTATCTCTGCTTTTCCCTCATTATCCTCCACCCACTCCTCCCCTATCTTAAGCCTAACAATCCCTTCCTTCTTGTCCCTTTTCTCACTTGTATAGTGAAAGAAAGTCTTCTCCCCCTTCTTAATTCCTTCAGCTATCTGCAGCTCCTTCTGTGCCTTTGCTCTCTGGGCTTCCTTACTTGCCTCACTAGCCAACCTTAGGTAATTTTGCCTATCCACCTCTCTCTTGGTCTTCCTGAATTTTCTGTAGGCCAACCTCTTTTCCCTTACTGCCTGGGCAATCTCAGAACTGAACCAGCTGGGTGCTTTGGCCCTTGTATTCTTCCCCCTGAGCCTAATGCACTCATCTGTGGCAACCAGTATTCCTTTCTTAATGACAGATCACCTTTGGTCCACCCCCGTATCTGCACTGATGCCTTCCAGGTAGCTCCTTAGCACTTTGCCCATTTCCCTGAAGTCCGCCCTCCTGAAATCCAAGATTTTGATCTTAGTCAGGATGCTTTCCCTGCCCATATCCAACTTGAACCACACTGTGCAATGGTCACCTCCACCCGGTGGCTCCCTGACCATTATTTCCTGTACATGCTCCCCATTTGTGAGCACCAGATCAAGAATTGCCTCAGCTCTTGTTGGTTCTGTGACACCCTGAGTCAGGAACCCACTTTGCAGTCTTTCCAGGATCACCTGACTCCTGGCACATGTTGTGGATGCTATGCTCCAGTCCACCCCGGGCAGGTTGAAGTCCCCCACAATTACCACCTCTCCTTTCCCCACAGCTTCCAGTATTTGTGAGCTCAGTTCCCTATCCCTCTCCTCATCCTGATTGGGTGGTCTGTAAACCACCCCCAACCTCATCTTTTTCCTTCTATTGGACCTTAATTGAACCCATAATGCCTCCACCTCCCCCTCCTCCGACTCCTCCCTTGTACAGCTTATTCCCTTCCTGATATAAACTGCCACCCCTTCCCCCTTCCCTACTGCCCTGTCCCTCCTGTATAGTTTATATTAAGGGATTGCAAGGTCCCAGTCACGGTGTGATGATGCCCAAGTCTTGGTTACTGCAGCTATGTTCACCTTCCTGTCTGGTAATAGTGACTGCAGGTCATTCATCTTGATTCCAAGACTCCGTGCATTCAGAGACACCACCATCCACCTAGAATCTGACCTTCCTTCTCTTCCCTTTATTCTTCTATTCACATTTATCCCCTCTGTGTTCACTCCTCCACGTACCCTTGTTATGTGTTCCTCACCCTCTCTACCCTTTGCTAACTGTGTTCTCGCCCCTTCCACCTCCTTCCTCCAAACCTCTTCCATCACTCTGTAGGGGGAGGTTCACTGACCTCCTCCTCTCGGAGTCTGTGGGCCTGCACGCCTGCTGCCCCCCCCCCCCAGTAGTTTAAATTAAGTGTAGTGGTTATGTATTCCCCCAGTTTGTCCCTGAGTACTGTACACTCAAACCCTCCCTACCGAGGTGTAGCCTGCCTGGTGAAAAGAGTGCTTTGTTTGACCAGGTCTCATCCCAGTCCCCAATACAGATGAACCTCTCCTCCCTGCACCATTTCCTCAGCCAGTCATTAAAATCCTCTATTCTTCTTTTCCTGGCTGTGCTGGCACTTGGTACTGGTATCATCTCTGAGAAGGCCAGCAAACTTTCTTTCTCCCTGCAGATCTTCTCTAACTCCCTGAATCTACTTTGCACTAACTAAACCTCTGACCCAGCTAGGTCGTTGGTTCCCAAATTTATAACTAAATTAGGTTTTCCTCCAACCTCCCTTACTATTTCCCTTATTCTTAGGCACAGCTTCCCCGCTGTCATCCTTGGCATGCAAACCACCCTCCTGTTTGCATTTGGGTCCCCTTTCCTTCCCCAGTGAATACCCCTAATTATGGAATCACCTATGATTGCCACCCTTCCATCCCCTGCACCCGTGCTCCAGTCCTTCTTTTCTTACCTTCGATACTAGCTGCTTCCCCACCTAACTGCTCCCCCTGCACCCTGGTTAACTTATCTCTGCATCCACTATTTATCCCCTTAACTGTTTCTCCATCTCCCACACTGCCCCTCCCCTTCTGACTATCTATATCTGCTTTCAGTTTTCCCTCCCCTCTTCCTTTCCTTTTCTTTCCCTCCCCCATCTTCCACTCTGTTTTGCCTGCCTCCTCCTCCCTGCCCAACCTGATTAGTTCCCTCTCCCCTCTCCTGTACTTCTACTCTCTGCTCTGGTTCAACCTGTCCTCCTACCTGACCTGCTGCCCCCTCTCTGCTTCCAGAAAGTGGTGCAAATCTATTCAGTAAAGGCACCCCTTCTGAGTGTCCCTTCTCTGATGCTACCCTCACATTCCCACCCCTTTCTCTTACCACTTGCCATTTCTCCACCCTGGGATCCCTGGCCCTCTGAGGGAGAGATACTTCTGTGTACTGGGTGATCCTCCCCGCATCCATCCCCTGTCTGATGCCCTCCCTCCCTTGTGCACCACCTCTCTGCCTTTCCCTCCACTTCCCTGCTCCTCTGACTTCCCACACCATCCTCCGAAGCTCCAATCTGAGCAGCCTTATTTCAGCACTTAGCTGCTCCAGGCTCTTATACACAGGACAGACCCCTTTACTCCACATCACCCCCAGAAAGACTGCTGCCCCACAACTATTGCAGTTAACCACTCTGCTGCTTCCCATACATGCACCTATTCCCCCAAAACCTCCCAGCCCAGCTTCTCCTAGCCTCCAGTTATATATAATTATAAAATATCAGCTGATGGCAATAATTTCCCACCACTCAAAACAAAATATATGGCGTACTTCCTACACTTCCCTTACTCCCTTAACCTTTCATAAATATATAAACAATATATACATTTCTATTACACTTGTGTCATATCTTATCCAAATCAACAATTACTTATTAAGCTTACTAACCCTTCTACTGATACAGACTCTATCACAGAAACATAACACAACACAAAAACATCTGCTGCTTAGCAACAACAAATAGGTGACAACATACCAAGCTGATGTAGCTTTTTTAAAAATAGAAAACAAATGTAATCTTTTAAAATAGTAGAAATTAGCAGCCCAAAAAGCACCTCAAACTACTAATAAGAACATAGTACCACACGACTGATAGGCTGCCACAGTAACTAAAAAGCTCTAAAAGTTTGGAGAAAGGAGGAAAAAACAGAGACAGCCCAAAAAGATAAAATGTACTGTAAGGCATTAGGCAATAGATGTACCCAGTTGTTTAACAGAGATAAATAAAGTACCTACCAAAACAGACAGAATACCCACAAATGACACTTAGGTCCTCAATATCGCCACCAAAGGCACATACAGAAATGGTTTAAACTACTTTATAGTATTAAAATTAACCACATCAGAGTTGAAAGATCGCACTAAACAAATCTGATGATCCTTCTGACTTCCAACCAATATCTACCACACAAATTTTATATCTTCCTGGAGCCTACGGGGTTACCTTTCACAATCACCTACATTTACATAAAATAAAGCAATTTTTAAACTGAAAAATATAGTAAAAAGCACTTAGCTTTGGGAGCTCTTCTCAAACATAAGCCCCGGTGCTTTGAGTCATGCTGACTCTTCATCAGGAGGGAATACTGGAATCAAGCCATGCGTGGCAGATCTGCCCTTTACAGGGACAGATCTCTTTGGGCTGTTGTTCAAGATCATCTCACATGTATCACGAATCCAGAGTCACCCTAAATTTAATGCTGGTCGCCAGTCCATAGCAGCAACTCAAGCTCAGGCCACAAGGTTCAGGTTCCTTTCCTTGGCCCCCATTGAGCAAGTGTAACCCCTAGGTGGCGCTACTCTGAGGGTTACTACCCCTGCCTGCACAGTAGCCTGCAGGTTGAGGAGCCTGGGCTGTTGAAATGGGTGCCTCCACCCGGAGGACGGTTGTTGGCAACGTGACTGCCCTGGGTACTGCCCTCCGGAACACTGATACCCCCCTCTTTACCACTAGTGGCCTGGCCAAGCTTGCAGCTACTCCACACCAACACACTTTTGCAACACACAGTGAATCCCTCCTTTTAACCACTTACCACCAGGGCTAAGATCAGCTGGAGTGCCCTGGATGACCCCCTTGAAAACAAGATCTGTAACAATTAAACAACGTTGATGCAGTACTTTTTATATGGAGGTACATCACACCCAATTTAACTGCAAAAAGATCCAGCTCTGATTTATTGGGGGATGTGAACAAGGGAAGGGCAGTAATCTGGTGGTTGATTTTAGATCTGATTGATTCAGACTATAAGGCATGCGCTCAAAGGTCCCTGGAACACAGTCACACACACTCTGGGTACCCAGTTGGAACTACAGGCTAGACTGAAGCATTGCCCGGGGTAGGCCAGCATTACAGCTGGTTTGGGCCCTGTGATGGAAAGAAACATGTATGCACTGTAACCCACAATTTGTAATCCGGAGCCGGATAGCTCAGTCCACAAAAGCTTAACAATTAAATCAAATGACACACTGTGATTATTAGCTGGGTTGTAGGGAGCTACCTTGGTTTTACTCACACTACCCAAAATTGGATGCAGGATGGACAAAATGGAGACCACAAGATGAAGAGCTGGATGGCCAGGAGAAGCAGGGCCCACATGATGCGACATGGCGCTCGATCCTGTTCGGTGTTGTTGATCAGGGAGCCGAATCTCCAGGCGGGTCTCTCGTCGGATCTTTCTCTGCAGTGCGAGCGGGTGTCTGGGCTAGGATGGCAGGGCCCAAACTAGGAGAACAGTTCAGATGCAGTCCGGTAAGGTTGCTGTACGCAGCTTCCAACTAGCGTGACACATTCAGCAAAGTGGGGAACCAAATCATGACCCATTGTCCACATTCAGCACACTTATAGTAAAGGCAGACAAATACCGCAGTTCGGATGACAGTCCGGTTGCAATTCACAGTGTCCCTGCAAACTGTGAGTGCCTGCAGTCGGGTGGAAAGTCCTGATAGGCCGATCACACAATTGCAAGTCTTCGGTCCTCTTCAGATGAAATTAGTCACAATTTGGAACGAAGGTCACAAATTTGGATAAAGTCTGATGGCTGGATTAAGTCTCTTCACTTTAGAAAGATGGTAACAAGCAGGCCAGACACAGCCTTCACGCCGATTTTCCCTGCACACTACGCAGGAGCAGCTGCTCAAATTCCTCGAGCTCCTCACTCTCTCAACTCTTACTCCACTCTGACTGCTGCTGTAGGCAGGACCGGGGCTTCCTAGTGATCCAAAAGATTTGGTTCGTCGATCCATCTGTCTGTCACAGCTTGAGTTCCCTCTCCAGGTCCATGTAGGCACCAAAGGGTGATAACTACAGTTCCCACAGAAATTTAGTCCCACAAGACCCCTGGGGGCAGGCTCCATTTTAGAGCCCCCAAAGGGATTGGTGCAGATTGGCAGTCCAGAACCAAGATGGTGGTACATAACAGAAATGTCCCTGCTGCAAAGGAAGACAGGTTAGACAAACCACATTATCATTATTGTTAAAACAGATAATCAGCAAACAATCACAGAGTCTAGTAGGGCTCCCTCTGTGCAGCTGGCGACGGCAGAATGAAGCGGCTATACTGCAGCCCAGGCAGAACTCGAGCCTAGAAACACCTGGCCCCCCACCCACCCAGATTAATTATGAACTATGAGATAGGCAGCTCTTAAAGAGATAGGCACGGAGGCCAACTGGGCGCTCACATGCAAACACTTTTAAACCTGCTAGGACACAGGACACCAGCCTGGCAGTGGGCATTTAGGCACACCCAAGGAAGACTTTTAGGAACCCCCATTTGTAAGGGGGGTTACACCAGCAAGGGCAGTATTAGCTGCCATAGCAGCAACAGAAGCAGCAGTTCAGCAGCACCACCTGGCCAAACCCTTAAAGAGCTAGTGTAGTGCCTGAAATTAATAGTAACTATCAGTGTTGGACTGCAGTACAGGGGTCTTGCCCAGGGTGACAAACTCATATCAGTATTCCACTTATATTTGATAAACTAGCTCTGTGTTAGCATCTTACATTTACCTAGTGCCCAAGATACCCAATTTAATTAGAAAAAAGATGACAAATACAAAGATTTTCAAAGTTTAGGAAGTGGCCAGGTATCTAACTGAGAGGAACCCACCTGTAGATTTCCAGGTATCCTGGTGGGCCAGTCCAGCTCTGGTAATTTTCTGCAGTAGTTAGCTATCACTTCTTATGTCTAAAGTATTAGTTTTTTTCTTCTATGTTGCTAATTAGAAGATTTTCTACCTTACAGGACTAGATGTGATTGTGTGGAACGCCACTCTGCCTGGAGGCTAACATGCTCAGTTCTGTTCCTCTCTGTACATCATCAGCATTGTGACCTTCCTGACTGTGACATCACTAGTAACCAAGACAAGCCAGTCACCTGATGCTTGTTGGGTAACCTGTGCCACATGTTGCCAATCAGCCAGCAGGCTCGTGATGAGTGAATTCACATGCTGCTGATGTAGTGGGAGAGACAGAACTAAATATGTCTACTTCCATATAAGGTACTGCTTTTCACATCATACCCAATACCATTAGGAAGAAAACACTCTAATGAGCACATAGAAAAGGAAAAACACTTCAGAAATAAAAAGAAATAAGGGACTACTTTTAAAAATTGCCAGCATTTTTCTGCCCACTATTTTGTGGCTCTACTAGCTCCTTAAGTAAGTTGGGAGGTCAAGACCAGTGCAGGAATGGAGGGGACAGCTCCTCAGAGGCAAGTTCTCTGCTGTCACCTCCAAGGGCAGAAAGTGACTGGATGGGGGGAATCCATCATCTCTATATCATGACCTCTGCTGTAGCTCCCTCTTGGGGCAGACACTTCCACTTCTGCCACAGAGCTCAGCTGTTACTTCAGGCAAGTGTGTCCTGGAAGTGGCGTGATTTGGTTCATCTCTGGAATTCAAAACCATACCTCCTAGTTTGTTCCAGTCACTGATAGAGAGGGCACTTATTTGTCGGAGACTTTCCCTGCACTACAGAGCGGGGATCATCACCTCCTCAAGTGGCATGTTGTAGAGCCTATACTAGAAAACCAAGCTTAGTAGCCGGCCCGTCGGTGCAACAGTAGCATACCGCTTGCGATGCTGGTGACCCGAGTTTGGGAACGGGCTTATGTCGTGGGGGGCCAGCCGGTGGGAGGAGGATTGTGCGTCCTGGGTGGGCACCATCCTTCACCACAGTACTGACACATGGGTGACCACAGGTGGCAGTGCATCTAGTAGGGCCAAAGGCCTTGGAGTCCATGTGTGCTGCATCCCCAGGGGATGGGAGAAACTCCATGAAACATCCAGCCCCAGCCCCTCCACAGTGAAGGCAGCAGCAGCTGCCAGACCCCTGCCTCCTCAGCACGGCACAGCTTGATGACTACCACACATTCAGGGGCAGTCCTCCCCCCCCCATCCCCACCTTGGGGGCACAAGCCAGAGCTCAATGGAGGTGAGTGACCGTGGCTGGGGGAGGCTTGGGAGGTGGCTGACTGACTGGAGAGCTAAGAGAGGGCTGGAGATAGGGGGCATAATAAAAATTACAAAAAAAAAGAAAGAAAGAAAACCAAGCTTAGCAGGGGTTTGTGTTACGGTATTTGCTGCTGCCCAATGGGACGGTGGCTGGCACCGAATTCTTGACGTGTAAAACCTGAAGAAGTTCATTCACAGTCAAAAGTTTTGCATGGTGATGTTGCACAAGACCATTCCATTGACCTCCAGGATGTGTACTTCCACATCCTCATAGGCATGTCACATAGGTGCGCCCTCTATTTTAGGATGGCTGGAACTTTGTGTCACTTCTTCAGCACCCAATGTGTTCTCCAAGTACCTGTATATCATGGCGTCCTGTTTAGTTATGAGAGTGTATGTGTGATATCTTGCAAATAGTAGCATCTCAACCCTGAGGTGTTGCCTTGGAGAGAGAACTTTAGAATGTCAACGTTCAGGCTTGACATTCCTCCAGATTTATTTCTCTGCTGAAGAGCTAAGTTGCAAAGGAATCCTGTCCTTGTGACTAAGTGTTCTTAGTTCTGACTGCTGTTTTGTTATGTTGGTTTTGCGTTTACTCGATATTGTGCATTAGTTTAGCTTAGTTTTATCTATTTTATCTTTTTTTATTTCCTGTTCCACTATTTTAGTGTTTCCTTATGCTTGCACAAGAAATGCCTTGTGACAGTACCGCATTTGAGAGGTGTGTCAGGGATGAGTCCCGTGCAGAGCACTGTACAGTGGGCGCGACCCTGACACACTAATGACCACTGAAGCTGAGTGTGACGGCCGTCAGAATTTCACAGCAGGAGCTGGCCTCACTTGAAAAAAATGAACCGCACCAAAGAGAGTGCACTTCATTCCTCTCATTTGCATAGCCGACATTGCAAGTCTGCAGGCCCTGCCACTGCTGCAGTCCGCCCCACATGCACCCTCCATTCCTCTACTGCCCCGGCATCTTTCATTAAACCCTCCCGTTGCCTCCCACTGCTGCTGTCCTCCCCACCCCCGTCACAGCCCCGAGCATCTAATCAAACCGTCCTGCTCTCTCCCACTGCTGCAGTCCGCCCCGCACCCGCCATTCCCCTACCAGCCCGGCATCTTTTATTAAACCCTCCCGCTGCCTCCCACTGCTGCTGTCCTCCCCGCTCCCATCCCAGCCTCGGGCATCTAATCAAACCCTCCCACTCCCTACCACTGTGTGCTGTCTGCTCCGCACCCTCTGTTCATGTGCCGGCATCGGGATGCCCAATCCCCATGTTGGCATCATGTAACCCCCGACTCATGTGGCACACTAGGAGCCCACCCCATCGCGCCCTCATTTTTTTGTACCTGTAACAAGAAACCATCCCCTGACCTCTTTTCTTTTTACCTGTAAAAAGAAACGGTCCTTTGTTGTCTCCTCAGTCCCTCCCCATCCCCACCCTCCCACTGAGCACCCACTTCCCATACGCACCCCACCCATACTTACCTCCGGAGGTCGGTGCTGTCATCTTCTGTGGACTGGGACACATCTGCTCTCTTCAAAGCTGACCGGCAAACTGAAGAATCAAAGATAAGCGCCGTATGTTGGCAGTCATTTGGGTTTTCAACTTAGGTTGATATCTCAACCATTTTTAGGAATTTTGGGACCCCACCTTGTGAACGCTGTCATTGTCATTTTGTTACTCGGTCCCAAAAGGTGATTTTGTGGTCGCTGCATGGAATCACCTTTCAGGACTAACGAAATGACAGTGTCACTGTTCATGAGGTGGGGGTCCCAAAAAGCCCATGTTGCAAATTTGGTGAAAAATTCAAAAAAACATCTGCGTTATGAGCATGCATTGCTCAGTTTCTATGCACGTGCCTAATTTCGCCAATTTTTTATATTTTTACTCCAGATTTTCCACATTGCCATTTTTTTCACACCTCCTTATGAACGGTACAGCTGTCATTTTTCACATCCTGCCTGAAATGTGTTTTCGCACCTGTGGCGCAGAATGGCGTGGTCACTCTGCAAAATCAGCTTTCAGGATAAGTGACACTCTTCATGAGATGGGGTCCCAAAAAGGCCATGTTGAAAACTTGGTGAAACAACTCCAAGAAATGGCTGAGTTATACCTAGTTGTTCAAAACTTTCTGCGCATGCATGTAACTTTGGTAATTTTCAATATTTTCACTCCAAATTTTCAATATAGCGATAATTATGATTTCTATGGACCTTATGATGTTTTCTTCACTGTTACACCCTATTCCACCTTCACCCAGGAGTCATCTGAAAATGAGCTGTTATCAGCTTAGTATGTATTTCTTGTTAAATCTTTTGAAATAAATAAGCAGACAGATAAATAAATTGCTAGGTGAGTGACTTATTACTCCTTATTGGCTAGGAAAGTCGATGTTCAAGGAGCAGACTCCTCCCACTTTGTTTTATCTCCAAAGGAGTGAGGCCCCACTGGGATTTCTGCTGACTGCAGAATACTGTATGTAAGAAATAGCTCTGAACAGCATGTGCGATTGTGCTAAAATAAACTGATGCCTTTGTTGTGCTGTGAGGCACAAGATGAGGCCAAATGCTATCAACCCCCCCCCAAGAAGTTCCTATATTTTACAAGACCTGGAGGTGTTATTGAACTAATAAAATTGTCCTAAAATAAAAAAAAAAAATCAAGAAATTAGCCCTAAGAGACATGATATTAAATTACTGGACACCATGTGACAGTTCTTAGCCATTCACATTTCTGGATTTTTCCAACTTGTTTCATAAAACGTTTTAGTCTTTGGTTGAATAGTATTTAATTTTTAGTGCCTTTTTTTAAGTAGAAAATCCATATAGTCAGCTTTACATCATTAAATACCTGTAATAGCTTATAGAAACATAGAAACATAGAATTTGACGGCAGATAAGGACCGCTTGACCCACCCAGTCTGCCCATTTCCCTACCTGATGGATAAGCTGCAGATCCTAGTTAACCAGCAGCCTACTTCTTCCTACCCCCCACCCTCTAGAATTGCCTTATGACTGTCCCATGCATGCTTGAATTCCACTACTGTTTTTGACTCCACAACCTCCTCTGGAAGGCTGTTCCATGCATCCACAACCCTCTCTGTAAAAAAATACTTCCTTAAATTACCTCTGAGCCGCCCTCCTTCTATCTTCAAATTGTGCCCCCTTGTTCTTGCACACCTCTTTTTTTGAAAGATGCTACCCTCTTGGACTTTGTTGATTCCTTGAGGTACTTGAAAGTTTCTATCATGTCCCCCTCCTCCTTTCTCGAGGTTGTGTTGTTAAGCTCCTTAAGTCTCACTTCATATGTCTTCCGGTGCAGACCCTGCACCATTTTAGTTGCCCTCCTCTGGACAGCTTCCATCCTGTCTATGTTCTTGGAGATTGGGTCTCCAGAACTGCACGCAGTACTCAGATGTGGTCTCACCAGCTGTCTGTACAGAGGATAATAACTTCTGTTTTCTGCTGGTGATGCCTCTCCTATGCATCCCAGTATCCCCCACCCCTCCTTGCTGCCCTCTCACATTGCTTACCCACCTTAGGTCATCTGATATGACTACCCCAGGTCCCTTTCCATTTTTGTTGTTGTTAGTATCTCACCCCCATTGTGTACTCTTCCCTGGTTTTTGTTTCCCAGGTGCATTACCTTGCACTTCTTAGCATTGAATCTAAGCTGCCATACATTTGACCATTCCTCTAACCTTGCCAAGTCCCTTCTCATCCTTTCCACCCCACCTTGTGCATTATACTGTTATTGCATGTTAAATTCATGAACATTTTCAAGGCACGGTATCGTGACGCATTTTGTAACTTGCTTACAAATGAACATTTCATCCTAAACACTTTACTGTGGTGTTATGAATTATTCAGGCAGGTGGAAACATCCAGGTTCTCTCAGTGAAGAAAGTAGCTTATAAAAGTACTGTGAGCAGGCTCATGACAGTTTGATAGCAGCCAACAGAGCTGATTGACCCAGCTTGTTGGCATCTTTGATGGAATGGTAATGGGGCCTTGCTTGTGTACCACATGAGAGGAATGACAGCTGAATGCCATTTCTGGTTGGAATAAATGTGGCTTTTAAAAAAGATTAATAAATGGACTGTGAATGTGATATGGAAATTTTCAAATGAAAACTGTTAAAAGCTTTAAAATATATATAAATGTATTTAAAGTCATTTTTAGAAGACTAATTTTGATTCTGTGTTAAACTTAGCTTTGTCAACAGTTATTTGTTTGGATTTAACAAAAAGAAATGTGTGCTACATGAGGTCAGCCAGGAAGAGAAGGATAGAGCTCCCGACGCCCGCTCTCCTTCTCTGGGGGGGACAACCTGCAAGCTCCCGCCGCGATACCGCCTCCTGGGGGAGCTCAGGTGGTAGGTGCAGTAGAGGGAGGTAGCAGTATGGGAACAGGGCAGATGTTGGCAGAGAGGCAGAGCAGGAGGTGCGTCTCACCGCATCTCCTCGCTCATTGGCCCTCATTGCATGCCGACATCAAGGGAAGGGTAAAAAGGGAAAACACCCCCGTCTTGCCTAGGTGACGACTCCTCACTGCGCGCCTATGGATCATCGGGGCCAACTCCACTGTACAGGTCCACAAATCAAGAATTGGGGAGTTAGGGTCTCTCCCCACCCCACACTGGGGGGTAATCCAGGCATCATCGGGTCTATGTGGCACCAGGTAGTCTAGGGGCAGACCCCGGGGAGAAGAAGGATCACACAGTAACAGAGGAAGTCTGATTGAGTGGTGAGTAGGGGCAGTAAGATGGATAAATACAGAGTCAAAAAAAAAAAGAAATGTGTGCTATGCCAAGCAACAGTGCAACCTATCTGTTTTTGATGTGGTTTGTTGTCAGGCCCCTGCCTGTGTGGTTTGTGTTCAGGCCCTTGCCTCTATTAATCTAGTAAATATTTGCATTTCCAGTCCATTTGTTACAGTTTTCTTTTATGCTGCACAGTGCCCTTAAAGTATTATTTGGCACAAATATACAACAAGAATTTGTCAATGCCAGATGTTCTCCACTGGTATAGAAGCCCTGGAGTACTAGATACGTTATGGTGCACTGTGTGTGTTATGTATTACCAAAGTTAGGAGCCTGCATTTGTAAATTTCAACACAGGCTCATAACTTTGTCACGTTTTAATATGTTTGCCCGAAATTGTCAATATAGCCTTTTTATGACCCGATTTGAATAATGACAGCTATCATATTCATGAGGTGCTGTAAGGAAATGGCTGCGTTGTAAATCTGGGGTAAAGTATTGAAAATTACCAGAGTTACGAGCCTGAGTTTGCAAAATTCAATGTAGGCTCATAACCTTTTTCTTTTTTGAAATATATTTACACTGAATTTTCAACATTGCCTTCTTATGACCCCTCCTCATAAACATGGGCAGAGAAAATTTTGAACTCCCTGGCCAAAAGGTGATCTCGCTCAGGGACCGCAAAATCACCTTTCAGGATGCAAAAACACATTTTGGCCAGAATTTGGAAAAAATGACAGCCGTCACATTCATGAGGTGCTGTAAGGAAATGGCTATGTTGTAAATTTGAAGTAAAAATATTGAAAATTACCAAAGTTATGAGCCTGCATTCACAAATTCAAAGTAGGTTCATAACTTTTGTTTTTTTAATACTTCTACACCAAATATTCAACATAGCCTTCTTGTGACCCTACCTCATGAATGAGGGCAGAGCAAAATTTCAACTCCTGGCCAAAAGATGATTTCGTGCAAGGACCGCAAAATCATCTTTCGGGACAGATGTGCCTAATGTTAGATCAATTGTTCATGAAGTGGGGTCCCAAAGAAGGCATGTTGAAAATTTGGGGCAAAAAAAAAAAAATGGCCAAGTTATGCCACTGAGTTAAAAACCCCATTGAAATACATTGCACTGCATACCTGTTTCTGCAGTTTGCGGTCTGACTTTGAAGAGTAAAGACATGTCTGTGGTCCACAGAAGATGATGGCATTGGACTAGTGGGTAAGCAAGGGCTGAGGGTGGGTACTGAGTTGGGGGTCGGTGGGGGGCAATGACGGCTTCAAAGACATCGATGAGCGTTTTTCTTTTACAGGGTTTTGTGGAAAAAATGGGTGAAGATTTTCTTTATTTCAGCTTGTGACACTGGGGCATTGGGCACCCACAGTGTCAGTTTAAAAAAAAAAAATGCAAGTGATGGTTTTGTGTGACACTGAGAGATTTGGCCCCCCAGTGTCAGTGTTATTTTGGGGGGGGGTGCTGAGATGGAGGGTCTGGTGCAGAGGACAGTCACTGGGGCGGCAGCGCCAGTAACAAGACATCGGAGGACGGTGTCCTGTTACAGCTGGAGCCCCAGCGTGTTTCCGGGGCATGTTTCACATTCCAGCCATTCCAGGCTGAGGATGATGATGGAGCAGCTTTCTTGGTGGGTGGTGTAGATGAAAGAGAAGAGCCAATCCATGATTGGGTCGGCTGTTTCTTTTCATTTTCGTGCCGTCTCCGCCCAGCAAGCCACAGACTCCATCATACTCAGCCTGGCTGCTGATTGGTGTGGCACTGTCGCGCCCCTAAGACACTTCTCTGCATTGGACGGACAGTGTCACACTCATCAAAAGGCACTCATAGCAATATTTGTCAGATGCACTTGCGCCAAGAGGGCTTAACATAAAATAGCTTCCTCCCCACAGTCTCTACTTCTTTATATTACAATATATTGTGATTTGTAAATTGTCTGTATTTCTGGATATATTCACATTTGTATTTACCTTGCCAAATCAAGGGCCTTGTTAGTTGAGCAGTGGCCTTGATTTGTCCAAATCAGAACCTGGAAGTTTTTAAAAGATAACTTTAAAACCCACCCTGTAGTAGTCTATGGAGTGTGTCCCCATGCTCTCCATATCATTGCATCACATAATGTGTTAGCATGGGAGCAACGCTGAGAACCGGGAAGTGAAAGGGATTTAGCTCTCAACTCCATGAAGCCAAAATACAATCCCTTCCCTCCCAAAATAGCTGCATCAATAATTTTTTAATTCTTCAGCAGTAGGCTTTGTCGTCAAGGCACTGGTCAGGAAGAATAGGAAGACCAGGAGCAGGTATAAAAGTCGCAAGTAGTGTTTATTTTTTCCAATAATAGTAAAATAAAAAATAAAATTGTTCAGTATAACTATTTAAAAAGGCAGCACAAACAGAGAAAACAAACTCCTTCGTCTGAGGATATCTGTAATTCCAAGTTTTAGTCTTGCTTTCTTTCTTTCTCTAGCAGAAGTATTGCTGCTCTTTTTATCAGTCTTTATCTGGGAACTCATTAAGAAAACTTCCTGTTTTTTAGAAATTGTTCTTGTCAGTTTTCTTTCTTGCAGGTGCAACAAAACAGTACATGGAGTCCCAGAACTGACCTCGTGTTTACAGCTCTGCAAAGAGTTTGCAAACCAGCATTTCAGGTTAACCCCTTGAGCTCCAAATAGCTTTTTGCAATCATTTCAACAATATAACCATATACATTTTCAAACCAAGGGATCCCACTTTCACATAAAGATTCACACATATTTTATCATTTCAGACACACAAGGGGGAAGAAAAGATAGAAACAGCAAGTGAAGGCAGAAAGATAGTGGGATGGAAAGGGGGGAATAGCGAGACTGTCGGAGTGGCCAGTTCCTAGGTCTCATAAGAAAATTTGACTGCGCAGTCAGACAGACAAGAGACCGAACAGAAGAGGATAAAACAGAGCCTTGCGTTTAACTCTTTCTGTATAACAAATCTTTCTACATAACAAATGGAACAGGGTCTTATTCAAACCTGTCACAGGCTTGGGGCCAGGTGAAGGTCAGTTTGTGGTTTTGGGGGACATTTGAGAAAAGGTGCTCTTTAATGGCGTGTTTTAGTTGTGTTGTATATTCCTTATAGTCTGGATGTGATCTGAATGGTGTAAGTTATTCCTCTTTTTGTGTGAGTTGCAATTTGACTTCAGCTGCTATTTCTTCTACTTCTTTTAGTATTAATTGGATAAGCCCAGTGGAGAATTCCAAATATTTTTTTTCCACTCAGTCAAAAGCAGTCTCTGTCTTCCCCGAACGCTGATTGTTTCAGCAGTATCAAGCCACGAGGAACTCTATTAATGCTTAAGTAGGCCTGGAGGGTGACTCGTTGTCAATACAGCCTACATGCTTTCAAGACAGTTCTTTTAAATTGAATAAAGGCCTTTTTAATAGCTAGTAGATTCTGTTGGTATTGCTCTGCTGAGAAGGCTGGCCTATTACTTGCAACTCCACTAGCATTCAGTAAAGGATTTTAAGTCTCCTTCTTTGAAAAACTAAGAATCAGTAGAGTTTGACCAAGTAGTTTCCAGAAGTGGGGGAGTGCTGCTTAAATTGCCAAGGTCTGGCAGTACTGTAGACATTCTGCAGTGGAAAAAAAACGAACTCTGACCAGAACCGATATGGCTGCTGCTGAGCTCGCTGAACTCACAGCGGAACATGGCAGTTCGTCACGTCCAAGATGGCTGCCGGAGCTCAGTGCACATGTGTCAGTTGTTGCACATGTGTGGCTTCACTGCAGCTGTGGAAGTGTAGTCACACTTACGCACTGTGCTTCGGTGGCCATCTTGGACACGGAAGACAGTGCCGTGTTCTACCCTGAGTTCAGCGAGCTTGGCGGGTGACGGCAGAATTGTAGCGCTTCATGGAGGATGTGTAAGACACTGGGATTTGGAGGGCGAAGAAACTACTGCAACTCCAAATTTGTGCTTCGGGTTCCCTTTTCCAGCTACAGCAAGACGGCTACAGGCTATGCCCACTGCAGCTGTAAAAATGAACCAGGCATCCAAGCATGCCTGCAGAAATACAGGAGAGCTAGGGAACAAGCAGCTAAAGGAGATCCACATCTGGAGCCGAACAGAGAGAAAGTAACAAAGTAGCAGAAAGAGAACGGCTCACAGAATGGTTCACACAAAGGACCGCTCATTTGGCCGTGGGATAATGTACAAATAGTTTGTTAAGGTGTTGAAAGCAGCACTCACCACCACTGAGTATGCCAAATGTTCTCCAGCTTATTCACGCTTTCTCAAGGCATCACACAGCAACAACTGGTACTATAAGATAAGATTTTACACATGAATAGTTTTTGCCAGCGATCTGTTTTCTTGTAATTAAAGTGTGAAGCAAAAGACCTGCTGACAACCCCTGGGCAGGCAACTCAAACCAAGGAGCTGACTGCCCCAGTGACTAACGTGTTTTCGAATGTATTTACAGAGGATTATATGACATCTATAACTTACAAAGAGGCATTGCAAGTTCCTGTTTGGCACTGAGCTCCTGTCTGTCACCGTAGTCCACCAGCTAAAACAGTATTTTAATGATGCTAAGTGGAGAACAGGGCTACAGTTCATGTTTACAACCAGAATGGGATTGCTGGTGGTGGTGGAGAGGGGAGGGGACTGTATAAATACATAAGCTTATTCGAGGACACTGTGCACGTTTATGGGTTGTATGATGTTTATATTCCAACCTCAAGCATGTATAGTGGCCTGAAAAACTTGATTATTCTTATGTTTTAAGCCCCTCCCATCCCCCTTTTGATTCCATTAAGTGCACTGCATTCCTTTTCCCCACTTTGTGTCATCAGAAACATTTGTGTGAATTGCCTGCCTGGGGGTCTAATAGCTGTTGTCTGCTTTTTAGATGTGCTAACATAAATGTACTGTATGCCGTATTGCTATTTTTGTAGGCTGCTGCATTTGTGTCCTGAGAGTCTCTCAAAATAGATAATTTTTTAAAGAAGGAATTGCTTGTCAGTTGGTGTTTCCCAGACTATCAGAATTATAACTTATATTAATTCAGCTATAAATGTCATTGAAGTGTAGAACAGGCATGTTGCTTCTGCATCATACATAGAAAAATAATCAACAGAGGAACATAAAATTGAACATGACACAATTCATGTACAAATCTTGTTTATTTTAGTAGGTACAGGACTAAGCAGTAAATCAATGTAAAGCCGTAGGTTTTTTTTTGTTAGTATTAGCATTTATTTGTGGTTATTGCCCTTTGGTTTCTTAATCTTAACATATTTAACACAAGGTGTGATACTTATATTTCACAGCATTTTGTGTATCAGACAATCAGGTAAACAGGCTGCCAGTAATGATTAAATATAAGATGGCATTCCTTCACCACTGCCTACATTATAAATCACAGTGTACAACTGGTTTCTCAAAATAATTCTCTTTTCATTTGGCCTACATTATAGGATTTTATGAACTGTATTGTGTAGACCAAGGAGCTTTTACATAGACAAGCACCTGAATTTGCATTGGGAAAGTAAACTCCAGAGACAGATGCTTGGTTTGTTGATCAAGCTTGGGTTGGCAGACAATAGATAAGGCAAGAAGCTCATGTTAGGGCTAAACCAGCACCATTAATGGATTTTGTACAACATTAAATCTGTGACCTGCTGTCATAGTGCTGGGTGTTGTTTATAGGCCACCTAATCAGGAGAGGAAAGGAACAGGAAGTTGGGCACCATGCCTTCAGATTGGCAGCTGAAAAAGGGCAAAGTGGTGGTGATGGGAGACTTCAATTTACCCAAGGTGGATTGGAGTGTCCCGTCCACCACCTATGCCAGAGTCTAGTTGTTTCTGGATGTAGTCCAAAATGGATTCCTGATTTAGTGGTTGACCAAACCAACACAGGAGGAAGCCATCCTGGACCTGGTACTTACAGATTGAGACCACGTTGGGGACATCTCAGTGGAGGAGCCCTTGAGGAATGACAACCACTGGTGTGGTTCTGAGTCGATAGAGGGGAAAGAAACACCAAGCATGAAGACGAAAATGCTTGATTTCTGGAAGGCTGACTATGGTAGGATGGAAGAGATTTTAAAGGGACACTTAGCTAGCCTGGATGAAGATAGGAGTGTGAAACAAAGGTGAACACTGATCAGGGAAGGGATTATGGCAGCCACTAACACATGCAAAACAGAAGGGACAGAAGGGAAAGAATTCCAAGGCCAGGAAACCCAGTTGGTTCAATAGCAAGGTGAGCCAGGCAGCCAGGGATATGAGGGCTGCCTGTAGGATGTACAGGAAGTCCTGAAAAGACGAGGATGATGGGGATCTACATGCTGAAGCGTAGGGAGGCCAGTAGGATACAAGGCATAAATTAGTGTTGGAGACTTGATTAGTGGCCTTCGCTAATCAAAGTAAAAAATGATTAGCAATTGGCTGAAGCTGATTAGCTATTACTAAAAATTCATATTTTTGCTCAAAACCCCATAAAATGTACTTATCTTGCTCTGTAGTGATAAAATACACATTTACACAAGTTTCTGAGACTGATATGTTTTATTTAGCCATTTCCAGAATACAGCAATTCTTGTGCTGCAGCGCATACATTTTAAAGGAAAACTACACCCAAAACTTGAAAAAATATATGTTGTGCAGAGTGTTTTAATTTGTATGTAAAGTTCTGGTGTTTCCTTCCCTCTGACTGGTATTAGGAGTTTTTCCCAAATTAGTCTGCTAGCTTTAGGGTAGTTTTACGACCCCTGGGGATCTTCATACCTGATAGCGTAATTGTATTTCTTGTTCCCACAGTGCATCTTGTCTCATGTGACTGTGATGTAAGAGAGACCCAGCATTCAGCACACACATGCCAGACAAACTAAATATCTTGGAAGCTTTACAAGCTGCACACAAATTACCAGCAGCAAAGTTTTTCAGAACAGTAAAACCTTTAGGATGAGGGTGGTCACCAAGCTGAATTCTACAGATTTTAAAATATAGCCATCTCTATTGTTGTGAACTGATTGTAATGCAGTGCTTTCTGCTGGATTTATGGGCTCTTGTACATCACCATCACCTGAAAGAAGATGCATTGTAGGACACAGAAATGCAATAAAGTTATTAGATATGGAGATCTCCAGGGGTCGTAAAACTACCCTAAAGCTAGCAGGCTAATTTAGGAGAAACTCCTAATACCAGTCAGAGGGAAGGAAACACTAGAACTTCACATACAAATTAAAACACTCTGCACAGCATATATTTTTTCAAGTTTTGGGTGTAGTTTTCCTTTAAGAGCCTAGATAGAGTGTCTGCCAAAGCAGACCATGAATTCGTGAGCGTGATCATGAGTTGCGACAAATTAAACGTAAAGCCCTGCCCCAGCATAACTCCTCCAGGACCGTAATTGACCACACAGTAACCACCTGGGACCGTGATCGACCACATAGTTACCAACAAGGATTGGGTGTGATCTATTTTGCTACTGTTCCCCACCAGGTATGTAGCCAGTAATTCTGGCTTGTCTTGGGGGAGGGAGGGACCAGGGGGTGGTCCACCATCCTCAGCTGCCAAATCATCAGGATGTCTTGGTTTAGCACTAAAAATATGTCTACAGCCCTGTCTGGGTTGAATTCAGCTGGAGGGGGGGCCCTGCTTTTAATACAAATCAATATTTCTACAGTATCCTCTGCCAGACTTGCTCTCCAGTCACTTATTACCTTGTTCATAGTTGAAAAATACCTTTCTACAATTGCATTAGACACAGGAAATACTCTCAACACATTGACAAGCTTCAACAGATATGGACAGGAATTATGGAAATCACATGCCAGCTTTGACCTGATAGCAGAGGTGGAAAGATTGATGAAATTGGTTTGAGCAAAAATCTTAAACTCTTGCCGTTCTGCAAATAGCAGAGTGCTGTCACACTCAAGCTGCAAAAGTGCTGAAAAGTGGTCAGCTACTGCAGTAATGTCACTTTTACTATACAGCTCAAGTTCCTTTCTGTCTGCAACTGCTGGCCAAAGTCTGGTACCTAACACTTTTGCACGGTTATAGATATTACTTTCATCAGTCAAACTGAACCTTTGTTCACAACAGTTCTCAATGTTTGTAATGTATTTCTTAGTTTGCTGTTTAAAAGTTTTAACAACTTGGCCACTAAAATGTGTTAATTTCACGCCCTTGTATGTGACTTGAGCACATGCTCCTGAAAGAACATCAGCCCCATTTTTTAAGAGAATGTCAAGTTCACTGCCACCTATGGGACCACTCTGCTTAGCATGTTCAAGAGTGTTTCTCAAAGTTTCAACAGAGCTAAGTAGCTCTGGCATTTCAACTACTTCTTTTTGAAGTGCTAGTGAGAACCTGGCAAGTGGCTGAAGCAGCTGTTCAAAATACAAAAGGTGTGCCACCATTTGGAATTTAGTCATAAATTGCAACACTCCCTTTGCTTTGGCCGGATCATGAGTTGGGTCTGCGGCCATAGATTCTAAATGGGTACAAATTACAGAAATGATTTGGTAACAGCACGGATGTCAAGAAGTTTATGCTGCACCCAATGTGTGCCGTGGGTCTTCTTGGGCTTTTCAGCTGATATCTCCACAGCCTGGGCCACGGACCGTAACTCTCTTGAGTCTCTTAGGACTTTTCTGATAGAGATAAAACAGTTGGGTCAGAAAGTTTGAAACATCGTTGAAACAGGTGCTGTCCAAAGCTTCTTTTATGGCCAGTTCTAACGTGTGAGAAACAATGAACACCAACTAACCGCTGTATGTCTTCCCTTAAAAGAGCAGCAAGATCCCGTCTTACACCCATGTTGACAGATGTCCCATCAGCCTCAAACCCAACCATGTTTTTATATTAAGGCCAGACTGTAGAAATGTCTAAAAGGAGATTTTTCAATCCCTCACTTGTGCCATCTGATACAGCTTTCATTCGTAAAAACTTAGTCTGCACTTGACCACTGCTGGGATTTACATAAATTACGTAAACCAGTTCCTTTTCAGTTACCCCACTGTCAGTACTGCCGTCCATAAGCACTAAAAAATAGTTAACATTTTTAACAGTTGCCAGCAGGTTTTCTTCTAGGTGCTTGCTAATACACATTGTGAGTTCTTTCTCACTAACAGCGTTGATGTATTTATTGCCCAAATGAACTCCATGATGCTTTTCTTGTTCTGCTATCACTTCAAACTTTTTAATAGGGATGTTCTCTTTCCATCATATACAGGATCTCCATTAGCCTGCCTAGAATTGTTCTATGCTGTTCCTCTGCATTACCGAAAGCTGCCCCTGCAAATAAATTAAATAAGTTTTAAGTCTCGGTCCAAAACCCTAACCCCCCAAATTTTAAACTTACCAATTGTTGTGTGGCGATATATATCAAGTGGAGACCTTGTTCTACCAAATTTGAATATGTTAACAGCTTTCTTGTGTTGCTCTGTCAGAAGATGTTTCCGGATGGTGTCAGCTTTTAGCTGGGGGCCTGTAATCACTGCAATTAATGCCTCACTGAAGTTCTTCAACCCATGTAGCTCATCTCTGTACTCACAGCACAATTTGCAACTAACACGCACTGCAAAGTCTCCCTCACTGCTAATCTGTAGCCAGTTTTTTTCCGGATCATATTTTTGGCGCCATCCCTCTGCATTGCTAATTTAACTCCAGCCACGTCGGACTGTAATTATTAAAAAGTTTGAAGTTAGCAAAACAAGGTATCAGGTGTGCAGCTACTTAAATTAACACATGATGAGGCTTTTCCTGAAAAAAGAAAATGGCTGCGAGCGATGTGTGACCCCCACTCCCCGCCCAGTCACTGGCACTTTCTCAGACAAACCCTGTTCCTAACTGGGGCAATCCCTCCCATTGTGACTCAGGGTACAAATCTTTTTAGTTCTCTCATGGATCTCTGCAAAGGGCAGGCACATAGTCTATTCCTGTGAGTTCCCAAGTTCAGTGCAAAGAGTAGGGCAAAACACTTAGCAGGGCACATTTTCTGGTCCCCTTGGATTCTCGGCAAAGCTGCAGGGCATAACTTAGTCTTTTTCTGTTTCCAAATTGTTCACTGCAAGTGCAGGGCACATGTCATTGACAACATAAGCACTGGCACATAATTCTTAGTGCCTGGTTCCCCCTCATCTCTGCAAAGCAAGTCTTTTTCTCAAATGTTCACTGCAGATGAAGGGCACACAACATAAGCAGGGCACAATAAATTTTGGGCATAGTACAGATCTCTGCAAAGCAAGGCACATTAACTTAGTCTTCTCTGTTCTCAAATGTTCACTGCAGACGAAGGGTACATGCGCAGGGCTGGGCACATTAAATAAGTTCTGGTTCCCCCACTCTCTGCAAAGCAGGGCACATTACTTGGTCTCTAAATTGTTTATTACATATGGGCACACAGATCTCTGCAAAGCATGGCACATTAACTTAGTCTTATTCTGTTCCCAAATGTTCACTAAGAGACGAAGGGCACACAAGCAGGGCACATTAAGTTCTGGTTCCCCCGCGTTCTCTGCAAAGCAGGGCAAATTACTTAGTCTCTTTTTCTGTTCCCAAATTGTTCACTGCAGGTGGGCACACAACTAGCTGCAGGGCACACAGATCTCTGGAAAGCAGGGCACATTAACTTAGTCTTAGTCTGCTCCCAAATTCACTGCAGACGAAGGGCACACAAGTCAGGGCACATACAATTTAAGTTCTGGTTCCCCCAATCTCTGCAAAGCAGGGCACATTTTACTTAGTCTCTTTTTCTGTTCCCAAATTCACTGCAAAGTCAAGAGCAGGGCACACAACTAGCAGGGCACATTACTTCTTGGTTACCGAGATCTCAAAGCAGGCAGGGCTGCTTACTTCTTTATCTGTTTCCAAAGTGTTCCCAAATGTTCACTGCAAAGACGCAGGGCACACAACATAGTAGCAGGGCACATTACATTCTGGTTCCCCCATAATCTCTGCAAAGCAGAGCACATAGTCTTTATTCTGTTCCCAGTGTTCACTGCAATTATGCTCACTGTTTGTTCCCAGATTCACTGCAAGCAGGGCACAAACTTAAAGTTCAAAGCAGGGCGACCCTTTCATGCCCTTGTTCTCCCACCACCCACAGTCCAGCTCTAGGCCTTGCCCGTTCGCTTGCCATTACGCCGTCCCCCCATCTGTGCCCTGAACTCCGTGTGCCCTTCTTCTCTCCTCCAGCTCCCCGACCAAATGAAAATTTTACTTTTTTTGCTGCTGAGCTCCCTGATTCTGCTGCACTCCTGCTGTCCTCTGAATCTCTCCATCTGACTGTGCCTCACCCTATGATGCAGCCGCCTGCTCCCCAATCCGTCCAGGTCACCCCCATGCCCTCTCGCAGTCTCGCCCAGGCCTTCCCCCTCCAGCTCATCCTCTGCGCGGCCACCACTCCTTCTGGATCCGGCTTGTCTCTGACCACCTGCGAAACAAAAAGACACAATTTAGTTAACCGGACGATGGCGCAACGACGATAAAAAAAAAAGAAATGTGAAATAAAATAAAGAAAACTCACTTTTGGACTCCTGCTTGACCTCCCGACGCCTGCTTCCTCTTCTGGGTGCGCTGCAAAAGGACTCATTCACGTTTCTCCCATGCAGAGATCGGGTGGGGAGGAGCAGGAACATCACTGGGCCAATCAGGGAGCATCTCAGGGTTCATGGGGCGGGGCGTGGGGGAGGGCAAGAAATGGATACCAGGAGAAAAAAAAAATTAACATGATAGTGCCCAATAAGGCACTTTTACAGGACCCAGGACCAACTGGCAATGATTAGCAATGACTGCTAATAGTTGCCAGATTTGACTCACTTTTTACCGATCTTGGGTCGCAAATTGCAATGCAAAGCTGGTTATTTTATGCCTTGGGATAGTCAGGCTGGCCAGGCCTAGGAAGGGATTAAGGAAGGGGAGAAAGCCTTCTGTAGGTGCATCCATGAGAAGAGACACGAAGTCAGGTATAGTAAAGCTAAAAAAGGAGACGAGTGGGTAGAGGACAGTAAAGAGAAGGCAGAGATTTTAAACAAATACTTTTGGTTTGCCTTTACTAAAGAAAAGGATGGACCAGTGCCACAATGGAGGAAGGCAGGAGGAGGGAAGACTACAGCTGAGGACAGGATAACGGAGGGTAGAGTTAGGAATGGGCTGATGGTCGTAAAGGTAAACAAGTCCCCGGGCCTGGATGGCATGCACTCAGGGATGCTGAGGGAACTGTCAGAGAGTTGCCAAGTCTGTTGGGGTACCTGTTAAACAGTTCTTCGGATGATACTGCAGGAATGAAGAACCGCGCATATGGTACCGCTTCACAAGAGTGGTCGTAGGCATGACCCAGGGAACTTCTGGCCCCTCACTGTGACTGCCATTAACTGTAACCTCACAGAGATCATTCTGATGGAAAGAATAATGGAGTTCCATGAAGCCAGCAGGCTACAGACTGAGAGACAGCATGGGTTCATGTCAGGGAGGTCCTGTCAAACCAGCCTGATTAACTTGTTTGACTGAGCACTGCGAGCGGAGAACAGTGTCATGCGATTGACAGTCTATATTTGGATTTCAGCAAGGCCTTTGACTCGGTGCCACTCAAGCAGTTGCTCAGGGGTTTGGAGGACCAACGGACAGAGAACAAATTAAAGAGCTAGTGGAACGAAAACAGTCAGGAAAATCACACAGATTTTAAGTAGACAGTGGTTACTTTTTATTTCTAAAGTATTTTTCTTTTTCCTTTTTCTCATTAGAAAGTTTTCTGTGAGATAATATTGTGCTGGATGTGTGGAACAGCTCTCAGCCTGGCAGCTGACATAGCTGTCTCTATTCTCCCCCCTTCCCACTACATCATCAGCATTGTGACCTCACTGACTATGACATCACAGGTGATCAGGAAGAGCCACTTAGTAGCGCCAGCTCAGTCATCTGTGATGTCACAGTTGGTAAGGTCACAGACAGTGCTGATGATCTAGCGAAGGGAACAGCACTAGACATGTCAGCTGCCAGTCAGAGTGCTGTCCCACATCGGTAAACAGTCCTCTAATTACCCAACGGGAAAAGAACAAGTATCTCGGATATAAAAGACAATGGTTGACTGCTTTTAAAAACTAATATTAGTTTTAGGCAGTACACTAGCTCTTTAACCAGGTGAGTGGCAAATTGGCATAGTGGACGGACCCAGAATGTACTGTTGGGGGGGGGGGGGCTGACTTTCAGGTGCAAGGGAAGTTACAAGTGGTGTACTGCTTTGGTCAAGTGTTCAGTCCATTGTTTATTGCGTTCATTAACAATATCGGGGATGAATTTAAATGTAAGATCAGCTTTTCTGTGGGCAACACCAAGCTCTGTGGGAGGGTGGTCTGGGATGAAGGGTTGCAGGACCCACAAGAGGACCTGGCTAGACTTGAGATGGTATCAGGTATCTGGCAGCTGGGGTTCAGCACGAAGAAGTACAAGGTCATTCACATATGATGGAAGAACCTAAGGGCAGAGTACTTTCTGGGGAGCTGAGGGCACTGAAACAGACAAGGAGAAAGACTTACAGAGCCATCACCAGTGACCTTAAACAGGCCATCCAGTGTAGGGAAGTAGCAGCCAGGGCAACCAGGATGCTAGGTTGCATTGCTAGAGGATTCACAAGCAGAAGGAAGGAGTTTATAATGCAGCTGTACAGATCATTAGTGTGTCCACACCTGGAGTACAGTCTGCAGTACTGGAGACCCTACCCGAAAAAAGGATATCAACCAGCTCGAGGCCTTGCAGAGAAAGGCAACAATGATAGTTCAGGGACAGCAAGGTAGGGCACATGATGACTGGCTGAGAGAGCGCAACATGTACTCACTAGAGGAAAGGAGGGAGAGAGGGAACATGATTGAAACCTTCAGATCCAGTACCTGAAAGATGTGTACAAGGTGGACTTTGGGGATCTGCAGACCCATAGGGGACACTGTCTGTCAGGGGAAGATTCAAGAGTAAAGTCAGAAGACACTTCTTTACAGAGAGGGTAGTGTAAGGGTGGAATGAACTCCCATCAGAGGCTGCCACTCAAAAGACAGTAGGACAGTTCAAGAGAGGATGGGACAGGGTGAAGGGGAGGGTCAGGTTGGTGGTGAGGGGGCAGGGCCCATTGTACTCTCTGAATCAAGGGTACCCGCAATCACGCAGACTCGACATACCATAAGGCCTTCTTCTGCTGGCAATTTTGTATGTTTGTATGTCATGGGGCAGGGCAACAGGATTTATAAACAGTACTATTTGTTGTTGGCCCAGTAGCGTGAAACCCTATTGACATGCTTAGAGAGGGACTCCAGAGAAATCACTGTTGGCATGAGCAGAACTCTGTTATACATTTCCCAAATTCTAAGACTTTCTGTTCTTTATTTTGAAGTACCTTTATGTGAAAATGGAATCTTCCTTGCTTACGGGTTAATTATAGTTGAGGTTTATTCATGAAGTGAAGTCTAAACCCCTGTTTTGTAAACTAACAGTCAGTTGCTGTTGAAATAACTGTGGTTAATCAATAAGACCTTTTTTTTTATTCTTACTGTTTATTGTTTTTCAAATAGACCAACAATACAGACTACTTTCTCAGGTAAGAGATCAATTAATCAGTCAGTCAAAATCTATATTTAACCAGGCAAAACAGCGTTGAGAAAAAACTGATTTTCAAGGTGGACCTGGACAATATGTACATATTCAGAACACATACTGCACATGCGTTCATAACGCTACTTATAAAATGGGTAAAAGAAATCTCTTAGTCTGACTGGCTGAAAGGACCTTCGAGCCGTGTCCTTATCAGCATGTATCTATGCAAATCGGCACTTTTCTCACCTAAGCAACCTCACAACAAACAGCAATCACTAACCTACCAAGCTACAAATTAATCCAAGGACCAACTAGGCACAGAACGAGTGGCACCTACCCGAAATGCCACACTCGTCAAACAGCAGACAGCAAGCAACACATAGCCTGTCTGTGCCTCTCTAAGCAAAATAATATTTAAATTCAACCAAGCACCCTCTCACACTGCTCTTCCTGCCCCCAAGCAGCTGCAATGGAAGTTTGTGAGACAACACAATGCATGTAGTCTGGTAATGCCAACACAGACAGCTCTGGGCAGCACTTCTGTAATGGAAGATTGCAGGTGGATTACACCACCACATTAAAAAAGTAATGTAAAAATCAATGCATAATTACTAACCTGTCCTGCTCCGACGAAAAAACGGCAGTTCCATTCAAGCCGAGTCCTGCGCGTGCAGCCAGTTCGCCTAGCAAATTCACTTCAGAGACAAACTGCTCCAGTGACAGTTTTCTTTTTCAAACCACCATAAATAAAAATAAATCTACTTTCTAGGGACATGGATATGTTGTTCAATCCACACTTATTGGCAGGTTCCTTGCCGCTTTAATTGTTGCCGGAAGGTCTTCTAGCTGGCTCCTCCCACCCACCCGGGTGGTAGAACTCTGGGCTCCGCCCCATGACGCCAGATCTTCCTTACCGCTTGGAAGCTCAGGTTCCCTCCTTAGCGCTCATGCTTTTAGACTGGATCCCTAACTCTTCAGTTCGTCCGAACTGGTTTTGAAGTTTTCTAAACTTCGGTCTTCATCTTCCCTCGCGGCTCGTGGACAAATCTATTCCCGGCTTTGGTGCCTTGCGAGAAGAAAATGTCCAGGACGGATCCATACTCCCACGTCGTCTACTGCTAGGCCTAGATCACGACCCGCAGGCCTCGCGAAGTTGTGCCTGTTTTCGCCAACATTCTGGACGATCGCCGCCCCATTGCAGGCTGGCTCGGAAGCCGCTCACCGGGTAAAATCAAAAGAGGCTCATTGGGCGGTAACCGCGGTGGCTGGCTCGGCTGAGCAGCTCAAGCAGATGATGGCCCTCGAGGAGGAGGCAGCCCAGGCCGCATCTTCCTCCTCCTCCTCGGCTGCGGCATTTATCCCGCTCTCTCTGAGTTCCTCGTACTCGGCTTCGTTCAAGGAGCTTTGTCAGTCCCTTTCCACGAAGGGAGAGGGGTCTTCGGGACATTCTTCTTGGCCCATGAAGAAGGAGTCGAAGGGTAAGTCCCACCATCGGCGTTCGTGGGAGCGGGAGAGGTCTCCTTCCCCGGACAGCTGACCGTCGACTTCGGTCGAGGTTGCAGCTCAGGCTGCTGGCTTCACGGTGTCCCCGTCAGGCCAGCCTGCCGAGACTCCCATCGACGCAGTCGAGATTTTTCTCGATCCGTCAGACGGGCTGTTGACTGGTGAAGCCGACAACCCACCTTCACCGGTTCCCCCGGTGGAGACCGAGGATCTGCCTGTGCCTTCTGTGCTGCAGTCTCCGGTTAAAGTGCCCGAGCCGAGGAAGCGGGTGTCCCCGCCCTTCCCAGACCCGCCCGAGGTCTCGGTCTCGGACTTCATCTCGGTCAAGCCATTCCCCGACATCGTGATCTCGATCTTAGTACGGTAAGCGGCGACACCGTTCCTCGTCGTCCTCTTCCTTGGATGAAGGGAGGCTTCGGCGTAAATTATGTCAATGCTACGAGGAGCTTATGTGGTAGCAGTTACTGTTGTCTGGGTCTAAACTGACTCCGTTTCAGCCCCCGGCCATCAAGTGGCTGTCCTGAACGACCGAAGCAACCGCTCACCCCAGTCGAGTTGCCCGTTCCAGGGCCGGTTGCTCGGCCAAAACTGGCTGCTCCACCGATTGTGGTGGAACCTCCGCCTCCACAACCAAAGTCTGGGGCACCGACCAAGGATTCTCGGTCAGGTCACGGCTCGCCCCACAGGTTGTCGGTCACCCTCACTCCCGACCGTCCTCGGCAGGTAGAGGGTGGCTCAGGGCCAAGACAGCTCTTCGCAGACTCTTCGGAATCCGACGACGACTCCTCCCTGCTCTCCAGACAGGTTGACCTGGAGTCCTCCGGGGGCCAGTCATTGGACGATAGCCCATCGCCCTTCTGGGTCTGCTTTCACTCATCTCCAGAGTCCACCGGATGCTGCTCTCGAGCCCTGCGGTCCAAACGGGCTAAGCATCCCCTGACGGAGATTCTGGACTGAGGGATTCCCCATGGAGACTTTCCGGTGGCTGAGGCCATTGTCGGCCCAGCCTTGGAGCTCTGGCAGCGGCCTGCTTCCTGTCCTGCGCCCTCGGCCAGGATGGCCAGGAAGTATGCGGTCCCTACTGGCTCTTTGCCCAGTTTCTCGGACAAGTGGAACACCCTGCCAGAGGAAGTGGTGGGGGCTGAAACAATCACGGGATTTAAGAATGCATGGGATAGACATAAAGGAATTCTGGAGGTCAGGGGTAAGGGGCAACAGACTTCCTGGAAAACATAAACTGAACTTACAAACTTAAATGGGCAGACTGGGTGGGCCATAGGCCCTTATCTGCCGACACTGTCTATGTATCTATGTATCTATGTAGCACCCCTCTGCCGAGGGGTTAGTCACCGACAGCGTCTCCTGGCGTTCCGGTAACGCTCGGGATGTGGATAAGCCCCCAACAAAGAGTCCAAAAAGCTGGATTTTGCCGGGCACAAGGTGTACGCTGCGTCCTCCCTCAGCCTCCGACAGGCCAGCTTGGCCGTGCTGATGGCACACTTCTCCCACGCCCTCTTGGGCTCCCTGGATGAGGTTGTCCCTCATCTCCCGACCGACCTGCAGGCCACGGTCCGTCAGGTGCGGGACTAGGGTAAGGCGGTAGTGAAGCAGCAGCTTCAGACTGCTCTGGACATAGGTGATTCCTGTGCCAGGTCAGTAGCGGCCGCGGTGGCCTTGCGCCGCAGGGCATGGCTGAGGATATCCACCTTCATGGCGGATACCCAACACAAGTTGGCAGACGTCCCCTTCTTGGGGACTGACCTCTTCGGCCCTGGAGTGGAGGGACACCTCCAGTGGATCGAAAAGTCCAAAGCCACTCTGGACTCGGTCACCTCCGCCCAGAGGGACAAAGGCCGCCGTCAGCAACAGCATAAGTTCTTTCATCCTTTGGCCCCTGCAGCTTGACTGGCCCAACAGCACCAGCAACAGGCCAGCAGGCTCGCAGCATCCCAAACCCAAGCGGTTTCCTCCAACAGGAAGCAAGGAGAAGCCAGAAGGTCCCTCTGGCCGGTTCCTCCTCCAAGCCTGCCCAGTGACGGGTTGAGGGTGCCGCCCCCAGCCTCAGTCACTCCCCGGTTCCCTCGTGGGGACGGCTCTGCCACTTCCTTTCCGCCTGATCCGCTATCACCACGGACCACTGGGTGTTGGAGGTGGTAGAAGAGGCACGCCTCTGAGTTCGAGCAGGCTCCACCCTTTCGAGCCGTGCCCTCGGGGGCCGGGGTCTGCAACCTCGCTGTCGGCCCACCGAGCCGATATTGCCCTGCTCCTCGAAAAAGAGGTGATCAGGAAGGTGGCGGATCCTCCTCCAGACCCGGGGTTTGTGTCCGGGTATTTCCTGGTCCCAAAACGGACGGGGGGTTGGCGCCCCATTCTCAACCTGCACGACCTGAACAGGTTCCTAAGGTCTCAGAACTTCAGGATGGTCACTCTGGCTCAGATAATACCATCCTTGGAACGAGGCGTGTGGTTCTGTTCCCTGGACCTCCAGGATGCATTCTTTCACGTCCCGATCCGTCCGTCTCATCAGAGATTCCTCTGCTTCAGAGCGGAGGGGTCCCTTTACGAGTTCCGGGCCATGCCCTTCGGCCTCTCTCTCTAGCTCCCAGGGTCTTCACCAAATGCATGGCAGTGGTGACAGCATTCCTGCAGTGCAGAAGGGTCCGGGTGTACCCCTACCTGGACGACTGGCTGATTGCAGCCCCCTCCAGAGCGGAGGTGGAGCGGTCCAGAGATCTGGCCCTCCAGGTTTGCTCTCAGATTGGTCTCCTCATCAATGAGGCCAAGTCGGAAACATATAGAAACATAGAAACATAGAAGTTGACAGCAGATAAGGACCGCAAGGCCCATCCAGTCTACCCATTTCTTTTTTCTACCTTATAAATATGCCATCGACCTTTGCTCTGTCAGTGGCCTATCTATTCATAGTCATTTGTATTGCTCCCTTATGCCTATCCCATGCCTGTTTGAAGCCCTGCACTGTATTCATAGCCACCACTTCTTGTGGTAAGCCATTCCATGCATCCACCACCTTTCTGTGAAAAAGAATTCCTCACATTCCCCTTTAGTGGCCCCTCTAATCTCATGCTGTGTCCTCTTGTCCTGCTATTTTTCTTATATTTAAACATGTTAGACTCTTTCACCTTGTTAATGCCCTTAAGGTGTTTGAATGCCTCGATCATATCACCTCTCTCCCTCCTTTGCTCACGGGTATACATATTGAGCTCTGTTAATCTGTCCTCATATGTCTTCTGATGCAGTCCGTGCTCCATTTTGGTTGCCCTTCTCTGGACTGCCTCAATTTGGTTAATGTCCTTGTGAAGGTGTGGCCTCCAATACTGCACGCAGTACTCCAGATGGGGCCTAACCAGTGTCTTGTAAAGAGGGATTATTACCTCCCTCTTACGACTTGTGATACCCCTACTAATACACCCTAACACCCCCCTAGCCTTACCTACTGCTTTAGAGGTCTGCTTGATGATTTCAGGTCATCAGTGATGATGATGCCCAAGTCTCTTTCTTCCTTTGTGACTGCTAGCAACTCCCCTCCCAGCCTATAGGTGGCTTCAGGGTTTCTCTTCCCTATGTGCATGATTTTGCACTTCTTTGCATTAAATCCCAGTTGCCACTCTTCTGACCATTTTGCTAGTTTATCCAGATGTCTTCTCATTCTGCCCACCCCATCTGGATCATCTACTGTGTTGCAGATCTTGGTGTCATCTGCAAACAGACAAGCCTTACCCTCTAGTCCATCTGCAAGGTCACTAATGAAGATGTTGAAGAGGACTGGCCCCAGGACTGATCCCTGAGGTACCCCACTTGTGACTTGCATCTCTTCTGACTGTATACCATTTACCACCACTCTCTGTTTTCTGCCCGTCAACCAGTTTGCCACACAGTTGACCAACTTCTGACCCACCCCGAGCCTACCCAGCTTATTTATCAATCTTCTATGTGGAACAGTGTCAAAAGCTTTGCTGAAGTCAAGGTAGGCGACATCAACTGCTCCCCCTTGGTCCACCACTCTGGTTACCCAGTCAAAGAAATCTATGAGATTAGTTTGACAGGACCTTCCTTTGTAAACCCATGCTGTCTTGATCCTGTGCCCTATGGATTCCAGGTGTTGCACTATCCTTTCCTTAAGGAGTGCCTCCATAATCTTGCCCACTACTGAGGTAAGACTGACTGGTCTGTAGTTCCCGCCTCCTCCCTGCTACCACTCTTGTGGAGCGGGATCATGAGCCCCTTCTCCAGTCTTCTGGGACCTCTCCTGTGCTGAGAGACTCACTAAACAGTTCTGATAATGGCTCTGCTAGTTCCACCTTTAGCTCCTTAAGTACCCTGGGATGTATGCCATCAGGTCCCATTGCCTTATCCACCCTGAGCTTAGCAAGCTCTTGTAGGACCCTTTCTTTTGTGAAGGGAGTAGTGCTCACCTCCTTCCCCCCTGTGTCCATGACGCTGAGCTGTGGGCCCTGCCCTACCCTCTCTTCAGTAAATACTGAGCAAAAGTATCTATTTAGGATAGATGCCTTTACAGGTCCTTCTCCTCACATGCTCCCTTTTCTCCATTAAGCTTAGCAATACCCTCTGGACTTTCTCCTTTCACTAATGTATCTATAGAAAGTCTTGTCACCTTCTTTACTGTTCGTGCTAGTTTTTCCTCAGTTTGGGACTTTGCCTGCCTTACTGCCTTCCCTGCTTCCCTTAGGGCAGTTTGGTATGCCTCCCTACCTTCATCCCGCTGTGTTCCTTATATTTTCTGAAGGCCAGCCTTTGGCTCTGACCTTTTCTGCTACTGTATTTGAGAACCAAAGTGGTTTCCTCTTCTTTGCACTTCCCTTTCTGTCTAACACAATGGGATGTTGCTTCAAGTATTGCATCCTTAATGCTTGCCCACTTTGCCTGTACCCCTCACCTGTGTTTCTTTTGCCAGGGCTAGCTTAACTCTGTTGGCCATCTTATCAAAGTCAGCTCCTCTGAAGTCCCATATTTTGCCTTGGAATGGGATGATTTAGATGTAGTAGCCAAATTGAACCATACCATGTGATGGTCACTGGCCCCCAGGAGACCTTCTACCTGGAGATCTGTGATCCCTTCCTTGTTAGTCAGTACTAGATCTAGGATAGTCCTGTCGCTCGTGGGTTGCTGTACCAGTTATTTGAGGCCCTCCCCCTGCAGGGAATCCACTATGTGTCTAGTTCTGGTAGATGTTCCTGCTGGTATTGACCAATCTGTATCCGGCATGGTGAAGTCTCCCATTATCAGAACCTCCCCTTTAGCTGTCATGTTTTGTATATCTTCTAACAATAATGTGTCTGTGTCCTCTTCCTGGTCTGGGGGCCTGTAGACAACCCCAGTTCTTATGGCTGTCCCATTTCCTGTTTCCAGGGTGACCCACAGTTCTTCTGGCTCCTTATGTGTATTCTGAATTTCTGTAGTGCTGAAGCAGGTGATACTCTTCATCGGGGCAGAGCTCGACTCTCTTCGAGCCAGAGCTCGGCTCCTGGCGGACAGGGCTGAGGTTCTTTCCTCCTTTGCCCAGTCATTTCTGGTTGGGCAATCGCACCCTGCCCAGGACTTCCTGGGCCTCATGGCGGCCTGCACCAGCGTGGTCCGCTGGGCCTGTTGGTACATGCATCCCCTTCAATGGGGACTGGCCAGCCAGTGGTCACAACACTGCGATCCGTTGGACCAGCCTGTGACAGTGACCCAGGAGATGAGGAACGCTCTCCAGTGGTGGACCATTCCAGCACATCTGCAGGAGGGCATCCCATTCGTCCTCCCCGAGCCGACGGTCTCTCTATTGACCGATGCATCTCTGATGGGTTGGGTGCCCATCTGGGGGAGCACAGAGCGCATGGCCTCTGGTCCCCTCGGGAGTCCCAATGCCATATCAACCTGCTGGAGCTCTGAGCGGTCTGCCTAGCTCTCACCACCTTCGCTCCATTTCTACAGGGTCAAGTGGTTCAGGTCCAGACGGACAATACCACGACCATGTACTGTCTGAACCGTAGGGCGGGACGTGCTTCATGCTGTTATGCGAAGAAGCTCTCCGCATATGGTCCCTCGTGCGCAGCCTGGAGGTGGATCTCCTAGCCATTCACGTGGCAGGAACCTCCAACACCCTGGCCGATGCCCTAAACCAGATAGGGGCTGCGTCTCACGAGTGGTCTCTCCTGCCGGAGGTAGTACAAGATCTGTTCTCCCACTGGGGCACGCCTCAGGTGGACCTGTTTGCCTCCAGGGAGAATGCGAAGCGGAGTCTGTTCCATGACTGCCCCCCTCAGCAGGGCTTGCTGCAGGGGGATGCATTCTCGAGGCCGTGGACCCCGGGCCTCTTCTATGCCTTTCCCCCATTTCCCTTGATCCACAAGGTGCTTCTCAAGGCGAGGAGGGACAAGGCGCAGGTGATTCTGGTAGCCCCAGACTGGCCCCGCCAGTTCTGGTATCCAGATCTCCTCAGCCTCAGCTCCAGGCTCCCGAGGCGGCTTCCAGCCCGCCCGGACCCGATCTCAGTCAACCAGGGGAAGGTATTCCATCCGGACCTTCAATCCCTGCACCTGATGACCTGGTTCCTGAGCGGCTAGAGTTCCAGGCCTTGGGTCTTTCCGACGAGGTCCTCAACGTCGCTGAGGCGTCCCGTATGAGTCGACAGGAAATGCTATGCCTTCAAATGGAAGAGATTCTCCATTTGGTGTCAGGGGAAGGGCTTGGACCCTTCCGCCTGTCCCTTGGCAAGCATTCTGGACTATCTGTGGTCCCTTTCTCAGCAAGGGCTTCAGTCGACGACCCTTAAGGTGCACCTGGCAGCCATCTCTGCTTACCGGGCGCGGGCCGGGAAGCAGTCGGTGGCGCAGGAGAAGGTGGTCGGGCGCTTTTTCAAAGGCCTTGACCACATTTCCCCTCTGGTGCGAGAACCTCCACCTCCGTGGGATCTACTGCTGGTATTGGCCAAGCTCATGGGCAAGCCATTCGAACCGATACACAGATGCGATATTTCCCACCTGTCATGGAAGACCGCCTTCTTGGTGGCTATCACGTCAGCCAGAAGGATGGGCGAGCTCCAGCCGCTTTCCATCGAGTCTCCTTATCTGGTCTTCCACAGGGACAAGGTTGTCCTGCTCCCCCACCCGAAATTCCTTCCGAAGGTGGTGTCGGAGTTTCACCTTAACCAGGTGTTGACTCTGCCGGTGTTCTACCCCAATCACACCTCGGAGGCCGAATATAGGCTCCATACTTTGGACCCTAGACGAGCGCTCGCTCATTATAAGGAGCGGATGATTGAAGTTCGGGGAGAAGTTCGCCAGCTGTTTGTCACCTATGCTGAAGCCGTACCTGGCAGACCTGCAGCCAAGCGGATGATAAGCAGGTGGGTCACCTCCTGCATAGAGCTCTGCTATAGGTTGGCGGGCATGGAGCCTCCCAGAGGGATAAGAGCTCATTCTACCCGCCATACTGCTGCATCGGTAGCTGCTTCCAGGAATGTCCCTATCCAGGATATCTGCAGGGCTGCTACCTGGAAGTCGGCACATACCTTTATTACCCACTACCACATCGACCTTGAGTCACGCAGGGATGCTGGTTTTGGGGCCTCGGTTCTCCAGTCTCTATTCCCTAAGTAGGGGGTGTGCGCCTTGCCTCCCTCCTCCCGGAGAACTGCTAGGAGTCTGCCAATAAGTGTGGATTGAACAACATATCCATGTCCCTAGAAATACAGGTTACTCACCTGTAACAGGAGTTCTAGGAATGGTATATGTTGTTCATCCACATGACCCACCCGATCTCCCCGGCTTCGACGTACAACCTGGCTTCCAGCGGGCTAGATCTGGCGTCATGGGGCGGAGCTGAGAGTTTTACCACCCGGGTGGGTGGGAGGAGCCAGCTTGAAGACCTTCCGGCAACAATTAAAGCGGCAAGGAACCTGCCAATAAGTGTGGATGAACAACATATACCATTCCTAGAACTCCTGTTACAGGTGGGTAACCTGTATTTCCCGATCTCACTGAGTGAGTGCCCCAATATACAAAAACCGTGATTCTGAAAGTGAGAAGTACGCTGTAAGGGAACAGACTCGTAAATAGGACACTCGCTGTTAAGTCAACGGGCGCTCAGCATTCCTGACAGACACACACTATGTGAAAAAAACGTGTGCCAGTGGGACATACTGTATTTTTCATTGCTTTAAAAAAAAAAAAAGAAACAAAAATATTCTACACATGTGTGTGTGGTGCGGGGAGGGGGGGCGACATACTAATCTCAGGACTGTGTGTTTTGGATGGAGGAGAGCCCTCTACTGGCCAGCTAGCCAGTCTGAAATACAGCACAATACAGTAATAGGGGACTATTTTTCCTATGACAAGTATTAAAAAAACTCTTTTTAAAAACATTCTGGACATTTTCTTTTTTCCTTTGTTTTTTAATATTTAGTTACAGGACCCATTTATAGCGCATTAACACACTCGAGGGGTTATCTCCTGATAAACAGCGCCCAGTGCATAAGGCACTCGCGTATGCGCCTGTGCCTAACAGAACGCACCTGGGCGTGCTCTTATCAGGAGATAACCCACACCTCGTTGTATGTTATTGCTTGCATATTCAGTACACGTAGTAAATTATATATATAATATATACATGTTCAAGTTCAGTACATAGTGTAACTTGTACACACAATTTACATGAGAATATACAGAGTAAGTAATGCTCACATTACTATACAGAGGGACAGGATCCGATTAGGGAATATGACAGGGGTCAATATAATGCTGGAGTAACACAGGCAGTCAGTATAGTGTAGGAGTAACACAGGCAGGTACCTAGAGTAGCATATACATTAACATGGAATTTGATGAGAGACTTGTGAGAGAGGAACAGAGGAAGATGATGTGGGGGTAGGCTTGGAGTATACCTAAAGGTGGGGGAAGGGAAGGCAAAAACAAAGATACTTGAAAAGGAAGGGGATCAATATAATAAGCCTCTGAAGGTAAGGGACGAGTGCAAGATAAAGTAACAACTGCCATAGCAGGAATACAAATAATACACAATTCAAACATCTTGCAGTCTTGTACAGGGGGGAAGGGTATCTAAAAAAAATGGAAAAATATATAATTTTCAATTGCCCCACACTCAAACTCAATAAACAGAGCAGAGCATTATAAAAATAGGAAAGAACATGGTGCAGGAAAATAGTGACCAAGTAAAAGTTCCAAACATAGCAGCATTTTGACTAGAGGGTGAAGGGCATTCATGGTGGAGTGCGGAGCTTCAGAACCCCAACAAACATTGCACACCCAGCAAGGTCACAAACCCAAAGCCTGACTCTGCCAACATAGAACTAACCAAAAGCCCTTCAACCCACACCAAATACCCCAGGTGCACGGTCTAAAAGTTAATAATAGAAACAAAAGTCTAACCGTGGCTCTCCAGAGAAGTACAAAGGAAATTTAGATCACTTGCCCACACACTAAAGGTAGTCAGTCTTCTTCCTTAGCTTCCAGTTCCTCGACTGTCTGCTCCATGACAGCCCATGCAGCAAATTCTGTCTTCTCAAGCCAATGGCCCACATCCTTGGAATCCGAAAATTGCCAAGACTTGCCTCCATAGGTGATACGAAGACTCACTGGCAGCAAGAAAGAGTGCACGATACCCAGTGCCCGAAGGAGCTGGCACACATCAAATTGCTTCCTCCGGGCTCTTGTCTGAAAGGATAAACCTGGGAAAAAGTCACAAAATGATCAGTAAGAAGCAGCAGATTAGCAGCCCGTGATGCAGCGAGGAGAACGTCCTGAATCTCAACTCCCGTAGTCCACAGCAGAATAGTGTGAGGTTGGTTTGAGGAAGGAGGCCAAACCCGAGGGTTGATCCGGTAAGCACGCCTTAAAGGTGACCAAAGTCTTTGGGCACTGAAAGCTTCTCAATCTGCCAGATCTTTTTTTTGTTATTGATTTGTTTCTCCCACGCCAGTGGCCCACATTCAGGTGGGCACCCCAGCCTTGTCCCCTGACATCCACCAGCACTCAGCTTTCAACTCCCAGGACTTGCCCCCCTTGGCGGAGACGGCAGGGGAGCACTCACCCTGCTGCACACAGGATCCAGTTCTGACTGTCCGGGATTCATGGTGCCTGCTGTCATCCAACTGCCGGCTGTTTTTTTTCTTCTTCTTTTTCTCCCCACAAAGGGGGGGGTGTGCTGGGATGCCAGTGGTGGTGCCGCACGCGCTCCCGTGTGCAGCACGCCAAGCGTCTACACCATCTCTGCCCCTCATTCTTGCAGCATTGTTGTGCCAGCCCCCAGCCTCTGCTAGGGGCCAGGATAACACAGACTACTGCCCCCCCCCCCCAGAGGAGGAGAGCTGTCCTGGAGATGCTTAGTCCTCCTCCTTCCTGGCCAAACCCTGGTGACCTGCTCGCATAGTGAAAATGGGTCACCATCGTGGCAGGAACTAAGCATGGATGCCCCAGTCCTCCATGCCACTGGCTGATTAATCAGCCAGTTTTTAAGAAAGACCATTAGGTTAGTACCTTACACTCCCTCCAGTACCCCTACAAGGCACAAGTTGCCTGCACAAGCTTCATTCTCCAGTGCTTCCAGGTGCCCCTGGAGTTGCGTATTTTCTTTGGTCAGCATGGTAACCGTGGCCTTCGGAGCTAATGTTTGTTTGTCTGCTTCTACTACAGAACTGACAATGTTTTTAATTACAGCATCATGCGATTCCAGTTTAGATAAATACATTTTCAGTTTTAGTGTCCATAGCTTTCATGGAGTCCAGCATGATCTGCCAGGGGGGGTCTGTCATTGTTCCCATCAGACTAGTTCCCACCTGAGCTACAGGATCAGTGGCTTTAGTAGCTTGCTGTGGAGCCGGTTTCATTGGCCCTGATTGCTGATTTTTCTGGCGCCCCATAGAAATCCTTGTAGTATGGTACCACTGAGATAGTCCAGGAAAACTGAAGAAAAAGAATAGCTCTATTATTTTTAAACTGTAAAATTTGATTTTATTAAAGGATGATGCAGAACTCATTGAAAAAGCGTCCTCTACAGAAGTTGGCTTTCTAGCGCCCCTATTCAGTAAGATCTATTTTTTTATTTATTTTTTTAACAGTTATTTTCTTTTCTCCTCTGTCGCAGATGGCTCCCAATCGTGCCTGATCCCCCAGTCTGTCTCCCACTCGCAACTTACCTTCCGCTTTTCTCCACGGCTTGCCCCCTGTGGCGGGGCATCAGGGACCCCTCAACCCGCCGGAACAGATCTGGTGCAGAGGTTACTGCCTGTTCACGGGAGCGGGGCCTGCAGGGATCGGGATTCATCCTGCCATGCCCAGGACACTTTTCCCTCCATTTTCTCCCCCTTAGGAGAGGAGACGTCCAATGGCACCCTATGAAGAGAGCGCACACACGTCTGCATGTGCTCCTCCAAGCGTCTGCCTTCTCTCCTTGCCTTTCTGGAGCATTAGTACTCTGTCCCCCAACCGCCGCTAGGGGCCAGTCATGCACCAACTGCTGGTGACCCCTCCTCCCCAGAGAAGGAGAGCAGTCCCTTGGACGCTCAATCCTTCTCCTCCCCTGCCAACCCCTGGCGGTCCATGCTCATTCCCGAACATGGGTCACCCGCGTGTATCGTGAGGTAAGGCATCCAGGGCCTCAGCCCTCAGCGTCACCGGGCTGGCCAGTAAGATCTTTTTCACAACGAAAAACCACAGTATCACCTGCAAAGACACATGAACCTCGGGTGGGTCCATTAGGCCGAGATGGCTTGTGACAAACACATGCAGAAGTATTTAAGCATGATAAGGATGCTCTTTTACATTATGCACTCCAGTTTGTTTCAGGGCTTCATTACTTCTTGCTTCCAGAAAACTGTGACAGTTTAAACCGTGACGATTTTCCTGGGTTCACTCCTGTGGCTCTCAAGGGTTCTGCACATAGAAAGGAAGGGTGTGTTTGATGAAGTGGATGGAGAATGAGTCAGAGGGTGCACAGGCCTTTTCAGTACCATTATTTGTTTGCTGTAGTTTATTGCCTTCCTAATTGAAGTAACAGACAGAATATTGCAGGTGGGGAAAGTGCTGCTTGTGGTCCACTGATCATGAACCTAATCCTGTCCAGCTTGGAAACATTCCCAAGTGTTGCCTGCTTCTTTCTGCGTTCTGCACAGTTTGTTGGATAACAGCCAGTAGTGCTTGATCTCAAGGATCAAGTTTCCCAGAGATGGACAAAATGTTATTCTTTTCCAGGAAACTTTGCTTATAAGGTGGGAGACCTGACCAAACCTGGATATGGCAATCTTCAATAAGGATGAACATATGGAAATCCCTGTTGAGTCTAGTGCCGCTCCCTTAGATGGAGGTAAGTTGAGCATAAGGTGGCACCTATAGGCAAGTCCTCTGAAATTGTGTGGTTCCATGGTGGTAGCCTTCATGAAGCAAACTCCAGGATGAGAAAACACACCTTATTTTCCACTTGGGAACAAATAATTTGGATGAGAACAGCCTGGCGGAAGTACAGGCGAGATTCACAGTGCATGCTAGGTTTTGTAGCAGCCTGTGCTTCCGATCTGTAGCTTTTTCAAAGGTGTTGCATGTGCCTAAAGTGAGCACTGAAAGGAAACAAAGGATCAGAAAGTTCAACCAATGGCTTGAGGGATGATGCAGGCAGAGGGGGGTATGGGTTAGAGGGGGACTGGGGGACAACATGGGAGGACGAAAGCCTATATGCCCAGGACAGGCTGCACCTAAAATGGGAGGGAAAGGCAGTACTGAGAATCAAACTGAAGAAATTCATAGAGCAAACATATTTAAACCAAATTGGGGGGGGTAGGGAAAATGACACGCCAAGAGACAAGACTGTTGGGGGGCATTCAGCCCCCCCCCCCGGAAAGTGAAGAAATGTTAAGCAAAAACATGCCTAGAGATAGGGGGGATGGGGAGAGCAATTGGTGGGAGCGTCTTTCCACAAATACCAGAAGCCTGGGGAATAAGATGGTAGATTTAGAAGTATTAATGAAGGGGAGGATTAGATATTGTAGCCGTAACAGAGACCTGGTGGTCTGATCACTAAGACTGGGAAGTGGGGCTCCCGGGGTATAGGTTATTCAGGAGGGATAGGATTGGTAGGAAGGGGGAGGAGTAGCACTATACATTAGGGAGGGAATTAAGGTCACAGAAGGGATGGAGGAGCAGGGAGAAGTGGAAAGCATATGGGTCATGCTGGACAGGAAGGATGGGACAGCATTAAGACTAGGGGTGGTATACAGACCCCCTACGCAGAGTGAAGAAACAGACATGCAGATGCTGCCAGAGGTTCAGAGAATGGCTCTGAAGGGGTAGATTCTGCTGGTGGGAGACCTAAATCTCCCAGATATAGACTGGGATATCCCATCAGCAAGGTCTGCTAGGAGTGGGGAGATGCTAGGGACACTCCAGGACACCTTCCTGCAGTAGCTGACAGGGAGCCCACAAGGGAGGGAAACATACTTGATGTGGTCCTAACCAACGGAGATAGCATGGAGGAATTGGGGGTGAGGGCCAGCCTGGGAGATAGTGACCACAGCACAGTGGACTTTAAGGTCAGAGCAGGATATGAGGCTAGTCAAACCACCACAAAGGTCCTAGACTTCAGGTGGGCAGATTTTCCTAGGATGAGGGAGGTATTCCTGGAAGAAGTAAGGGGGTGTGAGGTGATGGAGGGAGAGGTGAAGGATCTATGGAAAAAGATTGAGGGGGCTCCTTAAAGCGACAGCAGGATGTGTAAGGATGGTGAGGGAGAACAAAAGAAGGAGGAGGTCACTGTGGTTCAGCAGAAGTGGGGGGGCAATAGAGGAGAAGAAGAGGGCATTCAGGGAATATAAGAGGACGCAGGAGAACGAGGATGGGGAAACTTACAAAGAGAAGCTGAGGGTGGCAGGGTGGAGGATTAGGAAGGCTAAAGCAGAAACAGAGGAGAGAATTGCTAGGCAGGCCAAATAGGGGGAAAATATGTTCTTTTGGTACATAAGGGAAAGGAGGAAGGTAAGACAGGTAATAGTAAGGATTAAGGGGGAGGGGGATTGCAGGTGGAAGGGGATTTCAAGAAAGCTGAAGTGCTGAATGGTTACTTCAGCTCGGTTTTCACAACAGAGAGGGAAGGAAGGGGACCAGTGCTAAGTGATAAGGGAAAGGGGGGGGGGGTGGATCCTAGTCCAGTCAGTGTGGAAGAGGTAAGGGAGGAATTAGGTAAGTTGAGGGTGGACAAGGCCATGGGCCCAGATGGCCTACACCCTAGGGTGCTCAGGAAATTAAGGGAGGTACTGGCGTATCCACTGGCGGGGTTATTTAACTTATCCCTGGATACAGGGTGGGTACCGGAGGACTGGAAGAAACATAGAATTTGATGGCAGATAAGGACCACTTGGCCCACCCAGTCTGCCCATTTCCCTACCTAATGGATAAGCTGCAGATCCTAGTTAACCAGCAGCCTACTTCTTTCTACCCCCACCCCCTAGAATTGCCTTATGACTGTCCCATGCATGCTTGAATTCAACCACTGTTTTTGACTCCACAACCTCCTCTGGAATGCCGTTCCATGCATCCACAACCCTCTCTGTGAAAAAATACTCCTTTCATTACCTCTGAGCCGCCCTCTATCTTCAAATTGTGCCCCCTTGTTCTTGCACACCTCTATTTTTGAAAGATGCTACCCTCTTAGACTTTGTTGATTCCCTTGAGGTACGTGAAAGTTTCTATCATGTCCCCCCTCTCCCTCCTTTCCTTGAGGCTATGCATATTAAGCTCCTTTAGTCTCTCTTCATATGTCTCCTGGTGCAGACCCTGCATCATTTTAGTTGCCCTCCTCTGAACAGCTTCCATCTTGTCTATGTCCTTGCGGAGATTGGGTCTCCAGAACTGCACACAGTACTCCAGATGGGGTCTCACCAGCTGTCTGTACAGAGGGATAACAACTTCCTGTTTTCTACTGGTGATACCTCTCCCTATGCATCCCAGTATCCCCCCAGCCCTCCTTACTGCCCTCTCACATTGCTTGCCCACCTTTAAGTCATCTGATATGACTACCCCCAGGTCCCTTTCCAGTTTTGTTGTTGTTAGTATCTCACCCCCCCCATTGTGTACTCTTCCCCTGGGTTTTTGTTTCCCAGGTGCATTACCTTGCACTTCTTAGCATTGAATCTAAGATGCCATACATTTGACCATTCCTCTAACCTTGCCAAGTCCCTTCTCATCCTTTCCACCCCACCTTGAGCAAGACGTGGTGCCACTTCATAAAAGTGGCAGCAGGGAGGAGGTGGTCAATTATTGCCCAGTCAGTCTCACATCAGTGGTGAGTAAAGTAATGAAGGCAATACTGAAACAAAGGGTGGTTAGCTATTTGGAAGAGGGGGGAACTGTAAGACATTCGGCAGCATGGTTTCACTCAGGGACGATCATGTCAGACGACCTTGATAGATTTCTTTGATGAGGTGACAAGGGTGGTTGATCAAGATGGGGCAATGGATGTGGCCCACTTGGACTTCTGGAAGACCTTCGACGGGGTGCCCCATAGAAGACTGGTAAATAAGTTGGGGAGCCTAGGGGTGGGGCAGAAAATAACAAGATGGGTGGAGAGCTGGCTGATGGGTAGAAGTCAAAGGGTGGTTGTCAGTGGGGTGCACTCTGGGGAGACAGGGATGACAAGAGGGGGCCCTCAGGAGTCAGTGCTGTGGCCCATTCTGTTTAACATCTACGTTTTCGCAGATGACACAAAACTCAGCAACAGGGTGGGTGATTGTGTAGTTTGTCAGACCAGCAGTGGAGCTGCACTTAATGCGTAACTGACAATGAGCAAACGTAATTTTGCGTACCTACGTGCAGAGATAGCCGAACTAGAGGGGGTTGTGGAGGGCACAGCCCCCCCGATGAAAGGTTAAGTACATTGATTAAGTCTGCTATTATGTTTGTTTTTTTACACTTTTTCATTATAATTTATTTTATTTGTGGTAGTTGGATCAGTTGACACGCGTGTCTCGTTACATAAGTGTTACGCTAAGCTACGTTTACAGCAGAAAGCGGCGTGCAATTCCCATAGCTTTTGCGCTACGCAACCTGGGTGGTCCGACTCTCTACACAGTCACCACAGGGTGGACACCCGGGGGGTGGGGTGGAAGCAATGAAGAATGATCTAAGGTTACTTGAAGAGAGGTCGGAAACATGGCAGCTGAAATTCAATGCCGGGAAATGCACAGTGATGCACTTGGGGAGGAAGAATCCAAATACCACATACACACTAGGGGAGGAGATAATGGCTGCAGCCAGGCAGGAGAAGGATCTAGGAGTTATAATCACTGATGACCTTAGGGTGGGGACCCAGTGCAGCAAGGCAGTGGGCAAAGCTAACAAGATGCTGGCGTGCATAGGGAGAGGGATAACCAGCAGAAGGAGGGAGGGAGGTGCTGATGCCACTCTACAGTTCCATGGTGAGGCCACACCTGAAGTATGGGGTACAGTTCTGGAGGCCCCATCTATGAAAGGACATAGATGGCAGGGAAAGGGTGCAGAGAAGGGACACTAAAATGGTGCATGTGGTAAGTGGGATGACATATGAGTAGAGGTTGAAGGAGCTGGATTTGTATCCTCTGGAGACAAGAAGGGAGAGAGGGGACATGATCGAGACATTGAAGTATGTGAAGAGGACCAACAAAGTGGGGGAGAGCTCATTTTCAGGGAAGGTAGATACAAGAACTAGGGGGCATGGACTGAAGGTGGAGGGGGAAAATTTTAGAGGGAACGTTAAGAAGTATTACTTCATGAAGAGAGTGGTTGAGCCCTGGAACGGGACTGTCAGAGGAGGTGGTGAGGGCCAGTACAGTAGAGGGTTTCAAGAAGGCCTGGGACAAATGCAAGGGGTTGTCAAGGGAAGAAAAGGGGGAATCTTGGAGGGGGGTCAAGTGGGGGGGAATGGGCACACTCAATGGGCTAGGAACTTCCTTTTCTGCTGTCACATGTCTATGAATCCATGGTTGCAGAATTTTCCGCAGAATTTGCGTTATGCCACAGAATATATATTGTGCCGCAGAATTCACTTTTTTTGGTGAATTTTCATTCAAATATACAGTTTTTCCAGAGTTCCTGGTTCCCTTCCATAGTGCCCGGTTCCCCTCCTCATCTCATTCATCCTGATACTCCTCCTCTGTGCTCGGCATGTGATGTCATCGATGATATCACATCATATTTTAGCCAATGGCAGGGCTACATTTTCTGCCACAGAAATTATTAAATCGTGCTATAGAAATCCGAAAATGCGCTCGCAGAAGCCTAGGAACCCTGCCACAGAAATCAGGACAGAGTGCCGCAGAGCACTAGGGGCCTTGCCTATAGGCGAGCTTACTCCACTGTGGGATCAGCTCTTGGGGTTGTATCCACTTCAAGTTTAGGGGCATGTCCTTCTGTGATTGCATAGTGATGCAGTTATATAGTTTTCCTCAATATTCTAAAGTAAACTTGATTTCTTGTACACTGAGAAAGAATTAGAAGAATTTGCCTCTAGAGATGTGGCAGCTTTCTAATTTGAGCTCTGTTGCAGCTGGTGCTACACTGAAAATAGTCAGACAATATCTCTAGTTTGCTGATCAAGACATATTTGTATGGAGTCCTTTTCTCTGGTGGCAGGCAGTTTGATCTAAAACTTATTCAATTTTAAAAGATGTGAAGGATAAAAAAGGTCAGCTGCCTGTGGATATAGGTCAGCAGGACTCTACCCCTTAATATAGGGGGACAATCTCTAGCCACGTCCATTGCTTTAGATACAGTTTACATCTCTTCTGGGTTATTGCAGCTAACATAACAGGAGATTATTGTATGGTTTCAAGCACTCATAGAACAGAAGGTCTTACTTCAAGGATAGCTCCTGCATCAGACTACACTGGTAGGACTAAGCCGCCGGGTGCTAGGACCCTACGGAACACTTCTAGCCAGCAGTATACATGAGAGGACTGCCCCTGATGTCAGCCCGCCCCCAACATTGGCCAATGGTATATAAGGGGCGATCCCCCAGCTCTACCTTAGTTCTGTTCCCGCCATCGACCTGCGCACATCGTCTCTACAGACACCTTCTTGCTAACAGTCAACCGCTTCTTCATCGCGAGTTACCCATGCTTTTTTGTTTTATTTTTCCAGAGTTCAACTTGTTCCTGCATGACTCCTTCATCACCGTCTTTGTCCCCAGCCCTACCTCAGTTCTGTTCCTGCCGTCGACCAGCGCACATCGGCTGTACAGACACCTTCTTGCTAACAGTCGACCGCTTCCACCGCCACCACAGCCTGACTGTGAGGTCATTCCTGCATGGTGGAAGGATGCTAGGTCCCAACTGCTTTTAGATTTGGGCCAGCCACAGGTCACAGTCAGGTCCATCCCTCCTATCAGGGTGCCCCCACCCAGTCCGACACTCTCTATTTGAGTCTCTGAGGGAGACTTGGGAGCTCTGCCTCTTGGAGATCATAGACCCCGGACCAGAACTCTGGAGGCATCCTTGCCCAGTAGACTGGAAACCTCTGACTCGGACGAAGGCTCGGATCTAGGGATTCAATCCGAACCTTATTCCCCGGTTGGGCCTCAACTGAAAGAGTCCCCAGAGTCTCCTCCTGAGGATCTCTCCTTTGCGGAGCTCCTCAGGACCATTCAAAAATCATGTGGATGGGCCTCTAAGGAATTGGACTCCAAGCGCAAAAGGCTGGCAGAGCACTTGGTCCTGGTTAATGTGGACCCGCTACCCATTAAACCCTGGATAGGTCCACATGAGGACCTCGCATCCACCATTTGGCAGTATCCTTCATCCATACTGGCTGTATCCAAAAAAGTCAATAGGACATACTTTCCCTTGGAAGGGGTCTTCCACCTAACTGCCCAACCCAAGGCTGATTCTATGGTCATCATGGCTGCCCATGATAGATCGACCCAGCCGAAACACCTTAGTGCTGCCACACCAGATAAGGAGTCCCAGCAGATGGACCAGCATGGTAGGAAAATCTATTCATCATCCACCTGCGCTATCCGTTCCCTGAATTATGTAGCCCATATGGTGGCTTTCCAAAAATCCTTGTGCTCAGAATTGGAAAGAAACCTCCAGGAGATCCCTGATGAACAGTTACAGAATTAGCTGCTGGAGAAAGTCAGGATGAATAAATCTTCCTGCCGCCATGCGTACGCGCCACATATGATTCAGTGGACTCTGTGGCTCGAAGGGCAGCTACGGGAATCTGTCTCAGACGTCTAGCCTGGCTTCGTCTGGCAGGATTGGTACAGGATGTTCAGAGCTCTCTTTTGGACGCTCCTTTTAGGGATCCAGTTCTTTCTGGCAGTGACACGACGTCAAAGATATCATTACTGAGCTGCAGGAGAGTGGAAAATCCCTCAAGGATATCCGGTCCATGTACCGTTCCGGTCAAAGACAACAGCAACAGCCATTTTGTCACCAGCAGAAATGGAACAAACAGAATCAGGACAAATGACAGAACAAGCGTTGTGCCCCCTGTTCTGCCACCCAAACCCCCCAGGCCAAGTTCTCCAAAGCTGCCTCTGGGGGAAAGGCACCCCTCCTCTCCACATCCTGACTTCCTCCCCCCCCTTCCACTCCCTATGACCATTTCAGAGTAATCGGTGCTGGGAAGGTACGGCCTCCACCTGGACGGGTGGAAGGCCATTACCGCAGATGCATGGGTTCTTCAACTCCTAGAAAGAGGTCACTTGATAGAGTTCCTGGAGTGACCTCCTCCCAACCTACCAGGAAGGAAATACAAGCTCTGCTGCCAAAGGCAGCCATAGAACATGTACCTCCGGAACAGATAGGAAGGGGATTTTACTCCCATTTCTTCCTGGTTCCAAAGAAGACGAGGGATCTAAGACCCATCTTAGAGCTCAGCGTGCTGAATCACTTCGTAGAGTACAAGAGGTTTCGCATGTTGACTCTCCAGGGACTGTTGCTCCTGCTCCTTTAAAACACTTGACTGTGCTCCCTGGATATGCAGGATGTTCACCTTCACCAGGACCATCTTGAAAATGAGCTTGCTCAATGATGTTATCTGCCTGGTTAAGAAAAGTTTGATTGACTTGATTGATATCCTCATTCTTCCAGCCCACCACCACTTCTTGAGGTTCTCCTTCCTGGACCATCATTTCAATTTCAGAGTCCTACCGTTTGTCCTCTCCTCTGCACCTCGGGTGTTCACCAAGTGCCTAGCGGTGGTTGCGGCGTTCCTGCACCACAGGGGCATATATGCGTTCCATTATCTGGACGACTGGCTCTTTTCAGCCCCTTCCCCAGACAGTTTGAAAGATTCCCTTTCCTTCACTCTGAACCTCTTCTCCAGCCTGGGTATTTTGGTCAACCATCCCAAGTCCCATCTGATACCCTCACATCACCTCAAATTTATCGGAGTGGTGCTGGACACAGTACAGAGCAAGGCCTTTCTTCCACCTGATCGAGCAGAGACCTTAATCTCCCAAGCAATGCCGGTGGCTTCATCTCAGTGGACCACAGTGCGTTCAGTCTTTCGACTTCTGGGTCTGATAGTGGCTGCCATACCCACAGTCTCTTTGACCAGACTGCATATGAGGGTTACCCAATGGTCTCTTCGAGTCCAGTGGGACCAACGGTTGGATGACATGGACCCAGAGAGTCCTTGTCTCCAGCAGCCTTCAGAAGGATCTCCTCTGGTGGCAGGACCCAGCCAACCTTTCCATGGGAGTTCTTTTCCACCCTCTGTCTCCCTCTCAGACTCTCACCTTGGATGCCTCAAACTTGGGATGGGGAGCGCATCTGGGAGATCACAGAACTCAAGGCTCCTGGTCTCCCATGGAGGAGAATCTTCACATCAGTATTCTGGAGATGAGAGTGGTGCTCTGTGCTCTCCAAACATTCCAGTCGCTCCTAATTCCGGGAACACGTCTCATCCAGACAGACAACATGGCCACTGTCTGGTATCTAAACAAACAGGGAGGCACCCGGTTGTACCCTCTATGCAGGGAGGTGATGCGGGTGTGGTACTGGGCAATACAGCACGGCCTATCCTTGACAGCAGTCCACATGCCAGGTGTTCACAACATTCTGGCAGACAGTCTCAGACGATCACTCACCAGGGCTCATGAGTGGGAGCAAAAGCAAGCAGTAGTAGAAGACCTGTTTCTTCTATGGGGTCGGCCAGACCTACATCTGTTCGCCTCCCCATTCAACACAAAACTACCCAACTTTTGCTCGCTCGTTCCTGGGCATGGTGCTTTTTGGCAAGATGTACTGTCTGTATTTTGGACAGGGACATTTCTACATGCTTTCCCTCCCTTTCCTATTCTGCAGAAGGTTCTGCTGAAGCTACAAGCAGAGGAGGGGTCACATGATCCTCATTGCCCGCTGTGGCCTCGGCAGATATGGTTCCGTGGCTACAGCAGCTGGCACTGGAACCCCCAGTACCTCTTCCTCTCTCCCATGACCTTCTATCCCAGGAGCAGGGCACCCTGGTTCATCTGAGCCTCAAGTCTCTCCATCTTCATGCATGGCACCTGTAGACTTAGCAATTTCTCGCTATGGGGTCTCCTCAGGGGTCGCTCAGGTCTTAGTGGAGGCCAGGAAACTCTCCACTAGATCCACTTATGCCATGAAGTGGAAGAGATTTTCTATCTGGGCCTCAGCGAAAGGGCTAGGCCCTTTTTCTTGCTCGGCCTGCTAAGTTTTAGAGTACCTCTTGCATCTGTCAGAGTTGGTCCTCAGCTATTCTTCCTTGAAGGTTTATCTCTCTGCGGTTTTAGCCTACCACCTCCTGGTGGAGGGTAAAACCCTAGCTCAGCTAGAGGTTTCCAAGACTTTCTTGAAGGGGATCCTTCATATCAAACCTCCAGTCCAGAATCCTGTTCCTCCATGGGATCTCAATTTTATGTTGGAAAAGCTTACTTCCCCCCCCTTTGTACCGGCAGCAAGCTGTGATATCGTTTTTAGCATGGAAAATGCTCTTTTAGTTGCTATCACTTCAGCTCGAAGAGTTTCAGAGCTTCAAGCTCTAGTTTGTAGAGAGCCTTATTTAATTTTCCACAGAGACTGGGTGGTTCTGCAGACTAATCCTTCATTTCTTCCGAAAGTGGTTTCGGAATTGAACCTTAACCAAAGTGATGAACTGCCGGTGTTCTTCCAGAGCACTTCAACAGGTGGGAGTACCTCCTGCACACCCTCGATGTGCACAGGATTTTGAAGTGTTATACCTCTCAGACTAAGGAGGTTCGAAAGTCGAACCAGCTTTTTGTAGCCTTTGCCTCTCAGTGCCAGGGTAAGGCTATTACGAAACAGACTTTGTCTAGGTGGCTGGCTAACTGTATCCATTACATTTACCATTAAGTACGAGAAACCTCTTCTGGGGACAGTTAAGGGCCACTCCACCAGGAGCGTGGCCACTTCTACCTCCTTTTTCAGGAATGTGTCCACTGTGGACATCTGTGCAGTGGTCACTTGGTCTTCTGTTCATACCTTCACTAAGCATTACAGTCTGGACATTGCCTCTAGATGTAGGGCTGGCTTCAGCCTTGCAGTTCTGCAAGGTCTTCTGTCTTGAACAGACCTTTAGTTGGCAGACATTGTCCTCCTTCCGGAACCTCATCTCCGACTCCTTCTTTTGTGTTAGACTGCTTGGTATTCAGTCCTATATGTAAAAACCTACTGCAGGAACCCTCTCGAAATAAGATATAGCAGTTGCGTAAGAACTTACTGTAACAGTAGATCTTCGAGAGAGGTTTCTGCAGTAGGTCTAGTTTCCCACCCACCTTTCCCCCAGCTCCTGTAGTTTTTCTTTCTTCCCTGCCCGGGTCTCTGGCTGTTCCAGAGCACAGGGTACCAGGGGTTTGTCACTCCTCTTTTCTGTATCCTTTATCTAGGTCTCTGGTGGAAAAGAACTGGAGGGCGGGCGGAGACCACCTCTTTATAGTCATCTGACGACGGGGGGGGGGGGAGGCGGTCCCACTGATGATTGCTAGCTACAAGTTTGCCGTTCTGTCCTGACGCCAGGGGGGGCAGTCCTATATGTGAAGACCTACTGCGGGAACCTCTCTTGAAGATCTACTGTTATGGTAAGTTCTTAGTAACTGCTGTTTTTTGCCTAAGGTGGTGCCCGATTTTACGCTGAACCAGGGCATCCACTTGCCTGTTTATTACCCAGAGTACTCGAATTGAAGGGAGGCCTTACTTTATACTCTGGATGTCCATAGGGTGCTCTATTGTCAGAATAACACCCACTATATCAGTTATTTGTCTCCTTCGCCCCGAGGACCTTAGGTGCTCCAGTTTCTCAGCAGTCGTTATCCAAATGGTTGGTTAACTGCATTGTGTTCTGCTACCAGAACTATGAATCAAGAAAGTCACAAACAAGCAAAATGTGAGGACAGTAGAAAAGGGAGACACCAACTATACTATGGTGAAGCATATACAACAAAACAATTCTAAAAAACATATATCTAGCTTCCTTGGCTTAGAGTTGGTTACACTGGGTCCTAGGGCAGGAGATCTCAATAAAGTGATTGGACAGAGAGAGAGTTTTTCGATATTCAGCCTGCGAGCTCGCTCCAATAAGGGGTTAAATGAGAGTATTGATCTCTCAGCATTTTTGAAAAAATACAGATGCTAGGGGATTGTTACTGCAGAAATTAAGAGATTGGTATAAAAATAATAGAAAATGCCTCCTGTTGTTTTGAAAAAGAGTAAGGTGCCTGGGACCCTCAGACCTAACACCAAATGTTCATGTCTATGAAAGACATCTGGAAATGAAGTAAACATTTTGTCTTTCTTCAAATGTAAGTGCAGGTTATAATGCACAGTGTTTTAGACTTTGCACCACTAGAAAGAGTTGTACAAATAAACAATGTTTTGGGACATAGTGTCGTATTGAATGTGGGTAAAAAATAGTCTGAGATTCCCAAGTAATATTTGATGAATTTAAATAACATGAAATGTAAGGGCAAGTAATAAATTGTAGCAAAATATGTTTTTACACATTTTTTTCTAGGGGGTAGTGAGATGGTTAAATTCCTCAAAATGGTGATTGGTTTGTTTGAATGACATGCTGTGTCTTGAGATGTGTTTATTGAGCACCTGTCATCAGCAATATTTTACTCTGATGAAGCCTGGCAGTGCGCCAGGTGAAACGTTTGTTCTTGTTTGCTAGCCACTTTAGTGTGACTGTTTGCACGTCCGTATTTATATAAAGAACCTTTTTTACTACAAGTTGGCGTTCTGGTCGTTCCTGGTGCTGTGTTGGTGCTTTTCCCTTTCTTCCTGTGCTTGACTGAATTTTGAATATGGCACCACCCACTACCTGGTGCTCCTACTGTTAGTGACTTTCTTGATTTAGTTACTGTTTATGGAGCACAGGTTTGCACTTATCTTAGTGCTGTAAAAGTCTATGGAACCATGTTATTTACTGAAACTGTGAGGACTTTTAGAGTTTATTACTCACACGTGCGACACGCTGAATCCTTGCATGGACGGCAACTAGATGATCGTCCCTTAGTCGGAAGAGATCCCAGGACAGAGAGTGGCACTATTGAGTGAGTAATGAGATTCTGGGGGAGCGTATTTTTGCACTGGACTATATCACGTGATGGCTCACACTGGAGAAGGACCACGGGGAGTGCAACAAGCTCCTGTTGAAAATGTCATGCAGGATGGCGTTCCGACTGGTGGCTTTGCAAATCTGATATTCACAGCACAGGAAGGCAGAAACCCACTCTTGCGGGAAGCCGACCAGACTCCACAAGAAGGTGGTGAGTCAAATAACAAATTTTTGTTTCGCAAGTTGGAGAAGCTAGTTTTAAAGGGGTGTAACCCCCCTACAAATGGGGGTTCCCAAAAGTCTTCCTTGGGTGTGCCTAAATGCCCACTGCAAGGCTGGTATCCTGTGTCTTAGCGCTTTATAAGTGTTTGTATGAGGGTGTCTTAATGCCTCTGTGCTCTGTCTCTTTAAGAGCTGCCAGTAACGTGGTGCTTATTTAATCTGGGAAGGGGCTGAGTGTTTTTATGCTCGAGTCCCGTTCGGGCTTTCAGATAATCGCCCGGCTCTGCCATCATTATTTTGCGCAGAGGGAGCTCTGTTAGAAGCTGTACTTATGTGCTGTTTATCTATTACAATAGCAATAGTATTGTAGTTTGTCTAACCTGCCTTCTTTGCAGCATGAACTTTCTGTATTGCACCACCATTTTGATTTTTGGACTGCTAGTCAGCGCCAATCAGTACTTTTGGGGATTCTAAAATAGAGCCTTTCCCCAAGGGTCTTGTGGGAGCAAATTTCTGTAGGAATTGTATTTTTTACATTTTGGCGCCAAAACAGACCTGGAGGGGGAGTCCTTGCTTTGACAGACAGATGAATCAACCAATCAGAACCTTTTGGACCAAAGGGAAATTCCCAAGCTGCCTGCTACAGTCAGTCAGTCTGGAGTTAGAGTTTGCAGAGTAAACAGCTTGAGTGATTCAAGCAGCAGCTCCTGCGTAGTTCGCACGGGAGATTGGTGGAAAGGCTGAGTCTGGCCTGTCTGCCTGGAGTCCCTCAAGAGGGACTCCTTTGAAAGGCTTAATACTCCGGACTGTATCCGAATTGAGTGAGAGAAAAGCCACTGAAGTGTGACCAGGCTTAAACCTGAAGAAGACCAAAGATTTGCTCTATGCGATGGGCCTGTCAGGACATCCATTCACCACAGAACTCCCGGTTTTGCTCAGACACTAATATTGCTCTTGGACTGCTATCTGCTTTGTGGTATGGTGATTGCTTTACTATAAATGTGCTGTGTGCTGTTAGTGGGTCACGATTTGGTTCACCACTGTTTAATTGTACCACACTTGCTGGAAGCTGCATCCAGCCTTCCCGGACTGATTTCCGAACTGTTTTACCGGGCCTGGGCCCTGCCACACTGGCCCAGCCAGCTACTTCAGGCACAGAGGACACCATTGATGAGAGACTCGCCCGGGGATCAGCCCCCTGCTCAACATCTCGAACAGGAACAACACCTCTGTGATTCATGTGGGCCCTGCTTCTCCTGGCATACCAGTTGTCAACCTGCAGTCTCCATTTCGTCCCTCCTGTGTCTTGCATTGGGTAGTGTGAGTAACAATCAGGGTAGCTCCCTGCAACAACGGCTAAAATCTCAAGTGTTGCCATCTGATTGCATTGTTGTTTTTCCTTTCATGAACTGAGCCTTCAGGCTCTGGATTACAAATTGCGTGTGGTTGTGCATGCCTTTTGTTTTCATCACAGGGCTCCAACCAGTTGCAACGCCGGCCTACCCCGGGCAACGTTCCAGGCTGGCCCACCTTACTTCCAGCTGGGTGCCCAGAGCATGTGACTGTGCATGGACTAAAAGTGCATGCATAATTGCCTGACTAGATCAGTTTTCGAATCAATCAACCTGATTACGCCCCTCCCTTGTTCAATTACCCTGAATAAATCAGATCTAACTCATTTTGCATTTAATCTGACTGTGGTTCCAGTTTGTACCAAAAGCACTGTACTGTTATTTGCTGTGCCTAACCTTGTTTTCCAGGGGTTTCCAAGGTCGAACTGGTGGAACCAGCCCTGGTGGTAAGTGCAAACAGTGTGGGGATTTGTATGCTGAATAGGGGCTACTGTGAAAGTGTTTGTTGCATATTGTCTAGGCCACTAGAGGGGAAAGAGGGGGGGTTACAGTGTCCCGGAGGGCTGTACCCAGGTTAGCCTTGTTACTAACAACCCTGTCCTCTGGTTGGAGGCACCCATTTCAGTACCCAGGCCCCTTAACCTACAACTGGCCACGCAGGCAGGGGTAGTAGCCCTTGGAATAGCGCCACCTAGGGGTTACAGGGGAGATGAATGTTTTGGCACAAGACAGCACTGGAGGCTTATCTCCAGGTTAAAACAATACCAAGGGGACTACGTATCATTCAAAAACTGTCTTATGGGACTGAAAATGTAGAATTCATGTGCAGGTGGTGCAATAATATGCAGGAGGCTTCGTTTAAAAATATAGAGCTCATCCTTGAATTTGCTCGGCCTATAAGGGAAGAGCTTACTGAAGAAAGTGGGGAGACAGAGATAAAGCTCAAAGAAGCCTCAGATGCAACTGAGTGGGAGAGACTTAATATGCTATTACTAGATAAAGTTACTAGGTGTGATGTAAAGATTAAGAAACAGAAGCAGAAGAAATTTATAAGAGACGAAAATGACTATTTGTTTGATAAGAGTCTTCGATTGGAATGAACCAAAAAAAGCTGAGTTACAATCTATTCTAAAAAGGAGTGGTAATTCCTCCAGTGACTCTACCAGTAGCACAACAGTTTTGGACTATACAACTGGTCCTTCGGACACTGATGAATCGGAGACACACACAGAGGGTGAATTGGGGGAATCCCAGGTAGGACAGTCCTCTGTTTACAGCCAGGTGACCAGAAACAGTCAGTGGCAACGCTGCACCCATTTTCAAAGTGTCCAGTTTCAAAGAGGAGGACGCGGGGGGGGGGGCAGCATGGCAAAGAAACAGGAACAATTACTAATGCGAACAATCCTGTATGAAATAGACTTCTGTTCCCCACGTACAAACTTTGAATCTCTTCAAAAGTTTTCTGATGCTTCTGTGATACCTGCCTGTGTTCTCCCCACAACTGTCCCACTTGCCTATTCTGTATTTGCATTAGAGAATATTAACAATGGATTACAAGGGTTGTCAAAAGTTTGTGCAGAACAGAGTCCTATTTTTAAAAGTGATATGTCTTCTAACACTAGTCCCTCTGTTTTTTCTATATCTGTACCTGTTAGCCATAATGTAGCACAGGAAGTGGTAACAGCCCAGGCAGGACAAGAGAGTATACCTGCAAATAGTAGAAACAGAGAATAGTGTATGAGCAAGCATACACAACAAGGCAGTTGTGATTGAGAGGTTTCCGTGGTAACCAGAGACTGCGAGAACGCAGCTGCAGTGGTCCGTTACCACAGAAACCTCAAGATCTTTCAGCTGCCTTGTTTCTGTATGATTGCTCATATGCAATCTTTTATAGAGTATGGCCAAGCGTAATCAGCACTCTGTGATCCCCCAAACAAGTTTAGAAGAAAAAAATAAGGCTTACTTCGGCATCTGTACCAGTGTGCTTACTTCTGCTTTGCTGTTGGCCGCTCAATTGCGCATGCGCGAATGCGTTCAATCTTGTTGTGCTGCACCAGTGACGTACTCGGTGCAGCACAACAAGATCATGACGTACCAAGTGCAGCACAACAATGCTGTTCCAGGCATGGATTTCCATGTGGAACAGCATTCCACCGTACACTGTATAATAGTTTGATAGTACCAGTAGTGAACCTGTCTGATTATACCCAAACACAACGTGAGAGTTCAGTGCTGAGTAAGGGATTATCATTTTGTCCCACCATGGATATTATATTTTTAACATGTGTGGCGCTACATAAATAAGGAAGGAACCTCACTTTTAAGGGTGTACATGAGGGTGCAGATGAGAATTATGGAGTAAATAACACTGTTCCTAGATTACAACCAAGATCAGAATTTTGTCCTTCCATGAATCCCACAGTTTCTGTGTTCATTAAGAAGTGTGAACTTGATTTTCAACGGCTTCAGAAAAGAATACATGTGAAGTTTAGAGATAACTGCCCTAGGGATGAACGGGCTGCTTTGAGATCTTTAATCTCAAATAGCCATATTACAATCAAAGCAGCAGACAAGGGGGGAGCAGTGCTGGTGCTTAATACCAAAGATTATGTCACAGAGGTCAACAGACTAGTGAATGATGATTTATTTTATCAAAAGGTTTCAAGAGATGTTACAAATTCGAAACTGAAATAGACCATGTATTATTAAATGAAGGTTTTTTATGTGGATATATTACAGAAGTGGAATGTAAGACCCTGACAGTCAGCCACCCGGTCATCCCAGCACTCTATGCCTTACCCAAAATTCACAAAAGCCTAGTGCAGCCACCAGGGAGGGCGAATGTCGGGCAGGGGTTGGCTGACTGAGCCTCTCTCCATGTACCTGGATACATTTTTACAACCCTTAGTGCAGAACCTGGGATTCCTCACAAGTAGTCCAGATTATTGAAGACTTGTACATTGAATCAGAGTGGTATTTTGCAGTTACAGTTGTAAATTCCCTGTATACGCTAATACCACACCAGGAGGGAATAAGTGCTCTTACTTGTTTCTTGGAGAATAGGACTGAGGAGGGACATGTTAGAGCTCCCGCACATTTTCTGGTTCAATTGGCAAGTTTGCTTTTGCAAATGAATATTTTTTTATTCCAGGGGCAATTATACCACCAGGTACGTGGAACAGCTATGGGGACAACAATGGCCCCAAACTATGCTAACTTACCCAGTTACTGCGGGCATCCATGGAGAACCAGGCGTTGCTTGCCACTGAGGTACATGCACTGAGGCAGCGGTGCTCCAGCTGGCCGAGTAGCAGAACGGGGCAATGCGAGGCTTATTGACACACACTGCCAAATGTAGGAGGCCACGACTGCAGCAATGGACCGCATGACCGGTACCATTGCGACTGGGCTTACATCAGTGGCAGCTACTGGGCTTAGCCGTGCACAGAGGACCCCCTGCAGTGAAGTGTCCACCCCATGGTTCCGGCGTCTGATGACCCCCTCACAGCAGATGCCGGGCTCAAATGTAGGCATACCTGGCACCCCCGGGGCCAGTCTGTTTGGCCACCTCTACACCCCTGCAAGGACACAGTTACGGTCCCAGACATCAGCCCCTGGGGGAACATCTGACACCCTCCCCCCCATGGCCGATGTGCAGCCTACATTTGGCAGTCAGCCCCGGCACAACCGCCCACATGGCCGTGGTGGTCGTGGGACTGCGTGGTTGGAATGATGTATCCGCTGCCCTGACCTGCCGTCCGCTGCTGCTGCCCCATGCACACGTGGGCGGTGGTGGTGCAGCATGCATTTGATGGCACGCATGTGTGTTGTGCTGCATGCCTCCTGTGTATGTGGACCATGCTGCTGGGACGTATGGCATGGGTGTAATGAGGGCAGCTCTGCGTCGGTCGTGCCTTTGCACTGGTGTCATGCTTCTGATCCATGCCATGTTCCTTAGCATGTGCGCATGTGTGTGCGCGTGCGCATGCCAGTGCTGTGTGTGTGCCAGTGGCTCTACCATGTGTGTTGTGTGCCCCTGCCTCTGCATGCATACCACTGTGCACGTCCATGCCACTGTGTGGTGTGCTGGTCTGTGTGGCCCATACTTGTGTGTCCGTGCACTTACCTGCATTGTTCAGAATCTTCCTGTGCAAAGGTGTCTCTGTGCTGCCTTGCTCCCTGCACCAGGCGGGGACCCCTCCCTCCTGGTGGCGGCTGCCCACTGCCCTCCAGTCCTTCACCACCGTTGTCCCCACTACTATCGCCCTCATCTGCTTCGACTGCTATCCCACAGTCAGTGGCCATGTTGTGCACGATGCAGCAGGCCAGGAATATGCCACAGGCTTTCGATCGGCTGTATTGTAGGGCACCGCCTGACCTGTCTGAGCAGCAGATCGCATCTTTAGCATGCCAAAGACGCAGCTCGATGATATTGTGTGTGCTGGCGTGGCACTCATTGTATCTTTCTTCCAGGATGGTCTCCAGTGGTAGGGGTGAGCAGTCATGGCCTGAGGGGATATCGCTGTCACCTGTGTGGGAACGGACATGGTTATCCCTGTGCTGTGCTGCCCCCTGTTCCCTGTCCCCCACTGCACACACCTCCACGCCCACTTCACCTACCCTCCCTCACCCCCAGGGCCCCACCCTAGCACACGCTCTACACACCTACAAGGTGGCCCATGGGGAAGTCACCTCATTCGAACCTATGGCACAGCGCAGAGCTGTGCCATATGAAGGCATCATGTGCACTCTCAGCATGTGTGGCACAAACATTGATGATGCACCCCGTGGCATCGCACACCACCTGGCAGTTTATGGATGGGTAGCCCTTCCGATTGATGTATACTGGGCCCTCTGGGCCAGGTGGTGTGCGGATGCCAATGTGGGTGCAGTCTGTAGCCCCAATCATGCATGGCATGCGTGCAACCTGGTGGAAGTCCTGCATGTTTGCTGTATGCTCTGCCTGTGTGCTGGGGAACCGTATGAAGTCCGAAGCACATGGCAGCAGAGCATTGAGGAACTGGGTGAGGAGGTGGGATGTGACCAACTAGGTGATGCCCGTGGTATCCCCCGTTGGTCTTTGGAAGGTGCCCATGGTGAGCAAGCACATCACGGCGGTCACCTTAGTCTCCACTGTCATGGCATGACTACGTCTGGTGGGTGCCTGCATCTCATCACTGCATAGCTCACAGAGCTGCCTCAGGATTGCCCTGTTCAGGCGGTACCGGCCCACTATTTTGGTGTCACTGTAGTTCTCGTATGTGATCCTGGCATGGTACCACCTGTGTCAGGCATACCGCCTCCTGGCCCTTCATCGGCCACACTGGTGCTCCTCCTGCCTCCTCACACCCCTTGTTACTGCCACCATTAGGAATGGGCCACTCTCCATCATTCCATCACTGGGTGTCTGTGTCACTCTGAATGTCCATCTGTCTGTGTCTCTGTCTCCCTCTCTGTGTCACAGTCTCCCTCTCTCTTTCTCTCTCTCTCTCTCTCTCTCTCTCTTCCTCTCCCTCTCTCACACTCTCTCCCTACCTCCCTCTCTCTCTCAGCACAAAGTTGCGCATCTGCTGCTTGTGTGTTTGAGCTGATTTTTATCGGCTTAAGACTGGCAGGCGCATCTTGGGGTTTGCTCTGGATTTGTGCCATGATTTCTTGTTGAATACGCCATTGCGCCGTTTATTCATGGGAACGCCCCCCTGCACTTGTGCTGCATACATTATTTTTGAGCCATGGCGCAATGGGATTTGCGCTGTGCAGTGCTGCTTTTGACTATCGCTCAGTGGAGCAACTCCATGCTTGGCACAGCTCAGTTGCGCCATGCATAACTGCACTGAATAACTCCTCCCCCCTTGAATTTTAGGAGTTTTTAGGATTTCATAGCGCTGAACTAGTTTGTGAGTGAAAACTTTCAGATGCAATGTTTCTGCTCTGTAATAAAGGCTGTTCACTCAGGGGAATTTTCTGTCCTACACCATCCTGCTAGATGCTTATCTTTTATTTTCCTTTCTGTCATGAGCATAAGTAATTCCTGAGTTTTGTTTTTTCTCAAGGCCGACTTTCAAGCACTAGGCTCCAAACTCTGTTTCACCTTGCCTCCAGTTTTTTTTTAGCCAGTGTACTGAAACTGCTTGTGGTCCCTTTAAAGTCTAAGGGGCATCAGGTGTACCCATTTTTGGACAGTCCCCACCACTGGCATCATTAAATCAGTCAGCCAGAATCTCAGTTCTTCAGACAGGTTTAACCCTCGAGCAACTCGGCAGAATAGTACTTGTTGAGAAGAGTGTTCTACAGCCATTCCAGATTCTAGTATGCAGAGAAGCATGTTATTTGTGGACAGTTATTTCTGTTCTACTCTCTCCTGTCAAGTAAATGAATCTCAGACAAGGCATCTAACAGCTATGATCTCAGATACATCGATATTTTGAGATGCTGGGGCTGATGGCGGCAGCGATACTATTGGACCTGATACTGTTGGACCTTTTAGGCTCGCCTCTACTTGAGGTTTCCGACTGGTGCATTCCATCTCCATTTGGTTGCCAGATTCTGCTTTTGCTGCCTCCTATTGGGTGTTTCTGTATCGGTTTTTCTGATGGTGATGCTTCTCTTGACGGATGCTTCCACTTGGTTTGGGTACCAGTCTAAACTATTTCTCAGCTCAGCCTTCTGAGACCCATAGGAAAAGACTTTCTGGCTAAACTTTATAGTAATGAAGGTGTGTTGTTCTTACCTTTCTCCAGGTTGCAGAAACAGATCAGTTTCCAGGAGGTGAAAGTTTGCTTCAGGAATACAGTTACAGTAGCATTCTTGGTGGGATAAACTCGTGCATCAGGAATGGATATCTCGATGAATTTTGAGGGTTTGTCATTGCTGAATGCATCTTCATACAAAGTTTCATACAAATAGTACTAGGAGATAGTAGGACCAAGATGCCCTTATTGCTCTGCTAATAATAATTTATAGCACTGTTTTGCATCAAGAAGGAGTCAAGTCTATTTTTAAAGTCTGTTTTATTTCAGTTAATTACCACATCTGTAGGTAGGGCATTCCATGGGTTGACCACTGCTGGAGTATAAAAATACTGCCTTTTTTTTGGTGTAGAACTGCTTGCCTGAGATCTGAAGTGGATGTCCCACTGTGTTAGCAGCATATTTGAACTCAAAATGCATTTTGTTAAAAAGGTATTCGTCATCGATGATGTCATGTATCAGTAACAGGTCCCCTCTTAGCCACCTTTCTAGGGAGATAAGGCTGAGTTCATTTAATCAGACTGGGTATGAAAGGTTTATTAGTAAGGCAGTTGTTTTTGTTGCTCTTCTTTGGACTTTTTCCACCTTGTCAATTTCCTTTTTTTTTTTTATAGGGGCATCAGAATTGAGTGGCATAATCGAGACGGGAGCGAACATAGGCACAATGGGCCCAGTGCACGAATGGGGTGGAGTGGTATGCGTGCGTATCTGGGACATGCAACCATTCCGCACTCTAGGCCCGGGATGCACTTGGGGAGAGGAGGGGCATGCAGCACATACATGCCTGATGCCCCGGCCGCGCGAGGAGCAACATACCAGGGGCGGGTGAGAGGTGGGCCGGTACTGTGCGCCATGCACTAAGGCACGTAGTGCTGGCCGCGGGGGTATGTAGGGGTTGCAGGGTACGCCAGGGAGAACACCGCCGTAAACCCCCTACTTGCCCCTCACACACCCCACAGGACAGGGCAAACAGCCCATTGACCCTCCATGCCAGCCACCCGCCCTAGCACACAGTGGTGAGTGTGGTGCCCACCCAAACACCCACAACACCCATACCCCTCACAGGGGCACCGGCACATGGCTGCCACCCCCTGAGGCAACACATGTTATCCCCCCCCCCCGCTACCGGCGGTAACGTCTCTCACCCTCCGCCTGCAGCCATACCCCTGTCCCACCGCACCGCTTTGGTGCTGTTATAGAGGGCCAGTGGCATTGCCCTCCTACCACCCGCCACAGCCGCTGGCCCTCAGACATCCATGGGCCGTGCAACCAGTGTGCCCTGCCATGTAAGGGATCCACTGTTGGATGCCCGGCTGGATCCGCGCCTCCTTCTGCGCCCGCCCTGCCTGGACCTATGCACTGGGGGGGGGCAGCGGACAGGTGGCCAGCAGGGGTGAATGCTGCCGGTGCACACCTGTCCGTAGGTGTGGAGCTGCGCGAGTGGGTTACGCGCCAAAGGCGGGTAACTTGTGCCCATTAGTGCATAGGGCCCAATATAAGAAAATTAGTGTCTCTGGACGTATGTTCCTTTTAATGGCCAGTAGGGTGTTATTTGCTCTAGATATAGGCAAGTTACATTGAGTTTTATTTGAAAAGTCCATTGTGACATTAGCCCTGAGATCTTTCTCACAGTTTGTGTTTTGCAGAATCCTACCACCTAGAGTATATTTATAGTATTACTTTTGTTCCCCCAAATGCATTACTCTGTACTTGCCAATGTTGAGACATTTCCCACCTAGTTGCCCACTTGTATGCATAGCTAAAGGTTGTGCTGCATTGATTACTGCTGGTCCATGGTGGCACATAGTCCACCTAATTTTATGTCATCAGCATAATTTAATGACCAGTTTTCAAGGCCTGCTGTTAAGTCAGAGATAAATAATTGGGAAAATAAGGGACACAGGACTGACCCCTGCGGGACCCCACTAGTAACTGCCTCTAGTGTTGATTTATGGCCATTTATAACTAGTCTTTGTACTTGATTAGTTAACCACTGTTTAGTCCAATTTGTCAGTCTGTAGTCAATTCCTGCACCGATCATCTTGGTTATATTGCCCAATGTGGCACCAAATACTAAAGTCCAAGTACGTTAAGTCACATACAGTCTTGTTACCTAATAGTTGGCTAAACTTCTCATGAAAATAGATGAGATTAGTGACTTACTGTATGAACTGCCTTTGATAAAGCCATGTTGTTGGTAATTGATACTCATGATAGTATTCTGTATCTTATCTTTAATAATACTTTCTAGCACCTTCCCACTAACTGATGTGAGACTAATCGGGTGGTAATTTGCTGGCTTGTTTTTTCTGTCTCTTTTAAAGATTGGCACTACATGAGCTAAATGCCAGTCCTAGGGAATAATGCCACAACTGACTCTGTATAAGTTCGCTTCAGGGGAATTCTAATTTGCTCGGTTGTCATTTTCAGGAAATGTGCAGCTATTTGATTAGGAGCCAGTGATGAATTAGATTTTAACGTGATGATTTTGTTTACTATATCTTCTGCCTGTATTACTATTTTTGAGTAGTGGGTTGAGGTGTGAGGGTGATGATTTTGTTTGATGTAGTATATACTGAGCAAAAATAAGTGTTACAGATTTCGTCCATTTTGATGATATCGTTAGGATTTTATGATTAGGTTCTAGTGGCCCTATTTTTCTGTTATCATTTTTCTTTAAAGAATTCTGAAGAGTTCTTTAGAATCATTTTATTTATATTTTGTGCATCCTTTTTTGCTTTTCTAATTTTTTATTTGAATTGTTTCATTATGTTTGTAGTTATTTAAGTTTGCTTCAGTTTTTGACTAAGTATTTCTTAAAGCTTTTATATTTATTGATTTTGTTAGCCATTTTGGTTTCAAACCTGATTTACCGTATTTTTCCTTAGATGGAATGTATTTTGAGCACAGCATCTGTATAATTTTCTTAAAAGTGTTCCATCCGTCATATGCATTCACAGCATTAGAAAGTCAGATCCCATTGGTATTTATTGGGTCATCTTTGATTGAGTTTACATTTGCTTCGTTATACATCAGAATTTTTGTTTTTACCAACATTTTGTAGAAAAAATGATGATGTTGTAAGCTCCACCACGTTTTGCTTACTGTTTGAAAGATGAGACAGTGTCTTACTGTTAATGATAATGATATTTTCGGAAGCAAGAACAAGATCATTTATCTTGCTATTCCTACTGGGATCTTTTTCATCCTGCTGAAGGGATAATTGTTGAGTCAGACTTATAAGTAGTCTCCCTGGAGCTGTATAGGGCTTTGAGCTCTTCCAATTCAATATCACCAACATTCAAATCTTCCACTAATTCAAACATACGAAATTGCCAGTAGATGCAGGCCATTCGGTCTATCTGATGTGCTCGAGTGTGCAGCACTTCCGGCCATTAGACTGCAGCTGCCCCCCCGCCCCATGCCCTTCTCCCCATCTCACGCCCCTTCCCGGTTTGTACCCTCCCCTTGAATCTGTCCCAACCCCTCTTGAAGCCACCCTACACTGTGCAGCAATACCACTTCCTCTGGCAGAGCATTCCACCCTGCCAGCACCCCTTCTCTGAAATAGTGCCTTCTCAGTTCCCTCTTGAACCTGCCCCCTTCCAACTTCATAGAGTGTCCCCTGGTTTCCCTTCCACCCCCTTATGATTTAACATACATCTGGTATCTACTCTGTACAGGCCCTTCAGGTACTTGAAGGTCTCAGTCATATCCCCGCTCTCCCTTCTTTCCTCCAGGGTATACATATTGAACTCTCTCAGTCTCTCCTCATATGGTCTGTCTCCCAACCCCAGGATCATTTTTGTTGCCCTGCGCTGTACCCCCTCCAGTAGTTTGATGTCCCTTTTCAAGTAGGGACACCAGAATTGCACACAGTACTCTAGGTGCAGTCTCACCAGGGACCTGTAGAGGGGCAAGATGACCGCCCCACTTCTAGAAGTAATCCGCACCCTAGCATCCTGTTTGCCTTCGCTGCAGCCTTCCTGCACTGAGCAGAGTGGTTCATCTCTCTGGTTACCAGTACTCCCAGATATTCTCTTCCTTGGATTTTGTTACTGGCTTCCAGCCAATAATTGTCTCCTGGGTTCTTCCCTCCTAAATGCATCACTTTGCACTTCTTGGCATTGAAACCAAGCTGTCCAGTGTGAGACCATTCCTACATTTTTGCCAAATCCTCTAAAGTACTTTTGCTCCCTCCTCCCTATCTATCTTGGCACAAATCTTTGTGTCATCTGCGAAGAGGCTGATCTTGCTCTTAATCCCTACTGCAATGTCGGCTGTGAAAATGTTAAACGGAACCGGTCCCAGCATCGAGCTGTGTGGTACACCACTTGATACTGCCCTGGGTTCATATGCCTCCCCCCACCACTACCTTCTGCTGTCTACCCTGCGTTAGGAAGTCTGGTCACCTCGCCCTGCCAATTCACAGTTCAGCTGTTTACCTGGGGTTGTTTTCAGGGGGTTGGGGAGAGCAGCTTCACATGCCCTCGCGACCTCGGCGGATTGCTGGACCCTCGGTGGGTCCGTGGTTCTGGGGTTGTTTTTGAGGGGTTGGGGAGAGCAGCTGTCAACTTCTGTGTTTCTATGTTTTCTATGTTATTTACTGATTCTTTGTTGATGTATTACTGTGATTTTGAGATCTGTATGCTATGCCTTGGAATGTTCTTCTGTAATGTTTTTACAAATGCATATAAACAAAAAGTTCAAATGAAAAAAGTTTCAGCTGATACAAAATTATTGTTGCGAGACAGCTTTTGAGAGCAGGGAAATTTAAACACTGTGAAAAAGTGCTATGGCTTCCTGTTAAAACAGCGTGTTGACAGTACTTAACTTTTGTTTTTTTAATGTTTTTCTAGTAATCTGGGGGTTGCACAGGTGTTCTCTACTGTCCATATTTTTTTGTTTAGATATACATTTTGCATCTTTTTGATGGATATCTGGTTTGTAAGGGCACCCCAGTTTTTGGCAGCCAGCATGCTGCTGCAGTGGTAGGGGAATTTACCCCTTAGGTTTCCCTTGCTCACCTTCACCCCAGGCACAGCAGGCACAAGCACATATGTCCAGGCTATTATCAAGCTGCCTTAACAACATCCTTCCACTCCCTACACAGCTGACCCTACACGTCCACCCATACATCCACAGGTGGCGGTGATGGAGGGATGTGATGTCTCTCCCTCCCTAGAGACTAGAGCATTCCTGGGATGCTCAGTCCCCCCCCCCCCCAGCCCCTGATGACCCAGGGTCATTCCCGATCCTGGGTCACCAGCGTCGCATGCGGTAGTGCAACCATTGTGCCAATGGGCTGTCCTCTACTCTCCCTAATTCAGAGTTTACTTACACTGTCACTAATAATAGCTGTATTATGCTGGTGCATAATGGTGGAACTTAATGTAACACCCCCCTTCCCCCAAACATTGAGGCTTACCTTGAGGCCTGCTGGCCTAACTGGGACTGTGTTGTTCCCTCCGACCCCAGGAACTGGACTTTGCTGCAGAGGGGCTGGTCAGAGAGTTTCCAGGCTGCTATTTCTTCAGCACCACCTGCGCCACACTGGAATGGCTGGTTTTGCTGCACATCAGAGGCAGGGGGTGGTTGACAGCAGAGACTGCAGTGATACTTTCCTGCCACAACCAGAAGCTGCTGCTCACCCCTGCCACCTAAACCAGGGGGTGGTATAAGAGAACTGGATTGGTGGCCCTTCAAATCTCAACTTGGGGGTCACTGTCCTTGGAACTTGTGGCCACCACCATCTTGCTCAACTCTGGCCCTTGCTGCAAGTCTGTCAGGGTGTTGTATTGCAGAGCAAAGCTACTAAGACCTCTGGGGTGTTGGAGGACTGTGGTTTGGTGATTTTTTGTGTGGACCAGTAAACTGTCCTTATTAGGACTCTCTAGGAGGGCCTGATATGAGTGACAGGTACTTGAACCAATAGGAACTGACCTCTGACTGTGTCTGTAAGAGGGACTGTGCTGGAGGCTAGGAGATCTGCAGGATATGTCAGAGGGTCAACATAACATTGCAGCTAAATACCCTCATAAGAGAGTAGTGGCTAAAAGATAGCAGGCCGAACCTCCAAGAAGAAGCTTGACAAGCCACCAGATCAGGTTGTGTGGAGCGAGTCCAAGGAGGGAGCCCAGCTAATTTGAAAACACACCTGTAGATCAAAGATCCAAGGGCCTGAAGCAACAGGAGGAGCCATCCATTTGGGGAACTGTGAATAAGGGCAGGGCTGTACTACTTCAGGAAAAACCCTATTGTTATTGAAGGTATCTGTTCTTTGCAGTTTGGCAATCAGGCTAGATTACAAATACCCCATGTTTCGGGTCTGTTAAAGCTATTTTTGCAATTGCATTACCTTTGGGAAGGGATTGTTAATTTGAACACGTTGATCCATTGTATGTAAAATAACACCAACACCAGACAGCCCATGGCAACATCATCAGGTCTGCTGCGATCCAACCCTGAGGTACCTGGGAGCTGTGTGAGAGGAAGCTTCCACATGATTCATAGTAAATCCTGGTACCTTGTAAGAGAGGGTAGCAGCCTCCAGTACAGGAGGACCAGCAGAGTATCTGTACTATGCACAGCAGTATAGGACAGGCACTGAGGCAAAGGCTGTGCTAATGCTTGGATGCAGTTTCGGTTGGACAGACGAGATAATGATATCGTCTAATGAGATTTCCGTTTCTTAATGAATTCTCGTGTAATAATGTCTGTGATCTTGTAGACACTGCAACTATTTGTAGTAGTTGTAGTAAAAGAAATATGGTAGTGGTAGGGCTCAGGGGACTTTGTCCCCCCCCCCAGAACTAACCAATCCTGTGTAGGATGGGTGCGGTGGCGGATTGCCCCCTTTCCTGTCAGCACCCCACATATGAAATTTTGTCCACCATTTTTTACCATCCATCAAAAACTTCACCTGCTCCGGCTGATCTAAAACAGTTAGGGTAACTGTAGTTTCGACCATGCCTACACTAGGCACTTAAAGGCAATCTGTCATTTGGGCCTAGTCTGTGTAGAGGGCTTCTAAAGGCCACAGGCAGCACATGGTTCTGGCAGAACCTGCATAAGGCAACAGGCGACTGTCCGCACTGCTTGCACTAACATTGTGCTTTTCAGAACTCATGTACCTGGTATAAAGTTGTGTTATACTGTCAGACCCGCTCTCGTTATTGACTGCCATACTACAGTGCATGCTATCTGAGGGAACCTTACTTTGCTTGGGGTCTGCAGGAGGTCGGACCACAGTGGGGAAGGGGGCAGATACAGCATCCCAAGATGTTTGTTCTGACCAGTCACCAGGCCCCCTTAAAGCTTTTCTCTGCGTGGAGGCACCACACATTTATTCATCTTTGAATGTGAAACCCCCCCTCGCTGACCCATATTTTTCCTTCTCTTTGTAAATAGCTTCTTGACTACTAGCTCTCTTCCTTCTTGAACCTTGTTGCTGACCATCCACTGTTGTTTTGCCAATTACCACCCCTGACCTTCCTTCTGTCAGTCTTTCTTGTTATGTTTGAACATTCCTCACATTTCTCTCTATATAACCTTACTATCTTATTAACCCTTTCACTCCACAGGTCGGGTCCATGGTTTCTGCACTTATTATATATCTTACTGCCATTATCTGTATAATGCTTGCCATTTTTTGTTGTTTCTACCCATTGTATTTTTGTAGCACTGCTGTACTGTTCCTCTATTTGTACTATTGTACCCATGTTGCTGTTGTTCAACTGTTCTCCTTTTGTTGTACTCTCCCAGGTCGTGCCTGAAAATAGTCATTTTATGGCTAGTGCACCTACCCGGTTAACAAAAACTAAATAAATAAATGAGTGAGAAAGGAACTCGGGAGCCACTGCAAACATTGACAGCAGCTCATTGGAAGTGTAAGGTGGTAGCGTCTTGCCCCTTAAGCCAACTGAGGAGGACGCCTGTCCTACAGGAGCCTTAGAGTAATCCTTAAAGAGCTACTGACACTTCAAAGAAAACTTTAAAAAACTTAATAATTGGGTACAATTCTGCTTGCATTGCATTTATATTTTACTGTATATATTTCTCCTTCCCATAATTTATTAGTAAAGAAATGTATACAAATAAATGATTGTTGTCCCTTACAGTTCATTTTGAGTTCATCTGCCTCTATAGCTTACTCCCTACTTCAAGTCATAATCCTCAGTTGTGACATCACAGTCTGTTGCCATGGAAGTAACTGTGATGTCACAAGCAATGCTCTATGACTTTAGGTAGGAAGAAAGCAGCAGGAATAGACAAACTCTTCAGGATCAGAGATCCTGTTTTCATGCAAATGACCTCAGTAATAAATAATGGGGAGGAGGAATACAGCACTAATGGGAAACACAAACTGGACAGTGTCTAAATATTATATTTTGTCAAAGTTATCATGAACCTGTGACCAGCTCTTTAAGGTTGATAGGGATGTAGTACCACTTCATAACTATAAAACTAATCTGAAGGCGCACTAGTCTTAAGTGAACCTGCAAATCATTGTTTAAATATTGTCTGTGTTGGTTTACACAAGAAGTAGCACATATAGTATTAGTAGGCAAATATAAAAATTGTGTCCATTTCTCTGGATACAGAGGGCATTCTGTTTATTGTAGACGTGGCACCCCCAACAAGAGGAATATAAAATCCTTAGTTTTTTATACCATGGAACTTTTTTTTATATTAACAAAATAATTTTTTCATGACACAAAACCTCAGTGATTGCAGCAAACATACAGCTGCTCTTCCAGCTGCTGTCATCAATAATGCCATGATTCCATGTAATGGCATTTACTCTGCATGAGAGAAAACAAGGATGACAGCCAAGTGTCTCCTTACTGTATGTACTAGTGCATAAATAATATCTTCAGTGCATTCCCAATATTTATCAGTGTCAGACATTACTAGTAGTCTTAACAGAAAGTCATACTAAAACAAGTACAGTTTTAATGTTATATGGTTGTGGGTCCGTTTAGACTCACTATGTCTCACACAGTTTTACAAATGAATGAGCTATATATAGGTATTGGTAGTGTCTTCTGGATTGTGTATAAAAGCACCACCCATTATTTGTCTGACAGAATTCACATGTAGCCATAGACCATTATTAGAATCTGTTTTATCGGAAGTGGAAACGTTGACCAGGGGCTGTACTCTTTTCAGATGTTTACAGGGGTCTGGTCTGTAATACTTGCCTCAGTTCCTCTGTTACAACTCCTGCTCTGGCAGTACCAAGCAGGTCCTGGTCCAACTTAGGCTCCCACCTCTGTACGTCCCTGTGATGTCCTCCACTCCCTTGTAGCAGAGCTGCTTCACATCTGGATCCAACTTGTGTGGGCAGGGACTTGTTTCCTGGAGCATGTACTGGTCCTTTGAACAGGGGTGGATAGCAAGTGCCATCACAGTGCCTATGCCACTCGCTTCCCATTGAAAAAGGGGCTGAGGTGATGGGAGGTCACTGCATGTTGCCTCCAAAGCACACTGCAGACTCCAGCTTGATGAGAGAGCTGTGTGCCTGTTTTTCTTTTGTGTGTGTTGTTACAAATGAAACATTTAACATAAGGCCCAGCTTAGCAATTCTTGGGGTGATGGGAAAAGATTCTGGGATAACATCAAAAGCATCCTTTGAAAGGAGGACAAGAAGCACCCTCAGCTGCTCAGTATCAGTAACACCCCCACTACAGACCCTCTAGCTATTGCGGAAGCCTTCTATAAGGCCTTCACCGATCTTTCCCCAGTGTTACTACCTGCCTATTTTGAGCCTGGTTTGAACCATTCCAACAACGTATCTACTGAGTGTTCTCACCCGACCTTCTACTTTAAAAGGGCGATGGTGAAGGACACCTTAACTATGGTTAAGAAAGTACTAGGTAAGACCAGACTGGTCAGTGACGGGATAGACATGAAACTTCTATCCCTCACCCTGGACGTTCTATAGTGCCCATTATCATGCTGTACAATAAGTCCCTGGCCCTTGCTCATTTCCCAGCGGTTTGGAAGCAGGCCCTAGTTATGCCAAAGGAGGCGACAAGTCTCTGGTAGCCAACTACAGACCCATCTCGATCCTCTTCCCCCCTGTCCAAGGCAGTGGAAAAGATTGTGGCTGGTCAACTCATCGACTACCTCAGTAAGTATAATCTACTATGCCCCAACCAGCATGGCTTCAGACAAAATCACAGTACCACCACTGCCCTGCTGGACTACATGGACTATGCACATAAGGCCCTGGATGAAGGCAGACTGGTGGGGCCTGTTTTTATTGACCTCACCAAAGCCTTCGATACAGTCAACCACCCCCTGTTACTGACCCAACTGCAAAACATGGTTGTGGCGCCCAGTGCCCTTTGCTGGTTCCAGGACTACCTGATACGAAGAAATCAACGTGTCAGAATTGGGCAAACAGTATACAGCGCAAGAGAGGTATCATTAGGGGTACCCCAGGGATCAATACTGGGGCCCCTACTCTTTAGCCTCTTCTTAAATGACCTTCCCACAGCCTGCAACACCAAACTCAGACCATATGCAGACGATGCTGTACTTCTGAGCAGCAGCACGTCTCAGGCTGCCCTACAATCTGAGCTGTAGACTCCTTCTCCAAATTTGAGGACTGGTTCTGTAGTCATAAGTTGCTACTAAACTGCAAGAAGACCAAGGCCATGCTTATATGCAGCCCCCACAACAAAAATAAGCACCACCCCATCATCATCTCCAACTCATGCAGTGAAGAACTGGAACAGGTCCACTTGTTCAAGTATCTGGGGGTCATAATAGATGATACCCTCACGTTTGTGCACCATATTGACTCTCTGATCAAGAAAGTCAATACCAAGATTGGTGTCCTGTACAGGCACAGGCAATACTTCTCTCCGGGGCCCTCCGCCTCTCAGTCCACAGCTCCATCTTATCTACTATTGACTATGGACTAGTGGTCTATGGGGCAGCAATGGATACAGCGCTCAAGAAGGTTCAGACTGCACTCAACAAAGCCTGAAGACTCACCCTGGATGCTGAGCATGGCATGCACACCTGTACTCTGTAAAACGCGCACATTTGCTGTCATTAAGAAACAGGGTCAAATTCCAGACTTACATCCTAGGGAAGAAGGCTCTGTTGGGTTAATCACTGACTTGTGTAGACAGTTTGATCAAGGCGGCCAACTCGTTACAGGTCACCAGGGGGAGGACTAGAGGGGGCCTTGGATATCCCCTTCCATAGCACCTCACTTGGGCAACGTGCATTTGCCTACTGGGCCACCCTGTGGATGGATGGATGAATGAACTATTGGCCACCAGTTTTCTGGACCAATTCTAAACTGACCTCAAATAACACCTAATAACACCCTTTAAGTGCACCTGCCCCTAAGTCCAGCCACACCCGTTCTCTCTGCCCCCCAGCAAGCACTAGGCAGGCCTCAGGTACCCGTTCCCTCTGTCCTTTCTCATGACTTGCTTCACCAATCAGTTCGCGTCATGCTCCTTCAGCACCCGCCACCCCCGCATCCCCCCCCAACTCCCAGTCCCGTGAGTTTTCCTAACAATCACTACTAGTGTAAGCTGCCTGACCATGCCCCCTCCCACCCCACCATTTACTCTAGCACGTCTTATCCACTCAGCCTCCCTCACCCCCATTTCTCCCTATACTTTATCGCCCTTCTTCCCCAACTCTTCACCTCCACCGCAATACCTGCCTCTCTCTCTCGGACCTCCTTTCTTCACTCCACTGCCAAGCTATCCACATCCCTCTGAATCTACTGACAAGGCACTTTGTGACTGCTTATCCCCCCCCCCAATAAAGTGTTTTTCTTATTATTTTAACTTGTACCTATGTTTTGAGTTATTCTGTAAGTTCTGAATCCAAGCTGTATCGTTCATTGTGATGTACCTTTGCTTTCTTTTAATGTACTTTGTTTTGCAGTCTGTGACATGGAACCTTTGTAAAAGAGCTTGTGCTCCAAGGCCTATCCGAATCACTAAATAAATTAATTAATTAATTAAAATAACTTCCAGTCAGTGTGTTAGCCCCTTTTGTTAGTGAAAGTGTCAGGTTATAACATCGATTAGTAACAAGGTCTGCTTTCTCTAAAGTTTAGTGCAGTGAGTTAGTGCTAAATTGATGTTGCTGTGACTTGTAGTAACACAAAACTTGTTTGTAATTAAATATGTAAATTGAGATGATTTATATAGGTACCCCATTGACTATCTAAGGAATAAGGCATGACAAAGGGGTGATTATGCTATTTTTTTTTTTTTTTGTCATTTCTGTTTATGCTCCCTTGCTCTCTACCCCCAAGTCTCCCAAGGCACTCTGCTGGTCGTCCTACCTGTACTGAGGTGCCATCCTCCACATAGCCTCTGTATGTCCCCCCCCCCCAGGTGAAGACAGGTTGAAGGGGACATACCCCCGAACTTCATTTGACTTGTTAGGAGGCATCCATTGGCTCTGCAGGGATGGTCTTAGCAGTGTCAGGGTCCTTCATCATCGGTTGGTGTTGGGGGGGGGGGGGAATTTTTCATTTTTTCTCGCTGATGCACACAAGAGGCTTTGCATGCAAGAATGGAACGCATAGTATGGCACAGTCCACAGTCAGCAAGACTCCTCCCACCCACTAGTTTAACCTCACAGTGCTGCCCCCTCCATCCAGGTTGCAGTGTGGCTGTGGCAGACAGAACCCTCCATCCCTGGGAAAGATGTCCTCTGGGACCCTCAGTGATTCTTCTCCTGTCTGGCCCCAACGACTGGGGCTCTTTCCCAAAACCAGGTCACCGGTATCACAAGCGGTAGCGCTACTACTGTGCCGATGGGCCAGCTGACTTCTGTTGTGTTAACATACTGAGTGGCAGTTTGGACAAGGGAATGCAGCCACTATGAATTACATTGACATAGCATAATTCCCCAGTGGAGTTGCCTTATTGCACTTATAAAATGTTCGGTAATGGGGCCGGCCGTGACCTTGGAGGAGAGAGGAATCCTGGTCTCTGCTGCAATACTGCTATCTGGGTGGCCACAGGTGGCAGTGCAGGCTGGAGCCACAACACAGGGAGGGGAGTGTCGTTGCTCTGACATCTTGGTGTCAGATGCACCAGCTCCGCAACACTTGGGGGGGGGGGGGGTAGAAAATGTAAAAATCCCTGAGCAAGCAGGATGCTGTCTGCCGTCCAGCCCCAGTTCCTGCACCACCGACAGAGGCTCTTGCTCCCTGACCAACACTTTAACTTTGTCCAGGGGTAATATTACTCACACACAGTACTGAGGCAGTGCTGATGTATACTGAAGCACTCAAGTTACAGTTTGCATTGGCTGTCATGTGATGTGTGAGTAACATTCTCTCATTATGGGTGTGATAAGAAACAGTAAATAGTGTAAGAAGTTGAATCAGAATTGTGAACAGATTGGAAGATGCATTTAAAACTATAAGTCCCAAAATATGCATTTTAAGAGTTCAGTCATTTATAGTGATATCTCAAAGTCTCAATATATCTCGAGCTACAGTATCTACATATCCCTATTCATTTTAGTAGGAATCTACTGTGATATAGCTGGATATATCTGAATGTTTTCTGACACATCTCTGGCTACCATTGTATCCCAATATAGCTAGAGCTATTGTTATCTACATATCCCCATTCATTTAAATGGGCATCTACTGTGATATAGCTAGGTATATCTGGATATTCTGTCTCCCAAAGCTGGTCACAGGGCTAAGGTACCGCTGGGAGATCCATTTCCTGTTGTGGACCATCAGGCAGGAAGACAAGGTTCTGCAGCAGGGGTGTCCTCACCTCCAATTCTGGATCCCACCAGTCTATTTCCTGCCTCACAAGTGGCAGGTACTCTGCAGCAGAGCTCTGTCTTTTTGGTACCGAGCAGCTGTTGGAACATACTTCATTTTTTGGGGTGTTGTCCTCTCACTTAGGACTTGTGTTTCCCCTTGTCTGGGACTCATTTGATGTCCCTATCAGTCGCAGGGGCTCCAGGCTCAGTCATGCATGCTTCACAGCCTGCCCCCCCCCAACACCCAGCCGCAATCAGAGATGAGAGAAAGGGACAAGAAAAATTTCTGTGGCCTAGAACAGTGTTGGAGGAAGAAGCAGTGCTCCCGGGACCTTTGGTTACCGTTTCTGTTTGTGATCCACATCGATTGCACCTTGCATCACCAGCTGCAAGCTGCGTGGTCGCAAAACCTCTTTCCCTCATTTTCTTCGGGTCCTGGGAACCTCCAGATGCTGTAGCACAGCAGGAATCCCCCGACATCCACAATGATTGCACAGTGAGTACTACTGGGGTTTGGACTGGTGGGTGGACAAGCCCGACCATCGGGAGTGAAGAAGGCAGCCCTCAAGTGGGGGAAATAAGAGAGCAAATCCATGGCAGCAGCCATCTTTGAGCACCTGTAGGGCCATTTTTTTCCACATGGTCCCTCTTCTCACATCCAGAGCTCCCAAGGCCCAGACCAGGAGACATCAGTTTTTCCAGGCCCAACAGACCCTCTAGTAATTTGCTATAATTCAGTTGAAGTCCCATAGTCTGATTAATCATTTGCCTGTCTCTGAAGGACTTAGAGTTTGGAGAACAGTGCCCTTACCCAGCTGAGGCACACCATTCTGGACCTCTTAGGCACCCTAGTGCATGTCTGGGTCTGCTAAAGTTTTTTTGTCTCCATGTCCCTGCACATATCGTCGGAAACGGCTCAAGTAAAACCCACAGACAAACCATCCAGGGGCAGAAAATGCCACAAATGTAAATCTCCCCTGTTGGCCACCTTTGCAGGATCTATGTGCTTAAAATATGAGAATGTAGCCTCCTGGGACTCTGCTAACACAGGGGAGGGCTCCTCATCACCCTCCCACCCCGCTGGAGGGCACCCAGAACACACACCCAGAGGTGTCCTTTACGCCTCTCGCCCCGAGAGTCTCAGCAACAGACTCGGCTTCAGCTGGCCCCTGAGTTGTTCGAAAATCTGAACAGGAAATTTGTCAGAAACCCAGCCTGTTTTGGTTTGCAGCCCCCTACCTCACCAAGCAGGGGCCGCAAACAAACTACGTGGAAACGCACTCCGGTCCCTGCCTCAGACGCAAAAGAACTCACGGGACATTGTCACACCAAGAGAAACAACCCCACTCTCTTGTTGCTAAGGACAAGGCTAGGGACAGTTTTCCCCATCATAAGCAGAAGAAGTGTAGACAGAGATCACCTTCTTCTTCAGATACCAGTTCATCTTCTCCAGAGGAAGGAGAACTACCAGACAGCTCCCTGGATTCAGACACAGAGTCCACCTGGCACTTCGATCTAGAGGACATGGATTTCTTCAAGAATGTCATAGAGGAGATTCACCTAGGTTCCACTCCAACCACTCCTAAGCCCTCCAAACTGGCCTTCAAGTTGTCATCAACTGTTAAACCATCCACAGCATTTCCTGTTCTGCCAGCAGTTGAGGACCTGCTCAAAGAAGAGTGGCACAGCCCGGAAAAGACTTACCCGGTTCCGCGATGGTTGTCCAAACTGCTAAAGTTTGACAAGAACAATCTGAAACATGGCTAAATCTGCCCAAGATTGACCCTCTGATCTTGAACCTCACGAAAAAGACCATCATCCCGGTGGACAGAGGGGCTACTCTCAGAGACCCAGTGGACCATAAGGTGGATTCCTCCTTTAAAAAGGCTTTTCAGGCATCTGCGGTGTCTCGGAAAGTTGGGTCACAGACCTGGCTTTTCAACTGGCAGAGGACTTAGAGAAGAATTAGGATGTACTACAACAACTCCAATCTATTGGTCTAGCCTCCACCTATTCAGCAGATATATCAGAGGATGCAGTTAGATGCGCGGCCACAACCATGTATTATCAGACCTCAGCTAGATAAAATCTTTGGTTACGGGCATGGCAAGCGGATAACCTCATCAAAAATCTATCTGGTAAATGCCCCCTGTGAAGGAAACCTTCTCTTTGGATCCGCACTCAAGGAAGCAGTAAAGGAATTGGGAGAAACGACTAAGGAGCGTATGCCTCAATCAAGACTGAGAGACAAATCCTGGTCCGGCAGATCTAGGTGGCCTTTTCGTGGCCAAAACTACAACAAGGGACAAAATAGAGGGTATTCAGACAAACGACCCTGGTTTTCATCTCGTAATCAACACATTTACAGAGGCAGAGGAAGCACCAACCGTGAGACCAGAGGCCAGGCCAAAAAATCCTCGAGTGAGATTGTTCAGACCCATCCCTGCATAGGGGGCAGATTTTCCAATTTCTTTGGGGAATGGGTCCATTCCACTACAGACAGATGGGTACTGGACAGTGTCAGCAAGGGATATGTAACAGAGTTCAACTCAAAACCCCCATTGCCTCATTTTTGTTCCCTCACCTCTTTCGACAGCACCCACCAAAAGTCAAGCGATGCTGCAGGCAATGACAGACATATTGTAGAAAGGGACCATAGAACCAGTGCTCCACTCAGAGCACTTCAGGGGCATTTATCTCCTCTTCTTCATCATCCCAAAGTGCATGGGGGGGTTTCACACCAGTGTTAGACCTGAAATTCTTGAATCGCTTTATCCGCGACAGGTCTTTTAAGATGGAGACGCTTCCCTCCATCATCAGGGAGCGTCATCTGGGAGATATCCTGGCCTCCATCGATCTGCAGGATGCTTACTTGCATATTCCAATTCAGGAGTCTCACAAACAATATCTCAGATTCACGGTGCAGGACAGTCACTTCCAGTTCAGAATGCTACCATTTGGGCTTTCCTCGGCCTCAAGAGGGTTTCTCCAAGGTCCTAGTGACAGTGATTGCCCACCTGCGCTCCCAAGGGATTCAGCTTTTCAAATATCTGGACGACATCTTAATCAGAGCCCCTCAATCTAAACAAGCTTTGCAGGCAGTGGAGGAAGTCATTTGATGCCTGTCCGCATACGGATTTGTCATCAACGGACAGAAGAGTTCCCTAGTTCCAGCCCGGACTCTGAACCATCTGGGGCAGACTTCCAAACACAAAGAAGAAAAGTTTTTCCAACCCCGGAAAAATTCAAGGGCTTAAAGTCCTTTCTGCAGAAGTTTCAGCATGCCTGCAAGCTCCCAGCTCGGATGTTCCTGCAGCTCATAGGGACGATGGTCTCCTTGGCAGACACAGTACCCTTGGGCCTTAATCCATGAGACCCACACAAGCGACCCTCCTCAAGCAGTGGTATCCACACAGGTACAGCCAGAACCACAAGATATCTATTCTGCAGCACATGAAGCACAGTCTTCATTAGTGGACAGTGAGATTGAATATCATCGGGGCCGCAAACTAGGCCATCCACGTCAGGTGAGAATTACTACCAATGCCAGCCTCAGAGGATGGGGAGCACATATGCCTCATCAGTCGGTGCAAGGCAAGTGGTCCCTTTTAGAATTCCACCTCAGTATCAATGTGCTGGAAATGAGGGTGATTTGCCTAGCTCTCCAAAGCGTCAAGGATCATGTGCTCGACCAAGATGTCCTGGTACTTACAGATAACTGCACCACGATAGCTTACATCAGTCATCAAGAAGGACACAAGGAGCACTCGTATGCTAAGAGAGTCTCTCCTATTATTCCAGTGGGACGAGTGGCATGTATCCAGTCTGGTCCCTGTCTACATCCCAGGTCAGGAAAACATTAACGCGTATTGGCTCAGTCACAAGGATATTCTGCCAGGGGAGTGGGAACTAAAAGACAGCGCTTTTCAGCAACTCACACTCTGCTGGGGTTGCCCTCAGGTGAATCTCTTCGCTTGCAGACAAAACACAAAAGTTCAACAATTCTGCGCCCTTGCCAAGGATGAGCTAGTAATAGGCCAGGACATGTTCTCCCTTCACTGGGGTCACTATGGTCTTCTTTACGCATTCCCTCTCATTCCCCTCCTATCCAGGGTTTTCCAAAAAGTAGCTCGGGACCAAGCCGAAGTAATCTTAGTGAGTTCTCATTGACCCCAGCGCCCTTGGTTCCCACTTCTGATCCACATAGCGATAGAACCCCCAGTCAGATTTCATATCAGCCTGGATCTTCTTCATCAAGGTCCGATAACTCATCTGATTCTATGCAATCTGTCCCTGTCAGTGTGGAGATTGAGTGAGAAACCCTGAAGAACCTTGGCTACTCCATATATATGATTGATATGATGATATAATCTCAGCACCAATCTTCCTCTAAAGTGTATTACAGAATCTGGCACAAGCTTTTATTTTGGCTTCAGTTCAAGAAACTAGCTGATCACCCAGTATCCTTGCCAACTTTTCTCCAATTTCTTCAGGAAGATTTTGAGAAGGGCCTGCAACCAGCAACCCTAAGGGTCCAGGTCTCTGCTTTAGGGGCTCTCCCTGTTGGTCGGTAACGGAGAATCTCGAGGGTCTCATCCTCATGACAAATGGTTCCTGAGAACAATTACCTTAAGGCACCCACCAGTAAAGCCAGTTGTTCCCCCTTGGCGCCTCAATCTAGCCCTCAAGGCTCTCACTAGTGCCCCCTTCGAGCCCTTGAGGGAGATACCTCTTCTCCATTTGATAATGAAAGTAGTCGTCCTCATAGCCATTACTACTGCACAACAGATCAGCAAACTGGGGGCACTTTCTACCAAGGAACCTTATACCGTTTTCCACCAGAACTCGTAGTTCTCTGCACAGACTCAGGTTTCTTACCGAAAGTAATGTCACCATTCCACTGTAATCAGGAGATTATTATCCCTTCCTTCTGCCCTAATGACAAAGAGAGGGAATTGCTTGCCTTGGACCCGAGGTGAGCACTAAAACTATATCTTAAACAAATGGAGTCCCTACGCAAGTCATCAAGCCTTTTCGTTCTGACAGCAGGTCCACACGTGGGTAAAAAGGCCTCTAAAGACTCTGTAGCCAGATGGATACGCTCTACCATTAACAAAGCCTACAGACAAGTTGACTTGCCTCCACCACGTTGGGTAAAATCCCACTCTACTGGAGCCATGGCTACCTCTTGGGCAGAATTCAGAGACGCTTCCCCAGCTGACATCTGCCATGCAGCTACCTGGTCTTCACTTCACACCTTTACCAGATTTTACAAGCTGGATGTGACTGCCTCTGCCACAGCATCCTTTGGCTATAGGGTTCTACAGGCAGTTGTGGACTGATAACTGATGTACCTTATCTACATTCTTCCCACCCAGGGATGTCCCAGTTGGACCACTGCTATTATATATCTCAGCTGTACCATAGCCCTGCAACCAGCTTCAGGAGAGAGAAACTGAAATTTAAATACCTGTAAATTTATTTTCCCCGACTGCTGGTCGCAGGGCTACTTCTCTTCCCGAACGTATAAAGATGATCAGTTGGCAGTGTTGTTTTCTAACATGTTTCTATCTTCCAGTTGTGTTTTCTACACAAAGTGGATTGGTTGACAAATTATTGGCGGGATCCAGAAGGAGAGGTGAGGATACCACTGCTGCAGAGCTTTATCTTCCTGTCTGACGCTCCGCTACAGGAAGAGGATCTCCCAGCTGTACCTTAGCCTTGCGACCAGCAGTCAGAGAAAGAAAATTTATAGGTATTTAGATTTCAGTTTTTCTCAGTCCTCCCTGGCTGCCACTGTAGGTATTATAAGTGTGAGCATCAGTTTAACATAACACATAGTCAGAATACTTTGAATAATGTGTTGTTAGACATGCATACTGTGAGCTTGTTTCAAAGATTTAACCTTTAACCTCAAAATATAACTAGACACGTAACTTGTAATAGTTACACATAACTGTAATATATATATATATATATATAGAGAGAGAGAGAGAGAGAGAGAGAGAGAGAATAACTAACCCCAAAGTGTTAAGAACTAACTGGTTCACCACACCAAGTTAGTGTGGTGACATCATTGGCACAAGAGTGAAGCTCAAAGCTCGAGTTAACGAGGTGTGGTGAAACTGTGAGTTCTGAACACTTAGGATTTTTTGTTTTATATAATACAACAGTAAGCATGTTTTTCTAATTTATTTTTTTTAACATGAATGTTTTTATTCATATTTTTAAAAGTACAACATGAAAACAGTAACTGAGTGCAAATAAAAAACAAGGAGATATATACGAAACAACACAAAACAGTGAGCCCAGAACAGAAGTAACAAGTGCAGCAGTAACATTATAAGTCCCAATTAAGCAAGTATGGTCTAGAATCATCATAAGAGGCAGTATCAAGATATCAGCAGAAAAATTAAACAGTCTAAATACAATTTAGTATATGCAAAGTGAGGTAAACTGTTATGTGCTAGATAAAAAGGGTATACAGAGGAGGTACTGTGGAGCTAATGAGGCGTGGCTAGATAATCAAGCAGGATAAAGTATTAACACACCAAATTCATGGAGGATTACAAGGCTGTGGTGGGGGAACTGAACAAAGATGTGACTTAAGAGTCAGCCCGGTGGCACTGAGGGTTGAGGCGCCGGATGCCCCACCTCGTGCTACGTCAGTGACCCGGGTTTGGGAACGGACTTGGGGGTGGACCAGGGGGAGGAGGATCGAGCGTCCCTGGTACTGCTTTCCAGGGAGGGTGAGGAGGGACTCCCGCGAAGTTGCTGGCTCCTGGCGGTGGCTAGGGAGTTTCGCAACTCATGGTGCAATGGTGGGGTCGGTGTAGGCAGACGTCTGACATGCGGTGCATGGGAGCACATGCCAATGCGTCCGTGGTGTCACTGCCTGCCCGTACAGTGGAGGAAACACTCAGGGCACAAAAAAATGTCTGAATCTTCCAGCGCGAATGAGGGTCTGCCTGCGGCGCCACACCGGATGCTCCAAGAACTGCCTCTGGCCCTGACCCCATGGCCTTCCACGAAGGGGGTCCGCGATGTGGCTTGAGAGATGGAGAGGGAAGGAGGTAGTAGCTCAGGCACAGCGCCCAGTGCAGGAGCCGCCAGTGGACCAGACCTAGGGGAACCATAGGAATACCCCAGCCAAGGAGGTAAGGCTGAATGAAAAATGAAACAAACAAAAAAAAAGAAATGTGACTTAAAAAAGGAGTCCCATTTTTTAATGATAAAGATCCAACTTTCCGGTAGCAGCAAAGGATAATCTTTCAATAAGGGCTAATTGAGCTAAGGCTGAATGCCAGAAGATCAGGGAAGGGGCAGAAGAACGGCGCCAAAACATAAGTAACAGTTTTTTTGCCTCTATTACAGCAGCAAGAAACCAACATTGTGATGCTTTAGGCATTATAGAGAACTGAGTTGGAATACCCAGAATGCAGTGCTCAGGAGGGGGTATGATTGACCAATTCAAAATTTTTGAATAATCCAGCAGAACAGTCTGCCACCAGCTGATTAATTTAGGAGAACTCCAGAGAATATGTAGGAGTCAGCATCAGGCTGTGAGCAACACCAGCAGGAGGAATGTGGTAACAAGGACATACCTCTTAAAACTTGTGGGGTTTTATTCCACCTGTGAAGAATCGTAAGTTTGCTAAGACAACTTTTAAAATAGTCTGTAATTATTAATTAATTACTAGTCATAATTTTTTATATATGGATAACCATGGTTTTACGCCGCGTTATAACCACCGGTTGATATTTTGTGTTACAGCTGGGCGGTTTATGATGGTGGCTGTCAATCTAGCTCACGCTACAGTCAGCGCGAGCTAATCAAACTGTTCCCAATGCCGCCAACTCAGTCAACCCAGTGTTATAAAAAATGATGACCAATAATTAGATAAAATAAAACATGGGTGGGTTGGTGTAACACCAGAATTTTACACACAGCCTCGGTGTATGATGCTTTTGTAAACCCCTTGAGCTTCGCACTCTGGGTTTATATAGTATCCCACACCTCGGGTGAATGTGTAAAATTCTGGTTACACACACACACACACCCATGTATTACTCTGTGTTTAATAATGTGTGCAGTAGGTTTTTTAGGGGCAAACAGCAGACTGATAACTGCACCTGTTAAAATGTGTTCTATACATTCTGAACTGTTAGAACAATACATTCTAAAGCATGTAGAACAACTTTATTGAAACACAGGAAAAACATGTTTACTGTGTTATTTATGAATGCCTGCAACATAGAGTATGCACATAAGGCCTTCCTTATAACCACATGGTGGCAGTGAAGGGGGTTAATAGACTAAACTACCATTGCCCAAGTAGTACAACGTACAGCAATACAGGGTATGGGATACAAAACGTTTTGTCTTACATAAAGGCATAAAATACAGTTTACCTCAGTGCTTCGGTACTGTAGACATGGATACTGAAATTGAAATTCTGTCTTGGCATCCAGCAGTGACAAATTGAACACCACGGGCAATACCATCCCTTAAATAGTTGTCAATAGCAGAGCTAGCCAAGGATTACTTTTTATTGGTTTCACGGTTTCTAAGCTAATATAATGGTGGCTAGCTCTGTTACAGCAACAATAAATTTGGCATAGCAACACACAAATGCCACTGTCAGGTTTATTGCATTTAAAATGGCTCGCAATATAGCCTAGAGGTTACGGCAGCAAGTTGTGAACAAGCTTTGTACATCCAGCAGACCTAGGTTTGATTCCCATCACCTCCTCTTGCATGCTGTGAGATGCTGAGCTAGTCACTAAACCTTCCTGTGCTCCCTGGTCATCCTTCCAATTCTAAACAGGGTTTGTGCCCAGTGGGCTGTAGGCGGTTACCAAAGAACAAAAAAGAAATAAAAGGTAGTTTTCCATCTGATGTCTTCTAATCTGACCTCTGAACCAGGAAAGCTTACACTCCTGAAATGGCTTTTAGATTTGCTTTTCTGTGCAAGTGTGATACAGTATTCCTCTTGTGTTTGCTCTAAATGAGAAAGAAGTATGTGATGAACTCCAGGTACAAGTAATCCCTGTATTACAGTAACCTGTTTGCATGTGACCTAATATACGTCTGTATGTATTTCTTTGCGAAGATGTACCAGTCGGTGCTATAATTCTAACCTTCCTTTAGTGAGTTATCAGTTTTGAGTACCTTGATTTCTTTGTCATACCCGTTTAGTGTTAGACTCCCCTCTTTCCATTTGTTTTGCAAGAGACAAACAGAAAGACAGTACAACATCACCTACTGTAATAAAGGCAGATTTATTTTAGCAGTTACTTCAGGCTGTGACTGAGAATGAACTGATTACATTACTCATTGTCGTTACATAATTGTAATCAAATAACGTTTTTATCATGTACCATTGAATGTCTCCAGTCTGTACTGCAGTTTACATGTCAGCCCCTGGATAAATGTATGTTGAACTAATTGAGTTAGCAGTAATATGATTTGAGGATCTGTTCTACTTGTCTTGTACTTAAAAAAAAAAAAAAAAGACTCTAGTCAGGTTGGGGCATAGGCCAGGCCTCTTTCTGGTAGTATTTAAAAATCAGCTATTAAGTTATCCTAGTAGTGCTGTTTTCAGTGTCAGATATAGGTCAGTTAGAATTAACAAAGATGTTTTGTGAAGTATTTTCTTTAACGGCTGCTGTGTTTCTGTGCCTCTGTTGAGTTGCTTTGTTTTGTAAGCATGCATTAGAATTTAAACTAGTGTGCCCTTTTCGTGCTTTACACAATTTTCATTTTATATTCTCTTCCTCTCAGCAGTCAGCTTAGGCGACATATGCTTTACTGGTATTTAAGGATTTCTGGAGATTAGAAGGCAGAACTAGTGCCTCGGCCCTCAGTATCTTTTGCCCATGGGGGGTTGGGAGTCCTAAAGTAAAACAAGCATTTGTCAATGCCAAAAGTTTTATTTGGTATTGCTATTGTACCGCAGCGGTCAGCAGGACTACGGTTCCCAGCAGAAATGTATAATAAGTAATATCTTCGCACAGTTATGAAAGAAAAATGTGCTACCCCCATCCCCCCCAACTGATCAGCTGCCTGCCCGACGTGCATTCAGTAGAAAGCCGTGGTGGCTAACGGTCCCTCCTCCCAACCCCATCACTCATCTGCCTGAAGTGTTTTAAAAAAATAAATAACCCTGGTGGCTAGCAGCCCTCCTACCCCCACCCACCCGATCACCTGCCCGCCTGATGTGTTTTAAAAATAAATAACCTTGGTGGCTAGCAGTTACTCCCCACCTGATCACCCACCGCGATGTTAAATAACCCTGTCCCTGGTGGCTAGCAGTCCCTCCCCATCCGATGACTGCATCAGTACTGCTTGACCCCCCATCTGTATCCCAGATCACCCATACAGAAAAAAAATATTTCCCCTAGTGATCTAGTGAACCTCATCCCTCCCTATCCCCGATCCAAGGAGGGATGGGGTTCACTAGACCACCAGGAAAAAATATTTTTTTTACTATATGGGGGATCTGAGATAGGGATGGTGGGGGTTGGGCAGTACTGGACACAGGTGATCAGGTGGGGGGAGGGAGTGCTAGCCACCAGGGACAAAGTTGTTTTTTTAAAACACATTGGGTGCATTTTCTCTGCTTGCACTGCAGAACTGTAGGCCCCCCTCCCAAAGTTTCCACTTTCCTGCTATGTTACTGCAGAACTGTAGTTCTCCCAAATGTTCCATTTTCCCTCTGTCGCTGCAGAATTGTAGCCCCTACCCCAAAGTCTGAAGATCTTATTGTGACTGCAGAAATGCAGGTCCCCCAGATTTTGCATTTACACACTGCCACTGCAGAACTGTAGCCCTCACAAAGTTTGAATATCCCCGATATAACTGCAAAAATGTTGTAGGGCCCACAAAGTTTGAATATCCCAGCTGCCACTTCAATACTGCAGTAGCCCCCGCAAAGTTTGAATAGCTCCGATGTTACTGCAGAACTGCAGTATCACCCACAAAGTTTAAATACCTACAGTATCACTGCAAAATTGTAGTCTTCCCAAAGTTTTAATTCCGCTGGTGCCAGTGTCATTGCAGAAAAGTCCCCCAAAAGTTTGAATTTCTGTGCTGCCATTGTAGTCGACACCCTTATCTGTTACTTGGGATCCACGGTCGAACCCAGCTCCTGCCCGGCACGGCGGTGTGGTGAGGGTTACCGGTGTGGTGGAATGTGCTGTGTGGCGCTGGGGTCTTCATTTCCGCTAGCATCCCCTTCTCTATCATGAGCAGTAGGCCGTCAGAGTCCACAATAATAGCAAGTGTTAGCAGCAAGGGCAGGATGGCTACCAATCGCCAACTGCGGGAATGTAAATGAAGAGCCCGCTTCAGCCCAGCCGCTACCCTGCCCACCTTGCCAGCAGCGCCTCTTGTTGCCGGCAAGGCCCACATCCTGATGATGGGAAAGGACAGGTGAGCGAGCGCAGCCCACCTCGACGGCAGCAGCAGCTGAGAGTCAAAGCAGCTCCCCCAGGCTGTCCCATCGCCGCAGCAGTTGGATTTCTGCTTGCAATGCTGGTGACCCAGGTTCAGTAGCAGACCAGGGAGTCAGAGGGCCGGCTGGGGGGAGGATGTCTGAATGTCCGATGGACCGCTCAGCTCCTCCACGGAGAGGGGGGCACACTGACTCGGGGGTGGCCTGACCTCTGGTGACAGTCAGCGGTATCGCAGCCCCGATGCCTGCACCAAGAGGGGAGAGTGTGATGGATGCCAGCATTAGTCTTGGCGTCATGGCACGTCACACTCTCGGAGGGCGTACATAGACAAAATGCCTCTCCCAGCACAACACCAATGCGAGGGCCTGATAGTGGGTCCTCACCTGCCTGCGGCTGCAGTACCGCCCCCGGGATCCCAACGACGACTTGATCCCTCGGGGGGGGGGGGTTTAGAGGGTGCCCCCCCACCATTTTTCCGATTGGGGGGTAAGTCAGGGCTCCATGGGGGAGTCCTTGGTGGGAAGAGGCAGCCAGAGTAAGGCAGTCGAACAGTGCTGTGTTTGGGTGTGGGTAAAAATAGAAAAAAAAAAGCAGATTCCCCAGTTTCTGACACATTTGTATTATTTCCGGAGAAGACGTTCCATTTCCTTGGGGGATTGTTAGGCAATGTAGTTCCAAAGTGTCTGCTGGCTAGCGTAGCAGTGGGATAGAAATGGGCAATGCACTGTTGCTCGCAGTACACTTCCCAGAATGCCTAGCCCTGCCTAATTATTTTACATTAGAATTTATTGGCTGAGAAAGGCACACTGACTGAGCCGAGTTGAATCTTGTTTTCACTCGGTCTGCAATCCTTCCGAGCCACCACAGGGCGGATGCAGTCCGACCCCCCCAAGCTGCTTGCACCCATTGTATCTCCAAGACCTAACAGATTCACATCCTATCTGTCTGTCTGTCCTGCACTGCCCCCAACAAGCCATGTCGGGAGGCTCTCCCACAGCCCCCCCCCCCATGGCTTCCCTAAAGATCTCATTCCATGAGGAACTCTGATGCATGCGACATTGCCAATTCAGTGTCCCTTGCATGCAGCCAGCGTTCCCTCTCCATTGAGTGTGACCAGTTGAGTACCTATCAGAGGAGGTTCAACAACCTCGGAAGCTATTACTCCCGCACATGCCCATCGCTCCATACCAGTGAAGTCGTGCCATCCAGTCAGCATTCGTAGGTTGCACTCCCCCTGGACTGGCTGTCTGCCTCTGCCACTGCCCAACCATGAAGAAAAGACTACCGATCCACTTGCTCATGGTGCCTTCAGGAGAACCTGTAAGAGACAACAGAATGTTACTGCAAATGCGGACTGCTGTCTTGCAAGACTGCCTGGGCCTTCTCTCGCCTCCACGCCTGGATTACTCCCACAGACGATCCTTGCCCTCTAATCATCATTGCCGCTTGCAAGCAAACCACTGGTACTAAACTCTTGTGCGTCCATTCCCGGCATGTTGGTTGTCCCTACCATGACCTGCCAGATTGGCAGGCCATAACTGGTCTGCTGTCTGCAAGCCAGTAGAACACCCCCTTTACTTTCAAGTACCCTCACAGGCGCCTGTAGTAGCCTTGGCTCAAACCGCCTACTTCGTAAGCGTCCCATACCAAGGGTATCACTGCCCCAATTGTCCCCAGATCACCGGCTTGATGATACCCCTGCTGTCCAGTGGGCTGCCACAGGACCTACCCCATTTCCATGGTCCTCTACCTAGCAAGCCCTGGTGGTATCAGGAAGCCCATCCTCTGATAACCTCTGCTGTTCAAGAGATGTCATCCCCTCCCGTCTGGGTGAAGCAATCTACGAGCACCACAAACTTACCTGACTTGGCCACTCCTCGGGCCTCTGCTTGACTTCCAAGGTAGTGTTCTATCCCCATCCATAGACTTCCCTTAGCCGTGGTGTAATATCACTGTGCTCGAGGTAAGGTCTTCATACCTCCCTTGCAAACTGCGAGTTGAGCTGCCCGAAGCTGAATATTCAGGGACATACTACCTAAGACAATGCGCATCCGGTCTCCCCAAGGGGGGGCTCTCTGGCACAGTTTGCCGCTAGTGACGTGCGCAATACCCCTGCTGGAGGCCAGTAAAAAGAGGGGGCCACCAGTTCAGCAGCCAAGGGCCTCAGAATCACCAAACTACAACCACATGGGAGGATTTCCAGTAGCGTAATTCACCTACCTGCTATGTCTCCTGCCATAGTGGCCAATGTGCCATGCCCATTCTCCCCAGAATATGCACAGACACTCTCCTCTCCTGGGTAAGGGGTGTGGTCACCCTCCCATAGTCCCACCATCGCGAATGGAGGTTCGGTGCTGGCGCAGGTGGTCAGCGGCACAACTGGAAGGGAAGGGCATCCCGAACAGCATGCGTGCATGTGCCTCCACATGTATGCGCTATGTCAGGGATGCATGGGTGTAGGGGCCGGAAGAAAACCAGCAAAAAAAACAGAAATTACATATGAAAAAAAAAAAAAAAGAATATACACAGACCCTTGCTTACTAGCTCTGTCCGGGCCTGCTACTGAGGCTGACTATCGCCTGGCTTCTGTCATGCTGCCCCCTTTGATATGATGCCTGCTCGTCCACCAGCCTGCACCTCCTCATGGACCCCATCAAGTCCCTGATCCCATGGTGTGGCTACTTGTACTGACCAGCAACTCACTGTGAGTCTCTCGGATTCTGCTGGACCAGAAGGTCAGCACCATTCTGGGGGGAGGGGAGGTGATTCCCTACCCACCCCTGACTGCTGCCCAGAGGTCTCTGCCTGCCTTTGTGGAGGCAGCCGGGGTGGAACCCAATGTTAACGTAACGACCCAACTTGCTTCACGTGTGGCAGTCCTCTGGGTACCAAATGACCACAGTGATTCCCACTTCTCGGGCCATGGCCCAGTATGCTGAGTACCACGGTGGTCATTAGAAAGTCCTCTTCCGGGAAGGTAGTCGGTAGTCTTTCTACATTCTCCTGTGACCCACTGTCATATCTGCCCCCTCGGGGGGATCCGAAGGGAGGGATGGCAACAGGCCACTCAGTCGCTCCAAACCACCAGGCAGGCTTCCAGCTCTCTACCAACAGGCCACTCAGTTGCCCTGAGCTGCCAGTCAGGCTTCCAGCTCTCTGCCTCATATCCCTTTCGGGGCCTGAGTAAGAGATCTGAAAACCCATGGCGACCCCTTCCCCAAGGTGGGCAGCCATCACCCCGGGCATGCACCAGCTGGGCTTACCCCTATACTCCCTGGTTGGGTTGAGCTACCTCACTTCCTTGTGACTTGCTGAACTTCCTGCTGTGTCCCCGATGGTCCACCTGCCACGGTCGAGGAGACTTGCATTGCATGAGAGGATGTTGCTGCCTGCAGGTGACGCATACATGCCAAAACTTGCAGCTCGCTCCGATGCAGGTCCCCTGAATGTAAGGGTAACCTACCTGGGAAGGGGAACTCCCTGTCTCCTGCCATAGTGCTTATGCCAAGCTCCAAACCCCGGTAGCCAATAACCCCACTAAATGTAGATTTTATCCAGTTCTTGTCGACAGCGGACCTACTTGGGGCCCCTTGCTGCCCTGAAACCGAGACGCCTAACACCGAAACCCAACCTTCATCCTGAGGTGGTGCCCCAAATAAAATTGACTGCGCTCTCGGTACTGCACCTGTTGAGGCCACTCCACCCCTCCTTGATTCGGTTCGAGCTGCTTCAGCCCCCCTTGCCACAGTGCCCCCAAAGCCGTACTACCCTTATGCTGAGACTGGTCCTCCATAAATGGCCGAGCCTCAGGCCCCAACTTGCCTGCCTGTGGCATCCTGGGTATCTTAGCAGGGGGTATCATTACCTGTTGCATCTGTCACTTCTTCGCTGGGGCTTCTCTTGGTGATGCTGATGCTGAAGAACCTTCAGTGCCTTCCAGGTACACCTCAAACCATGCCCTTCCTCTGCGTTGGCACAACCCCCGCAGTTGAGCCTCCAAGGTCGGGGCCGCCATCGCTGATGACTGCTTCTGTCTGCTGGGCATCATCACCTGCAACAATGACTATAACCCCCCACCACAGAAGGCTCATTAGATGATGGACAATTGTGAACAAAAAAACAGCGCTCACTGAAAATTGTGTTGGGGGGGGGTGCAAACAGGGCTGCCAACCACCTGAAGCACACAACAAAAGCAGTCGCACTTCCCAAATTAGGACGCAGAGTCACCTTTATAATGCAAAAAGGCTTTAATCCACACAAAAATTAGTAAGAAAATCCAGGGCTGAGTATACAACAAGGACAGAAAAAACGACCAGTACCCCTGCGCTTCGACCTAACAGTCTTCCTGAGGGGGCTAAAGACTGGTAAACGGTGCACTACTTTACCCCCAAATCAATTAATGATGTCAATGATCACATGACTCATTCAAGCAACTTCATTACCAGGCTGATTACCATTATAATACCAAGTACCCAATGGAGCATTGAAAATAATTTAGGAAACTGTGACTGCAACATAATATACACTATTATATTCAGTATGTACTGACATATTCTCATATTTATCAAAAAGGAGAGCAAAAGCAAGTAAGTCTGGGCATATTATAAAAAATATATTACAAAAGAGAATTGGTGGTGGTAAGGGAGCTGCTTCCAAAATCACTTCATTCAGTGTCAGATAAGCAAAAATTCCTGCCCTTACCTAGAGACACCCTTCAACCCTAGAAGAGGGAAAAGAGAAAGTAGAAACATTAATATACAGTTTTACCAACATTACATCAACATTCAAGAGGCATCTATTCAGTTAAATACGGCTTTAAATCCAGTTCTTTGTTCATTCCCTGAGGGCTCAAACTCTGTAACATAAAAATCCAGCATGCCTCCCTTCTTTGTAATCTATTTGGTCTATTTCCCCCACGTTTACTCACAAACACCGACCGCAGCAGCATTAATTTTTAAATGCAGTCCCTTATTGCTTTTTATTTCTATGTGCTCATTAGATGGTTTTCTACCTCATTGTATTAAGGTTCGAGGTAAAGAGCAGTATTTTACCTGGAAGCAAACTGTATCTAGTTCGATTCCTCCCACTGCATCATCAGCATGTGACATAGAATCACAGACAATGACAGCAGAAAAAACACAACAGTCCATCTAGCCTGCCCACATTACCTGTCATACCCCAGGACCTGTTGTCTCACATCACATGCCCTGCTGCCTGATTAGTAACATGTTTCACAAGTTACCAATCAAGCAACAGGAGACTGGCTCTTCTTGGTTACCAGTGATGTCTCAGTCAGTGAGGTCACAGTGCTGATGATGTATAGGCAAGGCTCCTAGAGTTCTGTGATTCCGTGGTTGTGGAATTTTCCGGAGAATTTGCATCATGGCGCAGAATATATACATAGTGCTGCGGAGTTCATTGTTTTGGGTGAATTTGCATTCAGATATAGTTTTTTAATAGTTCATGTCTCCCTTCCACATCTTATGTATCCTGAAGCCCCTTCTCTGTGCCCAGCATGTGACATCACAAAATATTTTAGCCAATGGCAGGACTGCATTCTGCTGCAGAAATTAATATATCATGTCACAGAAATCAGAAAATGCTGCCGCAGAAGGCTTCGACTTCTGCTGCAGAAATCAGGACAAAATGCCGCAGAACACCAGGTGCCCTGTGTATAGGGAGGAATAGAACTACAGAGGTGCCAGCTGGGATGCAATGCAGTAACTTGCAGTACTTGACATGCCACAAAGTATTGCAAGACAGAAGGGCTTAATTGCTATTGAATTACATGGTTCCCTGCAGTATACTACAGCATTTGTAAGAAAACTGCAAGGTACTATGTTGCATCCTGGCTGGCGCTGTAGCTGTTTCAGCCTCCGGGTAGAGTGCTGTTCCACACGTCACACCAAGTACTTTCACATGGAAAATCTTCTAAGTGACAAAACAGAAAAGAAAAAAAAAATACTTCAGATATAAGACGTGACAGCTGACTACTTTGGAAAGTTTCCATCAATTCCTCTTAGCACACTGTCTCTTTTAAAATTTCCTTCAATTAAATCTGCGTCTCAATGGCTTATCAATTACCAGTTGAATTATTTTGTCATTCGTAATTTGTATTTTTGTATTACTGTATTAAATGTAATTTCACAATGTAACTTCACAGTTTGCTAAAAGGACACCATGGTAAACAAGTCTTGGTGCAATGATTGTTATGAAATGAAATATTAACAGCAGTTACAAGGAACCATATTATCATCTTCGAGGATCTCTCTTTCATCAGACACACCTATGGAACTATAACCGCCAGGCACTAGGACCACACAGAAACTTGTTGTAAACAGTCCGCTAGGCGGCTGCCCATAACGACGTCCTACACTGGCGTTTCCCATATAAACGTGGGTGGCCCCTTCCCCTTCTCAGTTCTTTTCCCACCGTTGACCATACTCTCTGGACCCTACACAGAGATGCCACCACATTAGTTGACTTCTGTTCAGTGTAATCAGTGTATTTCTCTCACTGGTTTTCTTATCACTTTTTGGATGTGATACTCAATGTGTATGTCATCTAAAGAACACTCTAAGCTCTTCAGATACTGCGAATGTGGTGGAAAGATTTACTCAGGCCTTGCGCGATGTTTGCCTGTGCTGCCTCGGCATGGCCCATAACATCAAGGCCTGTCAGATTTGCCTTAAGTTTAACATTGCTACCGGGCATTGCAGAAAGAATGCCTTGGAGTCTCACCTTTTGAAACAGCAGATATCCAGGATGGAGAAAGAGCTCCAGGAAAAGAGCTCTACTATATTGCATGCCCACTCCTCTGGCTCTTATCCAAGTCCCATGAGAAAACTTTCAGGCAACATAAGCACAAGCAACAGGAGAGGGAGAGGGAGAGGAACAAAGAAAAACCCTCCCTGCTATGCTCTAGATCGTCGCTCCATCTCAACGCAACCATTTCTGCATCATCAACTGCCCCAGCGATGATGCTACCAGCCACCCAGACACCCCTCCAGGTCAGGAAGGGCTGCGAGCACCACCAGACCGATCATGGCTGGTAAGGTACTGTCGGCATCGGGGATGGTGCTTCCTCCTTCGACATCACAAAGCATGCCTGCAGTTCAAGTAAGCACCGACATTCAAGTGGTGCTTTCGTCTTTCACGGTCCTGTTGCAACACCTGCTACCTCCTCCTCCTGCAACAGCAGCAGCATTGACAGGGCACCTCCGGCAAGCCCGCCACGGGAGGATGTCAATGACCTTGTCTGTTCCCTCTTTGAGGCCTATAGAAACTGTCAACGAGGGTCAGGAATATAACCCTGACCTCATTATGCAAGAGGAAGAGTATTTGGAGAGCTCTTATGAGAGGTCCAGCTCCACCATCTCTAAAAGGAATAAGGATCCCGTAGTATATACCCCTAGGTCACCTCCTGAAGATCTTTCATTCATCTCCATGATGCAGCAACTCCAGTCTGCCATGGGGTTTGAATCTGAGGAGCAGAACTTCACCAAAATAAACTTGGTTGAGTTCCTAGAACTGCCTGACTCTCCACCAATTATTGTTCCTCCTCTGTTGCCTGCCCTGGAGGATGCCACTCTGGTTGCCTGGCACAGACCAAATATGATGCCTGCCATACCTAGGAAGGCAGATAAAACATACTAGGCCCCCCTCAGGTAAGCCCTTTTTTGCAGGTCAACCTGAGGCTAATTCAGGTGTAATAAATGCAGCTGATGATAGGTCTAAAGTGCCTAAAAATCTTAGTTCTCTCCCTCCTGACAAGGAGTCTAGGAGACTAGATGTTATGGGGAAGAGGACCTTTGCTTCTTCTACCTTGGGCTTCAAGACTGCAAATTATCAGGCCCATATGATAAAATACCATAATACCCTCTGGAGGAAGGCCAAGGTAGTGGCCCCAGCCCTACCAGAGGATACTCCTAAACAAGAGCTATTAAAGGTCGTTCAGGCGGTGGCAGATGTAGGTAAGCATCTTTTACGCTGTACCTATGCCATTTCTGATGCTTCTGCCAGAGCAGCAGCTTCTGGGGGTCTGTCTGAGAAGACATTCTTGATTGACGGTGGCAGGATTTGCCAATGATGTGCAGCAATCCATCCTAAATACCTCATTTAGAGGATACAGGTTATTTGGAGAACACGTTCAGGATATCCTTTCAAACCTACAGGCCTCGGGTGGGACTCTAAAATCAGAACATTCCCTGTACCACACACAACCAAGAAGTAGGCAGAGGGTGCCCTTTCATCCGGCCAGCAACAGGCACACCAATTAGGGGCCAGACAACAGAGTAAAAGTAGAGTAGGATTGACTTTGCCAGTTTGCCTGCCCTGGGACCCACCTCAGGTACCCACTCAAAAGCCCCTAGAGGTGAGGGTTTGGCTGCAGCCACAGGATAAGTATCTGCATGACTCCTTTCTAGACCCCCACCCACCAGTACCTTCTGGGGTGGTCATCGGGGATCGCCTTTCCCTCTACCTGGACCAGTGGAGGAAGGTTACATCAGATGCATGGGTCCTAATAGAACAGGGCCATGCTCTAGAGCTTCTGGAATTACCTCCAGACCATCCACCAGTGCCTTCTTCCTATCCTCCAGAACACATACCGGTGCTGCTAGATGAAGTACATACCCTGATCCAGAAAAAGGGTATAGAACCAGTTCCTCGGGAACAAAGGAACCTGGGATTCTATTCTCACTATTTCCTAGTCCCAAAATGTACAGGAGAGCTGAGATTCATCCTAGACCTGAGAGATCGGAACTTCTTTATTCAATACAAGAAGTTTAGAATGGTCACTCTATAAGGCCTGCTACCACAACTGCAAGATGAGGACTGGCTCTCTTCTCTGGACATGCAGAATGCTGACCTGCATATCAAGATCCTCCGCCCCCACAGGAAATACTTCAGGTTCCTTTTCCACAGGGAGCACTATCAGTTCAGGGTGTTGCCTTTTGGCCTATCATCTGTGCCACAGGTCTTTACCAAATGTTTATCAATAAGGGCAGCAGCCTTCAGGAGAGAAGGACTATATGTCTTCCCCTAACAAAGATGACTGACTGCTCAAAACCCACTCCAAAGAGCAGCTTTATCAGAATCTAGCACGCACCAGGTAGTTGTTCGATGCCCTCTGGATTATGTTCAATTTGCTGAAATCAGTTTTGACCCCCTGTCAGTACCTGCAGTACATAGTAACAGTCTCGGACACAGCCCAAGGCTTAGCCTTCCTGCCCCAGGACAGGGCCGAATGCCTGATTGCACAGGCCCAGATGGTATACAACAACATGTACATCATAGCCTGGACATTCCTGAGACTACTGGGCCTGATGGCAGCAGCCATTGTTACGCTACCACTGGCCAGACTGCGTATGAGGGTTCCCCCGTGGATATTAAGAGTCCAGTTGGACCAGTGCACTGACGACCTAGAACAAAAGGTTTTGGTAACCTTTCCTGTCCAAAAGGTGCTTCAGTGGTGGATGGAACCCTACCATTTACTGAAGAGGGTTCCTTTCGCGATCCCCTTCCCTCATCAGATCCTCACTACAGATACGTTGGGGATGGGCTGGGGGGGCCTCATCAGACACATGGAGCATGGACGAAAGTGGAGAGCACCCTCCACATAAACATCCTAGAAATGAGGGCTGTTCTGTACTGTCTACAAGCCTTCCACACCCATCTATGCCCGGGACGTCTGCTGGTGCAAATAACATCAGCATGGTGCACTACATGAACAAACAAGGGGGAACTCATTAATACCCCCTATGCAGGGAAGTGATAAAGGTTTGGCATTTGGGCTCTAGAACACGGTCAACAACTGTTGGCAGCTCATGTTCCGGGCGTCAAAAATATCTTGGCAGACAGGCTAAGCAGGTCGCAATCCACAATGCACGAGTGGGAACTGCTGACCTCAGTAGCAGAAAACCTGTTCAACAGGTGGGGTCAACCAGAGTTGGACCTTTTTGTGTCCCTGCACAATGCAAAACTGCTGCTTTTCTGCTCGCTCATTCCAGGGCCCTGAGTCTGGCAAGACACATTATCCCTCTCTTGGAAGGGGAGGTTCCTTTATGCCTTTCCTCCCTTCCCTCTAATCTAGAGGGTGCTAATCAAGCTCCAAATGGAAGGGGCAGCTCTGATACTCATTGCTCGCCTTTGGCCTCGTCAGATCTGGTTCTCCTTACTGCAGCAGTTGGCAGTGGAACCACCACTGCCTCTGCCCCTGTGCAAAAGCCTACTGTCACAGGAATGGGGAACCCTGGGCCATCTGGACTTCAAGTAACTGCATCACCATGCATGGCTCCTGAAGACGTAGCCATTGCTAGGTTTGGAGTGTCTCAGAAGGTGGCTGATGTTCTGATGGCTGCCAGAAAACCTTCCATCAGAGCCACTTATTCCATGAAGTGTAAGTGGTTTGCTTTGTGGGCTGCTTCTCATCAGCTGGATCCTTTTACCTATCCAGTTAATCAGGTTCTGGAGTATTTGCTGTCCTTGTCAGATGCATGATTGCAATACTCTTCTATCAGTGTGCACTTGGCGGCCATTTCAGCCTTTCATGTGCCTATTGATGGTCATATGGTTGCTCAGTTGGAGGTTGCCCATACATTTTTGAGAGGCATTCTGCACTTGAAGCCTCCAATCTGCAATCCGGTCCCAACTTGGGACTGGAATTTTGTGTTAGAAAAGCTTACTTTGTCTCCTTTTGAGCCGGCCACGACTTGTGACCTATGCTTTCTTTCTTGGAAAGCATTGTTTTTAGTTGCTATTACTTCTCAAAGGATTTCAGAGCCGCAGGCTCTAATGTGTGAGCCTCTTTATTTGATTTTCCACAGACAGGGTGTCTTTATGTACCAGTCCTGTCTCTTCCTAAGGTGGTGTCTGAGTTTACTTCAAATCAACTATCCACCTGCCAGTTTATTTTCCTGAGCATGCCAATCCAGGGGAAGCATTGCTGCATACTTCAGATGTACATAGAATACTCAGGTACTATATACACTGCACAAGGGACTGCAGGAAGTCCTCACAGCTTTTTGTTTCCTTCTCCCCTGGGAAAGAGGGCGAACCCATTTCTAAGCAGTGCCTGTCCAAATGGTTGGCCAACTATATTACTTTTTGTTATAGGAAGTCCAATGAGAAACTTCCTGGTATTGTTCGTGGTCATTCCGCCAGAGGCATGGCCACTTCCGTTGCCTGTTTCAAGAATGTGTCCGCTGCAGAAATCTGTGCAGCTGACACCTGGAGTACTGTCCACACTTTCACTAAACACTACAGTCTGGACATTGCCTCTCGTAAAAGGGCAGGTTCTGGCTTAGCTGTACTTCAGGGCCTCCTTTCTTAGGCCTGTAGGCTCCAGCCACCCAGACTATTTTATTGTCAGTACTGCTTGGTACTCGTTCCTTAGGTGTGGCCTGATGAAAGAGGTCTCCTTGAAGAAGATACGTACTTACCATAACAGTGGATCTTCAAGATAATCTCTTTCATCAGGCCATGCCGTACCACCCTCCATCCCCCTAGGACATTTATTTTTATTTATTTATTGATTCAGTCTTGGATTACAATACCTTTGAGCACAAGGCGCTCATTTACAGAGGTTCCACGTCAGTGGGGAGGGGAGTTGTAATTAGAGCAGTTTGGGTGTGACTGAAGTTATTGGTTAGGAAAAGCTTAACAAGGGGAGGCTTACCACTGAGGGTCCACAGTTGAGAAGGGGGGCCATTTTATACTGCTGAGCCAATGAGGTAAATGGTCTTACTACCAACAGTGCTATCAGCCAGACTGGCTGTGGTAGAGGGAGGTAGCAGTTGAAGTTTGAAATTGTGGTGAGGTTCTGGAAAGCCAACTTTGTCGTAAGTTTCTGTAAGTTTTTATTGTTTGTAAGTTGTGTTTTAAAATTGGCCTAACTCCTTAAGAACTCCCTGGAACAGAGGGACACAAATCCTTAAATCTCTCTATGCTAGCTGTAGACTGTTCTTGTGGGGGAGGGTCTTTGGCCAGTAACACAGCCAGCCAATCAAGGTTGTTTGCATTTCAGTTAATCTCTGTTTAAAATTCTCACTGATGCATTTTAAGTCTTCCGGCTGTGGCAGAGGGAGGTAGCAGTTGAAGTTTGAAATTGTGGTGAGGTTCTGGAAAGCTAACTTTGTCATAAGTTTCTGTAAGCTTTTATTGTTTGTAAGTTGTGTTGTAAAATCGGCCTAACTCCTTAAGAACTCTCTGGAAAGCCCACCCACTGCTTGCATTTGCCTTTCTTAAATACAGAAGAGTCACTGGGTGTTGAGTTTAAAGGCTGGGAAGGAGGAGCTTAGGGAGTTGCAAACTTCCCCTGTGAGCAAACTCTTAAGGCTAATAGTCAGGTAGGGAAAAGTTCAGCCACTTAAGTGTTGAAAGTTTAAAAGTCTTGGACTAGTGGGGAACTTGGTGGCTCACCCAAGGAAACCTACTTGGAGGGGGATGGGACCACATGTCATTAGGGCCCGGCATCTTTGGGAGGGTGGTGGGGTGCACAGGGTGTGGGGCAGCCATGATACTGGACTGGGCTTGGAAGTTCGGTGGTTGCCCAGTGTGCTACCAGCTGGCACAGCTTAGGGAGGAGGTTGAGGGGCTTAGGAGACAGCTGGGGGAAGGGGGGAGGTATGGTTGGGGAATAGGGTAGGGGCTCTCCCACGGGGTTGCACCAAACACTAGGGATGGGGGCATAGGGAAAGGAGTACAGGAGAATAATCTGGGGTCACATAGGGACCCTGGCAGATGGGGCCCAAAAGGAGGATACTATGAAGGAAGCTGACAGGTAACTGGGGACCCTCACAGACGGGGGCCAAAGGGAGGACAGTCTCAGGGAAGTAGGCAGATGGCTGGGGCTGGACAGAAGGAAGAAATGGGGGGAGGTGAATCGGACCTTAAGCTCAGTAACCGCTTCCATTCTCTTCTTCTGCTTGAGGATGAGGGGGGTGATGTAGCCATGACAGGGGCAGTTAGAGATGGAAAGGGAGTAGGGGGAAGGAGGCGGATGCTGGATAGCGGGAGGAACAGGGGGGAACCGGAATGCGGGAAAACGGGGGGAGCAGGGGATCAGAGCAGGAGGATGAGGGGGTAGAGGGAGGAGAGCACAAGGAAAAGGACCAGTTGGGAGGAAAGGGCAAGGAGAAGGCCCAGAAGTATAAGGAGGATACAGTAAAGGGAGCTGAGGGTTTAGGCCAGGGGAGCACGACAAGCAAGGAGGGGCTGAACAGAGACGGGAAGGAAGGGAGGACGAGCCAGGCTAGTTTGGCAGATGGGGGGGAAGGACCAGTAGTGAGCAGTAATGGTGGGGGTAGCAAGATACAGAAGGATACTCAGGAGGACAAGTGCCATAGGATCGGAGGGGAGGGGGTGGCCAGGTTAAATAAGGAGGGCATGGCAGGTGGCACCTAGATAGGGGGAGGAGCAAGGAGCCGGCTGGGGGGAGGGGCTGGTAGAAAGGATGAGGGACATGGAAGGGGGGGAATGGAGGAAAAGGGGCCGCCAGAGTGCTCCTGTTGGGTGATTCCATGATCAGGGGAATCAAATGGGATAGGGAGGGAGAAGCCTGCCCGGTTAGAACAAAATGCTTGCCTGGACTAACAGTGCACAGGGCCAAGCATGAGGTATATCAGCTGGCAAAGGATTGTGGAGGTTGCCCGCACATACTGGTCCACCTGGGTACCAATGACATTGAGGGAAATAGTGAGCTAGAGATACAGGCAAGGTTCAGGGAGCTTCCAGGGTCTGTCATGATATAGGATGCACTTTTCCTCGAAAATCCTGCCAGTGCCAAGGGCTAGTGAGGAACACAAGAGGAAGATTAGGTGATAAACCAGTGGCTCAGGGAGTGGTGGGCCAGAGGGTATGGGTTGATGGGGGATTGGGGGAGACCTGGGAAGATAAGGGCTGTATTAGAGATAGGCTCCATCTCAATTGAGGGAAGGAAACTTGTTGAAAATAGAGGGTTCATTGGTGAAAGGTGGGGTTTAAACTTGTGAAGGGGGGAAGGATGGGAGAAAAGGCTGTCGAGGGGGGGTCCGATAAAGGAGGGACTCTGTCTCCACCCCCCTGGGGAGCTGGAGGAATGCAGGAAAAGGCCGACTGGTAAGGTGTGGACCAGAGGAAGACAGAATCTCCACAGGAACACGAGCAGGGGAAATGGAAGTATAGGGAAAGGGTGGACGGTAGTCCTGCTAAATGCCAGGAGCTTGGGCAATAAAATGCCTGAGCTCCAGGCAGTGCTAACTGAGGGAGAGATGGATGTGGCAGCAGTCACTGAGACCTGGGCCACCGCAGGGCATGACTGGGACCTGAACCTGGAGGGTTACACCATGTTCAGGAAGGAGAGGGGAGGAAGGGAGGAGGGGTAGCAGTAATAGTCAGAAACTGCATTGCCATAAGAGGAGTGGAGGAGGCAGAGGAAACTGTGGAGGTGATTTGGGTCACCTTGATAAGGGGGGGGGGCAAGAGAGTAAAAATAGGAGTGGTTTATAGACCCCCTGCACTTGAGGAGGAGCTGGAGGAGAGTCTGGTGGCAGATGTTGGGAGACACTGCAGATTGGTAAGGGGAAGCGCGGTGGTGTTGTGGGACTTAAACATGCCAGGAACAGACTGGGAGACTATGACATCCTCGGTGGCCAGGGAATAGAGGTTGTTGGATGTCTTTCAGGATGCGTTCCTAACTCAGCAGGTGGGGGAACCAACCAGGGAGGAGTGGATACTGGATGTGGTCCTGGCAGACAATGACCAGATTGGGGCCTGGAGGTAAGGGACCCATTGGCGGGAATCGACCATGCCACGGTCTCGTTCTGCCTGATCCTAGGAGGGGTAGAAGGCTGCACAAAGATGGAGGTAACTGACTTCAGAGGGGCGGATTTCAAGGAAATGGGAAGGATCCTTAAGGAGCACTTGGATGGGAGTGGGTCAGACATGGATGCTGACAGTAGGTGGGAAATCATCAGGAGGGGGGTGTGGGATGCTACCAGCACCTGCGCAAGAGTAAGACGAAATTGTAGGGGCCTAAAACCCTGCTGGTGGACCAGGGAGGTTCAGGAGGTGGTGAGGGGAAAGAAGGCGGCCTATAGGCAATTCAAGTGCTCAAGGAGTGAAAGGGACCGAGGGGAATACGAGCTGATGGCCAGAAGGGCCACTAGGGTGATGAGGGCGGCTAAGGCAAGGAAGGAGCAGAACTTGGCCAGGGAAATTAGGACAGGGAACAAGGGGTTCTTTAGATACATTGGGGAAAAACGAAGGGTGAAGGGGCAGATTAGCAGGATTAAAACAGGGGAGGGATGGGCACAAGACCCGGGGGAGCAGGCTGAGGTACTAAATGAGTACTTTGCCTCAGTTTTCACCAAGGAAAATGGGGGTGGAGGCTGCATCATCGTGGGAGGAGATGGTGAAACTGAGGAGGGGACCCATACCAATTGGCGGGTCTGGGGAGGGGGGGCATCACTGGCAGGTTGGGGGGAAGGCAAAAGCAGGGGGACTAAGTAGCGGAGGTGGAAATCATGGCAGAGAGAGTGAGGGAAGCCCTCAGGTCCCTTAAGACGGAGAAAGCACCAGGGCCAGATAAATTACATCCCAGAGTGCTGAAGGAACTGGCGAATGTCCTTGTGAAATCCCTGGCAGAGCTCTTCAGCATCTCTCTGAGGACAGGGTGGGTGCTCCAGGACTGGAAGGTGGCGCATATAGTGCCTATCCATAAGGGGGATCAAGGGAGGTGGCAGGGAACTACAGGCCTATTAGCCTGACATCGGTGGTGGGCAAGATGATGAAGGGCATTGTCAAGAAGAGGCTGGGGGGGGACCTGGAAAAGTTGGGGTGCCTGGACGATAGACAGCATGGATTCGTCCCAAGGAAATCGTGTCAGACAAACCTTGTGGAGTTCTATGACTGGGTGATGAGTGCCTTGGACCTGGGTAGACCAGTGGACGTCTTTTCTTGACTTCAGCAAGGCGTTTGACTCTGTTCCTTACCGGGGCCTGTTGGATAATCTGGGAGAAATGGGGGTGGGGAACCAGATGATCAGATGGATAGGAAATTGGCTCCAGAACCGGACCCAGAGGGACGTGGTTGGAGGGATAGTCTCATCCCCAAGGAGGGTCATTAGTGGAGTCCCTCAGGGATCGGTCCTTGGGCCCCTCCTGTTCAACGCCTACGTCTCTGACGTAAGGAAGGGTATCAGGAGTGAGATGAGTCTCTTTGTGGATGACTCAAAACTGGGGGCAGTGGTGGATGGGGAGGAGGGGAGGGTGGCCCTACAGGGGGACCTGGAGGCTCTGGAAAGGTGGTCTAGAAAGCGGAAGCTGAAGTTCCATGCAGGAAAATGCAAAGTACTACACCTGGGAGCCAGAAACCTGGGCCAAGTGTACACCGGGGATGCTACAAGTCTCGATGGCTGAGAGGGACTTGGGGGTGGTGGTGGATGTCAAGATGAACAACTCAGAGACTTGTATGAGGGCAGCGGCAAAGGCCAACAGGATGCTTAGATGCATCGCTAGGGGGCTCACCTCCAGAAGGAGGGAAGTGATACTCCCTCTGTCTAACTGCTTGGTGAGGCCGCACCTCGAGTACTGCATGCAGTTTTGGAGGCTTAATTTAAAGAGAGACATTGAACTCCTGGAGAGGGTCCAGAGGAGGGCAGCCAAAATGATTTGGGGCTTGGGGGATAGGACCTATGGGGAGAGGCTCAAAGAGCTAAATATGTACACATTGGAAGAGAGAAGGGACCGGGGACATGATAGAGGTCTCAGGTACATGAAGGGGTAAATAGGGAGGAGCAGTCAGGGTGCTCCAAGGAAGGAGGGGGACAACTAGAGGGCATGGGTGGAAGCTGGAGGGGGAGATTCAGGGAGGAAAGGAGGAGGTGCTGCTTCACTGAGAAGGTGGTGGAGCCATGGAATGCGCTGCCCAGGGGCTGGTGGAGGCAGAAATGGTGGAGGAGTTCAAGAGGGATGGGACAGGTACAGGGAAGGGTTCTGGAAGCAAAACCAGTGCAGCGAATATCCGGGACTGGGAAGGCAGAAGCCAGAGAGGGAGGGGGAGCAGTCGCAGTCCCAGGGTGGGGGCTGACCAAACGAGCAGACACGAAAGACTGTTAGGCCTATTCTGCTGGCATTTTAGTATGTTAGATCTGAATGTCTGCAAATGAGTTCAGTCCAGCTGTAGTGTTTTTGAATTTTAATTAGATTTATCAGATTTTGGTGGGGGGGGGTAGATTCATCAGATTTTGGGGGGCGGGGATGGGGATTACACAGTGCAAAAGTTAATATGACCTGTGATAGCTGGAGTTGTCCAGTGGTCTTTAGAGACATCCACCCAAGCCCTTGATGTTGAAGGCAGTAGTACAGTGCCTTCAGAAAGTATTCACCCCCCTTGGATTTTGTCACATTTTGTGATGTTGCAAACTCAATTAAAATACATTTATATGAGATTTTTTGTCGCGAATCTACACAAATTACACTATAATGTCAAAGTGGAATGAAACTTCTGGAATTTTTTGTACATGTAATTTAAAATAAAAACCTGAAATGTCTTGATTTGATAAGTATTCACCCCCTTTGCTATGACACTCCAAATTGAGCCCAGGTGTATCCAATTTCCTTGTGAGATCACTCTAAAACTTGAATGGAGTCCACCTGTGGTCAGTTCAAATGGTTGACATGATTTCAGAGGAAATACACCTGTCTATATAAGGTCCCACTGTTGACAGTGCATGTCAGAGCAGAAACTCTACCATGAAGGCCAAGGAGCTGTCTGTAGAACTCCATGATAGAATTGTGAGAAGGCGTAGATCTGGGGCGAGGTATAAAAACATTTCTAGGGTGTTGAAAGTTCCCAGGAGCACAGTCAAGTCCATCATTAGGAAATGGAAAGATTACGGAACCACCCAGACTCTTCCTAGAGCAGGCCGTCCTCCCAAACTGAGCAACCGGGCAAGAAGGACCTTGGTCGGGGAAGTGACCAAGAACCCAATGACCACCCTGACAGAACTACAGAGTTCCATGGCTGAGATGGGAGAACCTGTCCAGAGGACAACAATCTCTGCAGCACTTCACAGATGTAGCCTCTATGGGAGAGTGGCTAGACGGAAGCCACTCCTGAGAAAAAGCCACATAATAGCATGCCTGGAGTTTGCAAGAAGGCACGTGGCAGACTCTGAGACCATGTGGCAAAAGATTCTCTGGTCTGATGAAACAAAAATTGAACTCTTTGGCCTGAATGCAAAACGCTATGCCTGGTGCAAACCGAACACAGCTCATCACCGGTGTAACAGCATCCCTACCATGAAGCATGGTGGTGGCAGCATCATGTTATGGGGAAGCTTTTCAGCGGCAGGGACTGGGGCACTTGTCAGGACAGAGGGAGCAATGAATGGAGCCAAATACAGGCACATCCTTGAGGAGAATCTGCATCAGTCTGCAATAGACCTTGGACTGGGGCGAAGATTTACGTCCCAACAGGACAACGACCTCAAGTATACAGCCAAAGCAACACTGGAGTGGCTTCAGAACAAGAAGGTGAATGTCCTTGAGTGGCCCAGCCAAAGCCCAGACTTGAATCCCATTGAGAATCTGTAGAAAGCCTTAAAGATTGTGGTTCACCGACACTCCCATCCAACTTGACAGAGCTTGAGCAAATCTGCAAGGAAGAATGGGCTAAAATCCCCAAATCCAGATGTGCAAAGCTGATATAGACATACCCAAGAAGACTCAAGTTGTAATTGCTGCTTCTACAAAGTATTGACTCAGGGGGGTGAATACTTAAGTAAACAAGATATTTCAGTTTTTAATGTTTCATAAATTTTTGTTACACAATAAAAATATTTTTGCCCCTTTAAATTGTTGAGTATGCTGTGTGAATCAAGGGGGAAAAAAATAATTTCAATGCATTAAAAATTCTGGTAGTAACACAACAAAATGTGACAAAATCCAAGGGGGTGAATACTTTCTGAAGGCACTGTAGGTGTCTCTAGGTGTGATTAAGGGGAATCTGCTCAATCTGATTAAAAAAAGACAAACCAAAAAAACATCCAGTCTCTGAAGAAGGAAGCCAACTGCAGTGGTGTAGATATAATCAGCGTATTCAACAAGAAGTATTATATACACTATAGCAGTTTGAATTCTGACTTATGGAACAAAGCACTGTCAGTGGCATTATAGGAAACAAACCAGTTTATTTTGCAGAGGGTTTCAGTTTGTAGGCTCCACTTTAAAAGGGAGTCCAAAATAATACCCAAGTATTTGTACTGTGTAACATTATTTAGTTATTATCCAGTGTAGGTAGCTATCCCGTTCCCATAGCGATTTTCAGTCTGAAGATTCCATTGCTTAACCCGTATGTAAAATGGCCTCCTCAGAGAAGAAGTGTCACCTGTCTGCTTTTGAACGGTATCATCTGGTTTTCAGAGTCCTTATCCGGTTGTATGTTTCGCTCAGTCATTTTAAGTCAGCACGTACTGTTTTTTTTCGTAAACATAATTTAACGATTTCATGACAGTTGTATACAGAGTACACATTTCTGTAGACTTTAGTTACATTACAGTACATTCAGTCAGATCAGAAAGAACATGCATTACATTACAGGACATACAATTAATCAAATTGTATTTTATTTATTTAGAAATGTTTCACAAGGGGGGCACACTGAGCTGAGGCTCCTTTCCAGGTTCGACCTGGGGGAAGGGGGAAAATACTGCAATAAATACTGTGTACATACATATACTGTATATACAAGCAAGTAAAACATCCAACATAGCAGCAATCAGGGCAAGGGGAAGTGGGAAATTCAGCAGTACATTTATATAACAGAACAAATAATCAATACATATTTTATTTGGCTAAGCGTGTCTAGATAGCAATGTTACCTCGCTTCAGTTACAGGTTTTAATGGGGAAATTCATACCTGGTCCCCAAGAAAGGCTAACACATTGTCCATAAAAGTTGCTGTTAGCCATCAACCAAGCAGAGCCAGCCATTCCTCATAACTTTATTTATTTATTTATTCAGCTTATCGGAATTACAAACCTTTGAGTCAGAGACTCGTTTCCAAAGGCTCCACGTAACACAGAAACATAGAAGTTGACGGCAGATACTGTAAGGACCGCAAAGCCCATCCAGTCTGCCCATTTCTTTTTCTACCTTATGAATGTACCATTGGCCTTTACTCTGTTAATGGCCTATATATTTATATTCATCTGTATTGCTCCCTTATGCCTATCCCATGCCTGTTTGAAGCTCTGCACTATATTCATATCCACCGCTTCCTGAGGTAGGCCATTCCATGCACCCACCACCCTTTCTGTGAAAAATAACTCCCTCACATTACCCCTTAATCGGCCTCCCTCTAATCTCATGCTGTGTCCTCTTATCCTGCTATGTTTCTTATATTGAAACATGTTAGACTCTTTCACTTTGTTAATGCCCTTAAGGTGTTTGAATGTTTCGACTGAAACTAGCCTCAGTGTGTGACTGCCCTAAGCCTCCCTAGAGTAATAATCAACTGTTGTCAATCCAGTCCAAAGTTGCCTCCCATAGATGCTGCTTGAAACTTCCTGCTGTTTTCCACGATTCTACCAATTATCCGGGTACTTGACCAAGGACAAAATTGTCTACACCTAGGTTCCCTGGTCATGCTTTACTTAAATGTCTCTAATGTGTTTATAGCTTGTTAGAATTTGTCGGTGACCTACTCACCCTGGGGGTGCATTAACCATAAAGTTATAAGTTATATTATGACCTTCCACACCCCTGGATAATGTTACTACTCCTATATGTTGTTATATTGTCATGATGTACTTCTATTCTTTATATAAAAATGTCTGTATCCCTATGTTGTATTCTCCCAGGTCGTTCCTGAAAATAGGCATAATACTTGTCTAGTGTACGTAATGTCCTTGTGAAGGTGTGGCCTCCAGTACTGCTCGCAGTACTCCAGATGGGGCCTAACTAGTGTCTTGTGAAGAGGAATTATTACCTACCTCTTCCGACTTGTGATACCCCTACTAACACACACTAACATCCCCCTAGCCTTACCTACTGCTTTAGAGGTCTGCTTGGATGATTTCAGGTCATCGGTGATGATGGCGCCCAAGTCTCTTTCTTCCCTTGTGACTGCCAGCAACTCCTCTTCCCGCCTATAGGTGGCTTCAGGGTTTCTCTTCCCTATATGCATGATCTTGCACTTCTTTGCATTAAACCCCAGTTGCCACTCTTCTGACCATTTTGCTAGTTTATCCAGATATCTTCTCATTCTGCCCACCCCATCTGGATCATCTACTCTGTTGCAGATCTTGGCGTCATCTGCAAACAGACAAACCTTACCCCCCCAGTCCATCTGCAGTATCACTGATGAAGATATTGAAGAGGACTGGCCCCAGGACTGATCCCTGAGGTACCCCACTTGTGACTTGCATCTCTTCTGACTGCATACCGTTTACCACCACTCTCTGTTTTCTGCCCGTCAACCAGTTTGCCACCCAGTTGACCAACGTCTGACCCACCCCGAGCCTAACCAGCTTATTAATCAATCTTCTATGTGGAACAGTATCGAAAGCTTTGCTGAAGTAAAGGTAGGCGACATGAACTGCTCCCCCTTGGTCCACCACTCTGATTACCCAGTCAAAGAAATCTATGAGATTAGTTTGACAGGACCTTCCTGTTGTAAACCCATGCTGTCTTGGATCCTGAGCTTCTATGGATTCCACGTGTTGCACTATCCTTTCCTCAAGGAGTGCCTCCATAATCTTGCCCACTACTGAGGTAAGACCAACTGATCTGTAGTTCCCTGCCTCCTCCCTGCTACCACTCTTGTGGAGCGGGATCACATGAGCCCTTCTCCAGCCTTCTGGGACCTTTCCTGTGCTCAGAGACTCACTAAACAGTTCTGATAATGGCTCTGCTAGTTCCACCCTTAGCTCCTTTAGTACCGTGGGATGTATTCCATCAGCTCCCATTGCCTTGTGCACCCTGAGCTTATCGAGCTCTTGTAGGACCCTTTCTTTTGTGAAGGGACTAGTGCACACCTCCCTCCCCCCTGTGTCCATGGTGCTGAGCTGTGGGCCCTGCCCTACCTTCTCTTCAGTAAATACTGAGCAGAACTATCTATTTAGGATGGTTGCTTTTACATGATCCTCCTCCTCACACGTTCCCTTATCCTCTTTGATCTTAACAATACCCCTTCTAGACTTTCTCCTTTCACTAATGTATCTATATAAAGTCTTGTCACCTTCTTTTACTGTTTGTGCTAGTGTTTCCTTGGTTTGGGCCTTTGCCTGCCTTACTGCCTTCCCTGCTTCCCTTAGGGAAGTTTGGTATGCTCCCTATCTTCATCCTCCTGCGTTCCCTTATTTCCTGAAGGCCATCCTTTTGACTCTGACCTTTTCTGCTACTGTTTTGAGAACCAAAGTGGTTTCCTTCTTCTTTTGCACTTTCTTTTCTCACTAACACAATGGGATGTTGCTTCAAGTATTGCATCTTTAATGCTTGCCCACTTTGCCTGTACCCCCTCACCTGTATTTCTTTTTGCCAGGGCTAGCTTAACTCTGTTGGCCATCTTATAAAAGTCAGCTCCTTTGAAGTCCCATATTTTTGCCTTGGAATGGGATGATTTAGTTCTAGTGGCCAAATTGAACCATACCATGTGATGGTCACTGGCCCCAAGGTGACCTTCTACCTGAGATCTGTGATCCTTTCCCTGTTAGTCAGTACTAGATCTAGGATAGCCCTGTCACTTGTGGGTTGTTGTACTGGTTGTTTGAGGCCCTTCCCCTGCAAGGAATCCACCATGTGTCTAGTTCTGGCAGATGTCTCTGCTGGTATTGACCAATCTGTATCTGGCATGTTGAAGTCTCCCATTATCAGATCCTCCCCTTTAGCTGTCATATTTTGTACATCTTCTAACAGTAATATATCTATGTCCTCCCCCTGGTCTGGAGGCCTGTACACAACCCCAGTGCGTATGGCTGTCCCATTTCCTGTTTACAGGGTGACCCACAGGTCTTCTGGCTCCTTTTGTGTATTCTGAATTTTTGTAGCTTTGATATTTTCATTGACATAACGGGCCACTCCACCCCCCTTTGCACCTCGGTCTCTTCTGAACAGCACATAGCCAGGTACTGAAGTCTCCCAAGTGTGGTTACTGGTAAACCATAACTCGCTAATGGCTACTATGTCAAATTTAGCCTCTGTCATTATTGCCTGCAGGTCTGGGATCTTGTTTCCCAGACTGAGAGCATTTGTGTACATGATTTTCCATTGGCCAGATTTCGGTGTGTTAGTTGTTGGACGAGGTCCAGTGTTTCCCCTGTGCGTCATATGGGGAGCCGGACCTTTTTCCTTTCCTGGTGATGCAGATGCACTCAAACATGCTAAACTCCTGTTTGACCACTAGCTGAGGGGAGGGTGTTCTTCCCCATCATGACGTGTCACGGTGCTGCAACCCTCTCCCATTTGCTAGTTTAAATATTCTGCAAAGGCGTCAAACTTCTGCCGCAATGCACTGACTCCCTCCTTAGTCAGATGCAGTCCATCAGATTTAAGAACTTCGCTCCCAAACTGTTGCCAGTTCCCTACAAATTTGTGTCCTTTTTCCTGGCACCAGCCCTTGAGCCACATGTTTAACTCCCTTATCTCCCCTTCTCTGACCTTCCGTCCATCTGCCCCCCTCTCCCAGACTGGCAGGATCTCAGAGAAGGAGATGCTGGATGAAATGGATGATAGTTTGTCACCCAGCCTGGTCAGGTGTTCCTTGGTCTCCACAACTGACCAGCTGGTGAGATAGTTAGTCCCTTTGTGTACCAGGACGTCAATGTTTTCTCCTACTTCCTGAACAATTTTAGCAATGCAGTCAGTGTCTCTCCACGCTGATGTACCTGGGAGACATCTGACCATTACCCCTGGCTCGAGATATGTATCAACTCACCGAATCATGTAGTCTCCTATGATCAGAAGTTTCTTGGATTTCCTTTTTATGTTTGCTTGCACGCATGTGCAAGAAACATAGTGCCATCATCGGAGATTTCGGTTTTGTGTCACCTCCTCCTCCAATTCAGGCAGCCAGCTGGCAGGCGCGGCCCCTGTAAGCCAATGCATTCTGGAGCTGTCTATGACACGCTCCAAAATGCAGTGGCATATAGTTGAAAGGGGGCTACGCTGAGTGAGCAGTGATAAGAAGCTGCTCACGCAGCGCTCCCAGCCGCGAGCATCGCGCCCAAGCGCAGCGTATAGCCGACGGGTGCCCAATCCCCGCCGCCTCGCTGCATCGTCTCCTCCCACCTTCCCAGATTGGTGCCACGCTGGGAGCCCACCCCAGCGTGGCAATCAACAATTTAGCCGGACGGGGTGCCCAATCCCCATCGGCTGAACGCCCTCCCAAAGTCCTTGTGCCATGCTGGAGCCCGCACAGCGTGGCAAGCGTCTAATATTTTTTTTGCCGGCGGGGTGCCCAATCCCCGTCGCTGAATCCTCCAAAGTCGTTGTGCGCGCTGAGGCCCACCCCAGCGTGGCAAGCGATCCATGACGTTTTTTTTTTTTTTTTACCCGTAAAAACTGTCCCTGCTGCCTCCCGAGCCCCTCCCACATCCGCACCCACCCACTGCGCACTCCACTTTCCCACACCCCTCACCCCATACTACCTCCGGACTCCGGCGCGACGATCTTCGTGGACGGGAACACGCCTGCACTCTTCAAAGCCCGACGCAAACTGAGGAAATGCCGGTAGCTGTATAATGGGCTGAAATGAGGAGGTTCAACTGTGCATATCTCAGGCATTTTTGGAATTTTGCACTAAATTTTCAACATGGAGGTTTTGGGACCCCTTCTCATGAATGATGTCACTGTCATGGCGTTATTCAAGCTCGGAAGGTGATTTGCGCAGTGACTGCGAAATCACGCCTGGACTGAATACTGCCATGACAGTGACATCATTCATGAGAGAGGCCCAAACCCCATGTTGAAAATTTGGTGCAAAAATTCCAAAAATGACTGTTTGTGACGATCGTATGCTATGCAGTTCCTATGCAGGCTCGTAAGTTCGCGAAATTTCATATTTTCACTCCAGATTTTCAACATTGCCATTTCACCACACCATCTTATGAGTAGTACAGCTGTCATTTTCACATCTCACCCAAAATGTGTTTCCACTATGGCGCAGAATGGCGCAGTTGGTGTGTGAAATCAATGCACGGGACAAATTAAGAAAATCACAGTGACACTGTTCATGAGCAGAGGTCTTGAAATGGCAATGTTGAAAATTTGGTGAAAAAATTCTCAAAATGACTGTTTCTGGCGTCGTTGTGCAGTTCCCTACATGCGCTCATGGGTTCGCAATTTCAATATTTCCACTCCAGATTTTCAACATTGCCATTTTTCCACACCTTCTTATGAGTAGTACAGCTGTCATTTTTCACATCTCACCCAAAATGTGTTTCTGCCCATGTAGCGCACAATGGCGCTAGTCGTGCGAACTCAGTGTATGGGACACATTAAGGAAATCACAGTGTCTCTGTTCATGAGCAGAGATCTTAAAATGGCAATGTTGAAAATTTGGTGACAGAATTCCTAAAAATGACTGTTTTACAAGTGTGCGTTGCACAGTTCCCACGCACGCTCGTAGGTTTGCGAATTTTCAATATTTCCTCCAGATTTCCAACATTGCCATTTTCCACCTCCTTATGAGCAGTACAGCTGTCATTTTCACATCCTGCCCAAAACGTAGTTCGCCATGTAGCGCACAATGGCCAGTCGGTGTGCAAGCTCAATGTGACACATTAACAAACCACAGTGACACTGTTCATGAGCAGAGGTCTTAAATGGCTATGTTGAAAATTTGGTGGAAAAATGCCTAGAAATGACTTTCTGACGTCGTTGCACAGTTCCTATGCATGCTCGTAAGTTTGCAAATTTAATATTTTCCTCTAGATTTTCAACATGTGCATTTATTAAACTTCCTTATGAACAGTACATCTGCAATTTTTCATATGTCACCCACAATGTGTTGTCGCACATAGCGCTGACAGTGGTGCTGTTGGTGTCTGAAAGCAATGTTTAGGACAGATTAAGAAAATCACAGTTACACTGTTCATGAGCAGAGGTCTTAAAATGGCTATGTTGAAAATTTGGTGACAAAAGTCCATAAAATGACTGTGTTACGAGTGAGCATTGTGCAGTTTCCATGCATCCTCGTTAGTTCATGACTTTGTAATATTTTCAGTCCAGATTTTCACTAGTGACATTTTTCCACACTTCCTTATGAACAGTACAGCTGCCATTTTTCACAACATGGCCGGAGTGTGTTTTCACACTTTCAGTGCAGAGATGCGTGGTCGCTGTCGGAAATCATTGTTCGGCACAGATACAGAAAATCACAGTGACACTGTTCATGATCGGAGGCACCAAAATGCCTGAGTTGACAATCTGCTATAAAATATCCCCAACCTACTTATATAACGGGTGTGCGTTGCACAGTTTCTATGTACGCTCGTGACTTCACCATTTTTTTAAATATTTTTACTACACATTTGCAACATAGCCATTTTTACACCTCCCCATGACAGAGTACAGCTGTCATTTTTTACAGCCTGTTCGGAATATTTTGCACCTGTGGTGCTAAATCCGTAGTCACTGTGCATAAGCAGCTTTCGCTAACAAACTGATATTCCCCCTGTTCATGAGGTGGGGTCACAAACAAACATGTTGAAAATTTGAGTTAAAATACCAACGAATGCCTGAGGTATTAGGCTTTTCAACCAAATCCCCAACCCTATAGAGAATGACAGGAATCAGGGTGTGACTTGGGGATTCTTGCCTGTGATGCTCATACCATTCCACACCCTGCAGTCACTGAGAGGCATCGAGGTATACCTTGGACTCTTCGCCCCAAACTTCACTCCATTCTCCTATATTGCACCCATCTCACCGTATTTCCTAATGCAATGGGTGCGCATAAGGCCAAAGACCCCAAGGACACGTGACACTTGTCAGTCTCTGCAGAGTAGGGTGTGGTGAAATGGCGTGCATCGTTATGCCTGACGTACTCCAAATGCACACCCCAATCCTGTCACTCTGCAGGGTGGTGGTGGGGTTGGCTTCAGTTCAGTACTTCACTGCCATTCCTATTACGCAGCTCTGTAACTTCTACACTACCACTGCCAATGCCAGTAAGCAAACATTCGGCATTGACAAATGCTTGTTTGCTTTTTATGTTTGCTTGTACGCATGTACAAAAAACAAAATGCCATCATCCAAGTTTTTGCAGGTGTGGCACCCTGTCTTCCAATTCAGTCAGTGTGTTTGCAGGCGCGGCCACAGTTCACCAGTGAATGCGGCAGCTGTCTGTGACAGCAGTTGAAAATGCAGTGGCATACAGTTGAAAGTGGGAGAGACTGCATACAGTTGAAAGGGAGAGACCGCTTCAGTGAGCAGCGATAAGATAGTGTTGATTAGCATATTGCCAGCAGTCCTGCTTGTATACGTCTCTGCTTTCTCTTCCTGGAACATAAATTCAGTTTGAAGTGAACTTTTCCTAGGACTGTCTTTCCGGGAGGAGGCAAGTGACTAAAATGACATCCTTGGAATGTTTCCAAAAAAAGACCTAGTTGCCATCCTTGGAATGTTGAGTCAGAGTTCAGGGTAGGAGCGGCATTGACAAAAGCAGGAAAACAGAACCCCAAAGAGACTGAAAAAGTTGACGCAGATTTCGTCTGTTGGCACACCTGATCAGTATTGTAATAATATTCCCCAACCCTCTGAGTGTCTCTGAATAGCACTCCCCCGCTGCACACAGTATGGCTGGGGAGTGCCCAATCCCCATTGGCTCCAGTCTCCCCAAGAGTTCTAGGTGCCATGCTGGGAGCTCACCCCAGGTGGCATAAGTGAGAATAGCGATGGTAGTGCCCAATCCCCATCGGCTCAATTAAACCCCCAAAGAAACAGACTTCCAGTTGCCACGCTGAGAGCCCACCCCAGCTGGCACACCTATATGGCCAACGGGGTGCCCAATCCCCCGCCGGCTCCACTGACCCCCCAAAAAACCTTCCAGCTCCCAGCATGGCACAAGTCCCACGTCGCTCCTAAAAGAAAACAAACACCCAAAAGAAAAAACGGTCCTCATTGATTGTCTTACCCTCAACCCGCGCCCACCTCTGCAACCACCTCCCCACACCCCACCTCACCCCATACTTACCTCGGAAGCCAGCGTGACGATCTTCAGTGGACCGGGAACACGTCTGCACTCTTCAAAGCCGACCGCGAACTGAAGAAATGCTGGTAAGCTGTATAATGAAAGTTTTTTCAACTTTGATGCATATCTCGGGCATTGTTTGGAATTTTGGCAGCAAATTTTCAACATGGGGTTTTTGGTACCCCTCCTCATGAATTCTGGCACTGTCATGGCGTTAATCGGCCCCGAAAGATGATTTCACGGTCACTGTGGGGAACCACCTTTCGGGACCGATTTACGAAATGACAGTGTCACAGTTCATGAGGTAGGCCCCCAAAAACCCTGTGTTGAAAATTTGGTGAAAAAAGTCCCCCAAATGACTGATTTACGGGCGTGCGTTGCGCAGTTCCTACACACGCTCGTAAGTTCACGAATATTTTATATTTTCACTCCAGATTTTCAACATTGCCATTTTACTACACCTTCTTATGAGCAGTACAGCTGTCTTTTTTCACCTCTCACCCAAAATGTGTTTCCGCACATGTAGCACACAATGGCGCAGTTGGTGTACGAAATCAATGTTCGGGACAGATTAAAAAAATCACAGTGACACTGTTCATGATCAGAGGTCTTAAATGGCTCGTTAAAATTTGGTGACAAAAGTCCATAAAATGACTGTTACGGCGACCATTGCGCGGTTTCCACACACCCTTGTAAGTTCATGAATTTGTAATATTTTCAGTCCAGATTTTCACCACTGACATTTTTCCACACTTCCTTATGAACAGTACAGCTGTCATTTTTCACACCATGGCCGAAATGTGTTTTCGCACTTCCAGTGCAGAAATGCGTGGTCGCTTGGGAAATCACTGTTCGGGACAGATTCAGAAAATCACAGTGACACCGTTCATGAGCGGAGGTCCCAAAATGCCTGTGTTGACAATCTGCTGTAAAAAATCCCCAGACTAATTACATTTTTATTTATTTATTTTTTTATTTAGTTTTTGTTGACCGGGTAAGTGCACTAGACAAATCCTGCCTATTTTCAGGCACGACCCGGGGGAGGGGGAGACAGATGAATGCCAACTGACCTTGAACCAGATTAAGCTGTTGGTGGTATTTTTAGTGAACGAGGGAAATTTGGCCAGGACACTGGGGAAATTCCCCTACTCTTTTTGATTAGTGCCATGGGATCTTTAACATTCACCTGAACTAGCACCTATCCAGGCAGATTATGGTGTGTGTTGCACAGTTTCTACGCACGCACGTGACTTCACTAGTTTTTATGTTTGCTAGCACGCATGTGCAAGAAACATAGTGCCATCATCCGAGATTTCAGAGATGTGTCACCTCCTCCTCCAGTTCAGTCACTGTGTTGGCAGGCGCGGCCCCTGTAAGCCAATGTTTGCTGGAGCTGTCTATGACAAGCTCCAAAATGCAGTGACATATAGTTGAAAGGAGGAGCTACGCTTCAGTGAGCAGCGATAAGATATCGCCTGCTCATGCGCAGCTTCCCCTACACACACACACACACAGAAACGCACGCATACTGCGTGCTGCCCTCCCCCCCCGCACACACGTATAGCCAACGGGGGTGCCCAATCCCGTCGGCTCCATTGTCCTCACACCCCACCCCGAGTACTGGGTGCCACGCTGGGAGCCCACCCCAGCGTGGCAACTGATCATATGGCCGAGGGGTGCCCAATCCCGTCGGCTCCACGGCCCCCCAGCTGTCCTTGTGCCACGCTGGAGCCCACCCCAGCGTGGCAAATGTCCCACGTCTTTTTTTTAACCTGAAAATAAAAGCGGTCCCACAGCGCTCTCTCCCAGCCCCCCACAACCCGCACCCACCACTGCGCACCTGCCTCCACGCCCCCTCACCCCATACTTACCTCCTGAGCACGGGCGCAATGCTCTTGAGTGGACCGGGAACACGTCTGCACTCTTCAAAGCCGACCGCGAACTGAAAATGCCGGTAAGCTGTATAATGGGCTAGATAGGGTTTTCAACTTTATTGCATATCTCAGGCATTTTTGGAATTTTGCACCAAATTTTCAACATGGGGTTTTGGGACCCCTTCTCATGAATGATGTCACTGTCATGGCGTTATTTGGGCCCGTGAGGGTGATTTTGCAGTCCTGCGTGAAATCACCCGCCGGATAAAATAACGCCATGACTGTGTCACTCGAGAGGTCCCCAAGCACCATCATTAATTAAAGTCAGAAACAATGACTGTTTTCTGGCGTGCGTTGCGCGGTTCCTCGCGGGCTCGTAAGTTCGCAATTTTCAATATTTTCACTCCAGATTTTCAACATTGCCATTTTACCACAGCTTCTTATGAGTAGTACAGCTGTCATTTTTCACATCTCACCCAAAATGTGTTTCCGCCCATGTAGCGCACAATGGCGCAGTCGGTGTGCGAAATCAATGTACAGGACAAATTAAGAAAATCACAGTGACACTGTTCATGAGCAGAGGTCTTAAAATGGCTATGTTGAAAATTTGGTGAAAAAATTCAAAATGACTGTTTCACGAGTGCATTCGCAGTTCCTCATATGACTTTCGTAAGTTGTAATTTTCAATATTTTCACTCCAGGTTTTCAACATTGCCATTTTACCACACCTCCTTATGAGCAGTACAGCTGTCATTTTCACATCTTGCCCAAAATGTGTTTCCTCAGTAGCACAATGGCACAGTCGATGTGCAAAATCAATGTATGGGACACATTAAGAAAATCACAGTGACACTGTTCATGAGCAGAGGTCTTAAAATGGTTATGTTGAAAATTTGATGAAATATTCCTAAAAATGACTGTTTCGGGTGCTGCGCAGTTCTATGCATGCTCGTAAGTTTTGCAATTTAATATTTTCCTCAGATTTTTCAACATTGCCATTTTATTACACTTCCTTATGAACAGTACAGCTGCCATTTTTCATATGTTGCCCAAAATGTGTTTTCGCACATGTAGCGCACAATGGTGCTGTTGGTGTGCGAAAGCAATGTTTAGGACAGATTAAGAAATTCACAGTTACAGTATTCATGAGCAGAGGTCTTAAAATGGCTATGTTGAAAATTTAGTGACAAAATTCCATAAAATGACTGTATTACGAGTGAGCATTGCGCAGTTTCCACGCACCCTCGTAAGTTCATGACTTTGTAATATTTTCAGTCCAGATTTTCACCAGTGGCATTTTTCCACACTTCCTTATGAACAGTACAGCTGTCATTTTTCACAACATGGCTGAAGTGTGTTTTCACACTTTCAGCGCAGAGATGCGTGGTCGCTGTGGGAAATCATTGTTCGGCACAGATAAAGAAAATCACAGTGACACTGTTCATGATCGGAGGCACCAAAATGCCTGAGTTGACAATCTGCTGTAATAAATCCCCAACCTAATTATATTACGGGTGTGCGTTGCACAGTTTCTATGTACGCTCGTGACTTCACCATTTTTTTAATATTTTTACTGTAGATTTGCAACATTGCCATTTTGTACACCTCCCCATGAACAGTACAGCTGTCATTTTTTACATCCTGTTCGGAATGTTTTTGCACCTGTGGTGCTAAATGCCGTAGTCGCTGTGCATAAGCAGCTTCCGGATAACAAACTGATATTCCCCCTGTTCATGAGGTGGGGTCACAAAAAAACATGTTGAAAATTTGGAGTGAAAATACCAACGAATGCCTGAGGTATTAGGGTTTCCAACTATAATGCCCAACCCTGTAGAGAATGACAGGCATCAGGGGTGTGACTTGGGATTCTTGCCTGTAATGCTCATACCATTCCACACCCTGCAGCCAGTGAGAGACATCGAGGTATGCCTTGGACTCTTCGGCCCCAAAGTTCACCCCATTCTCCTATATCGCACCCATCTCACCGTATTTCCTAATGAAATGGGGTGCAGGGTGGGGTGTGGTGAAATGGCGTGGCCGTTATGCCTGACGACCCAAACACACACCCCAATGCCTGTCACTCTCTGCAGGGTGGTGGTGGGGTTGGCTTCAGTTCAATACTTCACTGCCATTCCTATTGCGCAGCTCTGTAACTTCTACACTACCACTGCCAATGCCAGCAAGCAAACATTCAGCATTGACAAATGCTTGTTTTTAATATTTTCACTGCAGATTTTCAACATTGCCATTTTTTACACCTCCCCATGAACAGTACAGCTGTCATTTTTCACATCCTGTTCGAAATGTGTTTTCGCACCTGTGGTGCCAAATGGCGTAGTCACTGTGCAAAATCATCTTTCCGCTAACAAACTGATATTGCCACTGTTCATGAGGTGGGGGTCACAAAAAACCATGTTGAAAATTTGGAGTGAAAATACCAACGAACGCCTGAGGCGTTAGGGTTTCCGACCACAACGCCTCACCCTGTAGAGACTGGCAGGCATCAGGGGTGTGACTTGGGATTGTCGCCTGTAATGCTCATACCATTCCACCCCCACCCACACCCTGCAACCAGTGAGAGGCATTGAGGTGTGCCTTGGACTTTTCGTCCCCAAAGTTCATCCCATTCTCCTATACAGCACCCATCTCACCGTATTTCCTGATGAAATGGGGTGAACATAAGGGCCAAAGACCCCAAGACACACCGTGACACTTGTCAGTGTCTGCAGGGTAGGGTGTGGTGAAATGGCATGGCTGTTATGCCTGATGACCCAAAAGCACACCCCAATGCCTGTCAGTATCTGCAGGGTGGTGGTGGGATTGGCTTCAGTTCAATACTTCACTGCCATTCCTATTATGCAGCTCTGTAACTCCTACACTACCAATGCCAATGCCAGCAAGCAAACATTAGGCATTGACAAATGCTTGTTTTGTTTTGGTTCCTGTTTTGGGCGAGTTTTGTTGTGCTAGCTCCTACAATGACAGTGACATACATAGACAGTCTAACAACCATACAGATATGAAGGTGTCTCGATACAGTCAGCACAGATTTGCGATTACAGGCATACTATTGCATCCTATACAGAGCGGTAGCTAAGAGTATAATCAAATATAATAAACAGTTGAGTCATATACAGCGAGGTAGCTCAGAGAATAACGGGAGAACAGTACAGTAATTACGGCTTAGTTTCATTTCAGTTTTGGGGTGAAACACTGTGATGTATGTATATTTCTTATTTTTAATCTATTTTCCTTAATTTTTGGTTATTATTATTTTTTAACTGAAAATAGAGGTTGTGCCTATCACTTCTACCCTTGAATTTAGTATGCAGTCACATTGTTACAATACCATACTCAATTGCATCGATCACGGTTTACCATATTTTTTGGAATGGCTCCCATTGGCCTGTCAAATTGAGCTGCATGCATTCTAATTTCATGCACATCATCAGGTTATTCAGCCAATAGGAGGTATTAGGGGGTGTTTCACTTACCCAGTGTTATGCAACAGTCTTTCTGGCATTAACCAGAGACGATCCTAGAGACTGAATTGTTTAAGGTGCCGCTTGCCCTTGGCTCTGCCCCCAGCTTAAATTCTAGGGGGTTATTTGGCAGGGGATGGCCAAGAACTAGCTCCATGATAGTGTAGACACTGTGTTAGAATGGTGCCACCTTTTGGTATGTTAGTACCATATGTAGACAATCTTCGTCTTCTATGTTACACTTAGGGCAGAGGGGATCATTAGTAGTCTGGAATGTATTTAGGTTCAGTGGGGTATAATAAGTTCTATAGAGAAAATGTTGTCGTACTCTTCAAAGCATATTGATACGAGAGCATACATGTACATGTTTTAAGGCCATGTTCCATGTTTCCTCACCTGTATCACAACCCAGATCCCTGCTCCACTCCAGAAGTTCTGTATTCACCGATACAGGGGCAAGCTCCTTGCAGTAGTCTATAAAATGCTGTAAGACTTCTGACGACCAGCTGGGGATTATATACTATCATCTCTGCTGGTGACAGTGCGGGGATTAACTTCTGAAGGTATGATCTTACCCTTAGGTAGGCATTGTATGTCAAGTTCTTGTTCCATTCCAGTAAAAGATTTCGTAGCCCCCCCATATAAACAGATCTGCCACAGTGATCAGCCTGCATCTTTCCCATTTCAGAAGTGCCTAGTGCAGAAAGACATTATGGCCTTCTTTGTTCTTGAAGGCAACTTGTATGGAAGCTTTAGGAGAGGAGAGGCCCTGTGCAGCCCCTATGAACTTGTGGACACCACCGAATTTGATATAGTGACCCTGGTGGATCTACCTTGTCTGGGAATTGGGCTGGCAATGGTCCCAACGCCTAGGTCACTTGGACCAGCTGGTCATGGTGACGCAGCCAGTATGGGATACCATCTAATAGTGGTTGACCCCACAACATCTGGATGAGGGAATCCTGTTTGTCTGCCCAGAACCTTTTGTCAAGCTCATGACAGATGTATCTCTGGTAAGGGATGGAGACAGACCTGAGAGACCATAGTGCCACCGGGTTCTGGGCAGCCTGCTAGTCATGACAGCACATCAACCAGCTGGAGCTCTGTTCAGTGCGTCTGGCTCTGATGAAATTTGGTACATTGATTTGGGGTCAGGTTGTTCAGGTCCAGACGGACAACATGACCTCCATGTTCAACCTGAACAGGCAGGGCAGGACGCATGCCTTTTTCTTGTGTCAGGAGTCTCTTTGCACCTGTACATTCGTACACTCGTGTATAGCCTGGGGGCAGAGCAGCTGGGGATCTGTGTCGCATGAGAAAACAGTCTGCTGGCGGACAATCTTAGCCAGGTCAGAGAGACATCACACGAGTGGTCCCTGCATCAGGAGGTGGTAAACCACCTGTTCTCCGAGTGGGGCACCCCTCTGGTGAATCAGTTTGCCTCTTGGGAGAACAGAAATCTAAGGCTATTCTGTGCCCGCCCCCACAGTCTGGGACACTCTTGAGAGATGCTGTCATGAGGCCCTGAATTCCTGGCCTCCTATTTGCCTTCCCTCTCTTCCCCTTGGTCTCAAGGTTGTGGACAAGACCCAGAAGGACAAGGCATGGATGATCCTGATAGCCCCAGACTAGTCCAGGCAGTTCTGGTGTCCGGATTTCCTCACCCTCAGCAGCAGGCCTCCATGGAGGTTGCCTCTCCTCCCAGATCTGCTGACAAGAGAACATGCGAAGGTCCTTTAATTCCTGCACCTCTCAGCCTGGCTCCTGAGCAGCTAGAGTTCCAGCCTCTTGGCCTTTTGGAAGACATCCTCCATGTTGTGGAGGTGTCCCATAAGCTATGCATTTAAGTGGAAGACGTTCTCGTTCTGGTGCCACGGTAAGGGAGCTTGATCCCTTTGCCTGCCCCATGGCAAGCATCCTTGACCAGCTTTGGTTCCTGTCTGTTGGGATTGTGAGTGACAACCATTAAAGTGCACCTGGCAGCCATCTCTGCATACCGGGTGCGGGCTGTTATGCCAATGGTGGCCAAGGGGAAAAGGTGATAGGGCGCTTTTTCAAAGGCCTGTATCCCTTGTCCCCGTCCTGTGTATGAACCTCCACCTCCATGGGACCTACTGCTGGTGTTGGCAGTGCTCACGGACAAGCCATTTGAAGCAGTGCACAAGTGTGTGATGTCATATCTGTTGTGGAAGACTGCCTTATTGGTGGCTGTCATGTCAGCCAGGAGGATCATAGGCACTTTCCTTGGAGTGTGTCCCAAGGTGGTAGCCTGTGTTAAAAATTGGCTGGACAACAGGATACAGAGGGTAATAGTAAACAGAGTTTACTCTGAAGAAAGGGGAGTTACTAGTGGGGTACCGCAGGGTTCAGTACTGGGACCAGTCCTCTTTAATGTCTTTGTAAGTGACATTGCAGAGGGACTGGAAGGAAAAGTATGTCTCTTTGCAGATGACACAAAGATCTGCAACAGGGTTGATACAGAAGGTGGGGTGGAGAGGATGCAAAGAGACTTGGCAAGGTTGGAGGAATGGTCAAATATATGGCAGCTTAGATTCAGTGCAAAGTAATGCACCTGGGAAACAAAAACCCAGGGGAAGAGTACACAATGGGGGTGAGATAATAACAACAACAGAAATGGAAAGGGACCTGGGAGTAGTCATATCAGGTGACCTTAAACTGGGCAAGCAATGTGAGAAGTCAGTAAGGAGGGCTGGTGGGATACTGGGATGCATAGGGAGAGGCATCACCAGTAGAAAACAGGAAGTTGTTATCCCTCTGTACAGACAGTTGGTGAGACCCCTTCTGGAGTTCTGCATCCAGTTCTGGAGACCCAATCTCCGCAAGGACATAGACAGGATGGAGGCAGTCCAGAGGATGGCAACTAAAATGGTGCATGGTTTGCACCAAAAGATATATGAAGAGAGATTAAAGAAGCTTAATATGTATACACTCGAGGAGAGGAGGGAGAGGGGGAACATGATAGAAACTTTCAAGTACATCAAGGGAATCAACAGAGTCCAAGATGGCAGCATCTTTCAGAAAAAGAGATGTGCAAGAACAAGGGGATACAATTTGAAGATAGAGGGGGGACAGCTGAAGGGTAATGTGAGGAAGTATTTTTTCCACGGAGAGGGTTGTGGATACATGGAACAGCCTTCCTGAGGAGGTAGTGGACTCAAGAACAGTGGGGGAAGGACTTCCGGTTCCGGGTAATGGTGCAGTGACAGGGACAACACGGTGGCTTCCAAAACAAATAAAATTAAACAGTCTCCTACCTCAAAATAATCCAATAAACAGGATCAAGATCGCGCAGCTAAACCGAGGTGAGACCCCAGCAACGCCCGAAACCGCAACGTACTGTCCGCGGACCCAGGCGGTACTCCAACAGTAATCGGAGCTCCACCCCCCCCGTAGCTCTCCCTGGCCGCGTGGACGAAGGGCAACTATCGTTAGGCCCCAGCAGCTGCACTCCCCTGCTACTCACTCGGAGGCTGATACAGCAGGACCCAGCTGGCCCCACTCCTCCTCCATCTGCCTTCACATCTGCTGTTGCGCCTTTTTGCTTCCTCTGTCTCCCAACCCCGACTTCTTACACAGTGCCAGTAGCACGCAAATATTCGGGAGCCCCCCCAGCAGGGTCGGACCGCGCGATCGTGAATTGATCACCAGTTGTAGAAATCCGGCGCTAGTTCGGGGCTTCTCGGGTGGCCTCCTTGCGGAGGGTGGCTCTTCAAACCAGAGGTACTCCACTTTCAGAGTGTTAAAGAACACAGTCCTGCACAGAGTGTTACGGTCACCCTCCCAGGAATCCTCTGGTAATCCTCACCAGTCTAAAGACTCTACACAACTAGAGAAAAACAAATATAAATAAAGAGAAGGAAGGAAGGAGAAGAAGGAGGGAAGAAAGGGGAAGGAAAAGAAAGGGAAAGGAGAAATAAAAATAAAGGAACAACACACAATAAATTGAAATGAACCGAAGAAGGATAAAGAGAAGGGGGAGAGCGAGAGAAGGGATAAAAGAGGGGTGAGGGAGAAGGAGGGGGAACAAAGGAGGAAGAAGAATAAGGGAGATGGGAGAAAGAGAAGGAAGAAAAAGGGGACATATATATATATATATATATATATATATATATATATATATATAAATATTAAAAAAATAATAACTACCCCGGCAGCTTTGTGACTGCAATCTATGGAACTTGTTCTGCAAAACAGATTCTCCCCACTCTCAGGCTTATTTACAGAGGAGGGAAACGTTACTCTGCCTACAGTGGACTCAAGAGTCAATTTAAATTTACCTGCAGCCTCCCTGGTGACCCAATCCTCCCTCCCCCCACCTTAATGGCCACCAAAGGAGGGAAAAGAAGAGGTAATGAACCCCATCAAGCTCTCGCTGCCCTATCGTCCCCTCAGTCAGAACAGAATATATTGCAGGCTATTTCCGAATTCAGAGAAGAAACGAGGGATTCGCTTAATCAAGTTAAGCTGATCTGAGATCCCTGCAGACCCGGACAGATGAGGCAGATCAGCAAATATCTCAAAACACTACAGCAATAAATGCTCTGGAGTCAGCAGTTCTCTCTTTAGCAGAATCCCAGTTGTGCTGCTCCCTCAGACAGGAGGACACAGAGAACAGAGGGCGAAGGAAAAATCTTTGAATTTTCGGCCTGCCAGAGGGCGACGAAGGTGCTGACCCCTTGGCCTTCGGAGACCAATTCTTCAGATCCATTCTTGACTTGGGTCTGGATTATCGCCTTGATTTTGAACGTGCCCATAGGGCTCTGGGACCTAAACCAAAGGCTAAAGATGCCAGATCCAGATCGTTTGTGGTAAGGATGCAAAGTTTCCAGTCTAAGGAACTCCTCCTTAAAAAATTTTGGCAGAAGGGGAAAATAATGTGTGGAACTCAGCGTATCATCATCGATAATGACTACGCTCCCTTCACCCAAAGTCAGAGAAGGGCCTACGCTCTGCTCTTTCCCATTTTAAGATTGCAACAGATCAGATTTCGCACTCTCTATCCTGCCAGGCTTACAGTATTCTTGCCAGAAGGCCCTATCTCATACTCTTCTGCTTCCGAAGCCAAGGAAGATCTGTTTAAAAAGGGGATACTCAAGGAACGCCCACTGAATCGACCCGGCTCTTCTAGGACCTTGCTTCAAGGACAATCCTCGCTACAAGAACCACACCAGCTAAACATGAACTTGGACGAGATGCTTCTGAAGATCCGGTCTCTCAGAAACCCTACAATAGCAGCGGACCTGTAGCAAGTTCTGGCAGTGGGTGAGTCCTCTTTAGGCTTTTACTTGGGGAGGGGATGGGGGGCCAGCTGGGGCGCCCTGAGGCATGCCTGCTCTCGGTTTCCATCCCTCCAGCCCAGCATCTAAATAAAGGAATAAAGGGATGACTAATAAAATGATTTCCCTCTACCTTGCTGGGACGGGGGAAACATAATCCCCCTCGATGGCGGGCTTCACACTTAGCTGAGGGGGTAACAGGTCCCATAGTAGTAGGGCTGCCGGGGCATTTCCCCCCTAGGTCGGCGCCTCTCCCTTTCCCTCCCTCCTGGGACCTTGGGAGACCTCTAGGCTCGGGCCATGGGGAGACTCCCTGAGGTTTCCCCTCCTCTCGATCAACCGTGTCTTTCAATTGGAACCGCCCCCCAGGTGCAAAACAGAAGAAACAAGGGTCCTGAGACAAGGACAAACATTGCAGACTGGAAATTACTTATATAAACTTTAATTGCCCGGTTCTGTCCTCTTGTGTACACGGATTTTAGTGTACTTGAAGGGCTCTTTGCATGTTTGGAGGGCACCCTCTTCCCCCCCCTTTTTTTCTCTCCCTTTTTTCTCTTGCGTATGAACAACTTTCTCACCCCAGGATTAGCTAACCATTGTCTCTCTATCAGGGCTAGGTTTAATACAGGAGTCTCTCCCATAGATTAAAGAATGGGGCTCACTTACAAGCTCTGACAGTGTCATCGCAGTGAAATTATCCCCCCCGGCCTGATGTCTAGGCAGTTGGGGCAGGTGGGAATAATGAATAGATGCCCTTTCAACCTCCCCCCATGCAGGGAGAAGGGAGAGCGAAGGGGAGGGGAGAGTTGGGGTTAGATGGAGGGGAGGAGACAGCGAGAGGGTAAATTTTCCCCTCCCCTTCCCCCACCTTTTTTTTCCTCCTCTTCCTTCCACCTCCTCCTCCCACAATAGGGTGTAACCCAGCGGGGGAGTGGCTTCATCTTCCAGGGGCCTCACCACCCCTTCAGCCTGGTCCCTCAAGTAGATAATCCTCCAAAGTATGGAGGGCTGGGTTGTCGGGGGGGAGGAGAGGGGTATCGAGGGTCGGGCCTAAAAGAAGAGGGGGGAGGCCTGGGGGGAACAAGGGATCGGTTTCAGGGCACCCTCGCTCCTCTCCATTATTGGAGTGGAGAAGGAACCTGTCTATACAGGGATTTTTGGGAGCCCTTGCTGCCCATTCCAGTGAACCTTAAAGGTGCAGATAGGCATCCCCAGAGGATTCTCTTACTAAAAGAGTTCCTTGATCAACGCTGATTCCCCCTGGGAACCGGCTTGAGATAACGGAAGGGTGGAACTCATTCCCACCCCAACAATGGCAGTACAGAACAGTTACAGTAAGTTAAGATGTTTTAGCAGTTTTAATGTTAAAGTTAATTTGTTAGTCTTGTATCTCATAGTTAGCTTCATAGTTACAGTTTACGCTAAAGTTAACTTCAGTATATACTCTAAAACTGGAATGAGACACGGGAAACAGGATACAAAATTTCAAAGTATTGTTTTATTACAGAAACTTCAGTATACTATGTTGGTGAGACTTAATGGATGTCCACAGGGAAAACAGATCATGATTGACGGACCTCTTCGGGTGGTCGGAGGGGGAGCGATCCGGGTGAATCTGGTCCGGGTTGACCTGAAAGAAAAACAAAGAAAAGTGTCTGGGTGGCCAAAATGTATGAAAAAAAAATGCAAGAAATCAATAGCATACTTAAAATAGCTGAAAACAAAATAAGGAACAGCAAATATGAATGGCTTCCCAACCGGTGAAAATATACTCAATAAACGTGAACAGCCTTAACAACCCCATCAAAAGATCGAGAGTAATGCAACACTTAAATAAACAGAAGGCAGACGTTATATTTATACAAGAATCCCATCTTTCAGATGCTGAGCATCAGAAACTTAAATGGGGGGCCGTTATACCATTCACTCTTCATCTCATCCAAGTGGACGTAAAAGAGGAGTAGCTATACTGATACCATCATCCACACAATTTAAAATAAACAATATACAATCTGATAGATTAGGACGTTATATCATAATACAAGGCCACCTGTATAATCAAGAAGTTATCCTAGCAAACATATATTTACCACTGCAGACCAAATCACCCCCAATACGGCAAATCCTAAACAAAATAATAGATCTTCACAAGGGGTAATTAATATTGGCAGGAGACTTTAATATGACACTAACCCCAAATTCAGACTCATCTAATCCCAAAGTCTACCGCCAATCCACACCAGCAAAGTTCTTCAAAACACAACTTGAAAACCTCGGCCTAGTTGACATTTGGAGGAAACTTTTTCCCTCAGACCCCGGGTATACATTCTACTCGGGAGGATTCAATTCCTACTCTAGACTAGATAATTTTTTCACCTCTTGTGAACACTTCTCCGCAGTGTGAGACATAACAATTTGTCCAAAAATAATATCTGACCACCATCCTCTGCTGCTAAAAGTGGACATGGGGAAAAAAACAAAACAAACTCTCTGGAGACTGAACCCCTATCTCCTAAAAGATAGAGAATTCACCGACCAAATCAAAAAAAGAATCCCACAGTTTTTTGAAAAAAATGCACTAATCAGCCGTTTCTGAAGCTATATTATGGGACGCCTACACCTCAAGGAGGAAAAAAAGAAAGAGAAAAGAAATTTCAGGAACTTACCAAGACCCTACAAACTTATCAACTACTTTATAGAGAAGGGGACAAGGTAATACAAGCCAAAATCAGAGAAACTAAATCAGCACTCCAAAAAATCATGGATGAAAAAATTCAAATATCCCTCATATATTTAAAACAAACAAATTACGAGGGAGGATCTAGGGGCACCCACAGACTGGCACAAAAATTGAGAGCTAGGAAAAATGCAGTAACAATACTAAAAATTAAACATCCCCAAACCGGTAGGATAACCCATAAAGAAGAAGATATAAGACAAACTTTTGCTGACTATTACCAAAGTCTTTACACAGCACATAACACCTCTTCTCAAGAGGATAGACAAACATTTCTATCTCAGACACAGTTACCAAAACTTACACCAGAACAGGTCCAGAAACTACAAGCCCCTATAACAACTGAAGAAATAGAGATGGCAGTTACCAAACAATCCTCGGGTCGTTTCCCCTGGACCCGACAGATACCTCAACGAATGGTATAAAATCTTTAACAAAGAATTAACACCAAGACTCCTCTAGCTGTTCAGGGAAACGGCTACCGGTCAAGTACCCCCATCATGGGACTACGCTACAATTGCAGCTATTCCCAAACCTAATGAAATAAACTAGACCCTCTGCCTACCAACCGATTTCAATATTAAACTCGGATTACAAGATCTTTATGGCCATCTGGGCCATGAGATTAGAAAAAATCCTTCAACGATAATACACCCGGACCAAGCCGGCTTTATAAAAAATAGATCAACAACAGATAATATTAGAAAAACATTAATACTTATGGAATATATTCAAACAGGGAAGATTCAGTCTGCATTTTTAAGCCTTGACTCCGAAAAGGCATTCGATAAGGTATATTGGCCTTTTTTGTGGGACACATTAAAAACATTTGGCTTCCCTGACTCACTGCTGCATTGGTTGACCCAAATATATTCCTCGCCAAAAGCCTATATTAGAATAAACGGGGGACTATCCTCCCCGATCTCAATAGGCCAGGGCACAAGGCAAGTATGTCCTCTCTCTCCACTATTGTTCGTACTATATCTTGAACCACTAGCTTGCGCAATCAGAAATTCGAGCAACATAGGGGGCATACCAATGCAGCAGTCAGAAGACAAGATCAGTCTGTTCGCGGATGACATACTTCTTTCCCTTTTATCTCCCTTGGAATCAATCAAAGAGATGTGGTCAATACTGACCTGATTTGAAGAGTTAGCCTGTTTTAAATTAAATGTAACAAAAACAAATGCCCTTTATACAACTATATTCCCCCCATCACTCTAAAACGAAGTCTTACAATAAAATGGCACTCAACCAAAATAAAATACCTAGGAGTACACATCCCTCACAACCTTTCACTAATTGAACTAATCAATTATGAGCCCATCTCTATAGAAATCAATAAAGACTTGGACAAATGGATCCATCTCCCATTATCCTTATTTCAGCCAATAGAAACCATTAGGATGAACATTTTACCTCGCCTGCTGTATTTATTCCAAAACATACCATATTTCCCATCTCATTATTTTTTCAAATCTTGGGACAACATGATATCAAAGTTCATATGGAACAAACAGAAACCACAAATTCACCTTTCCATATTAAAACTATCACTAGCTCAGGGCGGAACTAATCTGCCGGATCTAACAAAATATGCCGAGGCTGCCTTCTTAAAAATTCTTTTACTTTGGCTCTCTGATCAATTCGATTCCCAGTGGAAGAGGCTGGAATTTCATTTGAACGACTTGTACGACATTAAAAAAATAATTTTTTCATCCTCAGGGAGAACTCCTCCTTTAAAAGACTTCACAGTCATTACTTCACAGGTTTTAAAAATATGGTTTAAAATGCGCGAAAAGCAACCACTTTAATTAATTTTTGAATACTGTAAGTTAATTTCTCAAGATGAGCTTTTTGCCCCGTCCCACGGCGATTTAGCCTTCTCCCGCTGGCGTAGATTGGGACTGGAGCAGGTGTTCCAGTTCTTGGGCCCAAACGGAATCCTATCATTTGATGACTTAAAATCAAAATTTAATCTCCCAAGTTTTGGCCAATTCAGATATTTCCAAATTAGAAACCACCTTCTACGCAATAGAATTATCCAGGTCAAATTGAAGTCTCCCCTTCCTCCTCCTCCTCTGCTAAAATTATTCATTGACCACTCTCAGGGGCAGCATTGGAACCATTTAATTGGTAACTTATATAAAATGATGCGAGATCAATCAAAAGAGTCAACAAACTCAATCTTAGAAAGTTGGAACAAAGACTTGGACCTAGAAGTGTCTATCGAAGACTGGTCCTCTTCATCTCTGAGGGTGGTCAAAATCACTAGATCACAAGTATGGAGGGAATACTCCTGGAAGTGCAGATCATGATTTTTCAGGTCACTGGCGACCCTGACTAAATATCTTCCAAGAGAATATGGGGTTTGTTGGAGGGATTGTGGAGCAGAATTAGCCGATATAGCACATATAATGTGGCTCTGCCCATGTTTAATGCCCTTCTGGCTAACTATACAAAATGAAATTAGTGAAGGCCTTGACAAACAAGTTGAACTTACAGCTGAAATGGTCCTCATGGCCGTCTACCCGGATCGCTTCCCCCCTTGGACAAAGACCCTGCTTCCCATTCTGCTATTGGCGGCAAAAAAATCTTTGACAAGGAAATGGATAACGAAAATTATATCAAGTATACAAGATTGGAGACACATTGTGTACGGTATATATCAGATGGAAAACATTACAGCGAAACTAAACAATCAAATGGATGGTTTTGCCGCCCTATGGCGGAAATGGTCAGTCAATCAGGCGAGAATTGACCCCGATTTCTGCCTTTAGAGTATGGGTCCTCGAGAGGGATGGGGAGGAGGGAGTAGGGGCTTGGACAGACTCGACTCCATATCAGTTGAGGAAAATTTGGTTTTGGTCTTTATGTGTTATCAACGTAAAAGAAATATATGTATTGCTCTCCTGTATAATAACAAACCTGAAGTAATCACAGAAAATCTTCTGTTTGTAAAATGTCTCCTGATATAAATGTAATAGTAAAGGAAATAAAACCTAATAAAAAATAAATAAAAAAAAAAAACAGCAGGGGATTTCAAGAATACATGGGACAGACATAATTGCAATTCTAGTGGGGGTAGGAGGAAGTTAGCTGTTGGTTAACTAGGATCTGCATCCTATGCATTAGGTATGGAAATGGGCAGCAGACTAGGTGGGCCAAGCGGTCCTTATCTGCCATCAAATTCTATGTTTCTCTCGGTGGAGCTTCCTTATCTGGTCTTCCACAAGGACAAAGTTGTCCTTCTCCCCACGTGAAGTTCCTCTCAAAGGTCATATTGGAGCTTCACCTTAAGCAGGTGATTAATTTACTAGTATACTTTTACAACCCTAAAGAATGTCTTGTCCCCCTTCGTTGCTTCCTGGGCTATTCTTTCTTCAGTTTGCACCTTTGCCGTCCTTGCCGCTTTCTCTGCTTCCCGTTGTTTCAACCCCCCCATTCTTCTCCCTCTGCGTCGTCTTATACCTTCTGAATACTACCTGTTTAGCCTCTACCTTTTCAGTCACTTCTTTAGAGGACCATGATGGTCTCTTTTTCCTCTTGCTTTTGCTCACTTGTTCAACAGAGAGGTTTGTTGCCTTTACTTTGCTACCTTTTAGCTTTACCCTCTGTTCCTTCATCCCACTCATATCATCCCCCCAGCTAGCTTATCCCTGAGGCATTCATTCATCTTTAAAAAAATCTGCCGTCCTGAAGTCCAGGACCCTCATCCTTGTGTGGTTTGATTCTGCAGCCATCCTTATATTGTACATTTAAAGTGGTCTCACAAAATGTAAATAGACCCAGTAACCCGGTCAGAAGGTCTAAAATCCTAACAAACCTTAAAAAGTATAAATAGCAGCTAATTGTGCTGCAGGAAATGCATCTGTTTGAGGCAGAACATGCAAAGCTAGCCAGATATGGCATACAGCAGGTGATTTTCAGCTTATAAACAGGGATGCAGGTGGGGAACAGCTATTGTGATTCCTAAACACTTCATTTCTACCTTCATGGAGCCTACACAGACAGGGAATGGAGACTAGGTCTAGTTATAGGCATAATAGAGGAAAGACATTGTATGGTGGGCAGTATTTACATACCACCAGGGTCAAATGCTACTCCCCATCAACAGCTCTTCAGTAAAAAGGCAAGGCTCCTGGGCTCACTAGTATTTGAGAGTGACTTCAATCTCCTGATGGACCCAAGTGAGAATAGTTCTAAACCAGTGGCCACCGATGTCTGCCAAGGGCCAGAAATGCAACAGATGACCTATTAAAGATTTAGGCCTGATGGTTATCTGCCGGCACCTGAACCCAGATACCAAAGACTCTCCCTTCTACTCTGGGGTACACATGCACTACTCCCACCTAGACTACTTCTTGGCTAGCTCAGAGCATGCGGGGTGTGTAATCCAGGATAATATAGACTCCATCATGTTGTCTGATAATGCTCGTATTTCAATAGATATGGAGCTGACCCCTGAGAAGTCTTAGGCAGTGGAGATTTAATATTGCACTCCATCAAGACCCACAATTTAGGAGGCTTATTAAGACTCACTTCCTCCAAATTCTTCAAGAGAACTCAGGACTGAATATATCCCAGCCTGTACTCTGGAACACACTAAAAGCAGCTCTCCACAGAAAAATTACTAGTTCTTACTTCAAGGGGGCTCTTGCAGCAGGCAATAACCGTAGGACTTAGCCATCAGGCACTAGGACCACATGAAAAACTTCTAGCTAGCAGTATTCAGTGGGGGACTGCCTCTGACGTCAGCATGCCGACGTCTGTCCTATACTATAAAAGGGGCAGTCCCCAAGCCCATCCCCTGTTCTTTTCCTGCTGTCGACACGCACTTACTGGACCTCCATGGACTCCTGCTTCTATTCGACTGCCATTTTCATCGCATTTCGACCATGATTTGTTATTTTCACAGTTTAACATCTTTCTTTCTTTTTCTTCCAAGTTCCTGTATGTCTTCTTCTCTAGTAATGTCTTCTGACCAGTGAATGAAGTGTGCCTGCGACGAGCAGATCCCCACTAAGGACGGACACTCCTCGTGCCTGCTTTGCCCAGGCCCTAACCACGACACTGAGGCCTGCCAGCACTGCCAGGAGTTTAACCAGGGCACACCGAGACACCGCTCAAAGACCCTTCAGGCTTTTTTTCTGCAGCAGAAGTAGCGACGATGGAGAAGGAGCTCCAGGGCAAAAGCTCTTCTTCCTCCCCGGCCTCTGGGACATCAACTTCTTCTTCCCATAAAGAAAAGAAGTTGCGCGGAAAGCACAAGCACCGGGACAAGGATAGGGATCAGCCCCGGCCAGCTTCCCATTCCAGGTCACCGCACAAGTTGGCGGCCGCTTCTTGGATCTTCCTCCTGCGGGAGGTCAGTCCCTCCTTCAGCAGCAGCTCTCACTCCTTCAGGACTGCCTGTGTCTTCGCCTTCTGCCCTCATCACCATTTCCAGCGAAGGCTCTTCCGGGCCTCAGATGTCATCCCTAGCCCCTGAAGCTGAGAACTGTTTTCCCTGCAGGTTCTCAGCCAGGAGGCTTGACCGGCTCTTTGGACAGTGGGTCTCAGCCCACTGCCCCTCCGGTCTTGGCATTGCCTACGTCGGTCCTGTGTTCAGGGACTGATGTCTCTAAGCGATGCCTGGAGCATGTGCTCATCTCTCCCTCATGGTCAACGCCTCTGTCTCCAATGGGAGCTTCCTCCCCTATGCAGACTACACCTGTGCTGGCTGCTTCGCTTGACCGACATCATTCCCCTTCTCCTCAGTCGTCACTGGCCACACCGATGTCAACTCTGGTGATGCCTTCACCGTCATCGGTTAAGCCTCAGCTGGCACCAGCCCCTCCTTCAGGACAGCCACAACCGATGCCTGCTGAACCAATGCTGGGCCCTTCAAGACCAATGTCGGCTAGACCTTTGCCACAAGAACCATTGTCTGGTCACTCGGTTCCTCGGGGACCAACTCCAGAAATGGCGAATTCTCAGGGACTGACACTGGGGAATCCCATGCTTACCTGCCCAGCGCCGCCTCCCCTGCCACTGTCTTTGGATTACACTGCCTTATTCATGGCTTGGTGGGAGTTCATGCAGAACAAGGAACCCCTGGAAGGCACTACCACTAAACTGCCCAGCTGGCAACACACCAACATATCTGTCATCCTAAAACCCCACAAGGACCCCATCTGCTGTGAATATTATTGTCTCATTTCAGTCCTAAATCAGGATTATTTTTTATTTTATTTAGTTTTTGTTAACCAGGTAAGGACACTGTACATAGAGTGACTATTTTCAGGCCCGACCCGGGAGGTTACAAGGTACAGGTAGGCAATTTGGAGACACACAACAATGAATAACATATTTGATACAATACATAATACAAGGTTGCAGCATTTGATTACAATACAGAATACGATGTTACAGCAATTTCAGAGGGTAACATGTTCACAGAGGATATAAGTACTGAGTCCAGGTATGCTAAAACAAAGGACAAAAGACAAGACCATTCAAGTTTAAGTGCAGCGCCTGACATGAGAATCCTAATTCCATGAAAAGATAGGATAAACCAATTTAAGGAGTTAGCATGGGAGGGGTAGATAGACAGGAAGAGAGGGGAGGGGGACGATCAGTGTGATAGGAGGAGTATAAGAGATGGGTTGGAGTGGGCATATATGGGGTAGACTTAGGGACCAGGGAATGAGGTGGTAGAGGCGAGTGGTTTAGGGAGGATTGAAGCAAGTGCGGGGGGGGGGAAATTCCTAAGAAAAAACAGTGCCGTTTTTTGAAGAGTGCGTGATTACAAGCTGCTAGTTGGCATTCTAGCTAAATGTTTGGATTACGTAACTCCCTACTCTAATAAACAAAGACCAAGCAGGCTTGGTCTCTTGAAGACAAACCTCTGATAATATTAAACGTACACTATACCTGCTGGAACATTCCATCCAGTGCTCCAGATAAGATTTTACTGAAGGACTATTATACTCCTCATTTACAAAGTGAGGTGAGTAAAACCAAATTCAGATGCGTACAAATGATTGCATGGCATTGAATGAGGAACACTTTTTTTAAACTCTATTCATTTTATGTAGTTGCAGCATTGCACAAGCTACCCCTGTTTCCAGTAGTTCTACTTCCCAGCCAGTGTCATATTTAATCTCAGAAAATAGGTGCCCCAGTTGCTTCAGGGCACATGCCTGATGAGACACCAATCAACTTTGTGATGCCTTCTGCTTGCCTTAGCACATTGTCCATCCCAAGAAATGCTGTTATCATCTGTACTTTTAGTTTTAAGATTATCCCATCACCAGTGACACAGTGTCCACCACATGCTTCTTCCCAAGAAAAGGAGCCGGCCCAGAAACCACCCTGTTAAACCGAGTGTACAGCCCTGCTGATTGGGGCTTACATAGCTGTCATGCCAGCTGTGTTCTAAACTGCCCCTGGTGTGCTACAGCTGAGCCTGAAACTGTGACCTTGTCGGTAGACTTTGCTGCTCGATTGCCTGCCTGCTCATGCTTCGCCGACGTGTAATGCTGACTCCCGTGCTCCCATTATCAAAATGGCTACCTCACAGCCGGGCCGGTGGCACTGAGGGTTGAGGCACTGGGCGCCACACCACGCTGGCGACCTGTGTTCGGGAACGAGCGTGGGTCACCGTGGGTCGGGCAAGGGAGGAGATGGATTGAGGTCCCGACGGACCGCTCTCCATCTCCAGGTGTGGGGGTTTCTCAGTGGCGGTGCCTGCCTGATCCTTGAAGAGGCTGGGTCTCTGACTGACGCAGACTGCATACCATGGGGTGGGTCGCGACAGACGCTTGACAGGGGCGTGCATGGGAGCATGCGTGCACCCAGTCACTGGCGTCATTGCATGCTGCGAGGCGGCAGGGGAGAAAAGGCGAAAAAGGAACCCCATCGCAGCAGCTTGATGGCTGTCTGTGAGCACCTGTGCTGGCTTCAGGAGGGGATCACCATGTGGATCCAAACTTCGTGGGGGAAGTTGGCCACCCCCTGCCATCCCACCACGGTGGGTAAGCCATGGGGCAATCAAAGGTGATCGCCCTCCTAGGAGACCAGTATGGGTCAGACAGTGGCCGGAGGAAGGGATGTGAGGATGGATTGGCTGACTGGGGGCCCCGGGAGAAACAACACCCACACAAAAAAATGGCTACCTCACACACATTGTACAGTTGGAGCTGGGTGAGTGTGGGTGGAGCAAGGCTGCAGCTGCATGTGCAGTGGTGAGGGTTTTTTTTCCAGTTAGTGCACAAAAGACGTGGATGGGTGTGGGGGGGAACCATGAAGAGAGGAAACAAAAATTTATAAAAACAGAACTCTGGTACCAGGCATGGGTTTGAAGGAGGAACAAAAGCACTGGACGGATGGCAGCAGTTAGGGTGTTTGAACAATAACAAACCAGCATATTTTGCAAGTAGTCGCTTTCAAAAAGGGCTCATAAATGCCCCTTTTACGGGAATAATTAGGCCTTGTATGCACCTTATCTGGCGCACTGATTCCATCAGTTCCAAAATGATAACACTTGTGTTCTGGATCATACTCAGAAGGCATTTGATTGTGTATCATGGCAATGTTTACAACACACTCTCCAGCAGTTTCAATTCCCATTTCAGTTCCCAGATCCTTTTTTTGTGCGGCTGTCCAAAAAATCTGTACAGGCCCGCAGGCAGTGGTAAATGTAGAAACATAGAAAAAAAGATGTCAGAAGGAGACCAAGGGTCCATCTAGTCTGAGGCCTGTACTCTAAACTATGGCGCAGTTCCGTAACAATTTTATGAAGACCTGCAGAAGTGGACAGAGAGTAACGGCACCTTTTCAGACCACTTTAGTTTAACAAGAGGCATCCATCAAGGATGTTCATTATCCCCACTGTTATTTGCCCTTTATGCGGACCCTCTTGCGCAGATTATCTGGGCAAACCCTTTAATTAAAGGCATGGAGGTGGGGGAGCTGGAACATAAGGTGGTTTTCTACACTGACAATTTATTGATATATATGATGACACCTGAGACATTGCTACCAGCCTCATATTCAGATCTTAAGGAGATGGTGCTCCTTGCAGGATATCGTTTGAACACAGGCACGGCAGAGGTACTTCAGGTGGTATGACCACTCGGTGGTCCTCACACAGGCATACCATTTCTTTTGGATTAAGCCGGCTGTTTGATACTTTGGGGTCGTGATACCTCAGGATTTGTCCTGCCTGTACTCTTTTTTATAGTGTATGGTGGAATGCGGTTGTGTATGGAAATCCATACACCGAAAAAAGTTGTTCTGCTGCAGTAGTGACGTTTCATTCTGTGTTAGCGAGGACGTCATAATACAAGGGGCTACAGCAGATGACCTGATTCGTCCCTTGCTGTGTGAGAGGGGCGCGCGAGTGTGCTGGGCAGTGGCAGTTGTGAATTGATGGCCTCAGCAGAACCGAGTGAAAATATGGAAAAGTGAGTCTCGTTTTGTCTTGGCACCATACACTATAAAGAATAGTTTATGGTTACCCATACACTACAAGACTATTCTTTCACCTCGTAGATACAGTGCTGACTTGGAGACCTCTTGAGCTTCGCTGTCACGGTCATCAGTCGGCATTGTCTCCACTCAGTGGAAGAATAGCCTTGTAGTGTATGGGTAACCATACACTATCCTATATATAGTATATAGTAGAATGCTGTTATGCATGAAATTCCATGCCTGGAATATGCTTGTTCTACTGCAGTAGTGATGTCATTATGTTGTTCTGCTGCAGTAGTGATGTACTGCTGCAGCAGAACCACTTGGAATGCTGGCACATTGTTACTTTCCCTCTATTCAGTTCTGTGGTGACAGTATTCTAGAACCTCTAGAGACTTCACTAGTCAGTTTCATTATGAAAAAGAGAAAAAAAAACACAATGCACACATTTCACATACTACTATACACTATAAAAAATACAAGATGAGCAACTTTATGCACAACCTGTGTGTTCTGTCACCTCGGGGTTCTGATTTCTGTGGACCTCTAGAGCTTTGCTCTCGAGGACAGAGGGAATCAGAACCCCTCTATGGCAGAACACACTGGTTGTGCATAGTTGACCATCCAGTATTCTCTATAAACTATGACCCGCTTCCAACTTTACAAAGACCTGCAGAAGTGGATACAGCTGTCCCTCCCTCTTATCCATAGTCTAGATGCATTAGAATGAACCTCTTGCCAATAATTCTGCATCTCTTTCAAACAACTCCACTTTCACCCCCTGAGGAAAATGTTAACAAGTGGGACAGATTTCATGGTTCTTATGATCGGACAAATGTCTCCATATAGCCTACGGCAAATTGCAGCAGCACAAAACCCAGAGTGTGCTAGTACTTCCCAACCTCAGGACATATTGTCATGCAGTCTTCTATGTGTATGCCGTACAGTGGTTAGATCAAACTTTCACTCCCCACACTAGATGCTAATAGAGTCTCACACAACAGCCTTCACTCTGCTGTTTGGCCTGTCCCTAACTTGTCCCTGAATGGATTCCCTTTCCGGATTCACATGCACAATTCTCGACAATTGGGGACCCTAACTAGGATTCTCAGAATACAGCAAGAAATCTGCTATCTTGGTGTGATGGCACATGACCTCGGATTTAGTCTGACTGCAGTTGACCATGCCTTCCTCCAGTGGGAGAGACGTGGAATGATTCACATTTTTCAGTTCTTTGAATCTGGTATATATATTTGAATACCTTAAACAACAATACGGACGGCAACAGTTGGACTGTTTTTGCTACTTACAAGTCAAACATTATATTCACACTAGACTGGGGCAGGAATGGGACAGGTCGATGATTCACCCATTAGTGGACCTTATTTTCTAGGTGATGGATGTCAACCTTCCAGACCATATAACTTCGGATACATATCTGGTGTTGCAGCGCCTATCTCCTCATGATACGGAAGCTGTATGTAAAAGATGTGAGGGGTAATTGGGAACAGAAATAACTGAGGCTGACTGGGCCATTTCCTGCCTCAGGCAACACAGGCTAACAATTCTTACATGTGGAAAACAGTTATTCAGTATTTGTGCACATTCCGTATCACAGGCAAATACGATAGGCAGATGGGGACGTCCTGCTGGAGGCAGTGCAGACATGTGCTGGTTACATATATTCACATTCTCTGGGATAGTCCCATCCTTCATCCATTCTGTTGTGAGGATGAGAAAACCATTATGGAGCTGCTTCTGATGGTAGGACGGCTCACCACAAAGTGGACCCTATTACTTATGTAAGCCCCCCTAAAAAAGGGGCTTATATTCCCATTTTAGGCATCCCTTTGCCCCTCCTACCCCCCAACCGAGCTAGGGAATGGGTTAGTGCTCTGGGAGAAATTGGCTGCTGAGCGCCTCAAGGTGGCAGTAGAGAGTACGTTTTAGAGAGTATATGAGGGAGCACACAGGAAGTATTGGGGCCTTTTCAGCCCGGGCATTAGGCCTGGGGCTGGAGTGGGGGTGGCTGGAAGTGCAGAGTAAGGGGCAGAGATTAGGTGGGCAAATGAGGGAGCTCAAGCAGCACAGGAGGACCAGTGGGGACCCCCCCCCAAAAGTAAAGTCAGGACGACTTTGAATAAGCGCCATGGTCGACTAGGAGTGGGGTATGAAGCTTCATAGGGGGAAAGAATTAGCCAGGTCTTGCGTTGTTTGGGGGCAGGGAATGTAGGTGGCTTGTAGGCCAGGAAGAGTTAGGAGCCCTAGAGACTCTTGTAAGGTGTTGCTAGGTTGCCAGGGCTGTGGGGGCAGTGGCATGGCCCCCCCAGGAGGGAAACTGGTGGCAGTGGCTCCCCTCGTACCCAGTGTGGCAGGGCGGCCTGGGGGTAGAGGGAGCCCGGGGCCCTTCACCCAGCATATGGGGCCTGCTTGGAGGGGCAGGTCCTGGGGTGCCAGTACAATGAGGTCCGGGTGGGTCACAGGCCGTTTGGTAGACCTTGGAGGGTAGCCCTCGTGCTGGAGCTTAACGCAAGCCCAGGTGGTGTAAAGGGGACGTGGGTCTGGCAGGGACCCCTGAAGAAGTGAAAAAGCAGAAACTGGAGCATTTGAACCATCAGTAGGAGGCAGCACAGCCTGTGGCATGGGGCTGGTAGGACTGGAGCGGGGTCGGGTTTTGGGGCTGCGGCACCAGTGGGGCCTGAGGAGCGGCTGAACCAAATGAAGTTAGCAGGTGCTGAAGTAGCACAGGTGCAGTGCCAAACTGTGGGTTTACGGGGCCTGGGTCATTGGAAAATATTCTGTATTCCCCTTAGGCATGGGCTAGCGCCTAGGGGTCCAGGTGGGGAGACAGCCCTCTTTCCTGCGTTAGAGTTTTGGGGGATGACCAGTGAAAGTAGTGGGTAACCTGGGTAAGAAAGAAAAAGGTTTGTCTTACCAGATCCAGAGAAGCCAGGAGATTGTAAGGATCTGAGTTAAAGAGGTCTTGGGTAAAGCATCCATGAGAGAGAGAGAGAGGAAAAAATCCCTACTTGTACTGCTTTAAGAGTCATTGTTCTACCGCTTTAGAATGTCTAGCCACTGTGCAAAAAGTTAATTAGCCCCATGGAGCTGCTTTGTTCATTTAAGATGAAGTGCGTGACCCCTGTATTGCTGAGAATCATTTGCAGTGCAGGAGAAAAATAAAAGAAGACAGTTTTGGGAGGAAATAGTAGCGATGTGCGTTATTTAAACTGAGAGGGGGCAACAATTGAAATGAAATCCTTCTTTTCCCCATTATATTCAGTTAGATTAATTTCTCATGAGTTGCATTCCAGCTAAGGTGGTCATCTTGCCAGTGGCTGGCCTGAGGTGCTCAAGGGGTTTCCAGAGACAGTAGAGGTACAGCGTGGAGTTCTTGGTCTGGTGTGCAGCCTTCGGGGTGGAAAAAGACACCAGAATGTGAGGGTAAAGGTGGGCATGCACAGGTTCTGAACATGCCAGACAGGTAGGATTCAACTTTCCCTGCTTTATTTGAAGTGCACTGGTCTCATATGTTAGCGCTTGAGGGTGCATCTCCTCTATTGCTCTGGATCATCTGAGAAATAATTTTTATGCCCCTAGAGGGGGGTTACGCTTATTTTGCCACATCAAAACAAAACACCATCAGGCACAGTTGGGGAAATTAGCTTATAGCAGCTAAGAAGGCGATAACCTGGAGGTGGTTATAGTCCGAACCCCAACCCTCCACACACACACAGATTGGGAGGACACTGTCCAGGAGGTATACACAGTGGAAAAAAATAACCGTAGCTGTTACACGCTGGTTGGAAAAGTTTAATAATGTATGGAATGGTTGGTTACTTTGGCTCATGTACCACCGTACAGACATGATTCCGTAAACGGGTTACCTTGGGTTGGGAAGAGCAGGGTAGGTAGACATGTATACAGTACATAAGTAACTGCAAGAATAGTCTACTTACTGCATATTAACAGTTTTGATATGACGACTGTAATGTGCATATTAACAATCAAGTAATAAATTGAATCTCATAAGGAGGATTATTAGTTTGATGAAATTGATGAGCACATCTGTGTGAGACTGTCTTAGCTGTTTTGCTTCTTTGAAAATCTTGAACAAAGAATAAATAAAAAAAGAAATGAAGAAAACCAAATTAATAATCATTAAAATAAACTAAACAGAATATAATAACAATGACATCAAATAAGAATATCAGATTTAAAAAAAAATACATAAATAAACAATAGACGGGGATGAAGGGGCAAAGACAGAAACTAGTCCCCAAAGGCTTGCCTGAATAAGAATGACTTGAAGCCTTCTTTTTTTTAATTTTCTTCTTTTTATTGAAAGTTTATAGTAACAATATACAAAAAAAATAATCAAAACGACAATAAAATAACACAATAAATAAGAAAAAGACTGTAAACTACACAGTCAAATATCAAACCTTCCCCTTGGCCTGCTTCAGCGGACATATATCATATATTGTAAATAAATTAAAGGTGTTGATTATATAAAATTCCACATAAAATAAACCTCTCGTTTAATACATGAGTACTATACATTCATAGGTAGATTACACATACCAAGCCTTAAGTGCCTACAGTTATGCCAGGTCAAATAAAGTAGTATCATAAAAGGAAAACTAAATCTAAATACATTTATGTATACCTCAGAGTCCATTCGGTTCCCTTTAAAAAAAACAAAGTATTGCAAAATGAACTTCTACAAAGTAAACTATAACACCAAATTGTATAGTTTTCCCCATTTCTGATAAAATAATTTAATATTGTGGTTAAATAGAAATATCAATCTAATGATTTGTAGATTGAAAATAATGTTCGTTAGCCATTCCTTCTGGGTCAGTTTGTAGTTGTCAATCCAGTGTTTTGTTATTGATTATTTCATTGAAATGACAATGAGAGCTATAGTTGACTTATTAGAAAGGCCCTGGACCTTGTCTAAATTGCCTAAGATGCATATTTCAAAATTAAAGGCAGTGTATAAGAATAATTTCTTACCAAACTCTTTCTTAACTATATCCCAAATAGCTTGTGCATTGGGGCATGTCCATAAGATATGGCTTAATATACCTACTTCTAATTCACATTTAAGATATTTATTGGAATTTATAAGACCACATTTATACATTTTCTGTGGTAATAGGTATGCGTTGTGGAGAATTTTAAATTGTATCAATCATAAATTGTCCATGGAAATATATTTATATAAATGTTTCCATAATTTGTCCCATTCAAGTGAATTTTCTCTTGTTTCATCTCTTCAGTAAGAAGAAACAACTGGATCTGAGGAATATTTCATCATTAATATCAGAGAACAAATATGGAATATAGGATGAGGTTTTATCCCCATATCCTTCATTTTACTTAAAAATTCCTTGAAGTTATGATACCATGGCATGGGTCCAAAAATGGGATTTCATAGCAAGTTTTGTTAAAAATATTGCTGAAAAATGCTTCTTACTTAGACGCAGTTTGTCTAGAATGTCAGTAATTGATAACAAAAAAACATATTTCAAGAGTGTATTAACCAGTGGGGTAGTTTTAACTGGGAACCATGCAGGTAAAATCGGTTTCCCGTAAATCTTAAAATTGAAATTTCCCACGATAGGTTGGCTAGTGTCCAAATGGACAAGTATTTGTAAAAGGTTGCACAATTATTGAAAAACTCTCAACGAGGTGCCAATTACTGACTATCTTAATTCAAAAGGGATAGATTTAAGTTTGAGGTGTAGTATTGTCTCAGAATGTATTTTGTGTTTCCTCATTAAGTTCATTTCTAGATCTAACCAAATAGGAGTATAGTCTAATGATTTTTGTCTTTTATGAAACCAGTTAGTAAATTTTTAATGCAAGTGGCCATGTAATATAAAATGAAGTTGGGCATTTTAATCCCTCCCTGTTCCTTAGGAAGAAAAAGCTTGTCCAAAGATACTCTTAGGGTTTTACGACACCATATGAATCTGTTGACTTCTGAATGGAATTTTCTAAACCAACTTAAGGGTAGACAAAAATGTAACATATTAATGGGATAGACTAGTCTGGGGAAGTTGTTTATTTTTACTATACTTACTCTACCCCAAAATGAGAGAGAGAAGTTCTGCCAATGCTTCATATCCTGTTTTAATACTGTTATTAAGTCGTCTAAATTTAATTTAATAAATTGATTCTAGTCCTGTGTTAAGTAAATACCTAAGTATTTCAACTTGTTTTGGGACCAAAATAAACCTAAATCTTTAATTTCTTTTTCAAGGGAAAGTTATTTAGTGGTAATACTTCTGTTTAATCTATATTTAATTTATAATTGGAATAGATACTGAATTCTTGAACAGTTTTTAGTACCTGTTTTATAGAGCTGGACGGATTGGATATATGCAGCAGAATATCATCTGTAAAGGCCGACACTTTGATTTGAATATTTCCACAGGTGATACCTTTGATTAACAGATTATTTTTTAAGAAAAATAACAGGGACTCTAAATAAAGATTAAGAAGAAGTGGTGAAAAAGGGCAGCCTTGTCTTGTTCCAGAATAAAGTTGAATAGATTCTGAGAAGATGCCATTACTGTAAATTTTTGCTGATGGGACTGAATATAATATTTTAAACCATTTAATAAAAGTGTTCAGAAAACCAAACTTGTGCAATGTGGCAAAAAGAAAACTCAGATTAACGCTGTCAAATGCCTTCTCCGCATCGAGAGACACCTATACCTTTGGGTTGCCAGCCTCTCGATGCGGAGAAGACATGTGAGAGCTTTCTGAGGTGATCAGATGCCTGCCTCTGTGAAATAAACCCAACCTGCTCTCTGCATATCAGAGGGTGCCATATTTTTTTGATCCTTCTAGCAAGGATATAACTAAGAATTTTGAGATCATAATTTGTCAGGGAAATTGGACGATAGCTTCCCATCCTGTTTTGGGGTTTATTGGACTTGGGAATCAAAACTAATATCGCCCCTCTAACAGAGTAGAATCACTAACTTGCTAAGATGTAGTCGAAAAGTTCTAGTAAGAGAGGGGTCAACGTCTTTTTAAGGGTTTTATAAAAGTTGGCCGTCAGGGCCCAGGGATTTATTTATAACTTAATTATCTATTGCTTCAAAAATTTCCTGTTGATTAATAGGCATTGTTAAATGTCCAATTTGATCATCTCTAATTTTAGGGCAGTCAGACCGATCTAAATACTTTTGTATTTCAGTAGTTATGGGGGAGTTAGTCATATAATCATATAACTGTGAATAGAATTTATAAAATTCCTTTACAATTTCTTTAGGATCAGTTTTCACCTCTCCAAGATCATCCGTAATAATCAATTCTATGTATCTTGTTTGTTCCTGGGTTTTTAGTTTATTTGCCAAAAGTTTGCTAGTTTTATCACCTAGCTCGATATATTTAGCTTTCGTTTTTAAAATTAGAAGCTCCATTCTTTCTTTAGTTAATGAGAACAGCTCATTCTTATATTTATATAACTCAGCTATTTCTTGATCTGACCTAAGGTTAGGATCTTTTCCTTCCAATCACTCTATCTTCTCTGATAGATCTTGAATTTTGTATGAAGTTTTTTTCTTATGTTTTGAGGCAAATCTAATAAACTCTCCTCTGACATAACATTTTAAAGCTGCTCAGATAATGTCAAATTTGTTGACAGAATTATTGTGATCTTTCACAAAATGTTTAATAGTTGTATTAATAAAGGTAACAATATATTCCTGTCTTAGCAGAGTGTTGTTCAATCTCCAAATAGATTGTCTAAGATGAGATAGTGAGAGTTTAAGTTGAAGATCTATCAAGGAGTGATCTGAAAGAGTCCTCGAAAGTATCTTAGAGTCCTGAACATCCCTTAGTCAGGTTTTGGAGATCAAGAAAAAATCTATACGTGAATATGATTTGTGGACTGGGCGTACAAAGAAAATGTTTTAATTTCTGGGTACAGCGTTCTCCATGGAGCCACTAAATCAAATATATTCATAAGGTTCTTTATTACTTTAATTTCTGTCTGTAAAGTGATATTGGTGGGATTGGATCTGTCTAAAGCAGGGTTTAAGGGGAGGTTCTTATCACCACCAGTTAAAATCTTGTAAGATGCAAATGGGGTAAGGACAGTAGCCAACCTCATCAAAAAAGCAGAAAATTTAGTGTTTGGCCCATAGATGGCGCCTAATACTGTGTCACTTTGGTTTAACTTTCCTAAAACAGTAATATATCTGCCTTCGTCATCTATAATTGTCCTTGTGTGTATAAAGTAAACAGATTTGTTACATGCAACCCCCCCCCCTTTGGAGGTGTAACAGCCAGCCCTGTATTTTTGGTTGTAGCCAAATTTCGTAAGAAAATCCATCTCCGAGGATAATAAATGTGTCTCCTGTAGGAAAACTATACTGTAATCTAATGAATGTAAATAATGTAAAATTTCCATTCTTTTAACTCTGAGACATAAACCTTTAATATTCCAAAAAGCTATATTTAATACTTGGAACATTAATTTAATATGCAAGTAACGTAATAATGTTTACCTGCATGAGATATTTGTAACAACAACATTTTCCAAATTTGGTGTCCGTAGGCTATAAGCATCATGGAGTTATTCCACTGAATCAGTAACCCATATCACCCAAACACTAACTTCTTGACTAAAAAGACAAATTCCATTAATAATCCAAAAAAGAATCTAGTACTAAATCTCACCCCAGTCCTAAAGACTGTACTCCAAAAAGCACTTAAACAGTGACAGCCCCAAAATCATCTGACTTCATGCCTTCTTTTAAAGACCTCCACCGATGGGGTCTCCTTCACAGCCCTCAGGAGCAATTTCCACAGTACCGGGTCTGCTACTTTGAAGGCCCAGTCTCCCGAAGTTCTCAGCCAGGTCAGGAGGCCTTCCTCAGTGGAAAAGAGAGTGTGTAAGGATATGTATGGATGCAGGATGTCTGCCAGATATCCCTGGTCCAACTTGTGTAGGGCCTTGTAAGTTAGTAAGCCAGCTCTAAAGAATATATACAACTTTACTGGCAGCCGGTGCAGATCAAGCAGTGCTGGGGAAGCATGACTCATTCTCAAAAGGCCAGTCAGCAACCTAGCAGCTGAGTTCTGCTCCAGTTTCAAGTGCTATAGCATACCCCCACTGACCCCAAGGTGCGAAGCATTGCAGTAGTCGGACCTGAAGGAAACAAACACATGCACTAGTGCTGCCAGGTCTGTAGGGGGATAAGGTATTTAATCTGCTAATATTCCTAGGATTGTAAAAGCCATTCCAGACAACTGCTGATGCCTAAGCCTTAAATGTGAGCCCCTCATCCAGAATGATCCCCAGATTTTTCTCATTTGTGGCAGCCAAGAGCCCAGAGGAGCTGATCCAAAGCCCAGTATCCCTCTCAGTAGCTGCCACTCCTCCTCTTTGACCCGGCTCAACCACCAGTACTTCAGTTTTGTCCAGGTTGAGTCTCAACCAGCTTGATGACATCCAGTCCTGGATCTGGGCCAGGCACGTGTTAAGCATATCTGCTGCACCAGGCATCCTAGGTGCAAAGGACAGATTATTCTGGGTATTGTCTACATAGCAGTGGAACCCACTCCATACTGTCTAATGATTCTCCCCAAGGGCAGCATGTACACTGCAAATGGCATGGGCGAAAGGACGAAGCCCTGTGGTATGCCACAAGGCAGTGCCACGGGGTGAAGAGAATTTTCCTAACACCACCCTTTGAAACCTGCCACTGAGATAGGACTCAACCCAGCAGGTGACTTTGCTGGTGAGTCTTACATACTGCCTGAGCCAATCCAATAACAGCCCATGATACACAGTGTCAAATGCTAAGGAGAGACCCAGGAGAACAAGAATTGACCACACCCCCCCCTTGACCTGAGGAGGTAATCATGCACCCTGACCAGTGCAGTCTCTATGCTATGTCTAGCTCTGAACCCCAACTGGAGAGGCTCATAGATGTTGAAGGCAGTGACATGTGTGCAGCTGCTGCACAACCACCTTCTCATTAACCTTGCCCAAAAAGGGTAAGTTAGGGAGTGGTCAGTAAATCGCCAAGACCCCCAAGTCTAGATATATTTTTTTTCAGAAGGGGGTTTCTCCAGTGCATCTTTATTCTTTTTTTAATAATATCTTTATTAATTTTAACATTTGCTAATAAACAGCGTACAACTACAAACAGTCATACAAAAAGTAAAAAGACAGTAGTACACACAAAATCATTTTAACATATGAGATTCTTAACAAAGACAACAAAAAGGACAGGTGCAATCATATATCCATATTTCCAAATTCATCTCTTCTCATTCTATTGATTCAGACATGCAGGCCTACCTTGGGGACAATCCATTAAACGGCTCTCAAGACTCGATCAGTGTCAGGCCCAACATCCCCTCATCTCACCAGTCTTTAATTGACTATACCCTCTCTTAATATCAGCCCTTCCTCTAAACTGAGAGAAGCCAGGAAAGGTGCCCAGCTTCTACTAAAGCAATCCTCCCATTCTCAGAGGATATACGTCAGTTTCTCTAAGCCCAGGGTTTGTATTATCATCTGTCTCCAAGTCTGAACAGTAGGCATGGCCTGGGAAACCCATGTGTTTTGTATGCAGTGACGAGCTAACACAAACAGTACTCTCATCCACCTAGGGAGTGGTAGCCACTCTTCTTCTTCTCCCACCTGTATCCCAAAAAGGCACCCCATCCCCACTTCTCTTCCCGCTATCCTAGCCACTTCCATCACTACCTCCTTCCAAAACACCTGCAGTACCGGACAGGCCCAAAAGCAGTGCATGTAGGTACCCCTCTCCACCCCGCACCTTCCACAGATTGGTGACACTAAGGGGTGTGCCCTGTGCACTATCACCGGTGGGTAGTACAATCTATGGATAAATTTATAATATGCCTCTTTATATCTGTTACAGGCCATAATTCCCGAATGCATTGGGAGCAGAATCCTCCAGTTCTCCTACGTAATAACCGTCCCTAAATCTTGTTCCCATAGTTGTTTTGTCTTAACTGTCTTATCTGGGAGTATCTGCCTCCCTCTCTTCGCCGCCCGTCCAATAAAACCTTTGGGGTCCACCTGGGCCTGGTAAACCAAACTCTTCACGCAGTCCAGCTTGTATACCCCTTCCTCATCCCTTGCAAGGCTACCCATAAATGCCCACACCTGCAGATATCTAAACATATGTCACCCTCCAACCCCCAACGTATCTTGTAGGGTCCTAAATGTGCATAAATGCCCCTGTACCAAAAGGTTCCCGAGACTGCAAACTCCCTTCTGTTCCCATTCCCTGAGGCCCCCATCCTCTAACCCAGGTAAAAAAAAGGGATTACTTGCCACAGGTAACAATAGAGTTTCCCCCCTCTACGTCCACCCTTGTCTTCTGAGTTGTCCCCAGGCTATTAGGACTTGTAGCACTAGTGGGTTGCACTTTCCTCCATTTCTGCATGCCCTGAGACCTCTGCTGTGAAGGTATGCCGGTAAAGCTCCCTGGGCCTCTTTCTGTTCTAAATCTACCCTGCTGGCCACTTTGGGTCAGTGCACCCAGTTTGCCATATATCTTTGTTGTACTGCCAAATAATAATTCCCCATATCAGGGGTTTCAGGCCCCCTTTATCTCTCTCTGCTTTCAGCCTTTGCAAACTAATCCTCGGGTGTTTCCCCTCCAAATAAAGGTAGAGAACGCCTTTTCTAACCTCTTAATATCCTCTCTCGTCAGCCCCACATGTAGCATCTGTAATAAGTACAGAAGCGTTGGCAAGATATTCATCTTGATGAGATTCACCCTACCCAATCACGAGATGGGCAGCTGCGCCCACCTCCTAAGATCCACTTCTATGGCCTTCACCAAATTGGTGTAATTTAGTTTGTATAGGGAGCCCAATGTTCATCCCACTTGCACTCCCAAATAAGTAAAGCTGGCGCCAACCATTTTCAGCCCCAACTGTCTCCCTTAATTCCCTGGTCCCGGGTAACACATTGCCTCCGATTTCCCTAAGTTAATCTTGTACCCAGAGAAAGCGCTAAACTCCTCCAGTAAACATAGCAGAGGTGGCACAGACTGTCTTGGATTTTTAAGGAACAGGATCATATCGTCCGCATAAAGAACAAGTTTATGCTGTACTCCTCGCATCCCCTCGACCCCTGCAATCTCCCCACAGCTCCGTATTGCCACTGTGAGCGGTTCAATCGGCAGTGCGAACAGAAGGGGGGGAGAGTGGGCAACCCTGTCTTGTGCCCCTTTCCAAATTAAATTTCTCAGACAGGGAACCATTTGCCATCACCCGGGCCCGAGGTGCCACATACATACAGTGGCGTGAAAAAGTATTTGCCCCCTTCCTGATTTTCTCTATTATTGCATATTTGGCACACTGGATGTTTTCAGGTCTTTACAGAAAATGTAATATTAGATAAAGGGAACCTGAGTGAACAAATAACACTTGTTTTTTTTTTAATTTCACTTATTTAATGAAAAAAAGTTAACCAACACCAACTGGCACTGTGTGAAAAAGTAATTGCCCCCTTACACTTAATAACTGGTTACGCCACATTTAGCTGCAATGACTACAACCAAACACTTCCTATAATTCAATATCAGTCTTTCACATCACTGTGGAGGAATTTTAACCCACTCTTCCTCGCAGAACTGCTATAATTCAGTAACATTTGGTAGGTTTTCAAGCATGAACTGCTCGTTTCAGGTCCTGCCACAGCATCTCTATTGGGTTTAAGTCTGGACTTTGACTAGGCCACTCCAAAACTTTAATTTTACTTCTTTTTAGCCATTCTGATGTGGACTTGCTTTTGTGTTTTGGATCATTGTCTTGCTGCATGACCAACTACGCTTCAGCTTCAGCTGATGGAAGGATGACGGACATTCTCCTTAAGAATTTTCTGGTACAGAGCAGAATTCATGGTTCCTTTAATTATGACAAGTCATCCAGGTCCTTAGGCAGCAAAGCATCCCACACCATCACATTACCACCACCATGTTTGACTGTTGGTATGGTGTTCTTATTGTGGAATGCTGTGTTTGCTTTCTGTGAGACATTATGGGATCCATGTCATCCAAAAGTTCCACTTTGGACTCATCTGTCCATAGAGCATTTTCCCAAAGGCTTGTGGATCATCCAGGTGCTTCTTGGCAAATGAGAATGACGTTTATGTTCTTCTTGGTTAGCAGTGGTTTCCGCCTTGCTACTCTCACATGAAGCCCATTTTGCCCAGTCTCTTTCTGATTGGGAGTCATGAACACTGACCTTAGCTGAGGTAAGAGAAGCCTGCAGTTCTTTAGATGTTGTTTTAGGATCCTTTGAGACTTCCTGGATGATTTTACGCTGCACCCTTGGAGTAATTTTGGCAGGCCGCCCATCCTGGGAAGATTCACTACTGTTCCAAGTGTTCTCCATTTGGAGATTATGGCTCTCACTGTGGTTCGATGGAGTCCATAGCCTTAGAAATAGCTTTGTAACCCTTTCCAGACTGATAGAGGGCAACAAATTTTTTCTGATCTTTTCAGGAACTTCCTTTGATCATGGCATACTGTGCTTGTTGAATCTTTGTGCAGGCAACGTGACTCTGATGGTAAGGGTCAAAATAAGTGAGGTTTATATTGAGCAGGGCTGGCTGTAATCAAGCCTGGCTGTGTTCAACCTGCTGACTCTAATTATCCCTTTAATTAGGTTGATTTAACTAGGGGCAGTACTTTTTCACACAGTGCCAGTTGTGTTGGTTAACTTTTTTCGTTAAATAAATGAAAAAACTAAAAAAAAAAAAGTGTTATTTGTTCACTCAGGTTCCCTTTATCTAATATTATATTTTGTCTAAAGACCTGAAAACATCCAGTGTGACAAATATGCAATAATAGAGAAAATCAGGAAGGGGGCAAATACTTTTTCACGCCACTGTAGCCTTCACCCACCTAATCTAAGGTTCACCCAGACCAAACCGGGACATCACCTCAAACAGGTACTCCCATTCCACTCTGTCCAATGCTTTCTCAGCGTCCATTCAAATGATCCTTATTTCCTCCTTCCCTATATTAGCTCGCCATATAATATTAAGCAGGGGCCTCATATTATGATATGACTGGTGACCTTTAATGAACCCAGTCTGGTCTGGGTGAACCAACCCTGGGTGTACTGCCTCAAGCCTAGAAGCCAAAATTTTTGCTAATATTTTAACGTCACAATTGAGCAGTGAAGTGGGTCTGTAGGAAGCACACTCCTTTTCATCCTTCCCCCACTTGGGAATGAGGCAGATAGTGGCATCATAGCAGGTGTCAGGCAAAGTGACTTCCCCCCGTCTCCTCTTGCTGTTGAAAGACTGCACAGAGCAAATCCCCTATCTGTCCTCCCATTACTTTATAATACTTCACAGGATATCCGTCCGGTCCACTAGCTTTCCCCCTTTGCAGTTTCTGTATAGCACTTAAGACTTCCGTCTTAATAATTGCTTGACTCAATTGTTCTCTCTGCACCTGTGTAGCCTCTGGCAAAAGCACTCCCTCCAGAAACCCCATCATCTGCTCTCTCTTGCCCATGTGCTCTGCCTGGTACAACTTTTGATAGAAAGCCCGCGGAAGCTTTCTTTTATCTCTTTAGGATCCCTGTGCATAACTCCACTTCCATCCTTCACCCCCGTAACTCGACCCAGTCCCCGTCCTCCCTTCATGAGTCTGACTAACATCGGGCCCAGTTTATTCCCCCACTCAAAAATGTGGCACCTATTAAAATAACAAATTCTCCCTGCCTCTGTTTTAAGATGGGCATTCAAGGCCTCCCTTACCATAGTCAGAAGCCTGCTCGCCTCACCTTTCTCCCTGCCTGCAACGCTCTTCTCCAGCTCCTTTAGTTTCCTCTCTAGCTCCCATCGCATTTCTTGCTTTTGCCTTTTAAGCCGGGCCATATATTCTATGATTACCACTCTCATGTAGGCCTTACTCGCCTCCCAGAGTACAGCCCTAGAGATCTCTGCTGTATCATTCCTCTCCATGTAAAATCTCTACTTCTCTACCAAGTATTCTTTAAACTCCGTGTTTTTAGCCATATATGTAGGGAATTTCTATGGGGGGGGGTCCTTCCTGTCTCTCCCAGATTTGCAACTTCATAATGACCATCGCATGGTCTGATACGTGTATAGGACTATGTAGTACATCCCCAATACGAGCATACCACCGCCTCGTCATGTAAATATAATCGAGCCGAGACCATGTCTTATGTGGGTTCGGATAAAAAAGTATATTCTTTCATTCCAGGGTTAGCGGTGCGCCAAGCGTCCGCCAAATCTAACTCCGACATATCCACCTGCCATTGTTGTGTAATTCCTGTCTCTCTCTCCCCTTCCCCTCGGAGTGATCCATACTCGGATCCATTGTCTAGTTTAAGTCCCCTTCCATAATTAGACCTGGAAATTGTTCTTTAATTAGTAAATCCAGCAAGGACATGTAAAATTGCGGATCATACACCGCAGGGGCATAAACAGAACCAAAAGTAACCAGTTCCCCGTTCAATGACCCCGATATAAATACATATTGTTCCCCCTTAGGGTCTCTGACCACCCTACGTACGTCAAAAGGGAGGGCCTTATGCACCAAAATTGCCACCCCTCTCTTGTGTGCTGAAAAAGATGCCGAGAAGCATCTCCCCACCCAGTTCCAGGTCAGTTTAACATGTTCCACATCCGTTAAATGCGTTTCTTGTATAAGGGCCACCAGGGCCCCAGCCCTTTTCAGTGCGGCTAGCAATGACATCCTTTTGACTGGATTTACTATGCCATCTATGTTCCAAGAAATGATACTAAGACTTTGTTTTTTATCCATTTGTAGATATATTCCCCTTCATACATACCCCCTCATTATTGTACAAAGGCCATCTAGGCCAGTCAAGATCCCCTCCACAATTTCCAGGCCATATCATGTTACATCCTTTTTTTCATTTGAGCTATTCCATACATTGATGATTGCACCAAAACAAATAAACAAAACAACAACAACAACTAAAACATACAGTTGTGAACATTTCCCAAACAATCCCTCATACCCCCATCCCCACTTCGCTTTATCCTACAGCTCCTCCCTGTCCGCCTCCTCCCTCCTTAATCCTTTCTCTTCGTTGCATCTTAACTCTAGTACCCAACTCTTGCATTGAATTAAGAGCCCCCTCCACCATCCCTTCCTTCCCCTCTCCCCCTTAACTCTGTGACTGCGGATCTTTCTCAACCTACCTCCCCTTCCTTGACCTCATCTCCTCGCCAACACCATAATTGCCTCTCAGGCTCGAGTGTCATCTTACCCCATTACTGATGTATGTGCCCCGCCTCCCCCAGCCGACATGTACTTTATACCCCAGTCATTCCACCATAGTTCTCCTCGTAAAGCCCCAGTTTACCATATACCCTCCTCCCCAGCTTCTCCAGCCGTATACCCCTCTAAGTTTGATAGACCCAAGGCACTGTCTGGGGGTGAGGGCAGTCTGACCCAAAATCAGGTATAGCCCACCTCGTTCCCCCTATCTTGTCTGGCAGCTTCCATAGAACTGTAGAGCAAGGCCCCCACCACAGGCTGCAGGGAAAGCAGGCCGCGCCAATCAACTCACGCGCTAAGCCCCTTTCTCCCTCCGCCCTCATACCTTCAGCTAGACAATGTTCGCTCCTCTCCTTCCATTCTGTTTTTACAGTAGGTTCTCACCAGCGTTCCCTCATCAGACCTTCCTTGCTCCATTACAGTCATTCACCCTGCAGCATAAGTTCTAAACTGTTCTACTCGCAGGCCTTGAGTCTGTTAGACACATGTTGCAAAGTTGCACCATCCGGCAAAATGGGGCAGCTGAGAAATCAAACTCCCATAAAAACCAAACTGCATAAATCTTCAGCATAACCATAGCTGCACACAACTTCAGCAATAAGATTTGGGGAAAGCATGCAACATTGTTTAACATCCCCTTCTCCTCAACACGGGTAGCATTAAGATCCCCAGGCTCTCTCTTCATCTTAATTTCTGCTTCAGGGAGTGGAAAACTCCTCCACTTTGTCGACATCCCAAAACGAGAAGGTGACCCCTTCATGTTTGATCTTCAGGGTTGTGGAGTACACCAGGAAATTCTCCACTTTGATTTCCTGGAGCTGCTGCATAATTCCATTAAACATTTTCCTCCTTTTCAGTAATCGGGCAGAGTAATCCTGCAAGAGGAATAGCCGATGCCCCTCATACACTATTGTGCCTTTTTCTCTGTAGGCTCTCAGAACCTGCTCTCGATCCTGAAAGTTATGGAACTGCATGATCACCTGCCGTGGAGGTTGGTCTACCGGCAGTCGGGGCATCACAGCCCGATGTGCGTGCTCCAATTTAAACTGTCCCTTTGCAGACTGAAGGCCCAGTAATTCCAGGAGCACCCTCGCACAGAAATCCAAGGCCCTGACCCCTTCCCACCCCTCTAGCAGCCCTCTCAGCCGGAGATTAAGGTGTCGATGATAATTTTCTTGGTAGTCGAACGCCTCTTTAAATTCAGCCAGTTCTTTTTGGAGGGCCACTACTTGTCCAGGGACTGCCGCCATCTCGTCTTCCAGGTGAGAGATCCACTCCTCCGCTTCAGTTATTCTGGTGGCCTGCGCCATTTGCTGTTCCTGTACCTCCTGCAATTTCAAGTCCAGCTTCCCTTCCAATTTGATCAGCCGTGGCTCCAAGGCCGCGATGACCTGGCCTGTCACCTCACTTCCCAGTGCAGCAACCTCCGCCGCAGACAGCGAGACAAGGCCTGAGTTCTCTCCCGCCTTCTTGGCGCTCTTGCTGGCCAGCCACTGGCTTTTGTTGAACCAGTAAATACTCATCCATGCTGCCCTCTACTATCATGAAGTACCTGAGTAACTATTAGGTATTTAAATCTTATATTTTCTTTGATTTCCAGCTGTCTAGAGGGAGCAACAAGGGAAAAGGTGACCGTTCAGTTATCCACTCATTAGCACCCCCCCCAGTGCATCTTTCAATGCAACTGGAACCCTCCCCTCATAAGGAGCACTGGATTATTCGGCTTCCACCTTTCTCCCCGAAATACATCTGGTCCAGGTCACTCCACTCGCTCAACAGAAATGCTGTCCTGAGCAACCATGCTGCAACGGATTAGGCAGCCATCCCTTTCTGCCCTCGATATTGATGTGGCCTCTCCCTGTCCTACTCAAAATTTTCCTTGGGACAAGCCTGCTTCATTTAGAAAATCCTGGGTCAAAACTCACTACCACCCCTTGATTACCCCCAAAATTATTGACTAGTGCAAGTCTTGTGATCTCACCTGGGCCAGCCACAAATTATCCCGCTCCATTCCCAATCTCCTCTAGTCGAGGGCAAAGAGAAAGTCATGCACAAAGGCTGTCTGGGCTGCGAAATAGCACTATTTCAAGGTTAACTTCCAGAATAACCTTAGTGCTCTATCTTAATTCTGAAAGATAATTCACTCCCTTTTTGACCCTTCCTTTCAGTCCGCTTCCCTAGTCCCCCTGGTAAATGGTTCGCCTGTGTCTGACCCTCCCTCTGCTGGTGCTTACTTCAGTGAGTTCTTCACCACTTGTGCCCCTACCTTCCACACACTCTTCTGGCTCCTTGCCTTCACCTCCTGTTACCACACCCTCTCCTCCCAACCCCTCCCAGAGTTTCCACTTCCCCCTGTCACTACCCAGGAAACTCTAACCATCCTTGCCTCCCCTAACGGACTTGATCCTAAACTCCTCCACATCTCAGCTCCTGCTATTGCTTCTCCTCTCACTCACCTACTCAACCTCTTTTTCTCCCTCTGTGTTGACCCCCAGTCTTGGAAGATTGCCAGAATTCTTCCACTTCATGGGGGTGGGGCATTTCTCCCCAGGTAACTGCCAGCCTATCTCCCCTCTCCCCTCTCTTGCTAAGTTGCAAGAGAAACTTGTCTACTCTAGACTTTTTCTCCCATTTCCAGTCTGGCTTTTGGAAGCACCACTCCACTGTCTCCTCCTTGCTGTGTGTCACTGATTCTGTCTTCTCTGGGATAGATCGGTGAACATCACTGGCGCCATTGTCATCAGTCTAGCCAAAATCTTCTACACGGTGTCCCACACAGTCCTCCTGGACAAGCTTAGTTTGGCTGACCTCTCAGCTAGTGCTGTTGACTGGTTCCAGTCTCACCTTGCGGGCCATCTGCAGTTAGTACAGGTTGATAGTTTACTGTCACCACCACTTCCCATACAGGCTTGGGTCCCTCAGGGCATTATATGGAGTCCCATCCTGTTTTCCATTTTTCTTAATGACCTCCCCTCTGCCTGTGCCAACTTGCATGTACACATGTATGCATATGACACAGTCATCTACACCTCCGGTCCCTCTACTACTGCTGTGGAAGGTCTGCTCCAGCAAGACTTCCACAGTGCCCTACACTGGTTCCACTCTAGTCAGCCCTGGGTCAGCACAAAGAAAACTGTCTCCATGACCTTCACCAATTGTGCCCTCTCTTCCACACTCCCTCCTGGCTTTTCCACACTCCTTCCTGGGTTCTCCCCTCCACCTCCTGTTCCCATCCACTCTCCTCCCCACCCCTACAAGGGTTTCTGTTTCCCCAATGTCACTACCTAGGAAACTCTGATCGCCTTTGCCTCCCTTAACCCTTCCAAGTTCAGCCCAGATGAACCTGATCCTAAACTCCTCCACATCTCAGCTCCTACCATTGCATCTCATTTCACTCACCTGCTCAACCTCTTCTTTTCCCTCTGTGCTGTTTCCCAGTCTTGGAAGATTGCCAAAGTTCATAGGAATCATAGAAATTTATACAGGTCATAGCGTAAGCCTTTTTAGACCTGAGCCCCTAAAAGATGACTGCTCGACAAGTGGACATATGGTGTTCATCTAGTGACTTTTTAAAGTGGGTCATGGTTTTACACATTACCACATTCAGTGGTAAAGCATTCCACTCTGTCACTACTCTTTGTGAGAACCACATCCCTCTCAAATTAGTCCTATGGTGTTCTCTTTCTAACATTTCGCAGTGTCCCCTAGTTGGTATGGAATCTGGTCTTGCTTTTAATCCTGTACTTTCACATAAGTCCTGATCACTGTGGACCTAAAATACAGGCACGTGTCACCCCATGCCTTATGTACTGTAGTGAATAAAGCCCCAAGTGCTCCAATTTCTCCTGATAGGAGAGCATGCTGATGTTTTCCACCAATTTAGTCGCGCGTCGCTGGCTCCCCTCTATTCTCCTTACATCAGTCTTTCGATGGGGGCCCCAGAACTGGGAGCAGTACTCCAAATGAGGGCACATCAGGGAACTATAGAGTGGGATCACCACCTCTCTATCCCTGCTCATTATATTCTTTTAAATTTCTGCGAGGATACTATAGCCTTTCCTAACAATGTTCGAACAAAGATCCGATGGGCTTAATTTGTTGTTAACCAAAACTCCCAAATCTCTTTCAACAGTTGTATGCTGGAGTTCATTTCCCTCTATGTTACATTTAAATATTTGGCTATAGTGTATGGTAGAATGCTATAATCACTAAAAATCCATCATTTACTAGTGTTGTTGTACCATCGATGTGACGTAATTTAGCTGTTGTAACATCGTTGGTACATCACATCGATGGTACAACAGCTCTGCCCACGTTTGCGCATGTGCAAGTCGCACTGCTATTCGTCGTTAAAATGGCCGCGGCACTTCAGCGTGGGCACTGGAGGACATCCCAATTTAAAAGTAAGTGCTGTTTTAGTTCAATTCTTAGTCGGCATATAGCAGAGCCCAATTACTCAATTTAAAATGTGGACCCGGAGTAAGATGAGTGTTGTCAATGACATGGGCTTGGCTGGGGGGGGTCCCTGACATCACAGCATGACCCCGCAAAATCCACAAATTTTTTTTTTTTTTTAACTTTTGCCCATACACTATGAAAGACAGTGTATGGGCAACAGTGAACAACAACAGTGCCGTTCACTTCTCAAGGTGTCATGACACCCAAAAACCTCTCGCGCTTCGCTCTCAAGGTTTCAACAGTTGTCATGACAACCTCTCGAAGTGAACAACACTGTTGTTGTTCACTGTTGCCCATACACTATCCTCTGTATTTTTGCCCATGTGTATTATCTTGCACTTATCCAGGTTGAATTGCAGTCTTTTTTCTCCTAGCTCCTGCAGCTAACTGGTCTGTGTTATCTTGGAACAGTTTTGCATCCCTACCATTTGTCACTAGAGCTCCCATTTCTATATTGTGTGCAAATTTTAACATCCATGCTGTATTAGTACAAGTAAGGGATGTAATCAGTATATTAAACAACAAAAGCCCCACAGGGCTTGAAATAATGCCCTCTGTGGTACATTTCCTCTGGAAATGTGAGTGTCACAGCACGCATTTCCAGGGCAAATGTCACACTTCCACACAAAGATTACAAAAACCTTACAAAATACATTTTGATGATTAACAGTGCTTTTCATCACAACTGAGCAACATTAATTTTTTTCTTTTCTTTTATCAGGTCCAAAAACAAATGAGATGTGTTTACCCTGAGTAATAAAGAATATGTTCTGTTTAAGCGGGGGACCTAATGATTTGAATGTGGAATATCTAACTGGTAGGAGTGATCTTTTTTCAGACACAGGCAGGTGATGCCTGTAAATTCAATATTACACCCTGAATAAGGAGTATAAGCACTGATGTCTCCCATTCTGTGCAGTAACCTGACTGAACAGGCAGGCACTGCTGATCGTTTTTGACTCTGACAAGTTTCAAACTGTCTCAACAGTCGCTGACTTAGATTGTTTTTCTTTTTCTTTTTTAGATGCCTATTAACTGTGATAACAGCTTTTTCCCCCCTCGCTGTCTGTAGGCAAAAACAATGTCTCGTATTTTTGCCTGACTGACAAGATAGGAATCTTTGTTCTTAAGAGCAGGACTTCTGTCTGGGATCGCTTTCTTTTCCCAATTAGACAAGGTCCCCCAGCAGTGTCCTTTTCTCAAATACATGGTCTTCTGCACCACAACTGAAGACACTTACCCTGCTGTTAAATGGCTCATAAACACTAAATCAGCCAGTGCAGCCAGATAGTGCACGCCAACAGCAATATTCACTGTGCGACCCCCAAAGTGGTGTCAGATTGCGTTCTACACAAAGAGAGCAGTCTGTTATCAGTGTGGGACTTCTAATATCACCAGGTCTGTTCCTGTCATTAGTAACTTTAGTCTGTTTAAATGTGGGACAGTGCTTTGACTTTCCTCCATGAAGAACCCTCCCCAGCTGGCCACGCTGTGCCTGTTTCCAAAGTTCAACAACATTATCCGTACTGGCTGCTGTTCCCGAACTGCTTTTTAGAGCTACTTGGGCAGAGCCTGCAGTCCTTTTACGAACAGAGAGTGAAGACTGCATATTTTCCTTAATTAAAAAAAAAATGAATTCTTTCCACCCATCACAACCCCGCCCCTCTCTGGTGCCCTTGTTCTTTCAGTGCAGCTCCTCCCCACCAAGCTCTTGAAACCCTCCCACTACCACCCACTTTGCACTGTACAGCCCCACCCCTCTTTTCCGTCCGCTAGCCCTCCTCATTCTCTCATCACAATCACAGAGCTCCTCACTGATTCCTTAGACGATTATTTTATCTTTTGATGTATGCCGCCGGCTGTACTTCAATTTTCTTTCAACAGCTTAGCAGTCTTCTTGACTGTCCACGGAGAGAGATGCAATACTTTTCTAGCACTGCACTCACAGGATCGAAATAAATTCACTTTACACCCAGATTCCCTCCAGATGGTTCAGTTAACAACAGGGCAGCAGTCTTTCGCCAAATCAAAACCCTGCTGAGTTAAAAGGAGTGTCGCGACCGGTTGCATGACTTTTTTTGTTTGTTTCAGTAATGCCTGTGTCACTGTGCTACATTTATCGGGCTGCTATTGGGGTTCTTAGGAGTGGAGTATGGGCGGGCAGTTTGCGATATGTGGGACAGACTGGGGAGAGAGACGCAGTTTAACTATGGCCTGCATTCTCGAGTGAGCACCAGGTATTGTGGCATTGTGTAGTTTTGTTTTGTTGTCCTTGCGAGGCGAGTCATTAGCGGGCAGAATTAATTACAGACTGTTGCCTATTATATATATTTTAGGACAGTCCAGGACTCCAGGAAAGTTAGAAACGTCATGGCTGTTTTAAACCTTGCGGTTCTGTAGCGCTTTAGCGGTAACTTTCACTTTTAAAGCAGGTGTGCAATAGCAAATGTTCTAAAATACTGCCACAGTTTTTCTTTTGACCTGATCTGAAGAAAATGAACCGATCTGTTTGCCTGCCTTGTTCAGAGCTGGGCACTTTCATTAGAAAGGAGCATAGGCTAAATCTTTAGTAACTTGAGAGATCATGTCTCCAGATCTGCACATGGAGCCCGGAGTTTCAGCTGACTGGGCTCCCCATTACATTTTGGTAACTGCTTCAGAAATTCGACAGAAGACAACTCATAACCTAAAGGAACACTAATCACTGCATAAAACACTCTTTGCCCGTGACATACAATTCAAACCACACAAACAAAACAGCAATATATAATGCCACCGGGGCTGTGCTTTTCCATCCCCGCCCTGTACCTTGGGCTACATGCAGCTCACTTCTGCTGTCAAAATGGTCTGGCAGTATATCCTAGAGCTTAAAGAGGTAGTATACAGTGGTGCTGGGACAATGTTCCATTGTTATCCTGTACATGGAGGTGCCCTGAATATCTATGTTGCTTTGTCCTATTACAGGTTGTGATGCTGTTATAGTTGGTTTTTCTGTCACTTTCGAAATGGGGGCTTATTAAAAATCATCTCCGCCATTTACAGTGCCTGACTGCATTAGTGACATGGTGCAAGGTACCATGTCTGTCATTTTTGATTGTGCCAGCTGTGATCCTGCATGACACTCGCTGCTAATTGGTAGTTCTGTGTTCATTCGTTAACACTGCGTGGAGACCGCATGTCAGTATTTATTTCAATTAGTAATTTACAGAAGGTAGTCTATAAAACATCTCCAGCACTGGAAATCATACTTTCTAAACAAGACCTGCTCACATACAAGGAAACATTTACAATAGAGGGATCTGATTTCATAGCTCGTACATCTGCTGCGACCAGTGGTACACCATGAAGGTAAGTGTACCTGTGTTCCTGCGCCAACATTTGATACAGGATGGTGCCCCCCCCCCCCAAAAAAAAGAAAAAAAATTTTCACAAGTGCTCTCCTTCACAAACAACAGGACGCAAGGAAGTGATCTGATGAATGCTCACATCATCCATAATGAGAGATGAGCCTACCCTCAGCACCCACAAAGGTGAGCACAGTCACCACCTTCACCAGAGTAGATGGCCTGCACTGCCCACTGTTTCATCTCCCCTCCTATACCATACATCTCTTGGCTAAAGAGAATTTTTATCATCCCACCCCTAGCATGATTCTTCAGTACTCTGGTGACATTATAGTTTCAAGTCATCTTTGAAAGAGTACAGTAGTTCCCTCCTGCTTCTCACCTGCTTCCCCAACTACTGTTTAGATACAGTGTTCCCCTCAATATGCCCGTTGGCTTTCCCCAACTGTAAAATGGTTAATAAGCATTTCTATTCCAAAATAACAGTGGCGCTGACCGCCTATGATGAGATAAAGTTCTCCGTGGAAAGACTGGTACAAATCAAAAGCAATCAGGCCGAAAAGAAGTGATCTCGCAAGATACTAAAGATTTAGCTTAAGATGCTCCTTTCTAATGAAACTGCCCAGCTGTGATCAGGGAAGTTGAACAGATCAGTTTGTTTTCTTCACATCAGGTAAAAAAATAAATAAATATGGGCAGCATTTTAGAACATTTGTTATTGCATTGCTGCTTTAAAAGTTAAAAAAAAACAAAAAACTGTCATATCTCCCTGGTATTCTAGTGGTTCCTCCCCCCTTCCGGTTCTCTCATCACTTCCCCTGATATTTCCCTGGTGTCTAGTTGCACCCCCCACCCTCCAATCATGGATCCTGTGTTTTATATATTGCCCTGGTGTCTAGTGACAACCCCCCAATCCCTGTCCCCACTGTAACTTTAAATTCCTGGTGTCTAGTGGCACCCAAATCCTCTGATCACTATTCCCCTTGTTTTAATAACTTGCCCTGGTGTCTAGTGGTGCCCCTCTCGATCGCTGTCCCTGTAATAATTTCTGTATTTCCTGGGGTCTAGTGGCTCCCCTTCCAATTGTTGAACCCCTAATATTTTTTTTAATTCCCTGGTGTCTAGTGTCCCCCATCCTGGTATTTCCCTGTGATAGATGAATAAAAAAACTAGACCAAAATGTTTTTGTTCTTTTTAACTTTTAAAGCAGCTGTGCAATAGCAAATATTCTAAAACATTGCCACTGTTTTTCTTTTGATCTAATGTGAAGAAAATGAACCGATCTGTTCGTCTGCCTTGTTCAGAGCTGGGCACTTTCATTAGAAAGGAGCATTTTATGTTAAATTTTTAGTAACTTAAGAGATCACTTCTTTTTGGTCTGATTGCTTTTCATCTGTTCCAGTCTTTCCATGGAGAACCGTACCTCATCATAGGAGGTCAGAGCCACTGTTATTTTGGAATAGAAATGCTTATTAATCAGACTAGAGTTGATGAAAGCGAGCGGGCATAAGTGGCAGTCTCGGTCTCTCAAGTGCTGTCCTGGGCTGTGCCGTTTGGTGATCATTGCAGGGAAGGCGGAAGAACAACAGTAGCTCTCATGACTCTCACTTTTGGCTTCAACTGTGGTGATTTAAAATAAAGCCACAATCAGCAGGGATTTAAATCCCTCTGGTTTTGGCACCTCAGCTTCCAGCCTGGACTATTCAGTATATTAGCTGGTTGGCCTGTCAGAGGCGTGGTAGACTTCGTTTCTCTGTTGCTGTCCTTGGCTGTCCCAGTTGGCGATCATTGTGGGGGTGAGGGCAGAACAACAATAGCCCTTTTGACCCACATACCCAACCAAGAGAATCATGTCACTGTACCAGAATGCAATATGGTTTATGAAGGGGCTCAGTGAGTACACAGAGTAAGCAGCACGCTCTAACAGTACAGTATTCTGTAGTACTACCCGACCTGCCATGTTATGAAAGCTGGGGCATGTTTGGTAATGTAGTAAACGAGCATAGTCAGGAACTGGTTAGCATGCTGTGGTACTACTGCAACTGTAGCTCTGTTTGTATTATGTGGAGCTACTTTTGATCTGAATGATGACTGCAAAATGAACGCTTTAAATATTCAAATAACATGTTATAAACTGTGGCACTATACAGTTTCGCAGGTTGGTGTGCACAGTTATCAGTTTTGTTGTGTTCACGTTCAGTTGAGTCAGAGTTGTAGGGCTGTCGCAAAGTGTGGTAAAAAGGTCGTCAGAGTCCGTATCGCACAGCATAGTGTTGTAGGGCATGGGTCGGAGGTTGTAGGGCATGGGTCGGAGGTCCACCTCCCTTTAAAATACACAGGTGGAAGGGGTCGGTCATTCCGAGCCCCTCCACTACTCGTGACTGTCAGTGGCAGACATTTTGGGTGCAGAGAAAGAAGCACCCCGTCCAAACTGCTTAGGCTTCCTGTGGAAAGGGTCTCACTGGTGATTAAGGGCCTGATCTTGCAAAGGTTTCTGCTCACTAAAAAATACATGTAGCTGCTCCTAGCCCTTCTTTTACTCCCATCCTTACCCTGTCCAGCAGGATTCTAATCAGCCTACCAATGAAGTACAACATATTGGCTCTGTCTTGTCACCAGTCCCCCAGTGTCATGATCAGGACACTGCTGATTTTATTTTTAAATTATAGATATCCTCCCAACACAACCCTCCCTCTCTAACCCCCCGCCCCCAGCACATGCAGCCCTTTTGGCTCTGGTCAAAACTTGTTTTTTCTTTCCAGCACACACAGTGAGCTTTTCAGTTAATTCTGGCTCAGAGTCTCTCTGCTGTCTCCGAAGTCAAGATCGCAAATAACATTTCCAGACGGAAATGCAGCTTATAAATCAACATTTCCTGCAGCAAAAATAACCTTTCCACGGAAATACGGAAAGGCTATATTTCCGCCCTGCCCCAACATCGAACCCTGTGGAACTCCGCTGGACACCCCCTCCATCCCGAACGGTGCCCCTTTATTATGACTCTTTGCTTCCTACTAGTCAACCATATTGAGATCCACCTTATCAATGACTCATCCAATTCGATCTCTCTTAGACTGGATATGAGCTCATAGTGTGAGTTACTGTCAGAAACCTTTTGGAAGTTGACATATAAAACATCCACAGCTATGTTGTTGTCTAGCGCAGAACTGACAGGGTTAAAGAAGTGAAGCAGATTAGTAAGGTACAATCTTCCCCTACTAAAGCCATGCTGGCTTATATCTGTAGAGCCTTCCCTTTTAAGATGTTCTTCTACCTCGTCCTTCATTGTGGCTTCCACTATCTTGCCTACAATAGAGGTAAGGCTTATAGGTCTGTAGTTATTGCAGAGTGATTTGGGGCCCTTTTTATGGATTGGTATCACATGTGCAGTAGTCCAGTCGTCTGGGACCACTCCTTGTTGAATTGATGTTTGAGCTATTACCTGTATGGGTCTGCTAGTAATGTTAATCAGTTCTTTTAACAACGTTGGGTGAAGGTTGTCTGGACCTGGGGATTTATTATGATCCAAAGCTAAGAGCAGCTTTTGTATTTTCTCCAAGGATATTATTACTTTGCAGTCCAAGGGGTCTAGATCATTTGGGAATATCTTTTCACCCTTTGGGTATATGCTGTCAAAATGCTCACTAAAGGTTTCTGCCAACTGCTGGCAGTCACTAACCACTGAGTTGCCTTGCTGTATTGGTCTAGTAGTGTTGTTATTGCCCTTGAGGCTACTCACATAATTACAAAGTGCTTTCTTATTGTCCTTAACACTGGTAGCTAATTTAGTTTCCAAATTCTGTTTGGCTAATTTAATAGAATTCTTTAATTTGTGTAATTTAAGTTTATATTTATTCCTAGAGTTTGATGTGCCTTCCTCTCTGAATTTCTTATACGCCCTATTTTTTGTTTTGATTAATTTCTGTATCCTAGTGTTTAACCACAATGGTACCTTTCTCCTGTTATTATATTTAGTTTTAGAGGGAATTAACCTATCTCCTAGATCCAGAAACTTCATTTTAAAAACATACCACATTTGTTTAGCGTCTAGTCTTTCAAATTCCTTTCCCCAATCCCATTAGGCTGCTAAATTTCTTATTTTGGTGAAGTTGGCCAAATCATAGTGTTTTATTTTAGTGCTCCCTTTCTGCTGGATGTTGTTATTTAGTGTAATCTCAGATTCTCCCACACGATGGTCACTTCCCATTAATGGTTCCCTAGTTTTACACTCTCTTATTTGGTTGCCAGTGCTGATAATAACCAGATCAAGACAGTGATGTTCTCTTGTATTCTCAAGTACATAATTGTTGAAGTATAAAGTAACCAAGTATGTGAAGAAATACAGCTTCACGTGCTGCAGAGGGGGTTTTGATGTCCCAATCTATGCTTGGATAATTAAAATCTCCTAATATCAATGGTCTACTTGCAGGATCAAGTCCCTAAGTAATTTGAGAAATTCAGCTGTTTTATTAGATGTAAGGTGGGGGGGGGTATAACACACCATAGTTTTTTATTTTAGCCTCCTTTGAGGGTAATACTTCAACCCACAGTTTTTCTATTTCTTGCTCATATTGTCCTTGAAGCTCTTGCACTTTTATCTCATTCCTGACATAAAGAGCTACACCCTCTCCTTTCTTAACTCAGTTTCTGTGGTGTAAATGGTAGCCTCTTATTTCACATCCCCAACCCTCATTTTGCATCCAGGTCTCTTGTCACCGCACATTTCTTCCAATTCACCAAGGAGGGAGGCTTTCCTCCCCTAGTAACTTCCAGCCTATCCCCGCTGAGCTGCAAGAGAAAATTGTCTGCTCCAGGATTTCCAATTTTCTCTCCCTCTTCCAGTCTGGTTTTTGGAATTACCACTTCACTGTCTTCTCCTTGCTATGTGTCACTGATTCTATCTTCTCTGGTGTGGATCGGAGGTTCATCGTGGCCACCATTTTCATCAATCTGGCCAAATCCTTCGACTTGGTCTCCCACCCACTCCTCTGGGACAAGCTTAGTTCTACCAGCGTCTCAGTTCCCACTGTCGACTGGTTCTGTTCATACCTCATGGGTCATCTGCAGTCGATATGGGTTGGCAGTGCCCAGTCACCGCCATTTCCGGTACAGGCTGGGGTCCCTCAAGTCTCTATCTTAGGTTCCATACTCTTCTCCATTTTTCTTAACGACCTCTCATCTGCCTGTGCCAACTCACATATACAGAAGTATGCAGATGACACATTCATCTACTCTATGGTCCCCCTACTGCTACTGTGGAAGATCTCCAACAATGCTTCCCAAACTTCCTGCGCTGATGCCACTCCAATCAGCTGCGAGTCAGCACAAAGGAAACTATGTACATGACCTTTGGTACCAGCCAGAAACTGGCTAGACTCCTCACTCTGCCCATCTTCTCCACCTTAGGTGGCTCCCCCCTTGATGTGGTTCAGTCTTTCAAGTACCTTAGTGTGTGGTTTGACAGCAAGCTTGACATCTTTGCCCACACTGATGTCATCCACGCCAAGCTCCACCCAAAACATGGTGCCTTGTACCACAATAAAAACTGTTTGTCTCTGCAGGGCCACCAGGAGCTTTTAACCAAAATGGTGCTCCCTGTGGTTTATGGCACTGACCCCTCCACTTCCACTGCCAGACTGGCCACCCTCAGTAACTCCTTCTGCCACATTGCTACCAACTCCCTCCTCTATACTCAACATTGCTGACTTTACTCTTCCCTATCCATTTTCCTTCTACCTTCCTGTCACCAGGCCCAGTGTGCCTCTCTCATTTACAAATAATGGTTTGGGTCCCTTCCTTCCAACCTCTCCTTACTCCTCTCCCTTATCCTCCCCTGCCTGCTGCTCCCTCTGCTTCAGGGATCATTACATTTTCTTCATTCCTCATCCCCACTCCTCTGTCAGTTTTCTACATCATCTTGACCACTAAAACCAAGCGCTCCCCCCAAGTACCTGTCATTCAGACACGTCAACTGCTTGGATCCCACAAACTTTCTTGAAGATGTAAGAGCGGTGAACTGGTCTGTCCTCTACCTCATCAATAACATGTCATCTGCAGTTAGTTTCTTCACAGATGCCCTCAACAGGATTCAGGAGCTCCAGTTCCCTCTTACTACTCGGAGGGTGGGGGAGGGATGCTCCGCTGGCTATCTTAGGAGCTACTGTCCCTGATGAAAGAGAGGGACAGTGAGTGGAAAACTTATAAAGTGTCCCCTTCCCCCAACTCTGGAATGCCTATAGACACTTACGAAACCTGTAAGCAAACTGCCAAATCCCTAAAGTGTAATTTCTTCCTAAACTTACAGAGTAACAACCTCGGTGACCCCTGTCACTTCTGGGCATCTGTTGGGTCCTTGCTTAGTCCCAAGACCCATAGCCAAGTTACTCAGCTTGCCTCCCCATAGGGCCCCCTGACTGATCCCTTAAAGGTTGTGCAGATTTTTAACAAAATATTCTCCGGCCTTTCTGTCTATCTCAGTAAACTTCCCTCCCAGCCACCCCTAGCCCTGATAGTCAGGCAAGCTGCTCCCCTTCCATCTCCACCCCCACCGCCCCGCCCCCTTCTACTTTAGAGCCATCGGCCCATGTGTTACTACCAAGCTCCTGATGTTCCTCCCCAGGAAAGGTAGCCCTGGCAGTGATGGGCTTTTCCCTTCATTCCTAAGGCTTGTCTCTCCTTCAGTCATTAAACCCCTAACCTTCATATTTGACCTTGCCCTTTCTGAAGCTGCCATGCCAGACTCCTGGAAACCTGCTAATGTCGTGCCTATTTTCTGAGCTGGTGATCTCCTCTCTCTGAATAACTATAGACCCAACTCCCTCCTCCCCCATCTGAGCAAGCTGCTGAAAAAAATTGTTAATTTCCAGTTCTCTGAGCATGTTGGAAAGTTCAATCTACTGTGCCCCCAGCAGCAAGCACGGTTTCCATAAGCGCCGCAGCATAACATCAGCCGTAGCCCACTTCACTAACCATGTCCTTGGGCTTGGACAAGGCCACAGGTGCTGTATTCATGAATCTGACCAAGGCCTTTGACCTCGTTGACCACCCCCTCCTCCACTCCACTCTCCGTCACCTTGGTTGCTCCTCTGAGACAACCACATGGTTTATAAGCTATTCTGAGGGCAGGTCCTAGTCACTTTTAATTGGTGCAGCCTCCTCTCCTGCCCTGATGAAGACCACGCCCTGGTCGAAGTGCCGGTGAGTTTATTCAGAGTGAATGGAGGTAGAAGGCTTATGTTCCGAACTGTATGCTGAGAGCTACAATAAATAATTTGATGCTTTGGAATCTCCTTGTCTTGTGGTGAATTGCACACGAAGAGTGCAGAGTAATTGTGCCTTTATCCTCTCCTGCCCTGCCTGTCTCCACGGGGGTTCCCCAAGGCTCCATTCTTGGCCCCCTACTATTTTCCATTTTCATAAATGCTCTCCCAGCTGAGAGTCTATCCTGTGAGGTACTCCTCTATGCAGATGACCTTGTTCTTTACCACAGTGACAAGTCACTTGCGAACATCTCCTCTACTGTTACACTTAACTGCGGTGCCACCTACAATTGGTTTCTCTCCAACAGGCTCCTGGTAAATGAAAAGGAAACTAAATTCGTGCTACTTGGCTCCAAACCTTGCTTTACTAAGGTCACCAAGGCTAACTCCTCTCTCCTTGTATTCACACCTGTAGCTCCCCTCTCGAAAATGTCCCCAATTTCAAATACTTAGGCTTTGCCCTGGACCCCTCCCTTACTTTTGTTGAACATGTCACCAACTCTGTATGCAGAGTTCACCAGAAGCTAGGGGCTATCTGCTGTCAAAAAGAATTCCTGTCTACTGAGGCATGCCTAGCAATCATGCAAGGCAACCTTCTCCTCCTTATTGATTATTGTTCTCCCGTCTATTCCCCCATATTGTCAGCCCTGTGCTCAAGATTGAACTCAGTCTAGAACAGTATCTGTCGCTTCATCCTCAGTGTTCCCTATTCAGCCCATCACTGTGTGTTGTACCAGTCTCTTGGTTGGCTCTCACTGCAAGGCTGGTTTGATTATGACCCTGGCCGCTTAGTTGACAATACCCTGAGAAGTGGCCGTCTGTCCCTGTACTCAGCCCTCCTCTTCGGCAGAATGGCATCTAGGAGCCTCCTCGAGTCATTCCCCCCCCCCCCCGGTAGTCCCTAGAATCTCCTCTACCATGGGCAGCAAAGCTTTTTCTGTCTCTGTCCCCTTCCTCTGGAACAGAGTGCCTACATTGCTCTGCATTTCCACCTCCCATTTCTCTTTCAAAAGCAATTTCAAAGCTTGGCTACAGTCTGAAGCCAAATGCCACTGTGCACCCGGGTAATCCCGGGCATCTCCATCCTTTCTCTCCCCCCTCACACCCTCTCCTGAGACTTCACTCCATCTCCTGCCCTCCACCCGCCCCAAGCATTGCTAATGATATTGCCTCCCTAAAGTTCTTTGCCACTGCACTTATTTTAAGGCAGATTGTCGCACTATATTATGAGTACTCATCTGTCTGATGACCTGTTTACTACTGTTTACCTGAATGCTGACTGTTTACTTGAATGCAATTGCACTTCATTTTATTGTATCCAATAATTTGACACCATATGTATCATCCCTGTGTTTTTGTGACTATGTATTTTACCTATCTGCTGACCTTAAATGGCACCAGGTGTCTTATGTAATTTCTTTTTGAAATGACCCCTTGCACTGTAATTCCTACACTCATGTTTGAAGCCTGTACTATTGTGTGTTTTCCTGTATTTGCATTGCTTAATGTGCCATGTTTGTGGCTCGGGTCGTGGCTGAAAACGGTCCTCTGGATCAGTGCACCTACCCGGATACCAAAGACATAAATAAATTAAAATGAATAAATGAAACCAGCTCCTCACAGACATCTGCCTCTCTGCTTCCCCTGGCTCCCTCAGGTTTCAGCTGAAATTCCTACCCCTGGGTCCTGTTTTCCCTCTCCCTGACACTCCTCCTCACTTGCCATCATACCCTGATGAGATGTAACTGGCTGGTTGGTTGTTTGTTTTTGTAGTGCTGCTTTGCCTGCCCTTGTATCAGTTCATGTTATTCTGATTGTACTTTATTGTAACCCCCAACCCCACCCCTCGCACCTGGAAACGAGCTTTGGCTCAGTGCACTTCTCTCAGTCACCAGTTTTCAAATAAATAATCTTGGCAAGCACCGGGCCCAGCAGACTGATAAAGCTCACTAGTATTCGGGTCAGCCCCAGGTCCAGATCACAACAGGTTGGCTTCAGCTCAGAAATCACCCCACAATCCCCCTCCATTGTCACTGGCCCAAACTCACCCCATGGTCACTGACTACATGTGAAACCCAGGTGCTCTCCCCTGCTTGGCTGTAATGGCCTACTTGGCAAGATCCCAGCCCAGTGAGTCAAAAATGCTGTCACGGGCTGTAGACAGGCCTGATGAAGACGCCTGTCCACAGTTTAAAAGTGCTGAGCCCTGCAGAAATCGCCCTGAACAGAAATTATGGCTTCTTTTGGGTGATTGCCCTTTGATGCTCGTTGTAGTGAGTAGTCAAAGCCAGTCTGTCATCCTGGGCCCTGGATCTTCTCCAATAAAGCTCCGTCCTCTGCCACTTTGCTTTCATTTGCCTCAGCTCACCGTCGTACCACAGAGCGCTGAGGTGCAAAACTAGCAGGTGTACACAGATTGGTGCCATGAGATCAGTGGCCCTGTTATAGGTCACCACGGCTTCCTCTATTCTCAAAACACATGCCACCATCATTCCTGAAATGTCCAGCACTGCTGAGAGTCCCTCTGACTGAAGCCCATGTAAAGAGTGATACTGGACCATCTCCACAAGGAGTGGACAACAAGGGGGGGGCCCTGAAAGAGAAGCTGATTGCGCAAAGATCTAACCAACTGACTGGATCAGTCTCGAGATCCATGACCTTGAACCCCAGTAAAAAGACGCAGTCCAAGGTGTGGCCATGTTGGTGAGTGGCGAAAGGGAAAGGGGAAATTGTTTAACCAGGAGAGGCACACTTAGCTGAAGCTTGTTTCCAGGTGCGACCTGGGAGCACAAGGAAGTTAAGTGACTTGCTCAAGGTCACACAGTATGGAAGTGGGGGCTGTGGGATTCAAACCCAAGTCTCCAGGTTTGCAGCTCAGAGACTTAAACCACTGCGCTATACTGCCTCCTACAGAAGGAACAGCTCATGAAAGGCCCAGGGACTTCATGCCCCGGATGAAATCTTGACCAAAATACGAGAGTTAGTCATCGACCCAAGCACTCAGATCACCCAGAATAATCCACCTACACAACTCCAACACTCTTTCAATGACAAACTCTGCAATTTCCTACAGAAACTCTCCCTCACCTACCTGAAGCTGGTAAACAAGAAGGATTCTTCAGCCTTCACCTGGACCCCCCTGCACAGCCACGCATTCAGATGACGAGGTCTCCCCTACCACATGCACCACCAGGTTCAGTTCAGATCTAAAGCAGATGCCCCCTCCCCCCCATGGCCCTTCCTTGAACAATGCACCATCGAGAGCCTGGTTGGAGCAGTGGAGTCCAACACCAGATCAGCATTGTTGCCATGCCATGTCTCAGTGATAGAAGCCAGATCGGTAGAGGAATCAGAAATAAAAATCAACCATAATGGCCATCTTATTTCTCATCGAGCTGGCATTTCATAGCACTGCCCTAAGAGGATGAACAGAACGGCCAGCCCCTTAGCTACATGCCAACTCAGTCAGGCGGTTTCTTGGGGTATAGGAACTAGATACGGCTGGCCTCTCTCCAGTTCTGATTTCTCCCCATGTTGTCTTCTGATCTTCATAATCCCGATAGCACCCCTCCTCATTAGCTCTCACCATGACCCTCACCTCACCCAGTGCCGGCCTCTCTGCACCAACAATAAGCCGCACGTGGTTGGGGGGGGGGGCCTGGATTGGGCGCAGGTCATGGAGATGGGACAGGGACTAGCTGAGCCTAAGGACTTGCTGCTGAATGCACATCCCAGTCTCAATATCAGAACTCCTAGAGCAAATTTAAAGCCCACCCACTGCCCCACTACACACCCTGACAATACAAAAGAGCCCGACTCACCCACGTCCACACCAGCTGAATAAATAGACAATCCCTGTATCACACAGTCATACCAAACACCCCTCACACAACAAAAACATAGTACTCCAACACACCCAACCAAACACTCAGTAATATAAAATAAATAAGTAAACCAGAGAATCCTTTCAAGATATTTGCAGTTCAGAGTACCAGAATGTGCACAGAAGATTAATAGTCCAGGTACATGGAAAGCTCTGCTCTCACCAGGGGATAAATTACCTAAAACAGCAAACAGAGATACTTCCTGGGAAGCTGTCTCACCACTGCCTCGAGACCAATGCATATTGGAGTAGTAGAAAGAATGCTGAACCCAAGGCCCCAATTTTTCCATGATTCCACGGCCGTGGAGATTGCAGCATAATTTAATGTAAACCATGGAAAAATGAACTGTGGAATAATATTCTGCGGTTTACATGAACTGCGGAATATTATTCCGTGGTTTACATGAATTGATGAACTAATGTGTTAGTACCAGATCACCTGGTAATGCTGTAGGTTCTGGGACTGTCCCTCTCCCTTATATTTTTATCTTGCTGTGTTTGTACTTTTGGTGTGCTGTTTTACCATTTTCTATTGTGGAAAAATAAAACTGTGAGTATTTCTCTATTTCTGCTTTTTGGGTTATGATTTGAGACCCTCTGTAATACTACACAGTATGCAGACTACTGTAGGTTATGGGTGGGTGAACCAGTTTTTGCTGCCTTTTTTTCAAGAATGTTTGTTGGTCCACCACCTACCAAATAACCTTTTAGTAGAGCACCAAAATCTTTTTCACTTTACTTGCAGCTTACATGAACTGCAGAATTTTATTCCGTGGTTTACATGAAATGCGGAATATTATTCTGCAGTTTATACTGAAGAGTCGTATAAACTGAGTAAAACAAATCTGCAGTTTACATTGACTCTGACCAAAGAAAATTATTCCATGGATCATATAAACCGGGAAAACTATTCCGTGGTTTATATTAAAGGGGCACTGTCAGCTTTGCCCCTTCGTTTTTGAGAAAATCTAATCAGTGAGCCTGTTGGCACACACTGATCATATCTGCACTGTAGAATGCCCCCATCAGCATAAAAACAAGTATTTGTACCTGTTTTTATGATTTTTAGTAAAATCCCTTATTCAGTCGGCTCGAGCTCAAGTAATCCACCACTGGAAGCGTCTCCATCTTCAGTACGCACCTCGGACGAGAGCGCAGTCGTGAGGTGTAAGTTTTTCTCATGCTGACTGCAAAAAGATGATCAGAGGATAAAAGCTGTAATCCTGAGCCTTTCGTGGTGCCTGCTAATTAAAACCGAGCAATGAGGGGGCCGCAATGTATATTTTTAATCAGGAACCGAAATCTCGTCCGTGCGCAACGCATGCGTGAGATTTTGGCTGACAGTACCCCTTTAAATTCTGCAGAATGCTTTTTGAAATTCTGTGGAATTTAAAAACCAAAACTCTGAAAAGCATTTTGGAACAGCCCCTGCCCATTTGTTTGTCTGGCAGGGCTTGTAAAAATCAAAAACTGGTAACCCCCATCATCCAGCTCAGCCCCACCACTCTTCCTACCCAACCCTGAGAACCTCGTTGACGCCCTTTGCTTAAAGTAGAAATATTTTTTCAGGTGCCATACTAGGCAGCGATCCTCATCCTTCCAATTTCACCGCCAGGCCCGAATTCCGGTTTCTTGTCCCAGAAGTGCTTTGAATACAGCTGCACAAAGCACTGCTGGAAAGAGAAACTGGCATTCTGGCCTAGTGGTAAAACTAGAAGGCTGAGGATCACTGTGCAGTGTGGTAGCTGCTAAAAATATTACTCATTCAAATTTGGTGGCCCTGGGGACTTTCAGGCTGGGGTGGGGAGGGTGATGGGGCTGAGATGGATGGGGTGGAGAGTTCGGGAGTTAATTGACAACCTGCTCTGGTTTATACGTCCCAGCCCCAAAACTGAAAATGTTCCCCTATCTGGGTGCTCGGCGGGGGAGGGGGGCCTGGCTGACTGCTACCAAAGTCCCCAACTGCCGCCGCAGAATTTCCACAGAAATAGGAAAATAATGCAGCAGAACTTCTGCTGCAACAGAGGAACTTGCTGCAGAATTTAGTACCAATTTGCCACAGAAAAAAATTGGGGCCTTGGCTGAACCTATGGGTTCTCTCACTGCCCGTGGTCTCTGGAGTAGAAATACTCAGTCCCTGTAAGTAATCTCCTCTTGAGGAAAATTCCTGAATGGGAGCGATATCAAAATCCCAAAGCAGTGATAGTCCAGTCCTTCAAATTGACCACCAGTCCACAGTCAGCCTCGATCTTCAGCCACACCTGAGAATCAGATCCAAGACCCTCAGCCCCACTGCAACTACAGACACTGCAGGAGCCTCCAGTACAAAGTGGACTAGATCAGATGGCTGCAGCACTCATCTCCCAGCCATGCAACACAAGGCCCCACTGTGATCTCCACAACAGCTCGGCTCCTCCAGGTCTGCTACTTGGCAATCTTCCCACAAGGAAAGATCAGGGACACTCCACTCTGTCGCCCCATATCGCTGCTCCATGCTGCAGGTGCCAACATCGTGAAATGATGAATGCACACAGTTAATTCTATAATGACAGCCATAGCACAACTTTATGCTGAAGAGGAACATCACTGTGAAATGCACAAATGGGGGGATATGCTAGCTAAAAAATAATAACTGGCTGGCACTCCTGATGCTAAATCACTCAGTGCTCTAACTACCACTAAATTCCTTATCCATCCACTACTGACTACCCTAAAATAAATTTACTATATAATGGCTGAAATAAATGAAAGTATATATCCAGTACTTCCACAGTACTTACTAGCTACTAGCAGCCAGATTCTCTCGATAGTGTTAGCACTTTTAAATAAGTAATAAACAAAAAGTTTAGAGCTCAGCAGGAGCTCAAAATGGACAGCCCACCCAGCCAAGTGGGCATCTTACACCAGGCTGAGCAGTGTGTATTTAAAAAAACACCACTATTGAAGTCTGTGGAGCACGCTCCCATCCTTTACAGACTACTGCATCACAAAATGCACTCAGAATTTGGGACGGGATTAGGCTTTCTGCTGCACAGAGCCAAAATAGGATCCTTTCCCTTCCAAAATACAGCTATTAGAAAAATTTGATTTCTGCAGCCTGCAGCTCAGACAGGAGTAAAGATCTTTGTGGTGTTCTGGGGGCAGTTGGAGAGTTGGCACGAAAGGTGCTGTTTAATACCCTGCATCATCAGCATTGTGACCACTGACTGAGACATCACGAGTAACCAAGAAGAGTCAATCTTCTGCTGCATGATTGTTAATTTGTCACACGTTACCAATCGGGCAGCAAGACTTGTGATGTAACAATGCATGGTAGTGGAAGAAACAGGACTAGATAAGTACGCTTTCAGGTAAAGCACTGATTTTCCCATCACACCTAATACTACTAGGTAGAAAACCATCTACGAGCACATGCAGTAGGAAGAAAAAAACTTTAGAAATGAAAAGTAATAAGGGCCTACTTTCAGAAATTGCTATCATTTTCTGTGTGATATTTTTTTGGTGCTGCTACCTCTTTTAGACCAAGATGCGATAGTTTAGTAAGCATAAGGGTTAACAGAGTTTAAAGCTTTCCAAATATTGAAGAAAATAGCACTAGCAAATTGTTGCTGTCAGTGGCAGTCTGGAGGTTTTGAGACCAGAAATATGTAAGTCCCACTATACCTGGAAAGAAACTGTTTAGCAGAAAGGACACAGAGGGTAGTGGTGAATGGAGTATGCCTCCAAGGAATGGAAGGTGTCCAGTTGGGTACCTCAGGGATCAGTGTTGGGATCAGTCCTTTTCAATATCTTTATAAATGACATAGCAGAAGAACTGGAAGGGAAGATACATAGATACATAGACAGTGTCGGCAGATAAGGGCCTATGGCCCACCCAGTCTGCCCATTTGAGCTTGTAAGTTCAGTTTGTTTTCCTAGAAGTCTGTTGCCCCTTACCCCTGACCTCCAGAATTCCTTTATGTCTATCCCATGCATTCTTAAATCCCGTGATTGTTTCAGTCCCCACCACTTCCTCTGGCAGGGTGTTCCACTTGTCCACCACCCGTTCTGTGAAGAAATTCTTCCTCATGTTTCCTCTGAATTGTCCTCCCTCCAACTTCATCCCATGCCCTCTAGTCCTGGAACATCTTTTTCGCTTAAAAATAGTGTATTCCTGCACCCTGTTCCTCCCTGTAAGATACTTGTATGTCTCTATCATATCCCCTCTCTCCCTCCTCTCCTCTAGGGAGTACATGTTCAGTTCCTTCAACCTGTCTTCATAGGACTTGTGATGCAATCCATGCACCATCTTTGTTGCCCTCCTCTGAACCTTCTCTACCCTGTCTATGTCCCTATGTAGGTATGGTCTCCAGAACTGTACACTGTACTCCAGGTGGGGCCTCACTAGTGTCTTGTATAGTGGAATTATGACCTCCCTTTTCCTGCTGGTGATGCCCTGCCTATACACCCCAGCATCCTATTTGCTTTACCTGCTGCCTTGTCACACTGTTTCCCTACCTTGAGGTCATCAGAAATGATAACCCCAAGATCCCTTTCCTGCTTGGTGCATGCTATATCCTCACCCCCCAACTGATATATTGTGCCAGGGTTTTTGTGCCCCATATGCATTATCTTGCACTTCCTTGCATTGAATTTCAACTGCCAAACCCTGGACCATCCTTCAAGTTTCTTCAGGTCCCTTCTCATTCTGTCTAAACCCTCTGGTGTGTCTACTCTGTTACAGAGCTTTGTGTCATCAGCGAACAGTGAAATTCTGCCTTCTAGGTTCTGCGCAATGTCACTGATGAAGATGTTGAATAGGACCAGTCCCAGCACTGATCCCTGTGGTACCCCACTGGTCACTCTTCCCTCTGTGGAGTGACAGCCATTTACCACCACCCTCTGTGTCCTGCCACCCAGCCAGTTACCTACCCACCACACTACTGTCCTGCCCACACCCATATTCCCCAGTTTGTGTAATAGTCTTCTATGTGGCACAGTGTCAAAGGCCTTGGTGAAGTCCAGATAGGCCATGTCCACTGCCCTTCCCGATCCACCTCCCTAGTCACCCAGTCAAAAAATTCAACGAGGTTGGTCTGACATGACCTCCCCCTGGTGAAACCATGCTGCCTTGGGTCCTGTAGTCCATTGACAACCAGATGTTCCACCAATCTCTCCTTCAGTAGTGCTTCCATGATCTTCCCCACTACCGAGGTGAGGCTGACTGGTCTGTAGTTCCCTGCTTCCTCTTTGTTCCCACTTTTGTATAAGGGGACTACAACTGCTGTCCTCCAGTCTTTGGGTACCTCCCCTGTTTCCAGTGATCGGCTAAACAGGATAGCCAGAGGTTCAGCCACCACCTCTCTTAGTTCTTTAAGGACCCTGGGGTGCACCCCATCTGGCCCCATTGCTTTATCAACTCTTATTACTTCCAGTTCCTTCAAGACCCTTTCTCGTGTAAAGGACTTAGTCCATTTCTGCACCATTCTCACCCCTTGTACTCCTTTCAGACCCATTACCCTCCTCTTCCTCAGTAAAGACTGAGCAGAAATACCTGTTCAATATGTCAGCTTTACTGTTGTCATCCTCCACGTGGCCCCCATCCTCCCCCTTCAGTCTCACTATCCCTCCCTTTGTCTTTCTTTTATCACTTATGTACCTGTAAAAGGTTTTGTCCCCTCTACCCACTGATTTTGCAGTGTGTTCTTCTGTCTGAGCTTTGGCTTCCCTTACTGACCTCCCTGCCTCCCTTTGCTTCTCCTGGTACTTCTCCCTATCTCCTTCTGCCTGTGTCTTTTTGTATTGCCTGAGTGCAATCTTTTTGGCTTTCACTTTCTCTGCCTCTTTGGAAAACCATAATGGTCTCCTCTTCCTTTTCCTCTTGCTAACCTGCTTAATGCATAATTCTGTTGTTCTTGTAATCCCCATTTTAAATACTGCCCACTGTTCCTCAACCCCTGATTCCTGTCCCATTCCCCTTAATGCCTCTTTCAAGTATCTCCCATTTTCCCAAAGTCTGCCCCCCTAAAATCCAGGATACGTGTTTTGTGTGGTTTGGTTCTGCTCTTTCTGTGATTTCAAACCACAATGACTGGTGGTCACTGTTCCCCAGGTGCTCCCCCACTGTTACCCCCATCACACTGTCCCTGTTTGTGAGCACAAGGTCCAGTATTGCCTTCTGCCGAGTTGGTTCCATGACCAGTTGCTTGAGGAAGGCACCCTGAAGGGGAGTCCAGGATAAATCTGCTCCTATTTGATGCTGCTGCTGGGATGCTCCAGTCCACATCTGGAATATTGAAATCTCCAACCAGTACTACCTCACCCTTGTCTGCCATCCTTTGGATGGCTAGCATCAGCTCCCTATCTGTTTCTTCCTCCTGGGCTGGTGGTCTATAGACCACACCTGTGCGGATGGCTGTCCCCATTTTCCTTTCCAGCTTAACCCACAGTATCTCTCCCCCCATTTTGTTCCTCCTGGATCTCTGTGGCCCTTATGTCATTTTTCACAGATCTGCCTCTTTGTGGATGACACCAAGATCTGTAACAGATTGGACACACCTTGGAGGGATAGAATGTGCAGTGATCTAAAGAGACTGGAAGAGGGTATGGCAGCTGGGTTTTAATGCAGAAAAGTGCAAAATAATTCATGTAGGCCTTAGGAACCTAGAAGCCGGAGCACAAGATAGGCGGACTGATAGTGACAAAAAACAAACAGGAAAGGGACCTCGGGTAATCATATCAGATGACATAAAAGTGGCCAGGCAGTGTGATAAGACAGTGGGAAAAGCTAGTGGGATGCTGAGGTACATAGACAGGTGTATCTCCAGCAGGACGAGAGAGGTGGGTCCCTATATAAATCACTGGTAAGACTCCACCTTGAATATTGTGTACAGTTCTGGAGACCACATCTCAGAAAGAACATGGAGTGGTGACAGTCCAGAGGAGGGCTGCCAAAATGGTGCAGGGTCTACAACAAAAAGCCTATGAGGAAAGACTAAAAGAGCTAAATACGCCCGGGGGGGGGGGGGTATGATAGAAACCTGTTAATACCTTGTGGGGTTAATAAGGTACAGGAGGAGAGTATCTTTCATAGAAAAAGTTGCTCTAACAAGCAGTCATGATATGACGCTCGAGGGGGTAGATTCAGGAGGGATTCGCGGAAGTACCTTTTCACAGAAAGGGTAGTGGATACCGGGAATAGCTTTCCAGAGGAGGTAATGGGGGTGAAAACAGTAACTGGGTTCAAAAATGCCTGGGATAGGCACATGGGAATTGTGGGGGTAGGGTAGAGGGGAGAAGAGACTGCAACATGGATAAAGCAGGATCTGGAGAAAAAAACACAGTTGGGCAGACAGGGTGGGACCAGTGGCCCTTGTCTGCTCTCACATTCTCTGTATCTGTGTATGTATCTTTATCTAGATATACAGCAGCTGAATTTTACACAGGGAATCACAGTTCATTTCAGTGGGATTTCCTGTAACATATCCAGCCTGGATGTTAGAATAATGAGCTGTGAAGGAGCTTAGTACAGTACATCCAACGGGTCTAGGTTTGATTCCTGCAGTCTCCACTTGCATACCATGAACCCTGAGTAAGTCACTTCACCTCCCCAGCCCTCCAGGGGTACCCCTTGTTAATGGGTTTTGTGCCCAGTGGACTTTACCTGGTTGCCAAAGAATTACAAAAAAAAATCTAAAGGTTACCTGTGACCAGGGCTCCAGATAAGGGGAGTACCGACCTAAACATAGAAACATAGACTTTGACGGCAGATAAGGACCGCTTGGCCCACCTAGTCTGCCCATTTCCCTACCTAAAGGATAAGCTGCAGATCCTGTTTAACCAACAGCCTATTTCTTCCTACCCCACAAAAAATGCCAACTTACCTCATTTTAGGAAATACTCTTCAGAAAATGTTTTTGATGAGTACCAGTACTCACCCAACATTTGTAAATACCCCACACTCCAAAGAATAGTGCTCCATAACATAACTGGTGATTCAAAAGGAGCAGTTTTTTCCAGATTTGCAGCACTTGTATGCATCCCAATTTGGTTAATTTTAAAACTGGTAGTGAGTAAATTACTCCTACCTGGCAACATTATCTGAAGCATTGGTAGCACTTGGTCAATTTTATCTAAAAAAAAAACCTACATTGTTTTTAAAAAATGTACTCCTCACTCCACTCTATCCAGACATTTGTACACATCTGAATTTGGTTTACTCACCTCACTTTCAAAATGAGGAGTACAATACTCCTCCCAAAAAATCTCATCTGGAGCCCTGCCTGTGACATATCTCTGGTTACCACTGCAGGTGTGGCCATGAACATGTCATGCACCTAGTCTATTTGATGCACCTGCACCTGATTTTTCAGCAGATGCAGGTGGCCCCAGGATGCATGCAGGTGGCCTCAACTCCAACGAATGCTAGACCGTGGGCAGATGCAGTGATGGAAAATCCTATATATATATGTTGCGCGTGTTCCCAGTGCCACATTGTGCTTTGTTGGGAACTTGCATTTGTAGCAATAGTTAACAAAATCCTGCCCCAGGATTCTGTTTTAAACATTGGGAGATGCACGGGGGTGGGGGCCCAGAATGAAGGCATGGGGGCACCTCCATGCATAAATGCTTCAAGAGGAACACTGGAACCTAATGTTACTACGCTGAAATAATGTAGCTGCAAGCTGTGTTTAGATGTTCAGCATTTGCATTTGTTTAGCAATTTGTGGATGCAACGTACAAAATGCTGACCCAGGATTAGCAGCAGTTCCTGTGTAACACCTAGGTGGCGCTATCCCAAGGGCTACTACCCCTGCCTGCTTGACTACTGACAGGTTGAGGGGCCTAGGTTCTATGGCAGGTGCCTCCACCCAGAGGTCAGGGTTTGTAGTGGTTAGACTAGCTTGATCACAGCCCTCTGGGACACTGTGACTCCCTTTGATTCCCTCTAGTGGCTCACACAGTATATGGGAGTTGCAGCCCCAATACCCCATGTATACACACCGTTCACTCATAAAGTACCACTTACCCTCGAGACTGATTCTGCAGCACGTCTCTGAGGACCCCCTGTAAAACAAGGTTAATCAACATACACAGCAAAAGGCAATACTGTTTCCATAAGTATCAACACCACAGACAGTATATGGTACAATAACAACAAATCTGATTTATTTAGGGAACAGTAACATGGGAGGGACAATCAGGTTGATTAGTTTTGGCCAAGTTCAAATCACAGTACTGTGCACATATATATAGGGTCCAAAATGTCACTCTCTGGGTACCCAGGATGGGGGGGGAGGCTAGCCAGGTCCGTTGGCCGGCAGGTGCAGATGGATGGGGCCCTGTAGGAAGAAAATATATGCACAACACCCAGTTGTAATCCGGAGCCAGATGGCTCAGTCCATGAAGAAGTGAAACAACAACAATTAGATGACACACTTGTAATTGATAGCAGGCTGCAGGGGAATACCCTGATTTGTACTCACAATACCCAAGCTGAGAACCGGATGGTGGATGGTCTTCTGAATTGCCAGAAACAGCAGGGCATGGAGACAAGGTCCTTGTAACTGGACCCCACTGCAGTTGATAGCAAATGGATTTAGTCTGAGACAAGCTGGGGTTTGCTTCCAGCTTCAACACACAGCACACAGTACAGGGGATTGGAAATAGTGATTCCCCACAAGCACTACACGCATTCATATGTAAAAGGAAAGTACTATACCAGGCAGGCTGCTCCTCGATCCTGATCGCAGTTACTGCAAAATACCCAGGCGCACACACAGCAGCTTCAGTTCCTGACAGACCGAGTGCGATTCAACAATTTCTCCAGTCTTCTACAGGGTGAGCCTGGTTTCCACTCTTCAGACTTCCTTCTTTCTCCTCACAAATCGGATTCAGTCCGAACTGGCACTTGCAGCGGCTGCAGGTTGAACCTCAGGGCCTCACATGCGCTTCCTGTGCGAAACTATACACCGCAGAAGCACAGAGCTCCTTCTCTCTTCACTGTCACAACTGATCTGATCTTTCCAGTCACAGAGCAGGGCATTTCCTTTAGCTCCACACCATTCTGTTGGCTGGTTCGGCTGTCACTCACAATAAGACTCCCTCTGTTGGTGGAAAAAGGTGCCAAGGTCAAAACTACATTTCCCAGAGTCACTGCCCATACAATCCCCTTGTGGCTGGCTCAAAATTAAGAGTCCAAGTTCTGATTCATCCACAGGCTCCATTTTAGGGCTCCCTTAACCCAATTGGCCCAGCACAGCAGTTTAGGTCCAAAATGAAAGAGCTACACTGAAACAGTTTGTGCTTAAATGAAGACAGGTTAGACAAACTACATTTTCTCAGTCACTCTAAATGATTTCTGGCAAACAGTTATATCTTTCAACAAGGCTCCCTCTGCACATGTAGCGACGGCAGCGACAGAGCAAATTGACAGCAGCTTGGGCGGGATTCGAGCATTAAATACACAGTCCCCCCATACAAACTAATTAAGTCTGCAAGCAGACAGCTCTTAAAGAGACAGTACATGCAGGCTCTAATAGCACTTACTTGGAACCACATTTAAACAGCTCAGACGCCGAACACCGCCCAGATTTGGAGCATTCAGGCAAGCTCCTGGAAGACTTTTGGGAACCCTCAGTTGCAGGGGGGTTCCACCTGTAAAAGCATATACAGTCTTTGGGCAAGACCAAAGAACTTAGTGATGTGTTGCTCTATAGAAACTGTCTTGGCATCCTTCCCTTCTTTACGGAGACTGGTTCTTAGAAATGTGAATCTTATAGCCACTCAAGTATAGCATTTTTAATCATCTGCAGGAAAACTTTCTGATATCACATGTAAGGTTATGTGCTTTTCTGTTTCTTTTCTTTCATAGTTGCTAGGAATCAAGTTTAGGCTGGAAAGCAAGGCTTGGGGGAATACCATTAATTCAGTCAGTGAAGGCAATAAAGCAGTGCATTGAAGTGGAAGCTTGGCATTCTATCTGGAGGGAAAAGAATTACCCTGAAATGTCAGAGCTGTCTTTATTCCGGTCATCGATTATTTCAAGCAATTTGTTGATTTATTGTGGTGTGAAAAGGAACTACTAATCTACAATGAGTTAGGCTCAGAGTTGTAGATGACCAGTAATTTGTAAAATGTGGGTGAGGTAGTAGCAATAAAGGTCAGGCCTACAGCATGATGTAACGCTTAAAACATAGAAACCTAGACTCTGTTGGCAGGTAAAGGCCCCATGGCCTGTCGTGTCTGCCCATTCCTTCCTGTCTACTGCTGAATGAGAGAGCCCTAGTGGCACTTTACTCGCCCTTTCGTCCAACCTCTTCTGGAGCAGTCTCCTACAAGCTCTTGCATCTGTCCTACCCTTGTTTGACTCCCCCCACTGAGTTTACACAGGCCACCTCCTTCTGCAACTTATTCCACCGCTCCATTACCTTCTCTGTGAAAAAGTACTTTCTGCTGTCTCTCTCTCTCTCTCTCTCCCTCTCTGTCTTTAATCGGCCCCCTGCTAGCTTCATGGAGCTGTCCCTGGTAAATGTGTTCCCACTCAGTCAGAACAATTCCCCACCATCCACTTTGTCCTGTACAGGCACTTCCTTTTTTGTAATCAAGTTTTTTCTCGTTCCCAGTTCTGCCTGACAGAACCCCACCAGACCCATCACCAACCTTCTCATGGACTCACTGGTTATCCATCACTTTCCCAGGAACAGTGTGGTGATGGGTGGCCTGCCATGTTGGTCGCCTGTGAACCTGTGGGGGGTGCCGGCGTAAAGTCGTACCGGGCTTTTTCCTCCATGTCCGGTTTTCTTTCCTCAGGGTGACAACATGCAGTGATGCAGGCATGCCAGATATCTGGAGGCTACACTTCCCTGTTTTGTGCTTCCCAGCTGTGCTTTCATCTGGTCTTCACCAGATGGCGGCCATGCAGCAGGTGCAGTGTCCCCACTACTCGAGGAAGGAGGCAGTCTGTGAGACACTGAATCCTTCCTTCCCCAGCAATCGTCCAACAGCCACACTTAATCCCACATGTGGGCACCAGCATCACAAGCAGTAGCACAACTGTTACAGTGATGAGTCAGCCTGTGGAGGTGTTTGCAAGTTTCAGTCCTCTCCCTCCCTTCTTGCCTCCATTTAAACAGCTATTTATACCGGCCTAGTTTGCGGCTGTCACTCAGAATGTCATTTGCCATTAACATTACACAAGCTCAGCAGCTGTAGACTGAGCCGACACTGACTGCTGAATACAGACCAGTTCATATGGAACTTTAGTAGCACTGCATGTATTCTGGTAAGTCCCCCCATTGTGGTATCATAATATAATGGCTGCACTATGTTTCTGAGATTAAGGAGCTCTGTCTCCGTCTAGTTTTTGGCTATGCATGGATTGTCCAATACATGGTATATGTTAAACAAATGTATTAACTGAAAATTAATAAAACTAAAGTTTAAAAGAGTACTACAAACTGACTTTATCGCCCCTATGCCATCATCCCTTTAACCTCTACCAACACGCTTCCTTCACTCAGATTTGTTCGTGGTGGTGGTTTTCTTTTTAAAATTGTAAAATAAATTTTACCTGTCCAACAGCAGTTTCCGCTTTCTCTGGTGAGAGTGAAAGAGTGTGGCATGACTGACAACAAGCATGCTGTGGTATCAAGGCAACCGGGTAACCAAGGTGAGAACTGTGGTGTCTACTTGGTAACCTGGTAACTATGGAGAGTGAAGCAGAGCCACACTCATAGAAGCTGACATGTTTGTGGATTTTTAAGTTAAGAGCTAAGTGAAAAGCAAGATACGTATGAGTTTTTTTTGATCCACTTGGTGGGGTGGCCCGACTTAGCAGGCTGTACTTGATATACGTATGAAATGCTGATATTGCTGAATGACAGTGATGGATTAGAGTAGGAACAATGCACGTGAGTGACTGCTTATCAAGCATAGTTGCGTGTCAGCCTAAAGAGGTAAATAAACAGACAAAACTGAACAATAAATTAATTTATTCAGTGAAGAACAATGTTACATGTGCATTTTTAACAAAACTGCATGTTAAAATTCAGTAATGTAAAAGTACCGAACGATGATGTGCCACACAGTAAGGTTAAATCTGCCCTCTAATACAAACTGCAGCTTCTTTTAGTGGACAGCTTATATTGTTAAGTCATATTTTCGGTGTGACTTCTAATAGAGGGCAGCTTATATTAGAGGGCGGATTCAGCTGTTAGAAGATATACGGTACATAGTCAGATCTGCCAGCCTCTCTTTGTATGTCCTTTCCTGCTGTCCCTGGATCATCTTGGATAACTGCTTCTGCCTCCACTCTTCTTTTTCTTTGAAGACACAGTTGGTCCTTGCATCAGGAAGTGGTGAACTACCTCTTCTCCTGGTGGGGCACTCCCCTGGTCGACCTGTTTGCGCTGTGGGAGAATGCCAGGCTGTTGCTGTTCTTTGCCTGTCCCGCACAGTTTGGGACACTAATGGGGGATGCCTTTGGAAGGCCCTGGACACCAGGCCTCCTGTTTGGCTTCCCTCCCTTTCAGGTGTGTTCTGATCAAAACTTTTAAGACTTGCCCAGCCAAGACTGTAGCTGAATTTTCATTTTCCCCTATTCATTAGAATGAAATTAGCTTTCTTTTTGTACTTGCCTTTAAAGGAAATTTACATGCCCGGGGCAGGGTGCAATAGGATTTGCACACCCCTGCTCCCTTTCCCCGGATCCAAAAAGTGTTTCTCTAGGTGAGGAGGGACAAGGCGCAGATGATCCTGGTAGCCCCAGGCTGGCCATGTCAGTTTTGATACCCGGATTGCCTCAGCAGCAGACCTCTGTGGTGGCTGGCCCTACATCCATATCTGCTCTGTTGTCACAAGGGGTAGATCCTGCATCCAGACCCTCAGTCTCTGCATCTGACAGCCTGGTTCCTGAGTGGCTAGAGTTCCAGGAACAGGGTCTTTTTGAAGATGTTCTCTACATTGTGGAGGCTTCTCAGAAAGAGTTGACTAGTGATGCTCTGATAGTGCCTTTTTGGATCCGATTGTGATCTGTCGGATAGTGGCAGTATCTGACCTTGGATCCGACCAAGTTGGAGGTCGGATCCCAAGTCAGATCCTGCACTATCCAACATCAGATCCCGCACAATCCGACGTCAGATTCAGGGATCCGACATCGGATCATGGGGTCCACGGTCGGATCCAGCGTCAGATCGGGGGATCTGACCTGGATCTGGGACAGTCGGATCCACGGTTGCATAGCACTACTATCCGACCAGGTCCACTGTCTGGCAAAAAGACTGGTATCTAGTGGTATACTAATTGATAGGATACTATCCAAGCAACACTAGAGTTGACCCATCAATGTTATCCCTTCAGATGGAAGCGGTTTTCCATTTGGTTCCAGGGTAGGGAACTAGACCCCTGGCCTGCCCTTTAGGTAGCATTCTTGACTACCTGTGGTTCCTCTCCCAGTTGGGATTGAGGTTGATGACCCATAAGGTGCACCAGGCAGCCATCTGTGCATATTGAGCATGGGCTGGTATGCCGACGGTGGTGCAGGAGAAGGTGGTTGGGAGTTTCTTTAAAGTTCTGGACCACTTGTCCCCATTGGTGTGTGAACCTCCCCCACCTTGGGATATGTTGCTAGTGCTGGCAGTGCTCATGGGCAAACTGTTTGAACCGATGCACAAGTCTGAGATGTCACACCTGTAATAGAAGACCGTCTTCTTGGTGGCTATCACCTCTGCCAGAAGGATCAGTGAGCTACAGGTGCTCTCAGTGGAGTCTCTGTATCTGGTGTTCCACAAGGACAAAGTAGTCCTCCATCCCCACCCAGAGTTCTTCCGGAAGGTTGTGTCGGAGTCTTACCTTAACCACGTGATTAACCTCCTAGTGTACTTTACCACTCCAGCCTCAGAGGCTGAGCACAGGCTTCACACATTGGACCTGAGGCAAGTGCTTGTTTATTACAAGGAGCACACAGCTGGAGTTCAGAGACAGGTTTACCAGCTGTTTGTAACATACACTGAAGCTGCACTTGGCAGACTGGCAGCAAAGTAGATGATTGGCAGGTGGATTGTCTTTGAATTGACCTTTGCTATAGGTTGGCTGGTAGGAAACCTTCTGTGGGGCTTAGGGCTCATTCCACTAGACATACCGTGATCTTGGTGGCTGCTCCCAGGGACATACCCATCCAGGAGATCTGCTGGGCTGGTACCTGAAGTCAGAACACACCTTCATTTCTCACTGCCACATTGACTTTGAGTCACGCTGGAATGCTGGTTTTGGGACCTCGAATCTCCAATCCATGTTTGCCAAATAGGGGTGTGTGTCTTGCCCCCTTCTCCCAGAGAACTGCTAGGCGTCTGCCAGATTGTGGATATTGCACCATATCCACATCCCTGGAAATGAGGGTTACTCACTTGTAAATGTAGTTCTAGGAGTGGTGTATAGTGTATATCCACACAACCCTCCCGACCTCCTCTGGCAACTGGCACATAGATCCCTGCTTCCAGTATGCAAAATCTTGACATCACAGGGCAGAGCCAAGGAGTATACCACTAGGGTGGGTGGGAGGAGCTTAGCTTGAAGACATTCCTACAGATTTAAAGGGAAAGGAAGATGACCAGAGTATGAATGTGCACCATATATCACTCCTAGAATTACAGCTACAAGTGAATAACCCTAATTTTCTGTACATATTTAGACAGTGGCGAGGGAGTATGTCTATTTTTGCTGTAAAAATTAATCTGGAAGCCCATTTCACCCTGGAGTTTTGGCTGACTGGAGGGACTTAGTAGTCTTTGGTAGTCTTTTCAGTTTCTTTCAGTTGTAAAGGAAAATCTAGTGTATTCTTTAAAGAGCCCCTAACGATATTCATATCAGTCTGTAATTTTGCCGCCTTACCCTGTTACTGCCAGTTAGGAACATTTTCTTGTATAAATGACTGTCATCTTTAGATATTGCAGCTCCGTTATCATTACCTTGACATTCCTGCCGTTTTGAAACAGCCATCGGTCCCAAAGGCTGGCGACGTCATAGGTAGTATGGAGTATTAAGTCACAACCACCCTAGTTGTAAAACAGGCAGAAAATGGCTTGCCACAAAAATGTTTTCTTCTGCCGTAGCGTTGTAATTAAACTCCCAATACTTACAGCAACAGCACAGGGAAACATCGTAGGCTCACATAAAATATACCGCGTTTAAAATGCAGAAGCGTGGGTAATGCTGTCACATTGCAGTTTTACATAAACTGAGCATTCGAACAATCCGTCGCCCATCATCCAGACCTGAGCCGAGACCATATGTGAGCCGGAGACATTTCCCTGCTGTTGCTGTTAGTATTGGGAATTTAATTACAGTGATATGGCTGAAAAAACAACAACATTTGTGTGTCAAGCCATTTTCTTGAGGTGCTGACTTCTTTACTGCTAGGGTGGTTGTGACTTGAGACTCCGTACTATCTAGCACATCACCAGCCTTTCGGACCGACAGCTGTTCCAGAACGCCAGGAATGTCAAGGTAATAACAGAGCTGCAATATCTAAAGATGGCAGTCATTTATGCAAGAAAACATTCCTAACTAGCATTTACAGGGTAGGCAGCAAAATTACAGACTGATATGAATATCATCAGGGGCTCTGTAAGTCTTTCGACAAATTTGGGAGGGTAATATGGGCTGTAAATTGTGCAAATTATGCAGATATATGTGACTTTGGACCTATAGAATTTGGCAAAGTAATCCTGAAATATTGTATTTATTAGGGCTGAGTCAGATGATAGTTTCCCATCATTCTTGTACAGCATAGCAAAGTGCCTGATGTTGCCTAAGTCTGTAGGCCAGGAGGTCGCTGGCTTTCTCTCCAGCCTCACAATACCTCTGACCCATGCAAAAGAGGACATGTTCAGCTTTATAACTCAGTAAAACATGTACACAGTTTGTGTATTGATGCATATGCAGGCTGTATTAGAGCCATATTTGTGTTAATTGTTTAATTTCATAATGTTTTGTATTGTAATATTTGGGCTTCAGCAAAGTGCTTGTACCTTATTCTGTCCACTGATCCATTGTTGTTGTCTGTCCTAGTTAAATGTGACTGCCAGATGGCTCCCTCATACATCTCCCATGCCAGTGCCACCTGTTGAAAGGAGATTAAATGGATACTCAACTCTGTGTTGGGGTACAAAGAATTCATAGAACCAATGTATATATTGTGCAGGGTTAGAAATATTTTTTTGTGAATGGCTGTCCAAGGGAGAGGTGCAATATTCATGTTGACTGTCCCACAGAATTTGTAGCTGTCCTTCTGATTTTTGTTTGCTAGTCTTACATTTCTGTTTCTAAATATGAGCTGATAATAACTAGCACGCCCCCTGGCTGGTGCAGGGCCCTGAAAAGGGCACAATAACTTATGATGTCCTAGAAAGGGCTACTAAATATTACCTGCTGGCTGGTACATGACCCTGAAAATGACTTCACAAGTGTGCTTCCAGTGCACTGCCCTGATAAGGGTTTTTAATTTACTTCTCCTTCCAGCTCAGTAGTAGCCCTGACAATGGCCCTTAACTGTCTGCCCTGATAAGCCAGTAAGCTTCCTTTGCTCCTGTGTATAGCCTAGACACTAAGTCTCCCCCTACTTAGTAACTCTGAGAAGGACTTTTAACCAGCGTCCCCATCTCCTGTCTCCAGAGCTCTTCCTTCCCTGACAGGGGGGTTTTAAGTGGTTGTCTCAGCCCTTTACATTTCTCTCCTTATCTGTAAATACTGTACCGGGTCTCCCCCTCTCTCTGCCTTGACTGTCTGCCCTGAAAAGGGCTTTCAAATATGGTTTTCTAGGCCTTACAATGGCTTTTAATGAGTCTTACCTAGCCACTGTTAGTTAACAGACAGCCCTGAAAAGGGTTTTTAATTTGCATCCCCCAAACTCTGCTGCCTGTGAACTAGAGCTCGTCTTCAGTTGCTACTGCAAGTACAGCACACAGAGAAATGTGTGCAGTGCAGAATTTGAAAAGAAGGGTAATTGCAAGTGCACGATGAAAAGGAACACGTGCGCAGTCTGTTCCTTCCGTGGCTTGGTTTTCATTTCTGATGATTGACGAAACTGCTGACTGCACAGAAGAGCCCCTCCTGGGATGCTGAATTGACTGGACATCTTTCAGCATGTGACACCATGATGTTAGGGCATCCATAGCCCAAACTTACAGTTAGCAGCAACTCCAGGGATGTGGCGCTAATGCTTTTTCACTTGGTGCCTGTCCCAGGGACAGGCAGAGAAATTAAACCAGCTGTCCCTGGGGGAAACTGGGTGTATGGGACAGGCAGACAGGTGATGATTTCAACCCCTGATATTGTGGATAAGATGGGGGAGTTCTAGAGTTTCAGCCAGCAGGCAACATGAAATCACTATGATCGCTAACATGACTAATAGTCTCATTTTCTGACTATGGCTTGACCAAAGGCCACCTACATACAGGAAAAGGCTGGTAGACACCTGGGTATGTCTTAGACTCAAAAAACTAACACACGGAATAAGAAATGCACCCCAAGTGTAAATTAGAAAATGTGGTCACCTGGACACCCTTACTACCATTACAGATGAATAACAATGCTCTGACGAATATATCCACAGTACCCCATTAGAACATATTGCCCCATCACCCTCTTTCTTGGATGCTACAGAGCCAAATCAACCCCAGCCCCTTCCTTATTCATGGTTATAACTCCACTCCCCCATGGTTTATAACTGCTGGTTAAAATCTTTGGGTTAAGTGCCTGGACCCAGGCCCAGTTGGCCAGTGGGAGATATTAAGTCTTATAGGAAATATTACCCTTTACTTGGTTATGTATTCTTTTGTTGGGCCCAAACAACTGTTAAACACTTTTTTTTTTTTTAACTTGTATTTTTCACTCCTGGATCCATCCGGCTACCCCCGACCCACCTCAACTGCGATCCACCGGTCAGGCGCTCCCATGTAGCCTTGGCCAAGCCCCCCAGGCGTGGTTGGGGTGGAGGGACCCCCAAATCCTTCTTGTTTCATCGAGCCCCCCATTGTGACCTCGCAAGTCGAGTGGTGAAGGGTGCCACTTCTGCTGGAGGAGCTCAGTCGGCTCCATTTTTTCTTCTTTTCTCCCCAGAGCTGTGGTTGCACCATGACGTCTAGGCGCATACGCTGACATCCTACCACGCTCCTCCCCTACATGGGGTATCGGAGCTGCTGTAGCTCTGGCGTTCACCAGAGGTCAGTCCAGCACCAGCCTGTAGCCCCCATCTCTCTCAGGGGAAGCGAGCTGTCTATAGGATGCTCCAGCTACCCCTCCCCGGCTGGCACTCCAGCTTCCCAGGCTCGTTTCCAAACCCAGGTCGCTGGCCTCGCTAGCGGTAGTGCTACCGCTGCACCGGCGGGCCAGCATTAAACACCTTTAATTCTGGAACTCTCCACCTGGGCACAACTTTAAATGGGAAGCAGTCCAGCCCAGAACATACCCCTTGTATCCTAACTAGCTAGCTAATAAGACTCCCCAAAGCCACAGCTCGGGGTACTTGCAGTTATGCAATTCACAACAGGGGGATTTTGCTGCCGGCTGGGTTTCAGTCGAAAAGGCAGTTGCACAGTACCATAGAGGTCTCTGGATGCTGGTGCACCCCGAGATCACAGATCTTGAAGCCTGAAGAGAGTCAAGACGTGCTAGTCTTCACCTGCCTGGCCTTGCCAACTTCACCTGGGGACTTTGTATACATTTTTCACACAGGCAGGCCTGTCGATGTCTTCCTACTGATCTGCCTCCTCTTCTTCGGTCCGAAGGGGAAGGATGACAAATGTTGTCTCCTAGACCCCTCTGTTGCACTTCTGGTCACATATTCTTCAGCTGGGCACTGGCTCAGTCGTTAACCCCAGCAGTCTCCCTCTGGGCATCTCTGTTCAAAGCAGTGCTAGGCCCTTTCACAGTCACTTGCCTGAGCACTCACAGTCTCTCCCCTTGGCGGATCTTTCACTCACCAAATAATTTCTCCATTGAGGGGGCACAGCCACTCAATCTGGTTCTAGGCTCACAAGTATTTAAGATTAAGAAATACTGCCCTAGCAACCTTGGAGTCACCAAGGAGCAAAGTTAGAAAATCTCAGCAGCTCAATCCAGTCTCTATGCCTCCTGCACACATTTGGGACTTTCTCTCTAAAGTGTTGTTGCCAAAACCAGCAGGAGCACAAGTGCAGGGAATTTGGCTCAGGAGCCCTCAACAGTCTTTTCCCTCACACCACACTCTTCAATTCCTCTTGACGACTCCCCCTTTTGGCGGCAACTTGGTCTTATTTATAGCCTCCTGGCATCCCTCTTCTAATTGGCTGCCATCTTCCCGGGCAAACTCACTGCCCTGTTGTTTACCCAGCACCCCCTGGGTTTTGTAGTTCTGGGGGTGCTGCCATCTTTGTTGCTCATTGGGCCCTCTCATAGTCCAGCCCATTATTTCACACATAGGCCCCTAAATAGAGCTGAACACATTCCTCCCCCCCCCCCAGGACCGGAGACTTTTCGGTCATCACTCCAGGTGTTCCCCAGATCCCATATAGCCCCTGGATCCGGGGATATATATTTTAATGTTGGATGCTGAACACAGAAATGGAGCTGTGGCTCCTTTAAATTTTCGGTCTGGCAGCAGCACATGTGCAGATAGGTGCGGCACGGCCACGTTTGTTTAAATTTACAGTCCGGGGCTTTTGACAGCTCCCCAGCCCGAAAGAGAGTTTCTCCTTTGTGCCTGGAGGCGCGGAATACCAAACTGCGCTCGGCCCTTTGCTTTACAGGGGTCCAAAACCAGGATTGCGGCAATGCTTGGCCGCGAAGACAAATGGGATGCCAGTGGGTTAGAGCCCTACCACGGCCACTCAGGATGCTGGCGGGAGGTCGGGAGAGCTGTAGCTCTACACAGGTAAGTCCATTTTGGAGGGCTTGTAAAGAGAAAAGCTAGCTAAGCCACCAAGATAGACTAGTGGTAATGCAGAAATGTACCGTGATGGCAACACATGTTCAAGTTTGGAATCACCCGCACCATTCTAGGACAGCCCATGGTCTGGGGACATTGCAGAAGTCAAGGCTTTAAGGCTGGGGCAGGGAGGCACACATAAAAAAAAAAAATGAAGCCAAAGTAAAACACATGATACCCAAGCTAAATATGTATTCAAAATGAGAAAACTGAACAAGGGGTGAAATAGAAAAAACAAAAATAATCACACTAACACTGCAGATACTTAATGTTTTTAATACTGTAGAACTGATTACATTCGCGGGTGCCAGAATTCGCGATCAACTGTGCACCTACTTAATTGCGGGTGATTGAATTTGCGCATTCCGAACAAGAAAGCGTGCAGGCAATTAACTAATCTAGTACTGATCTAGTGCTGTATTTAGTCAGTCAGTGAATCATTGAATCAGTAAGTCAGTCTTAGGACAGCATGTCTCTTATCAAGTGGTTGAAGCCCTCCCAGCAGAAACGCAAATACCCGCTTGAAACTTCAGAAATGGATTCTGAAGCACTAGCTGTAATCTCCGGCATTGGACACCATGTAGCAGCCTCTGTTGTGCGAGAGATCGCAGCAGCTTCTCCTCCCTCCAAATGTAGCAGACCAGCAAGCTACGCTAATTATACACTGGAGGTTCGGTTTCAGCTAGGCAAGTATGCGGCTGAACACGGTGTCATGTCCGCAGTACGAGCTCATCACTCCTTAACCAGTGATATTGTGAATGAGACCACTATCAGGAAATTTAAGCTTGACTACAAATCAGCATTGCAGACAAACCCTGACCCTGCAACTCTCTCTCCCATTTTGCCCAGAAAGTCAAGAGGTCGTCCCATACATTTGGTATCAGATTTGGAAGACCAGTTAAAGAAAATCATACAGTCACTAAGGGTAGAGGGTGCGGTAGTGAATGGTTGTGTGATCCAGGCAATAGCAATGGGAATTGTTAAGGCACCCAGCCCTCATGTTTTGATGGAGAATGGTGGGCACATGCAACTAAGCAGTAAATGGGTGTGGGGTTTCTTACATAGAATGGGCTACAGTAAATGCAAAGCACAAAAGTGGCACGCAAGGTTCCTTCCTATTTCCTAAATCTAAAGTCTGCCTTTTTACAAAGAATATCCAATTGTTGTGCACAGGAGCTCATACCTCCCCAGCTAGTAATTAACCTAGACGAGACCGGAGTTAAAATTGTGCCGGTATCCGAGTGGACTATGGAGGTCACCGGATCGTGTCAAGTCTCACTGACTGGGTTTGGGGATAAAAAGGCAGGTCTCCCTGGTTCTTGCTTGCACACTTGCTCGCCAAATGCTCCCCCCCCCCCCAAGTCATCTACCAGGGTAAGACAACAGCATGCCATCCACAGCACAAATTTCCTTCCGAATGGGACATCACGCAATCAATTAATCATTGGGCTAATGAGGAAACAACCATTCGGTACATTGAAGGGGTGATTTCCACTTACTGTGAGGCTGTGAAAGAACAACTCAAACTGCCTAAAGAACAAAAAGCAATTCTAATTTTTTGACATGTATAGAGCTCACTACACTGCGCCCATTGTACAGAAGCTGGAAGAAGTCGGTATTATACCTGTGTATGTCCCAGCATCTTGCACTGATTCCCTACAACCGCTGGATGTCTCGGTAAACAAAATTTTCAAAGACCTGATGAAAGGTCACTTCACTTCATGGTATGTGGCACTAATTTCTGACAAACTGGTATCAGGTGTTGGCGATGCAGAACTGAACATCGATCTAAGACTATTGGTACTAAAAGAACATCATGCAAGGTGGTTGCAGGCAAGCATTGAATCCCTCAAAGTAAAACCTGATGTCATTATTCATGGATTCAGACAAGCAGGGATACTGGACGCACATACCAACTGCCTAAACACGGTAAATTTGTTTCTAATTGTTTCGTATTGCTAACACCAGTATTGTTATTACCATCTTGATTTTAAAAATTAAGTTGCATTCTAAGGTCTGCGTTCTTATGTATTGCAGACGCAGCAAAGGGAGCAGGATCACACAGCAAAGGGAGCATCAGGATAAAGTTCAGGAGCATCTAACATAGAAATAATCTGCTGCTGGGATGAAGATACTTTTTTACGAGTGCCTTGATTGTATTAATAAATGGACTTTAAGTTGCTGTAATTACTTAATAAAACTCTTTTTTAAATCATACTGTAGCTCTGCTTCCTCATCATTGCTGAAGATAACACTTTCTAAATTAAATCGCTTTCCTTTTATTTTCGCTTTAAATTAACGATAGCGAATATAGCGAAAATAAACAGAGCGTGATTATAATCAGTTCTACAGTATATGGCAGTATTTGTGGGTGGCAGTATAGGGAGCCTCTGTGCCCCCCCAAAAGCCCACCATCCCCAACTGCAGCTGTGTACGGGGCCCCAGATAGGTGTTCACAGAAGACAGAAGTAGTGGGTGCTCCATGGCTAGGCTATTTCAGGCTCTCCCTTGAAGAACAGCTACCAGCAAATTGGGAATGGGGTGCCTTTCAGGAGCCATTAATGTTGCATACAATGACACTAAGCCCTAAATAGATGTAGATAAACATGGACAGCCAGCATGGCTACTGAAAAGCACAAAACTGGATACTTTAAATACGTTATGTAACTTACATTTATATGGTGGGAGTTGATGAGTCCTCCTCACAGACCATCTTTCCTTGGTCCCCCAAAACTGTAATGCTGGCACTGTATTATTTATTTATTAATGTGCCACAGAACTTGACCTTCAAACCCCAGAAATCCCTCACTATGCTTACTAGTGCAATCAGCCTGAAAGGTTGAGCTGCCCTGGAGAGAGTGGAATGTATGCAAATTAAGGAACTCAGAACACATGTTCAGATCTCTGCCCTGTGGTGGCCCTGCATTCTGGTCTATAATGTCAGATTTATTTCTTCACCTAAGGAAGCAAGTCACCCTGAAGGGCTCTCTTCAGCTAGACTCTGGTTTTTACACTTTATTTTCGGAATTACAAGTGTTCTTTTATTTATTTATTCATTTCTTTGCTGTTGATTTTAGATAACGTAGTTTAATTGTTTCTTAGGTCTTTCTGTTTTTCGCTGGTTCCTCAGTGCTTCCTAGGAACCAAAAAAAAAGACCTGTATTTTACTTAGTGGTTTGCTTTTTAATCGCATTTTCATATAATCTTCACTCTGCTTTCTTTCTATTTTACTTGTTTATGCTGATTTTAAATTGTTAATGCTGTGGTTCCTGATTTTTAGGAATCAAGCCGTTTCTCTTACATTTGCTGTATTTCTGAGGGAAACTTTCTAAAAAAAGTTAATTTTAATAGTGGTTCGTTTATTGTAAGGAACTGGACCCAAAAAGAAAACAGGACCTACAGGCTTCAAAAATTGTACAAAGTGCTACAACCTGTTGGCGAAGGCAGACTGCTGCGATTTGTACTTAAGATGCCTAGGTCCTGAAAGTAAGGTCTGCACCAGGTTTTGCCCTAAAACTGTTAAGGGCCAAAAAAGTAAAATTATTATGGCTTCTCAGTCTGCCTCTGTGTCACCGAAACATACTGATGAGGGTCCTTCCTGTCATTATAAACAAAAGGAAAGGTCCGTTGAAGACTCATCTGATTCCAGGGTTCCTGAAAAAGGTCACTCAGAGGTAGCCAAGCATAAGAGATCCTCAGAGCAGGTTCCAGACCTGTTCCTGCCAAAATAAAGCAAAAAGAGAAACATCTTGCTGCCCCTCCTGAAAAAGGAAAGGAGCCGTCAACGGGCAGAGCAAACACACCCTGTACGGAGGACATGACTAAAGCTTGGCAATTCTTTCAGGCTTTCCAAGGCATGGGCTTCCCTGATGGTGTGCTGGTTCCTCCTCCAGTTTCTGCTCCCCTCCCTGTTCCTGAGGACTAGGGAACTGAGTTTTATTATGATGATGAGGAGGAGGAGGAAGGGGAACCCATTGAACCAGACAGTTCCCCTGAGCAGGAGTTCAGTTCCCCTTCCCAGGGCCTGGAGGAATTTTCCTCCCACTATGCCTTCGTTAGGCAGATGTTCAACACCCTCAACCTAGCCACCCAGGAAACTGTGGAGGATGAGGATGAGGTGGAATTTTTGGGACATGATGGAGTAAACCCCAACCAAGAGGTTGCTTTTACCTGTTCACAAACCCCTTACGAAAGCAACTTGCAAATTGTTGCAGACCCCTACTTCCACTCTGGGGATCGACAGAAAGATTGAGAAGAAGTACCAGCTGGACAGGCATGATGCTGAGTTACCTCTACTCACACCCAGATCATGAAAGAGTGGTCCAGGCTGCTGCCTGTTACAAGGCTAAGGCTCCCCTCTCCTCCCAGCCTCTGGATAAAGATTCCAGGAAGCTGAACAGTCTGGGGAAGAAAGTGTATACCTCTGCCTGACAAGCATTTAAACTAGCAAAGGAGGGGTGGCAGGCCAGCAAGGAGGGTACCTACTTGCTCACCCCCCCACAGCTAGCAGTGGAACCAGTGAACCAGAGGAGTGGCTATCTCTGCAAAGCGGTTTGCAAAAGATGGAGATTAGTGTCCAAAAGGTGGATAAGCAGAAAAGGGGCAAAATTCAGCAGAAGGGCAGACAGCAAGGAGAACCAGGGATAAATGACACCCAAGGAAAGGGCTGGAGTAGAACAGTGAAGCAGACTAGGGAGGTCAAATCATGGAAAGCCATGTGTGCAAATGCCAGGAGCCTTAGCAACAAGATGGAAGATCTGGAGGCTGTCATGGTACAGTCAGACCTGGACATTATGGCCATCACTGAAACCTGGTGTAATGATAACCATGACTGGGAGATGGCCATACCTGGCTACAACATATTCAGAAGAGACAGAGCAGGCAGGAAGGGAGGAGGAGTGGCACTGTATGTGAAAAATGACATAAGGGCCACAGAGATCCAGGAGGAACAAAATGGGGGAGAGATACTGTGGGTTAAGCTAGAAAGGAAAATGGGGCAAGTATCTGCACAGGTGTGGTCTGTAGACCACCAGCCCAGGAGGAAGAAACAGATAGGAGTTGATGCTAGCCATCCAAAGGATGGCAGACAAGGGTGAGGTAGTACTGGTTGAGACTTCAATATTCCAGATGTGGACTGGAGCATCCCAGCAGCAGCATCAACTAGGAGCAGATTTATCCTGGACTCCTTCAGGGTGCCTTCCTCAACAACTGGTCATGGAACCAACTCGGCAGAAGGCAATACTGACCTTGTGCTCACAAACAGGGACAGTGTGATGGGGGTAACAGTGGGGAGCACCTGGGTAACAGTGACCACCAGTCATTGTGGTTTGAAATCACAGAAAGAGCAGAACCAAACCACACAAAACACGTATCCTGGATTTTAGGGGGGCAGACTTTGGGAAAATGGGGAAATACTTGAAAGAGGCATTAAGGGGAATGGGACAGGAATCAGGGATTGAGGAACAGTGGGCAGTATTTAAAATGGGGATTATAAGAATAACAGAATTATGCATTAAGCAGGTTAGCAAGAGGAAAAGGAAGAGGAGACCATTATGGTTTTCCAAAGAGGTAGCAAAGAAAGTGAAAGCCAAAAGATAGCATTCAGGCAATACAAAGAGACACAGGCAGAAGGGATAGGGAGAAGTACCAGGAGAAACAAAGGGAGGCAGGGAAGTCAGTAAGGGAAGCCAAAGCTCAGACAGAAGAACACATTGCAAAATCAGTGGTTAAAGGGACAAAACCTTTACAGGTACATAAGTGAAAAAGAAAGACAAAGGAGGGATAGTGAGACTGAAGGGGAGGATGGGAGTCGCGGAGGATGACAACAGTAAAGCTGACATATTGAACAGGTATTTCTGCTCAGTCTTTACTGAGGAAGAGGGGGTAATGGGTCTGAAGGGAGTACAAGGGTGAGAATGGTGCAGAAATGGACACAAGTCCCTTTACAGAGAAAGGGTCCTGAAGGAACTGGAAGTAATAGAGTTGATAAAGCAATGGGGCCAGATGGGGTGCACTCCAGGGTCCTTAAAGAACTAAGAGAGGTGGTGGCTGAACCTCTGGCTATCCTGTTTAGCCAATCACTGGAAACAGGGGAGGTACCCAAAGACTGGAGGACAGCAGATGTAGTCCCCTTATACAAAAGTGGGAACAAAGAGGAAGCAGGGAACTACAGACCAGTCAGCCTCACCTCGGTAGTGGGAAAGATCATGGAAGCACTTCTGAAGGAGAGATTGGTGGAACATCTGGTTGTCAATGGACTACAGGACCCAAGGCAGCATGGTTTCACCAGGGGAGGTCATGTCAGACCAATCTCATTGAATTTTTGACTGGGTGACTAGGGAGGTGGATCGGGAGGGCAGTGGACATGGCCTATCTGGACTTCAGCAAGGCCTTTGACACTGTGCCACATAGAAGACTATTACACAAACTGGGGAGGGTGGGCAGGACAGTAGTGTGGTGGGTAGGTAACTGGCTGGGTGGCAGGACACAGAGGGTGGTAGTAAATGGCTGTCACTCCACAGAGGGAAGAGTGACCAGTGGGGACCACAGGGATCAGTGCTGGGACCGGTCCTATTCAACATCTTCATCAGTGACATTGCACAGGATCTAGAAGGCAGAATTTCACTGTTCGCTGATGACACAAAGCTCTGTAACAGAGTAGACACAGCAGAGGGTGTAGACAGAATGAGAAGGACCTGCAGAAACTTGAAGAATGGTCAAGGGTTTGGCAGTTGAAATTCAATGCAAAGAAGTGCAAGATAATGTCATATAGGGCACAAAACCCTGGCACAATATATCAGTTGAGGGGTGAGGATATAGCATGCACCAAGCAGGAAAGGGATCTTGGGGTTGTCATCTCTGATGACCTCAAGGTAGGGAAACAGTGTGACAAGGCATCAGGTAAAGCAAATAGGATGCTGGGATGTATAGGCAGGGCATCACCAGCAGGAAAGGGAGGTCATAATTCCGCTATACAAGACACTAGTGAGGCCCCACCTGGAGTAGTGTACAGTTCTGGAGACCATACCTACGTAAGGACATAGACAGGGTAGAGAAGGTTCAGAGGAGGGCAACAAAGATGGTGCATGGATTGCATCACAAGTCCTATGAAGACAGGTTGAAGGAACTGAACATGTACTCCCTGGAGGAGAGGAGGGAGAGAGGGGATATGATAGAGACATACAAGTATCTTACAGGGAGAAACAGACTGCAGGAAAACACTATTTTTGCCGAAAAGATGTTCCAGGACTAGAGGGCATGGGATGAAGTTGGAGGGAGGACGATTCAGAGGAAACATGAGAAAGAATTTCTTCACAGAACGGGTGGTGGACAAGTGGAACACCCTGCCAGAGGAAGTGGTGGGGGCTGAAACAATCACGGGATTTAAGAATGCATGGGATAGACATAAAGGAATTCTAGAGGTCAGGGGTAAGGGGAAACAGACTTCTAGGAAAACAAACTGAACTTACAAGCTCAAATGGGCAGACTGGGTGGGCCATAGGCCCTTATCTGCCGACACTGTCTATGTATCTATGTATCTATGCCTCTGTGTTGTTGAGGCAGGTTGTATACAAGGCCTATACTGCTCAATGCCAGTAAGCCCTCTGTATCGACCACAAACAAGAAGGCCTCAGGGGATCTGGCGCAGGATTTGGCAAACACGGCCAAAACTGCTCTTGATACTGCTGAATACCAGTTCCATACAGCAGTGAATACCAATGACACTGCTTCTAGGATCATGGCCCATGCCACTTCATTAAGGAGAGTTGCCTGGTTTAGGACCACTGATCAGACCCAGGATACCCAAGCAAAGGGCATGGATTTCCCATGTGAGAACAATTCCTTATTTAGTGACAAGACAGAGGCATATATGAAAAAGGTGGAAGAGTACAAAGCCACCTACAAGAGCAACACTGAGAAGGAAGAGGCCTCCACTTCCTGCAGTCCTCATTGAAGGGGAGGTAGGGGTAGGGCTTACTTTCCCCGAGCCTTCATACCCCATAATTTCTCTCAGATGAGAGGTTTCTTTAGGGGCAGAAAAGGTTCCAAACAGCCTTACTCAACTCCAGCATCTAAGGCTCAGCCCAAGCAGAACCCCAGATGAGCCAGTCCAGGTCGCCCATTCATTGCCAGTGGGAGGAAGGCTGGCTCACTTCTTCAAGAATGGAAAAATGTCACCACAGACAAGTGGGTCCTGGATGTGGTGAGCCAGGGGCTCACACAGCAGTTCAAAAGACTCCCCAGGCTGCAGGTTCACAGAAACTTCAAACCTCCTCCTCCAACAGAACAGATTTTGCTGGAGTTGGAGGTCAGAATGTTGCTGCAGGCAAAAGCAGCAGAAAGAGCCCCTCCCTCAAGTGGGGAAAGAATCTTTACTCAAGGTACTTTCTCACTCACAAGAAAAATGGAGAGTGGTGACCCATTTTGGGCCTAAGGTTCCTGAACAAACACCCAAAGAAGGACAAGTTCAAAATGATAACCCTGGCCACAGTGATACCATCCCTATAACAGGGAGACTGGATGAGATCCTTGGACCTGAAGGGCACACAATTCCACATCCCAGCCAGAGGAAATATGTAAGGTTTAGGCTGGCATCTGGTCATTATCAGTTCACAGCCCTTCCCTTCGGTCTCACTTCTGCTCCCAGGGTGTTCACAAAGTGCATGCCCGTGGTGGCACCACATCTCAGAAGACAGTGAGTACTGTTTTTTCCCTACCTTGATGACTGACTGGTTGCAGGGAAGTCACACCAGCAGGCCAAGGCATCTCTCTTGCTGACTCGGAGCACCTTGGAGAGACTGAGATTTCTCATAAACACTCAGAAGTCTCAAACAGAACCAGTCCAGGTCCTGGAGTTCATAGGAGCAGAACTGGATGCTCTCCAGGGGAGAGCATTCCTGCCTCAAGAAGGAATGGAAAGCCTACTAAGCGTGGCAAACCGGAATGGAAAGCCTACTAAGCCTGGCAAACTCCTTTGTCCTGGGCCAGCCCAGACCAACAAGGCATTTCCTTCAGCTCCTGAGTCATATGGCCTCCACCACAGCTTTGGTGGCAAGGGCCAGATTTCAAATGAGAGACATCCAGTACCACTTAAGGGCCTATTGGTCCCAAAAGCGAGACTGTCTTTCAAGACTGGTGCCTGTGACAAAACCCTTTTACAAACTCTGGACAGGTGGAAGGAAAGGGAAAACCTCATGGAGGGAATGCCCTTTCAACAACAGTCCCCCTCTCTCCCAGTCATCCTAATAGCAGATACCTCCCTTCTAGGCTGGGGAGCTCACCTGGGTGACCAAACAGTAAATGGGTGAAGTGTGGTCTCCTCAAGAATCCAGGGAGCACGTAAACCTCCTGGAGCTAAGGGCAGTCTTTCTAGCTCTTCAGTCATTCGCCTCCCAGATAAGGGATCAGTCAGTCCAAATCAGGACAGACAACACTACCACCATGTATTACATCAACAAACAGGGAGGCACAAGATCCTCAAAGTTGTGCACAGAATCTGTGAAAATCTGGAATTTGACTTACTCCATGGAAGTGCAGCTGTCAGCAGTCCACCTTCCTGGGGCTGCAGGCACCAACTATACCATCTACAGTGGCTGAAACTACCCCCTTATATTATTCCAGGGTCACGGTGAGCTGAACTGCCTTCTAGTATTCATGCTGGACTTGTGTGCTTGTGTGCCGTTTAAACCAGAGAGCTTGTTACCGCCACAGGGACTAGAACAGCTGATTGGGAAGGGACCGCCCAGGAGGAGGGGAGAGCAGAACTTTAAAGCTACATGCTACAGACCAGAAGTTCGAACTGCAGGCGCCAACTATACCATCTACAGTGGCTGAAACTACCCCCTTTTATTATTCCGGGGTCATGGTGAGCTGAACTGCCTTCCAATATCCATTTTGGACTTGTGTGCTTGTGTGCCGTTTAAACCGGAGAGCTCGATACCGCCACAGGGACTGGAACAGCTGATTGGGAAGGGACCACCCAGGAGGAGGGGAGAACAGCACTTTAAAGCTACGTGCTTTGGGCCAGAAGTTTGAACTACAGGAGCCACCTATACCAACTACAGTGGCTGAAACTACCCCCTTATATTATTCCAGGGTCACGGTGAGCTGAACTGCCTTCCAATATTCATTTTGGACTTGTGTGCTTGTATGTCGTTTAAACCAAAGAGCTCGTTACTGCCACGGGGACTGGAACAGCTGATTGGAAAGGGGCCGTCCAGGAGGAGGGGAGAGCAGCACTTTAAAGCTACATGCTGCGCGCCTAGTGCAAGCGGGAGTGGCGCGAGCGCCACTCTATTGAGAACATTTTAAGTGATATAAACCCGATTGCTGCAATATAGGGGGTTAGATAATGTTTGCTTAGAAAATTAATTGGTGGGAATTACCATTTGTTTTAGCTTTAGTACTTTTTGAACTAAAACATGTATTGTTTGCTGTTCTTAATTTTGATGCTACCTTGCCTTGCAGGTAAAACCACTGAGGTAGAGATAAAAAACAAGTTGGGAGCGTTTTGGCCAGTATCTAGTTTTGAAACCTAACACATAAACAAATTCATTGATAGAAGAAATAATTTTACTAACAAATGGAGACAGTGGAACCAGCAAGGCAAGATAATAGTTTTAAACTCATATGGTTGCTATAATGTACAGATAAAACAGGGTACAGTTGCAATTTTGATTTTATCGACTTTAGGTGGGGATGTGGAGCTAAACCCTGGGCCTGATGTTCTTAAAAAAAATTAGGATTTTACATGACAACATCAGAAGCTTAAGAAACAAGATGGACACCTTAAAAGTTATGATTGAGGAACAAGCTCCAAAAGTAGTTGGGTTAACAGAGACTTGGCTAGTAAAGAACATAGATAATGAAGAACTTGGTATCTCAGGCTGTACATTGTCTCACCAGGACAGACCGGGGGTAATTTATATGTTAAAAGTAGTTTAGGTCATACTGAATTACTAAATAGGGGAAGTCAGAATAATATGGAAAACATAGTGGTAAAGGTTAGTAAATTAAAAATACTTTTCTCAGTGATTTATTCTCCACCCAAAACAGATATGAAAAAAGATAGAGGAAACTGTAAGTTTAGTCCAAGTGGTTGCAGGAGATCAACACATTGTCCTTATGGGGGACTTTAATTGTAATTGGGGAGAAAAAAGGGGAAAGTCCTTAAAGGAAGTTATATCTGTCTTGGGGGTGACTCAACAGATATTAGAACCCACGAGATATACTAGTACCACCAAAAATGGTACGATCCTGGACTTATTATTTGTATCCCATGCCATAAAAGTTGAAGCATCAGGTGTCCTTTCTCCCTGTCTTGGAGATCATAACCCAATATGGGGGTGATATCTTGTTAGAGACAGAACAGAAAGCACAGGAAGTAAACACCATTTGGGCTAGAAATATGAGAGCTTTCTCAGAAAATGCATTCTTGATGAGCGTTGAAAGGGAGAGGTGGGATTGATATAAAATTATCCCTGATTTAGACTCAACTTTAAGTTTCTTTACAAAGACTTTTAATGAATTATGTGATAAACATGCCCCAAAAACAAAAAACAAAAAAACAAAATAGAAAATCAACAAAACTACCTTGGATAAATGAAAAGATTTTAAAAAGCATAAGGGTGAAAAATAGGTGCTGGAAAAAGGCAAAAAAAATCAAAGCAAGAGAAAGATTGGGACCTGTTTAAGCAGAAAAAAAACAGGTGTAGGCAACAGATAAAAAAAGGCTAAAACCGTTTTTTACTAAAATCACTTAAATAATGAATTGGATCCTAGAAAATTTTGGAAATCCATAAATTCATTATCCAGACCCGGGCAAGGAATAAAAACTAATTGTAATATTCAAGTTGGTGAAAGCTTGAAAGAAGATATTCAGGAAATAGTAAATCTATTGAATTATTTTTTTTGTGGATTTACCAGGTATCGATGTGATGACAGTATCGAATTTGGACCCACAAAAACTGCAAGATAGAGTTGGTTTTACAGGATCACATCCACCATTTCGATTTAGAATTTTAAGTGTGTCTGAGGTTTACAGAGGGTCAACAAGAATAAATCTAAATAAGTCAACGGGGCTGGATTTGTTAGAGGGGAGATTTCTGAGGTTAGCAGCTGTACAGATTGCACCTATAGTGACTAATATATTCAGTAGAAGCCTAGGAGAAAGTTACTTTCCAAACAAATGGAGGGTGAGTAAAATCACCCCCATGTTTAAGGGGGGATTATCTACTGAGTTAAACAATTACAGGCCAGTTGCGCTTCTATCTGTATTGGCTAAATGTTTAGAGAGACATATTCACACACAACTAATTGAGTATTTAGAGATACATAGTTTAATTACACCATGTCAATCGGGTTTTCGAAAAGGTCACTCCACTACTTCAGCTCTGTTGGAGTTTAATGACCTTGGGAATACAACCTTGCACAAGGGTCTGGAAACTGCAGTGGTATTTATGGATTTATCGAAGGCCTTTGACCTGGTGAAGCACCCCCTTTTTTTTGCAAACAGCTGAAAAAATTGGGATTATAGAAGGTCCAAAGGACTGGCTGAAATCCTACTTGGAAGGTCGTACACAGTATGTTTCAATAAATGGGAAAATTGCAAAACAACGGGCAGTAACTAGGGGAGTGCCACAGGGGTCCATTTTAGGACCCCTGTTATTTTTGATCTTTAACAACAGCTTCCCACAAGTCATACAGCATTCAAATATACAGTTGTACGCAGATGACACTGCTTTAATAGTAACAGGACATAGTAGTAGTGAACTAGAAATTAAAATGCAGCAGGATTTCAAGCAACATGGGTGGTTCACCAGGTTGGGCCTAGTAATGAATACAAAAAAATAAAATAAAATAAACAATAATACTGTTTTAGAACCAGTGAACGAATACACTTATCTGGGAATCACTTTTGATTAGAATATGACTTTTGCAAAACACAAAGAGGGGTTAATTGAAAGGGTAAATAAAAGGGTGGGAGCCCTTAGAAGAACAACCAAGTGTTTAACAGAAAATAGCAGAAAAAGGGTTGCAGAACAACTAATCATTCCAGTGTTGACTTATGGGGATCTTCTGTACCGTACTGCAAATAAGACACTATTACGTAACTTAGATAGAGTATACTACAGGATCACAAGGTATGTCCTGCAGAGTAGTCTAAGAACACATCATTGTGGTTTGTTGACTTCTTTGAAATGGTTATCATTAGAATTAAGATGTACTACAAAGTGGCAAACATTAATTTATAAAAACCACATGGATAGTCCTGAGCATTATACAAATAAAAATTTATTTGGAGGGTGTCACCAAATTGAATCAAGACAAAAGAGATCAAATTACAAAAATAAAATCCCCATTACTGTTTCTAAAGATAAATATGGGGAGAAGACATTATGCCATCAGGCAGCAAAACATTGGAATATCTTATCAAATTTAGTGCGTACATTTCCTTCGCATAGCCAGTTCAAACAGGAATTAATTACATCAAGCTCTGTTAAAGGAGAAGACTCCTATATATTTATGATTTGGAGATGTCTGATGTATTTTTGATACATTACATCAATTACTGTACATATGTCAGTTAGAGATCAGTCATTTCTTCTATTGCAACACATATCTGGAGTTTAAGGCTTTGACACAAGGTTGTAAAGTGTCAAGCAAGCCTTCATTTACATGTAAATGAGTCACTTGTAATACAGCCCCTTCCATTCCCTGATGTCACTGCAGCAACAGTGCAGAAGAAAACAGAAGAGTATCAATGCTATCCATCCTGATTTTATTTTAAGTTTGCAATGGCTTAAGACAGTTCTGTCATGCAATTCCACACATAAAGTAGTACTTGTAGCCTTAATATGTGTAGAGCAAATAATACATATAATATTATTTCATTCATAGGAAACAAAATCTGTTTCTTTGTGCTGCTCATTCCTCTCTGTGAGACAGTTGTAACAAGTTGTGGACAGGAGTAGATTGCTTGCTTGCTTGATTGAGTCAATCAGTCAATCTTAATTGAACCAGGTGAACACCCTTGAAAAGATTCATTTACAAGGTGGGCCTTGGCAGGTTCCCAAAGGATCACTGATGACTGAATTTCTCCTTTGCACAAATAATACACATCCCCCTTTCAGCAGCCTGAAAGTGGAGAGCTAGATCACTTACTTTAGTTTAGTGTATTGATTTACATTTCAAATGCTCCTTAAATCTGAGTTTCTGACTGGAAATACCAAGAGAAAGAATGCATATAACATGGGAGGAGTGAGCTAAGCAAATACAGAGCACTACAAATACTGAGACTGATTAGTTTCTTTACCTACAACAGCTGAGGTATAGCATCTGATTTGTGAGGGGCATCCTACGTCAAATGCTGGCATTACAAACCGGGGAGAGACTGCCAGCTTTTCCTCAGTACCTTCAGCGTGAAATGCTCCCCAGCCTCCGCCAGAAAGGCAGTCGGACCCGACTGTTGGGGACCCCTCCCAGAGAGGAAGAGCAGTCCAGCAGACACTCGATCCCTCTTCTCCCCTGCCAGCCCTTGGCGACCCATGCTTGCGCCCAAACACAGGTTGCTGGTGTGGCTCCTAGTGCCTCAGCCCTCAGCACCACTGGGCTGGCCTGCTAATCATTTTTAATGAGAATGGGGGGCACTTTTAAAGTCATGGACTTGAGGTGCCATCACAGTTCCCAAGGAGGTTAGGGAACTTGTTATGGGTTACAGAGTAAGTGACTCTAGTAGGATTTGAGTCCTAGTCTCCCAGTTCTTGTGCCTGTGCTTTCACCACTAGATGACCCTTCTTCCATATGCTGCGGCTGATGCTTCCCTGGTAACCTATTCCTTGTTATAGCTGAACTCTTTATTGCCTTACAGCAGCCATCCAATCACTGACTGCCTAGTTACAAAGGGAAAGGGGCATATTTGCAAGATTGTCTCTCACTGCAGGTGTCAATCAAAACAGAGAATGCTAACACAAATAGAAAATAATACAACAGCTGTATAATGCCGCTCAAAACTCTTGTTGTACCCAGAGTCATTTATTGGGTAAACTGTTTTTGCTAACATAAACAGTAACACAACACACACAGGCACTTCCTTATATGAAAACTGTATATACATGTTAAATCAGTGCTGCATCACACTCACACGGTCAGAGTCCCTATTAGAACTGCACTTCAAGATGTGCACAACACTTAAAGGGTTTCTCCGTTACTCAAGTGGGGAACCAAATATTGTGGGTTTGGTTTACTGGTGGAACTGCATTTAGTGCAGCACCATTATCTGTTGCTCTGATGACATCTTCCTCCAGCAACAGTGATGGTAAAATGGAGGACAAACACACTGATAACTTTTGGGGGCTGTATATTTTTATTTACAAACTACATTTGGACAGCAGTAGCACTGCTGACAACTGGAGTAGGCACACATCAGTTACACATAAGGAGTTAGGCAGATATTGGTGTGAACCTATGGGAGAATTCCCCTTTTTAAATGTCATTGTTTTGGATGAAAAGTATAACCCGCTTCATAAATTAATATGGGGAGAAGATATTATGCCATTAGGCAGTAAACCACTGGAATATCTTTTTAAATTTAGTGTGTATATTTCTACTGTAATAGCCAGTCTAAACTGGAACTAATTACATCAAGCACTGTAACATGTCTGTTTGGATGGAAAGTACTGACTGAATGAATTGTGGAATGCTTGGAGAATGTTTAAGTCTAGATTTAGTAGTTGCCGTATTGGTCCTTGCAAGAATAGATCCAGAAGCAAATGATTTGATACCTTTTAATGGACCAACATAGATGTAACAACAAGAACAAAGTGCTATAGCTTTCGGACCAACCAGTCCTTCTTCAGAAGCTCAATGAGAGAATGGAGAATGTTTGAAACTTGAGGGATGATCCTCATATATTTATTGTAAAAATGTGTATTCTGTACCCTGTATTTGTTTTAATGTTTAGGTAACTTGTAAGGAACAGGACATTTCTTGTAAACTAGGCTAACCACCCTAACGATTTGCTCTCCTGTACAAAAATAAAGTTTTTACTACCACTACATGTCCTGGCAGATTCCCTCAGCAGGATCAGCCAGGGGCACCATGAATGGTCTTTGAACAAACAGGTACTGGCCACAGACTTTAGGAGATGGGGCACTCCAGAAATAGATATGTTTGCTTCCAGAGAGAGAATCACCAGCTCCCTCTCTTTTGTTGCGGGCCCCTAGCAGTGGGCTCAGTCCCCATGGATGCTGTGGCACTGGAGTGGTCAGGAAGGTTTCTGCATCCCTTCCCTCTGATCCTAAGAGTTCTGCTGAAGTTAAGGAGTCAGCCTGAAACCATGATATTAGTGGCCCCAGTCTGGGCCAGGCAGGCCTGGTACTCCCTTCTCCTGGCCCTCTCCATCAAAAAGCCCATTTGTCTTCCACAGAGGCACAACCTACTGACCATGTCTCAGGACAGAATAACCCTTCCGAACATCAAGTCACTGTGGCTCAAGGCTTGGTTCTTGAGGAGTTCGAGTACTCTTTTTTTCAGAGGAGGTCCTCAGGGTTTCCAGGAAGCCTACTACCAGAAAGACATATGCTACCAAATGGAAAAGGTTTTCTTTGTGATGTCCTCCTAAGCAGCTCAGTCCTTTACAGGCAGACCTACCCACACTGTTAGACTATTTGGTACACCTGCAGGCTTTGGGCGTCAGTGCTTCAACCCTTAAAGTGTATCTGGCTTCAATTTCGGCTTATGTTTTAACAGGTAATGAGAAAACGGTGGCTTCACATCTCATTTTCAAGAAATTCTTTAAGGATCTGCTGCACCAGTATCCCCCTGTTAGGGAACTGGTCTCTCCCTGGGATTTGAACCAGTGTATAGCCCAGCTCATGGAACCCCACTTTGAGCCTATGGCTACTGCGGATTTGAAGTATGTCACCTGGACTGCTGACTACAACACCTGAGGCTTATCTCATCCCCTCAGGAGCGGAGTCTCCTGTGGACTGCAGCCTACCTTCAGAGGGTCCACAGATGCTCCACTCCTGCTCTGTCCCACTCGTGCAGTGGGACATGAGCATTATGGGAAAAGCTGATAGCAAGAGCTATCTTAAGAGAAGTCTGAATGAAGTCAGCTGCTTCACTTCTACCTAAGTCACACCCCCAGTTAACAGCTATCCCCCTAGCTAACTGCAAGGATGATTTTCGGCTGGCTTCCCCCAACTCAAACCAGCACGCTAGTATGTACAAATTCACCAAGCCCCTCCTAAAATAATACACACCAGGGTGCTCAAACAGGGGCACCTTCAGCTGCTAAAATCACAACTAAGCATGCTGGACTTGTCGATAATTGACTCATTCAGTGATACAAACAAAGCCTTGGAACTGTTCATCAGCTGCTTTATGGCGGCCTGTGATATCCATGCACCACTTATAAAGATGAAGGTTAAAGGCAGCTCTAACCCATGGATAAACTCTGAGCTTGTAGCACGACTCAAACAAAGGGACCACCTCTGGCACTGCTCAAGCCACATCAGCGCAAGGGGACATTAAAAAATACAAATCTGCAAGAAATGGCTGTACCCGAGCTATACGGAAGGCTAAAAGCAAATATTTTAGGGAAGCACTCTCCAACTCCTGGGGTGATGGGAAAACATTTTTTAGTAACTTGAAGGACCTCACAGGCAAGGATACTAAGGCACCACCCACCATGCTCAGCATTGATGGAACACCTGCAGTAGATCTAGGTACCATCTCCAATACATTCAACAATGCATTCTCCAACCTTGGCAGTGTCCTTCCACTTGATTTTTTCAATGCCCCCACCACCAATTCCCCCTTTGACACGGTGTCCCAAGTACACACAGCTCCTCAGTTCTTTTTCAAAAAGAGATCCCAATGCACTTAGCCAGAACCTATATATGCAAGGCCATCCGCAAAACTGGCTACAGTGGTGACTCACTCGACCTGAAGTTGCTTGTACTAGTCCTAGATGAAATCCTAGAACCCCTGACAAAGATCTTCAACCTTTCCTAAGATTTGGTCAATTCCCATCACTCTGGAAACAGACGACTATGACACCTGTACACAAAAGTGGAGACAAGTCACTGCATACCAATTACAGGCCCATCTCCATCTCCCCCCCATCTAAAGATCTGGAACGAATAGTCTCGGACCAGCTTGTAGAGTTCCTGGACAAATATGAAATCCAGTGCCCAGAACAGCATGGCTTCCGAAAAGGGCATAGTACCACCACGGCACTGTTGGAATTTATCGGATTCATCCATGACACCCTTGACCAAGGAATCTGTGGGGTGGGGGTGGGGCAGTATTCATTGACCTGACAAAGGCGTTTGATACTGTTAACCACCCACTCCTACTCAAGCAACTGACCACTCTCGGGCTCTCCAAGGATGCACTGCACTGGTTTGCTAGCTACCTCGGGGGAAGGGTCCAACGTGTTAGGATTTCTGGTGTCACTTCTGATGAAAAAACAGTCCTCTCAGGTGTCCCGCAGGGGTCTATACTGTGGCCATTAATCTTTTCTCTCTTCCTGAACAGTCTCCCTAGCGTCTGCCAACAGAGAATATTACTCTCTGCGGACAGTGCAGTACTGTTTGCTAGCAACCAAGACTCTAAACAAATTGAGAGTCAGCTGCAGTGTGATTTCAGGCATGTTGAAGAGTGGTTTAGCTCACATAAACTCATCCTGAACTACAACAAAACTAAGGTCATGACATTCTGCAACGCACAGAGCAAGTATAAACCTTTGTCCTTCACCATCAAGAACCACGTTGGGACTTCACTTGAACATGTTCTTGAGTTTAAATATCTCTGCATCACCTTGGACAGTTCCCTTTCTTACACATGGCACATTGGCAATGTAGCTAAGGCTGCCAACATACGGATCAGCCTGCTCCACAAGCACAAACACTGCATGACCACTGATGCCCTTAGACTGGCCATCTACAGCTCCATCACCTCCATCGTTGACTACGGTCTAGTCATCTGTGGCTCTGCTTCCCCTATAGCCCTCCGGAGGATATCGGTGACACTCAACAAGGCCTGTAGGCTTCTAACGGGTGCCGCCTGCCTAACACACACCTATGACCTGTACGCCCAGGCCGGATGTCTGCCATTCCTTAGTAGAATACAATACCAGAGCTGCTTGTTAACCAAAAAAGTTTTCCTCAGGCTCATGCCATCAGGAGTGGCAAAGCTCCTTACTGCCAACAGCAGTACCCAGCTTACATGCAGTGCTCTGTATCCGTCCTTCCAGGTCCCCATATGCCGGACCACAATGGGTCAGAGGTTGTTCATGCACAGGGCTCCTCAGTGGTACGGTACCCTTAACAAAGAAACACAACTGCGACGCTTGGTCCCTTTAAAAGGCAACTCCGGCTATTTCTCGCCTCTACCTCTCAATGTGACTGCCTCTCCTAAGTAACTGCCTCCTCATTTTACCCTAGTCGAAGGTGACCTGTAACCTCCCTCAGAGCTCCACTCTTTTGGCACCAGTTTCCCCCACTCTCACCCCTTACCCCCCCCACACACACGCCACACCACACTGCCTCACCCACCCCCTTCCCTCCCTAATGGCACTTTCAGATATGGGGCCTTCCAGCCCATCCACCTCGCATTTTGCCACCCACCTCTACCCGCTGACAATGGTCCTTTAGCCTGCCTACTTTTTCCTGACTCCCCCCTACCCTATACTAACTATATACTGTTCACCCTGAATCTTCTATGAAGCTGGCTTATGTTGTCTCTCTCCATTTTTGGCTGTATAATAAATCCTTAGACATCTTTGTGTTTTTAAGACTGTACCCATTGTTGACCTTTGTATGTACGTTACATTACATCCTTTGACGTGGAACCTTTGTAAATGAGCAGTTCCTACTCAAAGGTATTTGTAATCCTAGAGTTTAATAGTTAAGAGTTTAGGGAGGCAGTATAGCGAAGTAGTTTAAAGCTCTGAGCTGCAAATCTGGTGACATCCAGCAGACCAGACCTGGCTTTGAATCCCACAGCTTCCACTTGCATACTATGTGACCCTGAGCAAGTCACTTAACTTCCCTGTGCTCCCAGGTCGCTCCTGTAAAAAAGCTTTCAGCTTAGTGTGCTACTCCTGGTTAAACAACTATATAATAAAATAAAAATGTACTGTGCCTTTTATAACCTGACTGAAAGTCCCAGTTTACCTTGCAGATCCTACAGTTCTAATAAATATACTGTAGTATCTGTCTTCTGCCTGCCTCAGTCAGCTGCCTTCTTGCCTGACAGTATAGCTGCTTCCTTTCTGACTAAGCTCCCCCCACCCCCAGCTAACTGCAGGAAGTATTTTCTTCTGCCTTATACCAGCTCAGATCAGCATACCGCTAAGTACTGTGTCTTTTATACCCTGACCGAAGGTCCCAATTTACCTTGCAGTGCCTTCATTTCTAATATAGTATCTGTCTGCTTATCCCCTAGTTAACAAGCATTTGTCAATGCCGAATGTTTGCTTGTTGGCATTAGCAGTGAAAGTGCAGGAGTTAGACAGATGCAGTATAGGAATGGCAGTGAAGTACTGAACTGATGCCAACTCCAGCCCCACCCTGCAGAGATGGACAGGCATTGGGGTGTGGCTTCGGGTCGTCGCCCATGATAGTCACGACATTTCACCTCACCCTACCTTGCAGACACTGACAAGTTTTGAGGTGTGCCTTGGGGTGTTTGGGCTTTACAGTCACCTCATTCCATAAGGAAATACGCTGAAATGGGTGCAGTATAGGAGAATGGGGTGAACTCTGGGGCCAAAGGGTCCAAGACACACCTCGATGCCTATCACTGGCTGCAGGGTGGGAGTGGGGGTGGAATGGCATGAGCATTACTGTCGACAATCCCAAGTCACACCCCTGATGCCTGTCAGTCCCAATAGGGTAGGGCATTTTGGTCAAAAGCCCTAATGCCCTGGGAGTTTTGGGGTATTTTTACTACAAGTTTTCAACATGGGCTTTTTCTGACCCCACTGCATGAACAGTGACACTATCAGTTTGTTAGCCAAAAGGTGATTTTGCACAGCGACTGTGCCATTTGGCGCCACAGGTGCGAAAAAACATTTTCAACAGGATGTGAAAAATGACAGCTGTACTGTTCATGAGGAGGTGTAAAAATGGCAATGTTGCAAATCTGGAGTGAAAATATAAAAAAACTGGTGAAGTCACGAGCGCACGTAGAATCTGTGCAATGCATACCCGCAATGTCATTAGTTTGGGGATTTTTTACAGCAGATTTTCAACATAGGCATTTTGGGACCTCCGCTCATGAACAGTGTCACTGTGATTTTCTTAAATTGTCCGGAACACTGATTTCCCACAACAACCATGCTATTCTGTGGCAGATGTGTGAAAACACATTTTGGCCATGGTGTGAAAAATTATGACAGTTGTACTGTTCACAAGGAGGTGTGGAAAAATGCCAATGTTGAAAATCTGGATTGAAAATGTTACAAATTCGTGAACTTACAAGGGTGCGTGGAAACTGTGCAATGCACGCTCTTAACAGTCATTTTATGGACTTTTGTCACCAAATTTTCAACACAGCCATTTTAAGACATCTGCTCATGAATAGTGTCACTGTGATTTTCTTAATCTGTTCCAAACATTGATTTCGCACACCGACTGTGCCATTGTGCGCTACATGTGCGAAAACACATTTTAGGTGAGAAATCGAAAAAGACAGCTGTACTTTTTATAAGGAGGTGTGGTAAAATGGCAATGTTGAAGATCTGGAGTGAAAATATTAAAAATTCTCCCAGGTTACGAGTGTGCGTAGGAACTGTGCAACGCATGCTCGTAAAACAGTCATTTTTGGGAATTTTTTCCCCAAATTTTCAACATAGGGTTTTTGGGGACCTACTTCATGATCTGTGACACTGTTGTTTCGTTAATCGGTCCCGGAAGGTGGTTCTGTGCAGTGACCACGAAATCACCTTTTGGGACCGAATAACAAAATGACAGTGACTGAGCTTATGAGGTGGGGTCACAAGAACGCCATGTTGAAAATTTGGTGAAAAAATTCCCAAAAATGGCCAAGATATGCACCAAAGTTGAAAAAAAAACATTTATGTCATTATACAGCTTACCGACATTTTTTTAGTTTGCGGTTGGCTTTGAAGAGTGCAGACGTGTTCCCGGTCCACCGAAGATCATCACACCAGCCTCTGGAGGTAAGTATGGGGTGGGGGAGGTGGGGTATGCAGAAGGTGGGTGCAGGTTGGTCTTTTGTTATAGTTTTTTTTTTTTTTAAAGAAGGCGAGGACTTTTGCCATGTAAGTGGAGCCGATTGGGGATTGGGCACCCCATGAAATATTCAGACTTTTGCCACACTGGGGTGGGCTCCCATCGTGGCACCTGGAAGTTTGGAGACGATGGAGCCGGCGTGGTATTGGAGGCACCCCCTATGGGCCATACAAATTTTGCCATGCTGGGTCGTCTCCCAGTGGCGCCCAGAAGATTTGTTGGGGGCAGTGGAGCTGATGGGGAATTGGGCACCCCCATCGGCCATTCAGTGTGGAGGGGAGCATATGTGCACACTGGAGTGGGCTCCCAGCGTGCTACCTGGGTGTTTGCTGGGGGGCACTGGAGCCGACGGGGACCAGGCTGTTCCGCTGGAAAAAACACGAGTTGTCTATGACAGCAGTTCAGATGCAGTGATGACGTGTAGGCAGTTTACATACTGCCTATGGCAGTATGCAAATTGCCTGCCAATGGCAGTATGCAAATTGCCTACACGTTACAACCGCTGATTGTTGCAGTGGTTTTCTCTGAACTAAACACCACTGCATATGAATAGCTGTCATAGACAGCTCGGACAGTCATTGGTGCAATGTGGCAGTGCCTGCAAAAAGGAGCAGGGCAGTGGAAGCGGGGGTGGCACACCTACGAAAACTCATATGGTGGCACTATGTTTCTTGCACATACGTGCAAGCAAACATAAAAATGTTCTAGCTACCTCAGTCAGCTGTCTCATTGCACTGATAGCAAGAACTAACAGTTGGTTCTGTTGGAATTTTGGACTTTTTTTTTAACAAGTGATGGTAGATCAACTGTGAGAATAAATGCTGAAGATGGGGCAACTGAGAGAATAATTTGCTTATTCTCTCAGTTGCCCTGTCATAAGCAAAAATAACGTAATTTATTTGGGCAGATTTATTCACCAAAAAAAAATCAAAAATCATACCACTTGTGAGCTCACTGGGTTCTGAAAGCACTCATATCTCTGATATTCTCAGTGCAGCTGTAATATATCCCCTACAGACATATCCCTTGTTTATACCATTGGGGGAATGTTTTTGTAAATCGGAGGCCATAGGCAGAGTGGTTTATATTTGTCTGCAGAACCCCCAAGATAGCTTAAAGAGCAACTCTGCACTACTGAGTGTACTCCTATAAACATGACATTTCAGCTACGAGTGTTTACTTGAGAATACATTTTTTTTTCATTTTCAGATATCCTTTCCATGGTTTAGAACACAATCTGTTAGTCTGTCCAGAAAGCCTGCATAAAAAGCACTGGTTTGCCCTGTTGACATCACAGAGCGTTTGTTTATAATGTCTTATAACATGGGCATCTATGTAGTAGCAAACTGATTTGTCAGTCATACTCGGATGACCATTCATTAACTCCCAAGACACGAACAGTTTGTGCAAGTGGTGAAAAGGTGCCCAAGAGAAGCGAGAAACAGAGTACCAAACTAATTTTAAGCAGTACTGCGACATCTGAGCGGTAGCCATGTTGATATACAGGTTAGCGAGGGTACCCACCCACCCGGAGGACGGAGAAAATCACACCATAAAGTCCTTATTAGCAGAAATACACCAGTGTATAAGCAAAACCACACAGCAGCATATATGTAGTACATCAGTGTCGTAAGTTACATAATCGGGAGTGTAGCCACCCGCCCCGTGGGAAACCTATGAAAATCGTAGCATTCGGTATGTGTTACTGGAAATGTAATCCAGTGTCAGTAAAAATCTATGGAAGTATAAGAGGCACAAATGAAAGAACCACAATACTTTAGGTGTACCACAGTGGTCGCAGAACCTCAGCCGTCCTGTTTTCTCGGCTTCAATGCCAAGTTCGTGCTGTGGAGTGGTGATGTAACTTCCTGTGTGCCGTAGTGTGCACTTCCCAGAAAGCCGAGAGCTGTGATGGCCCATGACAGCCCCTTATCGCGCTGCTTCCATTGCACTGCGTAAGTGTGCGAGCAAGCAGATGATGAGTCACACAGACAGCAAGGAAGCAATGCAACACAGAAAGCTTTGTGTGCAAAACACCTTGTCTGTGTCTATGATCTGCTCTTCTCCAGTTCGTCACATCGGTGGTATTCACCACAGTAACAGTGTGTGGGTCAGCAAAATGGCACCGCAGCAGCTCCTGCCTGCTATGAAGAATGTCATCGTGCAAGTAAGTACCGGCAGTAAATGGAAGAGACAGACAGAGATAAAGGCAAGTGGAGTTGTCTAAGTTCAGAAATGCACTCAGCAAAAAAAATATGTATATGTATGCAGTGTCAGGACAAAATAGAAACAGACAAATGCTGCAGCCTGTGTAGTGTTCACAGTACAGTAAAAAGCACCAGCTGCTCCTTGATTTAATAATCTATGCCCTGTTCAGCATTAACTTGTGTCCTGTGAACTAATTTTACTGCTGTGGAACACACAAAACTGTGGTTCCGTGGGCAAAAGCAGTGGAAGAACACTAAGTAGTTCCCATATTTTTTCTTTCTTATAAAAAAATTTCTGTCCAAATGTCTCTGTATTTGGCCCATGTTATAAGTGCAGTAACCCAGTCCAGGGTGTGCGTTTATTGGGAATTAATCAACACCCCGAGTGCTGTGAGGACACTTGACCTGCGGCCTTGTGCCTCACAATGCACGCGGTGTGTTGATGAATCCCCAATAAATGCACACCCTGTTATGGGTTATTGCTTACATAATGCTCACCTTGACAGCAGGCTGTGATGTGACAGACAGCAATTATGAGTTCAGTTGGAACTAGTCAGATGCTTTTTGAAAAGCTCAATGAAATATATGCATTTTAAATGAAATATTTAGGAGACCAAGAACAAAAGAAAGTAAAAGAAAACTAGAAAACTCTAAATTTAAACATAATTGTTGTATATCTAATAATGTTATGCTTTTTATTTGGTAGTAGACTTATGCTGTTTAACACCCTTATTTATGTTCGTTAGGTTATAATTTCTTCACAGTAATACACATCAGGTCGACTTTGTAAGCAGGCTTTGGCCTATTGTGTTAACCTGCATAAAAATAACATAAAAAAGATGCATTCAGAGAAAGACACAGGCCCCCATGTGAGCAATAGACAGCCAGAGTGCACTGACGAAACGTGGTAACTGACTGAATATTGGGCAGTGTTGGTGCAGAGCTGAGTGGAGCTGGGCTGGGCAGACACAGCCCAAGGCTGCATATGGCCCACAGGAAATAGCGCTGCCTGAAAGAGATCATGTCAAGGGCTCCTGTGGGCCAGATTCAGCCCAAGCATGCAGGTGAGCTTATTGGGACATGCAAGGCACTAAGGGGCCATCTGCTTGCCCATGGTGAGCTTATTTGCATGGGCGCAGCAGAACCCTAGCACCGAGCTGTAACATACTCCTGGTAGTCAAGTGGACCCCCCCTTCCCCACCGATTGCATCTGTATTGTAAATAATGACAGATCCCTGGTAATCTAGTGGACCAGTTGATCATCCCAGGTCCCATGTATATGTAAACTCACTGGTGGGCTAGACCTCCCCCATGTAAGTGCCACCCCCCCAGCTGCCCACCGACTGAGCCCCCCACCAAGCATCCCCCTCACCCCAGTCAACACTCACAGGATCATAACAGATCAGTGGCTGGCAAAGCCCTCCGCTCACTTCCTCGGCCGGCTGCCATCTGGCAGTCACAGCGCAATCACAAGTAGGTACAGTATTCGAGATCACTATCTGTGACTGTCAGACAGCGGCTGGCTGAGGAGTTGAGCAGAGGGCTTTACTGACTGGCGGTTTGCTATAATAATGCCACAAGTTTGACCAGGGTGACTGGGTGGCGAGGATGCTCCGTGGGTCAGGTGGCACTTGCATGGGGGGGGCATCGTGGTGCTCGGCATGGGAGGTGCTAGCCCACCAGGGAGTTCACATATCAAGCACACGTGGGTGATCGGGGAACTAGACTCCAAGGATCTGTTATAATTTACAATACAGGGGCAGTCATGGGGAGGAGGTCCACTGGACACAGAGGCAGGCAGCTGCAATACAGCTGCTCTCCCTTCACGGGGATGGGGTGTAGCCATAGTGCTGTGATTAGACATATTTTTTTGGCAACAGTAAAAAGCCCTGCCCTGGGGACTGTTTTGTGCCACCAGAACTGTTTCAATGTACTAGTGTATCGCTGTTCTGCTTTGCATGAGGGGCTTCCTCAGTTGCACAGGCACAGTGGTATGGTTAATGCGATGACACTGATGGGTTTAGGCAGCGTTCTGGGGGCCTCTGAATATGGCCATGCCTGGAGCACCAGCGCACATCCAGGTTAGCGCAGGTGCTGTCTCATTAGCACCCATGCCAACCTGTTCCTTTAATAGAATGGAACCAGTGTTGTGTCCAAAAGTGGGTTCAGAAATAAGACAAGACAGAGAATGTAGTTTTGAGTTTTGGAATTATATTAATTTCCATTTACTACATATAAATAGGACTAAATTGAAAAGCTGAGTTTTAACATTTCCCCAAAAGATTTCAGGTTTTTAATGCGTTGAGATTAGTACTTTCTAGGGGATTTTAACATCTTGTTTGTATGACTGTACAGGTTTTATAAACATATTTCCTTGATGTATAGAGGAAAGTGGAGCATGACTGCGGTCGGAAGGCATAGTAGGTTGTGAAGCATTTTGCTTGCAGTTTTGAGCTGAGTTTAAAACTAAAAAGAACAAAAATGGGACTGATTTTAACGAACAAAAACTGGTTTGAGAAGTACCTGTTTTATGGGGTGGCAGAACAGAATAAGGGGAAACAGGAAAGCATTTCTTCACACCGAGGGTGGTTAAGAATAAGTTGTAAAATAGCCTACTCAGAGAAGTTGAAGAAAACGTCTGTTCAGACTTTCAAACCAGGACTAGATGGAGTGCTCAGGGAGAATGTAATTTACTGTTACATATCATAAGGGTAACAACAGTGTGTGCATTGTGAGGCTCCTGCTTAAAAAGTAAGGGCCCCTTATTCAGAGCTGGCCAGCAGCGCATGCGCACGGGGGCACCACACAGAAAAATAGGGTCGACCAGCTCTGGCTCCGTATTCAGACACATAGTGCGATCGGAACTGACCGTGCTATCCGTCTGAATATCTGCCTAAGGTAGTGTGGCGCACAGCCAGTGGTCATCATGCTGTGTTCCACGCTACCTGAGCGCCGAGCCAAAGACCACCCATAGGGGTAAAGCGTAGCACACACTGGATAGCACCATGGCCTCTAAGGGCGATATTCAGCCCAAACATGCAGATGAGCTCATTGGGCATGCACTGTGCTAGCGGACCATTTGAATGCACTGCAGTGGCCGAGTGGCGCCAGGCCAAGTCTGCCCTCCCATGTCCCAGTCCCTGTCTATATAAAAAATAATAATCCCTGGTGGCCCAGCAGTCCCTCCCTAGCCCCAATCTCCTCAGGTAGTAAAATATAAGTGTCCCTGGTGGTCCTTAGCCCAGATTCCCTCAGGTAGCAGCGGTTCCCCCCGAGCCATCTCTCTTTACAACAGTAATAATCCCTTGTGGTCTAGCTGTCTCTCCCCAGCCCCAATCACCTGTCAGACATGCTAAAAGGACTCCCTGATGGTCTAGTGGACCCCCCCACCCCTAACCCTGACCTGCCCATAGCATGAAAATCCCTGGTGGTATAGTGGACCCTCCACCTCAGCAGGTTGTGTCCCACCACCCCACTCCCCGCCCCATCCCCACCTCGAGAGCCGGTGACCGGCACAGTCCACTGCTCACCACCACGGCTGGCTACAGATTGTGCTGTCATGATGCACTTACTGTACAGTAAGTGCATCAGAATCATGAGAGCTCAGTCTGGAGCCTGCTGGGATGGTGAGCAGAGGGTTGTGTTGGTCGCCGGCTCTCAGGGTGGAGATGGCGGGTTGTGGGGGTGGTGGAACACTACCTGCTGGGGTGTTGGGTCCACTATACAACTAGGGACAGAGTTTGCATGCTACGGGCAGGTCTGGATAAGGGAGGGGGATCTACTAGACCATCAGGGAGTCCCATTAGCATGTCTGTCAAGTGATCGGGGCTGGGGTGGGCCTGCTAGACAACCAGTGATGCTTATTTTTTACTACGTGAGAGGATTGGGGCTAGGAGGGGACCGCTAGACCACCTGGGATGCTTATTTTTTCTATCTCGGGACTGGGGATTGGGGCTAAGGAGGGACCTCTGGACCACCAGGGATGCTTATTTTTTTCTATCTGAGGGGACTGGGGCTTGGGAGGGACCACCAGGGCTGCTTATTTTTCCCTAACTGAGGTGATCCGGGCTAGGGAGGGACTACTAGACTAGCAGGGTACCCAGCCCTTGACGATGGGTGGCCAGGGTGTAGGACACCTGCTCCCTTTGCACACTGTTAAGGACTGGGTTTCAGAAATGGTATACTGCTACTGTGCTTGCAGACATTTAGTGTTTCTGAAATCTCAATATTGTGTTGTGCTACATATGCATGGTGGATCCCTCATTTGCATATGCACTGCGTAATAGTGTGCGCTACTGCTTTGTCAGGGGTGCGCCGCGCATAGATGGCCTTTGAATACGGCCACCTCCCCAATGGCCGGCGCTATTCCTGGTTAGTGTGGCACACACCCTGTTTGTGCCACGCTAACCTTTTGAAAATGGGGCCCCTGTAAGTTTCTGCATGCACATGTTGTACATACTAAATTATTCTACTGAAGTTAATGAGGATGCAGAGTTCTGTATTTTATATAGTTGCAGTCACTCACTGTGTATTATTGAAATCATAAACATTGGTGTGGTATAAATCAAATACATAATGAATTGCAGTAGAATGAAGTATTTATCACCGCACATGAGTGGAGACCTTCATATCTATCTCGTGGCCTCGACAGTCGTACGTTATGGCTCTTACCACTTAAGTGTAAAGATAAATATCTTATTCCACTGCAGCCCATTGTGTATTTGCTATATAAAACAACATAAAACAGAGTAAATATTTTTAGAATTCTGTTGGAAATCGTCGAAAGAGACTAATTTTTTTCTGTAACAGAATAAACATACTTTTTTGCTAGTAGCATGAGTAGATCTAAATGTGTGTAAGAAATGTGCGATAGCTGTAAAAGCTAAATAAGCTTTTTTTTTCTACCCTATGTCTCTTGCTGGGATTCACTTATTTCTGTTTTATTGTAGTGTTCAAATGAAATGGGAATACCCTACAGGGCATTTTGAATAGACAGCCAACTAGAAAGACTATGATTCCTATTGGCAGAGGGGTTAGTGTGCTAGTATTGCTACTGTATAATTCATGTCACAGGCTGCTGTACGTAATTGTCAGCACTGTGTGCCCAGCATCTCAAAACAGTTAATCACAGAGAAAATTATAATATTTTCTCTTGCTGGTTTAGAAGAAAAGTTACCAGTGGTAATGGAAAATCCAACAAAACAATTATAGCTCATTCCCAGTGCTCCTAGCTCTCAGCCCTAACCGTCCTGTGAAATGTAATGGTGTAAATTGAGTACTCACTTTGACATGCTGACCATTTGGCCAACTGAGCTGAGGAAATGTAAAACGGTTTCGTGTAAATTGAAAAACTGATGTCCCATTTAGGAAGATTTTCACAGCTGGTCATTGAGAAGTGACTGGTTTGATGGTTGTTATTTTATGGTACTCCGCTGATGCTGTTTGGTCATGTCATGGTTGATTTAATTTTTGTTGACATTTTTCTCAGAGAAAAACAAACCGAGCAATTATTTATTTATTTGTTTGAAATTTGATCATCGGAAATGCACACTGAGCCAAGGCTTGTTTCCAGGTGTGACCCTGGAGGAGGAGGAGGAACAAAGGGTACACAGTAACAGTGATAGTGACCAAATACAGTGCTGGAGACAGTAATCAAATACAATCCTGAAGCACATAAAATACACAAATTATGTATAACCCCCCCCCCCATTGGGGGCTTACCGTAATTGCCCCATCTCCCGTTTCTTCCTGTCTGCTGCTGGCATCCCCGTGTCTTCCCTGCCCCTTCTTGCTGCCTAGCTGAGTCCTCAGGTGCCTCTATTTCCCACGAAGCAGCTCCATATGTTATTTTAGCCCAGTTTGGGCTTAAAACTTAATCACTGTCTGCCCGCTGTGTTATGCTGCACTTCTTAGCAGCGGGTGGCAGTGCATGCGCAAAGGGCGCATTTGATTCACTGACCGCTATTTTTGCGGTCGTTCTGTAGGGTGTCTGGTGGTCCTGGTGCCCCTGTTGCCCTAAATGGGGACCGGTGACCTCAGCAGTGCAGCTGAGAAGCTGCTGGGAAGGGAAGTTACAGAGTTTGGAAACGAGGCATGAAACAGGGCTCATACATATTAATGAGCCCTGCATGAATATTAATGAACTGCTGCTTGCCACCTGGGGGGACTGTGTTTCAGCAGCAGCAACAGCAAATGTACCGGGGGGTTAACTGTACAAGTGTGGGCTCATTTGAAAGGGGACAGTTGGTGCTACAATCCAGTTGGGTGCTTGTCTGAATAAAGTAATGTGTTGGGCTGCACCAGATCTCGGATCTCGAGGACCTTTTTTGCACTGCATTCAATAGACTGAGGGTTGACATCTTAATAATGCTTTGACCTTTCATAGCAGCCAGTCAGTGATCTAGGCATCCAAAACTTAGACAAAGGGACTCATGGGAAAAGGAGGGGACTAATTCTGGCACCTAGATCATGCCCCAATAAATGAACAGGAACTACTGATCTCTATGGTTATAGATTATTGATGAGCTCCATCAGCCAATCAGAACCCTGAATTTTCGGCTGAAACTGTGTGGACTTTCTAGGATTTAGTCAGTCTGTTACCGGGCTCTGTATGATTCAGAAGTACCCTCCGAGAGTGGACTTTGGATGTAAGGGGCGGTTGCAGAAGTGGAGATTGCTGTGTTTGCAGAATCAGATAGAGAAGGGGAAAGAGAAAAAGAGACTGAACTGTGATCCTGATTCCCCAATGTATTGAGAAACTGCTTGCTTATCATTGGGAGAAAATAAACACTGCAGAAACCCTGCACTAGAAGCTGAACTGTCTGAGAGGACTGTGCGAATTACCTGAGTGCTACAGTTGCTTCTGAGAGGCTGTTTGCTCATGTGGGACCAAAATTGAAATTTTAAAGAGGCAAAGCGTTTCTGAATGTCAGGGTGCTAGTTAGATGTTGCACATGTCCCGAGAGAACTGGTGAAAGTGGCTGAGAACTGAGGCCCAGTTGTATCTGAAGGAAAGGTTGTGGACACTGCTTTACTGGAAAGTGTGAACTGGTGTGCAGGGAATTTGTTGTTCTGGGATTCCCCTATTGGATTGCACCTGCGCTTCTTGGAATTAAGGCTAGCACCCACTCAAATTGGCACTGGACTTTATTGGAGGGATTGCCTTGAACTTTTCTTGCTTGGAACTCAGTGTAGGAACTGCAGGTGGACACCCACCAGTTGGGAGTTTTCACTCAGAGCTAGGGAGGGAACCTGCTAACCTCTTCCAAGTGGGACTCACTGTCTCAGGAGGTCACTGGTGCTTGCTGGGGTGCTAGGGCACCTACGACCCATCAGGGGAGCTGAGCTATGGAGCCACACCCAGGTCTGGGCCTTCTGGGGGTGGTGCTGTCCTGCCACAGAGCTCTGCAACGGGCCAGAAGCAGCTGAAGGTAACAAGCGGTCAGAACTTCAATCAAGGTGACCAGCTGCAAGATCTTCGAGCAAGTCCATGCTGCCCAAGGGACCAAGGCTGGCCTTTCTTCTGTCCTGTGTTGCATTGTCCAAGGAGCTACATCCTCCTGTGTTTCGAGGTCAACAAACAGTGAGTACCCAGGAACTGATTCCTATAAAGAAAAACAAAAGGGAATTTTTTTTTTAAACCTAGTCCTTTTCAAATATCTTCTGGGCCCCAACAGCTGGCCAAACCGTGGCACTGTACCAAGCCTGCACCTAGTGGGTACCCCAAGAACATCCTGGGTGGGGGCATGGTTAGCAGCCGAGCAAGGAAGATTCATGCAGAACGAGCTCAGTCGGTAAAATTGCAATAAACCCAAATTAATTAAAACAAAACATTTTGGCACCGAATCTGAAGCAAAGAATCCCAGAGGTGCTTAAAGTGGGACAAACCTTTTTACCTGGAAATGGGATGCACCAGAGGAGCAGGAAAAGCAGATTCAGCCAGCGGGACAAGAGGGCCGGAGAATCCTCCAGCAGGAACACCACCTCCAGGGAGAGAAATGGAAGACTCCAACAGCGCATCCTTGCAGAAAGCTGTCGCTATGCTGACCCAAATAACACAAAAACTCGACAGAAAACTGGTTCAGCAAAATGAAAAAATTGTCATCTTAGAAAATCGAGTGAATGACATAACGAACTCCGTTGAGTAACATAGCCGAGTGGCAGGGAAGGCGCTTGCCGCCAGTGCAACTACCATCAAGGAGCACACGTTGATACAGAGCCGAATTGAACAACTAGAAAACTTGGCCTGATCGGTGAATCTCCAACTCCTAGGTGTACCAGAAGGGATGGAGGAAAGAGGCTTGCCCACCTACCTAGAGAGATGGCTACCCGAGGATTTAGGTTTAGGATACGTAATCCCCGTCATCAAGGCATACAAGATCACTCTGTGCAGAGTCATCAGCGACTTTGAGGGACTGTGAACAATCCTGCTCACCACAGCCCCTTCAGTGCTGCAGGGCCAGATTCTGAAGGCTGCTAAGGAGGCATCTCCAGTCCTAATCGGAGAACAAAAAGTGCTTTTTTCTCTGATTACTCCTATGCTACAAGGCAGAGGTGTAAAGCCTTTGATGGGTAACACACAAGCTCAGAGAATGGGATTTTTTACAGACCGTCCTTCCCAGTGCACTTGCAATTTGTTTATCTGGACAAACAATATTCTTTTACTGATGCACGTGCAGCTGGGGTCTTTGCAGCAAAGTTAGCTCCTGCCAGTTCCAGAGTGGAGGTTTCGGACAGAGAGGCCGATAAAGATGAGGATTAATATATGTTGGAGGACTGGTCTGCATCTTTCTGCTAAAGTTATGAGGACTATTTGCTGGTTGTTATATGAAAGCAAAATGGTTAAAATGGAATGATCTTTCTCCTTAACCTGCTGTTGTCCTCTTTAATTCTTATCGAATGTACCATTTGATTGGAATTTTGTGGAGGGGGCTGGAGAGAGAGGTGAATAATTATAGTTCAGTTTGTCGGTGATGAAAGCAGGAAGGAAAATAGAATGTTGAATTTTAAGAGAGATTTCTTTTAAGATTGTTTAAAATTACACATAGTACAGTCCATGTTTAATTTTATGTTTGCAACGTGGAACATGATAGGGAAGATGGCATTGGAGTCTCAGGTCCGGATATTCAAGCTGCGCCAGGCTGTGGCGCAAGCATGGGCGCAGCTCAACTTGGCTGCGCAGGGGTGTGGCGTGGGCGATATTCAAAGGAGCTGCGCCATGGCTCAGCAGCTTTGAATATCGCACCCTGACCATCCCCAGTGTGCATGGCGCAGTGGCACTGCGCCAGCGCAAGTGGCCAGAGTGGAGCATGAAGATGCGCTAGTGCAAGTGCCATTGCGCCATTCACAGCATCCGCGATATTCAAAAGGTGACATGCAAATGGGGCCATAATTTATGCAAGGCGCACATGGGGCCATTTGCATGTCATTATGGCCCCATTTGCATCCCATTTGCATGCAGGTGCGCCGATCCCCGACGACTTGTGCCTGGCGCCCTGTCAGGCAGCAGCCGTCGGGGACCGACGTCCCCTGCAGCCCGATCACGGGCATTTGTTTAAAACATAGATCCCCCTCCTATATCCCTGGTGGTCCAGTGGACCGCTCTCTGCCCGGTCGCGGGCATATGTTTAAAAAAAACTCCCCTGTCCCATATCCCTGGTGGTCCAATGGACTGCTCTCTGCCCGATCGCGGGCATATGTTTAAAACATAGATCCTCGTCCTATATCCCTGGTGGTCCATTGGACCGCAATCTGCCCGATCGCGGGCATCTGTCCAAATATCGTCCTCAATCCAATATCCCTGGTGGTCCAGTGGACACGCTATGTCGTAATCAGCGGGCATGTGTAAAAAGAAACCTCCAATATCCTGGTGGTCTAGTGGTACCCTCCCACCCGCCCACTGAGCCCCATCACCCTGCCCCCAGTCAGCCGGTGGGCGCAGCACTCCCACTCCACCCCGCCGCCTGATTATCTCGGTAGGGCTGCACGCCCATTGGTTCATTCACATATCTGGAATGTGTATTATGGTAGGGGCTTTCCCTTCTAGTGGCCGGAGCAATATATGATAATCACTTTCACAGTATTCCTTGTACACCAGACTAGTACCCACACTGTTTGCACTTACCACCAGGGCTGGTTCCTCTGGCTTGACCCTGGGGACCGCCTGTAAAACAAGGTTATGCACAGTAAATAGCAACAGTACAGTATTCTTGGCACAAACTGGAACTACAGTCAGGTTAAATGCAGAAAAAGTCATATCTGATTTATTCAGGGGACTTGAACAGGGAAAGGACGTAATCAGGTTGATTAGCTTAAAGGCTATATTAATTAAACAGTTATGCATGCGCTTTAAGTCCCCACACATGCACACACTCTGGGTACCCAGGTAGGAAAATGGTGGGCTAGCCAGGAACATTGCAGCTGGTTGGGGCCCTGTGATGGAAGAAAGCAACATGCACAACACACAGTACTTGTAATCCGGAGATGGAGGGCTCAGTTCGTGAAAGAAAAAGCAACAAGGCAATCAGACAACAACACTTTAGATTTAGCTGTTGTTGCAGGGAGCTACCGTGATGTTTACTCACGATACCCAATACTGGACATAGGCAGGACGAAATCGAGACTGCAGGTTGTTGAGCAAGTTTTGAGCAGGGGGCTGATCCCCCTGTGCAGTGGGTAGTTGGGCTGGGCCAGTGTGGCAAGGCCCAGGCCCAATGGAGACGATTTTGAATTCAGTCCGTGGGGCTGGATGCAGCTTCCAGCAACAGAATACAGTTCAAACCACAGTGGGGAACCAAATCGTGACCCACTAGCAGCACACAGCACATTTACAGGTAAGGAAATTCTAATGCAGCTTCTAGCAAACAGAATACAATTCAAACCACAGTGGGGAACCAAATCACGACCCACTAGCAACACACAGCACATTTACATGCAAGGAAATTCTAATGTAGCTTCCAGCAAGCAGAATACAATTCAAACCACAATGGGGAACCAAATCACGACCCACTATAAGCACACAACACATTCACATGTAAGGAAATTCCACTGTACCAGGCAAAAGACTCTTCGGTCGCAATTACAGAGTCTGTGCACAATCCAGGAGTTCAGAGGTGGCTGGAAGTCTAGACAGGCTGATTGCATTCAGCAAATCTTCGGTCTTCTTCAGGTAGGAGCCTGGTCACAATTCGGTGGCTTACTTCGCTCTCCAAGTTCGGATTCAGTCCAAAAAAGGAAAAATTCCCTCTCAGGGTCAGCAGGCAGGCATGCTGGCCAAAACTCAGGCCTTTCCACAGTTCTCCCACACGAATCTACGGCCTTTGCTGCTGCTTGAATCATTCAAGCTGTTATCTCTTCACTTCCCAACTCTGAACTGAAGCTAGCTACAAGCAGCTTGGGAATTTCCCCAGGATCCAAAAGGTTCGGTTGGCTGATCTGTCTGTCAGTCACAAAAAGGACTCCCCCTCCAGGTTATTTTAGGCGCCAGGAACCCCAAACTACAATTCCTACAAGTTTTGGCCCCACCAAGCCCCTGTAGGCAGGCTCCATTTTAGAGTCCGAAATGTACTGATTGGCCCATTCTGACAGTCCCAGGCCAAGTTGGTGGAGATAAACAGAACAGTCCTTGATGCAAAGAAGGCAGGTTAGAACAAACTGTAATATTATTACTACTCTAACAAATTATCAGCAAACAAGCACATCTTCTAACAGAGCTCCCTTTTAGATTAATTATGACTGCAATCCAGGCAGCTTTTAAAGAGACAGTACACAGAGGCTATATAGGCACTCTCTGGCAATCACATTTAAACTGCAGAAACGCAGGGCACCAGCTTGGCAGTGAGCATTTAGACAAGCTCAAGGTAGACTTTTCAGGAACCCCCATTTGTAGGGGCTACATCCTTCCCTGCCTGCAGAAAACTTGGTGTCTGCGTCAAGTCTGTATCATCACAATATCAAAAATGCAATATAAACGAGACATATATATCATTAGCTTGTTACATTACTGTACATTTCAATATACTTCACATTACTACATCCATATTGACAATACTAATGTATGTTTCATACAGGTAATACTGATTCATTTAATAACTTCTTGTACATTAAACAATGTAAGAGGGGGCCCTTCCCATCAGCTAACTTGGTGCTGGATGGGGCAGGGGCACCATGGTGAGAGGGAAGAACAAATAACCTTGAGTTGACCATCAAGCACAATTTGGGCAGTGAGCTTGGCGAAACATAAACTCCTTTGTGAACCACATTGAGAGGCAAATCCACTGGCCTCCCAGGGGAATAATAACTAACGCATAGCACTGGCTTGACAGCTTGGCCAGTCTTTCTGGGGGGAGCAGTCACAGTCTCTGCACTTTCAGCACTAACTTTGGAGCTTTCGTCACTTGTGAGGGGTGCCTCTGCATGGATGTGAATGTCCAAACTTGGAGCACTGTCAGCTCCTTGCTCTGTAGGCTCTGTTTCCACAACACTTTGCTCATTATCTTATGTTGGAGGCCCAGGTTGCTCATTTTGAGGAGGCTCTGGCACAATTAGGCTTTGCAGCACTGAAGGGGGGCTGTCAACACTCTCACATTGTTCTTCAATTCCGGTGTGTCACCAGAGAGACTCAGATCATCAGCCCCTTCTTTGGGCAATTCACACAGTTCCACAAAAGACAGAGAGTCTGCAGCCTCAGATGTAATACTTTGCACTTCATTTTTAGGGAGCATTGGCTCCAAGGACAAAGCTGGGGAGTTAGGCAGTCCAGAAAGCCCAGCTTCATCCCCACAATTAGTCATAGGGTTACCTTGAAACAACTGACTCAATTCATAGGAGGGATAATAAGCATTGTCACACTCACTTTCGTCAGAGGTGGACTGACAGTCACTATCACTCTGGGGCTGCTGTGGGGGAAACGTTAAGTCTGTAACTACTGGGGTAGGTTGACTCCTTCTCTTTTTTGCAGCAGCACGAGTCACCGGCCCAGGGGAATCACTCTCTGATGGTTCAGCCTCAATTATGACTTGGCCGACAGGTTGCAAGTGGTTATGGTGCATGGTCTTGACAGCTTTGGAGTTATTCTCTGGGTGCACCTTGTACACTGGTAAATCATTCAACTTTCCAACTGCTACATGGGGAAGATGGTGCCACCTATCAGCAATTTTGTGTTTGCCATGCAGTTCCAAATTACGTAACAAGGCCGAAGCTCTTAAGCCTTTACTTTTGTATTGTGCCTCTCTTTGTTGGTGAAATTTCTTTTGGCGAATGTTGTCTGGGTCAGTTGATAGTAATGGTTCAATTGAGCTTTCAGTTTCTGTACGTACGGTAGGTAATTTTCGGCTCGGACCCTATCTGGAGAGACCCCAAAGCAGACATCAACGGCCAGTCTGGTCTCCCTCCCGAACATGAGGTGGTAGGGGGAGAACACAGTAGTGTCATTTTTTGTGTAATTGTATGCGTGGACCAAGGTGCTAATCTGCTGGCTCCACTTAGGCTTGTCTTTGGGATGGAAGGTGCCCAGCATGTCTAGAAGGGTGTGGGTAAAACATTCTGGTTGAGGGTCCCCCTGTGGGTGATAAGGGGTGGTTCTTGACTGCCACACCCCCCATAGGGGGAGCATTTCTTTGATTAGCCGACTTTAGCCGACTTTCAAAATCTCTGCCTTGGTCAGAGTGGATCCGCTGAGGGGCACCATAGTGGACGAAGAAATTTTCCACTAGCACCTTGGCCACAGTAAAGGCCTTTTGATCTTTGGTTGGAAAAGCTTGCGCATACCATGTGAAATAATCCGTAACCACTAACGCATTGCCAGTATTCCGATGATCAGATTCTAAACACAAAAAGTCTATGCAGACCAGTTCCATGGGGGTGCTGGTAGTAATATTGACAAGAGGGGCAGCTCTCTGAGGCAGGGCTTTCATTTGCAGGCAACAACTGCAGGTCTTTACATGGTGCTGAACATCGGCCCTCATCTTGGGCCAGTAGAATCGAGATCGTACCAAGTCGAGAGTTCTGTCAATACCAAGGTGCCCCATGTGATTGTGGAGGGACCTCAGTACCAAATCTTTAAAGGCTGTGGGCAGGACCAATTGCTGCTTGTCTGCTTGGCCACTATGAACTGCTGTTTCTCTATATAACAACTGATTGAATAACTTCAACCTGGGGCCTTCTTTAAACAATAGAGCAGTTCGCAAGTCAGGGGAATGCATCTTGGATACATCTTTCCCCGCACACAGGGCATCAAGTGCTGGCTGAATCATGGGATCTTGGGATTGAGCCCACTGAATGCTATCATTGTCAAATGAAGGTAGTGCACTAATATCTAGAGCAGAGAAGTGGCAATAAGCAGCGGGTATGCAGGTATCAGGGGGGCCCAAGCAATCTACTAAACAGTCCACTGTGTCCGCAGACATCTGTTCAACTCTGTCAAACTTTTGGCACAATGCTCGGATATCAGGTTCAGACAGCCTGACCCAATCACTCTTAGGAACTGGCCTTCTTGACAAAGCGTCAGCATCAATATGGTTCGGTCCTGGTCTGTATTCAACTGCATAATCATAGGTTGACAAGGCAGAAAGCCACCAGTGCCCAGTGGCATCTAACTTAGCCGAAGTCTGTACATAGGTTAACGGGTTATTGTTGGTCTTCACCAGTGTCTTTGCCCCACAGAGGTATTCATGAAACTGGTCGACGATGACCCATTTTAGAGCAAGGAACTCTAGCTTGTGCGCAGGGTAGTTTCGCTATGACGGGGTCAAGCTCCTACTGGCAAAGGCCACTGGTCTCAAACTATCCTCATGGTCTTGATACAGCACAGCTCCTAGACCCTGCAGACTAGTGTCTGTATGCCGCACATAGGGCTTGGTGGGGTCAGCATAGGCAAGGATGGGGGCATGGGTGAGGTGGTATATGACTTTGTGAAATGCTGCTTCACATTCGGATGTCCAGCAGGGCTCAGAAAGTTCACCTGTGCAGAAGTACACTTTCTCTGGTTGTTTGATGTACCCTTTTTTATATTTATGGTTGGTAGGAGGGTAACCCTGGGTAAAATTCAAGAGCGTGCAAATCACGTTTGAATAGTCTTTTATGAGCCTGCGGTAGTAGCCACAGAACCCCCCCCAGGAAATGTTGTAGTTCTTTCAAATTATGGGGCTTGAGTCCAAGTAGTCAGTGATTCAACCTTACTGGGATCAGTCTCTGTCCCTTCTGCAGATACTATGTGCCACACGTACTTCACAGAGGTTTGAAAAAACTGGCACTTGTCAATGGACAGCTTGATGCAGAAGTCTTCCAATCGGTCTAGGACTTTAAACAGTTGGGCCTCATGCTCCTCTAATGTGCGCCCAAACACAATGACATTGTCTAGATACACTAGACATTCCAGCAAGTTCATATCTCCCACCGCATGTTCCATCAGTCACTGAAAGGTGGTCAGGGTGCCTGAAATCCCCTGTGGCATTCTCAGGAATTCATATGTAACCCCCTTGTTCCCAGGGGTTACTAGAATCCCACTTAGAACCAGTGGCAGGCAGGGAAAGGCAGCTTGTGAGATGCCAGTTAAATGGGTTTCACACTGTCTCACTCTGTTCTCAGTTTCAGCTGCGCTGGAGTGATGATGTCACCATAGAATTCTCACAGCAGCATAAGCCACAATGGAATGCCAGCTGCAGTGGGTTAGCAGTAGAACGTTGGGGAATTCAGGTCAGTCTTCAGGAAGCAGTCTGTGTGGAGACTTTAGAGAGTGAGGAGTGTTGCAGTGTGCAGCTCCCCAGAGCCTAGCTCTGATATAGAGCTACCGTAGAAAGAAGGGGTTGTGTGTTCTCACCCTAGAGAGGAACATAGAAGAGACCAGAAGAAAGTGGTAGAGACCGTTTCTAGAGTTGTTCCAGTGCCCCATCCCCAGAGGCCTGAACAGGGAGAAGCTGCCTGAGAATCGAATTGTTCTGTGAGTACCAGAGACATTTGTGGGAAGAAGCCCTGGGGCACCTGCATACCTTTGGTGAGTTCTACTCTGAAATAGAGACATGTTCACTGAGACAGAGTGTAGAGTAAAAGTGTCTGTCTACTGTGGGGTCAAAGGAAGATTTGCCATGTACAGAACTTTTAGTTTGTGTATGGCTTAGAAGCATCTGCAACAGTGGGGGTCTAGGGTAAAGACATAGCCACTTACAGAACTTTTAAAGTCAGGATACCTCCAGAGTGAAATGTAGAATGTTAAATGTGCTAAACATTTCGAGAGAGCATCTACAACCAGTAGTTTGAAGAATGGTGTTGTAACCAAATGAATGGCTGAGTATAGATTTGGGAGCAAGAGGTGGGAGGACCCCCCCCCCCCATCTGGAGTAACCAGGTTTACCTCTCTGGGTTCAGTTTGGGCACCTATGGTTTTCCCTCAGGCACTTGGCCAGTGTGTAAAGAAAGCACCCAGACGTGGGATTGTGGATTTTCTCTGAGAGCTAGAAAGTGCTCATGGGTGGTTTAGGGAGCCGCCATCAACTTCCATGTCATATGGAAAAGTGTCCTAGTACTGGCCGGGGTGCCATGTCAAGGAATAGAAGAGAAATGTACCAGTTCAGGCTGTGTGTGCCCAGATCCGTTCAGAACCTGGGGGTTCGTAGTGAAGAAGTGTGCTCTGTACCTCAGTAATCTGCATTACCAGTGAGTGTAGCCCTGTGGGGGTCCATCTTTGCTTTGTTATTCTCTGTGTTATGTGAATAAAAACCACACTCTAGAATCCCATCTTGGTTTGGACATTTCAGTTATTGCTTCCAGTGTCCGGATTTGCTTGGGTGCCCCTGACCAGAAGTACAAACCTAGTACAATGCTGAGCAGATGTTTTCTCCCAGGGACCCAGGTTGATGGCCATACTAAATGGTCCCCCCAGGTGTGAGCCAGGTGGTTGCCACACTTGGTTTGCCTGTCTGAAGGATGGCAGGCTCAGAAGTAGAAATAATGGGTCCACACAGAGATTCTGCAAACGATAAATTTGCAGTGACTACCCCCAACCCTCTCAGTGGCGCCTAGATGTGAGAGGAGCAGCCCTGCTGACAGAAACAAAGAGGGGCCAGTGGAGGGAGGTTACACGTAGAACCCCAAAGGACAGACGAAGGCTGTTTCTCATGGTCCTCCGGGGCCATCGGAATCTGATAATATCCGCTGTGAAGATCCAATACCGAGAACCATTTGCTCCCATTCAAACAATCCAGGGCATCTTGTATTCGGGGCATGGTGTATTGATCGGGGATGGTCTGCCGGTTCAGGGTTCGATAATCAACACACATTCTCACAGACCCATTCTTCTTATGCACCACCACAATGGGAGAGGCATATGGGCTCCTTGATTCCTGTATCATGCCAGCAGCGAGCATTTCCTGCAGATGTCTCCTCACATCATCTATATCCGCTGGGGCGAGGCATCGGGATCTCTCTCGAAGTGGCCGGTTGTCATGCAGGCATATGTGATGCTCTGCATCCTGGACACCCTCCCACGTCCCATTCTTTTAACGAAAACACTTGGTCTCTCTGGGCAAGTTTCTTGCTAATTCTAGCCTTCCATTCAGCTGGCAACGGGGAATCACCAAAGTCAAATAAGTCCGGGGTCACTCTTTCCTTTTCACCAGAGTACTTGTTGCTGGGTAATACAGCAGTGTCTGCACAGTGTACCGTAGCTAGGATGCACCCTCTGTTCAACCGGACCTCCTAGTCTGACACAGTCAGAATCTGGACCATTACTCGTCATGCATAGGCGTGGGCACGGGCAGGCAAAATGCTGGGTTTAACCAGTAATCCCTTTGGCAGCTTTCCATCACCTGGTGCATCTAAAACAAACCTCTCCCTGAATGGTGTACTGAGCATTGGGAGGGAGTACCAGAGAATCAGGATCTTTCTTCCACACTATCCCCACTGGCTCATCTCTGTCGGCTTCTGTAGTCCGTTTTTGCAGATCATAGGCTGTCTTTACCAGGGCTGGGATTCTCAGTACCCGCCCAGTCCGTTTCCCTTGTTTTTCGTGACACAACTACGCTAGTCTTCCAAACATGTGGGCGTTGGTTCCAATGAGCAAGGTATTCCCATCATAGAATCCCATAGGAGGGCACATTAGGGCTAGTATCTCTACTTGTTCATCTACACCAGTTACAGTCTCAGGGAAAGACAACCAGAGCCGGACATATCCTAGGTAGGGATAAGACTTGTTGATCAGTCACATGCAAACCTTCCAGAGATTGTAGTGGCACATCAGATAAGTGTTTGTCATACCAGTCCTGGAATACAATGGTCACTTGCGAACCGCTATTGAGCACAGCCCAAGCATGGACACCATTGACAGTCACAGAAGTCTTCATCGAAGGGCCCACTATTCTGGACCAGTCTGGAGAGGCAGTAGCAGAGGCCTGGACAGATGATTTAGCCACAAAGAAATTTTAGTTAGGATTTCTCAATCCTGCACTGTGGTCATTTCGTGCACCCCTTGACCACTGACTTGTTTTTCGAAGCTCTCCTTGAAGCTGGTTCACCACTTTCTTTAAGTCCTTCTGAGACTGGCATTCCCTCTTCATATGGCCATCCTTGCCACATTTGTGACAAATGACACGCTCTCAGGACATCCTTGAGGAAAATATAGCAGGGGATGCTGGAGCATCGACGGGAGATTGTGATCTGACTTCTGCAGGTAGTGTACTATGCCTCAAAAGTTCCTTTAGGGTGGCAGTCAATTCCTTGAGCTCAGCTGAGAAACCACCCTCAGTAGAGGATGCCTGAGGGTGCACCCCCACCCCCCTAACAGTCACGTCCTGACAGGGGCCAGGGTCTTTGTCAGCAGGGGATACCTCAGTGAACGCACCCGGTTGTACTTTTCTGACTTCCTTCAGCAACTCCTCCCTCCACTGTTTAGCCCACGGCAGGACACTCTTAGTGGTCTCCATTTTGGAGGGGCTTTCCGGTGCCATGATCAGTTGGGCTGCACTCACCCCATAATTGCAATCTTCCTCTTCACCTTCTACCTCCTGGAGTTCTTTTATCAAGTCACAGTAGTCAGATGGGTTACCTCTCCTATCCTGGAGCCTTAACTGGATGATCTGCAGTTTAGAATGCTTGGCATGTTGCAGTATGTGCCCCAGTCTCACACGGTTCAAATCACTAGCGGCTACTCCACCTTTCTGGTAAGCTTTCTGCAGAGCTCTTTGTAGGCAAGTAACATACGCAGACAAACTTTCCCCCTTCTATTGTTTGGTACCTTGGAATTTCCACATCAAAGTCTCCCCTGACTCAATGCTCCCAAAATTGCCTTCAAGTACAGATAGATACTTCTGAGCAGATGAATCAGGGTTCGTGGACCTCAAAAATGTAATGGCTTCAAGGGCAGGGCCCCTCAAACTTTCTATGATTCTTTTCCGCTTCTCAGCCTCCACACACTGCCAGTTGGCTACCAAGGGGGCAACATAGTCGATCCAGGTCTCCCAGTCGTTCTCCCCCTGGGGGGTGGGGAAGGTGCCCGAGAAGATTCTCAGCCTTCGGTAGGAGTCGTGACTAATGGCGGGTACAGATAAAGGGGCCAGCATTGGCAGCGGCACAGAAGGCGGGGCAGTAAGAGGTGCTGGAGTGGGAGGGGGTGTTGGAGAAAGAACACCCCCAGATGGCAGGAACAGTTTCTTAAAGTCCGCTATGGTTTTCCCTTTCACCAGCAACAATTTAGCAAATTTCTCCTCAAAAGTCTCAGATAATGGTGGGAGCTCATCCTCTCCAGGGTCTTTACTGTCTTTTGTTATCACTCTCCAGGCGGCTGGGACCCCTTCTAAGGCAATAGTCTGTGGCACTTTAGAGCTGTCCATGGGGTCACTACACTCTGTTTATTTATTTAACAGACTTTAGGATTACAACCTTTGAGTCAGGGACTCATTTACAAAGGCTCCGCGTCAGAAAAACAAACATAAACACTTAATACATATAGACATAGAATGGCAGCGAAAGGTTACAGTTCTTTAGTTATACAATATTGCAGAATCAAGATCAGCTATACATTGCATTGAATGTGTTACTGAGAGCTGTATTTTACAGTTTTCAAGAGAACAGTAAGTTTGCTGATAGAGGGAGGGAGTAACAGGTTTGATATTTACAGCGAAGTAGAGAATTAGACAGATACCTTGTGAGTGCAGCCAAAGGAGGCATTGTTAATAGGTAATGTTTGGTAGCCCTATTGGTAGGAGCTCAGTGGCAGGGAGGTCCCGTAAGATGATAGATAGATGACCCAGCACTAGCTGGTACATTGGCAGCGCCGTGAAGCGAGAATGTGCTCTTTGAGGGCTGACTTGAAAGGTCCTAATTTAGAGATGGAGGAGACGTCCGAGGGGAGTTCATTGTACCAGGCTGGGGCCTTGTGTGGGAATGACCTTTGGGCTAAGGAGGTTCTAACCCTCGGGATGGACCACACCTGTTGGTTGGCAGTGCGGGTGTTCACCGAGGCGTGGGAGGATAGGAGAGGGCAGAAACCCACAGGGGGTAAGCCCCAGGTGTATTTTCTTTGTGAGGAGGCATGTTTGATAAAATAGCCTTTCATCCAGGGTAAAGATTTGTCAGGGCATATAGGGTACAGGTATGGGTACGCTTGTCTGCCCCGTGAGGAGTCTGCATGCTTTGTTTATGGCAAGGTGGATTTTGTTAAGGGCTGTGTGGTCAGCAGCCGAGTAGATAGTGAGCCCATAATCGACTAGGGAGAGGACTGAGGAGGTGACAGCCAGATTAAGGGCTTCTGGAGGTAGGCAATCCTTGTGCCGATACAGTAGACCTATACAGACATTTATGGCTGATGATAGAGTGTCAATGTGTGAATGGAAGGAGAGGCTGGAATCAAATGTAAGGCCCAAGTATTTATATGTATGGACCTGTTCTAGAGGAAGGAGAGAGGGAGAGGGATTAAGAAGGCGCATTCTTGGCCTTATTCTGTCGATGGGCAAAGAGCATAGTCTTTGTCTTTTTTACATTGACCACAAGTCTTTGGTCTATAAACCAGTTTTCAATCTGGTTAAATGTGTGTTGGAGGGAGGACTGCAATACTGTGGGATCTGGGTGTGAGGCAAAAAGAACCACCTCGTCCACATAGAGTAGTAGGTTGCCGGAGCAGGAATTGGGCAAGGTGTTTAGGTAGGTGCTGAATAATAGAGGGCCGAGGATGGAGCCCTGGGGAACCCCAGAGCGGACTGGCAGGGTGGTTGAGAGGGTGTTGTTTATTTTGACACATTGTGATCTAGCTGTGAGGTAACTGGTAAACCAGGAGATGGGTCCTTGAGACTGACCTATGTGGCGGAGTGTGCTTAAGAGTAAGGGGTGGGAGACTGTATCAAAGGCCTTTGACAGGTCGATGAATACAGCTCCAGCTAGGTGTTTTCTATCCAGAGCAGAGTGAATACGTGGGTACACTATGCTTAGGAAGGATAGAAAGGAGGGCAGAGGGGGTGGAGTGGCTATGTTCATTAGAGATGACATACAAATTGCTAGGGTAAAAGAGGCAGAGGGAAACGTGGAGGCCTTATGGTCACCTTATGAACCACAGCAGGAGGTAAGGTCAAGCTGGGAGGAGTATATAGGCCCCCCAGGATGGGTGATGTTCTGGAGGATGGGTTGCTGGACAACATCATTGCCCAGTGTGGACTAAAAGGGGAAGGAGTGGTGTTGATGGGGGACCTTCATATGCCAGGGATAAACTGGGGAACCATGTCCTCTAAGGTGGCCAAGGAGCAGAGGCTGCTGGACGGCTTCCAGGATGTGTTCTTAACACAGCATGTGATGGAGCCCACAAGGGAGGGGCATGTTCTGGACATGGTTCTGGCAGATTGGGATCTGGTAAGGGACCTGGTTGTAGAGGATCCCCTAACTGGGAGCAACCACAATACTGTCTGGTTTCAAATAAGTATGGGGGGAGGAGGGGAGAGATCTAGGACACTGGCAGTGGACTTCAGGGGGGCAGACTTTGTGGGCATGGGAAATATTCTCAAGGATCACTTGAAGGGGATTACATCAATGACAAACATGGAAAAGAGATGGGAGGTCATAAAACAGGGACTTCATGAGGCAGTCAGGACCTGCGCTAAGGTGAAACGAAAGGAGCAAGGTCACATAAACCATGCTGGTGGTCCAGTGAGGTTCAGGTAGCAGTCAGAGAAAAGAAGGTGGCCTACAAAAAATATAAAACAACAAGAGGGGATAGGGAAAAGGAAATGTACCATCTTGCATCTAGAAAAGTCACCTGGATGGTGAGGGGGGGCAAAGTCCAGTAAGGTCACATAAACCATGCTGGTGGTCCAGTGAGGTTCAGGTAGCAGTCAGAGAAAAGAAGGTGGCCTACAAAAAATATAAAACAACAAGAGGGGATAGGGAAAAGGAAATGTACCATCTTGCATCTAGAAAAGTCACCTGGATGGTGAGGGGGGCAAAGTCCAGTAAAGAGCAACGGCTGGCACAGGGGATACATGGAGGGGAAAAGGGATTCTTCTGGTACATTGGGGAGCGGAGAAAAACTAAGGGCCATCTCAGCAGATTGAGATCAGAAGGAGGGTGGGTGGAAAAGGTGAGGACCAGGCAGAGGTATTAAACGGGTACTTCGCCTCTGTGTTCACTAGGGAGGGGGATGGGATATCTACAAAGCAAGGCACAATGGGGATAGAAGCGGTAGTGAGTGGGATCAGGGGAGCAACAGAAATGGAGCAAGAGGGAGGGAGAGGTACCCCAGGGGTGTCACATCAGGATAAGGATAAAAAGGCCAGTAAGGTGGAGGGGACAGATGATGCTATCTCCACCGAAAGGGTGTGGTTAGCCCCCAAGGCCCTAAAGAAAGATAAATCTCCTGGGCTGGATGGCATTCATCCGAGAGTACTATGGGAATTGGTGGACATACTGGCTGCACCCCTGGTGCAGCTCTTCCAACAGGTTGCTTGAGACAGGGAGGGTACCTAGGATTGGCGAGGGGCACATGTGGTGCCAATCCATAAAGGGGGGTCAAGGGAAGTACCAGGTAACTATAGACCCATCAGTTTGACCTCGGTGGTGGGAAAATTAATGGAGAGTATACTAAAGGAACGATTGGGGTGTACTTGGAGGGGTGGGAGGTCTGGATAGTCGGCAACATGGGTTTGTGCCAGGTAGATCATGTCAAACCAATCTTGTGAGTTCTATGAATGGGTAACATCAGAACTGGACAGGGGAAAGCCTGTGGATGTATTATTCTTGGACTTCAGCAAGGCGTTTGACTCTGTCCCCCACAATGGTCTGATGGAGAAACTGACTGGGTTGGGAGTAGGCCCTTTGATGGTCAGATGGATTGAAAACTGGCTAACTGGATGCACCCAGAGAGTAGTGGTCAGTGAGGAGCTCTCGAACCCTAGAGAGGTCGGTAGTGGGGTACCACAGGGCTCGGTCCTGGGTCCGATCCTGTTTAATGCATACATATTGGACATCAGGGAGGGTATAGGGTGTGAAATGAGTCTCTTCGCCGATGACTCCAAGATGGGAGCAGTAGTTGAGGGGGAGGAGGGGAGGTTGGCCCTGCAAGGGGACCTGGCCACCCTGGAAAGCTGGGCTCACACATGGAAATTAAATTTCAATATCACCAAGTGCAGGGTGTTACATCTTGGGCGAGGAAACCCAAAACACAGGTACACCCTGGGAGGGGAGACGCTGGAGGCCTCAATAGGGGAAAAAGACCTAGGGGTCATGGTGGATGCATGTATGAATAACTCTGAGCAGTGCAGGAGAGCGGCTAGCAAGGCAAACAGGATGTTGGGATGCATCGTAAGGGGGATCACCTCTAGGAGCAGGGAAGTGATTCTGCCACTGTACAATGGACTGCTGAGACCACAGCTTGAGTACTGTGTACAATACTGGAGACCACACTTGAAGAGGAACATACAGCTCCTGGAGAGGGTACAGAGGAGGGCAACAAAGATGATATGAGGACTAGGGGATTTGACGTATGAGGACAGACTTGAGGAGCTCTGCCTGTTTTCATTGGAGGAGAGGAGAGACGGGGGGGGGACATGATTGAGATCTTCCAAGTACCTCAAGGGAATAAATAGGGTAAACATGGAGGGGATCTTTAGACTAAAGCAGGGAGGTATCACCAGAGGGCATGGTTTAAAGTTGGAAAGTGGAAGGGTGAGTAAAAGAGGAGGAGGAGGTTTTTCACTGAGAGGGTGATGGACCCTTGGAATGTGCTGCCTGGCGAGCTGGTTCAGAGATCCACAGTGGAGGGCTTCAAAAGAGGGTGTGACAGACACAGAAAGCGGATGTATCAGATGATGGCCTGGCCCAGGGGGGTGGGGATGGGTGATAAGGGTTTCTGGAACACAAGGGGGGGGAGGGCCTCGGCACCCAACTAGGGATCTGAGGTTCGAGCAGACTCGATAGACCATAAGGCCTAATCTGCTGGCAATTAATATGTTAGTATGTTAGTAACTCAGTGAGAGCCGTAGTTGTACTGTGCCCAGATCTGAAGCCATGCTGCTCCCTGCAAAGTAGGTTATGAGCAAGTAGGTACTCAAGTGAGTTGGGTGGCTTTAATTTTTTCGAGGGTTTTTGAGAGTGGTAGGAGAATGGATATGGGATGGTAGTTATAGGGGGAGGTGCTGTCACCACTCTTCAGTATTGGGGTGACTGTGGCAGTCTTCCAGGCTGCTGGAAACTGCCCCAGACTTAGGGAGCGGTTAATGAGGTCTGTCAGTGGGGAGAGGACTGTATCTAGTACTAGATGTAGGATTCTCATATCAAAAGAATCTTTGCAATAGCAAAAGCCACTGAGTGCTTTCATGAGAAAAGGCCTTGCCTCATCCGTAGAGATCACCCTGAGATGGAAGGGGGGATGCTGGGTGTTTGGGGGTGGGGTTGCAGGAGTGGGGTCAAAGAAATTATTTGGGAGTACTGCACTAAGGTCAGAGAATGATGAGTTGAGGCAGTTGGCGATGGCCAGCAGGTCGGTGATAGGGACATTGTTGACAGTTAGTAGGGGGGGCCTCTAACAAGGCTATGAAAGTTTGGGCAATCAAATCAGCCTGTCGACCCACCACCACAGGGTTTTTTAAACATTCAGCTTTGGAGAGTGCCCTCTACAGTGTCCTTACTGGTACCCAGGGAATATGCAGTAAGCAGAGCATTTTGGGGTCGATCTCCTGCCCAGTACACCACCCCACCAACTGGTGTATAGCCATTTTTACTGGGGTAGCCATTAATCTTTAACAATAATTAGTAATTTTTGGCCACTAGAAGGCACAAAATCCCAGCGGTGAGCCTCCAAGATGTAACCCGTAGGTGGCGCTATCCCACGGGCTACTACCCCTGCCTGCTTGGCTAGTAACAGGTTAAGGGGCCTAGGTTCTGCAACGGGTGCCTCCACCCAGAGGTCAGGGTTGGTAGTGATCAAACTAACCTGAGCACAGCCCTACGGGACAATGTAACCCCCCCCCCCTTTCCCTTCTAGTGGCCTGAGCAATATATGATAATCACTTTCACAGTACCCTTGTACACCATACCAGTACCCACATTGCTTGCACTTACCACCAGGGCTGGTTCCTCTGGCTCGACCTTTGGGACCCCCTGTAAAACAAAGTTATGGACAGTAAATAGCAACAGTACAGTACTCTTGGCACAAACTGGAACCACAGTCAGGTTAAATGCAGAAAAAGTCAGATCTGATTTATTCAGGTGACTTGAACATGGAAGGGGCATAATCAGGTTGATTGGCTTAAAGGCTATATTAATCAAACAGTTATGCATGCGCTTTAAGTCCCCACACAGTCACACACTCTGGGTATCCAGGTAGGAAAATGGTGGGCTAGCCAGGAATGTTGCAGTTGGTTGGGGCCCTGTCATGGAAGAAAGCAATATGCACAACACACACTACTTGTAATCCAGAGCCTGAGGGCTCAGTTCGTGAAAGAAAAAGCAACAAGACAATCAGACGACAACACTTTAGATTTAGCTGTTGTTGCAGGGAGCTGCCCTAATGTTTACTCACAATACCCAATACTGGACACAGGCAGAATGAAATCGAGACTGCAGGTTGTTGAGCTGGAGTACCTAGAGAAGCAGGGCCCACACGAATCACCGAGGTGTCATTCCTGGCTAAGTGTTGAGCAGGGTGCTGATCCCCAGGCAGGTCTCTCGTTGATGGCTTTCTCTGTACAGCAGGTAGTCAGGCTAGGCAAGTGTGGCAAGGCCTAGGCCCAATATAGATGATTTTGCATTCAGTCCGTGGGGCTGGATGCAGCTTCCAGCAAGCAGAATACAGTTCAAACCACAGTGGGGAACCAAATCGTGACCCACTAGCAGCACACAGCACATTTACACGTAAGGAAATTCTAATGCAGCTTCCAACAAGTAGAATACAATTCAAACCACAGTGGGGAAACAAATCTTGATCCACTAGCAACACACAGCACATTTACATGTAAGGAAATTTTAATGCAACTTCCAGCAAGCAGAATATAATTCAAACCACAGTGGGGAATCAAATCACGACCCACTATAAGCACACAACACATTCACATGTAAGGAAATTCCACTGTACCAGGCAAAAGGTTCTCTGGTCGCATTTACTGAGTCTCTGCATAATCTGGGAGTTCAGAGGTGGCTGGAAGTCCAGACAGGTCGATCGCATTCAGCAAATCTTCGGTCTTCTTCAGGTAGAAGCCTGGTCACAATTCAGTGGCTCACTTCGCTCTCCAAGTTCGGATTCAGTCCAAAAAAGGCACAAGTTCCCTCTCAGGGACAGCAGGCAGGCATGCAGGCCAAAACTCAAGCCTTTCCACAGTTCTCCAAGCGTGAACCTATGCTGAGGCTGCTGATTAAATCATTCAAGCTGTTATCTCTTCACTTCCCAACTCAGAACTGAAACTAGCCACAAGCAGCTTGGGAATTTCCCCAAGATCCAAAAGGTTTGGTTGGCTGATCTGTCTTTCAGTCACAACAAGGGCTCGCCCTCCAGGTTATTTTAGGCACCAAAAGCCCAAAACTACAATTCCTACAAGTTTTGGCCCCACCAGCCCCTGCAGGCAGGCTGCATTTTAGAGTCCAAAATGTACTGATTGGCCCATTCTGACAGTCCCGGGCCAAGTTGGTGGAGATAAACAGAACAGTCCATGCTGCAAAGAAGGCAGGTTAGAACAAACTGCAGTATTATTACTACTCTAACAAATGATCAGCAGCAAACAAGCACATCTTCTAACAGTGCTCTCTTTTAGACTAATTTTGACTGCAATCCAGGCAGCTCTTAAAGAAACAGTACACAGAGGCTATATAGGCACTCTCTGGCAATCGCATTTAAACTGCAAAAACGTAGGACACCAGCATGGTAGTGAGCATTTAGACAAGCTCAAGGAAGACTTTTCGGGAACCCCCATTTGTATGGGGGTTACATTAGTAACATGTAGTAATGAGTGGCTGAAAATAGCCACCAAACTATGGTACACTATGACCAATCCGGGGGAGAGAGGCTGTCCACTAGGGAGTGGAACCACTGCAGTTTACTTAAAATCCTGGACCAATGTTTCATAAAGAAGATGAGTCTCTCATCCTGGACTGACCTCGTATAGGACAGCTGCATGGGAATGGACTGGAGTTGGGAAGGTACAGAGTTCCAGGGGGAAGAGAGCCTCTAGGAGAACACAGTTTATCGAGCAGCTAGGCCATATCTTGGAGTAAGGAAGGAGTGGGAGGATTGGCAGAATGAAGGGGGGCTGGGAAGAGGGTGCTTGTTGTGTGTGTAAGGAATATTGGTAGTTTTGAAGAGAGTTGGTCCAATACTTGAAAGTCAGATGTGGACACCACTGCCCATCCAGCAAAGGCCAGCTCAGGCTGGTATATAGGTTGTACTGATATATACAGAGGGGGTAGTTTACATCGAAACAGCAGAAAGCATAAAAGAGTGTGTTATGTAGTTACTTATTTGGTAACTGGTGACAGGAAAAGGCACATTGAGCCAAATCTCATTTCCAGTTGTGGCCTAGGGAAGGGGAAATAACAGAATGGGGAGTGCAATAAAAAAGCAAAACTTGGAAAAAAAAAATACAAATATGTGCATGCCTGTCGTTTCATTGGCGTCATGGGGAAAGGGAGGGAACCACGGAAAAGTTCTCAGCCTGTAGGATGACGTCGCCTCGCCTCACAGGTCCCATGCCCACCAACCCGCAACCAAACTGAATAACCTTCTGGGGATTGTGGGGACTGGAGGTCTCACCATGGTGGGGGGGGGGGTAAGTCATAGGGCACTGCAAGGTTCGGTTTAGGTATGTCAAAGGGACAGAGGGTGATGGAGCTGGGGAGAAGAGGGCAGATGGGGGCAGGATGGATGATCAAGGAGGCTAAAGCATACCAAGTTTAAAAAAAAATAAATAAGATACTGTACATAGCAAACAGCAGCATGCCAGTAACATTGATTGTGATAAAAAATGTACGGGCATTTTGTACAATCCAAAATTTAATAGAATGACATCTCTAGTTATACAGAGAATACATGTTCTTTTCTGCCAGCAAAACAACCACAAGAAATAATTTCCAGCTGCCCTGAGTAATTTATAACATTGAAACTTGATCTAGGATACTAGCTACTTAGCTACTTAGAAAACCGGTCACAGAGAGTAAAAATTGCGGACGCTGTTTCTAACAGCCTGCCTGTTCGCTCAGGTGTCCCACAGGGATCCATACTGGGACCCCTCCTTTTTAGCCTTTTCTTAAACTCCCTCCCTTACCACTGCTCTGAGAAGATCATACTATATGCCGATGATGCTGTTGTATTCTCCACTCACAAAGATCCTGCAACTCTTCAACACAACCTTCAACTTGGTTTCAGTTCTGTAGAGTCATGGTTTCTTAATCATAAACTGGTCCTCAATGACAAGAAAACCAAATCTATGCTCTTCTGCAGCTCTCATAACCCACACAAGCTACACCACTTGGCTATCTCCACCACCCAAGGCAACACTCTAGATCAGGTGGTGTCCTTCAAATACTTAGGGATTCAGCTTGACCCTAATCTCTCCTATGGACTTCATGTAGATAATGTAGCTAGAGCTGCTAATACACGGTTTGGTCTCTCTACAAACACAGACCGTACCTCACGCCAGAAACTTTGAAGGTTGCAGTCCTGAGCTCTGTGATCTCTGTAATAGACTATGGTCTCATCATTTATGGCTCGGCCACAACCACAACCCTTAGACGCCTCTCAGCTGCCTTAAATAAAGCATGTCGGCTCATCACTGGTGCTCACCGTCTCACCCACACGTGTGACCTGTACACTCAGACCGGCTGGCTCCAACTATCAAACCACATAAAGTTTCTCACCTGCTTCATGGTCAAAAAAATCTACCTTGGCCTTGCACCTTCTGGGGTCTCAACTCTGTTACAACACCGAATTAACAAACGGTGCCTTAGGAGATCCACACTACAGCTACTGAAAGTCCCCCACTGTCACACTTCACAGGGACAACGCTCTTTGCTTATCGAGCACCACTCTGGTTCAATGGCCTCAGCCCAACCATCTCCCTCTGCCCCAACTATTGGTATGTTTAAAACTAGACTCGGACTATCTCACTACCAACAGCTCCTGTGACTGCCCAACAACCTTGTTCTCCACTTCCTTTCTGCTCTAGTTGTCCTCCTCTCCTCCCTCCTCACTGGATTCTACCTCACATCTTGGTATACCCAATGCTGCACTTTTCACCCTCTTGACACCTGCTCCTACATTCCTTCTCCCACTACCCTCTTCCCTCTCCCTATGACTCTGGCACTTCTTATCTGTTGTCTGTTTTCTCTGACAAATGCTGCTGGCTGCCTTGTTACAATGCTACCCTTGAACTGTATTTAACTGTACTAATCTGTACTCTGTTTGCAATGTCCACTTTGTTGTAATGCCTGTCTTGATGTTCCCCATAATTTGTATTTCTCTGACGTGGAACCTTTGTAAAAGAGCCATGGCTCAAAGGTATTTGTAATCCTAGACTTGATAAATAAAAAAAAATAAATAAAAAGCTATCATGTTGTGGGCTCTATCTTATTTAAAGAAAATGATTTGCCCACAGCTGAAGGAATTCTGTATAAAATTCTGTTGAACAATGAATATATTCTAAATGTTGTCTTTACAAATGCAGAGAGCAGAACTGTAAATGTCAGTTAATATAATGACTGTTGAACTTAAGCATCACTGAAATTTCACCACGATACATTATCAGTCTCAAATTTACCTTTGTTGACTGTGCCATAGAAGACACTGATGGAGGACTAGTAGACTGCAGTGGTGCCGTCACACAATTGCCATTATAATCTTGAGATGAAAAAGGTGAATTTTACAATTACCGTTTTGCAGTCTGCTTTAGTGTCCCCTCTAACCTTAGCATGTCTGTCTTTGCAGTACTGCAGTGGTGATCCCAGGTGTGCAGTAACTGTTCCCCTGCTTGTAGTTCTGCTGCACACTTTGCTGTCTAATCAGAATCATCGTTCATATAAAGAATGTGAAGAGTTTTTCTTTTATGTAGAAGTTGCAACACAGCACTCTGGTTGGGCACTAAGGACCTGATTCATCAAAAGTTAGCAATTTAAAAGGCTTTGAGAAGTTAGCACCAGAATACTGAGTGACATTCACAAATTAGTCATGATGTTGCTAAATGGCCAGCAGTCACAGTGTGCTTCTTAATCCAGTTTCATCCCAGTTAACCGTTTTTCATCAGTGCCCTCACCTGCCATCAAATGCTATGTTTCTAAGTGCTTATTTTCAATCTGGCTGTCCCAAAAATGGACCTAAAGGCTTATTAAATGTTGCATCTGGTTTATTTTCCAAAAATTGGTCCTGACAGCTTCTGTTGAATCTTTTTCAATTAAGTCATGTAGTAAGGTCTGTTATTTAGTGAAACGCAAGGATGTCAAAATATTAGGGACATGTCTTGTAGTCCTCATAGTAATTTCTTAAAAAGCCACTGACGCCTCAAGAAGAACTTTAAAAAACATAATATTTGAACACAAAGCAGCTTATATTTCTCATTAGCTCTGTATTTCTTACCCCCATTGTGTATTACTGAGGTCTTATGCATAAAAGCAGGAGAGTTAAGTTGTCCTGGGGGGTTATCTGCTTCTGTTGCTTCTTCCCAACCTGATGGTAAAATAGTTTGCTTATGACTTCACAGTTAATCCCATACCAACAGACTGTGATGTCACAACAGAGGATTGTGATTTCAAGTGTGGAGCAACCTAGAGGCAGATGAACTCTAGGGATAAAGATCATGTCTCTGGGGGAATTTCTTCAGTAATAAATAATGGAGAGGAGAAGGCTATAGAAGATTTATAAAATGCAGGCAGAATTGTGCCCAGCTATTATATTTTCCAATATTTTCCATATGGTGTCTGCTGCTCTTTAATGTACAACCTACATATTAAGGACAAATTTATAATGAGTACAAATTCTTTGTCCTGAAGGGGTTCTTAATAGATAAGATCCGTTGTATTTTAGTCGTGTTTTGCCAAAACAGCCATGAAATGCTAATTTTTATGTTGGCGCATTTGTGCAGTCAACATCGTACGGTAGTGCAGATTTGGAGGTGCGGTCACTGTTGGGCGAATGTAGGGCACACATCAGTAGGTGCATCACTCATTCCCCAATCAGCCTGCATGCCGGCACCAGACCATGCATACATAATGTGGTGAGCACATCTAAGGAAAGGTCCACTGCAATCCGAGCAAAGCTCATCAGATGCAGCGGACCTCCCGACGTGCTAGGCCACATTGTAAACATGGCGGCCGCCTAACTGCCGAATTTGGAGGTGCCCAATCCCCCTGCCAGCTTACCGTGACCCCAATGTATGTGCAGATGGGGGAGCCCACTCCCCGTTGGCATAAAACACTCCCCTCCCCCATTTGTTATATGCGGGGGGGTGCCCAATCCCCCTCGGCTCTTGCCCCCTCGCTCTCCTTGTGTGGCCGGGGGTGCCCAATCCCATCGGCATAACAACCCCTTGTGGTGTGCCGATGAAGGTACCCAATCTCGTCAGCTGCAGCACCCCCCCAACAGTTAGGTGGCATCCTGGGAGCCCACTTCCATGCGCAAATCCCTGAGGAAAAAAACTGTCCCTTAATGGGTTTTTTAACCCTGTAACACAAAATGGTCCCTCGTAGTCTCCCTCCTGCAACCCGCTCCCACCCTCTGTGCACCCTGCCTCCCCCACCCCCCACCCCATACTTACCTGTGGAGTCCGTGCGACGATCTTCGTGGACTGGGAACACGCCTGCACTCTTCAAAGCCGACTGAACTGAGGAAATGCCAGTAAGCTATATAATGGAATAAATACGTTTTTTTCAACTTTGATGCATATCTCAGGCATTTTTGGGAATTTTGGCACCAAATTTTCAACATGGGATTTTTGGGACCCCTCCTCATGAATTCTTGCACTGTCATGGCGTTATTTCGTCCCGGAAGGTGATTTCGCACTCAGTGCGTGGAAGCACCTTTCAGGAGCGAGGAACAAAACGACAGTGCCAGGGTTCATGAGGGGGACTCTCAAAAAGCCTGTGTTGGAAATTTAGTGGGAAAAATCAAAAAAATTACTGTTTTATGAGCATGAGTTGCGCAGTTGCTACACATGCTCATAACTTAGTGAATTTGCAATATTTTCACGCCACATGTTCAGCATTGGCATTTTTTCCACACCTTCTTGTGAACGTACAGCTGTCATTTTTCACATCCTGCCCGAAATGTGTTTTCGCACTTCCAGTGCATAATAGCACGGTCAATGTGGGGAATCAGTGTTCGGGACGAATTCCGAAAATGACAGTTACATTGTTCAGAAGTCCTAAAATGCCTATGCTGAAAATTTGGTGACGATACTTCATAACATGACTGTGTTACGAGCGTGGGTTGCTCAGTTTGCACGCATGCTCGTAAGTTCACAAATTTATATTTTCACTCCAGATTTTCAACATTGCCATTGTTCTGCACCTCCATATGAACAGTACAGCTGTCATTTTTCACATCCTGACCAAAATGTGTTTTCTCAGTTCCAGCGAATGTGCGGTCGTTGGGAAAGTCCATGTTTGAGACGCATTATGAAATGACAGTGACCCTGTTCATTAGCAGAGGTCCTAAAATGCCTATGTTGAAAAATTAGACAAAAAGTCCATAAAATTAGTGTTTTATGAGTTGTATACGGTGGTGAAGTTGCACATGTTCGTGACTTCGCATTTGTAGTATTTTCACCAGATGTTCAAAATTGGTATTTTTCGACACCTCCTTATGAACAGTACAGCTGTCATTTTACATATCCTGGCTGAAATGTGTTTTCGCACATCCGGCGCAGAATTGCACAGTCGCTGTGCGAAATCAGTTTTCGGGACAATTTGAGGAAATGACGATGACCCTGTTCATGAGCAGAGGTCCTAAAATGTCTATGTTGAAAATTTAGTGCCGAAAGTCCATAAAATGATTGTGCTGCAAGTGTGTGTTGCGCAGTTTCCACGCAGCTTTGTAACTTCATAAATTTGCAATATTTTCATGTCAGATTTTCACCACTGGCATTTGTGCACACCTCCTTATCAACAGTACAGCTGCCATTTTTCACAGCCTGCCCAAAACGTGTTTCCGCAACTGTGGTGCACAATGGCATGCTCGCTATGGGAAATCACCTTTTGGGACACATTAACAAAATCACAGTGCTGCTGTTCATGAGGGGAGGTCCAAAAATACCTATGTTGAAAATGTGCCTAAAATACTCCCACAAATAATTGGGTTGCGGACGTCTGTTGCACAGTTTGTATGCATGTTCATTGCTTCACCAATATTTCATATTGCCACTCCAGATTTTCAGCGTTGTCATTTTTTACGCCTCCTCATGAACAATACAGTTGTCATTCTATACATCCTGCTCAAATCTGTGTTTTCGTCCCTCTGTCGCTAAATGGCACAGCCGATGTGCAAAACCACGTTTTGGCTAACAAAGTGATTGTGCCGCTTTTCATGAGGTGGCCTGACAAGCAGCCCATGTTGAAAATGTGAAATGAAGCTACCACTACATGCCTATGGTGTTAGGGTTTCCAACTGTAGCACCCCACCTGGTACGGACTGACAGGCATCAGGGCTGTGATTTGGGATCATCAGCTGTAATGCTCACACCATTCCACCCCCCACGCCCACCCTGCAGCCACTGACAGGCACCGTGGTGTGTCTTGCACTGTTCGGCCACAAACTTCACCCCATGCTCCTATACTGCACCCACATCAGCGTATTTCCTTATGGAATGGGGTAAGTGTAATGCCCAAAGACCCCAAAGCACACCACAACACTTGTCAGTGTCTATAGGGTAGGGTGAGGTACAATGACATGAGATTGTAGCTGACGACCCAAAAGCACACCCCAATGCCTTTCGCTTTCTGCAGAGTGGGGGTGGGGTTGGCATCACTTCAATACTTCACCGCCATTCCTCTTATGTATCTCTAGCTCCGCCACTGCCAATGCCAGCGCGACAACATTTGGCATTGATAAATGGTTGTTATTGATTGGATCAGGTTATCCCCTTGTGGTTAGCTTTTGAAAGAGCATTTCTTAATGAGGTTCATTTGTTAACAATTAGGTCCTTAATGCAGTGGCGTCTATCCTCTCCCTCTGCCGAAGTGCTGTGCTGTTTACTTGCATTCTCTAGCTGCCCACCCCATATAATGCCATCCCTTTTATTTGACTCTGGCTGGGTGAGAGGGCAGAGGTCACTACAGCCAGCATGCTTGATTTCCCTGTAAAGAGGGCCATTTCATGCCATTTCTGGGCCAAGATCGGTTTGAACAATTTGAAGATCCATTTCAGTCTGCTCTGATGTCACTGGGTGAAATCTGGGCGACCCAGATCTCCAGCCTGATGCACACCGCTAGTCCCGGCCATACTGCTGCAACACTTACATAAATGTTCATAGTTTTACGTAGTCCTACTTCTTTTAATGATATGAACACTGGTAAAATAATCAAAGGTCATCCATTGGCCCAGGGCCGGTAGGTAAGGTTTGGGAGCGGACTTGGGCCCATGGAGTGGGCAGCTGGGCCAGTAAACAGTGCTGCTGAAGCAGCACTTCCCAGCCAGTTAGAGCTGGCACTGGCTTTTGCTAGCGCAGTATCCCCCTGCTGCTGTGCAGGGAGCTTTCTTTCTTGCTATGGGGGTAGTGAGGGTAAATATGCTTAGAGTTGCTGTACCAGGTGGGGGCATTACTAGTCACCAGGGGGATATGCGAGGCCTCAGGAGAAAGTGTGGAGAAAAACACAGGGCTATTGAGATGTCAGTTTTCAGTATTACTGGGCTCTGTTCCATGATGACCCCCAGCAGACGGACAGCTGGGGTTGCAGCTGACGGGATTGGGAGGTTGCCATGCGCAAAGAAGCCTGAACTGAAAACTGGACAAATGAATGAATGGATCATCAGAGAACAGACAGAGAACACCAAGAGGAAGGAGTTGCTGTTATAACTATACTTCTCTACTAGGACTAAAGAACTAGAACTTTTACTACTGGGACCTTCAATTAAGGGAAAAAACAAAACAAAAAAAGAGTTTGTGTGTTTGTCTGAGTTGGCTGAAGTGAATTGTTATCTGTGCAGTTATCTAGGTTTTTGTCTCAGGTGGCTGAAGGGAATTGTCAGTCGATCTAAACCTCACTCACAGGTTCTTGGCACTATTGAGAATGCAAGGAATCACAGACATGTTGTATAAGAGTAATAAACTTGTTTATTACTACCTTACTACCAAAAATGATAATTACAGTTGCCCTAAACAGTTCTTACCAATACGAACCAGGAGCCAATGCTAAGCGTTCCCTATACTTGGAGGATTCTCTGTGTCTCTTGGGGTCTCCGACGTAAAAGTCGTAATGTCTCAAATTATATACCTATGATAATTACTATGGTTACTGTAAGATAGAAACATTTCTAGTTACAGAGATGAACCCTATTGGCTAAATTAGAGGTGGCTCCACGGTCCAAGATAACATTATACAATTTTGTAGTAATCATCACTTTGTGAAACAAAAGAGTACAGTTCTTACATAAATCAGTATAGTAGTACAAATCACCAAAAGATGGCAATGCCAACTTATGTATCATAATCATTACATAGACACAGGTGCCCTAACATCTTGTAAGCAAGAAATACGTATGTGTATTAGAAAGCAAAGTATATAACAATAATATGCATACATATCCTGACATCTACTCTTATACGGTAGATGCCCTTAGCCCTATATGTTACTATAACATATACCTAAGTGCTAACTGTCTACGGTGTACCTTTGGGGGTACCAATAAGGGTGCAGGGACCTTGTGTAACAGAATTGTTATCTGTGCAATTAACTAGGTGTAGAAAGAGCTGTAAAGTATGGGGAGTGGCTTAGCTAGAAGGAAGCCAGATTAAAGACAGATTTAAAAACTGCCCTAGATAGTTTCTGCCAGAGAACAGGCAGAGGACACCAAGAGGAAGGAGCTTCTGTTATAACTATACTTCTCTACTGGGACTATATTGGTCCCCCACCATAAGCCAGTTCTATTTTTATAGGCACAGGACTTGACTGTTCAAGTTCAAGTTCAAGTTTATTGCAGGAAAACTCCATTGAGCAAGCTCATTCACAAGAAGGTCCTGTGACATAAACACTTAAAGTACAAACACAGATAGGTAATAACAGTATATACATGAAATGCACGTTACATGATACAGGCTGGATATACATACAAGGGTACCACATAGGGTGACCGCAGGTGGTAAACATTGATGTGAGACAGGAAGCGACTTACAGGTTGCATACTGATAAATGAAACATGATGACTGGTGTGTGCAATACATATACAGTATTTTGGCAGCTAGAACAAACAACAGTCTACAACTGATATGGGGGAGGGTGATTTGATAGAGTAGCAGTGGGCGTAAGCAAAGATAAAGCCAGGAGTAGAAGGGAAGGGAAAGCGGTTAATATGACAAATCAATTATACCTTATCAGTGGATAAATATGGCACACATGGGGAAGGAAGAGACTTAATGACAGTTACAGGTGTCTTTTATTTTGGCTGAACTTAGTTTGTAGAAGTTTATTGAAACTGTGCTGAGTTAGGTTTCAGTCGGTTTTGTAGTGGTTCCAAATGGAGAGGGAAGGGCATATACCGTAGCACGTTTACCAAAGAAGTCCACTCCTTGGTATGTCAAGCATAATAAAGTCAGATTTTCTTAAGCAGTATGCACTATGTGAGATACTAATAAGGGAAGAGATAGCTTGGCAATTTCTGCAGGAGCAGTTTAGAGTCCATAGCCCAGCATGGAGCAGGCGTCTAGTAGTAGGGATGTCCAACCAACAGCTGCATATAAGTCACAGTGGTGCGAGCAGTAAGGGAGTTGGTAATGAACCGTAACACACGGTGATAAAGGATGTCCAGTTTACTTAGATTTGCAAGAGTGGTGGAGGAATAGATTACAACGCTATAGTCGAGTAGGGGAGAAAAGTGGCCTGTACAAGCTTGTTTCTCGAGTTTCAAGGGGAAAAGGGCCTATTTCTGTAGAAAAACCTAACCTTGCTTTTAACCTTCTAGAGACATCTTGACGTGGTCACTGAAAGATAATTTATTGTCGATCCAGATACCTAGATATTTAAATTTGGTTACAACTTCCAGAGGCTCGTTTAGCGTGGTGACAATGAAGTCTTGGGCAAGGGTATTGGGGGCCTGAGACAGCACTGCGAGGAGAATATCATCGCTTTAGTCTTCTTAGCATTGAGCAGAAGCTTTGCCTATTAGATTATGCTCAAGTTGTGAGAAGTCCGGCTAAGCACTCCCTTGACTTCAGATAACAATGAGCCAGAAGTATACGACACAGTATCATCTGCAAAAAAGTGCAGATTGGATGTAGATATGTTAGCATCTAAGTCATTAATGTACAGAGAAAACAAGATAGGGCCTAAGATGGATCCTTGGGGGACTCCTCTTGCAACTGGCAAGGCAGCAGAACAACAGGAACTTCCTGTTTTGGAGCAGGAAGCGAGTGATCACAGAGCCACAAAAGACTCACCATCCTAGAAGGGCAAGAGTTGCTCTCCATCCCCCCAGCAGCTGGAGGTCTGACTCTGAGCAAGTAAGGCGACTACTGAGAAATATAGGAACTTCTTGTCTCAGAACAGGAATATCAGGAGCTTAAAGGGCACAGAGGCAGTAAGTAAGTAGGGAGAAAGAAAATAAAAATAAAAAATAAACAGTGGAAAGAGTAAGTATTCAAAACAACAGTTAAGGGGACAGAAATAAGACATGATAGGAGTGGTGCAGTACAGTGGCTGTGGAGCAGCAGTCTTCCGGGAGACATTCTATAGGATGCGGTGTTGTCCCATCTGCAGGCACCTCTCTAGGCTGAGGGAGGAGGTTGCTCATTTCCAGGCTGAGATAACCAGGATTTGGGGGACCTCCTCTCCCACCCAGGGACCACCGAGGCCACTGCCGTTGCCTCAGAGGTTGCCAAGAAAGAGAAGCAGTTGGTCCAGTTGTACCTCTCCACAATTCGTATGCTGCTCTGGCAAAGTGTGGTTCCTCTATGGAGGCACCCGCAGTGGAGACCAAGGAGGATGCTGGGAACCTCCACAAAGGAGATCCACAGGAGGGTGGCATTGGACCTCACAGGGGAAGGAAACAACTCCTGGTGGGGGACTCCATTGTTAGGAGGTTAGAACTGTGGGAGAAAGGGGAGAGGGAGGGAAGGAGGTAAGATGCTTGCCTGGCGCCATAGCTTGGAGGGACAGGAAGCAAATCCTCAGGATCACCAGAGCAGCTGCATGGGGGAGGGAACTGGATGTCATTGTCCACCTAGGGACAATTGATCTGGCTGAGAAAGGGATCAGAGCAGTGTAGGAAGACTTCGTGGAGTTGGGGAGGGACCTTAGATAAGTAGCACACACGGTAACCTCGGAGGTGCTGCCTGTCTATGGCATGGGTGTGGGGCTAGGGTGCTTCACACCATGGGATTCAATTAGTGGTTGAAAAACTGGTGCAGAGCTCAGGGGTTTGGCTTCATTGGAGACTGGGGGTCCACCTGGAGTGAAGCAGGCCTATACTGGTGTGATGGTCTGCATCTGTCCAGGAGTACCTCAGTGGAATCAACAAAGTCCAAGAGGGTAGCATCTTTCAGAAAAAGAGATGTGAAAGAACAAGGGGACACAATTTGAAGATAGAGGTGGGGACAGCTCAGGGGCAATGTGAGGACGTATTTTTTCACAGAGAGGGTGGTAGATGCATGGAACAGCCTTCCTGAGGAGCTTGTGGGGTCTAAAACTGGGAGAATTCAAGAATGCATGGGACAGACGTAAGGCAATTCTTGTGGGGGGGGGTAGGAAGAAATAGGCTGTTGGCTAGGATCTGCAGCTTATCCTGTAGGTAGGGAAATGGGCAGACTAGGTGGGCCAAGCAGTCCTTATCTGTCATCAAAGTCTATGTTTCTATGTATTACCTCTTCCAATTACTTGAACTGCCATACCTATATTGTAATCTGTTTACTTGTTGCCACCCCCTAGTTTCCTTTCCCCTTGGTCGCACCTGGAAATGAGCTTTGGCTCAGTGTGCCTCTCCTGGTTACTAAATTAAACATTTTTTTTTTTTTTATCATGGCTGCTGTTTTTTCACCTTGCTGCAGCGCGTGTTCCCACGTGGGGCATTCAGCCACCAGCCCTGTCCGCCCAGAGAGCTGGGTACCTCAAACCACACCCAGGAGGATCCGGGACAACAGTCATGCTATCCTGCTGGAGGGCCCCCCTGTGCCGCTCTCAGCCAGGATAGCCCTGGACCCTCCCCAATGGGACTCTGCACAAGTTCTTCAGGCAGCACAGGGCATAGCCATCAAGCTGCTCATTCATGCCCAGCTCTTTTCCGTCCTGTTACACCCACTGGGGCGCGGACGTGCAGTGACCTCAGGCACAATGTGCTGACGTCTACCCAACTTACACCTTGCTGGCAGTACCCCAGGGCGTCCACAGAGGTCGCTACCATGTGGTGAGTGTACCCTAGCACACCCCAGAACTAGGAGAGCAGTTGGCGGGTGCTCAATCCAGTCCTTCTCTGTTAACCCCGATGACCTGCCTGTTCCTGAACCCAGGTCGCCGGCATGACACGAGGTGGGCGTCCAGCGCCTCAGCCCTCAGTACCACCGGGACAGGTGGTTACTAAAATTTTAAATAAATAAATAACTGAATATAAAAAAAAAGCTCTTTGTGGGGGAGGAATAAGAACACTTCACCTAACCTATAACATGTAACTAAAAACATCAGGGTTGTACACTTTCTTGAGTTTCTCAGTAGAAAAGAACATTGTCTGTCCTTCAGTAAAGAAAACTGCAATTTATTAACATACTGTATGTGTATACAGAGTATTAAATAGTTGATATAGCAAAATGCTACACATCAGAGGGCAATGTTGACAATTTTTTGAATTGCATAGCATGAGATTTCTAAAAATGTTTTAATGTTTTTTTCCCATTCAAAACACGTTAAAAATTAAGCAGTTTTAATTTTGCTAATCTATGCCAAGTGCTATGGATTTTCACATTTGATTAACACTTTTGTGCACAAAACTGCTCATCAGTTTTCTCAATTTATTTCTTACCCTGGTGTACCTAGTCAGTACATGTCTGTATACTCCAAATGCCTTTGTATTCATAAGATGTACAGTACCTGGACGCATTCTTAGAATGCATTCTGCATGTACTGGTTGGTCCATTGACTTTAAACCTCTTACGGTAAACCATGTCTTATATGCTGCACTGTTAGGAACAATCAAGTTCTAGTCAGTGTCCCTGCTCTAGAAAACATTTGTGTGTAAAAGCTATTCTCTATTTTATACAGTGTTTGAGAAATGCAGGTTGGATCTGGGAGTGCAGCACTTGAGGGATGTATTAATGGTATGACTTCATCATCACAAAGTTATTGTCAGTGTTTGCAACAGTAGATATAAGTGGCTGTTGGCAATGGTCATAACAAGCCACACAAGGTGTTACAGTGCTGCACATATATCAGTGCCATAAAATGCATGGTTGTTGTAGTAGCTGGTTCTTCACTTCCTTGGACATTGTCTTGTTCAGAGCAGCTTTACTGTATTATAAGAAACGTCGGATCAAATTAAATTATTTGTTCTGAAGACTGGTTTGTTGTTTATGCTGAGAACATCTACTAATATGTCACCCTTGGCCCCTGTTCCTGGTGTATTGCACCTAGCTTTATAACCATTGCCACCTGCCCCTGGTGCTCTAAAGCCCCTCAGGCACCCCTGCAGTTATGCCATCATTCCCGACTTCCTTCCCCTTCCTCACCCATGCCCCTCCTTGCACTACTTACTCAATACTTGAATCCAGGCCTGCTCCATGAAAACTCTGTATATATGGTTGTATAGGTTTACTCTGTATCTATTGTAGGATAAGTTCTGTAGCACATGGTATTTAGCTTTCTGTCTTATTTCATAAATGTACTCCAGTGCTGTTATTAACCCCTTGTGTGTAATCCCTATTCTATGTAATGACTCTGGAAGTTGGTATTCCTCTCTATGTCTTGTTCATGTATCTTGCCCAGGTCCATCTCGAAAATGAGCTTGCTCAATGTTGTTCGCCTGGCTAAATAAAGATTTTGATTGATTGATTGATTGACTGACAAGTTTTCATTTTTCTGTTAAGACCTCAAAGCAGAATTTGTACTACTTTGACTGTGGGTTATCGTACCTTAATCCTACACATCATGTCAGACCACATGAGTTTTGTACCTATGTGGTTTATTATGGCAGTTTCAGACAGTCGTGCCCCAATTTTTAGAAAAAGTGTATAGCTTATAGACTGTAGGAGTTGTATATTCTTCTGAAGATTGTGTAAGTTTCTCTTTTAAAGGGACAGTGTCAATCCCCTTAGGCCTCCAAATGTCTCTAATTAAAAAAACTCATGTTATGATTGGTTACGTTTTGTAGAGATTGCCAATGTAGCTGGGAATTTGATTCCTGTTCATTTTTTCCTTTTTAAAAGTGGTGGGCGGTCTGTTTTTCACACTGGTGTTACCACACAAAAAGGTGTTTGTTTAATGTCCTTGATCAACTCCCACTGCACCTTTCCTGGACTTGGGAACATCCCAGTTTAGTCTGGCAACTCATGATGCAGCAGGAAGAAAGGTGAGTATTGCATCATGAGTGGCTGCACTGTTTGGAGGTGTTCCTAGTGTTCAGGAAGTATAAGAGCAGGTCAAGGATTTGAAACAAAACAAGATCAGGCATACCTACACCATTATTATGCATTTCATTTCTACTGAAGAATGAAGCAGATAAAACAGTCAGCAACATAAATGAATTTTAGGGAAGATAAGCAATTATAAAATGTGGATTTTCAACTAGAAATATGATGATGCACTGGAATTGACAGTGTCCCTTTAAAGGATGCCTAACACATTTTGCTGCGTTCCCCACAGTACTTTTTCCATTGTTTCATTAGCCTTATGTGTGTTACAGTACTTTCATAAGTGCATCCAATCAAGTAGCTAGAATTGCCCTTGGGTGGTGTGTTTCTTTGAGAGGGTGTTTTGGAGAGTCACTAGAGTGACTTCAGCCAAGTAATGTAAGAAAAAAGTGCAGAAAGCAGGAACACACTGAACTTCTATACATAAACAGACGTGTTATGAATACTGCTAAGGTGCTGTACTACAGATCTAGTAATTCTAATCACAGATACTTAAGTAGTAATGTACAAAGTGTGGTATGTCATGGGATATCTGAACACCTCCGGTACGTTGTGAAGCATGAGGCCACATGGTTGAGTATCTTATTCATCTGAGATGTGACGATATCCCATGACATACCAAACCCTGGAGTGTATTACTGGTGTTACACAATGGATCCATTTTTTATTATTAAAAGTAATAAGAAGTATCTTTTATTATATTTTTTATGTATATGCATACATTAAAAATATAGTTCTGTTTTGACCAGTAAGGTGGTACTGTTCTAAAAGATATGCTGGACTTTTGTGGTGTAGGGTTTGAATTAAGTACAAAAACAAAAGTTGGCTGGGACATTTTCTTACCCATGAGTATGTGATGGGAGTTAATCACAAGTAAGAAGATGTCTCAGCCAGTCAAGTTGCTGGATTATTTTGATCCATTATATAGTACTCATTATTCATTACATACTGTAGATGTTTTACTTCAGAGAGTGACAAATCCAAAAAGTGGAAACAGAAATTATTCTCCTCATTGTTTGTTGAAGAAGAAACACACATATATATATATATATATATATATATATGAATAAATATATATATATATATATATATATATATATATACGAATCACAGAACATTAAAAATAGGGAAAAACGTCCCTCATCCCTTCGTGAATCTGTGGTGTTCTGTTCCTTAGGGTTGGAATAGTCACGCAATGCAGCCTTGACATTACACTAACTTCAGCACCCTCTGTGCAAGCGTTACTTTGCTAGTATTTCACTTTGTCTGACAAGAGAGTGCTGTTCAGAAAAGACTGAGAGTGGACGTCATGTCTGTCTCTACATACTCAAGGATATTGTGAAAAACAATTTTGTTTTTCTTTTGAAGGTAACTACCCTAGTGAACACAAGCAACAAGGGACCATCCAGTAAAAAGAAAGGTCGTTCCAAGAAGGCACATGTGTTAGCTGCATCTGTAGAACAGGCTACTCAAAACTTTTTGGAGAAAGGAGAGCAGATTGCCAAAGAGAGCCAGGACCTTAAAGAAGAATTGATTGCAGCAGTAGAAGATGTTCGTAAACAAGGTATGCAATGTGTGAATCTCTGTTATGCAGTTTCTAAGAACCAGCAAGGATGAATAGAATTTCAAATGCATTCTGCTAACTTCTGCTCATATGATCAGAAAACGAGTTTCAGTATAAACGTGTTCACTCTGCTTCATGTTTATGGATGCAGCAATGTTGATATACCCAAATAATAGTTTACAGTCCATGCACAACAATATCTAATTAAGCAATAATGCTCGACAGGGTGGGCGGTATTGGGCAATACCGGACCGGCCAGGGGCGTAATGAGGCCCGACGCCGCAGGCGGAGGGCCTTATAGCCCTTGGCCAGTCCGGTATTGCCCATACCGCCCACCCTGGAGGGCATTATTGCGTTTAGAAAATGGGCATCGTTGTAAATTTTTATTGACTTGTAAGAAAAAAGAAGAAATTTGTTTGTAAATATAGACAAAGACTACAAAAAATATATAGTTTTGATTAAATAGTCCCTGTCATTTTCTGCTGTTCTGTCTGCTGTTGCACCCCCAGCCATTCCCTGCTGTTGCACCCCCCCAGCCATTCCCTTCTGCTTGTCCCACTTCCGAAGCGACACACATATATTGTACCACCGTCCCCCAGCTGCCGTCGTAGTGTAGAGGTTTAAAAGTAATCATATTTCTTACTTCAGTCCTCTGTCCCCTACAAAGTCTTTCGTCGCTGTAACTCCTACGGCTTTCACCCTCGGTCGCGCATTTTCTGATTCTGGACTTCCTGGTTATGCGATGCAGGGTCAAGGCTGTCACGTAACCTTGCGTGACCCTGCATCGCATAACCAGGAAGTGCAGTCGCAAATGCGTGACCGAACCCGTAAGGCCCCAACAGCATTTTATCCGGGTACAACAACGGACACAGTAGTTAAGTGCAGTTTGTTTGTTTCGGTTTTAACATGTTCAGTTCCACGACAGGTGGGGGACGGTGAGTAGTTATTTTTTTGTCGGTTAGCGAGGGAAAAAAAATGGCGGCTCGACAGATGCCAACTCGGGGTGCCCAAAGATATTTTATGGTAATGGGGCACTTCGAATTGGCACATCTTTCGGAGCGGGCGTCTGTCGATACTTAATGTACCCCAGTGTGAAGGCTTTCAGCCAATGAAATTGAAGCAAGTGTCTAGCCCATTTTCTAAACATGTATAGTATTGTATAGTGACGTGAGCAAATGCTTGCCTCCTTTTCTGGTGTCCTGCAGGAGAATCATGTGGTGACATGGGTGTTTTTATCGGCTTGATAATTGTGGTTGGAATTTGATCAATGAAACCAATGGGCATAAACTGTAACACTTCTCTGTCTGACCTCCTACTAAAAAAAAGCATCCTGATTGCCAATGGTAGTGTGTTACATTACTAAATACAGTGCTTCAGATAAGATGCATACAAGGGCTATTTACAAGTGCACACAGTCTGCAAATATTTATTCATTTATTACAGTATCAGAATTGCAACCCTTTGAGTCAAGGACTCATTTACAAAGGCTCATCGTCATGCACAGAATAGGACGGGGCAGGAAAAATATACAGTGAGAGGAAAACAGTAGTGCAGGAACAGTAGTATGGCAATAATATTTACAATAAAAATTTGTACAATTAAAATACAGGTGGGGAGGGCCATGCCAATGAGAGAAAAGCCCCTTTTTGCAGGAGACAGGCCTATACATGATGGTAGCTAAACAAGAAGGCGTGATCATTGAGGATATATACTTCGAAGACCTTATGCCCCTTTTTTGTCTGTATAGCATACCATATATAGTCTTGCAGCATCCTTAGCAGTGTAAATGGTGTCTTAGACATCAATGCAGGAAGCGCAGAATCCCACCAATAACAGCGAAAGTGAAGAAATGCGCTGTGCTTGCCGGCTTTCAGTTACTTTCATTTAAGTGCATGGGCCTCGGACTCAGCGGCAGCGCTTTCTGCACTGTGATCTAGACAGCACAGAACCATCTTCTAGCTGATGCCGATAGCATCAGACGCACCTCCTACACTCCTTCTCCTACCGCCATGTGGTCAGTCCTGCTGCTAAGCATGCGCGGTCTCTGATTGGCAGGAGACATTGGGGCTCAAGGAGAGAAGGAGAGTGGAAAGGTGGATACGCAGAAATGTCCAAAGTGGAAAAATTAAAACAGCGTCAAATTAAACAAGCAAAGAGAAGTGGAACGGAAGTGACCGACCAGAAACGAGCAGAGAAAAATATAGTAATAAACTGTGTGATTCAAGAGAAACTGAGAGTCGGAGAGGGTGAGGGAGAGAGAGATAAACCATATCAGTCAGGCTTTAGGGAAAAGCAGGGGACACAGAAAATAAATACAAAGATGGCACATATTAGAAAGAGAAAAGAAATTAACAAAAAGATGGCACAGATTAGAAAGAGGAAAGAAAGAAAGAAAACTATCATAAAGACTAGGCAGACAAAATGAGCAAAAAGGTGAAGGCGAGAGAGAGAGAAGAGAGACATACAAGAAAGACTACACAGGGTCAGGTAAAAAATGAGAAACTAGCAATGTACTCTAGAAATAATATACATTGATTTAGAGGGTTGCATACCTTGTTTGGGGGGGGGTGTTATAAAATTCATACATAGTAAGGTAGCCGTGATTTACTGTACATTGGAGCGAGTAACTTATTTTCAAGTGTGATGAGTGGAAACATTTTCAAAAAACATTTCTGCTGTGGATCAGCAGGAGGGAGAAGGATTGGCGATCGGAGTTCTCTCCTCTCTCGAGGAAGGACTAGTTCTCCCGCCCGTGACTGCCCTCTCGCGGTGGCTGGAGGGCAGTAGAGGTCGGAAGGCTCAGAAGCCGACATGCTTATGTTGGAGGGGAGGGAGGGAGGGAGGGAGGAAAATGGAAAAAGGCTGGGGCTCCACAGACCCTTTATGGCCCGACCGCTCTGGCAAAGTCTGCCCCCTGCCACCAGATTTGCCGTACCGGGTGGCGGGGGACTGTCGGTGGACCTCCACCTGGCCCTGCTGTGGAGAGGGAATCCAAGGGTGAACCTCGGGGGGCAGACGAGCTGGGGTCAGGCCAGAGGATGAACCCTCTCCAAGGGAGGGGATTATAGCCCCGTGCAGCCCGTGGCAGGCATTACAAAAAAAACCAAAAATGAAAGATTTCTACCTTTCAATCTCATACCCTGCACCAAGCATTCATAGTAATATATCAATTTAGGGATGGAAGAGATTACTGTAAATCCATCATGTTTGCCCTCTTACTACATAAGCTGCGATGAAAAAAGTGTTATGTGCAGACACTTAATAATTTATAGGGATTCTCATCCCAGTCTACTACCCTGGATACCTGGGGATTCACTTGCAAGTGTGCGACTTTCTTCTTTCATTCTGTTAATAGATTAGGATTGTTAAATTAAGCAGCTAGGTAATTACACATGTATGGGTAAATTAACATAATTTGCATTTTCGTCTGAGATTTCAATTTTGCTGTCTAAATGTGCCTTATATAAAAACATAATGCATTTCAAATTGTTTTCCTAAAGTTGATATTTTCAAGTAATTATGCAGCACATGTCTTTAGTTCCCTCTCTGGAGTATTTTGTGTGTTTTTCCTAGCATAATAATTTGTTTTTCTAGGCTTATATGGAAACACTTTTGGCTGTGACATTTGCAGTATATCAAGGTTTTGATTTTCTCGTCAGAACTTGCATACTGCTTTGCAAGTCTGCTTTTCTCCCTTACATATGCATGGAGCACACTTTCATTTTGAACCCCCATATGTTTTCCCAACAACTAAGCTTCACATGAATGAGTAAATCTTTTTTTTTTTTAACTTTAGTCATTTTGCTGTAAAGCATTACAAATAAAACAAACTTACATAGGTAAAAGCAAACTTACATAGCAGAGAGACATGTAGAATTGATTTAATCAGATAACTATGGCAGGATACTAGACAATCAGCTTTTGTTACAGTACTTAATAATCTGATAAACGCAGTCCATTCCAGAGTCTTTTACTTATGAGCCTCTGCAGCATGACTCTAGACCTATAAAAGAAGCATCTTTTAAAAATCCAACCTATTGTCCCTTCCACCAAGGAAAAATGCTCCATTCGAGCTGTAAAGGTCCAGAAAAGAATTATATGTAAGCAGTCTATAATTAGATAGCTGCTATCCCCCGAACTCTCCTCCCTCCGCAGCTACATAACTAATTTATATTGATTGACAAGCTGATAACATTATAACTGTACTGAAGTGCAGAGTGAAAAACAGTATATTGATAAACACCAGCAGTCTGGGTAAACAGAACCACCTTGTTATAGCTGTTGTAATTGGGGGCAAGAAGTCTTAGTGCCGCTGACTTCTGGCTCCTCGATTCTGGCCCTCTTGCTCCATCACCCGATGCTGCCACCAGGAGCAACAATAAGCCATGAGGCCACTGCCATTTTGACTCAAACACAAGCTAGACACTGGAGCCTGCGGTCAGTCTAAAAGCTCAGAATGTGGGCCGGCCCGTTGGCGCAGTGGTTGGATTTCCGCATGCGATGCCGGCTACCCGGGTTCAGGAACAGACCAGGGTCGCTGGAGGGCGGCGGGAGAGAAGAGATAGAGCGTCCAGGACTGCTCTCTCCTTCTCCCGAGGAGGAGTGAGGGAAGTGCCGGAGCATCGATGACCCCTGGCGGAGGCCAGGAGTCACACAGCCACCGGCACTAGTACGTATAGGAGGCGGGGCGGATGCTAGGCGTCATTGCACAACCCCACCTCCCCCAGAAAACGGGAAAATAGACAGCTGCCAGCCGCCTTCAATGAAGCCCGCCACGGGTTTCAATTAGCTCCTCAGGCCAGCCCTCCGACCTATCCCGAAGACTGCGGCATGCAGGTGGAGTGCCGCAGCCCCGCCGTGGGGGGTAAGCCACGGGGAGGTATCGGAGAACCCTTAGCCGATTTGGGGAGTGGAAGCCGCCTTCCATGACCAGGCCGAAAGTACCAGGTGGCGGGCAGCTAGGGTGGTGGCAAAAATAATAAATTAAAAAAATAAATAAATAAAAAATAAAAGCTCAGAATGTAGTGACTAGGAATGAAACTCATCCATCCCACCCAACCACTACCAGTGAGCACTAAACATGAGAACATGTTATAACATTTCTCAACATAATTAAACAGCAGAGCAACAGGTTATCATGAAGTAGTATCTAAACATTTTGATAGGAAGTTTTACACTACCCTTCCCCTCAATCCTCAGTGTCCGAGATGTCATGCTGGGATTCTGTGGCTAAAAAGTCCTGTTTAATCTTTTCCAGCCTCTTGCCTGCCTCCTTAGGATCGTTGAATAGATGCGGTGTCTCACCGTAGGAGATTTTAAGCTATGCTGGAAGTTGACGGGAAAGTGCAATCCACAGTTCTCTGAGCCCTGCAAGGACTCCATCAAACGATCTTCTGCATTCACGAGTGGAGTAACTAAGATTTGGGAAGCAATGAGCAGTCCCCAAATCCAGAATCCTTAAAGGGCTACAAGCTCTAGCCTTCTTCAAGATTTTCTCTCTCTGGTATGGACCTCCCATAAGTACAAGGAGTGTCCATGGAAGATCTGTGTTTGCTGGTTTGCACCACAACACCCAGTAAGTCCCCGAACCAGGTAAGAAGGAGATTCTGCACAAAGTTGACCAGGTTTTGTCCTTCCAAACCTTCTGTAATACCTATTATGCAAACAGTTGAAGCTCTGGACAAGTTCTCCAGGTTTTCTAAGCAGTGCCATAAAAGTGTTTTCTTCACAAGTCACATTACAGCCATCATAGTTTTGTTAGACTTATCAGAAGCGGACTTTGATTCTGTCATAACTTGGTCTATTTTGGTTTGTAGAACCGTAACTCTGTAATTAAAAGAATCGACCTTGGCCAAAAGTTCTTTTACTGAGGTCAGGACCACATCTTTCATGGGCTTCAATGTGGGTTCCACTTCTGACATTGCTCCCATAGCTGCTCATTATTCATCGGTGTGCCAGCTGGCACGGGCTGCTGTCCTTTTCCAGAGTCGGTTGGCTGTTGATTTTTCGAGGTGTCTCGTATATCGCCTCACAGAATACACCAGTTTGAATCTCCAGGCAAGCACCAAGGAGACAATGCAGACATCGACAAAACTGAGATTGGCACAGAAATTATTAGTTTGACATGTGTTACAAGCAGCACTCCAAAGAGAGCATGTATACTGGTCGGCTGCTGGCCTCCCCCCGTAAATCTTTTTTTTTTTTACTTTATTTTTATTCGTATGTAACCCCCCTGCAAATGGGGGTTCCCAAAAGACTTCCAGGAGTTTGCTTGTGTAACCCCTAGATGGCGCTATCCCAGGGGCTACTACCCCTGCCTGATTTGCCACTAACAGGTTGAGGGGCCTGGATCCAATGGCGGGTGCCTCCACCCAGAGGTCAGGGTTTGCAATAGTTAAACTTACTTGGTCACAGCCCTCTGGGACACTGCAACCCCCCTTTCTTCCCACTAGTGGCCCACACAATATATCAGAATTACCTTCACAGTATACACTTACCCCCAGGGCTGGTTCAGGCACTGGGACCTCCTGTAAAATAAGATACAGTGCAACAATCACAGTACAATACTTTAACATAGACAAATACCTCAGGCAGTATAACTTTGCTGAAACAAGCAGCTCTGATTTATTTAGGGGAATATAACAAGGACAGGGGGAAATCAGGTTAATTAGCTTATCACTTTACTCATCTACCTATGGCTCTGTGCACAGGCCTATCCCTACCAGTTACTGTCCCTGGGTACCCAAGCCCTAGTGGCTAGTCCAAACCGTGGCAGCTGGTAGGGGCGTTTCCACAGAGAAAAGAAAAATTAGTTTAAACAGTCAGCAGTACAGTGATTCCATTTGGATTCAATGTGGCAATTCAACAGGGCGACCCTGAATTAGTACTCACGACCTCCAAACAAGATAGGGTCCTTCAATGTCAGCAGGGCTACTCTTGAGCTCCACGAGACTCCTTACACATTTATATGGCAAACTGCAACAGGCAAAAGTCCTTTAATGGCAGCAGGATTCACTTGAGCTAACCAAGCCTTCCACACATTTATATGGTGAACAGTAACAGGCAAAAGTCCTTTAATGGCAGCAGGATTCACTTGAGCTACAAGCCTCTTCACACATTTATATGGTAAAACAGAAAGTACTATACCAGGCAGGCTGCTTCTCTATCGATCGCAATTACTGCACAATACCGGGAGAACACACAGCAGATTCAGTTCCTGACAGACCGAGTGCAATTCAGCAATTTCTCCAGTCTTCTACAGGGTGAGCCTGGTTTCTACTCTTCAGATATCCTTTGATTCTCTTCACAGGACGGATTCAGTCCTAACAAGCAGTTACACAAGCTGCAGACCGGAACTCTGGGCCTTACACACGTTTCCCGACTAAAACTGCACACTGAAAAAGCACAGGGCTCCTTCCTTCTTTACTGCCAGAGCTCAACTGAAACTCCAACAGACAAAACCGGGCACTTCCTTTGAGTTCCTCCCAGTTCTTGACTGGATTGGCTGTCACTCACAATAGACTGCTCCTGTTGGTCCAAAAGGCGCCGAAGTCTAAACTACATCTCCCAGAGTCACTGCCCATACAATCCTCTTGTGGCTGGCTCAGATTATGAGTCAAGTTCTGATTCGTCAAGGCACCATTTGAGCTAGCTTACCCCACACTGATTGGTCCAGTTCAGCAGTTCAAAACCAGAATGGGGAACTAGGCAGACACAGTTCTGACTGCAAAAAGCAGGTTAGACAAACTGTAATTTCATTATTACTCTAAATGGTTTCTGGCAAACAGTTACATCTTTCAGATAGGTTCCTTTGCACTCCTAGTGACTGCAAAAATGGAGTGAATTGGCAGCAGCTCGAGTGGTACTCAATCAAGAAACACACAGTCCCCATACAAACTAATTATGTCTGCAAGCAGACAGCTCTTAAAGAGACAGTACCAGAGGTTCTAAAAACACTCACTGATAAATGGCTTAAGAGCAAACACCATTCAGGCTTGGAGCATTCAAGCAAGCTCCTGAAGTCTTTTGGGAACCCCCATTTGCAGGGGTTTTACCCTTCCTGGCCTGGGAAAGCTTGACGTCTCTCGTCAAGCAAGTTCCCATAGTTTTAACTGCAACCATATACATTTGCATTAGGCTCACACATGTAATCATCAGTCAATATATAATTTTACCAAGAACACATTTCTGAAACATTGCAGTCGTCCTCTTTACACAGTATTAATACACATTGTACCATAACTCAAGTTATTACCTCTTGTACATGAAACCTGAAGAGGGGCCCTTCCTATCAGTTACCTTGGGGCTGGATGGGGCAAGGGCACCATATAGAAGAGGCAACACAAGTAACTTGGAGTTAGCACTGACGCTCAGTTTGGGCAATGAGCTCGGGGACACATACACTCCTTTATGGACAACATTGAGAGGCAGATCCACTGGCCGCCAGGGAATCATAACTGAGGTGCACCACAGGCTTTACAGCTCGACCAGTCTTTCTAGGGGAACTGTTACAGTCTCTGCACTCTGAGCCTCATTTTCAGCATTGTCCTCACTTGTCAGGGAGTCTCCATGGGGTAGAGGCTAGGAACTTGGGGCACTTTCAGCTCCAGGAGTTACAGTTTCTGAGTCCACAACATTTGGCTCGCATGGAGAGCTTTCGGACACTGGCAGTGGACTGTCAGGGCACTCAAAATACTCTTCTTGTTCTGGTGTATCACCAGTCTGACCCAATCCATCATTTTCCTACCCTGAAAGCTCAAACAGTTCAACCATGCACAATGATTCCATTTCATCTGATCTGATGCTTTGCACTTCACTTTCTGGGAGCATTGGCTCCAGGGACGAAGCTGGGGGCTTGGACAGTCAGAAGGCCAGCTTCATCTCCAGTATTGACTAGGGGATTGCCCGAAACAATTGACTCAGTTCGTAAGAAGGATAGTATTCAAAGTCCTCTCACTTTCTTCCGATATGGACTGACAGTCATGCTCAACTGGGACTTGTGGAGGGAACACTTTAACTTTGCTTCTGTAGGTGCAGACTTTCTTGATCTTTTCTTAGCAGCAGCTCTAGTCACTGGTCCAGAGGGGCATCTTCTAGGGGCTCAGACTCAATTAAGATTTGTCCAATGGGCAGTAAATGATTTCTATGCATTGTTTTTACATCTTTGAATTATTCTCAGGCCTTACTTTGTACACTGGCAGATCATCTAGTTTGCCCACTACAATGTGAGGAGATGGTGCCATCTGTCAGCAATCTTGTGCTTGCCATGCAGTCCCAGATTTCTTAGCAATACCGATCTCCCTCCTGGAGTTCCTGTGCTTTCACCTTTTATCATACCTTTCTTTGTTGGCCAGATTTCTTTTGGCAGCCATGGTTTGAGCCAGTTGAGTACGATGGAGTTAGCTGGGCCTTTAACTTTTGCACATACTGTAAATAGTTGTCAGCTTGAACCCCATCAGGAGAGACCCCAAAACACACATCTACGGTGAGTCGAGCTTCTCTTCCAAACATCAGGCGGTAGGGGAGAACCAGTGGCATCACTTTTGGTGCAGTTATAAGCATGTACCAGGGTGCTAATTTGTTGGCTCCATCTAGGCTTGTCCTTTGGGTGCAGGGTGCCTAGCATATCTAGCAAAGTGCGGTTGAAGCGTTCAGGCTGTGGGTCCCCTGGGGTGGTAAGGAGTGGTTCTGGACTTTCTCCTCCCCAGAGAAAGCATCTCTTTGATCAGGCGACTCTCAAAGTCTCTCCCTTGATCAGAATGGATTCTTTGTGGAGCCCATAGTGAACAAAAAGTTTTCTACAAGTACTTTGGCCACAGTGGATGCTTTCTGGTCTTTGGTGGGAAAGCTTGGGCATATCTCGTGAAATGGTCAGTGACCACCAGCACATTACTGATATTTCTTTGATCTGACTCCAAACTCAGAAAATCAATACAGACCAGCTCCATGGGTGCACTGGTGATTATGTTAACAAGGGGCAGCCCTCTGGGGCAAAGCTTTCCTCTGTAAGCAGCGACTACAAGTTCGAATGTGTTGCTCCACATCAGCCCCATCTTAGGCCAATAGAATCTGGATCTCACCAAGTCAAGTGTTCTGTCTATACCAAGGTGCCCCATGTGGTTGTGCAAGGACCTCAATACTGAGTCTCGAAAGGCAGTGGGCAGCACTAGTTGTTGTTTGTCTACTTGTCCCCTCTGTCTACTGTTTCTCTGTATAACAGTTTATTGATCAGTTTCAACTTAGGACCTTCTTTGTATAACAGTGCAGTTCTCAAATCAGTGGGCGTAATTTGGAACATCTTTTCCTGCATAGAGGCTTCTAAAGCTGATTTGATCATGGGATTGGGATTGAGCCGCCCGAATACGGTCATTGTCCAGCTGAGGCAGTGCACCAATGTCTATTGCAGAAAAGTGGCAATAAGCAGCAGGTATGCAATTCTCAGAGGGTCCCAAGCAATCCACCATGCAGTCCACTGCGTCCGTGGACATTTGTTCCTCCCTGTCAAACTTCCGGCAGAGTGCCCGAATGTCAGGTTCTGCCAATCGGACCCAATCATTCTGGGGAACAGGCCTCCGGGAGAGAGCATCAGCATCAATGTGGTTCAGACCTGCTCGGTATTCGAGAGCATAGTCATATGTAGATAATGCAGAAAGCCACCTATGGCCAGTGGCATCCAACTTAGCTGAGGTCTGCACATAGGTCAAAGGATTATTGTCAGTTTTTACTAGTATTTTAGCCCCATACAAGTACTCATGGAATTGGTCAACAATAGCCCACTTCAAAGCTAGGAACTCTAACTTATGTACAGGATAGTTCTTTTCGGATGGGGTCAGGCTTCTACTGGCAAAGGCCACTGGTCTCAGGCCATTCTCGTGCTCTTGGTACAACACAGCCCCCAACCCTTGCAAGCTAGCATCAGTGTGCAGGACGTAAGGTTTTCTTGGATCGGCATAGGCCAGCACTGGAGCATGGGTAAGTTGATATATGATCTCATGAAAAGCAGTCTCACAATCAGAGTCCAGCGGGCCCCAAATACTTCACTCAGATGAAAATACACTCTTTCAGTCTTGAGGAGCTGACTTTTGGTATTTTTGTGGGTTGGGGATACCCTTGAGTAAGGTTAAGTAAAGGGCGGATCACTCTTGAATAGTCCTTGATGAAGCCGATAATAACCACAGAATCCCAGGAATCTTTGCAGTTCTTTTAGATTTTTGGGCTGTGGCCAGGTGGTCAAGGCCTCAACTTTACTTGGGTCGGTCTCTATTCCTCGGTGGATACTATGTGTCCACATACTTTACTGATGTTTGAAAGAATTGACACTTATCAATGGACAGTTTAAGGCCAAAGTCCTCCAGTCGGTCCAATACCTTAAATAATCTGCTCTCATGTTCCTCCAGTGAGCTGCCAAACACAATAACATCATCTAGGTATACCAGGCACTCTAGTAAGTTCATGTCCCCACTGCACGCTCCATCAATCGTTGAAAAGTGGCTGGGGCACCTGAAATCCCTTGAGGCATCCTCATGAATTCATAGAAGCCAAGCGGACAGATAAAGGCTGTCTTCTCCACGGTCCTCTGGGGCCATGGGATCTGGTAGTACCCACTGCGGAGATCCAACACAGAGAACCACTTGCTCCCGTTTAGGCAGTCCAAAGCATCCTGAATGCGGGGCATTGTGTACTGATCAGGGATAGTCCGCGGTTTAAGGTGCGATAATCCACACACATCCTTACTGTCCCATTCTTTTTCCTCACTACCACAATGGGGGAAGCATAAGGGCTTCTGGATTCTTGTATTACACCAGCAGCTAACATCTCTTGCAGATGCCGTCTCACATCATCTATGTCAGCAGGTGCCAGGCGTCGAGACCTCTCCACGAAATGGTCTTTCGTCATGCAGCGGATATTGTGCTCAGCTCCTTTCGCATCCTCAGTCCCATTCCTTTAAAAACACCTGATCTCTCTTGGCAAGCTTCTCACTGATCCTCACTTTCCATTCAGCTGGCAATGGGGAGTCGCCGAAATCAAACAAGTCAGGCGTTACTCTGTCATTCTTCCTTGAACTCTTGTGCTGGGTAGCACTGCAGTGTCTGCACAATGCACATTAGCCAGGATGCAACCTCTATTTACTCGAATGTCTCTTCCAGACACATTATGAACTTGGACCATTACCCTTCTGGCATAAGCATGGGCTCTAGCGGGCAAAATACTAGGCTTGACCAGCAGTCCCTCTGGCAATTTTCCATCGCCTGGTGCATCCAACATTAATATTTTATTCTTAACATCCTTTCCAATCTGGACCTCTCCTGTAAGGTACACTGGGCATTTGGCGCCAGGATCAGAGACTCAGGATCCTTCTTCCATACAATTCGACCGGTTCCTCTGGTTCTATTTTTCAGCATCTCTCTGTGCCTCATAGGCCTTCTTAATTAAAGCCGGAACTCTTAAAGCTCTACTAGTCTTTGACCCTGTTTTCATAACACAACTGTGCCAGCCTTCCGAACATATGAGCATTTGTTCCAATCAACAAGGACACCATCATACAGTCCAGTGGGGGACACACTAAGGCTAGGGTCTCTACTTGTTCGGCCACTCCAGCCACGGAGGTGGGAAAGACAGCCAAATTCGGATGTACCCAGAATAGGGGTAGGCCTTCTCACTTAACCCCCATACATGCAGTCCTTCTAATGGTTGTAAGGGTACGTCTGACAAATGCTTCTGATACCAATCTTGGAACATAATTGTCACTTGGAAGCCACTGTCTAATACAGCTCTTGTAGACACTCCATTCACCTTTACAGTGGTCTCCATGGAGGGACCCACTATTCTGGACCAGTCTGGAGGCCGGTAGTGGGGCCTGGGCAGCTGACCTTGCCACAAAAGGCGTGAGTTAGCATTTTGGTGCCCTCACTGGGATCATTTGTGCACCTCTTAACCACTGATTTGTTCTCCGAAGCTCTCCTTGTAGCCTATATGCAACTTTGTCAGTGTCTTTTGGGGACCGGCATTCCCTCTTCATGTGCCCATCCTTCCCACAATTATAGCAAAACATACTTTCTGGAGTTTGAGCTGGCCGAGGCGCCACACTGGGAGCCAGGGCGGGGGTATTACTAACTGGAAACCTTGGTGCCATCTCTGTCTGCGGCGTGATAAGCATTTGGAGACATCTCGTCAGTTTCTCCACTTCCATGGTCAAGGAATTGAGTTTGGAGCTGTTATCAGCAGGAGATACATGGGTGGGTACCCCACCCCCATAGCAGATGCAGTCGGATATAGGTCAGGGCCCGTACTTGCAGGCGTGGCCTTCATAAAGGACTGTTTTGAATTCCGGATCTCTCTCAACAGTTCACCCCATTGTGGCATATCTTTTCCTTGTCAGAGCACTCATTGACTGTCAACCTCTGCCCTGAACTTCACTTGATGGGTCACCCTCAGCCACTCGGTCATAGCCACAGCTATTGGTGCAGGTCCCTCCTGAGGTCACCTTTTCTCAACTCCTCAATTTCTCTCATTAACTCATCATAGGAGGTGGGATTCCAGTCGATTTGCCAGGCGTAACTGAAGCAACAGCAGTTCTGAGAAGGGGCAGACTTAAGGATCCTGTCCAGCCTGGTTCGGTCCAGTTCAATCGCTGGCAAACTACCCTTTCTGAGGCATTCTTGCAACAATTTTTCCAGCCGAGATACATACACAGACAACAACTCCCCTTGGTACTGTTGTGCATTTCTTACTCTCCACCATAGATCCTCATCAGAATCTGGGCTCCCATACACATTCTCCAAGGCCTCAAGATAGGCCTGTGCAGTCGCTTCAGGGTTACTGGCTCGTTTAGCACGGATGGTAGCCAGGGCAGGACCTCGGAGGCTCTCACTAACCCTCTTCGCTCTCGAGCTTCCGAGCATTGCCATTCTAGCACTTGGGGGCAACATAGTCTATCCAGGTCTCCCAGTCATCCTCCCTTGGGGGTGGGAGGTGCCAGAAGATCCTCAACCTTCGGTAAGAGTCGTGACTAATGGCAGGTGCAGAAATAGGAGTCTGCATTGGTTCAGCCACCATTACGGGTACTGGAGCAGGAGAGGGTGTTGGGAGAACACCCCAGGTGGCAAGAATAGTTTCTTCAAGTCCTCCACAGTTTTCCCTTCCCCAGCAACCATTTAGCAAATTTCTCCTCAAAAGTTTCAGACAGTGGTGGGGCTCATTCCCCGGTCTTTACTGTACTTAGTTATCACTCTCCAGGCAGTGAGGGCTCCCTCTGGGTAATGGTCTGTGGCACTTTGGAGCTATCTATGGGATCCTTAAACTCTACTAGGGCCAGGAAAGTGTGGGTGAGCAGATTAGCATGCCGACCCACCACCAGGGTTTGTAAACCTTCCACCTTGGAAAGTACTCCCTGTACAGTGTCCGTATTGATACCAGGGGATGTCCAGGATAAGCATAGCATTTTGGGGTCGATCTCCTCCCAGTACACCACTCCACCAGCCGTGCACAGCCACTTCTGTCGGGGTACCCATTTTTTCTTAACAGTGGTTCATAAATATGGCCACTAGAGGACACACAATCCCAGCGGTGAGCTCCAAGATGTAACCCCTAGATGGCGCTATCCCAGGGCTACCCCTGCCTGATTTGCCACTAACAGGTTGAGGGCCTGGATCCAATGGCGGGTGCCTCCACCCAGAGGTCAGGGTTTGCAATAGTTAAACTAACTTGGTCACAGCCCTCTGGGACACTGCAACCCCCCTTTCTTCCCACTAGTGGCCCACACAATATATCAGAATTACCTTCACAGTATACACTTACCCCCAGGGCTGGTTCAGGCACTGGGACCTCCTGTAAAATAAGATACAGTGCAACAATCACAGTACAGTACTTTAACATAGACAAATACCTCAGGCAGTATAACTTTGCTGAAACAAGCAGCTCTGATTTATTTGGGGATATAACAAGGACAGGGAAATCAGGTTAATTAGCTTATCACTTTACTCATCTACCTATGGCTCTGTGCACAGGCCTATCCCTACCAGTTACTGTCCTGGGTACCCAAGCCCTAGTGGCTAGTCCAAACCGTGGCAGCTGGTAGGGCCCTTTCACACAGAGAAAAGAAAAATTAGTTTAAACAGTCAGCAGTACAGTGATTCCATTTGGATTCAATGTGGCAATTCAACAGGGAGCGACCCTGAATTAGTACTCACGACCTCCAAACAAGATAGGGTCCTTCAATGTCAGCAGGGGCTACTCTTGAGCTCCACGAGACTCCTCACACATTTATATGGCAAACTGCAACAGGCAAAAATCCTTTAATGGCAGCAGGATTCACTTGAGCTACCAAGCCTCCTCACACATTTATATGGTGAACAGTAACAGGCAAAAGTCCTTTAATGGCAGCAGGATTCACTTGAGGTACACAAGCCTCTTCACACATTATATGGTAAACAGAAAGTACTATACCAGGCAGGCTGCTTCTCTATCCCGATCGCAATTACTGCACAATACCCGGGAGAACACACAGCAGATTCAGTTCCTGACAGACCGAGTGCAATTCAGCAATTTCTCCAGTCTTCTACAGGGTGAGCCTGGTTTCTACTCTTCAGATATCCTTTGATTCTCTTCACAGGACGGATTCAGTCCTAACAAGCAGTTACACAAGCTGCAGACCGGAACTCTGGGCCTTACACACGTTTCCCGACTAAAACTGCACACTGAAAAAGCACAGGGCTCCTTCCTTCTTCACTGCCAGAGCTCAACTGAAACTCCAACAGACAAAACCGGGCACTTCCTTTGAGTTCCTCCCAGTTCTTGACTGGATTGGCTGTCACTCACAATAGACTGCTCCTGTTGGTCCAAAAGCGCGAAGTCTAAACTACATCTCCCAGAGTCACTGCCCATACAATCCTCTTGTGGCTGGCTCAGATTATGAGTCAAGTTCTGATTCGTCAAGGCACCATTTAGAGCTAGCTTACCCCACACTGATTGGTCCAGTTCAGCAGTTCAAAACCAGAATGGGGAACTAGGCAGACACAGTTCTGACTGCAAAGCAGGTTAGACAAACTGTAATTTCATTATTACTCTAAATGGTTTCTGGCAAACAGTTACATCTTTCAGATAGGTTCCTTTGCACTCTAGTGACTGCAAAATGGAGTGAATTGGCAGCAGCTCGAGTGGTACTCAATCAAAGAAACACACAGTCCCCCATACAAACTAATTATGTCTGCAAGCAGACAGCTCTTAAAGAGACAGTACCAGAGGTTCTAAAACACTCACTGATAAATGGCTTAAACGCCAAACACCATTCAGGCTTGGAGCATTCAAGCAAGCTCCTGGAAGTCTTTTGGGAACCCCCATTTGCAGGGCATGGCTGGTCCCACCATGGGATCACACAAAACAGGCAAGAGGTAACCAGGAAGTAGCTACAAGTGAAATTCATTGGGCTATAGTGCTTACACGCAGAGGAATTAGATTTAAAAAGAGAGAACTGAGCAGCAAGGAGTGAGGGTAAGCAGTAAAATTACAAAAGAATACTTAGAAGTTTGACTTAGAATTCTGAATAGAAAAATGAAACGATGTTACAAGAGACCAACCGGGGAAAACTTTGGATATATTTTCACAGATCACAAAGAAACAAATCCCACTCAGAGAAGCTCACAGTCTCTTTTAAGGTATGCTGCAACAAGATAAACAAAACATAAGCTCCTTTGGCAATATTTAAATGAAATTCACTGTGTTAGCAGCAGGGTGTTAAAATAATTTGTGTATGTCATTACAGGCCCTAAACTATCCTTCAAACGTTAAGAAGTTCCAGGATTACTATAAGGTATGCTGCAAACCAGTTAAAAGGAGACAAGCCTTTTGGCAGTAGTTAAACTCAGTTTCAAGTTGTGAGCAGCACTGTGTTCATAAATACTCTGTGTATGTCATTACAGGATTTAACTGAATTTTAAAATAAGTGCAAACACACCCTGTGGATAAATAAGAACATACAATACAAAGGTGTATAAGCAATAATCTTTATTGAATGGTATGTGTATACACCAAAGAACTGTAAATGAAATATATAAAAACAGTATTACTTTAGAAAGTATGGATTACTAACATGAAACACATGTATTTACAGATATTTAAAAAGGAACGAGTAAAATTCAAACCCCGTGAACAAGCTCCAAGTCGAGCGAAACATAGGGGGAAGACAATAACAAGAAAGATTGAAGACAAATATTTGATTGAAGAGTGTTTACTTCAAAGGGCCCCTAACATTACCAATATGCATTTTCTGATTTCCAAAGCCTAAATTGGGGGTGAAGAATCTAGAAGACAACCATTACCAACTAAAATAATGTTCACATCTGCTTTTATATCGAGCCTGGTGCCTCAGGTAAGTGAGGGAATAATGTCCCTCCAAGGAAGTGGGGGGATGTGGCATGACCTATGATCTTACTTAGAGAGGGTTCCTTCAGTAGGTCATCACATATAGGACTGGCGCCACCTGGCGTCGGGCCACACGGCAGACTTTTCTAGCAATACCTGACGGGGGACCGCCCACCCGACGTCACGTGACTGACGTCAGTGTGACCGTATATAGTGGGCGGTCTCCATGCCTGCCCTCCACTTCTTCCCCGCAGTCGCCTTGTGTCAGTCGCATTGCAGACTTCCAGCAGCGATCATCTTGAAAGTTTATATCATGTTGTTTTTTTTTACCTCGCAATTTTCAAATTATTTAGTTCCTTCTATTTGATGTCTTCTCCGAAGAAAAAGTGCTTGTCTTGTGGCACGCAGATCCCGCACAAAGACGGTCACCAGGAGTGCGTTCTCTTTCTAGGCCCAGACCATCCTATCTCTTCTTGCCCAGAGTGACGGTCTTTTAACCAGGCCACCAAAAACGGAGAGAGCAGGCATTGAGACCCACCTTCTTAAATCTCGCTTGGCCTCCTTGGAGAAAAGATGGAGCTCTAGGGACTCGTCCGAAAAATCTTCCCCTTCTAAAAAACACAAGGAGAAGTCTAGGGAGCGGGCTCGCTCCACGGACAATGCCAGGCCGTCGACAAGCAAAGCCCAGCTGCCACCTAGAAAGCAGCTGGACGGTAAGTCGGACAAGACTCCAGCAGATAAGTTGGCTGCCGGCTCCTCTGGCAACCACGCCGCCTCTGCTGATAAGTTGGCCACCGGCTCCTCCGGGGACCACGCAGCAGCTGGTAAGCCGACTCCCCCGGCTGGGGGCAGTCACCCGGCTCCAGTCGATAAGTCGGCCGGGGGCTCCACCCCTGACCGCCCGACATTACCCGCTAAGCCGGCTGTCTCTGATGACCGCATGGGCTCGGTTCCCCCGTCAGGGCCTAAAGGCACCTCTCCTGATGCCCAGCGGGACCAGAGGTAGAAAGCCCTCCTCCTCCTCCTCCTTCCTTGCCCATGTCCTCGCATCCCCTCGACGTGTCCGGTGATGGGATCGAGGCCCCATCGATCCTGTCGATGTTGTGGCACATCTCCGTGTTCCCCTGCTGGGGTCCCGGATCAGGGAGCTCTTCACGGCTGTCTGGCCTCAACGGTGGAGGCCTCTCCACTGGCTGGCGGGATACCAGCACCTCCTCCTACGCCGGTGATTCCGACGACAGTCCTCAGCCAGGACCGGCCGACAGGCCTTTACCTCTGGCCCGATGCAGACCTGGCCCTAACGCCGGAGCTCCTCGTCCGGTCCCGACACCGTCCTCCGACGCCGGATCCTTTTCCAGTGCCGGATCGAGTAGCGCCGTGCCGACGCCGTCCTCTGACGTGGGCTGTCCCGACACCGACCTCCTCCTCCACCTATACCATGGTGGGTCCATGTGGGTTCCCTGACACCAGATGCGACATCAGGGATTTATTCCAGACCCCGAACTGTCCCCATTACCCTTTGTGTATCCTGGGATCCCTACCGGGGGTTCCACCCTGATTGGAGCCAGTTTGGACAGTTCCACCATGGATTTAACCCATATTCCCCTTATATGGGTTTCCAGGGGTATTATCCTCCTCTGGTTGCACCTCCTCCTCCCCCCCCCCCCGGTGGTTCCGGATTTCAAGACCATGATTCAGTCTTGGCAGCAGGGGGCCAGGTCGGAGTTGGTTATGGATCTAGAAGCTAGACTCCCTCAACCGCAGCTTCCTAGGTCCCCTTCCCTGAGCAGTTCTATTTCTACCATCCACGTCTCGGGGAACGCTTGACAGGATGTTCCTCTGCGGGACTTTAGTCGTCATCCTATCGAGGAGGCGGAAGATAGTTCTGATGGGAGGGAAGATTCCTCAGAGGAGGAGCATGTGGAGGACCCTGAGGATATGAAAGGAAGGATGTCCCAAAGTCCCCTGGAGGATCCTTCCTTTGGACCTCTTGAGGGCCTTAAGGGACCACTTGACTGGGAGTCGGAGGACCAGGATCCAAGCTGCAGAGACTAGTGGAACACTTGGACTTAGAGTCTCTGCCCTCTATTCCAGTTCCCCAAAGATGGCACCTCATCAAGACCTCTCACCACCACCGTTTGGCAGATGTCTCATTCTATCCTAGCTGTCCCCAAGAGGGTGGACAGGCTCTACCGGGTGCCAAAGGACGCCCCTTTTCTGAAGGCTCATCCCAAGGCAGACTCTGTGGTCATTTTGGTTGCTCATGACCGCTCCACAGCTCCTAAGCACATGAGCACGACACCTCCTGACAAAGAGTCGAGGCTGATGGGCCAGTTCAGGAAGAAGGTCTACTCGTCGGCCACTTGCGCCATTCACTTCCTTAGCTACGTGGCCCACATGGTGTCCCACCAAAAACAGGCTATGGCCAGGCTAGAGGCGAAGGTCCAATCAATGGACCCTTTGCCCCTCAAGGAGGAACTTGCCAAGTATCTCTGCCCCGCCAAGATTTCCTGTAGGCATGCTCTTCGAGCCACTTACGACTCTGTCGATTCAGTGGCCTGTACTTCGGCAGCTGCCACTGCCCTGGGGCAGCATTCCTGGCTTCATCTCTCTGGGCTCACCAACGAAGTCCAGTTGGCAATTCAGGATGCCCCCTTTAGGGGTTCAGTCTTTTTTGGTGGGGATACCAAGGACATCATAACGGATCTACAGGACAAGGGTGTGGCCCTTAGATCCATTAGGTCCATGTACCAATTGGGCACCAGCAACAGCAGTAGCCCTTTCGGAAAAGGACTGCGAGGCAGTGGAAGAACGCTCAGGCATGACACCAAGGTAAGTGTAAGGCCACGGGTACCGCTACACCTCCTGCCCCCAAGAATCAGCGACATTCAGGGGGACCTCCTCCTGAACGTCCCACTATTTCTTGACTCTCCGGCCCCACTGCATCCTCAGTCTCACTACGGGGAGCAGGTGGGGGGGAGGTTCACCCGCCACGCACAGGAGTGGAGGGCGATAACCTCAGACGAATGGGTCCTGCAACTCGTGTCCGTCGGACACACCATCGAGTTTCTGGAGATTCCTCCAGACTCTCCTCTGCAGAAGTCCTCTTACTCCTGGGACCAGGCCCTTCTCTTTTGCGAGGAAGTCAATTCGCTCTTGCTCAAAGAAGCAATCGAGCGAGTTCCCTTCGGGCAAAGGGGAAAAGGGTTTTGTTCTCATTTCTTCCTGGTTCCAAAAAAGACCGGGGACTTCAGACCCATACTCGACTTGAGTCAACTCAGTCAGTATGTCGAGTACAAGAAATTCCGCATGCTGACGCTCCAGGGCCTTCTTCCTCTACTGATGGAGAATTATTGGCTGTGCACCCTGGTCATGCAGGATGCTTACCTGCACATCCCCGTTTTCCCTAGCCACCACTGATTCCTGTGTTTCTGTTTCCAAGGAGAGCATTTCCAGTTCAGGGCGCTCCCCTTTGGTCTCTCTTCGGCACCTCAGGTTTTTACCAAGTGCTTGGCGGTGGTGGCGGCTTTCCTGCACTGCAGGGGTATTGCGGTGTTCCCTTACCTGGACGACTGGCTGATATCAGCCCCATCCAGGGACCTTTGTTCAAACTCTTTCTTTACACTGGACTTATTCAACCGACTCAGGATCACGGTCAACGCTCCCAAGTCATCTCTCATCCCTGTCCAGAGACTGCAGTTTATTGGGGCAGTTCTGGATACCATCCAGTGCAGAGCTTTCTCCTCCAGACGGGGTGGAGACCCTGGTCAGTCACACTCGAAAAGTGGCCTCCTCCAGACCATCCCTGCTCAGGAGGTCCTTGTCTTTGGGACTGATGGTGGCCTCCATCACCACCGTTCCCCTAGCAAGGCTACATATGAGAATTACTCAGTGGTCATTGCGGGTGCATGGGATCAGCCCTAGATGACCTGGACCATTCGTACTGGTCTCTTCAGTGGTCCTGAGGATTTACAGTGGTGGGAGGATTCTCACAACCTTTCCCTGGGACTTCCGTTCTGAAACCCTGCACCAGCAGCTACCCTCACCATGGATGCCTCAAATATGATGTGGGGAGCTCACCTGGGGGAACATCAAGCTCAAGGCCTTTAGTCAGGCCTGGAGACTTCTCTCCACATCAATGTTCTGGAGCTCAGGGCGGTCCTATATGTCTTACAGGCCTTTCAGACTCTGCTACCCAAGGGAACACTGCTGATCCAAACGGACAATATGTCGGTAGTTTGGTACATCAACAAACAAGGAGGAACCCGGTCATACCCTCTTTGCAGGGAGGCGACCCGGGTGTGGAACTGGGCAGTCCAGCTTCATCTGGTCCTGGTGGCTGTACACATTCCAGGCGTTCTCAGTGTCCTGGCGGACAGTCTCAGCAGAACTCGGACCCTCGCCCACGAGTGGGAACTGCATCAGGAAGTGGCGGATTCCATCTTCCAGAATTGGGGACGTCCGGAAATCGACCTCTTCACCTCCCAATTCAAAGCAAAGCTTCCCAAGTTTTGCTCGCTCGCACCAGAGCAAGGTGCTTTCTGGAACGACGCATTATCTCTATCATGGACAGGAAAATTCTTATACGCTTTCCCTCCTTTTCCCATTCTGCAGAGGGTTCTCCTCAAACTTCAAGCTGAGAGGGCAAGAATGATCCTCATCGCCCCTCTCTGGCCGAGACAAATCTGGTTCCCGCTGTTACAACAGCTCTCCAGGGAATCACCAGTTCCGCTTCCACTGACTCACGACCTCCTGACTCAGGATCAAGGCAGGCTGGTTCGATCCGGGGCTCAGGACCCTGCATCTTCATCGTGGCTCCTATAGACATATTGATTTCCGCTTTGGCATTTCCTCTAGAGTTGCTCAGGTCCTCATCAAGGCCAGAAAACCGTCCCACTCGTTCCACTTACGCCATGAAGTGGAAGCTGTTTTCGATCTGGGTGGCTGCTAAGGGTTGGAACCCCTTCTCCTGTTCAGCCCCCCAAGTCATGGAATACCTCCTTCACTTATCTGTCCTATTCTTCTTTAAAGGTCCATATCTCGGCTATTTTGGCGTATAGAGGAGCTAGTGGATGGTAAACCCGTGGCTCTGTTGGAGGTCTCAAAGACATTTCTGAACGGGATCCTCCATCTGAAACCCCCCATCTGCAGCCCAACTCCACCCTGAGATTTGAACTTCGTCTTGGAAAAGCTCACCCTTCCTCCTTTTGAACCAGCTATGAGCTGTGATTTGTGCTTCCTGTCCTGGAAGGCACTCTTTCTGGTGGCAATCACCTCAGCCCGAAGGATTTCAGAGCTGCACACTCTAGTCTGCAAGGAGCCTTATTTGATTTTCCATAGGGACCGGGCGGTCTCAGAATGCATCCGAGGTTTCTTCCCAAGGTGGTGTCAGAAGCCACGCTGAACCAATCAGTGGAGCTCCCAGTTTATTACCCTCCCCTCTAACAGAGGTGAGGCACCTTCACACAATGGATGTCCATTGGATCCTCTAGTGTTATACCCATCAGACTAAAGAGTTTCGCTCTTGCGACCAGTTGTTCATTTCTTTTGCCCCAAGATCGAGGGGCAACCCGGTTTCTAAGCAGGGCCTCTCCAAATGGTTAGGCGACTGCATTCAGTACTGTTACCAAAAGTATGATAAACCTCTTCCGGGTTCCATAAGAGGTCATTCTACTAGGGGCATGGCTGCCTCTGTGGCCTTCCTACGGAACGTTTCTACGGCTGACATTTGTGCTGCTACTACTTGGAGTTCTGTCCACACCTTTACCAAACATTACAGTCTGGACATTGCTTCTAGGTGGAGGGCTGGCTTTGGCCTAGCCATCCTGCAGGGCCTTCTGTCTTAGGCTGAGTACATTCTGGACTTCAGTTTTCTGTTGGAGTTAGTTTTTCCTCTTCCCTAGTTTCTCTCGGTCTCTCCTTGGAGGGACTGCTTGGGACTCTGTCCTTATATGTGATGACCTACTGAAGGAACCATCTCAAGTAAGATAGTGCAGTTACCTAGGAACTTACATAACAGTAGATCTTTGAGAGAGGTTCCTTCAGTAGGTCATATTTCTCCTCCTCCTTCCCTCATTTTATGTCTTACAGGAACTCCAATTCCTGTTCGCTCCTGCTGTAAGGCCTCATCCTGACTTCGGCAGGAGAACTGGAGGGCGGGTGTGGGGACCGCCCACTATATACAGTCACGCTGACGTCAGTCACATGACGTTGGGTGGGCAGTCCCCCATCAGGTATTGCTAGAAAAGTCTGCTGCGGCCCGATGCTAGGTGGCGCCAGTCCTATATGTGATGACCTACTAAAGGAACCTCTCTCGAAGACCTACTGTTATGGTAAGTTCCTACGTAACTGTACTTTTTCCGGTTCCCTCTATTTCACTTGAACACAGAACAGTGCCTTTCGCCTGGATCACTGTGCTGTTCAGTGTTACACCCAGAGGAGGCTCAGACCTTATAGTCTGTAGCTGTGAGACACATGTAGTCAGACCTGTGAAGTGTGGAAACCACCCTCCTCCTGAATTTGGTCAGGTCAGGGATGAGCAGAGGTGACCGCAGGCCTGGGGCTGGAAGTCGGGCTTCTTTTTTCTCAGGGAATAATCTTTTTGTCCAAGGCTGGTAACATTTCAGTCTTATATGAGGCTAAGTATACTGGTATGTTTATAAAGCGTGTGGCAGCCCAGTAAGGAGATCTTGGCTCCACCATGGGGGCAGCATGCAGGCAAGCCCACACTTTCAAGTGGATTCAATTTGGGCATGATACAGGTCTGTCTTGTAGTTCCAGTGCTGTAACCTCAGTCATTCAAGAGAGGGCAGATTCCTTGTAGCTCATTATTGTTCTCAGGGCCATACCTAGTACCTCTGCCTTTAGGAAGGATTGGCTGGCTAAACTCAAGGAGACAGACATTCACCCAGTCAGATCCCCCTGTAAGACAGGTGGCATACATGGACCTGCTTAGCTGGCGTGATGGTGCTGGTCTGTAGTAGGTGGCCACAGCCATGACTTCTATGTCAGCATATCTAGCAGCCCTGTTCAGGTGCTTTTTTCTTGTCCCAGGGCTGTTTGGTGCAGGCAGTAGGGACAGTGCATGTCCCTGACGGTTCGCACACACAGCTAATGCTTGCCTGATATAATGTTAGCAAAACTGCATGATTTGTCAGGATCTGCTGCACAAAAATTATGTATGCGGGCCTTGCTGCATATCTGAGACACCCAGAAATGGCTAAAATTGTTGTACAGCTGCCTTACTCAAGGTTTCCTGTACACCCTACAGGTTGGTTTATCAGCCTGAACCCATTTGGTTTAAGGTACAAGCATGCGTGCAGTTGGAATTGTAATATGTCCCTGTTTTTTGTACATGCACATGTCTTCTCCTGGACCATCTTGTTTCAGGGAAGGTGCGATCGATAGCTCTGCCCTTGGATGGCAGTATATGGGTAGAGAGGTTGTCAGTATTAATTGAGGATCAATCTGGCTCTTTTGGTTCTGGAGTATGTGTATGTGTCTGTCTGTGTTGTGTTTTATAATATAGTAGTTTAAACCTTTCCTTCTAAATTCACATTTATGTTGCCCCACTTTAAGGCTGTGTTGATTTAAAAAGCTGCATTAACATTTCAGTGTGTGGAACCAGACTTCAGTAAAAATACCACCTAATCAGAAGATTTATTTACTTGTAGTTTGCAGGAAATGTCACGACTGTGCTGCCCAATAAAATGAGTGTAGCATGGAGTGGTTGGGGATGGGGATGGGTGGTGGGCACTTCCCCTGCCAAAAAGAAAACCACGGATGAAAAAACAAGGAGGTAAGAACAGAAACAATCAACCAACAACAAATGCAGTAGCCCTGAAAGCTTAGCCTAATGATAGATAAAACTGTAAACCCTGTAAGCACCACCTGTAACAATTTCACATAAGGTATACCCTGCAAAAACACTTTGCTACAGAGAAAAATAAAGCAGTAACAAAAGATATACCTTGCAAAAATCAATTTGAATCAGAGAAGATTACAGCAGTAATCTGTAAGCACAAAACAGTAACAGCCCTGTAGGCACACCTTACAATAATGCAGCAGAAGGTATACCCTGCAACAGCAATTTGAATCAGAAGATTACAGCAGTAAAATGTAAGCAAAAATAGTATCAAATCTTGTGAGCACAAAAGAAAATAACAACACACGGTAAATCTGCCTAGCAAAAAGAAGCCTTAATCTTTTCCTTGTTCTGATAATGTTATTCTTTGTTCTGTCCTTACAAGCAAACTTAGAAGCTAGGTGCCTTTGCCAGCAAACCTAGTAAAGGGCTTAGAGGACCACGTCAAAGGTCTGGTGCAGGAGTTTAAGGTCTGTGATATCGTTGCTGAACCTAGTTTTCCCCAAGACTCTTTGTAAGTATTTCTTTGCTTTTGGCATGACGACTCTCTTGAAGGAGAAGGGAGGGGGGCTTAGGGGAAGGGGGGTGCCTTAGGAAGTCAGAGGGAGTATACCAGAGAGGTTAGTGAAGGCATCATTAAGGGTATCTGCAATTATTAGTGGGTCCTGTGAGAGAGTTCCTTTGGTATAAATCGCATTAGGGGGCATTTTTGAGGACTTACCAGTGAGGTCTTTAATGCTTTCCCAGAAACGCTTCCCATTACCCCAGGAGTCAGTGAGTTTGTGCTTAAAGTACTCCCTTTTGGTGCAGTGTATCTCCCTGGTACAGAAGTTACATGCTGCTTTGTAACATTGCATGTCAGAGGGCCTCCCAGTGTCATGAGCTAGGTGCCAGAGATTGTCCCTGTTAGCATCATTTGAATTAACTGATGGGTGATCCAGGGTTAGTTACTCCCTTGCCTTACGCTTGTGGTGTGGAGCGAATAAGTCACAGCCTTTGTTAAAGTGGTGGATAATATAACCAAGGGCAGCATACACACTATGGGCAGATTCTAAAGGGACCAGTCGAGTGCTCAAGATAGTGCTGGAGATGTCAAGGTACCTTTCCTAAGCATGTGCTGCATGTATACCTTGGCAGGAGCCTTAGGGCTTTGTTTGACCAGTAGCAGCTGACGATGGAGTGGTCGCCGGTGAGTCTGATAGTACCTCTGTGGGTTATCCTGTCAGGGTGGGAGGTGAGGATAAGGTCAACGACTGAGTTGTTCCTAGTCCAGTAGTTGGTCCTAGTGGGGTGGAAACAAGTTGAGTGAGGTTAACAGCTGCAGTGGCGCCCTTGAAGGAGTCAGCTTCTGGGGCCAGCCAGTTGGTGTTAAAATCACCTAGTAAAATAATTTCAGTTAGAGGGCAGGTCAGATAAATAACTAATGACCAGGTCAAACTTGTGTTTTGTTCTCGGAAGGAATATAAACAGAATGTATAGTTATATGTTTTCCAAAGTGGCCAAGAATAGCCTTAACAGCTAAAATTTGTGACTTGTTGGACTTCGGTGGGTAGGGTTTGCCCACTGTACACATCTTTTGAGTAGTGTGCATATCCCCCACCTTTTTTACCCATCCTGTCTAAGCGAAACAGTGTGTAACTTGTTATCGAGATTGCAGTGTCTGGGATTTTAGGGAACAACCAGGTTTCATTAATGGCTAGTACCTCAGGGTTGTGCTACACAACCCAGACTCGAAGATCATCTATCTTAGGCAAGATGCTACGGATATTCAAGGAGGCTAGCTTTTTTTTTTTTTTTGTTAACTATTTTTGTCTCCCACTGTCTCGGAACTCTCTCAGGCGTCCCTCTCACACCTCCCACTCTCTACCACCCTATCTGAAGTTCTATCTTCTGGGAAATCGGGGACAGACACTCCCCCTTCCTACCCAGCCCGACGACCTAGGAACGCAACAATTGCCGGACCAGGGCAGGTCGGAGGGATCGGGAGAACCAAAGGATTGAGCCTGACATTGGGCATGTGACGGTGTGGGCCCTGGAGAGCGCCATCGCCTATCCAGGAAGCAGGGGTGTTTCTTGGATTTTCTCCCCTGGAGTGCGGCGTGCAATCACACCTGCGCATGGCTGCCCTTCTGGCGTCTGCTGCACTCTGTCCTCTTACGTCGGCTGGTGTACCTGCAGTACCCCTGATCTCCATTGGGGGTCATCAGGACACCGAGCAACCCTGGATCCCTCCCAAGGGAGAGGAGAGGAGAGCTGTCCTCTGGATGCTCCATCATCTCCCTCCCCTGCCGACCCCCGGCCACCAAAGTCTGTCACCGAGCCTTGGTCGCCGGTGTGGTGTCCAACACCTCAAACCTCAGTGCCACCGGGTCGGCTCATGGAGGCTAGATTGAGTGAAAATTTACTCCAATTGAAGTAGGGAGCTGGCTGGGGCGGGCCAGGTTGGGGTGAATATTCCCAGACAGGAGAAGGAGAAGTAGGAGAAATCTATGCAGGTGATACTGTCGCAACCAACGTGGAGAATGTAGTTTGGGTCGAGAGGACCTGTCATATGAGGATACTGTGGGAGGGGGGATGTGAAGGAGGTATAAGAAAGGGTAGTGTAAAACAATGGGATGGCTAGTACCACAGCTAGTTGTTACTGAAGATATAGGGGCAGAGTTGGGAGGTGCTTAGGGATTAGTGCCTGATGTTAATTCCTTTGCACACTCTACAAGGTTGCAGGTAGAGAGGCATGGGACATTAGGTAAGATGGGAGCTAAAAGGGTGAGAAGAAAGGTAAGCCCTAGTAGGTGTTTGGTAGGCAACATGATGTCAGGATAGTGGTGCTAATGATCAGCAATTATCAGCATAAAGGTAAGTGAACAAGGTAAAAAATAAAAGGAGAGGTGGAGGTGGAGCAGTAGTGGGGGGACTAAAGAGCTTAGAAAAAGGGATGAAAGCGTGGGTAGAAGAGGTGATTACTGTGGAGGCTAGTGGTTAGTGAGGTCTCCTCAGCCTGGGGATGGGCACTCACAGTTTAAGGTGGGCTGAGTTGTAAGGTCACAGTAGGACTGCTAGAATAGCACAGCGGTTAGAGTTCCTGCCTCAAGACCACAAGATTAGCGGTTCAAGTCCCACCTTTGGAAAGAGACCAGGGCATAGATGAAATGTGAGATTCTGTGGTGTAACTCTAGAGACAGCAATAGGAAGCTGATATATAGTATCAGGGGAAGCAGTGTAATGTTAGTTACAGATAGGCATCTCATTAGCACCCCCTAGTGGCTGGAGTGTATAACTTGCTAATGGGAAAGTGAGGACTATGAAGAGGGTTGTATGTGGTCACGTGACATGTCACATGACCTATACTACCAAATAAAGCTAGGGACAAGCAGGGTGGGGGATATGAAGGGCTGGTGGGGCAAGTCGACGCATAGCCGACGGCTAGCATAGTTCACACTGCAAGCTCCCCCAAAGGAGAGTGTGTGTTTTTCAGGCAAATACCTTTTACTATATATTTACCCAGGTAGACCAAATGAGATGTAATATCTCCTTTTCAGTGGTGTCCTGCTTTTACTCATTTTAAATTGTATTTTCCCAGGATAGGCCAGCTGAGAGGCAATATCTAATTTTCATTGGGCTCCACATTTTGACCCCAAATTTCCAACAATCTTTTATGACCCCAATCCCATCCAAAGGTGATCTCGCACTGCAACTGCGAAACAAGTGTACCTCGCCTCGGGAGTGTGGAGTGTCAGGTAGTGTACTGGGTTTACACAAGTTACAATTTTATGGATCCTGTGCATTGAACCTTTAAAGGGTTAACTTGACTGCCTCTGGGGGACTGCCTGTGATTGGTGGGGAGTACCCTGGAGGGCATGCCTTTCGAGATGGTGCTGGAGCACACCGGGGAGAGAGGAGTGAGGAAGAGAGAGGAGCAGGGCTGTTTGCCTGTTCCAGAGGGCCGTTTTGAGGTTCCTGAGGGGAGAGAAAGCCTAACTGCCCAAACTGGTGTGGCGGAAACCATAGAGCAAAAGAGACCCTCCCCCCAGGTGGAGGAGAAACAGCTGGCCGTTTGGAACCCAGGAATAAGGGGCCATGAGCAGGGCTCGAACATGAGTCAGAGGGAGTGAGATTTAGAGCCAAGGTGAAAGGGACTTAATGTCTAAGGTGGGAATCCACCACCAGTGTCAAGAGCCCCCAGGTGCTTGAGTTCATGGCTAGAATGAGGCCATGCCAGGATAATACAGAAGCACAGAAATTGATGGCAGATAAGGATCGCAAGGCCCATCTAGTCTGCCCATTTTCTATACTTACAGCAAAGAGCACTGACTCTATTGATTGTCTGGCTTTACCTCTTTCCTATCACTAGGGTTCCCTATGACTATCCCATGCCTTTTTGAAATCCCCTCAGTTTTCACCCCACTACTGCTGGGAGGCTATTTCATGCAGACTAGGTGGGACAAGCGGTCCTTATCTGCCATCAAAGTCTATGTTTCTATGTACCTTTTCTGAGAAAAAATACTTTCTAGCATTTTCCCGTAGTCTACCCCCTTTGTCTCATGTCATGCCCCCTTGTTCCTAGACAACTCCATTTCTGAAAGATGCTGGCCTCCTATACCTTGTTTATGCCCTTTAGATATGTAGGTGTCTATCATATCTCCCCTTTCTTTCTGCTCTTCTCCAGTGTAAACATATTGAGGTCATAGAAACATAGAAGTTGATGGCAGATAAGGACCGCAAGGCCCATCCAGTCTGCCCATGTCTTTTTCTACCTTATGAATGTGCCATTGGCCTTTGCTCTGTCAATGGCCTATCTATTCATACTCATCTGTATTGCTCCCTTATGCTTATCCCATGCCTGTTTGAAGCCCTGCACTGTATTCATATCCACCACTTCCTGAGGTAGGCCGTTCCATGCATCCACCACCCTTTCTGTGAAAAAGAACTTCCTCACATTACCCCTTAATCAGCCTCCCTCTAATCTCATGCTGTGTCCTCTTGTCCTGCTATTTTTCTTATATTGAAACATGTTAGACTCTTTCACCTTGTTAATGCCCTTAAGGTGTTTGAATATGTCAATCATATCACCTCTCCCTCCTTTGCTCTAGGGTATACAGATTGAGTTCAGTTAATCTGTCCTCATATGTTTTCTGATGCGCCCTGCACCATTTTGGTTGCCCTCTCTGGACTGCCTCAATTTGGTTAATGTCCTTGTGAAGATGTGGCCTCCAGTACTGCACATAGTACTCCAGATGAGGCCTAACTAGTGTCTTGTAAAGAGGATTATTACCTCCCTCTTCCAACTTGTGATACCCCTACTAATACACCCCATCATCCCTTTAGCCTTACCTACTGCTTTAGTGGTCTGCTTGGATGATTTCAGGTCATCGGTGTTGATGATGCCCAAGTCTCTTTCTTCCCTTGTGACTGCCAGTGACTTCCTCCCAGCCTATAGGTGGCTTCAGGTTTCTCTTCCTATGTGCATGATCTTGCACTCCTTGCTAAACCCCAGGTCCTCTAGTGTCTCCTCAGATGATTTTAGTGCAGGCCCTGCACCATTTTTGTTGCCCTCCTCTGAACTAACTCCACCCTGCCTGTTTCCTTACAAGGTGCAGCCTCCAGAACTGGGCACAGTACTCCAAATTAGGTCTCACCAGTGTTTGTACAGTGGCATCAACGCCCCATTCTTCTGTTGGTGATACCCTCCTATGCACCCCAGCATCCTAATGGCTCTCCCTACAACTTTGGCACATTGTTCGGCCAACTTGAGGTCATCTGATATGATTATTCCCAAATCCCACTTCTGTTTGGTGACCGTCAGTATCTCGTCTCCTATCACGTAATCCTCCCCTGGGTACCTGCGCCACAAATGCATGATTTTGCATTTCTTCTCATTGAATTTCAACTGCCACACTCTGGACCATTATTCCAGCTTACCTAGTCCCTTCTCATTCTTTTCACCCCTCTGCAGATAAGATGGGTATCGGGGCCCGAAGGGAATATGTACAGTCCTGGTGCAAGGACTTTAGGAGACTGAAGCTATGGGAAGAAGTGGAGCCAAGGGGTTAGTGGGGATATGCTGCCCATAGTCCGAGGGGCAGTTGCCCAGGAGTAAAGTTTGAGAGTAAGTTGTCGGGAAGGGACATGCTGGCCCAGAGTTTAGAGGTCAGTAGTCTCAGTGGCCCAGATCGCAGGAATAGTGAGAGGAGGCCTGAGTAAGGGAGTCCTCAAATAAATTGAGTGTTTGTGTTTAATGTGAAACCCCAATGAGCATTATGTGGGACTATGGGCTACCTGTCTTAAGGGGTCATCAGCAAGATGCTCCTCAGAAGATGGACACTGCTCATGGAGTTTTGAGCTATGTATGGACATTAATCTGAGGGACCCTATGGTCTTCAGCCCTATTTTTTCCCCCGAGAGGTCCTCTGAGCATGCTCTCCAGCAGGGAACTGAGGAGAGATGGGGCTGGCCACGTTTATATGGGATGTGCCGACGTAGAATGTTGTCATGGGTGGCCCCTAGCAGATTGCTTGCAAAACGTTTCTGTGCGGTCCTAGTGCCTGGCAACTATAGATCTTCTTCAGGGTATCTCAGTCATCAAGCAACACCATAGAACTTTCGCCATCGGTTAAGGGGACTCACACAGAAGACTTTCAGCAGTACAACTGGGGCCACCCACACCATCGATGTCACTAATGTTATAAAGATGTGGCGCCCGCTGCCTCTGCAGTTCTTTTCCACTGTCAACTCACTCGCATGGGTCTCTGCGGAAGCTCCATCACTGTATTTTCACCTTTTTTCACCTATGGTTTTGTAACCTTACCTTTAGATTCTCTTTAAAAGAGATTCCTTCAATTGGTTTATGTAGAGAGTTAATCCTTCATCTCTCTCTTCCATCGCTGCTGCTGCAGAAAGAAGATTGCCTCCACAGATAACCACTCTCTCTCTGTCTGCTGTCTTGGGCCTGACCACCGATATTTAGACTGTGAGCTCTGCCAGAAGTTTAACCAAACAACCCTCAGACAATGCAAAAAGGCTCTCAAAAAATTCTTAATGGATCAACAGGCAGCTAGTTGTCCTCTATGGTCCTGGACTCTCAGTCACCTACCAGTTATTCGAGCTCCAAGGCCCAAGACAAGTCCTCAGAGAAAAGTCACAATAAAGACCAAGATCACGACCGCTCCCCCCCAGCATCGATCTCATTCCTAGTAGGCCTGTCCTTCTTCTGGGGGATCTTTGTTGGCTGCGGCCACACCGATGAAGAAGTCTGCTATCTAGGTCTCTGTGCCCACCAGACCCATACCAACAGCCCTTCCGCCCGATTCTCAGGGCGGCCAGCCGTTGACCTCCGGCTCATCGGCCCCTCCTTCATCGACAACAGGCTCATCATCGACTACTCTCCTGTCGAGACCTGCCCCTTCTCCCTCCAGGGCAACAGGCTCATTGGGTTCTCAGGCTCCGGTAGGTGGGTCGTCAACACCTGTGCCATTGAACCCCCTCCATTGACGACCACTGTCGACTTGAATGAGGTCTTGATCAAGTTTACTAACGTGCTTGTGCAGCAGCTGGGTGCCCTCAGACTCCCCTCGCCAGTGCCGTCGACGGCAACTTCATCATCAGTGCTTACTCATTGGCCCCAGGAAGCTCCCTGTGGGCCGCCATCTGCACAACCAACTCCAGACTCAACTATTGAAGAAGTCAATGTCGAGGAGGAGTACCACCCAGACCTCATTCTTTCTGATGATGTGGAGGAAGAAGGGGAAGAGATCTTGCTGTCTAACAGATCTAAAACCTCTTCTGTTAGTGAGGACTCTGGTTAGCACACTCTCAGGTCTCCTGCCGAGGACCCCACATTTTTCAATGTGATGAAGCAACTATCCTCAGCCATGGACTTTCACACTGAGGAAGAGGATGCCACCAGAAAAGAACTGGGGTTTCTGGAGATTCCAGAATCTCCACCAAAGATCATTCCTCCAATGCTGCCAGCCTTGAGGAATGCAGCCACGAAGCCTGGCACAGACCAGACATGGTGTCAGCTATGCCTGCAGGGCAGACAAATTTTATCATGACCTCCCCATGGTCTTCCCTGTTATGCTGCCCAGCCCGAGGCTGATTTAGTGGTCATTAAGGCAGCTCCTGACAGATCTAAGGCACCTAAGCACCTCAGTTCCCTTCCCCCAGACAAACAGTTTCATAGAATTGACCTCTGGGGTAAAGGGTTTATGCCTCCTCTACTCTAGGCTTGAGGATTGCAAACTATCTGTTGCACATGGTAAAATACCAGAATGCCAATTGGAAGAAGGGCAAGGCTGCTGCAAGGCCTTTAAGAGGGCACTCAAAGCAGGAACTGCTACAGTGCATCCAAGCCACTAAGGATGTTAGCAGACATGTCCTCAGAGCCCTGTATGACATGGCTGACACAGTGGACAGGGCAGCTGCCACAGGCATATGCCTCCGAAGACAATTCTGGCTCAGAGTATCTGGGTTTGCAGCTGATATGCACCAAAAAGTGCTTAATGCCCCCTTCAATGGCACCAAGCTGTTTGGTTCTGATGTATAGGACATCATAAATGATTGCAAACCTCAGGCAGGGCCCTTAAGTCTGTCCACTCCTTCTACCATACCTAACCAAAGGCTAGAAGACGGCCTCCTTTTTATAAACAGAACAATAGGCCCAGGACAACTTCCCATCCCCAAGAGGAAACGCAGAGCCCAGGCTCCCTTGCCTGCCCCCTCTGGTGCTGGAGTGGCGGCCAAGCACTCCAGAAGTGAGAGACTAGCCCCTGCGGCTGGCTCCACCTCTGCTTGACTCCTTGTTGGACCCCCCTACTGTAATCCCAGACCAGGAGGCGGTGGTCAGAGGTCGGTTCTCCCTCCATCTGAATCAATGCAGAACCGTAACTTCGGATGCATGGATTCTGCAGCTCATAGAAAAGGGTCACACCTTGGAGCTCATCAAGCAGCCTCTAGAAACCCCACCTCTGCCCTCTTGTTGTCCACCCACTCACCTGTATGCTCTCCGGATGGAGGTGCAGTCCCTTCTGTGCAAGCAGACCATCAAGCCAGTGCCCAGGTGTCAGAGAAACAAGGGGATTTATTCCAGGTTTTTCCTGGTCCCCAGAAAGACTGGAGATCTGAGGCCTGTTCTAGATGTAAAGGATCTCAGTCTGTATGTCCAGTACAAAAAGTCCCGGACAGTAACTTTGCCAGGCCTGATGCCTTCTCAAGACAGGGGACTGGCTTTCTTCACTGGACATGCAGGACACTTATCTGCATATCTTGGTCTTTCCTCCTTGCAGGAAGTTTCTCCGCTTTGCCTTTCAGGGTGAGCATTATTTGTTCAAAGTATTGCCCTTTGGCTTTTCCTTTGTGTCACGAGTCTTTACCAAGTGCTTAGTGGTTGCAGCAGCTCTCAGAAGGAGAGACTGTATGTCTTCCCTTATCTGGATGATTGGCTCCTGAAGGCTCTCCTATGAACATCTTTGTGGACTCTGGAGCAAACTCTTTAGCTCCTGCACTCCCTGGGCATCACTGTCAATCCTGCAGCAAAAAAGCAGTACAGTTAGCTAGCCATTTCTGGACAAGCAGTGTTTGGAAACTGGGGTGCCTTCTTTCCCGGCGAACAAAACAAATGCTGCGGGACTTTCTGCAATCCATCGAGTGGTGTATTCTGTGTACATCTAGAGTATGGAACAATGCTTCCCCTGGATTGGCTTGCTCTGGATGATACACTAGTAGGTGGATGGTTTGATTTCAAGTGAACCCAGACACCACCATTGGTAAAAACGTAGGATCGGTATGCAAAGACACTCTGTCTTTGTGGAAAATCAAATAAGGAGGCTCACACGTTAGAGCCTGTAGCTCTGAAATCCTTAGAGCAGAACTGACTGCAATTAAAAACAGAGTTTTCCAAGAAAGAAAGCATAAGCCATAAGTTGCGACTGGCTCAAAAGGCACCAACAGGACAGTTACAGACTTACTGTAACAGTAGCTCTTCAAGCAAATCTCTTTCATCAGGCCACATCTGTGGAAAGAACAGTTACGTAAGAGCTTAACGTAACAGTAGATCTTTGAGGGATCTTGGTCATCAGGTAACACCATAGGAACCCTTCGCTGTCAGTGAAGGAGAACCCATGGAAGATTTTCCTTGTACAGCTGGGCATACGTCATCGTGTCCATCGATGTCCATCGATGTCATCAACCCTATAAAGGTGTGAGCAGCCCTGCTCCTCCTCAATTCTTTTCCCCCAGATACTAACGGAGCTAGGCTCTTGCCATGGGGGTCTGAGGAGAGGGAGAGGTGCCCAGGCCAAATGAAAGGCTAGATTCACCAGGCAGCCAGTTCTTAGACAGGAGCCCCAAGAAGGAGGATGGTGGGAGGGAAAGCATACCTGATGACTGAGATCCCCTCAAAGATCTACTATTACAGTAAGTTCTTGCATAACTGTTCTATGTTTTTTTGGGATATTTCAGTCATCAGGTAACACTGTAGGAATGAGTCCCAAGCAGTTAGAAGTGCATAACAGACAGTCTGGGAGGAGGGCTCTCCATAAATGTAAGACAGGTGTCCCTGTAACACGGCCCTGCCAAATCCTGCACGGGCTCTTGAGGCAATTTCCAGACCGTAGTGCTTGGTGAAAGTATGGACTGTACTCTAGGTGGGAGCCGCACAAATGCCAGTGGCTGGGACTCCTTGAAACAAGCCACCAAGATAGCCATTCCTTTGGTGAAATGAGCTTTGACAGCACCAAGCAATTCTTTGCCATACTTGTTTAGCAGAACACAGTGCAACCGTTTGGATAAACATTGCTTAGAAACTAAAATGCCCTCTCTACCCAGGGCAAAGGAAACAACTGCTTTGACTTTCTGGACTGCTTAGTCTGAAGCAGGTAGTACTTCAAAGTTCTGAGCACATCTAACATATGGATCAGTGCTTCCCTTGGATTGGCACGCTCAGGAAAATAAACAGGAAGGTGGATAGACTGAGTGTAAACTCTGAAACCTCCTTAGGGAGAAACTTAGAATTTGTGCGCAGACTTTGTGAAAAATCAAATAAGGCTTCTCGCACCAGATGGCCTAAAGCTCTGAAATTCTTCAAGCAGAAGTAATTGCAACAAAAACAATGCTTTCCAAGAGAGAAAACGTAAACCGCAAGTCGTGATTGGCTCAAAAGGAGATGGTCAATTTTTCTAAAACAAAATTCTAGTCCCATGCTGGGACAGGGGAACAGACTGGAGGTTTCAGATGTAGGATGCCCCTTAGAAAGGTACTGAAGACATCCAGCTGAGCAATCGTGTGGTCACCCCATGGTCCAAAACAATTCCGTCCTCATAAGCATCCACAGGAGGGGGAATGACAAGGGAGGGGGGCGTATCAGGAATGCCCAGGTAATGTGCTAGCTTTCTCCTGGAGGCATCCTGCTCTGTGGCTTCAAAACCAAGAACCTGCTGCAGGTGATGCATAATGTCCATAAAGGACGGGTCATCTGGGGGTGAGCAGGGGAGGTATTGCACAGTATCTTCTCCTGGAGAAGAAACTGTGGAGGAGCTGGAAGGGGTGGAAACCTCCCAGGTCCTCATGCTCCTCATTTTCCTCTTGATATAAATCTTGTTCATACTTTTCCTCCTCAAGGTCCATATCTGGAGAGAGAGAGCCACAGAGGTTGAAGAACCACAGATCCCTCGGGAATGTGAGTAGTGGGGAGGAGGAGTAGGCAGTGACGTGGGCCAAGTAGCTGCCTTTGCTGCCTTCTGGGTGACATCCAGAATAGTGTGGACTAAGGCCTGGATATTCACCATAGCCACTTGAGGTAGTGGCAAAGTGGTATATGGACTTGTAGAGTGGCCAAACGGCAGAATAGATGGAATCGGGGCTGGTTGAGGTACCAACTGCGAGAGATTGTCCCTTGTTGCCGAGGAAGACAGAGGTCCTGTAAACGGGCCTTGAGGAGCTGTTGTTGATGGCAGTAACATCGGTGTTGACGAATGCAGGCCAGCCCCTTGTTGGAAATAGCTGTCCCCGGGAGAAAAGGGGCCATAGATCACCTTGGCCTGCTCCTCACAGTGTGAGAAGGAGCATTGTAGAGAATAACAGAACGCCAGTGAAGGCAGTGATGGATGCTTCAATACCAGCATATGGCCATGCAGACTGTTGTGAGGAGCATCGATAGGCTTCTGCTTGATACAAAAGAGCCCATGATGGAGTAGATGGCGGAGCCCTGTCCAACTGGGCAAGGCCTGCAGAAAGGGCTGAAAGAACAGCATGCGTGTTTAGCATGGCTTGTGGAACTGCAGACTCGTCTGTCGATAGGTGCAGTCATTGACTAGGGATGTGAGATTTACCCCACTCATGGAAGGATTTATGTTTTCTTGGCAATGGTGTTTCTCCGTCAATGATTTGTTCTGGGACTTGGAGTGATGCTGAGTCCGAGGGGCGATGTCAACGATGTGGAGACACATAGCATGCAGCTTCCTCTCTAGCAGGGCTGTCTTCTGTTCCATTAGATGTTCCCTTAATGTTTAGAGTCATCGTCGATGGGTAACCTTATTGAACCTCTTATACAAGGTACACTGATGGATGTTGTGAATGGGCCCCAAGCAGCATACACAGATGTCGGAGAGATCTTTGACGGCGATCTTCTGTCTGCAGGAACAGTGTCCAAAAAGTACAATTGATGAAGACAGATGGTTAGCGAATGACACGACACTTTGCAGGTGATGCACTGGTAAAAGCAACTTGGACTAGGGTGAGAAATATCAGGTTGACCATGGCAAGGCTCCTCCAAGAGTTGAGGCATGCAGGTCAACAGCGGGAAAAGAAACAAGGAGGATCGGGGACCACCCACGCTTATATAGGATATAGCACACCACGTGATGTCATTGTGGGCAGTCCCCAGGTGAACTGCTGGAGAAAATCCTCTGTGTGGATCTGGCGCCAATGGCGGGATGTTCTTACATGTGTGACCTGCTGCATGGGGTTCTCTCAAAGATCTACTTAGAAACAGGAAACATAGACTTTGACGACAGATAAGGACCGCTTAGGCCCATCTAGTCTGCCCATTTCGCCTACAGGATAGGCCGCAGATCCTAGTTAACCAACAGCCTATTTCTTCCTACCCCACAAGAATTGCCTTATGTCTGTCCCATGCATTCTTGAAATCTATGCAGTTTTAGACCCCACAACCTCCTCAGGAAGGCTGTTCCATCATGCATCCACTACCCTCTCTGTGAAATAATACTTCCTCACATTGCCCCGAACCTCCCTCCTTCTATCTTTAAATTGTGTCCCTTGTTCTTCTAAGTCTCTTTTCTGAAAGATGCTACCCTCTTGGACTTTGTTGATTCCACTGAGGTACTTAAAGTTTCTATCATGTCCCCCTCTGCCTTCTTTCCTCAAGGTATACATATTAAGCTCCTTTAGTCTCTCCTCATACGGCTTCTCTTGCAGACCCTGCACCATTTTAGTTGCCCTCCTCTGGTCTACCTCTATCCTGTCTATGTCCTTGCGGAGATGAGGTCTCCAGAACTGGACACAGTACTCAGATGGGGTCTCACCAACTGTCTGTACAGAGGGATAACAACTTCCTGTTTTCTGCTGCTGATGCCTCTCCTATACATCCCAGTATACCCCAGCCCTCCCTACTGCCTTCACATTGATTGCTAACCTTAAGGTCATCTGATATGATTACCCCAAGGTCCCTTTCCTTTTGTTGTTGTTACTACCTCCTTCCTTGTGTATTCTTCCCTGGTTCTTGTTTCCCAGGTGCATTATTTTGCACTTCTTTGCATTGAATCCTAGCTGCCATACTTCTGACCATTCCTCCAACCTTGCCAAGTCCCTTTTCATCCTTTCCACACCTCCTTGTGTATCAACCCTTTTGCAGATCTTTGTGTCATCTGCAAAAAGGCATACTTTTCCTTCCAGTACCTCTGCAATGTCATTGATGAAGACATTAAAAAGGACTGGACCCAATACTGAACCCTGCGGTACCCCACTAGTAACCCCTCTTTCTTCAGAGTGGACTCCATTTACAATTACCTTTTGTGTCCTGTTGTACAGCCAATGTTTTACCCAGGCTACCACCCTGGGACCCACTCCCAGGCTGGTTAATTTGACTATTAATCTTTTGTGTGGGACTGTGTCAAATGCCTTGCTAAAGTCTAGGTAGGCCATGTCCATAGCCCCTCCCTGGTCTACTACTTTGGTCACCCAGTCAAAGAAATCTATTAGATTCGTCTGACATGACCTTCCCACTGTGAACCCATGCTGCCTTGGGTCCTGTGCTCCACTGGCCTCTAGGTACTCAACTATTCTTTCCTTCAGAAGTGACCGCATCACTTTCCGTACCACAGAGGTCAGACTGACAGGTCTGTAGTTTCCTGCCTCTGTCTTGGTCCCACTTTTGTGAAGGGGAATCACATCCGCCTTCTTCCAGTCCTCGGGTACCACACCATCCTCCCATGATTTATTAAAAAGAGTAGCCAGTGGTTTCACTAGTTCCTCCCTTAATTCTTTTAGAATTCTGGGGTGAATTCCATCAGGACCCATTGCTTTGTCCACCTTCAGTTTTAGGAGTTCTTGCAGAACCCTTTCTTCTGTGAAAGGACTGGATCAACCCCTATCAAGAGTGCTTCTGTTAATTGGATTAAGTACTTCTCCTCTTTTGTGAATACTGATCAGAAATATCGTTCAGTATCCTGCTTTTCACTGTCCCCTCTGCCCACCCACCGTTCATTCTATTCAGCCTCACTATCCCTCCTTTGCTCTTTCTCGCTAGCACATGTACCTACTATTATGGTTAAGTACCAACATAACTGTACTATCTGGAGAGAATCTCTTCATCAGGCCATGCCATCCCACCCTTCTACCCCCTTATGGATCTAAACTCTAGCCTTTGTTACTCCAATCTCCATTCTAGTCTACTCATAGTCTTCTGCCTCACTTGAGTTTGCAGAGTACTGGCTCTCCTGGTTCCCTACCGAGTGGTCCTCCAAGGTTGATCTCCAGTGGGGGGAACTGAGGAGAGGAGGGTCCCCTAGTGGACTGCTAGCAAAAAGTTTCTGTGTGGTCCTAATGGCTGGCAGCTTATCGTTCCGTAGGTATGGCCTGATGAAAGAGATTCTCTCAAAGATCTACTATTATGGTAAGTTCATAATTGTTCTTTCCTGTGTAGTGTATATGCCCACAGATCTAATTCTTAGTGCTAAAATTAGACACTCAACTGAGAGATTCAGTTTAAATATGGAGGTGACCTATCTTCATGATTTATTTATTTATTTATTACATTTTGGTGATCGGGTAAGCCCACTGAACCCCGGAGGTCCCTTTGTCATGGGAGAACTGGGATTACATAGCATTAGAGAATAAACAGTGTGACGACATCAATTCCAGTTACAGGTAACACTATCAACATACAGTCTTGGTGGCAGTTTGGGAATATGACAGTACATTTGGAGTAAATAGGGTGATCCACAGTGATGAAAAATAGTACTTACCTTAGTAGTTGCAAACTAGAGGAAGGACAGGACCTGTTAAGTCTTTTGTCAGAGGGGTTCACTCAGGAGCCGATGCATTGGCAAGTACTGGCTGCCACCAAGTGGGTCTTGAGCCTAGTATGGAAACTTTTGGTTGAAGATGCTTCCTGCAACCCGGGAGGGAGTATGTTTCACAGGGTGGGAGCAGTGTGTTCGAAAGACTTGCCACCCGCCTTGGTTCTTACCCTGGGGACATCTAGGAGAATTCTGCCTGTTGTGTGGAGTAGCCGGGAATTGGTCTTTACAGCAGTGAGTCCAGAGAGGCCGGGGGGAGAGGAGTCGGGCCGATTAACTTGTAAGCTAGGCATAGCAGAGGGTATTGGAGGTGAGCGTCCAGTGAGGGCCAGTTTAGTAGGGATAGGGAGTCACAGTGGTGATCCCTGGGGTTGGCCTGGGAGGCAAAGCGAGCCACTTTATTGTACAGTACCTGAAGTCTGTTCCTCTCCAGCTTCGCCAATCCATACATGACTGGGGCGGCATATGTGAGTGTCGGGAGGAGGACGCTGGTGGTGATAGAGATCCTGGCTTTGGGTACCAGTTGGTTTTTCAGTCCGTAGAGGGTGCCTAGTTTCCTATGTATAGTTTTGGTGACTTGGTCCACGTTGTTCTTCAGGGTGAGACCCTGGTCTAAGGTAAGGCTGAGGTATTTTAGGGAGGGCACTACTTCTAGGCAGTTGCCCGATGTGGAGGTAAGATGCAGGTGTTGTTTTCTTTCTCGACCGAGGGATCTAGGACCAAACAACATTACCTTAGTTTTGTCCATGTTGAGGACCATTCTGTTCTCAGTGAGCCAATTCTCAAGGGTCCGGAGGTCATCTTGGAGTAAGGGACTGAGGCCTCTGAGATTGGCAGTGGATCAGTAAATGATGGCATTGTCCGCATACTGGACAAACAGAGCTCCCTCCACGGTAGTCAGTTCCTTAGTGAACAGGGAGAAGAGAAGGGGGCTGAGTATTGACCCTTGTGGCACCCCCCTCTTTTAGTGGAAGTGGCTCCGATGTGCATCCTTCCACTTTACCTTCTGTGGCCAGTTAAGTAAATTTTGAACCACTATAGAGCATGGCAGTCAAGGCCTGTGTTGCTCAGCTTGGCTAGTAGCAAGTTGTGGCTAACTAGGTCAAGACCTGATAGGTCTATGAAGACCCGCACCAGTAGGGGTCTCCCTTTGTCCAGGTCTCAGAGTACATCTGTTGTCTGCCATCCCAAAGATGGCAGACAAGGTGAGGTAGTACTGGTTGAGACTTCAATATTCCAGACGGGACTGGAGCATCCCAGCAGCAGCATCAACTAGGAGCAGATTTATCCTGGACTCCTTCAGGTGCCTTCCTCAAGCAACTGGTCATGGAACCAACTTGGCAGAAGGCAATACTGGACCTTGTGCTCACAAACAGGGACAGTGTGATGGGGTAACAGTGGGGAGCACCTGGGGAACAGTGATCACCAGTCATTGTGGTTTGAAATCACAGAAAGAGCAGAACCAAACCACACAAAACACGATCCTGGATTTTAGGGGAAGACTTTGGGAAAATGGGGAGATACTTGAAAGAGGCATTAAGGAGAATGGGGCAGGGAATCAGGGTTGAGGAATAGTGGGCAGTATTTAAAATGGGGATTACAAGAGCAACAGAATTATGCATTAAGCAGGTTAGCAAGAGGAAGAAGAGGAGACCATTATGGTTTTCCAAAGAGGTAGCAAAGAAAGTGAAAGCCAAAAGATTGCATTCAGGCAATACAAAAAGATACAGACAGAAGGGGATAGGGAGAAGTACCAGGAGAAGCAAAGGGAGGCAGGAAGGTCAGTAAGGGAAGCCAAAGCTCAGACAGAACACATTGCAAAATCAGTGGGTAGAGGGGACAAAACCTTTTACAGGTACATAAGTGAAAAAAGAAAGACAAAGGGAGCGATAGTGAGAATTAAGGGGGAGGATGGGGGCCGCGTGGAGGATGACAACAGTAAAGCTGACATATTGAACAGGTATTTCTGCTCAGTCTTTACTGAGGAAGAGGAGGGTAATGGGTCTCGAGGGGGTACAAGGGGTGAGAATGGTGCAGAAATGGACACAAGTCCCTTTACACAAGAAAGGGTCCTGAAGGAACTGGAAGTAATAAGAGTTGATAAAGCAATGGGGCCAGATGGGGTGCACCCCAGGGTCCTTAAAGAACTAAGAGAGTTGGTGGCTGAACCTCTGGCTATCCTGTTTAGCCAATCACTGGAAACAGGGAGGTACCCAAAGACTGGAGGACAGCAGATGTAGTCCCTTATATAAAAGTGGGAACAAAGAGGAAGCAGGCCTACAGACCAGTCAGCCTCACCTGGTAGTGGGAAGATCATGGAAGCACTACTGAAGGAGAGATTGGTGGAACATCTGGTTGTCAATGGACTACAGGACCCAAGGCAGCATGGTTTCACCAGAGGGAGGTCATGTCACACCAACCTCGTTGAATTTTTTGACTGGGTAACTAGGGAGGTGGATCAGGGGAGCAGTGGACATGGCCTCATCTGGACTTCAGCAAGGCCTTTGACACTGTGCCACATAAAAGACTATTACACAGACTGAGGAATATGGTGTGGGCAGGACAGTGAGTGGTGGTAGGTAGCTGGCTGCTGCCAGGACACAGGGTGGGAAAATGGTCACCCAGTCAGAGGGAAGAGTGACCACAATGGGGCACCACAGGGATCAGTGCTGGGACCGGTCCTATTCAACATCTTCATCAGTGACATTGCGCAGGACCTAGAAGGCAGAATTTCACTGTTTGCTGATGACACAAAGCTCTGTAACAGAGTAGACACACCAGAGGGTGTAGACAGAATGAGAAGGAACCTGCAGAAACTTGAAGAGTGGTCAGGGGTTTGGCAGTTGAAATTCAATGCAAAGAAGTGCAAGATAATGCATATGGGGCACAAAAACCCTGGCACAATATATCAGTTGGGGGGTGAGGGTATAGCATGCACCAAGCAGGAAAAGGGATCTTGGGGTTATCATCTCTGATGACCTCAAGGTAGAGAAGCACAGTGTGACAAGGCAGGCAGGTAAGGCAAATGGGATGCTGGGATGCATGGCAGGGGCATCACCTGCATGAAAAGGAGGTCATAATTCCACTATGCAAGACACTAGTGAGGCCCCACCTGGGTACAGTGTACAGTTCTGGAGACCTTACCCTACGTAAGGACATAGACAGGGTAGAGAAGGTTCAGAGGAGGGCAACAAAGATGGTGCATGGATTGCATCACAAGTCCTATGAGGACAGGTTGAAGGAACTGAATATGTACTCCCTGGAGGAGAGAAGGGAGAGAGGGGATATGATAGAGACATCCAAGTATCTTACAGGGAGGAACAGGGTGCAGGAATACACTATTTTTAAGTGAAAAAGATGTTCCAGGACTAGAGGGCATGGGATGAAGTTGGAGAGAGGACGATTCAGAGGAAACGTTAGGAAGAATTTCTTCACAGAACGGGTAGTGGACAAGTAGAACACCCTGCCAGAGGAAGTGGTAGGGCTGAAACAATCACAGGATTTAAGAATGCATGGATAGACATAAAGGAATTCTGAAGGTCAGGGGTAAGGGGCAACAGACTTCTAGGAAAACATAAACTGAACTTACAAGCTCAAATGGACAGACTGGGTGGGCCATAGGCCCTTATCTGCCGACACTGTCTATGTATCTATGTAATTTGGTCAGAGCAGTGTCAGTCCGATGCCTGGTTCTGAAACCATGCTGGGAGGGTGCCAGAAGTTTATGGACCTCCAAGTAGTCGCGGAGTTGTTCATAGATCAACCTTTCCTGGATTTTTGACAGGATGCAGAGCAGGGAAATTGGTCTGTAGTTACCAACAGACTCCTGGTGGCCGCCCTTGTGGATTGGGACCACAATGGCCTGTTTCCACTGCTCGGGGAGTACACCCTCCTTCAAAGAGCGGTTAATAAGCCAGGTCAGGATTCTGACCAGGGCCAGGGCCCCGTCCTTCAGCAGCCTGGGGTGAATCCCATCGGGTCCTCCAGAGCCTGAGGTTTTTAGAGTCTTTAGCAGTACGAAAGCCTCTTTTTGCTTGACCAGCCTTAGATGAAAGGATGGGCGGTTAAGGTTAGGGGGTACCCTCATGATAGGGTCTGTGTTGAGGGGAGGTAGGCCAGCCTTATCCGAGTCCAGGTTAGTGAAGTGGTGGTTTAGTGTGGTGGCGATTTGGGGATCCTTGTTTATCAGTTGTTCATTGACCTCAATGGGACCAGGTATGGACTTGCCATTCCCCTTTAACAAATCATTAATGTGGGCTCAGAAAAGTCTAGGATTCCCTAGATTATTTTTCTGAAGACACGTGACATACTCTCTTTTGGCAGTTTTTATGGCCAGTTTACACTTGTTCCTGAGAATTTTGTAATTCACGAGGTCAGCAGGTAGGGAGGAGTGCTTGAACTTTTTTCAAGCCTTGTTATGGCTAATCATCAGGGCCTTTAGTGTAGGGGTAATCCATTTGTAGCAGCTACCCTTGGCACGGAGTTTCTTCATAGGGGTAAAGGATTTACAAGAGTACTCCCATTTTCTAGGGATGTGGATATGATGTGCTGTCCACATTTCTGGCAGTATCCTTTCCCTTTAAATATCTTGCCAGAAGCTCTGCAAGGTGGCTTCTCCCACCCACCTGGGTGGCAACTCCCTCGGCTCTGCCCCGTGAAGTCAGATCTTCCTTTCCGCTGGAAGAAGAAGGTTCCCTCCTTTGCACTCTGCATTTGAGCAGGCCCTTTGCTTCTAAAAATACTCATCTTCAAGTTTGTTTGTTTTTTACTTGCATTTTATACTCCCCCTGCTCCCTGAGCCCCACACCATCGGGAGTCGCCTATGGTGTCTGCCCCTACTCTTTTCCTACCTGGCGTCTGTGGGTGAATCCCTATGGAGCCCTAGTTTTACCACCCCAGGCGGGGATTAGTTGAGCCCGTACAACCCGAGCTTCTAGTTTCGTCGGGTCCCAGGCAGGTGAGAGCTGTGGGGTCTGCACTGGGCACTCTGTCTTCCCAGTGCTCAGGGAGCTGTTTTTCCTCTGTTCTGGGGGGCGTGATGTGCACCCAGATGTCAAGGCACTAATGCTGACGTCTGGCACACCCCAACCCTCCGACTGGCTTCGTGCTTGTTGCACTGGCCCGCCAGATGCCAGCTACACCAAGCCTTGTCCCTCCCTCCCTGACGAAGGTGCAGTCCTCAGATGCTCGAACCTCCTCCGGCTGGGTCTTTACATCTCCACGGGCACATTCCTGAGCCCGGGTCAACGAAATCGCAAGTGGTAGTGCTACCACTGTGCCTGTGGTCTGGCTTTCAAGTTTGTTTTCTAATTCACTTTCAAAAAATCGTTTTCATCGGAGCTGATGACTTGAAGTCGATGTCCGGTTTTAAAAAGTGCAACTGCGGGCAGAAGCTGTCCCAGATGTTCCACACACCACATGTGTCAACTGCCTGGGCCACGATCATGATCCCCAGGCTTGTGGCCTATGTCCCCCTTTGAATCCGAACTCTTGGAGGACCAGCACACTCTTCTTCTTAGGTGCCTAGATGAATGGGACCCTCCTGTTTGCTTGAAAGATCCCTGATGGGTGGTCTCCATGGCAGTGGGAGCCACTGAACAACTTGCAGCCTTCAAGGAGGCAGCAGCTCAGGCCACGGAGCATACCTGTTCAGCTTCAGCTTTTGTGCTGCTTTCCTTTAGCGCTTCCTTTATGCGGGCATTCCAGGACTTATGCCAGTCCCTTCCCACCCTTGGGCAGGGTCTCTCATAGGGGCACAAAATCCTCCAAATCTTCTAAAAAAGAGACTAAACAACAGTCTCGTCAATGATTGTGGAATCGCGAGCGGTCTTGGTCCTCGGATTCCCGCGCTTCCTTGAAGGGTTTCGACTACCCTCAATCCGTCGGGCCCATCAGTCAAGATGCATGTTGACTAACAAGTCAAGATTTTTCTTGAGCCAGTTGTCGCATTGTCAAGGGACAAGGGGGATACTTCCCTCTCTAGGAGCCTGGTCCTACCTATCACCTCCCAGGAAGGGTTGTACCAGCTTCCTGATCTGGTCCCAAACCCATGGGATCTCATTTAATCAGAGGAGTTTCAGCTTTCGCAGGCTCCCTCTCATTCTTGACGTTGAGTACCCCGGTGGTGGAGGTCAAGATCCTGCAGCCCGGAATTGAGCAGTCCTTGCCGGCATCAGTGGTCTCGCCCTCAGCACTCAGACAAGTTGTGCCACTGCTGTTCTTTCTTTTCTTCCTCCTCGAGTGAGGAGAGACTCCGATGCAAGATGTGCCACGCTATGAAGAGCTAATGTGGCAGCAGCTCAATCTATCCTGGATTAACCTGATTCCAGCCCCCACCCCAGCTCTTCCATGGGTGCCGCCACCAAGACCCCAGCCTGCCCCAACTCAGCCTGTTCCAGCCTTCCTACTCATCAGGGAGGAGCCGCCTCCTGTACAATCGAAGGATGGTCCCTCTTCTAAGATCACCCATACTGCTCCCAGGCTTCATCATCTGCCGTCAATCACTGTTACTCCTGATAAACCCCGCAGAGTCCGTGGGGATTCAGGAGGTCAACTGCTTTTCAGCGAATCCTTGGAGTCTGAGGACACCGCTCTACATTCTCATCCATTGGACATGGAATTGGAGTACGATTTGTCTCTGGAGCATGGTCCTGCTTCTTTTGGAGGGGCTTACTCCATTTTATTTCAGAATCTACCAGGATTCAGATGGAGCCCATCCAAAAACCAGCCAAGTATCCCTTGACTGAAATTCTCGACTGAGGTGACTCCTTGGGGGTTGCCTTCCTGGTCACCGAGGCCATTCTTGGCCCCGTTCTTAATCAATCAAACTTTATCATGCACTTTCAAAAAACAAAGGCAGTACAATACAAAGCAACAAACCACAGTTTATATAAAAACAATAAATTTAAGTTACAATAAACTATAGCCAAAGTCGGCTGAAAAAACTAACTAAAGCTTCTCCCCGAAGGCTAAACTAAATAGATGGGTCTTCAGGGAGGACTTAAAGGACTCGTTGGACAGGTTCTCTCTAATCTGACGAGGTAGAGAGTTCCATAGGGTCGGGGCTACAAATAAAAACGCCCTAGCGCCCAAAGTTTGAAGACGGACCCTGGGAACCTCTAGCAATCCCACGTTGGCAGAGCGGATTGAGCGGAGGGGGCAGTAGGGCAGAAGGATGTCTTGTAGGTAGCCCGGTCCCTGTCCTTGTAGGACCTTATAGATCAGCAATGCAACCTTGAAGATGATCCTCCATCGCACCGGCAGCCAGTGCAGTCCACGAAGCATAGGCGTGACATGGCTACATCTCAGCAAACCAGTCAACAGCCTGGCTACAGCGTTCTGCACCAGCTGCAGATGATGGAGGTCCACCACCGGCAACCCTAGGTATAGAGCATTGCAGTAGTCCAGTAGCTCTGGAGTTTTGACAGCACCCTGTCTCCTCCCCTGTCAGCTTGTATGGCCCAAAAGTATGCTGTCTCTACGGGTTCCTTGTCGGGTTGCACCAAAATCCCTCATCTGAAGGTTTGGTGGCTGACTTGATCTTCCGGCAATGTCGGGGATGTGGATAAACCTCCTAACAAAATATCCAAGAAATTGGATCACATAGCCAAAGAGATCTATGCAGCAGGCGAGTTTGGCCCTTTTGATGGCCCATTTTGCTCATGCCTTATTGGGCACTTTTGATGAAGTGCTTCCCCAGCTCCTGACTGACTTATAGATCAAGGTCAGGCAAGTCCAGGATCAGGGCCGTACGGTGGCCAAACAGCAGCTCCAGATAGCCATGGACATGGGCAATTCCTGCTCTCAGTCTATGGCCACTGCAGTGGCCATGCACTGCAGGGCTTAGCTGTGGATTTCTGCCTTCACAGCAGATACCCAGCACAAGCTGGCAGATGTCCCCTTCCTTGGCACTGACTTGTTCGGTCTGGGGGTGGAAGGACACCTCACTAGGACTGAGAAATCCAGTGCCACCCTGGATTCTGTTGCTTCCACCCAGAGGGATCCCAAGGGCTCCAAGATTCGGAGGAAGAAGCCCTTTTGGCCCCTCTGTTCCCCTGTGGCCAAGCCGTCCTATCCCCCAGCTGGGCAGCAGGCCCAGGCTTGGCTCCCTTGACTAAAGTTAGTTGTTTCGGTTGTCTGCAAACCAGGTGGTTGAGCCCCCACCGCATCCTCAGTTGGTCCCTCCTTTGCCTCCAAGCCTGCCCAGTGATGGGTGGGGGTTGCCTCCCCCATGCCCATCCTTTATCCATTGGGTCCTCCCATGGGGGCCTGGCTCCACCACTTCCTTTCTGCCTGGTCCACTGTCACCACGGATAGGTGGGTCCTCGAAGTGGTCGATGAAGGTTTGCCTCTGGAGTGCAAGGCATACTTTCCATGCTGAGCCCATGCCCCATGGGAGGACATGGTGTCTGCCGACATGCTGTCAGCCGTTCGTTAAGACATTGCCCGGCTCCTCCAGAAGGAGGTAGTGGCTACAGTCCCGGATCCTTCAGTAAGCCCAGGGTTTGTCTCCAGATACTTTCTGGTTCCAAAGTGGATGGGGGGTTGGTGCCCCATCTTAGATCTGCACGACCTGAACAAATTCCTTCAGTCGTGCACTTTCAGGGTGTGGACAGTCTGTCTCAGATAATTCCATCCCTGGAGCAGAGAATGGGGTTCTGCTTCCAAGATCTTCGGAATGTGTTCTTCCATTGTCCCATTCCTCCATCCCACTATCGTTTCCTTCGGTTCCGAGCAGAAGGGGATCTCTACGAGCTCCAGACCATGCTTCTCGCCTCCCAGGGTCTTCGAAGCACCGGGGCAAGATGGTATGTAGTGTGGTCCTGATACACTTTCTTTAAATCAGCAATAAAGCTGTTTACTTCACAGAAGATCATATAAGTGTGATATTTCCGGGCTCAAGGAGAGCAAACAGTTTTGGATTTTCTGTCTTCACCAAATGCATTGCAGTGATGACAGCCTACCTGAGACGTTGAGGGGTTCCGGGTGTATCCCTTCCTGGATGACTGGCTGATAGGTGGTCCCTCCAAGGAGGAGGTGGAGCAGTCCAGGGACCTAGCCCTCCAGACTTGCTTGACCCTCGGCCTTCTGGTGAACGAGGCCAAGTCAGAGCTTGTACCGTTGCATGTTTAGTTTCAAGTTTATTGCAGGAAAAACTTCATTGAGCAAGCTCATTCACAAGGAGGTCCTAATACATATCAATCAATCAATCAATCAATCAAAATCTTTATTTATTCAGGCGAACATCATTGAGCATAGCTCATTTACAAGATGGACCTGAGTGGTCATAACAATATAAGGTTACAAATTTTACACAAAAACATGGTACTGAATAAACACAAATACAATGATTTATGAATGAGACAGATATACAAATATTTACATATATACAAGGCAAAATGACAATAAACCTAAATCATATTAAAAGGAAAGAAACAAACAGTATAGTAGGGATAAAGCTCGGATAGTTGGACTTGGGTGGGCATTTTTGTATGAAGTTGGTTGGAGAACAAGCTAGAAGAACGATAGAGAAATAGGGGGTAGCATAAAAAAGGGGGTGGGGGAAGGAGGGGATGTGGGACATATAGACAAGCAATGTACAATACAGATAGGTAATAACAATATATACATGAGATGCGCATTATATGATAGAGGCTGAATATACATACATACATACATATATACAAGGTTCCACAATGACGAGCGCAGGTGGTGAACGCTGATTTAACACAGGTGAATGAATTACAGGTTGCATTCTGATAATGAAGCTGATGTATGCAATACATATATCATGGGAGCTAGGACAAACAGAATACACTGATAAGAGGGAGGGGGTAGGAGTAATTTGATACCGTAGCATTGGAACTTATTCGTTGGGAGGCCATGAATAGGTGGGGAGGAAAAGCAGTTAATATGGTAAGGCAATTATATCATACCCAAGTATAAGAAAATAGCACCCCTGGGGAGGGGAGAGATTTAATAACAGTTACAGGTGTCTTTTATTTTGGCTGAACTTAGCAATTTGTAAAAGCTAATTAAAACTGTGCTAGTTAGTTTCAGTACGGATTGCAATAGATTCCAAATAGCGGGAAGGGCATAAGCAATAGCATGTTTACCAAAGGAGGTCCACATCCTTGGTATATCAAGCATAATAAAGTCAGATTTCCTTAACGAGTAAGCACTATATGAGATACTAATGAGGGATGAAAGGTAGCTTGGCAATTTCTGTAATAGCAGTTTGAGGGTCCATAGCCCAGCATGGAGCAGGCGTCTAGTAGTCAGGGATGTCCAGCCGACAGCTACATATAAGTCACAGTGATGCGAACGGTAAGGGGAGTTGGTAATGAACCTTAACGCACGGTGATAGAGGACGTCCAGTTTACTTAGGTTTGAACGAGTGGTAGAGGAATAGATTATGTCTCCATAGTCGAGCAGGGGGAGAAAGGTGGCCTGGACAAGTTTGTTCCAATTTCAAGAGGAAAAAGAGGCTTATTTCTGTAATAGAAACCTAACCTGGCTTTTAACCTTCTAGAGTCATCTTCAACATGGTCATTGAAAGATAATTTATTATCAATCCAGATACCCAAGTATTTAAATTTGGTTACTACTTCCAAGGGCTCATTTAGCATAGTGACAATGAAGTCTTGGGCTAGGGTATTGGGAGGGCCTGTAACAGCACTGCGGGAGAATATCATCGCTTTAGTCTTTTTCGCATTAAGCAGAAGTTTTGCCTTTATTAGATTATGCTCAAGTTGTGCGAAATGCGTTTGGAGAACTCCCTTGACTTCAGATAGCGATGATCCAGAAGTATACAACACAATATCATCCGCAAAAAAATGCAGATGGGGTGTAGTTATGTTAGAGTCTAGGTCATTGATATACATATGGAAAACAAGATACGGCCTAAGATGGATCCTTGAGGAACTCCTCTTACAACAGGCAAGGCAGCAGAGAATAAGCCTTCCGCCTTTACTTTTTGGGATCTCCCAGTTAAGTAGCTAGAGAACCACTGTGTGGTGTGGTATGAGGAACCCATGTTTGCAAGACAATTGACTAATAGTTTATGATCAACAGTGTCAAAAGCTTTGCTTAAGTCCAGAAATACAGCGCCGGTTACTTTCTTAGCATCTATAGCAGAGATCCAATCAGGGCTAGAAATCATTTTTTTGAGATGCCTGTCCGAGGGAGAGGTGGAATGTAAATGTTGCCTGTCCGGACAAGGTTTTACCTGTCTACATTGTTGTGAGGTGAATTATAAACTTAAAACATAAAATGAACTGTAAAGTGGACATAGAGAAAACTGTTGCTTTTGGGGGGGTTATTTTTCAAGGTAAAACACTGATTGAGTCTAGTCTATTTCTGAATCAGAACTTGAATCTAGTCTGCAGCCATATGGTCTCACATGAGGTCTTCTCTTTTGTTTTCCAGATTTGAACCATAGTGTTATGGCATCCTGCAGGTCAAATGTAGCAATGCTAGCATCTGACAGCTTGACACGCATTAGTTCAGATGAAGTCATAGGAGACAGACAGGACCGCCAGTCAGACTTCACTCTGCCCATCAAGCTGAATCCTCTCTCAACTACTGCAGTTTGGGTTGGGATCAGTAGAGCTATTGTGACTAAGACCAGAATATCAGGGAATCACTGTTCATGTGCATCATTATGGAGAATTTTTGCCAGAAATCCAAATAGTGAAATTTCGGAGACTGCTCATTCAGTGATTTTTTCATAAGTGGTTTAAGCTCTAACCATTGCGCTTCAATCAAGTTTACATTATGATTGTGTTTCTTCAGTAGGTCACTGTAGTGCTCTGTGAGGGTTCTGACTTCCTCATTGCCATAAAAGGCTAGTTGGTCACTATCTGGTAACTGTAATGGGTTAAATATACTGAATGACCGTAGGACTTTGTCTGTTTTAAAATTGGAAAATCGTGAGTTAATACTTTCAATTGTTGATGAAGAAGGCTTGTAACATCACGCAACACTGCCTGTTTGGTTCTATCTATAGAATATCCCCTTTCTAAGTTAAGGAAGATATCAGATCCACGGAACTGAACCTGAGTAGTGGCTGAGCCTGTCAGTCGACTTGTGCTAGTGTCACTGTCAGCTGTGTCAGAGTCAGGGAGCAACAGCAATTCGTTACAGACTTTGTCAAGTTTATCCTGCACAGGGTAGTTCTCTAGCCAGAGCACTGTGCTTTCAACCTTACTGACTATTGTTTCTACTGTTGAGCTGTCTCTCTGTAGAGTTAGACTGAAGGCCATCATGACAGAAAGGTATTCAGCCAGAAACTGAGAAAAGAGGACAAATCTCACAGTACTTATTGTTTTGAACAACCCACTGGCCTGATCTTTTGTTTGCCCTGGTGTGGAAGCAATGTGCTGTAAATGTACAACTAAGGCCTTGTAGCTGGACAGAATAACAGACAGAGCCTTTTCTGTGTGCAACCCACCGGTCCCTGACACGTTAACTGGTTTGTGAATTGTGTAGCTCATATTACTGGCTAACTCTTTGAGACCGCCCAGTTTTTGGGAGACTTATGGTATATTTTATAGATACCCATTAAGACTTCATCTGTTGTTTTCATGTATGGAATAGATGTTGCTGATTGCTTTATAGCAAGCTCCAACTTGTGGGCACTGCACTGAATCCCTAACAAATAAGGTATCGCCTTTCAAAATCCTGCCAAACACCCAGTCACTTTACTCCAACATGACGGGTGCCCCATCAGATCCAAAAGCAAACAATTTTTTCTTTCCAGTTTTTACAGTCCAAGGTGAATTTAAGGCATCACCTATTGAGTTATAAATGCTTTCACCATTTGGAATACAGACTGGCTGAAGGGAAACAAATTTGTTAACTGGACGGAAATTTTCCATTGTCCTAATATAGACTGCCTCCTCTTCTATTACTGAGGCATCAGTGCTCGAGTCACATAAGACAGAGATAAAAGTGTTACTATTAACCAGTTTTGCATCTTTTATCCTTATTGATTCTGAAATAAAATGTGTGAACGTTGCTGCCTGTTTGTCACTTCTATAACTGACTCCAACATTTGTACCATTTACATGTTGTAATTCTAAGATGCCAGGGAAATCTGTGAATGGGCGTTCTGAATTAATCAAAGAGTTGTTCTAAAACAAATGTTCTACTTGTGTCGCCTCATTTTTTTCCATTTGTGTTATTCCTCGTTCTATTGCTAAGTTGGAAGGTTCAGTGTTACACACAATATTTTTTTCATTGGCTAATTTATGAGGTTTGGAGAGTTCATGAGCATGTACATTTTCAAGTCTCATGCTCTTACAGCCACTCATGAAAGTGTTTGTCTCCCTTAAGTATTTTTTGCAGTATGAGCAGGTCATACCCACATCAGGCTCATATAGTAGCCACTCCCCTATTTTCTTCCAGGTCTCCTGGAACCCTTTTCTTTGTCCCAGTAGTGAGAGTTGCTGGCATATCAGCAGTGGCAGTGTGGCACCAAGTTGTCACATCTGTGGCCACAATGGTGGTCAGGGTGAGTAGTTGGTGCTACTGAGTCTATCAGTAATGGATAAGCAGTACACATAGAGGAACCCAAGCTTTCTCCTCCCTCTTGGCTTGAAACTGAAGGCTTTCCTGTAATTTTTTTAAAGCCAAACTTTAACAAAGACATGTTTTCCCCTTTTTGGTTTACTTAGCTAAGAAGTAGTAGTTACTGTATTTTTATGTTGCTTGCACGCATGTGCAAGAAACATAGTGCCATTATCGGAGATTTCGGAGGTGTGTCACCTCCTCCTCCAATTCAGTCAGCGAGCTGGCAGGCGCTGCCCCTGTAAGCCAATGCATTTTGGAGCTGTCTATGACACGCTTCAAAATGCAGTGGCATACAGTTGAAAGGGGAGCTATGCTTCAGTGAGCAGAGATAAGAAGCGTAGCTCCCCCACCACACTCAGGCGGCAGCGGCCCCCGCAGTATCAGGTAGCCGACGGGTGCCCAATCCCCATCAGCTGAGCTGCATGTCTCCTTAGCAGGTGCCACGCTGGGAGCCCACCCCAGCGCAGCAATCAGTCCATAGGCCGGCCAGGTGCCTAATCCCATCGGCTGAACGCCTCATCGCCCTTGTGCCACGCTGGGAGCCCACCCCAACGTGGCAAACGGTCCCACGACGCCTTTTTTTATTTTGAACCTAAAAACGAAAACGTCCCCGCTGGAGCGCCTCCCGACCCCCCCCACAACCCGCACTCCACCCACCGCGCACCTAGCTTCCCCATGCCCCTCACCCCATACTTCCTCTGGACTCCGGGCACGATCTTCGTGGACTGGGAACACGCCTGCACTCTTCAAAGCCGACCGCTAACTGAGGAAATGCCGTAAGCTGTATAATGGCCTAAATAGGGGTTTCAACTTTGTTGCATATCTCAGGTAGCTTTTGATTTTGCATCACTAACATGGTTTTTTGACCCTTCATGAATGATGTCACTGTCATGGCGGCATTAGGCCCGGCTGGCGCATTTCAGCGTGACCGCGCAGTGACTGCGAAATCACCCTTCGAGCCCGAATACCATCATGACAGTGACATCATTCATGAGAAAGGGTCCCAAAAACCCCATGTTGAAAATTTGGTGCAAAAATTCCAAAAAATGACTGTTTTACTAACGTGCGTTGCTAGCAGTTCCTACGCAGGCTCGTAAGTTCACGAAATTTCAATATTTTTACTCCAGATTTTCAACATTGCCATTTTACCACACCTTCTTATGAGCAGTACAGCTGTCATTTTCACATCTCACCCAAAATGTGTGTCCCTCATGTAGCACAGAATGGCACAGTCGGTATGTAAATCAATGTACTGGGACAAATTAAGAAAATCACAGTGACACTGTTCATGAGCAGAGGTCTTAAAATGGCTATGTTGAAAATTTGGAGAAATTCTGTAAATGACTGTTTTACTGGATGCGTATGCTATGCAGTTCCTACGCAGGCTCGTGAAGTTTGCAAATTTTCATTATTTTCACTCCAGATTTTCAACATTGCCATTTTACCACACCTCCTTATGAGCAGTACAGCTGTCATTTTCACATCCTGCCCAAAGCGTGTTTCGCTTCATGTAGCGACAATGGCGACTCGTGTGCAAACTCAATGTATGGGACACATTAACAAAATCACAGTGACACTGTTCATGAGCAAAGGTCTTAAATGGCTATGTTGAAAATTTGGTGAAAAATTCCAAAATGACTGTTTTACGAGCGTGCGTTGCGCAGTTCCTACGCACGCTCGTAAGTTCGCAGATGTTCAATATTTGCACTCCAATGACTTCCAAATACCTAAACAGCACATGGAAGCAAGCAACATTCGGCATTGAAAAATGCTTGTTTATTAGTCCTCCTCCTCCTCTCCACTCCTCCACATCCACAGAGAGCCTTATCTCTCTCAAGCAGAAGCTCTGCAGGCACTCCTTATACTTGTTTTAATTTAGTATTTCTTTTTTATCCACAAAACAAAACCCCAGAAACAAGTTGTTTTTTTTTACTCCTTGTTTAGTCTGAGTCGCTCAATTCAACCCCTCTCCTCTCCCTTTGACAGTGCCTTCTTGTCACAGTCACCCAATTTTACTTTTATTCAGTTAGTCCACTGGCAGAGCACAACAGCAGGCTGACAGGGGTAGTTTAAGTTAGCACAGTCAGTCCGTCAGTATCTATCTTCAAGGTTCAAGCTGTAGCTAACAGCTCTGGAGGGCTTTACACAGGCTGAGTGAACAATAAGCTTAGAGCCTTGCCTTCACCTCTCCGCACACTCGCACAGTCAAGATATATATTTTTTTTTATTCAGAATCAGACCACTTGCAGATCACATGGCTTTTTGAGAGAGTGGGTTAACAGAGAATTTATTCAGGTGTACAGCAGTACAGAGTAGTACTGACTCCTGTCTCCTTCTGACAGTGCCTGACTGCTTTCTTTTTTCTCTCCCTCTCCCTTCCCCTGAACTCACCTACCCACACCACCAGAAGTTCAGTCAACACAGAGACTCTAGGCAAGCGTTTAGTTCTCACCACAATACCCTGGGATAGCCTCCAGTTTTACTCTTCGTATTTTTGCTTTTGTTTTTCTGGTTGTCCCCCAAATATTTTCCTCCTCCTTTATACTTTTTTGCAAATTGCAGTACAGAAATACAGTGGAGGTCTAATTTGATGACTGAGTGATCAACAAAAGGCAACACAACACAGAGCTCAGCTGCACAGACCCTTCAAGGCAGAAGTCTCTTTTTTTTTTTCAAAGTTAAAGCAGACCAGAAGCCTTTTTTAATCCCACTTTGAGAGCAGTGACCTCAGTGGAATAAAAGAAGTGGACTGAAGTGACTGCTCACAAATGAATTTGAACAGAGGCACTGGGGTTAATGCTCAATATTCATGGTAATAAGGGCACTGTCTTTTACTCAACTTATTCACTACCAGAAGCCCTGATTAAAATGTTTTATTTTATTTCTCTCTGTCTGACTTTCTGCAAATCAGCACATACAGTGGAGTATGGATAGTTTGTTTTCCACCACTATGAGATTCTGCAGCAGACTGCACTACAGAGCCCTCAGTGCAGCCCTGAGCCCTGTGTGACTGATTAATTTTTTTAAACTGTCACCAGAGAAGCACTTTAAAACTTATTTATTTCCAGTTGTGGTTTCCAAAATAAAATAATAAGTCCCCACTCCCCTCCCACTCCTCTCCCTGTCCTCCTCCTCCTTAGGTCCCCTCCTGTCTGTCCCCCGACCCAGACAGCAAGATCAGTTTTAATTTTTTTTATATTGGTTAAGATAAAAGGTCAGAGCCCTGAAAAGGGCTGTTGTGTATTATATTGCTGCTGCACAAGAAATCGTCTGCGCTGATTTGTGCCCCCGATATACGAGGCAGCACAGCACTCGCTATCCTACTCGCGGAGCTCCTCACCATGCAAAGGGTAGAGTGAAAGTGAGGAGAGCGAATCAGGATACCCAACTGCGCATGTTCAGTGCCCGTTAGTCTTCCCGCTCGCTGAGAGAGGTCAGGTGACACTAGTAGCTGCAGTCACTTGACCCTCAGTGGGAAGACTGAATGGGTGGTCGGAGCTGCACTTTTCGGCGAGGCGGAGCTACGCGTCATGTTGACATGACGTCGTCCGGATACCTCCCGTCTGCCGCTGGGTCCTAGTGCCCAATACTGTCTGGCTGCATCAATTCAAAACCGCCTGTCCAAGGGACAGGCGGACTTCACAAAACGGCTGTCCCAAATGAAAAGCAGCTGTCCGGGACGGGTGGACAGCCGGTTATTTCGAGCCCTGGATCCAATCATTGGTTACTTTCGCTAGAACAGTGATGGTGCTATGATTGGCCCGGAAGCCGGATTGCGCTGGGTTAATAAGAGAGAAGGTTTCCAGATGAGATTTAAGCTGAGAATGGATCAGTTTTTCAAGTACTTTAGAAAGGATAGGTAAGATGGAGATAGGTCTATAGTTGTTTACATCGCACGGGTCACCAGATTTAAATAAGGGGAGGACATGTGCTGATTTCCAGCAGGACGGCACAGTAGCAGATGTAATGGAGAGGTTGAAGATATGGAGAATTGGGGCCGTGAGATGGGCATAGCCTGTCCTTAGAAAAAAGGGTTCCAAACCATCATCCCCTAAACTTTTTTTTGTGTCCAAATTAAGAAGAGAATCTTCGACTTCTTTGTAAGTTATCTCTCGCAGTTGGAAATGGCTAGGTGCAAGGCTAGGTGAATGGGAAGGGGTGTGCTGACACACCACAGAACCAGCATAAGGTGACGAGTCGAAAGCTAGTCCTGCTGTGGCAAAGTGGGAGTTAAGTTCCTCCAAGATTAGGGACTTGTTTTCCACAATCTTTCCACTTGCGACTAACTTTGTAGGGACTGAGGGGGCTGTGGGTCGTCCTTCAATAGATTTGATAGTCTTCCATATCTTACGTGGGTTACCTTTTGCTTGTTCTAGAGTAGAAATATAGTAGTTAGCTTTGGCAGAGCAAATTTGTTTAACGCAAGTGTTCCTGGCTGTTCTAAAATCCCGCCAATCCGGTGGTTCTTTGGAATGTTTAGCTTTAGCCCAAAGCTTATCTCGAGCTATAAGGGCTGCCTTAAGATCCAAGGTGAACCAGGGATTGGAGTTTTTCCGTACCCTTACTTTGATAAAAGGGGCATGCTTATTTATTACTGTAGTGAGTTTGTCATTAAAGGTGTAAACTGCCTCATTGACATCTTTAGCTAAGTAGAGATCTTGCCACTTGATCATACGCAGGTCAGATAGGAAGTTTGCTGCACTGAATTTTGCGAAGGAACGCTTTGTTATAAAGATGGGCATCGGACGAGTCTTAACTTGGGATCTTATGCAAGCGACAATTCCATGATCACTCAAATCATTGTGAAATACTGCCGAATGAGATATTTTATGTGGATGGATGGTTAATACCTCATCTAATAAGGAGCTATTGGTAGGATTTAGTTTGTTGTTCCTAGTAGGTTCACTGACTATTTGCACAAAACCTAGCTCATTGCAAAGGGATTTGAGGTCGAGTGAGTTAGGTGACAACCAGTCCATATTTAAATCTCCTAGAAATATTGTTTCTGATTTTGCATCTGCTAACATGGATTTCAATATATTAAGAACTTATCACCACCAGACGGGGGTCTATAGCCACCTAGGATGGAGATGCATTCTGAGGAGGGGAGATGAAGGCTCAGTGAAACTAACTCAAATTCCTTGGCTAGAGATTTACAACTAATATTAGCGACCACATACCTAGATTTCGTGTAAGTAATACGTAGGTGATGTACTTCACTGGGGCGGAGCAAGACTATTTCAGAGTCAGAGCTCAACTCCCAGTGGACCGGGTGGAGGTTCTTTCCTCCTTTGCCTGATTATTTCTGGTTGGACAGTTGCACCCTGCTCGAGATTTTCTGCACGTCCTGGAATTCATGGCTGCCTACACCAGCGTGGTCCATTGTACCTGGTGGAGAATGCGCTCCCTGCAGTGGGAGTTGGATCGTCAGTGGTCTCAGTGCAAAGGGTCACTTCAACCAGCCGGTAACTGTGACCTAGCGGATGTGGGATGCCCTCCAGTGGTGGTTGAACCTGGAACATCTGCAGGAAGGAATCCCCTTTTTCCACCCAGAGCCGACTGTCAACATTATGACCGATGCCTCCCTGATGGGCTGGGGTGCCCACCTGGGGAAATACAGAGTCCACGGTCTTTGGTGCCCTGAGGAATCCTGATGCCATATCAACCGGCTGGAGCTTCAGGCATTTTGGCTGGTGCTTGACAGCCTTTACTCCACACCTTTGGAGTCAGGTCATTCTGGTCCAGATGGACAACACCACAGCAGTGTACTACCTCAACAAACAGGGTGGAACACACTCCCTTCCTCTGTGCAGGGAGGCTGTACACATCAGAACCCTCGTGCTTGGCCTGAATGCCAGTCTCCTGGCCATCCATGTGGCAGGCATGTCCAATCAGCTGGCGGACGCCCTCAGCTGGGTGGGCGAGGTATCTCACGAGTGGTCTCTCCATCAGGAGATGGTGCACAGTCTGTTCTCCAGGTGGGGCATTCCTCTGGTGGACCAGTTTGCCTCCAGGGAGAATGCAAAGCTGAGGCTGTTTTTTGCCCATCTCCCTCAGCAGGGAATGCTGCAGGGGTATGCCTTATCAAGGCCCTGAACCCAAGGTCTCATGTATGCCTTCCCTCACTTTCCACTTATCCACAAAGCCAGGAGGAAGAAGGCTCAGATTATCCTGGTGGCTCCGGACTGGCCCCACCAGTTCTGGTACCCCAATGTCTTAAGCCTCAGCTGCAGGCTCCCATGGCATCTTCCTCTACACCCTAATCTGCTCTCATGCAATCAGGAGAAGATATTCCATCTAGACCTTCAATCCCTGTACCTGACAGCCTGGTTGCTAAGTGGTGTGACAGGGTTGAATAAGGCTCTGATCCATTTGTTATGCAAAAAGAGTTAAATGCAAGCATCTGTTCTATCCTCTCCTTTTCTGTCTCTTGTCTGTCTGGTTGCGCAACCAACTTTTCCTGTGAGACCTAGGAACTGATCACTCCAACGGTTTTGCAGTTCTCCTCCTCTCGTCTCTCTCTCTGCTTTCCTTGCTATTTCTGTCTTTCTTCCCCCTTGCATATCTGCAGTTATAAAAAAAATGTGAATTTCTGTGTAAAACTGTGTGTGATACTGGGATCCCTTTGTTTAAAACTGTATAGTTATACTGTTGAAATTATTGCAAAAAGCTATTTGGAACTCAAGGGGTTAACCTGAGAAGATGGTTTGCAAACTGTCTGAGATGCTGGCAACAAGAGGTCAGTTTTGGGTCACAATGTTCTTTTTGCTGCACCTGCTGAAACTGATAAGAACACTGTGTGAGAAGCAGAATGTTCTCTTAACGAGCTCCCTGCAAAGACTTGTTATAAAAAGAGCTGCAATGTTTTGCAAGAGGGAGAGACAGAGACTGAGATTTGAAATTGAGAAGAAAAAACTCAGAAGAAGGACTCTTTTGTACTGCCATTGTAAACAGTTATACTGAACATTTTTAATTTTTTTATTTTGCTGTTATTAATAATAAAATACTATTTGTGAATTTTGAAACTGCTCCTGGTTTTCCTAGGCTTCCTGACCTGTGTCTCGATGACAAGTGGATAGAGCCCCAGGCTTTGGGTCTCTCTGACGATGTTCTCACCGTGGTTGAGGCTTCTCAGAAGGAGATGACCTGAAAATGCTATGCCTTCAAATGGAAGAGGTTCTCCATTTGGTGCCAGAACAAGGGGCTTGACCCCTTAACTTGCCCAGTGGCTAGCATTCTTGATTACCTTTGGTCCCTCTCCCAGTTGGGCTTTTGGTCAACAATCCTTAAGCTGCACCTGGCAGCCATCTTTGTATACCGGGCACAGGCTGGTATGTCACCTGTGTCGCAAGAGAAAGTGGTCTGGTTCTTTTTCAAAGGCCTTGACCACATTTGCCGTCCAGTGCGTGAACCACCACCACCACCTTGAAATTTGTTGCTGCTGTAGGCAGAGCTCATGGGCAAGCCATTCGAACCGATGCACAGATGTGACATCTCTCACCTGACGTGGAAGACCACCTTGTTGGTGGCTGTCACCTCCGCCTGAAGGATCAATGAGCTCTAAGCGCTCTTGGTGGAGTCTCTTTACCTGGTCTTCCATAGGGATAAGGTTGTCCTTTGCCCCAATGCAAAGTTCCACCCAAAGGTTGTCTTGGAGTGTCACCTTAACCAGGTGATGAATCTCCTGGTGTTCTTTACCAGCCACACTTCGGAGGTTGAGCACGGGCTCCATACTTTGGACCTGAAGTGAATGCTTGCCTGCTATAAGGAGTGCACTGCTGGAGTTCAGGGAGAGGTTCACCAGCTCTTTGTCTCCTATGCTGAAGCTGCACCTGGCAGACCGGCAGCAAAGCTGATGATTGACAGGTGGATTGTATCCTGCATCGACCTCTGCTATAGGTTGGATGGTAGGGAGCCTGCCGTAGGGCTAAGGGCTTATTCCACGAGACATACCGCTGCCTCAGTGGGTACTTCCAGGGATATCCCTATCCAAGAGATCTTCAGGGCTGCTACCTGGAAGTCAGCACACACCTTCATTTCCCATTACATCAACCTTAAGTCATGCTGGGATGCTGGTTTTGGGGCTTCAGTTCTCCAGTCACTGTTCCCAAAGTAGGGGGTGTATGTCTTGCCCTCGCCTCCCTGGAGAACTGCTAGAAGTCTGCCAGAAGTGTGTGCATAGAACACCATATCCACGTTCCTAGAAATACAGGTTACTCACCTTTTCCAGTAGTTCTAGGAGTGGTATATGGTGTACATCCACACACTGAATCTTGCTTCCAACGGGTAAGACCTGACGTCATGGGGTGGCGCTGAGGCAGTTACCACCCGGGTGAGTGGGAGAAACCAGCTTGAAGACTTTCCGGCAAGATATTTAAATGGAAAGGATACTGCCAGAAGTGTGGATGTACACCATATACCACACCTAGAACTACTGTTACCAATGAGTAACCTGTTTTTTGATACCCCAACATCATATTTTGTGGCTAGATTTGTGTCCAACCTTTTTTCCACAAAACGGGTACAAAACTGACTCTAATTTTTCCTTAAATTGACAAGGTAAAATGGGTTTGATTAATATGTATGGTTGATTAATGCGCCAATATGTACAGGTAAACAACAAGCTTTATGTAATTAAACTGCTTCTCAGCTCCTTTAGACATAATGTGTACAGATCATTTATGAAGACTTCACATAAACAAGCATTGTCAATGCCAAATGTTGTCTTGTTGGCATTGGCATTGGTAGTGCAGGAGTTAGAGAGATGCATAATAAGAATGGCAGTGAAGTATTGAACTGACTCCAACCCCTCCCCCACCCTGCAGAGACTGACAGGCTCTGGGGTGTGCCTTTGGGTCGTCGGCCATAATGCTCACGCCATTTCACCTCACCCTACCCTGCAGAGACCGACAAGTGTCACGGTGTGCTTTGGGGTATTATTTGGTATTACTTACTTACTTGGGGTTTCAGGTCCTACGCCTACCCCATTCCATAAGGAATTATGCTGAGATGGGTGCAGTATAGGAGAATGGGGTGAACGGGGCTGAAGAGTCCAAGGCATACCTTGATGCCTGTCACTGGCTGCAGGGTGGGGGTGGGGGCGGAATGGCGTGAGCATTATTGACGACAATCCCAAGTCACACCCCAACGCCTGTCAGTCTATACAGGGTGGGGTGTTATGGTTGGAAACCCTAACGCCCCAGGTGTTTATTGGTATTTTCACTCCAAATTTTCAACATGGGCTTTTTGTGACCCCACCTCATCAACAGATGCACTATCAGTTCGTTAGCCAAAAGGTGATTTTGCACAGCAACTGTGCCATTTTGGTCCACAGGTGCCAAAACACATTTTGGGCAGGATGTGAAAAATGACAGCTGTACTGTTCATGAGAAGGTGTAAAAAAATGACAGTGGTGAAAATCTGGAGTGAAAATATGAAAAATTTGCAGTCACTAGCATTTGTAGAAACTGTGCAACGCACGCCTATAATGCAGTTATTTTGGGGACTGTTTTAACCAAATTTTCAACATAAGCATTTTGGGACCTCTGCTCATGAACAGTGATGCTGTGATTTTGTTAATCTGTCCTGAAAGTTGATTTCCCACAGTGACCACGCCATTGTGCGCCAGATGTGTGAAAACACATTTCAGGCAGGATGTGAAAAATCATAGCTATACTATTCATAAGGAGGTGGAAAAAATGGAATGTTGAAAATCTGAAGTGAAAATGTTAAAAATTGTTGAAGTTAGGGCGTGCATGGAAACTGCACAACGATGCTTATAACGCAGCCATTTTTTGAAATGTTTTCACTAGATTTACAACATAGGCTTTTAGACCCTACCTCATGAACAGTGGCACTGTGGTTTCATTATTTCATCCTCAAAGGTGATTCCAAGACAGTGACCGTAAATCACCTTCGGGACTGAATAACGAGATGACAGTGCATGTGTTCATGAGGTGGGGTCCCAAGAACCCCATGTTGAAAATTTGGAGCCAAAATTCAAGAACATGGCTGAGATATCCCCCTAAGTTGCCCCCCCTCCCCCAATACCATTATACAGCTTACTGGCATTTCTTCATTTTGCAGTTCGGCTTTGAAGAGTCCAGATGTTTTCCCGCTCCACCCAAGATCGCAGCACTAGACCTCCTGAGGTTAAGTATGGGGTGAGGGGGGTGTGGGGAGGTGGGATGCGCAGACAGCAGGTGTGGGTTATGGGGGGGCGCTGCAGACAACGGACAGTTTTCTTTTTTTCAGGTACAGAAAAAAAAATGGACAGTGTGCCACAGGATGGTTTTCTTTCTTTACAGGTGAAATACAACAAATGGACACACTGGGGTGGGTTCCCAGTGTGCCCCATGACTTTAGGAGGTGTGTGTTGACCACACTGAGGTGGGCTCCCAGTGTGACACACAATGGGGTGGAGGGAGAAGCATGCCGTGGCGGTCGGCTTTCTGTGAGCTGATGCACACTGGGGTGCGCTCCAGTGTGCCACACATAATGGGGTGGATATGCTGACATGGGGATTGCAGCCCCGATGTCATCTTTCTTTTGATATTGTGTGGCGGACAGCAGGAGCCGCCGCCAGGTTTATTGAAATGTTTCACCAGGAAAGGCACGAAAGGGAGGCATGTCATGTGTGCTGCTGCATGACGAGCTTGTCACTGATTGCAGCGGCACATTTCTCTCATGTTGGTGGCACTTTACATAGCTCTTGTGTCACTGCTAGCATGCTGGCTAATTGGGGAATGAGGGACCCACTTACTAAAGCGTACCCTGCATTCGCCAGCACTGACACACCTCCGCATTTCTCCTTTTACCACAAGATGTTGCTCGCGCATGCACAAGACAACATAAGAAGGGTGCCAAACTGCAGAGCAAACACCTAAGGCTGCATTATAAAGACATTCCTTGGAGTGGTAGCTTTAATAATGGCATCCATGCACTTTTAACTTGCATGTGTGTATTCTTTTAGCACTAGCATTTGTTTTTCCTAATATACTGTACTGTAAACGGGACACTTTACTTTGCGGTGTTAAAAGTCCCCCCTCACCTGATAATGGGATATTGCATTTCCCAGGGACAGTACACCACCTTATGCAAATTTCAACAGATAAATAAATTCATCCACACAGGCACACAGTCCCACCCTTCCTTCTCTAACTGAAGCTCAGATGTTTGCTATTCAGCTTTTTCTATTTCTGTTTTTGGATCTTGTGGTTAAGGAGTTAGGGGAGCTTGAGTTAAAGGGACTGGGCATGCTTGAAAGGTGCTATCCAGTGAGCAGTCCGAGATCCATGCATGTGCAATTAATTGATAATGTAATAATGTGGCTGTTTGGGTATATATATATATATAGCTCAAGAAAAGTTAGTATTACAAGGAAAAGCTTCTTTACTTTTCCATTCTGAAGTTCAGTGTTAAATCAAAGTTGTTGATCGATCAACTGGTGATCATCAGAGTTTGTTTCAAATCAGTAATGTAACAAGCATTTCAGGTCTTTGAGCTTTCTCATCAGACACAGCCTGCTGTTGGAATATCTGACTGACTGCTGCAGATTACGAGGTTACTAATAATATAAAAATGCTGACATAAATACACTTTTGTATTCCGAGTTTCAAATGTGTGCAACTATTGCACATTTATAAGGTAGAAAAAGAAATGGGCAGACTGGATGGGCCTTGCGGTCCTTATCTGCCGTCAACTTCTATGTTTCTATGTTTCTATTGTATTTCATTTATTGTATGTATTGTGTGTATTTAAGATATCCCGTATGTATTCTTTGTTATGTGTCCAGGCCCCCATGAAAATGGGCATGTGATGTCCTCAGAGTGTACAGTTATCAAATTTTAAATTAAAAAATAAATTTAAAAAAAAAGTAAGGTCTCTTATCACAGTTTAATACTGTACTGCTGCTAAAATGTTGCTATTTCTCCTGGGAAATAACTTGAAAACTACCCAGTTAATTAGACTGTGTCAGCATGGCTTACTTGTTAGCGCTCTTGCCTCTGTGCCAGAAATCGTGACCTTGGGTCCCACACAGGAGACTTGCACTCGTAACCAACACTGAGAGTGCAGTACTGTATTAAGAGGTCTTTTTCTCTCACATGGGTTTTTTGCATGTGATAATAAACCAAGAAATGTCCTTCTGCTCCTCCCTTGCGTTGTCCAGATGTAAATTAAGGATCCCGTAACTCCTTTAGCACAGACTTTAGGATTACAGTACTTTGGAAACTTGCTGAACATTCCCTTTCTCAGTAAAAGAGGTTCTTTTACAGATATCTGTATCTGGGTGGGTCATTGTTGAAGACGTAATGGCTGCCTTATCTGCTTATAGTCACTGCACTGCTAGTGCCTTTACTCATTGATATGCAGAACACTTGGACTTACAGACACCACAAAACCAAATTATATTCTATTTTATATGAAAAAGTTCACATTTTTCGATTGCAGCATTTTCTTGTAATGGAGTATATTGCTTTTACTGATAGAAACATTCTAAAATGTGGAATTAATAGTGGGGGCAAGATTCAAAAGTGTATTTGCAAATTTAATGCCTATTAAGCATCTCTTTCTCTATCCCCCATCTCCTCTGAAAATTAATTTTGAGACTCTGAATCCATTAGCAAGCTGAGCTAAAGGGCTGTGCAAGGCAATGGGAAATCTTCAGTGATGTTAGCACTGTGCCTCAGATTCTAATGACAGTGTCAGTCCCAATTCTGTCACTATTGACACGCCAATGTGAGCTGGATGCAGTATTTGGTTTTGTCCTCGATGTTAGAGTTCTTCCTGCTGGACAGCTAGTCAAACCTGGGCATGTCTCAACTATATGAGGAAGAGTAATTTGAGGAAAGGTCAGTATTACTCAGTTGGTGGCATTCCCAAAAGGATCAAATAGGTGAGGGATCAAGCCCTGCACTAGAACTTGGTCTCATGCCCAACACTCGCACTGCAGTGCAGTACCAGGTGGTGCTGCACTGTTAGAACTGCTGTCCATTAAAGGCAGCCTGGATGGCCCAAACACCCTGCCATGCCAGCGACCCAGGTTTGGGAGCAGAACCGAAAGCTGGAACAGGTGGCAAAGGAGGCTGTAGTAGTGCTGCTATGTGTAGCACCCACAGCTAGGGAGAGGTGGTGCCATGTTCTGCCATCACAGCGACCCCTGCGGTGGGCTGGGGAGCCTGCTCCACCATGTGGGTTCACTGTGTGCATGTAAGGCCTCCTGAGGCATGAGGCAGCACCACATGGGGAGGTGTGAGGGTCAAAGGACAAACAAATAGGGGAAAAACCTGTGGACCTTTGAAGGTGATAGTTGATGGTATTCTCTGCTGTGACCTCTGAAGGGATGGGGAGTATAGCGGCAGAAAGAAATGGAAGGTACAGCCAGACCTGAGCACTGGGAGGACCACCCCAAAAGTCAAAAAGCTATATGGAATAAAAGAAATGCTATCCATCAGATGAAACATCAAAAAAATATGTCTTCTGCCCATTTCTGGTCATTAGCAAGATGGATGATTGTCAGAATTCAGTAGCACTGTGTAGAAGATAGTGGTGGTGCCCTAGTTGACTTTTTCTCTTTTTGTAAAACAGGTCCATATGCAGTTTTCAAAGTTTTTTTTTTCGCTAATTGTTTATCAGGAGTGGCACATTAAGCTTAAAGCTTGTTTATAGGTGCGACCTGGGAGCACAGGGAAGTTAAGTGACTTGCTCAGGGTCACACAGTATGCAAGTGGGGGCTGTAGGATTCAAATATAGGTCTCCAGATTTGCAGCTCACATCCTTAAACCACTGCGCTATACTGTGAAGAGGGTGCAGGATCAGCCAGATAAAATTTTAAATAACATATGGCAGGCACAGTAAGTAAAAAAAAGCTACTGTTTATGAGACTGCTAATCGGGCCCTGCTTCACACTGGGGTAGGGCCCGATCGTACCTGGACGTTTCCCTTTCAGCACAGACCTCTTAAATGCATAGCCTGCTTTGGTGCATAAGTTTCTAGAGTACCAATTCCATTTGTATCCCCTAAGTGTTAATTTGACCTGTTAAATTCAATTAAGAGTCTGTTTAAATGCATAGATCTAGCACCTTAGGACAGTGATCTAACTGGTAGGTACTTCATGACCTACAATAACTGAGTGGTTTTTTTGTCAGTTTTTTTTTGAATGAAATGGAAATGGCCCCCTCTGAGAGCAACTGCAGTGCTGTCAGTAACAGCTTTGAATGAGAAAATAATAAAACCCACATGTGCAACCATCAAGGAAGAAGGCTCATGCTACTCGGTATTTATTTTAGTGCACCAAACCAGGAAGTGGTAAAATGGTTGGAATCCATCTAATTTTCCGACTCTGACAAAGCGCTGCACCCGAAACGTTTAACACTTCTGACCGTATTATCACTTCCATGTTTGCTGCACTAAAATAAATGTTTTGCACAACATCTTAATTGAGTAGCGTGAGCCTTTTTACTTGGTTGCTTGTGCGGGTTTTATTATTCTCTCCTTTTTTTTGTAAATTATTTTTATTAGGTTCATAGGCTAAAGCTTGCAGTCTGTTATACACAACAAACAAGAGAAAGGTATCAGTTTTGTAGTAGTAGAGGTAGCTGCAGCTGTATTTATTCATGGTACCCTTCCCCAGAGACTTAGGGCACCAGCACAAAGGAGGAACTAGCATAAACATCAACATAGAATAAATAATATGACAATTAAAATTGAATGAATAACAACCTATAAAATCACAAGTAAATAACCAACAGCCGGATTGCATTTCAATATATAACCATGATTCATGCTGTAACAAATGCCTGAGCAAAAGTATATGTTTTTTAACTACTTTTTGAAGATGTCCACCTATGGGGGTCTCCCTCAGGACCCTCAGGAGTGAAGTCCGTAATACTGACCCTGCTACTTCAAAGAACCAGGCCCTAGAAGTTTTAAGTCTAGCCCTTGGGACAACCAGGAGAGACCCTCCTTGGTGGAGTGAAGGGTGAGCACAGGCAGGTAAGAACAAAGGAGATCACGTAGGTAGCCCAGACCATGTAGGGTCTTGTAGGTTAGTAACTGAACCTTGGAGATGTGCCAGTTGACCTGCAGACAGTGCTGTTCACGCAGTGCCAGGGAAATATACCTCAACCTTGAGAGGCTGGTCAGCAATCTAGCAGCTGTGTTCTGCACCAGCTGCAGGTGTCACAGTGTACCTCCACTGATCCAGACATAAAGAGCTTTGTAGTAATCCAGCCATGAGGTCATGAAAGCATGTACCAGAGAGGGCAAGTCCTCAGTAGGGATAATGGAACGATTCTGGCTGATGTTTCTCAGATGATATAAGCCATTCCGGACTACCGCCGACACCTGAGCCTCAAATGTCAGTCCCTTGTCCAGGATATGACATCCAGATTCTTCACCTGCACGACAGCCACCAGCCTGGAGGTGCGGAGGTACAGCCTCATCTCCCTCCCAGCTGCAGTTGCTCCCCACCTTCGACCTGGCTCAGTCACCAGTACTTCAGTTCTGTCAGGGTTGAGTCTCAGCCAGCTCAATGACATCCAGTCCTGGATCTCAACCAAATGCTGATTCAGCAAATCCACCATGCCACGATTCTGGGGTGCAAAGGACATATAGAGCTGAGTATCATCTGCATATGTAGTGAAACCTGACTCCATACTGTCTAGTGATCCTACTCCGGGGTAGCATATACACTGAAACCAACATGGGCAAAAGGATTAACCCCTGGGGTACACCACAGTATAGGTCCATTGGGCATGAGGAAAAACTTGCCATCACTACCCTCTGTGTCCTGCCCCTGAGGTAGTACTCAAACCAGCTAATCACTTTGTCAGTGAGTTCCACATACTCCATGTCGATCCAGTAAAAGCACATGGTCTGTGGTGTTGAATGCTGAGGAAAGATCGAGGAGAACAAGAATTAACCTCTCCTCTATACCTCACCCTGAGCAGGTCATTATGCACCCTGACCAGCGTGGTCTCAGTGCTATACTTTGATCTAAACCCAAACTGGAGAGGCTGATAGATGTCGTAGGTAGTCAAGTGTGTCTCAAGCTGCAGTAGAAATCCTGAGAATAAAGGTTTATTGAACATCATGAATGCAGTCCTTCATACCTCACATACTGTATAACACATACAACCTTAAACATTCGGACTGAGGAGTGGAACATGCCTGCCTCTCATAACAATAACCAGAGCAGGGTGAGTGTGTGCTGTGAGGTGCAGAGCTGGGATGCTATTACTGGGGCATGCCAGACCCTAATACATGTAAACCAGGGCAAAGATGTAGCCACACTCCAATGCAGAGTGTATAGCACATTGACCAGCCAGAACAACTTCACATAGTGCATATACTGTATGTGAATGCAGTGAAATTTATTACAGAAAAACTGCAATTAACATCAATAGCTGTGACCTCCAACCTTGCACTAGTGTCAGCTGTAGTTCTTTTTTTTCAGTTTTTCTGCAGTACATTTCACTGTACACCCTTCATTGGAATGCAGCTACGTCTCAGTATATTTCACAATACACCCAGCTTTGGCGTGTAGCCACATCTCAGTAAATTTCATTATACACCCTACATTGGAGTGCAGTTACATGTCAGCAGATTTCGCTATACGCCCATCATTGGAGTGCAGCTACATGTCAGCAAATTTTACTGTACACCTTGTATTGGAGTGCAGCTACAGCTCAGTAAATTTCACTATACACCCTGCATTGGAATGCAGCTACAGCTCAGTAAATTTCACTATACACCCTGCATTGGAGAGCATTTACATCTCGGTAAATTTCACTATACACCCTGCATTTTAGTGCAGCTACATCTCAGTAAATTTCACTATACACCTTGCATTGGAGTGCAGCCAAATCTCGTAAATTTCACTATACACTCATTGGGATTTCACTATACACCCTGCATTGGAGAGCTGTTATATCTCAGTAAATTTCACTATACACCTTGCATTGGAGTGCAGCTACATCTCGGTAAATTTCACTATACACCCTGCATTGGAGTGCAGCTACAGCTCTGTAAATTTCACTATACACCTTGTATTGGAGTGGAGCTGCATATCAGCAAATTTTACTATACACCTTGCATTGGAGAGCAGCTACATCTCAGTAAATTTCACTATACACCTTGCATTGGAGTGCAGCTACATCTCAGTAAATTTCACTATACAACCTGCATTGGAGTGCAGCTACAGCTCAGTAAATTTCACTATACATCTTGCATTGGAGTGCAGCTACATCTCGGTAAATTTCACTATACATCCTGCATTGGAGTGCAGCTACAACTCAGTAAATTTCACTATACACCCTGCATTGGAGTGTAGCTACATCTCAGTAAATTTCAGTATACACCCTGCATTGGAGTGCAGCTACATTTCAGCAAATTTCACTATACACCTTGCATTGGAATGCAGATACATGTCAGCAAATTTCATTATACTCCCTGCATTGAAATGCAGCTACAGCTCAGTAAATTTTACTATACACCTTGCATTGGAGTGCAGCTACATCTCCGTAAATTTCACTATACACCTTGCATTGGAGTGCAGCTACATCTCAGTAAATTTCACTATACACCATGTATTGAAGAGTAGCTGCATCTCAGTCAAATTCACTATACACCCTGCATTGCATTGCAGCTACATATCAGTAAATTTCACTATATGCCCTGCATTGGAGTGCAGCTACATCTCATTCAGATTCACAATACACCCTGCACTGGAGTGCAGCTACATCTCAGTCAGATTCACTATACACCCTACATTGGAGTGCAGCTACATCTCAGTAAATTTCACTATACATCTTGCATTGGAGTGCAGCTATGTCTCCATAAAATTCACTATACACCTTGCATTGGAGTGCAGCTACGTCTGTAAATTTCACTATACACCTTGCATTGGAGTGCAGTTACATCTCAGTAAGTGTCACTATACATCCTGCATTGGAGTGCAACTACATCTCAGTAAATGTCACTATACATCCTGCACTGGAGTGCAACTACATCTTAGTAAATTTAACTACATACCCTGCATCTGGAGTGTAGCTACATCTCAGTAAATTTCTCTATATACCTTGCACTGGAGTCCAGCTATGTCTCCGTAAATTTCACTATGCATCTTGCATTGGAGTGCAGCTACGTCTCTGTAAATTTCACTATACACCTTGCACTAAAGTGCAGCTATATCTCATTTTGATTCACTATATATCCTGCAGTGGCGTGCAACTACATGTCATTTAATTCACTATACACCCTTCATTTGAGTGCAGCTACATCTCAGTAAATTTCACTATACACCCTGCATTGGAGTGCAGCTACATCTCAGTAAATTTCGCTATTAACTTTGCATTGGAGTACAGCTAAATCTCATCAGATTCACTATACACCGTGCACTGGAGTGCAGTTACACCTTAGTAAATGTCACTATACACCCTGCATTGGAGTGCAGCTACATCTCATTCAAATTCACTGTACACCTTGCATTGGAGTGCAGTTAAATCTCGGTAAATGTCACTATACACCCTGCATTGGAGTGCAGCTACATCTCAGTAAATTCACTATACACCCTGCATTGGAGTGCATTTGCATCTCAGTAAATTTCACTATACAGCCCGCATTGGAATGCAGCTACATTTCATCAAATGTCACTATGCACCCTGTACTGGAGTGCAGCTACATCTCAGTAAATTCGCAATACACCCTGCACTGGAGTGCAGCTACATCTCAGTAAATGTCACTACACATCCTGCATTGGAATGCAGATACATGTCAGCAAATTTCACTATACACCCTGCATTGGAGTGCAGCTTCATCTCAGTAAATTCACTGTATACCCTGCATTGGAGTGCAGTTACATCTCAGTAAATTTCATTATACACCAAGGCATAAATTAGTGCCAGAGAGTTGATAGTAGCCTTTGCTAATCAGAATCAGAAATTATTAGCAATCAGCCAGTTTTGAGAAGCAATTTTAAACAAGCATTTGTCAATGCCGAACGTTCGCTTGCAGGTATTTGCAGTGGTGTTTGGCATGTATGGTGCTTTACCCTAATGCCCTGTGCGATTGCTGGTATTTGCACAATAAATTTTCAACATGACCTTTTTGTTACTCCCATTATGCGCTACATAGGCGGAAACACGTTTTGGGCAGGATGTGAAAAATGACAGCTGTACTGCTCATAAGGAAGTGTGGTAAAATGGCAATGTTGAAAATCTGGAGTGGAAATATTGAAAATTCGCAAACCTACGAGCGTGCGTGGAACTGTGCAATGTATGCTCGTAAAACAGTCATTGTTAGGAATTTTTTCACCAAATTGTCAACATTGGCATTTTAAAACTTCTGCTAATGAACAGTGTCACTGTGATTGTCTTACTGTGTGCCATACATTGATTTTGCACACCGACTGCGCCATTGTGCACTACATGGGCGGAAACATGTTTTGGGCAGGATGTGAAAAATGACAGCTGTACTGCTCATAAGGAGGTGTGGTAAAATGGCAATGTTGAAAATCTGGAGTGAAAATATTGAAAATTCGCAAACTTACGAGCGTGCGTAGGAACTGCACAATGCACGCTCGTAAAACAGTTATTTTTAGGAATTGTTCACCAAATTTTCAACATAGCCATTTTAAGATCTCTGCTCATGAACAGTGTCACTGTGATTTTCTTAATGTGTCCCATACACTGAGTTCACACAGCGACTGTGCCATTGTGCGCTACATGGGCGGAAACACGTTTTGGGCAAGATGTGAAAAATGACATCTGTACTGCTCATAGGAGGTGTGGTAAAATGGCAATGTTGAAAATCTGGAGTGAAAATATTGAAAATTTTAAACTTACGAGCCGCATAGGAATCCATGCAATGAACACTGTGAAACAGTCATTTTGTGAATTTTGTCACCAAATTTTCAACATGGCCATTTTAAGACCTCTGCTCATGAACAGTGTCACTGTGATTTTCTTAATGTGTCCAGCCCATTGATTTAGCACACCGACTATGCCATTATGCGCTACATGGGTCGGAAACACGTTTTGGATGAGATGTGAAAATGACAGCTGTACTACTCATAAGGAGGTGTGGTAAAATGGCAATGTTGAAAATCTGGGTGAAAATATTGATTCGCGAACTCATGAGCCTGCGTGAGGAATTACTGCACACGCTCGTAAAACAGTCATTTTTGGAATTTTTGCACCAAATTTTCAACATGGGGTTTTTGGGACCCCTTCTCATGAGTGATGTACTGTCATGGCATTATTCAGGCCCAAGGTTGATTCGCGCAGTGACTGCACAGTGACTGCGAAATCACCGGCCCGAATAACGCATGACAGTGACATCATTCATGAGAAGGTCCCAAACTCCATGTTGAAAATTGTGCAAAATTCAAAAATGCCTGAGATATGTACAAGTTGAAACCCCTATCTAGCCATTATACAGCTTACGGCATTTCCTCAGTTTGCGGTCGGCTTTGAAGAGTGCAGGCGTGTTCCCGGTCCACGAAGATCGCCGCGCCGAGCTCCGGAGGTAAGTATGGGGTGAGGAGGTGTGGGGAGGCAGGGGTGCAGGGTGGGTGCGGGTTGTGGGAGGGGGACTGGGAGACTCATGGGACCGTTTTTTTCTTACAGGTTAAAAAAAAAAGGACTACATAGTTGTTTGCCACGCTTGGGGTGGGCTCCAGCGGGGCAGAAGATGGCTGGGGCCATGGAGCTGACTTGGGATTGGGCACCGGCACGGCAACCACACGGGGGCTGAGGAGCCGACGGGGATTGGGCACCCCTGTTGGCAAAACGGATAGTTTACCACGCTTGGGGGGCTCCCTTGGCAGTAGAAGGATGGCTGGGGGCTGGAGCCGACGTAGTATCGGGCACCTCACCAGCAACAACGCCATGCTGTGTGGGCTCAGCATGCACCAAAGCTTTGGGGGCAGCGACATGATGTTTGTGTATGATAGCGGTGGTTTCTGAAGCAGAAGACACGCTGTCACATAGAGCTCCGCACCATGGTGCAGGGACCGCCACGCCTGCTCAACGGAGCACTGAATTGTAAGGGAGAGGCACACCTCCGCACATTTTCTCCCCAAACGCTCCTTGTGTATGCGCTAAGCGAACGTAAAATGATTATTTTTAGCAATTTCATATTAAAGACATTGTATCTGTCATGTATTAATAAAATAAATACATCACACAGTGTTTTGAGTCAATTTTTCTTTCCTTTTCTTTCCCTTTTTTTGTTTTTGCTAGAGCAGAGTCAGTTACAGAACGTCAGGGGTCTGTTTCAGTTTACTTTGCATGAATCCCATCCTTACTACCTTTAGTCATAAGTAGTCCCATCCCAACCTCCTCATCCCAAAATACAATGCAGGATTTTCATTAACTGCTGTATTTAGCGGGATACTGTTTTCACCACAAAGTATTTTACTTTCTTTTCCCATAGCAGTTACAGGAGCGCTACTCTGCTGAATCCTGTAGGCTGACTGACTGAATTTGAATTTGATGCCTTTTTTAGCTTCTTGTGTTATTCTTAATTCAAAATGCAGGACCAACATTTGGGTTGTTGTACATGTGGAGATAGTTTTATTTGACTAGCTATTAGTACTTTAAACCACAGTCAAATCTGCCTGTTACCTTAAATGTCCTAAGTACTTGGATATAGATTTATTTGACCTGCTATTAGTACTTCAAACCACAATCAAATCTGCCTGTTACCTTAAATGAAAAGCTGCCTGCTTATACTCTGTCGAGGCATGTCCCTTAAACACTGGCTAAATCAATTGAACTTGCCGTATTTAGTCAGAATATAGTGTAACTGAGCCAAATGTGCACCGAAGTAATCAATTGCTGTATTAAACAGGACTCTGTGCACTGTTAGATGTTTTGTTTCTTAACTGTTCTCAGTGTTTAGAGGCCTGCTGTAGAAGCTGCCACTGTGTAGCCAGTGGCTGCCCTCCCCCACCATCCAAGTATATAAAGCCTTACCATACTCTGTTTCTCCACAGCTGCACATGGATCGAGTCGAGGGTTGAGAGGGTCGCGGACATAGTCACCCTCCCCCACCCCCAGGACCTGCATTCCATATCTTTGCCAGGTACGGAGCTCATTGCTACGCTAATACAGGAGCGCTTACTCTGCTGAATCCTGTAGGTTGACTGACTGAATTTGAATTTGGCCCCACTGACAGTCTGACGCGCTCCCCCACCCCCACCACCACCCTTGGTCAGCTCTGCTTTATATAGATCGTTCCTTCTTGGCTGAACCAATCAGCTCATTTCCCTATCTGTAGCCTATAACAGTCCATAACCAGCCTGTCTAACATCCCTATGCTGTAAACCAATCTACTACCAGGTGCTTAATGGGGAATCTTGTCCTGGGTTTTGATCCTGGTACCTCCTGTACCGAATGCTGTCACCCTACCCCGGGACACCATGACCGCCACAATGAAGAATGCTGATCAGTCCCACATACACTTGGACTTGACTGTCCTCCTTCCCATCGTGATGTCTTATGGCATCTACCCCACAGACTAGCCATACTATTGCTTTTGGCTTTACTTCCCTTGCAATGCAGTGATCCAGCAGATCCAATTATCATGCACCCACCCTCACTGCTGGGAACACATCCCACCCACCACCTCCATACCACTCTGTCGAGCCCCCATAGCACCCACCACCCTCCTCGCACACCCTCCTCCTCACTATACTCTGGACTTCCATCCTGTCCACTTCTACACCAGGCCATCCCAGCCCTTCTTCACACACCTATCCCTAGCTCACCCTCCCAAGCCTACCTGCCATCACCACCAGCAAAAGTAAGACATCTTATAGCCCTCCTTAGAATAATCAACCTGCTTCTACTATTATCCAGCAACGTTCTCCCAAATCAGGCCCGTAGCACACTACCAACCACAGTCACTTGGGCTAAGCATAGCCTCGATGAATATCTGCAGCCTACCAAAGAAAACTGCACCTCTGCAATGCTGGCTTGTTCAGCATCAACCCGACATCCTGGCCCTTACAGAAACTTGACTTTCTAAAAGACCCCAGACTCCTTTGTCTCGATCTCTGGTTTCTCCTCCTAAGAGAAGATCATAAGGGAAAAAGTGGTGGTGGCTGCACCTTGTATGTAAACAATGCACTGCATTATCAAGCCCTGCCGGTACCCTCCCTGGACAGTGATGCCCAAGCCCTCTCTATAAAACTCATGCTGGACCCTAACCGGGCCCCGCTATTTTTCACTGTCTCGTACATCCCCACCTCGTAACCAATCATCTGCATGTCAGTCACTCTCAGACTACCTCACCATCCTCTCCCACAAGAAGGAACTGATTCTAGTTGGAGACCTCAACATAAACTGGCTTGCAAGCACATCAGCACATGCCAAAGACACTTTTGCGGCATTAGATATGTCCCAATTTGTATCCCAACCTACTAGGACAAACACCTCAAATGGAACTCACACTCTACTGGACATCCTCATTACAAATCGGCCCCACCATATTACTGATTTAGTGATCCTACCTAACTCCCTGAGTGACCACTCCCCAATCCTGTTTAACTGGTCCTGTTGTTTACCGAAACCTCCACCAGATGTCACCTTGTCGCCAGTTATGGCCTGGCTGTCTCACCAAGCTCAAGCAGCACCTGTCAAACTGTGACTGGTCCCCTGTTTCCCATGCCCTGCACATTAATGATGCCCTTAACTACTTCACTTGCACTTTCAACAAAGCCTGCGATGCTTTCGCACCCTTCGTCAAATTGTTCTCCAAGAAGCGAAATGCTTCCTGGATTACCCCAGCTCTGATACAGCTGCTTAAACAGAGAGACAACCTATGGCACTGAGCCACTGACTCTGGCTTGCTGGTGGAAAGGCAAGCCTGCAACACCGCCCATAATAGACACACCTGGGCAATATGCAAGGCCAAGGCGAACCACTCTAGAACCACCCTGGCTGCCTCCAGGGGAAGCTTTCAAAAGTTCTAGGATAACATTAAGGACCTTAATGGGAAAGCTTGTTCCCCCCCCACCATCCCAGCTTAACTTTAATGGCACAACCACCACTGACCCACTAGCCATTGCAAACTACCTCAACTCTACTTTCTCTGACCTCAGCTCAGTTCTCCCAAGTAACTTTTTTGACCCAGAACAGCCCAAACCAGTGCCAAATATCCAGCACCCCCACTCCATCTCAAAGTCGTTACCCTGATTGAACCCAAACGCTAACTATCCAAAGCCCTCAGTGTCCCCAATTATTGTGAAGATGCATTTGATATGCGAATCCTAAACCTTGTACTTGACTCTGTCCTCTCGCCGCTCACTGACATGCTAAACCTGTCCCTGTGTTTGAGCCAGTTGCAGACCTCGTGGAAAACAGTTACTGTAACCCCTATACTAAAAAGCAGTGACTGCTCCTCCCCAAACAATTACTGGCCCATCTCAATTCTTCCACCACTTTCTAAAGCCCTTGAAAAAATCATGGCTGACCAGCTCACTGAATACTTGCTCATGCACGGCCTACTGTGCAGAGATCAGCATGGTTTCAGAGCTGGTCACAGCACTACTACTGCCCTTATGGAATTTTCTAATTCACTTCACTCTGCACTGGACAAAGGACACCTGGCAGGGGCTGTGTTCATAGACCTCTCTAAGGCCTTAGACACGGTTTCCCACCACCTTCTACTTAACACCCTACAGCACACTGGGGTTTCCTAGGGGCCGCCTCTCCTGGTTCTCCAGCTACTTCTCTGCCAGAACCCAGTGTGTTAAAATTAACAATACCCTATCTACCACACTCCCGGTATGCTTTGGTGTCCCTCAGGGATCCATACTGGGTCCTCTGCTCTTCAGCATATATCTCAATGCCTTGCCTAAATCCTGCTCTGGGGATATTCTCCTGTATGCGGATGACGCAGTACTTTACGCCTGCTATCCTGATCCTTCCTCCCTCCAGCTTGTGCTCCAAGACTTCTTCAAACAAACAGAAAACTGGTTTGCTGAACACAGACTAGTAGTCAACATTAAAAAAACCAAAACTGTGCTGTTTGCCCACCATCTGAACAGGGCTAAGGATTATCACCTGAATATCCTCTCCAGCTCTCTCCTTCCTCTGGAGCAGGTCCAAACCTATAAGTACCTAGGCGTCACCTTTGCCACCACCCTCTTGTTCCGTGACCACATTAAAATTATGTCCTCAGCCACCAGTGCCCATATCGGTCACCTATACTGGCACAAAGATTGCCTACCACCGGAAGCGCTGCACCTGGTGGTAACGTCCTCAGACCTGTCACTGGTGGATTATGTACTTACAGTCTATGCTGCCTCAGACCCAACAGTGTGCCACCAAATCCAACTAGCTATCAATAAGGCATGCCGGCTCCTCTGTGGTGTAGATAAGCATGCACGCACCTGCACCCTCTACGCACTCACTAATGTTCTCACACTAGAGGAAAGGCTGCAGTATCAAACCTGTCTCCTCACCAAACAAATCCACATGGGCCTAACCCCAGTAGGTGCTGCGGCCTCTCTTCAGTCGAGCACCCTCTCTGTGGTCCCTCGCACAGCCACCAAAACTATCTGGAAGGTACCCAGGGTCAGGACCTCATTAGCACAAAAATCATTCCCTTTCAGAGCCCCATCATGGTACAATGCCCTCCCCCCTGCCATCGCGGCAACCCCCAAGTTAGGTCCATTTAAGGCAGCCCTAAAAGCCCATATTTTATCAGCACGTAGCTGCCAGTGCGACTGCTAGCCTTACCCTAGGCCCCTGCCCTATCACTATATGCCATTCCTGGCACTGACAAGGTCTCGAACGAGGCTACTCGCATTTCCTCTGCATCCGGGGCCCTGTGCCCTAGGCCTATCCTAGCTAACTCATAGCACATTCCTATTTTTTAGGATCTTGACAATGCCTCCCTGGAGGCTGCACCTTGCAAAACATCACTCGAGACAGCACCCTGCAATCCAACTGTAACCTGTATTGCTGCATCTGTTAGCTACCTCATGTATAGGCAATCTACCTAAGTATGTACACTGCAATCTGTACTTTCTGTATGCATGTAATGCTGCCTCCTTTTTCTCGTAGCTGCCAATTGTGTAGGCAATTACACTATGTACTGTATGTTATATTCACATTCGTACTACCAGTTTGCTCACTCTCACTTGTATGACTATTCCCATTGTTAACTGTAATCACCTGTTGTTGTTCTTGTCTTTGTAAAGCCATGTACTTGATGTGGAGCCTTTGAAAATGAGTCTATGACTCAGAGTTGAAATTCTTATGCTGTAAACGAATAAAAAAAAATGTTCCATGTTCTTCCCAATTGTCTGTCCTCTTTCTTAAATAGGCTTAGGCCCACAGTATAAAGTTCTTCTTTTGGTCCCATTTAAATTTTCTCATTTAAAAATCAAACAAAAAACTTTTCATTCCTTTCCAATAAATCTGGCTCAAACACTGCAAGCTTAAAATCTTCTTCTTGTTAGCAGGGACTTTTTTTTTTTTTTTGTTATGAGGTACTGAAGTTCTTGTTTGGTTCCTTCTTACTGGCACTAATCTGCAGTGCAAATGAGCTATTAGAGGCCCCCACACCGACCCAATAAATAACAATAAGTGTCACTTTTCTGTTGCTCTTTCGTTAGCTGTGAAAAGCCACAGGTACTTCTGGTCTGGCTCCATTCTCTCTCTCTCAGGCTGCCCTCTTCCATATGCTCCCTCTCCCATTAGCTCATAAAACAGCAAAAACATTTAAAACCATGCCTAAAATACTTAAACTGCAGTGCCTGTTGATGGATTAACTAATAATGCCCTCATCTTCCAAAGACGCGTTAAAACGGCTATGGGATATGAAAGACTAACACCACTGGCAAAGAAGGGGAAAAACATATGGCTCTTTCAGTGAACTCAGTTAAACAAAGCTTCTTCCTTAGCACCTCACAGTACAGGCAGGTGACCTGAACAGAACTGTTAGGAGGTTGCTGTCTGCAAATGCGAGGCACCGTACACTGTTTCCCAAGTCTTCCCACATGGTCCTTGTCTCTGAGGGGGCATATCAAAATATGAGTGGCAAAAGCAAGAGGGGAAAGGTGAAGGGTTATGCACCGCACGCAATTGTCCCATTATGAACAGCAAGACAGACAGGAGTGGGGGCAAGGGGGACGTTAGCAGCCAACAGAGCAACGGAAATAAATAAAAAACAAACAAACACTGTGCCAGCATGGTGGGGCTGAGGGTTAAGGCACTGGATGCCTTACCTCTTGCCACACTGGCGACCCAGGTTTAGAAACAAGCCCAGGCTGTTAGGCAAGAGAGAACTGAGCGTCTGGAGGACTACTCTCCTCTCTTAGGGAGAGAGGGATCTTCGTCCCACCCATCAATCACCCTCTAGTGGGGGCTGGAGAGAGATGCAAGCAGGGAGACCAGTAGCCAGTGGACGTGGCATGCTTGTGCCCCCACACGTGTGTGCTACACCTTGCACCAGGAGGGGCACAGAAAAGCAGAAAATGGCTGCTGGGGGCTCCATGAGGTCCCACCCTCGTTTGCTGGTCCAGTGTTGTGGCCTCCCCAGATTTGGATTGAGCTCTGGGGAGGGGAGGGTGGTGGCTTCCTTCTGGCCCCGCCATGGGGTAATCTGGGGGGTCTCAGGAATGGTTGGAGGGATATGAGCAGCCGCCAGCACAAAAAAAATAACACTGCTCAGCCAAGCAAAGTAATTGGCAATTGCGACTCGAAGGTTTGTTTGTTGAATTTTGTTGACCTGGTAAGCCCACTAAGCCTAAACGTCCCTTTTCAGGGGCGACCAGGAAGGGGGATACAGATGGCAAGCAACTGAAATTGAACCAGATTAAGCTGTTGGTGGTATTTTTAGTGAATGAGGGAAATTTGGCCAGGACACCGTGAAAATTCCCCTGCTCTTTTCGATACATGTCATGGGATCTCCAACATCCACCTGAACTACCACCAATCCAGGCAGATCGGACCTCTGTTTAACGTCTCATCCGAAAGACGGCAACTCTGAAGTGCAGCACCCCTCTCATACTGCACTACAGTGTCAGTATTGGGATATTAACCTAAGTGCCAGATGTGGGAACTCAACCCACAGCCCTTTGATCTCCTGACCTCAGAGGTGAGTGTGCTATCTACTTAGCCACTGACACTGTGTTGATTTGATTAGCTGTCATTCCTAGTTTTTGGGTTGCAAATTGCGATGCGAACCTGCTCAATTTAATATATCCCTTGATACACCCTGCATTGGAGTGCAGCTACACCTCAGTACATTTCACTACACACCCTGCATTGGAGTGCAGCTACATCTCAGAACATTTCACTACACACCCTGCATTGGAGTGCAGCTACATCTCAGTACATTTCACTACACACCCTGCATTGGAGTGCAGCTACATCTCAGTAAATTTCACTATTCACCCTGCATGGAGTGCAACTTCATCTCAGTAAATTTCACTATACACCCTGCACTGGAGTGCAGCTACATCTCAGTAAATTTCACCATACACCCTGCATTGGAGTGCAGCTACATCTCAGTAAATGTCACTATACACGCTGCATTGGAGTGCAGCTACATCTCAGTAAATGTCACTATACACGCTGCATTGGAGTGCAGCTGCATCTCAGTAAATTTCACTATACACCCTGCATTGGAGTGCAGCTACATCTCAGTAAATTTCACTATACACTCTGCATGGGGTGTAGTTATACTCAGTAAATTTCACTATACAACCTGCATTAGGAGTGAAGCTACTGTACATCATCAAATTCACTATACACCTTGCATTGGAGTGCAGCTACATCTCAGTAAATTTCACTATACACCCTGCACTGAAGTGCAGCTACATCTCAGTAAATTTTACTATACACCCTGCATTGGAGTGCAGCTACATCTCAGTAAATTTCACTATACACCTTGCACTGGAGTGCAGCTACATCTCAGTAAATTTTACTATACACCCTGCATTGGAGTGCAGCTACATCTCAGTAAATTTCACTATCCACCCTGCATTGGAGTGCAGCTACATCTTTTTCAGATTCACAATACACCCTGCATTGGAGTGCAGCTACATCTCGTTCAGATTCACAATACAGCCTGCATTTGGAGTGCAGCTACATCTCATTCAGATTCACAATACACCCTGCATTGGAGTGCAGCTACATCTCATTCAGATTCACAATACAGCCTGTATTGGAGTGCAGCTACATCTCGTTCAGATTCACAATACACCCTGCACTGGAGTGCAGCTATATCTTTGCCCTGGTCCTCATAATAATAGATCTTGATCTAACACAGGTGAAATAGGCTACTAAAGCAACACACTAAAGTAAAGGTAGAAGTTGCAAAGTGGATAGCAAATTGTTAAAGATTGATGAACAGTGCAAAACTTATGCGCCAGCTCCAGTCCCCATATTACAGAGCGATTGAAAGATTGCCTGTGCTGACCCAGTAGTGGCACAGATTACACTATCAGAGTTCAAGATTTCAACCCAGTGCAGAAGGACAAGGGGGGAAAAGAATTGCAAGGTCCATTACTCGGCAGGTGCCATCTTAAATACCAAACAAGCACATATAAGAACCTCACATTACGGTATACAACAATGGAATAAATTACATCACTGAGAGATGTACTGTCCCATCATGAGGCATATAACCTCCTAAGCAGGTACCTCCAGATTACCCAACTAACCCAGACTAACGCCCTTCTCCAAACCTCAACCCCTATTCACGGTAAAATTAATTGCCAGGAAGAATCCAAACAATCAGCCCTCCTGTGCATCCTCAGCTTAGTCCTGGGATCCAAAATCCAGCCTAATTTTGTCCATAAGCTTCTATAGACATATTGTTTCTCTGCATAAATTACGTGCTGCCAAGCTGGGTATGAGTGAGTGACTCCAAATGCCCTTAATGTGGCTCAGATAGCTTTGAAAGATTTCTGCCAATCTCGAGCAGCATAGCTGTTATCTGGGTAAATGGACAAATTGCTTACCTCATCGATTCCAAAGGGCTCATTTGTGTAGCCGCCTTTAACACCCTATCCCTTCAGTGCATACCTCTTAGCACGATTAAGAAACATGGGGCACATTGATTAACTCTGGTCATTTTCTAGGGGTTGTGCAGCAAGCTTGAGACACCACCAGCACCAGGTCCAATTTCAAGATTGTGTCCCAGCAAGGTTCTTGCAAATTCCGTGGGGTTTTCTCTCTCAACATTTTCTAGCAAGCCCAGGAGTAAAGATGCAGTAAAGGTTTACTTCAAAGGTGAATTCCCTGTGAATTCGCCTACTCCACCTCCGCGTACCATATTGCCAAGTTGCCACCTGTGGTGTAAACTTTGCCAAAATTGCCATGGGGTAACTTTGCATTGCTTTGAGTTTTTTTAAAGTGTAAATTGCACTTAAAAAAAAACAAAGCAAGGAGAAATTTGAAACCAGCCCCACCCCAGCTAGCAGCCCGACTTCCTCCCTGGTGTCTAGTGTGTGGCCCCCACTAATCATTGCCTGGCCCCAATATGAAAAAATAAATTTGATCCCCCAAATTGTGGGGCACCAGCCCCAACTGTAAAGTCTGTCCCTGGTGTCTAGCGGTATGAAAAATTACACACACACACACACACACACACACACCCAACTGCCATCTCTGGTGTCTAGTAGTGTTCCCCCTGCCCCGCGCTGATCGTCCACCCAATTGCAAAATGAAGAAAATCCAAGGTCCTCTCCACCCCCCGATCACCGGGCGCTGAGTCCAACCAACTTTACAAAAAAAGAAAAGAAAATTTCCTGGTGTGTAGTGGACCCCAACCTCATCAGGTAGTGCAGCTCCACCCTGACCCTGAGCGGGCCACTGGCACAGCCCTCCACTCACCTCCACGGCTGGCAGCCCGACTGAGCTCTCAATGAATGAGCACATACTTGTATGTAATTTTTCATGTTGGGCCTGCGATCGGCTGGGAGGGGGGGCCAGACACCAGGAATAGACTTTACAGTCAGGGCTAGTGCCCCATGATTGTGGGTGTGTGTGTGTCATTTTTCATATTGGGCCAGGAAGTGATTGGCACGGGGGGGCACTACTACTGTTAGTAGCCAAACTCTGCAAAATGGGAAGTTTAAACTCTGTGGGTGGAGTTGCCAAACTCTGCATTTTGCACACCCGATCCCCTCCGTGAACTTGGGAAAATCTGCACATTTTTTCGTGTCGCAAATTTTCCTCACTTTGCACATCTCTACCCAGGAGCCTGATGTTACTGGGGCTTGAAGCCTCCAGACTGTGCCAGAATGCCTTGTTTTCCTTTATAAGCCCTCACCTTGCAATTGTTGCATGCAGCGCCATGCTTGACAGTGCCTTAACCTCAAAGATGCCAACAGACAGCTGTATTTCACACAGTCTAGGAAAAATCCTATTGCCTGGCAGCCTAGGACAACGGAAACCCCGATCAGGACAATTTAAATGAGAGTCCATCCTGCCTGCCAGGCAACCAAAATCTAACACTCACTTTCAGCACTCTGTGCATGCATTAAACTAATGCAGACTGTAACAGACCAGCACATGGGCGACTGCTGAAACAAATGTTTTTTTCTATACACGTCTTGTAAATTGCTCCGTCTGTCCTCCACTTCTAGCAGCAGGTACTGCACATGCGTGGGTCGCGACTGATGAATGGGGCCTTGCCTGCTTTCTCTGTGTGTGGCGTCTTGTGTAGCATACGAGTAGGTGGGGGCTGGCTATGGAGTTTGCTGGCACTCATGAGACTGCTGAGGGAGATGAAAGGAGAACATCTGACTCCCTTGATTCACCCTGATGGACCAAACAGTCAGCCTCTGAGAGTGACAGAAGGAGGTGGGAGCTGGATGACAGAACATTGCAGGCAGTGGTGAGTCTCTGTCTGTATGTTTCCTCCCACCCCCTCCCTATACCTAGTACGCTGAGGCTGGGATCTCTGCAGCACATCACACTTGCCATTTTGTCCTGGAGGAGACAGGCTGTGGTGCTGAGAGAGGTAAGCATAGCACTGATTTTGTGCATTTAAGAAAAGCTATTTTAAAAGGTGTAATGTAAAATAAAAAATAATGTTTCAAACATTTAGCAAGTGATCCCCAATTTTGATAAAAGCTTTTAGGAACAGGCATTTCAAAGAAAAGCTGGGGGGAGTGACAACCGTGACTGGATTGAACAGGATTTTCATGACTGTTCTGAGAGAGACAGAGTCATAAATTGGCCAGTAGCTTGTAAACTGTTATTTTTGTTTTATTTTGTTTGCAAGAGCCTCTCACAGACTCCCACTCCAGTAGTAACTAATCTGGCAATATTTAATCTAAATGAAAAGTTCTTTAAGAGCTGTTTAGGAAGGCAAGAGACTTGTGAAGAAAGACTTGGTGTTAGTGATTATCTAAAAAAACAAAAGCTTTGGGGAGCTGCATTTTATTTAAGGAAAAAAGCCCTACTTAGGACTGGGAGCAAATGACCCTGGGTGTCTGTCACTTGGTTTGTAAGAGAGACAGAGAAGAACAGCAGTTGCTTGTTCTAGGAAAAGGACTCTCATTTCATAGATCTTTTCAGTCTCAGTCATAGACTACTAGAGAATCAGACTACAGTATAATGAAAATAAAATAGCAGTTCTTGTAAGAGTCTTTAGGGCAGGCAGGGGACTAAGAAAAAGACTCGGGCTGGAGGAGTAATTTTAAACTGCAGTAGAACAACAGGCAACTAATTTATTTATTTATTGAAATGTTTAACCAGGAAGACACACTGAGCAACAAGTCGCTCGTCTCCTGATACGACCTGGAGGGAAGGGATACAACTGGAATGAGATATGTGTGTCGGACAACCAAATTCCAGGTTGTGATTGCCATGGGCAAGTTATTCTCAAATAATTTTTCCTAGCCTGATTTCACAGAGTTGCAGTTAATGTTGTTTTTGTCCCCTAGTCTCTGGTCAGCTCCTCACTTGCTTGACCACCTCAGCCCTATTACCTTGGCATCCATAGGTCTTACCTTCACCTCCATGTGTTACTCCACAGCTTATTCCCCTCTGGCAGGGGTGGCGAGGGATCCCCCAATCCCTGCCATAGAATGGATCTGGTATATGGGAGGCAGTGCCTGCGTAACCAGGTGCGGGGCCTGCAGGTGGCTGGCATCATCCAGCCAGCCAGGGGTTTTCCGCTTTTTCTCCCTGTTGCCCCCAGGACGTTGGCGGTAAGGGTAGGCACACAAGCAAGCATGCATGGTGCGGCACCAGCCAGCATCCTTCCACCCATGAGTCACTCCTGACTGCACTGCCACCTGTGGTCACCGTGGTGGCAGTATAGCAGTAGTGCTGACTGCCCACCCTCCCCAGTGGAGGAAAGTGTCCTGTGGAATGCTCAGTCCTCCCTCCGAGTCAGTCTCTGATAATGCGAGCAGTACTGCTACCGCCGTAGCGACAGTCCAGCCCTAAGTCCGAAATATTTTGATCAAGAGCAATCATCCATTCCTCCAAAGTCTGCACTGCCTTCAAGATATCATTGTTCATCACAGCCATGACTATCTCCCCTGTGTTTACATAGAAACATAGAAATTGTCAGCAGATAAGGACCACTAGGCCCATCTAGTGTGCATATAAGCCCTCCCCTTGTTTGTGGCCTCTGACCCTACTAGGTCAATGGCTTTCTCCTCTTCTTCCCACTTCTAGGGTTCCCTTATGTCTGTCCCATTCATGTTTAAATCCCTATACTGTGCTTGCTCCTACCACCTCCTGTGGCAGACTATTCCATGCATCCACTACCCTCTCTGTGAAGAAAAACTTCCTCACATTTCCCCTCAACCAGCTGCCTTCCAATTTCATATCATGCCCCCTCATTCTTGTACTCCTGTATTGGAAGATGTTGCCCCCCTGCACCTTGTTTATGCCTTTAAGGTACTTGAATGTTTCTATCCTGTCGCCCCGATCCCTCCTCTCCTCCAGTGAATACATATTGAGGTCCCTTAGTCTCTCCTCATATGTTTTCTGGTGCAAGCCCTGTACCATCTTTGTTGCCCTTCTCTGGACCGCCTCCACCCTGTCAATGTTCTTACAATGTAGCCTCCAGAACTGTACACAGTAGTCTAGGAGAGGCCACACTAGTGTTTTATACAATAGCATCACCACCTCCCTCCTTCTACTAGTGATACCTCTGCCTGTGCAAACAAGCATGCCACTGGCCCTCCCTGTTGCTTTTGTACTCTGCTTTGACACCTTTAGGTCATCTGAAATGATAACCCCAGATCCCTTTCTTCCTTGGTGATCGCCAGCAACTCCCCACCCCCCACCCCCATTCTGTAGCTCGCTCCAGGGTTCACTTTTCCCAGGTGCATTATTTTACAATTCTTGAGTTGAACCCCAGCTGCCACATCTCGACCATTTTTCAAGCTTTTCCAGGTCCCTACTACTTTTCTGCACCCCATCTGGAGTATTCACCCTGTTGCAGATATTATTGTCATCTGCAAACAGGCAGACCTTTACCTCTAGCCCTCCCACTATGTCACTAATGAAGACATTAAACAGGACTGGCCCATGGACTGATCCCTGAGACCCCACTGGTCACCCCCCCCTCCCCAGATTGGATCACATTTACCACCACCCTCTTCATCCAGTCTGTTAACCAGTTCCTCACCCAGTTTACTACCTTGTGGCCCGTGCCCAGACTACCCATCTTGCTAACCAGCCTTTTATGTGGGATGGTGTTGAAGGCCTTGCTGAAATCGAGGTGGGTGACATCCACTGCTCCCCCCTGATTTACCTCCCTTGTCACCCAGTCAAAAAGATCTATCACATTTGTTTGACATCACCTTCCTGCTGTGAATCCATGTTGCCTCGGATCCTGGGCACCATTGTATTCCAAGTGTCCCACTATTTTGTCTTTAAGTAGTAGTGCCTCCATGATGTTCCTTAGTACTGAGGTCAGGCTGACCGGCCTATAGTTCCCTGCCTCCTCCCTGCTACCACTTTTGTGTAGAGGGACTACATATGCCCTCCTCCAGTCTTCCATAACTACTCAGGTGTTTAGAGACTTGGTGAACATGGCTACCAGAGGCGCTGCTAGCTCTCTCTTCAGCTCCCTTAATATCCTCAGGTGCATGCCATCTGGCCCCGTTGCTTTGTCCACCTTCAGTTTTGTGAGCTCCTCCGGGACTCTCTTCCTCTGTGAATGGACTAGTGTTCACCTTTTCCCTCCCCTTCAGATATGTTGCCCAACTGTGGCACCTGGACCTCCCTCATCAGTAAATACTGAATAGAAGTATATATTCAGTATTTCTACCTTTCAGGTCTCCTTCCTTTCACTCCCCCTTCATCCCTTTTGAGCCTTACAATCCCCAGCTTTTCTTCTTTGACTGATGTACCTATGGAAATTCTTGTCCCCTTTCTTCACTGTTTGTGCTAATCTTTCCTCAGTCTATGCCTTTGCGTTCCTTACAGCCTTCCCCACTTCCCTTAGACGTTCTAGGTACACCTCCCTGTCTTTCTCCCTGTGAGTCTCCTTATATTTCCTGAAACCTGCTCTTCTAGGGGCATGGATATGTTGTTCTATCCACATTTTCTGACAGTGTCCTTTCCCTTTAAGTCTTGCCGTAAAGTCTTCAAGCTGACTCCTCCCACCCACCCAGGTGGTTTAACCCTTGGCTCTGCCCCATGATGCCAGATCTTCCTTTCCGCTGGAAGAAGAAGGTTCCTTCCTTACCCCTCCCATGTTGATTAGGCCTTGGCACTCAAATCTTCGGATTTACTTCCAAAACTTATCCAGAAGCAAATGGTTTGATACCTTTTATTGGACCAACATAGATGTTACAAAAAAAGGACAAAGTGCTTTAGCTTTCGGACCAACCAAGTCCTTAAGAAGCTTTAAGAAGCTTCCAAAACTTAAATTCATTAGAGTTTTGTCTTCAGCACAATCTTCGATCACGACCGTGATGGAGGAAAAGTCCTTGCCTGGATTTCGCCGGTGCCCATGCAGGCAGAAAATGTCACGCCTGACCCACTCGCCACGTGCATTTACTGCCTGGGCCGTGAGTACAGTCACCAGGCCTGTGACATTTGCCGGTCATTTCAGCCAGCGGTCCTTCAGGACCGCCTTGCCTGCCCGAAGTTGGGCCGCCCAGAGAAACGGAATCCACCAGTCAAATCCAAGGATGCCCATTAGGTGGTCTCCGCAGCCGTGGAGTCTGCCGAGCAGTTGGAGCAACTTAAGGCCTTCGAGGAGGAGGAGGTGGCTTGGGCTGCCATGCAGTCCTCTTCAACTTCTGCATTTGTTCCACTCAAATTGGGATCCACTTTTTTGGCCTTCTTCAAGGAGCTGTGCCAGTCTCTCCCAACCAAGGGAGCGGGCCCTTTGGGTTAGCACAGCTCACGCTTCCGCAAGGAGTCTAGACTCGACAAGGAGAAGACTCACCGTCAACATCCTTGGGATCAAGAGCGATCTCAATCCCAGGAACCTCTGGTTTGACCACGGTCTAAACTGTGGCCTTAGTCGCTAGCTTCATGATGCCCCTGTCAGGTCAGCCGGCCGAGATGTGGGCCGATGATGCGACCAAGATTTTTTCTCGACCTTCTTCACCCTAGATGAGGCTGACAATTCTCTATTTAGGACTCCAGTCCTTCCAGTGACCACCGAAGGGGCGGATCAGCCCGCTGAACTGGACCCTCCAGTCACTGACCCAGACCAGGAGGAGCCACAGCACTCCCCGGCCCCCTCTGAGATCCCCCTTTGGCATCACTGGTGGTTGAGGTCTTGGTCCTCCTCATCCAGTAGTCAAGCAGATCCATCCATTATTGGCGGTCCTGCTCTCAATGCCGTGGGAAGCGGCACGTGCCGCTATTCGGCATCTTCGTCCTCCTCAGCTGAGGAGAAGATTCAGCGCAAGTTGCATCGACACTATGAAGACCTCATGTGGCAACAGTTAGTATTAGTATTAGTAGTGTCCTGTCCGAAGATGACCCCGGCTCCCACACCTGCCATCACATGACTGTCGCCTGACAGGCCGATACTGACGCCCCCAGAGAGGCCGGTTGACACCGGTTCAGGCCACCTTGGTTTGGCCGAAGATGGCCTCTCCACCGATTGTGGTGGAGCTGCTGCTCCAGCAGCTACCAACCGGGGCTCCAACCAAGGAGTCTCGGCTGGCTAAGGGTCTTCCCCATTGGCTGTCGGTCACTCTCACACCCGACCATATGCGGCGGGCCGAGAGCAACTTGGGTGGTTGGATGCTTTATGCGGACTCTTTACTGCCACTCCCGTCCAGTCGACATGGAGTCAACAGGGGGTCTATAAATGGAGGAAGGACCCACGTCCATCATGGGCATCCTCCATCTCATCTCCAAGTCTACGGGGATGCCTCTTGCCTCTGAAGCCCGTTCAGAAGCAGGCTCGCTATCCCCTCACAGAAGTTTTGGATAAAGGATACTCTCTGATGGAGGCCTTCTCAGTAGTCGAAGCCATTGTCGGCCCAGTCTTGGATCTTTGGCAGCACCCTGCCTCCTGCCTGGCACCCTTGGCCCGGATGGCCCGCAAATATGCAGTACCCACCGGTTCCCTCTCAAGGTTCACGGAACACCCCTTGTCCAAGGAGTTAGTGGCCGATTCCATGTTTCGGCGCTTGGGCAACACAGGTGATGTCAACATGCCGTCAGACAAGGAGTCCAAGAAATTGGACCACTCGGCCAAAACAATCTATGCTGCCTCCTTGCTCAGCCAGGTGAACTCGGCCGTCCTGATGGCACACTTCTCCCATGCCTTGTTGGGCTCCCTGGATGAGGTAATTCCTCATCTCCCTGCGGACCTCCAGACCAAGGTCAGGCAGGTCCGAGACCAGGGCCGGGCTGTGGCCAAACAGCAACTCTAGACAGCTGTGGACATTGGAGACTTCTGTGCCCGCTTAGTGGCGACTGCAGTCGCCATGTGCCGTAGGGCTTGGCTGAGGATCTCGACCTTCACGGCAGACACTCAGCACAAGCTGGCGGATGTTCCCTTCTTAGGTATGGACCTGTTTGGGCCTGGTGTGGAGGGTCACCTTCAGTGTATTGAGTCCAATGCCACCTTGGACTCCATTACATTCACCCAGAAGGATCCCAAGGGCTCCAAGCAGCAGAAGTGCAAGCCCTTTTGGTCCCCCACTCCTGCGGCAAAACCAGCCCAGCACCAGCTGGGCCAGCAGGCTCAGCCTTGGCGTCATAGGCCCAAGTCAGTGGCTTCGGTGGTCCGAAAGCCAGGAGGGAAGGGACCCAGTGGCTCCTCAGCCGGGTCCTCCTCCTCCAAGCCTATTCAGTGACGGGATGGGGGCTGCCATCCTAATGCCACTCATGCCTCCCCTGGGTCCTCCTGTGGGGAGCTGGCTCCACCACTTCCTTTCCACCTGGTCCGCTGTTACCATGGACAGGTGGGTTCTGGAAGTGGTTGGCCAGGTTCTGCCTCTGGAGTTCGAGAAGTACCTTCCCAGCCGAGCCCACGCCCCACGGGTGGACTTGGTATCCACAAACACTCGGTCGGCTCTTCAAGATGACATATCCCAGCTCCTCCGTAAGAAGATCATGATCAGGGTAGCAAATCCTCCAGAACACTCAGGGTTTGTCTTTAGGTACTTCCTGGTGCCAAAGCGGATGGGGGGCTGGTGCCACATTCTAGATCTGCACGACCTGAACAAATTTCTCCGGTCTCACACCTTCCAGTTGGTAACTCTGTCCCAGATAATACCATCACTCAAGCAGGACATGTGGATTTGCTCTCTGGATCTACAGGACACGTTCTTTCACGTCCCGATCCATCCATCCCTCCAAAGGTTCCTCTGCTTCTGAGCCGAAGGAACCCTGTATGAGTTTCAGGCCATGCCATTAGGCATCTCCTCAACCCCCAGGATCCTCACCTAATGCATAGCAGTGGTGGCAGCCTACCTGTGATGTCAAGGGGTCCGGGTGTACCCTTGTCTGGACGATTGGCTGATAGCAGGTCCCTCCAGGCAGGAAGTGGAGCGATCCAGGGATCTGGCACTCCAGACCTGCATCCAACTTTGTCTCCTAGTCAACGAGGCCAAGTCAGAACTCGTGCCATCGCAGGTGATCAGCTTCATCGGGGTAGAGCTCGACTCTTGCCGAGCCAGAGCCAGGCTACTGCCAGACAGAGCAGAGGGTCTTTCCTCCTTTGCCCGATCATTTCAGGTTGGGCACTTGCGCCCTATCCATGACTTCCTGCACCTTCTGGGTTACATGACAGCCTGCACCACCATGCTCCGATGGGCCTGCTGGCATATGCACTCCCTGCAATGGGAGCTGGCCAGCCAGTGGTCTCAGCGCAGCAGTCACTTCGACCAGCTGGTCACTGTGACCCAGAGGATGTGGGACACCCTCCAGTGGTGGCTTGTCCCAGAGCATCTGCAGGAAGGGATCCCATTTGTCCGCCCCAAGCTGACATTCATCCTGACAACCAATGCCTCTCTCACTGGCTGGGGTGCCCATAGGAGGGAACACAGGGTCCACAGGCTCTGGACCCCTGAGTAGTCCCGATGCCACATCAACCTGCTGGAGCTCTGAGCAGTTCGCCTGGCACTGACTGCATTTGCTCCGTTTGATCGGGGTCAAGTGGTTCAAATCCAGACAGACAACACCACAACCATGTATTATCTCCACAAGCAGGGCGGGATGCACTTCCCTGCCTTTGTGCAAAGAAGCTCTCCGTGTATGGACCCTCGTGTGCAGCCTGGAGGCGGAGCTCCTAGCCATCCATGTGGCAGGACCTGCCAATTAGCTGACAGATGCCCTCAGCTGGGTGGGTGAGGCGTCTCACAAGTAGTCTCTCCATTCGGAGGTAGTACACAGTCTGTTCTCCCAGTGGGGCACCCCTCAGGTGGACCTGTTCACCTCCAGGGAGAATGCAGAGTTGAGGCTGTTTTGTGCCCTCCCCCACTCCCTCAGCATGGCTCACTGCAGGGGGATGCCTTCTCGAGGCCATGGACCCCAGGCTTCTTCTATGCCTTCCCTTCACTTCCCTTGATCTGCAAGGTGCTACTGAAGGTCAGGAGGGACAAGGCACAGGTGATCCTGGTGGCTCTGAACTGGACCTGGCAGTTTTGGTACCCCCGATCTCCTCAGCCTCAGCAACAGGCTCCTGAGGCATCTTCCCATACGTCTGTACCTGCTGTCAATCAGTCAGGGGAAGGTACTCACCCAAACCTTCAATCCCTGTACCTGATAGTCTGGTTCCTGAACGGCTAGGTTCCAGGCTTTGGGTCTCTCCATAGATGTCCTCACTGTCATGGAGGCATGTAGAGAAGAGATCGACCAGAAAATGCTATACCTCCAAATGAAGAGAGATTCTCCATTTGGTGTCGGGACAAGAGCTGGATCCCTTGTCCTGTCCAGTAGCCAGCATTTTGGATTACCTGTGGTCTCTCTCCAAAGAGACTTTCAATTGACGACCCTTAAAGGTGCACCAAGCAGCCATCTCTGCTCACTGAATGCGAGCGGTCAGTGGTTGGTGGTGCAGGAGACAGTGGACTGGCACTTTTCAAGACTTAGATCACATTTCTCCTCTGGTGCATGAACCATCACCACCATGGGATCTGTTGTTGGTTTTGGCAAAGCTCACAGGCAAGCCATTCAAACCGATGCACAGGGTGAGATGTCACACCTGTAATGGAGACCACCTTCCTAGTGGCTATCACGTCAGCCAGAAGGATCAGTGAGCTCAGGCATCTCGATGGAGTCTCATTACCTGGTCTTCCACAGGGACAATGTTGTTCTGTGTTCAACCCGAGTTCCTCCCGAAGGTTGTGTTGGAGTTTACCTGAATCAGGTGATGACTCTTCCGGTGTTCTTCCCGAATCACACCTCGGGAGGCGAACACAGGCTCCATACTCTGGACCTAGAAGGAACTTTATGCTTACTACAAAGGCACATGGCTGGAGTTCAGGGAGAGGTTTGCCAGTTGTTTGTCACCTATGCTGAAGCCACACCTGGCAGACCTGCAGCCAAGCAGACGATTGGCAGGTGGATCACTTCCTGCATTGATCTCTGCAATAGGCTCGAGGGTGGGGGCCTCCTGGAGGGCTTCAGGTTCATTCCCCTGCCATACCGCTGCATCAGTGGCTGCTTCTAGGGATGTCCCTATCCAGGAAATCTGCAGGCTCTACCACCGAAATCAACTGCGTAACCTTCATTTCCATTACCACATTGACCAGAGTCACACCGGGATGCTGGTTTTTGGGCCTCAGTTCTCCAGTCCTTATTCGTAAGTAATGGGTGTACACCTTGCCTCCGTCCTCCTGGAGAACTGCTTTGATTCTGCCAGAACGTGTGGATAGAACAACATATCCACATCCCTAGAAACACAGGTTCTAGGGACATGGATATGTTGTTCATCCACATTGTCTGGCAGGTTCCTTGCCACTTTAAATCTTGCCGGAAGGTCTTCAAGCTGGCTCCTCCCTCCCACCCGGGTGGTAAAACTCTCGGCTCCGCCCCATGACGGCAGATCTTCCTTACTGCTTGGAAGCTCAGGTTCCTCACTAAGCGCTCTGCGTTTTGACTGGTTCCTGATTCTTCTGTTCGTCCGATTTAGTTTGAAGTTTTCTAAACTTCAGTCTTCCTTTCCCCTCGGCTGCGATGGACAATTCATTCGGCTCTCAGAGGCGCCCTGGCGCGAGATATCTCCCAGGACTGATCCGCACTCACGTGCGTATACTGCCTCGACTTGGACCATGACCCGCAAGTTTGCGGGTGTACTCGCCCCTTTCTACCAGCGTCCCAGAGGATCGTACGCCCGTTTGGGTCTTAGGCGCCCGAGGATTTTTCTAGCGGTAAAATCTATAGAGGCTCTTTGGGCGGTGTCCGCGTCGGCTGACTCGCTGAGCAGCTCGAACTCTCTTTCTCCCTGGAGGCGGCGGCCAAGGCATCTCCCTCCACCTCGGTCGTGGCATTATCCTGCTCTCTTTGAGTTCCTCTCATTAGACACGTTCAAGGGCTTGTGATCCCTCTCCATGAAGAGAGAGGCTCATCGAACTTCCTCTCGGCCCAGGTCGAGGGAGTCAGGAGTAAGTCCATCATTGGCGTTTGTGGGAGCCGGGAGGTCCCTTCCCTGGACTGCTGACCTTGACTTCGGTCGAGGTTGTGGCTCAGGCCAGTGGCTTCATGGTGTCCCTGTCAGGCCAGCCGGCCAAGACTCCTGTCGACGTTGTCAAGTTTTCTCTCGACCCGTCACCTGCGCGGTCGACTGCAAGAGCCGTCAACCCTTCGCCGGTTTCCCCGTTGGAGGCCGAGGTTCTGCCTGTGCCTTCGGGGTGGCAGTCCTCGGTCATTCTGTCCGAGCCGAGAGAAGAGCGGGTGTCCCCCGCTCCTTCCCAGATCCACCCTCGGTTTCGCCGAGGATCTGGGTCTCGGTCTCGGTCCTCTTCTCGGTCAAGCTGCTCCCACTGACTTCGGCAGTCTCGGTTGGGGCACCGAGTTAAGTGGCAACACCGTTCCTCCTCGTCCTCCTCCTCAGATGAGGAGAGGCTTCGACGCAGATGGCGTCAACGTTACGAGTAGTTTATGTGGCAGCAGTTGCTGTTGTCCGGGAATCAATCGACTCCGATTCATTCCCCATCTATCAAGCAGCTGCCGCCTGAATGGCCAACGCAACCGCTCGCTGCAGTCAAGGTGCCCACTTCTGGGCCGGTTGTTCGACCAAATCTTGCTGCCCCACTGATTGTGGTGGAACCTCGGTCGGGTCACGGCCTGTCCCGCAGGTGGTCGGTCACCCTCACTCCCGCCTGCCCTCGGCGGGTGAAGAGTGGCTCAGGCCTGAGGCAGCTCTTTGCAGACCCTTTGGGGTCCGACGATGACTCCGTGTTCCCCAGGCGGGAGGGCTCGGAGTCCTCCCTGGACCGGTCTTTCGTCGACAGCCCATCGTCCTTCCTGGGTCTGCTTAGGCTCATCTCGGAGTTCACCGGGATGCAGCTTGAACCCGTGTCCAAACGGGCCTATTATACCCCTGACTGAGATCCTAGATCGAGGGGTTTCACCCTCTGAGGCCTTCCCGGTGGCTGAAGCCATTGTCGGCCCAGCCATGGAGCTTTGGCAGCGGCCTGCTTCCTGTCCTGCGCCTTCGGCCAGGATGGCCAAGAAGTATGCTGTCCCTATTGGTTCTTTGCCCTGTTTTTCGGAGCACCCCTCTGCTGAGGGGTTAGTTACCAATAATGTCTTCCAGCGTTCGGTGAATGCTCGGGATGTGGATAGGCCCCCCGACAAAGAGTCCAGAAAGATGGACTATGTCGGGCGCAAGGGCTACGCCGAGTCCTCCCTAGCCTCCAACAGGCCAGCTCGGCCGCACTGATGGCACATTTCTCCCATGCCCTCTTGGGCTCCCTGGATGAGGTGCTCCCTCATCTCCCGGTCGACCTGCGGACCACGGTCCGGCGGGTGCGGGACCAGGGTAGGGCGATGGCTAAGCAGCAGCTTCAGACTGCTCTGGACATAGATGATTCCTGTGCCAGGTCAGTAGCGGCTGCGGTGGCCATGCGCCCGTGGCGTGGCTGAGGATATCCACCTTCTCGGCTGATACCCAGCACAAGTTGGCGGACATCCCCTTCTTGGGGACTGACCTCTTCGGCCCTGGAGTGGAGGGACACCTCCAGGGGATTGAGAAGTCCAATGCCACTCTGGACTCGGTCACCCCCGCCCAGAGGGACAGGGGCCACCGGCAACCTTTGCGTAAGCCCCTCCGGCCCCTGTGGCACGACCGGCCCATCAACACCAGCTTGAGGGCCAGCAGGCTTGCTCTTGGCATCCTGACCCCAAGCCAGCGGCTTGCTCTAAGGGGAAGCAAGGAGGTGAAGGCTCAGGAGCTCCCTCGGCCAGTCCCTCCTCTAAGCCTGCTCAGTGACGGGCTGAGGGACGCCACCCCTGGCCTCGTCACCCCTACCCGGGTCCCCCTGCGGGGGGGACGGCTCCGCCACTTCCCTGCCTGGTCCGCTATCACCATGGACCACTGGGTGTTGGAGGTGCAGGAAAGGCCTGCCTCTGGAGTTCGAGCAGGCCCACCCCTTGAGCCGCCGCCTCAGGGGCCACGGGTCCAGCAACCTTGCTGTCGGCCCACCGAGCCGACACTATCCTGCTCCTCAAAAAAGAGGTGATCAGGAAGGTGCGGATCCTCCTCCAGACCCGGGATTTGTGTCCAGGTTTTTCCTGGTCCCCAAACAGATGGGGGGCTGGCGCCCCAATGCTCAACCCGCACGACCTGAACAACTTCTTAAGGTCTCGGACCTTCTGGATGGTCACTCTGTCTCAGATACCCCATCCTCAGAACGAGGCATGTGGCTCTGTTCCCTGGACCTCCAGTACATATTCTTCACTTTTCGATCCGTCCATTTCTTTAGAGACTCCCCCGCTTCAAGAGTGGGGGGATCTCTTTACGAGTTCCAGGCCATACCCTTTGGCCTCTTCCCAGCAGCATTCCCAGGCACCGGCGGTCCGGGTACCTCACCCAGATGGCGGGCTTACTGCAAACCCTCCAGAGCAGAGGTGGAGTGGTCCAGTTCTGGCCCTCTAGGTTGCTCTCAGACTGGTCTCCTCTCTAACAGAGCGAAGTCGGAACTCGTGCCAAAGCAGGTGATCCTTTCATCGGGAAAGAGCTCGACTCTCCGAGCCAGAGCTCGGCTCCCGGCGGACAGGGCCGAGGTTCTTCCTCCTTCATCTAATCATGTCTGATTGGGCAAGCGCACCCTGCCCGGGACTTCCTGGGCCTCGTGGCGGCCTGCACCAGCGTGGTCTGTTGGGCCCGTTGGTACATGCGTCGCCTTCAATCGGGGGCTGGCCAGCCAGAGGTCACAACACTGTGATCCTTTGGACCAGCCCATGACAGTAACCCAGGGGATGTGTAATGCTCTCCTATGGCGGACCATTCCAGCACATCTGCAGGAGGGCATCCCGGTCGTCGCCCCGAGTCGACGGTGTTCTTCGACCGATGCATCTCTGATGGGTTGGGGTGCCCATCAAGGGGAGCGCAGAGTGCACTGCCTCTGGTCCCCTCGGGAGTCCCGATGCCATTTCAACCTGCTGAAGTTTTATGCGGTCCGCTTAGCTCGCACCGTTTTCGCTCCGTTTGTGCGGGGTCAAGTGGTTCAGGTCCAGGCGGACAATACCACGACCATGTGCTACCTAACCCGCCAGGGCCGGACGCACCCCTTGCCGTTACGTAAGGAGGTTCTCCGCATTTGGTCTCGTGCGCAGCCTGGAGGCGGTTTTTCTAGCCATTTCGATGGCAGGAGCCTCCAACGCCCTGGCCAATGCCCTAAGTCAGATAGGGCTGCGCCTCACTAGTGGTCTTTCCTGCCGGAGGTAGCACAAGATCTTTCTCCCACTGGGTCACGCTTTGGGCGGACCTTTTTCCCTCCAGAGAGAATGTGAAGCCGAGACTGTTTCATGCCCGCCCCTTTAGCAAGGCTCGCTGTAGGGGATGCCTTTGAGGCCGCGGACCCCGGGCCTCTTCTACGCCTTTCCCCATTTCCCTTGATCCACAGGCAAGGCGAGGAGGGACTAGGCACAGGTGATTCTGGTAGCCCCAGACTGGTTCCGCCAGCTCTGGTATCCAGCTCTCCTCAGTCTCAGCCCCAGGCTCCCGAGGCGGCTTCCAGCCCTCGGACCTGATCTCTGTTATCAGGGAAGGTATTCCATCCGGACCTTCAATCCCTGCACCTGGCGGCCTGGTTCCTGTGCAGCTAGTTGCCAGGCCTTGGGTCTTCCGGCGAGGTCCTCGACGTTGTTGAGGCGTCCCGCCAGGAGTCGACCGGATAATGCTACGCCTTCAAATGGAAGAGTTCTCCATTTGGTGTTAAGATAGGACCTGGTCCCTTCTCCTGTTCCTCGGCAAGCATTCCGGACTACCTGTGGTCCGTCTTCTTCTTCTTCTTCAGCAAGGGCTTCGGTCGACGACCCTTAAGGTGCTCCTGGCAGCCACCTCTGTCCTCTGGGCGCGGGCCGGAAGGCAGTCGGTGGCGCAGGAAAAGTGGTCTGGTGCTTTTCCAAGGCCTTGATCACGCTTCCCCTCCGGGGAGAGAATCTCCACCTCCATAGGATCTACTGCTGGTATGGGGCTTAGCTCACGGGCAAGCCATTCGAACCAATGCACAGGTGCGATTCTCCCACCTGTTGTGGAAGAACACCTTCTCGGTGGCTACCATGTCAACCAGAAGGATGGGAGAGCTCCAGGCGCTTCCTTCGAGTCTCCCTATCTGGTCTTCCACAGGGACAAGGTTGTCCTGCGCCCCACCCGAAGTTCCTTCCGAAGGTGGTGTCAGAGCTTCACCATAACCAGGTGTTGACTCTGCCGGTGTTCTACCCCATTCACACCTCGGAGGCTGCATATAGGCTCCATTTGGACCCTAGTTGAACACTCGCCTTCTCAGGGAGCATAGGGCTGAAGTTCGGGAGAGGTTCGCCAGCTGTTTGTCATCTACGCTGAAGCCGCACCTGGCAGACCTGCAGCCAAGCGGACGATGAGCGGTTGGTCACCTCCTGCATAGATCTCCACTATAGGTGGCGGGCATGGAGCCTCTAAGTGCTCATTTTACCCGCCTCTTCCGCTGCATCGGTGGCTGCTTCCAGGGATGTCCCTACCCAGGATACCTGCAGGGCTCCTACCTGGAAGTCAGCACACACCGTTTTAGCCCCTACCACATCGACCTTGGGTCACGCCGGGATGCTGGTTGGGGCCTCAGTTCTCCAGTCCTTATTTCCCAAGTAAGTATCGGGGGTGTGCGCCTTGCCTCCCTCCTCCCGGAGAACTGCTAGGAGTCTGCCAGACAGTGTGGATGAACAACATATCCATGTCCCTAGAAATACAGGTTACTCACCTGTAACAGGAGTTCTAGGAATGGTATTGTTGTTCATCCCACACCCACTCCCGACTCCCTCCCCGGCTCGACGCACAACCTGGCTTCCAGCGGCTAGATTCTGGCCAAGGGGCGGAGCCGAGAGTTTTGCCACCTGGGTGGGTGGGTGGGTGGGAGAGCCAGCTTGAAGACCTTCCGGCAAGATTTAAAGCGGCAGGAACCTGCCAGACAGTGTGGATGAACAACATATACCATTCCTAGAACTCCTGTTACAGGTGAGTAACCTGTATTTACTCACCTGTAATAGTAGTTCTAGGAGTGCTATATGTTGTTCATCCACACTGACCCACCGACCTCCCCTAGCTTCGATGACAGTACTGCTTCCAGTGGGCAAGATCTGGTGTCATGGGGCGGAGCCAAGGGTTCTACCACCTGGGTGGGTGGGAGGAGCCAGCTTGAAGACTTTCTGGCAAGACTTAAAGGGAAAGGACACTGCTAGAAAGTGTGGATGAACAACATATACCACTCCTAGAACTACTGTTACAGGTGAGTAACCTGTGTTTTTGGCCCTTACTTTGTCTGCCACCTCTTTCAAGAACCATAGTGGTTTTTTCCTTCTCTTGCCTTTGTTTACCAACCTGTTGCTTTGGTTTGTCACCTCCTCTATGGCTCCTTTCAGGTGTTCCCACTGCTCCTCAACTCTCCCTCCCTCCCGCCTCCTCGCCAGGGCTTCTTTGATACATCCCCCCATCTTAACAAGGTCTGCCCTTCTGAAATCTAGGACCTTTGCCTTTGTGTGACTTGACTGTGTCCCTGTCCCCATGTTAAACCACACTATGTGGTAGTCGTTGGACCCCAGTTGACCTTCTACCCAGACTTCTCCAGAATAACCCTGTCTCTGGTGGTATCAGGCACTAGCTGCCTAAGGCCTGCCCCCTGTAGGGACTCTAGGATGGCCTGGCTCCTAATTGAAGTACCCACCGAGGTGGTCAATCCATGTCTGGCATATTGAAATCACCCAACAGCAGAATGCCCCAGAATGATTCTGGTCCTTCTTCTTGCCTCCTTCTAATGTGTTTTTGTCTCAGGTTGCCCATGTCCAAAAGTCTCCAAACGTGATCCAAGGCAGTGTAAGATAAGATGCTGTAGGTCCACTAGATAAGATGTTATAGGTCCACTAGCAGAAATCCACTTTTAAGCAGTGCAGACTGTATGAAACTAAGAAACTTTGAGGTTTGCAAGGGCAGAGCAACAAAAGCATGTCTGTTCGCACTGGCAGCTAGCTTCACCCCTTATCTGAGTATTTAAGTCATTAAGAGCTGTTGGCAGGTGTGTACTGCAGTGCCATTGAAACACACAACTACTCATAATCACTTACGGATTTGATTCTGAGCAAGACAGTGGAGCCCCAGTGAGTACCTTATTAAAATAACAGATTTTTAGCAAAGTAAATGCAGCCAATTTTGTTTTTCCAATAGTGTACAAAGTAAGTAATAATACCTGACAGGGTGGGCGTTATTGCGATATAACAGACCTCACAGGGGCATAATGAGGCCCGACGCCACAGGCGGAGGGCCTTATAGCCCCTGGAAGGTCCCTTATATCCCATAATGCCCACCCTGGAGGGTATTATTACACTTAGATAATGGTCATGTGTGCAACTTTTAAGTGAGTAATAAATTCTGGGAGAATATGTGTTTGTAAAGTCACAGAAACTGTAGAAAAAAATGTTTTCTAAAGTAGTTCCTCAGTTTCTATGCTGTTTTATTTACTTGTGCCACCTCCCCCCTCACAGGTAAGTCAGCTACTGTGTCCAGTGCAACCCTTCAGCTGTAGAAGATGAAAATTAGTTGTTTTACCTTCGGTTGTGTGCTGCTATTTTTTTCTGTGTTAAGCATTGAAAGAGACGGAAAAAATCATTTAGTTCTGTGGTAATGATGCGCGACTTTGTTTTGGCTGGAAGTGTAGTGGGCAGGCGCATGAGTTTGCATGATCTGGAAGGAAGGTCTGGAGCTTTTAATTTACGGAGGTTGAGCGAGCTGGGACTATGAGGCAAAAGTAAGGTTTAAAAAAAACAATGTTTTTTTTTTCTCGGAGGGGTGCACAAGCTTTATTTATGGTAGCGGAGTGGGGACAATGCATTTGTAATGCGAGCGGGACACGGAAGTACAGTAAGATTATGAGGTTTCACTTTCAGGAGGTCGAGCAAAGTAAAAGCAATTTAGCGTTCGATGAAGATGATTTTTTTGTTGTGGCGATGAGGAACAGAGGCAGCTGAGAAGGCAGTTTGAAGCACTGCGTTGATGGCATTTTGTACAGTGGTGGAAAGGCTGATGATTCGCTAAGCGAGGGAAAAAATGGCGGGAGGTTGGTGTCACAATTTGGGGTGCTCAAGGATGGTGTCAGTAATAGGGCACATCAAAATGGAACTTATTTTTATCGGGCGTTATTAAGAAATAACAGCCCAGGTGGCAGAGCTGTTTCAGCCAATCAGGATGCATGTTTTACTTCAGCCATTATCTAAATCTTGTTAACATATAGCCTGCTCAAACGTATAGTGGGCAAAATCAACATTAAAATGCGGTAGGCCATGTTATGAGTGACAAGTAACTATTGAGTAACGCAAAACAACTATCCAAGGTTCCTGTATAGAAGCATAGAAACACAGACTTTGCCGGCAGATAAAGACTGCTTGGCCTGCCTAGTCTACCCATTTTTCCCTGCCTAGTATCACCGCAGATCTTTCTTGATCTCAGCCCATTCATCACCCTTCCTTTCCCTTTCCTAAGATTCCCTTTTGCCTATCCCATGCATTCCTGAACTCTACCACTGTTTTCATCCCCACCACCTCCGATGGAAAAGCTTTAAATGTAGTCTAAAATTAATTTGTTACTGAATGAGAGTAAATTAGTCTCCCACGTGAAATGGAAGTTTTCTAAATAGCCTAAAAGAAGTAGAAATTAAAATTGTCACAAAAGGGTACTTACTCCGAAGGTATGATTTAAGGTCTATGGGCCTCATATTTTGGTCAGTATCACAGTCAGTTGTAAGCAGTGTCAGTGGCTTAGAAGGTTGCACACTAGCCTCTGAGGCCAGAAGATCAGAAGGCTGTAGGTTCTATCCCCACACTGGGCACTTGGGTTGAATCCCAATACTGACACTGTGGTTCAGCATGAGGTACTGCACTCCTGAGGTGCCGTCTTTCAGATGAGACATTAAACCGAGGTCCGATTTGCCTGTTCTGGTGGTAATTCATGTGGATGGTAAAGATCCCATGGCACTTATCGAAAAGAATAGGGGTATTTTTATTGAAAATCACACAATAATTTTACAACAGAAAAATCTGTGCAAGGCAATTAATTCATCAGTCCTTGTACAATATGATTCCAAAACAAAAAATCCAGTATGCAGGTTTATGTAATGTTATCAGTTTCATGTATAATATGACTCAAAACAAAGGAAATCCTTTATATAAGTTTATACAGTTTTATCGGTTTCATCTATGTCAACTTACTTATATTTAAAAAAAAAAAGGAGAGGACTCTCCACCACCTTTGAACCTTTGACAAAGGATAATGGGATAGATCATATTCATAAATTTCTGACAAAGCATGAATGCATAAATTATTAAATGACTCATAAGACATATTTTTGTTGTAATACCGATTGGCATCTTGTATGCCATAAATAAAACTTTACGACAGTGAGCAATGCGTTTAAAGTACTGGCATGGTATTTAAGTAAATTAATAGGATAAATTCCTAGAGCAATGATTTTATATGAAAGAGTAGTTATCCATTTTAATTTCCATTTCTGTACTACAAATCTCCACAAATTCTGGGTGTATGAGTATGAAACAAGAAAATGTTCTATTGTCTCTTCCAAAGCTATACGTGAGGGGTATGGGCATAATCTCTCTTCTATGGCTTTATGCTTGTTATTGCTGTTTACATTTAACCTACCATAGGAGCATAACCATACTGTTTCCCACATGTTTGATACAGTCGGAGCCCTGTGTTCTTAATGATAGTGGATTTTGAAATGTTCCATTTTCTTAGTTTCTGTATTACAGGCTTAAGATAGTCAGGTATAGGGTGATGTTTTGAGTTTTAGGAATAACCTGATCCTAAGCTGCAAAACATTTACCCATATTATTCCATATCCATTTCTTAAGTAAGGAGTCTGTTGGGAGAAGCCTTGTTTTAAAGGTTTGGTTAATAAATAAACTGTGCACAAATACTAATGGGTCAGTCATTCCAATACCTCCGTTTTCTTTGGATAAGTAAGTGAAAGCCCTCTTTATGGGGTTTAATCGGCTCCCCCAGACCATCTTAAAAAGCAGCTGTAAAGTCTGGTTTCTAGTGTAAAGGGAAGCGGAAATATAATACTTGTGTACAATAAGCAGATAAGGAGAAATTTCTTGATGATCTGTACTCGCTTTAGTTTTGATAATTTTCACTCCTTCCACCAATTTACTTTTGCTTCACAAACCTTTAAGGTTTCCTCCCAGTTTAGAGGCATGTCTTGATTTCCAAATGTTATACTAAAAATATTTATAGGTTCCTTGAAATGGTAATACCTGCCAAGTGTCGTATTTTACATGAGTTTTCCCTAAGCATAAACCTGTGCATTTTTCTATATTAAGTCTTGCACCAGATAATCTCAAATATGACTGTATCTCTGTTAATACTTCTTGCACACAGTCCTGTGTGGTGATACAGAGGCAGATGTCATCGACGTAAGCTAAAATTGTAATTTCATCAGATGGGTGTGACCCTGTTAACCCTTGGATATGGATGCTCTGTGAAATTTTCCTGATGAAAGGGTCTAAGGAGAATACATATAAAAGGGGACTCATGGGACATCCTTGTCATTACCCCACTGTGATCTTGCTGTCTAGGCCAACTCCTCCTCTAATGCTGGGGGCTAAAGGGTGGAGGAATATAGAGTGTTCAGCCATTGGATAAATTCCTGTGGAATTCCATATGTTTGTAAGACTTTATAAAGGAATTCATGATGTACCCTGTCGTTGGCTTTACTCTGGTCTAAAGACAGACTGTACCCTACTTTGTTTTGGGTACGATAGAATTCAGCTGCCTCCCTTAAAAGAATCAAGGGATGCTGAATTTGTCTACCAAGTAGGCCATAAAACTGGCTAGGGTGGATTAAAGATATAGCTACTTTTCTATGTCTGAGGTTCTGCATCTGAGATAAGATTTTAAAACCTGCATTCAATAAGCTAATTGGGCGCTAATTTTGCATTAAGTGTCTGTCACCTGTTTTATATAGAAATTTGACCAAGCCTTTCGTGAACCATGTTGGGATCACCTTTTCATGTAGAAAATATGTGAATACTGCCACTGAGCAGGCGGCCAATTCATTTGGCAATGCATTATATACTGTAATTCATATGATAAATCGTCTAGTCTTGGAGATGTTCCTAACTAAAGATTTGTTATAGTAGCTGTAATTTCTTGAGCTGTGATGAGTTGTATAAGTTCCTGAATTAGTTGTGGGTCTGCAATCTGTGAAGAAGATGATAAATATGAATCTATCTCAGTTCCAGTCACTAAATGAGGATCCTGAAAGGATTCTGAGTGTTGTGACACAATTTTTTGTAACTGGTCTGAGTTAGAAGTTGTATGTCCATTTTCGTCTTTTAATTCAGAAAAAGAGGAAGCGTCTTTTCTTGCCTTATAGGCTTCGAATGGATCACTGTGTGGGGATTTTTGAGAACCAAACATTTTACTTCTGTTTTTAATTGCGTTACCCTTATTGTACTGCCATTTTGTCATTTTAGATCTTTCTTTGAGAGGGTTCCTGCAGTAGGTCTTCACAAGTAGGACTGTGCACCCTGGCGCCAGGACTGCACGGAAAAATTGTAGCTCGTGATGGGATGGCCTCTGATTCTGCAACTGGCATTGTGCTAGGAGCTGTGTCATTGATGGCCTCCCCAACGGTGCGTAATCTTGGTGTGATCTTTGACAGGAACTTATCCATGGAGGCTCAAATAGCCTCCGTGGTGCGTTCCTGTTTCTTTCATCTTAGAAATATCGCCAGGATTAAGCCCCTTGTTCCGGCTCTGGACCTCCCTACTTTGGTACATGCCTTGGTCACTTCGAGACTTGACTACTGTAATGCGCTCTATCTCGGGGTCTCTGGAACTTCTCTTCGCAGACTGCAGCTAGTGCAAAGCGCTGCTGCCCGGCTTTGACTGGACAGTAAGTTCTGTCGTATAACTCCGTGTTGCGCGACTGCACTGGCTGCCTGTCAGGTGGAGAGTTTTGTCAGGTGGGGCTTCTCACCTATAAGACCCTACATGGACAGAGCCCTGGTTACCTTTCTGATCTCCTGGTACCGCCCACCTCTGTCCGGGATCTCTCGCTCTTCTGGTGGTGGCCTCCTCACAGTTCCGAGAGCTAGGTTGAAATCAGCAGGGGATCGATCCTTTGGAGTTGCTGCTCCAGCTCTCTGGAACTCGTTGCCGTTTGAAGTGAGAGAGGCCCCCACTATAGAGGCCTTTAAGAGTCGTCTTAAGACCTTTTTATTTGTGCAGGCTTTTGGGGTTTAAGTTATGTGTATGATATTTTAACCTTTTGTACACGGTATGACATACTGTATAGGTTTTGTGCGGCGCTCAGAGCCTTCGGGATTGGGCGTCTTTTTAAATAAAGTTGACTTTGACTTTGACTTTGACTAGCTAGCAATCATCAGCGAGGGACCGCCCTGGCATCAGGTAACGGGCGTCAACATGACTATAAATTGTGGCGTTCCCCCGCCAGCCAACCGGTTCTTTCCCGCCGTCAACCTGAATCGTCGGACCTCGCAGTAGAACAGCTTCAGTCGCCTGCCATTTTCAGCGTAATTATTGGTTAATCTAATGTTAATTCCTTCCTCAACAGCGGTGTATGTCGTCTCAGCCCAAGAAAAAGTGCTCCAAGTGCCGCACGCAGATCTCTGTGTCCTCTGCCTAGGGCCTAAGTATAAGACCGCACAGTGCTCCATCTGCCAGGCCTTCAGCCAGGCCACGCGCACTCGTCACCAGAGGACCCTCGATGCCCCATTTATCGAAACAAAGACTGGCATCGATGGAAAAAGAGCTCCAGGAGCTGAGGGGAAGATTGTCGTTGCCAGCCCCGGAAAAGAAGAAGAAAAAGAAGGAGAAAGAGAGATGCCAGGAACGGAGCCACTCTCTCCAGAGGAAAACCAGCCAGACAGCCGACGCCATCTCGGTGGGCCTCCACCTTCCTGAGTACCCCACCCCTGGCCGGCCTGCTCCAGTGCACGGATGTCCCCACCCACCCACCCAGGTCAGTGGGCAGTCAGAGGTCTCCTCTTTGGAGCAACCAGTTGTGGTTCCTGCTCTGAGCTCAGCCAATAAGTCGCCCGGCTCAGCTGCCGGGCGCCTGCCCAGGCAGATCAGCCTGACTCTAGTCTCCGGCTTCTGTCAGCCTGGTCATGGTCTGTAAGCCGTTGTCAGCTCCTCTGACGCCCACCAGACCATAACCTCTAAGTCTGCTGCCGACCTACCCGTGACCGTGTTTTGATTTCTCCCTGTCGGACTCCCTTGTGGACCCTGATGCCAGGCAGAGCGAGCTTGCAGGTACCCTTCATCTCAACAGGGTTCTCCTCTAGGGGTTCACTGTCCTTTCTGACCTTTTTGGGGCTGATCACCAGGATCCTCCTCCTTGGATACCCTCGAAGATAGACCTGTTGACGGGGCTCTTCGGACTTGCCTCCTCGCTAGCCTCTGTTCCCTGACAGATCTTCACCCAATGCCAGATCCTCGCTGGACATTATTGGGAGCAGTATGGATCAGAATCCCCTGGGCCTTCGAGGTCCCCCCCCTCCCGATTCCCCAGTGGTCCCTCGGCACCACCTTCTGCTGGGCTTTATGTTCCTCCCCTGTCGGGTCTAACAAGGTACTATCTCGACTACATGCCGCAGTACCCGATGCCGGGCTAGCCTCCTCTGACGCCGGGTTACCCGATGCCAGGTCAGGCCCTTCAGTGTCAATATCAGTACCCTTACTAGTATCAACCTCCTAGTTACCCCTCATACTCCATGGGGAACCCAGGATATCGCCACCCCCTCCTCCTCCACCCCACAACCGGAACAAGAACCCATACCAGCCTGGTGGAAGGATGCTAAGTCACAGCTGTTACGGGAGTTGGGTCAACCTCAGCTGGTGGTCAGGGACACCCCACCTCACAGGGTGACACGTGGTAGCCCTGCACCTTCTAGCAGAGTTTCGACAGAGGCTTGGGTGCTCTGCCTCCGGCATTACAGAACACAGGCTTCCGGAGTCAGTTCCAGATGCTTCATTACCTAGTAGGCGGAATCAGATGAGGACTCAGATGTAGGATCATTCAGAGCCTCACTCACCCATTGAGCTCCAGCCGAAAGAGTCCCTAAATCCTCTGGAGAACCCGCCTTTGCTGAGCTCTTCCAGTCCATTCAAAAGTGCTGCGGTGGGCTTCCCAAGAAATGGACCCCAAATGCAGAAGACTGGCAGAACATTTGACTTAGTCAGTGGACCCCCTCCCACAGAAGATCTCACTTCCACAATCTGGCAGCAGCCGTCGTCCATTCCTGCCCTGTCAAAAGGCTGACAGGACCTACCACCTCCCGGAAGGGTTTTCCAACCTTACTGTCCAACCCAAAGCTGACCCTATTGTGATAACTGCAGGTCACGATAGGTCAACACAACTTAAACATCTCAGTGCCTCCCCTCCAGACAAGGAGTCGAAGCAAATGGACCAGTATGGCTGCAAAGTTTACTCCTCCTTTAACTGCACCATTCGTTCTTGAATTACATGGCCCACATTGCGATGTCTGCTTGAACACATTGAAGTAGGGACTCAGTGCCGAACCCTGTGGTACCCGCTGGTCACCTCTCTCTCAGCTGAAAATGACCTATTTACCTGACCCTCTGTGTTCTTCCTCTCAGTCAGCTACTCACTCACTCAACCACCTCCCTGCCCACCACCATGTGGTCCAGCTTCCTTATCAGCCTTCAGCGTGGAACAGAGTCGAAGACTTTGCTAAAGTCCAGATAGATGACACCTACCTCCTCTCCCTGATCTACTGTCCTTGTAACCCAGTTGAAGAAATCGACCAGGTTAGTTTGACAAGACCTACCTGCCGTGAACCCATGCTGTTTTGGGTCTTGCTGCCACTGGAATCCAGATATGTTTTGATTCTCTGTATGAGTAGTGTCTCCATCAACTTCCCTGCCACCGATGTTAGGCTTACTGGACGGTAATTGCCAGCCTCCTCCCTGCTCCCAGCTTTGTGGAGCAGGATTACTGTTGCCCTTTTCCAGTCCTCCGGTACAGGCCCATTCTCTAGTGATTTGGTGAATAGTTCTGCTAGGGGTGCTGCTAGGTACTCCCCAGCTCCCTGAGAACTCCAGGGTAAATCCCATCCGGTCCCATGGCCTTGTCCACCTTTAGTTTATTTAAAGCTTCCAAGACTTGAGCCTCTGTGATGGGGCTTATGTCAACCCCCGGTCCCTGGGTGTTGCTGCTATGCAGGCTTGGCCCTTCCCTTGCGTTCTCTTTGGTGAACACAGAACAGAAGTACTGGTTTAAGACTTCTGCTTTCTCACAATCTTTTTCTACCAGTTCCCCTCCAGTATCTGCTAGTCTAACTATCCCCCCTTGGTTTCCTCTTTTCCTTATGCACCTAAAGAAGGCTTTATCTCCTCTCTTGCCCTCTGCGTCCTCAGTTCAGTCAGGGCTTTAGCCTTCCTATTGCATTACCAGCTTCCTCTGTGCTGCCTTATAGGTTTCCTATCCTCATCTTTCGTTGACACCCTAAACTTTCTATATGCGTTCTTTTTCTCCCATACTATTGCAGCCATCTCCCTGGAGAACCAGAGTGGTTTCCTTTTCTTATTTGCCTTGCTTACCCTTCTGACGCACTGTTCAGTTACCTCTGTGATAGCTCCTTTGAGATAGTCCCACATTTTGTCTACTTCTTTCTCTTCCCTGTATCTTAGACTCTCTGCCAGGCTAGCTCTTGTCTTTTGAAAGTCTGCTTTTCTGAAATCTAAAACCCTGATCCTGGAATGATTAATGGCTTCACTAGTGTTTATTTTAAATCTCACCATGCAGTGGTCACTATTTCTAAGTGGCACCCACCCTTACCTCCTTTACCCTTTCGCTGTTAGTTAAAACCAAGTCCAGGACAGCTTCACCTCTGGTAGGAGTTTCCACAAGCTGCCTCAGCCTTTCACCTTGTAGGGCCATTACAAAGTCCCTCCCTCTTGATGAAAATGCTGTACAAGATTTCCAGTTTATATCTGGCAAGTTAAAATCCCCTACTATTATTGTCTCGCCCTTGTCTGTCATTTTGTGAAATGTCTCCCATCATTTCCTTGTCCCCAGTATCCCCGTGTGACAGGGGCCTGTAAATGACCCCATATCCTAATGGCTGCCCAGATCCTGTCTCAGCTGTTACCTATAGTGCTTCTGACTCATCCGGGATTCCCTGAATCTTTGTAGCCTTGATATCCTCCAGACATATAATGCTACCCCATCTTCCTCCTTCCTACCCTTCCTGTCCCTTCTGTACAGGTGGTAGCCTGGTATAGCCATGTCCCAGCCACCGTTCTCTGTAGAACCAGGTTTCTGTCACGGCCACTAGTCAAGTTCGGCTTTGCCATGATAGCCATGAGGTCAGGGATTTTGTTCATTAGGCTTCTGGTGTTTATTGCCATTGCCCTCCATGTTCAACCCCCACTCTTAGTACAGGTGGGTTTCATTTTGTTTTGCCATGCCTCTTTAGTACCCTTAATGGATCTCCTTTGGTCTGCACCTGTGGTTTCGGACAAAAGATTTATGGGGCTCTTTCGGTCTGCACCTGTGGTTTTGGATGAAAAGTTTTGTTGGAAAGGTTTCAACCCCTCATTTGTACCCCTGCCGGAACTCCTTGGATCTGTACCTGTGGTTTTGGACGAAAAATTTTGTTGAAGAGTGTTGCCGCAGGTATTGACAAGAGAGTTTTTTTCCTAGTTTGAATGGTATTATCGTGCTTTGGAGTAGTTACCCTATTGTTTGCTGCTGTCAGGGGGATAGTGACCGTCTTACCCTTAGCCTTGGGAGGTGTAGATGCTGCATGTGCGGTTGGCATGGGCAAGGTGGCAGCGGCCTATAACAGGGTGGTCTTGGAGGCGCTCGATGCCATCGCATTCATATGTGAATTACCCAGATCCTCTCACATGAGATCCCCTTGGTTTGATGGGGATGTCATGATGACGATCAGGGTCGGAAGTTGGAGCGTTGCTGGCGGAAGTCCCAGTCAGAGGAGGACAAACGAGCACCATTACCATGAGTACCAAGGGGCAATCATCCATAAGAAGGCAGAATTCCTGTCCAGGGAGATTGCTGCAGGGAGAAACAGACCATCTCAGCTATTTCGGACTGTGGACAGACTTTTACATTCAGTCTGTCTACAGCCGAAAAAAGTTTTTTCAGTCACTTTGTGTGAAGAGTTTGCAGTGTTTTTCTCTGACAGGGTGTCCTCCATCCAGTTGGGGATCCCACTGGTGAGGCAAGTTTTGCCTCACAGTGAGCAGCCTGGATGAGCAAAGGCGCTCCATCTGTCTGGGATGAGTTTAAACCAGTGCAGGTGGCCGAGGGCATTGAGGTGATCTTGAAGCTTTTTTTTTTTTTACCAGGAGAGACACACTAAGTTGAAAGCTTGTTTACAGGTGTGATCTGGGAGCACAAGGAAGTTAAGTGACTTACTCAGAGTCACACAGTATGCAAGTGGGGGCTGTGGGATTCAAACCCAAGTCTCCAGGTTTGCAGCTCAGAGCCTTAAACCACTGTGCTATACTGCCTCCTAAAGCTAAGCTTAAGCACACCTATTGTGAACTGGACCTGGCCCAACTCATTTCTTGATGAGATGTGTTGGGACCATTGGCCCAGGGTTCTCTGGGATTGCCCGGTGTTCGATGTCAGAGGGAGTCTTTCCGGATGCCTTGAAAGAGGCTGTGAGACCTCTCCTGAAGAAGCCATCTCTCAACCCTGATGTCCTGACAAATTAAAGTCCTATCTCCAACGTGCCATTTTTGGGCAAGGTTGTTGAGAAGCTAGTGGTGCAACAGTTCGAAGAACACCTCATGTCCTTCGACATCTACGGGCCATTCCAGTCCAGTTTCAGGGCTAGGCATAGCACCGAAACAGCATTAATTAGGGTGCACAGTGATCTCCTCAGGGCTAGAGATAGAGGGGACAGGTCAATTCTTGTTCTCCTCCATCTCTCGTCAGCTTTAATACGTGGATCACATATGCTTTTGATCACCTTCAAGAGTATTGTGAACTCGTTGGCACTGTCATTGACTGGTTTGAGACCTATCTCTCTGGCAGGTGCAACCAGCGTGATGGGTAATTTCTCCTCCTCTCGAGGACCCTGTCCTGTGGAGTTCCTCAGGGCTTGATTTTGTCGCCTGTGTTATTAGCGGTATACATACTGCCCCGGAGAGCTCATTAGACAGTACAATGTGGATTTTCACTGCTATGCAGATGATACCAACTGTATCTTTCTTTTTCGTGGAACACACGATGATGTGGAAGTACAAACATACGAACATACTCAATTTGCCAGCAGATAAAGGCCAGAGGTCTATCAGATCTGCTCGAATGTGCAGCTAGCACCCTTATTCTTGCAGCTGCCCTCCTCCCACCCTTCCTCCATTTACCCTCCCCGTCCCAGCCCCTTTTGAAGCAGTCCACTGTTCTACTGGATACCACTTCTGCTGGTAACGATTCCACCCTTCTACCACCCTCTGTAAAAAGTGCCTCCTCATCTCCCTCCTGAACCTTCCTCCCTTCAGTCTTATATCATGGCCCCTGGTGTCCCTCCCCTCCCTTACTTTGAACAGCCCCTCTGTACCTGTCTTGTTTATTCCTTTCATATACTTAAAGGTTTCAATCATGTCCCCCCTGTCCCTCATCTCCTCTCCTCTGGCGAGTACATGTTCAGCTCCTGAGCCTCCTCTCCATGGCAAGCCCCCAGCCCCTTGATCATCCTGTCACCCCGTGCTGCACCCTCCAGTAACTTAATGTCTCTCTCAGATACAGGCACCAGTACTGCACACAGTACTCCAGATGTGGTCTAACTAATGACCCATACAGTGGCAGAATCACTCTCCCTCCTCGAGGAGATACCCCTGCAATGCAACCCCAGCTTTTGTTGGCCCTTGCAGCTGCCTTCCTACATTGTGCAGAGTTGTTCATTGACCCTGTAATGAGCACCCCCCAGATCCTTCTCCTCCTCTGTCTTGGCTAGCTGCACTCCCCCAGCTAGTAACTCCTCCTTGGGTTCTTCACCCTAAAATGCAGCACCTTGCACTTTTTGGCATTAAATCCCAGTTACCAGGTGTCTGACCAGGTTTTCAGCTTTTCCAAATCATCCTGCAACCCTTGCCATCCCCCTAAGTCATCCATCACCGCTCCCATCTTGGTGTCGCCAGCAAACAGACTGATCTTGCTCTGATGTCCAATGATATATCTGCAATGAATATACCAAACAACACTGGTCCCAACACCGAGCCCTGTGGAACACCGCTCATCACTACCCTTGGGGATGAGAGAGCCCCACCCACTACCACCCTCTGTTGCCTTCCCTGAAGCCAGTTCCCTTCCCATCTCACCAACTTTGCACCTGCCTGTGAGCCTTCTAACTTACTTTCCAGCCTCCCATGTGGCACCGAGTCAAATGCCTTACTGAAGTCAAGATACAGGACATCCACTGCATGGCCCCTGTCCAGATGCCTAGTTACCCAGTCATAGAACTCCACCAGGCTGGATTGGCAGGATCTGCCACGTATGAAGCCATGCTGTCTGCTGTCTTCCCTTCAGGATGTCTGTATCAGCTTACCCACGATGGATGTGAGGCTCACTGGTCTGTAGTTCTCCGGTTCATCCTTGGGGCCACTCTTGTGGAGGGGCACCACATGAGCCATCCTCCAATCCTGGGATGCACACCCCGAGTGTAGTGAGGCATTAAATAGGTCTGCCAAAGGTCCGGCAAGGACCTCTGCCAGCTCCTTCAGTACCCTGGGGTGGATGCCGTCTGGGCCTGGTGCCTTGTCTACCCTAAGTGCCCTCAAACCCTCCAGAACTCAGCCCTCCATGATTTCCCTGTCTTTCACCCCCTCCCCCTCTGTTTTTGTCATTCCTACCTCCTTGGGTATCACCCCCCTCTTCTCCTTAGTAAACACTGAGCTGAAGTAATCATTTAGTGCATCTGCCTTATCGCCCCCTGCTTCCACCCAGCCCTCCTCCTTCCTAATCCTTACTATGTGGTCCTTATAGTTCCTTTTCTGCCTGATGTACCTAAAGAAGTCCTTCTCAGCCTTCTTAATGCTTTGTGCCAGCCTGAGCTCCGTAGACGCCTTGGCTTCCCTAACTGCCCGTGTCACCTCCTTAGATTCCTTCAGGTACTCCTCCTGTCCTCCCTCCCTGTTTTCTTGTACCTCATAAAGGCAGCTCTTTTCTCCTTACCTTTTCCATGACCTCCTTGCTCACCCAGCTCGGTTTCTTAGCCTTAGCCTTCTTGCTCTGGGCCTTGCTGCAGGTTCTGGTTGCCTCCGCTATCCCCAGCTTTATGAACTCCCACCTCTGGTTAGTGTCCATGCTAGGTTGAATTTTGGCCAGGTACCCTTTTACCACTTCCCCCATCTTCCCAAAGTCGGCCCTCGTGAAGTTCAGCACCCTTATGCCAGATTCCACTCCTTCCTTGCCCATATCCAATGTGAGCCATACAGAGTGGTGGTCACTCCCTGACAGTGGTTCTTCCACCCTAAGTTCCCTCACAAACTCCCCCATTTGCCAGCACAAGGTCAAGGGTATTCCTTAACGTAGTTGGTTCATTGACCATTTGCATCAGGAAGCTGTCCTGGAAGGCATCCAGCTGTACCTGCTCCCTTCTGTTGCTGGTTGTTGGGATACTCCAGTCCACTCCTGGCATGTTGAAGTCCCCCACAATCACCACACTACCCCTCACGCAGGTCCTTCTGATGTGTACGGCTAGTTCCCTGTCTAACTCCTCTGTCTGAGAGGGTGGCCTGTACACCACTTTCATTCTGAGAGTCCTGTTCTTGGAAACCTGGAATTGCATCCAAAGTGACTCCATGCTACCCTCCTCCCCTTCCTCCCTTACACACTTCAGTCCTTCCCTCACATATAGTGCCACCCCCCTCCTTTCCCAATCACCCTATCCCTACGAAATAACCCGTACCCCGGTACAGACAGGTCCCAGTCATTGTATTGGGTGGCCCATGTTTCTGTGATGGTTGCAATGTCCACCTCTCCCTCTGCCATGAGCGCCTATAGGGCTGCAGTTTTCCTTCCAAGGCTCCTAGCATTAAGTGTGACCACCTTCCACCCCTTCTCCCCCTCCATCCTGCCCCCCCTTTACTAGCATCACCAATAGTACTTGCCCTTTGTTTTTTGTCACTGTTATGGTGGGGGGGGTGGGTAAGCTCCTGTGGCTTCCCATCCTGTGGTCTCTGCATGTCTCTTGTCCACTTACCACCCCATGCTCCTAGTTTAAATTCCCAACTTCCTCTACGTACTCCTCCATCCTCTGTTTCAACACTTTCTATCCCTCCTCACTCAAGTGTAGTCTGTCCTTGGCATAGAGACTGCTGTCCTCCCAGGTCCCTCCCCAACAGCCCATACCCTTTAGCATGACACCAGGTTCTTAGCCATCCATTAAATTCCTCTATTCTCAGCTTTCTTGTTGTGCTTGCCTTGGGCACTGGGAGTATAAGTTCCTCAAACCTCCTCTGGACTATATCTACTGTCTTGTAAGCCAGGTCATTCGTCCCCAGATGTATAATCAAATGAGGCTTGTCCCTACCCCTTCTAGCATATTTAAGAACAGATTGTCCCACCCATTCTGTTGTCATTCCTGGCATGACCTCCACCCAAATGCGACTATGCTTCTCCCCTTTGCTACCCCACTTGACTCCTCTTAGTATTGAGTCCCCCAGCACTAAGGTTCCCCCCATCTTACTTCCTGTTTGCTTCCATTCCTCTCCATCTCTCAGTCCTGTCTCCTCTTCTTCCTCCTGCATAGTATTTCCCCCTTCTGCCCCTGTTGTAATTCCCTAGCAGAACTTCCCCCCGCTCCAGTTTGGTCCGGGCATTTCCCAGTTACTCTTCCAATTTCATCACCTCCCTCCTCCTCCTCCTTCCCCTCAAGTACTACAGAACAATTTTCTGAAGTGCTTAACAACTTCCTGGCTGAGATCAATGACTGGATGTTCTCCAGCTAGTTGCGACTGAACCCGGATAAGATGGAAGTATTGGTGATTGAGCCAGGGCGCGGGTGTGCCTCCGGAGTGGGTACAGGATTGTTCCTGGTATCCGCTCCACTTATGGCTTCCCCTAGGGTGCAGGTGCGGGATCTTGGCGTTATCCTGGTTAGCAGATTGACATTTGATGAGCAAGTGTCATCTGTGGTCAAAAGTGGTTTTTACCACTTAAGAAATATCACCAGGATTAAGCCCCTATTTCCGCCGGAAGACCTGCCATCACTGGTGCATGCCTTTGTTACTTTGAGGCTCGACTACTGCAACGCTCTATACTTTGGTATCACCGGAGGGACCCTTCGCCAGCTGCAGCTGGTGCAGAACGCAGCAGCTCGGTTACTGACAGTCCTGGCAAGATCCAGTCATGTGACTCCAGTCCTGCCAGCTCTGCACTGGCTGCCAGCCAGGTGGAGGGTCATCTTCAAGGTGGGCTTTCCCACCTACAAGGCCCTATATGGGCTAGACCTGGCTATCTGGCTGATTGCCGCACACCTGCCACCTCAGTCCATTCCATTTGTTCTGCGACCAGGGCCTCCTTGATGTTCCCTTGGTCAGGCTTAAGACATCTGGCAACCATGCTTTTTAGTGTCACTGGCCGACCCTCGTGAAACACTCTTCCATCTGCTGTCAGGGTGGCCACGACTGTTGAGTCCTTTAAAAGGGCTAAAGGCAAATCTGTTTTCTCTGGCTTTCTGTGGTGAAGACGCTTGAATGCACTAACCACCTGAGGCTTTATATACTCTGAGACTGAAGTATTGTTTTAAATTTGTAGGTTTATTTATGGCTTTATAGAATTTTGTATTGTTCTTAGTTGACCTGTTTCTTGTGTGAGGTGCCCAGAGCCCTGGGATTGGCGTCATAGAAATACAATTTGCCTTGCTTTAAATTGTATAGCTGATCAATTTATTTAATGTTAGTTGTGTTGGGAAAGGTCTTTGTTTTAATTATTTTATGTGTGTGCTTGTTGCACTATGGCATGTGATAGTAGTGTACTGTCAACCTATGATTTGTTCTCTTGCCTATTTGAATACTATATTTCAGAGCTTTGAGCAATGGAAGGAGGCTATACCAAATTAATGAACTACTTCTGCTAGTACTAAGATTTACCATTGGGCTGTCGGCTGTGCTTGCAGGGTAACTGTTACATTTCACTACTAGAATAAACATGGTACAGATGCAACGCTACATCCTGACCTTTTTTGTGAGATGGTATCGAGAACACTTACCTCAGCTCGCCTGTTAATTGTAATAGCTGCCCCAGTCAGTGATCCTGGAGATTACTTTTCACTTTAATGCTGCATTGTCCTCCCTTGTGTCTCGAGACATCATCCTTTAAATGTAATTCCAGTCAGATATATTGTCCTTGCTTGCTTTTCGCACAGCAGTTAATGGATTAATCGTGACCGAAGCAAATAGGCATTACTATTCTGTTCAGGCAGGTATCTTCTTAACACAGATGGTTTTGGTGTGTGTGTGTGTGTGGTGTGGCATATATGTGTGTGTGTGTGTGTGTGTGTGGTTTGCCAATGCAGTAGTTTAAAACTTTCATTCTAAAATTCACATTTTCTTGCCCCACTTAAAGGCTGTGTTGATTTAAAATGTTTAATTAGTTTCAAAGCCAGTTTAGTGTGTATCACAATTATTTCAGTGTGTGGAACCAGACTTTGGTAAAAATATTACGTAAGATTTATGTGTAATTTTGGATCTAGAAAGGCACAATAAGCTTGTGATAGCTTGTTTCAAGGGGCATACTGTGGGTGGGTTACATGGATCTCCTTTTTTGATTGGGGGGGACGTTGGCCACGATTCCGGGGAAACTCCTCTACTCTTCTTTGATAAGGGCCATGATCTTTAACTTCCATCTGGACCGTGACCAGAGATAGGCAGAATTGGCCTTGGTTTCACATCTCATCTGAAGGATAGCACCTGAACAGTGCAGCACCCCCCCTAGTACTGCGCTATAGTTTCGGTTATGGGCATTACCCCAAGTACCTGGTGTGGGGGCTAGAACCCACTCCCTTCCAGTCTTCTGTCCCCAGACGCGAGTGAACTACCTACCAAGCCACTGACACTGATAAACATAGATTTGTTAGCATGCCCTGGATCAAAGAAATTCTAACACAGTATTGAGAATAAACATTTAAGAACACATTTCATTTTGAAATTATCGCTGCATGCTGCTAACGTGAGCTTGCCAGTTGGCTTTGATTTTTACATAATACATTTTAGATATGTATTAATCACTTACTTATATGCATATAGGTACACTTTAGATAAAAAGTCCTCCTAATTCAGGCTGGCTCACTGGCGGAGTGGTAGCGCTACTATCTGCAGTGCCAACAACTGGAGTTCAGGAGCAGACCTCAGATGTCGGAAGGTCGGCCGGGCTCGAGGAGGTGGTGCATCTGAGGGACTGCTCACCTTCTCTGAGGAAGGAGGAGACCTGGCACTCTGCGCCTACCAGCCCCTAGTGTTGGCCGGAGGGCCATGGCCTTGTTGGGCGGAACCGGCAGACCTCTGCACATCAGGGGCAGGAACGCGCCCAACTGTGTGCAAGATCATTGCATGACTGACTCTGTTCTGGCAGGTCACTGGTTAGATGTACAAAAAGAAAAACAACTCAGGGTGTGTCCCATGACGCCCGGATCCCGGTGAGTACTGGGACCAAGCTGATACAGGGGGCCCTCCCCTTGGCTGACGCCCGAGGCCAAGAATAGAGCCATTAAAAGAAGAAAAAGTTTTCCGAATCACCCCGTAAATAGAATAATAATTTTTTTTTTTTTTAGAAAAAGGGTTTGATTAAATGTATGCTGAAAATAGACATTATAAGTCTAATTTATTATTCATGAGCCTAGCAAGGCTCTGGATTGGTCATTAATGTCTTGGAAATGACCAATCCAGCTGCAGACTGACCCTGTGTGGCACGCACGGCTCGTGCTACACACCTAAAACCTAAATAAGAAAACAGAAAAAACAGAAGTTGTTATTACGATTAGACTTATAAGCATAATAACAACTTCAAAGGCGGTCATTTCCTTGGACTAATGACTGGCTGGAGGGAGGTGGCCCTTGGCTGCGCCTCGGGCTACCCTTCCCCCAACCGGTCATTACTCCCTCGGAAATGACCAGCTTCTCAGTCATTATTGCTTAAATAAAGTAAGAAACAAAGTAAATTTTCTATTTGTGGCACATGTTTAACTTAACCTTTTTTTTTTTGCAATCCACTTGCTGACTGATCACTGTTTTTTTCAAAGAAAAATAGAATTGATGTCATCCTTTTTCTTCCATTCCCTCTTTTGTTCATGTCCATGTTTCTGTTTTATTTTCTGCCTTTGTGTCTTTGTTTCTTTATCAGTTATTTCTCCTGCTGTGTTCTTCCTTGCTATCCTAATCCTAATTTTGCAACCAAAAAAAAAATATTGAGGGAACACATTTTTATGTGATTACCAAAACACTCTTTTGAGAGACTAGCTTTTTGTGAGTTATACTTTCTACATCAGGTCAGTGGAAACAGCTTAAACTAGGGTTGTCAGAACTAGTTTAGTCAAGATTCGAGCCCTCCTCGAACCCTGGTGTTCAAGCTCTAATTTAGAACTCGGAACACTAGAGGGTTTGCAAAAGGGTTTGAAACATTTTTTTCCCCGGGTACATATATGTGGCTAATACACTGCGCCACTTCCTGCCATTTCCTCATGCTCGCTCCTAATGGGTAGGGAGTTGGTCTCGGGGGACAGTGTTGTCCGACTACAGCCCACATGCTGGGAGGATGGAGACACTGGTAGGGAGACACTGAGAGCTGGGAGGGAGGGACTGTTTAAATTTGTGCCCCAACTTGAGCAAGCAGAACAGGTTGTACAGTAAATTGAGTCATGTGACTCATGTTGGTCCTTACGCAGCAGGAATTACAGCGAGGCAGACGGAGCTGGACTGAGTAGCAGAGCATCTCTCAGAAATATCGTTCGTAACAGATGCAGACAGTAGAATCTAGTAATTGTTTTCTGTGTGGCAGAAAACCAGAAATTTCAGAAAATAAATAAAACAGCAGCAATCAGCCAGTGGCGTAAGTGAGGTGGGGGAACTTAACTTGCTGCTGCTGAAGCAGGCATTTCGGTGCCTTAAGCCTTGGAAATTTTGCAGAATCTTTTTTTTATCTCTTGCAGATTCCAAGATGGAAAGTGTTTTTTTGGGAGTAAGGGGTCAAGTGAGTAGGGGTCTAGGAGTACTAGGCAGGGAGGGACTGATTGGGATTTGGTAGACTGCTGAATGATCATCCTGCTATGTATTGTACAGGTCTCATTATCTTGCTATGTGCAGTTTTACTGCTAGCAGCACTGTACCCAGTGTGTGGCGACTATATGGTGTACTGTACTGGTTTGACCTGCCTATCATACTGCTGTATGCCCTTGACTGCACTGTACTGTACCCTACCCAGTGTGTCACCATTTGTAGCCCAGCACCCAGCTCTGGTATCTTCAAATACATGCCAGAAATATTTCCTGTTGGGAGGAGAAGACAGAAAATACCTTACTCAGTGCAAAAAATCTGTCACTGTGTTTTGTGACTTCATCTCCTATGTGGCATACTGGCCAGCCCATCATCCTGCTGTGTGCCTTTGACCACACAGTACCCTAACCAGTGTGTGAGCCTTGCAGTCCAGCACCCATTTCTGTGGTATCTGTTAAAATACATGCCAGATATATTTTGGGGACTTTGGGTGAGAGAAATGTCCCTTACTCTTAAAACAACAACAAAAAAATGTGCATGTCACTGTTTTGTGTGACTCCATTTCCTACATGGCATACTGGCCAGCCCATCCTCATGCTGTGCACCCTTTACTCCTGTTGGGGAACTCAGTTGTCCTGGGAATTGATTTGGGCACAGATAGTAGCAAGGGAAGGGAGGTGAAATACCTTCCAGGAGGCACAGCTCAGAAGGAGGGAGAGCGCATCCAGAGGATCATTGAAGCTGTGGCAAGGAGTGGAGGGCTGGAGGTCATTATCCACTTGGGGCCAAATGACCTATCCAAGGATAAGGCAAGCTTGGAGCAGGTGAAGGAGGATTTTACAGTGTTGGGAGGGTGCCTGGGGAAGGTAGCAAGCTCTGTGACATTTTCAGAGGTGCTTCCAGTCCACAGTGGGAGGAGGGGGAGAGGAATCTCCATATTAGTAACTTCAACACATTGTTAAAAGGCTGGTGCAGTGAGAAGGGGTATGGCTTCATTGGGGACCGGGGACCCATCTGGAGTGATGCAGCCCTGTACACTGGGGACGAACTGCATTTGTACAGCAAGGGGAAGGCGGTCCTCAATGGATGGTTTAAATAATTTGCTGACAAGTGTTTAAGCTAGCCAGAGTGGGAGAGCAACAGGAGCAGGGATACTCAGGCAGCCCACCCCATATGGTAGAGAAAGCAGAACAATGGCACAGGAAGAGGAGTGATATCAAGGTCATCGGAATCGGGCAAAAGTGAAGTAGAAAAGGAATCGGGAACACGAGAAAAATATTAGGAAAGGGGGAAGATGCAGGGACCAAAACAGGAAGCTGAGAGAGGCAGGCCAGCAAGGAGGGTACCTACTTGCTCACCTCCCACAGCTAGCAGTGGAACCAGTGAACCAGAGGAGGGCTATTTCTACAAAGCAGTGTGCAAAAGATGAAGATTAGCGCCCAAGAGGTGGATAGGCAGAAAGGGGCAAAATTCAGCAGAAGGGCAGACAGCAAGGAGAACCAGGGATAAAGGACAACCAAGGAAGGGGCTGGAGAGAACAGCAAACAGTCTAGGGAGGTCAAATCATGGAAAGCCATGTGTGCAAATGCCAGGAGCCTTAGCAACAAGATGGAAGATCTGGAGGCTGTCATGTTGCAGTCAGACTTGGACATTGTGGCCATCACTGAAACCTGGTGTAATGATAACCACAACTGGGAGATGGCCATACCTGGCTGCAACATATTCAGAAGAGACAGGGCAGGCAGGAAGGGAGGAGGAGTGGCACTGTGTGAAAAATGACATAAGGGCCACAGAGATCCAGGAGGAACAAAATGGGGGAGAGATACTGTGGGTTAAGCTGGAAAGGAAAATGGGGCCAGCCATCCGCACAGGTGTGGTCTATAGACCACCAGCCCAGGAGGAGGAAACAGATAGGGAGCTGATGCTAACCATCTAAAGGATGGCAGACAAGGGTGAGGTAGTACTGGTTGGAGACTTCAGTATTCCAGACATGGACTGGAGCATCCCAGCAGCAGCATCAACTAGGAGCAGATTTATCCTGGACTCCCTTCAGGGTGCCTTCCTCAAGCAACTGGTCATGGAACCAACTTGGCAGAAGGCAATACTGGACCTTGTGCTCACAAACAGGGACAGTGTGATGGGGTAACAGTGGGGGAGCACCTGGGGAACAGTGACCACCAGTCATTGTGGTTTGAAATCACAGAAAGAGCAGAACCAAACCACACAAAAACACGTATCCTGGATTTTAGGGGGGCAGACTTTGGGAAAATGGGGAGATACTTGAAAGAGGCATTAAGGGGAATGGGGCAGGAATCAGGGGTTGAGGAACAGTGGGCAGCAGAGTGCGAAATTCCTATACCTTAGGTGCCTCACGGCAGGCACTCTTCTCTCAGGACACCTAGTGCTGGTTAGTGCCTGCCCCGTGGGGCACCTAAGGTAACTGTGCAGTGAGTTTGTTTTCCCTGCATCTCCGTTTTTCCCCACGTCTTTTTTTCTAAGCCACCTCTTTTTTTTTTTTATCTTTAACGTCATTGACGGGGAGCAGGGAAGCCATCGCAGTTTTGCTAGCCGCAATCATAGTGTGATCAGTTGACAGGGGAGTTAGAGCCAGGAAAGGCAGACCAGGATGAGCTGGCTGGCAGTCCCCTCCATTGATAGAAAGAATGATTGGCAAATGAAGCTGCGAGGTATCAAGTCATCGGGGGAGGAGTTGAATTCGCAGCCCGGACACCAATCCAGAGTGTTGGTTTCCCGCCCAGTTCACACAACACGATCCTTATGTGCTGTGTCTGTAAGCGGCGCCACTTCAGCCTGTTCAGTTGGTGAGTCAAGTTGTGTTGCTAGTGGCGGCGCTTTCAGATGGGAGAGGAGATGTTAAGTTGCTGCACTCACTGCAGTCGGCGACTGCATCGGACGAGTAAGTCCTGTCCTTAATTCAATTACTGCTGAGCCTGTGCTGTAACAAAAACAAAATACTAAAGTTCTTTTAGGATCTCGCTTTATTTAATTCTTCTCAGGCTCAACCCTATGTCCTTACCACTTGCAGCATAATGGGAGAAGGTCTCTCCTGAGGAAGAAAAAAGAAAAACATAGGCTACCACTTTAGAAACATAGGAAAAGCACTGTCTGCCTTTGCGAAAATATCGAGTTAGGACAGAGGAGGGTAGTGTTTTTATGCCGATTGTGTACATGAGTGAGACTCGAGAGATTGTCTCGTGAATAAAGATTAAAGGACAGAGATGGTATTAAAAGAAAAAAGTAGACTGAAGCAAAGAGAGGGGAAGGGGGACTCGGCCATCAGGAGAAAGTAAAAGCAGGGACCCATTCCTCAGTCTGCTTTTTTTGCAGTCATAGACTCAGTGACTGGGAGCTCAGCTGATCAAGTTAAAATCAGGAAGAAAAAAATGCATTTTATTATACTCTCCTGTCCTGCCTCTCATAAATAAAAAGCTCTTTCACTAACTGGATTTAAACTATCAAAAATCTAAAAAGAGCTACTGGGAGCGGAGGTAGCTATGAGATAAAAAGCACTTTCACTCAACTGGAGCTAAACTATTAAAAATCTAAGTAAAGAGCTACTGGGAGCTGAGGAAGCTATTTGAAATTTAAATAAAATTAATAGTTTGGAGCTACTGAACTGTGAACCAGTGAAGAGGACATTTAAAATTATGTAAACTAAGGGGTGGCATGTAAATAGTTTCTTGGGCATGTACGATTGCTTATTACATGCCCAAGTGGTCATCTACTGTTTTTCACGAATTTCATACCCTGGTGGGCAGTATTTAAAATGGGGATTACAAGAGCAACAGAATTATGCATTAAGCAGGTTAGCAAGAGGAAAAAGAAGAGGAGACCATTATGGTTTTCCAAAGAGGTGGCAAAGAAAGTGAAAGCCAAAAAGATTACATTCAGGCAATACAAAAGACACAGGCAGAAGGGATAAGGAGAAGTACCAGGAGAAGCAAAGGGAGGCAGGAGGTCAGTAAGAGAAGCCAAAGCTCAGACAGAAGAACACATTGCAAAATCAGTGGGTAGAGGGACAAAACCTTTACAGGTACATAAGTAAAAAAGAAAGGCAAAGGAGGGATAGTGAGACTGAAGGGGAGGATGGGGGACAGTGGAGGATGACAACAGTAAAGCTGACATATTGAACAGGTATTTCTGCTCAGTCTTTACTGAGGAAGAGGAGGGTAATGGGTCTGAAGGGTACAAGGGGTGAGAATGGTGCAGAATGGACACAAGTCCCTTTACCGAGAAAGGGTCCTGAAGGAACTGGAAGTAATAAGAGTTGATAAAGCAATGGGGCCAGATGGGGTGCACCCCATGGTCCTTAAAGAACTAAGAGAGGTGGTGGCTGAACCTCTGGCTATCCTGTTTAGCCGATCACTGGAAACAGGGGAGGTACCCAAAGACTGGAAGATAGCAGATGTAGTCCCCTTATACAAAAGTGGGAACAAAAATTAAGCGGGGAACTACAGACCAGTCAGCCTCACCTCAGTAGTGCGGAAGATCATGGAAGCACTACTGAAGGAGAGATTGGTGGAACATCTGGTTGTCAGTGGACTACAGGACCCAAGGCAGCATGGTTTCACCAGGGGGAGGTCATGTCAGACCAACCTCGTTTAATTTTTTTGACTGGGTGACTAGGGAGGTGGATCAGGGAGGGCAGTGGACATGGACTATCTGGACTTCAGCAAGGCCTTTGACACTGTGCCACGTAGAAGACTATTACACAAACTGAGGAATATGGGTGTGGGCAGGACAGTAGTGTGGTGGGTAGGTAACTGGCTGGGCGGCAGGACACAGAGGGTGGTGGTAAATGGCTGTCACTCCACAGAGGGAAGAGTGACCAGTGGGGTACCACAGGTATCAGTGCTGGGACCGGTTCTATTCAACATCTTCATCAGTGACATTGCGCAGGACCTAGAAGGCAGAATTTCACTGTTCTGATGACACAAAGCTCTGTAACAGAGTAGACACACCAGAGGTGTAGACAGAATAAAGGACGGCAGAAACTTGAACAATGGTCAGGGTTTTGGCAGTTGAAATTCAATGCAAAGAAGTGCAAGATAATGCATATGGGGCACAAAAACCCTGGCACAATATATCAGTTGGGGGGTGAGGATATAGCATGCACCAAGCAGGAAAGGGATCTTGGGGTTATCATCTCTGATGACCTCAAGGTAGGGAAACAGTGTGACAAGGCAGCAGGTAAAGCAAATAGTATGCTGGGATGCATAGGCAGGGGCATCACCAGCAGGAAAAGGGAGGTCATAATTCCACTATACAAGACACTAGTGAGGCCCCACCTGGAGTACAGTGTACAGTTCTGGAGACCTTACCTACGTAAGGACATAGACAGGGTAGAGAAGGTTCAGAGGAGGGCAACAAAGATGGTGCATGGATTGCATCACAAGTCCTATGAGGACAAGTTGAAGGAACTGAACATGTACTCCTGGAGGAGAGGAGGAGAGAGGGGATACAATAGAGACATACAAGTATCTTACAAGGAGGAACAGAGTGCAGGAATACACTATTTTTAAGCAAAAAGATGTTCCAGGACTAGAGGGCATGGGATGAAGTTGGAGGGAGGATGATTCAGAGGAAACGTGAGGAAGAATTTCTTCATAGAACAGGTGGTGGACAAGTGGAACACCCTGCCAGAGGAAGTGGTGGGGGCTGAAACAATCACGGGATTTAAGAATGCATGGGATAGACATAAAGGAATTCTGGAGGTCAGGGGTAAGGGGCAGCAGACTTCTAAGAAAACATAAACTGAATTTATAAGCTCAAATGGGCAGACTGGGTGGGCCATAGGCCCTTATCTGCCATCACTGTCTATGTATCTATGTATCTAGGTCAGGCAGTAAAACTTGGATGGTCATGTTGACAAATGCACGCAGCCTGGGAAATAAAGTCCCAGGCATGGAGGCCTTAATAATTGAAGGAGACCTGGACATAGTAGCAATAATTGAAACCTGGTATACAGCTAATCATGAGTGGGAAACAAATGTACCAGGATATGTTCTATTCAGGAGGGAGAGGGAGGGCAAAAAGGGAGGGGGCGTAGCCCTGTATGTCAGAGAGGGTATAATGGCAACACAGGTACAGAGTAGGCAGGGGGAGGATGAGGCGCTGTGGGTCACCTTTCAGCCTGGAAATGGCACAGCAATACGCACAGGAGTGATATACAGACCTCCAGAACAGGGAGAGGAACTGGACAGGGAGCTAGTGGAAGAAACACATGAGATGGCAATGAAAGGTGAAATTCTACTGATGGGGATTTCACTATGCTAGACGTGAATTGAACACCAGTGTAACTGCTTCAGCCAGAAGCAGAGGCATCCTTGATTCACTCAGGAGGCTGGACTCAGGCAGCTTGTGCTTGATCCTAGCAGAGACAGGGAATTCTAGATCTAGAATTGACCAACGGGATCGAATCACAGATGTTCAGGTAGAAGGGCAACTGGGATCCAGCAATCACAACATTGTGTGGCTCAGCATAGAGACAAAGACTCACTCAAGTCATACTAGGACATAGGTTTTGGATTTCAAAATGCTGACTTCACTGAAACAGGGAGGGTATCAAAGAGCCTTGAGAGAACGGGGGCAGGAGGAGGAGGAGTGGAAGAACAGTGGAAGCGTCTAAAGGAAGCCTTACTGGAAGTAACAAACCAATGCACCAGATTGGGATCCAAAGGCTAAAGAAGGAGAAAGCCACTGTGGGTCTTGAGAGAGGTGGCGGTAAAGGTCAGGGCAAAAAGGAAAGGGTTCAGGAAATATAAGGAGACTCAAAGGGAAGAGGACTGGGATGAGTATGTAAAGTGTCTAAGGGAAGTGGGAAAGGCAGTAAGGAGAGCAAAGGCATGGATTGAGGATGGTTTAGCACAGTCAGTAAAGAAAGGGGACAAGACATTCTTCAGGTACATCAACGAAAGGAGGGAATACAAGGGAGGGATTGCAAGGCTCAAGGGAGAAGAAGGAAGGGGAATGCAAGGACGGTGATATGGAAAAGGCAGAAATATGAATACATATTTCTGTTCAGTATTCACAGAAGAGGAGCAGGGGCCACAGCAGTACAGCAGTTGCCAAGGGAGTGAAGAGGTGGACGATAGTCCATTCACAGGGGAAAGTGACCTGCAGGAGCTCACTAAATTGAAGGTGGACAAAGCGATGGGACCAGATGGCATACACCCAAGGATATTAAAAGAACTGCAAAGGGAGATAGATAGCAGAACCTCTGGCAGCCATGTTCACTGAGTCATTCAACACAGGGGTGGTACCAGAGGATTGGAGGAGGGCACATGTGGTTCCTCTGCACAAATCCGGCAGCAGGGAGGAGGCAGGGAACTATAGGCTGGTCAGTCTCACCTCAGTAGTGGGGAAAATCATGGCGACATTACTTAAAGAAAAGATAGTGGGGCATCTAGAAGTCGTCGAAGCCCGGGACCATAGACAACATGGATTCACAGTGAGGAGGTCATGTCAGACAAATCTGGTTGATTTCTTCGACTGTGTGACAAAGGAAGTAAATCAGGGTGGGGCAGTGGACACGCTTACCTTGATTTCTGCAAGCTTTGACACCGTCCCATCAGGAGGCTGATAAACCAGCTGGGTAGGCTGGGCATGGGGTACGGTGGTAAAATGGGTTAGAAGCTGACTAACAGACAGGAGGCAGAGGGTGGTGGTAAATGGGGTGCAGTCTGGGGAGGGGGGTGACCAGTGGGGTGTCTCAGGGATCGGTCCTGAGGCCAGTCCTGTTCAATGTCTTCATTAGCAACATTGCAGAAGGGCTGGAGGAAAGGTCTGCCTGTTTGCAGATGACACCAAGATGTGTAACAGAGTGGATACCCCAGAGGGTGGAGAAAATGAGGAGGGACCTGGGGAAGCTTGAAAATTGTCTGAGGACTGGCAACTGAAGTTTAACTCAAAAAGTGCGTAATTATGTACCTGGGACACAGAAACCTGGGGAAGCTACAGGATTGGGGAGAGGCGGAGTTGCTGACAGTCACAAAGGAGGAAAGGACCTGGGGTTATTATTTCAGATGACCTGAAATGTCAAAGCAGAGTGCAAAGGCAGCTGGGAGGACTAGTGACATGCTGGGTGCATAGGCAGAGGTATCACCAGCAGAAAGAGGGAGGTAGTGATGCCGTTATATAAAACCATGGTCAAGCCTCACATGGAGTACTGTGTACAGTGCTGGAGGCCGCACCTTTGTAAGGATATTAACAGGCTGGAGATGGTCCAGAGAAGGGTGATTAAGGTGGTATAGAGCTTGCAACACAAGATTTATGAGGAGAGATTAAGGGACCTTAATATGTACTCGCTGGAAGAGAGGAGGGAAAGGGGACATGATAGAAACATTCAAGTACCTCAAGGGTATAAACAAAGTGCAGGGGGGAGACATTTTCCAATACAGGAGGAGCTCAAGAACGAGGGGGCATGACATGAAATTGGAAGGTGGGAGGTTAAGAGGGAATGTAAGGAAGTTCTTCTTCACAGAGAGGGTGGTGGATGCATGGAATGGTCTGCCTCAGGAGGTGGTGGGAGCGAGCACTGTGGATGAATTCAAGCATGCTTGGGACAGGCATAGGAGAACCATAGAAGTACAGCAGCGGTGGATCGGAAGCAGTAATCCAGTACAAGGGCTTCACGGGCAGACTGGATGGGCCAGGTGGTCCTTATCTGCTGACAGTTTCTATGTTTCTGTGTTGACTCATGCTGTACCTACTCCAGTGTGTGATCGTGCAACCCAGCAGCCAGTTGTGTGGTATCTTTAAATACATGCCAAAATTATTTTCCTGTTGGGAGGAGAGGCAGAAAAATCCCTTACTCACGGTACCAAAAAAAAAAATATACAACTGTGTGTCACTGTGTTGTGTGACTTCGTCTCCTACCTGGTTTACTGGACAGCCCATCATCCTGCTGTGTGCCCTTAGACTGCACTGTAACCTACCCTGTGTGTGAGCATGTGCAGCCCAGAACCCATTTCTGTGGTATCTTATTTATTTATTTATTTATTGGGTAGGTGCACTGATCCAGTGGACCGTTTTCAGGCACGACCTGGGCACTAAAGATGGCACATAGGAAAGACAATATAATTACAGTAGTTAAGAATGGTGCAGGTGATAGAACAAACCTAGAAATACATTGAATGCTTTGAATACAGTGACATGCAGATAAGGTGCAAGAATACATTAGAATACAAGATACACACTTTGCATACAGTACAGTACAGTACAAGTAAGGTACAAGTGCAATATGTAATAAGGTACAGTCAGGCAGTCCTAGAATATAAGTTCAGAGTAATGGGACGGTTTGGCCTGGGAGTGGGGGAAGGACTCTCATCTGAAAGGTTACCGGGACGTTCAAGTGCATTTGGCTTCTGCCAGCACCCGGACTTTAAAGTGTGTTTTAAAAAAGTGAGGTGCGAGTCTAGGTAGCGTAGGGAGGCGGGGAGATTGTTCCAAAGTGAGGGAGCCATAAAAGACAGAGCTTTACTTCCTAGGCAAGTGGAAATCCTGGGGACTTATAGAGGTGGGACTGAGGATAGCCGGAAGCACCTGGGAGTGGTTTTGTGTTTGAGCAGGAATGCGTAAGGTGACAGGTTACCACTTTGAATGGTGTTATCTATGGTGCATCCAAGGGCATAGTTATGTCTTGCTTGCAGGGGGAACCAGACTAAGGACTGGTACAGGGTGGAGTAAGGTGTCATTAATGCAAACTTACAGATGCTGTTGTAGACAGTGTTTAGTCTTGTGCGCAGGGAGGAGGATGCATGTGAGTATATTGGAGTGCAGTAGTTTAATAGGGGGAGAAGGTTTCCATGGGCTATGGTGATGTGGGCCTCAGAGGTAAGGCAATGTTTCAGTCTAAAACCAGCTCCAAGTTTGTGGTTGATCCATCATACTGTGACATTGATATGCTCTGAGAATGTAAGAGAGGGTTTAGTGCAACTCCCAGGTGTTTAAAATAGGGTACGCTCTGGGGGACATCATGTGTTAGAAATATGAAAGAGGAATTAGCTTTAGAGAGTTTTAAACGATTGGGTTTGAACCCCAGGAGCATGGCTTTTGTTTTTTCTTTCCATTGACTAGTAACCTATTGGTCAGGAACCAAAAAATAATAACTTTCCACAAATACAGATCTTTACAAATAATGAAGAAAAATTTGAATTGGTATATAGCTATTGCTGTCTGGGAGTAATCCTCGATTCCCATTTAACTTTTAGTAACTACATTCTTACAACCAATGGAAAAGTAAATAAGAATCTGGGAGCCTTAAGGAGAACCACAAAATGTTTAAAACCTAATGATAGGAAAAGGGTAACTGAGCAACATTTCTTGCCTACCAGGAAATATGGAGAATTGGTATATCGTACAGCAAATAAACAGCCACTGGACAGGTTAGACAAATTACAATATCAAATCGCTAGATACATGTTACAGTGCAGTTACAGAATGCATCATTGTTTGCTGTTGAGCAAACTGGGATTGGCAGTCCCTTGAAATTGGATGTACAAGGGACTGGCTTTTTTTTGCTCCCCCAGCTCCAGGCCGGCCTCTCCTTCAGGCCTTCCTATGCCCCTCGCTGCTGCACTGCCTCGATACAGTCACCCATCACCCCATACTGCAGCCCTCCCGGGTAACCCGGATGTAACCCTTCACTGGGTGGGTCCCTCTCCTCTGAGGGGGCAGGCGCTGGTAGGGCAGCCAGTGCAATTCTTGGCCCAGGTGCTGCTGGGGTGGCCCATGCACTGCTCGAAGTCTTGAGGCAGCAGGAGCTGGTGATCATCATCTGGTCGGCCACGGGGATCATTTTTCCCGTTTGCTCCCTCGGGGCGTGGCATGCCACTAATGTCAGGCGTACGCCAACGTTCACCACACCCCATTAGTTACTGGGACCCCGCACGTTGCCATGCCCCCAGCCTCCACCAGGGGTCAGCAAGCGCTGGGTCACTTCCCTGCCCTGCCCCGAGAGAAGGCGAGCAGTCATCCAACGCTTGAGCCCTCTTTCCCCAGCCAGCCCTTCAGCACCTGGGTCTGTTCCCAAACCTGGGTTGCTGGAGTCGCAAGCGGAAATCCAACTGCTGCACCAGCGAGCCGGCCTACTGGCTATTTTTAATTCATAAATATAAGACATTTCACCCAGAATATGGTATTTCCCAACTTCTCTTCCCAATTGACATTAACAGCAAAAGGGAATTGCTAAGAACAGTTCACTTAAACAAAATCCATCAAGGGAAAAGAAAAAACAAATAGGAGGATAGAACATTGAACTCCCAGGCAGCTTTGTTGTGGAATAAATTAACACCTACACTTCGTGCACTTACTGAACACCGGGCCTTTACTTCTACAGTTAAGGAACTGTTTTTCTTTACCTGCCAATGTACGTAATCGACCGATGGAACATAGGCTTATATTGCAAGGAATTGGAAATATTGAACATATTTAAAGGGTGATGTTCTGTATAAGTCCAACTGTGCTTTCTGTTGCATTGCATGTGTCTAAGTGTTTTACTTACACTTTTTTGTATATATTTTTATTGTAACTTTTAGATAATAATACACAGGACTGTCTTGTGAACTAGACTATCAAAGTCCAAATGACATGTATTTCCTGTATAAAAATAAAGTTTTACCTACTTACCTACCTACCTATCTACCTTCTAGCACCAAGGAGGTTGGCCTGGGTTCTGCTCAGATGGGGAAAAAAAAAAGTTTTTAGTTATCTTCCTAACACTCAAACGAAGTCTGTCACTTCTGAAGTGTGGAATAATTTTTTGTCAGTAAGTGATCCATGCTGAGCAATTTACTTAGAGTAGACAAAAGAAGGCTCGACGTCCATCATGATTGTCCCCCAAACTATGTGGGCAAGTCAATCTACATGTGTTCTATACATAATAGTTTATCCAAACCATTCTTGAATGAATTAAAGCTGCTTAAATTAACTATGTCCTTTACAGCTACCACCTTACGGGTTTGGATTCGGATGCATCAATGCATTGGGCATAAAAACTTCATGTCCCCTAACCCGGACCTGATTGCTGCCATGCCTTAGAGGTAGTTACTCCCAGCTTTGATGCACTGCCTCTGGGTCTGGAGGGAAAAGGATTGTAACCATAGCTCAGCTGTATGAGGGTGGTAGGTTGAGAAGCTTTGCATCCCTCTGTGAGGAAAGGAGTTGCACCGGAGATTTTTAGTTTATCTAAGGGTCTGCCAAACCTGTGGGGACTCCTTGTCCCGCTCATGATTGACTGAACCCTCCCCGTGGAAGAGGAACTTTCAGGCCCCAACCAGGGCAAAAGCCCTAGTCAGTGTTACGGAGCCACCTTTACCAGCAGTGGGCAATCAGCCTTGACAAATGGAGTGCTGACCTACTCCTGCCTATGGATAAGCACATGTGGGACTGGCATGTAAACACTATATGAACTGCTCACGTAGCAATAAGCTACCAAATTCAGTTGTGCTTCTTACACAGGGCGTATGTGACTCCAGTATGGTTGCACGGTCTGGATCCCTCCAAGTCGAAAATATGTCCAAAATGTAAAATAGAAGAGGACGACTTTCTTCACCTTGCCCTGACCTGTCCATGAGTGGCCCCTTTTTGGTACTCAGTGCTTGGAATAATGAGCTGGGTCCTAGGCTACACCCCATTTAAATCTTCTCTTGAACTATTACTTGGGGCAGACCCAAGCCACCCGAATGGAGTATCCCACAACCCGTTGTGGTCAGTTGCACTCATAAATGTAAGAAGAACCATTGCACAGGACTGGTTGTCCCTGACATCTCCCTCAGTAGCTAGGTGGGCACAAAATATAAGATTGTGTATGACCCTAGAGAAAGCCCAGATGAGTGCACATGGAGAGGTGCATAAATTCGCAACTATTTGGGGTCCACTGTTGGATGCTGTGGAGTCTGGTAACTTTCTCATCTGACCTGTATTTACAATCTCTCCACTTGATGATCTCATGGGTGTTGATAGGTGCATATATTGCTCCTCCCTATCCTTTGTTGCTACTACACCTGCCCCTACATTCCAACATGGTAATGGATTGTAAAGTTAAAGCTATTAACTTGACCTTTGCCTGAAATGCTATACTGCTGTGACACTCTAATATGGCTGTTAATATGTAATGGAATGTATAACTCATTCTGTAGCTTTGTACCTTTTATCTTGTAAGCACATCTACTTCCTAATAAAATATTTTGGAAAAAAAAAAAATAACTATGTCCTGAGGCAGTAAATTCCATTTTTTAATAGCTCTTATTGTAAAGAATTTGTCTCTTTTAGTGGAGTTAGCCGATAAAACTACCATCTGTTTATTGTGCAGTCTTGCTACTGTACGTCTGTTGGAGAATTCCAATCCACACTGATTCATTAGATCTGGTGACTGGTGAAGTTTATATAAGAATAGCAAGTCCCCTACTTTCCTCCTATTCTGTAGTGAGAACAGGCTGGTTTCTCTCAATCTTGTAGAATAATCTTTAGCTGACAACCTTGGGATCATTTTAGTTATTCGCCTCTGTACTTGTTCTAGTAACGCAATATCACTCTTTAAATAGGAATTTCAAAGGGTTCCATAGTCAAGGTAAGGTCTTATATAGACTCTATACAGTGGAATCAGGCATTGTTCCGTCCAGGACACAAAGTGCAGATAACTGCGCTTGACTAAACCATTTATTAATCTGTTAGTGCAGTGATCTGATGATGTAAGTTTGTTATTTACCATAATACCAAGATCATGTTCACCCATGGAGTCGTGGATTAGGCAGTTATTCAAATAGTATGGGAGATGTGTTTTTTTTCTTCCAAAATGCATAACGGCACATTTGTTAACAATAAATCTCGTACCATTTTCCATGACCCATTTTTCAATATTTTTTAAATCATTAGTCAGAGACTATGCCTTGGCAACGGTATCAACTTCATGTATCATCAAATTTCATAAGTGAATTATTGTCACTGGCTCTCATATCGCTGATATAGATGTTAAATAGCGATGGTACCAGGACAGAACCCTGAGGTACCCCACTACTGACGATACCAACACTAGAAAGAGCACCATTTATTCTGACCCTCTGGGTTCTGTTTGACAACAAATTTTCAACCCATCTAATTAAACATGGTGAGTATCCCATCCTAAGCGACTTGTTGATTAGGTTATGATGCGGTACAGAGTCAAAGGCTCTACTGTAATCCAATAAGATGACATCTGTAGGAACACCATCATCTAAGCTGTGGCTAATGTGATTGTAAAAAGATACCAGATTAGTAGTACATGAGTAACCCTTTTTAAACTCATGTTGTGAATGGTTACTCAGGCAAAGAACTTGTGTTTCCAGCTCAAAAGTATGATTTAATAATTTGTTCCATAAACTTGCATGCTGTGGAAGTTAGACTAATCAGTTGATAATTTTCCACACCAGAATTGCTTCCCTTTTTGAATATTGGTATTACTGTAGCCTTTAGCCAGTCAGATGGAACTACACCTTTGTCCAGTGGTATGTTAAATATGAGGTAACCTGTGAAGTGGGCGCATGCGGAAGGGCGCCGTCCATTACAGCGACACCTTCCCGGTGCAATCCACTCACGGCGATTGAAAGATAGAGCGACCGGATGAGGGGTGGGCGAACTAGGTGACAGGATGTTGCTATACGTACACGCGCGTGGGGGGTGGGAGAGAGCATGGTGAGCGTGGGCTGGAGGGCATGGAGAGGCTGTAGGGAGTGGCTCTATGGTTGCTGGTCGAGCTGCATCGTGGCATTGGGAATTGGCTAGTGGCTGGGTTGGCTGAGGTACTGGGTTCGGGTCTGGGCACTGGTGCGATTTTTATTGCGCCCGGCTAAGCCTTTTATTTTACTGCTTTCACCCCTCCCCGACATACCCCGGAGTTGAGAATCCTTAAGTAGGGGAATTGGGAGGCAAGCCCCCTGTGAAGGGTGGGTGTTGGGGGGTTGCAGCTCCCCCATAGGAAGCAGTAAAAATATGTCCTGATGCCATTGTGCGGGTGCGCCAGGATTGTCAGAGTGCTGAAAATGTGTTCGGCACGCTGACTGAGCGATAACGGTGATTGCCTTTAGGCGTTTGCCATTATCACATAGACCCTAAATATGATGTCAGTGGAAGTGCTATTAATGTAGACATTTCAATAAGAAACCAAGGATGAATGCCATCAGGGCCCATACTAGTTATTTCCTTTAGTGTTCCCAATGCTAGTAGCATATCTTCTTCCTGGATGGCAAAGGTGTTATTTATGGTTGCAGTGTCAAGGTTATCAAAGTGATTTAAAGTTACTTTTTTTGAGAATATTGAGCAAAAGTACTCACTAAAGTGATTGGCTGATTCTTCATCTGTTTCTAAAACTCTTGTATCAGTGGGTCATTATTTCTAGCAGAACCTTTTTACCATTGATATAGAAAAATAAGGATTTTTTTATCTTGAGAGTGTGCCAGTTTAAATTCAATACTACTGTACTTTTAGACCTTTTGATCATAGTGTTAAGTTTTGTTAATGATTCTCTGTATAATGCTACATTTGCTTCACATTGTGTTTTTCTAGCCTTCTTGTACGCTTTCTCTTTAATTCTTATTTGTTTTCGGATACTATTAGTTGACCAAATGGGTATTTTGCCTTTCTTGTTTTTATTGGGAACATAGGTATTTTCCAGTAGTAGAATTATTTTCTTAAGTTTCTCCCATGCTTGATTTACTGAAAGATTATTCAGTTCCACACCCCAATCAATGTTTAGTAAGGACTTAGTGATCTCCTTATAATTAGCTTTGTCGTAATTTTTAATTAATGCTTTATTCAAGAAAGCACTATGAGACAATGTTATCTTAAATGAATCAGTATAATAGTCGCTGTTGCCCAGAGGTTCTTTGATTTCTATGTCTGTAATTTCTTGTTCTATATTGGTTATTAAAAGATCATATATATTCTTACCTCTGGTCAGATTTTCTACCAGCTGCTCTAGGCCATGATGAAGGAGGGCTGTTTCGAATTGTCTTTCTACATCACTCGCCCCTTTCATACTGTTCCACTTGATAGTGGGGTAGTTGAAGTCACCTAAGGCCCCATTTGCACTGGGGCATTTGAAACGGTTCAAATGCGTGCTGGCCCGGATCGCGTTCGCACATAACCAGCTTGTAGATCGGAATTTTGGAAGCGTGCTCAAACCCTGATGAGACCTGGGCTTGAGCACGCTTCCAGAAATCCATTTAAAATAAGCGGAAGTTACCTAGAGTGCGTTTTCACACGTCAGCTCGTATCCTTTTAATGCATCAGCGCATAAGAGCATCACAGTAAGCAGCTTTTCCATGCTGAATTCGGTTCATAGTGGGTACGGATCTTTGCTGCAGTGTGAACGCTGTAAAATGCATTGCCTGATGTGGATCACAGGAAGGGGTTGTAGTATGAACGCTACAGCATGGTAAGTGCTAATCCACTTTTAAAATGTTTTGCGCAACCATGCTGTTGTGCGAACAGGGACTAAGATAACAGCATCCTCCTTATCAGATGCCTCAGATATTTCCTTGATTACATTTTCTGTATGTGTTGTCAGCTGATGGAGGTCTATAACAGTTTCCATTTGTAAGCTTGGATCTACTCTTTAATTGTATGTTAACCCATAAGCTTTCTTTTAAAGAATCAGATGGCGTAATATTAAGTTCATATGAAGGAATGTCTTCTCGTACACGTATGCCTACTCCTCCACCAATTCTACCAATCCGATCTTTGTTATATAGTTTATAGTTTGGAAGTTCCGTAATCCAATTGTAGGAGTTGTCCCACCATGTTTCAGTCACAGATATGACCCCTGTGTCGTCCTGTATTGATCTAGCTTCTAATAATTCCATTTTATTTTGTTGTAAACTTCTAGCATTAAGCACTAGGATGTTACAGTAGTTGGTGTTTGTCCTCAGATGTTCTGTATCTAGAGAAGTGAGGGCATTCCCCTTCTCCCCCTGAATTTTTAGTGTAAATGTTTCTTAATGGTGGCTTCAATACTTTTGCCCAGCATACTTGCCTACCATATTTGCCTCTCTTGCTTAATTGTAAACCATCCCAGCAAAATAGTTCATTTCTGTCTACAGAATGTTCCCAGTATGTAATGCAGGTTATGCCTTGCTTAAAACACAATTTTCAAAACCACTCATTTATTATTTTGATGTGTTGGGTCTTAGATTGGGAAGCTCTAGGGACAGGAAGAATTTCTGAAAAGCAAATTTAAACAAATTTCGCAACTAAGTTCCACTAAAATGTTGTTAAGAGCTACCAAATCCTGCTTAATTTCTTCTAAAGTAGTGGTGTTTATGTTGTTGGTCCCTGCATGACTAATAACCATGTGATTGTTGCCTGTATCTTTTAAGATGTTCTTAACCATAGATGTAATATCAGATAGTTTGGTCCCCCCTAAAACTAGAGCAAGTTCTAGTTGATGTGTCTGGGTTACACACGGCCCTGTCCAGGTGCTTAATTATAGGGTCATCTAGAACAAAAACTTGTCCTGGACTAATATTCTGGGAATTTACAGCTTCTGTTTCCATTTCCATGTCTGTTGGACCATTTGATATACTGGATTCTCTATCTGGTAAGTCTGATAGTGGTGCATCTGCTGAATTAATACGTGAGAAGTTGTTGTTTGGTGAGACATTTTGACCACCTCTGTCCACCATACCCAATAAATAATTGCTGCTGCTTATATCAACCGACAGACCTTTTGATGTAGGCAGCTCTTGGGCATTGGGCTCAGCTGGATTTATCATGCTATTTGTATCTGTAACTCCTTCCCTAGCACCGTGGTCTGGAAAGAGAAGAGAAGGGGACTATGTTACCCCTGCCTTGTCAGCTTAGAGCAGCTCGAAACAAGGTTGAGGGCCTGGGATTGGATGCTGATGGAAAGAAAGGGGTTCTTTCCTAAAGGTTCAGTAAATAGCATGGTGCCTCCACCTGGAGTTAAATATAAAGTGGGCCAGATGTTGTTTTAGCAGTACAACCCTCCGGGATGCTGTTCCTACCCACCTCCCCTTACAGTCATCCCAACACATGGCATGCTTGAAACAGAAACATCCATTTTCATAACATTTGGAATTAGACTCCAGCTAATAGTATAGTCATGAGTCAAATATTGTTCCAAAACAGTAAAACACATTTATTTACGTGGGGGAGGGCTAGAAAAAGGAAATTGGAATGGAGTTAACATTTGGATTCAGTTTTTGTATGTCTGAAAACATTCACCTTTCAGGTAACACATTTTTAGTGCACACCTCCCACCAGCATTTCCCTTCAAATCTTCACAGGTGTTAACACATTACCCACTCCTAAACTGGTACCAGTATAACCCCTACGAGTCCTATCTGGGTACTCAGGTTCTAGTTGCAGCCAGGCCTGTATGATGCAGCTGGTTGGTCGGCAGTTGATGCACTTTTAAAATCAGCTTAACAACCCAGTAACCCCAAAGGCCATGCAGTTGCTTAAATGGCATTTAAAACTCTTTAAAACCTTCCATGCCATGGAGCATAGCATAAAATTAATAACTATGTACAGTTCCCTATGTGCAGGACAATCCTCTGCGATTACTCATGGTTCTGCAGGCAAACTCTGGTGGCATTGAATCTGCTTGGCTCTGGGGTGGATGGAACTTGCAGAAACCTGAAGACTTGAAAAGCTTGGGCGTGATGCAGGCATCTTGCAGCTTGGAACAGAGGCATGAAGAAGCAGGCAGTTTACAGCTTGGAACAGAGGCACGAAGAAGCAGGTAGTTTTGCAGCTTGGAACAGAGGCATGATGAAGCAAGCAGTTTTACAGCGTGGAACAGAGGCATGATGAAGCAAGGCAATTTTGCAACTTGGAACACGGGCGCGAAGAAGCAGGCAGTTTTGCAGCTTGGAGCATAGGCATGATGAAGCAAGCATTTTGCAGCTAGGAACACAGGCATGACGAGAAGGATGCTGGTGCGTCACCTGTCAAGCCTTTCCAACTTCACAACGGCCTTTTGTAAACAGTGTTCACCTGACAGGCCTGTATCTGTTTTCTTTTCGATGGTACCCAGGATGGGGGGGTGACTTTTAGCTGTAGTCATCCTGCAGGTTCCTCTCAATACTGCAGTCTCTCATTACTTTACAGTCAATTGTATTACATTTTTGAACAAGTGCAGTCACCTCGAGTGACAAGACTGGAATCTTCGACCACCTGCTGGATGGCAGCTGTGACCCATATCATTCAGCGCACAGTCTCTGAGCTAATTCTAGAGTCACGTCATGTAACAGGAAAGGCATTTTCCGGCCACCTATCAGCATGGCAGCCGTGGCCCATTACATTTAGCACACACAGTCTCTGGCTAACAGAAGACAAAAACAAGGCATTTTCAACCACCTGCCCACGTGGCAGCTTTGCTTTCAACTCATATAGTCTCTGGGTAACAGAAGACATTTTTCATTTCTGTTTCTTACCATGCAGGTGATGACGAACAAGAAGGATAACTCACCAATCAGGTGCAGCAACAGGTTTAAGTTCCATCACACTGGAAATTAAGGCAGGCTCCTTTGGGCATTCAAACAGCCGTGCAGGCACCCAGAGTTCCTTCACCCTTTCACAGAACTCACAGGCATCTGGGCAGTTCCTCTCTTCCTTCAGGGGACCCCAGAAGATAACCTTGACTCTGTTTTAGACTATCTCAGACCTCGCAGGCATCCGGGCATTTCCTCTTCCTTCAGGGGACCCCAGCCGATGACCTCAACTCTGCTTCAGACACACCTTTGTGCTGGAAAAATACTTTATTCCCATCAGCGGGAGACATGCAGGCACCTCCTGGGCTTCGTGGGTCAGGCAAACCCTGAGGCAGTCCTTTTATTTCACTCAGGAGCACATAGCAACTGTCAGGCAACTTCCCTGCCTCAGACAATTAAACTTTTGTCTTTGAACTGGAGCACCTTCCAGCAATTGGAACTCATACTCCACTGCATTTCTTGGCATTTACTGTTCTTTTGCCCCCACAGGATCAGGGAGCAAGGAGGCAGGAGCCCCCCTCCCTGAGGAGGGGGCTCCAGTCAACAAACTGACTGAATTCAGACTCTCACATCCACTAACTGAATAGAACTGACTTGAAATCCACTGATTGTATCTCCTCACGAGCTTCAGAGAGAGAAAACAGTCTCTGATTGGTTAAACAGAACAATGGGGAAGCCTGGCATCTGCTGAGTGGTTGATGCCAGCTGTCAGTCACAGAAAAGGCAGTTAAAGGGCTTCCTCAACGCCTATTGGCTGGCAGTCTTGGTGGCAAAATTAGCACCACCTTCTTTTCCCAGGAGCCTTCACAGCAGCTCCTCAGAATCCTGGCATTCTGATTGGCTGCCAGCAGTCACAAAACTGGCAAAACATGGCCCCCAGTAAAACATTTTACACAGTGCCCCAAGTTTAACATTAAATTGCAGACAATCCATGTAACTTTATATTTTTTAAATAACATGCAGCTGTAGCTGCCTTTGTGCCCTTCTAAGTGACCACAGTTTAAATTTAAACAAGGGCTGCATGAGCCCATTGCTACACTCATAGCGCTATCCCCCTAGGGCACTTCAGTGCTCATATTTATTTATGAGCAGCCTCAGCTGCTCTTTAAAGTGACAGGCACACTTTAATAAATTCTAGCGCTTAAGAGTGCTTTAAAACATTTCTCTGTATGCTCCCCTAAGTACCTCCAGACCCTCTTTCACTTTTATTTCACTCTGGGGCCGGGTCACAAACAAACGGGCTGCTTTAGAACTGCAAGGAGCGGCATTCACATCCGAGCAGCACAGTGCTCCACAGTGTGTGAGAGGCAGTGCCGTAGGAAGGCATTTTGGTGCCCTGGGCAAGAAACAAATTTTGCACCCCCCAAGAAAATAGCCAGGGGTCTGGGGTCCGCAGGCCCCCAGAAGCTCTGAGGTGTTTACATGCTCTGTTGTGAGTTTTTGGGGCTTTTCTTGAAGAAAAAAACAGACTTTTGCTACATGTTCCCTACCCCTGATTTCAGGGAATATTTTGCTCCCATGGATTATGAGATGTGGGAGACACTGGCTGGCTGGTATCAGAATATGCAGCCACATTGTTGTGGACAAGTGGCTGACCAACAAGGATCATGTTAGTCAAGCGGTGCCTTACATTATTGTGTTACTGGCCATTCTTGATGTTAAAAATAAATGAAAACTCTAGCCCCATTCATTTCAATTGGGCGCACCCCCATGCTATCCCTGGCCACATGTCATTACGTGCTTGATTGGGGGGGGGCGAGGGAATTGGGCTCTGAAAATGTATCGGGCAGCCAATGCTAAAACTAATTTATGAGTAAAATATCTGGATTATTAGCTGCACACATTATTTCTAACCTGGCTAGAACGACTGCCTCGGAGGGCAGCTACCACACCATGTGAGTGGTAGCTGCCATAGGTAAGTCGTAAATTCACTTTAAGAGATAAAGATCTAGTGTTCTTGTAGATTTCTGCAGATACACGCAATACACATAATGAATTATGTCTACAATCTAAATATCATGTTATGTTTTTGAAAGTTTTCTCTGAGGCATCAGTAGCTCTATAGACAAAAAAAAAAAAACACGTTATGACTTGTTCTTGGCACAACAGTAGTTCTACCTGTTGTGATGCTGGTGACCTGAGTTTGGGAGCTAACCTGGGTTGCTGTGAGGGAGGAGGAGGAGAAGGAGGAGGATCGATGTCCTTGGGAAACCCTCCCCGTCCTCTTCCAGGGAGTATAAGGCCGTCAGTGCTGGTGCAATACTGCCACATGACACATGTGAGACAACAGGTAGCAATGCACAAGTAGGAGTAAGGGGTATATGGGAGGGGAGCACCAACAGTGTTGCAATCTGTATGCTTTTGAGTATCACAGTTTGCACATTTAGTGCTGGCATCCCACCCAGGGGGATTGGGTGCACAAGGTAAATCATTGATCACCCAGGCAAGATAATGAACTGAGTCCAGGCAACCTCTCACAGTTAGAGAGAGAGCAGAGCAAACATAGACAAGTCAAGCGGGCTGGTCACCTGGCTGTCAGCAGGTCAAGTTCCACTTCCAACCTAGTACTAACAGTCAACTACTTCAACTAAACTTGGCGTCCCTTGCTGCAGCTGCTTCCCCACAAGAAAACAAACAGTAATATACAGTACTTTTATATAAATAGAATGTAAGGTGATTGCCCTCAGAGTGGCAAATGCCATCACAATCTATTTATTTATATACAAAACACAAAAGTACTGTATGTACTGTTTGTTTTCTTGTGGGGAAGCAGCTGCAACCAAGGCCACATTCTATTATTTAAATAAGACTAAGGAAGAGTGGTGGACAGACTGCCCCGGATGGGCCAAGTGGTCCTTATCTGCTCTCATATCTAAGTTTCTATGTTTCAGAGGAGACACTGGCATAAAAGGAAGGAGACAATGCTGTAACTGAAATACTGAGAGGTGTAACTGGGAAGAGACACTGATATAACAGGAAGCTGATACTGACGTAACTGTAACTGGAGTGGGAAGAGAAACCGCTGTAATAACCAAGACACTGTTTAACTGTAACTAGGAGGAACTGCAGTCTTTGATTGGGTAACCAATGTAATAGACCAGAGAGGGGCAATGGATGTGGCCTACCTGGACTTTAGCAAAGCATTTGACCCAGTCCCACACAAAAGATCAATAAACAAGTTAGCCAGCCTGGAAGTGGGTCCCAGAGTAGTAGCCTGGGTGACAAGCTGGCTGACCAACAGGTCCAGAGGGTAATAGTAAACCAAACGGAGTACATTCTGAAGAAAGGGAGGTTACTAGTGGGGTACCACAGGGTTCAATATTGGGACCAGTCCTCTAATGTCTTTATAGGTGACATTGCAGAGGGGCTGGAAGGAAAAGTATGCCTCTTTGCAGATGACACAAAGCTCTGCAATAGGGTTGATACACAAGGAGGGGTGCAAAGGATGAGAAAGGACTTGGCAAGATTGGAGGAATGGTCAAAATTATGGCAGTTTAGATTCAATGCAAAAAAGTGCAAAGTAATGCACTGGGGAAACAAAAACCCAGGGGAATAGTACACAATAGGGGGGAGGTATAAACAACAACACAAATGGAAAGGGACCTGGGGGTAGTCATATCAGATGACAGTCAACATAAGGTAGGTAAGCAATGTGAGAAGGCAGTAAGAAGGGCTGCAGGGATACTGGGATGTATAGGGAGAGGCATCACCAGTAGAAAACAGGAAGTTGTTATCCCTCTGTACAGACAGTTGGAGAGACCCCATCTGGAGTACTGCATCCAGTTCTGAAGACCCCATCTCCACAAGGACGTAAACAGGATGGAGACAGTCCAGAGGAGAGCAACTAAAATGGTGCAGGGTCTGCAACAGAAGCCATACGAGGAGAGACTAAAGGAGCTTAATATGTATACCCTTGAGGAAAGGAGGGAGGGGGACATGACAGAAACTTATAAGTACCTCAAGGGAATCAACAAAGTCCAAGAGGGTAGCATCTTCAGAGAAAGAGATGCAAGGACAAGGAGACAATTTGAAGACAGAGGGGGACGGCTCAGGGATAATGTGAGGAAGTATATTTTCAGAGAGGGTGGTAGATGCATGGAACGGCCTTCCTGAGGAGGTTGTGTGGTCAAAACCAGTGGGGGAATTCAAGAATGCATGGGACAGACAGAAGGCAATTCTTGTGGGGGGTAGGAAGAAATGGGCTGTTGGTTAACTAGGATCTGCAGCTTATCTAGTAGGTAGGGAAATGGGCAGACTACATGGGCCAAGCGGTCCTTATCTGCCATCAAAGTCTATATTTCTATGTGAAATGGGACACTGCCACACTGGCATAAATGTGAGCAAAGACTGATATAACAGAGCAGACACTGCTTTAACTGGTATACTGACTTACTGTATCTGTTAGGCTAACAGATACAGGTCAGTATACCAGTTATAGCAATACTTAGGTGACTGATACGCCTGGTAGGGTACACACTGGTATTGCTGGCAGACGTCTAGTAGCTACAGACCAGTAAGCAGTTAATTTAAATAGGGCAAACATTAAACAAATACAGAACTTCAACAAAGTAAGAAAAACATTACAAATAACAACACAAAACAGCAACAATATGCTTATTTGCAATTAAATTTGAATTCCTGGCTAGAAGACTTTTGTGGGTCATACTCTTTCTCTGTGTGAGTGTGCTGGTCCAACACAGAGAAGGGGAGAGTATGAACCAAAAGTTTCTAGCCAGGACGTTGGCAGTTTTTTTGTAATGATGACTACAACTCTTGTCTCTCCTGCTGTTCTGCTGGAGCCCCTCACGCCCCCCTCGAGTAAAGTCAGACAGCAATTCAAACATTTCATTTTATTTTTTCAGTTGGATGCCCCCACCCCAGTCAAAGATCCGAAGAAGAGATCTAACTAAGGCAGCAGCGATGATCTATTCACCCAAAAAATCCAGGCACTGGCAGGCACGCAGGGGCACACACACACACAAGGAAATAAAAGTTCTTTTATTTTATTCATCAGGCTCAGCAAGACGACAGTTGAAAACTTGAAAACAAGTCTACTCATCATAGACTAACTCAGTCTCAGTGCACTTTCACATTTGTACAATGTATTTATTCACGCACACTTCACTTGGGACTCAGGAGAACGGATTTTAGACCTGTTCTGGCCTCCAGCATAGACAGTACCCAGGAAAGAAAGGATGGAATGAAACTATGAAAGCAGCAAGCAGGGGCATGCCTCCTGACCTCAGGAGTCGGCAAGACGGGGGACCAGGATCAAGGATCAGGAGGACGGAGTCAGGGTGCGGGGGAGAATGCAGCTGCACCAGGTAGCCCAAGGTCCAAACAACTGAAACAAACACACTGTAGTCAAATAATCCTATCCTAATCTCTTTGCCTTCTTAAATAGATCAGTAGTTTTTTTTACTATTTTTTCAAACCCACTCCACAGATTACTAATATAATTTATTAAACAGACATGCTCATTGAAAATCCTGTAGCACAACACTGTCTCTACTCTCTCTACTATTTATCGTCTCAAATAGTTGTAGACTGCAGCACCATTACTCTCGCCTTATTTACTTGCCGCCAGCCGGACCACATGGCTGTCTGAAACTGTACACACATGATTCTTCTTGCTGAGGCTGCAATGCACCATGTGACACCCCCCACACACACAAACTTGCTGGTCCTTGATGCTCCCATTACTGGCAGCAAGTAGTAATTACTGTTAAAGTAATTAAAAATAAATTTAAGCGCAGTACTCACTTTTGAACTTATAGCACTGTGAGCTTCTGGCTGAAACTAAGCCCCTAGGAGGCTTGCGCCAGTGACTTCCTCGCCCACCCTTCCCTCTGGGGTACTGGAGGAGGAGGAAGCCAACGCAGCAACTTCGCACAGGAGCTGCAGCGGTGGTCATCGAGCTCTCTGCAACATGCGGCTGCAGCTTTAAATTAATTTTTCTTCACTCTGCTGGTCCCCAAGCAGGCAAACAGATAGGGGCTGGCAGAAGCATTCAGGAGCCACTCTGGATCGGGGACAAGGCACACCAATGAACAGGAGCGACATCTGGTAAGCCCCAACTTTGGGGGGGTGGTTACATATCATTTGCAACTATACGGTTTTGGTCCATAACACCGGTGCAATCAGGTTCAGTACAAATGAGACTAAACCTATTAAAGGTCGAGATAATAAAATGTTGAGCCTTTCTACCTTTTTTGATCACCCGAGGATTTGACACCACCGACCATTCTGGTCCTAGGCCTACTTCCTCTTCCTCCTCCCTATCTCTTTTGGTAATAACATTAGAACATACTTCATGAAGGAGTGATGGATGTAACTACTGGTTGGTGGTTACTTGGGACAAGTGTAACTTCAGATGTAAGTGAGGATAAATGCGTTTGGGAGGGGTTGAGTGTTCTCCATCATTGGAACATTATTTATGACCTCCTGATCCTTGCTGGTTATTATTTGAAGCTTGTAGATGGGGATTGTTTAAAGTTGTTAAGCAGTGAGCCATATTGATTTGACTTTTTCTAATTCAGCTAGCTGAGAGTAGAAGGAATTGATTTCCTGAGTCAGCGTGGTATTGTTTGTGCACTTTTCACAGATAAAGATCTGGTTAGTTAGTTTGTCCTTCATTAACTTATACATCATGCATACCGCATTTTAATCTCGACTTCCCATCTAAAGTTATAATAGATTCTTCCCTCTGTGAACAAAGTATAAGCACTGGAAACAGGGGAGGTACCAAAGACTGGAGGATAGCAGATGTAGTCCTTATACAAAGTGGGAACAAAGAGGCGGAACTACAGACAGTCAGCCCCACCTTGGTAGCGGGGAAGATCATGGAAGCACTACTGAAGGAGAGATTGGTGGAACATCTGGTTGTCAATGGACTACAGGACCCAAGGCAGCATGGTTTCACCAGGGGAGGTCATATCAGACCAATCTGCTTGAATTTTTGACTGGGTGACTAGGGAGGTGGATCAGGGAGGGCAGTGGACATGGCCTATCTGGACTTCAGCAAGGCCTTTGACACTGTGCCACATAGAAGACTATTACACAAACGGGGAATATGGGTGTGGGCAGGACAGTAGTGTGGTGGGTAGGTAACTGGCTGGGCGGCAGGACACAGAGGGTGGTGGTAAATGGCTCTCACTCCACAGAGAGAAGAGTGACCAGTGGGGTACCACAGGGATCAGTGCTGGGACCGGTCCTATTCAATATCATCAGTGACATTGCGCAGGACCTAGAAGGCAGAATTTCACTGTTCGCTGATGACACAAAGCTCTTTAACAGAGTAGACACACCAGAGGGTGTAGACAGAATGAGAAGAGACCTGCAGAAACTTGAAGAATGGTCAGGGTTTTGGCTGTTGAAATTCAATGCAAAGAAGTGCAAGATAATGCATATGGGGCACAAAAACCCTGGCACAATATATATCAGTTGGGGGTGAGGATATAGCATGCACCAAGCAGGAAAGGATCTTGGAGTTATCATCTCTGATGACCTCAAGGTAGAAACAGTGTGACAAGGCAGCAGGTAAAGCAAATAGGATGCTGGGATGCATAGGCAGGGCATCACCAGCAGAAAAGGAGGTCATAATTTCACTATACAAGACACTGGTGAGGCCCCACCTGTAGTACAGTGTACAGTTCTGGAGACCTTACCTACGTAAGGACATAGACAGGGCAGAGAAGGTTCAGAGGAGGGTAACAAAGATGGTGCATGGATTACATCACAAGTCCTGTGAGGACAGGTTGAAGGAACTGAACATGTACTCCCTGGAGAGAGGAGGAGAGAGGGATATGATAGAGACATACAAGTATCTTACAGGGAGGAACAGGTGCAGGAATACACTATTTTAAGCGAAAAAGATGTTCCAGGACTAGAGGGCATGGGATGAAGTTGGAGAGAGGACAATTCAGAGGAAACGTGAGGAAGAATTTCTTCACAGAACGGTGGTGGACAAGTGGAACACCCTGCGAGAGGAAATGGTGGGGGCTGAAACAATCACGGGATTTAAGAATGCATGGAATAGACATAAAGGAATTCTGGAGGTTAGGGGTAAGGGACAACAGACTTCTAGGAAAACATAAACTGAACTTACAAGCTCAAATGGGCAGACTGGGTGGGCCATAGGCCCTTATCTGCCGACACTGTCTATGTATCTGTGTATAAGCCGTGGTAAAGTTATGTCATGTATCAGCACTACAGCTGTTAAATGCCATCTGAAAAAATGTTGCTTGATCAGCCGGCCCGGTGGCACTGAGGGTTGAGGGGCAGGATGCCGCACCTCATGCCACATTGGCGACCCGGGTTCGGAAATGAGTCTGGGTTGTCGGGGGTCTGTGGGGGGTGGGAAGGATGAGGAGCAGAATTGAGCTGCCAAGAGGTGGCTCCCCTCTCCTGGGAAGGGATGTAGAGTTTCCCCGGCCCTTGGCTGCCACCTGGTGGAGGACGGATGGCAGTTTGGGCCACGGGGAGCTTGGTGATTGCCCGGGGAGGGGCAGAAGGCCCCCTCAAGAAGCTCTATTGAGCGAAGTGCTGGGGCAATGTATCGTTGTACACCCCTTAATGGAGGTTGTTTAATAAATCTATTTCATTTGGCATTTCTATCTAGTGTAGTGTACAGTTCATACCCTTTACCCCTTTTGTTGTGTGGGTTCACGCTGGACTTGTTCTTAAACTGAGGGTGGAAGGGGCTGAGGCAGCTTCACAGGTGTATGTGCACTTCCTGCACGATGCATGGCGCGGTGCTGGGGCCCCGCACAACGGGAGAAAAGGGAGGTAAAATTGAAAAAAATGTATATATATATATATATATATATATATATATATATATGTATTGTTGATCTATCAAAAACATTTCCTCACCTTCCAGACCACAGATGAGAAGGATTAGAATCTGTAGAAATGCATAGTGTGTGTGTGTGGGTATGGCCAGCTGCCAGGCTTGAAGACTACTTTTGCAGCTCTGCACTTGAAGCTATTTATCTTATTTTAACAGTTAAAACTTTTTCCTTCTTGGAATATTATTCATTGGACAGCTGAAGTGAAGGATATAAAATTGGTTTTGCTTGGACATGTACAATCAGACATATGGACAGAGGAAATATACTAGGAGCAGGAGGAGACGGGGGCCGTCGTAAAGACCCGAAGCCCGGCACAAGTAACGATTCCAGCCAGGGAGCTTAACCCCCATCACAACCCTCTAGTGCCACATTGCTTAAGGTTATTCAGAAATTAGATCGGAAGATGGAAGACTTTAGTGCACAATTTAAAATTATGGACTCTAAGATGGGTCCGTTGGAAGGTGAAACAAATTCTTCCACCAGATCTGCTGAGATGGCACTATCAGTCTGCGGGATTAGTGAAGGAAAACAAGGTGCTCCTTTGCAGATTGGAGAATCAGGAGAATACTTCACGGACCAACCATGTGAGAATCTTGGGGCTCCTGAAGGAGCTGAGGAGTCCACCAAAGATATTTATTGAATTCTTTTCAAGATCTTCTACAGATTGAGGGTATGGTTATTATCCTAAAAATCTACTGGCTCAGTCCTAGGGGTGAATGAAGCCACACTGTTACAAATGAGCTTCCCCTCAATCTGCTTGTAGTACTTGGCACTTCTCTGTACAGAGACAAACATCTTGCCAGAGCAAAAAGAGAGCTCCTTTAGACTGGCAGGGCACAGAGTACATATTTTCCTGGACTTGAGCTATGCAACCAGGCAGCGCTGGAAAAGTTTTAATGGGGTGCATGCCTGACTCCGGCAGTTGGGGTTGCAGCATATCCTTCTTATGCCTTCTGGTTTGCGCATCGCTTATGGGGAAAAAAAATATCAGTAATTGAAGGGTGATTACAGACCTTGGTTTCCCTGAAACCTGGCCATTTTTTCGAAGCTGGACATACAAATGTGTAGTTTAAATATGTTTTGGGTTAGGCCAGGAGTCATTGGAGTATATGGATGTCTAATCAAATGGCGTCCTTGCCTTTTGAGAAATGGCATCCTCTTCCTTTGAGATGATATTTTTTGCTCCTACAGGTATTGAGGCATGCGTACTCCAAGGTCCGGGACTTAAATGGTCACAATATTGAACTGTTCCATATAATTTGTATCAGTCTGTTTTACTTAAAGATTTAATGTACTTTACTAGTAATCAGTTGTTCACCGAATAATGGAGATTATGTTTTAACTGTGTTTTTTTTTTTTTTTAATCTGTTTCTTGCCCTGGGTCACGGTCAGCAACCGTCCCCAGTCACCCGTCCAGTCCCACACCCTGACATCAGGCAGCATCCCCTCTTCCCCCATGGTTTACCCTCTGTGGCAGGGCGGTGAGGACCCCCCCCCCCCAGCTCAACTCAACTCGACCAATATCCAGTTTGGGGAGTGCCTTTCTGAGTCTGGGCCTGTGGCGGGTGGCTACTTCATCCTGCAAGACCTGGGACCATTTTCCACAATTCCTCTCCTTACTTGAATGGGGCACGTAATGATGCCAGTGGAGGAAGCATGCACACATCCGCACGCGCTCCTCCAGGCATCTGCCGCATCTCAGCCCCTCTTCTGCAGCATCGGTGCACTGCCCCCAGCCTCTGCTAGGGGCTAGTAACACGCCAACCACTGGAGACCCCCTTCCCCGGAGAGGGAGAGCAGTCCCTCAGATGCTCGATCCCTCTCCTCTCCTCTCCTGCCAACCCCCGGTGTACGTGCTCCTTCCCAAACACAGGTCGCCCGGCATGGTAGCAAAGTAAGGCTTCCAGCCTCCAGCCCTCAGCGCCACCCGTCCGGCCATGTTATAACTGTTTCTTAAACGATTACTTAAAAGAGTTTCAAAGTTAAGGTAGGGAGGGTATTTTAGTTCCCTCCTGTTCTTTATACCTATTATACTGTATATGTGCAGGGTTCTGCAGCCTTTATAAGTGGTTACTTGCTGTGTTGAATAAGGAGATGTTTAGCCCAATTCAGAGGTGTACGATCTTATATATTTATCTGTTCTAGGTAATCCTGATCATAGCTGTCATAAGATTTGTTGGGAATTAATACTTTAATTACAGGACCCCCGGTGTGATGTAACTCTGGATAGGGGTACCAATCCTGACTGTAAGAATACTTTTCCTATTGTCCATGATATTAATATATGCCTGCCTATCGGCTGTATGTTCTGTGTTTTTTATATGCAGACAAAATAATAAAAAATAAAGTTAAAAAAAAGAAATGCATAGTGAATTTTTTGAACTTGATGCGGACAGAACCAGTGTCGGTCACCAGTACCACCAACACCATAAGCACATCCAGTGATGGCACTGAATGTATAAATCCAGGTCCACCAACTCAATGTCCATCTGAATGAAGCACAGTGTCTAATAAACCAGCAGGGACATGCCGTTGCAGCTAACATTGTCTCAGGCATTTGAGATGAAGAATAGTTTTACCAAAAATCATCTAAAGAGTCTTTACCATAATCACAATATTGGGGAACTGTCAGCTGGAGCCCTTCTCCCATACTCTTTTGTAGATCATGAGGACTTTAGGGAGGTCGTGAAACTTGCAGAGCCTTGTTACAGTGTTCCTTGTCGAAGGTACTTTGTCTATGTTGAAATACCAAACATTTATGAGGCATTAAAACTGAGAGTGATGGGGACGGAGCCTGGCAGCCAACATGGTGGCACACTAATTCTTGCAGGAGACACCCTGTGAACCCCTATCAGCCCATCCACGACGTCCAGTCGGTAGTTCGGCGCTCCGAGAAGCAAGCGTTCAACGTCAGAATACCAGGACTTCTAAATAAGCCGTTTTTTTGTTGGAATCGGAGGCAGGATTGCAAGTCAACGCCGAGTCTAGCAGCCCGGGCCCAGCTGCATCTCACGCTTACTACAGGCCGAGATTTTTTTTTTTTATACTTTATGTTAATTGTTTTATACATAAAAAACATGTAGTTAGTACCTTCATTCAACATTACAGATGTACCATACAATGAGGGCGCCACTTCTCACTCTGTATCAAAAGGTTGGTTAAATGAAATAAGATACGTCCTATGAGGGGATAACATAGTAATTTTAAGCTTAGTATATTACTTCCACTTGCTGTATAAGAGACCATGAGCAGCATGAAACTCATAAATAAAACGTTCATATATTATTAATCAATGTCCTTCCCAAATTAGGAGTCGACCATCATGCTACATCACCATGTTAATACACAAAATGTGTATAAAATCAAACGAACCCCAGAACTCTATACACCCACAATAAGACTTCCCAAAAGTGTATCTAATGTGTTAGGCACCATTACTTCACAACAGGAATGAACAATATTCCTTGAATTGTTGTTAACAAAGGCATGAGCTTTGAATTTGAGATTATTAATAAACAATAATTAGTAATGGGGAAGAGACTCGACCAATTAAACCACATAGTTGCTTTTTTTTTTTTTTGAAAAGGTCTGAACCAACTAAGAACTAAACTTATGTGGCTTATAATCTAAAGACAGTATTTTAAAAATTAACATTGTCTCCACCCTCTTTTATAAGACTATAGTCACCAGAGTCCCAAAAGAATCAGGAGTCATCTTCTTCTTCAGAAGATAGGGCATCTTCTTCTTTCCTCCTTCTCCTCAGTGGGAACATTCTTCTGGCACCACTTTAAAGCTTCTGATGGATCCGAGAAAAGATAAATCTCGCTTTGTTCACAATTCAGAGACGTGCTGGAAAATGATATCATGCGGTATTCTCCCTCTTGCAGCATCGCCCACGCCATCAAAGCGTTTCTCCGCTGTCTGGTCGCATATGACAGGTCTGGAAACACACGATCTGATTACCATCGCAAAGTAATGCTTTTCTTCTCCTGGCCAGGGCTAATAGCTTGCCGAACCACTCCATCTAGGACCACAAGCACTGTACGAGGGGCATCCGGATTATCTTGCCTGCCCTAAAAGCCACACGATAGGCCTTCTGAATTCCTTGGGTGATCGGGTGACTTCTTCTCCAAATTGCTGTATCAGCCAATCCTGAAGAAATAAAATCAGGTGGTCCCTTCTACCTGTTCTGTGAGCCCAAGTATTCTGATATTTGAAGCCCTAGACTGGTTTTCAAGCATTTCCAGTCTAGGCGGAGATGGGCATTTTCTTTCACCACCGGGTCCACGGCACCTATTGCTGCTTCAGCCACTTTATTAGTATCGGAAGATGCCACGGTGACCGCTTCAAGTGAAGTTTCCACAACGTCACTCTCAAGTAAGAGAGTCAAATTTATTTGATAGACCAGTCACCGAGAGATCAAACAATTTATCTTTTTGCCCAGAGATTGTAATGTCTCACCCCCTGAGTCTGTCTCGTGGTCATGTTCGCGGCCCAATGCTGCTCATGTAGTAGTAGGGCCTGGAAGAACTTTTGATTTGGTTCCATCTTCCGAATGTTTGTCCTTGCGCGGATTGCCCATTTCTGTTGCCTCAGGTATCAGCGACCTATTAATACTCCTTTTCGTCAAAGTTTGTAGGGGAAAACTTCCCAAAAAGGTTTTAAAGTCTATAGATGTAGAACTCTAGTGTTCTGTGTCCTCCATGCTTGGGCTCCACAGTGCCCCCCCTACAGGCCAAGATTTAAATGCCACCCGAGTTTCAGAGCCCCCACCCTGACGCTTGGCGAACAGGCAACAATCCGGGGACAACAGTGTGAGCAATGGCCTCCTCCAACACCTCCGATAACATGGCCAAAGACATTGCAAGTATGACGGTGATGTTAAATAAAGTTTTGCAAGACACTGTGGAACTAAAGCAGTCATCTACACAAATAAATGAGGAACTGCGACTGTTAGCTTTTCGGGTGGAGGCTCCGAAAAGGACATAAAGCAGCAAGCTGAGCAAATCTCCCAACATGGCGGGTACCTGAGGAACATCATGGTCAGATTCAGTACTTACTCTCTAAAGTGGATGACGTGGAAAACAGAGCCCGGAGACAGAACATCAAAATTGTGGGCATTCCAGAAGGCATGGAGGCAGGGACACGATATCCTTTCTGGAGGATATGTTGCCAGCGATGCTAGGGCTGGAGCTTGAGGCCCCACCAGAGATTGAGCGACTCACCACACGCTTGCTCCTAAACCTAAAACAGGGGAGCGCCCTCACCCCATTTTGTGCAAATTTCTACGGTACCTGGTGATGGAGCACTACCTCCCCCTGGCCAGAGATCTAAAAAACACTGACATGGCAGGGATACTCCATCCAGCTTTACCAAGATTACTCTCAGGAGCTTGCAAGGTGAAGAAGAGCATACACAGAGGTGAAACAGCAACTTTACAAGTCAGGTATTCCCACCTCGCTCAGATATCCCGCGCAGCTAAGAGTCCAGTATAATGGTGTCTTTCACATGTTTAACAACCCTGGAAACATGGAACACTTTCTGCAGAACATTCAAATATTGGGCAGGGGCTTGAATAAATCCCCATAACCCTCAAGCAGCACTAATAGACTGAACAGGGAGAACTCCCCGATATCCATGGATATAGCAACCAGTACTGCACCGAAAGGCACAGAACCGGAGGGGGCCTGGCAGAGAGTTCAACAGGGCCGTTCGAGGAAGCCTGGAATAGATACCCCAAGTAAAAAATCTAGGTCCAAGAAGAACAGATCAAGGAGCTGCCGGAGATTACAAATCCTGTCGGATGACAGCACAATCTCCCCAGCAGCTACGCCAGTTAAGGTGTCCAATAGATACGAACCCTTGGGGACCTTGTGCCGCAAGCTCTGGATTTAGCAAGGATCTCGGACTGCCCAACGCCAGATCTTATGGAGCAGAGTCTGCTCATGGACTGGGCCCCGTATTGTAAAGACTGGGCTGAATGCGATTGGGAGCCGTTGCCCGAACAACAACCACCAAGATGACTGAGAGGTTCTAACTATTTTATTTCTGCCCAGATCGCTGGGCTTCGTATGGCTGTGGAGGGGCTGAGTTATTCTCCCCATCCCTCCTCTCACCAGCAGTTTTACATGGTCTGGGTTTCCTGATAGTCTGGCACCCGACCAGGGGTGTTATGATATGGCTGGTTATGGCGTGGAGGCAATATGTGGAGCCTGCCTGGCTTCCTCTGCCAGATGGCCTAAGCTTGCCATGGTTTTGTTGAACCATGATACATGGTTTCTATAAGCAGGACAGAGCTAGTGCAAAGTTTTTTTGTTTTTTTTCACAGCACTTTCAGGGCTCACTCTGCTGAAGTGTGCTCATCCCCACCAGTTGTTATAAAGGGGACTATCTCTGATCCAAGTGTCTTAGCTCTTTCATCATGTTATCAGTTTCTCAGTTTTAAGGTTTAATGATTGCTGCTTTAAAATCTGATGTTTCATGTAATGCTAGTTTAGCGGATTCACAGGGCCTACTTGGGTCAAGTAGCAGAGTTGGTTACACTATCTGATGAGAGTCAAATTGGCGGCTCTGGTAAATTAACAGGCCCTGCGCTCAGGAGGGGTTCTCTTGATCATGGACCATATCCACCTGTAATGGTCAGGTCATACAGGGAGAGCCTCTTAGGTGAAGGTGTGGTGAAGGTGTGGTACAAGGAGAATGGTATGGAAAGGCAAAAACAAAAGTCGTTATAGAGACTAGAGCGTCAATATGTGGACTGATCCGCAGTTTATGTGGGGTTTGCAGAATTACAAGGGACAGACAGGGGAAGGGATTAAGGGTTGATTCTAAGGAAAAGCTTCCAGTATATAGATTACTTGGTTTCCTTTTAATTAGGTGGGGGCCTCGGGCATTACGGACTAACATAAGTCATGGCAGGTAAAGATATGATGATGACTACCTTTTGGAATGTGAGGGGCCTGAACTCGCCTATTAAATGTAAGAAAGTACTTGCCAGACTTAAATCCCTGAGGTCTCAGATAGCCTTCTTGCAGGAAACTAAGCTAAATCATATGGAAGCTCAAAAACTAAGTGGGAATGGGTGGGCTGGGGAGGTCAATAGTGTGGCCAATAAAACTAAAGGTGAGGTAGCTATATTGTGCCTTAAAAACTTAAAATGGACTTTGCAGGAACAAAGGGCTGATAAAGGGGAGATGGGTCTTAGCCAAAATAAGTACCCCACAGGAAATATATTACTAGCTAACATTTACGCCCAAATAGAGGACACTGCCCCCCGATTTCTTTCACAGACTCTCACAAGATCTATTGGAGATGGCGACAGGGAAAGTGGACATTCTTCTGGGGAGGAGGGTTAATCTGATAATGGACTCCTCCTGGATAGATCTACAGTGCCTTCAGAAAGTATTCACCCCCACTCGGATTTTGTCACATTTTGTTGTGTTACTACCAGAATTTGTAATGCATTGAAATTATTTTTCCCCCTTGCTTCACACAGCATACTCAACAATTTAAAAGGGCAAAAATATTTATATTGTGTAACAAAAATTTATGAAACATTAAAAACTGAAATATCTTGTTTACTTAAGTATTCACCCCCCTGAGTCAATACTTTGTAGAAGTGCCTTTGGCAGCAATTACAGCTTTGAGTCTTCTTGGGTATGTCTGTATCAGCTTTGCACATCTGGATTTGGGGATTTTCGCCCATTCTTCCTTGCAGATTTGCTCAAGCTCTGTCAAGTTGGATGGGGAGCGTTGGTGAACCACAATCTTTAAGTCTTTCCACAGATTCTCAATGGGATTCAAGTCTGGGCTTGGCTGGGCCACTCAAGGACATTCACCTTCTTGTTCTGAAGCCACTCCAGTGTTGCTTTGGCTGTATGCTTGGGGCCGTTGTCCTGCTGGAATGTAAATCTTTGCCCCAGTCCAAGGTCTATTGCAGACTGATTCAGGTTCTTCTCAAGGATGTGCCTGTATTCGGCTCCGTTCATTGTTCCCTCTATCCTGACAAGTGTCCCAGTCCCTGCCGCTGAAAAGCATCCCCATAACATGATGCTGCCACCACCATGCTTCATGGTAGGGATGGTGTTACATGGGTGATGAGCTGTGTTCGGTTTGCGCCAGGCATAGCGCTTTGCATTCAAGCCAGAGAGTTCAATTTTTGTTTCATGAGACCAGAGAATCTTTTGCCACATGGTCTCAGAGTCTGCCACGTGCCTTCTTGCAAACTCCAGGCATGCTATTGTGTGGCCTTTTCTCAGGAGTGGCTTCCATCTAGCCACTCTCCCATAGAGGCTACATCTGTGAAGTGCTGCAGAGATTGTTGTCCTCTGGAGAGGTTCTCCCATCCCAGCCATGGAACTCTGCAGTTCTGTCAGGGTGGTCATTGGGTTCTTGGTCACTTCCCTGGCCAAGGTTCTTCTTGCCCGGTTGCTCAGTTTGGGAGGATGGCCTGCTCTAGGAAGAGTCTGGGTGGTTCTGTAATCTTTCCATTTCATAATGATGGACTTGACTGTGCTTCTGGGAACTTTCAACACCCTAGAAATGTTTTTATACCCTTCCCCAGATCTATGCCTCCTCACAATTCTATCACGGAGTTCTACGGACAGCTCCTTGGTCTTCTTGGTAGAGTTTCTGCTCTGACATGCACTGTCGACAGTGGGACCTTATAGACAGGTGTATTTACTCTGAAATCATGTCAACCATTTGAACTGACCACAGGTGGACTCCAGTCAAGTTTTAGAGTGATCTCACAAGGAAATTGGATGCACCTGAGCTCAATTTGGAGTGTCATGGCAAAGGGGGTGAATACTTATCAAATCAAGACATTTCAGGTTTTTATTTTAAATTACATGTACAAAAAATTCCAGAGGTTTCATTCCACTTTGACATTATAGAGTAATTTGTGTAGATACGTGACAAAGAAATCCCAATAAATGTATTTTAATTTGAGTTTGCAACATCACAAAATGTGACAGAATCTAAGGGGGGGGCAAATACTTTGGCCCTGTTCACACTACACCGCTTGCGCCTGGTAACGGATGCAGTCCATTATGGCCGCAGAGCGGTGCAGTGCATCCACACCTCGGCGGTGTCCGTTATGGGACCGGCACCGCCGGTCCACACATCGGGATCTGGACGACCGTTACAGCGATGCCCGATCCTACAATGCAGCTTGTGCTGCGCTTGGTGCCCTGAAGGGGACCGTTACCGGCAGTCCACACTACCGCCGGTAACGTTACCAGGGTGGGACTGGTTTCATAACCGTTGTTGAAACCACCTCATATGTGGTTTCAACAACGGTTACAAAAACACCACCTGTAACGTTACAGGTGTAAACGCGACCTGTTATAGTAACGTTTTCCACCCTCTGTAAAGTTACAGAGGCGTAGTGTGGACAGGGCCTTTCTGAAGGCACTGTAACCCCAAGCCGGATGCACCCCGATCTATTAGGGCTTTAAAGGATATGCTATCCCTGCATAAACTGCAAGACATATGGAGAGTAGCCCACCCAGTTGAGAGGGACTATACATATTTCTCTGAAGCTAAACAAGTTGCAAGTAGGATCAACTACTGGTTTACTTCCCCAAACATTATAAGTAAGGTACTGGATGTCACAATAGCCCCCCTGTATATATCAGATCACGCCGCATTGACATTAGCAATGGGACCTTTTGTCCCCACTACCAGGTCAGTTATTTGGAGGCTAGACCCATTATTGTTGCAAGAGACAGATTTTAAAGAGTGGCTTCAGGGGGAGGTAAAAACCTTTTTCTCTGACAATCTGTGTGGGTCTGCATCGCAGCTGCCATTTGGGAGGCTTTTAAAGCCACGATCAGAGGTCGCATTATTAGTTATGCCACCTACCGAGAAAGCAGAGGAAAATGAAACTAGGGAGCTGGAGAGGCATTGGGAGAGAAAGAAGGCCTGCATAAGAAGGATCCCACTAACCTCCAAACCCAGACCTGCTGCATGACCTCCTGGCCCTCTGAATGAAATTGAATCGCTAGCTTCAAATATTAAGATTAAACATAAATATTGGGCGGGGGGGGAAGCTGGGAAACTCCTAGCATTCCGTCTAAAAAAACAACAAGCTGAGAGGCATATAGTCCAATTACAGGACAGTAAGGGGGAAAACGTGGTAAATCAGAGGTCATTAACCAAATTATGCTGTGTTTCTACAAAACCTTGTACAGCCCCCACACTACCTGGGACAAGTCCAAATTTGAGAATTTTATGGCAGGTACAGAGCTTCCTAGGCTTACAGACGCCCGGAGAGAACAATTAGAGATGCTCATAGAGATACAAGAAATCAGGGAGGCAATTCAAAAGATGGCCTCTAAGAAGGCCCCAGGGGGGAGATGGGTTCTCTGTTGACTTTTATAAGGTAATACCTGAGATAGTATCTCATCCTGAGGATATGTTACAGGAAGTTCGGTACAGGGATTCTCCCGCCATCCTTAGAAGGCGATTATCACAGTCCTTCCAAAAAGGCAAAGACCACACCTACCTACAAGCTATAGGCCCATTTCTGATTACTGCTGATACAAAAATTCTAGCAAAGGTATTAGCATTAGCTAGATTGGAGAAAGTGCTTCCCTGTTTGATTCACACTTCCCAAGTGGGCTTTGTGAAGGGCCGTGCCAGTACTGACCTGATTAGATCTTTAATCTCCCTTGTACAGAAGGCAGGGAAAGTCCCTACTTGAGCAGCCGCTATATCGGTAGATTTCGAGAAGGCCTTCGATTCAGTAGAGTGGGATTTTCTCCATGTGATGCTGCAGCACTATAACTTTGGGGATGTGTTCAGGGGCTGGGTCAAAACTCTTTATATATCTCCTATGGCCAGACTGCTAACTAATAATACACTCTCAGAACCATTCGAATTGCACAGGGTACTAGGCAGGGATGTCCCTCTCCCAATGTTGTTTTTGCTGGTTATAGAAGCCCTGTCTAGTGCTCTAAGGGAACATCCAAATATTAAAGGCATACGGGTAGGCCCCGATTTGTATCATGCACTGTTATATGCCGATGATTGTCTCATTCTAACTGACGATTTTCATGCCAGCACTGAATACATTGTGAATTTATTGCAGTCCTTTGCAAGCATTTCAGGCCTCAGGATTAATCAAGGTAAAACAGAAGTCCTCCCCCTAAATAAGCAGCTTTCATCCGAAGATATCTCAGCAGTGGGCTTAGTTAGGGCTAAGGCAGGTATTAAGTATCTAGGCATTAAGGTAAATGCCAATATGTCTTCCCTACCGGAGTCTAACTTTTCTCCCTTAATTGATAGCCTTAAGGAAGAAACTCAAAGATGGAAACAGTTGAACCTCTCTCTCACCGGGAAAGTGGCAGCAATTAAAATGATGATTGCTCCGAGGGTGTTCTACATACTATCCCACCTACCAATTGAGATTCCAAAGAAATGGTTTCAGTTACTGGACAATCTACTATGGACCTTCCTGAGGGACAATAAAACCCCGAGGTATAGTAGAGCCAAACTCCGAGCCTCGTGGAACTAGGGTGGGTGGTGCCTTCTGCATTTCCAACACTGCGCATATGCTTTCTCAGGAGCAGCCACATGTAGACTGCTTCGGAGAATTACCTCCAACTTACCAGCATGGGAGTCAATAGAGAGGAATGTCCTGCATGGGAACCATCTGGTGGGGTATATGGGTATCCCCTCCCCTCCAAATTTCATTTTTGGCTCACTATAAAAGCAGCTCACAAGGCCTGGCAGCAAGTGGGGGCCATAAGTAAGACCTGTTTGAACCTTGGGAAACACCTCCCTCTATGGAATAACCTTGGCTGGACCATTGACCATAAGCCCCTTTACTGGGAGGGCTGGAAGGGGAAGCAGATTAATACACTACAAGATATACTAATGGGGGATGGCCACACCCTAGATAGTTTTACTTTCTTGAAAGGGAAATATAACTTGGGCCCAAGTGATTTTTGGAGATATCTTCAAATGAGACATGTTTATCCTTCCTGGCTTAAAATAGGTGTACGTGTGTGATATGCCAATATGATGGCAAGCCAAGCAAAACAAATTGCCTTTGGACAGCTGGCTACAATTACAGAAAGGCCTGGTCGGCTGTATTTATAAGTTCTTGAGGTATCCTTACCAGATCCATCCCTACCTGCCAAAGCAAGATGGCAACGTATGCTGAATCTTCCTTTTAGTGAAGATACCTGGCAGAGTAGCTGGTTAATAGCAAAAAAAGCCTGTGGAGACCCCAGAAGTTTCTTTATTCAAAATAAAATAAGACACCTCTGGTACCGTACCCCAGTAGTACTAACGAAAATGAATTTACTTACAAACGATGTGTGCTGGAGATGTAATGTGGCAGGAGCAGACTTACTTCATATATTGTGGCAATGTGGCCCCATTTGTCCTTTCTGTTCTGAAATACTTACATGTTGCTCCCATATCTTGGGACAAGAGGTCCCTACCTCCCCTAGCTTTTGGATCTTGGGGCTTCCGCGCACTGAATGCAGACCATTTCAGTGGAAGCCAAATGGTTACTTTTGTGTAGATGGAGGACTACAGGAGTACCTTCACTCATGGCTTGGATAGTAGCCATGGCTAATCTGGCTAGCTTTTCTAACCTGACTCATTTGGCTACGGCATCCATGCAAACCTTCTCGGACAAGTGGGCTCCGTTCATGCATTGCTTTCAGCACCAATTCCGTAAACCCCTTGGGTAAGGATATGTTAAAAGCACCTTGATGGAGAACCAGGCCCGTATCCTTCCACTCCTGCTGGTTATAGTGTATGGCTTATGAGACCCCCCAGTACCCCTCCGTAAGTAACTAACCCAGTCCCACATCAGTTCTGTGATTTCTTTCATTCCCTGCTGAGTATTGTGAATTAACTGTGAATACCTCACTATGATACAATATGTAAAGTCTGAATGAGTGTAATGCTCATAAATGTATTGTGATATATGCCTTGTCTCTATAACACAATAACAAATCTAACTGCAAAAAAAAAAGTGACAGTGACGCTTGCACTTAAAACTACAGAGGGTGGGCTTATTCTTGTCACAACAGATATGTGGACCAGCAGTCAGCATATAGATTATATGTCTCTTACCGCTCATTGGGTCAGTTTTTCTTGTGCTTCTTCAAAAACTCACACCCAAAAGATGGTACTGCTGCATATAAAGAAGTTTGGGCAAAGTCATACAGCAGCAAATATCTTGCAAGAACTACAAGACCTCCTAACGACTGGATTTATTCTCACAGTCAAAAATGCGGCGTTATAGTAAGTGATAATGGAGCCAGCATCATAAATGCAGTACAGGATGAGGGTTCATGCATACTTGTTTTGCACGTTGCTTACATTTAATTGTCACTGGATTCCTGAACAGTGAAACACAAGTTGATGGTAAGATTGCTGTTTGCAAAAAATTGTAACTCACTTTCACATTCAACCAAGGCTATATGGATATTATCTGAACTGTAAAAGAAACAAAAGCTGCCCCCAAAGCTGATTCAAAATGTATCCACTCGTGGAACTCAACTCTTAATGTGCTGCAGCACCTTCTGGAACAAAGGCAAGCCGTACGTGAATATTGCTCCAGTTACATTTTTTGAGATGGCATTACGCTGTCTGTGCTGCAGTGGAAATTAATGGAGACAGTGTGCTGCATCCTAGCTCCTTTGAGAGAGCTACTAGGGACATGTCTTCAGATGGCACATCTCGAGTCAGGTTATCTCACTCATAATGCTGATTTCACATCATCCGATTGTTCTGACTGTACAGATAGAAAGTGGCAGATCTGAAGATGAGACAACATGGCAATATCACAGAAATCTTGTAAAGAGAATGTGTGAGCACTTTCAAAACGACAGATTAGTTACAATGATGAAATCAAAACATTACCTACTTGCAACTCTCTTAGATCCCAGGTTCAAGGCTGTAAGTCTTCCAAAAACAGGTGATGTAGAGTACTACAAATCTCTGTTGCTAGATGAGTTGCAGCAGTCACAGGAGTCACACGCAGACACACTGAGTTGCTTCTACTTGTCATCTCCACAATGGGCAGGCCCATCTTTGTGAAGAAATACAGAACAGGAAAAGTCATCAAAAGTGAGCAGTAGTTCTTCCACAACTCCACTTCCACCTCTAGTAGCAAGCTAAATCTATGGTAAAACCTTTTGCAGATTGCTGCAATATCAACTTGCACGGATTCTTCTGAGCATTCTCTGCCCATCGTGGGAGACAGCTACATGCAGGAACCACTTATTCCTACTGATGCATGGCCTTTCGAATACTGGAGATTGAAAAAGTTAATATGGCCCGAGCTGTATGATGAAGCTTTGAAATATCTTGGTTGTCCTGCAACAAGTGTCTCTTCAGAATGCATGTTTAGTACGGCTGGAAATATTGTGACAGATACCAGAAATAGGTTGCTGCTAGAAATGTGTAATGTTAACATTCATTAAAGTTAGTAAGGCAAGATTTTCGTATCCCTACAAAAGTATACAAGCTGATCCTGAAGTGATTGGTGTTGTGGATGCTGATGGTGACAACTCAGGTGGTGGTGGTGGTGGTTGATAAATATGCGAGACGGGTATCTTGAAAAAAGGCTACTTTATAGACTGTGATGATATGTGTTGTCTCTCCTTTCTTGATCTGCTACCATGGACCATATACGAACATACGAAATTTGCCAGCAGATAAAGGCCTAGAGGTCTATCAAGTCTGCTCGAATGTGCAGCTAGCACCCCTTATTCTGCGCTGCCCTTCCCTTCCACCCTTCCCCTTCATTAACCCTCCTCCTTGTCCTGTCCCATCCTTGTTTGAAACAGTCCACTGTTCTACTGCATACCACTTCAGCAGGTAACGCATTCCACCCAGCCACCACCCCCTCTGTAAAAAAGTGTCTCCTCATCTCCCTCCTGAACCTTCCTCGCTCCAGTCTCATATCATGGCCCCTGGTGGCCCTCCCTTCCCTTACTTTGAACAGCCCCTCTGTACCCGTCTTGTTTATTCCTTTCATGTATTTAAAGGTTTCAATCATGTCACCCCTGTCTCTCCTCTCCTCCAGTGAGTACATGTTCAACTCCTTCAACCTCCTCTCGTATGATAAGTCCCCCAGCCCTTGATCATCTTTGTCGCTCTGCGCTGCACCCCTCCAGTAACTTAATGTCCCTCTTCAGATACGGACGCCAGTACTGCACGCAGTACTCCAGGTGTGGTCTAACTAATGACCCATACAGTGGCAAAATCACCTCCTCCTCCTCGAGGATATACCCCTTGCAATACAACCCAGCATTTTGTTGACCTTTGCAGCTGCCTTCCTACATTGTGCGAGTTGTTCATTGACCCTGTAATGAGCACACCCAGATCCTTCTCCTCTCCTCTGTCTGGGCTAGCTGCACTCCCCCTAGCTGGTAACTCCTCCTTGGGTTCTTCATCCCAAAATGCAGCACCTTGCACTTTTTGGCATTAAAGCCCAGTTGCCAGGTGTCTGACCAGGTTTCAAGCTTTGCCAGATCATCCTGCAACCCCTGCCATCCCCCTAGGTCATCCACCACCGCGCCTACCTTGGTATGATCAGCAAACAGACTGATCTTACTCTTGATGTCCCACGATATGTCTGCAATGAATATCCCAAACAACACTGGTCCCAACACTGAGCCCTGTGGAACACCGCTCGTCACCGCCCTTGGGTGTGAGAGCTCCCCACCCACCACCACCCTCTGTTGCCTTCCCTGCAGCCAGTTTCCTACCCATCTCACCAGCTTTGCACCCGCCCCTGTGCCTACTAACTTCCTTCCCAGCCTTCCATGTGGCACTTGAGTTGAATGCCTTACTGAAGTCCAGATATGGACATCCACTACATGGCCCCTGTCCAGTTGCCTAGTTACCCAGTCATAGAACTCGACCAGGTTGGTTTGGCAGGATCTGCCACGATGAAGGCATGCTGTCTGCTGTCCTGTAGTCCTTGGCCTCTGGGAGGGCCACCAGCCTCTCCTTCAGGATAGTCTCCATTAGCTACCCACGATGGATGTGAGGCTCACTGGTCTGTAGTTTCGGTTCATCCTTGGGCCACTCTTGTGGAGGGAGCACCATGAGCCATCCTCCAGTCTGAGGTACACCCAGATGTAGTAAGCATTAACTAGGGTCTGCCAAAGGTCCTGCAAGGACCTCTGCCAGCTCCTTCAGTACCCTGGGTGGATGCCATCAGGGCCTGGCGCCTTGTCCACCTCAGTGCCTTCAAACCCTCTCGAACTCTGCTCTCCATGATTTCCCCATCTGTCACCACTTCCCCCTGCTTCTGCCATTTCTCCCACCTTGGGTGTCACCCCTCTCTTTAGTAAATACTGAGCAGAAGTACTCATTTAGTGCTTCCGCCTTATCGCACCCTGCTTCCACCAACCCCTCCTTCCTAATCCTTACTATGTGGTCCTTACAGCTCCTTTTCTCCTGATGTACTTAAAGAAGTCCTTTCCCTTCTTAATGCCTTGTGCCAGCCTGAGTTCCGTAGATGCTTTGGCTCCCCTTACTGCCCTTGTCACCTCCTTCGATTCTGTCAAGTACTCCTCCCTGTCCTTCCCCCTCCCTGTTTTCTTGTACTTCCTAAAGGCAGCTCTTTTCCTCCTTACCTTTTCCATGACCTCCTTGCTCAACCAGATTGGTTTCTTAGCCCTAGCCTTCTTGCTCTGGGCTTTGCAGCAGGTTTTGGTTGCCTCCAGTACCCCCAGCTTTATGAGCTCCCACCTCTGGTTAGTGTCCATACTAGATTGAATTCTGGCCAGGTACCCTTTTACCACTTCCCCCATCCTCCCAAAGTCGGCCCTCCTGAAGTCCAGCACTATTGTAGCCAGATTCCACTCCTTCCTTGCCCATATCCAATGTGAGCCATACTGAGCGGTGATCACTCCCTGACAGCGGTTCCTTCACTGTAAGTTCTCTCACAAAGTCCCCATTTGCCAGCACAAGGTCAAGGGTATTTCCTAACCTGGTTGGTTCACTGACCATTTGCAGCAGGAAGCTGTCCTGGAAGGCATCCAGCAGTACCTGCTCCCTTCTGTTCCTTTTTATATATATATATATATATATATAGATAGATATATATATGCAAAACACTTTCACCATTTCTGTGGCAAACTGCTTTTAGATAGGGCCTAAAGTCAGTATGTTTTTTGCAGGAGAAGATTAACAACAGTGGGAACAGGACCACATTTAGTATGAAAGGGACACTGTTAATCCTTTTTGTATCATTTTTTCTAGTTAAAATGCAATTCCTGGATTCCTTGCCTTCTGTAAAATTCATTGATGTTGCTTGTTGTGTTATTTGCTTCCTTTTAGTACCACTTATGGCAGCAAAATGTTTTCCTAAAGGAACAAGTTTCTGCTGCAAGTAAATATTAACATGCCTGTCAAATCCTACTTTGATCAACTCTAATTTCAGTAAGTCCTGAACAATACAAAGACCCCCTCCCCACAAGAGCCACTCCTTGAGGCTGTACCTTCTCTCTCTCCTCTAACTGTATCATGATTGGCTAGACTGTGTGGGAATTACCAGCTAGGAAAGATGCAGTGAAGCTGATCAAGGAGTGCAACACTGCAAACAAACTTTGTGATGCACCAGTATGGGCTAGGGGTGGTCTGTTTTTCACTTATAAACAGAAGAAAGAAATCAGAATCAAACAACCAGCTGCATCAGCAGTCTTTACAGTATGTGACCAGTCATACAGTGTGTTTGTTTTTAAAATAGGGACAAGTTGATGCCTAAGGGGTTTACAGACACTGTCCCTTAAACATTACGTGCAAACTAGTACTGTTGGAGACCATTTACAGAATATTCAGCCGAATATTTGGTAATCAACAACCAAATATTCAGTATTCAGTATTCGATGGAAATACTCGGCCCTACACAAAAATAAAACAAATTGCTCCCTCCCTCCTCTGCCACCCCAAGCAAGCAGCCAGAAACCCCCATCCCTCCACCCTCAGTTGAAAAGCACAGTTGCCCCCAGCATCCAGAAGTTTTTTTTAATATTGACATGCAAACTGTAGGTACAGCCCATATCGTAAGGTCAGATTTGTGAATGAATCATTCACAAATCTGGACTGCCTCAGACTATGGGCAGCTCACGCCCATTGGCTCTTGCTCTGCACCAATGGGCGGCAGCCCTATGGGGCGGCAGGCGGGTGGGATGCTGCCGGCTGCGAGAGAGGCGGGGTGGTGGGGCTCGTGGTGGGTGGGGTGGGAGGACACTAGATCACCAGGGATGTGGTGGGAAGTGCTAATTAATGCAGCCCGATCGGGCTTATTGGTCCACTGACCACCAGGATAAGTTCGGGGTGTGGTTATACATTTGCTGCCCGCGATCAGGCTTATCGTCCACTGACTACCAGGGATATGTTCGGGGTGTTTACACATTTGCTGCCCACGATCGGGCTTATCGGTCCACTGACCACCAGGGATATGTTCGGGATACTTGCTGCCCGCGATCGGGCTGGTGTGGGGGTTATTTCAGCTTTTGCCCTTGATCGGGACAGTCGGAAGTGAGGGGTTTAATGCTTTTGCCGATGATCGGACCAGTGGGGGTGGGGATTTTTACTCTTTGCCCGCGATCGGGCTGCAGGGGCATCGGTCCCCGATGGCTGCTGCCTGGCAGGGCTCCAGGCGCAAGTCCTCGGGGATCGGTGCACCTGCATGCTAATGGCATGCAAATGGGGCCATAAACAGATGCAAATGACCCCCTGTGCCTTGCATGAATTATGGCCCCATTTGCATGTCACCTTTGAATATCGGAATTTGGCGATGAAGCAATGGTACTTGCGCCCACGCAAGTTGAATGCTCCACTCTGACCACTTCATGTGTAGCCAAGTTCCACTGTCCATGCACAGTGGCTGTGGTGGGTGATATTCAAAGAGTTGCTCAATAGCGCAACTCCTTTGAATATCGCTAACCACACCCCTGCGCAACTATTTTGTGTAGCTCAACGGCTTGCGCCACAAAATAAGCACAGTTTGAATATCCGCCCTAGAACTAGAACCCAGAACTTCAGAGGGTTCTGACAACCCTGAACCTAGTTTCTTGATGAAGTTTTGTCCACTTTTTGTTTAGTTTCCCTTCTGTATTTTTTCTTTCCCCTTTGATTTATTTCTTTATGCAAAAGAATCATAATCAATCAAAATCTTTATTTATCCAGGCAAAACATCGTTGAGCATATCTCATTTGCAAGATGGACCTGGTTAGGTTAAGCTGTTACAAACATATATGTGCAAGCAGACAAGGTAATACAAAAGGTTTAAAGATTACAAAAATATACAGCGATCATAATAACACAAGATCCTCTTTGCCCCTACATCCTTTTATGTGGATTTGGTCCCCAAATTAAGGGTGATGGATGAAAGAAGATGCACCACATGTGAAGCCACCTGTTTGGCTAACAACATTCCCCCAAAGTGCGCCATTATCTCACCATAATTGCACCACTTAGGACCAAGACTTAGTTGTTGGTAGTTGCATCACAATTAACAGATAAATGTGCACCCACACAACTTAACCTACTGTATCATAATCAATATGACCAACAGTCGCTCAGAAAAAAAATTATAAGACCGCATCACTCCCAGAATGTAAACTGCCAGCCCAGGTCTTCCCCAAACTATTCTGATCACCACTTCTGAGGAACATTTTCTGAGCATTGTGCTAAACAAGCCAAAGATGGAAGGAACCCCTCCTGCTACCTGATGGAACCTTCTTGTCTTTTCCTGGATGTTAGCCTTGCTACTCAGCAGAGAAGGAAAACGTTTGGTTCACTTCAGCTAGGCCTTAGAGAACTTGGAGTCATGCATTTGCTATAGCTCCTGGCCCAACTCAGAGTTCTTTATTCTGGGAAAACATGTCCTTTTATTGACCCAGCAAAGGCCCAAAAGTATCTTGAAAAAAATAATAATAGCTTTTTTTGCTTAGGAAAGAGCCAAGGACTCTGATTCAGAGGAAGCGGTCTGAAAGGGGACACTAGTAAAATATGATTATAAACAGTTAACGGTTACCTTATAATTCAGTTCACTGTATATCTAGCCTCTTGCTACTCAGTTGACAATGCCAGAAGTTTCAGCACTGTTTCTAGTCATTGGTTAAACTGGTATTTAAGTGAGGCCACTCTAAGCATCTAGATTTCTAGGTGGAACTGTCATTTTAGGTGGTGGAACTCTCCTATAGTAATCCATGGAGGAAGGTGACAGAGGTAGTGGAACTGTTGTACAATTTTTAAGAGGTGCTGGATAACTGTGGCTCTTGCCCAAATCAATCCCTGCTCATAGCTGCTAAGTATGGAGGAAAAGGTTTTGTAATTGTTCTCACGGTGCTTTGCTGTTTATAGTTTACACCCTGGTGAGGTTTGGTGCTGCGACTGAGGTCAGATAATTAAAACATTTTCCTTTTACACTCCTCCTTAGCTGGTCATCGGCCTGGTAGTGCTCGTGCTGTTTTGTGGGACGTTCAGTTTTCCAGCTCAAGATGACTGCTGCCTTGTGGTTGGAGCATTATGGAGGAGTGCTAATGGTGCACTTTCCCTCATGCATCACGCAGCCACTGACATTGGGATCGCTCAGTTTTGGGACAGTGCATTGAATCAGTCCCGGAGAGTTACAACCCTTGAACTGTAATGCTATAATTTTGTTATATTACTGATTGTATATATATCAATCATTTGCATTGTTAGCATTAAAAATCTCTTTTCAGATCACTTGGCGCGTGATGATGCAGTTAATTTCTTGCTCTGCAGATGGGCTGTAAAGTTTTATTGCAGGTTTATATTTTTCAGTGAGGTATTTACGCTATCAATCCAGATCTCTAAGGTGGTTTGCTGAGGGGAGGTTGCTGTACTTAAGGGTGGGCATTATCACCGGCACGCTACCAATATTGGGGACATGGAAACCATGCGTCATTTATTTTATTTTTCTTTACCTGAGTGTTTCACTCTCAACTACCAGCTCTTCTTAAAATCAAGGACATATCCATGCTCTTACTGCAAATAACTCATGTTGGGAAATATCTGGTTTCATGGATGATATACTGAACCTTTTTGTGATTCCTTCACATTGACATAACACTTGATACAAGATGTAACATCACTTTTTATGGTATTTCTTGCATCTTATATTTCTGTAACCTTAAACCAAGTCACTTTTCAATGTAGTTGTTTATTTTGAAAAGCTGCAAAATAAAAAGTAAAAAAAAGCCTGTCTTTCACCCCAGTCCTCAGAATCTCAAGTTGACAGCTTGGCTCCTGAAAGGAAGAGATTGCTAAGGGTGGGATACCACCAGTCGGTAATCGACACCATGACATTGTCGAGAAGAGACTCTACAACCTCGACATGTAAGAAGCACTGGACAACATTCACAAAATGGTGCTCTAGTATATCAAGAGCACCTGAAAATGCATCTAATGTGGACATACTAACAAGAAGAGCTGGATAAGGGATTTTCACCATTGTCCCTGAGGCTACAGCTAGTGGCAGTAGAAACACGTGGTCAAATCAGACATCGCTGGGTACACACCCTGACATACAATGTTTTCTCAGTGCGGCTTCAGATGTCTGCCCCAAAGTCAAACAAGTCACTGCACCGTGGAAGCTCAGTGTAGCCCTCAGAGCAATGACCACAGCCCCATTTGAACCACTGACCACAATAGACATAAAATGAATGATCATCAAGATGGCCTTCCTGGTGGCGGTCTGTTTGGTAAGAAGGACAAGTGAACTACAAGGGCTTTCTTGCAAGGAACCGTACCTCATATTCTATGAGGACAGGGTGGCATTAAGAACGATATTCCCATTCTTGCCTAAAGTCGCTTCAGACGTTCATTTAAAAAGAAAAAGAAAAAAAAAGATTGAGCTACCGGCACAGCTGCCGACAACAGAAACCAATGTTGATCCAGGCCTTTGCACTCTCGAGATGAAAAGAGTCATAGCCACCTACATAAAGAGAACAGAAGAGTTGAAACGGAGAGACTGTTTGTCATGGTCCAGGGCTGCAGAAAGAGCTACACGGCCTCACACTCCACTATATCATCATAGCTAGAAACATCAATTCAGGCAGCATATAAAGCAAGTTTGCAAATGCCTCCAGACTTTAATGCCCACTCTACTAGAGCTGTCGCCACCTCTTGGGCCGAGAGAAACATGGCAACCGCAGAACAGATCTCTGCAGCAGCTACAGTACTTGGACCTCAATTCATATGTTTACCAGCCACTATAGACTCGTTGAGTCCTTTGAACATAAGACCAGTTTCAGTTGCTCAATACTGCTAGTGGTTAGACCACACCCTTCAGAACACGACGTGTCTCCCACCCATAATACTTCTGGTACTGCTTTTTAGAACTAGCTGTAAGCATCTTGAGTGCCTCAGCGATGATCCCTCACAATGGTAGTTTACTCACCTGGTAAAGGGGTGGGGGTATACATTTCTGAGGTACTCCATATCCTTCCCTGGAGACTATTGTGCCCAGACATGGTGTTGACAGTTTCGCTGGCATTCTGTATGGGCAGGATTACTTAGAGCAAAGTAATAGGAAATTGTGATTGGTTGGCATCCATGGCACTCCAGACATTACCTCATGGGTTTCAGCCCACCTGATAGGCTAGTGATGCACTGACCCAGATCAAATTTCCAACATATCCAGGTCCCAGAAACCCCTGCTCTCCAGTTTGAATCGTGCATCTGAACAAGGCAGTAGCACACCAGGAACCCCTGTCTGCTCTTCAAGGTAAGAACTTTAAAAAAAGGCTATATCTTTCAAGCTATAGCTGTTATATGACCATAGTCATAATTGTTCCTAAACAGGTGCAGCTATTTCTGTGTGTTTTTTCTTATTGGCTGGTCCTGCTCAGCGTGGTGGAAATGCTTGGGGTAAAAGTGCCCTCTTGCTGGTTCCCCTAACCCAGCGTTAAGGGAGTCTTAGCCAGCCCGCCCTCAGCGGGACCTTTTTAAATTATAAAATTTATATTGTTGAATCCCTTATGGTTTTTTCCATGTCCTCGGCCCTCCAGGGCGTTCCGCCCTAGGCCCAGGCAGAGCGAGCGTGGCCACCACGCAGTCCCTTGACCGTCGCTACGCTCGCTTACCCCACCCCCTCCCTCCTTTCTCCTCTGTCGTTTTCCGCCGCCCACTGGTGGCCGCTCCTCCTCCGGCGCCGTTGCGCTGTGTTCTCCCACGCGGCGCCGATGCGCCGCAGTCTCCCTCAGTCAGGTGAGGGCTGGGAGCCGCTAGGTCTCGTTTGGAGCCTCGCCCCTCTCGCGACTGGCGCGTCCGCCTAGGCCTCCGCTAGGCCTTCCGGCACGCCAGCCGCACGTTGACTCCAACCTAAGCTCTCTCTCTCCTGGATCGCTGCTCGCACATCGCGGCATACTTCTCTCATAGAGAGAGAAAGGGAGAGAGAGAGAGAGAGAGGGAGAGAAGGATAGAGGCGGGGGAGTGAGAAATAGCCTCAATCCCTAGGCAGGGGCTCGGCCCGGCGGGGTCAGGTGAAGGGCAGGTCCTTCTAGGACACAGTGGGATCTGCACATCAGGCAGATTAAGCAGCGAATTCTACAGGCACTGCTTGTGAGCAGCGCTTAAAAAGAAAGGGCTCTCAGCTGATACTTTGCCTGGCTGGAAAGATTGTTCTGTCTTGTTTTAAGGTGAAAGGGTCATTAGAAACTCTCCCTGGGAGAGCATTGCTGGTAGACCACCACCTGCACCCTTTTCGTTATACAAATTCAAGGATCTCTTCTGGGAGTGTCTTAATGAGCCAGTGCACTGCCTCAAACTAACAGTAGAAGCAGAGGTTTTTAGGCAGCCAACTGTTACCTTTCATTCTGAGGTACAGTTCTTTCTCCCTTGGGTATTTAGAAGATTGTGTACCTGTTGTTAAGGGGGGTGAGACAAGGTTGGAACCTGGCATCTGGTGAAGCTAACAGAGAAGGGTCGGGGCCCTTACAACCCTTTGCACGCCAGGGTTCCATTCCACCACCCGGTCCCTCACACAGCGACTCCTGGCAGGTGTTGTTTTCTCTGGTCCTCATCCAGTGCCCTCGGCCACCTCCCATAGCGGGCCCTGGCACTAGACCACCACCCGACGTTGCAGGGGTCCTCACATAGCACCCCCAACCTCGGGCACACCATCTGCAGCCTCTGTGATACAGGGCTCCCTTAGCACGTAAAAAAAAAAAAAAAAGAAAAGAGCAGGACGGTCTCCTAAATATACCTCTCTATTCCAGATGGTGAAAGCAAAGAAATGCCTGCAGCGCCATCCTCCTCCCCCAAACCCTGGGCCCCGCCGCGCCTGCCTTCTAGACGACGACGATCCTCCTTAGAACGGACCCGCCACTGGCCCCAGTAACCCTGGACTCAGCAACCCTACGTGGATGGATCCGGGCTCCTTTCTGATCTGGAATCAACAGACATGGTGGCCATGATGGAGAGCCAGCAGAACTTCATGCTCAAAATCATGGAGAAGCTGGAGGCCCTTACCAAAAATAGGACAAGACCATCCAACTCGGAACCCGAAAGGCTGGGGCCAGCCAGAGGAACTCCCTATTCCCGAGGACCTCCTCCCGACCATCCCTATCGACAACACGCATGAGGACGGAGAGAGAGATGACGCCGGGGACGAGGATGACGCGGAGTCGGACACCGAGGATACTGAGCTACAGATGGCCCCTTCGCGTACTTGGAAGTTATGTTCCTTCGACACCATCCCAGGGCTCATGAAGGTGATCAAGGCCACAATGGGGTTTGACACCGAAGACTCTGAAGAAGGCGGAACTGAATCTAAACTCGACCCGATGATCCAGCTAAGGCCGACAACCACAGAGACTTTTCCTGTCTGCCCAGCTATTGAGGACATTTTTAACACGGAGTGGCAATCCCCGGACCCAGGCAGGATGCCAAACCGCAAGAACCTGGACAGGATGTATCCGTGCAAGGGGTAGAATCGGACGCTTGGCAGGGCCCCACCATCGACCCTCAGGTGGCAGCACTCAGCAAGAAGACCGTGTCCCTTGCGCACGATAGCTCTCAAAGACCCTGCAGATAAAAAGGTTGAGGACATGTTAAAAAAGGTGTTTGAGATTGGGGGCATCATTGCTAAGGCAGCTACCACAGCCATTTACATTACTCGGGCACAGATCCGTTGGCTCCAAGAACTCCAGGAGCAGGCTACCCCTAAGTCCAGGGAGGCAGAGCTATTGGAGTGCACCCTGGATGCTGCCAGGTATCTGGCCGATATGGCGGTAGACACTCTGCGTCTCCAGGCAAGATCCACCGCTATCACCAACCAGGGCCCCGAGGGCTCCTGTGGCTGAAGCTATTGACGAGACCATGAATCTAAATCGTTGTTGCAGAATCTGCCTCATGGGGAAGCATGTGTTCGGGGAGGGCTGCAAGACTATCTAAAGCAAAAAGAGGAGGGTAGGGACCTCCTCAAGAATAGGTACAGGCCTTCTTACCTAGCCTCTTCCAGGCGGAGATTTCGAGGGAGGAGCAAACCTTACCAGCCCCGTCGAGACACACCTCAGCGATCTCAATCCTTTCGAGGACGAAGCTCATCCACCGGTTTCCGTGGCCCTTACGCTCAGAACTTTCAGCCCTCAGCTTCAGAGCACGGGGCCAAAGACCAGGAGGGAGAGGTAGAGGATTCAGGGGGAAACAGCAGTGACTGCTTCCCACCTCCGGCACAGGGCCAGGATCCCTACCCCTCGGTGGGGCAAAGACTGGCCCTCTTTGCCCACCAATGGATGACCACAACGTCGAACAGATGGGTGCGAGACGTAGTGTCAAAGGGGTACTCCATAGAGTTAACCCATGCCCATATTCCTCACAGGTTCGTCTCATCTCCCATAACCAGGAGGAAGGCATCCCCCCACCAGGTCCAACAACTCTTATCAGAGCTGATCCAGAATCGGGCCATCCAACCCGTACCGATTCTGGAGCAGGGAGGAGGAATCTACTCCATCTTTTTTCTCATCTCCAAAAAGACGGGGGAGCTCAGGCCAATCCTAGACCTAAAGTTCCTAAACCAGCATGTAGTCCCACACCGGTTCAAGATGGAGACCATACGTTCCACTCTCCGTTGTATCCGGGTAGGCGACTTTCTGACATCTATCAATTTAAAGGACGCCTACCTCCACATTCCCATCATCTGGAGGCACAGGCAATTCCTCCGTTTCCACATACTGGGCCATCACTTCCAGTACAAGGCGCTACCCTTCGGACTGTCGTCAGCCCCGAGAGTCTTCACCAAGGTCTCGATAACCCTAGTGGCCAGACTCAGGGAACAGGGACTGGACATCATCCCGTACCTAGACAACTGGCTCATTCATGCCCGATCCAAAGTCCAGGCTCGGACGCACACGGAAATCACCATCCAGGCACTTGAGGACCATGGCTGGGTGGTAAATTTAGAAAAGAGCCATCTCAGTCCCACACAACAGATTGAACATCTGGGGCGATCATCAACTTGGCCGAAGGATGGGCAAAACCGGCCCCAGCGCGAATCCACAACCTCAGGGAGCTGGCGCGCAAGATGAGGGCCAGCTCACACTCCACAATGGGAAAGATCACCCAATTGCTGGGCTGTATGGCCTCCTGCATAGACCTCGTGCCTTGGGCCAGGTGGCACATGCGCCCGCTCCAAAACCACGTCCTGTCCCGGGGAGCACCGAACGACGCACAACCTCCACTGCGTGGTACCTCTACCCAGGCAGTAAGATCCTCCCTAACTTGGTGGACGCTGGAAAGGAATCTATCCAGGGAGTTCTCTCGAACCACCCCGCCCAGTCGCCATAGAGATGGACGCGAGCCTTCGGGATGGGGAGCTTGTCTAGAGAGTCAACGGCACAGGGCCGATGGTCACCAGCGGAGGCGAGACTTCCATCAACATCCTGGAGATGAGGGCCGTGTTCCATGCGCTGAGGGCATTCAGGCACCTAATAACCCGATGGGAGGTCCTGATCCGTTCCGACAATCGGCGTGGCCGGTAGCCTACATGAAACAGGCGGGACCAGGAGCAGAGCCATGATGAGGGAGACAACGGCGGTCCTCAACTGGGCCCAGACCCACCTCATCCACCTGAGCGCAGTCCACCTGCAGGGAAACTGAATGTCAGGGCAGACTGGCTCAGCAGACAACAAGTACACCAGGGAATGGCACTTACACCTAAGCGCTATTCCAGGAGATCCAGGTGGCATGGGGGCCCGTCCCATGGATCTCATGGCATCTCGGGAGAAGCAGCAGGTCAGCAAAGTACTACTCGGCGCTTCAGGACGGTCTCTCCCAAGGGATGGACGCCCTATCACAGGTCTGGAGGAGGGGGAACGCTTACGTCTTCCCACCCCTCCCCCTGATCCCCCCAGGTCCTTGCCAAGATTCGGGTAACAGGCCTCACGGTCATCCTAGTGGCCCCATATTGGCCACGCAGAGCCTGGTTCGCTGCTGCACGAGAAATGACCGTGGACAACTTCCGGATACCCTACCGGCCGGATATGCTTTCACAGGGACCAGTGCTACACCCAGCACCTCGGACCCTGAAACTCACGGTCTGGCTTCTGAAAGGAGGAGACTGAAAGCAACAGGGTACCACGAATCGGTAATCAGTACCCTATTCCGGTCCAGGTGGGCCTCCACCACATCTACATACAAAAGGCAATGGGCCATCTTCACGCGGTGGTGTCGAGAACGGGGGACGGTACCCGAACAGACCAATCTGGCCAACATTCTCCTATTTCTCCAGCAGGGAGTGGATAAGGGCCTGGCACACTCCTCCCTCAGGGTACAACTGTCGGCCATAGGAGCGGCCACAGGCCTTGTGGAGGGGTACCCCCCAGGTGCGCACCCCGACTCCATATGCTTCTTGAGGGCGGTGGAGATCATGCGTCTGAGAACCAGGCTGGTGATCGCCCCGTGGGATCTCCCTATGGTTCTGGAATCTCTCAAATCGGCGCCCTACGAACCCCTCCAAGAGACAGATCTCTTTTGGGTCGGCCTCAAGGCATGCTTCCTGGTGGCCATCTGCTCGGCCAGGAGGGTTGGGGAGCTTGGCGCTCTGTCCTGTGCGGAACCCTACACAGTGTTCACACCACTGGGGGTCAGCCTGAGGACAGTTCCAGCTTTCCAGCCAAAAGTCCCTACCAACTTCCACAGGGAGCAGCCTATCGAACTACCCACGTTCCCTGAGGATCCCACTCAGAGCCACAGCGGGACCCCTCACCTCCTCGACGTGGGATCCGTCCTCGCGGTATACCTGACCAGAACACGCCCCATCCGCAAGACAGAGAGGCTGTTCATCGTCTCTAAGGGCCAGAGGCAGGGGCACGCCGCTTCCAAGTCTACCATCGCTGGATGGTTAAGACGAGTCGTCCAGAACGATACACAGCCAACCAACTGATTCCACCACAAGGGATCAAGGCCCATTCCACCAGAGCGGTGGCTGCTTCCTGGGCGGAGAGAGCTAGTGTGTCCACGGAGGACATCTGCAGAGCGGCCACTCGGTCCTCCATACACACCTTCGCCAGACACTACAGGCTGGAGCAACTCCGGGCCGTTCGTCCCTCCATCGCGACCCAGGTCCTAACTGCAGCTTCCTCAGCCGGTCACTCTTAGTCGCTCTTTCCCTCCCGGAGGACTAACTGCTTCTTATCTACCCATGAGGTAATGTCTGGAGTGCCATGGATGCCAACCAATCACAATGGGTGTTTACTCACCTGGTAAAGGTGATTGTGTTGGTTGGCATCCATGGCACTCCAAGGCCCTCCCTCAGAGTGGCTAGAATGACCGGCTCAGAGCCAAAAGGGTACCGAGTATCCAGTCTCTTTTTGGGGATAGACAACGTGAACGATGACATGACAATGACTTGTCGAACTCCGGTTCGAAAGTTAGATTGTTATAATAGGGAATAAAGTTCGGCCCCAGGGCCTTCTTTCTGTCATGTCGTAGTCCGACTCCTTGTATCCTGGCTCAAGCTTCTGGTATCTATGCTAACGTTATACACTGTATGTCTCCTTCTTTATACTAATTAACCTTATTTCAGCTATGGAAGATTCGAACTGGAGAACAGGGGTATCTGGGACCTGGATATGTTGGAAATTTGATCTGGGTCAGTGCATCACTAGCCTATCAGGTGGGCTGGAACCCATGAAGTAATGTCTGAGTGCCATGGATGCCAACCAACACAATCACCTTTACCAGGTGAGTAAACACCCATTAATCCTTACCAGTATTAACTGTAACTTGTTCCACTGTCTCTGCTTAGTCACAAGCGTACATGTATAACCAGTTTATTTCAGATCATAGGTTTGAAAGACATTGAAACTGAACTAGTCTGACCAGGTTTTAGCAGAAGGTGGGTCGGATTTCATCTTCAAAGTCACATGTGCATCTATAGCCTATCAGCAGTGTTGGGTAAGTTACTTTTTCTATTACGTTTGGAAACTTGTTCCATGAAGCTCTATGCAGTCACTAGCAAGGATGGAGAAGTACTAGAAAAAGTAATACACCTTACAATTATAGTTACTTATTTATTTTTATACAACAGCAATACAAAATAACAAATTAACAGATTACATTTTTTGAAAGTAATAAGTTAGTTACTAGTTACTTTCAAATAAATGTAATCAGTTACAATTACAATTTCTTTTGTATAAAAGATATAAGTAATTGTAACTCTAAGGTGTATTACTTTTCTAGTACTTCTCATCCTTGCTAGTGTGCACAGAGCTTTCTGGAACAAGTTTCCAAAAGTAATAGAAAGTAATAGAAAAGTAACTTATCCAACACTGCCTATCAGATGAACATAAACCTAGCTGTAAGGATATTGGAGTGCTTTAGAGACATACACCTCCACAATCACCTTTACCAGGTGAGTTAATTACTATTACCAACTCTCTGTAGCCTAGAACTGGGATCACACCTTTGTCTTTCTGAAGCACTCTTAAGTTTTAAACTTCTTACACATAACACACTGACCTTACTTCACTCTTCTGAGAGTCTATTTACTCTCACTTCAGGGTGACACTCTTACTTATTTTATTTATTTATTTAGCTTTTGTTAACCAGGTAAGTACACGAGACAAGACAATTGCCTATTTTCAGGTCCAACCCGGGAGAGTACAGGAATTACAGATTTAAATACATAGGATGACATGGTACAGATTAGAAACAGGTTACAAGTCATGTGAGGAAAACATGATACAGATTAAAACAGTTTACCAATCATAGTGAGGCATAGTTTTACACAGTATGCACACAACAGAATAACGCATGTAACAACTAAGAGCAGTACAAGACGTACAATTAGAGATTTGTTTCATCTTTAATATTTTACAAGCCATTTCATAGGATGTAAACTCTGCTTATGGTTAGGAATAACAAATGGATCCCTGTCCCTCTGCTCCAGGAGATCTACATTTTCGGATTTAGCCAAGCATAAAACGCTCTAATAGATGAACTGAACAGGCTGCCAGCTGAAGAAGTCTGTCTGCCGCCCACACAGTGTGAAATTCATACCACTCTCTGGACTCTCAGCCTGGAACTTGAACATGGTCTCTCACTCTGGCCTTCCTGTATGTGTCTTCTCCCCGTTACATGTTTGTTCATAACTAATATTTTATCCATTGCATATTCACAACAAATACAGAAAAAAAGTACACAGCTGAATATCTCCATTATTTTAACGATACAATTCAGCACATTCACACGTGTTACATCGCCGGGGGGTGGGGGGTCTGGTTAAAAACCAAAAACAAAGCTGCATGCAGTTTTCTACACAGTTTGCTAGTGGCACTAGGCACTGACCAAAAGTGCAGTAATGTAGACTATAAATTGTTCAGAAACTGCTTACTCAGAACCACAAGCGTCCCAAGTCTGAAAAGTATATACTGTTGTTATAATTGCAGTAAAATTGGTACATCAGTTGCAAGATGCAGTACCCCAGTACACAAATAACTAGAGCTGAATTAGCAAAGTAAGTTAACCATTTCTTGAAATATTTAATAATCTTATTTTCCTGATTAGTTACATAGAGCAGCTAGATACAGAAGGAATCTTTCACTGTAGTTGAGCTTCTGGCAGCGGGCGGGGGGTAATATGCTTTAAAGCAACCTACATGGTTTCAATGGGGAGGAGGTTGGGTGTTTTAAATTATGATTCTCACTGAAAAATGAAAAACATACAAAAAAAAACTGTAAAAAATAGAAATAAATATACATAAAAATCACATTGTTGTAATTTCAGTGTAAAATCAATTCAAACACACAGTCCTTTGGTACTGTTACTTCAAAATGGATAGGTCACATATTGCATTTTCTTTAAAAATTGTAACATTTAAAATATATATATATTTTTAACAAAGATTTTTTTTTATTTAAGAAACTTTACAAGTTAATAAAACTTACTAGAAACTGAACCTGGTAGAGGATACAAAGGCTTGATAAGGCAAACCTGGATTAAGAAATATAAAGCAAGGAGGATGAGGGATGGGGAAGAGAGGCCTCAGGAGGAAAAGAAGGATCCCTTGGAGAGTGATGACTGTGACAGGGTGGAATAGGACCCTATCCCATTTGTTATGGAGAAAGTGTTTAAATGCAAGGGTCTTTCCTTTCCTGTCTCTTCTCTGTCTGGTTGTGCAACCCAATTTTCCTGTGAGACCTCGGACTTGATCAACCAGACGATGTCACAATTCTTTGCCTCTCACTGTCTCTCAGTCTCCCTTGCTGTCTGTCTTTTCCTCCCTTGCATACTTGCTGATATAAAAATATGTGCAAATCATTGTATAGAAATGTAACTGATATTGAGATCCCTTTTGTTTGGAAAATGTATAGCATTACTGTTGAAATGTATATAATTATAATTTGAGATGACTGTAAAAGCTAATGGAAAACTCCAGCGGTTACTTGAGTGCAAATGTTGAGCCTTTTGCAAAAGCTGTAGGGGACCTCAAAGAAGCACACTGTGTTCTAGTAGCTCCTGAAACTTACAAGAACAGAACAGTTACAAGAATAGGATGCTTGCCAAGAGTGGGGGTTGAAAAGACTTATATAAGAGCTAAGCTGCAACTGCAAAAAAGATTATGAGAACAAGGGACACAGAGACTGAAAGAAAACTTTATTTTGTTTTGCCTTTGTAAATAGTTATACTGAACACGTTTATTTTATGATACTGCTAGTGTAAATAAAGAATTTTTGGTGAATTCTACAACTGCTCCTGGTGTTTCCTATGCTTCCTGACCTGTGCCTCAATGACAATGACATATCTTGTGCAGTGGATGCATGACAACTCACATGTGTAGTCTGTGGGAGGGTCCTTAATATTAAGCACAGCCCCATTGACATCTCAGACAATACTATGGTCATTGTGATAGTCTCTGCTAGGGAGTAAAGGGAGGGCCCACCCCCATGGAAATTCCCCACGTATATGTTGGGAGATGAGTTTTATGAATATCTAGAGGAGCAGTGGAAGACCTACATTGTGGCCAACGCAGGCTCCCCACATCAAAGGCAACAGTCCGGGATGCTGGGAAAGCATAAATGAGGGAATGATTATTAGCTATATGGTCCGAGTCAAGAAAAAGAGACAGGAAAAAAAACTCAATGTGGAGTCTCGTTTGAAGGACTTGGAGAAACGGGTGGCGGGAGGACAAAAGGGAGAGGTGAAGGCTATGTTGACAGCTACCAGGGAGGCATTAAATGCACTAGTACGAGGATAAGCATGGAAATCGTGGTTCTGTAAGAGACAGATGTTCAAGTGGGGCAATAAACCTGGGCCATTTATGGTGTGCCTGATGCGGGCCGGGGAGTGCCCTACCCGGACACCGGGGATTAGAGATGAGGGAGGCACTTTTCAGCGCAAAATGAGGAAGGTTAGGGAATGTTTGTGAGTTTTATAAGAAGCTCTATAGCACAGAATGTGGAGGTAAACTGGGCTTGGCTAGGGAGTTTCTGAGCTGAGTAACGCTCCAAGGTCACAGGAGAACAGAAAGATAAACTGAGCGAGTCTATCATAAGGGCAGAGGTGCTGAGGGCCATACAGAATTTAAAGGCAGGCAAGGCTAGTGGACCCGACGGATTTCCAGCAGAATATTATAAAGATATGGCAAATCAGCATGGGCCCACTGTGTGAGGTCTTTCAGCAATGGGAGGAGGGGGAGGGGTCACACTTCCTGACTCGTGCTTAGATGCAGTCATTTGTCTCATCCCTAAGCCAGGAAAAGATATGATGGAGTGTGCCTCATACAGGCCCATCTCTTTGCTGAATTGTGACTTAAACATTTTGGCAAAGATTCTGGCTACCAGGCTGGAACAGGTCCTTCCAAACCTTATTCACCCAGACCAGACCGGGTTCATAAAAGGGCGCCTCTTCTACCATAATGTTTGCCGTTTATTGAATGTAGTATGGAGAGCGAATCACTTGCAAGAAGATGCTTACATTATATCTGTGTGTAACCCCTCGGTGGCGCTATCCCAAGGGATACTACTCCTGCCTGAGTGATCAGCTGCAGGTTGAGGGGCCCAAGCTCGTAAAAAGAGTGCGTCCACCCAGAGGACAGGGTTAATGGCAGCATGATTGCTCTGGGTACAGCCCTCCGGGACACTGATACCCCCCTCTTTCCCCTCTAGTGGCCAAGGCAAGTCTGAGCTAACACAACCCCAGCACACATTGTAATGCACTGTAGACCTCTCTTTTATCACACTTACCACCAGGGCTGGATTGGCTGGAACAGCCCTGGAGACCCCCTGTAAAACAAGGCCTGTAACAGTAAACAACAATGTCACAGTACTTTCAATATAGAGGAACTTTAATTTGAACTTGGTTACAGGGAGCTACCCTGATATTTACTCACTCTACCCCAGACCAGGCAGTTCTCAGATGAAATAAGACCTGTAGACACAGTTGAATACAGATGAGAATGAAGTCTCTCGTGGTCCTCGTCGTTGATGCTGGTCTTTAGGCTGGCAGAACAACATAAAATAGGCCAAGAAAACATGCAACACAAAATGTTTTCGAACTGCTCGGTCTTGCAGCAGTAGAACTACACACATTTATATGTAAAGGCAACTTGGTCCTTTCTGGTCCTTCCAGGCAGGATGCAGACTGATCCTCTCTCCTCAAGATTATGGAATCAGATTATCTGCAGCTGCAGGCAGCAACTACCCAGGCTGGAAAAATGTGGACCCGCGGACCAATTGCCAAAAACAGTCTAGGCCTGACCTCTGAGAGCTGGCAGAATCCCCAAAGGCACACACACTAGCTCTCGGGCTGTCTCTTCACAATCTCTCCTTTTTCAGCAAAAGACCCCTTTTAATAAATGTCCCACTGTTCTGTAGCCCTAACAGTTCCTCTTAAGAGTCCAGTTTTAATTGAATCAAATGTTCCCCCAGGGAGTCGCAGCTCCTGTATCACACCACCCCTGGCAAACACACAGAGCTCATAAATATTCATAAGGGCCTTCAGTGCCCTGAGTTTGCCACTTGACCTTTTAGGTGCTCTGGAGGCAGCGCTCAAAGCGGCTGGCATTTTGTTTAATTTCAAATACATTCCCACTTTATTTTAAGTCCCCGGTGCCTATTTAACTTAACCATGGCACTGGGAACTGGAGACAAGACACAGAACAGCTTTCTGACCACAACGGCGGTCTGATGCGCAGTGCGCCTCCTCGATCGTGCGAGTGGTGGCCCAGGGATATGCCGACCACTCGCAAAGGAATTTGTGAGCCCTGGAAGGGCCCATTTAATGGGGGGACTGGGGAAACAGCAAACAGCCACTAAGGATGGGCGATGCTGGAGACAGCAGGAGGCACCTGAAGGCGCTACAGGTAAGCCAGCAAATGGGGGGCGTACTCTCCTCTGCCTTGGAAAGCTTGGTGTCCGTGTCAAGTCTTAAAATATATCATTAACCACTAATTCATTTTCAGATATACTTTTGCTAGCACTCTTATTACAATATAAACTGTGTACATGAAACATACTATTACTTTTAGTCTTTTTAGCATTGTACTAGGTTTCTGATTTCAGTAGGTATACTTCAATGGCTTAGCATTCTTATTACTGTAACTGTATGACATTTTCAACAATATCATATTTACCACATTATTTTGAAACACTTCACCTTATTCCCCTCTGGTTACCCTTAAACCCCTTGTTGTACTGAGAGGGCACCTTTATCCGGGTGGAGGGTTTGAATACCATTTTGGGCAGGAAGTTTGGCGTGACATAGACCCCTTTGTGGACAACATTCATGTGCATATTGACAGGCCGACCTGGGATGTCATAAGTGAGCTTCAAAACTGGCTTTACAGCTTGCTCAGAACTACGTGGCAAAGGGGCACTGGCACTGCGTGGTGAAGACTCATTATCATTTCCAGGGTTATTTCGGCAAAGTCCGGTTCATTCACAACATCACTTTCTGGTTCTTCGCTGATACTTTCAGTGGTAGGAAACAGTTCATGTAGCCCACTCAGTTTGTTCTCACCTGCACTGTCCATTGTAGGTTCACTACCTGCCTCTTGGGGTTCAGCTTGAGGTATTTCCATTAGTTCCACCATACACAGAGATCCAACTTCATCAGGTTCCATACTATGAGCGTGACTTCCTGGAGGTTCAGGCACAAGAGATGAACTAGAATCTGGCACCACAGCTGGGGGTTCGGGTTCGTCCCCATACTTAGCAGAAGGAATTCCCTGGAACACTCTCTTCAGTTCACAAGAGGGATAGAAAACAGAACAGAATTCACATTCGTCATCACTTTCGGTGTTTGCATTGTCTGCAGAATTTAAGGCATTTGGAACAACAGATTGGGAAGCAGGGGTTTGCTGATCTTGTCACTTCCCTTTAGTGGTTGATCTAGTGGCTGGACGCCGAGGAGCATCAGTCTCTTGAACGTTGTTGATCACTATTTGGCCGATGGGTAACAGGTGGTTCCGGTGGATAGTTTTCACAGCACAGGGGTCCCCTTCCGGATGTATTTTATACACTGGTAGATCGTGCAACTTACTAACTACAATGTATGGGATGTGACTCCAGCGGTCTGCTATTTTATGTTTTCCTGTTAGTCCAAAGTTCCTCATTAGCACCCTGTCACCTGGTTGAAGCTCTTGGGCTTGTACACATTTGTCTTGCCGGATTTTATTAGGTTTCTTTTTGCAGCCGTGATGTTTGCAAGCTGATAGGCAGGGTCAAGCTCAGCTTTCAGGTTTTTTACATACTGTGGATAGTTGTCTGATCTAACACCATCTGGCGACACTCCGAAACATACATCTATCGGGAGGCTAGCTTCTCTGCCAAACATGGGGTGGTACGGTGAAAACCTAGTGGCATAGTTTTTGGTACAATTATAAGCATGTACAAGTGCATTTATCTGCTGACTCCACTTTAGCTTATCTGGAGGCTGCAAGGTGACCAGTATATCCAGTAGAGTCCTGTTGAACCTTTCGGGTTGCGGGTCTCCTTGGGGGTGATATGATTTTTTTCTGGATTTTGTTACACCCCATAGGAACAACAGTTCTTTAATAAGTCTACTTTCAAAGTCATGCCCTTGGTCTGAATGAATGCACTGGGGGGCGTCATAATGTACGAAAAACTTGTCTATAAGTACCTTGGCAACAGTTTAGGCTTTTTGGTCTCTGGTTGGGTAGGCTTGTGCATAACTCGTGAAGTGATTGGTAAGTACCAGGATGTTGGAAATGCCCTTAGAATCTGGCTCGAGATTGAGGAAGTCGACACAGACAAGTTCCTTGGGGGCACTCGTGACGATATTTACCATAGGGGCAGCTCTTTGGGGTGGGGCCTTGTGCTGAAGACAACTACTGCATGTTTTAATGTGATGTTTGATGTTTTGACTCATTTTGGGCCAATAGAAATGTGTCCGGGCCAGATCAAGAGTTCTTTCACCACCCAAATGTCCCATTTGGCCATGTAAGGCTTTTAGAACAGCTTCTTTGAATTTTGCTGGGAGTACTAATTGCTTCCTTACAATTTCACCTTGGCTGTTGGTAAGCTCTCGGTACAACAATGTCTCTTGAAGCTTGAGCTTGGTCCCCTCGTGGAGAAGCAAAACAGTATTGGGGTCCCTGGATTGCACCTTGGAAGGTCTTCCCCTTTTCAAAGCATTGATTACTGGTCTAGTCACTAGATCATAGTGCTGTTCTCTTTGAATGTCAGCTGGCGTTAGCTGTGGGAACTCAAGTCCAAAGCGGTGAAACTACAATAGGCAGCTAGCACGCATTTTCTTGGGGTCCCAAACAATTTACAGGTTCGTAGGACAGAACTTCTTCTTGGTCAAACTTATGGCACAGTGCTTTTACAGACTGCTCAGGGATGTGCACCCACTGTTGGTCAGGCACCGGTCTTCAGAAAGAGCACCTGCATCTATGTGGTTTAGACCTGGTCGGTATTCCACCGCATAGTTATAAGTTGCTAGGGCATAGAGCCATCTGTGTCCGGTACCATCTAGTCTAGCTGTCGTTTGAATGCAAGTTAAGGGATTTTTATCAGTCTTGACTAGGATTTTGGCACCATACAGATAGTCATGATATTGGTTGAGTATGGCCCACCTCAGAGTGAAAAACTCTAGTTTGTGCACCGGATAGTTCTTTTTGGACAGGGTCAAACTTCTGCTAGCAAAGGCGACAGGGCACAGGCCATCCTGATGTTCTTGGTAGAGTACTGCTCCAAGACTACTCAAACTGGCATTTGTGTGCAACACATAAGGCTTGGATGGGTCAGCATAAGCAAGTATAGGCGCTTGAGTCAGCCTGTATATTATCTCTTCAAAAGCAGTGTCACAATCAGAAGTCCGTCTTTTTCCAAACAACTCATTTGGCCTGAAATATGTTTTTCCAGTGTCTTGGCCAGAACCCTTCTTGACCTTTTTTTTAGTTGGTGGATACCCTTGAGTCAAGTTTAACGGGACAAATCACCTTGATGTAGTCCTTGACAAATCGGCGATAGTAGCCACAGAATCCAAGGAACCTTTCAAGCTCATTTAATGTGTTGGGCTTTGGCCAGCTGGTTAAAGCTTCCACTTTACTGGGATCAGTTTGTATGCCCTCCGATGATGCAATGTGGCCCACATATTTGACCAAACTCTGGAAAAATTGGCATTTATCAATAGACAACTTAAGACTGAACTCTTCAGGTCTGTCCAGCACTTTGAATAAGCGAGTCTCATGCTCCTCTAGAGTTCTTCCAAAGATTATGATGTCGTCCAGGTAGAGTAGACTCTCCAAAGAGTCATGTCCCCACAGCACACTCCATCAATCATTGAAAAGTTGCTTGGCTCACCTGAGATGCTTTGGGGCATGCATAGAACTCATAGAACCAAAACGGACAAATGAAGGCATTTTTCCTGGTCAGCAGGGCCATTGGGATCTGATAGTATCCGCCTAAAGGTCGAGGATGGAAAGCCATTTGCTCCCATTTAGACAATCCAGGGCATTCTGTATGCGCAGCATTGTGTACTGGTTGAGCACAGTTCTTTGATTGAGGGTCCATAATCAACACATACTGACAGAACCATTCTTCTTCCACACCATAACAATTGGGGAGGCATATGGACTGTGGGACTCTGTATGGTGCCTACTGGCTAACATCTCTTGTAGATGACGTCTGACACTGTCTACACAAAGGTGACAGTATCTGACCTCTCTCTGAAGGGTCTCTCCATTGTGCAACTGAAAGTGGTGTTCAGCACCCGTGACACAACCAACATCCCATTCTTGGAGGCAGAATACCTTGTCTCTCTGGGCCAGCTTGCTACTGATCCTGGTTCTCCAGCTGTCTTGGAGTGGTGAATCTCCAAAATCGAACATATCTGGCGATACCTCGCATCCCTTTCAGTGCTGTACTTGGATGGAAGTACAGCAGTGTCAGCACAATATACTTTAGCCAGGGTACATCCTCTGGATACTGTGATGTCTCGGTCTGTAACATTTTGCACTCGTACTATCACTCGTCGGGCATAACCATGAGCATGAGCCTGGGCTGGAAGCACATTGGGTTTGAGCAGCAGCTCTTTGGGAAGTTTTCCTTCATCTGGAGCGTCCAGCATCAAAATTGTATTAGTCACATCTCTTTGCAATCACACTTCACTGCAGATACTGCTTTCCGCATTGGAGGTAGGGTGATAGGGGCAGGGTCTTTCTTCCAGACCATGCCAACAGGCTCATCTTGTTCACTCGGCTCAGGGTACATATGCTTCCTCGAGGGCTTTTACTAGATAAATCACAGGGCTTTTTCTGTCCTTTCCCTCTGTCTCTCGTCACACAGCTGGGCCAGGCACCCAAACAGGTGTGCATTTATGCCAGTGAGGATGGGGATGCCATCATAGAGCCAGATAGAAGGGCAAACCAGGGCTAGAGTCTCCACAGTATCCTCCACACCAGCAACAGAAGATGGAAAAGAAAGCCACACCTTCAAATAGCCGAGGTATAGGTAAGATGTTTTGCTCAACCCCCACACATATATATTCCTTCAAGAGGGCGTAATGGATGATCAGATAAATGTTGCTCATGCCAATCTTGAAAGATTATAGTGACTTGGGACCTGCTATGTAGCACAGCTCGAGCCAGAATCCCATCTATACGCACTGTAGTGTCCATGGATGGGCCTACCAATTTGGACCCGTCCAGAGGGACAATAGCAGGGGTTTGGACAGACGATTTGGCCACAAAGAAGTTTAAGTTAGGATTTCTTGAACCTTTATGGTGGTTGTTTCCGGCACCCCTTGGCCACTGATTTGCTTTCCGAAGCTTTCCTTGAAGCCTGTTTACCACCTGTTCTAAGTTTTTCTGAGACCGGCACTCTCTCTTCATATGGCTATCCTTACCACAGTTGTGACAAATGATAGACTCCTAGGTCATCCTTGGCGAGAACATTGCGTGAGGAATTGCAGTGGTAACAAGAGATCGGGGTCCGAAGTCTGCGTGCAGTGGTGAGGGTGATGCAACGCGTCGTAAAAGTTCCTTTATGATGGCAGTCAATTCTCTGATCTCCGCACTGAGCTGGCCCAAGCAGGAGGTGCTGGGGGGCACTTCCACCCCCATGGCCAACACGCTGTGAGAAGGACTTGAATCTTGGTCTATGGGGAACGCTTGTAGAGGCGCCCACCTTCATCTCTCTGACTTCCTTTAGTAGCTCTCTCCACAACTCGGCCCAGGGTGGAAAATCCTTAGCAGTCTCAGAGTGCTCGTTAGATGCTGATTTCCACCCCTGAACCTCACTTGCCTGATCACTCTTGGTCACTTGAACAGCAGCAGCAGCAGATATTGGTGCAGTCCCCCGGTCACCTTTGCTCAACCCCCACAAATTTCTTTCTTTAGTTCGTCATAGGAGGGGGGCAATTCCAGCCACGTTGCAAGATGCAGATGAAGCAGTAATAACTCTGAGAATGGAGCAGACTTAAGGATCCAGTCCAGCCTAGTTCATTCTTACTTGTCTGGTGCCAGACTACCCTTTCTGAGGCACTTTTATAGCACCTTTTCAAGTCGAGGTACATACACTGATAATGGCTCCATTTGGTACTGCTGTGTATTTCTTACTGTCCACCATAGATCCTCATCTAAATCCGGACTCCCATACACATTTTCCAATGCATCAAGATAATCCTGTGCAGTGGCTTCAGGGTTATTGGCACATATGGTAGCCAGAGCAGGACCTTGGAGGCTCTCACTCAACCTCTTTCTTTTCTCTGCTTCTGAACATTGCCATTCAGGTACTAAAGAGGCAACATAGTCTATCCAGGTCTCCCAGTCATCCTTTCCGGGGTGGGAGGAGTCTTAGAATATTCCCAACCTCGATAGGAGTCGTGACTAGCTGCAGGCACAGATATAGGGGCTGGCACTGGCGCGGGCACAGCAGCCGGGGTGGGAGCAGGTACTAGAGTGGATGGAAGTGTTGGGGAATGAACACCCCCAGGTGGCAGGAATAATTTATTAGTCCTCTACGGTCTTCCCCTCCTCTAGTAACAACTTATCAAACTTCTCCTCAAAAGTCTCAGATAAGGGTGGGGTCTCATCCTCCCCGGGGTCTTTACTGTCTTTAGTTATTACCCTCCACGCAACTGGGACCCCTTCTGGGGCAGTAGTCTGTGGCACTTTAGTGCTGTCCACAGGGTCACTACACTCCACCTAGGCCATGAGCGTTTGGGCAGTTAAATCAGCCTGTTGACCCACCACTACAGTATTTTTCAAACATTCTGCTTTTGAAAGTTCCCCTTCTACTGTGTCCTTACCCCATGCCCAAGGGGATACCCAGTATAAGCAAAGTATTATGGGGGTCATACTCTTGCCCCATACACCACCCCACCAACTAGTGCACAGCTACTTTTACCAGGATAGCCATTAGCCTTTAACAATATTTCTTGATTTCGGCCACTAGGGGTGCTAATCCCAGTGGTGCTTCCAAGATGTAACCCCTAGGTGGCACTATCCCAGGGATACTACCCTGCCTGCGTGATCAGCTGCAGGTTGAGGGGTCTGAGCTTGGAAAAGGGTGCCCCACCCAGAGGACAGGGTTAATGGCAGCGTGACTGCTCTGGGTACAGCCCTCCAAGACACTGATTCCCCCCCTCCTTTCCCCTCTAGTGGCTAAGGCAAGTCTGAGCTAACACAACCCCAACACACACTGTAATGCACTGTGGACCTCTCTTGTACCACACCTACTACCAGGGCTGGATTGGCTGGAACGGCCCTGGAGACCCCCTGTAAAACAAGGCCTGTAACAGTAAACAACAATATCACAGTACTTTCAATATAAAGGAACACCACAACTAGTTTGGATGCAAAAAGATTTAGATCTGATTTATGAGGGGGATGTGAACAAGGGAGGGGCAGTAATCTAGAGGTTGATTTTAGATGATTGATTCAGGTTATAAGGCATGCACACAAAGGTCCCTGTAACACAGTCACACACATTCTGGGTACCCAGTTGGAACTACAGGCTAGCCTGAAGTGTTGCCTGGATTAGCTGAGCAGCAGCTGTGTTGGGGCCTTTGATGGAAAGAAACACAACATGCACTGTAACCCTTAATTTGTAATCCGAGCCGGATGGCGCTGTCCAAAACAGTTAACAACCCACAATTAAATCGGATGACACACTTTAATTTGAACTTAGTTGCAGGGAGCTACCCGATATTTACTCACTCTACCCCAGACCAGACGGTTTTCCGATGAAATAAGACCTGTAGACACGGTTGGATACAGATGAGGATGAAGTCCCTCGTGGTCCTTGTTGAGGATGCTGGTCTTCAAGCTGGCAGAACAACATAAAACAGGCTGAGAACATGCAACACGAACGTTGAACTACTCGGCGTGCAGCAGTAGAACAACTACACACATTTATATGTAAAGGCACCTTGTCCTTCCAGGTGGGATGCAGGCTGATTCTCTCTTCAAGATTATGGAATCAGATTATCTGCAGCTGCAGGCAACAGCTACCCAGGCTGGATAAATATGGACCATGACCAACTGCCGAAAACAGTCTAGGCCAGGTAGGCCTGACATCTGAGCGCCGGCAGACTCCCCAAAGGCACACACTAGCTCTTGGGCTGTCTCTTCACAGGCTCTCCTTTTTCAGCAAAAGCCCCCTTTTATATGGGGCAGATTTCCTGAGATCTTACTGGCTGTCAAATTTGTCTCAAACAGTTCCCAGATGGTTCTTGGCCGGTGTTTTGGTGGCTAGAAATTGTCCCAGTTCATTTTCCACAAGTCAATGATAAACCCCCAGAAGCTCTTTTCTTAAAGCCTGGCTTCCGATTGGTGGCAAAACACTAAAATGTTGGCTGCAGTTAGTTCCCACAGTAATCAATTCCCCTATCTCCTCACATAACTTTCTGGGGCAGCCAGGAATTTAACTTTCATTTAATAAATGTCTCACTGTTCTGTAGCCCTAACAATTCTCCCTTAAACAAGTCCACTTTTAATTGAATCAGATGTTCCCCAAGGGAGTCGCAGCTCCCATAACACACTACCCCAGCAAACACACAGAGATCATAAATATTCATAAGGGACTTCAGTGCCCTGAGTTTGCCCATTGACCTTTTAGGTGCCCTGGAGGCAGCGCTCATGGCGGCTGCCGTTTTATTTAATTTCAAACACATTCCCACTTTATTTTAAGTCCCGGGTGCCTATTTAACTTAACCACAGCACCGGGAACTGGAGACAAGACACAGAACGGCTTTGACTGCACATGTCTGATATACAGCCTCCTATTGTGTGAGCGCTGACCCAGGTATATGCCACTGGCACGCAGTGAATTTACTTAGCCCCAAAGGGCTCATTTAAATGGGGACTGGGAAATGGCAAAAAGCTACTTAAGGACGGGCGGACGCCAGGAGACAGCGGAGGCACCTGAAGGCACTACAGGTAAGCCCCCAAATGGGGAGAGGCGTTACATAGATGCAGAAAAGGCGTTTGATCGGGGAGTGGGGATATTTGTTTGAGGTGATGTCCGGTTTGGTCTGGGTGAAGCCTTATTAGTTGGGTACAGGCGGTGTATAAGTCCCTAGGGCACAGATAGTGGTGAACGTGCACTATCAGAAAGGTTCAACCTGGCAAGGGAATGAGGCAAGGATGTCCCTCTCCCTTGCTATTTGCATTAGTGTTGGAGCCACTGACGCTGGTAGTCAGACAGTGTAGAAACATTAGGGATGGAAGGTGTGTGGTATCCAGCATAAAATCACCCTTTATGCGGATGATATGCTCCTGTTTGTGCAGGACCCCTGTCTTCAGTGCCACCACTGTTGGCTCTAATTGATTTGTTTGCTCAGTTTTCAGAGTATAAAATTAATCTCGGTAAATCCAATTGCTCTGCTTACCAGGAGGAGGCAGAAGGGATATGGGGTTAAAGGTGGCAAGCAAGTGTTTCACATACCTAGGTATACAGGTGGGTAAATCACTGGGATCTATTTATGAGCTGAACTATACTCCCTTAATTAAAACAACAGAAATTGACTTGTGCAGGTGGGATTTCTTCCCCATATCCTGGCTGGGTAGAGTTAACTTAAAATGAATATCCTACCCAGGATGCTCTACATTATGCAGATGGTGCATATTGGATTACCAAGGGGGAACATTAAGAGAGTAGAATCTACGTTCTCTAACTTCATTTGGCAGGGGAAATGACCAAGGGTTTGTTTGCAGAGACTGATGGCGGAGACTGCTGGGGGGGATTGAATGCCCTGGATCTTCGTAACTATTACTTGTTCATCCAGCATCACTACATTTATGATTGGGTTAATCAACCGAGGCTTGCTAGCTGGGTGGACTTGGAACGGGTCGGCTGCCCTAGCAGGGTTTCGGCATACCTGGATAGCCAAGGCCAGAAGGCTTATAGAACAGTTGGAGAAGGTAACCCATTGCTAAGGACAGTGCTGGATGGTTGGGGGCAACTTATGCGTGCCAGGAAGGTATGTTATGTGGAAGCACTTTTGCTCCCAGTAGCTAAGAGCCCTTTTTCCTGCCAGGGTTGGAGGACCCAGGGTTTCGGGAGTAGGCAAAGGAATCTTAGTGTGGGAGACATGTTCCTTAGAGGACCATGTGTTCCTTTGCAGACTTACAACACTACCTGGGGCTAGACAAGTATCACCTCTTAGATATCTACAGATTCGTGCTTAGGTAATGGGTTTGGGTAGGGGAGAGCCGGGACCCACGAGCTGGAACCGTTGGAACAATTAATATATCAGGCCAAGAGGGATACCAAGGGCTTTATCCGGAAGGCAGCACATGCAGGGAAACAGTACTATCCAGACCTAACCCAAAAAACTAAGATGTTGTGGGAAAGGGACATGGGGCTGTAGATAGGAGAGGAGAATTAGAGGATAATGATTACTATGCACATGGGAATAGTGGTTTGTAACAAATTTAAAGAGACCTTTTATAAGTTTGTTTACAGACTTTACTGCCCCCCCCAGTGATAGTGAATGCATTTTACCCAGCAGTCTCGCCCAAATGTGGTAGATCTGACAAGGAAATGGGGACCTACTTTCATTGCTTCTGGTCCTGCCCAGTATTGCAAGAATTTTGGAAGAAAATAGTACTAGAGGTGTCTACGATGGCGGGCACAACATTTCTGTTAGACTCCCTAGTATGCCTGTTTGGGTTGAAAACTGATTGGGGAGGTGGGTTCTGCTCCCCAGATGGGTTAGGGTTCTGTTGATACTAGCACGACACTGTATCCAAAATATTTGGGTCTCGAATGCTGTACTCACGTTCCAACAGTGGCATACTCTATCATTACAAACACTGGCATTAGAGAGGTTAATGCATGTGGTCAGAGGCAGGGGGAGGGCTTCCGTCGTAGTTGGGCACCTTACCTAGCCTCACTGAGCCCGGCGGAGGCCTTGGTCCTGCAGGACAGTTTGGAGGGAGAGCCACAAAGGGGGATGGAGCTCCCTGCCCTAGCGGGTAGGATATCCATACTGGAGACCAGACCCTCAACATAAAAGGAGGCTAGGGAACCTGTTTGGATTCAGCCACACCAAATTAAGATACAATTTAAAGGAGAACTAAAGTCAAAATTTGCAAAAAAATATGTTGTGTAGAGTGTTTTGATTTGCAGGTATACTCCTAGTAAGGCCTTCCCTTTATTTGTTGAAATAAGTTTTTCTAAATTTGCTTGCTGGTTTTATGGCCCTGGGATCTATATTATCATTTCTAATGGCCTTTCTTGTTCCTACAATGCCTCCTGTCCCATGTGACTTTGATGTATCCAGGACCATTGATTCAGTGAGTAATAATTGCTGCAGCAGCATCTACTGTCATGGTCCTGAGATTCTGACTTCAACTAAATAACTATCTAATCCAAACCTTAGTTTATGTATGTGTTTAGGTCTAGTCAGCAGAAGTGAAAGTTTTGTTTTTTAAAGCTTTTCATGTTATCAGACTACACACAACGATTAGCAATGCACACAAATCACTCAAGGTCACAAATGACTCAGATCCTACAATTAGTGAAGACTCTAGCTGTTTCCTTACAGAATAGCCCACTCAGTTATCCCTCAGACATGTGCCATGTGCTTAGAACTCCCTGAACAAGGAGAGTTCAGTAACATAATAGCCCTATTATAAACTTGTGAAAACACAGCTCTTGTTGAAGTAATGGTCCAGAACACATCACAGTCACATGGGACAGGAGGCGTTGTAGGAACAAGAAGAGCCATTAGAAATGCTAATATGGAGATCCCCAGGGGCCATAAAACCAGCAAGTAAATTTAGAGAAAAACTTTTCCGCAAGTAAAGGGAAGGACTTACTGGGAGAACACCTACAAATCAAAACACTCTGCTCAAAATATTTTTTTGTAAATTTTGGATTTAGTTCTCCTTTGAAGATATAACTGACTGACTATGAAATGATTTTGGAAGATTGTACGTACCTATGGAAGATTAATTTGTGACATGGATGTATTTGTGTGTACTGTCATTGTTACATATATTTGTGGATGTAAAACAGAAAATTCTTTAATAAAGATTATACAGAAAAAAAATAAGCACAGTTTAAAACATAATTTAGCAGGAGGTCTGATTAATCTGGAAAGGCCATGCAAAGAAGCGAGTCTTTAGACCCTTTTGAACTCCTCCACCATTGGGGTCTCCCTGACCAAGACAGGAAACATGTTCCAGAGGGCCGGATCAGTGACCTCATAGGCTCGGACGTCAGAGGTTTTCAACCTGGCCCTTAGAACTGTCAGGAGGCCCCAAGTGGAGAAGCAGAGGGAGTGGACTGAGGAGGCAGATGTTAGGAGATCAGCCAGGTAGTCAGGGCACAGTCTGTATAGGGCCTTATAAATGAGCAAGCCCACTTTGAAGATGATCCTCCACCTGACTGGCAGCCAGTGCAGAGCTTGCAGGACTGGGATCGCATGACTAGACCTTGACAGGCCCATCAGTAACCTGGCCGCCGCGTTCTGCACCAGCTGCTGCCGGCAGAAGATCCCTCCACTGGCCCCAATGTAAAGAGCATTACAGTAATCCAGCCATAGATGTAACAAAGGCATGGACCAGCGATGGCAGGTCTTCAGGTGGAAGTAGGGGTTTAATCCTGGCGATGTGCCTTGAGTGGTAAAATCCATTTTGGACGACAGATGACACCTGAACATCCAGCGTCAGTCTCATCCAGGATGATGCCAAGATTTCTCATTGTAGGGGAGACCATCAATGGAGCGGTCCCTAGGACTAGTCCCGAGGCCTCTCTGGAGGCACTTCCATCACACCCGCGACCCGGCTTAATCACTAGTACCTCCGTCAAATCTGGATTCAGTCACAACCAGTTAGAGGACATCCAGTCGTTTGATCTCCAACAGACAGCTGTTAAGCACATCCACGGTGTCACGTGTTCCAGGGGCAAGGGACATATACAGCTAGGTATCTTCTGTATAACAGTGAAAACCCAGACTGTAACACCTAATGAGCTCACCCAGGGGTAGCATATGCACTGCGAATAATATTGGCGAAAAAATCAAGCACTGAGGTACTCCATAGGACAGGTACTTCAGGGAGGAGGAGAAATTCCCCATCACCACCTGTTGCATCCTACCTGAGAGGTAGGACTCAAACCAGTTGATGACCGTATTGGTGAGTCCATAATACTCTCTAAGGCAATCCAGTAGCACAATGTGATCCATGGTGTCAAAGGCTGAGGAGAGATCCAGGAGAACAAGAATTGACCTGTCTCCTCTATCCCTCGCCCTGAGGTGGTCATTTTGCACCCTAACCAACACCGTATCAGTGCTGTGCCTTGCCCTGAAACCCAACTGGAAAGGCTTGTAGATGTCAAAGGTCAGAAGCTGCTCCTCCAGCTGCTGTGCCACTATTTCCTCAACAACCTTACCTCAGAAGGGAAGATTGGAGATTGGTCGATAATACGCTAGGACATTAGGGTCGGGAGAGGGCTTTTTCAGAAGGGGTCTCACCAGTGGCTCTTTCAAGGCATCTGGAAAAACTCCCTCCGACAACAAACGCCGGATAATCCCAGCTTACACTGGACCAGTAACCTCAACACATCCCATCAAGAAACGAGTCGGGGCCTGGTCCATTTCACAGTAAGTGTGCTTCAGCTTTGAGATCACCCCTATAACCTCAGCCACCTGTACTGGTCTAAACTCCTTCTATATAATAGGAGTGCCTCTGCACATACCAGGCCAGTCACTGTGAGGCAAAGCTTGCCTTATTGGCAGGATGCCTTACCAGATGGAGGACACCCTGTCGAAGAAGAACTGAGCAAACTCCTCGCATAAAGCAATTGAAAAGACTCTTTTTTGATGAAGACAGACCAGAGGAAGAATTCTGTCCACAGTCCGAAAAAGCGGAGATGGTCTGTTCCTCCCTGCAGCAATCTCTCTGAATGGGAACTCTGCCTTCTTACAGTTGATTGCCCCTTGGTACTCACCATAGTGAGCACACAAGGCCAGTTTGTCCTCCTCAGAACAAGTCTACCGCCAGCAGCTCTCCAACGTTCACTCCTTGATCTTCATCACCTTGAGATTCCCATCAAACCAGGGGGGTCTCAAGCGAGAGATATGGGTCATACACGGACCAGTGTGATGGCATTGAGCGTTTCGGAGACCGACGTATTATAGGTGCCCACCGTACATGCAGAAATCACACTGGATAAATCATATAGTCCTGTGAACCTCTCACAATGGCCTGTACAAAAATGGACACAGGGCAGAGATACTTTGCATAACTAGCCCTATCACTGTGGAACTCCTCTCCCCCATTAAAGAATGACAGTCTCCTGGCACTTTTTTTTTTTTTTTTATACTTTTTATTACTCCTCCATGGAGCTGATGGGTAGCTCTGACCATCTCTTGGATGGACTCATTCTCCTACCCGAACATGTCGTGTCATCATGGACCCTGTCGGTTCCCAGCCTTTTTCCGCCTTTCTCCCCATGGCACCTGAACCATGCAATGGGTGGGGGCAGCTACCCTGCCTCATAGAAGCAGCCATATGCCCTGGATGGATGCCTCCTCTTCTGGGCGGCACGCCTGTGCTGACACCCAGCCACTGCTGGTTGCCAGTCTATAGCGCACCATACTCCGCTGTTCACCTCCTAATTTATATCCTTTATGTCCCATCCTATTGTTATGCACCGTGCCAACCTTGTCCTAGAGCCAGCCTTGAAATGCTTGTTACTTTAGGTATTTTTCTTGTCTCCTCAACTGTCCATGTGTGAACTTTTGCCAGCCGTGCTCTAGAGCTAGCCTTGTCATGCCTGTTTATTTCCTATGTATTTTTCTCGATTCCGCAACTGTCTATGTACAAATTTTCGTGCCACCCTGCTTTAGAGCCAGTCCTGAAATGCCTGTTTTTCCTATGTATTTCTTTCGATTCCTCAACTGTTTATGTATGAAGTTTTTCACCTGTAACTCTCCCGGGTCGCACCTGAAAATAGGCACTTGGCTGTCTAGTGTGCTAACCCGGTTAACAAAAGCAAATAAATAAATACTGTCCCCCCTCCCAGAGGAAGGAGCGCTGCCTACAGACACTCAAATCTTCCTCCCTGCGACCCCCATACAACCCGAGTGCATTCCTGAACCGGGGTCACCGGTGTGGCGCAAGGTGTGGCATCCAGCGCCCTCAACCCTCAGCGCCCGGCCTGACGTGGCACATTCAAACTAACCCTCAAGGAGCATCTCCTTTCCCTTTATAAATCACTAACATGATTTCAGCCAATCAGTGTGCAGTCACTGTATATCTTATCATGTGTACAGTGTGCTGTCGTGCAAGATCGTTAGGGGAGAACGCGTCACTTCAAGCGTCACAGGGGAGGACAGCATAACTAAATTTAAAAAAAAAAGGCTCTATACCTATTATAAATCACTTGAACTAGACTCGAGTAATAATAAGTTAATAGGGCCTCCAAGGGGTGTCTCTTATAGTATAAGAGACACCTCTTGTGAGGTTTGGGCAGACAGAACCACTTAGCTTGGCTTTGTAGTCCTCTCGCCCAGACCACATGCTTGGTGTCTCTTATACTATAAGACACCCTCCACGGAGGCCCTATTAAATTACAGCCAAATGCAGCTGCTGAAATTCTACTACAGTATATGACTTTGGGTATTGGATTTTTAGTTGACCATACTTTATGTCGTAAATGCTTGCCTGTTGTATGGAACTTGCTGTACCTGTGACTTCCTTTTCCCTGTGAGGCATGTCTAGTGACAAATTGAAAGAAACTGTCAAGCTATTAGAGTGTCTAGTTTCTTGTTGTATCAGTTTGCACAAATGTTTTGTACAACTTAATGTTGCAGTGTTTCTTCAATGTTTGAATCCTGTATGACATACAAAGAAGTTAGGGGACCTAGGTGCAGAGAGGGGACTCATCTCATTGACTGAAACTGACTGAGGGGATAGAAGTTCGAGGGTAGAAGTGAGTGCAGTCAGATCAGTTGACAGATCGGTTACTAGTGGGATGCCATAAGGTTCGGTGTTAGCTCTGTTCCTAGTCAACAGGTATATTAGTGAATCTGGGGAAAGAATGCAGAGTAAAATGTGTCTTTCTGCACGTGACACAAAGATCTGTGGAAGAGTGGCTAGTGAAGAAGGAGTTAGGGAAATGAGAGAACATAGAGAAACTGGAGAGGTGGTCAAAAGTTTGGCAGCTGAAATTTAATGCAAATAACTGAAAAGTAGTGCAGACTGGGGAAAATCTGTGTATAAACTACTTGATGTGAGGGTACAAATTGGCAAGTCTATCAAGGAAAGAGACTCGGGGGGTTATTACAAGCAATAACCAGAAAACAAAGCGTACATTAAAGCTACCATGTTGGGTTCTATCAGGAGAGGACTTGAAGGTAGGAACAGAGATGTGATATTGCCCTTGTATCAGTTTCTGTTTGGACCCCACCTAGAGTACTGTGCACAGTTTTAGAACCCTCATTTGAAAAAAAGGATAGAGACAGACTGGTGGTACTACAGCATAGGATAACTAAAAGGATTCATGGACAGCAAGGAAAACCACATGAGGAAATACTGGCAGGCTTGAACATGTACACCATGGAAGAAAAAAGGGAAACTGGAGACATGATTGGATCTTACAAATTGCTGACGGGAATAAATAAGGTTGATAGTGGGGTCCTGCTCACCAGGAATGACAACACAGTGACCCTGGGTCATGGGTGGGGACTATCGGGGAATATTTAAAAGGAATTTCAGAAAGTACTATGTCACAGAAAGGGTTGTTTGTTTATACAGCAATAGCCATTGAGCAAAGCTTATTATAATGGTGATCCTAGTCATGCAAAAGGGCATCACATATATTACATTCTGCAATAACAGTGCATAATCTAATAACAAATATAAATAATGTACCAGGCTGTGAATAAATAGAATGGATTACCAGGGGAAGTTATTGAAGCTGGATCTATTCATAGTTTTAAGAAAGGATGGGATATGTCCAGATGATTAGTTGCATCTAGTTCAGGGAATAGGACCATGTGAAAGTAGGGACATGGGTGAGTTAGTTGGAGATAGAAAATAATATATCAAAATGTAAATAGTCTATGCATTCAGCAATGCTAAAAGTAGTAAATAGACTATAGTTAGCATGTTTAGACAGGGAAGGAAAAAGGATAGATGTGAATGATAAATAATATGTTTACGTCACCGAGTGGCCAGTTAATTAGACAAATCAGGCCGCTGTATATGTGAAACACATAATTGCATACTGACAGTACTGTGGTGATGTTCGTGAACTGTCTAAATAAACTGTTCCTCCTGTTTTACATTGCAAGTTCCTGTCTGAACGAAACTGCACTGAAACTGAAAACCTTTCAATAAAATATAAGTCACAGAAAAAAGGATGTAGTTAGCAATTTTTGAGCAGAATGGGTGGACCTCAGGTCTTTAGCTGCTGTAATATTTTCTGTGTACCTTTGTATCTATTTCCAGGTCGCTCCGAAAATCAGACTTTTAGTTCCAGTGGGCCCATTTGTTTAACAAAATTTATTGATTTATTTTTTATTTCAAACGTTTTACCAGGAAAGACATAACTGGGCTGCTATCAGTTTGTTTTTAAGATGCACCCTGGGGAAGGGGAGAGGGATAAATATCTAGAACCAGTAATGTATAGAAGTGCAAGGCAGTACAGTAATACAAATAAAGTAATGTGCAGCAACACCAACAATAAACAGGTGTGCAGGATTCTGTTTAATTCTTAAAGCTCAGTAAAATAAAAAAATGCAAATCTCCGGTGAGGGTGGGCCACAGTGAGTGAGAGCCGTGTGGGCCACCTGATGTACAACATATGTAAAGAAGCCCAGTACAAAATGATTAACAAATTTATATCCCCACCCCAGCATAGTACGTTTAATAAGGTCATGTCACCAGTATGTGGATGATGTAAACTGGAGAGGGGTACATGTTTTCATTATTTCTTTGATTATCAACCCTTCACCCATATTGATTTCAGGTGGCAAGAAAGATAAGTCAGATATTCAACATTCCTAAGGCTGATACAGACACATCTCTCCGTTTGGGGATAGAAGATATAGCAGGAAGAGAAGGGACACCCTACTTTAGGGTAATGGGAATAACATTGGTAATAACATGTAAAGCATGCAGAATATGTGGATATCCCAGCAAAAGCCTACCTAACAGTTTAGTAGACAGAGGTTCAGTGATCATTAACACTTTGCCACTAGAAAGACTGACCTATGGACGGTGGGGTAGAATAAACAAGGCTCTCGGTAGGATTTTTAGTTCAGGGGTCCAGGATTTTAGGGGGGGAGAGAATGTGGGGTCAGCTAAAGTTTGGGGTCTTCTTGGATTTTTCTGAGGGTCCCCAATAAAGTAGGTAACTGGAGCAAGCTGTTAAAAACAAAAAACAAAAAAATACCTTGAATACAAAAAGCCACTTTGAATTGCACATGTGTACTGTTTTACACCATTGGGACTTCTTTGGTCTTGCAATGTGAGCTTCTCTGGGATCGCGGTATCGAGTTAGTGAGTCGTGGCTGAGGACAGCTGCTTCATAATATTGAAGAAGGTGTGGTCTTCTGGAGGTGACCTAGGGGTGTGCTTGACAGAATCCTTGCTGATGGAAGACAAGGGTCATGGGATCTTTATCTTCCACCTGGACTGTAACCAGAGATGGGCATGGATCTGCCTTTTTTGAAGGGGGGGGAACGTTGGGTCCCTATTAGTCGATTGGTCATGTTGATTAATTAAACTCGAACAGTAAGTAGTATAAAAAGGTCTGGAAATATCATCCCCATAGAAGTCAATGGGGCGAGCTCACGCAGCCTTCATTTTGTGACATCACAAAACAGGGCTGCGTGGGCCAGCGTGGGGGCGTGGTTTTTGGACTGGGAAGTCTGTCCATTTTTCGGCACTATGCAGAACAGCAATTTTACGAGGGATATAACTTTCACAACAAAAGGAATTTACATGCTGCATTTCGGCTAGGGACTCCTTTACAGGTCAGTTATCGACCACACTGGGGGGGTCATACTAGTAACCTGCTGTTTAAGGCACCTAAGCACCTTAGCTCCCTCCTCCTTGACAAGGAGCCATGCAGGATTGACCTTTGGGGTAAGAGGGTTTAAGCTTCCTCGGGCTGAGGATTGCCAGTCCCACATGGTAAAGTACCAAAAATACCAACTGGAAGAAGGGCAAAGCCACTGCCCAAGCCCTCCTGGATGGTATGCAAAAGCAGGAGATTCTCAAATGCTTGCAGACCACTGAGGACATTAGCAAGCACCTCTTGCGGGCCCTCTATGATATTTTGGACACTATTGCTATTGCTGCAGCCACCGGCATTTGCCTACATAGGCACTCATTGCTGAGGGTCTCTCTTCGCTGCTGATGTTCAGCAGAAGGTGCTTAATATGCCCGCTTTAATGGTTCTAAGCTTTTTGATCTGTATGTCCAGGACATCATTAATGACTTGCAGGAATCTGGCAGGGCTCTGAAATCTGTTCACTCACTCTACCATATGCAACCTAAGAGCAGGCAGCACCCTCCCATTTGTAAGGCTTCCAATAGGCCAGGAGCAGCCTCTCGGCCCCAAGGCAAATGCAGAGGCTCTGCCATCTGGCCCACTGCCTTCACTGCTGGGGCTGCGGCCAAGAATCCCAGCAGTGATGGACCAGCCCAGTAGCTGGATCCGCTTCCACTTGACTCCTTGCCAGACCCCCACCTTCCAGTCCTGGACCAAAAGGTGGTGGTCAGAGGTCGGTTCTCCCTCCATTTCAATCAGTGGAGAACAACTTCAGCAGATGACTGGTTTCTGCAAATCATAGAAAGGTGTTACACTCTGGAGCTCACAGAGCAGCCTCCAGAAACTCCCATCTGCTCCCCAGCTACCCTCCCCCGGCCCACTTCACTGTTTTCTGGTAGGAGGTACAGTCCCTTCTGCGCAAATAGGCCATAGAGCCAGTGCCCAGGTGCCAGAGAAACAAGGGTTTTTATTCCAGGTTTTTCCTGGTCCCCAAAAAGACCGGCGATCTGAAACCCAATCTATGACTTAGGACCTCAGTCTGTATGTCCAGTACAAAAAGTTTCTAATGGTAACTTTGCCAGGTCTGATGCCCCTTCTCAAGCAAGGCGACTGGCTGTGTTCTCTGGACATGCAGGATACATACCAGCACATCTCGGTGTTTCCTTTCAGAGAAGGTTTCTCCGGTTTCTTTTTCAGGGCGAGCATTACCAGTTCAAGGTGCTGCCCTTTGGCTTATCCTCTGTGCTATGGGTCTTTACCAAGTGCTTAGCCGCACTAGCTGCAGACCTCAGAAGGGAGGGAATGTATGTTTCCTGTACCTGGACAGTTGTCCTAAAGGCCTCATCTAGAGATTCTTCTGGGACCCTGGAGAGAATGCTCCATTTGTTTCTCTCCATGGTATTGCTGTCAACCTGTGCAAGTCGGTCATGGTTCCATCCCAAAGGCTGCAATACACAGGGTGGTTCTAGATTCAGTGCAGGGAAGGCCTTTCTGCCTCAAGCCAGGGTGGAGTGCCTTATTGCTCAAGCTCAAGACGTGGCCCCAAAGCCGTTACATCCCTGCCAGGGTGTACCTGAGACTGTTGGGTCTGATGGCGGCCATACCCACCGTTTCACTGGCCAAGCGCCATATGAGCATGCTCCAGCGGACTCTCCAGGTGCAATGCGACCAGCAAATGGATGATTTGGATCAGTTAGTGACAGTCTTCTCCCCAGTCCGCAAAGTACTCCAGTGGTGGTGGACCCCCTAAACCTGTCACAGGGGGGTTCATTTCAGATCTCCTTTCCTCAGCAGATCCTCACCACGGATGCCTCCAGTTTGGGCTGGGGGGCCCACCTAGGTCCTTTTCAAACTCAGGGCTCTTAGTCCCAGATCAAAACCCTCCCTGCACATCCAATGTCCTGGAGATGGGGGCAGTTCTGTATGCCATGCAGGCCTTTCAGAATCATCTTCTCCCAGACCAGTTGCTGATCCAGTCAGATGACCTCAGTGTTGTGTACTGCATCAACCAATAGAGGGGAATACATTCGTACCCCCTTTATGCAGGGAGGCCATGAAAATGTGATATTGGGCATTGGACCACAGCCTGATACTCTCGGCAGTCCACGTCCCATGAATGTTAAACACTGTGGTGGACAGCCTTAGCCAGGCTCAATCCAGCATGCATGAGTGGGAACTTCTCTCATCTGTTGTAGAAGATCTGTTCAACAGATGAGGTCATCTAAGTTGTACCTTTTTGCATCCCCACTCAACATAAAACTGACCAATTTCTTCACTAGATCCAGGGCCTAGAGTTTTCTGATGAAGCATGCTGTCCCTCTCCTGGAGTGAGAGGTTTCTTTATGCCTTCCCCCCATTTCCTCTAATTCAGATGGTACTCATCAAACTGCAGATGGAGGGGGCCACCATGATCCTGGTAATTCCATTCTGGCCTCGTCAGATATGGTTTTCTCTTCTACAGCAGCTGGCAGAGGAACCTTCAGTCCCTTTCCCCTCTGCAGGAATCTGCTGACGCAGGATCAGGGGACCCTGGTACATCCCAACCTCAGGTCCCTCCATCTGCACACCTGGCTCCTGAGAATGTAGCCATCACCAGATTTAGGGTTTCTTTTATTTATTTTTTTATCACCACTCTATTTTTCCTCCTGCAGCCATAGTCCCTGCCTACCTCCAGCCACCACTCCTCCTCACCGCCGACCCTGGAGTTCGTGCATGCCCAGCTGGCATACGCTGCTGCACCATCGAGTGGGGCCTCCACCGATGCCCCGCGCTCCCGGCCAGGATCCATTATGGCACACACCTCTTTCCAGGCATTAGCTGGCTGGTGAAGCTGTGGCTGTCAAGCTGCCACGGGCTTTGTGCTGCCATTTCCTCCTTATGTGGTCTCCTAGAGTCGGCGCGTAATGACACGCAAGCGCCCGGCGCCTGCGCACTCCACCCTTTTCTGCACCACTGTAGTAGTGCCCCCGGTTGTCACCAGGGGCTGCCTGGATCCTCCCGGGATGAGAGCAGTCCTCCAGGCGTCAGTCTCATCCTCCTGATGCCCCAGGCTTGTGTCGAACCTGGGTCTCCTAGTGTGACACGAGGTGTGGCGATCTAGCGCCTCAACCCTCTGCGCCACCAGGCCAGCCCAGATTTGGGGTTTTCTAATAAGTGGCCGGACATCCTTGTGGCCATGACCTCCACCAGAGCCAGTTGTCTCCCATACCTTTTGAGGGGCACTCTTTACCTGAAACCTCCAATCTGTTCCCCTGTTTCAGCTTGGGATTTGAGTTTCGTTTTTAAGAGGTAGACCCTGTCTCCTTTTGAGCCAGCCGCAATTTTAGAGCTACGCTTCCTTTCCTGGAAGGCATTATGTTTAGTTGCTATTACTTCTGCTCAAAGAATTTCAGAGCTTAATGCCCTTTGGTGCAAGAAGCCTTATAGAGTGCCTTTGCACACTAATCCTAAATTTCTTCCTAAGCTGGTATCTAAGTTACACTGAACCAATCTATCCAGCTTCCTGTTTATTTTCCAGAGCGTGCCATTCTAGAGGAAGCACTGCTCCATATGTTGGATGTGGACAGAACTTTTAAATATTACCTGCTCCGAACAAGGAATTTAGAAATAAGCAGTTGTTTGTTTCTTTTGCCCCAGGTAGAGAGGTGCTCAGGTTTCCAAACAATGTTTGTCAAATAGTTGGCTAACTGCATTGCATTCTGCTACAAGTACGGCAAAGAACTGCCTGGGATAGTCAAAGCTCATTCCATAAGAGGCATGGATAGCTACCTCTGTAGCTTGTTTCTTAGGGGTCTCAGCCGCTGACATTTATGTGGCTCCCACCTGGAGTACCGTTCACACTTTTACCAAGCACTACAGTCTGGACATTGCCTCTAGAGCCTGTGCCGTATTTAGCAGGGCTGTGCTATAGGGCCTTTTGTCTTCAGCTTAAGGTTGGCCTGCCTCCCAGACTGTTTGCACCTGTAACTGCTTGGAACTCAGTTCTTCGGTGTGATCTGATGACTGAGCAGATACCCCCAAAGAAGATAGAACAGTTGCGTAAGAACTTACTGTAACAGTAGGTCTTCGAGGAGATCTCAGTCATCAGGTCTGTTTTCCCTCCCACCATCCCCCTTTTTTGGGGGGAACTCTTTCCTGGAACTGGCTATCTGGTGTATCCAGCCTTTTGTAAGGGCCTGGGCATCTCTCTCTCTCTCTCTCTCTCTCTCTCTCTCTCTCTCTCTCTCTCTCTCTCTCTCTCTCTCTCTCTCTCTCTGTCTCTGTCTCTCTCTCTCTCTCTCTCTCTCTCTCTCTCTCTCTCTCTCTCTCTCTCTCTCTCTCTCTCTCTCTCTCTCTCTCTCTCTCTCTCTCTCTCTCTCTCTCTCTCTCTCTCTCTCTCTCTCTCTGTCTCTCTCTCTCTCTCTCTCTCTCTCTCTCTTCTCTCTCTCTCTCTCTCTCTCTCTCTCTCTCTCTCTCTGTCTCTCTCTCTGTCTCTCTCTCTCTCTCTCTCTTCTCTCTCTCTCTCTCTCTCTCTCTCTCTCTCTCTCTCTCTCTCTGTCTCTCTCTCTCTCTCTCTCTCTCTCTCTCTCTCTCTCTCTCTCTCTCTCTCTCTCTCTCTCTCTCTCTCTCTCTCTCTCTCTCTCTCTCTCTCTCTCTCTCTCTCTCTCTCTCTCTCTCTCTCTCTCTCTCTCTCTCTCTCTCTCTCTCTCTCTCTCTCTCTCTCTCTCTCTCTCTCTCTCTCTCTCTCTCTCTCTCTCTCTCTCTCTCTCTCTCTCTCTCTCTCTCTGTCTCTCTCTCTCTCTCTCTCTCTCTCTCTCTCTCTCTCTCTCTCTCTCTGTCTCTCTCTCTCTCTCTCTCTCTCTCTCTGTCTCTCTCTCTCTCTCTCTCTCTCTCTCTCTCTCTCTCTCTCTCTCTGTCTCTCTCTCTCTCTCTCTCTCTCTCTCTCTCTCTCTCTCTCTCTCTCTCTCTCTCTCTCTCTCTCTCTCTCTCTCTCTCTCTCTCTGTCTCTCTCTCTCTCTCTCTCTCTCTCTCTCTCTCTCTCTCTCTCTCTCTCTCCCGGTCCCCCATGGCTTGATCTGTGCTGTGCTCCCTTTGTCTCCGGGGGAAAGAATTGAAGAGGGAGCAGGTCTGCTGACGCCTTTATAGGGTTGGTGACGATGCTACATGATGTCGACATGGGCAGCCCAAGTTGTACTGCTGAAAATCTTCCATGTGGATTCTGCTTCATGGATGGTGAAGTTCCTTCGGTGTGACCTGATGACTGAGATCCCCTCAAAGATCTACTGTTACGATGAGTGTACATAACTGTTTTTCTTGTAACGTTACCGGCCGTCTGTAATGTTACAAGAACAGCAAACATGGATCGCGTCCACAACACTGTAGGATGGTAGAACTACGCTACAAATCATGTTAGAACCCTGATCAGAGCAAGTTTCTAGCACAGTTTCAGACCAAACGGTTGAAGGCAACCTCTATCGGACTTGTGTGGCTCTTTCACGTTGCTGCCACAATGAGAAAGCATTCAGCATATCACAGAGCTGTGATGAGCTCCCAAACAATCTGATGTAACTTTCTGCAGGATCTGTTACCACGACCTGTCACGAGTATCCCAGCATGCATTGTGGACCGCTTGATACTTTCGCGATACTGCCGCCAATCATACCTAGGAACTCAAGCGGGCAAGCACAGTGTCAGAGCTCAGTGAACGTCCGACAGCTGTGCTCAAGCATGGAAATAAAACATCTTTAAAACATTTTAAAGTAAATGTTGAAGGTTCCCACAGCAAATGGGAGTAGTAAACTGTAGGTGTTGTGAATCAATTTCCTACCATTCAAACTGCCAAATAGTGCTGTTTCTATGAAAAAATCCTTTTATTTTGGTGCTCTGCTTCATTAGCAACCCCGCCCTTTTTTCTCTAGTGCTGCAACACCCAACTGTGACATAATACCAGGAAACAAAGTTATTGAAGGGACACTGTCAGTTTTTAGTTTTAGATAGACAAATCAGCTATGTACTGTACCCACAATGCCTCACTATGTAAATTAGTATACTTGTTATTATATTTCTTTGCTCACTAAAGAAATAGGAGACTACATCTCAAGTCTTATAACCAGATATGGTATGCACAATGTATTGTTGTGAAAATAAAAGCTTACTGTACTCTAGGAATTGTTCGCTAGCTTTTTATTTTTCACGTACTTCGCGCTAATGATTTTCTGCAAATCATAGAAAAGTGTTACACTCTGGAGCTCACAGAGCAGCCTCCAGAAACTCCCTATCTACCCCCCCAGCTACCCCCCGGCCCACTTCACTGTTTTCTGGTAGGAGGTACAGTCCCTTCTGCGCAAATAGGCCATAGAGCCAGAATAGCGCGAACATTACCGAATAGCAAATGTATTTTTTCTGTGAACCAGTATTGTACATGTGCTCATTTGAAAACACTAATGAATGAAGCAACCAATATGAACAAGTAAAACATTATACTTTGTTTAATTTGTTTTAAAATTATTTTGAAAAAAAAAAAACGTCGGTGCTCTGGAGATACTCAATTCAGTTTCGATTTTCCTCACATTCAGAATTGTTCTGCAAAAAAAAAAAAAGAATCACTGTAGTAGCAGGCTAACAACAACAAAAAACTGATTGCTACTACAGTCTCAATTAGTTCTACTCACCGATTCTGGCATCCAAGCATCTCTCGTGGGCTCCTGAAATGCCTGCCTCCTTAAACCCCCGGACACAATCTTCTTTTCTCTCTCTAAGTTTACTGAAGCTGTTCTCCACCCACATTGCATGTTTTTCTTTTAATGTGGACATTTTAAGATCGATTTTCACTGTATGTGAACCATCAGAGAGATGGTCTGATATCGCTTCGGCATACCAGGATGTGAAGCACTGCTTCATATGATCTTTAAAGAGCTTGTTTAGTGAAATGTTGAGGGCTGTAGTAAGTCAGTGCAGGAAGCCGGCACAAAAACAGGAATGAAACCTGCCCTCTAACTGCTCAAGTACAGCTGCTGTAGTATGCGCCCTGAAAAGGTCTAGAATGAGGAGCCCTTTCTGTTCATTTGGCAGCCCCAAAGAACGCTTGGTGCTAGCAGGGTGCAGTACAAGCACAGCTTCAATGTACTGCTGTGTTGTAATTTTGTTTGCCCAGTGATTGGGCGAATGTGTAATACACCAATCTCTGGGAAATTTATGAATGGGGTGACATGCTGTAGTTTTACCTCCGTAGATCATTTGAGGCGGCAGCAAATCACCAGCAAGTATACGCCCAAGTACCAACGACACCTGCCTTTTGTCTCCGAGTCCCACTAGGGCCACTTTTCTGGACCCTGTTGCCGCCATCGTCCACTGTGACACCGGGATGAGATTTACCCCCCGTCTCATCTATGTTCACCACAAGCTCTGGGGGGGATCAGCTCTTGAGCCACTGCTTTAGCGATTCTTGCCAAAATCCTCTTCAATTGTATGAAATTGAGTGGTGTTTTTGGGCAGCTTTGGTTCCTTATACAGCTGTAGCCCATCCTGTTTAGGAAACCCCAAGCCCATTTGGTGGTGATATTAACACTGCCACTGTTCTCCACCAAGAACTGTGGACTATTCGATTCACAGTTCCAAGGGCAATGGCATACACCACCCGTGCATTCACCACCACACCCTCGGCTCGGAAGCTGGTAATAATGAAGCGTAGCTTGTCCTCTGCCTCCTCTATAAGCAAGGTAGGGCTGCCACGAGGTTTGGTTGGGAGAGATGGCATCAATAGAGTGGGATCCGGGGTAAGTTTCAGTCGCTCTTTATAGTCCGTTTTGAATTTTTGGACTGTGGACTCATTAATGTTGTGACCATACTTGTTTGAATAGTACCTGACCGCTGACATCACCCCATTCTCGGTTGCATATCATCTGATTTCAAATCGGACCTCGCCAGTGTAAGAGGCATAGGTAGAAGGGCGGCTTTTTGTTGGGTGGTGGTTGTAAGCACTTAATTCGAGAGCAACTGCACTAGCAGTGTCCATGTCCAGGCCAGTTCGTGGTTGCTAGCTGCTCTGAGGACACCTCGTGTAGATCAAGAGGTACTCTCTTTTGCAAGCTTTGCCAGCAGCTATCCAACGCAAAGATGGACATTTCAGCGATTCAGCAGCAAATACAGTAATGAAGTAACGAGCAATGATCAAATACGAACAAGTATGCAGTAGTTTATAATATACTACATACTGCAGTCAGGACAGGCTGATGTTAATTGGCAGTTTACCAATTACAGTACATCACAGCCCACTAATTACTCTAGACCAATAACATTATACCAGCAATCAAATATTTTAATTGAAGTGAACAAGGCGTGAAAATTTCAAACCACGATGAAGTCATAAGATATTATTGCAAACATTCCGGATGCAAACAAATTCTGTTCTACAGTATATTGTTGACACCACTACAGAAATATGGGACAGCATCTCACAGGATGGGAGGACAGAAGAACTATGGGTGCAGTTCCAAGATGCAAAGAATAGGACACTGAAGATGGGGATGGTGTGCAGACCACCAGCTCAGGGATTGACCTGGACAGGGAATTAGCTGAGCAAATTAAGAGGGTCTGTAGGAAGGGAGCACAGTGATGGTGGGGAATTCAACCTGCCGAGGGTGGAGTGGGGCACCCCGTCCACCACAAGTTCAAGGGAGTGGGTCCTGTTAGAAGCATTTCAAGACGGCTTTCTGTCACAGCTAGTCCAGGGGCTGACTCGGTTAGAAAGGACTCTGGACCTTGTACTGGATAACGGGGAAGCTTTAAGGAATCTGGAAGTGGAGGAACCACTGGCTGGGAGTGACCACTATTTGGTGTGATTCATGCTCAACATGGGGAGGAAAAGGGGCATGGGTACAAGGGTGATTGAGTTTAGTGGGGCAGACTATAAGAAGATGGGGAAAATTTGGGGCAGGCACCTGGCAGGAATGCAACCACACATGGATACAGACCAGAAATGGGACATTGGCAGAGGCAATGGCGTCTTGCACTAGGAAGAAAAGCAAGAAGGGAAGGGCAAACAAACCCAGTTGGCTGACACAGGAGGTTGTGGAAGGGGTGAGGGCCAAGAGGGCAGTGTTTCGAAAGTACAGGAAATCGGGGAGGGTGAAGATAATATGTACAGGGAGAAGTTCAGGGAGGTTACCAGACTGGTCAGTGCAGCTAAAACATCCAAGGAGCTGAGACTGGTGCAGGGAATCAAAAGTGGAGAAAAAGACTTCTGCTGCATCAGAGAGAGAAGAAAGAGCAAGGATCAGCTGGTGAGGATTAAGAAGGATGGGGGTGGGTGGGTGGAGCAAGGGCCGGAGCAGGCAGAGGCACTGACCGAGTACTTTTGCTCTGTATTCATGGAGGAGAAAGGGGCAGATACCCCAGGCGAAAGGGTGGAGTGGGAAGGGGATGACAGATGTAGGGATTACAGAGAGCATGGTACTAGATGGGTTGAGGGCATTAAGGGTGGTCAGATCACCTGGACCTGATGGCATTCACCCTAGGGTACTAAGGGAGTTGGCAAAGGTCCTGGAGGAGCCACTGGCCGATCTGTTCAATACCTCCCTGGACACGGGATGTGTACCACAGGACTAGAGAATGACCCATAAGGTGCCCATCCATAGAAGTGGCCCAAAGGATGAACCAGGAAACTATAGGCCAGTGAGCCTCACATCGATCGTGGGAAAGCTCATGGAGACCATACTAAAAGAGAGTCTAGTGAGCTTCTTGGAGGAAAATGGTCTCCAGGATGGTCAACAGCATGGGTTTATAGTGGGCAGATCCTGCCAGACAAACCTTGTAGAGTACTATGACTGAGTGATGCAGGAAATGGACAAGAGCCATGCAGTGGATGTACTGTATTTGGACTTCAGCAAGGCTTTTGATTCAGTGCCGCATGGGAGGTTGGGGGTGGGAACTGGAATATGTGGGGGTGGGACCAAGAATGGAGAAACGGATCACAGACTGACTAAATGGAAGGCAGCAAGGGTGGTGGTGGGGGACTTCTCCACCGACAGCAGTAACGAGCGGGTACCACAGGGATTGGTAGGGACCGTGCTGTTTGGGATTTTATTGCAGATATTTCACATGGGATCCAGAGCAAGATCAGTCTGTTCGCAGACAATACCTAGATGGAGCTTGTTGCTGACGCAGAGGAGTGGAAGGAGTTGCAGGAAGACCTGACTAAGCTACAGGAGGGCAGAAACATGGCAGTTGGGGTTCAGCGCCAAGACGGCAAGGTTCTGCACTTCCGAGTCAGGAATCAGGGAGGATTATCACTTGAATGGGGTACAGTTGGGGAGCTCCACAGAGGAGAAGGACCTAGGAGTGATCATTACAGGGAGCTGAACAACTCTGCTCAGTGCAGAAAGGTGGCAGCAAAGCCAACAAGATGCTGGGATGTATTGCAAGAGAGATCTCCAAAGGAGGAAGGTTATCCTGCCCTGTATAGATCATTGTTCAGGTCCCACCTTGAGTACTGCATGCAGTACTGACGCCCATTCCTGAAGGACATCAGATTGTTGGATGGGGTGCAGCAAAGAGCCACAAAGATGATCCAGGGATTGGCAAGCAAGCCCTACGAGGACAGGCTGGTAGGCTTGACTATGTATTCACTGGAGGAGAGAAGGGATGGGGAGATATGATCGTGACCTCTAAGTATCTGAAGAGGATAAACAAGACCAACACAGAAGGGATTTTTCAGATGAGAAGGGGGAGGGACATGAGAGGGCATGGACTGATATTGAAGGGGGGAAGATTCAAGAGGGAGATGAGGATACATTTTTTCATGAAAGAGTAGTGGACAAATGGAACACCTTACCAGATGAGATAGTGTCCTGTAAGATGGTGGGCAGTTTCAAGAGGGGTTGGGACAGAGTAAGGGAAGGGATACTGGGAGGGGGCGGAGGGCAGCTGTGAGATGAGGGGCTAGCTGCAGACTCAAGCAGACTCGATAGACCATGAGGCTTGTTTCTGCTGGCAAGTTTGTATGTTCATACGTAGTAAGGAAATTGGAAAACAGGTTCTTATTTTACTCACAATGCCTTGCTGTGGACATTTACATATTAGTGCTCACCACTACCAACATATAGGACTGTACTTCTGAGTTAAGCACTTTTAAGTCAACGTTATACATTAACCAGAATCTCTTGTTGCTGTATGTGAAACATTGACTGCTCCCTGGTATGACATCATTCTGGGGCTGGGGACTCACACAGAAAGCTGGAGGACAAAACGTTAATAAAACACAAAATGACAGATGTTTTTACAAAACAAATTGCAGCTTCAGCATCTGAAGCATGTCTGGCAATGGCATACAATGTGTAGAAAGCATTTGGGGAACCTTCAACATTTACTTTAAAAAAGCATGTCATTGTGGACTGGGCTTTAAATGCACTGATGTTGCTGATTGTTTAATCTGTCTTCTTTTGTAGTAAAACTGAAATACATGCTGATACTTTAATTATACTCAGCCTTGAACATTAGGAAGACTCCAAACAGAGCAGCCATTCATGATGCTATAGTGTCCTCTCTTCAACTGCATCTTGAGTGGTTAGACTGTTTTGTGGGTGTTCCTAAGTCCAGGAAAGATGCAGTGTGAGTTGATTAAGGAATATAAATGAACACATTTTCTGTTGTACACCAGTATAGTGGGCAGTCTGTTATTAACTTTTGAAAAGAAAAAGGGAAGCAGAATCAAACTACCATATATATCAGTATATTCTACAGAGTGTGAACAATCATAAAATATGTTTTTTAGCTAGGGACAGTTTGAGGCCTAAGGGGGGTTGGCAGTGTCCTTTTAATTGTTCTTGGGTCAGTTCCACAACTTACTGCTTGGTAACTTATTTTTGTCAATTAATTCGTAGACATAATTGTCCTGTTTATTTTTGTTATACTGTACTTATTCTATTTTTATGTCTTTTATATGCTGTATTTTAGTATCTCTTATCTGTTCCCTTCCCCAGGATGTGTCTGAAAATGAGCTGTTACCAGCTCAGTATGTCTTTCCTGGTAAAACCTTTGAAATAAATAAATACATAAATCTTTTATCACATGAATGCATTAGCAGCTGCTGTGGCTCTGACCAGAGTTTATCTGTAGTCACTCCCCTCACATGAGTAACAAAGGGAGACAAGAATATTATCCTGATTATGCTCCCTTTCCTTTTTGTATCGTTTCTGTGCCTTGAACCAAGGAATATACATTGGATGTGCTGATGCTGAAAGAGAATAAAATGAAAGTTTAAAATTAATGAATAAAACAAATACTTTTAACTTGGGTATGGTCAAACTCATTCAGGATTGAACTTTTTAGTACTTAGGTTTCCTGGTCACTTGTAATTGTCAGTAAATCCACTGTTTTTGTACATGAACTGTTTTGAAGGTACTACATTGTATTGTTAACATTATTGTCAATCCTGGAGTGGCTGAAAACAGGGCAGCTCGGCCCAGTCCACCTCCTGGCTAAGCAAATAAAATAAAAATCAAGAACTCAAGATGCAGCTGATATAGCTCAGGGAGAGAGAGATAAAAATAGAAAGGGGAAGGGGGGAGAAGAAAGATAAAAAAGTAATAAAGCTCAGAGAGAACGGGCGAAGAAAGATCACTAAACACAGATGAAAGAAAGAAGACAGCTAGGGAAGAAAGCCAAACCAATGTAGGAGGTACACTAAAAAATGAGGAATACATAGACAGGTGTGAGAGAGAGAGAGTGGTATTGAAGGAATTTAGGCTTATATAGCACCATTCGCATAACCTACTGTACATCCCCAAATGCTTAACTATTCAGGAGCAGAAGGGGCAATCTTTGCTGCCATTAGGAGCACACAGAGTGTTATACAGCAGAAAAATAGGTTTGACTGCTGGTGTTGCCTTAAAGAGCTGGCAGTGTCAAACCATAGCAGGCAAAAATTTCAATACTTTTTTTCCCCCATAGAGGTTTTTATCCCTCCTTTGGCAGGCTGTGCAGCTGTATCAGCCCGTCCTGCAACATGCGGCCATCCTGAGTCTCTGTCATTCCCCCCCTCCCCCGAGACCGGGCGAGCCAACGATGCTAGGTGGGTGGGCTTCATGAAGAACATTCTCCACGTTTTTCTGCCTGATTTTCTCCCCAGGCTTGGTGGGTTGTGCAGTGAATGCAGCTTGCCTGCTCCACCTCCGCAGAGGTGCTCTCAGCACTCTGTACACCAGCCCTTCCCCCGAATTACGAGACTACGCACATACTGCCATGTAGATTCTTCCAGGTGGCATTTGAACTGCAAGTCCCAGGATCTCCCTCCCTGAGGGAAGAGAGCTGTCCTACGGATGCTCAGTCTTCCCTCCCTGGCCAAGCCACTGAGTGACTAGAGTCTGTTCCTGAACCCAGGTCGCCGGCATTGCAGCAGGGAGTTATGGATGCCTCAACCCGTCGTGCCACTGGGCCGGCCTAAAGTTCAATACTTGTGAAAAGTAGTCCCTTATTACTTTTTATTTCTGAAGCATTTTTCTTTATTTGTTCTTATCAGCTTGCTTTTACCTGCTAGCATGGTGTGTTATGCGAAAAGCAGTGCTTTACCTGGAAGAAGATATATCTAATTCTGTTCCACCCACTGCATCATCAGCATGTGGCCTCATGCAATGTTACATCACAAGCTCTGTTGCTTGATTAGATAGAAACACGTCACAAGTTACCAGTCAAGCAGCAGGAGATTTACTCTTCCTGTTATTAGTGATGTCACACTCCATGAGGTCACACTGCTGTTGCTGTAGGGAGCAATAGCACTGACTACTGTATGTTAGCCTCCATGTACAGTGCTTTTCCACACATCACACACACTACTGTCAGGCAGAAAATCTTCTAATTAGCAACACATAAAAGACAAAAATACTTCAGACAGTATAAGAAGTGATAGGTGATTACTTCTGAAAGTTACGATTAATTCCAGCCAATACACTAGCTTTTTTTTTTTTGCTATATCTTTTTATTGTGTTTTACAGGTGCAACCAAAAACAAAGCATTTATAAGGAATAGGAAACAGTACTGCTGCTGTTCAGAAATATAACAGTATGTGGAGAAAGCCCCCTGGATTTATCAGACTTACGTTAATGATATCTGCTTAACGCTAGCTTTTTTTTTTTTTTTTTTTGTCAACTTTATTTATTGCACTGGCAACCTCGGAGCATGCCTTGAGTGAACCTCACTCGACCTAGGTGCCTACTACCCGCCTGAAACTATTCCAGCCAGGGAACCGAGGACAGATATACCACCCTCCAGACCCAACCGGCCCACCGGAACTAAGCCCCCCGGGACAGGACCACCCAAACACCTACCTGGGTGACCTTTCTGAAATCTAGACAGCCTGGTCCGGGAGCGGGCGACGGTTCGAGAGAGCTGGTCGACGGTTCGAGAGAGCTGGTTGGGAAGTCCGCACTGGGTATGTGGGCCGCAGGTCCTGGAGGTCACCATCATCTCCCTGAGTGCTGAGGATTTTTCTTCTTCAGTATTTACCTCACTGGAGTGTGGACATGCAGTGATACCTGTGCACATTGTGCTAACGTCCGCCATCATTCCACCCTCTACAGCATTCACTCCGTGTAGTGCCACCGATCTCCACTGGGGCCACACACGGAGCGAGTATGGCTCCTTGTCCACCCCTGGGAGAGGAGAGCAGTCCTCAGGATACTCAGTCCTCTCCCTCCCCTGCTGACTCCCGATGGCCTAAGTCCGCTCTCAAACCCAGATCGCCGGCATGTGGTGCGAGATATGGCATCCAGCACCTCAACCCTCAGTGTCACCGGGCTGGCTCTGCTTTACGCTGCCTTGTTAATGTGATGCAGAGCTGAACCATTTGGTTCAGTATGAACCCATGGGGCTGGAGACTCTGGAAATTACTTTGAGGTTTGCTGTGGTGAGACCAATAGATAAGAAAAAGGTTACACAGAGGCTAATCACAAGGATGTTAAAGAGCTACTGACACCTCAAAGAAAACTTCAAAAAAACATAATAGGTACAATTCTGCTTGCATTCCATTTATATTTTGTATATTTCTCCTCATAATGTATTACTAAAGAAATGTGTATGAATATGTGATCATTGCCCCTTAAGAGTTCATTTTGAGTTAATCTGCCTCTGTTGCTTACTCCCTGCTTCAAGTCATAATCCTCTGTTGTGACATCAAAGTCTGTTGCCATGGGAGTAACTGTGAGGTCACAAGCAGTGCTCTATGACTTCAGGTAGGGAGAATGCGGCAGGAATAGATGAACTCTTCAGGAGTAAAGATCCTGTTTTCATGCAAAAGACCTCACTACTAAATAATGTAGTGAGATCTCTCCACCACCGCCTGCATTTCCCTGCCTGCTGCCATCAAGCCTTCCATAGGTACGATCCCTCTGTAGCACAGCTGCTTCTTCTCTTTTTTTTAAAAACTTGGATTTTTTTTGCACTTACCAGAGGAAAATGCTTGACTGGCCAACTACCGCAGCTAGCCCCAGCGGATTGGCTGGACTGCAAGCCCCTGTACTTCTACTTACTGTTCGGACTCCCAGCTACTTTCCTTGTCTAATTTTCTTAGAAATTTATTTTCCTCATCCTAAATTTTCAGCTCCCCACCCACCCCTGCCCCCGATACTCTTTAAATCTGCTTGCAGAAATCTAAACCCCACCCTCCAGCTCTCCACCTCCAATCAGCACTCAGCTGCCTATACCCTCTACATGCTATCCTAGGTTGCCTGCCAAATAAAATGCTAGTGGTTGCAAGCTAAATACAGACCATAATAAGGGCTCCCAATTGCTGGGTTCCACGCCGATACATTTAGTCTCCAGCTGAATGTACTTAAAGAATCACTAGCTGCTCATCTTCTCTCCTAGGGTACTGTCACTGGTACGGTATACAATGAGTGACCCACACCTGTGACCAATATTCAATATAAGGTCTCCCTAGTCCTGCACTATTGTATGCTACGTTTAGTCTCCATTGCTCCCTCGCCGAACGTAAGTCAATAATTTAGAGCTTTTACCTGCTTTCCTTTCTCCAGTATTTTTACCCAATGCTAACACCACCTGGTATGGGCACAACTGCTAGACTGCTAACCATGTCTCCGTGTGCCATGTCTGTCACCTCCTATGGGGCACTAGCTTTCTCCTCCCTAGAAAATCGCCACCTCCTACACTGTGCCAAATTCGTGTCTAAATTTTGGTTGGCTTGCTCCCCTCATATCTAACCTCCTCCCTTACTATTCTTCTCCCCTCTGGCCCATTCCCTTAGGTCATATGACTCTCGACTGCTAGTAGTTCCACGTCCATCTGCCACGGTTGGGCAGATGGCCTTCTGGCATCGTTTTCCTAAGATATGGAATGTCCTCCCTCCTCAGATTCATCACTCCTCCTCCTCCCACTCCATTTCGCTAGCCCTACAAAACTTTCTAGTGGTAAACTGTACTTGTGGCTAGTCCTTCTTTCTCCTGTTCAAGCTGGCTCACTGCTCTCTATTGGTTGCTCAGCTAGCTGTTAATATACAGGATGCACTTGTCTTCATTACTGTGCTTACTGGGTTCCTAACACTATGCATAATTGTTTTCTAAACAGCACTTTATGTACAGTCATGTATACGTTGCACTCTATATCAAATTTCATGTAAAAAAATGTGTATATTGTAGTAGTTGTATGTTACACCATTTTCTCTGTTCACTTATGCTGTTCGACTGTTTTTCTACTCTGTGTATGTACTGTATTATGTCGTCTTCCAAATGACCCCTTCCCCCCCAGAATGCACCGTGAGACAAGCAACTTGTTGTTCAGTGTGCCTTTCCTGGTGAAACATTTCAATAAAATAAATAAATAAATGTGGAGGAGGAATACAGAACTAATGGGAAATACAAGCTGGACAGTGCCTACTTGTTCTGTTTTGTTAAAGTTGTCCTGAATGTGTCACTAGCTCTTTAAGGGACATGCTCAAGGGCACACAGTGAGAATGTGGTGGTAGGATTCAGATATGGGTCTCCAACTGTGCTAAATCAGTTAGAGCTATCTGAATCTATAACCAGGAAACTTCTTCTGCATCAGTCTTTCCTATCTTCACTTGAGTACGAGTGTGGTGGCTGTAGAGTTGCCACCTCTGTATCATGGTACAGACTAGCTGTTGCTTTCAATGACATACGTACAGTAGGTTTGCCTTGGGATATGAAAAGAGCACTCACTGCTGCTTGTTATATAGCAGCGTGAGGTCTCCTTTCCTTAAACCAGAGAAGGGAACGTAAATGAGCCACCCTTGTATATAAGTGCCTGTGTGGCTCTAACCTACCTACTATGATGACTTGCTAGCAAAGCCAGCACTGTCCTACAGACTTGGTTTCAAATGAGGAACCTCTATATGTTGTACTAAGAATGCACAAAACACTTGGAGAAAAGTCTTTGCCTTCACTGGAACTCATTCCCCTCAACATCAGAGAGTCAACCAGCATCCACACTTTGAAATGTTGCATGTCTAACAATCTCCATAGCCCGTGCCTCTGTCTGCTTGTCTTGCACGTCTGCTGTCTCTAGGTGACAACCTGGCGTTATTCCATGGAATCATTTGCCCCCAACACTTTCTTCCCTATTTCCATTCCTCTGTTGTAAACTGCAGTTACAGTATATCACCTTCCTGGGCAACTTGTATTGTGCGGCTCAGTAGTGCCACTGTAGTTAGGGTTGAGATGGCACTTACTGTACATGCAAACCCCTAATTTTGGGCAGCTTATATTTAAACTGGTGACATACAGACATGAAATTAGGAAGGCACTCAATGTAGGTTTGGTTGCAGACATCTGGGGCACAAGCATTTGCTTTGCAGCCCCACCTGTGGAATTCTCTACCTTGTCGGTTTGTGTGTGCCTGACTGTGAGAGTTTTAAAACGCACTTAAGACCTATTTATTTAATCTTGCATTCTCCATTAGTTGATTTTGACTTGATCCTGCTGGTTGTTATTGAATTTAATCTGTTTATAGTTTTAACATTGTACAAGTTTAATTATTGTTAAAGCGCTTTGATATTTATGAATTGCGCTCATAAATAAAGATTATTATTATTATTAACTGTATCCATATGGTGCAATGTGTTAGTCTTTAGGTCAGAATGTATTGTCTGTTGTATCATCAATTATTGAGATGGGTCTGCTGATGCTGTTTTGTACTGTTCATGTTTTTGTTTTAAACAACATTCTTTAATAAAGAGATCAAAAAAAGAAACATAAAAATAAGTTTTAATGAAAAGAAATTACAAGATTTGAGAATGCTCAGTTAAAAAAAAAAACACTAAGTTAGTTCAGGTTAGTTCATACATCACACATGAAATCGCTTTCACTCCTGCAGCACTGCATAAACCAAAATGCAGACATATCATGCTGCCCAGTACAGTGATTATTTGTCAAAACACAGTTGTGTGCATCTGTTCTTATAGTGTCTTAAAAAGTAAGGAAATTAATTAAAAAAAAAATTGTTGAGGTTTAAGATAGGGCTACGAGTTTGGTTCTACCAAAGAACGGAACACCTCAAACTTATTTATTTACTTATTTGAATTTTGTTGACCGGGTGGGCCCACTGAGACTGAGTTTTCCCTTTTCAGGAGCAACCCAGGAATATAAACATTCCATACATAAGAAGAAAAACTTTGATATACAGTGGAGGAAACAAATTACATTTATAGGTGCAGAAAATGAAACATATTATGCACAGAGATACGAGGAACTTGTGATTATACTTATAAATCTTACAATGATCCATCAGGACATGGATTACAGAAATAGAGGAGCTTAACATATCTACATAAGTTATAGTACTATGTAGGTCTAGTAAAGGCAATGTGGTAGATATACATAATTATTGTTTATTGAACATTCTATACATGTATCTGGGAGAACTTGAGAGAGAATACCTCATAGGTGAGGAGTTGGAATTGGCGAGCTCAATAAGCCATATGAGATAGAAAGAGTGGGAGGAAGGTTGGGGGGGAGAAGACAGGCACAGAAAGGGAGACAGAGGGCATATAAAAAAGGACGGAAGGCATGTAAAAGAGGAAGGAATTATTTACAGACACAGAGTGAAAGCGGAAAGAATATTGCTTTGTATAATTTTTTAAATTGCGTGAGAGACGTACATACGAGTACGTCTGGTGGGAGATTGTTCCATAATTGAGGGGCAGCAACAGAGAAGTATGTTTTGCAAATAGCTAAACAAGTCTTGGGTAGTTTTAAGATTGTGTATTGAGAGGATCGAAGGGATCTGGTGAAGGTTTTCGGTGTGAGAAAGTTAGAGAGACTGGGTGGGGAGGGCAGGTGGATGAGCTTAAAGTGGTGCAGATCATCGGGAATTCAAGATGGGCTTCAAACGATGGCCAGCCTAGGGTGTGAAGCATGTCACAGTGGTGGGTGTGAGCAGGGACTGATGCAATGAAATGAGCTATTCTCTGGTAAGCTTGTCTTAGTCTGTTTAGGTTAGTTGTCTAAGCTGAGTGCAGTAGCGTAGCGCCATAGAGAGAAGGCCCAGGAGCAGGGTAGAGGAGGCAGTGGTTTTCCTGGTCTGAGGTCGGAGGTGGGGGCCATCCAATATAGGAGGCCTAGCTTCTGATGCGTGGATTTTATGACCTTTTCAATATGTGTTTTAAGCGATAGGTGTTTGTCGAGTGTTAAACCGAGGTATTTGAATGAGTTTACCCCTTCTAGAGTTTCACCGGTAGAGGTCTTGATTACCAAAGGGGGATGGGTGAGCCTATCAAAAGCGGTGTGATGAAATAACAGTCTTAGTTTTTTTTGATGTTGAGCATCAGTACATTGTTCTTAAACCATTCCTCCAACTGCCGAAAGTCACTCTCCAGATTGGTCTTGAGGATCAGATAACATTAGAGGATCTGTAGAGTATGGCGTCATCAGCGTAGAGCTGTATTGACACCTCTCCACAATTTGATGGTAGCTCATTGATAAAGATGGAGAAGAGTAGTGGGCGAGTATAGAGCCCTGGGAACCCCATCCTTGATGTGTGATAGGGAAGCTGTGGAGCCTGACCATTTAACACATTGTAACCTGTTGGTTAGATAGTTGGTGAGCCAAGAGATAGAGAGGGTATCGAGACCAATATTGCCAAGCTTTGTTTGTAAATATTTGTGATTGACGAGATCAAAGGCTTTGTTAAGTTCACAAAAGTGGCCCTGGTTGCACGCCCCTGATCCATGGCCTGAAGAATGTCCGCTAGACACTGAGGAGGGCAGATTCCATACCATACAGTCTCCGGAAGCCATGCTGATGTATGGTTAAGGAACTGGTCTGCTCATGGTAGGAATAAAGTTGTTTGCAGAGTATCCTTTCTTGTATCTTATCTATGGGGCATACGAGGGAGATCAGTCAGTAACTCTACCAGGTCGGTGGGGACGCTTCTGTATGGGGACAACTACCACAGTCTTCCGCTTGTCTGATATGGTTTGTGTGAGGAAGGATGTACTGATTAATAGAGATACTGAGTGAGATATTGCAAGAGCTGGTATTTTGAGGAATTTAGGTTGGAGGGAATCGAATCCTGGAGAGCCGTCCGAATTGAGGCCATTTAACAACTTAAGAACCTCGGAGTGTGTTGTGAGTTTTAGATGGCAAGGGGGATCCTGGACCATAGGGTTAGAGCACTGTGGATGACTGGGTGTGGTAGGCAAAGTCAGATTAGTATTTGTCAGTGAAGTCGTTTATGCCTGTAGCTATATCAGGAGGGGTGGATAGTGTTTCCCACTTAAAGATCATAGTTTGGGTGACAGTGTGTCTTTTATCCTTGAGTAGGGAGTTAATATGAGACAAAAAGTTTTTTGGGTTGGCAAGATGTATTGTCTGCAGGGAATGGAAGTAGTTCCACTTGACTTTGGTAGTTTTAGCCTTACAAGCATTCCGTAAATTGCCTGTAGGAGTGCCAGTCAGATTGTAGTCTGAATTCTTTGAAGGTTCTCCATGCTTTATCTCATGAATGCATTAGTTGCCCAAGAACCTGGGATAGCCAGGGGGAGTAGTTACCCTTGGCAGACCTTAATTTGAACGGGCCATGCATGTCCAAGATGGAAGTGAAAGTGTGGATGAAGTATTCTAAAGCCTTATTAATGTCAGGGAGGGATGTAACGGGTGACCAATCAACAGATTTTAGAGTTAGTATGAAAGTGGTGGGATTAAAGTTTGCCAGGTCCCGAGCTTTTATTTTTATAGGGGGAAGAGGTTGAAAATTGTTCCTCCAGACGTAATAGGTGGGGAGGTGGTCACTAAGGGCATCTGGAAAAACTCCCACAACCTTGATGTTGTGTTTCTTACGGGTCAGCATCCACTCCAAAAGGCCACGGTTGCTTGTTTTCTTGTTAAGTCTGGAAGGCTGATCAATAAGTTGCTCTAGATTAACATCTGATAAGATGGCCTGATAGATCTTACTGTTAGGACCTAAAAAGTCAAGGTTGAAATCACCACAGAGTATTAGATCAGTTTGAGGGATAGAGTCAATGTTATTGAAGAGTTCTAGGTAGGAGCAGGAGGCAAGGGGACAGATAGATGCACCCTGTAATAACCCATTTGAATTGACTCAGGGCAGTGGGGATAAAGAGATGTTCAAAGAATGATTTGTGGTGAAACCAGGTAGTGTGAAGGTTATTGGCTCGTTCTTGTATAGATCAGTACACCTCACCTCTCTCTTTGATCGGTCACACTTGTGGGAGGTGAAACCAGGTAGGGCAACTTCATGTGAGAGTACAGAGGGCTCTAGCCAGGTATTTAAACTAGCAATTGGGGAGAGGGGTGCAGCACCCCATACGTCGAATGAGAAGAACAACCTTCCCCCCCTTAGCTAGTGATCAAACAGGAGTTCAGAATGTTTGCAGATCATTTGCATCACCAGGTAAGGAAAAAGGTCTGGCTCCCCATACGACGCACAGGGGAAATGCAAGACCTCACCCAACAACTAACACACTGAAATCTGGCCAATGGAAAATCATGTACACAAATGTCGTAGTCTGGGAAACAAGATCCCAGACCTGCAGGCATAATGACAAATGCTAAACTGGACATAGTAGCAATTAGCGAGATGTGTTTTATCAGTTCCACACTTGGGAGGCTTCAGTACCTGTCTATGTACTGTTCAGAAGAGACCAAGGTGCAAAAAGGAAGGTTGGAGTGGCCCTGTATGTCAATGACAATATCAAAGCTACAGAAATTCAGAATACACATAAGGAGCCAGAAGAACTGTGGGTCACCATGGAAACAGGAAATGGGACAGCCATAAGAAGTGGGGTTCTCTACAGGCCCCTAGACCAGGGGGAGGACAGAGACACATTACTGTTAGAAGATATACAAAACATAACAGCTAAAGGGGAGGTTCTGATAACGGGAGACTTCAACATGCCAGATACAGGTTGGTCAATACCAGTAGGAACATCTGACAGAACTAGACACATGGTGGATTCCCTGCATGGGGGAGGCTTCAAACAACTGGTACAACAACCCACAAGAGACAGGGCTATCCTAGATCTAGTACTGACTAACAGGGAAAGGATCACAGATCTCCAGGTAGAAGGTCACCTGGGGGCAGTGACCATCACATGGTACGGTTCAATTTGGCCACTAGAACTAAATCATCCCATTCCAAGGCAGAAATATGGGACTTCAGAGGAGCTGACTTTTGATAAGATTGCCAGCAGAGTTGAGCTAGCCCTGGCATAAAGAAATACAGGTGAGGGGGTACAGGCAAAGTGGGCAAGCATTAATGATGCAGTACTTGAAGCAATATCCCATTGTGTTAGAGACAAAAGGAAGTGCAAAAGAAGAAGGAAACCACTTTGGTTCACCAAAACAGTAGCAGAAAAGGTCAGAGCCAAAGGCTGGCCTTCGGGAAATATGAGGGAACACAGTGGTATGAAGATAGGGAGGCATACCAAACTTCCCAGGCAGTAAGGCAGGCAAAGGCCCAAACCGAGGAAACACTAGCACAGACAGTAAAAAGAAGGTGACAAGACCTTCCATAGATACATTAGTGAAAGGAGAAAGTACAGAAGGGCTATTGCTAAGATCAAAGGAAATAAGGGGGCTTGTGAGGAGGAGGACCATGTAAAAGCATCTATCCTAAATAGATACTTCTGCTCAGTATTTACTGAAGAGAAGGTAGGGCAGGGCCCACATCTCAGTATCATGGACACAGGGGGGGAGGAAAGTGAGCACTAGTCCCTTCACAAAGAAAGGGTCCTACAAGAGCTCGATAATCTCAGGGTGGACAAGGCAATGGGACCTGATGGCATACATCCCAGGGTACTATAGGAGCTAAGGGTGGAACTAGCAGAGCCATTATCAGAACTGTTTAGTGAGTCTCTGAGCAAAGGGAGGTCCCAGAAGACTGAGAAGTGTTCATGTGATCCCGCTCCACAAGAGTGGTAGCAGGGAGGAGACAGGGAACTACAGACCAGTCAGCCTTACCTCAGTAGTGGGCAAGATTATGGAGGCACTCCTTAAGGAAAGGATAGTGCAACACCTGGAATCCATAGGAGCACAGGATCCAAGACTGCATGGGTTTACAAAAGGAAGGTCCTGGAAACTAATCTCATAGATTTTTCTGACTGGGTAACCAGAGTTGTGGACCAAGGGGGAGCAGTTGATGTCACCTAACTTGACTTCAGCAAAGCTTTCGATACTGTTCCACGCAGAAGATTGATTAATAAGCTGGGTAGGCTCGGGGTGGGTCAGAAGTTGGTCAACTAGTGTCAAACTGGTTGACGAGCAGAAAACAGAGTGTGGTGGTAAATGGTATGCAGTCAGAAGAGATGCAAGTCACAAGTGGGGTACCTCAAGGATCAGTCCTGGGGCCAGTCCTCTTCAATATCTTCATCAGATGGACTGAGAGTAAGGTTTGTCTGTTTGCAGATGGCACCAAGATCTGCAACAGAATAGATGATCCAGATGGAGTGGGCAGAATTAGAAAAGATCTGGATAAACTAGCAAAATGGTCGGAAGAGTGGCAACTGGGGTTTAATGAAAGAAGTCACCTATAGGCTGGGAGGGAGTTGCTGGCAGTCACAAGGTAAGAAAGAGACGGGCATCATCATCACCGATGACCTGAAATCATCCAAGCAGACCACTAAAGCAGTAGGTAACGCCTAGGGGATGTTAGGGTGTATTAGTAGAGGTATCACAAGTAGGAAGAGGGAGGTAATAATCCCTTTACAAGACACTGGTTAGGCTCTCATCTGAGTACTCATGTGCAGTACTGGAGGCCACACCCTTCATGAGGACATTAACCAAACTGAGGCAGTCCAGAGAAGGGCAACCAAAATGGTGCAGGGACTGCATCAGAAAACATATGAGAACAGATTAATGGAGCTCAATATGTTTACCCTAGAGCAGAGGAGGGAGAGAGAGGTGATATGATCGAAACATTCAAACACCTTAAGGGCATTAACAAGGTGAAAGAGTCTAACATGTTTCAATATAAGAAAAATAGCAGGACAAGAGGACACAGCATGAGATTAGAGGGAGGCCAATTAAGGGGTAATGTAAGGAAGTTCTTTTTCACAGAAAGGGTGGTGGATGCATGGAACAGCCTACCTCAGGAAGTGGTGGATATGAATACAGTGCAGGGCTTCAAACAGGCATGGGATAGGCATAAGGGAGCAATACAGATGAATATGAATAGATAGGCCATTGACAGAGCAAAGGCAGATGGCGCATTTATAAGGCAGAAAAAGAAATGGGCAGACTGGATGGGCCTTACGGTCCTTATCTGCCATCAACGTCTATGTTTCTGTGTCTCAGTTATACATAGGACATCAGGTTTATAGTGCCTGACCCAGGCTTAAAGTTCCGACATTTTCTGCCTGAGACTTTGGATGTTCATATGCGCTATTTTAAGCCCCTTTATGTTGAACCAGTGTGGGTTAGAGGAGAGGGTGTTAGGCGTAGCCCTCCTTCCAGGGCCAGGATTCAGTTCAGTGTCTCCTGATAATCATATAATATATGTCAGGCAATGGAAGGAGGGAGGAGGGAGAAAAAAGAGTTTTGCATATGGACCTAGTCTGCGGTACCCGAAGTAGTGTTTTGTTGCACTGGGCCCAAGTCAGGTAGCCGGCAGGTGATGTTAGCAAGGGTGATTTGCAGTGTTCGAGATAATGTGCATGGGAGGAGATGAGATTAGGGTCCTCCGGAAGTTTTTAAGGAAAACTGGAGACCAACCAGGAGGCACACAATAGGAGTAGTCGCTTTGAAAAAACAAATTCATATTTCCTGGGTTGATAGTGAGATCAGAGGTACAAGAGGCTTCAGCATATAAAACCACTCGTTAAGAGGAAGGAGGGGTTGCACCTTTAGGAGCAATGGGTATGCCTCCAGGACAGTAGGAGAGAGGGAGTTGCACCTTTAAGAGCAGTTGGTATACCTCCAAGACAGTAGGTGAGAGGGAAGCGTGGGGGACAAGTGTGAAACTCTATTTAAAAGAGTGTCAGGGCAGGGGTGGTGGGCGCAGGCCAGAGAAAATTCAGGTAACTACTAGGCCGCGTTGCTTAAAACCAGTCACGAGGAAGCTACAGAGAAGAGCTTCAGTCACTTCACTGGCGTCAGAAGCTGGGCCAATCAGGAGTCCAGTCCAAAGAGTGTAGCCAGTAATGGGCAAGCTTCAGGAAGGAAGCAGCCAATAGCAGAGTCACCGGAGTCTTCTGAGTCTAGGGCGTACCAGTGGGGTTTGCTGGCGGACCGGTGGATCGTGGTGGTCGGCACTGAAAGCAGCTACAGGTCCTTGCAGACGGAGGTCTGTTCTGGCGGGTGTGCCTGATCAGGGGCCACTTGCGGCAGAGCTGTGGGATTTGCTGGCGGGCCAGTGGATCACAGAGGGCAGCAGGAAAAGCTGCCACAGGTCCTTTTAGCCAGAGGTGTGTTCTGGCAGATGCTCCCAATCAGGGGCTTCACTTCAGATGTTTGATTCTTTCAGACAGTGGCAAAATTTTGGAGAAAGTAGGTGGGCTTTTGATTCGACTGGTTCAGCCTGGTCTGAATGGTGTGGACCGGTCGAACTGCGAACCACAGTTCACACCTGAAAGAGTTACCTGGGGCACAGTTTGAGTCACAAGCTCCAGAGGGCTGGACTCCACTCAACCTTGTGAGCCAGCGGGAATGCTCACTGTGTGCTTTGTTGGGCCATTAGGTACTGTAGCTCAGGCAGGGCTATGATTCATTCTAATGAGATTAGCTAGGAAACTCTTCAAAACAAAGAGAAAATCTTCAAAAGTTCAATCTACAAGTCCAGCAACAGCATGGCTGCTGGAGAGGTATATTTAGGAGGAAATTAAAGGAAAGCAAAAGTGGGGAGAGGAGAGAAAGAGATTGTACTCTGGAGTGGAGGGGGAGGGTGCTTGGGGCTGGGCGGATGGGGCATGAAGTGCCAGTGCCTACTTTTTTTTTTGTGGGGGAAGTGGAGTTACTCTTAATAATTTTACTGGGAAGTAAGTGTGTGCCAGTTGGCAGCAGGACAGTGCCTGGCCTCATTCACCTTATTTTTCAGGCAGTTTCAAACTCTAACCAGCAGAAGAGAGGACCAGGGAAGGGTGGTGGATAACAGCAAGGGGAAAAGGTAAGGCAGGAAAGGGGGACCAGTGAGAGCGTCTTCAGAGTTAGCAGTCCGGAACAGATTCTTCCCACTGGACTGGGGAGAGAAGGGGGGATCCTGATGGAAAGGGGAGGAACAGTGGGATGAGGGGATTGAGATAGTAGGAGGGAGGCATCAGGGAAAGCAGTGAGGGGTATGGTAGAAAGCAAGTTCAGGTGAGGGGGAGGGCTGGTGGAGCAGGGAAGGGTTAGTGGACAAGGGAGAAGGAGGGAGCAGACAGGAATGGTTTGGGCATATGGGGGTGAGCAAAAAGGTAAGATAGGGGTCTTGCAAGGGGGGAGAAAGGCTTGGGAGGAGGGTATTGGGAAGGGGATAGCTGGGGTAGAGGTCAGAGGGTATACAAGAGGGACAGGGGAGGATGGGGAGGCAGGTGGGAGTTGACAGCAGGATGGACCAGTAAGGTGAGAGGGTCCAGGATGGCGGGGAGGTGGTAATCTTGGAGGATCTAGTTTTGAAGAGGATGAGATGGTGAGGGAAAGAGCCTAGGCAAGCCATAGAAGGGTAGAATGTATGCCAGGGATGACATAGGAAGAGGGATCTCTGATAGCACAGTCAGTACGTCAGGGGCGGGGACCTGAGTCGGGGGTGGGGACCTCACATTATAGTGCACCTGAGGATGAATGACCTTACAAGGTGTAAGGTGAGGGAGGTGCAAGAGAGGTTTAGGAGCTGGGGAGAATCTGCAGGAGGCTGGCAGCCTTCTTAGAAGTTTCTGGTCCCAAGGGCTAGTATGGCAAGAACGGTAAGAACAGAGGAATTTAACAGATGGCTTAGGAGTGGGTAAAAATAAAGGTACAGGCTCATTGGAAGCTGTGGAGGGGCCTGGGATAACAAGGACCTTATGCAATGGACAGGTTGCATCTGAGTAGCAAGGTATGGGGTCCTAAAAGGCAGGCTGGAGGAATTCATGAAACAACTCAGTTTAAACTGATGGGGGCAGCAGGGGTGCACAGTACCCTTTTTCACCTGGTGGAGGAGGCAGATAGGCCTCTTCCCCCCAATCAAGACAGCATGAGGAGGAGCTAGATGAGAAGGGTGGAGGTAGGGAGGGTGAATGAAATAGGGTGTGGGGGGACAGGTAAGGGAGATCCCGAGCCGTGGTGGAGGGTGGTGTCTCTGAATGCCAGAAGCCTGGGAAACAAGATGGCAGTATTACAGTCACTGATGGTCGAGGGAAAGGGGACGTGGTGGCCATCACAGAGATATTGGCCACACAGAGTCATGACTGGGACCTCGCTGTTCCCAGGAATAAATGGTATAAAAAGGATAGGGGGATGGGAAGGGCGGGGAGTGGCCCTGTACATGAAAGAGGGGATACCTTGTACCAGAGAGGAAGAGGTGGAGGGTAAGATTGAAGCATTGTGGGTACAGGAAGAGTCCATTAGGGGGAGGAAACTAAGGATGGGAGTGGTCTGCAGGCCACCTTCCCAGGAAGAGGAGTTGGACAGAGTACTAGGGTCTCGGATCATGGAAATGGCTAATAAGGGGGAGGTAGTAATAATGCGGTATTTCGATCTACCTAGGGTGAACAGGAAAATCCCAACCACCTCTTGCACTAGAAGACCAAAGAAGTTGGGCTAACAGACACTAGTGAGGCACAAAAACCATATAGCTTGGTTTTTAGTTAAAAATATAGTTTGAGAAGCAGTGGGTTCTCATTCGCCAGTGGGTTCAGCCATACCCTGGTTTAATTCCAGAGTGACATCCTGGAATCCAGGACTTCTAGCCAAAAGTTGAATCTGGGTCCTTTGAATCAGCTTCCAGATCTTCCTAGTAATATTTCTGTTCCAATACTGTTTCTTAACCCTTCATTCTCTGGTGTTGTGCCAACAGACATCATTGATTCTGGCTCGCGTCCTGAATTGATTCAGCAACCAACAGCACCCCTGTCAGGTGAATTGTCTGTGCTTTTACAGCTTGTTTTTGCTATAGAGATATGGTGGTGCTTCTATGATTACCACTGGTCAGTGTATGACAAAACTGCTGCTTATCCATTGAGAGTTAAATCACAAGTGTCCTGGGTGGCTCTGAATAATAATTTATATTGTAGGCTATGCGCTGGACAGCATGCCCTCTTTCATATGCGGTCATTTTGTCATTTTGCAGCCTTCTGTCTTCTCATTTCATGAATCTTGTCAATCTACAAATTCCCATTAGTCTAAAACTTCAGTGTCTGAGCAAGTATTTTAAGTACCATTTAATCTTTTGGATTAAAAGGATGACAGATTGTATTTTTTCAGATCAAGCAATTCATCAACTTTAACAGATCTTCTGCTTTGCATCACTATGCATTCTGCTGCATGCTGCAGCTACTGTCGGGGAAACTACTCTAAGCTTATCTACCACTATTTTACTGCCTCTTTCCCAACCAAAGCCAAAGTTGGTATTTGCCTACTTTTGGTTCCAGTTAATATTCCTCATCACCGTCTGATTCTGTTTCTTCTCTCAGTCCTCAACAAAGGCAAACATACTGGACTTCATTCACCTCAGTTGCTTGTTTTAGATCTTCAGTTAGTTTTTATAGAGCCAGACATCTCAAGAAAAACTACTCGACAGTTCTGATCTTGTCTCTTCTGTCTCATCCAGATGATTCTGGAGAAAATGAAAACTGTTATCCTCAGTGAGCAAGAAGCTTCATATCCCTTCTTAATGTGGCACTGTTATGGATTATCATCTTACCATTACAGTTTCAGCTTGTTCAGACCTCGCCTTGGCCATATTTTGTTTTAGACAAGAATGGCACATCCATGTTTGTAAATATCAGCTCCAGAATTGAAAATCAAAATTGCCTAGTAGCAGCCCCATCCTATGGTGGTGTGACATTTTGTGGCCTGTTTTGATTTGCTTGTCTAAGGCCATCAGAAATCAGATATATTCCTCATTTTCAGTCCATGTCTTCCTTGTCTGAACTTTATCCCTTTGCAGCAGCCGTCTCACATGGGGTTACCTTTGGAATAATGTATTCTATTCTGATAACCAAGCAGCCTTAGCTGTAATAAATACAGGCCAATCTTTCTCCTCCAGAAGGAACTTACTGAGAAGATCAACATGAACGTCTTTATGCAAATCAGAACTTCCATCCTCTGACTGATGAAGATGTGACTCCTTCTGTATCATCCTAGGATCTGCATACTGCTCACAAGCAATCGGCCTGTCGGCCACATCATACTGTTCAAAACCAAGTAGCTCTTCAGACACAGCATTCTGCTCAGAACCACTCAGCCTGTCGCCATGTCTTGCTACTCACACTGTTCGCCTGTTGGCCACATCATACTGCTCACAAGTATCCAGCCTGTTAGCCACATCATACTGCTCACAAGTATTCGGCCCATCAGTGACATCATACGTCTCACCAGCATTTGGTCTGACTGCCTCATCATACTGCTGCTAAGTGTTCAGCCTATCAGTGACATCATACCTCTCACCAGCATTTGGCCTGTCTGTCTCACCATCATACTGCACATACATAGAAACATAGAAACATAGAAACATAGAAGTTGACGGCAGATAAGGACCGCAAGGCCCATCCAGTCTGCCCATTTCTTTTTCTACCTTATAAATGTGCCATCGGCCTTTGCTCTGTCAGTGACCTATCTATTCATAGTCATTTGTATTGCTCCCTTATGCCTATCCCATGCCTGTTTGAAGCCCTGCACTGTATTCACATAGCCTCACTTCTTGTGGTAAGCTATTCCATGCATCTACCACCCTTTCTGTGAAAAAGAATTTCCTCACATTCCTTAATCGCCCTCCCTCTAATCTCATGCTGTGTCCTCTTTGTCCTGCAATTTTCTTATATTTAAACATGTTAGACTCTTTCACCTTGTTTATGCCATAAGGTGTTTAAATGTCTCGATCATATCACCTCTCTCCCTCCTTTGCTCAAGGGTATACATATTGAGCTCCGTTAATCTGTCCTCATATGTCTTCTGATGCAGTCCCTGCACCATTTTGGTTGCCCTTCTCTGGACTGCCTCAATTTGGTTAATGTCTTTGTGAAGGTGTGGCCTCCAATACTGCACGCAGTACTCCAGATACTGTAAGTATTCAGCCTCTCGGTGACATTATACTGCTTCAAGCATTTGACTTGTTGGTCACATCATACTCCTCACAAGCAATTGGCCTTTTGGCCACATCGTACATGTGACAGGGTTGAATAAGATATGGTCTCGTTTGTTATGCAGAAAGTGTTAAAAGCAAGGATCTGTTTTAGCTTCTCCTTTTCTGTTTCTTGTCTGTCTGCGCAGTCAAATTTTCTTGTAAGACCTAGGAACCGATTACTCTGACAGTCTCATTATTCTTACCCTCCCACTATCTGTCTCGCTGCCTTCACTTGCCTTTTCTGTCTTTTCTTCCCCAGTGCTTATCTGTGTTATAAAAGATAATTGTGGATCCTTATGTGAAACTGGGTTCTCTGGTTTGAAAATGTATGTAGTTACATTGTTGAAATGATTGCAGAAAGCTATTTAGAACTTCGGGCTCAACCTTGAGATGCCGTCTGACCTGCATAAACTCATTTGCAGAGTTGTCAACAGGAGATTAGATCTGGGAAACAATGTTCTGTTTTTGTTGAACCTGCAAGGTAAAAAACTGACTAAGTTCTGATACATTTTGTGAGAAACAGGAGGTACTGTATCTTAACAAGCTCAGGATACAAAAGTTAATTGCTAGGAAAAGTCATTATATAGAAAGAGAGTAATCATTTGTTGAAGAGAGAGAGAGAGAGAGAGAGAGAGAGAGAAATTTAGAATTAGAGATACCTTCAGAGGAAGGACTTTATTGTGTTTGAATTGCCTATATAAAAGCTATCCTACACAAATTTTGTTTTATTGTATCGTTATTGAAAATAATAAAACGCTACTTGCAAATTTTATAACTGCTCCTGGTTTTCCTATGCTTCCCGACCTTTGCTTCATGACAGATGGTGTCAGAAGTGAAATTTACACTGTGCAGACTCTAAGCCAGGAGTTTTGTGCATGGATACTAGACCTGGTACCAGGGAAGTGTAGAAGAAAGATATGGATCCTGCTACAGCAAGCACAGGAATGATTACCAGAAGAATGGAAGCCAAACTAACAGAGACAAAAGTCCAAACTGAGACTGTACAGCCAGCACAAGTAATGGAAGAAGAAGCAGGAAAAGGCAGAGAAAGAACCTGAAAGCATGTCTGCCTTCTTCAAATGGTGAGCTATACAACAGAGAGAGACCAAGAAGCATAAAAGACAAGAGGTGCAGTGACAGAAGCAGCATAGAAGAGATGCAGCGACAAGAGCAGAAGAGTAGAGATGCAGCGACAGGAGCAGCGATGGCTGGATGACTTGCAAGCTATGAAAGCTGGAGGATCTGGCACAGGTCCAGCAGAGCAACAGCAACACAACATAAAAGACATTAAACTTAAAAAGTTGTGTCCCTCCCATGATATTGAAGCATACCTCACAACTTTTGAAAGGGTTGCTGGATCCTGCCAGTGGCCAAAGCAGCAGTGGGCAACCATGCTGGTACCTTACCTGACAAGTAAAGCCCAACTTTCTTACTGCAATATGGCCATAGCACCATCAAAAAACTATGACCTTATGAAAAGGAAATCCTGAAAAGATATGACATCGCAGGAGAAATCTACAGGCAAAGATTCTGGTCCCTGAAGTACTACTCAGTTGACAATCATTAAGAACCCTTCACCCAACTCAGGCAAGTCATTAAATGGCTCAAACCAGAGGGCAAAACAGTCCCAAAAATCACTGATACATTTGCAATGTGGCAATTCATCAACATTCTGCCTACAGACGTACATCTTTGGGTAAAAGAACACCGAGCAGAAAATGGGGAAAAGGCCTTTTCTTTGTCTGAGGACTATTAGATTGCCAGACAGACAACGCAGCCGCAAAGTAACAGCCAAGGACTGGTAAGGCCCTCTTTTTACTAATTTAACTCCAGATCAGATGAGAACTCTAGTAGGGGAAACAAATCTGCACCCAAAAACTTAATTTGCATTAACTGTAACAAGCCAGGCCATATTGCAAGGAACTGCCATAAAAATAATGAGGGCAACATTGAAGAAGATTTGTCCTTATCAAATTAGGCAAATATTTAACAGATTTCAATGTGGAGACAAGACCGTGACGGACTTGTTGATTTGGGAAGCAGGCAGACTGTAGAGCATGTTGAATTGCTGGAAAATACTGTGCAAATGATTAGGTACTGATGTCATTTACAGCTACGGACGCTCAATATTATCTGACCATCCAAGTGACTTTGAATATTAATGGGGCATTGCATCAAATGAAAGTGGGGTAGTACTTAAGTTACCTGTACCTGTGATTATTAGAAATGGCTTCCAGAATTTTCTGAGTTATCACAGACAGAGCAAAACCTGTAGTTTCAACAACTGTAATGACAAGAGACCAGGATTAGAACCCTGGTCTCCCCTGTCTCCTGGCTGAGCTGCTCCATGCCCCAGCCCTCCACGCTACGGGAGCAGCTCAGCCAGCCCCTGGTATTTTGCTGATCTTGTCCTGTGGCAGCACCATAGACAGTGATCAGGGGAGCGCATATCGCAAGTGCTCGACATTCCTGCTCGCTGTCCATGGTAGCACTATAGGGACTAGCACTCTCTTGCCTGGTGCTATTCCTGTAGTGCTAATCTGACCGAGTACCAAGACAATGAGCCCCTGGTGCATCTACCCTTGATAGATGTTCCTTTTGAGAGAATTGCAGTGGATGTGGTTGGTCCCTTAAAAAGGGTAATCAATTCATTTTGATAGTATGTGGCTGTACTACTGGATACCCAGAGACAATTCCAATACATACTGTCACAGCCCCAAAATGGCAGCAGAGCTTGCCAAAATTTTCAGCAGGGTGGGCATACCTAAAGAGATTATTATTGACCAGGGTAGTAATTTTGGGGCTGCATTACTGAAAGAGCTATACCAACTTCTAGGTATCACTGCCAGAAGAACCTCCTCTTATCTCCCTCGGAAAGATGGTCTTGTGAAGCGTTCTAATCAAACCCTAAAATGCATATTAAAAAGGTTTGTAAAAGGGAAAAGGAAAGACTGTGACTAATACTTACCTTACCTGCTTTTTGCTTACAGAGAAGTGCCACAACCCTCAATAGGTTTTTCGCCATTTGAAATCCTGTAAGGTGGACAACCTAGGAAGCCACTATATGTAATAAAAGAAGCATGAGAAGATCACACCACTCAGAACAAATATATTACATATTATATATGGGTCATGAGAAAGAAACTGGCAAAATATTTTGAAATTGCCCATAGTAATCCGTCCTGTTTGGTTTACATGGCACACCTGCTACATTCCAGCGGTGCATAGATGTAATTGTAGCTGCTCACGCTGGTTATTGTGCTGCTTACCTGGATGATGATGTTGTGAGTAGTCTGGACTGGAAAAGCCATCCGGAATACCTACGAGCAGTTATCCAATCTGTCAAGATGGCAGATCTGACTATTAATCCTACCAGATGTGCATTCAGCATGCATGAAACCAGATAGTTGGGATATGTTTTGGAAATGGAGAAGTAAAGCCAGAAATTTCTAAGACAGAAGCTGTAGATGCTGTAACAGTCAACGGCTGGCTGGCTACTGTAGGAGATTTATTCCCAACTTTGCCCAGTTAGTTAACCCCTCACTAAATTCATTAAAAACAGTACCTGGGGGACTAATGAGCAGATATGTCCTCCTGGAGCTCCCAACCTCAGGATTTTAATCTAAATATTTTATGCAGCATCCGCAGTTAAAAATCTTAAAATTGTGAGCCAGACAGCATGGAATATAATAATTGATGAGTGTCTGATGAATTCGTCTGGCAAACCTTCTAGAAATGCTACACAAAACTCCCAAGAAGCAAGCTGCTCTTGGTACAGCAGAACCTCTAGGCCCCATATCGTTTTCGGCCACAGAAATGACTGTTGTAGGGAAAGAGCTTACCTCAAAAGTCCTGTCGGCATTTACACCACGTCTGGAGAAGATGGAGCAGAAACTTGAAAGATTACTCCACAAAATATCCGACCAAACAGGCACATATAGCACCAGACTCATGGAGGTGGGGGAAAGAACTTCATGCTGGGAAGATACTGTGTACCCACTCCTGGACCGGATTGCTGTGCTTGAGAAGGAATTTGAGGAGTTCAGAGAGGCCTTCAACTATTAAGAAAATGATCATAGAAAGCTTAATTTAAGGATCAGATGCCTCCCAGAGGGACATGAAAGTCCAGATATTTTGTCATTCTGTGCCACAAAGATACCTCAACTCCTGGGCCTCCAGCCGAAGGGGGATAAGCCCAAACTAGAGAGGGCTCACTGTGCGGTAATGCCGGAGACCGACTGAGGGGCAGTCACCCAGGCAAATAACAATGTGTTACCACAATTTTCAAGATGGAGAAGAGGTGTTATGAGCTTGTAGGCAACAACAAACGGTGCAATATGAGGGCACCAGAATATAGATCTCACAAGACTACTGTAATAGATTTCTCAAGAAGAGATGCGTGTTCAATGCAGTGATGGCACAATTAAGGGAGATGAAAGTAGAAAATTTCTTTACCTACCCAGCAATGCTGAAAATATGACATAATGGAGCTACATACTCCTTTTGGGAGGTTAATAAGATGGCTGCTTTCATTTCTGAATTGCAGAAGAAAATCAGCTGAACACAAGCTACAGACATGCTAGGTTTTGCTTCTGGAACTGAATAGCTCAAATCTTCTTGGTTCATGGAGGAAGACCTACTGCACTGAGGCTGGGAGATCTACGATCTCGGCTGGTGATTCTCCTTCTTAGTTCTTGCTGGATTTGTGTAATATTCATCTCTCCTGGATGGCTTGGTTTTGAGGAAGACCCTGGGACAAGAAATCTGTTGAACGTTATATGTGTGATGCAGCTGAAGCATCCTGGGCCTTGCGGTCTTCCTCCCAACCTGGTTGGACATGGCGATTCAACGACTTCTCAGTAGGGAGCATGTCTGACCCGATTAAGTAAAACAGTGGACAAGGTGCACTGAGGTAGGCTGGGGAGTGGTGGATGGAGCTTGACACGTGAATTAAATTGCTTGGCTCCACCCACCATTTCCAGCCTGGTTCCCTTAATAACTATTACTATTAAAATGGACTATGGGGCACAATAAAGCGATGAAAGATTGAGATATATGGGCTTTGCCCCACAGTGACTGTGGGTGCTTATCCAGTCATGGGGGGGCAAAGCAAGACTTTAGGGGATATGTGACAGGGTAGAATAGGACCCTGTCCCATTTGTTTTGCAGAAAGTACTTAAATACAGGGATCTGTATTCTTTCCTTTTGTCTCTCCTCTGGTTGCGCAGCCAAATTTTCCTGTGAGACTTTGGACTTGATCAGCCTGAACTGTCTCATAATCCTTTCCTCTCTGTCTCTCTGTTTTCTCTTGCTTTCTGTTTTTCCTCCCTTGTATATCTAGATCTGGCAATATAAGAATATGTGCAAATCAATATATGGAAATGAAACTGATAATGGGATCACTTTTGTTTGGAAAATATGGTGTTACTGTTGAAATGTACAGTATATATATATTTATAATTTGGAGATAACTGTAAAAAGCTAGAGATTACTTGGGTGCAAATGCCTGAGCCTTTTGCAGCTGCTGTGGGGACCTCAGGAAGTTCTCAATGTTCTAGCAGCTCCTGAAATTTACAAAGGACAGGATGTTTGCAAAGGATGGGGGTTGAAAAGAGTTATAAAAACAGATAAGCTGAGCTGCAAAGGAGATTTTTTACAAAATATTTTATTTTACTTCTGTAAATAGTTATTCTGAACAGGTTTATTTTATTTTACTGCAACTACAAATAAACAGTTTTGTGGAATTTTACAACTGCTCCCGGGGTTTCTCTGTTTCCTGACCTGTGCCTTGACGACAGGGTATAGGGATACAAACAGAGTGGAGACCTCTTTTAATGTAAGGGGCAAAGAACAAATGCCAGAGCTGGGTTTCGTGGGCTCAGGGGTCATGATGCAGGTCAGGTCTGAGTTTTGATCTTACTATGGAACAAGATATATGCCTGTAAATACTTTTTTTTTGGATGCTACTGAGATAAGCTAATAGCTTTTGCTGTCATAAATGTTCCCGAGGGGGATTGTTCATCGCAAATGTGTTTGGAAATAGCCATCTGGGAGAATAATGGCAAAGAAAAAAGGAAGGAGGGGAGAGAAGTAAATGCATTTTGAAACGTTTGGTCGGTTATAAGGGAAGGGGGGATTTTATAGAATTGTTAGACTGTTGGGGTTATTTACTTGTTATATATCAGGTTTGTGTGTTAATGTTTTCATACTTCTAAGGTCCATCTGGTTATTTATGAAGCATAAAAACCTAAAGTGCACTGAAAAGAGGGAGTCCTACAGATATATTGCTGTTGAATCTGTTTAGGGGAAGATACAAAAGTCCCCATGGCTGCACAGGCAGATATAACTATCCAGTTTTGGAATGTGCAAGGATTTTCCTGCCCCATTGAGAGCTGCTATATTAATAGCCTTTTGTAGAAGTCACATGCGGGTCACTCTCCTGCAAGAGACACATTTAACACCTGCAGAGCACAAAAGTTAATTTGTGGGTGGGTTGGATCCTGCTATTTCTCATCCTTCTCACACAAAAGAGGGGTGGCTGTTTTGATTCACAAGCACCTACCTCTCCAAGTCATCAAAACAGTGGCGGATCCAAAAGAAGGGAGATACATCTTTATTACCGGAATGCTACATGGAGCGAATGCTACATTTCGTAGTGTTTATGCCCCTGCGATTTTGGACCCCAGTTTCTCCTCAGGCCTCCCTGAATATTTTAATTAGGGAACAATTTAGGGACTAATTATGGGTGGGGACTTCAGTTGCACGCCAGACCTTAAACTGGATCACTCACTGGGGAAAGGAGAGGATAAGTGCATTAGAAAATGGAGGAAGGTGTATCAGATCTTAACCTGGTAGATGCTTGAAGATCTGCCAACCCTACAGCATGAGAATATACCTTTTCCTCAATTCCTCATAAATCATGGTCTTGAACAGACCATATATACGTCAATGTAAGGTGGTATACCAGATTAGGTAATATTAATCATGGCACCATACAAATTTCGGACCATGCAACGATTACAGCCACTTTTAAAATAGGTAATACAGAGACAGGGAGCAGTTCTGGAAATTCCCTACATACATGTTGGGATCAAGGAGTTTAAATCCTATGTAAAGGATCAGTTGAAGTAGTATAAAGAGTTGAATGAAGGCTCTGCCCCTTCAAAACAAATCTTCTAGGATGCTAGTGTCAGGAAGTCTAAACCTCACTTTCAGGTTCTTGGCAATATTGGGAATGCAAATAATCACAGACATGTTGCATAAGAGTAATAAACTTGTTTATTACTGCCAAAAAGGATAAAATCACAGTTTCCTTAAGCAGTTCTTACCGATACGAACCGGGAGCCAGTGCTAAGCGTTCCCTATACCTCAAGGTTTCTTTGTGTCTCTTGGGATATCCGAGGTACAAGACTTGTGTATCACATTATATACCTATTATAATTACCGTGGTTACTATAAGATAGAAACATTTCTAGTTACAGAGATGAGCCCTATTGGCTAAATTAGAGGAGGCTCCACGGTCCAAGATAACATTATACAATTTTGTAGTAGTCATCAGTTTGAGAAACAAAAGAGTTCTTATACAGAGTCTTACATAACTCAGTGTAGTAGTACAAATCACCAAAAGGTGGCAATGCCGACTTACATATCATAATTATTCCAAGGACACAGGTGTCTTGGCATCTTACAAGTAAGAATACACAGAAAATACATAGAAAAATATATATGTATTAGCAAGCAAAGTGTATTATAACAATATGCGTACGTATCCTGACATCTACTCTTATACGGTAGATGCCTCTAGTCTCTATATGTATTAGTATAACATATATCTAACACTAGCTGTCTGGCTGTGTACTTCTGAGGGTACTAATAAGGGTGCAGGGACCTCGTGTAACACTAGAAAGGCCTGCATTCATGCTGCTATTATTAGTTATATGGCAAAATATAAGAAAGATAAGCTCAAAAAACAATGGGGACTCCCAAGATGAAGTGCGAGAACTCGAGGGCAGGGCGGCACAAGGAGAAGGGAGGAGATACTCCAAATGCTCGCCCTGGCTCGTGAGTCCCTCGATAGCCTTTTAATGGATGATGCGTGAAAGCAATTGTTTTACATTAAACACAAGATGTAGGACTGGGGTAATAAACCTGGCTCTCCTGGTAAACCTGATAAAGGGTAGGAAGGGCCCGTCACATATCTTGGGAATTAAAGACTCTCAGGGTCGACTAGTTAAAAGCTCTAAGAACATTAGGAGAAATTTAAAGAGTTTTTCAGAACCTCTACAAAGCAGAATGTGAAGACACGGAGGGGAAGCAAAATAGTTTTAGCTAGGATCACATTCCCGAGTTGTCGGAACAGCAGAGGAGGGTGCTGGGTCGGGAAAACACTAACGAGGAGCTCAGGGCTGCGATAAAGGGGTTAACACCTGGAAAGGCTGGAGGTCCTGATGGTCTCCCGGTGAAGTATTACGAGTTAACAATAGATGTAGCTCAAGAGGCTCTGTGGGATGTATTTAGGGAGATAAGGGAAGGGGGAGCACTCCCTGAGATTTGTGGTTAGGCTGTTATTTGTGTAATCCCGAAGCCTGGGAAAGATCTGCAGGAATGTGCCTCGTATCACCCAATGTCTTTGTTGAATTGTGACGCCAAAATCTATGCGAAGATCCTGGCTTCCACAATAGAGAGCTTGCTCCTGGAGTTGATTCACCTGGACCAGACAGGATTCATACAGAGTAGGCACTCATATCATAACCTCAGGAAGGTCCTCAATGTTATTTGGGGCTCTTCTCTCAGTTCCATGGGGGCACAGCTGTGCTGTTCATGAATGCCGAGAAGGCATTCAGTTGAACAGAGTGGAACTACCTCTTCAAGGTATTGAGAAGGTTTGGTCTGGGTGAACACTTTGTGAAATTGGTTAAGGCTTTGTACAGAACCCCAAGGGCCTCGGTCCTGGTTAATGGCACCCTCTCTAAACAATTTTCACTTCATAGAGGCACAAGGCAGAGGTGTCCCCTCTCCCCTTTGTTGTTCGCCTTGGTCATAGAGTCACTTGCAATCGCTGTAAGGGAGGAACGGAGTATATTGGGGGTGGGGAGTAATAGTGGAATCCAACACACAGTTACCCTATACGCAGATGATGTAATTTTATATATTGTAGATCTACTACGATCATTCTCAATTTGCTGCCTTTTCAGGATGTAAACAGTATGGGAAAATCTGAAATTATATTGTTGGGACAAGATATTAGGATGGGAAGGGAGTCATGGGGCCTGAAGACTGTTAATACTTCCTTTAAATATCTAGGGATTAATGTCAGAAAGGATGTAGCCTCTCTGTATCGACTAAACTACCTTTCCCCTAGTGACCTCCATAGCTGAAGAGCTGCATAGATGGCGGGCACTGCCCATCTCCTGGTTGGGAAGGATCAACTTAATTAAAATTAATTTGTTGCCTCGGATATTATGCCCTCTGCAGATGTTGTCCATGGGATTGTCTGGGCAAGATATTAAAAAACTGAAAAGAGCATGTGCAGACTTTATATGGCAGGGGAAAAAAACCCGGGGCAAGTCTGGGTAAATTGAAAGCAGACGAGAGTAAAAGTGGTTTGAATTTTCCAGACTTGCAGACTTATTTTTTAGCAGCTCAGCTATTGCTATTTGAAGATTGGGTTAATAATGGTAAAGAGGATGGGTGGCTAGATTTGGAGGGGGCGGACTATGTGGCCCTACTATCTTCCTAGCTGGCTGAAAGGGGCTGAGGTATATATAGCCCTGAAGAATACAAACCCTTTGGTTACAGGGCTGTTGGAGAGTTGGGGACAAATTAAAAGGATGGCTGGACATCTCTATGGAGATACTTATATACTGCCAGTGGCTGGGAACCCTTTTTTCCTCCAGGTTTGGAGGATCCTGCCTTTCAGGAATGGGAGGGGAAGGGCATAGTCTACCTAGATGATTTGAGACCTGGCGGTATTCTATGCTCCTTTGAGACACTAAAAGAAAGTCTAGATGTACCAAAAAAAATCACTTATTTAGATTCTTTCAAATTAGAAAATACACACAGTCTATAGACAAGCGTAGAGAACAAGGGTCTCATTTAGAGCAGATTGAAATACTGATTCAACAGGCCAGAAGGGATCCCAAGGGAAGATCCAAAAAGCCACTTGTCTACTGCATTTGTCCTTACATGATAGGTCGACTAAAACTAGAACCTTATGGGAGAGGGACCTAGGAATAAATCTATTGGAGGAGAACTGGGCAGTTATTCTGGGAACACATCAGGGACTGCTGATTTGCAATAAATACAAAGAAGCAGCCTATAAATTTATACATAGGTTATATTGCTCCTCCGAGCAGTACACCGTTCAATCAGGAGGTACCAGCGACATGTGGTAGATGTGACTCAACTTTGGGTACATATAGTCATTCCTTTTGATCATGCCCAGTGCTGCAGGAATTATGGGTAAAGGCTACACAGGAGATTACTGCCATGCAGGGATTTGTGTTCTCGGAGACCCCATTGGTGATGTTGTTTGGCATAGAAGACCTAGGGGAGGAAGGATGGTCTCTCTATAAAAGATGGATAACAGTATTATTGATGCTAGGTCATCAGTATATTCTTAATACATGGCTTTCTGGGGATTGTCCCACTATATCAAACTGGCATACTGTAACAATAGGGGTACTGGCTCTTGAAAGACTCTCATACTCGGCAAAAGAAAGGGGGAGACCTTTGCCAAGGTATGGGAATCCTTTCTGAAAACATTAAGCTCCTTGAATTGACATTAATACATTACAGGCATTAATCAACCCGGGGGACTTAAGTGTGGAGGGGAGAAGATGGACAGAGACGTTGTTGGGTATAAGGGAAAAGGAAATCCTACCCTGGTTTATCTTTTAAACAGCTTTATCAACTTGACTGCCTTAGGCTTCAGTACATATAGGCCGGCCCGTGGTGCTGAGGGTTGAGGCGCTGGATGCCACACCCTGCACCACACCAGCGATCCGGGTTCGGGAATGGACTCGGGCACTGGGGGCTGGTGAGGAAGGAGAGGATCAAGCGTCCGGAGGACTGCCTCTCTCCTGGGATGGGATGGGTGGCAAGCCTTGCTCTGTAGTGGCCTCTGGTGGAGACCGGGGGCACTACAAGTAGCGGCGCAGGAGGGACAAACCCAGAAAAAAACTGAAACAACTCTGATGGCCGCCGGATGTTGGCTACCATTCTCCGCTACTGCCGGAGTCCTCCAGGGAGCCCTCTCTCTCGGTCTCAGCAGCACCCTGGACCTACTTAGAGGTGCACTGGTATGCCCACCTGATTGCCTTCCCCTCGGAGGGGGGACCCACCAGCACAAAGGATTGCGCCGGATACTCCGGGTCGGCCATGTGGGACTGAGGAGCGGTTCAAGAGGGACAGTTAGGAAGAGTTGGGGAACATGGTGCCTGAAGGAATGGGGTCATTGGGGACGTGAGGGGAAAAAAAAGAATACACGATAGCTATAGAATTGAGACCTGTGACCCTAACACTGGATAAATGTTTGTAAATAATGAACAGGTCTATCTTGATGAGCGTTCCTTACTAGAGGGACTTCTGTAAGAAATTCAGTAACTGTTGGACCTCATTGTAAATAGTTTGAATGAATATTTGTTTTTGTCTTGTCCTTTTTATTTAGCTGTATGTATTGTATGATCTGTTTTCTTATCAAAATCAAATAAAAAAAAAAACAGTGCCTGAATAATGTGAAATGGTCCCCAGAGTGTGATGAATCTTTTTGGGCCATCAGGGCTGCATTATGTTCAGTCAGTTTTAAGAAGTCCAGACTTTGAAAAACAATTTTTGTTACAGACAGATGCATCAAAGGTAGGCCTTGGTGCAGTCTTGAGTCAGAATATAGATGGGAAGGAACATCCCATTCTGTATATTAGTAGGAGATTGCACAACAGAGAGAAAAGGGACTCCACCATTGAAAAGGAATGCCTTTTGGCAGATTGGGCCATGGAGTCCCTTAAATTTTATTTGCTAGGAGCTGACTTTGTACTTAGAACAGATCACAATCCTCTCCGTTGGCTTAATCAATGAAGGATAACAATTCCAGAATCACAAGGTGGTACCTAGCACTACAGCCATTTAAATTTAAGGTGATGCACAAATCTGGAAAAGAGAAAGTCAGTGCTGATTTTCTGTCAAGATATGGCTCAGGAATTGAAAATTCTGAAGGTTAAAAAAGAAAATGTGTGGATTTAAACTTAAATGTTCGCTGTACTGATCGTTATGGAAAAAGGGATACTGTATATGCACAAAACTGTAAAGGTCATAAGGTAATGTTAGAAGAGAATTAAAAGGAAGTTTTGAAAACCTGTTATCTTACTTCATGGGTAACTCTTTCATCAGACCACACCTATGGAACTATAGCCTTACTAGCAGTCTACTAGAAGCCACCCACGGCAACGTCAGACATCAACGTCCTCCACTATATAAACGTGGGCGGCCCCGTGCCCTCCTCAGTTCTTTTCCCACCATCGACCATACTCATTGGCCACCACGGAGACACCACCACTTCAGTCGATTGCTTGTCTCCGAATTTCTAAATGTATTTATTTTTTCTCACCATAGTACATTATCACTTTATTTCTAAAGTGATTGCCATCGTCGTGTAAGTTGATGAAAGATCCTGCAAACTCGTGTTACTCCGAGTGCAGGGGAAAATCTATTCCCTCAAGAGACTTCTCGATGCCTCCGTCCCACTGTCTCAGAGAGACCCACATTAAGGCTCAGAGATCTGCCTGAAATTCAATCAAGCCACCCAGTGATGCTGCCAGAAAGCCCTGCAGTCTTCTTCCTTTTAGACCAGAAGGTAGCCAGAATGGAAAGGGGGTTCCAAGTGAGAAGCTCTTCTTCGTCTCCAGCCTAGTCCTCAGGTTCCCATTCCTCCAGGGCCTGAGACAAGTCTTCAGGCAAGCGCAAGCACTGGGAGAGGGAGTGGAGTAAGAAGAAGTCCCCCCCAGGTCCTCCCTCAGTTGCCGCAACCCTCGGCGCTGACTGTTGCAGCATCATCATCTGCTTTGGTGGCGATGCCTCCTGCCACCCAGACCCTCACTTCCACAGGGTCAACTTTGGCAGTGAGTTCTACCAGGCCTCCTATGGCTGGCAAAAAGTTGTCAACATCTGAGCTGTTGACATCCCTGCCGACACTGCAAACCCTACCACCCAGACCGTCGCTTCCTCAAGGTCAGCTGGTAGAGGTTTCCATTGGACTTTCCTGGCCATCGACAGCCTGTTGACGTAGGGGCTTCTTATACAACCCTTGACACCGCAGAGCACTTCGTCAGTGTCGGGATTGCAGCCTTCCCCTTCAACACCCCAAGACGCCTCTGCAGTGCAGGCCACCATCAATGAACAGACAGTGCTGTCCTCTTTCATGGAGATCCTGCAGCGCCTTGTGCCTCCTCCAGACCCAACAATGCCGGGGCCTACCAGACCAACCCCCACATCAACACCTGCCTCATCGATATGCTCTACTTGCAAAAAGGCATTGACATTCTCGCTGTCTTCCTCACAGCCTGCAGAACCTGTCGATGAGGATCAGGAATATGTACCTGACCTCATGCCACAGGAGGAAGAGGAGGAGAGGAGGAGGAGGATGTGGATGGGTGCCCGATAAAGCTGGCTGCACCATTTCTTCCAGCAGTGAGGGCTCTACATTATACACCCCTCCTGAAGATCCTACCTTCATTGGCATGATGAGACAGCTCCAGACTGCCATGGGGCTTGATGCCTGGGAGCAGGACATTATTTGGAGATACCTGGTGGAGCTTCTAGAACTGCCAGATTCTCTACCTCTGGTCATCCCTCCTCTAGTGGCTGCGCTAGAGGATGCCACCCTGACTGCCTGGTACAGGCCAAGTTTGATCCCTGCCATACCTGAAAGGCAGACAAGCTATACCAGGCTCCTTCAGGAAAACCCTTTTTTGCAGGGCAGCTGAGGCAGATTCGGTGGTGATTAAGGCAGCTCACGATAGGTCCAAGGTGTCTAAACACCTCAGCTTTCTCCCACCAGATAAGGAGTCGAGAAAGCTGGACCTCATGGGAAACAGAACCTTTGCCTCTGCCACACTGGGCCTCAGGATAGCTAATTATCAGGCCCATGTGGTCAAATTCCAGAATACTCTTTAGGAAAAGGCTAAAGCGGTAGCACAGGCCCTTCCAGAAGGTCCCCAGAAATGGGAGGTGCTCAAGGCCCTCTTGACTGGGGCTGATGTAGGTAAGTACTTCTTGAGGTCTACCTGTGATATTTCAGATACCTCAGCCAGAGCAGCTGCGACTGGCATCTGTATAGGAAGGCACTCTTGGCTCATGGTGTCAGGATTTGCTAGTGTTGTCCAGCAATCCAATTTGATTGCTTCTTTCAGAAGCTATAAGCACTTTCAGGCATATGCGCAGGATACCCCTTCTGACCTCCGAGCCTCAAGAAGGACTCTACTGTCAGTTCACTCCCTTTACCACACCCAACCAAAAAGTGGGCGGAAGGATGCCCTTTCATGAGGTCACCCACAGGCCCGGATCAGGAACCAGACAGCAGGGCAAGCGCAGAGCATGACACTTTACTAGACCCTCCAATCCTCCAGGAGGTGGTGCTAGGGGGTCGCTTCTCCTTCACCTGGACAGGTAGAGAGATTACAATAGATGCGCTGGTCCTGCAACTCATAGAGCAAGATCACACTCTAGAATTTCTGGAGCTATCTCTAGACTGGTTCCTGGTGAACAGAGGAACAGGGTATTCTATTCTCACTTCTTCTTTATTCCCATATCCACAGGGGACTTGAGGCCCATTCTGGATTTGAGAGATCTGAACTTTTATAGTCAGTACAAGAAGTTCAGGATGGTAACCCTGCAAGACCTGCTGCCCCGCTACAAAGGGGAGACTGGATATGCTCCCTAGACATGCAGGACGCATACCTGTACATCAAGGTATGCCTTCCCCACAGGAGGTACCTCAAGTTCCTGTTTCATTGGGAGCACTACCAGTCCAGGGTATTGCCCTTTGGCTTATCTTCTGCACCACTGGTCTTTACTAAATACTTAGCAGTGGTGGCTGCAGCCCTCAGGAGAGAGGGACTATATGTCTTCCCCTACCTGGATGACTGGTTGCTTAAAACTCAGTCCAGGGAGCAACTGTCTTACAGCCTAGTGCATACCAGGCAGCTGTTCATTGCACTAGGTATCACTGTCAATCTGCCCAAGTTAGTCTGGATTCCTTGTCAGCATCTCTAGCACATAGGGGACTGTACTGGACACTAGGGGTCAGCCCTCTTGCCCCAGGACAGGGTGGAGCACCTGATAGCGCAGGCCCAGGAGCTGTACACCAACAGTTTTGTCACAGCCAGGACATTCCTGAGACTGCTGGGCCTGATGGCAGCCATTGTCATGGTTCCTCTGGCATGGCTACACATATGGATTCCACAATGGACATGAACAGTCCAGTGGGACAACACACTGACGATCTAGAACAGAAAGTTCTAGTCACCTTGCCAGTATGGAAGGTCATCCAGTGGTGGATGGAACTCAGCAACTTACTTAAAGGGGTTCCTTTTCTAATTCCTTCTCTTCACCAGATTCTCACCATGGAAGCTTGGGATGGGCTGGGGGCACATTTGGGGCTTCACAGACCAAGGCCCATGGACCACAGTGGAGAGTTTCTCTACATAAACATCCTAAGCGAGGGCTGTTCTGTCTGACCTCCAAACCTTCCAGAATCATCTGTCCCTGGGACCTCTGCTGGTGTAGACAGACAACGTCAGTGTAGTGCACTACATAAACAACCAAGGGGGGGGACTCATTCGTACCCCCTATGCAGAAAAGTGATGAGGGTTTGGTACTGGGCTCTAGAATGCAGTCTAGAGCTGTTGGCAGTCCATGTTCCAGGCATCCAAACATCCTGGCAGACAGGCCAAGCAGGTTGCAGTACAAATTGCTTGAGTGGGAGCGGCTGACCTTGATAGTGGAAGACCTGTTCGACAGGTGGGGTCGTCCAGAGCTGGACCTTTTGCATCCCCACTCAACACAAAACTGCTGCTCTTCTGCCGCTTGCTTCAGGGCCTGGAGTTTTCTGGCAAGATGCATTGTCCCACTCTTGGAAAGTGAGGTTCTCACGCCTTCCTACCTTTCCTGTAATTCAGAGGGTGCTGATCAAGCTTCAGATGGAAGGAGTGACTCTGATACTTGCTGCTCCATCTGGCCTCATCAGATCTGGTTCCCTCTTATTGTAGTAGCTGCAGGTGGAGCCCCAAGTGCCCCTACCCTGTGCAAGGACTTGCTCTCACAGGAGTAAGGCACCCTGGTCCATCCAGACCTAAAGTCCCTCCATCTTCATGCCTGATTCCTGAGGACATAGCCATGGCAAGATTTGGAGTATCCCAAAGGTGGCTGACATCCTGATGGCTGCCAGATATCCCATGACATGGAAGCGCTTTGCTCTGTGGGCTGCTTCCTAGAACTTGGATCCCTTCACTTGTCCTGTGGCTCAAATTCTGGAACACTTGCTGCCCTTTCAGATGCGGGACTGCAATACTCCTCCATTAAGGTGCACCTGGCTGCCTTTTCAGCTTTCCATATGCCTATTGATGGCTATACAGTGACTCAACTGGAGGTGTCCCATACATTCTTGAGAGGCATTGTTCACTTGAAGCCTCCCATCCACAATCCAGTCCTTCCTAGAGAAGCTTAGTTTGATGCCTTTTGAGCCGTCTGTGACTCATGAGCTACACTTTCTGCAATGCAAAGCGTTATTTTTAATTGCTATTACTTCTGCTGAAAGGATTTTCATGCTTCAGGCTCTTATATGTGAGCCTCCTTATGTGATTTTCTGCAGTGATTGGGTGTCTTTGCATACCTACCCTCAACTCTTGCTAAAGGTAGTGTCTGAGTTTACTCTGAATCAAACCATCCACCTGCCTGTTTATTTTCCGGAGCATGCCAATCCAAGGGAAACATTGCTCCATACTTTAGATGTACATAGAATACTTAGATATTATGTTCACCACATGAGGGACTGCAGGAAGTCCTCGCAACTTTTTGTTTCCTTCGCCCCTGGGAAATAGGGAGTACCGGTTTCTAAACAGTGTCTGTCCAAATGGTTGGCCAACTGTATTACTTTTTGTTATAAGAAGTATGGTAAGAAACTTCCTGGGGTTGTGAATGGCCATTCAACCAGAGGCATGTCCACTTCTGTCACCTGTTTCAGGAATCTGTCAGCTGTAGAAATTTGCTCTGCTGCAACTTGGAGTGCTGTCTACACTTTCACTAAACTCTACAGTCTGGATCTGGACATTGCCTCTAAAGGAAAGGCAGGCTGAGGGAGGAGCTGTTGAGCACCTTACTGATCAGACTGGTCTTGCATAGCTCTGCAGTTCGGAGAAGTATTTATAAAAAAAATTGCCTTTGGAGTGATAGATTTAGCTAAATAAGCTGCAGCACCTTTCAGAACATGCCAAGTGGCACAGTTTGGTGCATGATACTGTGATGGGGAGGTCCAACAAAGGAGGTCCTGGGGCTTAAATCCCAGCCATCATCAGAGCCACATACCTCCATGTCTGCACCCAACCATGCTGGCTTGAAGCCGCCATTGAAAACTCTCCAATTATCGATGCAGGCCATGGATTCAAAAATAGAGACAATTTTACACAGAATCTGGGATCAAGATGTGAAAATAGAAACTGCTACAAAGAATGGCGGCTGCTGCGGCGTCACAAGCTACCAGAGCACTTTCAAGTGACAACCAAGCTTATACAGGAGAACACTCAATTGCACTGTAGCTCACAGGCTCTTTGAAAATGCCCATCGGGCTTCCAGTGTCCGGATTGTGGATCTGCCCAAGGGACAAGAGGATCCTGGCCCCATCACATTTTGAAGGAGTGATTACCTGGTGTTATTTATTTGGATGTGAAGCTGGCCGAACACTTCTGTAGAGCCCATAGGATTTCTCCTAGATCAGCGAGGGCCCATTGTGACTCTTCACGGATGTTGTTGTTGATTACTAATGGGGTTAACATTCAGGATATCCTGCTTCAAGCTGCCCTGTCGGCAGATCGGCTTAATTTTAATGGACAAACTATACATTTATTTCCCAACCTATCATTTGTCATGAGGGCGTGTTGGAAGACATTCCACAAGTTTGGGTTAAACTCCACAGTTTAAGGGTGATGCAGTCCCTATTAATGCTGGCCCATCTCCGTATGTTTTATAGTGGTCATACATATCAGTTTACTGATCCGGAGGAGGAGGATGGGAGATGGGTCCAGAAGATCCAACAAGAATTTGACGCAGTCCACAGGGAAGAGGTATCTGAACCCAATTCGGAGGAGGAGGGAACCTGAAGTGGTGAGAGACTCGCATTAAGGTGGTTTAATATGGACCTCACCTGGGTTGTCTGGCATTATCTGCCCTGCCTTAGAGGTGACTTTTTTTTTTTTAGTTTTCTGCTGGGGGAGAGTTTGACTTTTGTATTAAGGTTAATGTGGGCTGGTTTTCCTTTAGCTCTCTTCCCTTTCTGACATGTTATAAGGGTATACAGGTTATTTACTGGATTATTATTTTTGGCTCTGACCTGTGCTGCAGTAATGGCTAGTATGTCTACATGTACTTCTAATGTTATTATCCTATCCATAACCAAGATTTTAGATTCTGGTCTTCTATTCCATTGGATGGCTCCTATGTACTAATTGATATCTGACATTTAGTGTGTACTGTTTTTGTTATTTAAAAAAATGCAATAAACTTAAAATAACAAAAAAAAAAAAAAGAAGGAGCAGGCTTCGCCTAAATGTGCTTCAAAGTCTCCTTTCTTAGCGATAGTTTAACCTCCAGTCTTCCAGACTGTCTCTCTGTCAGTACTGCGTGGGACTTGTTCCATAGGTGTGGCCTGATGAAAGAGATATCCATTAAGTAAGATAGTCCAGTTACATAAGAACTTGGAGGGAGGGAAGGGACACCCTTTCCTTATCTGAGGAGAAAGTCAGGAAAGCTCTTGCTAGTCCAAGAGTGGACATAGTCATGGGGCCAGCTGGGGTGCATCCAAGAGTGCTAAAGGAACTCAGGGAGGTGCTAGCTGTACCCCTGGCAGACTTGTTTAACAGTTCACTGGAGACTGGCATGCTCCCGAAGGACTGCAGAAGAGCAGACGTAGTCCCACTTCATGAAAGTGGTAGCAAGGGTGAGGCAGGAAATTACAGGCCTGTCAGCCAGACATCTGTAGTAGGGAAACCGATGGAAACACTATTAAAGGAAAGAATCACAGAACACCTGGAATCCAGTGGCCTGCAGGACCCGAGGCAGTATGGCTTCATAGAGGGGAGGTCGTGCAAACAAATGTAATAGAATTTTTGACTGGTAACCAGTGTGTTGAGGGCGTAGACATGGCCTACCTGGACTTCAGGAAGGCCTTTGGCACTGTTCCACATAGGAGGCTTGTAAATAAGCTGGCTAGCATGAGGGTGGGTAATAAGGTGGTACCCTGGGTAAAATAACTGGGTAGGGATAGGAGGCTGAGTGTGGTTGTAAATGGAGTTCACTCCAAGGGGAGATTGACCAATGGGATACTGCAGGGGTCAGTACTGGGGCCAGTCACTGTAATGTATTTATTAGCAACATAGCAGAGGAACTGGAAGGAATCTGCCCTTTGCAGATGACGCTAAGATCTGCAAATGGAGTGGACACTGGGGTAAAAGGATGGAAGAGATCTAAAATGACTGGAAGAGAGGTCAGAAGTTTGGCAGCTAAGGTTTCATGCAAAAAGTGCAAAATAATGCACTTGGGTACCAAAAACCTGAGGGTGCAGTACAAACGGGGGATACTAGCAGTGACCAAGCAGGACAGACACCTGGGTGTAATCATACTGGATGACATGAAGTTGGCCAGACAATGTGACAAAGAGATTGGGAGACTTAGTGGGATGCTGGGGTGTATAGGTAGGGGTATTACCAACAAGAAGAGGGAAGTAGTTTTGCCACTATATAGGTCATTGGTAAGACCCCAGCTGGAGTACTGTGTCCAGTTTTGGAGACCTCATCTCAAGAAGGACATAGACGGGGTGTAGGCTGTCCAGAGGAGGGCTACCAAGATAGTACAGGGTCTGCATCAGAAGACCTACATGGAGAGGCTAAAGGAACTAAACATGTACACCCTAGAAGAGAGGCAGGAGATGGATATGATCGAGACCTTTAAATACCTCATGGGGTGAATAAGGTACAAGTGGGAGGTATTTTACGAAGGGAAGGGTGTGCTAGAACAAGGGGACACGATGTGAAGCTGGAGTGGGGTAGGTTTAGGAGAAATGTGAGGAAATACTTTTTCACAGAAAGGGTGCTGGATGCCTGGAACAGTCTTCCATTAGAGGTAGTGAGGGTGAAAACAGTGGTGGGATTCAAAAAGCCTGGGATAAGCACAAAGGGAATCATTAAGGGAAAGGTATGGGGTGGAAGAGATTGTGCACGAGACCTGGAAGGATCTGCAGTGAAAGTAGCATGATGAAAAAGGGCGAGACTGGATGGGCCAAGTGACCCTTATGTTCCAAGTGGTCTTTATCTGCCGTAAGTTTCCATGTTTCTGTGTTAATAAAAACTGAGATACTGTAACTTACTGTGATTAAATAAGCAATATACAGGGCAGGAGCAGCAGTGAGCAAATGTTCTATTAACTGTGCATGGAAGCCCCACTGGCAGTGTGTGATGTGTGCATAACTGGGTAGTTTGGGCAATCCTATGTAAAGTTCAGGATAGAGAGAAGCTGAGTAGACAAGGAGACCATAAGGCATAGAAAATAGCTGGAGGAGTCAGTTGCTGTTACAGGTATGGGCTATGAGGCACCCAGGAGGGAGAAAACAATAAAGAGATCACTCTCTGACTCAGCAGTGCCTTGTTTTAAACATGTATACCAAGGAACAAGCATTTGTCAATGCCGAATGTTTGCTTGCTGGTATTAGCATTGGGAATGCAGGAGTTAGACAGATGCAGAACAGGAATGGCAGTGAGGTATTGAACTTCACGCCAACCCCACCGTCATCCTGCAGAGAGGGACAGGCATTGGAGTATGTGTTTGGGTCGTTGCCCATAACGTTCATGCCATTTCACCTCGCCGTATCCTGTGGTCATCTTTGACAAAGCTCGTGTTTGGGTGAAACGTGTGTGAGGAGTTTTTCTGTGTCTGCTCTTAGCACTTTGCATCTATGTATTCATCTGTTGCCGCTGTTTTTTGAAGTTTGTCAGTAAAATTATTATTATTATTACAGTTCCCTTCATTTGGAGAGTTTTTTGTGAACCTGTGGTGTGCCGAGACTGTTCTGCTTATGTAAGTGTTGAGGTGTACCTTGGGGTATTCGGCTTTACAGTCACCCCATTCCAGAAGAACATACGCTGAAATGGGTGCAGTATAGGAGAATGGGGTGAACTCTGGGGCCGAAGAGTCCAAGGCACACCTCGATGCCTGTCACTGGCTGCAGGGTGGGAGTGTGTGGGGCTGGAATGGCATGAGCATTAGTTGGCAATCGAAGGCACACCTTTGATGCCTGTCAGTCTGTACAGGGTGGGACGTTATGGTTAGAAACTCTGATGCCCCGGGCTTTTATTGGTATGTGCACTACAGATTTTCAACATGGCATTTTGCACCCACACTCATGAAAGCATTTGGGATCTCTTCTCGTGAACAGTGGCACTGTGATTTTGATAATGTGCCCTAACTTAAGGTCCCACAGCGACGTGCCATTCTGTGTCAGATGTAAGAAACACATATCGGGCAGGATGTGAAGAATGACAGCTGTACCACTCATAGAGAGGTGTGAAGAGATGGCTGTGTTGAAAATCTGTAGTGGAAATATTAAAAATGCTCGAACTTCCGAGAGTACATGGAAACTGTGCAACGCATGCACGTAACACAGTCATTTAGTGGAATTATTTCACCAAATTTTCAACATAGGCATTTTGTGACCTCTGCTCATGGACACTGTCACTATGATTTTCTTAATCTGCCCCGAACATTAATTTCCCACAGCGACCACGCTATTTTGTGCCAGATGTGTAAATGCATATTTTGGGCAGGATATGAAAAATGACAGCTGTACTGTTCATAAGGAGGTGTGCAGAAATGCCAGTGTTGAAAATCTGGAGTGAAAGTACTACAAATTTGCGAAGTTGCGAGGGTATGGGGAAACTGCACAACGCACGCTCATAATACAGTCATTTTCTGGATGTTTGTCACCAAATTTTCAACATAGGCATTTTAGGACCTCTGCTCATGAACAGAGTCACTGTGATTTTCTTAATCTGTCCCAAACACTTATTTCCCCCAGCAATCGTGGATATTCTGCTCAGGTAGTACGAAAACACAGTTCATCCAGGATGTGAAAAATGACCGCTGTACTGTTCATAAAGAGGTGTGGAAAAATGCCAATGTTGAAAATCTGGAGTGAAAATATTACAAATTTGTGAAGTTACGAGGGTGCGTGGAAACTGTGCAATGCACGGTTGTAACACAGGCATTTTATGGACTTTCGTCACCAAATTTTTAACATAAGCATTTTAGGACCTCTGCTCATGAACAGAGTCACTGTGATTTTCTTAATCTGTCCCAAACACTTATTTCCCTCAGCGACCGTGCTATTCTGCACAGGTAGTGCAAAAACACATTTCGTCCAGGATTTGAAAATGACAGCTGTTGTGTTCATAAGGAGGTCTGAAAAAATGCCAGTGTTGAAAATCTGGAGTGAAAATATTACAGATCCACGAAGTTATGAGGGAGCGTGGAAACGGCACAATACACGCTCTAAAAACAGTAATTTTTTTGATTTTTTTACCAAATTTGCAACATAGGCTTTTTGAGAACCCACCTAATGAACAGTGGTACTGTCGTTTCATTAATCTGTTCCAAAAGATGATTCCGCACAGTGACTGCAGAATCACCTTTCAAGGCCGAATAACGCCATGACAGTGACTGTATTCATGAGGCGGGGTCCCAATAACCCCATGTTGAAAATGTAGTGGCAAGAGTCCCAAAAATGTCCAAGATATCCACATAAGTTGAAAAAACTCTATTTATGCCATTAGACAGCTTACCAGCATTTCTTCAGTTTGTGGTCGGCTTTGAAGAGTTCAGACGTGTTCCCGGTCCCCTGAAGATCGTTACCTCTGGAGGTAAGTATGGGGTGAAGGGCAGTGTGGGGAGGTGGAGTGCGCAGAGGGTGGGCGTGGGTTGTTGGGAGGTGGCACAACAGACCGTGAGGGACCGTTTTCTTTATTTCAGGGACAAAAATAATAAAAAGGATGTCGCGGGAAGTTTTTTTTTTTTTCAGGCTTCATTTGTGCACGCGGTGTGGGCTCCCAGTGCCACCTGCATTTTGGGGAAGGGGACTTAAGCCAATGGAGATCGGGTCCCTGTTGGCAAATAAAGACTGTTTTGGGGAGATGATGCCAAGGGGATTGGGCACCCCTTGGCACACAACAAATGGGAGGGATATTATGCTGATGGGGAGTAGGCTCCCATCTGCAAATGTATTGGGTTGTTGGCATGCCAGCAGGGGATTGGGCACCCCTGCTGGCTAAATGGGACTGTATACCGCCGCCATGTTCACAGAAATATTACACCAGGCAAGGTACCACCCTGCAATGACAGGTCGCTACCGTATTGCAGCAGAATTGCTGATGCTGCTATGACGAGGTGTCCCCTCATTGCAGCGGCCAAATCGTTTCAAGTTGGTGGCACTTTTTCAGAACCAGTGTCATCAGGACACTGGGCCTGCATTGGGTGCACACTGCCAAGCCCACAAATGCAGTGTTGTCATTGGCCGCCACACTGTTGCACCTCCACAACCCACTTCTCTCCTAAGCTGCTGCATAATGTTTCTTGCATGCAAGCATGCCAACATAAAAAGGAAAGAGGCACTACACTCTCCCACCAAAAGGAAACCCTTCTGTAAAAAGTAAAAACACTTTTACTTTATTGGTGCAGACAGCAAAACTTCAGGTATTAAAGTGCAAGAAGTGCTAAACACAGAAGCACATGTACTGTGTCTTAGAAACATAGAAACATAGAATGTGTCTGCAGAAAAGGACCACCAGGCCCACCCAGTCTGCCCAAACTCCCTACCTAAAAAAACAGCTCTAGGGGGCTAGCCTTCCTCTAAGCCTTCCAACAATTCCTTTGTGCCTATCCCATGCCTCTTAAATCCCCCAGTGTCTCAGTCCCCACCACCTCCCTAGGGAGTCTGTTCCAACTGTCCACCACCCTTTCCATGAAGTAGAATTTCCTACATAGAAGATTACATAGAAGTGTACAGGCTTTGTGAAGACCGATTGGTCCATTATAGCTTGCCAAACAAGGAAAATTTTCTAATTATACCCTGTTATGTTCTTCTGAATTAGGTGGTTATCTAATTTGATCCTGAAATCAGCCATGTTTTTGCTTGCCACCACATTGATTGGTAATTCGCTCCAAACCTTAACCACCCTAACACTGAACCAGTGCTTCCTTCTATTGGTGTTATATTTCTCACCGTGTAATTGTAAAGGGTGAGCCCTTGTACAATATGCCATATCCCTTAAAGCCAGTCCTAATTGCTTCCATAGCAAGGTATCTGTCAGTGCCCTAAAAATGAGACACATATCTCCCTTGAGTCTGCAATATTCCAGTGAGTATAAACCCAGTGTCTGAAATCTAACTTGGTATGATTTGCCTGATGTTTCTTTGATACAGCGGGTTGCTTTTCTTTGGATCTTTTCAAGGGCAGTTATGCCCCCTTTGGTCCCTGGAGCCCAAAACTGTGAACAGTACTCAATGTGGGGTCTAACTAACGATGTGTATAGTGGGAGCCGTACCTCCCTGGCCTTGCTTTTAATCTGCCTATTAATGTAGTGCAAAATGCCACTGACTTTTTTAACCACTTAAGGTTACCACCTACTCGGTTTTTGCCCGAATGATTCGGTTTTCTAGGTCCAGATTCGGTCCTCCTGTTTTCACCATTGCAAATTTGTTTTTTATGGTGGGTCAAGCAGCCCCTGTGAGATTCCCCACTAACTGTTTCATTTTCTTCTCATCTGACTGTAAGCAAGTGTCTGACATTTCAGTGTGATTGCTTGCTTGCAGTGCAAGCTAATCAGGAAGCGCCTTCAAGTGCAGGGCACTTAAAGAGCCAAATGTGTCCCTGACTGCTCAGTTGTCACCTCTAACTTCACACAAGCAAATTGGAAGATTACTCATGGGAAGGGTAAACAATACCACCTTAATTTTTCTGAAACCCTTAGACATTCAGACAGGCACCACATTAGGGTAGCCTTGTCCAGTGTGGACTGTACAATGTGTTTCAGAAACTTTACCTGCTAATCCAGTTTTATTCAGAGGTAGTACTTTTTCAGTCATTTTGAATGCTCACATACTTGTAAAACAGATTCTGTTAAATCCTTCACCATTTTACTTGCATGTTCATAGTACAAACAAATTCTGATGTCATGTAAACCTTTGTTTGTATACCAGTAAATCTGAAAGGTGTAAAGTAGGCTATTAAGACCATTAGCAGCAAATCAACCTAATGCTTTCTAGGCTGCATTGTGAGTATGGTCTTTGACTGCTGTGAAGGAATACTTTTATACCTTTATATGCTCACCATTTTTCTTTTAAGGTCTGTCCTATATTTTAATATTTGTTACCCCATCTGTTGTTAAATTAATAATCTAATATTTTATTTCATTTCTAGCAGTACTACACCTCTCTCCTCAGTAGTTATTGCTGTCAATTTTCATACTACCTGGATATTCCAGGAAGACCATTCCAGGCATATCAGATGAACATCACAGAATAGTGTAGCTAATGTCATGCTAAGCCACAGAAATGAGAAAAGGAAGAGAGAGAGAGCAGTAGCTGGTGAGGAGAAAGGAACACAATCTAGATTTGATGGCACTGCAAATTTAGGTAATTCATCAAACATTATTATTGTTTTTTACCAGCAACCTGGGAGCACAAGGGAGTGAAATGATTTGTGCAGGGTCACACAGTATGCAAGTCTGGGCTGTGGGATTCAAACCCTGGTCTCCAGAATTGCAGCTCAGAGCCTTAAACCACTGTGCTATACTGCATCCACGCTACATATCACATATCATGCTATCTGGTATGTATGACTGATATGGAAATAAAATAGGGTATTTAACAGCATAGAATAGTTCCTACCACTTTTAAAAACTTCTGTGACATTACAAATAGCTTTAGAGTAGGAGCAATGGGAAGGACAGTAGCACATCTTAAAATGGCAGATATTTGTAATTACACATATCATCCACCATTACTGGTGTAGTTTATTTATTTATTTATTGAAAGAGTTTTACCACAAAAAGCCACCTGTTCCAAAATAGCTGGTTGTCAGAGGTGTCCTTGTAGTCACTCGATGTGTCAGCTAAGCTGTGTACACAGGATGGAAAGACCCCTGAACCCCATCTCTAACCCCACCAAATGTTAACACACACTGAAATTTAAAATATTTAAATCTAATCAAACAAACCAAAAATAACAATCATGATGTACTTTAATCAAACAAACCAAAAATAATAATCATGATGTACTTTAATCAAACAAACCAAAAATAATAATCATGATGTACTTTAAAGAAGTTGTACACAATGCAATATCAGCAGCAATTCTTGAATAAATCAGCTTAATCAGAGTCCAAGCGATGCCCTCATAAGTCACAAAAGGGCAGAGTTAGGGTGGAGTTTGGGGTGTGGTTTAGTATTTGTTTTTCATCTCATCCAAAGGTGGCAACCCTATAACTACTTGATTACAATAAAGTCTGAAATCAAGGTCATTACTTACTCTGATATCCAGATCCCTCTCATTCAAAACTGATTTTAGTTCAGCCCCTCCTAATATATACTTAAACATCTGGTTACTCTTTCCCAGGTGCATTACCGTGCACTTGTCCACATTAAAGTTCAGCCTTTTTATTATTGCCCAATGTTCAGGGTCCCTCAGTGCTGCCTGTAAGATTAGTGCATCATCGTTTGTTAACCACCAACCCCAGCTTGGTGCTCAGCAAATTTAGAGAGCCATGCCCCTGTTTTAGAACCCATTGATGATATATATATATATATATATATATATATATATATATATAAACGAGCAAGGGCCCAGTACAGAACCCTGAGGAACCCCGCTTGTCACTTCTACCCAATCCGAATATTCCCCTTTGATGCAAACTCTCTGAGTCCTGTTGGACAGCCATGCCTCTATCCAGCGTGAAAGGTTCCCTGGTATACCATGATCTATTAGTGCATCCACTAGTTCACCATGAGGAACCTTGTCAAAGGCCTTAGCGAAGTCCAGAAAGATCACATCCACCGAGTTTCTGTTGTCCAATGCCTTACTAACCCTGCCTTAGAAATCTAACAGATTTGTCTGGCACGAACGTTTCTTAGTATACCTGTGCTGTGAATGATCAGTAATGCCTGCTTTGTGAAACAAATCCATAATATGGTCTTTAATAGCACAATCCAGAACTTTACCCAGTATGGTAGTCAAACGCACTGGGCTGTAATTACCAGCCTCCTGTCTTGAACCCTTTTTGTGAATTGGGACACCTCAGCTTGTCTCCAAACCTGTATAGTCTCACCCTGGTTAATAGATTCCTGGAATAAAAAAGTTAAAGGGGGTGCTAGGGTTATCACAAGCTTCCTTATACTGTAACTCTAGGGTGCAGTCCATCTGGGCCAGGAGACTTATCCTGATCCAACTTCTGCAGTCTCTTATATCAGATTCCTCTAAATGTATACTGTTCTCATCATAGCTAATTAGATGTTTATTAGTGCTTTTTGTTCTTATGTTAAAAACAGAAGAAAAGTAGGTGTTAAAGTGTTCTGTCATGCCCTTGTTATCCGAGATGTGAGTCCCATCCCATTTTACGACTGCAGTAGGCAGAGCCTGCAGGCGTTTGTATGTACAAAAGGGTGATGTCATGTTTTCTGTCCGTGGTACTGACTGAAGGTGTAAATAATAATAATAATAAATAATAAGATTTCTTTATAAAGCGCAATATCAAAATATCAAAGCGCTGTACAATCACATTCTAAAATGGAAAACCACAAATGAATAAGTAAATAAACTTCAGCATTGTTAAATATAAATATCCAATATTAAAATACTAAATGCAAATAAAAAGAAAAAATACTAATCAACAGGAAAGCACATCCAAATAAATGTTATTTAAAGCAGTTTTAAAGCTCTCCACTGTCTGACATTCTTTCACCCGATGAGGTAGAAAATTCCACATGGTGGGGGCAGCAAAATCAAAAACCCAAGCTCCAGAAGATTTTAAACGCAATCTGAGAATCTCCAGCAATCTCTCATCGGTTGAGCAGAGTGGTCTGCCGGGGCAGTAGGGACACAGAAGCACGTGTAGGTAAATCAGACCCATACCATGTAGGGCTCTAAAAGTTAGCAAGCCAACTGTAAAGGTGATCTGCCACTGAACTGGCAGCCAGTGCAGAGTGCATAGCACAGGTGTAATATGATTGGATCGGGTAGACCCACATAACAACCTGGCACAGAGTTCTGCACTAGCTGCAGGTGGCGGATATCAACCCCAGGAAGCCCTAGGTATAGGGAGTTACAGTAGTCAAGATGTGAGGTCACAAATGCGTGAACCAAAGTTGACAGGTCGTTGGGTGGAACGGGCGTTAATCCGGGAGATGTTCCTCAGATGGTAAAAAGATAAATAGTTTCCTCCGCCTACCCTCCTCCAAGCAATGTTTTCCACCCTCATATAAATACATTTACATGTTAGTCAATGGTTGCAGGGTACTATTTTCTTTCTTAAATGGGTGGTACAAGAACTGGAACCTGAGTAGTGGGAGGCAGCATTATTTTTTTTTTGGATTAAGATCCTCCCCTGCCTCCACCCGAGAAGCTCCTAAAGATCCACCCCCACCTCTTTTTTTTTTATTCATGTGGGAGGGCCGGGGTATGAGGTGGCTCTATCATGCTGGAACAAGACACACTCGTTTGGGACCTGTATCAAGCACCAGAACAAGTCTGTCAAGTTGTGGAGCCCCTGCATTTTATTAAGGACCAGGAGAACAGAAGATACTTAATGTCTTTATTAAGGACTAGCAGAACAGAAGATATTTAATGCCTTCAAATTGACTTAAAAACCCTTGGAACAAATGATTATCGGAGCCACCTGGGGCCTCAGAAGGAGACAGCAATTAAGGAGTGAAACTACAGCTCCCAAGGAAAACAATAGACACAGCATTCTAATTTACAGTAAGTTAAAAGAGCCGCAGGTTTTCCTTAAACATTTATATACTAAAAACATAAAGTTCCGCTTCTGGGATTAACAATATTTGTTTACCATATTCAGTATATATATATATATATATATATATATATATATACATATATATGTATATATATAAAATCTATGTATATCGCTATACATATATATATAGTTTATACAAAATTTGTCTTTTAGTAGTTTCAAAACTTTGAAAGCATTGGTGTTCATAATGCATTAGAAATAACATTTTTAGTTTTATTTACAGTTAAACATGCAGTTTCATGTGAGAGCATATTTTGGGGAAGGGGTTCACATTATATTACTCATGAAGCATTGGTGTTAGTAATGCATTTAAAATATATTTTTAATTGTCTGTACAGTTAAACATGCAGTTTCATGTGAGAGCACATTTTGGGGGAGGGGTTTTACTTTTTTAATCATGAAGCATTGGTGTTAGTAATGCAATTAAAAATACATTTTTAATCGTATGTACAGTTAAACATGCAGTTTTATGTGAGAGCACATTTTGGAGGAGGGGTTCAAATTATTTATTTTTTTTGCATCATATATTTATCCAGGTCTTTCTTATTAAGTTGAACAAACAGACAGACAAATCAGTTACACAACAGGTGATACATAAAACCTATAAAAATACAAAACAGCTCATAACTTAAATACAGAAAGATCCAGTTTCTTTGACTATCATAAATTATGTGACACAAGAAGAGAAGAATGATGACATAAAACCATTCAATGTAGTCTGTAATGAAGTACTTACAAGGACACAAAAGAAGAGAAGGAGAATCTAAATCTATGCAATTTAGCACCATCAATAATCCATTCCTGCCCCTTCATATCCAGACTTCTCCCAATGTCAAATTCTCTGCAGGTGAAAGAGTACTAAGGTAGGGTTGCCATGTGTTATAAAATTGCCCTCTATCCCTCATGACACAAGTGAGTCTTTCAAGATTGACAGCCTGCAACACAGAGCCTTCCACTGTTGTATAGTGGGCTTAGCTGCAGACACCCATGTATTTAGGATACAGTGTCTGGCCATTACAAGTATGACCCTTAGCCATCTAGGCAGAGGAGACAAGTCCGCCTCCCCAGCTCCTCCATTCCAAATAACATTACCATAGGTATCTGCAGAAGCCCTCTGCCCACGAGGCTCTGAGCCTCCGCCCACCTCCGTCCAGAAATCCTGAAGGACAGGACATGTCCAGAAGTAGTGATAGTAGGAGGCCAGGCCAGTGCCGTAGCGAGGACACACTGGGGAGACCACAGAATTGAATTCGTGAACAGTCGAGGGTGGGCAATATAACCTATGGCAAAACGTGTAAAAGGATTCTTTATATTTGTTACAGATCAGGATGCCCTGGTGCAACTGAATCATCATCCTCCAAACATCCTCATTAATGAGGATCCCCATATCCCTCTCCCACAGTTGTCTAGTTTTCTGGGTCATATCCCCAAGCCGCTGTCTACCTGCCCTGGCCACTCTCCTTATTGTACCTTTGTGGTTACATCAGCCATCTTGTATTAATTGCTCCACTTGCGCCAATGTAGAATCTGTATCATACCTCCTCCCCAAGGCTCTACAGTACACCCGGATCTGTAGGTAATGAAAGAAATGTTGGTGTCCCAACCCTGTCCTAGCCCAAATACCTTCAAAAGAGTCCAACCCTTCCTTTGTATACATGTCTCTTAAACACATTATACCAGCCATCTCCCATTCCATAAATCCAGGGTCTGCTAATCCTGGAACAAAAAAAGGGTTTCCAACCACTGGAAGTAGCAGGGTCTCCTCCACTTCCTCCTTCCCCTGGCAGGTCAGGCGTCCCCAAACAACTAGGACTGACTTAACCAGTAGGTTTGGTCTCGACAGACTCGCATACCCCCTGTATCCTTTCCTTGAGAAATAGACACCCTCTCTCTCCTCAAGATCCAGCCAGCCTGCCTCCGAGGGTCTCCCCACCCAGTCCTCCAGGTATCAGCATTGTATGGCCAGTTGATAGAGTCCTAAGTCAGGGAATTGCAGCCCACTCCTATCCGCTGTGGCCATCAAATGAGCAAGGCTCACTGTGGTCATTTACCCTGCCACATAAAAGTCAAGAATGCCTTTTCTAGTGCTTAGTTCTGCTTGTGTAAGGCCTATGTGAAGCATTTGCATACTATATAGGAGCCGAGGCAGTACATTCATTTTGAGCAAGTTTATTCTCCCTAGCCATGTAGGGGCAATTTGACCCATCTCCCCAAGTCAGCAATAATCATCTGCAACAGTGGGGCATAGTTTAACTTATAAAGGGCCTTTATGCTATTCCCCACTCTAATGCCCAGGTGAAATCCCCAGTCCATAGCCCCATCCCCCTCCCCAGCTGCAAGTTCTTCTATCCTAAGCTCTTCTGATTTATTTAGATTCAGTTTATATCCCGAGAATGTAGAAAACTTGTCTATTAAATTCAGAAGTGGTACCATGGACAGAGATGGCTAAGTGACATACAGGAGCATGTCATCAGCATATAGAGAGAGACTATTGTTCTACCCAACCTTCCCTGAACTCCCAATATATCAGGATGTTTTCTGATAGCGGCAGCCAGTGGCTCCAGAGCGAGGGTGAATAGGAAGGTCGACAGAGGGCACTCCTGCATAATCCCCCTCTGCAATGTGAAACTGTCTGTAAGGGTGCCATTGACCAGGACTCTGGCTGTGGGGGCTCTATACATTAACTGGATTAACCCTACAAAATTTTCACCTAGACCAAACCGGGTCATGACCGTCATCAAATATGGCCACTCGACCCTATGTAATGCCTTTTCTGCATCCATTGACAGGACATGAACGGGTTCATATACATTTGACGTTCCCCATATCACATTAAAGAGGGTTCTCATGTTAGGATAGGAGTATCTGTTCCTAATGAACCCAATCTAGTCTGGGTGAATCAACCCTGGGAGGAGCTTATCTAGACGACTCGCCAAGACTTTAACAAAGATCTTAGAGTCGCAGTTTAGAAGGGAAATAGACCTAAAAGATGCATGTTCAAGTGGGTCCTTGCCCTCTTTAGGGATTAAACTGATAATTGCTTCTTTCCATGTTTGTGGCAATACCCCCCTCCTCCTCCCCCTCCCGGGCTTCATTAAGTACTGCCTCCAGGCGACTGATAATATGTGGCTTCATGGCCTTATAATAATCTGCCAAATAACCATCTGAACCACTGGCTTTGCCCCTCTTTAGTCTTGCAATAGCCATTGCTATTTCCTCCCTTGTTATTTTAGCCTGTGGAACAGATAATCTAAGCAGGTCCAGATCATCTGACTACTTTAATGTATACTGTAACTGAACATGTATCTGCGTATAAATGCTTCTATTACTGTATCCTGCGTATCCCCCTTCCCCCAGGGTGCATCTAGAATTGAGTGGTAATCCACTCAGTATGCCTTCCTGGTAAAAGTCTTAAATAAATAAATAAATAAATCATCAAAAAAAAAAAAAAAAAAAAGCATGCATATTGTTCTCCCCCTCCCCAGTCTGTGTTCAATATAGTTCTTCAAAGAACCCTTTAAACCTGTCCCTAATAAGCTTTTTATCTGTCTGCAGCTGACCATTTGGCCTTTAATTGTGGAGATCAGGTAAGAGCTCTTCTCCGAATCAAATTCAGTATATTACTGGGCTTATTTCCCATTCATAGAAATGCTTATGGACAGATAGGCATGTCTTTCTGGCCTCCCAGCAACAGATTATTCAGGGCCTCTCTTGTCACCATTAATAATTTTGGAACAGCTTCTCCCCCCCCCATCTCCCATAGCCACCCATCTCTGTAACACCTTCAGCCATCTCTCTAAATTCTCCCTCCTCTCCTGAATTTGTTGCTTGTGGTGTGTCACATAGCTGATAATAAAGCCCCTCATATACGCCTTCCCCACATCCCAAAAGGTAGCCTTGGAAGGGGACATATCCAAATTATCCTGCACATACTGCTTCCATTTGTCCTGCAGGTACTCATTACCCACATCTTGGTATACCCAATACTGCACTTTTCACCCTCTTGCCACCCTTCCTATATTCCTTCTCCCCCCCCACCCTCTTCCCTCTCCCTATGACTCTGGCACTTCTTGTCTGTTGTCTATTTTCTCTGACAAATGCCGCTGGCTGCCTTGTTACAATGCTACCCTTGAACTGTATTAATCTGTACTCTGTTTGCAATGTCCACATTGTTGTAATGCCTGTCTTGATGTTCCCCATAATTTGTATTTCTCTGACGTGGAACCTTTGTAAAAGAGCCATGGCTCAAAGGTATTTGTAATCCTAGACTTGATAAATAAAATAAATAAAATTAAAAGTTTTATTGGCCAGGAGATAGGAAACTTCCAGGACGGGAGCTTAGTCCTCTCCTCCTGCAGTGTGAGGGTCATAAGCACCATAGTGTGGTCTGATATGTGAATTGGGCCATGTTTAATGTGAGTCAGCCTATGATACCATGTTCTTGGGATATAAAAATAATCCAGCCTCGACCACATCTTATGAGGATGTGAAAAGAAAGTGTATTCCCTCAGGGTGGGGTTGGCTGTCCTCCAGGCCTCAATAAGATCGAGGTTGGCCATTCCCACCATCCAACTACAAATGCCACCCCCCCCCCACTACTGCCCCTACCCTCGGAGTGATCCAATACAGGGTCCATCAGGCAATTCAGATCCCCTCCCAGGATTAGCCCCGGGAATTATTCTGCCATAAGTAATGCTGTAAGGGACTGGTAAAACATGGGGTCATGCACAGCAGGCGCATATATACTCCCAAAAGTTATTTTTTCCCCTAGGAGTTCTCCTACCACAAATACGTAGTGGCCATCTTCTGGGTCCACCACAACATATGTCCAGTTTAAAGGGTAGTCGCTTGTGCAGGAGAACTGCCACCCCCCACTTATGTGACGTGAATGGCGCCATGTAGCATTCTCCAACCCATCCCTTTTTAATTTAGCATGCTCTTTAGCAGTGAGATGGGTCTCCTGCAACAAGGCTACATTTACATTTTGACGCTTTAAAGCCGTAAGCAGTATAGTGCGTTTAACGGGTGTGGAGATCCCCCAATTCCATGATGCTATACTCAACCTTACAGGGTTAGCCATTATCTCCCAGCCAGTTTCCATCCAATGCCCAGACCACCCATATCCAGATCTTCCGCAGCATGTTGTAATGGTCACATACTAATTTAGCATCATATCTGGACAGTGTAGAATACATGAAACAAGATAACAAGCAATAGCTATCAACTATATACATCCCCATCAGCCCTCCACCCTCCCCTTCCCTTCCCATTTGAACTGTTATGTAAATTGAGTTACCCCCCATAATCCGTCTTTCAGATGAGACGTTAAACCGAGGTCCCATCTGCCTGGATTGGTGGTAGTTCAGGTGGATATTAAAGATCCCGTGGCACTTATAGAAAAGAGCAGGGGAATTTCCCCGGTGTCCTGGCAAAATTTCCCTCATTTCACTAAAAAATACCACCAACAGCTTAATCTGGTTCAAGGTCAGTTGGCATTCATCTGTATCCCCCTCCCCCGGGTCGTGCCTGAAAATAGGCAGGATTTGTCTAGTGCACTTACCTGGTCAACAAAAACTAAATAAATAAATAAATAACCAGAATTGCACGTAGCAAAGATTTTACATTCCCTCCACACATGTCAGTAAGAGTGTGTCCCCAACCCCACCAAGAATATCACCCTTATTTGCATTATCTATGTAAACAAAATATAAATTAACCAGGATACAGTTCAATTAGGCCATGTACTTTCCCAGATTTCAATTCTAGGCACCGATAATCAGATGTTCTTCTGATCACACTCTCTCTCTCTCTCTTTATCAGTGTTTAAAATAATAGAAAAATCCCTCAAGAGTCCAGTGTAGACTGTAAATCAAGTATAGATTTAGAAGGACATCCTTTCTTCAAGTAAAAGCTTTTCCCAGGTATCAAACCCACAGCACCATTAAATTTCATGGCACCATAGCCGCCCTCCGCCTCAGTAGGCTACTCTCCCCAGGTAACAGAAAAGAGAAGAGAAAAAAAAGTCATCATGCCATCCAGCCTTTTCAAACAAGCTGGAGTCAAAAAACACTTTAAATCTGAGTCTGACTCCCATAGTCTTATAGGACAGACTAACATCTCATGGTAGTCAATTATAGATCCTTGTGGATGGTGGCAGTCCCCTTCAAACGAGGCCTTATCTAAGCCCCACTCTCTGCACGAGGAATAAGGGAGTTGCTTCATCCATGAGTCCTCAGGCCGAGTTCAGAATTTGACCCCTTGCAGTCAAAAGGATCATGCTCATGCCCCCACATCAAACAAATTAGGCGAAAAACAATTCACAAGTCCTCTCAAAATGGCGAGGGGTCTGAACAACTAGTAAAAGAACACAACAGTACCTGAAGATGTAGTGCTTCCAACATCGTGGCCCTAGCAGTAGGCCCAAACCTTCTGGATTGTAAAGGAGCAACCTCACCCCATCTTCTTCAGTTCTCTATCAAAAACGTCCACCTTCTGCACCTCCCAAAACAAATAGCCCCTTCATGCCTGATTTTAAGAGTTGCAGGGTACAACAGAAAACACTTGATCTTAGCTTCTCATAACTGGGCCATCACTGAGTTGAAAGCATGGTGTTTCTTTAAGAGATGAGCTGAGCAATCCTAGAAAAGATAAAGCTTATGGCCTTCATGCTGTAGATTAGGTTTGGTTCTATAAGTTTTTAGAACCAGCTCCCTATCCTGAAAATTGTGGAACCACATCACTGTCTGCCTTGACAGTTAGTCTGGTGGAGGTCTGGGGAACACAGCCTGATGCGCTCTTTTAAATTTAAGTTGGCCATTTTTGGGGCGAGCCCCAGGATTTCAGGCAGTGTTTGGGAACAGAATTCCAGTACATCTGCTCCCTCCATTCCCTCCACCAGTCCCCTGAGCCGTAAGTTCAAGCGGTGATGATAATTCTCCTGACAGTCAAACTGGTCCTTAAAGTCAGCCAGTTTTTTCTGCAAGGCAACATTTTGTTCAGGTACCAGAGCTGTAGCATCCTCGACATCAGATATTCTTTGCTCCATCTCAGTCAGTCCTGTCACATGCGATGCATGCAAATCCACTAGTTGCTGAAGCTTTCTGTCGAAATTAGATGTCAGGTTGGCAAGTCGAGGCTCCAGGGCAGCCAAGACCTGTTGCGTTCCTCTCGCCCTACGCACACCTGAAGCAGAGAATGAGTAGGCCCTGTGCTTTCTTTCTGCTTGCGACGCGGCTGTTTTGTTGATTTTTGCTTGTAAGTATGTGAGCTTTTTGCCGATTCAGACATTAGGTACTTGTCCATGGTCTCTCCCGACAAATTAGATCTCTTTTAAAGTACTTTTAAATGATTTGTAAGTAAAATTATATCTTATATTTCTTAGTGGTTTGCGGAGTGAAAGAGAAGGTGTCCTTACTCATTCATGCTCATTAGCGCCCCACAAATTATTTTAATCATGGCACAGTACTTGGTAAACATAGACTTTGATGATAAAGTGTATTTTTCTTTTAAGTTTGAGAAGTATGTATTAGAAAACACTGAACAAGAAAACAGTGATTTTAAAAGCTATTCTGATCAGAGCTGACATAAAAAAACTGTAATTTCACTGTGTCAGGGACACTAGAAACAGGATGTTAACATTCCTGGTGGATTTTATACTCCTGGAACCTGCTAATCAGGTTTTTTTATTGCATCTTGTCCCAGGCAATCTTCCCAGAGTGCAGTTTGCACTATTGTTTAATAGCTGTGTGGTGGCCAGTGTCTTGTTACATTGTCTTTTGTTTCAGATTAACCACTGACATTATGGCAGGCAAAGGAGACACACTTTGAGTCTTAGGGTATGTACAGCGTAATTAATATGTTTTCATATGCATAATCTTTCAATTCATGTTATTGCTAGACATACTGTAGCTAGCTTAGCTTGAGGAAGGGTTAACATGGTCAGGACCCCTTAGCAATTGAGTTGTATATGTGGCAAATAAGTCCAGATGAGCTTACATCTACAACTATGAATTATCACAGTCTGCATTTTCTTCTTGAAATGGTTACTTTTGCATTTATGTTTATTTTAAGATATTTAATATTCTGACCTTGTGGTTATGTCATGGACTATAACTGATCTCCAGCCTTAACCCCGTCCCCAACTTGCATAGAAGATAGTGCTTGTAGACAAATCTAACCATTTTTCCACTGTGTTCTGGTGTGTAGTTTTATCTTTTAGTAGTTTCAAAACTTTGAAAGCATTGGTGTTAGCAGTGTATTTAGAAATATACATTTTTTAATTGTCTTTAAAATTAAGCATGCAGTTTCATGTGAGGGCACATTTTTGCGGGGAGGGGGTTCAAATTATTTTAATCATGAAGCATTGGTGTTAGTAATGCATTTAGAAATGCATTTTTTAATTGTCTTTACAGTTAAACATGCAGTTTCGCTAACTTACCCTACAACTGTTAATTGTCACAGTCTGCATTTTCTTCTTGAAATGGTTACTTTTGTATTTATGTTTATTTTAAGATATTTAATATTCTGACCATGTGGTTATGTCATGGACCATAACTGATCTCCAGCTTTGAACCCCACCCCCATGCCCCAACTTGCATAGAAGATAGTGCTTGTAGACAAATCTCATCATTTTTCCACTGTGTTCTGGTGTGTAGTTTGTCTTTTTAGTAGTTTCAAAACTTTGAACTATTTCTAAAACAAAGCTGCGTATCACATTTGCCTGCACTCTGAGCACATACTTATGAAATTGTGCATATTTGTAAAGTAAGTAAAGTAAAACTTTATTTTTAAAGCACTTTTCAAAGCCAAAGCGCTATATAAACACATTAAAACACCCAGTTACCGGCCCAGTGGCGCAGAGGATTGAGGCGCTGACGCCTTACCTCCTCCCACGCTGCCGACCCGGGTTCGGAAACGGACTCGGTCGTCGGGGGTGGCAGGGTGGGAAAGGATCGAAGGTCCGCAGGACTGCCTCTCTCCTGGGGTGGGTAGTGGGTCTTGTCACGCTGCAGCGGCCCCTGGTGGAGACCAGGAGCACTGCTGACGCATGCAAGAAAAAGGAGGGAGTAACTAGAAAAGCGGAAATACCGTTTCACGGTAGCCAGATGACGGCTGCCCGGTGCTCTGTGGCCATCAAGATCCTACCGAGCTCCCTGCCTCAGCAGCATCCCTGGGGCTAAAGTAGGAGCGCTGGTCTGTCCCTAGGCTGGTGCCTTCCCCCTTGGAGGAGGGGGACCCATCCGGCGAAGGGTTACGCCGGGTCACCCTGGGGATCGGCTGCGATCTGAGGGTGGAGTCTCGAAGGACGGATGGGTCAGGGGACTGCCTTGGCAAGCCTGAAGGAGTGGCTGCCGAGGAGCACGTAAGGGGGTGAAAAAAGATAACACAAAAAAAAAAAAAAACGCCCAGTTAAATTAAATTAAACAATCACATTTAAAATCATTCAGAATAAGCTTTAAAAGACAGATAAGTTTTGAGCTCAGATTTAAAACTTGAGACAGTCGGGCATTCTCTTATCCAATGAGGTAGAGCATTCCACAGGGAAGGGGCAGCATAAGAAAACGCACGTGCCCCAGATGTCTTTAACCAAACCCTGGGAATCTCTAGTAATCCCTCGTGAGTGGATCGGAGAGAGTGGGAGGGGCAGTAGGAGTAAGAAGATCTTGCAGTACTGAGGTCCCTGTTCATGTAGGGCTTTATAGGTCAACAACCCGACCTTAAATGTGATCCGCCACTGAACCGGCAGCCAGTGCAGTCCGCACAGCACAGGCGTAATATGACTAGACCTAAATGTACCAGTCAAAAGCCTAGCTGCCGCATTCTGAACTAGCTGCAAGCGGCGGATATCAATCCCCGGCAGCCCTAGGTAAAGGGCATTGCAGTAATTAAGGCGGGAGGTGACGAAGGCATGGACCAATGTGGGAAGGCCAGCCTGAGGAACCAGGTGTTTCACCCGGCGATATTTCTAAGATGATTCTGCGTAGACCTCATACTTTCGTAATATTCCCATTATCACAAGCATAACTACCTTGCCTTTATCAAAAGCGACCCCCTCTGAAAGTTAATATCACATTTTCTCTAACAGTCCATCATCATTACACCTGACTTCCTGACATCCACACATTGCTTAAATGTAACTTACATCACCTCATGGACAAAAACCCTGTTTCTCTTAAAAAAAAAAAAAAAAAAGAAAAACCTGTGTAAATAATCCCAAGACTGAACATATGCCAGCCATTACTTTTTCATGTACTGCCACCTTCTGTACCATCATGGGGATTGCATATGTTTCCCTTGATGCTTTGCATTATTGGGATATGTGCAATTGTGTTTTCTTTAAATGTCTGTCTGACCAATACCATCTGGGATAACACATACATCAGTGGCATTTGCTCTGGGGTTCTTTTGTAAGCTTCCTATTCCTTCCATTAAAATGTTCACCTCCATATATTTGCCTTATAATCTGTATGCCTTCCTTAGAACAGAAACTAAAACAAATCTTACTACTTACAAATCATTATGTTGTTTCTCCCATACCTCCTTAACAATCCTACACAACTTCACTAACTTCATTATGCAGCCATGATGGATTTGACCAGATTTTGTTTTAATAGGCCCTAGTTCCTTGCTATTACCTTTCTTCTTGTTGATATAAGAATAAAGGGTTTGTAGTTATCCTTTACTCTGGTGGCCAATTTTAATTTGTGTGTTTTTTTAGCATTCTTACTGTAATTAATTTCTTAGACTCTTTTAGGGCTTTTTTTTAGACTTCCCAACAATCTTTGTGATTACTTTGCTTTTATAAAAAGTCTGTTCTTTAACTTAATAGCTTTCCTTACTCTAAAAGACATCCAGGATGGGGACTTTTTCCTAATCTTGGTGTATTTCATACAGGAAGGTACATGTCTTTTTGTTACACTAGTGATTTTATTCAATAATAGATCCCACATTTGTTGGACTAGTAAGCTGGTAAAACCATCCTCCTACTTCCAGTGAGATAGCTAATTTCTCATGCTATTAAAATTAGCTTTGTCTCGAGTGATCACTGGAACCTAGAAGTGATAGAACCTGACAGTCTCAGATGTTATTTGTCATATTACTCAAAACTAGGTCCAGTATGCTATCACCTCTAGTACCTTCCATTACAAGCTGGTCAAAGCTGGCTAAATTAAATTAATCCCGGTAGTGCTGTTCTACTTTAGTTTTTACTGTTTGGTTGCTCCAGTTAATCCCAGGCAGATTAAAATCGCCCAACAGAATAGTTCTGTCTAAAAGAATCCAGTTTCTTTAAGAAGTCCAGAAGTTGAATATCCTCGCTACAAGAGTAAGATGGTGGCCTGTAAACAACGTACTATATTGATACTGGATTCATGTGTTGGTGAAATGTTCACCCAAATTATCTTTGCAGGATCTCACTGAGAGCTATCCATTACAACCGATAGAATATTATCAGGGCTCTCTGCCCCAACCTTATATTGCCCTTTCCTACTAAATAATTATAACCTGGGATATGCCTATCCCAGGTAACCTCTTCCTGCCACCAAGTCTCTGTAATACCACAGATTTGAACATTGGACCCTCTGAGAGCTAAAATGAGTTTGTCCTGTTTATTAGTGAGATTGCGTGCATTAACCAACAAACAATTCCATGCTTCCTGGTTTTATGGAGAGCCCCTCATGCCCCCGCCTTCTAAGTTTAAATATTCATCAGTTTTCTTCCTAAGTTTATTAGCTAACATCCTTTTCCCCTTGTAATTTAGATATAATTTGTCTTTAGCAAACAGCCTAGGGTCCTGAAAACCATTCCAATGATCAATGAATGTATGGCCCTCCCTGAAACACCACCTTTTCAGCCACCCATTTAACATCATAATGTCCTTAGTTGTATTAGTGTTTGCTCTGAGTACAGGGAGAAGTCCTGAAATTAGCAGTTCACACCCTTTTTCTTTTAGGGAGTCGCCTACTAATTCGAAATCATTTTGAATGCTAGTTATGACTCTCCTGCCTACATCCTTAATGCCCATGTGAAGTAACGTAACTGGTTTAACTGTGTTGGAGACAAGGCCTGGCAGTAGATGTTTAACATTCTCAATCCTACCGGCCCGGTAGCGCTGAGGGTTGAGACACTGGATGCCACACCTTGTGCCACGCCAGCGACCCGGGTTCGGAAGCGGGCCCGGGTTGTCGGGGGTTGACAGGGGAGGAAGGGATTGAGCATCCAGTGGACTGCCTCCTCTCTGGGGAGGGGTGTGTGCGGCTGCTGGTGAGCTCATGGCCTCTAGCAGAGGCTGTGGGTAACACAGCAGCACCAGCAACACAAGGGGTGAAGATGGGGCACGGCGCCCTGTCCTTCGGCATCATTGCACGCCCCACTTCACACAGTGGAACTAGAGCTGGGAAAAAGATGGTGACCGGTCATGGTGGCTTGATGGCCATCTCCGTGGAGGGCGCCCGGCTCCAAGGGCATCGCAGCAAAAAATACTGGATCTGGTCCTGGTGGTGGGCATGGGGGGGTCCTCCACCACCCCACCGCGGGGGGCAAGCTGTGGGGGTAAATCTACACTGGCCCGACTAGGAGCTGGGGTCCTCAGGGATGGCGGCCGAATCGATTAGGGATGCCTGGACACAGGATGCAGACCGGGAGCCATGGGAAAAAAGACTAACAAAAAAAAAATCCCCAATCCCAGCCCCTAGCAAAACACTAACAGTGGTATAGGTAGTTCGGCCTTAACATAGTGTATGGTCTGTGTATCGTAGTAGTGAATCCCCTATTACTAAAATATCTCTGTATTCTTTGTTCATTGTAAGGGCTGCAGCCTCAGATGTTTTACTTTACTCAATAGACATGGTTTCTTGTGAGGTACTGATCTCTACAGGGGTTTGTTAGGCACTGCAGGTATGCCCTACCTGAGAAGAAGATTTTTCTAGGTCAACCATGGAAATAAATCTATTTTGTGTGAGAATGTTGGATAACCCACCAATATTCCTTCTACCTTTTTTAGTAGTTTTTTTAACCAAGCACCACTCTTCTGGATTACTGTCATGGTCTAATGTTATTTTCCTTGGGGATTTTATACCCCATCAGTGGTCAAGTCTCCTCGTAGATGGCTAATAGTGTCTTCATTAGTTTGGCCAGCTACAGAGTCAATAAAGTTTTCTAGTGAACTAATTTCTGCCTGGACCTGAATTCTTTTTCTCAAATCAGCAATTTCTGATTGTAATTCTACAATAAGGTTGCATTTATCACAGACAAAGTCAGCCAATGTCTCTCCCTTTGAGTACGTGCCACAATGTAGACAGCACTTTACCAAATCCATAATGTATTTCAGCCTCTCTCATTGCTAATGTAAGGAGACCAACCCTTAATCAAACCCAACAATGAGACGCTTACCTTAGGGGTAACAAATGGCTAGAGTGAGTGGCCCAGGTACCCAGCTGTACACAGCTGATACAGTAGACACATGCAGATGCGTGTGTCTCTGCACGTGGCCCCACGTACGCTCGCCCCGCTTGCTATGGGGCTCTGTTTAAGGGCAGCAGCTGGAAGTTCCTGTGCTTCCTGGTTCCGATGCCACGCTATAGGCAATGAAAGTGTTTACTGAGTTTAAAATAATAAAAAAAAAACGCTCATACGCAGGTGCTAGTAACCACTTATTCCTGCTTCAAGGCACCATCAAAAGTGGATAAATATGCACAGGATCTTCTAAGCACGTAGAGCCCAAGGTCGGCTCCACCAGTATCCCAGCAGCCCCTGTATGCCAAACACAATAGCAGCTGCTGCACTACGACTCCTGCCCCTAGTACAGTCTCTAAGTTATTCTCACTGATAGCAACCTCTGAATAGCAGAAAAGTTTATCTGTGTCTCCCAGAGACTGCATGTAGTCCAGCTGCACTTAGTAGCTCCTTTTTTGCCCCATTCGTGATGGGGATCTGTTTAATGTTACTCTGAATCCCCAAATCTGTAACTCATGACCCCTAGTTTTCGAGTGTCTATTCAGTTGGAAGATGTCGCCGCCAGTACACTGTTTATGCCTCTGAGGTATTTGAAGGTTTCAGGCATGTCCCTCTCTTCCTTCTTTGTTCCAGGGAGTACATGTTAAGGTCTCTCAGCCTGTACTCATATGACAATTGACTAAGACCCCCCCACCATTTTAGTTTCCCTTCTTTGGACCCTCTCTAGCCTCTCCACATCCTTCCTAAGATGCAGCCTCCAGAACTAGACTCCATACTCCAGATGTGGTCTCACCAATTGCTTATACGCGGCATTATGACCACTCGCTTTCTACTAGTGAACCCCCTGCCAGTACAGCCCAGCATTCTACTGCACCTTGCCACTGCCCTCTCGCACTGCTTTGCCACCTTACGTTCTAGTGAAATGATTATGCCCAGGTCCCTTTCTACTTCAGTTGCCTGCAGGACCTGCTCCCCGCCCCCACCAATCCTGTACTCTGCCTATCGCTTTTTCCTCCCTATGTGCATGATCTTGCACTTTTTATGTTGAATGACAGTTGCACTCCTTGACCACTGCTGCAGCTTATCCAGATCTTTAGCATTCTTTCAACCCTTCCTCAGTATCCACATTATTGCAGATCTTCGCTTCATCTGCAACAAACAAACCTCTCCCTCTAGCCCTCTGCTATGTCTCCTATAAGAAGTTAAACAGGAGTGGCCCTTGTACCAACCCTTGAGGTACCCCACTAGTGACTGAGCCCTCCATTGAGGTCACCCCTTTTAAAACTACCCTTTGCCTTCTGTCCCTTAGCCAGATGTTACTTCGAGAGGGCTCTTGCAGTAGGTATTCACATATAGGACTAAGCTGCCAGGCATCAGGACCCCATGGAAAAACTTCCAGCTAGCAGTCTCTGGTGGGGGACCGCCCCTATGTCAGGTGATCGATGTCAGCCGATGTCAGTATAAAGGGGCGGTCCCCCACGCCCTCCTTCCAGTTCTTTCCCACCGTTGGCTTGTGAACATTCCTCGCAGTAGAACAATGCTCATTCGTCTCGCCTCTTTTCGGCAAAAAGTTATCGCTTTTCGGCCTATTTTTGCCTTTTTTTCTCGTCGTTTTGATAAAATTTAACATCTGCTGTGTATGTCATCGCCGACTCCCTCCGAATCACATAAAAACAAGTGCGACTCGTGCCATTTCTAGCTTCCTCATAAGGACGGCCATTCTTTGTGTCTTTTCGGCTTAGGCCTGGACCACCACATGGAGGAGTGCCAGCACAGCCAGAAATTCAGTTCGGCTAACTGTAAATGGAGGCAGCAATCCTTGGAAGCCCACCTACTCAAGAAGAAAATGGCATCCACAGAGAAGAAATTGAAAAAGCTTAGGCAGGTGTCCACCTCCCATGAAGGTCACAAAGAGAAGAACCAGGACTGGGACTCGTCCACTGCTGCCGTGACTTTGGCTGGAGTCATGACCCTCAAGGTATCTGCCCGCTTCGTGGACCGATTCTTGACGGCCGTCTTGGTGGCTACCAAGGTGGTGTCTTCCCCCCTCCTGATGGGCTCACGCCGGGCCCGCGGAGCCTCCGGTGCAAAGGAGACCTCACTCCCACCAAGCCCGCCTCCTTCACGGCCTTCCAGTCTGAGGTCGGTCTGGTGAGTTGACGCCGTCCTTCCGACGCCTGCCCGACAAGCCTGCTAAGTCGGTTGCCAGCACTGCTGACAGCCGCCCAGCCCATGCCTCTTCCACTAAGGCTGCTTCTCCTCTTGGCCTTCTGGAAAGAGTGAGTCCGCTAAGCCGGACACTGGCCCACCCGACGTCCCTCCCAGTCCCTGCTGCTAAGCTGGTCGTCGCCCCTCTGATGACCGCCCAGCCACCAAACCCACGCCAGGCTATGATTTTTTCCCTGATGCCTGGGATTCACCGCAGTGTGTGTACGTTGCCTTTAAGATCCCTCCATCCCCTCAAGCTCCCCTGGGGATTCTGCTCATCCTTCTCAGCCGGGGTCAAGGATACAGGGATGCTGCCATCGAGGTGCCCCCCTCATGCTGGATACTCAGATGCTGGACCCGACACCTGCTGACTCAACGTCACCCTTCAGTATCCCATTGCCTGATGAAGGACCCGCTCCACATTGTCAGGGCTGTTGGACTCTTCCGAGGGTCATCCTACTCCAGGCCCGACACCTTCACCATCTGGTCAGCCTGCAGTGCCGATGCCAGGTCCTTCTGCCCTGTCAGAGCCCCTGGTGCCAGAGTACTTGATGCTGCGGTACCCAGCTCCCCAGTATCCGACGCCACAGTACCCGGCACTGCAATATCCAACACCGCAGTACCTGGCACCTCAATGCCCGATGCCGGGCTACCCGCCATCAGGCTAGAGATACTCATACTGTGGGTTTCCCAACTACCCGTACCCAACCCCCTTCCTTCTCTGCCACCTTTGCAGCCACCGGCAGATCTGAAGGAGGTCTTGGCTTCCTGGTGGGCAGAAGCCAAGGCCATCTCACCAGGGAAGCTGAAAGTCACATTCCAACGCCGGTCCCTACACCAGACCCCTTACGTCGGCGACAGGAGACCCCTACCCTATTACCTGATGCCAGAGGAGAATCATCTAGCTCTTAGTTTGGGGAGGAGTCGCACCCTTGGGCTAACCCCAGGGGTTCATTCTACCTCCCCAACAGGGAGGAGTCTTCCTCTTCAGAGCCATCTGACTTGGACTCCAACTCAGATCCCTCTGATCCTGGGGGTGAGCCACATACTCCAGAAAATCCCAGGCCGAAGGACCCTCCTAAGTCTCCTCTGGAGGACCCTTCCTTTCTGGAGTTATTAAGAAAAATCCAGAACACCTGTCAGTGGCAATCAATGGATCCAGATCCACAAGTAAAAAACTTGTGCCCATCTGGATCTGCTGGAAACTGCTCCTACTCTGATACCACCCTGGCTTGAGCCTCGTGCGGATCTTGTCTCCACTATTTGGAAACAACCTTCCTTTCTAGCCCCCCTTGCTAGGAAGGCAGATAGACTTTACCAGGCTCCAGAGGGTAAAGACTGTCTTAGTCTTCACCCCAAGGTGGCTACGGTGGTGATTAGCACCGCTCATGGCCGTTCCACCAACCCAAAACACCTCAGCTCATTCCCTACCACTGCCAAGGAGTCACAGCTTCTGGACCAGTATGGGAAGAAGATCTGTGCATCTTCGACCCTAGGTATAAGGACCCTTAACTATAGTTGGCCACAGGAGGATTACAGAAATCTCTCCTGAGTGAGGTAGAAGCAAAACTTGGACTCCTTTCCTGATTCGCAGACCAAACAGGAACTGGGAGACCTTGTCCGCTCCACGTGTTTGGCCTGTAGGCACATGTTACATGCCACATACGACGCAGTGGATACGGCAGGTAGGAGCTCGGCTTTCACTGTAGGCTTACGACATCATGCCTGGCTCCGTGCGTCAGGATTGGTCCCTGAAGTTCAGACTGCTATCCAGGATGCTGCCTTCATCGGTTCAGTGCTGTTTGGGGGGTGATGTCAAAGATATCATAACTGAACTACAGGAAAAGGGTACTGCACTTTAATCTGTTCAGAATTTGTACAGACCCACTCAAGAGCAGCGGCGTTTCTTTCTACGCCAAAATTGTCAAAAACAAAAAGAGCCCCTCCAGCATCCAAAGCTCTCCCCCAAGTAAAAAACCTTCCGGAGCTTCAGCTGTTGTCTTGCCCTCCACTTCCTGACTCTCCCTCTGCCTCTGGCCATTCCAGAGGAACCGGTGGGGGGAGATTCTCCTCTCATCTGCTGGGTTGGCAGAGGATAATTTCAGACACTTGGGTGCTCCAGCCAATATCAGCCGGACACTCGATAGAGTTTCTCGAGAAGACACCTCACAAACTACCCCCTCAGTCATTATACTCCCCACAACATCTTCCTCTGGTACTAGAAGAAATCCAGTCTCTTCTGCTGAAAGTGGCAATAGAACCTGTCTCCCCTTCAGGGATGGGTTACTATTCTTATTTCTTCCTACTACCAAAGAAGACAGGAGATTTGAGACCAATCCTAGACCGCAGCTCCTTAAATCTATTCATGGAGTACAAGCATTTCAGAATGTTCTCCTTGCAGAGCCTTCTTCCAGTGCTTCGGCCGGGACAGTGGTTATGTGCTCTGGATATGCAGGACGCATACCTCCATATCCCCATAAGCCCTTCCCACCTCAGATACCTCCAGATTTGTTTTCAGGGGGCACACTACCAGTTCAGGGCCCTGCCATTTGGTCTTTCCTCAGCCCCTTGAGTATTTACCAAATGCCTGGAGGTGGTGGTGGCCCACCTGCATGCTCAGGGAGCGAGGTCTTCCCTTACCTGTATGACTGGCTGTTAGCAGCCCCATCCAAGCAGGAACTCCTGCACTCCCTTTCCCTTACCCTGTTGTTTCACCAGCCTAGGTATAACCATCAACCAGGCCAAGTCCCATTTGGTCCCTTGCAAATGTCTACAGTTTATAAGGGCAGTGCTGGACATGAACTTAGACAAAGCCTTTTTGCCCCCGGACAGGGCTGAGACTCTTCAGAATCAAGCTCGTCTATTGTCCGGCTTCAGACAGGTAGGAACCAGGAAGGTCCTTCGCCTTCTTGGGCTCATGGTGACTGCCATTCCAATAGTTCCTCTAGCTCGGCTCCACATGAGAGTCTCCCAGTGGACACTTTGGTTGCAATGGAACCAAACTCTAGATGACCTAGATCATGAGGTCCTAGTGTCAGATCCCATGATCAGAGACTTGCAGTGGTTGATGGTTCAGCAGAACCTCAGTCTGGGGTCCCATTTTACATCGACCTCCAACCCAGACTCTAACAACGGATGTATCGGAGGGCTGGGGTGCCCACCTTGGGTCTCACAAGACGCAGGGCAGCTGGTCTCATCTTAAGCAGGAACTTCACATCAGTGTACTCAAGCTGAGGGCAGTCCTCTATGTCCTACAGGCTCTTCTTCTTTCCTTCATTCTTCCCTGTCATCTTTTGGTTCAGTCAGACAACATGTGCATAGTCTGGTACCTCAACAAACAGAGAGGCATTCATTCCTACTCTCTGTGCCAGGAGGCAATGAGAGTCTGGTACTGGGCAGCCCAGCACAGCCTTCACCTGACCGCAGTTCATGTTCTGGGAGTGGAAAATGGCCCAATGCTCTCAGACGCTGGTCGGCCAGGTCCCATGAATGGGAACTAGATCAAAGTTCATAAATGACATTTTTTAGCAGGGGGACCTCAGGTGGACCTTTTCACCTCCCCAACAACGTCAAGCTTCCTGCCTTTGCTGCTCGCCATTCCCGGGCAAGACGTTTTCTGGCAGGATGCCCTGTCTGTGTGTTGGAGGGACAGATTTGTTTATGCCTTCCCTCCCATTCCTTTAATTTCGAAGGTGCTGAACAAGCTTTGGGCAGAGGGGGCATGAATGATCCTCATCTCTCCCTTGTGGCCCAGGCAAGTTTGGTTCTCTCTTCTGCAACAGTTTTCCGAGGAACCTCCACTTCCTCTTCCTCTGCGGCAACAATTGTTGAGCCAGGATCAGGGGACCCTTGTTCATCCAGGTCTCAGATCACTTCATTTCCATGCGTGGCTCCTTCAGAAATAGCCAAGGCATGCTTCGGAGTCTCCCCTCTGGTGACGGACATTTTGGTGGAGGCTAGAAAGTCTTCCACCAGATCCACCTATGCTGTGAAGTGGAAACAGTTCTCCATCTGGGCAAACTTTTCGTGGCCAGCTAAAAAAGCCCTGGGTTACATCCAACACCTCTCTGATCTAGGTCTCAGTCATTCCTCCTTAAAGGTTCATATGGCAGCAGTTTCAGCCTACCACATTCCCTTTGGAGACAGGTCTTTTCCCCAACTGGAAGTCTCCAAGACCTTCCTCAAAGGGGTTCTCCATCTGAGACCCCCTATCCACAACCCTGCCCCTCCATGGGACCTGAATTTCATCCTGGAGAAACTCACACTGCCCCCCTTTGAACCTGCAGTGGAGGCAGATTTAAAGTTTCTTTCTTGGAAGACACTTTTTCTGGTGGCCATTTACTTTGGCTTGGCGAACTTTCGAGCTCCAAGCCTTGATTTGTAAAATCCTGTACCTGATTTTCCACAAGGAACGAGTGGCTATGTGCATCAACCCTAAGTTCCTTCCTAAGGTGGTGGCTGAGTCTATGCTGAACCAATCCATTGAGTTAATGGCCTTTTTGACGGAACACTCCAATCATGGAGAGTATCTTTTGTAAACTCTGGATGTACACAGAATCCTGAGATACTACACCATTCAGACTAAGGATCTCAGGAAAATGGATAAGCTGTTTGTTTCTTTCACACACAAAAGAGAAGGCAATGCAGTTTCCAAGCAATGCCTACCTAAGTGGTTAGCGAATTGCATCACTTTCTCTTATAAGTACAAAAAAGCCCTTACCGGTCCGGTCAGAGATCACTCCACTAGAGGTGTAGCTGCCTCTGCTGCCTGTTTCAGGAATGTGTCAGCAGCAGACATCTGTGCAGCCACAACTTGGTCTTCCGTCCATACCTTCATGAAACACTACAGTTTGGACATTGCCTCTCGCCTTAGAGCAGGCTTCGGATTGGCTGTCCTGCAGGGCCTCCTATCATGAGACCTGCTCAGCCCTGATTTATATCAGTTGTGGATGACTATCCTCCTCCCGTATTTCTTTTTGTTCCAGACTGCTTGGGACTCAGTCCTCTATGTGAATACCTACTGCAAGAGCCCTCTCAAAGTAAGACAGTACAGTTACATAAGAACTTACTGTAACAGTAGATCTTCGAGAGAGGCTCTTGCAGTAGATATTGTCTTCCCTCCCTCCATCCCCCTGAGTTTTCTCCATTTCTGTCTTACATGGGGGCATATCCTGTTCTGTCTCGTCATGCCTCTTCTGGCCTTTGGCAGGAAAGAACTGGAAAGCGGGCGTGGGGGACTGCCCCTTTATACTGACGTCGGCTGACGTTGCTCACCTGACATGGGGGCGGTCCCCCGCCAGAGACTGCTAGCTAGAAGTTTTTCCGTGGGGTCCTGACACCTGGCGGCTTAGTCCCATATGTGAATACCTACTGCAAGAGCCTGTCTCGAAGATCTACTGCTATGGTAAGTTCTTATGTAACTGTACTTTCCCCACCCACCTTACTACTACCAGATCTAGCATTAAGCATCTCATTTTGTTCAGCAGCCTCCTGTGCGGCACATACCTAACCATTTGCACCAGTTGCTTCATCTGATGAAGCTCATGGCACAGAAACCTAAGGTTTAACACCCATTTTAAAAAATGTCCATGAGTGAGTCAGTGATTGTTTGAACTGAGGTGTTCGATAGGGCCTTGGGTCAGTATGCCTGACCAATTAATGAGCTGCCATGGTTGGTCTATTGTGATTGTTACCAATAATGCAAACAGTGCTTTGCATGGCCAGAATGGTGCAATGATCACCAGTGTTGCTCATATGCTCAGGATTTTTTAGAGGACATGTTGTATTACTGGAACTGGGAAAAAGATTTATGTGTGTTGGAAGTGCGGTGTTATGGGAGTGTGTCTGCCATACTGGACCTTTTTTTTTTTGAAGTGAGAGCAAAATGTTTGTAACTGATAATTTTTCCCTTCAGTATGGTCTTCTCTGCCTGCAGAGAGGTCTCCATCTTGCATCTGTTCAATGGAATATTTCTGTGTAGTTTCCATTTTCCTGGGCCTGTACTGGGTTATCCTGCTAGATGAATAGTGATGATGTGGGCTAAGTTTTTCTGTGTCCTATTCAGGACCTTTTCTGGCTCCAGCAGCATTCTCTTGCTCCTGTTTCCTGCCTGTTTGGTGATGTAAGCAACTGTGACCCTGCTGTTGAATCATACGAGCGGTGCGAAGCATAGTAAAGTTAGAAATACCACCCTCATTTCCAGCTTAGTATACTCTGAGTGATGGTCTGAATTGGGCTAGCAGTGGCTGTGGCTTGCGTAACCACTTTATATGAGTCTTTTGTTTGTGGTCACAAGTGTCCCAATTTTGTGTCGATCAGCACCCTAAATGCTTTGCTTGGTGTCAAGCTGTTTTTCTGTCGGTTTATTGTCCATCCATGGTTTTAAATACTTGTAGGACTTTTGCTGTGTTGCATTCTGATTGTCGTACTCAACTGTCTCTGTATAGTCAGTCTTCTAAGTAAGATATTTCATGAATCTCTTGTTGCCTTAAGGTTGCTGCCAGGACTATCGTGGACCTTGTAAATACTCTGCTGCTGAGTCTAGGCCAGATAGAAGAGTCTAGTGCTGGTAATGTCATCTTGGTATAAAGAACTGAAGGAATCTGTTATGAGTTGGGAGCATCAGTATGTGTAGATACATGTCCTTCATACTGCACCTATGAACATGAGGAATTCCCCTTTCTGTATAGACTGGAGGGTTGACCTTTGGGTTTCTATTTTTAACTTCCTTGGCAATATGAATTGATTGATGTATTTGAGATCCAGTACTGATCCAGGTTCTCCAGTTTTCTTGGGTACCATGAAGAATATAGAGTACACTCTTTGTCTCTCCCACTCTATCAGTACTGGCTGTATAGTTCTGTTGAGCAGCAGCCTGTTTAGGGTCAATATGATGTCCTGGATGCTTGGTTGGCAGTGTGACACTGCTGATCTTATTAGTCAGTTGAGTCTTGGTCTGTCTCAAAATATTGTGTAGCCCTCTGACACAGTCTTGAGGACCCACTTGTCCTCTGTTGTTGTCACCCATGTGTAAAATTAAATGAAGTAGACAAGTCTCTCTATCGGTGTGTCTGGGCTGATAGTTGGCCACAATTCATGCATTATTATTATTCATTCTGTTCTTTAAAGGAAACAAAGTTGCATCTGCCCTGGCCACAGGATGACTTGCCTCGGAATGACTTCTGGCAGTTTTGACTGAAGAAGGCTGGCTTAAAGCTGTGTTTTATTTTAGGACTTACACATGGCCCTGGTGAATCTTTTATTTGAATTTTTTTCCAAAAGGACAAAAGCGTTGGTAACCTTTCTTGCCTGTCCTATGCGAGATGCTTGCTGTCTTCTTTCATTTTTTTTTTTTTTTTCATTTCTCAAGCCATTCTCCAAACGAGTGTCTGCTCTTGAATGGTAACTTAACCAAGAGTTTTGGAATCCATGCCCTCCTCCTGTAGCTTGAGCCATAATGATCTCCTGGCTCTGTTGTCCACTGCTGCCATTCTGGCATATATCTTTAGTGCATCCACTGATATGTCTGCCATGTATCTGGTGACTTGGAGGGCATATTTAAGCAGGTTAACCTGCTGCAGGTCCAGTGGTATGCATCATGAAAGCACTTCTAGTCATCTGATTTGTGCTCAGCTAGTGTATAAAGTAGCAGAGGCTGCTTGGTTTAGCATTCCTGTTAGCTCAAAGTTCTGCTTGAGCATGTCATCCCACTTCTTGTCCATGGGGCTCTTTCAGGTGGCTAAAGGAACCTTCCGCAGGCAGTACCATTTTGTGGCTAAATGCTGCTATCTGTGGGTCCACAGATGGGGCCAAGCACCATACCTTGCTAGCATAGCCTTGCCCTCCTGAAGTGGGTAGAGTGTATCAAAGCTCCTTTTTATGGCTGTGGGCAGAGTCTTCAGCCGTTTTGCTTTTTTTTAAACATGAAAAACAACCGATTGTGGCACTTTGCATTGGACTTTTGGAAGTATCTTTCTGAAGGTCCAACGGCACTTGCAGTACTCCACCACTATCGTCCGCTACGGAGTAACAGCCACACTATTTCAGCTGTTACTTCCACATTTCGGGGCAAGAACTGCACATGTGTGCAAGGTGTGCATGTGCAGTTCCACTGGTGCCGCCATCTTGTGAATGGCATATCGCCATTCATGGCAACTACAAATTATATTCCTATATTAATACAAACTGTCGAAATAGGGTCCAAACTGTGGGACCAATTAAAGATAACAAACAAGAAATAATAGATGATAAATCAGCTGTAAATAAATTTAATACATATTTTTGTTCAGTTTTTTCTAAAGGGTCAAATTCCATAATACCCAATATTACAAAATCTGAAGAAATACAATTTTTAGAGGATGATGTCATAATTCTCTTAAACAAGTTAAATATCTATTCCAGTATAAGACCAGATGGTGTAAATACTATACTTCTTAAAAGAAACTAGTAATTTTTGGCCACCCTTACCCTGCTTTTCAATATGTCAGTGTCTGAAGGGAAGTATACTCTGATTGATGAGAAAAGCATTGGTTGTACCTATTTATAAGGCTGTGGGATGGGGTATAGTTGATAATTATAGGCCAATAAACCTTACTTCTCACTGTTGTAAATTACTGAAAGACTGATTAAAAACAAACTGCTGTCGATTTAGAGGATACTAACCAGACTGATATCATACAGCATGGTTTTGTTAAGGGAGATCCTGTACTACAAATTTGATTACTTTTATGACAGTATTAGTAAAGCTTGGATGCTGGGATTCCATCTGATGTGATTTTGTTGGATTTTTCCAAAGCATTGACAGAGTAGATCATGATAAATTAATTATAAAACTTATTTCCTTAAAAGTGAATAGTTATTTGATAAATTGGATTCAAAATTGGTTGTTTAACAGAAGCCAAAGGGTGCACATAAATGGTGAGTTGTCGGTGGAGGGAGATGTGACTAGTGGGGTGCCCCAGGGTTCTGTTCTGGGTCCCCTCTTATTCAATATTTATGTAGCTGACATGAATAAAAATATTAAATCCCATTTAAGCAAGTTTGCTGAAGATACTAAATTGGGTAGTGAAGTAAATACCTTAGAGAAACACTTCCAATTGATCTCTGATCTTGCAGAAATTGAAAAATGGGCATGTGAAAATAATATGCAATTTAATATTGATAAATGTGTAGTTCTACACATAGGTAAAAATAATCCTGGATATTCTTATATCCTAAATCAAACTTTAATTAAACCATCGAGTTGTGTTAAAGATTTAGGAATTATGGTAAATGATAGTTTTACATTTAATACTCAGTGTAGAAAATTAGCACATAGTACTCAGTCCCTACCTAGAAAAATCAGACAAACTTTTATTGGTAGATCAGAACATCTTATTCTACCATTATATAACACCTATGTACAACCTATTTTAGATTATGGCTCCAGTTTTGGTCCCTATATTTAAGGAAGGATATAAATTTATTGGAAGGTGTGCAAAGAAAAGTCACCAGATATATTCCCAGATTAAAAACTAAACACTGTTCCCAGAGACTACAAGAAACTGGTTTGTATTCACTGAGGCAAGAAGGCAAAGAGGGATCTTTATTACTTTATAAAATAATACATAGTACAGACGGCTTAAAAACTTTTAATATGCATTATAGCAATACAAGAAGTGACCTTTGCTCCCATAATCAGAAAATAATGGTTGAAAAGTCAAACACATTTAAAAGGGATTACTTTTTACTGTTAAGACATCATTTTATGGAACAAACTTACTCAGGATGTAATTGATAGTACTAGTCTGGATATATTTAAAAATAATTTAGACCGTATATATTATAATAAAACCTATTGGTTTAATTATCCCACTTATGTGGGAGACATATATATGGGCTTTAAGCTCCCTTATGTCAATAAAACTCCTAGTAAATCCTAGTAAAATGCCAATAATGCGCAGTTGTGTCACTGCTGTCGTCTTGGAGATGGCATTTGGCGGCACTCGCTCTTTGGAGCTACACAAGCTCACCACAGCCATGTTGGTTCTGGCTAGAGTTTCTTTAAATTTTACTTTAGTTTTTGACTTGGAAGGAAGTGCTAGGCAATTCTGCCTATTTTCAGCCCCGACCGGGGGGGGGGAGGGGGCAGGGGGATACCTGTTCTGGTGGTTGTTCAGATGCATGTTAAAGATCCCATAACACTTCTTGAAAATAGTAGGAATATTTCCCTGATATCCTGGCCAAATTGCCCCCATTCACTAAAGATGCCACCAACAGCTTAATCTAGCTCAGCATGTCAATTTGCATATGTACCACACACACCCACACACACACCCCACACACACACCCCACCCCATGAGGCTGAAAGTAGGTTGAATTGCTTAGCCCTCATTTCCTGTTGAACAAAAACTAAAAATAAAATACAGATGCAAACTGTCATATTAAATCAGGTTAAGCTGTTGGAGGTATTTTTTTTTCTCTTGGACCCTGGCCAGGTCTCAGGTTTACCACTCCTTGAGGATTATTTTGTACATGAATGGACACAACGGGAAGAAACTCTGCTATTTCCGTTTATGCCTATTAATGGGGTCCCATTTGAATTCTGTCTCTGTGGTGGGGATTGTGAAGCCCATGGTTTTCTCAGAGAGGCGTAACTGTGCAATGAGGATTTGGTCTTTTTCCATGACGCCTTGTCCTGCTAGTCAGATTCCCCTTCATACTCCATATCTGATTATTTTGCCACCGCAATTGTTTTCTGTGTGGTGGCTGTGCCCTGCTGTGTGGGGTTTGGTTAGACCTCCTACTAGTGTCTCAATTTGCTTGACAGTTTTTATGAGCAGCATTTGTTGTTTTGCATGAGTGAGGTCATATCAGCTTGCCATACAGATTGGTATGTGCCCTCATTTGGGTCCTTGATGTTGACATCCTCTTTCCAGGGATGATCAGGATTGCTCCTGTATGGAGCATATGATGCCCGTCTCTGGTGACAGTAGGGGAATGCTGCATACTTTGCATTTCTTTGCTTTGACTATTTTTGCATATTCCTGTTCATGTGAATGGAATAAAACATGGTTTTAGAGCATATCCTCTGTTAGCATCAAATGTAGGTAGTAAGCTGGGCAAGAATATACAGTAGGCCCCTTACATTATTTTATTGGCTGTGCCAGTGAAGTGGGGACTATATGGTCACAGTTACAACATTCCATGACTGTAATTGGTACCTTTTTACATGCTGTGTAAAAAATCGGAATTGTTGGCATTTGAGTGTGCCTCCCAAAATCCTGACATACAGAAATAGATTAGTTGCCATATTGGTCCTTGTAAGAAAAGATCCAGAAACAAATGGTTTGATATTTTATTGGACCAACACAGGTTTTCTTTTGTAACATCTATGGTGGTCCAATAAAGGTATCAAACCATTTGCTTCTGAATCTGTTCCCAGAATCCCGCCATTTTTGCCATTTTGATTCTGTACACGGGCCTATCCTAAGATGGCCGCCATATACTGCCTCTGCTTTGCGATGGCCGCTCTGCGCCCTTTCCAAGATGGCTGCCGAATGTTGAGGTCTCAGATGGCTGCTGCTGGTTTTCAGCTGATTTGTTATTTGCCTGTGGCTGTGTCATGGCTGCCACTCAGGACGGGTGAGCACAGTGCCTCTTTGGCTTCCATTACTGGATTTGTCCAATAATAGCATCTCTGGCTGTTCAGCATTCTGCACATGCTCTTGGCAGCTGTACTGTGCCCAAAAGACTGCTCATAGGCTGTGCACGTGAGCAGTGTAAAAATATGGCATTTGATGGATTTGTGCACAAGCACCTGTTAGGGAGTTTAAAAGGCTGAGGCTTTAATGCATACAGCTCCTCGTGGTTATACTCGACTGCCACACATGAACACCACGAGAACTGCACCTGTCGATACTGCAGATATGTCTGTACTTGTCGAGCCCAGAACTGACATTAATGAATTTTTGATGTTGTCTGAAGAAGTGCTGCTGCCTTGATTGAAGACGGGATAGGTTGCATAGTTCAGCAGAACACTGATAAAAGAGGTATGTGGGGCTCCATCCTTCCCCTAAGACCACTCGTAAGGAGGAGTCCTAGTGGGGAGACAACGACACCTCCCTACTTTATAGAGGGTTATTTTTCAAACCATCAATCTAACCCTATTCACGAGGGGATCAGTGTGAGGGATGATTCTCTGGGGCATTCCAGAACCTGTTGCCTCTGATGAGGTGTGTTCCTACAGGTATTGTGTTCGCCTGCAATCACTTAAGAAGGGCTGCAAGGGATTACACATCCATTTTGAAATGTATCTTTGTTGCTTTTGAAAACATGTCAAATAGCATATTCATCAAACAGTACTGGTTGCAGAGATTAGCAGTGAGTGGGAACCATAGAGCTTACAGTAGTATAATACAGGCAGTGCAAGATAGAGCCGCTCCAAGAACCTGGTGCAAGTGCATAAACACGTACTCAGGACACAGCACTGCACTCACCCTCTCATTTAATATGCTGTCCGGATCTTCTTGGTTGCAGTGACAGATTTTAATGATAAATATATACAGACGGTTTACAGCAGTAGTGGTGCACAAAAAGCCCCAACGTTTTGCTTTACCAGCTTTTTCAAGGGGATGCATGCCCCCTGCTGTCAGCCTCTTTTTATAGTCTCCAGAGTGCATAGTGTATAAAATTTTAAAGTGACAGCACTTTTCAGTTTTCCCAACAGGGATGCTGTAAAGGGATCTTCCTTCCTTCCTTGCTTTCCTTCCTTCCTTCCTTCCTTTCTTTTTCAGCGTAACAAAAATATACTGTGCCATGCTCACCTGAAAAGGCAAATTTGGAAAATATTTCCATTTTTGGTTTGAAAGATTGGAAAGAAATAGTCACTGGGTTATCCTTGTATCAAAGAAACTTACTTCAGTAGGTGGAAGCAGTAGGGAAGGGGAAAAGGGGAGGTGAGAGCAGTAACCTTACTCAGACAGTAGGTCCCGGGTCAGACAGGGAGAAAACATGGCAGGCTGGAAGATCAATAGTCTTTTCTGATGACATTTTCTATGTTTCTGTGTCTCCTTATAACATCACTCCTGAATTTCTAACTACTTTATTACACATAACATACACCAAACTGCACTATACTTTATGTACTGCTTATTATTGCTCTGTAACGTGACTCATGATTTGTGTAAAGCATAATCTCTGTACTTCAAAACCGTGTATTGAGGTTTCCCATTCAAGAGAGACCTCTGTCTCAGTTGGGCACTACCTGATAAAATAAAGGTTAATTAAAGTCAATATTGGTTTAGCTCTAGACAAGTGAATACCATCGTGTAAAAGCTACTTGAGAAGAGTTTTAACAAGTTGCATACAGACAGCAGTCTTATCTTGTGAAATGTAGTCTTGTGTTACAAAATAAAGCATATGTGCGTTGTTTTTATTTGAGTTTTAAATCACATACTTTATCATCAAAGGAGGAGAGTAAAGAGTGGGGCAGATAGCCTAGTGGCTACCAGGAAGAACAGGTAACTGTAAGGTTCCAGTTTGAATCCCATTAGCGTCTGGCTCATTGTAAAGCCTCTGGCAAGCTGTTTCATTACCTTTTGCTGTACAGCAACACAGAAGACTAGAATCAGGAGCACCCTGTAAATGAGATGCCCCACCACAGTTGGATTATGTGGTGTCAATAAATTCTAAACAAAACAAAAAAAAGAGTGGTATATGAGATAAGTCAGTCTGTGCAAAGCAGTGCAGATACGAACGTACTAAAATAGCAAGGAAGAAGGGGAAAGGAGAATAAATAAAAATACAGATAAAAAAGTTAAAAAAATGATTAAAGTGACGAATATGAAATGTGTAGATATTTTGAGCAGTATTCCCTAATGACTCCTTGTTTTTAGGTGAAGAGTTTTCTGGTATGAGACATTAGAGAAGTCCAGACTTGCCACTGACAAGCCAGTGTCAGATTTTTTCATAGAAGTGGCAGTTTTTCTTTTTTTCTTTCTTACTTACCCAAGATGGTGGCTCAGGGATATACTCCCCCGATTTCTCAGCTGACTCCCAGTGTACTGGGATACCCAGCACTCATGCCTGGTTCCCTATGTACTGGGATCCTGGCATTATGCAGCTTGACACTGAGGATTTTTTTTTTCCTCCCCCATCCCAGCAGGCCCTCCTTACTGCTGGTCCTCCCAGCCCCGCCACCACAGCTTTCCCCAGGGCTTAACCCCTGTAGTCCCCCATGGCTTGCCCTCTGTGGCGGGGAGTCCCTCGACCAGCAGACCAGATCCAGATTCTGGGAGGTGCTTGGGTCACTGAGTGTGGGATGTGCGGAGCCTGGCTGTCATCCTGCTCGACCAGGATTTTTTCCGTTGTCTCCCCCATGGGAGATGTGGGATATACTGTCATCAAGATGCATGAACCAACATCTACCATGTCTCCCCCCACCTCTTCAGCTTAAGTTGCCTCCCCTGCTTCCACTAGGGCCAGTCAAGCACCACACTCCACCCCCACCCCACCCCCTGAGGAGGTGAGTGGTCCCATGGATGCTTGATCCTCCTCCCCTTGGCCAGTGCTGTGATGCACCGACTTGCTTCTGAACCCGGGTTGTCATCATCGCAAGCTGAAGTGCTGCCACTGTGCTGGCAGGTCAGCTCGACGCCAAGGATTTTTATGCAGGTTTTTCCTGTAGTGGTCCCGACCTCGGAGGGCACCAGCACAAAGGACGTTAAGTCCAGGCTGGCAATGTGCTGACACATGCTGCTGCCAAGTGCCTAACAGCACACTCCACTCCCAACTCCATGAGTCCGAGACTGCCGCCTGTGTTAGCACCAGCGGCAGTGTTTGTTAGGGGGAAATGGCAGCCCTTTTCTCCCTCCCTCTGAAGAGGAGGAGAGTGTCCTCTGGGATGCTCACTCCTCCTCCTCTGACCAGCCCCCAGTGACCTAGGATCACTCCTGAACCCAGGTTGCTGATGTCAGGAGCTGTAGCTCTGCCGCAGCATCGTCAGGCTGGCTAGAAGTGGCAGTTTTAACAGCCAAACATTTAGACACACACTCCCTGAAACTCTGCAAATTGTTCTACATTTTTATGTTTGCGCTCACAGTGTGAAGCAAACATCTTGTTCCAGTTACAGGGTTTCAGAAGTGTGTCACTGTTGGCTACAGTGCAGTGGCATGGCAGTGACAGTCAAATAATCAGCTGAACTGATCGTGATTGTATTTTCTATTTGTTGGGTGGAAACTTTGTGTAGTTCAAAAGAGCAAGCTGCTTCTATCCCTGCCCAGCAAGCAGAGAACACCGCCCCTGCCCCCTACCAAATCAGCTGTTCACCCTCTGCCTCAAAACAAACATAACAACAGAAGCAGAAGGAAGTAAAACTGCTGGAGGGATGACATTCTGGATAAGGATTTTGGTGGGCAGCTTTCAGAGTTGCCAGTACCTAGTAGTTACATTAAGTGTTCACCAAACAAGGCTGAACAGTGTTCGTCATTATTTGTCAAAAAGGTTATGCAACAGCACCCCCATGCATGCACCTCCTCAAGATTAAGAAGAAGACTCCAGGAGTCTGGTGTATATTTTAAAAAGTTAAAATTAATTAACAAATTAGCAGTCTCGATAGGCTAGCTAAGCACCTCCTTCTGTGCTACCATACTTCCTCCTCCGCCTTCTACCGCTTCTCTGATCAACAGTTTTATATAATTGTACTATAGCCTTTCAGCTGGCTAGCAGTACACAGACTGCAGTGTCATCATTTGAGCCCAACGTAAACCCTTGCATAATAGAAGGCAGCGCAGTATAACATGATTTGTAAATCATGTCTTTTATCACTGTAAACCAAGTGAAAGGGGGAGGCAGTAGTTTGTGAAGACCTCGTCTCAGACAGCAATGAGATCTTCAGTAGCAGCAGCCTCCCAATGTATGGGGAATTCTAGTACTCTGGTTCTGAATTCTGTGATCTGTACACAGGGTCGGGGAGACCTGGAGAATCTAAGTGAAAGTGATCAACTCAGCTGATTGATTCACTTTCACTCCGACTCTCTGGGCCTCCCCTTTCAGTTCAGCTAATCGCAACTTCACTATTGCTGTGCAGGACTCCTCGTGGAGGATGGACTCAGAGATTAGCAACAAATCAACTGTGAGGACTTGCTTTGTACTCTGCAGTTTACTCTGGCTCCTCTTATGCTAGCTGCCAATGCACCTCAGGGTAAGAAAAATCTAATCAGGGAAACACACAGCTTTGGTTTTGACATCCATTAGTAACTTAACACCATAACGCAGTTAAAGGCGAAAGCACTGGGGATTACAACTGAGAATAACCAGCTGTTAACTTTAAAGATGTCATGGTCTGCAAACTGTCTCATTGTTTATTTATCAAAGCTGCAACCAGTCTGCTCTTGCAGAGAGGTTTATGAAGCCAGGCATTCTAGTACGGCACACCATGCAAAATGCCCAGTGGGTCATCTTGGAATTATGGCAGGCCCAGAGGGACTGTCCACTCCCACATCTCAAGCGAGCCTTGCAGACTGATCTACATGCATACCTGAAATTGCCAGTCCCCAGGCCACTTGGCTTTTCTCCACAGTACCAACTCTGATATTACATTCAGTTTCTACAAGCAAATGAAGAAGAGAAACATGGAGCCAGTGTGCCAGATTTAAGTGGGATGCTAATATGTGACGCCCCGCAATGATTTTCCTTGTGGGTTGCCTATCAACCTTCCAGTCCCCCACCCACCACCACATACACACACACACCAAACCCGACACTGCAGCACTGACATTATTTACTTACCTGTGGAGAAGGGAGGAGGGTATCTACTGAAAGATCAGCTTCCCAACCAAACAACTTTATAGTGTCATTCCAACACTGGCAGTCATGGTTCTGGCTTACAACATGTTCTTTTGTTTTATTTTTCAATGAGGATCCACAGCTTGGTCCCTGTTCCACTGATGTCGGAATATGCAAACTGTAACACCAGCTGCCACTATTGTTATATAATGCACTAATTAAACATACTACACAACAGTTGCATAGGAAATGAGAGTGCAGCTCCACCGAGTCAAGAAAAGAAGAGAACTGGAGCAGAATGCTGCTCATAATAATAAAAAATGGAACATATCGTTTGCCACATCACTTTTTATTCATGTGCAGTATGGATGACTTAGAGGAATGAATATCATATCTGAAAATAGGAACATTACAAAACTGTTGCCAATTAGAAATAAGCTCCTGTCCTCTTTAAAGTTGCAGTATTTGTTAGCAGAAAAAATAATGATATTATTTTACTAATATTGTATTTCTGGCATAAATATCAATATAGCCTAGTCTTTTCTTTGTGTTTCATGCTTGAACTGAGATATACATTTTGAAGTTTTTAAAAGTCTCTGCTCTTTGGCCACGCCCACTGTGAATAAATTAAACTTTCTGGCTTGGTGCTGTGCTGTTTACCTTCAGAACTGTGTGCTAGTATCATTCTATTACAGCCAAAGTCAAAAAATAACCTCTAGGAAGAGATTTTGAAAATTGCTAGTAGTGACTATATTTAATGACTTGGGGCATCAGTTATAACATTTGTAATAAAAGTGGTTTTAAAAACATCTGCAATAAATAAAATATATTGATGATGAATATGGGTATGTCAGAAATGTGTTAATAGTTAAAAATGTATGATTACACTTTTGTCCGACAAAAAATACTGCTGCTTTAAGCCCAGTAAGGGAAAACTACTTTTGGTCACCCAGTGAATCAATGGCTGTGGTGGGACTGAAGTCTGGATCTCCTGGTGTGATGGAAGCCGGGATCTTCTGGTGGGATGAAAGACTGTCTGTGTAGGTTGGATTGAAGCCTGGGTCTCCTGGTGTGATGGAAGCCTGGGTCTCCAGGTAGGATTGAAGCCTGGGTCTCCTGGTGGGAATGAAGCCTGGGCCTCCAGGTATGATTGAAGCTCGTGTCTCCGTGGTGAGATTGAATCCTGGGTCTTCTGGTGGGATGAAAGCCTGGGTCTCTTGATAGGACTGAAGCCTGGATCTGCTAGGGATCCAAGTGTGAGTCTTCTGGTGGGATTTAGAATGGGCCTCCTGGTGGGTTAAAGCTTGGTCTCCTGGTGGTATTTAAGACCGAGTTTTGTGGTGGAATGGAAGCCTGGTTCTCCTGGTAGGACTGAAGCTTGGGACTCATGTTGGGACTGAAGCCTGGGTTTCCATGTGGGATTGAATTCTTGTGACCTGGCAGTCACTCACTTGCTGTTCTAAGTAGCAGGGATGTCAGTGTCAATGAGGTCACAGTGCTGATGATGATATAGTGTGGGGCAGTAGAAACAGAATGCGGGGTGCTGCTAGGGGATCACTTTGAGAAGGGAGGAGGTAATTCTGCCACTGTATAAATCCTTGGTGAGGCCGCACTTGGAGTACTGTGTGCTGTTACTTGGTTAGAGGGACAAAGAAGGTCAAGCCCATGAGTATTGTCCTCCACATATGTGGATCATTGATGATAAACCCAACTAGTCAGCCATCTATCCAGTTTAAGTTTAAAGTTAGTGAAGGTAGGGGCATCAATAACATCCTGTGGAAGTGTATTCCAAATTCTTGGTATCGTATTGTAAAAAGTTTTGTCTTTTTTGTTTTACGTTTAGCTATATCCAGTTGTTTGTTATGCAATCTGGGTCCAGTTTTCCTATTAGTAAAGGAAATACCACACTGTTTCATTAGTATTGGATTTTGATAATCTTGTAAAGTTGTAGTAAATCCCCTCTGCCTTCTTAGTTTGAGAGAGTGCAGCCCGCTTTGTGTAACCTAGTTTCATAATCAAGATGCTTAGATGAGGTATGGATTTAGTAACTTGTTTTTGTATCTTTTCTAATCTAACCACATCTCCACTAAGGTAAGGACTCAGAATGGTGAACCATAATCAAGGTGTGATCGATGTATGCTCTATACAATGGTATAATACATTGCTCAATTCTAGAGACAAACGTACTTTAATTCTACGAAATAGTGAGTTTGCAAGAATAGCTATCTTATTACAGTGCGAAACACGAGTGAGTTTGTTGTTAACTATAATCCTAAGATCTTTTCAAGCCATGAAGCCTTGATTATGTTATTGTTCAATGTGTAAATCTGTTTAGATTGTTCTTCCCAAAGTGCAAGACAGCACATTTGGTAGTATTAAATTCCATTTTGTTTAAAGAGGCCCAGTGTTCAATAGATAATAGATCATTAAGTAGGATTTGCTTGTTTTCAGGATTGTTAACTGCACCACCCAGTTTGGTGTCGTCTGCAAATTTTATAAGTATATTAGAAGAATGAATTTTCATGTCGCTAATGAAGATGTTAAATAATGTAGGTCCCAGGACAGAACCCTGCGGAACCCCACTCGTGACCCAGCCCGTGTCTGATAACATACCATTTACTCTAACCCTCTGTGTTCTATTTGTAAGCCAACTCTCTATCCATGAAACTAGTGTCTTGGAAAAACCTAAGTTAATGAGTTTGGAAATGAGAATCGAATGGGATACCTTGTCAAAAGCCTTGCTGTAGTCCAACAAAATAACGTCAGAAGGGATGCTTGAGTCTAGATTTAAACTAATGAAGTTATAAAAGGTCAATAGATTAGTAGTACATGACAAGCCTGGTCTAAACCCATGTTGGGTACTATCAATGAGTTTTAGAGATGTAATCTCCTTGTCCAGAAGTGTTTTAATGATTTTTTCAAGCAATTTACACGGAATAGATGTTAAACTGATTGGGCGATAGTTATTTACTTGTGAATGGGAACCCTGTTTAAATATGGGGTAATTATTGCATCTTTCCAGTCCAGGGAACTATGGATTCATTGAGAGATTTGTTGAAAATCATTAGTGGCTTTACAATTGTATGTTGTGTGCCCAGAAGAAATCTTGGGCTTATGCCATCTGGACCCGGCTGGTAGTTTTCTTCAAAGCTGTAAGAAGGTTGTGACGCCGTTTAATTGGATTGTTTGTTTATTAATAATTTTAAGTGGTCTTGCTAAGGTGGGTAGAGATGTTTCTTGTGTAAATACCAAAGTAAAATAATTATTTAATGTTGATGCTATAGCGAGTCAGTTTTATTATTTTATTGTCAAGCATAAGAGGACCAGTTGTTTGTTTATTACCTTTTGCTGTTTAAATAAGCATATAAGGATTTGTGAGAGTCTTTAGTGTGTGCTATGTGAAACTCAAGATTCCGCTTTGCTAATAGTATAGATTTTTGAGAGTTTTACTGATTCTCTGTACTGTAATAACAACTTATTGTTATCGGTCAGTGTGTTATGTCTACTCTTTTGGGCTTATGAATAGTTTCTTTATTCAGAGTATTTGTTTTTAATGGTGGCATTAAACCATGGGGTATTTTGCCTTTACAGTTATAAATACGTTTGTTAGGAACATATTTATGTTCTATAGAGGCTATTTGTGTCTTTAGAAAGTTCCATGCCTCAATGGTATTAAGGGGAGTAAGAACGTGTTCCCAATTGATTTTGGTTAGTTGTTCGTTTATTTTTTGGAAATCTGCCCTTTCATAGTGTTTAATTATTTTTTTACCAGGGGCTGAACTATCAGGTAAAGATATGGAGAAGAATATAGAATTATGGTCACTATTACCAAGAGAATCAGTTATGTGTAAGTTGTTAATGTGTACATCTTGACTAGTTATAACTAGGTCAAGTATATTATTTCCCCTTGTAGGTTCTTTGACTTGTTGGTGTAAACCCAGGTCGATGATAGTTGCTAAGAAGTTTTTATCCATGTTGTTTGAACCCGTCAGAGTTTCCCAGTTAATGTTTGGGAGGTTAAAGTCGCCTAAGAGAAGTACTGATCCTTTATTAGAAAACTGAGAGATATCCTCTAGTAGGTTGAGATTTTGAGCATCATCTGATGCGGGGGAACGATAACAGGTTCCTACTAGAATTTAGGGAAGACCTTTTGGTTGAATATATACCCATATACTCTCTGAGTTTTGCTCTACGTGGTGACTGGTATGAGGGTATGTTGTCCTTAACATAAAGACTGACTCCTCCCCTTTTTTGTATCTGGCCTATTTTTATAGTAATGTTTATAGCCGAGTATCTCAGTTGACCAGTTCCTATTGGAGTTTCCCAGGTTTCAGATACGCCATAAGTGACAAATCTAAAAGATGTGCTTTTGTTTCTAATTCTGCTTTTTGGTTATATTCAGTGATCGTGCAGAGATAAAGTATTTAAATGAAGATTAACAAGATCAGGCCCTTTTTCAAGAGTTTTGAGCGGTCGTCCAAACTCCCCTTGCACATAGTTTAAACGAGTGTTTATATGAGTAACAATCTTTTTCCCAAGTATGGCACTCCTCTTCTGCTGAGGTGAAGGCCATCCCAACAGTAAAGTGACGAATTGAGGTGGAAATCCTCCCAGTGGGTTAGGCAGTGTATACCCTGTCTGAGGCACCATTTTCTCAGCCATTCATTTACGATTTTGATTTTGGAGTTTATGGTTGCCTTTGCTCTTGGGATAGGAAGTATTTCAGACAGGCAGATCTCACAGCCCCTCTCACTCAGTAGGTTGCAAAGGGAAACAAAGTCCTGCTTTATCCCCTGCACTGGTTGCTTGGTAATATCGTTTGTTCCCACGTGGATAACAACTAGTGGATTTTTCCCTGCAGATTTTAAAATGGGTTTAAGCATAGTTATAATATCAGAAATCCTAGCACCTCGGTAGCTCAAGCTAGAACGGTGTTCTTTATCCTGATTACAAAGGATGCGGTCAATGTATTTAGTTATGGAATCACCAAGTATAGAAACTTCTTTATGAGCGATTAATGTGTCCTGTACACATGGGGTGAGTGAAGTTGGAAGCAGAAATGGGGCTTCATCGAAATAATTTTTTGATGTCATGTGTTGCATAAGACTGTTCTCGTTTGTATGAGTTAGTTTAGGACTAATTTCTACAGTTTCCTCTATAAGGTTTGTTAACTGCTCAAATGAGTTATGAGTGGAAATTGCATATGTATGTGGGGTAGAAAAGTTATTTACCACTACCTTGGTCTTAGTTATATATTTTTTTGGTATACAGGGATTTCCCTTTTCTTCTGTAGACCTTTGTGCAATGGATGCAGTGGAAGTAAATTAGTCATTATCCATTGACTTAGACTTGGCTATACATTTTTTTCATATCCAGGGTTTTGCTTTATCATCAGTAAACCTATGTTGGGAGAGCATTGTGGGAGTTGAGGTAGAGGTTGGTAATTCAGACATTGTAGAAAAAGTAACATTAGATTGGGACTGGGGGTTAAATCCATTGTCTACTTTTGCCAAAATAGGAGTGTTATCTTCTGCCCTATTCATTGTAATAGAGGTGTTGGTTTCCACTAATATTGACATTTGGTCAATGTAATCCTCCAAAGCTCTAATATCAGGATTGGTGGACAATACAGGCTGAAGTCTAGAGACCTCGTTCTGTAATTCAGTGATTAAGATACACTTGTCACACTTAAAATCATCAATGTGTTTGCCTATAGCATACATTTTACATGTAGTACAGTATTTATTAGCTTTCTTCATGGTGACACTTAAAGAAGGCTCTGACAAACTCACTAATTTTTGGTATTTGAGATATTATGTAAAGTGTTACCTTCATGTCCCCTTTGTCCCACGATGGACCACGATAAGAACCGCGTTCTGCGCTGGCGTCTCCTCGCGCGGCCCCGCTCACGCTTGCCCCACTCGCTGGAGCTGCTGAATTTAATGCCCTAAACCGGAAGTGCAGTTGCGCCTCACTTCCGGTTTCGCGATGCAAAATTACACTGTGGGATTAGTAATAAAGCCTTTAAAAAGGCTCTCAGCAGTGTAGTTAGTTGTATTTAGTGTAAAAACTTTGTAACAGAGATAGTACTGCCACTCAATTGTTGGGTTCAACTGCTAAGGAGGTAGGAAGAGAGACACAGTCCTCCTGCACCCCACAATCCCTTGCAGCAGCCACTAACAATGCTGTCAGGGAAGGGAGGGTACTCCAACAGTCAACAAATGTAGGTTATATTATAATGCCAACACAAGACAGTAAAGTTCATCAAATTGCATTTAAAAGTTATAAACCTCTCTCCAGAGGTAAGGAATGAGGACACAGAGTGTCAAATAGTGCCCCGCTCGCTGGAGCTGCTGAATTTAATGCCCTAAACCGGAAGTGCAGTTGCGCCTCACTTCCGGTTCAGCGATGCAAAATTACACTGTGGGATTAGTAATAAAGCCTTTAAAAAGGCTCTCAGCAGTGTAGTTAGTTGTATTTAGTGTAAAAACTTTGTAACAGAGATAGTACTGCCACTCAATCGTTGGGTTCAACTGCTAAGGAGGTAGGAAGAGAGACACAGTCCTCCTGCACCCCACAATCCCTTGCAGCAGCCACTAACAATGCTGTCAGGGAAGGAGGGTACTCAACAGTCAACAAATGTAGGTTATATTATAATGCCAACACAAGACAGTAAAGTTCATCAAATTGCATTTAAAAGTTATAAACCTCTCTCCAGAGGTAAGTAATGAGGACACAGAGTGTTCTGGCACCTTACTTAAAAAGGACATTATGCTCCTGGAGAGGGGCCAGAGTAGGCGTCTAAGATGATCCTTGGAATGGGATAAGTCCTGTGGAGAGACTTAAGGAGCTAAACATATGCTCCTTCACCGACCTGGTGGTGCTGAGGGTCGCGCTACAGAATCCGAGTTTAGGGAGCGAGCCTGGGCACCAGGGGTCGGTAGGGGAGAGAGAGGACTGAGCATCTGTCGGACTGCTCTCCGCTCCTGGGGGGAGGGCTACGGTGATGTCCAGCATCCCAGTGACCCTCGATGGAGATCGAGGGGCACTGCAGGATGCAGACAGAAAAGGATGTGGGCGAGCATGGTGACACTAGCAGGGTTGCTGTGCTCCATAGCGTCATTGCATGCCACGCTCGGGGGAGGGAGGGCTTTCACAAGAACAAGGAAAAACACCCAGTTCTGTGGGGTAGGCGATGGCACCTGATCCCCATGCCCACCGCCAGATCCCACCCTTCTGGCCTTCCAGTTCCTCCACTCGGGCCCTCACCTGCAGCTTGGCCAGTTTCTTAGAGCGCCCAAAGAGGAGGGGCGGCCCCACTCCGGTGGGGTCAAGCTGGGGATACTGGCTGTGGGAAGGGGGAGAGAGGAGGCTCAGCAAGGGGGGGACCTCAGGTGGGCAGGATCAGATCAGGATGCCCAAGAGAGGCCCTGCAAGCTGCGACTGGAGGGAAAAGGAATAAAACAAACAAAAAACTCATGCTCGTTGTAAGTCAGAAAGGACAGAGGGGATATGATCGAGACCTTTAGATACTTGAAAGGTATTAATAGAGTAAACACAGGGGAGGGTGTTCAGACTGATGGGGGAAGGGACCACAAGGGGTCATAGCCTGAAACTGGTTGGTGGAAAGTATAGAAGAGACCTGAGAAGGCATTATTTCACAGAAAGGGTGGTGATGCCTTGGAGTATACTACCTGAGGGGTTGGTATCATGGGAATCAGTGGGAGGTTTTAAGAAGGGATGGGATAGATACATGGACAGGGCATAGATAGAGACCAGGGGGACTCTGAATGGACATCAGGGGAGGAATGGAAAGGGGGAGGGCAACAATAGTTATCAAACTGTGAGCTGCATCTCGAGCAGATGCGATGGACCTCAAGGTCTAATCTGCTGGCACTTTCATATGTTTGTATGTAAGATATATCAGTTGCCAGGCTAAGAGCTGTTCCACACATCACACCTACTAACACCAAGTAAACAATCTTCTAATTAAACAAAGGGAAAAGAAAAAGTCTGTCAAATATAAAAAGTAATGGCTGTCAGCTTTTAAAATCTAATATTAGGTTTAGGCAGTGCACTAGTTCTTCAAGCAGTCCACACTAATAATTGAAAGATTATTTATCTTGACATTAAATTCTTTTTTAAAGATTAGTCCAGAACTGCACAGTGAGCAAGTATGTCTTGTTTCCAGGAGGAGTGGAGCAGGATACAGTACAATAAAAGAAATAAAATAAATATAACATTTCACCTAACTTATCGAGTACAGCGAATAACAAATGCAACAACTTACAGTGCAGTATGGGATAAAATGGGGTAAACTCTAAGAGTAAAGTACAAATAATTTACAGTTCAGTATAGAATAAACAGAGATTCAATAGTCTACGCAGCCAGTATAGTGTTATGCTTGTGCAACTGTGTTACTTAGGTTTTGGCTGTTCGCACTCTCTATTCCAGAGGAATTACCACCCTGTAGGGGTACCAAAGGAAAAGGAACCCTCTAGAGGGTTCCACCCCTAGAGGTGCTGCGGGAAGATTCCCTTGGCTAAAGGTACCTTAGGAAGGATCCCAAGGAGAGAGGCGCTGCCACTGGAGGAGGAGCAAAGGATGGCGGTGGAAAGAAAAAAGTGCTTCAGAAGGAGGCTGAGGGGAATTGCTTATATAGCTCAGGAAGTGGGTGGCTGGCTGCTTGTCCATTGAGCCAGGCGACTTCAATTCAACCGCGTAGCCAGTATAGTGTTATGCTTGTGCAACTGTGTTACTTAGGTTTTGTCCATTCACACTTTCTATTCCAGAGGAATTACCACCCTGTAGGGTACAAAGGCAAGAAACCCTCTAGAGGTTCCCACTTTAGAGGTGCCACGGGTGATTCCCTTGGCTAAAGGTACCTTAGGAAGGATCCCCATAAAGGAAGTAGTAGTATGAAGCATATAAGCAATCAGTAGTTGTGAGACATAGTAATGGATAAAGCATCAGGCAGCTTGATAACGTAATGGGATGCACAGGTTAGCAATGGCATGAGTTTGATGGGTTGCAAGAGGGAATGAGGGGACCTTCTAAGGAGAGAAGAAACGGCAGTAGGGACACCATCACACTCCATCAAACAGTGGATCCTGCCTATAGAACACTGCACTAACAGTTATGACCTGAGACACGGAGAAGAGAAAAAAAACCCTTTGAGGAGGAAATCTCTGCAGATCCAAGGCCTAGGTCGCCTTCCTTCCAGGCTTGGGATATTTTATTTAGTGATGGCTCTGCTGCTGCAATTTGGAAACCCAAATAAAGGGAGGTGGAAAATATTCCAATTTGGAGGAAAGCTGTCACTCTATCCTTCTAACAGGAACACTGTGGAGGGTTGCGAGCCGCTGTGGTCTGCAACAAGCCACCTCCAAGGCGGGAGGAGAGTAATAACCACCGAGGCACTCACCCGGCCTACTGATCTAAAAACAAACCAGGTGAACCAGAGGCAGTTATAGGGAGAATAGCTTTGAAGGGTGCCTCTGAACCCACTGGCAGCTAATGGGGCCCCATGAGAGCCCCACCCCTTCACCGCTGAGTCTTAACTTCTACAACTTGAGGTGCCATTGGTACGGTTGATGACTGAAGGTTCACCCAGAGCAAGGACATTCTCAGCTGTGGGCCAGGTGAGAAGGACCCTGCCTCAAGTTCTGCATGCTCAAGCTGCAGACTAGGTGCAGAGCGAGATCCCAGCTGCAGGGGAAACCCTGCACCAAAATGATATGGCTGGCATGCCCCAGAGACTGATGAGGAGCTGAATGAGCGTTGAATGCTGAGATCTTCCAGGGCAGATGGCAGGGAGCATTGAGCAATGAATGACGCAATCAAGAGTTGGTCTGGAGGTAGTTCAGTAAGGCAGGGTAGTTCAGTAGGGCAGGGTAACAATAGTCGGACATGCACGTAGGTCAGTAAGCAGTAGAAACAAAGCAGTAGGAACAGACAGGCCTGCATGTAGGTCTGCAAAACATAGTAGCAATGGTGGGACATGCACATAAGGGGAGAAGCAGCACTGTGACAATGGGGCAAGCCAGCCAGGCATTCAAAAGCCAATGAAGGTGACAAATACTCTAAGGATTTTCGGCAGTGGAGACAGAATGTAGAACATAAGTCATTAGCCACATGGGGCCACACCTCCAAACACTTCCAAGTCCCCACCGTGAGGAAAAACAAGAAAGTGATGGAAGGGGCAGAACCACATACAGATATTAAAACTAGTTTACAGCATCAGCAGTAGCTTAGCTGACCTCAGAGCATAACAGCAGTGTACAAACATGGAACAGCATGAGCATTGAGGAACTATGCGTAGAAGTATTGTATAAGCATGGAATGGAGGGAAGCACAATACTCTGAAAACTGCTATGACCAGTTGGGAGGTAGATTAAGCTGGGAAAACATGATTGAGCTGCATAGCAAGGGTTCAGAGGGAGCCAGAAGAATCGGGTGAAAACAATTAGGCATGTAGCATGGGGAGCAGCTTGGATGGAGTAGAACGCAGGTACTGATTGCAATAGTAATGTGGGTAACTGAAAGCAAGTAGCTTGTGCTCTAAATGAGCAAATGGTAGGAGCTTAGAAACCAAATCCCCCTAAAAACAAAACAAAACTAAGACACACAAACACAGAGGGTGGGATATTCAGAATGCGCCAGGCAGGGGTGCAAGCCAGGGCGTAGCGCAACTGGGATGTGCCAGGGTGTGGTCTGCATGATATTCAGCAGTGCTGCGCCATGGCTCAGCACCGTTGAATATGGCACTGGGGCCACCCGCACTGCGCCAGCGCAAGTGGCAAGTAAGGAGCAGGGGGGATGCACCAGCGCAAGTGCGGGTGCGCTAGGCACATGACCTGCGATATTCAGTGCTGGACATGCAAATGGGGACATAATGCATGCAAGGTGCAAATGGGGCCATTTGCATGTCATTATGTCCCCATTTGCATGCAGGTGCACCGATCCCCAGCGACGTGCGCCTGGCACCTTGCCAGGCTCCAGCCGTCGGGGACCGATGGCCCCTGCCCCTCGGTGGCAGCGCGTCCCAATGCCCAATTGCGAGCTGTAGTTAATGTAATATGCCTGGTGATCCAGTGGACCCTACCTTACTGCCCAATCACGGGCTTTAGATAAATGAAACCTCCCTGGTGGTCCAGTGGACCTGCACCCCAGCCCGATCACGGGCTTAAGTAAAATTAATTCCCTGGTGATCCAGTGGACCTGAACCCCAGCCTGATCACGGGCTTTGGCAAATGTAACATCCTTGGTGGTCCAGCGGTACCCTCCTCCCCCACCAGCCCACTCAGACCCGCCACCCCCCCCAGTCAGCGGCGGGCAGCAGCTCCCCACTCGCAAGCTGCCCGGCCAATCGCTGACTGACAGCGTACAGTACGGCTGTACACCCATTGGCCCGCATGCAGACTGTACAGTAATACTACGGTCCTGGGTGTACAGCTGCATTCGTACGCTGTCAGTTAAGGGCGGCTTGCAGGTGGGCTGTTGCCCGCTGCTGACTGGTGGGGTGCGGGTGGGGTCTGAGTGGGCGGGTGAGGGGGGTACCGCTGGACCACCAGGGATGTTACATTTGCAAAGCCCGCGATCGCCTGGGGTTCGGGTCCACTGACCACCACAGAATTATTTATTATACATGTCGAATCGGCTGGGGGAACAGGTCCACTGGACCAGGGACTTATTTATTTTGCTATGCTCCACGGTCGGGTGGGGGCAGCGGCGTCTGGACTTTGTCTCTGGAGTGGGTGGCCACCCACAGCTGGCAGCTGCCATGTTGTGCCCTGCAATACAGCAGCTCACCTGTGGGTGGCCAGGCCTTGCTCCTTCTTTTTACTGGCGGATCTTTGCTCCCCCCCCCGTGCGGTGCAAGGCGGGTATGTGCCTGCATATGCGCCGCACATCCCGGGATGAATATTGGGATGTGCCGAATATGCATGGGCAAGCCCCCCAAACTTGCGCGATACATTACTAGTGCACCCCAGCTATTGGGATTTGTGCAGTGCAACGCCACCTTTGAATTTTTGTGTTGAAGCGAACCCTTTGAATATCCCACCCAGAAGAAACAGGGAAGGGACAAAAGGAAGCACACAGGCGGAGGGAAAATACAAACCAGAAGCAGAAGAACAAAACACAGAGTCCAGCAGAAAGAAGCAGCAAGGGGTGAGGGGACAGGCCCCAGCCAGCTGCAGAGAACAAATGGACAGAGCCTCCGGCTGGCAAAGAAAAAAGTGCTTCAGAAGGAGGCTGAGGGGAACTGCTTATATAGCTCAGGAAGTGGGAGTGGCTGGCTGCTTGTCCATTGAACCAAAGGCGGAGCCTACCAAAAAATTACAAGAGGAAACCAGTTTGTAGTGCAGCCAAAATAGTAACCAAAACCCGGCCAATCTTTAAAGAAATAAGGTTAGAATAAGTGCCCTCTGAACTATGCTTCACTGTGGTTATTACCACATATCTATTTGCAGGAAGATGAGGTAAGGTGCAGAAAGATGAACACCCCAACATTTTGCGCCAATGTGCTTTTTCAGATTTTACAGTGCAATATGGAACAGCACAGGGATGAACCTTTACATTATGAGGGCCAGTCATGGGAACCTTTCATGACTGTGACAAAGGGAGAGCAGAACAAGGGGAAGTATGTGGGAGAATTAGGAAAACAGCAGACAGGAGATCAGTGGTCTTAGAGGAGAAGGTGGAGGCAGAGCAGAGAGGGAGGAAGACAGTGGACAAGAGTAACGGAAGTCTTTGGCACTATGCAGCTCAATCTGCAGGCATTCTGGAAAGTGAGAGGAAGCAGGCGTGAGAGCCAGTTTGTAAGGATAAATGAGCAGGGAAGGGGACAGGTAAAAAGAGAGATTGGGTAGCAGTGGAGAGAGTCAAACCAGTGTTTAGTAATGAGGATGCACCATGAGAGAGCTTCTGATTTTCTAGGGAGGGGAATGAGAGAGTGGAGCGTAAAGAACATTGCTGGGTATGGGAGGGTTATTAAGGGAACTGACAGAAAGAATGTTTGGCCAGGATGAATTTAGGGATAGCATTACAGACAGTTGATCCCTAGCTGATCACTGGGAGAATCAGTTGTTCAGTATGCTCGCTACAAGCAGAAGTCAGTAACTGCATTTTTGTCTCACGCATGGGTTAAGATTTCTAATAAGAATATTTTCTCTATTCACTGGTGGATAAGGTTTTAATTAACCTACAACAGCATAGCTAAATAATTAAACCTTACTTGACTTGACTTGCATTTAATAACTGAAAATTATATTGGATGGATTACAGATCATTGTACCATTGCTCCAGAGAGGTCATTTTAAAGAGCACAGAAAAGCCACCCGTGTGTAGTATGCAAAAATAAAATACTTACTCATTTCTTGGAGTAGGGTATTTGTTTTATTGGAACATTAATAATGTTATTGAGTGTGTGCTCTTTCAGCACCCTTAGGAAAAGATTGCAGTGAAAAAGTAGCACTTTGTAACTGTAATGATCTGTGTACGTAGAGGAAGAGGTTTGCTATTGGAGACAGGATGCTGTATAGTCCCATAACATTTATCACAAGACCTGCATTTCTATGTGGTGGCACTCTGAGCATATAATGTTGGATTTGAAAAGTTATAAGAATTTACTTTTTTTTTTTTCAGTTGTTTAACCAGGAGTAGCATACTAAGCTGAAAGTTTTTTTTACAGGAGTGACCTGGGAGCACAGGGAAGTTAAGTGACTTGCTTAGGGTCATACAGTATGCAAGTGGAAGCTGTGGGATTCAAACCCAGGTGTGGTCTGCTGGATGTCACCAGATTTGTAGTTCAGAGCCTTAAAACACTGCACTATACTGCCTCCATATGCATAGGACTTGCATAGTCCTTGGTCACATCATACAGTATTTGCATGGTAATTCTGTAACCAAGAATGTTGCAGAAAGCTGTGGTTCGTATTATCCTTGGTGGTTAACATTCTGGAAGAAAAAGTCATATATGCTTACCTTGTTGCTGTGCTGCTTTCACTGTTTTGCTTTACTTCAAGTATCAAGTAAAGTATGGATGATATTATATATAATATACTAGCACGGTTGCACAAGTATAGATGGGGTTGAGCAGGGTGTTCAGTGTGAAACTCAAATCTTTGCAGCTTAATATCTTTGGCGACATTTGATGAACTGTTGCAAAATTTTGCATGTGTGGTCTTGGTGGCAAGTTCTCAAGGTGTGGGAGGAATTGTGACATATGCTTATCTGGATTCTGAGATTCAGAAACATAAAAACTATAAAAGTACACTTTTGGCCATGTTTCTGCTTTCAATCGCCGACAGCAAAGACAGTTTGGGATTTTGTTCCACAATAATGCATCTAAAACACCTAAATAGTCTTTCAGCATACTTTTTTTTTACACACCTTTTGCATTGTGCTGAGAATGAGAGTGCATGAAAGGTGGGTGGAGGTGGCTGTAACGATGTGTTTGTCGTTGTTCGGCGGTGACATCAGGTTAAATTGCAGGCTCCAGGCCGCCCGGTGGTGCTGAGGGTTGAGGCGCTTGGACGCCACACGTTATGGCACACCGGTGACCCAGGTTTGGGAACGAGCTCGGACTGCCGGGGGTCGGCAGGGGATGGAGAGGATTGAGTGTCCGATGGACAGCTCTCCTACCCCGGGAGGGTGGGGGGCACCTGCTCGGTGTTTGGCTGGCCTCTGGCGGAAGCCAGAGGCATAGCAAGCACAGGAGCACACAAGAAGGGGTTGGGAGTGGCGGACGTCGGCGGGAATGCCTTGACGTCAGGGTGCCGGACACTTCCTCAGAAAGGAGGAAAAATACACCACTGGAGCACGGGTAGATGGAGCACCAGTCCCGACCCTAATGGCGACTGCCTGCCTGACCACCAGGGGACCTGATGAGACATTGAAGTTATCGGGACGTTGGGGTCCCATCCCGTACCTGCCTGGGGGTAAATCCACGGCTCCATGGGGGAACTCCTGGGGATTCAGGTAAGGCAAGTCTCGGGGTGGTACCTTGGTGTTTCCCGAAGAAGCGTAGCTCCAGGGTGAGGAGGCGATAAAATAGAAAGTATTAAAAAAAAATTGCAGGCTCCAACACAGTCATATTTCATAAGTCAGCCCCCCCATACCACATACAAACACACATTTCAGTAACCTAGTCATGCTGTCATAATAACAAAGGGAAACTTTACGGCACTGAATATCTATATACCAATATAGTTTTAAAACAGCACAAACATCGATAAAAAAAAAAAAATAAAATCAGTATAGTGATCACATCGTTGATATGGGCAATGTTAACTCCCCCAAAATGCTGGTATATACAGTGTATCCCTCCCCCCCATGGACAACCAGACACACTGGATGCGATCTTGTGCTAAATTATTAAATCAGATGTACTAAACATATAAAGTAACCACACAATCAAATCAGTAAATGTATTTATTTATTGAGAAATCAGAATTACAACCCTTTGAGTCAGCTAACAAGATATACAAACATAGTACCAGGTACATTAAAATAAGGAACATACAAACATATAAATGTCTCATTAGATGTGGTGGAAGAAAATAACAGAACATAACAGAGGAATATTACAAAATAACATAACAGAGTAAATATTACAAAAGCAGAGGGCAGATACAGCCCAGAGTCAGGTTCAAAACAGAAATACAGAAGTAAAGCAGTTGTTCAATCATAGACATTATTACAGTGCAGAGTATAGTGCACTTGGTAATTTAACATAGATCAGCTAAAACAACATACTAAGAGTTGGACGGAGGGGGAAAGGAGGTGGTAGGGGTGACATGGAGAAGTATTCTAGGGGCAGTCACAAGTGGAGCTTTTTGCTAGAAAGTCCTTTAGTGAAGTTTTTTTTTTTTTATCATAGAACATTTTATTATTATTTTCAAGATATAACAAAGATACGAGTCTGTCACACCTTACATTCAAACATACACAAAATACAGGACATAACATTGCACTCACGGACACCTGACATAGCATATCTGTAGTCAAAGCAGGTATAGAATTACACATAAAGTGTCTCTATAATGCAGTCTAAGAAACAACGAGCCTTTAGAAAGAAGTAGCAGTAAACATACAACAGCAGATACAATATCAGGCTAAGTCAGTTGAGTGAAGTTTTAAAAGGGGCAATCTTAGCACCGGCAGAGAAAGCAGCAAATGACAGGAACATGATCGCAAATAATAAAAGAACATGCTTCAGGGCCTCAGTATGCCTAGCTGTCCCCCCACCATATGTAGGGACACCAGGGTGCCCACCCATGGTACCGCTGTACTTGAACCCCAATATGTAGTGACACTGGGCTGCCTACCCCTGGTGTCACCAGGGAGCACACCTCAGTACCTGTGAGAAAGAGAACTGTCCCTCATCTTGTTTTCTTTAAGTCCTGAAGCAAAGAAACCATCCATCGATGTCTCTTGCACCCTTCCCTAACTCCACCACCCACCCGCCTGACCCCCAACGCATTCAGCACCCACCACCTCACACTCCATCATACCTTCACTCACCTACAGAATGTCCAGTGTAGCAGTCTACTTCATGATGATAGATGTACTCCTTCTGGAACTGCATCTGTGAACTGAGGAAACGAGGAAAGTGCATTCAATATATTTTCAGGGCGCTTGAATTTTTACTCATAATTTCATCATTTTAAATATTTGTTCAACAGATTTTCAACATGGTTATTTTTGACCTTACCTCATGAACCTGATAGGTGAAATTTTTCAAATCTGGCCCAAAAGGGGGTTTGCAGTCACTCTGTGAAATCCTATTTCGGGCAGCATATGACAATGTTCACCTATTGGGTTCATGTATGGGTCATAAGATTTTGTTAAAATGTGCGGTCAGAATATTTAAAACAACAAAGTTATGAAGGTACATTGAAATCATTTTCAGTGCTTTCATAACTTCCAATGCACTCATAACTTGTTGATAACTTTCAGTATTTTAACCTCAAATTCTCAACATAGCCATTTCTTCACAACACTTCATGAACATGATGGGTCATTTTTCAAATCCTGTTGATTGGTTTTCCAGCCATTTTTTATGAATGCCATCTGTTATTCTTAAGGAAAGGTTAGTAACCTTTTTAGAAAGTAATGGTCTCCAGACTGAAAGCAACATGGACTTGTCTCTGGCAGATCCTGTCAGACCAACCTGGTTGACTTTTATGATTGGGTAACTGGGGCACTCGGCAGGGGCCATGCAGTGGATGTTCTGTATCTGGATTTCAACAAGGCCTTTGATTTGGTGCCACATGGGAGGCTGATTAGCAAGTTGGGATACCAGGGACAAAAATGGTGGCATGGGTCAAGAACTGGCTATAAGATAGGCAGAGGGTAGTGGTGGAAGGGGAACGCTTATCTCCAAGAGCTGTAACTAGCGGAGTACCACAGGGCTCGGTACTGGGTCCAGTGTTGTTTGGCATTTTCATCGCCAACATCTTGCATGGCATTAAGAACAAGATTAGCGACTGGCCGGTGGCACTGAGGGTTGAGGCATGGGATGCCACACTTCACTCCACGCCGGTGACCTGGGTTCGTGATTGAGTCCAGGTCCTCAGAGGTCATCAGGAGAGGACTAGGATTGAGCGTCCGATGACAGCTGTCCTAGTCCTGGAGAAAGAGTGGGATCCACACCACCCTCTGGTGGTCCCTGGGGATGCCTGGAGGTACTGGAGGTGTGCGGTGTCTGCAGAGGGGGAGCACGGCGGATGTCCGCACATTTGTGCACAGACGTCATTGCACGTCCGCGCTCCCATTGGGCAAAAAATGAAAAAGGGCTGGGCGCAACTGTGCAGCTTAATGTCCGCGCCCTGCCTCGCCAGGAGGACTGTCGTGGAATTGCGCGGGGGTGGGGTTCAGCACTGGTCCGACTGGCAGGGATGGGGGAGCCTTCCAGCGGGTCATCCACGGCTGTGCCAGACCCCCTCATCATGCGAGTGGGCCTGCTGCTCTCCCCGTGGGCAGGGTTGGCAGCTGGATGCCCCCACCAGTAGGCGTCACAGCGGGTGCAAGAAATAAAGATGTGATAAAAAAAAAGAACGAGATTAGCCTCTTTGTGGATGACATGAAGATCAGTACGGTGGTGGATGACACAAAAAGGTGGCGGGGCTACAGGATGATCTGGCTAAACTTGGGTACTGGTCGGATACGTGGCAACTAGGGTTCAATGCAAAGAAGTGCAAAGTCATGCACTTGGGAGCAAGGAACCCTAGGAATTGTTAGCAGCTGGCTGGGGTACTGCTAGCCACTATGGAGGAGGAGAAAGATCTTGGGGTGATAATAACAGGGCAAATGAACCATTCAGCACAGTGTAGAAAAGCAGAAGCTAAAGTTAATAAGATGCTGGGGTGTATTGCCAGAAGAATCACCTCCAGGAGAGGAAGTAATCCCTCACTGTACAAGTCATTGGTGAGGTGCACCTTGAGTACTGCGTGCAGTTCTGGCACTTGTACTTAAGGAAATATATTAAAGTACTGGAGGGGAATGGAAGACAAACCCTACGAGGAGAGGCTGAGGGAGCTCAACATGTACTCCCAGGAGGAGAGGAGAGGAGATAGAGGATAGAAACATTTAAATATATGAAAGGCATAAGCAGACCTGATAGACCGCATGACCTGTATCTGCTGGCAGTTTCATATATTCGTATATTATTTTCATAAGGGGTGTCATAAAATGACTATGTTGAAAATTTGGGGTCAAAATGAAAAAAAAATGTGAAGAAACATTGTGTGCAGGGCCAGCCTTTGGCCCAGTGGGTAGTGTGTTGTTAACCAGTGCTGGTGAGTTGAGTTCAGGGGTGAGCTCAGTGTGCCAGTTAGATGGGCCAAAGCTGGGGGGATGGTACTGCCCTGTGACACTACCCCTAGCCTGTGGAGGGATGGTGCAGTGTTGGCCACAGGGCAACAAGTAACTATATAATGAGAGAAGTCTTCTCTGGCCTAGGGCCTGCCGTCTGCATGTATAGTTTCATGGAAGTGCGTGCCTGAGAGGGCCCTTAATTCCACAGCTAGATGGACACTTGGCTGTGCATCTGCATGTGTAGCCACATGGAAGCTTCCACAGACCCTCATACAGCCCTACGGATTCTTTGCATTGGCAGGCAGACAGACTCTTACTTTGGCACAGGGCCCAGAGGGCTCTACATGTCTATACATGTTCACTCAGGTTCCAAAGGGACCTGTGTGAATGAGGATACATTACATTGTCACAAAATAAATTAAATTAATTGCAAAAAACTGTGTTAATGCACCAATTAGGGTTCAACTTAACACCACAAAAGTTTGAAATGTGGTGTTATGGTTTCCAGACATAACTCCCTACCAAGCAGCAAAAGGACAAAACCACACAAGCAAACACAGACAGCCATCACTAGGTAAGGCAAATAACATACAGCTGTTTCCAGATGACACAAATGCAGCAGCACTGATGTGCGACATTCATGGATTTGTATCTGTGGCTGCAAAAATGCAGGCCACGCAAGAGGATAGAAACAGGGAAGGGACTCCATGCTTGAAGAGGTAGCTAGCTGGTGCCCCCAAGGTAGCCCAATCAAAAGTGCAAAAACTAAAACAGGATGCACTAGAAACACTGAGGCAACAGTTTTAAACTAGTTTAAAGTCAGCATTTATTAGTGTGCTAGGAGACGCCGACTAACATACTAAGAAGCCAGCAGAGTAGGCCTTATGATCTATTGAGTCTGCTCGGGATCTGACTGACTGACTGCAAGCATCTCCTAGCACACTGACAAATACTGAGTTTCCCACAAAGGATAAAGGACTAAGGAGGAATCACAGAGGAATGTGGGCCAGTCTGGTAAGATGTCAGGGACTTCACAGTTGATAGCCATTACAAAGCAGGCTTGATGAACAATTAACTCTTTTCCTGCCTTCACCTTTTACATATCCACATAACAGGTAAATGTTTATTAACAATGAAAATCAAGGTACTGTACAAGTAATACGTTACAGAAAAAGGAAAAGCAATGTAAAGAGTGTAGAACATAATGTTGTTATGGAGGTAGCCAGGATGAGATGTAGGGGAGCATTTAGCAGACATGCTGTCTTGACTGTGTGGGTGCTGAATGTGTAAGACAATGCCAAACCCAAACCAGAACCCTAGCAAATTAAATGTAGCTGCAGCTACTACATAAAAAACACACTTCTACTGGGGGGCGGTCAGCCAGCTACCCTATTCCATCACACACAGAACCAGATGACACACAATCTACACACACCTCAGTGTGTGAAGTCTGACCCACTGAGAACTACAACAGTTTGAAAAAAAAGTGTGTGCACACAGCAGTGTACATGCAGAGAGCAGCCACACACACACACACGCACGCACACACACACACACACACACACACACACACACACACACACACACGCACGCACGCACACACACACACAGATATGCAAGCTTGTATGCAAAAGTGAGAAGTGCGTGGTGAGCTGCGGTGGGAGTCAGCTGACCACCATCCTTGGTCACACATGGAATCAAGTCTGGAACTGGACAATATGCAACTTAGTGATTCGTGCTTGACCTTCTGAGAACTGCAGCATCTCCAAAAAAACAACTGCATGCACAGCCGTGCACATGCAGGGGACAGTCTTACAAAAAGAAAATAAAGCACACATGCACAGACAACTCATGCTGCGTGCCAGCAGCTGGGGGATACCTATATGAGCCCCTGAAAAAGGCTAGTTTCTCTGGGGTTTTGTTTCCACCCCATTTCTTTTTCTCTGGGTCCCAGTTTTAGACTTGCCTCCTGTAGCTTGCCTCTCCCACAGCCCCGTATGGTTTTTGAGGGTGAGCAAGGCTGGAGGAGCTAGATTGCAGAACCACTGGTTTTAGAAATGGCACTACTGTGCTGGCGAGATCCACGCATGCACAGAAACGCATTTTCGTGTGGCCATTTTGGCGGCCTTTGGTTTGCCTCTCCGGTGGTCCCGGTCCCTGGGCAGAGCAAAAGAGGACTGGAGACCTGAGCAGAGAGGGAGAGGGAGAGCAACCAGGAGGAAGGAAGAGGCCATTTTTGAAAGTACCATTCTTGCTAAAGCATTTGGGAGCCGTCTCATTAATATTCATGAGGCGACCCTTTGAGTCATGGAGTCCTGTCCAGGCCTAGGGGCACAGTGAAACGCTTAGCAACAGGGACAGGGAATGGATAAATGTGTAATGTGCAAGGGATGCACAGAGGGAAAGTGTAGCTACATGTTCTGTGGAGGATAAAGTGAATAAAATGTATACAAGGACTGTAGCCAGGGATAACTGGGTCAGTGTCTTGACTGCAGTGAGACTGTGTAGCGCCTGGGGACAGGTTGAAATGGCAGCAGAGACTAAGAAAGGGCTGAATGGGAAAAGTTAAAATGTAGTCGCTTAGCAGGGCACAGGTGGCTAAGCAGCTGTGTGGGGAAATAAGTGTTTAAAAGAAAAGGGTTTGGCTGCAGGGACGCTTAAATCCTGGGACACTGTTCAAATCTTGGGACACTGTTTACCCCAGCCACCATGTTTAACAGCCATGTGACACCAGCCAGTCAACCACTGAGCCAGGATTCTTGCCCGGGACTCTGGGACTCGTGAACAGACTTTTGGGGAAAATACCGGGAAAGTTTAGGCACCTTTTCTGCACCAATGAGGTATCGAGGGAGCCCCATACATATTAATTTTTCTGAAGGACTGTGGCTCCAGCCAATGGGGAGTGAGGGAAGGGCTCCCAAAAGTCAAGGACAGTTGGAGTTATAGTTCAGTTCTGTGGGAGCCCCTCCAGAAGGAGGGGGGCTCTTGCCCCTGGAGAGAATGGGGCTGCCTGAAATTTGTCCCCCAGGGCAGGGAGTGCCTGCCCCATCAGGAAAAGGGAAAGCAGAAGCAGGAAAGAAGCAGCTTTGAAGAGAAAAAGGAAAGCTGCAGGTTGCTGAATGTTCTGCATTGTTCTGTAGTTGCACCACACCGGTGAGATAAAGGTAGCTCGAATGGAAAAAGGGAAAGCTGTAGATTGCAGACATTTACGTTGAACTGCAGATGCATCCGAACGGTGGCAAGAGGAGAAAAGAGGTTGTGTCCTGAACCTGGAAAAGGACAAAGGTTGTGTCTAAGCCTGGAAAATGGCAAGGTTGTGCCCTGAGCCTGGTAAAAGGACACAAGGTTGTGTCTAAGCCTGGGAAAAGACGAAATACAGAAGAATGGTGAGGTACAAGAGAATATGAATGTGCTGAGAAAAAAGGGAAGAGTGAGCCTCTTCAGTTGGAGAATTCTTAAGTACTTGTATGGTGAGAAAAGGAAGTGTAAGTGTAGGAAATATGTGTGAGCCAGAGCGAGAATGTGGCTGTGCCGAACTTGAGACTGTGAAAGCAGAAGGGATGGACAGGTGCCTTTCTGGATTGGGTGCCTATTGCCTGCTCCTGAGATACAGCAAGGAATAGAGAGAAACAGATTGTTGTGGCTACACACCGTGGCAGGAAAGAGAAAGAAAGAGAATGTTCTGAAGGTTTCTGCTGACACCCAGGGCCAGGTGGGGAACTCGCTAACCCCCATCGAATGGGGTCTGCTGCTGCAGGGGATCATGGGTCTTGTACCCGAGTGCTAGGGCGCTCTGATCGGGGGGAGCAGGGCCGTGGGGCCACTCTCCGATCTGGCTCCTCTGTAGTTGGCCGGGCTTGTACATACTCTGCAATGGGGCCTGTAATGGGCTGAAGGGGACAAGCTGCAAGATCTGCAGAGCAAGAGAAAGAGAGAGCAAGTTGCATGCTCTGTGCCCCTGTTTCAAGCATTGTACCCGGTTCTGCCTGTGTTGCCATCCATCCCCAGGGCTTCAGCAAACGATGCCATCCAAGAACTGATTCTGCAGAACCATGAGTAAATTCCAGGAATTGCCTCCTGCGCCTGGTGACTGTACATAGTTAAAGCATGCACATTTGGGCTGGAGGTAGAGCCAAGGGGAAAGCATGTAAACACTTACATTCTTCAAGCGCACCAACGCTGGCTACCAGCTGCACCTCATGCCTGCAACTTTAAATCTGGGTACCCAGGTACTGGACTTTGGGGTTAAATGGACTGGGATCTGTGGGTCTGGGTTAAGTACACCTGCAGCAGTTAGTTAGCTAGCTAGACCTGGTGACTGCAAATGATTAAGGTATGAGATTGAATCAGAAGGGGAAGTGTGATTTCTGGAAAATACAAATATAAAATATGCTTGAACTCTATTCCACTTACCCCATCCTAAGCCCTCCCCCCAGTAAATAAACTGTGATGTTATTGTTTTGGAGCAGAAATGAATCCAGAGCCTAATTTTAGTGAGCATGTTATTGAAGGAAATGGAAAAGATAAATGTTTGAACAGAATGTGGGGAGGTTCGAATCTTGGTAAGTCCATATTGGGGTAACTGTTGGGGAGGTGGGTTGGTGCAACATCTCAGGGGGTTGTACTGCAAGCAGTCAGACCCACTAAATATGTACGCTATGTGGAGGCACCGCCATTTTATTTTTAACTTTTGGAAAAGAACCCCCGTAGGTCAGCTTTGGGAACCCAGGCCCCTTATCCTGTATCCTAGGTAGCAGGTAGGGTGGTGGCCCATTCCAGGATGGCACTGGAGAAGTGCTACACACGGTGAGTGTGAAGTCAGCCTAGCACTTTCCTTGATCACATACATAACTGAGCACGGAAATGGATAACTACAAAAAAAAGCTTGCTTTAAAACAGAAGTGCATACTCACACTGGAGCGGTGTGGGCTGCAGGAAGATGGAAGGGGACTTAGCAGACTTCCTTCATTGGCCCCTACAACCCAAGCTAAGGAACAGAGGACCAAAAGAAATATACAGTCAGTAAGCCATGCCTGACTAACTGACAATGTTCAGTCAAAAATCTGACCAAACTAAATTCCTGTGCAGCAGAAAGTCCTCTTATGGTAAGCTGTAGGTCTCAGACTACAGCGTGCAGCTCAGACTCATCTTTCTCCTCATCTCTTCCTTGGAAGAATGAGACAGTCACATGGTCTGGATTTTGTGAGCTTCACAGATAGTCTCTGACTGGCCCAGTAAGCTCCATGAGATAATGAAATGTGAGATTTTTCCATGAATACCACTGAATAGTGAATACTATTCTGTTTTCAGTCCCCAGTATCTGGGACCACATTATCTGATGATATTCATGAATTAATATTTGTAGCATGGACATCTCTACTGGCAACCATCCTTGTTTCTGAACAAAACATTTATCAAAGTACAGGTATTTCCAAACTACCAGAATTAATATCATGGAGATTTTACAGACTTGTAATAAAATGTGCATATTAGATTTGGGGTGCATGAAATCAAAAATAGCAAAGTAGCGCCATCTCTCTTTTTAATTTGTGGTAAAAGCAAAATCAGTTGTCAAATTTTGCTGATTAATTGATCTTCATACAAAGGAGTATTGATTACATTCCTTCCCATCAGATCAGAGTGCTCTTTGGTTAAACTCTCAGCACAATGCCTGAGTTGGTTTCTTCAAACTGTTGTGAACAATTACCCTTAGATAGAGGTACGCAGTTTAGATTTTGGTACACATCACAAAAACAAACTAACAAAAAAAATATAGCGATGTTTGGTTATCTGTGGTGCAGCAAAGCAGTATGTGCAGTCTAGTCATGAGAAAATGTCCTTTGCTTCTGGGTTTGACTAGTGTCACTGTTCCACTTGAATAAAGTGACAGAAGAGCATGATACAAATGGTGAAAACATGGGAATTAAAAGAGCCAATTGAACCAAAACAGGAAAATAATACAAATTTTTAAGAAGTCGTCAGTTGTATCTTTTCTTTTGCTCATTAGAGTCTTCCGTGTGATAATATTGTACTGGACGTGTGGAACAGCTCCTAGTCCAGCAGCTGACATGTCTGTCTCTATCCCCCACTACATCATCAGCATTGTGATCTCACTGACAGTGACATCACAGGAGACTGACCTGGCAGTTACGAGTGGCTGTTCCTAAGCAGCAGGAGGTCACAGTGCTGATGATGTAATGGGGGATAGAGATAAATATAATCACATGCCAGGCCCAGGTGGAGTGCTGTCCACACATCACACCTACTAATATCAGGTTCATAGTAAGGTTGAACAAGGAGCAAGAAGATTGTTCAGACTCATAGGTGCTCGTGTACTATATCATCAGTAACAGTAGTATTCCAAGCAATTTCGGATAATAAGAATGTGTCTAGGTGTTTTTGAATAGGGATTTTGTGACGCTTAATAACTGTCTCGAGGGGCAGTTTATTCCAGGTCTTTATGACTCTTAAAGTGTAGAAAATTTTCTACTGATGTAGTTGAATTTCCTGCCCAAGAATTGGAGAGGATGACCTCTAGTATTATAAGTGTTATCTTTAAGCATAAGGCCTAATTCAGTCATGAGATAAGGATCTTGTATGATGTCATATAAGAATAATACGTCTCCCTCATCAGCGTGTCTTGAGTTTGAGTAGAGTTGAGATGATTTAATCTAGTTTCTTAAGTGTTGTTGTATAGATCATGTAAGTGCTTAGTATATTTCCTTTGTACCTTTTCTAAGAGAACTATCTGATTTTTTAACTAGATTCCATATCTGGGATGCAAACTCCAAATGTGGTCTGACATACGATCTAAACAGGGGCATCAGCACTTGAGGGTTTCTCGATTTTATATTCCGCCTAATCAGCCATATTATTTTGTTTGTTTTACATATGACTTCATTTATTTGTTTAGATGGATTTAAATAATTTGAAATAATGACACCTAAGTCCTTTTCCTCAGTAGTGGCATTTAGAGTGGTACCTCCCAGGCTATATGAGGCTTGTGGGTTGCCTGGGCCAGGGTGCATAACTTTGCACTTGCTAGAATTCAGTCTCATGCCCCAATCAGTAACCCATAAAGATATTTTATCAAGATCATATTGGATAATATCTGCATCCCCCAAAAACCCGAGTCTGTTCCTGAGCCCGGGTCGCCGGCGTGGCACAAAGTGTGGCATCCAACGCCTCAACCCTCAGCGCCACCGAGCTGGCAACATTTCATAAAGTTACCCAAAAGCATGCCAGGGCATATGTCACCACCAGGTTTCCAACACTGGAGTTGGTACTCCTTTTTTTTCTCATCTATATATACAGAGACATATCTCATTGTTGATTTGTTCCATTAAGCCTGTGATGGATACATATTTTTGTTGTAGAATAAATTTACATCTAATTTGTCAAATTGTCCATTTTATAATAGCTAGTAGCACTCATAATGTACCTGGATGGTACTTCTTCCAGTCGTTAGTAAAGTTTCCATATATTAACACATCATATGTAATGTTGGAAAACTATGGAAGTGCCCATTGTTGTGCAACTGAAGTCCTAAAATAAATTATGTAAGAATAATCAAAAAATAAATGTTCCATTGTTTCCAGTTATGTAGATACATAAAAAATGTTCAGCAGATAAGGACCGCTAGGCCCATAAGTGATCAGTGGCTTTTCTTCACCCCCCCACACACTGTTCTCTAAGACAGTACCTTTCTTGGATTGATTTATGATGATGGTTATTTCAAACATTTAATTTATTATGACAACACAACCATAATGTGTCCACATTTTCTATAGGATCCTAGAATCAGCAAGTCAGTTTAATACACATTTCTCAGGTATGTCCATTGAGTATGTAAAGCAGGGGGTGGAGAGAAAATAAGTGTTTAGATATGGAATAATACATGGGTGGATGTGTGTAAAACCAGAATGTTACACACACTCTCGGTGTATGTGGGATGCTACATAAACCCCAAGGGTGAAGCCCAAGGGGTTTATTAAAGCATCTGTGGTATATATAAAAAAAACACTAAAAATTCATTAATTCAAAACCATGCACTATAAAAAATAAACTATGGACGACCATACACAACTCGCCCTGTGTTTCTGTCTCTGGGATGATATAACAGCATTGACCTCTCAAGCATAACTCTTGAGGTCCATATGCTATTGCTTTAACTCTATTACCATAAACACAGGCTTGTTGTGTAAGTTATACCTTCATTACTATTTTTACACACCATGGCTTTGTGATGGCTACATAAACTTTTAAAGCTTCACTCTCGAGGTTAATGGCCATCTTACACATTGGCTGTGTTAAAAAAAAAAAATCATAATACACCCCCTCCTGTTCATTATTCCTTATATATTGTACCCCGAACAATGTACAGTACACTAGGAGAGGCTTATGTTTCTCTTCTGAAAATCGAATGTATATTTTCTTGCGTCTTCTTCTGTATATGCTCAGGGACAGCACCATAACTGACATAAATAACATTTTTGTAGTTTCCTAACAGATTCTGAGGTTATTTTACACTACCTTTTGCCGCATCCCAGACCCACACCCCTGCCCCACCTCCCTGGTTGCACCTAGAAATGAGCTACAGGTTGGTGTGATTTCCTGGCCAGAAACTTTTAAAATCTGTGCAAACTGGTCTCATGGAAGGACATTTTAATGACTGCAGTGGAAGGCAACAAGCAACATACATTCTTTCACTTATTATCTATGTATGTAGGTATTTATGTATGTATTGTACTTAGTTACTGTTTTGGTTACCAGGTAAGTCCACTAAGCAAATAAAATGCCAATTTTCAAAACCACCTGGGAATTACAGAGAAACCCCCCAGGAATTATACACCACGACCACCAGGTTACATATTCAGAACAAGGATAAATCAAAGAATTACAGTAATTCAGGTTACACTGCACATGAAAGTAAGACAGACCGATGCAGAAAGTACAGATCAAGTGCAGGAAACACCACAGTTCACCAAGAGGTGCAGATTGTTAGTCTTCTGCAGTGTTTGAGTAATGCTGATTTAAAGAGCCAGTTGAAATCTGAGCATCTGGCCGGATAAGAGAGAGAGACTGTTCTAGAACTTAGGTGCCGAATAAGAAGCTGCCTGACCCTTTATATAGTAGTACAGCATCTAGGCTCATGAAGTAACTAGAGCTTAAAATTCGCTTTTGTGTCATAGGAGGATTTCCCCTCAGGGTCTTACAAGTAGGGGGGATTACCAACATTTAAGGGGGACAGTGAAATGACACGGTATTGTTTATAATTCAGTAGTGGGGAGAAAAGTGAAAATCAACTGATTTTGAAAGTTGGTTCCCCCAAGGTCTTCCCAAAATTGTGAGATTGGGTCTGAAAATGTGAGAATCCTGCAATCTCACCTCCCTCACCGAACTTTAAGCCCTGGTAAGAGGGAATCACTAGAACACAGGTGATATGATACAGCAGGAGACTATGGCATAGTAGGCTGGCAGGGAGGGTTATCTGACCTGATCAGCTTGTCAGTGAAGCAGCCCATAATAAAAGAATGCTTAGAGGAAGGGCACCCCAGCCCAGGGAAGAATAAAGGGTGCAGTGATGAGTGATACAAGCATATCCCAGCACAAAGCGACAGATATTATCAGTATCAGCAGCTCATTAGGAAGCATGCTCGATTTGGGGATCGGAAGATCATAAGGTTCTGGGTTCTTGCCCCAGATCATAAGATTCTGAGTTCTAGCCCCACATCAGGTACTTGGGGTAATACCCATAACTGATGCTGTTATGCAGTACGAGGGGGTGCTGCATTAAGTAGATGCCATCCTTCGGATAAGATGTTACAGTAACTAAAGTCCCTTTGCCAGTCCCTGGTCACTGTCCAAGGGAGTAAAGGATCCCATGGCATTTATCAATATAAGCGCAAGGAGCATCCCTGGTGTCATTGCAACCTTCCGCCAATCAATAAAACAGCTCCATGCAACCCATCCCTCAGGAGGCACCTGGAAACAAACTATAACAGCTTAATGTGCCTTTCCTGGTCAAAAATGACAAATAAATAAGCATATAAATAAACTACATCAAATGTGGCTAAAGTAGCTTTGCAGGAGTTGGAATTGATTAGGACACAGTAGTTAAGGCTAGGCAGTAAAACACCATTAGCTAAGGCCAGAGAAGCTTTTGGAGTTAGGCTGGATCTCATCCTTATGTTCTTCATATGGTGTAAGAGTGTCGTTTAAGGAGAGATGTTCTGTGTTCTCCAAACTGATCAGCGGTATGGCAGACCAAGGCTGTGAGAAGAGGCTGCAGGCCATTTACATGTTCACTCGGGGGGGGGATCCGAGTCTTTTGCATACTACCAACCAGATTGAACAGTTATGAGAGTTTGAGCTGGTGTCCAGAGGCAAGACTCCGGGACACACACAGAAGCTCAGAGGTGGTAAATTCAGTAGTAATGTTAGCAGGCACTTTTTCTCCAAGAGGGTGGTGACCCCGTGGAACAGCCTACCAGAGTGGACCTTGGACATGAAGATAGTAGAGGCCTTAAGCCTGGACACATTTTTGCTAGTCAAGAATATCACTGCATACACTGGATAGTATGGCAGGTAGGTAATCCCTGTGGATTGGTACATGTTTGCATAGCATACTTGCTTTGTATCCCTGCTTATAAAGTGGATTGGGGGCATGATGTACGTTGAGTCACTTCCTTTCTTACAGATGCATCACAAGTGAGATTCAAGAGAAGAGTCATTGGATTCAGAACATACCTGTGTACATGTCAAATAGTTACAGGGTCTGAGCAAGACATAAAGCATTAAGTGATTTTACATGGATAAACGTGTCAATAAATGTACTTAATTGTGAAGCAACCCACGTCTCTGTGTCCTTTATTAAGAAATCTTGCCGCATCCAACTCCATCTTTAAACCACATCCATTCAAGGGATAGTAGCTGCCCTATGATCCATTAACAACACTAGCCAATTGTTCAGAAATTTGTGAATAGGAAGTTAACTGCTTCTTTTTTTTGCTGCCGTTAGCCAGAGTCCTAACTGTTTTTATGTAGCATAACTAACATGGTCTGGCAACTGAAGCAGTAATACAGATTGAGGAGTTCAGGGTCCAGAGTCTGTGATAGGACCGTTTAAAAGGTCTGAGTATTGGGCAGTCCCAGAAGCTGTGCATATGAGTAGCTGCCCCTGGCCACACTCCCTCAAACATGCAGTCCCTCTGGTACTCTCATACCTCCCTTTGGTATTGGGAATACAGAAATACTGCATAATGGTGTCCCATCAGACTGTCGCCAAATGTGTCAGATCATCATTTTGTGTTGTCTGAGACAGCTTAAGTACCAGTCTAGCTCCAATATCTGGAGCCCGTTTCCCTTTCCATCTGACTAAATGGAACAGTGGTGGCTTCTGATGCTTGTCTAAAAGCCTGATCAGAGAAATTATATGGTCTGGTACCTCCAATAACTTGAAAAATTAAATTGAGTTCCCAAGTAATGGAAGATTTATAAATATCTAAAGTGGTTCCTAGGCAGAAGGAGTAGTCATGTTTAAGTTGCTGGATTGATTTAAAGGTCCAGCTGTGAAATACTGGAAATTATGTATGAATAGTTGCTTGTGACATTTCCTAAAGCGGGTCGATATGGGCTGGTATAAACTGAGGATCATAAGCAGTGATTTCCAGGTATCTAAAATCTTCTTTAATTGCTGCTATCTGTGACAGTATTCTCCAGTTACTTATAATTGTGTCAGCTAGCCACCAGAAGGTTCCAAGACAGTACTCATGTGGAGGTATAAATAGTGTCTTACCTGGGAAGGGTAAATTAAGATGTACTTCTGTAGTTTAACAGTGCATAGTGGTGACTTCCAGTCACTTCTGACCTACTATGTTACTGTTTTCCTGTGTGTAAATCTGTTTTGATAGGATTTTCTTCCACACCGGTTTGCAAACTGACTAACAGCAGTAGTGCAAATAGGGGGCATTTGGCCTAGCAGGTTGCAAGAAAGAGGGTACAGCTATATGTTTTGTATGCATATCAGGGTTCCCTGTTGCCTGAAACAATAGGGTAATTGTGATGATAGCTACCAAGGGTGTATATTATTCCTTATGGCCTCTATATGTGAAGCAAATGTGCACAGGTTGCTTTTAAGGTATAGATTACTAGTAGAAAAACAAGGATACCAGTGTAATAAAGAATGAAGGTAAAAGACAATTTTGGATGATTTTATTAAAACGAATTAGGGTGATGGACAAAAAAAATACTGTGGTGACATGACAATATACAGAGATAAAAAATATTGAGTGGTGGTAAAACAGTCTAATGTGGTGGCTCACTGCACTATAGTAATGAATGGGGAACACTGCATGTGATAAATATGGCACATGTTCTACGGCTGTCAGAATGAAATCTTTTTTAAAAATGGAGATGAATTAAAGTGGAAGACGTTATCTGGTTTCCCCCATTCAGGACTTACCAGAAATGACACCCTTATGCCATTTGAAGTGTAAATGCACTTCAGAATGGAACAGGGTATCTCTTTTTATAGAAGCATTTAGACAGGATTTTTGTTTTATTTCAGAAAACTCTGACACTGAGTAATTCTTTCTCAGGGACTAGAGACTTTCTTTGTACTTTTCAGCAGATGTTTTTTTCTGTGCTGGCAGTCACAGGCTGAGCCTGATGGAGAATGCAGTGTTAAATTTGATCCGTGTGCTTATCTGAATTCTTGTTTTGCTTCTCAGGTGAAACAATGAGGTTGCCTCTTCTGGGTTGCCTGATGACCCCTGTTCTTCAGTGAGCGTGGTACCATGGTTAGAGCAGCCCGAGCGTTGCTGTCTGCCTGTCACTCGTCTACTCATCCTGGCTGATATGGCAGATGTCATGCGTCTTCTTGCCCACCTAAAATCGTAAGGATTTGTTGTTTACTACGAACGTTACTGTACAAATGTCAGGATTAATTGCAAAAATATGTCAAACTGCAGACCTAGACCTAGCATCTGTTTTCTGAGTGCCATAATGAAAGAATGCTGCTCTCAGATTCAGCAAAGAGATACTTTTCTCCCCAAACGTTGTCTGCCTGATTGATGTCATGAGCACAGAGCACATCTGTCTGTCATACCGCTGGTACAGAATCGTTGGTGCTAAAATAACTACTGTAAAAAAAAACACACACAACTTGACATAAAAACAGAATCGTGAAGTTGAGCTGCTTAACAATGGAATACCTAGGTTTGTCTGTTTGTGTCATTATCCAAATGGTATAACAAGTAGCAGATGTTAGCAATATTGATTTTTAGCAGAACAAATGCACACGAGTCTGTTCATGCATTAGAGACAGAATCAGTGCTCTGACTGTTAGCTTCCTAGTCTGAGTCCCTGAAGCAATAAGCAGGCAATCACTAATAGTGCAGTGGATTCTTTTTAAGCCTTCGGCAGTACAATATGTGATTGCATCAGCAAGTCATTATCAGTGGATGGAACTGGACTTTCTAGACGTGCAGGCTGTAAATAGGTTGGCTTCTTTCCTAATAACCGCATGAGCACACATTAACATAATTTAAGAAAGTATTAAATTTAGGAAATGCAAGTCACTCTGAACTTCTTTTAACCTCATTGGTGTTACGGTTCCAGTGGAGAACAGAAAGGCTCTTTGGACCCAGTAAATGAACATCTGAATTGTTCCCCAAGCAGGGAATGCGCTTCCCCAGCTGCCAAGTTGGTTAGTGAGCACTGTGACTTACAGCTTCAGGAACCACAGTAGATCGTGACTTGAACCTGAGGCTCCCATTTCCTGGGTTATATTGGATAGTCCAGCCTTATCTGGCTCCTGTGGAGGTACAAAAAAAGGTATTGCAAAGCAGGAGACTGCACTGGGATGGGGTGTTTAGGTTAAATACAGTCATCAAACGCATAAAATCCAGCACTCACCACCTGTTTACAGGACTGCGCATACACGATACTCACGCATGTGCAGTTTTAGACAGAGGTGCCATCTTGGGCATGGTGGTCGTCAATTTCACAGTTGCGGAAGAAAAAGCACAGCACTGCCAAGGGGATGTGTTATATGCGGCCTGTGGAGGGGAAGGGCCACATAAACAGCACCAGTGGATATTCGCCAGAGTACTGTGGAAGCACACTGGACAGCGGTCCGGTCCGTGCTTCCACAGTGCTCTCCCTCCTGTGATGCCATAACTTCTGGAGCTCCACCCATGCAGCCATAAAAGACACTGCTCCAAAATACTGTAGAAACACTGTAGCAATTTTATTAAAGGTGCCAGGTAAAAATATGCTTGGCGCATTTCAGAAACTTCCTTTATCTAAAGGCCATTGATAAATAAAGTTTCCTAAACGCTGGCAAGGTGTTTTTACCTGCTACCTTTAATAAAAACTGGCACAGTGTTTTCTAAAGAATTTTGGAGCAGCTCTTTTTAAATAGGTGGTGAGAACGAAAAAGGTCTCCCTTGGTTCTGAGTCTCCAGAGCTGATTCTTCTGGAACCTGTTCAGAAACATGAGGAGGACTCTCCAGTTGATGAAACCAATACAAAATAGGATAAAGGAGCAAAACACATTTCTTGGTTTCAGTTCTGGGGTCCCTTAGAGAGTCTTTTGGTATGGGTGACATTCTGTACTCACTGAGATCACAGCCCTCACTCAGTTCCTCCTGTGCTGCCTCTGCCCTCAGGGACAGGAGAGTGCCCTGTGCCCAGGAGGTTTTCTGCCTTGCTTTAGCTTCCTTGTTTCAGAAAAGGAAAAGAAGTAATTTAGTTTTATTATAACATGCGTCTTAAAGTGATTTACAATCCAGTAGAGAGAGTGCTGCTGCTGTTTTTAACATACAGAGCTGTTGATGCTGCAAGGAAAACTTTCAAAGCCATAATATTTAGGTACAGTTCAGCTGATATTCCATATCTTCTATAGATTTCTCCTACTCGTTATTTGTTACTGAGGAAAATGTACATAAATACACGATCTCTACCCCTTAGAGCTCATCTGCCGCAGTAGCTTGCTACCTACTTGTAGTCATAATCCTCTGTTGTAACATCAGACTGTTGCCATGGGACTAACAGATATGTCACAAGCAGTGCATTATAACCTCATGTAAGGAATAAGCAACAGGAATCGATGAACTCTTCAGGAGCCAAGCTCGTGGTTTCATGCAGATGACCTCAGCACCAAATAAAAGGGAGGAGAAATACAAGCTATATTGTGTCTAGATATAAGCCAGGATTCACAAAGGGAATGCAAAGTGGGCACAAAGTTTTGCATGGCACTTCCTGGCTGCGCTGGTGGGCAATGGAGCTGTTCACAGTTGGAGAGCGTGCTGCGCTATCCAGCTGTGAATAGGGACCGGCGGGGGCAGTGCTAACCCAGGAAAAGCAGTGGAATAATCAGTAACACTGCCCCCACAGCCAGCCAGAAAAATGGCCCTGCAGCCAATAGTGCTCAGGTGCTAAAGTGCTATTCATGAAAGGAGGCATGCAAATGAACCCATTGGGCATGCAAGGTGCTAGTGGCCATTAACATGCCCATTGTGGGCTCATTTTACATGCCATTAGTGTGCCAATGTGCGTAATCCCCTCCACGCAGCCGCATTCTCCCATAGTCCATTGGTGCCCTCCCCCACCCCGATCGCGGACCCAATGGTAAATAAATTCTGTTCCATAGTTTAGAGTCCCTCCCCAGTCCCCAATCGCATGATTTCCCACCCAGTAATAATAAAGATATTTTTCCATAGTGTAGCGGTCCCACCCCAGTCACCGATTCCCTGATCTCCCACCTGTTAGTAATAAACATATTTTCCATAGTGTAGGGTCCCCTACCCCATTGCCTGATCTCGCACCCAATATGAAAGTTAATATCTTTCCATAGTGTAGTGGTCCCCCAACCCCCCAGCCACTCCAGTAATCGCATACCACCGCGCTCCCCTTCCCCAGCATGGCCACTGGTCGGCGAGCAGCACAGTCCTCCTCACACCTCCATGACTGTCCATCGACCGAACTGTCAGTGACAGCTTACAGTATGCACTACAGCTGTAGCATATACTGTAAGCTGTCATTGACAGTTCAGTTGATGGGTAGCGTGGAGGTGTGGTAAAACTGTGCTGCTTTCGCCGACCTGCTGCGATGCTGAAGAGCGGATAACGTACAATTACAGGAGTGGGGGTTGGGGACCACTACACTATGGAAAGACACAAACTTTCATTGTGGGTTGAGATTGGGCAATGGGGTGGGACCCCACACTATGGAAAATATGTTTATTACTAATGAGGGGAAATCAGGGAATCGGCAACGGGGTGGAACTGCTACACTATGGAAAAATCATTTCATTTATTAATGGGTGGGTGATCAGGGGATTGGGGACTGGGGTGGGACAGCTACACTATGGAAAATCCTTTTTTTATTAATGGGTGAATGATCAGGGACCGAGGTGGGACCGCTACACTACGGAAAATCATTTCATTTATTAATGGGTGATCAGGGACCATGGAAGGACCCTACACTACTGAAAACTAATTTACTATATGGGGTGGGTGGTCGGGGACTGGGGAGGTGGGGGGGCAGTACCTCTGCCAACAATTAGGATGCAGCAGATTATCAGCAGGTTTTTTCTGGCGGTAATTTGCTCCACGCAAGGACCTTCGCAAAGGCCCTTGCATGGATCAAATCCTTTGTGAATGGGATTGCAGGGATATGCAGATCCTTTCCCCCTCATTTGCACTGCGGCCCCCTCACTACCTTGCCCAGGCGCAAACCCAGTTTTCGGGGGCAAACTGGGTTTGCACCCAGGCAACGTTTTGTGAGTCCTACCCACAATGTTTTGTTAAAGTTCTCCTGAAGGCACCGGCTGCTCTTTAAACAGCACTGAGATACTGCAGGCTAAATGGTCTGTGTACCTTTTGTTCATCTTTGCAGTTCTGAGTTCCTTTCTGCTCAATTTAGCAATTACCATCACTGCACTCTAGTGCTTTATTGAGAACAGTGGCGGTCAGTATTACAAATGCATGTAAAGGCAGAACAAATGAAATTGTTCTGGTATGCGAGATGACTTTTAAAGCCCGTAGTAAAATTCATACACCATAAATCTTGAAATTCATATATTGCTTGGGTGATGTGTTTTGACCTGCAAATGGAGCTCAAGGATTCATGCTGCCAGCTTTTACATTATTGTGCCTGCAAGAGTTGAAGCTGGTCACTAGGTAGGAACTTGACGTGCACATTATAGTAGTGAGCACTTTAGGAAACAAATGCCTTTACCAGGTTTCTCAAATATTTTGATCCTAGGAAAGGCCATATCCTGGTGTTAGTCTCAAGGTGATGAAAGCACTCCTTGACTACAGCTGACACCTGGAATAGAAACACAGATAGTGACGGCAGAAAAAGACCAATGGTGCATCCAGGCTGCCCATAGTTCCCCATGCAAGCCGAGGACCTATTGTTCATACAGGGTACCAGCCCTCACAATCTACCCTCCTGTTCCCTTTCCTGCTACTACCACCCTGGCTAGCCACTATACCCTTCACTCTGCTCCAGCTGTGCTTAACACCATATATGGTTTTGGTGTCCTCCACCTTGGCTGGCAGACTGTTACACAGTTTCACCACCCTTTATGTAAAATAAAACATTCTCATGTCCTTCTTGTGAGTTTCCACTTGTGTCCCCCGTGTCCTCGAACTGTTACTCATGCTGAATAGTACCTTGCAGTTCACCTTGTTTATTCCTTTCAGGAACTCGAAGGTCTCTGTCATATCACCATTTTCTCATCTGTCCACGTAAGATGTGCCCTGCTGGCCCTGAATCATCTTGGTCACCCTGTGTTGCACATCTGTAGCCTGTCTTTATCTTTCCTGAGGTGAGGACTCCAGAACTGGGCACAGTAGTCCAGCTGTGGTCTCACCAATGATCTATAAAGAGGAAGTGATACCTCTTTTCTTTTACTATCACTACCCCTTTCTTATACACCCCAGCATCCTATTTGCCTTACTATAGGTTTTGCTCTACTGACTTGATTGTTTAGGAAGTCACTAATGATGACTCCTAGGTCCCTTTTCTTAGCCGTACTGCTCAGCTTTTTCAGTACTCTGTCCTGGGATTCTTGTTCCTAGGTGCATCACCTTGCACCTATTGTCATTGAACTTCAGCTGCCAAAATGGAGACTACCTCTCTGGTCTTTGCAGGTCACTGTACATCTCCCTAATTCCCTCGTCACTATCTACCCTCTTACATAGCTTAGTGTCATCAGCAAGAGATGCAACTTGCCCGGGATTCCTTCTCCAGTGTCATTGATGAGCATATTGAAGAGGTCAGGACCAGGACAGATCCCTGTGGTACCCACTCAATGTCCCTCACTTCTGATTTGACACCATTAATCACAAACCTCTGCTTCCTCTTCTTCAAGAATTAAGGTTTGGGGCATTAAGATGCCCTGGTAATAATATATATATTTTACTTTCTATTTTTCCTTGCCCCAACCCTGGCACTGTCACCCCAGCTACCTTACCTGCCTCTGCCACTTCACTCTCAGAGCTCCCCCATGAAGCCTTGGCTTACCCCCAGATGGGGCATGGTGGGAGGGAGACTGCCCTGAAGCCTCCCCCCCAGAAACATCTAATCTTCATCAGTGCCCCGAGAGGTACTCCAGTCTGCTGGTAGGCGAGGACCCACTGAGTCCTCACACCAGTGTCACGCCGGGGAGAGGCATATTTTTGCTGAATGCCTCCCAAGCGCGATGTGCCATGCGATGCCACAGCTTACGTCAGCATCCATCGCGCTCCCCCAATGGTCGGGCACCAGGGCTGCAGTACCTCAGGCCACCCCTGAGTCAAGGAACCCCCCCCCCCCCAGAGGAGCTGAGCAGTCCAACAGATGCTCAGACTGCCTCCCCCCAGCTGGACCTCTGGCACCCGGGTCTGCTTCCAAGCCGAGTGCATGGCGTGCTTGATCAACGGCTAAGCTGATGGGCTGGGCCCCTGGTAATAATATCATTGCTTTTGTTTGTTTCTTTACTTACCTTTAATTCATTATTTTATTTTATTTGGCCAACTACTATGGGAAAAACAAGAATCAACAGAATTCTTGTTTTATGAAGTCAAGAAATCTTTAGAGACCAGGCTGGCAGTGTGCAGTATTTCAAAAATAACTGCAAAAACATTTCCACATTTTTATGGAGAAATGAAGTTTTCTTCCAATAAAATATTATAGTTTTTACAGAAATGATGGTTGGTCACCTGTAACCTACAATGTGTCCAGTCACTTTAGCAGTCTTCAGGCTTAACTCCTCCTACCACCCAACCATGTGGTCCTCTGGCTCCAATCCTTAGTACTCAGATCTTTTCCAGGAACAGGTTACTTCTTCAGCACTCCGCTAGTGAATTAGGTTTCTGATAGTTTCCGACTTTTTCAGCATTTGTTCTCAAGCTTTTGCTTTAGTGCTTGACTTATTCAGCCACCCTCACCACTGGCTTTGTGCTCCATCGTTGTGATTTGCCATGAAATGGAAGACGAAGCTGGGGCTTAAGAGGTGAGTTTTGTGCAGGTACCTGATGTATGCAACCAGGCAAGATGCCTGCATTTATTGTTTGTGCGGACCGCGACATGACATGGCTGCGTACACCTGATGCCATGCTAGCCGACTCTCATGGAGTACCACATGCGGTTGCTCCAGGATAAACCTACAAAATTGCGGCTCCTCCCATGACAGCGGGGTTGGTGGCAGAGCTACGGGCCCAAGAGGCAGAGGAGGCTGGCAAAGGCATTCCAGTCCAGGACATTCTGTTGGTAATGTAGAAGCACAGACAGTGTCGGCAGACGAAAACCATCTGTCAGTCCAGTCTTCCCTGTTTTACCATATCCTGCCCGTGACCTATTGTCTATACAGGGTTTTTTCCTCGCCTCCCACCTTGCTCCCTGTCTTACTGCTGCTCCACTTGACTGTCAAGTCCCTCACTCTGTCCCAGCTGTGCATAAACCCTTTACTGCTTTGTTCCTACCACTTCTGCTGGTAGGCTGTTCCACAGCTCAGCCACTCTTTCCATAAAGTAAAACATTCTCATATCCCTCCTGAATCCACCCCGACAGCTTCCACTCAGGCTGTCTGGTTTTTGACCTACTATTTCTGCTAAATACTTCTTTGCAGTTTACCTTACATGTTCCTCATGTCGTAGTGGTGGAGGAGGAACTTGTGCTGGATCTTATGACTCCTCATAAAAATGAATGGTTTAAAAACTTTCTTTTTTCTCTCCACTCCTTCAAAGGGTAGTCTCCATCTCACTGCTGTAAACACAAGAAGAAGAGTCGGTGCCAGTCATGAGATCACTGTCAGTTGAGGGACATTTTGTCCTCTCCACTGCCGGAGGTCCCTTATGGTCTGTCTCCCATGAGGTAGATCAGGCTGGCTCTGGGGCCTGTTGGTCTGCCTGCAGCACTGCCTTTGGGGCAGGTGACTGAGTTGAATCTGGCTAGTCTGCCTGTCAACGCCATTGAAGGTGAGTCCATTGAGGGAAAGAGTCCTGTCTCTCCCTGACCCTGGTGCTGACTGCGACTCAGCCCACACAAGGTGGATCAAACCTCACTGTGCTCTCAGTCATGCCCGTGCCAGTTCACTAGCTACTGGTTGTCCCGACCCTAGCGCTGCCTCTAGTTTGTCTGTTACCAAGGTTCCCTCCATTGGAGTATTCGGTTCCAGGGCCCCTGGTACCACATTGGTCCCTAAGCTATGTTCTTCTGCATTTTTTTAACTGAAATTTTATTATGTTTTTGTGGCATACAGGTGAGGCAAAATCACAATATTTACTGGAGATCGGTAGATAACGTGGGAAGGATCAGGCATAATATTCTAATACATATAATCCCTAGTATCCTTATGACTCCCTTTGGGTGGAGCAAGAACCAGAGAGGTCCTGTTTCCCAGCAGAGGGAGACTCCCTTACCCGGGTATCCATCCCCCCATAAAAATCTGTCCTCCACTCCGGCCCGCTGTCTGGTTCAAGGTTGAATATCTGACCTATGTGTCACTGCTGTTGTTCTGCATTTAACATCGAGTGCTTCTTTATTGCTGCCTGCCTCCCATCATCATCATCATGTTCACCTCAATTGGGAGAGGGCGGTATGGCTGGGTGTGGGTAAAATAAGGCAAGACCAAGCAGAGTAGGGTGCATAAAAAGCAGAAATCAAGCCTGTAATTTTATTGGCTGGAAAACTGACAAACTAAACTAACAAAGATTTTGCAACAATCCAAATTTATCCTGAATTTCTTTAAGACAGGATCATTTGTACAAATAAAGTGAACTGACTGATACCCTGAGGACGAGCACTTTTCAGGGATAATGCTGGCATTACATTATTCCCGGAACATCAGGGAGCAAAACTGCAGAGCAGATCTTCAGCACACTTGAAGCAGAACAGCTGCCTCTGTCAGCATCCCAGCTCCAACTGACCTTTCTCTCTCCCCTCAAGAGCGGCAGAAAGATGGGATTTTATAGCCTGCCCGCAGTGCCACATGATCCCTCCCTAAGAACACTTACATTTCCGACTCTTGTTTCAGGTTTTACTGTTAGCAGATACAACAAATAATACATATATACCAAGTCTGCACTTTTAAATGTAGCCAGTTTCTCACTTTCCTTGGGAATATGAGAAGAAAAAAGATTAATATATGCACCCCCACCCCCAGAATCTGCATATACTCTCCCTGAGCTATGCTTACTGCCCAAGCTGAAAAAAGGGGCAGTAATTGGCTGGCTGCCTCCACAGTAGCAACTCAGGAGATCAGGTAATAAATACACTGAAAGAGTAACTTTGTTTTTTTCACAAAAATAGATGTTCTGACTGTTTCATCTTTTTTGGAAACCTTCCATGAAGACACAGCACTCCTCAGACCTCAGGGAAAGCTACACAACTGCCCTGGGCTGTGGTGTGTCTCTCTCTTTGCTTTTTTCCACAGTATTTAAGTACATTTTAGACTGCTGCAGACTCTCGGAGTACTGCTGCTGAAATGCACTGTCAGAACTATTTGTCCCCATCTTTCCATTTACTTTTAAATTTAATATTCCTTTAATTTATGTGCACCATTCTTATTTAGATTTATTTCTATTGTTGCCTCTCCTTCTCACAAGGAAACCCTATGAAGCCCCACTCCAGGATTCAGTGTAGCTTCCCTTTAAACTTAAAGGGGCACTAACACCATTTTTTTTTTTTTTTTTTTTGTATTATAGTATTTATTAAGCCCTAACATGCTCGGTGACTCCCACTCCTTCAGGCTCCACAATTCCCTTCCAAGCCCCACTTGTCCTTACCCGAGCCTCTCCAACTCCTCGCATTGCAGCCGGTCCCTGGGATATCCCGGACGTATCCCTTGGCCGGGTGGGTCCCTCTTCTCCGAAAGGGAAGGGCACCGGGGGAAAAGACAGCCCAGCACACTATTGGTAGGGCCCAGGGACGCTGACGTGGAGAAGGAGGCCCTGGGAAGGCACCGGAGGTATCAGGGACAGAGAGCCGTCATCCAGCGGCCAGCGAGCGGTATTTCCGCTTTTCTAGGTTCCTCTGCACGCCGCTCGTGTAATGCCCGCAGTCTCCACTGGGGGGGCCGCTACCGAGCGAGGCCATCCCCAAACCCACCCCAGGATAGGAGAGCAGTCCTATGGACACTCGATCCTATCCTCCCCTGCCGACCCCCAGCAACCCAAGTCCGTTCCTGAACCCGGGTCGCCAGCGTGGGTCAAGGTGAGGTGCCAGCACCTCAGCCCTCTGTACCACCAGGCCGGCTACACCATTTTAACATAAAAGAACACTACTGTTATCTAAAAATAAAATATAATTCCTGTTTTTCTGTCCAGTCACCAAACCTGGGCATTTCCCATGCTAGTGCTCTGGAGGGAATGCAGTTTTAAATGTTTAACTGGGGGGAGGTAAACAAAGCTACCATGGAAAACCCACAGATGCCCAGACTTGGGGGGGTGGGTTGTATTAACAAAAAAAAACAAAACTAAACAAGGACACAAGAACCTATACTGTGCAGCAAATAAAATCACAATATTCAACACTCGAGTAATAGATAGCACATACTGTAAATTATTTTAACATCAGCATGGTGCACTTTGTCAATTCCTTATTCAAGCATATAATTTGTAGAGTTCACACAGTTCTAGCACCATTATTTTACCCTGCAGTAAAACTGAGGACAATGTTGTCCTGCTCTTTATTATAAGGTATGAACTCACATTCCCTGTCAGAGGTGGTCTGGCAGCAGTCAGCATATGGAGAGTTTGCCTGGGGTTGAGATCAACCAATGAAGCCGATGAACCTGTCATGGCCTTGGAGTCTTTTCCCAACATGAATCCCCGTCATGCACCCTCTGGCTTCACCTTTGAAATTGCTGGCCGAGCTGCAGCTACCACAACAGGTGGAACTTTCACCTCTACAGCCAGCAGAGAGGGCTCCTTACAAGGACCCTAGGCCAGCGTTCGGGCTTCCTCATCTGCTGTTGGTGGTTGTTACCACTTCAGAGATGGATGTCCACACCCCACGTCAATGATCAAAGCTCCTCTATCCTGACTTCGATACAGACATACTCTCTGTCCAAACTATTGACCTCGGGTAATCGGAAGAGTAGTCTGCCAGCAGACAGATCTCCCACAGGAGACCAGTCCCCTTTGTCTGCTCTCATGGAACAAATGTCCATGGCTCTGGACACTTCATTGGGGGGGGTTCACAAGAAGGAGACCTACCCACTGTTGGACATCCTCGAGCAGGATTTCATACCAGGGGTATCCTTCCCTATATCTCCAGCTATCCTGGATCTGATGCCCAGTATCTGGCAGCATCCAGCATCCTGTCAGGCCCCACTGCACCATATGGTCCACAATTATGTGGTCACACTTGATGGACTGTCCAGAATTTTAGAGTATCTGTCTCCAGTTAGTGGCAGACATGATATTCTGCTGGTGAAGGTGCCCTTTACAGCTATGGATCTCTTCAGCTTTTTACAGCTATGGATCTCTTTGGGCTGGGTGTCGAGGAGTCCAGTGTGACTATGGTCTCAGTAACATTGATTACCAATCCCGAACTGCCTAAGCCTAGGCCACAAGGTGCAGACTCGTTTTGTAAACCATATCAAGCCAAGCAAGATGAACAGCAGCAGCCTTAGCAGCAACAGACGCAACAGTATCAGATAGCATTGACCATCTAAGGTATCCAGTACATTGGGTTACCAGAGTCAGCAAGAGTGTTGTGGTAGTTCCTCTGGAGGCCAGTCCACCAGGTCTGTCGCTAAATGCAAAAAGTTACTGGTTAGTGATCCCTTTCCCTCCCCATCCTCAGCCGTGCTGTAGCTCCCATTTGAGATCAGACTCTCCCACTTCTACCACAGTGGTCCTGGTCCATTATTAACTCAGACAAGTGGTGCCAAGAAATGGCAGGATCAGGGGTTGCCTTTGGAATTCAAGACTCTGCCCACTCTCAGTCCCGAGCATCATTGGAGGACATTAGAACTACAGAGAGAAGTTACATAGATACATAGATACTGTCGGCAGATAAGAGCCTACGGCCCACCCAGTCTGCCCATTTGAACTTGTAAGTTCACTTTATGTTTTTCTAGAAGTCTGTTGCCTCTTACCCCTGACTGCCAGAATTCCCTTATGTCTATCCCATGTGTTTTTAAATCCCGTGATTGTTTCAGCCTCCACTACTTCCTCTGGCAGGGTGTTCCACTTGTCCACCACCCGTTCTGTGAAGAAAATCTTTCTCACATTTCCTCTGAATCTCCCTCCCTCCAACTTCATCTCATGCCCTCTTGTCCTGGAACATCTTTTCTGCTGAAAAATAGTGTATTCCTGCACTCTGCTCCTCCCTGTAAGATACTTGTATGTCTCTATCATATCCCCTCTCTCCCTCCTCTCCTCCAGGGAGTACATATTCATGTCCTTCAACCTGTCCTCATAGGACTTGTGATACAATCCCCGTACCATCTTTGTTGCCCTCCTCTGAACCTTCTCTACCCTGTCTGTGTCCTTACGTAGGTAAGGTCTCCAGAACTGTACACTGTTCTCCAGGTGGGGCCTCACTAGTGTCTTGTTTAGTGGAATTATGACCTCCCTTTTCCTGCTGATGATGCCCCTGCCTATGCATCCCAGCATCCCATTTGCTTTACCTGCTGCCTTGTTGCACTGTTTCCCTACCTTGAGGTCATCAGAGATGATAACCCCAAGATCCCTTTCCTGCTTGGTGCATGCTATATCCTCACCCCCCAACTAATATGTTGTTCCAGGGTTTTGTGCCCCATATGCATTATCTTGCACTTCTTTGCATTGAATTTCAACTGCCAAACCCCTTACCGTTCTTCAAGTTTCTGCAAGTCCCTCCTCATTCTGTCTACACCCTCTGGCGTATCAACTCTGTTACAGAGCTTTGTGTCATCAGTGAACAGGGAAAGTCTGCCTTCTAGGTCCTGTACAATGTCACTGATAAAGACGTTGAATAGGACCAGTCCTAGCACTGATCCCTGTGGTACCCCACTGGTCACTCTTCCCTCTGTGAAGTGACAGCCATTTACCACCACCCTCTGTGTCCTGCCGCCCAACCAGTTACCTACCCACCGCACTACTGTTCTGCCCACTCCCATATTCCTTAGTTTGTTTAATAGCCTTCTGTGTGGCACAGTGTCAAAGGCCTTGCTGAAGTCCAGATAGGCCACGTCCACTGCCCTCCCCGATCCACCTCCCTTGTCACCCAGTTAAACAATTCAATGAGGTTGGTCTGACATGACCTCCCCTTGGTGAAACCATGCTGCCTTGGGTCCTGTAGTCCGCTGGCAACCAGATGTTCCACCAATCTCTCCTTCAGTAGTGCTTCCATGATCTTCCCCACTACTGAGGTGAGGCTGACTGGTCTGTAGTTCCCCGCTACCTCTTTGTTCCCACTTTTGTATAAGGGAACTACATCTGCTGTCCTCCCCTCCCTTGTTTCCAGTGATCAGCTAAACATGATTGCCAGAGGCTCAGCCACCACCTCACTTAGTTATTTTAGGAACCTGGGGTGCACCCCATCTGGCCCCATTGCTTTATCAACTCTTATTCCTTCCAGTTCCTTCAGGACCCTTTCTCGTGTAAAGGGACTTGTGTCCATTTCTGTACCATTCCCACCCCTTGTACTCCGTTCAGGCCCATTACCCTCATCTTCCTCAGTAAAGACTGATCAGAAATACCTATTCAGTATGTTAGCTTTATGGTTGTCATCCTCCACGCAGCCCCATCCTCCCCCTTTAGTCTCACTATCCCTCCCATTGCCTTTCTTTTTTCACTTATGTACCTGTAAAAGGTTTTGTCCCCTCTACCCACTGATTTTGCAATGTGCTCTTCTGTCTGAGCTTTGGCTTCCCTTACTGACCTCCCTGCCTCCCTTTGCTTCTCCTGGTATTTCTCCCTGTCCCCTTCTGCCTACGCCTTTTTGTATTGCCTGAATGCAGTGTTTTTGGCTTTCACTTTCTCCGCTACTGTTTTGGAAAACCGTAATGGCCTCCTCTTCCCTTTCCCCTTGCTAACCTGCTTAACGCATAATTCTGTTACTCTTGTAATCCCCGTTTTAAATATTGCCCACTGTTCCTCAACCCTTGATTCCTTCCCCATTCCCATTAATGCCTCTTTCAAGCATCTCCCCATTTTCCCAAAGTCTGCCCCCCCTAAAATCCAGGATATGTGTTTTTGTGCAGTTTGGTTCTGCTCCTTCTATGATGTCAAATCACAGTGACTGGTGGTCACTGTTCCCCAGGTGCTCCCCCCACTGTTACCCCCATCACACTGTCCCCGTTTGCGAGCACAAGGTCCAGCATTGCCTTCTGCTGAGTTGGTTCCATGACCAGTTGCTTAAGGAAGGCACCTTGAAGGGAGTCCAAGATAAATCTGCTCCTGGTTGATGCTGCTGCTGGGTGGCTCCAGTCCACATCTGGAATATTGAGATCTCCAACCAGCATCACCTCACCCTTGTCTGCCATTCTTTGGATGACTAGCATCACCTCCCTATCTGTTTCTTCCTCCTGGGCTGGTGGTCTATAGACCACCCCTGTGCAGATGGCTGCCCCCATTTTCCTTTCCAGCTTAACCCACAGTATCTCTCCCTTGTTCCTTCTGGATTTCTGTGGCCTTTATGCCATCTTTCACATAAAGTGCCACTCCTCCTTCTCCCTTACTACCTGCCCTGTCCCTTCTGAATATGCTGTAGCCAGGTATGGTCATCTCCCAGTCATGGTTATCATTACACCAGGTTTCTGTGATGGCTACAATGTCCAGCTGCGAATGCACCATGACAGCCTCCAGATCCTCCATCTTATCGCTAAGGCTCCTGGCATTGGCAGACATGGCATTCCATGATTTGAACTCCCTGGACTGTTTAGCTGTTCTACTCCAGCCCCCTCCCTGGTTGTCCTATATACCTGGTTCTCCCTGCTGTCTGCCCTTCTGTTGAATTTTGCCACCTTTCTGCCTGTCCGCCTGTTGGGTGCTCATTTCCATCTTTAGCACACTGCTTTGTACAGATAGCCACTCCTCCTGTTCATTGCTTCCACTGCTAGCTGTGGGGGGGTGGGCAATTAGGTACTCTGTTGCTGGCCTGCCATGACCCCCTTAGAAACATAGAAACAGAATTTGATGGCAGATAAGGACCGCTTGGTCCACCCAGTCTGCCCACTTCCCTACCTAATGGATAAGCTGCAGATCCTAGATAACCAACAGCCTGCTTCTTCCTACCTCCACCCCCTAGAATTGCCTTATGCCTGTCCCATGCATTCTTGAATTCCACCACTGTTTTTGACTCCACAGCCTCCTCAGGAAGGCTGTTCCTTGCATCCACATCCCTCTCCGTGAAAAAAATACTTCCTCACATTACCTCTGAGCCATCCATCCTCTAGCTTCAAATTGTGCCCCCTTGTTCTTGCACACCTCTTTTTCTGAAAGATGCTACCCTCTTGGACTTTGTTAATTCCCTTGAGGTACTTGAAAGTTTCTATCATGTCCCCCCTCTCCCTCCTCTCCTCCAGGCTGTACATATTAAGCTCCTTAAGTCTCTCTTGATATGTCTTCTGGTGCAGACCCTGCACTATTATAGTTGCCCTGCTCTGGACTGCCTCCATCCTGTCTATGTCTTTGCGGAGACTGGGTCTCCAGAACTGCATGCCGTACTCCAGATGGGGTCTCACCAACTGTCTGTACAGAGGGATGACAACTTCCTGTTTTCCACTGGTGATGCCTCTCCCTATGCATCCCAGTATCCCCTAGCTCTCCTTACTGCCCTCTCACATTGCTTGCTCACCTTTAGGTCATCTGATATGACTACCCCCAAGTCCCTTTCCATTTTTGTTGTTGTTAGTATCTCATGCCCCATTGTGTGTACTCTTCCCCTGAGTTTTTGTTTCCCAGGTGCATTACCTTGCACTTCTTAGCATTGAATCTAAGCTGCCATACTTTTGACCATTCCTCCAACCTTGCCAAGTCCCTTCTCATCCTTTCCACTCCACCTCTGTTGCAGATCTTTGTGTCGTCTGCAAAGAGACATACTTTTCCTTCTAGTCCCTCTGCAATGTCGCTTATAAAGACACTAAAGAGGACCGGTCCTAGTACTGAACCCTGCGGTACCCCACTAGTAACCCCCTTTTCTTCAGAGTGGACTCAGTTTACTATTACCCTCTGTGTCCTGTTCTCCAGCCAATTCTTTACCCAGGCTACCATCTTGGGACCCACTCCCAGGCTGGCCAACTTGTATATTAATCTTTTGTGTGGGACTGTCAAATGCCTTGCTAAAGTCTAGGTAGGCCATGTCCACAGCCCCTCCCTGATCTACTACTTTGGTCACCCAGTCAAAGAAATCTATTAAATTGGTCTGACCTGACCTTCCCGTTGTGAATCCATGCTGCCTTGGGTCCTGTGCTCCTCTGGCCTCTAGGTACTCAACAGTTCTTTTCCTTCAGAAATGATTTCATCATTTTCCCTATCACTGAGGTTAAACTAACAGGTCTGTAGTTTCCTGCTTCTGCCCTGCTCCCACATTTGTGAAGTGGAATAACATCTGCCCTCCTCCAGTACTCAGGTACCACCCATCCTCCCATGATTTATTAAAGAGGGTAGTCAGTGGTGTCACTAGTTCTACCCTTAGTTCTTTTAGAATTCTGGGATGAATCCCTTCAGGCCCCAATGCTTTGTCCACCTTCAGTTTTAAGAGTTCCTTCAGAACCCTTTCTTCTGTGAAAGGGCTGATATCAACCTCTGTATCCAGCGTGTTTCTATTGTTTGGTTTAGGCATCTCCCCCTCTTCATTTGTGAATACTGAGAAAAAATAGTTGTTTAGTATCCCTGCCTTTTCACAGTCACCCTCTACCCACCTTCCTTCCCCTTTATTTAGCCTCACTATTCCTCCCTTGGTCTTCCTTCACTCCCTGATGTACCTATAAAAGGTTTTATCCCCCTTCTTAACTGAGTTGGCTATCTTTTCCTCAGTTTGGACCTTTGCTGTTCTGACTGCCTGTCCTGCTTCCTTTTGCTTTAACTGATACAGTTCTCTGTCCTGCTCCTTCTGTGATTCCTTGTACTTGCTGAATGCTCTTTTTCTCCTTAACCTTCCCTGCCACCTCCTTTGAGAACCATAGTGGTTTCTTACATTGTTTAGTTTTGTTTATTTGCTTCACACAAAGGCTTGTTGCCTCTGTGATGGCAGTTTTGATTATTCCCCATTGTTCTTCCACCCCTCCTTCCTGCCAATTTGCTAGTGCATTCCTTAGGCACTCACCCATTCTGGCAAAGTCAGCCCTCCTGAAGTCCAGTACTTTTGCCTTTGTATGGTTTGACTCTATTGCTGTGTTTTTCGTGAACCATACTGTTCGATGGTCACTAGTTCCCAGATGGCTACCCACTTCTAAATCTGTGATCCTCTCACCATCTCCATTTGAGAGTACCAGGTCTAAGATTGCTCCCTCTTGAGTGGGTTCCGATACTAGTTGTCTAAGACATGCCCCCTGTAGGGCATCTAGAATGACCCCACTCTTAGAAGTGGCTGCTGCAAATGCACTCCAGCTAACATCTGGCATATTCAGTGCCCCATTAGCAATATCTCTCCTTTTTCTGCCATTCTAAGGATACTTTCTATCATTTTCTTGTCCGTTTCTTCCCCCTGAGATGGGGGTCCGTATACAATCCCTGTGTGGATTGTGGTGCCATTGCCTGTCTCCAAATTGACCTACAGTGCTTCCTCTCCTCCCTTTTTACCCTTTTGTTCTGTTGCTTTGATTCCTTTCCTTATGTAAAGAGCTACCCTCCTCCTTTTTTACCCTCCCTGTCCCTCCTGTAGATAGTGTATCCTGGTATGTTTACGTCCCAGTTATGGTTCTGTGTGCACCATGTTTTTGTGACTGCCACTGTATCCAGATATTCCTCCTCCATCAAAGCCACTAATTCAGGAAGCTTGTTACCCATACTATGGGCATTGGTACTCATTGCTCTCCATCTTTTTTTTTTAATTCTCTTTTTTTTACGCCCCCTTCTCACCGCAGTATCTCCTCACCTTCGGGAGACTCCCATGGCCTTGTATGTCCCTGCTCGTCTGTCCAGTTACTGGTGCAGTCTATCCTTCCATAAAGCCTTGGTTTAACCCCCAGGCAGGTACGAGGCGGGGCCCCCTTTCCTCTGCCCCGAGCGTCTGTGTTTCGTCGGGGATCTGTCGCCAGCACTGGCAGGGCAGTGGGATCAGGGCCTGGAGCTCCATCTACAGGAGCACTGTGGGGTTTTTTCTGCATTCTCTGGACCCTCCCACAGGACGTCAGCACGCTTGGGTAGCCATGGGGCAGTGCACGTCGAGACTTGAGGATCCTCCTACTCCCGGCTGACATCCCCCTCCTTCGTGCTGTCCTGCTGCACCATCACCTCTGGTCACCCAGGTGGCAGTAGAGCGGCGGGGACATGCAACCCCCCCCCCACCCCGGAGGAGGAGGAGAGCAGCCTTGGGCGCTCAGTCCTCCTCCCCCCGGCCAGCCCTCCAGCTACCCGAGTCCGTTCCCAAACCCGGGTCGCTAGCGCCGCGAGCGGTATCCCTACCGCTGTGCCAGTGGGCTGGCGCACTCTCCATTTTTTGATGGCTTTACCTCTTGTAGCACAATCCTTGTCCTCATTGACTTTGCTTTCTCCATCTATCCCTGTCCTGCTCCCTACTGACCTTTCTACCTTGGTCTTTACCTCATTTAGTATCCTGTTTTGTAGGGGGAGGCTGGGAATTCCCTGCTGCTTGTCAGTGCCTCCCCTCTTGACTAGTTGAAAAGCTTGCCAATGAAGCATTTAAAACGATTACCCAGAAGACTTGTTCCCTTCCTGGACAGATGCAGACCATCCTGCCAGTATAGGCTGGTATCCCTCCAGGTGGAACCCCAGTCCTCAATGAAGCCAAACCCCTGTGCTCTGCATCATTTTTTTCAACCATCATTGAATCGCAAGGTGCGAAGTACCCTCGCCTCACCCTTGCGATAGACAGGCAGCACCTCTGAGAAGGATACCATGTGTGCTACTTGCCTTAGGCCCCTCCCCAACTCCACAAACTCCTCCTGCACTGCTCTAATCTCATGTTGAGCCAAGTCATTTGTCCCTAGATGGAGAATGACATCCAGCTCAGTCTCCTGTGCAGCTGTTCTCGTGATCCTGAGGATGCACTTCCTGTCCCTGCAAGTCATGGTGCCAGGCAGGCACCTTACTTCAGTTTTCCCTGATCCCCCCAGTTCTATCCCCCTAATAACTGAGTCCCCCACCAGGAGCTTCTTCCTTTTCCTGTGGTGTCCTCTGCCTCCTTCCTGTGGGGCTCCCTTGTGACAGTTGTCCGCAACCTCCTTATTCTCCTCCGCGGGTGCATCCATAGGGGAACTATGCTCCATCAGTATGATGTATGGGTTGTGGAGTGGTACAACTGACTGGGTGTGCCTCTGTTCCACCACCCTCATCCTCCCTGAGCCCACTGTGGTCCAACTTCTGCGCTTTCTTGGCAATCTCTGAGGTAGTGGTGGTGGCTCTGGTGCTCCCTGGGTGGGGGAGGTTCCCTTACTACTGTCCAGTGTGGCCTGAAGACAGGCAACCTCCTCCCTCAGGGCAGAGAGTTGCCTGCAAATAAGGTAGCATCTCAGCCTCCAGAAAGACTCCCGGAAGACTGCTGCCCCACAGCCAGTACATTGCACTACTCCCCACATGTCTACTTTCCTGTTTATCATGTGAAGTTTGTTTTTCCAGTTATTGTTTTGTTTTATCTCTCTCTCTCTGTATATATATATATATATATATATATATATTAGAACAAAAACTCTGTTTAATGCATCAGTTAGGGTTGTTCCACAGCGACAAAAGTGAGAAATTTGCTGTTGAGGTTGAAAACCCCTTGGACCCCAGTCCACCCCAACCGGCATTGAGAGTGCGCATTGGGGTTGTTGGCCCAACTCTAACCCCATCCATGTGTAAAAAGCAGAGGTATAGGAGAATGGGGTGAGAGTTGGACCAAAGACCCCAATACGTACCCCAGTGCTGGTTGGTGGGGTGGGCTGGGGTCCAAAGGGTTTTCAACCTCAACACTGAATTTCTCACTTTTGTCGCTGTGGAGCATCCCTAATTGATGCATTAGTTGAGTTTTTGCCTCAATTTCCTTCTTTTGAGAATGATAACAGAAATAGTGATGTAATGCGGTGGGGTGCAGGGCCCTGCAGACCCAGCTCGCGCCACGTGATGTCTTGTCACATAGTAACATTGTGCCCGCAAACACAAATTGTAATGTGCATGGTGACGCAAAAGCGAAACAGAAAGAGAAACAGTACTGTAGACAGAAATGTTAAAAACAACACAAATGTAACCACAAATGAAAACACAAAGGGTAGCGCACATGGTGGCGTAGACATGAACGGTAAGTGAAACGGGTACGGAACCGCAAGCGGAAATGGTAATGGTAACAGTAATGTTAGCGCACAGGCTGGTTTTCCCCCAAAACTGCATAGAGAAAGACAGTGAGTACAAAGAATGCTTGCAAAATAATGAGTCTCGGAACAGAAAATGAGGACTTGGAATAGTAAATTGCTTATATCTCAGGAACCGTATGACATATAAAAAAAATTTAAAAGTCATATGAATTATCTCTTTCCTGGCTAATTTTGTACATAGCCCCCATTGGGGGGCAAAGCATTTTTCTGACAAAAAGTCTGTATCTCGCACCGTTTCCAAGATACAGGCCCTGAAAGGCGCGGTGAACGCTGTAATGTTAACTATGGGAAATAAACAGAAGTTCGGAGTGCCATAACTTTGCCTCCCTGTAATATTTTTTCACCAAACCACTGAAAGGCACATCTGTGCGATGTTGGCTGTCTTCCCTGCAAAAAATCAGCCCAAAAGATCAAACCGTTATTTTGCAGCAGAGCGCCAAATGATTGCTGCAATGTGTCGTATGCCGTAATGTTATCCTATGGGAAAAATCGTCAACTTTGGTGTACCGTAACTTTGGCGCTGTGTAGTATTTTTTCAGTGAAACACTGAAAGGCATATCTGCGGGATGTCGGCTGCGTTCCCGCCAAATTTCAGCCCAAAACTCCAAACCGTTCTTGTGCAGCGGGGTGCCAAAGAATCGCTTCATTTTCCCACAGCTAGAAAGTACTGTTGCACTTATGAAGCCGTAAGTTCATTCGACAGTGTCGCAGCAAGTACTTTGCGAAAGTACTTTTTCCAGAAATGTGAAAAACATATTTCTGGGGTGTTTTACCCCAAAATAAAGACATGGCTAGCATCCTCAGGGTCCGACTAGGTGAATACAAAAATAATTAGGTTGCTAGAGGGTCCCAAATTTAAATGCCAAGCATTTTTCTGATCACTAACTGAAAACAAAATGGCAGATTTGCGACAGTAAAAGGGCCATCTGCGAAAGTAAAAACTGCATTTGTGACACTGTTGAACTTTTTGTTAACTTTTCCCATTGACTTATAATGGGAACTTGTTTTATGAATAACTTTTGAACCGTTTAATATTTTTTCACGAAATCTTGAAAGGCACATTGGGGACTCTGGCCTCACGTTCCCTGAAGAGTTTGGACGATTCTGCAAACCAACGACCTGTGGTGCGACCCATAGAATTTCCCAAAAATGTAAATGCACTCAGCAGATCATGCTTAATAACTCCAAGAGCCGTATATCCTACCGTCAACAAGCTCAAAGTTATTAAGGTGCAAAATTTTGGGTTTAACATGTAAGTGGCTCCTCAACCTAACTATGGTAGCACTACTGTGTTACCATAATATATATATATATATATATATATATATTATATAATGTGTACATTTATATTGTCAGTGCAGTATGCTGGAAAGGATGTGACAGTGGTATGCACCTTCCCCTTTTGAGGAAATGTTGTCAGAACCCCTGGTATAAAGGAAATTGTACCAGGGTGGATGGGGTGAGGGGAAGGGCATCTTGGGCCCAAACTGTGCCCTCTTGAAACAACCTTGGCTAGTCTTCAGCTCCTTGAGTGGTGCCTGATAAGAGTATGTCCTAGAAAACCAAGCTCAGCTGGGGTTCATCTCACAGCACTTTTTGGTGCCCAAACAGACAGTAGGTTGTTGTCCCATGTCTGTGAGTTCTGAACAAGTTGATTCCCAGTGGGAAGCTTTGCATGGCGATTCTGCACCAGATCATTCCATCCCTGGAGCCAGGAGCCAGGTTTAGCTATTATATGTACTCATTTTGTGTAACATTCCCCCGTCCTTCATTTTAAAATTGTTTTTTTAAACTGTTGTTACTTTTGTTTTTTGGAATTTTGCACTATATAAAGCACACTACCATGTGACCCTGGTATGACTTGACAAATGCAAACGCACATATGAAACCTTGGCTTGTTTACTTGTTCCACTGCTGCTACCTATGTGAATACCTGTTTGTAACAATTCTGTATACTACATGCAACTGAATAAACTTTGTAATTTTTGCACATGTTTTTGTGCTGTTTTGTCATGAGGTATGTGAGCCTAGATGCCTCATTTTGCTCCTTGGACATCCAGGATGCATACTTCTGTATTCCCATTGATGTGCCGTACAGATAGTTCCTCCACTTTTGGGTAGATGGATCCCTCTGTCAGTTCAGAGTAGTGCCATCCAGTCTGTTGTTGGCACCTGGGGTGTTCACCAAGTTCCTGGCAGTCTAGGCAACATTTACATAGAAACACAGACCATAGCAACATAGAGACTGATGACAGATAAGGGCTGCTTGGCCCATCCATTCTGCCCCTTTTAATTGGGATTGCTTTTGCCGCACAGTCTTATAGGTCTACAGCAGTTTCTGTTCCACCTCTGTCCTTTCCCTTATTATTACCTTGTACATATCCGAGGCTTTTTTGAATCCCACCACTGTTTTCGGCCCCACTACCTCCACTGGAAGACTGTTGCAGGCATCCACCACTCTTTCTGTGAAGAAACATTTCCTCATATCTTTCCTGAAGCTACCCCCCTCCACCATCATATCATGACCTCTGTGCACCCTTTCCTCTGCAAAATACCTCCCACCTGTACCTTAATTAAAGGTCTTGATCATATCCCCCTCTCCCTCCTCTTCTCTAGTGTGTTCATGTTTAGTTCCTTTAGCCTCTCCCCATAGGGCATTTGATGCAGACCCTGTACAATCTTGGTAGCTTTCTTCTGGACTGCCTTTACTGTGCCAATTTCTTTCCTGAGATGTAGTCTCCAAAACTGGACATGGTACTCCAGGTGGGGTCTTACAAATAACCTTTACAGGGGCATCACCACTTCTCTCTTCCTGCATGTGATACCCCTACCTATACAACCCAGCATCCCACTAGCTCTCCCAACTGCTTTGTCACATTGTCTCACCGCCTTCAGGTCATCTGACATGATTAACCCCAGGGTCCCTTTCCTGCTTGGTCATTGCAAGTATCGGTGCCCTGTTTTGTACTTCACCCCCTGGTTTCTGTGACCCAAGTGCTTTATTTTGCACTTTTTTTGCATTAGACCTTAGCTGACAAACTTTTGACCACTCCTCCAGCCATTTTAAATCTCTTACCATTCTTTGCACCCTTCCCCCCAGAGTGTCCACACTGTTGCAATCTTGGTGTCATCTGCAAAGAGGCAGACCTTCCCTTCCAGTTCCTCCACTATGTCGCTAATGAAGATATTAAAGAGGACCGTCTCCAATACTGACCCCTGTGTACCCTGCTGGTCATGCTACCCTCCTCAGAGCAAGCTCCATTTAGCACCACCCTCTGCCTCCTATCATCTAATCAGTTTCTTACCCAGGTTTGCACCTTATTGTTCATCCCCATGCTACCCAACTTGTTTACTAGCCTCCTGTGTGGAACAGTGTCCAAGGCCTTGCTGAAGTTCAGGTAGGCCACGTCCACTGCCCAATCTCTGATCTAACACCTTGGTTACCCAGTCAAAAAAATCTATTAGATTTGTTTGGCATGACCTTCCCTTTGTGAAGCCATGCTGTCTTGGGTTCTGCAGTCCATTGGATTCCAGGTATTCTATGATCCTTTCCTTTAATAGTGTTTCTATTAATTTCCCTTCCACAGAAGTCAGGCTGACAGGCCTATAATTTCCCACCTCCTCTTTGCTACCACTTTTGTGAAGTGGGACTACGTCTACTCTTCTCCAGTCCTCCTGGACCATGCTGATCTCCAGTGAACTGTTAAGCCTGCCAGGGGTGCAGCCAGTCTCCCTGAGTACCTTCAGCGCTCTTAGATACACCCCGTTTGGCCCCATGGCTATGTCCACCCTCAGATTAGTGAGTGCTTTCTTGATCCTCTCCTCAGGAAAGGTACAGGTGTCCACTTCCCTCCTCTCAAAGCTCTTGATGTTTATTTGTGGTCCCTCCTCTTCTACTGTGAACACTGAGCAGAAGTATTTGTTTAAAATGTTTGACTTTTCTTGATCCTCCTCTCTACAGCACCCCGCTTTCTTTTTTAACCATACAGTCCATCCCTTTGTCTTCCTTTTCTTGCTAACATACCTGAAAAATGTCTTGTCCCCCTTCAGTACTGTCGGGGCTATTCTTTCCTCAGCTTGTGCCTTTGCACTCCTTACTGCTTTGCCTGCCTCCCTCTGTTTCCCCGGATACACTTCCCTATCCTCATCTTTTCTCTGTGGGTCTCCTTATATCTTTTGAATGCCATTGTTTTTGTCCTTACCTTTTGTGCCACCTCCCTTGAGAACCATAATGGTCTCTTCCTTCTGCTTTTGCTTACTTGCTTGATGTACAGGTCCGTTGCCTTTACTATGCCTTCTTTTAATCTGGCCCATTTGTCCTCCACCCCACCCAGGACATCTCCCCCTGCCATGTCCTTTTGGAGGCATTCCCCCATCTTGTCAGCCCTTCTGAAATCCAGGACCCTCATCTTGTGCGGTTGGATTCCGTTTCTGTTCTTAAATTAAACCACACTGTGTGATGGTCACTGGTCCCCAGATGACTTCCCCATGGGGAGGGCTGGGGGGATACTGGGATGTGAGGGCTGGGGGGATACTGGGATGTATAGGGAGAGGTATCACCAGCAGAAAACAGGAAGTTGTTATCCCCCTGTACAGACAGTTGGTGAGACCCCATCTGGAGTACTGCGTTCAGTTCTGGAGACCCCATCTCTGCAAGGACACAGACAGGATGGAGGCAGTTCAGAGGAGGGCAACTAAAATGGTGCAGGGTCTGCAAGAGAAGCCATACGAGGAGAGACTAAATATGTATACCCTTGAGGAAAGGAGGGGGGGGGACATGATAGAAACTTTTAAGTACCTCAGTGGAATCAACAAAGTCCAAGAGGGTAGCATCTTTCAGAAAAAGAGACGTGCAAGAACAAGGGGGTACGATTTGAAGATAGAGGGGACGGCTCGGGGCAATGTGAGAAGTATTTTTTCACAGAGAGGGTGGTGGACGCATAGAACAGCCTTCCTGAGGAGGTTGTGGGGTCTAAAACTGTGGGAGAATGCAAGAATGCATGGGACAGACATAAGGCAATTTTTGTGGGGGGGTAGGAATAAATTGGCTGTTGGTTAAATAGGATGTGCAGCTTATCCTCTAGGTAGGGAAATGGGCAGACTAGGTGGGCCAAGCGGTCCTTATCTGCTGTCAGTCTATGTTTCCATGTTTCTGTGTTTCCCACCCCGATATCCACAACAGCATTTCCGTTAGTAAGCACCAGTTCCAGTATTGCCCCACTCCGAGTGGGTTCACTGACCAGCTGCCTGAGGAACGCCTGCTGTAGGGAGTCCAGGATGTCTCTACTTCTAGCTGATGCTGCAGCAGGGAGGCTGGCAGATTAAAGTCCCCTACCAGCACCACCACCCCCCCAGCCCTTTTGCCAGTATCTTCAAAACATTTTTTTATCTAAGTCCACTCCCTGTGTCAGAGGCCTGTAGATCACTCCTATCCGAATAGCAGCTCCATTTCATGACTCAAGGATGACCCACAATACCTCGACCCCTCTTGAATTTCCTGTACGTTCATTGCTTTTATGTTTTCCTTAACATAAAGCACTACTCTCGCTCCTTCCCTTTCTACCCTGTCTCTTCTAAACATTGTGTAGCTAGGTATGACCATTTCCCGGTCACGGTTATAAGTGCACCATGTTTCGGTAATGGCCAAAATATCCAGGACTGCCTCCACCATGGTGGCCTCCAGGTCTGGCGTCTTATTTCCCAGACTTCTAGCATTGGCACACATGGCTGTCCAGATGTTGTTAGTCCTTCTCTTGTCTCTTCACACTTTTTCTAGCTGTCTTCCCATTCTTACCTTTTTATAGTGCCTGCTCCTCTCCTCCCTCCTCCCTTGCTAATCCCTTGCTACCTTGATTGTCTTGCATTCTGGTGGGAATCTTTTTTCTCAGGATTTCTCTGCCCTCTGTCACAGCCTGTTGGGGGTGGGGGCAGTTGCTGCCTCCCCTTTGTCTTCTGCCACTGCCCTCGGCTAGTTTGAATGTCCATTGAAGTAACATTTAAACCGTCCACTAAGGACTTTTGTTCCCTTTCTGGATGGATGCAGGCCATCCCTCCAGTATAAGCTCTGATCCTTCCAGGTGGTGCCCCAGTCCCCAGTGTTGCCATACCACTATTCTGCACCATTCCTTCAACCATGAGTTGAAAGCTTTAGTGCAGAACTCCTTCCCCTTCCCCGTTGTAGGCAAGCAGCACTTCCGTAAAGGCTGCACTGTGTTCTACCTACCTAAGACCTTTCCCCAGCTCCCTAAACCACTCCTGCACTGCACCCATCCTGTCCAAAGCTAGGTCATTCGTCCCCAGGTGGACAATGACATTCATCTCCCCCTTCCTTCCTATTGCCCTCGTGATTTGTTGGATATGCTTCCCATTCCCCCAAGCCATTGCACCAGGCAGACACTTAACTTTACTCTCTACCACCTTTGCTTCTGCCCAGCTCTATCCCCCTGACAACAGAGTCCCCTACCAGACATTGCTTCCTCCTTCTCTGCCCCCCTCCCCACCGGGGACTCCATTTAGGTGGTCATCCACGTCCTCACTTTCCACCACCTTGGGTGCTCTTTCTTGGCAGCCCTGCTCCACCACTGTTTGAGGAGTGTGCCTGTGACCCCTTCCAGCCTTCCAGATCCTACCACCCTTGCCTTCCTTGAGCCCATCGTAGTCTAACTACTCCTCCCTTCTGGCATTCTTTGAAGTAACAGTGTCTGGCTAGGTGGTTCCTGGGTGGGAGAAATAGTCCCCCAACTTCTTGCCAACACAACTTTGAGTCTAGCAACTTTCTCTTGACTCTCAGCAAGTACCAACCAGAGCCTTGAGACCTGTTCCCTCCACCCAGAGAGGCGCATGCAGATGGGACAGCACTGCAGTCTCCAGAAGGTCTCCCTGTAGACTGCCACCCCACAACCACTACATTGCACCACTCCCTACATTTCCTTTTTTCCTGTTCTTCTTGTGCTTCCTGTCCTAGCCTCCAGTAGGACTATCCTACTACCACCCAGTAACCCCAAGCCCCTAAACCCTGAAGTGCACTAATACCCAGCAGTCATTTTCCAGGACATCCCTACACACCAAAATACCTAGCAACTATTTAACAGTAAGCCCCTGATCCCTGAAACATGCTAATACCTAGCAGCAGTTTACTGGCAATCCCTAAAACAGAGAAACACACTAATATCCAATAGCAGTTTAAAAAACAAGCCCCCTAGCCCATTATCACACTTACCCCCAAATACTTAGCTGGCTTATAAAGTACAGCCACCCTACAGTGCAACACCCAACGGGCATAGCTGGAATCCTATGGGCAGGGGTCCACTTGGTTCAGCAGGGGAGCAGAGTGGCCATCTGCTGACTGCCTTTTTGGGCTGACTCTGGTGGGCAGTTCCATATCAGAATAGCGGTTGAGGAATAGCGACGCGTGATAACGGCACGGAATCCAAATCGCAACCACTCTTGACAATGTCATTTTCTGCAGGGGGCTTCTCCAACCGCACCTCCCTTGTGGAGGGAAAGCCCCGCACACACCCCCCTTACTATATATTCTTACTGTGGGGGGGGAAACTCGGGGATGGGAGGGAACCGGGATCGCTAAAAAAGTGTCGCCGCTGTGGTTCAGTCACCGTTAGGACCTAAGGCAGCATGGATTCACAGCAGGAAGGTCATGCCAGATGAATCTGATAGATTTCTTTGACTGGGTGACCAAAGTAGTAGATCAGGGAGGGGCTGTGGACATGGCCTGCCTAGACTTTAGTTAGGCATTTGACACAGTCCCATACAAAAGATTAATATACAAGTTAGCCAGCCTGGGAGTGGGTCCCAAGATGACAGCCTGGGTAAAGAATTGGCTGGAGAATAGGACACAGAGAGTTATAGTAAATGGAGTCCACTCTGAAGAAAGGGGGGTTACTATTGGGGTACCGCAGGGTTCAGTATTAGGACTGGTCCTCTTCAATGTCTTTATAAGCGACATTGCAGAGGGACTGGAAGGAAAAGTATGTCTCTTTGCATATGACACAAAGATCTGCAACAGAGTTGATGCACAAGGTGGGGTGGAAAGGATGAGAAGGGACTTGGCAAGGTTAGAGGAATGGTCAAATGTATGGTAGCTTAGATTCAGTGCTAAGAAGTGCAAGGTAGTGCACCTGGGAAACAAAAACCCAGGGGAAGAGTACACAATGGGGGGTGAGATACTAACAACAACAAAAATGGAAAGGGACCTGGGGGTAGTCATATTAGATGACCTAAAGGTGGGCAAGCAATGTGAGAGGGCAGCAAGGAGGGCTGGGGGGATACTGGGATGCATAGGGAGAGGCATCACCAGTAAAAAACAGGAAGTTATTATCCCTCTGTACAGACAGCTGGTGAGACCCCATCTGGAGTACTGTGTGCAGTTCTGGAGACCCAATCTCCTGAAAGACATAGTCAGGATGGAAGCTGTCCAGGCGAGGGCAACTAAAATGGTGCAGGTTCTGCACGGAAGACATATGAAGAGAGACTAAAGGAGCTTAATATGTATAGCCTCGAGGAAAGGAGGAGAGGGGGACATGATAGAAACTTTTAAGTACCTCAAGGAATCAACAAAGTCCAAGAGGGTAGCATCTTTCAAATAAAGAGTGTGCAAGAACAAGGGGCACAATTTGAAGATGGGGGCGGCTCAGAGGTAATGTGAGGAAGTATTTTTTCACAGAGAGGTTGTGAATGCATGGAGCGGCCTTCCGGAAGAGGTTGTGGAGTCAAAAACAGTGGTGGAATTCAAGCATGCATGGGACAGTCATAAGGCAATTCTAGGGGATGGGGGTAGGAAGAAGTAAGCTGCTGGTTAACTAGGATCTGCAGCTTATCCATTAGGTAGGGAAATGGACAGACTGGATGGGCCAAGCGATCCTTATCTGCCATCAAATTCTATGTTTCTTTGTTATGTCGCTTTGCCGTTCCTCAATCACTATCTTCACAGGATACCCTGGTAGGCAGACTCCGACTTCCTTTGTGCGGTGGACCACTTAGAGGCCTAGTCTTTTTGTAGTAGCAGGAATCAGTCTGTCTCTCTGGTCCTCACCATCAGTTGGTGCCCTTAAGGGCAGGAGGTGTGGTCTTGCTGCTGATCGGCTTCCAGCTCGAGCCTTCATGGAGCTTTCAAGCTCTGCCGATGTTGCTCTTCTGGTCTTGTCACCAGGGAAGGGGTCACACTGATGTGTCTGAGGATCCCCTCTACCAACTGACTGGCCACGGCAGCTAAGTTAGGACTGGGGACTGCAGCAAGGTTTTAAATCCCAGCTTCTTTCTGTCCTCTGGTCCTTGCTGTTGATTTGTGCCCTTGGGAACAGGAGGCATGGTCTTGCTGCTTATTGGCTCCCTGCTGGAGCCTTCCTGGAACATTCAAGCTCCACCAGTTCTGCTCTTCTGATCTTGCCACTGGGGGGGGGTCCCACTGATGTGTCCGAGGACCCCCTCTACAGATTGACTGGCCATCGCAACTAGGTTGGGACCACGGACTGCAGTGAGGGTTTTAATCCCTGCTTCTTTCAGTCCCGCCAGTCCTCACTGTCGATTGGTGCTCTTCAGGGCAGGAGGCATGGTCTCACTGCTGATTGGCTCCCAGCTCGAGCCTGCTGATTCCACTCTTCTGCTCTTGTTGCCGGGGGGGAGGGGTCCGCTGATGTGTCTAAAGACCTCCTCTACTGATTGACTGGCTGCGGTGGCGTTTCTTAGGGACAGAGGCATCTGGGTGTTTCCTTACTTCAGTGGCTGACTCTTCATGTGGAGCTCATTGTGGGATATAGAGTGGTCAAAGATCTGGCTGCCCAAACGTTGTTTGACCTTGGCCTTGTGTTCACTCTAGACAAGTCCAAGCTCACCCCAAAGCAGGAAATCCTGTTTATTGGAACAGAATTTACTGTCAGGGTGGAGGACCTGAGCTCCTTTGTCTTATCATTTCCAGTTATACAACCATGCCTGGCCCTTAATTTTGTCTGGCTACAGGGTTTCATGGCCTCTACCACGGCTGTGGTACTTTGGGGCCTGTCGGTGCATGCTACCCATCCAATGGGAACTGAGATACCAGTGTTCCCAGTCACAATCAGCCCTGAACCAATCGGTCTGGATGATCCATTCGATACTGGATGCCATCAATTGGTGGCTAGCTCCCTCAGACCTATTGGAGGACATCCTGTTCATCCAAGCAGAGCCCTTCATCACTTTGACATTGGATACATTGTTTTTTTTTTTTTTTACTTTCTCTTTATGCCCCCTTCCTCACTGCACTGAATTCCTTTCTTCGGGGATCTCCTAGGCTGTAGTTTCCTGTAGTCCCACCCCAGGTACCTCCCTCCGGGTGCTTGGCTAGCCTTCCCCATCCTGCCGCAGTTTACCCTTGGGCGGAGAGGAGGGGGACCCCCCAGATAGTCCCCCTCTCACACCTAGAGACTGTGTCAGAAAGCCTCGCGAGCCCCGTCTGTGGAGCCTGGTTAAGGGTTTTCTCGGGACAGCCGGGTCCCGTCTACAGGAGCCCAGCGCAGGGTTCTTTTCCACTTTTCTCCTGGTCCCTACCCCTCGGATGTCTGTATGCATGAGGGGCCAAGGAGTGGACGCACACCTCGGCGTGCTTGCGGCTCCGGCTCCTGGCAGCACGCCCTCCTTGTATGTTGTCTGCTACACCTCCACCCGTGGTCACCCAGGTGGCGTATCGCATGCCGGGACCTCGCATCCCCACCCCTCGCGGAGAGGAGAGCAGCCCCTGGGTGCTCAATCCTCCTCCCGACGACCCTCCAACCACGAGTCCGTTCCCAAACCGGGTCACTGGCACACATAGCGGTACCTCTGCAGCTGCACCGGCAGACGGCGGCATTGGATGCATTGTTAATGGGCTTTTGTATACATGTGTTGGATTGCAGAGTGTTTGATTTCTGGTTGCTGAGTAAGGCAAGGCTCCACATCAACCTTGTAGACCTTGGCATAGTATGCCTAGCATTGTTGAAGTTCAACCCACTGTTTCCTGGGCAGGTAGTCCAGGTCAGCTTGGACAACATGACCACCATGTTCTACCTGAGCAAGCCGGGTGGCATGCACTCCTTTCTGTGGCAATAGATGCTCCAGACATGGTCTCAATCTCTGCAGGTGGACCTGGTAGTGGTTCATGTCGCAGGGTTGAGCAAACAAGTAGCAGCTGCACTGTGTTGTGTGGGTGAGGCTTCCATGAGTAGTCTGCTTCTGAAGTTGGTGTCCCAGATTTTCTCAACATGGTAACAACATCAGTGGATCTGGGAAAACAGGAAGCTGAGACTGAGCACCCTCCACTGTATGACTTACCACTTGTGCCGTCATACCTAAAAAGGGAAAATCATTGTTGTAAAATTATGTGTTTTTGTTCAACATCGCCTTGGCCAGCCATGTGAGGGATTTCCAGGTGTTGTTTGTGATATCGGTATACTTGGTTTTCCACATGGACAGAGTTGTCCTATGCCCCCATGCGAAATTCCTGCCTAAGGTAGTCTCTGAGTTTGATCTAAATCAGGCACTCATTCTATTGACATTCCTTCCGAAGCCTCATGCTTCGGAGGCCAACAGACGAGTACACCACATGCTCGAAGTAGGCAGTGCTCTGCTTTTCTACTGGGCATGTACGGCTGAATTTCATTTTTTTTTTAACTTTATTGATTTTACAATAAAAACATGCCATACAGCATAAAACGACTGTGAAAGCATCATATTTGCAGGTTATACACAGGTTTAATGGAAGACTAATTTCAGCAACAGGATTATATATTTTTTTATTTAGCTTTTGTTAACTAGGTAAGTGCACTAGCCATAAAATGACTATTTTCAGGCACAACCCGGGAGAGTACAGAATGCAGAAACTTAACAGGATAACAAATTATAAGTGCTTTACATACAATGAGTTAAAGAGGATACAGTATATCAGAACAAACAAAGTAAAGCGCTTTGCATACAATGAGCTAAAGTGGAAACAGTATATCAGAGACATACAGAGTAGACCATTCATAAGTTCATAGGTGCCTACCTATGCAATGAATAGAGAGGACCTTGGACAACAAATTATCAGGTGACATATCATATGAACAGAACAAGGTACACAAAAACAAAAACGGGTAATACAAAACGAAGAAATAATCATTGAGAGCAGGGGGTGTCATTAAGGAAAAAGTTGGTAAGTGAGGAAGAAGGGAGCAAGCCATGAAATTAGATCATATGATACAGTACACAGTGATGATACCTCATATGGGGTATATGAAATTTACTACACAGGATTTAAATCCCCAGATATTTAATATATAAGCTGAGCCTCGCAAGATGCGTGGAGCTATTTCCAGATCATTTTATAATAGGGATACAATACATAACTAATGAAGTTACTATGCCCACAACCTAGTATGATACAAATTATAAGAAATCAAGTAGGTTTAACTATGAAAGCCCCCACCTCTCCCCACAAGCTCCCACTTAAACAGTGTTATTTTATTAACATTTATTCACAATTTTATTAACAAACAAATAAATAAAACATTGATTTTAGGCAACAGTAGATTTGGGGTCCAAAATCAAACATGGACGCCTCTCAACTTTGTGAATATTTCTTGTAACTGCTGCAGAATACCATAATAAAAGGAGATACAGTTGGTGCCATTTATAGGGGACCCGCTTAAACAGGATGACTGTTTAATCGGGACGATTACTTGGGCACCGATTTCAAGCCCATGTTTGTTCTATAGCTGCCATTTCCCTTTAATGGGGACACTCTGTTCGTTTAAATCGGATTATTTTGGCCCTGCTCAGAGCCTTTTACTGTTAATTAGCACCAATCAATAGGTGTTGAAATCACTTAAATCACCTTGTGAGCAGTAAGGAGCAGTTTTGTATTGCTCTGTATGCTTGTTTGTTTGATCTCTTGCTGGCGCCATGGCATCCTCAAAGTGACTGGACCTCCCTCTAAATGAAAAAATCTGCGTTCTGGAGTCTCTGCAGTTGCCGAATTCATCACCGGCTAAAGTAGCAAAGGAATTCGGCATTTCAAAAAGCCAGGCTGGCCACATCAGCAAGAACCATGACTCCTTGCTTGCTGAGTGGCAATTAAACAGCAATCCCAGCCGAGAACGGGAGGGGAAACATTTGGAAGTCGAGGAAGGCTTGCTGTCATGGTTCAACCACGCTGTCAGCCGTGGGGCGAGACTAACTGGCCCCATATTGAAAGTGAAGGCTAATGAGATTGGAAGGCATTTGGGCCATGAGTCTTTTAAGGCAATGGACGGGTGGCTCACCAGGTTGGAAAAAAGAAACAATATTGAATGGAAAAAGGAGCAAGGTGAGCGACTAAATGCTGATGTTTCTTCTGCTGCTGTATGGATTAAAACAGTTCTGCCTGGTCTTCTGTCAGAGTACCCTTCTGTCAACATATTCAATGCTGATGAGACAGGGCTGTTTTGTCGAGGGTACCCTGACAGAGGCCACATCCAAAAAGCAACAGAACTAATTGGTGGGAAAAAAAGCACGGAGCGTGTGTCTTTACTGTGTTGCACGAATATGGATGGCACTGAAAAATTGCCTCTGTTTGTGATCAGTAAGAGCAAGTGTCCTCGCTGTTTCCCTAAGGACATTTCAGCTCTCCCTGTCACGTACCACCACTCTGCCAATGCCTGGGTGACTGGTGCACTCTTTCACATGTGGATGTCTAACTGGAACTTCAGGCTAAGAAGTAGATGCAGAAAGGTGCTTTTGTTTTTAGACAATTGCAGTGCACATCCCTCAGCTAGTCAGCAGCTTTTCTAACATTAAGGTGGTGTTTCTACCCCAAACACCACAAGCTAATCCAGCCCATGGACATGGGGGTGATTAAAAATTTTAAAGGGCACTACCGATCTCTCTTCTCCACACATATCGTGGGTATTATTGACAGTGGATCTACTGCTTTGGCCACCGAAATTGCGAAGAGTGTAAATTTGCTGTTTGCAGTTTACATGATGACCAAAGCATGGGCCACTGTCAAAGAGATCACGATTTCGAACTGTTTTAAAAAAGCCGGCTTCTCGATGGATACAGATATAGCCATAGAGGGTGGTGGTAAAGATCCTCTTGCAGATGTTGCAGTGCCAAACGGAATGACCCTGGATGATTTTTAGGCATTTGTTGCTGTTGACGAAGGTGAAAACACAGAGGGGGACCTCACTGTCGATGACATCTGCTCATCTTTAAAAGAAAATGCAGAATGTGCCACAGGACTGACAAGAATGATGAACTTACCCCCACAAATGTCACAAGTTCAGATGCACTATTAGACGCTAGCGCGTTGCAAGATTGGTGCCTTCAGAACAGCAAAATGGAGCTATGGGAGACATTATTCGAACTTGAGAGCGTTGTCCGCCAGCAGCTTGCTGCAGAAGCAAGACAGAGCAGGATCACTGACTTCTTTACCACACATGGAACACCAGCTAAGTGATTTTAAAATACAGCAAAGCACTGAAAAAATTACGGCCGTTTAATAATCTGAAACAAATAAAATTCTCCACAAAGGAGCTGTGAATCACTTAAACTGCATGTTTTGTTTATGTGTTATATGTGTGGGACGGGGGGCGCGAGGTGTATTAGCGGTGTATGTGCGGGTATTACATTGGGCACTACAGTGGCAAAAAAAAAGGGTGCAAATGACAGCTTCTCTTAATCAGCACGGTCACTTAATCGGGACGATTGGCAGTCCACAGAGCCGTCCCGATTAGGTGAATTCAACTGTATTATAAAATTAAATTTCAAAGCCATCATGTTAATGTGACTGCTGAACGCAGTACAAGGATGAAGACAGCGAGTCAGTAAGACACACTACTCAGAGTGTTAAACATGTGGTATCCACCAGCTGAAGTGAAATGGATAATAAAAAAATTCTAGGGAGCACTTACAGGCTAAACTTAAATGTTAAGCAAGTACTGCATCATAACCAGCGCTGAGTTTGTGTAATAACAAGTGAATTTAAAATGTCCCGAAACTGTCACAGGTTAGAGGGAAAAAAAATGCAGTCCGTTTTTAAACTGTGCCCTTATTGACACTGCAGGAGACAATTAATCCAGTACTCACTGTCCCTTAGGTCAAGTGTCAGAGTCCTCTGCTTCTGAAGCGGCCAGTGTGCGCTGAAACTCAGATGCAGTTTTCATAGCCCATATCCTGGCATCTTTGGGATCTCCAAACTGATAAGTCTTCCATCCATATTGTGCCTTAAGCTGTGCCAGTGACAGCAACAAATGCACGACTCCCAGGCTACGCAGCTGTCGGCAAACGCCATCAAATTGTTTCCTACAGTTCCTTGTGGCAAATATCCAGTCCAGAAACATGCAGATGTCTTACCCTTCATGTTTTAAGGGATGTAATGCCCTGGCCACAGCTAAAAGTAGATCTCGGACCTCTGACCCCACGGTAATTAATATGATGGTGCGTGGTTTTGAGCGACTGCTCTGTGAAGAGTGGGAGTTGAGACGATACGCACGACAGAAGTCTGAGCCATCCCACGTGTCTGAGAGTTGAAGAATATTCTTTAACCAATTGCAAATAAAAATCAGAATGTGATTTCCCTCTACTCCTTCAGGGAGCACAATTGGTCTCACATTCATGGCTCCAGCTCCGTTCTCAAGTGTCTACAGGTGGACTCTAAGGTGAGAGTTTTCCTGAGTCAGCTTGGTAACAGCCGATAGTCTGTAGTGATCATCCCTCTGCTTCTTTGGCTGCGGTCACAGCCACTTCAACATCCTGTGTGCCCATTCTCTCTAATATTGTTTCAGGTTTTGCGGTCCGTGTCCCGTATTGCTTTGAGGACCATGTCCCAAGGAGGGGATTCACCTGCCTGCTGTGGGTTAGTGGCCTGCGATGTGCCTCGCGGTTCCGTTGGGGCCCTCTGCGATGTTGCTCCCGATTTTTGACCCACTCCTCCCAATCCTTTTTGGCAGCCCATACTGCCAAAACTTGATCTAAAATTGCCTGGTGTGAATCTCTATTGAAGTAGCCACTCAAAATTCAAGTTGTCACAAAGTTTAAATTAAAATGCTATATTGAAAACTGTAAGGAAGGCAGAGCTCATGTGTAACCTTTCCTATCTGTAGTGTGGCTCTCTAGCCCCCCCATATGGCTGAATTTCGTGATATGGCTCACCAGCTGTTTATCAGATATGGCGAAGCTGCCCTAGGCTGTCTGGCTGCCAAACAGAAGATTGGCTGATTGATCACCTGCTGTACTGATCTGTGCTTCAGGTTGGCTGGGGAAGATCTGTGCTGTATGTTGACTGGGGAAGAGCCACCTGTGGGGTTGAAGACTCACTCCACCAGACATACTGCTGCCTATGTTGCTGCTACCAGGTACATTCCCTTTCTGAAATATGAAGGGCTGTCACCTCGTTCACCTCCCATTACAGCACGGATGTGCTCAGTTGTCACAATGCTGCTTTTGGGTCCTCAGTCCAACAGTATCTATTTTCCTAATTTGTGATCCGTGCCTTGCCCCGCCTCCTGAAGACTGCCAGGAGTCTGCCTAAGTGTGGACAGTGAATTGACTGCCAGGAGTCTGCCTAATTGTGGATAGTGAATTGAATCTACAAAGGTAGAAAGAGCAATTACTTAACCCAAAATTCTATTGCTCATATTAGGTTCACAAACACACGATTCCCCAACATCACTTGGCAAGGCTTGCTTCAGATTCCTGTTTCTTCATGCAGATCTGAGTGCACAGGGGCAGAGCCTGAGAGCCACTTGGTTGGGTGGTGGGAATAATCAAGCTAGAAGTGTATACTGGTTATGAGCATGCTCAGTGGAAGACTGTCTAAATGTGGGTGTGAACAGAATATGGTTGCAGGTTAAGTAGCCTCTGTTGTATTGCTGACTAGATTTCACTTAAGAAGCAGAAAACAGAAGCTATTACTTTTTAAAAAAAATTGTAAAAGCATACAAGATGAACCACAAACTTATAAAATGCACAGTTTGTTTTTGAAACAAGTATCTATTTCTTTGGAAAAAGAGAAATAAATCTATAGTTTCTCAACGAAATGCACTAGACTCCTGCGTGCTTGGGATTTTCTGACATCCCATTACTAGAATTCTATTGAATTCTTTTTTCTTTAATGTGCTTAATTTAAGTTTTCGAATGTATAAAACAGTAAAACACATACAACAAAGAAGATATGAAACAAAAATATGTAGCAATTACTGATGGACACCCCACCCCACCCCTGTACAGGACAGCACCCGAAGAATTCTGTTGAATTCTATTTACTAACAAAGTGGACACATGCTGTTTAACAGCTGAACTCAGTTTGGCTTTAAAGGATAGGGGCAGGTCTCTAGATTAGCATCAGTACATGTAACTTTTCACTACTGGAGGGTGTTTTCAATGCATGCTCTTGCATAGTCAGTGTTGTCATAAAGTGGATGTATAGAGCTAGGCCACTAGAAGAACTAATATCACAACTAAAAACATAGTATGCCTGGTTAATTCACTTTACTCATTTTAATTTATGTTTTATTTATTTAAAATTTGGTGACTGGGATAATAGGCACACTGGCAGGAGACAGCCGGGGCCTGTTTACATGTGCGATCAGGGGAAGGGGTTATGAGAGGGAGTGAAATGGCAAAAACAAAGTTATAAAAGTAGGTGCATGAGCACGTACAATAAAATCACAGTACAAGTAATGAATTTTAGAGAAAGACAAAAACAGTGTAAAAAAATGTACATGTAAGTTGGTTACATAAGGTGTAAAAGCCAGATTACAGAGTAAATTATGTTGTAAGCTATACAAATGGTAAGCAAAAATGGGCAAAGACAGGTAACTGACAGGGGGGATGAATAGGACATGGGTGGTTGTAACGTAAGTAAGTACCATTTATTTATACAGAAATTTATGCCATTAGGGTTCAAAGAATCCCTATTTACAAGGCATACCAGTATAGTACAATGTTAAGTTGTGACAAAATACAAATACACAACATTCAAATACACATACCATTCATACAACTTTTGCTACCAAGTGGAGAGAGAGGAAAGAAGCCTGTCTTCAGGGCCCACATATTCAAAGGGAGATGCGGCCCCAAAATAGAAGATCTGATGGAAGCTTGGTATTCAAAAGGAGAAGCGATACATTGTGCATTTCAGATGCAATCACACAAGAAATAATGTACTAGCGTAAAAGGGGTGTGTACATGAATATACTGCACATCCATATATTCAGCCAAATGTGTGGCACATCAGCTCGCATCTCAGATCAGACAGACAAATAGATAGCCAAATTGGCCTTCCACCCACGGCGAGCCATGGAACTGCAGGCGGCCATCCTGAGACAGCTCTTCAAAGTGCACCAGGACGTGCCCCTGGCACCCACACACAGCAGTCATGCCAGGATGGAAGCATCCAAAACCACAGGTGCTGGGACACAACTGGCACTGCCCAGAGAGCCACTCCCACACTGCACTCAGGACGTAGACACCCAGCAGCCACATGCCAGTGCTGTCGAGTGCCCCCCAGCACACCGGCGGAGCAGACAGCCACAATGCAGCACACGTACCAGGGGCCATGGCCTGCACCCATGTGGCCTAGTAGTTAGCGAGGTAATCAGTAAGGTAGAGAAGTCACTAGGGAGCAGGACAGGGGTCAGTGGAGAAAAAGGAAAAGACAATAAGGACAGGGATGGGGCTAAAAGGGATAAGGTTATCAAAAAATGAGGATAGTGAATACCAATGCACGTAGTCTGGGTAACAAGCTCCCTGAACTAGTGGCCTTGATGGAAGAGGGACACCTGGATATTGTGGCAGTCACAGAAACATGGTACACAGAGAACCATGACTGGGATGTCAGCATACCAGGGTACATAATCTGCAGGAGGGACAGGGAGGGTAAAATAGGAGGAGGAGTAGCTCTCTACGTAAGGAAAGGGATCAAAGCAATGGAACTAAGGAGCAAAGAGGGAGGAGAGGAGGCACTGTGGGTCACCCTGGAGACAGGAAATGGCACCACAATCCATATGGGGGTTGTATACAGACCCCCTTTTGGAGAGGAAATGAACAAGGAAATGATATAAGGCATCCTTAGAATGGCAGAAAAGGGGGAGATATTGTTGATGGGGGTCTTGAATATGCAAGATGTTAACTGGAGCACCTTTGCTGCAGCCACATCCAAGAGCAGGGTAATTCTTGATGCGCTGCAGGGGGCATGCCTCAGACTGCTAGTGTTGGAACCTACTTGGTAGGAAGCAATCTTAGACCTAGTACTCTCAAACAGGGACGGAGAGAGGATCTCAGATTTAGAAGTGGGTAACCATCTGGAAACAAATGGCCGACCACTAAACAGTGTGGTTCACGATAAACACAGCCGTAGAGTGAAGTCACACAAAGGTGAGGGTACTGGACTTTAGGAGGGCTGACTTTTGTATAATGGGTGAGTGCCTCAGAAAAGAACTAGCAAACGGGCAAGAAGGTGAGGTGCAGGAACAATGGGGAAAAATCAAAGCTGCCACCACAGAAGCAACAAGTCTCTGTGTGAAGCAAATAAAACAAAGGAAAAAAAACTCTATGGTTCTCAAAAGAGGCAGCGGGGAAGGTTAGGGAGAAAAAGATAGCATTCAGGAAGTATAAGGAAACAGAAGGAACAGGACAGAGAACTGTACCAATTAAAGCAGAAGGAAGTGGAGAAGGCAGTCAGAATAGCAAAGGCCCAAACTGAGAAAAAGATAGCCAACTCAGTTAAGAAGAGGATAAAACATTTATAGGTACATTAGGGAGTGAAGAAAGACCAGGGAGGGATAGTGAAGTTTAATAAAGGGGGCAAAGGGTGACAGTGACAAAGCAGAGATACTGAGAATAATACTTCTGCTCACTATTCACAAAAGAAGAGGCGGGGGAGGTACCTAACCATGTAATAGTAGCACACTGGATGGGGGGGGGGTCGATACCAGTCCATTCACAGAAGAAAGGGTCCTGAAATAACTCCTAAAACTGAAGGTTGACAATGTAATGAGGCCTGATGGGATTCACCCCAGAATTCTAAAAGATCTAAGGGGAGAACTAGTGGCACCACTACCCTTTTTAACAAATCATGGGAGGAGGGTGTGGTACCTGAGGACTGGAGGAGGGTGGATGTGATTCCCCTTCATAAACATAGGAGCAAGGCAGAGGCAGGAAACTACAGACCTATTAGTTTGACCTCAGTGGAAGGGAAAATGCTGGAATCACTTCTGAAAGAAATAATTGTCGAGTACCTAGAGGCCAGCAGGGAACAGGACCCAAGGCAGCATGGATTCTCAGCGGGAAGGTCATGTCAGGTGAATCTAATAGAGTTCTTTGAATGGGTGACCAAAGTAGTAGACCATGGAGGGGCCGTGGACGTGGCATACCTAGACTTTAGCAAGGCATTTGACACAGTCCCACATAAAAGATTAATAAACAAGTTAGCCAGTCTGGGAGTGGGTCCCAGGGTTGTAACCTGGGTAAGAAATTGGCTGGACAACAGGACACAGAGGGTAATAGTAAACGGAGTCCACTCCAAAGAAAGGGGGGTTACTAGCGGGGTACCACAGGGTTCAGTACTGGGACCAGTCCTCTTTAATGTCTTTATAGGTGACACTGCAGAGGAACAGGAAGGAAAAAATATGCCTCTTTACAGACAACACAAAGATCTATAGCAGGGTTGATACACAAGGGGAGTGGAAAGGATGAGAAGGGACTTGGCAAGGTTAGAGGAATGGTCAAAAGTATGGCAGCTTAGATTCAATGCAAAGAAGTACAGAGTAATGCACCTGGGAAACAAAAATCCAAGGAAAGAGTACACAGTGGGGGGTTATTAATGACAACAAAAATGGAAAGGGACCTGGGGTAGTCATGTCAGTTGACCTAAAGGTAGGTAAGCAATATGAGAAGGCAGTAAGGAGGGCTAAGGAGATACTGGGATGCATCACCAGTAGAAAACAGTAGTTGTTGTCCCTCTGTACAGACAGTTGGTGAGACCCCATCTGGTGTACTGCATGCAGTTCTGGAGACTCCATCTCCGCAAGGACATAGACAGGATGGAGGCAGTCCAGAGGAGGGCAACTAAAATGGTTCAGTGTTGGCACTAGAAGCCATACGAAGAGAGACTAAAAGAGCTTAATATGTATACCCTCGAGGAAAGGAGGTGGGGGGGGATGACATGGTAGAAACTCTCCAGTACCTCAATCAGTGTTCCCATTAAGGTTGCAGATCTGGGGGTGCACTGCACCCTCTCCAAAAATGTTCAGGGGTACAAAATAAATTATAAGGGTTCATTCTACTATTTGTACAACATTTTTGTTTGGTACATGTAACCCCTAGATGGCGCTATCCCAGGGGCTACTACCCCTGCCTGATTTGCCTCTAACAGGTTGAGGGGCCTGGATCCAATGGCGGGTGCCTCCACCCAGAGGTCAGGGTTTGCAATAGTTAAACTAACTTGGTCACAGCCCTCTGGGACACTGCAACCCCTTTCTTCCCACTAGTGGCCACACAATATATCAGAATTACCTTCACAGTATACACTTACCCCCAGGTCTGGTTCCGCACTGGGACCTCCTTGAAATGAGATAACAGTGCAACAATCACAGTACAGTACTTTAACATAGACAAATACCTCAGGCAGTATAACTTTGCTGAAACAAGCAGCTCTGATTTATTTAGGGGGATATAACAAGGACAGGGGGAAATCAGGTTACTTAGCTTATCACTCTAATAATCTACCTATGGCTCTGTGCACAGGCCTATCCCTATCAGTTACTGTCCCTGGGTACCCAAGCCCTAGTGGCTAGTCCAAACCGTGGCAGCTGGTAGGGGCCCTTTCACACAGAGAAAAAGGAGAATTAAACAGTCAGCAGTACAGTAATTCCATTTGGATTTAATGTGGCAATTCAACAGGGAGCGACCCTGAATTAGTACTCACGACCTCCAAATAAGATAGGGTCCTTCAATGTCAGCAGGGCTCACTTGAGGTACACAAACCTCTTCACACATCCATATAAAAGAAAGCACTATACCAGGCAGGCTGCATCTGTATCCCGATCGCAATTACTGCACAATACCGGAGAACACACAGCAGATTCAGTTCCTGACAGACCGAGTGCAATTTTCAGCAATTCCTCCAGTCTTCTACAGGGTGAGCCTGGTTTCTACTCTTCAGAGATCCTTTGATTCTTTTCACAGGACGGATTCAGTCCTAACAAGCAGTTACATAAGCTGCAGACCGGAACTCTGGGCCTTACACACGTTTTTTTGACTAAAACTGCACACTGAAAAAGCACAGGGCTCCTTCCTTCTTCACTGCCAAAGCTCAACTGAAACTCCAACCGACAAAACCGGGCACTTCCTTTGAGTTCCTCCCAGTTCTTGACTGGATTGGCTGTCACTCACAATAGGCTGCTGCTGTTGGTCCAAAAAGGCACTGAAGTCTAAACTACATCTCCCAGAGTCACTGCCCATACAATCCTCTTGTGGCTGGCTCAGATTATGAGTCCAAGTTCTGATTCGTCCAAGGCACCATTTTAGAGCTAGCTTACCCCACACTGATTGGTCCAGTTCAGCAGTTCAAAACTAGAATGGGAACTAGCAGACACAGTTCTGACTGCAAAGAAAGCAGGTTAGACAAACTGTAATTTCATTATTACTCTAAATAATTTCTGGCAAACAGTTACATCTTTCAGATAGGTTCCCTTTGCACTCCTAGTGACTGCAAAATGAAGTGAATTGGCAGCAGCTCGAGTGGTACTCAGAGGAGCACACAGTCCCCATACAAACTAATTATGTCTGCAAGCAGACAGCTCTTAAAGAGAAGACAGTACCAGAGGCTCTAAAACACTCACTGATAAATGGCTTAAATGCCAAACACCATTCAGGCTTGGAGCATTCAAGCAAGCTCCTGGAAGTCTTTTGGGAACCCCCATTTGCAGGGGGGTTCCATACATATACTTCAAACAGAATTATGGGGTACAGTGTACCCCTTCACACAAAAATATACTTGAATTTCATCATTTGTACTTGAATCAAGTACAGATGGGGGTAAATGGGAACACTGACTTCAAGGGAATCAACAAAGTCCAAGAGGGTAGTATCTTTCAGAAAAAGAGATGTGCAAGAACAAGGGGGCATAATTTGAAGATACAGGGGGATGACTTGGGGGGCAACATGAAGTATTTTTTTTTCACAGAGAGGGTGGTGGACACATAGAAAGGCCTTTCTGAGGAGGTCGTGGGGTCAAAAACAGTGGAGGAATTTAAGAATGCATGGGACAGATATGAGGCAATTCTAGTAGGAGGAAGTAGGCTGTTGGTAAAACTAGGATCTGCAGCTTATCCGATAGGTAGGGAAATGGGCAGACTGGGTGGGCCAAGTGGTGCTTATCTGCTGTCAAAGTCTGTTTCTATGTTTCTGCACAGTGGTGGCATGCTCCCATGGTGCCGTAGCCTGGTGGTACTAGTGGCAGCATGACACGGGCCAGGGACTGACCTGTGACACATACCCACGGTGGTACACCGTAGGTGCACACAGTGTGCCCATTCCAGGCCCATTCAACAGGGAGCCACAGACATGTCACCGGTGCCTGCCATGTAGTGCGACACCGCCACAGGGGCACTGCAGTGGGTCTTTGTGGTGTTCCTGTGGTGCACATTGCACAACAATGGGTAGTGCAGGGCAGGGGTGACACAACCTGTGGCCTGGGGGTGACATGGGCATGCCTCATGGCCACCTGACCCTTCTGGTGTTGGGCTTGCAGCCATCATGGGCACGTACATGGCCAGTGTTAAACTGGCCAACTGGGTTACCTGGAGTGGTCCAGGTGAGACCCACACACTCTGGTACCTGGTCACCTTCTGAACACTGACATTCCTTGTGTGTATTGCCATGTTCCTATCATGTGTGGTCTTCTGTGGGTGGCCTGGTTTCTACTCTTCAGATTCCTGATTTTCTTTACAGGATTGATTCAGTCCAACAAGCAGTTACACAAGCTGCAGACTGGAACTCTGGGCCTTACATACGTTTCCGACTAAATCTGCACACTGAAAAGCACAGGGCTCCTTCCTTCTTCACTGCCAGAGCTCAACTGAAACTCTAACAGACAAAACTGGCACTTCCTTTGAGTTCCTCCCAGTTCTTGACTGGATTGTGTCACCAATAGACTGCTCTGTTGGTCCAAAAGGTGCTGAAGTCTAAACTACATCTCCTCAGAGTCACTGCCTATACAATCCTCTTGTGGCTGGCTCAGGATTATGAGTCCAAGTTCTGATTCGTCCAAGGCACCATTTTAGAGCTAGCTTACTTACACTGATTGGTCCAGTTCTAGCAGTTCAAAACCAGAATGGGGAACTAGGCAGACACTGTTCTGACTGCAAAGAAAGCAGGTTAGACAAACTGTAATTTCATTATTACTTCTAAATGGTTTCTGCAACAGTTACATCTTCAGAGAATCTTTGCATCCTAGTGACTGCAAAATGGAGGAATTGGCAGCAGCTCGAGTGGTATTTAATCAAAGAAACATAGTTCTTTCATATAAATTAATTATACTCAGAAGCAGATAGTTTGAAGAGATAGTACAGAGGTTTTAGACATTACTGATAAATGGCTTAAGAATGCCAAACACTATTCAGGCTTGGAGCATTCAAGCAAGCTCCTGGAAGTGTTTTGGGAACTCCCATTTGCAGGGGGTTACACTTGAATGCTTCAAGCCTGAATGGTGTTTGACGTTTAAGCCATTTATCAGTGAGTGTTTTTAGAGCCTCTGGTACTGTCTCTTTAAGAGCTGTCTGCTTGCAGACATAATTAGTTTGTATGGGGGGACTGTGTGTTTCTCTGCTTGAGTACTACTTGAGCTGCTGCCAATTCACTCCATTTTTGCAGTCACTAGGAGTGCAAAGGGAACCTATCTGAAAGATGCAACTGTTTGCCAGAAATCATTTAGAGTAATAATGAAATTACAGTTTGTCTAACCTGCTTTTCTTTGCAGTCAGAACTGTGTATGCCTAGTTCCCCATTCTAGTTTTGAACTGCTGAACTAGATCAATCAGTGTGGGTTAAGGTAGCTCTAAAATGGTGCCTTGAAGAATCAGAACTTGACTCATAATCTGAGCCAGCCACAAGAGGACTAGGGCAGTGACTTGGGAGATGTAGTTTAGAGTTCATCCTTTTGGACCACATAGGGGCAGTCTATTGTGAGTGATAAGCCAATCCAGCCAAGAACTGGGAGGAACTCCAAAGGAAGTGCCCGGTTTTGTCTGCTGGAGTTTCAGTTGAGCTCTGGCAGTGAAGAGGGAAGGAGCCCTGTGCTTTTTCGGTGTGCAGTTTTAGTCGGGAAACGTGTGTAAGGCCCAGAGTTCCGGTCTGCAGCTTGTGTAACTGCTTGTTAGGACTGAATCCGTCCTGTGAAGAGAATCAAAGGATATCTGAAGAGTAGAAACCAGGCTCACCCTGTAGAAGACTGGAGAAATTGCTGAATTGCACTCGGTCTGTCAGGAACTGAATCTACTGTGTGTTCTCCCGGTATTGTGCAGTAATTGCGATCGGGATAGAGAAGCAGCCTGCCTATAGTACTTTCTTTTTTACCATATAAATGTGTGAGGAGGCTGTAGCTCAAGTGAATCCTGCTGCCATTAAAGGACTTTTGCCTGTGACTGTTTACTATATAAATGTGTGAGGAGGCTTGTAGCTCAAGTGAATCCTGCTGCTATTAAAGGACTTTTGCCTGTTGCAGTTTGCTATATAAATGTGTGAGGAGTCTCGTGGAGCTCAAGAGTAGCCCTGCTGACATTGAAGGACCCTATCTTGTTTGGAGGTCGTGAGTACTAATTCAGGGTCGCTCCATGTTGAATTGCCACATTGAACCAAATGGAATTACTGTACTGCTGACTGTTTAACTAATTTTTCTTTTCTCTGTGTGAAAGGGCCCCTACCAGCTGCCACGGTTTGGACTAGCCACTAGGGCTTGGGTACCCAGGGACAGTAACTGGTAGGGATAGGGCCTGTGTACAGAGCTATAGGTAGATGAGTAAAGTGATAAGCTAATTAACCTGATTTCCGGCCCTGTTATATCCCCCAAATAAATCAGAGCTGCTTGTTTCAGCAAAGTTATGCTGCCTGAGGTATTTGTTCTATGTTAAAGCATTGTACTGTGATTGTTGCACTGTATCTTATTTTACAGGAGGTCCCAGTGCCTGAACCAGTCCTGGGGGTAAGTGTATACTGTGAAGGTAATTCTAATATATTGTGGGCCACTAGTGGAAAGAAAGGGGGGCTGCAGTGTCCCAGAGGGCTGTGACCAAGTTAGTTTAACTATTGCAAACCCTGACCTCTGGGTGGAGGCACCCGACATCGGATCCAAGCCCCTCAACCTGTTAGTGGCAAATTAGGCAGGGGTAGTAGCCCCTGGGATAGCGCCATCTAGGGGTTACACGTATATAAAATTTATGCATGCCACAGTATTTCTTTGGTTCCAAGGAATAGTAAGCACAAAAGGAAAGGCATATCTATGATCCATTACTTGTCACCCTATGTTACAACACAGTGGAGGTACATTCCTATAAGTACACATTATTATAAAGAAAAGAATAATATGGTGACTTATACAGTCATGACCATGGGCTTTTCTGTATTGCTTTACATCATCAATGGGGGAGGTAGTTAATACATACTGATAATACAGTCCCCTGTTGGGGTAGTTGGTACAGCCCAAAAGTTCCAGGGTTTGAGGGCTTGCTTCTGCAGCCCTCCCCAGCCCAACCTAGGACAGCTTGCCGCCGGAATTTGCCTCGCAGTTACGGACACGGAGGAGCCTGAGTGCACTGTGTGCACCGAAACTTTTGAACTTGCCACTTTTTGTGGTGCAGTAGCCCAATTAAATTTCATTGCCATTCAGAGGGAGCTGCTTGCATTTACCTGGTGTTAGCTGTGCTCCTTCAAGCTGAAATTTTTCAGGACTGCATTGTAATCTGATTTTTAAGCTAAATCCTGCAAATTAATTTTGTGAAATTGTTTAATTGTATGGTTGTGCTTTCCCTACCTTGTTCCAAATGCGATCTCCCTGCCACCATACCTCTCAAGTGTCCCTGATTTTCAGGGATGTCCCTGATTTCACTTCAAAATTTTACTCTGTCCCTCCTAAAATCTGTGTTCCCCTGACTAAACAGTGATGATTGTAAGAATAAAATTATGTCAAACAATACAGTCGCAGACTTCTTATTCTTCAGAAAATGTATTATATACTGAGAGTCCCTTATTCTGCCAGCTTCCTGAGTGGATAGCACCAATTTTAAAAATGTGTCCCTGGTTTTGGGCCTTTGTCCCTGATTTTTTTAAGCCTTGTCCCTGATTTATGAGGCAGGAGGTTGAGAGGCATGCCTGCCACTAGAACTTTCCCTTCCCCTCAGAACTTGCTCTGTAGTGCAACTCCTCCCCCTATTCAAGCCCCTACTCTCTCTCTCTCTCTTTATTTCTGTCTAATCTTTGATTTTCCTTCCCTATTTAAAAGGCTAACCCCTCTGTCTCCTTTCCTTTCCAGGGTTTGAGGGCTTGCTTCTGTAGCCCTCCCCAGCCCAACCTAGGACAGCTCGCCCCGGAATTTGCCTTGCAGGTATGGACACGGAGGAGCCCTGAGTGCACTGTGTGCACCAAAACTTTTGAACTTGCCACTTTTTGTGGCGCAGTAGCCCAATTAAATTTCATTGCTATTCAGAGGGAGCTGCTTGCATTTACTTGGTGTTAGCTGTGCTCCTTCAAGCTGAAATTTTTCACCCACCCCACTCTCCCCCACCTCCTCCATCTATTAAATACTCCTTTGCTCTGCCCTATACCTATCTGACTGGCCTCTGGTGATAAAGGGGCGTGGCACATAACTGTGGGCAGTCCTAGAACCTGCAGTCTACTGTGTTTGCTGCCTAAGTCCTGCTTCTGGAAAATATGAGGGACAGAAACTGCTCTGATCACTACGGCATGCTTACAAGGGGGATTTCATTTTCCTGCTCCCCCCCATCCTAGCAGGACAGGGGTATTCTCCTACTAACTACCAATTCATTAGAAAATCCATACTGGTATATTGTATCATCTGAAATCCCAGCAGAAACAAGATACCAGTTCACACCTGATAATCGGCCCTAAGACTGATTATTGCGGAGGATTTAGTGTTTCTCACCTGACTTTCCTCCATAGACAGGGTACCCATCCTATGTCTGAATAACTGCCTAAGACAGGATAAAAGAGCTTGTTACTGGCACCTCTGCTAGCATAGCATGCCTCTCCAGAAGTTTACCCACGATCACGTGCCACATGGGGCACACAACCCTTGGGCCCCTCTCTCCAGTAGGGGGGTACTACTGATGACAGTCTGTACACTGTCCCTTCTCTGGGCGGACAGGCTCATAGGCCTAGGGCATCCAGAAATAAGGGGACAAAGGTACAATGACACCCCTCTTGTCAGCCTCTACAATGGAATGCCCCGCTCCAGCTTACTTGCCCTCTCCTCAGCCCACAAGCTCATAAGAAAGGGGATATGCTACGATATCTTCCACTTTGCGAGCAGGATGTGCCGAGGCAACCGAATCCCATCGGCCAGCCCAAAATTACTCTGCCTTCTAGCTGCGTTATTACTCCTGGCAGGTGACATACAACCTAACCCTGGCCCTAACACCACCAACTTCTCAATAACATCTCCTCATGACCCCCACTGGGTGTCCACAAATGGATTAAAGATAGCGCATATGAACGTATGCAGCCTAAGATCAAAAATACAAGAGGTACAATCCTGGCGTGATCTCTACAAGCCTGATATCCTTGCCATCTCAGAGACATGGCTTAAGGCACATCCCTGATCACGAGATACTGGCCCAAGGTTATAGTATGTACCGTAAGGACAGGTTGACCAAAAGAGGGGGCAGTGTACTCATTTACATCAACGTAGCCCTAACTGTATCGCTCCTCACCTTGCAGCAACATACCTCCCCTGATGGTGAATCTATATTCATCCAAGTCACCTAGGGCACAACAAGCAACTTGCTATTGGTTGCGTTTACCACCATCAAATTGAGCTCTTCAATCCCTAGAAGCAATAAGAAAAATCACGACCCAAGTTGTTTCTTCGGAGCTCCTTATTCTGGGTGACTTCAGCCTAAACTGGGCCCAGGATCCTAACAACGCCCTTATGGCACTGACCCAAGAAACAAACCTGGTACAGGTCATCTTAGAACCAACTAGATTTAACTACAAATCAGGGAACCACACCACCCTTGATTGGGCTCTGGTGTCCAATCCCGCCAACATCCAGAAAGCCGGCATAATGGCAGACTCCTTGAGTGACCACTCCCCCATATTCTGCATCTGGAAGAACAGAGCGCCCAAGTTCCAACCCAGAATACTCACTGCTCGTGACTACACAAACTTCTCAGCAGTGCAGTTTAATGACTACCTACACAGTCTGGACTAGAGCCCAATTAAGCTCCTCCCCACCTTGGCTGAGGCTCTGGAGCATTTCCACAGCGCAATATGTACAGCAGCTAACCTCTTCACCTCCTTGAAAAAATGTAGAACAAAGGGTAGCTGCTACAAGTGGATCTCTCCATTCTTAAAAACCCTTATGGTCAGCTGAGACAAGGCCTGGAAGAAGTTCAAGCTCTCTTCCCTTCCCTTCCTGCCGACCTCCTGTCATACAAGGTCTTAAGAAACAAATGCAAGAGAGCCATCAAACTTGCAAAAAGGGAGTATGTCACTCACCTACAAAAAAACAATTTGGGCAACCCTAAACAATTCTGGTATCACGTCAACAACCTGATCGGGGGTAACACTAAGACTGAATCAGGCCCCATTGAGGTCAATGGTCAGCCGGTGAGCGACTCCCTCGAAATTGCTACTGCCCTCAACAGTCACTTTGGTAACCTCGATGCCTTCAAGGTCGGCCTGCCCTCGCCGACCTCGGCTCCTAATGTTATGGAGCCTACTCACCTTGACCGGTCCCTCCTTCCATCTAAGACTGGTGAAGACAAAAGAGGTCCAATCCCTCCTAAGGGTTCTGAAAGACAAAGGCTCAGGAGGTCCTGATGGGATAAACCCTCGGCTACTTAAGGCTGGCGCACCATCCCTCACCAGACCCCTGACCTGGCTCATAAACAGATCCCAACTTGAAGGGACTGTTCCAGACCAGTGAAAACAGGCCAACATGGTCCCTATTCACAAGGGTGGCTCCAGGGAAAACATAAGCAATTACAGGCCTATTTCCCTGCTCAGTACACTTATAGAGCTACAGGAAAGGTTAGTCTGTGGCCAACTCCGTGACTACCTGGAGTCCCATCAGCTAATTGCACGTTCACAGCATGGTTTTAGAACTAACCATGGGACTAACACCGCACTCATCCATCTCTTGAATGACTTGCTCAGAGCAATGGATAATGGGACACCCACTGGCGCCGTTTTTATAGACCTTTCCAAAGCTTTCGACCTTGTGGATCACAAACTCCTGCTACTAAAACTGGATAAAATTGGCCTAGACCCCCTCGCCCTCAAATGGTTTGGGAGTTACCTATCGGGCTGATCCCAGAGGGTCATCTGGAAGGGTGCTGCCTCGGGTCCTCTACCCCTTACAGAGGGAGTACCGCAGGGCTCGATCCTCAGCCCACTCCTTTTCTCCATATTTACTAATGACCTAAGCCTCCACTGTGGGGGAAACTCGGTAGTTCAGTACGCGGATGACACCGTCATCTACCGATCCCTGGATAACATTGGAGCTCTAGGTCCCCTTCTCCAAGCCGACCTAGCATCTCTTGAGGCCTGGCTGAGAGCAAATAGAATGGTCCTAAATGCAGGCAAAACTAAGGCGATGCTATTCGAACAAAACACCCTTGGACATGACAGGTCTAAATCCCTGCAACTCACTGCTGTCTCGGGAAATGACATTGAGGTTGTGCCCTCCTTAAAATACTTAGGTCTAACATTGGACCATTGCCTTACCTTCAAGTACCACATAGATCAGGTCACCAAGACCATACACCGCAAACTTAGTACTCTGTACCGGCTAAAAGACCAGCTCATCCCTGAGGCCAGGACCTCAGTCGCCACAAGTGTCCTCCTCCCCACCCTGACTTACACTGCCCCGATCTTACAGGGCATGGCCAAGCAGGAGGTCACCAAGATGCAAATCCTGTATAACAAGGTAGCCCGGTTTGCTACCCAGGACCACTCACGAAGGCACCATTGTGACACACTTGCCCAGCTATGCTGGCCCTCGCTGACCTCTTGTCTCCACTACCCCCTGCTCTGCTTGACCTTCAAGGTACTCAGCCCTTCAGCTCCACCCAGCATCGCTGGAACTATCGCACTCAAACATAACCCCAGAAGCCTACGGACATCTGGACATACACTGCTTTAAGTTTCCAGAGTCAGGACTAATGTTGGCATCAGGTCGTTCTCCTACTCAGCCCCCTACCATCCCTAGTGCAGGAAGCCTCCTCACTGATGAACTTCCACACCAGACTCAAAGCCTATATGTCTGATACTAGCACTTGTCATTTCCCACATTATGACCCGCCCCAACTTGCTTCTATCCTCCTAACATCCAGATCCTCCAAGCACCTTATCAGGTTATATGGTGCTTCCCTTTAGGCATAGTACCAGAGCTAACTTTCCACTGAACCATGCCAATAGTAAACAATGAGCTTACCATGTAAAATTACATTTCTTCTGCACCTTTTGTTATTTCTGCTGTCAACATATTTGTAAGGACTGATGCATGATGATAACCACGGCTGTAACCTGCTCACACATCTGAAACTACTCTGTAACCCAAGTCTTTCTCTGTATGAAAATATGTATTGTTATCCCGGGTCGCCCTTGAAAAAGGGACCTTCGGGGCTCAGTGGGCCTACCTGGTCACCAAATTTGAAATAAATAAATAAATAAACTTAAGCACAGACCCCTAGAAACATGGAGCAGTCTGACTGCAGTAGCTGCCCCAGTTAATGCTGTACCAAGAGATGGGGTAGGCAGCATGGATTGAGCGCTCTGCAAGATTTGAATTTTGACTCCTAGTTTGTTATTTAGCTCGAAGGAATGTGTAACCTTAAGGTAGGTTGGGGTCGTCTAGTAATAGGGGGCCCCCTAAATTTAGAAATCTCTTCCTGTTAAACTGAGACTTTCAAATTGGCTAACCTGCTTGCTTTCATTTTGTAGGGCCCACAGTGCCTAACATGGTGACCAGATGCTGTTAGTAGGGTTTCTTTTGCCAAGGGTCTGCTTTTATAAATGAGCCTCTGGCTCAAAGGTTGTTAAACTGATGTTCTAATAAGGAAATAAATAAATTATATCGAAAATGCATATTAGTAATGCTGGGGGCCCTTTGAAGTAAACACTCTTCAATCAAATATTTTTCTTCAATCTTTCTTTTTATTGTCTTCTCCTATGTTTCGCTCGAACTGGAGCTTGTTCACGGAGTTTGAATTTTACTCATTCTTTTTAAATATCTGTAAATACATTTATTTCATGTTAGTAATCCATACTTTATAAAGTAATACCGTTTTTATATATTTCATTTACAGTTCTAGGTGTATACCCATACCATTCAATAAAGATTATTGCTTGTACACCCTTGTATTGTATGTTCTTATTTATCCACAAGGTGTGTGTTTGCACTTATTTTAAAATTCAGTTAAATCCTGTAATGACATACACAGAGTATTTATGAACACAGTGCTGCTCACAACTTGAAACTGCGTTTAACTACTGCCAAAAGGCTTGTCTCCTTTTTAACTGGTTTGCAGCATACCTTATAGTAAACATGGAACTTCTTAAGTTTTGAAGGCTAGTTTAGGGCCTGTAATGACATATGTAACCCCTAGATGGCGCTATCCCAGGGGCTACTACCCCTGCCTGATTTGCCACTAACAGGTTGAGGGGCCTGGATCCAATGGCGGGTGCCTCCACCCAGAGGTCAGGGTTTGCAATAGTTAAACTAACTTGGTCACAGCCCTCTGGGACACTGCAACCCCTTTCTTCCCACTAGTGGCCCACACAATATATCAGAATTACCTTCACAGTATACACTTACCCCAGGTCTGGTTCGGCACTGGGACCTCCTGTGAAATGAGATACAGTGCAACAATCACAGTACAGTACTTTAACATAGACAAATACCTCAGGCAGTATAACTCTTGCTGAAACAAGCAGCTCTGATTTATTTAGGGGGATATAACAAGGACAGGGAAATCAGGTTAATTAGCTTATCACTCTAATAATCTACCTATGGCTCTGTGCACAGGCCTATCCCTATCAGTTACTGTCCCTGGGTACCCCAAGCCCTAGTGGCTGAGTCAAACCGTGGCAGCTGGTAGGGCCCTTTTCACACAGAGGAAAGGAGAATTAAACAGTCAGCAGTACAGTAATTCCATTTGGATTTAATGTGGCAATTCAACAGGGAGCGACCCTGAATTAGTACTCACGACCTCCAAATAAGATAGGGTCCTTCAATGTCAGCAGGGCTCACTTGAGGTACACAAACCTCTTCACACATCCATATAAAAGAAAGCACTATACCAGGTAGGCTGCATCTGTATCCCGATCGCAATTACTGCAATACCGGGAGAACACACAGCAGATTCAGTTCCTGACAGACCGAGTGCAATTTTCAGCAATTCCTCCAGTCTTCTACAGGGTGAGCCTGGTTTCTACTCTTCAGAGATCCTTTGATTCTTTTCACAGGACGGATTCAGTCCTAACAAGCTGTTACACAAGCTGCAGACGGAACTCTGGGCCTTACACGCTTTTGACTAAAACTGCACACTGAAAAGCACAGGCTCCTTCCTTCTTCACTGCCAAAGCTCAACTGAAACTCCAACCGACAAAACGGGCACTTCCTTTGAGTTCCTCCCAGTTCTTGACTGATTGGCTGTCACTCACAATAGACTGCTGCTGTTGGTCCAAAAGGCATTGAAGTCTAAACTACATCTCCCAGAGTCACTGCCCATACAATCCTCTTGTGGCTGGCTCAGATTATGAGTCCAAGTTCTGATTCGTCCAAGGCACCATTTTAGAGCTAGCTTACCCACACTGATTGGTCCAGTTCAGCAGTTCAAAACTAGAATGGGGAACTAGCAGACACAGTTCTGACTGCAAAGAAAGCAGGTTAGACAAACTGTAATTTCATTATTACTTAAATAATTTCTGGCAAACAGTTACATCTTTCAGATAGGTTCCCTTGCACTCCTAGTGACTGCAAAAATGAAGTGAATTGGCAGCAGCTTGAGTGGTACTCAATCAAAGAAACACACAGTCCCCATACAAACTAATTATGTCTGCAAGCAGACAGCTCTTAAAGAGACAGTACCAGAGGTTCTAAAAACACTCACTGATAAATGGCTTAAACGCCAAACACCATTCAGGCTTGGAGCATTCAAGCAAGCTCCTGGAAGTCTTTTGGGAACCCCCATTTGCAGGGGGGTTACACATACACATAATTATTTTAACACCCTGCTAGTAACACAGTGAATTTTATTTAAATATTGCCAAAAGGAGGCTTATGTGTTGTTTATCTTGTTGGCAGCATACCTTAAAAGAGACTGTGAGCTTCTTTGAGTGAGATTTGCTTCTTTGTGATCTGTGAAAATATAACCAAAGTTTTCCTCGGTCGGTCTCTTGTAACATCGTTTCATTTTTCTATTCAGAATTCTAAATCAAACTTCTAAGTATTCTTTTGTAATTTTACTGCTTACCCTCACTCCTTGCTTTCAGTTCTCTCTTTTTAAATTTAATTCCTCTGCGTGTAAGCACTATGGCCCAACGAATTTCACTTGTAGCTACTTCCTTGTTACCTCTTGCCCGATTTTGTGTGATCCCGTGGTGAGACCAGCAGTGACGTCACACCGAGTTGACCGCGCATGCACGATCTCGGTTGCTAAGCAGCCGAACACTGCTGCACTGCTAGTGCAGTCAGGTGCTCACAAAAATGGGCCATTTGTTCCTCGTTGCTGCAGCTCTTGTGTTTATAGCATTTATTATTACTTTCTTGTGAGGATTTACCAAAATATTGACCATTCTTACACCATGTTTGTATTCATGGGGTGGCATGAGAGGAAAATAGGCTAAGATTAACTGTTCTCTTTCAAAGATTCAAGTGCCGCAAACGTTTGGCAAATATTATCGGCTATCTTCATATCAAAGTTGTGATACTATGAAAGTTTATGGTAGTCTTGAGTAGTGGCTTGTCTGTTATCACCACCTTTTATCAAGTGGTATTATCGCTTCAAATATTACAACAGAATGAGCTGATCTGGGCAGTTTTTAAATACATAGTGTTAAAGGTTATTTTCACTTTTGACCTTCCTCGTAGGATAACCATGGTTTATTTAGTTTTTGTTAACCCTATATTATTAGCTACAGGTTGCCCTTACAGCTATAAGACAGAATAACAAGGTTTACAACTTAATTGTGTTACATACTGCCAGAGGTCATTCGCAACTTGACCTTCCTGTAGTTCTTGTCACATCATGCCCCTTCTGGGTCTCTCAAAGCAATTCTGCATATTCAGAACAAAATAATGAAGTCAACAATAAAAATGTAGCGCCTAAAGTATCATCATGTATTGAATTACTGGAGGTTTTTATTGCTTGATTCCAGTGCAGTAAACGGTTAGGTTAATATTATTGGCTATCTTCATACCCAAGTTCTGATATTATAAATGTTTATGGTCATCTGAATAATGGCCTTCCTGTTATCTCCACCTTTTATCAAGTGCCATTATTACTTCAAATATTACAGCAGAATGAGCTGATCTGGGCAATTTTTAATGTGAAAGGTTATTTGCACTTTGACCTTCCCAGTAAGACAACCATGGTCTATTTAATTTTTGTTAATCCTATATTATTTGCCACGGGTTGCCCTTATAGCTGTAAGGCAGAATAATAAGGTTTAAACCATCATTTTGTTACCTACTGCCAGAGGTCATTTGCAACTTGACCTTCCTGTGGTTCTTATCATTGCATGCCCCTTCTGGGTCTCTCAAGGCCACAGGTTGCCCTTACAGCTGGAAGACAGAATAATAAGGTTTAAACCATCATTTTGTTACATACTACCAGAGGTCATTTGCTACTTGACCTTCCTGTAGTTCTTATCACATCATGCCCCTTCTGGGTCTCTCAAGGCAATTCTACATATTCAGAACAGATTAATGAAATTAACACAAAAATTGTTAAGTCTAAAGTATCGTCGTGTATTTCACTGCTGGAGGTTATTACTGCTTGACCTTCCTATTATCCTTATTACTCCATGCTTTAAATTTTTATTAAAAAGTTGTTTCTAACTAGTACATTATTGTTCACATCATATTGTTCATCGTAAACTGTCTTTACAAGTTCTCTACATAGTGGAAAAGTTAAAGCAATCATGTATTATTTACTACCAGAGGTTATTTGCAACTTGACCTTCATGGTGCTGTCATAGATACATAGCCATGTAATTTTCATCAACTGTCCTTACAAAATCATAACGGTAGTTGGTAAAAACTCAACCATCTTCATGTAAATATTATCATAACTATAACTGGTGGATGCTGAACCATCATCTTGTAAATGCTGCTATATAATGTCTGCCTTCTGCTTACCTCTTATTATTCAGCTACTGTCATAAAATTATCTTCAGCTGTTTTATTCTACAGCTCTCAGCGAACCAAACTCAGAACACCATAATAAAATCTAAACAATTGTCGTTTATATTACACTGGGGTCAATTGCAACTTGACCTCCCTATTTGTCAATACTGAAAGTTGTTCTATAGCTTAACACTCGTTATTATCTATTTATGTAGTTATTTCTCTATTGTATTTATAAGTACCATGTGTTTTTATTTCTGTTTATATGCTATTATACCCACCCTCCCTGCCTGTCCGATCTAAGTTTATGCCTGCCAGTTAGTTTCTACATTCATCCCAGTCTCATGGTCCAGTGTGTTCAAGTGAAATATCCACCGCATTTCTGCTCTTGAAAGAAAATCCTGGTCATTACCTCCTCTTTCTGGTGTTTGTACTTTTTCAAGTCCCCAGTACCTTAAAGACGCACCATTATGGCCTGCTTGCTCAAAATGTGTGGCTACCGGGGATGTCTCTTCCTTTCTCCTTATATCCCCCTTATGTTCTTGAATTCGGATTTTAAACATCCTTCTGGTTTGTCCAATGTAAAGCTTATCACAGGGGCATTGTATTACATATACTACCCCCTCTGTCATGCAGTTAATATGCTTTCTAATCAGATGACTGTATCCTGTATGTGGATGTATAAACGTTTGTTTTTTTGAAGTGTGACTGCAAACTGAGCACTTACCACAAGGAACCATGCCTGGTGCTATGGTTCCAGTAGTAATTGTGCTTCCTTATTTTCTGGTAATTTGAACTGTGATTTTACTAATTGGTCCTTCGGGTTCCTTACTCTTTTTGCAGCTATTATGGGCCCATTTCGTAGTTCTGGTATATGTTCATTTTCCATTTCTATTAAAGGCCAATGTTTATTTATCATTCTCCTGATTTCTTTTAACTTAAGGTTGTATTTGGTAGCAAATACGATCCTTTGTGATTTTTCTTTTGGTCCTTTGCCTTTTAAAAGGTCCTCTTATGTCTTATTTTTTCTTCAGCTTGTTTCAATGTCCCTGGCTTATATCCTCTGCTTCTAAACATATTCAACATAATTTCTGTTTCTTTTTCTGCATCTTGAATTACTGTGCAGTTTCGTTTCACTTTAGTCAACTGGGAGTATGGAATGCTTTGTTTTAGTTTGGTTTCATGGAAACTGTCACCATGTAGTATGGTATTTCTATCAGTTTCCTTCCTGTACCATGTTGTCTCTATTCTTTTGTTTGCCTTTTTATCTTGAGATCTAGATAGGGTACGACTTTCTTATCAAAACTCATTACAAACTTTAGATTTTTATCTTTCTTGTTAAGTTCCTCAAGAAATATTATAAGTTCTTCCTGTGTTCCTTTCCATATCATAAAAATACCATCTATAAAATAGAGCCAAGTGTGTATTTTATTAAGGAAACAGATAGAAATAAATAAATAAATAAATGCTATAAACACAGAGCTGCAGCAACGAGGAACAAATGACCCGTTTTTGTGAGCACCCGACTGTACTAGCAGTGCAGTAGAGTTAGGTTGCTTAGCAACCGAGATCGTGCATGCGTGATCAAGTCGGTGTGACGTCATGGCTGGTCTCACCATGGGATCACACAAAAACAGGCAAGAGGTAACCAGGAAGTAGCTACAAGTGAAATTCATTGGGCTATAGTGCTTACACGCAGAGGAATTAGATTTAAAAAGAGAGAACTGAGCAGCAAGGAGTGAGGGTAAGCAGTAAAATTACAAAAGAATACTTAGAAGTTTGACTTAGAATTCTGAATAGAAAAATGAAACGATGTTACAAGAGACCAACCGGGGAAAACTTTGGATATATTTTCACAGATCACAAAGAAACAAATCCCACTCAGAGAAGCTCACAGTCTCTTTTAAGGTATGCTGCGAACAAGATAAACAACACATAAGCCTCCTTTTGGCAATATTTAAATGAAATTCACTGTGTTAGCAGCAGGGTGTTAAAATAATTATGTGTATGTCATTACAGGCCCTAAACTATCCTTCAAACGTTAAGAAGTTCCAGGATTACTATAAGGTATGCTGCAAACCAGTTAAAAAGGAGACAAGCCTTTTGGCAGTAGTTAAACTCAGTTTCAAGTTGTGAGCAGCACTGTGTTCATAAATACTCTGTGTATGTCATTACAGGATTTAACTGAATTTTAAAATAAGTGCAAACACACCCTGTGGATAAATAAGAACATACAATACAAAGGTGTATAAGCAATAATCTTTATTGATAGTGGTATGTGTATACACCAAAGAACTGTAAATGAAATATATAAAAACAGTATTACTTTAGAAAGTATGGATTACTAACATGAAACACATGTATTTACAGATATTTAAAAAGAACGAGTAAAATTCAAACCCCGTGAACAAGCTCCAAGTCGAGCGAAACATAGGGGGAAGACAATAACAAGAAAGATTGAAGACAAATATTTGATTGAAGAGTGTTTACTTCAAAGGGCCCCTAACATTACCAATATGCATTTTCTGATTTCCAAAGCCTAAATTGGGGGTGAAGAATCTAGAAGACAACCATTACCAACTAAAATAATGTTCACATCTGCTTTTATATCGAGCCTGGTGCCTCAGGTAAGTGAGGAATAATGTCCCTCCAAGGAAGTGGGGATGTGGCATGACCTATGATCTTACTTAGAGAGGTTCCTTCAGTAGGTCATCACATATAGGACTGGCGCCACCTGGCGTCGGGCCACCTGACGAACTTTTCTAGCAATACCTGACGGGGACCGCTCATCTGACGCTACTTTGACTGACGCTGTGTGACTGTATATAGTGGGCGTGTCTCATGCCTGCCCTCCAGTTCTTCCCTCACGCCTTGTGTCAGTCGCATTGCAGACTTCCAGCAGCGATCATCTTGAAAGTTTATATCATGTTGTTTTTTTACCTCGCAATTTTCAAATTATTTAGTTCCTTCTATTTGATGTCTTCTCCGAAGAAAAAGTGCTTGTCTTGTGGCACGTAGATCCCGCACAAAGACGGTCACCAGGAGTGCGTTCTCTTTCTAGGCCCAGACCATCCTATCTCTTCTTGCCCAGAGTGACGGTCTTTTAACCAGGCCACCAAAAAACGGAGAGAGCAGGCATTGGAGACCCACCTTCTTAAATCTCGTTTGGCCTCCTTGGAGAAAAAGATGGAGCGCCTCAGGGACTCGTCCGAAAAATCTTCCCCTTCTAAAAAACACAAGGAGAAGTCTAGGGAGCGGGCTCGCTCCACGGACAATGCCAGGCCGTCGACAAGCAAAGCCCAGCTGCCACCTAGAAAGCAGCTGGACGGTGTCGGACAAGACTCCAGCAGATAAGTTGGCTGCCGGCTCCTCTGGCAACCACGCCGCCTCTGCTGATAAGTTGGCACCGGCTCCTCAGGGACCCGCAGCAGCCTGGTAACCACGACTCCCCGGCTGGGGGCAGTCACCCGGCTCCAGTCGATAAGTCGGCCGGGGCTCCACCCCTGACCGCCCGACACTCCGCTAAGCCGGTTGTCTCTGATGACCGCATGGGCTCGTTCCCCTGCCGGGGCCTAAAGGCACCTCTCCTGATGTCCAGCGGGACCAGAGGTAGAAAGCTCCTCTCCCTCCTCCTCCTCCTTCCTTGCCCATGTCCTCGCATCCCCCCTCGGACGTGTCCGGTGATGGGATCGGAGGCCCCATCGATCCTGTCGATGTTGTGGCACATCTCCGTGTTCCCCTGCTGGGGTCCCGGATCAGGAGGCTCCTTCACGGCTGTCTGGCCTAACGGTGGAGGCCCCTCCACTGGCTGGCGGGATACCAGCACCTCCTCCTACGCCGGTGATTCCGACGACAGTCCCTCAGCCAGGACCGGCCGACAGGCCTTTACCTCTGGCCCCGATGCCAGACCTGGCCCCAACGCCGGAGCTCCCTCGTCCGGTCCCGACACCGGTCCCTCCGACGTCGGATCCTTTTCCAGTGCCGGATCGAGTAGCGCCGGTGCCGACGTCGGTCCCTCTGACGTGGGCTGTCCCGACACCGGACCCTCCTCCAATCTATACCATGGTGGGTCCGATGTAGGTTCCCCTGACACCAGATGCGACATCAGGGATTTATTCCAGACCCCGAACTGTCCCCCATTACCCCTTTGTGTATCCTGGGGATCCCTACCCGTGGGGGTTCCACTCCTGATTGGAGCCAGTTTGGACAGTTCCACCATGGATTTAACCCATATTCCCCTTATATGGGTTTCCAGGGGTATTATCCTCCTCTGGTTGCACCTCCTCCTCCCCCCGGTGGTTCCGGATTTCAAGACCATGATTCAGTCTTGGCAGCAGGGGGCCAGGTCGGAGTTGGTTATGGATCTAGAAGCTAGACTCCCTCAACCGCAGCTTCCTAGGTCCCCTTCCCTGAGCAGTTCTATTTCTACCATCCACGTCTCGGGGAACGCTTGACAGGATGTTCCTCTGCGGGACTTTAGTCGTCATCCTATCGAGGAGGCGGAAGATAGTTCTGATGGGAGGGAAGATTCCTCAGAGGAGGAGCATGTGGAGGACCCTGAGGATATGAAAGGAAGGATGTCCCCAAAGTCCCCCCTGGAGGATCCTTCCTTTTCGGACCTCTTGAGGGCCTTAAGGGACCACTTCGACTGGGAGTCGGAGGACCAGGATCCTAAGCTGCAGAGACTAGTGGAACACTTGGACTTAGAGTCTCTGCCCTCTATTCCAGTTCCCCCAAAGATGGCACCTCATCAAGACCTCACCACCACCGTTTGGCAGATGTCTCATTCTATCCTAGCTGTCCCCAAGAGGGTGGACAGGCTCTACCGGGTGCCAAAGGACGCCCCTTTTCTGAAGGCTCATCCCAAGGCAGACTCTGTGGTCATTTTGGTTGCTCATGACCGCCCACAGCTCCTAAGCACATGAGCACGACACCTCCTGACAAAGAGTCGAGGCTGATGGAGCCAGTTCAGGAAGAAAGGTCTACTAAATCAACCACTTGCGCCATTCACTTCCCTTAGCTACGTGGCCCCTTATGTGTCCCACAAAAAACAGGCTATGGCCAGGTTAGAGGCGAAGGTCCAATCAATGGACCCTTTGCCCTCAAGGAGGAACTTGCCAAGTATCTCTGCCTCGCCAAGATTTCCTGTAGAGCATGCTCTTGAGCCACTTACGACTCTGTGATTCAGTGGCCTGTACTTGACAGCTGCCACTGCCTGCCCTGGGGCAGCATTCCTGGCTTCATCTCTCTGGGCTCACCAACGAAGTCCAGTTGGCAATTCAGGATGCCCCTTAGGGGTTCAGTCTTTTGGTGGGGATACAAGGACATCATAACGGATCTACAGGACAAGGGTGTGGCCCTTAGATCCATTAGGTCCATGTACCAATTGGGCACCCAGCAACAGCAGTAGCCCTTTCGGAAAAGGACTGCGAGGCAGTGGAAGAACGCTCAGGCATGACACCAAGGTAAGTGTAAGGTCACGGGTACCGCTACACCTCCTGCCCCCAAGAATCAGCGACATTCAGGGGGAACTCCTCCTGAACGTCCCACTATTTCTTGACTCTCCGGCCCCACTGCATCCTCAGTCTCACTACGGGGAGCAGGTGGGGGGGAGGTTCACCGCCACGCACAGGAGTGGAGGCGATAACCTCAGACGAATGGGTCCTGCAACTGCGTGTCCGTCGGACACACCATCGAAGTTTCTGGAGATTCCTCCAGACTCTCCTCTGCAAAGTCCTCTTACTCCTGGGACCAGGCCCTTCTCTTTTGCGAGGAAGTCAATTCGCTCTTGCTCAAAGAAGCAATCGGGCGAGTTCCTTGAACAAAGGGAAAAGGGTTTTGTTCTCATTTCTTCCTGGTTCCAAAAAGACCGGGACTTCAGACCCATACTCGACTTGAGTCAACTCAGTCAGTATGTCGAGTACAAGAAATTCAGATGCTGACGCTCCAGGGCCTTCTTCCTCTACTGATGGAGAATTATTGGCTGTGCACCCTGGTCATGCAGGATGCTTACCTGCACATCCCCGTTTTCCCTAGCCACCACTGATTCCTGTGTTTCTGTTTCCAAGGAGAGCATTTCCAGTTCAGGGCGCTCCCCTTTGGTCTCTCTTCGGCACCTCAGGTTTTTACCAAGTGCTTGGCGGTGGTGGCGGCTTTCCTGCACTGCAGGGGTATTGCGGTGTTCCCTTACCTGGACGACTGGCTGATATCAGCCCCATCCAGGGACCTTTTGTTCGAAACTCTTTCTTTTACACTGGACTTATTCAACCGACTCAGGATCACGGTCAACGTTCCCAAGTCATCTCTCATCCCTGTCCAGAGACTGCAGTTTATTGGGGCAGTTCTGGATACCATCCAGTGCAGAGCTTTCCTCCCTCCAGACGGGGTGGAGACCCTGGTCAGTCACACTCGAAAAGTGGCCTCCCTCCAGACCATCCCTGCTCAGGAGGTCCTTCGTCTTTTGGGACTGATGGTGGCCTCCATCACCACCGTTCCCCTAGCAAGGCTACATATGAGAATTACTCAGTGGTCATTGCGGGTGCAGTGGGATCAGCTCCTAGATGACCTGGACCATTCGGTACTGGTCTCTTCAGTGGTCCTGAGGGATTTACAGTGGTGGGAGGATTCTCACAACCTTTCCCTGGGACTTCCGTTCTGAAACCCTGCACCAGCAGCTACCCTCACCATGGATGCCTCAAATATGATGTGGGGAGCTCACCTGGGGGAACATCAAGCTCAAGGCCTTTAGTCAGGCCTGGAGACTTCTCTCCACATCAATGTTCTGGAGCTCAGGGCGGTCCTATTGTCTTACAGGCCTTTCAGACTCTGCTACCCAAGGGAACACTGCTGATCCAAACGGACAATATGTCGGTAGTTTGGTACATCAACAAACAAGGAGGAACCCGGTCATACCCTCTTTGCAGGGAGGCGACCCGGGTGTGGAACTGGGCAGTCCAGCTTCATCTGGTCCTGGTGGCTGTACACATTCCAGGCGTTCTCAGTGTCCTGGCGGACAGTCTCAGCAGAACTCGGACCCTCGCCCACGAGTGGGAACTGCATCAGGAAGTGGCGGATTCCATCTTCCAGAATTGGGGACGTCCGGAAATCGACCTCTTCACCTCCCAATTCAAAGCAAAGCTTCCCAAGTTTTGCTCGCTCGCACCAGAGCAAGGTGCTTTCTGGAACGACGCATTATCTCTATCATGGACAGGAAAATTCTTATACGCTTTCCCTCCTTTTCCCATTCTGCAGAGGGTTCTCCTCAAACTTCAAGCTGAGAGGGCAAGAATGATCCTCATCGCCCCTCTCTGGCCGAGACAAATCTGGTTCCCGCTGTTACAACAGCTCTCCAGGGAATCACCAGTTCCGCTTCCACTGACTCACGACCTCCTGACTCAGGATCAAGGCAGGCTGGTTCGTCCGGGGCTCAGGACCCTGCATCTTCATGCGTGGCTCCTACAGACATATTGATTTCCCGCTTTGGCATTTCCTCTAGAGTTGCTCAGGTCCTCATCAAGGCCAGAAAACCGTCCACTCGTTCCACTTACGCCATGAAGTGGAAGCTGTTTTCGATCTGGGTGGCTGCTAAGGGTTGGAACCCCTTCTCCTGTTCAGCCCCCCAAGTCATGGAATACCTCCTTCACTTATCTGTCCTATTCTTCTTTAAAGGTCCATATCTCGGCTATTTTGGCGTATAGAGGAGCTAGTGGATGGTAAACCCGTGGCTCTGTTGGAGGTCTCAAAGACATTTCTGAACGGGATCCTCCATCTGAAACCCCCCATCTGCAGCCCAACTCCACCCTGAGATTTGAACTTCGTCTTGGAAAAGCTCACCCTTCCTCCTTTTGAACCAGCTATGAGCTGTGATTTGTGCTTCCTGTCCTGGAAGGCACTCTTTCTGGTGGCAATCACCTCAGCCCGAAGGATTTCAGAGCTGCACACTCTAGTCTGCAAGGAGCCTTATTTGATTTTCCATAGGGACCGGGCGGTCCTCAGAATGCATCCGAGGTTTCTTCCCAAGGTGGTGTCAGAAGCCACGCTGAACCAATCAGTGGAGCTCCCAGTTTATTACCCCTCCCCCTCTAACAGAGGTGAGGCACTCCTTCACACAATGGATGTCCATTGGATCCTCTAGTGTTATACCCATCAGACTAAAGAGTTTCGCTCTTGCGACCAGTTGTTCATTTCTTTTGCCCCAAGATCGAGGGGCAACCCGGTTTCTAAGCAGGGCCTCTCCAAATGGTTAGGCGACTGCATTCAGTACTGTTACCAAAAGTATGATAAACCTCTTCCGGGTTCCATAAGAGGTCATTCTACTAGGGGCATGGCTGCCTCTGTGGCCTTCCTACGGAACGTTTCTACGGCTGACATTTGTGCTGCTACTACTTGGAGTTCTGTCCACACCTTTACCAAACATTACAGTCTGGACATTGCTTCTAGGTGGAGGGCTGGCTTTGGCCTAGCCATCCTGCAGGGCCTTCTGTCTTAGGCTGAGTACATTCTGGACTTCAGTTTTCTGTTGGAGTTAGTTTTTCCTCTTCCCTAGTTTCTCTCGGTCTCTCCTTGGAGGGACTGCTTGGGACTCTGTCCTATATGTGATGACCTACTGAAGGAACCATCTCGAAGTAAGATAGTGCAGTTACCTAGGAACTTACATAACAGTAGATCTTTGAGAGAGGTTCCTTCAGTAGGTCATATTTTTCCCTCCCTCCTTCCCCTCATTTTATGTCTTACAGGAACTCCAATTCCTGTTCGCTCCTGCTGTAAGGCCTCATCCTGACTCCGGCAGGAGAACTGGAGGGCGGGTGTGGGGACCGCCCACTATATACAGTCACGCTGACGTCAGTCACATGACGTTGGGTGGGCAGTCCCCCATCAGGTATTGCTAGAAAAGTCTGCTGTGCGGCCCGATGCTAGGTGGCGCCAGTCCTATATGTGATGACCTACTAAAGGAACCTCTCTCGAAGACCTACTGTTATGGTAAGTTCCTACGTAACTGTACTTTTTCCGGTTCCCTCTATTTCACTTGAACACAGAACAGTGCTTCCTTTTCGTCTGGATCACTGTGCTGTTCAGTGTTACACCCAGAGGAGGCTCAGACCTTATAGTCTGTAGCTGTGAGACACATGTAGTCAGACCTGTGAAGTGTGGAAACCACCCTCCTCCTGAATTTGGTCAGGTCAGGGATGAGCAGAGGTGACACATGAGCCTGGGGCTGGAAGTGGGCTTCTTTTTTCTCAGGGAATAATCTTTTGTCCAAGGCTGGTAACATTTCAGTCTTATATGAGGCTAAGTATACTGGTATGTTTATAAAGCGTGTGGCAGCCCAGTAAGGAGATCTTGGCTCCACCATGGGGGCAGCATGCAGGCAAGCCCACACTTTCAAGTGGATTCAATTTGGGCATGATACAGGTCTGTCTTGTAGTTCCAGTGCTGTAACCTCAGTCATTCAAGAGAGGGCAGATTCCTTTGTAGCTCATTATTGTTCTCAGGGCCATACCTAGTACCTCTGCCTTTAGGAAGGATTGGCTGGCTAAACTCCAAGGAGACAGACATTCACCCAGTCAGATCCCCCCTGTAAGACAGGTGGCATACATGGACCTGCTTAGCTGGCGTGATGGTGCTGGTCTCGTGTAGTAGGTGGCCACAGCCATGACTTCTATGTCAGCATATCTAGCAGCCCTGTTCAGGTGCTTTTTTCTTGTCCCAGGGCTGTTTGGTGCAGGCAGTAGGGACAGTGCATGTCCCTGACGGTTCGCACACACAGCTAATGCTTGCCTGATATAATGTTAGCAAAACTGCATGATTTGTCAGGATCTGCTGCACAAAAATTATGTATGCGGGCCTTGCTGCATATCTGAGACACCCAGAAATGGCTAAAATTGTTGTACAGCTGCCTTACTCAAGGTTTCCTGTACACCCTACAGGTTGGTTTATCAGCCTGAACCCATTTGGTTTAAGGTACAAGCATGCGGTGCAGTTGGAATTGTAATATGTCCCTGTTTTTCTTGTACATGCACATGTCTTCTCCTGGACCATCTTGTTTCAGGGGAAGGTGCGATCGAGCTCTGCCCTTGGATGGCAGTATATGGGTAGAGAGGTTGTCAGTATTAATTGAGGATCAATCTGGCTCTTTTGGTTCTGGAGTATGTGTATGTGTCTGTCTGTGTTGTGTTTTATAATATAGTAGTTTAAACCTTTCCTTCTAAATTCACATTTATGTTGCCCCACTTTAAGGCTGTGTTGATTTAAAAAAGCTGCATTAACATTTCAGTGTGTGGAACCAGACTTCAGTAAAAATACCACCTAATCAGAAGATTTATTTACTTGTAGTTTGCAGGAAATGTCACGACTGTGCTGCCCAATAAAATGAGTGTAGCATGGAGTGGTTGGGGATGGGGATGGGTGGTGGGCACTTCCCCTGCCAAAAAAGAAAAACCACGGATGAAAAAAACAAGGAGGTAAGAACAGAAACAATCAACCAACAACAAATGCAGTAGCCCTGAAAGCTTAGCCTAATGACAGATAAAACTGTAAACCCTGTAAGCACCACCTGTAACAATTTCACATAAGGTATACCCTGCAAAAAACACTTTGCTACAGAGAAAAATAAAGCAGTAACAAAAGATATACCTTGCAAAAAATCAATTTGAATCAGAGAAGATTACAGCAGTAATCTGTAAGCACAAAACAGTAACAGCCCTGTAGGCACACCTTACAATAATGCAGCAGAAGGTATACCCTGCAACAGCAATTTGAATCAGAGAAGATTACAGCAGTAAAATGTAAGCAAAAAATAGTATCAAATCTTGTGAGCACAAAAGAAAATAACAACACACGGTAAATCTGCCTAGCAAAAAGAAGCCTTAATCTTTTTCCTTGTTCTGATAATGTTATTCTTTGTTCTGTCCTTACAAGCAAACTTAGAAGCTAGGTGCCTTTGCCAGCAAACCTAGTAAGGGGCTTAAGGACGGCGTCAAAGGTCTGGTGCAGGAGTTTAAGGTCTGTGATATCGTTGCTGAACCTAGTTTTCCCCAAGACTCTTTGTAAGTATTTCTTTGCTTTTGGCATGACGACTCTCTTGAAGGAGAAGGGAGGGGGGCTTAGGGGAAGGGGTGCCTTAGGAAGTCAGAGGGAGTATACCAGAGAGGTTAGTGAAGGCATCATTAAGGGTATCTGCAATTATTAGTGGGTCCTGGAGAGTTCCTTTGGTATAAATCGCATTAGGGGGCATTTTTGAGGACTTACCAGTGAGGTCTTTAATGCTTTCCCAGAAACGCTTCCCATTACCCCAGGAGTCAGTGAGTTTGTGCTTAAAGTACTCCCTTTTGGTGCAGTGTATCTCCCTGGTACAGAAGTTACATGCTGCTTTGTAACATTGCATGTCAGAGGGCCTCCCAGTGTCATGAGCTAGGTGCCAGAGATTGTCCCTGTTGCGCATCATTTGAATTAACTGATGGGTGATCCAGGGGTTAGTTACTCCCTTTGCCTTACGCTTGTGGTGTGGAGCGAATAAGTCACAGCCTTTGTTAAAGTGGTGGATAACATAACCAAGGGCAGCATACACACTATGGGCAGATTCTAAAGGGGACCAGTCGGAGTGCTCAAGATAGTGCTGGAGATGTCGAAGGTACCCTTTCCTAAGCATGTGCTGCATGTATACCTTGGCAGGAGCCTTAGGGGCTTTGTTTGACCAGTAGCAGCTGACGATGGAGTGGTCGCTCGGTGAGTCTGATAGTACCTCTATGTGGGTTATCCTGTCAGGGTGGGAGGTGAGGATAAGGTCAACGACTGAGTTGTTCCTAGTCCAGTAGTTGGTCCTAGTGGGGGTGGAAACAAGTTGAGTGAGGTTAACAGCTGCAGTGGCGTCCTTGAAGGAGTCAGCTTCTGGGGCCAGCCAGTTGGTGTTAAAATCACCTAGTAAAATAATTTCGGCGTTAGAGGGCAGGTCAGATAAATAACTAAGGACCAGGTCAAAACTTGTGTTTTGTTCTCGGGAAGGAATATAAACAGAATGTATAGTTATATGTTTTCCAAAGTGGCCAAGAATAGCCTTAACAGCTAAAATTTGTGACTTGTTGGACTTCGGTGGGTAGGGTTTGCCCACTGTACACATCTTTTGAGTAGTGTGCATATCCCCCACCTTTTTTACCCATCCTGTCTAAGCGAAACAGTGTGTAACTTGTTATCGAGATTGCAGTGTCTGGGATTTTAGGGAACAACCAGGTTTCATTAATGGCTAGTACCTCAGGGTTGTGCTACACACCAGACTCGAAAGATCATCTATCTTAGGCAAGATGCTACGGATATTCAAGGAGGCTAGCTTTTTTTTTTTTGTTAACTATTTTTTGTCTCCACTGTCGGGAACTCTCTCAGGCGTCCCTCTCACCTCCCACTCTCTACCACCCTATCTGAAGTTCTATCTTCTGGGAAATGGGACAGACACTCCCCTTCTACCAGCCGACCTAGGAGCATAACAATTGCGGACCAGGGCAGGTCGGAGGATCGGGAGAACCAAAGGATTGAGCCTGACATTGGGCATGTGACGGTGTGGGCCCTGGAGAGCGCCGTCGCCTATCCAGGAAGCAGGGGTGTTTCTTGGATTTTCTCCCCTGGAGTGCGGCGTGCAATCACACCTGCGCATGGCTGCCCTTCTGGCGTCTGCTGCACTCTGTCCTCTTACGTCGGCTGGTGTACTGCAGTACCCTGATCTCCATTGGGGTCATCAGGACACCGAGCAACCTGGATCCCTCCCCAGGAGAGGAGAGGAGAGCTGTCCTCTGGATGCTCCATCATCTCCTCCCCTGCCGACCCCGCCACCAAAGTCTGTCACGAGCCTTGAGTCGCGGTGTGGTGTCCAACACTCAAACCTCAGTGCCACCGGGTCGGCTCATGGAGGCTAGATTGAGTGAAAATTTACTCCAATTGAAGTAGGGAGCTGGCTGGGGCGGGCCAGGTTGGGGTGAATATTCCCAGACAGGAGAAGGAGAAGTAGGAGAAATCTATGCAGGTGATACTGTCGCAACCAACGTGGAGAATGTAGTTTGGGTCGAGAGGACCTGTCATATGAGGATACTGTGGGAGGGGGAGATGTAAGGAGGTATAAGAAAGGGTAGTGTAAAACAATGGGATGGCTAGTACCACAGCTAGTTGTTACTGAAGATATAGGGGGCAGAGTTGGGAGGTGCTTAGGGGATTAGTGCCTGATGTTAATTCCTTTGCACACTCTACAAGGTTGCAGGTAGAGAGGCATGGGACATTAGGTAAGATGGGAGCTAAAAGGGTGAGAAGAAAGGTAAGCCCTAGTAGGTGTTTGGTAGGCAACATGATGTCAGGATAGTGGTGCTAATGATCAGCAATTATCAGCATAAAGGTAAGTGAACAAGGTAAAAATAAAAGGAGAGGTGGAGGTGGAGCAGTAGTGGGGACTAAGAGCTTAGAAAAAGGGATGAAGCGTGGGTAGAAGAGGTGATTACTGTGGAGGCTAGTGGTTAGTGAGGTCTCCTCAGCCTGGGGATGGGCACTCACAGTTTAAGGTGGGCTGAGTTGCAAGGTCACAGTAGGACTGCTAGAATAGCACAGCGGTTAGAGTTCCTGCCTCAAGACCACAAGATTAGCGGTTCAAGTCCCACCTTTGGAAAGAGACCAGGGCATAGATGAAATGTGAGATTCTGTGGTGTAACTCTAGAGACAGCAATAGGAAGCTGATATATAGTATCAGGGGAAGCAGTGTAATGTTAGTTACAGATAGGCATCTCATTAGCACCCCCTAGTGGCTGGAGTGTATAACTTGCTAATGGGAAAGTGAGGACTATGAAGAGGGTTGGTATGTGGTCACGTGACATGTCACATGACCTATACTACCAAATAAAGCTAGGGACAAGCCAGGGTGGGGATATGAAGGGCTGGGTGGGGCAGTCGACGCATAGCGTCGACGGGCTAGCATAGTTCACACTGCAAGCTCCCCAAAGGAGAGAGTGTGTTTTTCAGGCAAATACCTTTTTACTATATATTTACCCAGGTAGACCAAATGAGATGTAATATCTCCTTTTCAGTGGTGTCCTGCTTTTACTCATTTTTAAATTGTATTTTCCCAGGATAGGCCAGCTGAGAGGCAATATCTAATTTTCATTGGGCTCCCACATTTTGACCCCAAATTTCCAACAATCTTTTTATGACCCCAATCCCATCCAAAAGGTGATCTCGCACTGCAACTGCGAAAACAAGTGTACCCGCCCCGGGAGTGTGAGTGTCAGGTAGTGTACTGGGTTTACACAAGTTACAATTTTATGGATCCTGTGCATTGAACCTTTAAAGGGTTAACTTGACTGCCTCTGGGGACTGCCTGTGATTGGTGGGGAGTACCCTGGAGGGCATGCCTTCGAGATGGTGCTGGAGCACACGGGGAGAGAGGAGTGAGGAGAGAGAGGAGCAGGGCTGTTTGCCTGTTCAGAGGGCCGTTTTGAGGTTCTGAGGGAGAAAGCCTAACTGCCCAAACTGGTGTGTGGAAACCATAGAGCAAAGAGACCCTCCCAGGTGGAGGAGAAACAGCTGGCCGTTTGGAACCCAGGAATAAGGGGCCATGAGCAGGGCTCGAACATGAGTCAGAGGAGTGAATTTAGAGCCAAGGTGAAAGGGACTTAATGTCTAAGGTGGGAATCCACCACCAGTGTCAAGAGCCCCAGGTGCTTGAGTTCATGGCTAGAATGAGGCCATGCCAGGATAATACAGAAGCACAGAAATTGATGGCAGATAAGGATCGCAAGGCCCATCTAGTCTGCCCATTTTCTATACTTACAGCAAAGAGCACTGACTCTATTGATTGTCTGGCTTTACCCTCTCTTTCCTATCACTAGGGTTCCCCTATGACTATCCCATGCCTTTTTGAAATCCCCTACAGTTTTCACCCCCACTACTGCTGGGAGGCTATTTCATGCAGACTAGGTGGGACAAGCGGTCCTTATCTGCCATCAAAGTCTATGTTTCTATGTACCCTTTCTGAGAAAAAATACTTTCTAGCATTTTCCCGTAGTCTACCCCCTTTGTCTCATGTCATGCCCCCTTGTTCCTAGACAACTCCATTTCTGAAAGATGCTGGCCTCCTATACCTTGTTTATGCCCTTTAGATATGTAGGTGTCTATCATATCTCCCCTTTCTTTCTGCTCTTCTCCAGTGTAAACATATTGAGGTCATAGAAACATAGAAGTTGATGGCAGATAAGGACCGCAAGGCCCATCCAGTCTGCCCATTTCTTTTTCTACCTTATGAATGTGCCATTGGCCTTTGCTCTGTCAATGGCCTATCTATTCATACTCATCTGTATTGCTTCCTTATGCTTATCCCATGCCTGTTTGAAGCCCTGCACTGTATTCATATCCACCACTTCCTGAGGTAGGCCGTTCCATGCATCCACCACCCTTTCTGTGAAAAAGAACTTCCTCACATTACCCCTTAATCAGCCTCCCTCTAATCTCATGCTGTGTCCTCTTGTCCTGCTATTTTTCTTATATTGAAACATGTTAGACTCTTTCACCTTGTTAATGCCCTTAAGGTGTTTGAATATGTCAATCATATCACCTCTCTCCCTCCTTTGCTCTAGGGTATACAGATTGAGTTCAGTTAATCTGTCCTCATATGTTTTCTGATGCGCTCCCTGCACCATTTTGGTTGCCCTTCTCTGGACTGCCTCAATTTGGTTAATGTCCTTGTGAAGATGTGGCCTCCAGTACTGCACATAGTACTCCAGATGAGGCCTAACCAGTGTCTTGTAAAGAGGGATTATTACCTCCCTCTTCCAACTTGTGATACCCCTACTAATACACCCCATCATCCCTTTAGCCTTACCTACTGCTTTAGTGGTCTGCTTGGATGATTTCAGGTCATCGGTGTTGATGATGCCCAAGTCTCTTTCTTCCCTTGTGACTGCCAGTGACTTCCCTCCCAGCCTATAGGTGGCTTCAGGGTTTCTCTTCCCTATGTGCATGATCTTGCACTCCTTTGCGTTAAACCCCAGGTCCTCTAGTGTCTCCTCGTATGATTTTTAGTGCAGGCCCTGCACCATTTTTGTTGCCCTCCTCTGAACTAACTCCACCCTGCCTGTTTCCTTACAAAGGTGCAGCCTCCAGAACTGGGCACAGTACTCCAAATTAGGTCTCACCAGTGTTTGTACAGTGGCATCAACGCCCCATTCTTCTGTTGGTGATACCCCTCCTATGCACCCCAGCATCCTAATGGCTCTCCTACAACTTTGGCACATTGTTCGTCCAACTTGAGGTCATCTGATATGATTATTCCAAATCCACTTCTGTTTGGTGACGTCAGTATCTCGTCTCCTATCACGTAATCCTCCCTGGGTACCTGCATACAAATGCATGATTTTGCATTTCTTCTCATTAATTTCAACTGCACACTCTGGACCATTATTCCAGCTTACCTAGTCCCTTCTCATTCTTTTCACCCCTCTGCAGATAAGATGGGTATCGGGGCCCGAAGGGAATATGTACAGTCCTGGTGCAAGGACTTTAGGAGACTGAAGCTATGGGAAGAAGTGGAGCCAAGGGGTTAGTGGGGATATGCTGCCCATAGTCCGAGGGGCAGTTGCCCAGGAGTAAAGTTTGAGAGTAAGTTGTCGGGAAGGGACATGCTGGCCCAGAGTTTAGAGGTCAGTAGTCTCAGTGGCCCAGATCGCAGGAATAGTGAGAGGAGGCCTGAGTAAGGGAGTCCTCAAAATAAATTGAGTGTTTGTGTTTAATGTGAAACCCCAATGAGCATTATGTGGGACTATGGGCTACCTGTCTTAAGGGGTCATCAGCAAGATGCTCCTCAGAAGATGGACACTGCTCATGGAGTTTTGAGCTATGTATGGACATTAATCTGAGGGACCCTATGGTCTTCAGCCCTATTTTTTCCCCCCGAGAGGTCCTCTGAGCATGCTCTCCAGCAGGGAACTGAGGAGAGATGGGGCTGGCCACGTTTATATGGGATGTGCCGACGTAGAATGTTGTCATGGGTGGCCCCTAGCAGATTGCTTGCAAAACGTTTCTGAGCGGTCCTAGTGCCTGGCAACTATAGATCTTCTTCAGGGTATCTCAGTCATCAAGCAACACCATAGGAACTTTCGCCATCGGTTAAGGGGACTCCACACAGAAGACTTTCAGCAGTACAACTGGGGCCACCCACACCATCGATGTCACTAATGTTATAAAGATGTGAGCGGCCCCGCTGCCTCTGCAGTTCTTTTCCACTGTCAACTCACTCGCATGGGTCTCTGCGGAAGCTCCATCACTGTATTTTCACCTTTTTTCACCTATGGTTTTTGTAACCTTACCTTTTAGATTCTCTTTTTTAAAAGAGATTCCTTCAATTGGTTTATGTAGAGAGTTAATCCTTCATCTTCTCTCTTCCATCGCTGCTGCTGCAGAAAGAAGATTGCCTCCACAGATAACCACTCTCTCTCTCTGTCTGCTGTCTTGGGCCTGACCACGATATTTGCGACTGTGAGCTCTGCCAGAAGTTTAACCAAACAACCCTCAGACAATGCAAAAAGGCTCTCAAAAAATTCTTAATGGATCAACAGGCAGCTAGTTGTCCTCTATGGTCCTGGACTCTCAGTCACCTACCAGTTATTCGAGCTCCAAGGCCCAAGACAAGTCCTCAGAGAAAAGTCACAATAAGACCAAGATCACGACCGCTCCCCAGCATCGATCTCATTCCTAGTAGGCCTGTCCTTCTTCTGGGGATCTTTGTTGGCTGTGACCACGATGAAGAAGTCTGCTATCGGGTCTCTGTGCCCACCAGACCCATACCAACAGCCCTTCCGCCCCGATTCTCAGGCGGCCAGCCGTTCAAACCTCCGCTCAGCCGCCCCTCCTTCATCGACAACAGGCTCATCATCGACTACTCTCCTGTCGAGACCTGCCCCTTCTCCCTCCAGGGCAACAGGCTCATTGGGTTCTCAGGCTCCGGTAGGTGGGTCGTCAACACCTGTGCCATTGAACCCCCTCCATTGACGACCACTGTCGACTTGAATGAGGTCTTGATCAAGTTTACTAACGTGCTTGTGCAGCAGCTGGGTGCCCTCAGACTCCCCTCGCCAGTGCCGTCGACGGCAACTTCATCATCAGTGCTTACTCATTGGCCCCAGGAAGCTCCCTGTGGGCCGCCATCTGCACAACCAACTCCAGACTCAACTATTGAAGAAGTCAATGTCGAGGAGGAGTACCACCAGACCTCATTCTTTCTGATGATGTGGAGGAAGAAGGGGAAGAGATCTTGCTGTCTAACAGATCTAAAACCTCTTCTGTTAGTGAGGACTCTGGTTAGCACACTCTCAGGTCTCCTGCCGAGGACCCCACATTTTTCAATGTGATGAAGCAACTATCCTCAGCCATGGACTTTCACACTGAGGAAGAGGATGCCACCAGAAAAGAACTGGTGGGTTTCCTGGAGATTCCAGAATCTCCACCAAAGATCATTCCTCCAATGCTGCCAGCCTTGAGGAATGCAGCCACGGAAGCCTGGCACAGACCAGACATGGTGTCAGCTATGCCCTGCAGGGCAGACAAATTTTATCATGACCTCCCCATGGTCTTCCCTGTTATGCTGCCCAGCCCGAGGCTGATTTAGTGGTCATTAAGGCAGCTCCTGACAGATCTAAGGCACCTAAGCACCTCAGTTCCCTTCCCCCAGACAAACAGTTTCATAGAATTGACCTCTGGGGTAAAAGGGTTTATGCCTCCTCTACTCTAGGCTTGAGGATTGCAAACTATCTGTTGCACATGGTAAAATACCAGAATGCCAATTGGAAGAAGGGCAAGGCTGCTGCCAAGGCCTTTTAAGAGGGCACTCAAAAGCAGGAACTGCTACAGTGCATCCAAGCCACTAAGGATGTTAGCAGACATGTCCTCAGAGCCCTGTATGACATGGCTGACACAGTGGACAGGGCAGCTGCCACAGGCATATGCCTCCGAAGACAATTCTGGCTCAGAGTATCTGGGTTTGCAGCTGATATGCACCAAAAAGTGCTTAATGCCCCCTTCAATGGCACCAAGCTGTTTGGTTCTGATGTATAGGACATCATAAATGATTGCAAACCTCAGGCAGGGCCCTTAAGTCTGTCCACTCCTTCTACCATACCTAACCAAAGGCTGAAGACGGGCCTCCTTTTATAAACAGAACAATAGGCCCAGGACAACTTCCCATCCCCAAGAGGAAGCATGAGCCCAGGCTCCCTTGCCTGCCCCCTCTGGTGCTGGAGTGGCGGCCAAGCACTCCAGAAGTGAGACCTAACCCCTGCGGCTGGCTCCACCTCTGCTTGACTCCTTGTTGGACCCCCTACTGTAATCCCAGACCAGGAGGCGGTGGTCAGAGGTCAGTTCTCCCTCCATCTGAATCAATGCAGAACCGTAACCCGGATGCATGGATTCTGCAGCTCATAGAAAAGGGTCACACCTTGGAGCTCATCAAGCAGCCTCTAGAAACCCACCTCTGCCCTCTTGTTGTCCACCCACTCACCTGTATGCTCTCCGGATGGAGGTGCAGTCCCTTCTGTGCAAGCAGACCATCAAGCCAGTGCCCAGGTGTCAGAGAAACAAGGGGATTTATTCCAGGTTTTTCCTGGTCCCCAGAAAGACTGGAGATCTGAGGCCTGTTCTAGATGTAAAGGATCTCAGTCTGTATGTCCAGTACAAAAAGTCCCGGACAGTAACTTTGCCAGGCCTGATGCCCCTTCTCAAGACAGGGGACTGGCTCTCTTCACTGGACATGCAGGACACTTATCTGCATATCTTGGTCTTTCCTCCTTGCAGGAAGTTTCTCCGTTTTGCCTTTCAGGGTGAGCATTATTTGTTCAAAGTATTGCCCTTTGGCTTTTCCTTTGTGTCACGAGTCTTTACCAAGTGCTTAGTGGTTGCAGCAGCTCTCAGAAGGGAGAGACTGTATGTCTTCCCTTATCTGGATGATTGGCTCCTGAAGGCTCTCCTATGAACATCTTTTGTGGACTCTGGAGCAAACTCTTTAGCTCCTGCACTCCCTGGGCATCACTGTCAATCCTGCAGCAAAAAGCAGTACAGTTAGCTAGCCATTTCTGGACAAGCAGTGTTTGGAAACTGGGGTGCCTTCTTTCCCGGGGCGAACAAAACAAAATGCTGCGGGGACTTTCTGCAATCCATCGAGTGGTGTATTCTGTGTACATCTAGAGTATGGAACAATGCTTCCCCTGGATTGGCTTGCTCTGGATGATACACTAGTAGGTGGATGGTTTGATTTCAAGTGAACCCAGACACCACCATTGGTAAAAACGTAGGATCGGTATGCAAAGACACTCTGTCTTTGTGGAAAATCAAATAAGGAGGCTCACACGTTAGAGCCTGTAGCTCTGAAATCCTTAGAGCAGAACTGACTGCAATTAAAAACAGAGTTTTCCAAGAAAGAAAGCATAAGCCATAAGTTGCGACTGGCTCAAAAGGCACCAACAGGACAGTTACAGACTTACTGTAACAGTAGCTCTTCAAGCAAATCTCTTTCATCAGGCCACATCTGTGGAAAGAACAGTTACGTAAGAGCTTAACGTAACAGTAGATCTTTGAGGGGATCTTGGTCATCAGGTAACACCATAGGAACCTTCGCTGTCAGTGAAGGAGAACCCACATGGAAGATTTTCAGCAGTACAGCTGGGGCCGCCCACGTCATCGATGTCCATCGATGTCCATCGATGTCATCAACCCTATAAAGGTGTGAGCAGCCCTGCTCCCTCCTCAATTCTTTTCCCCCAGATACTAACGGAGCTAGGCTCTTGCCATGGGGGTCTGAGGAGAGGGAGAGGTGCCCAGGCCAAATGAAAGGCTAGATTCACCAGGCAGCCAGTTCTTAGACAGGAGCCCCAAGAAGGAGGATGGTGGGAGGGAAAGCATACCTGATGACTGAGATCCCCTCAAAGATCTACTATTACAGTAAGTTCTTGCATAACTGTTCTATGTTTTTTTGGGATATTTCAGTCATCAGGTAACACTGTAGGAATGAGTCCCAAGCAGTTAGAAGTGCATAACAGACAGTCTGGGAGGAGGGCTCTCCATAAATGTAAGACAGGTGTCCCTGTAACACGGCCCTGCCAAATCCTGCACGGGCTCTTGAGGCAATTTCCAGACCGTAGTGCTTGGTGAAAGTATGGACTGTACTCTAGGTGGGAGCCGCACAAATGCCAGTGGCTGGGACTCCTTGGAAACAAGCCACCAAGATAGCCATTCCTTTGGTGAAATGAGCTTTGACAGCACCAAGCAATTCTTTGCCATACTTGTTTAGCAGAACACAGTGCAACCGTTTGGATAAACATTGCTTAGAAACTAAAATGCCCTCTCTACCCAGGGCAAAGGAAACAACTGCTTTGACTTTCTGGACTGCTTAGTCTGAAGCAGGTAGTACTTCAAAGTTCTGAGCACATCTAACATATGGATCAGTGCTTCCTTGGATTAGCTGCAGCTCAGGAAAATAAACAGGAAGGTGGATAGACTGAGTGTAAACTCTGAAACCTCCTTAGGGAGAAACTTAGAATTTGTGCGCAGACTTTGTGAAAAATCAAATAAGGCTTCTCGCACCAGATGGCCTAAAGCTCTGAAATTCTTCAAGCAGAAGTAATTGCAACAAAAACAATGCTTTCCAAGAGAGAAAACGTAAACCGCAAGTCGTGATTGGCTCAAAAGGAGATGGTCAATTTTTCTAAAACAAAATTCTAGTCCCATGCTGGGACAGGGGAACAGACTGGAGGTTTCAGATGTAGGATGCCCTTAGAAAGGTACTGAAGACATCCAGCTGAGCAATCGTGTGGTCACCATGGTCCAAAACAATTCCATCCTCATAAGCATCCACAGGAGGGAATGACAAGGGAGGGGGCGTATCGAATGCCCAGGTAATGTGCTAGCTTTCTCCTGGAGGCATCCTGCTCTGTACTTCAAAACCAAGAACCTGCAGGTGATGCATAATGTCCATAAAGGCGGGTCATCTGGGGTGAGCAGGAGGTATTGCACAGTATCTTCTCCTGGAGAAGAAACTGTGGAGGAGCTGGAAGGTGGAAACCTCCAGGTCCTCATGCTCCTCATTTTCCTCTTGATATAAATCTTGTTCATACTTTTCCTCCTCAAGGTCCATATCTGGAGAGAGAGCCACAGGGTTGAAGAACCACAGATCCCTGGGAATGTGAGTAGTGGGGAGGAGGAGTAGGCAGTGGCGTGGGCCAAGTAGCTGCCTTTGCTGCCTTCTGGGTGACATCCAGAATAGTGTGGACTAAGGCCTGGATATTCACCATAGCCACTTGAGGTAGTGGCAAAGTGGTATATGGACTTGTAGAGTGGCCAAACGGCAGAATAGATGGAATCGGGCTGGTTGAGGTACCAACTCGAGAGATTGTCCCTTGTTGCCGAGGAAGACAGAGGTCCTGTAAACGGGCCTTGAGGAGCTGTTGTTGATGGCAGTAACATCGGTGTTGACGAATGCAGGCCAGCCCCTTGTTGGAAATAGCTGTCCCCGGGAGAAAAGGGGCCATAGACCACCTTGGCCTGCTCCCACAGTGTGAGAAGGAGCATTGTAGAGAACAGAACGCGTCAGTGAAGGCAGTGATGGATGCTTCAATACCAGCATATGGCCATGCAGACTGTTGTGAGGAGCATCGATAGGCTTTGCGATACAAAAGAGCCCATGATCGTCGATGACGGAGCCCTGTCCAACTGGGCAAGGCCTGCAGAAAGGGCTGAAAGAACAGCATGCGTGTTTAGCATGGCTTGTGGAACTGCAGACTCGTCTGTCGATAGCAGTGCAGTCATTGACTAGGGATGTGGAGATTTACCCCACTCATGGAAGGATTTATGTTTTTCTTGGCAATGGTGTTTCTCCGTCAATGATTTGTTCTGGGACTTGGAGTGATGCGAGTCCGAGGACGATGTCAACGATGTGCAGAGACACATAGCATGCAGCTTCCTCTCTAGCAGGGCTGTCTTCTGTTCCATTAGATGTTCCCTTAATGTTTAGAGTCATCGTCGATGGGTAACCTTATTGAACCTCTTATACAAGGTACACTGATGGATGTTGTGAATGGGCCCCAAGCAGCATACACAGATGTCGGAGAGATCTTTGACGGCGATCTTCTGTCTGCAGGAACAGTGTCCAAAAAGTACAATTGATGAAGACAGATGGTTAGCGAATGACACGACACTTTGCAGGTGATGCACTGGTAAAAGCAACTTGGACTAGGGTGAGAAATATCAGGTTGACCATGGCAAGGCTCCTCAAGAGTTGAGGCATGCAGGTCAACAGCGGGGAAAAAAACAAGGAGGATCGGGGACCACCCACGCTTATATAGGATATAGCACACCACGTGATGTCATTGTGGGCAGTCCCCAGGTGAACTGCTGGAGAAAATCCTCTGTGTGGATCTGGCGCCAATGGCGGGATGTTCTTACATGTGTGACCTGCTGCATGGGGTTCTCTCAAAGATCTACTTAGAAACATAGAAACATAGACTTTGACGACAGATAAGGACCGCTAGGCCCATCTAGTCTGCCCATTTCCCTACCTACAGGATAGGCCGCAGATCCTAGTTAACCAACAGCCTATTTCTTCCTACCCCCCACAAGAATTGCCTTATGTCTGTCCCATGCATTCTTGAAATCTCGCACAGTTTTAGACCCCACAACCTCCTCAGGAAGGCTGTTCCATGCATCCACTACCCTCTCTGTGAAATAATACTTCCTCACATTGCCCTGAACCTCCCTCCTTCTATCTTTAAATTGTGTCCCTTGTTCTTCTAAGTCTCTTTTCTGAAAGATGCTACCCTCTTGGACTTTGTTGATTCCACTGAGGTACTTAAAGTTTCTATCATGTCCCCCTCTGCCTTCTTTCCTCAAGGGTATACATATTAAGCTCCTTTAGTCTCTCCTCATACGGCTTCTCTTGCAGACCCTGCACCATTTAGTTGCCCTCCTCTGGTCTACCTCTATCCTGTCTATGTCCTTGCGGAGATGAGGTCTCCAGAACTGGACACAGTACTCAGATGGGGTCTCACCAACTGTCTGTACAGAGGATAACAACTTCCTGTTTTCTGCTGCTGATGCCTCTCCCTATACATCCCAGTATACCCCAGCCCTCCCTACTGCCTTCTCACATTGATTGCTAACCTTAAGGTCATCTGATATGATTACCCCAAGGTCCCTTTCCTTTTGTTGTTGTTACTACCTCCTTCCTTGTGTATTCTTCCCTGGGTTCTTGTTTCCAGGTGCATTATTTGCACTTCTTTGCATTGAATCCTAGCTGCCATACTTCTGACCATTCCTCCAACCTTGCCAAGTCCCTTTTCATCCTTTCCACACCTCCTTGTGTATCAACCCTTTTGCAGATCTTTGTGTCATCTGCAAAAGGCATACTTTCCTTCCAGTACCTCTGCAATGTCATTGATGAAGACATTAAAAAGGACTGGACCCAATACTGAACCCTGCGGTACCCCACTAGTAACCCCTCTTTCTTCAGAGTGGACTCCATTTACAATTACCTTTTGTGTCCTGTTGTACAGCCAATGTTTTACCCAGGCTACCACCTGGGACCCCACTCCCAGGCTGGTTAATTTGACTATTAATCTTTGTGTGGGACTGTGTCAAATGCCTTACTAAAGTCTAGGTAGGCCATGTCCATAGCCCTCCCTGGTCTACTACTTTGGTCACCCAGTCAAAGAAATCTATTAGATTCTGTCTGACATGACCTTCCCACTGTGAACCCATGCTGCCTTGGGTCCTGTGCTCCACTGGCCTCTAGGTACTCAACTATTCTTTCCTTCAGAAGTGACCGCATCACTTTCGTACCACAGAGGTCAGACTGACAGGTCTGTAGTTTCCTGCCTCTGTCTTGGTCCCACTTTGTGAAGGGGAATCACATCCGCCTTCTTCCAGTCCTCGGGTACCACACCATCCTCCCATGATTTATTAAAAAGAGTAGCCAGTGGTTTCACTAGTTCCTCCCTTAATTCTTTTAGAATTCTGGGGTGAATTCCATCAGGACCCATTGCTTTGTCCACCTTCAGTTTTAGGAGTTCTTGCAGAACCCTTTCTTCTGTGAAAGGACTGGGATCAACCCCCCTATCAAGAGTGCTTCTGTTAATTGGATTAAGTACTTCCCCCTCCTCTTTTGTGAATACTGATCAGAAATATTCGTTCAGTATCCCTGCTTTTTCACTGTCCCCCTCTGCCCACCCACCGTTCATTCTATTCAGCCTCACTATCCCTCCCTTTGTCTTTCTACGCTCGCTGATGTACCTACTATTATGGTAAGTACCAACATAACTGTACTATCTTCGAGAGAATCTCTTTCATCAGGCCATGCCATCCCACCCTTCTACCCCCTTATGGATCTAAAACTCTAGCCTTTGTTACTCCAATCTCCATTCTAGTCTACTCATAGTCTTCTGCCTCACTTGAGTTTGCAGAGTACTGGGTTCTCTCCTGGTTCCCTACCGAGTGGTCCTCCAAGGTTGATCTCCAGTGGGGGGAACTGAGGAGAGGAGGGTCCCCTAGTGGACTGCTAGCAAAAAGTTTCTGTGTGGTCCTAATGGCTGGCAGCTTATCGTTCCGTAGGTATGGCCTGATGAAAGAGATTCTCTCAAAGATCTACTATTATGGTAAGTTCATAATTGTTCTTTCCTGTGTAGTGTATATGCCCACAGATCTAATTCTTAGTGCTAAAATTAGACACTCAACTGAGAGATTCAGTTTAAATATGGAGGTGACCTATCTTCATGATTTATTTATTTATTTATTACATTTTGGTGATCGGTAAGCCCACTGAACCCGGAGGTCCCTTTGTCATGGGAGAACTGGGATTACATAGCATTAGAGAATAAACAGTGTAGCGACATCAATTCCAGTTACAGGTACTATCAACATACAGTCTTGGTGGCAGTTTGGGAATATGACAGTACATTTGGAGTAAATAGGGTGATCCACAGTGATGAAAAATAGTACTTACCTTAGTAGTTTGCAAACTAGAGGAAGGACAGGACCTGTTAAGTCTTTTGTCAGAGGGGTTCACTCAGGAGCCGATGCATTGGCAAGTACTGGCTGCCACCAAGTGGGTCTTGAGCCTAGTATGGAAACTTTTGGTTGAAGATGCTTCCTGCAACCCAGGAGGGAAGTATGTTTCACAGGGTGGGAGCAGTGTGTTGAAAGACTTGCCACCGCCTTGGTTCTTACCCTGGGGACATCTAGGAGAATTCTGCCTGTTGTGTGGAGTAGCCGGAATTGGTCTTTACAGCAGTGAGTCCAGAGAGGCCGGGGGGAGAGGAGTCGGGCCGATTAACTTGTAAGCTAGGCATAGCAGAGGGTATTGGAGGTGAGCGTCCAGTGAGGGCCAGTTTAGTAGGGATAGGGAGTCACAGTGGTGATCCCTGGGGTTGGCCTGGGAGGCAAAGCGAGCCACTTTATTGTACAGTACCTGAAGTCTGTTCCTCTCCAGCTTCGCCAATCCATACATGACTGGGGCGGCATATGTGAGTGTCGGGAGGAGGACGCTGGTGGTGATAGAGATCCTGGCTTTGGGTACCAGTTGGTTTTCAGTCCGTAGGGGTGCCTAGTTTCCTATGTATAGTTTGTGTGACTTGGTCCACGTTGTTCTTCAGGGTGAGACCCTGGTCTAAGGTAAGGCTGAGGTATTTTAGGGAGGGCACTACTTCTGGGCAGTTGCCCGATGTGGAGGTAAGATGCAGGTGTTGTTTTCTTTCTCGACCGAGGGATCTAGGACCAAACAACATTACCTTAGTTTTGTCCATGTTGAGGACCATTCTGTTCTCAGTGAGCCAATTCTCAAGGGTCCGGAGGTCATCTTGGAGTAAGGGACTGAGGCCTCTGAGATTGGCAGTGGATCAGTAAATGATGGCATTGTCCGCATACTGGACAAACAGAGCTCCCTCCACGGTAGTCAGTTCCTTAGTGAACAGGGAGAAGAGAAGGGGGCTGAGTATTGACCCTTGTGGCACCCCCTCTTTTAGTGGAAGTGGCTCCGATATGGCATCCTTCCACTTTACCTTCTGTGTGCGGCCAGTTAAGTAAATTTTGAACCACTATAGAGCATGGCAGTCAAGGCCTGTGTTGCTCAGCTTGGCTAGTAGCAAGTTGTGGCTAACCAGGTCGAAGACCTTGGATAGGTCTATGAAGACCGCACCAGTAGGGGTCTCCTTGTCCAGGTCTCAGAGTACATCTGTTGTCTGCCATCCCAAAGGATGGCAGACAAGGGTGAGGTAGTACTGGTTGGAGACTTCAATATTCCAGACGTGGACTGGAGCATCCCAGCAGCAGCATCAACTAGGAGCAGATTTATCCTGGACTCCCTTCAGGGTGCCTTCCTCAAGCAACTGGTCATGGAACCAACTTGGCAGAAGGCAATACTGGACCTTGTGCTCACAAACAGGGACAGTGTGATGGGGGTAACAGTGGGGAGCACCTGGGGAACAGTGATCACCAGTCATTGTGGTTTGAAATCACAGAAAGAGCAGAACCAAACCACACAAAACACGTATCCTGGATTTTAGGGGAAGACTTTGGGAAAATGGGGAGATACTTGAAAGAGGCATTAAGGGAATGGGGCAGGAATCAGGGTTGAGGAATAGTGGGCAGTATTTAAAATGGGGATTACAAGAGCAACAGAATTATGCATTAAGCAGGTTAGCAAGAGGAAGAAGAGGAGACCATTATGGTTTTCCAAAGAGGTAGCAAAGAAAGTGAAAGCCAAAAAGATTGCATTCAGGCAATACAAAAAGATACAGACAGAAGGGGATAGGGAGAAGTACCAGGAGAAGCAAAGGGAGGCAGGAAGGTCAGTAAGGGAAGCCAAAGCTCAGACAGAACACATTGCAAAATCAGTGGGTAGAGGGGACAAAACCTTTTACAGGTACATAAGTGAAAAAAGAAAGACAAAGGGAGCGATAGTGAGAATTAAGGGGGAGGATGGGGGCCGCGTGGAGGATGACAACAGTAAAGCTGACATATTGAACAGGTATTTCTGCTCAGTCTTTACTGAGGAAGAGGAGGGTAATGGGTCTCGAGGGGGTACAAGGGGTGAGAATGGTGCAGAAATGGACACAAGTCCCTTTACACAAGAAAGGGTCCTGAAGGAACTGGAAGTAATAAGAGTTGATAAAGCAATGGGGCCAGATGGGGTGCACCCCAGGTCCTTAAAGAACTAAGAGAGTTGGTGGCTGAACTCTGGCTATCCTGTTTAGCCAATCACTGGAAACAGGGAGGTACCCAAAGACTGGAGGACAGCAGATGTAGTCCCTTATATAAAAGTGGGAACAAAGAGGAAGCAGGCCTACAGACCAGTCAGCCTCACCTGGTAGTGGGAAGATCATGGAAGCACTACTGAAGGAGAGATTGGTGGAACATCTGGTTGTCAATGGACTACAGGACCCAAGGCAGCATGGTTTCACCAGAGGGAGGTCATGTCACACCAACCTCGTTGAATTTTTTGACTGGGTAACTAGGGAGGTGGATCAGGGGAGCAGTGGACATGGCCTCATCTGGACTTCAGCAAGGCCTTTGACACTGTGCCACATAAAAGACTATTACACAGACTGAGGAATATGGTGTGGGCAGGACAGTGAGTGGTGGTAGGTAGCTGGCTGCTGCCAGGACACAGGGTGGGAAAATGGTCACCCAGTCAGAGGGAAGAGTGACCACAATGGGGCACCACAGGGATCAGTGCTGGGACCGGTCCTATTCAACATCTTCATCAGTGACATTGCGCAGGACCTAGAAGGCAGAATTTCACTGTTTGCTGATGACACAAAGCTCTGTAACAGAGTAGACACACCAGAGGGTGTAGACAGAATGAGAAGGAACCTGCAGAAACTTGAAGAGTGGTCAGGGGTTTGGCAGTTGAAATTCAATGCAAAGAAGTGCAAGATAATGCATATGGGGCACAAAAACCCTGGCACAATATATCAGTTGGGGGTGAGGGTATAGCATGCACCAAGCAGGAAAAGGGATCTTGGGGTTATCATCTCTGATGACCTCAAGGTAGAGAAGCACAGTGTGACAAGGCAGGCAGGTAAGGCAAATGGGATGCTGGGATGCATGGCAGGGGCATCACCTGCATGAAAAGGAGGTCATAATTCCACTATGCAAGACACTAGTGAGGCCCCACCTGGGTACAGTGTACAGTTCTGGAGACCTTACCCTACGTAAGGACATAGACAGGGTAGAGAAGGTTCAGAGGAGGGCAACAAAGATGGTGCATGGATTGCATCACAAGTCCTATGAGGACAGGTTGAAGGAACTGAATATGTACTCCTGGAGGAGAGAAGGGAGAGGGGATATGATAGAGACATCCAAGTATCTTACAGGGAGGAACAGGGTGCAGGAATACACTATTTTTAAGTGAAAAAGATGTTCCAGGACTAGAGGGCATGGGATGAAGTTGGAGAGAGGACGATTCAGAGGAAACGTTAGGAAGAATTTCTTCACAGAACGGGTAGTGGACAAGTAGAACACCCTGCCAGAGGAAGTGGTAGGGGCTGAAACAATCACAGGATTTAAGAATGCATGGGATAGACATAAAGGAATTCTGAAGGTCAGGGGTAAGGGGCAACAGACTTCTAGGAAAACATAAACTGAACTTACAAGCTCAAATGGACAGACTGGGTGGGCCATAGGCCCTTATCTGCCGACACTGTCTATGTATCTATGTAATTTGGTCAGAGCAGTGTCAGTCCGATGCCTGGTTCTGAAACCATGCTGGGAGGGTGCCAGAAGTTTATGGACCTCCAAGTAGTCGCTGAGTTGTTCATAGATCAACCTTTCCTGGATTTTTGACAGGATGCAGAGCAGGGAAATTGGTCTGTAGTTACCAACAGACTCCTGGTGGCCGCCCTTGTGGATTGGGACCACAATGGCCTGTTTCCACTGCTCGGGGAGTACACCCTCCTTCAAAGAGCGGTTAATAAGCCAGGTCAGGATTCTGACCAGGGCCAGGGCCCCGTCCTTCAGCAGCCTGGGGTGAATCCCATCGGGTCCTCCAGAGCCTGAGGTTTTTAGAGTCTTTAGCAGTACGAAAGCCTCTTTTTGCTTGACCAGCCTTAGATGAAAGGATGGGCGGTTAAGGTTAGGGGGTACCCTCATGATAGGGTCTGTGTTGAGGGGAGGTAGGCCAGCCTTATCCGAGTCCAGGTTAGTGAAGTGGTGGTTTAGTGTGGTGGCGATTTGGGGATCCTTGTTTATCAGTTGTTCATTGACCTCAATGGGACCAGGTATGGACTTGCCATTCCCCTTTAACAAATCATTAATGTGGGCTCAGAAAAGTCTAGGATTCCCTAGATTATTTTTCTGAAGACACGTGACATACTCTCTTTTGGCAGTTTTTATGGCCAGTTTACACTTGTTCCTGAGAATTTTGTAATTCACGAGGTCAGCAGGTAGGGAGGAGTGCTTGAACTTTTTTCAAGCCTTGTTATGGCTAATCATCAGGGCCTTTAGTGTAGGGGTAATCCATTTGTAGCAGCTACCCTTGGCACGGAGTTTCTTCATAGGGTAAAGGATTTACAAGAGTACTCCCATTTTCTAGGGATGTGGATATGATGTGCTGTCCACATTTCTGGCAGTATCCTTTCCCTTTAAATATCTTGCCAGAAGCTCTGCAAGGTGGCTTCTCCCACCCACCTGGGTGGCAACTCCCTCGGCTCTGCCCCGTGAAGTCAGATCTTCCTTTCCGCTGGAAGAAGAAGGTTCCCTCCTTTGCACTCTGCATTGAGCAGGCCCTTTGCTTCTAAAAATACTCATCTTCAAGTTTGTTTGTTTTTTACTTGCATTTTATACTCCCCCTGCTCCCTGAGCCCCACACCATCGGGAGTCGCCTATGGTGTCTGCCCCTACTCTTTTCCTACCTGGCGTCTGTGGGTGAATCCCCATGGAGCCCTAGTTTTACCACCCCAGGCGGGGATTAGTTGAGCCCGTACAACCCGAGCTTCTAGTTTCGTCGGGTCCCAGGCAGGTGAGAGCTGTGGGGTCTGCACTGGGCACTCTGTCTTCCCAGTGCTCAGGGAGCTGTTTTTCCTCTGTTCTGGGGGGCGTGATGTGCACCCAGATGTCAAGGCACTAATGCTGACGTCTGGCACACCCCAACCCTCCGACTGGCTTCGTGCTTGTTGCACTGGCCCGCCAGATGCCAGCTACACCAAGCCTTGTCCCTCCCTCCCTGACGAAGGTGCAGTCCTCAGATGCTCGAACCTCCTCCGGCTGGCCCTACATCTCCACGGGCACATTCCTGAGCCCGGGTCAACGAAATCGCAAGTGGTAGTGCTACCACTGTGCCTGTGGTCTGGCTTTCAAGTTTGTTTTCTAATTCACTTTCAAAAAATCGTTTTCATCGGAGCTGATGACTTGAAGTCGATGTCCGGTTTTAAAAAGTGCAACTGCGGGCAGAAGCTGTCCCAGATGTTCCACACACCACATGTGTCAACTGCCTGGGCCACGATCATGATCCCCAGGCTTGTGGCCTATGTCCCCCTTTGAATCCGAACTCTTGGAGGACCAGCACACTCTTCTTCTTAGGTGCCCAGATGAATGGGACCCTCCTGTTTGCTTGAAAGATCCCTGATGGGTGGTCTCCATGGCAGTGGGAGCCACTGAACAACTTGCAGCCTTCAAGGAGGCAGCAGCTCAGGCCACGGAGCATACCTGTTCAGCTTCAGCTTTTTGTGCTGCTTTCCTTTAGCGCTTCCTTTATGCGGGCATTCCAGGACTTATGCCAGTCCCTTCCCACCCTTGGGCAGGGTCTCTCATAGGGGCACAAAATCCTCCAAATCTTCTAAAAAAGAGACTAAACAACAGTCTCGTCAATGATTGTGGAATCGCGAGCGGTCTTGGTCCTCGGATTCCCGCGCTTCCTTGAAGGGTTTCGACTACCCTCAATCCGTCGGGCCCATCAGTCAAGATGCATGTTGACTAACAAGTCAAGATTTTTCTTGAGCCAGTTGTCGCATTGTCAAGGGACAAGGGGGATACTTCCCTCTCTAGGAGCCTGGTCCTACCTATCACCTCCCAGGAAGGGTTGTACCAGCTTCCTGATCTGGTCCCAAACCCATGGGATCTCATTTAATCAGAGGAGTTTCAGCTTTCGCAGGCTCCCTCTCATTCTTGACGTTGAGTACCCCGGTGGTGGAGGTCAAGATCCTGCAGCCCGGAATTGAGCAGTCCTTGCCGGCATCAGTGGTCTCGCCCCTCAGCACTCAGACAAGTTGTGCCACTGCTGTTCTTTCTTTTCTTCCTCCTCGAGTGAGGAGAGACTCCGATGCAAGATGTGCCACGCTATGAAGAGCTAATGTGGCAGCAGCTCAATCTATCCTGGATTAACCTGATTCCAGCCCCCACCCCAGCTCTTCCATGGGTGCCGCCACCAAGACCCCAGCCTGCCCCAACTCAGCCTGTTCCAGCCTTCCTACTCATCAGGGAGGAGCCGCCTCCTGTACAATCGAAGGATGGTCCCTCTTCTAAGATCACCCATACTGCTCCCAGGCTTCATCATCTGCCGTCAATCACTGTTACTCCTGATAAACCCCGCAGAGTCCGTGGGGATTCAGGAGGTCAACTGCTTTTCAGCGAATCCTTGGAGTCTGAGGACACCGCTCTACATTCTCATCCATTGGACATGGAATTGGAGTACGATTTGTCTGCGGAGCATGGTCCTGCTTCTTTTGGAGGGGCTTACTCCATTTTATTTCAGAATCTACCAGGATTCAGATGGAGCCCATCCAAAAACCAGCCAAGTATCCCTTGACTGAAATTCTCGACTGAGGTGACTCCCTTGGGGTTGCCTTCCTGGTCACCGAGGCCATTCTTGGCCCCGTTCTTAATCAATCAAACTTTATCATGCACTTTCAAAAAACAAAGGCAGTACAATACAAAGCAACAAACCACAGTTTATATAAAAACAATAAATTTAAGTTACAATAAACTATAGCCAAAGGCGGCTGAAAAAACTAACTAAAGCTTCTCCCCGAAGGCTAAACTAAATAGATGGGTCTTCAGGGAGGACTTAAAGGACTCGTTGGACAGGTTCTCTCTAATCTGACGAGGTAGAGAGTTCCATAGGGTCGGGGCTACAAATAAAAACGCCCTAGCGCCCAAAGTTTGAAGACGGACCCTGGGAACCTCTAGCAATCCCACGTTGGCAGAGCGGATTGAGCGGAGGGGGCAGTAGGGCAGAAGGATGTCTTGTAGGTAGCCCGGTCCCTGTCCTTGTAGGACCTTATAGATCAGCAATGCAACCTTGAAGATGATCCTCCATCGCACCGGCAGCCAGTGCAGTCCACGAAGCATAGGCGTGACATGGCTACATCTCAGCAAACCAGTCAACAGCCTGGCTACAGCGTTCTGCACCAGCTGCAGATGATGGAGGTCCACCACCGGCAACCCTAGGTATAGAGCATTGCAGTAGTCCAGTAGCTCTGGAGTTTTGACAGCACCCTGTCTCCTCCCCTGTCAGCTTGTATGGCCCAAAAGTATGCTGTCTCTACGGGTTCCTTGTCGGGTTGCACCAAAATCCCTCATCTGAAGGTTTGGTGGCTGACTTGATCTTCCGGCAATGTCGGGGATGTGGATAAACCTCCTAACAAAATATCCAAGAAATTGGATCACATAGCCAAAGAGATCTATGCAGCAGGCGAGTTTGGCTCTTTTGATGGCCCATTTTGCTCATGCCTTATTGGGCACTTTTGATGAAGTGCTTCCCCAGCTCCTGACTGACTTATAGATCAAGGTCAGGCAAGTCCAGGATCAGGGCCGAGCGGTGGCCAAACAGCAGCTCCAGATAGCCATGGACATGGGCAATTCCTGCTCCCAGTCTATGGCCACTGCAGTGGCCATGCACTGCAGGGCTTAGCTGTGGATTTCTGCCTTCACAGCAGATACCCAGCACAAGCTGGCAGATGTCCCCTTCCTTGGCACTGACTTGTTCGGTCTGGGGGTGGAAGGACACCTCACTAGGACTGAGAAATCCAGTGCCACCCTGGATTCTGTTGCTTCCACCCAGAGGGATCCCAAGGGCTCCAAGATTCGGAGGAAGAAGCCCTTTTGGCCCCTCTGTTCCCCTGTGGCCAAGCCGTCCTATCCCCCAGCTGGGCAGCAGGCCCAGGCTTGGCTCCCTTGACTAAAGTTAGTTGTTTCGGTTGTCTGCAAACCAGGTGGTTGAGCCCCCACCGCATCCTCAGTTGGTCCCTCCTTTGCCTCCAAGCCTGCCCAGTGATGGGTGGGGGTTGCCTCCCCCATGCCCATCCTTTATCCATTGGGTCCTCCCATGGGGGCCTGGCTCCACCACTTCCTTTCTGCCTGGTCCACTGTCACCACGGATAGGTGGGTCCTCGAAGTGGTCGATGAAGGTTTGCCTCTGGAGTGCAAGGCATACTTTCCATGCTGAGCCCATGCCCCATGGGAGGACATGGTGTCTGCCGACATGCTGTCAGCCGTTCGTTAAGACATTGCCCGGCTCCTCCAGAAGGAGGTAGTGGCTACAGTCCCGGATCCTTCAGTAAGCCCAGGGTTTGTCTCCAGATACTTTCTGGTTCCAAAGTGGATGGGGGGTTGGTGCCCCATTTTAGATCTGCACGACCTGAACAAATTCCTTCAGTCGTGCACTTTCAGGGTGGACAGTCTGTCTCAGATAATTCCATCCCTGGAGCAGAGAATGGGGTTCTGCTTCCAAGATCTTCGGAATGTGTTCTTCCATTGTCCCATTCCTCCATCCCACTATCGTTTCCTTCGGTTCCGAGCAGAAGGGGATCTCTACGAGCTCCAGACCATGCTTCTCGGCCCCCAGGGTCTTCGAAGCACCGGGGCAAGATGGTATGTAGTGTGGTCCTGATACACTTTCTTTAAATCAGCAATAAAGCTGTTTACTTCACAGAAGATCATATAAGTGTGATATTTCCGGGCTCAAGGAGAGCAAACAGTTTTGGATTTTCTGTCTTCACCAAATGCATTGCAGTGATGACAGCCTACCTGAGACGTTGAGGGGTTCCGGGTGTATCCCTTCCTGGATGACTGGCTGATAGGTGGTCCCTCCAAGGAGGAGGTGGAGCAGTCCAGGGACCTAGCCCTCCAGACTTGCTTGACCCTCGGCCTTCTGGTGAACGAGGCCAAGTCAGAGCTTGTACCGTTGCATGTTTAGTTTCAAGTTTATTGCAGGAAAAACTTCATTGAGCAAGCTCATTCACAAGGAGGTCCTAATACATATCAATCAATCAATCAATCAATCAAAATCTTTATTTATTCAGGCGAACATCATTGAGCATAGCTCATTTACAAGATGGACCTGAGTGGTCATAACAATATAAGGTTACAAATTTTACACAAAAACATGGTACTGAATAAACACAAATACAATGATTTATGAATGAGACAGATATACAAATATTTACATATATACAAGGCAAAATGACAATAAACCTAAATCATATTAAAAGGAAAGAAACAAACAGTATAGTAGGGATAAAGCTCGGATAGTTGGACTTGGGTGGGCATTTTTGTATGAAGTTGGTTGGAGAACAAGCTAGAAGAACGATAGAGAAATAGGGGGTAGCATAAAAAAGGGGGTGGGGGAAGGAGGGGATGTGGGACATATAGACAAGCAATGTACAATACAGATAGGTAATAACAATATATACATGAGATGCGCATTATATGATAGAGGCTGAATATACATACATACATACATATATACAAGGTTCCACAATGACGAGCGCAGGTGGTGAACGCTGATTTAACACAGGTGAATGAATTACAGGTTGCATTCTGATAATGAAGCTGATGTATGCAATACATATATCATGGGAGCTAGGACAAACAGAATACACTGATAAGAGGGAGGGGGTAGGAGTAATTTGATACCGTAGCATTGGAACTTATTCGTTGGGAGGCCATGAATAGGTGGGGAGGAAAAGCAGTTAATATGGTAAGGCAATTATATCATACCCAAGTATAAGAAAATAGCACCCCTGGGGAGGGGAGAGATTTAATAACAGTTACAGGTGTCTTTTATTTTGGCTGAACTTAGCAATTTGTAAAAGCTAATTAAAACTGTGCTAGTTAGTTTCAGTACGGATTGCAATAGATTCCAAATAGCGGGAAGGGCATAAGCAATAGCATGTTTACCAAAGGAGGTCCACATCCTTGGTATATCAAGCATAATAAAGTCAGATTTCCTTAACGAGTAAGCACTATATGAGATACTAATGAGGGATGAAAGGTAGCTTGGCAATTTCTGTAATAGCAGTTTGAGGGTCCATAGCCCAGCATGGAGCAGGCGTCTAGTAGTCAGGGATGTCCAGCCGACAGCTACATATAAGTCACAGTGATGCGAACGGTAAGGGGAGTTGGTAATGAACCTTAACGCACGGTGATAGAGGACGTCCAGTTTACTTAGGTTTGAACGAGTGGTAGAGGAATAGATTATGTCTCCATAGTCGAGCAGGGGGAGAAAGGTGGCCTGGACAAGTTTGTTCCAATTTCAAGAGGAAAAGAGGCTTATTTCTGTAATAGAAACCTAACCTGGCTTTTAACCTTCTAGAGTCATCTTCAACATGGTCATTGAAAGATAATTTATTATCAATCCAGATACCCAAGTATTTAAATTTGGTTACTACTTCCAAGGGCTCATTTAGCATAGTGACAATGAAGTCTTGGGCTAGGGTATTGGGAGGGCCTGTAACAGCACTGCGGGAGAATATCATCGCTTTAGTCTTTTTCGCATTAAGCAGAAGTTTTGCCTTTATTAGATTATGCTCAAGTTGTGCGAAATCGGTTTGGAGAACTCCCTTGACTTCAGATAGCGATGATCCAGAAGTATACAACACAATATCATCCGCAAAAAAATGCAGATGGGGTGTAGTTATGTTAGAGTCTAGGTCATTGATATATATATGGAAAACAAGATACGGCCTAAGATGGATCCTTGAGGAACTCCTCTTACAACAGGCAAGGCAGCAGAGAATAAGCCTTCCGCCTTTACTTTTTGGGATCTCCCAGTTAAGTAGCTAGAGAACCACTGTGTGGTGTGGTATGAGGAACCCATGTTTGCAAGACAATTGACTAATAGTTTATGATCAACAGTGTCAAAAGCTTTGCTTAAGTCCAGAAATACAGCGCCGGTTACTTTCTTAGCATCTATAGCAGAGATCCAATCAGGGCTAGAAATCATTTTTTTGAGATGCCTGTCCGAGGGAGAGGTGGAATGTAAATGTTGCCTGTCCGGACAAGGTTTTACCTGTCTACATTGTTGTGAGGTGAATTATAAACTTAAAACATAAAATGAACTGTAAAGTGGACATAGAGAAAACTGTTGCTTTTGGGGGGGTTATTTTTCAAGGTAAAACACTGATTGAGTCTAGTCTATTTCTGAATCAGAACTTGAATCTAGTCTGCAGCCATATGGTCTCACATGAGGTCTTCTCTTTTGTTTTCCAGATTTGAACCATAGTGTTATGGCATCCTGCAGGTCAAATGTAGCAATGCTAGCATCTGACAGCTTGACACGCATTAGTTCAGATGAAGTCATAGGAGACAGACAGGACCGCCAGTCAGACTTCACTCTGCCCATCAAGCTGAATCCTCTCTCAACTACTGCAGTTTGGGTTGGGATCAGTAGAGCTATTGTGACTAAGACCAGAATATCAGGAATCACTGTTCATGTGCATCATTATGGAGAATTTTTGCCAGAAATCCAAATAGTGAAATTTCGGAGACTGCTCATTCAGTGATTTTTTCATAAGTGGTTTAAGCTCTAACCATTGCGCTTCAATCAAGTTTACATTATGATTGTGTTTCTTCAGTAGGTCACTGTAGTGCTCTGTGAGGTTCTGACTTCCTCATTGCCATAAAAGGCTAGTTGGTCACTATCTGGTAACTGTAATGGGTTAAATATACTGAATGACCGTAGGACTTTGTCTGTTTTAAAATTGGAAAATCGTGAGTTAATACTTTCAATTGTTGATGAAGAAGGCTTGTAACATCACGCAACACTGCCTGTTTGGTTCTATCTATAGAATATCCCCTTTCTAAGTTAAGGAAGATATCAGATCCACGGAACTGAACCTGAGTAGTGGCTGAGCCTGTCAGTCGACTTGTGCTAGTGTCACTGTCAGCTGTGTCAGAGTCAGGGAGCAACAGCAATTCGTTACAGACTTTGTCAAGTTTATCCTGCACAGGGTAGTTCTCTAGCCAGAGCACTGTGCTTTCAACCTTACTGACTATTGTTTCTACTGTTGAGCTGTCTCTCTGTAGAGTTAGACTGAAGGCCATCATGACAGAAAGGTATTCAGCCAGAAACTGAGAAAAGAGGACAAATCTCACAGTACTTATTGTTTTGAACAACCCACTGGCCTGATCTTTTGTTTGCCCTGGTGTGGAAGCAATGTGCTGTAAATGTACAACTAAGGCCTTGTAGCTGGACAGAATAACAGACAGAGCCTTTTCTGTGTGCAACCCACCGGTCCCTGACACGTTAACTGGTTTGTGAATTGTGTAGCTCATATTACTGGCTAACTCTTTGAGACCGCCCAGTTTTTGGGAGACTTATGGTATATTTTATAGATACCCATTAAGACTTCATCTGTTGTTTTCATGTATGGAATAGATGTTGCTGATTGCTTTATAGCAAGCTCCAACTTGTGGGCACTGCACTGAATCCCTAACAAATAAGGTATCGCCTTTCAAAATCCTGCCAAACACCCAGTCACTTTACTCCAACATGACGGGTGCCCCATCAGATCCAAAAGCAAACAATTTTTTCTTTCCAGTTTTTACAGTCCAAGGTGAATTTAAGGCATCACCTATTGAGTTATAAATGCTTTCACCATTTGGAATACAGACTGACTGAAGGGAAACAAATTTGTTAACTGGACGGAAATTTTCCATTGTCCTAATATAGACTGCCTCCTCTTCTATTACTGAGGCATCAGTGCTCGAGTCACATAAGACAGAGATAAAAGTGTTACTATTAACCAGTTTTGCATCTTTTATCCTTATTGATTCTGAAATAAAATGTGTGAACGTTGCTGCCTGTTTGTCACTTCTATAACTGACTCCAACATTTGTACCATTTACATGTTGTAATTCTAAGATGCCAGGGAAATCTGTGAATGGGCGTTCTGAATTAATCAAAGAGTTGTTCTAAAACAAATGTTCTACTTGTGTCGCCTCATTTTTTTCCATTTGTGTTATTCCTCGTTCTATTGCTAAGTTGGAAGGTTCAGTGTTACACACAATATTTTTTTCATTGGCTAATTTATGAGGTTTGGAGAGTTCATGAGCATGTACATTTTCAAGTCTCATGCTCTTACAGCCACTCATGAAAGTGTTTGTCTCCCTTAAGTATTTTTTGCAGTATGAGCAGGTCATACCCACATCAGGCTCATATAGTAGCCACTCCCCTATTTTCTTCCAGGTCTCCTGGAACCCTTTTCTTTGTCCCAGTAGTGAGAGTTGCTGGCATATCAGCAGTGGCAGTGTGGCACCAAGTTGTCACATCTGTGGCCACAATGGTGGTCAGGGTGAGTAGTTGGTGCTACTGAGTCTATCAGTAATGGATAAGCAGTACACATAGAGGAACCCAAGCTTTCTCCTCCCTCTTGGCTTGAAACTGAAGGCTTTCCTGTAATTTTTTTAAAGCCAAACTTTAACAAAGACATGTTTTCCCCTTTTTGGTTTACTTAGCTAAGAAGTAGTAGTTACTGTATTTTTATGTTGCTTGCACGCATGTGCAAGAAACATAGTGCCATTATCGGAGATTTCGGAGGTGTGCCCTCCTCCTCCAATTCAGTCAGCGAGCTGGCAGGCGCTCAGAAGCCAATGCATTTTGGAGCTGTCTATGACACGCTTCAAAATGCAGTGGCATACAGTTGAAAGGGGGAGCTATGCTTCAGTGAGCAGAGATAAGAAGCGTAGCTCCCCCACCACACTCAGGCGGCAGCGGCCCCCGCAGTATCAGGTAGCCGACGGGTGCCCAATCCCCATCAGCTGAGCTGCATGTCTCCTTAGCAGGTGCCACGCTGGGAGCCCACCCCAGCGCAGCAATCAGTCCATAGGCCGGCCAGGTGCCTAATCCCATCGGCTGAACGCCTCATCGCCCTTGTGCCACGCTGGGAGCCCACCCCAACGTGGCAAACGGTCCCACGACGCCTTTTTTTATTTTGAACCTAAAAACGAAAACGTCCCCGCTGGAGCGCCTCCCGACCCCCCCCACAACCCGCACTCCACCCACCGCGCACCTAGCTTCCCCATGCCCCTCACCCCATACTTCCTCTGGACTCCGGGCACGATCTTCGTGGACTGGGAACACGCCTGCACTCTTCAAAGCCGACCGCTAACTGAGGAAATGCCGTAAGCTGTATAATGGCCTAAATAGGGGTTTCAACTTTGTTGCATATCTCAGGTAGCTTTTGATTTTGCATCACTAACATGGTTTTTTGACCCTTCATGAATGATGTCACTGTCATGGCGGCATTAGGCCCGGCTGGCGCATTTCGAGCAGTGACTGCGCAGTGACTGCGAAATCACCCTTCGAGCCCGAATACCATCATGACAGTGACATCATTCATGAGAAAGGGTCCCAAAAACCCCATGTTGAAAATTTGGTGCAAAAATTCCAAAAAATGACTGTTTTACAAGCGTGCTCGCAGTTCCTACGCAGGCTCGTAAGTTCACGAAATTTCAATATTTTTACTCCAGATTTTCAACATTGCCATTTTACCACACCTTCTTATGAGCAGTACAGCTGTCATTTTTCACATCTCACCCAAAATGTGTGTCCGCCCATGTAGCACAGAATGGCACAGTCGGTATGTAAATCAATGTACTGGGACAAATTAAGAAAATCACAGTGACACTGTTCATGAGCAGAGGTCTTAAAATGGCTATGTTGAAAATTTGGAGAAATTCTGTAAATGACTGTTTTACTGGATGCGTATGCTATGCAGTTCCTACGCAGGCTCGTGAAGTTTGCAAATTTTCATTATTTTCACTCCAGATTTTCAACATTGCCATTTTACCACACCTCCTTATGAGCAGTACAGCTGTCATTTTCACATCCTGCCCAAAGCGTGTTTCGCTTCATGTAGCGACAATGGCGACTCGTGTGCAAACTCAATGTATGGGACACATTAACAAAATCACAGTGACACTGTTCATGAGCAAAGGTCTTAAATGGCTATGTTGAAAATTTGGTGAAAAATTCCAAAATGACTGTTTTACGAGCGTGCGTTGCGCAGTTCCTACGCACGCTCGTAAGTTCGCAGATGTTCAATATTTGCACTCCAATGACTTCCAAATACCTAAACAGCACATGGAAGCAAGCAACATTCGGCATTGAAAAATGCTTGTTTATTAGTCCTCCTCCTCCTCTCCACTCCTCCACATCCACAGAGAGCCTTATCTCTCAAGCAGAAGCTCTGCAGGCACTCCTTATACTTGTTTTAATTTAGTATTTCTTTTTTATCCACAAAACAAAACCCCAGAAACAAGTTGTTTTTTTTTACTCCTTGTTTAGTCTGAGTCGCTCAATTCAACCCCTCTCCTCTCCCTTTGACAGTGCCTTCTTGTCACAGTCACCCAATTTTACTTTTATTCAGTTAGTCCACTGGCAGAGCACAACAGCAGGCTGACAGGGCTAGTTTAAGTTAGCACAGTCAGTCCGTCAGTATCTATCTTCAAGGTTCAAGCTGTAGCTAACAGCTCTGGAGGGCTTTACACAGGCTGAGTGAACAATAAGCTTAGAGCCTTGCCTTCACCTCTCCGCACACTCGCACAGTCAAGATATATATTTTTATTCAGAATCAGACCACTTGCAGATCACATGGCTTTTTGAGAGAGTGGGTTAACAGAGAATTTATTCAGGTGTACAGCAGTACAGAGTAGTACTGACTCCTGTCTCCTTCTGACAGTGCCTGACTGCTTTCTTTTTTCTCTCCCTCTCCCCTTCCCTGAACTCACCTACCCACACCACCAGAAGTTCAGTCAACACAGAGACTCTAGGCAAGCGTTTAGTTCTCACCACAATACCCTGGGATAGCCTCCAGTTTTACTCTTCGTATTTTTGCTTTTGTTTTTCTGGTTGTCCCCCAAATATTTTCCTCCTCCTTTATACTTTTTTGCAAATTGCAGTACAGAAATACAGTGGAGGTCTAATTTGATGACTGAGTGATCAACAAAAGGCAACACAACACAGAGCTCAGCTGCACAGACCCTTCAAGGCAGAAGTCTCTTTTTTTTTTTTTTCAAAGTTAAAGCAGACCAGAAGCCTTTTTTTTAATCCCACTTTGAGAGCAGTGACCTCAGTGGAATAAAAGAAGTGGACTGAAGTGAGCTGCTCACAAATGAATTTGAACAGAGGCACTGGGGTTAATGCTCAATATTCATGGTAATAGGGGCACTGTCTTTTACTCAACTTATTCACTACCAGAAGCCCTGATTAAAATGTTTTATTTTATTTCTCTCTGTCTGACTTTCTGCAAATCAGCACATACAGTGGAGTATGGATAGTTTGTTTTCCACCACTATGAGATTCTGCAGCAGACTGCACTACAGAGCCCTCAGTGCAGCCCTGAGCCCTGTGTGACTGATTAATTTTTTTAAACTGTCACCAGAGAAGCACTTTAAAACTTATTTATTTCCAGTTGTGGTTTCCAAAATAAAATAATAAGTCCCCACTCCCCTCCCACTCCTCTCCCTGTCCTCCTCCTCCTTAGGTCCCCTCCTGTCTGTCCCCCGACCCAGACAGCAAGATCAGTTTTAATTTTTTTTATATTGGTTAAGATAAAAGGTCAGAGCCCTGAAAAGGGCTGTTGTGTATTATATTGCTGCTGCATAAGAAATGGTCTGCGCTGATTTGTGCCCCCGATATACGAGGCAGCACAGCACTCGCTATCCTACTCGCGGAGCTCCTCACCATGCAAAGGGTAGAGTGAAAGTGAGGAGAGCGAGACAGGATACCCAACTGCGCATGTTCAGTGCCCGTTAGTCTTCCCGCTGGCTGAGAGAGGTCAGGTGACACTAGTAGCTGCAGTCACTTGACCCTCAGTGGGAAGACTGAATGGGTGGGCTGAGCTGCACTTTTCGGCAGGCGGAGCTACGCGTCATGTTGACATGACGTCGTCCGGATACCTCCCGTCTGCCGCTGGGTCCTAGTGCCCAATACTGTCTGGCTGCATCAATTCAAAACCGCCTGTCCAAGGGACAGGCGGACTTCACAAAACGGCTGTCCCAAATGAAAAGCAGCTGTCCGGGACGGGTGGACAGCCGGTTATTTCGAGCCCTGGATCCAATCATTGGTTACTTTCGCTAGAACAGTGATGGTGCTATGATTGGCCCGGAAGCCGGATTGCGCTGGGTTAATAAGAGAGAAGGTTTCCAGATGAGATTTAAGCTGAGAATGGATCAGTTTTTCAAGTACTTTAGAAAGGATAGGTAAGATGGAGATAGGTCTATAGTTGTTTACATCGCACGGGTCACCAGATTTAAATAAGGGGAGGACATGTGCTGATTTCCAGCAGGACGGCACAGTAGCAGATGTAATGGAGAGGTTGAAGATATGGAGAATTGGGGCCGTGAGATGGGCATAGCCTGTCCTTAGAAAAAAGGGTTCCAAACCATCATCCCCTAAACTTTTTTTTGTGTCCAAATTAAGAAGAGAATCTTCGACTTCTTTGTAAGTTATCTCTCGCAGTTGGAAATGGCTAGGTGCAAGGCTAGGTGAATGGGAAGGGGTGTGCTGACACACCACAGAACCAGCATAAGGTGACGAGTCGAAAGCTAGTCCTGTTGTGGCAAAGTGGGAGTTAAGTTCCTCCAAGATTAGGGACTTGTTTTCCACAATCTTTCCACTTGCGACTAACTTTGTAGGGACTGAGGGGGCTGTGGGTCGTCCTTCAATAGATTTGATAGTCTTCCATATCTTACGTGGGTTACCTTTTGCTTGTTCTAGAGTAGAAATATAGTAGTTAGCTTTGGCAGAGCAAATTTGTTTAACGCAAGTGTTCCTGGCTGTTCTAAAATCCCGCCAATCCGGTGGTTCTTTGGAATGTTTAGCTTTAGCCCAAAGCTTATCTCGAGCTATAAGGGCTGCCTTAAGATCCAAGGTGAACCAGGGATTGGAGTTTTTCCGTACCCTTACTTTGATAAAAGGGCATGCTTATTTATTACTGTAGTGAGTTTGTCATTAAAGGTGTAAACTGCCTCATTGACATCTTTAGCTAAGTAGAGATCTTGCCACTTGATCATACGCAGGTCAGATAGGAAGTTTGCTGCACTGAATTTTGCGAAGGAACGCTTTGTTATAAAGATGGGCATCGGACGAGTCTTAACTTGGGATCTTATGCAAGCGACAATTCCATGATCACTCAAATCATTGTGAAATACTGCCGAATGAGATATTTTATGTGGATGGATGGTTAATACCTCATCTAATAAGGAGCTATTGGTAGGATTTAGTTTGTTGTTCCTAGTAGGTTCACTGACTATTTGCACAAAACCTAGCTCATTGCAAAGGGATTTGAGGTCGAGTGAGTTAGGTGACAACCAGTCCATATTTAAATCTCCTAGAAATATTGTTTCTGATTTTGCATCTGCTAACATGGATTTCAATATATTAAGAACTTATCACCACCAGACGGGGGTCTATAGCCACCTAGGATGGAGATGCATTCTGAGGAGGGGAGATGAAGGCTCAGTGAAACTAACTCAAATTCCTTGGCTAGAGATTTACAACTAATATTAGCGACCACATACCTAGATTTCGTGTAAGTAATACGTAGGTGATGTACTTCACTGGGGCGGAGCAAGACTATTTCAGAGTCAGAGCTCAACTCCCAGTGGACCGGGTGGAGGTTCTTTCCTCCTTTGCCTGATTATTTCTGGTTGGACAGTTGCACCCTGCTCGAGATTTTCTGCACGTCCTGGAATTCATGGCTGCCTACACCAGCGTGGTCCATTGTACCTGGTGGAGAATGCGCTCCCTGCAGTGGGAGTTGGATCGTCAGTGGTCTCAGTGCAAAGGGTCACTTCAACCAGCCGGTAACTGTGACCTAGCGGATGTGGGATGCCCTCCAGTGGTGGTTGAACCTGGAACATCTGCAGGAAGGAATCCCCTTTTTCCACCCAGAGCCGACTGTCAACATTATGACCGATGCCTCCCTGATGGGCTGGGGTGCCCACCTGGGGAAATACAGAGTCCACGGTCTTTGGTGCCCTGAGGAATCCTGATGCCATATCAACCGGCTGGAGCTTCAGGCATTTTGGCTGGTGCTTGACAGCCTTTACTCCACACCTTTGGAGTCAGGTCATTCTGGTCCAGATGGACAACACCACAGCAGTGTACTACCTCAACAAACAGGGTGGAACACACTCCCTTCCTCTGTGCAGGGAGGCTGTACACATCAGAACCCTCGTGCTTGGCCTGAATGCCAGTCTCCTGGCCATCCATGTGGCAGGCATGTCCAATCAGCTGGCGGACGCCCTCAGCTGGGTGGGCGAGGTATCTCACGAGTGGTCTCTCCATCAGGAGATGGTGCACAGTCTGTTCTCCAGGTGGGGCATTCCTCTGGTGGACCAGTTTGCCTCCAGGGAGAATGCAAAGCTGAGGCTGTTTTTTGCCCATCTCCCTCAGCAGGGAATGCTGCAGGGGTATGCCTTATCAAGGCCCTGAACCCAAGGTCTCATGTATGCCTTCCCTCACTTTCCACTTATCCACAAAGCCAGGAGGAAGAAGGCTCAGATTATCCTGGTGGCTCCGGACTGGCCCCACCAGTTCTGGTACCCCAATGTCTTAAGCCTCAGCTGCAGGCTCCCATGGCATCTTCCTCTACACCCTAATCTGCTCTCATGCAATCAGGAGAAGATATTCCATCTAGACCTTCAATCCCTGTACCTGACAGCCTGGTTGCTAAGTGGTGTGACAGGGTTGAATAAGGCTCTGATCCATTTGTTATGCAAAAAGAGTTAAATGCAAGCATCTGTTCTATCCTCTCCTTTTCTGTCTCTTGTCTGTCTGGTTGCGCAACCAACTTTTCCTGTGAGACCTAGGAACTGATCACTCCAACGGTTTTGCAGTTCTCCTCCTCTCGTCTCTCTCTCTGCTTTCCTTGCTATTTCTGTCTTTCTTCCCCCTTGCATATCTGCAGTTATAAAAAAAATGTGAATTTCTGTGTAAAACTGTGTGTGATACTGGGATCCCTTTGTTTAAAACTGTATAGTTATACTGTTGAAATTATTGCAAAAAGCTATTTGGAACTCAAGGGGTTAACCTGAGAAGATGGTTTGCAAACTGTCTGAGATGCTGGCAACAAGAGGTCAGTTTTGGGTCACAATGTTCTTTTTGCTGCACCTGCTGAAACTGATAAGAACACTGTGTGAGAAGCAGAATGTTCTCTTAACGAGCTCCCTGCAAAGACTTGTTATAAAAAGAGCTGCAATGTTTTGCAAGAGGGAGAGACAGAGACTGAGATTTGAAATTGAGAAGAAAAAACTCAGAAGAAGGACTCTTTTGTACTGCCATTGTAAACAGTTATACTGAACATTTTTTAATTTTTTATTTTGCTGTTATTAATAATAAAATACTATTTGTGAATTTTGAAACTGCTCCTGGTTTTCCTAGGCTTCCTGACCTGTGTCTCGATGACAAGTGGATAGAGCCCCAGGCTTTGGGTCTCTCTGACGATGTTCTCACCGTGGTTGAGGCTTCTCAGAAGGAGATGACCTGAAAATGCTATGCCTTCAAATGGAAGAGGTTCTCCATTTGGTGCCAGAACAAGGGCTTGACCCCTTAACTTGCCCAGTGGCTAGCATTCTTGATTACCTTTGGTCCCTCTCCCAGTTGGGCTTTTGGTCAATAATCCTTAAGCTGCACCTGGCAGCCATCTTTGTATACCGGGCACAGGCTGGTATGTCACCTGTGTCGCAAGAGAAAGTGGTCTGGTTCTTTTTCAAAGGCCTTGACCACATTTGCCGTCCAGTGCGTGAACCACCACCACCACCTTGAAATTTGTTGCTGCTGTAGGCAGAGCTCATGGGCAAGCCATTCGAACCGATGCACAGATGTGACATCTCTCACCTGACGTGGAAGACCACCTTGTTGGTGGCTGTCACCTCCGCCTGAAGGATCAATGAGCTCTAAGCGCTCTTGGTGGAGTCTCTTTACCTGGTCTTCCATAGGGATAAGGTTGTCCTTTGCCCCAATGCAAAGTTCCACCCAAAGGTTGTCTTGGAGTGTCACCTTAACCAGGTGATGAATCTCCTGGTGTTCTTTACCAGCCACACCTCGGAGGTTGAGCACGGGCTCCATACTTTGGACCTGAAGTGAATGCTTGCCTGCTATAAGGAGTGCACTGCTGGAGTTCAGGGAGAGGTTCACCAGCTCTTTGTCTCCTATGCTGAAGCTGCACCTGGCAGACCGGCAGCAAAGCTGATGATTGACAGGTGGATTGTATCCTGCATCGACCTCTGCTATAGGTTGGATGGTAGGGAGCCTGCCGTAGGGCTAAGGGCTTATTCCACGAGACATACCGCTGCCTCAGTGGGTACTTCCAGGGATATCCCTATCCAAGAGATCTTCAGGGCTGCTACCTGGAAGTCAGCACACACCTTCATTTCCCATTACATCAACCTTAAGTCATGCTGGGATGCTGGTTTTGGGGCTTCAGTTCTCCAGTCACTGTTCCCAAAGTAGGGGGTGTATGTCTTGCCCTCGCCTCCCTGGAGAACTGCTAGAAGTCTGCCAGAAGTGTGCATAGAACACCATATCCACGTTCCTAGAAATACAGGTTACTCACCTTTTCCAGTAGTTCTAGGAGTGGTATATGGTGTACATCCACACACTGAATCTTGCTTCCAACGGGTAAGACCTGACGTCATGGGGTGGCGCTGAGGCAGTTACCACCCGGGTGAGTGGGAGAAACCAGCTTGAAGACTTTCCGGCAAGATATTTAAATGGAAAGGATACTGCCAGAAGTGTGGATGTACACCATATACCACACCTAGAACTACTGTTACCAATGAGTAACCTGTTTTTTGATACCCCAACATCATATTTTGTGGCTAGATTTGTGTCCAACCTTTTTCCACAAAACGGGTACAAAACTGACTCTAATTTTTCCTTAAATTGACAAGGTAAAATGGGTTTGATTAATATGTATGGTTGATTAATGCGCCAATATGTACAGGTAAACAACAAGCTTTATGTAATTAAACTGCTTCTCAGCTCCTTTAGACATAATGTGTACAGATCATTTATGAAGACTTCACATAAACAAGCATTGTCAATGCCAAATGTTGTCTTGTTGGCATTGGCATTGGTAGTGCAGGAGTTAGAGAGATGCATAATAAGAATGGCAGTGAAGTATTGAACTGACTCCAACCCCTTCCCCACCCTGCAGAGACTGACAGGCTCTGGGGTGTGCCTTTGGGTCGTCGGCCATAATGCTCACGCCATTTCACCTCACCCTACCCTGCAGAGACCGACAAGTGTCACGGTGTGCTTTGGGGTATTATTTGGTATTACTTACTTACTTGGGGTTTCAGGTCCACGCTCACCCCATTCCATAAGGAATTATGCTGAGATGGGTGCAGTATAGAGAATGGGGTGAACGGGCTGAAGAGTCCAAGGCATACTCTTGATGCCTGTCACTGGCTGCAGGGTGGGGTGGGGGCTGAATGGCGTGAGCATTATTGACGACAATCCCAAGTCACACCCCAACGCCTGTCAGTCTATACAGGGTGGGGTGTTATGGTTGGAAACCCTAACGCCCCAGGTGTTTATTGGTATTTTCACTCCAAATTTTCAACATGGGCTTTTTGTGACCCCACCTCATCAACAGATGCACTATCAGTTCGTTAGCCAAAAGGTGATTTTGCACAGCAACTGTGCCATTTTGGACCACAGGTGCCAAAACACATTTTGGGCAGGATGTGAAAAATGACAGCTGTACTGTTCATGAGAAGGTGTAAAAAAATGACAGTGGTGAAAATCTGGAGTGAAAATATGAAAAATTTGCAGTCACTAGCATTTGTAGAAACTGTGCAACGCACGCCTATAATGCAGTTATTTTGGGGACTGTTTTAACCAAATTTTCAACATAAGCATTTTGGGACCTCTGCTCATGAACAGTGATGCTGTGATTTTGTTAATCTGTCCTGAAAGTTGATTTCCCACAGTGACCACGCCATTGTGCGCCAGATGTGTGAAAACACATTTCAGGCAGGATGTGAAAAATCATAGCTATACTATTCATAAGGAGGTGGAAAAAATGGAATGTTGAAAATCTGAAGTGAAAATGTTAAAAATTGTTGAAGTTAAGAGCGTGCATGGAAACTGCACAACGCATGCTTGTAACGCAGCCATTTTTTGAAATGTTTTCACCAGATTTACAACATAGGCTTTTTGAGACCCCACCTCATGAACAGTGGCACTGTGGTTTCATTACTCGATCCCGAAAGGTGATTCCGCACAGTGACCGCTAAATCACCTTTCGGGACTGAATAACGAGATGACAGTGCATGTGTTCATGAGGTGGGGTCCCAAGAACCCCATGTTGAAAATTTGGAGCCAAAATTCAAGAACATGGCTGAGATATCCCCCTAAGTTGCCCCCCCTCCCCCAATACCATTATACAGCTTACTGGCATTTCTTCATTTTGCAGTTCGGCTTTGAAGAGTCCAGATGTTTTCCCGCTCCACCCAAGATCGCAGCACTAGACCTCCTGAGGTTAAGTATGGGGTGAGGGGGGTGTGGGGAGGTGGGATGCGCAGACAGCAGGTGTGGGTTATGGGGGGGCGCTGCAGACAACGGACAGTTTTCTTTTTTTCAGGTACAGAAAAAAAAATGGACAGTGTGCCACAGGATGGTTTTCTTTCTTTACAGGTGAAATACAACAAATGGACACACTGGGGTGGGTTCCCAGTGTGCCCCATGACTTTAGGAGGTGTGTGTTGACCACACTGAGGTGGGCTCCCAGTGTGACACACAATGGGGTGGAGGGAGAAGCATGCCGTGGCGGTCGGCTTTCTGTGAGCTGATGCACACTGGGGTGGGCCCCAGTGTGCCACACATAATGGGGTGGATATGCTGACATGGGGATTGCAGCCCCGATGTCATCTTTCTTTTGATATTGTGTGGCGGACAGCAGGAGCCGCCGCCAGGTTTATTGAAATGTTTCACCAGGAAAGGCACGAAAGGGAGGCATGTCATGTGTGCTGCTGCATGACGAGCTTGTCACTGATTGCAGCGGCACATTTCTCTCATGTTGGTGGCACTTTACATAGCTCTTGTGTCACTGCTAGCATGCTGGCTAATTGGGGAATGAGGGACCCACTTACTAAAGCGTACCCTGCATTCGCCAGCACTGACACACCTCCGCATTTCTCCTTTTACCACAAGATGTTGCTCGCGCATGCACAAGACAACATAAGAAGGGTGCCAAACTGCAGAGCAAACACCTAAGGCTGCATTATAAAGACATTCCTTGGAGTGGTAGCTTTAATAATGGCATCCATGCACTTTTAACTTGCATGTGTGTATTCTTTTAGCACTAGCATTTGTTTTTCCTAATATACTGTACTGTAAACGGGACACTTTACTTTGCGGTGTTAAAAGTCCCCCCTCACCTGATAATGGGATATTGCATTTCCCAGGGACAGTACACCACCTTATGCAAATTTCAACAGATAAATAAATTCATCCACACAGGCACACAGTCCCACCCTTCCTTCTCTAACTGAAGCTCAGATGTTTGCTATTCAGCTTTTTCTATTTCTGTTTTTGGATCTTGTGGTTAAGGAGTTAGGGGAGCTTGAGTTAAAGGGACTGGGCATGCTTGAAAGGTGCTATCCAGTGAGCAGTCCGAGATCCATGCATGTGCAATTAATTGATAATGTAATAATGTGGCTGTTTGGGTATATATATATATATAGCTCAAGAAAAGTTAGTATTACAAGGAAAAGCTTCTTTACTTTTCCATTCTGAAGTTCAGTGTTAAATCAAAGTTGTTGATCGATCAACTGGTGATCATCAGAGTTTGTTTCAAATCAGTAATGTAACAAGCATTTCAGGTCTTTGAGCTTTCTCATCAGACACAGCCTGCTGTTGGAATATCTGACTGACTGCTGCAGATTACGAGGTTACTAATAATATAAAAATGCTGACATAAATACACTTTTGTATTCCGAGTTTCAAATGTGTGCAACTATTGCACATTTATAAGGTAGAAAAGAAATGGGCAGACTGGATGGGCCTTTGCGGTCCTTATCTGCCGTCAACTTCTATGTTTCTATGTTTCTATTGTATTTCATTTATTGTATGTATTGTGTGTATTTAAGATATCCCGTATGTATTCTTTGTTATGTGTCCAGGCCCCCATGAAAATGGGCATGTGATGTCCTCAGAGTGTACAGTTATCAAATTTTAAATTAAAAAATAAATTTAAAAAAAAAGTAAGGTCTCTTATCACAGTTTAATACTGTACTGCTGCTAAAATGTTGCTATTTCTCCTGGGAAATAACTTGAAAACTACCCAGTTAATTAGACTGTGTCAGCATGGCTTACTTGTTAGCGCTCTTGCCTCTGTGCCAGAAATCGTGACCTTGGGTCCCACACAGGAGACTTGCACTCGTAACCAACACTGAGAGTGCAGTACTGTATTAAGAGGTCTTTTTCTCTCACATGGGTTTTTTGCATGTGATAATAAACCAAGAAATGTCCTTCTGCTCCTCCCTTGCGTTGTCCAGATGTAAATTAAGGATCCCGTAACTCCTTTAGCACAGACTTTAGGATTACAGTACTTTGGAAACTTGCTGAACATTCCCTTTCTCAGTAAAAGAGGTTCTTTTACAGATATCTGTATCTGGGTGGGTCATTGTTGAAGACGTAATGGCTGCCTTATCTGCTTATAGTCACTGCACTGCTAGTGCCTTTACTCATTGATATGCAGAACACTTGGACTTACAGACACCACAAAACCAAATTATATTCTATTTTATATGAAAAAGTTCACATTTTTCGATTGCAGCATTTTCTTGTAATGGAGTATATTGCTTTTACTGATAGAAACATTCTAAAATGTGGAATTAATAGTGGGGGCAAGATTCAAAAGTGTATTTGCAAATTTAATGCCTATTAAGCATCTCTTTCTCTATCCCCCATCTCCTCTGAAAATTAATTTTGAGACTCTGAATCCATTAGCAAGCTGAGCTAAAGGGCTGTGCAAGGCAATGGGAAATCTTCAGTGATGTTAGCACTGTGCCTCAGATTCTAATGACAGTGTCAGTCCCAATTCTGTCACTATTGACACGCCAATGTGAGCTGGATGCAGTATTTGGTTTTGTCCTCGATGTTAGAGTTCTTCCTGCTGGACAGCTAGTCAAACCTGGGCATGTCTCAACTATATGAGGAAGAGTAATTTGAGGAAAGGTCAGTATTACTCAGTTGGTGGCATTCCCAAAAGGATCAAATAGGTGAGGGATCAAGCCCTGCACTAGAACTTGGTCTCATGCCCAACACTCGTACTGCAGTGCAGTACCAGGTGGTGCTGCACTGTTAGAACTGCTGTCCATTAAAGGCAGCCTGGATGGCCCAAACACCCTGCCATGCCAGCGACCCAGGTTTGGGAGCAGAACCGAAAGCTGGAACAGGTGGCAAAGGAGGCTGTAGTAGTGCTGCTATGTGTAGCACCCACAGCTAGGGAGAGGTGGTGCCATGTTCTGCCATCACAGCGACCCCTGCGGTGGGCTGGGGAGCCTGCTCCACCATGTGGGTTCACTGTGTGCATGTAAGGCCTCCTGAGGCATGAGGCAGCACCACATGGGGAGGTGTGAGGGTCAAAGGACAAACAAATAGGGGAAAAACCTGTGGACCTTTGAAGGTGATAGTTGATGGTATTCTCTGCTGTGACCTCTGAAGGGATGGGGAGTATAGCGGCAGAAAGAAATGGAAGGTACAGCCAGACCTGAGCACTGGGAGGACCACCCCAAAAGTCAAAAAGCTATATGGAATAAAAGAAATGCTATCCATCAGATGAAACATCAAAAAAATATGTCTTCTGCCCATTTCTGGTCATTAGCAAGATGGATGATTGTCAGAATTCAGTAGCACTGTGTAGAAGATAGTGGTGGTGCCCTAGTTGACTTTTTCTCTTTTTTTAAAACAGGTCCATATGCAGTTTTCAAAGTTTTTTTTTTCGCTAATTGTTTATCAGGAGTGGCACATTAAGCTTAAAGCTTGTTTATAGGTGCGACCTGGGAGCACAGGGAAGTTAAGTGACTTGCTCAGGGTCACACAGTATGCAAGTGGGGGCTGTAGGATTCAAATATAGGTCTCCAGATTTGCAGCTCACATCCTTAAACCACTGCGCTATACTGTGAAGAGGGTGCAGGATCAGCCAGATAAAATTTTAAATAACATATGGCAGGCACAGTAAGTAAAAAAGCTACTGTTTATGAGACTGCTAATCGGGCCCTGCTTCACACTGGGGTAGGGCCCGATCGTACCTGGACGTTTCCCTTTCAGCACAGACCTCTTAAATGCATAGCCTGCTTTGGTGCATAAGTTTCTAGAGTACCAATTCCATTTGTATCCCCTAAGTGTTAATTTGACCTGTTAAATTCAATTAAGAGTCTGTTTAAATGCATAGATCTAGCACCTTAGGACAGTGATCTAACTGGTAGGTACTTCATGACCTACAATAACTGAGTGGTTTTTTTGTCAGTTTTTTTTTGAATGAAATGGAAATGGCCCCTCTGAGAGCAACTGCAGTGCTGTCAGTAACAGCTTTGAATGAGAAAATAATAAAACCCACATGTGCAACCATCAAGGAAGAAGGCTCATGCTACTCGGTATTTATTTTAGTGCACCAAACCAGGAAGTGGTAAAATGGTTGGAATCCATCTAATTTTCCGACTCTGACAAAGCGCTGCACCCGAAACGTTTAACACTTCTGACCGTATTATCACTTCCATGTTTGCTGCACTAAAATAAATGTTTTGCACAACATCTTAATTGAGTAGCGTGAGCCTTTTTACTTGGTTGCTTGTGCGGGTTTTATTATTCTCTCCTTTTTTTTGTAAATTATTTTTATTAGGTTCATAGGCTAAAGCTTGCAGTCTGTTATACACAACAAACAAGAGAAAGGTATCAGTTTTGTAGTAGTAGAGGTAGCTGCAGCTGTATTTATTCATGGTACCCTTCCCCAGAGACTTAGGGCACCAGCACAAAGGAGGAACTAGCATAAACATCAACATAGAATAAATAATATGACAATTAAAATTGAATGAATAACAACCTATAAAATCACAAGTAAATAACCAACAGCCGGATTGCATTTCAATATATAACCATGATTCATGCTGTAACAAATGCCTGAGCAAAAGTATATGTTTTTTAACTACTTTTTGAAGATGTCCACCTATGGGGGTCTCCCTCAGGACCCTCAGGAGTGAAGTCCGTAATACTGACCCTGCTACTTCAAAGAACCAGGCCCTAGAAGTTTTAAGTCTAGCCCTTGGGACAACCAGGAGAGACCCTCCTTGGTGGAGTGAAGGGTGAGCACAGGCAGGTAAGAACAAAGGAGATCACGAAGGTAGCCCAGACCATGTAGGGTCTTGTAGGTTAGTAACTGAACCTTGGAGATGTGCCAGTTGACCTGCAGACAGTGCTGTTCACGCAGTGCCAGGGAAATATACCTCAACCTTGAGAGGCTGGTCAGCAATCTAGCAGCTGTGTTCTGCACCAGCTGCAGGTGTCACAGTGTACCTCCACTGATCCAGACATAAAGAGCTTTGTAGTAATCCAGCCATGAGGTCATGAAAGCATGTACCAGAGAGGGCAAGTCCTCAGTAGGGATAATGGAACGATTCTGGCTGATGTTTCTCAGATGATATAAGCCATTCCGGACTACCGCCGACACCTGAGCCTCAAATGTCAGTCCCTTGTCCAGGATATGACATCCAGATTCTTCACCTGCACGACAGCCACCAGCCTGGAGGTGCGGAGGTACAGCCTCATCTCCCTCCCAGCTGCAGTTGCTCCCCACCTTCGACCTGGCTCAGTCACCAGTACTTCAGTTCTGTCAGGGTTGAGTCTCAGCCAGCTCAATGACATCCAGTCCTGGATCTCAACCAAATGCTGATTCAGCAAATCCACCATGCCACGATTCTGGGGTGCAAAGGACATATAGAGCTGAGTATCATCTGCATATGTAGTGAAACCTGACTCCATACTGTCTAGTGATCCTACTCCGGGGTAGCATATACACTGAAACCAACATGGGCAAAAGGATTAACCCCTGGGGTACACCACAGTATAGGTCCATTGGGCATGAGGAAAAACTTGCCATCACTACCCTCTGTGTCCTGCCCCTGAGGTAGTACTCAAACCAGCTAATCACTTTGTCAGTGAGTTCCACATACTCCATGTCGATCCAGTAAAAGCACATGGTCTGTGGTGTTGAATGCTGAGGAAAGATCGAGGAGAACAAGAATTAACCTCTCCTCTATACCTCACCCTGAGCAGGTCATTATGCACCCTGACCAGCGTGGTCTCAGTGCTATACTTTGATCTAAACCCAAACTGGAGAGGCTGATAGATGTCGTAGGTAGTCAAGTGTGTCTCAAGCTGCAGTAGAAATCCTGAGAATAAAGGTTTATTGAACATCATGAATGCAGTCCTTCATACCTCACATACTGTATAACACATACAACCTTAAACATTCGGACTGAGGAGTGGAACATGCCTGCCTCTCATAACAATAACCAGAGCAGGGTGAGTGTGTGCTGTGAGGTGCAGAGCTGGGATGCTATTACTGGGGCATGCCAGACCCTAATACATGTAAACCAGGGCAAAGATGTAGCCACACTCCAATGCAGAGTGTATAGCACATTGACCAGCCAGAACAACTTCACATAGTGCATATACTGTATGTGAATGCAGTGAAATTTATTACAGAAAAACTGCAATTAACATCAATAGCTGTGACCTCCAACCTTGCACTAGTGTCAGCTGTAGTTCTTTTTTTTCAGTTTTTCTGCAGTACATTTCACTGTACACCCTTCATTGGAATGCAGCTACGTCTCAGTATATTTCACAATACACCCAGCTTTGGCGTGTAGCCACATCTCAGTAAATTTCATTATACACCCTACATTGGAGTGCAGTTACATGTCAGCAGATTTCGCTATACGCCCATCATTGGAGTGCAGCTACATGTCAGCAAATTTTACTGTACACCTTGTATTGGAGTGCAGCTACAGCTCAGTAAATTTCACTATACACCCTGCATTGGAATGCAGCTACAGCTCAGTAAATTTCACTATACACCCTGCATTGGAGAGCATTTACATCTCGGTAAATTTCACTATACACCCTGCATTTTAGTGCAGCTACATCTCAGTAAATTTCACTATACACCTTGCATTGGAGTGCAGCCAAATCTCGTAAATTTCACTATACACTCATTGGGATTTCACTATACACCCTGCATTGGAGAGCTGTTATATCTCAGTAAATTTCACTATACACCTTGCATTGGAGTGCAGCTACATCTCGTAAATTTCACTATACACCCTGCATTGGAGTGCAGCTACAGCTCTGTAAATTTCACTATACACCTTGTATTGGAGTGGAGCTGCATATCAGCAAATTTTACTATACACCTTGCATTGGAGAGCAGCTACATCTCAGTAAATTTCACTATACACCTTGCATTGGAGTGCAGCTACATCTCAGTAAATTTCACTATACAACCTGCATTGGAGTGCAGCTACAGCTCAGTAAATTTCACTATACATCTTGCATTGGAGTGCAGCTACATCTCGGTAAATTTCACTATACATCCTGCATTGGAGTGCAGCTACAACTCAGTAAATTTCACTATACACCCTGCATTGGAGTGTAGCTACATCTCAGTAAATTTCAGTATACACCCTGCATTGGAGTGCAGCTACATTTCAGCAAATTTCACTATACACCTTGCATTGGAATGCAGATACATGTCAGCAAATTTCATTATACTCCCTGCATTGAAATGCAGCTACAGCTCAGTAAATTTTACTATACACCTTGCATTGGAGTGCAGCTACATCTCCGTAAATTTCACTATACACCTTGCATTGGAGTGCAGCTACATCTCAGTAAATTTCACTATACACCATGTATTGAAGAGTAGCTGCATCTCAGTCAAATTCACTATACACCCTGCATTGCATTGCAGCTACATATCAGTAAATTTCACTATATGCCCTGCATTGGAGTGCAGCTACATCTCATTCAGATTCACAATACACCCTGCACTGGAGTGCAGCTACATCTCAGTCAGATTCACTATACACCCTACATTGGAGTGCAGCTACATCTCAGTAAATTTCACTATACATCTTGCATTGGAGTGCAGCTATGTCTCCATAAAATTCACTATACACCTTGCATTGGAGTGCAGCTACGTCTGTAAATTTCACTATACACCTTGCATTGGAGTGCAGTTACATCTCAGTAAGTGTCACTATACATCCTGCATTGGAGTGCAACTACATCTCAGTAAATGTCACTATACATCCTGCACTGGAGTGCAACTACATCTTAGTAAATTTAACTACATACCCTGCATCTGGAGTGTAGCTACATCTCAGTAAATTTCTCTATATACCTTGCACTGGAGTCCAGCTATGTCTCCGTAAATTTCACTATGCATCTTGCATTGGAGTGCAGCTACGTTCTCTGTAAATTTCACTATACACCTTGCACTAAAGTGCAGCTATATCTCATTTTGATTCACTATATATCCTGCAGTGGCGTGCAACTACATGTCATTTAATTCACTATACACCCTTCATTTGAGTGCAGCTACATCTCAGTAAATTTCACTATACACCCTGCATTGGAGTGCAGCTACATCTCAGTAAATTTCGCTATTAACTTTGCATTGGAGTACAGCTAAATCTCATCAGATTCACTATACACCGTGCACTGGAGTGCAGTTACACCTTAGTAAATGTCACTATACACCCTGCATTGGAGTGCAGCTACATCTCATTCAAATTCACTGTACACCTTGCATTGGAGTGCAGTTAAATCTCGGTAAATGTCACTATACACCCTGCATTGGAGTGCAGCTACATCTCAGTAAATTCACTATACACCCTGCATTGGAGTGCATTTGCATCTCAGTAAATTTCACTATACAGCCCGCATTGGAATGCAGCTACATTTCATCAAATGTCACTATGCACCCTGTACTGGAGTGCAGCTACATCTCAGTAAATTCGCAATACACCCTGCACTGGAGTGCAGCTACATCTCAGTAAATGTCACTACACATCCTGCATTGGAATGCAGATACATGTCAGCAAATTTCACTATATACCCTGCATTGGAGTGCAGCTTCATCTCAGTAAATTCACTGTATACCCTGCATTGGAGTGCAGTTACATCTCAGTAAATTTCATTATACACCAAGGCATAAATTAGTGCCAGAGAGTTGATAGTAGCCTTTGCTAATCAGAATCAGAAATTATTAGCAATCAGCCAGTTTTGAGAAGCAATTTTAAACAAGCATTTGTCAATGCCGAACGTTCGCTTGCAGGTATTTGCAGTGGTGTTTGGCATGTATGGTGCTTTACCCTAATGCCCTGTGCGATTGCTGGTATTTGCACAATAAATTTTCAACATGACCTTTTTGTTACTCCATTAGCGCTAGCATAGGCGGAAACACGTTTTGGCAGGATGTGAAAAATGACAGCTGTACTGCTCATAAGGAAGTGTGGTAAAATGGCAATGTTGAAAATCTGGAGTGGAAATATTGAAAATTCGCAAACCTACGAGCGTGCGTGGGAACTGTGCAATGTATGCTCGTAAAACAGTCATTGTCAGGAATTTTTTCACCAAATTGTCAACATTGGCATTTTAAAACCTCTGCTAATGAACAGTGTCACTGTGATTGTCTTACTGTGTGCCATACATTGATTTTGCACACCGACTGCGCCATTGTGCACTACATGGGCGGAAACATGTTTTGGGCAGGATGTGAAAAATGACAGCTGTACTGCTCATAAGGAGGTGTGGTAAAATGGCAATGTTGAAAATCTGGAGTGAAAATATTGAAAATTCGCAAACTTACGAGCGTGCGTAGGAACTGCACAATGCACGCTCGTAAAACAGTTATTTTTAGGAATTGTTCACCAAATTTTCAACATAGCCATTTTAAGATCTCTGCTCATGAACAGTGTCACTGTGATTTTCTTAATGTGTCCCATACACTGAGTTCACACAGCGACTGTGCCATTGTGCGCTACATGGGCGGAAACACGTTTTGGGCAGAGATGTGAAAATGACATTGTACTGCTCATAGGAGGTGTGGTAAAATGGCAATGTTGAAAATCTGGAGTGAAAATATTGAAAATTTTAAACTTACGAGCCGCATAGGAATCCATGCAATGAACACTGTGAAACAGTCATTTTGTGAATTTTGTCACCAAATTTTCAACATGGCCATTTTAAGACCTCTGCTCATGAACAGTGTCACTGTGATTTTCTTAATGTGTCCAGCCCATTGATTTAGCACACCGACTATGCCATTATGCGCTACATGGGTCGGAAACACGTTTTGGATGAGATGTGAAAATGACAGCTGTACTACTCATAAGGAGGTGTGGTAAAATGGCAATGTTGAAAATCTGGGTGAAAATATTGATTCGCGAACTCATGAGCCTGCGTGAGGAATTACTGCACACGCTCGTAAAACAGTCATTTTTGGAATTTTTGCACCAAATTTTCAACATGGGGTTTTGGGACCCCTTCTCATGAGTGATGTACTGTCATGGCATTATTCAGGCCCAAGGTTGATTCGCGCAGTGACTGCACAGTGACTGCGAAATCACCGGCCCGAATAACGCATGACAGTGACATCATTCATGAGAAGGTCCCAAACTCCATGTTGAAAATTGTGCAAAATTCAAAAATGCCTGAGATATGTACAAGTTGAAACCCCTATCTAGCCATTATACAGCTTACGGCATTTCCTCAGTTTGCGGTCGGCTTTGAAGAGTGCAGGCGTGTTCCCGGTCCACGAAGATCGCCGCGCCGAGCTCCGGAGGTAAGTATGGGGTGAGGAGGTGTGGGGAGGCAGGGGTGCAGGGTGGGTGCGGGTTGTGGGAGGGGGACTGGGAGACTCATGGGACCGTTTTTTTCTTACAGGTTAAAAAAAAAAGGACTACATAGTTGTTTGCCACGCTTGGGGTGGGCTCCAGCGGGGCAGAAGATGGCTGGGGCCATGGAGCTGACTTGGGATTGGGCACCGGCACGGCAACCACACGGGGGCTGAGGAGCCGACGGGGATTGGGCACCCCTGTTGGCAAAACGGATAGTTTACCACGCTTGGGGGGCTCCCTTGGCAGTAGAAGGATGGCTGGGGGCTGGAGCCGACGTAGTATCGGGCACCTCACCAGCAACAACGCCATGCTGTGTGGGCTCAGCATGCACCAAAGCTTTGGGGGCAGCGACATGATGTTTGTGTATGATAGCGGTGGTTTCTGAAGCAGAAGACACGCTGTCACATAGAGCTCCGCACCATGGTGCAGGGACCGCCACGCCTGCTCAACGGAGCACTGAATTGTAAGGGAGAGGCACACCTCCGCACATTTTCTCCCCAAACGCTCCTTGTGCATGCGCGTAAGCGAACGTAAAAATGATTATTTTTAGCAATTTCATATTAAAAGACATTGTATCTGTCATGTATTAATAAAATAAATACATCACACAGTGTTTTGAGTCAATTTTTCTTTCCTTTTCTTTCACTTTTTTTGTTTTTGCTAGAGCAGAGTCAGTTACAGAACGTCAGGGGTCTGTTTCAGTTTACTTTGCATGAATCCCATCCTTACTACCTTTAGTCATAAGTAGTCCCATCCCAACCTCCTCATCCCAAAATACAATGCAGGATTTTCATTAACTGCTGTATTTAGCGGGATACTGTTTTCACCACAAAGTATTTTACTTTCTTTTCCCATAGCAGTTACAGGAGCGCTACTCTGCTGAATCCTGTAGGCTGACTGACTGAATTTGAATTTGATGCCTTTTTTAGCTTCTTGTGTTATTCTTAATTCAAAATGCAGGACCAACATTTGGGTTGTTGTACATGTGGAGATAGTTTTATTTGACTAGCTATTAGTACTTTAAACCACAGTCAAATCTGCCTGTTACCTTAAATGTCCTAAGTACTTGGATATAGATTTATTTGACCTGCTATTAGTACTTCAAACCACAATCAAATCTGCCTGTTACCTTAAATGAAAAGCTGCCTGCTTATACTCTGTCGAGGCATGTCCCTTAAACACTGGCTAAATCAATTGAACTTGCCGTATTTAGTCAGAATATAGTGTAACTGAGCCAAATGTGCACCGAAGTAATCAATTGCTGTATTAAACAGGACTCTGTGCACTGTTAGATGTTTTGTTTCTTAACTGTTCTCAGTGTTTAGAGGCCTGCTGTAGAAGCTGCCACTGTGTAGCCAGTGGCTGCCCTCCCCCACCATCCAAGTATATAAAGCCTTACCATACTCTGTTTCTCCACAGCTGCACATGGATCGAGTCGAGGGTTGAGAGGGTCGCGGACATAGTCACCCTCCCCCACCCCCAGGACCTGCATTCCATATCTTTGCCAGGTACGGAGCTCATTGCTACGCTAATACAGGAGCGCTACTCTGCTGAATCCTGTAGGCTGACTGACTGAATTTGAATTTGGCCCCACTGACAGTCTGACGCGCTCCCCCACCCCCACCACCACCCTTGGTCAGCTCTGCTTTATATAGATCGTTCCTTCTTGGCTGAACCAATCAGCTCATTTCCCTATCTGTAGCCTATAACAGTCCATAACCAGCCTGTCTAACATCCCTATGCTGTAAACCAATCTACTACCAGGTGCTTAATGGGGAATCTTGTCCTGGGTTTTGATCCTGGTACCTCCTGTACCGAATGCTGTCACCCTACCCCGGGACACCATGACCGCCACAATGAAGAATGCTGATCAGTCCCACATACACTTGGACTTGACTGTCCTCCTTCCCATCGTGATGTCTTATGGCATCTACCCCACAGACTAGCCATACTATTGCTTTTGGCTTTACTTCCCTTGCAATGCAGTGATCCAGCAGATCCAATTATCATGCACCCACCCTCACTGCTGGGAACACATCCCACCCACCACCTCCATACCACTCTGTCGAGCCCCCATAGCACCCACCACCCTCCTCGCACACCCTCCTCCTCACTATACTCTGGACTTCCATCCTGTCCACTTCTACACCAGGCCATCCCAGCCCTTCTTTGCATGCCTATCCCTAGCTCACCCCTCCCTCAAGCCTACCTGCCATCACCACCCGGCAAAAGTAAGACATCTTATAGCCCTCCTTAGAATAATCAACCTGCTTCTACTATTATCCAGCAACGTCCTCCCAAATCCAAGGCCGGTAGCACACTACCAACCACAGTCGCTCTCTGGGCTAAGCATAGCCTCTGTGAATATCTGCAGCCTACCAGAGAAAACCGCACCTCTGCAATACTGGCTTGTTCAGCATCAACCCGACATCCTGGCCCTTACAGAAACTTGACTTTCTAAAAAGACCTTGGACTCCTTTGTCTCGATCCCTGGTTTCTCCTCCTAAGAGAAGATCATAAGGGAAAAAGTGGTGGTGGCTGCGCCTTGTACGTAAATAATGCACTGCATTATCAAGCCCTGCCGGTACCCTCCCTGGACAGTGATGCCCAAGCCCTCTCTATAAAACTCATGCTGGACCCTAACCGGGCCCCGCTATTTTTCACTGTCTCGTACATCCCCACCTCGTAACCAATCATCTGCATGTCAGTCACTCTCAGACTACCTCACCATCCTCTCCCACAAGAAGGAACTGATTCTAGTTGGAGACCTCAACATAAACTGGCTTGCAAGCACATCAGCACATGCCAAAGACACTTTTGCGGCATTAGATATGTCCCAATTTGTATCCCAACCTACTAGGACAAACACCTCAAATGGAACTCACACTCTACTGGACATCCTCATTACAAATCGGCCCCACCATATTACTGATTTAGTGATCCTACCTAACTCCCTGAGTGACCACTCCCCAATCCTGTTTAACTGGTCCTGTTGTTTACCGAAACCTCCACCAGACGTCACCTCTCATTGCCAGTTATGGCCTGGCTGTCTCACCAAGCTCAAGCAGCACCTGTCAAACTGTGACTGGTCCCCTGTTTCCCATGCCCTGCACATTAATGATGCCCTTAACTACTTCACTTGCACTTTCAACAAAGCCTGCGATGCTTTCGCACCCTTCGTCAAATTGTTCTCCAAGAAGCGAAATGCTTCCTGGATTACCCCAGCTCTGATAAAGCTGCTTAAACAGAGAGACAACCTATGGCACTGAGCCACTGACTCTGGCTTGCTGGTGGAAAGGCAAGCCTGCAACACCGCCCATAATAGACACACCTGGGCAATATGCAAGGCCAAGGCGAACCACTCTAGAACCACCCTGGCTGCCTCCAGGGGAAGCTTTCAAAAGTTCTAGGATAACATTAAGGACCTTAATGGGAAAGCTTGTTCCCCCCCCACCATCCCAGCTTAACTTTAATGGCACAACCACCACTGACCCACTAGCCATTGCAAACTACCTCAACTCTACTTTCTCTGACCTCAGCTCAGTTCTCCCAAGTAACTTTTTTGACCCAGAACAGCCCAAACCAGTGCCAAATATCCAGCACCCCCACTCCATCTCAAAGTCGTTACCCTGATTGAACCCAAACGCTAACTATCCAAAGCCCTCAGTGTCCCCAATTATTGTGAAGATGCATTTGATATGCGAATCCTAAACCTTGTACTTGACTCTGTCCTCTCGCCGCTCACTGACATGCTAAACCTGTCCCTGTGTTTGAGCCAGTTGCCGACCTCGTGGAAAACAGTTACTGTAACCCCTATACTAAAAAGCAGTGACTGCTCCTCCCCAAACAATTACTGGCCCATCTCAATTCTTCCACCACTTTCTAAAGCCCTTGAAAAAATCATGGCTGACCAGCTCACTGAATACTTGCTCATGCACGGCCTACTGTGCAGAGATCAGCATGGTTTCAGAGCTGGTCACAGCACTACTACTGCCCTTATGGAATTTTCTAATTCACTTCACTCTGCACTGGACAAAGGACACCTGGCAGGGGCTGTGTTCATAGACCTCTCTAAGGCCTTAGACACGGTTTCCCACCACCTTCTACTTAACACCCTACAGCACACTGGGGTTTCCTAGGGGCCGCCTCTCCTGGTTCTCCAGCTACTTCTCTGCCAGAACCCAGTGTGTTAAAATTAACAATACCCTATCTACCACACTCCCGGTATGCTTTGGTGTCCCTCAGGGATCCATACTGGGTCCTCTGCTCTTCAGCATATATCTCAATGCCTTGCCTAAATCCTGCTCTGGGGATATTCTCCTGTATGCGGATGACGCAGTACTTTACGCCTGCTATCCTGATCCTTCCTCCCTCCAGCTTGTGCTCCAAGACTTCTTCAAACAAACAGAAAACTGGTTTGCTGAACACAGACTAGTAGTCAACATTAAAAAAACCAAAACTGTGCTGTTTGCCCACCATCTGAACAGGGCTAAGGATTATCACCTGAATATCCTCTCCAGCTCTCTCCTTCCTCTGGAGCAGGTCCAAACCTATAAGTACCTAGGCGTCACCTTTGCCACCACCCTCTTGTTCCGTGACCACATTAAAATTATGTCCTCAGCCACCAGTGCCCATATCGGTCACCTATACTGGCACAAAGATTGCCTACCACCGGAAGCGCTGCACCTGGTGGTAACGTCCTCAGACCTGTCACTGGTGGATTATGTACTTACAGTCTATGCTGCCTCAGACCCAACAGTGTGCCACCAAATCCAACTAGCTATCAATAAGGCATGCCGGCTCCTCTGTGGTGTAGATAAGCATGCACGCACCTGCACCCTCTACGCACTCACTAATGTTCTCACACTAGAGGAAAGGCTGCAGTATCAAACCTGTCTCCTCACCAAACAAATCCACATGGGCCTAACCCCAGTAGGTGCTGCGGCCTCTCTTCAGTCGAGCACCCTCTCTGTGGTCCCTCGCACAGCCACCAAAACTATCTGGAAGGTACCCAGGGTCAGGACCTCATTAGCACAAAAATCATTCCCTTTCAGAGCCCCATCATGGTACAATGCCCTCCCCCCTGCCATCGCGGCAACCCCCAAGTTAGGTCCATTTAAGGCAGCCCTAAAAGCCCATATTTTATCAGCACGTAGCTGCCAGTGCGACTGCTAGCCTTACCCTAGGCCCCTGCCCTATCACTATATGCCATTCCTGGCACTGACAAGGTCTCGAACGAGGCTACTCGCATTTCCTCTGCATCCGGGGCCCTGTGCCCTAGGCCTATCCTAGCTAACTCATAGCACATTCCTATTTTTTAGGATCTTGACAATGCCTCCCTGGAGGCTGCACCTTGCAAAACATCACTCGAGACAGCACCCTGCAATCCAACTGTAACCTGTATTGCTGCATCTGTTAGCTACCTCATGTATAGGCAATCTACCTAAGTATGTACACTGCAATCTGTACTTTCTGTATGCATGTAATGCTGCCTCCTTTTTCTCGTAGCTGCCAATTGTGTAGGCAATTACACTATGTACTGTATGTTATATTCACATTCGTACTACCAGTTTGCTCACTCTCACTTGTATGACTATTCCCATTGTTAACTGTAATCACCTGTTGTTGTTCTTGTCTTTGTAAAGCCATGTACTTGATGTGGAGCCTTTGAAAATGAGTCTATGACTCAGAGTTGAAATTCTTATGCTGTAAACGAATAAAAAAAAATGTTCCATGTTCTTCCCAATTGTCTGTCCTCTTTCTTAAATAGGCTTAGGCCCACAGTATAAAGTTCTTCTTTTGGTCCCATTTAAATTTTCTCATTTAAAAATCAAACAAAAAACTTTTCATTCCTTTCCAATAAATCTGGCTCAAACACTGCAAGCTTAAAATCTTCTTCTTGTTAGCAGGGACTTTTTTTTTTTTGTTATGAGGTACTGAAGTTCTTGTTTGGTTCCTTCTTACTGGCACTAATCTGCAGTGCAAATGAGCTATTAGAGGCCCCCACACCGACCCAATAAATAACAATAAGTGTCACTTTTCTGTTGCTCTTTCGTTAGCTGTGAAAAGCCACAGGTACTTCTGGTCTGGCTCCATTCTCTCTCTCTCAGGCTGCCCTCTTCCATATGCTCCCTCTCCCATTAGCTCATAAAACAGCAAAAACATTTAAAACCATGCCTAAAATACTTAAACTGCAGTGCCTGTTGATGGATTAACTAATAATGCCCTCATCTTCCAAAGACGCGTTAAAACGGCTATGGGATATGAAAGACTAACACCACTGGCAAAGAAGGGGAAAAACATATGGCTCTTTCAGTGAACTCAGTTAAACAAAGCTTCTTCCTTAGCACCTCACAGTACAGGCAGGTGACCTGAACAGAACTGTTAGGAGGTTGCTGTCTGCAAATGCGAGGCACCGTACACTGTTTCCCAAGTCTTCCCACATGGTCCTTGTCTCTGAGGGGGCATATCAAAATATGAGTGGCAAAAGCAAGAGGGAAAGGTGAAGGGTTATGCACCGCACGCAATTGTCCCATTATGAACAGCAAGACAGACAGGAGTGGGGGGGGGGCAAGGGGGGACGTTAGCAGCCAACAGAGCAACGGAAATAAATAAAAAACAAACAAACACTGTGCCAGCATGGTGGGGCTGAGGGTTAAGGCACTGGATGCCTTACCTCTTGCCACACTGGCGACCCAGGTTTAGAAACAAGCCCAGGCTGTTAGGCAAGAGAGAACTGAGCGTCTGGAGGACTACTCTCCTCTCTTAGGGAGAGAGGGATCTTCGTCCCACCCGACAATCACCCTCTAGTGGGGGCTGGAGAGAGATGCAAGCAGGGAGACCAGTAGCCAGTGGACGTGGCATGCTTGTGCCCCCACACGTGTGTGCTACACCTTGCACCAGGAGGGGCACAGAAAAGCAGAAAATGGCTGCTGGGGGCTCCATGAGGTCCCACCCTCGTTTTGCTGGTCCAGTGTTGTGGCCTCCCCAGATTTGGATTGAGCTCTGGGGAGGGGAGGGTGGTGGCTTCCTTCTGGCCCCGCCATGGGGTAATCTGGGGGGTCTCAGGAATGGTTGGAGGGATATGAGCAGCCGCCAGCACAAAAAAAATAACACTGCTCAGCCAAGCAAAGTAATTGGCAATTGCGACTCGAAGGTTTGTTTGTTGAATTTTGTTGACCTGGTAAGCCCACTAAGCCTAAACGTCCCTTTTTCAGGGGCGACCAGGGAAGGGGATACAGATGGCAAGCAACTGAAATTGAACCAGATTAAGCTGTTGGTGGTATTTTTAGTGAATGAGGGAAATTTGGCCAGGACACCGTGAAAATTCCCCTGCTCTTTTCGATACATGTCATGGGATCTCCAACATCCACCTGAACTACCACCAATCCAGGCAGATCGGACCTCTGTTTAACGTCTCATCCGAAAGACGGCAACTCTGAAGTGCAGCACCCCTCTCATACTGCACTACAGTGTCAGTATTGGGATATTAACCTAAGTGCCAGATGTGGGAACTCAACCCACAGCCCTTTGATCTCCTGACCTCAGAGGTGAGTGTGCTATCTACTTAGCCACTGACACTGTGTTGATTTGATTAGCTGTCATTCCTAGTTTTTGGGTTGCAAATTGCGATGCGAACCTGCTCAATTTAATATATCCCTTGATACACCCTGCATTGGAGTGCAGCTACACCTCAGTACATTTCACTACACACCCTGCATTGGAGTGCAGCTACATCTCAGAACATTTCACTACACACCCTGCATTGGAGTGCAGCTACATCTCAGTACATTTCACTACACACCCTGCATTGGAGTGCAGCTACATCTCAGTAAATTTCACTATTCACCCTGCATGGAGTGCAACTTCATCTCAGTAAATTTCACTATACACCCTGCACTGGAGTGCAGCTACATCTCAGTAAATTTCACCATACACCCTGCATTGGAGTGCAGCTACATCTCAGTAAATGTCACTATACACGCTGCATTGGAGTGCAGCTACATCTCAGTAAATGTCACTATACACGCTGCATTGGAGTGCAGCTGCATCTCAGTAAATTTCACTATACACCCTGCATTGGAGTGCAGCTACATCTCAGTAAATTTCACTATACACTCTGCATGGGGTGTAGTTATACTCAGTAAATTTCACTATACAACCTGCATTAGGGTGAAGCTACTGTACATCATCAAATTCACTATACACCTTGCATTGGAGTGCAGCTACATCTCAGTAAATTTCACTATACACCCTGCACTGAAGTGCAGCTACATCTCAGTAAATTTTACTATACACCCTGCATTGGAGTGCAGCTACATCTCAGTAAATTTCACTATACACCTTGCACTGGAGTGCAGCTACATCTCAGTAAATTTTACTATACACCCTGCATTGGAGTGCAGCTACATCTCAGTAAATTTCACTATCCACCCTGCATTGGAGTGCAGCTACATCTTTTTCAGATTCACAATACACCCTGCATTGGAGTGCAGCTACATCTCGTTCAGATTCACAATACAGCCTGCATTTGGAGTGCAGCTACATCTCATTCAGATTCACAATACACCCTGCATTGGAGTGCAGCTACATCTCATTCAGATTCACAATACAGCCTGTATTGGAGTGCAGCTACATCTCGTTCAGATTCACAATACACCCTGCACTGGAGTGCAGCTATATCTTTGCCCTGGTCCTCATAATAATAGATCTTGATCTAACACAGGTGAAATAGGCTACTAAAGCAACACACTAAAGTAAAGGTAGAAGTTGCAAAGTGGATAGCAAATTGTTAAAGAATGATGAACAGTGCAAAACTTATGCGCCAGCTCCAGTCCCCATATTACAGAGCGATTGAAAGATTGCCTGTGCTGACCCAGTAGTGGCACAGATTACACTATCAGAGTTCAAGATTTCAACCCAGTGCAGAAGGACAAGGGGGGAAAAGAATTGCAAGGTCCATTACTCGGCAGGTGCCATCTTAAATACCAAACAAGCACATATAAGAACCTCACATTACGGTATACAACAATGGAATAAATTACATCACTGAGAGATGTACTGTCCCATCATGAGGCATATAACCTCCTAAGCAGGTACCTCCAGATTACCCAACTAACCCAGACTAACGCCCTTCTCCAAACCTCAACCCCTATTCACGGTAAAATTAATTGCCAGGAAGAATCCAAACAATCAGCCCTCCTGTGCATCCTCAGCTTAGTCCTGGGATCCAAAATCCAGCCTAATTTTGTCCATAAGCTTCTATAGACATATTGTTTCTCTGCATAAATTACGTGCTGCCAAGCTGGGTATGAGTGAGTGACTCCAAATGCCCTTAATGTGGCTCAGATAGCTTTGAAAGATTTCTGCCAATCTCGAGCAGCATAGCTGTTATCTGGGTAAATGGACAAATTGCTTACCTCATCGATTCCAAAGGGCTCATTTGTGTAGCCGCCTTTAACACCCTATCCCTTCCGTGCATACCTCTTAGCACGATTAAGAAACATGGGGCACATTGATTAACTCTGGTCATTTTCTAGGGGTTGTGCAGCAAGCTTGAGACACCACCAGCACCAGGTCCAATTTCAAGATTGTGTCCCAGCAAGGTTCTTGCAAATTCCGTGGGGTTTTCTCTCTCAACATTTTCTAGCAAGCCCAGGAGTAAAGATGCAGTAAAGGTTTACTTCAAAGGTGAATTCCCTGTGAATTCGCCTACTCCACCTCCGCGTACCATATTGCCAAGTTGCCACCTGTGGTGTAAACTTTGCCAAAATTGCCATGGGGTAACTTTGCATTGCTTTGAGTTTTTTTAAAGTGTAAATTGCACTTAAAAAAACAAAGCAAGGAGAAATTTGAAACCAGCCCCACCCCAGCTAGCAGCCCGACTTCCTCCCTGGTGTCTAGTGTGTGGCCCCCACTAATCATTGCCTGGCCCCAATATGAAAAAATAAATTTGATCCCCTAATTGTGGGGCACCAGCCCCAACTGTAAAGTCTGTCCCTGGTGTCTAGCGGTATGAAAATTACACACACACACACACACACACACACACCCAACTGCCATCTCTGGTGTCTAGTAGTGTTCCCCCTGCCCCCCGCTGATCGTCCACCCAATTGCAAAATGAAGAAAATCCAAGGTCCTCTCCACCCCCCGATCACCGGGCGCTGAGTCCAACCAACTTTACAAAAAAAGAAAAGAAAATTTCCTGGTGTGTAGTGGACCCCAACCTCATCAGGTAGTGCAGCTCCACCCTGACCCTGAGCGGGCCACTGGCACAGCCCTCCACTCACCTCCACGGCTGGCAGCCCGACTGAGCTCTCAATGAATGAGCACATACTTGTATGTAATTTTTCATGTTGGGCCTGCGATCGGCTGGGAGGGGGGGGCACGAGACACCAGGAATAGACTTTACAGTCAGGGCTAGTGCCCCATGATTGTGGGTGTGTGTGTGTCATTTTTCATATTGGGCCAGGAAGTGATTGGCACGGGGGGGCACTACTACTGTTAGTAGCCAAACTCTGCAAAATGGGAAGTTTAAACTCTGTGGGTGGAGTTGCCAAACTCTGCATTTTGCACACCCGATCCCCTCCGTGAACTTGGGAAAATCTGCACATTTTTTCGTGACGCAAATTTTCCTCACTTTGCACATCTCTACCCAGGAGCCTGATGTTACTGGGGCTTGAAGCCTCCAGACTGTGCCAGAATGCCTTGTTTTCCTTTATAAGCCCTCACCTTGCAATTGTTGCATGCAGCGCCATGCTTGACAGTGCCTTAACCTCAAAGATGCCAACAGACAGCTGTATTTCACACAGTCTAGGAAAAATCCTATTGCCTGGCAGCCTAGGACAACGGAAACCCCGATCAGGACAATTTAAATGAGAGTCCATCCTGCCTGCCAGGCAACCAAAATCTAACACTCACTTTCAGCACTCTGTGCATGCATTAAACTAATGCAGACTGTAACAGACCAGCACATGGGCGACTGCTGAAACAAATGTTTTTTTCTATACACGTCTTGTAAATTGCTCCGTCTGTCCTCCACTTCTAGCAGCAGGTACTGCACATGCGTGGGTCGCGACTGATGAATGGGGCCTTGCCTGCTTTCTCTGTGTGTGGCGTCTTGTGTAGCATACGAGTAGGTGGGGGCTGGCTATGGAGTTTGCTGGCACTCATGAGACTGCTGAGGGAGATGAAAGGAGAACATCTGACTCCCTTGATTCACCCTGATGGACCAAACAGTCAGCCTCTGAGAGTGACAGAAGGAGGTGGGAGCTGGATGACAGAACATTGCAGGCAGTGGTGAGTCTCTGTCTGTATGTTTCCTCCCACCCCCTCCCTATACCTAGTACGCTGAGGCTGGGATCTCTGCAGCACATCACACTTGCCATTTTGTCCTGGAGGAGACAGGCTGTGGTGCTGAGAGAGGTAAGCATAGCACTGATTTTGTGCATTTAAGAAAAGCTATTTTAAAAGGTGTAATGTAAAATAAAAAATAATGTTTCAAACATTTAGCAAGTGATCCCCAATTTTGATAAAAGCTTTTAGGAACAGGCATTTCAAAGAAAAGCTGGGGGGAGTGACAACCGTGACTGGATTGAACAGGATTTTCATGACTGTTCTGAGAGAGACAGAGTCATAAATTGGCCAGTAGCTTGTAAACTGTTATTTTTGTTTTATTTTGTTTGCAAGAGCCTCTCACAGACTCCCACTCCAGTAGTAACTAATCTGGCAATATTTAATCTAAATGAAAAGTTCTTTAAGAGCTGTTTAGGAAGGCAAGAGACTTGTGAAGAAAGACTTGGTGTTAGTGATTATCTAAAAAAACAAAAGCTTTGGGGAGCTGCATTTTATTTAAGGAAAAAAGCCCTACTTAGGACTGGGAGCAAATGACCCTGGGTGTCTGTCACTTGGTTTGTAAGAGAGACAGAGAAGAACAGCAGTTGCTTGTTCTAGGAAAAGGACTCTCATTTCATAGATCTTTTCAGTCTCAGTCATAGACTACTAGAGAATCAGACTACAGTATAATGAAAATAAAATAGCAGTTCTTGTAAGAGTCTTTAGGGCAGGCAGGGGACTAAGAAAAAGACTCGGGCTGGAGGAGTAATTTTAAACTGCAGTAGAACAACAGGCAACTAATTTATTTATTTATTGAAATGTTTAACCAGGAAGACACACTGAGCAACAAGTCGCTCGTCTCCTGATACGACCTGGAGGGAAGGGATACAACTGGAATGAGATATGTGTGTCGGACAACCAAATTCCAGGTTGTGATTGCCATGGGCAAGTTATTCTCAAATAATTTTTCCTAGCCTGATTTCACAGAGTTGCAGTTAATGTTGTTTTTGTCCCCTAGTCTCTGGTCAGCTCCTCACTTGCTTGACCACCTCAGCCCTATTACCTTGGCATCCATAGGTCTTACCTTCACCTCCATGTGTTACTCCACAGCTTATTCCCCTCTGGCAGGGGTGGCGAGGGATCCCCCAATCCCTGCCATAGAATGGATCTGGTATATGGGAGGCAGTGCCTGCGTAACCAGGTGCGGGGCCTGCAGGTGGCTGGCATCATCCAGCCAGCCAGGGGTTTTCCGCTTTTTCTCCCTGTTGCCCCCAGGACGTTGGCGGTAAGGGTAGGCACACAAGCAAGCATGCATGGTGCGGCACCAGCCAGCATCCTTCCACCCATGAGTCACTCCTGACTGCACTGCCACCTGTGGTCACCGTGGTGGCAGTATAGCAGTAGTGCTGACTGCCCACCCTCCCCAGTGGAGGAAAGTGTCCTGTGGAATGCTCAGTCCTCCCTCCGAGTCAGTCTCTGATAATGCGAGCAGTACTGCTACCGCTGCAGCGACAGTCCAGCCCTAAGTCCGAAATATTTTGATCAAGAGCAATCATCCATTCCTCCAAAGTCTGCACTGCCTTCAAGATATCATTGTTCATCACAGCCATGACTATCTCCCCTGTGTTTACATAGAAACATAGAAATTGTCAGCAGATAAGGACCACTAGGCCCATCTAGTGTGCATATAAGCCCTCCCCTTGTTTGTGGCCTCTGACCCTACTAGGTCAATGGCTTTCTCCTCTTCTTCCCACTTCTAGGGTTCCCTTATGTCTGTCCCATTCATGTTTAAATCCCTATACTGTGCTTGCTCCTACCACCTCCTGTGGCAGACTATTCCATGCATCCACTACCCTCTCTGTGAAGAAAAACTTCCTCACATTTCCCCTCAACCAGCTGCCTTCCAATTTCATATCATGCCCCCTCATTCTTGTACTCCTGTATTGGAAGATGTTGCCCCCCTGCACCTTGTTTATGCCTTTAAGGTACTTGAATGTTTCTATCCTGTCGCCCCGATCCCTCCTCTCCTCCAGTGAATACATATTGAGGTCCCTTAGTCTCTCCTCATATGTTTTCTGGTGCAAGCCCTGTACCATCTTTGTTGCCCTTCTCTGGACCGCCTCCACCCTGTCAATGTTCTTACAATGTAGCCTCCAGAACTGTACACAGTAGTCTAGGAGAGGCCACACTAGTGTTTTATACAATAGCATCACCACCTCCCTCCTTCTACTAGTGATACCTCTGCCTGTGCAAACAAGCATGCCACTGGCCCTCCCTGTTGCTTTTGTACTCTGCTTTGACACCTTTAGGTCATCTGAAATGATAACCCCAGATCCCTTTCTTCCTTGGTGATCGCCAGCAACTCCCCACCCCCCACCCCCATTCTGTAGCTCGCTCCAGGGTTCACTTTTCCCAGGTGCATTATTTTACAATTCTTGAGTTGAACCCCAGCTGCCACATCTCGACCATTTTTCAAGCTTTTCCAGGTCCCTACTACTTTTCTGCACCCCATCTGGAGTATTCACCCTGTTGCAGATATTATTGTCATCTGCAAACAGGCAGACCTTTACCTCTAGCCCTCCCACTATGTCACTAATGAAGACATTAAACAGGACTGGCCCATGGACTGATCCCTGAGACCCCACTGGTCACCCCCCCCCTCCCCAGATTGGATCACATTTACCACCACCCTCTTCATCCAGTCTGTTAACCAGTTCCTCACCCAGTTTACTACCTTGTGGCCCGTGCCCAGACTACCCATCTTGCTAACCAGCCTTTTATGTGGGATGGTGTTGAAGGCCTTGCTGAAATCGAGGTGGGTGACATCCACTGCTCCCCCCTGATTTACCTCCCTTGTCACCCAGTCAAAAAGATCTATCACATTTGTTTGACATCACCTTCCTGCTGTGAATCCATGTTGCCTCGGATCCTGGGCACCATTGTATTCCAAGTGTCCCACTATTTTGTCTTTAAGTAGTAGTGCCTCCATGATGTTCCTTAGTACTGAGGTCAGGCTGACCGGCCTATAGTTCCCTGCCTCCTCCCTGCTACCACTTTTGTGTAGAGGGACTACATATGCCCTCCTCCAGTCTTCCATAACTACTCAGGTGTTTAGAGACTTGGTGAACATGGCTACCAGAGGCGCTGCTAGCTCTCTCTTCAGCTCCCTTAATATCCTCAGGTGCATGCCATCTGGCCCCGTTGCTTTGTCCACCTTCAGTTTTGTGAGCTCCTCCGGGACTCTTTCCTCTGTGAATGGACTAGTGTTCACCTTTTCCCCCTTCCCCTTCGTATATGTTGCCCAACTGTGGCACCTGACCCTCCCCCTCATCAGTAAATACTGAATAGAAGTATATATTCAGTATTTCTACCTTTCAGGTCTCCTTCCTTTCACTCCCCCTTCATCCCTTTTGAGCCTTACAATCCCCCCCCCCAGCTTTTCTTCTTTGACTGATGTACCTATGGAAATTCTTGTCCCCTTTCTTCACTGTTTGTGCTAATCTTTCCTCAGTCTATGCCTTTGCGTTCCTTACAGCCTTCCCCACTTCCCTTAGACGTTCTAGGTACACCTCCCTGTCTTTCTCCCTGTGAGTCTCCTTATATTTCCTGAAACCTGCTCTTCTAGGGGCATGGATATGTTGTTCTATCCACATTTTCTGACAGTGTCCTTTCCCTTTAAGTCTTGCCGTAAAGTCTTCAAGCTGACTCCTCCCACCCACCCAGGTGGTTTAACCCTTGGCTCTGCCCCATGATGCCAGATCTTCCTTTCCGCTGGAAGAAGAAGGTTCCTTCCTTACCCCTCCCATGTTGATTAGGCCTTGGCACTCAAATCTTCGGATTTACTTCCAAAACTTATCCAGAAGCAAATGGTTTGATACCTTTTATTGGACCAACATAGATGTTACAAAAAAAGGACAAAGTGCTTTAGCTTTCGGACCAACCAAGTCCTTAAGAAGCTTTAAGAAGCTTCCAAAACTTAAATTCATTAGAGTTTTGTCTTCAGCACAATCTTCGATCACGACCGTGATGGAGGAAAAGTCCTTGCCTGGATTTCGCCGGTGCCCATGCAGGCAGAAAATGTCACGCCTGACCCACTCGCCACGTGCATTTACTGCCTGGGCCGTGAGTACAGTCACCAGGCCTGTGACATTTGCCGGTCATTTCAGCCAGCGGTCCTTCAGGACCGCCTTGCCTGCCTCAAGTTGGGCCGCCCAGAGAAACGGAATCCACCAGTCAAATCCAAGGATGCCCATTAGGTGGTCTCCGCAGCCGTGGAGTCTGCCGAGCAGTTGGAGCAACTTAAGGCCTTCGAGGAGGAGGAGGTGGCTTGGGCTGCCATGCAGTCCTCTTCAACTTCTGCATTTGTTCCACTCAAATTGGGATCCACTTTTTTGGCCTTCTTCAAGGAGCTGTGCCAGTCTCTCCCAACCAAGGGAGCGGGCCCTTTGGGTTAGCACAGCTCACGCTTCCGCAAGGAGTCTAGACTCGACAAGGAGAAGACTCACCGTCAACATCCTTGGGATCAAGAGCGATCTCAATCCCAGGAACCTCTGGTTTTGACCACGGTCTAAACTGTGGCCTTAGTCGCTAGCTTCATGATGCCCCTGTCAGGTCAGCCGGCCGAGATGTGGGCCGATGATGCGACCAAGATTTTTTCTCGACCTTGTTCACCCTAGATGAGGCTGACAATTCTCTATTTAGGACTCCAGTCCTTCCAGTGACCACCGAAGGGGCGGATCAGCCCGCTGAACTGGACCCTCCAGTCACTGACCCAGACCAGGAGGAGCCACAGCACTCCCCGGCCCCCTCTGAGATCCCCCTTTGGCATCACTGGTGGTTGAGGTCTTGGTCCTCCTCATCCAGTAGTCAAGCAGATCCATCCATTATTGGCGGTCCTGCTCTCAATGCCGTGGGAAGCGGCACGTGCCGCTATTCGGCATCTTCGTCCTCCTCAGCTGAGGAGAAGATTCAGCGCAAGTTGCATCGACACTATGAAGACCTCATGTGGCAACAGTTAGTATTAGTATTAGTAGTGTCCTGTCCGAAGATGACCCCGGCTCCCACACCTGCCATCACATGACTGTCGCCTGACAGGCCGATACTGACGCCCCCAGAGAGGCCGGTTGACACCGGTTCAGGCCACCTTGGTTTGGCCGAAGATGGCCTCTCCACCGATTGTGGTGGAGCTGCTGCTCCAGCAGCTACCAACCGGGGCTCCAACCAAGGAGTCTCGGCTGGCTAAGGGTCTTCCCCATTGGCTGTCGGTCACTCTCACACCCGACCATATGCGGCGGGCCGAGAGCAACTTGGGTGGTTGGATGCTTTATGCGGACTCTTTACTGCCACTCCCGTCCAGTCGACATGGAGTCAACAGGGGGTCTATAAATGGAGGAAGGACCCACGTCCATCATGGGCATCCTCCATCTCATCTCCAAGTCTACGGGGATGCCTCTTGCCTCTGAAGCCCGTTCAGAAGCAGGCTCGCTATCCCCTCACAGAAGTTTTGGATAAAGGATACTCTCTGATGGAGGCCTTCTCAGTAGTCGAAGCCATTGTCGGCCCAGTCTTGGATCTTTGGCAGCACCCTGCCTCCTGCCTGGCACCCTTGGCCCGGATGGCCCGCAAATATGCAGTACCCACCGGTTCCCTCTCAAGGTTCACGGAACACCCCTTGTCCAAGGAGTTAGTGGCCGATTCCATGTTTCGGCGCTTGGGCAACACAGGTGATGTCAACATGCCGTCAGACAAGGAGTCCAAGAAATTGGACCACTCGGCCAAAACAATCTATGCTGCCTCCTTGCTCAGCCAGGTGAACTCGGCCGTCCTGATGGCACACTTCTCCCATGCCTTGTTGGGCTCCCTGGATGAGGTAATTCCTCATCTCCCTGCGGACCTCCAGACCAAGGTCAGGCAGGTCCGAGACCAGGGCCGGGCTGTGGCCAAACAGCAACTCTAGACAGCTGTGGACATTGGAGACTTCTGTGCCCGCTTAGTGGCGACTGCAGTCGCCATGTGCCGTAGGGCTTGGCTGAGGATCTCGACCTTCACGGCAGACACTCAGCACAAGCTGACGGATGTTCCCTTCTTAGGTATGGACCTGTTTGGGCCTGGTGTGGAGGGTCACCTTCAGTGTATTGAGTCCAATGCCACCTTGGACTCCATTACATTCACCCAGAAGGATCCCAAGGGCTCCAAGCAGCAGAAGTGCAAGCCCTTTTGGTCCCCCACTCCTGCGGCAAAACCAGCCCAGCACCAGCTGGGCCAGCAGGCTCAGCCTTGGCGTCATAGGCCCAAGTCAGTGGCTTCGGTGGTCCGAAAGCCAGGAGGGAAGGGACCCAGTGGCTCCTCAGCCGGGTCCTCCTCCTCCAAGCCTATTCAGTGACGGGATGGGGGCTGCCATCCTAATGCCACTCATGCCTCCCCTGGGTCCTCCTGTGGGGAGCTGGCTCCACCACTTCCTTTCCACCTGGTCCGCTGTTACCATGGACAGGTGGGTTCTGGAAGTGGTTGGCCAGGTTCTGCCTCTGGAGTTCGAGAAGTACCTTCCCAGCCGAGCCCACGCCCCACGGGTGGACTTGGTATCCACAAACACTCGGTCGGCTCTTCAAGATGACATATCCCAGCTCCTCCGTAAGAAGATCATGATCAGGGTAGCAAATCCTCCAGAACACTCAGGGTTTGTCTTTAGGTACTTCCTGGTGCCAAAGCGGATGGGGGGCTGGTGCCACATTCTAGATCTGCACGACCTGAACAAATTTCTCCGGTCTCACACCTTCCAGTTGGTAACTCTGTCCCAGATAATACCATCACTCAAGCAGGACATGTGGATTTGCTCTCTGGATCTACAGGACACGTTCTTTCACGTCCCGATCCATCCATCCCTCCAAAGGTTCCTCTGCTTCTGAGCCGAAGGAACCCTGTATGAGTTTCAGGCCATGCCATTAGGCATCTCCTCAACCCCCAGGATCCTCACCTAATGCATAGCAGTGGTGGCAGCCTACCTGTGATGTCAAGGGGTCCGGGTGTACCCTTGTCTGGACGATTGGCTGATAGCAGGTCCCTCCAGGCAGGAAGTGGAGCGATCCAGGGATCTGGCACTCCAGACCTGCATCCAACTTTGTCTCCTAGTCAACGAGGCCAAGTCAGAACTCGTGCCATCGCAGGTGATCAGCTTCATCGGGGTAGAGCTCGACTCTTGCCGAGCCAGAGCCAGGCTACTGCCAGACAGAGCAGAGGGTCTTTCCTCCTTTGCCCGATCATTTCAGGTTGGGCACTTGCGCCCTATCCATGACTTCCTGCACCTTCTGGGTTACATGACAGCCTGCACCACCATGCTCCGATGGGCCTGCTGGCATATGCACTCCCTGCAATGGGAGCTGGCCAGCCAGTGGTCTCAGCGCAGCAGTCACTTCGACCAGCTGGTCACTGTGACCCAGAGGATGTGGGACACCCTCCAGTGGTGGCTTGTCCCAGAGCATCTGCAGGAAGGGATCCCATTTGTCCGCCCCAAGCTGACATTCATCCTGACAACCAATGCCTCTCTCACTGGCTGGGGTGCCCATAGGAGGGAACACAGGGTCCACAGGCTCTGGACCCCTGAGTAGTCCCGATGCCACATCAACCTGCTGGAGCTCTGAGCAGTTCGCCTGGCACTGACTGCATTTGCTCCGTTTGATCGGGGTCAAGTGGTTCAAATCCAGACAGACAACACCACAACCATGTATTATCTCCACAAGCAGGGCGGGATGCACTCCCTGCCTTTGTGCAAAGAAGCTCTCCGTGTATGGACCCTCGTGTGCAGCCTGGAGGCGGAGCTCCTAGCCATCCATGTGGCAGGACCTGCCAATTAGCTGACAGATGCCCTCAGCTGGGTGGGTGAGGCGTCTCACAAGTAGTCTCTCCATTCGGAGGTAGTACACAGTCTGTTCTCCCAGTGGGGCACCCCTCAGGTGGACCTGTTCACCTCCAGGGAGAATGCAGAGTTGAGGCTGTTTTGTGCCCTCCCCCACTCCCTCAGCATGGCTCACTGCAGGGGGATGCCTTCTCGAGGCCATGGACCCCAGGCTTCTTCTATGCCTTCCCTTCACTTCCCTTGATCTGCAAGGTGCTACTGAAGGTCAGGAGGGACAAGGCACAGGTGATCCTGGTGGCTCTGAACTGGACCTGGCAGTTTTGGTACCCCGATCTCCTCAGCCTCAGCAACAGGCTCCTGAGGCATCTTCCCATACGTCTGTACCTGCTGTCAATCAGTCAGGGGAAGGTACTCCACCCAAACCTTCAATCCCTGTACCTGATAGTCTGGTTCCTGAACGGCTAGAGTTCCAGGCTTTGGGTCTCTCCATAGATGTCCTCACTGTCATGGAGGCATGTAGAAAGGAATCGACCAGAAAATGCTATACCTCCAAATGAAAGAGATTCTCCATTTGGTGTCGGGACAAGGGGCTGGATCCCTTGTCCTGTCCAGTGGCCAGCATTTTGGATTACCTGTGGTCTCTCTCCAAAGGGAGACTTTGGTCGACGACCCTTAAGGTGCACCAAGCAGCCATCTCTGCTCACTGGGTGCGGGCCGGTCAGTGGTTGGTGGTGCAGGAGACAGTGGACTGGCACTTTTTCCAAGACTTAGATCACATTTCTCCTCTGGTGCATGAACCATCACCACCATGGGATCTGTTGTTGGTTTTGGCAAAGCTCACAGGCAAGCCATTCAAACCGATGCACAGGAGTGAGATGTCACACCTGTAATGGAAGACCACCTTCCTAGTGGCTATCACGTCAGCCAGAAGGATCAGTGAGCTCCAGGCACTCTCGATGGAGTCTCCTTACCTGGTCTTCCACAGGGACAATGTTGTTCTGTGTTCCAACCCGAAGTTCCTCCCGAAGGTTGTGTTGGAGTTTTACCTGAATCAGGTGATGACTCTTCCGGTGTTCTTCCCGAATCACACCTCGGAGGCCGAACACAGGCTCCATACTCTGGACCTGAAGGGAGCACATGCTTACTACAAAGAGCGCATGGCTGGAGTTCAGGGAGAGGTTTGCCAGTTGTTTGTCACCTATGCTGAAGCCACACCTGGCAGACCTGCAGCCAAGCAGACGATTGGCAGGTGGATCACTTCCTGCATTGATCTCTGCAATAGGCTCGGCGGGTAGGGGGCCTCCTGGAGGGCTTCAGGTTCATTCCACCTGCCATACCGCTGCATCAGTGGCTGCTTCTAGGGATGTCCCTATCCAGGAAATCTGCAGGCTGCTACCTAGAAATCAGCACACGCCTTCATTTCCCATTACCACATTGACTTAGAGTCACACCGGGATGCTGGTTTTTGGGCCTCAGTTCTCCAGTCCTTATTTCGTAAGTAATGGGTGTACACCTTGCCTCCGTCCTCCTGGAGAACTGCTTTGATTCTGCCAGAACGTGTGGATAGAACAACATATCCACATCCCTAGAAACACAGGTTCTAGGGACATGGATATGTTGTTCATCCACATTGTCTGGCAGGTTCCTTGCCACTTTAAATCTTGCCGGAAGGTCTTCAAGCTGGCTCCTCCCTCCCACCCGGGTGGTAAAACTCTCGGCTCCGCCCCATGACGGCAGATCTTCCTTACTGCTTGGAAGCTCAGGTTCCCTCCTTAGCGCTCTGCGTTTTTGACTGGTTCCTGATTCTTCTGTTCGTCCGAATTTAGTTTTGAAGTTTTCTAAAACTTCAGTCTTCCTTTCCCCCTCGGCTGCGATGGACAATTCATTTCCCGGCTCTCAGAGGCGCCCTGGCAGGCGGAATATCTCCAGGACTGATCCGCACTCCACGTGCGTATACTGCCTCGACTTGGACCATGACCCGCAAGTTTGCGAAGTGTGCTGCGCCCTTTCTACCAACGTCCTGGAGGATCGTGCGGCCCGTTTGGGTCTTGGGCGCCCCGAGGATTTTTTCTAGCCGGTAAAATCTATAGAGGCTCTTTGGGCGGTGTCCGCGTCGGCTGACTCGGCTGAGCAGCTCGAACTCTCTTTCTCCCTGGAGGAGGCGGCTGCCAAGGCCGCATCTCCCTCCACCTCGGTCGTGGCATTTATCCTGCTCTCTTTGAGTTCCTCTCATTCGGCTTCGTTCAAGGAGCTTCGCCAGTCCCTCTCCATGAAGAGAGGTCATCGGAACTTGCCTCGGCCCAGGTCGAGGAGTCGCAGGTGTCCCATCATTGGCGCTAGGAGCGGAGAGGTCCCTCCCTGGACTGCTGACCTTCGACTGTCGAGGTTGTGGCTCAGGCCAGTGGCTTCATGGTGTCCCTGTCAGGCCAGCCGGCCAAGACTCCTGTCGGCGTTGTCAAGTTTTCTCTCGACCCGTCACCTGCGATGGACTGAAAGCCGTCAACCTTCGCCGGGTTTCCCGTTGAGGTCGAGGTTCCGCCCAGCTCGTGGGTGGCAGTCTCGGATCATTCTGTCCGAGCGAGAGAAGAGCTGGTGTCCCCGGCTCCTTCCCAGATCCACCCTCGGTTTCGCCGAGGATCTGGGTCTCGGTCTCGGTCCTCTTCTCAGTCAAGCTGCTCCCACTGACTTCGGCAGTCTCGGTTGGGGCACCGAGTTAAGTGGCAACACCGTGCCTCCTCGTCCTCCTCCTCAGATGAGGAGAGGCTTCGACGCAGATGGCGTCAACGTTACGAGTAGTTTATGTGGCAGCAGTTGCTGTTGTCCGGGAATCAATCGACTCCGATTCATTCCCCATCTATCAAGCAGCTGCCGCCTGAATGGCCAACGCAACCGCTCGCTGCAGTCAAGGTGCCCACTTCTGGGCCGGTTGTTCGACCAAATCTTGCTGCCCCACTGATTGTGGTGGAACCTCGGTCGGGTCACGGCCTGTCCCGCAGGTGGTCGGTCACCCTCACTCCCGCCTGCCCTCGGCGGGTGAAGAGTGGCTCAGGCCTGAGGCAGCTCTTTGCAGACCCTTTGGGGTCCGACGATGACTCCGTGTTCCCCAGGCGGGAGGGCTCGGAGTCCTCCCTGGACCGGTCTTTCGACGACAGCCCATCGTCCTTCCTGGGTCTGCTTAGGCTCATCTCGGAGTTCACCGGATGCAGCTTGAACCCGTGTCCAAACGGGCCTATTATACCCTGACTGAGATCCTAGATCGAGGGTTTCACCCTCTGAGGCCTTCCCGTGGCTGAAGCCATTGTCGGCCCAGCCATGGAGCTTTGCAGCGCCTGCTTCCTGTCCTGCGCCTTCGCCAGGATGGCCAAGAAGTATGCTGTCCCTATTGGTTCTTTGCCCTGTTTTTCGGAGCACCCCTCTGCTGAGGGGTTAGTTACCAATAATGTCTTCCAGCGTTCGGTGAATGCTCGGGATGTGGATAGGCCCCCCGACAAAGAGTCCAGAAAGATGGACTATGTCGGGCGCAAGGGTTACGCCGAGTCCTCCCTAGCCTCCAACAGGCCAGCTCGGCCGCACTGATGGCACATTTCTCCCATGCCCTCTTGGGCTCCCTGGATGAGGTGCTCCCTCATCTCCCGGTCGACCTGCGGACCACGGTCCGCGGGTGCGGGACCAGGTAGGGGCGATGGCTAAGCAGCAGCTTCAGACTGCTCTGGACATAGATGATTCCTGTGCCAGGTCAGTAGCGGCTGCGGTGTCATGCGCTGTAGGGGTGGCTGAGGATATCCACCTTCTCGGCTGATACCCAGCACAAGTTGGCGGACATCCCTTCTTGGGACTGACCTCTTCGCCCTGGATGGAGGGACACCTCCAGGGATTGAGAAGTCCAATGCCACTTGACTCGGTCACCCCCGCCCAGAGAGGACAGGGCCACCGCAACCTTTACATGAAGCCCTTCGGCCCCTGTGGCACGACCGGCCCATCAACACCAGCTTGAGGGCCAGCAGGCTTGCGCTTGGCATCCTGACCCCAAGCCAGCGGCTTGCTCTAAGGGGAAGCAAGGAAGTGAAGGCTCAGGAGCTCCCTCGGCCAGTCCCTCCTCTAAGCCTGCTCAGTGACGGGCTGAGGGACGCCACCCCTGGCCTCGTCACCCCTACCCGGGTCCCCCTGCGGGGGGGACGGCTCCGCCACTTCCTTCGCCTGGTCCGCTATCACCATGGACCACTGGGTGTTGGAGGTGCTAGGAAAGGGCCTGCCTCTGGAGTTCGAGCAGGCCCACCCTTGAGCCGCCGCCTCAGGGGCCACGGGTCTCAAACCTGCTGTCGGCCCACCGAGCCGACACTATCCTGCTCTCAAAAAGAGGTGATCAGGAAGGTGCGGATCCTCCTCCAGACCCGGATTTGTGTCCAGGTTTTTCCTGGTCCCAAACAGATGGGGCTGGCGCCCAATGCTCAACCCGCACGACCTGAACAACTTCTGTGTCTCGGACCTTCTGGATGGTCACTCTGTCTCAGATACCCCATCCTCAGAACGAGGCATGTGGCTCTGTTCCCTGGACCTCCAGTACATATTCTTCACTTTTCGATCCGTCCATTTCTTTAGAGACTCCCCCGCTTCAAGAGTGGGGGGATCTCTTTACGAGTTCCAGGCCATACCCTTTGGCCTCTTCCCAGCAGCATTCCTGCGGCACCGAAGGGTCCGGGTGTACCCCTACCCAGATGGCGGGCTTACTGCAACCCCTCCAGAGCAGAGGTGGAGTGGTCCAGAGTTCTGGCCCTCTAGGTTGCTCTCAGACTGGTCTCCTCTCTAACAGAGCGAAGTCGGAACTCGTGCCAAAGCAGGTGATCCTTTCATCGGGAAAGAGCTCGACTCTCCGAGCCAGAGCTCGGCTCCCGGCGGACAGGGCCGAGGTTCTTCCTCCTTCATCTAATCATGTCTGATTGGGCAAGCGCACTGCCCGGACTTCCTGGGCCTCGTGGCGGCCTGCACCAGCGTGGTCTGTTGGGCCCGCTGGTACATGCGTCGCTTCAATCGGGCTGGCCAGCCAGAGGTCACAACACTGTGATCCTTTGGACCAGCCCATGACAGTAACCAGGGATGTGTAATGCTCCTATGGCGGACCATTCCAGCACATCTGCAGGAGGGCATCCGGTCGTCCGCCCAGTCGCGGTGTTCTTACCGATGCATCTCTGATGGGTTGGGGTGCCCATCAAGGGAGCGCAGAGTGCACTGCCTCTGGTCCCCTCGGGAGTCCCGATGCCATTTCAACCTGCTGAAGTTTTATGCGGTCCGCTTAGCTCGCACCGTTTTCGCTCCGTTTGTGCGGGGTCAAGTGGTTCAGGTCCAGGCGGACAATACCACGACCATGTGCTACCTAACCCGCCAGGGCCGGACGCACCCCTTGCCGTTACGTAAGGAGGTTCTCCGCATTTGGTCTCGTGCGCAGCCTGGAGGCGGTTTTTCTAGCCATTTCGATGGCAGGAGCCTCCAACGCCCTGGCCAATGCCCTAAGTCAGATAGGGCTGCGCCTCACTAGTGGTCTTTCCTGCCGGAGGTAGCACAAGATCTTTCTCCCACTGGGTCACGCTTTGGGCGGACCTTTTTCCCTCCAGAGAGAATGTAGGCGAGACTGTTTCATGCCCGCCCCCTTTAGCAAGGCTCGCTGTGGGGATGCCTTGAGGCGCGGACCCCGGGCTCTTCTACTTTCCCCATTTCCTTGGATCCACAGGCAAGGCGAGGAGGGACTAGGCACAGGTGATTCTGGTAGCCCCAGACTGGTTCCGCCCAGCTCTGGTATCCAGCTCTCCTCAGTCTCAGCCCCAGGCTCCGAGGCGGCTTCCAGCCGCTCGGACCTGATCTCTGTTATCAGGGAAGGTATTCCATCCGGACCTTCAATCCCTGCACCTGGCGGCCTGGTTCCTGTGCAGCTAGTTGCCAGGCCTTGGGTCTTCGGTGAGGTCCTCGGCGTTGTTGAGGCGTCCGCCAGGAAGTCGACGGATAATGCTACGCCTTCAAATGGAAGAGTTCTCCATTTGGTGTTAAGATAGGACCTGGTCCCTTCTCCTGTTCCTCGGCAAGCATTCCGGACTACCTGTGGTCCGTCTTCTTCTTCTTCTTCAGCAAGGGCTTCGGTCGACGACCCTTAAGGTGCTCCTGGCAGCCACCTCTGTCCTCTGGGCGCGGGCCGGAAGGCAGTCGGTGGCGCAGGAAAGGTGGTCTGGTGCTTTTCCAAGGCCTTGATCACGCTTCCCCTCCGGGGAGAGAATCTCCACCTCCATAGGATCTACTGCTGGTATGGGGCTTAGCTCACGGGCAAGCTATTCGAACCAATGCACAGGTGCGATTCTCCCACCTGTTGTGGAAGAACACCTTCTCGGTGGCTACCATGTCAACCAGAAGGATGGGAGAGCTCCAGGCGCTTCCTTCGAGTCTCCCTATCTGGTCTTCCACAGGGACAAGGTTGTCCTGCGCCCCACCCGAAGTTCCTTCCGAAGGTGGTGTCAGAGCTTCACCATAACCAGGTGTTGACTCTGCCGGTGTTCTACCCCATTCACACCTCGGAGGCTGCATATAGGCTCCATTTGGACCCTAGTTGAACACTCGCCTTCTCAGGGAGCATAGGGCTGAAGTTCGGGAGAGGTTCGCCAGCTGTTTGTCATCTACGCTGAAGCCGCACCTGGCAGACCTGCAGCCAAGCGGACGATGAGCGGTTGGGTCACCTCCTGCATAGATCTCCACTATAGGTGGGCGGGCATGGAGCCTCTAAGTGCTCATTTTACCCGCCCTTCCGCTGCATCGGTGGCTGCTTCCAGGGATGTCCCTACCCAGGATACCTGCAGGGCTCCTACCTGGAAGTCAGCACACACCGTTTTAGCCCCTACCACATCGACCTTGGGTCACGCCGGGATGCTGGTTGGGGCCTCAGTTCTCCAGTCCTTATTTCCCAAGTAAGTATCGGGGGTGTGCGCCTTCTCTTCCTCCTCCCGAGAACTGCTAGAGTCTGTAGACAGTGTGGATGAACAACATATCCATGTCCCTAGAAATACAGGTTACTCACCTGTAACAGGAGTTCTAGGAATGGTATATGTTGTTCATCCCTACCACCCATTCCCGACCTCCCGGCCGACGCGCAACCTGGCTTCCAGCGGCTAGATCTATGGCGTCATGGGGCGGAGCCGAGAGTTTTGCCACCTGTGGTGGGTGGGTGGGAGGAGCCAGCTTGAAGACCTTCCGCAAGATTTAAAGCGGCAGGAACCTGCCAGACAGTGTGGATGAACAACATATACATTCCTAGAACTTCTGTTACAGGTGAGTAACCTGTATTTACTCACCTGTAATAGTAGTTCTAGGAGTGCTATATGTTGTTCATCCACACTGACCCACCGACCTCCCTAGCCTTCCGATGACAGTACTGCTTCCAGTGGGCAAGATCTGGTGTCATGGGGCGGAGCCAAGGGTTCTACCACCTGGTGGGTGGGAGAGCCAGCTTGAAGACTTTCTGGCAAGACTTAAAGGGAAAGGACACTGCTAGAAAGTGTGGATGAACAACATATACCACTCCTAGAACTACTGTTACAGGTGAGTAACCTGTGTTTTTGGCCCTTACTTTGTCTGCCACCTCTTTCAAGAACCATAGTGGTTTTTTCCTTCTCTTGCCTTTGTTTACCAACCTGTTGCTTTGGTTTGTCACCTCCTCTATGGCTCCTTTCAGGTGTTCCCACTGCTCCTCAACTCTCCCTCCCTCCCGCCTCCTCGCCAGGGCTTCTTTGATACATCCCCCCATCTTAACAAGGTCTGCCCTTCTGAAATCTAGGACCTTTGCCTTTGTGTGACTTGACTGTGTCCCTGTCCCCATGTTAAACCACACTATGTGGTAGTCGTTGGACCCCAGTTGACCTTCTACCCAGACTCTCCAGAATAACCCTGTCTCTGGTGGTATCAGGCACTAGCTGCCTAAGGCCTGCCTCTTAGGGACTCTAGGATGGCCTGGCTCCTAATTGAAGTACCCACCGAGGTGGTCAATCCATGTCTGGCATATTGAAATCACCCAACAGCAGAATGCCCCAGAATGATTCTGGTCCTTCTTCTTGCCTCCTTCTAATGTGTTTTTGTCTCAGGTTGCCCATGTCCAAAAGTCTCCAAACGTGATCCAAGGCAGTGTAAGATAAGATGCTGTAGGTCCACTAGATAAGATGTTATAGGTCCACTAGCAGAAATCCACTTTTAAGCAGTGCAGACTGTATGAAACTAAGAAACTTTGAGGTTTGCAAGGGCAGAGCAACAAAAGCATGTCTGTTCGCACTGGCAGCTAGCTTCACCCCTTATCTGAGTATTTAAGTCATTAAGAGCTGTTGGCAGGTGTGTACTGCAGTGCCATTGAAACACACAACTACTCATAATCACTTACGGATTTGATTCTGAGCAAGACAGTGGAGCCCCAGTGAGTACCTTATTAAAATAACAGATTTTTAGCAAAGTAAATGCAGCCAATTTTGTTTTTCCAATAGTGTACATAAGTAAGTAATACCTTGACAGGGTGGGCGTTATGCGAGAGTAACAGACCTCCCAGGGCATAATGAGGCCTGCAATACAGGCGGAGGGCCTTATAGCTCTGGAAGGTCCCTTTATATCCCATAATGCCCACCCTGGAGGGTATTATTACACTTAGATAATGGTCATGTGTAACTTTTAAGTGAGTAATAAATTCTGGGAGAATATGTGTTTGTAAAGTCACAGAAACGTAGAAAAAAATGTTTTCTAAAGTAGTTCCTCAGTTTCTATGCTGTTTTATTTACTTGTGCCACCTCCCCCCTCACAGGTAAGTCAGCTACTGTGTCCAGTGCAACCCTTCAGCTGTAGAAGATGAAAATTAGTTGTTTTACCTTCGGTTGTGTGCTGCTATTTTTTTCTGTGTTAAGCATTGAAAGAGACGGAAAAATCATTTAGTTCTGTGGTAATGATGCGCGACTTTGTTTTGGCTGAAGTGTAGTGGGCAGGCGCATGAGTTTGCATGATCTGGAAGGAAGGTCTGGAGCTTTTAATTTACGGAGGTTGAGCGAGCTGGGACTATGAGGCAAAAGTAAGGTTTAAAAAAAACAATGTTTTTTTTTTCTCGGAAGGGTGCACAAGCTTTATTTATGGTAGCGGAGTGGGGACAATGCATTTGTAATGCGAGCGGGACACGGAAGTACAGTAAGATTATGAGGTTTCACTTTCAGGGAGGTCGAGCAAAGTAAAAACAATTACGCGTTCGATAAGAAGATTTTTTTTTTTTTGTTGTGCGATGAGGAACAGAGGCAGCTGAGAAGGCAGTTTGAAGCACTGCGTTGATGGCATTTTTGTACAGTGGTGGGAAAGGCTGATGATTCGCTAAGCGAGGGGAAAAAATGGCGGGAGGTTGGTGTCACAATTTGGGGTGCTCAAGGATGGTGTCAGTAATAGGGCACATCAAAATGGAACTTATTTTTTATCGGGCCGTTATTAAGAAATAACAGCCCAGGTGGCAGGCTGTTTCAGCCAATCAGGATGCATGTTTTACTTCAGCCATTATCTAAATCTTGTTAACATATAGCCTGCTCAAACGTATAGTGGGCAAAATCAACATTAAAATGCGGTAGGCCATGTTATGAGTGACAAGTAACTATTGAGTAACGCAAAACAACTATCCAAGGTTCCTGTATAGAAGCATAGAAACACAGACTTTGCCGGCAGATAAAGACTGCTTGGCCTGCCTAGTCTACCCATTTTTCCCTGCCTAGTATCACCGCAGATCTTTCTTGATCTCCAGCCCATTCATCACCCCTTCCTTTCCCTTTCCCTAAGATTCCCTTTTGCCTATCCCATGCATTCCTGAACTCTACCACTGTTTTCATCCCCACCACCTCCGATGGAAAAGCTTTAAATGTAGTCTAAAATTAATTTGTTACTGAATGAGAGTAAATTAGTCTCCCACGTGAAATGGAAGTTTTCTAAATAGCCTAAAAGAAGTAGAAATTAAAATTGTCACAAAAGGGTACTTACTCCGAAGGTATGATTTAAGGTCTATGGGCCTCATATTTTGGTCAGTATCACAGTCAGTTGTAAGCAGTGTCAGTGGCTTAGAAGGTTGCACACTAGCCTCTGAGGCCAGAAGATCAGAAGGCTGTGGGTTCTATCCCCACACTGGGCACTTGGGTTGAATCCCAATACTGACACTGTGGTTCAGCATGAGGTACTGCACTCCTGAGGTGCCGCTTCAGATGAGACATTAAACCGAGGTCCGATTTGCCTGTTCTGGTGGTAATTCATGTGGATGGTAAAGATCCCATGGCACTTATCGAAAAGAATAGGGGTATTTTTATTGAAAATCACACAATAATTTTACAACAGAAAAATCTGTGCAAGGCAATTAATTCATCAGTCCTTGTACAATATGATTCCAAAACAAAAAATCCAGTATGCAGGTTTATGTAATGTTATCAGTTTCATGTATAATATGACTCAAAACAAAAGGAAATCCTTTATATAAGTTTATACAGTTTTATCGGTTTCATCTATGTCAACTTACTTATATTTAAAAAAAAAAAGGAGAGGACTCTCCACCACCTTTGAACCTTTGACAAAGGATAATGGGATAGATCATATTCATAAATTTCTGACAAAGCATGAATGCATAAATTATTAAATGACTCATAAGACATATTTTTGTTGTAATACCGATTGGCATCTTGTATGCCATAAATAAAACTTTACGACAGTGAGCAATGCGTTAAAGTACTGGCATGGTATTTAAGTAAATTAATAGGATAAATTCCTAGAGCAATGATTTTATATGAAAGAGTAGTTATCCATTTTAATTTCCATTTCTGTACTACAAATCTCCACAAATTCTGTGTATGAGTATGAAACAAGAAAATGTTCTATTGTCTCTTCCAAAGCTATACGTGAGGGGTATGGGCATAATCTCTTTCTATGGCTTTATGCTTGTTATTGCTGTTTACATTTAACCTACCATAGGAGCATAACCATACTGTTTCCCACATGTTTGATACAGTCGGAGCCCTGTGTTCTTAATGATAGTGGATTTTGAAATGTTCCATTTTCTTAGTTTCTGTATTACAGGCTTAAGATAGTCAGGTATAGGGTGATGTTTTGAGTTTTTAGGAATAACCTGATCCTAAGCTGCAAAACATTTACCCATATTATTCCATATCCATTTCTTAAGTAAGGAGTCTGTTGGGAGAAGCCTTGTTTTAAAGGTTTGGTTAATAAATAAACTGTGCACAAATACTAATGGGTCAGTCATTCCAATACCTCCGTTTTCTTTGGATAAGTAAGTGAAAGCCCTCTTTATGGGGTTTAATCGGCTCCCCCAGACCATCTTAAAAAGCAGCTGTAAAGTCTGGTTTCTAGTGTAAAGGGAAGCGGAAATATAATACTTGTGTACAATAAGCAGATAAGGAGAAATTTCTTGATGATCTGTACTCGCTTTAGTTTTGATAATTTTCACTCCTTCCACCAATTTACTTTTGCTTCACAAACCTTTAAGGTTTCCTCCCAGTTTAGAGACGCCATGTCTTGATTTCCAAATGTTATACTAAAAATATTTATAGGTTCCTTGGAAATGGTAATACCTGCCAAGTGTCGTATTTTACATGAGTTTTCCCCTAAGCATAAACCTGTGCATTTTTCTATATTAAGTCTTGCACCAGATAATCTCAAATATGACTGTATCTCTGTTAATACTTCTTGCACACAGTCCTGTGTGGTGATACAGAGGCAGATGTCATCGACGTAAGCTAAAATTGTAATTTCATCAGATGGGTGTGACCCTGTTAACCCTTGGATATGGATGCTCTGTGAAATTTTCCTGATGAAAGGGTCTAAGGAGAATACATATAAAAGGGGACTCATGGGACATCCTTGTCGTACCCCCACTGTGATCTTGCTGTCTAGGCCAACTCCTCCTCTAATGCTGGGGGCTAAAGAGGTGGAGGAATATAGAGTGTTCAGCCATTGGATAAATTCCTGTGGAATTCCATATGTTTGTAAGACTTTATAAAGGAATTCATGATGTACCCTGTCGTTGGCTTTACTCTGGTCTAAAGACAGACTGTACCCTACTTTGTTTTGGTACGAGAATTCAGCTGCCTCCCTTAAAAGAATCAAGGGATGCTGAATTTGTCTACCAAGTAGGCCATAAACTGGCTAGGTGGATTAAAGATATAGCTACTTTTCTATGTCTGAGGTTCTGCATCTGAGATAAGATTTTAAAACCTGCATTCAATAAGCTAATTGGGCGCTAATTTTGCATTAAGTGTCTGTCACCTGTTTTATATAGAAATTTGACCAAGCCTTTCGTGAACCATGTTGGGATCACCTTTTCATGTAGAAAATATGTGAATACTGCCACTGAGCAGGCGGCCAATTCATTTGGCAATGCATTATATACTGTAATTCATATGATAAATCGTCTAGTCTTGGAGATGTTCCTAACTAAAGATTTGTTATAGTAGCTGTAATTTCTTGAGCTGTGATGAGTTGTATAAGTTCCTGAATTAGTTGTGGGTCTGCAATCTGTGAAGAAGATGATAAATATGAATCTATCTCAGTTCCAGTCACTAAATGAGGATCCTGAAAGGATTCTGAGTGTTGTGACACAATTTTTGTAACTGGTCTGAGTTAGAAGTTGTATGTCCATTTTCGCCTTTTAATTCAGAAAAGAGGAAGGCTTTTCTTGCCTTATAGGCTTCAATGGATCACTGTGTGGGATTTTTGAGAACCAAACATTTTACTTCTGTTTTTAATTACGTTACCCTTATTGTACTGCCATTTTGTCATTTAGATCTTTCTTTGAGAGGGTTCCTGCAGTAGGTCTTCACAAGTAGGACTGTGCACCCTGGGCCAGGACTGCACGGAAAAATTGTAGCTCGTGATGGGATGGCCTCTGATTCTGCAACTGGCATTGTGCTAGGAGCTGTGTCATTGATGGCCTCCCCAACGGTGCGTAATCTTGGTGTGATCTTTGACAGGAACTTATCCATGGAGGCTCAAATATCCTCCGTGGTGCGTTCCTGTTTCTTTCATCTTAGAAATATCGCCAGGATTAAGCCCCTTGTTCCGGCTCTGGACCTCCCTACTTTGGTACATGCCTTGGTCACTTCGAGACTTGACTACTGTAATGCGCTCTATCTCGGGGTCTCTGGAACTTCTCTTCGCAGACTGCAGCTAGTGCAAAACGCTGCTGCCCGGCTTTTGACTGGACAAAGTAAGTTCTGTCATATAACTCCGGTGTTGCGCGAATTGCACTGGCTGCCTGTCAGGTGGAGAGTTTTGTTCAAGGTGGGGCTTCTCACCTATAAGACCCTACATGGACAGAGCCCTGGTTACCTTTCTGATCTCCTGGTACCGTCCACCTCTGTCCGGGATCTCCGCTTCTGGTGGTGGCTTCTCACAGTTCCGAGAGCTAGGTTGAAATCAGCAGGGATCGATCCTTTGGAGTTGCTGCTCCAGCTCTCTGGAACTCGTTGCCGTCTTAAGTGAGAGGCCCCCACTATAGAGGCCTTTAAGAGTCGTCTTAAGACCTTTTTATTTGTGCAGGCTTTTGGGGTTTAAGTTATGTGTATGATATTTTAACCTTTTGTACACGGTATGACATACTGTATAGGTTTTGTGCTGCGCCCAGAGCCTTCGGGATTGGGCGTCTCTTTAAATAAAGTTGACTTTGACTTTGACTTTGACTAGCTAGCAATCATCAGCGGGGACCGCCCCTGGCATCAGGTAACGGGCGTCAGCATGACTATAAATTGTGGCGTTCCCCCGCCAGCCCAACGGTTCTTTCCCGCCGTCAACCTGAATCGTCGGACCTCGCAGTAGAACAGCTTCAGTCGCCTGCCATTTTCAGCGTAATTATTGGTTAATCTAATGTTAATTCCTTCCTCAACAGCGGTGTATTCGTCTCAGCCCAAAAAGTGCTCCAAGTGCCGCACGAATCTCTGTGTCCTCTGCCTAGGGCCTAAGTATAAGACCGCACAGTGCTCCATCTGCCAGGCCTTCAGCCAGGCCACGCGCACTCGTCACCAGAGGACCCTCGATGCCCCATTTATCGAAACAAAGACTGGCATCGATGGAAAAAGAGCTCCAGGAGCTGAGGGGAAGATTGTCGTTGCCAGCCCCGGAAAAGAAGAAGAAAAAGAAGGAGAAAGAGAGATGCCAGGAACGGAGCCACTCTCTCCAGAGGAAAACCAGCCAGACAGCCGACGCCATCTCGGGTGGGCCTCCACCTTCCTGAGTACCCCACCCCCTGGGCCTTCGTCTGCTCCAGTGCACCGGATGCTCCACCCACCCACCCAGGTCAGTGGGCAGTCAGAGGTCTCCTCTTTGGAGCAACCAGTTGTGGTTCCTGCTCTGAGCTCAGCCAATAAGTCGCCCTCCGGCTCAGCTGCCGGGCGCCCTGCCCAGGCAGATCAGCCTGACTCTAGTCTCCCGGCTTCTGTCAGCCTGGTCATGGTCTGTAAGCCGGTTGTCAGCTCCTCTGACGCCCACCAGACCATAACCTCTAAGTCTGCTGCCGACCTACCCGGTGACCGTGTTTTGATTTCTCCCCTGTCGGACTCCCTTGTGGACCCTGATGCCAGGCAGAGCGAGCTTGCAGGTACCCCTTCATCTCAACAGGGTTCTCCCTCTAGGGGTTCACTGTCCTTTTCTGACCTTTTTTGGGGCTGATCACCAGGATCCTCCTCCTTCGGATACCCTCGAAGATAGACCTGTTGACGGGGGCTCTTCCGGACTTGCCTCCCTCGCTAGCCTCTGTTCCCCTGACAGATCTTCACCCAATGCCAGATCCCTCGCTGGACATTATTGGGAGCAGTATGGATCAGAATCCCCCTGGGCCTTCGAGGTCCCCCCCCTCCCGATTCCCCAGTGGTCCCTCGGCACCACCTTCTGCTGGGCTTATGTTCCTCCTGTCGGGTCTAACAAGGTACTATCTAGAGCTACATGCCGCGGTACCCGATGCGGGCTAGCCTCCTCTGGCCTGGGTTACCCGATGCCAGGTCAGGCCCTTCAGTGTCAATATCAGTACCCTTACTAGTATCAACCTCCTAGTTACCCCTCATACTCCATGGGAACCCAGGATATCGCCACCCCCTCCTCCTCCACCCCACAACCGGAACAAGAACCCATACCAGCCTGGTGGAAGGATGCTAAGTCACAGCTGTTACGGGAGTTGGGTCAACCTCAGCTGGTGGTCAGGGACACCCCACCTCACAGGGTGACACGTGGTAGCCCTGCACCTTCTAGCAGAGTTTCGGACAGAGGCTTGGGTGCTCTGCTCTCCGGCATTACAGAACACAGGCTTCCGGAGTCAGTTCCAGATGCTTCATTACCTAGTAGGCCGGAATCAGATGAGGACTCAGATGTAGGGGATCATTCAGAGCCTCACTCACCCATTGAGCTCCAGCCGAAAGAGTCCCCTAAATCCCCTCTGGAGAACCCGCCCTTTGCTGAGCTCTTCCAGTCCATTCAAAAGTGCTGCGGGTGGGCTTCCCAAGAAATGGACCCCAAATGCAGAAGACTGGCAGAACATTTGGACTTAGTCAGTGCGGACCCCCTCCCCACACGAAGATCTCACTTCCACAATCTGGCAGCAGCCGTCGTCCATTCCTGCCCTGTCAAAAAAGGCTGACAGGACCTACCACCCTCCCCCCCCCGGAAGGGTTTTCCAACCTTACTGTCCAACCCAAAGCTGACCCTATTGTGATAACTGCAGGTCACGATAGGTCAACACAACTTAAACATCTCAGTGCCTCCCCTCCAGACAAGGAGTCGAAGCAAATGGACCAGTATGGCTGCAAAGTTTACTCCTCCTTTAACTGCACCATTCGTTCCTTGAATTACATGGCCCACATTTGCGATGTCTGCTATGAACACATTGAAGAGTAGGGGACTCAGTACCGAACCCTGTGGTACCCCGCTGGTCACCTCTCTCTCAGCTGAAAATGACCTATTTACCTGACCCCTCTGTGTTCTTCCTCTCAGTCAGCTACTCACTCACTCAACCACCTCCCTGCCCACCACCATGTGGTCCAGCTTCCTTATCAGCCTTCTGCGTGGAACAGAGTCGAAGGCTTTGCTAAAGTCCAGATAGATGACACCTACCTCCTCTCCCTGATCTACTGTCCTTGTAACCCAGTTGAAGAAATCGACCAGGTTAGTTTGACAAGACCTACCTCCGTGAACCCATGCGTTTTGGGTCTTGCTGCCACTGGAATCAGATATGTTTTGATTCTCTGTATGAGTAGTGTCTCCATCAACTTCCCTGCCACCGATGTTAGGCTTACTGGCCTGTAATTGCTAGCCTCCTCCTGCTCCCAGCTTTGTGGAGCAGGATTACTGTTGCCCTTTTCAGTCCTCCGGTACAGGCCCATTCTCTAGTGATTTGGTGAATAGTTCTGCTAGGGGTGCTGCTAGTACACCCCAGCTCCTGAGAACTCAGGGTAAATCCCATCCGTCCCATGGCCTTGTCCACCTTTAGTTTATTTAAAGCTTCCAAGACTTGAGCCTCTGTGATGGGGCTTATGTCAACCCCGTCCCTGGGTGTTGCTGCTATGCAGGCTTGGCCCTTCCCCTACGTTCTCTTTGGTGAACACAGAACAGAAGTACTGGTTTAAGACTTCTGCTTTCTCACAATCTTTTTCTACCAGTTCCCCTCCAGTATCTGCTAGTCTAACTATCCCCCCCCCCCCTTGGTTTTCCTCTTTTCCCTTATGCACCTAAAGAAGGCTTTATCTCCCTCCTTTACCCCCTGCGCAATCCTCAGTTCAGTCAGGGCTTTAGCCTTCCTTATTGCATTACCAGCTTCCCTCTGTGCTGCCTTATAGGTTTCCTATCCTCATCTTTCGTTGACACCCTAAACTTTCTATATGCGTTTTTTTTCTCCCATACTATTGCAGCCATCTCCCTGGAGAACCAGAGTGGTTTCCTTTTCTTATTTGCCTTGCTTACCCTTCTGACGCACTGTTCAGTTACCTCTGTGATAGCTCCTTTGAGATAGTCCCACATTTTGTCTACTTCTTTCTCTTCCCTGTATCTTAGACTCTCTGCCAGGCTAGCTCTTGTCTTTTGAAAGTCTGCTTTTCTGAAATCTAAAACCCTGATCCTGGAATGATTAATGGCTTCACTAGTGTTTATTTTAAATCTCACCATGCAGTGGTCACTATTTCCTAAGTGGCACCCCACCCTTACCTCCTTTACCCTTTCGCTGTTAGTTAAAACCAAGTCCAGGACAGCTTCACCTCTGGTAGGAGTTTCCACAAGCTGCCTCAGCCTTTCACCTTGTAGGGCCATTACAAAGTCCCTCCCTCTTGATGAAAATGCTGTACAAGATTTCCAGTTTATATCTGGCGTTAAAATCCCTACTATTATTGTCTCTTCCTTGTCTGTCATTTTGTGAAATGTCTCCATCATTTCCTTGTCCCCAGTATCCCGTGTGACAGGGCCTGTAAATGACCCCATATCCTAATGGCTGCCCAGATCCTGTCTCAGCTGTTACCTATAGTGCTTCTGACTCATCCGGGATTCCCTGAATCTTTGTAGCCTTGATATCCTCCCAGACATATAATGCTACCCCATCTTCCTCCCTTCCTACCCTTCCTGTCCCTTCTGTACAGGTGGTAGCCTGGTATAGCCATGTCCCAGCCACCGTTCTCTGTGAACCAGGTTTCTGTCACGGCCACTAGTCAAGTTCGGCTTTTGCCATGATAGCCATGAGGTCAGGGATTTTGTTCGCTAGGCTTCTGGTGTTTATTGCCATTGCCCTCCATGTTCAACCCCCACTCTTAGTACAGGTGGGTTTCATTTTGTTTTGCCGTGCCTCTTTAGTACCCTTAATGGATCTCCTTTGGTCTGCACCTGTGGTTTCGGACAAAAGATTTATGGGGCTCTTTCGGTCTGCACCTGTGGTTTTGGATGAAAAGTTTTGTTGGAAAGGTTTCCAACCCTCATTTGTACCCCTGCCAGAACTCCTTGGATCTGTACCTGTGGTTTTGGACGAAAAATTTTGTTGAAGAGTGTTGCCGCAGGTATTGACAAGAGAGTTTTTTTCCTAGTTTGAATGGTATTATCGTGCTTTGGAGTAGTTACCCTATTGTTTGCTGCTGTCAGGGGGATAGTGACCGTCTTACCCTTAGCCTTGGGAGGTGTAGATGCTGCATGTGCGGTTGGCATGGGCAAGGTGGCAGCGGCCTATAACAGGGTGGTCTTGGAGGCGCCGATGCCATCGCATTCATATGTGAATTACCAGATCCTCTCACATGAGATCCCCTTGGTTTGATGGGGATGTCATGATGACGATCAGGGTCGGAAGTTGGAGCGCTGCTGGCGGAAGTCCCAGTCAGAGGAGGACAAACGAGCACCATTACCATGAGTACCAAGGGCAATCATCCATAAGAAGGCAGAATTCCTGTCCAGGGAGATTGCTGCAGGGAGAAACAGACCATCTCAGCTATTTCGGACTGTGGACAGACTTTACATTCAGTCTGTCTACAGCCGAAAAAGTTTTTCAGTCACTTTGTGTGAAGAGTTTGCAGTGTTTTTCTCTGACAGGGTGTCCTCCATCCAGTTGGGGATCCCACTGGTGAGGCAAGTTTTGCCTCACAGTGAGCAGCCTGGATGAGCAAAGGCGCTCCATCTGTCTGGGATGAGTTTAAACCAGTGCAGGTGGCCGAGGGCATTGAGGTGATCTTGAAGCTTTTTTTTTTGTTTTTTTACCAGGAGAGACACACTAAGTTGAAAGCTTGTTTACAGGTGTGATCTGGGAGCACAAGGAAGTTAAGTGACTTACTCAGAGTCACACAGTATGCAAGTGGGGGCTGTGGGATTCAAACCCAAGTCTCCAGGTTTGCAGCTCAGAGCCTTAAACCACTGTGCTATACTGCCTCCTAAAGCTAAGCTTAAGCACACCTATTGTGAACTGGACCTGGCCCAACTCATTTCTTGATGAGATGTGTTGGGACCATTGGCCCAGGGTTCTCTGGGATTGCCCGGTGTTCGATGTCAGAGGGAGTCTTTCCGGATGCCTTGAAAGAGGCTGTGAGACCTCTCCTGAAGAAGCCATCTCTCAACCCTGATGTCCTGACAAATTAAAGTCCTATCTCCAACGTGCCATTTTTGGGCAAGGTTGTTGAGAAGCTAGTGGTGCAACAGTTCGAAGAACACCTCATGTCCTTCGACATCTACGGGCCATTCCAGTCCAGTTTCAGGGCTAGGCATAGCACCGAAACAGCATTAATTAGGGTGCACAGTGATCTCCTCAGGGCTAGAGATAGGGGGGACAGGTCAATTCTTGTTCTCCTCCATCTCTCGTCAGCTTTTAATACCGTGGATCACATCGTGCTTCTTGATCACCTTCAAGAGTATTGTGAACTCGCTGGCACTGTCATTGACTGGTTTGAGACCTATCTCTCTGGCAGGGTGCAACCAGCGGTGATGGGTAATTTCTCCTCCTTCTCGAGGACCCTGTCCTGTGGAGTTCCTCAGGGCTTGATTTTGTCGCCTGTGTTATTAGCGGTATACATACTGCCCCGGGAGAGCTCATTAGACAGTACAATGTGGATTTTCACTGCTATGCAGATGATACCCAACTGTATCTTTCTTTTTCGGTGGAACACACGATGATGTGGAAGTACAAACATACGAACATACTCAATTTGCCAGCAGATAAAGGCCTAGAGGTCTATCAGATCTGCTCGAATGTGCAGCTAGCACCCTTATTTTGCAGCTGCCCTCCCTCCCACCCTTCCTCCATTTACCCTCCCCGTCCCAGCCCCTTTTGAAGCAGTCCACTGTTCTACTGGATACCACTTCTGCTGGTAACGATTCCACCTTTCTACCCCTCTGTAAAAAGTGCCTCCTCATCTCCCTCCTGAACCTTCCTCCCTTCAGTCTTATATCATGGCCCCTGGTGTCCCTCCCCTCCCTTACTTTGAACAGCCCCTCTGTACCTGTCTTGTTTATTCCTTTCATATACTTAAAGGTTTCAATCATGTCCCCCCTGTCCCTCATCTCCTCTCCTCTGGCGAGTACATGTTCAGCTCCCTGAGCCTCCTCTCCTATGGCAAGCCCCCCAGCCCCTTGATCATCCTTGTCACCCTGTGCTGCACCCCCTCCAGTAACTTAATGTCTCTCTTCAGATACAGGCACCAGTACTGCACACAGTACTCCAGATGTGGTCTAACTAATGACCTATACAGTGGCAGAATCACTCCTCCCTCCTCGAGGAGATACCCCTTGCAATGCAACCCAGCATTTTGTTGGCCTTTGCAGCTGCCTTCCTACATTGTGCAGAGTTGTTCATTGACCCTGTAATGAGCACCCCCAGATCCTTCTCCTCCTCTGTCTTGGCTAGCTGCACTCCCCCAGCTAGTAACTCCTCCTTGGGTTCTTCACCCTAAAATGCAGCACCTTGCACTTTTTGGCATTAAATCCCAGTTACCAGGTGTCTGACCAGGTTTTCAGCTTTTCCAAATCATCCTGCAACCCTTGCCATCCCCCTAAGTCATCCATCACCGCTCCCATCTTGGTGTCGTCAGCAAACAGACTGATCTTGCTCTTGATGTCCAATGATATATCTGCAATGAATATACCAAACAACACTGGTCCCAACACCGAGCCCTGTGGAACACCGCTCATCACTACCCTTGGGGATGAGAGAGCCCCACCCACTACCACCCTCTGTTGCCTTCCCTGAAGCCAGTTCCTTCCCATCTCACCAACTTTGCACCTGCCTGTGAGCCTTCTAACTTACTTCCAGCCTCCCATGTGGCACCGAGTCAAATGCCTTACTGAAGTCAAGATACAGGACATCCACTGCATGGCCCCTGTCCAGATGCCTAGTTACCCAGTCATAGAACTCCACCAGGCTGGATTGGCAGGATCTGCCACGTGTGAAGCCATGCTGTCTGCTGTCTTCCTTCAGGATGTCTGTATCAAGCACCACGATGGATGTGAGGCTCACTGGTCTGTAGTTCTCCGGTTCATCCTTGGGCCACTCTTGTGGAGGGGCACCACATGAGCCATCCTCCAATCCTGGGATGCACACCCGGTGGTGAGGCATTAAATAGGTCTGCGCAAGGTCCGGCAGGGACCTCTGCCAGCTCCTTCAGTACCCTGGGGTGGATGCCGTCTGGGCCTGGTGCCTTGTCTACCCTAAGTGCCTCAAACCCTCCAGAACTCAGCCTCCATGATTTCCTGTCTTCACCCTCCCCCTGTTTTTGTCATTCCTACCTCCTTGGTATCACCCCCCTCTTCTCCTTAGTAAACACTGAGCTGAAGTAATCATTTAGTGCATCTGCCTTATCGCCCCCTGCTTCCACCCAGCCCTCCTCCTTCCTAATCCTTACTATGTGGTCCTTATAGTTCCTTTTCTGCCTGATGTACCTAAAGAAGTCCTTCTCAGCCTTCTTAATGCTTTGTGCCAGCCTGAGCTCCGTAGACGCCTTGGCTTCCCTAACTGCCCGTGTCACCTCCTTAGATTCCTTCAGGTACTCCTCCCTGTCCTCCCCCTCCCTGTTTTCTTGTACCTCATAAAGGCAGCTCTTTTTCTCCTTACCTTTTCCATGACCTCCTTGCTCACCCAGCTCGGTTTCTTAGCCTTAGCCTTCTTGCTCTGGGCCTTGCTGCAGGTTCTGGTTGCCTCCGCTATCCCCAGCTTTATGAACTCCCACCTCTGGTTAGTGTCCATGCTAGGTTGAATTTTGGCCAGGTACCCTTTTACCACTTCCCCCATCTTCCCAAAGTCGGGCCTCGTGAAGTTCAGCACCCTTATGCCAGATTCCACTCCTTCCTTGCCCATATCCAATGTGAGCCATACAGAGTGGTGGTCACTCCCTGACAGTGGTTCTTCCACCCTAAGTTCCCTCACAAACTCCCCCATTTGCCAGCACAAGGTCAAGGGTATTCCTTAACGTAGTTGGTTCATTGACCATTTGCATCAGGAAGCTGTCCTGGAAGGCATCCAGCTGTACCTGCTCCTTCTGTTGCTGGTTGTGGGATACTCCAGTCCACTCCTGGCATGTTGAAGTCCCCCACAATCACACACTACCCCTCACAAGGTCCTTCTGATGTGTACTGGCTAGTTCCTGTCTAACTCCTCTGTCTGAGAGGGTGGCCTGTACACCACTTTCATTCTGAGAGTCCTGTTCTTGGAAACCTGGAATTGCATCCAAAGTGACTCCATGCTCCTCCTCCCTTCCTCCCTTACACACTTCAGTCCTTCCCTCACATATAGTACCCCTCCTTTCCCAATCACCCTATCCCTACAGAATAACCCGTACCCGGTAGAGCAGGTCCCAGTCATTGTATTGGTGGCCCATGTTTCTGTGATGGTTGCAATGTCCACCTCTCCCTCTGCCATGAGCGCCTATAGGGCTGCAGTTTTCTTCAAGGCTCCTAGCATTAAGTGTGACCACCTTCCACCCTTCTCCCCTCCATCCTGCCCCCCCTTTACTAGCATCACCAATAGTACTTGCCCTTTGTTTTTTGTCACTGTTATGGTGGGGGGGGTGGGTAAGCTCCTGTGGCTTCCCATCCTGTGGTCTCTGCATGTCTCTTGTCCACTTACCACCCCATGCTCCTAGTTTAAATTCCCAACTTCCTCTACGTACTCCTCCATCCTCTGTTTCAACACTTTCTATCCCTCCTCACTCAAGTGTAGTCTGTCCTTGGCATAGAGACTGCTGTCCTCCCAGGTCCCTCCCCAACAGCCCATACCCTTTAGCACACACCAGGTTCTTAGCCATCCATTAAATTCCTCTATTCTCAGCTTTCTTGTTGGCTTGCCTTGGGCACTGGGAGTATAAGTTCCTCAAACCTCCTCTGGACTATATCTACTGTCTTGTAAGCCAGGTCATTCGTCCCCAGATGTATAATCAAATGAGGCTTGTCCCTACCCTTCTAGCATATTTAAGAACAGATTGTCCCACCCATTCTGTTGTCATTCCTGGCATGACCTCCACCCAAATGCGACTGCTCTTCTCCTTGCTACCCCACGACTCCTCTTAGTATTGAGTCCCCAGCACTAAGGTTCCCCCATCTTACTTCCTGTTTGCTTCCATTCCTCTCCATCTCTCAGTCCTGTCTCCTCTTCTTCCTCCTGCATAGTATTTCCCTTCTGCCCTGTTGTAATTCCTAGCAGAACTTCCCCGCTCCAGTTTGGTCCGGCATTTCCAGTTACTCTTCCAATTTCATCACCTCCTCCTCCTCCTCCTTCCCCTCAAGTACTACAGAACAATTTTCTGAAGTGCTTAACAACTCCTGGCTGAGATCAATGACTGGATGTTCTCCAGCTAGTTGCGACTGAACCCGGATAAGATGGAAGTATTGGTGATTGAGCCAGGGGCGAGTGTGCCTCCGGAGTGGGTACAGGATTGTTCCTGGTATCCGCTCCACTTATGGCACTTCCCCTAGGGTGCAGGTGCGGGATCTTGGCGTTATCCTGGTTAGCAGATTGACATTTGATGAGCAAGTGTCATCTGTGGTCAAAAGTGGTTTTACCACTTAAGAAATATCACCAGGATTAAGCCCTATTTCCGCCGGAAGACCTGCCATCACTGGTGCATGCCTTTGTTACTTTGAGGCTCGACTACTGCAACGCTCTATACTTTGGTATCACCGGAGGGACCCTTCGCCAGCTGCAGCTGGTGCAGAACGCAGCAGCTCGGTTACTGACAGTCCTGGCAAGATCCAGTCATGTGACTCCAGTCCTGCCAGCTCTGCACTGGCTGCCAGCCAGGTGGAGGGTCATCTTCAAGGTGGGCTTTCCCACCTACAAGGCCCTATATGGGCTAGACCCTGGCTATCTGGCTGATTGCCGCACACCTGCCACCTCAGTCCATTCCATTTGTTCTGCGACCAGGGGCCTCCTTGATGTTCCCTTGGTCAGGCTTAAGACATCTGGCAACCATGCTTTTAGTGTCACTGGGCCGACCCTGTGAAACACTCTTCCATCTGCTGTCAGGGTGGCCACGACGGTTGAGTCCTTTAAAAGGGCTAAAGGCAAATCTGTTTTCTCTGGCTTTCTGTGGTGAAGACGCTTGAATGCACTAACCACCTGAGGCTTTATATACTCTGAGACTGAAGTATTGTTTTAAATTTGTAGGTTTATTTATGGCTTTTATAGAATTTTGTATTGTTCTTAGTTGACCTGTTTCTTGTGTGAGGTGCCCAGAGCCCCTTGGATTGGGCGTCATAGAAATACAATTTGCCTTGCCTTAAATTGTATAGCTGATCAATTTATTTAATGTTAGTTGTGTTGGGAAAGGTCTTTGTTTTAATTATTTTATGTGTGTGCTTGTTGCACTATGGCATGTGATAGTAGTGTACTGTCAACCTATGATTTGTTCTCTTGCCTATTTGAATACTATATTTCAGAGCTTTGAGCAATGGAAGGAGGCTATACCAAATTAATGAACTACTTCTGCTAGTACTAAGATTTACCATTGGGCTGTCGGCTGTGCTTGCAGGGTAACTGTTACATTTCACTACTAGAATAAACATGGTACAGATGCAACGCTACATCCTGACCTTTTTTGTGAGATGGTATCAAGAACACTTACCTCAGCTCGCCTGTTAATTGTAATAGCTGCCCCAGTCAGTGATCCTGGAGATTACTTTTCACTTTAATGCTGCATTGTCCTCCCTTGTGTCTCGAGACATCATCCTTTAAATGTAATTCCAGTCAGATATATTGTCCTTGCTTGCTTTTCGCACAGCAGTTAATGGATTAATCGTGACCGAAGCAAATAGGCATTACTATTCTGTTCAGGCAGGTATCTTCTTAACACAGATGGTTTTTTGGTGTGTGTGTGTGGGGGGGTGCGTGTGTGCATATATGTGTGTGTGTGTGTGTGTGTGTGTGGTTTGACAATGCAGTAGTTTAAAACTTTCATTCTAAAATTCACATTTTCTTGCCCCACTTAAAGGCTGTGTTGATTTAAAATGTTTAATTAGTTTCAAAGCCAGTTTAGTGTGTATCACAATTATTTCAGTGTGTGGAACCAGACTTTGGTAAAAATATTACGTAAGATTTATGTGTAATTTTGATCTAGAAAGGCACAATAAGCTTGTGATAGCTTGTTTCAAGGGGCATACTGTGGGTGGGTTACATGGATCTCCTTTTGATTGGGGGGACGCTGACCACGATTCCGGGGAAACTCCTCTACTCTTCTTTGATAAGGGCCATGATCTTTAACTTCCATCTGGACCGTGACCAGAGATAGGCAGAATTGGCCTTGGTTTCACATCTCATCTGAAGGATAGCACCTGAACAGTGCAGCACCCCCCCTAGTACTGCGCTATAGTTTCGGTTATGGGCATTACCCCAAGTACCTGGTGTGGGGGCTAGAACCCACTCCCTTCCAGTCTTCTGTCCCCAGACGCGAGTGAACTACCTACCAAGCCACTGACACTGATAAACATAGATTTGTTAGCATGCCCTGGATCAAAGAAATTCTAACACAGTATTGAGAATAAACATTTAAGAACACATTTCATTTTGGAAATTATCGTTGCATGCTGCTAACGTGAGCTTGCCAGTTGGCTTTGATTTTTACATAATACATTTTAGATATGTATTAATCACTTACGTTACATGCATATAGGTACACTTTAGATAAAAAGTCTTCCCAATTCAGGCTGGCCCGCTGGCGGAGTGGTAGCGCTACCATCTGCAGTGCCAACAACTGGAGTTCAGGAGCAGACCTCAGATGTCGGAAGGTCGGCCGGGGTCGAGGAGGTGGTGCATCTGAGGGACTGCTCACCTTCTCTGAGGAAGGAGGAGACCTGGCACTCTGCGCCTACCAGCCCCTAGTGTTGGCCGGAGGGCCATGGCCTTGTTGGGCGGAACCGGCAGACCTCTGCACATCAGGGGCAGGAACGCGCCCAACTGTGTGCAAGATCATTGCATGACTGACTCTGTTCTGGCAGGTCACTGGTTAGATGTACAAAAAGAAAAACAACTCAGGGTGTGTCCCATGACGCCCGGATCCCGGTGAGTACTGGGACCAAGCTGATACAGGGGGCCCTCCCTTGGCTGACGCCCGAGGCCAAGAATAGAGCCATTAAAAGAAGAAAAGTTTTCGAATCACCCGTAAATAGAATAATAATTTTTTTTTTTTTAGAAAAAGGTTTGATTAAATGTATGCTGAAAATAGACATTATAAGTCTAATTTATTATTCATGAGCCTAGCAAGGCTCTGGATTGATCATTAATGTCTTGGAAATGACCAATCCAGGCTGCAGACTGACCCTGTGTGGCACGCACGGCCTCGTACATACACCTAAAACCTAAATAAGAAAACAGAAAACAGAAGTTGTTATTACTTATTAGGGACTTATAAGCATAATAACAACTTCAGCGGTCATCTCTCTTGGACTAATGACTGGCTGGAGGAGGTGGCCCTTGGCTGCGCCTCGGCTACCTTTTCCCAACCGGTCATTACTCCCTCGGAAATGACCAGCTTCTCAGTCATTATTGCTTAAATAAAGTAAGAAACAAAGTAAATTTTCTATTTGTGGCACATGTTTAACTTAACCTTTTTTTTTTTGCAATCCACTTGCTGACTGATCACTGTTTTTTTCAAAGAAAAAATAGAATTGATGTCATCCTTTTTTCTTCCATTCCCTCTTTTGTTCATGTCCATGTTTCTGTTTTATTTTCTGCCTTTGTGTCTTTGTTTCTTTATCAGTTATTTCTCTCCTGCTGTGTTCTTCCTTGCTATCCTAATCCTAATTTTGCAACCAAAAAAAAAATATTGAGGGAACACATTTTTATGTGATTACCAAAACACTCTTTTGAGAGACTAGCTTTTTGTGAGTTATACTTTCTACATCAGGTCAGTGGAAACAGCTTAAACTAGGGTTGTCAGAACTAGTTTAGTCAAGATTCGAGCCCTCCTCGAACCCTGGTGTTCAAGCTCTAATTTAGAACTCGGAACACTAGAGGGTTTGCAAAAGGGTTTGAAACATTTTTTTCCCCGGGTACATATATGTGGCTAATACACTGCGCCACTTCCTGCCATTTCCTCATGCTCGCTCCTAATGGGTAGGGAGTTGGTCTCGGGGGACAGTGTTGTCCGACTACAGCCCACATGCTGGGAGGATGGAGACACTGGTAGGGAGACACTGAGAGCTGGGAGGGAGGGACTGTTTAAATTTTGCCCCAACTTGAGCAAGCAGAACAGGTTGTACAGTAAATTGAGTCATGTGACTCATGTTGGTCCTTAGCAGCAGGAATTACAGCGAGGCAGACGGAGCTGGACTGAGTAGCAGAGCATCTCTCAGAAATATCGCTGTAACAGATGCAGACAGTAGAATCTAGTAATTGTTTTCTGTGTGGCAGAAAACCAGAAATTTCAGAAAATAAATAAAACAGCAGCAATCAGCCAGTGGCGTAAGTGAGGTGGGGAACTTAACTTGTCTGCTGAAGCAGGCATTTCGGTGCCTTAAGCCTTGGAAATTTTGCAGAATCTTTTTTATCTCTGCAGATTCCAAGATGGAAAGTGTTTTTTGGGAGTAAGGGGTCAAGTGAGTAGGGGTCTAGGAGTACTAGGCAGGGAGGGACTGATTGGGATTTGGTAGACTGCTGAATGATCATCCTGCTATGTATTGTACAGGTCTCATTATCTTGCTATGTGCAGTTTTACTGCTAGCAGCACTGTACCCAGTGTGTGGCGACTATATGGTGTACTGTACTGGTTTGACCTGCCTATCATACTGCTGTATGCCCTTGACTGCACTGTACTGTACCCTACCCAGTGTGTCACCATTTGTAGCCCAGCACCCAGCTCTGGTATCTTCAAATACATGCCAGAAATATTTCCCTGTTGGGAGGAGAGACAGAAAAATACCTTACTCAGTGCAAAAAAAAATCTGTCACTGTGTTTTGTGACTTCATCTCCTATGTGGCATACTGGCCAGCCCATCATCCTGCTGTGTGCCCTTTGACCACACAGTACCCTAACCAGTGTGTGAGCGTTTGCAGTCCAGCACCCATTTCTGTGGTATCTGTTAAAATACATGCCAGATATATTTTCTGGGGGGACTTTGGGTGGAGAGAAATGTCCCTTACTCTTAAAACAACAACAAAAAAATGTGCATGTCACTGTTTTGTGTGACTCCATTTCCTACATGGCATACTGGCCAGCCCATCCTCATGCTGTGCACCCTTTACTCCTGTTGGGGAACTCAGTTGTCCTGGGAATTGATTTGGGCACAGATAGTAGCAAGGGAAGGGAGGTGAAATACCTTCCAGGAGGCACAGCTCAGAAGGAGGAGAGCGCATCCAGAGGATCACTGAAGCTGTGGCAAGGAGTGGAGGGCTGGAGGTCATTATCCACTTGGGGCCAAATGACCTATCCAAGGATAAAGGCAAGCTTGGAGCAGGTGAAGGAGGATTTACAGTGTTGGGAGGGTGCCTGGGAAGGTAGCAAGCTCTGTGACATTTTCAGAGGTGCTTCCAGTCCACAGTGGGAGGAGGGGAGGAATCTCCATATTAGTAACTTCAACACATTGTTAAAAGGCTGGTGCAGTGAGAAGGGGTATGGCTTCATTGGGGACCGGGGACCCATCTGGAGTGATGCAGCCCTGTACACTGGGGACGAACTGCATTTGTACAGCAAGGGGAAGGCGGTCCTCAATGGATGGTTTAAATAATTTGCTGACAAGTGTTTAAGCTAGCCAGAGTGGGAGAGCAACAGGAGCAGGGATACTCAGGCAGCCCACCCCCATATGGTAGAGAAAGCAGAACAATGGCACAGGAAGAGGAGTGATATCAAGGTCATCGGAATCGGGCAAAAGTGAAGTAGAAAAGGAATCGGGAACACGAGAAAAATATTAGGAAAGGGGGGGGGAAGATGCAGGGGACCAAAAACAGGAAGCGAGAGAGAGGCAGGCCAGCAAGGAGGGTACCTACTTGCTCACCTCCCACAGCTAGCAGTGGAACCAGTGAACCAGAGGAGTGGCTATTTCTACAAAGCAGTGTGCAAAAGATGAAGATTAGCGCCCAAGAGGTGGATAGGCAGAAAAGGGGCAAAATTCAGCAGAAGGGCAGACAGCAAGGAGAACCAGGGATAAAGGACAACCAAGGAAGGGGCTGGAGTAGAACAGCAAAACAGTCTAGGGAGGTCAAATCATGGAAAGCCATGTGTGCAAATGCCAGGAGCCTTAGCAACAAGATGGAAGATCTGGAGGCTGTCATGGTGCAGTCAGACCTGGACATTGTGGCCATCACTGAAACCTGGTGTAATGATAACCACAACTGGGAGATGGCCATACCTGGCTACAACATATTCAGAAGAGACAGGGCAGGCAGGAAGGGAGGAGGAGTGGCACTGTATGTGAAAAATGACATAAGGGCCACAGAGATCCAGGAGGAACAAAATGGGGGAGAGATACTGTGGGTTAAGCTGGAAAGGAAAATGGGGCCAGCCATCCGCACAGGTGTGGTCTATAGACCACCAGCCCAGGAGGAGGAAACAGATAGGGAGCTGATGCTAACCATCTAAAGGATGGCAGACAAGGGTGAGGTAGTACTGGTTGGAGACTTCAGTATTCCAGACATGGACTGAGCATCCAGCAGCAGCATCAACTAGGAGCAGATTTATCCTGGACTCCCTTCAGGGTGCCTTCCTCAAGCAACTGGTCATGGAACCAACTTGGCAGAAGGCAATACTGGACCTTGTGCTCACAAACAGGGACAGTGTGATGGGGGTAACAGTGGGGGAGCACCTGGGGAACAGTGACCACCAGTCATTGTGGTTTGAAATCACAGAAAGAGCAGAACCAAACCACACAAAAACACGTATCCTGGATTTTAGGGGGGCAGACTTTGGGAAAATGGGGAGATACTTGAAAGAGGCATTAAGGGGAATGGGGCAGGAATCAGGGGTTGAGGAACAGTGGGCAGCAGAGTGCGAAATTCCTATACCTTAGGTGCTTACGGCGGCACTCTTCTCTCAGGACACCTAGTGCTGGTTAGTGCCTGCCCGTGGGAGCACCTAAGGTAACTGTGCAGTGAGTTTGTTTTCCTGCATCTCCGCTTTTCCCCACGTCTTTTTCTAAGCCACCTCTTTTTTTTTTTCTTTTAACGTCATTGACGGGGAGCAGGGAAGCTCATCGCAGTTTTGCTAGCCGCAATCATGGAGTGTGATCAGTTGACAGGGAGTTAGAGCCAGGAAAGGCAGACCAGGATGAGCTGGCTGGCAGTCCCCTCCATTGATAGAAAGAATGATTGGCAAATGAAGCTGCGAGGTATCAAGTCATCGGGGGAGGAGTTGGGTCGCAGCCGTCGGACACCAATCCAGAGTGTTAGTTTGCCCGCCCAATTCACACAACACGATCATATGTGCTGTGTCTGTAAAGCGCGCCACTTCAGCCTGTTCAGTTGGTGAGTCAAGTTGTGTTGCTAGTGGCGCGCTTTCAGATGGGGAGAGGAGATGTTAAGTTGCTGCACTCACTGCAGTCGGCGATCGCTATCGGACGAGTAAGTCCTGTCCTTAATTCAATTACTGCTGAGCCTGTGCTGTAACAAAAAACAAATACTAAAGTTCTTTTAGGATCTCGTCTTTATTTAATTCTTCTCAGGCTCAACCCTATGTCCTTACCACTTGCAGCATAATGGGAGAAGGTCTCTCACTCGAGGAAGAAAAAAGAAAAAACATAGGCTACCACTTTAGAAACATAGGAAAAGCACTGTCTGCCTTTGCGAAAATATCGAGTTAGGACAGAGGAGGGTAGTGTTTTTATGCCGATTGTGTACATGAGTGAGACTCGAGAGATTGTCTCGTGAATAAAGATTAAAGGACAGAGATGGTATTAAAAGAAAAAAGTAGACTGAAGCAAAGAGGGGAGGGGACTCGCCATCAGGAGAAAGTAAAAGCAGGGACCCATTCCTCAGTCTGCTTTTTGCAGTCATAGACCTCAGTGACTGGGAGCTCAGCTGATCAAGTTAAAATCAGGAAGAAAAAATGCATTTTATTATACTCTCCTGTCCTGCCTCTCATAAATAAAAAGCTCTTTCACTAACTGGATTTAAACTATCAAAAATCTAAAAAGAGCTACTGGGAGCGGAGGTAGCTATGAGATAAAAAGCACTTTCACTCAACTGGAGCTAAACTATTAAAAATCTAAGTAAAGAGCTACTGGGAGCTGAGGAAGCTATTTGAAATTTAAATAAAATTAATAGTTTGGAGCTACTGAACTGTGAACCAGTGAAGAGGACATTTAAAATTATGTAAACTAAGGGGTGGCATGTAAATAGTTTCTTGGGCATGTACGATTGCTTATTACATGCCCAAGTGGTATCACTGCGAATTTCATACCCTGGTGGGCAGTATTTAAAATGGGGATTACAAAGAGCAACAGAATTATGCATTAAACAGGTTAGCAAGAGGAAAAGAAGAGGAGACCATTATGGTTTTCAAAGAGGTGGAAAGAAAGTGAAAGCCAAAAGATTACATTCAGGCAATACAAAAAGACACAGGCAGAAGGGATAAGGAGAAGTACCAGGAGAAGCAAAGGGAGGCAGGGAGGTCAGTAAGGGAAGCCAAAGCTCAGACAGAAGAACACATTGCAAAATCAGTGGGTAGAGGGGACAAAACCTTTTACAGGTACATAAGTGAAAAAAGAAAGGCAAAGGGAGGGATAGTGAGACTGAAGGGGGAGGATGGGGGCCCGCGTGGAGGATGACAACAGTAAAGCTGACATATTGAACAGGTATTTCTGCTCAGTCTTTACTGAGGAAGAGGAGGGTAATGGGTCTGAAGGGAGTACAAGGGGTGAGAATGGTGCAGAAATGGACACAAGTCCCTTTACCGAGAAAGGGTCCTGAAGGAACTGGAAGTAATAAGAGTTGATAAAGCAATGGGGCCAGATGGGGTGCACCCCATGGTCCTTAAAGAACTAAGAGAGGTGGTGGCTGAACCTCTGGCTATCCTGTTTAGCCGATCACTGGAAACAGGGGAGGTACCCAAAGACTGGAAGATAGCAGATGTAGTCCCCTTATACAAAAGTGGGAACAAAAATTAAGCGGGGAACTACAGACCAGTCAGCCTCACCTCAGTAGTGCGGAAGATCATGGAAGCACTACTGAAGGAGAGATTGGTGGAACATCTGGTTGTCAGTGGACTACAGGACCCAAGGCAGCATGGTTTCACCAGGGGAGGTCATGTCAGACCAACCTCGTTTAATTTTTTGACTGGGTGACTAGGGAGGTGGATCAGGAGGGCAGTGGACATGGACTATCTGGACTTCAGCAAGGCCTTGACACTGTGCCACGTAGAAGACTATTACACAAACTGAGGAATATGGGTGTGGGCAGGACAGTAGTGTGGTGGGTAGGTAACTGGCTGGGCGGCAGGACACAGAGGGTGGTGGTAAATGGCTGTCACTCCACAGAGGGAAGAGTGACCAGTGGGGTACCACAGGTATCAGTGCTGGGACCGGTTCTATTCAACATCTTCATCAGTGACATTGCGCAGGACCTAGAAGGCAGAATTTCACTGTTCGCTGATGACACAAAGCTCTGTAACAGAGTAGACACACCAGAGGGTGTAGACAGAATAAAGGACGTGCAGAAACTTGAACAATGGTCAGGGTTTTGGCAGTTGAAATTCAATGCAAAGAAGTGCAAGATAATGCATATGGGGCACAAAAACCCTGGCACAATATATCAGTTGGGGGGTGAGGATATAGCATGCACCAAGCAGGAAAGGGATCTTGGGGTTATCATCTCTGATGACCTCAAGGTAGGGAAACAGTGTGACAAGGCAGCAGGTAAAGCAAATAGTATGCTGGGATGCATAGGCAGGGGCATCACCAGCAGGAAAAGGGAGGTCATAATTCCACTATACAAGACACTAGTGAGGCCCCACCTGGAGTACAGTGTACAGTTCTGGAGACCTTACCTACGTAAGGACATAGACAGGGTAGAGAAGGTTCAGAGGAGGGCAACAAAGATGGTGCATGGATTGCATCACAAGTCCTATGAGGACAAGTTGAAGGAACTGAACATGTACTCCCTGGAGGAGAGGAGGGAGAGAGGGATACAATAGAGACATACAAGTATCTTACAAGGAGGAACAGAGTGCAGGAATACACATTTTTAAGCAAAAAGATGTTCCAGGACTAGAGGGCATGGGATGAAGTTGGAGGGAGGATGATTCAGAGGAAGCGTGAGGAAGAATTTCTTCATAGAACAGGTGGTGGACAAGTGGAACACCTGCCAGAGGAAGTGGTGGGGCTGAAACAATCACGGATTTAGAATGCATGGGATAGACATAAAGGAATTCTGGAGGTCAGGGGTAGGGGCAGCAGACTTCTAGAAAACATAAACTGAATTTATAAGCTCAAATGGGCAGACTGGGTGGGCCATAGGCCTTATCTGCCATCACTGTCTATGTATCTATGTATCTAGGTCAGGCAGTAAAACTTGGATGGTCATGTTGACAAATGCACGCAGCCTGGGAAATAAAGTCCCAGGCATGGAGGCCTTAATAATTGAAGGAGACCTGGACATAGTAGCAATAATTGAAACCTGGTATACAGCTAATCATGAGTGGGAAACAAATGTACCAGGATATGTTCTATTCAGGAGGGAGAGGGAGGGCAAAAAGGGAGGGGGCGTAGCCCTGTATGTCAGAGAGGGTATAATGGCAACACAGGTACAGAGTAGGCAGGGGGAGGATGAGGCGCTGTGGGTCACCTTTCAGCCTGGAAATGGCACAGCAATACGCACAGGAGTGATATACAGACCTCCAGAACAGGGAGAGGAACTGGACAGGGAGCTAGTGGAAGAAACACATGAGATGGCAATGAAAGGTGAAATTCTACTGATGGGGGATTTCACTATGCTAGACGTGAATTGGAACACCAGTGTAACTGCTTCAGCCAGAAGCAGAGGCATCCTTGATTCACTCAGGAGGCTGGACTCAGGCAGCTTGTGCTTGATCCTAGCAGAGACAGGGAATTCTAGATCTAGAATTGACCAACGGGGATCGAATCACAGATGTTCAGGTAGAAGGGCAACTGGGATCCAGCAATCACAACATTGTGTGGCTCAGCATAGAGACAAAGACTCACTCAAGTCATACTAGGACATAGGTTTTGGATTTCAAAAATGCTGACTTCACTGAAACAGGGAGGGGTATCAAAAGAGCCCTTGAGAGAACGGGGGCAGGAGGAGGAGGAGTGGAAGAACAGTGGAAGCGTCTAAAGGAAGCCTTACTGGAAGTAACAAACCAATGCACCAGATTGGGATCCAAAGGCTAAAGAAGGAGAAAGCCACTGTGGGTCTTGAGAGAGGTGGTGTAAAGGTCAGGGCAAAAAGGAAAGGGTTCAGGAAATATAAGGAGACTCAAAGGGAAGAGGACTGGATGAGTATGTAAAGTGTCTAAGGGAAGTGGGAAAGCAGTAAGGAGAGCAAAGGCATGGATTGAGGATGGTTTAGCACAGTCAGTAAAGAAAGGGGACAAGACATTCTTCAGGTACATCAACGAAAGGAGGGAATACAAGGGAGGGATTGCAAGGCTCAAGGGAGAAGAAGGGAAGGGAATGCAAGGACGGTGATATGGAAAAGGCAGAAATATGAATACATATTTCTGTTCAGTATTCACAGAAGAGGAGCAGGGGCCACAGCAGTACAGCAGTTGCCAAGGGAGTGAAGAGGTGGACGATAGTCCATTCACAGGGGAAAGTGACCTGCAGGAGCTCACTAAATTGAAGGTGGACAAAGCGATGGGACCAGATGGCATACACCCAAGGATATTAAAAGAACTGCAAAGGGAGATAGATAGCAGAACCTCTGGCAGCCATGTTCACTGAGTCATTCAACACAGGGTGGTACCAGAGGATTGGAGGAGGGCACATGTGGTTCCTCTGCACAAACCGGCAGCAGGGAGGAGGCAGGAACTATAGGCTGGTCAGTCTCACCTCAGTAGTGGGGAAAATCATGGCGACATTACTTAAAGAAAAGATAGTGGGGCATCTAGAAGTCGTCGAAGCCCGGGACCATAGACAACATGGATTCACAGTGAGGAGGTCATGTCAGACAAATCTGGTTGATTTCTTCGACTGTGTGACAAAGGAAGTAAATCAGGGTGGGGCAGTGGACATCGCTTACCTTGATTTCTGCAAAGCCTTTGACACCGTCCCACATAGGAGGCTGATAAACCAGCTGGGTAGGCTGGGCATGGGGTACGGTGGTAAAATGGGTTAGAAGCTGACTAACAGACAGGAGGCAGAGGGTGGTGGTAAATGGGGTGCAGTCTGGGGAGAGGGGGGTGACCAGTGGGGTGTCTCAGGGATCGGTCCTGAGGCCAGTCCTGTTCAATGTCTTCATTAGCAACATTGCAGAAGGGCTGGAGGGAAAGGTCTGCCTGTTTGCAGATGACACCAAGATGTGTAACAGAGTGGATACCCCAGAGGGGGTGGAGAAAATGAGGAGGGACCTGGGGAAGCTTGAAAAATTGTCTGAGGACTGGCAACTGAAGTTTAACTCAAAAAAGTGCGTAATTATGTACCTGGGACACAGAAACCCTGGGGAAAGCTACAGGATTGGGGGAGGGGCGGAGTTGCTGACAGTCACAAAGGAGGAAAGGGACCTGGGGGTTATTATTTCAGATGACCTGAAAATGTCAAAGCAGAGTGCAAAGGCAGCTGGGAGGACTAGTGACATGCTGGGTGCATAGGCAGAGGTATCACCAGCAGAAAGAGGGAGGTAGTGATGCCGTTATATAAAACCATGGTCAAGCCTCACATGGAGTACTGTGTACAGTGCTGGAGGCCGCACCTTTGTAAGGATATTAACAGGCTGGAGATGGTCCAGAGAAGGGTGATTAAGGTGGTATAGAGCTTGCAACACAAGATTTATGAGAGAGATTAAGGACCTTAATATGTACTGGCTGGAAGAGAGGAGGGAAAGGGGACATGATAGAAACATTCAAGTACCTCAAGGGTATAAACAAAGTGCAGGGGGGAGACATTTTCCAATACAGGAGGAGCTCAAGAACGAGGGGGCATGACATGAAATTGGAAGGTGGGAGGTTAAGAGGGAATGTAAGGAAGTTCTTCTTCACAGAGAGGGTGGTGGATGCATGGAATGGTCTGCCTCAGGAGGTGGTGGGAGCGAGCACTGTGGATGAATTCAAGCATGCTTGGGACAGGCATAGGAGAACCATAGAAGTACAGCAGCGGTGGATCGGAAGCAGTAATCCAGTACAAGGGCTTACGGGCAGACTGGATGGGCCAGGTGGTCCTTATCTGCTGACAGTTTCTATGTTTCTGTGTTGACTACGTTGTACCCTACTCCAGTGTGTGACTGTGTGCAACCCAGCAGCCAGTTGTGTGGTATCTTTAAATACATGCCAAAATTATTTTCCTGTTGGGAGGAGAGGCAGAAAAATCCCTTACTCACGGTACCAAAAAAAAAAATATACAACTGTGTGTCACTGTGTTGTGTGACTTCGTCTCCTACCTGGTTTACTGGACAGCCCATCATCCTGCTGTGTGCCCTTAGACTGCACTGTAACCTACCCTGTGTGGAGCATGTGCAGCCCAGAACCCATTTCTGTGGTATCTTATTTATTTATTTATTTATTGGTAGGTGCACTGATCCAGTGGACCGTTTTCAGGCACGACCTGGGCACTAAAGATGGCACATAGGAAAGACAATATAATTACAGTAGTTAAGAATGGTGCAGGTGATAGAACAAACCTAGAAATACGTTGAATGCTTTGAATACAGTGACATGCAGATAAGGTGCAAGAATACATTAGAATACAAGATACACACTTTGCATACAGTACAGTACAGTACAAGTAAGGTACAAGTGCAATATGTAATAAGGTACAGTCAGGCAGTCCTAGAATATAAGTTCAGAGTAATGGGGCCGGTTTGGCCTGGGAGTGGGGAAGGACTCTCATCTGAAAGGTTACGGGCGTTCAAGTGCATTTGGCTTCTGCCAGCACCCGGACTTTAAAGTGTGTTTTAAAAGTGAGGTGCAAGTCTAGGTAGCGTAGGGGGGCGGGGAGATTGTTCCAAAGTGAGGGAGCCATAAAAGACAGAGCTTTACTTCCTAGGCAAGTGGAAACCTGGGACTTATAGAGGTGGGACTGAGGATAGCCGGAAGCACCTGGGAGTGGTTTTGTGTTTGAGCAGGAATCGTGGGTGACAGGTTACCACTTTGAATGGTGTTATCTATGGTGCATCCAAGGGCATAGTTATGTCTTGCTTGCAGGGAACCAGACTAAGGACTGGTACAGGGTGGAGTAGGTGTCATTAATGCAAACTTACAGATGCTGTTGTAGACAGTGTTTAGTCTTGTCTGCAGGGAGGAGGATGCATGTGAGTATATTGGAGTGCAGTAGTTTAATAGGGGGAGAAGGTTTCCATGGGCTATGGTGATGTGGGCCTCAGAGGTAAGGCAATGTTTCAGTCTAAAACCAGCTCCAAGTTTGTGGTTGATCCATCATACTGTGACATTGATATGCTCTGAGAATGTAAGAGAGGGGTTTAGTGCAACTCCCAGGTGTTTAAAATAGGGTACGTTCTGGGGGGGACATCATGTGTTAGAAATATGAAAGAGGAATTAGCTTTAGAGAGTTTTAAACGATTGGGTTTGAACCCCAGGAGCATGGCTTTTGTTTTTTCTTTCCATTGACTAGTAACCTATTGGTCAGGAACCAAAAAATAATAACTTTCCACAAATACAGATCTTTACAAATAATGAAGAAAAATTTGAATTGGTATATAGCTATTGCTGTCTGGGAGTAATCCTCGATTCCCATTTAACTTTTAGTAACTACATTCTTACAACCAATGGAAAAGTAAATAAGAATCTGGGAGCCTTAAGGAGAACCACAAAATGTTTAAAACCTAATGATAGGAAAAGGGTAACTGAGCAACATTTCTTGCCTACCAGGAAATATGGAGAATTGGTATATCGTACAGCAAATAAACAGCCACTGGACAGGTTAGACAAATTACAATATCAAATCGCTAGATACATGTTACAGTGCAGTTACAGAATGCATCATTGTTTGCTGTTGAGCAAACTGAGATTGGCAGTCCCTTGAAATTGGATGTACAAGGGACTGGCTTTTTTTTGCTCCCCCAGCTCCAGGCCGGCCTCTCCTTCAGGCCTTCCTATGCCCCTCGCTGCTGCACTGCCTCGATACAGTCACCCATCACCCCATACTGCAGCCCTCCCGGTAACCCGGATGTAACCCTTCACTGGGTGGGTCCCTCTCCTCTGAGGGGCAGGCGCTGGTAGGGGCAGCCAGTGCAATTCTTGGCCCAGGTGCTGCTGGGGTGGCCCATGCACTGCTCGAAGTCTTGAGGCAGCAGGAGCTGGTGATCATCATCTGTTCGACCACGGGGATCATTTTCCCGTTTGCTCCCTCGGGCGTGGCATGCCACTAATGTCAGGCGTCATAGCGTTCACCACACCCCATTAGTTACTGGGACCCTAGCGTTGCCATGCCCCAGCCTCCACCAGGGGTCAGCAAGCGCTGGGTCACTTCCCTGCCCTGCCCGAGAGAAGCGAGCAGTCATCCAACGCTTGAGCCCTCTTTCCCCAGCCAGCCCTTCAGCACCTGGGTCTGTTCCCAAACCTGGGTTGCTGGAGTCGCAAGCGAAATCCAACTGCTGCACCAGCGAGCCCCTACTGGCTATTTTTAATTCATAAATATAAGACATTTCACCCAGAATATGGTATTTCCAACTTCTTTCCCAATTGACATTAACAGCAAAAGGGAATTGCTAAGAACAGTTCACTTAAACAAAATCCATCAAGGGAAAAGAAAAAACAAATAGGAGGATAGAACATTGAACTCCCAGGCAGCTTTGTTGTGGAATAAATTAACACCTACACTTCGTGCACTTACTGAACACCGGGCCTTTACTTCTACAGTTAAGGAACTGTTTTTCTTTACCTGCCAATGTACGTAATCGACCGATGGAACATAGGCTTATATTGCAAGGAATTGGAAATATTGAACATATTTAAAGGGTGATGTTCTGTATAAGTCCAACTGTGCTTTCTGTTGCATTGCATGTGTCTAAGTGTTTTACTTACACTTTTTTGTATATATTTTATTGTAACTTTTAGATAATAATCACAGGACTGTCTTGTGAACTAGACTATCAAAGTCCAAATGACATGTATTTCCTGTATAAAAATAAAGTTTTACCTACTTACCTACCTACCTATCTACCTTCTAGCACCAAGGAGGTTGGCCTGGGTTCTGCTCAGATGGGAAAAAAAGTTTTAGTTATCTTCCTAACACTCAAACGAAGTCTGTCACTTCTGAAGTGTGGAATAATTTTTGTCAGTAAGTGATCCATGCTGAGCAATTTACTTAGAGTAGACAAAAGAAGGCTCGACGTCCATCATGATTGTCCCCCAAACTATGTGGGCAAGTCAATCTACATGTGTTCTATACATAATAGTTTATCCAAACCATTCTTGAATGAATTAAAGCTGCTTAAATTAACTATGTCCTTTACAGCTACCACCTTACGGGTTTGGATTCGGATGCATCAATGCATTGGGCATAAAAACTTCATGTCCCCTAACCCGGACCTGATTGCTGCCATGCGCCTTAGAGGTAGTTACTCCCCAGCTTTGATGCACTGCCTCTGGGTCTGGAGGGGAAAAGGGATTGTAACCATAGCTCAGCTGTATGAGGGTGGTAGGTTGAGAAGCTTTGCATCCCTCTGTGAGGAAAGGGAGTTGCACCCGGGAGATTTTTTTAGTTTATCTAAGGGTCTGCCAAACCTGTGGGGACTCCTTGTCCCCGGCTCATGATTGGACTGAACCCTCCCCCGTGGAAGAGGAACTTTTCAGGCCCCAACCAGGGCAAAAGCCCTAGTCAGTGTTACGGGCCACCTTTACCAGCAGTGGGCAATCAGCCTTGACAAATGGAGTGCTGACCTACTCCTGCCTATGGATAAGCACATGTGGGGACTGGCATGTAAACACTATATGAACTGCTCACGTAGCAATAAGCTACGCCAAATTCAGTTGTGCTTCTTACACAGGGCGTATGTGACTCCAGTATGGTTGCACGGTCTGGATCCCTCCAAGTCGAAAATATGTCCAAAATGTAAAGTAGAAGAGGACGACTTTCTTCACCTTGCCCTGACCTGTCCATGAGTGGCCCCTTTTTGGTACTCAGTGCTTGGAATAATGAGCTGGGTCCTAGGCTACACCCCATTTAAATCTTCTCTTGAACTATTACTTGGGGCAGACCCAAGCCACCCGAATGGAGTATCCCACAACCCGTTGTGGTCAGTTGCACTCATAAATGTAAGAAGAACCATTGCACAGGACTGGTTGTCCCTGACATCTCCCTCAGTAGCTAGGTGGGCACAAAATATAAGATTGTGTATGACCCTAGAGAAAGCCCAGATGAGTGCACATGGAGAGGTGCATAAATTCGCAACTATTTGGGGTCCACTGTTGGATGCTGTGGAGTCTGGTAACTTTCTCATCTGACCTGTATTTACAATCTCTCCACTTGATGATCTCATGGGTGTTGATAGGTATATATTGCTCCTCCCTATCCTTTGTTGCTACTACACCTGCCCCTACATTCCAACATGGTAATGGATTGTAAAGTTAAAGCTATTAACTTGACCTTTGCCTGAAATGCTATACTGCTGTGACACTCTAATATGGCTGTTAATATGTAATGGAATGTATAACTCATTCTGTAGCTTTGTACCTTTTATCTTGTAAGCACATCTACTTCCTAATAAAATATTTTTGAAAAAAAAAAATAACTATGTCCTGAGGCAGTAAATCACTTTTTAATAGCTCTTATTGTAAAGAATTTGTCTCTTTTAGTGGAGTTAGCCGATAAACTACCATCTGTTTATTGTGCAGTCTTGCTACTGTACGCCTGTTGGAGAATTCCATCCACACTGATTCATTAGATCTGGTGACTGGTGAAGTTTATATAAGAATAGCAAGTCCCCTACTTTCCTCCTATTCTGTAGTGAGAACAGGCTGGTTTCTCTCAATCTTGTAGAATAATCTTTAGCTGACAACCTTGGGATCATTTTAGTTATTCGCCTCTGTACTTGTTCTAGTAACGCAATATCACTCTTTAAATAGGAATTTCAAAAGGGGTTCCATAGTCAAGGTAAGGTCTTATATAGACTCTATACAGTGGAATCAGGCATTGTTCCGTCCAGGACACAAAAGTGCAGATAACACGCTTGACTAAACCATTTATTAATCTGTTAGTGCAGTGATCTGATGATGTAAGTTTGTTATTTACCATAATACCAAGATCATGTTCACCCATGGAGTCGTGGATTAGGCAGTTATTCAAATAGTATGGGAGATGTGTTTTTTTTCTTCCAAAATGCATAACGGCACATTTGTTAACAATAAATCTCGTACCATTTTCCATGACCCATTTTTCAATATTTTTTAAATCATTAGTCAGAGACTATGCCTTGGCAACGGTATCAACTTCATGTATCATCAGCAAATTTCATAAGTGAATTATTGTCACTGGCTCTCATATCGCTGATATAGATGTTAAATAGCGATGGTACCAGGACAGAACCCTGAGGTACCCCACTACTGACGATACCAACACTAGAAAGAGCACCATTTATTCTGACCCTCTGGGTTCTGTTTGACAACAAATTTTCAACCCATCTAATTAAACATGGTGAGTATCCCATCCTAAGCGACTTGTTGATTAGGTTATGATCGTACAGAGTCAAAGGCTCTACTGTAATCCAATAAGATGACATCTGTAGGAACACCATCATCTAAGCTGTGCTAATGTGATTGTAAAAAGATACCAGATTAGTAGTACATGAGTAACCCTTTTAAACTCATGTTGTGAATGGTTACTCAGGCAAAGAACTTGTGTTTCCAGCTCAAAAGTATGATTTAATAATTTGTTCCATAAACTTGCATGCTGTGGAAGTTAGACTAATCAGTTGATAATTTTCCACACCAGAATTGCTTCCCTTTTTGAATATTGGTATTACTGTAGCCTTTAGCCAGTCAGATGGAACTACACCTTTGTCCAGTGGTATGTTAAATATGAGGTAACCTGTGAAGTGGGCGCATGCCGAAGGGCGCCGTCCATTACAGCGACACCTTCGGTGCAATCCACTCACGGCGATTGAAAGATAGGCGACACGGATGAGGGTGGGCGAACTAGGTGACAGGATGTTGCTATACGTACAGCGTGGGGGTGGGAGAGCATGGTGGCGTGGGCTGGAGGGCATGGAGAGGCTGTAGGGAGTGGCTCTATGTTTGCTGGTCGAGCTGCATCGTGGCATTGGGAATTGGCTAGTGGCTGGGTTGGCTGAGGTACTGGGTTGGGTCTGGGCACTGGTGCGATTTTTATTGCGCCGTGCTAAGCCTTTTATTTTACTGCTTTACCCCTCCCCGACATGACCCCGGAGTTGAGAATCCTAAGTAGGGGAGTCGGGAGGCCAAGCCCCTGTGAAGGGTGGGTGTTGGGGTTGCAGCTCCCATAGGAAGCAGGTAAAATATGTCCTGATGCCATTGTGCGGGTGCGCCAGGATTGGTTGTGGGTGCTGAAAATGTGTTCGGCACGCTGACTGAGCGATAACGGTGATTGCCTTTAGGCGTTTGCCATTATCACATAGACCCTAAATATGATGTCAGTGGAAGTGCTATTAATGTAGACATTTCAATAAGAAACCAAGGATGAATGCCATCAGGGCCCATACTAGTTATTTCCTTTAGTGTTCCCAATGCTAGTAGCATATCTTCTTCCTGGATGGCAAAGGTGTTATTTATGGTTGCAGTGTCAAGGTTATCAAAGTGATTTAAAGTTACTTTTTTGAGAATATTGAGAGTACTCACTAAAGTGATTGGCTGATTCTTCATCTGTTTCTAAAACTCTTGTATCAGTGGGTCATTATTTCTAGCAGAACCTTTTACCATTGATATAGAAAAATAAGGATTTTTTATCTTGAGGTGTGCCAGTTTAAATTCAATACTACTGTACTTTTAGACCTTTGATCATAGTGTTAAGTTTTGTTAATGATTCTCTGTATAATGCTACATTTGCTTCACATTGTGTTTTCTAGCCTTCTTGTACGCTTTCTCTTTAATTCTTATTTGTTTCGGATACTATTAGTTGACCAAATGGGTATTTTGCCTTCTTGTTTTTATTGGGAACATAGGTATTTTCCAGTAGTAGAATTATTTTCTTAAGTTTCTCCCATGCTTGATTTACTGAAAGATTATTCAGTTCCACACCCCAATCAATGTTTAGTAAGGACTTAGTGATCTCCTTATAATTAGCTTTGTCGTAATTTTAATTAATGCTTTATTCAAGAAAGCACTATGAGACAATGTTATCTTAAATGAATCAGTATAATAGTCGCTGTTGCCCAGAGGTTCTTTGATTTCTATGTCTGTAATTTCTTGTTCTATATTGGTTATTAAAAGATCATATATATTCTTACCTCTGGTCAGATTTTCTACCAGCTGCTCTAGGCCATGATGAAGGAGGGTTACAATTGTCTTTCTACATCACTCGCCCTTTCATACTGTTCCACTTGATAGTGGGGTAGTTGAAGTCACCTAAGGCCCCATTGCACTGGGGCATTTGAAAGCAGTTCAAATGCGTGCTGGCCGGATCGGCGTTCGCACATAACCAGCTTGTAGATCGAATTTTGGAGGCGTGCTCAAACCCTGATGAGACCTGGGCTTGAAACACGCTTCAAAATCCATTTAAAATAAGCGGAAGTTACCTAGAGTGCGAACACGCCAGCTCACATCTTTTTAATCTTGCAAGCGATCGCGCAAAGCATCACAGTAAGCAGCTTTTCCATGCTGCTGAATTCGGTTCATAGTGGGTACGGATCTTTGCTGCAGTGTGAACGCTGTAAAATGCATTGCCTGATGTGGATCACAGGAAGGGGGTTGCAGTATGAACGCTACAGCATGGTAAGTGCTAATCCACTTTTAAAAATGTTTTGCGCAACCATGCTGTTGTGCGAACAGGGACTAAGATAACAGCATCCTCCTTATCAGATGCCTCAGATATTTCCTTGATTACATTTTCTGTATGTGTTGTCAGCTGATGGAGGTCTATAACAGTTTCCATTTGTAAGCTTGGATCTACTCTTTAATTGTATGTTAACCCATAAGCTTTCTTTTAAAGAATCAGATGGCGTAATATTAAGTTCATATGAAGGAATGTCTTCTCATTACCGTATGCCTACTCCTCCACCAATTCTACCAATCCGATCTTTGTTATATAGTTTATAGTTTGGAAGTTCCAGTAATCAATTGTAGGAGTTGTCCCACCATGTTTCAGTCACAGATATGACCCTGTGTCGTCCTGTATTGATCTAGCTTCTAATAATTCCATTTTATTTTGTTGTAAACTTCTAGCATTAAGCACTAGGATGTTACAGTAGTTGGTGTTTGTCCTCAGATGTTCTGTATCTAGAGAAGTGAGGCATTCCCTTCTCCCCTGAATTTTTAGTGTAAATGTTTCTTAATGGTGGCTTCAATACTTTGCCCAGCATACTTGCTCTACCATATTTGCCTCTCTTGCTTAATTGTAAACCATCCCAGCAAAATAGTTCATTTCTGTCTACAGAATGTTCCCAGTATGTAATGCAGGTTATGCCTTGCTTAAACACAATTTTCAAAACCACTCATTTATTATTTTGATGTGTTGGGTCTTAGATTGGGAAGCTCTAGGGACAGGAAGAATTTCTGAAAAGCAAATTTAAACAAATTTCGCAACTAAGTTCCACTAAAATGTTGTTAAGAGCTACCAAATCCTGCTTAATTTCTTCTAAAGTAGTGGTGTTTATGTTGTTGGTCCCTGCATGACTAATAACCATGTGATTGTTGCCTGTATCTTTTAAGATGTTCTTAACCATAGATGTAATATCAGATAGTTTGGTCCCCCTAAAACTAGAGCAAGTTCTAGTTGATGTGTCTGTTACACATGCCCTGTCCAGGTGCTTAATTATAGGGTCATCTAGAACAAAACTTGTCCTGGACTAATATTCTGGAATTTACAGCTTCTGTTTCCATTTCCATGTCTGTTGGACCATTTGATATACTGGATTCTCTATCTGGTAAGTCTGATAGTGGTGCATCTGCTGAATTAATACGCGAGAAGTTGTTGTTTGGTGAGACATTTTGACCACCTCTGTCCACCATACCCAATAAATAATTGCTGCTGCTTATATCAACCGACAGACCTTTGATGTAGGCAGCTCTTGGGCATTGGGCTCAGCTGGATTTATCATGCTATTTGTATCTGTAACTCCTTCCTAGCACCGTGGTCTGGAAAGAGAAGAGAAGGGACTATGTTACCCTGCCTTGTCAGCTTAGAGCAGCTCAAACAAGGTTGAGGGCCTGATTGATGCTGATGGAAAGAAAGGGTTCTTTCCTAAAGGTTCAGTAAATAGCATGGTGCCTCCACCTGGAGTTAAATATAAAGTGGGCCAGATGTTGTTTTAGCAGTACAACCCTCCGGATGCTGTTCTCCACCCACCTTTACAGTCATCCCAACACATGGCATGCTTGAAACAGAAACATCCATTTTCATAACATTTGGAATTAGACTCCAGCTAATAGTATAGTCATGAGTCAAATATTGTTCCAAAACAGTAAAACACATTTATTTACGTGGGGAGGGCTAGAAAAAGGAAATTGGAATGGAGTTAACATTTGGATTCAGTTTTTGTATGTCTGAAAACATTCACCTTTCAGGTAACACATTTTTAGTGCACACTCCACCAGCATTTCCTTCAAATCTTCACAGGTGTTAACGCATTACCCACTCCTAAACTGGTACCAGTATAACCCCTCGAGTCCTATCTGGGTACTCAGGTTCTAGTTGCAGCCAGGCCTGTATGATGCAGCTGGTTGGTCGGCAGTTGATGCACTTTTAAAATCAGCTTAACAACCCAGTAACCCCAAAGGCCATGCAGTTGCTTAAATGGCATTTAAAACTCTTTAAAACCTTCCATGCCATGGAGCATAGCATAAAATTAATAACTATGTACAGTTCCCCATGTGCAGGACAATCCCTGCGGTTACTCATGGTTCTGCAGGCAAACTCTGGTGGCATTGAATCTGTAGCTCTGGGGTGGATGGAACTTGCAGAAACCTGAAGACTTGAAAAGCTTGAGACGTGATGCAGGCATCTTGCAGCTTGGAACAGAGGCATGAAGAAGCAGGCAGTTTTACAGCTTGGAACAGAGGCACGAAGAAGCAGGTAGTTTTGCAGCTTGGAACAGAGGCATGATGAAGCAAGCAGTTTTACAGCGTGGAACAGAGGCATGATGAAGCAGGCAATTTTGCAACTTGGAACACGGGCACGAAGAAGCAGGCAGTTTTGCAGCTTGGAGCATAGGCATGATGAAGCAAGCATTTTTGCAGCTAGGAACACAGGCATGACGAAGGATGCTGGTCGTCACCTGTCAAGCCTTTCCAACTTCACAACGGCCTTTGTAAACAGTGTTCACCTGACAGGCCTGTATCTGTTTTCTTTTCGATGGTACCCAGGATGGGGGGGTGACTTTTAGCTGTAGTCATCCTGCAGGTTCCTCTCAATACTGCAGTCTCTCATTACTTTACAGTCAATTGTATTACATTTTTGAACAAGTGCAGTCACCTCGAGTGACAAGACTGGAATCTTCGACCACCTGCTGGATGGCAGCTGTGACCCATATCATTCAGCGCACAGTCTCTGAGCTAATTCTAGAGTCACGTCATGTAACAGGAAAGGCATTTTCCGGCCACCTATCAGCATGGCAGCCGTGGCCCATTACATTTAGCACACACAGTCTCTGGCTAACAGAAGACAAAAACAAGGCATTTTCAACCACCTGCCCACGTGGCAGCTTTGCTTTCAACTCATATAGTCTCTGGGTAATAGAAGACATTTTTCATTTCTGTTTCTTACCATGCAGGTGATGACGAAAAGAAGGATAACTCACCAATCAGGTGCAGCAACAGGTTTAAGTTCCATCACACTGGAAATTAAGGCGGGCTCCTTTGGGCATTCAAACAGCCATTGCAGGCACCCAGAGTTCCTTCACCCTTTCACAGAACTCACAGGCATCTGGGCAGTTCCTCTCTTCCTTCAGGGGACCCCAGAAGATAACCTTGACTCTGTTTTAGACTATCTCAGACCCTGGAGGCATCCGGGCATTCCTCTTCCTTCAGGGGACCCCAGCCGATGACCTCAACTCTGCTTCAGACACACCTTTGTGCTGGAAAAATACTTTATTCCCATCAGCGGGAGACATGCAGGCACCTCCTGGGCTTCGTGGGTCAGGCAAACCCTGAGGCAGTCCTTTTATTTCACTCAGGAGCACATAGCAACTGTCAGGCAACTTCCCTGCCTCAGACAATTAAACTTTTGTCTTTGAACTGGAGCACCTTCCAGCAATTGGAACTCATACTCCACTGCATTTCTTGGCATTTACTGTTCTTTTGCCCCCACAGGATCAGGGAGCAGGAGGAGGAGCCCCTCCTGAGGAGGGGCCCAGTCAACAAACTGACTGAATTCAGACTCTCACATCCACTAACTGAATAGAACTGACTTGAAATCCACTGATTGTATCTCCTCACGAGCTTCAGAGAGAGAAAAACAGTCTCTGATTGGTTAAACAGAACAATGGGGGAAGCCTGGCATCTGCTGAGTGGTTGATGCCAGCTGTCAGTCACAGAAAAGGCAGTTAAAGGGCTTCCTCAACGCCCTATTGGCTGGCAGTCTTGGTGGCAAAAATTAGCACCACCTTCTTTTCCCAGGAGCCTTCACAGCAGCTCCTCAGAATCCTGGCATTCTGATTGGCTGCCAGCAGTCACAAAACTGGCAAAACATGGCCCCCAGTAAAACATTTTACACAGTGCCCCAAGTTTAACATTAAATTGCAGACAATCCATGTAACTTTATATTTTTTAAATAACATGCAGCTGTAGCTGCCTTTGTGCCCTTCTAAGTGACCACAGTTTAAATTTAAACAAGGGCTGCATAGAGCCATTGCTACCTCATAGCGCTATCCCCTAGGGCACTTCAGTGCTCATATTTGTTATAGAGCAGCCTCAGCTGCTCTTTAAAGTGACAGGCACACTTTAATAAATTCTAGCGCTTAAGAGTGCTTTAAAACATTTCTCTGTATGCTCCCCTAAGTACCTCCAGACCCTCTTTCACTTTTATTTCACTCTGGGGCCGGGTCACAAACAAACGGGCTGCTTTAGAACTGCAAGGAGCGGCATTCACATCCGAGCAGCACAGTGCTCCACAGTGTGCGAGAGGCAGTGCCGTAGGAAGGCATTTTGGTGCCCTGGGCAAGAAACAAATTTTGCACCCCCCAAGAAAATAGTTATGGGTCTGGGGTCCGTGAGGCCCCAGAAGCTCTGAGGTGTTTACATGCTCTGTTGTGAGTTTTGGGGCTTTTCTTGAAGAAAAAAACAGACTTTGCTACATGTTCCCTATCCCTGATTTCAGGGAATATTTTGCTCCCATGGATTATGAGATGTGGGAGACACTGGCTGGCTGGTATCAGAATATGCAGCCACATTGTTGTGGGACAAGTGGCTGACCAACAAGGATCATGTTAGTCAAGCGGTGCCTTACATTATTGTGTTACTGGCCATTCTTGATGTTAAAAATAAATGAAAACTCTAGCCCCATTCATTTCAATTGGGCGCACCCCCATGCTATCCCTGGCCACATGTCATTACGTGCTTGATTGGGGGCGAGGGAATTGGGCTCTGAAAATGTATCGGGCAGCCAATGCTAAAACTAATTTATGAGTAAAATATCTGGATTATTAGCTGCACACATTATTTCTAACCTGGCTAGAACGACTGCCTCGGAGGGCAGCTACCACACCATGTGAGTGGTAGCTGCCATAGGGTAAGTCGTAAATTCACTTTAAGAGATAAAGATCTAGTGTTCTTGTAGATTTCTGCAGATACACGCAATACACATAATGAATTATGTCTACAATCTAAATATCATGTTATGTTTTTGAAAGTTTTCTCTGAGGCATCAGTAGCTCTATAGACAAAAAAAAAAAACACGTTATGACTTGCCCCTTGGCACAACAGTAGTTCTACCTGTTGTGATGTTGGTGACCTGAGTTTGGGAGCTAACCTGGGTTGCTGTGGGAGGGAGGAGGAGGAGAAGGAGGAGGATCAATGTCCTTGGGAAACCCTCCTCGTCCTCTTCCAGGAGTATAAGGCCGTCAGTGCTGGTGCAATCTGCCACATGACACATGTGAGACAACAGGTAGCAATGCACAAGTAGGAGTAAAGGGTATATGGGGAGGAGGCACCAACAGTGTTGCAATCTGTATGCTTTGAGTATCACAGTTTGCACATTTAGTGCTGGCATCCCACCCAGGGGATTGGGTGCACAAGGTAAATCATTGATCACCCAGGCAAGATAATGAACTGAGTCCAGGCAACCCTCACAGTTAGAGAGTGAGAGCAGAGCAAACATAGACAAGTCAAGCGGGCTGGTCACCTGGCTGTCAGCAGGTCAAGTTCCACTTCCAACCTAGTACTAACAGTCAACTAACTTCAACTAAACTTGGCGTCCCTTGGCTGCAGCTGCTTCCCCACAAGAAAACAAACAGTACATACAGTACTTTTATATAAATAGAATGTAAGGTGATTGCCCCTCAGAGTGGCAAATGCCATCACAATCTATTTATTTATATACAAAACACAAAGTACTGTATGTACTGTTTGTTTTCTTGTGGGGAAGCAGCTGCAACCAAGGCCACATTCTATTATTTAAATAAGACTAAGGAAGAGTGGTGGACAGACTGCCTCGATGGGCCAAGTGGTCCTATCTGCCTCATATCTAAGTTTCTATGTTTCAGAGGAGACACTGGCATAAAAGGAAGGAGACAATGCTGTAACTGAAATACTGAGAGGTGTAACTGGGAAGAGACACTGATATAACAGGAAGCTGATACTGACGTAACTGTAACTGGAGTGGGAAGAGAAACCGCTGTAATAACCAAGACACTGTTTAACTGTAACTAGGAGGAACTGCAGTCTTTGATTGGGTAACCAATGTAATAGACCAGAGAGGGGCAATGGATGTGGCCTACCTGGACTTTAGCAAAGCATTTGACCCAGTCCCACACAAAAGATCAATAAACAAGTTAGCCAGCCTGGAAGTGGGTCCCAGAGTAGTAGCCTGGGTGACAAGCTGGCTGACCAACAGGTCCCAGAGGGTAATAGTAAACCAAACGGAGTACATTCTGAAGAAAGGGAGGTTACTAGTGGGGTACCACAGGGTTCAATATTGGGACCAGTCCTCTAATGTCTTTATAGGTGACATTGCAGAGGGGCTGGAAGGAAAAGTATGCCTCTTTGCAGATGACACAAAGCTCTGCAATAGGGTTGATACACAAGGAGGGGTGCAAAGGATGAGAAAGGACTTGGCAAGATTGGAGGAATGGTCAAAATTATGGCAGTTTAGATTCAATGCAAAAAAGTGCAAAGTAATGCACTGGGAAACAAAAACCCAGGGGAATAGTACACAATAGGGGGGAGGTATAAACAACAACACAAATGGAAAGGGACCTGGGGGTAGTCATATCAGATGACAGTCAACATAAGGTAGGTAAGCAATGTGAGAAGGCAGTAAGAAGGGCTGCAGGGATACTGGGATGTATAGGGAGAGGCATCACCAGTAGAAAACAGGAAGTTGTTATCCCTCTGTACAGACAGTTGGAGAGACCCCATCTGGAGTACTGCATCCAGTTCTGGAGACCCCATCTCCACAAGGACGTAAACAGGATGGGAGACAGTCCAGAGGAGAGCAACTAAAATGGTGCAGGGTCTGCAACAGAAGCCATACGAGGAGAGACTAAAGGAGCTTAATATGTACCCTTGAGGAAAGGAGGAGAGGGGACATGACAGAAACTTATAAGTACCTCAAGGAATCAACAAAGTCCAAGAGGGTAGCATCTTTCAGAGAAAAGATGTGCAAGGACAAGGAGACACAATTTGAAGACAGAGGGGGACGGCTCAGGGATAATGTGAGGAAGTATATTTTCAGAGAGGGTGGTAGATGCATGGAACGGCCTTCCTGAGGAGGGTTGTGTGGTCAAAACCAGTGGGGGAATTCAAGAATGCATGGGACAGACAGAAGGCAATTCTTGTGGGGGGTAGGAAGAAATGGGCTGTTGGTTAACTAGGATCTGCAGCTTATCTAGTAGGTAGGGAAATGGGCAGACTACATGGGCCAAGCGGTCCTTATCTGCCATCAAAGTCTATATTTCTATGTGAAATGGGACACTGCCACACTGGCATAAATGTGAGCAAAGACTGATATAACAGAGCAGACACTGCTTTAACTGGTATACTGACTTACTGTATCTGTTAGGCTAACAGATACAGGTCAGTATACCAGTTATAGCAATACTTAGGTGACTGATACGCCTGGTAGGGTACACACTGGTATTGCTGGCAGACGTCTAGTAGCTACAGACCAGTAAGCAGTTAATTTAAATAGGGCAAACATTAAACAAATACAGAACTTCAACAAAGTAAGAAAAACATTACAAATAACAACACAAAACAGCAACAATATGCTTATTTGCAATTAATTTGAATTCCTGGCTAGAAGACTTTTGTGGGTCATACTCTTTCTCTGTGTGAGTGTGCTGGTCCAACAGAGAAGGGAGAGTATATGAACCAAAGATTCTAGCCAGGACGATAACAGTTTTTTGTAATGATGACTACAACTCTTGTCTCTCCTGCTGTTCTGTGGAGCCCCTCACGCCCAGTAAAGTCAGACAGCAATTCAAACATTTCATTTTATTTTTTCAGTTGGATGCCCCCACCCCCAGTCAAAGATCCGAAGAAGAGATCTAACTAAGGCAGCAGCGATGATCTATTCACCCAAAAAATCCAGGCACTGGCAGGCACGCACAGGGCACACACACACACAAGGAAATAAAAGTTCTTTTATTTTATTCATCAGGCTCAGCAAGGCGACAGTTGAAAACTTGAAAACAAGTCTACTCATCATAGACTAACTCAGTCTCAGTGCACTTTCACAATTTGACAATGTATTTATTCACGCACACTTCACTTGGGACTCAGGAGAGCGATTTTAGACCTGTTCTGGCCTCCAGCATAGACAGTACCCAGGAAAGAAAGGATGGAATGAAACTATGAAAGCAGCAAGCAGGGGCATGCCTCCTGACCTCAGGAGTCGGCAAGACGGGGGACCAGGATCAAGGATCAGGAGGACGGAGTCAGGGTGCGGGGGAGAATGCAGCTGCACCAGGTAGCCCAAGGTCCAAACAACTGAAACAAACACACTGTAGTCAAATAATCCTATCCTAATCTCTTTGCCTTCTTAAATAGATCAGTAGTTTTTTTTTACTATTTTTTCAAACCCACTCCACAGATTACTAATATAATTTATTAAACAGACATGCTCATTGAAAATCCTGTAGCACAACACTGTCTCTACTCTCTCTACTATTTATCGTCTCAAATAGTTGTAGACTGCAGCACGCACATTACTCTCGCCTTATTTACTTGCCGCCAGCCGGACCACATGGCTGTCTGAAACTGTACACACATGATTCTTCTTGCTGAGGCTGCAATGCACCATGTGACACCCCCCACACACACAAACTTGCTGGTCCTTGGATGCTCCCATTACTGGCAGCAAGTAGTAATTACTGTTAAAGTAATTAAAAAAAATAAATTTAAAGCGTGCAGTACTCACTTTTGAACTTATAGCACTGTGAGCTTCTGACTGAAACCTAAGCCCTAGGAGGCTTGCGCCAGTGACTTCCTCGCCCACCCTTCCCTCTGGGGTACTGGCGGAGGAGGAACCAACCGCAGCAGCTCGCACAGGAGCTCATGTGATTAGGCAACCTGCTGCAAACATGCGGCTGCAGCTTTAAATTAATTTTTCTTCACTCTGCTGGTCCCCAAGCAGGCAAACAGATAGTGGGGCTGGCAGAAGCATTCAGGAGCCACTCTGGATCGGGGACAAGGCACACCAATGAACAGGAGCGACATCTGGTAAGCCCCAACTTTGGGGGGGTTGTTACATATCATTTGCAACTATACGGTTTTGGTCCATAACACCGGTGCAATCAGGTTCAGTACAAATGAGACTAAACCTATTAAAGGTCGAGATAATAAAATGTTGAGCCTTTCTACCTTTTTTGATCACCCGAGGATTTGACACCACCGACCATTCTGGTCCTAGGCCTACTTCCTCTTCCTCCTCCCTATCTCTCTTTTTGGTAATAACATTAGAACATACTTCATGAAGGAGTGATGGATGTAAACTACTGGTTGGTGGTTACTTGGGACAAGTGTAACTTCAGATGTAAGTGAGGATAAATGCGTTTGGGAGGGGGGTTGAGTGTTCTCCATCATTGGAACATTATTTATGACCTCCCCTGATCCTTGCTGGTTATTATTTGAAGCTTGTAGATGGGGATTGTTTAAAGTTGTTAAGCAGTGAGCCATATTGATTTGACTTTTTTCTAATTCAGCTAGCTGAGAGTAGAAGGAATTGATTTCCTGAGTCAGCGTGGTATTGTTTGTGCACTTTTCACAGATAAAGATCTGGTTAGTTAGTTTGTCCTTCATTAACTTATACATCATGCATACCGCACATTTAATCTCGACTTCCCCATCTAAAGTTATAATAGATTCTTCCCTCTGTGAACAAAGTATAAGCACTGGAAACAGGGGAGGTACCCAAAGACTGGAGGATAGCAGATGTAGTCCCCTTATACAAAAGTGGGAACAAAGAGGAAGCGGGAACTACAGACCAGTCAGCCCCACCTTGGTAGCGGGGAAGATCATGGAAGCACTACTGAAGGAGAGATTGGTGGAACATCTGGTTGTCAATGGACTACAGGACCCAAGGCAGCATGGTTTCACCAGGGGGAGGTCATATCAGACCAATCTCGTTGAATTTTTTGACTGGGTGACTAGGGAGGTGGATCAGGGGAGGGCAGTGGACATGGCCTATCTGGACTTCAGCAAGGCCTTTGACACTGTGCCACATAGAAGACTATTACACAAACGGGGGAATATGGGTGTGGCAGGACAGTAGTGTGGTGGGTAGGTAACTGGCTGGGCGGCAGGACACAGAGGGTGGTGGTAAATGGCTCTCACTCCACAGAGAAGAGTGACCAGTGGGGTACCACAGGATCAGTGCTGGGACCGTCCTATTCAATATCATCAGTGACATTGCAGAGACCTAGAAGGCAGAATTTCACTGTTCGCTGATGACACAAAGCTCTTTAACAGAGTAGACACACCAGAGGTGTAGACAGAATGAGAAGAGACCTGCAGAAACTTGAAGAATGGTCAGGGTTTTGGCTGTTGAAATTCAATGCAAAGAAGTGCAAGATAATGCATATGGGCACAAAAACCCTGGCACAATATATATCAGTTGGGGGTGAGGATATAGCATGCACCAAGCAGGAAAGGATCTTGGAGTTATCATCTCTGATGACCTCAAGGTAGGGAAACAGTGTGACAAGGCAGCAGGTAAAGCAAATAGGATGCTGGGATGCATAGGCAGGGGCATCACCAGCAGAAAAAGGGAGGTCATAATTTCACTATACAAGACACTAGTGAGGCCCCACCTGTAGTACAGTGTACAGTTCTGGAGACCTTACCTACGTAAGGACATAGACAGGGCAGAGAAGGTTCAGAGGAGGGTAACAAAGATGGTGCATGGATTACATCACAAGTCCTGTGAGGACAGGTTGAAGGAACTGAACATGTACTCCCTGGAGGAGAGGAGGGAGAGAGGGGATATGATAGAGACATACAAGTATCTTACAGGGAGGAACAGGGTGCAGGAATACACTATTTTAAGCGAAAAAGATGTTCCAGGACTAGAGGGCATGGGATGAAGTTGGAGAGAGGACAATTCAGAGGAAACGTGAGGAAGAATTTCTTCACAGAACGGTGGTGGACAAGTGGAACACCCTGCGAGAGGAAATGGTGGGGGCTGAAACAATCACGGATTTAAGAATGCATGGAATAGACATAAAGGAATCTGGAGGTTAGGGTAAGGACAGACTTCTAGGAAAACATAAACTGAACTTACAAGCTCAAATGGGCAGACTGGGTGGGCCATAGGCCCTTATCTGCCGACACTGTCTATGTATCTGTGTATAAGCCGTGGTAAAGTTATGTCATGTATCAGCACTACAGCTGTTAAATGCCATCTGAAAAAATGTTGCTTGATCAGCCGGCCCGGTGGCACTGAGGGTTGAGGGGCAGGATGCCGCACCTCATGCCACATTGGCGACCCGGGTTCGGAAATGAGTCTGGGTTGTCGGGGGTCTGTGGGGGGTGGGAAGGATGAGGAGCAGAATTGAGCTGCCAAGAGGTGGCTCCCCTCTCCTGGGAAGGGATGTAGAGTTTCCCCGGCCCTTGGCTGCCACCTGGTGGAGGACGGATGGCAGTTTGGGCCACGGGGAGCTTGGTGATTGCCCGGGGAGGGGCAGAAGGCCCCCTCAAGAAGCTCTATTGAGCGAAGTGCTGGGGCAATGTATCGTTGTACACCCCTTAATGGAGGTTGTTTAATAAATCTATTTCATTTGGCATTTCTATCTAGTGTAGTGTACAGTTCGGTCCACCCTTTACCCCTTTTGTTGTGTGGGTTCACGCTGGACTTGTTCTTAAACTGAGGGGTGGAAGGGGCTGAGGCAAGCTTCACAGGTGTATGTGCACTTCCCTGCAACATGCATGGCGTGTGCTGGGGCCCAGAACTGTGGGAGAAAAGGAGATAAAATTGAAAAAATGTAATAAATATATATATATATATATATATATATATATATATATATGTATTTACAAAAACATTTCCTCCACCTTCCAGACCACAGATGAGAAGGATTAGGAATCTGTAGAAATGCATAGTGTGTGTGTGTGTGTGGGGGGCATGGCCAGCTGCCAGGCTTGAAGCACTACTTTTGCAGCGCTCTGCACTTGAAGCTATTTATCTTAATTTTAACAGTTAAATCCTTTTTCCTTCTTGGAACAATATTATTCATTGGACAGCTGAAGTGAAGGATATAAAATTGGTTTTGCTTGGACATGTACAATCAGACATATGGACAGAGGAAATATACTAGGAGCAGGAGGAGACGGGGGCCGTCGTAAAGACCCGAAGCCCGGCACAAGTAACGATTCCAGCCAGGGAGCTTAACCCCCATCACAACCCTCTAGTGCCACATTGCTTAAGGTTATTCAGAAATTAGATCGGAAGATGGAAGACTTTAGTGCACAATTTAAAATTATGGACTCTAAGATGGGTCCGTTGGAAGGTGAAACAAATTCTTCCACCAGATCTGCTGAGATGGCACTATCAGTCTCTGCGGGATTAACGAAGGAAAACAAGGTGCTCCTTTGCAGATTGGAGAATCAGGAGAATACTTCACGGACCAACCATGTGAGAATCTTGGGGCTCCCTGAAGGAGCTGAGGGAGTCCGACCAAAGATATTTATTGAATTCTTTTTCCAAGATCTTCTACAGATTGAGGGTATGGTTACTATCCTAAAAATCTACTGGCTCAGTCCTAGGGGTGAATGAAGCCACACTGTTACAAATGAGCTTCCCCCTCGTAATCTGCTTGTAGTACTTGGCACTTCTCTGTACAGAGACAACATCTTGGCCAGAGCAAAAAAGAGAGCTCCTTTAGACTGGCAGGGCACAGAGTACATATTTTCCTGGACTTGAGCTATGCAACCAGGCAGCGCTGGAAAAGTTTTAATGGGGTGCATGCCTGACTCCGGCAGTTGGGGTTGCAGCATATCCTTCTTATGCCTTCTGGTTTGCGCATCGCTTATGGGGAAAAAAATATCAGTAATTGAAGGGTGATTACAGACCTTGGTTTCCTTGAAACCTGGCCATTTTTCAAGCTGGACATACAAATGTGTAGTTTAAATATGTTTTGGGTTAGGCCAGGAGTCATTGGAGTATATGGATGTCTAATCAAAATGGCGTCCTTGCCTTTTGGAGAAATGGCATCCTCTTCCTTTTGAGATGATATTTTTTGGCTCCTACAGGTATTGAGGCATGCGTACTCCAAGGTCCGGGACTTAAATGGTCACAATATTGAACTGTTCCATATAATTTGTATCAGTCTGTTTTACTTAAAGATTTAATGTACTTTACTAGTAATCAGTTGTTCACCGAATAATGGAGATTATGTTTTAACTGTGTTTTTTTTTTTTTTTAATCTGTTTCTTGCCCTGGGTCACGGTCAGCAACCGTCCCCAGTCACCCGTCCAGTCCCACACCCTGACAACAGGCAGCATCCCCTCTTCCCCCATGGTTTACCCTCTGTGGCAGGGCGGTGAGGACCCCCAGCTCAACTCAACTCGACCAATATCCAGTTTGGGGAGTGCCTTTCTGAGTCTGGGCCTGTGGGGTGGCTACTTCATCCTGCAAGACCTGGGACCATTTTCCACAATCCTCTCCTTACTTGAATGGGGCACGTAATGATGCCAGTGGAGGAAGCATGCACACATCCGCACGCGCTCCTCCAGGCATCTGCCGCATCTCAGCCCCTCTTCTGCAGCATCGGTGCACTGCCCCCAGCCTCTGCTAGGGGCTAGTAACACGCCAACCACTGGAGACCCCCTTCCCCGGAGAGGGAGAGCAGTCCCTCAGATGCTCGATCCCTCTCCTCTCCTCTCCTGCCAACCCCCGGTGGCCCGTGCTCCTTCCCAAACACAGGTCGCCGGCATAGTATGAAGTAAGGCTTCCAGCGCCTCAGCCCTCAGCGCCACCCGTCCGGCCATGTTATAACTGTTTCTTAAACGATTACTTAAAAGAGTTTCAAAGTTAAGGTAGGGAGGGTATTTTAGTTCCCTCCTGTTCTTTTATACCTATTATACTGTATATGTGCAGGGTTCTGCAGCCTTTTATAAGTGGTTACTTGCTGTGTTGAATAAGGAGATGTTTAGCCCAATTCAGAGGGTGTACGATCTTATATATTTTATCTGTTCTAGGTAATCCCTGATCATAGCTGTCATAAGATTTGTTGGGAATTAATACTTTAATTACAGGACCCCCGGTGTGATGTAACTCTGGATAGGGGTACCAATCCTGACTGTAAGAATACTTTTCCTATTGTCCATGATATTAATATATGCCTGCCCTATAAGCTGTATGTTCTGTGTTTTTATATGCAGACAAAATAATAAAAATAAAGTTAAAAAAAAAATGCATAGTGAATTTTTGAACTTGATGCGGACTAGAACCAGTGTCGGTCACCAGTACCACCAACACCATAAGCATATCCAGTGATGGCACTGAATGTATAAATCCAGGTCCACCAACTCAATGTCCATCTGAATGAAGCACAGTGTCTAATAAACCAGCAGGGACATGCCGTTGCAGCTAACATTGTCTCAGGCATTTGAGATGAAGAATAGTTTTACCAAAATCATCTAAAGAGTCTTTACCATAATCACAATATTGGGGAACTGTCAGCTGGAGCCCTTCTCCCATACTCTTTGTAGATCATGAGGACTTTAGGAGGTCGTGAAACTTGCAGAGCCTTGTTACAGTGTTCCTTGTCGAAGGTACTTTGTCTATGTTGAAATACCAAACATTTATGAGGCATTAAAACTGAGAGTGATGGGGGCAGACCTGGCAGCCAACATGGCACACTAATTCTTGCAGGAGACACCCTGTGAACCCCTATCAGCCCATCCACGACGTCCAGTCGGTAGTTCGGCGCTCCGAGAAGCAAGCGTTCAACGTCAGAATACCAGGACTTCTAAATAAGCTGTCTTTTTGTTGGAATCGGAGGCAGGATTGCAAGTCAACGCCGAGTCTAGCAGCCCGGGCCCAGCTGCATCTCACGCTTACTACAGGCCGGTAGATTTTTTTTTATACTTTATGTTAATTGTTTTATACATAAAAAACATGTAGTTAGTACCTTCATTCAACATTACAGATGTACCATACAATGAGGGCGCCACTTCTCACTCTGTATCAAAAGGTTGGTTAAATGAAATAAGATACGTCCTATGAGGGGATAACATAGTAATTTTAAGCTTAGTATATTACTTCCACTTGCTGTATAAGAGACCATGAGCAGCATGAAACTCATAAATAAAAACGTTCATATATTATTAATCAATGTCCTTCCCCAAATTAGGGAGTCGACCATCATGCTACATCACCATGTTAATACACAAAATGTGTATAAAATCAAACGAACCCCTCAGAACTCTATACACCCACAATAAGACTTCCCAAAAGTGTATCTAATGTGTTAGGCACCATTACTTCACAACAGGAATGAACAATATTCCTTGAATTGTTGTTAACAAAAGGCATGAGCTTGTGAATTTGGCAATTATTAATAAACAATAATTAGTAATGGGGGGGAAGAGACTCGACCAATTAAACCACATAGTTGCTTTTTTTTTTTTTTTTGAAAAGGTCTGAACCAACTAAGAACTAAACTTATGTGGCTTATAATCTAAAGACAGTATTTTAAAAATTAACATTGTCTCCACCCTCTTTTATAAGACTATAGTCACCAGAGTCCCAAAAGAATCAGGAGTCATCTTCTTCTTCAGAAGATAGGGCATCTTCTTCTTTTTCCTCCCTTCTCCTACGTGGGGGAACATTCTTCTGGCACCACTTTAAAGCTTCTGATGGATCCGAGAAAAGATAAATCTCGCTTTGGTACACAATTCGTAGACGTGCTGGAAAAATGATATCATGCGGTATTCCTCCCTCTTGCAGCATCGCCCTCACGCCATCAAAGCGTTTTTCTCCGCTGTCTGGTCGCATATGACAGGTCTGGAAACACACGGATCTGATTACCATCGCAAAGTAATGCTTTTCTTCTCCTGGCCAGGGCTAATAGCTTACGCCGAACCCACTCCATCTAGGACCACAAGCACTGTACGAGGGGCATCCGGATTATCTTGCCTGCCCCTAAAAGCCACACGATAGGCCTTCTGAATTCCTTGGGTGATCGGGGTGACTTCTTCTCCAAATTGCTGTATCAGCCAATCCTGAAGAAATAAAATCAGGTGGTCCCCTTCTACCTGTTCTGTGAGCCCGAGTATTCTGATATTTGAAGCCCTAGACTGGTTTTCAAGCATTTCCAGTCTAGAGCGGAGATGGGCATTTTCTTTCACCACCGTGGCCACGGCACCTATTGCTGCTTCAGCCACTTTATTAGTATCGGAAGATGCCACGGTGACCGCTTCAAGTGAAGTTTCCACAACCGTCACTCTCAAAGTAAGAGAGTCAAATTTATTTGATAGACCAGTCACCGAGGAGATCAAACAATTTATCTTTTTGCCCAGAGATTGTAATGTCTCACCCCCTGAGTCTGTCTCGTGGTCATGTTCGCGGCCCAATGCTGCTCATGTAGTAGTAGGGCCTGGAAGAACTTTTGATTTGGTTCCATCTTCCGAATGTTTGTCCTTGCGCGGATTGCCCATTTCTGTTGCCTCAGGTATCAGCGACCTATTAATACTCCTTTTCGTCAAAGTTTGTAGGGAAAACTTCCCAAAAGGTTTTAAAGTCTATAGATGTAGAACTCTAGTGTTCTGTGTCCTCCATGCTTGGGCTCCACAGTGCCCCCTACAGGCCAAGATTTAAATGCCACCCGAGTTTCAGAGCCCCCACCCTGGCTTGGCTAACAGGCAACAATCCGGGACAACAGTGTGAGCAATGGCCTCCTCCAACACCTCCGATAACATGGCCAAAGACATTGCAAGTAGACGGTGATGTTAAATAGTTTTGCAAGACACTGTGGAACTAAAGCAGTCATCTACACAAATAAATGAGGAACTGCGACTGTTAGCTTTTCGGGTGGAGGGCTCCGAAAAGGACATAAAGCAGCAAGCTGAGCAAATCTCCCAACATGACGGGTACCTGAGGGAACATCATGGTCAGATTCAGTACTTACTCTCTAAAGTGGATGACGTGGAAAACAGAGCCCGGAGACAGAACATCAAAATTGTGGGCATTCCAGAAGGCATGGAGGGCAGGGACACGATATCCTTTCTGGAGGATATGTTGCCAGCGATGCTAGGGCTGGAGCTTGAGGCCCCACCAGAGATTGAGCGAGCTCACCACACGCTTGCTCCTAAACCTAAAACAGGGGAGCGCCCTCACCCCATTTTGTGCAAATTTCTACGGTACCTGGTGATGGAGCACTACCTCCGCCTGGCCAGAGATCTAAAAAACACTGACATGGCAGGGATACTCCATCCAGCTTTACCAAGATTACTCTCAGGAGCTTGCAAGGTGAAGAAGAGCATACACAGAGGTGAAACAGCAACTTTACAAGTCAGGTATTCCCACCTCGCTCAGATATCCCGCGCAGCTAAGAGTCCAGTATAATGGTGTCTTTCACATGTTTAACAACCCTGGAAACATGGAACACTTTCTGCAGAACATTCAAATATTGGGCAGGGGCTTGAATAAATCCCCATAACCCTCAAGCAGCACTAATAGACTGAACAGGGAGAACTCCCGATATCCATGGATATAGCAACCAGTACTGCACCGAAGGCACAGAACCGGAGGGGCCTGGCAGAGAGTTCAACAGGGCCGTTCGAGGAAGCCTGGAATAGATACCCCAAGTAAAAATCTAGGTCCAAGAAGAACAGATCAAGGAGCTGCCGGAGATTACAAATCCTGTCGGATGACAGCACAATCTCCCCAGCAGCTCGCCAGTTAAGGTGTCCAATAGATACGAACCCGGGGACCTTGTGACGCAAGCTCTGGATTTAGCAAGGATCTCGGACTGCCCAACGCCAGATCTTATGGAGCAGAGTCTGCTCATGGACTGGGCCCCGTATTGTAAAGACTGGGCTGAATGCGATTGGGAGCCGTTGGCCGAACAACAACCACCAAGATGACTGAGAGGTTCTAACTATTTCTTATTTCTGCCCAGATCGCTGGGCTTCGTATGGCTGTGGAGGGGCTGAGTTATTCTCCCCATCCCTCCCTCTCACCAGCAGTTTTACATGGTCTGGGTTTCCCTGATAGTCTGGCACCCGACCAGGGAGTGTTATGATATGGCTGGTTATGGCGTGGAGGCAATATGTGGAGCCTGCCTGGCTTCCTCTGCCAGATGGCCTAAAGCTTGCCATGGTTTCTTGTTGAACCATGATACATGGTTTCTATAAGCAGGACAGAGCTAGTGCAAAGTTTTTTTTGTTTTTTTTTACAGCACTTTCAGGGCTCACTCTGCTGAAGTGTGCTCATCCCCCCCACCAGTTGTTATAAAGGGGGACTATCTCTGATCCGAAGTGTCTTAGCTCTTTCATCATGTTATCAGTTTCTCAGTTTTAAGGTTTAATGATTGCTGCTTTAAAATCTGATGTTTCATGTAATGCTAGTTTAGCGGGGATTCACAGGGCCCTACTTCGGGTCAAGTAGCAGAGTTGGTTACACTATCTGATGAGAGTCAAATTGGCGGCTCCTGGTAAATTAACAGGCCCTGCGCTCAGGAGGGGTTCTCTTGATCATGGACCATATCCACCTGTAATGGTCAGGTCATACAGGGAGAGCCTCTTAGGTGAAGGTGTGGTACAAGGAGAATGGTATGGAAAGGCAAAACAAAAGTCGTTATAGAGACTAGGCGTCAATATGTGGACTGATCCGCGTTTATGGGGTTTGCAGAATTACAAGGGACAGACAGGGAAGGGATTAAGGGTTGATTCTAAGGAAAGCTTCCAGTATATAGATTACTTGGTTTCCTTTTAATTAGGTGGGGCCTCGGCATTACGGACTAACATAAGTCATGGCAGGTAAAGATATGATGATGACTACCTTTTGGAATGTGAGGGCCTGAACTCGCCTATTAAATGTAAGAAAGTACTTGCCAGACTTAAATCCCTGAGGTCTCAGATAGCCTTCTTGCAGGAAACTAAGCTAAATCATATGGAAGCTCAAAAACTAAGGTGGGAATGGGTGGGCTGGGAGGTCAATAGTGTGGCCAATAAAACTAAAGGTGAGGTAGCTATACTTAAAATGGACTTTGCAGGAACAAAGGGCTGATAAAGGGGGGAGATGGGTCTTAGCCAAAATAAGTACCCCCACAGGAAATATATTACTAGCTAACATTTACGCCCCAAATGAGGACACCCCCGATTTCTTTCACAGACTCTCACAAGATCTATTGGAGATGGCGACAGGGAAAGTGGACATTCTTCTGGGGAGGAGGGTTAATCTGATAATGGACTCCTCCTGGATAGATCTACAGTGCCTTCAGAAAGTATTCACCCCCACTCGGATTTTGTCACATTTTGTTGTGTTACTACCAGAATTTGTAATGCATTGAAATTATTTTCCCCTTGCTTCACACAGCATACTCAACAATTTAAAGGGCAAAATATTTATTGTGTAACAAAAATTTATGAAACATTAAAACTGAAATATCTTGTTTACTTAAGTATTCACCCCCTGAGTCAATACTTTGTAGAAGTGCCTTTGGCAGCAATTACAGCTTTGAGTCTTCTTGGGTATGTCTGTATCAGCTTTGCACATCTGGATTTGGGGATTTTCGCCCATTCTTCCTTGCAGATTTGCTCAAGCTCTGTCAAGTTGGATGGGGAGCGTTGGTGAACCACAATCTTTAAGTCTTTCCACAGATTCTCAATGGGATTCAAGTCTGGGCTTGGCTGGGCCACTCAAGGACATTCACCTTCTTGTTCTGAAGCCACTCCAGTGTTGCTTTGGCTGTATGCTTGGGGCCGTTGTCCTGCTGGAATGTAAATCTTTGCCCCAGTCCAAGGTCTATTGCAGACTGATTCAGGTTCTTCTCAAGGATGTGCCTGTATTCGGCTCCGTTCATTGTTCCCTCTATCCTGACAAGTGTCCCAGTCCCTGCCGCTGAAAAGCATCCCCATAACATGATGCTGCCACCACCATGCTTCATGGTAGGGATGGTGTTACATGGGTGATGAGCTGGTTCGGTTTGCGCCAGGCATAGCGCTTTGCATTCAAGCCAGAGAGTTCAATTTTGTTTCATGAGACCAGAGAATCTTTTGCCACATGGTCTCAGAGTCTGCCACGTGCCTTCTTGCAAACTCCAGGCATGCTATTGTGTGGCCTTTTCTCAGGAGTGGCTTCCATCTAGCCACTCCCATGAGGCTACATCTGTGAAGTGCTGCAGAGATTGTTGTCCTCTGGAGAGGTTCTCCCATCCCAGCCATGGAACTCTGCAGTTCTGTCAGGGTGGTCATTGGGTTCTTGGTCACTTCCCTGGCCAAGGTTCTTCTTGCCCGGTTGCTCAGTTTGGGAGGATGGCCTGCTCTAGGAAGAGTCTGGGTGGTTCTGTAATCTTTCCATTTCATAATGATGGACTTGACTGTGCTTCTGGGAACTTTCAACACCCTAGAAATGTTTTTATACCCCTTCCCAGATCTATGCCTCCTCACAATTCTATCACGGAGTTCTACGGACAGCTCCTTGGTCTTCTTGGTAGAGTTTCTGCTCTGACATGCACTGTCGACAGTGGGACCTTATATAGACAGGTGTATTTACTCTGAAATCATGTCAACCATTTGAACTGACCACAGGTGGACTCCAGTCAAGTTTTAGAGTGATCTCACAAGGAAATTGGATGCACCTGAGCTCAATTTGGAGTGTCATGGCAAAGGGGGTGAATACTTATCAAATCAAGACATTTCAGGTTTTTATTTTAAATTACATGTACAAAAAATTCCAGAGGTTTCATTCCACTTTGACATTATAGAGTAATTTGTGTAGATACGTGACAAAGAAATCCCAATAAATGTATTTTAATTTGAGTTTGCAACATCACAAAATGTGACAGAATCTAAGGGGGGGGCAAATACTTTGGCCCTGTTCACACTACACCGCTTGCGCCTGGTAACGGATGCAGTCCATTATGGCCGCAGAGCGGTGCAGTGCATCCACACCTCGGCGGTGTCCGTTATGGGACCGGCACCGCCGGTCCACACATCGGGATCTGGACGACCGTTACAGCGATGCCCGATCCTACAATGCAGCTTGTGCTGCGCTTGGTGCCCTGAAGGGGACCGTTACCGGCAGTCCACACTACCGCCCGGTAACGCTACCTAGGGTGGGACTGGTTTGATAACTCGCTTGTTGAAACCACCTCATATGGTTTCAACAACGGTTACAAAACACCACCTGTAACGCTACAGGTGTAAACGCGACTGTTATAGTAACGTTTCCACCTCTGTAAAGTTACAGAGGCGTAGTGGACAGGGCCTTTCGAAGGCACTGTAACCCCAAGCCGATGCACCCCCGATCTATTAGTGCTTTAAAGGATATGCTATCCCTGCATAAACTGCAAGACATATGAGAGTAGCCCACCCAGTTGAGAGAGGACTATACATATTTCTCTGAAGCTAAACAAGTTGCAAGTAGGATCAACTACTGGTTTACTTCCCAAACATTATAAGTAAGGTACTGGATGTCACAATAGCCCCCTGTATATATCAGATCACGCCGCATTGACATTAGCAATGGGACCTTTTGTCCCCACTACCAGGTCAGTTATTTGGAGGCTAGACCCATTATTGTTGCAAGAGACAGATTTTAAAGAGTGGCTTCAGGGGGAGGTAAAAACCTTTTTCTCTGACAATCTGTGTGGGTCTGCATCGCAGCGGCCATTTGGGAGGCTTTTAAAGCCACGATCAGAGGTCGCATTATTAGTTATGCCACCTACCGTAGAAAGCAGAGGGAAAATGAAACTAGGGAGCTGGAGAGGGCATTGGGAGAGAAAGAAGGCCTGCATAAGAAGGATCCCACTAACCTCCAAAACCCAGACCTGCTGCATGACCTCCTGGCCCTACGAATGAAATTGAATACGCTAGCTTCAAATATTAAGATTAAAACATAAATATTGGGCAGGGGGGGGAAGCTGGGAAACTCCTAGCATTCCGTCTAAAAAAACAACAAGCTGAGAGGCATATAGTCCAATTACAGGACAGTAAGGGGGAAAACGTGGTAAATCAGAGGTCATTAACCAAATTATGCTGTGTTTCTACAAAACCTTGTACAGCCCCCACACTACCTGGGACAAGTCCAAATTTGAGAATTTTATGGCAGGTACAGAGCTTCCTAGGCTTACAGACGCCCGGAGAGAACAATTAGAGATGCTCATAGAGATACAAGAAATCAGGGAGGCAATTCAAAAGATGGCCTCTAAGAAGGCCCCAGGGGGGAGATGGGTTCTCTGTTGACTTTTATAAGGTAATACCTGAGATAGTATCTCATCCCCTGAGGGATATGTTACAGGAAGTTCGGGTACAGGGGATTCTCCCGCCATCCTTAGAGAGGCGATTATCACAGTCCTTCCAAAAAAAGGCAAAGACCACACCCTACCTACAAGCTATAGGCCCATTTCGTTGATTACTGCTGATACAAAAATTCTAGCAAAGGTATTAGCATTAGCTAGATTGGAGAAAGTGCTTCCCTGTTTGATTCACACTTCCCAAGTGGGCTTTGTGAAGGGCCGTGCCAGTACTGACCTGATTAGATCTTTAATCTCCCTTGTACAGAAGGCAGGGAAAGTCCCTACTTGAGCAGCCGCTATATCGGTAGATTTCGAGAAGGCCTTCGATTCAGTAGAGTGGGATTTTCTCCATGTGATGCTGCAGCACTATAACTTTGGGGATGTGTTCAGGGGCTGGGTCAAAACTCTTTATATATCTCCTATGGCCAGACTGCTAACTAATAATACACTCTCAGAACCATTCGAATTGCACAGGGGTACTAGGCAGGGATGTCCCCTCTCCCCAATGTTGTTTTTGCTGGTTATAGAAGCCCTGTCTAGTGCTCTAAGGGAACATCCAAATATTAAAGGCATACGGGTAGGCCCCGATTTGTATCATGCACTGTTATATGCCGATGATTGTCTCATTCTAACTGACGATTTTCATGCCAGCACTGAATACATTGTGAATTTATTGCAGTCCTTTGCAAGCATTTCAGGCCTCAGGATTAATCAAGGTAAAACAGAAGTCCTCCCCTAAATAAGCAGCTTTCATCCGAAGATATCTCAGCAGTGGGCTTAGTTAGGGCTAAGGCAGTATTAAGTATCTAGGCATTAAGGTAAATGCCAATATGTCTTCCCTACCGGAGTCTAACTTTTCTCCCTTAATTGATAGCCTTAAGGAAGAAACTCAAAAGATGGAAACAGTTGAACCTCTCTCTCACCGGAAAGTGGCAGCAATTAAAATGATGATTGCTCCGAGGTGTTCTACATACTATCCCACCTACCAATTGAGATTCCAAAGAAATGGTTTCAGTTACTGGACAATCTACTATGGACCTTCCTGAGGGACAATAAAACCCCGGTATAGTAGAGCCAAACTCGAGCCTCGTGGAACTAGGGTGGGTGGTGCCTTCTGCATTTCCAACACTGCGCATATGCTTTCTCAGGAGCAGCCACATGTAGACTGCTTCGGAGAATTACCTCCAACTTACCAGCATGGGAGTCAATAGAGAGGAATGTCCTGCATGGGAACCATCTGGTGGGGTATATGGGTATCCCCTCCCCTCCAAATTTCATTTTTGGCTCACTATAAAAGCAGCTCACAAGGCCTGGCAGCAAGTGAGGGCCATAAGTAAGACCTGTTTGAACCTTGGGAAACACCTCCCTCTATGGAATAACCTTGGCTGGACCATTGACCATAAGCCCCTTTACTGGGAGGGCTGGAAGGGGAAGCAGATTAATACACTACAAGATATACTAATGGGGGATGGCCACACCCTAGATAGTTTTACTTTCTTGAAAGGGAAATATAACTTGGGCCCAAGTGATTTTTGGAGATATCTTCAAATGAGACATGTTTATCCTTCCTGGCTTAAAATAGGGTGTACGTGTGTGATATGCCAATATGATGGCAAAGCCAAGCAAAACAAATTGCCTTTGGACAGCTGGCTACAATTACAGAAAGGCCTGGTCGGCTGTATTTATAAGTTCTTGAGGGTATCCTTACCAGATCCATCCCTACCTGCCAAAGCAAGATGGCAACGTATGCTGAATCTTCCTTTTAGTGAAGATACCTGGCAGAGTAGCTGGTTAATAGCAAAAAAAGCCTGTGGAGACCCCAGAAGTTTCTTTATTCAAAATAAAATAAGACACCTCTGGTACCGTACCCCAGTAGTACTAACGAAAATGAATTTACTTACAAACGATGTGTGCTGGAGATGTAATGTGGCAGGAGCAGACTTACTTCATATATTGTGGCAATGTGGCCCCATTTGTCCTTTCTGTTCTGAAATACTTACATGTTGCTCCCATATCTTGGGACAAGGGTCCCTACCTCCCTAGCTTTTGGATCTTGGGGCTTCCGCGCACTGAATGCAGACCATTTCAGTGGAAGCCAAATGGTTACTTTTGTGTAGATGGAGGACTACAGGAGTACCTTCACTCATGGCTTGGATAGTAGCCATGGCTAATCTGGCTAGCTTTTCTAACCTGACTCATTTGGCTACGGCATCCATGCAAACCTTCTCGGACAAGTGGGCTCCGTTCATGCATTGCTTTCAGTACCCCCCCAATTCCGTAAACCCCTTGGGTAAGGATATGTTAAAGCCACCTTGATGGAGAACCAGGCCCCGTATCCTTCCACTCCCTGCTGGTTATAGTGTATGGCTTATGAGACCCCCCCAGTACCCCTCCGTGTAAGTAACTAACCCAGTCCCACATCAGTTCTGTGATTTCTTTCATTCCCTGCTGAGTATTGTGAATTAACTGTGAATACCTCACTATGATACAATATGTAAAGTCTGAATGGAGTGTAATGCTCATAAATGTATTGTGATATATGCCTTGTCTCTATAACACAATAACAAATCTAACTGCAAAAAAAAAAGTGACAGTGACGCTTGCACTTAAAACTACAGAGGGTGGGCTTATTCTTGTCACAACAGATATGTGGACCAGCAGTCAGCATATAGATTATATGTCTCTTACCGCTCATTGGGTCAGTTTTCTTGTGCTTCTTCAAAACTCACACCCAAAAGATGGTACTGCTGCATATAAAGAAGTTTGGGCAAAGTCATACAGCAGCAAATATCTTGCAAGAACTACAAGACCTCCTAACGACTGGATTTATTCTCACAGTCAAAAATGCGGCGTTATAGTAAGTGATAATGGAGCCAGCATCATAAATGCAGTACAGGATGAGGGTTCATGCATACTTCTTGCTTTGCACGTTGCTTACATTTAATTGTCACTGGATTCCTGAACAGTGAAACACAAGTTGATGGTAAGATTGCTGTTTGCAAAAAAATTGTAACTCACTTTTCACATTCAACCAAGGCTATATGGATATTATCTGAACTGTAAAAGAAACAAAAGCTGCCCCCCCCAAAAGCTGATTCAAAATGTATCCACTCGGTGGAACTCAACTCTTAATGTGCTGCAGCACCTTCTGGAACAAAGGCAAGCCGTACGTGAATATTGCTCCAGTTACATTTTTTGAGATGGCATTACGCTGTCTGTGCTGCAGTGGAAATTAATGGAGACAGTGTGCTGCATCCTAGCTCCTTTTGAGAGAGCTACTAGGGACATGTCTTCAGATGGCACATCTCCGAGTCAGGTTATCTCACTCATAATGCTGATTTCACATCATCCGATTGTTCTGACTGTACAGATAGAAAGTGGCAGATCTGAAGATGAGACAACATGGCAATATCACAGAAATCTTGTAAAGAGAATGTGTGTGAGCACTTTCAAAACGACAGATTAGTTACAATGATGAAATCAAAACATTACCTACTTGCAACTCTCTTAGATCCCAGGTTCAAGGCTGTAAGTCTTCCAAAAACAGGTGATGTAGAGTACTACAAATCTCTGTTGCTAGATGAGTTGCAGCAGTCACAGGAGTCACACGCAGACACACTGAGTTGCTTCTACTTGTCATCTCCACAATGGGCAGGCCCATCTTTGTGAAGAAATACAGAACAGGAAAAGTCATCAAAAGTGAGCAGTAGTTCTTCCACAACTCCCACTTCCACCTCTAGTAGCAAGCTAAATCTATGGTAAAACCTTTTGCAGATTGCTGCAATATCAACTTGCACGGATTCTTCTGAGCATTCTCTGCCCATCGTGGGAGACAGCTACATGCAGGAACCACTTATTCCTACTGATGCATGGCCTTTCGAATACTGGAGATTGAAAAAGTTAATATGGCCCGAGCTGTATGATGAAGCTTTGAAATATCTTGGTTGTCCTGCAACAAGTGTCTCTTCAGAATGCATGTTTAGTACGGCTGGAAATATTGTGACAGATACCAGAAATAGGTTGCTGCTAGAAAAATGTGTACATGTTAACATTCATTAAAGTTAGTAAGGCAAGATTTTCGTATCCCTACAAAAGTATACAAGCTGATCCTGAAGTGATTGGTGTTGTGGATGCTGATGGTGACAACTCAGGTGGTGGTGGTGGTGGTTGATAAATATGTGCGAGACGGGGTATCTTGAAAAAAAAGGCTACTTTATAGACTGTGATGATATGTGTTGTCTCTCCTTTCTTGATCTGCTACCATGGACCATATACGAACATACGAAATTTGCCAGCAGATAAAGGCCTAGAGGTCTATCAAGTCTGCTCGAATGTGCAGCTAGCACCCCTTATTCTGCGCTGCCCCCCTTCCACCCTTCCCTTCATTAACCCTCCTCCTTGTCCTGTCCCATCCTTGTTTGAAACAGTCCACTGTCTCACTGCATACCACTTCAGCAGGTAACGATTCCACCCAGCCACCACCCTCTCTGTAAAAAGTGTCTCCTCATCTCCCTCCTGAACCTTCCTCGCTCCAGTCTCATATCATGGCCCTGGTGGCCCTCCTCCTTACTTTGAACAGCCCTCTGTACCCGTCTTGTTTATTCCTTTCATGTATTTAAAGGTTTCAATCATGTCACCCCTGTCTCCTCTCCTCCAGTGAGTACATGTTCAACTCCTTCAACCTCCTCTCGTATGATAAGTCCCCAGCCCTTGATCATCTTTGTCGCCTGCGCTGCACCCCTCCAGTAACTTAATGTCCCTCTTCAGATACGGACGCCAGTACTGCACGCAGTACTCCAGGTGTGGTCTAACTAATGACCTATACAGTGGCAAAATCACCTCCTCCCTCCTTGAGGATATACACCTTGCAATACAACCCAGCATTTTGTTGACCTTTGCAGCTGCCTTCCTACATTGTGCCGAGTTGTTCATTGACCCTGTAATGAGCACACCCAGATCCTTCTCCTCTCCTCTGTCTGGGCTAGCTGCACTCCCCCTAGCTGGTAACTCCTCCTTGGGTTCTTCATCCCAAAATGCAGCACCTTGCACTTTTGGCATTAAAGCCCAGTTGCCAGGTGTCTGACCAGGTTTCAAGCTTTGCCAGATCATCCTGCAACCCCTGCCATCCCCTAGGTCATCCACCACCGCGCCTACCTTGGTATGATCAGCAAACAGACTGATCTTACTCTTGATGTCCCACGATATGTCTGCAATGAATATCCCAAACAACACTGGTCCCAACACTGAGCCCTGTGGAACACCTCGTCCACCGCCCTTGGGTGTGAGAGCTCCCACCCACCACCACCCTCTGTTGCCTTCCCTGCAGCCAGTTTCCTACCCATCTCACCAGCTTTGCACCCCTGTGCCTACTAACTTCCTTCCCAGCCTTCCATGTGGCACTGGGTTGAATGCCTTACTGAAGTCCAGATACGGACATCCACTACATGGCCCTGTCCAGTTGCCTAGTTACCCAGTCATAGAACTCGACCAGGTTGGTTTGGCAGGATCTGCCACGATGAAGGCATGCTGTCTGCTGTCCTGTAGTCCTTTGGCCTCTAGGAGGGCCACCAGCCTCCTTCAGGATAGTCTCCATTAGCTACCCACGATGGATGTGAGGCTCACTGGTCTGTAGTTTCGGTTCATCCTTGGGCCACTCTTGTGGAGGGCACCATGAGCCATCCTCCAGTCCTGAGGTACACACCCGATGTAGTAAGGCATTAACTAGGTTCTGCCAAAGGTCCCAAGGACCTCTGCCAGCTCCTTCAGTACCCTGGGTGGATGCCATCAGGGCCTGGGCGCCTTGTCCACCCTCAGTGCCTTCAAACCCTCTCGAACTCTGCTCTCCATGATTTCCCCATCTGTCACCACTTCCCCTGCTTCTGCCATTTCTCCCACCTTGGGTGTCACCCCTCTCTTTAGTAAATACTGAGCAGAAGTACTTCATTTAGTGCTTCCGCCTTATCGCACCCTGCTTCCACCAACCCCTCCTTCCTAATCCTTACTATGTGGTCCTTACAGCCCTTTTCTCCTGATGTACTTAAAGAAGTCCTTCTCCCTTCTTAATGCCTTGTGCCAGCCTGAGTTCCGTAGATGCTTTGGCTCCCTTACTGCCCTTGTCACCTCCTTCGATTCTGTCAAGTACTCCTCCCTGTCCTTCCCTCCCTGTTTTCTTGTCCTCCTAAAGGCAGCTCTTTCCTCCTTACCTTTTCCATGACCTCCTTGCTCAACCAGATTGGTTTCTTAGCCCTAGCCTTCTTGCTCTGGGCTTTGCAGCAGGTTTTGGTTGCCTCCAGTACCCCAGCTTTATGAGCTCCCACCTCTGGTTAGTGTCCATACTAGATTGAATTCTGGCCAGGTACCCTTTACCACTTCCCATCCTCCCAAAGTCGGCCTCCTGAAGTCCAGCACTATTGAGCCAGATTCCACTCCTTCCTTGCCCATATCCAATGTGAGCCATACTGAGCGGTGATCACTCCTGACAGCGGTTCCTTCACTGTAAGTTCTCTCACAAAGTCCCCATTTGCCAGCACAAGGTCAAGGGTATTTCCTAACCTGGTTGGTTCACTGACCATTTGCAGCAGGAAGCTGTCCTGGAAGGCATCCAGCAGTACCTGCTCCTTCTGTTCCTTTTTATATATATATATATATATATAGATAGATATATATATGCAAAACACTTTCACCATTTCTGTGGCAAACTGCTTTTAGATAGGGCCTAAAGTCAGTATGTTTTTTGCAGGAGAAGATTAACAACAGTGGGAACAGGACCACATTTAGTATGAAAGGGACACTGTTAATCCTTTTTGTATCATTTTTTCTAGTTAAAATGCAATTCCTGGATTCCTTGCCTTCTGTAAAATTCATTGATGTTGCTTGTTGTGTTATTTGCTTCCTTTTTAGTACCACTTATGGCAGCAAAATGTTTTCCTAAAGGAACAAGTTTCTGCTGCAAGTAAATATTAACATGCCTGTCAAATCCTACTTTGATCAACTCTAATTTCGTAAGTCCTGAACAATACAAAGACCCCCCTCCCCCCACAAGAGCCACTCATGAGGCTGTACCTTCTCTCTCTCTCTCTCCTCTAACTGTATCATGATTGGCTAGACTGTGTAGGGGAATTACCAGCTAGGAAAGATGCAGTTGAAGCTGATCAAGGAGTGCAACACTGCAAACAAACTTTGTGATGCACCAGTATGGGCTAGGGGTGGTCTGTTTTTCACTTATAAACAGAAGAAAGAAATCAGAATCAAACAACCAGCTGCATCAGCAGTCTTTACAGTATGTGACCAGTCATACAGTGTGTTTGTTTTTAAAATAGGGACAAGTTGATGCCTAAGGGGGTTTACAGACACTGTCCCTTAAACATTACGTGCAAACTAGTACTGTGCGAATACCATTTACAGAATATTCAGCCGAATATTTGGTAATCAGCAGCCAAATATTCAGTATTCAGTATTCGATGGAAATACTCGGCCCTACACAAAAATAAAACAAATTGCTCCCTCCCTCCTCTGCCACCCCAAGCAAGCAGCCAGAAACCCCCCATCCCTCCACCCTCAGTTGAAAAAGCACAGTTGCCCCCCCAGCATCCAGAAGTTTTTTTTTTTAATATTGACATGCAAACTGTAGGTGCAGCCCATACCGTACAAGGCAGTCAGATTTGTGAATGAATTCATTCCACAATCTGGATTCTACTGTCTGATATATTCTGCACTTCACTCTTGCTCTGCACCAATGGGCGTGCAGCCCTATGGGGCGGCAGGCGGGTGGATGCTGCCGGGCTGCGGGGAGCGGGTGGTGGGGCTGTGGTGGGTGGGTGGGGGGGGGACACTAGATCACCAGGGATGTGGTCGGGGGTCGTAATTAATGCAGCCCGATCGGGCTTATTGGTCCACTGACCACCAGGATAAGTTCGGGGTGTGGTTATACATTTGCTGCCCGCGATCAGGCTTATCGTCCACTGACTACCAGGGATATGTTCGGGGTGTTTACACATTTGCTGCCCACGATCGGCTTATCGGTCCACTGGACCACCAGGGATATGTCTGGGACACTTGCTGCCCGCGATCGGGCTGGTGTGGGGGTTATTTCAGCTTTTGCCCTTGATCGGGCCAGTCGGAAGTGAGGGGTTTAATGCTTTTGCCGATGATCGGACCAGTGGGGGTGGGGATTTTTACTCTTTGCCCGCGATCCGGCTGCAGGGCATCGGTCCCTGACAGACTGCTGCCGGCAGGGCTCCAGGCGCAAGTCCTCGGGGATCGGTGCACCTGCATGCTAATGGCATGCAAATGGGGCCATAAACAGATGCAAATGACCCCCCTGTGCTTTGCAGATTATGGCCCCATTTGCATCTCATGAATTATCTGGAAGAATTTGCGCATGGCGCAATGGTACTTGCGTCACCGCAAGTTGAATGCTCCACTCTGACCACTTGCGGTGGCGCAAGTTCCACTGCTCCATGCACAGTGGCTGTGGCTGGGGGGTGATATTCAAAGGAGTTGCTCAATAGCGCAACTCCTTTGAATATCGCTCTGGCCACACCCCTGCGCAACTATTTTGTGTAGCGCAACGGCTTGCGCCACAAAATAGCACAGTTTGAATATCCGGCCCTAGAACTAGAACCCAGAACTTCAGAGGGTTCTGACAACCCTGAACCTAGTTTCTTGATGAAGTTTTGTCCACTTTTTGTTTAGTTTCCCTTCTGTATTTTTTCTTTCCCCTTTGATTTATTTCTTTATGCAAAAGAATCATAATCAATCAAAATCTTTATTTATCCAGGCAAAACATCGTTGAGCATATCTCATTTGCAAGATGGACCTGGTTAGGTTAAGCTGTTACAAACATATATGTGCAAGCAGACAGGTAATACAAAGGTTTAAAGATTACAAAAATATACAGCGATCATAATAACACAAGATCCTCTTTGCCCCTACATCCTTTTATGTGGATTTGGTCCCCAAATTAAGGGTGATGGATGAAAGAAGATGCACCACATGTGAAGCCACCTGTTTGGCTAACAACATTCCCCCAAAGTGCGCCATTATCTCACCATAATTGCACCACTTAGGACCAAGACTTAGTTGTTGGTAGTTGCATCACAATTAACAGATAAATGTGCACCCACACAACTTAACCTACTGTATCATAATCAATATGACCAACAGTCGCTCAGAAAAAAAATTATAAGACCGCATCACTCCCAGAATGTAAACTGCCAGCCCAGGTCTTCCCCAAACTATTCTGATCACCACTTCTGAGGAACATTTTCTGAGCATTGTGCTAAACAAGCCAAAGATGGAAGGGACCCCTCCTGCTACCTGATGGAACCTTCTTGTCTTTTCCTGGATGTTAGCCTTGCTACTCAGCAGAGAAGGAAAACGTTTGGTTCACTTCAGCTAGGCCTTAGAGAACTTGAGTCATGCATTTGCTATGGCTCCTGGCCCAACTCAGAGTTCTTTATTCTGGGAAAACATGTCCTTTTATTGACCCAGCAAAGGCCCAAAGTATCTTGAAAAAATAATAATAGCTTTTTGCTTAGGAAAGAGCCAAGGACTCTGATTCAGAGGAAGCGGTCTGAAAGGGGACACTAGTAAAATATGATTATAAACAGTTAACGGTTACCTTATAATTCAGTTCACTGTATATCTAGCCTCTTGCTACTCAGTTGACAATGCCAGAAGTTTCAGCACTGTTTCTAGTCATTGGTTAAACTGGAAATATTTAGGTGAGGCCACTCTCGCATCTAGATTTCTGGGCGGTGGAACTGTCATTTTTAGGTGGTGGAACTCTCCTATAGTAATCCATGGAGGAAGGTGACAGAGGTAGTGGAACTGTTGTACAATTTTTTAAGAGGTGCTGGATAACTGTGGGCTCTTGCCCAAATCAATCCCTGCTCATAGCTGCTAAGTATGGAGGAAAAGGTTTTGTAATTGTTCTCACGGTGCTTTCGCTGTTTATAGTTTACACCCTGGTGAGGTTTGGTGCTGCGACTGAGGGTCAGATAATTAAAACATTTTCCTTTTACACTCCTCCTTAGCTGGTCATCGGCCTGGTAGTGCTCGTGCTGTTTTGTATGGGACGTTCAGTTTTCCAGCTCAAGATGACTGCTGCCTTGTGGTTGGAGCATTATGGAGGAGTGCTAATGGTGCACTTTCCCTCATGCATCACGCAGCCACTGACATTGGGATCGCTCAGTTTTGGGACAGTGCATTGAATCAGTCCCGGAGAGTTACAACCCTTGAACTGTAATGCTATAATTTTGTTATATTACTGATTGTATATATATCAATCATTTGCATTGTTAGCATTAAAAATCTCTTTTCAGATCACTTGGCGCGTGATGATGCAGTTAATTTCTTGCTCTGCAGATGGGCTGTAAAGTTTTATTGCAGGTTTATATTTTTAGTGAGGTATTTACGCTATCAATCCAGATCTCTAAGGTGGTTTGCTGAGGGGAGGTTGCTGTACTTAAGGGTGGGCATTATCACCGGCACGCTACCAATATTGGGGACATGGAAACCATGCGTCATTTATTTTATTTCTTTACCTGAGTGTTTCACTCTAACTACCAGCTCTTCTTAAAATCAAGGACATATCCATGCTCTTACTGCAAATAACTCATGTTGGGAAATATCTGGTTTCATGGATGATATACTGAACCTTTTGTGATTCCTTCACATTGACATAACACTTGATACAAGATGTAACATCACTTTTATGGTATTTCTTGCATCTTATATTTCTGTAACCTTAAACCAAGTCACTTTTCAATGTAGTTGTTTATTTTGAAAAGCTGCAAATAAAAAAGTAAAAAAGCCTGTCTTTCACCCCAGTCCTCAGAATCTCAAGTTGACAGCTTGGCTCCTGAAAGGAAGAGATTGCTAAGGTGGGATACCACCAGTCGGTGTCGACACCATGACATTGTCGAGAAGAGACTCTACAACCTCGACATGTAAGAAGCACTGGACAACATTCACAAAATGGTGCTCTAGTATATCAAGAGCACCTGAAAATGCATCTAATGTGGACATACTAACAAGAAGAGCTGGATAAGGGATTTTCACCATTGTCCCTGAGGCTACAGCTAGTGGCAGTAGAAACACGTGGTCAAATCAGACATCGCCGGGTACACACCCTGACATACAATGTTTTCTCAGTGCGGCTTCAGATGTCTGCCCCAAAGTCAAACAAGTCACTGCACCGTGGAAGCTCAGTGTAGCCCTCAGAGCAATGACCACAGCCCCATTTGAACCACTGACCACAATAGACATAAAATGAATGATCATCAAGATGGCCTTCCTGGTGGCGGTCTGTTTGGTAAGAAGGACAAGTGAACTACAAGGGCTTTGCAAAAGGGCCGTACCTCATATTCTATGAGGACAGGGTGGCATTAAGAGCGATATTCCCATTCTTGCCTAAAGATTGCTTCAGGCGTTCATTTAAAAGAAAAAGAAAAAAAAGATTGAGCTACCGCACAGCTGCCGACAACAGAAACCAATGTTGATCCAGGCCTTTGCACTCTAGATGAAAAGAGTCAGGCCACCTACATAAAGAGAACAGAAGAGTTGAAACGAGAGACTGTTTGTCATGGTCCAGGGCTGCAGAAAGAGCTACACGGCCTCACACTCCACTATATCATCATAGCTAGAAACATCAATTCAGGCAGCATATAAAGCAAGTTTGCAAATGCCTCCAGACTTTAATGCCCACTCTACTAGAGCTGTCGCCACCTCTTGGGCCGAGAGAAACATGGCAACCGCAGAACAGATCTCTGCAGCAGCTACAGTACTTGGACCTCAATTCATATGTTTACCAGCCACTATAGACTCGTTGAGTCCTTTGAACATAAGACCAGTTTCAGTTGCTCAATACTGCTAGTGGTTAGACCACACCCTTCAGAACACGACGTGTCTCCCCACCCATAATACTTCTGGGTACTGCTTTTTAGAACTAGCTGTAAGCATCTTGGAGTGCCTCAGCGATGATCCCTCACAATGGTAGTTTACTCACCTGGTAAAGGGGGGTTGGGGGTATACATTTCTGAGGTACTCCATATCCTTCCCTGGAGACTATTGTGCCCAGACATGGTGTGACAGTTTTCCGCTGGCATTCTGTATGGGCAGGATTACTTAGAGCAAAGTAATAGGAAATTGTGATTGGTTGGCATCCATGGCACTCCAGACATTACCTCATGGGTTTCAGCCCACCTGATAGGCTAGTGATGCACTGACCCAGATCAAATTTCCAACATATCCAGGTCCCAGAAACCCCTGCTCTCCAGTTTGAATCGTGCATCTGAACAAGGCGTAGCACACCAGGAACCCCTGTCTGCTCTTCAAGGTAAGAACTTTAAAAAAAGGCTATATCTTTCAAGCTATAGCTGTTATATGACCATAGTCATAATTGTTCCTAAACAGGTGCAGCTATTTCTGTGTTTTTATTGGCTGGTCCTGCTCAGCGTGGTGGAAATGCTTGGGGTAAAAGTGCCCTCTTGCTGGTTCCCCCTAACCCAGCGTTAAGGAGTCTTAGCCAGCCACCACAGCGGGACCTTTTAAATTATAAAATTTATATTGTTGAATCCCTTATGGTTTTTCCATGTCCTCGGCCCTCCAGGGCGTTCCGCCTAGGCCCAGGCAGGCGGCGTGGCCACCACGCCAGTCCCTTGACCCGTCGCTCGGCTCAAACACCCACCCCTCCCTCCTTTCTCCTCTGTCGTTTCCGCCGCCCGCTGGTGGCGGCTCCTCCTCCGGCGCCCATTGCGCTGTGTCTCCAGCGGGCAATGCGCGCGTCTCCCTCAGTCAGGTGAGGCTGGGAGCAGCTGGGTCTCGTTTGGAGCCTCGCCCCTCTCGCGACTGGCGCGTCCGCCTAGGCCTCCGCTAGGCCTTCCGGCACGCCAGCCGTACGTTGACTCCAACCTAAGCTCTCTCTCTCCTGGATCGCTGCTCGTACATCGCGGCATACTTCTCTCATAGAGAGAGAAAGGGAGAGAGAGAGAGAGAGAGGGAGAGAAGGATAGAGGCGGGGGGGGAGTGAGAAATAGAGCCTCAATCCCCTAGGCAGGGGCTCGGCCCGCGGGGGGTCGGGTAGTGAAGGGCAGGTCCTTCTAGGACACAGTGGGGATCTGCACATCAGGCAGATTAAGCAGCGTAAATTCTACAGGCACTCGCTTGGTGAGCAGCGTTCTCAAAAAGAAAGGGTCTCTCAGCTGATACTTTGCCTGGCTGGAAAGATTGTTCTGTCTTGTTTTAAGGTGAAAGGGGTCATTAGAAACTCTCCCTGGGAGAGCATTGCTGGTAGACCACCACCTGCACCCTTTTCGTTATACAAATTCAAGGATCTCTTCTGGGAGTGTCTTAATGAGCCAGTGCACTGCCTCAAACTAACAGTAGAAGCAGAGGTTTTTAGGCAGCCAACTGTTACCTTTCATTCTGAGGTACAGTTCTTTCTCCCTTGGGTATTTAGAAGATTGTGTACCTGTTGTTAAGGGGGGTGAGACAAGGTTGGAACCTGGCATCTGGTGAAGCTAACAGAGAAGGGTCGGGGGCCCTTACAACCCCTTTGCACGCCAGGGTTCCATTCCACCACCCGGGTCCCTCACACAGCGACCCTGGCAGGTGTTGTTTTCTTCGTCTGGTCCTCATCCAGTGCCTCGGCCACCTCCCATAGCGGGCCCTGGCACTAGACCACCACCCGACGTTGCAGGGGTCCTCACATAGCACCCCCCAACCTCGGGCACACCATCTGCAGCCTCTGTGATACAGGGCTCCCTTAGCACGTAAAAAAAAAAAAAAAAGAAAAGAGCAGGACGGTCTCCTAAATATACCTCTCTCTATTCCAGATGGTGAAAGCAAAGAAATGCTCCGCGTGCAGCGCCATCCTCCTCCCCCCCCCAAACCCTGGGCCCCCGCTGTGCGGCCTGCCTTCTAGACGACGACGACTCCTCCTTAGAACGGACCCCGCCACTGGCCCCCAGTAACCCTGGACTCAGCAACCCTACGTGGATGGATCCGGGCTCCTTTCTGATCTGGAATCAACAGACCGCGGTGGCCATGATGGAGAGCCAGCAGAACTTCATGCTCAAAATCATGGAGAAGCTGGAGGCCCTTACCAAAAATAGGACAAGACCATCCAACTCGGAACCCGAAAAGGCTGGGGGCCAGCCAGAGGAACTCCCTATTCCCGAGGACCTCCTCCCGACCATCCCTATCGACAACACGCATGAGGACGGAGAGAGAGATGACGCCGGGGACGAGGATGACGCGGAGTCGGACACCGAGGATACTGAGCTACAGATGGCCCCTTCGCGATTTGAGTTATGTTCCTTCGACACCATCCCAGGGCTCATGAAGGTGATCAAGGCCCAATGGGGTTTGACACTAAGACTCTGAAGAAGGCGGAACTGAATCTAAACTCGACCCGATGATCCAGCTAAGGCCGACAACCACAGAGACTTTTCCTGTCTGCCCAGCTATTGAGGACATTTTTAACACGGAGTGGCAATCCCGGACCCAGGCAGGATGCCAAACCGCAGAACCTGGACAGAGGATGTATCCGTGCAAGGGGTAGAATCGGACGCTTGTGCAGGGCCCCACCATCGACCCTCAGGTGGCAGCACTCAGCAAGAAGACCGTGTTCCCTTGCGCATAAGTCTCAAAGACCCTGCAGATAAAAGGTTGAGGACATGTTAAAAGGTGTTTGAGATTGGGGGCATCATTGCTAAGGCAGCTACCACAGCCATTTACATTACTCGGGCACAGATCCGTTGGCTCCAAGAACTCCAGGAGCAGGCTACCCCTAAGTCCAGGGAGGCAGAGCTATTGGAGTGCACCCTGGATGCTGCCAGGTATCTGGCCGATATGGCGGTAGACACTCTGCGTCTCCAGGCAAGATCCACCGCTATCACCAACCAGGGCCCGTAGGGCTCTGTGGCTGAAGCTATTGGACGCAGACCATGAATCTAAATCGTTGTTGCAGAATCTGCCCCTGCGGGGGAAGCATGTGTTCGGGGAGGGGCTGCAAGACTATCTAAAGCAAAAAGAGGAGGGTAGGGACCTCCTCAAGAATAGGTACAGGCCTTCTTACCTAGCCTCTTCCAGGCGGAGATTTCGAGGGAGGAGCAAACCTTACCAGCCCCGTCGAGACACACCTCAGCGATCTCAATCCTTTCGAGGACCTAAGCTCATCCACGGTTTCCGTGGCCCTCACGCTCAGAACTTTCAGCCCTCAGCGTTCAGAGCACGGGGCCAAAGACCAGGAGGGAGAGGTAGAGGATTCAGGGGAAACAGCAGTGACTGCTTCCCACCTCCGCACAGGGCCAGGATCCCTACCCGGTGGGCAAAGACTCGGCCTCTTTGCCCACCAATGGATGACCACAACGAACAGATGGGTGCGAGACGTAGTGTCAAAGGGTACTCCATAGAGTTAACCCATGCCCATATTCCTCACAGGTTCGTCTCATCTCCCATAACCAGGAGGAAGGCATCCCCCACCAGGTCCAACAACTCTTATCAGAGCTGATCCAGAATCGGGCCATCCAACCCGCACGATTCTGGAGCAGGAGGAGAATCTACTCCATCTTTTTCTCATCTCCAAAAGACGGGGAGCTCAGGCCAATCCTAGACCTAAAGTTCCTAAACCAGCATGTAGTCCCACACCGGTTCAAGATGGAGACCATACGTTCCACTCTCCGTTGTATCCGGGTAGGCGACTTTCTGACATCTATCAATTTAAAGGACGCCTACCTCCACATTCCCATCATCTGGAGGCACAGGCAATTCCTCCGTTTCCACATACTGGGCCATCACTTCCAGTACAAGGCGCTACCCTTCGGACTGTCGTCAGCCCCGAGAGTCTTCACCAAGGTCTCGATAACCCTAGTGGCCAGACTCAGGGAACAGGGACTGACATCATCCCGCACTCTAGACAACTGGCTCATTCATGCCCGATCCAAAGTCCAGGCTCGGACGACACGGAAATCACCATCCAGGCACTTGAGGACCATGGCTGGGTGGTAAATTTAGAAAAGAGCCATCTCAGTCCCACACAACAGATTGAACATCTGGGGCGATCATCAACTTGGCGAAGGATGGGCAAACCGGCCCAGCGTGAATCCACAACCTCAGGGAGCTGGCGGCAAGATGAGGGCCAGCTCACACTCCACAATGGGAAAGATCACCCAATTGCTGGGCTGTATGGCCTCCTGCATAGACCTCGTGCCTTGGGCCAGGTGGCACATCACGCCCGCTCAAAACCACGTCCTGTCCGGGGAGCGACGACGCAGCACAACCTCCACTGCGTGGTACCTCTACCCCAGGCAGTAAGATCCTCCCTAACTTGGTGGACGCTGGAAAGGAATCTATCCAGGGAGTTCTCTCGAACCACCCCCAGTCGCCATAGAGATGGACGCGAGCCTTCGGGATGGGGAGCTTGTCTAGAGAGTCAACGGCACAGGGCCGATGGTCACCAGCGGAGGCGAGACTCTCCATCAACATCCTGGAGATGAGGGCCGTGTTCCATGCGCTGAGGGCATTCAGGCACCTAATAACCGGTCGGGCGGTCCTGATCCGTTCCGACAATCGCGTGACGGTAGCCTACATAACGAAACAGGGCGGGACCAGGAGCAGAGCCATGATGAGGGAGACAACGGCGGTCCTCAACTGGGCCCAGACCCACCTCATCCACCTGAGCGCAGTCCACCTCGCAGGGAAACTGAATGTCAGGGCAGACTGGCTCAGCAGACAACAAGTACACCCGGGGGAATGGCACTTACACCTAGCGCTATTCCAGGAGATCCAGGTGGCATGGGGGCCCGTGTCCATGGATCTCATGGCATCTCGGGAGAACGCCCAGGTCAGCAAGTACTACTCGCGCTTCAAGGACGGTCTCTCCCAAGGGATGGACGCCCTATCACAGGTCTGGAGGAGGGGGAACGCTTACGTCTTCCCACCCCTCCCCCTGATCCCCCCAGGTCCTTGCCAAGATTCGGGTAACAGGCCTCACGGTCATCCTAGTGGCTCCCATATTGGCCACGCAGAGCCTGGTTCGCTGCTGCACGAGAAATGACCGTGGACAACTTCGATACCCTACCGCCGGATATGCTTTCACAGGACCAGTGCTACACCCAGCACCTCGGACCCTGAAACTCACGGTCTGGCTTCTGAAAGGAGGAGACTGAAAGCAACAGGGTACCACGAATCGGTAATCAGTACCCTATTCCGGTCCAGGTGGGCCTCCACCACATCTACATACAAAAGGCAATGGGCCATCTTCACGCGGTGGTGTCGAGAACGGGGGACGGTACCCGAACAGACCAATCTGGCCAACATTCTCCTATTTCTCCAGCAGGGAGTGGATAAGGGCCTGGCACACTCCTCCCTCAGGGTACAACTGTCGGCCATAGGAGCGCACAGGCCTTGTGGAGGGGTACCCCCCAGGTGCGCACCCCGACTCCATACGCTTCTTGAGGGCGGTGGAGATCATCGTCTGAGAACCAGGCTGGTGATCGCCCCGTGGGATCTCCCTATGGTTCTGGAATCTCTCAAATCGGCGCCCTACGAACCCCTCCAAGAGACAGATCTCTTTTGGGTCGGCCTCAAGGCATGCTTCCTGGTGGCCATCTGCTCGGCCAGGAGGGTTGGGGAGCTTGGCGCTCTGTCCTGTGCGGAACCCTACACAGTGTTCACACCACTGGGGGTCAGCCTGAGGACAGTTCCAGCTTTCCAGCCAAAAGTCCCTACCAACTTCCACAGGAGCAGCCTATCAAACTACCCACGTTCCCTGAGGATCCCACTCAGAGCCACAGCGGGACCCCTCACCTCCTCGACGTGGGATCCGTCCTCGCGGTATACCTGACCAGAACACGCCCCATCCGCAAGACAGAGAGGCTGTTCATCGTCTCTAAGGGCCAGAGGCAGGGGCACGCCGCTTCCAAGTCTACCATCGCTGGATGGTTAAGACGAGTCGTCCAGAACGCATACACAGCCAACCAACTGATTCCACCACAAGGGATCAAGGCCCATTCCACCAGAGCGGTGGCTGCTTCCTGGGCGGAGAGAGCTAGTGTGTCCACGGAGGACATCTGCAGAGCAGCCACTTGGTCCTCCATACACACCTTCGCCAGACACTACAGGCTGGAGCAACTCCTGGGCCGTTCGTCCCTCCTTCGCGACCCAGGTCCTAACTGCAGCTTCCTCAGCCGGTCACTCTTAGTCGCTCTTTTCCTCCCGGAGGACTAACTGCTTCTTATCTACCCATGAGGTAATGTCTGGAGTGCCATGGATGCCAACCAATCACAATGGGTGTTTACTCACCTGGTAAAGGTGATTGTGTTGGTTGGCATCCATGGCACTCCAAGGCCCTCCCTCAGAGTGGCTAGAATGACCGGCTCAGAGCCAAAAGGGGTACCGAGTATCCAGTCTCTTTTTTGGGGGGATAGACAACGTGAACGATGACATGACAAATGACTTGTCGAACTCCCGGGTTCGAGTTAGATTGTTATAATAGGGGAATAAAGTTCGGGCCCCAGGGCCTTCTTTCTGTCATGTCGTAGTCCGACTCCTTTGTATCCTGGCTCAAGCTTCTGGTATCTATGCTAACGTTATACACTGTATGTCTCCTTCTTTATACTAATTAACCTTATTTCAGCTATGGAAGATTCGAACTGGAGAACAGGGGTATCTGGGACCTGGATATGTTGGAAATTTGATCTGGGTCAGTGCATCACTAGCCTATCAGGTGGGCCGAAACCCATGAAGTAATGTCTGGAGTGCCATGGATGCCAACCAACACAATCACCTTTACCAGGTGAGTAAACACCCATTAATCCTTACCAGTATTAACTGTAACTTGTTCCACTGTCTCTGCTTAGTCACAAGCGTACATGTATAACCAGTTTATTTCAGATCATAGGTTTGAAAGACATTGAAACTGAACTAGTCTGACCAGGTTTTAGCAGAAGGTGGGTCGGATTTCATCTTCAAAGTCACATGTGCATCTATAGCCTATCAACAGTGTTGGGTAAGTTACTTTTCTATTACGTTTGGAAACTTGTTTCCATGAGCTCTGTGCAGTCACTAGCAAGGATGAAGTACTAGAAAAAGTAATACACCTTACAATTATAGTTACTTATTTATTTTTATACAACAGCAATACAAAATAACAAATTAACAGATTACATTTTTTGAAAGTAATAAGTTAGTTACTAGTTACTTTCAAATAAATGTAATCAGTTACAGTTACAAATTTCTTTTGTATAAAAAGATATAAGTAATTGTAACTCTAAGGTGTATTACTTTTTCTAGTACTTCTCCATCCTTGCTAGTGACTGCACAGAGCTTTCTGGAACAAGTTTCCAAAAGTAATAGAAAGTAATAGAAAAAAGTAACTTATCCAACACTGCCTATCAGATGAACATAAACCTAGCTGTAAGGATATTGGAGTGCTTTAGAGACATACACCTCCACAATCACCTTTACCAGGTGAGTTAATTACTATTACCAACTCTCTGTAGCCTAGAACTGGGATCACACCTTTGTCTTTCTGAAGCACTCTTAAGTTTTAAACTTCTTACACATAACACACTGACCTTACTTCACTCTTCTGAGAGTCTATTTACCTCACTAGGGTGACACTCTTACTTATTTTATTTATTTATTTAGCTTTTGTTAACCAGGTAAGTACACGAGACAAGACAATTGCCTATTTTCAGGTCCAACCCGGGAGAGTACAGGAATTACAGATTTAAATACATAGGATGACATGGTACAGATTAGAAACAGGTTACAAGTCATGTGAGGAAAACATGATACAGATTAAAACAGTTTACCAATCATAGTGAGGCATAGTTTTACACAGTATGCACACAACAGAATAACGCATGTAACAACTAAGAGCAGTACAAGACGTACAATTAGAGATTTGTTTCATCTTTAATATTTTACAAGCCATTTCATAGGATGTAAACTCTGCTTATGGTTAGGAATAACAAATGGATCCCTGTCCCCTCTGCTCCAGGAGATCTACATTTTCGGATTTAGCCAAGCATAAAACGCTCTAATAGATGAACTGAACAGGCTGCCAGCTGAAGAAGTCTGTCTGCCGCCCACACAGTGTGAAATTCATACCACTCTCTGGACTCTCAGCCTGGAACTTGAACATGGTCTCTCACTCTGGCCTTCCTGTATGTGTCTTCTCCCCGTTACATGTTTGTTCATAACTAATATTTTATCCATTGCATATTCACAACAAATACAGAAAAAGTACACAGCTGAATATCTCCATTATTTTAACGATACAATTCAGCACATTCACACGTGTTACATCGCCGGGGTGGGGTCTGGTTAAAAACAAAACAAAGCTGCATGCAGTTTTCTACACAGTTTGCTAGTGGCACTAGGCACTGACCAAAAGTGCAGTAATGTAGACTATAAATTGTTCAGAAACTGCTTACTCAGAACCACAAGCGTCCCAAGTCTGAAAAGTATATACTGTTGTTATAATTGCAGTAAAATTGGTACATCAGTTGCAAGATGCAGTACCCCCAGTACACAAATAACTAGAGCTGAATTAGCAAAAGTAAGTTAACCATTTCTTGGAAATATTTAATAATCTTATTTTCCTGATTAGTTACATAGAGCAGCTAGATACAGAAGGAATCTTTCACTGTAGTTGAGCTTCTGGCAGCGGGCGGGGGGTAATATGTTTTAAAGCAACCTACATGGTTTCAATGGGAGGAGGTTGGGTGTTTAAATTATGATTCTCACTGAAAATGAAAACATACAAAAAAACTGTAAAAATAGAAATAAATATACATAAAAATCACATTGTTGTAATTTCAGTGTAAAATCAATTCAAACACACAGTCCTTTGGTACTGTTACTTCAAATGGATAGGTCACATATTGCATTTTCTTTAAAATTGTAACATTTAAAATATATATATATTTTTAACAAAGATTTTTTTTTATTTAAGAAACTTTACAAGTTAATAAAACTTACTAGAAACTGAACCTGGTAGAGGATACAAAGGCTTGATAAGGCAAACCTGGATTAAGAAATATAAAGCAAGGAGGATGAGGGATGGGGAAGAGAGGCCTCAGGAGGAAAAGAAGGATCCCTTGGAGAGTGATGACTGTGACAGGGTGGAATAGGACCCTATCCCATTTGTTATGGAGAAAGTGTTTAAATGCAAGGGTCTTCCTTTCCTGTCTCTTTCTCTGTCTGGTTGTGCAACCTAATTTTCCTGTGAGACCTCGGACTTGATCAACCAGACGATGTCACAATTCTTTGCCTCTCACTGTCTCTCAGTCTCCCTTGCTGTCTGTCTTTTCCTCCCTTGCATACTTGCTGATATAAAAATATGTGCAAATCATTGTATAGAAATGTAACTGATATTGAGATCCCTTTTGTTTGGAAAATGTATAGCATTACTGTTGAAATGTATATAATTATAATTTGAGATGACTGTAAAAAGCTAATGGAAAACTCCAGCGGTTACTTGAGTGCAAATGTTGAGCCTTTTGCAAAAGCTGTAGGGGCCTCAAGAAGCACACTGTGTTCTAGTAGCTCCTGAAACTTACAAGAACAGAACAGTTACAAGAATAGGATGCTTGCCAAGAGTGGGGGTTGAAAAGACTTATATAAGAGCTAAGCTGCAACTGCAAAAAAGATTATGAGAACAAGGGACACAGAGACTGAAAGAAAACTTTATTTTGTTTTGCCTTTGTAAATAGTTATACTGAACACGTTTATTTTATGATACTGCTAGTGTAAATAAAGAATTTTTGTGAATTCTACAACTGCTCCTGGTGTTTCCTATGCTTCCTGACCTGTGCCTCAATGACAATGACATATCTTGTGCAGTGGATGCATGACAACTCACATGTGTAGTCTGTGGAGGGTCCTTAATATTAAGCACAGCCCCATTGACATCTCAGACAATACTATGGTCATTGTGATAGTCTCTGCTAGGGAGTAAAGGGAGGCCCACCCCATGGAAATTCCCCACGAATGTTGGGAGATGAGTTTTATGAATATCTAGAGGAGCAGTGGAAGACCTATCAGGGTTAACGCAGGCTCCCCACATCAAAGGCAACAGTCCGGATGCTGGGAAAGCATAAATGAGGGAATGATTATTAGCTATATGGTCCGAGTCAAGAAAAAGAGACAGGAAAAAATCAATGTGGAGTCTCGTTTGAAGGACTTGGAGAAAGCTGGTGGCGGAGGACAAAAGGGAGAGGTGAAGGCTATGTTGACAGCTACCAGGGAGGCATTAAATGCACTAGTACGAGGATAAGCATGGAAATCGTGGTTCTGTAAGAGACAGATGTTCAAGTGGGGCAATAAACCTGGGCCATTTATGGTGTGCCTGATGCGGGGCGGGGAGTGCCCTACCCGGACACCGGGGATTAGAGATGAGGGAGGCACTTTTCAGCGTAAAATGAGGAAGGTTAGGGAATGTTTCAGGAGTTTTTATAAGAAGCTCTATAGCACAGAATGTGGAGGTAAACTGGGCTTGGCTAGGGAGTTTCTGAGCTGAGTAACGCTTCCGAAGGTCACAGGAGAACAGAAAGATAAACTGAGCGAGTCTATCATAAGGGCAGAGGTGCTGAGGGCCATACAGAATTTAAAGGCAGGCAAGGCTAGTGGACCCGACGGATTTCCAGCAGAATATTATAAAGATATGGCAAATCAGCTGGCGGGCCCACTGTGTGAGGTCTTTCAGCAATGGGAGGAGGGGGAGGGGTCACACTTCCTGACTCGTGCTTAGATGCAGTCATTTGTCTCATCCCTAAGCCAGGAAAAGATATGATGGAGTGTGCCTCATACAGGCCCATCTCTTTGCTGAATTGTGACTTAAACATTTTGGCAAAGATTCTGGCTACCAGGCTGGAACAGGTCCTTCCAAACCTTATTCACCCAGACCAGACCGGGTTCATAAAAGGCGCCTCTTCTACCATAATGTTTGCTGCTTATTGAATGTAGTATGGAGAGCGAATCACTTGCAAGAAGATGCTTGCATTATATCTGTGTGTAACCCCTCGGTGGCGCTATCCCAAGGGATACTACTCCTGCCTGAGTGATCAGCTGCAGGTTGAGGGGCCCAAGCTCGTAAAAAGAGTGCGTCCACCCAGAGGACAGGGTTAATGGCAGCATGATTGCTCTGGGTACAGCCCTCCGGGACACTGATACCCCCCTCTTTCCCCTCTAGTGGCCAAGGCAAGTCTGAGCTAACACAACCCCAGCACACATTGTAATGCACTGTAGACTCTCTTTTATCACACTTACCACTAGGGCTGGATTGGCTGGAACAGCCCTGAGACCCCTGTAAACAAGGCCTGTAACAGTAAACAACAACAGTACTTTCAATATAGAGGAACTTTAATTTGAACTTGGTTACAGGGAGCTACCCTGATATTTACTCACTCTACCCCAGACCAGGCAGTTCTCAGATGAAATAAGACCTGTAGACACAGTTGAATACAGATGAGAATGAAGTCTCTCGTGGTCCTCGTCGTTGATGCTGGTCTTTAGGCTGGCAGAACAACATAAAATAGGCCAAGAAAACATGCAACACAAAATGTTTTCGAACTGCTCGGTCTTGCAGCAGTAGAACTACACACATTTATATGTAAAGGCAACTTGGTCCTTTCTGGTCCTTCCAGGCAGGATGCAGACTGATCCTCTCCTCAAGATTATGGAATCAGATTATCTGCAGCTGCAGGCAGCAACTACCAGGCTGGAAAAATGTGGACCCGCGGACCAATTGCACAAAACAGTCTAGGCCTGACCTCTGAGAGCTGGCAGAATCCCAAAGGCACACACACTAGCTCTCGGGCTGTCTCTTCACAATCTCCTTTTCAGCAAAAGACCCTTTTAATAAATGTCCCACTGTTCTGTAGCCCTAACAGTTCCTCTTAAGAGTCCAGTTTTAATTGAATCAAATGTTCCCCAGGAGTCATGGCTCCTGTATCACACCACCCTGGCAAACACACAGAGCTCATAATATTCATAAGGGCCTTCAGTGCCTGAGTTTGCCACTTGACCTTTTAGGTGTTCTGGAGGCAGCGCCAAAGCGGCTGGCATTTTGTTTAATTTCAAATACATTCCACTTTATTTTAAGTCCCGGTGCCTATTTAACTTAACCATGGCACTGGGAACTGGAGACAAGACACAGAACAGCTTTTGACCACAACGGCGTCTGATGCGCAGTGCGCTTCTCGATCGGGTAAGTAGTGGTGGCCCAGGGATATGCCGACTACCGCAAAGGAATTGGTAGAGCCCTGGAAGGGCCCATTTAATGGGGGGACTGGGGAAACAGCAAACAGCCACTTAAGGATGGGCGGATGCTGGAGACAGCAGGAGGCACCTGAAGTACGCTACAGGTAAGCCAGCAAATGGGGGGCGTACCTCCTCTGCCTTGGAAAGCTTGGTGTCCGTGTCAAGTCTTAAAATATATCATTAACCACTAATTCATTTTCAGATATACTTTTGCTAGCACTCTTATTACAATATAAACTGTGTACATGAAACATACTATTACTTTTAGTCTTTTTAGCATTGTACTAGGTTTCTGATTTCAGTAGGTATACTTCAATGGCTTAGCATTCTTATTACTGTAACTGTATGACATTTTCAACAATATCATATTTACCACATTATTTTGAAACACTTCACCTTATTCCCCTCTGGTTACCCTTAAACCCCTTGTTGTACTGAGAGGGCACCTTTATCCGGGTGGAGGGTTTGAATACCATTTTGGGCAGGAAGTTTGACGTGACATAGACCCCTTTGTGGACAACATTCATGTGCATATTGACAGGCCGACCTGGGATGTCATAAGTGAGCTTCAAAACTGGCTTTACAGCTTGCTCAGAACTACGTGGCAAAGGGGGCACTGGCACTGCGTGGTGAAGCTCATTATCATTTTCCAGGGTTATTTCGGCAAAGTCCGGTTCATTCACAACATCACTTTCTGGTTCTTCGTTGATACTTTCAGTGGTAGGAAACAGTTCATGTAGCCCACTCAGTTTGTTCTCACCTGCACTGTCCATTGTAGGTTCACTACCTGCCTCTTGGGGTTCAGCTTGAGGTATTTCCATTAGTTCCACCATACACAGAGATCCAACTTCATCAGGTTCCATACTATGAGCGTGACTTCCTGGAGGTTCAGGCACAAGAGATGAACTAGAATCTGGCACCACAGCTGGGGGTTCGGGTTCGTCCCCATACTTAGCAGAAGGAATTCCCTGGAACACTCTCTTCAGTTCACAAGAGGGATAGAAAACAGAACAGAATTCACATTCGCTATCACTTTCGGTGTTTGCATTGTCTGCAGAATTTAAGGCATTTGGAACAACAGATTGGGAAGCAGGGGTTTGCTGATCTTGTCACTTCCCTTTAGTGGTTGATCTAGTGGCTGGACGCCGAGGAGCATCAGTCTCTTGAACGTTGTTGATCACTATTTGGCCGATGGGTAACAGGTGGTTCCGTGGATAGTTTTCACAGCACAGGGTCCCCTTCCGGATGTATTTTATACACTGGTAGATCGGGAACTTACTAACTACAATGTATGGGATGTGACTCCAGCGGTCTGCTATTTTATGTTTTCCTGTTAGTCCAAAGTTCCTCATTAGCACCCTGTCACCTGGTTGAAGCTCTTGGGCTTGTACACATTTGTCTTGCCGGATTTTATTAGGTTTCTTTTTGCAGCCGTGATGTTTGCAAGCTGATAGGCAGGGTCAAGCTCAGCTTTCAGGTTTTTTACATACTGTGGATAGTTGTCTGATCTAACACCATCTGGCGACACTCCGAAACATACATCTATCGGGAGGCTAGCTTCTCTGCCAAACATGGGGTGGTACGGTGAAAACCTAGTGGCATAGTTTTTGGTACAGTTATAAGCATGTACAAGTGCATTTATCTGCTGACTCCACTTTAGCTTATCTGGAGGCTGCAAGGTGACCAGTATATCCAGTAGAGTCCTGTTGAACCTTTCGGGTTGCGGGTCTCCTTGGGGGTGATATGATTTTTTTCTGGATTTTGTTACACCCCATAGGAACAACAGTTCTTTAATAAGTCTACTTTCAAAGTCATGCCCTTGGTCTGAATGAATGCACTGGGGGGCGTCATAATGTACGTAAAACTTGTCTATAAGTACCTTGGCAACAGTTTAGGCTTTTGGTCTCTGGTTGGGTAGGCTTTGCATAACTCGTGAAGTGATTGGTAAGTACCAGGATGTTGGAAATGCCCTAGAATCTGGCTCGAGATTGAGGAAGTCGACACAGACAAGTTCCTGGGGGCACTCGCACTTATATTTACCATAGGGCAGCTCTTTGGGGTGGGGCCTTGTGCTGAAGACAACTACTGCATGTTTTAATGTGATGTTTGATGTTTTGACTCATTTTGGGCCAATAGAAATGTGTCCGGGCCAGATCAAGAGTTCTTTCACCACCCAAATGTCCCATTTGGCCATGTAAGGCTTTTAGAACAGCTTCTTTGAATTTTGCTGGGAGTACTAATTGCTTCCTTACAATTTCACCTTGGCTGTTGGTAAGCTCTCGGTACAACAATGTCTCTTGAAGCTTGAGCTTGGTCCCCTCGTGGAGAAGCAAAACAGTATTGGGGTCCCTGGATTGCACCTTGGAGAGGTCTTCCCCCTTTTTCAAAGCATTGATTACTGGTCTAGTCACTAGATCATAGTGCTGTTCTCTTTGAATGTCAGCTGGCGTTAGCTGTGGTAGGGAACTCAAGTCCAAAGCGGTGAAACTACAATAGGCAGCTAGCACGCATTTTTCTGGGGGTCCCAAACAATTTACAGGTTCGTAGGACAGAACTTCTTCTTGGTCAAACCTATGGCACAGTGCTTTTACAGACTGCTCAGGGATGTGCACCCACTGTTGGTCAGGCACCGGTCTTCGAGAAAGAGCACCTGCATCTATGTGGTTTAGACCTGGTCGGTATTCCACCGCATAGTTATAAGTTGCTAGGGCATAGAGCCATCTGTGTCCGGTACCATCTAGTCTAGCTGTCGTTTGAATGCAAGTTAAGGGATTTTTATCAGTCTTGACTAGGATTTTGGCACCATACAGATAGTCATGATATTGGTTGAGTATGGCCCACCTCAGAGTGAAAAACTCTAGTTTGTGCACCGGATAGTTCTTTTGGACAGGGTCAAACTTCTGCTAGCAAAGGCGACAGGGCACAGGCCATCCTGATGTTCTTGGTAGAGTACTGCTCAAGACTACTCAAACTGGCATTTGTGTGCAACACATAAGGCTTGATGGGTCAGCATAAGAATATAGGCGCTTGAGTCAGCCTGTATATTATCTCTTCAAAAGCAGTGTCACAATCAGAAGTCCGTCTTTTTCCAAACAACTCATTTGGCCTGAAATATGTTTTTCCAGTGTCTTGGCCAGAACCCTTCTTGACCTTTTTTAGTTGGTGGATACCCTGAGTCAAGTTTAACGGACAAATCACCTTGATGTAGTCCTTGACAAATCGCGCTAGTAGCCACAGAATCCAAGGAACCTTTCAAGCTCATTTAATGTGTTGGGCTTTGGCCAGCTGGTTAAAGCTTCCACTTTACTGGGATCAGTTTGTATGCCTCCGATGATGCAATGTGGCCCACATATTTGACCAAACTCTGGAAAATTGGCATTTATCAATAGACAACTTAAGACTGAACTCTTCAGGTCTGTCCAGCACTTTGAATAAGCGAGTCTCATGCTCCTCTAGAGTTCTTCCAAAGATTATGATGTCGTCCAGGTAGACGAGACTCTCCAAAAGAGTCATGTCCCCCACAGCACACTCCATCAATCATTGAAAAGTTGCTGGCTCACCTGAGATGCTTTGGGGCATGCATAGGAACTCATAGAACCAAAACGGACAAATGAAGGCATTTTTTCCTGGTCAGCAGGGGCCATTGGGATCTGATAGTATCCGCTTCAAAGGTCGAGGATGGAAAGCCATTTGCTCCCATTTAGACAATCCAGGGCATTCTGTATGCGCAGCATTGTGTACTGGTTGAGCACAGTTCTTTGATTGAGGGTCCTATAATCAACACACATACTGACAGAACCATTCTTCTTCCACACCATAACAATTGGGGAGGCATATGGACTGTGGGACTCTTGTATGGTGCCTACAGCTAACATCTCTTGTAGATGACGTCTGACACTGTCTATGTCAGCAGGAGCTAGGCATCTGGACCTCTCCCTGAAGGGTCTCTCCATTGTGCAACTGAAAGTGGTGTTCAGCACCCGTGACACAACCAACATCCCATTCTTGGAGGCAGAATACCTTGTCTCTCTGGGCCAGCTTGCTACTGATCCTGGTTCTCCAGCTGTCTTGGAGTGGTGAATCTCCAAAATCGAACATATCTGGCGATACCTCGCATCCTTTCAGTGCTGTACTTGGATGGAAGTACAGCAGTGTCAGCCAATATACTTTAGCCAGGGTACATCCTCTGGATACTGTGATGTCTCGGTCTGTAACATTTTGCACTCGTACTATCACTCGTCGGGCATAACCATGAGCATGAGCCTGGGCTGGAAGCACATTGGGTTTGAGCAGCAGCTCTTTGGGAAGTTTTCCTTCATCTGGAGCGTCCAGCATCAAAATTGTATTAGTCACATCTCTTTGCAATCACACTTCACTGCAGATACTGCTTTCCGCATTGGGAGGTAGGGTGATAGGGGCAGGGTCTTTCTTCCAGACCATGCCAACAGGCTCATCTTGTTCACTCGGCTCAGGGTACATATGCTTCTCGTAGGCCTTTTTTACTAGAGTGTAAACTCGCAGGGCTTTTTCTGTCCTTTCCTCTGTCTCGTCACACAGCTGGGCCAGGCACCCAAACAGGTGTGCATTTATGCCAGTGAGGATGGGGATGCCATCATAGAGCCAGATAGAAGGGCAAACCAGGGCTAGAGTCTCCAGTATCCTCCACACCAGCAACAGAAGATGGAAAAGAAAGCCACACCTTCAAATAGCCGAGGTATAGGTAAGATGTTTTGCTCAACTCCACACATATATTCCTTCAAGAGGGCGAATGGATGATCAGATAAATGTTGCTCATGCCAATCTTGAAAGATTATAGTGACTTGGGACCTGCTATGTAGCACAGCTCAGCCAGAATCCCATCTATACGCACTGTAGTGTCCATGGATGGGCCTATCCAATTGGACCGTCCAGAGGGACAATAGCAGGGGTTTGACAGACGATTTGGCCACAAAGAAGTTTAAGTTAGGATTTCTTGAACCTTTATGGTGGTTGTTTCCGCACCCTTGGCCACTGATTTGCTCTCAAGCTTTCCTGAAGCCTGTTTACCACCTGTTCTAAGTTTTCTGAGACCGGCACTCTCTCTTCATATGGCTATCCTTACCACAGTTGTGACAAATGATAGACTCCTAGGTCATCCTTAGCGAGAACATTGCGTGAGGAATTGCAGTGGTAACAAGAGATCGGGGTCCGAAGTCTGCGTGCAGTGGTGAGGGTGATGCAACGTGTCGTAAAAGTTCCTTTATGATGGCAGTCAATTTTCTGATCTCCGCACTGGAGCTGGCCTAAGCAGGAGGTGCTGGGGGGGGGCACTTCCACCCCCATGGCCAACACGCTGTGAGAAGGACCTGAATCTTGGTCTATGTGGGGAACGCTTGTAGAGGCGCCCACCTTCATCTCTCTGACTTCCTTTAGTAGCTCTCTCTCCACAACTCGGCCCAGGGTGGAAAATCCTTAGCAGTCTCAGAGTGCTCGTTAGATGCCGATTTCCACCCCTGAACCTCACTTGCCTGATCACTCTTGGTCACTTGAACAGCAGCAGCAGCAGATATTGGTGCAGTCCCCCGGTCACCTTTGCTCAACCCCCACAAATTTCTTTCTTTAGTTCGTCATAGGAGGGGGGCAATTCCAGCCACGTTGCAAGATGCAGATGAAGCAGTAATAACTCTGAGAATGGAGCAGACTTGGATCCAGTCCAGCCTAGTTCATTCTTACTTGTCTGGTGCCAGACTACCCTTTCTGAGGCACTTTTATAGCACCTTTTCAAGTCGAGGTACATACACTGATAATGGCTCCATTTGGTACTGCTGTGTGTTTCTTACTGTCCACCATAGATCCTCATCCAAACGGACTCCATACACATTTTCCAATGCATCAAGATAATCCTGTGCAGTGGCTTCAGGGTTATTGGCACATATGGTAGCCAGAGCAGGACCTTGGAGGCTCTCACTCAACCTCTTTCTTTTCTCTGCTTCTGAACATTGCCATTCAGGTACTAAAGAGGCAACATAGTCTATCCAGGTCTCCCAGTCATCCTTTCCCGGGGGGTTGGGAGGGTGCCCGAGAATATTCCCAACCTTCGATAGGAGTCGTGACTAGCTGCAGGCACAGATATAGGGGCTGGCACTGGCGCGGGCACAGCAGCCGGGGTGGGAGCAGGTACTAGAGTGGATGGAAGTGTTGGGGAATGAACACCCCCAGGTGGCAGGAATAATTTATTAGTCCTCTACGGTCTTCCCCTCCTCTAGTAACAACTTATCAAACTTCTCCTCAAAAGTCTCAGATAAGGGTGGGGTCTCATCCTCCCGGGTCTTTACTGTCTTTAGTTATTACCTCCAGCAACTGGGACCCTTCTGGGGCAGTAGTCTGTGGCACTTTAGTGCTGTCCACAGGGTCACTACACTCCACCCAGGCCATGAGCGCTGGGCAGTTAAATCAGCCTGTTGACCCACCACTACAGTATTTTCAAACATTCTGCTTTTGAAAGTTCCCTTCTACTGTGTCCTTACCCCATGCCCAAGGGATACCAGTATAAGCAAAGTATTATGGGGTCATACTCTTGCCCCATACACCACCCCACCAACTAGTGCACAGCTACTTTTACCAGGATAGCCATTAGCCTTTAACAATATTTCTTGATTTCGGCCACTAGGGGGTGCTAATCCCAGTGGTGCTTCCAAGATGTAACCCCTAGGTGGCACTATCCCAAGGGATACTACCCTGCCTGCGTGATCAGCTGCAGGTTGAGGGGTCTGAGCTTGTGAAAAGGGTGCCTCCACCCAGAGGACAGGGTTAATGGCAGCGTGACTGCTCTGGGTACAGCCCTCCAAGACACTGATTCCCCCCCTCCTTTCCCCTCTAGTGGCTAAGGCAAGTCTGAGCTAACACAACCCCAACACACACTGTAATGCACTGTGGACCTCTCTTGTACCACACCTACTACCAGGGCTGGATTGGCTGGAACGGCCCTGGAGACCCCCTGTAAAACAAGGCCTGTAACAGTAAACAACAATATCACAGTACTTTCAATATAAAGGAACACACAACTAGTTTGGATGCAAAAAGATTTAGATCTGATTTATGAGGGGGATGTGAACAAGGGAGGGGCAGTAATCTAGAGGTTGATTTTAGATGATTGATTCAGGTTATAAGGCATGCACACAAAGGTCCCTGTAACACAGTCACACACATTCTGGGTACCCAGTTGGAACTACAGGCTAGCCTGAAGTGTTGCCTGGATTAGGCTGGCGTTGCAGCTGCAGTTGGGGCCCTTTGGATGGAAAGAAAACACAACATGCACTGTAACCCTTAATTTGTAATCCGGAGCCGGATGGCGCTGTCCAAAACAGTTAACAACCCACAATTAAATCGGATGACACACTTTAATTTGAACTTAGTTGCAGGGAGCTACCCCGATATTTACTCACTCTACCCCAGACCAGACGGTTTTCCGATGAAATAAGACCTGTAGACACGGTTGGATACAGATGAGGATGAAGTCCCTCGTGGTCCTTGTTGAGGATGCTGGTCTTCAAGCTGGCAGAACAACATAAAACAGGCTGAGAAAACATGCAACACGAAACGTTTTCGAACTACTCGGCCGTGCAGCAGTAGAACAACTACACACATTTATATGTAAAGGCACCTTGGTCCTTCCAGGTGGGATGCAGGCTGATTCTCTCTTCTCAAGATTATGGAATCAGATTATCTGCAGCTGCAGGCAACAGCTACCCAGGCTGGATAAATATGGACCTGCGGACCAACTGCCGAAAACAGTCTAGGCCAGGTAGGCCTGACATCTGAGCGCCGGCAGACTCCCCAAAGGCACACACTAGCTCTTGGGCTGTCTCTTCACAGGCTCTCCTTTTTCCGCAAAAGCCCCCTTTTATATGGGGCAGATTTCCTGAGATCTTACTGGCTGTCAAATTTGTCTCAAACAGTTCCCAGATGGTTCTTGGCCGGTGTTTTGGTGGCTAGAAATTGTCCCAGTTCATTTTCCACAAGTCAATGATAAACCCCCAGAAGCTCTTTTCTTAAAGCCTGGCTTCCGATTGGTGGCAAAACACTAGAATGTTGGCTGCAGTTAGTTCCCACAGTAATCAATTCCCCTATCTCCTCACATAACTTTCTGGGGCAGCCAGGAATTTAACTTTCATTTAATAAATGTCTCACTGTTCTGTAGCCCTAACAATTCTCCCTTAAACAAGTCCACTTTTAATTGAATCAGATGTTCCCCAAGGGAGTCGCAGCTCTCATAACACACTACCCCAGCAAACACACAGAGATCATAAATATTCATAAGGGACTTCAGTGCCCTGAGTTTGCCCATTGACCTTTTAGGTGCCCTGGAGGCAGCGCTCATGGCGGCTGCCGTTTTATTTAATTTCAAACACATTCCCACTTTATTTTAAGTCCCGGGTGCCTATTTAACTTAACCACAGCACCGGGAACTGGAGACAAGACACAGAACGGCTTTCTGACTGCAACGGAGGTCTGATATACAGTGCGCCTCCTCGATTGTGTGAGCGCTGACCCAGGTATATGCCGACCGCTCGCAAAGGAATTTACGAGCCCCAAAGGGCTCATTTAAATGGGGGGGAACGGGGAAATGGCAAAAAGCCACGAAGGACGGGCGGACGCCAGGAGACAGCGGGAGGCACCTGAAGGCACTACAGGTAAGCCCCCAAATGGGGGGGAGAGGCGTTACATATAGATGCAGAAAAGGCGTTTGATCGGGGGAGTGGGGATATTTGTTTGAGGTGATGTCCCGGTTTGGTCTGGGTGAAGCCTTTATTAGTTGGGTACAGGCGATGTATAAGTCCCTAGGGCACAGATAGTGGTGAACGGTGCACTATCAGAAAGGTTCAACCTGGCAAGGGGAATGAGGCAAGGATGTCCCCTCTCCCCCTTGCTATTTGCATTAGTGTTGGAGCCACTGACGCTGGTAGTCAGACAGTGTAGAAACATTAGGGGGATGGAAGGTGTGCTGGGTATCCAGCATAAAATCACCCTTTATGCGGATGATATGCTCCTGTTTGTGCAGGACCCCCTGTCTTCAGTGCCACCACTGTTGGCTCTAATTGATTTGTTTGCTCAGTTTTCAGAGTATAAAATTAATCTCGGTAAATCCGAATTGCTCTGCTTACCAGGAGGGGGAGGCAGGGAAGGGATATGGGGGTTAAAGGTGGCAAGCAAGTGTTTCACATACCTAGGTATACAGGTGGGTAAATCACTGGGATCTATTTATGAGCTGAACTATACTCCCTTAATTAAAACAACAGAAATTGACTTGTGCAGGTGGGATTTCCTCCCCATATCCTGGCTGGGTAGAGTTAACTTAAAATGAATATCCTACCCAGGATGCTCTACATTATGCAGATGGTGTATTGGATTACCAAGGGGAACATTAAGAGTAGAATCCATGCTTCTAACTTCATTTGGCAGGGAAATGACCAAGGGTTTGTTTGCAGAGACTGATGGCGGAGACTGCTGGGGGATTGAATGCCCTGGATCTTCTGAATTATTACTTGTTCATCCAGCATCACTACATTTATGATTGGGTTAATCAACCGAGGCTTGCTAGCTGGGTGGACTTGGAACGGGTCGGCTGCCCTAGCAGGGTTTCGGCATACCTGGATAGCCAAGGCCAGAAGGCTTATAGAACAGTTGGAGAAGGTAACCCATTGCTAAGGACAGTGCTGGATGGTTGGGGGCAGCTTATGCGTGCCAGGAAGGTATGTTATGTGGAAGCACTTTTGCTCCCAGTAGCTAAGAGCCCTTTTTTCCTGCCAGGGTTGGAGGACCCAGGGTTTCGGGAGTGGGAGTCAAAGGGAATCCTTAGTGTGGGAGACATGTTCCTTAGAGGGACCATGTGTTCCTTTGCAGACTTACAACACTACCTGGGGCTAGACAAGTATCACCTCTTTAGATATCTACAGATTCGTGCTTAGGTAATGGGTTTGGGTAGGGGGAGAGCCGGGACCCACGAGCTGGAACCGTTGGAACAATTAATATATCAGGCCAAGAGGGATACCAAGGGCTTTATCCGGAAGGCAGCACATGCAGGGAAACAGTACTATCCAGACCTAACCCAAAAAACTAAGATGTTGTGGGAAAGGGACATGGGGCTGTAGATAGGAGAGGAGAATTAGAGGATAATGATTACTATGCACATGGGAATAGTGGTTTGTAACAAATTTAAAGAGACCTTTATAAGTTTGTTTACAGACTTTACTGCCCCCCAGTGATAGTGAATGCATTTTACCCAGCAGTCTCGCCCAAATGTGGTAGATCTGACAAGAAATGGGACCTACTTTCATTGCTTCTGGTCCTGCCCAGTATTGCAAGAATTTTGGAAGAAAATAGTACTAGAGGTGTCTCACGATGGTAATTTTAACATTTCTGTTAGACTCCTAGTATGCCTGTTTGGGTTGAAAACTGATTGGGGGGGTGGGTTCTGCTCCCCAGATGGGTTAGGGTTCTGTTGATACTAGCACGACACTGTATCCAAAATATTTGGGTCTCGAATGCTGTACTCACGCTCCAACAGTGGCATACTCTATCATTACAAACACTGGCATTAGAGAGGTTAATGCATGTGGTCAGAGGCAGGGGAGGGCTTCCGTCAGTAGTTGGGCACCTTACCTAGCCTCACTGAGCCCAGGCGGAGGCCTTGGTCCTGCAGGACAGTTTGAGGAGAGCCACAAAGGGGATGGAGCTCCCTGCCCTAGCGGGTAGGATATCCATACTGGAGACCAGACCCTCAACATAAAAGGAGGCTAGGGAACCTGTTTGGATTCAGCCACACCAAATTAAGATACAATTTAAAGGAGAACTAAAGTCAAAATTTGCAAAAAAATATGTTGTGTAGAGTGTTTTGATTTGCAGGTATACTCCTAGTAAGGCCTTCCCTTTATTTGTTGAAATAAGTTTTTTTCTAAATTTGCTTGCTGGTTTTATGGCCCCTGGGGATCTCCATATTATCATTTCTAATGGCCTTTCTTGTTCCTACAATGCCTCCTGTCCCATGTGACTTTGATGTATCCAGGACCATTGATTCAGTGAGTAATAATTGCTGCAGCAGCATCTACTGTCATGGTCCTGAGATTCTGACTTCAACTAAATAACTATCTAATCCAAACCTTAGTTTTTATGTATGTGTTTAGGTCTAGTCAGCAGAAGTGAAAGTTTTGTTTTTAAAGCTTTTCATGTTATCAGACTACACACAACGATTAGCAATGCACACAAATCACTCAAGGTCACAAATGACTCAGATCCTACAATTAGTGAAGACTCTAGCTGTTTCCTTACAGAATAGCCCACTCAGTTATCCCTCAGACATGTGCCATGTGCTTAGAACTCCCTGAACAAGGAGAGTTCAGTAACATAATAGCCCTATTATAAACTTGTGAAAACACAGCTCTTGTTGAAGTAATGGTCCAGAACACATCACAGTCACATGGGACAGGAGGCGTTAGGAACAAGAAGAGCCATTAGAAATGCTAATATGGAGATCCCAGGGCCATAAAACCAGCAAGTAAATTTAGAGAAAAACTTTTCCAAGTAAAGGGAAGGACTTACTGGGAGAACACCTACAAATCAAAACACTCTGCTCAAAATATTTTTTTGTAAATTTTGGATTTAGTTCTCCTTTGAAGATATAACTGACTGACTATGAAATGATTTTGGAAGATTGTACGTACCTATGGAAGATTAATTTGTGACATGGATGTATTTGTGTGTACTGTCATTGTTACATATATTTGTGGATGTAAAACAGAAAATTCTTTAATAAAAAGATTATACAGAAAAAAAAAAATAAGCACAGTTTAAAAACATAATTTAGCAGGAGGCTCCGATTAATCTGGAAAGGCCATGCAAAAGAAGCGAGTCTTTAGACCCTTTTTGAACTCCTCCACCATTGGGGTCTCCCTGACCAAGACAGGAAACATGTTCCAGAGGGCCGGATCAGTGACCTCATAGGCTCGGACGTCAGAGGTTTTCAACCTGGCCCTTAGAACTGTCAGGAGGCCCCAAGTGGAGAAGCAGAGGGAGGGACTGAGGAGGCAGATGTTAGGGAGATCAGCCAGGTAGTCAGGGCACAGTCTGTATAGGGCCTTATAAATGAGCAAGCCCACTTTGAAGATGATCCTCCACCTGACTGGCAGCCAGTGCAGAGCTTGCAGGACTGGGATCGCATGACTAGACCTTGACAGGCCCATCAGTAACCTGGCCGCCATGTTCTGCACCAGCTGCTGCCGGCAGAAGATCCCTCCACTGGCCCCAATGTAAAGAGCATTACAGTAATCCAGCCATAGATGTAACAAAGGCATGGACCAGCGATGGCAGGTCTTCAGGTGGAAGTAGGGTTTAATCCTGGCGATGTGCCTTGAGTGGTAAAATCCATTTTGGACGACAGATGACACCTGAACATCCAGCGCAGTCTCATCCAGGATGATGCCAAGATTTCTCATTGTAGGGAGACCATCAAGAGCGGTCCCTAGGACTAGTCCCGAGGCCTCTCTGGAGGCACTTCCATCACACCCGCGACCCGGCTTAATCACTAGTACCTCCGCCAAATCTGGATTCAGTCACAACCAGTTAGAGGACATCCAGTCGCTTGATCTCCAACAGACAGCTGTTAAGCACATCCACGTGTCACGTGTTCCAGGGCAGGGACATATACAGTGGTATCTTCTGTATAACAGTGAAACCCAGACTGTAACACCTAATGAGCTCACCCAGGGTAGCATATGCACTGCGAATAATATTGGCGAAAAAATCAAGCACTGAGGTACTCCATAGGACAGGTACTTCAGGAGGAGGAGAAATTCTCATCACCACCTGTTGCATCCTACCTGAGAGGTAGGACTCAAACCAGTTGATGACCGTGACAGGAGTCCATAATACTCTAAGGCAATCCAGTAGCACAATGTGATCCATGGTGTCAAAGGCTGAGGAGAGATCCAGGAGAACAAGAATTGACCTGTCTCCTCTATCCCTCGCCCTGAGGTGGTCATTTGCACCCTAACCAACACCGTATCAGTGCTGTCTTGCCCTGAAACCCAACTGGAAAGGCTTAGATGTCAAAGGTCATGTTGCCCTCCAGCTGCTGTGCCACTATTTCTCAACAACCTTACCTCAGAAGGGAAGATTGGAGATTGGTCGATAATTCGCTAGGACATTAGGGTCGGGAGAGGCTTTTTCAGAAGGGGTCTCACCAGGCTCTTTCAAGGCATCTGAAAACTCCCTCCACAACAAACGCCGGATAATCCCAGTCTACACTGGACCAGTAACCTCAACACATCCCATCAAGAAACGAAATGGGCCTGGTCCATTTCACAGTAAGTGTGCTTCAGCTTTGAGATCACCCCTATAACCTCAGCCACCTGTACTGGTCTAAACTCCTTCTATATAATAGGAGTGCCTCTGCACATACCAGGCCAGTCACTGTGAGGCAAAGCTTGCCTTATTGGCAGGATGCCTTACCAGATGGAGGACACCCTGTCGAAGAAGAACTGAGCAAACTCCTCGCATAAAGCAATTGAAAAGACTCTTTTTTGATGAAGACAGACCAGAGGAAGAATTCTGTCCACAGTCCGAAAAAGCGGAGATGGTCTGTTCCTCCCTGCAGCAATCTCTCTGAATGGGAACTCTGCCTTCTTACAGTTGATTGCCCCTTGGTACTCACCATAGTGAGCACACAAGGCCAGTTTGTCCTCCTCCCCAGAACAAGTCTACCGCCAGCAGCTCTCCAACGTTCACTCCTTGATCTTCATCACCTTGAGATTCCCATCAAACCAGGGGGTCTCAAAAGCGAGGGATATGGGTCATACACGGACCAGTGTGATGGCATTGAGCGTTTCGGAGACCGACGTATTATAGGTGCCCACCGTACATGCAGAAATCACACTGGATAAATCATATAGTCCTGTGAACCTCTCACAATGGCCTGTACAAAAATGGACACAGGGCAGAGATACTTTGCATAACTAGCCCTATCACTGTGGAACTCCTCTCCCCCATTAAAGAATGACAGTCTCCTGGCACTTTTTTTTTTTTTTTTATACTTTTTATTACTCCTCCATGGAGCTGATGGGTAGCTCTGACCCTCTCTTGGATGGACTCATTCTCCTACCCGAACATGTCGTGTCATCATGGACCCTGTCGGTTCCCAGCCTTTTTCCGCCTTTCTCCCCATGGCACCTGAACCATGCAATGGGTGGGGCAGCTACCCCTGCCTCCGCAGAAGCAGCCATATGCCCTGGATGGATGCCCTCCCCTCTTCTGGGCGACGCGCCTGTGCTGACACCCAGCCACTGCTGGTTGCCAGTCTATAGCGCACCATACTCCGCTGTTCACCTCCTAATTTATATCCTTTATGTCCCATCCTATTGTTATGCACCGTGCCAACCTTGTCCTAGAGCCAGCCTTGAAATGCTTGTTACTTTAGGTATTTTTCTTGTCTCCTCAACTGTCCATGTGTGAACTTTGCCAGCCGCTTTAGAGCTAGCCTTGTCATGCCTGTTTATTTCCTATGTATTTTCTCGATTCCAGAACTGTCTATGTACAAATTTTGTGCCACCCTGCTTTAGAGCCAGTCCTGAAATGCCTGTTTTTCCTATGTATTTCTTTCGATTCCTCAACTGTTTATGTATGAAGTTTTTCACCTGTAACTCTCCCGGGTCGCACCTGAAAATAGGCACTTGGCTGTCTAGTGTGCTAACCCGGTTAACAAAAGCAAATAAATAAATACTGTCCCCCCTCCCAGAGGAAGGAGCGCTGCCTACAGACACTCAAATCTTCCTCCCCCTGCCGACCCCCATGCAACCCGAGTGCATTCCTGAACCGGGGTCACCGGTGTGGCGCAAGGTGTGGCATCCAGCGCCTCAACCCTCAACGCCACCGGCCTGACGTGGCACATTCAAACTAACCCTCAAGGAGCATCTCCTTTCCCTTTTATAAATCACTAACATGATTTCAGCCAATCAGTGTGCAGTCACTGTATATCTTATCATGTGTACAGTGTGCTGTCGTGCAAGATCGTTAGGGGAGAACGCGTCACTTCAAGCGTCACAGGGAGGACAGCATAACTAAATTTAAAAAAAAGGCTCTATACCTATTATAAATCACTTGAACTAGACTGAGTAATAATAGTTAATAGGGCCTCCAGTCTCTTATAGTATAAGACACCTCAGGAGGTTTTGGGCAGACAGAACCACTTTAGCTTGGCTTTGTAGTCCTCTCGCCCAGACCACATGCTTGGTGTCTCTTATACTATAAGACACCTCCACGGAGGCCCTATTAAATTACAGCCAAATGCAGCTGCTGAAATTCTACTACAGTATATGACTTTGGGTATTGGATTTTTAGTTGACCATACTTTATGTCGTAAATGCTTGCCTGTTGTATGGAACTTGCTGTACCTGTGACTTCCTTTTCCCTGTGAGGCATGTCTAGTGACAAATTGAAAGAAACTGTCAAGCTATTAGAGTGTCTAGTTTCTTGTTGTATCAGTTTGCACAAATGTTTTGTACAACTTAATGTTGCAGTGTTTCTTCAATGTTTGAATCCTGTATGACATACAAAGAAGTTAGGGGACCTAGGTGCAGAGAGGGGACTCATCTCATTGACTGAAACTGACTGAGGGATAGAAGTTCGAGGTAGAAGTGAGTGCAGTCAGATCAGTTGACAGATCGGTTACTAGTGGGATGCCATAGGTTCGTGTTAGCTCTGTTCCTAGTCAACAGGTATATTAGTGAATCTGGGGAAAGAATGCAGAGTAAAATGTGTCTTTCTGCACGTGACACAAAGATCTGTGGAAGAGTGGCTAGTGAAGAAGGAGTTAGGGAAATGAGAGAACATAGAGAAACTGGAGAGGTGGTCAAAAGTTTGGCAGCTGAAATTTAATGCAAATAACTGAAAAGTAGTGCAGACTGGGGAAAATCTGTGTATAAACTACTTGATGTGAGGGTACAAATTGGCAAGTCTATCAAGGAAAGAGACTCGGAGTTTTACAAGCAATAACCAGAAAACAAAGCGTACATTAAAGCTACCATGTTGGGTTCTATCAGGAGAGGACTTGAAGGTAGGAACAGAGATGTGATATTGCCCTTGTATCAGTTTCTGTTTGGACCCCACCTAGAGTACTGTGCACAGTTTTAGAACCCTCATTTGAAAAAAAGGATAGAGACAGACTGGTGGTACTACAGCATAGGATAACTAAAAGGATTCATGGACAGCAAGGAAAACCACATGAGGAAATACTGGCAGGCTTGAACATGTACACCATGGAAGAAAAAAGGGAAACTGGAGACATGATTGGATCTTACAAATTGCTGACGGGAATAAATAAGGTTGATAGTGGGTCCTGCTCACCAGGAATGACAACACAGTGACCCTGGGTCATGGGTGGGACTATCGGGAATATTTAAAAGGAATTTCAGAAAGTACTATGTCACAGAAAGGGTTGTTTGTTTATACAGCAATAGCCATTGAGCAAAGCTTATTATAATGGTGATCCTAGTCATGCAAAAGGGCATCCATATATTACATTCTGCAATAACAGTGCATAATCTAATAACAAATATAAATAATGTACCAGGCTGTGAATAAATAGAATGGATTACCAGGGAAGTTATTGAAGCTGGATCTATTCATAGTTTTAAGAAAGGATGGATATGTCCAGATGATTAGTTGCATCTAGTTCAGGGAATAGGACCATGTGAAAGTAGGGACATGGGTGAGTTAGTTGGAGATAGAAAATAATATATCAAAATGTAAATAGTCTATGCATTCAGCAATGCTAAAAGTAGTAAATAGACTATAGTTAGCATGTTTAGACAGGGAAGGAAAAGGATAGATGTGAATGATAAATAATATGTTTACGTCACCGGTGGCCAGTTAATTAGACTAAATCAGGCGCTGTATATGGAAACACATAATTGCATACTGACAGTACTGTGGTGATGTTCGTGAACTGTCTAAATAAACTGTTCCTCCTGTTTTACATTGCAAGTTCCTGTCTGAACGAAACTGCACTGAAACTGAAAACCTTTCAATAAAATATAAGTCACAGAAAAAGGATGTAGTTAGCAATTTTGAGCAGAATGGGTGGACCTCAGGTCTTTAGCTGCTGTAATATTTTCTGTGTACCTTTGTATCTATTTCAGGTCGCCTTAAAATCAGACTTTTAGTTCCAGTGGGCCCATTTGTTTAACAAAATTTATTGATTTATTTTTATTTCAAACGTTTTACCAGGAAAGACATAACTGGGCTGCTATCAGTTTGTTTTTAAGATGCACCCTGGGGAGGAGAGGGATAAATATCTAGAACCAGTAATGTATAGAAGTGCAAGGCAGTACAGTAATACAAATAGTAATGTGCAGCAACACCAACAATAAACAGGTGTGCAGGATTCTGTTTAATTCTTAAAGCTCAGTAAAATAAAAAAATGCAAATCTCCGGTGAGGGTGGGCCACAGTGAGTGAGAGCCGTGTGGGCCACCTGATGTACAACATATGTAAAGAAGCCCAGTACAAAATGATTAACAAATTTATATCCCCACCCCAGCATAGTACGTTTAATAAGGTCATGTCACCAGTATGTGGATGATGTAAACTGGAGAGGGGTACATGTTTTCATTATTTCTTTGATTATCAACCCTTCACCCATATTGATTTCAGGTGGCAAGAAAGATAAGTCAGATATTCAACATTCCTAAGGCTGATACAGACACATCTCTCCGTTTGGGGATAGAAGATATAGCAGGAAGAGAAGGGACACCCTACTTTAGGGTAATGGGAATAACATTGGTAATAACATGTAAAGCATGCAGAATATGTGGATATCCCAGCAAAAGCCTACCTAACAGTTTAGTAGACAGAGGTTCAGTGATCATTAACACTTTGCCACTAGAAAGACTGACCTATGGACGGTGGGGTAGAATAAACAAGGCTCTCGGTAGGATTTTTAGTTCAGGGGTCCAGGATTTTAGGGGGGGAGAGAATGTGGGGTCAGCTAAAGTTTGGGGTCTTCTTGGATTTTTCTGAGGGTCCCCAATAAAAGTAGGTAACTGGAGCAAGCTGTTAAAAAAACAAAAAAAACAAAAAATACCTTGAATACAAAAAGCCACTTTGAATTGCACATGTGTACTGTTTTACACCATTGGGACTTCTTTGGTCTTGCAATGTGAGCTTCTCTGGGATGCGCAGTATCGAGTTTAGTGAGTCGTAGCTGAGGACAGCTGCTTCATAATATTGAAGAAGGTGTGGTCTTCTGGAGGTGACCTAGGGGTGTGCTTGACAGAATCCTTGCTGATGGAAGACAAGGGTCATGGGATCTTTATCTTCCACCTGGACTGTAACCAGAGATGGGCATGGATCTGCCTTTTTTGAAGGGGGGGGAACGTTGGGTCCCTATTAGTCGATTGGTCATGTTGATTAATTAAACTCGAACAGTAAGTAGTATAAAAAGGTCTGGAAATATCATCCCCATAGAAGTCAATGGGGCGAGCTCATTGCCTTCTATTTGTGACATCACAAAACAGGGCTGCGTGGGCCAGCAAAGTGGGTTTTGGACTGGGAAGTCTGTCCATTTTTCGCACCTTATGCAGAACAGCAATTTTACGAGGGATATAACTTTCACAACAAAAGGAATTTACATGCTGCATTTCGCTAGGGACTCCTTTACAGGTCAGTTATCGACCACACTGGGGGTCATACTAGTAACCTGCTGTTTAAGGCACCTACACCTTAGCTCCCTCCTCCCTGACAAGGAGCCATGCAGGATTGACCTTTGGGTAAGAGGGTTTAAGCTCTCGGGCTGAGGGATTGCCAGTCCCACATGGTAAAGTACCAAAATACCAACTGGAAGAAGGGCAAAGCCACTGCCCAAGCCCTCCTGGATGGTATGCAAAAGCAGGAGATTCTCAAATGCTTGCAGACCACTGAGGACATTAGCAAGCACCTCTTGCGGGCCCTCTATGATATTTTGGACACTATTGCTATTGCTGCTGCCACCGGCATTTGCCTACATAGGCACTCATTGCTGAGGGTCTCTCTTCGCTGCTGATGTTCAGCAGAAGGTGCTTAATATGCCCGCTTTAATGGTTCTAAGCTTTTTGATCTGTATGTCCAGGACATCATTAATGACTTGCAGGAATCTGGCAGGGCTCTGAAATCTGTTCACTCACTCTACCATATGCAACCTAAGAGCAGGCAGCACCCTCCCATTTGTAAGGCTTCCAATAGGCCAGGAGCAGCCTCTCGGCCCAAGGCAAATGCAGAGGCTCTGCCATCTGGCCCCACTGCCTTCACTGCTGGGGCTGCGCCAAGAATCCAGCAGTGATGGACCAGCCCAGTAGCTGGATCCGCCCACTTGACTCTTGCAGACCCCACCCTTCCAGTCCTGGACCAAAAGGTGGTGGTCAGAGGTCGGTTCTCCCTCCATTTCAATCAGTGAGAACAACTTCAGCAGATGACTGGTTTCTGCAAATCATAGAAAGGTGTTACACTCTGGAGCTCACAGAGCAGCCTCCAGAAACTCCCCATCTGCTCCCCCCAGCTACCCTCCCCCCCCGGCCCACTTCACTGTTTTCTGGTAGGAGGTACAGTCCCTTCTGCTAAATAGGCCATAGAGCCAGTGCCCAGGTGCCAGAGAAACAAGGGTTTTATTCCAGGTTTTCCTGGTCCCCAAAAGACCGGCGATCTGAAACCCAATCTATGACTTAGGACCTCAGTCTGTATGTCCAGTACAAAAGTTTCTAATGGTAACTTTGCTAGGTCTGATGCCCTTCTCAAGCAAGGCGACTGGCTGTGTTCTCTGGACATGCAGGATACATACCAGCACATCTCGGTGTTTCCTTTCAGAGAAGGTTTCTCCGGTTTCTTTTTCAGGGCGAGCATTACCAGTTCAAGGTGCTGCCCTTTGGCTTATCCTCTGTGCTATGGGTCTTTACCAAGTGCTTAGCCGCACTAGCTGCAGACCTCAGAAGGGAGGGAATGTATGTTTTCCTGTACCTGGACAGTTGGCTCCTAAAGGCCTCATCTAGAGAATTGCTTCTGGGGACCCTGGAGAGAATGCTCCATTTGTTTCTCTCCATGGGTATTGCTGTCAACCTGTGCAAGTCGGTCATGGTTCCATCCCAAAGGCTGCAATACACAGGGGTGGTTCTAGATTCAGTGCAGGGGAAGGCCTTTCTGCCTCAAGCCAGGGTGGAGTGCCTTATTGCTCAAGCTCAAGACGTGGCCCAAAGCCGTTACATCCCTGCCAGGGTGTACCTGAGACTGTTGGGTCTGATGGCGGCTGCCATACCCACCGTTTCACTGGCCAAGCGCCATATGAGCATGCTCCAGCGGACTCTCCAGGTGCAATGCGACCAGCAAATGGATGATTTGGATCAGTTAGTGACAGTCTTCTCCCCAGTCCGAAAAGTACTCCAGTGGTGGTGGACCCCCTAAACCTGTCACAGGGGGGTTCATTTCAGATCTCCTTTCTCAGCAGATCCTCACCACGGATGCCTCCAGTTTGGGCTGGGGGCCCACCTAGGTCCTTTTCAAACTCAGGGCTCTTAGTCCCAGATCAAAACCCTCCCTGCACATCCAATGTCCTGGAGATGGGGGCAGTTCTGTATGCCATGCAGGCCTTTCAGAATCATCTTCTCCCAGACCAGTTGCTGATCCAGTCAGATGACCTCAGTGTTGTGTACTGCATCAACCAATAGAGGGGAATACATTCGTACCCCCTTTATGCAGGGAGGCCATGAAAATGTGATATTGGGCATTGGACCACAGCCTGATACTCTCGGCAGTCCACGTCCCATGAATGTTAAACACTGTGGTGGACAGCCTTAGCCAGGCTCAATCCAGCATGCATGAGTGGGAACTTCTCTCATCTGTTGTAGAAGATCTGTTCAACAGATGAGGTCATCTAGAGTTGTACCTTTTTGCATCCCCACTCAACGCAAAACTGACCAATTTCTGTTCACTAGATCCAGGGCCTAGAGTTTTCGGATGAAGCATGCTGTCCCTCTCCTGGAGTGAGAGGTTTCTTTATGCCTTCCCCCCATTTCCTCTAATTCAGATGGTACTCATCAAACTGCAGATGGAGGGGGCCACCATGATCCTGGTAATTCCATTCTGGCCTCGTCAGATATGGTTTTCTCTTCTACAGCAGCTGGCAGAGGAACCTTCAGTCCCTTTTCCTCTGCAGGAATCTGCTGACGCAGGATCGGGGACCTGGCACATCCCACTCAGGTCCTCCATCTGCACACCTGGCTCCTGAGAATGTAGCCATCACCAGATTTAGGGTTTCTTTTATTTATTTTTTATCACCCTCTATTTTTCCTCCTGCAGCCATAGTCCCTGCCTACCTCCAGCCACCATCCCTCCTCACCGCCGACCCTGGAGTTCGTGCATGCCCAGCTGGCATACGCTGCTGCACCATCGAGTGGGGCCTCCACCGATGCCCCCCGGTCCCGGCCAGGATCCATTATCGGCACACACCTCTTTCCAGGCATTCGCTGGCTGGTGAAGCTGTGGCTGTCAAGCTGCCACGGGCTTTGTGCTGCCATTTTCCTCCTTATGTGGTCTCCTAGAGTGCGGGCGTGCAATGACATCGCAACGCGCCGACGTCTGCCGCACTCCACCCTTTTTCTGCACCACTGTAGTAGTGCCCCCCGGTTGTCACCAGGGGCTGCCTGGATCCCTTCCCGGGATGAGAGAGCAGTCCTCCAGGCGCTTAGTCTCATCCCTCCCCTGATGCCCCAGGCTTGTGTCCGAACCTGGGTCTCTAGTGTGACACGAGGTGTGGCGTCTAGCGCCTCAACCCTCTGCGCCACCGGGCCAGCCCAGATTTGGGGTTTCTAATAGAGTGGCGGACATCCTTGTGGCCGCCCGAAAGCCTTCCACCCGAGCCAGTTGTCTCCCATACCTTTTTGAGGGGCACTCTTTACCTGAAACCTCCAATCTGTTCCCCTGTTTCAGCTTGGGATTTGAGTTTCGTTTTTAAGAGGTAGACCCTGTCTCCTTTTGAGCCAGCCGCAATTTTAGAGCTACGCTTCCTTTCCTGGAAGGCATTATGTTTAGTTGCTATTACTTCTGCTCAAAGAATTTCAGAGCTTAATGCCCTTTGGTGCAAGAAGCCTTATAGGGTGCCTTTGCACACTAATCCTAAATTTCTTCCTAAGCTGGTATCTAAGTTACACTGAACCAATCTATCCAGCTTCCTGTTTATTTTCCAGAGCGTGACATTCTAGAGGAAGCACTGCTCCATATGTTGGATGTGGACAGAACTTTTAAATATTACCTGCTCCGAACCAAGGAATTTAGAAAGTCGAAGCAGTTGTTTGTTTCTTTTGCCCCAGGTAGAGAGGGTGCTCAGGTTTCCAAACAATGTTTGTCCAAATAGTTGGCTAACTGCATTGCATTCTGCTACAAGTACGGCAAAGAACTGCCTGGGATAGTCAAAGCTCATTCCATAAGAGGCATGGATAGCTACCTCTGTAGCTTGTTTCTTAGGGGTCTCAGCCGCTGACATTTATGTGGCTCCCACCTGAGTACATTACACTTTTACCAGCTACAGTCTGGACATTGCCTCTAGAGCCTGTGCCATTTAGCAGGGCTGTGCTATAGGGCCTTTTTGTCTTCAGCTTAGGTTGGCCTGCCTCCCAGACTGTTTGCACCTGTAACTGCTTGGAACTCAGTTCTTGGTGTGATCTGATGACTGAGCAGATACCCCCAAAGAAGATAGAACAGTTGCGTAAGAACTTACTGTAACAGTAGGTCTTCGAGGAGATCTCAGTCATCAGGTCTGTTTTCCTCCCACCATCCCCCTTTTGGGGAACTCTTCCTGGAACTGGCTATCTGGTGTATCCAGCCTTTGTAAGGGCCTGGGCATCTCTCTCTCTCTCTCTCTCTCTCTCTCTCTCTCTCTCTCTCTCTCTCTCTCTCTCTCTCTCTCTCTCTCTCTCTCTCTGTCTCTCTCTCTCTCTCTCTGTCTCTCTCTCTCTCTCTCTCTCTCTCTCTCTCTCTCTCTCTCTCTCTCTCTCTCTCTCTCTCTCTCTCTCTTCTCTCTCTCTCTGTCTCTCTGTCTCTCTCTCTCTCTCTCTCTGTCTCTCTCTCTCTCTCTCTCTCTCTCTCTCTCTCTCTCTCTCTCTCTCTGTCTCTCTCTCTCTCTCTCTCTCTCTCTCTCTCTCTCTCTCTCTCTCTCTCTCTCTCTCTCTCTCTCTCTCTCTCTCTCTCTCTCTGTCTCTCTCTCTGTCTCTCTCTCTCTCTCTCTCTCTCTCTCTCTCTCTCTCTCTCTCTCTCTCTCTCTCTCTCCCCGGTCCCCCATGGCTTGATCTGTGCTGTGCTCCCTTTGTCTCGGGAAAGATTGAAGAGGGAGCAGGTCTGCTCGCCTTTATAGGGTTGGTGCGATGCTACATGATGTCGACATGGCAGCCCAAGTTGTACTGCTGAAAATCTTCCATGTGGATTCTGCTTCATGGATGGTGAAGTTCCTTCGGTGTGACCTGATGACTGAGATCCCCTCTCAAAGATCTACTGTTACGATGAGTGTACATAACTGTTTTTCTTGTAACGTTACCGGCCGTCTGTAATGTTACAAGAACAGCAAACATGGATCGCGTCCACAACACTGTAGGATGGTAGAACTACGCTACAAATCATGTTAGAACCCTGATCAGAGCAAGTTTCTAGCACAGTTTCAGACCAAAACGGTTGAAGGCAACCTCTATCGGACTTGTGTGGCTCTTTACGTGCTGCCACAATGAAAAGGGAAGCATTTACGCATATCACAGAGCTCGCAGTGAGCTCCCAAACAATCTGATGTAACTTTCTGCAGGATCTGTTACCACGACCTGTCACGAGTATCCCAGCATGCATTGTGGCACCCGCAGTACTTTGCGATACTGCCGCAATCATACCTAGGAACTCAAGCAGGCAAGCACAGTGTCAGAGCTCAGTGGGAACGCTCCGACAGCTGTGCTCAAGCATGGAAATAAAAACATCTTTAAAAACATTTTTAAAGTAAATGTTGAAGGTTCCCACAGCAAATGGGAGTAGTAAACTGTAGGTGTTGTGAATCAATTTCCTACCATTCAAACTGCCAAATAGTGCTGTTTCTATGAAAAAAATCCTTTTATTTTGGTGCTCTGCTTCATTAGCATAACCCGCCCCCTTTTTTCTCAGTGCTGCAACACCCAACTGTGACATAATACCAGGGAAACAAAGTTATTGAAGGGACACTGTCAGTTTTTAGTTTTAGATAGACAAATCAGCTATGTACTGTACCCACAATGCCTCACTATGTAAATTAGTATACTTGTTATTATATTTCTTTGCTCACTAAAGAAATAGGAGACTACATCTCAAGTCTTATAACCAGATATGGTATGCACAATGTATTGTTGTGAAAATAAAAGCTTACTGTACTCTAGGAATTGTTCGCTAGCTTTTTTATTTTTCACGTGCCGGGCTAATGATTTTCTGCAAATCATAGAAAGTGTTACACTCCTGGAGCTCACAGAGCAGCCTCCAGAAACTCCTATCTACCCCCCAGCTACCCCCGCCCACTTCACTGTTTTCTGGTAGGAGGTACAGTCCTTCTGGCCAAATAGGCCATAGAGCCAGAATAGCGAACATTACCGAATAGCAAATGTATTTTTCTGTGAACCAGTATTGTACATGTGCTCATTTGAAAACACTAATGAATGAAGCAACCTAATATGAACAAGTAAAACATTATACTTTGTTTAATTTGTTTTAAAATTATTTTGAAAAAAAAAAGCATGTCGGTGCTCTGGAGATACTCAATTCAGTTTCGATTTTCCTCACATTCAGAATTGTTCTGCAAAAAAAAAAAAAGAATCACTGTAGTAGCAGGCTAACAACAACAAAAACTGATTGCTACTACAGTCTCAATTTGTTCTACTCACCGATTCTGGCATCCAAGCATCTCGTGGGCTCCTGAAATGCCTGCCTCCTTAAACCCCGGACACAATCTTCTTTTCTCTCTCTAAGTTTACTGAAGCTGTTCTCCACCCACATTGCATGTTTTTCTTTTAATGTGGACATTTTAAGATCGATTTTCACTGTATGTGAACCATCAGAGAGATGGTCTGATATCGCTTCGGCATACCAGGATGTGAAGCACTGCTTCATATGATCTTTAAAGAGCTTGTTTAGTGAAATGTTGAGGGGCTGTAGTAAGTCAGTGCAGGAAGCCGGCACAAAAACAGGAATGAAACCTGCCTCCTCTAACTGCTCAAGTACAGCTGCTGTAGTATGCGCCCTGAAAAGGTCTAGAATGAGGAGCCCTTTCTGTTCATTTGGCAGCCCCAAAGAACGCTTGGTGCTAGCAGGGTGCAGTACAAGCACAGCTTCAATGTACTGCTGTGTTGTAATTTTGTTTGCCCAGTGATTGGGCGAATGTGTAATACACCAATCTCTGGGAAATTTATGAATGGGGTGACATGCTGTAGTTTTACCTCCGTAGATCATTTGAGGCGGCAGCAAATCACCAGCAAGTATACGCCCAAGTACCAACGACACCTGCCTTTTGTCTCCGAGTCCCACTAGGGCCACTTTTCTGGACCCTGTTGCCGCCATCGTCCACTGTGACACCGGGATGAGATTTACCCCCCGTCTCATCTATGTTCACCACAAGCTCTGGGGGGGATCAGCTCTTGAGCCACTGCTTTAGCGATTCTTGCCAAAAATTCCTCTTTCAATTGTATGAAATTGAGTGGTGTTTTGTGGGCAGCTTTGGTTCCCTTACGACAGCTGTAGCCCATCCTGTTTAGGAAACCCCAAGCCCATTTGGTGGTGATATTAACACTGCCACCGTTCTCCACCAAGAACTGTGGACTATTCGATTTCACAGTTCCAAGGGCAATGGCATACACCACCCGTGCATTCACCACCACACCCTCGGCTCGGAAGCTGGTAATAATGAAGCGTAGCTTGTCCTCTGCCTCCTCTATAAGCAAGGTAGGGCTGCCACGAGGTTTGGTTGGGAGAGATGGCATCAATAGAGTGGGATCCGGGGTAAGTTTCAGTCGCTCTTTATAGTCCGTTTTGAATTTTTGGACTGTGGACTCATTAATGTTGTGACCATACTTGTTTGAATAGTACCTGACCGCTGACATCACCCCATTCTCGGTTGCATATCATCTGATTTCAAATCGGACCTCGCCAGTGTAAGAGGCATAGGTAGAAGGGCGGCTTTTTTTGTTGGGTGGTGGTTGGTAAGCACTTAATTCGAGAGCAACTGCACTAGCAGTGTCCATGTCCAGGCCAGTTCGTGTTGCTAGCTGCTCTGAGGACACCTCGTGTAGATCAAGAGGGTACTCTCTTTTGCAAGCTTTGCCAGCAGCTATCCAACGCAAGATGGACATTTCAGCGATTCAGCAGCAAATACAGTAATGAAGTAACGAGCAATGATCAAATACGAACAAGTATGCAGTAGTTTATAATATACTACATACTGCAGTCAGGACAGGCTGATGTTAATTGGCAGTTTACCAATTACAGTACATCACAGCCCACTAATTACTCTAGACCAATAACATTATACCAGCAATCAAATATTTTAATTGAAGTGAACAAGGCGTGAAAATTTCAAACCACGATGAAGTCATAAGATATTGTTACGCAAACATTTCCGGATGCAAACAAATTCTGTTCTACAGTATATTGTTGACACCACTACAGAAATATGGGACAGCATCTCACAGGATGGGAGGACAGAAGAACTATGGGTGCAGTTCCAAGATGCAAAGAATAGGACACTGAAGATGGGGATGGTGTGCAGACCACCAGCTCAGGGGATTGACCTGGACAGGGAATTAGCTGAGCAAATTAAGAGGGTCTGTAGGAAGGGGAGCACAGTGATGGTGGGGGAATTCAACCTGCCGAGGGTGGAGTGGGGCACCCCGTCCACCACAAGTTCAAGGGAGTGGGTCCTGTTAGAAGCATTTCAAGACGGCTTTCTGTCACAGCTAGTCCAGGGGCTGACTCGGTTAGAAAGGACTCTGGACCTTGTACTGGATAACGGGGAAGCTTTAAGGAATCTGGAAGTGGAGGAACCACTGGCTGGGAGTGACCACTATTTGGTGTGATTCATGCTCAACATGGGGAGGAAAAGGGCATGGGTACAAGGGGATTGAGTTTAGTGGGCAGACTATAAGAAGATGGGGAAAATTTGGGCAGGCACCTGGCAGGAATGCAACCACACATGGATACAGACCAGAAATGGGACATTGGCAGAGGCAATGGCGCCTTGCACTAGGAAGAAAAGCAAGAAGGAAGGGCAAACAAACCCAGTTGGCTGACACAGGAGGTTGTGGAAGGGTGAGGGCCAAGAGGGCAGTGTTTCAAAGTACAGGAAATCGGGAGGTGAAGATAATATGTACAGGGAGAAGTTCAGGAGGTTACCAGACTGGTCAGTGCAGCTAAAACATCCAAGGAGCTGAGACTGGTGCAGGGAATCAAAAGTGGAGAAAAAGACTTCTGCTGCATCAGAGAGAGAAGAAAGAGCAAGGATCAGCTGGTGAGGATTAAGAAGGATGGGGGTGGGTGGGTGGAGCAAGGGCCGGAGCAGGCAGAGGCACTGACCGAGTACTTTTGCTCTGTATTCATGGAGGAGAAAGGGGCAGATACCCCAGGCGAAAGGGTGGAGTGGGGAAGGGATGACAGATGTAGGGATTACAGAGAGCATGGTACTAGATGGGTTGAGGGCATTAAGGGTGGTCAGATCACCTGGACCTGATGGCATTCACCCTAGGGTACTAAGGGAGTTGGCAAAGGTCCTGGAGGAGCCACTGGCCGATCTGTTCAATACCTCCCTGGACACGGGATGTGTACCACAGGACTAGAGAATGACCCATAAGGTGCCCATCCATAGAAGTGGCCCAAAGGATGAACCAGGAAACTATAGGCCAGTGAGCCTCACATCGATCGTGGGAAAGCTCATGGAGACCATACTAAAAGAGAGGCTAGTGAGCTTCTTGGAGGAAAATGGTCTCCAGGATGGTCAACAGCATGGGTTTATAGTGGGCAGATCCTGCCAGACAAACCTTGTAGAGTACTATGACTGAGTGATGCAGGAAATGGACAAGAGCCATGCAGTGGATGTACTGTATTTGGACTTCAGCAAGGCTTTTGATTCAGTGCCGCATGGGAGGTTGGGGGTGGGAACTGGAATATGTGGGGGTGGGACCAAGAATGGAGAAACGGATCACAGACTGACTAAATGGAAGGCAGCAAGGGGTGGTGGTGGGGGGACTTCTCGCCACCGACAGCAGTAACGAGCGGGGTACCACAGGGATTGGTAGTGGGACCGGTGCTGTTTGGGATTTTTATTGCAGATATTTCACATGGGATCCAGAGCAAGATCAGTCTGTTCGCAGACAATACCTAGATGGGAGCTGTGGTTGCTGACGCAGAGGAGTGGAAGGAGTTGCAGGAAGACCTGACTAAGCTACAGGAGTGGGCAGAAACATGGCAGTTGGGGTTCAGCGCCAAGACGTGCAAGGTTCTGCACTTCCGAGTCAGGAATCAGGGGAGGGATTATCACTTGAATGGGGTACAGTTGGGGAGCTCCACAGAGGAGAAGGACCTAGGAGTGATCATTACAGGGAGCGTGAACAACTCTGCTCAGTGCAGAAAGGTGGCAGCAAAAGCCAACAAGATGCTGGGATGTATTGCAAGAGAGATCTCCAAAAGGAGGAAGGTTATCCTGCCCCTGTATAGATCATTGTTCAGGTCCCACCTTGAGTACTGCATGCAGTACTGACGCCCATTCCTGAAGGACATCAGATTGTTGGATGGGGTGCAGCAAAGAGCCACAAAGATGATCCAGGGATTGGCAAGCAAGCCCTACGAGGACAGGCTGGTAGGCTTGACTATGTATTCACTGGAGGAGAGAAGGGATGGGGAGATATGATCGTGACCTCTAAGTATCTGAAGAGGATAAACAAGACCAACACAGAAGGGATTTTTCAGATGAGAAGGGGGAAGGACATGAGAGGGCATGGACTGATATTGGAAGGGGGAAGATTCAAGAGGGAGATGAGGATACATTTTTTTCACGGAAAGAGTAGTGGACAAATGGAACACCTTACCAGATGAGATAGTGTCCTGTAAGATGGTGGGCAGTTTCAAGAGGGGTTGGGACAGAGTAAGGGGAAGGGATACTGGGAAGGGGGGCCGGAGGGGCAGCTGTGAGATGAGGGGCTAGCTGCAGACTCAAGCAGACTCGATAGACCATGAGGCTTGTTTCTGCTGGCAAGTTTGTATGTTCATACGTAGTAAGGAAATTGGAAAACAGGTTCTTATTTTACTCACAATGCCTTGCTGTGGACATTTACATATTAGTGCTCACCACTACCAACATATAGGACTGTACTTCTGAGTTAAGCACTTTAAGTCAACGTTATACATTAACCAGAATCTCTTGTTGCTGTATGTGAAACATTGACTGCTCCCTGGTATGACATCATTCTGGGGCTGGGGACCTCACAGAAAGCTGGAGGACAAAACGTTAATAAAACATAAATGACAGATGTTTTACAAAACAAATTGCAGCTTCAGCATCTGAAGCATGTCTGGCAATGGCATACAATGTGTAGAAAGCATTTGGGGAACCTTCAACATTTACTTTAAAAAAGCATGTCATTGTGGACTGGGCTTTAAATGCACTGATGTTGCTGATTGTTTAATCTGTCTTCTTTTGTAGTAAAACTGAAATACATGCTGATACTTTAATTATACTCAGCCTTGAACATTAGGAAGACTCCCAAACAGAGCAGCCATTCATGATGCTATAGTGTCCTCTCCTTCAACTGCATCTTGAGTGGTTAGACTGTTTTGTGGGTGTTCCTAAGTCCAGGAAAGATGCAGTGCGAGTTGATTAAGGAATATAAATGAACACATTTTCTGTTGTACACCAGTATAGTGGGCAGTCTGTTATTAACTTTTGAAAAGAAAAAGGGAAGCAGAATCAAACTACCATATATATCAGTATATTCTACAGAGTGTGAACAATCATAAAATATGTTTTTTAGCTAGGGACAGTTTGAGGCCTAAGGGGTGTGGCAGTGTCCTTTAATTGTTCTTGGGTCAGTTCCACAACTTACTGCTTGGTAACTTATTTTGTCAATTAATTGTAGACATAATTGTCCTGTTTATTTTTGTTATACTGTACTTATTCTATTTTTATGTCTTTTATATGCTGTATTTTAGTATCTCTTATCTGTTCCCGTCCCCAGGATGTGTCTGAAAATGAGCTGTTACCAGCTCAGTATGTCTTTCCTGGTAAAACCTTTGAAATAAATAAATACATAAATCTTTTATCACATGAATGCATTAGCAGCTGCTGTGGCTCTGACCAGAGTTTATCTGTAGTCACTCCCCTCACATGAGTAACAAAGGGAGACAAGAATATTATCCTGATTATGCTCCCTTTTCCTTTTGTATCGTTTCTGTGCCTTGAACCAAGGAATATACATTGGATGTGCTGATGCTGAAAGAGAATAAAATGAAAGTTTAAAAATTAATGAATAAAACAAATACTTTTAACTTGGGTATGGTCAAACTCACATTCAGGATTGAACTTTTTAAGTACTTAGGTTTCCTGGTCACTTGTAATTGTCAGTAAATCCACTGTTTTTGTACATGAACTGTTTTGAAGGTACTACATTGTATTGTTAACATTATTGTCAATCCTGGAGTGGCTGAAAACAGGGCAGCTCGGCCCAGTCCACCTCCTGGCTAAGCAAATAAAATTAAAATCAAGAACTCAAGATGCAGCTGATATAGCTCAGGGAGAGAGAGATTAAAATAGAAAGGGGAGGGAGAAGAAAGATAAAAAAGTAATAAAGCTCAGAGAGAACGGGCGAAGAAAGATCACTAAACACAGATGAAAGAAAGAAGACAGCTAGGGAAGAAAGCCAAACCAATGTAGGAGGTACACTAAAAAAATGAGTGAATACATAGACAGGTGTGAGAGAGAGAGAGGTTACTGAAGGAATTTAGGCTTATATAGCACCATTCGCATAACCTACTGTACATCCCCAAATGCTTAACTATTCAGGAGCAGAAGGGGCAATCTTTGCTGCCATTAGGAGCACACAGAGTGTTATACAGCAGAAAAATAGGTTTGACTGCTGGTGTTGCCTTAAAGAGCTGGCAGTGTCAAACCATAGCAGGCAAAAATTTCAATACTTTTTTTCCCCCATAGAGGTTTTTATCCCTCCTTTGGCAGGCTGTGCAGCTGTATCAGCCCGTCCTGCAACATGCGGCCATCCTGAGTCTCTGTCATTCCCCCCCTCCCCCGAGACCGGGCGAGCCAACGATGCTAGGTGGGTGGGCTTCATGAAGAACATTCTCCACGTTTTTCTGCCTGATTTTCTCCCCAGGCTTGGTGGGTTGTGCAGTGAATGCAGCTTGCCTGCTCCACCTCCGCAGAGGTGCTCTCAGCACTCTGTACACCAGCCCTTCCCCAATTACGAGACTACGCACATACTGCCATGTAGATTCTTCCAGGTGGCATTTGAACTGCAAGTCCCAGGATCTCTCCTCCCTGAGGGAAGAGAGCTGTCCCACGGATGCTCAGTCTTCCTCCTGCCAAGCCACTGAGTGACTAGAGTCTGTTCCTGAACCCAGGTCGCCGGCATTGCAGCAGGGAGTTATGGATGCCTCAACCCGTCGTGCCACTGGGCCGGCCTAAAGTTCAATACTTGTGAAAAGTAGTCCCTTATTACTTTTTATTTCTGAAGCATTTTTCTTTATTTGTTCTTATCAGCTTGCTTTTACCTGCTAGCATGGTGTGTTATGCCAAAAGCAGTGCTTTACCTGGAAGAAGATATATCTAATTCTGTTCCACCCACTGCATCATCAGCATGTGGCCTCATGCAATGTTACATCACAAGCTCTGTTGCTTGATTAGATAGAAACACGTCACAAGTTACCAGTCAAGCAGCAGGAGATTTACTCTTCCTGTTATTAGTGATGTCACACTCCATGAGGTCACACTGCTGTTGCTGTAGGAGCAATAGCACTGACTACTGTATGTTAGCCTCCATGTACAGTGCTTTTCCACACATCACACACACTACTGTCAGGCAGAAAATCTTCTAATTAGCAACACATAAGACAAAAATACTTCAGACAGTATAAGAAGTGATAGGTGATTACTCTGAAAGTTACGATTAATTCCAGCCAATACACTAGCTTTTTTTTTGCTATATCTTTTATTGTGTTTTACAGGTGCAACCAAAACAAAGCATTTATAAGGAATAGGAAACAGTACTGCTGCTGTTCAGAAATATAACAGTATGTGGAGAAAGCCCCTGATTTATCAGACTTACGTTAATGATATCTGCTTTACGCTAGCTTTTTTTTTTTTTTTTTTTGTCAACTTTATTTATTGCACTGGCAACCTCGAGCATGCCTTGAGTGAACCTCACTCGACCTAGGTGCCTACTACCCGCCTGAAACTATTCCAGCCAGGGAACCGAGGACAGATATACCACCCTCCAGACCCAACCGGCCCACCGGAACTAAGCCCCGGGACAGGACCACCCAAACACCTACCTGGGTGACCTTTCTGAAATCTAGACAGCCTGGTCCGGGAGCGGGGCGACGGTTCGAGAGAGCTGGTCGACGGTTCGAGAGAGCTGGTTGGGGAAAGTCCGGCACTGGGTATGTGGGCCGCAGGTCCTGGAGGTCACCATCATCTCCCTGAGTGCTGAGGATTTTTCTTCTTCAGTATTTACCTCACTGGAGTGTGGACATGCAGTGATACCTGTGCACATTGTGCTAACGTCCGCCATCATTCCACCCCTACAGCATTCACTCCGTGTAGTGCCACCGATCTCCACTGGGGGCCACTACGGAGCGAGTATGGCCCGCTGTCCACCCCTGGGAGAGGAGAGCAGTCCTCAGGATACTCAGTCCTCTCCCTCCCCTGCTGACTCCCGATGGCCTAAGTCCGCTCTCAAACCCAGATCGCCGGCATGTGGTGCGAGATATGGCATCCAGCACCTCAACCCTCAGTGTCACCGGGCTGGCTCTGCTTTACGCTGCCTTGTTAATGTGATGCAGAGCTGAACCATTTGGTTCAGTATGAACCCATGGGGCTGGAGACTCTGGAAATTACTTTGAGGTTTGCTGTGGTGAGACCAATAGATAAGAAAAAGGTTACACAGAGGCTAATCACAAGGATGTTAAAGAGCTACTGACACCTCAAAGAAAACTTCAAAAAAACATAATAGGTACAATTCTGCTTGCATTCCATTTATATTTTGTATATTTCTCCTCATAATGTATTACTAAAGAAATGTGTATGAATATGTGATCATTGCCCCTTAAGAGTTCATTTTGAGTTAATCTGCCTCTGTTGCTTACTCCCTGCTTCAAGTCATAATCCTCTGTTGTGACATCAAAGTCTGTTGCCATGGGAGTAACTGTGAGGTCACAAGCAGTGCTCTATGACTTCAGGTAGAATGGCAGGAATAGATGAACTCTTCAGAGTAAAGATCCTGTTTTCATGCAAAAGACCTCACTACTAAATAATGTAGTGAGATCTCTCCACCGCCTGCATTTCCTGCCTGCTGCCATCAAGCCTTCCATAGGTACGATCCCTCTGTAGCACAGCTGCTTCTTCTCTTTTTTTTAAAAACTTGGATTTTTTTTGCACTTACCAGAGGAAAATGCTTGACTGGCCAACTACCGCAGCTAGCCCCAGCGGATTGGCTGGACTGCAAGCCCCTGTACTTCTACTTACTGTTCGGACTCCCAGCTACTTTCCTTGTCTAATTTTCTTAGAAATTTATTTTCCTCATCCTAAATTTTCAGCTCCCCACCCACCCCTGCCCCCGATACTCTTTAAATCTGCTTGCAGAAATCTAAACCCCACCCTCCAGCTCTCCACCTCCAATCAGCACTCAGCTGCCTATACCCTCTACATGCTATCCTAGGTTGCCTGCCAAATAAAATGCTAGTGGTTGCAAGCTAAATACAGACCATAATAAGGGCTCCCAATTGCTGGGTTCCACGGCCGATACATTTAGTCTCCAGCTGAATGTACTTAAAGAATCACTAGCTGCTCATCTTCTCTCCTAGGGTACTGTCACTGGTACGGTATACAATGAGTGACCCACACCTGTGACCAATATTCAATATAAGGTCTCCCTAGTCCTGCACTATTGTATGCTACGTTTAGTCTCCATTGCTCCCTCGCCGAACGTAAGTCAATAATTTAGAGCTTTTACCTGCTTTCCTTTCTCCAGTATTTTTACCCAATGCTAACACCACCTGGTATGGGCACAACTGCTAGACTGCTAACCATGTCTCCGTGTGCCATGTCTGTCACCTCCTATGGGGCACTAACTTTCTCCTCCCTAGAAAATCGCCACCTCCTACACTGTGCCAAATTGTGTCTAAATTTTGGTTGGCTTGCTCCCCTCATATCTAACCTCCTCCCTTACTATTCTTCTCCCCTCTGGCCCATTCCCTTAGGTCATATGACTCTCGACTGCCAGTAGTTCCACGTCCATCTGCCACGGTTGGGCAGATGGCCTTCTCGCATCGTTTTCCTAAGATATGGAATGTCCTCCCTCCTCAGATTCATCACTCCTCCTCCTCCCACTCCATTTCGCTAGCCCTACAAAACTTTCTAGTGGTAAACTGTACTTGTGGCTAGTCCTTCTTTCTCCTGTTCAAGCTGGCTCACTGCTCTCTATTGGTTGCTCAGCTAGCTGTTAATATACAGGATGCACTTGTCTTCATTACTGTGCTTACTGGGTTCCTAACACTATGCATAATTGTTTTCTAAACAGCACTTTATGTACAGTCATGTATACGTTGCACTCTATATCAAATTTCATGTAAAAAAATGTGTATATTGTAGTAGTTGTATGTTACACCATTTTCTCTGTTCACTTATGCTGTTCGACTGTTTTTCTACTCTGTGTATGTACTGTATTATGTCGTCTTCCAAATGACCCCCTCCCCCCCAGAATGCACCGTGAGACAAGCAACTTGTTGTTCAGTGTGCCTTTCCTGGTGAAACATTTCAATAAAATAAATAAATAAATGTGGAGGAGGAATACAGAACTAATGGGAAATACAAGCTGGACAGTGCCTACTTGTTCTGTTTTGTTAAAGTTGTCCTGAATGTGTCACTAGCTCTTAAGGGACATGCTCAAGGGCACACAGTGAGAATGTGGTAGGATTCAGATATGGGTCTCCAACTGTGCTAAATCAGTTAGAGCTATCTGAATCTATAACCAGGAAACTTCTTCTGCATCAGTCTTTCCTATCTTCACTTGAGTACGAGTGTGGTGGCTGTAGAGTTGCCACCTCTGTATCATGGTACAGACTAGCTGTTGCTTTCAATGACATACGTACAGTAGGTTTGCCTTGGGATATGAAAAGAGCACTCACTGCTGCTTGTTATATAGCAGCGTAGGTCTCCTTTCCTTAAACCAGAGAAGGGAACGTAAATGAGCCACCCTTGTATATAAGTGCCTGTGTGGCTCTAACCTACCTACCATGATGACTTGCTAGCAAAGCCAGCACTGTCCTACAGACTTGGTTTCAAATGAGGAACCTTCTCTATATGTTGTACTAAGAATGCACAAAACACTTGGAGAAAAAGTCTTTGCCTTCACTGGAACTCATTCCCCCTCAACATCAGAGAGTCAACCAGCATCCACACTTTGAAATGTTGCATGTCTAACAATCTCCATAGCCCGTGCCTCTGTCTGCTTGTCTTGCACGTCTGCTGTCTCTAGGGTGACAACCTGACGTTATTCCATGGAATCATTTGCCCCCCCCCCCCAACACTTCTCTTCCCCTATTTCCATTCCTCTGTTGTAAACTGCAGTTACAGTATATCACCTTCCTGGGCAACTTGTATTGTGCGGCTCAGTAGTGCCACTGTAGTTAGGGTTGAGATGGCACTTACTGTACATGCAAACCCCTAATTTTTGGGCAGCTTATATTTAAACTGGTGACATACAGACATGAAATTAGGAAGGCACTCAATGTAGGGTTTGGTTGCAGACATCTGGGGCACAAGCATTTGCTTTTGCAGCCCCCACCCTGTGGAATTCTCTACCTTGTCGGGTTTGTGTGTGCCTGACTGTGGAGAGTTTTAAAAACCGCACTTAAGACCTATTTATTTAATCTTGCATTCTCCATTAGTTGATTTTGACTTGATCCTGCTGGTTGTTATTGAATTTTAATCTGTTTATAGTTTTAACATTGTACAAGTTTAATTATTGTTAAAGCGCTTTGATATTTATGAATTGCGCTTCATAAATAAAGATTATTATTATTATTAACTGTATCCATATGGTGCAATGTGTTAGTCTTTAGGTCAGAATGTATTGTCTGTTGTATCATCAATTATTGAGATGGGTCTGCTGATGCTGTTTTGTACTGTTCATGTTTTTGTTTTAAACAACATTCTTTAATAAAGAGATCAAAAAAAGAAACATAAAAATAAGTTTTAATGAAAAGAAATTACAAGATTTGAGAATGCTCAGTTAAAAAAAAAAACACTAAGTTAGTTCAGGTTAGTTCATACATCACACATGAAATCGCTTTCACTCCTGCAGCACTGCATAAACCAAAATGCAGACATATCATGCTGCCCAGTACAGTGATTATTTGTCAAAACACAGTTGTGTGCATCTGTTCTTATAGTGTCTTAAAAAGTAAGGAAATTAATTAAAAAAAAAATTGTTGAGGTTTAAGATAGGGCTACGAGTTTGGTTCTACCAAAGAACGGAACACCTCAAACTTATTTATTTACTTATTTGAATTTTGTTGACCGGGTGGGCCCACTGAGACTGAGTTTTCCCTTTTTCAGGAGCAACCCAGGGAATATAAACATTCCATACATAAGAAGAAAAACTTTGATATACAGTGGAGGAAACAAATTACATTTATAGGTGCAGAAAAATGAAACATATTATGCACAGAGATACGTAGGAACTTGTGATTATACTTATAAATCTTACAATGATCCATCAGGACATGGATTACAGAAATAGAGGAGCTTAACATATCTACATAAGTTATAGTACTATGTAGGTCTAGTAAAGGCAATGTGGTAGATATACATAATTATTGTTTATTGAACATTCTATACATGTATCTGGGAGAACTTGAGAGAGAATACCTCATAGGTGAGGAGTTGGAATTGGCTAGCTCAAGCCTATGAGATAGAAAGAGTGGGAGGAAGGTTGGGGGAGAAGACAGGCACAGAAAGGGAGACAGAGGGCATATAAAAAAGGACGGAAGGCATGTAAAAGAGGAAGGAATTATTTACAGACACAGAGTGAAAGCGAAAGAATATTGCTTTTGTATAATTTTTAAATTATGGAGAGACGATATACTAGTATGCCTGGTGGGAGATTGTTCCATAATTGAGGGGCAGCAACAGAGAAGTATGTTTTGCAAATAGCTAAACAAGTCTTGGGTAGTTTTAAGATTGTGTATTGAGAGGATCAAGGGATCTGTGAAGGTTTTCGTGTGAGAAAGTTAGAGACTGGGTGGGAGGGCAGGTGGATGAGCTTAAAGTGGTGCAGATCATCGAATTCAAGATGGGCTTCAAACGATGGCCAGCCTAGGGTGTGAAGCATGTCACAGTGGTGGGTGTGAGCAGGACTGATGCAATGAAATGAGCTATTCTCTGGTAAGCTTGTCTTAGTCTGTTTAGGTTAGTTGTCTAAGCTGAGTGCAGTAGCGTGAGCGCACAGAGAAGGCCCAGGAGCAGGGTAGAGGAGGCAGTGGTTTTCCTGGTCTGAGGTCGGAGGTGGGGGCCATCCAATATAGGAGGCCTAGCTTCTGATGCGTGGATTTTATGACCTTTTCAATATGTGTTTTAAGCGATAGGTGTTTGTCGAGTGTTAAACCGAGGTATTTGAATGAGTTTACCCCTTCTAGAGTTTCACCGGTAGAGGTCTTGATTACCAAAGGGGGATGGGTGAGCCTATCAAAAGCGGTGTGATGAAATAACAGTCTTAGTTTTTTTGATGTTGAGCATCAGTAGATTGTTCTTAAACCATTCCTCCAACTGCCGAAAGTCACTCTCCAGATTGGTCTTGAGGATCAGATAACATTAGAGGATCTGTAGAGTATGGCGTCATCAGCGTAGAGCTGTATTGACACCTCTCCACAATTTGATGGTAGCTCATTGATAAAGATGGAGAAGAGTAGTGGGCGCAGTATAGAGCCCTGGGGAACCCCATCCTTGATGTGTGATAGGGAAGCTGTGGAGCCTGACCATTTAACACATTGTAACCTGTTGGTTAGATAGTTGGTGAGCCAAGAGATAGAGAGGGTATCGAGACCAATATTGCCAAGCTTTGTTTGTAAATATTTGTGATTGACGAGATCAAAGGCTTTTGTTAAGTTCACAAAAGTGGCCCTGGTTGCACGCCCCTGATCCATGGCCTGAAGAATGTCCGTTGAGACACGCAGGAGGGCAGATTCCATACCATACAGTCTCCGGAAGCCATGCTGATGTATGGTTAAGGAACTGGTCTGCTCATGGTAGGAATAAAGTTGTTTGCAGAGTATCCTTTCTTGTATCTTATCTATGGGGCATACGATAGAGATCAGTCAGTAAATCTCTACCAGGTCGGTGGGGACGCTTTCATGTATGGGGACAACTACCACAGTCTTCCGTTTGTCTGATATGGTTTGTGTGAGGAAGGATGTACTGATTAATAGAGATACTGAGTGAGATATTGCAAGAGCTGGTATTTTGAGGAATTTAGGTTGGAGGGAATCGAATCCTGGAGAGCCGTCCGAATTGAGGCCATTTAACAACTTAAGAACCTCGGAGTGTGTTGTGAGTTTTAGATGGCAAGGGGGATCCTGGACCATAGGGTTAGAGCACTGTGGATGACTGGGTGTGGTAGGCAAAGTCAGATTAGTATTTGTCAGTGAAGTCGTTTATGCCTGTAGCTATATCAGGAGGGGTGGATAGTGTTTCCCACTTAAAGATCATAGTTTGGGTGACAGTGTGTTCTTTATCCTTGAGTAGGGAGTTAATATGAGACAAAAAGTTTTTTGGGTTGGCAAGATGTATTGTCTGCAGGGAATGGAAGTAGTTCCACTTGACTTTGGTAGTTTTAGCCTTACAAGCATTCCGTAAATTGCCTGTAGGAGTGCCAGTCAGATTGTAGTCTGAATTCTTTGAAGGTTCTCCATGCTTTATCTCATGAATGCATTAGTTGCCCAAGAACCTGGGATAGCCAGGGGGAGTAGTTACCCTTGGCAGACCTTAATTTGAACGGGCCATGCATGTCCAAGATGGAAGTGAAAGTGTGGATGAAGTATTCTAAAGCCTTATTAATGTCAGGGAGGGATGTAACGGGTGACCAATCAACAGATTTTAGAGTTAGTATGAAAGTGGTGGGATTAAAGTTTGCCAGGTCCCGAGCTTTTATTTTTTTAAGGGGAAGAGGTTGAAAATTGTTCCTCCAGACGTAATAGGTGGGAGGTGGTCACTAGGGCATCTGGAAAACTCCCACAACCTTGATGTTGTGTTTCACGGTCAGCATCCACTCCAAAAGGCCACGGTTGCTTGTTTTCTTGTTAAGTCTGGAAGGCTGATCAATAAGTTGCTCTAGATTAACATCTGATAAGATGGCCTGATAGATCTTACTGTTAGGACCTAAAAAGTCAAGGTTGAAATCACCACAGAGTATTAGATCAGTTTGAGGGATAGAGTCAATGTTATTGAAGAGTTCTAGGTAGGAGCAGGAGGCAAAGGGGGACAGATAGATGCACCCTGTAATAACCCATTTGAATTGACTCAGGGCAGTGGGGATAAAGAGATGTTCAAAGAATGATTTTGTGGTGAAACCAGGTAGTGTGAAGGTTATTGGCTCGTTTCTTGTATAGATCAGTACACCTCCACCTCTCTTTGAGGTACGGTCACACTTGTGGGAGGTGAAACCAGGTAGGGCAACTTCATGTGAGAGTACAGAGGGCTCTAGCCAGGTATTTAAACTAGCAAATGGGGAGAGGGGTGCAGCCCCCCATACGTCGAATGAGAAGAACAACCCTCCCCCCCTTAGCTAGTGATCAAACAGGAGTTCAGAATGTTTGCAGATCATTTGCATCACCAGGTAAGGAAAAAGGTCTGGCTCCCCATACGACGCACAGGGGAAATGCAAGACCTCACCCAACAACTAACACACTGAAATCTGGTCAATGGAAAATCATGTACACAAATGCTCGCAGTCTGGGAAACAAGATCCCAGACCTGCAGGCAATAATGACAAATGCTAAACTGGACATAGTAGCAATTAGCGAGATGTGTTTTATCAGTTCCACACTTGGGAGGCTTCAGTACCTGTCTATGTACTGTTCAGAAGAGACCAAGGTGCAAAAAGGAAGGTTGGAGTGGCCCTGTATGTCAATGACAATATCAAAGCTACAGAAATTCAGAATACACATAAGGAGCCAGAAGAACTGTGGGTCACCATGGAAACAGGAAATGGGACAGCCATAAGAAGTGGGGTTCTCTACAGGCCCCTAGACCAGGGGGAGGACAGAGACACATTACTGTTAGAAGATATACAAAACATAACAGCTAAAGGGGAGGTTCTGATAACGGGAGACTTCAACATGCCAGATACAGGTTGGTCAATACCAGTAGGAACATCTGACAGAACTAGACACATGGTGGATTCCCTGCATGGGGGAGGCTTCAAACAACTGGTACAACAACCCACAAGAGACAGGGCTATCCTAGATCTAGTACTGACTAACAGGGAAAGGATCACAGATCTCCAGGTAGAAGGTCACCTGGGGGCAGTGACCATCACATGGTACGGTTCAATTTGGCCACTAGAACTAAATCATCCCATTCCAAGGCAGAAATATGGGACTTCAGAGGAGCTGACTTTTGATAAGATTGCCAGCAGAGTTGAGCTAGCCTGGCATAAAGAAATACAGGTGAGGGGTACAGGCAAAGTGGCAAGCATTAATGATGCAGTACTTGAAGCAATATCCCATTGTGTTAGAGACAAAAGGAAGTGCAAAGAAGAAGGAAACCACTTTGGTTCACCAAAACAGTAGCAGAAAGGTCAGAGCCAAAGGCTGGCCTTCGGGAAATATGAGGGAACACAGTGGTATGAAGATAGGGAGGCATACCAAACTTCCCAGGCAGTAAGGCAGGCAAAGGCCCAAACCGAGGAAACACTAGCACAGACAGTAAAAAGAAGGTGACAAGACCTTCCATAGATACATTAGTGAAAGGAGAAAGTACAGAAGGGCTATTGCTAAGATCAAAGGAAATAAGGGGGCTTGTGAGGAGGAGGACCATGTAAAAGCATCTATCCTAAATAGATACTTCTGCTCAGTATTTACTGAAGAGAAGGTAGGGCAGGGCCCACATCTCAGTATCATGGACACAGGGGGGAGGAAAGTGAGCACTAGTCCCTTCACAAAAGAAAGGGTCCTACAAGAGCTCGATAATCTCAGGGTGGACAAGGCAATGGGACCTGATGGCATACATCCCAGGGTACTATAGGAGCTAAGGGTGGAACTAGCAGAGCCATTATCAGAACTGTTTAGTGAGTCTCTGAGCAAAGGGGAGGTCCCAGAAGACTAGAGAAGTGCTCATGTGATCCCGCTCCACAAGAGTGGTAGCAGGGAGGAGACAGGGAACTACAGACCAGTCAGCCTTACCTCAGTAGTGGGCAAGATTATGGAGGCACTCCTTAAGGAAAGGATAGTGCAACACCTGGAATCCATAGGAGCACAGGATCCAAGACTGCATGGGTTTACAAAAGGAAGGTCCTGGAAACTAATCTCATAGATTTTTCTGACTGGGTAACCAGAGTTGTGGACCAAGGGGGAGCAGTTGATGTCACCTAACTTGACTTAGCAAAGCTTTCGATACTGTTCCACGCGAAGATTGATTAATAAGCTGGGTAGGCTCGGGTGGGTCAGTTGGTCAACTAGTGTCAAACTGGTTGACGAGAGCAGAAACAGAGTGTGGTGGTAAATGGTATGCAGTCAGAAGAGATGCAAGTCACAAGTGGGGTACCTCAAGGATCAGTCCTGGGCCAGTCTCAATATCTTCATCAGATGGACTGAGAGTAAGGTTTGTCTGTTTGCAGATGGCACCAAGATCTGCAACAGAATAGATGATCCAGATGGAGTGGGCAGAATTAGAAAAGATCTGGATAAACTAGCAAAATGGTCGGAAGAGTGGCAACTGGGGTTTAATGCAAAGAAGTCACCTATAGGCTGGGAGGGGAGTTGCTGGCAGTCACAAGGTAAGAAAGAGACGGGCATCATCATCACCGATGACCTGAAATCATCCAAGCAGACCACTAAAGCAGTAGGTAACGCTAGGGGGGATGTTAGGGTGTATTAGTAGAGGTATCACAAGTAGGAAGAGGGAGGTAATAATCCCTTTTTACAAGACACTGGTTAGGCCCCATCTGGAGTACTGCGTGCAGTACTGGAGGCCACACCTTCATGAGGACATTAACCAAACTGAGGCAGTCCAGAGAAGGGCAACCAAAATGGTGCAGGGACTGCATCAGAAAACATATGAGAACAGATTAATGGAGCTCAATATGTTTACCCTAGAGCAGAGGAGGGAGAGAGAGGATATGATCGAAACATTCAAACACCTTAAGGGCATTAACAAGGTGAAAGAGTCTAACATGTTTCAATATAAGAAAAATAGCAGGACAAGAGGACACAGCATGAGATTAGAGGGAGGCCAATTAAGGGGTAATGTAAGGAAGTTCTTTTTCACAGAAAGGGTGGTGGATGCATGGAACAGCCTACCTCAGGAAGTGGTGGATATGAATACAGTGCAGGGCTTCAAACAGGCATGGGATAGGAATAAGGGAGCAATACAGATGAATATGAATAGATAGGCCATTGACAGAGCAAAGGCAGATGGCGCATTTATAAGGTAGAAAAAGAAATGGGCAGACTGGATGGGCCTTGCGGTCCTTATCTGCCATCAACGTCTATGTTTCTGTGTCTCAGTTATACATAGGACATCAGGTTTATAGTGCCTGACCCAGGCTTAAAGTTCCGACATTTTCTGCCTGAGACTTTGGATGTTCATATGCGCTATTTTAAGCCCCTTTATGTTGAACCAGTGTGGGTTAGAGGAGAGGAGTTAGGCGAGCCCTCCTTCCAGGGCCAGGATTCAGTTCAGTGTCTCCTGATAATCATATAATATATGTCAGGCAATGGAAGGAGGGAGGAGGAGAAAAAAGAGTTTTGCATATGGACCTAGTCTGCGGTACCCGAAGTAGTGTTTTGTTGCACTGGGCCCAAGTCAGGTAGCCGGCAGGTGATGTTAGCAAGGGTGATTTGCAGTGTTCGAGATAATGTGCATGGGAGGGAGATGAGATTAGGGTCCTCCGGAAGTTTTTTAAGGAAAAACTGGAGACCAACCAGGGAGGCACACAATAGGAGTAGTCGTTTTGAAAAAAACAAATTCATATTTCCTGGGTTGATAGTGGAGATCAGAGGCATAAGAGGCTTGCGCATATAAAACCACTCGTTAAGAGGAAGGAGGGGGTTGCACCTTTAGGAGCAATGGGTATGCCTCCAGGACAGTAGGAGAGAGGGAGTTGCACCTTTAAGAGCAGTTGGTATACCTCCAAGACAGTAGGTGAGAGGAAGGCGTGGGGGACAAGTGTGAAACTCTATTTAAAAGAGTGTCAGGGCAGGGGTGGGTGGGCGAGGCCAGAGAAAATTCAGGTAACTACTAGGCTGCTGCTTAAAACCAGTCACGAGGAAGCTACAGAGAAGAGCTTCAGTCACTTCACTGGCGTCAGAAGCTGGGCCAATCAGGAGTCCAGTCCAAAGAGTGTAGCCAGTAATGGGCAAGCTTCAGGAAGGAAGCAGCCAATAGCAGAGTCACCGGAGTCTTCTGAGTCTAGGGCGTACCAGTGGGGTTTGCTGGCGGACCGGTGGATTGTGGTGGTCGGCACTGAAAGCAGCTACAGGTCCTTGCAGACGGAGGTCTGTTCTGGCGGGTGTGCCTGATCAGGGCCATCTGCAGAGCTGTGGGATTTGCTGGCGGGCCAGTGGATCACAGAGGGCAGCAGGAAAAGCCACAGGTCCTTTTAGCCAGAGGTGTGTTCTGGCAGATGCTCCCAATCAGGGGCTTCACTTCAGATGTTTGATTCTTTCAGACAGTGGCAAAATTTTGGAGAAAGTAGGTGGGCTTTTGATTCGACTGGTTCAGCCTGGTCTGAATGGTGTGGACCGGTCGAACTGCGAACCACAGTTCACACCTGAAAGAGTTACCTGGGGCACAGTTTGAGTCACAAGCTCCAGAGGGCTGGACTCCACTCAACCTTGTGAGCCAGCGGGAATGCTCACTCGTGTGCTCGTTGTTGGGCCATTAGGTACTGTAGCTCAGGCAGGGCTATGATTCATTCTAATGAGATTAGCTAGGAAACTCTTCAAAACAAAGAGAAAATCTTCAAAAGTTCAATCTACAAGTCCAGCAACAGCATGGCTGCTGAGAGGTATATTTAGGAGGAAATTAAAGGAAAGCAAAAGGGAGAGAGAGAAAGAGATTGTACTCTGGAGTGGAGGGGGAGGTGCTTGGGCTGGGCGGATGGGGCATGAAGTGCCAGTGCCTACTTTTTTTTTTGTGGGGGAAGTGGAGTTACTCTTAATAATTTTACTGGGAAGTAAGTGTGTGCCAGTTGGCAGCAGGACAGTGCCTGGCCTCATTCACCTTTATTTTTCAGGCAGTTTCAAACTCTAACCAGCAGAAGAGAGGGACCAGGGAAGGGTGGTGGATAACAGCAAGGGGAAAAGGTAAGGCAGGAAAGGGGGACCAGTGAGAGCGTCTTCAGAGTTAGCAGTCCGGAACAGATTCTTCCCACTGGACTGGGGAGAGGAGGGGGGATCCTGATGGAAAGGGGAGGAACAGTGGGATGAGGGGATTGAGATAGTAGGAGGGAGGCATCAGGGAAAGCAGTGAGGGGTATGGTAGAAAGCAAGTTCAGGTGAGGGGGAGGGCTGGTGGAGCAGGGAAGGGTTAGTGGACAAGGGAGAAGGAGGGAGCAGACAGGAATGGTTTGGGCATATGGGGGTGAGCAAAAAGGTAAGATAGGGGTCTTGCAAGGGGGGAGAAAGGCTTGGGAGGAGGGTATTGGGAAGGGGATAGCTGGGGTAGAGGTCAGAGGGGTATACAAGAGGGACAGGGGAGGATGGGGAGGCAGGTGGGAGTTGACAGCAGGATGGACCAGTAAGGTGAGAGGGTCCAGGATGGCGGGGGAAGGTGGTAATCTTGGAGGATTCAGTTTTGAAGAGGATGAGATGGTGAGGGAAAGAGCCTAAGGCAAGCCATAGAAGGGTAGAATGTATGCCAGGGATGACATAAGGAAGAGTGGGATCTCTGATAGCACAGTCAGTACGTCAGGGGGGCCGGGACCTAGTCGGAGGGGTGGGGACCTCACATTATAGTGCACCTGAGGATGAATGACCTTACAAGGTGTAAGGTGAGGGAGGTGCAAGAGAGGTTTAGGGAGCTGGGGAGAATCTGCAGGGAGGCTGGCAGCCTTCTTAGAAGTGTTTCTGGTCCCAAGGGCTAGTACGGCAAGAACGGTAAGAACAGAGGAATTTAACAGATGGCTTAGGGAGTGGGTAAAAAATAAAGGGTACAGGCTCATTGGAAGCTGTGGAGGGGCCTGGGATAACAAGGACCTTATGCAATGGACAGGTTGCATCTGAGTAGCAAGGGTATGGGGGTCCTAAAAGGCAGGCTGGAGGAATTCATGGGGAAACAACTCAGTTTAAACTGATGGGGGGGCAGCAGGGGTGCACAGTACCCTTTTTCACCTGGTGGAGGAGGCAGATAGGCCTCTTCCCCCCAATCAAGACAGCATGAGGAGGAGCTAGATGAGAAGGGTGGAGGTAGGGAGGGTGAATGAAATAGGGTGTGGGGGGACAGGTAAGGGAGATCCCGAGCCGTGGTGGAGGGTGGTGTCTCTGAATGCCAGAAGCCTGGGAAACAAGATGGCATACAGTCACTGATGGTCGAGGAAGGGGACGTGGTGGCCATCACAGAGATATTGGCCACACAGAGTCATGACTGGGACCTCGCTGTTCCCAGGAATAAATGGTATAAAAGGATAGGGGGATGGGAAGGAAGGGAGTGGCTCTGTACATGAAAGAGGGGATACCTTGTACCAGAGAGGAAGAGGTGGAGGGAAGATTGAAGCATTGTGGGTACAGGAAGAGTCCATTAGGGAGGAAACTAAGGATGGGAGTGGTCTGCAGGCCACCTTCCCAGGAAGAGAGTTGGACAGAGTACTAGGGTCTCGGATCATGGAAATGGCTAATAAGGGGGAGGTAGTAATAATGCGGTATTTCGATCTACCTAGGGTGAACAGGAAAATCCCAACCACCTCTTGCACTAGAAGACCAAAGAAGTTGGGCTAACAGACACTAGTGAGGCACAAAAACCATATAGCTTGGTTTTTAGTTAAAAATATAGTTTGAGAAGCAGTGGGTTCTCATTCGCCAGTGGGTTCAGCCATACCCTGGTTTAATTCCAGAGTGACATCCTGGAATCCAGGACTTCTAGCCAAAAGTTGAATCTGGGTCCTTTGAATCAGCTTCCAGATCTTCCTAGTAATATTTCTGTTCCAATACTGTTTCTTAACCCTTCATTCTCTGGTGTTGTGCCAACAGACATCATTGATTCTGGCTCAGCGTCCTGAATTGATTCAGCAACCAACAGCACCCCTGTCAGGTGAATTGTCTGTGCTTTTACAGCTTGCTCTTGCTATGAGATATGGTGGTGCTTCTATGATTACCACTGGTCAGTGTATGACAAAACTGCTGCTTATCCATTGAGAGTTAAATCACAAGTGTCCTGGGTGGCTCTGAATAATAATTTATATTGTAGGCTATGCGCTGGACAGCATGCCCTCTTTCATATGCGGTCATTTTGTCATTTTTGCAGCCTTCTGTCTTCTCATTTCATGAATCTTGTCAATCTACAAATTCCCATTAGTCTAAAACTTCAGTGTCTGAGCAAGTATTTTAAGTACCATTTAATCTTTTGGATTAAAAAGGATGACAGATTGTATTTTTTCAGATCAAGCAATTCATCAACTTTAACAGATCTTCTTGCTTTGCATCACTATGCATTCTGCTGCATGCTGCAGCTACTGTCGGGGAAACTACTCTAAGCTTATCTACCACTATTTTACTGCCTCTTTCCCAACCAAAGCCAAAGTTGGTATTTGCCTACTTTTGGTTCCAGTTAATATTCCTCATCACCGTCTGATTCTGTTTCTTCTCTCAGTCCTCAACAAAGGCAAACATACTGGACTTCATTCACCTCAGTTGCTTGTTTTAGATCTTCAGTTAGTTTTTATAGAGCCAGACATCTCAAGAAAAACTACTCGACAGTTCTGATCTTGTCTCTTCTGTCTCATCCAGATGATTCTGGAGAAAATGAAAACTGTTATCCTCAGTGAGCAAGAAGCTTCATATCCCTTCTTAATGTGGCACTGTTATGGATTATCATCTTACCATTACAGTTTCAGCTTGTTCAGACCTCGTCTTGTGGCCATATTTTGTTTTAGACAAGAATGGCACATCCATGTTTGTAAATATCAGCTCCAGAATTGAAAATCAAAATTGCCTAGTAGCAGCCCCATCCTATGGTGGTGTGACATTTTGTGGCCTGTTTTGATTTGCTTGTCTAAGGCCATCAGAAATCAGATATATTCCTCATTTTCAGTCCATGTCTTCCTTGTCTGAACTTTATCCCTTTGCAGCAGCCGTTCTCACATGGGGTTACCTTTGGAATAATGTATTCTATTCTGATAACCAAGCAGCCTTAGCTGTAATAAATACAGGCCAATCTTTCTCCTCCAGAAGGAACTTACTGAGAAGATCAACATGAACGTCTTTATGCAAATCAGAACTTCCATCCTCTGACTGATGAAGATGTGACTCCTTCTGTATCATCCTAGGATCTGCATACTGCTCACAAGCAATCGGCCTGTCGGCCACATCATACTGTTCAAAACCAAGTAGCTCTTCAGACACAGCATTCTGCTCAGAACCACTCAGCCTGTCGGGCCATGTCTTGCTACTCACAACTGTTCGGCCTGTTGGCCACATCATACTGCTCACAAGTATCCAGCCTGTTAGCCACATCATACTGCTCACAAGTATTCGGCCCATCAGTGACATCATACGTCTCACCAGCATTTGGTCTGACTGCCTCATCATACTGCTGCTAAGTGTTCAGCCTGTCAGTGACATCATACCTCTCACCAGCATTTGGCCTGTCTGTCTCACCATCATACTGCACATACTGTAAGTATTCAGCCTCTCGGTGACATTATACTGCTTCAAGCATTTGACTTGTTGGTCACATCATACTCCTCACAAGCAATTGGCCTTTTGGCCACATCGTACATGTGACAGGGTTGAATAAGATATGGTCTCGTTTGTTATGCAGAAAGTGTTAAAAGCAAGGATCTGTTTTAGCTTCTCCTTTTCTGTTTCTTGTCTGTCTGCGCAGTCAAATTTTCTTGTAAGACCTAGGAACCGATTACTCTGACAGTCTCATTATTCTTACCCTCCCACTATCTGTCTCGCTGCCTTCACTTGCCTTTTCTGTCTTTTCTTCCCCAGTGCTTATCTGTGGTTATAAAAGATAATTGTGGATCCTTATGTGAAACTGGGTTCTCTGGTTTGAAAATGTATGTAGTTACATTGTTGAAATGATTGCAGAAAGCTATTTAGAACTTGGCTCAACCTTGAGATGCCGTCTGACCTGCATAAACTCATTTGCAGAGTTGTCAACAGGAGATTAGATCTGGGAAACAATGTTCTGTTTTGTTGAACCTGCAAGGTAAAAACTGACTAAGTTCTGATACATTTTGTGAGAAACAGGAGGTACTGTATCTTAACAAGCTCAGGATACAAAAGTTAATTGCTAGGAAAAGTCATTATATAGAAAGAGAGTAATCATTTGTTGAAGAGAGAGAGAGAGAGAGAGAGAGAGAGAGAGAGAGAGAAATTTAGAATTAGAGATACCTTCAGAGGAAGGACTTTATTGTGTTTGAATTGCCTATATAAAAGCTATCCTACACAAATTTTGTTTTATTGTATCGTTATTGAAAATAATAAAACGCTACTTGCAAATTTTATAACTGCTCCTGGTTTTCCTATGCTTCCCGACCTTTGCTTCATGACAGATGGTGTCAGAAGTGAAATTTACACTGTGCAGACTCTAAGCCAGGAGTTTTGTGCATGGATACTAGACCTGGTACCAGGGAAGTGTAGAAGAAAGATATGGATCCTGCTACAGCAAGCACAGGAATGATTACCAGAAGAATGGAAGCCAAACTAACAGAGACAAAAGTCCAAACTGAGACTGTACAGCCAGCACAAGTAATGGAAGAAGAAGCAGGAAAAGGCAGAGAAAGAACCTGAAAGCATGTCTGCCTTCTTCAAATGGTGAGCTATACAACAGAGAGAGACCAAGAAGCATAAAAGACAAGAGGTGCAGTGACAGAAGCAGCATAGAAGAGATGCAGCGACAAGAGCAGAAGAGTAGAGATGCAGCGACAGGAGCAGCGATGGCTGGATGACTTGCAAGCTATGAAAGCTGGAGGATCTGGCACAGGTCCAGCAGAGCAACAGCAACACAACATAAAAGACATTAAACTTAAAAAGTTGTGTCCCTCCCATGATATTGAAGCATACCTCACAACTTTTGAAAGGGTTGCTGGATCCTGCCAGTGGCCAAAGCAGCAGTGGGCAACCATGCTGGTACCTTACCTGACAAGTAAAGCCCAACTTTCTTACTGCAATATGGCCATAGCACCATCAAAAACTATGACCTTATGAAAAGGAAATCCTGAAAAGATATGACATCAGAGAGAAATCTACAGGCAAAGATTCTGGTCCCTGAAGTACTACTCAGTTGACAATCATTAAGAACCCTTCACCCAACTCAGGCAAGTCATTAAATGGCTCAAACCAGAGGGCAAAACAGTCCCAAAATCACTGATACATTTGCAATGTGGCAATTCATCAACATTCTGCCTACAGACGACATCTTTGGGTAAAAGAACACCAGCAGAAAATGGGAAAAGGCCTTTCTTTGTCTGAGGACTATTAGATTGCCAGACAGACAACGCACGTAAAGTAACAGCCAAGGACTGAGTAAGGCTCTCTTTTACTAATTTAACTCCAGATCAGATGAGAACTCTAGTAGGGAAACAAATCTGCACCCAAAAACTTAATTTGCATTAACTGTAACAAGCCAGGCCATATTGCAAGGAACTGCCATAAAAATAATGAGGGCAACATTGAAGAAGATTTGTCCTTATCAAATTGGGGCAAATATTTAACAGATTTCAATGTGGGAGACAAGACCGTGACGGGACTTGTTGATTTGGGAAGCAGGCAGACTGTAGAGCATGTTGAATTGCTGGGAAAATACTGTGCAAAATGATTAGGTACTGATGTCATTTACAGCTACGGGACGCTCAATATTATCTGACCATCCAAGTGACTTTGAATATTAATGGGGCATTGCATCAAATGAAAGTGGGGGTAGTACTTAAGTTACCTGTACCTGTGATTATTAGAAATGGCTTCCCAGAATTTTCTGAGTTATCACAGACAGAGCAAAACCTGTAGTTTCAACAACTGTAATGACAAGAGACCAGGATTAGAACCCTGGTCTCCCCTGTCTCCTGGCTGAGCTGCTCCATGCCCCAGCCCTCCACGCTACGGGAGCAGCTCAGCCAGCCCCTGGTATTTTGCTGATCTTGTCCTGTGGCAGCACCATAGACAGTGATCAGGGGAGCGCATATCGCAAGTGCTCGACATTCCTGCTCGCTGTCCATGGTAGCACTATAGGGACTAGCACTCTCTTGCCTGGTGCTATTCCTGTAGTGCTAATCTGACCGAGTACCAAGACAATGAGCCCCTGGTGCATCTACCCTTGATAGATGTTCCTTTTGAGAGAATTGCAGTGGATGTGGTTGGTCCCTTAAAAAGGGTAATCAATTCATTTTGATAGTATGTGGCTGTACTACTGGATACCCAGAGACAATTCCAATACATACTGTCACAGCCCCAAAATGGCAGCAGAGCTTGCCAAAATTTTCAGCAGGGTGGGCATACCTAAAGAGATTATTATTGACCAGGGTAGTAATTTTGGGCTGCATTACTGAAAGAGCTATACCAACTTCTAGGTATCACTGCCAGAAGAACCTCCTCTTATCTCCCTCGAAAGATGGTCTTGTGAAGCGCTCTAATCAAACCCTAAAATGCATATTAAAAGGTTTGTAAAAGGGAAAGGAAAGACTGTGACTAATACTTACCTTACCTGCTTTTGCTTACAGAGAAGTGCCACAACCCTCAATAGGTTTTTCGCCATTTGAAATCCTGTAAGGTGGACAACCTAGGAAGCCACTATATGTAATAAAAGAAGCATGAGAAGATCACACCACTCAGAACAAATATATTACATATTATATATGGGTCATGAGAAAGAAACTGGCAAAATATTTTGAAATTGCCCATAGTAATCCGTCCTGTTTGGTTTACATGGCACACCTGCTACATTCCAGCGGTGCATAGATGTAATTGTAGCTGCTCACGCTGGTTATTGTGCTGCTTACCTGGATGATGATGTTGTGAGTAGTCTGGACTGGAAAAGCCATCCGGAATACCTACGAGCAGTTATCCAATCTGTCAAGATGGCAGATCTGACTATTAATCCTACCAGATGTGCATTCAGCATGCATGAAACCAGATAGTTGGGATATGTTTTGGGAAATGGAGAAGTAAAGCCAGAAATTTCTAAGACAGAAGCTGTAGATGCTGTAACAGTCAACGGCTGGCTGGCTACTGTAGGAGATTTATTCCCAACTTTGCCCAGTTAGTTAACCCCCTCACTAAATTCATTAAAAAACAGTACCTGGGGCTAATGAGCAGATATGTCCTCCTGGAGCTCCCAACCTCAGGATTTTAATCTAAATATTTTATGCAGCATCCACAGTTAAAAATCTTAAAATTGTGAGCCAGACAGCATGGAATATAATAATTGATGAGTGTCTGATGAATTCGTCTGGCAAACCTTCTAGAAATGCTACACAAAACTCCCAAGAAGCAAGCTGCTCTGGTACAGCAGAACCTCTAGGCCCTATATCGCTGGCCACAGAAATGACTGTTGTAGGGAAAGAGCTACCTCAAAGTCCCATGCATTTACACCACGTCTGGAGAAGATGGAGCAGAAACTTGAAAGATTACTCCACAAAATATCCGACCAAACAGGCACATATAGCACCAGACTCATGGAGGTGGGGGAAAGAACTTCATGCTGGGAAGATACTGTGTACCCACTCCTGGACCGGATTGCTGTGCTTGAGAAGGAATTTGAGGAGTTCAGAGAGGCCTTCAACTATTAAGAAAATGATCATAGAAAGCTTAATTTAAGGATCAGAGGCCTCCCAGAGGGACATGAAAGTCCAGATATTTTGTCATTCTGTGCCACAAAGATAGCGCAACTCCTGGGCCTCCAGCCGAAGGGGGATAAGCCCAAACTAGAGAGGGCTCACTGTGCGGTAATGCCGGAGACCGACTGAGGCAGTCACCCAGGCAATAACAATGTGTTACCACAATTTTCAAGATGGAGAAGAGGTTATGAGCTTGTAGGCAACAACAAACGGTGCAATATGAGGGCACCAGAATATAGATCTCACAAGACTACTGTAATAGATTTCTCAAGAAGAGATGCGTGTTCAATGCAGTGATGGCACAATTAAGGGAGATGAAAGTAGAAAATTTCTTTACCTACCCAGCAATGCTGAAAATATGACATAATGGAGCTACATACTCCTTTTGGGAGGTTAATAAGATGGCTGCTTTCATTTCTGAATTGCAGAAGAAAATCAGCTGAACACAAGCTACAGACATGCTAGGTTTTGCTTCTGGAACTGAATAGCTCAAATCTTCTTGGTTCATGGAGGAAGACCTACTGCACTGAGGCTGGGAGATCTACGATCTCGGCTGGTGATTCTTGTTCTTGCTGGATTTGTGTAATATTCATCTCTCCTGGATGGCTTGGTTTTGAGGAAGACCCTGGGACAAGAAATCTGTTGAACGTTATATGTGTGATGCAGCTGAAGCATCCTGGGCCTTGCGGTCTTCCTCCCAACCTGGTTGGACATGGCGATTCAACGACTTCTCAGTAGGGAGCATGTCTGACCCGATTAAGTAAAACAGTGGACAAGGTGCACTGAGGTAGGCTGGGGGGAGTGGTGGATGGAGCTTGACACGTGAATTAAATTGCTTGGCTCCACCCACCATTTCCAGCCTGGTTCCCTTAATAACTATTACTATTAAAATGGACTATGGGGCACAATAAAGCGATGAAAGATTGAGATATATGGGCTTTGCCCCACAGTGACTGTGGGTGCTTATCCAGTCATGGGGGGCAAAGCAAGACTTTAGGGGATATGTGACAGGGTAGAATAGGACCCTGTCCCATTTGTTTTGCAGAAAGTACTTAAATACAGGGATCTGTATTCTTTCCTTTGTCTCTCTCTGGTTGCGCAGCCAAATTTTCCTGTGAGACTTTGGACTTGATCAGCCTGAACTGTCTCATAATCCTTTCCTCTCTGTCTCTCTGTTTTCTCTTGCTTTCTGTTTTCCTCCCTTGTATATCTAGATCTGGCAATATAAGAATATGTGCAAATCAATATATGGAAATGAAACTGATAATGGGATCACTTTTGTTTGGAAAATATGGTGTTACTGTTGAAATGTACAGTATATATATATTTATAATTTGGAGATAACTGTAAAAAGCTAGAGATTACTTGGGTGCAAATGCCTGAGCCTTTTGCAGCTGCTGTGGGGACCTCAGGAAGTTCTCAATGTTCTAGCAGCTCCTGAAATTTACAAAGGACAGGATGTTTGCAAAGGATGGGGGTTGAAAAGAGTTATAAAACAGATAAGCTGAGCTGCAAGGAGATTTTTACAAAATATTTTATTTTACTTCTGTAAATAGTTATTCTGAACAGGTTTATTTTATTTTACTGCAACTACAAATAAACAGTTTTGTGGAATTTTACAACTGCTCCCGGGGTTTCTCTGTTTCCTGACCTGTGCCTTGACGACAGGGTATAGGGATACAAACAGAGTGGAGACCTCTTTTAATGTAAGGGGCAAAGAACAAATGCCAGAGCTGGGTTTCGTGGGCTCAGGGGTCATGATGCAGGTCAGGTCTGAGTTTTGATCTTACTATGGAACAAGATATATGCCTGTAAATACTTTTTTTTGATGCTACTGAGATAAGCTAATAGCTTTTGCTGTCATAAATGTTCCCGGGGGGGGGATTGTTCATCGCCAAATGTGTTTGGAAATAGCCATCTGGGAGAATAATGGCAAAAAAAAAGGAAGGAGGGGAGAAGTAAATGCATTTTGAAACGTTTACGGTTATAAGGAGGGGATTTTATAGAATTGTTAGACTGTTGGGTTATTACTTGTTATATATCAGGTTTGTGTGTTAATGTTTTCATACTCTAAGGTCCATCTGGTTATTTATGAAGCATAAAACCTAAAGTGCACTGAAAAGAGGAGTCCTACAGATATATTGCTTGTTGAATCTGTTTAGGGAAGATACAAAGTCCCCATGGCTGCACAGGCAGATATAACTATCCAGTTTTGGAATGTGCAAGGATTTTCCTGCCCCATTGAGAGCTGCTATATTAATAGCCTTTGTAGAAGTCACATGGGTCACTCTCCTGCAAGAGACACATTTAACACCTGCAGAGCACAAAAGTTAATTTGTGGGTGGGTTGGATCCTGCTATTTCTCATCCTTCTCACACAAAAGAGGGGTGGCTGTTTTGATTCACAAGCACCTACCTCTCCAAGTCATCAAAACAGTGGCGGATCCAAAAGAAGGGAGATACATCTTTATTACCGGAATGCTACATGGAGCGAATGCTACATTTCGTAGTGTTTATGCCCCTGCGATTTTGGACCCCCAGTTTCTCTCAGGCCTCCCTGAATATTTTAATTAGGGAACAATTTAGGGACTAATTATGGGTGGGGACTTCAGTTGTACGCCAGACCTTAAACTGGATCACTCACTGGGGAAAGGGAGAGGGGATAAGTGCATTAGAAAATGGAGGGAAGGTGTATCAGATCTTAACCTGGTAGATGCTTGAAGATCTGCCAACCCTACAGCATGAGAATATACCTTTTCCTCAATTCCTCATAAATCATGGTCTTGAACAGACCATATATACGTCAATGTAAGGTGGTATACCAGATTAGGTAATATTAATCATGGCACCATACAAATTTCGGACCATGCAACGATTACAGCCACTTTTAAAATAGGTAATACAGAGACAGGGAGCAGTTTCTGGAAATTCCCTACATACATGTTGGGATCGAAGGAGTTTAAATCCTATGTAAAGGATCAGTTGAAGTAGTATAAAGAGTTGAATGAAGGCTCTGCCCCTTCAAAACAAATCTTCTAGGATGCTAGTGTCAGGAAGTCTAAACCTCACTTTCAGGTTCTTGGCAATATTGGGAATGCAAATAATCACAGACATGTTGCATAAGAGTAATAAACTTGTTTATTACTGCCAAAAAGGATAAAATCACAGTTTCCTTAAGCAGTTCTTACCGATACGAACCGGGAGCCAGTGCTAAGCGTTCCCTATACCTCAAGGTTTCTTTGTGTCTCTTGGGATATCCGAGGTACAAGACTTGTGTATCACATTATATACCTATTATAATTACCGTGGTTACTATAAGATAGAAACATTTCTAGTTACAGAGATGAGCCCTATTGGCTAAATTAGAGGAGGCTCCACGGTCCAAGATAACATTATACAATTTTTAGTAGTCATCAGTTTGAGAAACAAAGAGTTCTTATACAGAGTCTTACATAACTCAGTGTAGTAGTACAAATCGCCAAAAGGTGGCAATGCCGACTTACATATCATAATTATTCCAAGGACACAGGTGTCTTGGCATCTTACAAGTAAGAATACACAGAAAATACATAGAAAAATATATATGTATTAGCAAGCAAAGTGTATTATAACAATATGCGTACGTATCCTGACATCTACTCTTATACGGTAGATGCCCTTAGCGCTATATATTAGTATAACATATATCTAAGCACTAGCTGTCTACGGTGTACCTCTGAGGGTACTAATAAGGGTGCAGGGACCTCGTGTAACACTAGAAAGGCCTGCATTCATGCTGCTATTATTAGTTATATGGCAAAATATAAGAAAGATAAGCTCAAAAACAATGGGGACTCCCAAGATGAAGTGCGTAGAACTCGAGGGCAGGGCGGCACAAGGAGAAGGGAGGGATATTCAAATGCTCGCTTCTGGCTCGTGAGTCCCTCGATAGCCTTTTAATGGATGATGCGTGAAAGCAATTGTTTTACATTAAACACAAGATGTAGGACTGGGGTAATAAACCTGGCTCTCTCCTGGTAAACCTGATAAAGGGTAGGAAGGGCCCGTCGCATATCTTGGGAATTAAAGACTCTCAGGGTCGACTAGTTAAAAGCTCTAAGAACATTAGGGAGAAATTTAAAGAGTTTTTTCAGAACCTCTACAAAGCAGAATGTGAAGACACGGAGGGGGAAGCAAAATAGTTTTTAGCTAGGATCACATTCCCGCAGTTGTCGGAACAGCAGAGGAGGGTGCTGGGTCGGGAAAACACTAACGAGGAGCTCAGGGCTGCGATAAAGGGGTTAACACCTGGAAAGGCTGGAGGTCCTGATGGTCTCCCGGTGAAGTATTACGAGTTAACAATAGATGTAGCTCAAGAGGCTCTGTGGGATGTATTTAGGGAGATAAGGGAGGGGAGCACCCTGAGATTTGTGGTTAGGCTGTTATTTGTGTAATCCCAAGCCTGGGAAAGATCTGCAGGAATGTGCCTGATCACCAATGTCTTTGTTGAATTGTGATTTCAAATCTATGCCAAGATCCTGGCTTCACATAGAGAGCTTGCTCCTGGAGTTGATTCACCTGGACCAGACAGGATTCATACAGAGTAGGCACTCATATCATAACCTCAGGAAGGTCCTCAATGTTATTTGGGGCTCTTCTCTCAGTTCCATGGGGGCACAGCTGTGCTGTTCATGAATGCACGAGAAGGCATTCAGTTGAACAAGTGGAACTACCTCTTCAAAGGTATTGAGAAGGTTTGGTCTGGGTGAACACTTTGTGAAATTGGTTAAGGCTTTGTACAGAACCCCAAGGGCCTCGGTCCTGGTTAATGAGCACCCTCTCTAAACAATTTTCACTTCATAGAGGCACTGAGGCAGAGGTGTCCCCTCTCCCCTTTGTTGTTCGCCTTGGTCATAGAGTCACTTGCAATCGCTGTAAGGGAGGAACGGAGTATATTGGGGGTGGGGAGTAATAGTGGAATCCAACACACAGTTACCCTATACGCAGATGATGTAATTTTATATATTGTAGATCTACTACGATCATTCTCAATTTGCTGCCTTTTCAGGATGTAAACAGTATGGGAAAATCTGAAATTATATTGTTGGGACAAGATATTAGGATGGGAAGGGAGTCATGGGGCCTGAAGACTGTTAATACTTCCTTTAAATATCTAGGGATTAATGTCAGAAAGGATGTAGCCTCTGTATCGACTAAACTACCTTTCCCTAGTGACCTCCATAGCTGAAGAGCTGATAGATGGCGGCACTGCCCATCTCCTGGTTGGGAAGGATCAACTAATTAAAATTAATTTGTTGCCTCGGATATTATGCCCTCTGCAGATGTTGTCCATGGGATTGTCTGGGCAAGATATTAAAAAACTGAAAAGAGCATGTGCAGACTTTATATGGCAGGGGAAAAAAACCCGGGGCAAGTCTGGGTAAATTGAAAGCAGACGAGAGTAAAAGTGGTTTGAATTTTCCAGACTTGCAGACTTATTTTTTAGCAGCTCAGCTATTGCTATTTGAAGATTGGGTTAATAATGGTAAAGAGGATGGGTGGCTAGATTTGGAGGGGGCGGACTATGTGGCCCTACTATCTTCCTAGCTGGCTGAAAGGGGCTGTAGGGTATATATAGCCCTGAAGAATACAAACCCTTTGGTTACAGGGCTGTTGGAGAGTTGGGGACAAATTAAAGGATGGCTGGACATCTCTATGGGATACTTACACTGCCAGTGGCTGGGAACCCTTTTTCCTCCAGGTTTGGAGGATCCTGCCTTTCAGGAATGGGAGGGAAGGCATAGCTCACCTAGATGATTTGAGACCCATGGTATTCTATGCTCTTTGAGACACTAAAAGAAAGTCTAGATGTACCAAAAATCACTTATTTAGATTCTTTCAAATTAGAAAATACACACAGTCTATAGACAAGCGTAGAGAACAAGGGTCTCATTTAGAGCAGATTGAAATACTGATTCAACAGGCCAGAAGGGATCCCAAGGGAAGATCCAAAAAGCCACTTGTCTACTGCATTTGTCCTTACATGATAGGTCGACTAAAACTAGAACCTTATGGGAGAGGGACCTAGGAATAAATCTATTGGAGGAGAACTGGGCAGTTATTCTGGGAACACATCAGGGACTGCTGATTTGCAATAAATACAAAGAAGCAGCCTATAAATTTATACATAGGTTATATTGCCTCCTCCCGTAGCAGTACACCAATTCAATCAGGAGGTACCAGCGACATGTGGTAGATGTGACTCAACTTTGGGTACATATAGTCATTCCTTTTGATCATGCCCAGTGCTGCAGGAATTATGGGTAAAGGCTACACAGGAGATTACTGCCATGCAGGGATTTGTGTTCTCGGAGACCCCATTGGTGATGTTGTTTGGCATAGAAGACCTAGGGGAGGAAGGATGGTCTCTATAAAAGATGGATAACAGTATTATTGATGCTAGGTCATCAGTATATTCTTAATACATGGTTTTCTGGGATTGTCCCACTATATCAAACTGGCATACTGTAACAATAGGGGTACTGGCTCTTGAAAGACTCTCATACTCGGCAAAAGAAAGGGGGAGACCTTTGCCAAGGTATGGGAATCCTTTCTGAAAACATTAAGCTCCCCTTGAATTGACATTAATACATTACAGGCATTAATCAACCCGGGGGACTTAAGTGTGGGAAGGGGAGAAGATGGACAGAGACGTTGTTGGGTATAAGGGAAAAAGGGAAATCCTACCCTGGTTTATCTTTTAAACAGCTTTATCAACTTGACTGCCTTAGGCTTCAGTACACATATAGGCCGGCCCGGTGGTGCTGAGGGTTGAGGCGCTGGATGCCACACCCTGCACCACACCAGCGATCCGGGTTCGGGAATGGACTCGGGGCACTGGGGGCTGGTAGAGGAAGGAGAGGATCAAGCGTCCGGAGGACTGCTCTCCTCTCCTGGGATGGGATGGGTGGCAAGCCTTGCTCTGTAGTGGCCTCTGGTGGAGACCGGGGGCACTACAAGTAGCGGCGCAGGAGGGACAAACCCAGAAAAAAACTGAAACAACTCTGATGGCCGCCGGATGTTGGCTACCATTCTCCGCTACTGCCGGAGTCCTCCAGGGAGCCCTCTCTCTCTGGGTCTCAGCAGCACCCTGGACCTACTTAGAGTGCACTGGTATGCCCACCCCGGTGCCTTCCCCCTCGGAGGAGGGGGACCCACCCAGCACAAGGGTTGCGCCGGGATACTCCGGGGTCGGCTGCGATGTGGGACTGAGGAGCGGTTCAAGAGGGGACAGTTGGGGTGAGTTGGGGAACATGGTGGCCTGAAGGAATGGGGGTCATTGGGGACGCTGGGGGAAAAAAAAAGAATACACGTATAGCTATAGAATTGAGACCTGTGACCCTAACACTGGATAAATGTTTGTAAATAATGAACAGGTCTATCTTGATGAGCGTTTCCTTACTAGAGGGACTTCTGTAAGAAATTCAGTAACTGTTGGACCTCATTGTAAATAGTTTGAATGAATATTTGTTTTTGTCTTGTCCTTTTTATTTAGCTGTATGTATTGTATGATCTGTTTTCTTATCAAAATCAAATAAAAAAAAAAACAGTGCCTGAATAATGTGAAATGGTCCCCAGAGTGTGATGAATCTTTTTGGGCCATCAGGGCTGCATTATGTTCAGTCAGTTTTAAGAAGTCCAGACTTTGAAAAACAATTTTGTTACAGACAGATGCATCAAAGGTAGGCCTTGGTGCAGTCTTGAGTCAGAATATAGATGGGAAGGAACATCCCATTCTGTATATTAGTAGGAGATTGCACAACAGAGAGAAAAGGGACTCCACCATTGAAAAGGAATGCCTTTTGGCAGATTGGGCCATGGAGTCCTTTAAATTTTATTTGCTAGGAGCTGACTTTGTACTTAGAACAGATCACAATCCTCTCCGTTGGCTTAATCAATGAAGGATAACAATTCCAGAATCACAAGGTGGTACCTAGCACTACAGCCATTTAAATTTAAGGTGATGCACAAATCTGGAAAAGAGAAAGTCAGTGCTGATTTTCTGTCAAGATATGGCTCAGGAATTGAAAATTCTGAAGGTTAAAAAGAAAATGTGTGGATTTAAACTTAAATGTTCGCTGTACTGATCGTTATGGAAAAGGGATACTGTATATGCACAAAACTGTAAAGGTCATAAGGTAATGTTAGAAGAGAATTAAAAGGAAGTTTTGAAAACCTGTTATCTTACTTCATGGGTAACTCTTTCATCAGACCACACCTATGGAACTATAGCCTTACTAGCAGTCTACTAGAAACCCACGGCAACGTCAGACATCAACGTCCTCCACTATATAAACGTGGGCGGCCCCGTGCCCTCCTCAGTTCTTTTCCCACCATCGACCATACTCATTGGCCACCACGGAGACACCACCACTTCAGTCGATTGCTTGTCTCCGAATTTCTAAATGTATTTATTTTTTCTCACCATAGTACATTATCACTTTATTTCTAAAGTGATTGCCATCGTCGTGTAAGTTGATGAAAGATCCCTGCAAACTCGTGTTACTCCGAGTGCAGGGGAAAATCTATTCCCGCAACGACTTCGACGTCTCCGTCCACTGTCTCAGAGAGACCCACGACATTAAGGCCTGCGAGATCTGCCTGAAATTCAATCAAGCCACCCAGTGATGCTGCCAGAAAGCCCTGCAGTCTTTCCTTTTAGACCAGAAGGTAGCCAGAATGGAAAGGGGGTTCCAAGTGAGAAGCTCTTCTGCGTCTCCAGCCTAGTCCTCAGGTTCCCATTCCTCCAGGGCCTGAGACAAGTCTTCAGGCAAGCGCAAGCACTGGGAGAGGGAGGAGTAAGAAGAAGTCCCCAGGTCCTCCCTCAGTTGCCGAACCCTCGGCGCTGACTGTTGCAGCATCATCATCTGCTTTGGTGGCGATGCCTCCTGCCACCCAGACCCTCACTTCCCAGGGTCAACTTTGGCAGTGAGTTCTACCAGGCCTCCTATGGCTGGCAAAAAGTTGTCAACATCTGAGCTGTTGACATCCTGCCGACACTGCAAACCCTACCACCCAGACCGCCGCTCTCAAGGTCAGCTGGTAGAGTTTCATTGACTTTCCTGGCCATCGACAGCCTGTTGACGAGGGGCTTTTATACAACCCTTGACACCGCAGAGCACTTCGTCAGTGTCGGGATTGCAGCCTTCCCCTTCAACACCCCAAGACGCCTCTGCAGTGCAGGCCACCATCAATGAACAGACAGTGCTGTCCTCTTTCATGGAGATCCTGCAGCGCCTTGTGCCTCCTCCAGACCCAACAATGCCGGGGCCTACCAGACCAACCCCCACATCAACACCTGCCTCATCGATATGCTCTACTTGCAAAAAGGCATTGACATTCTCGCTGTCTTCCTCACAGCCTGCAGAACCTGTCGATGAGGATCAGGAATATGTACCTGACCTCATGCCACAGGAGGAAGAGGAGGAGAGGAGGAGGAGGATGGATGGGTGCCCGATAAAGCTGGCTGCACCATTTCTTCCAGCAGTGAGGGCTCTACATTATACACCCTCCTGAAGATCCTACCTTCATTGGCATGATGAGACAGCTCCAGACTGCCATGGGGCTTGATGCCTGGGAGCAGGACATTATTTGGAGATACCTGGTGGAGCTTCTAGAACTGCCAGATTCTCTACCTCTGGTCATCCCTCCTCTAGTGGCTGCGCTAGAGGATGCCACCCTGACTGCCTGGTACAGGCCAAGTTTGATCCCTGCCATACCTAGAAAGGCAGACAAGCTATACCAGGCTCCTTCAGGAAAACCCTTTTTTGCAGGGCAGCTGAGGCAGATTCGGTGGTGATTAAGGCAGCTCACGATAGGTCCAAGGTGTCTAAACACCTCAGCTTTCTCCCACCAGATAAGGAGTCGAGAAAGCTGGACCTCATGGGAAACAGAACCTTTGCCTCTGCCACACTGGGCCTCAGGATAGCTAATTATCAGGCCCATGTGGTCAAATTCAGAATATCTTTAGGAAAGGCTAAAGCGGTAGCACAGGCCCTTCCAGAAGGTCCCCAGAAATGGAGGTGCCAAGGCCCTCCTGACTGGGGCTGATGTAGGTAAGTACTTTGAGGTCTACCTGTGATATTTCAGATACCTCAGCCAGAGCAGCTGCGACTGGCATCTGTATAGGAAGGCACTCTTGGCTCATGGTGTCAGGATTTGCTAGTGTTGTCCAGCAATCCAATTTGATTGCTTCTTTCAGAAGCTATAAGCACTTTCAGGCATATGCGGGATACCCCTTCTGACCTCCGAGCCTCAAGAAGGACTCTACTGTCAGTTCACTCCCTTTACCACACCCAACCAAAAAGTGGGCGGAAGGATGCCCTTTCATGAGGTCACCCACAGGCCCGGATCAGGAACCAGACAGCAGGGCAAGCGCAGAGCATGACACTTTACTAGACCCTCCAATCCTCCAGGAGGTGGTGCTAGGGGGTCGCTTCTCCCTTCACCTGGACAGGTAGAGAGAGATTACAATAGATGCGCTGGTCCTGCAACTCATAGAGCAAGATCACACTCTAGAATTTCTGGAGCTATCTCTAGACTGGTTCCTGGTGAACAGAGGAACAGGGTATTCTATTCTCACTTCTTCTTTATTCCCATATCCACAGGGGACTTGAGGCCCATTCTGGATTTGAGAGATCTGAACTTTTATAGTCAGTACAAGAAGTTCAGGATGGTAACCCTGCAAGACCTGCTGCCCCGCTACAAAGGGGAGACTGGATATGCTCCCTAGACATGCAGGACGCATACCTGTACATCAAGGTATGCCTTCCCCACAGGAGGTACCTCAAGTTCCTGTTTCATTGGGAGCACTACCAGTCCAGGGTATTGCCCTTTGGCTTATCTTCTGCACCACTGGTCTTTACTAAATACTTAGCAGTGGTGGCTGCAGCCTCAGGAGAGAGGGACTATATGTCTTCCCTACCTGGATGACTGGTTGCTTAAAACTCAGTCCAGGGAGCAACTGTCTTACAGCCTAGTGCATACCAGGCAGCTGTTCATTGCACTAGGTATCACTGTCAATCTGCCCAAGTTAGTCTGGATTCCTTGTCAGCATCTCTAGCACATAGGGGACTGTACTGGACACTAGGGGTCAGCCCTCTTGCCCCAGGACAGGGTGGAGCACCTGATAGCGCAGGCCCAGGAGCTGTACACCAACAGTTTTGTCACAGCCAGGACATTCCTGAGACTGCTGGGCCTGATGGCAGCCATTGTCATGGTTCCTCTGGCATGGCTACACATATGGATTCCACAATGGACATGAACAGTCCAGTGGGACCAACACACTGACGATCTAGAACAGAAAGTTCTAGTCACCTTGCCAGTATGGAAGGTCATCCAGTGGTGGATGGAACTCAGCAACTTACTTAAAGGGGTTCCTTTTCTAATTCCTTCTCTTCACCAGATTCTCACCATGGAAGCTTCGGGGATGGGCTGGGGGGCACATTTGGGGCTTCACCAGACCAAGGCCCATGGACCACAGTGGAGAGTTTCCTCTACATAAACATCCTAAGACGAGGGCTGTTCTGTCTGACCTCCAAACCTTCCAGAATCATCTGTCCCTGGGACCTCTGCTGGTGTAGACAGACAACGTCAGTGTAGTGCACTACATAAACAACCAAGGGGGGGGGACTCATTCGTACCCCCTATGCAGAAAAGTGATGAGGGTTTGGTACTGGGCTCTAGAATGCAGTCTAGAGCTGTTGGCAGTCCATGTTCCAGGCATCCAAACATCCTGGCAGACAGGCCAAGCAGGTTGCAGTACAAATTGCTTGAGTGGGAGCGGCTGACCTTGATAGTGGAAGACCTGTTCGACAGGTGGGGTCGTCCAGAGCTGGACCTTTTTGCATCCCCACTCAACACAAAACTGCTGCTCTTCTGCTCGCTTGCTTCAGGGCCTGGAGTTTTCTGGCAAGATGCATTGTCCCACTCTTGGAAAGTGAGGTTCCCCTACGCCTTTCCTACCTTTCCTGTAATTCAGAGGGTGCTGATCAAGCTTCAGATGGAAGGAGTGACTCTGATACTTGCTGCTCCCATCTGGCCTCATCAGATCTGGTTCCCCTTATTGTAGTAGCTAGCGGTGGAGCCCCAAGTGCCCCTACCCCTGTGCAAGGACTTGCTCTCACAGGAGTAAGGCACCCTGGTCCATCCAGACCTAAAGTCCCTCCATCTTCATGCCTGATTCCTGAGGACATAGCCATGGCAAGATTTGGAGTATCCCAAAAGGTGGCTGACATCCTGATGGCTGCCAGATATCCCATGACATGGAAGCGCTTTGCTCTGTGGGCTGCTTCCTAGAACTTGGATCCCTTCACTTGTCCTGTGGCTCAAATTCTGGAACACTTGCTGCCCCTTTCAGATGCGGGACTGCAATACTCCTCCATTAAGGTGCACCTGGCTGCCTTTTCAGCTTTCCATATGCCTATTGATGGCTATACAGTGACTCAACTGGAGGTGTCCCATACATTCTTGAGAGGCATTGTTCACTTGAAGCCTCCCATCCACAATCCAGTCCTTCCTAGAGAAGCTTAGTTTGATGCCTTTTGAGCCGTCTGTGACTCATGAGCTACACTTTCTGCAATGCAAAGCGTTATTTTAATTGCTATTACTTCTGCTGAAAGGATTTTCATGCTTCAGGCTCTTATATGTGAGCCTCCTTATGTGATTTTCTGCAGTGATTGGGTGTCTTTGCATACCTACCCTCAACTCTTGCTAAAGGTAGTGTCTGAGTTTACTCTGAATCAAACCATCCACCTGCCTGTTTATTTTCCGGAGCATGCCAATCCAAGGGAAACATTGCTCCATACTTTAGATGTACATAGAATACTTAGATATTATGTTCACCACATGAGGGACTGCAGGAAGTCCTCGCAACTTTTTGTTTCCTTCGCCCCTGGGAAATAGGGAGTACCGGTTTCTAAACAGTGTCTGTCCAAATGGTTGGCCAACTGTATTACTTTTTGTTATAAGAAGTATGGTAAGAAACTTCCTGGGGTTGTGAATGGCCATTCAACCAGAGGCATGTCCACTTCTGTCACCTGTTTCAGGAATCTGTCAGCTGTAGAAATTTGCTCTGCTGCAACTTGGAGTGCTGTCTACACTTTCACTAAACTCTACAGTCTGGATCTGGACATTGCCTCTAAAGGAAAGGCAGGCTGAGGGAGGAGCTGTTGAGCACCTTACTGATCAGACTGGTCTTGCATAGCTCTGCAGTTCGGAGAAGTATTTTATAAAAAAAATTGCCTTTGGAGTGATAGATTTAGCTAAATAAGCTGCAGCACCTTTCAGAACATGCCAAGTGGCACAGTTTGGTGCATGATACTGTGATGGGGAGGTCCAACAAAGGAGGTCCTGGGGCTTAAATCCCAGCCATCATCAGAGCCACATACCTCCATGTCTGCACCCAACCATGCTGGCTTGAAGCCGCCATTGAAAACTCTCCAATTATCGATGCAGGCCATGGATTCAAAAATAGAGACAATTTTACACAGAATCTGGGATCAAGATGTGAAAATAGAAACTGCGTACAAAGAATGGCGGCTGCGGGCGTCACAAGCTACCAGAGCACTTTCAAGTGACAACCAAGCTTATACAGGAGAAACACGTAATTGCACTGTAGCTCACAGGTTTTGAAAATGCCCATCGGGCTTCCAGTGTCCGGATTGTGGATCTGCCCAAGGGACAAGAGGATCCTGGCCCCATCACATTTGAAGGAGTGATTACCTGGTGTTATTTATTTGGATGTAGTTGGCGAACACTTCTGTAGAGCCCATAGGATTTCTCCTAGATCAGCGAGGGCCATTGTGACTCTTCACGGATGTTGTTGTTGATTACTAATGGGGTTAACATTCAGGATATCCTGCTTCAAGCTGCCCTGTCGGCAGATCGAAAGCAATTTTAATGGACAAACTATACATTTATTTCCCAACCTATCATTTGTCATGAGGGCGTGTTGGAAGACATTCCACAAGTTTGGGTTAAACTCACAGTTTAAGGGTGATGCAGTCCCTATTAATGCTGGCCCATCTCCTATGTTTTATAGTGGTCATACATATCAGTTTACTGATCCGGAGGAGGAGGATGGAGATGGGTCCAGAAGATCCAACAAGAATTTGACGAGTCCACAGGAAGAGGTATCTGAACCCAATTGGAGGAGGAGGAACCTGAAGTGTGAGAGACTCGCATTAAGGTGGTTTAATATGGACCTCACCTGGGTTGTCTGGCATTATCTGCCCTGCCTTAGAGGTGACTTTTTTTTTAGTTTCTGGGGAGAGTTTGACTTTTGTATTAAGGTTAATGTGGGCTGGTTTTCCTTTAGCTCTCTTCCCTTTCTGACATGTTATAAGGGTATACAGGTTATTTACTGGATTATTATTTTTGGCTCTGACCTGTGCTGCAGTAATGGCTAGTATGTCTACATGTACTTCTAATGTTATTATCCTATCCATAACCAAGATTTTAGATTCTGGTCTTCTATTCCATTGGATGGCTCCTATGTACTAATTGATATCTGACATTTGTGTGTACTGTTTTTTGTTATTTAAAAAAAAAATGCAATAAACTTAAAATAACAAAAAAAAAAAAAAGAAGAAAGGCAGGCTTCGGCCTAAATGTGCTTCAAAGTCTCCTTTCTTAGCGCGATAGTCTTTAACCTCCAGTCTTCCAGACTGTCTCTCTGTCAGTACTGCGTGGGACTTGTTCCATAGGTGTGGCCTGATGAAAGAGATATCCATTAAGTAAGATAGTCCAGTTACATAAGAACTTGGAGGGGAGGGAAGTGGACACCCTTTCCTTATCTGAGGAGAAAGTCAGGAAAGCTCTTGCTAGTCCAAGAGTGGACATAGTCATGGGGCCAGCTGGGGTGCATCCAAGAGTGCTAAAGGAACTCAGAGAGGTGCTAGCTGTACCCCTGGCAGACTTGTTTAACAGTTCACTGGAGACTGGCATGCTCCCGAAGGACTGCAGAAGAGCAGACGTAGTCCCACTTCATGAAAGTGGTAGCAAGGGTGAGGCAGGAAATTACAGGCCTGTCAGCCAGACATCTGTAGTAGGGAAACCGATGGAAACACTATTAAAGGAAAGAATCACAGAACACCTGGAATCCAGTGGCCTGCAGGACCCGAGGCAGTATGGCTTCATAGAGGGGAGGTCGTGCCAAACAAATGTAATAGAATTTTTTGACTGGGTAACCAGTGTGTTGGAAGGGCAGTAGACATGGCCTACCTGGACTTCAGGAAGGCCTTTGGCACTGTTCCACATAGGAGGCTTGTAAATAAGCTGGCTAGCATGAGGGTGGGTAATAAGGTGGTACCCTGGGTAAAATAACTGGGTAGGGGATAGGAGGCTGAGTGTGGTTGTAAATGGAGTTCACTCCAAGGGGGGAGATTGACCAATGGGATACTGCAGGGTCAGTCACTGGGGCCATCATCTGTAATGTATTTATTAGCAACATAGCAGAGGAACTGGAAGGAATCTGCCCTTTGCAGATGACGCTAAGATCTGCAAATGGAGTGGACACTGGGAAAAGGATGGAGAGATCTAAAATGACTGGAAGAGAGGTCAGAAGTTTGGCAGCTAAGGTTTCATGCAAAAAGTGCAAAATAATGCACTTGGGTACCAAAACCTGAGGGTGCAGTACAAACGGGGGGATACTAGCAGTGACCAAGCAGGACAGACACCTGGGTGTAATCATACTGGATGACATGAAGTTGGCCAGACAATGTGACAAAGAGATTGGGAGACTTAGTGGGATGCTGGGGTGTATGGTAGGGGTATTACCAACAAGAAGAGGGAAGTAGTTTTGCCACTATATAGGTCATTGGTAAGACCCCAGCTGAGTACTGTGTCCAGTTTGGAGACCTCATCTCAAGAAGGACATAGACGGGTGTAGGCTGTCCAGAGGAGGGCTACCAAGATAGTACAGGGTCTGCATCAGAAGACCTACATGGAGAGGCTAAAGGAACTAAACATGTACACCCTAGAAGAGAGGCAGGAGATGGATATGATCGAGACCTTTAAGCACCTCATGGGGTGAATAAGGTACAGTGGAAATTATTTTACGAAGGGAAGGGTGTGCTAGAACAAGGGGTCATGATGTGAAGCTGGAGTGGGGTAGGTTTAGGAGAAATGTGAGGAAATACTTCTTCACGGAAAGGGTGCTGGATGCCTGGAACAGTCTTCCATTAGAGGTAGTGAGGGTGAAAACAGTGGTGGGATTCAAAAAAGCCTGGGATAAGCACAAGGGAATCATAAGGGAAAGGTATGGGGTGGAAGAGATTGTGCCGTAGACCTGGAAGGATCTGCAGTGAAAGTAGCATGATGAAAAAGGGCAGACTGGATGGGCCAAGTGACCCTTATGTGCTAAGTGGCTTTTATCTGCCGTAAGTTTCCATGTTTCTGTGTTAATAAAAACTGAGATACTGTAACTTACTGTGATTAAATAAGCAATATACAGGGCAGGAGCAGCAGTGAGCAAATGTTCTATTAACTGTGCATGGAAGCCCCACTGGCAGTGTGTGATGTGTGCATACTGGTAGTTTGGCAATCCTATGTAAAGTTCAGGATAGAGAGAAGCTGAGTAGACAAGGAGACCATAAGGCATAGAAAATAGCTGGAGGAGTCAGTTGCTGTTACAGGTATGGGCTGTGAGGCACCCAGGAGGGAGAAAACAATAAAGAGATCACTCTCTGACTCAGCAGTGCCTTGTTTTAAACATGTATACCAAGGAACAAGCATTTGTCAATGCCGAATGTTTGCTTGCTGGTATTAGCATTGGGAATGCAGGAGTTAGACAGATGCAGAACAGGAATGGCAGTGAGGTATTGAACTTCACGCCAACCCCACCGTCATCCTGCAGAGAGGGACAGGCATTGGAGTATGTGTTTGGGTCGTTGCCCATAACGTTTATGCCATTTCACCGGCCGTATCCTGTGGTCATCTTTGACAAAGCTCGTGTTTGGGTGAAACGGTGTGAGGAGTTTTTCTGTGTCTGCTCTTAGCACTTTGCATCTATGTATTCATCTGTTGCCGCTGTTTTTGAAGTTTGTCAGTAAAATTATTATTATTATTACAGTTCCTTCATTTGGAGAGTTTTGTGAACCTGTGGTGTGCGAGACTGTTCTGCTTATGTAAGTGTTGAGGTGTACCTTGGGGGATTCGGCTTTACAGTCACCCCATTCCAGAAGAACATACGCTGAAATGGGTGCAGTATAGGAGAATGGGGTGAACTCTGGGGCCGAAGAGTCCAAGGCACACCTCGATGCCTGTCACTGGCTGCAGGGTGGGAGTGTGTGGGGCTGGAATGGCATGAGCATTAGTTGGCAATCGAAGGCACACCTTTGATGCCTGTCAGTCTGTACAGGGTGGGACGTTATGGTTAGAAACTCTGATGCCCCGGGCTTTTATTGGTATTGCACTACAGATTTTCAACATGGCATTTTTGCGACCCACACCTCATGAAAGCATTTGGGATCTCTTCTCGTGAACAGTGGCACTGTGATTTTGATAATGTGCCCCGAACTTTAAGGTCCCACAGCGACCGTGCCATTCTGTGTCAGATGTACGAAAACACATATCGGGCAGGATGTGAAGAATGACAGCTGTACCACTCATAGAGAGGTGTGAAGAGATGGCTGTGTTGAAAATCTGTAGTGGAAATATTAAAAATGCTCGAACTTCCGAGCATACATGGAAACTGTGCAACGCATGCACGTAACACAGTCATTTAGTGGAATTATTTCACCAAATTTTCAACATAGGCATTTTGTGACCTCTGCTCATGGACACTGTCACTATGATTTTCTTAATCTGCCCCGAACATTAATTTCCCACAGCGACCACGCTATTTTGTGCCAGATGTGTAAATGCATATTTTGGGCAGGATATGAAAAATGACAGCTGTACTGTTCATAAGGAGGTGTGCAGAAATGCCAGTGTTGAAAATCTGGAGTGAAAGTACTACAAATTTGCGAAGTTACGAGGGTATGTGGAAACTGCACAACGCACGCTCATAATACAGTCATTTTCTGGATGTTTGTCACCAAATTTTCAACATAGGCATTTTAGGACCTCTGCTCATGAACAGAGTCACTGTGATTTTCTTAATCTGTCCCAAACACTTATTTCCCCCAGCAATCGTGATATTCTGCTCAGGTAGTACGAAAACACAGTTCATCCAGGATGTGAAAAATGACCGCTGTACTGTTCATAAAGAGGTGTGGAAAAATGCCAATGTTGAAAATCTGGAGTGAAAATATTACAAATTTGTGAAGTTACGAGGGTGCGTGGAAACTGTGCAATGCACGGTTGTAACACAGGCATTTTATGGACTTTCGTCACCAAATTTTTAACATAAGCATTTTAGGACCTCTGCTCATGAACAGAGTCACTGTGATTTTCTTAATCTGTCCCAAACACTTATTTCCCTCAGCGATCAGGCTATTCTGCACAGGTAGTGCAAAACACATTTCGTCCAGGATGTGAAAATGACAGCTGTTGTGTTCATAAGGAGGTCTGAAAATGCCAGTGTTGAAAATCTGAGTGAAAATATTACAGATCCACGAGTTATGAGGGAGCGTGGAAACGGCACAATACACGCCTAAAAAACAGTAATTTTTTTGATTTTTTTTAACAAATTTGCAACATAGGCTTTTTGAGAACCCACCTAATGAACAGTGGTACTGTCGTTTCATTAATCTGTTCCAAAAGATGATTCCGCGACAGTGACTGCAGAATCACCTTCAAGGCGAATAACGCCATGACAGTGACTGTATTCATGAGGCGGGTCCCAATAACCCCATGTTGAAAATGGTGGCAAGAGTCCCAAAATGTCCAAGATATCCACATAAGTTGAAAAACTCTATTTATGCCATTAGACAGCTTACCAGCATTTCTTCAGTTTGTGGTCGGCTTTGAAGAGTTCAGACGGTTCCCGGTCCCCTGAAGACTGCTACTCTGGAGGTAAGTATGGGGTGAAGGGCAGTGTGGGGAGGTGGAGTGCGCAGAGGGTGGGCGTGGGTTGTTGGGAGGTGGCACAACAGACCGTGAGGGACCGTTTTCTTTATTTCAGGGACAAAAATAATAAAAAGGATGTCGCGGGAAGTTTTTTTTTTTTCAGGCTTCATTTGTGCACGTTGGTGTGGGCTCCCAGTGTGCCACCTGCATTTTGGGGAAGGGGGGGACTTAAGCCAATGGAGATCGGGTCCCTGTTGGCAAATAAAGACTGTTTGGGGGGGCATGATGCCAAGGGGGATTGGGCACCCCCTTGGCACACAACAAATGGGGAAGGGACATTATGCTGATGGGGAGTAGGCTCCCCCATCTGCAAATGTATTGGGTTGTTGGCATGCCAGCAGGGGGATTGGGCACCCCCGTTGGCTTAAATGGGACTGTATACCGCCGCCATGTTCACAGAAATATTACACCAGGCAAGGTACCACCCTGCAATGACAGGTCGCTACCGTATTGCAGCAGAATTGCTGATGCTGCTATGACGAGGTGTCCCCTCATTGCAGCGGCCAAATCGTTTCAAGTTGGTGGCACTTTTTCAGAACCAGTGTCATCAGGACACTGGGCCTGCATTGGGTGCACACTGCCAAGCCCACAAATGCAGTGTTGTCATTGGCCGCCACACTGTTGCACCTCCACAACCCACTTCTCTCCTAAGCTGCTGCATAATGTTTCTTGCGCATGCAAGCATGCCAACATAAAAAGGAAAGAGGCACTACACTCTCCCACCAAAAGGAAACCCCTTTTCTGTAAAAAAGTAAAAAACACTTTTACTTTATTGGTGCAGACAGCAAAAACTTCAGGCATTAAAGTGCAAGAAGTGCTAAACACAGAAGCACATGTACTGTGTCTTAGAAACATAGAATGTGTCTGCAGAAAAGGACCACCAGGCCCACCCAGTCTGCCCAAACTCCCTACCTAAAAAAACAGCTCTAGGGGGCTAGCCTTCCTCTAAGCCTTCCAACAATTCCTTTGTGCCTATCCCATGCCTCTTAAATCCCCCAGTGTCTCAGTCCCCACCACCTCCTAGGGAGTCTGTTCCAACTGTCCACCACCCTTTCCATGAAGTAGAATTTCCTACATAGAAGATTACATAGAAGTGTACAGGCTTTGTGAAGACCGATTGGTCCATTATAGCTTGCCAAACAAGGAAAATTTTCTAATTATACCCTGTTATGTTCTTCTGAATTAGGTGGTTATCTAATTTGATCCTGAAATCAGCCATGTTTTTGCTTGCCACCACATTGATTGGTAATTCGTTCCAAACCTTAACCACCCTAACACTGAACCAGTGCTTCCTTCTATTGGTGTTATATTTCTCACCGTGTAATTGTAAAGGGTGAGCCCTTGTACAATATGCCATATCCCTTAAAGCCAGTCCTAATTGCTTCCATAGCAAGGTATCTGTCAGTGCCCTAAAAATGAGACACATATCTCCCTTGAGTCTGCAATATTCCAGTGAGTATAAACCCAGTGTCTGAAATCTAACTTGGTATGATTTGCCTGATGTTTCTTTGATACAGCGGGTTGCTTTTCTTTGATCTTTTCATGGCAGTTATGCCCCTTTGGTCCCTGGAGCCCAAAACTGTGAACAGTACTCAATGTGGGGTCTAACTAACGATGTGTATAGTGGGAGCCGTGATCTCCCTGGCCTTGCTTTAATCTGCCTATTAATGTAGTGCAAAATGCCACTGACTTTTTAACCACTTAAGGTTACCACCTACTCGGTTTTGCCCGAATGATTCGGTTTTCTAGGTCCAGATTCGGTCCTCCTGTTTTCACCATTGCAAATTTGTTTTTATGGTGGGTCACAGCCCTGTGAGATTCCCCACTAACTGTTTCTATTTCTTCTCATCTGACTGTAAGCAAGTGTCTGACATTTCAGTGTGATTGCTTGCTTGCAGTGCAAGCTAATCAGGAAGCGCCTTCAAGTGCAGGGCACTTAAAGAGCCAAATGTGTCCCTGACTGCTCAGTTGTCACCTCTAACTTCACACAAGCAAATTGGAAGATTACTCATGGGAAGGGTAAACAATACCACCTTAATTTTTCTTAAACCCTTAGACATTCAGACAGGCACCACATTAGGGTAGCCTTGTCCAGTGTGGACTGTACAATGTGTTTCAGAAACTTACCTGCTAATCCAGTTTTATTCAGAGGTAGTACTTTTTCAGTCATTTTGAATGCTCACATACTTGTAAAACAGATTCTGTTAAATCCTTCACCATTTTACTTGCATGTTCATAGTACAAACAAATTCTGATGTCATGTAAACCTTTGTTTGTATACCAGTAAATCTGAAAGGTGTAAAGTAGGGCTATTAAGACCATTAGCAGCAAATCAACCTAATGCTTTCTAGGCTGCATTGTGAGTATGGTCTTTGACTGCTGTGAAGGAATACTTTTATACCTTTATATGCTCACCATTTTTTCTTTTAAGGTCTGTCCTATATTTTAATATTTGTTACCCCATCTGTTGTTAAATTAATAATCTAATATTTTATTTCATTTCTAGCAGTACTACACCTCTCTCCTCAGTAGTTATTGCTGTCAATTTTCATACTACCTGGATATTCCAGGAAGACCATTCCAGGCATATCAGATGAACATCACAGAATAGTGTAGCTAATGTCATGCTAAGCCACAGAAATGAGAAAAGGAAGAGAGAGAGAGCAGTAGCTGGTGAGGAGAAAGGAACACAATCTAGATTTGATGGCACTGCAAATTTAGGTAATTCATCAAACATTATTATTGTTTTTTACCAGCAACCTGGGAGCACAAGGAGTGAAATGATTTGTGCAGGGTCACACAGTACAAGTCTGGGCTGTGGGATTCAAACCCTGGTCTCCAGAATTGCAGCTCAGAGCCTTAAACCACTGTGCTATACTGCATCCACGCTACATATCATACAGCTATCATGCTATGTATGACTGATATGGAAATAAAATAGGTATTTAACAGCATAGAATAGTTCCTACCACTTTTAAAAACTTCTGTGACATTACAAATAGCTTTAGAGTAGGAGCAATGGGAAGGACAGTAGCACATCTTAAAATGGCAGATATTTGTAATTACACATATCATCCACCATTACTGGTGTAGTTTATTTATTTATTTATTGAAAGAGTTTTACCACAAAAAGCCACCTGTTCCAAAATAGCTGGTTGTCAGAGGTGTCCTTGTAGTCACTGATGTGTCAGCTAAGCTGTGTACACAGGATGGAAAGACCCTGAACCCCATCTCTAACCCCACCAAATGTTAACACACACTGAAATTTAAAATATTTAAATCTAATCAAACAAACCAAAAATAACAATCATGATGTACTTTAATCAAACAAACCAAAAATAATAATCATGATGTACTTTAATCAAACAAACCAAAAATAATAATCATGATGTACTTTAAAGAAGTTGTACACAATGCAATATCAGCAGCAATTCTGAATAAATCAAGCGAATCAGAGTCCAAGCGATGCCCTCATAAGTCACAAAAGGGGCAGAGTTAGGGGTGGAGTTTGGGGTGTGGTTTAGTATTTGTTTTTCATCTCATCCAAAGGTGGCAACCCTATAACTACTTGATTACAATAAAGTCTGAAATCAAGGTCATTACTTACTCTGATATCCAGATCCCTCTCATTCAAAACTGATTTTAGTTCAGCCCCTCCTAATATATACTTAAACATCTGGTTACTCTTTCCCAGGTGCATTACCGGGCACTTGTCCACATTAAAGTTCAGCCTTTTTATTATTGCCCAATGTTCAGGGTCCCTCAGTGCTGCCTGTAAGATTAGTGCATCATCGTTTGTTAACCACCAACCCCAGCTTGGTGTCGTCAGCAAATTTAGAGAGCCATGCCCTGTTTTAGAAACCCATTGATGATATATATATGTGTATATATATATATATATATATATATATAAACGAGCAAGGGCCCAGTACAGAACCCTGAGGAACCCCGCTTGTCACTTCTACCCAATCCGAATATTCCCCTTTGATGCAAACTCTCTGAGTCCTGTTGGACAGCCATGCCTCTATCCAGCGTGAAAGGTTCCCTGGTATACCATGATCTATTAGTGCATCCACTAGTTCACCATGAGGAACCTTGTCAAAGGCCTTAGCGAAGTCCAGAAAGATCACATCCACCGAGTTTCTGTTGTCCAATGCCTTACTAACCCTGCCTTAGAAATCTAACAGATTTGTCTGGCACAACGTTCTTAGTATACCTGTGCTGTGAATGATCAGTAATGCCTGCTTTGTGAAACAAATCCATAATATGGTCTTTAATAGCACAATCCAGAACTTTACCCAGTATGGTAGTCAAACGCACTGGGCTGTAATTACCAGCCTCCTGTCTTGAACCCTTTTGTGAATTGGGACACCTCAGCTTGTCTCCAAACCTGTATAGTCTCACCCTGGTTAATAGATTCCTGAATAAAAAAGTTAAAGGGGTGCTAGGGTTATCACAAGCTTCCTTATACTGTAACTCTAGGGTGCAGTCCATCTGGGCCAGGAGACTTATCCTGATCCAACTTCTGCAGTCTCTTATATCAGATTCCTCTAAATGTATACTGTTCTCATCATAGCTAATTAGATGTTTATTAGTGCTTTTTGTTCTTATGTTAAAAACAGAAGAAAAGTAGGTGTTAAAGTGTTCTGTCATGCCCTTGTTATCCGAGATGTGAGTCCCATCCCATTTTACGACTGCAGTAGGCAGAGCCTGCAGACGTTTTGTATGTACAAAAGGAGTGATGTCATGTTTTCTGTCCGTGGTACTGACTGAAGGTGTAAATAATAATAATAATAAATAATAAGATTTCTTTATAAAGCGCAATATCAAAATATCAAAGCGCTGTACAATCACATTCTAAAATGGAAAACCACAAATGAATAAGTAAATAAACTTCAGCATTGTTAAATATAAATATCCAATATTAAAATACTAAATGCAAATAAAAAGAAAAAAAAATACTAATCAACAGGGAAAGCACATCCAAATAAATGTTATTTTAAAGCAGTTTTAAAGCTCTCCACTGTCTGACATTCTTTCACCCGATGAGGTAGAAAATTCCACATGGTGGGGGCAGCAAAATCAAAAACCCAAGCTCCAGAAGATTTTAAACGCAATCTGAGAATCTCCAGCAATCTCTCATCGGTTGAGCAGAGTGGTCTGCCGGGGCAGTAGGGACACAGAAGCACGTGTAGGTAAATCAGACCCATACCATGTAGGGCTCTAAAAGTTAGCAAGCCAACTGTAAAGGTGATCTGCCACTGAACTGGCAGCCAGTGCAGAGTGCATAGCACAGGTGTAATATGATTGGATCGGGTAGACCCACATAACAACCTGGCCACAGAGTTCTGCACTAGCTGCAGGTGGCGGATATCAACCCCAGGAAGCCCTAGGTATAGGGAGTTACAGTAGTCAAGATGTGAGGTCACAAATGCGTGAACCAAAGTTGACAGGTCGTTGGGTGGAACGAAGTGCTTAATCCGGGAGATGTTCCTCAGATGGTAAAAAGATAAATAGTTTCCTCCGCCTTACCCTCCTCCAAGCAATGTTTTCCACCCTCATATAAATACATTTACATGTTAGTCAATGGTTGCAGGGTACTATTTTCTTTCTTAAATGGGTGGTACAAGAACTGGAACCTGAGTAGTGGGAGGCAGCATTATTTTTTTTTGGATTAAGATCCTCCCTGCCTCCACCGGAAGCTCCTAAAGATCCACCCCACCTCTTTTTTTATTCATGTGGGAGGGCTGGGTATGAGGTGGTCTATCATGCTGGAACAAGACACACCTGCTTGGGACCTGTATCAAGCACCAGAACAAGTCTGTCAAGTTGTGGAGCCCTGCATTTTATTAAGGACCAGGAGAACAGAAGATACTTAATGTCTTTATTAAGGACTAGCAGAACAGAAGATATTTAATGCCTTCAAATTGACTTAAAACCCTTGGAACAAATGATTATCGGAGCACCTGGGCCTCAGAAGGAGACAGCAATTAAGGAGTGAAACTACAGCTCCCAAGGAAAACAATAGACACAGCATTCTAATTTACAGTAAGTTAAAAGAGCCGTAGGTTTTCCTTAAACATTTATATACTAAAACATAAAGTTCCGCTTCTGGGATTAACAATATTTGTTTACTATATTCAGTATATATATATATATATATATATATATATATAGTATATATGTATATATATAAAATCTATGTATATCGCTATACATATATATATAGTTTATACAAAATTTGTCTTTTTAGTAGTTTCAAAACTTTGAAAGCATTGGTGTTCGTAATGCATTAGAAATAACATTTTTAGTTGTATTTACAGTTAAACATGCAGTTTCATGTGAGAGCACATTTTTTGGGGAAGGGGGTTCACATTATATTACTCATGAAGCATTGGTGTTAGTAATGCATTTAAAAATATATTTTTTAATTGTCTGTACAGTTAAACATGCAGTTTCATGTGAGAGCACATTTTTGGGGGGAGGGGGGTTTTACTTTTTTTAATCATGAAGCATTGGTGTTAGTAATGCAATTAAAAATACATTTTTTAATCGTATGTACAGTTAAACATGCAGTTTTATGTGAGAGCACATTTTTGGAGGGAGGGGGTTCAAATTATTTATTTTTTTTTGCATCATATATTTATCCAGGTCTTTCTTATTAAGTTGAACAAACAGACAGACAAATCAGTTACACAACAGGTGATACATAAAACCTATAAAAAATACAAAAACAGCTCATAACTTAAATACAGAAAGATCCAGTTTCTTTGACTATCATAAATTATGTGACACAAGAAGAGAAGAATGATGACATAAAACCATTCAATGTAGTCTGTAATGAAGTACTTACAAGGACACAAAAGAAGAGAAGGAGTTAATCTAAATCTATGCAATTTAGCACCATCAATAATCCATTCCTGCCCCCTTCATATCCAGACTTCTCCCAATGTCAAATTCTCTGCAGGTGAAAGAGTACTAAGGTAGGGTTGCCATGTGTTATAAAATTGCTCCCCTCTATCCCTCATGACACAAGTGAGTCTTTCAAGATTGACAGCCTGCAACACCAGAGCCTTCCACTGTTGTATAGTGGGCTTAGCTGCAGACACCCATGTATTTAGGATACAGTGTCTGGCCATTACAAGTATGACCCTTAGCCATCTAGGCAGAGGAGACAAGTCCGCCTCCCCCAGCTCCTCCATTCCAAATAACATTACCATAGGTATCTGCAGAAGCCCTCTGCCCACGAGGCTCTGAGCCTCCGCCCCACCTCCGTCCAGAAATCCTGAAGGACAGGACATGTCCAGAAGTAGTGATAGTAGGAGGCCAGGCCAGTGCCGTAGCGAGGACACACTGGGGAGACCACAGAATTGAATTCGTGAACAGTCGAGGGTGGGCAATATAACCTATGGCAAAACGTGTAAAAGGATTCTTTATATTTGTTACAGATCAGGATGCCCTGGTGCAACTGAATCATCATCCTCCAAACATCCTCATTAATGAGGATCCCCATATCCCTCTCCCACAGTTGTCTAGTTTTCTGGGTCATATCCCAAGCCGCTGTCTACCTGCCCTGGCCACTCTCCTTATTGTACCTTTGTGGTTACATCAGCCATCTTGTATTAATTGCTCCACTTGCGCCAATGTAGAATCTGTATCATACCTCCTCCCAAGGCTCTACAGTACACCCGGATCTGTAGGTAATGAAAGAAATGTTGATGTCCCAACCCTGTCCTAGCCCAAATACCTTCAAAAGAGTCCAACCCTTCCTTTGTATACATGTCTCTTAAACACATTATACCAGCCATCTCCCATTCCATAAATCCAGGGTCTGCTAATCCTGAACAAAAAGGGTTTCCAACCACTGGAAGTAGCAGGGTCTCTCCACTTCCTCCTTCCCTGGCAGGTCAGGGCCCCAAACAACTAGGACTGACTTAACCAGTAGGTTTGGTCTCGACAGACTCGCATACCCCCTGTATCCTTTCCTTGAGAAATAGACACCCTCTCTCTCCTCAAGATCCAGCCAGCCTGCCTCCGAGGGTCTCCCCACCCAGTCCTCCAGGTATCAGCATTGTATGGCCAGTTGATAGAGTCCTAAGTCAGGGAATTGCAGCCCACTCCTATCCGCTGTGGCCATCAAATGAGCAAGGCTCACTCGTGGTCATTTACCCTGCCACATAAAAGTCAAGAATGCCTTTTCTAAGTGCTTAATGTCTGCTCGTGTAAGGCCTATGTGAAGCATTTGCATACTATATAGGAGCCGAGGCAGTACATTCATTTTGAGCAAGCTTATTCTCCCTAGCCATGTGGGGGGCAATTTGACCCATCTCCCCAAGTCAGCAATAATCATCTGCAACAGTGGGGCATAGTTTAACTTATAAAGGGCCTTTATGCTATTCCCCACTCTAATGCCCAGGTGAAATCCCCAGTCCATAGCCCCATCCCCCTCCCCAGCTGCAAGTTCTTCTATCCTAAGCTCTTCTGATTTATTTAGATTCAGTTTATATCCCGAGAATGTAGAAAACTTGTCTATTAAATTCAGAAGTGGTACCATGGACAGAGATGGCTAAGTGACATACAGGAGCATGTCATCAGCATATAGAGAGAGCTTACATGTTCTACCCAACCTTCCCTGAACTCCCAATATATCAGGATGTTTTCTGATAGCGGCAGCCAGTGGCTCCAGAGCGAGGGTGAATAGGAAGGTCGACAGAGGGCACTCCTGCATAATCCCCCTCTGCAATGTGAAACTGTCTGTAAGGGTGCCATTGACCAGGACTCTGGCTGTGGGGGCTCTATACATTAACTGGATTAACCCTACAAAATTTTCACCTAGACCAAACCGGGTCATGACCGTCATCAAATATGGCCACTCGACCCTATGTAATGCCTTTTCTGCATCCATTGACAGGACATGAACGGGTTCATATACATTTGACGTTCCCCATATCACATTAAAGAGGGTTCTCATGTTAGGATAGGAGTATCTGTTCCTAATGAACCCAATCTAGTCTGGGTGAATCAACCCTGGGAGGAGCTTATCTAGACGACTCGCCAAGACTTTAACAAAGATCTTAGAGTCGCAGTTTAGAGGGAAATAGACCTAAAGATGCATGTTCAAGTGGGTCCTTGCCCTCTTTAGGGATTAAACTGATAATTGCTTCTTTCCATGTTTGTGGCAATACCCCTCCTCCTCCCCTCCCGGCTTCATTAAGTACTGCCTCCAGGCGACTGATAATATGTGGCTTCATGGCCTTATAATAATCTGCCAAATAACCATCTGAACCACTGGCTTTGCCCCTCTTTAGTCTTGCAATAGCCATTGCTATTTCCTCCCTTGTTATTTTAGCCTGTGGAACAGATAATCTAAGCAGGTCCAGATCATCTGACTACTTTAATGTATACTGTAACTGAACATGTATCTGCGTATAAATGCTTCTATTACTGTATCCTGCGTATCCCCCTTCCCCCAGGGTGCATCTAGAATTGAGGGTAATCCACTCAGTATGCCTTCCTGGTAAAAGTCTTAAATAAATAAATAAATAAATCATCAAAAAAAAAAAAAAAAAAAAAAAAAAGCATGCATATTGTTCTCCCCCTTCCCAGTCTGTGTTCAATATAGTTCTTCAAAGAACCCTTTAAACCTGTCCCTAATAAGCTTTTTATCTGTCTGCAGCTGACCATTTGGCCCTTTAATTGTGGAGATCAGGTAAGAGCTCCTTCTCCCCGAATCAAATTCGCCAGTATATTACTGGGCTTATTTCCCCATTCATAGAAATGCTTATGGACAGATAGGCATGTCTTTCTGGCCTCCCCAGCAACAGATTATTCAGGGCCTCTCTTGTCACCATTAATAATTTTGGAACAGCGTCTCCCCCCCCCATCTCCCATAGCCACCCATCTCTGTAACACCTTCAGCCATCTCTCTAAATTCTCCCTCCTCTCCTGAATTTGTTGCTTGTGGTGTGTCACATAGCTGATAATAAAGCCCTCATATACGCCTTTCCCACATCCCAAAAGGTAGCCTTGGAAGGGGATATCCAAATTATCCTGCACATACTGCTTCCATTTGTCCTGCAGGTACTCATTACCCACATCTTGGTATACCCAATACTGCACTTTTCACCCTCTGCCACCCTTCCTATATTCCTTCCCCCCACCCTCTTCCCTCTCCCTATGACTCTGGCACTTCTTGTCTGTTGTCTATTTTCTCTGACAAATGCCGCTGGCTGCCTTGTTACAATGCTACCTTGAACTGTATTAATCTGTACTCTGTTTGCAATGTCCACATTGTTGTAATGCCTGTCTTGATGTTCCCCATAATTTGTATTTCTCTGACGTGGAACCTTTGTAAAAGAGCCATGGCTCAAAGGTATTTGTAATCCTAGACTTGATAAATAAAATAAATAAAATTAAAAGTTTTATTGGCCAGGAGATAGGAAACTTCCAGGACGGAGCTTAGTCCCTCCTCCTGCAGTGTGAGGGTCATAAGCACCATGTGGTCTGATGTGAATTGGGCCATGTTTAATGAGTCAGCCTATGATACCATGTTCTTGGGATATAAAATAATCCAGCCTCGACCACATCTTATGAGGATGTGAAAAGAAAGTGTATTCCCTCAGGGTGGGGTTGGCTGTCCTCCAGGCCTCAATAAGATCGAGGTTGGCCATTCCCACCATCCAACTACAAATGCCACCCCCCCCCCACTACTGCCCCTACCCTCGGAGTGATCCAATACAGGGTCCATCAGGCAATTCAGATCCCCTCCCAGGATTAGCCCCGGGAATTATTCTGCCATAAGTAATGCTGTAAGGGACTGGTAAAACATGGGGTCATGCACAGCAGGCGCATATATACTCCCAAAAGTTATTTTTTCCCCCTAGGAGTTCTCCTACCACAAATACGTAGTGGCCATCTTCTGGGTCCACCACAACATATGTCCAGTTTAAAGGGTAGTCGCTTGTGCAGGAGAACTGCCACCCCCCACTTATGTGACGTGAATGGCGCTGCGTAGCATTCTCCAACCCATCCCTTTTTTAATTTAGCATGCTCTTTAGCAGTGAGATGGGTCTCCTGCAACAAGGCTACATTTACATTTTGACGCTTTAAAGCCGTAAGCAGCATAGTGCGTTTAACGGGTGTGGAGATCCCCCGAACATTCCATGATGCTATACTCAACCTTACAGGGTTAGCCATTATCTCCTAGCCAGTTTCCATCCAATGCCCAGACCACCCATATCCAGATCTTCCGCAGCATGTTGTAATGGTCACATACTAATTTAGCATCATATCTGGACAGTGTAGAATACATGAAACAAGATAACAAGCAATAGCTATCAACTATATACATCCCCATCAGCCCTCCACCCTCCCCTTCCCTTCCCATTTGAACTGTTATGTAAATTGAGTTACCCCCCATAATCCGTCTTTCAGATGAGACGTTAAACCGAGGTCCCATCTGCCTGGATTGGTGGTAGTTCAGGTGGATATTAAAGATCCCGTGGCACTTATAGAAAAGAGCAGGGGAATTTCCCCGGTGTCCTGGCAAAATTTCCCTCATTTCACTAAAAAATACCACCAACAGCTTAATCTGGTTCAAGGTCAGTTGGCATTCATCTGTATCCCCCTCCCCCGGGTCGTGCCTGAAAATAGGCAGGATTTGTCTAGTGCACTTACCTGGTCAACAAAAACTAAATAAATAAATAAATAACCAGAATTGCACGTAGCAAAGATTTTACATTCCCTCCACACATGTCAGTAAGAGTGTGTCCCCCACCCCACCAAGAATATCACCCTTATTTGCATTATCTATGTAAACAAAATATAAATTAACCAGGATACAGTTCAATTAGGCCATGTACTTTCCCAGATTTCAATTCTAGGCACCGATAATCAGATGTTCTTCTGATCACACTCTCTCTCTCTCTCTCTTATCAGTGTTTAAAATAATAGAAAAATCCCTCAAGAGTCCAGTGTAGACTGTAAATCAAGTATAGATTTAGAAGGACATCCTTTCTTCAAGTAAAGCTTTTCCCAGGTATCAAACCCACAGCACCATTAAATTTCATGGCACCATAGCCGCCTCCGCCTCAGTAGGCTACTCTCCCCAGGTAACAGAAAAGAGAAGAGAAAAAAGTCATCATGCCATCCAGCCTTTTCAAACAAGCTGGAGTCAAAAACACTTTAAATCTGAGTCTGACTCCATAGTCTTATAGGACAGACTAACATCTCATGGTAGTCAATTATAGATCCTTGTGGATGGTGGCAGTCCCTTCAAGCGAGGCCTTATCTAAGCCCCACTCTCTGCACGAGGAATAAGGGAGTTGCTTCATCCATGAGTCCTCAGGTCGAGTTCAGAATTTGACCCCTGCAGTCAAAAGGATCATGCTCATGCCCCACATCAAACAAATTAGGCGAAAAACAATTCACAAGTCCTCTCAAAATGGCGAGGGGTCTGAACAACTAGTAAAAGAACACAACAGTACCTGAAGATGTAGTGCTTCCAACATCGTGGCCCTAGCAGTAGGCCCAAACCTTCTGGATTGTAAAGGAGCAACCTCACCCCATCTTCTTCAGTTCTCTATCAAAAACGTCCACCTTCTGCACCTCCCAAAACAAATAGCCCCTTCATGCCTGATTTTAAGAGTTGCAGGGTACAACAGAAAACACTTGATCTTAGCTTCTCATAACTGGGCCATCACTGAGTTGAAAGCATGGTGTTTCTTTAAGAGATGAGCTGAGCAATCCTAGAAAAGATAAAGCTTATGGCCTTCATGCTGTAGATTAGGTTTGGTTCTATAAGTTTTTAGAACCAGCTCCCTATCCTGAAAATTGTGGAACCACATCACTGTCTGCCTTGACAGTTAGTCTGGTGGAGGTCTGGGAACACAGCCTGATGCGCTCTTTTTAAATTTAGTTGGCTATTTTTGGGCGAGCCCCAGGATTTCAGGCAGTGTTTGGGAACAGAATTCCAGTACATCTGCTCCTCCATTCTCCACCAGTCCCTGAGCCGTAAGTTCAAGCGGTGATGATAATTCTCCTGACAGTCAAACTGGTCCTTAAAGTCAGCCAGTTTTTCTGCAGGCAACATTTTGTTCAGGTACCAGAGCTGTAGCATCCTCGACATCAGATATTCTTTGCTCCATCTCAGTCAGTCCTGTCACATGCGATGCATGCAAATCCACTAGTTGCTGAAGCTTTCTGTCGAAATTAGATGTCAGGTTGGCAAGTCGAGGCTCCAGGGCAGCCAAGACCTGTTGCGTTCCCTCTCGGCCTAACGCGCACACCTCGGCAGCAGAGAATGAGATAGGCCCTGTGCTTTCTTTCTGCTTGCGAGAACGGCGGCTGTTTTTGTTGATTTTTGCTTGCAAGGCGTGAGCTTTTTGCCGATTCAGACATTAGGTACTTGTCCATGGTCTCTCCCGACAAATTAGATCTCTTTTAAAGTACTTTTAAATGATTTGTAAGTAAAATTATATCTTATATTTCTTAGTGGTTTGCGGAGTGAAAGAGAAGGTGTCCTTACTCATTCATGCTCATTAGCGCCCCACAAATTATTTTAATCATGGGCACAGTACTTGGTAAACATAGACTTTGATGATAAAGTGTATTTTTTCTTTTAAGTTTGAGAAGTATGTATTAGAAAACACTGAACAAGAAAACAGTGATTTTAAAAGCTATTCTGATCAGAGCTGACATAAAAAAAACTGTAATTTTCACTGTGTCAGGGACACTAGAAACAGGATGTTAACATTCCTGGTGGATTTTATACTCCCTGGAACCTGCTAATCAGGTTTTTTTTATTGCATCTTGTCCCAGGCAATCTTCCCAGAGTGCAGTTTGCACTATTGTTTAATAGCTGTGTGGTGGCCAGTGTCTTGTTACATTGTCTTTTGTTTCAGATTAACCACTGACATTATGGCAGGCAAAGGAGACACACTTTGAGTCTTAGGGTATGTACAGCGTAATTAATATGTTTTCATATGCATAATCTTTCAATTCATGTTATTGCTAGACATACTGTAGCTAGCTTAGCTTGAGGAAGGGTTAACATGGTCAGGACCCCTTAGCAATTGAGTTGTATATGTGGCAAATAAGTCCAGATGAGCTTACATCTACAACTATGAATTATCACAGTCTGCATTTTCTTCTTGAAATGGTTACTTTTGCATTTATGTTTATTTTAAGATATTTAATATTCTGACCTTGTGGTTATGTCATGGACTATAACTGATCTCCAGCCTTAACCCCCGTCCCCCAACTTGCATAGAAGATAGTGCTTGTAGACAAATCTAACCATTTTTCCACTGTGTTCTGGTGTGTAGTTTTATCTTTTAGTAGTTTCAAAACTTTGAAAGCATTGTGTTAGCAGTGTATTTAGAAATATACATTTTTTAATTGTCTTTAAAATTAAGCATGCAGTTTCATGTGAGGGCACATTTTTGCGGGGAGGGGGTTCAAATTATTTTAATCATGAAGCATTGGTGTTAGTAATGCATTTTTTAATTGTCTTTACAGTTAAACATGCAGTTTCGCTAACTTACCCTACAACTGTTAATTGTCACAGTCTGCATTTTCTTCTTGAAATGGTTACTTTTGCATTTATGTTTATTTTAAGATATTTAATATTCTGACCATGTGGTTATGTCATGGACCATAACTGATCTCCAGCTTTGAACCCCACCCCATGCCCCAACTTGCATAGAAGATAGTGCTTGTAGACAAATCTCATCATTTTTCCACTGTGTTCTGGTGTGTAGTTTGTCTTTTTAGTAGTTTCAAAACTTTGAACTATTTCTAAAACAAAGCTGCGTATCACATTTGCCTGCACTCTGAGCACATACTTATGAAATTGTGCATATTTGTAAAGTAAGTAAAGTAAAACTTTATTTTTAAAGCACTTTTCAAAGCCAAAGCGCTATATAAACACATTAAAACACCCAGTTACCGGCCCAGTGGCGCAGAGGATTGAGGCGCTGACGCCTTACCTCCTCCCACGCTGGCGACCCGGGTTCGGAAACGGACTCGGGTCGTCGGGGGGGTGGCAGGGGTGGGAAAGGATCGAGCGTCCGCAGGACTGCCTTCCTCTCCTGGGGGTTGGTAGTGGGGTCTTGTCACGCTGCAGCGGCCCCTGGTGGAGACCAGGAGCACTGCTGACGCATGCAAGAAAAAGGAGGGAGTAACTAGAAAAGCGGAAATACCGTTTCACGGTAGCCAGATGACGGCTGCCCGGTGCTCTGTGGCCATCAAGATCCTACCGAGCTCCCTGCCTCAGCAGCATCCCTGGGGCTAAAGTAGGAGCGCTGGTCTGTCCCTAGGCTGGTGCCTTCCCCTTGGAGGGACCCATCCGCGTGGGGTTACGCCCGGGTCACCCTGGGGATCGGCTGCGATCTGAGGTGGAGTCTCGAGGCGGATGGGTCAGGGACTGCTCTTGGCAAGCCTGAAGGAGTGGCTGCCGAGGAGCAACGGGAGGGGGGGTGAAAGACACAAAAAAAAAACGCCTAGTTAAATTAAATTAAACAATCACATTTAAAATCATTCAGAATAAGCTTTAAAAGACAGATAAGTTTTGAGCTCAGATTTAAAACTTGAGACAGTCGGGCATTCTCTTATCCAATGAGGTAGAGCATTCCACAGGGAAGGGGCAGCATAAGAAAACGCACGTGCCCCAGATGTCTTTAACCAAACCCTGGGAATCTCTAGTAATCCCTCGTGAGTGGATCGGAGAGAGTGGGAGGGGCAGTAGGGAGTAAGAAGATCTTGCGAGTACTGAGGTCCCTGTTCATGTAGGGCTTTATAGGTCAACAACCCGACCTTAAATGTGATCCGCCATTGAACCGGCAGCCAGTGCAGTCCGCAGCAGCACAGGCGAATATGACTAGACCTAAATGTACCAGTCAAAGCCTAGCTGCCGCATTCTGAACTAGCTGCAAGCGGCGGATATCAATCCCCGGCAGCCCTAGGTAAAGGGCATTGCAGTAATTAAGGCGGGAGGTGACGAAGGCATGGACCAATGTGGGAAGGCCAGCCTGAGGAACCAGGTGTTTCACCCGGCGATATTTCTAAGATGATTCTGCGTAGACCTCATACTTTCGTAATATTCCCATTATCACAAGCATAACTACCTTGCCTTTATCAAAAGCGACCTCTGAAAGTTAATATCACATTTCTCTAACAGTCCATCATCATTACACCTGACTTCCTGACATCCACACATTGCTTAAATGTAACTTACATCACCTCATGGACAAAACCCTGTTTCTCTTAAAAAAAAAAAAAAAGAAAAACCTGTGTAAATAATCCCAAGACTGAACATATGCCAGCCATTACTTTTTCATGTACTGCCACCTTCTGTACCATCATGGGGATTGCATATGTTTCCCTTGATGCTTTGCATTATTGGGATATGTGCAATTGTGTTTTCTTTAAAATGTGGCTGTCTGACCAATACCATCTGGGATAACACATACATCAGTGGCATTTGCTCTGGGGTTCTTTTGTAAGCTTCCTATTCCTTCCATTAAAATGTTCACCTCCATATATTTGCCTTATAATCTGTATGCCTTCCTTAGAACAGAAACTAAAACAAATCTTACTACTTACAAATCATTATGTTGTTTCTCCCATACCTCCTTAACAATCCTACACAACTTCACTAACTTCATTATGCAGCCATGATGGATTTGACCAGATTTTGTTTTAATAGGCCCTAGTTCCTTGCTATTACCTTTCTTCTTGTTGATATAAGAATAAAAGGGTTTGTAGTTATCCTTTACTCTGGTGGCCAATTTTAATTTGTGTGTTTTTTTAGCATTCTTACTGTAATTAATTTCTTAGACTCTTTTAGGGCTTTTTAGACTTCCCAACAATCTTTGTGATTACTTTGCTTTTATAAAAGTCTGTTCTTTAACTTAATAGCTTTCCTTACTCTAAAGACATCCAGGATGGGGACTTTTTCCTAATCTTGGTGTATTTCATACAGGAAGGTACATGTCTTTTGTTACACTAGTGATTTTATTCAATAATAGATCCACATTTGTTGGACTAGTAAGCTGGTAAAACCATCCTCCTACTTCCAGTGAGATAGCTAATTTCTCATGCTATTAAAATTAGCTTTGTCTCGAGTGATCACTGGAACCTAGAAGTGATAGAACCTGACAGTCTCAGATGTTATTTGTCATATTACTCAAAACTAGGTCCAGTATGCTATCACCTCTAGTACCTTCCATTACAAGCTGGTCAAAGCTGGCTAAATTAAATTAATCCCGGTAGTGCTGTTCTACTTTAGTTTTTACTGTTTGGTTGCTCCAGTTAATCCCAGGCAGATTAAAATCGCCCAACAGAATAGTTCTGTCTAAAGAATCCAGTTTCTTTAAGAAGTCCAGAAGTTGAATATCCTCGCTACAAGAGTAAGATGGTGGCCTGTAAACAACGACTATATTGATACTGGATTCATGTGTTGGTGAAATGTTCACCCAAATTATCTTTGCAGGATCTCACTGAGAGCTATCCATTACAACCGATAGAATATTATCAGGGCCTCTCTGCCCCCAACCTTATATTGCCCCTTTCCCTACTAAATAAATTATAACCTGGGATATGCCTATCCCAGGTAACCTCTTCCTGCCACCAAGTCTCTGTAATACCACAGATTTGAACATTGGACCCTCTGAGAGCTAAAATGAGTTTGTCCTGTTTATTAGTGAGACTTCGTGCATTAACCAACAAACAATTCCATGCTTCCTGGTTTTATGGAGAGCCCCTCATGCCCCCGCCTTCTAAGTTTAAATATTCATCAGTTTTCTTCCTAAGTTTATTAGCTAACATCCTTTTCCCCTTGTAATTTAGATATAATTTGTCTTTAGCAAACAGCCTAGGGTCCTGAAAACCATTCCAATGATCAATGAATGTATGGCCCTCCTGAAACACCACCTTTTCAGCCACCCATTTAACATCATAATGTCCTTAGTTGTATTAGTGTTTGCTCTGAGTACAGGAGAAGTCCTGAAATTGGCAGTTCACACCCTTTTCTTTTAGGGAGTCGCCTACTAATTCGAAATCATTTTGAATGCTAGTTATGACTCTCCTGCCTACATCCTTAATGCCCATGTGAAGTAACGAACTGGTTTAACTGTGTTGGAGACAAGGCCTGCAGTAGATGTTTAACATTCTCAATCCTACCGGCCGGTAGCGCTGAGGGTGAGACACTGGATGCCCACACCTTGTGCCACGCCAGCGACCGGGGTTGAGGCGGGCGGGTTGTCGAGGGGTTGGCAGGAGGAAGGGATTGAGCATCCAGTGGACTGCCTCCTCTCTGGGGAGGGGTGCGGGCTGCTGGTGAGCTCATGGCCTCTAGCAGAGGCTGTGGGTAACACAGCAGCACCAGCAACAAGGGGTGAAGATGGGCACGCGCCCTGTCCTTCGGCATCATTGCACGCCCACTTCACAGTGGAACTAGAGCTGGGAAAAGGATGGTGACTGTCATGGTGGCTTGATGGCCATCTCCGTGGAGGCGCCTCGCTCCAAGGGCATCGCAGCAAAAAATACTGGATCTGGTCCTGGTGGTGGGCATGGGGGGTCCTCCACCACCCCACATGGGGGCAAGCTGTGGGGTAAATCTACACTGGCCCGACTAGGAGCTGGGGTCCTCAGGGATGGCGGCCGAATCGATTAGGGATGCCTGGACACAGGATGCAGACCGGGAGCCATGGGAAAAAAGACTAACAAAAAAAAAATCCCCAATCCCAGCCCCTAGCAAAACACTAACAGTGGTATAGGTAGTTCGGCCTTAACATAGTGTATGGTCTGTGTATCGTAGTAGTGAATCCCCTATTACTAAAATATCTCTGTATTCTTTGTTCATTGTAAGGGCTGCAGCCTCAGATGTTTTACTTTACTCAATAGACATGGTTTCTTGTGAGGTACTGATCTCTACAGGGGTTTGTTAGGCACTGCAGGTATGCCCTACCTGAGAAAGAAGATTTTCTAGGTCAACCATGGAAATAAATCTATTTTGTGTGAGAATGTTGGATAACCCACCAATATTCCTTCTACCTTTTTTAGTAGTTTTTTTAACCAAGCACCACTCTTCTGGATTACTGTCATGGTCTAATGTTATTTTCCTTGGGGATTTTATACCCGATCAGTGGTCAAGTCTCCTCGTAGATGGCTAATAGTGTCTTCATTAGTTTGGCCAGCTACAGAGTCAATAAAGTTTTCTAGTGAACTAATTTCTGCCTGGACCTGAATTCTTTTTCTCAAATCAGCAATTTCTGATTGTAATTCTACAATAAGGTTGCATTTATCACAGACAAAGTCAGCCAATGTCTCTCCCTTTGAGTACGTGCCACAATGTAGACAGCACTTTACCAAATCCATAATGTATTTCAGCCTCTCTCATTGCTAATGTAAGGAGACCAACCCTTAATCAAACCCAACAATGAGACGCTTACCTTAGGGGTAACAAATGGCTAGAGTGAGTGGCCCAGGTACCCAGCTGTACACAGCTGATACAGTAGACACATGCAGATGCGTGTGTCTCTGCACGTATCGCCACGTACGCTCGCCCCGCTTGCTATGGGGCTCTGTTTAAGGGCAGCAGCTGGAAGTTCCTGTGCTTCCTGGTTCCGGTGCCACGCTATAGGCAATGAAAGTGTTTACTGAGTTTAAAATAATTAAAAAAAAACGCTCATACGCAGGTGCTAGTAACCACTTATTCCTGCTTCAAGGCACCATCAAAAGTGGATAAATATGCACAGGACTTAAGCACGTAGAGCCCAAGGTCGGCTCCACCAGTATCCCAGCAGCCCCTGTATGCCAAACACAATAGCAGCTGCTGCACTACGTACCCTGCCCCTAGTACAGTCTCTAAGTTATTCTCACTGATAGCAACCTCTCTGAATAGCAGAAAAGTTTATCTGTGTCTCCCCAGAGACTCGCATGTAGTCCAGCTGCACTTAGTAGCTCCTTTTTGCCCCATTCGTGATGGGGATCTGTTTAATGTTACCTCTGAATCCCCCCCCCAAATCTGTAACTCATGACCCCTAGTTTTCGAGTGTCTATTCAGTTGGAAGATGTCGCTCGCCAGTACACTGTTTATGCCTCTGAGGTATTTGAAGGTTTCAGGCATGTCCCCTCTCTTCCTTCTTTGTTCCAGGGAGTACATGTTAAGGTCTCTCAGCCTGTACTCATATGACAATTGACTAAGACCCCCCCACCATTTTAGTTTCCCTTCTTTGGACCCTCTCTAGCCTCTCCACATCCTTCCTAAGATGCAGCCTCCAGAACTAGACTCCATACTCCAGATGTGGTCTCACCAATTGCTTATACGCTGCATTATGACCACCTCGCTTACTAGTGAACCCCTGCCAGTACAGCCCAGCATTCTACTGCACCTTGCCACTGCCCTCTCGCACTGCTTTGCCACCTTACGTTCTAGTGAAATGATTATGCCCAGGTCCCTTTCTACTTCAGTTGCCTGCAGGACCTGCTCCCCGCCCCCCACCAATCCTGTACTCTGCCTATCGTTTTTTCCTCCCTATGTGCATGATCTTGCACTTTTTTATGTTGAATGACAGTTGCCACTCCCTTGACCACTGCTGCAGCTTATCCAGATCTTTGAGCATTCTTTCAACCCCTTCCTCAGTATCCACATTATTGCAGATCTTCGTTTCATCTGCAAATAAACAAACCTCTCCCTCTAGCCCCTCTGCTATGTCTCCTATAAGAAGTTAAACAGGAGTGGCCCTTGTACCAACCCTTGAGGTACCCCACTAGTGACTGAGCCCTCCATTGAGGTCACCCCTTTTAAAACTACCCTTTGCCTTCTGTCCCTTAGCCAGATGTTACTTCGAGAGGGCTCTTGCAGTAGGTATTCACATATAGGACTAAGCTGCCAGGCATCAGGACCCCATGGAAAAACTTCCAGCTAGCAGTCTCTGGTGGGGGAACGCCCCTATGTCAGGTGATCGATGTCAGCCGATGTCAGTATAAAGGGGCGGTCCCCCACGCCCTCCTTCCAGTTCTTTCCCACCGTTGGCTTGTGAACATTCCTCGCAGTAGAACAATGCTCATTCGTCGCCTCTTTTCGCAAAAGTTATCGCCGCCTATTTTGCCTTTTTTTCGCCGTTTTGATAAAATTTAACATCTGCTGTGTATGTCATCGCCACTCCTCCTCGAATCACATAAAACAAGTGCGACTCGTGCCATTTCTAGCTTCCTCATAAGGACGCCATTCTTTGTGTCTTTTCGCTTAGGCCTGACCACCACGAGGAGTGCCAGCACAGCCAGAAATTCAGTTCGGCTAACTGTAAATGGAGGCAGCAATCCTTGGAAGCCCACCTACTCAAGAAGAAAATGGCATCCACAGAGAAGAAATTGAAAAAGCTTAGGCAGGTGTCCACCTCCCATGAAGGTCACAAAGAGAAGAACCAGGACTGGGACTCGTCCACTGCTGCCGTGACTTTGGCTGGAGTCATGACCCTCAAGGTATCTGCCCGACCGGTGGACCGATTCTTGACGGCCGTCTTGGTGGCTACCAAGGTGGTGTCTTCCCCCCCTCCTGATGGGCTCACGCTCGGGCCCGTCGGGAGCCTCCGGTGCAAAGGAGACCTCCACTCCCACCAAGCCCGCTTCTCCTTCACGGCCTTCCAGTCTGAGTCGGTCTGGTGAGTTGGACGCCGGTCCTTCCGACGTCTGCCCGGACAAGCCTGCTAAGTCGGTTGCCAGCACTGCTGACAGCCGCCCAGCCCATGCCTCTTCCACTAAGGCTGCTTCTCCCTCTTGGCCTTCTGGAAAGAGTGAGTCCGCTAAGCCGGACACTGGCCCACCCGACGTCCTCCCAGTCCCTGCTGCTAAGCTGGTCGTCAGCCCCTCTGATGACCGCCCAGCCACCAAACCCACGTCAGGCTATGATGTTTTTCCCTGATGCCTGGGATTCACCGCAGTGTGTGTAACGTTGCCCTTTAAGATCCCTCCATCCCCTCAAGCTCCCCCTGGGGATTCTGCTCATCCTTCCCCAGCCGGGGTCAAGGATACAGGGATGCTGCCATCGAGGTGCCCCCCTCATGCTGGATACTCAGATGCTGGACCCGACACCTGCTGACTCAACGTCACCCTTCAGTATCCCATTGCCTGATGAAGGACCCGCTCCACATTGTCAGGGCTGTTGGACTCTTCCGAGGGTCATCCTACTCCAGGCCCGCACACCTTCACCATCTGGTCAGCCTGCAGTGCCGATGCCAGGTCCTTCTGCCCTGTCAGAGCCCCTGGTGCCAGAGTACTTGATGCTGCGGTACCCAGCTCCCCAGTATCCGACGCCACAGTACCCGGCACTGCAATATCCAACACCGCAGTACCTGGCACCTCAATGCCCGATGCCGGGCTACCCGCCATCAGGCTAGAGATACTCATACTGTGGGTTTCCCAACTACCCGTACCCAACCCCCTTCCTTCTCTGCCACCTTTGCAGCCACCGGCAGATCTGAAGGAGGTCTTGGCTTCCTGGTGGGCAGAAGCCAAGGCCATCTCTCACCAGGGAAGCTGAAAGTCACATTCCAGCGCCCGGTCCCTACAGACCCCTTACGCCGGCGACAGGAGACCCCCCCTATTACCTGATGCCAGAGGAGAATCATCCAGCTCTTGGTTTGGGAGGAGTCGCACTCTGGCTAACCCCAGGGGTTCATTCTACCTCCCAACAGGGAGGAGTTCTTCTTCAGAGCCATCTGACTTGGACTCCAACTCAGATCCCTCTGATCCTGGGGTGAGCCACATACTCCAGAAAATCCCAGGTCAAGGACCCTCCTAAGTCCTCTGAGGACCCTTCCTTTCTGGAGTTATTAAGAAAATCCAGAACACCTGTCAGTGGCAATCAATGGATCCAGATCCACAAGTAAAAAACTTGTGCCCATCTGGATCTGCTGGAAACTGCTCCTACTCTGATACCACCCTGGCTTGAGCCTCGTATGGATCTTGTCTCCACTATTTGAAACAACCTTCCTTTCTAGCCCCTTGCTAGGAAGGCAGATAGATTCTACTGAGGCTCCAGGAGGGTAAAGACTGTCTTAGTCTTCACCCCAAGGTGGCTACGGTGGTGATTAGCACCGCTCATGGCCGTTCCACCAACCCAAAACACCTCAGCTCATTCCCTACCACTGCCAAGGAGTCACAGCTTCTGGACCAGTATGGGAAGAAGATCTGTGCATCTTCGACCCTAGGTATAAGGACCCTTAACTATGTTGGCCACAGGAGGGATTGCTAGAAATCTCTCCTGAGTGAGGTAGAAGCAAAACTTGGACTCCTTTCCTGATTCGCAGACCAAACAGGAACTGGGAGACCTTGTCCGCTCCACGTGTTTGGCCTGTAGGCACATGTTACATGCCACATACGACGCAGTGGATACGGCAGGTAGGAGCTGGCTTTCACTGTAGGCTTACGACATCATGCCTGGCTCCGTAAGGCCAGGATTGGTCCCTGAAGTTCAGACTGCTATTCCAGGATGCTGCCTTCAGTGTTCAGTGCTGTTTGGGGGTGATGTCAAAGATATCATAACTGAACTACAGGAAAAGGGTACTGCACTTTAATCTGTTCAGAATTTGTACAGACCCACTCAAGAGCAGCGTGCTTTTTCTACGCCAAAATTGTCAAAACAAAAAGAGCCCTCCAGCATCCAAAGCTCTCCCCAAGTAAAAACCTTCCGGAGCTTCAGCTGTTGTCTTGCCCTCCACTTCCTGACTCTCCTCTGCCTCTCTGGCCATTCCAGAGGAACCGGTGGGGGGAGATTCTCCTCTCATCTGCTGGGTTGGCAGAGGATAATTTCAGACACTTGGGTGCTCCAGCCAATATCAGCCGGACACTCGATAGAGTTTCTCGAGAAGACACCTCACAAACTACCCCCTCAGTCATTATACTCCCCACAACATCTTCCTCTGGTACTAGAAGAAATCCAGTCTCTTCTGCTGAAAGTGGCAATAGAACCCGTCCCTACTCCCCTTCAGGGGATGGGTTACTATTCTTATTTCTTCCTACTACCAAAGAAGACAGGAGATTTGAGACCAATCCTAGACCGCAGCTCCTTAAATCTATTCATGGAGTACAAGCATTTCAGAATGTTCTCCTTGCAGAGCCTTCTTCCAGTGCTTCGGCCGGGACAGTGGTTATGTGCTCTGGATATGCAGGACGCATACCTCCATATCCCCATAAGCCCTTCCCACCTCAGATACCTCCAGATTTGTTTTCAGGGGGCACACTACCAGTTCAGGGCCCTGCCATTTGGTCTTTCCTCAGCCCCTTGAGTATTTACCAAATGCCTGGAGGTGGTGGTGGCCCACCTGCATGCTCAGGGAGCGAGGTCTTCCCTTACCTGTATGACTGGCTGTTAGCAGCCCCATCCAAGCAGGAACTCCTGCACTCCTTTCCTCCTGTTGTTTCACCAGCCTAGGTATAACCATCAACCAGGCCAAGTCCCATTTGGTCCCTTGCAAATGTCTACAGTTTATAAGGGCAGTGCTGGACATGAACTTAGACAAAGCTTTTTGCCCCGGACAGGGCTGAGACTCTTCAGAATCAAGCTCGCTCATTGTCCGCTTCAGACAGGTAGGAACCAGGAAGGTCCTTCGCCTCTGGGCTCATGGTGACTGCCATTCCAATAGTTCCTCTAGCTCGGCTCCACATGAGAGTCTCCCAGTGGACACTTTGGTTGCAATGGAACCAAACTCTAGATGACCTAGATCATGAGGTCCTAGTGTCAGATCCCATGATCAGAGACTTGCAGTGGTTGATGGTTCAGCAGAACCTCAGTCTGGGGGTCCCATTTTACATCGACCCTCCAACCCAGACTCTAACAACGGATGTATCGGGAGGGCTGGGGTGCCCACCTTGGGTCTCACAAGACGCAGGGCAGCTGGTCTCATCTTAAGCAGGAACTTCACATCAGTGTACTCAAGCTGAGGGCAGTCCTCTATGTCCTACAGGCTCTTCTTCTTTCCTTCATTCTTCCCTGTCATCTTTTGGTTCAGTCAGACAACATGTGCATAGTCTGGTACCTCAACAAACAGAGAGGCATTCATTCCTACTCTCTGTGCCAGGAGGCAATGAGAGTCTGGTACTGGGCAGCCCAGCACAGCCTTCACCTGACCGCAGTTCATGTTCTGGGAGTGGAAAATACTCTGGCCAATGCTCTCAGACGCTGGTCGGCCAGGTCCCATGAATGGGAACTAGATCAAAAGTTCATAAATGACATTTTTTAGCAGTGGGGGACTCCTCAGGTGGACCTTTTCACCTCCCCCAACAACGCCAAGCTTCCTGCCTTTTGCTCGCTCGCTCATTCCCGGGCAAGACGTTTTCTGGCAGGATGCCCTGTCTGTGTGTTGGAGGGACAGATTTGTTTATGCCTTCCCTCCCATTCCTTTAATTTCGAAGGTGCTGAACAAGCTTTGGGCAGAGGGGGCATGAATGATCCTCATCTCTCCTTGTGGCCCAGGCAAGTTTGGTTCTCTTCTGCAACAGTTTTCCGAGGAACTCCACTTCTCTTCCTCTGCGGCAACAATTGTTGAGCCAGGATCAGGGGACCCTTGTTCATCCAGGTCTCAGATCACTTCATTTCCATGCGTGGCTCCTTCAGAAATAGCCAAGGCATGCTTCGGAGTCTCCCCTCTGGTGACGGACATTTTGGTGGAGGCTAGAAAGTCTTCCACCAGATCCACCTATGCTGTGAAGTGGAAACAGTTCTCCATCTGGGCAACTTTCGTGGCCAGCTAAAAGCCCTGGGTTACATCCACACCTCTCTGATCTAGGTCTCAGTCATTCCTCCTTAAAGGTTCATATGGCAGCAGTTTCAGCCTACCACATTCCCTTTGGAGACAGGTCTTTTCCCCAACTGGAAGTCTCCAAGACCTTCCTCAAAGGGGTTCTCCATCTGAGACCCCCTATCCACAACCCTGCCCCTCCATGGGACCTGAATTTCATCCTGGAGAAACTCACACTGCCCCCCTTTGAACCTGCAGTGGAGGCAGATTTAAAGTTTCTTTCTTGGAAGACACTTTTTCTGGTGGCCATTTACTTTGGCTTGGCGAACTTTCGAGCTCCAAGCCTTGATTTGTAAAATCCTGTACCTGATTTTCCACAAGGAACGAGTGGCTAGGTGCATCAACCCTAAGTTCCTTCCTAAGGTGGTGGCTGAGTCTATGCTGAACCAATCCATTGAGTTAATGGCCTTTTTGACGGAACACTCCAATCATGGAGAGTATCTTTTGTAAACTCTGGATGTACACAGAATCCTGAGATACTACACCATTCAGACTAAGGATCTCAGGAAAATGGATAAGCTGTTTGTTTCTTTCACACACAAAAGAGAAGGCAATGCAGTTTCCAAGCAATGCCTACCTAAGTGGTTAGCGAATTGCATCACTTTCTCTTATAAGTACAAAAAAGCCCTTACCGGTCCGGTCAGAGATCACTCCACTAGAGGTGTAGCTGCCTCTGCTGCCTGTTTCAGGAATGTGTCAGCAGCAGACATCTGTGCAGCCACAACTTGGTCTTCCGTCCATACCTTCATGAAACACTACAGTTTGGACATTGCCTCTCGCCGTAGAGCAGGCTTCGGATTGGCTGTCCTGCAGGGCCTCCTATCATGAGACCTGCTCAGCCCTGATTTATATCAGTTGTGGATGACTATCCTCCTCCCGTATTTCTTTTTGTTCCAGACTGCTTGGGACTCAGTCCTCTATGTGAATACCTACTGCAAGAGCCCTCTCAAAGTAAGACAGTACAGTTACATAAGAACTTACTGTAACAGTAGATCTTCGAGAGAGGCTCTTGCAGTAGGTATTGCCTTCCCTCCCTCCATCCCCCTGAGTTTTCTCCATTTCTGTCTTACATGGGGGCATATCCTGTTCTGTCTCGTCATGCCTCTTCTGGCCTTTGGCAGGAAAGAACTGGAAAGCGGGCGTGGGGGACTGCCCCTTTATACTGACGTCGGCTGACGTTGCTCACCTGACATGGGGGCGGTCCCCCGCCAGAGACTGCTAGCTAGAAGTTTTTCCAGGTCCTGACACCTGGCGGCTTAGTCCCATATGTGAATACCTACTGCAAGAGCCTGTCTCGAAGATCTACTGCTATGGTAAGTTCTATGTAACTGTACTTTCCCCACCCACCTTACTACTACCAGATCTAGCATTAAGCATCTCATTTTGTTCAGCAGCCTCTGTGCAAGTCACATACCTAACCATTTGCACCAGTTGCTTCATCTGATGAAGCTCATGGCACAGAAACCTAAGGTTTAACACCCATTTTAAAAAATGTCCATGAGTGAGTCAGTGATTGTTTGAACTGAGGTGTTCGATAGGGCCTTGGGTCAGTATGCCTGACCAATTAATGAGCTGCCATGGTTGGTCTATTGTGATTGTTACCAATAATGCAAACAGTGCTTTGCATGGCCAGAATGGTGCAATGATCACCAGTGTTGCTCATATGCTCAGGATTTTTTAGAGGACATGTTGTATTACTGGAACTGGGAAAAAGATTTATGTGTGTTGGAAGTGCGGTGTTATGGGAGTGTGTCTGCCATACTGACCTTTTTTTTTTTGAAGTGAGAGCAAATGTTTGTAACTGATAATTTTTCCTTCAGTATGGTCTTCTGCCTGCAGAGGGTCTCCATCTTGCATCTGTTCAATGGAATATTTCTGTGTAGTTTCCATTTTCCTGGGCCTGTACTGGGTTATCCTGCTAGATGAATAGTGATGATGTGGGCTAAGTTTTTCTGTGTCCTATTCAGGACCTTTTCTGGCTCCAGCAGCATTCTCTTGCTCCTGTTTCCTGCCTGTTTGGTGATGTAAGCAACTGTGACCCTGCTGTTGAATCATACGAGCGGTGCGAAGCATAGTAAAGTTAGAAATACCACCCTCATTTCCAGCTTAGTATACTCTGAAGTGATGGTCTGAATTGGGCTGCTATGGCTGTGGCTTGCGTAACCACTTTATATGAGTCTTTTGTTTGTGGGTCACAAGTGTCCCAATTTTGTGTCGATCAGCACCCCTAAATGCTTTGCTTGGTGTCAAGCTGTTTTTCTGTCGGTTTATTGTCCATCCATGGTTTTAAATACTTGTAGGACTTTTGCTGTGTTGCATTCTGATTGTCGTACCAATCTGTCTCTGTATAGTCAGTCTTCTAAGTAAGATATTTCATGAATCTCTTGTTGCCTTAAGGCTGCTGCCAGGACTATCGTGACCTTTGTAAATACTCTTGCTGCTGAGTCTAGGCCAGATAGAAGAGTCTAGTGCTGGTAATGTCATCTTGGTATAAAGAACTGAAGGAATCTGTTATGAGTTGGGAGCATCAGTATGTGTAGATACATGTCCTTCATACTGCACCTATGAACATGAGGAATTCCCCTTTCTGTATAGACTGGAGGGTTGACCTTTGGGTTTCTATTTTTAACTTCCTTGGCAATATGAATTGATTGATGTATTTGAGATCCAGTACTGATCCAGGTTCTCCAGTTTTCTTTGGGACATGAAGAATATAGAGTATACTTTGTCTCTCCACTCTATCAGTACTGGCTGTATAGTTCTGTTGAGCAGCAGCCTGTTTAGGGTCAATATGATGTCCTGGATGCTTGGTTGGCAGTGTGACACTGCTGATCTTATTAGTCAGTTGAGTCTTGGTCTGTCTCAAAATATTGTGTAGCCCTCTGACACAGTCTTGAGGACCCACTTGTCCTCTGTTGTTGTCACCCATGTGTAAATTAAATGAAGTAGACAAGTCTCTCTATCGGTGTGTCTGGGCTGATAGTTGGCCACAATTCATGCATTATTATTATTCATTCTGTTCTTTAAAGGAAACAAAGTTGCATCTGCCCTGGCCACAGGATGACTTGCCTCGGAATGACTTCTGGCAGTTTTGACTGAAGAAGGCTGGCTTAAAGCTGTGTTTTATTTTAGGACTTACACATGGCCCTGGTGAATCTTTTTATTTGAATTTTTTCAAAAGGACAAAAGCGTTGGTAACCTTTCTTGCCTGTCCTATGCGTAGATGCTTGCTGTCTTTCATTTTTTTTTTTTCATTTCTCAAGCCATTCTCCAAACGAGTGTCTGCTCTTGAATGGTAACTTAACCAAGAGTTTTGGAATCCATGCCCTCCTGTAGCTTGAGCCATAATGATCTCCTGGCTCTGTTGTCCACTGCTGCCATTCTGGCATATATCTTTAGTGCATCCACTGATATGTCTGCCATGTATCTGGTGACTTGGAGGGCATATTTAAGCAGGTTAACCTGCTGCAGGTCCAGTGGTATGCATCATGAAAGCACTTCTAGTCATCTGATTTGTGCTCAGCTAGTGTATAAAGTAGCAGAGGCTGCTTGGTTTAGCATTCCTGTTAGCTCAAAGTTCTGCTTGAGCATGTCATCCCACTTCTTGTCCATGGGGCTCTTTCAGGTGGCTAAAGGAACCTTCCGCAGGCAGTACCATTTTGTGGCTAAATGCTGCTATCTGTGGGTCCACAGATGGGGCCAAGCACCATACCTTGCTAGCATAGCCTTGGCCTCCTGAAGTGGGTAGAGTAATCAAAGCTCCTTTTATGGCTGTGGCAGAGTCTTCAGCCACGGCTTTTTTTTTAAACAGCGAAAAACAACCGATTGTGGCACTTTTGCATTGGACTTTTGGAAGTATCTTTCTGAAGGTCCAACGGCACTTGCAGTACTCCACCACTATCGTCCGCTACGGAGTAACAGCCACACTATTTCAGCTGTTACTTCCACATTTCGGGGCAAGAACTGCACATGTGTGCAAGGTGTGCATGTGCAGTTCCACTGGTGCCGCCATCTTGTGAATGGCATATCGCCATTCATGGCAACTACAAATTATATTCCTATATTAATACAAACTGTCGAAATAGGGTCCAAACTGTGGGACCAATTAAAGATAACAAACAAGAAATAATAGATGATAAATCAGCTGTAAATAAATTTAATACATATTTTTGTTCAGTTTTTTCTAAAGGGTCAAATTCCATAATACCCAATATTACAAAATCTGAAGAAATACAATTTTTAGAGGATGATGTCATAATTCTCTTAAACAAGTTAAATATCTATTCCAGTATAAGACCAGATGGTGTAAATACTATACTTCTTAAAGAAACTAGTAAATTTTTGGCCATCCCCCTTACCCTGCTTTTCAATATGTCAGTGTCTGAAGGGTGTATACCTGACGATTGGAGAAAAGCATTGGTTGTACCTATTTATAAGGCTGGGGATGGGGTATAGTTGATAATTATAGGCCAATAAACCTTACTTCTCACTGTTGTAAATTACTGGAAAGACTGATTAAAAACAAACTGCTGTCGCATTTAGAGGATACTAACCAGACTGATATCATACAGCATGGTTTTGTTAAGGGGAGATCCTGTACTACAAATTTGATTACTTTTTATGACAGTATTAGTAAAAGCTTGGATGCTGGGATTCCATCTGATGTGATTTTGTTGGATTTTTCCAAAGCATTCGACAGAGTAGATCATGATAAATTAATTATAAAACTTATTTCCTTAAAAGTGAATAGTTATTTGATAAATTGGATTCAAAATTGGTTGTTTAACAGAAGCCAAAGGGTGCACATAAATGGTGAGTTGTCGGTGGAGGGAGATGTGACTAGTGGGGTGCCCCAGGGTTCTGTTCTGGGTCCCCTCTTATTCAATATTTATGTAGCTGACATGAATAAAAATATTAAATCCCATTTACAAGTTTGACAAGATACTAAATTGGGTAGTGAAGTAAATACCTTAGAGAAACACTTCCAATTGATCTCTGATCTTGCAGAAATTGAAAATGGGCATTGAAAATAATATGCAATTTAATATTGATAAATGTGTAGTTCTACACATAGGTAAAAATAATCCTGGATATTCTTATATCCTAAATCAAACTTTAATTAAACCATCGAGTTGTGTTAAAGATTTAGGAATTATGGTAAATGATAGTTTTACATTTAATACTCAGTGTAGAAAATTAGCACATAGTACTCAGTCCCTACCTAGAAAAATCAGACAAACTTTTATTGGTAGATCAGAACATCTTATTCTACCATTATATAACACCTATGTACAACCTATTTTAGATTATGGCTCCCAGTTTTGGTCCCTATATTTAAGGAAGGATATAAATTTATTGGAAGGTGTGCAAAGAAAAGTCACCAGATATATTCCCAGATTAAAAACTAAACACTGTTCCCAGAGACTACAAGAAACTGGTTTGTATTCACTGGAGGCAAGAAGGCAAAGAGGGGATCTTTTATTACTTTATAAAATAATACATAGTACAGACGGCTTAAAAACTTTTAATATGCATTATAGCAATACAAGAAGTGACCTTCGTTCCCATAATCAGAAAATAATGGTTGAAAAGTCAAACACATTTAAAAGGGATTACTTTTTTACTGTTAAGACATCATTTTTATGGAACAAACTTACTCAGGATGTAATTGATAGTACTAGTCTGGATATATTTAAAAATAATTTAGACCGTATATATTATAATAAAAACCTATTGGTTTAATTATCCCACTTATGTGGGAGACATATATAATGGGCTTTTAAGCTCCCTTATGTCAATAAAAATCCTAGTAAATCCTAGTAAAAATGCCACGAATGCGCAGTTGTGTCACTGCTGTCGTCTTGGAGATGGCATTTGGCGGCACTCGCTCTTTGGAGCTACACAAGCTCACCACAGCCATGTTGGTTCTGGCTAGAGTTTCTTTAAATTTTACTTTAGTTTTTGACTTGAAGGAAGTGCTAGGCAATTCTGCCTATTTTCAGCCCGACCGGGGAGGGGCAGGGGATACCTGTTCTGGTGGTTGTTCAGATGCATGTTAAAGATCCCATAACACTTCTTGAAAATAGTAGGAATATTTCCCTGATATCCTGGCCAAATTGCCCCCATTCACTAAAGATGCCACCAACAGCTTAATCTGGCTCAGCATGTCAATTTGCATATGTACCACACACACCCACACACACACCCCCACACACACACCCCCACCCCATGAGGCTGAAAGTAGGTTGAATTGCTTAGCCCTCATTTCCTGTTGAACAAAAACTAAAAATAAAATACAGATGCAAACTGTCATATTAAATCAGGTTAAGCTGTTGGAGGTATTTTTTTTTCTCTTGGACCCTGGCCAGGTCTCAGGTTTACCACTCCTTGAGGATTATTTTGTACATGAATGGACACAACGGGAAGAAACTCTGCTATTTCCGTTTATGCCTATTAATGGGGTCCCATTTGAATTCTGTCTCTGTGGTGGGGATTGTGAAGCCCATGGTTTTCTCAGAGAGGCGTAACTGTGCAATGAGGATTTGGTCTTTTTCCATGACGCTCTTGTCCTGCTAGTCAGATTCCCCTTCATACTCCATATCTGGATTATTTTTGCCACCGGCAATTGTTTTCTGTGTGGTGGCTGTGCCCTGCTGTGTGGGGTTTGGTTAGACCTCCTACTAGTGTCTCAATTTGCTTGACAGTTTTTATGAGCAGCATTTGTTGTTTTTGCATGAGTGAGGTCATATCAGCTTGCCATACAGATTGGTATGTGCCCTCATTTGGGTCCTTGATGTTGACATCCTCTTTCAGGGATGATCAGGATTGCTCCTGTATGGAGCATATGATGCCCGTCTCTGGTGACAGTAGGGGAATGCTGCATACTTTGCATTTCTTTGCTTTGACTATTTTTGCATATTCCTGTTCATGTGAATGGAATAAAACATGGTTTTAGAGCATATCCTCTGTTAGCATCAAATGTAGGTAGTAAGCTGGGCAAGAATATACAGTAGGCCCCTTACATTATTTTATTGGCTGTGCCAGTGAAGTGGGGACTATATGGTCACAGTTACAACATTCCATGACTGTAATTGGTACCTTTTTACATGCTGTGTAAAAAATCGGAATTGTTGGCATTTGAGTGTGCCTCCCAAAATCCTGACATACAGAAATAGATTAGTTGCCATATTGGTCCTTGTAAGAAAAGATCCAGAAACAAATGGTTTGATACTTTTTATTGGACCAACATAGGTGTTTTCTTTTTGTAACATCTATGGTGGTCCAATAAAAGGTATCAAACCATTTGCTTCTGAATCTGTTCCCAGAATCCTGCCATTTCTTGCCATTTTGATTCTGTATACGGGGCCTATCCTAAGATGGCTGCCATATACTGCCCTGCTTATGATGGCCGCCTCTTGCGGCCCTTTCCAAGATGGCTGCCGAATGTTGAGGTCTCAGATGGCTGCTGCTGGTTTTCAGCTGATTTGTTATTTGCCTGTGGCTGTGTCATGGCTGCCACTCAGGACGGGGTGAGCACAGTGCCTCTTTGGCTTCCATTACTGGATTTGTCCAATAATAGCATTCTGGCTGTTCAGCATTCTGCACATGCTCTTGGCAGCTGTACTGTGCCCAAAAAGACTGCTCATAGGCTGTGCACGTGAGCAGTGTAAAAATATGGCATTTGATGGATTTGTGCACAAGCACCTGCTTAGGGAGTTTAAAAAGGCTGAGGCTTTAATGCATACAGCTCCTCGTGGTTATACTCGACTGCCACACATGAACACCACGAGAACTGCACCCGTCGATACTGCAGATATGTCTGTACTTGTCGAGCCCAGAACTGACATTAATGAATTTTGGATGTTGTCTGAAGAAGTGCTGCTGCCTTGATTGAAGACGGGATAGGTTGCATAGTTCAGCAGAACACTGATAAAAGAGGTATGTGGGGCTCCATCCCTTCCCTAAGACCACTCGTAAGGAGGAGTCCTAGTGGGGAGACAACGACACCTCCCTACTTTATAGAGGGTTATTTTTCAAACCATCAATCTAACCCTATTCACGAGGGGATCAGTGTGAGGGATGATTCTCTGGGGCATTCCAGAACCTGTTGCCTCTGATGAGGTGTGTTCCCACAGGTATTGTGTTCGCCTGCAATCACTTAAGAAGGGCTGCAAGGGGATTACACATCCATTTTGAAATGTATCTTTGTTGCTTTTGAAAAACATGTCAAATAGCATATTCATCAAACAGTACTGGTTGCAGAGATTAGCAGTGAGTGGGAACCATAGAGCTTACAGTAGTATAATACAGGCAGTGCAAGATAGAGCCGCTCCAAGAACCTGGTGCAAGTGCATAAACACGTACTCAGGACACAGCACTGCACTCACCCTCTCATTTAATATGCTGTCCGGATCTTCTTGGTTGCAGTGACAGATTTTAATGATAAATATATACAGACGGTTTTAGCAGTAGTGGTGCACAAAAGCCCCAACGTTTTGCTTTACCAGCTTTTCAAGGGATGCATGCCCCTGCTGTCAGCCTCTTTTATAGTCTCCAGAGTGCATAGTGTATAAAATTTTAAAGTGACAGCACTTTTCAGTTTTCCCAACAGGGATGCTGTAAAGGATCTTCCTTCCTTCCTTGCTTTCCTTCCTTCCTTCCTTCCTTTCTTTTCAGCGTAATAAAATATACTGTGCCATGCTCACCTGAAAAGGCAAATTTGGAAAATATTTCCATTTTTGGTTTGAAAGATTGGAAAGAAATAGTCACTGGGTTATCCTTGTATCAAAGAAACTTACTTCAGTAGGTGGAAGCAGTAGGGAAGGGGAAAAGGGGGAGGTGAGAGCAGTAACCCCGACTAGACAGTAGGTCCTGGGGTCAGACAGGAGAAAACATGGCAGGCTGGAAGATCAATAGTCTTTTTCTGATGACATTTTCTATGTTTCTGTGTCTCCTTATAACATCACTCCTGAATTTCTAACTACTTTATTACACATAACATACACCAAACTGCACTATACTTTATGTACTGCTTATTATTGCTCTGTAACGTGACTCATGATTTGTGTAAAGCATAATCTCTGTACTTCAAAACCGTGTATTGAGGTTTCCCATTCAAGAGAGACCTCTGTCTCAGTTGGGCACTACCTGATAAAATAAAGGTTAATTAAAGTCAATATTGGTTTAGCTCTAGACAAGTGAATACCATCGTGTAAAAGCTACTTGAGAAGAGTTTTAACAAGTTGCATACAGACAGCAGTCTTATCTTGTGAAATGTAGTCTTGTGTTACAAAATAAAGCATATGTGCGTTGTTTTTATTTGAGTTTTAAATCACATACTTTATCATCAAAGGAGGAGAGTAAAGAGTGGGGCAGATAGCCTAGTGGCTACCAGGAAGAACAGGTAACTGTAAGGTTCCAGTTTGAATCCCATTAGCGTCTGGCTCATTGTAAAAGCCTCTGGCAAGCTGTTTCATTACCTTTTGCTGTACAGCAACACAGAAGACTAGAATCAGGAGCACCCTTGTAATGAGATGCCCCACCACAGTTGGATTATGTGGTGTCAATAAATTCTAAACAAAACAAAAAAAGAGTGGTATATGAGATAAGTCAGTCTGTGCAAAGCAGTGCAGATACGAACGTACTAAAATAGCAAGGAAGAAGGGGAAAGGAGAATAAATAAAAATACAGATAAAAAAGTTAAAAAAATGATTAAAGTGACGAATATGAAATGTGTAGATATTTTGAGCAGTATTCCCTAATGACTCCTTGTTTTTAGGTGAAGAGTTTTCTGGTATGAGACATTAGAGAGTCAGACTTGCCACTGACAAGCCAGTGTCAGATTTTTTCATAGAAGTGGCAGTTTTTCTTTTTCTTTCTTACTTACCCAAGATGGTGGCTCAGGATATACTCCCGATTTCTCAGCTGACTCCCAGTGTACTGGGATACCCAGCACTCATGCCTGGTTCCCTATGTACTGGGATCCTGGCATTATGCAGCTTGACACTGAGGGTTTTTTCCTCCCCATCCCAGCAGGCCCTCCTTACTGCTGGTCCTCCCAGCCCCGTCACCACAGCTTTCCCCAGGGCTTAACTCCCCTGTAGTCCCCCATGGCTTGCCCTCTGTGGCGGGGAGTCCCTCGACCAGCAGACCAGATCCAGATTCTGGGAGGTGCTTGGGTCACTGAGTGTGGGATGTGCGGAGCCTGGCTGTCATCCTGCTCGACCAGGATTTTTTCCGTTGTCTCCCCCATGGGAGATGTGGGATATACTGTCATCAAGATGCATGAACCAACATCTACCATGTCTCCCCACCTCTTCAGCCTGTTGCCTCCCCTGGCTTCCACCAGGGCCAGTCAAGCACCACACTCCACCCCCACCCCACTCCTGAGGAGGTGAGTGGTCCCATGGATGCTTGATCCTCCTCCCTTGGCCAGTGCTGTGATGCACCGACTTGCTTCTGAACCCGGTTGTCATCATCGCAGCTGAAGTGCTGCCACTGTGCTGGCAGGTCAGCTCGACGCCAAGGATTTTTATGCAGGTTTTTCCTGTAGTAGTCCTGACTCGAGGGCACTCAGCACAAAGGACGTTAAGTCCAGGCTGGCAATGTGCTGACACATGCTGCTGCCAAGTGCCTAACAGCACACTCCACTCCCAACTCCATGAGTCCGAGACTGCCAGCCTGTGTTAGCACCAGCGCAGTGTTTGTTAGGGGAAATGGCAGCCCTTTCTCCTCCTCTGAAGAGGAGGAGAGTGTCCTCTGGGATGCTCACCTCCTCCTCTGACCAGCCCCCAGTGACCTAGGATCACTCCTGAACCCAGGTTGCTGATGTCAGGAGCTGTAGCTCTGCCGCAGCATCGCCAGGCTGGCTAGAAGTGGCAGTTTTAACAGCCAAACATTTAGACACACTCCTGAAACTCTGCAAATTGTTCTACATTTTATGTTTGCGCTACAGTGTGAAGCAAACATCTTGTTCAATTACAGGGTTTTCAGGAGTGTGTCACTGTTAACTACAGTGCAGTGGCATGGCAGTGACGGTCAAATAATCAGCTGAACTGATCGTGATTGTATTTTCTATTTGTTGGGTGGAAACTTTGTGTAGTTCAAAGAGCAAGCTGCTTCTATCCCTGCCCAGCAAGCAGAGAACACTGCCCCTACCAATCAGCTGTTCACCCTCTGCCTCAAAACAAACATAACAACAGAAGCAGAAGGAAGTAAAACTGCTGGAGGGATGACATTCTGGATAAGGATTTTGGTGGGCAGCTTTCAGAGTTGCCAGTACCTAGTAGTTACATTAAGTGTTCACCTGAAACAAGGCTGAACAGTGTTCGTCATTATTTGTCAAAGGTTATGCAACAGCACCCCCATGCATGCACCTCCTCAAGATTAAGAAGAAGACTCCAGGAGTCTGGTGTATATTTTAAAAAGTTAAAATTAATTAACAAATTAGCAGTCTCGATAGGCTAGCTAAGCACCTCCTTCTGTGCTACCATACTTCCTCCTCCGCCCTTCTACCGCTGCTCTGATCAACAGTTTTATATAATTGTACTATAGCCTTTCAGCTGAGCGCTAGCAGTACACAGACTGCAGTGTCATCATTTGAGCCCAACGTAAACCCTTGCATAATAGAAGGCGAACGTGTATAACATGATTTGTAAATCATGTCTTTTATCACTGTCAACCAAGTGAAAGGGGGAGGCAGTAGTTTGTGAAGACCTCGTCTCAGACAGCAATGAGATCTTCAGTAGCAGCAGCCTCCCAATGTATGGGGAATTCTAGTACTCTGGTTCTGAATTCTGTGATCTGTACACAGGGTCGGGGAGACCTGGAGAATCTAAGTGAAAGTGATCAACTCAGCTGATTGATTCACTTTCACTCCGACTCTCTGGGCCTCCCCTTTCAGTTCAGCTAATCGCAACTTCACTATTGCTGTGCAGGACTCCTCGTGGAGGATGGACTGTGAGATTAGCAACAAATCAACTGTGAGGACTTGCTTTGTACTCTGCAGTTTACTCTGGCTCCCTCTTATGCTAGCTGCCAATGCACCTCCAGGGTAAGAAAAAAATCTAATCAGGGAAACACACAGCTTTGGTTTTGACATCCATTAGTAACTTAACACCATAACGCAGTTAAAGGCGAAAGCACTGGGGATTACAACTGAGAATAACCAGCTGTTAACTTTAAAGATGTCATGGTCTGCAAACTGTCTCATTGTTTATTTATCAAAGCTGCAACCAGTCTGCTCTTGCAGAGAGGTTTATGAAGCCAGGCATTCTAGTACGGCACACCATGCAAAATGCCCAGTGGGTCATCTTGGAATTATGGCAGGCCCAGAGGGACTGTCCACTCCCACATCTCTGAAGTGAGCCTTGCAGACTGATCTACATGCATACCTGGAAATTGCCAGTCCCCGGCGTCACTTGGGCTTTTCTCCACAGTACCAACTCTGATATTACATTCAGTTTCTACAAGCAAATGAAGAAGAGAAACATGGAGCCAGTGTGCCAGATTTAAGTGGGATGCTAATATGTGACGCCCCCGCAATGATTTTCCTTGTGGGTTGCCTATCAACCTTCCAGTCCCCCACCCACCACCACATACACACACACACCAAATCCCGACCGTGCAGCACTGACATTATTTACTTACCTGTGGAGAAGGGAGGAGGGTATCTACTGAAAGATCAGCTTCCCAACCAAACAACTTTATAGTGTCATTCCAACACTGGCAGTCATGGTTCTGGCTTACAACATGTTCTTTTTGTTTTATTTTTCAATGAGGATCCACGAGCTTGGTCCCTGTTCCACTGATGTCGGAATATGCAAACTGTAACACCAGCTGCCACTATTGTTATATAATGCACTAATTAAACATACTACACAACAGTTGCATAGGAAATGAGAGTGCAGCTCCACCGAGTCAAGAAAAGAAGAGAACTGGAGCAGAATGCTGCTCATAATAATAAAAAATGGAACATATCGTTTGCCACATCACTTTTTATTCATGTGCAGTATGGATGACTTAGAGGAATGAATATCATATCTGAAAATAGGAACATTACAAAACTGTTGCCAATTAGAAATAAGCTCCTGTCCCTTTAAAGTTGCAGTATTTGTTAGCAGAAAAATAATGATATTATTTTACTAATATTGTATTTCTGGCATAAATATCAATATAGCCTAGTCTTTTCTTTGTGTTTCATGCTTGAACTGAGATATACATTTTGAAGTTTTAAAAAGTCTCTGCTCTTTGGCCACGCCCACTGTGAATAAATTAAACTTTCTGGCTTGGTGCTGTGCTGTTTACCTTCAGAACTGTGTGCTAGTATCATTCTATTACAGCCAAAGTCAAAAAATAACCTCAAGGGAAGAGATTTTTGAAAATTGCTAGTAGTGACTATATTTAATGACTTGGGGCATCAGTTATAACATTTGTAATAAAAGTGGTTTTAAAAACATCTGCAATAAATAAAATATATTGATGATGAATATGGGTATGTCAGAAATGTGTTAATAGTTAAAAATGTATGATTACACTTTTGTCCGACAAAAAAATACTGCTGCTTTAAGCCCAGTAAGGGGAAAACTACTTTTGGTCACCCAGTGAATCAATGGCTGTGGTGGGACTGAAGTCTGGATCTCCTGGTGTGATGGAAGCCGGGATCTTCTGGTGGGATGAAAGACTGTCTGTGTAGGTTGGATTGAAGCCTGGGTCTCCTGGTGTGATGGAAGCCTGGGTCTCCAGGTAGGATTGAAGCCTGGGTCTCCTGGTGGGAATGAAGCCTGGGCCTCCAGGTATGATTGAAGCTCGTGTCTCCGTGGTGAGATTGAATCCTGGGTCTTCTGGTGGGATGAAAGCCTGGGTCTCTTGATAGGACTGAAGCCTGGATCTCGTTGTGGGATCCAAGTGTGAGTCTTCTGGTGGGATTTAAGAATGGGCCTCCTGGTGGGTTAAAGCTTGGGTCTCCTGGTGGTATTTAAGACCGAGTTTTGTGGTGGAATGGAAGCCTGGTTCTCCTGGTAGGACTGAAGCTTGGGACTCATGTTGGGACTGAAGCCTGGGTTTCCATGTGGGATTGAATTCTTGTGACCTGGCAGTCACTCACTTGCTGTTTCTAAGTAGCAGGGATGTCAGTGTCAATGAGGTCACAGTGCTGATGATGATATAGTGTGGGGCAGTAGAAACAGAATGCCGGGGTGCGTTGCTAGGGGGATCACTTTGAGAAGGGAGGAGGTAATTCTGCCACTGTATAAATCCTTGGTGAGGCCGCACTTGGAGTACTGTGTGCTGTTACTTGGTTAGAGGGACAAAAGAAGGCCGAAGCCCATGAGTATTGTCCTCCACATATGTGGATCATTGATGATAAACCCTAACTAGTCAGCCATCTATCCAGTTTAAGTTTAAAGTTAGTGAAGGTAGGGGCATCAATAACATCCTGTGGAAGTGTATTCCAAATTCTTGGTGTACGTATTGTAAAAAAGTTTTGTCTTTTTTTTGTTTTACGTTTAGCTATATCCAGTTGTTTGTTATGCAATCTGGGTCCAGTTTTCCTATTAGTAAAGGAAATACCACACTGTTTCATTAGTATTGGATTTTGGGATAATCTTGTAAAGTTGTAGTAAATCCCCCCTCTGCCTTCTTAGTTTGAGAGAGTGCAGCCCCGTTTTGTGTAACCTAGTTTCATAATCAAGATGCGTTAGATGAGGTATGGATTTAGTAACTTGTTTTTGTATCTTTTCTAATCTAACCACATCTCCACTAAGGTAAGGACTCCAGAATGGTGAACCATAATCAAGGTGTGATCAGATGTATGCTCTATACAATGGTATAATACATTGCTCAATTCTAGAGACAAACGTACCCTTTAATTCTACGAAATAGTGAGTTTGCAAGAATAGCTATCTTATTACAGTGCGAAACACGAGTGAGTTTGTTGTTAACTATAATCCCAAGATCTTTTTCAAGCCATGAAGCCTTGATTATGTTATTGTTCAATGTGTAAATCTGTTTAGATTGTTCTTCCCAAAGTGCAAGACAGCACATTTGGTAGTATTAAATTCCATTTTGTTTAAAGAGGCCCAGTGTTCAATAGATAATAGATCATTAAGTAGGATTTGCTTGTTTTCAGGATTGTTAACTGCACCACCCAGTTTGGTGTCGCTGCAAATTTTATAAGTATATTAGAAGAATGAATTTTCATGTCGCTAATGAAGATGTTAAATAATGTAGGTCCCAGGACAGAACCTCATGAACCCCACCGTGACCCAGCCCGTGTCTGATAACATACCATTTACTCTAACCCTCTGTGTTCTATTTGTAAGCCAACTCTCTATCCATGAAACTAGTGTCTTGGAAAACCTAAGTTAATGAGTTTGGAAATGAGAATCGAATGGGATACCTTGTCAAAAGCCTTGCTGTAGTCCAACAAAATAACGTCAGAAGGGATGCTTGAGTCTAGATTTAAACTAATGAAGTTATAAAAGGTCAATAGATTAGTAGTACATGACAAGCCTGGTCTAAACCCATGTTGGGTACTATCAATGAGTTTTAGAGATGTAATCTCCTTGTCCAGAAGTGTTTTAATGATTTTTTCAAGCAATTTACACGGAATAGATGTTAAACTGATTGGGCGATAGTTATTTACTTGTGAATGGGAACCCTGTTTAAATATGGGGGTAATTATTGCATCTTTCCAGTCCAGGGGAACTATGGATTCATTGAGAGATTTGTTGAAAATCATTGTTAGTGGCTTTACAATTGTATGTTGTGTGCCCAGAAGAAATCTTGGGCTTATGCCATCTGGACCCGGGCTGGTAGTTTTCTTCAAAGCTGTAAGAAGGTTGTAGACGTCGTTTAATTGGATTGTTTGTTTATTAATAATTTTAAGTGGTCTTGCTAAGGTGGGTAGAGATGTTTCTTGTGTAAATACCAAAGTAAAATAATTATTTAATGTTGATGCTATAGCCGAGTCAGTTTTTATTATTTTATTGTCAAGCATAAGAGGACCAGTTGTTTGTTTATTACCTTTTTTGCTGTTTAAATAAGCATATAAGGATTTGTGAGAGTCTTTAGTGTGTGCTATGTGAAACTCAAGATTCCGTTTTGCTAATAGTATAGATTTTTTGAGAGTTTTTACTGATTCTCTGTACTGTAATAACAACTTATTGTTATCGGTCAGTGTGTTATGTCTACTCTTTTTTAGGCTTATGAATAGTTTCTTTATTCAGAGTATTTGTTTTTTAATGGTGGCATTAAACCATGGGGGTATTTTGCCTTTACAGTTATAAATACGTTTGTTAGGAACATATTTATGTTCTATAGAGGCTATTTGTGTCTTTAGAAAGTTCCATGCCTCAATGGTATTAAGGGGAGTAAGAACGTGTTCCCAATTGATTTTGGTTAGTTGTTCGTTTATTTTTTGGAAATCTGCCCTTTCATAGTGTTTAATTATTTTTTTTACCAGGGGCTGAACTATCAGGTAAAGATATGGAGAAGAATATAGAATTATGGTCACTATTACCAAGAGAATCAGTTATGTGTAAGTTGTTAATGTGTACATCTTGACTAGTTATAACTAGGTCAAGTATATTATTTCCTTGTAGTTCTTTGACTTGTTGGTGTAAACCCAGGTCGATGATAGTTGCTAAGAAGTTTTATCCATGTTGTTTGAACCCGCCAGAGTTTCCCAGTTAATGTTTGGGAGGTTAAAGTCGCCTAAGAGAAGTACTGATCCTTTATTAGAAAACTGAGAGATATCCTCTAGTAGGTTGAGATTTTGAGCATCATCTGATGCGGGGGAACGATAACAGGTTCCTACTAGAATTTAGGGAAGACCTTTTGGTTGAATATATACCCATATACTCTCTGAGTTTTGCTCTATCGGTGACTGGTATGAGGGTATGTTGTCCTTAACATAAAGACTGACTCCTCCCCCTTTTTTTGTATCTGGCCTATTTTTATAGTAATGTTTATAGCCGAGTATCTCAGTTGACCAGTTCCTATTGGAGTTTCCCCAGGTTTCAGATACCGCCATAAGTGACAAATCTAAAAGATGTGCTTTTGTTTCTAATTCTGCTTTTTTGGTTATATTCAGTGATCGTGCATTGAGAGATAAAGTATTTAAATGAAGATTAACAAGATCAGGCCCTTTTTCAAGAGTTTTGAGCGGTCGTCCAAACTCCCCCTTGCACACTAGTTTAAACGAGTGTTTATATGAGTAACAATCTTTTTCCCAAGTATGGCACTACCTCTTCTGCTGAGGTGAAGGCCATCCCAACAGTAAAGTGACGAATTGAGGTGGAAATCCTCCCAGTGGGTTAGGCAGTGTATACCCTGTCTGAGGCACCATTTTCTCAGCCATTCATTTACGATTTTGATTTTGGAGTTTATGGTTGCCTTTGCTCTTGGGATAGGAAGTATTTCAGACAGGCAGATCTCACAGCCCCTCTCACTCAGTAGGTTGCAAAGGGAAACAAAGTCCTGCTTTATCCCCTGCACTGGTTGCTTGGTAATATCGTTTGTTCCCACGTGGATAACAACTAGTGGATTTTTCCCTGCAGATTTTAAAATGGGTTTAAGCATAGTTATAATATCAGAAATCCTAGCACCTCGGTAGCTCAAGCTAGAACGGTGTTCTTTATCCTGATTACAAAGGATGCGGTCAATGTATTTAGTTATGGAATCACCAAGTATAGAAACTTCTTTATGAGCGATTAATGTGTCCTGTACACATGGGGTGAGTGAAGTTGGAAGCAGAAATGGGGCTTCATCGAAATAATTTTTGATGTCATGTGTTGCATAAGACTGTTCTCGCTTTGTATGAGTTAGTTTAGGACTCACAGTTTCCTCTATAAGGTTTGTTAACTGCTCAAAATGAGTTATGAGTGGAAATTGCATATGTATGTGGGTAGAAAAGTTATTTACCACTACCTTGGTCTTAGTTATATATTTTTTGGTATACAGGATTTCCTTTTCTTCTGTAGACCTTTGTGCAATGGATGCAGTGGAAGTAAATTGGTCATTATCCATTGACTTAGACTTGGCTATACATTTTTTTCGTATCCAGGGTTTTGCTTTATCATCAGTAAACCTATGTTGGGAGAGCATTGTGGGAGTTGAGGTAGAGGTTGGTAATTCAGACATTGTAGAAAAAGTAACATTAGATTGGGACTGGGGGTTAAATCCATTGTCTACTTTTGCCAAAATAGGAGTGTTATCTTCTGCCCTATTCATTGTAATAGAGGTGTTGGTTTCCACTAATATTGACATTTGGTCAATGTAATCCTCCAAAGCTCTAATATCAGGATTGGTGGACAATACAGGCTGAAGTCTAGAGACCTCGTTCTGTAATTCAGTGATTAAGATACACTTGTCACACTTAAAATCATCAATGTGTTTGCCTATAGCATACATTTTACATGTAGTACAGTATTTATTAGCTTTCTTCATGGTGACACTTAAAGAAGGCTCTGACAAACTCACTAATTTTTTGGTATTTGAGATATTATGTAAGTGTTACCTTCTTGTCCCCTTTGTCCACGATGGACACGATAGACACGTTCTGCGCGCGTCTCCGCGCGCGCGCCCGCCCCGCTTTGCCCCACTGGAGCTGCTGAATTTAATGCCCTAAACCGAAGTGCAGTTACCACTGCTCTCGCGATGCAAAATTACACTGTGGGATTAGTAATAAAGCCTTTAAAAGGCTCTCAGCAGTGTAGTTAGTTGTATTTAGTGTAAAAACTTTGTAACAGAGATAGTACTGCCACTCAATTGTTGGGTTCAACTGCTAAGGAGGTAGGAAGAGAGACACAGTCCTCCTGCACCCCACAATCCCTTGCAGCAGCCACTAACAATGCTGTCAGGGAAGGAGGGTACTCCAACAGTCAACAAATGTAGGTTATATTATAATGCCAACACAAGACAGTAAAGTTCATCAAATTGCATTTAAAAGTTATAAACCCTCTCCAGAGGTAGGAATGAGGACACAGAGTGTCAAATAGGTGCCCGCTCGCTGGAGCTGCTGAATTTAATGCCCTAAACCCGGAAGTGCAGTTTGCCTCACTTCGGTTCACTGATAAATTACACTGTGGGATTAGTAATAAAGCCTTTAAAAGGCTCTCAGCAGTGTAGTTAGTTGTATTTAGTGTAAAAACTTTGTAACAGAGATAGTACTGCCACTCAATCGTTGGGTTCAACTGCTAAGGAGGTAGGAAGAGAGACACAGTCCTCCTGCACCCCACAATCCCTTGCAGCAGCCACTAACAATGCTGTCAGGGAAGGGAGGGTACTCCAACAGTCAACAAATGTAGGTTATATTATAATGCCAACACAAGACAGTAAAGTTCATCAAATTGCATTTAAAAGTTATAAACCTCTCTCCAGAGGTAAGTAATGAGGACACAGAGTGTTCTGGCACCCTTACTTAAAAAAGGACATTATGCTCCTGGAGAGGGGCCAGAGTAGGGCGTCTAAGATGATCCTTGGAATGGGGGATAAGTCCTATGTGGAGAGACTTAAGGAGCTAAACATATGCTCCTTCACCGGCCTGGTGGTGCTGAGGGTCGCGCTACACAGAGATCCGAGTTTAGGGAGCGAGCTCGGCACCAGGGGCCTGGTAGGGGAGAGAGAGGACTGAGCATCTGTCGGACTGCTCTCCGCCTCCTGGGGAGGGCTACGGTGATGTCAGCATCCCAGTGACCCTCGATGGAGATCGAGGGGCACTGCAGGATGACAGACAGAAAGGATGTGGGCGAGCATGGTGACACCAGCAGGGTTGAGCGCTCCATACAGGCCATTGCATGCCACGCCTGGGAGGGAGGGCTTTACAAGAACAAGGAAAACACCCAGTTCTGTGGGGTAGGCGATGGCACCTGATCCCCATGCCCACCGCCAGATCCCACCCTTCTGGCCTTCCAGTTCCTCCCACTCGGCCTCACCTGCAGCTTGGCAGTTTCTTAGAGCCCAAAGAGGAGGGGCGGCCCCCCTCCGGTGGGGCCAAGCTGGGGATACTGGCTGTGAGGGGAGAGAGGAGGCTCAGGGCAAACCCCAGGTGGGCAGGATCAGATCAGGATGCCCAAGAGAGGCCCTGCAAGCTGCGACTGGAGGGAAAAGGAATAAAACAAACAAAAAACTCATGCTCGTTGTAAGTCAGAAAGGACAGAGGGGATATGATCGAGACCTTTAGATACTTGAAAGGTATTAATAGAGTAAACACAGGGGAGGGTGTTCAGACTGATGGGGGAAGGGACCACAAGGGGTCATAGCCTGAAACTGGTTGGTGGAAAGTATAGAAGAGACCTGAGAAGGCATTATTTCACAGAAAGGGTGGTGATGCCTTGGAGTATACTACCTGAGGGGTTGGTATCATGGGAATCAGTGGGAGGTTTTAAGAAGGGATGGGATAGATACATGGACAGGGCATAGATAGAGACCAGGGGGACTCTGAATGGACATCAGGGGAGGAATGGAAAGGGGGAGGGCAACAATAGTTATCAAACTGTGAGCTGCATCTCGAGCAGATGCGATGGACCTCAAGGTCTAATCTGCTGGCACTTTCATATGTTTGTATGTAAGATATATCAGTTGCCAGGCTAAGAGCTGTTCCACACATCACACCTACTAACACCAAGTAAACAATCTTCTAATTAAACAAAGGGAAAAGAAAAAGTCTGTCAAATATAAAAAGTAATGGCTGTCAGCTTTTAAAATCTAATATTAGGTTTAGGCAGTGCACTAGTTCTTCAAGCAGTCCACACTAATAATTGAAAGATTATTTATCTTGACATTAAATTCTTTTTTTAAAAGATTAGTCCAGAACTGCACAGTGAGCAAGTATGTCTTGTTTCCAGGAGGAGTGGAGCAGGATACAGTACAATAAAAAGAAATAAAATAAATATAACATTTCACCTAACTTATCGAGTACAGCGAATAACAAATGCAACAACTTTACAGTGCAGTATGGGATAAAATGGGGGTAAACTCTAAGAGTAAAGTACAAATAATTTTACAGTTCAGTATAGAATAAACAGAGATTCAATAGTCTACGCAGCCAGTATAGTGTTATGCTTGTGCAACTGTGTTACTTAGGTTTTGGCTGTTCGCACTCTCTATTCCAGAGGAATTACCACCCTGTAGGGGTACCAAAGGAAAAGGAACCCTCTAGAGGGTTCCACCCCTAGAGGTGCTCCGGGAAGATTCCCTTGGCTAAAGGTACCTTAGGAAGGATCCCAAGGAGAGAGGCGCTGCCACTGGAGGAGGAGCAAAGGATGGCGGTGGAAAGAAAAAAGTGCTTCAGAAGGAGGCTGAGGGGAATTGCTTATATAGCTCAGGAAGTGGGAGTGGCTGGCTGCTTGTCCATTGAGCCAGAGGCGAAGCCTTCCAATTCAATGGCCTTCGCAGCCAGTATAGTGTTATGCTTGTGCAACTGTGTTACTTAGGTTTTGTCCATTCACACTTTCTATTCCAGAGGAATTACCACCCTGTAGGGGTACCAAAGGCAAGAAACCCTCTAGAGGGTTCCACCCTTAGAGGTGCCACGGGGTGATTCCCTTGGCTAAAGGTACCTTAGGAAGGATCCCCATAAAGGAAGTAGTAGTATGAAGCATATAAGCAATCAGTAGTTGTGAGACATAGTAATGGATAAAGCATCAGGCAGCTTGATAACGTAATGGGATGCACAGATTAGCAATGGCATGAGTTTGATGGGTTGCAAGAGGGAATGAGGGGACCTTCTAAGGAGAGAAGAAACGCAGTAGGGACACCATCACCTCCATCAAACAGTGGATCCTGCCTATAGAACACTGCACTAACAGTTATGACCTGAGACACGGAGAAGAGAAAACCCTTTGAGGAGGAAATCTCTGCAGATCCAAGGCCTAGGTCGCCTTCCTTCCAGGCTTGGATATTTTATTTAGTGATGGCTCTGCTGCTGCAATTTGGAAACCCAAATAAAGGGAGGTGGAAAATATTCCAATTTGGAGGAAAGCTGTCACTCTATCCTTCTAACAGGAACACTGTGGAGGGTTGCAGCCGCTGTGGTCTGCAACAAGCCACCTCCAAGGCGGGAGGAGAGTAATAACCACCGAGGCACTCACCCGGCCTACTGATCTAAAAACAAACCAGGTGAACCAGAGGCAGTTATAGGGAGAATAGCTTTGAAGGGTGCCTCTGAACCCACTCGGGCAGCTAATGGGGCCCCCATGAGAGCCCCACCCCTTCACCGCTGAGTCTTAACTTCTACAACTTGAGGTGCCATTGGTACGGTTGATGACTGAAGGTTCACCCAGAGCAAGGACATTCTCAGCTGTGGGCCAGGTGAGAAGGACCCCGCCCCAAGCTTCGCATGCTCAAGCTGCAGACTAGGTGCAGAGCGAGACCGTCAGCTGCAGGGGAAACCCTGCACCAAAATGATATGGCTGGCATGCCCCAGAGACTGATGAGGAGCTGAATGAGCGTTGAATGCTGAGATCTTCCAGGGCAGATGGCAGGGAGCATTGAGCAATGAATGACGCAATCAAGAGTTGGTCTGGAGGTAGTTCAGTAAGGCAGGGTAGTTCAGTAGGGCAGGGTAACAATAGTCGGACATGCACGTAGGTCAGTAAGCAGTAGAAACAAAGCAGTAGGAACAGACAGGCCTGCATGTAGGTCTGCAAAACATAGTAGCAATGGTGGGACATGCACATAAGGGGAGAAGCAGCACTGTGACAATGGGGCAAGCCAGCCAGGCATTCAAAAGCCAATGAAGGTGACAAATACTCTAAGGATTTTCGGCAGTGGAGACAGAATGTAGAACATAAGTCATTAGCCACATGGGGCCACAACTCTCCAAACACTTCCAAGTCCCCACCGTAGGAAAAACAAGAAAGTGATGGAAGGGGTCGAGAACCACATACAGATATTAAAACTAGTTTACAGCATCAGCAGTAGCTTAGCTGACCTCAGAGCATAACAGCAGTGTACAAACATGGAACAGCATGAGCATTGAGGAACTATGCGTAGAAGTATTGTATAAGCATGGAATGGAGGGAAGCACAATACTCTGAAAACTGCTATGACCAGTTGGGAGGTAGATTAAGCTGGGAAAACATGATTGAGCTGCATAGCAAGGGTTCAGAGGGAGCCAGAAGAATCGGGTGAAAACAATTAGGCATGTAGCATGGGGAGCAGCTTGGATGGAGTAGAACGCAGGTACTGATTGCAATAGTAATGTGGGTAACTGAAAGCAAGTAGCTTGTGCTCTAAATGAGCAAATGGTAGGAGCTTAGAAACCAAATCCCCCTTAAAACAAAACAAAACTAAGACACACAAACACAGAGGGTGGGATATTCAGAATGCGCCAGGCAGGGGTGCAGCCAGGCGAGCGCAACTGGGATGTGCCAGGGTGTGGTCTGCATGATATCTCAGCAGTGCCGCCATGGCTCAGCACCGTTGAATATGGCACTGGGGCCACCCGCACGCGCCCAGCGCAAGTGGCAGCAAGGAGCAGGGGATGCACCAGCCGCAGCGCGGGTGCCGCCAGGGGCACATGACCTGCGATATTCAGTGCTGGACATGCAAATGGGGACATAATGCATGCAAGGTGCAAATGGGGCCATTTGCATGTCATTATGTCCCCATTTGCATGCAGGTGCACCGATCCCCAGCGACTGGCGCCTGGCACCTTGCCAGGCTCCAGCCGTCGGGGACCGATGGCCCCTGCCCCTCGGTGGCAGCGTGTCCCAATGCCCAATTGCGAGCTGTAGTTAATGTAATATGCCTGGTGATCCAGTGGACCCTACCTTACTGCCCAATCACGGGCTTTAGATAAATGAAACCTCCCTGGGGGTCCAGTGGACCTGCACCCCAGCCCGATCACGGGCTTAAGTAAAATTAATTCCCTGGTGATCCAGTGGACCTGAACCCCAGCCTGATCACGGCTTTGGCAAATGTAACATCCTTGGTGGTCCAGCGGTACCCTCCTCCCCACCAGCCCACTCAGACCGCCACCCCCAGTCAGCGGGCAACAGCTCCCCACTACTTAAGCTGCCCGGCCAATCGCTGACTGACAGCGCATAGTACGGCTGTACACCCATTGGCCCACATGCAGACCGTACAGTACTACAGTCCTGGGTGTACAGCCGTGCATTGCACGCTGTCAGCGCTGGCGGGCGGCCGGTAGTGGTGCTGCTGCCCGCTGCTGACTGGTGGGGTGCGGGGTATGGGTCTGAGTGGGCGGTGGGAGGGGTACCGCTGGACCACCAGGGATGTTACATTTCAAAGCCCGCGATCGCCTGGGGTTCGGGTCCACTGGACCACCACAGAATTATTTATTATACATAAGCCGTAATCGGGCTGGGGAACAGGTCCACTGGACCACAGGGACTTATTTATTTTACATAAGCCCACGGTCGGGTGGGGGGGCAGCGATGCCCGGACTTTGTCTCTGGAGGTTGGGTGGCCACCCACAGCTGGCAGCTGCCATGTTGTGCCCTGCAATACAGCAGCTCACCTGTGGGTGGCCAGGCCTTGCTCCTTCTTTTTACTGGCGGATCTTTGCTCCCCCCCCCGTGCGGTGCAAGGCGGGTATGTGCCTGCATATGCGCCGCACATCCCGGGATGAATATTGGGATGTGCCGAATATGCATGGGCAAGCCCCCCAAACTTGCGCCGCATACATTACTAGTGCACCCCAGCGCATTGGGATTTGTGCAGTGCAACGTCCACCTTTGAATTTTGTGCTGGGGCGCAACCCCTTTGAATATCCCACCCAGAAGAAACAGGGAAGGGACAAAAGGAAGCACACAGGCGGAGGGAAAATACAAACCAGAAGCAGAAGAACAAAACACAGAGTCCAGCAGAAAGAAGCAGCAAGGGGTGAGGGGACAGGCCCCAGCCAGCTGCAGAGAACAATGGACAGAGCTCCGCTGGCAAAGAAAAAGTGCTTCAGAAGGAGGCTGAGGGAACTGCTTATATAGCTCAGGAAGTGGAGTGGCTGGCTGCTTGTCCATTGAACCAAAAGCGGAGCCTACCAAAAATTACAAGAGGAAACCAGTTTGTAGTGCAGCCAAAATAGTAACCAAAACCCGGCCAATCTTTAAAGAAATAAGGTTAGAATAAGTGCCCTCTGAACTATGCTTCACTGTGGTTATTACCACATATCTATTTGCAGGAAGATGAGGTAAGGTGCAGAAAGATGAACACCCCAACATTTTGCGCCAATGTGCTTTTTCAGATTTTACAGTGCAATATGGAACAGCACAGGGATGAACCTTTACATTATGAGGGCCAGTCATGGGAACCTTCATGACTGTGACAAAGGGAGAGCAGAACAAGGGGGAAGTATGTGGGAGAATTAGGAAAAACAGCAGACAGGAGATCAGTGGTCTTAGAGGAGAAGGTGGAGGCAGAGCAGAGAGGGAGGAAGACAGTGGACAAGAGTAACGGAAGTCTTTGGCACTATGCAGCTCAATCTGCAGGCATTCTGGAAAGTGAGAGGAAGCAGGCGTGAGAGCCAGTTTGTAAGGATAAATGAGCAGGGAAGGGGACAGGTAAAAAGAGATTGGGTAGCAGTGGGAGAGTCAAACCAGTGTTTAGTAATGAGGATGCACCATGAGAGAGCTTCTGATTTTCTAGGGAGGGAATGAGAGAGTGGGCGTAAAGAACATTGCTGGGTATGGGAGGGTTATTAAGGGAACTGACAGAAAGAATTGTCAGGATGAATTTAGGGATAGCATTACAGACAGTTGATCCCTAGCTGATCACTGGGAGAATCAGTTGTTCAGTATGCTCGCTACAAGCAGAAGTCAGTAACTGCATTTTTGTCTCACGCATGGGTTAAGATTTCTAATAAGAATATTTTCTCTATTCACTGGTGGATAAGGTTTTAATTAACCTACAACAGCATAGCTAAATAATTAAACCTTACTTGACTTGACTTGCATTTAATAACTGAAAATTATATTGGATGGATTACAGATCATTGTACCATTGCTCCAGAGAGGTCATTTTAAAGAGCACAGAAAAGCCACCCGTGTGTAGTATGCAAAAATAAAATACTTACTCATTTCTTGGAGTAGGGTATTTGTTTTATTGGAACATTAATAATGTTATTGAGTGTGTGCTCTTTCAGCACCCTTAGGAAAAGATTGCAGTGAAAAAGTAGCACTTTGTAACTGTAATGATCTGTGTACGTAGAGGAAGAGGTTTGCTATTGGAGACAGGATGCTGTATAGTCCCATAACATTTATCACAAGACCTGCATTTCTATGTGGTGGCACTCTGAGCATATAATGTTGGATTTGAAAAGTTATAAGAATTTACTTTTTTTTTTTTCAGTTGTTTAACCAGGAGTAGCATACTAAGCTGAAAGTTTTTTTTACAGGAGTGACCTGGGAGCACAGGGAAGTTAAGTGACTTGCTTAGGGTCATACAGTATGCAAGTGGAAGCTGTGGGATTCAAACCCAGGTGTGGTCTGCTGGATGTCACCAGATTTGTAGTTCAGAGCCTTAAAACACTGCACTATACTGCCTCCATATGCATAGGACTTGCATAGTCCTTGGTCACATCATACAGTATTTGCATGGTAATTCTGTAACCAAGAATGTTGCAGAAAGCTGTGGTTCGTATTATCCTTGGTGGTTAACATTCTGGAAGAAAAGTCATATATGCTTACCTTGTTGCTGTGCTGCTTTCACTGTTTTGCTTTACTTCAAGTATCAAGTAAAGTATGGATGATATTATATATAATATACTAGCACGGTTGCACAAGTATAGATGGGGTTGAGCAGGGTGTTCAGTGTGAAACTCAAATCTTTGCAGCTTAATATCTTTGGCGACATTTGATGAACTGTTGCAAAATTTTGCATGTGTGGTCTTGGTGGCAAGTTCTCAAGGTGTGGGAGGAATTGTGACATATGCTTATCTGGATTCTGAGATTCAGAAACATAAAAAAACTATAAAAAGTACACTTTTTGGCCATGTTTCTGCTTTCAATCGCCGACAGCAAAGACAGTTTGGGATTTTGTTCCACAATAATGCATCTAAAACACCTAAATAGTCTTTCAGCATACTTTTTTTTTTTTTACACACCTTTTTTGCATTGTGCTGAGAATGAGAGTGCATGAAAGGTGGGTGGAGGTGGCTGTAACGATGTGTTTGTCGTTGTTCGGTGCCGGGAGACATCAGGTTAAATTGCAGGCTCCAGGCCGGCCCGGTGGTGCTGAGGGTTGAGGCGCTGGACGCCACACGTTATGGCACACCGGTGACCCAGGTTTGGGAACGAGCTCGGACTGCCGGGGGTCGGCAGGGGATGGAGAGGATTGAGTGTCCGATGGACAGCTCTCCTACCCCGGGAGGGTGGGGGGCACCTGCTCGGTGCTTGGCTGGCCTCTGGCGGAAGCCAGAGGCATAGCAAGCACAGGAGCACACAAGAAGGGGTTGGGAGTGGCGGACGTCGGCGGGAATGCCTTGACGTCAGGGTGCCGGACACTTCCTCAGAAAGGAGGAAAAATACACCACTGGAGCACGGGTAGATGGAGCACCAGTCCAGACCCTAATGGCGACTGCCTGCCTGACCACCAGGGGACCTGATGAGACATTGAAGTTATCGGGACGTTGGGGTCCCATCCCGTACCTGCCTGGGGGTAAATCCACGGCTCCATGGGGGAACTCCTGGGGATTCAGGTAAGGCAAGTCGCTGGGTGGTACCTTGGTGTTTCCCGAAGAAGCGTAGCTCCAGGGTGAGGAGGCGATAAAATAGAAAGTATTAAAAAAAAATTGCAGGCTCCAACACAGTCATATTTCATAAGTCAGCCCCCCCATACCACATACAAACACACATTTCAGTAACCTAGTCATGCTGTCATAATAACAAAGGGAAACTTCACGCACTGAATATCTATATACCAATATAGTTTTAAAACAGCACAAACATCGATAAAAAACAAAAATAAAATCAGTATAGTGATCACATCGTTGATATGGGCAATGTTAACTCCCCAAAATGCTGGTATATACAGTGTATCCCTCCCCATGGACAACCAGACACACTGGATGCGATCTTGTGCTAAATTATTAAATCAGATGTACTAAACATATAAAGTAACCACACAATCAAATCAGTAAATGTATTTATTTATTGAGAAATCAGAATTACAACCCTTTGAGTCAGCTAACAAGATATACAAACATAGTACCAGGTACATTAAAATAAGGAACATCGCAAACATATAAAATGTCTCATTAGATGTGGTGGAAGAAAATAACAGAACATAACAGAGGAATATTACAAAATAACATAACAGAGTAAATATTACAAAAGCAGAGGGCAGATACAGCCCAGAGTCAGGTTCAAAACAGAAATACAGAAGTAAAGCAGTTGTTCAATCATAGACATTATTACAGTGCAGAGTATAGTGCACTTGGTAATTTAACATAGATCAGCTAAAACAACATACTAAGAGTTGGACGGAGGGGGAAAGGAGGTGGTAGGGGTGACATGGAGAAGTATTCTAGGGCAGTCAAAGTGGAGCTTTTGCTAGAAAGTCCTTTAGTGAAGTTTTTTTTTTATCATAGAACATTTTATTATTATTTTCAAGATATAACAAAGATACGAGTCTGTCACACCTTACATTCAAACATACACAAAATACAGGACATAACATTGCACTCACGGACACCTGACATAGCATATCTGTAGTCAAAGCAGGTATAGAATTACACATAAAGTGTCTCTATAATGCAGTCTAAGAAACAACGAGCCTTTAGAAAGAAGTAGCAGTAAACATACAACAGCAGATACAATATCAGGCTAAGTCAGTTGAGTGAAGTTTTAAAAGGGCAATCTTAGCACCGGCAGAGAAAGCAGCAAATGACAGGAACATGATCGCAAATAATAAAAGAACATGCTTCAGGGCCTCAGTATGCCTAGCTGTCCCCCACCATATGTAGGGACACCAGGGTGCCCACCATGGTACCGCTTGTACTTGAACCCCAATATGTAGTGACACTGGGCTGCCTACCCTGGTGTCACCAGGGAGCACACCTCAGTACCTGTGAGAAAGAGAACTGTCCCTCATCTTGTTTTCTTTAAGTCCTGAAGCAAAGAAAACCATCCATCGATGTCTCTTGCACCCTTCCCTAACTCCACCACCCACCCGCCCCCTGACCCCCCAATCGCATTCAGCACCCACCACCTCACACTCCCATCATACCTTCACTCACCTACAGAATGTCCAGTGTAGCAGTCTACTCTCTGCGATGATAGATGTACTCCTTCTGGAACTGCATCTGTGAACTGAGGAAACGAGGAAAGTGCATTCAATATATTTTCAGGGCGCTTTGAATTTTTACTCATAATTTCATCATTTTTAAATATTTGTTCAACAGATTTTCAACATGGCCATTTTTTGACCCTACCTCATGAACCTGATAGGTGAAATTTTTCAAATCTGGCCCAAAAGGGGGGTTTGCAGTCACTCTGTGAAATCCCATTTCGGGCAGCATATGACAATGTTCACCTATTGGGTTCATGTGGCGGGGTCATAAGATTTTGTTAAAAATGTGCGGTCAGAATATTTAAAAACAACAAAGTTATGAAGGTACATTGAAATCATTTTTCAGTGCTTTCTCATAACTTTCAATGCACGCTCATAACTTGTTGATAACTTTCAGTATTTTAACCTCAAATTCTCAACATAGCCATTTCTTCACAACACTTCATGAACATGATGGGTCATTTTTCAAATCCTGTTGATTGGTTTTCCAGCCATTTTTTATGAATGCCATCTGTTATTCTTAAGGAAAGGTTAGTAACCTTTTTAGAAAGTAATGGTCTCCAGACTGAAAGCAACATGGACTTGTCTCTGGCAGATCCTGTCAGACCAACCTGGTTGACTTTTATGATTGGGTAACTGGGGCACTCGGCAGGGGCCATGCAGTGGATGTTCTGTATCTGGATTTCAACAAGGCCTTTGATTTGGTGCCACATGGGAGGCTGATTAGCAAGTTGGGATACCAGGGACAAAAATGGTGGCATGGGTCAAGAACTGGCTATAAGATAGGCAGCAGAGGGTAGTGGTGGAAGGGGAACGCTTATCTCCAAGAGCTGTAACTAGCGGAGTACCACAGGGCTCGGTACTGGGTCCAGTGTTGTTTGGCATTTTCATCGCCAACATCTTGCATGGCATTAAGAACAAGATTAGCGACTGGCCCGGTGGCACTGAGGGTTGAGGCATGGGATGCCACACTTCACTCCACGCCGGTGACCTGGGTTCGTGATTGAGTCCAGGTCCTCAGAGGTCATCAGGAGAGGACTAGGATTGAGCGTCCGATGACAGCTGTCCTAGTCCTGGAGAAAGAGTGGGATCCACACCACCCTCTGGTGGTCCCTGGGGATGCCTGGAGGTACTGGAGGTGTGCGGTGTCTGCAGAGGGGAGCACGGCGGATGTCCGCACATTTGTGCATAGACGCCATTGCACGCCCGCCTCCCATTGGGCAAATGAAAAAGGGCTGGGCGCAACTGTGCAGCTTAATGTCCGCGCCCTGCCTCGCCAGGAGGACTGTCGTGGAATTGCGCGGGGGTGGGGTTCAGCACTGGTCCGACTGGCAGGGATGGGGGAGCCCTCCAGCGGGTCATCCACGGCTGTGCCAGACCCCCTCATCATGCGAGTGGGCCTGCTGCTCTCCCCGTGGGCAGGGTTGGCAGCTGGATGCCCCCACCAGTAGGCGGCACAGCGGGTGCAAGAAATAAAGATGTGATAAAAAAGAACGAGATTAGCCTCTTGTGGATGACATGAAGATCAGTACGGTGGTGGATGACACAAAAAGGTGGCGGGGCTACAGGATGATCTGGCTAAACTTGGGTACTGGTCGGATACGTGGCAACTAGGGTTCAATGCAAGAAGTGCAAAGTCATGCACTTGGGAGCAAGGAACCCTAGGAATTGTTAGCAGCTGGCTGGGGTACTGCTAGCCACTATGGAGGAGGAGAAAGATCTTGGGGTGATAATAACAGGGCAAATGAACCATTCAGCACAGTGTAGAAAAGCAGAAGCTAAAGTTAATAAGATGCTGGGGTGTATTGCCAGAAGAATCACCTCCAGGAGAGGGGAAGTAATCCCCTCACTGTACAAGTCATTGGTGAGGCTGCACCTTGAGTACTGCGTGCAGTTCTGGCACTTGTACTTAAGGAAATATATTAAAGTACTGGAGGGGGAATGGAAGACAAACCCTACGAGGAGAGGCTGAGGGAGCTCAACATGTACTCCCAGGAGGAGAGGAGAGGAGAGATAGAGGGGATAGAAACATTTAAATATATGAAAGGCATAAGCAGACCTGATAGACCGCATGACCTGTATCTGCTGGCAGTTTCATATATTCGTATATTATTTTCATAAGGGGTGTCATAAAATGACTATGTTGAAAATTTGGGGTCAAAATGAAAAAAAAATGTGAAGAAACATTGTGTGCAGGGCCAGCCTTTGGCCCAGTGGGTAGTGTGTTGTTAACCAGTGCTGGTGAGTTGAGTTCAGGGGTGAGCTCAGTGTGCCAGTTAGATGGGCCAAAGCTGGGGGGATGGTACTGCCCTGTGACACTACCCCTAGCCTGTGGAGGGATGGTGCAGTGTTGGCCACAGGGCAACAAGTAACTATATAATGAAGAGAAGTCTTCTCTTGGCCTAGGGCCCTGCACGTCTGCATGTATAGTTTCATGGAAGTGCGTGGCCAAGAGGGCCCTTAATTCCACAGCTAGATGGACACTTGGCCTGTGCATCTGCATGTGTAGCCACATGGAAGCTTCCACAGACCCTCATACAGCCCTACGGATTCTTTGCATTGGCAGGCAGACAGACTCTTACCTTGGCACAGGGCCCAGAGGGCCCTACATGTCTGTACATGTTCACTCAGGTTCCAAAGGGACCTGTGTGAATGAGGATACAATTACATTGTCACAAAAATAAATTAAATTAATTGCAAAAAACTGTGTTAATGCACCAATTAGGGTTCAACTTAACACCACAAAAGTTTGAAATGTGGTGTTATGGTTTCCAGACATAACTCCCTACCAAGCAGCAAAAGGACAAAACCACACAAGCAAACACAGACAGCCATCACTAGGTAAGGCAACAACATACAGCTGTTTCCAGATGACACAAATGCAGCAGCACTGATGTGCGACATTCATGGATTTGTATCTGTGGCTGCAAAATGCAGGCCAATGCAAGAGGATAGAAACAGGGAAGGGACTCCATGCTTGAAGAGGCAGTGCTGGTCCCTCAAGTAGCCCAATCAAAAGTGCAAAAACTAAAACAGGATGCACTAGAAACACTGAGGCAACAGTTTTAAACTAGTTTAAAGTCAGCATTTATTAGTGTGCTAGGAGACGCCGACTAACATACTAAGAAGCCAGCAGAGTAGGCCTTATGATCTATTGAGTCTGCTCGGGGATCTGACTGACTGACTGCAAGCATCTCCTAGCACACTGACAAATACTGAGTTTCCCACAAAGGGATAAAGGACTAAGGAGGAATCACAGAGGAATGTGGGCCAGTCTGGTAAGATGTCAGGGACTTCACAGTTGATAGCCATTACAAAGCAGGCTTGATGAACAATTAACTCTTTTCCTGCCTTCACCTTTTACATATCCACATAACAGGTAAATGTTTATTAACAATGAAAATCAAGGTACTGTACAAGTGTACGTTACAGAAAAGGAAAAGCAATGTAAAGAGTGTAGAACATAATGTTGTTATGGAGGTAGCCAGGATGAGATGTAGGGAGCATTTAGCAGACATGCTGTCTTGACTGTGTGGGTGCTGTATGTAAGACAATGCCAAACCCAACCAGAACCCTAGTAAATTAAATGTAGCTGCAGCTACTACATAAAACACACTTCTACTGGGGCGGTCAGCCAGCTACCCTATTCCATCACACACAGAACCAGATGACACACAATCTACACACACCTCAGTGTGTGAAGTCTGACCCACTGAGAACTACAACAGTTTGAAAAAAGTGTGTGCACACAGCAGTGTACATGCAGAGCAGCCACACACACACACGCACGCACACACACACACACACACACACACACACACACACACACACACACACACACACGCACGCACGCACACACACACAGATATGCTTGTATGCAAAAGTGAAGTGCGGGGAGCTGCGTGGAGTCAGCTGACCACCATCCTTGGTCACACATGGAATCAAGTCTGGAACTGGACAATATGCAACTTAGTGATTCGTGCTTGACCTTCTGAGAACTGCAGCATCTCCAAAACAACTGCATGCACAGCCGGCACATGCAGGGACAGTCTTACAAAAAGAAAATAAAGCACACATGCACAGACAACTCATGACGTGACCTCCCTTCAGCTGGGGGATACACTTACGAGCCCCTGAAAAAGGCTAGTTTCTCTGGGGTTTTGTTTCACCCCCATTCTTTTTTTTTCTGGGTCCCAGTTTTAGACTTGCCTCCTGTAGCTTGCCTCTCCTGCCAGCCCCGTATGGTTTTTGAGGGTGAGCAAGGCTGGAGGAGCTAGATTGCAGAACCACTGGTTTTAGAAATGGCACTACTGTGCTGGCGAGATCACGCATGCACAAGCGCATTCGTGTGGCCATTTTGGGGGCCTTTGGTTTGCCTCTCCGGTGGTCCCGGTCCCTGGGCAGAGCAAAAGAGGACTGGAGACCTGAGCAGAGAGGGAGAGGGAGAGCAACCAGGAGGAAGGAAGAGGCCATTTTTGAAAGTACCATTCTTGCTAAAGCATTTGGGAGCCGTCTCATTAATATTCATGAGGCGACGTTCCTTTTGAAGTCATGGGAGTCCTGTCCAGCGCCTAGGGGCACAGTGAAACGGCGCTAGCAACAGGGACAGGGAATGGATAAAATGTGTAAATGTGCAAGGGATGCACAGAGGGAAAGTGTAGCTACATGTTCTATGGAGGATAAAGTGAATAAAATGTATACAAGGACTGTAGCCAGGGGATAACGTGGGTCAGTGTCTGGACTGCAGTGAGACTGTGTAGCGCCTGGGGACAGGTTGAAATGGCAGCAGAGACTAAGAAAGGGCTGAATGGGAAAAGTTAAAAATGTAGTCGCTTAGCAGGGCACAGGGGTGGCTACAGCTGTGTGGGGAAATAAGTGTTTAAAAGAAAAGGGTTTGGCTGCAGGGACGCTTAAATCCTGGGACACTGTTCAAATCTTGGGACACTGTTTACCCCAGCCACCATGTTTAACAGCCATGTGACACCAGCCAGTCAACCACTGAGCCAGGATTCTTGCCCGGGACTCTGGGACTGCGTGAACAGACTTTTGGGGGAAAATACCGGGGAAAGTTTAGGCACCTTTTTCTGCACCAATGAGGTATCGAGGGAGCCTCATACATATTAATTTTTCTGAAGGACTGTGGCTCCAGCCAATGGGGAGTGAGGGAAGGGCTCCCAAAAGTCAAGGACAGTTGGAGTTATAGTTCAGTTCTGTGGGAGCCCCTCCAGAAGGAGGGGGGCTCTTGCCCCTGGAGAGAATGGGGCTGCCTGAAATTTGTCCCCCAGGGCAGGGAGTGCCTGCCCCATCAGGAAAAGGGAAAGCAGAAGCAGGAAAGAAGCAGCTTTGAAGAGAAAAAGGAAAGCTGCAGGTTGCTGAATGTTCTGCATTGTTCTGTAGTTGCACCACACCGGTGAGATAAAGGTAGCTCGAATGGAAAAAGGGAAAGCTGTAGATTGCAGACATTTACGTTGAACTGCAGATGCATCCGAACGGTGGCAAGAGGAGAAAAGAGGTTGTGTCCTGAACCTGGAAAAAGGACAAAGGTTGTGTCTAAGCCTGGAAAATGGCAAAGGTTGTGCCCTGAGCCTGGTAAAAGGACACAAGGTTGTGTCTAAGCCTGGGAAAAGACGAAATACAGAAGAATGGTGAGGTACAAGAGAATATGAATGTGCTGAGAAAAAAGGGAAGAGTGAGCCTCTTCAGTTGGAGAATTCTTAAGTACTTGTATGGTGAGAAAAGGAAGTGTAAGTGTAGGAAATATGTGTGAGCCAGAGCGAGAATGTGGCTGTGCCGAACTTGAGACTGTGAAAGCAGAAGGGATGGACAGGTGCCTTTCTGGATTGGGTGCCTATTGCCTGCTCCTGAGATACAGCAAGGAATAGAGAGAAACAGATTGTTGTGGCTACACACCGTGGCAGGAAAGAGAAAGAAAGAGAATGTTCTGAAGGTTTCTGCTGACACCCAGGGCCAGGTGGGGAACTCGCTAACCCCCATCGAATGGGGTCTGCTGCTGCAGGGGATCATGGGTCTTGTACCCGAGTGCTAGGGCGCTCTGATCGGGGGGAGCAGGGCCGTGGGGCCACTCTCCGATCTGGCTCCTCTGTAGTTTGCCGGGCTTGTGCACATACTCTGCAATGGGGCCTGTAATGGGCTGAAGGGGACAAGCTGCAAGATCTGCGAGCAAGAGAAAGAGAGAGCAAGTTGCATGCTCTGTGCCCCCTGTTTCAAGCATTGTACCCGGTTCTGCCTGTGTTGCCATCCATCCCCAGGGCTTCAGCAAACGATGCCATCCAAGAACTGATTCTGCAGAACCATGAGTAAATCGCAGGAATTGCCCTGCGCCTGGTGACTGTACATAGTTAAAGTATGCACATTTGGGCTGGAGGTAGAGCCAAGGGGAAAGCATGTAAAAACTTACATTCTTCAAGCGCACCAACGCTGGCTACCAGCTGCACCTCATGCCTGCAACTTTAAATCTGGGTACCCAGGTACTGGACTTTGGGGGTTAAATGGACTGGGATCTGTGGGTCTGGTTATCACACCTGCAGCAGTTAGTTAGCTAGCTAGACCTGGTGACTGCAAATGATTAAGGTATGAGATTGAATCAGAAGGGAAGTGATTTCTGGAAATACAAATATAAAATATGCTTGAACTCTATTCCACTTACCCCATCCTAAGCCCTCCCCAGTAAATAAACTGTGATGTTATTGTTTTGGAGCAGAAATGAATCCAGAGCCTAATTTTAGTGAGCATGTTATTGAAGGAAATGGAAAAGATAAATGTTTGAACAGAATGTGGGGAGGTTCGAATCTTGGTAAGTCCATATTGGGGTAAACTGTTGGGGGGTGGGTTGGTGCAACATCTCAGGGGTTGTACTGCAAGCAGTCAGACCCACTAAATATGTACGCTATGTGGAGGCACCGCCCATTTTATTTTTAACTTTTGGAAAAGAACCCCCGTAGGTCAGCTTTGGGAACCCAGGCCCCTTATCCTGTATCCTAGGTAGCAGGTAGGGGTGGTGGCCCATTCCAGGATGGCACTGGAGAAGTGCTACACACGGTGAGTGTGAAGTCAGCGCCTAGCACTTTTCTTGATCACATACATAACTGAGCACGGAAATGGATAACTACAAAAAAAAGCTTGCTTTAAAACAGAAGTGCATACTCACACTGGAGCGGTGTGGGCTGCAGGAAGATGGAAGGGGACTTAGCAGACTTCCTTCATTGGCCCCTACAACCCAAGCTAAGGAACAGAGGACCAAAAGAAATATACAGTCAGTAAGCCATGCCTGACTAACTGACAATGTTCAGTCAAAAATCTGACCAAACTAAATTCCTGTGCAGCAGAAAGTCCTCTTATGGTAAGCTGTAGGTCTCAGACTACAGCGTGCAGCTCAGACTCATCTTTCTCCTCATCTCTTCCTTGGAAGAATGAGACAGTCACATGGTCTGGATTTTGTGAGCTTCACAGATAGTCTCTGACTGGCCCAGTAAGCTCCATGAGATAATGAAATGTCGCAGATTTTTCCATGAATACCACTGAATAGTGAATACTATTCTGTTTTCAGTCCCCAGTATCTGGGACCACATTATCTGTGATATTCATGAATTAATATTTGTAGCATGGACATCTCTACTGGCAACCATCCTTGTTTCTGAACAAAAACATTTATCAAAGTACAGGTATTTCCAAACTACCAGAATTAATATCATGGAGATTTTACAGACTTGTAATAAAAGTGTGCATATTAGATTTGGGGGGGGTGCATGAAATCAAAAATAGCAAAGTAGCGGCCATCTCTCTTTTTTTAATTTTGTGGTAAAAAGCAAAATCAGTTGTCAAATTTTGCTGATTAATTGATCTTCATACAAAGGAGTATTGATTACATTCCCTTCCCATCAGATCAGAGTGCTCTTTGGTTAAACTCTCAGCACAATGCCTGAGTTGGTTTTCTTCAAACTGTTGTGAACAATTACCCCTTAGATAGAGGTACGCAGTTTAGATTTTGGTACACATCACAAAAACAAACTAACAAAAAAAAAAAATATAGCGATGTTTGGTTATCTGTGGTGCAGCGAAAGCAGTATGTGCAGTCTAGTCATGAGGAAAATGTCCTTTGCTTCTGGGGTTTGACTAGTGTCACTGTTCCACTTGAATAAAGTGACAGAAGAGCATGATACAAATGGTGAAAAACATGGGAATTAAAGAGCCAATTGAACCAAAACAGGAAAATAATACAAATTTTAAGAAGTCGTCAGTTGTATCTTTTCATTTCTTTTGCTCATTAGAGTCTTCCGTGTGATAATATTGTACTGGACGTGTGGAACAGCTCCTAGTCCAGCAGCTGACATGTCTGTCTCTATCCCCCCACTACATCATCAGCATTGTGATCTCACTGACAGTGACATCACAGGAGACTGACCTGGCAGTTACTGAGTGGCTGTTCCTAAGCAGCAGGGAGGTCACAGTGCTGATGATGTAATGGGGGATAGAGATAAATATAATCACATGCCAGGCCCAGGTGGAGTGCTGTCCCACACATCACACCTACTAATATCAGGTTCATAGTAAGGTTGAACAAGGAGCAAGAAGATTGTTCAGACTCATAGGTGCTCGTGTACTATATCATCAGTAACAGTAGTATTCCAAGCAATTTCCGGATAATAAGAATGTGTCTAGGTGTTTTTTGAATAGGGATTTTGTGACGCTTAATAACTGTCTCGAGGGGCAGTTTATTCCAGGTCTTTATGACTCTTAAAGTGTAGAAGAATTTTCTACTGATGTAGTTGAATTTCCTGCCCAAGAATTGGAGAGGATGACCTCTAGTATTATAAGTGTTATCTTTAAACGCAAGGCCTAATTCAGTCATGAGATAAGGATCTTGTATGATGTCATATAAGAATAGTACGTCTCCCCTCATACGACGTGTCTTGAGTTTGAGTAGGTTGAGATGATTTAATCTAGTTTCTTAAGTGTTGTTGTATAGATCATGTAAGTGCTTAGTATATTTCCTTTGTACCTTTTCTAAGAGAGAACTATCTGATTTTTTAACTAGATTCCATATCTGGGATGCAAACTCCAAATGTGGTCTGACATACGATCTAAACAGGGGCATCAGCACTTGAGGGTTTCTCGATTTTATATTCCGCCTAATCAGCCATATTATTTTGTTTGTTTTACATATGACTTCATTTATTTGTTTAGATGGATTTAAATAATTTGAAATAATGACACCTAAGTCCTTTTCCTCAGTAGTGGCATTTAGAGTGGTACCTCCCAGGCTATGTGAGGCTTGTGGGTTGCCTGGGCCAGGGTGCATAACTTTGCACCTTGCTAGAATTCAGTCTCATGCCCCAATCAGTAACCCATAAAGATATTTTATCAAGATCATATTGGATAATATCTGCATCCCCAAAACCGAGTCTGTTCCGAGCCGGGTCAGCAAGGTGGCACAAAGTGTGGCATCCAACGCCAACCTCAGCCACCGGCTGGCAACATTTCATAAAGTTACTCAAAAGCATGCCAGGGCATATGTCACCACCAGGTTTCCAACACTGGAGTTGGTACTCCTTTTTTCTCATCTATATACAGAGACATATCTCATTGTTGATTTGTTCCATTAAGCCTGTGATGGATACATTTTTGTTGTAGAATAAATTTACATCTAATTTGTCAAATTGTCCATTTTATAATAGCTAGTAGCACTCATAATGTACCTGGATGGTACTTCTTCCAGTCGTTAGTAAAGTTTCCATATATTAACACATCATATGTAATGTTGGAAAACTATGGAAGTGCCCATTGTTGTGCAACTGAAGTCCTAAAATAAATTATGTAAGAATAATCAAAAAATAAATGTTCCATTGTTTCCAGTGTTTCCAGTTATGTAGATACATAAAAAATGTTCAGCAGATAAGGACCGCTAGGCCCATAAGTGATCAGTGGCTTTTCTTCACCCCCCCCCCGTACACACTGTTCTCTAAGACAGTACCTTTCTTGGATTGATTTATGATGATGGTTATTTCAAACATTTAATTTATTATGACAACACAACCATAATGTGTCCACATTTTCTATAGGATCCTAGAATCAGCAAGTCAGTTTAATACACATTTCTCAGGTATGTCCATTGAGTATGTAAAGCAGGGGGGTGGAGAAAATAAGTGTTTAGATATGGAATAATACATGGGTGGATGTGTAAAACCAGAATGTTACACACACCTTTATGTGGGATGCTACATAAACCCCAAGGGTGAAGCCCAAGGGGTTTATTAAAGCATCTGTGGTATATATAAAAAAAACACTAAAAATTCATTAATTCAAAACCATGCACTATAAAAAATAAACTATGGACGACCATACACAACTCGCCCTGTGTTTCTGTCTCTGGGATGATATAACAGCATTGACCTCTCAAGCATAACTCTTGAGGTCCATATGCTGTTACTTCAACCCACTGTTATAAACACAGGCTTGTTGTGTAAGGTTGCACATACATTAGCCCTTATTTTTTACACACCATGGCTTTGTGATGGCTACATAAACTTTTAAAGCTTCACTCTCGAGGTTAATGGCCATCTTACACATTGGCTGTGTTAAAAAAAAAAAATCATAATACACCCCCTCCTGTTCATTATTCCTTATATATTGTACCCCGAACAATGTACAGTACACTAGGAGAGGCTTATGTTTCTCTTCTGAAAATCGAATGTATATTTTCTTGCGTCTTCTTCTGTATATGCTCAGGGACAGCACCATAACTGACATAAATAACATTTTTGTAGTTTCTAACAGATTCTGAGGTTATTTTACACTACCTTTGCCGCATCCCAGACCCACACCCCTGCCCCACCTCCCTGGTTGCACCTAGAAATGAGCTACAGGTTGGTGTGATTTCCTGGCCAGAAACTTTTAAAATCTGCGCAAACTGGTCTCATGGAAGGACATTTTAATGACTGCAGTGGAAGGCAACAAGCAACATACATTCTTTCACTTATTATCTATGTATGTAGGTATTTATGTATGTATTGTACTTAGTTACTGTTTTGGTTACCAGGTAAGTCCACTAAGCAAATAAAATGCCAATTTTCAAAACCACCTGGGAATTACAGAGAAGCCCCCAGGAATTATACACCACGACCACCAGGTTACATATTCAGAACAAGGATAAATCAAAGAATTACAGTAATTCAGGTTACACTGCACATGAAAGTAAGACAGACCGATGCAGAAAGTACAGATCAAGTGCAGGAAACACCACAGTTCACCAAGAGGTGCAGATTGTTAGTCTTCTGCAGTGTTTGAGTAATGCTGATTTAAAGAGCCAGTTGAAATCTGAGCATCTGGCCGGATAAGAGAGAGAGACTGTTCTAGAACTTAGGTGCCGAATAAGAAGCTGCCTGACCCTTTATATAGTAGTACAGCATCTAGGCTCATGAAGTAACTAGAGCTTAAAATTCGCTTTTGTGTCATAGGAGGATTTCCCCTTGTGGTCTTACAAGTAGGGGATTACCAACATTTAAGGGGACAGTGAAATGACACGGTATTGTTTATAATTCAGTAGTGGGGAGAAAAGTGAAAATCAACTGATTTTGAAAGTTGGTTCCCAAGGTCTTCCCAAAATTGTGAGATTGGGTCTGAAAATGTGAGAATCCTGCAATCTCACCTCCCTCACCGAACTTTAAGCCCTGGTAAGAGGGAATCACTAGAACACAGGTGATATGATACAGCAGGAGACTATGGCATAGTAGGCTGGCAGGGAGGGTTATCTGACCTGATCAGCTTGTCAGTGAAGCAGCCCATAATAAAAGAATGCTTAGAGGAAGGGCACCCCAGCCCAGGGAAGAATAAAGGTGCAGTGATGAGTGATACAAGCATATCCCAGCACAAAGCGACAGATATTATCAGTATCAGCAGCTCATTAGGAAGCATGCTCGATTTGGGGATCGGAAGATCATAAGGTTCTGGGTTCTTGCCCCAGATCATAAGATTCTGAGTTCTAGCCCCACATCAGGTACTTGGGGTAATACCCATAACTGATGCTGTTATGCAGTACGAGGGGGTGCTGCATTAAGGAGATGCCATCCTTCGGATAAGATGTTATAACCAAAGTCCCTTTTGCCAGTCCCTGGTCACTGTCCAAGTGGAAGTAAAGGATCCCATGGCATTTATCAATATAAGCGCAAGGGAGCATCCCTGGTGTCATTGCCAACCTTCCGCCAATCAATAAAACAGCTCCATGCAACCCATCCCTCAGGAGGCACCTGGAAACAAACTATAACAGCTTAATGTGCCTTTCCTGGTCAAAAATGACAAATAAATAAGCATATAAATAAACTACATCAAATGTGGCTAAAGTAGCTTTGCAGGAGTTGGAATTGATTAGGACACAGTAGTTAAGGCTAGGCAGTAAAACACCATTAGCTAAGGCCAGAGAAGCTTTGAGTTAGGCTGGATCTCATCCTTATGTTCTTCATATGGTGTAAGAGTGTCGCTTAAGGAGAGATGTTCTTGTGTTCTCCAAACTGATCAGCGGTATGGCAGACCAAGGCTAGAGAAGAGGCTGCAGGCCATTTACATGTTCACTCGGGGATCCGAGTCTTTGCATACTACCAACCAGATTGAACAGTTATGAGAGTTTGAGCTGGTGTCCAGAGGCAAGACTCCGGGACACACACAGAAGCTCAGAGGTGGTAAATTCAGTAGTAATGTTAGCAGGCACTTTTTCTCCAAGAGGGTGGTGACCCCGTGGAACAGCCTACCAGAGTGGACCTTGGACATGAAGATAGTAGAGGCCTTAAGCCTGGACACATTTTTGCTAGTCAAGAATATCACTGCATACACTGGATAGTATGGCAGGTAGGTAATTCCTGTGGATTGGTACATGTTTGCATAGCATACTTGCTTTGTATCCCTGCTTATAAAGTGGATTGGGGGCATGATGTACGTTGAGTCACTTCCTTTCTTACAGATGCATCACAAGTGAGATTCAAGAGAAGAGTCATTGGATTCAGAACATACCTGTGTACATGTCAAATAGTTACAGGGTCTGAGCAAGACATAAAGCATTAAGTGATTTTACATGGATAAACGTGTCAATAAATGTACTTAATTGTGAAGCAACCCACGTCTCTGTGTCCTTTATTAAGAAATCTTGCCGCATCCAACTCCATCTTTAAACCACATCCATTCAAGGGATAGTAGCTGCCCTATGATCCATTAACAACACTAGCCAATTGTTCAGAAATTTGTGAATAGGAAGTTAACTGCTTCTTTTTTTGCTGCCAGTGAATAGAGTCCTAACTGTTTTTATGTAGCATAACTAACATGGTCTGGCAACTGAAGCAGTAATACAGATTGAGGAGTTCAGGGTCCAGAGTCTGTGATAGGACCGTTTAAAAGGTCTGAGTATTGGGCAGTCCCAGAAGCTGTGCATATGAGTAGCTGCCCCTGGCCACACTCCCTCAAACATGCAGTCCCTCTGGTACTCTCATACCTCCCTTTGGTATTGGGAATACAGAAATACTGCATAATGATGTCCCATCCAGACTGTCGCCAAATGTGTCAGATCATCATTTTGTGTTGTCTGAGACAGCTTAAGTACCAGTCTAGCTCCAATATCTGGAGCCCCGTTTCCCTTTCCATCTGACTAAATGGAACAGTGGTGGCTTCTGATGCTTCGCCTAAAAGCCTGATCAGAGAAATTATATGGTCTGGTACACCTCAATAACTTGAAAAATTAAATTGAGTTCCCAAGTAATGGAAGATTTATAACATTCTAAAGTGGTTCCTAGGCAGAAGGAGTAGTCATGTTTAAGTTGCTGGATTGATTTAAAGGTCCCAGCTGTGAAATACTGGAAATTATGTATGAATAGTTGCTTGTGACATTTCCTAAAAGCGGGGTCGATATGGGCTGGTATAAACTGAGGATCATAAGCAGTGATTTCCAGGTATCTAAAATCTTCTTTAATTGCTGCTATCTGTGACAGTATTCTCCAGTTACTTATAATTGTGTCAGCTAGCCCACCAGAAGGTTCACAAGACAGTACTCATGTGGGAGGTATAAATAGTGTCTTACCTGGGAAGGGTAAATTAAGATGTACTTCTGTAGTTTAACAGTGCATAGTGGTGACTTCCAGTCACTTCTGACCTTACTATGTTACTGTTTTCCTGTGTGTAAATCTGTTTTGATAGGATTTTCTTCCACACCGGTTTGCAAACTGACTAACAGCAGTAGTGCAAATAGGGGCATTTGGCCTAGCAGGTTGCAAGAAAGAGGGTACAGCTATATGTTTTGTATGCATATCAGGGTTCCCTGTTGCCTGAAACAATAGGGTAATTGTGATGATAGCTACCAAGGGTGTATATTATTCCTTATGGCCTCTATATGTGAAGCAAATGTGCACAGGTTGCTTTTAAGGTATAGATTACTAGTAGAAAAACAAGGATACCAGTGTAATAAAGAATGAAGGTAAAAGACAATTTTGGATGATTTTATTAAAACGAATTAGGGTGATGGACAAAAAAAATACTGTGGTGACATGACAATATACAGAGATAAAAAATATTGAGTGGTGGTAAAACAGTCTAATGTGGTGGCTCACTGCACTATAGTAATGAATGGGGAACACTGCATGTGATAAATATGGCACATGTTCTACGGCTGTCAGAATGAAATCTTTTTTAAAAATGGAGATGAATTAAAGTGGAAGACGTTATCTGGTTTCCCCCATTCAGGACTTACCAGAAATGACACCCTTATGCCATTTGAAGTGTAAATGCACTTCAGAATGGAACAGGGTATCTCTTTTTATAGAAGCATTTAGACAGGATTTTTGTTTTATTTCAGAAAACTCTGACACTGAGTAATTCTTTCTCAGGGACTAGAGACTTTCTTTGTACTTTTCAGCAGATGTTTTTTTCTGTGCTGGCAGTCACAGGCTGAGCCTGATGGAGAATGCAGTGTTAAATTTGATCCGTGTGCTTATCTGAATTCTTGTTTTTGCTTCTCAGGTGAAACAATGAGAGTTGCCTCTTCTGAGTTTGCTGATGACCCCTGTTCTTCAGTGAAGCGTGGTACCATGGTTAGAGCAGCCCGAGCGTTGCTGTCTGCTGTCACTCGTCTACTCATCCTGGCTGATATGGCAGATGTCATGCGTCTTCTTGCCCACCTAAAAATCGTAAGGATTTGTTGTTTACTACGAACGTTACTGTACAAATGTCAGGATTAATTGCAAAAATATGTCAAACTGCAGACCTAGACCTAGCATCTGTTTTCTGAGTGCCATAATGAAAGAATGCTGCTCTCCAGATTCAGCAAAGAGATACTTTTTCTCCCCCAAACGTTGTCTGCCTGATTGATGTCATGAGCACAGAGCACATCTGTCTGTCATACCGCTGGTACAGAATCGTTGGTGCTAAAATAACTACTGTAAAAAAAAAACACACACAACTTGACATAAAAACAGAATCGTGAAGTTGAGCTGCTTAACAATGGAATACCTAGGTTTGTCTGTTTGTGTCATTATCCAAATGGTATAACAAGTAGCAGATGTTAGCAATATTGATTTTAGCAGAACAAATGCACACGAGTCTGTTCATGCATTAGAGACAGAATCAGTGCTCTGACTGTTAGCTTCCTAGTCTGAGTCCCTGAAGCAATAAGCAGGCAATCACTAATAGTGCAGTGGATTCTTTTAAGCCTTCGGCAGTACAATATGTGATTGCATCAGCAAGTCATTATCAGTGGATGGAACTGGACTTTCTAGACGTGCAGGCTGTAAATAGGTTGGCTTCTTTCCTAATAACCGCATGAGCACACATTAACATAATTTAAGAAAGTATTAAATTTAGGAAATGCAAGTCACTCTGAACTTCTTTTAACCTCATTGGTGTTACGGTTCCAGTGGAGAACAGAAAGGCTCTTTGGACCCAGTAAATGAACATCTGAATTGTTCCCAGCAGGAATGCGCTTCCCCAGCCAAGTTGGTTAGTGAGCACTGTGACTTACAGCTTCAGGAACCACAGTAGATCGTGACTTGAACCTGAGGCTCCCATTTCCTGGGTTATATTGGATAGTCCAGCCTTATCTGGCTCCTGTGGAGGTACAAAAAAAGGTATTGCAAAGCAGGAGACTGCACTGGGATGGGGTGTTTAGGTTAAATACAGTCATCAAACGCATAAAATCCAGCACTCACCACCTGTTTACAGGACTGCGCATACACGATACTCACGCATGTGCAGTTTTAGACAGAGGTGCCATCTTGGGCATGGTGGTCGTCAATTTCACAGTTGCGGAAGAAAAAGCACAGCACTGCCAAGGGATGTGTTATATGCGGCCTGTGGAGGGGAAGGGCCACATAAACAGCACCAGTGGATATTCGCCAGAGTACTGTGGAAGCACACTGGACAGCGGTCCGGTCACGTGCTTCCACAGTGCTCTACTTACCCTCCTGTGATGCCATAACTTCTACGGAGCTCCACCCATGCAGCCATAAAAAGAGACACTGCTCCAAAATACTGTAGAAAACACTGTGGCAATTTTATTAAAGGTGCCAGGTAAAAAATATGCCTTGACGCATTTCAGAAACTTCCTTTATCTAAAGGCCATTGATAAATAAAGTTTCCGAAACGCGTCAAGGCGTGTTTTTTTACCTGCTACCTTTAATAAAACTGGCACAGTGTTTTCTAAAGAATTTTGGAGCAGCGTCTCTTTTTTAAATAGGTGGTGAGAACGAAAAAAAGGTCTCCCTTGGTTCTGAGTCTCCAGAGCTGATTCTTCTGGAACCTGTTCAGAAACATGAGGAGGACTCTCCAGTTGATCGAAACCAATACAAAATAGGATAAAGGAGCAAAACACATTTCTTGGTTTCAGTTCTGGGGTCCCCTTAGAGAGTCTTTTTGGTATGGGTGACATTCTGTACTCACTGAGATCACAGCCCTCACTCAGTTCCTCCTGTGCTGCCTCTGCCCTCAGGGACAGGAGAGTGCCCTGTGCCCAGGGAGGTTTTCTGCCTTGCTTTAGCTTCCTTGTTTCAGAAAAGGAAAAGAAGTAATTTAGTTTTATTATAACATGCGTCTTAAAGTGATTTACAATCCAGTAGAGAGAGTGCTGCTGCTGTTTTTAACATACAGAGCTGTTGATGCTGCAAGGAAAACTTTCAAAGCCATAATATTTAGGTACAGTTCAGCTGATATTCCATATCTTCTATAGATTTCTCCTACTCGTTATTTGTTACTGAGGAAAATGTACATAAATACACGATCTCTACCCCTTAGAGCTCATCTGCCGCAGTAGCTTGCTACCTACTTGTAGTCATAATCCTCTGTTGTAACATCAGACTGTTGCCATGGGACTAACAGATATGTCACAAGCAGTGCATTATAACCTCATGTAAGGAATAAGCAACAGGAATCGATGAACTCTTCAGGAGCCAAGCTCGTGGTTTCATGCAGATGACCTCAGCACCAAATAAAAGGGAGGAGAAATACAAGCTATATTGTGTCTAGATATAAGCCAGGATTCACAAAGGGAATGCAAAGTGGGCACAAAGTTTTGCATGGCACTTCCTGGCTGCGCTGGTGGGCAATGGAGCTGTTCACAGTTGGAGAGCGTGCTGCTTATCCAGCTGTGAATAGGGACCCCGGCGGGGCAGTGCTAACCAGGAAAAGCAGTGGAATAATCAGTAACACTGCCCCCACAGCCAGCCAGAAAATGGCCCTGCAGCCAATAGTGCTCAGGTGCTAAAGTGCTATTCATGAAAGGAGGCATGCAAATGAACCCATTGGGCATGCAAGGTGCTAGTGGCCATTAACATGCCCATTGTGGGCTCATTTTACATGCCATTAGTGTGCCAATGTCGTAATCCCTCCACGCAGCCGCATTCTCCCATAGTCCATTGGTGCCTCTCCCCACCCGATCGCGGACCCAATGGTAAATAAATTCTGTTCCATAGTTTAGAGTCCTCCCCAGTCCCCAATCGCATGATTTCCCACCCAGTAATAATAAAGATATTTTTCCATAGTGTAGCGGTCCCACCCCAGTCACCGATTCCCTGATCTCACCTGTTAGTAATAAACATATTTTCCATAGTGTAGGGTCCCTACCCCATTGCCTGATCTAGCACCCAATATGAAAGTTAATATCTTTCCATGGTGTAGTGGTCCCCAACCCCCAGCCACTCCAGTAATCGCATCCACCGCTCCCCTCCCAGCATGGCCACTGGTGGCCGAGCAGCACAGTCCTCCTCACACCTCCATGACTGTCCATCGACCGAACTGTCAGTGACAGCTTACAGTATGCACTACAGCTGTAGCATATACTGTAAGCTGTCATTGACAGTTCAGTTGATGGGCAGCCGTGGAGGTGGAGAGCTGTGCTGCTCGCCCGACCAGCGGCCGTGCTGGGGGAGCGGATGGCATGCAATTACAGGAGTGGGTGGGGTTGGGGACCACTACACTATGGAAAGACACAAACTTTCATTGTGGGTTGAGATTGGGCAATGGGGTGGACCCCACACTATGGAAAATATGTTTATTACTAATGAGGGGAAATCAGGAATCGGCAACGGGGTGGAACTGCTACACTATGGAAAAATCATTTCATTTATTAATGGGTGGGTGATCAGGGATTGGGGACTGGGGTGGGACAGCTACACTATGGAAAACTTTTATTTATTAATGGGTGAATGATCAGGGACCGAGGTGGACCGCTACACTACGGAAAATCATTTCATTTATTAACGAATGGGTGATCAGGGACCATGGAAGGACCCTACACTACTGAAAACTAATTTACTATATGGGGTGGGTGGTCAGGGGACTGGGGAGGTGGGGGGGCAGGTACCTCTGCCAACAATTAGGATGCAGCAGATTATCAGCAGGTTTTTCTGGCGGTAATTTGCTCCGCGCAAGGACCTTCGCCAAAGGCCCTTGCATGGAATAAATCCCTTGTGAATGGGATTGCAGGGATATGCAGATCCTTTCCCCTCATTTGCACTGCGGCCCTCACTACTTTTGCCCAGGCGCAAACCCAGTTTATGGGGCAAACTGGGTTTGCACCCAGGCAACGTTTTGTGAGTCCTACCCACAATGTTTTGTTAAAGTTCTCCTGAAGGCACCGGCTGCTCTTTAAACAGCACTGAGATACTGCAGGCTAAATGGTCTGTGTACCTTTTGTTCATCTTTGCAGTTCTGAGTTCCTTTCTGCTCAATTTAGCAATTACCATCACTGCACTCTAGTGCTTTATTGAGAGCAGTGGCGGTCAGTATTACAAATGCATGTAAAGGCAGAACAAATGAAATTGTTCTGGTATGCAGATGACTTTTTAAAGCCCGTAGTAAAATTCATACACCATAAATCTTGAAATTCATATATTGCTTGGGTGATGTGTTTTGACCTGCAAATGGAGCTCAAGGATTCATGCTGCCAGCTTTTACATTATTGTGCCTGCAAGAGTTGAAGCTGGTCACTAGGTAGGAACTTGACGTGCACATTATAGTAGTGAGCACTTTAGGAAACAAATGCCTTTACCAGGTTTCTCAAATATTTTGATCCTAGGAAAGGCCATATCCTGGTGTTAGTCTCAAGGTGATGAAAGCACTCCTTGACTACAGCTGACACCTGGAATAGAAACACAGATAGTGACAGCAGAAAAAGACCAATGGTGCATCCAGGCTGCCCATAGTTCCCAGCCGACCGAGGACCTATTGTTCATACAGGGTACCAGCCCTCACAATCACCCTCCTGTTCCCTTTCCTGCTACTACCACCCTGGCTAGCCACTATACCCTTCACTCTGCTCCAGCTGTGCTTAACACCATATATGGTTTTGGTGTCCTCCACCTTGGCTGGCAGACTGTTACACAGTTTCACCACCCTTTATGTAAAATAAAACATTCTCATGTCCTTCTTGTGAGTTTCCACTTGTGTCCCCGTGTCCTCGAACTGTTACTCATGCTGAATAGTACCTTGCAGTTCACCTTGTTTATTCCTTTCAGGAACTCGAGGTCTCTGTCATATCACCATTTTCTCATCTGTCCACGTAAGATGTGCCCTGCTGGCCCTGAATCATCTTGGTCACCCTGTGTTGCACATCTGTAGCCTGTCTTTATCTTTCCTGAGGTGAGGACTCCAGAACTGGGCACAGTAGTCCAGCTGTGGTCTCACCAATGATCTATAAAGAGGAAGTGATACCTCTTTTCTTTTACTATCACTACCCCTTTCTTATACACCCCAGCATCCTATTTGCCTTACTATAGGTTTTGCTCTACTGACTTGATTGTTTAAGGAAGTCACTAATGATGACTCCTAGGTCCCTTTTCTTAGCCGTACTGCTCAGCTTTTTCAGTACTCTGTCCTGGGATTCTTGTTCCCTTAGTGCATCACCTTGCACCTATTGTCATTGAACTTCAGCTGCCAAAATGGAGACTACCTCTCTGGTCTTTGCAGGTCACTGTACATCTCCCTAATTCCCTCGTCACTATCTACCCTCTTACATAGCTTAGTGTCATCAGCAAAGAGATGCAACTTGCCCGGGATTCCTTCTCCAGTGTCATTGATGAGCATATTGAAGAGGTCAGGACCCAGGACAGATCCCTGTGGTACCCCACTCACAATGTCCCTCACTTCTGATTTGACACCATTAATCACAAACCTCTGCTTCCTCTTCTTCAAGAATTAAGGTTTGGGGCATTAAGATGCCCTGGTAATAATATATATATTTTACTTTCTATTTTCTCCTTGCCCCAACCCTGGCACTGTCACCCAGCTACCTTACCTGCCTCTGCCACTTCACTCTCAGAGCTCCCCCATGAAGCCTTGGCTTACCCCCAGATGGGGCATGGTGGGAGGAGACTGCCCTGAAGCCTCCCCAGAAACATCTAATCTTCATCAGTGCCCGAGAGGTACTCCAGTCTGCTGGTGGCGAGGACCCACTGAGTCCTCACACCAGTGTCACGCCGGGGAGAGGCATTTTTGCTGAATGCCTCCCAAGCGCGATGTGCCATGCGATGCCACAGCTTCGTCAGCATCCATCGGCGCTCCCCATCAGTCGGGCACCAGGGCTGCAGTACCTCAGGCCACCCCTGAGTCAAGGAACCCCAGAGGAGCTGAGCAGTCCAACAGATGCTCAGACTGCCTCCCCCAGCTGGACCTCTTAGCACCCGGGTCTGCTTCCAAGCCGAGTGCATGGCGTGCTTGATCAACGGCTAAGCTGATGGGCTGGCCCCTGGTAATAATATCATTGCTTTTGTTTGTTTCTTTACTTACCTTTAATTCATTATTTTATTTTATTTGGCCAACTACTATGGGAAAAACAAGAATCCAACAGAATTCTTGTTTTATGAAGTCAAGAAATCTTTAGAGACCAGGCTGGCAGTGTGCAGTATTTCAAAAATAACTGCAAAAACATTTCCACATTTTTATGGAGAAATGAAGTTTTCTTCCAATAAAATATTATAGTTTTTACAGAAATGATGGTTGGTCACCTGTAACCTACAATGTGTCCAGTCACTTTAGCAGTCTTCAGGCTTAACTCCTCCTACCACCCAACCATGTGGTCCTCTGCTCCAATCCTTAGTACTCAGATCTTTCCAGGAACAGGTTACTTCTTCAGCACTCCGCTAGTGAATTAGGTTTCTGATAGTTTCCGACTTTTTCAGCATTTGTTCTCAAGCTTTTGCTTTAGTGCTTGACTTATTCAGCCACCCTCACCACTGGCTTTGTGCTCCATCGTTGTGATTTGCCATGAAATGGAAGACGAAGCTGGGGCTTAAGAGGTGAGTTTTGTGCAGGTACCTGATGTATGCAACCAGGCAAGATGCCTGCATTTATTGTTTGTGCCCGGACCACGACATGACATGGCACAGTACACCTGATGCCATGCTAGCCGACTCTCATGGAGTACCACATGCGGTTGCTCCAGGATAAACCTACAAAATTGCGGCTCCTCCCATGACAGCGGGGTTGGTGGCAGAGCTACGGGCCCAAGAGGCAGAGGAGGCTGGCAAAGGCATTCCAGTCCAGGACATTCTGTTGGTAATGTAGAAGCACAGACAGTGTCGGCAGACGAAAACCATCTGTCAGTCCAGTCTTCCCTGTTTTACCATATCCTGCCCCGTGACCTATTGTCTATACAGGGTTTTTTCCCTCGCCTCCCCACCTTGCTCCCTGTCTTACTGCTGCTCCACTTGACTGTCAAGTCCCTCACTCTGTCCCAGCTGTGCATAAACCCTTTACTGCTTTTTTGCCTACCACTTCTGCTGGTAGGCTGTTCCACAGCTCAGCCACTCTTTCCATAAAGTAAAACATTCTCATATCCCTCCTGAATCCACCCCGACAGCTTCCACTCAGGCTGTCTGGTTTTTGACCTACTATTTCTCTAAATACTTCTTTGCAGTTTACCTTACATGTTCCTCATGTCGTAGTGGTGGAGGAGGAACTTGTGCTGGATCTTATGACTCCTCATAAAATGAATGGTTTAAAACTTTCTTTTTTCTCTCCACTCCTTCAAAGGGTAGTCTCCATCTCACTGCTGTAAACACAAGAAGAAGAGTCGGTGCCAGTCATGAGATCACTGTCAGTTGAGGGACATTTTGTCCTCTCCACTGCCGGAGGTCCCTTATGGTCTGTCTCCCATGAGGTAGATCAGGCTGGCTCTGGGGCCTGTTGGTCTGCCTGCAGCACTGCCTTTGGGGCAGGTGACTGAGTTGAATCTGGCTAGTCTGCCTGTCAACGCCATTGAAGGTGAGTCCATTGAGGGAAAGAGTCCTGTCTCTCCCTGACCCTGGTGCTGACTGCGACTCAGCCCACACAAGGTGGATCAAACCTCACTGTGCTCTCAGTCATGCCCGTGCCAGTTCACTAGCTACTGGTTGTCCCGACCCTAGCGCTGCCTCTAGTTTGTCTGTTACCAAGGTTCCCTCCATTGGAGTATTCGGTTCCAGGGCCCCTGGTACCACATTGGTCCCTAAGCTATGTTCTTCTGCATTTTTTTAACTGAAATTTTATTATGTTTTTGTGGCATACAGGTGAGGCAAAATCACAATATTTACTGGAGATCGGTAGATAACGTGGGAAGGATCAGGCATAATATTCTAATACATATAATCCCTAGTATCCTTATGACTCCCTTTGGGTGGAGCAAGAACCAGAGAGGTCCTGTTTCCCAGCAGAGGGAGACTCCCTTACCCGAGTATCCATCCCCCCATAAAAATCTGTCCTCCACTCCGGCCCGCTGTCTGGTTCAAGGTTGAATATCTGACCTATGTGTCACTGCTGTTGTTCTGCATTTAACATCGAGTGCTTCTTTATTGCTGCCTGCCTCCCATCATCATCATCATGTTCACCTCAATTGGGAGAGGGCGGTATGGCTGGGTGTGGGTAAAATAAGGCAAGACCAAGCAGAGTAGGGTGCATAAAAAGCAGAAATCAAGCCTGTAATTTTATTGGCTGGAAAACTGACAAACTAAACTAACAAAGATTTTGCAACAATCCAAATTTATCCTGAATTTCTTTAAGACAGGATCATTTGTACAAATAAAGTGAACTGACTGATACCCTGAGGACGAGCACTTTTCAGGGATAATGCTGGCATTACATTATTCCCGGAACATCAGGGAGCAAAACTGCAGAGCAGATCTTCAGCACACTTGAAGCAGAACAGCTGCCTCTGTCAGCATCCCAGCTCCAACTGACCTTTCTCTCTCCCCTCAAGAGCGGCAGAAAGATGGGATTTTATAGCCTGCCCGCAGTGCCACATGATCCCTCCCTAAGAACACTTACATTTCCGACTCTTGTTTCAGGTTTTACTGTTAGCAGATACAACAAATAATACATATATACCAAGTCTGCACTTTTAAATGTAGCCAGTTTCTCACTTTCCTTGGGAATATGAGAAGAAAAAAGATTAATATATGCACCCCCACCCCCAGAATCTGCATATACTCTCCCTGAGCTATGCTTACTGCCCAAGCTGAAAAAAGGGGCAGTAATTGGCTAGCTGCCTCCACAGTAGCAACTCAGGAGATCAGGTAATAAATACACTGAAAGAGTAACTTTGTTTTTTCACAAAAATAGATGTTCTGACTGTTTCATCTTTTTTGGAAACCTTCCATGAAGACACAGCACTCCTCAGACCTCAGGGAAAGCTACACAACTGCCCTGGGCTGTGGTGTGTCTCTCTCTTTGCTTTTTTCCACAGTATTTAAGTACATTTTAGACTGCTGCAGACTCTCGGAGTACTGCTGCTGAAATGCACTGTCAGAACTATTTGTCCCCATCTTTCCATTTACTTTTAAATTTAATATTCCTTTAATTTATGTGCACCATTCTTATTTAGATTTATTTCTATTGTTGCCTCTCCTTCTCACAAGGAAACCCTATGAAGCCCCACTCCAGGATTCAGTGTAGCTTCCCTTTAAACTTAAAGGGGCACTAACACCATTTTTTTTTTTTTTTTTTTTGTATTATCGTATTTATTCGCCCTAACATGCTCGGTGACTCCCACTCCTTCAGGCTCCACAATTCCCTTCCAAGCCCCACTTGTCCTTACCCGAGCCTCTCCAACTCCTCGCATTGCAGCCGGTCCCTGGGATATCCCGGACGTATCCCTTCGGCGGGTGGGTCCCTCTTCTCCGAAAGGGAAGGGCACCGGGGGAAAAGACAGCCCAGCACACTATTGGTAGGGCCCAGGGACGCTGACGTGGAGAAGGAGGCCCTGGGAAGGCACCGGAGGTATCAGGGACAGAGAGCCGTCATCCAGCGGCCAGCGAGCGGTATTTCCGCTTTTCTAGGTTCCTCTGCACGCCGCTCGTGTAATGCCCGCAGTCTCCACTGGGGGGGCCGCTACCGAGCGAGGCCATCCCCAAACCCACCCCAGGATAGGAGAGCAGTCCTATGGACACTCGATCCTATCCTCCCCTGCCGACCCCCAGCAACCCAAGTCCGTTCCTGAACCCGGGTCGCCAGCGTGGGTCAAGGTGAGGTGCCAGCACCTCAGCCCTCTGTACCACCAGGCCGGCTACACCATTTTAACATAAAAGAACACTACTGTTATCTAAAAATAAAATATAATTCCTGTTTTTCTGTCCAGTCACCAAACCTGGGCATTTCCCATGCTAGTGCTCTGGAGGGAATGCAGTTTTAAATGTTTAACTGGGGGGAGGTAAACAAAGCTACCATGGAAAACCCACAGATGCCCAGACTTGGGGGGGTGGGTTGTATTAACAAAAAAAAACAAAACTAAACAAGGACACAAGAACCTATACTGTGCAGCAAATAAAATCACAATATTCAACACTCGAGTAATAGATAGCACATACTGTAAATTATTTTAACATCAGCATGGTGCACTTTGTCAATTCCTTATTCAAGCATATAATTTGTAGAGTTCACACAGTTCTAGCACCATTATTTTACCCTGCAGTAAAACTGAGGACAATGTTGTCCTGCTCTTTATTATAAGGTATGAACTCACATTCCCTGTCAGAGGTGGTCTGGCAGCAGTCAGCATATGGAGAGTTTGCCTGGGGTTGAGATCAACCAATGAAGCCGATGAACCTGTCATGGCCTTGGAGTCTTTTCCCAACATGAATCCCCGTCATGCACCCTCTGGCTTCACCTTTGAAATTGCTGGCCGAGCTGCAGCTACCACAACAGGTGGAACTTTCACCTCTACAGCCAGCAGAGAGGGCTCCTTACAAGGACCCTAGGCCAGCGTTCGGGCTTCCTCATCTGCTGTTGGTGGTTGTTACCACTTCAGAGATGGATGTCCACACCCCACGTCAATGATCAAAGCTCCTCTATCCTGACTTCGATACAGACATACTCTCTGTCCAAACTATTGACCTCGGGTAATCGGAAGAGTAGTCTGCCAGCAGACAGATCTCCCACAGGAGACCAGTCCCCTTTGTCTGCTCTCATGGAACAAATGTCCATGGCTCTGGACACTTCATTGGGGGGGGTTCACAAGAAGGAGACCTACCCACTGTTGGACATCCTCGAGCAGGATTTCATACCAGGGGTATCCTTCCCTATATCTCCAGCTATCCTGGATCTGATGCCCAGTATCTGGCAGCATCCAGCATCCTGTCAGGCCCCACTGCACCATATGGTCCACAATTATGTGGTCACACTTGATGGACTGTCCAGAATTTTAGAGTATCTGTCTCCAGTTAGTGGCAGACATGATATTCTGCTGGTGAAGGTGCCCTTTACAGCTATGGATCTCTTCAGCTTTTTACAGCTATGGATCTCTTTGGGCTGGGTGTCGAGGAGTCCAGTGTGACTATGGTCTCAGTAACATTGATTACCAATCCCGAACTGCCTAAGCCTAGGCCACAAGGTGCAGACTCGTTTTGTAAACCATATCAAGCCAAGCAAGATGAACAGCAGCAGCCTTAGCAGCAACAGACGCAACAGTATCAGATAGCATTGACCATCTAAGGTATCCAGTACATTGGGTTACCAGAGTCAGCAAGAGTGTTGTGGTAGTTCCTCTGGAGGCCAGTCCACCAGGTCTGTCGCTAAATGCAAAAAGTTACTGGTTAGTGATCCCTTTCCCTCCCCATCCTCAGCCGTGCTGTAGCTCCCATTTGAGATCAGACTCTCCCACTTCTACCACAGTGGTCCTGGTCCATTATTAACTCAGACAAGTGGTGCCAAGAAATGGCAGGATCAGGGGTTGCCTTTGGAATTCAAGACTCTGCCCACTCTCAGTCCCGAGCATCATTGGAGGACATTAGAACTACAGAGAGAAGTTACATAGATACATAGATACTGTCGGCAGATAAGGGCCTACGGCCCACCCAGTCTGCCCATTTGAACTTGTAAGTTCACTTTATGTTTTTCTAGAAGTCTGTTGCCTCTTACCCCTGACTGCCAGAATTCCCTTATGTCTATCCCATGTGTTTTTAAATCCCGTGATTGTTTCAGCCTCCACTACTTCCTCTGGCAGGGTGTTCCACTTGTCCACCACCCGTTCTGTGAAGAAAATCTTTCTCACATTTCCTCTGAATCTCCCTCCCTCCAACTTCATCTCATGCCCTCTTGTCCTGGAACATCTTTTCTGCTGAAAAATAGTGTATTCCTGCACTCTGCTCCTCCCTGTAAGATACTTGTATGTCTCTATCATATCCCCTCTCTCCCTCCTCTCCTCCAGGGAGTACATATTCATGTCCTTCAACCTGTCCTCATAGGACTTGTGATACAATCCCCGTACCATCTTTGTTGCCCTCCTCTGAACCTTCTCTACCCTGTCTGTGTCCTTACGTAGGTAAGGTCTCCAGAACTGTACACTGTTCTCCAGGTGGGGCCTCACTAGTGTCTTGTTTAGTGGAATTATGACCTCCCTTTTCCTGCTGATGATGCCCCTGCCTATGCATCCCAGCATCCCATTTGCTTTACCTGCTGCCTTGTTGCACTGTTTCCCTACCTTGAGGTCATCAGAGATGATAACCCCAAGATCCCTTTCCTGCTTGGTGCATGCTATATCCTCACCCCCCAACTAATATGTTGTTCCAGGGTTTTGTGCCCCATATGCATTATCTTGCACTTCTTTGCATTGAATTTCAACTGCCAAACCCCTTACCGTTCTTCAAGTTTCTGCAAGTCCCTCCTCATTCTGTCTACACCCTCTGGCGTATCAACTCTGTTACAGAGCTTTGTGTCATCAGTGAACAGGGAAAGTCTGCCTTCTAGGTCCTGTACAATGTCACTGATAAAGACGTTGAATAGGACCAGTCCTAGCACTGATCCCTGTGGTACCCCACTGGTCACTCTTCCCTCTGTGAAGTGACAGCCATTTACCACCACCCTCTGTGTCCTGCCGCCCAACCAGTTACCTACCCACCGCACTACTGTTCTGCCCACTCCCATATTCCTTAGTTTGTTTAATAGCCTTCTGTGTGGCACAGTGTCAAAGGCCTTGCTGAAGTCCAGATAGGCCACGTCCACTGCCCTCCCCGATCCACCTCCCTTGTCACCCAGTTAAACAATTCAATGAGGTTGGTCTGACATGACCTCCCCTTGGTGAAACCATGCTGCCTTGGGTCCTGTAGTCCGCTGGCAACCAGATGTTCCACCAATCTCTCCTTCAGTAGTGCTTCCATGATCTTCCCCACTACTGAGGTGAGGCTGACTGGTCTGTAGTTCCCCGCTACCTCTTTGTTCCCACTTTTGTATAAGGGAACTACATCTGCTGTCCTCCCCTCCCTTGTTTCCAGTGATCAGCTAAACATGATTGCCAGAGGCTCAGCCACCACCTCACTTAGTTATTTTAGGAACCTGGGGTGCACCCCATCTGGCCCCATTGCTTTATCAACTCTTATTCCTTCCAGTTCCTTCAGGACCCTTTCTCGTGTAAAGGGACTTGTGTCCATTTCTGTACCATTCCCACCCCTTGTACTCCGTTCAGGCCCATTACCCTCATCTTCCTCAGTAAAGACTGATCAGAAATACCTATTCAGTATGTTAGCTTTATGGTTGTCATCCTCCACGCAGCCCCATCCTCCCCCTTTAGTCTCACTATCCCTCCCATTGCCTTTCTTTTTTCACTTATGTACCTGTAAAAGGTTTTGTCCCCTCTACCCACTGATTTTGCAATGTGCTCTTCTGTCTGAGCTTTGGCTTCCCTTACTGACCTCCCTGCCTCCCTTTGCTTCTCCTGGTATTTCTCCCTGTCCCCTTCTGCCTACGCCTTTTTGTATTGCCTGAATGCAGTGTTTTTGGCTTTCACTTTCTCCGCTACTGTTTTGGAAAACCGTAATGGCCTCCTCTTCCCTTTCCCCTTGCTAACCTGCTTAACGCATAATTCTGTTACTCTTGTAATCCCCGTTTTAAATATTGCCCACTGTTCCTCAACCCTTGATTCCTTCCCCATTCCCATTAATGCCTCTTTCAAGCATCTCCCCATTTTCCCAAAGTCTGCCCCCCCTAAAATCCAGGATATGTGTTTTTGTGCAGTTTGGTTCTGCTCCTTCTATGATGTCAAATCACAGTGACTGGTGGTCACTGTTCCCCAGGTGCTCCCCCCACTGTTACCCCCATCACACTGTCCCCGTTTGGAGCACAAGGTCCAGCATTGCCTTCTGCTGAGTTGGTTCCATGACCAGTTGCTTAAGGAAGGCACCTTGAAGGGAGTCCAAGATAAATCTGCTCCTGGTTGATGCTGCTGCTGGGTGGCTCCAGTCCACATCTGGAATATTGAGATCTCCAACCAGCATCACCTCACCCTTGTCTGCCATTCTTTGGATGACTAGCATCACCTCCCTATCTGTTTCTTCCTCCTGGGCTGGTGGTCTATAGACCACCCCTGTGCAGATGGCTGCCCCCATTTTCCTTTCCAGCTTAACCCACAGTATCTCTCCCTTGTTCCTTCTGGATTTCTGTGGCCTTTATGCCATCTTTCACATAAAGTGCCACTCCTCCTTCTCCCTTACTACCTGCCCTGTCCCTTCTGAATATGCTGTAGCCAGGTATGGTCATCTCCCAGTCATGGTTATCATTACACCAGGTTTCTGTGATGGCTACAATGTCCAGCTTCGAATGCACCATGACAGCCTCCAGATCCTCCATCTTATCGCTAAGGCTCCTGGCATTGGCATACATGGCATTCCATGATTTGAACTCCCTGGACTGTTTAGCTGTTCTACTCCAGCCCCCTCCCTGGTTGTCCTATATACCTGGTTCTCCCTGCTGTCTGCCCTTCTGTTGAATTTTGCCACCTTTCTGCCTGTCCGCCTGTTGGGTGCTCATTTCCATCTTTAGCACACTGCTTTGTACAGATAGCCACTCCTCCTGTTCATTGCTTCCACTGCTAGCTGTGGGGGGGTGGGCAATTAGGTACTCTGTTGCTGGCCTGCCATGACCCCCTTAGAAACATAGAAACAGAATTTGATGGCAGATAAGGACCGCTTGGTCCACCCAGTCTGCCCACTTCCCTACCTAATGGATAAGCTGCAGATCCTAGATAACCAACAGCCTGCTTCTTCCTACCTCCACCCCCTAGAATTGCCTTATGCCTGTCCCATGCATTCTTGAATTCCACCACTGTTTTTGACTCCACAGCCTCCTCAGGAAGGCTGTTCCTTGCATCCACATCCCTCTCCGTGAAAAAATACTTCCTCACATTACCTCTGAGCCATCCATCCTCTAGCTTCAAATTGTGCCCCCTTGTTCTTGCACACCTCTTTTTCTGAAAGATGCTACCCTCTTGGACTTTGTTAATTCCCTTGAGGTACTTGAAAGTTTCTATCATGTCCCCCCTCTCCCTCCTCTCCTCCAGGCTGTACATATTAAGCTCCTTAAGTCTCTCTTGATATGTCTTCTGGTGCAGACCCTGCACTATTATAGTTGCCCTGCTCTGGACTGCCTCCATCCTGTCTATGTCTTTGCGGAGACTGGGTCTCCAGAACTGCATGCCGTACTCCAGATGGGGTCTCACCAACTGTCTGTACAGAGGGATGACAACTTCCTGTTTTCCACTGGTGATGCCTCTCCCTATGCATCCCAGTATCCCCTAGCTCTCCTTACTGCCCTCTCACATTGCTTGCTCACCTTTAGGTCATCTGATATGACTACCCCCAAGTCCCTTTCCATTTTTGTTGTTGTTAGTATCTCATGCCCCATTGTGTGTACTCTTCCCCTGAGTTTTTGTTTCCCAGGTGCATTACCTTGCACTTCTTAGCATTGAATCTAAGCTGCCATACTTTTGACCATTCCTCCAACCTTGCCAAGTCCCTTCTCATCCTTTCCACTCCACCTCTGTTGCAGATCTTTGTGTCGTCTGCAAAGAGACATACTTTTCCTTCTAGTCCCTCTGCAATGTCGCTTATAAAGACACTAAAGAGGACCGGTCCTAGTACTGAACCCTGCGGTACCCCACTAGTAACCCCCGTTTCTTCAGAGTGGACTCAGTTTACTATTACCCTCTGTGTCCTGTTCTCCAGTCAATTCTTTACCCAGGCTACCATCTTGGGACCCACTCCCAGGCTGGCCAACTTGTATATTAATCTTTTGTGTGGGACTGTCAAATGCCTTGCTAAAGTCTGGTAGGCCATGTCACAGCCCCTCCCTGATCTACTACTTTGGTCACCCAGTCAAAGAAATCTATTAAATTGCTGCCTGACCTTCCGTTGTGAATCCATGCTGCCTTGGGTCCTGTGCTCCTCTGGCCTCTAGGTACTCAACAGTTCTTTTCCTTCAGAAATGATTTCATCATTTTCCCTATCACTGAGGTTAAACTAACAGGTCTGTAGTTTCCTGCTTCTGCCCTGCTCCCACATTTGTGAAGTGGAATAACATCTGCCCTCCTCCAGTACTCAGGTACCACCCATCCTCCCATGATTTATTAAAGAGGGTAGTCAGTGGTGTCACTAGTTCTACCCTTAGTTCTTTTAGAATTCTGGGATGAATCCCTTCAGGCCCCAATGCTTTGTCCACCTTCAGTTTTAAGAGTTCCTTCAGAACCCTTTCTTCTGTGAAAGGGCTGATATCAACCTCTGTATCCAGCGTGTTTCTATTGTTTGGTTTAGGCATCTCCCCCTCTTCATTTGTGAATACTGAGAAAAAATAGTTGTTTAGTATCCCTGCCTTTTCACAGTCACCCTCTACCCACCTTCCTTCCCCTTTATTTAGCCTCACTATTCCTCCCTTGGTCTTCCTTCACTCCCTGATGTACCTATAAAAGGTTTTATCCCCCTTCTTAACTGAGTTGGCTATCTTTTCCTCAGTTTGGACCTTTGCTGTTCTGACTGCCTGTCCTGCTTCCTTTTGCTTTAACTGATACAGTTCTCTGTCCTGCTCCTTCTGTGATTCCTTGTACTTGCTGAATGCTCTTTTTCCCCTTAACCTTCCCTGCCACCTCCTTTGAGAACCATAGTGGTTTCTTACATTGTTTAGTTTTGTTTATTTGCTTCACACAAAGGCTTGTTGCCTCTGTGATGGCAGTTTTGATTATTCCCCATTGTTCTTCCACCCCTCCTTCCTGCCAATTTGCTAGTGCATTCCTTAGGCACTCACCCATTCTGGCAAAGTCAGCCCTCCTGAAGTCCAGTACTTTTGCCTTTGTATGGTTTGACTCTATTGCTGTGTTTTTCGTGAACCATACTGTTCGATGGTCACTAGTTCCCAGATGGCTACCCACTTCTAAATCTGTGATCCTCTCACCATCTCCATTTGAGAGTACCAGGTCTAAGATTGCTCCCTCTTGAGTGGGTTCCGATACTAGTTGTCTAAGACATGCCCCCTGTAGGGCATCTAGAATGACCCCACTCTTAGAAGTGGCTGCTGCAAATGCACTCCAGCTAACATCTGGCATATTCAGTGCCCCATTAGCAATATCTCTCCTTTTTCTGCCATTCTAAGGATACTTTCTATCATTTTCTTGTCCGTTTCCTTCCCCTGAGATGGGGGTCCGTATACAATCCCTGTGTGGATTGTGGTGCCATTGCCTGTCTCCAAATTGACCTACAGTGCTTCCTCTCCTCCCTTTTTACCCTTTTGTTCTGTTGCTTTGATTCCTTTCCTTATGTAAAGAGCTACCCTCCTCCTTTTTTACCCTCCCTGTCCCTCCTGTAGATAGTGTATCCTGGTATGTTTACGTCCCAGTTATGGTTCTGTGTGCACCATGTTTTTGTGACTGCCACTGTATCCAGATATTCCTCCTCCATCAAAGCCACTAATTCAGGAAGCTTGTTACCCATACTATGGGCATTGGTACTCATTGCTCTCCATCTTTTTTTTTTAATTCTCTTTTTTTTACGCCCCCTTCTCACCGCAGTATCTCCTCACCTTCGGGAGACTCCCATGGCCTTGTATGTCCCTGCTCGTCTGTCCAGTTACTGGTGCAGTCTATCCTTCCATGAAGCCTTGGTTTAACCCCCAGGCAGGTACCAGGCTGGGCCCCCTTTCCTCTGCCCCGAGCGTCTGTGTTTCGTCGGGGATCTGTCGCCAGCACTGGCAGGGGCAGTGGGATCAGGGCCTGGAGCTCCATCTACAGGAGCACTGTGGGGTTTTTTCTGCATTCTCTGGACCCTCCCACAGGACGTCAGCACGCTTGGGTAGCCATGGGGCAGTGCACGTCGAGACTTGAGGATCCTCCTACTCCCGGCTGACATCCCCCTCCTTCGTGCTGTCCTGCTGCACCATCACCTCTGGTCACCCAGGTGGCAGTAGAGCGGCGGGGACATGCAACCCCCCCCGGAGGAGGAGGAGAGCAGCCTTGGGCGCTCAGTCCTCCTCCCCCCGGCCAGCCCTCCAGCTACCCGAGTCCGTTCCCAAACCCGGGTCGCTAGCGCCGCGAGCGGTATCCCTACCGCTGTGCCAGTGGGCTGGCGCACTCTCCATTTTTTGATGGCTTTACCTCTTGTAGCACAATCCTTGTCCTCATTGACTTTGCTTTCTCCATCTATCCCTGTCCTGCTCCCTACTGACCTTTCTACCTTGGTCTTTACCTCATTTAGTATCCTGTTTTGTAGGGGGAGGCTGGGAATTCCCTGCTGCTTGTCAGTGCCTCCCCTCTTGACTAGTTGAAAAGCTTGCCAATGAAGCATTTAAAACGATTACCCAGAAGACTTGTTCCCTTCCTGGACAGATGCAGACCATCCTGCCAGTATAGGCTGGTATCCCTCCAGGTGGAACCCCAGTCCTCAATGAAGCCAAACCCCTGTGCTCTGCATCATTTTTTTCAACCATCATTGAATCGCATGATGCGAAGTACCCTCGCCTCACCCTTGCGATAGACAGGCAGCACCTCTGAGAAGGATACCATGTGTGCTACTTGCCTTAGGCCCCTCCCCAACTCCACAAACTCCTCCTGCACTGCTCTAATCTCATGTTGAGCCAAGTCATTTGTCCCTAGATGGAGAATGACATCCAGCTCAGTCTCCTGTGCAGCTGTTCTCGTGATCCTGAGGATGCACTTCCTGTCCCTGCAAGTCATGGTGCCAGGCAGGCACCTTACTTCAGTTTTCCCTGATCCCCCCAGTTCTATCCCCCTAATAACTGAGTCCCCCACCAGGAGCTTCTTCCTTTTCCTGTGGTGTCCTCTGCCTCCTTCCTGTGGGGCTCCCTTGTGACAGTTGTCCGCAACCTCCTTATTCTCCTCCGCGGGTGCATCCATAGGGGAACTATGCTCCATCAGTATGATGTATGGGTTGTGGAGTGGTACAACTGACTGGGTGTGCCTCTGTTCCACCACCCTCATCCTCCCTGAGCCCACTGTGGTCCAACTTCTGCGCTTTCTTGGCAATCTCTGAGGTAGTGGTGGTGGCTCTGGTGCTCCCTGGGTGGGGGAGGTTCCCTTACTACTGTCCAGTGTGGCCTGAAGACAGGCAACCTCCTCCCTCAGGGCAGAGAGTTGCCTGCAAATAAGGTAGCATCTCAGCCTCCAGAAAGACTCCCGGAAGACTGCTGCCCCACAGCCAGTACATTGCACTACTCCCCACATGTCTACTTTCCTGTTTATCATGTGAAGTTTGTTTTTCCAGTTATTGTTTTGTTTTATCTCTCTCTCTCTGTATATATATATATATATATATATATATATTAGAACAAAAACTCTGTTTAATGCATCAGTTAGGGTTGTTCCACAGCGACAAAAGTGAGAAATTTGCTGTTGAGGTTGAAAACCCCTTGGACCCCAGTCCACCCCAACCGGCATTGAGAGTGCGCATTGGGGTTGTTGGCCCAACTCTAACCCCATCCATGTGTAAAAAGCAGAGGTATAGGAGAATGGGGTGAGAGTTGGACCAAAGACCCCAATACGTACCCCAGTGCTGGTTGGTGGGGTGGGCTGGGGTCCAAAGGGTTTTCAACCTCAACACTGAATTTCTCACTTTTGTCGCTGTGGAGCATCCCTAATTGATGCATTAGTTGAGTTTTTGCCTCAATTTCCTTCTTTTGAGAATGATAACAGAAATAGTGATGTAATGCGGTGGGGTGCAGGGCCCTGCAGACCCCGCTCCCGCCACGTGATGTCTTGTCACATAGTAACATTGTGCCCGCAAACACAAATTGTAATGTGCATGGTGACGCAAAGTGAAACAGAAAGAGAAACAGTACTGTAGACAGAAATGTTAAAAACAACACAAATGTAACCACAAATGAAAACACAAAGGGTAGCGCACATGGTGGCGTAGACATGAACGGTAAGTGAAACGGGTACGGAACCGCAAGCGGAAATGGTAATGGTAACAGTAATGTTAGCGCACAGGCTGGTTTTCCCCAAAACTGCATAGAGAAAGACAGTGAGTACAAAGAATGCTTGCAAAATAATGAGTCTCGGAACAGAAAATGAGGACTTGGAATAGTAAATTGCTTATATCTCAGGAACCGTATGACATATAAAAAAAATTTAAAAGTCATATGAATTATCTCTTTCCTGGCTAATTTTGTACATAGCCCCCATTGGGGGGCAAAGCATTTTTCTGACAAAAAGTCTGTATCTCGCACCGTTTCCAAGATACAGGCCCTGAAAGGCGCGGTGAACGCTGTAATGTTAACTATGGGAAATAAACAGAAGTTCGGAGTGCCATAACTTTGCCTCCCTGTAATATTTTTTCACCAAACCACTGAAAGGCACATCTGTGCGATGTTGGCTGTCTTCCCTGCAAAAATCAGCCCAAAAGATCAAACCGTTATTTTGCAGCAGAGCGCCAAATGATTGCTGCAATGTGTCGTATGCCGTAATGTTATCCTATGGGAAAAATCGTCAACTTTGGTGTACCGTAACTTTGGCGCTGTGTAGTATTTTTTCAGTGAAACACTGAAAGGCATATCTGCGGGATGTCGGCTGCGTTCCCGCCAAATTTCAGCCCAAAACTCCAAACCGTTCTTGTGCAGCGGGGTGCCAAAGAATTGCTGTCATTTTCCCACAGCTAGAAAGTACTGTTGCACTTATGAAGCCGTAAGTTCATTCGACAGTGTCGCAGCAAGCGAAAGTACTTTTTCCAGAAATGTGAAAAACATATTTCTGGGGTGTTTTACCCCAAAATAAAGACATGGCTAGCATCCTCAGGGTCCGACTAGGTGAATACAAAAATAATTAGGTTGCTAGAGGGTCCCAAATTTAAATGCCAAGCATTTTTCTGATCACCAACTGAAAACAAAATGGCAGATTTGCGACAGTAAAAGGGCCATCTGCGAAAGTAAAAACTGCATTTGTGACACTGTTGAACTTTTTGTTAACCTTTCCCATTGACTTATAATGGGAACTTGTTTTTTGAATAACTTTTGAACCATTTAATATTTTTTCACGAAATCTTCGAAAGGCACATTGGGGACCCTGGCCATACGTTCCCTGAAGAGTTTGGACGATTCTGCAAACCAACGACCTGTGGTGCGACCCATAGAATTTCCCAAAAATGTAAATGCACTCAGCAGATCATGCTTAATAACTCCAAGAGCCGTATATCCTACCGTCAACAAGCTCAAAGTTATTAAGGTGCAAAATTTTGGGTTTAACATGTAAGTGGCTCCTCAACCTAACTATGGTAGCACTACTGTGTTACCATAATATATATATATATATATATATATATATTATATAATGTGTACATTTATATTGTCAGTGCAGTATGCTGGAAAGGATGTGACAGTGGTATGCACCTTCCCTTTTGAGGAAATGTTGTCAGAACCCCTGGTATAAAGGAAATTGTACCAGGGTGGATGGGAGATGAGGGAAGGGCATCTTGGGCCAAACTGTGCCCTCTTGAAACAACCTTGGCTAGTCTTCAGCTCCTTGAGTGGTGCCTGATAAGAGTATGTCCTAGAAAACCAAGCTCAGCTGGGGTTCATCTCACAGCACTTTTTGGTGCCCAAACAGACAGTAGGTTGTTGTCCCATGTCTGTGAGTTCTGAACAAGTTGATTCCCAGTGGGAAGCTTTGCATGGCGATTCTGCACCAGATCATTCCATCCCTGGAGCCAGGAGCCAGGTTTAGCTATTATATGTACTCATTTTGTGTAACATTCCCCCGTCCTTCATTTTAAAATTGTTTTTTTAAACTGTTGTTACTTTTGTTTTTTGGAATTTTGCACTATATAAAGCACACTACCATGTGACCCTGGTATGACTTGACAAATGCAAACGCACATATGAAACCTTGGCTTGTTTACTTGTTCCACTGCTGCTACCTATGTGAATACCTGTTTGTAACAATTCTGTATACTACATGCAACTGAATAAACTTTGTAATTTTTGCACATGTTTTTGTGCTGTTTTGTCATGAGGTATGTGAGCCTAGATGCCTCATTTTGCTCCTTGGACATCCAGGATGCATACTTCTGTATTCCCATTGATGTGCCGTACAGATAGTTCCTCCACTTTTGGGTAGATGGATCCCTCTGTCAGTTCAGAGTAGTGCCATCCAGTCTGTTGTTGGCACCTGGGGTGTTCACCAAGTTCCTGGCAGTCTAGGCAACATTTACATAGAAACACAGACCATAGCAACATAGAGACTGATGACAGATAAGGGCTGCTTGGCCCATCCATTCTGCCCCTTTTAATTGGGATTGCTTTTGCCGCACAGTCTTATAGGTCTACAGCAGTTTCTGTTCCACCTCTGTCCTTTCCCTTATTATTACCTTGTACATATCCGAGGCTTTTTTGAATCCCACCACTGTTTTCGGCCCCACTACCTCCACTGGAAGACTGTTGCAGGCATCCACCACTCTTTCTGTGAAGAAACATTTCCTCATATCTTTCCTGAAGCTACCCCCCTCCACCATCATATCATGACCTCTGTGCACCCTTTCCTCTGCAAAATACCTCCCACCTGTACCTTAATTAAAGGTCTTGATCATATCCCCCTCTCCCTCCTCTTCTCTAGTGTGTTCATGTTTAGTTCCTTTAGCCTCTCCCCATAGGGCATTTGATGCAGACCCTGTACAATCTTGGTAGCTTTCTTCTGGACTGCCTTTACTGTGCCAATTTCTTTCCTGAGATGTAGTCTCCAAAACTGGACATGGTACTCCAGGTGGGGTCTTACAAATAACCTTTACAGGGGCATCACCACTTCTCTCTTCCTGCATGTGATACCCCTACCTATACAACCCAGCATCCCACTAGCTCTCCCAACTGCTTTGTCACATTGTCTCACCGCCTTCAGGTCATCTGACATGATTAACCCCAGGGTCCCTTTCCTGCTTGGTCATTGCAAGTATCGGTGCCCTGTTTTGTACTTCACCCCCTGGTTTCTGTGACCCAAGTGCTTTATTTTGCACTTTTTTTGCATTAGACCTTAGCTGACAAACTTTTGACCACTCCTCCAGCCATTTTAAATCTCTTACCATTCTTTGCACCCCTCCCCCCAGAGTGTCCACACTGTTGCAATCTTGGTGTCATCTGCAAAGAGGCAGACCTTCCCTTCCAGTTCCTCCACTATGTCGCTAATGAAGATATTAAAGAGGACCGTCTCCAATACTGACCCCTGTGTACCCTGCTGGTCATGCTACCCTCCTCAGAGCAAGCTCCATTTAGCACCACCCTCTGCCTCCTATCATCTAATCAGTTTCTTACCCAGGTTTGCACCTTATTGTTCATCCCCATGCTACCCAACTTGTTTACTAGCCTCCTGTGTGGAACAGTGTCCAAGGCCTTGCTGAAGTTCAGGTAGGCCACGTCCACTGCCCAATCTCTGATCTAACACCTTGGTTACCCAGTCAAAAAAATCTATTAGATTTGTTTGGCATGACCTTCCCTTTGTGAAGCCATGCTGTCTTGGGTTCTGCAGTCCATTGGATTCCAGGTATTCTATGATCCTTTCCTTTAATAGTGTTTCTATTAATTTCCCTTCCACAGAAGTCAGGCTGACAGGCCTATAATTTCCCACCTCCTCTTTGCTACCACTTTTGTGAAGTGGGACTACGTCTACTCTTCTCCAGTCCTCCTGGACCATGCTGATCTCCAGTGAACTGTTAAGCCTGCCAGGGGTGCAGCCAGTCTCCCTGAGTACCTTCAGCGCTCTTAGATACACCCCGTTTGGCCCCATGGCTATGTCCACCCTCAGATTAGTGAGTGCTTTCTTGATCCTCTCCTCAGGAAAGGTACAGGTGTCCACTTCCCTCCTCTCAAAGCTCTTGATGTTTATTTGTGGTCCCTCCTCTTCTACTGTGAACACTGAGCAGAAGTATTTGTTTAAAATGTTTGACTTTTCTTGATCCTCCTCTCTACAGCACCCCGCTTTCTTTTTTAACCATACAGTCCATCCCTTTGTCTTCCTTTTCTTGCTAACATACCTGAAAAATGTCTTGTCCCCCTTCAGTACTGTCGGGGCTATTCTTTCCTCAGCTTGTGCCTTTGCACTCCTTACTGCTTTGCCTGCCTCCCTCTGTTTCCCCGGATACACTTCCCTATCCTCATCTTTTCTCTGTGGGTCTCCTTATATCTTTTGAATGCCATTGTTTTTGTCCTTACCTTTTGTGCCACCTCCCTTGAGAACCATAATGGTCTCTTCCTTCTGCTTTTGCTTACTTGCTTGATGTACAGGTCCGTTGCCTTTACTATGCCTTCTTTTAATCTGGCCCATTTGTCCTCCACCCCACCCAGGACATCTCCCCCTGCCATGTCCTTTTGGAGGCATTCCCCCATCTTGTCAGCCCTTCTGAAATCCAGGACCCTCATCTTGTGCGGTTGGATTCCGTTTCTGTTCTTAAATTAAACCACACTGTGTGATGGTCACTGGTCCCCAGATGACTTCCCCATGGGGAGGGCTGGGGGGATACTGGGATGTGAGGGCTGGGGGGATACTGGGATGTATAGGGAGAGGTATCACCAGCAGAAAACAGGAAGTTGTTATCCCCTGTACAGACAGTTGGTGAGACCCCATCTGGAGTACTGCGTTCAGTTCTGGAGACCCCATCTCTGCAAGGACACAGACAGGATGGAGGCAGTTCAGAGGAGGGCAACTAAAATGGTGCAGGGTCTGCAAGAGAAGCCATATGAGGAGAGACTAAATATGTATACCCTTGAGGAAAGGAGAGGGGGGGACATGATAGAAACTTTTAAGTACCTCAGTGGAATCAACAAAGTCCAAGAGGGTAGCATCTTTCAGAAAAGAGACGTGCAAGAACAAGGGGTACGATTTGAAGATAGAGGGGACGGCTCGGGCAATGTGAGAAGTATTTTTCACAGAGAGGGTGGTGGACGACAGAACAGCCTTCCTGAGGAGGTTGTGGGTCTAAACTGTGGAGAATGCAAGAATGCATGGGACAGACATAAGGCAATTTTTGTGGGGGGGGTAGGAATAAATTGGCTGTTGGTTAAATAGGATGTGCAGCTTATCCTCTAGGTAGGGAAATGGGCAGACTAGGTGGGCCAAGCGGTCCTTATCTGCTGTCAGTCTATGTTTCCATGTTTCTGTGTTTCCCACCCCGATATCCACAACAGCATTTCCGTTAGTAAGCACCAGTTCCAGTATTGCCCCACTCCGAGTGGGTTCACTGACCAGCTGCCTGAGGAACGCCTGCTGTAGGGAGTCCAGGATGTCTCTACTTCTAGCTGATGCTGCAGCAGGGAGGCTGGCAGATTAAAGTCCCCTACCAGCACCACCACCCCCCCAGCCCTTTTGCCAGTATCTTCAAAACATTTTTTTATCTAAGTCCACTCCCTGTGTCAGAGGCCTGTAGATCACTCCTATCCGAATAGCAGCTCCATTTCATGACTCAAGGATGACCCACAATACCTCGACCCCTCTTGAATTTCCTGTACGTTCATTGCTTTTATGTTTTCCTTAACATAAAGCACTACTCTCGCTCCTTCCCTTTCTACCCTGTCTCTTCTAAACATTGTGTAGCTAGGTATGACCATTTCCCGGTCACGGTTATAAGTGCACCATGTTTCGGTAATGGCCAAAATATCCAGGACTGCCTCCACCATGGTGGCCTCCAGGTCTGGCGTCTTATTTCCCAGACTTCTAGCATTGGCACACATGGCTGTCCAGATGTTGTTAGTCCTTCTCTTGTCTCTTCACACTTTTTCTAGCTGTCTTCCCATTCTTACCTTTTTATAGTGCCTGCTCCTCTCCTCCCTCCTCCCTTGCTAATCCCTTGCTACCTTGATTGTCTTGCATTCTGGTGGGAATCTTTTTTCTCAGGATTTCTCTGCCCTCTGTCACAGCCTGTTGGGGGTGGGGGCAGTTGCTGCCTCCCCTTTGTCTTCTGCCACTGCCCTCGGCTAGTTTGAATGTCCATTGAAGTAACATTTAAACCGTCCACTAAGGACTTTTGTTCCCTTTCTGGATGGATGCAGGCCATCCCTCCAGTATAAGCTCTGATCCTTCCAGGTGGTGCCCCAGTCCCCAGTGTTGCCATACCACTATTCTGCACCATTCCTTCAACCATGAGTTGAAAGCTTTAGTGCAGAACTCCCTCCCCTTCCCCGTTGTAGGCAAGCAGCACTTCCGTAAAGGCTGCACTGTGTTCTACCTACCTAAGACCTTTCCCCAGCTCCCTAAACCACTCCTGCACTGCACCCATCCTGTCCAAAGCTAGGTCATTCGTCCCCAGGTGGACAATGACATTCATCTCCCCCTTCCTTCCTATTGCCCTCGTGATTTGTTGGATATGCTTCCCATTCCCCCAAGCCATTGCACCAGGCAGACACTTAACTTTACTCTCTACCACCTTTGCTTCTGCCCAGCTCTATCCCCCTGACAACAGAGTCCCCTACCAGACATTGCTTCCTCCTTCTCTGCCCCCCTCCCCACCGGGGACTCCATTTAGGTGGTCATCCACGTCCTCACTTTCCACCACCTTGGGTGCTCTTTCTTGGCAGCCCTGCTCCACCACTGTTTGAGGAGTGTGCCTGTGACCCCTTCCAGCCTTCCAGATCCTACCACCCTTGCCTTCCTTGAGCCCATCGTAGTCTAACTACTCCTCCCTTCTGGCATTCTTTGAAGTAACAGTGTCTGGCTAGGTGGTTCCTGGGTGGGAGAAATAGTCCCCCAACTTCTTGCCAACACAACTTTGAGTCTAGCAACTTTCTCTTGACTCTCAGCAAGTACCAACCAGAGCCTTGAGACCTGTTCCCTCCACCCAGAGAGGCGCATGCAGATGGGACAGCACTGCAGTCTCCAGAAGGTCTCCCTGTAGACTGCCACCCCACAACCACTACATTGCACCACTCCCTACATTTCCTTTTTTCCTGTTCTTCTTGTGCTTCCTGTCCTAGCCTCCAGTAGGACTATCCTACTACCACCCAGTAACCCCAAGCCCCTAAACCCTGAAGTGCACTAATACCCAGCAGTCATTTTCCAGGACATCCCTACACACCAAAATACCTAGCAACTATTTAACAGTAAGCCCCTGATCCCTGAAACATGCTAATACCTAGCAGCAGTTTACTGGCAATCCCTAAAACAGAGAAACACACTAATATCCAATAGCAGTTTAAAAAACAAGCCCCCTAGCCCATTATCACACTTACCCCCAAATACTTAGCTGGCTTATAAAGTACAGCCACCCTACAGTGCAACACCCAACGGGCATAGCTGGAATCCTATGGGCAGGGGTCCACTTGGTTCAGCAGGGGAGCAGAGTGGCCATCTGCTGACTGCCTTTTTGGGCTGACTCTGGTGGGCAGTTCCATATCAGAATAGCGGTTGAGGAATAGCGACGCGTGATAACGGCACGGAATCCAAATCGCAACCACTCTTGACAATGTCATTTTCTGCAGGGGGCTTCTCCCAACCGCACCTCCCCTTGTGGAGGGAAAGCCCCGCACACACCCCCCTTACTATATATTCTTACTGTGGGGGGGGGGGCGCCAAACTCGGGGATGGGAGGGAACCGGGATCGCTAAAAAAGTGTCGCCGCTGTGGTTCAGTCACCGTTAGGACCTAAGGCAGCATGGATTCACAGCAGGAAGGTCATGCCAGATGAATCTGATAGATTTCTTTGACTGGGTGACCAAAGTAGTAGATCAGGGAGGGGCTGTGGACATGGCCTGCCTAGACTTTAGTTAGGCATTTGACACAGTCCCATACAAAAGATTAATATACAAGTTAGCCAGCCTGGGAGTGGGTCCCAAGATGACAGCCTGGGTAAAGAATTGGCTGGAGAATAGGACACAGAGAGTAATAGTAAATGGAGTCCACTCTGAAGAAAGGGGGGTTACTATTGGGGTACCGCAGGGTTCAGTATTAGGACTGGTCCTCTTCAATGTCTTTATAAGCGACATTGAGAGGGACTGGAAGGAAAAGTATGTCTCTTTGCATATGACACAAAGATCTGCAACAGAGTTGATGCACAAGGTGGGGTGGAAAGGATGAGAAGGGACTTGGCAAGGTTAGAGGAATGGTCAAATGTATGGTAGCTTAGATTCAGTGCTAAGAAGTGCAAGGTAGTGCACCTGGGAAACAAAAACCCAGGGGAAGAGTACACAATGGGGGGTGAGATACTAACAACAACAAAAATGGAAAGGGACCTGGGGGTAGTCATATTAGATGACCTAAAGGTGGGCAAGCAATGTGAGAGGGCAGCAAGGAGGGCTGGGAGGATACTGGGATGCATAGGGAGAGGCATCACCAGTAAAAAACAGGAAGTTATTATCCCTCTGTACAGACAGCTGGTGAGACCCCATCTGGAGTACTGTGTGCAGTTCTGGAGACCCAATCTCCTGAAAGACATAGTCAGGATGGAAGCTGTCCAGGCGAGGGCAACTAAAATGGTGCAGGTTCTGCACGGAAGACATATGAAGAGAGACTAAAGGAGCTTAATATGTATAGCCTCGAGGAAAGGAGGAGAGGGGGACATGATAGAAACTTTTAAGTACCTCAAGGAATCAACAAAGTCCAAGAGGGTAGCATCTTTCAAATAAAGAGTGTGCAAGAACAAGGGGCACAATTTGAAGATGGGGGCGGCTCAGAGGTAATGTGAGGAAGTATTTTTTCACAGAGAGGTTGTGAATGCATGGAGCGGCCTTCCGGAAGAGGTTGTGGAGTCAAAAACAGTGGTGGAATTCAAGCATGCATGGGACAGTCATAAGGCAATTCTAGGGGATGGGGGTAGGAAGAAGTAAGCTGCTGGTTAACTAGGATCTGCAGCTTATCCATTAGGTAGGGAAATGGACAGACTGGATGGGCCAAGCGATCCTTATCTGCCATCAAATTCTATGTTTCTTTGTTATGTCGCTTTGCCGTTCCTCAATCACTATCTTCACAGGATACCCTGGTAGGCAGACTCCGACTTCCTTTGTGCGGTGGACCACTTAGAGGCCTAGTCTTTTTGTAGTAGCAGGAATCAGTCTGTCTCTCTGGTCCTCACCATCAGTTGGTGCCCTTAAGGGCAGGAGGTGTGGTCTTGCTGCTGATCGGCTTCCAGCTCGAGCCTTCATGGAGCTTTCAAGCTCTGCCGATGTTGCTCTTCTGGTCTTGTCACCAGGGGAAGGGTCACACTGATGTGTCTGAGGATCCCCTCTACCAACTGACTGGCCACGGCAGCTAAGTTAGGACTGGGGACTGCAGCAAGGTTTTAAATCCCAGCTTCTTTCTGTCCTCTGGTCCTTGCTGTTGATTTGTGCCCTTGGGAACAGGAGGCATGGTCTTGCTGCTTATTGGCTCCCTGCTGGAGCCTTCCTGGAACATTCAAGCTCCACCAGTTCTGCTCTTCTGATCTTGCCACTGGGGGGGGGGTCCCACTGATGTGTCCGAGGACCCCCTCTACAGATTGACTGGCCATCGCAACTAGGTTGGGACCACGGACTGCAGTGAGGGTTTTAATCCCTGCTTCTTTCAGTCCCGCCAGTCCTCACTGTCGATTGGTGCTCTTCAGGGCAGGAGGCATGGTCTCACTGCTGATTGGCTCCCAGCTCGAGCCTGCTGATTCCACTCTTCTGCTCTTGTTGCCGGGGGGGAGGGGTCCGCTGATGTGTCTAAAGACCTCCTCTACTGATTGACTGGCTGCGGTGGCGTTTCTTAGGGACAGAGGCATCTGGGTGTTTCCTTACTTCAGTGGCTGACTCTTCATGTGGAGCTCATTGTGGGATATAGAGTGGTCAAAGATCTGGCTGCCCAAACGTTGTTTGACCTTGGCCTTGTGTTCACTCTAGACAAGTCCAAGCTCACCCCAAAGCAGGAAATCCTGTTTATTGGAACAGAATTTACTGTCAGGGTGGAGGACCTGAGCTCCTTTGTCTTATCATTTCCAGTTATACAACCATGCCTGGCCCTTAATTTTGTCTGGCTACAGGGTTTCATGGCCTCTACCACGGCTGTGGTACTTTGGGGCCTGTCGGTGCATGCTACCCATCCAATGGGAACTGAGATACCAGTGTTCCCAGTCACAATCAGCCCTGAACCAATCGGTCTGGATGATCCATTCGATACTGGATGCCATCAATTGGTGGCTAGCTCCCTCAGACCTATTGGAGGACATCCTGTTCATCCAAGCAGAGCCCTTCATCACTTTGACATTGGATACATTGTTTTTTTTTTTTTTTACTTTCTCTTTATGCCCCCTTCCTCACTGCACTGAATTCCTTTCTTCGGGGATCTCCTAGGCTGTAGTTTCCTGTAGTCCCACCCCAGGTACCTCCCTCCGGGTGCTTGGCTAGCCTTCCCCATCCTGCCGCAGTTTACCCCTTGGCGGAGAGGAGGGGGACCCCCCAGATAGTCCCCCTCTCACACCTAGAGACTGTGTCAGAAAGCCTCGCGAGCCCCGTCTGTGGAGCCTGGTTAAGGGTTTTCTCGGGACAGCCGGGTCCCGTCTACAGGAGCCCAGCGCAGGGTTCTTTTCCACTTTTCTCCTGGTCCCTACCCCTCGGATGTCTGTATGCATGAGGGGCCAAGGAGTGGACGCACACCTCGGCGTGCTTGCGGCTCCGGCTCCTGGCAGCACGCCCTCCTTGTATGTTGTCTGCTACACCTCCACCCGTGGTCACCCAGGTGGCGTATCGCATGCCGGGACCTCGCATCCCCACCCCTCGCGGAGAGGAGAGCAGCCCCTGGGTGCTCAATCCTCCTCCCGACGACCCTCCAACCACCCGAGTCCGTTCCCAAACCCGGGTCACTGGCACCGCAAGCGGTACCTCTACCGCTGCACCGGCGAGCCGGCGACATTGGATGCATTGTTAATGGGCTTTTGTATACATGTGTTGGATTGCAGAGTGTTTGATTTCTGGTTGCTGAGTAAGGCAAGGCTCCACATCAACCTTGTAGACCTTGGCATAGTATGCCTAGCATTGTTGAAGTTCAACCCACTGTTTCCTGGGCAGGTAGTCCAGGTCAGCTTGGACAACATGACCACCATGTTCTACCTGAGCAAGCCGGGTGGCATGCACTCCTTTCTGTGGCAATAGATGCTCCAGACATGGTCTCAATCTCTGCAGGTGGACCTGGTAGTGGTTCATGTCGCAGGGTTGAGCAAACAAGTAGCAGCTGCACTGTGTTGTGTGGGTGAGGCTTCCATGAGTAGTCTGCTTCTGAAGTTGGTGTCCCAGATTTTCTCAACATGGTAACAACATCAGTGGATCTGGGAAAACAGGAAGCTGAGACTGAGCACCCTCCACTGTATGACTTACCACTTGTGCCGTCATACCTAAAAAGGGAAAATCATTGTTGTAAAATTATGTGTTTTTGTTCAACATCGCCTTGGCCAGCCATGTGAGGGATTTCCAGGTGTTGTTTGTGATATCGGTATACTTGGTTTTCCACATGGACAGAGTTGTCCTATGCCCCCATGCGAAATTCCTGCCTAAGGTAGTCTCTGAGTTTGATCTAAATCAGGCACTCATTCTATTGACATTCCTTCCGAAGCCTCATGCTTCGGAGGCCAACTGACGAGTACACCACATGCTCGAAGTAGGCAGTGCTCTGCTTTTCTACTGGGCATGTACGGCTGAATTTCATTTTTTTTTTAACTTTATTGATTTTACAATAAAAACATGCCATACAGCATAAAACGACTGTGAAAGCATCATATTTGCAGGTTATACACAGGTTTAATGGAAGACTAATTTCAGCAACAGGATTATATATTTTTTTATTTAGCTTTTGTTAACTAGGTAAGTGCACTAGCCATAAAATGACTATTTTCAGGCACAACCCGGGAGAGTACAGAATGCAGAAACTTAACAGGATAACAAATTATAAGTGCTTTACATACAATGAGTTAAAGAGGATACAGTATATCAGAACAAACAAAGTAAAGCGCTTTGCATACAATGAGCTAAAGTGGAAACAGTATATCAGAGACATACAGAGTAGACCATTCATAAGTTCATAGGTGCCTACCTATGCAATGAATAGAGAGGACCTTGGACAACAAATTATCAGGTGACATATCATATGAACAGAACAAGGTACACAAAAACAAAAACGGGTAATACAAAACGAAGAAATAATCATTGAGAGCAGGGGGTGTCATTAAGGAAAAAGTTGGTAAGTGAGGAAGAAGGGAGCAAGCCATGAAATTAGATCATATGATACAGTACACAGTGATGATACCTCATATGGGGTATATGAAATTTACTACACAGGATTTAAATCCCCAGATATTTAATATATAAGCTGAGCCTCGCAAGATGCGTGGAGCTATTTCCAGATCATTTTATAATAGGGATACAATACATAACTAATGAAGTTACTATGCCCACAACCTAGTATGATACAAATTATAAGAAATCAAGTAGGTTTAACTATGAAAGCCCCCACCTCTCCCCACAAGCTCCCACTTAAACAGTGTTATTTTATTAACATTTATTCACAATTTTATTAACAAACAAATAAATAAAACATTGATTTTAGGCAACAGTAGATTTGGGGTCCAAAATCAAACATGGACGCCTCTCAACTTTGTGAATATTTCTTGTAACTGCTGCAGAATACCATAATAAAAGGAGATACAGTTGGTGCCATTTATAGGGGACCCGCTTAAACAGGATGACTGTTTAATCGGGACGATTGCATGGGCACCGATTTCAAGCCCATGTTTGTTCTATAGCTGCCATTTCCCTTTAATGGGGACACTCTGTTCGTTTAAATCGGATTATTTTGGCCCTGCTCAGAGCCTTTTACTGTTAATTAGCACCAATCAATAGGTGTTGAAATCACTTAAATCACCTTGTGAGCAGTAAGGAGCAGTTTTGTATTGCTCTGTATGCTTGTTTGTTTGATCTCTTGCTGGCGCCATGGCATCCTCAAAGTGACTGGACCTCCCTCTAAATGAAAAAATCTGCGTTCTGGAGTCTCTGCAGTTGCCGAATTCATCACCGGCTAAAGTAGCAAAGGAATTCGGCATTTCAAAAAGCCAGGCTGGCCACATCAGCAAGAACCATGACTCCTTGCTTGCTGAGTGGCAATTAAACAGCAATCCCAGCCGACAACGGGAGGGGAAACATTTGGAAGTCGAGGAAGGCTTGCTGTCATGGTTCAACCACGCTGTCAGCCGTGGGGCGAGACTAACTGGCCCCATATTGAAAGTGAAGGCTAATGAGATTGGAAGGCATTTGGGCCATGAGTCTTTTAAGGCAATGGACGGGTGGCTCACCAGGTTGGAAAAAAGAAACAATATTGAATGGAAAAAGGAGCAAGGTGAGCGACTAAATGCTGATGTTTCTTCTGCTGCTGTATGGATTAAAACAGTTCTGCCTGGTCTTCTGTCAGAGTACCCTTCTGTCAACATATTCAATGCTGATGAGACAGGGCTGTTTTGTCGAGGGTACCCTGACAGAGGCCACATCCAAAAAGCAACAGAACTAATTGGTGGGAAAAAAAGCACGGAGCGTGTGTCTTTACTGTGTTGCACGAATATGGATGGCACTGAAAAATTGCCTCTGTTTGTGATCAGTAAGAGCAAGTGTCCTCGCTGTTTCCCTAAGGACATTTCAGCTCTCCCTGTCACGTACCACCACTCTGCCAATGCCTGGGTGACTGGTGCACTCTTTCACATGTGGATGTCTAACTGGAACTTCAGGCTAAGAAGTAGATGCAGAAAGGTGCTTTTGTTTTTAGACAATTGCAGTGCACATCCCTCAGCTAGTCAGCAGCTTTTCTAACATTAAGGTGGTGTTTCTACCCCCAAACACCACAAGCTTAATCCAGCCCATGGACATGGGGGTGATTAAAAATTTTAAAGGGCACTACCGATCTCTCTTCTCCACACATATCGTGGGTATTATTGACAGTGGATCTACTGCTTTGGCCACCGAAATTGCGAAGAGTGTAAATTTGCTGTTTGCAGTTTACATGATGACCAAAGCATGGGCCACTGTCAAAGAGATCACGATTTCGAACTGTTTTAAAAAAGCCGGCTTCTCGATGGATACAGATATAGCCATAGAGGGTGGTGGTAAAGATCCTCTTGCAGATGTTGCAGTGCCAAACGGAATGACCCTGGATGATTTTTAGGCATTTGTTGCTGTTGACGAAGGTGAAAACACAGAGGGGGACCTCACTGTCGATGACATCTGCTCATCTTTAAAAGAAAATGCAGAATGTGCCACAGGACTGACAAGAATGATGAACTTACCCCCACAAATGTCACAAGTTCAGATGCACTATTAGACGCTAGCGCGTTGCAAGATTGGTGCCTTCAGAACAGCAAAATGGAGCTATGGGAGACATTATTCGAACTTGAGAGCGTTGTCCGCCAGCAGCTTGCTGCAGAAGCAAGACAGAGCAGGATCACTGACTTCTTTACCACACATGGAACACCAGCTAAGTGATTTTAAAATACAGCAAAGCACTGAAAAAATTACGGCCGTTTAATAATCTGAAACAAATAAAATTCTCCACAAAGGAGCTGTGAATCACTTAAACTGCATGTTTTGTTTATGTGTTATATGTGTGGGACGGGGGGCGCGAGGTGTATTAGCGGTGTATGTGCGGGTATTACATTGGGCACTACAGTGGCAAAAAAAAAGGGTGCAAATGACAGCTTCTCTTAATCAGCACGGTCACTTAATCGGGACGATTGGCAGTCCACAGAGCCGTCCCGATTAGGTGAATTCAACTGTATTATAAAATTAAATTTCAAAGCCATCATGTTAATGTGACTGCTGAACGCAGTACAAGGATGAAGACAGCGAGTCAGTAAGACACACTACTCAGAGTGTTAAACATGTGGTATCCACCAGCTGAAGTGAAATGGATAATAAAAAAATTCTAGGGAGCACTTACAGGCTAAACTTAAATGTTAAGCAAGTACTGCATCATAACCAGCGCTGAGTTTGTGTAATAACAAGTGAATTTAAAATGTCCCGAAACTGTCACAGGTTAGAGGAAAAAAATGCAGTCCGTTTTTAAACTGTGCCCTTATTGACACTGCAGGAGACAATTAATCCAGTACTCACTGTCCCTTAGGTCAAGTGTCAGAGTCCTCTGCTTCTGAAGCGGCCAGTGTGCGCTGAAACTCAGATGCAGTTTTCATAGCCCATATCCTGGCATCTTTGGGATCTCCAAACTGATAAGTCTTCCATCCATATTGTGCCTTAAGCTGTGCCAGTGACAGCAACAAATGCACGACTCCCAGGCTACGCAGCTGTCGGCAAACGCCATCAAATTGTTTCCTACAGTTCCTTGTGGCAAATATCCAGTCCAGAAACATGCAGATGTCTTACCCTTCATGTTTTAAGGGATGTAATGCCCTGGCCACAGCTAAAAGTAGATCTCGGACCTCTGACCCCACGGTAATTAATATGATGGTGCGTGGTTTTGAGCGACTGCTCTGTGAAGAGTGGGAGTTGAGACGATACGCACGACAGAAGTCTGAGCCATCCCACGTGTCTGAGAGTTGAAGAATATTCTTTAACCAATTGCAAATAAAAATCAGAATGTGATTTCCCTCTACTCCTTCAGGGAGCACAATTGGTCTCACATTCATGGCTCCAGCTCCGTTCTCAAGTGTCTACAGGTGGACTCTAAGGTGAGAGTTTTCCTGAGTCAGCTTGGTAACAGCCGATAGTCTGTAGTGATCATCCCTCTGCTTCTTTGGCTGCGGTCACAGCCACTTCAACATCCTGTGTGCCCATTCTCTCTAATATTGTTTCAGGTTTTGCGGTCCGTGTCCCGTATTGCTTTGAGGACCATGTCCCAAGGAGGGGATTCACCTGCCTGCTGTGGGTTAGTGGCCTGCGATGTGCCTCGCGGTTCCGTTGGGGCCCTCTGCGATGTTGCTCCCGATTTTTGACCCACTCCTCCCAATCCTTTTTGGCAGCCCATACTGCCAAAACTTGATCTAAAATTGCCTGGTGTGAATCTCTATTGAAGTAGCCACTCAAAATTCAAGTTGTCACAAAGTTTAAATTAAAATGCTATATTGAAAACTGTAAGGAAGGCAGAGCTCATGTGTAACCTTTCCTATCTGTAGTGTGGCTCTCTAGCCCCCCCATATGGCTGAATTTCGTGATATGGCTCACCAGCTGTTTATCAGATATGGCGAAGCTGCCCTAGGCTGTCTGGCTGCCAAACAGAAGATTGGCTGATTGATCACCTGCTGTACTGATCTGTGCTTCAGGTTGGCTGGGGAAGATCTGTGCTGTATGTTGACTGGGGAAGAGCCACCTGTGGGGTTGAAGACTCACTCCACCAGACATACTGCTGCCTATGTTGCTGCTACCAGGTACATTCCCTTTCTGAAATATGAAGGGCTGTCACCTCGTTCACCTCCCATTACAGCACGGATGTGCTCAGTTGTCACAATGCTGCTTTTGGGTCCTCAGTCCAACAGTATCTATTTTCCTAATTTGTGATGCGCGCCTTGCCCCGCCTCCTGAAGACTGCCAGGAGTCTGCCTAAGTGTGGACAGTGAATTGACTGCCAGGAGTCTGCCTAATTGTGGATAGTGAATTGAATCTACAAAGGTAGAAAGAGCAATTACTTAACCCAAAATTCTATTGCTCATATTAGGTTCACAAACACACGATTCCCCAACATCACTTGGCAAGGCTTGCTTCAGATTCCTGTTTCTTCATGCAGATCTGAGTGCACAGGGGCAGAGCCTGAGAGCCACTTGGTTGGGTGGTGGGAATAATCAAGCTAGAAGTGTATACTGGTTATGAGCATGCTCAGTGGAAGACTGTCTAAATGTGGGTGTGAACAGAATATGGTTGCAGGTTAAGTAGCCTCTGTTGTATTGCTGACTAGATTTCACTTAAGAAGCAGAAAACAGAAGCTATTACTTTTTAAAAAAAATTGTAAAAGCATACAAGATGAACCACAAACTTATAAAATGCACAGTTTGTTTTTGAAACAAGTATCTATTTCTTTGGAAAAAGAGAAATAAATCTATAGTTTCTCAACGAAATGCACTACACTCCTGCGTGCTTGGGATTTTCTGACATCCCATTACTAGAATTCTATTGAATTCTTTTTTCTTTAATGTGCTTAATTTAAGTTTTCGAATGTATAAAACAGTAAAACACATACAACAAAGAAGATATGAAACAAAAATACGTAGCAATTACTGATGGACACCCCACCCCACCCCTGTACAGGACAGCACCCGAAGAATTCTGTTGAATTCTATTTACTAACAAAGTGGACACATGCTGTTTAACAGCTGAACTCAGTTTGGCTTTAAAGGATAGGGGCAGGTCTCTAGATTAGCATCAGTACATGTAACTTTTCACTACTGGAGGGTGTTTTCAATGCATGCTCTTGCATAGTCAGTGTTGTCATAAAGTGGATGTATAGAGCTAGGCCACTAGAAGAACTAATATCACAACTAAAAACATAGTATGCCTGGTTAATTCACTTTACTCATTTTAATTTATGTTTTATTTATTTAAAATTTGGTGACTGGGATAATAGGCACACTGGCAGGAGACAGCCGGGGCCTGTTTACATGTGCGATCAGGGGAAGGGGTTATGAGAGGGAGTGAAATGGCAAAAACAAAGTTATAAAAGTAGGTGCATGAGCACGTACAATAAAATCACAGTACAAGTAATGAATTTTAGAGAAAGACAAAAACAGTGTAAAAAAATGTACATGTAAGTTGGTTACATAAGGTGTAAAAGCCAGATTACAGAGTAAATTATGTTGTAAGCTATACAAATGGTAAGCAAAAATGGGCAAAGACAGGTAACTGACAGGGGGGATGAATAGGACATGGGTGGTTGTAACGTAAGTAAGTACCATTTATTTATACAGAAATTTATGCCATTAGGGTTCAAAGAATCCCTATTTACAAGGCATACCAGTATAGTACAATGTTAAGTTGTGACAAAATACAAATACACAACATTCAAATACACATACCATTCATACAACTTTTGCTACCAAGTGGAGAGAAGAGGAAGAAGCCTGTCTTCAGGGCCCACATATTCAAAGGGAGATGCGGCCCCAAAATAGAAGATCTGATGGAAGCTTGGTATTCAAAAGGAGAAGCGATACATTGTGCATTTCAGATGCAATCACACAAGAAATAATGTACTAGCGTAAAAGGGGTGTGTACATGAATATACTGCACATCCATATATTCAGCCAAATGTGTGGCACATCAGCTCGCATCTCAGATCAGACAGACAAATAGATGGCCTAAATTGGCCTTCCACCCACAGGCAGGCCATGGAACTGCAGGCGGCCATCCTGAGACAGCTCTTCAAAGTGCACCAGGACGTGCCCCTGGCACCCACACACAGCAGTCATGCCAGGATGGAAGCATCCAAAACCACAGGTGCTGGGACACAACTGGCACTGCCCAGAGAGCCACTCCCACACTGCACTCAGGACGTAGACACCCAGCAGCCACATGCCAGTGCTGTCGAGTGCCCCCCAGCACACCGGCTGAGCAGACAGCCACAATGCAGCACACGTACCAGGGGCCATGGCCTGCACCCATGTGGCCTAGTAGTTAGCGAGGTAATCAGTAAGGTAGAGAAGTCACTAGGGAGCAGGACAGGGGTCAGTGGAGAAAAAGGAAAAGACAATAAGGACAGGGATGGGGCTAAAAGGGATAAGGTTATCAAAAAATGAGGATAGTGAATACCAATGCACGTAGTCTGGGTAACAAGCTCCCTGAACTAGTGGCCTTGATGGAAGAGGGACACCTGGATATTGTGGCAGTCACAGAAACATGGTACACAGAGAACCATGACTGGGATGTCAGCATACCAGGGTACATAATCTGCAGGAGGGACAGGGAGGGTAAAATAGGAGGAGGAGTAGCTCTCTACGTAAGGAAAGGGATCAAAGCAATGGAACTAAGGAGCAAAGAGGGAGGAGAGGAGGCACTGTGGGTCACCCTGGAGACAGGAAATGGCACCACAATCCATATGGGGGTTGTATACAGACCCCCTTTTGGAGAGGAAATGAACAAGGAAATGATATAAGGCATCCTTAGAATGGCAGAAAAGGGGGAGATATTGTTGATGGGGGTCTTGAATATGCAAGATGTTAACTGGAGCACCTTTGCTGCAGCCACATCCAAGAGCAGGGTAATTCTTGATGCGCTGCAGGGGGCATGCCTCAGACTGCTAGTGTTGGAACCTACTTGGTAGGAAGCAATCTTAGACCTAGTACTCTCAAACAGGGACGGAGAGAGGATCTCAGATTTAGAAGTGGGTAACCATCTGGAAACAAATGGCCGACCACTAAACAGTGTGGTTCACGATAAACACAGCCGTAGAGTGAAGTCACACAAAGGTGAGGGTACTGGACTTTAGGAGGGCTGACTTTTGTATAATGGGTGAGTGCCTCAGAAAAGAACTAGCAAACGGGCAAGAAGGTGAGGTGCAGGAACAATGGGGAAAAATCAAAGCTGCCACCACAGAAGCAACAAGTCTCTGTGTGAAGCAAATAAAACAAAGGAAAAAAAACTCTATGGTTCTCAAAAGAGGCAGCGGGGAAGGTTAGGGAGAAAAAGATAGCATTCAGGAAGTATAAGGAAACAGAAGGAACAGGACAGAGAACTGTACCAATTAAAGCAGAAGGAAGTGGAGAAGGCAGTCAGAATAGCAAAGGCCCAAACTGAGGAAAAGATAGCCAACTCAGTTAAGAAGAGGGATAAAACATTTATAGGTACATTAGGGAGTGAAGAAAGACCAGGGAGGGATAGTGAAGTTTAATAAAGGGGGCAAAGGGTGACAGTGACAAAGCAGAGATACTGAGAATAATACTTCTGCTCACTATTCACAAAAGAAGAGGCGGGGGAGGTACCTAACCATGTAATAGTAGCACACTGGATGGGGGGGGGGTCGATACCAGTCCATTCACAGAAGAAAGGGTCCTGAAATAACTCCTAAAACTGAAGGTTGACAATGTAATGAGGCCTGATGGGATTCACCCCAAAATTCTAAAAGATCTAAGGGGAGAACTAGTGGCACCACTACCCTTTTTAACAAATCATGGGAGGAGGGTGTGGTACCTGAGGACTGGAGGAGGGTGGATGTGATTCCCCTTCATAAACATAGGAGCAAGGCAGAGGCAGGAAACTACAGACCTATTAGTTTGACCTCAGTGGAAGGGAAAATGCTGGAATCACTTCTGAAAGAAATAATTGTCGAGTACCTAGAGGCCAGCAGGGAACAGGACCCAAGGCAGCATGGATTCACAGCGGGAAGGTCATGTCAGGTGAATCTAATAGAGTTCTTTGAATGGGTGACCAAAGTAGTAGACCATGGAGGGGCCGTGGACGTGGCATACCTAGACTTTAGCAAGGCATTTGACACAGTCCCACATAAAAGATTAATAAACAAGTTAGCCAGTCTGGGAGTGGGTCCCAGGGTTGTAACCTGGGTAAGAAATTGGCTGGACAACAGGACACAGAGGGTAATAGTAAACGGAGTCCACTCCAAAGAAAGGGAGGTTACTAGCGGGGTACCACAGGGTTCAGTACTGGGACCAGTCCTCTTTAATGTCTTTATAGGTGACACTGCAGAGGAACAGGAAGGAAAAAATATGCCTCTTTACAGACAACACAAAGATCTATAGCAGGGTTGATACACAAGGGAGTGGAAAGGATGAGAAGGGACTTGGCAAGGTTAGAGGAATGGTCAAAAGTATGGCAGCTTAGATTCAATGCAAAGAAGTACAGAGTAATGCACCTGGGAAACAAAAATCCAAGGAAAGAGACACAGTGGGGGGTTATTAATGACAACAAAAATGGAAAGGGACCTGGGGTAGTCATGTCAGTTGACCCTAAAGGTAGGTAAGCAATATGAGAAGGCAGTAAGGAGGGCTAAGGAGATACTGGGATGCATCACCAGTAGAAAACAGTAGTTGTTGTCCCTCTGTACAGACAGTTGGTGAGACCCCATCTGGTGTACTGCATGCAGTTCTGGAGACTCCATCTCCGCAAGGACATAGACAGGATGGAGGCAGTCCAGAGGAGGGCAACTAAAATGGTTCAGTGTTGGCACTAGAAGCCATACGAAGAGAGACTAAAAGAGCTTAATATGTATACCCTCGAGGAAAGGAGGTGGGGGGGGATGACATGGTAGAAACTCTCACGTACCTCAATCAGTGTTCCCATTAAGGTTGCAGATCTGGGGGTGCACTGCACCCTCTCCAAAAATGTTCAGGGGTACAAAATAAATTATAAGGGTTCATTCTACTATTTGTACAACATTTTTGTTTGGTACATGTAACCCCTAGATGGCGCTATCCCAGGGGCTACTACCCCTGCCTGATTTGCCTCTAACAGGTTGAGGGGCCTGGATCCAATGGCGGGTGCCTCCACCCAGAGGTCAGGGTTTGCAATAGTTAAACTAACTTGGTCACAGCCCTCTGGGACACTGCAACCCCTTTCTTCCCACTAGTGGCCACACAATATATCAGAATTACCTTCACAGTATACACTTACCCCCAGGTCTGGTTCCGCACTGGGACCTCCTTGAAATGAGATAACAGTGCAACAATCACAGTACAGTACTTTAACATAGACAAATACCTCAGGCAGTATAACTTTGCTGAAACAAGCAGCTCTGATTTATTTAGGGGGATATAACAAGGACAGGGGGAAATCAGGTTAATTAGCTTATCACTCTAATAATCTACCTATGGCTCTGTGCACAGGCCTATCCCTATCAGTTACTGTCCCTGGGTACCCAAGCCCTAGTGGCTAGTCCAAACCGTGGCAGCTGGTAGGGGCCCTTTCACACAGAGAAAAAGGAGAATTAAACAGTCAGCAGTACAGTAATTCCATTTGGATTTAATGTGGCAATTCAACAGGGAGCGACCCTGAATTAGTACTCACGACCTCCAAATAAGATAGGGTCCTTCAATGTCAGCAGGGCTCACTTGAGGTACACAAACCTCTTCACACATCCATATAAAAGAAAGCACTATACCAGGCAGGCTGCATCTGTATCCCGATCGCAATTACTGCACAATACCCGGGAGAACACACAGCAGATTCAGTTCCTGACAGACCGAGTGCAATTTTCAGCAATTCCTCCAGTCTTCTACAGGGTGAGCCTGGTTTCTACTCTTCAGAGATCCTTTGATTCTTTTCACAGGACGGATTCAGTCCTAACAAGCAGTTACATAAGCTGCAGACCGGAACTCTGGGCCTTACACACGTTTTTTTGACTAAAACTGCACACTGAAAAAGCACAGGGCTCCTTCCTTCTTCACTGCCAAAGCTCAACTGAAACTCCAACCGACAAAACCGGGCACTTCCTTTGAGTTCCTCCCAGTTCTTGACTGGATTGGCTGTCACTCACAATAGGCTGCTGCTGTTGGTCCAAAAAGGCACTGAAGTCTAAACTACATCTCCCAGAGTCACTGCCCATACAATCCTCTTGTGGCTGGCTCAGATTATGAGTCCAAGTTCTGATTCGTCCAAGGCACCATTTTAGAGCTAGCTTACCCCACACTGATTGGTCCAGTTCAGCAGTTCAAAACTAGAATGGGAACTAGCAGACACAGTTCTGACTGCAAAGAAAGCAGGTTAGACAAACTGTAATTTCATTATTACTCTAAATAATTTCTGGCAAACAGTTACATCTTTCAGATAGGTTCCCTTTGCACTCCTAGTGACTGCAAAATGAAGTGAATTGGCAGCAGCTCGAGTGGTACTCAGAGGAGCACACAGTCCCCATACAAACTAATTATGTCTGCAAGCAGACAGCTCTTAAAGAGAAGACAGTACCAGAGGCTCTAAAACACTCACTGATAAATGGCTTAAATGCCAAACACCATTCAGGCTTGGAGCATTCAAGCAAGCTCCTGGAAGTCTTTTGGGAACCCCCATTTGCAGGGGGGTTACCTACATATACTTCAAACAGAATTATGGGGTACAGTGTACCCCTTCACACAAAAATATACTTGAATTTCATCATTTGTACTTGAATCAAGTACAGATGGGGGTAAATGGGAACACTGACTTCAAGGAATCAACAAAGTCCAAGAGGGTAGTATCTTTCAGAAAAAGAGATGTGCAAGAACAAGGGGGCATAATTTGAAGATACAGGGGGATGACTTGGGGGGCAACATGAAGTATTTTTTTTTCACAGAGAGAGTGGTGGACACATAGAAAGGCCTTTCTGAGGAGGTCGTGGGGTCAAAAACAGTGGAGGAATTTAAGAATGCATGGGACAGATATGAGGCAATTCTAGTAGGAGGAAGTAGGCTGTTGGTAAAACTAGGATCTGCAGCTTATCCGATAGGTAGGGAAATGGGCAGACTGGGTGGGCCAAGTGGTGCTTATCTGCTGTCAAAGTCTGTTTCTATGTTTCTGCACAGTGGTGGCATGCTCCCATGGTGCCGTAGCCTGGTGGTACTAGTGGCAGCATGACACGGGCCAGGGACTGACCTGTGACACATACCCACGGTGGTACACCGTAGGTGCACACAGTGTGCCCATTCCAGGCCCATTCAACAGGGAGCCACAGACATGTCACCGGTGCCTGCCATGTAGTGCGACACCGCCACAGGGGCACTGCAGTGGGTCTTTGTGGTGTTCCTGTGGTGCACATTGCACAACAATGGGTAGTGCAGGGCAGGGGTGACACAACCTGTGGCCTGGGGGTGACATGGGCATGCCTCATGGCCACCTGACCCTTCTGGTGTTGGGCTTGCAGCCATCATGGGCACGTACATGGCCAGTGTTAAACTGGCCAACTGGGTTACCTGGAGTGGTCCAGGTGAGACCCACACACTCTGGTACCTGGTCACCTTCTGAACACTGACATTCCTTGTGTGTATTGCCATGTTCCTATCATGTGTGGGGGGGTTGGGTACTGCAGGTGACTGTAAGCTGCAAACATAGCTAGTGTGTCACATTCCTGTGGCATACCGATCACAGTGTGTCACCCTGTGCCTTCCCCTGTTGCTTGACCAGGTGGGCCCCCTGTACCTCAGTCTGACCCTGTACATGGCCATGGGTAATAGCACTGTACTCAGGCCAATGCAACCCACTCACCCACCCATCCACACACAAACATTCCATCACACCTGCCTGCTAGGCTGCAGTTCACCTTTGTGCAGTGGTGGTGCAGGCCTGCAAAGCAGGAACTGCGCATGCCTTGGGTATGCAAATGGCCTGAATACATTCCAGTAATGTGCTGCACACGTGAGAAATGGGCTCAGAATGTGCAATGAGGCCATTTGCATATCCCGGCTGAAAATTGCAGTTTTGCACGCCGCACATGTGGCCGCCTATCACACATTTCCCTATGCCCTGCACAGATCTCAGGGCACCTGCCGCCCCACACATCTTCCACTTTGTGATCACACATGCTCGGGATATTCAGCCGGACATGCACGATTGCATCTTATGGCATCTTACTCTTGACTAATGAGAATGTTGGACCAGACACCTTTCTAGAAATTACTAGGGAAGAGATTCAGGCAGAGTTGAAGAATATTAAAATAAACACCTCCCTCGGTTCGGATTCTCTCCACCTAAGACTCCTGAAGGTGAATGAACCCTGGTTATTAGAACCCATGCACAAATGTTTTATTCTATCCTTACATACCAGCATAGTTCCTAAGGACTGGAGGTCAGCAGTAGTAGTCCCTATTTATAAAAAGGGTGACCATGGAATTACATATAACTACAGACCAATTAGCTTAACCAGCGTATTGGGAAAGGTAGTGGAATCGATTATTAAGGAGAGACTAGACCATGAAATTAAAACCAAAAAGTTTATTGATAATGGCCAACGTGGTTTGAAGAACCAGAGATCATGTCTTACTGCTAACTTGGTTTTCTACGAGAGAATAAGTACCCTGTTAGAGAAAAAAAAAACAGTCGATGTCATCTGTCTCGGATGTATGTAATACTTTTGACAAAGTCCCTCATTCAGGCTTGATCAAAAAAATGATCCAAATTAGTATCAATCGACTAATAGTCAACTGGATTAACTCTTGGCTAAGTGACAGAGTCCAAATGGGTAGAATTAGGGAGTACCTATCTGGTGAGGGATTAATGACCAGTGGTGGGCCCCAGGGATCGGTGTTGGGTCCGGCCTTGTTTTCCCTTTTTATTTCTGATATTAACACAAATCTCAAAAGTTATTCCTTAAAATTTGAGGATGACACCAAAATCACTAATGTGGTGAACTCAGAACAGGATATCCAAACCGTTATAGATGACCTTATTTACTTGGGGCTATGGGCACAAAAAAATGGTATGGAGTTTAGTACCGACTAGTGTGTTGTGATGCATTTGGGTGATAATAATCCTTATAACATCTACTCCAACAGCTACTAAATAGCTCTAATTCACTATTTTTGTTTTCTCTGTGCATCAGCTCTAGCTAGCAGGAGTGTTGTAACATCAACAAGCATTTGTCAATGCCGAATGTTTGCTTGCTGGCATTGGCAGAGGTAGTGTAGAAGTTACAGAGCTGCGTAATAGGAATGGCAGTGAAGTATTGAACTGAAGCCAACCCCACCACCACCCTGCAGAGAGTGACAGGCATTGGGGTGTGCGTTTGGGTCGTCAGGCATAACGGCCACGCCATTTCACCACACCCCACTCTGCAGAGACTGACAAGTGTCACGTGTTCCTTGGGGTCTTTTGCCTTATGCTAATTCCCATTTCATTAGGAAATACGGGTGAGATGGGTGCGATATAGAGAATGGGGTGAAGTTTGGGGTCAAGAGTCCAAGGCATACCTCGATGCCTCTCAGTGACTGCAGGATGTGGAATGGTATGAGCATCACAGGCAAGAATCCCAAGTCACACCCCTGATTCCTGTCATTCTCTATAGGGTTGGGCGATTTAGTTGAAAAGCCTAATACCTCAGGCATTCGCTGGTATTTTAACTCCAAATTTTCAACATGTTTGTTTTGTGACCCCACCTCATGAACACGGGAATATCAGTTTGGTAGCCGAAAGCTGCTTATGCACAGTGACTACGGCATTTAGCACCACAGGTGCAAAAATATTCCGAACAGGATGTAAAAAATGACAGCTGTACTCTTTCATGGGGAGGTGTAAAAATGGCTGTGTTGCAAATGTGTAGTAAAAATATTTAAAAAAATAGTGAAGTCACGAGCATACATAGAAACTGTGCAACGCACACCCGTTATATAATTAGGTTGGGGATTTTGTTATAGCAGATTGTCAACTCAGGCATTTTGGTGCCTCCGATCATGAACAGTGTCACTGTGATTTTCTTTATCTGTGCCGAACAATGATTTCCCACAGCGACCATGCATCTCTGCACTGAAAGTGTGAAAACACACTTCGCCATGTTGTGAAAAATGGCAGCTGTACTGTTCATAAGGAAGTGTTGAAAATGCCACTAGTGAAAATCTGACTGAAAATATTACAAAGTCATGAACTAACGAGGATGTGTGAAACTGCACAATGCTCACTCGTAACACAGTCATTTTATGGACTTTTGTCACCAAATTTTCAACATAGCCATTTTAAGACCTCTGCTCATGAACAGTGTAACTGTGATTTTCTTAATCTGTCCTAAACATTGCTTTCGCACACCAACAGCACCATTGTGCGCTACATGTGCGATAACACATTTTGGGTGACATATGAAAAATTGCAGCTGTACTGTTCATAAGGAAGTTTAATAAAATGGACATATTGAAAATCTAGAGTGAAAATCTTAAATTTGCAAACTTACGAGCATGCATAGGAACTGTGCAACGCACGCTCGTAAAAGTCATTTTTAGGAATTTTTTCCCCAAATTTTCAATGTAGCCATTTTAAGACCTCTGCTCATGAACAGTGTCACTGTGGTTTTGTTAATGTGTCCCATACATTAAGTTTGCACACCGACTGCGCCATTGTGCGCTATATGGGCGGAATCACATTTTGGGCAGGATGTGAAAATGACACTGTACTGCTCATAAGGAGGTGTGGAAAATGGCAATGTTGGACATATGGAGGAAATATTGAAAATTGCAAACCTACGATCGCATGTGGAACTGTGCAACGACACTCGTAAAACAGTCATTTTAGGAATTCTGTCACCAAATTTTCAACATTGCCATTTTAAGATCTCTGCTCATGAACAGTGACACTGTGATTTTCTTAATGTGTCCATACACTGAGTTCGCGACAACGCATCAAGCGCCATTGTGCGCTACATGGGCGTAACATCGCTTTGGGTGAGATGTGAAAAATGACAGCTGTACTACTATAAGAAGGTGGAAATGGCAATGTTGAAAATCTGGAGTGGAAATATGGAAAATTAAGAAACCTATGAGCGCAGGAACCGCGCAACGCACGCCAGAAACAGCTATTTTAGGAATTTTTCACCAAATTTTCAACATAGCTCATTTCAAGACCTCTGCTCATGAACAGTGTCACTGTGATTTTCTTAATTTGTCCCAGACATTGATTTTCAAGACACTGACTGCGCCTATTCTGCGCTACATGGGCGGAACACATTTTGGGTGAGATGTGAAAATGACAGCTGTACTACTCATAAGAAGGTGTGGTGAAATTGCAATGTTGAAAATCTGGAGTGAAAATATTGAAATTTCATTTAACTTACGAGCCCGCGAGGAACTGCGCAACGTGACGCTGTTAAACAGTCATTTTTGAATTTTGGCACCACATTTTCAACATGGGGGTTTGGGCCCCTTCTCATGAATGATGTCACCGTCATGGCGGTATTCGCCTGAAGGGTGATTTCACAGTCACTCGCGCGAAATCACCCTTTTGGCCCGATACCGCCATGACAGTGACATTATCATTCATGAGAAGGGGTCCCAAAACCCCATGTTGAAAATTTGGTGCAAAATTCCAAAAATGCCTGAGATATGCAATAAAGTTGAAACCCCCTATCTAGCCCATTATACAGCTTAGCGCATTTCTCAGTTCGCGGGTCGGCTTTGAAGAGTGCAGACGTGTTCCCGTCCACCAAGATCATCGCGCTGGAGTCCGGAGGTAAGTATGGGGTGGGGTGGGGAGGCTGGGTACAGTGGTGGGTGCGGGTTGTGGGGCGGGTCGAGACGCACCGCTGGACCGCTTTTTTTCTTACAGGTAAAAAAAAAAAAGACGCCATGGAAGTTTGCCACGCTTGGGTACTTCTAGTGGCACAAGGACTTTGGAGAACAGTCGACGGGGATTGGGCAATCACGGCAAATGACTGATTGCCACGCTAGTGGCTCCCCAGCGTGGCATCAACTACTGGGATGGGGAGGAGACAGATGCAGCTCAGCCGATGGGGATTGGCCACCCGTCGGCTATACACTGCGTATGGGGGCGCGATGTCATGGGGAGCTGCGCGCGAGCAGCTTCTTATCACTGCTCACTCAAGCGTAGCTCCTTTCAATCAGCGTTACTGCATTTTGGAGCGTGTCATAGACAGCTCCAAAATGCATTGGCTTACAGGGGCCGTGCCTGCCAGCACACTGTCTGAATTGGAGGAGGAGGTGACACACCTCCGAAATCTCCGATGATGGCACTATGTTTCTTGCACATGCGTGCAAGCAAACATAAAAATACAAATAATGAATTAGAGCTATTTAGTAGCTGTTGTCTTACAGAAACCCCAGTTAGTGTGCTCTCACGTATCTGCTAAACGAATTGTTGCCATTTGTGCTCCCTGAATAAGAAGTTACAAGGCTCTGCTGTTGCTAAACTAATTTTAAAGCAATACACATGCTAAATCTAAGGGCATGGCTACATCACTGTCACATGAGACAGGGGGCAACCTGGAAGAAAGAAAGCCAATAAAACTATTTGTTATGGTGATCCCCAGGGTTCGTAAAACTACCATACAGCTAGCAGGCAATTTAGGAAAAACTCCAAATAGCAGACAGAGGGAAGGACACACTAGGATTTAACATACATATCAAAACACTCTACGTAACATATGTTTTTGCACATTCTGGGTGGACTACTCCTTTAATCTAGAAATAGGGCTTTTATAATCCCCCTTATACAGGGCCTATGTGAGACTGCACCTCAACTATTGCTCCCCACTGTGGAGTCCATATTTGTGGAGGGATTTAGATTGGAGGGTGTTCAGAGAAGAATAACGAGAATGGTGAACGGTCTAACTAACCCTATGAACACAGATCACAAAAGTTTAACTTGTATTCACTGGAGTTAAGAAGAACTAGGGGGGGATCTCTTACAAATGTTTAAAATCTCGAGAGACCCTGATTTGATGTCTGATTTGGGATAAATTCTCAACCATAGAGAAATCACCCTTAGAAGCCACAAGTACCAGCTTATGCTTATATAACCCCTTAGTGGCACCATCCCAAGGGCTACTACCCCTGCCTGCTTGGCTAGTAGCAGGTTAAGGGGCCTGAGTTCTGAAACGGGTGCTTCCACCCGGAGGTCAGGGTTGGTAGTGGTCAAACTAACCTGGGCACAGCCCTCTGGGACACTGTAACCCCCCTCTTTCCCCTCTAGTGGCCTGAACACTGTACAATTATCACTTTCACAATACCCCTGGTATACCACACAAGTACCCACACTGTTTACACTTACCACCAGGGCTGGTTCCTCTGGCTCGACCCTGGGGACCCCCTGTAAAACAAGGTTATGCACAGCAACAGTACAGTACTTTGAGCACAAACTTGAACCACAGTCAGATTACATGCAGAAAAAGATCTGATTTTTTCAGGTGACTTGAACAAGGGAGGGGCAAAATCAGGTTAATTAGCTTAAAGGTTATATCAATCAAGCAGTTATGCATGCACTTTGAGTCCCCCTACACAGTCTACCTCTGGGTACCCAGATGGAGAAGAGGTAGGCTAGCCTGGACCATTGCCCGGGGTTACAGCTGGTTGGGGCCCTGTGATGGAAAACACAACATGCACAGCACACAATATTTGTAATCCAGAGCCAGAGGGCTCAGTTCGAAAAGGAAATGAAACAACAAGACAATCAGATGACACACTCAGATTAAGCTGTTGTTGCAGGGAGCTACCCTGGTATTTACTCATGATACCCAAGACTGGACACAGGCTGGACGAAAATCGAGACTGCAGGTGGTTGATCTGGAATGCCAGGAGAAGCAGGGCCCACACGAGTCACAGAGGCGTCATTCCTGTTCAAGCGTGGAGCAGGTGGCTGATCCACAGGCAGGTCTCTCGTTGATGGCTTCTCTGTGCAGTGGGTAGTCTGGCTGGGCCAGTCTGGCAAGGCCCAGACCGCAGGGAGACAAATTTGGATGCAGTCCGTTTTGGGCTGGATACAGCTTCCAGCAAGCAGAACACAGTTCACACAGTGGGGAACTAACTCACAACCCACTAGCAGCTCATAGCACATTTACATGTAAGGGAATTCTACTGTACCAGGCAAAGCGCTCCCCGGTCACAATCGCAAAGTCTCTGCATACACCGGGAGCTTAGGGGTAGCTGGAACTCCTGACAGGCCAATCGATTCAGCAAAAATCTCGGTCTTCTTCAGGTTGAGTCTGGCCCACTTCAGTAGCTTACTTTAGTCACACAAACTTGATTTATCCAAAATAATTCTTCTCTCCTTTCAGGAGCAACAGACAGACATGCGGCCAAAACTCAGCCTTTTCACAGTTCTCCCATGTGAATCCACTCAGGATTGCTGCTCAGAATTACTTCAGCTCCTTACTCTTCAGTTTCCAGCTTAGATCTAACTGAAAACTGCAGGCAGCCCGGGACTTCCCCAAGATCCAAAAGGTTTGGTTGGCTGATTTGGCTGTCAGTCAAGGCAAGAGCTCCCCCTTCAGTTGCAAAAAAGACGCAAAAAGTTAAAAACTACAATTCCTACAGATTTTGACTTTGGACAGCTCCTGTAGTCCGGCTACATTTTAGGTCCCACCAGTACTGTTTAGTCCAATTTGCAGTCCAGGACCAAGATAGTGGAGACAAACAAAACAGTCCTTGCTACAAAGAAAGCAGGTTAGACAAACTACACTATCATTATCACTCTAAATGATTTTCAGCAAATAGTTACATCTTTCAACAGAGCTCCCTCTTAGATTACAAGAGCTGCAATCAGGCAGCTCTTAAAGAGACAGTACACAGAGGCTATACATGCTCTGGTAATCACATTTAAACTGCTAAAATGCAGAACACCAGCCTGGCAGTGAGCATTTAGGCAAGCTCAAGGAAGACTTTTTGGGAACCCCCATTTGTAGGGGGGTTACACTTACATATCCAAGAGGTAATGATAGGAGAACTTATTTCACACAGAGACTTATTCCCTGGTGGAATTTATTCCCTAGAGAGACTGCAAAAGCCAATAATCTCAGTCTCTTTAAAATAAAGTTAGATAAGTACACGTTAAAAAGGTTTAAACAATGCCCATTGTCAACGGGGATGTACTTAAATGGGCTTTATGCCTTCTGTACGTCTAACCTTTTCCTAGTATGACTCCTAGTATCTTCTGAATATACCATTATTTTGTGCCGGCACATCTTAGTTGGGTGGTGCAGGCACTTTTACGATGCAGCCTGGGACCTTTGAATATGGGTCCCCTGGTGCATTAGTAAAGTGGTTTGAGAGAGTAGAGGGAGGAAGAGGGATGGGGAGAGGGAGGCTCATGCATCTGTGTGTTGTTGTTGGCTTTTTTGCCCTTTAACCTTGCGTCTTCCCTGTCCTTCCTTTTAGGTCAGCCAAAATCAATAAACTTGTGGTGAAATATAAATGCATTGTATGCTGAGTTTACATGTGTGTATGTGTGTGTGTGTGTGTGTGTGTGTGTATATATGTATGTGTATGTGTCTGTGTGTGGAGTGTGGTCAAAACATTTTTTTAATCTTGGAAAATTATGCAACAAAGTTTATAAGAAGAGGGGGCATCTGCATGACCCAAAAATGTCTTGAGCTGTTGAGCATTTGACAGGGTGTAAACACCTCTCACCTTAATTGCATGAATTTACTAGAGACACTGCTGATGCACGTCATATACAAGACCAGCATCCAATCCCATAGCAGTGAGCTGAGAGCCTAAAAAGTTGCATTATGAACAGAGTGGATTTGCTTGAGTGCAAACCAATATTTATGAGAAGAAACCCAAGCACCTATGAGGATAAAACTTGCTTTACCTTTTTGAGGTTGGTTTAGGCTTTGAACTAAAAATTGGATGATAAATAATAGGGTTGTGCAGCCACCTGATGGTCTAATAGCTATCATCCTTTCTTGTTGTGTGGGGAGAATTGCATTTGATTCCTTGGCCTAGCATTCTAGTGCAGGTCAGTGTCGGGTCCTGGGAGCTCGTAATAATCCTGATTTTTTTTTTATACTTGACAGACGCAAGGTAAAGAGAGGATTAAGATTATAGGAGCCAGGAAGGTGTCCAGGAGACTTACCTACAGGAGGCTTTTTTTAAACATCTCCCAAGTGAATAATAAATACTCAGTACCTGAATATTTGTGCCCCCCCCCCCCCAAATGAATAGAATATTCCACTGAATATTTGGGGAAGGTAATTGCAATCCTTGTTGGATAAGATGTCTTCAGGTTAGGGAGAAAGAGAGAGGCACATGTCTTTGCATGTCCACCTTTGGTAGTTGAGGAGAAGGGTGCCATGCCAGCGAATTATTATGCCCATGTGCCTTCCACAACATTTGGACAGAGAGCCTGCCTGATGGGAGGTCAGAGTCAGCGATTTTAAGACCCTTTTTGAACACCATAGGGTAAAAGAATGGGATCACCAGCATGGGCCTGTGTACATGGACGTTATAGCGGTCAGTGACTGTGGATGAGCATTGGGGTGATGGTGGAGCAACGAGAGAATAGTTGGAGAAAATCTAGAACTGAAAATAGTTGCTGGCCAGTCAGCACAGCAGCATGGTTGAGAATGATCCTGGATTGCGGGGAAGGGGGATTGAGGATCTCAAAGGATGCTCTCCTTCTCCGGGAAGAGCTGATGCCGGTCTCTGCCACAACACTGCCACCTGTGAGACTACAGTTGGAAGTCTAGGTTGGTGTGACTAGGGAGGGAGGACACCAGCTGGCTTCTTATGTTGCCACATAACGTGCGCACATTGGAGCTCTTACTGTCAGGGTCCTGGGGTGGGGGATAAGATGGATAGTGGAGGAAACAAAAAGTGGAGAAATAGGAAACAAGAGAGGGTTGGCAGCACAATCTGGATAGCCATGTATGCAAATGCTCAAAGTCCTGGCAATAAGATAACAGACCTAGAAGCCACCTGACAGATGCGGACCTGGACATAGTAGCAATTACTGAGGCCTGGTGCAATGAAAACCAGGACTGGGATGTAGCCATACCAGGATATAAGACAAAAAACCTCAGTGCAAAAGCACTGAGGCAAGGGTTACCCCAAAGGGAACTGGCAGTAAAGCCAAGTTTCAAAGAAATACAAAATCACACATACCCCATAATGTAAAGCATCATGGGATATAGACGCCAATCACCATGACATTTTAGGCTGGTTCAGTTTCAAGCAAGATTGCATGGTACCAAATGGCCTCTCACAAAATCTGCAAAGGGTGCAAATGGAAGAAGGGCTCTGGTTTATTTCTCCCGGCATATGATATAGTTGAGGCACACTGATGAGTCCTGGGTAGGATGAAACACGGGTCTGTATCTTCTGTTTGCAACCTTTGCAGATTGTGTGAGAGGCCTTTTGGCACCATGCATTCTTACATAAAGCTGAACCAGCCTAAAATGTCATGGTGATTTGCATATACATCCCATGATGCTTTGCATTATGGGAGTATGTGTGATTTTCAGAAAAGACAGGGTAGGCAAAAAAGGTGGAGGAGTGGCTTTTTATGTTAAGGACTAAATAAAAGCCACGGAAATACAGACAGAGCAGAGAGGAACTGAGGTACTGTGGGTCACCCTGGAAACATGTTATGGGGCCATTATTTACATAGGAATGATCTGCAGACCTCCAGTACAGGGGAGAGAGGTGGATAAGGACATGATGGGAAGGGGGAGGTTTTGCTGGTGGTGGACTTCATTCTACCAGATGTGGATTGGAACTTACCAGCTGCAGCAACAGTCAGAAGTAGGGACATCCTGGACTCCCTGTAAGGGGTGTTCCTCAGGCAACTAGCTAAGAAGCCCAGTCATGGGGGGTGGGCGATACTAGATCTGATACTGACAAATGGGGACAGTGTTACTGACGTCATGGTGGGTGACAACCTGGGGTCCAGTGATCACCATACAGTGTGGTTCAGTGGAAGGACTAGGCCAGAACTGAAACGCACTAAGACAAGGGTCCTGGACTTCAGGAGGGCCGATTTCAGGAAAATGGAAGAATGCCTCAGGGTTGCTCTGGCAGGGATAGAGGATCTTGTGGGAATTGAAGAACTGTGGGCAAAAATAAAGGGGGGCAATGAAAAAGTAACAAATCTCTGTGTCAGGTAGGTTAACAAGGGCAAAGGAAAAAGTGATTGCTGTGGTTCTCTAAAGATGTAGCAGAAAAGTAAGTGCAAAAGAAACCTAGCATTTAGAAAGTACAAAAAGACACAGAAGGAAGAGGACAGGGAAGGCTACCAGGAGAAACAAAGGGAGGCAGGGAAGGCAATTAGATGCGTAAAGGCACAAACAAAGGAGAATATTGCCCAGTCAGTAAAAGACGGGGATAAAACTTTCATTCGATATATATAAGCGAGAAGAGGAAGACCAAAGGGGGAATAGTAAAGATAAAATGGGAAGAAGGGGTTTGCGAAGAGGACCAAGAGAAGGCAGACATACAGTACTGAACAAATACTTCTGTTCAGTACTTACAGAAGAAGGGGTAGGTGACGAGCCAAAGGTAAGGGACAAGGGCACTGGAGGTGGACGCCAGTCCTTTTACAGAGGAGAGAGTCCTCACGGTACTAGCATAGTTAAAAGTAGACAAGGCAATGGGACCTGATGGGGTGCACCCTAGGATACTGAGGGAGCTAAAAGAGGTGCTGGCTGCACCTCTTACAACTCTGTTGAACTTATAATTAGAAACAAGGGAGGTTCTGAGGGACTGGTGGAGGGCAGATGTGGTCCCACTTCACAAAAGTGGGAAAAGGGAGGAGGCAGGAAATTGCAGACCTGTCAGCCTGACTTTGGCAGTGGGCAAAGTAATGGAAACACTACTGAAGGAAAGGATAGTGGAATACCTTGTAACCAGTGGATTACAGGATCCAAGGCAGCATGATTTCACAGGGGGGAGGTCTTGCCAGACAAACCTGATCGAATTGTTTGACTGGGTGACAAGCGTAGTGGATCACGGAGGAGTGGTAGATGTGGTCTACCTGGATTTCAGTAATGCCTTCGACACCGTTCCACATAGAAGAGTGGTGAACAAGCTGGCATGTCTAGGAGTGGATCAAGAAGTTATAAATTGGGCAAGAAGTTGGTTAAGCAACAGGAGTCAGAGTGTGGTGGTAAATGGTGTCCACGCTGGAGAAGGCAAGGTGGCCAGCTGGAGAAGGCAAGGTGGCCAGCGCGGTGCCTCAGGGCTCAGCGGTAGGCCTGGTCCTCTACAGTCTCTTTATTAGTGGCATTGTGGAAGGGCTAAAAGGGAAAGTATGCCTGTTCATGGATGACACAAAATCTGCAACAGAGCAGACACAATGGCGGGGGGGGGGGAGATATGATAAAGTTGGAAGAATGGTCAAGGGTTTGGCAGCTGGGTTTCAATGCAGAAAAGTGCAAAAATGATACAGTTGTGGCACAGAAACCCGGGGGCTATTTACCAATTGGGAGGGGAAGTACTAGCAACCACCAAAAAGGAAAGAGACCTTAGGGTATTCATTTCTGATCACCTGAAGGTAGCCAGACAGTGTGATTAGGCAGTTGGGAAGGCTAGCAGGATACTCGGGCGCATAGGGAGGGGTATCACCAGTAGGAAGCAGGGGGTAATATTACCCCTGTACAGATCACTATTAAGACCCACCTTGAGTACTGTGTCCAGTTCTGGAGGCCCCACCTCAGGAAGGACATTGATAAAGATGGAGGCGGTACAAAAAGAGAGCAACCAAAATGGTGTAGGGCCTACATTAAAAGCCCTATGAGGAGAGACTCAAAGAACTGAATATGTACTCTCTGGAGGAGAGGAGGGAAAGGGGGGGATATGATAGAACCCTTCACATATCTAACAGGAATTAATAAGGTACAGGAAGGTAGCTTTTTCCATAAAAAAAGAAGCTCGAGGACAAGGGGTCATGCTATGAAGTTGGAGGGGGGGGGTGCTTAGAGAAAATGTGAGAAAATACTTCTTCATGGAGAGGGTGGTGGATGCCTGGAACAACCTTCCATTGGAGGTGTGGGTGCCAAAATGGTGACAGGATTCAAACATGCATGGGACAGGTACAAGGGGACGCCAGTAGTAAAGCAAGGGGAGGAGACGACCGGAGATCAAGTAGGGTCTGCGTTGGCACAGCAGGCAGGGAAAACTGGGCAGATTAGGTGGGCCAAGAGGTCCTTATCTGCAGATAACGTCTGTGTTTCTGTGTTAAACCCAGGGGATGAAATTTCCTGACCTGCATGAATGATGTCCAGTACACTTGGGCCCCTTACAGACTCCTTTACTCTTTACTTATATCTGCTCTGGAGGAGGGGGACATACCTTTTCCCATTTTGCCTTCACATAGGGGAACAAGGCAGGGAGCTGGAAGGAGTACTACAGGTAGGGGGTGATAGACTGGGTGATTGCTATTCCTGATAAGGAACACAGTGAGGATGGAAAAGGTACAGATTAAAATAACTGGAAAAAAAAAATACGGTAGCATTACAAGAATATATACACTTTACCATTGAAATTCTTGCAGTAGTAGTAGACTTTTATTTCTTAAGCGCCTATTCTGGGGGGTTCAGAGCACTGTACAACATAAACATCCGAGCAAATAAAACAGTTACAATGAACATTTGTTAAAATTAATAAATAGCTAATAAATAACGAATATAAAATTCACAGTGTAATCCTCAAAAGCAGGTGAAAGTGTGGTAGCAAAGGCGCAAAGTTGTCATAGATTACCAAAAGCCTCCCAAATGAGGAAAGGCTTCAGGCCCCTCTTAAAGGGCTCCACTGAGGGGTCCTCCCTCAGTGACCTGGGAAGCCTGTTCCACAGGGCTGGGCCTGCTAGTGCAAAGGCTTGCTCTCCTGATGACGTCAGCATTGTAATGGGAACAGCTGAAGGCCCACCTCCAAGGAGCGGAGGGGGAGAGAGGTATGATAGGGTATGATAGGGAGTCAGCAGGTCTCTCAGGTAACCAAGCCCCAATCTGTATAGTGCCTTGTAGGTTAGCAAACTGACCTTGAAGGTAATATGCCACTTCACCGACAGCCAGGGCAGTTCACATGGGACCAGGGTTATATGACAGGACCTGAGAACGCCCATCGATAACTGGGCCACTGTGTTCTGCACCAGCTGCAGACATTGTAGGGCACCTCCACTCACCCTGAAGTATAAAGTGTTAAAGTAATCAAATCTAGAAGTAACAAATGCATGTATCCGTGATGGCAGGTCTTCGGGGGGGCCGGGGGATCAAGGTTTTAATCCAGGTGATGTTGCTGCAAAGGTAAAAGCCATTCCAGACCACAGCTGACAACTGAGCCTCAAATGTTAACCTGTCATCCAGAATGACCCCTAGATTCTTAACTTTAGAAGAGGCTCTTAACCCAAGTAAACCAAGCCGCAAGCTGGTCCCCTCAGCGGCGCCCCCTACACCCAGCCTTCGACCAGGCTCAGTCACTTGTATCTCTTTTTTGTCCAGGTTGAGTCTTAATCAGTTTGATGACATCCAGTCCAGAATCTCTGCTAGGCACAGATTTAGTACTTTGACCACATCCAGCATAGCAGGTGCAGAAGACTGATGCAGCTAGGCATCACAGGCATAGCAATGAATGAATACTCGGACCATGTTGTCTAATGTTCCCTCCCATGGGGCAGCACATACACCACAAACAGTATGGTTGAGAGGATTTACTCTGGGGCACACCACAGAACAGGGGCCTCGGGAGTGAGGGGAAAGTACCGATCTGTGTCCTATCTCTGAGGAAGGACTCAAACCAGCAGATGACTGTGCTGGTGAGTCCACAGTACTCCCTGAGGTGATCCAGGAAGAACACGTGATCCACTGTGTCAGAAGCTGATGAGAGTTCTAGGAGGACAAGAACTGATCTCTCTCTTCTACCTCTCGCCCTGAGAAAGTTGTTATTCACCCTGACGAATGCTGTCTCAGTTCTCTGTCTTGATCTAAACCCAGAGTGGAGAGGTTCACCTGTGTCAAAGGCCGTGAGGTGTTCCTCAAGTTGCAGCACCACCATCTTCTCTATAACCTTCTCCAAAAGGGGATATTAGAGACTGGTCTGTAATTCACCAGGCAGTCCGGGTCCAAAGATGGTTTCTTTAGGAAGGGTCTCACCAGAGCATCTTTTAGTTCCTTCAGAAAGACCCCTGTGAGAGGGAGCACCAGATAGCTATGTGAACGTTGGGCCCAGGAACCCTAATCGCAACTCCAGGATCGCCACACAAACCTCATCCATCAAAAGTGGCCTAAACCCGTTCCAGACATGCAGAGGGGCATCTGCCCATATCCAGCTTGACCCTGCTGGATCATGACACCCAGCTGGTGAGATCCCAGACCAAATCGAGGACACTGTCAGGAAAAAAAACAAGCAAACTCTTTGCAGTGAGTAGATGAATTTGCTCTTACCAGTTGCAGACAGACTGGATGGAGTAGTCTGTCCACAATCCTGAAGAGCCGATCTGGTCGATTTCTGTCTACTGCGATTGCCCTGGACAAGAATGCTGCCTTCATATGGGAAATTGCCCTTTGATACTCACCGTACTGAGTCTTCGAGGCCAGTTTATCCTCCTCAGACTTTGATCTCCTCCAGCAACGCTCCAACTTCCAACCCACAGACTTCAGCTTCCTGAGCTCCCAGCAAACCACAAGGATCTCAAGCATAAAGTCCAGGGTTGTATGCGGACTTGTGCAGCTGCATCAAAGGCCAAGGTAATGTCCCTGTTATAGGCCAACACTGTCTTTCTGATCCAGTCTCACAAACAACCATCATGCCCAAGAGATCTATTACCGTCTTTAGTCCTTCTGGGGACAGCCCCTTCAAAGGGCGATAGTAAACCATCTCCAGAGGGACGGACTATGGGCGGGGGCTGAATGAGAACTTCAGCATGCAATGATCCGACCAACTGAATTGATCAATCTGGAAGCTGTTAATTTCAACCCCCAGTGAGAATACTAAGTCCAAGGCATGACTGTTGATGGGTCATAGAGATACCTGTGCTAGGCTCAGTGATTCCTTCAACTGGAGGAAATCCTGACCAGATTGAGAGAGTTCATTGTCAATCCAGGCACTGAAGGTGCCCAGAATTAACCATCTGGGCAAATCTAACAAAATCTCAACGAAGTCCACGACTGTCTGCAGGAAAACCCTCTCGTGCCCCGGAGGCCAGTGCACAAAAAGGATCCTGCACCTGGACGCACATGCACAGTCACGCATTCAAACAGCAAAGTTTCCCCAACTAGGTGCACAGTGAAATTCAATTTGGATCTAAAGCAGATGAGTATTAATTTCTTGCAAGAAAGGAAATGGACAGTTACAGTGACCTTTATTAAGCTATGTTACCTGTTTCTGAATTGAAATATTTTGTTAAGAATTGATTACTTTCTGATCTAATAGCTTCTTTTTTTTTTTTTTCCCTGCTCTTGACCCTGGGAACTCTCTCAGGCATTCGCTTACCCTCTGCTCTACCTCCGGGCCTGAAACTCCTCTTCCTCCTGGCACCAGTCCAGCTATCCCCTTGGCTCTGATCCCCCCCCCCCCGAGGTGGGGCTGCCCTGACCGCCCAGGGTGCTGTATCTTGAATTCAGGCCAAACTGGGCTCAGCGCAGGAGTAGAGTGAGTCTGGCCATTGGAGTGTGGCAGAGAGGGTGGTGCCATCACCTATTCCAGAGAGCAGGGTTTTCTTAATAGGCACGTCTGTCCCCGCGGAGCAAGGCCAGCAAGTCAATGTAGTGCCGTGCTCCACCCCCAGGCATTGCGTCGCATTGCTATGTTGGTGACCCCCAGCTGCAGCCAGAGGTCACTCAATGAGCGGACGCTGGCCTGAGCCACCCCACCCCCCAGGAAGAGAGAGCAGTCTGTCGGATGCTTAATCTCTTCCCTGCCCTGCCAACCCCCGGCAACCCGGGCTCGCTTCCGAACCCAGGTTGCCGGCATGGCGCGAGGTGTGGCGTCCAGCGCCTCAACCCTAAGCACCACCGGGCCATGATCTGATAGCTTCTGTCAGTAAGATAAATGTAGTCCCATTTTTTGGCAGTTTGAAAGTATATCTGCATTCAGGTACACAGGGACAGGTCGAGACCCAGGTGATTTTTTTTATTCCTACTCCACAATCACGGCGTTTATATCATCTGAGCATTTTTTTTCCCCGGGGAATAAAATATTGTTCTGGGCATGCATGACTGAGGTGCAATAATTACTGTAAATTCTGTGAAGTACAATGTGCTAAAAGTGAATCTACTTTTATCTGCATTCTGTTTTTTTGCCCTACAGGTGGAAGAGGCGTTGGAATCTGTGAAAAATGCCACCAATGAGCAAGACCTGGCACATCGTTTCAAAGAGTTTGGGAAGGAGATGGTTAAATTGAATTATGTGGCTGCTAGAAGGCAACAGGTGGGAAAATTGTGAAAATTAAAGGAAATCTCTTCTTCTCCCCCAACCCCCCTTCCTGCTAATTGGAAGGCTTGGCCTGTAGTTCAATGGACAAGCAGCTAGCTACTCCCACTTTCCTGAGCCATATAAGCAGTTCCTCTCAGCCTCCTTCTGAAGCGTTTTTTTCTTTGTTGGCTGGAGGCTCTGGCTGTCTGTCCTCTGCAGCTGGCTGGGGTCTGCCCTTGGCTGCTTCTGTTTGTCGCTGCTGGACTTCTGCATTTGTTTTCCTGCTTCTGGTTTGTATTTTACCTCCAGCTGTGTGCTTCTTTCCGTCATTGTGCCTTGTTTTCTGTGTTTGTGTGTCTTTGTTTTGGGCCTTGTTCCCTGTTCTCCATGTTTGTGTGTTTTGGTTTTGTCTTTTGGGGCTTTGTTTCTAAGCTCCTAGGCCCAGATATTCAAACTGCGCCAGGCTGTGGCACAGGCTTGGGTGCAGCTCAACTTGGCTGTGCAGGGGTGTGGACTGGGTGATATTTAACGGAGCTGCGCCATGGCTCAGCAGCTTTGAATATCGCACCCTGGCCACCCCCAGTGTGCATGGCACAATATCACTGCGCCAGCGCAAGTGGCCAGAGTGGAGCATGGAGATGCGCTAGTGCAAGTCCTATTGCGCCATGCACAATAACTGTGATATTCAAAACTTGACATGCAAATGGGGCCATAATGTATGCAAGGTGCACATGGGGCCATTTGCATGTCATTATGACCCATTTGCATGCAGGTGCGCTGATCCACGATGGCTTGCACCTGGCACCCTGCCAGGCAGCAGCCGTCGGGGACAGACGCCCCCTGCAGTCCGATCGCAGGCATTTGTATAAAAAATAATTTGTCCTATATCCCTGGTGGTCCAGTGGACCACTGTCTGCCCAACCGCAGGCATCTGTATAAAAAAAAAAAAAAGAATACGTCCTATTTCCCTGGTGGTCCAGTGGACCGCTATCTGCCCGCTCACAGGCATCTGTATAAAAAGAATACGTCCTATATCCCTGGTGGTCCAGTGGACCCCTGTCTGCCCGATTGCGGCATCTGTAATGAAAGAATAGTTCAATATTCACTTTTCGTGGTTCAGTGAGCCGATCGCTGGCATTTGACATAAGAATAGTTATGTTCAATATTTCGTGGTCTGGTACTTCGATACCGTTTCGAGTTTACTACCCGTTTTCTGGTTAGCTGCAGGCGGCAGCACCTCGTTTCCGTCGTCGCCGATACTCAGTTTATTATTGTTTACAGTGTGAGCCAATGGGCGCAGCCTGTGTCAGACATTCGAGATATGAATGTCTCATATCTGGAATGTGTAGTACGCTATGGTTGCACGCCCATTGGCTCACGCCAGAACCAACGGGCGCAAGCCTTACCGGGCGGTGTCAGGTGGTGGGTGCTGCCACCCGCCGCTGACCGGGGTTGGGAGCAGGGCGGTAGGGTTCAGTGGGGGTGGGGAGGGGCACTTTAGACCGCCAGGGATATTGGACATATGTATTCTTATCTACAAATGCCCGCGATCGGCAGACAGGGGTCCACTGGACCACCAGGGATATTGGACTTATTTTTCTTTCATTGCAGATGCCCGCGATCGGCAGACAGGGGTCCACTGGACCACCAGGAATATAGACCTGAATTCTTATTTTTTTTTATAAATGCCCGTGATCGGGCATGGGGGTCAGCCAGGTGCAGCCGAACTGGTACACACACAAGGTGGCAGCTGCCGTGTTGTGCCCTCAGTGCAGCGGCTCACCTGTGGGTGGCCACTTCAGTTGTCTTTTTTTTTTTGGCATAATCTCTTTGTGCTGGCACAGGTAGGGGTTACGATGCATGGCTCTGCACATCCCGGGCCGAATATCGGGCTGTGCAGAGGATGGCATGGGCACGCCCCCACCTGTGCCTGCATTACTATTACTGATGCGCCTCCGCGCATCGTGATTTGTGCTGTGCACTTTTCCTTTTGAATATTGCACCGGGGCGCAACCCTTTTGAATATCGGGGCCCTAGCATATTGCTATTCCAGAGCTCATATTACTTGCTCTCAGTTACAACTCGCAAATTACTTGCAGTACAACTGCAACAATTATCTGTGTGTTTCAGCTCAACCATAGCTGCTCTCCATGCTGCACTTAATTGTTTTCACATGATTCAGGCTCACACTGAACCCTAGCTATGCAGCCCAATCATGCTGTCTCTCAACTCATTCTACTTACCTCATTGCTGCAGTTTCACTGCACTGCCAGGCGATAGCTGCTTCAGAGCATGGTGTCTCCTTTCTTTCTATGCTTATTGAAGTTTACAACTCTGTGTACTCAATACAGATGCTGCTTCTATGTTTGTACACTCTGTTATACTCTGAGGTCAGCTAAGCTATCGCTGATGCTGTCAGCTAGTTTCAATACCTGCATGTGGGTCTTGGCCCTTCCATCACTTTCTTGTTTTTCCTATGGCGGGGACTTGGAGGTGTTTGGGGAGTCATGGCCCTGTGTGGCTAACTACTTATGTTCTAAATCCTTTCTCCGTCACTGACAAATCCTCAGAGTATGTGTCACCTTTATTGGCTTTTTGAATGCCTGGCTGGCTTGCCCCACTATTCACAATGCTGCTTCATTGCTACTGTTTTGCAGACCTACATGTAGGTCTGACTATTGCTAAACTGTTTCGGACCTACGTGCAGGTCCACTCTTGCTTACGCAATCTTTGCTTTATGCTTCACTTCTGCATCCAACCTTTGCAAGGTCTCAGCAGTTAACACTTATTCATCTCCTTATCAGTTCTGGGGCATGCCAGCCATACCATTCTGGTGCAGGGTTTCCCTGCAGCCAACGGTCTCACTCTGCATATTAAGTCCACATCGTGAGCGTGCCGACTTGGGGTGGGGTCCTTCTCACCTGGCCCATAGCTGGGAATGTCCTCGCTCCAGGCTTGGATTTAGCTATTCGCTGATGCGACAGCAGCTCCTGGTGTAGGATTTAAGACTAGCTGTGAAGGATGGTTACTCTGATCACCTTTGGCTCTAGTGGTTCCACTACAGCAGTTATTCATTGGCTTTAGTGGTTTCCCTAGCAAGGCACCTTCACTGCATACTCCCTGCGATTACCTCTGGTTCACCTGGTTTGTGTTTAGGGCGAGTAGGCCAGGTGAGTGCCTCAGCAGTCGTTGCTCTCCTCCTCCTGCCTTGGTTGCCCCGATGTTGCAGAGCACTCTCGCAACCTTCCATGGCGTTCCCGCTAGAGGGGTTGAGCGAGAGCTTTCCACCAAATTGGAATATTTTCCACCGCCCTTTAATTGGGGTTCCAAATCACAGCTGCAGAGCCATCACTAAATAAAATATCCCAACCTGGAGGGAAGGCAACCTGGGCCTTGGATCCCCAGAGATTTCCTCCTGAAAGGTTTTTTTTTTTTTTTCTCTCCTCCGTGCTTTGGGTCATAAAACTTAGTTAGCTGTAGTTAGTGTTTCCTAGTTCTATTAGGTAGGTTCCACTGTTGGATGGAGGTGGATGGTGTCCCTGCATGCCGTTCCCTCTCTCCTTAGGAGGTCCCCTCATTCTTTAGTGCTACCCACCGAACTCATGCTATTGCTAACCTGTGCATCTCATTACGTTATCAAGGCATCTCATTATGTTACCAAACTGCCTGATGCTTTATCTACTACTATGTCACAGCTACTGCTTGCTTATATGTTTCATACAACGTCATCCTTTTTGGCAATCCTTCCTATGGTACCTTTAGCCACGGGAATCATCCTGCGGCACCTCTAGGGGTCAAACCCTCTTCGAGGGTCCCTGCATTTGATACCCCTACAGGGTGGTAATTCCTCTGGACTAGAGAGTGCGAATGGACAAAACCAAACTAACACAGTTGCACAGGCATAACACTATACTGGCTGCAGAGGCCATTGAATTGGAAGGCTTGTCCTGTAGTTCAGTGGACAAGCAGCCAGCCACTCCCACTTTGCTGGGCTATGTAAGCAGTTCCCCTTGGCCTCCTTCTGAAGCACTTTTTTCTTTGCCCCACCCCACCCCCTTGGGATCCTTCCTAAGGTACCTTTAGCCATGGGAATCATCCTGCGGCATCTCTAGGGGTTCCTTGCCTTTGGTAGCCCTACAGGGTGATATAGAGAGTGCGAATGGTCAGAACCAAACTAACACAGTTGCACAAGTGTATCACCATACTGGCTGCATAGGCCATTGAAGCTATGATTTGATTTCAGAAGTCAGCACATACACAGGAGTCTAAGTAGTGCATTAGACTTCCAGCCAATGTGTCTCCTGAGAACTAGGCCCTCTTCTGGGCTAGAGAGGTCATAGCATTCCCATACTACGAGCACCATGGAATAGCTGCAAGAGACTATCTTATGCTTTTACACCTCATAACTCTTAATGTACTAATAATATAATATTTTGCTGGGATTAATTACAACTTTGAAACTAACCTTGAATTTTATTTTTCTACTTTAAGACTCAGGTTTAAACATTATTCTTAGGAAAGTTATTGTCATATATTGTTTCTGTGCAGTAATTTGGTTTCGTCTAAAAAAAAAATGTATATACATTTTGCCATATTTTGTCCATTTCAATGCAGTTCAATTTAAGTTTATTGTTTGACATATATTGCTATTACATACACAAAGTTAAAAAGAAAAAATGTATCAATACAAATATAGAAAAATACTTTATGCATTAATATTTAAAGACAGGGACAAAATAATACATACGTACATTCACACTTGCAGATTTACATTACTTATTACAATGGCATAAATGCTTCTCAGACTGTTAGTGACTGGGGTCATTATCGTAAAGTCATAGTTTGTCAGAATGTATTTCCGTTGATTTGTAACACTAGGGCTTTTTCTAATATACAGCATCACCTTCAGTATGTACCTTAGCAAACGTAAGTGGTTCACTTGGTTTATGTTTCAGTTGTCTTTTTTTGTAGGTTTACAGTACGTTTTATGAATTTCTGTTAAGTCTGTATAAAATGATTTTCTGATCTCATCATGCACTTATTTTGAGACATCATAATCCTTTCCATGGCAGTAGTCTGCAGCAACTATAAGGTCAGTTGTTGACAGATGTTTTTAAAATACTGAAATAAAGCAGTACTTGTTTAGGTGAATTGTTTCAAAGACCAATAATGGGTCTGTCAAAAGCCTAGAAAATATAACATTTAAATACAATTATAAATGTGGTGTTTTTTCAATTTTAGTAGCTACGGGCATGTTCTCCGCAGATTGATCACATTTGGGTTGATTCTTTCTCCCTGCACCAAGACTGGGATGTAAAAATTTGAATAATGAGTACATTGCGCTTGGGTATGCAATTCAGTAGATTTAATTTTTCTCATAAATCATGCCATTTCACTTGGTAACCTTGGAAATTTGGGTTATAGAATTATTTTCTTCCCGCCCTGAGCCATCTAACTATTTAGTGAACTCTGCTGGTCAATTCCAGTTTCTGTTTCAATTTAGTGAACTCTGCAGGCCATTTCCAGTTTCGGTAGTAATTTAATGAACTCTGTGGGCAATTTCCAATACTCTGCGGGTCGTTTCCGGTTTCTGTGGTAATTTAGTGAATGCTGGGGGCCATTTCTAATTTGTGTGGTAATTTCATGAACTCTGTGGGCCGCTTCCAGTCTGTGTGGTAATTTAGTGAACTCTGCGGGCCATTTCCAGTTTCTATGGTCATTTAATGAACTCTCTGGGCCAGTTCCAGTCTGTGTGGTAATTTAGTGAACTCTGCGGGCCATTTCCAGTTTCTATGGTCATTTAATGAACTCTCTGGGCCAGTTCCAGTCTGCGTGGTAATTTAGTGAACTCTGGGGCCATTTCCAGTTTCTGTGGTCATTTAATGAACTCTCTGGGCCAGTTCCAGTCTGCGTGGTAATTTAGTGAACTCTGCGGGCCATTTCCAGTTTCTGTGGTCATTTAATGAACTCTGTGGGCCAGTTCCAGTCTGCGTGGTAATTTAGTGAACTCTGCGGGCCAGTTCCAGTTTCTGTGGTCATTTAATGAACTCTGTGGGCCAGTTCCAGTCTGTGTGGTAATTTAGTGAACTCTGCGGGCCATTTCCAGTTTCTGTGGTCATTTAGTGAACTCTCTGGGCCAGTTCCAGTCTGTGTGGTAATTTAGTGAACTCTGTGGGCCAGTTCCAGTCTCTGTGGTTATTTAGTGAACTCTGTGGGCCATTTCCAGTTTCTGTGGTAATTTAGTGACCTCTGTGGGCCAGTTCCAGTCTCTGTGGTAATTTAGTAAACTCTGCGGGCCATTTCCAGTTTCTGTGATAATTTAGTGACCTCTGAAGGCCAGTTCCAGTCTCTGTGATATCAAAATATAACATGCAACAAATCGTAGCAATGTCCGGCAAGCATCTGGTGGAATCATTCGGCAGTGGCAGAGGTGGGGTTTAGTTACAAAACTGAAATAGAAAAACAGAAAATGTGTTTTATATCATGGGAAGGATGAATAGCGGTGGAAGAAGATAACTTTTCTGCCATGCTATTTTCCCTTCAGGGTGAATAACATGTTATTCCCCATTGGAGCTTATTTATTCTTCTTTAGAACTCTTTGTGCATTCAGTTTTGCTGCTGCACCCTTTCAAACCACAGCAGTTTCACACATTAGCAAACTCTCTCACAGCCAACAAAAAACACTCAATTACATGAATAACACATCACTAGAAGGCTTTAGCACAGCAACCCTTTGCAAAACGTTTGACATGTTACACATAAAAAAAAAAACCAAAACAAAAAAAAAGCAGGATATGAGGACTTTAGAGATTTGATGTGGGAAAAAAAAACAGAGTACTTGGCCCAAAATTCCCCAACAGATATGAACCCTTGTATACAATGGGATGCCCTAAAGGGCACAGTTCAGGGGGACATCATCAGTTTCTTCTCCCTTAAAAAGAAAGAAAGGGTCCTGAAGATGGCAGAGTTGGAGAAAGCTATAGCTGACCTTGAGTGCCAACATAAAATAGTGTTAAATGCTAATGTTAAGAAAGAGTTGAGCGCAGAGAGATCTGAATGCATAGGGATGGCAGGCACCTGCTAGGCATGAGGCATTCGCTTAGAAAATTGCAAATGTTCAAAAAGAATGAAATGAAGTATTACCTTAGGTCCAAGTGTGCTTCTGTTATTGAAAAGTGCAACAAACATCCAGATCTTCATCGAGGATATCTCTTACAGCAGGCCACACCTGTGGAACTGTAGCCATCAGGCACTAGGACCACGTGGAAACTTTTCTAGCTAGCAGTCTACTGTGGCCCCCACGACGAGGTCATCCAACGTCGCTCCTGTTGTATATACATGGGTGGCGCCGCAACCACCTCAGTTCTTTTCCCGTCGTTGACCATTGCATGTTGGATCCCACAGAGACACTGCTACTTCAGTTGACCGTAGAAAATGTTCCTTTTTTCTTTTCTCACCCTAGTTACCCAAATCACTTTATTCAAAGTGATTTTACACTTTTCTTTTATGTCTACTGTTACTGATCCTGAAAAACGTTTCCGTTTATGCGAGTGCAGAAAGAAGATCTCTGATAAGGACGACCACAATGCCTGCATCTGCTGCCTCGGCCCGAACCGCAGTGTGAAGGCCTGCGAGGTCTGCTGCAGTTTCAACCAGGCTACCAGGCGACGCCACCAGGACCTCGAAAACCACCTCCTAGAAGAGAAGGTAAAGGAGGTGGAGAAGGAGCTCCAGGCCAGAAGTGCCTCTGCCGTCCCCAACCCTGACAACGACCTCCGCTGCAACTCACATCATCTCTTCCACAAGGTCAGCGTTTGCAGCCCCACCCCCAGCTTTCCTTAACGTGTGCATTGCCCTCGGCACTGAGTCTTCTTTCACCCCCACTGCTGTCTAAGCCCCTGCTGTTCTGGCCCCTCTTTTCACGTGCTTACAGCTAGGGAGCTCTGCCAGACCATTCTCGGCCGGCGTTAATCCATCGCCGTCAGGGGTTCTCCCTCTCCCGGCAATGCCCTTGGCCCTTGCCATAGGCCTCTCCACTGATCTGACCTAGACCAGCGGTGGCCCATCGCCCACTGGGTTCCAGTCTCTCCTGGCAAGGCCTGCAGCCTTCTCTGCTAACTCTACTTCGATGTCGGGGACACAGTCTCCCCCCGTCATTGCCTTAGGCCACTTTGTCGATGACGGTTACCCAGCCCTGCCCATCAGTGTCTCAGATTGCTTCAACAATGCCAGGGCCCTAGCCCCTGCCATTGGTATCTCAGCCTGCATGGCGCCAAGCCTTCAGCTTCCCCCGACGACACCGCAGCCCATCCTGATGATGCCTGTCATTGATGTCCCAATGATGTTAGACTCTTTCTGGGACTTTATGCACTGTCTTGCCCCACCATCAGGACCAGTGATGCTGGGACCTACTGGCCTGCCCCTCCATCAGCACCTTCCATGGTGCCATGTCCTGTTCACCCCTGCTCTTCCACGCTGTTGGGCCCTCTTTCTCAACCCGGTGCCAAGGATGAGTATCATCCTGTTCTATGGATGTGGATATGATGTTCTATCCACACTTCTGGCAGTTGCCTTTCCCTTTAAGACTTGCCTGAAATGTCTTCAAGCTGGTTCCTCCCACCCACTTGGGTGGTAACTCCCTTGGCTCTGCCCCATGACACCAGCTGTTCCTTTCCACTGAAAAAAGCAGGATCTTACTTCAAGAAGAAGCTCTTGTAGCAGGTAACACAATTAGGACTGACTCCACCTGGTGGCAGCTCCTGGCAATTCTTTTCTCCAGCAGTACTGCTGTGGGAACGCCCCCCGCTGACATTGGCTCCACCCCTATGTCACCCTATATGAGGGAGGAGTTCCCCACATGCTCAGTTCTTTTCCTGCCGCCGAGGTCAGGGTTAGTTCACCTCGTTACCGGGTCAAGTACCGGACGCCTCCTTCATTCTCCGGCTGATTTCTTCGTTGTGTTCACAGCATCAGTGCTATCTTCCTCCAAGGGCACATCAAAAATGCTCCTGTGGGCAACAGATACCCTCAAAGGATGACCATTCCACGTGTCTCTTCTGTCTCAGGCCTAACCATGACACTGACACCTGCCCCATTGTCAGGCCTTCAACTCCCAAACGCGTATCAGGCGTTAGAAGTCTCTTTCCACCTTTTTAGCAGAGTCAAAATTGGCCGCAATGGAACGTGCCTTGTCCTCGGGGGAATCCGATCACTCTCCCGCCCATAAGCAACACAAGCACAGGAACATTAGGAGAAAGAGAGGTCCCACTCTAGGCCCAGGTCCTCAGGCTTGAAGTCCGGGTCATTGGGGCATGATTCCCGCCTCACGACCCTCAAATCGTCTGCAGAATCTTCCGCGGCCAAGTCTTCAGGAACCACACTCCAACCTCTGAAGGTGCATCCTCCCGCCAAGAAGACTCTTTCACTGGGCACAGGTAAGCACTCGTCCCACTCGGCCTCCACTTCCAAGGCCGACTCCCGGGAGTCGAGTAAGGCCTTCGGGTCTTTAGGCGGCAGGGCTGTGTCCTTGCCGCTGAAATCTAAAGATTCCGACTTGTGCCCGCCTTGGGCGGCTGACCAGTGGTCGGTCAAAAAAATCCTCAAAGCATAAGTCAGACTGTCCCAAGGCTCACGCCTCTGAGGGATGCCCATCTGGCTCTAAGGACAAGCGGATGCTGGACTGTCATCCGCCCGTGGCCCCTCTGGCCACCACTCTGGAAAAGGTCATCCTGCCGCTGGTCAAAGTCCTCCTGACGCCGGCCACCCCGGTGCCTCCCGACGTCAGTTCTGAGACCCCATTGACACAGTCGCTGGTCCACCTGACGTCGGAGCCTGACGACGGGAGCTGATGCCCCTCCGACACCACCCTTTAGGCCTACACCGGTGCCCATCGACACCGGCGACAAGGGTTCGGACCCGACGATGGTACCCCCTCGATGACGGGGCCAGTCCTGGCACAGGCTCTAGTGCTCCTCCGCCCCCTGTGCCTGGATCCCCTAAATTGAACCTTTTACAGGTTAAGGAGCTCTTCTCCCATGGGTGCGACACGTTAAAAAGTGATCTCCTAGTGGGGGCACCTCCTCCCACGCCCACTCCGGGTCCCATGCTGGATGCCTCTGAGCCTTCTGACCAAGAGGCAGGGAAGGAGCCAGCACCCAGGAAACATGAGGACAAGAGACGCAGGAGGACCAGGTCCAGCAGTTCTTCCCACTCTCCATCTCCGGACATGAGGCATAAGAGGAAATGGCATAGGTCCCCATCCTGTTCGACCTCAGACTTGTATGTGGACTCCAATACTTCTCGTGCAGACTCTGACAGTGACCCAGATTTAGGGGGCATGGAGGAATACCCAAAATCTCCACCAGATGACCCTAGCTTCATGGAGGTGATGAGGCACATCCAGGCCAACATGGGGTGGGACACTGAGGCCCTGGACCACGAGCGACTGCTGTTGGCTAAATACAGTACCTCTGCCAAAAAGACCCTAAGCTGGTGATCATCTCTCCCATGGTCGACACCTTTGAGGATGCCACGTTCGCGACGTGGAAGCGCCCTCATTCCTCCTCTGCTGTGCCCAAGAAGGCTCATTGGCTCTACCGGGCCCCTAAGGACCACCCCTTCTTGGCTGAACCACCTGAAGTGGTGATTTCAGCAGCTCACTATCGTTCGCAGAGGCGCAAACACCTGAGTACCCAGCCGCCTTACAGAGAGTCAAAGCAGCTGGATTCCATGGGGCGCAAGGTGTACTCTGCTGCCACCTGCAGTATCAGGAATCTCGGCTTCCTGACACACATGGTCCAATTCCAAAATGCCCTTTGGGAACAGGGATAGGACATTGTGCAAAGCATGCTTGATTGCCCTCAGCGGGCAGAACTTTCGAAACTGCTTTAGACCGGCTCAGATGTGGGTACCCACTATCTGAGGTTGGCCTGCAACTCTGCGGACACTTCTTCAAGGGTGGCCGCCACTGGCATTTGCCTCAGACGCCATGCTCGGCTTCGGGTCTCTGGGTTCGATCCAGATGTTCAGACAAACATTCTGGATGCTCCTTCAAAGGCTCTGTGCTCTTTGGCGAGGACATGGAGAAGATCATCACCAGGCTGCAGGACTCCGCTAAGGCCATCTGAATCATGCAGTCCATGTACCGCCTGAAATGGGCGTTCTCGTAAGCCTCATTTTGTGGATGTGGGGAACATCAGCCTCAGCAGCCTCGCTTTCAGCCACACTCACAGCAAGGTGGCTTCAGTCGCAGGGGCGGAGTCAGAGGATCATCTGCCCTCTCCTCTAGACAGGACAAGGCAGCCACCGCTGCCCTCCCTCCCCCTCCCACTGCCTGACTAGCCAGGCCACCCTCCTCCCCTAGACACTTCACCAGGAGAGCTGGTCAGAGGCTACTTTTCCCTCTACACAGATGCGTGGAGTCAAGTGACCTCCGACCAGTGGGTCCTCAAGCTCGTGGAGTTTGGGCACTCCATTGAGTTTGATACCATTCCGACGGACAGACCACCACCCCATCCCATTATACCAGGGAACACCGGGTGCTGGTCAGAAGGGAGATATTATCCCTTTCAGATGAAAAAGCCATCGAGCTGTTACCCCCCGGCTGAACGAGAGAGAGAGAGGGCTCTTCTCCCACTTCTTCCTAGTACCGAAGAAGTCTGGAGATCTCAGGCCCATTCTGGACCTCAGTGATCTGAACCAATGGGTCTCCTACCAGAGATTCCCAGTGGTCTTCCTCCCCACTCTCCTGCCTCTCATCTCGACAGGAGACTGGCTGTCGTCCCTGGACATGCAGGACGCCTACTTGCATATCCCTATCGCCAAGGGTCATCGAAGATTTCTGAGGTTCAGGTTTGAAGACAAGGACTATCTGTTCCGAGTCCTTCCCTTCGGTCTCTCTTCAGCCCCCAGGGTCTTCTCCAAGTGCCTAGCAGTGGTTACCATGGCACTGCAGAGACAGGGCCACTTTGTGTTTCCTTATCTGGATGACTGGCTCCTCCTGGCTCCTTCCAGGTCCCATCTGTTGGAAACCATCAGGGACTCCATTTCGCTGTTTCAGCACCTGGGGATCACTGTCAACAGGGACAAGTCTCATCTTCTCCCTTCCCAGAACCTCCAGTTTATTGGGGCTCTTCTGGATACCACTCTTGGGAAGGTGTTTCTTCCCTCCGACAGAGTAGGTTGGATCCGAGTCCTGACGTACCAGATCTCTTCAGCCTCAAGAGTCCCTGCAAGGCTCCTCCTCAGGCTGTTAGGGCATATGGCAGCTGCCATAGTTTTGGTCCCTTGGCGCAACTACACATGAACTATCCAGTGGTCATTGAGTTCAGTGGGATCAGACGCTAGACAGCTTGGACGCCTCGATCCGGATCTCGGAGCCACTCCACCAGGAATTACACTGGTGGATGTCGTCTCAAAATTTGCTTGTGGGCATCCCCTTTCATACAGGGGCACCGACCCAGATTCTGACCATGGACGCGTCATCCTTGGGATGGGGTGCCCAACTGGGCACACGTCTCACTCAGAGCTCCTGGTCCCCAGTAGAGGAAGATCTTCATATCAGTGTTCTGGAGCTAAGAGTGGTCCTTTATGTCCTTCAGGCCCTAGTGTTGGTCCTGGTGCTGGGTCATCTGTTGGTCCAGATGGACAACACTTCGGTGATGTTCTACATCAACAAACAGGGCGGCACACACTCGTATCCCCTCTGCCGGGAAGCCATGCGGGTGTGGGATTGGGCTCTGGAGCACCAGCTCACATTAATGGTGGTACAAGTTCCAGGAGAACAAAACGTGTTAGCCGATGCGCTCAGCAGAACACAGTCGCGGGCTCACAAATGGGAGCTGCTTCAAGAAGTCGCAGATCACATCTTCTGCCGGTTGGGGACACCAGAGCTGGATCTCTTTGCGTCACAATTCAACGCAAAACTGCCCAGCTTCTGCTCGCTAGGTCCAGAGCGTGGAGCTTTTTGGCACAACGTGTTGTCCCTCTCCTGGAAAGGGAGGTTTCTCTATGCTTTTCCTCCCTTCCCACTCTTGCAGAAGGTTCTCCTTAAGGCGCAGTCAGAACCTTCCACCCTCATTCTGATCGCACTGCTATGGCCTTGACAGATTTGGTTTCCTTTGCTTCAGCACTTAGCGGCAGAGCCTCCGCTACCTCTTCCACTCTTCTCTCATCTTCTGTCCCAGGAGAGAGGGTTCCTGATCCATCCGAATATGCACTCTCTTCACCTGCATGCCTGGCACCTCAGGATCTAGCTAAAGCCAGATTTGGTGTGTCCGATCAGGTAGCGCAAGTTTTGGTTGAGGCGCATAAGCCTGCCACCAGGGCCACTTATGCCAGAAAGTGGAAATGTTTCTGTATCTGGGCCACAGCCAAGAGGATGGACCCACTGTTCTGTCCAGTTAACTCCGTTTTAGAATACCTGCTTTCCATTTCGGAGTCAGGTCTTAGTTATTCCTCCATCAAGGTACACCTGGCTGCCATCCCCCCTTATCACTTGCCAGTGCTGGATAAGACAGTGGCTCAGATGGAGGTCACTAAAGCCTTCCTGCGAGTATTCTGCATATCAGACCTCCCATCCAGGATCCTGTGCCCCCTTGGGATCTCCTTTTCATACTGGAGAAGCTTACCCTTCCTTCCTTCAAATCGGCTATGGAGGCTGAGCTTTGTTTCCTATCCTGGAAAACTCTGCTTTTGGTAGCCATTACTTTGGTGAGGTGCATTTCAGAACTTCAAGCCCTCATGTGTAAGGAGCCCTACCTAATTTTTCATAAAGATAGGGTTGACCTTCGCACTAACCCGAAGTTTCTACCAAACGTGGTTTCAGAGCTGACCCTCAACTAGTCCGTACATATTACCCGGAGCATTCTAATGGGGGGGAAGCCCTGCTTCACTCCTTGGACATATACAGGGCTCTCTGATGTTATTTGGCCAGGACCAAAGGGAACAGGAAATCTGATCAACTGTTTATATCCTTTGCTCAATGGTCCTTAGGTCACCCGGTCACCAACAGACGCTGTCGTGCTGGTTGGTCCATTGCATTACGTTTTGTTACCAGAAGCATAACAGGTCTACCCCAGGACCAGTTAGAGCTCACTCTGCCAGAGCTGTCGCTGCATCTTTTGTGGCGCTGACACAGGTCCTTGCAGCAGACATTTGTGCTGCTGCTACCTGGAGTTCTGTTCATACCTTCGTCAGACATTACAGCCTTGACATCATTTCCAGACACAGAAGTGGTTTTGGCCTCGCAGTTCTGCAGGACCTGGTTTCCTGAAGGACCCTTTCTGCTCCTACTGTTCCTTTACATGCCTTTCCCCTTCCCAGAGGTTGTTATGAGTTTATACTGCTTGGGAATCAGTCCTAATTGTGTTACCTGCTGCAAGAGCTTCCTCTTGAATTAAGAAAGTACAGTTACGCAAGAACTTACCATAACAGTAGATCTTTGAGAGAAGCTCTTGCAGCAGGTGTATTTTCCGCCCTCCTTCCCCCAAGGATCAGGCCTTTTCCAGGCTGGCCTTTCCTCCATTGTGAGGAAAAAAAAAAAATTGGACATCCTTTCTGACTATTACTTGTTACCATCTCTCTGCCTGACGGGGTGTACAAGAACTGAGCACATGGGAACTCCTCCCTTATATAGGGTGATGTCGGTGGTGGAGCCAACATCAGCGGGGGGGGGCGTTCCCATGTCAGTACTGCTGGAGAAAAGAATTGCCGGGAGCTGCCGCCAGGTGGCGTCAGTCCTAATTGTGTTACCTGCTGCAAGACCTTCTCTTGAAGATCTACTGTTACGATAAGTTCTTATGGAACTGTACTTTCCCTCCTTACTGCTCTTGCATTGAGTTGGCCCTTGCGACTAAATCTTTGGATTTACTTCACAAAAAGTTCATGTCTTCAGCTTGATCATCGATCGTGACCGCGATGGATGACAAGTCTGTTCCTGGGTTCTGTTGGTGCCCTTGCTGACAGAAGATGTCCCAAATGGATCTGATTGCCATGTGTGTCTGTTGCCTGGGGCACAAGCACGATCCCTAGGCCTGCGACATTTTTCAAACTTTCCATCCTACTGTTCTGGAGGACCATCTTGCCCGACTCAAGTTAGGCCAACTGAGCAAACAGAACCCGCTGTTCAAATATAAAGATGCCCGTTGGGTGATCTCTGTGGCTGCATGGTCTGCGGAACAGCTTGTGGCGTTTGAGGAGGCTGCAGCCCAAGCCGCTTCTCACTCCTCTTTGGCAGCTGCCTTCGTGCTGCTCCAGCTGGGTTCGACTTTCACAGGATCCTTGAAAGAATTGTGCCAGTCCTTGCTGACCCTCTATTAGGGACCCTTCGGGCACAAATCCAAGTCAAAGAAAGAGTCCAGAAATTGGTCTGCTCGATGTTCATGGAATCAGGAGTGCTCTCGGTTGTGAGCTTCGGATTTCTGCGCTTCACTGGATCTGACTTTGGTCGAATCCTCGGCCCAGGCTGCTGGCTCCATGGTAACCCCATCAGCCCAGTTAGCCGAGATGCTGGTTGATCTTTTAGACAAGACTTTTCTTGAACTGGTCGACAAGTTGTCAACTGAAGAGGCTGACACTTCCTTATCCAGGACTCGGGTCCAGACTCAGACTGGGATGGATCAGTCTGCTGACCCGCCGCCTTTGGTCGACGACCAAGACCCAGAAGAGCCTTGGCACTTACCGTCTCCTTTTGAGCCCCACCGCCAGTCCTCCCTGGTTGTTGAGGTCAAGGTCTTTGTCTTCTTCCCATGGGTCAGGTGGTTCCTGCCAGCATCGGTGCTCCCGCTTTCGACACCATGGAAAGCGGTGCCACCACTACTCTTCCTCATCCTTGGGAGAGGAGAGGCTTCAGTGCAGGTTGCGTTGACACTATGAGGATCTCATGTGGCAACAGCTGGTGCTCTCTGTTGTGAAGCTTGCTCCGGCTACTACACCGGCCATCACCTAGCTTTCGCTTGACAGGTCGATGCCTTCTCCACCGATTCTGGAGGAGCTGCCGCCTAAACAGCTGCCAGCTAATGCCCCGACCAAGGAGTCTCAGCCAACCAAGGAACTTACCCATCAGCTGTCAGCCACCGTCACCCCAGACCATCCACAGAGGGTCAATGGGGACTCTGGCTGTCCACCCCTCTTTAATGACTCCTCGGAGTCAGAGGGTTCCTCCCTATACTCCCGTCTGGTCAGTGTGGAGTCAGTGGGAGACGTCTTGATGGACCCTTCCTCTTTTATGGGCCTTCTCCGCCTGATCTCTGAGTCCACAGATATGAAAATGGAGCCCGTCCAGAAGCAGGCTTGTTATCTGTTGACCGAGATCCTCGTCTGGGGAGATACTTCTACGGAGGCCTTCGCAGGCCATTCTCGGCCCTGCCCTGGAGCTTTGCCAGTGCCCCGCCTCCTGCCCTGCGCCCTCTTTCCATACGGCCCACAAGTATGCGGTACCTACTGGTTCCCTTTCAGGATTCACAGTACACCCCTCAGCCGAGGGGCTGGTGGCCGATTCTGTGTTTAGGTGCTCCGGCAGCACTAGGGATGTTGACAAGCTGCCAGTCCAAGGAATTGGACCATGTGTATAAAAAGGTCTGTGCTGTCTCCTCATTTGGTCTTTGCCAGGCGTGTTCGGCCCTCCTTGTGGCCCACTTCTCCCATGCCCTGCTGGGCACCCTGGATGAGGGGCTTCTTATCTGCCAGTGGACCTCCAGACCACAGTCAAACAGGTTCAGAACCAGGACCGAGCTGTATCTAAGCAGCAGCTCCAGACAGCCATGGACACTGGGGACTCCTGTGCCGCTCCATGGTGGCCGCAGTGGCCATGCACCTCAGGGCTTGGTTGGGGATCTCAACCATGGCTGATTTCTCAGCACAAGCTGGCAGATGTTCCTTTCCTATGCACCAACTTGTTCGGGCCCAGGGTCAAGGGCCACCTAACCCGCGTCTAGAAGTTCAGTGCCACCTTGGATTCAGTGACATCTGCCCAAAAGCACCCCAAGGGCTCCAAGCAGCAGCAGAAAAGGAAGCCTTTTGGTCCACCTCTACTCCTGTGGCCAAACTAGCCCAACCCCAGGCTGGTCTGCAGGCCCAGGCCAGGTGACCTCGGACGAAGTCAGTGACCTCGGTCATCCATGAACGTGGGGCAGTGGTTTCGGTGGCCGCTCAGCTGGACCCTCCTCCTCCTCTAAGCCTGCACAGTGGCAGGATGAGGGGTGCCTCCCTCATGCCCATCACACCTCCCCTGGGTCCTCCTGTGGGGGACCGACTCCACCATTTCCTTTTTGCCTGGTCTGCTGTCACCACAGACAAGGTAGGTTCTCCAGGTGGTGGATCAGTGTCTGCCTTTGGAATTTGAGCAGCACCCTCCTTGCCCGAGTCCACACTCCACAGGAGGACTTGGTATCCACAGACATTTTGTCAGCTCTCAGAGGACATAGCCCAGCTCCTCCGAAAGGAGGTCGTGGTTCCTGTTGCAGATCATCTGGAACACCCAGGGTTTGACTCCAGGTACTTCCTGGTGCCAAATCAGATGGGGGGCTGGCACCACATTCTAGATCTGCATGACCTGAACAAGTTCCTCAAGTCATGCACCTTCAGGATGGTAATTCTTTCTCAGATCATACCATCTCTAGAGCAGGACATGTAGTTTTGCTCCCTGGATCTTCAGGACATGTTCTTCCACATCCCGATCCATGCGCCACACCAAAGCTTCCTCTGCTACCGAGCTGACGGAACCCTCTACAAGTTCCAGGCCATGCCATTCGGTCTGTCCCCAGCCCCCAGGGTCTTCACCAAGTGCATTGCAGTAGTGGCAGCTTACATGAGGTGCCAAGGGGTCCAGGTATACCCCTTCCTGTACAACTGGCTGATTGCAGATCCCTCCAGGCAGGAGGTGGAGTGGTCCAGTGACCTTGCCCTCCAGACCTGCGTCTCCCTTAGCCTCCTGGTCAATAAGGCCAAGTCGCAACTTGGACCTTCGCAGGTGATCCACTTCATTGGGGTGGACCTCGACAGTTGCAGAGCCAGAGTGCAGCTCCCAGCGGACAGGGCAAAGGCTCTCTCTGCCTTTGCCTGATCATCTCAGGTTGGGCAATTGCGCCCTGCTTGGGACTTCCTACGCCTGCAGGGATACATGGCAGCCTGCACCAGTGTGGTCTGATGGGCTTGCTAGAGAATGTGCTCCCTGCAGTGGGAGCTGGTCAGCCAGTGGTCTCAGCGCAGGGGTTACTTCAACCAACTGGTCATTGTGACCCAGTGGATATGGGATGCCCTCCAGTGGTGGTTAGGCCCACAGCATCTGCAGGAAGGGATCCTGTTTGTCTGGCCAGAGCTGACGGTCATCCTGATGACCGATCACTCTTTCATGGGCTGGGGTGCCCACCTGGGGGAACACAGAGTCTACAGGTTCTGGACCCCCAAAGAGTCCCAATGCCACATCAGCCTGCTGGAGCTCCAAGCAGTTTGGCTGGTTCTGACTGCATTCATTTTGCATATCCAGGGTCAGGTGGTCCAGGTCCAGATGGACAACACTGCGACCAGGTACTACCTCAAGAAACAGGGCGGGACACACTCCCTGCCATTGTGCAAGGAAGCTCTCCGCATGTGGACCCTTTGTGCGCAGCCTGGAGGCTGATCTCCTAGCCATCCATGTGGCAGGGGCCTCCAACCAGCTGGCAGACGCTCCCAGCCATGTGAGCAAGGTATCCCATGAGTGGTCTGTCCACCCAGAGGTAGTACACAATCTGTTCTCCAGATGGGTGCCCCTCAGGTGGACCTGTTTGCCTGCAGGGAGTATGCAAAGCTGAGGCTATTTTGTGCCCACCCCCCCCTCAGCAGGGAACGCTGCAGGGGGATGCCTTCTCGAGGTCCAGGACTCCAGGCCTCTTCTGTGTCTTCCCTCCTCTTCCCTTGATTCACAAAGTGTTGCTCAAGGCCAGGAAGGGCAAGGCACAGTGATCATGGTGGCTCCGGACTGGCCCCGTCAGTTCTGGTACCCCAGTCTCCTCGGCGTCAGCAGCAGGCTCCCAAAGCATCTTCCTGTCTACCTGGACCTGTTCTCCTGGTACTCCATCCAGACCTTCAGTCCCTGCACCTGACAGCCTGGTTTCTGAGTGGATAGAGTTTCAGGCTTTGGGTCTCTCCGAAGATGTCATCACTGTTGTGGAGGCATCTCGGAAGGAGTCGACCAGGAAATGCAATGCTTTCAAGTGGAACAGGTTCCTTGTTGGTGCCAGGGCAAGGGGCTGGACCCCTTGTCCTGTCCAGTGGCTAGCATCCTTGATTACCTGTGGTCCCTCTGTAAGTTGGACCTTCGGTTGACAACCCTTAAGGTGCACCTGGCAGCCATCTCTGCTTACCGGGCGTGGGCTGGTCAGCAGTTGGTAGCTAAGGAGAAGGTGGCCTTTTTTTTTTTTTTTTTTTAAAGGCCTTGACCACATTTCCCCTCCGGTGCGTGAACCACCACCATCATGGGACTTACTGCTGGTTTGGCAAAGCTCATGGGCAAGCCATTTGAACCGATGCACAGGTGTCGCATGTCTCACCTGTCGTAGAAGATCGCCTTCTTGGTGGCTCTTACGTCAGTCAGAAGGATCAGTGAGCTCCAGGCGCTTGCGGTAGAGTCTCCTTATCTGGCCTTCCATAGGGAAAAGGTTGTCCTGCCCTCCAACCCCAAGTTCTTCCCGAAGGTTGTGTCAGAGTTTTACCTTAACCAGGTGATTAATCTCCCTGTGTACTTTACCAATCACACCTCAGAGGCTGAGCACAGGCTCCATACTTTTGACCTTGCCTACTATAAAGAGTGCATGGCTGGAGTTCAGGGAGAGGTTCACTAGCTATTTGTCACCTACGCTGAAGCCAGACCTGGCAGACCAGCATCTAAGCAGATGATTGGCAGGTGGATTGTATCCTGCATCGACCTCTGCTACTGGTTGGTGGGTAGGGAGCCTCCTCGAAGGCTAAGGGCTCATTTCACCTGTCATACTGCTGCCTCAGTGGCTGCTTCAAGGGACATCACTATCCAGGAAATCTGCAGGACTGCTACCTGGAGGTCAGCACACACCTTCATTTCCCATTACCACATTGACCTCGAGTCAGCCGGGATGCTGAATTTGGGGTCCCAGTTCTCCAATCTCGTCCCTAAGTAGAGGATGTGCACCTCACCTCCCACTTCCTGGAGAACTGCCAGAAGTGTGGATAGAATATCATATCCACATCCCAAGAAACACAGGTTACTCACCTCCTGTAACAGAAGTTCTAGGAGAGGTATATTATGATCATCCACATGGACCCACCCGACCTCCCCTGGCTATGGCGCACAACACTGCTTCCAGTGGGGAAGATCAGGCATCATGGGTCTGAGCCGAGGGAGTTTCCATCTGGGTGGGTGGGAGAAGCCAGCTTGAAGACATTTCCGGCAAGTCATGAAGTGAAAGGCAACTGCCAGAAGTGTGAATGAACATCATATACCACTCCTAGAACTTCTGTTACAGGTGAGTAACCTGTTAATCTCCTCCCATGGGATGAGGATGAAGAGGAAGAGAACTGTGAGGATGGAGCCACCAACCTCGCTCCTTCGCCTGTCTCCTCGGGGGACTCCTCTAAATAAACTCCGAAGTCTCTCCCTGATGACCCCTTTTTCATTGCAGTCATGAAGCAGCTACAAACTGCCATGGGGTTCAGTGCAGAGGAGCATGATGTTGCCCTGAAGAATCTTACAGAGCACCTGGAGCTTCTGGACACTCCACTGATTATAACCCCTCCTTTGATGGTGGCTTTTGAGGATGCCACTATGGCTGCCTGATATAGGCCTAACCTGATCTCTGCTATGCCCAGGAAGGCCCATAAACCATACCAGGCTTGATCTGGGAAGCCCTTTTTCACCGAACAATGACAAGCAGATTCTTTGGTTATCAAGGGCACACATGACAAGACTAAGAGACCTAAACATCTCAGCTCTCTTCCTCTGGACAGCGAATCCAGAAAGCTGGACCTTATAGGAAAACGGACATTTTCCTCTGCCACTCTGTCCATTAGGGTCATGAATTACATAGGCCACATGGACAAATACCAGAACACTCTCTGGAGAAAGGCCAAAGTGGCAGCAGAAGCCCTCCCAGAGGATGCCCAGCGGCAAGAGCTCCTTAAGAACCTTCAGGCGGGGGTAGATGTTGCAAGTCTCTCTTAAGGTCAGCCTACAATGCAGCCTATGCCTCCATGCATGCAGCTACAGCGTGCATCTGTCTCGGGTGACATTCATGGCTCAGGGTCTCTGGAATTGCCACTGACATTCTATAGTCTTATCCTGAATGCCTCCTTCAAAGGCTATAAAAATTTTGGGGCAGATGTGCAGGACATTCTTGATGACCTGCAGGCCTCTGGCAGAACCCTGTGGTCAATCCACTCCTTTTATCACACCCAGCCAAAAAGTACCCAGAAGGCCCCCTTTTATCAAGCCTATAACAAACCTAAGCGGAGCACCAGACCTCGGGTCAAGCACTGGGCAGCAGCAGCTCTGCCTACCCCTGCTGCCACCACTGCAAACCCCCCCCCACAGAGTAGGGTCTGCAGCCCCATCCACAGGTGCTACCTCAGCATGACTCCCTATTAGATCCCCACTCCCCAGATCCTCAAGAGGTGGTGGTCGGGGGTTGCGTCTCCCTCAACCTAGATAGATGGTGGGAAATCACAACAAATGCATGGGTGTTACCGATCATAGAGCAAGGCCACACTCTAGAACTTATAGAGTGGCCCACAGAGTCCCCCTTCCCCCAGTTCAGTCCCATTACCCTCCAGCTCACATTTTAGTGTTACAGGGAGAAACTCACACTTTGCTACAACCCCTCCCTGAGAACCAGAGAGACCAGGGCTTCTACTCTCACGTCTTTCTGGTCCCCAGATTCACAGGAGATATGAGATCCATTCTGGATCTGAGCGACCTGAAGTCCTACATCCATTACAAAAGGTTCAGGATGTGGACCCTGCAGGGCCTGCTGCCACTGCTGCTCCTGGGAGACTGAATATGCTCACTTGACCTGCACATCATGGTGTGTACCCTCCATCAGCGGTACCTCAAGTTCCAGTTCCAGGAGAAGCACTGTCAGTTTCAAGCATTGCCCTTTGGCTTATCCACAGCACCACATGTCTTTACCAGATGCTTAGAGGTGGTAGCTGCGGCTTTCAGTAGGGAGAGCCTATACCTGGATGATTGGCTGCTTAAAGCACGATTCAGGGATCAGCTGCTACAGACTCTAGAGCACACCAAGCAGCTGTCCCATGCACTCGGAATCATGGTCACTCTGCCCACGTCAGTCTTTACTTCTTGCCAGTGTCTTCAGTACATTGGGGGTATTGGACACAGCTCAGAGCCTCGCCTTTTTACTGCAGGACAGGGTGGACCATTTGATGAGCCAAAGCCAGCTGCTGTACAACTGCCATTATGTCACAGCCAGGACTTTTCTGAAGCTGCTGAGCCTGATGGCTGTGGCCATTGCTATGGTGCCTCTAGGCAGACTGCACATACAGATTTCCCAGTGGACGCTGAGGGTCCAGTGGGATCAATGCACTGACAACGTGGAACAGCAAGTTCTAGTTTCCTCCCCTGTCAAAAAACTGCTGCTATGGTGGATGGAACCCACCAACCTATTGAAAGGGATTCCCTTCATCATTCCTTCCCCTCAGCAGATTCTCACCACAGATACTTCAGGGTTAGGCTGGGGAGCTCATCTGGAGTCTCATCAGACTCAAGAGACATGGTCCGCAGTAGAGGCTACCCTCCACATCAACATCCTGGAGATGAGGGCCGTTCTGTATGCTCTACAAGCTTTCTGGTCCCTTCTGTCCCCAGGCCATCTGCTGGTGCAGCTGGACATCAGCGTAGTCCACTACATCAACAAACATGGGGGAACCACTCATACCCTCTGTGATGGGAAGCAATGAGGGGCTGGTACTGGGCTCTAGAACACTGTCTAGAACTGTGGGCCATCCATGTTCCAGGCATCCAAAACGTCCTGGCAGACAGACTCAGTGGCTTGCAATCCCGGATGCACGAGTGGGAGCTGCTAGCCTCGGTATGAAACCTTCTTGCTTTAACCTCTGTAGTAGACCTGTTCAACAGGTGGGGTCATCCAGATTTGGACCTTTTTGCGTCCCCACTCAACGTAAAACTGTCGTATTTCTGCTCACTTGCTCCAGGGCCTGGAGGTTTCTGGTGAGTCGCATTGCCCCTCTCCTGGAAAGGGAGGTTTCTCTATGCCTTTCTTCCCTTCCCTCCAGTTGCTGGGTTTACACTGAGTAGTGTTCATACCCTTGGGGTTCCGCTACTGTGGATACGGCTTGCCTTATTATTATTCCCTCCACCCTTTGTTCTATTTTCCACTGCTTTAACCGCCCCCCTCCCCCCCGTCATGCCTATAACATTAGCTGAGTTTTCATCAAGTTGTGTTCATTCCCTTGAGGTTCCACTCCAGTGGTTAAGGCTTGCCTTTCCCCCACCCTACCCCCACACTACCTCTTCTCTCCTCTTTCTTTTCCTTTCCACAATTTCATACCACCCCTCCTCTCTCTCTTCCCAAGCTCCCTTCCTCTTTCCTCAACTTAGTATTCCCACCTTTCATGTGTGCCTGTATGTCTGTCCCAAACTATCCCCCCTTTTTTACCCAGCCAATCCCTTTGCGGGGTGTGCATCCCAGAGGGGTGAAGGCTCATTCTGACTCTCAACCCATCCCCCACTCCCCCTCTCCCATTCCTACAAAGTTCTCACCTCCAAGTGTTATAAAAGCTAAATATATCTATGTTGAAGTGTTTTGTGTGTATGTATATGTTTATGCATATGAGTATTAAAGTAAGTGCATGTGTATATGAATAATATATATATGTGTGTATATTTAAAAAGGATATATGTATAGGGCTATATCTGATTGCAAGTGCTGCCTGCCTATCACTCAATGTTTGGTATAGCCTAAATGTATTATGTTTTATGTTCAGACTGAGCCTTGTATATATTTTTATTTTGCATCTGTATTCTGTATTGTATCTCCTTTTCCTCTTTCCCTCCTGACGCATCTGGAAATGAGCTATTGTAGCTCAGTATGCCTTTCCTGGTGAAACTTTTCAAATAAAAAAATATTTCATAGGGTTCTGATCAAACTTCAGAGGGAAGGAGTCACTTTGATCCTTGATGCTCCCTTCTGGCCTCATCAGATCTGGGTCCCTTTACTTCAGCAGCTGGCAGTGGAACCTCCTCTCCTGAAGACATTGCCATGGAGAGGTTTGATGTTTCTCAGAAAGTGACTGATGTCCTTGTGGCAGCTAGAAAACCCTCCTCCAGGGCCTCTCATTCCATGAAGTGGAAGTACTTTGCTCTGTGGGCTGCTTCACATCATCTGAATCCGTTCACCTGTCCAGTTAATCAGATTCTGGAGCCCCTGCAGTCCCTGTTTGATGCCATTTCGCAGTACTCTTCAATTAAGTTGTACCTGTCGGCCATTTCGGTCTTCCACGACGTACCTGCTCATGGCCATACAGTGGCACAGCTGGATGTGTCCCATACATTCTTGAGGGGCATCCTTCATTTGACACTTCCCATTCATAATCCAGCCCCACCTTGGGATCTGAATTTTGTGTTTGAGAAACTTACTTCGGTTTCATTTGAGTCAGCTGCGACTTGTGAGCTACGCTTTTTGTTGTGGAAAGCGTTATTTTTAGTTGCCATTACTTCTGCTAGAAGAATTTCAAAGCTTCAGGCTCTCATGTGTGAGCCTCCTTATCTGAATTTTCACAAAGACTGAGTGTCTTTGGGTACCAGTCCTAAGTTTCTACCTAGACTGGTGTCCACGTTTACATTAAATCAATCCATCCACCTGCCAGTTTATTCTCTGGAGCTTGCCAATCCAGTGGAAGCATTGCTCCACACTTTGGATGAACGTAGAATTCTCAGATATTATGTCCATCATATGAAGGACGTTAGGAAGTCATCACAGCTGTTTGTTTCTTTCACCCCTGGGAAACCGGGCATTCCAGTTTCAAAGCAATGTTTGTCCAAGTGGTTAGCCAGCTGCATTACCTTTTGTTATTGGAAGTACAGTAAGGAACTTCCTGGTGCTGAGCGCGGCCACTCCACTCAAAGTATGGCCACTTCTGCCTGTTTCTGGAATGTTTCAGCTCCTAAGGTCTGTGCAGCTGCTACTTGGAATACTGTCCACACTTTCACTAGACACTACAGTCTGGACATTGCTTTGAGAAGAAGGGTAGGTTGTGGCTTAATTGTGCTCTCAGCCTCCTTTATTAGGCCTGTTGCTTCCAGCCGGCCAGACTATTTCAGTGTCAGAACTGCTTGGGACTCGTTCCATAGGTGTGGCTTGCTGCAAGAGATATCCTTAATGGAGATAGTACAGTTACCTAAGAACTTACCGTAACAGCAGATCTTTGTGAGAATCTCTTGCAGCGAGCCATGCTGACCCTCCCTCCCTCCTCCCTCCTTCCCCTTGCTTTCTGTGTCTGTCTTTCATCCTACAGTGGCGGGAACCTCAACCATCCCTCATTTCCCTTAGAGGACAACCTCTGTAAATGGTCTCCGGTGAGGGAACTGAGAAGGGCGTGGGGCCGCCCACGTATTTGTGGGAGGAGTGACATTGGCTGATATTGACATTGTTGTGGGTGGCCCCAGTAAACTGCTAGCTAGAAAAGTTTCCATGTGCTCCTCGTGCCTGATGGCTATAGTTCCGTAGGTGTGGCTTGCTGCAAGAGATTCCCTCAAAGAGCTACTGTTATGGTAAGTTCTTACGTAACTGTACTTTCACTAAAACATATCGAACAAACCACAAGCATGATGTAGATAATGACCAGACCTCATTGCTCTGAAAAGACTTTCTGGACCCCACCCCACCAAGTGATGTCACCACGGTACCAACGTCGGTGCACCCAATGCGCTTTGCCAAAGGCTAGTGACCAATCAGACATGCTCCCTTTTTATCTGGCATCCCTTAAAGGCGCAACCTCATATTCTGCCAGTCAGATAACATAAAGTGCTGTGCAAGACAATACAATGCGAGAAAACATGCTGTGCAAAGCCCACAATATAATCAGAACAATTAAAATAGACTGAGATGTCAGCAATCCCATTGGAACTACTTGAGAGTGGAGCACAACACCCTGAAATTTCCACTTTCAATTTATTTCATAGCCATAAAGTGCATCAACAAATACAGTGCTAAACACCCCATCTACTGGCCCTGCTTATGGGGCTTCTTCAGGAGGGTCGTGTTCTTGTGCAAAAGACAGTGTTTACATTCATAGTTATATAACTATTCATAAGTGATTTATATACATTCATTTAACCCTGTAGCTGCCTGACAATGAAATTCATACAAGTGTATTGATAGTCATATTAAAATCTCAAGTATGTTTAATAAAACTGCCCTTGCATTTCATTATTAATTATAAATTGGCAAGAAAAAATATAGAAATCCCATTGGGCGTGAGCTGTCACCTGACTGTATTAAATCTCTATAAACACACGGTCAGCTGCCGAATCTCATTTTCCTGCCCCTCAAAAAAAAATTACTAAGTTGAACAAATCATTCCACACAAAACAAGCATTTGTCAATGCCGAATGTTGCTTGCTTGTATGTGCTGTTTAGGTATTTGGAAGTCATTGGAGTGCAAATATTGAAAATTCGCGAACTTACGAGCGTGCATAGGAAGTGCGCAACGCACGCTCATAAAACAGTCATTTTTAGGAATTTTTTCACCAAATTTTCAACATAGCCATTTTAAGACCTCTGCTCATGAACAGTGTCACTGTGATTTTATTAATTTGTTCCGTACATTGATTTCGCACACCGACTGCACCATTGTGCGCTACATGGGCAGAAACACGTTTTGGGTGAGATGTGAAAAATGACAGCTGTACTGCTCATAAGAAGGTATGGTAAAATGGCAATGTTGAAAATCTGGAGTGAAAATATTGAAAATTCGTGAACTTACGAGCCTGCATAGGAACTGCGCAACGCACACTCTTAAAACAGTCATTTTTAGGAATTTTTCCACCAAATTTTCAAAATAGGCTTCTTAAGACCTCTGCTCATGAACAGTGTCACTGTGATTTTCCTAAGGTGTTCCATACATTGATTTTGCACACCGACTGTGCCATTGTGCGCTACATGGGCGGAAACACATTTTGGGCAGGATGTGAAAAATGACAGCTGTACTGCTCATAAGGAGGTGTGGTAAAATGGCAATGTTGAAAATCTGGAGTAGAAATAATGAAAATTCGGAATTCTGCAGCGTCGTAGGAACTGCGCTTCGCTACGTAAAGTCATTTTAGGAATTTTATCCAAATTTTCAACATAGGTTTTGAGGCCCACCTTATGAACACTGGCAGTGTCTCTTACTAATGGTCTCGAAGGTGATTTCGGCGAGTGACAGTGAAATCCCCTTCAGGCCCGATTAACGCCATGACAGTGCAAGAATTCATGAGGAGGGGTCCCAAAACCCATGTTGAAATTTGGGACCAAAATTCTCACAAATGCCTGAGATATGCAACAAAGTTGAAAAAACCTATTTATTCCATTATACAGCTTACCGGCATTTCCTCAGTTCGCGGTCGGCTTTGAAGAGTGCAGGCGTGGTCGGTCCACCGAAGATCTCGCCGAGCTCCGGGTAAGTATGGGGTGAGGAGGGGTGTGGGGAGGCAGGGTGCACAGTGGGTGGTGCGGGTGGGGGCAGTGAGACTGCAAGGGACCTTTTTATTTACAGGTTTTTTAATTAAGATGGCGGGACATTTGCCACGCTGGGGTGGGCTGCCAGCATGGCAGCTGGAAAGGCTGTTTGGGGGCTGGAGCTGACTGGGGATTGGGCACCCCGTCGGCTATAACAAGATTTGCCCCAGCGTGGCACACCTGGAAAGGTTTTGGGGGGCATGCAGCTGTGGAGCCAACGGGGGATTGGGCACCCCCGCTGGCTATAACATTTTTTGCCACGCTGGGGTGGGCTCCCAGCATGGCACCTGGACAGCTTTTGTTGTGGGGGTGCATGGAGCCGACGGGAGTTGGGCACCCCCATTGACCATACAGTGTGCGTGGGGACCAGCACGCAGTATGCGTGTTTGGCGCGTGTGTGGGGGGGGAGCTCTGCTCACTGAAGTGGAGCTCTTCCTTTCAACTGTATGCCACTGCATTTTGACTGCTGTCATAGACAGCTGCAGCAGTCATTGGAGAACTGCGGCCACGCCTGCAAACTCACTGACTGAATTGGAAGAGGGGATGCCACACCTCCGAAAACTCGGATGATGGCACTATGTTTCTTGCACATGCGTGCAAGCAACATAAAAAGCAGATGCCATCTTTAAATTCTCTGCATGTACTATAGCCAAATAACAAAAATTTTATGTCTTCATAACTGACATACCTTATTAACATACACCTCCCTCACAATCTGCTACCACTATTCTAAATAAGCACAACTTTTTTTAAAATTATATAGCCTCTGAAATTCTCTTAACATTTCTCAGCTCTCATTCAAAAACTGACTTATCATGCCGTTATGCCGCTTCACCTGCACTTCAGAGTCCATATGCTGCGACACTGGCCCACCAACGTCAACTGTTTCAATACAAAATTCAGTCCTTATTTATTCCTCTAACTTGGCTATCAAAACAGCCAGCACAGTAATTGCCACCCACTCATTTCATTTTAAAGAGCTGCTGACGCCATCTGGCCAAAAGTACTACATTGCAGAATTAGAATAAGCATATCCACAGTAAATCTCGTACCAAAAAGTAGATTTTTGTGTTATATCATTTTAAAGTTATTAGCCATTTTGTAACCCTGATTTCGCTAGCTATTCAAAGAAAGCCTGTTCCAGTGAAGAGATGGTGCTGATGTCATCTAGGGGCCTCACAGTCTAACTTTCCCTGTCAGCAAGTTTATATGACCTGTTTCTTTAAAGTTGTAAAGATCGTGTGCAATGGTTTTCATAAGTAAAACAGGCAGCACGAGTTAGTAAACATTGCTTTAAAAATTCTGTGTTTCAGGCTTTGTAACTAAACTGACAATATTTTGTCTGTGTGCCTTTGCTGAATGTTGGATCATAGCACACTGTGAGGTTTGCAGACTGAATAGTTTCTGATGAAAGGCTGAACTCATCCACACATATCAGTCAACTGAGGAAACTTCTAAGAATGGCAATTTCAAACAATTATCCCATCTTCTTGTTAATGTGAGTGGCTCAGACTCATCTATGCTCTACTCTAAATTACAATGATCATTTTACCAGAGCTAACACTTCCACACCTAGTAGGAATTAACACATATAAGGCCCTTATTAAAACATATTGTAAAGTAGACAATGACACACAGCAGTAAAATTAGTAGCACTCTAATTGGCTTCAGCAGTCTGGAGGCATGCTGACTTAGTATCCAGCAACCCTGGAGAAATGGACCACACAAAAACAACATTAAATAATACAATTTTATCAACTTTGTCACAAAACCTGGAACATATATAGTATTTAAAGCAATGTTTACTGACTGGTGCTGTCTGTTTTACTTGTGAAAACCGTTGCACGTGATCTTTACAACTTTGGAGAAATGAGTCCTATAAGCTTGCTGACGGGGATTACTAAACTTTGAGGTCCCTACATGACATCAGCAGCAGCTGTTTACTGACACCTGCTTTTATTGCACAGGTAGTGCAATCAAAGTTACAAAATGGCTAATAACTTTAAAACAAAGTAATGTACAAATCTAGTTTTTGGTATGAGGTTTATTGGGAGTATGCTTATTTGGGTTCTGCAATGTAGCACTTTGGCATCAGTGGCTCTTTAAACATAAGGTTTATCTTACAGGAGCAGCATGCAGATCACACGATCTCACTGTAAGCACAACCAGTGGCCGCGGTACCTCTCTATGAGGGTGAGTGAGCCAACTGAAGTGGTGGCCAGCACCACAGTCACATATGGTCCTGTTCGGGGGGGAGGGAATTACTCAGAACAGCAACTGGACATGTGGTTTAGGACTCCAGAAAAACTTTTAAAATAATTGATCAGTTCCCAGCCTTGGCCCCACTGCTGCTGTGGTGGTGGGGGGAGGGTGCGCTGCTGACACAATCACTAATGCTAACCAGCTGGTTTGGTACTTACGGCTAGCTGGGCTGGAGGTAGCACCAAAGAAAAAGCAGCATAAAGCCCAGTTTATGGGCACAACTAAGAGAAAACGTGAGCAGTCGAGCATGGGGGAGTGTACTAGTCCAATTGTTAAACACACTGGTGCAACTGGGAGTAACAAAGTGTTACTGCTCAGCTCTCTGGCCTCGTTTCTGCATTATGTGGAGTCAGGAGAACAACTGCCACAATATCCTCCCTCGGGGGCCGGGAGGTGTCTGTACCTGCATCTTCGTGAGTAGCAATGGCTGCTCCTGGGCTCCACGACACGCAACTGATCAGACAACTGTGGCTGCAGTAGAGCAAGACTGAGAAGATTAGGCTTAAACATACACACTTTTAGGAGGCTAGGAGAGTGATTCAACATCTCCGTCCTATTCAGTACTGCAGTCTAATTTGGGGAGTTCTTTAAAGCAGCAACAACAACAAAAAACACATCAGGACAGAAGCAGAAGGCCTTGCCCTGCATACTTTTAGGTGGATCATACCATACTGTTAGGTGGATCATACCCTGTCAACACAGCGGCACCTGCTTGCTAAACACAAAACAATGGCACAATGTAATGCAACATGCATTTTTACAATTTAAAACCAGTACAATTATGTTTTAAATAAAGAAATTATTTTTTATTTTTTACTTTTTATTTTATACTACAAATGAACAAATGAGCCATTTTATAAGTGTGATAAGCCACTCCAGGGTGTGCATTAAAGGGTTTTAATTCACTTTCCAGGGTGTAAGGATACTTGGCCTCCAGTCCTGTGCCTTAGCACACCCCTTGGGCGTTCATTAAATATACTGTAATGGATGGGGAAGTGTGCTTGTCGAGAATTTAATGGTCGCTCGAGGTGTGGGATGCTACATAAACTCCGAGGGCAAAGCCTGAGGGGTTCATTAAAGCCTCCCACAGTGAGGGCGACCATTAAATTTGAGTTTAGGACACTTCCCCATCTTTTATGATGTATAATTGCTGGTCAGCAATTTTTCTCCAGACCCATCTCTGTGACCATGTGAGACACACACACACACACGTAGGCTTGTCTCCCTGCCCCTCTCTAATTTTCAAGTTTGAGTAATTCATATTTATTTTGTGAATGTTTATTAATTTTTTTTTACTCACTCACAGTTTGTACTCCAGTCAATAGGTATGCCAGCGCAGACGCTCTAGCTTGACAAAGTGGATGAAGAGCAGGATCAACCGGATAGTTTCCAGGTGCCAGTTTAGTCGCGCACGGTATCCGAAGCAGCAGTGTAGCAAATTCCCAAAGGGCCTGGGTGCAAGGTGATGTTACAAGGCCCCTCCCCAGTTTTGAATAAACATCAAAATTATGATTTGGGCCCCTCAGACCTCGTAGGCCCGGGGGCCACTGCACCTCCTGCACGCTTGTAGCTACGTCCCAGATCTGAAGTGGAAGAGAAGCAGGATCCGCCAGATATTTTTTTTTTTTGGTTATGTTGATGGTAGGATCAATCAGATAGACTAGTGCAAATAAATAAAAAGTACAGTTCATGCTTGTTGAGGTGGCTGCTCGGTTAGTGAGAGATGGAGCCGCCATGTTTAGAAAACTGATAGGCCCTTCCACTCATAGAAAGAGAACCAATGAGAGAGTGCACATTTTTGAAGGACAGTGTGAGTGAATCCTGTAATAACCTGCTAGTTAATATGGAAACTAATAACTCGGTCTGTCTATGAAGAAAAATTGATGACCGGTTATTATAATACTTTAATGCACACCTTGTCATGGCTTATTACTTACTTATCACATACAGCTAGTTTAAAAAGGCTTTCAAGCACTAAACAAGGATTTCCATTACGTGTTTTGGCATTAACCTTCCCATGATTAAGATTAAATTCAAATAGACCCACTGCCTTAGACAGTAAACGGAAAAGAAGGTAGACCAGTTAAAATGGATAAAATCCCTTCTATAATCCAATCAGTCATGCTCCCTTTTTGTGTGGCATCCCTTAAAGGCACAACCCCATATTCTGCCAGTCAAATAACATGCTGTGGGGGAACTCGCCAGGGATGCCCCTGTCACCTTTATTGTTTGCGTTTTACCTGGAACCCCTAGCGGCAACTATATGGGCCAGCACCTTGGTGGAGGGGATCCCACTGGGGGCTCATCAGCATAAAATCTCATTGTTTGCAGATGATATTTTACTGGCCTTGACCACCCAAGATAAATCAATCCTTGCAGTTTGGGAGCAGCTGTGTCTGTTTGGGGAGATGGCCGGATATAAGGTAAATGAACAAAAAACAGAGGTACTCCTCTACAGTTATGTCCCCCAGGTACTTTGAAAAGGAGGTTTCCTTTCAAATGGCATAAACAGGCCATGTGTTACTTAAGGATCAAGTTGACTAAGAACCCCATACACGTGGAGATGCTCAATTTGGAACCCCTTACATAACCAGTGACGGAGGACACCTCCCGATGGACCTCACTTCCTTTGAGCTTTCTAGGAAGAGTGGACACTATTAAACAAAATGTCTTCCCTTGCATCTTGTTTTTTCTTCAGACACTCCCGATTGTTCCTAAAAAATGTTACTTCCAAGCATGGGATAGACTGATCTCATGCTTCATTTGGAGGGGGAAACCACCGAGGGTGAGGTACGCCACTCTGCAGCATCCACGGGAGAAGGGAGACCTTAACCTTCCGGACTTGCAGGGGTATGCCATGACTGTGCAGCTATGCACCCTATTGTCTTGGTTAAACCCACCCTGTCAGGCCCATTGGAAAACTGTGGACCTCACCAGGGGAGATCTGTTTGAATTTCCTGAACACGTATTCAGTCATCCTCCAAGGAGTAGTCCACATTCAGAATACCATAGGTATACTAGAGAGCCCTTGAGGCAGTGGCTCCAGGTGGGGCGCCGGCATCTGACTCGTGTACTGTAGAAGCTTTACACTTAAGGGCCTTTGCTTATGATTCTGACTTTCCACCTAATCAAACAGATGAAAGATTTATAGAATGGATGAAATACAGGGTCAAGTATGTATTTCAGTTGATGGGGACCAGAGATTTACTCCAGTCTGTCTCTCTGCAGGAGACCTATCACCTCCCAGAGAAATATTTTCACAGCTACATGCAGTTAAAATCCCATCTACACCAACATAAGGAAGCTTTGTCCCTGATAGTAGAGAAACCTTCAGCGTTGGTCTCTCTAATACAAGCCCATGTGAGGGGGATACCGGTGAAACATGTAATCGCACAAACATATAAAGCGCTTAGAGAAAACAGGAGACACAACTGATCAGGTGCAGATGAGGTGGTCCAAAGAACTACAGGTGGACATAACGGCTAAGAGTTGGCTGGATGGTACGCTGTCCGCTTTTAAGGACTCAACCTCTCCATATTGGAGAGAATATATTTGGAAGCTCTGGACCAGATTCTTCCGCACTCCTGTGGTATTAGCAAAATATTTGGGGGAGCCAGTGAGGGAGTGCTGGAGAGGGTGTAGGAATAGGCGCACAGATCAAAGCCATGTACTGTGGAGGTGCGACCTTTTGGGCACGTACTGGAAGGAGGTAATAAGGGAACTGACGGACATGTATGAATGCTCTGATCTTTTTCAGTCGACCTATATCCTAACTTTCACAGTACTGGATGGCACCCGGATCAGTAGAGCCACCTATAGGCAGATCTCAGTGTTTATAATGGCTGCTCACAAAGCGATCACTTGCCTGTGGTGTACAAAAAAGATCCCAACAAGGGAAGCATGGCAGATGTTGACCGGAGAAATTTATGCACTTGACTGACTGTTAGCCAGATTAGCAGATAGAGCTGAGAAATTTGATCTACGTTGGCACAAATGGGTGATGTAGCAATTGGACCATTACCCAGACTTTGTTCCATGAGAGGGAGGGAATAAGAATGGGAGATGACCTGGATGAGAACAGGGAAGGAACACCATTTGGGGAAGGGGAGGAGGGGGGAGACCAGAAGGGGCCATATAGCTGGACAGGGTCCTTAATGCGGATCCCTTCTCTCTCACTAGACAGCTGATTATTGGTATTGGTGACCTCTCTCGGGAAAACAATTTTTTTGGTTTTATTTTCCTTATATTTTCTTTAGGTGAAGCAACAAATAAGGCATCACACCTGGGAGTACAGTTGTGAATATGGGATATGAGAAAACTAAATTGTAATAGCCTGTGCTTTTAACGTTTGTTTTATCAATTTTTTAGTGATATCCCCAAACTGTTTTATTAGTTTATAATATGGGAGAGCTAGCCTATCAGAAATACTGTATATATTCAGCTTTGACTTACAGATGTGAGGTGTGGCAAAACACAGAAAAATTACTTCAAAACTTCATATTGAAATGCCACGCAGGTCTTTGAAGAGCCAAGTAGAGGTCTGTCTCACTAAAGTCTAGACCTTTCAACATTAAGAGTTCTCAGCCGTTAAGGCACCTTGAGCTGTTACCTCACTCCACGCTGACCAGCGGACTGTCTTTCACGACCAACACCTGGATTTAAGTAAATGGTCCTGAGTTTACCTGATCATGATGGACTTTTCTGCATAGATACTTAACTAAATGTTAAATATGCTCTCAGAATAAGTGTATATATTTAATTTAAAGGGGAGTTATAAATGCTATGTATGTATTATGAATGATCAATTTGCTATATTGAAAGATGATATCTGGAGAAAGTTTTAAAAATCTTAATAAAAAACTTGAATTTAAAAAATAACATGCAGTGTTGTGCAAAATAGTCAATATACTGAGAAGAAAATGTGCTGTGCAAAGCCCACAGTATAATTAGAACAATTAAAATAGACTGAGATGCCAGCAATCCTACTGGAACTACTGTTGAAAAAAGTCATCAGATAAAAACACATGGTAATTAAATAACACTGCTGATATTAAAGATGGTATTGCATCATATTTCATTTTGCATAATAATATCACTTAGCTCAACAAGCTGCTAGGCATAGATCACTTATTAGAATATAAAAATGTATAATATGCTTGAGATAGACATAGCAATGTAAGATAGTGACGAGCTGGATAGATGCATCTATTTACAAAAAGACAGGGTGGAAAGCTGCATTGATGGCATTTTCATTTAAACTACCAAGATGATGCAGATTAAAAAAACAGTTCAGAACACATACTGTGACAAGGCTTGGGCTAGAGTGAAGTATGCTGCTGCAACCTGTCATATCAAATGCTCAAAAAGGCAACTCAGCACAATGAAAGTAAGCAGAGCTCAAGGCAGAGCCAAGTGTGCTTCTCCAACTTATTCAGCTTTGGTCCTGCAGTTGCAAGATGGTACAGTTGGATAAAGAAAGTACTAGTTTAGCACAAATGTCACTCTTCAAAGGGTAACACATATGTAGTGCTCCATGTGTGAACATATGGCCGCAAAATACCAGCACAAGAAAATTCTTATAGTATACTGGCAGACAGATCATGATAGCTAATGGTTCATTTCATTTTACTTGGAGAGTATCAGAGTGAGTTCGACATTCGGGCCATATTGGGTTCATTGTGTAATCTGTGCTCTGATTTATAACTCTCCAAGGATCTCAGCAGGATGGACAGTGGCCCTATGCATAACTCGTTTGTGTGTTATGTGTGTGTCTTTTTGTCACTAAAAGTCAGAATTTCTTGATTTTTGTTCACAGATCTGGCAATTGTGCGGCTGCCCCAGCTAGCCCTTGGAGTCCATATTGTGACAATGTCTGAGATAAGCCTTAAAGAGATCAGTTTTGGAGCCGCAGGGACAAATGCTGACCCTGGTATTTGTGAAATGAACTATTGACTGTTGTGATTTGTGTGCCAATATGAGCTATAAGAGTTTATTTGTGCTAATATTTTGTGCCCATATTTTCTCATGTGAAGCATTGCACTGTATTTTATCCTTTGAAGAGTGAAGATTGTGTTCCTTTATACAGCTGTGCCATCTTGCAACTGCAGGTCCAACGCTGGACAAACTATTGTAGCACACTTGGCTATACCTTGAGCCCTCTTTGCTTTCATTGCATTGAACTGTTTTTTTGAACATTATATATGACAAATTACAGTAACACACTTGGCTCTATCCCAAGCCTTCACCATGTTGTGTGCGCTGGAGTTTAAATGATAATGCCATCAATGCAGCTTTCTGCACTTTTTGTAAACAAATAGGTGTGTTTATTCACGTTGTACTTATCTCATACTGCCATCTGTCTATCTCAAGCACATGATAAGATTTTATATTTTAATAAGTGACTTGTGTCTAGCATCTTTTTTGGTCTAGTTGATATTTTTATTCAAAATGAAATATTATGCAATACCATCTTTGTTTGACTGGTTGCTAGCCTTTGACAAAGAGAATACGTGCAAAATACTTCAGGTGTAGCAGCGTTGGTGATAACATTGAGAAGAGGGGGGATCCAGGAAGTCTTTTCAGAGAAGTGAGGTCTGGTCATTATCCATATCATGCCTGTGATTTGTTTGACATGTTTTAGCAAACTACGCGTTTGTTGCACTTTTCGGTAAAAGAACACACCTAGATCTAATGTAATACCTCATTTCATTCTTTTTTGAACATTTGCAATTTTCAAGCAGAAAGCCTCATGTCTAGCAGGTGCCTATCACCCCTACACCTTTAGTTGTCTTATATAGGTCACAGACCCTTCCCTCCACCTGAGCAGACTAAGCCAGACAACGTGTTTTCAAGAAAAATGGCCACAGCCATGTATATACTGAACAGAAAGTAATGAACAGTTACAGCCAGTCAGCAGAATTTGTGAAGCAAGGTAGTCATGGCAAGTCATTCATTAACCAGGCATCATTATGATCATCACAAAAGGCTATCCCCTTATCCCCAGGGGAGACTGACTGAATAGGTAAAAGCCACTGCGAGGGAACCAGCTCTGGGGCATGACTGATGCCAGTGTGCCCCTCTCCTGTCAGATGGTGCTGTATCCCCTAGGCAAAGCCCAAAGAGGCTGTCCCTCCGGCTGCCTCTTGAACGATGATGACAGTCCATCTGGACCCTTGCCTCACGCAAGCCTCAGGGTTGAGCCACCTGCAAAGATGTTCGATTACCTGTTCCTCCCTGTGTACAAACCTTGTCAGACTACACGTACTTGACTGTGACAACCTAAACTAGCCCTACCTGATGGCCTAAGATTAACTGTCACTGGAGAAGCTGAAAGCCAGAAAAAACCTTGTGAGGGCAAAAGCAGAAAAATCCTTTCTCGACCCCTAAGGTGATCCCCCATAGTGGGATAGAGAGTTCCCTAACGCCATACTTAGTTCCATAACTTGCTTTTACAAGGATGGGTTTGGGTGGGTTCTGGCTTGAGTGCACAAAGCAAGGGAAATCTCTTGTTCACCTGGTTAATTTATGTGTCTAAGCTCCTCCCCTTCAGCCCTAAGTTGCCTGCCCCATGGGAACTCCTATTTGCCTAGCTACCTCCCTGCCTCTAGTGGGTGTCTACCTACCTACAAGACATGCTGGCCCAGGTGTCGGTCAGGGCTGTTTCTGCAGAGAGTGCCCCTCCTGCTACAGTTCTTTGCAGGCTCCATAAATATCACTGACTCTGACATGACATGGCACTGTACTTCCTACAACAGACTGAAGGCCAGCTATGGTACACACAGCAAAGATACTTTGAACAAGAGAATAGGAGAGGATGGTTGTAGGCAGTAGTCCATTAATGTGCCAACATAATATTGCTGCCAGAATGTTGTTGGCAGAATAATGTTGTACACATCTTGTGCCACTTTAGTTTTTTGCTGTCTTGCAGCGTTGACGATCTCTGGGGTTACCCTTTTTGCCATCAGGGTGCGACCTGGAGTTTGTTATATAAATAAATGGAGGGTGCATGGGGTGAAGCCCTCCACATCGGGGGAGTGCAGGGGTGTAGCCCTCTGCAATTCCTTTTCGCTCCAGCTGCCAGATGGCAGATTGTCAAAGCGCTGTGCCAGGTGTTGGCCAAGTGCCAGGGCCAGCATTTATACCAGCAACTTGGTTGCCGCTGCAGCATGGGTGAACCATAGTAGGCCTGGCAACTTTGTAAGCAAGAGGCCAGCAGGGCTGTTCCTCAATCAGAAACCCAAGGGGTGGTACCCCTACAGATGTATAGGACTTAATGCTGTATGTTCACAGACACAGCATCTAGATTTTACGTGTTTTGAGACTAAGTGTCACAAAAGTGAGATTGAATCTCAAGAAAATGGTTTTGAGTCACAAAAGCATGTTCACAAGTGACAAAAGCAGGGCATGTTTTCATGAGATGCTTCACCCTAATGTCTTTAATATTTTAAAAAGTATTTTTAACACAAAAAAAAATAAAACTCTTGAGGAATCAACCTTACACCCTACACTATTGATCACACAAGTTTCAGACTTAACTTCCTATAGATTGTCTTGTTTGATGATTGCTAAGATTCACGAAAGTGGGTTTGTGAGTCACGAAAGCAAGTTTTCTGACTCACAGTAGCAGGGCTTGTTTTGTGAGCAGCAACAGCTTCATTTTTTTATGTATTGGTATTTGATATGAAATATTTTTTGTTTCCCCACTTCCATGACTGCTAGGGTTCATGAAAAAGGGGTCTTAACTCACTAAAGTGGGTTCCAACTCACAAAAGTGACATATATGTCGCTTTCACAAAAATCTAGCTATGAGCAATTTGTGGAAAAAAAAATTGGCTGGACTTGCACAAAACAGCATTTTTTTAATAATTTTAAAATCTACACATTTTTCAATAAAGGCATCGATCAAAAAAATCACCCTCGGGCCAGACTCTAAAGAACCTGATAGTTTCAGGTTTCAACCCTCACCCTTTTTTTTATGCAGTTGGTGAGCAAAAAAATTTCTTTACCATAGCTTTATGTATTTTCAACCTTCTAAAAGTTGTAAACTGCTGAACCGACCATTACCAAATTTAAAGGATACAGAGATCCTGGCACCGACTCAGTGCATGCCAAATTTCAGGCCATCTCTTACAGGGACGGCCACGTTACAAGGCACAAAACTCAGGTTTTAACACAGAAAGACCTGCCATCATGCACCTATAATTATAGGAGTTAGAGCTGAGAAGGCACTTCTATATTAACTAGGGATAGAACGAATAGTACTTTTTATTATTTGACCGAATACCGAATAGTTACTAATAGTATTTGTCGAATAATGAGGTATAAATAGTTATTTTGTAATATGATTTTTTTTATTTTTCATAACTTTATTTCATTCTCTTCCATTAACATTTTTTATTTATATTTGAAACCACTTGAGGTAGGTACAGTTCTTGTGCAGATTGGCAGTTTGGAAATTGGTACTTGCTGATCTTGTGTTTTTGTAACACAAAGGTGATTAAGACATTGATTAACAATGAGGACATGAGCTGGGTGGGCAGATACTCTGTATTTGTATTTTTTTTCCCTACTCGACTGAATACAAATAGTGGTGAGAGAGCACTATTTGTGGTTGAGGTGAATACGAAGTGAATGTTCATCCCAACGTTAATATTAACCTCAATTTTGCATGTTGGTAATACTATGGCCGTTTGCGATGGGATAACCTGAAACTAGGCATGCACGTGCTTGGGCACAGAATCTCTGGATCTTGAAAATGTGGTATTGATTGGGTCAGCAGTTTAAAAGTTCTAGATAGTTGAAAAACATGAAAACATGCTAAGATTTTTTCTGTGCTGGCAGCTAGCTAAAAAAAAAACTCCTGTCAGAGCCAACACGGCTGTTTCAGAGCAGTGAGCCTGAGTGAAAATACTTGAAGGTCCTGCCACAGCTGATGGTGTACTTGCACCGGTTCAAGAAATCAAGAGAAACAACAGGCATGAGACTTCAGTCCAGGAGTAACACCAGTTTGCAGAGGTACAAAAATCCAGACTGGAGTAGTACCTTCAACTGCTGGAACATTTTATTAAGTTATAGCCACACAGTGAATGCTGTATTTACCCAGCGCTTCTGACATAAACTCGGTTATGTTCTTCGTCAGGGGGAACCTCTGAGGAAGATCTGAGTTTAAGTCTGAAGCAGCAGATAAATGCAGTGCTCTCTGTGTGGCTGTAAGTGCTCTGTGTGTGGCTATAACATAATGAGATGTTCCTACGATTGAAAGTACCCATCCAATCTGCTTTTTTTACCTCTACAAATTGATGCTACTCCTGGCGTGTGGTCCCCTGCCTGCTTTAACAAGAAGAACAAACTTGGAGTGAAGTAGCTTTCAAGACACTGAGCCACTCAGGTGGTGGGGCCCCAAAATGCTGCAAGCATTTTCAGGTTTAGTTTAGGATAATAGAATAGAATAGGATTTGGTATATGCTTGCATGTACAGTTACTGTGTCTTATGTTTATAAGAGTACATTCTTGTGTTCTTCGGGTGACAGAACTGAAAGCGAAGCTGAGCCGTTCTGGGACACAAATGACTTGAGCAGAAAGTCTTGTAGCCACAAGACACATGGGAGCTGTACACATAAGTATAAATCATGTTGAAGATTTCTGTTAAGAAATACAACTTGAATTTAAAGAGCAGGTTTCTATTCTATAAACTTTCACCCCCCCCCCACCATAAATGGCACCTTACCAGGCACTTTATTCATGAAACCATAAAGTTCATTTTTGACTCGCTATATTTATAGAAATGACACTTGTAAAAAAACCTCTGTGGAGTGGATGGACAAAATGCTACTGTTTCCTTATGCGGAGCCGCGCCCCCACGCTAGCACGTTTTGTGATGTCAGTACAAGAACGGCACGGGGGCATGCTCCATAAGACTATAATGGGGCCGATTTTCACAAACTTTTTTTTTATTCTTGTGAACGTTGGGATAAAAACTGACACAACCAAGCAGGGATCAAGTGCATAAAAAAATGCACGTATGCGTTTGTCAGTTTATTTTGTAGAAAATACAGATATTTACAGAAATTAAAAAAAAAATCAAATGATTAGTCCTGCACAAAGAAATGCAGACCTTTGCTTCCCTCAGCAGTCTGTTGCTTTGCTTCAGCCCAGATAGTCCAGTGAATACTTTTCTCAAGTAACCTGTGTGAAATCCACACACTCACACTCACACACCCCAACTGTAGGTCTTACCCTATTTACTGTCCGCACTAGACTGACTCAACTGTCTAACATCCCCTAGTGGTGAGCCCTTTTTATAGCTCCTTGTGATTACATCACATAATTGGGGAGTTTCCATAGGCCGTGACATCACGTAATTGGGGAGTTTCCATAGGCCGTGACATCACGTAATTGGGGAGTTTCCATAGGCCGTGATATTACACAATTGGGGAGTTTCCATAGGACATGCCATTACACAATTGGGGAGTTTCCATAGGCCATGGCATTATACAATTGGGGAGTTTCCATAGGCCATGCCATTGCATAACTGGGGAGTTTCCATAGGCCATGCCATTGCATAACTGGGGAGTTTCCATAGACCGTGCCATTACAGGCTTCATGATTCTATTTCATATGCAGCCTTCAATCACAACATCTCTGGGGCTGCTTTTGTACAGGGTACACTTTATTCTAGACACTATGGCGCTTATAGTTACCCTTGCCTGTAGTGTCTTATTAGCCAGCAGTCTAGTAATCAAGCAACTTTGATCTTACCACTAGCGAAGCAGTCGACTTTTGCTGTCAAGCATGCCTTTGCTCAGCAATCATTCTTTTACCTGCTCCATTAAGGCGTCATTCAACCCCGCTACACGAACATGGAGCAACCCACTCCAAAAAAAAGACTTGCTCAGTGGCACTCGGTGACCAGTGCTGTCTCCCGCACCGGAGCTGCATAAGTCAAAGGAGCTGCACTCAGCAGCAGTGGTTCTGGAACTCGGCGCCCCAGAAACGGGTGCTACACTTCTTAGACCAAAGGGCACCAGACATTAACAATAAAGCGTGACTTGCACTATTTCCTGTCTCTACAACTGGGAGCATAACGCTGTGTACATAAAGAGGGGGTAAAGAAAATAAGGGACAGCAAAGAGTTTTTGGAGAGTGGCAGGTTCGCCACCCTGACGAGAATTTAAAGAAAAGACAGAAAAAATAAGAAGAAAGGAAAAAGGGGTGAGGGATTGCACATATTCATATTTGTGACAGGGGTTTTAAACACATAACGGGGGCTCCCTGTTACAATACTGTTAAGTGCTGACATTGAGAAAGGAAGGCCACTGCTCCGCTAACAAGGACTTTGTTAGTTGAGCGGTGCCCTTCCTTTCTCAATGTCGACACTTAACAGATATAAAAACACTTGTGAAAACCGGCCCCATTATAGTGTATGGAGTGCGCGTCTGTGCCGTTCTTGTACTGACATCACAAAATGTGCTAGCGTGGTGGCGCAGCTCCGCATAAAGAAGCAGGAACGTTTTGTCTACCTGCTCCATGGAGGTTATTTACGAGTGTAATTTCTATAAGTATAGCAAGCCAAAAATGAAATTTAAGATTGCATGGATTACGTGCCTGGTAAGGTGCTGTTTATGTTGAGGGGGAGTGAAAGTTTACAGAATAGAAACCTACTCTTTAAAAAAACAACTGTTAGATTTAATGGAAAATAAAAGAAACCCCTGTGTGATGAAATGGACTACACTATCTGAACTTAGAACTGTAGCATTAAAACTGTTTGCATGAGATGTTTTGAGGGAAAAATAGTACTTGAAATGTTTAGAAATAAACAATCCTGATTAGCTGAGAATTATGTCATAATTTATTATTTTGTGTATAGAGGATAGTGGATGGCCAGCCATGCAAACCAAGCCTGTGTTGTCACCAACATCAAGAGTAGACAGAACCCTGCTGGCATTGCAGGCTTGTGTATGTGACCGGGCATCCACTGTTATACACTTTCTTTTTTTATCTTAAAAAATACATTGTTTCCCCCACACAAACACACACACCAAAGGTACATCATTTTTGGAAATGTTAAAACTGATAAACCCACGCTACACCCAACTGCTAATACTCCTTACTATGCTACTGACAGTTTATGTGCTTTTACAACCATTTGAAAAAAAGCTTACTTCATTAAAAAGGAAGACCTGGGTGATGAGCGAGAGCATGATCTGCACTTGTGTGCTTCCATTTAAATCAATACGGATTCACACAAATACGTTATAGTGCAGATCATGCTCATATTTTTGTAACCCTCCCTACAAATGGGGGTTCCCGAAAAGTCTTCCATGAGCTTGCCTAAATGCTCACTGCCAGGCTGGTGTCCTGCATTTCGCAGTTAATCGTTATTGCCAAAGAGTTCATTTGTAGCCTCTATGTACTGTTGCTTTAAGAGCTGTCTAGATTGCAGTAATAATTTATCTTGGAGGGGGCTGAGTGTTGTCATGCTCGAGTCCTGCCCGGGGTGCCAGGTAATCGCTCCGTTTCTGCCATCGCTAATTGCGCAGAGGGAGCCCTGTTAATAGATGTAACTGTTTGCTGTTCATTCATTAGAGTAGTAATAATAATGTAGTTTGTTTAACCTGCCTTCTTTGCAGCAAGGACTGTTTTGCTTATCCTCACCATTTTAGCCCGGAACTGCCGAATTGGACCAATCAGTCTGGTGGGACCTAAAATGGAGCCGGACTACGGGAGCTGTCTGGAGTCAAAATCTGTAGAAATTGTAGTTTGGGGCTTTTGGTGCCTTTTTAGCACCTGAAAGGGGAACCTTTGTTGTGACTGACAGATCAGCCAACCAAATCTTTTGGATCTGAGGGAAATCCCCAAGCTGCCTGCTGTTTCAGTCAGTTCTGAGCCGGGAAGTGATTTGGGCAGTAGTTCTGTGTAGTTTTGCATGGGAGAACTGTGAAAGGGCTGAGTTTTGGCCTGCATTTCTGCCTGCTGTCCCTGAGAGGGAGAGAAGAGAATTATTTTGGACTAAATCCAAGTTTGTGAGAACGAAGTAAGCCACTGATTTTTTTACCAGGTTCATACCTGAAGAAGACCAAAGATTTTGCAGAATGCGATCGGCCTGTCAGGATTTCCAGCTGCTTTTGAATCCCCAGTTTATGCAGAGACTTTGCGATTGTGACCGGAGAGCAGTTTACCTGGTACAGTCGAATATTCTTACATGTAAATGTTGAAAGTGGGTCGTGATTTGGTCCCCCACTGTGTGAACTGTGTTCTGCTTGCTGGAAGCTGTATCCTGCCCAAAATGGACTGTATCTGAATTTGTCTGCGTTTGGCTTGGGCCTTGCCACACTGGCCCAGCCAGACTACCCGCTGCACAGAGAAAGCCATCGACGAGAGACCTGCCTGGGGATCAGCCCCTGCTCCACGCTTGAACAGGAACAACGCCTCGGCGATTCGTGTGGGCCCTGCTTCTCCTGGCACTCCAGATTAACCACCTGCTGTCTCGATTTTCGTCCAGCCTTTGGTATCATGAGTAATCATCAGTAGCTCCCTGCAACAACAGCCTAATCTAAAAGTGTATCATCTGATTGTCTTGTTGTTTTCTTTTCACGAACTGAGCCCTCCGGCTCTGGATTACAAATAGTGTGTGTTGTGCGTGTTGATTTCTTCCATCACAGGGCCCCAACCAGCTGCAACGTTCCTGGCTAGCCCACCATTCTCCATCTGGGTACCCAGAGTGTGTGACTGTTTATGGACCCTGAAGTGCATGCATAACTGTTTGATTGAAACAGCCTTTAAGCAAATTAACCTGATTATGCCCCTCCCTTGTTCAAGTCCCTTAAATAAATCAGATCTAACTCTTTTTTGCATTCACCCTGACTGTGGTTCCAGTTTGTGCAAGAGTACCGTGCTGCTGTTATTTGCTGTGTATAGCCTTGTTTTACAGGGTGTCCCCAGGGCCAGGCCAGAGTAAAGCCCTGGTGGTAAGTGCAAACAGTGTGGGTACTTGCGTGATGTATCAGGAGTATTGTGAAAGTGGTTATTGTGTATTGTTTCAGCCACTAGTAAGGAAAGAGGGGATTACAGTGTCCTGGAGGGCTGTGCCCAGGTTAGCTTGACCACTATAAATCCTGACCTCCGGGTGAAGGCATCCGTTTCAGAACTCGGGCCCCTTAACCTGCTACTAGCCAAGCAGGAAGGAGTAGTAGCCCTTGGGTTAGCATCACCTAGGGGTTACACTTGTTTCCCAGTTCCTTTCATTTTTGTAAGTAACTTTTTTTTTTTTGCTGTATACTTTATTTCCTCTGTGGCTGGGGGGGTGTTGCCTATGGTTCCCCCCCAGTGTGGCCCGACCTTCCAGCCCCTGCTCTACCCCCACATCGTAAGCTCTACCCCTTACCTCTGGTCCTGCACAGTGATCCACCATGGTGAGTACGTAACCACCACGGGATCGGGGGGGTAGGGGTCCAGATCAGGGGGAGCATTCAGGGTTGAAGCCGGGTGGTGCAGCGCCGGCCATCCAGGTAGCATGCCAGGACTTTCTTTCCTCTTCCCGGACGCCTGCAATGCTGCTAAGGACAGGAGTGCACACACTACCGCATGCGCCCTGTCCCAGCGTCTGCCACAGCATGTCCCTCCAAGTCTTCCCATGACCTGCCATCACCCCCAGCCACTGCTAGAGACCACTAGGCCACTGAGGCATCCTGCCTCCACCCCCGGAGAAGGAGAGCAGTCCTACAGATGCTCGATCCTTCTCCTCCCCTGCCGACCCCCAACGACCCAGGCTTGTTCCCAAACCCGGGTTGCCGGCGTAGTGCGGTGTGGTGTCCAGCACTCGACCCTCGACGCCACTGGGCGGCTCAGGCACATTCTTTTTAAATGATTTTGAAAGCAAAAGATGATCAGTGGTACTGGTGGGCATTAGTAGCTGGGTGCAGGGTAGGTTATTAATTGAAAGGTGTATGCCTGTACTTCTGTGGGGAATGGCTCCTTCCCACCTCCTACTTAAATCAGCAAGCCATCACCGCCGGCTTAAGTGGAGTCCATTTCGCTTCTTCGGTAGAAGCTGGCTGGCGGGCGTTCTCCCACTTCTTCCCCTGTTTGTTTAGTTTTTTTTTTCTCTCAGTTTCTTTCTCCTGCGGTTCCTTGCCCCCCCTCCCCGTGTGTTGCCTTCCCATCATTCCTGTACCTGTCTCCTGTGCCTCCAGTGCTTCTTTCTTATGGGGCTTTCTTCTTTCGCTAGCCGCGCCACAGTGCCTCGCTGGCTTCTCTGCTCTTCCTCACCAGGACCGTCTGCATTATGTTCACAGAGTGTAGTGTCTCCTTCTGCATCATCATGTTCAGTAGCATACCAGCTCTCTGCATCTCAGCATTCATCGCCCAGGATGTCTTTGTGTTGCATGAGCTTGTTTGGTTCCTGTACGGATGCCTGACTGTTTCTGCTCCTCCATGCTGGAACACCATGCAGCTTGCCTCGGAACTGCCTCTGCATCGCATCCAGACCCTTTTTCCTGTCTGCACGTTTGGATGGTATTGGTGTGCAGTAAGGATCAGTCACAACTTTTCCTCCTGTGTTTTATGGGCAGTCGCCCTCCGGACAACGGCTGTCTTCCCCCTTGACTATGGCTGTGGGCTTCTTTGGGCTGCACTGCTTCACCACGGTCCCTCAATGATCCCGGGCTCCAGGGCTGGCTCCAGTCTTTCTGACCGGCACTCATGCTGTGCTACCTCAAAAGCCAGGCTGCACACTACCCACGCTTCTTATATCACCAGAGCTCTGGCAGTGAAACTACTACCCGTGTATTCAATGCCTATAGCTTCTTCCCTTACGATTTTCACTACTTCTGTCAGTAGCAGACCAGCTGTTCAACAGATAGGGAAAACCAGAGTTAGACCTCTTTGCATCCCTGTCGAATGCCAGACTGCCTAATTGTTGCTTGCTGGATCCAGGACCTGGAGTTTTCTGGCGAGATGCATTGTCCCTCTGTTGGACAGGGAGGTTCCTCTATGCCTTTCCTCCCTTTCTTCTGCAGAGGGTACTGCTCAAGCTTCAGGCAGAGGGGGTTGAAATGATCCCCATTGCCCCCTTCTGGCCTTGGCAGATCTGGTTCCCTCTGCTTTGGCAGCTAGAGAGGGAACCCCCCCCCCCCAATCATCTGCACCTGAGCTCCCACTTGCTCGCCAAAGAGCAGGGCTCCTTAGTCCATCCGGACCTCAAGTACCTACACCTGCATGCTTGACTTGTGCAGACTTAGTAGTTGCAAGGTTCGGGGTCTTGTCTGGCATAGCGGAGGTCCTTGTAGCCACAAGGAAACCCTCCACTAGGGACACCTACACAATGAAATGGAAGAGGTTTTGTCTTTGGACCTCTGCCCGCAGCCTCAATCCTTTCTTATCTCCAGTGAACTCCATGCTTGAGTATCTCCTCTCTCTGTTCCATACCGGTCTGAGCTACTCCTCCATTAAAGTGCACCTTTCTGCTATCTCTATATACCATGCACCTTTGGAGAGTAAACCCCTTGCCCAGTCGAACTTGTCCCACACCTTTTTACAGGTCATATTGCAGCTAAAGTCTCCCATTCAGGACCCTGTCCCACCATGGGATCTCCTCTTTATATTAGAGAAACTCATGCTCCCCTTTTCGAGCCAGCTGCAGAGTGTGAGCTATGCTTTCTGTTGTGGAAAGCGTTATTTTTGGTTGCTGTTACTTCTGCTTGGAGGATTTCCGAGTTCCAGGCTCTGATGTGTAAAGACCATTATTTAGTTTTTCACAAGGACAGGGTGTCCTTACAAATAAATACTAAGTTCCTGCCCAAGGTGGTGTCAGAAGTCACCCTAAATCAAGACTTTCACCTTCCAGGTTATTATCCAGAGTACTTTAGTCGGGGGGGGGGAGCTTTATTACGTACTGTGAACATCCACCAGACACTTAGGTTCTACCTCAACCACACTGCCTCCTTTTGGAAGACTGACCAGCTGTTTGTTTTGTTTGCTCCAAAATTTTAGGGAACACCAGATCTTACTTCGAGAGGGCTCTTGCAGTAGGTAATTACATATAGGACTGACGCTGGCAGGTGTCAGGACCCCACGGAAACATTTCTGGCTAGCAGTCTCTGGTCCGCCTTCAGTTCTTCCCCGCCATTAGCTCATGTCAGCGCCTGGTAAAGTTCTCGTTAAATCAGCCTCGAAGGCCGTAGTTTTACGAAGTTATTTTTGATTTTTGAATTTTTGTCAGGTATTTGTCGGTGTATGTCATCCCTATGCCTCCGAGCACAACAACAAGTGCAACTCATGCGGCGCCCAACTCCCGCACAAGGACGGCCATTCCCAGTGCCTCTTCTGCCTAGGCCCAGATCATCAGGTGGAGAAGTGCCAGCACTGCCTTAAATTCAATGCGGCCACCTGCAGAGGGCGGTAACAGTCCCTGGAGGCCCATATTTTAAAGAAGAAAATGTCCTCCATAGAAAAGGAGTTAAAAAAGCTCCGGCAAGCGTCCACTTCCCCCGAAGGCCATCAGAAGAAAAAAGACAAGGAGAAGCACCAGGACACGGGCTCCTCATCCACCGCGTCTTCTTCGGGAGTCACCGTGCTTCAGGTAACATCCCCCTTGGGGGAGCGATCCACGACGAGGCGGCTGCCCGCCCGTCTGGTTTATGCGCCGAGCCCTTCGGGCGCCCGGCTATTGGAGGCTCACGCTCCCGGTAGCCACCACTGTGGCCTACTGGTTCCAGCGGGTTCGGTAAGCTGGATGTCGGCTCCTCCGACGCCCACACGGAGACGGTCGAGCAGTTACCCGACCCCTCGGGTGGGGTAGCACCTTTTCCGCCCCACCAGGCTGCTCGTCCAGCGACCTGCCTCGGGTGGCGGGTCCCCCAAGTGGACGTCAGCTCTTCCAGTGTCCGCCCGGACCCCGCTGATAAGTCGGACGTCAGCTTGCCCGACGTCCGCACAGCGGTTGAGCCAACGCTGGACCCTCTCACGTCTGCCTTTCCCGGCTCCCCGCAGCCTTCGCTGCCCTCCAGGGACCCTGGGTCTCCTCAGCCGGACCCCAGGGATTTTTCCCCTCCATCCCCAGGCGATGCCAAGGTTCCTGCTGCGCCTACATCAGACCGTCCACCCGCTGGGCTGACCGACCTGACATCAGCTCCCCGGACGCCGGCCCCAACGCCGGTCTTGCCAACCCTGGGCAACATCCCGCTCCCGGATGCCGCTCCAACACCGGGCCCTCCGCCCACCGGGCTTTCTGCTCCAGACCCGCCTGTGGGCCCTCTGGCTGGGCTGTCTGCAGACCCCTCGGTTCCTGGGTATCTGGCCCCCACTTGTCCGGCGCTTCCATCGCAGTATCCAGTGCCCCAGTACCTGGAGCCCCATCCAGATGCAGGACCTACCTCATCCAGCCAGCTTCCTGCCGCGGTTATGGATACACACTTACGGTATAATCCATACCCGATCCCTCCTCCACCGCCTCAGCAGCCGGTGGACTTGAAGGAGACTTCTGGCCTCTGGTGGGCTGAGGCCAAGGCTCAGCTCACCAGAGAGGTGGAGAGTCATCTTCCGACGACGGTGCCGGTTCCGGTTTCCATACGTCCACGACGACAGACTCCTTCCCCACCTCCGGACAGCAGGGCCGAACCCTCTGTTTCCAGGGCAGGGCAGGACACGCTTCCCCGAGGGCTTCCCAAGGGGTCCATTTCTCCCCCTCGCCAGAAGAGGGAGTCTTCCTCATCATCATCTTCTTCCTCCTTGGACACCTCAGACGACTCTGACGGTTGTTCTGAGACAGACAACGAGCCATGCTCTCCATCTAAGCCCAGGCCAAGGACTCCTCCGATGTCCCCTCCGGAGGATCCTTCTTTTACGGAGTTGCTGTGCAAAATCCAGGAGGTTCATAAGTGGCATTCATTGGAGCTGTATCCCCAGCGTAAGAAACTTGCTGAGCATCTGGATCTGCCCATGACAGCTCCCACCTTGTTGCCACCCTGGATTGACCCTCATGCCGATCTTGTTTCCACTATTTGGAAGCAGCTGTCAGCTTTAGCCCCACTTCCTCAGAAGTCGAACAGGCTATATCAGGCTCCCGAGGGTGTTGACTTTTTAGATTCTCACCCTCGAGCTGATTCGGTCATGATTAGCGCCGCTCATGGCTGGACAGCTAACCTGAAACATCTGAGCTTGTCTCCACCTGACAAAGAATCCAGTCTTCTTCCACTCTGGGTATTAAGGCTCTTAATTATGTCGGTCACATGGGGGATTACCAGAAGGTGATTCTTGCTGAGGTGGAATCCAAATTGGACTCCCTTCCGGACTTTCAAGTCAAACAGGATGTGGCTGACTTCGTCCGCTCTGCACGTTCGGCCAGTCGGCACATGCTCCGTTCTACTTATGATGCAGTGGACACTGCTGGTAGGAGCTCTGCTTTTGCCGTAGGCTTACAGCGTCATGACTGGCTCCATGTGTCAGGGTTGGTCCCGGAAGTGCAGTCCACCATTCAGGAAGAGCCCTTCTGGTGTTCGGTGCTGTTCGATGGTGATGTCAAGGACATTATCACCGATCTGCAGGAGAAGGGGACTGCACTGAAGTCTGTGGACTCCATGTGTCATCCCGATCAAACACAGCGCTGTCCCTTTTGCAGATGGAATCGGCAAAAGGCAAAACCCGAGGGAAAGCGGGCCGCTAAACAATGAGCCCCTCCGGCTGCCAAGCCCCCTCCACCCAGAAAAGCAGCGGGTACTTCAGCCGCGATGCTGCCCCACACCACCTGACTCCTTTCCTCTCCCATGCCTCTGGGCCTTCAGGAGGAACTGGTAGGAGGGAGGTTTTCCCTCCACCTCCCAGGTTGGAAGAGGATAATTTCAGATTCCTGGGTGCTCCAGCTGATCGCAGAAGGACACTCAATAGAGTTTCTCCAGAAACCACCTGGTCACCCTCCCCCAAGGTCGTCGTACTCTCGGGAACACCTTCTTCTTGTCCAGGAAGAGATAGAGTCCGTCCCTCTTTCTCTTCAGGGAACAGGTTACTATTCCCACTTCTTCCTGGTCCCGAGGAAGACAGGAGATGTAGGGCCGATTCTCGACCTCAGTTCCTTGAACTTATTCGTGGAGTACAAGAAGTTCAGGATGCTCTTCCTGTAGGGCCTCCTGCCCCTCCTTCGGCCGGGACAGTGGTTGTGCGCTCTGGATATGCAGGATGCTTACCTGCACATCCCTATCTGCCCTTCTCACCGCAGATACCTCCGTTTTGCTTTCCTGGGGGACCACTACCAGTTCAAGGCCCTCCCATTTGGTCTTTCCTCGGCACCCCGGGTGTTCACCAAATGCCTTTCGATGATAGCGGCCTACCTGCGTAGCCAAGGGGTGCAGGTTTTCCCATCCTGGATGATTGGCTGCTAGTGGCCCCATCCAGGAGGATCTCCTGCGCTTCCTTTCCCTTCCCAGGGGTGTTTTTCTCCCTGGGCATCACCATCAACCACTCCAAGTCCTACTTGATCCCGTCCCAGAGGCTCCAGTTTATTGGGGCAATCCTGGACATGACCTCTGGCAGGGCCTTCCTGCCACCGGACAGGGCGGCCACACTCCAGGCTCAGGTCAGCCTGTTGTCTGGCCGCAGTTGGGTCAGTGCCAAGTCGGTCCTTTGCCTCCTCGGGCTTATGGCGGCTGCAATCCCAACAGTCCCTCGCGCTCTGCTCCACATGAGGATCTCTCAGTGGACGCTGCGGATTCAGTGGGATCAGTTGGTGGACGACCTGGACCAGCTTGTCCTAGTCTCCTCCCCCATGGTTCGGGACTTGCAGTGGTGGATGGTTCAGGAGAACCTTTGTTGGGGAGTTCCTGCTGTCTTTCTCCCGCTCCCAGACTCCTGACCACAGGCGCCTCGGCGAGATTGGGAGCCATCTCGGACCTCCACAGGACCCAGTGCTCCTGGTCCAAGCTCAGAAAACGCTTCACATCAATGTGCACAAGCTTCGGGCAGTGCTTTATGCTCTTCAAGCTCTGCATCTGCATCTTCTTCCCGGCCACTTAGCCGTACAGACGGACAATATGTGTGTGGTATGGTACATCAACAAACAGGGAGGGACTCTTTCCTACCCTCTTTGCAGGGAAGCGATGTGAGTTTGGGATTGGGCAGTACAACACAACTTCCACCTCACGGCAATTCACGTCCCAGGGGTCGAGAACACCTTAGCAGACAAACTCAGTCGCTCGTCTGCTCAAGCTCATGAGTTGGAACTGGATCAGGGGGTCTTAGACGATATCTTCCTACGTTGGGGAACACCATAGGTGGACCTGTTCACCTCACCTCTAAACGCAAAGCTTCCAGACTTCTGCTCGCTCGCTCCAGAGCATGGCAGTTTTTTGGGGAGACGCTGTGTCTCTAGATTGGAAGGACAAATTCGTCTATGCTATCCCCCGATCCCTTTGATTCCGAGTAAGTTTCAGAATTCGGTGAACGTCCAGAGTGTATAAGAGATACTCACCTTGATTGGAGTGCAGCATCGGGGTGGTTCCCCACTGAAGACTGCTAGCTAGAAGGGTTCCGTGGGGTCCTGGTGCCTGGTGGCTTAGTCCTTATGGTTATTGCCTGCTGTAAGCACTCTTCTTGAAGATCTACTGATCTTACTTCGAGAGGGCACTTGCAGTAGGTATTCACAAATAGGACTAGGCCGCCCAGGCGTCAAGACAGGAAAATCTATAGCTAACAGTCTGTGGTGGGGGACCGCCCCACATCAGCCTATGTCGATATAAAGGGGCGGTCCCCCATGCCCACCTTCCAGTTCTTTCCCGCCGTCAGCTTGCAAAAGTACCTTGCGGAAGAAAAGCGCTACTTCTTTGCCATTTTGGATGAGTATTCCTCATTTCTCTAAACTTACCTTTTTTTCCTTAAAGTGTTCTTTATATTCGGCTGTGTATGTTGTCCCCAACGCCCTCCAAATCACATAAAAACTAGTGCGACTTGTGCAGATCCCAGCTCCCTCACAGGGATGGCCACTCCTTGTGTCTCTTCTGCCTAGGCCCAGACTACCGTGTGGAGGAGTGCAACCACTGCCAGAAATTCAGTTCGGTCACCCGCAAAAGGCGACAGCAGTCCCTGGAAGCCCACATTTTGAAGAAAAAGATGGCCTCCATGGGAAAAGAATTGAAGAAACTCAGGCAGACGTCAGCCTCCCCCGAAGGACATCATAAGAAGAAACGGGACAAAGAAAAGCACTGGGACCAAGATTCATCATCCACAGCCCCCGTGACTTCGGCTGGAGTCGCAGCCTTACAGGTATCTTCCCTCTGGGGCTTGCTCTCCGACGGCCACCTTGGTGGTTACCAAGCATGCGTCGGCCCCCTCCGCTCTTGCCCTAGGGAGGACACACACCCTCGGGGTACCCCCAGAATGGTCAACCCTTCCCCAGATAAGGAGGACTCTTCTTCTTCTTCTTTGGAGCCTTCAGACTGTGACTCGGACTCTGAACCTTCCGACCCTGATGATGAGCCCCACACTCCAGAGACCCCAAGGCCTAAGGATTCTCCCAAATCCTCTCTGGAGGATCCCTCATTCCTGGAGTTATTAAAGCAAATCCAGGCTGCCTATGAATGGCAATCAGTGGAACCAGATCCACAATGGAAAAAATTAGCCGTTCACCTGGATCTTCCCAAAACTTCTCTCACACTGATTCCTCCCTGGATTGAGCCTCATGAGGATATTGTTTCCACGATTTGGAAGCAACCTTCCTCATTAGCTTCTCTTCCTCGCAAGGCAGATAGGCTTTACAAGACACCCGAGGGTAAAGACTTTCTTAGTCTTCACTCTAAAAGCAGATACGGTTGTCAAGCGCTGCCCATGACAGAACTGCTAATCCTAAACATGCTGGCTCTGTTACCCCCCCCGACAATCCAGGCTTTGGACCAATATGGCAGGAAGATCTATGCATCTTCTACCCTAGGTCTGAGAGCTCTTAATTATGTGGGACATATGGGGGACTACCAGAAGTTGACTCTTGGTTAGGTGGAAGCCAAACTGACTGTCTGCCAGATTCTCAGACAAAGCATGAATTGGGAGATCTGGTCCATTCCACTCATTCAGCCTGTAGGAACATGCTCCATGCCACTTACGATGCGGTGGACACTGCAGGCAAAAGCTCAGCTTTCGCTGTAAGTTTAGGTCGTCATGCCTGGCTTCATGTTTCAGGTTTGGCCCCTCAGGTACAGACAGCCATACATGATGCCCCTTTTCAGGGATCAGTTTTGTTCAGGGGTGACGTTAAATACATCATTACTGAATTACAGGAGATGGGTTTGGCATTAAAGTTGGTCCAGACCATGTACAAACCCTCTCATGGCCAGAAACGTCCTTTTCAGCACCAAAACTGCCGACAACAGAAGCAGATGCAGGCTAAGTGTCCCAATAAACGCAGAACCACGTGTCAGCGACTAAAGTTCCCCCAAATAAGTCTCGTAAGACTCCTGGAGCCATGGCCGATGCTCTGCCCTCGGCCTCCTGACTCCCTGCCTCTCCCTCTTCCTCTGGTGCCTCCAGAGGAACCGGTAGTGGGAAGATTTTCCTCCCATCTGCCAGGCTGGGAGAGAGTAATAACAGATGCATGGGTTCTACAGTTGGTGTCGATGGGACACTCAATAGAGTTTACCCAAAAACCTCCTCACAGACTACCTCCTCTGTCCTCATACTCCCCTGTGCACATACCATTGGTACTCAAAGATATTGGCTCCCTTCTCTGAAAAGCAGCGACAGAACCCATTCCCCAACCCTACCGGGGAAGGGTTACTATTCACACTTCCTCCTAGTATCAAAGAACACAGGGGATCTGAGTCCGATCCTGGATCTCAGTACACTAAACCAGTATGTCGAGTACAAAAGATTCAGAATGCTCTCTTTATAGAGCCTTCTTCCCCTGCTCCGGTCGGGTCTGTGGCTAGGCGCTCTGGATATGCAGGATGCCTAACTGCATATCCCCATACGCCCTTCCCAACGCAGATACCTCTATTTTTGTTTCCAGGGGGTGCACTACCAGTTCAGGGCCTTTCCATTTGGCCTTTCCTCGGCCCACCGAGTATTTTACCAAATGCCTCATGTTAGCAATAAGCGGAGCTAGGTTTGGGACTATTTGGGAGCCAGGGGGCCATTCAGTCAATCACAGGCTCCATAATGGAGCCTAAACAGTGAATAAAGATGGAGGCGGGGTGTCACTACTCACATTAGGGCAGCCAGGAGGCGATGCCCCCAGCCCCCAGCTCTGCCACTGAGCGGTAGTAGCAGTCTTCCTGCGTACCCAGGGAGTCCACATTTTCACTTACCTGGATGACTGGCTCCTTTCCCTCACCCTGGAGGTCTTCTCCAGCCTGAGTATCACGGTCAACCAAACCAAGTCGCATTTGGTCTCCTGCCAACAGATGCAGTTCATTGGGGCAGTGTTGGACACTACCCTGGGCAGGGTCTTCCTGCCCCCGGACAGAATCAAGATTGTTCAACTCCAAGCTCGCTCCCTGTCTTCCCTCAGATGAGTTGTGACCCGGAAGGTCCTTCGCCTTCTCGGCCTCATGGCAGCAGCCATCCCAACTGTCCCTCTGGTACGACTTCATATGAAAATGTCTCTCAGTGGACACTCTGATCACAATGGGACCAGGCCCAGGACAAACTAGACCACTGAGGTCCTAGTGTCGGACCTAATGATCAGAGACTTGCAGTGGTGGACGGTTCAGGAGAACCTTAGTCTGGGGGTTCCTTTCTGCACCAATCATCCCACCCAGACCCTGACCACGGACACATCAGGTGCAGGCTTGGTAGCCCACCTAGGGTCGCACAAGACTCAGAGAAACTGGTTTCACTTCGAGAAAAGGTTACACAGTTCTCCAACTGAGGGCAGTTCTGTATGCCCTACAGGCTCTCCTTCCTTCATTCTTCCCGGACATCTCCTTATGCAATCAGACAACATGTGCATTGTCTGATACCTCAACAAACAGGGAGGAACGCATTCCTATCCCCTGTTCAGGGAAGCAGTGAGGGTATGGTATTGGGCATCTCAGCACAATCTACATCTAACAGTAGTCCATGTGCCAGGTATACAAAACACCCTGGCAGACACTCTCAGTCGCTCGTCAGCCAAGTCTCATGAGTGGGAACTCAAGCAAGAAGTCGTAAGCAACATTTTCAAGCAATGGGGGACTCCTCAGGTGGACCTGTTCGCATCCCCCGACAACGCCAGGCTTCCCGCCTTCTGCTCGCTGGCTCCAGGGTAAAACATTTTCTTTTTTATCACTATTATTTTCTCTCCTCCCTGTGGCACACTCCAGCTTGGGGCATCCAGCCGCCGGCTCCGCCTGCCCGGAGAGCTGGGTAGCTCAAACTGTACCCAGGAGGATCTGGGACGGCTGTCATGCCATCCTGCTGGAGGGCTCCCTTCTGCCTCTACCAATCAGGACAGCCCCGGACCCTCCCCGACAGGACTCCGCCAAAGTCCTCTGTGCGGCTTGGACCGCGGCCATCAAGCTGCACGGTCGCGCCCAGCCATTTTCTTCCTATGGCCCCTGGAGCACAGACATGCAATGACGTCCAGGCACAACGTGCCGACATCCACTGCGCTCCCCCTTGTCACCGATGCTAGTAGTGCCCCCAGGCATCCCCAGGGGCTGCCACAGTGCGGTGAGGTTCCCCAGCCCACCCCAGGACCAGGACAGCAGTCTACGTGTGCTCAGTCCACCCCCTCCGGCCTGGGCTCATTCTCGAACCCGGGTTGCCGGTGTGGTGCGAGGTGTGGCATCCACGTCTCAACACTTGGTGTCACTAGGCCGACTCCAGGGTGAAACATTTTTGGCAGGACATGCTGTCTCTGTGCTGGAAGGGCAGATTCATCTACGCCTTCCCTCCCATTCCCTTGATCCCGAGGGTTCTGAACAAACTTCGAGCAGAAGGAGCGTGAATGATTCTCATAGCTCCCTTCTGGCCGAGGCAAGTTTGGTTCTCTCTTCTGCAACAGTTTTCAGAGGACCCTCCTCTTCCTCTGTCACAGGAATTGCTGACCCAGGATCGGGGAAGCCTAGTCCATCCAGGCCACAAGTCACTCCACCTTCATGCCTGGCTCCTACAGATGTAGCCACTGCTTGCTTTGGCGTGTCTCCACTAGTTGCAGACATTCTGGTAGAGGCTAGAAAGTCTTCCACCAGATCCACCTACGTCATGAAGTGGAAGTGATTTTCCATTTGGGCTGGTTACAAGGATTTGGAACATTTTTCCTGTCCGGCAGCCAGGGCCCTGGATTTGTATTTTCTTTTTTTTTTTATTGAGTTGTTTAACCAGGAGTAGCACGCTAAGCTGAAAGTTTTTTTACTGGAGCAACCTGGGAGCACAGGGAAGTTAAGTGACTTGCTCAAGGTCACACAGTATGCAAGTGGAAGCTGTGGGATTCAAACCCAGGTCTGGTCTGCTGGATGTCACCAGATTTGCAGCTCAGAGCCTTAAACCACTGTGCTATACTGCCTCCCTAATTACTTGCGGCATCTTTGTGATCTGGGCCTCAGCTACTCTTCTTTGAAGGTTCATATGGCTGTTATTTCAGCCTACCATATTCCACTAGGGGACAAGACGATCGCTCAGTTAGAGGTCTCCAAGACCTTTCTTAGAGGGGTCTTTCATTTAAGACCCCCATCCGCAATCCTGCTCCCCCCTGGGATCTTAATTTAATTCTGGAGAAACTCCACATAGCATTGCCCAGGCCAGCAGCAGAGACTGGTTAACATTCCTTTCTTGGAAGACTCTCTTCCTTGTGGCCATTACCTCTGCTTGAAGTATTTCTGAGCTTCAAGCCCTGATGTGTAACATTCCATAGTTGATCTTCTACAGGGACCGTGTGGCCATTCGTACAAACCCTAAGTTTCTCCCTAAAGTGGTGGCCAAATCCACACTCAACCAATCTTTTGAACTCCAGGTATTCTTCCTGGCTCACTCAAATCATGGAGAGCATCTTCTGCATACTCTTGACGTCCATAGAATACTGAGATACTACACTAATAGGACCAAAGATCTCAGAAAAACAGATCAACTTTTCATTTCCTTTGCACCCAAGAGAGAGGGCAATGCTATCTCTAAGCAGTGCCTCTCTAAGTGGTTAGCTAATTGCATCACTTTCTGTTACGAGGAGTACAACAAGACTCTCCCAGGTCAAATTAGAGGGCACTCCACCAGAGGGGTAGCTGCCTTTGCTGCTCGTTTCAGGAATGTGTCAGCTGCTGACATTTGTGCAGCCACTACTTGGACTTCTGTCCACACCTTTACAAAGCATTACAGTTTGGACATTGCCTCTCGCCGCAGGGCGGGCTTTGGATTGGTAGTGTTGCAGGGACTCCTTTCATGAATCCCTCTCCTGCCTTTCTGCTTGTCTGTGGATGATTTCTCCTCCTCACGTTTTTTCAGACTTGTTCCACTGCTTGGGATTCAGTCCTATTTGTGAATACCTACTGCAAGAGCCCTCTCAAAATAAGATAGAACAGTATGTAAGAACTTACTGGAACAGTAGATCTTCGAGAGAGGCTCTTGCAGTAGATATTGCTTTCTCTCCCTCTGTCCCCTGAGTTTTTTCTTTTTCCTTTTCTTTTTTGGGGGCATTTCCTCTTCTCCTGTCTCACCTTTGGCCTCTGGCGAGAAAGAACTGGAAGGCAGGTGTGGGGGACCGCCCCTTTATACTGACGTAAGCTGATGTGGGTGCGGCCCCCCGCCAGAGACTGCTAGCTACAGATGTTTCTGTGGGGTCCTGATGCCTGGCGGCTTAGTCCTATTTGTGAATACCTACTGCAAGAGCCTCTCTTGAAGATCTACTGTTATGGTAAGTTGTTACATCACTGTTCTTTATGGTAAATTCTTATGTAACTGTACTTTTCTATAAGTGTGGGTTCACCTTTCAAATTTCATTTGTAAATATAGACACAAAAAAGTGTAGAATGGTGCCGGCCTGGTGGCACTGAGGGCTGAGGTGTTGGATGCCTTACCTTGCATCACGCCGGCAGGCGACCTCGGGTCATTAGAGCCCGGCACCGGGGCAGGATTGAGCAGCCGAAAGGCAGCTATCCTCTCCCGGGGTGGTTGTCGACCCCGTAGTTCCGCTCCCACCAGGTGGAGGCCCCATGGGTAGTGTAGTTGGGAGGGGGCGGCAGTGCATCGGGAAGGCACCCCGAGATGTGGCCTGTACATACCTCCTCATGCATGCGGACGACTGGGGCACAGGGTGGGGAGAAAAACCGGTAAAAAGTACTAAAAATCTATATATAAAAAAAAGTTTAGAATGAATGAACATGTGTCTTTGTCTAGGTTAACTTTGTTTGCAATATACATTTGCTGGTGGAGAGAAACAGAGGTATACTATTATTTTTCCCCGTGTTTAAAAGTTACCACAGAAAAGAGACTAAGTTCCATACTACTAGCAACCAGAGGTGCAGGCAAGGGTTAAATCTTCTTCAGAGACTTGCTAGTTTAGGTCAAAGAATGGCTGTAATCTGAGACTTCATCCTGTAGTTTCAAACTGCCTTCAGAAGCAGAAGTAGGAACACCCTTAAACACAGTAATAAAATAAAAAAATATTGGCACAACAGTTTAAACTCTCCATAGATCTTCTCCTGATGTTCCGATGTAGTCTGGTCCCCTTGTCAGTGCTGTTCAAGATGTTTTTCCTGTAATTTTACAGATTTTAAAGACAGGCTGCTGGTGTTGACAGCCGATCAGCTGTTTGTTGAGTGGGTTCATGCAAATCAAAGAAGCCCTCTCTGATTTGAGTGGCTTGGTTCTTTTGAAGTACAAGTAGTTGAAGGCGTGTGTGCATGTGTGTGTGTGCATGGCTGGGTTCTGTTCTCTGTTAGACACTCCTTTTCTGCTGAAACCTTCAGTCTAGCTTCAGTTTGGATGGAAAGCCATGCAGAGCAGATCCAAGGGCACAGTTATTAAAGGGGCTCTAAAAATGTCTTACATGGAAATGATAGTCGAAGTATCTAACTGAAACTCACAGTCCATCAGTGAAATAGTGCAATCCAATGCTGGCAGGGCCAGGGTAAAAGTGAAGGCAGACACAAACAGACCACTGTAATAAATCCAGAGAAGATGCAGAGTTATGAGTCATGTCCAATCCGAAGAACTCGGGGGAGAGGGGGGACACAGTCATCGTATCCTGTCAGCTCCCCCCCCCTAGTAATCCCAAAATGCCTGCAGGGCTTCGCCCATGCCGCCATAAAAACAGCTGAGTATTAAACCCTGAAATGTTTAGGTTTGTTATATTCAGAGCCAAGAATTGTCACTTTGCTATATGGCTTAATTATAAAATATGTAGATTATAAGTTATTAACAAAATTAGATTTAGTTTTCCCATGTGCGCAGTTCTGTTTTTCACAAATGTTTCATAATGCGTTTTTTGTGAAATTGGAGATCCTGAGACTCAGTGTCCCCTTTTGTGAGATAAGACTTATGTTTTCTTGCGTCTATGCAGCCTTGAAAACAGAGAAAACCAGTTATCACACTGTGTAATTTTTGGTCACTCACTGCTGTCAAAATGGTAATCTGTCCTTTGTTGATTTGTGTTAGTTTGGTCTTGCTTTATTGCTGTAAATGTGCTTGTTCCTAATTGCTTGTACCCTTGTGAATTTTATTCACATCTGTATTCTGTTTAGCATTTGACTTTGTATATTTCTGCAGTGTATCTATGCAGCTAATTCCAGGTCGCCCCTGAGAAAGGGACTTCTTGTCACAGGGGGCCTACCCAGTTAACAAAATTCAATGAATAAATAAAATGTTTCCTAAAAATGGCTGTGTGCTGCTTAGTGTAACTAGTGTGGTTGATGGGGTGGTGTAAGGGTGTTTCTTCAACTTTATATTTGTTACATATATTCTTTAAAATACTGAAAATGTGGGCACTTGCCACCACCTATAGTATTGACACCATATGTAAAGTATAGAAGAGGAAATTTATTGTATGATAAAATAAAAAAAGCGCCCACCTAATGCATTTCAGGTCCCACCCGAACTCTTTCTCAAAGGCTAAGGCAAACAAAGTGCTGGTACATTGAATACAGGTGCAAGTAGGTGTGGCATAATGACATCATCAACCATTGCTTCAATTACATTTTTTAAAAACACAGCACAAAAGCACTTAAAACATCATGACCCCCCCCCCTCGTCATTTTGGATTCCCTATTTCTTAAGCATTCATTCTTTATAATTCTGTAAGCACCATTGTATAGACCTCTGTTTGTTTCTACTCCCCCCCTTCCCCTAGTTTCAGGTATATATTATACATATTGTATTTATTCAGGAATATTGTATATTGACTTTTGTGGATATTTCCTTTTTTAGTTTGTGATTAAGTTATTGCCTCATTGGTATGTTTTTAGGATTCATGATGTTATAAGTGTTTTTTATGCTGTGTTTTTAAAAAATGTAATTGAAGCAATGGTTGATGATGTCATTAGGCCACACCTACTTGCACCTGTATTCAATGTACCAGCACTTTGCTTGCCTTAGCCTTTGAAAAAGGGTCCAGGTGGGACCTGAAACGCGTCTGGCTGCTGCTTTTTTATTTTATCATGCAATAAATTTCCTCCTTTATACTTTACATATGGTGTCAGTACTACATGTGGTGGTGAGTGCCCGAATTTTCAGTGTTTTATGTTATTTCTGTTCAAGAGCACCACAGCCTTGTGCACACTCTTTCACATGTTTGTCCGTATTATTTAAAATACTAAAGAAAATAAATGTGGCGTTTTCTTGACTGGAACTCTATTTTCAAGAGGCAGCATCTGTGCTTTCATGACATTATATAGTCATAACTATCAGAGTACAAGCAGTTACTGTTTTTTGAGAATGGCCCTATGTTAGATCATGTACACGTGGCCATGGGTCTGCTGAAGCACACTATAGTCTGGGGGCACTCTGTGACAGGTTGATTACTTTGTGTATGACCAACAGGGCCATGTACAAAGTTACAGGTCTGGGGCCATGCTTGGTGAGGCACTTGCATTCCACATGGCCTGCAGGGCCTTGTGCAAAGCAAGCTGCAGAGCCAGGCATATGCATAACAGGCCATCTGTTTTGCATATGGCCCACAGGGCCATGTGCAAAGCAAGCTACTGTGTAGGCCGGAAGCCATGCTCAACACAGCACCCGCAAAGCAAACTACAAGTCTGAGGGAGGGCCAGGCCAGTGCATGACAGGTCAGCTGCAAGCTAGTATGGCTGTTTAAAAAAGAAAATGGCAAAAAAATGTTAACGCACAAGTAAGGGTATATTATATAGAGAAAAATGGCTAGGTAAGTATGTGTTGTGGATTTTTATCACACACCTGAGGTGTGTGATGACCTATAAACCTCGAGAGCGAAGCTTGAGAGGTTTATGTGGTCATCACACACCAAGGGTGTGTAAAACAAAATCCATCACATCAAACTTGCCTATCTTTTACTTTTTATTATTGCTGGTGTGGAGGTTTAGACTGTATTTCTAGCAGCTTGAAAGAAAAAGATGTGTGTTAGCTAGAGTGAAGTTTTATTTTTGAAGAAATTGAACTGTACATGAAGACACAGTTGAAAATACTGCAGTTGAAATACTTTCTGTAAAACAATGATATGCAACAGTTTTAAAGTCTTTTTCTTTGTGGACAGTCATATCAACTGGATTTCAGGTTATTATGACATGTCATGTCAACCAGATTTCGGGTTATTATTGCCTTTGGAGCATAATAACCTAAAATCCGGTTGATATGCATTTTTAACAATACAATAATCCGGTTGATATTTATGGTCAACAGTAATTATTAAAGGGGGAAAAAGTAAGAAAATGCAACATTAGGATTGTTGTATCCTTAGTGCCACACCAGTTACCCATCCCCCACCCTCGTGAACACCACCAAATTGAATGCCAAAGCACAATTTAATGTCTGTCAGGTCAGTTTCTTTGTGTGTGGCTCACAAGGCTGTATAGAAAGTATGCTATAAGCACGTGGCTGGATAAGATGCATAGCCACTTTGTGTATGGCCCGCGGGGCTATATACAAAGCAAGCTATAGGCCCCTAATAATGTCTGATGAGTCAAATACTTTCTGCATAAGCTGCAGGGCCATTTCTTATGCCCTCTAGGTTGTACTGTGGCTTTGAATCTGGTACGATTCACAGGGGTGGGGGATGTTTTAGGGGGTGGGGAGTTAGGGTTCAAAAACCCTGATGTTGCATTTTCTTACTTTTTTTGCTTTCATGATCAACCCTGACTTCTGCATTACCGTAGTTTCTTGTAGTGAGTCTATATATTATTGTAACTCCTGACTCCTGTAAAATCTTAGCATACACTTGAAGCTAACCCAAAAAAATATGGCTGTATGGAGGAGATTCTGGCGAACATCCCAAAATTGCAAGGTTAATATTTTACCCTTTCTTAGTCATTGACGGACCTGTAATCTTCTGTCCTCATCATCTGAAAACTCAGAGAAACAGATCCATAACATTCCCTCTCAAGTCTAATAAATTAGTATTAAAAAGAACACTTCTTTCATGTATAATTAAGCGAATTTTAAGTTTGACCTAGAACTAGACTCTCCTTTAAAGATCTACAGTATGATCAAAAAGGGGAGTTGCACTGACGCATGGGTTGCACTTGAAACAAAATTAAAGTGCTGGTTTCTGCTAAAATAAAAAAGTTTAAAACGATTACATTTATAGTTGTGTATAACTTCAAAATGTACTCATTATTTACTTCCTGTCAGTAAAAGATATTTCCATTTAGATATTTCCACACAAACTAGTGCTGTATCTGCTTTTGTTCAGAGCAACTGATTGTCCTGAACTGACTTCACTGGTGCCCGGTACTGGTATCTTTGTGTGCTATATAGGAAAGCACAAAGGCTTATATTTAAGCAATAATATCCAAATTATCAGATATTTCCTAGGGATTAACACCTAACTGGGCTTGTGCACCTTACATCATTAACCCCAGTCCGGGTCTTAATTCACGGAAATACCTGCTTATAGGGTATTATCATGATTATAAACCTAATTGTATTTAAAAAAAAAAGGGCAAAAAATGGCTTTTAAAAAAGTGAAAGAAAGCTAACATTGTGCTGCTTTGAACTGTATCTGGCATTTCTACAGTAGAGGATTAATATCCAGTACAGCAAGCATTGAAAAAACACTATGGTCTCATTAATAATTAATTAGGTTTATAATTATGACCATTATCACCAGCACTAACATCGATTTACCTTTACTAACCTAATTCAGGAATGTGCCATTGAATAACATGGGAGATTGCCAAACTGTATTAGCAAAGGTAAAATAAAGTGATATATTTTTTGTAACTCTATTTTTGGGTCCTGGAGCCCGGCAGAAATGTACCCCATAGTCAGCCCATTCTGGCCCCCACTCACCCCCCACACACCCACCAACCACAGATCTTACCAGTGTTCCAGGAGACTGGGAGTAACCTATTTGGCAGAGGTGGGGGGGGCGTAGATGGGAGGAGGTGTGCTAATCCAGACACCGGCTGCCGTTGGTTGAAGGGAGTGGGACTGAGAAGATCTGCCGTTGGTTGATGGGAGTGGTGCTTAGGGGAGTCCTGCTGTCGCTCTGCACGGACTAGGGTTTTTTTTGTCCTTGTTTCCCCTTGATGGAGTGGGCATGCAGTGACATCATAAGTAGCATCAGGCGTGCTCCTGCGCCTGATTTGCCAACATCTGCCACTCCACCAATCATGCTTTAGCTGCAGCCTCATGGCGCACTGGCCCTCAGCCATCAATAGTGTCAGACTTTGCCGGAGTGCTGTACCCTCCCTCCCCAGAGGAGGAGAGCCATCTTATAGACACTCAGTCCTCCTCCTCCTGGACGACACTTTGACACTCCTGGCTGTTTCTGATCCAAGGTTGTCAGCACCTAAAGCAGTACAAATACTGCTGTGCCAGTATGTAGACCTCAAAGTAAACTGATGCGAACGCTGGATGTAATGTTCACGAATATAGGCCGTTGTGCACAAATCCCACAGGGTTGATTTTCTCTTATATGTGGTATGTATGTTTGTGTTCTGAATACACAAGTATTATGTCTTACTGTAAAACTCATTTTTGACATGGTGCCATTTTGTGTCGCGGTTAAACAATGGAATGTTTGTACTCCTAAAAATAGTTATGGAAGAAAGTCCTTGTTTTCTTTGCTGCAGCTAGTGGTTTCCATTTGAAAGTGCACTGTATGCTCCTGTAGTTAAAAAAAGAACTCAGAATATGCTATTGTACCTAGAACTGTGGTTATCAATACCAACTTTCTGTTCTCTTCCTTATTAGGTAATGTCTTTTTCTGTTTTGTGTTGTAATAACTGTGATCTAGTAAAGTAAAGTTACTTACCAGTAGCAGTAGCTCTTTGAGACAATCTCCTCCAGTGAGCCACACTTGTTGAACCTGTCTGGAAACGTTTGCCTTGCTGGTCAGCCACAATGATGTGCATCATTGGTTGCCTATATACAGTGGGCAGCCCCAGCCCACCTTAGTTCAGTCTGTAACCCCTAGATGGCGCTATCCCAGGGGCTACTACCCCTGCCTGATTTGCCACTAACAGGTTGAGGGGCCTGGATCCAATGGCTGGTGCCTCCACCCAGAGGTCAGGGTTTGCAATAGTTAAACTAACTTGGTCACAGCCCTCTGGGACACTGCAACCCCCCTTTCTTCCCACTAGTGGCCCACACAATATATCAAATTACCTTCACAGTATACACTTACCCCCAGGTCTGGTTCCGGCACTGGGACCTCCTGTGAAATGAGATACAGTGCAACAATCACAGTACAGTACTTTAACATAGACAAATACACTCAGGCAGTATAACTTTGCTGAAACAAGCAGCTCTGATTTATTTAGGGGATATAACAAGGACAGGGAAATCAGGTTAATTAGCTTATCACTCTAATAATCTACCTATGGCTCTGTGCACAGGCCTATCCTATCAGTTACTGTCCCTGGGTACCCAAGCCCTAGTGGCTAGTCAAACTGTGGCAGCTGGTAGGGGCCCTTTCACAGAGAAAGGAGAATTAAACAGTCAGCAGTACAGTAATTCCATTTGGATTTAATGTGGCAATTCAACAGGGAGCGACCCTGAATTAGTACTCACGACCTCCAAATAAGATAGGGTCCTTCAATGTCAGCAGGGCTCACTTGAGGTACACAAACCTCTTCACACATCCATATAAAAAGCACTATACCAGGCAGGCTGCATCTGTATCCCGATCGCAATTACTGCACAATACCGGGAGAACACACAGCAGATTCAGTTCCTGACAGACCGAGTGCAATTTTCAGCAATTCCTCCAGTCTTCTACAGGGTGAGCCTGGTTTCTACTCTTCAGAGATCCTTTGATTCTTTTCACAGGACGGATTCAGTCCTAACAAGCTGTTACACAAGCTGCAGACCGGAACTCTGGGCCTTATACACGCTTTTTGCCTAAACTGCACACTGAAAAGCACAGGGCTCCTTCCTTCTTCACTGCCAAAGCTCAACTCAAACTCCAACCGACAAAACCGGGCACTTCCTTTGAGTTCCTCCCAGTTCTTGACTGGATTGGCTGTCACTCACAATAGACTGCTGCTGTTGGTCCAAAAGGCACTGAAGTCTAAACTACATCTCCCAGAGTCACTGCCCATACAATCCTCTTGTGGCTGGCTCAGATTATGAGTCCAAGTTCTGATTCGTCCAAGGCACCATTTTAGACTAGCTTACCCCACACTGATTGGTCCAGTTCAGCAGTTCAAAACTAGAATGGGAACTAGCAGACACAGTTCTGACTGCAAAGAAAGCAGGTTAGACAAACTGTAATTTCATTATTACCTAAATAATTTCTGGCAAACAGTTACATCTTTCAGATAGGTTCCTTTGCACTCCTAGTGACTGCAAAATGAAGTGAATTGGCAGCAGCTCGAGTGGTACTCAATCAAAGAAACACACAGTCCCCCATACAAACTAATTATGTCTGCAAGCAGACAGCTCTTAAAGAGACAGTACCAGAGGTTCTAAAAACACTCACTGATAAATGGCTTAAACGCCAAACACCATTCAGGCTTGGAGCATTCAAGCAAGCTCCTGGAAGTCTTTTGGGAACCCCCATTTGCAGGGGGGTTACAAGTCTGTCTGCCAGAAACAAAACAACTTCATGTTAGACCAATGAATGGCAAAAACAAGCATGAAAAGGGAGCGACGACGACCAGGAATTAAAACCCAGTACAGGGTAAACAAGATGAAATGATGACACCTGAATCCCCAATTGTACTATCCCAGACCAACAGGGAAGGTGAGTGGGTGTGCTGTGGCTCACTAGAGGAGAAGAGTCCCTCAGTTATCTACTGTTACTGGTAAGTAACTGTCCTATCTTAATTGGGATAACTCCCTCCAGTAAGCCATACCTGTAGAATGATTCCAAGCTGTACCCTAAACAACTGGGGGGGTGCCACCAGGAAGGCATGCTAGTCGTACACATTCAGGCCAGTGTCCCGTAGACCAGAGGAATTGGGAGACACAATAGGGTGACATGAGCATAGCAGAGGTTGGGTCACAGGAGCAAGAATCCCGGAATCCATCACCAGGCAGTGGCACAAAATAAGAACTGATGGGGACCTGTGGATTAACACAGAGACCATCCCAGTAAAGAGAAATCAGCAGGGCTAGGCCCAAAGAGCAAACCACAGTGTTGACAGGAAACTTGCTTACAATGTCAAGAACATCACTAAACCATAGCTGGGTGGTGAACAACCCTGGAAACCGTGCCCAGAAGCAAACAGCTGGGGAGGCAAAACCACACAATGGAGCCCAGGAGAGCCACAGGTTTCACAATCATGGAGGCCCAGCTAGAGGTGAGAAGCTGACCACAGTGACCTGAAGTGCAGGCAGGACTGCCAAAACCACAGTCAACAGCAAAGCTGATGACAGAAGATGTGGAAATAGTCATGGACAAGCATTAGGCTGCAGACCAAGTGGGACAGCGACAGGGCAAAGCCAGGCAATGACAAGCAGAAAGAGAGAGTGCTGAAAAATGGCAAACACTGAACCCAGCAGTGAAACCAAAGACAGGCATCGATGGGGCCAAGTGGTAGCCATGAGCCTCGCAGACCCTGGGGCACAGGCAAGAAGACAGGAATCGACCAAGGTATCGCAAAGGATGGCCAGAATAACTGGGAAGCCAAGTCAAGGGCAGAGCTGATGAGTGAAACTTGAACGTAGCCATGCACAAAGGAGAGGTGCAGACACAGAGTAAGAGGGTCAATGAGGCAAAGCATGACAGTAGATGCTGAAAAACAGCGATCCCTGCCCAAACAGCAAAGCCATCGACAAGGCACAGGTAAGTGACAGAACCGAAGGGAGCCACGAGCCCCACGGTAATGAAGGGCTGGACTGTCAAGCCAGAAACTGACCTTGGAGTGAGAAGACAGTCGGATCAACTGGAAAGGCCAAGTACGTGACCAGTACTCATCACTTCAGTGGAGCCACCAGCAGAGACCTAGGCCAGGAAGGGTGGGACGACAACCAGCAGTGGGTATATAGCCACAGCAGCAGGAGACCAGCAGGGATCCAAGAACAGGGAACACCTGCCAAAGCCAGCAGTAGTAAGACAGCATGCAGTGTCAGCATCACAGGAGACAAGGCCTATGTGGGAAGCAGAAAGACATGTCCACATCACCAAAGAAAACCTGCTGATGAAGACCAGCGAAGCATACAGCAATGAAGTCCAGGAGGGAATATCTTCAGTCTGATGGGAAGTTGATGGCGGACAAGAAAACAACCTAGAAGGTTTAGGGCTACCCATGGTTGCAGTAAGCTGGTCCTGTGAGGGTCCACGGAGGTCGCGAGGGCAAGCTGACAAGTCACCCTCCCCCAACCCCCGAAACCACCAGTTGCAGTAAGCTGATTCTGTGAGGGTCCATGGAGGTCGCGAGGGCAATTGGACAAGTCACCCTTCCTCACCCCCTGAAACCACCGGTTGCAGTAAGCTGATCCTGTGAGGGTCCATGGAGGTCGGGCAAGCAGACAAGTCCCCCTTCCCCACCCCCCAAAACCACCGAAACCACCGGTTGCAGTAAGCTGATCCTGTGAGGGTCCACGGAGGTCGTGAAGACAAGCGGACTAGTTGCCCTCTTCCACCCCTGAAACCACCGGTTGCAGTAAGCTGATCCTGTGAGGGTCCACAGAGGTCACGAGGGCAAGCGGACAAGTCGCCCTCCCCGACCCCCGGAAACCACCGGTTGCAGTAAGCTGATCCTGTGAGGGTCCACGGAGGTCATGAGGGCAAGTGGACAAGTTGCCCTCCCCCAACCCCCGAAAACACTGGTTGCAGTAAGGTACGGGAATCTTCAGAATCTTGGCAGGCTAAAGAGCTCTGTCCCCTCTTCGCTTGATGGAGCTGCGTAGTTAGCACCATATTTCTTTTTAAATTTTCAAACCCTGTTTGTGTTTGGCGCCTCGCTTAATTGCCGGCGTACATGTGGAGACAGTTTTTTTGTATGAATGTGCTGTAGCTCTGTAAAGACACTATGTGAACCTTAAAGGCATTTTTAATTAACAGAGCCAATATAACTCTTAAAGCCCTCTAAAAATGTCAGTATTTCTGTACTGCATTTTATACCCTAAGTCTGCCTTAAAAGTTTTCTTCACCTTAAGAGTGCAAGATTTTCTCTGTACTGAATTATAAATTTACAGCAGCCTAGAGCTAGTTTTAGTACAGCTTGTGTCCCAGAGCATTTCTCCTGCCAGCCTGTAACTTGAGTCCCCTGTAACCGGATAAGGGTAGGCTCATATTCTAAGTACAGACACTCTCAGACCTGTAGTTCTCCAGCTGAACCCCCACCCATTTCTTTTCTTTTTTTTCCTATAAATCTCTTACTTGACTCTGCCATTCTCTCCACAGCTGATCCTGTGAGGATCCACGGAGGTCGCGAGGGCAAGCGGACAAGTCGCCCTTCCCCACCCCGAAACCACCGGTTGCAGTAAGGTACGGGAATCTTCAGAATCTCGGCAGGCCAAAGAGCTCCGTCCCCTCCTCGCTTGCGGGAGCTGCGTAGTTTTGTCCCCGCTGTTGCTCCGCATCGGCTCCCCACCACCCCCATCACCACCCTTGGTGAGCTCTCCCTTATATAGGGAAGGAGGCTGTGGTTCAGCCCACTTCTCCAATGGCAGCCTATACTCTCTCACCTCTAGGGTCAGATTTTTCAGCTCTCCATCTCCCGCTACTGGCTTTACCTCAGGTCTCCTCCCACCGCCTCTCACCGTGCTTCTCTCAATCATCCCCATACTCATACTGCTGTTCCCCATGCTTACACCTCCACCCTGCTCTTTCCCTGAAAATTTACCCTCTTATGGATGTGATGACCATCTGACATTAAGGCTGCCACCCCCTACTACAAACACCACAGCACTGCCAGTGATCCTTTTTCCCACAGCTCTACAAATATGCTACTGTCACATCAGTCACCTCACACAGTATCATATCGGCACCAGGAATGGGAGCTCTGCACCCTGCACCTCGCGGACATCCCACTACCCGACCCTGTTACTCCCCTCTCCTCCCTCGATGAGTATTCTGCTTCTGGTCTCCCCCCAATTACTTACCCTCCCCATTCCCGCATTTCTAAACTCTAAAGGGGCCCAAGCACACAAATCGCACTGCCCTAAAAAATTTGCCTGGAAGCCCTTCCTCAGGTCTCTTCTCCTCCTCCTCCTCATGTCAGGCAATATACACCAAAACCCAGGACTTCTCACACCCTCCATGTCCACAGTCTCCTGTAGGTGGGCTGCATATTGCCACCCTTAATGTATGCAGCTTACTAAAAAAATGGGACTCATTCCAGGGATGGGTATTGCAATATCAGCCCAACATCATTGCCATGGGTGAGACCTGGCTCTCCTCCCATATCCCTGAGTCGTCAGTGTCCCTCTCAGGGTATAACATATTCCATGCCGACCTATGGGGAAAACATGGTGAAGGCTGTGCCATTTTCATCAAGGACACTCTCCAGGTACAGCTGTTCCCCCTTCCCCATCTCATTTCCGGTCCACAGGCCCTCGCACTCAAACTTACCTTCGGTCGTTCCCATACCCCCTTCTCATCACCACTATATACAGTGCCTTCAGAAAGTATTCACCCCCCTTGGATTTTGTCACATTTTGTGATGTTGCAAACTCAAATTAAAATACATTTATATGGGATTTTTTTGCCACGTATTTACACAAATTACTCTATAATGTCAAAGTGGAATGAAACTTCTGAAATTTTTTGTACATTTTTTAAAATAAAAGCCTGAAATGTCTTGATTTGATAAGTATTCACCCCCTTTGCTATGACACTCCAAATTGAGCTCAGGTGCATCCAATTTCCTTGTGAGATCACTCTAAAACTTGAATGGAGTCCACCTGTGGTCAGTTCAAATGGTTGACATGATTTCAGAGGAAATACACCTGTCTATATAAGGTCCCACTGTTGACAGTGCTTGTCAGAGCAGAAACTCTACCATGAAGACCAAGGAGCTGTCCGTAGAACTCCGTGATAGGATTGTGAGGAGGCATAGATCTGGGGAGGGTTATACAAACATTTCTAGGGTGTTGAAAGTTCCCAGGAGCACAGTCAAGTCCATCATTAGGAAATGGAAAGATTACGGAACCACCCAGACGCTTCCTAGAGCAGGCCGTCCTCCCAAACTGAGCAACCGGGCAAGAAGGACCTTGGTCAGGGAAGTGACCAAGAACCATTGACCACCCTGACAGAGCTACAGAGTTCCATGGCTGAGATGGGAGAACCTGTCCAGAGGACAACAATCTCTGCAGCACTTCACAGATGTAGCCTCTATGGGAGAGTGGCTAGACGGAAGCCACTCCTGAGCAAAGGCCATATAATAGCATGACTGGAGTTTGCAAGAAGGCATGTGGCAGACTCTGAGACCATGTGGCAAAAGATTCTCTGGTCTGATGAAACAAAAATTGAACTCTTTGGCCTGAATGCAAAGCGCTATGCTAGGCGCAAACCGAACACAGCTCATCACCTGTGTAACATCATCCCTACCATGAAGCATGGTGGTGGCAGCATCATGTTATGGGGATGCTTTTCAGCAGCAGGGACTGGGGCACTTGTCAGGATAGAGGGAACAATGAATGGAGCCAAATACAGGCACATCCTTGAGGAGAATCTGCATTAGTCTGCAGCAGACCTTGGACTGGGGCGAAGATTTACGTTCCAACAGGACAACGACCCCAAGCATACAGCCAAAGCAACACTGGAGTGGCTTCAGAACAAGAAGGTGAATGTCCTTGAGTGGCCCAGCCAAAGCCCAGACTTGAATCCATTGAGAATCTGTGGAAAGACTTAATGATTGCAGTTCACTGATGCTCCCCATCCAACTTGACAGAGCTTGAGCAAATCTGCAAGGAAGAATGGGCGAAAATCCCCAAATCCAGATGTGCAAAGCTGATAGACATACCCAAGAAGACTCAAAGCTGTAATTGCTGCCAAAGGCACTTCTACAAAGTATTGACTTGGGGCTGAATACTTAACTAAACAAGATATTCCAGTTTTTAATGTTTCATATATTTTTGTTACACAATAAAAATATTTTTGCCCCTTTAAATTGTTGAGTATGCTGTGTGAATCAAGGGGGAAAAAAATTATTTCAATGCATTGAAAATTCTGATAGTAACACAACAAAATGTGACAGAATCCAAGGGGGGTGAATACTTTCTGAAGGCACTGTACATCCCCCCTCCCCCCGGGACCAAAAGGAGGCCTTCCACTCTGTAATGTCCTACCTGGCCACCTTACCATCTCATAATGAAAAAATTGTTCTGTGGGACTTCAGTATTAATTGGCTATCTTAGTCCGCCACCACTTTCATCGACAAAGCCACCGCCCATGACCATACACAAATAGTCCCCTTCCCCACCCGCCTGGACCATCGCACAGGATCCTCCTCCTCCCTACTGGACTTAGTTTTCACTAACTGCCCTCACAAAATCACTAGCACCACTATCCTCCCAGATGCGATTAGTGACCACTCCTCTGTTCCTGGTCTTGCAAGGCCCCCAAGTCCCCTCCAAAAATGGTCCTATGACGTAAACATGGCCCTGGTAAATTCACACTCCTAAAAGCTCACCTTAGTAAGTTGGACAGGTCATTCATAACAAACACCCTTGACCCTGACAGAGCCCTTGATCTCTTCATTGCTTCAGTGCTATCTGTGACATGTTCACCCCTCTTGCCAGAAGGATGGTCAAAGGCAACCCGGCGCCCTGGATTTCTGACCACCTGCTGGCCTTGATGCGAGCTAGGGATTCTGTAAGGCACCTCTCCATTGAGACTGGTCTGCCAGCAGACAGACAGAAGTACAGAGAAGCCCGAAACCAATGCAGTTGGTCCGTGCGCAAAGTCAAGGCCGAGTACTACAAATCTACCCTAACCTCCACCTGGGGCCAAGGGCGTAAATTTTGGAGCAGTATTAAGGACATCTGTGGCACAGCCCCAAAACCTGCCCCCACGCAAATCTTATTCGAAGGGGGCCTGACCACTGACCCCTATCAGATAGCCACCACACTTAACCATGCTTTCACCAACCTTAGCCATGTCCTCCCTTCCCACTTCTTTGACCCTCCCCCTCTCTCCAACGCCCCCTTCCTCTCAGCACCCCCCCATTTCACCTACATTGCATCCGCCCCAGGTCTGCTGAACCGTACTTCAAAAAAGCCATAAGGCACTCCCAATACAGCAGTGACTCCTTAGACCTCAGACTTCTCCAGCTCACTCTCCACAAGGTGCTAATCCCCCTCACCCACATTATCAACCAGTCTTTATGTCATGGGAAATTTTCAATGCGCTGGAAATCTGCTTCTATTACCCCTATATTTAAGAGTGGGGACCATACCTCCCCCACAACTATTGCCCCATCTCTATCCCCCCCCATCTAAGGCACTAGAGTGTATCATCTCTGACCAGCTCACTGACCATCTTAACAAACACAATATACTTTGCAACCAGCAACATGGTTTCCGCAAAGGACATAGCACGACGACTGCCCTTCTCGCGTTCACCTCACACGTTCATACTGCCCTTGATAGTGGTCATCTCTCTGGTGCGGTCTTCATCAACCTCACCAAGGCATTTGACACTGTCAACCACTCTCTCCTACTAACTACTCTATCCAAACTTGGCATCTCTCAAGACGCCCTATGTTGGTTCATGGACTACTTGTCAGATCATTTAAAGCAGGTCAAAATTGGTACCATCTTTTCCAGCAGGCTGCCAGTACACTCCGGTGTCCCACAGGTGTCCATCCTCTGACCTTTATTATTTAGTCTCTTCCTCAAATCCCTCCCCCAGTCATGTTCGGGAAATATCCTAATGTATGCGGACGACGCTGTCCTGTACTCCTCCCGACCCCACCCAGCTCCACCTCGCCCTTCAATCCACCTTCAGTGATGCAGAAAAGTGGTTCACCGCACAACGCCTTATTCTAAAATACAAGAAAACCAAAGTTATGTACTTCTTACACCCACATAACTCCAGGAAAGACCACTGTCCACAAATCCTGACCACCAGCTAGATCCCACTTGAACAAATGGACTCCTTTAAATACCTGGGCGTCACACTAGACCCAGCCCTAAACTTCCACTTGCACATTCATCAACTATCTACGGGGGGGGGGGTCAACCTTAACCTTTTTTTGCACTAGCCAGCAGGCAAGTTGATTCAAAATTGCACTAGTCCACAGATGGTTTCACTAGCCTTTATTAATATTATAAATTTTGATCACTTATACAGGAAACAATGCAAGCAAAGCCAAGAAATACACTGATTATTGCACATTTATCCTGCTCCCACACTGCTTCCAGCTCCCCAGCACAAAAAAAAAGACTGCAATGCCATCCATCACTGTCAGTGAGCCCCCCCACAATTGTTTTGTACCATGGCCTCCTCTGTCTGACCCCCCCCACATACACACACACCAAACAGAGAGAGGATATCACAACAGCAAATGTTTAATCAAGCAGTCCTAGCTCTGTGCACACAATAGCTGGCATCATCATGCACCTCACCACACTGTCACCACCACCCACAGGGCAATGAACAGAGTCAGGCAGAGAAAGACACTTGCGGTCCCCACCCTATGGTCAACTGGAGACATGCACTTTTGAAAGTTTTTGTACAGTCTCAAGTGAGCCAGGAGCACATCTAAGATTTCTTTGGGGTGGGGGCTAGACAAACCTAAAGGGCTTGGAAAATAGAAAACTATGACATTTTTATTTGTAAAAGCGTTGATTTTAATATGCACTGCCCCAACAATAACATATTTTTCTTTAACATTGACTTTTCATCAGCCCAAGGGAAACAGTACACAAGCATAACACTACACTATTTCTATTTCCATATAGGATGATGTATGTACCCCAGTAATGCCTATTTCAAGGTTTCAAATTATGTAATTTATCAAGGTTTATTTTTGTACCGTACATGATCCAAAGCTTTGTTTTTAGGTTGAAAGGACATGCTGAGTGGGAAAAGGGGTGGAACTGTATGGATGGTGATGGCTGGCATGGTCCATTTAGAAGAGCTGAAGACCCCCTACGCTTGCCAGTAATGGCAGCTATGGATCTATGGATGGTCACTTCAGAGTCTGGTCTGCAGTGGTGTCCAGAGAAAGACAGAGTTAAGAGATTTGGGAGAGGGAAGTTATGGTGAGGCTGGGATAAAACCCGCCACCTGCAGGGCCGATCCTGTATACCTCTTTGCATTTTGTCACTGAAATGTTGGATACAAACACTCAAAATGTAGAGAAATGAGGGACACTGGTCTTAATAATATTGGGCTAATTGTAAGACATAGACACATTCAGAAAACTGGAACCTAATGACTTAACAGCACTCTACCCTTGATCACGCCCTGGACACTAGCTGAAAGTCTTAACAGTGGAGTGATAATGACTCGAATTGAGTCATTTGTGGGATCCCTCTCTTGAACTGCCAGATAATTGCAGCTCTTAATGAGCTGTTAATCACACCTGGCCATCTGGAATATTGAGAGAGATTAGCATGAGGACTAGAGAATGATAAAGTAGAGACTTTTTTGACTTCATTAACAGCCATGAAAATCTGCAGTAGTCAAGTCGGGCAAGTAGAGAGTTAGCTGCACTAGCTCTGGTCAATTTGCACTAGTGTTTGGGCTAGTAAAACAATGTTAAAATCGACCCCTGATCTACAGCCCTCAATATCCGGTTTGGCATCCTCTACCGGTTTAAACATTGCCTTACTCCTGATGCCCTCCGCCTCGCGGTCTCTTCCTCGATCCTCTCCCTTCTCGACTATGGCATTCTTGTCTATGGTGCTGCCAGTTCCACGGCCTTATCTAGACTCTGACTCTCCCTCAACAAAGCCTGCCGCCTTATGCTGGGCTGTGATCGCCTAACCCACACATACTCCTTCTATAAGTCTGCAAACTGGCTTTACCTGGATAACAGAATTAGGTTTCATACCTGCCTCATGACCAAAAAGATTACTGTCGGTCTCACCCCCACCAGTCTGTCACCTCTAATACAACCAACCCCATCACTCCAACATACTTGTAATTCAAGCAAGCAACTCCTTAATTCCAAAGATCCTTTAGCTACCGAGCCCCTTCCTGGATAAATAACCTGCCTAATGGTCTCATGAACTTGAATAGAATCGGCCCTTTCAAAGCCTACCTTAGGAACCACCTACAGTCCTCTAATCCCTACGATTGCCACTTAACCCAGCCCTGACCCCTCCTTCCCCTGACTAAGGCCTTTGGCCAGCTAACCCCCAATCTGTAAACTCTCTGTACTAGCTCCTAAGGGAGCTTATAAATGTATCTATGCACTGTGACTAATACCGTGTATCTCTAGTATCAAAATGTTAGCCTATTACTGTAACTCTTGTATCATGTCTGTTTGTTTGCATCCCATTTCTGTGCTGTTCTCTCACAGTATGCCTGTAATGATGTGGAACCTTTGAAAAGGTGTCTGACTCAAAGGTATTTTCCAAATCCTCAGTAAATAAAAAAAAATAAATAAAATGATATATAGGCTCTGGCAGTGCATGTCATCATGGGTGGCCTGCCAGGCAAATATTTCCGGATTGGTCAAAAGCCAGTGGCATCTGTGTTCCATAGGTGTGGCTCACTGGATGGAGATATCCGCAAAGAAGTTCTGTTCCTTGTTCTTCCACCTTTTTAGGGAATGCTGTTCGCAGAAACCTATCTAATAAATTGTCCACAGATGTTCTATAGTCTGAATAGCTGCATTCCTTCTTTAGGCATAGGAACTAATTGGTTACTGCTAATTCTTTACAATTTTAATTTTTATATCTGGCGTTTACTTTTTTATGTGTACTGTACCTTGCGATGTTCACATTAAATGTTGTTAGCCACCTCTCTGCCAAGTCCCCCTGTGTGTCATGGACCTTTTGCAACATGTCATTTTCCCCCCTCAGTCAACCACACCAACCTCCTTAGTGTTGTCGACAAAGGTAGTCAAACAGTTCATGTCTCCTTTATCCAAGTCATTTAGAGAGATATTAAACAAGAGTGGTCCCATAAGCGTGCGACCTCGTATTGTGCATCACTGATGACCTTCCTGTACCTGGATGGGCTATCCTGAACTATTATATCATTCTCTTCTTCCTTTTCCTCGGACAGTTTTGATTATCCATTGAGTGTTCTCTATAATCACATATTTTGTTACAATACACGTGTTCTCATTCAGGGGCGGATCCAGGAGCCCTATAGATGGAGGAGCTTAAGTCAGAGAAAAAGTAAAAATAATAGGCTGGGGGTCTGGTGGGCCGCCTAAGCCCCCAGAAATTTTTTAACATTTTGATGCATTCTGGTGCATTTTGGAGGGTATTTCCAATGCAATTTCTACTCATTTCCTCCCTCCCCATGCTTTGTTAGTTGCACCCTAGCACCATCCCCAGAGTCCCCACAGTCCACATGACAGTATGTTGCCCGAAATACCCTCCTACCCTCCAAAAAACACAAAATATCAAAAGACTGTAGCTGGGCAGCAGCACATCCGAAACACATAAAAATGAGAAAAGTTGAAAGAGACTTGGTGATAAAGACAAACTGCAGACAAATTAAATGACAATCCAAGTAAACAAGTTCACAAATGTCACTCACTCAAACACATTATGACATTACCATAAAGCCAACCCATCCCAGTTTGTCCTGCAGTACAGATTAACGTATCCCCCAACCTAATCTCAGTAAAAAAAATAAATACAATAACTATAGAACTATGGGAACAAAGTCACTTTGCTATCTAGTTTCTGAAAATATAATTTCAAGTCTGCTTGCTATTTTTGCAAAACATGTTTTATTCTATAGAACAATTTATTCCAAAGAAAATACAGTTTTAAATAAATAAAATATTTTTTTCCTTTTTTTTTAAATGTCCTTTACTGGGATAACCCCATGGTATGAGGCATCTCATTTTTATGTTGCTTGCACACATGTGCAAGAAACATAGTGCCATCATCGGAGTTTTCGGAGGTGTGGCACGCCCTCTTCCAATTCAGTCAGTGTGTTGGCAGGCGTGGCCCCTGTCCGCCAATGCATGCTGGAGCTGTCTATGACAAGCTCCAAAATGCAGTGGCATACAGTTGAAAGGGGGAGCTATGCTTCAGTGAGCAGCGATAAGATATCACCTGCTCATGCGCAGCTCCCCCTACACACACACACACACACACACACACACACACACACACACACACACACACACACACACTTGCTGCTGTGCTTCCCCCCACACTGTATAGACAGGGTGCCCAATCCCCATGGCTGTGCTATGCCCCCACCCCAAACCGAATTTACATCTCTTGTTTCACGATAATTAAAAAACATAATATTCATAGAAACATACAGAGTATTTTACTGATGGACGTGTGCCCCATCAAGTCTCCCTACACCCCCCCCACACACACACACACACACAATCTTTACCGTTTTGTTGATATTGTTGGAAGTAGGCACACACTACACTATCCAGTCAATTGCAGTTATTTAAAGCTGTTATTTAGTGGTCAGTGCCATCAACCCCCCACACACACACACACATACACACAATATTGTATTTGACATTAGATTAGGAAAGGGGATTGTGAGGTAATTCGCTCCATCTTGACACGCAGGAAACACTGCCATAAACAATGGGTGCCCACTGCCGGACGAGCTCAGACTCCAGAGAGATTCACAAGTGGAATGTCAGAGTTCCCCAAAGCCGATAACCCTTTCAGACTGTGCAGCAGTTAGAGTTAGAATATTGATGTGATCGAGTTGTTTATGAATCATCCATCATACTTGCGTAGTGTGTCCCACTGCCTCAGGGACAGGAACAAATCCAGTTTTAGCTGTGTGGATTCCCGATGGGGGCTGGGTAGGATTTCTAGAGCCTCCCTCAATTTGTACCTGAACTTGAAACGGCGGGGTAGGGGCATGGTTAAAACTGCAGAATGTGACTAGAGTAAGTCCTTTGTCTTAACCATAACATAGTATGTTTTAACAAGTTAGAAAAAGCAAACATGTAAACTCTGACATCTATAGCCCCATTGGCTGGTCACTTGGAATCCTGTGCTTGTTCAGTACTGGAATAAAAGTTGCCACATTCCCTATTTTCCTCTTTGCAGGGTGGGACGAGAGACTTATGCACCACTGTACAACTCCAGTAACAGTTTCAGAGAGAGCAAGAGCTTGGTTAGACATGCCCAAAAAACACTGAAGCTGCAGACTTTATTTAATGAAGAACTCTACATATGTTTTATGGAGTAAGGACCATACATATGTTTTGTAGAGTAAGGACCTTATACTTGCGTCATGCACCGCCAGCATTAATTGCCCAGAGGAGGGTAAATAATTTGCTAAGGCTCACACAGAGCATACTGGTGGCACTCAAACCTGTGTGTCCAGATTCACAGTTAGGCATCCAGGTTACACTGCCTGGTACTGACTATTATCTGTATATATATATTCCTTTTATTTGTATATTGATATAATGTTTGATCAGGAGGACCTGTGAGATAGCATATCTCAGGTTGGAGTCCTAGAGTATGTTGGTGAATTTGTCTGTGGCTGCTTATTACAACAACAACAAATGAATAAGTCACAGCTATATGATGCTCAGTAAGTTCTGCAAGGCCCTGTTAAAACTTTTATTATCATAAAAGGATCGCTGTAAAGGTTCCTTGAGGAAGAGGCAATGTACCCAGAAGCGCTGGGGCTAGCTGACAAGTTACCACTGAATGTCTTTGCTTGGGAATGTTCCCTAAGCAGAATTTCTTACTATTCTCACTTTATTAATATTTTGCTAGTTAGTAAGGTTAGAATGATACGATGGTTTACAGTATTGCTACAACTGTACATGGGGATCTATTTATATTACTGTTTATTATGCATGCACCTTCCCTCAAAATGTTTGCACTTACTATCCTCCTGTATTAATACTTTGGTAATCTGTTGGTAAGATTTGAGTGATAAGATTTTTACAGTATTGCTACAACTGTCCATTAGGATCTAATTAGATTATTATGTTTATTGTGCAGGTACCTTGCATCAAAATGTCTGTATTTTAATGTGTTCATATGTGCAACCAATGCGAAAAAAAATAATCAATACATAACTTTTATGAAAAAAATAAACTTTAATTTTAACTTTTTTATATTGATTTATTTATTTCCATCCCTTCCTGTGCGCTGCAGCCTTTTTTGCTTATCTGGTGAGCAGAATTTCGCCAGTAATGTTCTTCAACATGTTAAAAAAAATCATTAAAAATCTACACATGCGTTGAGTCAGGATGCATGTAATAATAACTCCCTAGCATATTTTATGGTGTAGATTTATGATGGAACCATCCGACAATGAAAAGGCTGTGCAAGGTATGGTGGTACACCAGACAATCAATTAGGATACAAAGTCAGAAAGTCGGGCACTCACCAACCAGTATAAAGTCGACACATGGCTCCAAAATTATAACAAGTAGGCAAAGTTTATTACCTAGAAAAACTGCACGCGTTATGCGTTTGAGACGTAAGTTGATAAAGGACTTACCTCTGAACCGCGTAAGCCTGCAGTTTTTCTGTGTAATAAACTTTGCCTACTTGTTATAATTTTGGAGCCATGTGTCGACTTTATACTGGTTGATGAGTGCCCGACATTTTGACTTTGTATCATAATGTAACCATTCCAGTTGCTACTACTTATTTGTACTCAGGGGTTCCTAACCTATTTCAGTTCCCCCGCAACCTATGCAGGAGCTTCACACGAGAATGCAAACAGACTAATAGATAGGCAACCCTGTATTAGAGAAAAATAGATATGTAATCATGTATTAACAGACTATAATTGCAGGTTACTTAGGTACCCCCCCCCCACACACACACACACACATACACACACGTTCCCATTTGGTTCCTGTGAAAAAATATACCTCCAGAGGGAAGCCAGAGAGATTTCTGTCACCCAACCCTCTATATGTTGTTTTAGCTGAGATAAACACAGTTGCCTATCTAATGTATTTTTGTAACATATGGATTTGAGCTGTTTATGAATTTGTTCAATGACCTAGACTTACACAATTTTTACAAATTCAGAGATCCATCAATGTCTTTTTCTGAGTATTTTTAATCTCCTGATTTTAATGAATGGCAAACAGTTGTTTGTTGTATTTTTTTATGTTAATAATTTTTTTTTTTTTTTTTTTTTTACAAAGAATACATTGTAGAAGGTGGGGCTTTTGAACTGAAAGCCATGAGCAACTGCAGCAGCTGGTAGTGGGAAAACTGGATATCAACACACAAGGTTTTTTTTTTTTTTTTTTACTTTTTTTGGAAAATAGTAAACGTTATTGAACATTTTTCATAATTCTACAAAACTACAATAGATATTTTACAGCTTTGGTTGGAAGTTCTTACATCTCATTAAGAGTTCAAGCATTGAATCCCATCAACATTCAGGAATCAGTTAGTTTGGACATGAATTTATACATTTTTGACAGCAGTTATGTTGCAGTGGGGGGGAGAGTGAATATACTAGGAGCGGGATATTCAGACTGCACCAGGCTGTGGTGCAAGCCTGGGTGCAGTGCAACTTGGATGTGCAGGGGCATTGACAGTGTGATATTCATTGGAGCTGCACGATGGCACAGCATCATTGAATATCGCTCCTTGGCCACCTGCAGTGCACATGGTGCAGTGGCACTGCGCCAGCGCAAGTGACCAGAGTGGAGCAGGGGGATGCACTAGTGCAAGTTCCATTGCACTATGCACAGCAACTGCGATATTCAAAAAAGTGCACATGCAAATTGGGCCATAATGTATGCAAGGTGCAAATGGAGTCATTTGCATGTCATTATGGCTCCATTTGCATGCAGGTGCACTGATCCCTGGTGACTTGCACCCTGCAAGGCTGCAGCCGTCAGGGACCGACACCCCCTGCACAAGCGGCAAAGTGCCCCACTGCCTGATCGCGGGCATATGTAATAAAGAATAGTCCCATATCCCTGGTGGTCCAGTGGACTGCTCACAGCCTGATCATGGGCAGAAGTACAGTAAAATTATCCTCCCATATCCCTGGTGGTCCAGTGGACCACTCGCAGCCCGATCGCGGGCATATGTCATAAAGAATAGTCCTATATCCCTGGTGGTCCAGTGGACCGCTCACAGCTGAATCATGGGCATATGTCATAAAGAATAGTCCTATATCCCTGGTGGTCCAGTGGACTGCTCTCAGCCTGATCGCAGGCGTCAGTAATATATTATGACAAACCAATCCAACCCTGGTGGTCCAGCGGTACCCTCCCTCCCCATCCACACACTGAGCCCCACCACCCCGTTCCCCCTGGTCAGTGGCGGGCAGCAGCTCCCCACCCGCTTGCCGGCCACTGACTGACTCCATATGGTAGGGCTGTATGCCCATTGGTTCACAGCATGAGCCAATGGGCGTGCATCTTGTACCGTACTACACAGTCAGAAATGTGAATGGATCCATTCATATCTGAAACTGTGTAGTACGGCAGGTTGCACACCATTGGCTCACACTGTGGACCAATGGGCATACAGCCCACTGGCATGGAGTCAGTCGGCGGTGGCGGGTGGCAAGTGGGTGGGGAGCTGCCGCCCCCCGCTGACCGGGGGGGAGTGGGGCGGTGGGGCTCAGTGGGCGGGTGGAGAGGAGGGTACCGCTGGACCACCAGGGTTGGATTGGTTTGTCATAATATATTACTGACACCCACGATTGGGCTGTGAGCAGTCCACTGGACCACCAGGGATATAGAACTATCAAATTACAACATATGCCCACAATCGGGCTGCGCGCAGTCCACTGGACCACCAGGGATGTGGGAGGGTTAATATCACTACATATGCCCGCAATCAGGCATGGGGGGTCACTACCACGCAGGTGCCACTGGAGTTCGGGTGGCCACCCACAGCTGGCAGCTGCCGTGATGCGCCCTGCAATATGGCAGCTCACCTGCGGGTGGCCAGCTGTTGCTCCTTTTTTTTTTGCTCACCTCTGTACAGCAGCAAGGGGCGCATGCATGGGCTCAGCACATCCCAGGCTGAATATCGGGATGCGCTGAGTATGTGGCGGGCACTTCACCTACTTGCGCTTGCATACATTACTGATGCACTCCAGCACATCGGGATTTGTTCCAGGCACATTCCACATTTGAATATCGCACTGGGGTGCATCAGTGGGTTGCACATGGTGCAATTGTGTTGCGCCATGCGCAACCCTTCTGAATATCCCACCCCAGATATACATTGTGTTCTTATGCACTCCTTCCCAGGGTCATCTGTGTCTTGCTCAGATCAGTACTCTGCTTTGAGGCAGAATCTACTCTTGTTTGTAGCAGGAGGTTTCTAACCTGCTCTATCTGCTAAGGTACTGGGTTTAGGATTGTTTCTCATGTAGCAAATCATCTTTTCTTTTCTTATTGCCTCCATAATGGTATTGAGCCATTCATCGTAGGTTGCCACTTTGTCATCCAGTCACTGTCTTAAGATCAGCTTCTTCACCATTGCCGAGACGAGTGTAATGTGGAATCTCTTGTTTCCCAGGAGCTTGTCTAGGCCTAGGCCCAGAAGGCAGACCCTAGGGGAGAAGGCTTCCTCCAGACCCAGTAAGGGGTCTAGGTTGGATTTCACCCTCTCCCATAGTGGTTTTGCCCTTGGGCAGTCCCATAAAATATGTTTTAGTGTGCCTGTGTCTGTCTGGCATCGTGAACATTTGTCACAGTTTAGCGTCCCCATCTTCTGGAGCTTGACTGGGGTTAGGTGAAGTTGTGGTTGATGTTGAATACTATCTTGTGACTGTATCATTGTATTATAAGAAAGATGGCATCACAATAATGGCATTATTGGATTTGAATGCCACTGTTTCTCTATGTGAAAAAGTGGCCACCCATATATTACAAGATGCTAATGCAAATCAGTCAGTCATATTATTTATTACAAGACAATAATACAATCAGTCATATTGTTGTAATAACCAGGAAGACCACATGTCAATGTTTTATATAGTCAGTTGAACCATTCCACACAATTATCACAATGCAGGCTGCAGGGTTTCTGCAGGTATAATGTAGTTTGAAATAATAAAGCTCTTAATGGCTAAGACATACTGAACATACCAATTTGATTGGCAAATGAACATTCCAACCCCTGCAATTATACCATAATAAAGCAGGAGTGGGACATCCATTCCAATCTAAATAGTTTTCTTACTGTAGACCAAAAAACATATTTTAATGCATTTCGATTTTTATTTTTAAAAATTAATGTTATCCCTGCAACGAGATAACTTAGATTTGTAATTATGTGCAACTCACATTTCAGGTGCATTTAAGGTGAATTTGACACATTTGAGAGTGACTATTTTGAAAAACATAATATTTAGACACAATTCAGCTTGTATATTATACAATGTCTGCATTTCTTTTCACTTTGTTCTCCATTACTAGGTTATTCTTCATCACCAGATTAATTTGAATGGAGACATGATTATTGTCCTTTAGAGTTCATCTGCTTCCCCCTCTTAATCCTTTGCTGAATTCATAGTCCCCTGTTTATGACATCACAGTTCATTACTCTGGAAACTATTACAACATGATATATGGCTATAAGTTAATAATTAAAATATATGGTATCATTTCAAACCTCATAATTAAAACTTTAGAACATTCAAATATCATAAATCATGCCTAGTCATGAATTATCACCAACTGCCAATCACTTTTTCAAACAGCATGCACTCAGTTAAACTGAAAATAACACTGCTGACAAAACCTCCGCTACGCCCTCCCCCAAACAAAACTCACCACCTATCTGCAGAAACCAGTACTACCCACCAAAAGCATTTTTATTTAAAATTCTCAATTTTCCTTTACAGCTTCAAAACAGCTGTGCTTGCTGGGTACTTGTGGACATCTGTTCTGCCTTGTAATACACCACTGCTGGGCTATGAGTCAGCACAGCGTGATGGTGTTTTTAGGAAGCAGAACCAGAACAAGCACAAGCATATTGCTATAAAACGGCAAAAGAAAATGATGTTAATGTTTTTTAATAACATACTTTTATTGGGTAGGGATGGGTTTCAGAAGCTAGATGAGGAGCTTTTGGGGGATATAGTTAGTTATACTTTGCATATCAAACTAACTTTTAACAGAAGACTGGGTTGCTGACGGATTATTGGTATGTTATAAAGGAATAATGCCTGACAGGGTGGGTGTTATGCTGGGATAACATCCCACCTCGGGAGGTTGGGCCCGAGGCCACTGGCCGAGGGCGTCCAACACCGAGAAGGGATGTTATCCCAGCATAATAACACCCTCGGAGGGCATTATTCTATTATACAATGCTTATTGTTTTATAGTTAAAAAATAATTTTAAAGAATGTTTTTGTTAGTGTGTAAAAATATTTTTGTTTCTCAAGAGGAAAAAAAAGGTCAGGAGCATGCTCCATATCCTACAAACAATCAGCAGGGATGTTGTGCCAGGATAACATCCCTGCTGTGACAGCCACCTGACCAATCAGAAGCCAGGATTCTTTCTTGCCATTGTATAATATACAATAAAATATATCCGAACTATACATTTCAGTGGTATAATTCAATCTTGTGGTTCTAGGGACTGCTCAAATTGTTTATAATATCCCTAGAACTACTGTACTGAACTGAATTATACCATTGTAACTCACAGTTGGTTATCATTTATTCTGTACAGTATATAATGCCTGGTTACCTCATTTTCTATTTTTGAGACTTACATTTAACAGCAAATCATTAAATATGAGTTTTTACCCCTAAATCAATCAAATACATTTTAGAATATTCAGTATGACCCTGAATCTGTAACTCAGCTGGATCACAGCACAAGGATGCACAGCTGCACAAATTCAAATTTCAACTGAAATCCTTTAATGATAAAAGCTTTCTTGCTTGTTCACCACTTCATCAAAACAGGGACATGTTCATATAAACACACAGACAGAGGCACATACACACACACACACACACACCATAAAGTTTATTTACTTATTTATTTTTAAAGTCGTATTTACAACCTTTGAGTCAGGGACTCATTTACAAAGACACCTCATCGCAGAGAGGGTAGACATGGTTACAGTATAAGATACAACAGTGGCAACATATAGGTGCAATACAGATAACAAAAAGAACACAATATAACAGTGGTTTATGGGATAAAGTTACATGCAGTAAATAGCAATCGTATAAAAAAAAGAAAGGGGGGAAGCAGTCTAATGGACATTGTCAAGGCTATGGGCAAGAAATGGGGAGGGACCCCAACATTAGGTTGATTAAGGGCAACTACATCTTCGGGCGCCAAAGAGGTGGTTATGGAGAGCGACTTTAAAGGGACCAATTTTGGTACACTTACTGACAGAGTGCAGGAGGGAGTTGAACCATGTGTGGCGCAGTAGTGGAAGGACCTTTGGGCTAGGGAGGTCTTGGTACGGGGCACCAGAAAGGTGGCCTTAACTGAGCTATGGGTGGCAACAGGTGGGGACGCAAGCCGCAGGGACACAGTGACCCCTGGGGGAGAGAGAGAGTTCTAGCATGGATTTTTTGGCCAGTAAGCAGGTTTGGTAGCACAGGCGCTCCTCCAAGGTGAGCAGGTTGGCAGTGGGATAGAGCAGGCAAGTATGGGTGCAGAGGGATGCACTGGTCAGGAGCCTGCAGGCCTTGTTTATCGAGGTCTGGATTCTATTGAGGGCAGTACTGTCGGCTACAGTGTAGATAGGTAGGCCATAGTCCACTAGGGACAGGACGGAGGAGCTGATGGCCAGTCGGAGAACAGTTTGGGGGAGACAATCTCTGTGGTGATAGAGAAGGCCAATCCGAGAGTTTATGGCTGAAGACAGGGTATTGATGTGAGTGTGGAATGTAAGAGCCGAGTCGAAGGTGATGCCCAGGTACTTGTAGGATGACACCTGCTCTAGAGGGTGATCATTACTGGGGAGAATGCAGAGGGGGGCATTTTTGGCCTTATTCTGGTGATGCGAAAAAAGCATGTTTTTTTTTTGAGGTTAATGACCAGCCGGTGGTCAAGGAACCACTTTTTGGCTTGGTTGATTGTGTGCTGCAGGGATTCCTGTAGAGATGTGGGGTCAGGATGGGAGGCAAGGAGAACCGCATCATCGGCATAGAGTACCATATTGCCCGAGCAGGAGCTGGAGAGGGTATTGAGAAATAGGTTGAACAGAACGGGGCCCAGGTTGGAACCCTGGGGGAACCCCGAGTGAACGGGCAGGGTATTGGACAGGGTGCCATTTACCTTCACATGCTGTGATCTGGCAGACAGGTAACTAGTGAACCAAGCCAGTGGGTCAGGGGAGAAGCCAAGTTGGTGGAGGGAGTCAAGTAGGAGGCGATGACAGACAGTGTCAAAGGCCTTGGAGAGGTCAATGAACACTGCACCCGCAACATGACCAGAGTCGAGAGCAGAGTGGAGGTGCTGGGAGAACTCCAGGAGGGCTAGAGTGGTGCTGTGTCCAGGGTGGAATCCATGCTGTTCTGGACACAGCAGGTCATATTTGGCCAGCTACTCGGAGAGCTGAATGGCCACTACTTTTTCTAGTGCTTTGGAGAGAGGGGGGAGAATGGAGATGGGCCTGAAATTGTAAGGAGAGGTCCTATGTCCACTGTTATGGATAGGGGTGAGTTCTGCAATTTTCCAGGCACTGAGAAATTGACCAAGACATAGTGACCAGTTTAAAAGGTTGGTGAGAGGGGCTAGTACTATATCTAGGACTAATCGGAGAATCCTGGAGTCTAGGGCATCACAGCTGGGGTTGTTGCTAGCTAAGGCTTTTTGCGGATGAGGCCTGGCTTCAAGGGGTGATATGGCATGCAGGTAGAAAGGGGGTGACCCGAGGTGGGGGGGTTGAGGCAGGGATAGGGTTGAAAAAGTAGTTGCGGAGGACAGAGCTTAGATCTGAGAAAGCCATATTCTGGCACTCAGCTCTGCGGGGGAGAATCAGTAGTGATGATACTGTCTATGCAGAGTAGTGATGGTGGGGGGAGCGGGTCTTTCCATTGAGCTCTTTCATATTGTCCCAGAAGGCACGGGATGAACCCCAAGTGGATTCAAGGGTGGCTTGATAATATCTGGCCTTAGCTTGCCTTATAGCCCAAGTGCACTTGTTACGTGCTGCTTTATAGGCTTGTCTGTCAGCCAGTTTGCTGTCTCAACAGCAATATGCCAGAGATTCTTTGTTTCAGTGTTTGAATGAGGGATGGGGAGATCCATGGGGCGTTGTGTTTCTTGGTACGGATTCTGGTCTGGGGGTGAAAAGGTCACAGGCCTTGCAGAAGGCACTGGAGAAATAGGCTAGGGCAGAGTCAATATCCATTGCGAGTAGGATTGGGGACCAGTCAAGCTGGGCTAGGTGCGTTTTTAGCTTTCTGAGACTCCCGGGGCAAAAGTGCGAGGTGACCTGGGACACTGGTTTTGGTGTGTGGGATGACCAGTGGCAGAGGACAGGAGAGTGGTCACTAAGAGAGTCTGGTAGTACATTAATATCCCTGATTTTATGGGGGCAGTTTGACAGAATTACGTCTAGGAGGGTGCTGGAGCCGTCTGACCAGTTAAATCTAGTGGGTGAGGTAACTAGTTGGATCATATCTAGGGCAGCGAAGGAGTCCCTGATATGGGGGTCAGTGGTACTCAGCCAATTGACATTAAGGTCACCTAGGATGAGCTGCTCCACCTTGTGTGGGAGTGTGGTGAGGTAATCAATGAGGGAGTGGACAGCTGGTCCCTGGTCCCTCGGGGGTATGTAAGAGACTGTGAGAAAAAGAGGGCCCCTGATTGGGTCAGGGGTAACCTTGAGGGTGAGGGCTGGGGCACTAAAATTGAGCTTGGGGGCAGGAAGAGCATGGCCTAAAAGTGTGTCACGCATAAGGACTGCACACCCACCACCACATTTGCCTATACGGTCATCCCTGAACAGAGTGTAGTGAGGGAGGGAGAGAGATAACCGAGTTGGGAGTTTTTCTCGAGAGCCAGGTCTCGACTAGTGCTATGACATCAGGACGGTGTTGTACAGTCCAGCACTGGAGAGCAGAGGATTTTTTTAGGAGGCTGCAAATATTCATGGATGCAATGCTGAGGCCAGTACTAGAGTGGGGCATGGGGTGGCTAGTTGACAATGGCCTGGGGTTGGGGTGTATGTTCCCAGAGAGCAGAAGGAGTAGAGCAATTAATCTGATGAGCAGTCTGTGGTGACCAGGACCCTTAACCAGGTAATGATGCAAGGTCCTACTAGTTGGGGTACAAAGGATGGGTAGGGTACAGAGGGTAGGTATGGCAAGGAAGGAGTGGGCCCAGGGTGTCCCGGGTGGGAGGGGGTATTGGTTGGAGGTGAGTGCCATGGAAAATAGGGGTGTCCAGGTTGGGCGTTGGCTGCTGTGGGGTGGTAGAGGGGATGGGGCTCAGGGTGGAGGTAGGGGGCAGGATGGGATGTGGGCAGAGCAAGAAGGTAACCATGAGTAGGCTGACCGTGATAGCCGTGGTGCCCATTGCTAGTTCTATGGGGGGGGGGGGTAAGGGGAATAATTGACCTTCAGTGAGTGTGACTGCTGCTGTGGAGTAGTTTTTTTTTCTTCAGAGTACAATATGCTAAAAGTGAGAACAAGGCAGGGGATAACGGTGATTAGAACAGGAAAAGGCAGAGGCAAGGTTGGAGGATTAATAGGAAAAATAAGATGCCTCTAGTGGCAGATCAGTATCAACTGCAAATGGGAAAATGGGGGGGTAGATGTGAGAAACAGCAATTCAGCAGTAAGACAAAGCAGTTTTTAACTTCAAACTTTGTTAATACTTAAACAGCTTAAGGCAGTTGAAACACTCCAAAAATGCAATAGTTTCCTACTCTTTACTATTCAAAAAAGGGGTTGCCGTTCCCTACACTAACAATTCAAATTCAGCAGTGGGCACAAAGACACATCACAGATTTAGGCAGCAGACAGATGAGCTCCAGGGGACTGTACCAAGTAGTTCAAATCTCCAGGAACTGAAGCCAGTCAGGGAGAGACGGGGTGCTGAATCTGCCTATAATTTCAGGCTTCATCCACCAACTGGGTTCACAGCTAGCAAGCTGGACTGGAGCTGCTTTCCTGAAGCGTACCTGGAATCTTGCTCTGAGGGCAGGCTGTGGAGCACCCTGCAGCTGGCTGCACTCAGCACCAGACCACTAGTGCAGAAGATGAAATCCCTCTCAGGGAATTTTGAAGAGAAAAGAGAAGGGAGAAATCAGCTTATATGTACCAACAGAACAAAGGCTTCAGAGTTTGGGAGGCAGGTTAAATAAGGAGACAAAAGAATTCTGTAACAAGGGGAGAAATTAAGGGTGCTAAGTTAGCCAGAGAGGGAGAGAATGGCTGTGGGAGTGTCTGGTATTAGGCACCAGCAGCGTCACCAGTATACAGAGGAAAAAGCGAGTGGGGTGGGGTGGGGGGTAGATGGGAGAAACAGCAATTCAGCAGTTAGACAAAGCAGTTTTTAACTTCAGACTTTGTTAATACTTAAACAGCTTAAGGCAGTTGAAACACTCCAAAAATGCTATAGTTTCCTACTCTTTACTATTCAAAAAAGGGGTTGCCGTTCCCTACACTAACAATTCAAATTCAACAGTGGCACAAAGACACATCACAGATTTAGTTGCAGAGGTTAGGAAAAAAGAAATTTAGGCAGCAGACAGATGAGCTCCAGGGGACTGTACCAAGCAGTTCAGATCTCCAGGAGCTGAAGCCAGTCAGGGAGAGACGGAGTGCTGAATCTGCCTATAATTTCAGGCACCATCCACCAACTGCATTCATGGCTAGCAAGCTGGACTGGAGCTGCTTTCCTGAAGCGTGCCTGGAATCTTGCTCTTGAGGGCAGGCTGGGGTGCACCCTGCAGCTGGCTGCACTCAGCACCAGACCAGTAGTGCAGAAGATGGAATCCCCCTCAGGGAATCCTGGAATCTTGCTCTTGAGGGCAGGCTGGGGTGCACCCTGCAGCTGGCTGCACTCAGCACCAGACCACTAGTGCAGAAGATGGAATCCCCCTCAGGGAATCCTGGAATCTTGCTCTTGAGGGCAGGCTGGGGTGCACCCTGCAGCTGGCTGCGCTCAGCACCAGACCGCTAGTGCAGAACGTGGAACCCCCCCTCAGGAAATCCTGGAATCTTACTCTTGAGGGCAGGCTGGGGTGCACCCTGCAGCTGGCTGCGCTCAGCACCAGACCGCTAGTGCAGAAGATGGAATCCCCCTCAGGGAATCCTGGAATCTTGCTCTTGAGGACAGGCTGGGGAGCACCCTGCAGCTGGCTGCACTCAGCACCAGACCGCTAGTGCAGAAGATGGAGTCCCCCTCAGGGAATCCTGGAATCCTACTCTTGAGGGCAGGCTGGGGTGCACCCTGCAGCTGGCTGCGCTCAGCACCAGACCGCTAGTACAGAACATGGAACCCCCCCTCAGGAAATCCTGGAATCTTACTCTTGAGGGCAGGCTGGGGTGCACCCTGCAGCTGGCTGCGCTCAGCACAAGACCGCTAGTGCAGAAGATGGAATCCCCCTCAGGGAATCCTGAAGTTCTGTGATAAATCCTATTTTATAAAGTTTCTGCACAGACGAGGACAAACTTAATTTAAAAATGATTAAGTTACTTATTAATGTTAAATAATATAATAAATCCCACAAGTGTTAAGAACAGGCCCTTCTTACATATTGTGGGTTCTTTGTCATCAGTTCTCAAACTGCACTCTCAGGCTGTCATGATGCCACAGAATCTACTCAGTGTTAAGAATTATTCTGATCTTAACATTTGGAGGTTGTTTATATATTTCTTACAGCTGTTGTAATGAGAGAGAATAATGTCTGGACATGGCAGAAAGACCGGAGGAAAAGAGCGCACTAAGGCCAAGACTCACTCCTCTCGGGCTGGGCTGCAGTTCCCTGTTGGCCATGTGCACCGGCTGCTATGGAAGGGAAACTACGCAGAACGGGTTGGGGCCGGACTCTCTGTCTATTTGGCCGCTGTGCCCAAGTACTTGATGACCGAAATCTTTGAGCTGCCCGGTAATGCAGCCACGGACAACAAGAAGATCTGCATCATCCCGCGGCACCTGCAGCTGGCTGTCGCAACGATGAGGAGCTCAACAAGCTGTTGGGAGGGGTGACCATCGCTCAGGGAGGGGTGCTGCCCAACATCCAGGCTGTGCTACTGCCCAAGAAAACTGAGAAACCCGCTAAAGCAAAATAAAGTCTCAATCTCTTAACTTCTTTTTATTGTGTAACTATGTATTATTATGTTGACCTTTGTATGTATGTATACCCCCCCATTCCTTCTACGTGAAACCTTTGTAAATGAGCAGTTCCTGCTCAAAGGTATTTGTAATCCTAGATTTCAATAAAATAAAAAATTAAAAAATATATTAATAATGGTTAGGCATATCCACCTAAAATCAGTTGCAAGCAATTTCCAAGCTGCATGCTTGACACATTACAAATACTTATTATGGAGCTGTCCCACAAGCTCCTCAGCTGTTCTGAGAGTACCTGTGTGAAACCATTTCGGCACAGTCAATCTAAGAACTTCAAAATCATTGAAACTAAAAAAAAGTTGTTTTAACATTTTGTGCTTGTTAAATATTGTTTTGTTTTTACCAAAATGTACAGTTTACAGTTTAGAGTTGTACGTTTATGTATTTGTGAAATCAGCACTTACTGGCACTGTAAATAAAAAAAATTTGAACAGTATTCTGTCTCTCTGCTCTTAATTTATATAACAAACATAGCATTTTTTTTTAAGAATGTCAGTGGGCATCAATGAGTTCTCGTTTTTTTACATACCTCCTCTATGCGTTATGATAAACCTCTTGAGGTTCTCTCTTGTGGTTTATGTAGTATTATACAACTGTACTAAAAAACTCATATGCTAATGGCTGTACATTATTCTATATATTACAGAGGATGGTGAGTGACTTCCGCAAATGATTAAACAGCAGGAGTACAGCAACTGAAGAAAACAAGGGCAAGCATACTGAAACAGTTTATTAGATGACGCAAACTGAGTTTGTGAGTGCGTAGTCAGCAGTTTGCAATGCAACAGCTATATAGGAAGCCTGCTGTATGCAAGCTCAAACCTGTTAGCACTTATAGAGTTAAAGCAAGAGCATATGGAAATGACAAGCAAAGTCATGGATGCAAGGTAGAAAGCCATACTGTAAGCAACACTGTGTGTGCACAGTATCCGTTTGCACTTTCAAAGTTAAGGAATGCTGAAAGTGCTTTTTAACTGCTCCTAAAGGACTGTCATGGCATTAATCAGCCTCGAAAGGTGATTTCGCAGTCACTGCACGAAATCACCTTTTGGGACCGATTAATGAAATGACAGTGCCAGTATTCATAAGGTGGGCTCTCAAAAAGCCTATGTTGAAAATTTGGTGGACAAATTCCTAAAAATGACTGTTTTATGAGCGTGCGTTGCGCAGTTCCTACGCATGCTCGAAAGTTCGCGAATTTTCAATATTTTCACTCCAGATTTTCAACATTGCCATTGTACCACACCTCCTTATGAGCAGTACAGCTGTCATTTTTCACATCTTGCCCACAACGTGTTTCCGCCCATCTAGCACACAATGGCACAGTCAGTGTGCAAAATCAATGTATGGGACACATTAAGAAAATCACAGTGACACTGTTCATGAGCAGAGGCCTTAAAATTACTATGTTGAAAATTTGGTCACAAACTTCCTAAAAATGACTGTTTCACGAGCATGCGTTGCGCAGTTCCTACGGACGCTCGTAAGTTTGCAAATTTTCAATATTTGCACTCCACTGACTTCCAAATACCTACACAGCACATACAGTACAAGCAAGCAACATTCGGCATTGACAGATGCTTGTTATGATAGGCCCAAGAAGTCAGTAAGCAGACAGAAAAACGGTTTTTAAACAAATACAAAAATGCATTTTTTCTTATTAGTAACAGCACTTGCTTGGGTACATCGAAACTTACACGCCCCCCCCCCAATTCAACACATAGAACTACATAAACTAAATATTTGATTCTATCACTTTTTTTCTGGTTTTGTAACTGCCTGTGTCAATGAGCCAAACAAGGTCTTATGACTTCTGTTGCCAATTTTGCTCTCCAAGCATGCAGAAACTCCTGCACATGCCATAACATACTGTCAGCAGAACACCTTCAAAGTCCCCATGTCTATTAAGTCCCTCTGTGCTCATTCACACTGTACAACCACGACTGAAAAGACCGCACAGATTAGACATACAGTACATGCTGAAGTTTTTACCTCAGTTCAAAGGTCTCATGTACCAGTTTCTGCCTCTCCTGGTTCATGCTGTCGCAGAGACCAGACCTGCCCCAGCATTAGTTTTGTACCACTCGTAGCATGCTACAGGAGGGCACTACTCTCCAACTCCCTCTCCTGCAAATCTGCACCAAAATCAATTTGCCATATAGGACAAAACTAGCAGTGACCTTAAACAATTTTAATGTCATGAATTTAAGCTCCCCATACTAGAAATTAATAACACTAGTACTACATTTATTACACACCCAGTTTGATGGAACACTAATGTCCTGTCCCATCCCCGCAGCTGCCCCCACCCACCATAGTTTGTGACTGTGAAAGTCTTTTGGTTTTAAAGCAAGAAGTACCTGATTAAATGAAGACTTGATCAATTTTCTGCATGCTGAAGTCTATGTGCCCCTAGTTGAGTACTGTCTCCAGTCACCTGGCCGGCAAACTCTCTCTCTACACAGCACACACTGACCCCATGACTCCTAATGAGCAGAGCTCTCAGCTACAGCTATCAGAAGATGACCTGAACCTCACTCCCAACTCATTGTGCTGACTTACCAAAGCCACACCGACCCCGCATTACTGGACTGCTGCCCCCTGAAACCTCGGGCTTTGCTCCACTTGTGGGCTCCATTCTCTCTCTCTTCCTCAGTAGTACACTCGCTCCTCTCTTGTTCCAACATTAATCTTCTGAGTTAATGAATTACAGCTCACTCTTATTTCAGCAGCCCAGACATATAAAGAAGGCGCCCCTTGCTATCCAAATCCCCTACTGGACGTAACAGCAAATCAGGAGCAGTGAGCACCAGGCGACCTAGTTGAGATCTGTATTGTTAAAGTCCACTCCACTTTGCTGCAGCTGTACATGCCGAACCCCCCGCCGCACATGAACAAAGGAGCTGCACAAGCCTGCAAAAGAAGAGAATGAATGCTCAGGCTCACCAAGGCAAGACCAACTGCTGCCACAGTGCTGGGACTGGACCACATGGTGCAGCATGAACGTTAACAAGAAATTCATGCTGGAGACCGGCTTTGGGGGGGGGGGGTCAACTATGTAATGGGGGTGGGGGTGGTTGTTTACTGCACTACCAGGACACTGGAGGACAGGGCCAACCTTAACCATTCTGGGCCCCTGTGCAGACCCCTGCCAGGCCCCACCACTCCATTCCCTGTGGGCCCCCCACATCCAAAATTTACACCTCACTAACCCTCTTGTCCTGAATTAGAAAAAGCAGTCCCTACTAGTTTAACCAGCATCTTTTAATTAGTGCCATTGACTGCATTGAATTATTTGACTTCACCATGGGAAATTAATCTGATTGAGCCTGGAGCCAGAATTTAAGTAAGTACAGCACTACTACCATATTCATTTCTGTAAGGACATGGCTATCATCACTGGACACTCACACATCAGATACTCTGATTTGCAAACAAGTTAAACAACTTAACTTTTCTGGAGGTGTGAGTGAGAGAGAATAGAGAGGATTATCATGGGGCATCAGTAAGGTTGCCACCTGTCAGTTTTTTTACCTGGTGATCATGTTTTCAGGGTTCCTATCAGGAAATCTGGTTTTGCTCTGTGCTGGTCAGGTTTTTGAGCCATTTTGAGTGCTCACATACTTCTGAAACATATTTTGTCATATCATTCATTGTTTCACCTACATGTCCAGGTTACAAACAAGTTCTCTTGTCAATAGGGTTGCCACCTTTGTATGAGATGAAAACCGAATACTAAACCACACCCCCAAGCTCCACCTCTAACCCCACCCATTTTATGACTAATGAGGGCATCGCTTGGACTCTGATTCGCTTGATTTATCCAGAATTGCTGCTGAAACAGTATTGCATTGTGTACAACTTCTTTAAATTACATCATGATTATTATTTTTGGTTTGTTTGATTTAGATTTAAATATTTTAAATTTTAGTGTATGTTAACATTTGGTGGGGTTAGAGAGGGCGTTCAGGGGACTTTGCATCCTGTATACATAGCCTAGCTCACACATCAAGTGACTGCAATGACACCTCTGACAACTGGCTATTTTGGATCAGGTGGCCTTTTCTGGTAAAACTCTTTCAATAAATAAATTAATTACACCAGTAATGGTGGACGAGATGTAATTACAAATATCATCTGCCATTTTAAGATGTGTTACTGTCCCTCCCATTGCTCCTACTCTAAAGTTATTTGTAATGTCAGAGAACATTTTAAAAGTGGTAGGAACTATTCTATGCTGTTAAATAACCTATTTCTTTCCATGTCAATTATACATTGCAGATAGCATGATATGTGATATGTAGCGTGGAGGCAGTATAGCACAGTGGTTTAAGGCTCTGAGCTACAATCCTGGAGACCTGGGTTTGAATCCCACAGCCCAGACTTGCATACTGTGTAACCCTGAGCAAGTCACTAAACTCCCTTGTCCTCCCAGGTTGCACCTGTAAACAAGCTTCAGCTTAGTGTGTCTTCTGGTTAAAAAAATAAAAATAATAGTTTGAGAAATGTATGATAAATTACCTAAATTTGCAGTGCCATCAAATCTAGATTGTGTTCCTTTCACCTCATCAGCTATTACTCTTTCTTTTCTCATTTCCGTGGCTTAGCATGACATTAGCCACACTATTCTGTGCTGTTCGTCTGAAAGGCCTGGAATTGTCTTCCTGGAATATCCAGGTAGTATGAAAATTGACAGCTATAACTACTGAGGAGAGAGGCGTGTAGTATTGCTAGAAACGGAATAAAAATAAGATTATTAATTTAACAACAAAAGGGGTAACAAATATTAACATACAGGACAGACCCTAAAAGAAAAACCGGTGAGCATATAAAGGTATAAAAGTATTCCCTATCACAGCAGTCAAAGACCATACTCACAATGCAGTTTGGAAAGGATTAGGTTGATTTGTTGAAATGGTCTTAATGGCCCTGCTTTACACCTCTCAGACTTACTGGTATACAAACAAAGGTCTGCATGACATCAGAATTTCTTTGTAATCAGAACATGCAAATAAAATGGTGAAAGATTTAACAGAATCTGTTTTACAAGCATGTGAGCATTCAAAATGACTGAAAAAATACTACCTCTGAATAAAACTGGATTAGCAGGTAAGGTTTCTGAAACACAGATTATACAGTCCACACTGGGACAGGAGGCTACCCTAATGTGGTGCCTGTCTGAACATCTAAGGGTTTCAGAAAAATGAAGGTGTTAATTAAGGTGGTATTGTTTACCCTCCCCATGAATAATCTTCCAATTTGCTGGTGTGAAGTTAAATGTGACAACTGAGCAGACAGGGACACATTTGGTTCTTTTAAGTGCCCTGCACTTGAAGGCACTTCCTGATTAACATGCACTGCAAGCAAGCAAGCACACTGAAATGTTGCTTACAGTCAGATGAGAAGAAAATAAAACTGTTAGTGGAGGATCTCACAGATGCTGCTTGACCCACCATAAAAACCGAATTTGCTATGGTGAAAACAGGAGGACCGAATCTGGACCAGAAAACCGAATCTATTCGGTCAAAAACCGAGTAGGTGGTAACCTTACTTGTCAATATAGCCCTTTGTTTGTGAAAGTAGTCAACCTGGGAGGTGTAAAGTATAGCCATTAACACCATTAGCACTCACTTTACCTAATCTTTTCCACTGCAGCAAAGCTGCCCCCACCTTTTGTAACAGCAACAGAGCCAGTTGTCTTCCACTTTCATTTGCTGGTAAACATTTTCATCTCTAACAACATTTAGGCATTTTTAAATTATTTTTTTTCCTCAAGAAAAAAGCATGGGCCCCCAAGGTGCAGGGCACAGTTTGCACCTAGCTAAGGCCAGCTCTGCTGGAGGACAGATGAGCATGGCCCTCCAAGGTGCAGGGGCACAGTTTGCACCTAGCTAAGGCCAGCTCTGCTGGAGGACAGCTGAGACCTGTGTGGCTCAGGCGGCTTTCATGATAAAGAATGCAGCACAGTGTGCTACTAATAGAGGAGCTCCATGATGGGGGAGCTATAGCACCCTTAGCACCCCACCTCTAAATCCGCCTATGTCATTTGTGTAATAACTTCTCATGACATATAAGAAAGCACATATACAGTATACATGCGTTCTTACTTGCATAAGTGTCTCTTACCATAACACTGTATCAAAAACCTTGCTGAAGTCTGAATACTCAAATTGACTGCATTGTCTAGCTCCCTGGTTATTCCTTCCAAAAAGTCTACCATATTAGCTTGCCATGACCTGCCTCTTGTGAACCTGTGTTGATTCTTATCAAACTACCCGCACAGTCCTGTCCCCTCACCCCTTCTTCCCATTTCCTTCTCCTTTAGTTCTGCTGCAGGCCCCATCGCACTCTTCTGCCGTAGCAGCTTCATTTCAGCACTGTATGCCTCCTTAGCCCTAGAATACAGCAATTTTATTTACTTCCTGAGTATTGTTTTAGCTTTGCCTTGTATTTTTTTTTTTGTATCTGATATCAGGTTACTCTGGTACAGGGGTTCTTACCGATTTTTGCTGTTAATTTCTTTCTTTTTTTTTTTTTGAAATACAGTTCATCTCCCACTGCCATCTGGGCCTGGTGGTGGTGGTAGTACCAACCATCTGTGTGCTCTCCCCCCTCCAAGTTGTCAGGGATCATGCTGTGCGGCAGTGGGGGCTTTACTTATTTATTTCGTTATGTTTGTGTCTCCACCCCTGAGGAAGCTGGCATGAAGGAAAAGAGTCCAGGCTGTAGATGTACTGGCGCACGTGTCAGCCAAGCACTTAACGGCCTTCTCCTTCCCCACAACAGAAATCCCGTGCCATCATCTGTGCACGTACCCACAGGCGGCAGTAACATGGTTGATGTGACGCCCCCTGAGGTGGAGAGCATCCTATGGGATTCTCAGACCTCCTCACCCAGCCGGTCCCTGATGGCCCAGGTTCGTTCCCGAACCCAGGTTGTGAGCGGCAGCGCTACCATCTTGCCGACAGCCCGGTTTACTGTTAATTTCTTTACACTGATTTGTAATTTGCACTACTTTAATAGTATGCTATGTTTGTCGATTTTACCACTGTAATCCCCTTCCCCAGATCACACCTGGAAAGGAGCCAACTGCTGTCCCAGATAAGTACCTCGAATATTTTACCTACAAGCACAGTCAGGCTGACTGACCTGGAGTTTCCTGGGTCCCCTTAACATTGGCCTCCCTCTAAGCTTCTGGAGCTTCTCATATGTAGTGATTTTTGGAAGATTTCTGACACTGTTTTACTATGTAATTCTTGAACTTCTTTGATATCTTGAGATAGAACTTATCTTGTCCCTGAGACCTGCTCTGCATTACCTCCCCATATCCCCTTTTCCCCTCTCTCCTTATCCCCGCTCCCCAACTATAAATCGGTCATCCTGTAAAGGCCTCCTGCTGGCTACTGATGATAAGCAACCATACTTTGTTTTTACTTTATGCATTTCATTAGAATACCACGCCCACGCTGTGTAAAATACCATACTGGTGAGTACATGATTGTAGTATATCTTTCTGTATTACATCCTACCTCATTCCCCAGGGCACACCTGAAGACAAGCTGATCTAAGCTCAGTGTGCCTCCCAGGCAGAACGTTTTATATAAATCAAATAATTTCACTAGGCCCTCACTGCTGCATGTGGCTCAGGCAGTCTATATGAAAATACCCTTCATGAGATCTTAAACATCAACTTGCTCCCCAGCTGACAAAATATAGACTTTCGGACTTCCAGCCTACACCTTGCCATGTCATTGGCTGTACAGCCATGGTCTCCTTCCCCCACCTCACCTCCAGTAATCCTTCTATCCATGCTTGCGTTTCTGACTGAATGCAGTAGATAGAACCCTGTCTGTAAACCTTATTTCTGAATCCCCTAACTCCATAGTCTCTCGGCTACCTCTTCCCCCTCCCTAATTGGCTGGCTAGAAGGACATCCTTTTGCTTGGACCTTCTCTCCTGCCTTGTTTTTCTTTATGATATGTTTACCCAGCACAGCCCAGCTGAAATGCAATATCTTATTTTAGGTGGGGTCCTCCTTATACTTTTTTAAAACTGGATGGACTGAATCGTTATTAAATTTACTGACTTACTTAACGTCACACCGTGTTTAAGTGGTTGTGATGGGGTTCGAACCCAGTACACTATGATCTTACTTCAAGGATGGCTTTTTCAGCAGGCCACACTGGTAGGACTAAGCCGCCAGGCACTAGGAACATATGGAAAACTCCTAGCTAGCAGTGTACCATGGGGGACTGCTCCCCCACCGTAGTCAGTCAACTGACGGCCGTGTAGCCTATATAGGAGTGCTGTCCCCCACACCACATCAGTTCTTTTCCCGCCATTGACCTGTGTACATTGGAACTTGGCGGATGCCGCAGTTACAGTTAACCGCCATTTTCTGTGCTGACTGCACTTTTCTTATTTTCGTTTCTTTCTTAGTGTTAAACATTGAATTTTCAGTGTTTTTTTCGAAGAGTTTGTCTTCTCCAGGAGCCTCGTCTTCTGACTACTCCACAAAGAGTGCTTGGCTGCTTGCGGCAAACAGATTCCTGAAAAGGATGGCCACTCTGCGTGTCTGATCTGCCTAGGCCCCAGCCATGACACCGAAGCCTTCCAGTTCTGCCAGAAATTCAACCAGGCCACTCAGAGACATAGTTTAAAAACACTGGAGAGCCATCTTTTAAAGCAGAAGTTGGTTGCATGGAAAAGGAACTGCAGGCCAGGAGCTTTTCGGCCTCACCGTCCCAGTGCTCCAGGGTCTGTTCTGTTTCTCATAAAGAGACATACGAGAAGTATAAGCACCAGGACAAACACCAGGAACAGGCCCGATCAGCTTCTTGGTTGCAGTCACCACACAAATCGTCAACCACAACAAGGCCACCCTTCTGTGAAGGGTTGGCTGCTCCAGCCCCACCATCCCTGTCTTCCCCCCAGTCTCCCGGTGGCTTCGCTGCCCACCCTCATCTCTATGTCAGGTGGTGGCTCTTCGGGGCAGGGGCCTTTGTCTTCTGCCCCCAGCCCCTGATGCTCAGGCCCCTAACCTCCACAGGCTCTCAGCCAGGTGGGCAATGCCTGCAGCAGGCTGTCACCATCTCCTCCTCACTGGCATCGCCTCTGCCTCCTTCTCAGGGGTCTCCAGCCCCTCAGGCACCGGCTTCTTCTGGGTGGGGCTGACGCCAGCAGACCCTTCACCAGGTCAAGTTAGACTAGTGCCTTCTGGGCCACTGCCTGTTTTGCTACAGCCCCAGCCTTTGGGTCCAGCACTGTCATCACCACTGCCACAGCCAACACCCTTTGGCTTGTCGCCAGATCGCTACAAGGTGGTAGGTGAACCAATGTCTGGGTATCCTTCGCCGGCTCTTCAGGCAACGTTTCCCAACACGGTATCTTCTCTTTCATTCCTGCTGGTGTATAACATACCACCCCAGGTGGATTACAATGCCCTTTTTTCAGTGTGGTGGTCTTTCATGCAAAAGCAGACCCCCGCACCTTAGGGCCCAGCCCTAGCATCCCCCCACCCTCCTCTGCAGGACCCTCAGCCCTAGAATTCGGACCAGGCTGGTCCCAGCAAGCCCCATATGTCGGGGTATTCAGGGGTGCGACCTCACATCCAGTCCCGGACAGCAATACTACAGAGGATGACTCTGAATTTCAGAGTCTTACTCCTCTCTGCCGAGTCTTTGGATGGGGAGGACCAGGCTAAGGAGATGTCCAAGTCCCACCCGATGACCCATCCTTCATGGATGTTATGTGTCACATTCAGTCTATCATGAGCTGGAGACCAAGGAACAGGACCCAGAGAGACACTGCTTGGCTATCTCTCTCCAGCAACTGAATGCCCTCCCTGTGGTGGTGCCCCCTGTGATTGACCCCTACGAGGATGTCACCAAAGCAGCCTGGGCCCACCCCTCTACTATTTCCTCACCTAAAAAAGTGGATCACCTCTATCATGCCCCAGCGGGCAAGCCTTTTCTGGGCAGCCACCCTAAGGCAGAGTCTGTGGTGACGATCATACTAAGAAGCCCAAGCACCTCAGTAATCTCCCCGCGGACTGAGAATCCAGGCAGCTGGATCACTTTGGCAAGCGTGTTTTCGTCTCTACTACTTGGCTATTAGGGCCAGCAACTATTTGGCCCATATGGTCCAATATCAGAATGTCCTCTGGGACCAAGCCTTGGAGTTAGTCTAGACATTGCCTGAAGATACCACTAAGACGCAGCTTGCCCAGCTTCTGAAGTTGGGCTTAGATGTCAGCAGTCATGTCTTCCAGGCAGCTTATGATGCTGTTGATGCCTCTGGTCGTAGGGCAGCTGTTGGGGTCTGCCTCAGGTGCCATTCTTTGCTCTGGGTGTCCAGTTTTACCCAGGATGTGCAGGCTAGTAATTTGGATGCTCCCTTCTGCGGGGTGGTCCTTTTTTGGGAGTGATGTCCAGGACATCATTTCAACCTTGCAGGAATCTGAGTGGGCCCACAAGTCAGTCCATTCGCTCAATTTAGAGCGGGCCAATGTCAGTCCTTTCGTCGATCCTCTCACAAACAGACTTGAGGCCAGCCTGCCAAGGGTCAGCAGAAGCGCAAGGCCACAGCAGCCCCTGCCACTGCCGCAGTTGGGGCTGCCAGATCTCCCATGGCCCCTCTGCCTGCACCCCCCCTCGACTGAGGGTCCAAGGGAGCAGTCAGGGGGTCGGTTCTCCCACCACCTGGAAAGGAGGAGGGGAGTGACCACAGACAACTCAGTGCTCCAGATCATAACTCATGGTCATACTCTGGAATTCCTAGAGTTGCCACCCGAATATCCTCCTGTCCACTCTTCTTACCCTCCAGGACACCTTTTTCTGTTTTGGGAGGAAATTCAGGCTCTTCTTAAAAAAAACAGCCATAGAGCCCATCCCTCAGGCTCAATGGGGAAGGGGTTTTACTCCCACTTCTTTCTCGTCCTCCAAAGAACTGGGGACCTTCAGCCATCCTGGACCTGAATCATCTGAATCTGTACATCAAGTACAAGCCCTTCAGGATGGTCACCCTTCAGGGACTGCTACCCCTGTTTCACCAGGGGGGACTGGCTCTGTCCTCTGGACATGCAGGATGCCTACCTGCAATTCTGGATCTTTCCTGCCCATCGTTGCTTCCTCCACTTCCACTTTCAGGGAGCCCATTATTAGTTTTGGGCCCTCCCTTTTGGTCTTTCCTCGCCCCCCCAGGTATTTACCAAAGGCCTGGCATTGGTGGCTGCCACATTGAGTAGGCAGGGCTTCTATGTGTTTCTCAACCTGGACAACTGGCTACTTGCAGCCCCCTCCAGGGAATGTTTGGTTCACACCCTGGAATCAACTTTCAGTCTTTTCCAGGCCTTGGGGATCACCATAATACTGCTGAAGTCCTGCCTCTCTCCTTAGCAGTGCCACCAGTACATAGAGGCGGTGCTAGACACCATTCAGGGCAAGGGTTTTCTGCCCGAGGACAGAGTGGAGTGACTGATGGCACAGGCCCATCTGGTTTCCTCCAGTCATCGGGTCCCAGCCAGGGTCTTCCTATGCCTTCTGGGCCACATGACGGTGGCAGTCACCATGATTCCCTTGGCCTGGCTGTGTATGCAGGTTTCTCAGAGGACCTTGAGGGTCCAGTGGGATCAGCATACCAGTGACCTGAACCAATTGGTCCTGGCCTCCAACCCAGTCCAGAAGACTCTGTCATGGTAGCTAGATTCAGCCACTCTCCTTCGGGGAGTCTCCTTTCAGCTCCCGACCTCCCTGACAGGTTCTCATGACAGATGTGTCCGACCTGGGCTGAGGCACCATCTGGCCAAGCATCAAACCTAGGGTACCTGATCACAAGTGGAGCAGGGTCTATACATCAACGTCCTGGAGATGTGGGTGGTCCTTTATGCCCTGCAAGCCTTTCAGACTCATCTCCTCCTCAGTCTGCTGCTGGTACAGATGGACAACGTGTGTGGTATACTACATCAAGGGGGGGGCCACCCATTCTTGCCCCCGGGGTTGGGAGGCAATGAGAGTCTGGTTCTGGGCCATTGAGCACAATCTGGAGCTCACAGCTGCACAAGTTCCAGGAATTCAAAACATCTTGGCCAACGATCTCAGATGCACCAGGTCACGAGCTCACAAGTGGGAACTTCTGACCTCAATGGTCGAAGATCTTGTCGACAGATAGGGCTGTCCAGAGATGGACCTCTTTGCATCCCCACTCAATGCAAAACTGCCGGTTTTTTGCTTGCTTAGTCTCGGGCCTGGAGTTTTCTGGCGAGACGCTTTGTGCCTGTCTTGGACAGGGAAGTTTCTGTATGTCTTCCCTCCCTTCCCGCTCCTGCACAGGGTTCTACTCAAGCTCCAGTTGGAAGGAGTAGAGACGAATCTCATAGCTCCCTTCTGGCCAAGTCAGATTTGGTTTCCCCTGCTACAGCAGCTAGCTGTAGAACCTACGGTGCCTTTTCCCCTGTGCATCGGCTTCTTCTCCCAGGACCAGGGCAGTCTGGTCCATCCAGACCTTAAGTCCCTGCATCTGCATGCATGGCTCCTGTGGATCTAGCTATTGCTCACTTTGGGGTATCCTCTAAGGTCACTGACATCCTGATGGTGGACAGGAAACCCTCCACCAGAGCCACTTTTGCTATGAAATGGAAGCGCTTCTCCATTTGGGCTGCTGCTTGCCATTTGGATCCATTCACCTGCCTGGTGAATCAGGTGTTAAGAGTATCTCCTTTCCATTCCTTTTTTTTTTTTTTTTAAATACCTCTTCAGCTGGGGTTGTGTGCCTATGCTTCCCCCTATCCAGCGGACTCTTCGGCTTTGCACTGGCCGCAGACAGAGCTCTTACCCCGTACGCTGTGCCCACCCCAGGCCGCATCACAGTGGGTACTTACCCCCCACATTGTGGAAGACCTGAGGGTGGGCTCTCGGAACTGACTTGAATGTGTCGCTGAGGTGCCGACAGGACTGGCCTTCACATTCGTGCGGAGGATTGGTTTTCCCTTTTGTGATACTCTCCCCCAGCGGGCGTGCAGTGGCGTCAGGACACTGCCGTGCACTTCCATGTGCAGCACGTCCGATGTCGGTCTGCGCTGACCCACACTTTGTGCCCCGAGCCTGCACCAGCCCTCGGCCACCACCAGGAGCCAGCAGCTCAGCGGTTGTGCCCTCCGCCCTTCCCGGAGGAGAGCAGTCCTGGGGATGCTCGATCCTCCTCCCCACCCAGCCAACCCACCAACACTCAAGGTTGCTCCCAGCCCCAGGTCATTGGCGTGGGAAGAGGTAAGGCATCAGCGCCTCAGCCCTCTACACCACTGGGCCGGCCCTCCTTTCCCTTTCAGATTCAGGTTTGGGGTACTTCTCCCTTAAGGTGCACCTTTCTGCCATCTCTGGGTTTCATGCACCTATTGAGGGCAAAGCTGTTGGCCAGCTTGAAGTGTCCTGCACATTCCTGCGGGGCATTTTGCATCTGAAACCTCTCATTTGAGACCCAGCCCCTCAATTTTATGTTGGAGAAACTCACTGTACCTCCCTTTGAACCAGCTGTGAGTTGCAAGCTGTGCTTTCTGTTGTGGAAAGTGCTCTTTTTAGTTGCCATTACTTCTGCTCGAAGGATTTCCAAGTTACAGGCCCTTATGTGTAAGGAGCCTTATTTGGTTTTTCACAAAGACAGGGTGTTGTTGTGTACTAATCCTAAGGGTTTACCTAAGGTGGTGTCGGAGTTTACTTTAAATCAAACCACCACCTGCCAGTTTATTTTTTTGAGTATTCTAGTCAGGGGGAGGCATTGCTCCATACTTTGGATGTTCAAAGAATGAGGTATTACATGAACCACACCAAGTGTTTGAGGAAAACTGATCAGTTGTTTGTTTCACTCACCCCCAAAAGAGAGGGCTTCAGTTTCCAAACAGTGTTTCTCTAAGTGGTTACCAAATTGCATTGTATATTGCTGCTGCAAGTACAACAAACCCCTTCCAGGGTGGTCAAGGGCCATTCCACCAGGGGTATGGCTGCTTCCATGGCTTGCTTCAGAAGTGTTTCTGCTGTGGATATCTGTGCAGTTGCCATCTGGGGTTCTGGACATCACCTCTAGGCACAGAGCCAGTTTTGGCCTAGCAGTTCTTCAGGGCCTTCTGTCATGAGCTCTTGACTGCTGACTTGTCCTCCTCCCGGTGATGTTATCCTGGTGATAACCAGTACTGCTTGGGACTCGGTCCTACTGGTGTGACCTTCTGCAAGGGCCTTCCTCAAAGTAAGATAGTACAGTTGCACAAGAACCTACCGTAACAGTAGATCTTTGAGAGAAGCTCTTGCAGCAAGCCCTGCTTTCCCTCCTTCCCCCTGCTGTTCCTTCTCTGTCGACTTTCTTCTGCCTGTCTTTTGGCTCTCGGGAAATCTCCTCGGTTCTTCTTCAGCTGCCTGTATAGGGTCTCCAGCAGCAGAACTGAGGTGGTGTGGGGGGGACCGCCCTACTATATAGGCTATGCTGACGTCAGTTGACTGATGTCGGTGGGGGGTCCCGTGGTAGACTGCTAGCTAGAAGTTTTCTGTGTGGTACTAATTTCTGGCAGCTTAGTCCTACCCGTGTGGCCTGCTGCAAGAGCTTCTCTTGAAGAGCTACTGTTACGGTAAGTTCTTACGTACCAGTACTTTCCCAAGCTTGCATGCTAGCCTCTAGACCAAGATATCTCATTGAAAAGTCAGACAGTTCTTATAAAAACTTTTATATGGCCTTGATTGGTTAAAGAGGACATGTACCTGTTACATACATATACAAACATTCATACCTGCTGTATTGAGAGAGGAAAGAAGACCAGCGGTCTGTTGAGTTCCTCCTTGCCACTAGCTCAACCAGACTACCCTGTCAACTCTTTTTCTTCAAAGTACTTGTCTAGTCTGTGCTTGAAGTTTACTACTGTATGAGCTAATACCACATGCTCTGGCCATCTATTCCAAGTATTCACCACTTATTCTGTGAAGTAGTTCTTTCTGATGTTTCCCTTGAGTCTTCCTTCCTTCAGTGACATGAGTGTCCCATTGTCTTCTCATCTTTGTGAATCTTGAGGAGCTGCATGCTGATGCTGTTGTCCATTTCAGATATGCGAACACTGTAATCATGTCTCCCCTGAGTATTTTCCTTTACCTGGAAAACAATCCCAGTACTGCCAGTTAGTTCTTGTAGTTCATGTTATCCAAGCAATAACCAACTTGGTCGCTCTCCTCTGTACCCTCCCTAGAGCGTCAGATGTGGGGAACAGAACTGTACACTGCACTCAATATGGGTTAGAACCAAGGATCTGTGACAGGGCATTATATAGTAATATCCCTAAATCTACTTATAGACCTTCTCTTAATGCATGCCATGATTTTGTACCAAGAGATGTATGCAGTGGTGCAGGTCTTGTGAGATCCACTTTTTGGCTAGTCTGAAACATACAGTTGTGGCCAAAAATATTGGTGCCCTTGCAGTTTTTTCTAATAATGCACCATTCCTTCCAGAAAATTGTTGAAATTAAAAAATATTTTGGTATCCACATATGTATTTCTTTGGTTTGCATGGAATAAAACACAAAAAGCAGAAAAATTTACTAAGTCTTAGCTTATTCCACACAGAAATCCTTAAATGGCCCGGACAAAATTATTGGCACCTTTTAGAAGTACTTAGAAATAATTAGATTTCAAGCAGGTGATTCTCCTTCACTTTGGAATTGAACTCACCTGTGGTGAGTTGCAGGTGCCTGCAATATAAAAATCACTCATTCAACCAGTCTGAATAGAGAAAAGGACTCATTCTCCTGTGTTGTGTCACTGTGTGTACCGCAGTGAGCATGGAGAAAAGAAAGACAGCCAGAGAATTGTCTGAGGAGGTCAGACAGAAGATTGTAGCCAAGCATGGACAATCTCAAGGCTACAAATCAATCTCCAGAGACCTTGATGTTCCTGTGTCCACCGTACGTAATGTTATCAGGATGTTTAAGGCCCATGGCACTGTAGCCAACCTCCCTGGACGTGGCCGCAAGAGAACTTGATCGAAGATTGCAGTGCAGGATTGTTCGAATGGTGGAGAAAGCACCTCAGTCAACTGCCAAACAGATTCAAGCTGACCTTCGGACACAAGGTATGACAGTTTCAACTCTCACCACCTGTCGCCAACTCAATGAAAGGGGGTTATATGGTAGGAGGCCCAGGAGGACCCCACTGCTGAGAGAGACATAAGAAAGCCTGGGGTTTGCCAAAACACACCTGAACAAGCCAAAATCCTTCTGGGAGAATGTCCTGTGGACAGATGAGACCAAATTAGAGCTTTTTGGTAAAGCACATCATCTGTATGTTTACAGAAAACAAAATGAAGCCTTCAAAGAAAAGAACACCTTCCCTACAGTCAAACATGGAGGAGGTTCAGTGATGTTTTGGGGTTGCTGTGCTGCCTCTGGCACTGGGTGCCTTGAACATGTGCATGGCATCATGAAATCTGGAGATTACCAGGCCATTTTGGAGCGCAATATTGAACCCAGTGTCAGAAAGCTGGGTCTCCGTCGAAGGTCATGGGTCTTCCAGCAGGACAATGACCCAAACACACTTCAAAAAGCACCCAGGAATGGTTCAAGACAAGGCGCTGGACTGTTCTGAAGTGGCCAGCAATGAGTCAGATCTAAATCCCATTGAAAACCTGTGGAGATCTGAAAACAGCAGTTGGGAGAAGGCACCCTTCAAATCTGGGAGAACTGGAGCAGTTTGCACAAGAAGAGTGGGCCAAACTGCCAGAGAGTGCAGGAAGCTCATCCATGGCTATAGAGGCGGTTGATTGCAGTTATTTTGACCAAAGGCTGTGCTACCAAATATTAAGTCTAGGGTGTCAATAATTTTGTCAATGCCATTTCTTTTCATTTTCTGATTTAAAAGGATATATTAAATTCTGAATCAAAAACAAAGGTTCTGTAATATTAACAGAAATAAAAAAATTGTGGAGACCAAATACTGTACTGTTGTTAATTTCAACTTATGTTTAGAGAATTGAGTTATTTGAAAAAGTGCAAGGGTGCCAATATTTTTAGCCCACGACTGTGCGATACAAACATATGAACATACAAATGTGTCAGCAGAAACAGACCACCGGTCTATCTAAGTCTGCTTTCGAGTGTGCAGCCAACACCCTAGTTTGCAGCTGCCCACCCCTCCCTTTGTCATCCCTGCCACCCCCACCCTCCACACACCCTGTTCCCTGTCCCATGCCCTTTTGAAGCTGTTCACAGATTCACATGATACCACCCATTCTGGTAGGGCATTCCATTTTGCTACCACCCTCTCTGTGAAATAGTGTCTCCTCATTTCCTTCCTAAATCTTCCCCCCTCTATTCTTAGCCCGTGCCCCCTGGTGACCCTCCCCCTCCTTATCTTAAAGACCCCATCTGCCCCATCCTTATTGATTCCCCTCAGATACTTGAATGTCTCTATCATGCCCCCGTCCCTTCTATCCTCCAGGGTGTACATATTCAGGTCTCCCAGCCTGCTGTCATAGTCTCTCCCCTCCATTCCACATATCTTCTTGTTGCCCTCCTCTGCACCCCCTCCAGTAGCCTGTTATCATGCTTTAGGTATTGCCTCCAAAACTGCACACAATACTCTAAGTACTGCCTTACCAGCGACCTGTAGAGGGGCAAGATCACCTCTCTTCGCCTGGACGAAAACCCCCTCTCTATGCACCCCAGCATTTTGTTCCCTTTTGCAGCCACTCTCCTGCACTGGGCAGTGTTGTTCATGGTCCCTGTTATCATTACCCCTAGGTCCTTCTCCTCCTCAGTGATCCCCAGCTTAACCCCCCCAGCCAGTATTCTCTCTTTGGGTTCTTCACCCCAAAGTGCATAACCTTACACTTATTTGCATTGAACCTCAGCTGCCACCTCTCTGACCACTCCTCTAGCTTGCATAGGTCCCCTGCAGCTGCTTCCATCCCTCCTCTCCATCCACCACTACTCTGACTTTGGTGTCGTCAGCGAACAGACTTATCGTGCTCCCCACCCTGTGTGCAATGTCTGATATGAAGATCCCAAATAATACTGGCCCCAACTCAGAGCCCTGTGGCACCCCACTCATCACCGGCCTTGGAGTTGAGAGCTCCCCTCTCACCACCACCCATTGCAGCCTGCCACTCAGCCAGCTTGTAATCCAGTTCATCATTTTTACCCCTACGCCTACACCAGTTAGCTTCCCCCCAAGCCGCCAATGAGGCACCGAATCGAAGGCCTTGCTGAAGTCCAAGTAAAGAACATCCACTGCATGACCCTTATCCAGCTCACCTGTCACCCAGTAATAATATTGTATGAGGTTGGTTTGACAAGACTTCTCTGAAACAAACCCATGCTGCCTCACATCCTGGAGGCCATTGTCCTCACCACCAACATAAGCTGAGCTTCTGGTTTGTCCTGTTCTCATCCTAGCTCAGTAGTGACCAGACAGATTGTGTGTGCTTTAATTTCCTTCAAGGTGGCCTGTGCATGTGTTTTGTTATGTTACCTTTTATGTAAATTTATCTACCTACTGTATCTTATCTTACCCCCCCCAAGAAAATTTTATGTGCCTGGATTTGGTATTTACCTTTTTAACTGTGACTGCTTCGGTTAGATGGGTTCTTTTTACCTCAGGTTTTCATTAGTCATTTCTTCTTGATACTGTACCTACTCTGAAAACCCAGTAGCAGGTACAAAACAAACACTTAACCACGTTTGGATTCGACAAACTGTAACTTGTGTGTTAGAGTCCCTTTACATTTTGTGCATGCGTTTGAGACTGACTCTGCTTATGGTGTACACAGTTCCATTCTGCTTGGTGTACTCCGGAAATATCTGGTGATATTAGGACCCTGTGACCTTACTAAATTACTTCTGTGAACTTAATGAAATATAAATCAGATTTACTCAGTCAAAGGTTACTGTTGCAATCCCATTTTTATCTTTTAATGCATGTCCTGATTAATTCTGAATGTACTGTGTTCATTCCAGGAACTGAAAGACCCTCACTGCAGGGATGAAATGGCAGCTGCCCGAGGTGCCCTAAAGAAGAATGCTACCATGCTCTACACAGCCTCTCAGGCATTTCTCCGTCATCCAGATGTAGCTGCGACCAGAGCTAACAGAGACTATGTCTTCAAACAAGTGCAGGAAGCTATTGCTGGAATCTCCAATGCAGCCCAGGCAACCTCCCCAACTGATGAGAAACATGGGCATACTGGCATTGGGGAACTTGCCGCAGCACTGAATGAGTTTGACGTAAGTGCCTGTTATTGGGTTTTTTTTCTATTATTTCTGAGATATGAACAGTCATACATAGATATGGAGATAAACAGACACTGATGGCAGAAAAAAGGCCCTTGTCTCATCTAATTTGCCCACCCTACCTAATTATACTGTCTTGTCTTAGTGGCAGCCCTCCCCTTTTTTATAGTCCCCACTTTTTCCTTTTTCTTTATGCTCCCCCGTCCCCTTGGCTGGCCCCTCCTTTGGGCTGTGTAGGACTTTCCCAGCCCGCCAACTGCCCCCATCGCCATTCTTGCTGTCCCTTGTATGTACAGTTGACCCGCCATATTCCTTTGCGGGGAGATTTTGTCCTGAGGCATTCCTTCGACACCAGGTGCACACACAGCAAGGGATCAGCTTAGACACTTCCAGGCTGCTTGGCAACTGGGGGAGCCAGTCGCTGTCATCTGGTTAGCTGAGCGGGCATTTTCCATTTTCTTCCCCAACCCTCCCACCTCCCATGTAGTGATCCGCTCGTGGCAGCATCCTGGGGATGGGGGTGTTCTGCGGCATGTCGAGACTGCACACTGTCAAGAACACCAACTGCAAACAACCATCAGGAGCTGCCTATCAGTGACTCGAAACCAACCCACCCTCTCCACCCTACTCCTGGGAGGGAAGCATCCATAGGACACTCTAAACTCCCTCCCTGCTGGTCTCCATTCCTGACGAACAGGATTGGGGCGCAAACCCGGGTCATCAGCTTGCCGAGCGAACACCCATCACTCGGCGCCACAGAGCCCGGTTCCCCTCTTTTTCTAAATAATACTGCATGCTTGTCCCATTCCTGCTTGAAGCTGTTGATGGATTTAACCTGTGCCACATCCTAGGGCAGTTTATTCCACTTTACCACCACCCTTTCCATGTAGAAGTGCTTCTAGGTGTCCCTTTTAAATCTCCCCCTGCCAGTAATGCAGTGGTGGTTCAGTGGTAGAATTCTCACCTGCCATGCCGGCGGCCTAGTGTTCGGTCACCCGGTCAATGTATTATTCCATTTGGGAACATGTGATGACGCTGGGGGGGTGGTGGCGTTTAAGAGGGATGTGAGGAAATACTGCTTTATTGAAAGGGTGATAGATGCCTGGAACAGACTGCTGGAGGTGAAAACAATGGGGTGCCTCAAGCATGCATGGGATAGACACGGATATATTAGTAAATAAGGAGGATGGAAGGTTGCCTGAGACATGTTAGGGTCTGGGGAGACAGATTAGGCTGGGAACATCTGGGAAACTGGGTGACCCAAGCAGTCCTTTTCTGCCGACAAATTCTATTTGTCTAAGGTTTAGTGAAATTCCTATTGTCCCTGTATTTGAACTTGAGGAGAGGAGTTCCTTGACACCCACCCTGTTTATCCCATGCAGGTACTTTTAGGTCTCAGTCATGTCACCCCTTTCCCTCCTCTTTTCAAGGGTGTACACATTTAAGTCCTGCAGCCTCTCCACATATGAAATTTCCCAAAGGCCATCTGCCATCCTAGTTGCTTTGTGCTGTATTTCCTCCACCTCATTGTAGTTGTTCCTCAGATGTGGAGCCCGACTGCCCTGCTTCTCTACAATGCTTGATGCTTAGAAGGCTGTCTAGCAGGATCTTGGCTTGGGAACCTGATCTTAAAAAAGTAATAAAAAAAAAACAACAGGTCAGATAGTTCAGGAATTATTATTAATTAATTTTCTCCTCTGAATGTATGAGGCTGTTTTCAGTAGATGTGTCGAGCAGTTATCAGTGCCTGAAGTACAGAATTCAGTCCACACACACAATCTGTTACAGGAAAATAATATCTGTTTACTGCAGTATTTACAGAGATTGCTCAGTACACACATTATACTTGCAAAAGAATGCTCTGCACAGATAAGATGGTTAAAAGAGAAGGTTTCCAATTCGTTAAGGTTTTCCCTGAGTCCTCTTTTTCTCTAAGTCCAAAAATCTGTATTTATGCCTGTTCTGTCCAGTAGAGGTGTGACCCTCAGTTTTAAAAGTTTTCTATTATTTTTTTAACTAATATTTTATTGTATTTCACAATTTACAACGAGCCCATAAGTCCCAGCAAGGGGAGATACCATAGAACAGTTTTTTAACATTCATGTTTATAAAAGGATTCACCAGCACACTTTTGTTTTTTACCGCACACATGGGGAGTATGAAACAAAAAAAAAAAATTCAAAAGTTGATCAGAAACCAAGAGTCACCTAAGCCTACAACATATCACTAGTAAAGCCTTAGCCACACTGCTGAGGATTGGTGTTTAATAAATGAATGTTTTTTCTTAAATTGATATAGTGTAGTGGATAACAGAGCCGTGTGACCAAATCAGAAAGAAAACCTTACATAAAAAAGTACTGCATTCTAACATGTTCTAAGAACTGCAGTGAATACAGAACCCTTTACGTGAGAAATGGCAGATTCAAAACACTGGTGTGAGGAACGGTCAAAGGCCGCTAGTACAGGTAGGGTAAACAGGCAGACTGGATGGGCATAGCGGTCCTTATCTGCCGACAGTTTCTGTGTTTCGTAGAGCTGCCTGCCATAATGATATCCACATGGCATGTAGTCCGTACTTCAAGAGGGTTATGGGATGAAGACATGGAAAAGTCTAGTTTCTGGTATAAAATGGCTATTTTAATAGAAATGTACAGTAGGTAGCGAGTTACAAGTGCCCACATCTCCTGGAAAAACCCTGTTTGCCATCAAACATACCTAGTCATACATCTCTACTTAGTGCAATGGAAATTAACATAACCCCTTTTTTTTTTTGCATATTCCTTTTTTATCCTCATATGCAGGATGGGTGGCTGTCAGCCCTGTCCCAGTGAGCCTCGGCGGTCCCCGGCTTCCGCAACTCAGGGGCTAGTTCTTCCATGGATTCTCTCCATGGCAGGGTCAGAAAGGGGAAGGCTGCACCCTCCCCAGCACACATATCCAGAGTGCCCCTGGCTGCAAGGAAGAGCAGGCCACGACTGCACAGGCAGGGCTTCATGAAACCCATCCCCATGTATCAAAAATAACGCCCAGGTTATGAACTCGGTCTGAGGTAGTGAGCTGTATGCCATCGATCGATAGACCTGATGCCTGCCCAGCCCCCAAACCCACCCCTAGATGACCGGGGTCCATTACCAACACTTCAGTCTTGTCTGGATTCAGTCTCACCCAGCTGGTACTCATCCAGGTTCTGATTTTGGCAAGGCAGTTATTTAGCATAGAGAGTGAGTCAGTCTGTGCGGGCAGAAAGGACATATACAGTTGAGTATCATCTGCATAGCAGTGAAAACTCAAACTGTATCACCTGATGATATCTCCTAATGGCAGCATGTACACTGCAAACAACATGGGGGTCAAAATGGAGCCCTGCGGGATCCCGCAGAGCAGGGAGTGAGTGCCAGAGGAATAAATTGTGATGGCAACTCTCCGAAACCTGTCCACGAAGAAAGAACAAAACCATTTGAGAACTGTACCAGACAGCCCACAAAGAAGCTGCAGGCACTCCAACAGCACACCATGGTCTAGGATCAGAATGGTACATGCCTTTGGATCTCTTGCCATTCAGAGGTCATTCAATACTCGGACAAGTGCAGTCTCTGTGCTATGCTTCTTCCACAGTCCAGACTGGAGAGTATCATAGACCATTGTGAGTTGTAAGGTGATCGTCCAGTTACAACGCAACCACCTTCTCAATAACCCTACTGACAAACAGTTGGTTAGAGATAGGCCAGTAGTTAGCTAGGCAGTCTGGATCCAAGGAGGCTTTCTTAAGGAGTGGTCGAATGACTGCCTTCTTGAGGGGATCTGGAAAGACCCCCCTATCCAATGAACTCCAGACAATTTCAGCAAGGATCGGGCCAATAGCATCTACACATCCCACTAAAAGGGGTGTAGGGGCCGGATCCAAACTACAGCTGGTTGGGCGCAATGTCTGGACGATCTTCACAATGCCCATGAATTCTGACTGGCAAAAATCTGACCAGATAGACCAAGTGCATGCCACTTCCCGCCGATCTCCACAATCCCTCATAGGAGAGGTCGGGCCAATGCCAGACCTGAAGCTGGCAACCTTATCTGCGAAGAATCGAGTGAACTCCTCGCATTTCAGCTGAGAGAAGGCTTCTCTGGGCTGGAGACAGATTGGATTGCACAATCTGTCAATGGTCGGAAAAGCTGAGCTGGTCGATTCTGCACAGTAGAAATCTCCCTAGACAGGAATTCTGCCTTTTTATGGGTGATTTCTCACTGATAGCCATCATAATGTGTCATCAACCTAAGCCTGTCAGTATCAAGGCTGGACTTTCACCAGGCTATCTCCATCCTTTGACCAACTCGCCTCAACTCCTTCAAGGAACCATCAAGCCAAGGGTTCCTTGGGTGAAAAGTGAAGGGTCAAACACGAACAGGAGCAATCTTGTCCAGGGCATCTCCCACAGCCTTGTTATAGGCCAATACGAGATCACCTGGATTCATGCATTTACCCAAAAAAACCAATAGGTCCAGTACCGCTGATAGGTCACTAGGGGTAACTCCCCTTAAAGGGCGGTACTGAACCATCTCCATAGGGCAGACCTATTGGGGGTGCCTGGAAGCTGAACTTTATGGTGTGATGGTCAGACCAACTGACTGGTTCCACCCCCAAGTTAGTTATCTCCATACCCAAAAGAAAGATCGGATCCAACAAATGACCTTCTACATTGGTAGAGGAGGTAACTACCTGTGTAAAGCCCAGCATTGTCATCAACTGGAGGAGATTTTGACCAAAATGTGAGAATTCATCGTCGACCCAGGCATTGAAGTCCCCCAGAATTATCCATGTGGGGGACCTCAATACCATGTCGACGATGAAGTCCGCTACCTCCTGTAGGAATTCTCCACCATCTCCTGATGGATGGTAGATGAGGAGTATCCGCAACCTACACCCTCTCCCAGGATATACTTGAAGGATCTGGTACTTCTCAATGACACATCCACAAGGCCCAGCTCAGTCTTAACTATAATGGCCACACACCCGCCCCTACAATCCAGCCTTGGGCCGTGTATCACCGAGAACCCGGCCGGAACTGCAGAAGCCAATACAGGGCCTGCATTTTCATCCAACCAGGTCTCAGTGATGCAAGCCAGATCTGTTGTTCCAACAAGATCAACTATAATAGCTGTCCTGTTCTTAATAGATCTGGCATTGCCCAGGTGGGACGAGTTGTCGGGGAAGACCTCAGCACCTGCCCCTGTACTCGCTAGCTTCAGAGCCCTTGGGTATGGGGACAAGACAGGGAAAACCTCTGTCCTGACTCCATTTTGCCCCAGGGCGCTTCCTGGACCCCACAACCCCTGTCTGCTTTCCCCTTCCCCCTCCCCCACCAGGCCCAGCTCTCCCCCTTCTTCTACACTTTCTAAATATCCCCAAAACACGACACCTAAAATAGGTGTCGGATGATAATGGGGACATTCAAAGGGATGCAATCCCTGGGCCTGGTGGGGGAGTAATGCCTGACTGTCACTAAACCTCCCCAACACTTAATAAAATAACACGAAGTGATAAAACAAAATCACAAAACTCTTGAGATTTGACGTCCCTCCCCAAAACAATAAAACTCAATAAATTTTATCTTAGTAACAACAATCCTCTTAAACCCTAAACTAGAACAAATAATCAAATTGAATAATATAAAATTAAAACTCAGTAATACCAAAAAACAATCCCAATCCATCCTAAATTAATAACCCACAAAAATAACTACCTAAAAGCAATTAAGACAGCTACAGCACTAGATTAAATCATTTATTATTGTCCAGTATAGGTTCATTGTCCAGTGTCTTCTTATATAAAACTGTTGTAAAGAATTTGGCAAATCCTTTAAAGGTTAATGCAGCAAAAAGTAGCTCTCACCAAACCCTTATCCAAATAATAAGTCCAAAGCCATGGCTCTCTCACTGCCACAAATACTGAGTCAAAGTAAATATTAATTCCCGAAGAGGCTCTTTCACTGCCTCCAAAATGAAGAGATAGAGTTACAGTACCTGCTAAAAGTTTGATTAGGGGCCGAAATGGGAGAAGCAGCAAACCTTTATGAGGTCGAACGATTTGCCAGTCCAGAAGGAGAGACAACCTAGATGCAGGTATTACTGGCCCCAATCCTGAAACCAGGCGCCCACCACCATAGCCAGCCAGACCAGTCTACAGTCTGCCACTCTCATCTGGCAGTTCAACCAAGATAACACAACTCCACAATGGTTCGCACCACTCCCAAAATTCCAGCAGTTCCTCCCGAGCTGCAGCAAAGCCAAATACAGCCCTTTCAAAGTTCAAAAAAACACTACTGTAGCCCCCTCGATAGAAAATGGTGCCAGGGATAGCTGCCGACCATCTCCAAAGCTCAGATCCCAGTAAACTGTCCCACAGTTACCCAAGATCCAGACCCCAGCAACCAGTCGACAGCCAACCAGCTGACAGTTGGAATCACTCCAGGTATTAATGGCGAGTGCTGTAGGAAGGCACTCCACGATCAATCCAGTAGCAGAGCAACAGTTCATGGAAATAAGAGCCAAAGTAGGATCTTACACAGCGCTGCACCCGACACAAAAATTCACTTCAGTGAAGTCGGCATCCAAAGGTGGCGGTCGAAAGATTAAACGACCATCACGAACAGAGCTGTAGCTGTAACTGTAATAAACTGTAGCTATCAAAATCGCAACGCAAAAACACAAATAAAATGAACAAACAGAATAAATACAGATGGCAAAAATCCAAGTAATTCCTTTACGTTAGACATCTGTATTTGGTAACAAAGCTCACTGAGATTGTTCAAACACACATTTAAACATTGGTGTACATAGTTTTACTTTCTAATGAAATGTCATCTCCTGGGAAAACAAACTTTCACATTACCACATCTATAACTCAATATATCATGTGGAAATGATGCAGTGATTGAGGATGTCTCCTCATTTAAGTACCACGGGATCTGACAGATGTACACCTTGATTTCTTTGTGCAAGTGAATACCATCCATCAGAAGCTTCACTGGAGATGTGGTGCTCTTTTGAGGGATGATGGATGTATTCCACTTCCTGCCTGCAGCAAGAGTTTCTCAAAGATGATAACTCCCCATCTTTGACTATGGTGACATAGTATACATTGCTGCTTCCAAGCTCACCCTGGCCAGACTGGATCTCCCGTTTCCCTCCTTTTGGCGCTTTTCCCTGGACTGTTCTCTACCCCCACACCTACCACTGCTCCCTGTATTCCTCCCTTTCCTTCCCCTTCCTCGAGTCTAGATGCCTTGTTCATTGTACGTCCTGTGTCTCTAAATACAGGCTGGATAATGTAGGATGAAAAATACATGCTAACCAGTGTAAACCCAAGGAGGCCCCTATCTGTGTCTTTCCAAAAATGCACAAAGATGTCAGAAATCCACCCAGATGTCCAATGGTTCTTGGGCTGGATCCATCTTGAAAACACTCTAGAAATATGTCAATTTTCACATACAAGAGGAGCTTGTGAAAATGAACACCTATATTAAGAACACAAGCCATGCTATCGATTTACTGGGGGAAACAGGCACGAGAGATCTGTATTGGAACTGTGCAACACTAGTGAGTTTTGACATTCAGGCCCTTTACACAAGCATTCCTCACCAGGAAGGCTTAGAGTCCTTACTGATTGCACTAAGGGGTAGGGCAGACCCCCACCTACCGAGTGAGTACCTTGTACAAATAACAGAGCTAATTCTAATGAGAAATTATTTCTCCTTTGAAGGAATATCCTACCAGCAAGTAATGGGCACAGTCATGGGCAGCTCCATTGCTCCAGCCTATTCAAACCTTTTTATGTGCAGCTTTGAACAGGCACACATACAGTAGTCAGTAGTACAGCACTACCAACCCATTTATAAATAGTACTGTCTATTGGAAACGTCATAGAGACATTATTATTGTTATTTGGCAAGGGGGAGATGTAAAACTGATTGAAATTGCATCATTATTTAAAGAGCAACTCTCTCATAATAAAAAGCTTAAACACACTAGATTTACACCAATTAAGTTTAAAGAGGAACTTTCATGGTGGTCCAAAAGTTACAGCTTGTAGTCATTATATGCAGTACTACACCTGAGAAGGTGTGTGCATTTGTTATTTTTGGCCAAGGTTTACTCTGCCTCCCATAATTTGGATTTGTTTTTGAGCCCTGCTGCACTTACCTTTGCTGTTCAGCTGCTGGGCTGCTAGCTCCTGATGATATCACTGTAGGTTAGAGGAGTGGCTCACACTGTGCAGTACAATGCAGTTGCAACAATGTTGCAAGGGAAACCTACCAGTATTCAGTGTATATACTGTGTTTCCTCTTCCCCAAGACACCCTGTTAGCAGTGCATTATGCCAAAATCCAAATGCCTTGTCGGTATGTTTTTTTGAAATTGAGACTGCCCTATAGTGATGTCAGCAGTACAACCCAGGGCCCACAGCAACACCAGGCTTGCTATAGAAGCTTTCATACACCCTGTAGTTTTTAGCAGCTCAGAGTGCAAAAACTAACTGCAGCGGACAGTAATGAAATACAATTCCAGAATCAATGCAAGAAGGGGTAATTTATGCATGAAAGTCAAAAGGACTGGGGAGTTCCTCTTTGACGTTATTGTTTTCTAGTTATTCTTTTACTTCCCCTGTTGTTGTTCTACTAAACATTGTAGCTAATGGAGTAATTATTTTGCTGAGTCTTTAAAAATGTATCTGACTCTGCCCTGCTTGCTACAGACAGTTGATGTTTGTAACATCACAGTCTGTTGTCATGGTGAGCACTGTGTTGTCATAAAAGCACTGTGAGGTTAACAGGGGAGAGGAAAACGTTTTCTATACAGTCTTTTTGAATGGACTGCCAAGATGTGCTGTAATTCTTGGAATGGAACATTGAAGATCAATAAATGTGTTCTCTAGTAAATTGTAACACTTATAACATCTCATTTATGAAAGCACATGCAGAAGTGCAGAGTTGCTCTTTAAACAGTAGGTATTCCTGTCTACAACCACTAGATCTATGGTGCTCTCTTCTCCCTTTTCTTTCCCATACAATTCCTTTGTGACAATGTAGGGGGCCTGAAGGTTTCTGGTGGGATGGGGGGTTCGAGGCTTCCTAATGATTTCAGGACAGGCCAGACAAATCTGGAAGGAGAGGCAGGAAGCTTTCTCGGGGACCAAGGTGCAAAAGGTTTATTTACAGGGGATAAGAAGAATAGCAAAATAACTGTTTTCTACAATGCTACAGGATAATGGAATAAACAAAAACAATTCGATCAGGACCAATAGTTGGTTGAATCAAGAGCAGGGGGTGAACCCCTTTTAGTCCCAGTCCTGTGTGCACTTGGTCGAGATGACAAGTGGCGGAAGAACCAAGCTTGGGCTTTACGATGAGTCAGCTGATCAGCAGGTGGACATTGACCCCCACAAAACACTTTTACAAACAGGCCATAATGGGTCATCCCCTGGATGAACAGAACACAAAGAGGAACACTCCTAACTAGACGAGAAAGAACTTGGTGATCCTCTGCGGCTCTGGGCAAGAAGATGAAGACTTCTGGTCAGTAGGTGGTTCTCTGGACGATCCACAGCAATGACCACTAGCAGGTCCCCGGCACCCAGACTACCTTTTCTTGTGAAGATTGCTGGTGATACAGTCTTCGGAGCAACACGGGTACACGCACACTTACGGATGGATGGTAAAATAAGAAAAGGGCATGCATGATGTTAACTAGCATCCCTTACACCTGAGGCAGAATGGCTCCTAAGGTGACTCACTACTGGATACCTGACTAGCAGCTCTCTACCACTTACCATTGTAGGACTGATGCTGGAACACTTGTGGCGGAACTTCGAGACGGGCTTTATTTTATTTTTTATACTTGTTAACTTGATGAGCATCACTCCCCGTTTTCACAAGTGGCAAGTAATACATAAAAACATAATCACACAAAATAAGACATATTAATACAATACATAGCGTACTACACAATAAAACATTACTGGCAGAAAGCTAATTCCTAGAAGAACCACTAGTACAGGAACATGTGGTAAATCTTTCCAACCATACTTTGAATTTTGATTTAAAAGTGGTCAGTGTAAGGCAAATACTAATTGCTGTTGGAATAGAGTTGAGTACAGTAGCTCTAAAGAAAAAATGATTTCTGACCAAAGGTTTTTTTACTTTGTGAATTGTAAACTGAGTTTTACATTGGGACCTAGTCCCAAAGGAAGAGACTATGGGGAATAGGGACAATAATGAAATAGGGCTGACATCACTAGAGGCAGTTCTGCAGATGGCGGATGGGCCTAGGTCAGTGTCAGACTCTGAAAAAGCTGGCAAAGGCAAAGCTGGACATCAAGTACGCAAGGATGCGATTTGAGAACACAGTTTTAGTAGCAAGCAAACAGTTCAGATTTCAAGCAGACAGTTCAGTTCTTGCAAAGTGTACAGTCTCTAGGGGCACTAGTCAAGTAACAGCACAGTCTGGGTTGGGTGGGGCTCAGAACGCCACCACGTGACTCCATGGGCGACTTAGGCCTTGGGCCCCCCTTCCAAAAAAGGGTACTGTACCTTCACAGATGTTTTTGCTTTGGCTGCCTCTGCAGCCACATTCCTTCATTACCAATACTACTAACTGTCACAAACGTACTCCGCAGGTCAGGCCCTCTGCTCCCACAGTGCCAACCTCAGAGCGCAATAGTATGAACAGGTAACAGACAGGGTAACCCTCCTGTCTGGTTTGGGTCTGAATCACCTTTAGTCTCAAGTTCTGGGGGGATTCAAACTGTGAACCTTATGCTAGCGTACCCAAATGTACAGGCTCAGATAATATTCTCTTCGGGGGGGATGCAATATATCTTTCACCTAAGGGCACCTAACCTGGTATCCAAAATGAACCCTTTTAACTCTATAAGAGACCTTAGGTATATTCTTACCTTTTTACTCAAGCTCAGTAACACCATCAAGCTGTTGAACAGTTTTGTCAGACTTAACCACCTATACGTCACATGCAAAAAGAACTGACAGACATCCAGGCAGTCTCTTAAGAAAATGTTCTTTACTAAAAGATGATAAAACTATGAAAAATGTAAACACAGAACAATATATCAGAGCTCACAATCACATAAAAGAACAAGGGAAAATTACAAAGCAAAACTCCTACCACAATACAGTTAAGATTTTTGCTATCTAAGGTATTACCTCTGGAAGTGCATTTTCAAGTTAGATCAGAGAGCTGTGTCTCTCTAGAGTCCCAAGATGATATGACAAATATTTCAGACACAAGTATCAGTTTAAACTCTGTGTCTCCACACCCCTTCTGTGAGTCATCTAGCTCCTCCTTTTACAATATAAAATTACAAAAAATGATTTCCTCTCAGGAGGTATTTTAAATAGGGTGCCATCAGAAGAAAAAAGACATTTCCTATATATAACTCCTTAATTACACATGTTTCCTTTGAACTTAGCAATCCCACACTGGCACCAAGGTGTTAAAAAAAAAAAAAAAAACAGGAATCAGCCTAATGATGTCCTGCTTCTAAAGTCATAAAGTCACATTTGGTTTGCACTTCAAAAAGCCTAGGCATCTTATACAAAGGTAATAAAATGCCATTCTGAAGGAAGTCAGTTAATTTAATGGTTCCAGGTCAGTTTACATATTCTGTAGCTTCACTGAAACCTTGGAGGGGGGGCACCCATGTAAGCACAGGCTGTCTTATGTGAGACAATCACATACTATATTTTTATATTACAAATATCATACAAAAATCAAAACCAGCTGGCCAAGTGTCACACTAACCACTCCTATGCCTGGGTCTGTGGGACTCCTGGGCCTGGTCCCACCCTCCTTCTGAATACTAATAAGGGTTGGTTCCATGTCATAATGGTGATCACGGAAAGGCGATCGCCGTTATGGTGAATGTACATCGCCGAAAATCAATTTCGGCAATGTACACTACCGGCGCACAGCAAAAGGGTGCCAGAGACTTAGATTTTTTTTATTTATGTGGGGGGCTGTGCCCCCGCACCCCCCCTGCTTAAAGATTCTCCACTCCAGGGGGGTGCATGTCGGGGTGCAAAAAAAAATCCTGGACTGGCGCACAAAAAAGACCACGCCTAGAACTGAATCTGGCACCCTCCCAACCCTAGCCTGCCACCAACCGACCATGCCACATGGCCAGCTCAGCAGCCGACCGCCGCACTACACCCCACAAACCCTCCCTCCCCTTCTGCCCATCGCCTGGGCGTGTTTGCTCCCTCCCTCCAAGACGCGAGATGTGGCATATAGCGACATCCTGTCACTATATTCGGACACCCCCATCCGGTTGCCCTCTCTGCCCAGTAGCCATGATTGAGTCTCCCTTTTTGAAAGTGCTCAATCGCGGTCACCATTGTCACAGGCTGCCGGTCTTTGTCCAGCACTACCCACTAATCAATATGCCTGCGGCCTAAACACTGTGCCCTCACAGCCAGCCCCTCCCCTGCAGGCCTTTGTTTGCTGGCCCTGCCCCGTGCTTCTAGCATGAATTTTAGTAGGGGTCTGTAGCCAAGGAATGGCTGCAAGGGGCATTAAACTCGCAGTGCCCCTGCCCTCTCTGTTTTGTTTTGTGAGGAGGGGGGTGCTCTGCCTTTTCCAGGGGCTCTTCTGGTCCTCCCTTGGGACCCTTGGCCTGTGTTCACTAATCCCCCCCCCTTCTCCTTAGGGCTTTTCATTCTCTTAGGGAGCCCACTCTACCCCCTTGTGCTTATTTGGGGCTCTGGCCCTTTAATTTTCTCCCTATGGCACTCCGCCCCCCTCTATCTTTCCTCCTGACCCCCCTGCGCCTCTGGCACAAGTAAAATTAACTTTGGGCACACAGCCCACACACCACCACGTCCTGGCTTGCTCCACTGCTGGGGAGGCTCAAGAAGACGTCCAGGGAGATATGCTCCCACCCAGCTTTACTCGTGGGTCCAGGTCACGGTTTTCACCCGGATCACTTTTAGTGCTACACACGTTGGTCTGCTCCACTATCTGGCCCTGCTGCCACTATGGATCAGCCAGGAGTGATACGGTAGGGGATCGTTTGTGCTAGAGAGCAGCTGCTCCTACCCGACCACCGCTGCTGCTGTTCTGGGCCCACCTGACTTTTCTTGGAGGGGAGTGAAACCGGAGTAACCACGGACACATTTCAGGTATGCTTTTTCATCCAGGCTCTCTGCATCCTCCACCCTCTGCACACAGCCACTGACTCTCCTCTGTAGCCACTCCCCAGCCCATTTATAGGTCAGGGGAGGTTTTACTGGGTAGCCCAGGCGATTAGGGCTACGTTCCTAGGGAGGGAGCGTCCTCTGCCCACGGCCCTCCTCCTCAGCACCAGATGGCGCGAAAGTGCACAAAGAACGGGGGTGGGGTTGGGGACAGAAGAGGCACAGTGGGGCATGGAGGAATGGAACCCACAAGAAAGAAAAGGAAAAAAAAAAACATAAACTTTCCTGACTCGAGAAAGGGGTCCCCCAGCCCCTAGCTTTGGGGTACTACACCTATCCCAGGCATTTTTGAACTCCACCACTGTTTTTGCCCCCATTACATCAGCTGGAAGGCTGTTCCATGAATCCACTACTCTTTCCGTGAAGAAATATTTCCTCATATCTCTCCTGAACTAACCCCCCATTTCATAGCTTGTCCCCAAACAGTGTTTTTTCTGAAAACTACTCCCCTTCTGTACCTTATTAAACCACTGTGAGGTATTCAAAGGTCTCTATCATATCCCCTCTCTCTCTTCTGTCCCCCAGGGTGTACATACTGAGCTCCTTTAGCCTCTCCTCTTAGGGATTTTGTTGTAGACCCTGCACCATTTTGGTAGCCCTCCTCTGGACCGCCTTCACTGTATCTACATCCTTCCTAAGATGCAGTCTCCAGAACTGGATGGAATACTCAAGGTGAGGTCTTACTAGTGATCTATGCAGGGGCAACACCACCTCCTCTTTTCTGCAGGGGTTAACCCTTCCTATACACCCCAGTGTCCCACTAGCCCTCCCAACTACCTTGTCATATTGCCTGGCCACCTTTAGGTCATCTGATATGATTACCCCCAGGTCTCTTTCCTGCTTGGTCATTGCCAGTATCACTCCACCCATTTTTGTACTCCACCCCTGGGTTTCTATGGCCTATGTGCATTATTTTGTGCTTTTTTTGCATTAAAAGCCAGGTGTCATACCCTTGATCCCCCGCGGGAGTGTCCACCCCGTTGCAGATCTTGGTGTCATCTGCAAAGAAGTAGACCTTCCCTTCCAGCTGCTCTGCTATGTCCCTAGTAAAGACAGTAAAGAGGACTGGTCCTGGCACTGAACCCTGAGATACCCCACTGATCACTGTCGCTCCCTAGGAGCAAACTCCATTTACCACTACCCTCTACCTTCTATGTCCTAACTAGTTTCTTACCCAGGTTACCACTTTGTTGCCCACCTCCAAGCTACCCAGCTTGCTTACCAGTCTCCTGTGTGGAACGGTGTCAAAAGCTTTGCTGAAATCCAGGTGGGCCATGTCCACCGCTCCACCCTGATCTAACTCCTGGTCACCCAGTCAAAGAAATCTGCCATTGTTTGGCATGACCTCTCCCTTGTGAATCCATGCTGCCTAGGATCCCGTAACCCAGTGGATTCCAGATATTCTACAATGCTTTCCTTTAGTAGTGTTTCCTGTAACTTACCCTCCCACCGATGTCAGGCTGACAGATCTGTAATTGCTGCTTTTTCCCTGCTACCACTTTTGTGAAGTGGGGCAACATCAACCTTTCTCCAGTCCTCCGGGACCACTCCAGTCTTCGGTGATCTATTAAATAAATATGTTATAGCTGCACCTAGTACCTCCCTGAGCTCCCTTAGCACTTTTGGATGCACTTATTCAGGCCTCATAGCTTTGTCCACCTCCAGGTTAACGAGTGCTTTCCAGATTCTCTTCTCAGAGAAAGGACTAGTGTTCACCTCCCTCTCATCAAAGCTCTTGATGCTTTTTCACACAGTCCCTCTCCTTCCCCTTCCACTGTGAACAATGAGCAAAAGTATTTGTTCAAGATGTCTGCCTTTTCTTGGTCCCCCTTCGTACAGCTCCCCCCCTTAACCTTACAGTCCCTCCCTTAGTCTTCCTCCGTTTGCTAACATAACCTAAACAAGCATTTGTCAATGTCGAATGTTTGCTTGCTGGCATTGTCATTGGTAGTGTAGGAGTTACAGAGCTGCATAATAGGAATGGCAGTGAAGTATTGAACTGAAGTCAACCCCATCACCACCCTGCAGATAGTGACAGGCATTGGGGTGTGCCTTTGGGTTGTCAGGCATAACGGCCATGCCATTTCGCCATACCCTACCCTGCAGACACTGACAAGTGTCATGGTGTGCCTTGGGGTCTTTGGCCCTTATGTTCACCCCATTCCATCAGGAAATATGGTGAGATGGGTGCGGTATAGGAGAACGGGGTGAACTTTGGTGCCGAAGAGTCCAAGGCACACCTCGATGCCTCGCTGTGGCTGCAGGGTGTGGGTGGGGTGGAATGGTATGAGCATTGCAGGCGACAATCCCAAGTCACAGCCCTGATGCCTGTCATTCTCTACAGGGTTGGAGCATGGTGAGGAAACCCTAGCAGCCTCAGGCATTCGTTGGTATTTTTCACTCCAAATTTTCAACATGTTTTTTTTGTGACACCCACCTCATGAACAGTGGCAATATCAGTTTGTTAGCCGAAAGCTGCGTTTGCACAGCGACTACGGCATTTGTCACCTCAGGTGCAAACGCACATTCTGAACAGGATGTGAAAAATGACAGCTGTACTGTTCATGGGGAGGTGTAAAAAATGGCAATGTTGAAAATCTGCAGTGAAAATATTAAAAAAACTGTTGAAATCACGAGCATGCGTAGAAACTGTGCAACGCGCACCCATAATGTAATTAGTTTGGGGATTTTTTACAGCATGATTGTCAACACAGGCATTTTGGGACCTCCGGTCATGAACAGTGTCAGTGTGATTTTCTTTATCTGTCCCGAACAATGATTTCCCACAGCGAGCACACATTTCTGTGCTGAAAGTGTGAAAACACATTTCTGCCATGTTGTGAAAAATGACAGCTGTACTGTTCATAAGGAAGTGTGGAAAAATGCCACTGGTGAAAATCTGGACTGAAAATATTACAAATTCATGAACTAACAAGGGTGCAAGGAAACTGCACAATGCTCACTCATAGCACAGTCATTTTATGGATTTTTGTCACCAAATTTTCAACATAGCCATTTTAAGACCTCTGCTCATGACCAGTGACACTGTGATTTTCTTAATCTGTCCCAAACATTGCTTGCGCACACCGACTGCACCATTGTGCGCTAAATGTGCGGAAACACATTTTGGGCGAGATGTGAAAAATGACAGCTGTACTGCTCATAAGGAAGTGTGGTAAAATGGCAATGTTGAAAATCTGGCATGCAAATATTAAAAATTTGCAAACTTGTGAGCATGCGTAGGAACTGCGCAACGTGCGCTCCTAAAACAGTCATTTTTGGGAATTTTTTCACCAAATTTTCAACGTAGCCATTTTAAGACCTCTGCTCATGAACAGTGTCACTGTGATTTTCTTAATCTGTCCCAAACATTGATTGCACACACCGACTGCTCCATTGTGTGCTACATGCACAGAAACACATTTTGGGCAAGATGTGAAAAATTACAGCTGTACTGCTCATAAGGAGGTGTGGTAAAATGGCAATGTTGAAAATACGGAATGCAAATATTAACAATTCGCAAACTTACGAGCGTGCGTAGGAACTGCTCAATGCATGCTCGTAAAACAGTCATTTTTAGAAATTTTTTCACCAAATTTGCAACATAGACTCTTTGAAAGCCCACCTTATGAACACTGGCACTGTCGTTTCCTTAATCGGTCCTGAAAGGTGATTTCGCATAGTGACGGTGAAATCACCCTTCGGGCCCGATTAACACCATGACAGTTAAAGAATTCATGAGGAGGGGTCCCAGAAACCATGTTGAAAATTTGGTGCTAAAATTGAAAAAAACGCCTTAGATATGCATCAAAGTTGAAAAAAACCTATTTATTACATTATACAGCTTACCGGCATTTCCTCAGTTTGCGGTCGGCTTTGAAGAGTGCAGACGTGTTCCTGGTCCACCGGAGATCGTCATGCCAGACTCCAGAGGTAAGTATGGGGTGAGGTGGGTGTGTGGGAGGCAGGAGTGCGCAGTGGGTGGGTGCGGGTGGGGGCAGGGAGACTCACGAGGACCGTTTTCTTGTTTACAGTTTTTTCCAAGGCGGCGGGGGCGTTTGCCACGCTGGGGTGGGCTACAGCGTGGCAGCTGAAACTGTTTGGGGGCTTGGGCCGATGGGGGTTGGGCACCACCATCCCAGCAATAACAATTTTTGCCAGCGGGTGGGCTCCCAGCGTGGCAGCTGAAACTGTTGAAGTGGAGCCGGCGGGGATTGAGGCACCCTGTCGGCAATAACAATTTCTGCCATGCTGGAGTGGGCTGCCAGCGTGACAACTGGAAACTTGTTTTTGGGGGGCATGAAGCCGATGGGAGATTGGGCACCCCGTCAGCCCGCTGATGCGTGCGTGGGGGCGCGCATGAGCATGCAGCATGCATGCGTCTTGGCGATGTGTGGGGAGGGGGAGCGCTGCTCACTCAAGCAGTGCTCTCCCTTTCAGCTGTATGGCACTGCATTTTGGATCATCACACTATGTTTCTTGCACATGCATAAAAGTAAACATAAAAATGTCTTGTCCCTTTTTGATACTGCCTGAGCTTTCCTCTCTTCAGTTTGTGCCCTTGCACTCCTTAATGCTTTCCTTGCGTACATCTGTTTATCCTGATGCACTTTCTTAGCCTTCTCTCATGGGTCCCTAATACCTTCTGAATACTTCTCTTTTAGCCTTTGCCTTTCCTTCCACCTATTTCGAGAACCATAGAGGTCTCCTCTTGTTTTGGCTTACTTGATTGATACAGAGGTTTGTTGCCTTCACTATGTCCTCTTGTAATTTGGCCCACTGTTCCTCAACCCCTTCCCTGGTCATCTATCCCTTCTAGGGCATTCCTGAGGCATTCACCCATCTTTGTAAAATCAATCCTTCTGAAGTCCAGGACCCTCGTCATTGTGTGATTGGATTCCGCAGCTGTTCTTATGTTGAACCACACTATATGATTATCGCTGGTCCCTAAATGGCTTCCCACCTTGATGTCTGCAATACTGTCCCACTTAGTAAGCACCAGGTTCAGTATTACCCATTAGGAGTGGGTTCAGTGACTAGTTGCCTGAGGAAAGCCCCTTACAGGGAGTCCAGGATGTCCCAAGTTTCAGTGGAAGATGCAACTGGGAGACTTCCTACATCCGGCACATTGAAGTCCCCCACCAGCAACACCTCTCCCTTTTCAGCTATTTTGCCAGTTGCTTCCAACATTTCCTTATTTAACTTCTCCCACTGTGCCGGAGTCCTGTAGATCATGCCTGTCTAAATAGTGGCTTTTTTTTCCTGACTTGAGGAGAACCCACAACACGTCTGCCTCCCCAACCAAATTCTCTGTATTTCTGTTGCTTTTATCATCAGCTTTTTATCATCAGCTTTATTTATAAAGTGCCTTTCCAAAAGGTCAAAGCGCTGAACATATACATAAATAAAAATACACACAAATAAATAACACTTCCTACAAACATATTCATAAAATCAAGTACATAAAATCAGATATTTAAAATCCTCATTAATAATCTTCCGTGGCATTATATAATAAATTTTCCATCAACTGACCTTGTCCGGGAGAGCTAGACTAAATTAATAAGTCTTAAGGGCTGATTTAAAACTCTGGATGGTCAGGCACTCCCTCACCTGACAAGGTAGAGAATTCCACAGGATAGGGGCCACAGATGCTTTCCTTCGCATAAAGCACCACACTTGCTCCTTTCCTTCCCACCCTCTCCTTTCTGAACAGCATGCAGCCTGGTATGGCCATGTGCCAGTCATGGTTGTCAGTGCACCATGACTCTGTAATGGCCACAATATCTAGCTTGGCCTCTGCTATGATGGCCTCTAGGTCTGGCATCTTATTTCCGAGACTTCTTAGCAAACGTGGCCTTCCAGATTTTCTTAGATCTTTGCTTGTCACCCCTCCCCCTTTTCCTTTTGTTACCCCTTCTTCCCCCTTCTCCTTTGACTGCTGTTTTCCCCTCCATCTTCCTTTGCTAACCCCCTGCTTGTTTGATTAACCTGCCTCCTGGTGGGATGCTCTCCCTTGGGATCTCCCTAATATCTATCTCGGGGGGGGGGGCATTTCTACCTTCCCTTTTTCCTCCCCCTCCCCCCCCGGGCTAGTTTAAATGCTCATTGAAGTAACATTTAAACAGTCAACTGAGTATTGTGGTTCCCGTTCTGGATGGGTGCAGGCCATCTCCTCTGTATAAGCTCTTAACCTCTGGGGTGGGCCCCAAGTCCTCAATGTAGCCACACAGCTCCTCTCTGTCCCATTCCTTCAAACATGAATTGAAGGCTGTGATGCAGAGATCCCTCTCCTTTCCCCTGTCGTAGACAGGCAGCATCTTTGCAAAAGCTACTGAGTGTACTGCCTGTCTCAGACCTCTTTCCAGTTCCCTAAACTCCTCTGCACTATTTCTGCTGTCCCTAGCCAGATCATTTGTCCCCAGGTGGACAATGACATCCAGCTCCCCCTTCCTTCCTGCTGCCCCGATAAACCGTAGGATATGCTTCCCATCCCTCCAGGCCATGGCGATGGCTAGGCGCCTGACTTCCCTCTCTGCCCCTTTCCTGTTCCCAACTTTATCCCCCTGACATTTAAGCCCCCCACCAGAAGTTGCTTCCTCCTCCTCCTTTGGGGTCCTCTTCCATCATCTTTGGGGTCTCCACTGTGGAAGTCCCCCATATCCTCTCTGGCCACTGTCACTGGTGCCTCCTCCTGGCAGTCCCGCTCCACCAGAGCAGTGTAAGAATTCTGTAGTGGCACCAGTTGAGGAATGTGCCTTTGCCCCTTCCTCCCAGCCTCACACAGAGAGAAAACCCAGGTCTTGGTATCAAATATCCCCCCACTCCCACAGACCACAAAACTGCTCCAAACATACAATAATGTTTTAAAACATTTAAAAGTTGAACTGTTACACCAAAGCTCAGTGTATGTGTATTTCAGTCACATTTCAGTTCTGTCTCTACCAGTGCTCTGGCTCCCTCTAATGGCAATCATGTATAACTGTATCTGTAAAGGAACAGAAATCCATCTCAAGACCCAAGACCATTGCAGCAGATCCAGGGCCCATACTGAGCCTGCAAAAAATGTTATTTGACTGCTGGGCCAACACCATTTTAATCATAATTTCTGAGACATAGTTATAAGTAAGTAAGCAAGCAAAACTGCTTTTTAGACTGAGACCCACCATTCCCATTACATTGCCCTTGGGTGCTGAATGAGAACATTATGAAACATAAACTGCATTTTGTGATTTACTCACACAGATGCAGGATTTGCTAAGGGTTAAGCAGTTATACAGCTGCATCCCTTCCTTTTGGCTGTTTGTGAAGATGTACCAAAATTGCAGTGTGCTGTTTAATGGAGGAGGGTGTTGCCCAGGATACACCCATGTCTAGGGGTGTATGTTGTTGCACTTGCTGGGAGACCCTTCCTAAAGCATAGTAATGCCAGGCCACCTCCCTTATTTTCCTATAGGGGTACAGGGACAGTCACTTTACGGTGATGGATAATCAAATCGGACTACCGGCTCCAGTCACTTTACAGTGATGGATAAACAAATCGGACTACCAGCTCCAGACACGGGAGGTAAAACATTTCGTAGGTGTTCTGGTTACATTAGATTTTAAGCAACAAAAACAATGTAACACAATAATAAAGAAAGCAAATACGGTAATATGATCCATAAAATGAAATACAAACTCAAGATAAAAGGCAGGTTTTCCTTTACATACTGCACATGTCAGACCACAGCGCGACTACTGTATGCAACTCACTTGTAGAGTTCCCACAGGAAATCAGATATTGCTCAACTGGAACGAGTCCAGAGGTCTGTAACAAAATGCATTACGTCTCTTAAGAATAAAACCTATCTGGAGTGATTACAGGAATTAAACCTCATGACGCTGGAGACATGACGATCAAGAGGTGATCTGTTATTATTAAACAATATAGTACATAACAGAGCCCTATTTTTGATCTCGAGCTAGAATTTAAATATGTCCAAACTGACACAAAAGGTCATGCTCTACAATTTGCATTGAAACACTTCAGTAGCATAGTATGCATATTTTATTATACACAAAGGGCAATAAATCCCTGGAATACATTAGCAGTAGAAATAATAAGCAAATAAAACAGTGCATTCAAGTCCAAACTAGACAGCTATATCCTGAATGGAAATCAAATACAATATCTTCAGTTCCGTATCCACCATAGTATGCACCGTAGCATAGCATGGGTCTGAGGACCCTGATTAACTCATGTCATGTATCTGGGCACTACCAGAGCCCAAGGCCTGAGGTCAGCACTGTGGCTAGGATCAATCTGTATCTCTCCTTGCTTCCTCTCCTTCAGTTTTACCATGTGTGCGTTCCACAGCTCAGGGACTTCCTTTAACTTCACTTCAGTTCATTTTACAGAGTTATGTACTGAAACAGGCTCATTTGTAATGGTGTCCCTTCACATTGTACAAACAGTTTCAATTTGCCTCTTCCCCTAAAGCTGTCTCTACTGCCCATTACCCAGGCCTAACGTGAAGCATAGTACGACATGCTGGCAAGGCACAACAAACAAGGTGACAGCTGCTTGTTCACAGGGCCTACTGGAACAGGTCCTACAGTGTATGACTCTGTGTCCCAGTGTCTAGAAATCCACAGTTGTTTGGGCCACATCAACCAAAGCTCTGTACTACATATAGTACCTCAGTAGCGCCCCCCCCCCAAGACACATCCCAGGCCAGAGGACTGCTGTTGCTTATAACAGTCTCAGAGACCTTCTACATTGCCAGCCCATAGCTGCAGATCTCTCCAACACATCCTCATTTCACTACAGAATTGTATGGACGCCTTTACTGTCTTGCCCCTTCCCCTTGTTCTTAGTGTTCTAGATACACAGCACCTGCTTCTAAAGAGTCTGCCTCAGGTCACCAGGAACCACTCTTTTGGAGGAATGCCTCCTAGGACTGTCTCGCTCTCCCCAGTGAAATTCCTACACTCCCTTTCACTACTGGGCCCACCTGGTTAAATCCATCACCTCTAGGGGAAAGGACATCCTGAGTGCTGTGGTCTGTCAGTGCTGGAAACCTGGGCCCCCTCACACCAGTGCAACAACCCAATGTTATGCCCCTTGATACCATAGGGAGGCACTGCACTCACATCCCAAGTGGGGGTTTCCAACTGGAAACTAACTCCTTGGCTCAAGTCCTGAACCAGCCATTGACAAGCACCTCATGTGGTTGCACCCCTAGCGTCATCTGGCACTCTGCAGATGCACTGACAGTGCCTGGAGAACTACAGCCAGCCTGTGGCTAGGTGCTGACTTCCCACTGTGGCTGTGGGCACCCCTTGAGATGCACCTGGGAGACAGGACTCTCCTAACCCCTAAAGGGTCTTGCACCTCCACTGTGTTGCCACCAATTACTCCATGATCTTTTCCAGCCTCCAGCGCTCCCTTGGCTCTCTAATTTCCCACCTAACAGCAAACCTCCCACTACACTAAGTTATCAAAGGGTGATGCCAATACTCCACATTTCTCTAGAGGGAATTACTGTAATAACCCTGTCCCCTACCATATGTGAGGGGGTTGCTACACAACAACAGCAAAAATACTAAGTCTGCATTCTAGGGAATCCCACTGGTAAAGTTAGAACTCATCTGTGCCCAGAAGTACAGTCTCCATCTTCCGATTCTTTGATCTCCAGATGATGGAATTCAGATGCCTGCTTGGAGACCCATTTCTGGGCTTCCTACGGGTCCATGTACTTGCAGGACTTTCTGCCATAGGTCACCCTAAGCCTGGCTGGCATTAATAGATGGGGTGTACTGTACTTCTCACAGACTTTGCAGCTGTTGCTTAACCATATCAAATTGGCTGCATCAGGTTCATTCGGCAAATGACAGGTCTGGGTGAGGGTGAATATTGGTATTGTCATGTTGCACAGGATGGCTAGCCTCAGCCAGCCATACAAGAGAAACCCTCAGATCTTCTTCAGGGGTATCTCAGTCATCAGGTAACACTGTAGGTACTTCACTGTTGGTGAAAGGGAGTCCACACAGAAGATTTTCAGCAGTACAACTGGGGCCGCCCACACCATCAACGTCTGCTGGCATCATCAACCCTATAAAGGCGTGAGCAGCTCTGTTCCCTTCTCAGTTCTTTACCGCCATCGACTCGCTCACATGGATCTCCATGGAAGCTCCATCACAGTTTTTGCGCCTTTTTTCACCCACAGGTTTTCTAACTTTATTTTCCAGAATCAAAGAGATTCCCATAACTTGTTTATGTTGAGAGTTAATGATTCTACTTCTCTCTTCCGTCGCTGGCACTGCAGAAAGAAGATTGCCTCCACAGATGAACACTCTCTCTGCATCTGCTGTTTTGGGCCTGACCACGAAATTTCTGACTGTGAGTTGTGCCAGAAGTTTAACCAAACAACCCTCAGGCAATGCAGGAAGGCTCTCAAAAATATCCTGATTGATCAGCATGTAGCCAGCTCTGGGCAGGGGTCCTCTGGGGTCCCAGCGTCTCAGTCACCTACTGGATAGACGAGCTCCCAGGCGTCCCAAGACCTGAGACAAGTCCTTCAGGAAAAGTCACAAACAAGACTGAGATTTCAACTGCTCTCCCCGGCATCAATCTCATTCCTCATTGGCCTCTCCTTCTTCTTGGGGGGTCTTTGTTGGCTGCAGCTGCACTGGTGAAGAAATCTGCTATCCAGGTGTCTGTGCCCACCAGACCCATAGGGACAGCATCCACACCTGCCTCTCAGGGTGGTCAGCCATCGACCTCCAGGTTGTCAGCCCCTCCTTTGCTGATGATGGGCTCGTTGTCAACAACACTCCTGTTGAAGCCTGCCCCTTTTCCTACTGGAACTACAGGCTCCTCGGTTTCTCGGAGTCCAGCTGGCAGGTCATCAGCATCTGTGCCGTTGACCCCCCCCCACCAATCGACGAACACCGTCAACATGAACAAAATTCTGGTGAAATTTACCAGTGTGATTGTGCAACAGCTGGGTGTCCTTAGGCCCTCCTCGTCGATGCTGTCGCTGGCAGATTTGTCGGTGACACTTACTAATAGGCCACGGGAAGCCTCTTGTAGGCTGTCATCAGCACAACCGATGCCAGACCTAGAAGAGGTCGACATTGAGGAGTAGTACCACCCAGACCTCATTCTTCCCGATGAAGAGGAGGAAGAAGAGGAAGACATCCTTGTCTCTGACAGGTCCACTGCTTCAATCAATCAATCAAAATCTTTATTTATCCAGGCGAAACATCGTTGAGCAAGCTCATTTGCAAGATGGACATGGTTAAGTCCAGATTATGTTACAAAACAAACATCAAACATCAATATTTACAGTGGAGATAAAAACATAGTGAAAGTGCAAAACAAGAAGCACACATACAATACAACGCGTATCAAAGGCATACATGCATAGCAATACCGGTGATATAATAGGCATTAACCAGTAAGCAGATGGAATAGACTGACCTGAGATATACATAAATGGATTGTATTACAGTGATTGTCATAGAAAAAGGATAGGTTAGCCCCAGGTAATGCTATTAGGGCAGGCAGATGTAAGTGATACAGCTTTTTCTTGACCAGTTTACGAATGAGTTGGCAGGTGAGTCTATGCTAGGAGGGCACTAGGTGCCAGTAGCCTGCTAGGTACTAATACCGCAGTCCCATGGGGTGCTTACATTGGGGCTGTGGCCAGCTGAGCCACGGCATGCTGTAGAGGGGTGAGCGAGGTACTGGGCATGGGTGGAATAGCATCTACTGCGTATTTAGTCCAGTTCTAGGTGCTATCACTATTTGCCAGGTCCATCATACCAACAGACCACAGGGATAGGATCTGTACATTGCAGCTCCTGTGGCCAGACGCGGTCTGTGATTCAAAGGAGGGCTTAAGTGATTATACTTCTAATGAGAGCACTTTAATCATGTGGAGGGATTTCATCAGGTGGGGACGACGCGGTGACAGCTGAATAAGTGGAGTGCGGTGGACCATTCGATATATATCGCCGTTATCAAACGATGGCCAAGGAGAATTGCAGGAACCAATCGGGAGCGGTGACCAGAGGGCGCTCGCGATCCGGTTGGTTGGTGGTGTTAGCGGTAATTTGTTGGTGAAGAGACCAGTCAGGAGAACTCCAAAGGCGGCATGCAAGGGTACAACCACCACGGGGGTATGACATATTATTTTGGGTTCAGGAAACTCAGAAAGATTCAGGGAGACTTGCCTATAATATGCAATGGGCACAGGGGACTGAAGTAGCTTAAACATGCGGATTAATAACGATGCAACAAGAGTGACTTAGGGAATGGCTGCACATATTTAGGCCAGGTCTGGAGGCAATCTAACTGTAGTTAGTGATTAGTAACCGATGACAATTGCAGTATTCACACACGCTTTGGGCGTATAGTGCCTTGAAGGCATAAACACTGCGGATGTAACTTAGTTTTAGTATTTTTTTGATTTTGTTTCATAGTGTTGTCAACAAGAAGCTAAAGGCCATTCTACCAAAATGGGTAGAGACTCTAGGGATGCACAGAGAGATATACGATGAACTACTTAAGCCGTAGGGTCCCAGCTCAAGCATAGGGAGCATTTTTAGGACAGCTCTGTAAGTCCAGAGGACTGCATTTCTTTCATGCCTGAACGTAAGCAATGGCCATCCTACGGCTTTGTGCAGTAGGCAGTGATGGGTAGAGAGGGGAAGATTGGTAATGTATCTGATGGCTCTGGGAAATAGCGTGTCCAGTTTGAGAAGCGAGGCTTTAGGACAGTGGCTGTATAAAAAAATCACCATGGTTGATTAGGGAGAGAAAATTAGATTGGACTAGTCTCTGTTTGGCTTCATCTGTCAGCAAGAATTCGGTGAAGCACACACCTAGATCTCCTCCTGAGGACCCCGCATTTTTCAGTGTGATGAAGCAACTGTCCTCAGCCATGGGCTTCCACACTTAGGAAGAGGGTGCCACCAAGAAAGAATTGGTGGACTTCTTAGAGATTCCCGAATCTCCCCCAAAATTAATTCCTCCAATCTTACCAGCCTTGAGGAGTGCAGCCACAGCAGCCTGGCACAGACCAAACATCGTGCCAGCTATGCCTCGCAGGGTGGACAAATTTTATCATGCCCCTTAGGGGTTCCCCTGCTATGTTGCCCAACCTGAGACAGACTAAGTGGTCATCAAGGCAGCTCTTGACAGGTCTAAGGCACCTAAGCACCTTAGTTCCCTTACCCCAGACAAAGAGTCTCACAGAATCAACCTCTGGGGTAAAGGGGTATATACCTGCTCCACTCTGGGTTTGAGGATTGTAAACTACCTGTCGCACATAGTAAAATACCAAAATGCCAACTGGAAGAAAGGCAAGAACAGGGTGCAGGAAAACACTATTTTTAAGCAAAAAAGATGTTCCAGGACTAGAGGGCATGGGATGAAGTTGGAGGGAGGACGATTCAGAGGAAACATGAGAAAGAATTTCTTCACAGAACGGGTGGTGGACAAGTGGAACACCCTGCCAGAGGAGGTGGTGGGGGCTGAAACAATCACGGGATTTAAGAATGCATGGGATAGACATAAAGGAATTCTAGAGGTCAGGGGTAAGGGGAAACAGACTTCTGGGAAAACAAACTGAACTTACAAGCTCAAATGGGCAGACTGGGTGGGCCATAGGCCCTTATCTGCCGACACTGTCTATGTATCTATGTAAGACTGCTGCCGAGGCCCTTCCGGAAGGCACTCAGAAGCAAGAGCTGCTTCAGTCCCTTCAAGCTGCGGAGGATGTTAATAGCCTTCTTTTCAGAGCTCTGTATAACATGGCTGACACCATTGCCAGAGTAGTGGCCACTGGCATGTGCCTCTGTAGGCAGTCCTGGCTGATAGTAACTGGTTTTGCTGCCGATGTTCAGCACAAAATGCTTAATGCCCTCTTTAATGGCACCAAGCTGTTTGGCCCTGATGTCCGGAAGATTATCAATGATCTGCAAGCCTCAGGCAGGGCCCTCAAGTCTGTCCACTTCCTCTACCACACCCAGCCAAGGGGCAGAGGATGCTCTCCCTGTTGCAAACCGAACAATAGGCCCGGTGCAGGTCCCCGACCCCAAGGGCAGCGCAGAGCCCAGGCTGCCTTGCTTGCCCTCTCCACTGCTGGAGCGGTGGCCAAGCACCCCAGAAGTGAGGGTCCAGCCCTGCGTCTGGTTCCACTCTACTTGACTCCTTGCCAGACCACCCCCTTCTGGTCCTGGCCCTGGCCCAGGAGGTGGTGGTCAGAGGTCAGTTCTCCTTCCATCTGAATCACTGGAGAACCATAACTTCGGATGTGTGGATTCTGCAGATCTTGGAAAGGGGGCACACCATGGAGCTCATCAAGCAACCTCCAGAAACCTCTCCTCTGCCCTCCTGTCATCCCCTGGCTCCCCTATCTGTTCTCCAGGAAGGAAGTACAGTCTCTTCTGCGCAAGCAGGCCATTGATCCAGTGTCTGGCACCAAAGAAACAAGGGGTTTTATTCCAGATTTTTAGTGGTCGCCAAAAAGACCGGTGATCTAAGGCCCATTCTAGATCTAAAGGACATCAATCTGTACATCCAGTACAAAAAGTTCTGGATGGTAACTTTGCCAGACCTGATGCCCCTTCTCGAAATGGGAGACTGACTCTGCTCACTGGACATGCAGGATGCCTACGTGCACACCTCGGTCGTTCCTCCTCTCAGGAAATTTCTCCATTTTGCCTTTAAGGGTGAGCATTATCATTTCAAGGTGCTGCCCTTTGGCTTGTCCTCTGCGCCGCAAGTCTTTACCAAGTGCTTAGCAGCGGTTGTAGCAGCTCTCAGAAGGGAGGGACTGTATGTTTTCCCTTATCTGGATGATTGGCTCCTAAAGGCCCTGTCCAGGGAACAGCTTTTACTGACTCTGGAATGGACTCTCCAGCTCTTCCACTCCCTTGGCATTACAGTCAATCTGGCAAGTTGGTTTTAGCACTGTCCCAAAGGCTGCAATATATAGGGGTGGTTCTGGACTCGGCACAAGGGAAGGCCTTCCTGCCCCAAAACAGGGCCGAGTGTCTTATAGCCCAAGCTCAGGAAGTTGCTCAAAGCCGCTACATTCCTGCCAGGGTGTACCCCAGATTACTGGGCCTGATGGCGGTTGCCATACCCACTGTTCCACTGGCAAGATTTCATATGCACACTCCCCAGTGGTCCCTCCGGGTTCAGTGGGACCAGCGCATGGATGAGTTAGATCAACCAGTCCTGGTCTCGTCCCCAGTCTGCAAGGTGTTGCAGTGGTGGATGGACCTCTTGAACTTGCTTCAGGGTGTCCCCTTCCAGATCTCCCTGCAGCAGATCCTAACCACAGATGCCTCAGGTCTGGGCTGGGTGCACACCTGGGTCCTTTCCAGACCAAGGGCTCTTGGTCCCAGCTGGAAAGCTACCTGCATATCAGTGTCCTGGAGATGACGGCAGTGCTCTACACCATGCAAGCTTTTTAGGACCACCTCGCTCTGGGTCAGCTGCTGGTGGAGTCAGACAATTTTAAAGTGTAGTGTAATACATCAACAAGCTGGGGGGGTCCTCATTCATACCCCCTATGCAGGGAGGCCATTAGAGTGTGGTACTGGGCACTGGATCACACTCTTACACTCTTCAGTCCACATGCCAGGTGTATTAAACACTCTGGCAGACCATCTCAGCAGGACTCAGTCCAGCATGCATTAGTGGGAGCTTCTCTCATCCATCACAGAGGACTTGTTCAACAGATGGGGTCATCCAGAGTTGAACCTTTTTGCTTTCCCATTCAACGCAAAACTGCCCAATTTCTGCTCTCTAGATCCAGGGCCTGGCATTTTCTGACAAGGCACATTGTCCCTCTCCTGGAGTGGGAGGTTTCTTTATGCCTTCCCTCTGTTTCCTCTGATCCAGTGGGTGCTAATCAGGTTGCAGATGGAGTGGGCCAGCATGATCTTAGTAGCTCCATTCTTGCCTCGGCAGTTATGGTTTCCTCTGGTACAGCAGCTGGCGGAGGAACCTTCAGTCTATCTCCCTCTATGCAGGAACCTGCTGACCCAGAATCAGGGGATCCTGGTCCATCCCAACCTCAGGTCCTTCTATCTGCATGCTTGGCTCCTGAGGACATAGCCATCACCAGGTTTCGGGGTCTTGGCTGCCGGGAAGCCTTCCACTTGAGCCACATATGCGATGAAGTACAAGCAGTTTGCCATCTGGACTGCCAAGCATAATCTGGACCCTTTCACCTGTCCGGTGAACCACATCATGGACTATCTGATCTCTCTGTCTGACTCAGGTCTCCAGTATTCTTCCCTTAAGGTGCACCTTTCAGCTATTTCTGCTATTCATGAGCCCATGGGTGACCACACGATTGCTCAGCTGGATGTCTTCTGTACCTTTCTCAGGGGCATCCTGCATCTCAAACCCCAAATCTGTTCCCCTGTCCCAGCTTGGGATCTGAATTTTATTTTGGAGAAGTTGACCCCGTCTCGTTTTGAGCCAATCGCAACTTGCAAGTTATGCTTCCTCTCTTGGAAAGCATTGTTTTTAGCTGCCATTACTTCTGCTCAAAGAATTTCAGAGCTTCAGGCCCTCTGGTCTGAGGAGCCTTATCTGATTTTTCAGAAAGACAGGGTGTCATAGCGCACAAATCCTAAGTTTCTTCCTAAGGTGGTCTCAGAGTTTATACTCAGCCAGTCTATCCACCTTCCTGTTTATTTTCCTGAGCGTGCCAGTCCAGGGGAAACACTGCTCCATACGTTAGATGTGCGCAGAATTTTGAAGTACTACCTGCTTTGGACCAAAGAGTATAGAAAATCGAAGCAGCTGTTTGTTTCCTTCGCCCCAGTTAGAGAGGGCATTTTAGCTTCTAAGCAATGTTTCTCCAAATGGATAGCAAATTACATTGTGTTCTGCTACAATAAGTACAGCAAAGAATTGCCTGATGCAGTCGAAGCTCATTCCACAAGAGGCATGGCTACCTCTGTGGCTTGTTTCAGAGGGGTCTCAGCTGTTGTCATTTGTGCAGCTGCCACCTGGAGCACTGTCCATATTTTACCAAGCACTACAGTGTAGACATTTCTCAAGAACCTGTGCAGATTTTGGCAGTGCTGTGCTGCAAGGCCTACTGTCTTAAATTTATGGAGAACCCTCCTCCCAGACTGTCTGTTTGCACTTGTAACTGCTTGGGACTCATTCCAGCAGTGTTACCTGATGACTGAGATACCCCCAGAGAAGACAGAGCAGTTATGCAAGAACTTACCTTAACAGTAGATCTTCGAAGGGATCTCAGTCATCGGGAAAGCGTTCCCTCCCACCAATCCCCTTCTTCGGGCTCCTTACTGGAACTGGCTATCTGGTGTATCCAGCCTTTCATATAGGTCTGGGCACCTCTCTCCTCGGTCCTCCATGACATGAGCCTAGCTCCCTTAAGCTTTGGGGGGAAAGAACTGAGGAGGGAACTGGACCGCTCACGGCTTTGTAGTGTTGATGACGTCAGCAGATGTCGATGGCATGGGCGGCCCCAGTTGTACTGCTGAAAATCTTCTGTGTGGATTCCCCTTCACAGACGGTGAAGTTCCTACAGTGTTACCTAATGACTGAGATCCCGTCAAGATCTACTGTTACGGTAAGTTCTTATTACTGTTCTTTCTTTTTTTTTGTGGGGTCCTCCGTCCTCCTTCAGCCTAGTCACGGCCCCAGACTTCACCGCCTGCCCATTTTGCGCCTCGGTCACCCCGGCTTTCCCCAGAGGGGGGGGCCACGACACCAGACCCCTCAACTCCAGTGCCGTGGAACCAATATCTGGTTGGGAGTGCGGCGGCAGGGGTGCATTGAAGCCTCCGGGGAGGCTTCACCTAGACGGAGGACCTCCCCCTCCTTCTTTTTCCTCCTCGGTTTTCCTCCCTCCCGGGCGGGGCGTGCAATGGCATCAGCGTCCGCCCGCCTCCTCCCTGGCGTAAGCGGCAGCGTGGTGCCCCAGCCTCCGCCCGGGGTCTCCATCGCTCCGGATGCTGCCTCGACCCTTCCCGGGAAGGAGGCAGTCCATGGGACGCTCAATCCTTCTCCCCGGCCAGCCCTCCGAGCGACTCGGGTCTGTTCCCGAACCCGGTCGCCGCGCCGCAAGCGGAAATCCCACCGCTGCGACGACAGGCCGGCTGTAACTGTTCTTTCTACACTAACAGCATCAAGCACATGTGAGCAGCCTTTGAATGTACTCTGTATGCCCTCTTCATATGAAACATCAACCATCTTATGGTACCTTTAAGGCCTCTGACATCCAGGTGTGCAGAAAGTCAATAACATTGGTCCCCTTTGCTGCTTAAGGGAGGCCTACAATTTGGATGTTCACTGCCCTATTCTGATTCTCTAGGCCTTTCAAGCAACAGTGGATGGACCTATTCTCCTGAGTCAGTTTAACTGTGGCTGCCATGGCCCGGTAGAAATGGTCATTTGTCAGTCTGGCTGTTTCAGCCAGAGTCCATCTTTGAGTCCTTAGCTGCCAGCCTCCTAAGTATCATTTCTACTTCAGCATCCATAGTTTTCCTGGTTGTTGACACGGATTGTCCCTGTGGCTCTTTTCCTGTCTCTCTTGGTCTAGGCTCAGCCCCACTCCCTGTACCATCAGGCAGCTGCTGTGCCTAACCCCCCCACCCCCATTGCCCCAGTTTTTTTCACTCTGGCATTCCACTTTCGGCTGGAAACTCTTGTTGTAGAAAAGGAATCCGGCTGTTTAATTTTTATAAGGTGTAGGCAAAGAGAAAAGTACTTCTGTCTGCAGTTTTAAAGTTTGTGACAGAGGAGCCTGTAATAGACAGCTACTTAGAGAGATGACTCTCTAGAGCCCCTGTAGGTTTCCTAAATACTGTAGCTTGCTCCCTAATTGTGCAAGTTACTGTACATAGCGTGTGCTTTTAAAAGTAAAAATCCCCTGCTTGCCAAAAATTAAATGTGTGGCCTACAGTAGGACTCCATGGCACTGTTATTTTGTATGTACAGTAGTTATTTACAGTGACTGTACATACTGTAAGGGCCTGCTGCATTTTAACTTCAGTTTGCATTAACACATCCAGGGATTAAACATTATCATTTGCTTCATTGCCAGGCTCTTAGTAGCTATTTCCAATGCATGCTGTCAGAAAGCCTGAACAGATTAAGCTGGATTGTGCAGTGAGAATTCAGATCGGAGATAACTGCACTTGTCAGTAATGCCATTTCTTAACCATGGTGTGCAAAGGCCATCCAAGGTCACAAGTATTACCGAGTCACACTGGAGGTTTCAGTGTTTGAGTGGCTGGCATCTGTACTTTCCAGTTTCTTCCTTCTCTAACAACTTGTCCAGCTCAATTTTAGGTATGGTGTATAGTTGATTTGTCAGTCACTCATTCATTACAATATGTAAAATTATTCTTTTTATTTTATTTTATTAACTGCTACCAGTGTCTGTCTGGGCTCCTTCAAGGAAAAGGTGATCCTTTAAATTGTATTGTATGCACTTATTTGAAGTATATTGTGCTTGTTAATTCATTGACAGAAACCATGACCAAACAAATAAGCATTTAGACACAATGGCATTGGTTGTGTGAGCAGTGAGACATGACAGGGAATTGGTTGTCTGAGGTTAATGCACACCGAGGTGCACAGTTGGGCACAAGGCCCCTGAGCTGAGTGCCTTTAGCACCTGGAAGAGCATTTGACTTAGCCAGTGATCTGGAATGTCTTATTGTGCTTATATGTTAGGTAAACCGAGAAAGAATTAAAAAAAAATATATATATACATTTTTTTTGTTAAAAGTAACTAGTGCAGCCGTCCTGGTGGTCTGGAGGGCTGAGGTGCTGGGTGCTTTACCTCCTGCCACACCTGCAATACAAGTTTGCGATGCTTGGGGGCCAGCTGGGTGGAGGAGGAGGAGCAAGTGTCCATAGATTGCTCTCCTCCGTTGGGGAGGGGGGACAGTGCATGCCACTGCTTGGGTGCAACTCAGTGGAGGTTGAGTGGCACGGCATGTGGCCACTTCTCTGAGGGCCAGGTGCAGGCATTTGAGTGCATGTGGTGTCTTCACATTGCCTGTCGGTGTACGTACACAGATCTTGGGGGCAAGGACCAGAAAATGGGAAACGTGGGGGCTGTGCAACAAGAAGCCCTGCACATCTGCCTCGATCTGCACCAGTGCTACGGGACACTGCCAAACCAGAGTCGGGGGGGGGGCTTTCCCAGCTCTGCTACAGGAGGCAAGCTGTGGGGAATAGAGGCAGGTAACTCTTGGGGGAGATGGTGGCCAGTCGGGGGGGGGCAAGCAGGGGCTAAAGAACCCACCAGTACCCTAGAGCACAAAAAAGCTCTATGGAGAGAACAAAAAATTTAACTAGTGCCAGACTGTCGGTGCAGCATTAGAACGACCACTCTTGATGGCCATGACCCAGGTTCAGAAATGAGCTTGAGTGACTGGCCAGAGCGAGGAATACTGAGCATCCTAGAGGACATCTTCCTCTGGGGGAGGCTGTTGCTACCACTGCAAGCCTGCCACTTGCATGACCACAGATGGCAGTGGAGTCAGGCAGTGGATGTTGGAGGGGAAATGTGGGCCAAGGCTCATGGAGGCATGCTTGTTTGCATCTGCTGGGGTCTCCTAGTATGCCACCATCCCCTGGGTGGGGCCAAGTGGGAAAAAGTCATTCATGCACCATGAACTCCTGTGTGCTTGATCCCCAATCTCAGCCACTGTCACCTGCAGAGACACTTAGGAAACGTCTGTGGCGCTGGAGGAGGCAGAGGGTTGGGGAAGGTAAATGGCAGGAATGCTGGGGGGATTGGGCTGGGTCTGCCTGAAGGGTGGCCAAGCCAGACTGAGAAATTGTAAGTTTCCGTCCCTCCCCACCTGTCAGTCGTTTGTTTTTCCACACATTTAATAGATGGAATGTTTGTATATATGGAATACAGGAATTCAAACATGAGCAAAATTCCTCTTATCATATTGTTCACCCTATCACACACAACAGGTGCCACATATGGAGCCAGTTCTATCTGTGGCAGGGTAGGCAATGGAAACAACAAACTGGAAAAGATATGAGGGGTATTTTTCATGTCACCAAAGAAACACCAGTAATTAAAACTGAGTAGTAGCTCATTTTTATGACTGTATGGCAGAGCTATGCTAATGTATTCCTATTACATAGTAGAGAGAGGGGGACTGTGGAAGCATGTGGCTGGACACCTGGACTGTGTCCTTCCACAGTGGAGTTGAAGCACATGTGGTCCTCTCCACTGACCACAGTGCTGTGCCCCCCAATCAGTGCACTGTTTTCCTGCTCCACGCTCACTTCTGGTTCACTTCCAGGTTTGATTGCTGTCCCTGTATTTATTTTAGAAATGTGACCCGTAATAAAGAAAACCGTCCCTTGCTGTGTTTTCTTCTTTAAGCCTGTAAAAAAGGAAACGGTCCCTCAATGATCTGACCCCTGCCATCCTGACCTCCAACCTTACGATCATGGTCCCTGTTATATATGTAATATTTCCCTGGTGTCTAATGGCACCCCCCACCCTCCAATTGCCAGCCCTGTATTTGTATAATGTTTTCTTGGTGTCCAGTGGCACTCTCACCATCTAACTGCCAGCCCCATATTTGTATAGTGTTTCCCTGATGTCCAGTGGTACACCCACCCTCTGATTACCAGCTCCGTATTTGTATAGTGTCTTCCTGATGTGTAGTGGTACCTCCCCCCTTCACTCTGATCACCGGCCTCGTATTTATGTAATTTTCCGTGGCGTCTAGTGCCACCCTCTGATCCCATCCCCTTATATGTTTCCCTGGTGTCTAGTTGCACCCCCCCACCCTTCGATCCCTGTCCCCCTATATGTTTCCCTGGTGTTTAGTGGCATCCCCTGCCCTCTGATCCTCATCCCCTTGTATGTTTCCCTGGTGTCTAGTGGCACCCTCCCACCCTACAATACCCATCCCCCTATATGTTTCCCTGGTGTCTAGTGGCACCCTCCAATCTCCATCCCCCTGTATGTTTCCCTGATGTCAAGTGGCATCCCCACCCTCTGATCCCCATCCCCATATATGTTTCTTTGGTGTCTAGTGGCACCCCTAACCGCTGATCACTGTCCTGTGACATGAAATGAAGAAAACAGTCCCTCAATGTTTTTTTTTCTTTTTTTCTCTGTCTCTCTGTCCAAACCTGTAAAAAAAGAAAACAGTCCCCTGTCGCTCTGACCCCTGCCACCCCAACCTCCCACTTAGCACTCACTACCCCACTCCCCCCAGTACATCCCCACACACCCTCATACACCTGAATAGGTTACAGGGTGAAGATCTACTCTCCAATCGAAGACACATCTTGCTGCTGGAAGTGACAACTGCAGTATGAGAAACTAAGGTAAGTGCAATTCAATGTATTTCAGTGGGGTTTTCAAATTCGAGGCAGAACTTTGTCATGTTTGCATATTTTCACCCCAGATTTTCAACATGGCCTGTTTGGGACCCCACCTTACGACCAAAGGTGATGGAATTATGCAGATCAGGCCCAAAATGCGATTTCACAGTCACTTAGTGAAATCACCTTTCAGGTGGGATTTGGCAATTTTCACCACCATTGTTAATGAGGGAGGTCATAAGAAGGCTGTGTTGAAAATTTGGGGTCAAAATACGTAAAAATGACAGTTACAAGCATATGTTGAAATTATTCTACACTCACTCATAACTTCGGTAATTTTAAATATTTTGACCATAAATTTTCAACATAGCCCTTTTTTCATACCGCCTCATCAACATGACAGCTGTCATTTTTTCAAATCATGTCCCAAATGTGTTTTCGTACCTGTATGACATTTCGGTGTCGCGGAATCACATTTTGATGGGTATTTGAAAACGTTCACCTACGAGGTTCTTGAGGTGGGTGATAAGAAGGCTGTGCTGAAAATTTGGTGTACAAATACTGTAAAATGTCCAGGTTATTACTGAACGTTGCACTATTTCAACATTCACTTATAACTTTGGTAATTTTCAATATTTTGACTCCAAACTTTCAACATACCCATTTTTCCACACCACCTCATAAATGTGACAGGTGTCATTTTTCAAATCCTGGATGAGATGTTTTTTCGCACTTGTGTTGCAAAATGACATTTTGGGCAATATACTATAAATGCTACAGGTCATGTTTCTAAGCATAGTCATAAAATGAGTATCATGAAAATTTGGGGTAAAAATTAAAAACCACAGTTATTTTGCAGCCATATTGGCTCTGACAAGAGTTTGTTTAAAAGTGTTTATATTTGTAAAGAAGCAATTATAAGAGAAAAGAATGCCAAATTTGTTTTTTAAATAAGTTTGACATTTTAGGGCCACATTGAAGGTTTTCAGTGAGTAAAGGTGGCTGCCATATTTGTTATAGACACATAGAATATGGCAGCAGATAAAGGGCCCACCCAGTCTGTCCTTTTGTGTTTGTTTTTTTTGTAATCTTCATTTTTTTTTCTGCAGACGCTACTTAATCTATGGCACAATCTCGTCCCCCCTTACCCCTATGATTCCTTTGTGCCTGTCCCCGGCATGTTTTAACCCCACCACTGTTTTCACCACCACTACCTCTGCTGTAAGACTGTTCCAGGTACCTACCACCCTCTCTGTGAATAAGTACATCCTCGCATCCCTCCTTATTTCACTGCCCTCCAGTTTCATAGCATGCCTCCTTGTTCTAGACAACCTTTTTCTCTGGAAAAAAAAATGCTTGATACTTATTAACCCCCGTGAGGTATTTAAAGGTCTCTGTCATAGCACTCCACTCCCTCCTCTCCTCCAGGGTGTACATATTTAGCTCCTTTAGCCTCTTCTGGAAGGGCTTCTGATGCAGACCCTGCACCATGTTGGTAGCTCTCCTGTGTACCACCTCTGCTTTGTCTGTGTCCATTCTGAGACATGGTCTCTAGACCTGGACACAGTACTCGAGGTGGGTCTTACCAGTGATTTATAGAAGGCTGCACCACCTTCCTTTTCCTGCTGGCGATTCACCATCCCTATGCACCCTCATTATCCCACTAGCCTGTTACACTGCCTGACCACCTTTAAATCATCCAATATGATTACCCCAGGTCTGTTTCCTGCTTGCTCTTTGTCAGTATCACTCTGTCCATTTTGTGTCTGCTCCTGGGTTTCTATGCCCAAGTGCAGTATTTTGCACTTTTCTTGCATTGAAACCCAGCTGCTATACCCTTGACCACTCCTCCAGTCTTTTCAGATCCCTGCCCATCCTTTTCACTGCCCCCCCCCACCGACTGTCCACTCTGTTACAGATCTTCGTATCATCTGCAAAGATGCAGACTTCCTCTTCCAGTTCCACCTGGCCTTTGATATAGGAACGTATTTTCCGAAACATGTCAGGCTAGGATAATGTCTATGCTGGTGTCTTGTCTTATGTAAAATTGTCTTCAGTAAATGACAACAAAGCATAATATTTTTGGAGCGAGAGTCCTGTGATTTGGAGGTGGAGGCCTGACTTTTCCTGAGTGACTCCTTCCTTATACCTGTTGAATGCAATCCTTTTTTTACCACCCTTGCCACTTCCTTGGAGAACCATAATGGTCTCCTTATCCTTCTGCTTTTGCTTACCTCCTTTATGCATAGCTTGGTTGCTTTAGCTATGCCCTCCCTTATTCTTCCCCACTGTGCCTCTACCCCTTGCTGGCACTCCTCCACCCCTCTTAGGCAGTTCTTGAGGCAGTTCCCCATTTCTTTAAAATCTGCCCTCTAAAAGTATAGAACCCTCATCTTCGTGTGGTTTGCCTGTGCTCCTGTCTTTGTGTTGAACCACACTGTACAGTGATCACTGGTACCAAGGGGACTGTCCACCGTACCATCTTCAGTGCTGTCCCTGTTTGTAAGCACCAGGCCCAGCACTGCCCAGTCCCTAGTGGGTTCTTTGACTAGGTACCTGAGAAAAAGGCCCGTGCAGGGAGTCAAGGATGGCCCTGCTCCTTGCTGAAGCTGCAGTTGGAAGGCTCCACTCCACATCTGGCAGATTGAAGTCGCCAACTAGCAGCACCTCCCCTTAAAAGTGCCTTATCCTTTTCCTCATCCTGTGCTGGAGATCTGTATACTACTACAGTACAGACAATGGGACCAGAGCCTACCTCCAGAGACTGACCCACACAAATTCCAACCGCTCTTTTTCCTTTTTGTGACCCTGTACCTCCACAGCCTTGATATCCTCCCTCACCAATGATATAGCTCCTCATTTTCCTCCTCACTCTGCCTCTACTAAACAGAGTGTAGTCCAGTATGTTCATTTTCCGGTTGTGGTGCTCAGTACACCACTACTCCATTATAGCCACTAAATCCAGATTAGCCTCCGCCCTGTGATTTCCAGGTTTGGAATTTTGTTACCAAGGCTCACTGCGTTAGTGCACTTCATTTCCATAGTCCCCCCCAACACCCCATCTACTATACTGCTTCCCTCTCATTTCTGTCTGTTATGTTCCCTGACTTTCCCAGTGCCTCCCCTTTCCCTTTTTACTTTCACCATATCTGGTCTCATTTAATCCTGTGTTCTCCCTTACCAGCATAACATTCCACTTTCTTCTCTCTCATCCCTGTCCCTATCGTTTTGCACATCTGCTTCCCTCCTTAACACCTTACCATCTAGGGGAAGCAGTTGTTGCCTCATTTGGTTTCACACCCCCACGCCCATCTACTTTACATGCTCATCCATGTACCATTTAAATTTGCCATCAAGGACTGCTGTCCCCTTCCTAGAAGGATACAGGCCATCTCTCACATAGAGGCCCACATCCATGCAGGTTGGTCCCCAGTCCCCGATGTATCCAAAACCTCCTGCATGCACCATGCTTTCAGCCATTCATTAAATGCCCTGGTGTGGCGTTTCCTTACCTCTCCCCAACCGTACACAGGTAGCACCTCAAAAAACGCCACTGTGCATGCTACTTGCTTGAGGCCCCTCCCCAAGTCCCTGAAATTTCCATTCACTACTCCTGTCTTCTCCTATGCTATACCATTTGTCCTAATATGGACAGAGATATTCAGCTCCCTGCCAGCTACTGCTGCCCTGATGATCCACAGGATCCACTCTCCATTTCTCCCATCTGAGTCACTCCTTAAGCACCTCACCTCCCTACTCCCCCCCCCCCAGTTCACAAGTCTGTCTCCTTTACAGGTGAGTCATCCACCATCAGTTGCTTCCTCTTTGGCTGGGGACCCCCGGACTTCACTTCTGAGGAACCCCACCTCCTCCTTTTCCACTTTTATGGGTACTTTCTCTTGGTTGCCCATTTCCATCAGAAAAGTGGAGGTGTTATGTGTGGTGTAGGTGAAGGAACATGTGACGTACTCCCTAACCCCCACCCTGCCAGAGCCCATCATGGTCCATCTGCTCTGCCTTCATCTAGCACCCTCTGGGGGAGCGGTGTCAGACTTGGTGACTCCTAGGTGGGGCAGAACGACCACTGGACCCTTGCCATTTTGGCCCAGAGTCCAGCAAACTGGGCCTGCAACCCTGAGAGGTGAGCACATATGGGTAGGGATGTAAGTTTGTCATGGATGAGGTTTTAATGACTCATTGTTTGTTCATGAAATCATTAGTAAACAGTAGTAAATGCTGTGGCACTGTCATCATTGCTACATTCTGATGACACTAGTGAAAGTCATGGAAGTCCTGAATAAAGATCAGACGTCATGGAATCAATGATGTGTATGACTGCCATGACAACTTACATCCCTACATATGGGGCAGCACCTCAGTCTCCAGAAGGTCTCCCGAAAGACTGCTGCACCACAGCCATTGCACTGCACCACTCCCTTGATCCTTACCTTCCTTCGCTTGGTATCTGTGCAAGTTGTTTACCCTTCTACCTCCTTCCTGATCGTTAGTTTCTACTACCTCACCTCTTTGCTTCCCTAAAACTATTTCATAACTTTACCCTCGATAGGGTGTCTCCCGATTTCTGTTTTTTAACTCTCTTACCTCTTCCTGTTTTTGTCTGATCCTACACTATTCACTTTAATCCCGACCTCCCTGTTTTACCCACTATGCCTAGTGCCTGGGGAAGCTTAAGGCCTATCCCACTTGTTTGTTTTTCCCTCTCTATGTATTGACTCCTTATTAAGCCCCAGCACATTACAGTAAGCAGTATTAATTATCTTCTTTTGCTTAGTGTCTGTGCAAGTTCAGTTTACATTTTCTTTACCTCCTTCCTCCACTCCTGTGTTGCTACTATCTCACCCCTTTCCTTCCGTGAAACTAATTCATAACCTCACCCTAGATCGGATGTTTGCTGGTGTCCCTTTATTAACCCCCTTACGTGTTCCTATATTTGTCTGATCCTGTGTTATACAATTTAATCCTGACCGCCCTGTGCTACTCATTTCACCTGGGGACGCTTTGGACCTATCCCACTTGATTGTAATCCCCACTCTAACTAGTAGTGACTCCTTGTTAAAACTCTAGTACATTGCATTACTTTCAGACAATGTTTCTCAGATTACTATATGTAAAATGCAACATATAATTTTTTGTGCCTATTTAAGTTAGTTAATACAACCCAGCATCACTGCATTGTTATATGTTCAGCATAATTAGTAGTAGCTTATATTAAACATATATATTATAGCAATATGCACCTTTTAGCCCCGTTTTTTATAATTTATGCCACTAGTAACCCACCCCACAGTGTAATCCACTTATATCTAGTATTATTAAGCCTACTATTTACTTAAAATATTTGATGTCATGGTGCTGGACAGACAATTTTTCTCAGTATACTATATGTAGAAGACAGCGAATGTGAAGTAGCCTTCTGGCCTATTTAAGTTAGGATATGCAACGCAGCATCAATGCAAATTTATATGTTTAGCATAAAGAACTACAGCAGCTTATATTAGGTAAACATACTGGGTGAGATTTTCAAAGTTGTATACCCATTTCTTGGGCACGAGTGTGGGATTACACCTGCAAAGTCAGACCACAAAAAGTTGATCGTACTCCTGGGATGGAGTTCTGCAGTTGCATCTGAAAAATGGATGCGAGTTCTGCAGTTGCAGCAGAAAGTGCTGTAAAAAGTGGGAAGTGTCTCAAATGCATCAAGATGTATTCGAATCGGATGTATACTTCAGGAACGCATCAGTGTGGATGTAGCATGCATCCGAAATATAGATATTCAATACCTTGATGCTGGAAGGCTGCACTCTCGCTGTTAAACAAACCTCATGTTTCAGTTGTACTCGAACTAAATAGCTGAGCCGCTTTGAGTGTCATATTTAGGGTGCAGTAGCTCCTCCTGAGTTCCATCACATGCTGATGCCTATGGTGTGATGCCCTTAAGCTACAGCCCTTCAGCTAAAGGACCACAGTGGAGTAACGCTAAGGCCTGGTAGATCAAATGCAAAATGTGCCCCCCCGTCAGCTATGCTCCAGACTGGAGCACAGCAACTCAGCACAAAGTCCTGTGGAATGGAATGAAAGGCAGCTCAAAATGATGAAAGCAGGAGAATATGTTCTCTGGTTTTTGCTTGACCATACAGTATGCATCAAGAAGAAGCAAGTCACCTTCTTTGAGACTGTTATGCACTTTGTGTTCTCCTGCAGGAACAGTATGACACTGTTCAATGTAGGAGTGAACTCCATGTGCTAATTATGGAGTCATTGTATAAGGTGACCCTCAAGAAAAAGGTGGTCCAGTGCCCCATGTAAACTTCCTGCCGTAGGTAGTCTCTGAGTTTCATCCTAATCAGACACTTATTCCGCTAACCTTCTTGCCGAATCCTCATGCTTTGTAGGCTGCTCATATGCTCAACATGCTCAGTATTCACAGGCCCCTGCTCTTTCACTGGGAGCGCACGGCAGAATTTCATATTGAGGCTCATTAGCTGTTTGTGACATATGCCGAGTCACCATAGGCAGACAGACAGACAGACAGCTGGACGAAGGATTACATTCTGGATTGCTCTTTGTCATATATAGACTGGGAAGAAGCTACCTGTAAGGTTGAAGGCTCATTCCACCAGACATAGTGCTGCCTCTGTTGCTCCTGCCACGTACATTCCCATGTCTGAAATATGAAGGGCTGCTGCCTGGTTGAATGCACATGCATTCATATCCCATTACAGAATCAACTTGCTCAGTCATCATGATGCTGCTGCAGGGTCCTCAGTCCTTGGGTCTCTTTTTGCCTAATATGGGGTGTGCACCTTGCCCCTCCTCCTGAGTACTGTGAGGAGGCTGCCTTAGTGTGGAAGAAAACAAAACGAGGTGCACTAATACCCGTGGGACAGGGTCGGAATGACAAATAACACATATTCAGTTTGGTGACTAATGTTTTATATTAAGCAAGCTGGGTAGCTTTGGAATGGGTCCAAAGGTGGTAAACTGGATAAGAAACTTGTTAGCAGATAGGCAACAAAGAGATGTGGTAAACTGAGCTCAGTCTGAGGAAGGGAGGGTTACCAGTGGGTGCCTCAGGGATCAGTGCTGGCACTGGTCCTCTTTATTGTCTTTTTAAGTGGCATGCAGAGGAGCTGGAAAGGAAGGTCTGCCTCTTTGCAGATGACAGCAAAATCTGCAATTGGGTGGACACTCCGGGTGTGTGTGAAAAGGATAAGTGGTCAAAGGTATGGCGGCTGGGTTTCAGTGCACAAAAGTGCAACATTATGCACTTAGGACACAAAAATCCAGGGTGGAGTACAAAATAGGTGAAGTGGTATTGATGGCTATCAAGCAGGAAAGAGACCTGGGAGTAATTATATTTGATGTTCTGAAGGTGGCCAGCCAGTGCGACAAGGCAGTCAGGAGGGCTAATGGGATGTTGGGGTGTATAGGGAGGGGTATCGCCAGCAGAAAGAGGGAGGTGGTGTTGCCTCTGGATAGATCACTGGTAAGACCCCAAAGGGGGTAGCCTTTGAAAAAGAATCCCTGACTCCAAGAGTTGTAATTCTTAGAATTCAGTAAATAGATAGAGTACTGTGTCCAGGTCTAGAGACCACATCTCTAGAAGGACATTGACAGAGTGGGGGTGGTCCTGAGGAGGGCAACTAAAATGGTACAAGGTCTGCATCAAAAACTCTACAAGGAGAGACTAAAGGACCTCAATATGTACACCCTGGAAAAGAGGAGGGAGATGGGGGGATATGATAGAGACCTTAAAATACATCACAGGGATAAATAAGGTACAAGAGGGAAGTATTTTTCAGAAAGTAAATGTCAAGAGCAAGGAGACATGCTATGAAGATGAAAGGGGTAGATTCCAGAGAGATGTGAGGAAGTGCGTTTTCACAGCAAGAGTGGTGGATTCCTGGAACAGCCTTCCAACAGAGGTGCTGGGGGTGAAAACAGTGATAGGGTTTAAGAATGCATGGGGATAAGCACAAGGGAATCACAGTGGAAAAGGAAGGGGGAGGGAGAAAAAGTTATAGATCAGGTAGAGTCTGTGATGATAGTGTAGGTAGGGAAAAATGTGCCGACTGTGTGGGCCAAGTGGTGCCATCAAATTCTATGCTTTTGTGTTTCTATGTAAGTCATCCACTAAATGCACAACAGTGCAAAAATTGCTGAAGAGCCATTCTGGCAGCTGCCTGCAACCCACTCCCACTGCTTGCCTCACCCCGGTGCTTCAATGAATACCTTCATCAGGTGGCCTTAAGTGCGGATACTGAACGGAATCTAGGTATTTTAGAAACTGAAATTACTTACTTGAAACCATAATTCTACCACTAGTATTCTGTTTATATCCACAAGACCCACCCTACCTCTTCTGGCAAGCCTTGCTTCCGACACCTGTTCCAGCTTGCAGATCTGTGTGGAAAACAGGCAGAGTCACAGAACCACATGGTTTGAATAGTAGGCGGGTAAAGTTTGAAGATGTTTCAGTGACTGAGCATGATCGGTGAAAGACTGCCTAAGTGTGGATGTGAACTAAATAATAGTACTAGTACTAGTGTATGGTTGCTTTCCTCAAGCAACTGGTCATGGAATCAACTCGGCAGAAGGCAATACTGGACCTTGTGCTCACAAACAGGGACAGTGTGATGAGGGTAACAGTGGGGGAGCACCTGGGGAACAGTGACCACCAGTCATTGTGGTTTGAAATCACAGAAGGAGCAGAACCAAACACACAAAAACATGTATCCTGGATTTTAGGGGAGCAGACTTTGGGAAAATAGGGAGATACTTGAAAGAGGCATTAAGGGGAATGGGACGGGAATCAGGGGTTTAGGAACAGTGGGCAGTATTTAAAACCGGGATTACAAGAGCAACAGAATTATGCATTAAGCAGGTTAACAAGAGGAAAAGGAAAAGGAGGCCATTATGGTTTTCCAAAGAGGTAGCAAAGAAAGTGAAAGCCAAAAAGATTGCATTCAGACAATACAAAAAGACACAGGCAGAAGGGGATAGGGAGAAGTACCAGGAGAAGCGAAGGGAGGCAGGGAGGTCAGTAAGGGAAGCCAAAGCTCAGACAGAAGAGCACATTGCAAAATCGGTGGGTAGAGGGGACAAAACCTTTTACAGGTACATAAGTGAAAAAAGAAAGGCAAAGGGAGGGATAGTGAGATTGAAGGGGGAGGATGGGGGCCACTTGGAAGATGACAACAGTAAAGCTGACATACTGAACAGGTATTTCTGCTCAGTCTTTACTGAGGAAGAGGAGGGTAATGGGTCTGAAGGAGTACAAGGGGTGAGAATGGTGCAGAAATGGACACAAGTCCCTTTACACGAGAAAGGGTCGTGAAGGAACTGGAAGTAATAAGAGTTGATAAAGCAATGGGGCCAGATGGGGTGCACCTCAGGGTCCTTAAAGAACTCAGAGAGGTGGTGGCTGAACCTCTGGCTATCCTGTTTAGCCGATCACTGGAAACAGTGGAGGTACCAAAAGACTGGAGGACAGCAGATGTAGTCCCCTTATACAAAAGTGGGAACGAAGAGGAAGTGGGGAACTACAGACCAGTCAGCCTGACCTCAGTAGTGGGGAAGATCATGGAAGCACTACTGAAGGAGAGATTGGTGGAACATCTGGTTGTCGGTGGACTGCAGAATCCAAGGCAACATGGTTTTACCAAGGGGAGGTCATGTCAGACCAACCTCGTTGAATTTTTTGACTGGGTGACTAGGGAAATGGATCGGGGAAGGCAGTGGACATGGCCTATCTGGACTTCAGCAAGGCCTTTGACACTGTGCCACATAGAAGACTATTACACAAACTAGGGAATATGGGTGTGGGCAGGACAGTAATGTGGTGGGTAGGTAACTGGCTGGGCGGCAGGACACAGAGGGTGGTGGTAAATGGCTGTCATTCCACAGAGGGAAGAGTGACCAGTGGGGTACCACAGGGATCAGTGCTGGGACCGGTCCTATTCAACATCTTCATTAGTGACATTGCACAGGACCTAGAAGGCAGAATTTCACTGTTCGCTGATGACACAAAGCTCTGTAACAGAGTAGACACACCAGAGGGTGTAGACAGAAGGAGAAGGGACCTGCAGAAACTTGAAGAATGGTCAGGGGTTTGGCAGTTGAAATTCAATGCAAAGAAGTGCAAGATAATGCATATGGGGCACAAAAACCCTGGCACAATATATCAGTTGGGGGTGAGGATATAGCATGCACCAAGCAGGAAAGGGATCTTGGGGTTATCATCTCTGATGACCTCAAGGTAGGGAAACAGTGTGACAAGGCAGCAGGTAAAGAATAGAATGCTGGGATGCATAGGCAGGGCATCACCAGCAGGAAAAGGGAGGTCATGATTCCACTATACAAGACACTAGTAAGGCCCCACCTGGAGTACAGTGTACTGTTCTGGAGACCTTACCTACGTAAGGACATAGACAGAGTAGAGAAGGTTCAGAGGAGGGCAACAAAGATGGTACATGGATTGCATCACAAGTCCTATGAGGACAGGTTGAAGGAATTGAATATGTACTCCCTGGAGGAGAGGAGGGAGAGAGGGGACATGATAGAGACATGCAAGTATCTTACAGGGAGGAACAGGGTGCAAGAATACACTATTTGTAAGCGAAAAAAGATGTTCCAGGACTAGAGGGCATGGGATGAAGTTGGAGGGAGGACGATTCAGAGGAAATGTGAGGAAGAATTTTTTCACAGAACGGGTGGTGGACAAGTAGAACACCCTGCCTGAGGAAGTGGTGGGGGCTGAAACAATCATGGGATTTATGAATGCATGGGATAGACATAAAGGAATTCTGGCGGTCAGGGGTAAGGGGCAACAGAGTTCTAGGAAAACATAAACTGAACTTACAAACTCAAATGGGCAGATTAGGTGGGCCATAGGCCCTTATCTGCCGACACTGTCTATGTATCTATCTATTTAAATAAGTAGCCTCTAGTTTCTTCATTTGCACCCACAGTATTACAACCTCACCAATTTTGGTGTTTTATCAGCGACACTGGCAAGGGAATCCAGGGCTGGTTTTGTCTCTATGCAGATGACAGTAAGCTGTATGGGACAATGGACAGTGATGAGGGAATCTGGGAAATGCAGAATGATTTACCTAACTAGAGGGGTGGTCTAAGATGTGGCAGTTGAAATTCAGTGCCAGAAAGTGCATGGTAATGCACCTAGGAAACAAGAACACCAGGACAGAGTACTGAATGGGTAGGGTAAGAATTAGCCCTACGGCTGAGGAATAGGACCATGGAGTTATCATCAGTGACTCCCTCAAACAAGTCAGTGCAACAAGGCATATAGCAAAGCCAGTAGGATGCTGGGAAGTATCCAGTGGGGTATTGCTAGCACAAGGGACAAGGTAATATTTCCCCTATATAGATCCGTAGTGAGGCCACACCTGGAGCACTGTGCCCAGTTCTAGAGTCCTCACCTCAGGAAGGATAGATATAGGCTGGAGATGGTGCAGTGCAGGGTAATAAAATTATTCAGGACCAACATATCAGGTTCTGTAAGGAGTGCCTCGAGGCACTGAACATGTACTTACTGGAAACCAGACAGGAGAGAGGAGATATGATAGAGACATTCAAGTTTCTAAAATGAATTAACAAGGTGAACTGCAGGGAACTATTTAGTCTGAATACTAGTTTGTGGTCACGTGGACATGAGTGGAAGCTGACAAGAAAGAGGTTCAGGAGGGACATGAAGTATTATTTTACAGAAAAGGTGATGCAGCCATGGAACAGTGTACCAGCCGAGTGGTGGGTGCTAAAACCATTGGTGGTTTCAGGCACGGTTCGCACAGATCGACGAGTATAATAGTTGCTCAGGGCAACAGAAACTGGGAGGAGAATGGGGGGAAGGATGGGGAAAGCTGGGACCCCAGAGAGAGAGTAGGACTTGGGGCTAAATAGGGAACTCGAGCAGACTGGATGGACCATACTTCTTTTACTGCCATCATTATCTATGTTTTTAAACATGGTTACAAATAATCAGCCTTTTAGTTTCTGGCTTAGAGGTTAGCCACGGATAGATCAGTCATAGCCATGCTGCTACTGAAGTTCTGAAGGATGAGTTCAACAGAGATCAGAGTCCAAGTGGCAGCTCTATGAGCCCTCCTCCTAGCAGTCAGGAGAGACACGCCCTGATAGTTCCATGCCTGCTTACTTGATATGTTTGAGCAACTCCGGAGAAAATTCATCTGGAAATGGTATATTTTGAGGCTTTCTTGCTTGATTTTACCTTGTTGTCAGGATCGGTAGGCTGGAAGCTTTCCAAACTGGTGCTGTTTTCTGCAAATAATACGGTATTTCAGAACTCTTCTGAGGTCTAGTGTGTATCTCTTCCTTTCCTTATGGGGCAGAATGACAGTAGAATCAGTAACTGGACAGTGAAAAGATGAGGTGACCTGTGGTAGGAACTCTGAAGTTGTACAGCTTGTAGAATCCTGATGAAAAACCATTTTATGGCTCTCTGGCAGACAAAGCTCCTATATTGCTTACTCTTGGCAGATGTAATGATGACCAGGAAGGTTACCGTAACTGTAAGGTTGAGAAGAGAAGTGTCCCTTAAGGGGTCAAAGTTCTACTTTCTAAGAGGGTGTAGTACCAAGTTCAGACTGCACGGTGGAATTATGAGCTTTACTCTTAGATGCTGCAGAGACACAGCCCTAATGAGTCTTCATACATGTGGGTGAGATCATTCGAACCTATGAACATATGAATAAGCCAGCATATTCTACTAACCTTTCATTAAAGGCGGTCTCCATGAGCTTGCACATAATTGTGGTCAGATTGACCGGTTTATAATTCCCAGGTTCATTCTTGAGACAGCTCTTTTGGAGGGACACCACATGTGCCGTTCTCCTACAGCACCATGCCCGACTCCAGTGAACTGCTGAACAGGCCTGTCAGTGGCCCTGCAACCTATTCTGCTAATTCCCTCAGTACGCTTGGATGTACTCTCCAGGCCTGGTGATTTGTCTGCTTTCAGTGTTAGCAGCCTCTCCCTTGCTCTCTCTATCCTCCTCTGTCACTACATCCATGATCCCCTCTACCTGCTCCTCTTCTGTAGGCACCGGTTCATCCTGTTCCGACGGAACAGAGGTACTCATTTAGTATCTTTGCTTTTTCCCCGTTATCCTCCACCCACTCCTCTCCATTCTTAAGCCTAACAGTCCCATCCTTCTTGTCCAGTGTCTCACTTACATAGTCAAACAAGGCCTTCTCCCCCTTCTTAATTCCCTCAGCTATCTGATGTTCCTTCTGTGCCTTAGCCTGTTGGACTCTTACTTGCCACACTAGCCAACCTTAGGGAATTCTCCCTATCCACCTCTCTCTTGGTCTTCCTGAATTTCCTAAAGGATAATCTCTCTTCCCTTACTGCCTGGGTGACTACAAAACTGAACCAGCTGAGTGCTTTGGCGCTCGAGTTCTTTCCTCAAAGCCTAACACCCTCCTTTGTGGCAACCATAAATCCTTCCTTAATGATGGACCACCTTTGGTCCACCCCCATATGTGCCCTGATGCCTGCCAGGTGGCTCCTTAGCACATTGCCCATCTTTCTGAAGTCTTTCCTCCTAAAACCCAAGATTTCGGTCTTAGTCGAGATGCTTCCCTGCCCATGTCAGCTTGGAACCACACTGTGTGATGGTCACTCCCACCCAGGAGCTCTCTGACCTCTGACCGTTATGTCCTGTACATGCTCCCCATTCATGAGCACCAGATCAAGGATTGCCGTCTCCCTTTGCTAACCCTTCCTCACTCCCACCACCTTCTCCCTCCAGACGTCTTCCATCTGTATGGGGGGGGGGGCACTGATCCAAGCAGTCCTCCTGATAGTTTTAGGAGAAGAGTTCCTAAAGCTGTCACTTGAACTTGGAATGTAGCAGGTTTAAGACCGTTGTCAAAGCCATCATTGAAAAGCTGCAGTAGCAGCGTCATGGATATGGCTGTTCTGTCCGTACCCCAAACTCTGAGCCAGAAAGAAATTTTCTTCAGATCTGTAATACACTTTATAGTTTGATTGTCGCCATGAAATAAATCTTGTTATCTCGTCACATCCTGTGAGTGCTCCACACCTCCGAAGGAGTCCCTTTCAATATCTGTCCTGAGAGGGGTAGGTTGCAGATGTTCAGGTGAATTACTAGCCCTTGGTGGAGTAACTCGGGTTGTCGGGGAATGAAATGGGTTTCTCCACTGCTGCTTGCTTGAAGTAAGGGAACAGCCAACACCAACATGGGGAAACTAGTTCCACTGTTGCTTTGTACTGTGGTATCTTGCAACTGACTCTCAGTAATAGGGGGGGGTTAGTGGGAAGGTGTACAGTACAAGAGTCTCGGCTGTCCCCAATGTAAGTAAAATGCATCCCAGGCGAATACCTGGTCATGCATGACCAGGGAGAAGAACTGTGGTGTTTCATTGTTGTGCCTGTTGCTGAGCAGATCTAACACCGGCTGTCTCCAGTAATGTATGAGAGTTCAGATGGTGTCATAATTGAACTCCAGTGTTACGACAGCCCTGCGGCCAGTAGTCCGAGAAAGAAAATGTACAGGTTTTTCAGTTTTGTTTTCTACTCACTTGTATGAATTCTGTATATCACTCTGAATTGCGTGCTTACCTCTAAACATCAGATGATACATTATATATAAAATGATTGACAAAGCTACGGCTCCAGAGGTGCACGAGGCTCTTCTGAAGCACATCCCATGCAAGTTAAATCTCATCAGACTGAGGCCTCTAAAAGTACTGTGAATACTTACGAAAAACATCCCATAACATCTTAAAAAAACAAGGAAACAATCATGTCTCCAGTCCATCTCTTGAAATTTGTGTCACCGATGGCAAACAATTTAGTGTCTCCCTGATTCCTACCACTTGTATGCATGAAATGTATTTAAACCCCTGTTCTACCATTCTTTAGCAAAACATGACATCTAGTGGTGTAATATGATATTACAGTCAAGAAAAAAAAATATTGGTCCTCTTTCTTTTAGTCTGCTTCTTAGTCAGTGTTTGGAGACAGAATTTCTGGTACAGACCAAATAAACTATCCTGCAAGTTTTAGTGTATTCCAGTTGCGGAAGGCAAAGCATTTTAAAGGGAAAACGTCCATCTAGGATTAAATTAATATTGTTACCTATGGAAATCTGCTTTACATAAGTTGTTGACCAAACCTGTAACAATTTTAGGGCCAGAATTATAACCCATTCAGTTGCCCCTCCCTTTATAGCTGCAAGCATCCATTTTCTAAATCACAGGCACAGGAAATGACATCACATCAGGGGAAACACATATAGTTGAGAAATATTTTAACCAGGAGAGACGCACTAAGCTGAAGCTTGAGTCCAGGTGTGACCTGGGAGCGCAAGAAAGTTAACTGACTTGCTCAGGATCATACAGTAATCAAACAAACAAAAACCCAGGGGAAGAGTACACAATGGGGGGTGAGATACTGACAACAGTAAAATAGGAAAGGAACCTGGGGTAATTATATCAGATGACCTAAAGGTGGGCAAGCAATGTGAGAAGGCAGTAAGGAAGGCTGGGGAGATACTGGGATGCATAGGGAGATGCATCAATAGTAAAAAACAGGAAGTTGTTATCCCTCTGTACAGACAGTTGGTGAGACCCCATCTGGAGTACTGTGTGCAATTCTGGAGACCCAATCTCCGCAAAGACATAGACAGAGTGGAGGCTGTCCAGAGGAGGGCAACCAAAATGGTGCAGGGTCTGCACCAGAAGACATGTGAAGAGAGACTTAAGGAGCTTAATATGTATAGCCTCGAGGAAAGGAGGGAGAGGAGGGACATGATTGAAACTTTCAAGTACCTCAAGGGAATCAACAAAGTCCAAGAGGGTAGCATCTTTCAGAAAAAGAGGTGTGCAAGAACAAGGGGGCACAATTTGAAGATAGAGGGGATGGCTCAGAGGTAATGTAAGGAAGTATTTTTTCATGGAGAGGGTTGTGGATGATGGAACAGCCTCCTGAGGAGGTTGTGGAGTCAAGAACAGTGGGGAATTCAAGAATGCATGGGACAGACATAAGGCAGTCCTAGTGGGGGGGTAGGAGGAAGTAAGCTGTTGGTTAACTAGGATCTGCAGCTTATCTGTTAGGTAGGAAAATGGGCAGACTAGGTGGGCCAAGCGGCTCTTATCTGCCATCAAATTCTGTGTTTCTATCTTTAGAAGCACTATCATACAATATAACCTCCTCCCCTCACCTTCTACCTTGCCTCCCCTCATCCTCTCTCCACCACTTCCCTTCTACTCCCATTCCCTCTTCCCCTTCTTATACTGACATCCTGCTCTGATCCTGCACAGCCCTCTCACCCGACACCCTCTGTTAACACTTCCCACTACTGGCACTGCCAGTATGCTTAGTATAAGCCTCCCTCACCAGTGACGAGGCCAACCTTCGGGGCTGATTTTCAGTATATATTCTCTCTCTCCAGTTGTTGTCTCACTGTTACCCCCTCTCTTCCTGATCCAACCCCTCCCCTTGTTCACTCTCTGTCTCCCTTCCTCCCTTTTTTTTTCTCTCTTGTGTTGGCAAGCACCTTTGTATATAGTGTTTACTTATTTCAGTCACACGTCGCCTCTTGCCTAATTTGCCTTAATTGTTGTTGTCCTGTTATGGCCTCCCGTAAGCTGTAGTTTTGTTTGTTACTGTAATGACCCTGATGTGGAACCTATGTAATGAGCCTGTACTCAAAGGTTAATCCGAGATCTTAATAATAAATAAATAAAAAAATATCAGCATAATCAATCAAAGGTATAATCTGTATTAGAATTATAGTTTTTAGTGTTTGTGAATCTAAACAGTGTTGATTTTTATGTAGTAGGCCAATTCTCTTACTCAGCTGAGAAGTTAGTCTATCAACATGTATTTCCCCAAACCTGATTATTCATCCAAAAACCCACATATTTATAGGATTCAGCATACTCCAGAACAGTTCCATCGCCATCCAGTATAGAAAGCTCATTACAACTTTTTAATTTAGTTGGTGCCTCAGATAACATGAACTTAGTTTTAGAAGAATTTAATATCAATTTAGAAGATGTAAGATAAGACTGGAGGCTATTGAAACTGCTCTGCAGTGTGTCCTGAACCACAGAAACAGATGACCCCGAAGTATACAGTATTGTATCATCAGCAGGAGGAACAAAATGGGGAGAGATACTGTGGGTTAAGCTGGAAAGGAAAATGGGGCCAGCCATCCGCACAGGTGTGGTCTATAGACCACCAGCCCAGGAGGAAGAAACAGATAGGGAGCTGATGCTAGCCATCCAAAGGATGGCAGACAAGGTGAGGTAGTACTGGAGGAGACTCACATACCAGACGTGGACTGGAGCATCCCAGCAGCAGCATCAACTAGAGCAGATTTATCCTGGACTCCTTCAGGGTGCCTTCCTCAAGCAACTGGTCATGGAACCAACTCGGCAGAAGGCAATACTGGACCTTGTGCTCACAAACAGGGACAGTGTGATGGGGGTAACAGTGGGGAGCACCTGGGTAACAGTGACCACCAGTCATTGTGGTTTGAAATCACAGAAAGAGCAGAACCAAACCACACAAAAACACGATCCTGGATTTTAGGGGCAGACTTTGGGAAAATGGGGAGATGCTTGAAAGAGGCATTAAGGGAATGGGACAGGAATCAGGGATTGAGGAACAGTGGGCAGTATTTAAAATGGGGATTATAAGAACAACAGAATTATGCATTAAGCAGGTTAGCAAGAGGAAAAGAAAGAGGAGACCATTATGGTTTTCCAAAGAGGTAGCAAGAAAGTGAAAGCCAAAAGATTGCATTCAGGCAATACAAAAAGACACAGGCAGAAGGGGATAGGGAGAAGTACCAGGAGAAACAAAGGGAGGCAGGGAAGTCAGTAAGGGAAGCCAAAGCTCAGACAGAAGAACACATTGCAAAATCAGTGGTTAAAGGGGACAAAACCTTTTACAGGTACATAAGTGAAAAAAGAAGGACAAAGGGAGGGATAGTGAGACTGAAGGGGGAGGATGGGAGCCGCGTGGAGGATGACAACAGTAAAGCTGACATATTGAACAGGTATTTCTGCTCAGTCTTTACTAAGGAAGAGGGGGGTAATGGGTCTGAAGGGAGTACAAGGGGTGAGAATGGTGCAGAAATGGACACAAGTCCCTTTACACGAGAAAGGGTCCTGAAGGAACTGGAAGTAATAAGAGCTGATAAAGCAATGGGGCCAGATGGTAAGTACTCTCAGGGTCCTTAAAGAACTAAGAGAGGTGGTGCTGAACCTCTGGCTATCCTGTTCAGCCAATCACTGGAAACAGGGAGGTACCCAAAGACTGGAGGACAGCAGATGTAGTCCCTTATACAAAAGTGGGAACAAAGAGGAAGCAGGGAACTACAGACCAGTCAGCCTCACCTCGGTAGTGGGAAAGATCATGGAAGCACTACTGAAGGAGAGATTGAGGAACATCTGGTTGTCAATGGACTACAGGACCCAAGGCAGCATGGTTTCACCAGGGGAGGCCATGTCAGACCAACCTCATTGAATTTTGACTGGGTGACTAGGGAGGTAGATCAGGGAGGGCAGTGGACATGGCCTATCTGGACTTCAGCAAGGCCTTGACACTGTGCCACATAGAAGACTATTACACAAACTGGGGAATATGGGTGTGGGCAGGACAGTAGTGTGGTGGGTAGGTAACTGGCTGGGTGGTAGGACACAGAGGGTGGTGGTAAATGGCTGTCACCCACAGAGGGAAGAGTGACCAGTGGGTACCACAGGGATCAGTGCTGGGACCGGTCCTATTCAACATCTTCATCAGTGACATTGCACAGGATCTAGAAGGCAGAATTTCACTGTTCGCTGATGACACAAAGCTCTGTAATAGAGTAGACACACCAGAGGGTGTAGACAGAATGAGAAGGGACCTGCAGAAACTTGAAGAATGGTCAAGGGTTTGGCAGTTGAAATTCAATGCAAAGTGCAAGATAATGCATATGGGGCACAAAAACCCTGGCACAATATATCAGTTGGGGGTGAGGATATAGCATGCACCAAGCAGGAAAGGGATCTTGGGGTTGTCATCTCTGATGACCTCAAGGTAGGGAAACAGTGTGACAAGGCATCGGGTAAAGCAAATAGGATGCTGGGATGTAAAGGCAGGGGCATCACCAGCAGGAAAAGGGAGGTCATAATTCCACTATACAGGACACTAGTGAGGCCCCACCTGGAGTACAGTGTACAGTTCTGGAGACCATACCTACGTAAGGACATAGACAGGGTAGAGAAGGTTCAGAGGAGGGCAACAAAGATGGTGCATGGGTTGCATCACAAGTCCTATGAAGACAGGTTGAAGGAACTGAACATGTACTCCCTGGAGGAGAGGAGGGAGAGAGGGGATATGATAGAGACATACAAGTATCTTACAGGGAGGAACAGGGTGCAGGAAAACACTATTTTAAGCGAAAAAGATGTTTCAGGACTAGAGGGCATGGGATGAAGTTGGAGGGAGGACGATTCAGAGGAAACATGAAAGAATTCTTCACAGAACGGGTGGTGGACAAGTGGAACACCCTGCCAGAGGAAGTGGTGGGGCTGAAACAATCACGGGATTTAAGAATGCATGGGATAGACATAAAGGAATTCTAGAGGTCAGGGGTAAGGGGAAATAGACTTCTAGGAAAACAAACTGAACTTACAAGCTCAAATGGGCAGACTAGGTGGGCCATAGGCCCTTATCTGCCGACACTGTCTATGTATCTATGTATCTATGTAGCATATAGATGGTACAGTGAACTTCCAACATCTGAATGAAGATCTGGTCTGTTGGTATTCTGCTCCAAAATTCAGCCACCATGATGTCTACACTGTTACGGGCTTCATCCAGTTTTTTGAACTGGTAGGTTCTCCCACCATAAGTGATGCGGAGAGGAACTGGAGACAGGAGGGAATGCGTCATCCCCAAGCCCTGCAATTGCCGTCGAAGGGGATTGACAAGCTTGCGGTGACTTCGGGTCGCATAGGACCAGTCTGGAAAAATCTGAACTTCTCGGTCCTCTTTGGTCAGGGGATAATTGGCTCTCACCCACTGTAGAATTGCCTCACGGATTCAGGGCCACCTGTAACATGCAAAATCATATGGGCAGTCTCCTGGTAGTTCTGTGCCCTCCAATAATTGAGTCTATAAACCCTTTTTAAAGTAGTCCAGTCCATGTGTACTTCAGGAGGGATGCAAGACTGCTGCCACTGGGTGAGAAAAGAAAGGAGGTTTCCCCTTCCAGGTCCTCCAGGACTCCAACCAGTTGCAGATTCATGGCCCGGTTAACGTTTTCCAGCATTTCTACTTGGTCTCGTAGATGATTTAATTCAAGTTGGATTTGGCTAAAGCTGCTTGCGTTGTTTGAAAGCGTTCCCTGCAGGTATAGCTATCTTAAGGGCAGAATGTCTCTTTATGTCCTGGGCTCCCAGTCAGTCCAGAACCTGCTCTAGCTTACAATCTGTCTCTCAAACAGTCTGTAGTACAGAGTCCCATGATTGTGGGTCTCCTACACTACTTGAGCTCGTGGTTTTATCTGGTGCTTCCTGCTGGGCCTGTGGTGGGGTGGCTGCTGTGTAGTTTTTGAACTGGCTTCGCCATTCGTTCCCTTTGGGTGACCCATCTCAAAAGTGGTATCGTTTGGTTCAGGAATGCAAGAGCCATCGAACTCTCAAGTGGAAAATTTATAAATGTTGCTGTTAAATAAAGTTAAAGTTCAGTTAATGCAGAGCTAGGTGCAGAGCTGCAGAAGAACACTTCCTGTCATGAACATGGCTCTCTGGTGCCCCCGTGGTACATTTCTAATGTGCACCCCTTTGGTCTATGCCCAAAGGTCGTACAAGTAGTGCACTAGCACAGAAAGATAGTGGGAGGGGGCCTTGGTATCAAAGATGCTAGTAGCATGGAGGGCTTTGTACTGTGCACAGTGGCACCCCAATAAACTCAAGATGTAGTGACCAATATTCAGGAAGAACTACCTAAAGCAGTGCCCGACAGGATCATAGCTTTGCAAGTTGGAATGTTTGTTCTGGCAAGGGGGTGATGGTGGTATGGGTATGGGGCTAGAAGGAGGGAAACCACAGGATGACAGAGAATGAAGGAGCATGTAGTGCCACTAGACCACCAGGGCAGACCAGCGAGGGACAAAACAAGTGCAGCACTGCAAGGAGCTACAAATGGGCCTTGTGCCTCCTTCTTGTTTCTACACATCAGTGACAAGGTGAGGAAGAAGCCAGAAAGGTATGGGTCAAGGAGGTTAGAGGGATGATTTCAGGAGTAGCGCCAAATTCTCGGGGCATGGGTCAAGGTGTGGTACTATTCACCTGGCGCCATGCCATGGGACAACCCCTGTGGCTGCTGAACTTTGAGTATGCTATTAGTTGCACACAGGGACGGTTTTAGAATTTTGGGAGGCCCCCAGCAAAATCAATGACAGGGGCCCCCACCCAGTTATCATTGTACACGCGGCCTATGTTTTACTTGAATTTTATGGAATTAAAATACTTAGGTGCTTTTTTATTGTGGCTTAGATGCAGGAATTCAGGCTCATGGAAGACCGCTCAGGGCTGTGGCAGTGTGGCGTGTGGGGAGGGCAGTCTTGGCTGCTGGGCATCATCTCAATATCAAGAGTTCCAGAGAATGTGAAGAATTCCTGGCTGCAACTCCGCACTATTCTTTTTCAACGATCTTGGTGTACCAACCATGTTCTTCTTGTCAGAATAGCCCTCTTAGAACAATAATGTTACAACAAAAAATCTAAACAAAACTGTAGCAATCAGTAACAAAAATCAGGGGTCCGTCAAGAAAACACACCGAAATTCAGTTTGTCCCTATATAGGCTACAAGACCCAGTCCATGCAATATTTCAGAGTTTGGTTGTTCACTCTGCAAGACCCTCCACACGTCTAAAAATCAAGGGGGGGGGGGAGGTGTGACCTTCTTGGAATCCCAGAAAATAATAGGATCTGTTTTGTTTCAATCATAGGTTTACATCAGGTTTGAACAAGAAAATAAATGGCCCTCCAAGCAAATGCAACAAGCAAAGCCTAATGTTTAAAATGAAGAACAAAAACAACATACGCAAACTGAATCACAATTCTGCTGCTTAACTTGTAGAGACATACCAAGAGTTCTCTGCAGATGTGAGTTGTTTGAACTTACAAGTCTCCCACCAAGAGTTCATTACCACATTTACAGACTGATTTAACTTATGAGGCCCTCATCTCAGTGTTTTATCTAGCCATGGACATCCTTCTCCAGCCACACACGCAAGCAGTCAGACACGCTAGAAACCCAGCATAGCAGGTTCTAAACTCATGAGTTGAAATGTATCGTAACTGTCTTGTCTAAAAAGTGTTTAAACTGAGTTGGGGGCTGATCCTGGATCAGTCCCCCCACACACACATACACCCTCAGCATTTATACACTTAGTTTTAATGCAAGCCAGAGTTAATCTAGTCAGTCTGTAGACACCACTGACTCTATAAAATGGAAATCATCATGACCCCCAACAACAATTAACTGCAAGTTATAGAGGCAGACTTGACTGCAAGTTTCCAGTATTTGCAACCCTTCTATGCAGACGTTGTCAGTTTAAAACGTGACTTCTACAGGCACCACCATGTGACCAGGGCTCCCACAGAACAACAACAGAATCCTTTCCCTTTTGCCCACAGGTCAGGTAGGCTAACTCATTCACAAAACAAAGCAAGGACGCCACTCACCACCTTGAACTTTTGGCCCACTTCCCCTGTGTGTCCTTGTTGGCAGGTTCACACCCCACGGCCCCCACAGTTTTGTGGAAGACCACACTGAACGGCTCCCTTTCCTTGCTGTTGCCCTTGGCTTCCCAGAGCCTCACTGCATAATCTTCATAGATCCTTGCTAGTCAGCCCTCCATCTCCCCCGTCTCTCCAGTGCTGCTGCTCCCTGTGCCCCCACTTCAGCCTCGTCAGTGGGTGACAAGGGGAAGAAACGCTGCTCAGCAGCTTGGACAGGTCCGATGGGAAGAAGATCAGCCCCCAAATCACAAAGCAATGAAGGCACTGAAAACGAGAGGCAGGACAGTTTTCTTTGTCAGGCAGAAAGTGCTAGGGCTTGCAGGTTCCTTCCAGCCATGTCTCAAATCGTGCATGTTGGCCACAAGTCGAGGGTCCCATGACACTCCTGACACCACCCCTCTGGGATGCAAAAACATGTCAGATAGACCACCATTGACTGGATTCTATGCCTGCCACTAATGGTAAAAGCACTGCCTCAGAGACAACCTACAGGGCACAAAACCACCTGGGCTAACAAAAAAGAAAACTTTTTGTACATGCATGAGTATGGGATGTGCCTAGATACGCCACTCTGAGGAGCAACAGCAGGGACCTTAATACAGGCAATAGCACATGGCTTTAAAAAACAGCAGACTGACTGAACCAAAATGTTTCTGTATGTTGGGGGCCCCCACAACTGTGGGTTTTGTAGGTACCCAATGCCAGCCCTGGTCACACAGCTTATGACTGACCAGTAACATCTGGAATGGCAGTCAGCACACGTTTATGCAGCGCTGCTGTCGCAGGCAAGAACTGCCCATGCAGACAGCAGCACCTGTATATTGTAGATTTGGTTGACAGTAGTATGGGGAGGCTTATGTGTATCAGTTACCCTCACCCACCTCTGTGACTCAGTATAGGGTCCCTGATGTTAATCAAGTGAAAGGCTACATTAGAAGCACAGACATCCCGACAGTCACAATGTTGCCAGCTATAATTGAGAACTGAAATTCTATACATACATAGAAACATAGATTGTGATGGCAGATAAGGACTGCTTGTCCCATCCAGTCTGCCCAATTCCCCACCTACTGAGGAAGCAGCAGATCCTAGTTAACCAAGGATCACAGCTTGTCCAATGGAAGTAGGGGAGATGGGCAGACTGGGTGGGCCAAGAGGTCCTTATCTGCTGTCAATGTCTGTGTTTCTATGTATAGATGGAATTTCAGTTCTCAATTATAGATGGCAACATTGTGACTGCTGGAATTTATGTGTGTACCCCAGGGGTCGTGTTGATGGTATTTTTGTGTTGATAGCGCTGAGCGATGCCTCCATATGTAACCCCTTACCTGGGACCTGGGTTCGGGGAGAAAACTGTTGCTCGGTATTTTGGCTAGGTTTGACTTCTGCGCAGGGGCACCCAGGTAACTCCGGACACAGGAAGCAATAACTGTGATGTCCAAAGCAGGAGTGGGATTCTAGAGTGTGGCTTTTATTCACAACACAACTGAACAATAAAACATAGATGGACCCCCACAGGGCTACACTCCTGGTGATGCAGATTTACGGAGATAAGAACACATCTTCCACACACTGTAACCCTCAGGTTTAGAAACACACTGGGCACTCAGCCTGAACTTGTACTTTTCTCTGGATTTCCTTGGCCTGGCACATCCAACCAGCCTTGGACTACTTCCCAGCATGGCACATCCGGCCAGTAACTGGACCACTTTCCATATGGCATGGAACATTAGTCGGTGGCTCCCTAAACCACCCATGAGCACATACAGGCTCTTCCTCCATCTAATCCCATGTCTGGGTACTTTCCCCGAACACTGGCCAAGTGCCTGGAAGAAAGCTACAGGTGTCCCAAAGCGAACCCGTAGAGGTGAATTTGGTTACTCCAGATGGGGGGGTCTCCCACCTCTTGCTCCCATAATTCATACCCGGCCATTCCTTTGTCCTAGAACACCTCTTCTACTGAAAACTCTGGGTTTGTAGATTATCACAGTAAATGTATTTCACATTCAGTCTACAGTCTCTGAAACTCCTGTGTCCTGACATGTGACATACTTTTTTAAATGGCATAGTCCATCCCTGTAGACTCCCACATATTTAAGGCGTTCAAGTCACACACTCGTTAAGCACTATACTTGGCAATCCTTTCCTGACCCACAGTAGCAGATACTTAAAACAACAGTCTCTGGTGAAACATAGGCCCTTTGTTAGAGCAGACTCACCCCTGATTTGCAGGTCTCTACAGGCTTCTTTCACAAGAAAACCAAACTAATTCTTCAGGGTGCCACAGCCCAACATAAGGCAGCTTTCTCTCTTCACCTAGCCAGCCCAAGGGATTGCCCCTGGAAGCTGGCTGTTGGCTCCCCCCATCCCCGCAGGGATGGGGCCCTGAACCAACTGGGGAGCAGTCTCCACCACTTTAACTGAAGTACTTCTGTGTCCTTCTTATTGTGAGAACACGCACCAAACTCCAGCTAGCTCTGTATCAGAGCTGAGGGCTCTGAAGGACTGCACACAGCAGAACACCTCCTTCTTCTAGTGAACCCACTTCAAACTCTCCCGAAGACTGAATTCAAAAACCTCTCAACGTTCTATCTAACTCCCAGCTGCAACATTCCAATGTGGCTTATGCTGCTGTGAGAATTCTATATGATGTCATCCCTCAGTCTCGGCTGAGACTGAGAACAGAGTGAGACAGTGTAAAATCCATTTAACTGGAGTTTCACAAGCTGCCTTACCTGCCTGCCACTAGATCTAACTGGGATTCTTGTAACCCCGGGTGATGGGGGTCACGTGTGCTTCTAATGTAGCCTTCACTTGATTAACATCAGGGAACCTGTACTGAGTCACAGAGGTGGGTGGGGGTAATTGATGCACACGGGCCTCCCCATACTACTGTTCAAATCCGCAATACACAACAAGGTGCTGCTGTCTGCATGGGGCAGTTCTTGCCTGCGACAGTGGCGCTGCATAGACATATGCTGACTGCCATTCCAGATGTTAGTGATCAGACATAAGCTGCGTGACCAGGGCTGACGTTCGGCACCCGCAAATAGGTAACTCCTTTTTGTCATCTGTTAAATTTTGATGATCATGATAATAGGCCACCACTGTGTAATGTAAAACACCTGTATATTCAGCTTGATCTGTGTTTGTGTGTTTGTAGAACTATAGACAATAAATGGAACAGCAGATCTGCCATCGGGGTATCTCTTGCAGCAGGCCACACCTATAGAACTATAGCCACCAGGCACTAGGACTGCATGGAAACTTTTCTAGCTAGCAATCTACAAGGAGGCTGCCCACTCTGACATCATACATTGACGTTGACCAATCATGCAAGAGTGGACGGCCCACGCATCCTCCTCAGTTTTTAGCACCATCGATCATTGCACATTGGACTTCAGGGTGCTCCGCCAGCTCCAGTCGACCACCTTTCGCCAATTTTCTTCATCAAAACTCCTCTTTTTTGTGTTTTCTCCCTAGTGTGCCTCACTTTAGTAATAAAGTGATCTTCCTGATTCCATTTATGCCAAAAACCATCTCCGGGAACCTTTTCAAAAAGTGTGATTTCGGTCAGAAGATATCTGAGAAGGACGACCATGAAGCCCACATCTGCTGTCTACGCCAAAAGCGTGACACCCAGGCTTGCAAGATCTGTCGCAACATCAACTAGGCCACCAGGAAGTGCCAAGAGCAGACTCTTGAAACTTGTCTGTTAAAGCAGAAGGTTGCCCAGATGGAGGAGCTTCAGGCTCAGAATTCCTCCACTTTTCCTTCAACGTCTGCGGGCTTGCAGCCTTCCAAGGCTGTGGATAAATTTTCGAGGAAGCATAAACTTCGGGACAAGGACCAGCTCAGGGAAAGAACCTGGTCCTCCTCGTCTCGATCCTGGTTGCTGCTTTATGCGCTGACCGTGGTGGGGCCGTCCTAGTCATCGGTGGCAACCCTCTCTGCCTCGCACGCCCTTACCTCTGCAGGTCTACTTTTGACGGCTTCTCCCACCAATGTTTTGGTGGTGGGGGGTTGGTTCCAGGGGCTCTGGTGCCCACTAACTTTACAGTCCCTGTTGTTCAGGCCTCTGTTTTCCATGGGCACCCAGTCAGGTGATTCTGCTGGCTTGTTGTCGCTGAGCTCAATGTTTGCGGTTGCCGGGTCACAGCAACTACCCGCACCACCAACCATGGACGTTTCCTCGGTCATTGTCTCGGGCCAGGAGCCTCTCTCTTCTCCTGAGTCTGCTCGGCCTGAGCCCTGGTCGCCGTCTCCATCCCCGACACCGTCCCATGCCATGGAGCTCCCCTACAGGCCTTAGCCTGCACAGCCACCCTCCCTAGTGCTGATTCCATCACTGACCCCAGTGTTTCCCCTCCCAGTGCCAATAGTGGAGGACATCCATTCTGTGCTTACTGCCTTATGGGATTTAATGCAGGCTAAGCTTGCTCCTCCCCAAGGCCTGTCCCCTCTTCCCCGGTAGGACAAAGGCCACTCCATGAACCCTGGACCCTCACTCCCCTCTCAGGACTTGGGAGACGAGGGTGGGTGCCGTCCATACCTCATTCCTCCCCCAATGAGGGCGATGACAGGGGAGAGACCACTTACAACTCCTCCTCAGCAATGTCATCCAGTGGTGAGGAAACCCCGAGGTATATCCCACAGCCTCCCCCACCCGGATGATCCCTCCTTTATCTCGGTTGTGAGACAGTTACAGTCAGCCATTGGCTTTGACACTGAGCAGCAAGATCCCACTCATCATTAACCGCCACTTATTTAAGGCTTTCAGATGTCCCTTCTCTGGTCATTCCACTTTTAATAAAGCCTTTTGAAGATGCCCCTGTGGCAGCCTGGCATCAACCCAATTTGATTACTGCCATACTAAAGAAGGCAGACAAACTATATCAGGCTCCAGCAGGGAGGCTTTTCTTCACAGATTAGGCTCAGGTGGATTTGGTGGTCATCAGTGCTGCCCAAGACCGCACCAAGAGGGCCAAGCGCCTCAGCTCCTTGCTCTCGGAAAAGGAGTTGCAAAGGCTGAACCACATTGGCAACCTTTGCCTCTGCCACACTGACCATCAGGGTACTGAACTACATTGCCCAAATGGTCCAGTACCAGAACCAGCTCGGGGACCAAGCCCTTGAATCTACCTGGGCTCCCGTAGGACCCCATAAAACAGCAGCTGCTGCATTCTCTTAAAGCAGGGTCCAACATTGGCACTCAACTCCTTAGGGCTGCATACGACACCGTGTATGCCTCAGTTATGGCTGCTGTGGCAGGCATTTGCCTTCGTAGACATTTATGGTTGAGGTTGTCCGGCTTTTCCCAAGATGTCCAATTGCACATCCTGAATGCCGCCTTCAGGGGTTACAAGTTATTTAGCTCAGATGTGCAGCACATATTTTGTCAACTGCAAGCCTGTGGCTGCACCCTATGGCTGTTCCTCTCCATGCACCAGACTAACCAGCAGAAAAGTAGTCAGCAAGCACCCTTTTATTGGTCCACCCATAGACCCAAGCTCTCCAGCAAACCCCAGGCTAAGTGCCAGGCAGCCCCAAAGTGGCCATACTCTAGAACTTCTAGAGTGGCCTCCAGAAAACCCCCAGTTAGTTCCTCTTACCCTTCAGACCACATTCAAGTATTCTGGGAGGAAATCCACTTCTTGTTGCAAAAAAGGGCCATAGAACCCGTACCAGAGACTTAACAGGGCAGAAGATTCTGTTCTCACTTCTTCCTGGTGCCCAATTGCACAGGAGATGTCAAGCCCATTATGGACCTCCAGTACAAATAAATTCCCGATTGTGACACTTTAAAGTCTGCTGACCCTTCTGCACCTGGGAGACTGGATTTGCTCCTACAACATGAAGGATGCCTTATCTGCACATCCAGGTGCATGCCTTCCACAGACAGTACCTCAGATTTCACTTCCAGGGGGGCACACTTCCAGTTCCAGACCTTACCCTTTGGCTTGTCCTCAACACCTGAGGCGTTTACCTAATGCCTGGCAGTAACCCTCAGGCGGGAGGGACTCTGTGTCTTCCCCTACCTGGACGACTGACTTCTCAAAGCCCAGTCCAGGGAATGCCTTTTAAAGACTTTGAAACATACTACCAGTCTGTTCCAGGATCTGGCCATTATGATCAACTTGCCCAAGTCAGTCCAGACCCCCTGTCAGCACCTTCAGTACATAGGGACAGTCCTGGACGCTGCTCAAGGCATGGCCCTCCTGCCCCAGGACTGGGTGAATCACCTTATAGCCCAAGCCCGCCTGCTCTACAGCAGCTGCTTTGTCTCTGTCAGAGATTTTATATGGGTTTTGGGTCTGATGGTGGCCATAGTCACAGTGCCCCTAGCCAGATTACATGTGAGGATTCCTCAGTGGACACCGTTGGTCCAGTGGGACCAGTGTACCTATGATCTGGAACAGCAGGTCCTGGTCTTCTCTCCGGTGAAGAGAATTCTACTTTGGTGGATGGAACCCAGCAACTTGCTAAGAGGGGTTCCATTCCTCATTCTTTCTCCTCAGCAAATATGTACAGCTGATGCCTCGGGGTTGGGAAGGGGGGGCACATCTGGAGCCCCACCAAACTCAAGGGAACTGGTCTGATCTGGAATCCTTTCTCCACATCAGTGTCCTGGAGATGCAGGCCATTCTTTATGCCCTACAGGTATTCCAGACTCAGCTGTCCCTGGGGTTTCCTGCTTTTGCAGATGGACAACATCAGTGTAGTCCACTACATCAACAAACAATGGGGCATTCACTCATAACCCCCTCTGCCGGGAAGCAATGAGAGTCTGATACTAGGCTGTGGATCACAGTCTCGAACTGACAGCCGTCCATGTTCCAGGTGTCCAAAACATCCTGGCAGACACCCTAAGTCAGTCACAGTCAAGGGAGCATGAGTGGGAGCTGCTGACCTCAGTAGTAGAAGACCTGTTCGACAGGTAGGGTTATCCAGAGTTGTGTCTTTTTGCGTCCCCACTCAACGCAAAACTGCTGTTTTCTTGCTTGCTCGATGCAGGGCCTGGAGTTTTCTGATGAGACAGGTTTTCCCTCTCTTGGAAAAGGAGATTTCTGTACACAATACCTCCCTTCCCCTTACTCCAGAGGGTTGTTGTCATGCTACAGATGGAAGGGGCCACGATGATCCTCATAGCCCCCTTTTGACCTCGTCAGGTCTGGCTCCCCTTACTGCAACAATTGACAGTGGAACCTCCAGTACCTCTTCCTCTGTGCACTGGCTTGCTGTCCAAGAACCAGGGCACCTTGGTCCATCTAGACCTCAGATCCCTGCATCTTTATGCCTGGCTCCTGAGGAAATAGGCATGGCTCGCTTCACGTCAGCTGGATCCCTTCACTTGTCCAGTGGATCGGATTCTGGAGTACTTGATGTCTCTTTCAGACTCTGGCCTGAAGTACTTCTCCCTGAAGGTACCCATGTCTGCCATCTTTGCCTTCCATGTGCCAGTTGATGGCCATATGGTGGCACAGCTGGAGGTGTCCTATACTCTCCAAAAAGCTTCTGATCATAGAAGACTCCATGATTTGGGGAGTTAATACCTATCTCCAGCCAGGGGTAATGGTCAGATGTCTCCCAGGTACATCAGCTTGGAGAGACAGTGACCGCATTGCTAAAATTGTTCGGGAAGCAGGAGAGAATATTGACGTCCTGGTACACATAGGGACTAATGATCTCACCAGCCAGTCAGTTGTGGAGACCAAGGAACACCTGACCAGGCTGGGTGACAAACTGTCATCCATTTTATCCGGCATCTCCTTCTCTGAGATCCTGCCAGTCTGGGAGAGGGGGGCAGATGGACGGAAGGTCAGAGAAGAGGAGATAGGGGAGCTAAACATGTGGCTCAAGGGTTGGTGCCAGGAAAAAGGACACAAATTTGTAGGGAACTGCCAACAGTTTTGGGAGCGAAAGTTCTTTAAATTTGATGGACTGTATCTGACTAAGGAGGGAGTCAGTGCATTGGGGCAGAAGTTTGATGTCTTTGCAGAATATTTAAACTAGCAAATGGAGAGAGAGAGATGCAGCACCCATACGTCGAATGGGAAGAACACCCCCCAGCTAGTGGTCAAACAGGAGTTCAGCATGTTTGTAGTTCATTTGCATCACCAGGTAAGGAAAAAGGTCCAGCTCCCCATACAATGCACAGGAGAAACGCCACATCTCACCCAACAACTAACACACTGAAATCTGGCCAATGGAAAGTCATGTACACAAATGCTTGCAGTCTTGGAAATAAGATCCCAGACCTGCAGACAATAACGGCAGAGGCTAAACTAGACATAGTAGCAATTAGCGAGATGTGGTTTACAAGTAACCACACTTGGGAGCCTTCAGTACCTCGCTATGTACTTTTCAGAAGAGACCGAGGTGCAAAAAGGGGAGGGGGATAGAGTGCCCTGGAATATGTCAATGAAAATATCAAAGCTACAGACATTCAGAATACACATGAGCCAGAAGAACTGTGGGTCACCCTGGAAACAGGAAATGGGACAGCCATAAGAACTGGGGTTGTTTACAGGCCCTCAGATCAGGGGAGGACATAGACACATTACTGTTAGAAGATATACAAAACATGACAGCTAAAGGGGAGGTTCTGATAATGGGAGACTTCAGCATGCCAGATACAGATTGGTCAGTAGCAGCAGGAACATCTGCCAGAAATAGACACATGGTGGATTCCCTATGGGAAGGCTCAAACAACTGGTACAATAACCCACAAGAGACAGGGCTTTCCTAGATCTAGTACTGACTAACAGGGAAAGGATCACAGATCTCCAGGTAGAAGGTTACCTGGGGGCCAGTGACCATCACATGGTATGGTTCAATTTGGCCACTACAACTAAATCATCCCATTCCAAGGCAAAAATATGGGACTTCAGAGGAGCTGACTTTGATAAGATGGGCAACAGAGTTAAGCTAGCCCTGGCAAAAAGAAATATGGGTGAGGGGGTACAGGCAAAGTGGGCAAGCATTAAGGATGCAGTACTTAAAGCTACATCCCATTGTGTTAGAGAGAAAAGGAAGTGCAAAAGAAGAAGGAAACCACTTTTGTTCTCAAAAACAGTAGCAGAAAAGGTCAGAGCCAAAAGGCTGGCCTTCAGGAAATATAAGGGAGCACAGCGGGATGAAGACAGGGAGGCATACCAAACTTCCCTAAGGGAAGCAGGGAAGGCAGTAAGGCAGGCAAAGGCCCAAACTGAGGAAACACTAGCATAGACAGTAAAAGAAGGTGACAAGACTTTCTATAGATACATTAGTGAAAGGAGAAAGTCCAGAGGGGGTATTGCTAAGATCAAAGGAGATAAGGGGGCATGTGAGGAGGAGAACCACATAAAAGCATCTATCCTAAATAGATAGTTCTACTCAGTATTTACTGAAGAGAAGGTAGCGCAGGGCCCACAGCTCAGCACCATGGACACAGGAGGGAGGGATGGAGGTGAGCACTAGTCCCTTCACAAAAGAAAGGGTCCTACAAGAGCTCGATAAGCTCAGAGTGGACAAGGCAATGGGACCTGATGGCATACATCCCAGGGTGCTAAAGGAGCTAAGGGTGGAACTAGCAGAGCCATTATCAGAACTGTTTAGTGAGTCTCTGAGCACAAGAGAGGTTCCAGAAGACTAGAGAAGGGGTCATGTGATCCCGCTCCACAAGAGTAGTAGCAGGGAGGAGGCAGGGAACTACAGGCCAGTCAGTCTTACCTCAGTAGTGGGCAAGATTATGGAGGCACTCCTTAAGGAAAGGATAGTGCAACACCTGGAGTCCATAGGAGCACAGGATCCAAGACAGCATGGGTTTACAAGGAAGGTCCTGTCAAACTAATCTCATAGATTTCTTTGACTGAGTAACCAGAGTGGTGGACCAAGGGGGAGCAGTTGATGTCGCCTACCTTGACTTCAACAAAGTTTTCGATACTGTTTCACATAGAAGATTGATTAATAAGCTGGGTAGGCTCGGGGTGGGTCAGAAGTTGATAAACTTGTTGGCGGGCAGAAAACAGAGAGTGGTGGTAAATAGTATTCAGTCAGAAGAAATGCAAGTCACAAGTGGGGTACCTCAGGGATCAGTCCTGGGGCCAGTCCTCTTCAATATCTTCATCAGTGACATTGCAGATGGACTGGAGGGTAAGGTTTGTCTGTTTGCAGATGACACCAAGATCTGCAACAGAGTAGATGCTCCAGATGGGGTGGGCAGAATGAGAAGAGATCTGGATAAACTAGCAAAATGATTGGAAGAGTGGCAACTGGGGTTTAATGCAAAGAAGTGCAAGAGCATGCACATAGGGAAGAGAAACCCTGAAGCCACCTATAGGCTGGCAGGGGAGTTGCTGGCAGTCACAAGGGAAGAAAGAGACTTGGGCATCATCATCACCGATGACCTTAAATCATCAAAGCAGACCACTAAAGCAGTAGGTAAGGCTAGGGGGATGTTAGGGTGTATGAGTAGGGGTATCACAAGTTGGAAGAGGGAGGTAATAATCCCTCTTTACAAGATACTGGTTAGGCCCCATCTGGAGTACTGCATGCAATACTGGAGGCCACACCTTCACAAGGACATTAACCAAATTGAGGCAGTCCAGAGAAGGGCAACCAAAATGGTGCAGGGACCAGAAGCAGAAAACATATGAGGACAGATTAACAGAGCTCAATATGTATACCCTAGAGCAAAGGAGGGAGAGAGGTGATATGATCGAAACATTCAAACACCTTAAGGGCATTAACAAGGTGAAAGAGTCTAACATGTTTCAATATAAGAAAAATACCAGGACAAGAGGACACAGCATGAGATTAGAGGGATGCCGATTAAGGGGTAATGTGAGGAAGTTCTTTTTCACAGAATGGGTGGTGGATGCATGGAGCAGCCTACCTCAGGGAGTGGTGGCTATGAATACAGTGCAGGGCTTCAAACAGGCATGGGATAAGCATAAGGGAGCAATACAGATGAGTATGAATAGATAGGCCATTGACAGAGCAAAGGCTGATGGCACATTTATAAGGTAGAAAAATAAATGGGCACACTGGATGGGCCTTGCTGACCTTATCTGCCATCAACTTCTGTGTTTCTGAGAGGCATTCTTCATTTGAAGCCTCCTATCTGCAATCCAGTTCCATCTTGGGACTTAAATTTTGTGTTGAAAAAACTTGCTAAGGTTCCTTTTGAGCCAGCCATGACATGCAAGCTGCACTTTGTTGTGGAAAGTGTTATTTTAGTTGCTGTTACTTTGGTTCGAAGAATTTCACAGCTACAGGCACTCATGTGCTAGCAGCCTTATTTGATTTTCCACAAAGCTAGGGTGTCTTTGCATACTAACCCTAAGTTTCTTCCTAAGGTAGTGTCTGAGTTTTCTTTAAATCAATCCATCCACCTTCTTGTTTATTACCCAGAGTATGCCAGTCCAGGGGAAGCATTGCTCCACAGTTTAGATGTGCATGTGTAACCCCCCTGCAAATGGGGGTTCCCAAAAGACTTCCAGGAGCTTGCTTGAATGCTCCAAGCCTGAATGGTGTTTGGCATTTAAGCCATTTATCAGTGAGTGTTTTTAGAGCCTCTGGTACTGTCTCTTTAAGAGCTGTCTGCTTGCAGACATAATTAGTTTGTATGGGGGGACTGTGTGCTTCTCTGAGTACCACTGAGCTGCTGCCAATTCACTTAATTTTTGCAGTCACTAGGAGTGCAAAGGAACCTATCTGAAAGATGTAACTGTTTACCAGAAATTATTTAGAGTAATAATGAAATTACAGTTTGTCTAACCTGCTTTCTTTGCAGTCAGAACTGTGTCTGCTAGTTCCCATTCTAGTTTTGAACTGCTGAACTGGACCAATCAGTGTGGGGTAAGCTAGCTCTAAAATGGTGCCTTGGACGAATCAGAACTTGGACTCATAATCTGAGCCAGCCACAAGAGGATTGTATGGGCAGTGACTCTGGGAGATGTAGTTTAGACTTCAGTGCCTTTTGGACCAACAGCAGCAGTCTATTGTGAGTGACAGCCAATCCAGTCAAGAACTGGGAGGAACTCAAAGGAAGTGCCGGTTTTGTCGGTTGGAGTTCTGTTGAGCTTTGGCAGTGAAGAAGGAAGGAGCCCTGTACTTTTTCAGTGTGCAGTTTTAGTCAAAAACGTGTGTAAGGCCCAGAGTTCCGTCTGCAGCTTGTTAGGACTGAATCATTCTGTGAAAAGAATCAAAGGATCTCTGAAGAGTAGAAACCAGGCTCACCCTGTAGAAGACTGGAGGAATTGCTGAAAATTACACTCGGTCTGTCAGGAACTGAATCTGCTGTGTGTTCTCCTGGGTATTGTGCAGTTTACATCGGGATACAGATGCAGCCTGCCTGGTATAGTGCTTTCTTTATATGGATGTGTGAAGAGGTTTTGTACCTCAAGTGAGCCCTGCTGACATTGAAGGACCCTATCTTATTTGGAGGTCGTGAGTACTAATTCAGGGTCGCTCCCTGTTGAATTGCCACATTAAATCCAAATGGAATTACTGTACTGCTGACTGTTTAATTCCTTTTCTGTGTGAAAGGGCCCCTACCAGCTGCCACGGTTTGACTAGCCACTAGGGCTTGGGTACCCAGGGACAGTAACTGATAGGGATAGGCCTGTGCACAGAGCCATAGGTAGATTATTAGAGTGATAAGCTAATTAACCTGATTTCCCTGTCCTTGTTATATCCCCTAAATAAATCAGAGCTGCTTGTTTCAGCAAAGTTATACTGCCTGAGGTATTTGTCTATGTTAAAGTACTGTACTGTGATTGTTGCACTGTATCTCATTTCACAGGAGGTCCCAGTGCCGGAACCAGACCTGGGGTAGTGTATACTGTGAAGGTAATTCTGATATATTGTGTGGGCCACTAGTGGGAAGAAGAGGTTGCAGTGTCCCAGAGCGCTCTGACCAAGTTAGTTTAACTATTGCAAACCCTGACCTCTGGGTGGAGGCACCCGCCATTGGATCCAGGCCCCTCAACCTGTTAGTGGCAAATCAGGCAGGGGTAGTAGCCCCTGGGATAGCGCCATCTAGGGGTTACACATAGAATCCTATGTTACTGTACCCATCGTACAAAGGACGGTAAGAATTCCAAGCAGTTGTTTTTTCTTTCGCTCCTGGGAAAGAGAGCGTCTCTGTTTCAAAACAGTGCTTGTCCAAGTGGTTGGCCAACTGTATCACCTATTGCTACAGAAAGTATGGCAAGGATCTTCCTGACATTGTCTGTGGCCATTCCACTAGAGGCATGGCCACTTCTGCTTTCTTTGTCAGGAATGTGTCAGCTGCAGAGATCTGTGATGCTGCCACTTGGAGTGCTGTCCACACCTTTACCAGGCACTATAGTCTGGACATTGCTTCTAGGCATAGGGCCAGCTTCGGCCTAGCTGTACTACAGGACGTACTTTCTCAGGCTTTTGGTTTTCCTCCACCCAGACTACATTTCTGGATGTCAAAACTGCTTGGGACTCATTTCATACAGTAGTTGTGCCCTGCTGCAAGAGATACCCGCGATGTCAGATAGTACAGTTACCTAAGAACTTAACCATAACAGTAGATCTGCAAGGGGTCTTCTTGCAGCAGGCCATGCCATCCCTCCCTCCTTCCCCAGGATCTGGGAGGTCTTCTTCTGTCTGTATCCCTTTCTCCATTCTTTCCGTGTGGCGGGACCTTCCATCCCTCCTTAGTTCCCTCTGCTGAGACTAGAAAGTTTATGGTCTCCGGTGGGAGAACTGAGGAGGGTGTGGGGGCCACCCACTCCTATAGGACTGGTCGCTGTACAGTATGATATTGGAGTGGGCGTCCACCTTGTAGACTGCTGCCTAGAAAAGTTTCTTTGTGGTCCTAGTGCCTGGTGGCTGTAGTTTCATAGGTAAGTTCTTACATTTATTTATTTATTTGTTTTTGTTAAGCAGGTAAGCACACTAGACAACAAGTGCCTATTTTCAGATGCGACCCAGGAGGTTTACAGAGTACATGAGAAACAATTATACAATGTCAGGGTAACATACAGGCCCACATACCAGTGGTTCCAGAGTACATGAGAAACAAAATACAGAGTCAGGGTAACATACAGGCCCATGTACTAGTGGGTGGGACAGCAAACAGTACACATGGCCAAATTATAGAGTAAAGTAGGCAGTACATCAACAGGGTACTTATCAGCATGGAGAGGTACAAATGAACGCGGAACCTCAAGGCAGAGAGTTGGCAGTACGTCAGCAAGATGCATAATAGTATTGAGGGCAGAAAACAGCAGGAGGCAACGTGGCGGTGTCAACTTCCACGAAAAAGAAAGTACAGACATACAATTTCATGACCTGAGGGAATAACATGGGAAAGTGGGGGCATCAAAGTGCAGCTAGAGTGGGTGCTGATATGTCGGAGAGCGCCTCTCCAGAGGACGGGCGGAAAGTGCTTAAGGCAGGATTGTCAACAGAGAGAAACGGTGGCTGGAGAGACAGCACACCAACTCCCAAGGTGGAGAGGGGTCGGGGTGAGGGAGAGACTACTCTAGGTCTATGCGGCACATAGACAAGTAGAAGCCGCTTTGAGGAAGTTCCATAGGGAAGTTTTGAAGCAGGGGTGGGAGGGGGAGGCACGAACTGTACTTATATAGCGAATGAAGGACTCTAATTTCTTGTTCAAGATTTGAAGTTCTGGGATTACTCCTATGATTGTTAATTTTTTTAATTTTAATATGATTCATCTATCTAGCATTTGTATATAGTGCACAATGACAGAAACATACATACATAGCAAAATGAGAAGTTTAGGAATATACACAAAATACATGTAATTGAAACAGACTGCTATAAAATGGAATATCAAATGTTGTGATTTTACTGGTGTGCAGACAATCACATTCTGTGATTTCTTCTATTTTTTTCAGATGAACTCCATTAAACAAGTGTCCACAAATGATAGTGTATAGGCAGGAACTGCTTCAAAACTCAGGCACTTTTCACTATATGGGTGTTTTTTTAATTGTATTTTATTTGAAGAGTAATAGTTGTCCAGAATTCTTGCATCTCCCCTCCCTACACACACACTTTGTTTTTCCTGAAGCTCCTCTGTGCACTCAGTATCCGATATGAATGAAATCCCTTGATATCTTTTTTTTTTTTTTAAATCGCAATTTATCTCTCTCCCCTACTTTGGAGCCCCGCTCTATCAGAAGTCACTATGGGTATCACCCCACTGCTGCCTTACCTGGATCCCCGGTAGACCCCCATGGAGCCGTGGCTATCCCCCCCCAGGCGGGTACGAGGTGGGGCCCGCACACCCCAAACAATCAACTTTCGTCGGGTCCCTCCTGTGGTCAGGCAGGCAGCAGTCATCAGGGTCCATACCCAGCACTCCTTCCCCTCGGCGATCTGGTGTCTTTTTCCCTTGTTCTAGGGGAGTGGCTATGCCCAGACATCAAGGCTTCCCCACCAACGTCCTCACTCCCAACCCTCTCTGTGTGTGCTTGTGCTGTTGCTGTGCCTCCAGCTACTGCCAGAGGACAGACAAGTGCCGAGTTGAAACCCCCCCTACCTCCATGGAGAGGAGAGGAGAGCTGTCCTCTGAACACTCAATCCTCTCCCTCCCTGCCAATCACTGCCAGCCCAGGCTCATTCCCGAACCCAAGTCGCCGGCATGGCACGAGTGTGGCGTCCAGCACCTCAACCCTCAGCACCACTGGGCCAGCCTAGCCCTTGATATCTTAACCAAGGGCTGGACAGAAACCTGCCACAGTATCTATCAGTTCTGCTGCAGAAGTGAGTGAATTGTACTACCACAAATGTTTAGGATCCCAGACACTTTACTTGGGGCTGAAGTGCTGTAGAGAACGGAGGGTCCCATATATGGGAAACCAGTTCCTGCCCACATACCAAGACTTTGTGGGGTATTAATGTTCTATTGTGGGTTTAAGAAACCTAAGCTATGTTTAATGCTGCAGGGCATGTTATTTGTGAAGTGGGTATAAGTAAAAAGCCTATCAGAGAGGCAACAGCCTAAATAAAGCTAATGGAAAGGGTCAGGGAGAGCAAACAAACTAGCAAAAAAACCATATTTATATACATCAAAAAGGGGAAAAGACGGGGGGGTCACGTGATGGCAGTCTGAAGAGTAGCAGCAAGCTCGTACAGCTCCGTACCTCTCCCGCAAACAATCGCTGCTAATCAAGAAAAACAAATATAAATCCAGCTCAGCAAAACATGAACTGGTGCAGGAAGGTTACCCGATCTTAACAGGCGAAGAAAGAATGGAAGTTTATATCAAGAAAGTGCCTCCGCGGCACTCTCCTCCTCCTCCTCCCACGCTGGAGAAAGATAAGGTGTAAAAGCAGCCCAAACAGCAGGCCGCAGGCTCTCCCAAAACCTTAACTGCAAAAAACTGCTCTGCTGGAGGAGAGATTTCTGGAAATCATGCAGCCCACGCAAGAACTGATATCCAGCATTTCAGCAGACCTGCACCAGATCAGATCCTCCATTGAAGCTTTAACTACCAGAGTCTGCGACTCAGAGGCCAGACTGGTCTCACTTAAAAAGAAAGAAAGTAAAAATGAGCAAGAAGCCACAAGTGTCAGCCGGAGAATTAAAACGCTTGAAGAGAAACTGGAGGATTTAGAAGGAAGAAGTAGGAGGAATAACCTCCTGATCATCAGCATACCTGAAAAAGAGGAAGGCAACGCTCCCATACTCTCCCTGCAAAAGCTCTGCAAAAAAGTTGCTGGTCCATCCCCGAATGGTACTCCCTATGTGATCGAAAGGGCACACCAGGCCCTTCGCCCTCCGCCACCGCCCAGCTCTCCATCCAGGCCCCTGATCTTCAAACTCCTTAATTTTTTAGACAAACAGCATGTCTTGGCTAAGGTGAAAGAACTGCAGGAGGTACAATGGGAGAGGTGTAAAATCCGGATAATGCAGAATCTGCCACAGTCCGTTCATATGAGAAGCGACAGGAACTACATCCAACTGTATTGATGCTCATTGCTGCTGGAAAGTCATTCAGAATAAAATACCCAGCAGTGCTTCAAGTTAAGCATGGGGACCAGAGGCTGTCTTTTGAAACTCCGGAGCAAGTGGTACAAAAGCTCAAGACCTTGCTTCCAGATTTAAGTGAGACCATGCTGATAGATTGGAAGTGGCTGCCATGAGCGATTACACTGTGAGTAAGGGAGGGTCTGATTAAGCTGAACTGTTAGTAATCAAGGGAGAGACTTTGATTGAATAATCGCCTACCATTGTGAGGGTAAGATACATCTGCCAGCTGTTTCAAAGGTTGGGCTGTAGTCACGATACCCAGGACACAATGAGTAATTCTGGTGTAAGGCTTTATAATCTGTGCAGGGACTGTGTGTATGAATGGTCAGTGTCAGAGAGACGGGTCTGTTGGGACCTGTAGTTATGGAGGGCTGGCAAGTTGTTCTGCCGCCAGCTCGGTATTGAGTTACCATCTCTTGCCTACTGGACTGTGGTGCTTTTCATAGCGGAGGACTAACCTGGTCCCATGGCTGTGGGAATGTCCATATAATTTTACAGTTGTTGTACCAAAGGGATCTCACATCGAGGATGTGCGCTAAATACATTTACAGGGGCACCGTGGAGGTATCTAATGAGTGGAAGTCACAAAAGTAAAGGGCCTCTGATTTTATTTTAACGATGGAATCCCCACTAAAATAGTTGGTCCATTTGACCTTCGTTTTCTTTTACATTAACGTTGCAAATGAAAAAGGACACTGACTTTGACTATTTCTGTTTTGATGTCTTAGTGTACTCGCCCGGTGTTAGAGGCATGCACTTCAAGGCCTTACTGGGGTATGACTATTCTTTACAGCAAAAAGATATAAACATGTATGCAGTGTGTGGGTTTTGGGTCATAATATACCTGTCTACCAAAAGTATGTTTGTTTTCTCTTTTCCTTCTAGGTCTAATGAGAACACTGCAAGGAAAGACTGGGGTTTACCACAAGTCCATGTCTCTCTCTCTGTAATAGCTAATGACCAATTCTGTTTACGGGATAGAGAGTGAGGCGGGAGGGGGTTTTGGTGGATCTCAGGCTCGCGCAGCAACTTCACCTGACGGTGTGCTTGAGGTAGCGCATTTGATTAGAACTGGGGGTAGCCTTTTTGGGAGGAGGGATATTTATGTTTAGAGTGCTAATTTTAGTGGGACGAGAGGAGGAGGAGGGGGTTTAGGGAGAGGGGAGGGTATGTTTGACTCTCTATATGATGTCTTTCTGTTTGGAAGGGTGCCAAGTGTGATATCCTCAATCTCCTGGGAAGGGCCAAGAATACTTGACAAGAGTGAGCCTGGAAGTTCGAAGGTAGACCCCTGATCCTCCCTTTTATTAGATAATATGAGTGGTGCTTACACTGTTGTAAGTTGGAATGTTGGGGGGGCCCAGGACAGATGCAAAAGGCAGATAATACTGCGACATCTTCTGCACCTTAAAGCAGGGATTGCCTGTTTGCAAGAGACACATCTTTGGAGAGAGGATGTCTCCCTCCTGTGTAGAGGTTGGGTAGGGCAGGCCTTTGGATCGGGTATATCCACAAACCGATTGCTAAGAAAGTCCCCTTTAAATTAGAGCAGAAAATCTTGGATGCCAGTGGCTGTTATATCCTGCGCATGGAACATTAGAGTCCCAACATATTTTATTGGGTGCCATCTACGGCCCGAACACAGATTCACCTCAATTTTTTACACAACTTCTGGGACTTACCGTTACTAATCTTCCTAAATTAACAATTTTGGGAGGGGACTGGAATGTTACCCATCAAACAAATCTGGACAGATCGGACTCTGGAAGAGTGGATTGTCCCCGGCCCAAAGAGCCCTGAAATACCTCATGCAGGGGGTGGGACTTATAGACATCTGGAGGATATTAAATCCTACAGAACGCCAATATACTTTTTTCTCCTCCCCCCTCAGATCCTATTCTAGAATAAACTACATTCTAGTCAGTTCATTTGCCTTACTGGGTATAATAGATTCGGCTGTTCAAGCAAGGGTCATATCCGATCACTCTCCCATATCCATCGCCTAGCTATTGGGCCCTGGAATTAGGCGAGACTCTCTGTGGCGCTTGAATAGCCAGTTACTCCAAAAGTCTGCCTCCTTATTGCATGTCAAAGACTTTGTTTGCCATTTTCTAGAGGACAATAAAGGGTCTGTATCTAGAATAGACATAGTTTGGGCAGCCATGAAATGTGTCTTTGGGGGATGCAGTCGTCTAGCAGCCACAAGGTCATGCCAATCCAAAGTACAAATGGAAAGTTTGCTCAGCTCAATCCGGACCCTAGAGTGAGATCTTAGCCACCAATCTCCAGAAGGGGAATGGGTTAAACTACACAACTTACAGGCTCAATTTTCAGATTTGATGTCCCAGAGAGCTGAACTTTCCCTAAAGTGTACAAAGCTCAAGTATCTAGAATCGAGAGAAAGAGTTGGCAAGTTACTTGCCATTCGGCTCAGACAGGCCGAATCCTCCCGGTTCGTCCCAGGTCTCCATTTTACAAGGGACGGTCCAGTGGTTACTGATCCTAGAGATATAGCCGCTAGTTTAGGGAAATATTTCCAAAACCTGTACTCTGAAGATCAAGTTGCACAACCCTTTGAAAGTGACATCACTAATTACCTTAACTCCATTAAATTTCCCAAGTTGTCTTCCCTAGAGGCATTGCCCCTAAGTACCCACATCAGGGTATAGGAGGTACAGGAGGCCATCGAGCAACTCCCCCTGGACAAATCCCCTGGCCCTGATGGCTTTTCTAATAACCTGTACAAAGCCTGTCTCCCAGAATTTGTTCCTCTGTTGGCAGAAGTGCATAACTCTTGGTAAGAGGAAGGGCTTTCCAAACCCAACTTCTTGGAAGCTCTTATTACCCTCATCCCTAAGCAGGGAAAGGATCCCCAAAACCCAGAGAACTATCGCCCCATCTCGTTGCTCAATTCAGATGTGAAAATACTTGCAAAAGTATTAGCCAACAGGTTAGGGCCTCTCATGCAAGGTCTAATCGGTAAGGAGCAGGTGGGTTTTATGACAGGAAGGTCTTCGGGGGACCATATGCGTAAACTGTTACATCTCCTCTTGGTGTCCAAGGATTCAGGCACACCAGCTGTTCTCGTGTCCCTGGATGCCTAGAAAGCCTTTGATCGTGTCTCTTTGGACTTTCTCTTTGTGACTATGGCTCACTTTGGTCTCCCTAAGGAATATATTAAATGGGTCCAAATATTATACACCTCCCCATCAGCTCAAATCTGGTGCATTGGTATTCTCTCTTACTCTTTCCCGCTTTGCCGTGGCACCAGACAGGGCTGCCCACTGTCCCCTCTCCTTTTCAACTTGTACCTATTATCCCTAAGCTTTTTGCGGATTCAGCTGGTGGGCTGTGTCCGATGAGAACCGAAGAGTGGAGTTGCTGGTGATTGGAGAGGAGGGGGATTGTGGTGGAATACTTTGGTCCCAGTTTTGGAACGACTCTTTTTTTTGGATTTACAGAAGGCTGGAGGTTCCTCGTATGAACTGTTAGAGATCTGGGAAGCCTAGCCGGATTTGAACTGACAATTGGACTACAATCTGGTTTGACTTTTCCCTCATTCCTTACTGTTTTGGCCAGAGTACTACTATTGTTATTATGGGCAGTGAGAGTGCCTAAAGTTTAGATCTGGACAGTGAAAATGACTAAGACTTATATCATTTGAATGTTTTTCCCTAACAAATGTGAGAGGCAGTGTTTGGGAAATATAATTGTCTTATCTTTTGGGGAGGCGAGTGCTCCCTAAATAGAGATAAATATAGGTCTTGGACTATTTTTCTGCTGCTGCTTTGAAGCTGTTGCATCCTGCTTTAAATAGTTTTGTTTTATTTTAGGGGTTGGGGCTGGTATTCGTTATATGGTTATATATTACTTTTGGTTTGGGTTATGTATTTTTCAGGAAAATGTGTTGGCCTCGGCTGACGGTTAGGCAGTATTCCCCCCTTCAGGCTGAGGGATCTTCACCCTTTTTGTTGTTCCGCTCTATCCCCGGAGGTGTATAGACTGTGTAAGGGATTAGGAATAGCTAGGAGGGTTTGGGCAGGAACTCGGCCTGTTGGGGGAATGGGGAGAAGGGAGGCGGATTGGGATTGTGGGGACAAGGAGACACCCTGGGGCGAAACGGGTCCTCCCTGTCTGGGTCCCATACCCAAGGGTTCTGCTTATTGCAGACAAGAAACTCAATCTCCCTCGGCTGCTCATCAAACTCGGGTGGTGTTATGCAATGCCAGGTCTATTAAAAACAAGACCACCATAATTGGGGATCTTGTTAATTTGACTGACCTGGCTTGCATCACCGAGACCTGGCTGGATGGAAATGATGGCTCAATTTTGGCTTCAGCGATTCCACCCGGTACTCGGAGATACATCGCCTGAGGATCAGTCGTAGGGGCGGGGGTGTGGCCCTGTGTTTTAAGTCAGAACTGAACCTGAGGGAAATTCCAGTGGGAGCCACCAGCTCCTTTGAATGTATCGTGGGCGAGGGTGTGGGGTGCAGGATTCTTCTCATCTACCGTCCACCAGGAGAAGGGAATGTTTTCCTGCGGGAAGTTGCGGACTTCATCGCCGACCTAACATTGGGATCCCAAAGATGGCTGATCCTTGGGGATTTCAATGTGTGGGTTGACGATGAACTCTTGCAACTTGGACAGGACTTCCTCCAGCTAATGAGCTCATTGGGCCTCACACAGTTGTTTCCTCCTTGACCCACATTGGTGGTCATTCATTGGACTTGGTGTTTCTCCTAGGGATTGAGATATCCGACTTGGTGGTGGAACCAGTCGGATGGTCAGACCATCATACCATCAGCTTCAGTTTTGAGGCCCCCCCAAGAGGCCTGCCCCTGTGGAGATGGTCCAGTGCCGCTCTTTGAGGGGGTGTATCCCCAGATGGTCTGATGGCAGTACTGGACCTATCGGGCATGCCGAGGGAATGCATGGATCCAGGGGATCTGATATTTGCCTATAATAAGGCAGTGACAGAGGCCCTGGATTCCATTGCTCCTGTCCGTGTTCGTCCACTTTCCCTGCCCTAGGTCCCCATGGTTTGATGGGGACCTTAGGGAACTGAGGAGAGTGGGACGAAGGCTAGAAAGGCGATGCCGGAGGTCCGGCCTGGTATGTGACAGGCTTAGTTTAATGGACCATTATTTGGTCTATCAGTCAACAATTTCCCTTACGAAGGCAGAATTCCTGTCCAGGGAAATTGCTGCCACGTGGAATCGACCAGCTCAGCTTTTCCGGACTGTGGACAGACTGTGCAATCCACTGTGTCTTCAGCCCAGAAGTGCTTTTTCTCAAGAGCGATGTGAGGAGTTTGCTTGATTCTACGTGGATAAGGTTGCCACAATCAGGTCCAATATCCGCCTGACCCTTTCTCTAGGGAATAGCAGTGGTCAGCAGGCCATGTCGGACTCCCGGTTTGAGTGGTGCGACTTTGCCCAGCCTACAATCAATTATATTGTGATGGTTATCCAGACTTTACGTCCTACCAACTGTAGTTTGGATCCGGGCCCCACGTGCTTGCTCGTTGGCTGCGTTGATGTTATCAGCCCGGTCCTTGCTGAGATAGTCTGGTTATCCTTGGAGAGGGGAGTTTTTCCAGCTTCCCTTAAGGAGTCCGTAGTTCGACTTCTCCTTAAAAAGCCTTCCTTGGATCCTGACTGTCTAGCAAACTACAGACCGGTCTCTAACCTTCCTTTTTGGGTAAGGTTATTGAGAAGGTGGTGGCATTGCAGCTGGAAGACCATTTGACCAGCCATAATATCTATGATTCTTTCCAGTCTGGTTTCAGGAAGAGACATAGTACTGAGATGGCTCTTGTTCGGGTACTAAATGACCTCCTGATAGTAAGAGATTTGAAGGGCCTGTTCCATCTTGGTCCTTCTTGATCTCTCTGCAGCATTTGATACTGTGGACCATGGTGTGCTGTTGGATCACCTGCAGTTTATCTGCGGACTCTCAGGGGCTGTCCTCAGATGTTTTCAATCCTATCTCATGGGTAGGACTCAGAGAATGGTGTCAGGGGTTTGTACCTTGGCTCCACTCTCCCTGCCCTGTGGGGTTCCACAGGGATCCATCTTAGCGCCCATGTTGTTTGCAGTGTATATGCTGCCGTTGGGAGCGATTATGAGACGGTATGGCTTGAGTTTTCAGTGCTACGCAGATGACACAGGTATACATGTCTTTTGTCCCAGAACAAGATGATGCTGTCTCGGTGCTGAACAGCTGTCTGACTGAAATTCAGGCCTGGATGAATGTGAGCTGGCTAAGGTTGAACCCTGAAAAAAACGAGGTGTTGGTTGTGAACCCAGATCGTTGTGAGGCGGGTATGTTGGCAGGTTCACCTTTGGGTCTATGGCTTGGAGGTGTTCAGCTGGCTACCTCAGACCGGGTGCAGAACCTGGGCGTTATGTTTGATGACTGCTTACCCTGAAATCACAGGTGTCAGCAGTTGTTAAAACTTCTTTTTACCATCTAAGAAATATCACCTGGGTGAAACATTTGGTTCCTCCCGATGATCTTCCAACATTGGTTCACGCCTTCGTTTCCTCCCGTCTTGACTACTGCAATGCCCTTTACCTAGGGCTGCCAGGGGTTGATATCCGCCGCTTGCAGCTGGTGCAGAACGCGGAAGCCAGGCTATTGACTGGTGCATCAAGAACCAGTCATATGACACCTGTGCTCTGCGGTCTGCACTGGCTGTCTATACAGTGGCGGATCACCTTTAAGGTTACTTTGCTTACCTACAGTATAAGGCCCTACATGAACAGGGACCGGGTTACTTGAAAGATCTCCTTTGTCCCTACCATCCCCTCTGTCCTCTACGATCCTTCGATGAGGGATTGCTAGAGGTTCCCAGGGTACATCTGCAAACATCTGGAGCAGGGGTGTTTAGTTTTGCTGCCCTGTCCCTGTGGAACTCTCTACCTCATCGGGTTTGAGACTACCTAACCGTCCAGAGTTTTTAAAATAGCTTTGAAAACCTTTCTCTTCAGCCTGGCATTTACTGATTGAGGTTTAGTTTGCTTTCTTATGCTGCTATTATATTGTTGTCTGTTGAATTATATGTTTGTTAGAATCATTTATTCTGTTTTATGTATTTATTGTACAGGCACCTTGGTTTTAGAAAGGCGCCTTTTTTATAAATAAAGTTGATTTGATTTGATTTACCTGGAGCCCCTGATCAGAAGGCTGGTCCTCCCTGGATATAAAAGGTGTTAGGGTGGGAGAGCATCAATATTCTCTCTCAGCCTACGCTGATGATTTACTATTACACCTGGAAGAGTCACTAACTAGTATCTTGTCTCTCTTGGCTGAAATAGAGGCGTTCTCTAAAGTATCCTATTACAGGCTCAATTTCTCGAAAATCAAGAGCTTCCCAATGAATAGTAGAATTACTCTGGCTGAATTGGCTGAATACAACCTCTCATGGGAGGCAACGTCTTTGACATATTTAGGTATCCAGGTGGCCAGGGACATATCAACAATGGTCAAAGAAAACTTCTCAGTGTTAATGGGCGCATTAAAAGCAGACCTGGAGAGATGGGATGCTCTTTCCCTCTCACTGTGGGGGAGGATTGGCATTATTAAGATGAACGTGCAGCCCTGTCTCCTATATCCCGTGGGCATGCTGTGATTCTTCTTCCCAAAAGTCTGGTTTACCAAACTTCAAAAAGTACTTAATGCCTTTATGTGGAAAGGGAAAGAGGTCAGACGGGCTTACTTTAAACGTACAGCTCCAAAATCTCAGGGTGGCCTTGCAACACCCTCCTTTTTCATATACTGTGGAGCGAACCATATTAGCAAGCTGGCTTATTGGGCCCATAAGACAGGGACAGAAGACCCGAGGGTATATTCACCTCTGTGGTTAGACATAGAGAGATTTTTGGCTGCTAAGAATTACTGTGCTCTCCCATCTTTGGTGTACACGGTCCCTATGTTACTTCCCAAACCTCTGAGGGACACTTTGATTGGATGGTCCCTTACAGCCCTACATCAAGTACAAACCCACCTTTCTCCTAATTGGCACAGGTCTCTAGAACAACCGATACTAGGTAACCTTCACATCACAATTGGGCACAAGCCTACTCCACCTTCATACTGGGTCCCCTTGGCAGAGTCCAAGCTTTCATATCTCTGTCCAAATGGAGAAATTATTTCCTTCCCTAGTTTTCAGCTCCAGTTCAAGGTGCAGAACAGACGCTTTTTTAAGTATATTCAAATCAAAGAGGCTGTCATCTCCTTTATGGGGAGTGCATCTTGGACCCCCCCCAAAGTTGAACTGTCTTCAGTTATGCAAGTGGCAGACCCGCCCCACTCAGTCTCCAAGGTATATAAAGAATTGCAGTCCTTGGACCCCCATCTCCCCCTGGGTGTCTTTTATTATTGGACCCAGGAGCTGCCCCTTGCAAACGATGTAGATACCCGGAAAAAGATTTGGCACAATACGTACTAGTTCGTCAAACAGAACAGGCTTCGCCTGGTTCAATTTAACATTATGCACAACTTATATTTTACTCTGGTGAAGCTTTACAAAATGGGTAGGCTCCCGTCCCCCAACTGTCCACGGTGCTCCAGAGTTGAAGAAGCTTTGTACCACTTGCTGTGGGCTTGCCCAGAAGCTTGGATCTTCTGGCACTCAATCAGAAGAACCTTCGATCCAATTCTAGGGCTGGATTTTCTGTTTACACTTGAGGCCTGCTTACTGAACAGCTTTCCCCATGGAACTCCCAAAGTCCGGAAAACACACATGGCCCTAATTTCTGCCATGGCTAAATTAGTTATTATGAGGCGCTGGAAGGAAAAAGCACTTCCTCTGGTGATAGAGTGGCACAAGGAAATATTGCTTGCTCTCCAGCGGGAAAAGCATATTGCATCAGTGTGTAACAGAATCAATGCTTTTCAGAACAATTGGGGATCATTAGATGCCTCATTTTCTATATGGAAGCCCTAATCCTTGTACGTCTAAATCTCCAAAGGTTAGAAAGCCTCAAAACTGCTTGGCTGAATGTAGTACTTGGCACTGGGAGGGAGGAGGATGTATGGGAGGGTGGGGGGTAATTGTGTGTTTCAGAATAGAATAATAGGTGTTGTATTAGTATAGGTTTGATCATGGATGTGCGAAGCCTTCTGGACATATGCCTTGACTCTTCTGTATACCCATGGCTGTTTTAAAAATTTTAATAAAGTATGTTGAATAACAAATTAAAAAAAAGGGAAAAAGGCAGGGGAAAACATTGGAAGTATAATGAAGGATGAACTGAGTACAGGGGATGATGAGGAAAAAAAGGCCAGTGTACTGACTGGATACTTCTGTTTGATGTCCACAGTTGAGGAGACAGACCCACTCCCAGATAGCAGGAGGAAAAGGGTAATAAAGAGGACAAATTTTAGCTGGGGAGAAATACAAGGAAATGGGCATTAAAGGGAATGGAGAACTTAAAAACCAATAAATTACCAGTGCCAGACCGGAATCATCCTAGAGTATTGAGGAAGACCAGGCAGGTGCTAGCAGAGAGCTCTGTTAGTACTCCATGGAGAATCGGCAGCAACAGGTGTAGGGCAATAACACTAGTGGGTGGCAGATATGGGTCCCTTACCCAAGGAAGGTGATGGGGAAATCTGGGAGACTACAGGCTGGTGAGCCTGAGACTGATAGTGGGAAAATGTCTGGAGACAATTACTAGGGAGGAGATAGTTGCATTCTTAGAAGAAAAGGGCTTAATGGATGGGAGATGGCATGGTTTCACCAGGAGCTGGCCATGTCAGACAACCTTAATACACTTTTTTTAATGTAGTGACACAAATGGCAGATGGACCAGGCAGTAGGTATCCTGTTCCCAGATTGTAGCAGGATGTTTGATTCAGTACTCCTGGTTAAAAACGTGAGAGATCTGGGGCTGGGGAAAAATTACTGATTGGATCAAAAACTAACAGAACCCAGAGGAGAGTCCTAAATGGTAAGTTCTCCGAGGATAGGGCAGAGACTAGTGGGGTACTACAGGGGTTGGTTCTGGGCCCACTCCACTTTAATATTTATATCTATTGCTTACTGTATGAGAGGGTAACCAGGCCAGGTTGAGTGTGTTCACAGATGATAATGTTCAGGGCAAAAAAGTGCAATATGATTCACATTAGTAAAAAGTACCCTAAAATGGACTACTGGATGGGGGGAGAAGGGATGGTGTAGACAACTGAGGAGAGCGACCTGGGGGTTATCATTAGTGACAGCCTCATGTCCACTGCTTAGTGCAACCCTCCAGGGCTCCCAGCTGAGACGCCTCAGGAAACCGCGGCCACCAGGCGGTCGGCGCTTCCGAAGCCACCGCCCGAGACCACTTGCTCGGACTACGCTCCCTGAGAACCGAGAACCCTCCAGGGCTTCCAGCTCAGACGCCACAGGAAACCACGGCCACCGGGCGGTTGGCACTTCCGAAGCCGCCTCCCGAGACCACTTGCTCGGACTACGCTCCCTAAGAGCCGAGAACCCTCGAGGGCTCCCAGCTCCGACGCCGCAGGAAACCGTGACACCGGGCGGTCGGCGCTTCCGAAGCCGCCACCCGAGACCACCTGCTTGGACTACTCTCCCTGAGAGCCGAGAACCCTCCAGGGCTCCCAGCTCAGATGCTGCAGGAAACTGCGACCACCGGGCGGTCAGCGCTTCTGAAGCCGCCGCCCAAGACCACTTGTTCGGTCTATGCTCCTTGAGAGCCGAGAACCCTCCAGGGCTCCCAGCTCAGATGCCGCAGGAAACCGCAGCCACTGGGCAGTTTGGCGCTTCCGAAGCTGCCTCCCAAGACCACTTGCTCAGACTACGCTCCATGAAGCTGAGCCACCACGCCCTTGGCGAATGGTGGCCCAGCCTAGCTACCAGAGAGGGCCAATTGGCATGGGCTCCCACAACAAGAGGGGTGCGGCCTGAGCTTCCGGGGTAGGGTCATCAAGGGGTTTTTTAAGGGGAGTGCAGAGAGGCCTTCTCTGAACTCGCCCTTGACCTTTTTGGACATCACTGGATAATCGCGGTAATCCGTCGTTTTTCCCCAATTTCAGTTAGTTCCCCTGGGAGAGCCACGTCGTGACCTGGTTAGTGGCCGGGAACTGAGAAGTCCTCTGGGCTGCCCATGTATTTATACACATATCTACCCTGGCGTCACCGTGGGCAGTACCCAGACACACTGCTCGAGAAAGCTACCATGCAAGGAGCTCCCTTCGGTGGATATCCCAAGTGTATAGCCTGCTGCAAGAGATCCTCTCGGAGATCTACTGTTACGGTAAGTACGTAACTGTACTTTTTTCTTTCCCCACCCCTACTGCTTCCACTTTGTTAGAGTGTAGAGCTGGGCTGCTTACTTTGCATGATGCTAGCAATTTTATGCATGTGTACCAAATACACTTTAAAGGGATGGGAAACAAATTCACAAACTCAGAAAGTGACAGTAAATCTTGCAGAAATGTTGGTAAAATACTTCTTTACTTCTCTTATTTGTTCCCTTGACCCACGGGACTGTATAGAATGTGCCCTTCACTTCCTCGTTCTTTATCATTGAATGTTCAAGTTTTTTTTCATGCTGAGGTGTCTTGTTTTATCAAGTTCATGAAGAAAACAAGAATCTGGGGCAGAGCCAGGTACTATATTGGAAAGACGCACCTTGGGTCAGCTCTCCCTCTGAGAATGATTTTAACACTTTTTTTTTTACTAAAAGTGTGCTGGCAGCAAGAGTAACATCTGAGGACTGGCCTGGACTAAATTAGGTGTAAACAACATGGGCAATCCGTGAAAACTGACAGGAGAGAGCGGCAGTCGGAAAGGCCAGCAGGCAGCTGGCTCGAGTCAAGTGGTCTGAAAAGGTGATCAGTCAGCCCAGGAATTCACCCTCAGAGATGTTATGAAAGTGATCCACGCACTGGATTTGCAGGTCACTGCTTTGGACACTAAACTGCAAGACTTCTATGCGTGAGAGTAACTCTACTGCCACCCTCTCTGAAGCTAAAGAAGTGACAGGATCAGCTGTGGAAGCAGCCACAGTCCCCACAGACCTCATCAAAGAGAATAGACTCCTCCAATTTTAGTTGGAAGCGATTGAAAATAAAAACAGGCTGCCAATTTGAGGGTGTTGGGACTGGCAGAGGGACTAGAAGACATGGATTTGCTTCAGAGTGGCTTGGGGACAATATTTCTTAACCCTCCACTAGAGGTCTGCAGAACTTACCAGATCACATTACACCACTGGGGAGAAGTAGCGTCTCGTTCCCACACCATGCTTATCATTCTAGCTGGAGAACATGGGCATGACCAAGCTCTTGCTGCTGGCAGAAAGAAGGGACCAATGCAAACTAATGAAGGGGGAAATCTCCTTCTATCCCAATCTGAGTTTTGCAATGTGAGACCGGAGGAAAAGTTTTTGGTAGCCTTTGGGCCACACTAGGAACCTTGGGAGTCATGCATGCTTTGCAGTACACTGCTTGACTAAGAGTAATTTAGTCTGGGAAATCCTGCCTCTTCAGAGACCCTAAGGAGGCAAGTGCCCTTGGGCAGAAATTAGAGTTTGATTTTGGGAGTAAAGAAGCCTGTGTGGGAGGAAGTGACTCTGAAGCTTGAACCTGTATTTGAACATAATATAATTCATATTTTTGAAAAATAATCAGTATGGTTAGGGCAGTGGTTAGAGAATGAAGGCGGAGGAAATTATGGGGCTGCCGGTACTCTGAAGCTTGAACCTGTATTTGAACGTAATCAGTACCCATATAATCCATGTGTTTGAAAAATAATCAGTATGGTTGGAGCATTGAATGAGGGGGGAGGAAAGTATGGGATTGCTGGTCACTGGTAGCAGCCGTCTCAGTAGGCTATATGCCTACATGGGTATATCATCTTGGGTTACACAGCTAATGTTGTGTTTTGGTAATGTGGTTAAAATGGCACTGGCCACATGGTGGCTACACGGTCTGTTACCCTCCCCCCACAGACATACCTGTCAGTTGTTCAGTCTGCACTATGAGCTTGCTGAAAAACTTGAAACATGGATCAAAATTCTACCACACTTTAAGTAACTCTGCTTTTCCGCTTTATTGATTTTGCTTGTTGGACTTCAGTTCTTGTCGGGACATTATATAGTTATGTGTACTCAGGTAAGTGTGCAGTTCGGGACTGCTGCAAGGGGTTCCGCTACTTTTAATTGCCCAGTTTAGCACTGCTCGGGGGGCAAGGACGCATGAATCTGTGTGCTTATGTTACAGTATCTCAGCTATCTGTGACCAAGGAACAATAGCGGCCAGTGACTCTACTGTATGAGTTCCACATATCTGGCTGTGGGTCAGTTCCACTTATGCTTATTATTGGGCCAAAGTGTTAACCAGTATCTGGTTTACTGAATTCTCTTTTTCCCCCCGATGATGTAACCCCTAGGGGTGTAATGTGTTCTAAGATAAGAGACGTTTGTATGTTATGTATCTAAGCGCTGTCTGTGCTTACTGATTTAAAATGTCTCTCTTTCTAAATTTAATAAAAAAAATAGAAAAAAAAACAATGTGGGTAAACAGTGAGAACTTTCTGTGTGCTTCTTTTCAAAAGAAAAATGTGACTCCAGTTTTCAGTCCTTGCCCTACGCTGTTCTTTTCGGTGCACTTTCATTTGTTACTGTCGTGCTGTATTTAGATACAGCGGCTCTTAGTTTTAAGCTTTAAGGCCCAACATCTCTCCCTGTGGAGCTTCAGGTGAAAAATGGCAGGAGTCACAGTACTTCAGTCCCCCAACACTGTGCACAGTTAAAACTTTGCTTAGCTGTAAATTGGAATATCTGCGTTATGTGGATAGATACTGATTGTATTTTGGTACGAGCAATCAATGATGTCCCCTGATTGCCAGTAATGAAGACAAAGGCCTGCTGGCATTTATCAGTGACACTGGGTGTAAACTCTGACTTAAGCCTGTTTGTTTACCAAAAATGATTCTGAGGCCTCAGAATTTGCAAACATTTTCACTTTCTTGCTCAAAACATTTTTAACACATTGTAATACGATGATTGAATATTACCAATACCACCCCCTACTGGTTCAGTTTCTACTTGAGTGGTCAGACACAGGCGGTAACAATGGGACATAGCACTTCTATCCAATTTGTATATCCATTACTGTACTAAAATTATATTCTCCCTATTTTTGTGCATTTAATAAAATGGTAAGAATACCCCCGTACATATTATTCATCAACTATGTCACTGCAGTTGTATCCCCTCACTCTTTAATTGTACTGTACTTATTCAACTGTATCTGCATCTGCTATATGCTGTCCTATCCAGGACCTCCTTGAAAATGAGCTTGCTCAACGGAGTCTCTTCCTGGTAAAATAAACGTGAACTCCCATGGTTCCATTATTTATTGATTAGCTTATATTAGACACAGTCATGCCTATTTTTTGGTACGACCCGTGAGGTTGCAAGACAGTCAATACAACAGAGGCAAGCAAAGATACAATACAGTAAATTAGAATACAGCAAGGACCATATAGTCACAGTACATTCTACAGTAGGGCCCCTCCTCTTCACAGACTTTGTAAAACACCTCCCTCAAGAATCAACATCTGCATCCTGCGTATGTATGCAGAGGATATGGTACTTATCCTCTGGTCCCACCTGAGCAATCATTAATGACAGTCCCCAGTGTGACTACAATAATAGCCAAAATGATTCCACACAAATCAACTGGTGGTAGACCCCCACCCCCAAAAAATCAGTCCTTTTGGTGCAAAGCTCTGGGTCAGTAACTCCTCACCCCTTAACATACAGAATTTCGAAAATATCACCCTTGGGAATGTTTCCAGTGACAAATACCTCAACCTTCTACTGGAACAGTACTTGGACTACTTGGCTGATGTCTATAATCTTATTATCGAGCGCCATTCTCAATTTGGGACTCTGTATAGGGCTGTCAGTATAGCCTAGAGATTAGAGCAGTAAGCTGTGAATGAGCTTTATACATCCAGCAGGCCTGGGTTTGATTCCCGCAAAGTCCATTTGCATACTGTGTGACCCTGAGCAAGTCACTTAACCTCCCTGTGCTCCTAGGATGCACCTGGAAACAAGCTTTGACTCAGTGTGCCTATCCTGTCCAAAAATTGTAAAATAAATTAATTAGAAAAAAGATAGCTGCAGCTCCCCAAACTATAAAATGCGCCTTGGAATGGGTGCTCTTCACTAACCTGGACTTTGGGGATATTGTCTTTATTGTTGCACCCATGGCTGTCTTTTCCAAGTCTGACATACGAACATGCAAAGAATCCAGCAGAAAAAGGCCATTTGGTCTATCCACTTTACTGATATTGCAGGAACCTTCAGTTTACACTACTGACCCTGACCCCGGTCCTCTCTTCCTCCCCATCTGGACCCCCCAAGCCCCGTGATTTCCCCTTATGCCTATCCCCGTTTCTCTTAAAGCTGCTCACCGACTTCATTGAGACCACTTTCTCCAGTAGCACATTCCAGCTGGCCACCACGTTCTCTGTGAAGAAGTGCTTCCTAACCTTCCTCCTAAACGTCCCCCTTCCAGCTTTAGACCGTGTCCCCTCGTGGTTTGGCTGCCACTTAGCATGAAGAAACCCTCCCTATCCACCCTATTTGTTCTTGACATCCTGTACAACACACTATGCAGTCACTCTGGTGTCCTTGTCGTACTCATCACAGTGCCCTGCTTGATAAACTGGGTTGGACCTCCCTGGAGGTAACACACATTACACACTGCCCTCACAGAGGCCAGATACCTCTCAGGGAAAGTTACTGAATATTTAAATACTCTTCTTACTTCAGTTTCCAACCTATGGTATAGACTAAATCCCAAGAATGAAGTTGTTTTCTGGTCCCTCACTGCGCGCGCGCACACACACACACACACACACACACACACACACACACACACACACACACACACACACACACACACACAGAGCTCAGACTCAGCCTAATTCAGGCATAACCTCTCCCACCTCTGGAACAGCCAACCCCTCAAGCTGTCTATCGCCTTTCTGCAGGCTGCCAAACACAAGTTCAAGCAGCACTTTATCTCCTGTTGCCACTGCATCTCCCTGTTCTAGTCCCTTATACACTATGGATATTCTTGGTGGGGTATGGCCTGGTCTTTAAATGTACTGCTGTTATTTCTGGCTTTGTATATGCATTGCATTTATTATGCGTATATAACCTTGTGTATAATTTGTGCTATGTATCATTTGTGTAACTTTTAATCTTACTTCGAGAGGGTTCCTGCAGTAGGTCATTACATATAGGACTGCGCCCTCTGGCATCAGGACCGCATGGCAAACTTTTCCAGCAGTGTCTGGTGGGGGACCATCCACCCGACGTCACGTGACTGACATCAGCATGACCCTATATAGTGGGTGGTCCCCACACCTGCCTTCTAGTTCTTTCCTGCCATCGACTAGTGCTAGTACCTCACACCCCGACAGCTTTGTCGATCGCCACTTTATTGTTTTCAAGCGATAATTTCAGTCCAAAATTCGCTTTATGTCTTCTCTGCCACCACCTTTAAAGGCAAAGAAGAAGTGCACCAAGTGTGGGGTGCAAATTTCACACAAAGATGGCCATCGTCGCTGCCTCTTTTGTCTAGGCCCAGATCATGACATCGCGGCTTGTCCCAACTGCCAGCTTTTCAACCAAGCCACTAGCAAACGACGACAGCAGGCTCTGGAGGCCCATCTCCTTAAATCTAGGATGGCTTCTCTGGAGAAGGAGATGCAAAAGATCCAGGACTCGGCTTCTTCCCATTCAGACAAACAGAAGAAGAAAAAAGATAGAGAGGCATAGAGAGAAGACACACCATGAGGACTGGGACCGATCCTCATCCAGCAAGCCTTCAACCAGCAAGGCCCTTTCCCCACCGCCCACCCTTGTGGTGACTCATGCAGCTTCTGGGACAGCCTCCAGTGCCGCTGTCTTCTAACCTGTCACCACCGGTGAGTCGCCCGCTGGCTCCTACAGCGAACGTCCGGTACTTGCCGATAAGTTGGACCCCAGGTCCTCCGGTGCCTGCCCGGCTGCCAGTAAGTTGGACCTCGCCCAAAATTAGCCAGTGGTCCGCTCAGTTTCGACAGATAAGCCAGTCGAGAGTCCCACCCTCCACTGCCTGGCCGCTGTTTCCCCTGGTAAGCTGGCCATCTCGGTCAACTGCCTAGGCATTGCTCTCCCGTCTTGGGCTCACACCGTCTCACCCAACATCCGGCAGAGCGGTCTGACTTCTCCCAGTCAGCCCTCCCCCGGGCCTTGCCCGGCTGGGAGACTTCCTCTCCACCTCCCCCGGTGGTTTCCCCTGCCCCACAGCCTACGCCTGGGACAGAGGAGGAAGAAGGGCTCCTAGAAGTAGTTCTTTCCTCGCCCACTTCTACAGCAGTCCCTCAGGTCCCCCGCGAGGGATCATCGTCCTTCGTCAGCTACTCTGACGTCGGGTCACCTCACATCTGTTGCCCCTCTCCTTACATCAGCAGCACCGTCAGGTACCTTGTGTCAGCCCCCTTCATAAGGGCCCATCGATTGGCCTCTCACACAGGGTCTGACCTCTTTAGGGTTAACGTCGGCTAACCTCATATCACGGGCCCCGACGTTTGTTTCTTTTTTGTTGGCTACCCTGACAACGGCTATCTTGACATTGACTGTCGTGATGTTGGGTATTTATCCTGGCCTATCCAGGCCTATTGGTCAAGACCTACTGTCCAGACATTTTTCTGGACATCAGACATAACCTTCCTCCACCATTGGGCCCATAGATGCCCCATTATTCCCAGGCCTATTTCCCAGGATACCAACAGGGATACCCCTACTACCAAGGGTACCCCCCTCCTCACTTTGCAGGTTCTGGAGCTCATTTTTATTCGCCCCCAGCTAACCCGCCGCCTCCTCCTCCTCCTCCTCCTCCACAACCAGACTTCCAAGTGATGATCCAATCATGATAGAAGGATGCGAGTTCCCAGCTCTATTCAGACTTGGAGACTAGAGTAGGCTCCCTAGTCTGGTGGTGGTTCCCCTGACCCCCCATCCTCTGCCCCTCGGCATATGGTGCACGCCTCGGTACTACCCCTCAAGATATTCCTCTACCAGACCTTGAGTATCCAGAGGGTGAGGAGCCTCCCGACTCTGATGTTGACACGTCCAAGTCGTCATCTGATGAGCTATCCTCTCCTCCTAGGGGCAAAGAGTCTCCTAAGTCCCCACCGGAGGACCCTTCCTTTATGGAACTCCTCCACATTATACAGCAGGTGAGCAGTTGGAATGCAGAGGATCTGGACTCTATGCGGAAGTGCTTGGCAGAGCATCTGGATTTGGAGGCTGCCACCCCCATTCCAGCTCCTCCCTGGATAGCTGCACATGAGGACCTTACGTCCACTATTTGGAAATTGCCACGCTCCATTCCTGCTGTCCCTAAAAAGATAGACAGGATATATCGCTCCCCTGAAGGAGTTCCCTTTCTGGACTCGCACCCTAAGGCAGATTCTGTGGTTATTGCTGCCGCTCATGATCACTTGGCTAATCCCAAGCACATGAGTACGTCTGCTCCGGACTAGGAATCCAGACAGATAGAGCAGTTTGGAAAAACAGTCCACTCCTCAGCCACTTGTGCCCTACATTCATTGAATTATGTGGCACATATGATGTATTTTCAAAAAGCCACATTGGCCGAATTAGAAGACAGGATTTCTTCCCTGGAGGATTCTGACCTGAAGGTGGAAATCGCTAAGGATCTCAGTCTTTCCAAAATTTCCTGTAGGCATGCTCTCAGGGCAACCTACGAGTCTGTAGATGTGGTGGCCCGCTCTTCGGCTAATGCCATTAGCCTCAGGAGGCACGCTTGGCTGCGGATTTCTGGTCTTTCTACAGACGTCGAAGCAGCCATACAGGACGCTCCTTTTAGGGTATCAGTCTTCTTCGGAGCAGACACCAAGGATTTGATAACAGGCCTCCAAGACAGTGGTCAGGTCTTTAGATTGGTCTGTTCTATGTACAGAGCTGGTACCTCCAAGAAGCAGCCCTTTTGGTGCCAGTTCAAGCGCCAAGGGAAGCAGGCAGCCCCCAAGAAACAGAACAAAAGGAGAGTCACTGGCTCTTCCTTTCCCTCTTCACCGGCCGCCAAAACCCAGAGACCGGTAGGAGGGCCTTGGCCCCCCCCCCCCCTGCCTGCCTTCTGACTCGCCCAGTCTTCCCTCCCCTCCACTTCAAAACATGGAGCCAGTGGGGGGAAGATTCGCCCTTCACATCCAGGAATGGGAGGACATCACATCAGATGTGTGGGTCCTACAGCTCATTTCGCAAGGACACACACTAAAGTTCCTGGAGCTCCCTCCAGACTCTCCTCCCGGTCACTCACAAGACTCCCCATACCAAGCCCCATCGGTTGTGGAGGAGATCAGGACTCTGGTGCGAAAGGCAGCAATCGAATCTGTACCAGTCAGTCAGAGGGGAAAGGGAATCTATTTCCACTTCTTCCTGGTCCCAAAGAAGATGCGCGACTCAGACCAATCCTGGACCTCAGCAGTCTGAACCTCTTCGTGGAATACAAGAGGTTCCGTATGTTGACTGTTCAGAGCTTCCTGCCCCTTCTGCAGCAGAACCACTGGCTCTGTGCTCTGGACATGCAGGATGCTTACCTGCATATCCCGATCTTCCCTGGCCACTGTCGTTTCCTGAGGTGTTGTTTCCAGGGGGAGGACTTTCAGTTCACATTCTCCCCTTTGACCTGTCCTCAGCACTCAGGGTTTTTACCAAGTGCCTAGTGGTGATAGCAGCAGGCCTACACCACCAGGGTATAGCGAGTTTCCCATACCTGGACAATTGGCTAATCTTAGCTCCATCTAGGAACAGCCTTCTGGACTCTCTCTCGGTTATCCTGGACCTTTTTTTCTGACTGGGGATCACAGTCAGTCTCCCCAAGTCGTCCTTAACCCCCTCTCAGTACCTTCAATTTATAGGAGTAGTTTTGGATACAGTCCAGTGCAGGGGCTTTCTCCCTTCAGACAGAGCAGAGACTCTCCGAGAGCAGGTCATTGTGGTGATCTCATCCAGATCTCTTCCGGTCAGAGCATTGCTATGCTTGCTGGGCCTGATGGCAGCCTCTAGCTCCACAGTTCTTTTAGCAAGGTTGCATATGCGGATCTTCCAGTGGACTCTTACAGTCCGATGGATCAGCGCTTGGGCAATCTGGACCACCCTATACTGGTCTCCAGAGCAGTCAAGTGGGATCTACAGTGGTGGCTAGACCCTCTCAGTCTGTCCAAGGGACTTCCCTTTTGAAGTCTTCCCCCCATGGACCCTCACCTCGGATGCTTCGGCCTGGGTTGGGGAGAGCACCTGGGGAGATGTCCTTGCACATCAACATTCTGGAGAGGAGAGCAGTTCTTTACGCCCTTCAGGCTTTTCAGACCATCCTATCGAGAGGAACACTGCTAATCCAGACTGATAATATGTCAGTAGTCTGGTACATCAACAAACAGGGAGCTACCCAATTGTAACCCCTATGCAGGAAAGCGATGCAGGTGTGGAATTAGGCAGTCCAGCATGACCTGTTTCTCACAGCCTTGCATGTTCCAGGCATTCACAGCATCCTGGTGGACAGCCTCAGTCGGATATCATCCCTTGCTCACGAACGGGAATTAAGTCAGGAGGTAGCAGACACTCTCTTTCATAGGTGGGGTCACCCAGAAATTGATCTGTTCGCCTCCCCATCCAACACAAAACTTAACAGCTTTTGCTTGCTCGTTCCAGAGCCTGGAGCTTCCAGAGGGAGCTTGAATGATTCTAGTTGGTCCTCTCTGGTCAAGGCAAATTTGGTTTCCGCTACTGCAGCAGCTCTCAGTGGAACCCCCAATTCTTTTACCTCTCAGACACAACCTATTGACACAGGATCAAGGCAGGCTGGTATATCCAGAACTCAGGACATTGCATCTTCATGCGTGGTTCCTTCAGACATAATCAGAGCTCGCTTTGAGGTCTCTCAAAAGGTCGCTCAGGTCCTGGTGTAAGCCAGAAAACCATCTACCAGATCCACCTATGCCATGAAATGGAAAAGTTTTTCCATTTGGGCGACTTCTAAAGATTTAGATTCCTTTTTACCTGCTCTACTCCTCAGGTCATGGAGTACCTCCTTCACTTGTCCGATTCGGGTCTGTCGTACTCATTCCTTAAGGTTCACCTATCGGCCATCTCAGCCTACCATGTGCCAGTGGAGGGGGAAACCGTAGCTCATTTGGAGGTCTCTAAGACCTTTTTGAAGGGGATCCTCCACCTAAAACCTCCCATTCATAACCCCATCCTGGAATTTGAATTTTGTGTTAGAGAAGCTTACGCTTCCTACTTTTGAACCAGCGATGAGCTGTGACATGCGCTACCTTTCTTGGATTGCTATTTTTAGTTGCCATTACTTCTGCTCATAGGATTTCTGAGCTTTAGGCCCTGATGCAAAAGGAGCCTTATTTGATTTTCCACAAGTACCGGGCGGTCCTGCATACCAATCCTAAGTTTCTTAGTTCACGTTAAACCAGACTGTTGAACTCCCAGTTTATTACCTTAACCATTTGAACAGGGGGAAAGATCTCCTTCACACCTTGGATGTTCACAGAATCCTCAGATGCTACGTTCATGGTACTAAGGGGTCCAGAAAATCTGATCAGCTTTTTGTCTCCTTTGCCCCAAATCCTTGGGATCAGCAGTTTCTAAACAGTGCCTTTCTAAATGGCTAGGTAACTACATTCGCTTCTGTTACCAGAAGTACAACAAACCTCTTCCGGGGTAGGTTAGAGGTCACTCTACTAGAGAAATGGCTACCTCTACGGTGTTCCTGCGGAATGTTTCTGCAGCAGAAATTTGTGCGGCAGCAACCTGGAGTTCCGTCCACACCTTCACGAAGCAGTACAGTCTGGACATTGCTTCTAGGTGTAGGGCCGGGTTCGGTCTACTGTCTTAGGCTGGTCCTGTGCTGTTTTTCTGTTGCTCCTCCGCCTCCCATGACTCTCTCGGTCTCTCTATGAGTGACTGCTTGGGATTCAGTCCTATATGTAATGACCTACTGCAGGAACCCTCTTGAAGTAAGATAGTACAGTTATGTAAGAACTTACCATAACAGTAGATCTTCGAGAGAGATTCCTGCAGTAGGCCACTTCCCCACCCCCCTTCCCCCAGTTCTTTTGCATTTATTTCGGTCATTCTGACTTGGGCTCGAGGATTTGATCCTTTCTCCTGCCTCATCCTCCTTGGAGCTCCGGCGGGAGAACTGGAAGGCGGGCGTGGGGACCGCTCTCTATATAGGGTCACGCTGACTTCAGTCATGTGATGTTGGGTGGTTCCCCACCAGACACTGCTGGAAAAGTTTGCCGTGTGGTCCTGATGCCAGAGGGTGCAGTCCTGTATGTAATGACCTACTGCAGGAACCTCTCTCGAAGATCTGCTGTTACAGTAAGTTCTTACATAACTGTACTTTGCCTCTTCCCCTCCCCTTCCCTAGGTTGCATCTATAAATGAGTCCTTTTGGAATTCTTTATGCTTTCCTGGTCAAATAAATTTCAAATAAAATACAAAATTGTACAACATTGGCCAGTTTGTGAGCATACATCAATGTTTATTGTAAAATGATTGAGAAATTGCTGAAATCCTGTCATTTCATTGGTGCAGTCGTACCACATGACAATTACTTACCTTCCAGGAAATTGTAGTCAAATTGTGCTTTAAAGAGCTGCTTATGCCTCAAAGAAAACTTTAAAAAACGTAATAATTAGGTACAATTCTGCTTGCATTCCAGTTATATTTGGTATATTTCTCCTCCCCATTATTTATTATGAAGGAAGTTTGCATGATGTTCATCCCTTAGAGTTCCTTTAGAGTCCATCTGCCTCTATAGCTTACTCCCTACTACAAGTCATAATCCTCTGTTGTGACATCACAGCCTGTTGCTATGGGAGTAACTGTGATATCACAAGGAGTGTTCTATGACTTCAGGTAGGGAGAAAGCAGCAGGAATAGATGAACTGTTCAGGAGCAAGGATCCTGTTTTCATACAAATGACCTCAGTAATAAATAATGGGGAGGTGGAATACAACACTAATGGGAAAAACTAGCTGGACTGTGTCTAAATATGTTCAGTCTTGTTAAAGTTCTCCTGAATGTGTCACCAGCTCTTTAACAAATTTTTACACAACTGTATGTTAAATAGAGACTAATGCATAGGCGACTGTGTGTTAAAGTTTCTATAAATCTCGAGAGCGAAGCTTGACAGGTTTATGTGGTCATCACACACCAAGGGTGTGTAAACGAAAAAAAAAATCATAAGCACACAGTCATGTTTTATTTTTTATAATTGGTGCAAGGGCATGAGCACAAAGATTCAGTTTCCCAACAGAGAAAGTGAAGAGTGAGCGCTCCAAACACCGTAGTAACTGGGTATGACGTCATACCCGGTTGTTATGCTGTTTTATCGCATTGATTTTCAGTGTGATCGAGGGAGTCACCAGTCATTATGAAAAATTAATGATTATTCAGTTTTTGAGCAGGATCATGCAGGGACACAGCTGCTGCAACCCCCCCACCACCACCACCACCACCAAATCCAGCATAACTTATTGAACCAGCTACACCAGTATACTAATGTAACACCACGATCCCATGGAAATAGGCTGGGTTGTTACTCAAGTGTCCATCAGAGCACTGTGTACAAGTTCACCAATCAGGTTGTCCCACAGGAGGAGGAGAGGAGACTAGGGACAAGGAGATATAATAGGCGTTTTTGGCAGGAGTGAGGTGGTTCCCTAAGTAGATGGTTCCTGAGAGGTAGACGAGGGCAGTAGATAGCATCCATACCCAGTTCCGGTGCACAGGTGTGGGCCCTGAGATGGCTGGATGGGGGCCGACTGAATCTTGCTTGGTGTCAGGTGCCAGGTCTTGGGAAGCGTGGACACTCTTTGCGTCTCCTGGGCTTCCATTTGGGGTTAGAAGGGAGCCTGCTGAATCTGTTTCAGTGGCAGGGTGCGAGGTTCGGGGTGGTACCAAACTCGACAGGCTTCTTCTGCCCATGACATGAAGGGGTAGAAGGATTTGAGGCTGGATTGTCCTAGTAGGCCTGGCTGGGTAGTCTGAGAGGGATTTGGTGGCCTTTGGAGGAGTTGTGAGAGGTAGCAGTTACCTTTTGGTTTTTTTGTTTTGCAGCTACTGCTGTTTATGCCCCCTAGTCTCTGGTCGGTCCACCTCTGCTTGGCCAACCCAGGCCCATTACGCTGGCATCACACAGGCCTTACCTTCACCTCTGAGTTCCCCTGGAGCTTGACCTTCTCTGGTGGAGTTTAGGAGACTTCCCCAGTCTCCACTACAGAACGGATCCAGTGTGTGGAGATGGTGCCTGAGTGGCCAGATGCAAGGCCTGCAGATGGCTGGGGCCATCTCTTGTCTGTTGGGAACTTCACTTTCCTTCCTTCCCATAGGATGTAGGCAGTGATGGTGCACAAGGGTGCATGCCAGTGTGTGCGGCGTGGCACCAGCTGATGTCCTTCCACTCATGAGCCGCTTATGACTGCACTGCCACCTGTGGTCACCCAAGTGGCAGTATAACAGTGAAGCTAACTGCCCTCCCTCCACCCCCAGAAAAAGGAGAGCATCCTGAGATGCTTGATCCTCCTCCCCCGGCCAGCCCCAATGAACTGAGCTCATTCCTGAACTCAGGTCACCAGCAGGCATCAGTTACCTGATGCGGGTACACCTTCGATGGGCATCAAGGGACAGAATTGTTGGTTCCCCACATGTCAGGGTCACCCTTTAAGGGTCATACTGGTGGGTTTCTGGGGATGGCTGGCTTCAGGTTCGGATATCTTTGGACAGCTGGCCTGGGCAGTTTTGGGGAATGCCATAGGTGGTGGAGAAAGAGAAAAGTGGGTTTCCTAAGATAATTCCCTCAAGGGGTGTGCACTGATGGCTTTTGGTCCTGGAGGGTTTCCCCAAATATGTCATGCAAGATGTAAGGAGATGAAGCTGTAGTTGGTGCTGGGGTAGAGAGACCATTCTGATTCTGGGGTTTCAGACATGACAACTTCCTGAGGTAGTAGTGGCTATTCTCTCAGAAGTCCTACCATCTTATCTCTGGCTATCCCTAAAGTTAAAACACGCTTTGGTAGAGTCTGAATAAGCTTCGCACTTCCTACGCTCTGGAATAAGATCCAGAAAACCTTAAGGCTCGCTTTCCCTGTCACGTTCTCCCTCTTCAAATCCTTGTTCCTGAGAACCTTCTCTGAGGTCTGTCATTGCTTTAAGTCAAGGTCTTATCATCATAGTTTGTTACTGCTTTAAATTCTGGACTTAAACCTCAACCATTGCCTGAGACGTCATTTGAGTCCTCCCTTCTGTCATTGTCCAAATCAAGGTCCCAACATCACGATCTGTCTTTGCTTCAAACGTTTAGACTTAAACCTCAACCATTGCCTGTGGCATCTGTTATGTTTCTCCCTTAGAACAGTCCTTCCTCCCTAGGCCTTCATGTCCAACCCTCTCCTATCTCATCTAACCTTCCCTCCCCACTCCCTATACCCCTCTTCCCTTCCCACCCCACTTGCTAGGCCATGCCTACAGTACTTGTCAAAGGACTCTTACATCTCAATCTTCTTCGCACTTTGATGCTAGAGAATCTGCCACTCCTGTTCACTATGATTCCTCCAATGATGTTTACTGTATAAACTTTAGCTCATTACCTTATGTCCATATTTCTGTATCTGTGCAATTGTATTTAAATGGCACTACCTCCTGTTGAACCTATTGCTATGTTCTGGTAGAAGTATCTTGTTACATGTGATGGTTATATGTTATTATGTTACAATTAATGGGTTGCATTTTTTCCCATTGAAAAAGGCATGTATTAAATGCGTATTATGGCATTTTTTTAATACATGGCTCTTTGTGTCAGACTGTCGGTGGTATATGAGAAGAGCGAGTGGTCTGGATCCCTGCTGTGCGCTAAGGTTTCCCATTTTTTTTTTATTATTTTAAAAATAGCTTTGGTCCCTCGTCGTCAGTCTCACACTCTCCATCGGGCTGGAAGAGACAGGAGCAACAAGACTCCCAAGTCATCCCTCCTACTGCCTGTCTCCGGCACCCCTCGCCAGTCAGCATCTCTTGCCTCTTTGTCCTCTAACTTCACCCCAGGCTGGGGCAGTGAGTAGGCGGTAACACCACTGGCCAGGTGCTCACTGCCTGGATCAAAATAATTAACTTTTTATTTCCACACCGCACAGTGAAGGCAGACAGGAGTCAACGAAAAAATGCAACCCCTTAAATTATATAAAAAAAAAAAATGGGGTACAGTGTATACACTCAAATTTGATACACACCCTCGTTGGAGGGCTACCATCCAACAACTCGGGTGTGTATTAAATTCTCATAACACACTGCACCCCACACTTTATCCTATATGTTATTATTACTATGTAATTGTTATGTACGTTCACTCAACCTGTTATGTCTTAACCCGGTTGGCAATTGTTTTGCCCCAGGTCCATCTTGTAAATGAGCTTGTCTCAATGATGTTCCACCTGGCAAAATAAAGAATTTGATTGATTGACTGAGTAACACACTTAAGGTAAATAGCATGTGTGCAGGCCCAGTGACATGGTGGTCCAAGGCACTGACTTCCTCACCGCTTGCCGCACCAGTGACCTGAGTTTCTCGAGGGCTGACTACAGGAGCTGCACCAGTGATCTGGGTTTCTCAAGGACTGGCTGAGGAGCATCCATAGGACAGTGCTCCACCTTTAGGTATGGTGAACTGTCTGTCCTGTGGCTTGACTGCCACCTAGAGGAATCTAGGTGGTAGCACCATGGGACAGCAAGGGAGGAGGATCTCCAGTTCAGACACCAGGGGCATCTCCAGCGTACATATCACACCATTGCACACACATGGGTCCCAATGAGAAAAAATGGAGGAAAACACTATGACTGCAGTGTGGTGGTGGCCAGTCTCTTGCAGGTCCCCACCAAAGACTGGGCATCTCTGTCCAGGTTCTGTGGCAGGGCATCACCAGAGATGGTAAATCCTAGAGAAGTCAGGTGATGGGGCCGGGGGTCCGCTATTGCTACGGAGATGGATTTTCTTCAGCCGAAGACCTCTGAGGGTGTTTCTGTTGTCTTGGGCCTAGCCGCAACATCCTCGCTGACTAGTCCTGCCTGGAGTTCTTCCTCTCTTCCCGGCGGCATTCCTAGCTTGTCCAAGAGGCCCTCTTGGGGGGTGCTTCTCATCTTCTTGCCACTGACTTCCTCCTATGGATCGCAGGTTTCCAGGGCCCGGGACAAGTCTTTGGGGGATTACCGTTGCAGGGACTAGGACTGTCCCATGGTTCGCTTCCTCTGGGAGTGCTCCATTTCCCTCTGTCTCTGTTCTTCTCCAGCGGGAGTTCGACAATGATGGCTCTGGCCTCATCATCCTCTGCTGTCCAGGCCTCAGCTCTCTCTAGACCCCTTATGACAGTGGCCCGTTGCCGCTTTGGCAGCTGGAGATGGAGTCGTCGGCCCCAGGCCATCGACCCTGCCCAGCCACCCCAGCCTACGGCCCCCCTAGGCCTCTGGCACTGTTTTTTTTGGCCCACCTGGTAGCAACAGCCCATTGTTAGAGTGGGGTTTTCTGTCTTCTCTGTCAATCCTTGTTTCGTCAGCATTTCTTCTGTTGACCTTCACATCTGCCCTTTTCCTAAGGGAGTTCAATGATGGTGGCTCCAGTACTATCGTCCCCTACTGTCTAGGCCTCTGCTCCTTTCAGTCCCCTCCCGACAGCAGTCTCTGTCTCTGCTTTGGTGGCTGGAGACAGTTCCTCGGCCTCCGGGCCGTCGAACCCCTACTAAGCCTCCGTGGCCCTATGCCCCGGCCTCTTGGAATTTGGGTATTTTGTGCCTGCCTTGTAGCGGAAGCCCATCATCGGAACCAGGCTATGTGCCTCCTCTGTCACTTCCTGCATCAGTAGTGATTTCTGCCGTTGATCCTCACGTCGTCTTTGTCCCCATCGCCACTTCGGCAGCTGCAGTTCATTCATTGGCGATCCCTGCCACCGCAGCCTATGGATTCCCTAGACCCTCAGGGTGGGTTCTCTCGAGCCTGCCTTGTGGCAGCGGCCCATCATCAGAGACCAGGCTCTTTGCCTGGAGACAGCTCATTGGCCTCCAGGCCATCGATCCCTGACACGCCAACACGGCCTACGGCTCCTCTAGGCCCTGAGGCACTGATTCTCTCGGGTCAAACCTGGCAGCTGGGGCCTGTCATTGGAGTCAGGCTCTCTGCCTCCTCCACCAACCCCGGCGTCAATGACAGTACTGTCTTCTTTGCTGGCCTTCATGCTGTGCTCACCTTACTGATTCTTGCTTTGGTGTACTAGCTTTCCTTCTGGCATGGGCCCCTCCTATCCTGCTCAGTCGGGCACCTTTGCAGTGCCGCTGCCTCTTAGGTTTTTGCACCTTGAGCTCTCAAGGGTGTCGGTGCCCCGCTCATCGGCCCCAGTTTCAGATTGAGTTGATACTGAGGAGGTATGCCATCCCAGTCTATTTCTTCCGGCTGAGGAGAGCTTTAAGGTAGATGTCTCCTCTCAGGGTTCCATGGTATTTTCCAGGAGCACAGATTCTGTTCAATACATTACCAAATCCCCTTGTGGTGACCCCACTGCCTATACGCTCAAGACACTCTTATCTGTCTCCATGGGGGTTCCAGGCTGCAGAGGGATATATACTAAAGCAGTATAGCACAGTGGTTTAAGGCTCTGAGCTGCAAATCTGGTGACATCCAGCAGACCAGACCTGGGTTTGAATCCCACAGCTTCCACTTGCATACTGTGTGACCCTTTGCAAGTCACTTAACTTCCCTGTGCTCCCAGGTCGCTCCTGTAAAAAAGCTTTCAGCTTAGTGTGCTACTCCTGGTTAAACAACTAAATAAAAATAAAAGTAATATTTGAGGAACATTTTTGGGGGTCCATGAGTCTCCTACCGAAGTCCTTTCTTCCTTACCTCCTGCCACATGCCATCAGGGCACCCAAGCCCCTTGGTTCATTCCATCCTAATTTTGAATCCAGGAGAATTATCCTCTGGGGTGAGGGACTCTTCCCTTCTGCCACGTTAGGTCTCTGCAGTGGTTACCTACCACTACTTCTTCTGAAGCTAGGGCAAGGTGGTGGCGCAGCCCCTACCTGCGGTTTCTCTGCCGCCTGAGCTTTTTAATAATCATCAGGCTGTAGCGAATGTTCACTAACCTATCCTCAGAGCCACCTCTCTTGGAGCATGCTCCTCTGACAGTACTGCTGCCCTTAGCATCAACCCCAGGTGTCATTTCCAGCTGAGGGGTTCAGGCTTCTCCGCCCATTCCTGGCAGAATGCCTTAGATGCACCTTATGAAGGCTTCTGGCTTTTTGGCCCTAGTGTAGGGGACATTATGTTGACTTGCAGGCCTCTGGGAGAGCTATAAAGTCCATCCCTTCTCTTTACCATACTCAGCCTAAAGTGCCTACAGAGTCGTATTCTAGGCCTCTAGGAACAGCTGCTAAACACACCATCTGTTCCGTCGTGCACTCCTCCAGGCCTCCTTCACTTGCTACAGGAGGCAGTCATAGCTTTGCTGCACTCCGCAACCATAGAGCTGGCTTCTAGGCAGCGCTGGGGCATATGGTTCTGCTCATGGTTCATCCCAGTTTCTTGGTGGACAGGGACCTTTTGCCCCTTTTTTAGCCTTAAGGAACTCAGTTTTTGCCTCCAATACCATAGTTTCCTCCTGCCTTACCTGAGGCTGGCAGATAGGCTTTGTGCCTTTGTCATGCGGGCCATTTTTCCTGAGCATCCAGCCTGGCCCTCACATAGCATTTACTTCAGGCTCCTGCTCCAAGGGGTGCAATTTCAGATCAGAGCATTGCCATGTGGCCTATCCTCTGCACCTTGGATATTTACCAGGTGCCTAGCAGCTGTTATAGCCACACTCAGGTGGGAGGGGCTATATGTATTTCTTATCTGGACGTTTGGCTCCTAATGGCCCCGTCCAGGGACCCTTGTGCACTTTATTGTTCCGTGCTGTTGTTCCAGTCCATGGAACTATCAATAATTTTGCCCTAATTGGCCATGTCCCCTTCACATGGGCTTCAGTACCTTGTGGCAATTCCGGACCTTGCTCAAAGGAAAACTTTTTTCCCCAGGTCAGGGCTGACTACCTAATGTCTCAGGCTCATTTTGAGGCTCGGGCTTGGTGGTCATGACCAGTGTCTTTCTGAGCCTACTCGGCTTGTTGGCTGTGGCTTGTAGTTACAGTCTCCATGGCAAGGTTGTTTATATGGCCCCCTCCATGGTCCTTGGGGGTCAGCTAGAGTCCTTGTCCAGAAGATCTAGCTCTGCTGGTGTCTGTCGCTGCTTTTGTCCATAAGGTCCTTGTCACACTTGGACCACTGATTCTGATCCCTGTATAATTTTTTGTTGTAAATATAAGAAATTAATGTATGATGACTGTGGCAGAGGAAAATGCTGTCTTACTGGAACTGACACATCAAGACCCCCCCCCCCCCCGGGGATAGTTCAGAGGACAGGAGGTGGCTTGAGTCTGCAGCTATTTGAAATGCAGTTCCTTTGTTTGGCCTTCTTTGAAGGCAGGAACCAAGGTATCCACTTCATAATGCCCTCAGGGAGATCCTTTGACTTGCATATAGTTGCCAGGAAGAACCTGTGTGGGGAAGGGTGTCGGAGGGAGGCCAGAATGGACATTGAAGGGGTTGATGTCTGGGCCAGGCAGGATCCAGATGAATTTGGAAGGTCAAATACACATTCCCAGGAAGCTTTGGGAGGACATCACAGAACCTGTTTATGTGTATGTGTGTGTGTGTGTGTGTGTGTGTGTGTGTGTGTGTGTGTGTGTGGCGCAGAACAAAAACCAGTTCTGACCAGTTACCCTGAGGAGAGAAAATTGAGTGTCATTTGTCATTTTTTTTTTTTAATCTTGTTGGGACATCCTGCGTGGTAACATATAACTTTTAATATACCAAGGCGGAGTTTAATGATCTCAGAGAGAAAGCCGGCTAAGGACTGCTTTTATCCAACTGAGTAAGCCTTAGAGATGCACATGACAATATTATCTGACTGAAGAAGAATCATTACAGCACTGAAAGATAGTAAGATTAGACCAGTCTGAATGTATGTATAGTAGGAACTGCACTTTTACCTGTTTGTTTTAAGGCTGTATGTGTTGGGATATATATTTGTTCTGTAATTATTGTTCTGTTTTGATATTTTTAAAGTAAAGATATATTTTACAAATGGAAACTGCATGACATTTCTTTTTATTTTAAGTGGAGCTTTTAAAGGTTATAAGTAACGCTGTGTATGGGCTTATTGTATACCAAACTGGGAAATGGATAGAGTTCTCTAAAGTCTTGCATAGAGTTCTAAGGGTTCATTTGAAAGTCCTGGTTGGGTGCCCATAGGCAAAGATATCTGGCCCCACGAAGACAGGATTATCTGAGCCTGATAGTTGGGTACGCTAACAAGAGGTTATCAGTTTGAATCCCTTCAGAGCTTGAGACTAAGGTGACTTGAACCCACAAAACAGACAAGAGGGTTACCTTGTTCTGTTCACTGTACACAAATCATACGCTCAGAGGTTGGCACTTTGGGAGTAGAGGGTTGGCCGTCTGAGCGAGTTTGTGACAGTCCTTACTGAGCTCCCATGGGAGGGTACCACTGTGTTTCTGGTGGCACCGTTCTGGTCTTGGCAGATCTGTCTTCAATTGCTGCAGCAGGTAGCCATGGAGCATCCAGTTCCCTTGCCTATATGCCGGGCTCTGTTCTCCCAGGAGCAGGGGGCCCTGGTCCATCCAGACCTATAGTCCCTTCGTCTGCATGCATGACTCCTGCAGGGGGCAGCCATAGCTGACTTTGAGATGTCTTAGATAGTAGCTGAGGTCCACCTGTTACAAAGCCTTCTACCAGGTCCTCCACTTCGATGGTGTGGAACCTATTTGCTGCATGGGCCACTTCTTGACAGTTGATTTTGTTTTCTTGTCCAGTGTACCAGGTTCTAGAGTTCCTCTTGTCTTGGTACAAGGCTAGTCTCCAGGACTCTTCTATTGCTGTAGGTCACACCTATCTGTTGTTTCAGCCTTCCATGTGCCTCATGAGGACCGTGCTGTGGCTCAGAAGGTGTGGCCAGTATCCTTTTGAGAGGCATTCTGCACTTGAGGCCTCCCCTCTGATTTCCAGTTCCGGCTCAGGCCTGACTTTCGTCCTTCAGCAGCTCACCATCCTGTTTTTGAGTCAGCCATGTCTTGTGAGCTCCGCTTTCTGTTGTGGCAAGCATTGTTTAATAGCTAGAAACATAGAAATTATCAGCAGATAAGGACCACCAGGCTCATCCAGTTTGCCTGTAGGCCCTATACATTGTGTGTGGACACTGACCCCATGTGATCAATGGCTTTGCATCACTCCCTCCCCTCTCAAGGTTCCCTTGTGCCTGTCCCAGGCATGTTTAAACCCCTCCACTGTGCTTGCCCCCACTACCTTCTGTGGCAGGCTGTTCCAAGTGTCAACTACTCTTTCTGTGTAGAAAAACCTCCTCATATTACCTCTTAATCTACCCCTCTCCGATTTCATATTGTGCCCCCTTGTTCTAGTACTTTTTCCACATTGGAAAAAGTCCCCCACCTGCACTTTGTTTATGCCCTTGAGGTACTTGAAAGTTTCAGTCATGTCCCCCCGCTCTGTCCTCCAGTGAGTACATATTGAGGTCCCTTAGTCTCTCCTCATATGTTTTATGGTGCAAGCCCTGCACCATCTGTCACCTCTCTCTGGAAAGTCTCCCACCTTGTTTATGTTCTTGTGCAGGTGTGGCCTCCAGAACTGCACGCAGTACTCCAGGTGAGGTGTTACCAATGTTTTATACAATGGCATCACCACTTCTCACCTCCTGCTAGTGATACCACTGCCTATGCAACCTAGCATGCCGCTGGCTCTCCCTGCCTCCTTTGTGCACTGCTTTGATACCTTGAGGTTATCAGAGATGATAACCCCTAGGTCCCTTTCCTCCTTGGAGACAGTCAGCTCCCCCCTCAGCCTGTAGCTCTCCCCAGTGTTCCCTCTACCCAGGTGCATTATTTTGCAGTTCTTTGCACTGAACCTCAGTTGCCACATCTCCGACCATCTTTCAAGCTTCTCCAGGTCCCTCTTCATTTTCTGCACCCCTTCTGGAGTATCCACCCTATTGCAGATCTTGGTGTCATTTGCAAACAGGCAGACCTTTCCTTCCAGCCCCTCTGCAATGTCACTAATGAAGACACTGAACAGGACTGGTCCTAGTACTGATCCCTGTGGTACCCCATTGGTCACCCCCCTCTCCCCAGACTGTACCCCATTTACCACCACCCTCTAACTCCTGTCTGTTAACCAGTTCCTAACCGAGTTCACCACCTTGTCTCCCTTGCCCTGACTACCCATCTTGTTAACCAGCCTTCTGTGTGGGATGGTGTTGAAGGCTTTGCTGAAATCTAGGTAGGCGATGTCTGCTGCCCCTCCCTGATTTACTTCCCTAGTCACCCAATCAAACAAATCCATCAGCTTCATTTGTCATGACCTTTCTGCTGTGAATCCATGTTGCATCAGATCCTGGGCACCCCTAGATACCAGGTATGCCACTGTCCTTTATTTCAGCAGTGTCTCCATGATCTTTCCCACCACCGAGGTGAGGCTGACTTGCCTGTAGTTTCCTGCCTCCTCCCTACTTCTGCGTTTGTGCAGTGGGACTACATGTGCCCTCCTCCCGTCCTCTGGAACGACATCTGTGTTGAGTGACTCCGTGAACAGGGCTGCCAGAGGTGCTGCCAGTTCCCTTCACAGCTCCCTTAATATCCTCGGGTGAACACTGTCTGGCCCCATGGCCTTATCCACCTTCAGCTTTGTGAGTTCTTCCAGAACTCTCTCAACTGTGAATGGACTGACATCCACTTCTCCAACTCCCATTGCCTCTGCTACCCATCTGTGGTCCTTGACCCTTCCCCTCCCTAGTAAATACAGAGCAGAAGTATTTGTTCAGTATTTCTGCCTTGTCCAGATCCCTCTAGTTACACTCTCCCTCCTCCCCTCTGAGCCTTACAATCCCCACCCCAGTTTTTCCTCTTTCACTGATGAGCCTATAAAATGACTTGTCCCCTTTTTGCACAGACCATTCTAAACCCTTCTCTGTCTGCACCTTAGCTCTCCTAACAGCCTTCCCTGCTTCCCTTACACATTCAAGGTACACCTTTCTGTCCTCCTCCCTTTGGGTCCCCTTATATTTCCTGCAACTCATTTTTTTAGCCCTGACTTTGCCCCCCACCTCCTTAGAGAACCATAATGGTTTATTTCTTCTTTTCTCTTTGGCCACTATCCTAATGCATTGGTTTGTTACCCCAACTATGGCTCCTTTCAGTTTCTCCCATTGTTCCTCCACCCCCTTTATTACCTGTCCCTTCCCCGGGACAGCTTGTATATGTCTACCCATTTCAGTGAAATCCTCCCTCCTAAAATCTAATACTTTTGCCCTTGTGTGGCATACTTGAGTCCAAGTTGCCATGCCAAACCACACCATGCGGTGGTCACTGGACCCCAGCTTCCCTTCAACTTGTATTTCTTCGACTCTGTTCCCATTGGTCCATATCAGATCCAGAATTGACTCGTCCCTGGTTGGTTCATGCACCAGCTGCTTGAGTCCAACCCCCTGCAGGGATTCTAGGATGGCTGTGCTTTTGGCTGAAGCAGCCACCTGGATGGTTCAATCCATATCCGGCATATTGAAATCCTCCAGTAGCAGGATTTCACCTTTTACTGCCATGCTGAGTATGTCCTCCACTAGTTCCCTGTCAACTTCCTCCCTCTGTGTTGGAGGTCAGAAGATCACCTGGTGCGTAGTGCTGTTCCATTCCCTGGCTCCAGGATGACCCACATTGCCTTGGCCTTCCCCTGTCTTCCCTGAACTTCTGTAGCCTTTATACCATCTCTGATGTACAGGGCCACCACCCATCCTTTTTGCCCTCTCTCTCTCCTCCTGAGTAGTGTATTGCCTGGTACACTGACTTCCCAGCCATGATTAGCAGAGTACCACATCTCTGTTATTGCTACTGTGTCAAGGTCTGCATCTGCCAACAAGGTTTCCAGGTCTGGAACCTTATTTCCTAGGGTACGGACATTTGTTAAAGATCAAATGCACATATTTCATAAAAGGCTTGAATTCATATCCCCGTGTCATGATTAGTGTTTCCTGAAAATATCATGCTGTTTGGTTATGTGGTTTTCTTTAAATCATTATCTGTTAATGTGCTCTGCAGAAACTGAAAACAGTAAAGAAACAGTGAAGATGTTTCTGTCCCTGTCAGTGAGCAGTGACATCATACCTGTCCAGCCTGCTGCTTCACCAGTTAAGCCCCTGATTGAGTGAATAAGCTGTTGCAGTTCCTAGTTAGAGCGGTCTATAGAGATATTTGTTTTCTCTCAAAGTTGATTACTAACCCATCTGGTTTGTGTTTAGAGAGATTAGCTTAAAATAATTCTGTTCTCATAAACAGTTGATCATTTGGGGTTCAGTGCTGAACAGAAATGGTGTGAATGAATGTCTGTGAGAAATTACCTTGTTTTTATCTAAGATGTCAGTTCTCTGTCATCAAAACTCTGCATTCTGTTCTGGCTATATAACACAGGGTTGTTTAATGGATATAAAATAAATCTACTTTCCATTAATTCATAGAAGCAGTGTGTCTTTGATGTAGCCTCAATAAATATGTTCATGTGATAACAATGTTGTTTACATGTCAGATTGACAAACCTGTGTCTGGCACACTCTGCTGTTTCAGGAACAAGTACTGAATGAACTCATAAAATTCGGTTATTTGAGGATTTCTGGGTGAAAATACATCATGTATGTGTATAATTTGAAATACTGTATGGCATCCTGATGCCCCTGTCTGCTGCCCGACAGTTGAGGCAGCAGCTCTGTGCTTCCCTCTTCCCCTGCCCCAAAAGCGCCCCCCGTCTCCTGCCCTCATATGAGGCTGCTGCAACCCACTGCCCACTGTCTTCTCCACATTGTCAGAGCTGCTACACCCTGCTACCTCCTGCACAAACAGTTTAGGCTGCCACACCCTGCTACCCTCTGTCCCCCACCCTATAACACTAGATGAAGGTATTTTTTGTATTTTCTATTGGGTATTTTTGGGAAGTGTACCAAACGGTCTGACTCTAGTGGCAGGAAGCAGCAGGTGCAACAACTCAGGGGACAGAGGACAACATGGTGCATAAGCCTTGACTGTGGTGCAGGAGACAGTGGGGAATCAGGGTACAGCAGTCCTGATTGTGTGACTGGGTGCATGTGGTGCAGCAGCCCTGCCCATGTAGGGCAGTGGAAGTGGGTAGCAGGGTACAGCAAAAGCCCCACCTTTAGTGGCCTGGGGCAGCATGGTACAGCAGCCCAAATTGTGAAGGCAGACGCCCTGGGACTGTAGGGCTTAGCAGGGTACAGCAACCCTGTCTGTGGAGACAGGAAAAGGGGGCATCAGTGTGCATTGGCACTGACTGTGGGGGAAAGAGGGAAGTGGGGTGCAGCAGCCTCAACTGAGAAGCAGGACACGGGCATCAGGATGCCATATAGTATTTCTAGTTATACACGTACATGATGTATTTTCACATAGAACCCCACAAGGAACTGAATGTTATGAGTTCATACAGTACATGTTTCTGAAATAGCAGTGTGGCAGACACATGTTTGTCAATCTGACATAAAAACAAAATTGTTGTCACGTGAACCGATTTATTGAAGCTACATCAAAGACACACTGCTTCTGTGAATTACTGGAATGCAGATTTATTTTTTATCCATTAAACAACCCTGTGTTATGTAGCCAAAATAGAATGCAGAGTTTTGATGACAGAGAACTGACATCTGTGATACAGGCAAGGTAATTTCTCAGACATTCATTCACACCACTAAAATTCAGCACTGAACCCCAAATGATCAACTTTTTATAAGAACAGAAGGATATATTTTAAGCATATCTCTCTAAACACAAGCCAGATGGGTTAGTGACAGACTCTGAGTGAAAACAATTAGCTCTACAGACTGCTCTAATTAGGAACTGCAACAGCTTATTTGGTCAATCAAGGATTTAATTGGTGAAGCAGCAGGCTGGACAGGTATGATGTCATTGCTCACTGACAGGGACAGAAACATCTTCACTGTTTCTTCACTGTTTCAGTTACTGCAGAGCACATTAACAGATGCTGATTTAAAGAAAACCACAAAACTAAACAGCATGCTACTTTTAGAGAACACTAATCATGACACAGGGACGTGAATTCAAGTGAATCCAAGCTTTTTATGAAATAACTAGTGGACTATGGACTGCCAATATATGGCTCTGCCACAGATACTGCCCTCTGATGTATAAAAACTGTCCTTAACAATGCCTGCAGGCTCACCTTAGGGGCACACCGACTAATCCACACCTGCAATCTCTATACAAAGGCTCACTGGCTAATGTTCTTTGGTTGCTTAAAATATCAATCCTGCCTCTGGCCAAAAAGATCTGCCTTGCTCACCTCCCGACTGGGGTCCAACAACTCCTGGTTCCCAGCACTAATTCCAGGCCCTCCCAAAATTCAGAACTACAGTCCTTCCTGACTCCAAAATGTTGGACATCTCAAGGATAAAGGTCCTTTGCCTGTCGGACACCGTTGTGGTTCAACTCCCTCCATGAGAACATTATTAGCCTACCCACTCTGTGGACCTTCAAAAAGAACCTAAAGAACCATGTAATACAGGAATCTCAATGTGTCTGCCATCGCTAGCACCTAGCAAAGGCATCTCCTACCATCTGCCCTTCTGCCAAACAGATCTCTCTCCCTCTCTTGGACACCCTGCACTTGGGGCTCAACCCCCCCACCCCGTCTCTCCAGCAGTTTTATGCACTAACCCTCTCAGGTTGCTGACAACTACCAGGCTCCCTGTTGGGCACAGTTTTTTAGTCTGTTCCTATATGTATCTGGCTGTGTTTACTTATTCCAGTTTTAGTTTTCGCTGTATTTGTTTTGCATTCCTTTGTTTAAAGACCAAATGTACCTAAATGTTCTCATTCTAATCCTATTGCCTTGTTTGTCTCAATCCTCTGTATAATCACCTACTTGTTCTAAATGTACTAACGTGGGACCTAAAGTAGAGAGCTCTGAGCTCAAATGGTTAATCCGAGATCAGAATAAGTAAAAATAAAATATATAAAATAACCACTGAACTGCACCACTCCCATCATGTTTGTTTCCCTCCTCAATCTACTGCCTGACTAAGACACCTGTTCATTATCTCCCAAAGGTTTTTTTTCTGTCTTTGCTACTTCCTGTATGGGTGCAGGATGTTGCAAGGCCCTATGGAACCTACCGTATAACTGTAGGGTAAGTCGCGGGGTGGGAGAAGTGGGATTACACCACAGGCTGTGTCCAAAAACAATCTGCCAATGAGTCCTCTGGCAGTGGCTTCTCACTTCACTCACCGTGGTCCAGACACAGCCAATTACAAACACACAGTCACAAACTTACCAGCTAGAATCCTCAGTCCTGCCCAAACTAAATGAAGAAGCACACTGAAATGGCAGTTAAAAACCTCACATTCAAACTACACTAATCCCTGTATTATGATGCCTGCACTTAAGGTTCAGACACAGCCAGTTACAAACACACAGCTGCAAATTTACCAGCTAGAATCCTTCCCTCCTTCTCAAACTAAATGAAGAATCAAACTGAAATGGCAGTTAAAAACCTCACACTCAAACTACTCTAATCCCTGTAATATGATGCCTGCACTTAAAGTTCAGACACAGCCACTTTCAAACACACAGTCACAAACTTGTCAGCTAGAATCCCTCAATCCTGCCCAAACTAAATGGAAAAAGCACACAGAAATGGCAGTTAAGAAAAGACCTCAAATACAATTATAAACACAGTCACAAACTCACCAGCTAGAGTCCCTCCCTCCTGCTCCAACTAAATGAAGAATCAGTTGAGACCATTTTACAGCTGCGTGATAAGGTTAAATCATTGTTAATCCCTTTCTCTGTTGTTAAAATTATCTATATTCCACTATTCTTTGCAAAAACATTACATAAGGCATCAGTTAGGGCAGATGCACAAAGTCTGAAAATAGGGAAATGAGATGTTTAGGTTAAAAAAGGGTCCCCTGACCCTTGGTTAATCTGTGGCATGATTCCTCAGGATTTGACTGATCACTCCATTCTGTGTTTGCTTTATTGTAACACTGGCACTCACACACCAACGCTTTCAGATAGGGTACAGAACTTAGGATAATACCAGTGCTGCTTTGAGTGATCTTTCAAACCCTGAGAAACAGTTTCTACAAGAAAAACTATTGCTTTTTTCCCATAGGTAATTTATGATGTTTTATATCCCCGGTTTTCTCCCCCCCTCTCCCCCCTGGCAATCACGGCCATATGCGCATGGAGATGTATGCGAGGCACCAACTCAGTCCCTTCCACCCCCAGCCCTGGCAATCGCTCCACCCCTGGCAGAAGCTCACCCTTAGCCCGACTGTCATCCTTCCTCCACCGGGTGGCAGCCAATGACTGTGGAAGACCCATCCCTCTCAGGATAGTGGCCAAAGGGAAAAGAAGAAGGAAACCACTATGGTTCTCTAAAGAGGTGGGGGACAAAGTAAGGGGAGCCAAAGGGAGTAGGACAGGGAGGTGTACCATGAATGTCTAAGGGAAGGCTGTTAGGAGGGCGAAGGCTCAGACAGAAGGGGGCTTAGTACAGTCTGTAAACAAAGGGGATAAGGCATTTTATAGGCACATCAGTGAAAGCAGGAAAACGACGGGGGGGTTGTGAGGCTCAAAGGGGAGAAGGGAGTGTGTGAGGAGGGGGATCTGGACAAGGCAGAAATACTGAACAAATACTTCTGCTCAGTATTCGCTAAGGAAGGGGAGGGTCAAGGACCACAGTTGTGTTGCAGAGGCAGTGAGGGGGGAGAGGTGAACACCAGTCCATTCACAGTGGAGAGAGTTCTGGAAGAACTCACAAAGCTGAAGGTGGATAAGGCCAAGGGGCCAGACAGCATCCACCTGAGGATATTAAAGGAGCTGTGAAGGGAACTAGCAGCGCCCCTGGTGGCCCTGTTCACAGAGTCACGCAACACAGGTGTTGTTCCAGAGAACTGGAGGAGGGCACATGTAGTCCCACTGCATAAAAGCACAGTAGGGAGGAGACGAGGAACTACAAGCCAGGTAGCCTCAACTCAGAGGTGGGAAAGAGCATGGAGACACTGCTTAAAGAAAGGACAGTGGCACATATGAAATCCAGCGGTGCGCAGGATATGAGGCAACATGGATTCACAGCAGGAAGGTCATGTCAAATGACTCTTAATAGATTTTTTTGATTGGGTGACTAGGGAAGTAAATCAGGGAAGGGCAGTAGACATCGCCTACCTAGATTTCAGCAAAGCCTTCGACACCGTCCCACATAGAAGGCTGATTAACAAGATTGGTAGTCTGGGCATGGGAGACAAGGTGGTGAACTGGGTTAGGAACTGGTTAACAGACAGGAGTTAGAGGGTGGTGGTAAATGTGGTACAGTCTGGGGAGAGGGGGGTGACCAATGGGGTACCACAGGGATCAGTACTAGGACCAGTCCTGTTCAGTGTCTTTATTAGTGACATTGCAGAGGGGCTGGAAGGAAAGGTCTGCCTGTTTGCAAATGACACCAAGATCTGCAACAGGGTGGATACTCCAGAAGGGGTGCAGAAAATGAAGAGGGACCTGGAGAAGCTTGAAAGATGGTCGGAGATGTGGCAACTGAGGTTCAGTGCAAAGAACTGCAAAATAATGCACCTGGGTAGAGGGAACACTGGGGAGAGCTACAGGCTGGGGGGGAGCTGACTGTCTCCAAGGAGGAAAGGGACCTAGGGGTTATCATCTCTGATAACCTCAAGGTATCAAAGCAGTGCACAAAGGAGGCAGGGAGAGCCAGCGGCATGCTGGGGTACATAGGTAGGGGTATCGCTAGCGGGCGGTGGTGATGCCATTGTATAAAACATTGGTAAGGCCTCACCTGGAGTACTGCATGCAGTTCTGGAGGCCACACCTATGCAAGGACATAGATAAGGTGGAGGCTATCCAGAGAAGGGCAACAAAGATGGTGCAGGGCTTGCACCACAAAACATATGAGGAGAGACTAAGGGACCTCAATATGTACTCACTGGGGGAGAGGAGGCAGCGTGGGGACATGATTGAAACTTTAAGTACCTCAAGGGCATAAACAAAGTGCAGGTGGAGGCCTTTTCAGTGTAGAAAAAGGACTAGAAAAGGGGCTGTATGAAGTGGAAGGGTAAATTAAGAGGTAATGTGAGGAAGTTTTTCTACACAGAAAGGGTAGTCGACACTTGGAATAGTCTGCCACAGGAGGTAGTGGGGGCAAGCACAGGGGAAGGGTTTAAGCATGCCTGGGACAGGCACAAGGGAAGCCTGAGAGGGGAGGGAGTGAAGAAAAGCCATTGATCACATAGGGTCAGTGGCAACATACAACATATAGGGCCTACGGGCAGACTGGATGGGCCTAGCGATCCTTATCTGCTGACAGTTTCTATGTTTTTAACTACCAGCTGGTCAATCAGAAGCATTATTTGAATGTAATTAAATGGCCAGTAAACATGGAACTATAATGGAATATGAACTGCTGCTTGAAACTCCACTTATACTGTACAGAAAACACAGGTTTGCTGGTTAAAGACAGTTCTCTTTAAAAGTACAGGACTTAAGTAAAGATAGCAGATTACAGTCCTCTTTTTTTCTTACTACTTTTTTTTTTACAGTGGGATTAACCCACTCCAGGCTGTGCAACTCTAGAGATAATCTCTCCCAGGGATTTCATGCATGCTTCAGGGTGCAACAGTAGTTGGTTACCCCCTTGCCTTTTTAGTACCTGGAGTAAGCATTGAAACTCCTTGATTGTGTATTATCTCTTAGTGATGCACACACTGTGGTGTATTAACCCCTTATTTGGCTTTTGTGGGTATTTACAGTTTTTGAATGCAGCTGGAAGGCTTTAACATTGTTCTTTTACTTTGTATGTGTGTGTATTTGTCAGTAGGATCCAGGGCCATGTAGGCAAATCAATGTAAAACTTTGCGGGCAAAAGGCACTTCACCACACATTGTGAAGGTTTGCGAGATGCGCCTAATTTGCCTGCAGTTTGCCACTTCACCACATCTTCATCTGCAAAGTTTTCCCCAAAGGCCAGTTCCTTGGGATATGCAGAAACTACAGTGAACAGGATAAGTATGTGGTGTAGGCCAGTGGTTTGGAGTCCAGGCTGCAGGAAAGAGGGTGTGGTCAGCAGATCAAGGAAAACAAGACAAGGATGAGGTGGACACTACAGAGAGAGAGAGAAAGGCTGCTTGAGGAAGAGAAAGATGGTAATACAGAAACATAGACAGTGACAGAAGAAAAAGACCATTGGTCCATCCATTCTGCCCATAAAACACTAACAAACCCAGGACCTATTGTCCATACAGGATTCTAATCCACACTATCCTCTCCCATGCCCCCCACCCTACCGCTGCCACCCTGAGCAAGCACTAAGCCCTTCACTCCATCCCAGCCATGTTTGAAACCATTGATGATTTTGGCACCCACCACATCAGCTGGCAGCTTGTTCCACAGCTCCACCATCCTTTCTGTAATGTTCCTCGCAGTTTACCTAGTTCATTTTTGTCAGGAACTTGAGGGTATCTTTCATATCCCCTCTCTCATCTGGCCTCCCGTGAGTATATGTTCAGTGTCTTGAGCCAGTCCTCCGAGATCTGGCCTGCTGACCCTAAATCATATTGGTCACCCTATGCAGCACTGTCTGCAGCCTGTCCTTCCTGTTCCTTAGGTGAGGACTCCAGAATTGGGCACGGACCTCCAGGGAGGATCTCCCCAGTGATCTATAGAGAGGTAGTAGTAATACTTCCTTCCTTCTGCTGTCAGTACCCCTTCCTGTACACCTCAGCACCCTGTTTGCCTTGTTACACTGGTTTGATTGTTTTAGGAAGTCACTGATGATGACCCCGGGTCTCTTTCATCAGCAGTCGTGCCTAGCTTTAACCCCCTCCCCCGTCCTTTGTCCTGGGGTTCTTGTTCCCTCTGTGCGTCACCATGTACTTGTTGGCGTTAAATTTCAACTTTCAAACCTTTGACCACTTCTCTCACCTTGCAAGTCTCTTTGCATCTCCCTGACTCCCTTCTCACTATCTAAATTTAATTTTCATTTATTTATTTCACCAGGAAAAGGCTCAGTTGAGCAAGCTCATTTAAAAGGGGGTCCTGGATAGGACAGCATACATAATTTAAAACAATGAATTACAGAGCATGGACGTATAAATACATATAAAATCATAAACAAAACATCAGTCCTTTTGAGGACGGAGTGAAAACTGCAGGAATGTACATCACACCTACCAGATTTATGTACAAGAAGGCATGGAATCTACAGATAAGCTCCTACACAGTGTACAGCAGGATGACAAAAACAAAAAGAATGGTTGTCTCCCCTTCTGCATGAATGCAGAACGTGCGAGGTATTGTAGTGTTGTCAAATCTGCAAGAACCTTCCTGAATCCTAAGGGTGGTGAATTGATAAATATAAATTCCTATATCAGTTGTAACACTGCGAGTATGATTTATATTGCCATGTGCCCTTGTAGTGTGTTCTGTGTGGGACACACCAAACAGAAATTTAAAGAGCATGTAGGTGAGCACATGAGGGACATACATCTAGGTGACAATGGATCTACACTGACAAGTCGTGCTGTGGAAATGAGGAGAGAGGGGGACCACGCACCAACATTTATTCGAACTGAGAGAGTCCCACTGTTCCGTAGAGGGGGGATATTGAAAAATTCTTGGCCAAAAGAGAAGCTGTTTGGATATGTAAGTTAGGGGCTTTAACATAGCTGGATCTAAATGACCAGGTAGAATTAACTCCCCTGCCGTAAAAAAATAAGGGAATTTTGCAGATATTATGGCATCTTATAGTGACCTTCTCTCCTGTTGTCAGGTTACTAAAATAAAGTGCTTTGAAAAGTTCCCTGCCTGTACCCTTCATCTGCACTTTCTGGATTTTTTCACATATTCATGGGACTTTTTAAATGTGTTGCCAGTCTAGAGCTGGTTGGTGTTGATCCCTTGTTTTTAACCCCCTTTCCCTCCAGAAGGTAAACTAACCTGCATCACCAGAATTATCTTATACTGGCAGGACGGCATATAGGGGCATTTAAAAATGAACAAAAAAAGCAACCCCAAAATGATTAAACTGATTGGTTGTACTGTAGGGGCAAAGTCGTGCCCCTATGGTTAGGATTGAGTTAAACCTCAAATTTTGCACTTTAATAACTTTGCAGCTGTTCCACGGATTTGCACAAAATTTGTCATGTGCTGTCTTGTGGGGTTATCTCTTGATGTGGCAAGTTTTGGTCCTGTCGGAGGTGCAGATTCTGCAATCAGGATAGTGCAAAAACCTTAAAATCCACCTTTTTTCGCAGTTTTTTTTGTCATCGCCTTGTACCCAGACGGTGTGACATTTTGGTGTGAAATTTATATGGCAGAAAGAGCTTGAGTCACAGAAGTGCCTTTCACTTGTTTGGTGAAAAAATATTAATCCATTGCAAAGTTATTCTATTTTTAAGTTCTCATTATTTTCAATGGGATTATCACATTCCAGGATAGCTTCCCAGGAATGAAAAAGGAATTTGGTCCCATGAAAAAGGATTCTTTGAGGTGCCAGTCCTTTTTTGTGAGAAAAAAATTATTTTCATTAGTCGCCATCTTGTTGTACATTTCTTCAAATAAAACACTTGAATAACAGTCTCATGGTGCCTTGCACAGACACCAAAACATGTATTGGGCTCATCGGCACTTCATATTTATTTATTTATTTATTTTGTTATATAATATGGCCCAGGAATATTTTTTTTAAAGTAATTAAACCCTTTTTCGTGACTCGCTTGCTTCCTTTTTCGCAGATCCTTTTTCAGCATTGCAAAAAAGGAAATTGACTCACAAAAAGGATTTGTAAAAAAACTAAGTCCAAAATCCTTTTTCATGAGCCAATTCCTATTTCATGATGACAAAAAAAGATCTGTGAAAAAGGAATCATCTCATTAAAAAGGATTTGTTAAAAAAAAAAAAAAAAAGTCAGAAATCCTTTTTCACAAGAAGGAATCCTTTTCCGTGAAGTCTCAAATCCTTTTGTGAGACAGAATCCTTTTCTGTGACCACGGCAAAGGAATTGTGAAAAAGGAATCCTTTTCTGTGACCACGGCAAAGCATTTGCGGAAAAGGATTTCCACTCTCGAGAAAGGATTTAACCCTGGTGTCTAGTGGCACCCCACCACCCTCTAATACACATATTTTATTTTAAAAATCCCGTTGGTGGTTAGTGAAACCCCCTCCCTCCCATGTAATTATATTTTTATCCCTGGTGTCTAGTGGCACCCCACCCTCGATCCCATATTTTGGTTTAATAAATCTGCATTGGTAGTTAGTGGAACCCCCATGTATAATTATATTTTATCCCTGGTTTCTAGTGGCACCCCACACACCACCCTCCGACCCCCATATTTTGGTTTAAGAAATCCCGTTGGTGGTTAGTGGAACCACCACACTCCCATGTCCATGTAAAGCTGAAAATAAAAAAAGTCCCTCAATGTCTTTTTTTTTTAAACCTATAAAAAAAAGTCCACCGCTGATCACACCCACACCTGCCACCCGACCACCCACTGTGCGCCCTCCTCCCCACACCCTTCTTGAACACCTCCACATGCCCTCACTCACCTGAATTGCCAAATTACTGAAGATCCACTCTCCGATCAAAGACATATCTTGCTGCTGGAACCGACAACTGCTCTCTGTGAAGTAAGGTAACTGTGGTTGTAATTGAACCACAGTTTCCTTACTTGTCAGACAGCAGTTGCTGGTTCAAATACAACTCAATGTCAACCCCTTGTATTACAGATTGCCATTTTTAAAAGAAACCCAAAAAGCTTTCTGCATTCATTTCAATAATATAATTCTATACATTTGCAAACCAGGAGATCCCAGTTTCGCATATATATTCACATATATTTTTTAAACCACAGAGAAGCAAAGCAAGGAGAAAAAGAAAGAACTGAAACAGCAAGTGAAGGTAGGGAGAAAAGGGGGAAATTGTGGGAGTATTGGAGTGGCCAGTTCCTGAGTTCCACAAGGAAAATCAGATAGGCAAGAGACAGGCAAGTGAAAGGAGAGGACAGAATAGCTCCTTGCTTTTAACTCTCTCTGCATAACAAATGGGACAGAGTGTTATTCTAACCCTATCGCAGCTAGTTGCGGACAGACCGGGTTAAGTAGGCTGTCTGTAAGTACTGAGCTGGTTGGTTTCTCCCTGCCACAATTTCTCTGGACAGAAGTGCTGCCTTCTTGTGGGAAATTGCTCTTCGATACTCATAATGAGTCCTCAATGCCAGTTTGTCTTCATAGGTTTAATCACATCGGTGTGAAACCCAAAACAGCAATGGCGACCATGTCACCCAGCAGTTGTGCTGCCCGACTGCCATCATGCCCAAAGCACTGGGGTACATCCAGGCTGTTTGTGGGGGGCTTTGCCACCTGCACCTCCAGAAACAGTTATATAATCACCTCCATTGGGGAGGTTTATTGAGGAGGGAGAGCAACACCACTGTGGCAGTCTCTGTGCACAATGCTTCAATGAAAAGTTTGCGTGCATGTCACTACACCAACCAGTTCATCACTATGAGTGTCGAACTGGTTGCAGCACACTGATGGCCGTCGCCCTAATGCCATTGCTGCATCAGCGGGATACTGTCCTCGTATGCCCGCAACTTCCATCAACAGTACTTAAACCTCCGACCCTCAGAGTTCAACTCCCTGAGCTCCCGGTCAAACATTGGGGATCCCAAGCAAAGTTGTGGGTCATTTATAGACTGGTGGAACTGCATCGGAGGCCAAGAGCTATCACCACCTTCTCTGATCCAGTTGTACAAGCAGCCATCACTCCCAAAACTTCAACCACCCCTTCACTGGGCAGTAGTTGATCATCCCCTTAGGGGGTGGACTACGAGGGGGGCCCCAAACAAGAATCTCACCATACAGTGATCCAGTCAACTGACTGCATCAGTCTCAAGATTAATCTTATTTATCTCGAGTCCCAATGCAAAAACTAAGTCCAAGGCATGACCATGTTAATGGGTCACAGAGGTAATTACCCGCGCTAGGCCCAACTGTTCCTTCAACTGGAGAAAATGTTGACCAAACTGCGAGAGTTCATCATTGACCGAGGCATTGAAGTCACCCCAAATCGACCACCTATGCAACTCCAATGCCTTCTTAGCAATGAAGTCCATTATTTCCTGTAGGAACGCCCTTTATGCCCCAGAGGATGGTACATGAGAAGGATCCTACAACCTGCACCTGGACCCCCACGCACAGCCACGCATTCAAACTACAAAGCTTCCCCAACTGGGAATACGGTGAAGTTTGTCTCAGATCTAAAACAGATGGCCCCCCACTGTGATCCCTCCAAGGACAGTGAATCAGACAGACCCCCCTTCCCCAGTACAGCCATCTCCAAAATAGGACCGGCATTGTCACCCAGACAGGTCTCCATGATGCAAGCCAGATCGAGTGAAGAACAAGATATTATATTTGCTGGCTGTCTTGTTCCTCATTGATCTGGTGTTGCTGAGCACTACCCTCAGCAGATGAGAGGAGATTGCTGGTCATAAGGATACCTGCCTACTCGGTCCAACTGAAGCCCTAGATATGGGTACCAATCACATCTTACTGCTCTCCTGGACTTTTTTTCTCCCCTGGGCACCTCCTAGTCCTCACCAGACTAATAGTACATCAACAACAGATTTGTTTGGATGGACACACTTAAGTCTTGGTAGATATTTATAAATGGTTGCTTATGTATTGTTTGTTGATACTGCATTCTTTTCAATTCGTATGGAAGCATACAGGAAAGAGCATGCTTAAAAGTTATAGCTTATTCTGACATGGACAGATTGCATATGTTTCTCATCAATTACCTGCGCAGAACTGTGACTTTTTTGCCATCATGCCTGTATTTGGATTTCAGGCCACATTGGTATAGCTAAATAAATAGAAATAGCTGTTGTTTGTAGGGTTTCTGCAGTCATGCAGTAGCAGTCACCGGTGACTGATGAGCCTTCAGCTTGTAGTTGTCATGTCACTGGGGCACCTTGTGTGCTGTATCTTAACATGTCACTTGCATAAATGTAAGCAAGCAGTCCATAGAATAGGAAACCTATTGAAGCAGAAATGGAATAGCTTCCTATGCAGTTGGTTAGCAGTGAATTGAATTGGAAAGTATTCTGATTCTCTGAAGAAATTAAAGGTTGTCTAGTTTAAAATGGCCTTGGTTTATTCACTGAGCTGTCACAGTTATTTGTGGTATGATGTTCTTTAGGAAAAATGATACCACTTTTACCATAGTGGTAAATTGTAGAGATGTAGTATACTTTAGCTTGCTATGAGAAATAACAGAGGAACAAGGTGATTTATTTAACAGTGTACCTCTATAAATAAAATATATGTTCTCATTTCATAGCATCAAAGAAGTCAAGTCATATGCTAACTGTCAAATATTCCCTAATAGGAGATGCAAAAGGGTTGATGGATACAGGAGTGACTGAAAATTGGTCCTGTCACTGTACGTTTGTGGGGTACAGGACACTTATTTTAGTTTGCAAGGTGCTAAGTTGTATTAATTAGTGGCCATCTGAACACTGAGATGACACATGTAGGTTTGGGTACACCTTCTGCATACTCATTCAGTACATATCCTGTTCAAGTATTCTTTAATTCCTTCCAGTAACATTATACATCAACTTGCCAAGTCCTTACAGCAGTAGTAGTATGTTGTTTTGTCACTTAGTAGTGCATTATACACATATTTTTATTAGCCCCCCTTCCCATCATACTGGTAATTTCCTTCCTCCCAGGTTTCACCATACCAGTGCAGTAACACTAGCAGGTACTGTAGCAGACTACAACACAGTCACTAGCTAGGAACTGCTACAGATCTGCAAAACAGCCCCATTTATTTGGTAATCTGCTATAATCATGCATGTTCAAAGGTGTATAAGTGCTTCTGCATCTGTTTGTTCTTGTGCTGTGCTTCCACAGAGCAACTATGGATGTAACAAATGTACTGTAATTACAGTCGGTTCAGGTGGAAGTTGTTATGCACCCCCCCCCATCATAGCTGGGGACCCACATGGCTCCATCCTAGCATTCCTAGGACCTATACTGTTCTGTTTTCCTAAACGACCTTCCCTCCTTGTGTCTCCTGGCATATCCACATGTATGTGGGTGACACTGTCATTTACATCTCCGAATCGGTTCCAGCTGTGGAAGACCTACTCCAGCAGGACTTCCACAGCTTACTGCGATGGATACATGACAACCACTTTAAGGTCAACACCAAGAAAACTGTATCTATGACCTTCGGCTCCAAACAGAAACTGGAATGGCTTTCACCTGCTCCCATCTTCTCCACTTAAGATGACACCCATCTGGAGGTAATCCCCACTTTCAAGTACCTGAGTGTGTGGCTCAATAGCAAACTTGATTTCTCTGCCCACATTGAAGCCCTCCAAACCAAACTCAACCCTAGACTTGGTGCCCTATACCACAATAAGGACTGCCTCTCCTCCCAGGTCTGCCATGAGTTAGTAACCAAAATGATTCTCCCAGTCTTTGACTATACAGACGTCGTCTACGGCACCACCCCTTAAACTTTCCTAGCCAGACTGGCGACCCTCTGCAACTTCTTCTGTCATTTTGCTACCAACTCTCCCCTTCATGTTCATCACTGATTCCTATATTCCTCCCTCTCCATCCTCCCACTACCCTCACATCGCCAATCCCGCTGTGCCTCCTTCAGTGCTAAATATTGGTTCAGGTCCCTTTCCTCCTGCTTCTTCTCCCTTCTTTCTCTGGCCCTCTCCTCTCCTTGCTCTCCACTCTAGGGACTACCATACCTTCTTCCTTCCCCACTCTCCCTCCTCTGTTGGGCAAATTGCTTTCTCCTACCACCTTCCCTCCCTCTGGTACCAGCTCCCTCACTCCCTGCCTTCAAACGTCAGACAAGGCACCTTAGTACCACCTCCTGTCCCCGTTGCCTGCCCTCCTAAACCCCCTTTCTCTCCCCTTCCTGCTTAACCCCCCCCAACTAGTTTGTCAATGCCCATGGCCACTTTTTTTTATTGTATTTTATTTTATGAATTACTGTCCTTGCATCATTCTTTGCTACTGTGAATTATGTTTTGTAACCTTTTCTGTGATGCTGCGTTATGTAATCTGCATTCTGGTGATTATAATCTAATCCCTTCATACTCCTTTTCCCCCTTTCCTGGTTACCAAATTAAAAAAAAAATGAATACTGTAGGATATTGTGTTAAACGGGAAACTGTAGGCCGTCAGTCTGACATCAGTGGTGTGGAAGTTAGTGGAGTTGCTGTTAAAGGAAAGGATTGTGGAGTATCTTGAATCCAGTGAGTTACAAGACCGAGGCAACATGGATTTTGGGGGTGGGGTGGGGAAGGTGATATTAGACAAACCTGATAGATTTCTTTGAATAGTTGACCAGGGAAATTGATCAGCGCGAAGTGGTGGACATGGCCTACTTAGAATTTATCAAGACTTTCATCACGATATCACACAGGAGGCTCATAAAGAAACAGGGCATCTCAGGGGTGGGTCCTAAGATAGTAAACTAGTTAAAAACTTGGTTAATGGATAGGCGGCAGAGGGTAGTGGTAAACAGAATGCATTTGGGGAAGGGAGGGTGACTGGCAGCATACTCATTTCTGGGACCAGTCCTCTTTAATGTCTTTATAAGTGACATTGCAGAACAGCTGGAATGGAAGGTATGCCTCTCTGCAAATGACACCAAAATCTGTAATAGAGTGGATACGTCAGAGCGGGTGGAGAGAATGTGCCAAGACCAGAGAAAACTCAAGGAGTGGTCAAGCATATGGCAGCTAGATTTCAGTGTGAAGAAGTGTGCAATCATGCACCTGGGGCACATAAACCCAGAGATGGAGTATAAATGGGGGAAGAGATATTGACGGTTACCAAACAGAAAAGAGACCTTGGAGTAATCATATCTAATGACCTCAAGGTGGCGAAACAGTACAACAAGGCAGTAGGACAGGCTAGTTGAATGCTGGGGTGCATAGGGATGGGTGTCACCAGTAGAAGGAGGGAAGTGGCATTACCACTGTATAGCTAGTTGATGAGGCCTGATGTGGAGTGCTGTGTCCAATGCAGGAGACCACATCTCAGGAAGGACTTAGACAGGGTGGAGGCTGTCCAGAGGAGGGCTACTAAAATGATGCAGGGGCTGCATTACAAGCCCTATGAAGAGAGACTGAGGGACCTCAATATGTACACCCTGGATGACAGGAGGGAGAGGGTGGACATGATAGACGCATATAAATACCTCACGGGGATAAACAAGATACAGGAGGGGAGTATTTTTTTTCCACAGGAAAGATGCACAAGAACAAGAGGATATACAATGAAGCTGAAAGATGGAAAATTTATGAGGGACATAAGGAAGTATTTCTTCACCGAAAGAGTGCTGGATGCCTGGAACAGTTTTCTAGCAGAGGTTGTGGGAAGAAAACTGTAGTGGGCAATAAGTGTGCATGGGATAGGCACAAAGAAATTTTAGCTGGGAAGCAGGGGAAGCCAGAGATCAAGCAGACTCTGCGGTGATGGTGCAGGCAGGGACAAATGGGACAGACTGGGTGGGCCAAACGGTCCTTACCTGTCATCAGAGTCTCTGTTTTTGTATCTCAGTACTTTTGTAGTACTTCTCATGTAGTAATATGCAGGATTATAAAAATTATGTTTACTGTAGTCTTTGTTTAGGACAGCCTGGAGTATAAGTAAGCAGTAAGACATGGCAGGGTGTTAGCTACTATTCCTGAACTGCATGCCCAGGTGTATTGTAAGGAACAAGGTGCTTTCGCTTGACTCTTGGGGCAGTACTGTTTGCTAGAGATGGGGAAACCCAGAGTGAACCGAATCATACAAGGGGAGCAAAATTCCCTGTTACCATTTCCAGCCCCAAACCGCCCCCTATATGACACCCTCTTCTTCCTTCCCTCCTGCCAACTACCCTACACCATTGAAATGGATTCTTGGTGTCCTGTGAGGCAGGGGAGCAGACGCCTTCTGTCCCAGCCCACACTCGGCCCTGCACTGGAGAAAGGCCTAACTCAGCCTTCACCAGAGGCAGTTCCACAGTGTGTGCAGAGAAGCTCCTAATCACTGTGCAGCAGCTAGGCTCCCAGTGCACCCCTCAGAAGATGGCTGCTCCACTACCCCTGCAGAACACTAGGTCCCAACCTCCGCCCCAGTAATCCAGCAGTCCACAAGGTATCCTCATCCTCTGTTCTTACCTCCCTCGAAGATACAATATGGTGCTCCAGGTAAGGCTTAAGCAGAGTGCCCTCTGATAGTACAGTACAACACTAGCAGACAATCCACTTGTCAACACCTAGAGCTAGTTCCCTATGGTCCATCCTGATACTCCAGTTTCAGAGTACCCTAGATATGGTTGGCGTAAGAGACGTTAAATTGCAGTGCATCCTTCTGACTGTATGGCACCATTCTGGTCCCACCCCGACACTCATCAGTACAAGGCAAGGGAATTGTATTTCTGTGGCGGCTATTCCAAAGGCTCATGCACCTTACAAAGAGACAGATACTGTAAATGTACAATAAAGGTAGATATAAATGCTACGAGGTACTGCCTATTAGCCCAAATAAATAGAATTGTAATGCTCCTTTAAAAACAGAGTTCTCATGCCTCTTTAACCTGTTTAGTGCCTCAGGATGTAGACTACATCCTGAACTTTATTTTGATGTTTCTGACTCATTTTGGAACCTTTTAATGCAATATCAGTTACTGTGTATCCATGGAACATCATATAAAACAATCATAATAAAATATCAGAAACTCTGGGGAAGAGAAACAAATTAGATGAGGAAAGCATATAAACATTTTAATCTTTTTTAAATGGGATTAAAAAAAGCAGCAAGGTGGCACTGCTGGATAAGGAATGAAACAATTCTCCAGTACAATGTATAGGAAGGAAGTGAGAACTGTTGAAACTCCATTCACCTGTATTTAAAGATATATTTCTAACAACGTTTCCTTGACAGCGAAGGGGTTGAAGGCCATAACTGAGCGGGCAGCATGAACATGGGGTGTAAAGGAATTCCAAAATAAAGGTGAAGCCACCTGAGTGGCCCTGTCCCCAGACAGTAGAAGTCTTGACTGTGGGACAGCTAACCAACCAACCTTTTTGGAGCGAAGAAGGTGGACAGGGCGGTAGGGAGACAGAAGATTTTTTAGTTGTAGGACTTCTGGTGACATCACCATCGGTAATGGAAGCTTAGCCTCAGAGCTCCCAGTCCATGGTGGTTAAGTCCATGAGCATCTGGCATTAAAAGGCTACAAACTCCAAATAGCAGACAGAGGGAAGGGCACACTAGGACTTAACATATATATCGAAACACTCTACATAACATATGTTTTTTGCACATTCTGGGTGGACTACTCCTTTAAAACAATTTCAACCCCTTTCCCCATGACAGATTGCATTCTGGGAAGATTACCTTGGCAATATGCTATAAAAAAAAAACCTGAAAAACAGGTTTAATGGAGTGAATGCTGACATCCTATTTCTAGTGTTCATGATAAAATAAAAAATAGTTAAGATTTTTTTATGTCAGCTCTGATCAGAATAGCTTTTAAAATCACCAGTTGTTTTCTCGTTCAGTGTTTTCTAATACGTTTCAAACTTAAAAGAAAAAACACTTTATCACCAAAGCCTGTTTTCAGCTTCCTACCATACACTTCACTTGTAAAAAAAATATATATATCTTGTCACAGATCACAATCAGCACTAACTTCTAACAGAATGCTGATACCTACATTTACAATTTAGCAAATACTTGAAATCTAACTGAGTGGGGTTTCTGTAAGAAAACAGCTAGAGTCTGTTAATTATAGCATTGATGATCTGGGCAGTTAGATCTGGGTTTGAATCCCACAGCCCCCAGAAAAAAAAATGAAAATCTTCTTACAGAGCTAGATGTGTGTCTAGGTCTCCTTCTGAGGCCCCCTTCTGAGGCCCCAGGTGGCTCTGATAATCATCTGTTTCAAAGGATTTTTAAGTCAATTTGAAGGCATTAAATACCTTCTGTTCTGTTCTCCACTGCACAGGCATGTTTGTTGGTTGATAAGGTCCCAAACTAGTGTATCTGGTTACAGCATGCTAGAGCTGTCTCATGCCCCTCACACATGAATCAGAAAAAGTTTGGGGTGGAGGCGGAGGTGGATCTTACTCAAAAAAAACCCCACTAATGCTGCCTCCCACTACTCAGGTTCCAATTCTTGTACCACCCATTTAAAGAGGGGCTATGGTCACAAATTACTGGCATTAATACATTCAGAATATGGATCAACATAGCCCCAATCACCCTCATGCCAAAACTGAGATCCCTAAGTTACTTTGTTTAAAAGTTACAAATATTTTACAGTCCTAAATTCTCTGCCTGTTCAAAACAGTCAGTGTCAGTGAAGAGATGCTGATGATGTCATCTCCTGAACTCACAGTCTAGCCCTCCATGTCGGCAAGCTTACAGGACCTGCTTTTCCAAAGTTTAAAATCTATGTGCAGATTGTTTTCTCCAGTAAAACGGGCAGCATGTAAACATTGCTTTAAAACCTGTGTGTTTCAGGTTTTGTAACAAAGTTGACAATTTCATATTTTTGGTTTTGGTTCTTTTTTGCTGTGGTCCTTTTCTGCTGGGTTGCTGGATACTAATTCACAGCACACTAATGTGAGATTTGCAGACTGGATATCTCTGATGTGGTGAAAGGTTGTGATCATTCACACCTATCATTCAATTGAGGTGATTTCTCAGGATGGCACTCTAAATCAATTATTCCATCACCCTGTAAATGGGGGTGGGAGAGGTAGTGCTGTTTTGAAACCATACAAAGAGTTTCTGTGCCGTAGCCAGCTCAATGCTTAATCATTTAATCAATCAGTCAATATTTTATTCATCATCAAAGTATTAATGAATGGGATACTCATTTGAGCAAAGCTCATTTTCTGTTTTCTCATTAACAGGCTGTTACTTGAGCTATATTCAGCCTCATCTGCGTTGTACTCCACATTACAATGATTGTTTTACCAGGGCTAACACTTCCACCCCTAGTAGGAAATAACAAATATAAGGGCTCTATTAAAACTTATTGTAAAGTAGACACTGACAAACAGCAATGCAGTTACCAACATTGCAACACTTGTGGCAATACAACTTCCAAACAGGCACTGCAGAGTAACACTTCACATGGTATCAGCAGCCTGAAGGCATGCTGACTCAGCATCCTGCAACTCTGGAGAAATGAACCACGCCAAAAAGGCATTAAAATACAAATTTGTCAACTTTGTTACAAAACCTGAAACACATAGATTTTATAGCAATGTTTTTAGAATGGTGCTGCCTGTTTTACTTGTGAAAACCATTGCAGAATGATCTTTTAACTTTGAAGAAACAGGTCCTATAAGCTTGCTGACAGGGAGGGCTAGACTGTGAGTTCAGGAGATAACATCATCAGCACCTCTTCACTGAAACTGGCTTTTTTGTACAGGCAGTGAAATCAGAGTTACAAAATAGCCCATAACTTTTAAAACAAAGTCTCACAGAAATCTAATATTTGGTATGAGATTTATTGGGGGTATGCTTATTCTAATTCTGCAATGTAGCACTTTTGGCTAGAGTCCCTCTTTAAGAAAGAAAATAGTACCCTGCAACCATTGACTAACAGGAAAGCGTATTTATTTGAGGGTGGAAAACATTGCTTGGAGGGGGGTAAGGCAGAGGAGACTATTTACACCTTCAGTCAGTTCCATGGATAGAAAGCATGACATCACTCCTTTTGTACATGTAATACTCCTGTAGGCTCCTTCCACAGTCGTAAAAAGGAAGCAAGTCCTGTCAGTAATTAAACAATTAAAGGAAAAGAATGTAAAAGCTCAGCTGAGGTATCTGGCCAAATTACTGCTCTTCTAGGAAGGTGGCCAAAAGCTCTATGACAGCCTAATTCAAGTGGTAAAACCACTCCAAAAGTTTGGGATCATACTGCCAGACACACAGCAAGACGTGCTAGAACAAGCACTCTAACTGCGCTGGGAGTCAGCGGGGAGTTCCGCGTCAATGACCAAAAGGGCAGGAACCGGCCCAGATTTAATGATGTACAAAGACTTGGCACATTTCAGTAAGGCACTTAAAACCAAGCCACCAACATGAACAGAATCTCTGCTGACCACCGGATAAGACTCATTTGTAAACTGTAATATGTACACTTGTAGCCTTTTAGACATTTCTGGTAATTATGTCTGCAGTGGTTAACATTTAGACTTGCTGCTTAACCCTCCCCCTAGCATTCGAGAGAATTCTCAGTAAAGGCAAAGAGTAACTCTCCGGCAATACAGTATGTTGGTCATGTTGTTATCAGATGACCCGAACCCCATCTTTATTGGAGGTCGGATCGATTCCCAGACTTTGGTGGCAAGAAGCAAAGGAACTGGAACTCTGAGCTGTATTGAAAGTAAATTTACACATGGACAGTATTCAGTTATGCTCAATGCTCAGAAGGACCTTTCATTGTTTCTACTGTTTTAATTGTCCGAACAATGTTATGTTGGCTGCCTAAGGATGGGCTTGTAGCCCAGATGACAGAAGTGGGGGTGGGGGGGACACAGGAGGTGTTGCCTATGAATTTTCAGAGGCGACTGGCCTCAACACCGTGGGACCAATGGAGAAATCATAGGCTAGTTACAAAGGCAGCAGTTTGGCAGCCCGTTTTCAGTTAGGATGCCAGATAATACAACTAAATATGTCGGCTAACATGGTGAAGTTCACCGGAGGTTGAGACAGGGCTTGATGTCACCACAGTTCTGTAGGTCGGTGCACACGTGTGGACTACCCAGTATACTGGGTCTACATCTCCCCTTATCCAGCCTATAAGCTGGAGCCCACATGCTCCCCAATAACCTATGGCAGGAGGACAAGAGAACGGGTGAGAGGCCCCAGATAAGGGCCTAAGCTCTAGGCCAGAAGGAGCTTTCTTCTGAGATCTGTCTGGTGACTCTTGTTTATTGTTACCTGATTAACCTTGATTTTGTTGTACCATTTAGTTTAAAGAGTTTAAATGTGGTTGTGGGATGGGGAAGGATTTGTCGAGTTAAAGATGATTTTTGGGAATGGGAAGGAGCTACAATGGAGCTGCTTGCAGAGTGAGCAAGTAAATTTCATGCAGGCTGATAAATTGGAGTTGGAGTATGGGAAACAGGTAGGTAAGTGGCCACCAAACAGGGTGATGGCTGGGCTAAGGATACCTGGGAAATCTCTACATAGAGTCAAAAATGGAGTCCCTTAAAGTGATATCCCTTAACGTAAAGGGGATTAACTCTGTGGTTAAAAGATATAATATACTCCATGACCTGGCCCAGACCAGTCGTGACATAGGGCTGCTCTAGGAAACACACCTCTCCCCAGTAGAACATGAAAAACTTCGGAAATCATGGGTGGGCGATTTAGTGTCCTCATCACATCCAAATGCCAAGAAGGCAGGAGTGGCCATATTGCTTCGGAAAGGGCTGAGATTTGAAAAAACAGGGTAATTTGCAGATCAAGAGGGCAGGTTGGTTAGCCTTTCTGGTAGGATAGCCGACCGTACCATACACGTTATTAATATACAGTATACTGCTCTACACCACAGAGGCCACAGTTTTTTAGATATCTTCTTGGCCACATAGCCTCACTCCCTGAAGGCCAGATTATACTGGGAAGAGACTGGAACTGTGTGGAAGACCTATCCCTTGACAGGTCACAAAGCTCGAGACAGGAGGGAGGGATGTGCTCCAAGCTTCTTAAGACTCGGAGAAGAAGCCAGCTTGACAGACATTTGGAGAGATACACACCCCTCTATTAGAGACTTCACTTATTTACTTTTTTTTTTTTAGTTGCATATTTTTCCTGTTCCTTGGTGGGGGGTGTACATATGGTTCTAGGGACGTGGATATGTTGTTCAATCCACACTTTGTGGCAGGTTCCTTGCTGCTTTAAATCTTGCTGGAAGGTCTTCAAGCCAGCTCCTCCCACCCACCCAGGTGGTAAAATTCTTGGCTCTGCCCCATGACACCAGATCTTCCTTACTGCTTGGAAGCTCAGGTTCCCTCCTTAGCGCTCTGCGTTTTAGGTTTGGATCTAAACTCTTCGGGTTTTCCAAAAATAATTTAAAAGTTTACTAGACTACAGTCTTCAGCTTCCCTCGCAGCTGCGATGGACAAATCCACTCCCAGCTTCCATCGGTGCCCCTGCGGGCAGATATCCCGGACCGATCCGCACCCCACGTGCGTTTACTGCCTGGGTCTTGACCACGATCTGCAGACCTGCGATCTGTGCAAGTCCTTCTTGGCTTCAGTTTTAGAAGTCCGCGCTACCCGACTACTACTTGGGCACCCCGGAAAATGGTACCCGCCGGTGAAGTCGAAGGAAGCCTGGTTGGGCGGTGTCCGCAGCTGCGGGCTCCATGGAGCAGCTGGAGCAGTTGATCGCCCTCGTGGAGGAGGCGGCCCAGGCCACTTCACCTTCCTCCTCAGCTGCAGCGTTTATCCCACTCTCCTTGGGCTCCTTCTACACTGCTTCATTTAAGGAGCTTTGCCAGTCCCTCTCCACCAAGGGAGAAGGGCCATCGGGACATAACAGTAGGTCCAAGAAAAAAGAACCAAAAGGTAAGTCCCACTGTCGAAGTTCATGGGAGTGGAAGAGATCCCCTTCTCTGGACTGTCTATTCTCGACTTCGGTCGAGGTTGCGGCTAAGGCTGCTGGCTTCACTGTGTCCCTGTCAGGTCAGCCGGCTAAGACACCTGTCGACGCGGTCAAGATTTTTCTCAACCCGTTGGATGGTTTGTCGACTGGAGAAGGCGACAGCCCTTCTGCAATGATTCCCGTGGCAGTAACTGAAGACTTGCCCATGCCTCCTGTGCCGAAGTCCCCGGTCAAGGACCCTGAACCGAGGGATGAGCGGGTTTCCCCGCCCCCTCTTTGACCCACCCTCGGTGACCCCAAAGGTCTCGGTCTTCTTCCATGTCGGGTAGATCCCGCCGACATCAGCGGTCTCGGTCTCGGCATCATGGAAAGCAGCATCGCTGCTCTTCCTCTTTGGAGGATAGGCTCTGACGTAAGTTATGCCGGTGCTACAAGGACATGATGTGGCAGCAACATTTGTTGACCGGTAACAAGCTGACTCCGTCACCTTCTCCAGCCATTAAGTGGCTGTTACCGGAGCGACCAAAGCAACCCCTCGTAGTTGTCGAGGAGCCGGAGACAGTTGTTCATCCGAAACCGGCTGCTCCGCTCATTATGGTGGAACCACCACCTCCCTAGCTGAAGACTGGGCCCCAACCAAGGATTCTCTGTCAGGTCAAGGCTTGCCCCATAGGTTGTTGGTCACCCTCACTCCCGATCGACCTCAGCAGGTGGAGGGTGTCTCAGGCGCTCGGCAGCTGTTTGCAGACTCCTCAGAGTCTGATGGCTCCTCCCTGTACTCCAGGCCCTTTGACCTGGAATCTACAGGGGGTCAGTCAGTGGACGAGAGCCCATCCTCATTCTTGGGAATACTTCGACCCATCTCAGAGTCCACTGGGATGCAGCTCGAACCCGTTCAGAAACGGGCCAATTATCCCCTCAGGGAGATACTGGACCGAGGAGATTCCCCTACGGAGGCCTTCCTGGTGGCCAAAGCCATTGTTGGCCCGGCCCTGGAGTTGTGGCAGCGGCCTGCATCTTGTCCCGCGCCTTCGGCCAGGATGGCTCGCAAGTACACGGTCCCCACCGGTTCACTCTCTGGTTTCGTGGAGCACCTCTATGCAGAGGGGCTGGTGACCGACAGTGTTTTCCGGTGTTCCGGGAATGCTAGGGATGTGGACAAACCACCTGATAAATAATCCAAAAAGCTGGATTATTCGGGATGGAAGGTTTATGCTGCTTCCTCCCTAGGCTGTCGACAGGCTAGCTCGGCTGTACTGATGGCACATTTTTGACATACCCTTATGGGTTCCCTGGAAGAGATGATTCCCCATCTCCCGGCTAATCTTCGGATGATGATCAAGCAGCTGCGGGATCAGGGAAGGGCAGTGGCTAAACAGCAGCTCCAAACTTCTTTGGACATCGGTGACTCTTGTACCTGGTCGGTAGCGGCCGCAGTAGCCATGCACCTCAGAGCTTGGCTGCGGATCTCCACCCTAATGGCGGACACCCAGCACAAGCTGGCAGATGTTCCCTTCCTGGGCGCGGAGTTGTTCAGGCAAGGGGTGGAAGGCCATCTCCAGAGGATCAAGAAGTCCAGTACCACCTTGGACTCGGTCATGTATGCCCAGAAGGACAAAGGCCGCAGGCAGCAGCGTAAGCCCTTTTGCCCTTCCGCCCCTGCGGCACGTCCGGCCCAGCAGCACCAGCAACAGGGCCAGCAGGCTCACACTTGGCACCCTAAGGCCAAGTCTGCCACTTCCTCCAGTAGGAAGCCTGGAGGGAAGGGTCCAGGAGGCCCCTCGGCCGGCCCTTCCTCCAAGCCTGCCCAGTGACGGGTTGAGGGGTGTCACCCCCAGCCTCGTCACTCCTCCCCAGGTTCCCCCATGGTGGGACAGCTCCACCACTTCCTTTCTGCCTGGTCTGCTATCACCATGGACTGCTGGGTGCTAGAAATGGTCAGCAGGGGTCTGCCTCTGGAGTTCAAGCAGTCCCCTCCCTATCGAGCTGTTGCCCCATGTGGTGCAGTGGGTTTTGCAGCCTCTCTGTCGGCTCATTGAGCTGACATTGCCCTGCTCCTCCAGAAGGAGGTGATCAGCGAGGTGGTGGACCCTCCTCCAGACATAGGGTTTGTGTCCAGGTACTTCCTGGTCCCAAAGCGGATTGGGGACTGGTGCCCCATTCTCAACCTGCATGACCTGAACAAGTTCCTAAGGCCTTGCACCTTCAGGATGGTCACTGTGGCTCAGATCATTCCATCCTTTGAACTAGGCATGTGGTTCTGCTCTCTGGATCTCCAGGACGCATTCTTTCATGTCCTAATCCATCCGTCACATCAGCGATTCCTCAGGAATCTCTTTATGAGTTCTGAGCCATGCCCTTCACCAGCTCCCAGGGTCTTCACCAAATGCATGGCAGTGGTGACAGCATTCCTGCTGTGCCGAGGGGTCTGGGTGTACCCTCACCTGGATGACTGACTGATTGCAGCCCTCTCCAGATTGGAGGCAGAGCGGTCCAGGGATCTGGCCCTCCAGGTCTGCTCTCAGATTGGCCTCCTCATCAGCTAAGCCAAATTGGAACTCATGCCATCATAGGTGATTCAGTTCATCGGGGCAGAGCTCGACTCTCTTCGAGCCAGAGCCCAGCTCCCGGCGGACAGGGCCGAGGTCCTTTCCTCCTTTGCCCAATCATTTCTGGTTGGGCAATTGTCCCCTGCCCGGGACTTCCTGCACCTTCTGGGCCTCATAGCTGCCTGCACCAATGTGGTCCGCTGGGCCCGCTGGCATATGCGCCCCCTGCAATGGGGGCTGGCCAGCCAGTGGTCACAGTGCTCTTGTCCTCTGGACCAGCCAGTGACAGTGACCCAGGAGATGTGGGATGGCCTGTAGTGGTGGCTCATTCCAGCTCATCTGCAGGAGGGTATCACATTTGTCCACCCCGAGCCAACGGACAGTCTAATGACCGACACCTCTATGATGGGTTGCGGTGCCCATCTGGGGGATCTCCGGGCCCATGGCCTCTTGTCTCCTCAGGAGTCTCGATGCCACATCAACCTGCTGGAGCTTCGGGTGGTTCGATTAGCCCTCACCGCCTTCGCTCTGTTTGTACAGGGTCAGGTGGTTCAGGTCCAGACGGACAACACCACGACCATGTACTGCCTCAACCGTCAGGGTGGGACGCACTCCTTGTCTCTGTGCAATGAGGCTTTCCGCATCTGGTCTCTCGTGATCAGCCTGGAGGCGGATCTCCTTGCCATCCATGTGGCAGGAGCCTCCAACAGTCTGGCTGATGCTCTCAGCCGGATAGGCGCTGCATCTCATGTGTGGTCTCTCCTGCCGGAGGTAGTGCAAGACCTGTTCTCCTATTGGGGCACCCCTCAGGTGGACCTGTTTGTCTCCAGGGAGAATGCGAAGCTGAGGCTGTTTCACGCCCACCCCCCTCAGCAGGGCTCGCTGCAGGGGGATGTCTTCTCGAGGCCATGGACCCCAGGCCTCTTTTATACCTTCCCTCCATTTCCCTTGATCCACAAGGTGCTTCTCAAGGCGAGGAGGGACAAGGCACAGGTGATGCTGGTAGCCCCAGACTGGTCTCGCCAGTTCTGGTACCCAGATCTCCTCAGCTTCAGCTCCAGGCTCCTGAGGCGGCTTCCAGCTCGCCCAGACCTGATCTCAGTTGACAAGGGGAAAGTTCTCCATCCAGACCTTCAATCCCTGCCCCTGACGGCCTGGTTCCAGAGCAGCTAGAACTCCAGGCCTTGGGTCATTCCGACAAGGTCCTCAACATCGTTGAGGCATCCCATAAGGAGTCTACCAGAAAATGCTACGCCTTCAAATGGTTTCAGTGGCCAGCGCACTGGCAGCCCCTGGCAGAGGCTATGGTGTGGTGCACTTGGCACTATCCTTAGGGGGAGTGAACTGGGGCATGGTGCCGGGAGGGAGCGTGTGCGCGTTCTCCTCCCTTGGCGTCCTTGCACGCCCTGTTCACGCCATAAGGGGAAAAATGATGAACGATCCCGGTGGCTTGATGGCCTTCTACAGGACACCTGGCCTCGGGGGCACTGCTGCGGATACTGGATCCTGGTTCCGGTCAGAGAGTAAGGGGGGCTGTCCACCACCCCGCCGTGGGGGGTAAGCCATGGGGGTAGTTGGCAGCACGGGTTCCACTGGGGTCCGAGTGCAGACTGGACAATGGCTGGATGAATAGGATGCTGGGACATACAAGGCAGATCAGGAGCCTCAGGTAAAAAAGGACTAACTGGAAAAAAAAAAAAGTGATTGCAGTGGTCGTGTATATCGTCTAAAGACTCCGCTAAAGTCTTCAGATACTGTGAGTGCCGTAGTAAGATTTATTCAGGTGTCCATCACAACGTCTGCATGTCCTGTCTCAGAGAAGCCAGCGATGTTAAGGCCTGTGAGATCTGCCTAAAGTTTAATTCAGCTACCTGGTGATGCCGTCAACAAGCCCTGCATACTTTTCTCCTGGAACAGCAGGTAGCCAGACTAGAGAGTGGGTTCCAGGCGAAGAGTTCCACTGCAACAGCGACCCACTCCTCGAACTTGCAGTATTTCAGGGCCTGAGAGAAGTCCTCTGAAAAGCACAAACACCGGGAGAGGGAGAGGAGTAAAGACAAATCCCCCACCCCACGTGTGCTCCCAGTCGCCGCTTCATTTGGTGCTGACCACTGCATTGCCATCGACTGCTGCGGTGGCAACACCTCCTGCTGCTTGTACCTCAGAAACCACAAGGTCAGCTCAGGCAGTGAGTTCCACCAGGCCTGCTATGGCCGGCGAAGACCCATCAACATTGGGGCTGCAGATATCCCAGTCGACATTGCAAGGCACCTCTGCAGTACAGGCAACCATCAACATGCAGACAGTGCTCTCCTCCTTTGCAAAGATACTACAGTACCTTATACTTCCTCCTCCTACATGAGGCAGGACACCAAAGGGGCCTATCAGACCAGTCACAGCACCGACACCTGCTAGGTTGAACCTGCTAGGTAGACACGCCTGATGCACTCCAGGGCATTGACACCCTCCGTTCCTTCCCTGCGGGCCTTCAGGGCCCGTCGACGAGGATAAGGAATACAACCCTGACCTCTGTTTACAAGAGGAAAAACAGGAGGGGAAGATATGGGGAGCCCATCTGAGAGATCTGGCGCCACTGTTTCCACCAGGAGTGAGGAATCCATATTAAATACTCCGAGGTCCCCTCCTGAGACCCCTTTTTCATCTACGTGATGCAGCAACTCCAAGCTGCCATGGGGTTTGATGCTGAGGAGCAAAACATCACTAAAAGAAATTTGGTGGAGTTCCTAGAGTTGCCAGATTCTCCACCTCTTACCATTCCTCCTCTATTGGTTGCACTAGAGTATGCCACCCTGGCCACCTGGCACAGAGCAAGCATGATTCTTGCTGTGCCCAGAAAGACAGACAACCTATACCAAGCCCCCTCGGGATATCCTTTTTTTGCAGGTCAACCTAAGGTTGATTCAGTCGTGATAAATGCAGCCCATGATAGATCTAAGGTGCCTTATCATCTCAGTTTTCTCCCCCTAAATAGGAAGTCGAGAAAACAGGACCTCCTAGGAAACAGAACCTTTGTCTCTGCCACATTGGGCCTCAGAATAACAAATTATCTGGCCCACATAGTCAAATACCAGTATACCCTCTGCAAAAAGGCTAAAGCAGCAGCCCAGTCCCTCCCAGGGGGTACACAGAAGTGGGAGATGCTCTAGGCCCTTCAAGCTGGGACTGACATGGGAAAACACCTATTAAGGTCTGCCTACAACATTACTGATGTCAAAGCCAGAGCAGCTGTGGTTGCCACCTGCTTAAGGAGTCATTCTTGGTTGCGGTGTCAGGATTTGCTGCTGATATCCAACAATCAATCATGAATGTCCCTTTCAGGGGATGCAAGCTCTTTGGGGCAGATGTGCAGGATGTCCTCTCTGACTTTCAAACCTCGAGAAGGACTCTAAGGTCAGTCCATTCCCACTACCACACACAAGTGAGAAGGAGGCAGAGGGTACCCTTTCGCAAAAGCAGAGCAGGGTCAGCTTTGACGGCCCCAGCCTCCTCCACAGGTGCCCACTCAAAACGCCCTAGGAGGTGCGGGTGTGGTGGCCGGATCTGCTTCAGCATGACTCCTTCTTAGACCCCACCCTCCAGTACTGAATCCAGAGGTGGTGGTGGTGGGGGTCGCTTTTCCCTTCACCTGGAACAGTGGAGGGAGGTTACAACAGATGCTTGGGTCCTACACTTAATAGAACATGGCCATGCTCTAGAATTTATGGGGTTGCCTCCAGACCTTCCACCAATTCCCCCAACTTATCCTGCAGACCACATACCAGTGCTCCTAGAGAAAGTACGTACACTGTTTCAGAACAGGGCCATAGAACCAGTTCCCTGGGATCAAAGGAACCTGGGGGTTCTATTCTCATTTCTTTCTAGTCCCCAAATCTACAGGGGTTTTGAGACCCATTTTGGATTTGAGAAATCTGAACTTTTATATTCAGTACAAGAAGTCCAGGATGTTCACTCTGCAAGGCCTGCTGCCCCTCCGGCAAAAGGGGGGACTGTTTTTGCTCCCTGGACATGCAGGATGCTTACCTGCATATCACAATTTGCACACACACCCCCAGGAGCTACCTCAGGTTCCTGTGTCAGGGAGAGCACTACTAGTTCAGGGTTTTGCCCTTTAGCTTGTCATCTGTGCCACAGATATTTACTAAATGCTTGACAGTTGTGGCAGCAGCTGTCAGGAGAGAGGGTCTGTATGTCTTCCCTTGTTTAGAAGACTGGTCGCTCAAAGCCCAGTCCAAGGAGCAACTGTTTCAGACCCTAGTGCATACCTGACAGCTGTTCAATGCCCTAGGGATCACTGTTAATGTGCCCAAGTCAGTCTTGACCCCTTGTCAGCATCTGCAGTAGATAAGGGCAGTTCTGGACACTGCTCAAGGCTTAGCCTTCCTGCTCTAGGACAGGGTAGAGCATCTCATGGAAAAAGCCCAGCTGGTTTACAGCAACAGGTGTGCCACGACCAGGACATTCTTGAGACTACTGGGCCAGATGGCAGCAGCCATTGTCATGGTACCCCTAGCCAGGTTGACCATGATGAATCCCTCAAGGGACATTAAGAGTCCAGTGGTATCAGCGCACCGATGATCTAGAACATCAGGTTCTAGTTACCTCTTCTGTCCAAAAGGTGCTCCTGTGGTGGATGGAACCCAGCAATTTGCTGAAAGGGGTTCCCTTCCTCATCCCCTCCGCTCAGTAGATTCTTACCATAGATGCTTCAGGGATGGGCTAGGGGGCACATCTAGGACCTCACTGGACACAAGGGACATGAACCAGAGTGAAGACTTCCCGCCACGTGAACATACAAACATACGAAAAAGCCAGCAGAAGAAGGCCTATTGGTCTATCATGTCTACTCAGTAACTGATGCAGGGTTCATGGCTGCTGGGTAACTGATGCAGGGTTAAATGTCCTAGAGATGAGGGCCATACTGTATGGTCTGCAAGCCTTCCAGAACCATCTGTCCCCAGGGCATCTGGTGGTGCAGACAGAAAACATTAGTGTAATAGACTACATGAACAAGTAAGGGGGGAAGGGACTCATTCTTACCCCCTGTGCAGGCAAGCAATGAGAGTTTGGTACTAGGCTCTAGAACGCGGTCTAGAACTGTCAGCTGTCTTATGTTCCAGGCATCCAAAATGACCTGGCAGACAGGCAGAGCAGACTGCAGTCCAGAATGCATGCATGGGAGCTGCTGACCTCAGTAGTAGAAGGCCGTTCGACAGGTGAGGTCATCCAGAGTTGAACCTTTTTGCATCCCCACTCAACAAAAAACTGCCACATTTCTGCTCACTTGCTCCAGGGCCTGGAGTTTTCTGGTGAGACATGTTGTCCCTCTCTTGGAAAAGGAGGTTCCTTTACACCTTCCCTTCCTTTCCTCTGATTCAGAGAGTGCTAATGAAGCTTCAGATGGAGGGAGCTACTCTAATTCTTGTGGCTCCCTTGTGGCCTTGTCAGATGTGAATTCCCTTGCTGCAGTTAGTGGAACCTCCAGTACCCCTGCCCCTGGGCAAGGGCTTGCTATCATAGGAACAGGGAACCCAGGTCCATCCAGACCGCAGGTCTCTCCATCTGAATGCTTGGCTCCCGAAGATATAGCCATTGCGAGATTTGGAGTGTCCCCAAAGGTGGCTGATGTCCTGGTGGCTGCCAGAAAACCTTCCGCCAGTGCCACTTACTCCATGAAGTGGAAGTGGTTTGCTTTGTGGACCATTTCTCATCACTTAGATCCCTCCATTTGGCCAGTGAATTAGGTTCAGGAGTATTTATTGTCCTTGTCAGATGCAGGACTGCAGTACTCTTTTGTCAAAGTGCACTTGGTTGCTATTTCAGCTTTCCATGTGCTTACTGATGGCTGTATGGTGGCACAGCTAGAGTGGGCCATATGTCTTGAGAGACATCCCGCACGTGAAGCCTCCCATCCACAATCCAGTCTCAGCTTGGGATCTGAATGTTGTCCTAGAGAAACTCACTTTGGCTGCTTTTGAGCCAGCCGTGACTAGTGGCTTACACTTTCTTTCTTCAAAAGTGTTATTTTTAGTTGCTGTTACTTCTCAAAGGATTTCAGAACTTCAGGCTCTAATGTGTGAGCCTCCTTATTTGATTTTCTAAAAAGACAGGGTGTCTTTGCATACCAACCCTAAGTTTCTTCCAAAGGTGGTGTCTGAGTTTACTTTAAATCAAACCATCCACCTGTAAGTTTATTTTCCTGAGCATGCCAATCCAGGGGAAGCATTGCTCCGTACCTTAGACGTACATTGAATACTCATATATTATATTCACCATAAGAAGGACTGCAATAAGTCCTTGCAGCTTTTTGTTTCCATCTTCCCTGGCAAAGAGGGTGTACCAGTTTCTAAACAATGTCTGTCCAAATGGTTGGCCAACTGTATTATTTTTATGTTGGCTTGCGCGCACGCATATGCAACATCTTGTGGTAGAAGCACATTTCAGAGGTGTGTCAGTGTTGTGGCAAATGTAGGGGATGCTTTAGTGAGTGCATCCCTCAGCTGATGACATAAAACTTTAAAGAGAGCCAAAAACTTGAAAGAAATCTGCCACGGCAATCAGGTGCAGTTTTGTCATTGCAGCGGCAGATGACAAGACTCTGGCCATGCACTTTATAGTGCACAGTAATGCGCATGGCTGGAGTTACAAGCAACATGTTTGCTCAGTGTGCCTTTCCGGGTGAAACATTTCAATAAATAATGTAGCTGCAGAGTGGCTTTCCACAATGGCGCTCCTACCGCCCAGCACACAGTCCCGCAAAGTCAACATCGTGGGTGCTCAATCCCTGTGTCGTCATGTATCCCCCCCCCCATTAAATGTGGCACACTGGGAGCCCACCCCAGTGTGCAGAAACATGGCGACACCTGCCACACACACCCAAAAGCCGACATCAGGGTGCCCAATCCCCATGTCGGCATGTATTCCCCATTAATGTGGCACTCTGGGAGCCACCCCAGTGTCCTGAAATTTTTTTGCTTTCTTGACACTGGGATGCCCTCCCAGTTTTGGATGGGCCCCCTCCTCCCAACCGTTCTCGTGATTTGTTGACATCGGGGTGCCCAATCCCTGTCTCGGCATGCCCCCGACTATTGTGGCACACTGGGAGTCCATCCCAGTGTGCCTACATTAATTAACAAAAAAAGTTCCCTGTGAAAGAAAAAAACTGTCCTTTGCTGTCTTTTTTTGTTGTTGTTCTACCTGTAAAAAAGGAAATGGCCCATTGTTGTGTCGCCACCCTCCTTCCCCCTCCCAACCCTGCCTCTGTGCACCCACCTCCCTACACCCACCCCACCCCATACTTACCTCCGGAGGTCAGGTGCTGTCATCTTCTGTGGACGGGACACGCCTGCACTCTGCAAAAGCCGAACCGCAAAATGAAGAATCGAAGATGAGCCATATAATGGCGGGAGGTCAATAGATTGATATCTTAGCCATGTTTTTTGAATTTTGGCCTCAAATTTTCAACATGGGGTTCTTGGTGTCCCACTTCATGAACATTGGCACTGTCATTTAATTTCTCAGTCCTGAAAGGTGATTTTCCAGTCGCTGTGCAGAATCACCTTTTGGGACCAGTTAACGAAATGACAGTGCCGCTGTTCATGAGGGGAGGTCATAAAAAGCCCATGTTGCAAATCTGGTGAAAAAATTCCGAACAGTGATTGCATTACAAGCATACGTTGTGCAGGTTCTACACACGTTCATAACTTCACCAGTTTTTAATATTTTCATTCCAAATTTTCAACATTGTCATTTTTTCATACCTCCTTATGAACAGTACAGCTGTCACTTTTCACATCCTTCCCAAGACACATTTTCGCACCTGTGGCACAGAATGGCGCAGTCGCTGTGGGAAATCAACTTCTGGAACAGATTAACACAATCACAGTGTCACTGTTCAAGACGGGAGGTCTCAAAATGCCCATGTTGAAAATTTGGTGGAAGAATTCCAAAACATGATTGCGTTACGGGCATGTGTTGCGCAGTATCAATGCACGCTCTTAGCTTCTCCAATTTTTCATATTTTCACTCCAGATTTTCAACATTGCCATTTTGTCATACCTCCTCATGAACAGTACAGCTGTCATTTTTCACATCCTACCCAAAATGTGTTTCTGCACCTGTGGTGCTGTTGCTGCGTGAAATCACCTTTCAGGATCGAGTAATGAAATGATAGTGACACTGTTCATGGGTGGGGTCCAAAAATCCCATGTTGAAAATTTGGAAAGAAAATATAACCTGCGCCCAGGGCGTAGGGTTTCAACCCGTGTCACCCTGTATAGAGACTGACAGGCATTTGGGTGTGACTTGGGCTCGTCAGCCATAATGCTCACAGCATTCCACCCCCATTCCCCACCCTGCAGCCATTGACAGGCATTGAGGTGTGCCATGGGGTGTTTGGCCCTAACGCTCACCACATTCTCCTATACTGCGCCCATCTCGGCTTAATTCCTTATGGAATGGGTTGAGCATGAGGGCCAAAAACCCCAAGGCACATCGCAACACCTATTGCTGGCTTCAGGGTGGGGTGAGGTGAAATGGCGTAAGTGTGGTGGCTGATGATCCAAAGGCACACCCCCAACGCCTTTCAGTTTCTGCAGAGGAGGGGGTTGGCGTTAGTTCAGTATTTCACTGCCATTCCTATTATGCATCTCTCTAACTCCTGCACTACCAATGCCAATGCCAGCAAGCCAACTTTCGGCATTGACAAATGCTTGTTTGTTATAAGAAGTATGGTAAGAAACTTCCTGAGGTTGTGCATGGTCATTCAACCAGAGGCATGACCATTTCCAATGCCTGTTTCAGGAACATATCAGCTGCAGAAATTTGTGCTGCTGCTACTTGGAGTACTGCCTACACTTCAGCTAAACACTACATTTTGGACATTGTTTCTCGAAGAAGAGCAGGCTTTGGCCTGGCTTCATGGCCTCCTTTCTTAGGCCTGTAGCCTCCAATCACCCAGACTGTCTCTCTGTCAGTACTGCCTGGGACTCATTCCATTGGTGTGGCCTGATGAAAGTGATATCCTCGAAGAAGATGGAACTGTGTAGTACTTACCGTAACAGTCGATCTTCGAGAGAATCTCTTCATCAGGCCATGCCATCCCACCCTCTGTTCCCCTTAGAACTTCTTTGCTGCTGTCTCTCGCTCCAGGACGGACTACATCTACTGTTTCCAGCCTTGCCTGGTAGCTGGAAACTTCAGCTCTCTCTCAGTTCCCTAGAAGGAGGTCCTTTGAGTATGATCTCCGGGGAAGGGGGTGAGGAGGGAGAGGGGCCACCCACATTTGTATACAGGGTTTGATGTAACACATTGTCGTGGGTGGCCCCTAGTGGATTGGTTGCAAAAATGTTTCTGTGTGGTCCTAGTGCCTGGCAGCTATATTTCCATAGGTGTGGCCTGATGAAAGAGATTCTCTTGAAGATCTGCTGTTACGGTAAGTACATAACTGTTCTTTTAATTGGGTTATTTCTGTTAAACCATTTTATGTTCATTTTTATATAGGGTTAGTACCAGCTTAGCAGAGCTCATTTGCAATGATGACCCGAATACAAAACTTAAAAGGGGAACAGTTGGCACTAAGAGTCTCACACCCAAATGTGGGTCTGGTCCCAGTTTGCACGTTGTGTGTAAAGACTTTTTTTACTTACTGTTTACTGCAGTATCGTAGATTGTATCAGGCTGATTTTGGTGACGTCCAAGCTGATATTTGTTTTAACCAGAAATCCCAGAATCTGCTGCAGCTGACATCAGAGCAGGGCTGCAGCACTGGGAGATTCAGTAGCCTGGAGGGCACATTAAGAGATTTTATAAACTCAGAACAGACATTTACTAGTTCAGCTGTTCTCCCAGGGCTGAGTTCAGTCCTGTGAAACTGTACTTAGCCCCAGGAAGACAGCAGGGGTATCAAACAAATACCAAACTATAACATGATCTGTAGGTTATTGAATCCCCAGTGCTGCAGCCCACATCTGATGTCAGCTGCATGGGATTCTGGGATTTGTAGTTACAGAAAAAGTCAGCCTGGAATTCATCAAAATCAGCCTGATACAATCTACTGTACTACAGTAAACAGTAAGTGAAATAAAAAAAAGTGTTTTTTGCACAGAAAGTGCAAATTGGGACGCGCCTCGCATTGGGGGCTCTTAATGCTGACTGTTGCCATTCAACAATACAAGTTACATACAGTATAATAAATAGTTATACAATTTAATGGGGAACAGTGGTGCTAAGGGTTGAGGCGCTGGACATCACATCTCGCACCACGCAGGTGGCCCGGCTTTAAAAGTGAATCTTGCCTGGGTTGGGGCTCGCCGGGGAGGAGAGGATTGAGCGTCAGGAGGACTACTCTCCTCTCTTGGGCTGGGTGGGTGGTGGTTTCCACTGCATCAGCAACTCCCAGCAGAGGCTGGGGATGCTACAGCCAGGGACCACAGTAGAAAGGGGTGGAGGCGACAGTGGATTTCCGTGGGCTGAGTGTGGGAGCGCACCCACTTCACGTTGGACATCATTGCACATCTGTGCCTTGGGGGGGATATTATGCCCACGTTCAAGAAAAAGGAAAAAACCTCAGCACCTGGGAGCACATCAACGAGCCTGCAGCAGCCACCATGCTCGCCACCAGATCCTGCCCACACAGGTCTCTTATATCCTCCGACCTACAAGACTTGATTGAAGGAGCACCAAGGAAGTGGATGGTGGCCCCGCCTCAGGGAAGGGAGGTATAAACCCAGGGGTCTCATGCAGTTTCTGGAGTAGAAGGTTGAAGTTCCGGGGCGATCTAGGGATGAGGGGGGTCTCTGGCTGGGTGAGAGAAAGCTGAAGGGACTACGTCCGATGGAGTTCCCAGGGGCGGCGGACTGGAGGGGAAAAGAGATAGGAAAAAAAAGTTTGAATGGGGCATAGTCAGAGACCCACTCCCAAGTGTTGGACTGGTCCCAGTTTGCACTTTGTGTGCAGTAATTTTTTTTTTTTACTTATAGTTTACTGCAGTAGAGTAGATTGTATCAGACTGATTCTGCTGCCTAGCAAGCTGGCATTTTCTGTAACTACAAATCCCAGAGTCCCCTGCAGCTAACATCAGAGGAAGGCTGGAGCATTGGGAGATTCAATGGCTTGCAATGCATGTAAGAGATTTTATAAACTCCAGTCCGATGTTTGCCATTCCTGCTTTTCTCCCAGGACTAAATATAATCCTCTGTGACTCTGCTTAGACAAAGGAGGACAGCAGGACCAGCAAACAAAAAAGAGCTTGTAAAAAAAAAAGGTAATATGCACTGCAGGCTATTGAATTTCCCATTGCTGCAGCCCAGCTCTGAAGTCAGCTGCAGTGGATTCTGGGATTTACAGTTACAGAAAATATCAGCTTGCAAGCCAGCAGAATGATTCTGATAACCATCTACTCTGCTGCAGTAAACAGCAAGTAAAAAGGTGTTTCTGTACTCAGAGTCCAAATTGGGACCAGCCCCACACTTGGATGGTGGGTTCTAAGTGTTTACTGTTGCCCTTTAAAATGACAGTGAGCCTAAGACACAATGAAATGTATACAGCACAGTTCAAGTAATCACAGAAAGTTTGACAGCACCTACCCATGGGAGAGATAGGAGAGATAGGAGAGACAAGCCAACTCTTTAGACCCATGACAGAGGTGTATTTTTGTGTGTAAGAGGCAGAACTGGAAAGAGAGTAGGTTCCACCTAGGCCCTATTATGGTTTCTTTGTAAATTATGCTACCACAGTAACTTGTTTCTGTATCACAGTTGATAGTTTGTTGTTTAGCAACATTTTGTTTCCAAAATTTATACTGTATATAATGGTAATCGTGTTCCAAGAACAATTAAAAAAAAAAAAAAAACTTCAGTGAGGCTAAGATATAGCTTGTCAACCAGTTTACCGAGCATGACCTTTCCTGTGCTTATGGAGTACAGGTCATAAGGTTTATGAAGAGTGTTACCGCCACCCTGTGTATGCAAAAGCTAGACCTTTCTGCTTGCATTAGTACTGTGGAGATGTCCTAGCATCAGAATATCAAATTTGTGTTGCTGCTGCTGCATATCAGAAAATTCCATTCTGTATTATCTTGGACCACAGTACAAACCCAGGAAATGAGAAACTGCTTGTTGCATTAGTTGTTCTGTTTTTGTTTTGATGATGAAAACTTTGGGCAGAAATGCAGTTTGATTTTTTTTGACATGTTCACAGTGTGTTTCTGGGATTGGTCAGGCAGTGTGTTTGGTAGCCTAATGGAAAGGCTCCAGAAATTTGATGTAGGAACAAGCAGTCTTGTTGCTTTCTCATCCGATAATGTTGCTTCAGTGATTGGCAAGAACAATTCCGTGCTCTTCAGACTCAAACAAATGGGCCCAGCTGTTGCCAAGATGGGCTGTCTGTGCAGTTTAGTAAAGGAGTAGAAGATGTAGGCGCCCCTGTTTACAAATTGATCTCAGATGGTTTTTACTGTCTCATCCAGTATACAAAGCCAGAAAGCAGTGAAGTGGTTTGTATTAGTTCTTGATGTAGGGCCTCTAAAAATCATCAGATGTGTTCTTTTCAATGGTAAAAGGGAATCCGTATAATTCCCTATGAAATTATTGTAAAGGTTACTATGAGGATCAAGTATGTAAATTGCTGGGTTATAATTAGAAAATGTTTTCAGTAAGACAGAAAAATAGTTTTAAAATTGTGATGTGGAGGCATCCATTTTGTGGACAGAAAGGGTGCTATGATGATGTCACTGCCTCACCAGCTCTAACAGTATGCAGTTAAGCAGGTTGAAACAAACCGCTTCTACAGACAGGGATCCTATTCTATCATGAAGAGAAGCACTGGATTCTTTTCTTGCACTCTGCCAAACATAAAATCCTGGGTGTTCTTCAGAATATAATAGAATACCTGACAGCACAGTCAAACTGTTCTCACCTACTGCACTACACACTGTTAACACTGGTGAGGCAGTAACATCATCACAGCGCCCTTCCTGTCCACAAAATGGATGCCTCCACATCCCTATTTAAAAAGCATTTTTCTGTCTTACTGAAAACATTTTCTAAATATAAGCCAGCAATTTACATACTGGATCCTCATAGTACCCTTTACAATAATTTCACAGGGAAACATACGGATTCCCTTTAAAGAAGAAAGCAAGTTGTTGACATTACAGAACAAACTCTGGTCAGAGCCAACACGGCTGCTTCGGAGCAGTGAGTCCGAGTGAAAAGTACTCAGAGCTCCTGCCATGGCCGACACCGTACTTGCACAGTACTAACACATGTGCAGTGACCAATAATCACTGTACACATGTGAGAAAGAGCCAGCCGTGCCCAAGATGGTCACCATGACAGAAGCGTGCATGAGTGATACTCGCACATGTGCAATGAGCTCACAGCAGGCTCTTTTGTTTCACCTGCAACTGTGGAAGTGACGGGTGGAAACAAAATAGTGCCCCCACAGGGTAGGGGGGCTGTGTAGCCTGCAGAGGAGAGGGGTGGTGGCAAACTAACCCACCAGCACTGACTACGGCACTGTGGACACAGGACCATAGCACTGTGGGAGCACAGAGACAAGGTATCTGGTCACATGCTTCCAGAGCCCCTTTTCATTCTCCTGGCAAAACATCTGCAGGGCTCCGCCCATGCTGTCATAAACATAGAAACATAGACTTTGACGGCAGATAAGGACCGCTAGGCCCATCTAGTCTGCCCATTTCCCTACCTACGGATAGGCCGCAGATCCTAGTTAACCAATAGCCTATTTCTTCCTACCCCCCACAAGAATTGCCTTATGTCTGTCCCATGCATTCTTGAATTCTCCCACAGTTTTAGACCCCACAACCTCCTCAGGAAGGCTGTTCCATGCATCCACTACCCTCTCTGTGAAATAATACTTCCTCGCATTGCCCCTGAACCGCCCTCCTTCTATCTTTAAATTGTGTCCCCTTGTTCTTGCAAGTCTCTTTTTCTGAAAGATGCTACCCTCTTGGACTTTGTTGATTCCACTGAGGTACTTAAAAGTTTCTATCATGTCCCCCCCTCTCCCTTCTTTCCTCAAGGGTATACATATTCTTTCCTCAAGGGTATACATATCATAAAAGTGTGAATGAAATTGCGCAGGTTTGTGCTAGCAGAGTACTGCTACCTTAAATTGTCATAAAGCTATTTACATGCAGTGATCCTAGATTACTGGACTACAGAAGCAATATCTTGCCTGAAAGTAAAATCTTCAGCCAACATTTACAGGAAAGTAAAAACATTCAGTTGCTGTATTATGATATAGAAGAAATTCTTAACACATGCATAAAGTCAAAATAAAAGTTACTGCTGATGTTTTGACTATTAAAGCAGCTGTGCACATTACACTGAAAATGTTGACCTATACCTCTTTACTCTGTTTTAGAGAGTCCTTGTTCTTCTGTCTTGCAAGACGCTCTTTTTGTTTGGAGTCAACTGAAGTACTCCTTTTAACATGGCTATCTCCAGGTTTTCATTATTATTCTCCACTATTTTTGAGTACTGCTTGTCCCATGAGATTAGTGAGTAGAATCTGTTGTGTCCTAGTTTAGTTTACTCACAGGAAGAGTGATGTTAAACAGTGGGTGTTCTAAAACAGCTGAGAATGGGGGGGGGTGCCCAGTGACCCCTCGGAAGCGTGTGCACCTCCATACCGACAACCTGTGCTTGGGAGTTGGCACTTGGGTGGCTAGGCTGGGAGAACATACTGACAATGACAGCATGTCCCAGCTGGGGGAAGGGAGGTGGGACTGTTGAGTGCTGCAGCACCTCCTGCTGGTGAGATAGGGAGATTGTTGTCCAGGCAGGAGCATGCTGCGTGTGTGCAGGTCACCCCCCCCGGCCCCGATGCTAAGTGTGCTGCTTGTGGACAGTGAAAATGAAGGGAAAAACCTGACTGCAGCCAAATGAAACCCTGTCCATGCACCTCCACCAGGTCCTGCTCCCCCTGAGGGACTCCTGGATTTGTTGTGTGATACAGCCCTAAAGGCCTCACCATGGTGGGAGGGCTGTGTGGGATGGAGGTTGTAGTAAGTACTTGGAGAAGGCTACTTTTACCAGAGACTTTTCTAGATAATGATCCACTGGGGAAATCATCTTACAGGCCACACACTAGTGGCACATTCCCAGGTTGGGCGAGGCACTGCCCTGGGTGGAGCAATGCCCACACTTAATTGGAAATGCCAGATGTTAAGACATAAAAGGAACAATGGATCAGGGAATGGCTCCCTTATGATGTAGAACACAGTTGTCCCAGCCCTTCTATGATGACTCACTTGTGCCATACGACCTTGGTCATCTATGGACCCAACATATACGCACGTAGTCTGGCCCAACCCCTGACCCCTACTCCTGTCATACATACAGGACCAATGGTGATACCCATGTGCACCATTAAGCTACTTGACAACATGGAGGTACACTCCAGGTCCCTCTTTGCTGACAGTAGGTGCACTTTCCTGATGTTGAACTCCAGTGGTTCTGTTTGTTGATGGAACTGGGTGTGGACCCACAAGAGCTCCTAGCAGCCTCATTTGAGAGGAGACTCACCACTACTCCCTTGTGCTTTCTTAAGTGCCTCTCAGTTGGGGATCTTTAACTGGTTTGCCCTTGTCAGGGCAGGGATACTGAAGTCGTCCTCCATTGCTGGCATGTGGAGGGCCTCTCTTTGTCCCTTGAGGAGCAAGGAGAAGTGGTATTTATTACTGTGTCTCTCGCTTTTAGCCCTGGTCTTGTCAAAGAGCGCAAGAGCGCTTCAACCCAATCTGAACCACCCAGCCCAACTATCCCCCTTTCTTATATGGCTAAGGGGAGGAGGAGGACAGAGTCATAAATATTCATGTCCTGGCCCACATGGCAGGCCAGGAGGCCCAAGAACACAAACATCCAGGCAATCCATCTCCAGCTTGGGCCCAGTCAGAAACTGCTCTAAGGGAGCACGTTTTCCCTTATGCAGCCCACTAGTTACCTGACTTGAACAAGGCAGTGAGAAAATAGTTACACACGTAACATCAACCCCACCTCATCTCACAACCCAAAATCAGCTGATCACTAACTTAGTAAGTCAGCTTTCTAGTGGGTGCTGTAGCTTTGGAGAAAAGGGGGACGACTAAGGAGTCAGGTACTGTACTGATTGCCCTCTCTTGTGGGTCCTGGAACATGGGGAAGATCACCACATCATATATGTTTTGACCCATAAGAGGCTTGGGATAGTCTGGTTGGGGGGGGGGGTATTATGAAAAGGTATGTTGGGTTGGGGGAGGTGCCCAACTGAGTGCTGGTAATTTACTGTATTGCTCTACCATCATGGATTGGGGGTCATGGGGCATAGAAGTGGCCAAAAGTACATTTCTACCTGTAAAGTGTTTGGGGAGGGGGTTGTACAGGAAAGGGGGAGGAGGTTGGTGGCCATGGCACTAGTACTGGGGAGGATCAGAATATGTTTTGTTTGACTTTTTGTTTTTTTATTATTAATTCCCAAATATGAAGACCCCAAATTGTGGAAGATAACTCAGTATTTGGTCCTGAATTCTCCATTATTCATATTTCAAGGGCTTTGCCTTTGGTTTGGAGGGACAGTGGGTGACACTCATCATACCCCCAACCCCCAAAGTGGTACTTTTTTTTCTCTTTCTATTTTCTCCCCATGGTCCCAGTCGGCCCACGTTCATGCCTGTCCTCCCAACCCTGCCCCCCAACCAACAGGACTTACCTCCCTTCTTCCCCCATGGCTTGCCCTGGGTGGCGGGGAGTCCCCCTCAACCCGCCAAGACCGAATCCAATTTGGGGAGGTGCCTGCTATCAGGAGCAGAGCTTGTGGAGGATGGCAGTCATCCGATGTGCCCGGGACCTTTTTTGTTTTCGCTGGAGGGGGAGCGTGCAGTGCCAACAATGGCTGAGCTCATGCGCTTCTGCACGCAGCATGCCAGTCGGCTGCTCCGCTTCCACCCCATGTTGTGCGGGACCTGGCGTGCCAACATCCAGCCACTGCTAGGTGTCAGGCTGGTACCAGTCTCCAATCCCCACCCTCCCCAGGAGAGCAGAGCTGTCCTCCGAACACTCGATCCTCTCCCTCCCTTTCTGACCCCCGAAAATCCGCTCTGCACTGCGAACATGGGTAACCGGTGTGGCAGGAGGTAAGGCATGATGCCCAGCCCTCCATGCCACTAGGCCAGCTCCCACAAGTGGTACTTTTTTTTATTTTTTTTGTAGATTTTTTTTTCCTTGCCTGACAGTCTGAGGCATCTCTCAGGTGGGCTCACTCGGCTTCCACCCCTTTTAACTCCTGCCTGAACCACTCCTCCGACCGAAGCATCAGTATCAGGATCCCTTCCTCTCCTGCCAAACACACACAGGAGAAGGCCGAAGATCCCCATGGGGTAGGGTTGGAATTATGTGGGGGTTTCCGTCCCGGGAGACCACGCTGTTGCTTCACCCGGCTGCCAAGGTGTTTTCATTCTTGGATACCCTTGTAGTGCAGCATGCAATGACACCTGCGCATGGCTGCCCCGCTAGCATCTGCTGCACTCCACCCCTTACATTGGCTGGTGTACCTGTATTACTCCAGATCTTCATCGGGGGGTCATCAGAACACCGAGCAGCCTGGGAACTCTCCCCAGGGAGAGGAGAGCTGTCCTCTGGACGCTCCATCCTCTCCCTCCCCTGCCGACCCCCAGTTACCTGAGTCCATCACCGAACCCGGGTCGCCGGTACAGTGCGAAGTGTGGCATCCAGTGCCTCAACTCTCAGCACCACCGGGCCAGCCCCCCCAAGTGATACTTAAATAGCTCTTTTGCTTAAGCATCCTTGGATGCTCTGGTTTTACATTGCTGCCACGTGGCTGCTCTTCCCTTCCTGCCCTTCCTGTACCTTCTGCAGCCATTCCCTGGCATCTCATCTATTCTCTGTCTTCCCCTACTAGTTTGGCTGCTGCTTGCCTTCTCCACTAATGTCTTCTGCTCTGTATTTAGTTTTCCTGTTGTTCTGCCCTGCTCCCTACTGGCTGCATGAACTCCTGATTTCTCGTACCCACTCTTCCTTGTTACGGTTGTCTGGCTGCTGTTGCTGTTGCCTTTGGGCTTTGAGCTTTTTGTTTTCTTTTAGTACTGTTTTCCTCTATTAGCTAGTCCTTCTGCCAGCTTATTTGCCAGTACATTCTACCATTAGCTGCCTGGATTCCCATGCAGGCCACCTGTTGTGTCTCCGGAGTTCCTTTTTCTCAGCTTGCTCTTCTGTTCACCTTTTCCTGCTTAGTTGTCATATCAACCTCCTGCTTTAGTTTCTTCTGCATGCTGAATGACATTTTATTTTACTTATTTATTTATTAGATCATCAGTTTTCAGACCTTTGAGTCATAGACTTATTTACAAAGGCACCTTGTCAAGAGAGCAATATTTCACAGCAAACAAAACAGTATAGTACATAACACTCAGATTAAAAAAGCAACCAGTGTTACAGGCATTCACTGGTGGTACACGCTTGGTTATAGGTAGATCACAGTAGTCATAATATAGGTACACGAGTACCACGTCAGGTAGCAACCAAAGATATTTTATTACAATAGTCATCAGATGTTGTGTTGCATGAGACCCCAGGTATATACAGCAAACGTAGACAGGGCAGACCCAGCCTAGGGGTGAAGGTAAGGGGCAGGTGGGGGATTATGTGTAGTTGCAGCAGTGATTGCTTGTCAGATGACTTCTGACGGAGACCTTGAAAGGACCAAGCGTAGTGGAGTCAGCTATATTGACTGGGAAGGAACTGAACCAGGAGGGAGCCCGATAGCAAAAGGATCTCTGGGCCATAGAGATCCTTACCCTGGGGACAATAAGGAAGGTTTTGACAGTGCTGCGGGTGGAGACTGAGGGGGAGGCACGCTGCAGGGAGGTGGCGACCCCAGTGGGGGTGAGCCCTAGCAGGGTCTTTTTTACAAGAAGGCAGGTTTGGAAGCGGAGTCTTTCTTCAAAGTTGAGCAAGTTGGTGGTGGAGTACAGCAGGCACGTATGGGTGCACCTAGGGGCTCCCAGCATTAGCCTGCAGGCCTTGTTTTTAGAGAGCTGGATACAGGACAGAGGAGGTGATTGCCAATCTAAGGGCCTCTTGTGGTAGGCAGTCCCTATGGCGGTATAACATTCCGATCCTGACACTGGTGGCAGCAGAAAGGGCATTGATATGGGAATGGAAAGAGAGTGCCGAATCAAAGGTAATGCCCAGATACTTGTAGGAGGAAACCTGCTCAATGGGGTTTAGTGTGCTAGGCAGTATCATGAGAGGGGCAGCACTGGCTTTGCTTTGGCGATGCGAGAAGAGCATAGCTTTGGTCTTTTTTAGGTTCAGGACTAGCCTTCGTCATGTGAACCAAAGCCCAGCTCTATCAAAAGCTTTTTGGAGGGTGGCCTGGAATGTGTTGGGGTTGGGGTCAGCGGCGAAGAGCACAGACGTCACCCGCGTAGAGGAGGATCTTACTTGGGCAGGCCAAGGGGAGGGAGTTGAGGTACAGACTGAAGAGGAGAGGACCTAAAATGGAGCCCTGGGAAACCCCAGAGCGGACAGGTCATGTGTCAGATAGGGGGCTATTGATTTTTACACACTGAGTTCTGGCAGAGAGGTAGCTGGTGAACCATGCAAGGGGGCTGGGGGAGAAACCAAGGCATCTGAGGGAGTCAAGCAGGAGAGGATGGCAAACCGTGTCAAAGGCCTTGGAGAGGTCAATGAACATGGCACCGGCAGGACGTCCGGCATCAAGAGCAGAGTGCAGGAAGTTGGAGAATTCAAGTAGCGCAGTTGTGGTGTGACCTGCATGAAAGCCATGCTGTTCAGGGCACAGGATATTGTGCATGGCCAGGTATTCGGCAAGCTGGTTGGCAGCTACTTTTTCAAGGGCCTTAGAGAGTGGGGGGAGGATGGAGATAGGTCGATAGTTACCCGGGGTTGCTCGATCACCGCTCTTTAGGATGGGAGTGATGATGGCGATTTTCCATGTGCTGGGGAACTGTCCCAGGCACAGATAGCGGTTGATCAGCTCGGTAAGTGGGACCAGGATAGCATCCAACATCAGACGAAGTAGCCTAGTGTCCAGTAGGTCGGTGCCAGGGTTGTTTTTACTAACGGCTTTTTGTAGAAGGGATCTAGCCACCAATGGGGAGATGGTACATAGGTAGAAAGGAGGTCACTGGAGAGTGGGCAGGGGTGCTACTGGGATGGGGTCAAAGAAGTTACTGGGCAGGACTGAACTCAGGTCTGAGAAAGTGTGGTTTAGGCAGTCTGCAATGCCAAGGGGGTCAGAGCAGACAGTTCCATTAAAGGAGAGTTGAGAGGGGGGTTGGGAGCAGGATTTCCCATTCAGTTCCTTTACATTATCCCAAACGTTTCTAGCTGAGCCCCCAGGAGGACATACTGTTGTGTTTACAGGTACTGCCCTTCAGCCTTCCACAATCTGCTGCTCCTTCTTTTGTTATCCCAGGGCTTCTGTTTCTCATGCTCTACTTGCCCTTTCCTTATGGGTCCTCCTGGTCTTCAGATTTAGGTATGGGGCCTGATATGCTCCTGCTGCCTCCAAAGCCCACTCCTAAAAGGTAGGACCCTTGCCAAGAAGGGATCTTTTTAGTTGTTCAGACCAACCTGGTCGCACCTCTTGATGTCCACCCCTGCCCAGTGGCTGAATGGCAGAGTTCTAACCAGGGTGACTTCTTGAGCTGTGCAGATAAACTTGGTTGCACCTTCAGGTGTTGGATTTATGACTTTTGCTTCCTGAAGGTGAAACCCTCTTCTTGGGGGACCCTGTGGTCATGCAGAGTGGCTCAGTGACACCTCTTGAAGCAGTCCTCCTTGCGTTTGTCTACAGATGATGTCTCTCTGTTCCCCTTCCCTTTAGTTTGCAATCAAGGATAGGATCTCACAGTGTTCAGGCTGAGTGACCTCTTTTAGTATATGCTGCTGTCCTCAAATTACTCCTTGTGGGTTGGATTCTACGTCAAGAGGGGAGAGGGCCTCTTTAGCATGTCCAAATACTTGGTAGCACCTCATGATGTCATCTCATTAGAGAGATGGAGTTTTAGCTCATCTCTCTGTCTCACTCTAATTATTTTATTGGATTTCTTTTTTTTTTTTTTTTTTTTAATTCTTTATTTATTCCTCCCGAGCTGCCTGCCGCCCGGTATTATCTGCTGATCCACCAGACACGAGCTTCACTTCCTCAAATGCGAGCCCTCGAAGCCAACCCTGCCTTGCCCTACAGCGGGCTGCGGCACTCCCCTTGCATGCCACAGTCGCCGGAATAGGTCGGAGGGCTGGCCTGAGGAGCTAGTTGAAGCTGTGGTGGGCTTCATGGAAGGCGGCAGGCAGCTGTCTTCTTTTTCCGGTTTTCTGGGGAGGCGGGGTCATGCAATGGCGCCTAGCATCTGCCCACCTCCTGAACATGCTGGCGCGGTGGCTGTGGACTTCCTGGCCTCCGCCCGTCGCGTCTCCAGGCACTTCCCACCCTCCCCGGAGAAGGAGAGCAGTCCATGGGATGCTCTATCCACCTCCCCGGCCGCCCTCCAGTGCCCCAGGTCCGTTCCGAACCCGGTCGCTGGCGTCGCATCATGGAAATCAACCGCTGCACCCAGCAGGCGGCCATAGTGGATTTCTAACTTCTTCAGCATCCAAGCCATCAATAACTCTGCCCCTAGCCTGGAGGGATGGAAACCTAGACCTTGGTTCCCCAGAGATTTCCTCCACAAAGGGTTTCTTCCCATCCACCTTGCGAAAGGTCATAGTATAATTTATATTACACAATGGCAAGAATAGTTTCCTGGCTTCTGATTGGTCAGTGTGTGCCTGGACAGTGATGCTATCTCAGTATAACATCACTGTAGTAAGGTCATACAGACATGACTGCAGTAAAAGATGAAGAAAAAAATCATTGTGCCCCATCTCTAGTAGTCACACATTTCCCTTCCAAAACTCTCATTGCTGTGTCTCCTCTGCCCTCTGGCAAACTAACCACGGTTTTAAAACAAAGTACCATCTACAAATATAGTCATACAGTCATCATTTGCTAAAGAAAACCTGTTTTTATTATTATTATTTATTTATTTCTATTACTTCTTCGAGACACTCGCTCTACACGCAGCCCCGCTTCACTTTCGTCTCACAGCAGAGCGTGAGCTCAGCCATTCCATCAGAAAGCAGCAGGCAGTGGCTGTCTCCAAAATCACTTTAACTCGTACTTTAGTACATTTCACAGTGTTAGTAGCTCCCTCTCCCAACAGCTGATGCAATCTCACAAACTCACCCTTCCCAACAGCTGGGCTGAGCAAATTGAGGGAACTTACCGATCTCAGAAATCAGGAAGTCTCCACAACTCGTACTTCCTTCACATCGCGGTTTGTTAGAAAAATGTGTGAAAAAAGCCATGCATATTTTCACCTGCTCACAGTGCAGGCAGTGGGACCAGCGGGGCCAATTCAGTTAAACCAGAGGTGCGATGGTGCCAGTTTTTTTTTTTGGGAGTACAACACAAAAGACAAGTCTTTATCTGTGAGACACGGACAGGCAGATCAAGCCCACAGCAGCAGAAAAGCAGCTAAGCAGCAGTAGTGCCACGTTTTCTTTTTCTCCTCAGCTGAGGACAAGCTTTCCAGGGGCTCCCTGCCCCACAGGCACGGGTTTCTCGGACACCAGGCGGTCGACGCTTCCCCAGCCGCCACCCGAGACCCCAAGCCCAGACTCTCCTCTTACAAGGTACGGCAAAAGCCGCTAACCAATTGGAATGCAAGCACTCTTCAGCTCTGGCTTCCGATTGGCTCCTGCAGTCTGCTCCTGTGTTTCCTTCTGAAACCTAGTGAAACTCAGATTTTCTTGCTAAACTTTGTCCAAAAAAAAGCCGTATTTATTCATTGCCTGACTGTTTAGACCTGTATTTTTACTATTTAGAGTGTTAAGGGCTGGGAAATTGTGTGATTACACTCCTCATTGAAATTTTGTGTGTGCGCCAGACTTTAGGCACCAAAGGAATACACATCCCTTTGTCCTGTTGATTTGGCTCTCTTGCTGGTGCAGACGGTCCTTTGTCCACGGCCAGCATTTAAACCTCTCCTTTTCTTTTTCTCCCCAGCCAAGGACAAGCTTTCCAGAGGCTTCCTGCTCCACAGACGCGGGATTCTCGGACATCGGGAGGTCAGCACCTCCACAGCCGCCCCGAGACCCCAAGCCCATACTCTCCTCTTACAAGGACGAAAAAGCCACTAATTTCGCCTCCACCCACCCATCCCCACCACTTATTAAATATGCTGTTATCCTGCCCTTTCAAAAAAAGTACGCCTCGAAGGCATTCTCGGCCAGTCCAGTCTTCCGTACTGCATTATAGGAATGCCCCCAAGGCAGTTGTCCGCTAACACAGGCGTCTCTTTGATACTTTCATTATGGGGCGACTACAAATGCTTCCTCTACACTCTGTGTCTCCAATATTATTTTATGGCATTGTTCACCTTCCTCTGTTCTCGGACCTTGACTTTGTAGGGGAGCTTACACTTTTATTGTAATTCCCTGTCTTTAAGCTGTATTTAGCACAAGCTCCTACTAAATTTTGGGAATGGGTGGCCCCGAGAGCACCTTCATGAGTGGTTCCCGGCTGTTATCCCTACTGATTATCCTCGACTGTGCTTCGGTGGCATTCTACTGGCAGAAGCCTGCGTAAGCAGAATTTGACCCTTTAATGATTTGTTTTTTGGACTTAGACTTGCCCCATAGTTACCTATGTGCCTTTCAGGTAGTCCTACTGTCAGATTACAACCAGGGCACCCATCGTGGTGGCACCTGTAATTAATCCGCCTTCTCAAGTTACTTCTCCAGTTCTTTTTAGTGTTAGTCAGTCCCCGCACTTTTTGGTCAGGGTATTGATTCACCTAGCTCTAGGGTGGTACACCCTTAGGGGTGGTGACTGGCATATCCAACCTGCCAAGTTTCATAGACGTACCAGGGCCAGGATTCTTTAACTATTGCTGCCCTAACAAAGCTGCTACTTCTGTTACTAATATGCTCGAGCAACATTGAGTTAAACCCTGGTTCCATCTCCCCCCTTTCATCTCCTTCGGATACTGCTTCTCATAAATGTATGAGTTTCTGGCATGTCAATGTCTGTAACCTTCTAAAAAAGTTTACAATGATACAGGCGTGGACCAGCCATACTCTGCCAGATGTCTTGGTAATCTCTGAATCTTGGCTTAGGCCAGTTTCCCAGGACAGAGAGATTAGCATCCCCTCCTACCAGTTATTCAGAACGGATAGGCCCACTGGGGAGGTGGAGTGGCAATATATGTTAAGGAAAGGTTTACAACGTCCTGCCTGGATTCAACCTCTGTTAAAAATGAGTTTGAAGGTCTGACACTGAAGACTGAGTTATCTACTTCCCTGGCCTTCAGAGTGATTGGTTGCTATAGACCCCCATCTGCTGAAACACTACTTCTGTCACACCTTGGTTCTGTCATTGAGAAAGAGAATCCTGAAACAATTATCCTAGGGGGCCTTAATTTTGACTGGCTCTCCTAGACTGATTCACCCCTAAACACCTTTTGTGATTCCCGTGGGTTAGTGCAATTACTTCACAAACCTACACATCCAAATAAAAAGGACCTGAGTAACAGTACATTGCTAGATGTTATATTAGTTGATAAGCCCCACCTTTTCTCACACGGTGGAACCTTCTTCACTGATGTCAGTGACTATTGCTTTATTGCTGCGGTCAGATCGCTTCATCACACAGGACCTACAGCTAGATTTCTTACAAAAAGGACTCATCGTAACTTTAACGTGGCTGCCTATGTATATGAATTGGAACATTCGCCATGCTGGTAAGACTTCTACCTAGCCACCACAGTCAACTCGGCGTATGATACCTTTCGTGATATGCTGGTAGGGGTCCTAAATATGTACGCCCCATGGTAAAAATCTGAGTAAAAAACAAAACATGTCATTGGTCCACTGCTGAGATGAAAGCTGTCTTGCTCGATAGGAATAAGTTCTGGAAAAAGGCTCGCCAGACTAAGCTTGACTCAGACTGGTGTCAGTTTAGAAAGGCACGCAATGCCTGTACAAAAATGGTCAGGGATGCTAAGGCAGCATTCTATCTCAGCGAGATGGACTCCACAGCAAAGTGCTCCTCTAAATTCTGGAGGACAATCAAGGATATGTCCAGCCATACACCTGGTAATTCCTTGCCACCTAAGATTACATCTGGGGGTAAAACTATTTGTGATAAACAGGGTATCTTAGATGCATTCAACAGTCATTTTGCCACAGCTGGTCTAGCTTTTGACAATTTCCTGCAGCCCTGGTCCGCTCCCAATTAAGTGTCTGTTGCACAGACGCTACTGCCCCGGTCCCCGGCTTCTCATTCCAACCAGTCTCATTGAAAGATGTTGAAGATCTTATGCTCCAGTTGGATGTTAAGAGAAGTGTTGATGCTGACTCTTTGGATCTTTATTTCCTTAAAATCACTTATGCTGTCCTTGCTGTTCCTATCATTCATTTATTTAACTTATCGTTGTCTCAAGGGTCCCTTCCTCCGATATGGAAAATTGCCCATGTCATCCCCTTGTTTAAATCAGGGGATACCTTCGACCTCAACAATTATAGACCAATTTCTCTCTTTCCAATTTTGTCGAAACTCCTGGAAAAGATTGTCAGCCACCAACTTAGGGTCTGTCTCGAAGCCAAGAATTTACTAAACTCTATGCAATCAGGTTTGAGAACTAAACACAACACTTATTTTGGCCCTTGCCAAAGTAACAAATGATTGGTACCATGAATTAGATAGCAGAAACTTTGTGCTGTATTTCTAGACCTTAGCAAGGCTTTTGATACCTTGGATCATAGCCTGCTACTCTCCTCTCTGAAGAGCATAGGCCTGGACTCAGTGTTCTTGCACTGGTTCACTGAGTACCTGGTAGGACGTCCGCAACAAATTAAGGCTGACGGGGAGACTTTTGATGATAGGTTAACTTTTGGTAGGGATCTGATAACAATTTTGGAATGGGTTGAGAGTAATGGTATGAGATTTAAAGAGGGACTATGGTCACAAATGACTGGCATCAATACATTCAGAATATGGATCAGCATATCCCCAATCAGCCTCAATTGAGATCCCTAAGTTACTTTGTTTAAAAGTTACAAATCATTTTACAACCCTAAATTCTCTGCCTGTTCAGAAAAGCCAGTTCCAGTGAACAGCTGATGATGATGTCATCTCCTGAACTCATAGTCTAGTCTTCCCTGTCAGCAAGCTTACAGGACATGCTTCTCCAAAGTTTAAAAACTATGTGCAAATGGTTTTCTCCAGTAAAATAGCCAGCACCATTCAGTAAACATAGCTTTAAAACCTATGTGCGTTTTAGGTTTTGTAACAAAATTGACAAATTCATATTTTTGTTTTTGGTGCTGTTTTGTTGTGGTCCTTTGCTCCTGGGTTGCTGGATGCTAAGTCACAGCACACTAATGTGAGATTTGCAGACTAGATATGTTTGATGTGGTGAAAGGCTGTGATAATTCACATCTATAATTCAATTAAGGTGATTTCTCAGGATGGCACTTTAAATCAATTATTCCATCACCCTGTAAATGGGGGTGGGAAAGGTAGTGCTGTTTTGAAACCAACACATATAAGGCCACTATTAAAACTTATTGTGAAGTAGACACTGACAAACAGCAATGCAGTTATCAACATTGCAACACTTGTGGCAATACAACTTCCAAACAGGCACTGCAGAGTAACACTTCACATGGTATCAGCAGCCTGGAGGCATGCTGACTCCGCATCCTGCGACTCTGGAGAAATGAACCACGCCAAAAAGGCATTAAAATACAAATTTGTCAACTTTGTTACAAAACCTGAAACACATAGATTTTATAGCAATGTTCTTAGAATGGTGCTGCCTGATTTACTTGTGAAAACCATTGCAGAATGATCTTTTAACTTTGGAGAAACCGGTCCTATGAGCTTGCTGACAGGGAGGGCTAGACTGTGAGTTCAGGAGACGACATCATCAGCACCTCTTCACTGAAACTGGCTTTTTTGAACAGGTAGTGAAATTAGGGTTACAAAATAGCCCATAACTTTAAACTGAAGTAACACAGAAACCTAATGTTTAGTGTGAGATTTATTGGGGGTATGCTTATTCTAATTCTGTAATGTAGCACTTTTGACCAGAGTCCCTCTTTAATAAAGATAAATGCATTAAAATGCATTTAGGATGACTAAATGTGCATCAAGATTATTATATGAAGGGTTTACATCTGAAGACAACAACATGTGAGAAAGATCTGGGGGTTTATATCCAGAATGATTTAAAAAGTAGTATATATAGTAGGAATGTGTCAAATAAAGCCATGTTTTTAGTGAACAGCATAAGAAGGGGATTTCAATTTAGAGGTACGAAGGTGTTGATGCCGTTGTATAAAACATTGGTGAGGCCTATATCGGACTATTGTTCTACTGTATGGAGTCCCTTCCAGGTAAAGGATGTAAAGCTGGTTGAAAGACTGCAGAGGTCTTTTACAAGATTGGTATCAGGACGTGTGGGTTTGAATTACTAGGATAGACTGGAAAAACTGGGCTTCTGGTCCTTGAGGGATAGGAGAGCAAGGGGGAATTTATTGAGTTTATACAAAATTCTAAGACCCTAAATATATTCACTACCCTTCTGTCTCCATACCCTCTTCCTGGACGGAGGCAAGCTCTACAGAGGGTACCTGCCCCATAGGCGTGGGATTCCCGGATCCCAGGCGGTCGGCATCTTCACAAGCCGCCACCTGAGTCCCCATGTCCAGACTCTCCCCTAGTAAAGCACCACTAAAGCCGTTAACCAATCGGATTGCGAGCACTTTTCGGCCCTAGATTCTGATTGGCTTCTACAGTCTGTTCCTGTGTTCCCTTTTAAACCTAGCTAAAATCTAACTTTCTCGCTGAACCTTGTCAGAAAAGCTGTTATGACTGTTGTATTGAGTACTTACTTGCATTTCTATTTGTATTATTTGTTCCTATTGTAAATAGCTCTGTATGCACTTTACTACTGGCCGGGATTTAACCAGGTCCATCTTGTAAATGAGCTTGCTCAACGATGTTCGCCTGGATAAATTAAGATTTTGATTGATTGATTGCCGCACACAATACAAACGGTGGACTTTTCTTTAAACAATTATACCTCCACATACAACAAGCATTTGTCATTGCCGAATGTTGCTTGTTTGTATGTGCTGTGTAGGTATTTGGAAGTCAGTGGATGCAAATATTGAAAATTTGCAAACTTCAAGTGCGTGAGGAACTGCGCAACACCGCATTTCGTGAAACAGTCATTACAGGAAGTTTGTGACCAAATTTTCAACATAGTCATTTTAAGACCTCTGCTCATGAACAGTGTCACTGTGGTTTTCTTAATGTGTCCCATACATTGATTTCACACACCAACTGCGCCATTGTGCGCTAGATGGGCGGAAACACGGGCGAGATGTGAAAAATTACAGCTGTACTGCTCATAAGGAGGTGTGGTAAAATGGCAATGTTGGAAATCTGGAGTGAAAATATTGAAAATTTGCGAACTTACGGGCGTGCGTAGGAAGTGCAAAGCAGGCTCGTAAAACAGTCATTTTTAGGAATTTTGTCACCAAATTTTCAACATAGCCATTTTAAGACCTCTGCACATAAACAGTGTCACTGTGATTTTCTTAATGAGTCCCATACATTGATTTCGTGACACCGACTGCACCGCTAGCGCTACATGGGGAAACACGTTTTAGGCGAGATGTGAACAATGACAGCTGTACTGCTCATAAGGAGGTGTGGTAAAATGACAATGTTGAAAATCTGGAGTAGAAATATTGAAATTTTCGCGAACTTCGGCGTGTGTAGGAACAACAGCATATAAATAAAACAGAATATTTTAGAATTTTTCCACCAAATTTTCAACATAGGCTTTTTAAGAGCCAACCTTACGAACACTGGCAGTGTCGTTTTGTTAATCAGTGTGGAAAGGTGATTTCTTGCAGTGACTGCGAAATCATCCTTTGGGCCCAATTTACGCCATGACAGTGCAAGAATTCATGAGGAGGGGTCCCAAAAACCCCATGTTGAAAATTTGGTGCAAAAATTCCAAAAAATGCCTGAGATATGCAACAAAGTTGAAAAAACCCTATCTATCCCGTTATACACCTTACCGGCATTTCCTCAGTTCGCGGTCGGCTTTGAAGAGTGCAGACGTGTTCCCGGTCCACTGAAGATCGTCACGCGGAGTCCAGAGGTAAGTATGGGGTCAGGGGTGTGGGGAGGCAGGGTGCGCAGTGGGTGGGTGCAGGTTGTGGGAGGGGCAGGGAGAAGCGTCGAGGACAGTTTTTATTTGCAGGTTTTGTTTTTAAATGGCGGGAGGTTTGCCACGCTGGGGTGGGCTCCAGCGTGACACAAGGACGGCTGGTTGGGCGTGGAGCCGGCGGGGATTGGGCACCCGTCGGCGAGAAGATATGTTGCCACGCTGGGGTGGGCTCTCAGCGTGGTAAATTCCTGTAATCGGGGGGGACAGTGGAGCCGATGGGAATTGGGCACCCTACGGGTAATACGATGAGTTGCCACACTGGGGTGGGCACCCAGCGTGGCATGTGCAAATTTGTTTGGGGGCGCAGCACAGCCGACGGGATTGGGCACCCGCTGGCTACAGTGTGGGGGAGGGTGGGCCGAGCATGCAGTGTGTGTGTGTGTGTGTGTGTGGTGGGGAGCCGCATGAGCAGGCGATATCTTATTGCTGCTCACTGAAGCATAGCTCCTCCTTTCAACTGTACTCCACTGCATTTTGGAGCTGTCATAGACAGCTCCAGCAGCGATTGGAGAACTGCGGCCGCACCTGCAAACACACTGACTGAATTGGAAGAGGGCTGCCACACCTCCGAAAACTCGGATGATGGCACTATGTTTCTTGCACATGCGTGCAAGCAACATAAAAATCAGTTAAAAAAATTAATCAAACATGTATTTTATTTTATTTTTTCACAAGTGAGCCATTCTGTAATAGCAATAATGCACTCCAGGGTGCGTGTCATGTGGGGATACCGTCACTTCTTGGATATTGGACACACTTGGCCTGGGGCCTCGTGCCCAACCACCTGAGGCATGACACACACCCTGTCGAGCATTATTGCTTAAGTATTCAAGCTGAGAGTTGGCGCTGGATGTTGTTTTTCCTTTTGTGTTTACAGTGTGTCTTTTCTTCTGATTATATTGCCTTTCCTTTGGAAAAAGGTTTACGTCTGTCACTGCTGTGCCTTTGGTCCTTCTTCCCTAAGGTGCCATTGGTCTGAGACTTTGTCCATGCAACACCTTGAGGAGTGGAACCCTTTCCTGAGGGTTTCTGCATCCTAATGGCACCTGGACAGAGACATTGTAAGTCAAAGTTCAAACAAGGTGCACAAGCAGTCACGTACTACTACCAGCTACTTCAATCTTCCTTGTTTGCTCTTAATCATTCCTATATAAGGAATCCAATGACCCTTTGAATTGAAGGACTTTGCTCATGATTTTGAAGGACTATAGGTGATACTCACCACAAACCCCCTCCAAGTTCTCCTTACACTGCACATGTTTAAGCGTCCCTTAGACGCTTGAGTATTTCATTGACTCCATCCTCCCCTCCCACCTCCTTCGATGGCACCTCTCTCTCCTTGGGGGTGGGCCGTCTTCCTTGCATTACCTTTGATCTCAGGGACCTCGTTCCTGTGACATCATTAGGGTGTAACCCTATCATGAGGGTGGCACCCCGACAGGGTGGTAATCCCTGTAGCAGGGAAAGAGCGTTTAAACCAAAGTTCAAACCAGTTGCACATGCAGTCGCATGCTACCATCAACTATAGTACCTCACTCCTCCTTGCTCAGTCCTTCCCATTCCTACATAGGAGCCCGATGACCCTTTGAATGATATTTGTTGCTTACACATCCCTACACTCCACATTCCTGAGGCAGCCCATGAAATGAAGGTTATGCGCACGCACCCTCAGCATTTGGTACACATTTTTCATTCTTTTTCCCAGGATACCATCTGAGATGCAACATCTCTTTCTCAGTGGGTCCAGCTTTTTACCCATTTTAAAGTTGGATGGACCGAAGCACTAAGGTAATGTTGCCTACTGAGGGTTGCCCAGTGAGTAAGTGAAGTAGGATTTGTACCTTGATCTTCCGTTTTCCAAGCCGGTGCTCCAGCCTTTAGACCATAGTGCCTCCCTGTTTTGATACAACCAGCAAAAATGGTTATTTTCAAAATAATTGAGCAAATTGGTAATGGGAATAGTTCAAAAAGTACCCCCTTACCCTAGCTCAGTAGGGACCCATGTAACTGATTCTAAACAAAACTAAGGTTTACCACTGGAAAGAGAGTGGCTGTTTCTAGGTCAGAGAAGAGTATACAGATCACCACTGAGGGACTGCAACACTAGAATGTAGAAAGCCAAGGGAGAACTGGAAGCCATAATAGCAGAAACACTGCAGACATCACCAAAACCTGCTTCTTCAAGTACATACATTGAACGAGGAAGATGAAGGAAGAGGATTGGGTCCTTTAAAAAAGGAGTGATGTGAATAACCTGTGAAAAGAGCTAGAGGCCGTGGCTGAGATGCTTAACACATACAGTACTTTGCTTCTATGATCGACAAAGAGACTGTGGTGGAGGGAGGGGGCTAATTGGTAGGGCTTATAACATCAGGTACAATGCAGCCATTGTACATCACGCCTGCCCAGGTAGCTGACTGCCTGGCAGTGATCAAACCAGGTAATTGCTAAGTGGTGGTGAAGATGCACCACAGTATCAGAGTGGAGCTGAAGGATGAGTTGGCTGTGCCACTTCCAGTACTATTTCTGGAGTTTGTATGGAGAGGTGGGGTGCCAGACAGTTGAAAAGTGTCCATAGTGATCCCCATCTTCTAAACGTGAGCAAGGTCGGATCCAGGCAACTAAAGGACAGTCAGCCCAACATCAGTGCCAGACAAGGTCCTGGAGGGCATAATGAAAGACAGAATAATGGTGCAGTTGGTTGCAGCCAAGGCCTTTGCCCCTTCCAGCAGTTCCAGCATGGCTTTATGAGGGTCAGATCATGCTAAACCAACCTGATCACCTCTCTTGAGGAGATGACCAGGGTGTGGTGTACAGGGGCCATGGATTCACGCTGTATTGATTTCAGCACAGTCTTTGTTAATGTAGTGTACTATACACAAGGCATACACAAGTTGGATTTCTAACTGACTTGGGGGCAGGAAGCACAGTGCGGTGGTGATGAATGGCACTACTCTGAGTGGAGAAGAGTATTCCGAGGCATCTTTCTTGTATTAGAGCTTGGGCCACTGCCCTTCAACATCTTTGTCAGTGATCTTAAAGCTGGTGTCCCCAGCAGGCTGCTTAAGGCAGTGAATGACACAAAGCTGGCCAGGGTGATGGACTGCCTTTAGGCTAAGGACAAACTTCAGATGTACCAGAATAAGCAGGGTAATTGGTCTGACTCTAGCCTAAGATTCAGTGTAGCCAAATGCAAGTGCCTACGTTTGGATAGGAAAAACAGAGGTAGGACCTACACACTATGGGGTGCTTCTCTTGCTGCAATCAAACAGGAAAAGTGTCCTTAAAAACAAGGGGCTAAAGCAGAAGAAGCAATGTGTAGCCATTGTCAAGAGGGCCAGCAGAATACTGGTGGCATCAAAAGGGGGCTGACAAGTAGAGCACGTGATGTAATCTCGCCACTTTACAAGACTCTGGTCAGGCCCCACCTGGAGCACTATTCACAGTTTTGGTCTCCTCACTACCCAAAGGGCATTAAGGCAGTGGAGAGGCTGCAGCACTGGGCCACCAAAAGGATTAGCTCAGTTATAGGGGGACAAACGCTGTGAGGAAAGGACTGAGACCCTAACATGTTCACCCTGGAGAAAAGGAGGCTGAGAGGGACATGCTGTCTGTCTTCTGCTTATGGCGGGATATCGACAAGATCAGTCAGAGGTGTCTAATCTGGTGTCCTGCAGCAGTATGCAGGGACATGCCCTAAAGCTATATAGATACTGTTGGCAGATAAGGGCCTATGGTCCACCCAGTCTGCCCATTTCAGCTCGTAAGATCACTTTAGGTTTTTCTAGAAGTCTGTTGCCCCTTAACCCTGAACTCCAGGATTCCCTTATGTCTATCCCATGCATTCTTAAATGCCGTGATTTTTTCAGCCCTCATAACTTCCTGAGGTAGGGTGTTCCACTTGTCTACCACCCTTTCTGTGAAGAAATTCTTCCTCACATTTCCTCTGAATCGCCCTTCCTCCAACTTTATATGAACATACGACATTTGCCAGCAGATAAAGGCCTAGCAGTCTATCAAGTCTGCTCGAATGTGCAGCTAGCACCCCTTATTCTGCAGCTGCCCCTCCTTTCCACCCTTCCCCTCCATGGACCCTCTCCCTTGCCCTGTCCCAGCCCCTTTTGAAGCAGTCCACTGTTCTACTGGATACCACTTCTGCTGGTAACGCATTCCACCCAGCTACCACCATCTCTGTAAAAAAGTGTCTCCTCATCTCCCTCCTGAACCTTCTTCCCTCCAGTCTCATATCATGGCCCTGGGTGTCCCTCCCCTCCCTTACTTTGAACAGTCCCTCTGTACCTGTCTTGTTTATTCCTTTCATGTACTTAAAGGTTTCAATCACGTCCCCTGTCCCGCCTCTCCTCCAGTGACTACATGTTCAACTCCCTCAGCCTCCTCTCATATGATAAGGCCTCCAGCCCCTTGATCATCTTTGTCACCCTGCGCTGCACCCCCTCTAGTAACTTAATGTCCCTCTTCAGTTACAGGCACCAGTACTGCACGCAGTACTCCAGGTAAGGTCTAACTAATGACCTATACAGTGGCAGAATCACCTCCTCCCTCCTCGAGGATATATCCCTTGCAAAGCAACCCATCATTTTGTTGGCCTTTGCAGCTGCCTTCCTACATTGTGCTGAGTTGTTCATTAATCCTGTAATGAGCACCGCCAGATCCTTCTCCTCCTCTCTCTTGGCTAGCTGCACTCCCCCAGCTGGTAACTCCTCCTTGGGTTCTTCACCCCAAAATGTAGCACCTTGCACTTTTTGGCATTAAACCCCAGTTGCCAGGTGTCTGACCAGGTTTCCAGCTTTGCCAGATCATCCTGCAACCCCTGCCATCCTCCAGGTCGTCCACCACCGCTCCCATCTTGGTATCATCAGCAAACAGACTGATCTTGCGCTTGATGTCCAATGATATGTCTACAGTGAATATCCCAAACAACACTGGTCCCAACACAGAGTCCTGTGGGACACCGCTCATCACTACCCTTGAGGATGAGAGCTCCCCACCCACCACCACCCTCTGTTGCCTTCTCTGAAGCCAGTTCCCTACCCATCTCACCAGCTTTGCATCTGCCCCTGTGCCTTCTAACTTACTTCCCAGCCTCCCATGTGACACCAGGTCGAATGCCTTACTGAAGTCCAGATACAGGACATCCACTGCATGGGCCCTGTCCAATTTGCCTAGTTGCCCAGTCATAGAACTCCACCAGGATGGTTTGGCAGGATCTGCCACGTATGAAGCAATGCTGTCTGTTGTCCTGTAGTCCTTTGGCCTCCAGGAGGGCCACCAGCCTCTCTTTCAGGATAGTCTCCATCAGCTTACCCGTGATGGATGTGAGACTCACTGGTCTGTAGTTCCCTGGTTCATCCTTGGGGACACTCTTGTGGAGGGGCACAACACGAGCCATCCTGCAATCCTGAGGTACACACTCTGAGTGTAGTGAGGCATTAAATAGGTCTGCCAAAGGTCCCACAAGGACCTCTGCCAGCTCCTTCAGTACCCTGAGGTGGATGCCATCTGGGCCTGGCGCCTTGTCCAGCCTCAGTGCCTTCAAACCCTCCAGAACTCTGCCCTCCATGATTTCCCCATCTGTCTCCCCGTTTCTGCCATTCCTCTCCACTTGGGTATTCCCCTCTTCCTTAGTAAATACTGAGCAAAGTAATCATTTAGCGGTTCTGCCTTATCGCACCCTGCTTCCACGCCCCATCCTAATCCTTACTGTGTGGTCCTTAAAGTTCCTTTTCTCCCTGATGTACCTAAAGAAATCTCCTCCCCCTTCTTAATGTCTTGTGCCAGCCTGAGTTCCGTAGATACCTTGGCTCTCCTTACTGCCCTTGTCACCTCCTTCGATTCCTTTAGGTACTCCTCCCTGTCCTCCCCCCTCCCTGTTTTCTTGTACCTCCTAAAGGCAGCTCTTTTTCTCCTTACCTTTTCCATGACCTCCTTGCTCACCCAGCTCGGTTTCTTAGCCCTAGTCTTCTTGCTGTTAGCCTTGCTGCAGGTTCTGGTTGCCTCCATTATCCCCAGCTTTATGAGCTCCCACCTCTGGTTAGTGCTCATACTAGGTTGAATTCTGGCCAGGTACCCTTTTACCACTTCCCCCATCCTCCCAAAGTTGGCCCTCCTGAAGTCCAGCACTCTTGTGCCAGATTACACTCCTTCCCTGCCCATATCCAATGTGAGCCATACTGAGTGGTGGTCACTCCCTGACAGCGGTTCTTCCACCCTAATTTCCCTCACAAACTCCCCATTTGCCAGCATAAGGTCAAGGGTATTCCCTAACCTGGTTGGTTCACTGACCATTTGCATCAGGAAGCTGTCCTGGAAGGCATCCAGCAGTACCTGCTCCCTTCTATTCCTGGTTGTTGGGGTACTCCAGTCCACTCCTGGCATGTTGAAGTCCCCCACAATCACCACACTACCCCTTCTCACAGGTCCTCATGATCTGTCCCGCTAGTTCTCTGTCTAACTCATCCATTTGAGAGGGTGGCATGTATACCACTCCCATTCTGAGAATCCTATTCTTGGAATCCTGGATTTGCATCCAAAATGACTCTGTACTACCCTCCTCCCCTTCCTACCTTGCACACTTCAGTCCTTCCTTCATATATAGTGCCGCCACCCCCCCTCCTTTCCCAGTCACCCTTTCTCTATGAAATAACCTGTACCCTGGTACAGACAGGTCCCAGTCATTGTATTGGGTGGCCTATGTTTCCGTGATGGCTGCAATCTCCAGCTCTCCCTCTGCCATGAGTGCCTGTAACTCTGCAGTTTTCCTCCCAAGGCTCCTAGCATTAAGGGTGACCACCTTCCACCCCCCTCTTATCCTGCCCTCCTTTACTAGCATCACCAATAGTACTTGCCATTTGTCCTTTGTCACTGTTATGGGGGGTAAGCTCGTAATATGGCTTCCCATGCCCTCTAGTCCTGGAACATCTTTTTCAGTGGAAAACAGTGTTTTCCTGTATCCTGTTCCTCCCCGTAAGGTACTTGTATGTCTCTATCATATCCCATCTCTCTCTCTTCTCTCCTCCAGGGAGTACATATTCAAGTCCTTCAGCTTGTCTTCATAGGACTTGTGATGCAATCCCTGTACCATCTTTGTTGCCTTCCTCTGAACCTTCTCCATCCTGTCTATGTCCTTACATAGGTGAGGTCTCCAGAACTGGACACTGTATTCCAGGTGGGGCCTCACTAGTGTCTTGTATAGTGGAATTATGACCTCCCTTTTCCTGCTGGTGTTGCCCCTACCTATGCATCCTAGCATCCTATTTGCTTTACCTGCCACCTTGTTGCACTGTTTCCCTACCTTGAGGTCATCAGAGATGATAACCCCAAGGTCCTTTTCCTGCTTGGTGCATGCTATATCCTCATCCCTCAACTGATATGTTGTTCCAGGGTTTTTGTGCCCCATGTGCATTATTTTGCACTTTCTTTGCGTTAAATTTCAGTTGCCAAATCCTTGACCATTCTTCAAGCTTCTGCAGGTCCCTCCTCATTCTGTCTACACCCTCTGGCATGTCTACTCTGTTACAGAGCTTTGTGTCATCAGCGAACAAGGAAATTCTGCCTTCTAGGTCCTGTGCAATGTCACCAATGAAGATGTTGAATAGGACCGGTCCCAGCACTGATCCCTGCAGCACCCCACTGGTCACTCTATCCTCTGAGGAGTGACAGCCATTTACCACCACCCTCTGTGTCCTGCCACCCAGCCAGTTACCCACCCACCGCATTGCTGTCCTACCTACTCCCATATTCCCCAGTTTATTTAACAACGTTCTGTGCAGCACTGTCAAAGGCCTTGCTGAAGTCCAGATAGGCCACATCCACTGCCCTCCCCTGATCCACCTCCCTTGTCACGCAGTCGAAAAATTCAATGAGGTTGGTCTGGTATGACCATCCCCCGGTGAAACCATGCTGGCTTGGATCCTGTAGTCTGTTGGCAACCAGATGTGCCACCAATCTCTCCAGTAGTGCTTCCATGATCTTCCCCTCTACTGAGTTCAGGCTTACTGGTCTGTAGTTCCCCGCTTTCTCTTTGTTCCTGCTTTTGTATAAGGGCACTACATCTGCTGTCCTCCAGTCTTTGGGTATCGCCCTTGTTTTCAGTGATTGGCCAAACAGGACTGCCAGAGGTTCAGCCTCCACCTCTCTTAGTTCCTTTAGGACCCTGAGGTGCACCCCATCTGGCCCCATTGCTTTGTCAACTCTTATTTCTTCCAATTCCTTTAGGACCCTTTCCTGTGTAAAGGGACTTGTGTCGATTTCTGTGCTCTTCCCACCTCTTGTACTCTCTTCAGGCTGGTTAACCTCCCCTTCCTCAGTAAGGGCTGAGTGGAAATATCTGTTTAGTACGTCAGCTTTACTGTTGTCATCCTCCACACTGCCCCCGTCCTCCCCCTTGAGTCTCACTATCCCTTCCTTCACCCTTCTTTTTTCACTTATGTACCTGTAAAAGGTTTTGTCCCCTCTAACCACTGATTTTGCGATGCAATCTTCTGTCTGAACTTTGGCTTCCCTTACTGACCACCCTGCCTCCCTTTGCTTTTCCTGGTGCTTCTCCTTAACTCCTTCTGCCTGTGTCTATTTGTATTGCCTGAATGTGATCTTTTTGGCTTTCACTTTCTCTGCTACTTCCTTGGAAAACCATAATGGCCTCCTGTTCCTTTTACCCCTTGCTAATCTGCTTAATGCATAACTGTGTTGCTCTTGTAATCCCTGTTTTAAATATTGCCCACTGTTCCTCCACCCCTGATTCCCTCCCCATTCCTATTAGTGCCTCTTTCAAGCATGTTCCCATTCTACCAAAATCTGCCCTCCTAAAATCCAGGATACATGTTTTTGTGCAGGTTGGTTCTGCTCCTTCTGTGATTTCAAACCACAGTGACCAGTGGTCACTGTTCCCCAGGTGCTCCCCCACTGTTACCGCCATCACACTGTCCCCATTTGTGAGCACGAGGTCCAGTATTGCCTTCTGCCAAGTTGGTTCCATGACCAGTTGGTTAAGGAAGGCATCCTGAAGGGAGTCCAGGATAAATCTGCTCCTAGTTGATGCTGCTGCTGCTGCTGGGAGGCTCTAGTCCATGTCTGGAATATTGAAGTCACCAACCAGCACCACCTCCCCCTTGTGCCATCCTTTGGATGGGTAGCATTAACTCCCTTCTGTCTCTTCTGCCTGGGCTGGTGGTTTGTAGACCACCCCTGTGCAGATGACTGACCCTGTTTTCCTTTCCAGCTGAACTCACAGTATATCCCCCCCCCCCATTTTGTTCCTTCTGGATCTCTCTGGCCATTATGCCTTTTTTCACATAAAATGCCACTCCTCCTCTCTTCCTGCCTGTCCTGTCTCTTCTGAATATGTTGTAGCCGGGTATGACCATCTCCCAGTCATGGTTATCATTACATAGGTCTCTGTGATGGCCACAATGTCCAGGTCCAGCTCAGGTTGTTAAATTCATGGACATTGTTTGGAGACACTTTTTTCTCCCAGAGTGTCACAAACCGATGGAACAACCTACCAGCAGAGACGGTGGACATGAAGACATTGCAGGCCTTAGCCCAGACAAATTTTTGTGTACCAAGGAAATCACCGATAACCCTGAGTAGTAGAGTGGGTAAAGAATGTGTATAAATTGGTACATGTTTAAACTGCAAGGGATAAGATAAGCGGATTTGCATTGCAATTTGTGACCCAAGAATTCGGAAACACGAGTCAGTTGCCGCCTTGATTGGCAGTGATTGCTAATCATAGAAGCTGGCCGTCCCTCGTATTTTTTATTTTTTTCCCCTGGTGTCTAGTGGCACCCCCCCCCCCCCAACTCATCCCCGTAATGCTTTTAAATTTCTATCCCTGGCATCTAGTAGAACGCCCCATCCAATCACTGTCCTCATTATTTTATCGCTCCTGGTGTCTAGTTGCACCCCCCCCACATCCGATCGCTGTCCCTGTAATTTGATTTGTTCCCTGATGTCTAGTGGCATCCCCCCACCATCTGATTTCTGTCCCTGCTGTTTTGTCCCTCAATGTTTCTTTCTTTTTTTTTTTAACCTGAAAAAAAAAGGTCCATCACTGATCATTCCCATACCCCCACCAAACCACCCACTGTGCACCCACCTCCCCACATCCCATTTGACACCCCCACAGACCATCAGTCACTTATGGAGTTCCCAGGTTCAAGATCCGCTCTCCATTTGAAGACGCATCCTGCTGCAGGAACCAGCAACTGCAATATGAGAACTAAGGTAAATGTGGTTCATTGTATTTCAGTGGGGGTTTTAACTGTGGTGCAAAACTCAGTCATTTTTTGACATATTGACCCCACATTTTCAACATGGCCTTATAGGGACCCTATCCCATGAACAATACAACTGTCACTATGCAACTCCTGCCCGGAAGATGATTTTGCAGTCAGTTGGTGAATTCACCTTTCGGGCAGGATTTGTGTAATGACAGTCATGTTGTTCATGAGGTGGATCATAAGAAGGCTATGTTGCAAATTTGGGGTCAAAATATGAAAAAATGGCAAAGTTATGACCATTCGTTGCAATTTCGCTGTGCACCCGTGTAACTTTGGAATTGTTAAATATTTTGACTCCAGATTTTCAACATAACCTTCTTATTATCCCACCTCATGTGTGTCACAGCTGTCATTTTTCAAATCCTGGCCAAAATATGTTTTTCACGTGTGGCGCGGAATGGCATTTCAGTTGTGCAGAATTACGCTTTGGCAGAGATTGGAAGATTTTCTGCACCGGGTACATGAGGTGGGGTAATAGGAAGGCTATGCTGACATTTTGGTTAAAATGGCAAGTTCAGTCTCAAAATTGTGCCGGATCATTCATTTCTAAGACGTTTGACACATCCAGCAGCCAATCAGGAGCCTTGCTAGGCTCATGAATAATTAATCAGACTTGTAATATGTAAATTGCTAAGTGATCAAAAAACTTGAATTTAGCATTTTGGGCTTTCAGTTTCAAGGTTAAATCCTCCAAATTGCATTTGTGCAGCCTAATACAGTTAAACGAGCCATTCTTTAGCTTTAAAAATTGGCTTTCTTTTGTATTATACTTCATTTGTGCATGCTGCGACCATGTTTCAGTCATGGCAGGTGCTTACAGTTCACATTAGTTAGTAAGATACAAAGCCATTTTTCAGTTGCTATCTGACCTGTCATCCTGCTCAACATTTTCTCCTGACCTTATTCCGGATGTCTTCTTTTGATATATTATTCTATGTTCTTGCTGTGTTTTTCAAATTTGCTTTAATAAATAGAAATGTATTTGGTGACTTGAAAATACGACAAATGTACTTCTCTTCTGTTTGCTGCTTTTGCTGTATTGTGAATTACGTTTCCGAAATTACTTTCTGCTAATAATACCTCCAAGGCTAAGAGTGTGTTGTGCCATTCATGCTGACCCACTTTAAATCTATGCCTTCACTTTCTACCATTTCCTTTTGTGTGTGTGTGAATCAGTAGTATTTCAGTAGGAATGGTGTGTTCATCTGTTAGATGCAATTTTTTTTCTTTTGCAAGTATCAATATTAGCATCATCCTCTTTTAAATATTTTTTGCAAGTGTGACCACATGAGTTTAGCAGCAGGGATGGAACTGAAGGGATTGATGGGTGAGCAGCGCAGAACTTCTGTAAGGAGAGCATGACAGTCACATCCAACAAAAAACAGATGTAGATATAGTTTTCATTGTCAATTGGTAGGGGTTTCAACAATTTGAAATCTTATATTGTATTTCTGAACTCTGAAAAAAAATGACCCACTCACCTGGTACAAAAATAATTTGTAAAAATTGCTCGTACTGAAAGGGAAAAAGCCTCTGTTGCCCTTTGCCCAGAAACCAGCGTTTTATAGCCACAATATGCCACTTTCCTTTTTTTTTTTCCCCATAGAGGTGTTTCTCCCCCAACCATGTCTGTCATGCGTGGACATACCATGGTTCCAGGGAAGTACCCTGTTCAGGCGTGTGCCCTGATCTCCCCCGCACAGGCAACATGCCAGTTACTCCCACAGCTTTTCTTTCAGTGGCAGGGGCTGCAGGGTTAGGGCCGTCCACCCCTCAGAAGCAGTTCATAGGATGCAGTGCTAGCAGGCACTAAGACCCCGGGGAATCAGGTGCCTAGACCATCATTTAGACAGCTCTGGGTTTTACCATTTTTTCTTCAGTGCCTCCCACCGCCCGGATGTGAGCACAGCATATGCCAGCCTTGCAAGACTCTTGTCCCCTGCAGCAAGAGTAGGCTTGACGGCATGCTGCTGCGCTGCAGCTACCACAGCCCTGCCTGCCTCCTGACGTGACAACTCAGGTTCGCTCCCGAACCCGGGCTGTCTGCATGACAGTGCGCTGCACCGCCACTGGCTCATCAAGGCAGCCAATATGCCACTTTCTTAGTCATCACTTATGGAATTCAAAATATTTAAATTAAAAGCCGCCTGATGGCTGAGCAGCAGCCTCACTCTGCATTACAGATAACCCGTGTTGGGGACTATACTCTGGATGTCACTTTGAGAGGCTGGCCAAACTGTAGTCAGCTGCCAGAGGGCAGCACATCTGGGCTGGAGAGGGCTGGCTGCAGGTTGTGACATTCAGTGTGACCCCTGTAGGTGGAACGGGGAGCATAGTTCTGAAGAAGTACACTGCAGTGTTGAGGCTGATGGCGTGGCTTACAACAGGGGGAGAAGGAGGAGGAAGACAACAAGGGGAGAAAATATAGGAGAAAAATCCCAGTGATTTTTTTTTTTAATTAGGAAAGTCGAAAGTACATCCTTTGAGCTAAAAGCTCCTTTACAAAAGATCCTCGTCATACATTTAAAAAAAAAAGGAGGGAGAGACAAGATAGGTGGGAACATATGCAGTTGTGAGGCATTGTCAAAATAAACCGTGTTAAATACATAGTGTATACAGTGCCTGAACAAGGTATATCCCTGATCAACAGGGCGTTTTCCTGAGTCGCAGTCGGGGCAGGAGAAAAACTTTCGGGGCAGGAGAAAAAATATATGAATTAAAAAAATTTATCTTTTTTTTAAACTTTATGTTTATTGTATTTTGAAAAAAATACAAAATAAGCACATACAGGCATATACACACATTGCCAGACAAAGCAAAGAGTTAAACAGATAACCACAAGTGATTAATCTAGGAAGTACAGTGTCTGTGTTCTGAGTGTTACAACATGGTGGGAAGCAAAGAGTGAGTTAGTTGAGTTTTAAACACAGTTGGAGCCATCATGCAGCAATGCTTTTGGAATGAAGGAGGGTAATAAGTACCCTGAAATTATTCCTGCTATATAAAGCTGGTCATAAAGTATTCCATAATACAATATTTATGACAAACAGTCTATGGACATATCCCATTGTGGCTTAGCTATGGATGAGAACATAAACATCCCTGTCCCCCGCAGTTTCTAAACAGTAAAAAAAGGGGAGCGAAAAAAACTGATCAACTTGAAACTTAAGCACCTTCATTAGTTCAACTGGGGAATAAAACATATGGGCCCGGATATTCAAACTGCGCCCAAAAAGTGCACAACAGCAGGAGCAAGCGCAAGTCCACTGCACCCATGCACAAGAAGCACGATATTCAAAAACTGCGCAGGTCAAGATGCGCCTACAGCACATGACTGAATATCGTGCCACCTGCGCCATAGCGCAACCAGGGATGTGCAGTTGCGCAGTTCAGATGCACCATAGCGCAACCAGGGATGCTCATTGGAGCAGTCCAGATGTGCCATAACGCAGCCAGGGATGCCCCGTGGAGCAGGGCAGCAGTGCACCAGCAGAACCAGGGATGCGCAGGGACAGGATGCAGTGGCCCACCACCCATGCCACAGATGGGCAGAGGAGCACACAGCAGAACAGACATCGCCCCCCCCACACCCCATGCACTGCACAACCAGTAGAGAGTCAGAATAACCACCAGCCCATGGATACCAGCAACCAACCCACAGTCGGGGCATGGTGCCCCAGCACACCCCCTGGCAAGCTGTGACTGGCACACAAGGAGGGCCAACCACCCCATGCCACACCATCCCACCAATGCAGAGCACACCCTGCACCATGATCCCCATGCACCCTGCCCAGGAGTAGCGCCCAACAGTGCAGGACACCCCATGCATGCCACCACCCCCACTGTGACAATGCAAGCCTGTGCACCACGGAGCCATGCAAGGCAGCCCCACCATGAGCACCCTGCAGCGGGCGGCAGCAGACAGCGATGCAACAACTGCATACACAGTGCCGCCCTGCACGTCCCTCCTGAGGTACAGCTGAGAGACCGACCATGCGACGGCACACGAGGTACCCCACATGCAACAGGGCATGCCCCGGACCCCACCACCAGCGGTACAGCACCCTGCACACCCTCCCAAGGACACATCCTGTCCCAGCACTGGCCACAACAGCCAGCACAGACACACACAGTGTTGCATAGAAGCATGCGCCACACAGGATGCAACACAGTGCATGGACAAACATCCACCCATACCCAAGGGCACACCAACACAAGGACACAGTAGCGGGTCAAGCAAGCCACTGGCGTGTGGCCATGGCAGCCGTGTACACACAGCCAGCACCACTACATGGCACAGGTGTGCCAGCCACTCTGTGCAGGCACCATGAAGCTGTATGCCACCAGCATGCGGCTGGAGCACAAGTGACAGACAGTGGAGCACATCCTCTGCAACAGACACAAGTGACAGCATGGAGATGAGACAACAACAGCGGAGGCCACAGTGCCACACGAGGCAGACAGGCACCACACCGGTGACAGGAGGCAACCAGGCATTGTGCTGGGTACAGTGGTTGTCCAGCATGGACAGCCACAACTGACATGCCAGCAGATGGTGCATATCACAGACATGAAAAGGGTGTCAGCTGCACAGCCCATGGACGGTCTGACGGGGGCGCCATGGACACAGAGCATGCTCCGTGGACCACTGTACAGGCAACCAGTACACAGAGAACAACATACAAACCACAGACATTGACTGATTCCCCCACCCACACCATAGGCGGTTCCCCTCTGGACACACACACACACACCCATGCCTGCAACAACCCTGACGCCATGCACACCACTGCAGCTGAGCACCTGTAGCCCGCTGCAAATCATAGACCACCACAGTTGTCATAACAAAACAAATGTATTATAAAAATCCAATAAACACAACTATATACATATATATATATACATGATTGGGGAAAAGGGCCACAAACCAGGTGGGGGCAGGTAAGAGGCAGGGGTGAACAACTGGGAGAGGGATGAAGGGGTGTGAGGGTGGGTCCAGGGAGGTAAAAATCATCCGGGGGCATTGAGAGCCTAATATCTGCCCCGTGCTTCAGTCCTGTGGTGTCTGTGCGACCTCCGCCTCCGCACACCATGCCTCTCTAGCTGCTGGAGTATTTCAAGGGATGCCCTTGACAGCTGCAGCAACTCCTGCAAGGCCCTCTCCAGAGCGATCCAACCCCGACCACCTAGGACAAGGGAGCAGAGTCAATAAGTGTGAATGTGACTTGCCTGCTCCTGTTGGAAGCTGAGAAACTTGCTATACTGCAGAGAACAAACTAGAACGCATTTGAGGAACTGGGAACTTGGAAGGTAAGCTACACTTTCTACAGAAAGTTTCATTATTTTCTTATTGGCATTAAGAATTGCAGGATTCCATTAAAGTGTAGTAATTTTATAACCAGAGGGGTTGAAATACAACTGAAGTTGCTTGATTTCTGTGCTAGACACATAGGATTTGGAAGGATATTTGTGCAATATTTTAGAAGTGTCCTGCTGGCTGAACAGTGAGTTCGTTTTTATCACTGGACTCAGTAGAGTGGTTTGTGTAGGAGCAGTGGTCTACTACATTGTAGTGTTGGTTGACTTACTATAAAGGGCAGTACTCACCAGGGTGGTGGAGCAGTGGTGTATTTGATTGTTTCTAACAGTCACCAGTGGTTGTGACCTACCTACCTACCCACCCTTCCCCTCACCCTGCCCACCCCAGGCATGGCATTTCCTTTATAGTCAAGGTTCTGACATCACTTCCTCGACAGGTCTTGGAGCAGAACTGTCATATTCTTAATTACCAGCACAGTGCATATAGGGTAAGTACACACAAACAAACCAAAAAAAAAATTATATATTACTCATTGTATATTATAAGGAAGAGGGACATGTGGGGAGTGGTGCAATGCACTGGCTGTGGGGCAGCAATTTTCTGGGAGACATTCTGGAACCTGCGTTGCTGCCCTATTTGCAGGCAACTATCAGCTCTGAGGGAGGAGGTTGCCCACCTCCAGGCGGAACTGGCAAGGACTAAGGAGGCCTCCCCCACCCAAAGAGCATCAGTTCCAGAGGTTGCCATGAGTGAAGAGCAGATGGACCACAGTAGGTTCTGGGAGGGTGAGGGTGGTGGAACAGAGGCGTAGCCCCCGAGTTGCACCTCTACACAAATCATATGTCAGTCTGGCAAATCAAGGTTCCTCTATGATGACACCCTCATTGGAGACCAAGAAGAATGCTGGGGACATCCACAAGGGAGACCAACAAAAGAGTGGCAAGGGACAACACAAGGGAAAGAAACAGCTTCTGATAGAGGACTCAATTGTTAGGGGTGTAGACCTGGGGAAGGGAGAGGAGAGGGAAGTAAGGTGCCTGCCTGGTGCTATGGCTGGGAGGGACAGGAAGCGAATCCTCAGGATTGCAGAAGCAGCATCACAGGAGAGGAAACTAGATATCATTGTCCACCTCGGGACAAATGACCTAGCTAGGCATGAGATCAGTGCAGTGCAGGATGAATTTGTGGAGTTGGGGAGGGGCCTTAGACAGGTAGCAAGCGCGGTAACCTTCTCAGAGGTGCTGCCAGTCTATGGCAGGGGTGAGGCTAGGGTACTGTACACCAGACAGTTTAATGAATGGTTGCAAAACTGGTGCAGAGCACAGGGCTTTGGCTTCATTGGGGACTGGGGGTCCACCGGGAGAGATGAAGGTCTATACTGGCATGATGGTCTGCATCTGTCCAGGAAGGGAAACACGCTCCTAGGTGACAGGTTTAAAGGCTTCCTTGGCAGGCTTTTAAACTAGCCAAGGGGGGAGGTGCTGATAGGAAACAGGAAAGTTCAAGCCTCCCCCAACAAAACATGGCAGGTAGTAGGGTAAACACTGAGGTACAGAGCTTGACAGAGGGCAGGACAGGGGTAAATGGAAAGATGGACAAGAGCAATAAGAGCAGGGATGGGGTAAAAAAGGATAAAGCCAACATTAAATGGAGGGCAGTGAGTACCAATGCCCGTAGTCTGGGAAACAAGCTTCTAGAGCTAGTAGCCCTGATGGAAGAGGAACACTTGGATATTGTGGCAGTCACAGAAACATGGTACACGGAGAACCATGACTGGGATGTCAACATACCAGGGTACACAATCTAAAGAAGGGACAGGTAGGGTAAAAGAGGAGGTGGAGTAGCTCTCTACATAAGGGAAGGGATCAAAGCTACAGAACAAAAAAGTAAAGGGGGAGGACAAGAGGAACTCTGGGTCACCTTGCAGACAAGGAATGGCATCACAATCTGCACAGGGGTTGTATACAGACCCCCGTCTCAAGGGGAGGAAATGGACAAGAAAATGATAGAGGGCATTCTCAAAATTACTGAAAAAGGGGAGATACTGTTGATGGGGGACCTGAATATGCCAGATGTTAACTGGGCGACATGGACTGCAGCCACATCCAAGAGCAGGGTCATTCTCGATGCCCACAGGAGCATGCTCTTAGACAGCTAGTGGTGGAACCCACCTGGAGGGAGCAATATTAGACCTGGTACTCTCAAATGGAGAGAGGATCACAAACTTAGAACTCAGTAGACATCTGGGAACAAGCGACCACTGCACAGTGTGCTTCACAATAAACACAACCATAGAGACAAGCCATACAAAGACAAGGATACTGGACTTTAGAAGGCTGACTTTGGCATAATGGGTGAATACCTGAGGAATGCATTAGCAAATGGCCAGAAAGGAGGGGTGGAAGAACAATGGAGAAAAATCAAAACTGCCATCATGGAGGCAACAATCCTTTGTGTGAAACAAATAAAGCAGAATAAAAAAAACACTATGGCTCTCAAAAGAGGTGTCAGGGAAGGTTAAGGAGAAAAAGGCTGCATTCAAAAAGTATAAGGAATCACAGATGGAGCACGACAGAGAACTGTATCAATTAAAGCAGAAAGAAGTGGAGAAGGCAGTCAGAAAAGCAAAGGCCCAAACTGAGGAAAAGACAGCCAACTCAGTTAAGAAGGGGGATAAAACCTTTTATAGGTACATTAGGGAGCATAGAAAGGTTAAGGGAGGGATAGTGAAGATTAATAAAGGAGAGGGGAGGTGGGCAGAGGGAGACAGTGAAAAGGCAGAGATACTGAATGAATACTTTTGCTCAGTATTCACAAAAGAGGAAGAGGAGGAGTTATCCTAAACCAAACAGTAGAAGCACTCTGGATAGTGGGGTTGACACCAGTCCATTTACAGAAGGAAGAGTACTGAAAGAACTCCTAAAACTCAAGGTGAACAAAGCAATGGGGCCTGACGGGATTCACCCTAGAATCCTAAAAGAGCTAAGGGAGGACCTAGTGACTCCACTAACCACACTTTTTAACAAATCATGGGAAGATGGGGTGGTACCTGAGGACTGGAGGAGGGCAAATGTGATTCCCCTTCACGAAAGTGGGAGCAAGGCAGAAGCAGGAAACTATAGACCTGTTAGTTTAACCTCAGTGGTGGGGAAAATGATGGAATCACTCTGAAAGAAAAATTATTGAGTACCTAGAGCTAGCGGGCACAGGACCCAAAGCAGCATGGATTCACAGCAGGAAGGTCATGTCAGACGAATCTAATCGATTTCTGACTGGGTGACCAAAGTAATAAACCAGGGAGGGGCTGTGGACATGGTCTACCTAGACTTTAGCAAGGCATTTGACACAGTCCTGCACAAAGATTAATAATCAAGTTAGCCAGCCTGGGAGTGGGTCCCAGGGTGGTAGCCTGGGTAGCAAACTGGCTGCACAACAGGACACAGAAGGTAATAGTGAATGGAATACAATCTGAAGAAGGGGGGGTTACTAGTGGAGTACCTCAGGGCTCAGTACTGGGTCCAGTCCTCTTTAATGTCTTTATAGGTGACATTGCAGAGGGTCTGGAAGGAAATATATGCCTCTTTGTGGATGACACAAAGATCTGTAATAGAGTTGATACACAAGGGGGGGTAGAAAGGATGAGAAGGGACTTGGCAAGGTTGGAGGAATGGTCAGACATATGGCAACTTAGATTCAATGCAAAGAAGTGCAAAGTAATGCACCTGGGAAATAAAAATCCAGGAGAAGAGTACACAGTAGCAGTGGAGGTACTAACGACAACAATAATGGAAAGGGATCTGGGTGTAGTCATATCAGATGACCTAAAGGTGGGTAAGCAATGTGAGAAGTCAGTAAGGAGAGCCAGGGGATACTGGGATGCAAGGGAGGGCATCACAAGTAGAAAAAGGAATGGTTATCTCTATACAGACAGTTGGTGAGACCCATCTGGAGTACTGCATGCAGTTTTGAGACCTCATCTACGCAAGGACATAGACAGGATGGAAGCAGTCCAGAGGAGAGCAACTAAATGGTGCAGGGTCTACATCAAAACCATATGAAGAGAGACTGAGAGAGCTTAATATGTATACCCTTGATGAAAGGAGGGACAGGGGGACATGATAGAAACTTTAAGTACCTCAAGGGAATCAACAAAACCAGGAGGGTAGCATCTTCAGAAAAGAGATGTGTAAGAACAAGGGGCACAATTTAAAGTTAGAGGGGGGCGGCTCAGGGGTAATGAGAGGAAATTCTTTTCACGGAGAGAGTGGTGGACACATGGAACCGCCTTCCTGGAGAGGTTGTGGGGTCTAAAGCGGTGGGGAATTCAAACATGCATGGGACAGACATAAGGCAATTATAGTGGGGGGTTGCAGGAAGTAGGCTGTTGGTTAACTAGAATCTGCAGCTTATCCAATAGGTAGGGAAATGGGCAGACTGGGTGGGCCAAGTGGTCCTTATCTGCCATCAAAGTCTATGTTTCTATGTTTCTATCCCCCTGCAGCCCACCCATTGTGCATGGCATACAGCCATGGGACACGCCCCTGTGATGGTGTGCGACCACCCACAGTGATCAGTCCACATGACCTGCCTAACCAGGCACACACAGATGTGCGGACCGCTGCACACACCCACCGCCCAAGTCCCGCACAGCACCACCGTGGCTGTACAGTGACATGGCTATGCGGTGCGGAGGCAGTGGCACAGCCATGTACCCGGTGCACACATGGACCACCATTGATGCACTTCCAGACATGCAGTGCCACTGGACAGTGCTGACTGTAACAAGTTGTGTGCATGGCAGTGGTGTCAGTGGATGGTGGCCGTGCCCCGCTGCCCGCCCTGTTATACAGCATGCAATAGTAATCATGGATGTAAGGCATTCACCATCATTGGGCTGGTCCCTGTGCCTGTCTGGTCCGGCATCCCTCCCGGCCTGCTGGTTATCTTGGCGCAGCCTCCTCTCCCTCGCTCGCCGGCACTCCTCTGGGCCTAGGGTGCAAACATGGAGAGAGGAACATCAGTACAATCCAATTGCAAAGTTCCCTCTGCCCCCGTGTGTGCAATCCCACACAGCCATACCCATCCTCCCCCCCCCCCGATACCACCACCACGGCCAACACTGGACAGCCTCCCCTTGTGCTGGACACATGCCACCGTGATACCCGTATGGATGTTAACAATGAATGGATGGGGCACCTGTCTGGCCGCAGCACCGTGCCCCTCGTGGCACGTGCCTGCGTAAGGCAAGCCTGTCTGGGTCCCGCTGCTGCGGGTCACCATAGCGGTGCCTGCACTGCTCTGCCATCCTCTCCATTCCTGTGGCCTCCTCCAGGGCCACCGCCACCTCCTCCGCACCCTCCTGTCCCTTTCCAGGGGTGCCTCCCCAAATAGAGGAGCGGCATGGGGCTCCACCAACTGGACCAGATTGGCCAGTTCAAGCTGGCTCCAGATGGGCGCCCTTCTCCTTGCCATCCTGTACAGTTTTGGTATCAAAATGGTGCTCTGTAGTGCACGTTCGCCACGTGTGGATACTGCGCGGTACTGCACTATCATTCCCCATCGCGCTGTTCACCGAACAGCGCGATAGAGGTTGACCCATGCGGTCGCATGGTGCCTAGGGGGCAAAGGTCGGCACAGGGTCAGGGGTCTCTTGCGCACAGACTGCCACAGCGATTGGTACTCACCGTGTGTAGCATGGTAGGGCGCCTGCGTGCCACTTCCTGTAGCGGCCTACCGCGTTATGGCCCCAGTGCGCCTATGGCGCCCCACTGCCAGAGCACCATACATGTGAACAGCGCAGTAGCGCCACTGGCACAGTGGTGGCCGTGCCCTGCATTGCCTCCCGCGCACAGCACATCAGCAGCGCGGCAGGCATTGGCGTCATCACCCCGGGCATGTGCCGTTCGGAGTCTACTGCGCATGTCACAGAAATGCGCCCTTGCCTGAGCATGTTCAACACAACTGCACAAAGCGCAACAGCGCGATATTCAGCCAGCATATGCAAATCAGCTAATCAGCCATTCAGTGGTGCAGATACTGCATTTGCATCCACTTATAATTGCGCCTCGCCTCATTTGCATGCGTTGCACTATAAAAATGCGACATCGGGCTGCAGTGGCCGTAGTTTGTTATTGCAGTCTATTGTGGTGAGTTGCATGCTGTTTGGGAGTGTGGACTGTGGTGTGTGGGACATGCATGGGACTGCACAGTCACAGGTAACACCTGTCATTCTCACAGGATGAAGAATGAGCGATTGTGAGGTGGAGGAAGAGGAACGGAGACGTGGGAGGAAGAAGAGGCCTAACTTCACAAAGGCAGAAACAGATGCCCTGTTTGAGGCCTACCTCAACCAGGAGCTGCTGCTCAGCGGACAGCGGGGAACACCACAGGTCCATGCTGCTGCATGGGAAGCGGTGGCGCGTGCCGTCAACCTGCATGGCAGCCACCAGTGGTCCGTGCAGGAGTGCAGAAAGAAGATGGGCACAGACAGGTGGAGGATTAAGGACAAGGTGGCTGCCATCAGGGCAGCACAGGCTGCGCCCAGTGGGGGACAGCTGGCCGTGCAACACCTGACCCCACGAGAAGAGTGGGTTGCTGGCAGCATGCGGTGTTGTGCCATCGAGGGTGTTCCAGGTGGCGGAATTCCAGAGGGGTGGTAGCCCGTCACTGCATGGTAGGTCCTGGTCTGTCAATGGGGACAGGGTAGGGCAGATACATTAATGCTACTGTGTTCCCTTACAGTTCCTGAGCGTCTACATGGGTCAGCGGTGGTGGGCTTGTCCACTGAGGGCGATACCATGGACATAGAGGAGGTCCCATCCACCTCCACAGGCATCTGAGGGTCAGGGCGACAGTGGGCCCGCCTGACCATCCGGACTGATGTTGGTGGAGCAGGTGCGGAGGAGGCCCTGCCCATGTCCCAGCGTACCAGCCTCCATGGATGCCAGCATGCTGAGACTCAGGCTGGTGCCGGATCTGTCACTGATGATGATGGAGCTCACTTCATGGACAGTGATACATGTGGGCCGCAGGATGGCCACTCAGCAGGTGACATCACGGGCATGGCCGTGGGTGGTGCCACTGTGGAGGCCTGCGTGACATCACAGTCCCAGCCTGTGCCTGTCTGCACCAGTGGGGCAGCACTGGTGTGTGTCCAGGACAGTGGGGCTGTTGCCGCCGCTGCAGCGGCACCGTTGAGCCCTGGAGAGCGGCAGCCGGAGGGGCTGTGTCAGCAGTCGGCCAATAGCCATGGGGGTACAGTGTCAGGGGGCGGCGTCAGTGCACCGCCTGTGGACATGCCCAGGCCTGGCCCTGGTGTGTAGCGCCCACCCTCAAGGGGTGCTGCCCATCAGGGCCGAGCGCACTGTGAGGGACAGCAAGCCAATCAGGCAGATGACCTCTTAGAAGAGCACACCTGCATACTCCAAGAATCAGTCGATCAGCAGTTGCGGCTTGAGACGGCGGTGGATGCAGTGTGGCTCTGCGCCAGGCAGAGGAATGGCGCAGCAGACACACCGCTGTGCTCCTGGCAGGGATGGACCGGATGCGGGAGGATGTGACTGCTGCCATTGACAGGCTGCCACAGACAATCACAGCTGCATGACCACAGTGGGCACACAGTTATTTGCCCATGTGTCGCAGACACTGTGCAGTGCAATGTCCACCCCCCGTTCCCAGCGTCGTGCAACACCCTCCTTGTCAACACCGGGTTCAGCTGTGGGCATCCTGAGCACACCTGGTGCAGGCATGTTCGGTGTGCTGCAGATCCCTGTATGAGCACGGTCGCGCTCGCGCAGCGGAACCCCTTGGGGACCATCGGTGCCACCCCATGAGGCCATTGGTCAGCCTGTCACTGCTGGCGGGTCTCGGCGGGGCCACCTACACATCCATGGCGGCCGTGGCACTGTGGCGCGTGACTGACCTGTCTCCCACCATGGCTACTGTCTGATGCTGCCCTGTGTGCATTGTGTTGTTCAGCATGCAATGCACGGGTGGGGTTCCCGGCCCTGCACACACACACACACACACACACACACATACACATACACACACACACACATTCCATCTGCACACCCTCCCGGCTGCTGTCCACTGTGGCGTGTGCATGATGATGCCTGCATTGCGCTGTCCGCCACTGCAGTGGTGCCCAGCGTCTGACACACGCACAATGACAGGCACTGGGCGTGGTGGTCTGTGGACGTGTGTGTGGCTAGGTGGCGGTTGGGGTTGGCGTGCCTCCTACCATTTAGTGTGTGTGTGTGTGGGTGTGTGTGTGTGTGTGTGTGTGTGTGTGACCGCTGCGTCGTTAGATCTTGCCATCCCTGACGGCGTGTGTGGTTCCATGCTCGGCCAATTCCCTTAACGACATGCACCCCTGGGGTTTGTCCATGCGTGTGTTTGTGGGTTGTGCCCTTGCCACTGGTGGTTGCACATGGCCCCATGACTTGCCTGGGTTGGTTGAAGTGCTCCTCTGTGATGGTGTCCCAGTGCTGCTGTGCCATCCGGATCAGTCAGGGGTTCCTTTGACCAAGGGGGGGCTGCCCATCACCATCTTCACCAGCGTCCTCATCGTCCCCATCGCTGTCCCCCTCTTTGACCTGTACGGCTATCCCACAGTTGGCCATGTTGTGCAGGATGCAACAGGCCAGGAATAGCCCACAGGCCTTTGAGGGGCTGAACTGTAGGGCACTGCCAGACATGTCCAGGCAACGGAAACGTGCCTTCAGCATCCCGAACACCCGCTTGATGACATTGTGTGTGGTGGCATGTGCCTCATTGTGGTGTTGCTGCGATGGGGTCACGGGCCACCAGTATGGTGTGAGCAGCCAGGGACGGAGTGAGTATCCACTGTCACCTGTGTGTAAAGGGTGGACATTAGTTTGGTGATCAGCATCGCCCCTGCCATGGGCCATCTAGGTCAATACCCATGTCACCTCTGACTATGCCCCTCCCAAGCTCCATGTCTTTCGCGTGATATGCATACTCACCCACTAGGTGGCCAGTGGGGATGTCCCCACTCTAGAACCTGTGGCACAGTGCAGACTGGTGCCAGATGAAGGCATCATGTACTCCCCCAGGGTGCATGGCACAGACATTGATTATGCACCCCTGGCATCACACACCACCTGGCAGTTGACGCTAGTATACCTTTCCGATCACATGTGTGTTCTTCTGGGCCAGTATGGGTGTAGCTTATTGCCCGAGCACGCCAGGCATGCATGCTACCCTGTGGAACTCCTGTATGTTTGCTGTGCACTCCGTCGGTGTGCTGGGGAAACGGATGTACTCCGCAGCATGTGGCAGCAGTGCGCTGAGGAATTGGGTGAGGAGGCGTGACACGGCCGACTGGGTTATGCCTGTTGTGTCCCCTGTTGGACTCTGGAAGGTACCCATGGCGAGCAGGCACATGACAGCTGTCACTTTGGTCTCCACTGACAGAGGATGGCTCTGTCGTGTGGGTGTCTGCATCACATCACTGCACAGCTCACAGAGCCGCCTCAGGATCACCCGGTTCGGGTGCGGCCCCACAATCTCAGTATCAGTGTACAGCTTGAAGCTGGTGCGGGCTCGGTACTGCCTGTTGGGGCTATACCGCCGACGGGCCCTTCCACGGCCGCGCCTCCCTGCTGCCTGTCTTCTCACCCCTCATAACTGCCTCCATCTGGATGGTGGCACTGGCCATGTCCCTGGCTTGTGTACCCCCCGGCAGCTGTTTCTCTGTTCCCCCCACTGTCCTTGCTGCTACTCCCCCTGCACCAGGAACACCTCCCTGTAGTGGCCGTACTGCCCACTATCTGTGCCCTCAGTGCTGTGTGGCACTTCCCCCTTTTGTCCTGCACTGTGGCACAGGCTCCCCACACCTTCCCTGTTCCTGGTGGTTCCAGGTGCTCTGTCCTGATCCTGCCCTGTCCTGCTCCCAGTTTCTGTGTGGCTTCCTGCAGTTCACCGGCATGTGGCTTCCCTGTAGTGTTCTTGCGCCTCTCTCCTGTTCCTTTTTATTTTGGATCATGTCTGCTATCGCGCAACTTCCGTTTGCTCCCCTATTGCGCATGACGCATGTTGTTGAATATCGCACTGCGCCATTTATGCGTGGTTCCTCCCCCTTCAGTTGCACATGCATTCATTATCATTGCGTTCTTGCGCATTGTGATTTTGGGGGCGCATCTGCCTCCCACTGAATATCGCAGAATGGCGCATTTTCAGACTTGCGCTGGCACAACCCTTTTGAATATCTGGGCCATGGTACCCAGGTAATTAATCTGTGTCAGCACAGGCTGTTCCGGCTGCCAAGGGCTAGAAATGAAATGACACACCAGTAGAAGCAGAGGCGTTACTGTGGTCGGCTCAAAAGTACGAGTCACCACGAGTCTGCCATCTTGACTTTTAGCACATGATGTAGCAAGTGATCAAAGAAGATTAAACTCACCAAATGTCCAATAAACAGCACTACGGTGCTGGCAAAAACCTCACCCAGGAAACCACATAGCACCCCAATTTAACAGTTCTCCAAAGCCTTAAACATATAATCATAGCCCGCTATACATCCCATCCGACCCACAGCAAATTCACCAAAAAAATATTAGGAAGTCTTGCAAGCTGTTAGATAAAAGTATGCAGTGCCACTCTGCACAATGCGAACCTCAATGTTTCAGTCATCAGTTAAGGCCAACCTGACTCCAAACAGCTACAGCAGACAAAAAGATGGTAGACAGCATGGCAAAGTCCAGTTTGTACTGAACAGAGTCACTTCAAGTGGACCCATCTTTCGACTGGGTCTCCTCGGTCTCTGGGTTTCTGTTCATTGATGGGCGCTTCACGGCGAAGAGTCCCGTAGCTTTAGGGTCCATAAAACTATATGTTTTATCCTGGATTGTAGATTGTAGATGTGCAGGAAAAATTAGACAGTACTGGATACCCACTGCCCTCAGTTTTGCTGTAAACCCATCAAATGCTTTCCTCTGGAAACATGTGGTGTCGGAGTAATCAGTGAAGAAAAGTACTCTGGAGTCTCCAATTTGAATCAGAGCTTAATCTGCTGTATAAAGGATCTGATCCTTCTGATTTGAAGTGGCTACGGAAAAAAGGATCATTGTAGGACCATCGCCCAATGTAGCAGCACTGCGTAAGGTGATTCTGTAGGCCTACAAAATTGGTATGGCATACATTAGACCAATTGCCTCTGGGAGCCAGCGTTCCTGGTATGTGATCAAGTCCCCCTTCTTCAGTGTCTTATGGTACCACCAATAGGCGCACATTGGTAACCCTGGCTAGATTTTCAGAGTGTTCCAACTGTGTCCGTACAGCTGCTTGGTCGTTTATCATAGATACAGATGTGACCAGCACTTTTCCCGCCACTTGATTTGCTTTTGCTACTGAAATAGGCATAGTGTCTGTTTTTTGCTCTACCAGGACCAAGCATTCTGATGGTTGATCTAATTTTTTTGTCTGCCCACTGAATCATTTGGGTCACAAGGTTCACCACTTGCTGCAGGGATTCGAGCGTCGCAGACTGCTCTCCACTGGTATCCCCCGATTTTGGCATGGCAGGTGGGTGGTTGGAAGGCCTCGCTCCAGCGTTTTCTTGTTTCCCAGCTTCTCAGGTATGTTCCATTTTAAAAAGACAATAAGCACCAGAGATAGTACAAGTAGATTCACAAGCCCAAGTAGATTTTAAACCATTAACTGCAGGCAAACAGAAGTTTTAATAAAAAAAAACATCTTGCAAGTCCAGTGGAGCCACAAAGAGACACGTGTGTCCTGCTAGGCTGTTGGCACTGCCCACCTAATTTTTATCATTTCATAATAGATATTTGTAAAAAAAACTATTTACCATTCTCATAATTTTATCTGTAAATGATATATTACTATACAATCACCTGACTCAGTCACATGTTAATGTATTACAGATTTTTAAGTTAATTATATATAATATGTCCCATAAACAGTACCTCAAAGCAGCAGCAGTGGTTTTATTTACTCTGAAACATGATCTGAATTAGTCCACTCTGTATTTCCTAAATACCAGATGAACTGCAAACTTCATTTTACCCGTGCAGTATCCCTCTCAGTCTTGAATGAATTTTATATTCAAAATGGATCAGTATTAAGTATACCATCTTTCATATGGACCTATATATTCTATAAAAACATATAATTCATTTTAAACTAAATATCCACAGTATCTTGGAGTGGGAGAGGAAATTAATGTAAAAAATGTTTATCGACTTCTGCATTCTTGATTCCGCAGATATTTACCTGGTGCATAAAGCTTCCAGAGTTCAGTAATGTGGTATAGTGTGGCCTACTTTGGAACTTACCCTTCCCCACTGTTTTCCTTTAGCTTTGGCAGATCCACGAGAGAGAGCCACACTGGGATTATTTACCAACTTGAGAGAGTTTATAATGGTTATTTAGCACAGCTGCAGATAAAGAGCTATTAATGCTGCTCAGACTGCTTTGAAAAGTGTACTGTTTAGACATAACAGTGCTTTGCTGATATTTGCTGTAATTTATTTCTCTTCCCCTCAGTCTTTATTACAGAAGACATGTCCATGAAAAATGAAATCTTTGTCTCCTCCAATACATTTACTTTTACTGCATGTCTGCAGGTGATATTGTAATCGTCCGTCCATTACATCACATTGTGTTTCAGTGGAAATGATTATGACACTCTACAGAAAGGACGGAGCGGAAAGAAAAGTAGGTGGAGTTCTCCTGTATGTTAGGGACCTAAAGCTGAGCACCATCATTGAGACCCTTTGGGTGTAACTGCCACCAGATTGGGGGGGGGGGGTCACCAGTGTTTGGGATAGCATGTAGGCTGCCTAATCAAAAAGAGGCATGGAGCCCCTGGCCCCCATCATTATCCTAGCAGCCAAAAAGGCAGTTTTAAGGCTTTGGATGCAACTGATGTCACCCACGGTGACTCACTAGCAGTGAATACTAAATTCCATGTGTGCTGTGCAATGACTTACTTACCGATCACCGTGGATCTTTGCGTTGAAGCTGCCCTACATTATAAGCTTCCCTGTAATAGTAGTACCAGCGAGAACAACTTCACAGTAGAAGCTGCGATCCAATAATAGCAGCTGCGGTTACTACTAGAGGTATTAGTGGCTTGAGGGTGCTGACGGTACACAGTAGTGCTTATAATGTTCGGTACCTGTATTCTAAGTAACCATGACTTTATTTGAAGTACAAGCACACACTATTCAGTACACTCTAATCAGTCTATACAGTCAGTAAATAAGTACAGTCACTTCTATCTGCACTGGTGTTTCCTTCGAACTGTGCTGCTGATGCCATCCACTGATACCAATACCAGTCCCTGATGCAGTTAAAAGTAAAAATACCGGTAATCCATTTTGGGTGGTCAGTTTTACTTTTTTCTGTTCGTTTAGCTTTCTTTTAATTTTTTCTATCTCTCTGTTAATTTACTTTTTACTTCACCGCAGTTTCACCCGGCCTAGCTTTATTTATTTAGTTTTTGTTGACGGGAAGGAGGACTAGACAATTGTTTGCCTATTTTCAGCGGAATCAGATGGTAAGCAACTGAAACTGAACCAGATTTTAAGCTGTTGGTGGTATTTTTAGTGAATGGGAGAAATTTTGCAGTACATTGTGGAAATTCCCTTACTCTTTTTGAGAAGTGCCATGGGATCTTTAACATCCACCTGAACTACCACCAGAACAGGCAGATGGGACCTCGGCTGAACATCTCATCTGAAAGACAGCACCTCAGGAGTGCAGCACCTCTCTCATGCCGCACTACAGTGTCAGTATTGGGATTTAACCCAAGTGCCTTTTGCCATTTAACCCAGCCATAGTCTTCTGATCTTCCGGTCTCAGAGGCGAATGTGCAACCTGCTGAGTCACTGACACTGACGGCCCTGATTGGGCAGACCAGGTGATCGGTTATGCTTACTCCTAATTTGCTCTCACTATCAATAGTATCACCTCCCTCACCCTCTGTACTGAGCAACTGCCATATTCAAGATCAAACTTGGGTAACAAGCTGGACATTTCCATTTTATCCTTGACAGATGCAGAAACCTCTGGATCAGGTACAAGTCAGGTGCCAGATTCATTGATTAGGAGTGTTTTTAGCCCTAACGCTATGCCGTCCTCTCGGGTGAAGGATATTACATCTTGATCTGAGCTTATTAACCCACAGACCTAAAACAAAATAAAAACAAGCATTTGTCAGTGCCGAATGTTGCTTGCTTCTATGTGCTGTTTAGGAATTTGGAAGTCATTGGAGTGCAAATATTGAAAATTCACGAACTTACGAGCGTGAGTAGGAACTGCGCAATGCATGCTCATAAAACAGTCATTTTTAGGAATTTTTTCACCAAATTTTCAACATAGTTATTTTAGACCTCTGCTCATGAACAGTGTCTGTGATTTCTTAATATGTTCCATACATTGAGTTACACACCGACTGCGCCATTGTGCGCCATATGGCGAAACATGAGCTAAAATGTGAAAAATGACAGCTGCACTGCCTGGCAAGGAGGTGTGGTAAAATGGCAATGTTGAAAATCTGGAGTGAAAATATTGAAAAATCACAAACTTACGAGCGTGCGTAGGAACTGCTCAACGCACACTCATAAAACAGTCATTTTTAGGAATTTTTTCACCAAATTTTCAACATAGCCATTTTAAGACCTCTGCTAATGAACAATGTCACTGTGATTTTCTTAATGTGTCCCATACATTGATTTCGCACACCAACTGCGCCATTATGCGCTACATGGGCGTGAACACGTTTTGGCAGGATGTGAAAATGACAGCTATATTGCTCATAAGGAGGTGTAGTAAAATAGCAATGTTGAAAATCTGGAGTGAAAATATAAAATTTGCTAATCTTGATTTAGTAAAGAACGCCGCGCAACGACGCTGGTGAAGTCATTTTTGACGTTTCCACCAATTTCGAAAATAGCTTTTGAGAGCCCACCTATGAACACTGGCAGTGTCGTTTCATTAATCATTCTGGAAAGATGATTTCGCGCAGTGGCTACGAAATCACCCTTTGGGCCCGAGTAACGCCATGACAGTGACAGCATTCATGAGAAGGGGTCCCAAAAACCCTATGTTGAAAATTTGGTGCAAAAATTCCAAAAAATGCCTGAGATATGCAATAAATTTGAAAAAACCCTATCTATTCCATTATACAGCTTACCGGCATTTCCTCAGTTCACGGTCGGCTTTGAAGAGTGCAGACGTGTTCCGGTCTGCAAGATCGTCGCGCTGAGCTCGGAGGTAAGTATGGGGTGAGGCGGTGTGGGGAGGCAGGGTGCTACAGTGGGTGGGTGCGGGTTGTGGAGGGGGGCAGGGAGCGCCAGGGACAGTTTTTCTATTTACAGGTGTTTTTTTGTGTTTGCTTGCACGCATGTGCAAGAAACATAGTGCCTTCATCGGAGATTTCAGGGGTGTGTCACCTCCTCCTCCATTCAGTCAGTGGGCTGGCAGGCGTGGCTCTGTAGCAATGCATTTTGGAGCTGTGTATGACACGCTCCAAAATGCAGTGGCATCTAGTTGAAAGGGGAGTTACGCTGAGTGAGCACCGAGAGATATCGGCTGCTCACGCGCAACTCCCCACGCATAGACAGACGTGCGCTGCCTGCATTGTATAGCAGCCGACGGGTGCCCAATCCTCGCGGGCTGAGCTGCGCCCACCACCCCCCAGTTGTAGGTGCCACGCTGGGAGCCCACCCCAGCGCGAAGCACTGTGCTCCTTTGGCCGGGCGGTGCCCAATCCCGTGGGCTGAACGCCTCCAGAGTCTTCTTTGTGCCACGCTGGGAGCCCAACCCAGCGTGGCAAACGGTGCACGCGATTTTTTTAGATTTTGCCGACGGGGTGTCGCAACTTCGCCGGGCTGAACGCCCTCTCTAAGTTCCCCAGCCACGCTGGGAGCTTCCACCCAGCGTGGGTAAACCCCATGACGCTTTTTGTTTTTTTCCTGTAAAATAAAAACTGTCCCGCGGCGTGTCTCCCAACCCTCCCACAACCTGCACCCACCCACTGCGCACCAGCCTCCCCACACCCCCACCCCATACTTACCTCCGGACACCGGCGCGACGATCTTCGGTGGACCGGAACACGCCTGCACTTTTCAAAGCCGATCAGCGAACTGAGGAAATGCCGTAAGCTGTATAATGGGTTACATAGGGGGTTTCAACTTTATGCATATCTCGGGCATTTTTGGAATTTTGCACAAATTTTCAACATGGGGTTTTGGACCTTCTCATGAATATGTCACTGTCATGGCGTTATTTGGGCCCGAAGGGTGATTTCGCGCAGTGACTGCACAGTGACTGCGAAATCACCCTTATGGCCCGAATACCGCCATGACAGTGACATTATTCATGAGAAGGGGTCTCAAAAACCCCATGTTGAAAATATGGTGCCAAAATTCAAAAAAATGACTGTTTTACGAGGGTGTGTTGCGCAGTTCCTACGCAGGCTCTTAAGTTCGCGAAATTTCAATATTTTCACTCCAGATTTTCAACATTGCCATTTTATCACACCTTCTTATGAGCAGTACAGTTGTCATTTTTCACATGTCACCCAAAACGTGTTTCTGCCCATGTAGCACACAATGGCGCAGTCGGTGTGTGAGATCAATGTACGGGACAAATTAAGAAAATCACAGTGACACTGTTCATGAGCTCAGATGTTAAAATGGCTATGTTGAAAATTTGGTGAAAAAATTCCTAAAAATGACTGTTTTACGAGCGTGCATTGCACAGCTCCTATGCACGCTCGTAAGTTCACGAATTTTCAATATTTTCACTCCAGATTTCCAACATTGCCATTTTACCACACCTTCTTATGAGTAGTATAGCTGTCATTTTTCACATCTCACCCAAAACGTGTTTCCACCCATGTAGTGCACAATGGCACAGCCGGTGTGCGAAATCAATGTACGGGACAAATTAAGAAAATCACAGTGACACTGTTCATGAGCAAAAGTCTTAAAATGGCTATGTTGAAAATTTGGTGAAAAAATTCCTAAAAATGACTGTTTTACGAGGGTGCATTGTGCAGTTCCTACGCACACTCGTAAGTTCGCGAACTTTCAATATTTTCACTCCAGATTTTCAACATTGCCATTTTACCACACCTCCTTATGAGCAGTACAGCTGTCATTTTTCACATCTCACCCAAAATGTGTTTCCGCCCATGTAGCGCACAATGGCGCAGTCAGTGTGCAAAATCAATGTATGGGACACATTAAGAAAATCACAGTGACACTGTTCATGAGCAGAGGTCTTAAAATGGCTATGTTGAAAATTTGGTGAAAAAATTCCTAAAAATGACTCTTTTACGAGCGTGCGTTGCGCAGTTCCTATGCATGCTCGTAAGTTTGCAAATTTAATATTTTCACTCCAGATTTTCAACATTGCCATTTTATTACACTTCCTTATGAACAGTACAGCTGCCATTTTTCATATGTCGCCCAAAATGTGTTTTCGCACATGTAGCGCACAATGGTGCTGTTGGTGTACGAAAGCAATGTTTAGGACAGATTAAGAAAATCACAGTTACACTGTTCATGAGCAGAGGTCTTAAAATGGCTATGTTGAAAATTTGGTGACAAAAGTCCATAAAATGACTGTGTTACGAGTGAGCAATGCGCAGTTTCCACGCACCCTCGTAAGTTCATGACTTTGTAATATTTTCAGTCCAGATTTTCACCAGTGGCATTTTTCACTCTTCCTTATGAACAGTACAGCTGTCATTTTCATAACATGGCTGAAGTGTGTTTTCACACTAGCGCTGAGATGCATGGTCGCTGTGGGAAATCATTGTTCGGCACAGATAGAGAAAATCACAGTGACACTGTTCATGATCGGAGGCACCAAAATGCCTGAGTTGACAAATGCTGTAAAATATCCCCAACCTAATTATATTACGGGTGTGCGCTAGATTTCTATGTACGCTCATGACTTCACCATTTTTAAAATATTTTACTGCAGATTTGCAACATTGCCATTTTTACACCTCCACATGAACAGTACAGCTGTCATTTTTTACATCCTGTTCGAATGTTTTGCACCTGTGGTGCTAAATGCCGTACTCACTGTGCATAAGCAGCTTCGCTAACAAACTGATATTCCCCTGTTCATGAGGTGGGGTCACAAAAACATGTTGAAAATTTGGAGTGAAAATACCAACGAATGCCTGAGGTATTAGGGTTTCCAACCATAACGCCCAACACTGTAGAGAATGACAGGCATCAGGGGTGTGACTTGGGATTCCTGCCTGTAATGCTCATACCATTCCACACCCTGCAGCCAGTGAGAGGCATCGAGTATGCCTTGGACTCTTCAGGCCCAAAGTTCACCCCATTCTCCTATATCGCACCCATCTCACCGCATTTCCTAATGAAATGGGGTGCGCATAAGGGCCAAAGACCCCAAGGAACACCGTGACACTTGTCAGTGTCTGCAGGGTGGGGTGTGGTGAAATGGCGAGGCCGTTATGCCTGATGACCCAAATGCACACCCCAATGCCTGTCACTCTCTGCAGGGTGGTGGTGGGGTTGGCTTCAGTTCTGTACTTCACTGCCATTCCTATTACGCAGCTCTGTAACTTCTACATTACCACTGCCAATGCCAGCAAGCAAACATTCGGCATTGACAAATGCTTGTTTTATTTAGAGACGACGAGGGATGTTTGCACGCTGGGGTGGGCTCCCAGCGTGGCAGCTGAAAAGGCTGTTCGGGGGCTGGAGCCAGCGGGGATTAGGCACCCCATTGGCTATAACACATTTGCCACGCTGGGAGGTGGGCTCCCAGTGCTGGCACCTGGATGCTTGGGGAGACAGTGGAGCCGACGGAGGATTGGGGCACACGTCAGTGACAGTACGGGGAGACAGTGGAGTTTATTAGGGATTGGGCACCCCCATCGGCCATAACATCATTTTGCCACGCTGGGGTGGGCTCCCAGCATGGCACCTGGATGCTTTGGGGGCGTGGAGCCAACGGGATTGGGGCACCTTGTCGGCCGTATAGTGTGGGGAGGGGAAGCGATGAAAGCACGCAGTGCGTGGCGTGCACGCTGCAGTGTGTGGGGGAGGGGAGCTCTGCTCACTCAAGCGGAGCTCTCCCTTTCAACTGTATGCCACTGCATTTTCAGCTTGTCATAGACAGCTGCAGCAGTGATTGGGGAATTGGGGCCACGCCTGCAAACACACTGACTGCATTGGAAGACGGGCTGGCACACCTCCGAAAACTCGGATGATGGCGCTATGTTTCTTGCACATGTGTGCAAGCAACATAATTAGTAACAGAAATATAGCTTGTGTTTAAGTAAAATACTAACAGAAAGGCATTTCCTTCAATTACTTTACTTCCTTGGTGACAGCCTGCCACGACGACAGTACCCACTTCAGCATCTTTTCTCTAGATGGGGCTCTGGGGTTACCAGCCACTGTTAGCGCACCCTGTTCAGTTACAAGTCAGTTGTCATAGCAGTCCCGATTTGTCGCCTTGAATGGGGCATTCTATGAAACACAGCGGGCTGGAGAAGCTTAGCTTTCCATCCACTGAAGTATTAGCTCCTCATTCATCCAGCCATTACTCGAGAGCCGAATAACACACCTGGGAAGTTCAGAACACCTTTAGGCAAATGAGTTCCCTTAAGAACAACAAAAGGGGAGGATTGGGACGTCTGGCATTGCAGCGAGGCAAACCAAAATTTGCTGTTTCTCTTGGCCAGTAGTGAGAAAGGGGACAGATTTAGCACCATCAGAATCTATACTGCAGTTTCCTGACATGTCTGCCCAAACTGCTTTCAGCCTTGTTCTTTTGATTTTAAACTGCCAGCTGTAAAACTTAAACCTGACCACCTTTGGGATGTACTAGTCCTTTGGGAGCCTATGACCTGCAGTGGTCTTCTGTCTCATGGTGACCCCCAGCACCATAAAAATGCATCTACCCAACCCTTGCTGCCATGAAATGTTGGCTCCTGTATTATAGACAGGCTTTTAGGGCAATTTAATTTCGGTTTACCCTCACATGCTGCTCTCGCTGCAGGGAGATCCAGGATGCAAGATCACTTTTGCTCTCTGGATACTGGCACATGCAACCGCTACCACTGAGTCTGCACTTTTTCTTGTTGCTGCCCATGGAGCCTGAAACTGTTAGTTTTTCCTCCAAAAGTGGGAACTGTTTTCACCATGCCAGCAGTTGCTTTTGTCAGTATATTTAAGGCTGTAGCCACAGAGTGATTGCCTTCAAGAAAGGGTCTTGCTGTCACATTGAGGTAGGCTTCTATTTAAATACACGCAGTCAGTGTGTTATTACTCTTACTTCACACACATAATGAATATTAATTCCATTTTACTGTAACCCCTAGGTGGTGCTATCCCAAGGGCTATTATCCCTGCCTGCTTGGCTAGTAGCAGGTTAAGGGGCCTGAGTTCTGAAATGGGTGCTTCCACCCGGAGGTCAGGGTTGGTAGTGGTCAAGCTAACCTGGGCACAGCCCTCCAGGACACTGTAACCCCCCTCTTTCCCCTCTAGTGGCCTGATCACTGTACAATAATCACTTTCACAATACCCCTGGTACACCACACAGGTACCCACACTGTTTGCACTTACCACCAGGGCTGGTTCCTCTGGCTTGACCCTGGAGACCCCCTGTAAAACAAGGTGAAGCACAGCAAATAGCAACAGTACAGTACTTTGAGTACAAACTGGAACCACAGTCAGATTACATGCAGAAAAAGTTTGATCTGATTTATTCAGGGGACTTGAACAAGGGAGAGGCAAAATCAGGTTAATTAGCTTAAAGGTTATATCAATCAAGCAGTTATGCATGCGCTTTGAGTCCCCCCACACAGTCCACCTCTGGGTACCCAGGTAGAGAAGAGATGTGCTAGCCAGGACAGTTGCCTGGGGTTGCAGCTGGTTTTGGCCCTGTGATAGAAAACACAACATGCACAGTACACAATATTTGTAATCCGGAGCCAGAGGGCTCAGTTTGTAAAGGAAACAAAACAATAAAATAATCAGATGACACACTCAGATTAAGCTGTTGTTGTAGGGAGCTACCCTGGTATTTACTTATGATACCCAAGACTGGACACAGGCTGGAAGAAAATCGAGACTGCAGGTGGTTGATCTGGAATGCCAGGAGAAGCAGGGCCCACACAAGTTGCAGAGGCGTCATTCCTGTTCAAGCGTGGAGCAGGGGGTTGATCTCCAGGCAGGTCTCTCATCGATGGCTTCTCTGTGCAGTGGGTAGTCTGGCTGGGCCAATCTGGCAAAGCCCAGACCGCATGGAGACAAGTTCGGAAGCAGTCCGTTTTGGGTTGGATACAGCTTCCAGCAAGCAGAACACAGTTCACACAGTGGGGAACTAACTCACAACCCACTAGCAGCTCATAGCACATTTACATGTATGGAAATTCTACTGTACCAGGCAAAGCGCTCCCCGGGCACAATCGCAAAGTCTCTGCACACACCGGGAGCTTGGGGTTAGCTGGAACTCCTGACAGGCCGATCACATTCAGCAAAAATCTTCGGTCTTCTTCAGGTTGAGCCTGGCCCACTTCAATAGCTTACTTTAGTCACACAAACTTGGATTTAGTCCAAAATAATTCTTTTCTCTCCCTCTCAGGAGCAGCAGGCAGACATACAGGCCAAACACTCAGCCTTTTCCCAGTTGTCCCATGCGAATCCACTCAGGATTTCTGCTCAGAATTACTTCAGCTCCTTCTTGCTCAGCTTCCAGCTTAGTTCTACCTGAAAACTGCAAGTAGCCCGGGACTTCCCCAAGATCCAAAAGATTTGGTTGGCTGATTTGGCTGTCAGTCAAAGCAAGAGCTCTCCCTTCAGTTGCAAAAAAAGGTGCAAAAAATCTCCAAACTAAAGTTCCTACAGATTTTGAATTTAGACAGCTCTTGTAGTCAGGCTACTTTTTAGGTCCCACCAGTACTGTTTGGTCCAATTTGCAGTCCAGGACCAAGATAGTGGAGATAAACAAAACAGTCCTTGCTACAAAGAAAGCAGGTTAGACAAACTACATTATCATTATCACTCTGAATGGTTTTCAGTAAATGGTTACATCTTTCAACAGAGCTCCCTCTCAGATTATTTAAGCTGCAATTAGGCATCTCTTAAAGAGACAGTAGACAGAGGCTGTACAAGCTCTGGTAATCACTTTAAACTGCTAAAACGCAGGACACCAGCCTGGCAGTTTGCATGTAGGCAAGCTCAAGGAAGACTTTTTGGGAAACCTCATTTGTAGAAGGGTTACACTCTTCCCTGCCTGGGAAAACTTGGCATCCGCATCAAGTCTGTACCATCATAACATGGAAAATGCAACATATACAAGATATTTATACCATTAGCATGCTATACAAGTACTATCTGATTCATCAATTGGCATAACTTGTCACATTACTATACAATTCAATGTACTCCACTATATAATTTCCATTCTGACAATTCATTATGCATATTTCACACAGGTAAATTGAACATTACTATACAGAATCATGTAATAACTTCTTGTACTCTAAACAATGCAAGAGGGGCCCTTCCCTATCAGCTAACTTGGGGCTGGATGGGGCAGGGACACCATGGTGAGAGGGCAGGACAAGTAACCTGGAATGGGCCACCAAGCTCAATTTGGGCAGTGAGCTGTGAGAGACATAAACACCTTTGAGGACTACATTGAGAGGCAAATCCACTGGACTCCTGGGGGGAATCGTAACTGAAGCACACCACTGGCTTGACAGCTCGGCCAGTCTTTCTGGGGTGAACAACCACAGTCTCTGTACTTGCAGCAATGATCTTGGAGCTTTCATAACTTGTGAGGGGTGCCTCTGTATAAAGGGGAATGTCCAAGCTTGGAGCACTGTCAGACCCTTGCTCTGTAGTCTCTGTTCCCACAACACTTGGCTCATTTTGAAGACGCTCTGGCACAGAAGGAGGGTTTTCAGCACTCTCATAGTGTTCCTCAAGTTCTGGTATGTCACCAGAAAGACTCGTACCATCAGCCTCTCCTTCAGGCAAATCATACAGTTCCATGATACACAAAGACTCAGCATCCTCAGACGTGATACTTTGCACTTCACCTTCAGGGAGCATTGGCTCCAAGGAGGATGCTGGGGAATTAGGCAGTCCAGAAGGCCCAGCTTCATCCCCATAATTCAACATAGGATTTCCACAAAACAACTGACTTAGTTCATATGAAGGGTAATAGGCATTATCACACTCACTGTCATCCGAGTTAGACTGGCAGTCACTATCATTCTGGGTCTGCTGCGGGGGAAAGTCTTAAATCGGCAACCACGGGGGAAGGCTGACTCTGTTTCTTTCTTGCAGCAGCACGAGTCACTGGTTCAGGGGAATCAATCTCGGTGGGTTCAGCCTCAATTGTAACTCGACCAATAGGTAGTAAGTGGTTACGGGTGTATGGTCTTGACAGCTCTGGAGTTATTCTCTGGGCGCACTTTGTACACTGGCAAATCATCCAGCTTTCCAACTACGACATGGGGAAGATGGTGTCATCGATTAGCAATTTTGTGTTTACCATGCAATCCTAAATTTCACAACAACACACGGTCTGCAGGCCTAAGCTCTTGAGCCTTTACTTTTCTATCATGTCTCTCTTTGTTGGCTAGATTTCGTTTGGCGGCCATTGTCTGGGCCAGTTGACAGGCATGGTTCATTTGAGCTTTATGTTTTTGTACAGGTAATCTTCAGCTCGGACCCCATCGGGAGAAACCCCAAAACAGACATCAACAGGCAGCCAGGCCTCTCTCCCGAACATGAGGCAGTAAGGAGAGAACCTGATAGCATCATTCTTTGCACAGTTGTATGCGTGTACCAAGGTGCTAATCTGCTGGTTCCATTTATGCTTATCTTTTGAGTGGAGGGTGCCTAGCATGTCTAGTAGGGTGCAGTTAAAGCGTTCAGGTTGAGGATCCCCCTGCGGGTGATAAGGGGTGGTTCTTAACTTTTGCACCCCCCCATAGAGAGAGCATTTCTTTGATTAGCCGACTCTCAAAGTCCCGGCCCTGATCAGAGTGAATTCGCTTGGGGGGCACCATAGTGGACGAAGAAATTTTCCACTAGCACCTTGGCCACAGTAGATGCTTCTTGATCTTTGGTGGGAAAAGCTTGTGCATACCGTGTGAAATTATCTGTAACCACTAACACATTGCCAATGTTTCGCTGATCAGGCTCTAAACTCAAGAAGTCTATTCAGACTAGTTCCATTGGGGTGCTGTTAGTAATGTTGACAAGGGGGGGCAGCCCTCTGAGGCAGGGCTTTTCTCTGCAGGCAGCGACTATAAGTCCTTACATGGTGCTCAACATCGGCCCTCATCTTGGGCCAGTAGAATCGATATCATACTAGGTCAGGGGTCCAGTCGATACCGAGGTGGCCCATATGATTGTGGAGGGACCTCAGTACCAAATCTTTGAAGGCTGTGGGCAGGACCAGTTGTTGGCTTATCTATTTGGCCACCCTGATCTACAGTCTCTCTATACAACAACTGATGAAGCAGCTTCAACCAGGGGCCTTCTTTAAACAATAAAGTGGTTCTCAGATCAGAGGAACGCAACTTGGACACATCTTTTCCTGCATGAAGGGCATCAAGGGCTGGCTGAATCATAGGATCTTGGGATTGAGCCCATTGAATGCTGTCATTGTCAAACTGAGGTAGTGCACTAATATCTAGAGCAGAGAAGTGGCAATACGCAGCTGGTATGCAGGTGTCAGAGGGGACCAAGCAATCTACTAAGCAGTCCACTGTGTCCGTAGACATCTGTTCATTTCTATCAAACTTTTGGCACAATGCTCGGATGTCAGGTTGAGACAGCCTGACCCAGTCGCTCTTGGAAATGGGCCTCCGAGATAGGGCGTCAGGATCAATATGATTCAGGCCTGGTCTGTATTCAACAGCATAATCATATGTTGACAGTGCAGAAAGCCACTGGTGCCCCGTGGCATCTAACTTAGCTGAAGTCTGTACATAGGTCAACGGGTTATTGTCAGTCCTCACCAATATTTTTGCCCCATAGAGGTAATCATGAAACTGGTCGACAATGGCCCATTTTAATGCAAGGAACTCCAGCTTATGCACAGGGTAGTTTCGCTCTAACGGGGTCAGGCTTCTACTGGCAAATGCCACTGGTCTTAAACCATCCTCATGGTCTTGATACAGTACAGGTCCCAGACCCTGCAGGCTGGCATCAGTATGCAGCATATAGGGTTTGGTGGGATCAGCATAAGCGAGGATGGGGGCATGGGTGAGCTGGTATATGACTTCGTGGAAAGCTGCTTCACAGTCAGGCATCCCGCGGGATCCGAAAAGTTCACCTGGGTGGAAATATGTTTTGTTCGGTTCTCTGATAGACCTTTTTTTGTATTTCCGATTGGTAGGAGGGTAACCCTGGTTAAGATTCAAGAGTGGCCGAATCACTTTGGAATAGTCCTTTATGAACCGGCGGTAGTAGCCACAGAATCCCAAGAAATGTTGTAGTTCTTTCAAATTGTGGGGCTGGGCCAAGTAGTCAAGGCTTCAACTTTACTTGGATCAGTCTCTATCCCCCCTGTAGACACTGTGTGCCCCACATACTTCACAGAGGTTTGAAAAAACTGGCACTTGTCGATGGATAGCTTGAGGCCGAAATCTTCCAGTCGGTCTAGTACTTTGAACAGTCGACAATCATGTTCCTCTAGGGAGCTCCCAAACACAATGACATCATCCATGTACACCAGGCATACCAGCAAATTCATGTTTCCCTCTGCTCATTCCATCCGTCGCTGGAAGGTGGCTTGTGTGCCTGATATCCCCTGTGGCATTCTCAGGAATTCGTACAACCCCAAAGGACAGATGAAGGCTGTCTTCTCATGGTCCTCCGGAGCCATCGGAATCTGATAATAACCACTGTGAAGATCCAACACCGAGAACCATTTGCTCCCATTCAAACAATCCAGAGCATCTTGTATACGGGGCATGGTGTATTCATCGGGGATGGTCCGCTGATTCAGAGTTTGATAATCAACACACATTCTCACAGATCCGTTCTTCTTACACTCAGCTACAGTGGGAGAAGCATATGGGCTCCTGGATTCTTGTATCACACCAGCTGTGAGCATTTCGTGAAAGTGTCTTCTCACATTGTCTATGTCTGCAGGGGCTGGGCGTTGAGACCTCTCTCGAAATGGCCATTCATTGTGCAGGCGTATGGAATGCTCCGCACCCTGGACACATCCCACATCCCATTCTTTCAATGAAAACACTTGATCTCTCTGGGCAAGTTTCTGGCTAATTCTAGTCTTCCATTCAGCTGGCAACAGGGAGTCACCAAAATCAAACAAGTCAGGAGTCACTCTGTCTGTCTTGCCAGGGTGCTTGTTGCTGGGCAACACTGCAGTGTCTGCGCAGTGTACTGTAGCTAGGGTGCATCCTCTGTTCACCTGGATCTCCTAGTCTGACGCATTATGAATCTGGACGATCACTCATCATGCATAGACATGAGCACTAGCTGGCAAGATGCTGGGCTTAACCAATAATCCTTCCGGCAATTTGCCATCGCCTGGCACATCCAACATCATTATTTTGTTTGTGACATCTTTGCAGAGGTGGACCTCCCCTTGAACTGTACACTGGGCATTAGGGGCCAGTACCATTAAATCGGGATCTTTCTTCCACACGATCCCTACTGGTTCATTCTGGTCCACTCCCTTGGGGTTCTGTTTCAAATCATAGGCCCTCTTGATCAGAGCGGGAATTCTTAGGGCCCTCCCAGTCCGTTGCCCTTGTTTCTCGCGACAGAGTTGTGCCAGTCTCCCAAACATATGGGCGCTGGTCCCAATTAACAGGGGAACCCCATCATACAGTCCAGTAGAGGGACACATTAAGGCCAGTGTCTCGACTTGCTCCTCTACACCAGTTACAGCTGCAGGAAATGGCAACCAGAGGCAGACATATCCTAGGTAGGGATAAGACTTGTCGCTCAGCCCTCCCACACATGAAGGCCTTCCAGGGATTGTAAGGGCACAGCAGATAAATGTTTGTCATACCAGTCCTTAAATACAGTGGTCACTTGCGACCCACTGTCCAGCACAGCCCGAGTAGGAATACCACTCACAGCGACGGTGGTCTCCATTGAAGGGCCCTCTATTTTGGACCAGTCTGGAGGGACAGCAGCAGGAGCCTGGAGAGATTATTTAGCCACATGGGGATTTGAGTTACTACTTCTTGAACCCTCACTGTGGCCATTTTGGGTACTCCTTGACCATTGATTCGTTCTCCGAAGCTCTCCTTGAAGCCTGTATACAACTTTGTCTAGGTCTTTTGTGGACTGGCATTCCCTCTTCATGTGCCCATCCTTCCCACAATTAAGTCAAAATATGTTTTCTGGGATTTGGGGTGGCCGAGGCATCTCACTGGGAGATGGGGTGGTGGTACTACCAACTGAAAACCTTGGTGCCATCTCTGTCTGCTGTGTGGTGAACATTTGGAGACATCTCGTCAATTCTCTTACTTCCATAGTCAAGACATCGAGTTTCGAGCTGCTGTCAGCAGGAGATGCCTGGGTGGACACCCCCACCCCTATATCAGATGCAGTTGGATAAGGGTCGGTGCCTGTACTTACAGGAGCAGTCTTCATAAAGAGACTGTTTTTTGTTTCCCTGAATTCCCTCAGCAGTTCATCCCATGGCGGCACACCCTCATTGGTCCCCACTTAGGAAGGGCCTTCTGATGCCGTGATCACATGGGCTGCACTCACCCTAGAATTACAATCCCCCTCTTCATCTTCAACCTCCCGGAGTTCTTTTGTCAAGTCACAATAGTCCGGTGGGTTACCCCTTCTATCCGGGAGCCTTAATTGAAGAAGCTGCAATTTAGAATGTTTTGCATGTTGCAGTATGTGCCCCAACCTCACATGGTTTAAGTCACTGGCGGCTATCCCACCTCTTCAGTAAGCCTTTTGCAGTGCTCTTTACAAACGAGTAACATATGCAGACAAACTTTCCCCTGGCCATTGTTTTGTACCTCGAAATTTCACATCAAGTTCTCCCCTGACTCAGTGCTCCCAAAATTGCCTTTGAGTGCAGATAGGTACTTCTGGGCAGATGCATCAGGGTTTGTGGACCTCAGAAATTTAATGGCCTCTAGGGCAGGACCCCTCAAGCTTTCTATGATTCTTTTCTATTTCTCAGCCTCCGCACACTGCCATTCAGGTACCAAAGGGGCAACACAAGCTATCCAGGTCTCCCAGTCATCCTCCCCTTGGGGGGTGGGGAGGGTGCTGAAGAAGATTGTCAACCTTCGATAAGAGTCGTGACTAATGACAGGTACAGACATAGGAGCCAGCATTGGCACGGACACAGAAGGAGGGGCAATAACGGGTGCTGGAGTGGGAAGGGGTGTTGGGGGAGGAACACCTCCTGGTGGCAGGAATAGTTTCTTTAAGTCCTCCACAGTTTTCCCTTCCTCCAGCAACAACTTAGCAAATTTCTCCTCAAAAGTCTCAGATAGTGGGGGGGGGCTCATTCTCCCCGGGGTCTTTACTGACTTTAGTTATCACTCTCCAGGCAGTGAGGGCTCCTTCGGGGGTGATAGTCTGTGGCACTTTGGAACTGTGTACTGGGTCCTTACACTCTACTAACGCCATGAAACTTTGTGCAAGCAGATTAGCCTGTCGACCCACTACCACAGGGTTTTGTAAACATTCAACCTTGGAAAGTACTCCCTCTACAGTGTCCTTATTGGTACCCAGTGGAATATCCAGGATAAGTATAGCATTTTGGGGGTCGATCTCCTGCCCAGTACACCATCCCATCAACTGATGTACAGCCACTTCTGTTGGGGTAGCCATTTATGTTTGGCAATAATTCGTAGTTTCGGCTACTAGAAGACACAAAATCCCAGCGGTGAGCCTCCAAGATGTAACCCCTAGGTGACGCTATCCCAAGGGCTACTACCCCTGCCTGCTTGGCTAGTAGCTAAAGGTTAAGGGGCCTGAATTCTGAAACAGGTGCCTCCACCTGGAGGTCAGGGTTGGTAGTGGTCAAGATAACCTGGGCATAGACTTCGGACACCTGTAACCCCCTTCCCTCTCTAGTGGCCTGAACACTGTACAACAATCACTCACAATACCCCTAGTACACCACACAAGTACCCACACTGTTTGCACTTACCACCAGGGCTGGTTCCTCTGGCTCGACCCTGGGGACCCCCTGTAAAACAAGGTTAAGCACAGCAAATAGCAACAGTACAGTACTTTGAGCACAGACTGGAACCACAGTCAGATTACATGCAGAAAAAGTTAGATCTGATTTATTTGGGAGACTTGAACAAGGGAGGGGCAAAATCAAGTTAATTAGCTTAAAGGTTATATCAATCAAACATTTATGCATCCGCTTTGAGTCCCCCCCACACAGTCCACCTCTGGGTACCCAGGTAGAGAAGAGATGGGCTAGCCAGGACAGTTGCCCGGGGTTGCAGCTGGTTGGGGCCCTGTGATGAAAAACACAACATGCACAGTGCACAGTATTTATAATCTGGAGCCAGAGGGCTCAGTTTGTAACGGAAACGAAACAACAAGACAACCAGATGACACACTCAGATTAAGCTGTTGTTGTAGGGAGCTACCATGGTATTTACTCACGATACCCAAGACTGGACACAGGCTGGACAACAATCGAGACTGCAGGTGATTGATCTGGAATGCCAGGAGAAGCAGGGCCCACACAAGTCGCAGAGGCGTCGTTCCTGTTCAAGCATGGAGCAGGGGGCTGATCTCCAGGCAGGGCTCTCGTCGATGGCTTCTCTGTGCAGTGGGTAGTCTGGCAAAGCCCAGATTGCATGGAGACAAGTTCGGAAGCAGTCCGTTTTGGGCTGGATACAGCTTCCAGCAAGCGGAACATAGTTCACACAGTGGGGAACTAACTCACAACCCACTAGCAGCTCATAGCACATTTACATGTATGGGAATTCTACTGTACCAGGCAAAGCACTCCCCGGGCACAATCACAAAGTCTCTGCACACACCGGGAGCTTAGGGGTAGCTAGAACTCCTGACAGGCTGATCGCATTCAGCAAAAATATTCGGTCTTCTTCAGGTTGAGCCTGGCCCACTTCAGTAGCTTACTTTAGTCACACAGACTTGGATTTAGTCCAAAATAATTCTCTTCTCTCCCTCTCAGGAGCAGCAGGCAGACATACAGGCCAAACACTCAGCCTTTTCCCAGTTGTCCCATGCGAATCCACTCAGGATTTCTGCTCAGAATTACTTCAGCTCCTTCTTGCTCAGCATCCAGCTTAGTTCTGACTGAAAACTGCAAGCAGCCCAGGACTTCCCAAGATCCAAAAGATTTGTTTGGCTGATTTGGCTGTCAGTCAAAGCAAGAGCTGCCCCTTCAGTTGCAAAAAAGGCGCAAAAAAACTCCAAACTAAAGTTCCTACAGATTTTGAATTCAGACAGGTCTTGTAGTCTGGCTACATTGTAGGTCCCACCGGTACTGTTTGGTCCAATTTGCAGTCCAGGACCAAGACAGTGGAGACAAACAAAACAGTCCTTGCTACAAAGAAAGCAGGTTAGACAAACTACATTATCATTATCACTCTAAATGATTTTCAGTAAATAGTTACATCTTTTCAACACAGCTCCCTCTCAGATTACTACTTAAACTGCAATTAGGCAGCTCTTAAAGAGGCAGTACACAGAGGCTATACAAGCTCTGCTAATCACATTTAAACTTTTAAAACGCAAGACACCAGCCTAGCAGTGAGCATCTGGGCAAGCTCATGGAAGACTTTTTGGGAACCCCATTTGTAGGGGGGGTTACATTACCATTTACCTTCACCCGGGAGTGGGGTTGATTCCATTGCACCATATTTAGAAGCCCTAGCCTGTTACTGTACATATAGTAGTGTTATTATAGACTCCCCATTATTTTTAACTCTGAACATATTGGGGTGCAATATCTCATTTGCATGGAGGTCCTTGACAGATCTGTTTACATTAGGTTAATATTGTAGTGATTTGTGGAAATGTGGTTATGTTAGGACTCTTGTCTTACACACATACTTTATATTTACTTCTAGTTACCTTGCCCTGGGGAGGGTGGAAGTTTTATTTCATTGTGGTTCTGTCCAGAATCCTTGGAGATGTTACTGTGCAGATAAGAGTAAGGATAAATAGTGTCACATTTTTTTCTCTGTTGATATTAGGATACGTGATCCCTTTTACTTTGGATTTCATGACAAGTTAAATTCCCTTGGGTAACAATTGCAGTGATTGATATGAATGAAAGTGCATTAGGAGTGTGTGTATATCTCCTTAAAACCAGTTATTCCCCCTCCCACGTTATGGGTGTGTGGGGTGGGGTAGGGTGTTGTGTATGTGTGTGTGTGTGTGGAGGGGAGGAGAGAATTTAATTTTTCTCTCTTATTCAGATTCCTTAGACATTTTGGTACATCAGGTTGTTACACACTAAGAATGTATTGACATCAGTACATATCAGGCTGCAAGGTCTTAATTCCTTGGTGGTCCTTGACAAGAGTTTTTTGTTTGATACTAATTCTGTCAATCAATAGTTATATTATCATTTATAAAGTTCTGTTACTACACTGTAGGTTTTTGAAGTGTATGGGGCATAATACCTGGCTGGAGAGTATAGCTGGGTAATGGGTCCAGCTAAGTTTTACACATCATACAGTGTGCACTGATGTTTTTTAGACAGCTTTACTGGTAATTATTTGTCTGTAATACATACATTGATGCTTCCTGTAGTCCTTCCTAAAACAATCTTATTATGTCTTTAATCTAGGTGGGGGTTGTTTTTCAGTAATTTCATTCTTATACACATTGTGACACTCATAGTTTGATATAAGAGTCATCTGCTCAAATTAAGCAATAATGCACGACAAGGTGTGCTATATCGTGGGATATCATCACGCCTTAGGTGGCTGGGCACGAGGCCGCAGGCCGAGTGCGTCCAACAACCCGAGAAGTGACAGTATCCCATGATATACCACACCCTGGAGTGCATTATTGCTATTATGAACTGGTTTAATAGTTTCCTCAGAGAAAATAATAAAAAATACACTTTTAAAATATTTTAATGTCTTTTTTGGAGTGATGGAGGAATATCTTTAAAAGAAATAGTTCCTGGAGGATATGAGCAGCAGGTGGTGCTGTTGTAAGTGGAGTTCAGTGGAGGAGTGCAGCTGTGAACTCAGTGTCACTCTCTCAGCACTACTCCTGAACTGTGATTTCTCTGCATTTGACCCAGTCCTGCTGCCTGGTCTGGGACACGGTGAAAATCTGTGTGGACTTTGTTTTTCGTGAAAGCGCTGCTGACACGGGACTGCGATTGTGTCAGTTGTGCTCTGGTCTCGTCACATCGCCACCACCACCTGTCCCTCCGAGATGCTGTGTTGCGATTGTTGCATGGAGCAGAGAGGTAAACTGCCTGCGTTGTATTTTGAAGGGAGCAGGTGAGGTTGGTAAAATCATTTTTGGTATTAAAAAGCAGCAGCTAAAATGGCGAGGTCACTTTGTCCACCACCTGGCAGATGTTTGATTAGGAAGGTCCGTTATGGTATTGGGGGTGTTTTCCCATGAGTGTCCGTTGCTGTCTGTTGAGCGGCATGCTGGTGTTTCGGTATTTCTTGGTTGGGAGTGGGTGTTTTACTTATGTATGCCGCATTTGGTGGGAGTTTTATTCATTTCAACAGTGGGAATAGTTTTTATTTATTTATTTTTTTTGCACTGGTCATCTTGGTGAGTGACTCGCTCTAGGCCTCTGGATGCAGTGAACATTGTGGTCAGATGATCTGTTACCCGTGAGGAGGCTGCTGGCCGGAGGTTTTTTGAAGCCATGATGATGTAGCCTGATATCATCACGGCTTCAAAAACCTCTCGGCCAATCAATTTCATTAATTTTTTTAATCCAGTTCATAACAGTTGTTATCTCATGTCATCTAATTTATATTCGGTAGAGTTCTTTGTATGTGTTTTGCACTAAGCACCTTTGACCCAGAGACTCTCCCAGTTTAATGTGACATGGTACTGTTAAGGTTCTCTGACATCATCTTCTGTTTTTTTTTTTTGTTTTGTTTTTAATGAGTATTTAAAACCAATAGGGATTGTTCTGTTTCTTTCTGCATGATCTAGTTGTTAAAAGTATTGTTTTTTTCTAAATAACTGTCATTAAGCATCTGACGAAGGACTGGTTGGTCCATTAAAAGGTATCAAACCATTTGCTTCTGGATCTGCCTTCAAGAAAGGCATGTTCAGCAGCAGCTAGTTTAAACTCCAAAGCATATGCCTTTCTTTTTGACATTTCAGCTGCTCTGCTCTGCCCTTACCAACACTGACACACTTTGACAGCTAAACCGACAGTCACTGACATTTAGTGACAGCTGACAGCTCTTTTAAAGGCATCTGATTAATTGAATAATTGATTACAAGCTTTTCTTGATTATATGCCGCCCTCTTACAACAGCCGTGGCTGAAATCAGTTGAGTCTGTTATAAGCTGCTACTTATAATAAAAATACATGGTATTTGATTATTTTACCCAGTTTCAAGTTCAGTGGCAGAAATGGATACTTCACTTAGTGGAAGAGGATGAGACCTTTACCCCATAGACATAGTTTGCTGTTTGGTGAGTTAGAAAGACAGTACCATTAGTACTGGATTCCTTGTTTATTGTCATACAAGACTGACCGTGGGAGGTCCTGTGTAACCCCCAGGTGGCACTGTCCCAAGGGCTACTATCCCTGGCTGCTTGACTACTGACAGGTTGAGAGGCCTAGGTTCTATGGCGGGTGCCTCCAGCCAGAGGTCAGGGTTCGTAGTGGTTAGACTAGCTTGGTCACAGCCCTCTGGGACATTGAGACCCCCTTTTATTCCCGCTAGTGGCTCACACAGTACACAGGAGTTACAGCCCCAATACCCCACATATACACACTGTTCACTCATAAAGTACCACTTACCCTCGAGACTGATTCTGTAGCACATCTCTGAGGACCCCCTGTAAAATAAGGTTAAACAACATACATAGCAAAATACAATACTGTTTCTATAAGTACCAACACCACAGACAGTATATAGTATAACAACAACAAATCTGATTTATTTAGGGGACAGTAACACGCGAGGGTGCCATCAGGTTAATTGGCAGAATTAAATCACAGTACTGTGCATACATACAGGGTCTGAAAAGTCAGACTCTGGGTACCCAGGTTGGGGGGGTAGCCTGGTCCATTGCCCGGAGTTGGCTGGCAGGTGCAGATGGACAGGGCCCTGTAGAAGAAAATATATGCACAACACCCAATTGTAATTCGGAGCCAGATGGCTCAGTCCATGAAGAAGTGAAACAACAAATTAGATGACACACTTGTAATTGAAAACAGGCTGCAGGGGAATACCCTGATTTGTACTCACAATACCCAAGCTGAGAACTGGATGGTGGATGTTCTTCTGGGTTGCCAGAACAACAGGGCATGGAGACAAGGTCCTTGTGACTGGACCCCACTGCAGTAGATAGCAAATGGATTTAGTCCGAGACGAGCTGGGGTTGGCTTCCAGCTTCAGCACACATCACAGGGGATTGGAAATCGCGATTCCCCACAAGCACTACACATATTCATATGAAAAAGGAAAGTACTATACGAGGCAGGCTGCTCCTAGATCCCGATCGCAATTACTGCAAAATACCCGGGAGCACACACAGCAGCTTCAGTTCCTGACAGACCGAGTGCGATTCAACAATTTCTCCAGTCTTGTACAGGGTGAGCCTGGTTTCTACACTTCTAGTGCTTCTTTCTCCTCAACTCAGATTCAGTCCAAACTGGCACTCACAAAGGCTGCAGACCGAAACTGAGGGCCTCACACACGCTTCCTGCATGAAACTATACACCGCAGAAGCACACAGCTCCTTCTCTGTTCACTGCCACAACTGATCTGATCTTTCCAGTCACAGAGCAGGGCATTTCCTGTAGCTCCACACTATTCTGTTGGCTGATTCAGCTATCATTCACAGTGAGACTCCCTCTGTTGGTAGAAAAAGGCGCCAAGGTCAAAATTACATTTCCCAGAGTCACTGCCCATACAATCCCCTTGTGGCTGGCTCAAAATTAAGAGTCCAAGTTATGATTCGTCCACAGGCTCCATTTTAGGGAACCCTTAACCCAGTTGGCCCAGCACAGCGGTTTAGGTCCAAAGTAGAGGGGGAACACACACAGATTCCCAGCTGCAAGAAAGGCAGGTTAGCCAAACTGCATTTTACTTAACACTCTAACTGGTTTCAGTCAAACAGTTACATCTTTCATTTAGGCTCCCTCTGCTCTCTTAGCAACTGCAGAAACGGAGCGATTTCTCCGCAGCTCAGGCGGGATTCGAGCATTAAATACACAGTCCCCCCCATACAAACTAATTAAGTCTGCAAGCAGACAGCTCTTAAAAAGACAGTACGCGGAGGCTCAAACAGCACTCACTTGGAACCACATTTAAACAGCTCAGATGCCGAACACCGACCAGACTTGGAGCATTCAGGCAAGCTCCTGGAAGACTTTTGGGAACCCCCATTTGCAGGGGGGTTACACCTGCATAGAAGAATATTGTTTGTTTACTTTGTTTAACCAGACTATTCACAGAGGGGTCATCGCTTTGGCATCCATGTTAATGGGAAAACTGCTATTTCCATCCTGGTCCACCTTTAACTGGAACTGAGGTACCCTCATAAGTAACAGGTCACCTGGAAAATAAATACTCTTTCTTTATTTGAGTCATATTCCTACCCTTTTATTATCTTCTCCATATATCATAACATGTTTATCCTTACTGCATGCTTTTAAGAAACCCCACAGAACTACGGTCTGGAGCTGTGTGAGTGACTTTTTACGTTGTAGCACTGTGTTTGTACTTTATTCAATAAATTGACTTCATTCTGTGGCACATATTGAAGTCTCAAGTCCTGCTTACTTTGGAGCTGTGTAAGGTCATTGACCTTTGCCTTTCCCACAGGTGCCAGTCCCCTGCTTCCTTTTAGCTGTAAGAGCTGAATGTTTTTTTTTAATGGAATTACCATCTAATTGGATGTTGGAGGATTTATATTGATAAAAAAGGCCAGTCAAGCCAGCCCGATGGTGCTGAGGATTGAGGTGCTTGGCTTCACACCTCGCGCCACGCCGGCGACCTGGGTCCAGGATCGAACTTGGGCCGCTGGGGGTCGGCAGGGGAGGGAAGAGACTGAGCATCCAGAGGACTGCTCTCTCTTCCCAAGCTGGGCTCTAGGGGATGCGTCACACAAGTGCGACCTGTGGCGATGGCCAGAGGGAGCCAAGACTGCGTCACCTCGCACAGCGAAGGGGCGGAGCTGCGGCAGATGTCGACATTAGTGCCCGGATGCCATTGCTCAGCCGAGCTCCGGGGAGAACAGAAAACAGAACCCCCCCCTGGAGGATCCCGGAGGATAGGCGAAGGCACCACCGCCTGCACCACACTCCCAATGCTAGGGAACCACACTCTCCCCACAGCCAACACTCTGACTGGCACTCTATACTATAGATAGAGCACCCTGGGAGGTTAGGGCGGCCCTTCCCCGTGGGGGTTCAAATCCGGGAGTGTCACCGGACAGAGTGAGGGGAGCAGCTGCAGTCGTCACAATGGGAGGTAGAGAGCAGGTAAGGTGGATGCCAGAGAGAGTTCCTCCAGCAGGGGTGCAGAAATAAAGTTCACAAAAAAAAAAAAAGCCAGTCATTTGGGAGCCTGCACCGTCCCTTGGAGCTCCTATATATTACTGTGATGAGGGTTCCTCCGAATATTTTGTAGTGTAAAAATATTACTCTGCCCTTACTTGAACATACAGCAACAGTGAGTATATATTGTCCTGCTGCATGTAAACAGTATATGGTGAAAAATCTAATACTTTAAAGTTAAAAAAAAAAGAGGCAGAGGACAGGGTACTTGAAGATGAGATCAGGTGGGCAGCTGTCCAGTGTGAAGTGGTGCTGGTAGTGGAGGGCTTTAACATGAAGGACATTGTTTGGAGTGTCGTAATAGCAGCAAGTGCCAGGGGCTGATAGAGGCGTTCCAAGGTGGATTCCTGGTACAGTGCCTTAGAGAACCAACAAGAGTGTTAGCAATCCTAGACCTGGTCCTTACAAACAGGGAGACTGTTACTGTGAAAGAACTGCTGGGTAGCAGTAAGCATCGGTCAGTACTATAGTTCAACATTGTTCTAGAGGTGGATCACACCAGTTCTAGGACCGGGTTACTGGATTTCAGGAGGGCTGATTTCAGCAGGATGCAGAAAATGCTCAGGTGTAGGTTAAAAGGGACACAGAAGGCAGTAGGAGTTGACAGGAAGTGGGGTGTAATCAGGGAGGAGTTAGAAGAGGTTACTAACCGCTGCACGAGGAAGGGAGAACAGACAGAGAAGGAAACCCATGTAGTATACAAGAGAGTTAGTAGAGTTGGCGAGGGCAAAGAGAATGGCCTTCAAATTGTTACAAAGTCAGCCAGTCAGATGGAAACGGGGAGGTGTAGTTAAACAACCTGGAGGAGGCTAACAGGATGGTGAGGAAAGTAAAAGAGAATGCTGAGCTCAGAATAGTGGCGGGAGCGAGAGAGGGGACAAGTTCTTCTTCTGTTATATCAGGAAGAGACAAAAAAAACAATAGAGATTTTTCAGGTGGAAATTAGGGGAGGAGTGGGAGGAAAATGACATGGGCAAAGAAGACATATGGAACAAATATTTTTGCAGCACTTAAGAGTACTGTGTGCAGGTCTGGAATCCTCACCTGAAAAGGATAGGGATAGTGTGGAGTTAGTCCAGAGGAGGCCTGCCAAGATAATTCTGGGGCACGCAAGGTAGGTCCCATGAGGAAAGGCTGATGGGCCCAAAAATGTAAGGCAGGGCATTTTTATGTGTATAACGCTATATACTAAGGTCTCAGGGAGCTTCACAGTATTCAGTACAGAACTAGACATACATTAATGATTAAAACAATTATTTTTCAGTAATCTTTTTTTTTTCTCCATAAAGGTATTTTTCCTCCTCGGCAGGATAGGCGCTGCATCAACCCATGTGCCACAGCCATCTCCAGTCGCCTCTGAAGTTGGGGCTGAATCCTCTTCAGGTTACCCCCCACCATGCAGGGTCAGAAGAGGAGGGCCACCCCCACCCCCGCGCCGGTAACACATCCAGATGTGCAGCAGAGCAGGCTTGCGGCCAGACAGACAGGGCTTCATGAAGCCTGTCCACTTTTTCCACTAGTGTCTCCTCGATAAACCACGAACATGCATTGAGCACAGTTATGAGAGCTTCACCTCCGTGGAGGTGCCCCAGGTGTTCTGGATGTGGGGCCTTCCCACTTGATGCGACCTGCTCACACCTCCAACTAGATTCCTTCAGGTGGTGACCTGCTCACACCTTCAACTGGATTCCATTTAAGTGGTGGTTGAGCGGTGGGTCACAGTACCCCCTCCCTAAAGGAAGAGAGCTGTCCTCCAGATGCTCAGTCCTTCATCCATGGCCAAGCCCCAGCAAACAATGCAATTTCCTGAACACAGGTCACCGGCGTGATATGAGGTATGGCACTTACAGCATCTCATCTCACCATGCCACTTAGCCAGCATTTTTCTGCAATTTTGCAGTCCTATGAAGCTATGGAAGAGACGGGGGCATAATGGAAACACTGAAGTTCCTTTAGGAGATAAACAGAAATAGATAGCAGTACGCTGGCAGTGCAAGCAGTATAGCATAGAAGTTAGAGTAACAAGCTGTGAATGAGCATGGTGCATCCAGCAGACCTGGGTTTGTTTCCCACAACCTCCACTTGCATAGTGTGTGACTCTGAGCAAGTCACTTAACCACCCCAGTGCTCCCAGGTCGCCCCTGGAAACAGGCTCTTGTGCCTAATGGGGGCTTACCCGGTTACCAAACAAAAAAAAACAAAACGCTGTTCTCCTTTAGTGAAGACATAAACATAAGAGGAATCGTGAAGAAGCTGGTAGGGGAAAGATTTAAAAAGGAAACCAGAGCCAGCCCGGTGGCACTGAGGGTTGAGGTGCTGGACGGCACACCTCGCTCCACGCCGGCGACCTGGGTTCAGGAGCGGACTCGGGTAGCTGGTAGGTCGGCTGGGGGGAGACAGGCTTGAGTGTCCAGTTTCAGCTCGCCTTCTCTGGGGAGGGTTGCGGCTAATGCCAGAGCACTTGTCTGACTCCGAGCGGAGGCTCGGAGTACTACAAGCCCCGACTGCAGGGGAACGGACGGCTGCTTTACAGTGCAGACGTCGGCACTTGTTGCCTTGATGTCAGGGGGGCTGCGCACTGTAGGGGAGGGAGGAAAGGAGAAAACTCCTGCCAGCACCAGGAGGACGGGCTGCCTGGAGCTTGCCTTCGATGTGCCCTCGCTCACCCTGCTACCTCTGGACCGACGAGATGTAAGTAGCTTGGGGTGCTGTCTCCCCACCTCGTCCCCGCTCGGGGAGGGTAAGCCGAAACTCCGTGGAGCCTGGTGGTGGATGTGGGTAGAGCGAGAGGCAGGAGGATGACTCCTTGGCAGCCCCGAAGGGTCGGGGCTGGCAGGACGAGGAGGGAGTACAAATTACGATTTAAAAAATAAATAAATAAATAAAAAGGAAGCCAGGGAGTATTTTTTTTTTTTTATGTTTTTACAGAGCAAGTGGTGGGGAGGTGGAACAGATTGCCCAGTGACGTGGTTCGTGCAAAATCAGTGGTAGGGTTCGAGCACAGGTGGGATATACACATGGGTTTAGTGGTGGGCAGTGAGGGGAAGGGCAAAAGACAGGGTGGAGACGAGTGACCGCTAGTGGGCCGTGTCTCTTTATTTTTGTTTATATTTATTGTTTATTGAAGTTTTCAGTATTATACAAAGGACAAGGCTGACAAAGTCAACAAACAGGTGTCAGTGCAATCATTAATGGACAGGTTGTGATTAAACAGGTTACAGTAGTCAACAGATGTAGTGGTTAATTTAGATATTAGTCTATGTAGCGTACCCCACTCCATCTTCTGAGCACATAGAACACAAAAACTATTCAGTACATACTACAACCCTGTCATAAATCTATTTAAGAGACAAATAGGGGAATCTTTAGCCATCATATAGGTAATCTCTCTCACCCATCTATTTACTCCTTTCTCTGTCTGTTTGCAGAGGGAGAATGTTAACTGCTCCATAACATGTATTTCTTTCATGGCATGAGACCAGTCCTCCAGTGTGAGCAGGTATTTACAAAGGTTTTACTAGCAGAAAGCATGAGGTAATCATCCCACTCTATAGGTCCTTGGCTAGGCTTCACTTGGAGTACTGTGTGCAGTTCTGGAGGTCACACCTAAAAAACGGACATAGACCATCTGGAATCCTTGCAGAGGAGAGCCACCAAGATGGTGCAGGGACCACACCACGAACCTTATGAAAATAGGCTGAGCCAGTTAAATGTATTCTGTCTAGAGCAAAGAAAGGACAGAGGTGACATGATAAAAACATTTAAATTTGTTAAAGGGAGAAATGCAGTACATACCAGTAACCTTTTCCTGGAAAATAGGACTGCACGTACAAGAGGGCACAACTTGCGCCAGGTTGGTGGTAGATTCAGAGCCAATGTTAGGAAGTACTTTTTCACAGAGAGGGTTGTGGACCCTTAAAACAGCCTGCCGCCTGAGATGGTGGCAGCTAAGACTGTCAGAGAATTCAAATGGGCATGGGACAGTCAATGTAGTCACCTCAAAAAGAGCAGTAGGTGGGGGGGTAGACATCTTGGGCAGACTAGATGGACAGCACGGTCTTCTACAAGTAAATTCTTATGTTCTTTATTTTTTGGTAAGACATTTGTTAGCTACTATCAAAATTAGTAACAGCAAATATCTTCTGCAAGGTAAATTGGGACCTTCAATTAGGGTAAAAAAAAGCACAAACACACACACGACTTAGTGTGCTAGTCTGAGTTGGGGGAAGAGAACTGTTATTATCTTTGGATTTAGCTGAGTGAGGAGGAGAGCTGTAAATTGGGGGCTGGGCAGAAGTAAACCAGGTGTCTGCATTTAGACTTCCCTGTAGTTAGCTTTTGTCCAGAGAGCAATCTTGCTATCAGAGCAAGGCCAAGAAGGCAGCTGAGTAAGGCAGCTAGAACTTTTCTGCTAGGACTCTTCTGACTTGGGGGTAAGCATACAGATACTTTATTAGAAGTGTAGGGTCTGCAAGGTGAATTTGGACCTTCAGTTATCAGTGACACAGCGAGGGAGTCAGAGCCTGTTACACAGAGGTATTGCCCTCCCACCTGCCCCTCCATCCTCCCACCCTTAGTTCCACCTTTACAGGCACTGGATTTGACTGACAGCAGGAACTTCCTGTTTGGGAGCAGGAAGGGAGGGATCACCAAGATGCATAAGACTCACCATCCTTGAAGGAAGAGAGTAGCCCTCCCTCCCCCCTAGCTGCTGGAGGTCTGACTCTGAGCAAGGAAGAAGAAGACGACTACCAAGGCACATAAACACTTGACTCGCAGGAAGGAGGAAGGACACTACCAAGGCACACTAACATCAGGGGCAAAGGCTTCTCAAGAGTCAAGGTAGAAACCTCTGTGCGAAGGACTACAGAACAGGGGCAGCATAAAATAATTAACTGGAGTGGACTACGCAGGCAAGAAGGTGGGAAACTGAGAATTGATTCTTTCTACAGGGTTTTCTTGGCGTGAAGCTGGGATTATATTGAATCTTGCTAAAAGGGCATTTGACTGTTTTTGGAGGGGTTACTTGGGAAGCTTTGTTTTGTGTTCAAATCTTTTACGGGAATAGATCCAGAAGCAAATGATTTTATACCTTTTAATGGACCAACATAGATGTAACAACAAACAACAAACCACAAACCAACAAAGTGCTCTAGCTTTCGGACCAATCAGTCCTTCTTCAGAAGAGGACTGGTAGGTCCGAAAGCAAGAGCACTTTGTTCTTGTTGTTACATCTATGTTGGTCCATTAAAAGGTATCAAATCATTTGCTTCTGGATCTATTCTTCCAAGGACCAATACGGCAACTACTAAATCTAGAGTTCAATCTTTTACAGGGTTACTTGTGAAGCTGTGATATATTGAATATGTTACCCTCCCTCCACCATATATAGTGGTCCTGATGTTTAAGATGAGTGGAGGGTGCCCCAAGCAATGCAGGATGTCCAGACACTAAAAGAGAAATGGAGCACATACCTTAGTTGCAGGTCTACCTTAGTGCAGACTGGAGTTCGGGAAGCATTCATTGCAGGGAACAGGGAAGTTCCAGGACTTAAAACTAGCACCTGAGGGAGCAAGGTGTTAGCAGACAGCTCAGATTCATGCAGAAAACAGAAGTGGAACACTGTCCGACTTAAAAAATAAATTGATTTGTTTTAAAACAACACAGCTACCGGGGGCTAAGAGTACATACTGGGAGAAGGTGGAAAAATAGTGGCAGAGCCACGGCACATAACTTGTGGTGGAGAAGGCCTGGAGACTGAGCTTTAACAGAGTTAGGGAGGCTCTATATACTGGACAGCAGAAACACTCGGTAGGCCACAGGACCCACAAACAACACTGCGGCCTAATCCCTCACAATCATGGCAGCCCAGACTTAACCTTTCACCGCTCTAACCGATTTCCAGAGCAGAAGGCACCAACATGGCTGCAAACTCATCTCTCTGTTTCTCTCTCTCTCACCTGCAACACAGGGCCTAAGTCGAACCCCTGGCCTCCCGGAGAAGGCTCAACACGGGCCATGCCAGGGCACTGTCGACCTCTTCTCGCTCGCCACAGGCTGTCCAATCTTTGAGGCAGAGTGCCACACTGGGTAAAAAGGGATAGAGGGCTGCCACCACCTCTAGGCCCCATGCCTTGGGCTGCCACCACTAGGACGTCCCCACTGGCTCACCAGCTACTTTCTTGGACCAGGTCCTGACCCACCCCAGTGCTGCAGAGCACAACATGGGCCCTAAGGCTTCACACATCTCCACGGGCTGTGGCTCCCAACCGAACAGACTCAGTTCCACTGCCGCAGGGCCTACCACCACCCTGTAATCCTGAGCGGTTCACTTATGGTGCTGCAGCACTCATGCCTGAATCTTCGGGTCCAGGTTCGAACCTTGGCCCCACTTAGGTGACTGTCTCCCAGAAGGCCTCTCTCTGTCTCTCTCTTCCTCCCAAGAACCCAGCTTATATACCCACAGGCCCATCCCACAACTCATTTCAAATGGCAGGGCCATAAAAAGACAAGCTGAGGAAAGGGTTATTATAGTAGGCCCTCGGGGCGGGGCTTACAGATACCTCCTGTGATTAGTTATGAATCTCTCTGAGGGGGATCCCTACTGTAGCATAAAAAAAAAGGTGTATGCTAACAAAGCTAATGAAAGGGGGTGTAATGTAACAAAGCTAAAACAGGAAGGTCAGAAATAGACATGATGAAAGTGGTGTAGTGCAGTGGCTGTGGGGTGGCAGTCTTCAGGGAGACTTTCTGGAGGCTGCAGTGCTGCCCCATCTTCATGCACCTCTCTGGGCTGAGGGCAGAGGTTGCTTATCTCCAGGCTGAGTTGGCTGGGATTCGGCGAGCATTCTCCCCCGCCCAGGGACCACCAAGTCCAGCCCCACTGCCTCAAAGGATGCCAAGAAGGTGGACAACGATGGGCTTGGGCAGGGTAAGGGCATTGGGACAGAGGCACATCCCTTCTACGGTTCCACTTCACAATCCCTATGCCGCTCTGGCAGGGTCCCAAGGAGGCACCTGCAGCGGAGACCAAGGAGGATGTTGGGGTCCTCCACGGTGGAGACCCCAGGGGAAGGCAGAGGACCTCTGAGGAGGAGGAAGCAACTACTGGTGGTGGACTCTGTCATTAGGGGAGTAGACTTGGGGGCAGGAGGGGAGGGAACAAGGGAGGTCAAGTGCTTACCTGGCATCATGGCTCAGAGGAATGGAAAGCACATCCTAAGGATCACTGGGATAGCAGGATGGGCAGGTGAGCTAGATGTCACTGTCCACCTGGGGACAAATGACCTGGCTAGTGATGAGATTAGGGTAATGCAGAAGGAGTTCCAGGAGTTTAGGAGGGGTCTTAGGTGGCATGCTCAGTCATCTTTTCGGAGGTGTTACCTGTCTACCACAAGGGGGAGGACAGGCTGCTTTGTACCAGGAGTTTCAATGCATGGCTGAAGGACTGGTGCAGAGCAGAGGGATTTGGCTACATTGGGGACTGCGGTCCCAGCTGGAGGAATGGAGGCCTTTACAGGAGAGATGGCCCGCATCTATCCAGGGGGGGAACCAGGAAGCTCGGTGAAAGGTTTAAATGCTTCATTGACAAGCATTTAAACTAGCCAAGGGGGGGCAGAAGAAAGCAGGGAGAATCAATATGCCCCCCACAGGAGGAAGCAGTCAGTAGGGAGGACCCTAAGGATGGAAAATCACCAAAGGTACCTAGAACCGGAAAAGGTAGAATAGCAGAGAAAAGTAGAAATGGGAGTAAAGCCAGGAGGGGAAAAATGGGAGGGCATGATGATAATAAGATGGGAGCTGTCAGAAGGGGACATAGCATAACTTGGAAGGCCACATGCACGAATGTTCGCAGCCTCGGAAATAAAATCCCAGCCCTAGTGGCCTTGATGGCAGAGGCTGACCTGGGCATTGTTGCTGTTACTGAAAGATGGGACAATGGGAGCCATGACTGTGATCTAGCCATACCAGGTTATACTCTATTCAGGAAAGACAGGGTGGGTAAAAAGGGAGGAGGAGGAGTGGCTCTTTACGTCAGGGAGGGTATAAAAGTAATTGAGGTACAGGGAATGCAGGGAGGGACGGAAGCACTGTGGGTCACCCTAGAGACGGTTAATGGCACTGCTAGTCACACTGGAGTGATCTACAGACCTGCAGCACGAGGGGAAGAGTTGGACAGGGTTCTAGTGGAAGCAGTCCATAAGTTGACAACTAAAAGGGCAGGTGCTGCTGGCGAGAGACTTCAAGTTGCTGATGTTGATTGGAGTAGCCCAGCTGCAGCCTCAGCCAGGAGCAGGGACATCTGGATGCCCTGTAGAGAGGGTGTGCCTCAGGCAGGTAGTGGTAGAGCCCACCAGGGAGGGAGCGATACTGGATCTAGCACTCACCAATAGGGACAGAGTTGCAGATGTCATGGTGGGTAGCCACCCGGGTCCAGTGATCACTGGACAGTGTGGTTCAATATGAGAACAGTGGCAAAGTCAAACCACACGAAAGTGAGGGTCCTGGACTTCAGAATGGCCGACTTTGCAAAGATGGGGAAATGTCTCACGAAAGCCCTTGCCGGGGGTGTGATGAGGATGGGGGGGGTTATAGAAGAACAGTGTGTGAATCTAAAATGAGCCATAAAGGAGGCAGCAAACCTTGGCATTAGGCAGTTAAGCAAAAGCAAGAGAAAACAAAAACCACTATGGTTCTCAATTGAAGTGGCTGGAAAGGTAAGAGCAAAAAGGCTGGCATTCAGGAGGTACAAGGAAACACAGAAGGAGGAGGACAGGGACGTGTATCTAGAAAAACAGAGGGAGGCTGGGAAAACAGTCAGGAGTGCAAAGGTACAAACGGAGGAAAAAAATAGCCCAGGCAGTAACAAAAGGGGACAAGATATTCTTCAGGTACGTTAGTGAAAGGAGAAAGACCAGGGGTGGGATTGTCTGGCTAAAAGGGGAAGGAAGGGAGTGTGTGGAGGGGTTAACTGGAGAAAGCAGTAATCTTGAACAAATATTTTTGTTCAGTATTCACAGAGGAAGCTAAAGGTGTGGGACCTCAGTTAAGTGACAGGAGCATTGATGGAAGGGAGGTGGACACCGGTCCATTTACAGAGGAGAAAGTCCTAAAGGAACTCGCAAAACTCAGAGTGGACAAGGCAGTGGGTCCGGACCCGGACAGAATACATCCAAGAATATTTACGGAGCTTAGAGAGGTGCTCTCAGCACCACTGACAGCCCTGTTCAACAAATCGATGGAAACGGGAGTGGTTTTGGAGGACTGTAGGAAGGCAGATGTAGTCCCTCTCCACAAAAGTGGGATATGGGAGGAGGCTGGCAAATGCAGGCCAGTCAGCCTGACCTTGGTGGTGGGGAAATTAATGGAATCACTGCTAAAGGAAAGGATTGTGGTATATCTTGAATCCAGCGGATCACAGGATCCTAGGCAGCATGGATTCACAGCAGGAAGGTCATGTTAAACAAATCTGATAGATTTCTTTAACTGGGTGTCCAGGAATTAGATCAGGGAGGGGCAGTGGATGTGGCCTACCTGGATTTCAGCAAAGCCTTTTACACTGTTCCACAGAGGAGGCTTGTAAACAAGTTGGGTAGCCTGGGAGTGGGTCCCAAGTTGGTAAACTGGATCAAAAATTGGTGAAGGGATAGAACACAAAGGGTGGTGGTAAAAAGAGTGCATTCTGAAGAGAGGAGGATGACCAGCAGGGAGTCACAAGGATCAGTTCTGGGCCAATCCTCTTTAATGTCTTCATAAGTGACATTGCAGAGGGGCTGGAAGGGAAGGCATGTCTCTTAGCAGACAACACTAAGATCTGCAACAGAGCTGACACTCTGGGGGTTTGTGGAAAAAATGAGGAGGGACTTAAGCAGGCTTGAGGAGTGGTCAAGAGTGTGGCAGCTAAGATTCAATGAAAAGAAGTGTAAAATCGTGCATTTGGGGCACAGAAACCCAGGGGAGGTGTACATGATTTGGGGGGTTACTAACGACCACCAAACAGGAAAGGGACCTGGGGGTAATCATGTCTGGTGACCTAAAGGTGACCAAGCATTGTGTGAAGGCTGTGGGGAGAGCCAGTGAGATGCTGGGGTGCAAAGGGAGTCAATTTTGGGAGGCAGTATAGCGCAGTGGTTTAAGGCTCTGAGCTGCAAATCTGGTGACATCCAGCAGACCAGACCTGGGTTTGAATCCCACAGCTTCCACTTACATACTGTATGACCCTGAGCAAGTCACTTAACTTCCCTGTGCTCCCAGGTCCGCCTGTAAAAAAGCTTTCAGCTTAGTGTGCTAATTCTGGTTAAACACAACTAAAAAAAAAAAAAAAAAAAAAAGGAGAGGTATCACCAGCAGAATAAAGAAGGTGGTGATAGCCACTGTACAAATCATTGGTGAGACTCCATCTGGAGTACTGTGTCCAGTTCTGGAGGCCACATCTCCAGAAGGACATAGAGTAGAGGCAGTTCAGAGAAGGGCAACAAAAATGGTGCAGGGTCTGCACCAAAAGTCATATAGGGAGAGACTAGAGGACCTCAGTACCCTGGAAGAGAGGCTAGAGAACAAAGATATGACAGACACCTTCAGATACCTCAAGGGCATAAATAAGGTACAAGAGGGTAGCATCTTTCAGAAAAAAGATGTTCAAGAAACCAGCGTGGTGGATGAATGGAACAGCCTCTCAGCAGAGGTGGTGGGGGCACAAACGGTAGGGGAATTCACAAATGCATGGGATAGGCACACGGGAATCCGAGCGATAGGAAAGAGAGGGTAAAAGCCAGAGATCAAGTAAGATCTATGGTATTGCAGTGGGCAGGGCCAATGGGCAGACTAGATGGGCTAAGCAGTCATCTGCCATCAATGTCTACATTTCTGTCTTTTAGTTGTATCTCTTTCCTTATGCAGTTCATAAGCAAACAAGGAAAGCTGTTCAGTAAGGGTCAGTTGAAGAGTAAATATCTCCTTCAGAGCAGCACCCATCACTTGTAGAAATGGCTGTAGGGATGGACATGACCACATAATGTTATAAAGAGTAGCTCTGGGCTCTCCGCATTCCTGCCAGCATGCTGGGGTTAAGGCTATACTTCGATGAACGTGCTGTACTCGGGTGAGGAAGTAGCGCATGAGGCGCTTTCAGTTGTGTTCTCACCACATCATGGAGCTTATAGCCTTATGAGTGGATTGGCAAATTTGCTGCCACCGATGTGGAGTAATAGGTAAGGTAAGCTCACTGTTCAAATTGTTTAATGCCTGAGGGAGGGGTCTCGGTCTCATAGATTATGCAGACTTTACAGACCAGTGGCCTTCTTCTGCTGTCAATTTTTAGGTTTATTTTTTTTATTATTATTATTGTATTTTTCCACTCCTTGGAACTGGCAGGCAGCTCCGGCCCTGTCTCAGAGGGCTCATCTTTAGAGCCCAGCTGCCCCGATCCAGCTGTTCCCAGGCGATTTCCCCCATGGATTCTCCCTGTGGTGGGGCTGGAGGGAGAAGTGCCGGCTCCCCCCCATCAAGAGCACAGTCCAGAAATTAGGTTAAGCTGGAACCGGGAAGCAGCCAGGCCATCATGGAGCCTGTCAGTTCCATTTTTCTGGTTTCTTCCCACCCCACTCCTTTGCGGCATGCGTGCACATGCCATGTACCCACACTTCTGTGCCTCCCTGACTCCAGCGCTACCTTCCAGCCTCCACTATGGGGCAGCCAAGGAGCAGGACGACAGCTCTCCTCACCTGGGGAGAGGAGAGCAGTCCATCGGATGCTCGATCCTCTCCCTTCCCTGCTGACCCCTGGCAACTCAAGGTCGCTCCTGACCCCGGGTCGCTGGCATGGCACGAGGTGTGGTGTCCTGCACCTCAGCCTTCGATGCCACCGGGCTGGCCCAATTTCTAGGTTTCTATGAAGTCGGAAGCAAAAAAGCAGGATTTTGCTAGTAGACAAACATCTGACGCATATGAAGTTTTCAAGTGAATTTCCTTGGTAATAAGAAATAAAAGGAAAATAAATACCAAAATTCTGCACACAATAAGATGAATTGTGAAACAACAAAAGTTTTCCCACACAATAAGATGAATTGTGAAACAACAAAAGTTTTCCTTGCTATGTTAGTAAGGTTTTATAGCATTTCAGCAACAATGTGTGCACCCAGGGGTCAGTTATTGGCACTGTTTAGAAAACAGACAAATAAAAGCTGTATTCTAATTGATTGTTGCCATTCTGTTGGCATATGTTTATGTGCCAGTACTGCATTGTAAAGATGAAGGCCCCACCATGTGATCTGGATTTTGGACAAATCACTTAAGAATTAATAAGCCACTTATCTTATTCCTAATTTCCATCACAAACATGGCTGCCACCTACACTAGGCCCTAAAATTAAAACTTCCGTAACGAAAAAAAAAAAAATTAAAGTCCCTGCCACTCATGATCCCTGCTTTACACACATGAACACATTTAAAAAAATAAAGCACTATTCAGAGTTATTTCTGGTGTTTCTTAAGTGGCCATGAACAGTGTTCCCTATTCATTGTTTTAGCGCAGTGGGCCACCACTCTATATTTTTTACCACTACCCTATATTTTTTTGCCACCACCCTATATTTTTATCTATTACTGATTTTTTTTTTTTTTTTACAAAATCCTCCAAAATTGTCTTTTATTGACATCCTTTACTGCACTACTACCCCTGTTTTGATACCAGCACACAATATTTTACTTAAAATCCACTTTTGCACATGTACAGTGCATAGAGGAGGTCCAGAAAAATAACGCACCTTTTGACCCGATCACCACCACCACCCTGTATTTTCAGACAGTGGGGAACCCTGCATGAAGAATCTCCCTTGTACCCCAACGAGCTTGACAGAGAAAGCTCTGTTGCTACAGTAATTCTGCCAGAGATACAGTTGAGATGTGGCTCCATATGAGGCCTGTGTGTATCTGTGTGAGTGTTTGCCTGTTGAGTGCTGCAAAATTTTGAGTTCATGCATTCCATGTTAACATTCCACGTTTGTGTGCATGTGTGTGGGGTGTGTGTGGGGGGGGGCACGCTACTAGAAGAATAGTGCAGAACATTGAATTCTTCATTATTTCATGGTAAACAAACACATCTTCTAGTGAATGTATGGAAAGATAGATGAATGACAGGTAGAAACCATCTGTGGAGGGACTATTTAACATTTTTTAAGCAATATTTTATTACAGTTTGTTGTCTTTTTAATCATTAGAGCTTTTTCTTTTTAAGCACAATAAGACCTTTCAGGGTGTGGGGTATTGGTGGGTACCCACACTTCCAGGGGCTGTAGGACCCTCCACCCATAGCATCGGGCCTCATCTTGGCCCTGGGCATGCAGGTATCTACCAGTACACCAAACCCTGTTGGGTCTTATTGCTTACTTAGCCCATCTGGTGTTATATTTAAAGGCACAGTGAGCGTGGCACTAAACTGTCAGCGCATGAGAGCTTATGACTACCATGTGTGATGCAGATAAGGCTGTCAGCATGCATGCAGGGCACACTGGTAGATTTGAATAGTTTTCCAGGTATGAACAGGCTGCATGTGAAGTGCTGTTTTAATGCTTGTGAAACCCTAGTTTACAAACGCACACAGTGAAGTACTGGCCCTACCCCCCATCATGTATAGCTAGTGCCATTTATGAAACAAAACTATCCTTGGTGCTAGTGGTATACCCACCACCATCACCACTGTCCTGATCTCAAAATAATTAGTATTATTGTAACTATACCAGGATCAGAACTGGTAGGGGGACCACTAGGTTACCAGGGAAATTTATTTTAAGCACCAGATATCAGGTGAGGGAGGGGACAGCTAGCATCAAATATGTGTGGCCAGGGGACAGGACAACAGTAGTCTGCCGTAGAGATCCCTCAGCATCCAGATAGTCCAAGGAGCAAAGAATTCCTCCTCAGGATTTAATGAGGCCATAATGGGATGTAGATAACCTCTTTGGTCTTGCATGGGGAAAGAGGTCATTTGCATGGGTACTCTAGAATATAACAACTTGGTGCAAAAACACAAACTGGTTTGGGATGCCTTACTGCTTTTGCTTCTTGATAGCCTCTACGTTTCCCATAGGTTCATACTTCTCTGTGGCTAGTAGTGGTATTAAATTGTTCCACGTGCTGTTAGTGCCTTACATAGGGCTGCACTCAAGAAGGTTATATTTGAGCAAGTTTTGGTCACTCGCACTGGTGTCTATGCACCAGTGCAGGCCGGGTACACAAGATAGACATGTTCCCGGCCCACACACATCCGCAGTTGAGACAGGAACACGGGGCACAGCACTTACCACTGCTGGTCCCACATGTCGTCTGTCCATATGGGAGGCCAGTCGGAAGACACAGATGGGCATTGAGTCAAATACTCATCCTGGTCCCAAAGTGGATCTTGTGCTCCGAGTGGAGCAGGGGATTGCAGGGTACTGCACATCCCAGGATGCAGTGAAAAACAGGCCATTGCCTAAACCTGGGCCCCTGTCTCCCAGCACTCCACTCCTTCATGAATGGTGCAGAGTCTAGGTACGCCCTCTGGCCACACCTCCAGTATGTCTGCGTGCATATCATCACAGACGTCCAGGGGATCTAGTGCAGAAGGTGCACCCACCCCTTCCGTGAATGCCGCAGGGGTCCATCAGAGCCCACGATATGCAACTGACAGACTTAGGGCTGCCTACATGCTGCGAATATATGGAGCATGTAAGCATTATGCTTTATAGTGCATAGGGGCCACTGTGCTTATAACGTGTTAGAATAATATAGCAAAGTTGCCAGCACACCAGCACAGTGGTTGCACTACCGCTTGTGACGCTGACGACCCAGGTTAGAAAGTGAGCCCATGGTGTCGGAGGGCCAGTCCAGGGGAGGAGGATCAAACATCTGATGGACCACTCTCTTCCTCCGGGGGAGGGGGGAGTGAAAAAGAGCTCAGTGGTCAACTGGCCCCTGGTGGAAGCAAGGGGAGAGGCAGCCTGAGCTGAAGAAGTCATTAGACATGGTAGATGTCAGTGTGTGCGCTTTGACGACCGAGCATGCCACATCTCCCATGGGGAGAACACAGAAAACTCTTGGTCGTGCAGGATGACCGCTGGCCTCTGCAGGCCCTGCACCCAGTGACTCGGGTGCCTCCCAGAAATCTGGATCCAGTCCTGGCAGGTCAGGGGACTCCCTGCCACGAAGGGCAAGCCATGGGGGACTTCGGGAGAGGTAAGCCCTGGGGGAAGCTGGGGCAACGGGGCTGGGAAGGACCATCGGGAAGGAGGGCCGGCTGGAAAAGGGGAGCGCAAAAAAAAAAAAGAAGACTATAGCAGAGTTAGGGTCTTGCACTAAATTACACTCAGTATAGGGACTTTGTACAGTACAAACCTCCACTTTCGAATATGTGCCCCACCCCAGTTTCCTAAATAGCAGACATATTGCTGAATGAGCTGCAACAATTAAGATCAAGAAGATAAGCCCCCCTCCCTTCACTATATGTAGGGCACAGTAAGACTAAGCAACCTTTGAGAAAATAATTGTAAAACTGAATTAAAAGGGAAGCTGCTATGTGGTCTCTGCCTAAACCAGGAAAGGGCCCCTTGGAAAGTGCATCCTGTTGACCAATATGGCTGTTAAATTGTAATCTTAAGATTTTAGCTAAGATTCTAGCTAGACGCCTTGAGCCGATGCTTCTGAGGTGGTACACCTGGATCAGACCAATTTTGTGCAAGGACGACTGTAATATCCCAACCTGCATAAGCCAATGTGTTTCACTGGGGCTGTCAATGTCTAGAGACAGCACTCATGCTGTCGATGGACGTGGAGAAGCATTTGATCATGTAGAATGAGAGTATCTGTTCATGGTGCTCGGGAGATTTGGCCTGGGGAGGGCTATATTAATTGGGTCTGGATTCTGTATGCAGAATCCTAGCCAGAATATTGGTTAACTGGGGCTTATAAGAAGTATTTTGTTTGTGTAGAGATATGAGGCAGGGATGCCCCCTCTTATTTGCAGTTGAGCCACTGGCTATTGCAATCCTCAGTAGAGCAGAGATACTGTGGGGGGGATTCATCCTAAAATCATCACAAGATCACCTTATTTACTGATGATTTGTTAGTGTTTATTACGGACCCACTGAGCTCAATCCCGGTCCTGTTGCAAGTGATAGCCCAATTTGCAGAGTTCTCAGGCTACATTTTAAAGCTAAGTAAGTCAGAATTTATGACACTGGTACTAGCACATGGGGGTAGGATACAGCCAAACTGGGGACTTAAGGTGGCGGGTTTCTTTCTTACCTATCTGGGGATTAAGGCTGGAAGGGATATTGGGGGCCTGTACTCCTGGAACTGTCAACCCATATTTTAATGGTAGCTTAACAGAGTTGGGGGGGGAGGGGCAGTGCCCATCTCCTGGCTAGGGCTCATAAATTTGCTGAAAATGAATGCTTTCCCCAGATTTATTTATGTAATGCAAATGCTTCCCATAGGCCCTACTAAAGGTGACATTAAGAGGCTGGAGAGGGGATTCTCTGCCTTTTGCCTGGCAAGGGAAAAGGCCGAAAATGAGCCTCCAAGGGCTAAAAAGTGGGACTGAGCAGGGAGGGTTGAGATTCCCTGATATAAAGGGGTACTATGTAGCTATACAGCAGCGTTGATTGGGTTAATAGAGGGCAGTGGCCAGCTAATTGGATCTAGAAGAGGTGGAGTCTGCAGCACCAGTTATCAGTATACTGGGCATGAGGAGGTCTAACCGTATGGTCAAACACTCCATGGAAGCATGTTGGGAGCTTAAGCGCAGATAGAAAGCTAAGGCAGATGGCACCATTCTAATTCCTATAGCAGGAAATCCAGACTTTCTACCTGTCCTGAAAGTCAGAGGTTTTAGGAGTTGGAAGAAAAAGGGCATGAAATGTGTGAGAGACTTATGTGCCAGTGAAGGTATTAGGCCCTTTGCAGAACTACAGGGAAAATTTGACATTCCAGCCTCACATAGTTATAAGTACCTTCATATATGAGCCTTCAGTAGAAGATTGGAGCAAGACCCGATGGAAACATTGCCTCTATATACATTGGGATAGCTTGCTTTTCAGTCGTGCCTCTCACCTAAGGGGGTGATCTCAGAGGAGAGCTTGGGGGGGGGGCACCTTAAAATTGCATATGGGCCTCTTTGTGTGTAATAAATCTGAGGAATCCCAGTACTGTGTAAGTTTTTACATCGCCTCTGCTGTCCACCAAGTGTGTTTCACAGGTTTAATCCCTCCATCTTAACTACATACGGGAGGTGGCAGGTAGCCCTTGTACACATGGCACTATTTCTGGGCCTGCCTTCAGCTGCAACCATATTGGCTGGCAGTGTCGCAGGAGCTGGCCAGAATGCTGGATGGGCTGGTTCCATGCACCTCTCTGTCCATGTTACAATATTTGGTGTGAAGGACATAGGAGAGGAGGGCTGGGAGCCTTACCCCCTGTGGGTAAGAGTGATAGTGGCACTGGCTAGACAGTGTATCGCAACACGTAGATATCATACATGAACCCATGGTAACACAATGGAGATCCTTGCCCCTTAGTGCCTTAGCAGTGGAACGCTGGATTTATGTTCAGTAATCAGGGGCACGAGGAACTCTTTATACGTAGCTGGGACGCATTTATTCACACACTTCCAGCCACAGAATCTCTGATTTTACAGGAAAGCATGGTTTGATATCTCTGATGAGAGGTCGGACCCGAGGAGCACTAAAGTTACTACCTTCCTACCTTTAAGATGCTAATGCTATTCCTTGCAGATATTGGAATCAACTGTCTGTAAAATGGCTATGTAATCCATTTTTTACATTATATATATATATATGCGTGTGTGTATGTATATATATATATATATATATATATACATACAGTGTGTATGTATATATATATATATATATATATATATATATGTATAAAGAGTCATTGCAAAAAACTTTGTTAATGCACCATTAGGGTTGAAGCGTAAAAAGTAGGGAAATGCGATCTTGGGCTTCCCAAGCATAAGACCCTGCCCCCACCCTCAGCTTCCAACCTGAACACCCCACCCTCACCCTTGGCTTCCAACCCTAGGGCCCACCTTCACTCTGCATGCAGGAACAGGTGTGAGTAGTGTGACTTGGGGTTGCGAACCCTAATGCTCACCTCATTGTTTTATTCTGTACCCATGTCAGGTTATTAACTATTGAAATGGGATGAGCATTAGGGTTCGCAACCCCAAGGCAATGGTGCATTAACAAAGTTTTCTGCAATGAAGTTCCTTACTTTTTCAGATAGTAAATAGTATCCTTATCTTATGGTGTGAAGGACCCTGCACTCCTATCCCTCCATTGAAATAGTACATCAGTATCCTTGAGACACTATAACAGTATGCTTATTTTTCAGTGGGAAGCTACTATCTCTCCATTGAGACAGTATAACATTATCCTTGTGTTATGATGGGAGCACAGGGCCATTCGGACCCTGTACTCCCATTTGTGCAAATTACATAACTTGCGCAAGATACTGTTGAATTTTGTGCAAATTATGAATTGCACAAAATACAACAGTATCTTGCACAGGTTCTGTATCTTGCGTAAATTACAGCTTTCCTGCCTGGCGTACAATTTTCCCTTAGGAAATAATGGGAAATTAAAAGTTTAATAACTTTTGAAAGGATTAATATTTTTTTCACCAAACCTTCAAATGGCAAATCTGTGAGGCAAAGGCTTTCTACCCTGAACATTTCAGACCACTACCTAAAGCCGTTTCTGAGATACAGGTGGACAAAGAAATGTAAAAAACTGGTGAATTTATGGTTTTTTGATGCTCTGTATCTCAAAAACCACATCCTCTAGAGATTATTCACGCCACATTTCATGCAGATCCATGAAATGGTTCAAATATTCAGGTTTAACATGTTGTATTTTGTGCAAATTACATACTGTAACTTTCGCAAGATACACTCTTGTATTTTGCATACATAAGAACATACGAAGAAGCCAGCAGAAGAAGACCATTTGATCTGTCTAGTCTACTCGTATTGCAGGGTACACAGCTTGAGCTACTGTCCCTGCCCTCCCTCCCCACACCTCCCATCCTCCCTACCCATGATCGATACCTTCCCCCATGCCTATCCCAGCCTCTCTTAAAGCTGCCCATTGTCTTCAGTGAGATGACCTCTTCCAGCAGCGCATTGCAAGTGTCCACCACCTTCTCTGTGAAGAAGTGCTTCTGGACCTCCCTCCTAAACCTCCCACCCTCCAGTTTAAGACTGTGCTCCCTCGTGTTATGGTTGCCACACAACTTAGAGACCCTCCTTTTCCACCTTATTTATCCCTTTCAAGTACTTGAAGGTCCCAGTCATGTCCCCTCTCTCTCTCGCCTGTCTTCCAGGGAGTACATGTTCAGTGCCCTCAACCTCTCCTCATATGCCTTACCCTGCTGACCCGTTATCATCTTTGTAGCCCTCCTCTGGGCAACAGTATCTTATGCAAGTCATGTAACTTGTGCAAATTACAACTTTCATGTCTGACATTTACATTTTCCCATAGGAAATAATGGGAAATTAAAACATAGAAACATAGACTTTGATGGCAGATAAGGACCGCTTTTCCCACCTAGTCTGCACATTTCCCTACCTACAGCATAAGCTGCAGATCCTAGTTAACCAACAGCCTATTTCTTCTTACCCCCACATGAATTGCCTTATGTCTGTCCCATGTATTCTTGAATTCTTCTGCAGTTTTAGACCCCACGACCTCCTCAGGAAGGCTGTTCCATGCATCCTCCACCCTCTCTGTGAAAAATACTTCCTCACATTGCCCCTGAACTGCCCCCAATCTTTTAAATTGTGTCCCTTGTTCTTGCACATCTCTTTTTCGGAAAGATGCTACCCTCTTGGACTTGGTTGATTCCACTGAGGTACTTAAAAGTTTCATTCTGTCCCCCTCTCCCTCCTTTCCTCAAGGGTATACAAATTAAGCTCCTTTAGTCTAGCCTTGTATGGCTTCTTTTGCAGACCCTGCACCATTTTTGTTGCCCTCCTCTGGACTGCCTCTATCCTGTCTATGTCCTTGCGGAGATGGGGTCTCCAGAACTGGACGCAGTACTTTTGATGGGGTCTCACCAACTGTCTGTACAGAGGGATATTAACTTCCTGTTTTCTGCTGGTGATGCCTCTCCCTATTAATCCCAGTATACCCCCAGCCCTCCCTACTGCCTTCTCACATTGCTTGCTAACCTCAAGGTTATCTGATATGATTACCCCCAGGTCCCTTTCCCTTTTTGTTGTTGATACTAGCCCCCCCCCCCAATTGTGTAATCTTCCCCTGGGTTTTTGTTTCCCAGTTGCATTATTTTGCATTGAATCCAAGCTGCCATACTTCTGACCATTCCTCCAACCTTGCCAAGTCCCTTCTCATCCTTTCCATGCCTCCTTGTGTATCAACCCTGTTGCAGATCTTTGTGTCATCTGCAAAGAGGCATACTTTTTCTTCCAGTCCCTCTGCAATGTCAATTATAAAGATATTGAAAAGGACTGGACCCAGTACTGAACCCCGCGGTACACCACTAGTAACCCCTCTTTCTTCAGAGTGGACTCTATTTACAATTACCTTCTGTGTCCTGTTATCCAGCCAATGTTTTACCTAGGCTACCACCCTGGGACCCACTCCCAGGCTGGTTAATTTGACTATTAATCTTTTGTGTGGGACTGTGTCAGATGCCTTGCTAAAGTCTAGGTAGGCCATGTCCACAGCCCCTCCCTGGTCTACTACTTTGGTCACCCAGTCAAAGTTTAATAACTCTTGAACGGATTAAAATTTTTGCACCAAACCTTCAAAAAGTAAATCTGTGACACAAGAAAAAATTACTCACCTTAGTAATGTTGTTTTTTCTAATGGAGTCTTGCTGTATTCTGACTATTGCAGTTAGGTCCTGCCTTTCAACTGCCCTGGATAACAAATAGTTAAACTTTCCATGGCCAGCATGGAATGTTCACCGCGAGCTCGGTTGAAGCCCCTGTCTGCTGTTGTTTAAACTCCAACCGTCAGATCTTTACGAGCAATACTCATTAGAAGTTCTGTGTGGAAACTGTAAAACTCACACTAGTCAACTGGCAACTAAATTTATATAAAAGGGTTTTTTTGTTTCAAAGCAAAGACTCAAGTCAGGAAACCCAAAAAACAAAACCCATCCCAAAACACAACACTTACCCAAAATAAAGGAGGGTGAAAAAGGACACCCCTAGGGTGCCAACACTTGCTCCTGCCCACCCACATCCCAAAACCAGGTTCTGAGGGAGGGGAGGAACAGAATACAGCAAGACTCCATTAGAAGAAACAACATTACTAAGGTGAGTACTTTTTTCTTCAAACAACATGAAGTCTTGCTGTATTCTGACTATTGCAGACTACCAAGCAGTACCTCCGTGGAGGAGGGACAGAACCTACTTTGGAAACAGGCTCTGAAGTACTGCTGTGCCAAACCAAGCATCACTCCTAGCCTGGTTATCCAGAGAGTAATGCTTGGTGAATGTATGGACTGTTTTCCAGGTGGCTGCTTGACAAATTTCTAAGATAGGAATATCTCTGGCAGCAGCCAGGGAAGCAGCTGTACCTCTAGTAGAGTGAGCCCTCAGGCCTGAGGGTGGAGTTCTACCCAGTTTTTCATAGCAGAATTGTATACAAAAAACAATCCATCTGGCAATATATCTCTTAGTGGCAGGTTTGCCCTTACCAACGTCTCCATATGTGAGGAACAATTAGAGGGACTCAAACCTGTGACCCTTTGTGCGCTCTATGTAGTAGCTGAGGGCCCTTTTAACATCCAAACTGTGCAGCCTCCTCTCTCCAGAGGAGGAATGGTCTGTGAAGAAAACAGGGAGAGATATAGCCTGGTTAAGGTGGAAATCTGAAACCACCTTAGGTAAAAACTTCCTGTTAGTTCTTAGGACCACTTTATCTCTATGGAAAGAGATGAAATCAGGCTCCACTGACAGGGCTTGCAATTCACTGATACACCTGGCAGAGGTAATGGCTACCAAAAACACAGTCTTCCAAGTCAAGTACTTAAGCTCTGCAGAGGACAAAGGCTCAAAGGGTGGTTGCATAAGCTAAGCAATGCAAACATTAAGGTCCCAAGCAGGAGCAGGGTCCCTAAAGGGGGGATTGTTGTGCAGCAATCCCTTGAAGAACTTACAAAACACAGGATGGGCTGACAGGAGAGGGCTTGCCTACTGACAGGAAGGCAGAAACAGCTGCCAAATGCACTTTAAGTGTAGCTGGCCTAAGGCCGAGGCCATTGAGATGGACCATATAGTCCAGATCCGTAGGCAACCCAGCAGATTCTGGAGAAATATCCTTATTAGAACACCAAATAGTGAACCTTTTCCATTTGGAATTGTAAGTCTTTCTAGTGGAAGGCTTTCGAGAAGCCTTAAGGATATCCAGAACCCCTTGGGAAAGATGCAGATTCAGCAAACTCTAACTCTTCAAGAGCCATGCCTTGAGATTGAGAGACCTGAGGTTCAAGTACCAAATCCTCCCTTGAGAGGATGTAAATAGGTTGTAATTCATGGGAAGAGACAGGGGAAGGTGGACTGCTAAGGACAGCAACAGGGGGTACCAGGGCTGTCTGGCCCAGTCTGGAGCAATCAGAATCACTTTGCATGGTTGTGACTTTATCTTGACTAACACCTTGAACAGGAGAGGGAAGGGGGGAAAAGCATACAGAAATTTTCCTTCCCAATTCAGGATCATCCAGGGGGACTGAGCCCAAGACTGGGGGTCTGCAACAAAAGAGAGAAAGCTGGTGATTGTCTGGGGCTACAAAAAGATCTATCTGTGGAGTGCCCCATCTCAAGAAAATCACTTTCAAAACTAGGAGATCTAGGGTCCATTCGTGATGGCCCTGGGATATCCTGCTGAGAGCATCTGCTAGGACATTGTCCTTCCCTGGGAGGTGAACTGCTATCAGAGATGTTTGCAGAGAATAGGCCAGGGACCACAACTTCATTGCTTCTGTGCACAAGGCCGTAGACTGAGTGCCTCCTTGCTTGTTGATGTACCACATGGTGGTGGTGTTGTCTGTTCTGATCTGGACCACCTTGTTCTGTACAGATTTGGAAAAGGCTTGCAGTGCCAGAAACACTGCTCTGAGTTCCAATAGATTGATGTGAAGCAGAGATTCTTGAGGTGACCACAGCCCTTGGGTGGTAAGATCCCCCAGGTCGGCTCCCCAGCCCAGCAGGGAGGCATCTGTGGTGAGTATCACTGAATGAGACTGAGTGACAAAAGGAACTCCTCCTTGTCTCAGATTGTCCTGACCCTGCCACCACTGCAATGCCTGGATCAGGGTTTGAGTCACTGGGACTAGTTTGGTAAGGGAATCCTTTCTTTGGGACCAGAAGGCTTTTAAGTGGAACTGAATGTCCCTCATCTGGAATCTTGCTCCCTGGACCACTGCTGTGGAAGCTGCCATGTGGCCCAGAAGCTGAAGGAAGTGCCTTGCTGGTCAAGACACCTGTAGGGTGAATGAAGAGGCCAGTTCCATAAAGGTCCTTGCCCTGTCCAGGGGAAGGAAGGCTCTTGCCCTTACTGTATCCAGCTCCGCCCCTATGAAGCTGAGGAGCTGTACTGGCTCGAGAACTGACTTTGAAAGGTTGAGGAGGAATCCTAAGGAAGTGAGCACTTGCTGAGTTATTTGCAAATGTGACTTGACTTGGTCTGGAGACTGACCCACTATGAGCCAGTCATCCAAGTATGGAAAGATGGAGATCTTTTTTCTCCTTAGGAAAGCAACCACTACTGCCAGGCACTTTGTGAAAACCCTTGGGGCTGATGTTAGGCCAAAGGGCATTGCTCTGAATTGATAGTGGCCTGAGGGCAACTCGAACCTGAGGTACTTTCTGTGGGAGCACCTGATGGGAATGTGAAAATAGGCATCTTTGAGGTCCAGGGAGGCTAGCCAGTCCCCTGGCATTAGAGAGGGAAGGATTATTCCCAGAGTCACCATTTTGAACTTTGGTTTTAAAAGGTATTTGTTCAGATATCTTAGGTCCAGGATGGGCCGCCATTCTTCTGTCTTTTTGGGGGTTAGTAAGTACCTGGAGTACAATCCTTTGCCCTTGTATAGGGTGGGAACCCTCTCTATGGCTCTGAGAGCCAGGAGGGAAGAAACCTCTGCCTCTAAGGCAAGGGTCTCTGATGGATTTGCAGGTGGAAAGGATCTGGTTCTCATCTTGGAAATTTTTTGAAGCTGAGAACCAGTCCCTGGCTTACTACTTCCAGGACCCACTTGTCTGATGTCAGAGACTTCCAGTCCTGGACAAAGTAAGCCAGCCTGCCCCCTACAGGTATTAGAGAATCGGCCCGGGCAGACCCATCAGGGTGTCTGCTTGGCTGGGGCTTTAGGCTGAGGGGTGGATGCAGGCCTGCTCATTCCCCATCTGCCTGTCCCTCTGAAGAACCCACTCTGAGCATAAGAAGAGGAGGCCTGAGCCTGGTAAAAAGGCCTTTGGAAAGGCCTGCCCCTGCCCCTGGACTGCTGCCTTTGAGGAGTGGCTTGCCTTTCTTTGGCCTGAGCACTCCTGTAGGTGGTCCTGTACGCGTCCATCTTTTTCATGTAGTTCTCTGTCTGCTCCCCAAACAGAGAATTACCAATAACAGGGAAATCTATGGCCTTAGCCTGGGTATCCTGTGATAGGCTAGTACATCTGAGCCAAGCCATCCTCCGAAGAGCCACAGTTGTAGCCATGACTCTTGATGAAACATCATTGGAGTCCGCAGCAGCATGAAATTGCACCTTGGATGCCTCAATCCCATCTGCAGCCACCTGCTCCAGCTCCTTGGCAAGCTGGTCAGGGGCCTGTTTAGCCAGAGCCAGCACAATGTCCCATCTGGACTTCTGGTATCTAGCTGTGTAGGCCATATAGTTAGCCTGCCTGGGTCCCAAAGATGCTGCCATGTACTGTTTCTTTGCCATGGCATTAGTCCTCCTGGAGTCCTTATCTGGGGGGGTGTGATGCCAAGGGGACATTTGCCTTATCACAGGTGGCAGCCTGCACTACCCCAGCATGGCTGCTTTGCTGAGAAAAGAACTCTGTGTCTGAGCCTGAAAGAGTGTACGTCTTGTCCATTCGTCTGTCCACAAGAGGTATGGAGTTAGGAGTCTTAAGAATTTTATTTGTCTGTTTCCCAAAAGATTTATGGAGGGGCATAGACAGTCTCCTGGACTCTGGGATGTCCATCATTTCAACAAAATCAGGCTCCTCCTGATCCTCTACTGCTTCTTCCATAGGAAGCTGGAGGGTTTCAGCCACTTTTTTGTAAAACATAAAGTGGGAAGGGGACTCAGAAAGCCTAGGAGGAGAAACACTGAAGGTCTGTCTGGGGAGATGTCCAGGTCAATAGGCACATCCAGACTTTCATAATCACCATGATCATCCTCATACTCTCCCTCCTCCTCATTCGGTTCATAAAATTCTTCTAAAATGTAATCTGGAGCCGGGGGAACCGACCGAACCGAACCCCTGCCAGATGGTGCCGGTTCAGCCGGAACCAAAGTAAGTGATTGCACTATTCTTATCGCCTTGGCTATCTCATCAGCGGTCGGAGTATGAATTTCTGGATCCGAAATGGACGATTTATCTTTTCCTTTTCTTTCAACCGGAACCGATTCCTCAGAATCGGCTCTCCTTTTGCCCAAAGAAGTATCACCCTGGTCAGAGGGCACTCCTTCTGGTTCGGTCGGAACCGAACCGGGCTGGCCATCCGGGTCAATGGACTTCTCGGCCTCCCTTTCTCTCAGTCTACCTAATCACTTATCCAGGGTAGCTTTGTGAAAATTCTTACAAATGTGGCAGTCTGAATCGAGGTGGTCAAACCCCAGACAATAAACACAGGTGGTGTGGGGATCAGCCTTAGCAAACATCCCCACACACACTGCAGTGTTGAAACCCAGTGGGCCCGTTTTTTTTTTCGTAGGTTTCTCAGACATGGCCAATCCTATCCAAAACTTACCCTTTTTTCCGCAATCCGCCAGGCAAGACTCCTCTATCGGTTCCTGACCGTGTTACGGGTCTTGGAAAAAACCATAATAAAAATCCTCTTTTTTTTTTTTAGAACCGATACGGACCGGTTACCACACTAATAAATTCACAAATTTTTTTACCTGAACTGATCGGTTCAGCTGAACCAATCCACAATTTACAAGTTCCACACAGAAACTAAATGCAAAACCTATCTAGTACTCACGGTACCACAGACAGAGACTTAAACTGACAGATTCGGTAGCAGCAATTCGGTAGAAACCGAGCAAAAAACGACACTTTAACCGACTTTTTTGAACCGAGCAAAGGAGAAATCTCCGGAGCAACTGTTCAGTGAGGCGGAGTAAAGAATCTGATGGTTGGAGTTTAAACAGCAGCAGACAGGGGCTTCAACCGAGCTCTCGGTGAACATTCCATGCTGGCCATGGAAAGTTTAACTCTTCGTTCTCCGGGGCAGTTGAAAGGCAGGACCTAACTGCAATAGTCAGAATACAGCAAGATTTCATGTTGTTTGAAAGGCTTTCTACGCTGAAAATTTAATATCATTACCTAAAGATGTTTCTGAGATACAGGTGGACAAATAAATGTAAAAAAAAACTGGTACATGTAGGAATTTTTGTTGCTCTGTATCTCAAAACCACAAATCCGATTCACATAAAATTTGGCAGATTAAGATACCTACCCCCGGAGATTATGCATGTGAAATGTCATGCAAATCCATTGAATGGCTGCAAAGTTATTAAGGTGAAAATTATGCATAACTGGATGACAGTGTGCAAAAAGTACTTTAACCTTCATTATACATATACATTTTCCCATAGGAAATCATGGAAAATTAAAAATTTAACTTAAGAACGGATTAATATTTTCTCACCAAACCTTCAAAAGGCACATCTGTGACCCAAAGGCTTTCTACCATGAAAATTTCAGACCACAACATAAGGGCATTTCTGAGATACAGGTGGACAAAGAAATGTGGAAAAACTGGTAAATTTAGGATTTTTCAACAGTTTCCATCTCACAAACCACATAACGGATTTGCACAAAATTCTGCAGGTCAAGGGACCTTCCCCTTGAGATTATGCATGCAAATCCATTGAGTAGTTCCAAAGTTATTAAGGTTCAAACTTTTGGGTTTACCGCACCAGTTCAAAATATATACAGTAAATAGGATAATATGTTACAGTGAATTACAAAGCTGTAATTCCATCAAGAGGTTCTGGGGACATAGATAACCTTGAGAGTGAAGATTGAGAGGTTTCTGTGTCCCCAGAAACTTGAGATGGAATTTCAGCCGAGTATTTCACTGCAACCTATTTTTATTTTTTGTAATATATGGATAAGAGAACCTTGCGAGGTCTTATTTGGTGAAGATTCGTGCAGACTGACGTGTTCAACGAGGAATCGGGAAGTTGTGTGTGTGTTTTTTTTTTGAAGAGTTGAACAGGAAAGTGCAGGAAACAGTTCCTTTTAACAGTAAGGGGAAAATGTAGGAGGCAGTATAGCGTAGTGGTTTAAGGCTCTGAGCTGCAAATCTGGTGACATCCAGCAGACCAGACCTGGATTTGAATCCCACAGCTTCCACTTGCATACTGTGTGACCCTGAGCAAGTCACTTAACTTCCCTGTGCTCCCAGGTCGCTCCTGTAAAAAAGCTTTCAGGCCATCCTGGTGGCGCTGAGGGTTGAGGCACTGGACGCCACACCTCGTGCTGGGCCAGCACCTGGGTTCAGGAGCAAGCTCGGGCACCGGGGGTTGGCAGGGGCGGGTGAGGATTGAGCGCCCGAGGGGCTGCTCTCCTTCCCATGGGGGAGGTCAGGGATTGCCCAGTGTGCCAGCAGCTTCTGGTGGAGACCGGGGGTGCTACAGCACGCTCGGCGGCACATAATCTGTGTGTCCTGACGCAGGCAGGGTTTGCCGTGTACACCTTGTGTCGGGGATGTGCACACACATGGGGGGGAGGGATCTCCAGAACAAGGAAAAGCCTGGTCTGAGGGGTAGGCGATGGGCATGGCACACAGCGACAATGGTGACGAAATCCACCGTTAGGGTTACCACTCCTTGCGCCCCCATGACCACCCCACCCCCACCAACAGGCATTGGGGTCATTGGTCCTAACTCTCACCCCATTCTCCTATACTGCACCACTTCAGCTTATTTACACATGGAATGGGGTGAGAGTTAGGGCTGATGACCCAAATGTACACCCTAATGCCTGTTGGTGGGGGCAGGGTGGTCATGGGGTGCAACCCCCCAGCCATTTTGCCCAACAAATTTAACAAGGGATCCAAGAAACGAAACTCAAAACCATTTAGCTCTGGAATTTCCTGCACCAATTACAGGGTTTACTTACCTCAGGTCCTCCTACTATTCTGCCTATAAATACCCTCTTTCTCTCCTCAGACATCAGGATTAAAGGGTCGCGAGGGCCCCTGGAACGAAGTCAGCCCTCCTCTCCAGCTCTCAAGAAAGGACCCCCCCTCCCCCCGGAGCACAGAGGTACGCAGTCGAATTTTGGAAGCTCATCAGAAGCTACTGGCACCATTTTTTGAATCCGGCTGCTGCCTCACAAGCAAGCTCAGTGCTTTCCAGTGGCTATGTGCTTCTGCCCCGCCGGTGCTGCATGCCGGCTCCCCACCACCCCTACCACCGCCCTTGGTGAGCTCCTCCTTTTATAGGCTGTGTCACATGACTCTCCAAAACCAGCCTATTTCTCCATTTGCAGCTTATCAGCTGCTACCACCAGAGGGCACTCAACCAAAATCTTCGCCCACCTATTTAAAATTCAGGCCAGGATGCTGCTGCCTACATCTTTTATTCTCCTCCAACTGGCAAGTCTATCCTCCCTGCCCCTAGCTGTCCTCCCAAACAGAGAACCCCGCCGTTTTTGCCCCCAAGGCTAACCCCACAGCCTTGCTACGTTGCCCATTCATACACGCCTGCCCAAGATATGACCCATGACCGTTATGGTCTAATTAGGGCCACTATCCTACCACATTTCTTTCACATGGGGCACTCGGTTTTACATACACCAGCCCACTGCCACCCCCCAATTCCCCCTACCTTTCGTCCCTCCACATCTTGCCCTAAACCTCCTTGGGTAAAATTTAAGCATCTCATCACATTTCTCCTGCTCCTGTCTGGAGACATAGAGGCAAACCCCGGTCCCAACACCGCAAATTCAAACACTCACTCCCCCTTCTCCTTCCCTAAAGGCCTACCTGTGGCCTATTATCAAAATTCTCTCTGCTGCAACCAATTGCCTTAACACTGCGCCCTGAAATCCTAGTCATCTCCAAAACCTGGCTAAAACCACATTATACCGATGCGGAAGTATCCTTACCAGGGTACACAATAATCAGGCGTGACCGCCAAGGAAAAAAGAGAGGCGGAGGCATGGCTATGTACATCGCCAATAGTTGCCAGTTCACAATAGTGGACATCCCTTTATTCCCTTGAAAGATAGACTCCTTACTCATCAAAATCTTACTCCCTAGTTCCACCCCCATATACGTGGCAGGCTCATACTGCCCCCCCAGTACACCCCACTGAAGACATGCTTTCCCACCTGGTCACCTTACAGTCTCTAGCGGCTGGGGGTGAGCTCCACGTCACCGGCGATTTCAATATAAACTGGCTAGGACTAGATAAAGCCCACCTGAAGACCAAAATTAAGGCCCAGAACCTCACTCAACTCATTACTGATCCCACCAGACTAAATCACAAAACTCTAAACCACACCTTACTAGACTGGGCTCTCACCTCCCACCCCCACAAGATTCTAAGCGCAGGCCTCCTACCCGATTCCAAAAGCGATCATCGTATGATCTTCATGATCAGGAAGGTGCACAGCCCCACTGCCCACCCCCCCAAAGACACTGAGCACCAGGTCCTATAACTCCCTCAATTTAGCTTCCCTCCTGTTGGATTTAGGTCGGATAAACTGGTCTTTCATCTCTGAGGCACCCTCCATTGACATAGCCTTCGAGGCTTTCAAAACCAGCTTCCTTAAAGTCTGGGACAAACATGCCCCATTACGTTCGAAAAGAGTCAGAGGAACGCATCTCCCCTGGATCTCTGCAGACATAATCAGAAAATGCCACTCCAGGGACCACGCCTGGAAAGCCTACAAGAAGATGGGCACACAGGCTTCCCTCACTACATATAGATCCCTTCGTAACGCATGCACAAACAGCATTCGCCAAGCGAAAAAGATCTACTTCCTATCAGCTTTCAGCAAAAACATAAATCAACCAACTGATTTCTGGAAATCTCTCAAATCCCTGCTCTCCCCCCCACCCAACCTGCACCCCCTACACTGCAAGTCCAGGGCACCCTCATCTCTGACCCCATCTGTGTAACTGAAGCTTTTATCACCCACTTCTCCAGCTGTGCCGAAAGCTCCTGTCCTCCCTCCCGATACCACCCCCCAGTTCCCCCCACCGTACATGCTCCCCTCAAACTGCCCCCCCCAGCTCTACCATTCTCCTTCTGCCCAGTATCCCAAGCAGAAGTCTTCCGCTCCCTACGGGCTTTAAACCCAAACAAAGGTAAATGCCCAACATCCCTGGATGCTAAGATGCTTTTCCTCTCCACCCCAGCCATAGCCGCCCCTCTAGCCGACCTTTTCAAGCTATCCTTCCCTTTGGGCAAGCTACCTATGGCCTGGAAGCTGGCCACCGTTATACCTCTGCCAAAAGGTGGAGACCTCTCCTCCCCAGGAAATTACCGACCCATCTCCCTACTTCCTATCCTGGCCAAATTACAGGAACGACTGGTCCTGTCCCAACTCACTCCGTACCTAGACGCCTTCTCCTTTTTCACACCTTTCCAATCGGGTTTCCAAAAATCCCACTTAACCATCACCTCCCTGCGTCGTATCACTGGTGACATTCTCACGAGCATGGACAAAGGAAATATCACCTCTGCCATCTTCATTGACCTAGCCAAGGCCTTTGATACCGTCTCCCACTCCCTACTCCTCTCCAAACTCACTGACACAGGGCTCTCTACACCGGCCACTGAATGGTTCCATGACTACCTAGTGGGCAGGAAACAAGCAGTCAAACTAGCCTCTCACACCTCTCACCCCTTGCCAGTCTCTGGTGGAGTCCCTCAAGGTTCAATTCTAGGTCCCCTACTCTTCTCCGTCTTTCTAAACGACCTCCCAGCAGCGTGCTCCCACTCTTCATATCCAGATGTACGCAGATGACACTGTCCTATATGCCTCTGGTCCCACAACACGCAGCGTAGCAGCCCTCCTCCAGGAAGATTTCAACGCCATCCAGAACTGGTTTAGGTCAAACCAGTTATTTCTTAACTCTAAAAAAAAATGTATCGTTAACATTTGGCTCCCCACAAAGACTCTCCCGCCAAGTCCCCTGCCCCTCTTTCAAAACCTTGGATGGGACCCCTCTGGAGAACTGTACTAGCTTCAGATATCTAGGCATCTGGCTAGACCAACACCTAGATTTCTCAGCTTACATTAACTCTTTACACAAGAGGCTGCTCCCCAAACTTGGCGCACTATACCGTAACAAAAGCTGCCTCTCCACACAGACAAGGCACGCCATTGTCCAAAAAATTATCCTTCCCATGCTCGACTACGGCGATATAGTTTACTCTATCACCCCGGGGTCTGCCCTGGCCAGCCTAGACACCCTGTTCCACTCCTTCTGTCGTTTCATCCTCGACTGCCCGCAATCAACACACCATTGCAACCTTTACAGCTCTTTAACCCTGCCATCCCTCCATGTCCACAGACAAACTAACTGTGCTAGGTTCGCAGCCAAATATTGGTCCCTCTCCCTTCCCCCCTACCTGACCTCTGCCCTCTCCCAACAACCTCCACCTGCGTACTCCCTTAGGAGTATGGACCCAAGACTGCTACACGTCCCGTTTATGCGCACATCCAAAGACCAGGCCACTTTAATTACTGAATCCCACAGACTGGAACGCCTACCTGCCCCCCCTTAAGACACGCACCAAACCCCTACCTTCGCAACCGATCACTCAAAGCGCACTTCTCCTCCAGCTGCTCCTGCTTCAATTAACAATTCTAATGTCATGCTGTTATAACCTAAAATGTATTGCAAAGTACTCTACCCTCTGGTTCGTTACACTGTATGTATCCTACCCCTGTCTGTAATTTTTCTCCCAAATTGTTAAGGTACAAGCCTTTGTTTATTTTTGTACTGTCTATGCATTACTAGCTATGTATTTGGGTCTCGGCCCCCAGGTCGCATCTGGAGTCGAGCATGTTGCTCAGTATGCCTTCCTGGTAAATCCCGTAAATAAATAAATAAAATAAATAAGTGGTGGTAACTCTAAAGGTGAATTTCCTCGCTTTTGTCACTGTAAAAAACCCTAACTGTTGCATTAACATAGTTTTTTTGCAAAGAATATATATATATACACACACACACACACACACACATAATATTACATATATTGTGCATGTCTATCTTGGTACTTGCTCAGCTAGAGTCTGTGAAGCTTATAAGTGGTACAGGACACAGTTGGTCTTCACCCTGTGTGTATTCCTGGTTTACTTACCTTTGTATTGTGTGATTTGTCCTGTATGTGGATATTACATTCATATATATATATAAAGCTACATCACTGTCGGACAAGTGAGCATTTATCTTACCTGTGGCGCAGTCTTGACATTACTCTCTGTGAGCACTAACCCCACATCTGCCCACCTAGCCTCATGCTTCTCACAGCAGCATAGTTGGGGGGGACATATTGTCCTTTGAACTTCCTTGGACCTCTGCAGAATGCTACAGATGGAAAATGGACAATATGATTTCCTCACCATGACTGTTGTGAGGAGTGGATGGGGTGGGGGGTGGGGGGAATACCAGTGCCCAAGTTTAAAGCACCAAAAAGTAAGCATAAAAATAACTGTGTGAAAGCTGCCCCAATGATTTAGCAGCAGCACAAAAGATCTTGCATCTGGAATGGCCTTGATTTTTTCATTTACTAGGTCAGCAGAGGGCAGCACATCAGTGAGGATGCACTTACTCTGCAGGGAGCTGCACTGTTCTACAGCAAGCTCCATGTTTGATCAACAAACCAGCTGTCCCTGATTTTGCCTCAACATTTTCCTCTGTCCCTACTAAAATTTGTGTAAACCCTTTGACTGAATATTATTTTTTATATATTATTTATTATGTATTTTTTGTTCAAACTGTATATAATTGTTATACCTTATGTGTTTTGAACCTGACTTGACTGCATTTCCTCTGCTTATTGTACGTGTTTTTTTTTTAAATTTTTACTCCTCCTTTGCTCCCCAGCCGACCACTCCTTTGGGTCACCTAGGACCCTCGCCGGCACTCTACCCCCTCCACCAGCCACCACCCTACATGTCAGCCCCCTGGGTAACTCAACGTAACCCTTCGTCAGATGGGTCCCTCCCTGAGGGGGCAGGTGCCGGGGGGCCGGCCAGCGCAACTTGTTTGGCCTGGGTGATGCTGGGGTGGACCGAGCTAGTCTGGGGCTTCATGGTGGCGTGGCGCCGGCAACTGTCATTCAGCTGACCAGGGAGCCATTTTCCTGATTTTTCATCTGGAGTGCAACGTCCGGGACGTCAAGGCAAGGGCCGACGTCCGTTGTGCGCCTACGTAGTGGGAGCCAACATGCTGCAATACCCTGGACTCCGCCAGAGGTCGGGAGACACCAGGCCGCGGACCGTCCCTCCCCCCAGGAGATAGCAAGCCATCGCAGGACGCTCACGCCATCTCCCCCAGCCGGCCCTCCAACACCTGGGTCCGTTCCCAAATCTGGGGTGTCGCCAACAGAAATCCAACCACTGTGCCAGCGGACCAGCCTGTTGTACTTCTAATGTTTTTTGTGACTATGTATTTGACATGGAAGCTTTGTAAATGAGCACTTGTGCTTAAAGTAAAAAAGCATTAGAGTTACAGACTTCATCTTCTTCGGAAAATACATTTTACACCAAGCCACTTATTCTGCCAGCTTCCTAAGTGGATATCGCCATGTTTTAGATATGCCCCTGGTTTTGGACCTTTGTCCCTGATTTTTTTTTAAGCCTTGCCCCTAATTTACAAAGCAAGGGTCTGGAAGATATGTTTGGTAGCATCACATAGAAAACCACCACTTCACAGCCATGTGCTGCAATACATTGAAATCTGTCAGGTTGGGGGACAGTGGGAACTATATAAAAAAGACAAAAAAAAGTCACGGAGAAATTGAATAGCAATCACGGAAAAATTAAATAGAAGTAAAGCAAGCTCTGATTAAAGCCGAAATGGCTGGTAATGCATTACCTGATAAGGGACATACACGTAGATACAAACATGTACATTACCCAGGCCCTTCTTTCCATTGCTAGCTCTCCTGTCCTCCACTTGAATATGCTGTAGTTGTTGCCCCCTTGTACATCTTCTACCCTCTTTCCATAATCTGCCTCTCCCTAATGCCAGTTCCCCAAACCCCACCTTTGCCATTCAGCCCCCTGTCCTACCATTATGTGAGTTGCTTTTCACTAACATCCTTGCCCCTGAATTATCTGCTTCTCCCCCAGCACTTGTCAGCTATTTTCTGGCAGCTGCTCTATCTCTTCTTTCTGCCCACCCCACCCACACAGATTTACCTGCTCCTCTTCTCTCCATCACCAGCTTCCCTTGCACCCTTTCCACCACCTCCCACACATGGTAACCCCACATTCTAGGGGCATGGATATAGTTCAGTCTCTGCACTTTGGCAGTTCCACTGGAAGTGCTGATTTGTCTCCCAGCTGTTTATTGTCTTTTGCTTCCTGGACAAATAACGCCATAAAAGTGCTAAGCAACTGGCTGTCCGAGATTCAAGACTGGATGTCCTCTGACTGGCTGAGACTGAACCCTGGCATGATGGAGGTACTGGTGATAGATCCTGATCTTAGGCATGATGTAGATGCTTCCGGGGAGGTAACAGCGTTGTTCCTTGGGTCTACTCTTTTGATGGCATCTACTAAAGAGAGAAATCTGGGCATCATCTTTGATGATGGGCTGTCGCTTGACATGCAGGTGTAATCTGTCCACTTACCACTTAAGGAATGTCGCCTGGATTAAATCCCTAATTCTGCCTGATGTCAGGTCCGCAGTGGTACACGCCTTTGTCACGTCAAGGCTGGAGTACTGCAACACTCTCTACTTCGCGATCAGTGGTGGGAATCTCTGTCGACTGCAGCTGGTGCAGAACGTAGCGGCCAGGTTGCTGACGGGCCTGCCCAGATCCTGTCATGTGACTCCAGTCCTATGGGATCTGCACTGGCTGCTTGTCAGATTGAGGATCATCTTCAAGGTGGGCATGCTCACCTATAAGGCTCTATACGGCTCTGGCCCTGGCTACCTGAGTGACCTCCTGACCTGACCCCTGCCCTTCCAGTGTGCTCCCTTTGTTCCTCCACCAAGAGCCTCCTAGCGGTTCCAAGGGCCAGGCTGAAAACCTAAGGGAACCATGCATTTGAGGTGGCCATCCTGGTCGTCTGGAACTCACATCCCAGATCCCTGAGGGAGGCTCCATCAGTGGAGGCTTTTAAGAGGGTCCTAAAGCCCATCTCTTTAAAGAAGCCTTTTCTGGTTAACCACACCTGATTTTTGTGTTATTTATTTATTGACATTTATTTATTATGGATTTTAAATTAATTTGTTTTAATGACCTTGTATGTATTTTTATATAATTCTTACCATGTCTTATTCCTTTTGTAAGGCACCCAGAGCCCTCAGGATTGGGCCGCATAAAAATAAAGTTTTACTTACTTACTTACGGATCCCAGTTATTAATCAGCGGAGGGAAACTTTATTCACCATTTATAAAATGGAAAAGATAACGTTTGCCCTTAATGACAGTGTGGAGCAGTTTACACTGCGTTGGACCAAATGCAGTTAGTATGCTATGAATGCAGACCAGGACTTTGTGCCATAATTTACTGCTGTACACGGTGATGCAGTATTTGTTTTACTACCACCTCAACACTACAGGGATGGGTTGGCTCTGCTACCCTTCCAAAGTCTTTAATTCCCAGCTTCCCTCCCCAGCTTTGTGCCATCCAGTAAGACACAGAATGTATAACTTTGTAATATAGTATTCTTGATTACAAATGTCATGTTCTGATATGATGTATACAGATGTATGGTGCACTTCCTTTTTAATAAAAAGTAATGTTACAAAAAAAATTGCCTGCCTCAGCAACTGATTTTTATTTCATCTGCAACATTTTAAAATTCAAAGCGTCAATAAGCCTGCTGCATACTAATTGCTGGGCTCTCATCCTGTCCCCCAGCACAGATTGGGCTCGCTGCCTCACTGTCTGGCCACTGTAAGCCCTGCACGTTCCACCAGACAGTCTTCCCTCAATGCTTTGTATCTTGGCAGTTTACTGTAATGTGTGTGAATGGCAGAGTAACAACTACATTATAGGCAGAGGTCGGGTTATCAGAACTGATAGTGCCAACCAACATAACAGTTGCTGTGACGCAAGTACTATATTTAAAAGCAGTAAAGCTGTCAGCTGTAGGAGGGGGACAGTGCAGCATGTTGCGGAGCTGTACCAGTGTGAGCCGAGCAGTGTATATACGCGCCTGAAAAATCAAAAATACCTTGATGGGTACACAAACCCACCAAAACAAGGATTGTCATGTGCCACAGCGGAGTTGCCTGCAGTGCTTTCCATGCAGTTTACACTGCCTGATCTGCAGTCATTCGCAATGGTGCCGATCAGGCAGTGTAAATGGGCCATTTGTCTGAGCTGGTCAGAACACTCCAGTACACTTATTTAATTCAGTGTTTAACCAAGAAAGACATACTGAGCTGATAACAGCTACTTTCCAGCTGCACCCTGAGGGGGAAGGGTGAGGAAGAAAATACAGTAGGTATGAGAATAACAGAACTTTAACAGAACACATCATTAAGCACAGCAAATTACAAGAAATAAGTGTATCAGTATAGGCTCAAAGTTCAACTTCAGTACAGATGTGCATAGTAATAGTAAATACAGTGGAAAAAACTGAAAAGCACAAGGTGCACAAGGTAGATGCAAATTGCGCTAGCAGGTTCAGTGAACAGCTTCAGCTGGGTTGTAAAAGTAGAGGGAGGGAACACCAACCAAAATGTGAGCAGGCACAGTTGGGGGAGGGGTGGCTGTCAGAACTATGAGGTCAGGGACAGTTGCAGGATAGAGATATAAAGTCAGGAAAAGAAGGTGGAGGAGGTAGACAGAGAGGAGGAAAGAGGACCAGAGTTTAGGGAAGTGGCATGAGGAAAGCAGTTTGGCTAGTAACAGATTTCCTGTATGGATGGAAAGAGAATGGGAAACAGTGGTAAGGGGTGGGGGGTTGGGTGGTAGGAAGGGAGCCAGTCAGAATTTAGATATAAAGGAGCCACAGTGGGTAAGGTGCCTGGCATCAAGGGAAGGGATGGAGAGGGAGGAGTAAAAAGAGAGCAGTGGTGGGTATGTGGGGAATAGTCCAAAGCTAAATGGCAGAAGCGGTGAAAGAGAGGGTCCAGTCTAGCTGGGATGGATTTGGGAGCCGAACTGTAGACTGTCACCATAGTCAAAGATAGGGAGGATCGTGTTAAACAGTTTCACGGCAGGCAGGGAATGGGATGTGTGCTTTGTTCCTGTGTAGAGTGCACCAGGATTGGGGTGATGCTTAAGGTGGACAGCATCAATATGTGCTCAGAAATCAAGGTCATGATCAAGCCAGACCCCAAAGCACTTAAAGATCAAGCCAGACCCCAAAGCACTTAAAGATCAAGCCAGACCCCAAAGCACTTAAAGAAGGAGACATCCTCTATCGTAGCACCATCAAGGGTATGGAATGAAGGCAAGAGGGGGTGAGTCTGGTACGCCTTTTCCGGGAGCCAGAGGTCAGGAAAACAGTTTTCTTGTCATCAAGGGACAGTTACTGTGACTGGAACCAGCACTGAATATTGTCAAAATCCAGTTGCACCACCTCTTCTCATTTGCTGATCAGGACGGGTAGAGGAACCTTGGGTATTGAATTGTTTGAGGGTCCTTCCCAAAGGGGCAGGGCGGAATTGACTAAACCTTGCATGCTGTAGAAACACAAGACCTCAGTGTCATGGGCCTGTTAGCAGTACCGGCAAGTACCCTGGGTGTGTCTACCTCAGACATACTATAAAGTTGAACAGAATCAGGTCTCCACTGAAAACTCGGTGGTGCATCTCAGCTATGCTGTTTCAAGCTTGTAAATAAAACAAAAACAAGTAAAACAGTCATTTTAATGTGAACTTAAATTATCTTGATTTTAAAAGCTTCATGATTCAGTGATCAAGAGGGCATGCTCAGTATTACTATAAATGATTTATAACTTAGAATATTTTGGCTTAGCCCTTTCTCCTGGAGAATTTATCTGTTAAAATATTTATTGGTTCCATGCTGTGTTTTTTTTTCTTTTTTTTAATCACTAAAAAGTACCTCACATCCTGGCAATACACCTAGATGGAGGTGGTTGAACCCCCCACCACCCCACTCAAACTGCTGGTTTTACCAGTGTTCCACGTATTTTTGAGTAGTATGTTTCTTTTCCCCTTACAGTTAAAATATGATTTAAAAGTAATCAAGTACGTGATGTAGTTGAAATATTGGGACAGACTCTAAATTAGTTGCAAATTGGAATGTAAAATGTTATACAAATTTAGTGTGTGTTATGCACAATGTATTTCAGTGAGTTACATGCTGATAGTGCAGGCACCGTTGTAGATAAAATGCACACTGCAACCATCACATTCAAAGGCACTGACGACTGTATTAGAGCCTGTTTACTACGGGAGATAATGTTTGCTAGGTTATCCCTACACTTCAAAAAACTAAAACAAAAAGATACCTTGGTATATTTCAACTTCCTCTTATAAAACCACCAGGGGAGGTGGACAGAAGGCTTGGCTTAGAGCATTCAGATACAACTGCTGGGTCTCTTGGGGTCAGTTATGGGAAGATGCACAGACTTCTGCTGCGGAGCTCTTTTTTTGTTTCATTGTGCATAATTTTCCTTTTCATTCTTAATCTGTAGTACTTTTCATTAACAACACAAATCTCAGGCTGGAAGGTACTGTAGGACATGACTGAGGGACAAAGGAAGGGCCATGTGGATGAGGGAAAGGAACTTAAAATAGTACAGTAATGAAACTACTCCGTATCTGTGCACACTGCCCACCTGAAGTCATGGTGAAGAACATGGAGTGTGGGCCCTGGCTTGAGATTCTGTGAGATCCTCTCTAATCACTCAGAATTTTTTGCGGGATCTGAGACAGTGCCAGACGTAGCACACTTTAAGCACTGGCAGAAGGGTCCTCTGTTTAACAGGTCATCCAAATGATAGTAGCACCAGTGCAACACCCCTCTAATACTACATTGCGGTATCAGCATTGGATTTAAGACCAAGACCTGTGATGTGCAGCTTGAACCCATGTTCTTTTGAGGGTCTCGAACTCGCATGACTGCTACCAGCTAAGCCACACTGACACATTATCATAGCACTGTATTTGTCACTGGTGTGTGAGCAAAAAATGAAGCATACACTTTCAATAAAAAAACTAATTTTGGTAAGCTAAATATATCTTGACAAATTGAACTTTTCCTGCCACCTTTAGCAATGTTTATTTTTTGTGCTCATCTGAACGCCTGTGGTTGAGTGATTACTTTTAAGTGGTAGTAATCTTCGCTTAGCCTGCCAAGATGCTTCATTCACTGGAACTGTAGGAAACGGCTGATGTTCTCTTGCTGTAGTAATGGGTGCTTCAGTGGTGCCCAGCTGTAGAAGATTAGTTCAGATTTGTTACATTTCAGGGGCAGATTTGCTGCAAGATAAGGAAATTGTTTTTGTCCGCTGTAGGAAGTAAAGTATTGCATCATTGCTAGTGGAAGTCTTTTGGTCTTTATGTTTTACTTTAGTGTTTAGAGATCCCAGCAGTGACATTGCTGCAGTGCAGTACAGCAAAACAACAGATCGCAGGGCACTTAAGAATAGTGGGGAGCACAGTCCAGGGAATTTGTAGAAAACAGGGTCCACACTGGACAAATGAGTAGCACAACAAAATAAGCAGAGTCTATGAAACAGGGTCAGGGAGAGGAGCGTCGACTTTCTCCCCTCTCTGGAAGCCAACTTCCAGATCCTGGAGGTCGACGCAGGTACAGCCGGCCAGCTCCATTTTCTAATTGTTTTCCTCCCTAGCCCGCGAACTGTGCAGTGGGCGGGGTGGCTGGCTTATGCCTCCGCGGAAGCAGCCATATGCCCTGGACAGGGGACCACCCCCTTCTGGGCGGCGTGCCTGTGCTGGCGCCCAGCCACCACTGGGTGTCAGGCTACAGCATGCAGAACTGACCCACCCCTTCCCGAGGAAGGAGAGCAGTCTACGGACGCTCAATCCTTCCTCACCCCAGCCGACCCCTGAACAACCCGAGTGCATTTCTGAACCCGGGTCACCAGCGTGGAACGAGGTGTGACGTTCAGCGCCTCAACCCTCAGCGCCACCGGGCCGGCTGTCTATGAAACTTTTGAAACCAGGTGCTAACCATTAGAAGTTCTCGTTATTTTTTCATGGTGTGGACCCATTTTCAATGATGCAGCACTACTTTTTGTGTTTCACTGTATGCTTGCACTTACTCCACTTATTAGCTCTTTCGCGAGAGTTCTTCTTGCCACTAGCAATGACAAGCTATGATGCCAGTAAATTTTTCTCGTGTTCTGGGACAGCTGTGTTAGATCAACACAGAACTGGTGGGGTGACTTAAAATTGGCTTTGTAGTGTGCCCGGCTCATTCCACTAGGGCTTCCTTTGTCTAGATTGCCAAGACATAACCTGCTATTCTTGCAGTTAGCGCTGTCAGTCTGACCAGTGGTTCAGAAAATTAAACCCCAACCACCCACTGTTGTAGATCTGATGCTAGCCAGCTAGCTTGGCCAGCCAACGCAGTTGACAGTCACTCTAGATCTTACTTCGAGGATATCTATTGAAGCAGGCCACACCTATGGAACTATAGCAGTCAGGCAGTAGGATCACACAGAAACTTTTCTAGCTAGCAGTGTACGAGGGTTCACCCACATCTACGTCATATGCCGACGTCATCCTATCCTATAAGAATGGGTGGTCCCCACGCCATCCTCAATTCTTTTCCCGCTGTCGACCATTACACATCGGACTTCACAGAGATCCGCCAGCTTCTGTTGACCACCTTTCGCCGAAGCATTTCATCGAACTTTACCTTTTTATTTTTCTCTCCCTAGTGTGTATCACTCTAGCGATAAAGTAATTTTCCAACTTTGTGTATGCCAAGCTCCGCCTCTGGGAACCTCTTCAAGAAGTGTGCCTGCAGGCAGACGATCTCTGAGAATGACGACCACGAGATCTGCATTGGCTGCCTAGGCCCAGAACATGACACCCAGGCTTGTGTGATCTGCTGCAATTTCAACCAGGGTGGAGACCTTGGAAACTTTTCTGCTAAAGCAGAAGGTCACCCAGATGGAGAAGGCGCTTCAGATGTGAAGTTCCTCTGCTTCCCCTTTGACATTCTCAGGCTCTCAGCCCTCCAAGTCTCAGGACAAGTCAGTGGGGATGTATAATGATCGAGACAAGGACCATCCTAAGGAGAAAACCCAGTCCTCCTCATCACGCTCCTGGTCGCCGCTCCATGCACCGACTGCGGCAGGAGCATCCTTGTCATCAGGGATGGCCCCTTCTGCCTTGCATGCCCTTTCCCCTGTAGGGCTACCGTTGGCAGCTCCCCCCACCAATCTCTCAGTGGCGAGTGTCAGTTCCAAGGACTCTGGTGCCCCACTGACATCTCACCTCCTGCTGTTTAGGCCCTTGTTTTTGGTGAGCACTTAGTCAGGTGGCTCAACTGGCTCATCGTTGTCAGCAAGCTCGGCTCTGGTGGTTGCCAGGACACATTCTACCCCTGCCACGAGCCTCGGCCATTTCTACGGCTGATCCCTCGGATCCGGAACCTCTTGTCTCCCCTGAGTCTCCTTGGCCTGAGCCCTGGTTGCCATCACCTTCTCCACTGCCAACCCACATTGGGTAGCCCCCAGCCTGTCCAGCCACCCTTCCCAATGCCAGCCCTGGTGCTGACCCCAGCTTCCCCTCAGTTGATGCCGACGGATCTGACGCAGATAGCGGTGGACTTCCACTCCATCCTTATTGCATTGTGTGATTTTATGCAAGCTAAACTTGCCCCCAACAAGGCCCATCTCCCAATGGTCCCCTGCTCCTCCAGCAGGGCCATGACACAAACCTGTGGACCAAGGACCCTCACTCCCCCCCTCAGGACTCAGATGAGAGCAGGTGCCATCTGAATCTCATCCCACCGGATGAAGATGGAGGATCTCCTTCTTATCATTCCTCCTCCATGGTCTTGTCCGACGGCAAAGAGACCCTGAGGTACATACTGCGGTCTCCTCTGCATGACCCATCCTTTGTCTTGACGATGAGACAGCTATAATTGGCCATGGGCTTCGACACTGAGGAAGAAGATTCTACTCATTGTCAACTAGCCACTTATTAGCAGCTGCCAGATGCCCCTCCTTTGGTCATTCCTCCCTTGATTGAGCCCTTCGAAGATCCCACCATGGCCATCTGGCACCAGCCCAACTTGATACCCGCCGTACCCCAGAAGGTGGGCAAATTATACCAGGCTTCTGCAGGAAGGCCTTTCTTCACTGATCAGCCTCAAGCAGATTCGGTGATCATCAATGCCACCAACAGCCGCAGCCAGAGGCCTAAACATCTCAGTTTCCTGCCCCCGGATAACGAGTCTCGGAGGCTGGACCTCATTGGCAAGAGAACCTTCACCTCTGCCACGCTGACCTTCAGGGTGTTGAACTACATCACCTATAAGGTCCAATGCCAAAACCATATCAGGGATCAGGCCCTTGAAACTGCCCGGTCCCTTAGAGGACCCCTTAAAACTGCAGATGATGCAGTCTTTCAAAGCGGGTTCCGATGTTGGCAACCTACTTCCTTAGGGCTGCCTGCGGTGCTGCAGATGCTTCAGCCAGGGCTGTGATGGCAGGCATTTGCCTGCAGACACACTCTTGGTTGTGGGAATTATCCATCCTGAATACCTCCTTTAGCAGCTTCAGATTGCTTGGTGCAGATGTGCAGGACATACTGTTTCAATTGCAAGCCTCTGGCCTCGCCTTGCGGTTGGTTCACTCCATGTACCACACCAACCAGCCAAACAAGTGTGGTCAATGAGTGCCCTTTCAGCAGTCTACTCATAGAATTAAGCTCTCTAACAAGCCTCAGGATAAGTGTCAAGCCACCCCTGCCTTGCCCACCCCCTACTCCACCACACAAAAAATACCCAGAGGAGGTGGTGCTGCTCCAGCTACCCCTACCAGTTCAGCCTGACTCCCTGCCTTCCCCTCCCCCATTCCATAAAGCAGGAGGTGGTAGTAGGAGGATCGCTTCTCCCTGCACTTGGACAAGTGAGTGCAAATCACCAGATGCTTGGGTACTACAGCTCATAGAAAGTGGTCATAGTCTGGAACTTTTTGAGTGGCCTCCAGAAAAACCTCTGGTCCTGTCCTTTTACCCTCCAGACCACATTCAAGTGCTCTGGGAGGAAATCCACTCCTTGTTGTGAAAATGTGACAAAGAACCCGTCCCAGAGACCCAACATGGCAGAGGGTTCTAGTCTCACTTCTTCCTGGTCCCCAAATGCACTAGACCTCTGGGAGCTAAATTTCTTTATTCCGTACTAAAAGTTCCGGATGATAATTTTTCAGGGTCTGCTGCCCCTTCTGCACCAAGGAGATTGGATTTGCTCCCTCAACATGAAAGATTCCTTCCTGCATATCCAGGTACATGCCTCCCACAGATAGTACCTCAGGTTTCATTTCCAGGGAGCAGTCTTCCAGTTCTGGGCCTTGCCCTTTGGCTTGTCTTTAGCCCCTCGGGTGTTTACCACATGCTTGGCAGTGGTAGCAGCTGCCCTTAGGCTGGAGGGACTATTTCCTTACCCGGACGACTTGCTTCTCAAAACCCTGTCCAGGTAGCACCTATTTCACACTCTGGAACATAACCACGTGCCTATTCCAGGATCTAGGGATCAGGGCCAACCTGACCAAGTCACTTTTGACCCCCTGCCAGCGCCTTCAGTACATTGGGGCAGTCCTGGATACCTCTCAGGGCATGGCCTTCCTGCCCCAGGACTGGGAAGATTGCCTTATAGCTGCTGTACAACAGCCGCTACAGTATGTCTTAGTCACAGCCTTCCTCCAGCTCTTGAACCTGATGGCTGCAGCTATAGTTATGGTGCCTCTAGCCAGATTACACATGAGGAGTCCCCAGTGGACACTGAGGGTCCAGTGGGATCAGCATACCGATGACCTTGAGCAACCAGTCCTGGTCTCCTCTCTGGTAAAAAGGGTTCTGCTTTGGTGGATGGAATCCAGTCACCTGTTAAGAGGGGTTCCTTTCCTCATTCCCTTCTCTCAGCAGATCCTTATAACAGATGCTTTGGGGATGGGGTGAAGGGCTCATCCAGGGCCCCACCAGACCCAAGAGACATGGTCCCAGATGGAATTCCCTCTCCACATAAATGACCTGGAGACGCAGGCCATTCTTTCTGCCTTGCAGGCTTTCCAGAGTTAGTTATCCCCAGGTCTTCTGCTAGTGCAGACGGGCAACATTAATGTAGTCCACTATATCAACAAGCAGGGGGGCACTCACTCATACCTCCTTTGCTAGGAAGCAGTGATAGTCTGGTATTGGGCTTTGGATCATGGCCTTGAGCTAGCAGCCATTCATGTTCCAGGCATCCAAAAACGTCCTGGCAGACACCCTAAGCCGATCATGATCAAGAACACATGAGTGGGAGCTGCTGACCTCAGTAGTATAAGACCTGTTTGACAGGTGGGGTCATCTAGAGTTGGACATTTTTGTGTCCCCACTCAACCCAAAACTGCCACTTTTTGCTCGCTCAGTCCAGGGCCTTAAGTTTTCTGGTGAGATACGCTGTCCCTCTCCTGCAAAGGGACATTTCTGTGCACATTTCCTTCCTTCCCTTGCTAGAGGGTTCTGATCAATCTCCAGATGGAAGATGCCACGATTATCCTCATCACCCCTTTCTGGCCTCGTCAAATCAGGTTCCCTTTACTGTAGCAGCTGACAGTGGAACCTCCAGAGTCCCTTCCTCTGTGCACCAGTTTGCTGTCCCAAAACCAGTTCACCCTGGTCCATCCTGACTCAAGATCTCTGCATCTTCACACCTGGCTCCTGAGGACATAGTCATGGCTTAGTTTGGGGTATCCTCCTAGGTGGCTGATGTCCTGTTGGCGTCTAGGAAGCCTTCCACTAGGGCCACTTATTCTGTGAGGTGGAAACGCTTTGCACTGTGGGTTGCTTCACATCAGCTGGATCCCTTCATTTGCCCAGTGAATCAGATTCTGGAGTATTTGCTGTCCCTTTGAGACTCTGACCTGAAGTGCTCCTCTCTTAAAGTGCACACGTCTGCCATCTCTGCCTTCCATATGCCTGTTGTTGGCCGTATGGTGGTACAATTGGAGGTGTCTCATACTTTTATGAGAGACATCCTTCACCTGAAGCCTCCTATCCGCAATCCAGTCCCACCTTGGGACTAAAACTTTGTGTTGGAAAACCTTACTTTGGCTCCTTTTGAGCCGACCACAACATGAGAGCTACGCTTTCTGTCGTGGAAAGCGTTATTTTTAGTTGCTGTTACTTCTGCTCGAAGAATTTCAGAGCTGCAGGTGCTCACGTGCAAGCAGCCTTATTTGATTTTCCACAAAAGCAGGGTCTTTGCATATGAACCCGAAGATTCTTCCTAAGGTGGTGTCTGAGTTTACTTTAACTCAATCCATCCACCTTCCTGTTTATTTCCCAGAGCATGCCAATTCAGGGGGAGCATTGCTCCACACTTTAGATGTGCATAGAATTCTTTGTTACTACGCTTACCGTACAAAGGACTGTAGGAAGTCAAAACGGTTTCTTTTGCCCCTGGGAAAGAGGATGTTGCTGTTTCAAACCATATCACTTATTGCTACAGGAAATAAGGCAGTGATCTTCTGGCACTGTTCGTGGCCTTTCCACTAGAGGCACGGCCGCTTGTTACCTGTTTCAGGAATGTCAGGTGCAGAGATCCATGCTGCTGCTACTTGGAGTTCTGTCCACATCTTTACCAAGCACTACAGTCTGGACATTATCTCTAGGTGCAGGGCCAACTTTGGCCTCCTTGTCCTCCAGGGCCTACTTTCTTAGGTTCAAGGTTTCCTCCACCCACACTGTACTGTCTGATAACAGAACTGCTTGGGGCTCATTCCATAGGTGTGGCCTGCCACAAGAGATACCCTCGAAGTAAGATTGTACAGTTACATAAGAACTTACCACAACAGCAGATCTTCGAGAGGATCTCTTACAGCAGGCCATGCCCTCCCTCCCTCCCTCCTTCCCCCATGGGCCTGGAAGGCTCTTCTGGGTCTGTTAACCTCTTTCTCCACTGTTTTCCTTTTGGCAGAAACCTTTGATTCCTCCTCGGTTCCCTCAGCTGGGACTAGGTAGCTTATGATCTCAGCAGGAGAACTGAAAATGGCACAGGGGATGCCCACTCTTATGAGATAGGTCAAGATCAGTTTATGACGTCGGAGTAGGCAGCACCCTGGTAGACTGCTAGCCAGAAAAGTTTCCATGTAGTCCTAGTGCCTGGCAGCTACAGTTCCTTAGGTGTGGCCTGCTGCAAGAGATCCTCTCAAAGATCTACTGTTACGGTAAGTTCTTGCGTTAACTGTTCTATCTGAAGACAGTGGAGAAATCCACAGTGACACTTAGGGCATTTAGCTTATGAATCATGCCTCTGAACTCTCCCATTAATCATGGGTGTTGATTCCATGAGTCAGCAGTGATATTCAAGTTCACTTGAGCTGAAGGAAGGAACAAAGACGCAACTCCTGAGTACCAGTATCTTAATGATCTTTAATTTTTAATATGCCACCTCTAACAACATTAGAAACTGACAGTTTGTGGACTTCCTCAGGGTTTGGTGGTCATCTAGTTAATAAAACATTAAAGTGACTTACCAGGATTTGACTTCTATTTTATTTTTGTTGCTTATGCATGGGAAGTCTTTCTGGTTCCAAATTCCACGGCAGCTTGCAACGTATAAAAGGGATCGTAGGTGATGGCCATGATGAGGGAGAACTGATCCTTTCCACTTCCTGAATGATGTGCCATGCCCCCTGCGCTCAGACACGTAATGACATGTAGCCAGTGCGAGCGCGAGGGTGCGCCCTTTTGAAGTTGATGGGGGGTTCGTATTCAGTTACATTTTTATAACATAATAGTGGCCAGTTGGTAATTAATGAAGGCCACCACACGACTAACAAGGCCCTTTTTAGTCGAGCAGTGGCCTTCATTAGTCAATAGCTGACCATTATTGTTTATTAAAATTGTAGTTGAATATGACCTCCATTGACTTCAATGGGGCATGCCCCCATGCTTTCCCTGGTCACACGTTGTTACGTGCCAGAGTGCAGGGGCATGGCACATCATTCAGGAAGTGGAAAGGATCAGTTGGACACCTTGTCGGGCCATACTGCGATCCCTTCCACACATTTACAAGCTGTAAATAAAATTTTGAAAATTACAGGAAAAGACTTTCCCCGACATAAACTAACCAAAAATGTAAGTAGAAGCTGAGCTGCACAAACCTAGTGCATCACTTGAAACAGAAACATCTCAGTTTGATTCATTCTTATAATCAAGGAAATTCCACCACTAGTCACTCTCCATTATGGTGCATCTCAAAAGCTCTGTAAAATGGTTATGACCATTGTCATTTTCTGTAATAAAAATACAGGCGACTTAGCCTGAAATCCAATGACACTTTAGCACTGGTATCTAGTCTACAGTTAAACACATGTATCTATCTGTCTTTTTTAAAGTTCAAAATGTGATGGTCTTATTTAGGAGAGAATGTCACTGGATTTCAAGACGGTTCCATGTCAAAACCACGAAACCAAAGACTGTGCGGTCAAATACAAGCACTGTCACAAGACCCACATCCCTGTGAAACAGAAAAAACTAAAGCAGTTTATAACTAAGCCAATATACAATTTAGAGAGTATTGTAGCGTACATCCTTAAATGATGGCTTATACCCTTCATGGAGAGTTTACAAAGAGTAAACGACAGAGCAGTTTGGGAGCGGTTTTACAGTTCTAATGGGATACCTCTAAGATACTGTAGGCTGCCTGTATTTTAGTGTAAGAAAATGACATTAGCCGGCCTGGTGGCGCTGAGAGTTGAGGCGCTGGACACCACACCTCACTCCATGCCGGCGACCCGGGTTCAGGAGCGAGCTCGGGCTACCAGGGGTTGGCTGGGGGGAGACAGGCTGGAGCGTCCGATGATGGCTCGCCTTCTCCAGGGGAGGGAGGGTTCTCTATCCCGGCAAGCAGCGACCTCTGGCGGAGGCTGGGGGTGCGATGGCAAGTCGTGGTCCTAGGGGCTAGATTGGTTGAGGACGTAGGTCAGCAACCAATTAGCCTCAGGACTATAGGGAGGGATGTTGCCGACGTCGGTGTTCGCGCCTTGACGTACAGGGCCCGCGACATACCGTAGGGAGAAAATGGAAATACTCCCACTGGAGCCGAGAAGACAGAGCACCGAGCCGGGGTCTCTGTGCGGGAGCCAAGCCTGCAGCCCCGCGGACCCTGACACATGCAAGTTTCGGGGGATTGCCCCCACCCTGACCCCGCCTGGGGGTTATCTGCAGCAGAATGGAGGGACCTGGGGACTGACAGGTAAGGCTCCGGCAGAGACTAGGCTTAATGGGTGACTCCCGATGACGCAGGTCCAGTGGGTAGTAGGTGGGGATAAATTGTGGGGAAAAAAAAAGGAAATGACATTGGTGATAACCATTTTACCGAGCTTTTTAAGACACACCAATACAGACAGTGCCTGATGATGGAATTTCCTTGTTTATAAGAATAAATCAAGTTGAAATTTTTCTGTTTAACTTTTTATTAACTAGGTGTCCATAAAACCCTGAGAAAGAGGAGGAAATCCATGAAACATTGGATCTTCTTTGAGGATATCTCCTCCATTAGACCAAACCTTTGGAACTGTAGCCATCAGCACTAGGACCACATGGAAACTTTTGCTGGATGAGGGTTGCCCACAGTGACATACCATGTCTGCATCTATATAAGCGTGGGCAACCCCATCACATCTCAGTTCTTTTCCCACTGTCTATCATCCTCACTGGACCTACTGAAGGAAACGCCATCAACCTAGCCATTGCCATTTATTCTTTTGTCGTTTGTGCATGCTACCGAAGTCAAAAGGCCCTTTATTATGGTATTGTAAGTGTGCAGATAAAATTTACAAAGAAGACACACATGCTTTCTATGTGTGCTGTCTGGGCCTGTCACACAACGTGTGAGATTTGCCAGAGCTTTAACTAGGCTACAAGGCGACACCGCAAGAAAGTACTAGACAATGTCCTCCTCAAAACTTTGAAAGCCTTGAAAAAGGAACAGGGTCCAAAGTCTGTCTCCCTCACCGTTGTCCAAGAAGTGGCCGTTGAAGTCGATGGATCGGGACAGGGAATGGTTGTCGTCCTGGCCTTCCTCATCATCTGACCACAAGCACAAACATAGAGAAATAGAATGATCTGCTTTGTCAGTGAGATCCCAGTTCACATTTAGACAGAGTAAAGCTACTGTGTCATCACATGCTCCAGCAGCACTGACAACAGCCTCCCAACTGTCGATGAGATACCTTGGTCGGGGCTTGATTTAGGTGTTGCTGTACCTACTAAGGACGGTAGGATGCTATCACTGTCAGACCAGGGCCCATCGACACAAGTAATCCCAGCCCCTTTACAGGGCGCTGTTGACTCTTGGGCTGTGCTGGCGTTGTTCTCGGAAATGATGCATTCTGCCTGGACTACCAAAACAAGCAGTTATTCCACTGACTGGGCTTCCTGGTACTCAACTCTTGTCATTAACCTCTACTAGCACACCACAGATTCCTCCTCAGCTGCTACAAGTGTCCCCAGTGCATTCTGCGCTCTCATTGTTTTTTTTTTTGTTCTGTTTTTTTTTTTTTAACTTTATTTATCTCCAACCCTGGAGAACTCCTTCCAGCAACCTCGGGAGCTCCCAGCCTCTACCTCTCTCCGTGGCCACTCCTCTCCTCTCATGCCACCAAGCACCACCTCTGGGTCTGAACCCTCCAGATGTAGGGCCGCTCTAGCCACCCAAGGTGCTCTATCTTATAGGGAAAAGTGCCCAGCAGACGAGTCTGGCAGTGGAGAGGAGATGGCCCGGAATTGGGAGTGTGGGCTATGGAAGGTCGAGGTGCCTTCATCTATCCCTAGGACTGGGGTTTTCTCTCTTTTTTTGTCTTCCCCTCTCCCTGCGGAGCCCGGCCAGCAAGGCGATGTATTGTCGTAGCTCCGCCCACCCATGACATATGCCGCGCTTTCTCAGTCGACGATCCTCCAGCCGCCGCCAGAGGTCGCTCCATGAGCGAGCGCATCCCACACCTTCCCCTTGAAGAGAGAGCAGTCCTCCAGACGCTCGATCTCTTCCCACCCCCAGTGGTCCCTGGCTCATTCCCGAACCCGGTTGCCGGCGTGGTGCGAGGTGTGGCGTCCAGCGCCTCAACCCGCAGTGCCACTGGGCCAGCTGCGCTCTCATTGTTGATAGAGATGTTGATGAAGAAGCAAAATATAATCCTGACCCCATGGTTTTAGCAGAGGATTTAGAGAAGGAATATGAGGAAGAACAATATGTTGCACCTCGCTGTAGTTCTACCCTCTCATTCTGCAGTGAGGACTTGGTGGTTTGTACCTCAAGATCTCCTCTTTAGGATCCCACTTTTCAGGTCACGGTGCAGCAGATGCAGACTGCCATGGGCTTTGTTGTGGAAGAGGAAAATTCCAGAAAAATAAAAACTTATTGGATTTTTTTGGAAGTGCCTTGCACACCCTTCATTATAATTCCACTTGTATACCCTGCATTAGAAGATGCTACCTTTGCTGCAAGGTACAGGCCAAACTCACTGTCTGTAGTTCCTAGAAAGGCTGATAAGCAGTATCTCTCCACCATTTACCCCTCCACCCTTCTCTCCAAACTTCAAACAGATTTTCACAGTCTCCACTCCTGGTTCGCCACTCAGGGTATGGTCCTAAACTCCAAAAAAACTGGATGTATGTTTTTAATCCAATCACATAAACCTTCTAATTTCAATTTCAGCTGCCTAGATTTATTTATTTATTTCTGGTTTGGATTAACACCTTTGAGCCAGGGCTCGTTTACAGAGAGAGAGACAGTACAGTGCAGTACAGTGGTTACACATCAAGTATGAGGACAATCATCAAGTAAGCTATGTTTGCTGGGACACAGATGTTGACAAAGAATGAGAGTAATTACATGATTTCAAGTGAATGCAGAGTTACAACTTGAAAGAAGCAGTAATAAGCAACACTTAATCAGTGTGGTACCGCCCTTGTGTAAGTGCCAGGTAATTAAGGTTGGAGGAGGCCTCCTGGTGAAGTTGGAGGGGGGGAGCAGGAGCAGCCAGAGAGGCATTGTCAAGGTATTGTCAAATGGGCAGGGCAGAGAACTGTGGGTTGGGGGGACAAGGGAGGGGTAGAAAAGGGGAGGAGGGGTAAGGGTGAGTGGGTTAGGTGTGGGAGGGGTGGTAAAGGTGGACTGGGGGTTGGCCAGAGGTAGTTAGTGGCATGTTAACTGCGAGTCTTTAGGCTAGCTAGAGTTATGTATTGTGGGAACAAGCATTTTTAAGTGCAAGGTGCAAGCGGAGCCCATATTTGAATTGACTGAGTTTTTTACAGTCACAGAGCGCTATGGGAAGGTTTTTGAACCATTTGGGTCCTCGAAAAAAGATGGATCTCTGAGCCAGTGTGATGTGTTTGAAAGGCACTAGGAACCCACCATTAGCCGTGCTTCTGGTGTGACACTGGAATGCCCATATTTGAACAGGGAAGAGGCTGAGTCGGGGGTTTGGCCAAGTAAGGATTTTTTTACCAGCAGGCAGGTCTGGTACTGGGCTCTGGATTTGAGGGGGAGCCATCCGTAACCCTCTTTAATGTGGTGTAAGAGCCAGCGCCATATATGCTTATGATATTTCCTCAGAAATTGTGCTAGGGGCTCTCAACTAGTATGCTCCCATAGTAAAAGTTTGTGCCTAAAACAAATTCTGTTGGTGGTTTACAGAAGACCTGAAAGATGCTTTGTGGAGTAGGGATGTACTCTGGAGAACTGCTAGGAAAAGTAATTTAATAAATGACTGGAATTCTTTCCGGAGGGCGAGGAACCTCTGCAACAAAATGGTCAGAGAAGCCAAAGCTAATTTCTACCGCTCTCAGCTGGACAGCTCCTCAAGAAATGCCTCCAAATTCTGGAGGACTATCAAAGACATTGAAGGACACACCACTGTAAATTCCCTACCTACTAAATTATTGATTGACAATACTGTCATCTCTGACAGACCGTCTATCCTCGCTGCTCTCAATAATCATTTTGCCACTGCAGGGCTAGCCTTTGACTCCTCTCCCATGAATATCCTCCACCAACAACTTAGATTGGATACACAAGAAAAACCCATCCCCAGTCCATCCTTCTCTCTGCAGCCTACCTCCCTGAAAGAAGTCAAAGATCTTCTCCCTCAGCTAGACACTAGGAAAAGTGCTGGGGCCGACCTCATTGACCCATACTTCCTAAAGGCCGGCTACCGTGTCCTCGCAGTCCCAATTACTCATCTCTTCAACTTATCCTTGTCCCAGGGTGACCTACCGCCCATTTGGAAAAATGCACTTGTGGTCCCTTTGTTTAAGTCAGGAGATCCTAGTGACCTCAATAACTACAGGCCAATCTCCCTACTTCCAATCCTGTCAGAGATGCTGGAGAAAATAGTGAACTCCCAGCTTCAGAAGTACCTGGAATCAGAAAAATTGCTCAACCCATTACAATTCGGTTTTAGAGCACAGCACAGTATAATCTCTCCTCTAACCAAGGTGACAAACGACTGGCAGCTTGAATTAGATAAAAAAAACTTTGTGCAGTTTTCTTGGACCTAAGCAAGGCGTTCAATACCGTTGATCATAGACTGCTTCTGTCGTCCCTCCGGAACATTGGTTTGGATTCCCTATCCCTTAAATGGTTCTCCAACTACCTCTCAGGATGACTTCAACAAGTAAAGGCAGAAGGGAAAGTTTCTCCATTAAAACCCCTATTGAGGGGTGTACCGCAAGGTTCCATTCTTGGTCCCTTGCTCTTCACCATTTATATTAACAACATAGATGCCCCCATCAAAGAATTACAAACACACCTATTCGCGGATGATACGGTACTCTATGCTAGTAGCCCCACACCTGAAGCAGCCTGTAAAGCCCTTGAAAATGAATTTAATCTGCTGCAACATCAGCTTATACACCAGAAACTGCTCTTAAATGCAAAAAAACCCAAAGCAATGTTCCTCTTGCCCCTTCAAAATGCAATAAATCCTGCAATTGCTGGGAACCTCCTGTAGATCACTACAATTCTAGGTGAGCGGTTAGACTATGTACCAGAGTTCAAGTACCTGGGGGTTTGGTTAGACAATAGACTTACTTTCACAGATCACTTAGAAGAACTGGCAAAGAAACTTAGACAAAGACTTGGTCTGTTCTTTAGGATTAATTCTCTCTTCACAAGAGACACTGAACTGAAACTGGTTCAAACTACCTTTCCTTCCCTGTTGGATTACGCAGACTTTCTATATAGTCAGGGACCTGCAGGTACCCTAGCCAAACTCGATACGCTTTATCACAGAGCCATAAGATTTATCATGGGCCTTCCATACTCAACCCACCACTGTGCATTGTACATGGCAGTGGGATGGTTATCCCTTGCTTACATACGGCAAAAAAATGCTGCGGTTTGGACATACAAAGATATCTCAAATAAACTTCCCCAGTATATCTCTGTCTGTTTACCTTTGTGCACTCTGGGAAGTACGCCCTGAGAAGCACCTCATATATCTACCTTTATGTTTACAAAGCAAAATCTCGCATTGGCAGAGCAGACATCAGCTTTGTGCTCCCTCAACTGTAGAACAAGCAGCAAAAAACTTTGAAATTAACTCCCCCCATCAGCCTAGCAGCTTTTATATATCTATATCTACATCATAATAAGGAGTCTTGTACCTGTCTACCCTAAATAGTGACTCCTATAAGTCCAAGCCACACTAATTACTACTGTTAAAAGACTGATCACATCTATAATCGACTCTTCCCTCTCCCCTTTTTCTACCCCCATATCTGTCCCTTCCACATTCCTCTGACCCTGGTTCCAGCTCTAAATCCATACCGTATCACTATATATATTTTTATATTAGGTTTTATTTGTGTTCGGTGCACCTGATATGTATATTTCTTTACTTTTATGAAAAAGTGTGTCCTACCCAAAACTAGCTATATCTTCTGTTCCAAACATATACTACTGTCAGTGCTACCTGCTGATACGTTGTATATACTGTATTATTGTATCTCACTTTATTTGTATTATTACTATTTTCTTTTGTGTTGCATCCCATGTGTATTGTCCCTTGTTCCTTGTTAACAAACCCAGGTCCACCTCAAAAATGAGCTTGCTCAACGGTGATCGCCTGGTTAAAGACTTTGACTGATTTGATTGATTGATTGATGACAAGGCCATAGTCTACGGTGGATAATACTGAGTAGTGTGTAACTAGCTTTAAGGCGACTGGGGTCATAGACTGTCTGTGGTGATATAGGAGTCCCAGTTTTGTGTTAGCCATTTTGACCACGTGGTTCATGTGCTTAGGGAAGGTGAGAGTGTCGTCTTGGTGAACACCCAGATAATTGAAGGTGGATACCTGTTCCAGAGTGTCCCCCTTGGAGCTACGAATCAAGAGTGGGCCAAACTTATTTTTGCTCTGAAGGACAGTGAAGAGTATGTTCTTTGTCTTTTTATAATTGAGCAGCAGTTTGTTCTTAGTGAACCGTTGCTCAAGTCTGTGGAAGTTATCTTGCAGCTCAGCGGTGATTGCAGTCAGCTGTTTGACGGATACTGAGATGACCACATCATCAGCATATAGTACTAAGTGTGCTGAGCAGTTAGAGGGTAAGTTGTTGATGAATAGGCTAAAGAGGAGTGGCCCAAGGATGGACCCTTGGGGGACTCCTAGGTTCACTTCCCTAGGACACGTCGAAGACACCTCATCTCAATACCTAGCACTAAACTGCTCAGGTTACTAGTCTTGCTACTTCTCCTATCAGGTGATATCAAACCTAACCCTGGCACATACGTACCGAATACCTTAGTAGCATCCCCCAGGAGCATCAGTGGGCGGCCACCAAGGGTCTGAAGATAGCACATATGAACATATGTAGTCTTAGACCAAAAATTCACGAAGTCCAGGCCTGGTTGGACCTCTACAGACCGGACTTACTAGCCATCTCTGAAACCTGGCTAAAAGCCCACATCCATGACCATGAGATTCAGGTCGTGGGCTACAATAGCTACTGTAATGACAGAGAAACCAAAAAAGGGGGTGGGGGTCCTAACCTATGCTAAAGATGACCTCTCCGTGTCACCTCTACCCCAGCAGACTAATCCTACTGCTGAGGGAGAGAGCATATACATCCGGATAACCCTAGGGCTCGCCAAACAACTAACAATTGGCTGAGTCTACCACCCACCAAAATCAGCCCTCAAATCCCTTGAAGCCATCACAAATGATATGGCTATCAAGGTAACAACGGAGCAACTAATCCTGGGCGACTTCAACATTAACTGGGCTCGGGACCCTGGTCTTGCCTCGAAGTCACTTACCCATGAAGCAGGTCATCTCTGAACTGACTAGACTTAATTACAAAACTGGTAATCACACCACCTTTGACTGGGCTCTGGTGTCTAATCCCACTAATATAAAGAGTGCAGGCACAATGGCAGACTCCCTGAGTGACCATTCCCCAATCTTCTGTATATGGAAAAACAAACCACCCAAGGTCCAACCTAGAATTCTCTCTGCCCGTGACTTCTCCAAGTTCTCTGAACTACAATACAATCGCTACCTAGGTAGTCTGGACTGGAACCCCATAAACCTTCTCCCTACTCTTACTGAGGCTGTGCAATACTTCCAGGACGAACTAACCACAGCGCCAACCTCTTTGCTCCAATGAAGAGAATGAGGGCTAAAGGCTACAAGTGGATCTCTCCCTCCCCAAAGCCCTAATGGCAACTTGGGAAAAAGCCTGGAAAAAGTTTAGGCTCTCCTCCCTCCCGGCAGATCTCGCTGAATACAAAGCCCTGAGGAACAAAGCCAAGAGAGCCATAAAATTTGCTAAGAGAGATTACTTAACACACCTCCTGAAAACTAGGCTGGGAAACCCCCAGCAATTCTGGAATCATATCAATGACCTAATCAAGGGCAGCAAAAAGCCTGAGTCCTGTCCCATGGAGATTAACGGTCAGCTCACAACTGACCCTTCTCAAATATCGGCTGCCCTTAACAGGCACTTCTCAGACCTCGAGGCCTACAAGACCTGCCTGTCTCCCCAGACTCTCCCCCCTACCTCAGATGAACCACCTCACATGGAAAGACCCCTATTTCACCTGAGACTGGCTAAACGCACTGAAGTACTAAACCTCCTAAGGAACCTGAAACCGAAAGGGTCAGGGGGACCCAACAGTATCAACACTCGGCTACTCAAGGCAGGAGCTACCTCCTTAGCCTGGCCTATAACCATGCTCCTCAATCGATCACTGAGGGAAGGAGCAGTCCCTGACCCATGGAAACATGCCAATGTTGTCACTATTCACAAAGGCGGGCTCAGGGAAAAACTCAACAACTACAGGCCCATCTCCCTCCTCTGCTCACTTGCTAAGGTGCAAGAAAGAGTCATCTACAATCAACTCAGGGACTACCTGGAAGCTCATCAGCTCCTTGCCCCCTCCCAACATGGATTTAGAACAAACCATGGTACTGACACTGCCCTCATTAACTTCATAGATGAAGTTCACAGGGCAGTGGACAAAGGGATACCCACTGGTGCAGTCTTTATAGACTTATCCAAGGCGTTCAACCTCGTCGACCACAACTTGCTGCTACAGAAGCTGCAAAATATAGGCCTAGACAATCATGCCCTGAAGTGGTTTGGGAGCTGCTTATCAGGCAGGGCACAGAGGGCCTCATGGAAAGGGACCATGTCTGACCCACTACCCCTAAACCAGGGTGTACCTCAGGGCTCAATTCTAGGCCCCCTCCTATTTTTCTTGTTTACCAACGACCTGCGTACCCACTGTGGGGAGAGCTTGGTTGTGCAGTACGCTGATGATACTGTCATCCTCCGACCCCTGCGTGACATGGTTGCCCTAGGCCCTCTACTCCAAAAGGATCTCACTTCACTAGAGACTTGGCTATGTAAGAACAGAATGGTACTAAATGCAGACAAGACCAAGGCAATGCTATTCGGGCCAAGATCCCTGGGATTTGACAGGTCCTCATCCCTCTCCTTAATCTCACTCTCTGGTAAAGCCATTAACGTAGTTCCCTCCCTTAAATACTTAGGCCTCACGTTGGATCAGAATATCACATACAAGGAACACGTGGACCAGGTCACCAGGACCCTACATCGGAAACTTGGCACCCTGTACCTACTCAGGGACCAACTCATCCCTGAAGCCAGGCTCACCATAGCTACCAGCGTCTTTCTACCCAACCTGACCTTATGCCCCTATTATACAGGGCATGGCTAAACAAGAGATTACCAGGATGCAAACCCTGTATAATAAAATAGCTCGTTTTGCAACCTTAGACCACGAGGGCGTCACCACTGTGACACTTTGGCCAGCTCTCCGTTGGCCACATTGGTCGCCCGCCTCAACACCCCTTGCTTGTCCAGGCCTACAAGCTTCTCAAACCCCACGCTCCGCCAAGCATTGCCAGGACCATAACCCTCAAACACAACCCAAGGAACCTAAGGACCTCAGATAGAACGCTGTTAGAAGTCCCTAGGGTAAGGACAAATGCTGGCGGAAGATTCTTTTCCTCCCAAGTAGCCTGCCAATGGAACAAGCTCCCTCCCCAGGTCCAGGCCTCCTCTTCACTCATGAACTTCCGCACCAGGCTTAAGTCCCATCTGCTGACCTCAAGTGCATGCCACTGTCATGGCACTTAAAGCTCCTAAGGTACTCCCCTCCTCTCCAACTCCCGTCTCCTAGCTTAACCTTCCTACTACCTGCCTTATACAGACTGCTTGCCAGAGGCCACGTGTAACCCCTGAATAAACTATATGCAAAGTACTACCAATTGCTTACATGTCATGATAACCATGCCTGTACCCATGTCTGCATCCACTGCTTTTCTTTTACCATGCCTGTAAGCCATGCCTGTATCCACTGCTTTTCTTTTACCATGCCTGTAACCATGCCTGTATCTACTATTTTTCTTTACTGTAACCACCTCATGATGTAACTCACAATGCCTCAAATGTTCCTTATGTCCTTGTTCATTCTTATAACTTATATTGTTATCCCGGGTCGCCCCTGAAAAAGGGACCTTCGGGGCTCAGTGGGCCTACCCGATCACCAAAATTTAATAAATAAATAAATGTTCTGAGATCTGGCCGCTAATTCTCACACGTTGTGTTCTGTGTGAGAGATGAGCGCAGAACTAGGCCACGGTGTCTGTGGATAAGCTAATAGATAAGAGGCAGTTTAGTAGAAGGAGGTGATTAATGGTGCCAAATGCCTTTGTGAGGTCTATAAAGATAGACTCCACTGCGAGACCATTGTCAGGGGCATTATAAATCTGAGAGGTGTAATCAGTTAGTGCTGTGTGGGTTGAGTGTTTTTTCCAGAACCCGTGCTGTTGGTTACAGAGAAGGTTATTTTTGTCCAGGTATTCAGTGAGTTGGTCTGCGACCACTCGCTCCAGGGCTTTGGAAAGGGGGGGTAGAATGGTGATAGGCCTGTAATTGGAGAGGTTTGTTCTATCCCCTGATTTAAAAACTGGGGTGACAAGTGCTGCCTTCCACTTGTCAGGGAACACACCCGTTCTAAATGAGACATTAAAGATTTTTGAGAGAGGATCAGCAAGTTCATTGAGGGTGAGGGCTACCATCTTCATGTCTATTTGGTCATTCCCCATCCTAGTCTTTCCTAGAATCCACTTAATGTACCTGATTGTCTCTGACTGGGTGACCAGCCTGAAAAAGAAAGGGGGGGCTCCATTGCTACAGGGAGCTTGTGTGTTTGTTTCGGGGAGTTCACCTTGTGATGCCTTGGTGAGGTAGTCACCAGGGAGTACAGAGCTTAGGTCAGTGAATGCTCAGTTGAAAGCATCTGCAATATCCCTTGGCTCCTGGAGGGTCTCAGAGCCTGTTATAATGAGATCCAGTGGCATTCTAGATGTCTTTCCAGTTAGGGATGTTATGGAATCCTAAATATTTTTCCCACGGCCCCATTTTCTGATCAGGAGGTCTTTGTAATAGGATGCCTTGGCAAGCCAAATAAGTTCTGTGCACTTATTTCTTGCAACCCTATAAGCAGTTAGGTCTCCCAGAGACTTTGTTGGCTTGGCCTTGTACCATAGGTTATCCCTCAGGTGCATGAGTTCAGTGAGGGAGCCCGTGAACCATGGGCTTGCTGAGCCTCTAGCCTTGTTAGTCCTGAAGGGCGTAAAGATATCACAGGCCTTTGTGAAAGCCTGAAGGAAGAATTCAAGGGCCTAGTTGCTATCCACAGCGGTTTCTAATGGTGACCAGTTAATAAGCCTCAGATGTAGTTTGAAGGCATCAAGCTGCCCTGCTCTGAGCTTGGGATTTCTCTTGACCATGGGAAGACACTTAGAGAACTTGTTTGCCCAGGTGCACAGGACCAGGGAATGATCACTGAGGAAGTCGGGTAGGATTGACACCTCAGTGATGTGCTCTGGGCTTGAGGTGAGGAGCCAGTCTATGATTGTACATGTGCCCATTTTATAGTTCTATCTGGTTGCCTGTGTTACCATCTGAGTCAGGAATAGGACAGATATCTGGTCCCTGGCCACAGAGTCATCCTGGGATTGCCATTTTGTATTAAAGTCCCCCTAAGATGACTTGCTCCCACTTATGCTTGAGCTGTTCTTGGTAACTTATGAACTGCTCAAGCCCGGTGGTGCGTTTGTCTGGGGGTATGTAGACGGTAGAGAGTAACAGAACTTTATTTTGTCATCCTATGCTGAGCCTAATGGTTAGTATCTGGGCGTCCTTTGTATTCTGGCTGTTAGGTAGTAGTTGTCCTCTAATGTTACTCCTAAGGCATACCAAGCAACCGCCCCCTCGTTTGGAGAGCTGGTCCTGGTGGAAAGTGATATAACCATCCAGGGCAACTGTCACATCACTGACCTTAGGTGAGAGCCAGGTTTCGGTTAGAGCGATAATGTCCAGTTTGGTAACCTCTACCCAGGCCTGGAATTGAGGAAGCTTAGGCAGGAGTCTGCCTATGTTTAGTTAGACAATCTTAAGTTGGTCAAATTTCATTTGTGTGTTTACAATCTGGGGTCCTGGATTGGGGTTCACATTCCCTGATATTAGTAGTATTATTAGGATAATTTTTCATAGGAAACTGGACCAAGTTACCCAGTTAGAGCCTATTTGTTTTAGGTTGCTTAAGGTTAGTGGTAGGAGGTAGGTGGGTGCGACTGTAGAGTAGGGCAGCTATTGAGAGATTGTGGGGTGTCAGTATTTTAAAGGTTTGTGGCTGTTGTTTGGATGCAGTAGGTTGGTGGGGTATTATAGATGTTCTACTGGAGGTGTAGTTTTGATGTAGGGGCCTCCTGTATGTGTACAAAGGAGCAGGAGCGAGGTTTTATTCTCCATGCGCCTGGCTTCTCCAAAATAGGTGGCAAGGAAATACAGTGAAAGCAGCATTTCTGAGGAGGTCTTCATCTTGATGATTTAGGATGTAGAAAGGACTACCCTGGGAATTGTGCTGGTAGTGTAACCCACGGGCTTACTGGTTGGCAAATAATATCCAGTCAGGTGAGCCCTGATCAGTGTGGTCCTAGATAATTATGGCATGGCCATTGAGCGGGTTAGTGAATTTAAATACCGTGGCCTTACTCGTGACGAGCACCTCTCTTTCTGACAACAAGTAACCCAATTAATTAACAAAATCCACCAGAGACCTGGGCTCATCTACAGGATCAGGCAATTCCTCACCCCAGAATCAAGAAGCAGGCGGGCTTCCAGCTTACTGCTACCTCTCGTTTACTTCCCTCAATGCAATTCCGTCAAGTTCAGTAAGCTCAAAACAGCATACAATAACATTATCAGATGTGTGACTGGGCTTCCCCGTAGTACCCTCGGCTGTGCCCTCTATGAGAAAGTACATTGGTTCTCCCTAGAGAACAGGTTCATAAGGAAGGCTTCCACGTTCATCTACAAAATCCTCAACAGTCTCCTTCTCCACAGTGTCTCCTCTCTGTTCAAGAAGGCTTGACCCACCCATCTTACTAGGAACATTGCTTCATCCCCTTTTTGAGTCCCCTACAGCAACACCTCTTTGGGGCAGAGATCGCTTACCTACAGATGTACCAAGCATTTTAACACTTTCTGCCCTAACCTTGTTAGCAGCCCCTCCCTTGGCACCTTTAAGGTCAAACTAAAGGAGCACCTATTAAGGGTGTAGACAGGCATACTCACTGTACACGTTTGTGTACAGTTTTGTTGCGTGCCTGTCACAAACCATAAGCCACTCTGTTAATATTATCATTCTAATCTGTAGTATTTGGGTTAGTGTAGGCCACTGAGGAGTATCTGATACATGTATAACCTCTTTATAGAGTAGAGGAATCATCTGACAACAATCTGACTTGTTTGGAAGGGGGTGCCATTTGGAAAGGATGTGTACATGTTTTAATAAGGGGGGTGTAACTGTTGGAGACTGTGTACAAAATGGAAATTTCTGGCTACACCCCTGGCACCTATTCAATAAACCACCTTGCAGCTGCCATAGGTAGCATATCTTAATTTTCCTACCACTGACCAGAGCAATCCTTAGGTTATTTACTCAATTTCCGGTTAGAATTTTTCCCTCTCTTTTCCCTTAACCCCTCTCTCTTGTCCACTTCACTGCTTCCATGCCTTTTTTTCCCTTCTAAGCTCTTTCAGAGTATTTCCCGCCTTCTCCTGTGTATTTGTACATTTTGTTTAGATTTGCTGTTAATACTGTAGCTGCTGTACATAAGCCATTTTGTATGTAACTGAAATTCCTGTGTACATTTTTGTCTTTGTATATTTTGAACCATGTGTCTGTATATCCACCATTGTAAATACCCTAAAACTGGACACTTGTGAAACTGGGCATTTTTGCCCACATGCCTTTACAGTATAAAATAAAAATGAAATGAAATCTTGCACCATCTGATAAGCCTTATTAGTCTAACCAGCCAGAAATTGACTCTGTAGTAATCATAGCTGCTCACAGTAGGTCTAAAGCACCTAAACACATGAGAACTTTGCCTCCTAATAAAGAATCTAGGAGGCTGGATGTAATGGGCAAGTGTACTTGCGCCTCTGCCTCACTGGGCCTTAGGATTGCAGATTGCAAACTACCAGGCCCACTTAATAAAATATCAGAACAGTGTGTGGAAAGCTGCTCATACTGCAGCCCAGACTTTGTCTGGTGGCTCTGCCAAGAATGAGTTACTTAAAACATTAACCTATGGTGCTGAGGTTGGCAGACACTTGCTGCGCTCAGCTTATGATGACTCTGATGCTTCTACCAGGGCTACTGCTTCTAGCATTTGCATGAGAAGATATTTTTGTCTCAGAGTTGCTGACTTTACCAATGATGTGCAGTAGCCAGTTTTGAATGCCCCTTTTAGAAGTAAAAACTGTTTGGCTATGATGTTGAAAAGGCCCTATGTGGCCTTCAGACCTCAAAAATGACTCTGTGATCTGTAAGGTCCATATATTCCACTTCTGCCTGCACTTGTTGACCGTGAATCTCTTCCAGCTACACACCCACCTCCACTGTTACCTCCAGGGGTGGTTGTTGGGGAAGACTCTCCCTGCGTCTGAGACAATGGCAGGAGATTGCTGTCACCAGCCCACTCCTGTGGGGCAGGATGTCTCTCTGCTTAACAGCAAATCCCTCCAGTGAGGGGGGGAAGGGGTGTCAGGAATACCCTTTCTCCATCCTTCTAGCACGCGTGCTGTTTCACAACTGAATGTGTACCAGAGAAGCCTCTTCATGTGATGGGATACAAATACAGTCTCGAGTCTGTGTTCCTGGGGTAGAACCATCTCAGTCACTGCACCACAAACCAGAAACCTACAGGTGTGTATAGGATTCGGGGGGCCCTATACACCCTATTATGTGTCTGTCCCCAGAAATGCAGTGCTCAGTTCAATCTCCCACAGGCTCCTCTTGAGACCCTTTGTATTATAGAAATATAGAAACATAGACTTTGACGGCAGATAAGGACTGCTGGGCCCACCTAGTCTACACATTTCCCTACCTACAGGATAAGCTGCAGATCCTACTTAACCAACAGACTATTTCTTCCTACCCCCCCACAAAAATTGCCTTATGTCTGTCCCATGCATTCTTGAATTCTCCCACAGTTTTAGACCCCACAACCTCCTCAGTAAGGCTGTTCCATGCGTCCACCACCCTCTCTGTGAAAAAATACTTCCTCACATTGCTCCTGAACCGCCCCCGCCTCTATCTTCAAATTGTGTCCCCTTGTTCTTGTACATCTTTTTCTGAAAGATACTACCCTCTTGGACTTTGTTGATTCCACTGAGGTACTTAAAAGTTTCTATCATGCCCCTCCCTCCTTTCCTCAAGGGTATACATATTAAGCTCCTTTAGTCTCTCCTCATATGGCTTCTCTTGCAGACCCTGCACCATTTTAGTTGCCTTCCTCTGGACTGCCTATATCCTGTCTGTCGTTGAGGAGATGGGGTCTCCAGAACTGGACACAGTACTCCAGATGGGGTCTCACCAACTGTCTGTACAGAGAGACAACAACTTCTGTTTTCTGCAGGTGATGCCTCTCCCTATACATCCCAGTATCCCCCAGCCCTCCCTACTGCCTTCTCACATTGCTTGCTAACCTTAAGGTCATCTGATATGATTACCCCCAGGCCCCTTTCTATTTTTGTTATTGTTACTACCCCCAACTGTGTAATCTTCCCCTGGGTTTTTGTTTCCCAGGTGCATTATTTTGCACTTCTTTGCATTGATTCCAAGCTGCCATACTTCTGACCATGCCTCCAACCTTGCCAAGTCCCTTCTCATCCTTTCCACACCTCCTTGTGTGTCAACCGTGTTGCAGATCTTTGTGTCATCTGCAAAGAGGCATACATTTCAAATCTCCCCTCCTTTTGTCACGAAGTCCCTAGTGATACTTCACTTTTGGTAGAGTTTAGCCTTAAATATTCACACAAGCGTAGCATCATCTGAACAATCCTTACCAAGGCAGCCCACACAAAAGACGTAGGCAGAATTATTTTAAAATAAGCCAAAGGCTTTACTATTTAAATTTATAAGAAAACAGTAAATAAAGACAAATAATTTTAGATGTTGGTTACAGGATATTAAAAATAAAAAGGAAAGTATACATACAAACCTACACTTTAAAACTCTGAGATTCAAGTTCTACCTTGAGTCCTTAGTTGTTGAAGTTTGAAAGTGCAGAGTGTCCTTAGAAGTGTAGTAGTTGAAGTTTTGGCTCTGGTGATCCAGGAAATGTTCTTGAAAAGAAAACTGTCTCTGCTGTCTCATCAAGCAGGTAGAGAGGGTCCCAAGTGCAACAATGGCAAACAGCTTTAAGCAAAGAGGCAGAAACTAAAAGGCTCAGATACCCCTCTGCATCCTAGTTTTAAAGGCTTTTAAAAAGGCAGGTCCAGTGGATAGTGGCTGGCCCTGTGACTGGCTAGCATTCTGTTCCTATGGTTACCCAACCAATCAGATTTTAGTATTTTATTAGAAAAACACAGATATGAGGTTCTGAATATAAGAAAAAAAAGACTTAGAGGTCAGCCAGCTCAAACCAGATTTCTGGGGGAACATTCTAGCCTCCCTGTGGGAGATAGCTGTGGTTAAACTACACTTGAATACAGTCACTTACTTAAATAGTGGTCCAGTCCACTAACAAGCTTAAGTCACTGTAGCCTTGCAGATACAATAGGAAGCCAGACATTCTGTCTCCTGGGGATGCTGTGGTCCATTCAGACACAAATGGACCTGCCTGCATGCCAGCTCTGCTTAATTATTTTTTTTTGTCTCCTTTTAAATAATTTCATTAGTTCTAGTCACCGGTTAGCAGCAAACATTTTTTCTGCCCAGTAATAAGAGACTAACTTCATTCTACATGTTTTCTACCCATGATCCCCTGTGCTTACACTGGTCACTATGGGCATCTCAGATACATTATATACATAAAATTGTATAAAACATAACCAAAACAATAAGATATGGCCTTATCTCACCACAATTACTATGGACAAGTGGGTCCTGGAAAAAAAATGCAAGGGGGTTGCTGTGGAGCTGTTAGAAACTTCTCCAGCTCATCCTCTGACTCTTTCCTGTTATCCTCCAGGGCATTTTTCCTTTCTGAAGGAAGAAGTTGAGTCATTATTCCAAAAACATGCTATAGAACCAGTTACTCCTCAACAGAGAAACAAAGGGTTCTATTCCAGATACTTCCTGGCCCCAAAATGGACAGGGGATCTGCTTCCTGTGTTGTATCTCAGGAATCTCAACTTCTACATTGAATATAAAAAGTTTCAAATGGTATCCCTGCAAGCTCAGATTGACGATCTGCAGATGGGGTTGACTTTGTTCTCTGGACATGAAGGATGCATATCTTCATGTCAAGATCAGGAAATCCCACAGGCAATACCTCCGCTTTGTGCTAGGAGAACTTTACCAATTCAGAGTATTGGCCTTTGGCTTGTTATATGCATCACTGGTCCTTACCAAGAGCTTGGCAGTAGTGACAGCAGCCCTTTGCAGGGCAGGCCTGTATGTGTTCCTCTATCTGGATGACTGACTTCTGAAGGCCATTTCCAGGACAGCTCTACTACTTACTCAGTCTCAGACACGGCAATTGTTCGAAGACTTGAGGGTCACAGTGAATATGCCAAAATCTAGGTTGACTTCCTGGCAAAGACTGCAGTACATAGGGGCAGTCGGACACAGAAAAGGGATGTGCTTTCCAGCCAGAGGACAGAGTAGACAATCTGATTGTCCAAGCACAGTTGGTATACAGCAGTCACTATGTCTCTGCAAGAAAAATGTTACGTCTTCTGGGTTTCATGACTTTGGCCATGGCGACACCACTGGCCCGCCTTCATATGAGAAGCCCTCTGTGAACACTCAGGGTCCATTGAGAGCAGTTGACAGATGAGCTGGACCAAATGGTTCTCCTCACGTCTCCACTGAGCAGAGCATTGCTATGTTGGATGGATTACGAAAACCTATTAAAGGGTGTTGTATTGCTTGTACCAGCTCCAGTACAGATCCTCACCATGGATGCCTCGGGCTCCTGATGGAGTGCTCATCTTGGCCCTTACCAGACACAGGGGTCATGGATCAAGGTGGAGGCCAAGCTGCATACATGTATAGTAGGTTATATTAGCACTCTGATAATTTTAGCGCTATTAGTGGACCCACTAACATGCGCTAAATTTAACTGACTGCTAATATTGTAGTCGTACTGTACCATACTAAGTAGAAAAATGACAGAACTGACCACTACTTCAGTCAGCAATACAACCAGGCACTGCACCAGACGAAGTAAAAGAATGACAAAACACTCTAATTTGGTAGTGCGTGTAGTAATTTAGTTTAATTTAATGTGAAGGTAAAGAGAACATTAACACCAAAGTAATAAAAAAAAGAGCCTAAAATCCTTTGAGATGCAGTGCACTTGTGTTACTAGTATGTCCTGTTTGCAGCTTCTGCTTCACCTTGAGGTACTGTATCTGAAAATGAATGAAGCAGAAAGCCGAATTAGCATTCGCTCTATTTGGTACCACCCACCCTCCCTCCTCAAAAAATACAAATTTAAACATGTACTCACTCAGGCAGTTGTGGTGGGTGTCTGGTATCCTAGCCTCATGAAAGCCTCTAATGATGTCCACTCATCTTCCTTGCAAGGAGGTAATCGCAGTCTCCATCCATTGTGCGTGGTGTTCTTTTAGGTTTAGCAGTTGGAGAGCGGATGTTAAACTGTCAGTGCCTCCTGCTACCAGCCTCTCAGATACAATGCCTGCTTACCAACTGGTGAATTCTCTCTTGAGTAGGTCCTTGAAATTTTTATTGACACTGATATCCAAAGGCTGTAGTGAGTCAGTGCAAGATGCTGGTACGTAGATTGGAATGATGTTTAGCTCTTCCAAAGTGCAGGAGCACATTCTCAGTAGTATGTGCTCAATACAGATCTAAAACGAGCAAGGACTTCTGCTCTGTGGGCAAAGACAGTACCAAAGTGATGCGCTTGATATACGGTACCCAAAACATTTTCAATGAAATCAATGGTTGTGACTTCATTGGCCCAGTGATTTTCAGTATGAGTTATACACCAGTCAGTGGGAAATGTATGCTTAGGGTGTGACACAGCAGTTTTTCCCTTATAGATGAGTTGCAAAGGGAGTAAATCACCATCAAGGTAACAGGCGAGGACAACAGAAATTTGTCTCTTATCTCCTAATCCAGTCACCTGTACCTGTTTTGACCCTGTCTCCTCCATCGTCCATTCTGATGCAGCAATCATATTGCCCCTTTTCGTCCAAGTTTATTATCAACTGTGGTGGGATAAGCTCTTGGGCACAAGCTGTGGCTATATGGGCAAGGAAAGCGGCCTTTAGATTTTCAGTATCTATCGGCTTCTTTCGCCCGACTTTGGTGCCTTTTCTTTTGCAGTAGCCTATGCGGTTTAGAAACCCCCAGGCCCATCTGCTACTCAGGGTTAGATGACCACCATTTTTGGTCAGTAGCTGTGGCCTGTTAGCCTTCACAATTCCCACAGCTACTACAAGAATAACCCCGGCCTTAACTGCACCTTCTGCCCATAAACTTTTTACTGAAGATTTTAGCTGTTCTTCCAGCTCACTTTCCAGTTGAGTTGGATGCCCTCGAGGTTTTGTAGGGAGAATGGGAGACATGGTAGTAGGGTCTGAGGGTTTTCTGAGCTGTGCCATGTAGTCCGCTTTAAAGTTCCTGATGGAACTCTCATTTATTGTACTACCTGTTGTGGCATTATAATGTCTTGCAGCTGCCATAACCCCATGCTCCACCGCATATTTCCCATACTTATACTGGATCTCCGGTGTGTAATTTGAATTACCAATGCTTTGTTTTTTCTTAGAAGGTGGAGCTGATGTTCCAGTGAGCTCTCGAGCCACAAAATCTGTCACAGTGGAATCCACCCTGGAGCACTCAGCAAGCTCCAACCCTGAGACAGCACTGGCGTCCATAGGGTATTTTTGTTTCATTTCCAAGGACTGGGATGATTGCATCCACTTCAAGAGCGCCATTCTCCTGTAAGTACAGCACCTTCAAACAGGGGAAATAGGTGCATGGTTAGAGGAGACAGGCATTTAAGTAAGAAGTGCGATTGAAATCAACTGCTGTTTAGCATCATGGCAAGGCTCGATATATATACAGTACTGTACTAGACCGTAACTACAGGTACAGCAAGCACTAAATATATTGGGGGCCAATATATGTACCAGGTCTGTATCCGCTAAATATATTGGATGCCAATATAACCTGCTATACAGTAAATGTCCTGGAGATGATGACTGTCTTGAACAGCCTCCAGGCCATTCAGGAGCATTTTTGCCCCAGTCCTTTGTTAATCCAAACAGACAACATCAATGTGATGCATTACATCGTCATCAGCTCACAAGGGGGCACTCACTACTATCCCCTGTGCTGGGAAGCAATAAGAGTATGATTCTGGGCTCTGCCGCATGGCCTACAACGACAAGTTGTGCATTTCCCAGGTCTCCAAAACGTCTTGGCAGACAGGCTAAGCAGGTCACATTCCAGAATTCACAAATGGGAGCTGCTGACTTCAGTGGTATTCTTCATATGAGACTGCCTATCCATAATCCAGTTCCACCTTGGGACTTGAATTTGGTGCTTTAAAAACTGATGTTGGCTCCTTTTGAGCCAGTTGCAAGTTGTGGCTTACAACTCCTGTCATGGAAAACATTATTTTTTTTAGTTGCAATCACTTCAGCTCGAAGGATTTCTGCGCTTCAGGCTCTAACGTGTGAGCCTCCTTGTTTGATTTTTCCCAAAGACTTAGTCTCTTTGTATAAAAATCATAAGTTGTTTCTACTGAAGGTGGTATCTGAATTTACACTGAATCAAATGATACGCCTTCCTGTATATTACCCTGAGCATGCCAGTCAGAGTGAGGCACTGCTCCATACTTTGGATGTACGTGGAATACTCCTATAGTATGTTACTCGCGCCAAGGACTGCAGAAAGTCCTCTAAGCTCTTTGTTTCATTCTCTCCTGGGAATGAAGGTGCTCCTGTGTTTGTTTGTCTTTCCGTATGGCTGTCACATTTTATTACATTCTGTTACAGGGAGTACGGTAAAGAGCTTTTACCTATATGTGGTGTACCAGAAACCAGTCACGGTAAGGCATGGGGAGTTCCCCATCTTTTGTGATACACGTGAAATCTGTTGTTAAGACTGGCTGTTTGCTTTTAAGCATTCAGGGTAGTTAGGATATCATTGTGCCATTTTGCCCTGCTTGGCACATTGTCATCCAACCAGTTCTTCAATATGGTCATCTTGGCAGTAGACGCCATCAGGGCTGTATGACTTTTCCTATGGCCCCGTACCTTACTACGTTATTCCAAAATGTTTCAGCTGCTGACATTTGTACTGCAGCCACATGAAGTACTGTCGACACCTTCTCTTAACATTACAGTCTGGACATAGTCTCTTGTAAACATGCTAGCTTCAGGCTTGCTGTATTGCAAGGCCTACTGTCCTGAATGTATATATCAGACTGTACCATCCTCCCAGTTTTTACTTGGGACTGCTTGGGAATTGTTCCAAAGGTGTGGCCTAATGGAGGAGATATCTTCAAAAAAGGTAGAACAGTTACGTAGGAACTTACTGTAACAGTAGATCTTCAAGACAATCCACTCCATTAGGCCATGACGTCCCTTCCTCCTTCCCTGTTCTTCTTCAATGAGGATTACATCAGATGCTGTGCCTACAACCTATTCCACGCATCCTGTATCCAGCCCTAGGCCTCTCCTTGTATGCCTGGTGTTGGTCTTATCTCCTGGTTCCCCATGGTTGGAGGCAAATCTCCAGCGGGGAACTGAGGAGTGATGGGGCCACCCACGCTTATATAGACAAAGATGTGGTATGCCATTGTGCGTGGCCCCAAGCTAGGAAACGTTTCTGTGTGGTCCTAGCACCGATGGTCCAATGGAGAAGATTCTCTCACAGAGCTACTATTATGGTAAGTTCTTGCATAACTGTTATTTTCTGGTGTTGTTAGAGGTGGCATATTTAAAACTAAAAGCTTAATAAAAGATACTAGATACCCAGGAGTTGAGTCTCAATTCCTTCCTTCAGCTCATTTGCAGAGTACTACCAGAGGCTTCTCCGCACATTAAAATACAGCCATTTCTAGGGATACAGCATCCAGGGATCACATCACCACCACAATTTTGTAGCATTCAAGTTCAGTTGCTCATATGGCCCTCTTTTAGTCACAACAGGCCCTCACATACACAAGTTAGATAAGAAGTAAATTGTTCATTGTTTCAGCAGCAAAGAGCACACTATAAGTCATACTGTACTAGATATGTTGCAGGACTGCCTGCTAGTGCAGCTGGGCAGGGAACCCACAAGATAGGTTGCCATTCTCGATGTGGTTCTCACCAACTCGGAAATTATAGGTAGAGTGCGGGTTGGGGAAACCACTGGGGTCCATGGAACATAACACTGTATGGTTTTAACTGTCCCTACATTTCAGATGAGCAGACTTTGATCAGATAGGGGAATTAGTCAAGGTAAGTTGATTGGAGTGGACAAAATCAAAAGGCCCAAGAAGAGATAGGGAGAAATTAAACAGGCCATTCTCTAAGCACCCAAACAATGCTTGAGAACAGTTACCAAGAGTAATGAGCACAAACAATCGATCTAGTTCTCTAAGAAGGTCAGGGAGGCAGTAAGGACCAAAAAAGGGGCCTTCATTAGCTACAGGGAGAAACGGGGGAGGGGGGGTCACTGCAGACCCTACCTGATCTCTGGCTAACCACACACACACACACACTGCTTTTCTACTAAGATTCCTTTCTGTTTGTCCCATGCATGTGTTCTCTGCCACCAATTCTGCTGGTGAACTATTCCAGAAGTCCACCGCTCTTTCAGTGAAGAAGTACTTCTTCACATCCCTAAACTTCCCCCCTTCCAACTTTATTCCTGCTTTTCTGTAACCTTGGATTCTTATGAGTTACTGTGTATTATGCTTGTCTCATTGCTTTAGTATGCAATCTCTTGGGTCGTACATGAAAATAGGCATTGTAATTGTCTAGTGTGTTTTCCTGGTCAATATAAAAATGAAACATATAAATAATCCCCAGGAAATGCCTGCTTGTTTGGGTGTTATTATTTAATTTTGCTGTTCAGTAAGCTGAGAAGACACTTTCTGTAACAGAGAGTGCCAAATTCTGAATGTACTGTACATACAGTAAGGGAGGGTTTTAAGTGAGAATAGGGAACAGTTCAGAAAGAATGTGGATAAATATATAATAAAAAAGGTGCCCTTGCTAGCACTGAATTAGTGGGGGAGCAGTTCAAATGAGCACCTCACCTTCTTCTACTTGCTAACAAAATATGAACCATAGTATGAACTGAGCAGTCAGGGAGGGCTTTCTCTTTTTCCAGACTGAAAATTTGCCAAACTGTGTAGTTCATAAATTAAAATCTTGAGAGGTTTGCACAACTCTAAATAAAAATAGAGTATTTGTTTTGAAACTGCTGTTCTATTTAAAATTTTAATAAACACTGTAAAGAAATGAATATTTAAAACAGTCCATGAGGACCATTAAAAAAAAAAAACCCTGACATGGTCTCTTTATTCTGAGGGTGAGCCACCTGTAAATACTGTTAAATTTTGCCTAGAAATCTATGAGAAAAAGGGAACTCCAAAACATAGTAAAGTAAACTGCAGGGAACTATTTAATCTGAATACCAATTCACAATCATGTGGACACAAATGGAAATTTACAGGAGGTAGGTTCAGGAGAGATGTGAGGAAGTACTACTTTATGGGTGGAGGAACCTTGGAAAGAGTTTGTTGGCTGAAGTGGTGGGTGTGAAAACAGTCCAGGGATTCAAGCAGGGTTGGAACATAATGAAGGGAATAGTGGAGGGAGTCACGTGATGGCATTCATCTGAGCAGCAGCTGACATCCTGAGCTCTCCCTTCTGGCCGCCTATTTTGTTATTTAAAGTACCTTTTGTTCGGGCTTTTCGAAGAAATTAACCAAAAAGCTAACCTAATAACATCTGCTGATCGATTCAGTAACTCAATTTGGGTTCTTTTAGCCCTTGCTGGAACAGGATGGAAGTGGATCCGAAGCAGGCCTTAGCTAAGCATACCCCTCCTGCATCTCCTGAGAAGGCCGCAAAGAAGCAGAGGAACCAGGCCTCAAATAGGCCAGACCGTGGCAGTGAGAAAATGGGGCAGCCTGCACCTCTGACAGAAGACAGATTTCTTCAAGAGCTTAGCTCAGTGAAAGATCTTCTGATGGGTTTGACAGGCGAAATTAAATCCCTACGTGGTGATCTCTCCGATGTTGCGGAAGGTCTCAGATGTAGAAGCCAGGGTTGTCTCCATGGAGAACTGGAAAACTAGGGCCGGAGGAAATAGCTGGGCTTAAGCAGCATGTGAAGAGGCTCAAGCTAAATCTGAGGACCTTGAAAGTGGAGTCGCCGCAATAATTTATTAATAATGGGCCTCCCAGAGCTAGAGGAAGGCCCAGACCTCATGGCTTTTTGCAAAGATTACTACTGAAGGTGTAGGGCCCATCGCCTATCGCCTCCTATCATCTTGAGAGAGCCCAACGCTGCTGCGACTCGTCCTAATGCTGGATCCCCCCGCCCGATTTATTATAAAATTTTTTGAGCTATTTGACAGGCAACATTTGCTTCAGAAATCCCGAGACCTGAAGGAGATTTTGTGGGCGTTTCTAAGATCCGATCACCCAGGACCTTCCCAGAGATTCTGGTGGTAAAGAGAGTAGCCTACCACCAAATCGTAAAACCATACTGTAGCAATACCCTTTTAGGATGGTTTACCCTGCCACCTCAAAGTAACTGTTGGAAATACGCCATGAGTTTTGACACTCCTGAAGCAGCTCGCACTGATCTGATGGACAGACTGCCTGAGCTTTTTAAGGGTTCTGGCTGAACAATTACTGTGGCCCCTGTGAATTTTGTATAATTTTGTGTACTGTATGTTAAATGTGTCCTTTCTGTGGTTTGTATGGTTGTTATGCACTGGTGGTGGTGAGATTGCTGTCCCCCCCCCCATCTCCTCCTGCCCCTCTGTCTCTGTCCTGTGCTCTCCCAAACCCCCGTTGTTTACCTTGAGTGAGGTGGTCTGGTTGTCCTTCCGCTGTCTGGTTTGATGTTCCGATGCCTCCAGGGATCTTCAGAGGGGGTCAGCGTTGAGACGCGCGAGGTGGGGCGGTTTTGAGTTGGGCCCTGGTCGGAGCGTGGATTCTGGGCCTTCTCCTGCTGCTAGGCCTGCCTCTGAAAGGGGGAACTCCGGTTAGGGTCGTGGTTTCTGGGGGAACTTCCGGTAGTGGTGCGCTAGGTGGGTCCGGCTGTTTTTAAGGTCCCCGGGAAACAGCACTCATGCTGAAGTTTCCGATAACTCCTCCCTTACCCTTGGGCTGGCGTTGGTGGTGGTTTGGCCTCCTGTATTGAAATATGCCATCGTGGGTAAGTGGATTTCTGTTAATTATGTGCAGCTTGAGGAGTCGTGGGGGGATCGGACCGGATTAGACGGTCTCTATGGGAGGTCCACCGGGGCTGAAGAGGCGGTGTAGGCCTACTTACAGGGACTACCCCTTCGTCTACATACTGGATTTTGATCTCCTTTTCCTTCCATATGTGATGTCTTTAATTGGTCTCTGCTTCTGTGGGTACGTCGAGGAATGGGCTCGGGGCGGCTGGGGGGGGGGATTGGGCAAGCTGGCAAGCTGAATGTGGGATCACGAGCTGAGCGGTTGGGGGTGGCTAATCCCTGCCCTGGGTCCAGTGAAATGTTGAATGTTATGGGCTACATTACTGGGGTTTGGCCCGGGAGTGGTGGGATTCGCATGGGGACCCGAGGGCTCAAATCCCGATGAGGACTGGATTAGGGCTCGTGGATTTGGGGCCTCTCTGTATATAGTTTTTGGGATCGGGGGTGGGGCCTTGAGAAGGATTGATGTCTCTCCTCCGACTGGATGTTGGGCTTATCACTTCGGTTCGTGGGGGTTCTTACTTGGTTGATGAGGAACTTTGGTGGTGGGTGGGGGGGTGGGCACGGGGGTCCTGGTTTGTTGTATCCTGTCAGTTATATAGAAATTGGAGTTTTATTTGTACCGGGGAGAGGAATATTAGATTGGGGTTTGGGACTAGGGATTGGGGAGGTGCACCCTGATACTAGTGGATGGATCTATGTCATCTGGGCTCCGGACTATTGTAAGTTCTATTTGAAATGGCTATGAATACAATTTGTATAGCGTCCTGGAATGTGAGAGGGCTCAGGGATCGTGGTAAACGGCTGCAGATCTTTAATCACTGCTCCATATTAGGTATAGATATCCTTTTCTTGCAAGAAACTCATCTGGGCCGGGAAGAGGCTAATCTCCTCTCTCGATCTGGTTTCTCCCAGGTCTATCTTGCTGGGAATTCTCACTTTAGTAGGGGGGTAGCTATCCTAATTAAAAGACATATTCTGTTCACTAAGGACTCAACCTGCTCAGACCCGGAAGGGAGATTCATTTTAGTAAAGGGTAATTTAAATGGAGAACACGTGGTACTGGGTTCGGTGTATGGACCAGTGGGTGGCTTATCCAGACTTTTTATGAGGCTGACAGACAAGCTGGCTACTTTTTTTTTTGGCCGACTAATATGAGCAGGGGACTGAACGTACTTTCCTTCCGCTTTGGACAGGGATCCCAAGATAGAAAGAGCACCTTCCTCAGCGCAGAAAGCTCTCTGTGAATTAGTCTCATTGTTGGGTCTTAGCGACCATGATGCGTATTACTTAACCTTCTCTTAGGGCCTTCTCCTGGTCGCAGTCGAGTCACATGGCACTAAATCTAGACTGGATATGATTTTAGTAAGTGTCTCTTCCCTCTGATGATTTCTCTCTGTACAGAGCCGATAATTGTATCAGACCATGCTTTGGTTTGGATACGTATGTCTATCAAACATGATTTTGCCCGTGACTCTATGTGGAGATTGAATACCCAACTATTGAAGGACCGACATCATGTTTCGGAGATTAGTTCGAAAATATCGCAGTTCCTGGCAGACAATCTGGACTCTACCCCTAGAGTGGACATGGTATGGGGGGCATTAAAGTGCTATCTCAGGGGGGGTTTTATTCAGATGGCTTCCCTTAGGAAGAAAGCACGTCAGCTAGGGCATTGGAATTAGTGGGTAGATTAGAGTTCTGGAAGGTAGGTACTCACTAACCTCTTCGTTGTCAGATCTTAAGGAACTGCTTTTCAGTCAAAAATGAGTATTCGGACCTTTTGAAAGATAAGATTGAATACTGTCTGGTCAAAACCCAGGCGAATATTTAGATCTCGTGAGAATCCGGAAGCTTCTGGCTTTACGTCTCAGAGCATTAGAGCTCGGATTATCCCTCTTTGTTTCCTCCTCTGGTTTGAGGGTTCCTCACCCAGAGATTGTTTACGTTTTCGGAATATTATGCTAATCTTTATAGCCCCCCCACACCCCACTCTGTTGGTAACCCTAAATGTTACTAAGTAGAGTGGCACTTCCCAACATACCGGAATCTCAGCAGACTCATCTAGTGGCCTTCATTTCAGCTGAGGAGATCCAGAATGCTATTGCTTCCTTTACCCCAGACAAATCACCGGTCCAGATGGTTTTCCCAATTTCTACAAAGCTTTCTAAAACTTGATCCCTATACTGCTTAAACTGTATAATTACTTTCAGGTGACTTCTAGAGCTTGATCCACCTTATTTGAGGCCACCATAGTCCTAATCCCCAAACCAGACAAAGAGCCCTCAGATCCAGCCAGCTACCACCTCTATCTCATTATAGAATTATGATATTAAAATACTGGCTAAAATTCTGTCCGAAAGGATTAGACTGATCTGGGTGGACCTCCTGAGCCTGAGCAAGCAGGTTTTGTCTCTGGGAGATCTGCTGCAGACCATCTAAGGACACTATCCCTATATCTCACAGTACGCCCGGTCAGCTTCAGAACCACTTGTTTTGGTCTCTTTAGATGCTGAAAAGCGCTTGACCGGGTCGACTGGTCCTTTCTATGGCGGTTCTGGAAAAAATGAGCTTCCATCTCCTTTCCTAAACATGATCCAGGTACTATACAAATGTCCTCCGCTGAAAATCTATTGTAACAGAGTTCATCATCTTCTTTAGGTTTTATGGGCACGAGACAGGGCTGCCCTCTCTCCTTTGTTGTTTAATTTGTATTTGGAGCCTTTGCTGATTCAGCTCAAATCCTCCTTTGGGTGAATGGGATTAAGATCTTAGGAAAGGCTAGTTCTCTCTGTGTATGCAGATGATGTTCTGCTACATTTGTCTGACCCAGTACATCGTTAGATGCAGCTCTAGACATTATTCAGCAATTTAGTTCCTTTCTGGTTACCAATTAAATACATCAAAGTGCGATATTTCTTTAAATAACCATGTCTTCAAGAGCTACTTTCTACCTTTGAATGAGATGGACTTCCAGTTCCCTTAAATACCTTGGGATTCATTTCTTCACTGACCGTTTCTGCTCAAGAAATTAAATCTAATTAAGATTAGAGACTCGGTTAGTCAGGATCTGCAACGTTGGGCTTCTCTCCTATTTCCTTGATGGGCAGAATCAATATTATTAAAATGAACGTTCTTCCGGATTTTTACCCATTGAACCTCACCAATCTCTGGCTTCCTCTTTCCTTTTTTCAATGGCTCCATAGTATGTTCTCTTCCTTTATATGGAAAGGGAAGGGGTGCACTGCTCTTATGGCTCCCTTCGCCTCCCAAAGACAAGGGAGGTCTAAGACTTCCCAACTTTCAGCTTTATTACTGGGCTGCTCATCTAGCTGTTAGACAGTGGTTTGCGGCAAGACCTGAAAATTCCTCCGGTTTGGCTTCATTTAGAATCCGACTTTTCTTTCTGAACTTAAATTTGACACAGCTACCTTAACCTATCTTACTCCTCGAAAGTGCATTTTCACCGCCTGATTTCTAATAATACGGTGGTGGCTTCTCTAAAGTGTGGCCAATGTCTTAAGTTCTTCCGGATCTCTAACTAAACGGATTTGGGACAGCCAATTATCTCCAATCCTAATCTTGTTATTGGTAATTGAAGGTAGGAGTAACTTGGTTGTCGTAAATCAAAGACTCCAGAGTAGAACAGTTGTATAACTCAACTTCTTCTCAACAGGCTATATCTCTCACCAAATTTGTATACCAAGTACGGAGACCTTTAAAGTGTTCCAACTCCGTCATTTGGTCTGTAACAAGTTTGGCTTGGTATTTAAAACCATCTAGGGTACACCCTCTTTCTCTGATATTATTAGACTGGCTACTCAGCCCCATTCCATTTCGCAGGATCTATTCTTACTTACTGACTTTCAATCTGAAGGAGCAGGTTGCTGGGCCCTCGCTTTGGACACGTCTTCTTCCTGAAGAGGTCCCTTCTTGGAGGACCCTATGGCCTAACTTGCACAAATACCACACTCAAGATAGGTTTCGGTTAGTGCAATATAATATTGTTAATAACTTATACTACACTCCAGTCAAGCTATTTCAGCGTAAGATGATCTCTTCCTCGCGGTGTTTTCGGTGTCTTCGGGACGCAGGTAACCTGATTCATATTTTTGGGAGTGCTCTAAAGTGGCCCTGCTGTGGTCCGCTATTATTGATAGCCTAGATCCCTTTTGGGTCTGAGCAGGTTTTTTCTCCTAATATCTGTGTATTGGGGATTTCAGATATAGACTCTGGTGGAGTGAGATACCATATGGCTTTGATTTCGATGGCAGTCAAAAATTGGTGTTAAGACACTGGAAAGACCAATTAGTACTATCCTTTATGGACTGGTTAAAGAATTGGCCTGTACCTCCAGTCCAAAAGTCTGATTGCCAGCTGTAAACAAAGTGGGGATCTATTTTATAAAAGATGGGAAAGCTTCAATCCCTTTACCTATCAGGAGATTGGTTGGGATCTGATCCTGGACCCTCATTTTATGTTATATAATGAATTTCATTCCAATTATATGAGCTGAAAGTGATAAAACCCAATCTTTTCACTGTACTGTGGACCCATTAACATAGCCAGCTAAGATGATAGCCTAAATGTGATATCCAGACCTGAAAGTTACTAAATAGTGCTTTGAAAGGGTGCACCTGGGGGAGGGGATTGGTTCCCCTTTTGGGGTTTTTCCGGCTTATGCTAAATCATGCTTTATGTTATCCTTGTGAATTATTAGGTTTGTTATTTTGCCTTTGTATAGCTGACTGGGGGGGGGGGTGATTTTGATGTCCTCTTAACTGACTACTTTCCTAATACTGTGGTAAGGTGTATTTTTCTTTTTTTCTTTGTGAAAATAATAAACTTAAATTTCAAAAAAAAAAAAAAAAAAGGAAGGGAATAGTGGTTACTGGGGGTGAGAGGACAAAAGAGGAGAATAGAGAGAGGACGGGGAGGGTTAGTACCCTGGAGGAACAGTAGATGTTACTTTGAGAGGGTTCCTGCAGTAAGTGTTCACATATAGGACTGTGCACCCTGACGTCATGTTTGAACGACAAACTTGTAGCTAGCAGTCATCAGCGGGGACCACCCCCTGACGTCAGGTGACGCGACGTCAGCCTGACTATAAAAGGGGCGGTCCTGTGCCCACTCACCAGTTCTTTCCTACCGTCGCTTCAGTTCGTTCGACAGACATGGTAGAAAAGCGATCAGTCGCCTGCTTAGTATTTGATGATTTTCATCTTGTACTATATATTTTTCTACAAAGTTTCTGAATGTGTATGTCATCTTATCTTAAGAAGAAGTGCCCCAAGTGCCGCCCCCAAATCCCACATAGAGATGATCACTTCCACTGCCTCCTCTGCCTGGAGCCTAAGCACATCTCATCTGAGTGCGCTATTTGCCAAGGGTTCAACCAGGCCACATGGACACTACGCAAGCGGACCCTCAAGTCCAACCTTCTGACCCAGCTGCTGGCTTCTATGGAAAAGGAGCTTCAGGAGCTTAGGGAGAGGTGGTCGTCATCTCCAGCCCCAGAAAAAAGAAAGAAAAAGAAGGACAAGGAGAAGCACCAGGAGAGAAGCCCGTCATTGCAAGGGAGACCCTCCACTTCCAGAACCGTGAGTACCACTCTTATGGGCACTCCGTCCGCTTCTGTGGGCCGGACGCCTTCTCCCCCTCCTGCTGAGGTGTGCGGGCAGTCGGGGGTTGCCTCTCTCGAGGTATGTGTCAGTCCTCCCACTCATAGCACCGCCGATAAGTCGCCCTCCGGCTCCACTGCCGGGCGCCCGGTCCAGACTGAGAAACCTGACTGTGGTCCTTCTTCCGCAGCTAGCCTGGTCGTGACTGAGAAGCCAGATGACAGACCCTCCGTCAATTGCACAGCCACATCTACTCTCACGTTGGACTCCCTTGAGGACCCCGACACCAGAACAAGTGTGCTCGTGGGGGACACTTCATCCCTGCCGGTCTCTACCCCCAGGGATTCGCCACCTGTTCCTGACCTTTCCCTTCCATCGAGATTGCTCACAGACCTGTCGTTGGGGTCTCATCCAGAGCTTTCTCCTTCACCTGTTTTTTTTTCCGCTGCCAGATCCCCCTTCTCCTAGGGGTCCTTTGCCGGACCAGGATCTTTTATGTATGGAGCCCCCCCCCCTCGGGACACTCTGGCTCTACGCCTGATCCCTTGCCGCTGCCCAGCGGTCCTTCGGTGCCTCCCCCAGCTGGGCCTTCAGCTCCTCCTGCAGGACCCACTGGCAGTTTCCTGGGGCCTGACCCCCATGTTCCACCGCTGGGCGGCCCTCCGCTGGACCCTTCTCATCCGACGCTGGGCCTGGTGCCTCCGACACTAGGTTAACCCAACGCCGGGCTACCTGACACTGGGATATCCGACACCTGGATACCCAACGCCTGGATATCCACCATTAGGTTATACCTCAGGGTTTGCAGGGTACCAATACCCCTTCAGGCATCATCCTGCTTACCAGCCCTTGGCCGGGTATCCTGGGTGCCAGCCTCCTTCTCCTCCACTACCGCCTTCTGATCGTGAATTTGTCCTGGCGTGGTGGCAGGATGCTAGGACACAACTTCTTACAGAACTTAGGCAGTCCCAGCTGCTCGGAGGAATTCCTCTACCCAGAGCACCACCTCCTCCTTCAGTTCCTTTGGGACGTGCTGCATTTTCTCTTCCTGTGGTTGGCACTGGGATGGATCCTTTCTTTCCCAGTGATTCGGAGCCCTCGGATTCGGACTCCAATATCGACCTCTCTGAACCTCGTTCACCTGTCGAACTTCATCTAAAAGAATCCCCAAAATCCCCCGCCCCGGAAGATCCTTCTTTTGGGGATCTCTGGAGAACTGTTCAAGCAGCAGGGGGATGGCTGTCCATGGAGCTAGATCCTCAGCGAAAAGGCTAGCTGAACATTTGGATTTGTCCACCACAGACCCTCTAAACATTCCCCCCTTGAATGGGCCCGCACGAGGAACTAGTTACTACAATATGGCAACCGCCCTCTTCCACCCCGGCTGTTTCCAGGAAGGATGACAGAACCTACTTCCCCTCGGAAGGGATCTCTTATCTGACTTCACACCCAAAAGCCGACTCCATGGTCATCACAGCCGCGCATGACCGCTCAGTTCAACCTACACACTTGTTCCTCCCCACCAGACAAGGACTCAAGACAACTTGACCAGTTCAGTAGGAAGATCTACTCATCCACCTCCTGTGCTATCTGGTTGCTGAACTACGTGTCCCACGTGGTAGCTTTTCAGAAGTCCTCTCTCACAGAACTGGAGAGGGACCTTCAGGACATCCCTGACGAAAACCTCAGGGCTGAATTGCTGAACAAGGTTCGCATGAATAAATCTTCCTGCTGTCACACACTCTGGGCCACTTATGATTCTGTGGACGCCGTGGCTCGGGCTGCGGCCTCAGGGATCTGCCTTCAGTCATCCCTTTTGGACGCACCTTTCAGGGATTCCGTCCTCTTTGGCGACAACACAAAAGACATTATTATAGGGCTGCAAGAGAGCAGTAGGTCTCTTAGAGATGTACACTCCATGTATTGGATGGGTGAAAAAAAACAGCTCTTTCGTCACCAGAGAAGATGGAACAAAAATTAGAACTAGCGTCAAGGTAAAAGACGCCCAGTGGGCTCTGGGAACCAAGCCTCTTGAAGGTAAGTTCACCAAAGCAGCCTAGGGAAGCAAAGCTTTGCTCTCCTCGGCATCCTGACTCACTTCCCCTCCTCCCCCTCCATCCGTCCCCCTCGGAGGAACCGGTAGGAGGAAAGTTTGGTCTCCACCTGGAGGGGTGGAAGTCTGTCACCGCAGATGTATGGGTTCTTCAGCTCATACAAAGAGGTCACTCTATCGAGTTCCTGGAGATTCCACCTTCAAACCCTCCAGGAAGATCCTTTTGCCCATCAGATCAGATCCCCATCGTCCACCAAGAGATCCAGGCACTGTTACAAAAAGCGGCCATAGAACCTGTCCCTCCAAATTAACTAGGAAGGGGATTCTACTCCCATTTCTTACTAGTCCCAAAAATGATGGGGGATCTGAGACCTATCCTGGATCTCTGCATGCTCAACCGCTTTATGGAGTACAAGAAGTTCTGCATGCTGACTCTTCAGGGTCTCCTGCCCCTGCTCCCGTCAAACACATGGCTGTGCTTCCTGGATATGCAGGATGCTTACCTTCATATCCCCATCCTCCCGGCCCACCGCTGCTTCCCTTGATTCTCCTTCCAGGAGAACCATTTCCAATTCAAGGCACTTCCCGTTGGCCTGTTCTCAGCGCCCCGGGTATTCACCAAGTACCTAGCGGTGGTAGCGGTGTTTCTCCGCCACAGGGGCATATATATATGTTCCCATACCTGGATGACTGGCTCTTTTCAGCCCCATCCCCGGACAGCCTGAAGGAGTCTCTCTCCTTCACTCTGGATCGGTTTGCCCAGCTGGGTATCTCGGTCAATCTCCCCAAGTGTCAGATAGTACCCTCTCAACACCTCCAATTTATTGGAACAATACTGGATACAGTCCAGAGCAAGGCCTTCTTACCACTGGATTGAGCCGAGACCTTGACTTTTCAGGCCATTTTGGTGGTCAAAGCTCAATGGACCTCAGCGCACTCGGTGCTCCGTCTTTTGGGTCTTACAGCAGTGGCCATTCCTGCCATGTGCGTGGCCAGACTGCACATGAGGGTAACCCAGTGGTCTCTTCGAGTCCAGTGGGATCAACGATCGGACGGCATGAACCAGCTGGTCATGATCTCCTACAGCCGTCAGAAAGACCTCCTCTGGTGGCAGCACCTCACCAGCTTGTTGATGGGTGCCCCCTTCCACTCTCTGGCTCCCTCCCAGACCCTCACCTCGGATACCTCCGATATGGGTTGGGGAGCCCATTTGGGGGATCACAGAACTCAAGGTTCGTGGTCTCCTCAAGACCAGCATCTTCACATCAACATCCTGGAGACAAGAGCAGTCCTCTTCGCTCTCCAGGCCTTCCAGTCATTACTCCTTTCAGGAACACTTCTGGTCCAGACAGACAACATGGTGACTGTCTGGTACCTCAACAAACAGGGAGGTACCCGGTCGTACCCTCTTTGCAGGGAAGCAATGAGAGTATGGTATTGGGCTATTCAGCATGGCCTATTTCTGACAGCAGTCCACATACCAGGCGTGCACAACATCCTGGCGGACAGTCTCAGCCAATCAGTAGCCAGGGCTCATGAGTGAGTACTAAAGCAGGAGGTAGTCGAAGACCTGTTTCTTCGGTGGGGTCGGCCAGACCAAGATCTGTTCGCCTCCCCATTCAACGCAAAACTACCTAACTTTTGCGCGCATGTTCCTGGGCATGGTGCTTTTTGGTGAGTCGTACTGTCTCTCTCTTGGACAGGGAGGTTTCTATATTTGTTTCCTCCCTTTCCTCTCATTCAGAAGGTTCTGTTGAAACTTCAGGCAGAAGGGGCACACTTGATTTTGATTGCCCCACTGTGGCCCTGGTAGATTTGGTTCCCGCTGTTACAACAACTAGTTCCAGAACCGCAAGTCCTTCTGCCACTGTCTCACGACCTTCTGTCTCAGGAGCAGGGCACCCTGGTCCATCCGAGTCTTCAGTCTCTCCATCTTCATGCGTGGCACCTGTAGACATAGCGGTTTCTCGCTATGGAGTTTCCTTTCAGGCTGCTCAGTTCCTGGTGGAAGCCAGAAAACTCTCTACCAGATCCAGCTGCACCATGAAGTGGAAGAGGTTTTCTATCTGGGCCACAGCCAAATGCTTGGACCCTTTTTCTTGCTCGGCCTCATAGGTATTGGAGTACCTCTTACATCGTTCTGAGTTGGGCCTTAGTTACTCCTCTATTAAGATCCATCTTTCTATGGTGTTGGCCTACCACCTTCCAGTGGAAGACAAAACTCTGGCACAACTAGAGGTTTTCAAAACTTTCTTGAAGGGTGTCACAAACCCACTCATCAGGTCAGGCCCTCTACTCCCAAAGTGCCAACCTCTGAGTGCAGTCTTGTGAACAGTTTAACAGAACAAGGTAACCCTCTTGTCTGTTTTGTGAGTTCGGATCAACCCTTGGTCTCAAGTTCTGGAGGGATTCAAACTGTGAACTCTTGCTAGGGTACCCAGTGCACATGCTCAGATATTTCTGTCTTCAGGCAGCCGGATATCTTTGCCTTCAGGCACCTAACCAGGTATACAGAGATGAACCCTTACAAACTTTAATAAAGACCTCAGATTTAAAATGCTTCTCTTTCCAGTTTGGTATCACCATTCAAGCTTATGCCTAGTGTCTGCTATAACCATATGGACTTTTCTTACAAATGGAAGAAAATTCAAAGACAGACCAAGTATGCTCTAAAAAGAATTTTACTAAAATAGATAATAATATATAAACACAAAATACAGAACTGTTCTATCACAAGACATACAAATCTTTTAAAAGAACAAGGTTTAAACAGTGCACATTCCTATAGCAATATTTAGATTTTGTCTGTCTCTCTAAATACCTGTTTAAAAGTGCTCACAGATGTTTCCTTGTCAGAGTCTAGATAAAAGTGTCTCTGAAATGAAACTGACTATTCCTTAAAGCAAACTGTATTTGCCAGACCCTTTTTGGGTGAGGTCACCTAGCTCCTCCTCTGTCAGAATATATAAAAAAATATATATTTAATAAAAAAAAAACAGGACGTCTTTTTCAAGAATTAAATTCTGCAACCTCAACATACTCATATGTTCTTCAGATGACATCTCTTTGATCTTAATTAGTATTCTCTCTCACACAGGCATCGGAGGAACATTTACAACTTTGCGCCAGTTTGCTAAACCTGGTTTCCCCTTCTAACGTCATAAACTTTTTTTTTTTTTTTTTTATGATTTCCCTCTTAACAACAACATCTATTATTAACTTAGAAAAGTCTGTAAATAGCTTCTGTCCTGCCATGTAACACCTGGTATCTAAAACCGGTGTGTATGTGTGATCTCACATGCTGTTTCAGCATTTTCTCATGGCTTTCATCTTTTAGCTGAAACCTGGGGGGGGGGGTGAGGTCACTCCCAGAGCACCAGATTTCAGCATCTCTCTCATGACAGACAGTCCATAACCCATTTTGATATTACAGAAAACATGATACTACAGCACTCAGAACTGGCTGTCCACGTCACAATTCCTCCCCACCTAGACTGAATTTGGGGGCTTTATCCCTTGCATGGGATGAGCTTCCCAAATCAGTTCATTCCTCATAGACCCTAGACAGCCCATCTGAGTTCTGTTTTTTCGCTTCAGCCCTATGTACGATTGTCAGATCATACCCTTGTAAAGCAAGACTCCATCTTAGCAATCGGCCATTGTTTTTCCCATCTGCGCTAGCCAAACCAGGGGTTGTGGTCAGTCTGCACCACAAATGCTGCCCATACAAGTATGGCTCTAATTTTAGGGCCCACACTATGGCAAGACACTCCTTTTCCACCATGGAGTATGCTTGCTCCCTGTAAGTAACTTCCTACTCAGGTACACTACTGGGTGATCTGTCCCTTGGCTAGATGTCTGACTCAGTACTGCCCCAATACCCACGTCTGAGGCTTCAGTCTGAACTGTACAGGTCTTGCTATAGTCAGGACTTGTCAAAACAGGAGCACTGCACAGTGTCTCCTTTAGTTTGGTAAAGGCTTCCTCACAGGCTGGGCCCCAGGTAAGTTTCTTTGGCATCCTATTCTTTGTCAGGTCGGATAGGGGAGCAGCCAGGGCACTGTAATTGGGTACAAATTTCTTGTAGTACCCTGCTGTCCCTAGAAAGCTCCTGACCTGCTTCTGGGTTTCTGGTCTGGGCCACGCCTGGATCACCTCTGTCTTTATTTGGTTAGGACGGAGCTGTCCCCAGCCTACCACATGCCTGAGGTATGCCACTTCTCCCATGGCCACCTGGCACTTCTCAGCTTTGACAGTGAACCTGGCCCTCTGTATCCTGTCCAGCACTTCCCTAAGGTGGGATAGGTGTTCCTCCCAATTGGTACTAAAAATGGCAGTGTCATCCAGGTATGCCACAGTGTACTCCTCAGCACCATTTAACGCCTGGTTCACCAACCTTTGGAAAGTGGCCGGGGCGTTCTTCATTCCGAAAGGCATTACTTTAAACTCAAATAAGCCTATTGGAGTGATGAAGGCCGACCTCTCCCTAGCTCTGTCTGTCAATTCTACCTGCCGGTATCCCTTTGTCAGGTCCATGGTCGTAAAGTAGGTTGCCCCTCCCAACTTGTCCAGGAGTTCGTCCGTCCAGGGCGTCGGACTTCGTGACTGCATTCAGTCCACGATAGTCCACACAGAAACGAGTTGAGCCATCTGGCTTAGGTACAAGGACTACGGTGAGGCCCAGGGGCTGTGGGATCTCTGGATTACCCCTAAATCCAGCATCTCCTCCTCTTCCCTCCTAATGTCCTTTTGGACAGCCTCTGACACCTGATATGCTGTCCGCCGTATGGACGTCTGTGTCCCTGTCTCCACATCGTGTATCGCTAAGGGGGTTAGTCCAGGCTTGGTGCTAAACAATGGGGTAAAGTCTGCTAAAACCTCCCTTACTTTCTGGATCTGGTCCGGGGCCAGCTAGGGAGACAATTTTACTGCCTCCACAGAGGACTCCCGATTACTTTCCTCTAGCAAGTCCAGAAGGGGGTCTCCTTCGTCCGTCCCCTCCCCATGACTACACACTGCAAACACCATGTCAGCCCCATTTGCATATGGCTTCATCATGTTGACATGGTACATCCTTTCTGTCTGTCTTCTGTCAGGTGACTCCACAATGTAGTTCACATCATTTACCTTCCTAACCACTTTGTACGGTCCTGCCCACTCAGCCTGCAGCTTATCTTTCCAGACCGGAATAAGGACCATGACTTCCTAAGCCACCATGTACGAGCAAGCTGTGCTCTGCAGTTGTACCACACTTTTTTATTTCTGTTGGGCAGCTGCCAGGTTGCTCTGGGCTGTCTCCATAAGCTCCTTCAGTCTTTCCCTAAACCTAAGGATGTAATCCACAATGGGAGTTCCCTGGGTGGCGTGCTTGCCTTCCCAGTCCTCCTGGATCAAGTCTAGGGGCCCATGTACCTGGTGTCCATATAAGAGTTCAAAGGGAGAAAATCCTTTCTACTCTTGGGGCACCTCCCTGTATGCAAACAGGTGGGGAAGGTATTTCTCCCAGTCCCTCCCATGCTGTTCAGCAAACGCCCAGAGCATTGACTTTAGGGTACCATTGAATCATTACACAAGTCCATTGGCTTGTGGGTGATACAGTGTCGTGCATCTCTGCACCACCCCACACTTCTCCCATAAACATTTCATCAGGTCCGACATGAAGGAACCCCCTCGGTCAGTGATTACCTCCTGAGGAAACCCAACATGGGAGAAAATCCCAAGTAAGGCATCTGCCACTTTGTCCGTCCTCAGTGAGGATAGGGCGACTGACTCTGGCTACCAGGTGGCATAATCCACCACAGTCAGGATGAATCTCTTCCCTGAGGAGCTGGTTTTTTTTTAAAGGCCCCACAATATCCATTCCCACCCTCTGGAATGGCTCCTCCACTATGGGCAATGGAATCAGGGCAGCTTGGGTTTTCTTGCCCACCTTCCCTATTTCTTGGCACTGGTGACAAGACCTGCAATACTCATTCAGCTGCTGGGTGAAGTTAGGCCAGTAGAAATTCTGGGCTAACCGCTGCATAGTGCGCACGATTCCCAGATGACCAGACAAGGGAATATCATGTGCAGTTTTGAGCAACTGCTCACGATATACCTGGGGAATGACAAGCTACCTGCCTAGCATCCCTCCCTCTGTCTGTACTGCCTGAGTATACATTAGCCCTTTTTCCCAATAAACCTTATGTCGGTCGTCACCTCCCTGTGTGCCGTCCGAGTCTGCCCAAGCCCTCAGCTTCTCTAAACTAGGGTCACTTCTCTGAGCAGTTGTGAACCCCTCACACATTCCCAAGGCATGGGACAGGTCCCCTTCAGTTGCTAAACTAGGGTCCCTAGCACTAGCGTCAGGGCCCTCAGGATCACTGTCAGTCCCAACCCTCTGACAATGGGTCACCCCTTCCTCTTCAGAGTAACCTTCCGTAGCTGTGTGGTCACTTGCTACCGGGGAAATTTCTACCCCCTTTTTATCGGTCTCCATATCAGAGTACACAGACTGGGGAACCAGCCTCCCAGTGGTTTCCACAATGGCTTCCGCGGGGTTCAGGGAACTACAATTTTCCCTTGCTGCTTGGCTATGGGTAACTGCTCATACCATCCCCTGTTGGAGATTGTTACGCAGGATCTCATCCACTGCTAATGTTTTGGCTACAGCCACCTGTTGCACAGTTCCCCCTGTATCACCCCAGTCTAAGAGAACACTAGCGAGCGGTAATGTTTTCTCTTCACCAGTGAACCCTTGGACAGTGACATATTTATTGGGTATAAGCTGACCAGGATATAGCAGATCCCCTTTTACTAACGTCAGGGATGCCTCTGTGTCCCTTAACCCTTGCGTCTGCACACCATTTACCATGACTGGGTGCATGTGTTCCCTCATGTTCACTGGCATGCTTCCAGGGACACACAAACAACCTACTTCTTTTCTAGCACCCTGTTGTGTGTATTGCTCGCCTTTTGGGGCACTGTCTGGCAATATGCCCAGTTTCTTTACACAAGCAACATTCATTTCTTCTCTCCGAGAAATCTTTTCTCTGAAACCTGGGGCTAACTGGTTTCGGTGGAAGCAGTGAGGGTTTTAGCTGCCCTGAAGTCGCACTTTTTCCTTTCTGCGCTGCCACGCCTGCCCCATTTGCTCTCAGAGCAGGTCTGCTCTTGGCATAGTGGTCTGAAAGTTCAGCAGCCTCTTGCACTGTTATGGGATCTCAGCCCTCTAGCCAGGTTTTTAGCTCTGCTGGGCAAGCCCAATAAAACTGTTCTAATAAAATCATATTTTCAATTTTATCAACAGAGTTTGCCTCAATTCCTTCCCACCAATGTTTTAAAAACTGACGTTGTTTCGTGGCTAGCTCCTCGTAGCTCATATCAGGGCTTCTCCTGAGCATACGGAATTTAGCTCTGTATGATTCAGCAGTTAATTCAAACTTTTTAATAGTGCAGCTTTAGCTTGCTGTAATCATTGCTGTCCTCATTGTCCATTTGACCCAATGCATCTCGAGCTTTCCCGGTAAGTAGCGGGGATATCAGGACTCTCTAGGAATTTTTAGCCTGAATACAGACTTTTTCAAAAGAATTTAAAAAGGCATCCATATCTTCCCCCTCTTTAAATTCAGCTATTAATTTGGAATTCAGTTTATAACCCAGTTCTGCAGTTCCTGTTAAACCCAAGCCACTTACCTGCTCTGGTGCTGCTGGTCGGAGTCATAGCTTCTCCAGTTCGTGTTGCCACTGGTGCTCCTCTCTCTTCTCCTCTGCAGCTCGCTGGCGCTCATGCTCTTCACAGTCTATGTTGACCCTCTGTCTCTCGCTGTTCCCTCTCTGCCTCTCAGTGTTCTTGCTCTGCCTCTCGGTTCTCTTGCTCCCTCTTCTCCTGGAACTCCAGCTCCATCCTGCGCAACTCAGTTTGCAGCCTGACTACCTCTGGATTCAGGATACTGGTGACCTTCCCCTGCTGCTGTGGCCCTTCACTGACAATGGCCCTGCTGTCATCCTCACCTGATCTGGACACAGCACTGGCCGCTAGTCCTACCACACTCACGGTCTGGTCCCTTTTAGTCACGGTGTGTGACTTGCTGCTCTGGGTATCTGCTACCATCAGGGCCTCTATGAAGTTCTGCTTTTTGGCTGTCATCTCGAACAGGACTCCTCTGTCCCTGCACAACTGCTTCAAGTAATCTAGTGTGCCTGCTGTAGTCTGTAGCCATCTTCTTCCCTGACTACGGCTGCTCTGACTTGCACTTTAGGAAAAAAAAATTAAATGGGTAGGAACTTGACAGTACGCCAAGTGATATATAGTTCTGTTTCCTTTTAAAATAAAACTCTGCCTTTTTTCTTTCTTTGCAAGAGAGCTTGCGGTCTCAGCTGACACAGAACAATGCAAGCTTGTAATACTATAATTATGCCACCGCTGCTAACCAATCTGTCACAAACCCACTCAGCAGGTCAGGCCCTCTACTCCCAAAGTGCCAACCTCCGAGCGCAGTCTTGTGAACAGTTTAACAGAACAAGGTAACCCTCTTGTCTGTTTTGTGAGTTCGGATCAACCTTTGGTCTCAAGTTCTGGAGGGATTCAAACTGTGAACCTCTTGCCAGGGTACACAATGCACAGGCTCACACATTTCTGTCTTCGGGGGGGCCAGATATCTTTGCCTACGGGCACCTAACCAGGTATTCAGAGATGAACCCTTAAAAACTTTATTAAAGACCTCTGATTTAAAATGCTTCTCTTTCCAGTTTGGTATCACCATTCAAGCTTATGCCTAGTGTCTACTATAACAATATATAATTTTCTTACAAATGGAACAAAATTCAAAGACAGACCAAGTATGCTCTAAAAAGAATTTCACTAAAATAGATAAAAATATGTAAAACACAAAATACAGAACTGTTATATCACAAGACATACAAATCTTTTAAAAGAACAAGGTTTAAACAGTGCAAATTCCTACAGCAATATTTAGATTTTATCTATCTTTCTAAATACCTGTTTAAAGTGCTCACAGATCTTTCCTTGTCAGAGTCTAGATAAAAGTGTATCTGAAGTAAAACAGAATATTCCTTAAAGCAAACTGTATTTGCCAGACCCTTTTTGGGTGAGGCCACCTAGCTCCTCCTCTGTCAGAATGTATAAATATATATATATATATATATATATATAATAAAAAAACAGGATGTCTTTATCAAGAATTAAATTCTGCAACCTCAGCATACTCATATGTTCTTCAAATGACATGTCTTTGATCTTAATCAGTATTCTGTCTCACACAGGCATCAGAGGAACATTTACAACTTCACGCCAGTTTGCTAAACCTGGTTTCCCCTTCTAACGTCATAAACCTTTTTTTTAATGATTTCCCTCTTAACAACAACATCTATAGTTAACTTAGAAAAGTCTGTAAATAGCTTCTGGCCTGCCATGTAACACCTGGTATCTAAAACCCGTGTGTGTGTGTGATCTCACATGCTGTTTCATCACTTTCTCATGGCTTTCTTCTTTCAGCTGAAACCTTTGGGGGAGGGGGGGTTGAGGTCACTCTTAGAGCACCAGATTTCAGCATCTCTCATGACAGACAGTCCATAACCCATTTTGATATTACAAAAAAAATGATACTACAGCACTCAGAACTGGCTGTCCATGTCACAACTGGTATCCTTCACATCAAACCTCCAGTCCAGAACCCCTGTCCTCCCTGGGATCTTAATTTTATGCTGGAGAAACTTACTTTGCTCTCATTTGAACCGGCAGCAAGTTGTGATATGCGCTTCTTGTCCTGGAAGACACTGTTTTTGGTTGCAGTTTCTTCAGCTCGAAGGGTCTCAGAGCTTCAGGCCTTTGTTTGCAGAGAGCCTTATTTGATTTTCCACAAGGACTGGGTGGTCCTGAGGACTAATCCTTCTTTTCTTCCAAAAGTGGTTTTGGAAACGACTCTCAACCAGAGTGTTGAACTGCTGGTCTATTTTCCTCAGCATTCCAACAGGGGGGAATATCTTTTGCACACCTTAGATGTGCATTGGATTTTGAGGTACTATACCTCCCGGACTAAGGAGGTTCAAAAGTTGAACCAACTCTTTGTGGCCTTTGCCTCCCACTGCCAGGGCAAGGCCATCTCTAAACAGACTATTTCTAGGTGGCTGGGTAACTGTATTCACTACACTTATTTATTTTATTTATTTATTTAGATTTTGTTAACCAGGTAAACCCACTGAGACCAGCGGTCCCTTTTTCAGGGGCGACCCGGGGTGAGTACACCACCTACTTTACATTAGGTACAGTATACAGCTTCAAAAATACATATACAGTTTGTACAGGAGGTTTGGTAACAGTAAGGCAGAGACAGAGAGCATGCAGCAAGTAACAGATTCAGAGAAAATGCATTATCAGTGGGGTACATTAAGTCCATGAGTCTTCAAAATACATACTCGGTTTGTACAGAGGTAACAGTTAATAGAGGTTAGCTAGTACACAGGGAGCAAAGGGTTTGTCGGTAGCCAAATTATGGTAAGGAGAGGTAGGGAGCTTTATCTAGCGGTTGCAGCAGCAGTGGCTCAGTTCAAGGAGGTAGACTTTAAGACCGGCCTTAAACGAGGAGAGGGAGGGTTTGTCAAGCAGGGAAGAGGGGAGTGAGTTCCAGAAATGAGGGGCAGTGAACTGGAAGGAGCGTTTTCCTTGATTGGTACGGATGTGGGGTATGTTCAGGAGTCGACTGGAAGTAGACCGGAGGTTGCGGAGGGAGACTTTGTGGGTAAGCAAGTCGCTAAGGTGAGGTGGGTGGTGGATGGAGAGGAGTTTGTAGGTAAGGCAGGCAGGGGAAAAGGATAGTTTATGCCTGAGTGTCGGCCAGTGAAGGTCCATAAGAGCATCGCAGTGATGCCTCCTAGGGGAAGAGTGGGTTGCAAAGCGAGCAATGCGGTGGTAGAGGGTGGAGAGCTTGGTTAGCTCGGTCACACAAAGCACATTTTCTGGACCTGGAAGGACACTACTTCTTTATTCAACTGTGAGCTGTGAGAAATTTTATATTGCACTTGATATCTGCAACAAACGTGCACTTTTGCTTAATTCTGTGGAGGTGAAACTAACTACCTTTGTAATTGCTTTTATTCACATATTTATTTAGTGTTTAACCAAGAAGGGCTTGCAAACCTGTTTATCTTGTTAGTAACTTCAGAAGGATTTAAATACTGCATTTGGGTAGATCCTTGGAGGTAGCTAGATTGTCTACTAGGATTTTTTGACAGTTAAGCTATTTTTAAATAAATTACAGGTGGCTGAGGAGTTGAAAAAGAAGCTTGTAAACTCTGCTTATCTTGGAAGTAACTTCATAAGTGTTTGAATACTGCATTTTGGTTGTCCCTTGGGGGTAGCTGGATTGACTATTAGGATTTTGGGACAGAAACTATTTTTAAATAATTTACTGGTGCGTAGGAGTTTGTGATAGTTAAACTACTTTTAAATAAGTTACTGTGGTTAAGGAGTTGTCATAGAAAAACCTGCAGTGTGAAACAGGAAAAGACTGTCTTTCAAGCAACAGAGGGAGGTGGATCTAGGTTTACGTTTGTTTGTTACAATTCTTAACATTTTCAGTGCAGGAAGAATTTAAAGCACAGCTGACTTATTTTGGGGCTGACAGCTTTCAGAGCACAAACCACCAGGCCTGTTTTGAGGCTGGGGAGGTTTACCTGTGTCTGACTTGGATGTGTGGATTTTTCTCTGTTTGATTAGCAGGGTATTTTCTCTGTCAAATTGTTGTGTAGGGCATCTTGCTGACAGGAAGGCACTCATCGCAGCGGTGGGTCAGAGCTTTTAGCTGATTGTTTTCGAGGGCACAGTTTAGGCCCAACCCCTACCCACCCTCACCCCACCCACCCTGGAAATAGTTCCTTTATACCTGGGGTTCTGACATCATTCCTCAAGAGTGCAAGTGCATATCACTGTCATATCCTCTCTAGCACACTGCACTGACAATATAAGCATACACATTGTATAATATATATATATATATATATATATATATATGTGTATATATATATATATGTATATATATTTATATTACAAATCAATCACACACACACACACACAAATAAAAACAAAAATGTGGGAGTAGTGCAGTGTAATGGCTGTGGGCAGCAGTCTTCCGGGAGTCTTTCTGGAAGCTGAGATGCTGCCCTATTTGCAGTCAACTCTCTGCCCTGAGGGAGGAAGTTGCCCGTCTTCAGGCCACACTGGACAGTAGTAAGGGGACCTTCCCCCAGGCCACACTGGACGGTAGGAAGGGAACCTCCCCCATCCAGGGAGCACCAGAGCCACCACCACTACCTCAGAGGCTGCGAAGAAAGCACAGCAGTTGGACCACAGTGTGCTCAGGGAGGGTGAGAATGGTGGAACAGAGGCACACCCAGTCAGTTGTTCCACACCACAATCCATACACCATTCTGGGGGAGCATAGCCTCCATGGATGCACCCGCAGAGGAGACTAAGGAGGCTGAGGACAACTGTCACAAGGAGGCCCACAGGAAGGAGGCAGAGGACACCACAAGGAAAGGAAGCAGCTCCTGGTGGGGACCCAATTATTAGGGGATAGAACTGGGGGAGCAGGGAAAACTGAGTAAGGTGCCTGCCTGGTGCAATGGCTTGAGAGACAGGAAGATCCTCAGGATCACGAGAACAGCTGCACGGAGTTTGAGCTGGACGTCATTGTCCACCTAGGGACAAATGACTTGGCTAATCATGAGATTAGAGCAGTGCAGAAGGACTTTGTAGAATTGGGGAGGGGCCTAAGACAAGTAGCACACACAATATCCTCTGAGGTGCTGCCTGTCAATGGCATGAGTGAGGCGAGGGTACTTTGCACCATGCAGTTTAATGAATGGTTGAAAAAATGGTGTGAGCACAGGGGTGGCTTCATTGGGGACTGGGGTTCCACCTGAGGGACACCAGCCTATACTGGCAGGATGGTCTGCATCTGTCCAGGAAGGAACAAGTCTTTAGAGCAATCGGTTTAAATGCTTCATTGGCAAGTTTTAAACTAGTCAAGGGGAGGACTGATAAGCAGCAGAAAATCTCAGCCTCCTCCAAAACAGGGTACTAAATGAGAAAAGACTGAGGTAGAAAGGTCAGTGGGGGATGCTGCAAAAGAATGTAAAGCCATCAAAAAATGGAGAGCAATGAGTACCAATGCCCGTAGTCTGAGTAACAAGCTTCCTGAATTAGTGGCCTTGATAGAGGAGGAACATCTGGATATTGTGGCAGTCACAGAAACATGGTACACACAAAACCATGACTGGAACATAAACATACCAGGATACACTATCTACAGGAGGGACAGGGAGGGTAAAAGAGGAGGAGGAGGAGTAGCTCTTTACATAAGGGAAGGAATCAAAGCAACAGAACAAAACGGAAAACAGGGAGGAGAAGAAGCACTGTGGGTAAATTTGGAGACCAGCAATGGCACCACAATCCGCAAGGGTTATATATGACTCTTCTCAGGGGGAGGAAATGGACAAGGAAATGATAGAAAGAATACTTAGAATGGCAGAAAAGGGGAGATATTGCTGATGGGTGATCTGAATATGCCAGATGTTAACTGAGTGCAGTTGCAGCAGCCACTTCAAAGAGTGGGTTATTCTAGATGCCCTACAAGGGCATGCCTTAGACAACTAGTATTGGAGCCCACTGAGAGGGAGCAATCTTAGACCTAGTTCTCTCAAATGGAGATGAAGAGAGGATCACAGATGTAGAAGTGGGTAGCCATCTGGGAACTAGCGACCATCGAACAGTATGGTTCACAATAAACACAGCAATAGAGTCAAGCCATACAAAGGCAAAAGAACTGGACTTTAGGAGGGCTGACTTTGCCAAAATGGGTGAGTGCCTAAGGAATGCACTAGCAAATGGGCAGGAAGGAGGGGTGGAAGAACAATGGGGAATAATAAAAACTGCCATCACAGAGGTAACAAGCCTTTGTGTGAAGCAAATTAACGAAACGATGTAAGAAACCACTATGGTTCTCAAAGGAAGTGGCAGTGAAGATTCAAGAGAAAAAGAAAGCATTCAGGAAGTACAAGGAATCACAGAAGGAGCAGGACAGGGAACTGTATCAGTTAAAGCAAAAGGAAGCTGGGAAGGCAGTCAGAACAGCAAAGGCCCAAACCAAGGAAAAGATAGCCAACTCAGTTAAGAAGGGGATAAACCTTTATAGGTACATCAGGAGCAAAGGAAGACCAAGGGAGGGCTAGTGAGGCTTAATAAAGAGGAGGGAGGGTGGGCAGAGAGGACTGTGAAAAGGCAGAGATACTAAACAAATATTTTTGCTCAGTATTTACAAAGGAAGTGGGGAGGTACCAAACAAACAGTAGAAACACTCTGGATACAGAAGTTGATACCAGCCCATTTACAGAAGAAAGGGTTCTGAAAGAACTCTTAAAACTGAAGGTGGACAAAGCAATGGGGCCTGATGGGATTCATCCCAGAATTCTAAAAGAACTAAGGGTAGAACTAGTGACACCACTGACTACCCTCTTTAACAAATCATGGGAGGATGAGGTGGTACCCGGGACTGGAGAAGGGCAGATGTGATTCCCCTTCACAAAAGTGGGAGCAAGGCAGAAGCAGAAAACTACAGACCTGTTAGTTTAACCTCAGTGGTAGGGAAAATGATGGAATCACTTGAAGGAAAGAATTGTTGAGTATCTAGAGGCCAGAGGGGCTCAGGACCCAAGGCAGCATGGATTCACAGCGGAAGGTCATGCCAGACAAATCTGATAGATTTCTTTGACTGGGTGACCAAAGTAGTAGATCAGGGAGGGGCTGTGGACATGGCCTACCTAGACTTTAGCAAGGCATTTGACACAGTCCCACACAAAAGATTAATATACAAGTTAGCCAGCCTAGGAGTGGGTCCCAAGATGACAGCCTGGGTAAAGAATTGGCTGGAGAATAGGACACAGAGAGTAATAGTAAATGGAGTCCACTCTGAAGAAAGGGGGGTTACTAGTGGGGTACCGCAGGGTTCAGTATTAGGACCGGTCCTCTTCAATGTCTTTATAAGCGACATTGCAGAGGGACTGGAAGGAAAATTATGTCACTTTGCAGATGACACAAAGATCTGCAACAGAGTTGATGCACAAGGTGGGGTGGAAAGGATGAGAAGGGACTTGGCAAGGTTAGAGTAATGGTCAAATGTATGGCAGCTTAGATTCAATGCTAAGAAGTGCTAGGTAATGCACCTGGGAAACAAAAACCCAGGGGAAGAGTACACAATGGGGGGTGAGATACTAACAACAACTAAAATGGAAAGGGACCTGGGGGTAGTCATATCAGATGACCTAAAGGTGGGCAAGCAATGTGAGAGGGCAGCAAGGAGGGCTGGGGAGATACTGGGATGCATAGGGAGAGGCATCACCAGTAGAAAAGAGGAAGTTATCATCCCTCTGTACAGACAGTTGGTGAGACCCCATCTGGAGTACTGCGTGCAGTTCTGGAGACCCAATCTCCGCAAGGACATAGACAGGATGGAGGCTGTCCAGAGGAGGGCAACTAAAATGGTGCAGGGTCTGCACCGGAAGAACATATGAAGAGAGACGAGCGCATGAATGTATAGCCTCGAGGAAAGGAGGGAGAGGGGACATGATAGAAACTTTCAAGTATCTCAAGGAATCAACAAAGTCCAAGAGGGTAGCATCTTTCAAAAAGAGGTTTGCAGAACAAGGGCCCAATTTGAAGAATAGAAGAGAATTGGCTCAGAGGTAATTTAAGAGTATTTTTCACAGAGAGGGTTGTGGATGCATGGAACGGCCTTCCGGAGGAGGTTGTGGAGTCAAAAACAGTGGTGGAATTCAAGCATGCATGGGACAGTCATAAGGCAATTCTAGGGGATGGGGGTAGGAAGAAGTAGGCTGCTGGTTAACTAGGATCTGCAGCTTATCCATTAGGTAGGGAAATGGGCAGACTGGGTGGGCCAAGTGGTCCTTATCTGCCGTCAAAATCTACGGTTCTGTGTTTCTATGTTTCTGAGGGACTGTAGTAGTGGAGAGCCATACAGTAAAGAGGGGAGGAGGTTGCAGTTGGCAATGGCTCTCCGTGCTTCTCCAGAGAGGGAGTTCCCAAGGCGGTATAGCAAGCCCAGTCTCTGGTGGATAGATTTTGTTAAGACATCTATGTGGGGTTTGAAGGTTAGCTCCTGGTCAAGGGTAACCCCAGGATACTTAAACTGGTCAGCGACCTCAACACACATTCCTCGAGCTGACGTTATCCGGAGAAGACCGCTACGGTCTTTACCCAGTCGCCAGGTCCCGAAAAGGACTGCTTTTGTTTTATCCTTGTTTAGCTTTAGGTGGTTGGCAGTGAACCATGTTTCAAGTTTTGCCAGGCAAGCTTGAAGTTCAGTTGCAATGACAGAGGATTTGGGGTCGCATTGGTAGATTACAGTGTCGTCAGCGTAGAGTATCAGGTTGCAGGGTGCACACACCTCTTCTATGTCGTTCACAAACAGAGAGAATAGCAGGGGACCTAGGATGGAGCCCTGGGGTACCCCAGTGATCACAGGCTTGGGGGTTGATTGGACGCCCTGCCAGCGGACTGTCTGAGTTCTGTTTGTCAGGTAGCTTGTGGTCCAAGAGAGGGAGAGCTGATCCATGCCAAGCCTTTGAAGCTTAGAAAGGAGCAGTTTATGACTGACCACGTCCAAGGCCTTGGAGAGGTCGATGAATAGTGCCCCCGTTGAGGAGCCTTGGTCCATGGCGTTGAGTATGTCAGATGTCAGTCTGACTAGGGCAGTGTCCGTGCCATGGCCTTTCCGAAAGCCATGCTGGACCTTGGAGAGGAGTAAGTGTTGTTCCAGGTAGCCTTGTAGCTGATCGTAGATTAATCTTTCCAGGATTTTTCCCAGAGGGCAGAGCAGGGAGATGGGCCTGTAGTTCTCCACCCTGTCCCGGGTTCCTTTTTTATGGACTGGAACTATGGTGGCAACTTTCCATTTACTGGGGACCGTCCCTTCATGGAGGGATCGGTTAATGAGTAGGGCAACGGGGTAGGCAATGGCTGGTGCCGCAGCCCTCAGTAGGCGTGGCTCTAGCTGATCATTCACAGTAGACGAGTCAGGGTTAATTTTGCAGAGTAGTGGTAGTACCATGCAGGGATCCACTAGTTTCAGGTGGAATAATGGTCGAGAGAGCACTGTGTCAGGGTAGGTGAGAGGAGGAGGTCCAGGCACGGAAGGGGAGCAGCCTGAGGGGTATGTAAAGGATGTGCTGAATGCTTCAGCCACCTTAGAGGGGTCAGCAGTACCAGAAATATGAAAAAAGCTTCCGGGGGCAGTTAAAGGCCACTTCTACCTCTTTTTTCAGGAATGTGTCTACTGCTGAGATTTGTGCAGCGGCCACTTGGTCTTCCATCCACACCTTCACTAAGCACTACAGTCTGGACATTGCTTCTAGGCGTCGAGCTGGTTTCGGCATTGCAGTTTTGCAAGGTCTTCCATCTTAAGGCAGATCCTTAGTTGGCAGACATCTTCCTCCTCCCGGAAACTCATCTCCGACTCCTTCTTTTTGTTATACTGCTTGGAATTCAGTCCTGTATGTAAAGACCTACTGCAGGAACCCTCTCGAAGTAAGATATAGCAGTTATGTAAGAACTTACCATAACAGTAGATCTTCAAGAGAGGTTCCTGCAGTAGGTCTAGTTTCCCACCCACCTTCCCCCAGCTCCTAGAAATTCTTTTTTATTCTGTCTAGTCCCCGGGTCTAGCCAGGGCAAAGGGTCCCAGGAGTTGTTACTCTTTTCTTTCTGCTAGCCTCTCTCTAGGTCTCCGGTGGAAAAGAACTGGAAGGCGGGAATGGGACTGCCCCTTTTATAGTCAGGCTGATGTCATGTCACCTGACGTCAGGGGGGGCAGTCCCCACTGATGATTGCTAGCTACAAGTTTGCCATTTGAACCTGACGCCAAGGGGTGCAGTCCTATATGTGAAGACCTACTGCAAGAACCTCTCTTGAAGATCTACTATTACGGTACATTCTTACTTAGCTGCTTTGTTCCAGGGATTACTGGAACTTGGACAGACTAGAAGGACCTCTGGTCTTTTTCTGCCATCATTGTCTATGTTTCTCTGTAAAACAGATATGAGGACAACCATGCACAACATGGCTGTGTTCTCACTGGGGGTGAGATCATTCATTCACTCATTCATTTATTCAGATGCCGTTGATTAAAATATAAAGAAGGAAGCCAGTCTGGTGGCATGGAGGGCTGGATGCCTTTCCTCTTCCCATGTCGGTGACCCTGGTTTGTGAACAGACCAAGGTAGCTTGAGGGCCGGCCAAGGGAGGGAAGATTGAGTGTCCCAAGGAAGCTCTCCTCTCTCAGGGATGTGGGACACAGAGTCCCCCTACTTGCCTGCCACTCAGAGGAGACTGGGTGGCAGCACAACAGAACCAGCCGAAGCAGGTGGTAGGCTTGGAGGCCCTGGGTGCCTAACAGGAATTGTAACAAAACATAATGAGAAACAGCATAAATAAATAAAACAATGATGATGCATAAATATAACAATTTAAAATAAATTAAAAGGCTTTCAGACTGTCACAGAAAGGGACTAGAACAAGATGTACTCAGAAATCTGAAAAAGCCAGGACAAAGAGGTGGGCCTTCAGCCTCCTCTTGAACATCTCAGCTGAGGGAGCCTCCCAGATGGAAGGTGGTAACAAATTCCACAGGGTTGGCCCAGAGATGTTGAATGCACGATCTCCTGAGGTCTTGAGCCAAACCCTGGGAACGTCCAGGAGGCCCCTTGAAGAGGAGCGGAGGGAGCAAGCAAGGTCACAGGTGTCAGAAGCTCTGACAGCTAAGCAGGACCCAGTCTGTATAGGGCCTTAAAGGTGAGAAGACCCACCTTGAAAGGGACCCTCCACCTGACAGGTAGCCAATGCAGAGCCCGCAGCAATGGGGTCATATGACTGGTCCTCGAGAGGCCCATTAGTAACTGGGCCGATGCGTTCTGCAGTAGCTGAAGTGTGCAGAAGGTCCCTCCCATGATCCTGAAGTATAGAGGGTTGCAGTAGTGAAGTCTGGAGGTCACAAAGGCATGCACTAGCATTGGCAGGTCCTCGGACGAAATGAAGGGCTTAATCCAGGCAACATTCCACAGATGGTAGAAACCGCTACTGACAACAGATGACACCTGATCTTCAAAGTCACTCTGTTATCAAGGATCACACCTAGATTTCGCACCCTCGAGGAAGACACCAAAGGGGCAGAACCTAGGAAAAGCTCTGAGTCAGCCCCAGGTGGCAACCCATCACGTCCGCGAAAAGGCTCAATCACCAGTACCTCCGTCTTGGCCGGGTTAAGTCTCAGCCAGCTGGAAGCCATCCAGTCATTAATTTTAGCCAGACAGTTGTTAAGCATATCGACCGCTCCTGATGCTCCATGGGCAAAAGACAAGTACAGCTGGGTATCATCTGCATAACACTGAAACTCAACGCTGTACTGTCGAATGATCTCACCCAGGGGCAGCATGTACACTGCGAACTGCATCGACGACAAGATCGAGCCCTGTGGCACTCTACAAGACAGGGGCATTGAGGAGGAGGAGAAATTCCTCATTACTACCCGCTGCAACCTGTTTGAGCGATAGGACTCAGACCACCTGATGACAGTACCGGTGAGTCCACAAAACTCATTGAGTTGATCAAGAAGCACAACGTGTTCCACAGTGTCAAATGCTGAGGAGAGATTGAGGAGAACAAGAACTGACCTGTCTCCTTTATCTCTAGCCCTGAGCAGATCATTATGCACCCTCACTAGAGCTGTTTCTGTGCTGCGTCTAGCCCAAAAACCTGACTGAAATGGTTCACAGATGTCTGAGGACACCAGGCGATCCTCAAGCTGATGTTCCACTAACTTCTCAACAACTCTGCCCAAAAAGGGCAGGTTGGAGATAGGACGGTAATCCTCCAGGACATCAGGGTCGAGAGAAGGTTTTTTAAGGAGGGGCCTTACCAGTGCTTCTTTCAAAGCCACAGGGAGGACCCCCTATGCCATCGAGCACCTGGCAATCCTGGCGAGCAATGGACTGACAGCCTTGACACATCCCATTAAGAAATGCATCAGGGCTGGGTCCAGTTCACAAAAAGTGTGCTTCAGCTCTAAGATCACCTTAGTCACTTCAGATACCTCCACTGGCCTAAACTCTTCCCAGATAGGCAGAGTGCCTCCAAGACCCTCATCCTGAACACTGCTAGGCAAATGCCTCCCTGGCGGGATCACCGACCGGATGGCTGACACTCTGTCAGAGAAAAACAGAGCAAACTCCTAACACAAGGTGGATGACAACACTTTTCTCAGCTGCAGGCAGGCAGGGTGAAAAGGCCTGTCTACAGTCCAAAATAGCTGAGATGGTCTGTTTTTCCCCGCAGCAATTTCCCTGGACAGGAATTCTGCCTTCTTACGGGAAATTGCCCCCTAGTACTCCACATAGTGAGCAAATAGGCCCAGTCTATTGGCCTCCAGTCGAGTCCTCCGCCAGCAATGCTTCAACCTCTGACCCTTGATCTTCATCACCTTGAGAGTGAGAAGATCTGGGTCATATACGAACTGGTGCAAGAGCATCCAGAGCTGTTATAAGTGGCCACCACCTCTCCGGAACCCATCTCACATGCTGTGTCAACCCAAGATAGGTCAGCTAGCGCCAACAGTCTCTCAGGGCACATGACCCTTAAAGGGTGAAAGCTGACCATCTCCACCGGGGGGCACTACTGGCGGGCCCCAAACATGACCTCCACGGTACAGTGATCAGACCATGCGACCTGCTCAGTCTTGTGGTTATCAACCTCAAGACCCAGCTGTCATGTGTGTGGCCATGCTGGTGGGTCCCAGAAGCAACCGCTTGACAGGCCCAATGAATGCGTCAACTGAAGGAGGTTATAACTGAAATGGAAGGATTCGGCGTCGATCCAGGCTTTGAAGTCCCCAGGATTAAACACCTGTGGGACTCCTGCAACTGATCGACAACGAAATCCACCACCTCCTGCAGGAACTCTCCCCCCTCCCCGGAAGGTGATAAATGAGGAGAATCCTGCAACCCGCACCTGTGCCCCCACCCACTCAAAAGATCTGTTGTCACCAGCCGGGTGCACCGTAAAGCCCAGGCTGGCTCGAGAAACAGTGGCCATATCACGTCCCCAGTGATCCTGCACTGCAGAGTACCCAGTAGGTATGGTGGCTGCTAGAACTGGGCCGGCATCATCACCCAGCTAGGTCTCCGTTATACAAGCCAGGTCGACAGCAGAAATCAAGTCCACAAAAATGGCGGTCTTGTTCCTCATTGACCTAGCATTGCAAATCACCACCCGGAGAGGATGAGAGGATGCGGCTGGACCTCTAGCTGCCTACCCACTCGGTCCGGTGGGAATCCTGGGTATGGAGACTAAACATGTCTGGCCTCTCCCTCGGCTCCATTTACACCCAGGGTGTCTCCTGGATCGGACAACCTCAGTGCAGCTCACCATCCCCTCCTCAACTGCCCTCGGCTCCCTGCAGATCCCTCACCTCCTAGTAATTCCGACCTCCCTACAGTGTCTTGCTGTGATGCAGGAACAGGGAGGTCAGTAAAGGGGCGAAGGTCCCGGAGCTGAGTGGCAGCATAGGTAATTCTAGCAGGGCTGTGGCACCAACACATCTTGCCTGGCTCATCTAGTCCCCACCAAAATGCTGAAATTGCACAAGATTTCACCGTGCAAAAAGAACACACCCAGCTAGCACAACCACCCCCTGACCACTTACCCCCTCCAAAAAACCTTAAAATTAAATTACCCTACTAAAAGAAGTTCCCCTCATATGTACTAGCCATACACACACTGTACAAAATATGATTACCCCACTCACTCTGCTAATACAGATTCTGTATACTTCATCCACACACCCCAATCGACACCCACCCCCAAACACAGTAAAATGAATGGATTATTCCGAGGATCAATAAAGGGGAGAAACCAGTGAGTGTGTGCTGCAGCAAAAGACAAAAACAGAGGATTCCAAGTCAGCAAACTAAATGTCCAAACTCAAAATCCAAATGGAAATGTCTCAGGATCAGTCTAAACTATTAGGTGCTCTCACCACCAAAGTTCGAATAATGTTTTTAACACAGCACAGCCAGTTCAAAGGCAGAATTCAGTTTTTAGCGAGTCCCTCAAAAGAGAGTGAGTCGAAAATGACTCCGCTCTCACCAAAGCAGCACGACTGAACAGATTTTAAGAATATAGGCATTCACCCCGTCAGCAGAAAAAGTTCAGGGAAAGAAACCGGGGACCAACTCTCACCAAGTCCTTCCAGGAAATATCCTTCACCTCTTGAAACCAGAAGTTCCTGCAGGAGTATTGCGGGCAAGCCATCTGGAAAAGTGACAGCTGGCAGGATGTAATCAAGCCAAAAGCCAGAACAGAAAGTCCTCTGGGGAACGATATTGTCTTCCCCAGCAGATAAACTTCAAGTTCGCCTTTTAACAAACAGTTCACTTGGGGTGTTTTCAGTCTTGCTGATGTCTTCATTACAAAGAATCGGCAGTGTAGGTAAGCATGAGGAATCTTTTTCCTTTTTGTTTCTTTTTGTATACTTGTATTTATGCTCCTTGCAGCCCAACCTGTGATCGTCCAGCCACCGCCTTCATCCCCCATTCAGCCAACCCCCTATTCCCCCGCGCCAGGCCGGGAACCACTACCGCAGTGTGATTCCACAACAGGCCCCCTGGGCGGAGAAGTGTGGCCATCAAGCTGCTCGGTTGTCTGCTCCCTTTTCCTCCGGTATTTGCTCCCCAGAAGTGCAGATGTGCAGTGACGTCTAAGACACAACGTGCCAACATCCGCTGCACTTCAGCCCCAAGTGCACCGCTCCTTGCAGTGTCCTCTATCTCCATTGGGGGCCGCTGCAGAGCGATGTAAGCCCCAGTCCCTCCCCAGGAAAGGAGAGCAGTCGACTGGATGCTCAGTCCTTTCCTCCCTGCCAACCCCCGACGGCCCGGGCGTGTTCCCAAACCTGGGTCGCCGGCATGGCGAAGCATGAGGAATCTTAATAGGCATGGGATTCTATGTTGTTGTACTGTGCCACAGTAGCAATGTAGCTGCTGTAGTATACAGTAAAGGCATTCTGACCTCACAACTGTGGTGTAACAGCATCTGATTGTGTATGCATCTCCATACACAACAACACTGAACCATGTACTATAATGGCAATAAAAAGCATAAATCAAGGTCAGCCCGCTAGCGCAGTGGTAGTGCTACTACTTGTGATGTCGACAACCTGGGTTTGGGAATGAGCCCAGGGAGTCAGATGGCCAGCCAGGGGGAGAAGGCTGAGCTTCCCAGGGACTGCTCGCTTTCTCGGGGGGGGAGTTCGCGACGACTGGCTCCAGCGAGGCCTGGTATAGCAAGTACCTAGCCAGTTACAAGGGGAGGGACATGACAGATGTCGGCAATTACGCCTTGATGTCAAGGTGCAAGTCATGTCTCCGGAAAAATGAGAAAATGGGGCTCAGAGCCCGAGAAGGAGCGCTTTGGCAGACCCCACAAGCTGGAACCTGCCTGACCCTGCCAGACCCGATGAAACCTGAATAGATCAGAATGAAGGTGCCCCACCTCATCCCTGCCTGGGGGAAGAACCACGGCTCCATGGGGGTACTAGAGGGTTCCGGGTAAGGTGTAGAAGCTGGGGCCAACGCCATATATGACTCCTGGTGGCTAGGGTCTGGAGTAACCTGTAGGAAGAATAAGATACAATTAAAAAAAAAAAAAAAAGCATGAATTCCAGAGTTGTCAGCTCGTTAACATGTCGAAATGTACTGTGGCTGAAACCCAAATAACTAAACTGTTAACGTTTTTGAAAGTTTGGAAATTGGTTCGTAGTAACACACTGTAGAGCTCCAGGGCAGACTTGATGGACGTATGGTGTTTTTTGTCCTTAGTCTTCTGTTTTTGCCTCACTATTAGGATAATTTTTTAAATCATACATAAACCAACTAAATACTATTTTGATACAGTACTCGGAAAAACTGGACTGCAAACTGTTTAACCAATGGTACATTTTTGGTGGTTTTCGTTATTCATTACACAGGATGAATAAAGCAAATGTACTGTATTTGCACAGTAGTCAGTTCTGCAGTTAACAGAGTCCATTTTGTGGGTCATAAATGACCAGTCTTTGTAGTGCCAAGCAGTGAGGCACCTGTTCGGCATGCTGGCGACCTGGGTTTCTGACCCGTGCCTGGGACAACAGGAACAGAGACTGGTGGGGAGGATTAAGAGTGTCCATGCAGACACTTTCCTCCCTGGAAGGGAGGGTTAGGCCTGCAGTGCTGTTTGAGTGGCACCTAGTGGTTGACTGGTGAAAGCACACTTGGCAGCATGGGTGTTTGTGTGCCGCCGTGCATCCTTCCCAGGGCACCGCAGCGTGCAGCCATCCTGTGAGGGGGGAGGGACAGAGGGAGAAAACAGGAAGATGGCCCATCCTGGGACACCAGATGACAGCCCCCAATGGAGTCTAGTATGCTGCCATCCACCCAGTGCACCATCCTTGCTCCCCCTGACTGTTACCCCTAATTTATTTAAGAGTTTCACCAGAAAGTCATACTGAGCAGTGTACCGCTCGATTCCAGATGCGCCCTTGGGGAATGGGGATATACAGGATACAGTAATAATAGATGTTGCATACATAAACATGTGCAATACAGTACAATTTAGACCATGACCAAGGCGCTTCTCCCCTGGTGGCAGCCGGCCCCCTTTCCCCAGCAGAGATAAGTTGGAACATTGAGGGGGTGTCAGCAAAGCTTGGGGAGTCTGCAGGCAAGAGACCAGCAGCAGAGTAGAGGATGGATGGTTGGAGGGGCCGAATCTTGGGGAGCCCAAAAGAGTGGGACTGCAGGGGGCAGGGTGGAGCAAAAAAAAAATGACCAGTCTTGTGGGTTGCAAGAAACTTCTGTCTCTGTAGAAAATGGGAGTAGCCTAGTCACAGTACTGATATAGACTTCAGATGCTGAAACATAGAAACATGGAATTTGTTGGCAGAAAAGGACTACCTGGCCCACCCAGTCTGCCCAAATGGTCCCTGCCCAGACAGTATCCACAGACCCTAACTGGTCTCTGGTGACCCTCCTCCTCCTCCATTCCTATTTACTAAGATTCCCCTGTGTTTCTTCTATGTATGCTTGAAGCCCCCTACTTAAATTTGCCCCCACCACTTCCACTGGCAGTCTGTTCCATGCATCTGCCACTCTTTCACTGAAGTAGTACTTCCTCACATCCCTCTTAAAAATCTCCCCTCCAACTTCATCCCATGCCCCTGGTCCTGTTGTTCTTTCTCATTTGAAAGAGACTCCCCTCCTGAACCCTGTTCACTCCTAGAAGGTAGTTGTAGGTCTCTATCATGTCCCCTCTCACTCTCCTCTCTTCCAGGGTGTTCATGTTGAGATCCCTCAGTCTCTCCTCCTAGGGTTTTTGGGGCAGCCCCTGTAACATGTCAGTTGCCCTCCTTTGGACAACCTCTACCCAGTCAATGTCTATTTTGCTGTCTGTTAAAGGGCTGAGTTATTTCATTGGCTGTGAAATGCTGCATTTTTTTTAATATACTGTAAGTACAGCAGGGGCTTGACAGTAACATCAGCCACATGTAGCAGCAGGAGCAGAACTGGAAAGACTCGTACACAGTAGTACACATAATCACCGCTGCTTCTAGTTTGAAAGCTTTTCTTTTGCCAACAGTTAGAATTGCAGTTAACGTTTATTTCTAGTGATAAGAACTGTCTGAATAAATGCTGTTATTGACATTCCAGTCTGGTATACTGCTACGCTGTAGATCAACTAGTTATCAGTACAATACCCATTCAGATCAGCAGGACAGCCATTTCTCACACTGCCCTTATCGCAGCCCCTGAAATTACTGCATTTTACTTGCCTGACAGTTATAGAAGCACTTAATTTTCAGTTGTTTTTGTGAAAGAAACGTATAGTACTTCAGTTTTTTTTTCTTTTTTGTTAATGTTAACGCAGCAGTGCACGAAAAAAGTTATTCCAAAATGCTAATTTTCTGCTGTGGTTATGAAAAATATTGGTGGAACAGTTGATTTGGGGTTTCTGGATGCTTCCTGTGCTGTGTACTGTACATTTGCACTTTTGTCTGGATTCGCTCCTCAGGACCCCAGTATTATTTCTATGCAAAAATGAGGCGACCATCTTTTTTTCTTGAGAAATAATTATTTTAAAATGTTCATAAAATTCTTAAATGATCCTGGAAACTGAAAATTTTACCACCAAAAAAAAAAAACTGGAAGACATCTGGCATAAATCAGGAAGAAAAAAGGTGGGGGTCAAATTTTAGCCCATTTTAGTTGCATTGCTGCTTTAAACAAACGGCAGTGCTGTTCTCATTCTGTTTTCCATCTCCTCTGTGTGACCTGAGAAAGGTGATCATTAAGGCCAGTCCAAAGGAAGATGGGACTATAAGTGGGTTCACACCCGACTGGAGCAGGTTTAAAGGACTGGTAATTCCAGGAGAAGGAGCTTAGGGAGATCGGGAGGGAGCTGGGGGGAGGGAGTGTTTGGAGTAGCAAACCCCTCGAAATCTTACCTGTGGGTCGGGGATTGCTAGGAAACCCTTTATGGACAGAGTAGATGGATCCTTAGTCTTTATCTGCTGGCAGTGTCTATGTTTCTATGGGACCAGGCCCACGCACCACTCTCCAGCTGACACTTCTAAACGCAGGACTTGATGCAGGACTCCACCACATTATATATCAGCATCCTGTCACCAGCCGATGCCAGGATTCCACCCACCTGTCTGAAGCCAGATATTCCCACACCTGGCTCCTCCTTGCTTTGGCCATGAGATTGTAGTCATGTTATTTTATTGTTTGTAATTTATTTGAAATATATTTACCAAGGTAAGCAAGCAGAAGACCACAAGTAGGCATGTTTTTACTTGCAGACGAGGAGGAGTGAGATTACAAGTACAAGTACTGTAAGTAGCAGAGTCAGTACAACATAATGATACAGAGTACAAGTCAAATAAATCAGCAGGGAAGAGACCAGATATTACCAGTTACTAACAGAAGTAGGCCTGTAGTGTCATATGAACAACTACAGGAGCCATGCTCCCTACCTGATGCAAGAGGCATCCAGCATGGATATTTATAAAATGGGTTTTAAGGAAAGTGGAACAAAAGGAAGCTCTTACTTCAAGAGGGCTCCTGCAGTAGGTAATAACCTTGAGGACTGTGCCCCCTGGTGTCAGGACCACACAGAAACTTTAACTAGCACTGTCTAATGGGACCGCCCACCTGCCATCACGTGACTGACGTCAATGTGACATTATGTAGTGGGTGGTCCCCACACCCGCCCTCCAGTTCTTTCCCGCCATCGACCTGTACACATCAGACCTTGCTGAGATCGTCGCTGTAGTTCGACAGGCATTTTTTTGGATGAGTGTCCATTTTTTTTCTCTTTATTGTTTAAAACTTAAATTTGTGCATGTCTTCTCTGTCTTCCATTGAGTCGCATAAGAACAAGTGCGATTCTTGCAGTATGCAGCTCCTGCACAAGGATTCTCACTCCCATTGTCTCTTTTGCTTGGGCTTGGAGTACAAGACCAGGGATTATGAGGCCTGTCTGAGCTTCAACCAGGCCACACGGAAGCGCCGCCAGCAGGCCCTCGAGGCCAACCTGCTTAAAAAGATGATGGTCATGATGGAAAAAGAGTTATAGAAGCTGAGGAACGCTTCCTCCTCTCCTACAGTCTTCCACAAGCAGGAGAAGAAGAGGGACAAAGAGAAGCACCGTGACCAAGATAGGTCTCCCTCTCACCCGTGGCCACCCTCAGGCCCCTTGGGTGACCAGCAGCCCTCTTCCTCCAGGAAGACCACTGCTGTCTCTAAGTCTGCTGCACAATCTCAAGAGCAGCCCTTGATTCCCCTGCCGCTGGTCACGGTGGCCGCGGGCACAGAGTCCGAGGCCTCCGCCACTCTTAGACTATTTCTGCCATGGAGTCTAAGCAGTCAGGTGGGGCCAATAATTTGCTCGTTGGACCCCCTGACGAATGCCCAGCCTGGGCTGATAAGTCGGGCACCGAGGACTCTGCTGTATGCATGACCAAGGTTGATAAGCCGGTTATCGGACCCTCCAATGACCGCCCAGCATGGGACCCGACAATGTCCAGCCAAATGAGAGCCAGCTGCTGGTCTTAATGCAGTCTGCACTGGTTAGGTCTCCCCACTGGGATACCCCCTCATCTCCCTTCATGAAGCTTCCTCCACCCTTCCCGGATCAGCAGGGGACAGGGGTTGTCCATCAGGTGACATTGTTGCTGGGTCATCTCCAAACCTCGCATTGGACCTTCTGGGCTCCTCCCCACTGGATCTTCTGGTGGGGCCATCGGCGCTGATGCCGGGTTTCCCACCCGTTGGTCCTGTGCCTGACCCTACTTTTCCAGGTCTTTCTGGTCCGAGTTTCAGGCCCCCTCAGGGTCCTCCCGGCACCACCATCAGAGTTCTGTCGGGCTACCCTCCATCCGGTTACCCGGCACAACATTATACACTGGGTTCCCCTCCATCAGGCTACACAACGTTAGGCTTTATGATGCCAGCGTGAGCAGCCACCTTTCCTTGTTGGTTACTCCGATGCATGGGTACCATAATGCTAGGGTACCCGGACGCCAGGGTTTTCTTCGGGTTTTCAGCCTGTCTGTCAGCCCCTTCTGCCCCCTCCACCTCCTTCTCTGCCTCAGGTGGATTTCCAGGCCTAGTTTCAGGCCCCCTCAGGGTCCCCCATCGGGTCCCCTGGCACCGCCATTAGGGCTGTCGTCAGGCTACCCTCCATCCCGTTACCCAGCACCACATTATACACCAGGTTCCTCTCCATCAGGATACCTGACATCAGGCTTTATGACGCCAGGGTATGCACCCACCTACTCCTTGCCGGGTTACCTGATGCACAGGTACCATACGTTAGGGGTTTGTCTGTCTTATCAGCCCCCTCTGACCCTTTCTCAGTCTCAGGCGGATTTCTCGGCCATCCTGTAGTCCTGATGGTTGGAGACTAAGTCACAGTTCGTCTCGGAGCTGGACAGCCGGCACCCTACAAGAGCTTCCACCCCGGTTCACCCGGATCAGTCTCTCAGGCCCACCCCTCTGCTGGACCTGTGCCAGTTTTCATCAGACCTGACAAAAGATTCTTTGACTGTATCGACGATGGACAGTATCCCTCCTAGGTCTCAGGAGGTTTCTCGTCCCAATGTCAGGTCTTCAGAGTTCTCGGATTCGGAATCTGAGTCCAGGTCCTCCTCCTCTGTTTTGGGTTTTGAGACTCCCCAGAGGAGCCTAAGGAGTTCCCTAAATTACCTCTGGAGGACCCTTCATTCACAGACCTCCTGAAAAAGATGGCAGAGATCTATGAGTAGAAGACTGATGCACAGTCTCCCAAGCATCAGAGACTAGCTGAGCACCTGGATATACAGGAGACAGCACCTGTCCTTACACTCCCATGGTTAGAGCCTCATGAAGATTTGGCTTCTACCATTTGGATGATGCCTTCCTCAATCCCAGCGGTGGCAAGTGGCACGAAATATCATTATCTCACCCTGTGATGTAAAATCGCCCAGTAAGGTGTTTTGTGAATAACTGAAATTAATTACCTTTTAGTATGTCTTTTTAGCCTCTATATTTACAGCTCAAACCAGAATCCAACTCATACAACCTCAGAAAAAGGGAGACAGAAAACAAAATATCAAAACCGGGAGAGGCCCAATCCAGTCAAGCACACTGAAACACACACCAGATTGGATAAAAAGGGCCCACTCACCAAATGTAAGACTCAAGTCAATAAATCTTTTTATTCATATTTTCATTTCTTTTCTAGCTCAAACATTCTTACATTTCAGGGAAATTATTACCCTTTCATCAGGGAGCTGGTTTACATCTAATGCAAATTAAAATCATAGCTTTAGTAATTAATACTAAACATAACCTTCTAGTAAACTGCAGCCCTTTTTGTTAAAATATTTTTTCAACTCAGTTTCTCTTATGTTCATTTCTTTATATTTCCTTTTCTTGCAACTCCTATATGCTGCTAAATAATGAAACATAAACCTAATTAAAAGCAAGTCTTGGAATTTCAAATTAGTGCTCTAAACGTGTACACAACAGTCTTCCAGTCAAGCATTTGAACTAACCATTTATTTACCAGGAGGCCGCTTAAGATCCTGTAACATCAATTTTCTATGTGTCCTGAGTCTAAAACTGAAACAGGAACATGAATTACTCCTCTTTTCTGTAGTGCTCCTGGTCTCCACCATGGGCTGCTACAGAGCGAGGCATTTCTCCAGCCCACCCCAGGAGAGGAGAGCAGTCCTCCGGATGCTCAATCTCCTCTCCTTCTCCTGCCGACCCTCGGCGCCCTGAGTCCGTTACCGAACTCGGGTCGCTTGCATGGTAGTAAAACGATTTATTGACTTTAGTCTTACATTTGGTGAGTGGGCCCTTTTATCCAATCTGGAGTGTATATCTATATTTAGAGCACCATAACTTCCAGTAAAAGTGATGCCTGAGGCCATCTCGCATGCAGCAGCCAGCTTCCTGTGCTGTTGGTATGCTAATGAGTGCTGCTGACCTCCGCAATTCGTCTAGCCAGCACTTGATGCTTATGAAATAATCACAACAGGAAACTATAACTTGTATTGGAGGTTACTGCACTGTAAATATAAAGGCTAAAAAACATACTAAACATTAATAAAAATTGCTCAGTTATTCACAGAAACACTGTCGGCGTTTTAATATCACAGGATGAAATAGTGGCATTTTCTGCTATTTTCCTATGGAGGTCTACCTGCTCAGCTGAATAGTGGTAGCTCTACCACTTGTGGTGCCAGTGACCCGGGTTCAGGAATGAGCTGGGGGGGAGGACGAGGACTGAGCATTCCAGTGAATGCTGTCCTCCTCTGGGAGGGATGGCTGTCTGCTTCACAGTGCTACCCCCACCTGTAGCTGTACAGGTGGTGGGGCAGCTGCCAGGACATGGAGGGGGATGCTTACAAGCTTTTGGGCAGTGTGTGCATCAGCACACTGCTGGTAGTACTTTGTTCCCCACTCTGGTGTCCCCATGGGGTTGAGAAGTAGCAGTCCAGAGGGAACTTATGGAGTAAATCTCTTCTGCCCAAGTTCCGTGACAGCCGGTATATCCAGTCTGATGGCATTAAGTGGCACACGTGTCCCATGACTAAGAATCAATCTCCCCACCTACGACCAGCAGTAACAACAAATATCTGTATCTTAGGGATGCAAAACTAATAATCAAAGCATTAGATAGAACTCCATGGTAACAATGTACTACTCTGTATCTGCATTCTAGAAACATAAACAAAACACACACACTGTACCATAGCAACATGGATAATTGTGAACTCACTGTTTAAACTAATTTTAAAGTGTTCTACTTTTTTTGTAAGTTTACAGAAAAAAGACCATTTTAGTAGTACAGTAAATCATTTCAGAGTGGGCATTGTGGGGAAATGATGGTTTATGGCACTTGGCAATGCCTCATGCCTCACAATGCACACAGAGTGCATATTGATTCCATGCAGTGTCCATGCTGGTGAGGCTTATTGCTTACACATATGACCAGCTGTGTAAGCAAACTTCTGTTTCTTAGGAATACAAAAAATGATAATCAGAAAATTCTTTAGAATTCTGATGTCAAAAATGCACTCATAGTTTAAAAAGATAAATAAACGTGTGCATCATAGTAACATGAATATGTAACAGGGCATTTCTAAAAATATAAACAAAACAATGTGAATTCATGTTTGAAACAAATTTTAAAACAGCCTATGCTTTATTCTTCAGTTTTCAAGTACAATACGCCACCTTAGGGTGTGCACTGTGGGGAATAGGTGCACTTCTTAAATGGATAAAGGCACTTCACTTTGCCTTGTGCCACACAGTACACCCAGGGCATGCATTATTTGTATAGTGTCCACCCTGATGTGGTTTATTACCTACTTAACCAACAGGAGAGCAGATTTAAAGAGCTAGTGTAATGCCTGAAATTAATATCGCTTATAAAAATAGTGAATTACTGTATTGCTTATATCTGAAGTATTTTTTTTTTGCTAAATAGAAGATTTTCTACCTATAGGTTGGCTCAGTGTAACTGAATGGTGAGGGACGGCTCAGGCACTCTGGCGACCTGGGTTCATGGCCCAAGTCTGGTACTTCAAGAGCAGCGGACGGCAGGGAAAATGCAGAACATCCACATAGATACTCTTCTCGGGGGTGGGTGGGGTGGGTGTCAGGATCGTTTGTAGAGCAACACCCAGTGGAGTTTAGGACAGACGCCATGGTCGATGTGGGTGATCAAACATTGCCTGGCATCCTCATTCCCAGGAGAGTTGTGAGAATGCACACTCACACCGAAGGGGAGGGGACATGCAGGACGAAATGTCTTTTACTCCAGATACTTTCTCATCCCCAAAAAGAATGACTGCATGCACTCAGCTGTGGATGTCAAGTCACTAAACTAGTACATCAGACGCAAGAAATTCAGAATGTTATCTCTATGCTCTCTTTTTCATGTCTAAGAACCCAGGATGTGTTGGTCTCCCTAGAAGTGCATCATGCATATTAGCATATTCTTGTCTCAGCCAGTCACTGCAGGTACCTCAGGTGCTGTTTAGGACTCAAACATTATTAGTTCAGAGTGCTACGGTTTGGACTTCCATCAGCGCTGCTTGTTTTCACCAAGTATTTTGCAAGTCTCATGGCACATCTCAGAAAGCTGGGAATACAAGAGTTCTGCCTGGATGATTTGCTCATAAGAAGCTTGTCCAGGCATCAGACAGAGCTGGTAGTGGCTTCTGCAGGCTAGTTTCTGATGTCCATTTGGGTTCCACTTAACCTTTAGAAATCAAAGTTAATGCTGTCCCTATGGTACGGTGGTAGTGCTACTGCTTGCCACGCTGGCGACCGGGAGCATCTCAGGTTGCTGGGGACAGCCTGGGGGAAGGGATGAAGTGTATGATGGACTGCTTTCCTTTTCCGGGGGCCGGAGGCTTGCTGCTTCCACCGACTGACTGCCACCAGGTGGAGGCCTGGTGGCAGTGTGGGTCTGAGAGTGGCAATAAGAGGGTCAGTGCTGTGGGACCCCACAGCGTGCATGTACCTCCACATGCACACATTGATGTGTGTGCCCCAGCAATGGCATCAGGAGAAAAACAGGTGGAAAATATGGCGAAGGAGGCATTTGTGATGTACTGCACACTAAGCCCTCATCCACCTCAGCACATTGACAACTTACCGGCTGACACTAGATTTGGACTTGGGGGGGTGACCCTTCTTCCCTTTCCTGACCCCACCATGGGGGTATAATGACTGCGCAGTGCTGAGAATACCGTGAAGACCATCACAGTGACATTTTTGGCGGTTTGCTGTGATGGTTTCCATGTTCCCCGACACTGTTGCTGGTGAGGTGTTTGCCCCCATCCCTGAACTAACTCCGACTGGAGTTAGGAATCTAAAGTTCAGGGGGTGTGGGTGAAAACGTTTGGTCCTCGAGTGACGGCACAACACCAGTTGGCAGTGTTGTGCTGTCGCTGCGCTGTCGGTCGACAAATTTCTTGTTGCCACAGCATAGTGGAACCCACCACAGGGGACAATCCATGGAGGTTCTGACTGGCCAGATAAGCCCTGGGAAGGTGTTGGACAATGGGGGTCAATGTAGTAGGGCAGATGGGAGTAGCCTGCCTTGTCCAGCGAGTACAAATAGAATATGGAAAAAAAGAAATCACAGTTAGCTCCCTCACAGAGGCTGCAGTTCATAAGGGCAGTCTTGGACTTCACTGGCTCCACTCAAGCAAGATGAGGCAAGCATCTGGGGAAACTCAAGGAGTGGTCTAAAGTATGGCAGTTGGGGTTCGATGCCAGAAAGTACAGGTTCATGCACCTAGGGCATAGCAACCCAGGCGATGAGTATAGGATGTGGGGGGAGGTACTGATGGTCTCTAACCAGTAAAGGGACCTTGTTTTTTTTGTATCTGACGGTCTCAGGATGGCAGGGCAGTGTGATAAAGCAGCTGATAGGGAGAATGGGATGCTGGGGTGCATATGGAGGGGTAAATCTAACAGGAGGAGGGAGGTGGTGTTACCTCTATATCACTCACTAATGAGATCCCTCTTTGGGTACTATGCCCAGATCTCAGAAAGAACATAGACAGCATGGAGGCAGTTCAGAGGTGGTCAACTAAAATGGTGCTAGGATTGCACAAGAAGTCCTATGAGGAGAGATTGAGGGATCTCAACATGTACACCCTTGAAGAGAGGAGAGGAGAGTGAGATTGACATGTAAGAGGGAGGGAGGATGTCAAGACCCACTGCATTGCTGCCACCTGGGCGACCACAGGTGGTGGTGCAGGGGATCTGTGGCTCAGACAAGAGCCACTGGAGCATGTTCTCAGGTTGGCTGTGTCTGGCTTTGCTGCCAGCCAGTCCCACTGAGTGCATCTGGCAAGGGGGTTGGGCAGGTAGAATGTAAAAATGGAGGCGCAGAGACGGAGAGATGAAACCTCTGCCAGCCCACCACACTGAATGCAGTCTGTGCATCCCTCCCACAAGGAAACCACCTATCTTTATCTCTGCCATGGGTGGCCAGATGTCTACAGGAAGGAAATGCTGAAGGATCTGAAGGCATACCTGGTCATGGGGGGTGGTAAGCCGGGGGCAGCACAGCAATGTGTTGCAGGTAGGCTGGTGGTCCCAGTGGATTGGCAGGCAGGATGGGATCAGGGCAGTTGGCAATAGGTGGAAAGAGGTTCGTCTGGCCCAAAGCAAGAGGGAAAAAATATGTTCACACACAAAAAAAAAAAAGCTAAGGAAGAGGGGAGAGTTGCCGGAGACCAGTTAGGGTCTGCAGAGACAGATTAGGTAGGGATCATCTGTGCAGACTGAGTAGGCCAAACAGTCCTTTTCTGCTGACAAATTTTATGTTTCTAGCCAAATTCCATGAAAATCTTGAGCTTGCCCAGTTCTCAACCTATCTTGATTCTTCCTCCTCCCCTTCTCTGTTCGTTTTAGTCTGGGTTCTGGGAAAAAAAACACACACACACACCTCTACTGTCATCCCTATCTTATAGCTCACTGACTTTCTGCAAGGGATGGGCCAGGGGCTACTGACTTCTGCCATTTTAGGGTCTACAGTGTTATAGTAGATAGGGAAAATGGGCAGACTAGGTGGGCCAAGCGATCCTTATCTGCCATCAGATTCTGTGTTTTTATATTTCTGTTTTGTCAACCTTGCTATGGCATTCAGCACTTCTCCCATCCCCTCCTAGCTGACAGGCTTGTGGGGGCAGGTTTTTGTGACATTTTGGTCTCCTGTTTCTGCTCGACACTGTAAACAGTCGAAGTACCTGTAGATGATGCTCTCACCACACACCCATTACTTCAGTTGTCATCCAGGGTTCTATCCTGGCCTCATCTTGTTCTCTCTTTCTTAATTTCTCAAGTCATCCCTGACCAGATTGGATACCCTCTTCAATTCCTTCTGCTATTTTGCCCTTGATGCTCCCTCTTGCACCCACTACTGTGATCTCTATCGTGCCCTATCCATCCCCCTCTTACAAACAGATGACTCTCCCACTACACTAAATTCACCTCCAATCACTGGCTGGGTGAACTCCTTTCCTACCTCTCCCCCTCATTTATAACACCCCCACTCCATCTCAGTCACATAGATCATCTGACTCCCATACTCTGGTGGTCTCCTGCAGAGCCACCCTCATTGGCCAATCTGGTTACTCTCAACACCTCCCAAAAATGCGGAATTCCCTTCCTCCTACTACTCCATCAGCTCTGCCCTTAAAAACTTCCTTGCACTTAGCTGTTCCTGCTACAACCCTCCCTAACTCCCCCCTTCTAAGCCCCTGACAAACTCTACCCCTCTTCAGTACCCATGCAATACCCCTGCTGCAGCTCCACCCCACCCACCCAAATACCAGCATTCCTTCCCTTCCTCCAATTCCTTCCCTTTAGACCTTCCATTGTTCTCTGAGATTTCTCAATCATTCAAAGTTGTACCAAAGGCCAGTCCCTACACTATCCCCTTCCACCACCACCCCGCTTCTCTGCCTGCCAATATACCTACCTCTCTCTCATCTTCCCTTCTCCCCCTTATGTAGCCCTAGCTATGGCTGACAACTGACCCCTAATCTCTAATGCACTTGTAGTTAACTTGCACTTCTGTTATGGTTGATCCCTAATCTCTACTGCACTTGTAGTTAACTTGCATTTCTGTTATACCTTAGCCAACCTGTTCTGCCTGTGTTTACTTCTCACTAACGTCCCTAGATCAAACTACAATTCTATTCAGCCATTTTCTAGCTACACAGTTCTGTGTCATTTAGTGTATGCCTAAATGTTATTTTGTGTTGTATCTATCTAGTCCAAAAGCATTGGTGTAGTATCTATATAGTTCAAAACTGTTAGCATCCCACTATTTCATTACTCCTGTACAGTCTGCTCAACTTATTTGAATGTAATCTACTGTAAATTTATGTTATATACCAAATCTCTGTAAACTATCCTCATGTTCCCCTACCCCCCCAGGTTGCACTGGGAGACGAGCAACTTGTTGCTCAGCGTGCCTTCCTGGCGAAACATTTCAATAAATAAATAATGACCTCCCATCAGTCTGTGTCCCTGCACACCTATGCATGTACAAGGGTGGCACTGTACTGTTTGCCGCTGGTGCCCCATCTGTGGAGCTGAAAACAGCTTTGCAGTGGTATTTCGATAACATCCAACTCTAGCTCCACTCAAACCAATGTTTGCCCACTTTAAGGAGAACAGTCTCTTTGATCTTTATGAACAGAAAAATTCACCAGCAGAAGGCGGCCATATGGTCTATGTAGTCTGTTCAGTGCAGGCCCTATGTTCTGTTGTTTACAGTGGGTCCCACCCCCATCCCCTTTACCTCTGACCCTCCCCTTGATGTTTTCCCACTTCCCTGAGCCATCTTCTGGTTAACAACTTCTGTCAGCAGTTCATTCCACCCTGACACCATTTGCTCCACAAAGTGTCTTCTGACCTCCTTCCTTACCACAACACGACACCCCCTCCCCCCCCATTAGTTTGTAGCTGTGTCCTCTTGTGTTCCTGTTCTCACTCAAGGTAAAGAGGTTCCTGAGATCCACCTTGTTCATACCTTTGAGGTACATAATGGTTTCAAGTCATGTCCCCCTTTCCCTTCTATCCTCCAAGCACATATTTAGGCTCCTGAGCCTGTCCTCATACTGTCTGCTCTGCCTACCCTGAATTATTCTCGTTGCCCTTCTCTGTACTGACTTGAGATGATTTACATTGTTTCTTAGGAAGGGACTCAAACATTGCACACAGTACTCCAGGTATGTTCGCAACATGGGTCTATATAGTTGCAGAACCATCTCCTTCCTTCTGCTTGTGGACCCCCTAGTAGTGCACCCCAGCTTCCTCTTTGCCTTGGCTGCTGCCTTCTCACATTGCACAGACTGCTTGAGGTTTATGATTATAGCTACGTCCATATCCTTTTCTTCTATCACTGTGACCTTTACCCCTCGGCCCCAGTTGTGCATGATATTGCGCTTTTTTTGCTTTGGAACGTAAGTTGCCATATATGAGACCACCTTTCAAGCTTTGCAAGGTCCTGTCTAAGGTCCCTGATGCCACTTTTGGTGTCCACTCTCCCACAGAGTTTGGTATTATCTGCAGAGAGGCAATCTTACCTCTAATGCCTTTTCCTATGTCGCTAATGAACACATTAAAGCAGCTGTGCAATGAAAAATGTTTTTCCAGATCAGCTAGATTCCACTGCAGTAATAAAAATATTAGCATACCTGCCAAGCCCTGCTTTTCTAGTTACCTCCTATGTTGTGCAGTATACTTTTTTTTTCTCAGTTCTAACCCTTACCAGGTTTACAGTGGTATTTCTAACCCAAATGTGGTGGTCATCTTTTTTTCTTGAGATAAAACTACAGTCAAACATTTATAAGATACTCAAATTTTGGTAGAACGAGAACATTTTAACACCAAATAAAACTGGAAGGTACCAAGAATCTTTTATAGTGAAAGAAAGGTAGGGTCAGATTTTTGCCCATTTTTGTTGCACTGCTGCTTTAACCCTTAGGCTACTGACAGAATTAGAACGTATAGGAATTTTGGACTGATATGTCAGTCCATGGCACAGCAAGGGTTAAACAGCACAGGCCAGAACACCAACTCCTGCAGGACCCCACTGGTAACGTCCCTCAATCTTGATGGCTCCTCTCTAACCACCACGCTCTGGGTCCTCCAGCTGAGGCAGTTGCTACTGTTCAGTTTATTATCATTTACTACCCACACCCAACTTTTTGATCAGCCTGTTGTGAGGAACCGACTTGAAGGCTTTACTAAAATCTTAGTTCAGTATCTCTGCTGCTTGCCTCCTGTCAGCAGCCTTCATCAAGTTGATCAGGTTGGTCCGATATAACTTCCCTGCCATGAGCCCATGCTGTCTGGCATTCTGGAATCTGTTAGCCACCAGGAAATCAACCATCATTTCAGGATGGTCTCCATCAACTTGCCCACTATAGATGACAAACTGACAGGCCTCCAATTCCCCAGGTCATCCCTAGCCCTGCTTTTTTGCAGTGGTACCACGTGTACTATTCTCCTGTCCAGCAGCACCACCCCTGTGTCCAGCAAGCTGTTAAATAGGTCTGCCAGTGGTCCCACCATCTCTTCCGCTAATTCACTCAATACTCTGGGGGCGCATACTATCTGGTCCTGGGGACTTGTCCACCTTTATGGTTCCTTGTCCCTTCATGACACAGTCTAGTGTGATCCTTTCCTCTGCCACACTTCTTTGCTTCCCACTTCCCCTGCCCATCTTCCCTTGTGACACTAGACCATCTTTCTCTACAGTGAAGACAGAGCAAAAGAACTTGTATAATACTGCTATCTTATCCTTATCTTCTTCCACCCACTCTTCCCCCTCTTTAGTTTAGCTATGCTCTCTGTTGTGGCTCTTTTTTTCCCTAACATATTGGATGAAGGACTTGTCCCCTTCTCCAACTCCCTTCCTCTGCTGTTTGCAGTTCCTTCCCTGCTTATGCTTGCCTGACCACCTTCCAGCATCATTCACCTTTTCCACGTAGGTTTCCCTAGCTCTCTCCTTTTGGGACCTCTTTAACCTCCTATATGAGGCCCTTTTTTCTTTAACAGCCCTGTCCACCTCCCAGTTAAACCAAAGTGGCCTTCTGGATTTAGCTTCACCCCTCTGCTTACAGCAGGTTCCCATGGCTACCAGGATCCCATCCTTGATCATTGTATACTTCTGGCCCGTGTCCTCTCAAAGGCTGGCTAGTGTCTCTGCCCATCCTGCCGAAGTCTGCCTTCCTAAAATCCAGGACATGCACTTTGTGTTTGATTTCCTTCCCCATATCTGTATGGAGCCATACTGTCTGGTGATCATTGTCCCCTATTTGTTCCTGTACTGTAATATCCCTGACATGATTCCTATTTGTTAACTATGTGACCCCACCATTGCTCAGTGTCCCCCAAATACCCTACCTTATGAAGCTATTGTCTGGTGTGGTTCCCCCATCTAACCTGCTCCCTCCCATGCCCCCGTGCCTTCTGTCTTACAGGATTTCTCACCTTTCCTGTTGTCCTCCTCTTCATTCTCTACATCGTTCATTTCTGATCTGTCTGGGTCCCAAGCCCTTCCCCTTCTGTTTTCACTTCCTCTCACCTGCCCTCCGCCTCCCGATGCTACCACAGTCAGTAAGCAGCGATTTGCAAGGCTCAACAAATCCCATCTCCTCACAACTCTGGATGGCTCCTGCCTTGAAGATGTCCCCTGCTTCAAGTACCTTGTTATGTGGCTTGATTAAAATCTGGATTTCTTCTGCCACATCAACTCCATCCATAAAAAGTTGCTCTTCATTCTCTGTGCCCTGTACCACAAAAACTCTTGCCTTCCACAACCCATCTTTTGTAAGATTTTCCTCAAGATCTTGCCTGTGTTTGATTATGCAAACATGGTATGCAGTATTGCCCCTGTGTCCACTCTAGCCAGACTGTACCCCCCAACTACTTCTACCACTTTGCCCTAAACTCTTGTACTACTACTTCCTCCTACATGCAAGCCTCTTCCTTCCATCCCTGGAAAGCAGTAGTATCTCCTAGAGAGCATCCCTTCGCTCTAAATTCTAGTTTGGTGCTCCTCTCCCCTCTCTCCTCTATTCCTTTACTCTCCACTCCACCAGTCTCTGCTCCTTCTCTATCCCTCATTCCAGGCCCTCAGCGGGCCCAGCGGCAGTCTCATCTTGCCTGTCCTTTGGAATAACCTCCATATCACCCTCTGCTCCTTCTCTTCCCTTTCCTTCAAAAATCTCCTTTGTGTTGTGTCTCTGCATACCTGCAACTGCCTCCCCTCCCCCCGCCGACAATTCCTCTTTCTTCTCCTCCCCTTCTTCCATCTACCTTATTTTCCCTTCCACTATACCTTCTGCTCAAAGATTTTGCCCATGCGCCAGGAAAAATTTTACCCAGGTCTGATCGCTCTCTTTTTTTTCTTCATATTTCTATTTATGTCCCTCTTTGTCTGTTCTCCCAGCCTTGCCCACCGCTTCAGGAGATGCTACGGCACTTATCTGCTGCTTCTGCCCCTCCTTACCTTGTGTATCAGTGCTCTGGCCTATCACCCATCGAGCAGTGACTTTTCCCCCAGGTGGGGACAAGGTAGAGGGGTAGACACTCGAAGTATTGCATCCGTCGGGAGGCCGGAGCGGCAGGACAGGCAGGAGGGATCCAGAGCAGGTCAGTCCCTTTTGTCTCCTCCCCTTCCCTCTTTCTAAGTTATTTTCCCTTCTACTGCACCTTCTGATCAAAAATTTTGCCCATGCACCAGGAACAAATTTACCCCAGTCAGTCCCTCTTTTTTTTCTCCTCCCCTTCCCCCTTTCTGCCTTATTTTCCTTTCTACTGTCCCTTCTGGTTGAGAATTTTGCCCATGTACCAGGAACAGTTTTAAACCCGGTCAGTTCCTTTGTTTTCTCCTCCCCTTCTCCATTTCTGCCTGATTTTCCCTACTAACGTACCTTCTGGTTGAAAATTTTGCCCATGCTCCAGGAATAGTTTTAAAATTGGGGTCTTGGTTCCATTACACACCAAAAATTCCTGGTGCATGTCAAGGTTTTCTGATAGCTTGCCTTTCGCTATCGTGGTCCACTTTACTGTGCCTTGGGACATTTTTCTTTGCATATGCTACGCCTGGTATGACCAGGCATAGTATGATTACAGAATGGGTGAACGGTACCCCTGCACAGAAACTGCTGAAATTAGCAGGTTGTCTGCAGGTCCCTGGTACTGAAGTTTAATTCTGGCACTAGTGAGTTGTGCAAAGGAATTAGTCACTGAACCAATCCTGGACCTCTGAAAATTGGCCCTTCTCTCCTTATGTTTATCAAGCCGTTTTTCTTTTTTCTTTTTTCGTTCACAAGGGTGCAGTTTGTGCACATATGGACCCCAAACAAACAGAAGGGAGGGAGAGAGAGAGAGAGAGAAATAAGTGCCATAGCTGGGATTTAAATCCAGACCATCCGGACTACCGTTCTGGTTGCACTACCAGCTGCGCCACCAAGGCAGCTGGCAACCTGGGACACCCAGAAGCACATTACTCTTTCTCTAATGCACAACCTGGAGCTGCACAGATAATTACATTTTCATTGACAAGGGTGCGGTGTTCACATACATGGACCCTAAACAAATAGAAGACAGTAAGAAATAAGTGCCTCATCTGGGATTTGAACCCAGGCTGTTCCCCCTACCCCCCACCCCCTGGAAACTATGAATGCTGCTTATCTTTGTGCATGCACAGATTACTTTGTTAGCCACAACTCATTGAGGCTGGGTAGTTTTTGTAAATACACATAGCATTATTGCCTTTCTCATACATATTTGTTACTAACCTTGTACATTGTGTTGTTATTTTTTAATGTACTGTATTACTGCATATGTTAGTGCTTGTCCTGCCTGACTTTCTGTTGCCCCTAGCTCAGTGTGCCTTTCCTGGTTATCAGTTTCAAGGCAATAAGTGATGTGGAAAGGTCAAAGGTGGGCATGGATATGGGAGAAAAGTGAGGAAATGGTCAAGCTTACAGCATGTTTACTCTCCTCTGTCTTGTTTCCTCTAGCTCTCCATAATCTCCCTCAATTTCACTTTCTCCTGTTGTGTGCCTAACGGCAACCACCATACTTTATGGCTTGTGAAGTGAGGTGGGATACATTTTGCATGAAAGGTGCAGCATAAAAAACAAATTAATTTGTTTCCCCCCCAACTTTCCCTCCCTGCCTTAAAAAAAAAAGCTTTTTTTTAACTGAGTTGTTGTTTGTAATCCTCACAGAATGCAATTGATTTCTGTGTTTGTTTCTTAAAAACAAATCAATGTTTTTAGCAAGCATTTGATTAGAAGTGGCAAGCTGCCATTAAACTCAAGGCCACTAAAATCAGCACACTCATTCAGTTGGACTCAGGGCACTTATCTTATTGCCATGTAAACAGTGCCATAATGTCGATTGTTATGAATGTCTGCTTACTGAAAACTCATTGCTTTTATATTAGTTCTCCAGTTCATGCACTTCAAACCTCTATCTTGCTTGAAAGAAAAAGGCCTAAACACTTTGCAAGTGTTGGTGGTGTGGTGACTGTGTTGGTGTTCTCAGAATCATTTAATTTTACAGTTTGAAGCTTGGAGCTAAGCAAAGCCTTTCTCCCCCTCTTCTTTTTCCGCTGCTGTGCTAACCTCATACTCCAAGACTTGTATTATGGGGTTTGGGCAGGTAAAGTCACAGTACCCATGCTGGCTGCAACCAATCCCTGCATCCTTTAATATGCCAGAAGGTAACTAGGTACCACAAAGAGATTCCCAGATGATGCAAATGTTTCGTGTTTTTTTGGTAATTTGGTATGTTTTTTCCCTCGCAGGGTTTTAAATAGTTGGTATAGCATAGTAAAACCGCTAAGCAAAACAGGGGGTGATGCTAACCATTTTCAGAAATGCTTTGCAGCAGACTGCTAACCATTTTTTGAGTGAGTCCATGACACATTACACAACATTAATAAAACTATGTAATTTTTTAAACATTTTGCTAATCGATCTGTGCCAAGTGTTGTGCATTTTCACAACTGATTAGCACTTTCACGCGTCAAATTGCGAATCAGTTTTTTTAGCTTATTTAAAACCCTGCCTCGTATGACTGGCCCCCATTGGTCCTAACCCCGCCCACTAACTATATCACCCGCCTTCTCGGGGACATACCTCTTTTCCTTCACACCCTGGCATGCTTCCCAGGGTGGGGCCTTCTTGGAGGGGGGGTGCACTAACCCCGGACAAAGACTTGGTTGATGCACAGGGAAGAGGGTGCCCTGGTTGGCGGCGTGGTGCTGACGGTGAGCGGAGGACATCCTCCTGCAGCAGTCAGTGTTTTCCTTTTTTGCTTCCAGCCTCTAAGATGCTGAGATGAGCTCCTGACACATGTGCATGCATGTTTGTGCATTGCTTGTCAGAGCATGTTTGAGTCCTCCTTCCCTGATCCTCAGCTCTGATTGGTCCGCCTGTGGTCACACAGAATGCAATAGTGCGGCAAAGGCCAAACTCCTTCCCTCCCCAAGGTGGAGAGCGTCCTCTGGGGTGCTCATCTCATCTCCTTTGACCGGCCCTTATGACGAATCATGGTCTTCCCCATACCCAGGTCATCAGCGTCACAAGCGGTAGCACTATGGGCTGGCCAAATATTTGTTTTTTAACATTTTGCAGGGCAGCTGCTATTCATCATGAAAGGAAGGACCCTTCTATCTAACGCTGTCCAGCTCCAGAATACTGCTGCATAAAGCAGTCTTAGTTGGTCCCCTGTGGTAAACTCTGATACTGGGTATTGTGCTAACATAAGTGTCCTGAGCAACCATGCTCCCAGCAATAATGCTCCTTTATCCTTGTTTTCATTTTTATTAAAACCCAGACAAAACACAAATATGTTGATGATCTTCAAAGTTTTTTCTGTTTATTTAAAAAAAAAATGCAGATTATTTCTTTCAGAGTGTTGTGCATAAGCGTTTACCATAATATTATGTTGAGTGAAGACAATGATGCAGAGTTTTGAACCCGTCTTTCCAGAGGACAACAGTTTATAAGTTGTTTTATCTCTTATAATTAATGCATTTAAGCCTGAGGATTGAAATGTAGGCACAGCCCCTCTTCAAAGTATGGTGGCTTACTTGGGCTTCCCCGATCCATGCCCTGTCACTGAGCCAGTAGCAGTGCTCTCTGGTCCCCCATGGGACTACAGAGCAGGGAATAGGTGCAAAGTGTAGAACATCTTTGGCACACCAGCACCATTCATGAAAGTGGCTCCTGTCACACTTCAAAGGTGGCCACTGCCACCATTGAGCAGTGCAACTCGTGCTTGCTCTGGACTGGGAATTTCTGAAGGCAATCTCTGACCAGACATCAGTGCAGCGCCACTCAGCAACAGCAAGGGGCATCAGAGCATGTTCTGAGGGCATGACCCCTGCTGAAATAAAACATTTGGGGCCAGATCGCCCACAACCAGCAGGACACTGCCATCTTGGTACCCCCCACCCCCTACTACCATAGCAGTCAGGGAAGGGTTGTTGGGACACTTTAGCCAGTCAGGCTGCAGAGCCATGGAAGGGAACCACAAGGAACTCCTGAGACACAGGAGGACTTTGTTGAGTGCTGGCATGAGATTGTTGCCAGTCATGTTTGACTGACAGTGGCATGAATCAATACGGAACTGAAATGCCCCAGTGAACAGCAGGGGCTGTTCCAGCACTAGTGGCAGTCTGCTTTTGGCTCTGGCCAGGAGAGCAGCTCTGAGACAGAGTTTCTGTCTCTGTGGAGTCAATCTGTGTTTTCACAGCCAGAGGTTGTACAACCCTTGAGAGACCTGACTACAGGGTTGAGGGGACTGGATGCCAGGATGTGCTGGGTGGGGTGGATCCTTAGAGATTGCCACCAGAGGAACTGCCATGTGATTCAGAGATTTGGCCAGTGATTGCTGGAGCCAGGAGGTGCCTGACCTGCATCGGAGAGACAGATGAAACCTTGTGACATCAGCACCGTCATTGACGAGTGAGAGAGAGAGAGAGCTGGGCTAAACAGAGAGTACCTGGATACCAGCCAGAGAGGAATACAGTGTGAACTACACTGTCATCCTCCGAACAGCAAGGGAGATCTCCTGGTTCAGGAACCATGAGTAAACCTGGGTATCGCCCCTTTAATGTGCAACTCATAAAATAGTTGGAAAGCATTTTCATGACTTGGCAATCCAGCCAAGAGTAACAAATACTTCAGTTTGAAGTTCAGAAAATATTTGGGGTTGGGGTTGGTTTCACAAGGCATTGCTAACTTCTCTTTTTAAGTGCACCATTGTCGCCTGTCTCTTGCTGTATCATAGAGCCTACCATTTCCATCGCTGCGTACTTCCTAGGTAGACCTAAGGGTTATAACACTGGTACCAATGAGGAGAGGGTGGTGCATCCAGTACAAGAGGGCTGAAAGCAAGCTATTGCTGTCTGCATTGTGATGTTGGAGCGGGCAGTTTGAGAGCTGAGCCTGGAAGGGCACTGAAGTACAGCCCATGGATAACAATACTTAGGCCATGCCTGGAAGGCGCTAAAGGGTTGCTGGGTTTAAAGAGGACTGGATCTGTGTGGGCCCAGAAGATCAACTGCAAGATACTGTACTACAGTACAATACCTCTTTGTTGCTAACCCCCTTTCTCCTATTTAGGGCCCGGAGCCTGATGCTAAATAAACGCTTGCTGTTTTGTTTGCAGTCATTTGTCTGAGTACTTCTTAATTATTTTTTTTCTTTAGTATGTTTTATTCCCCTACCGCCAGCTGCCCAGATCCTCAGCCATGGACCTCAAGCTTCCACCTTCAAATCGACCACGACCCTCCAATACCCACTGGCTTGCCTCCCAGGGCAGGTTGCGGCACAAGCCCCCACTAGCAGTGCCATAGCGACGAGACAGAGTGGGAGGAGGCCAGTCTGGAGGCTAGTGAGCAGTGAGCTTCATCTGGGGACGGCCGGCAGCTGAGATTTTTCTTGTTTCTTGGGGCAGGGACGGCAATGACATCCGGTGTTCCTCTCCCCGAACATTCTGGTGCGGTTGCTGTGGTACCCCCGGCCTCCGCCAGGGGTCCATCAGGCACCGGTTGCACTCCCCTTCCCTCCCTCCCTCTGGAGGAGGAGAGCAGTCCTCAGGACGCTCCATCCTTCTCCCGCCAGCTGGCCCTCAGACATCCTGGGTCTGCTCCTGAACCTGGGTCGCTGGCATCGCAAGCAGAAATCCAGTCACTGCACCGATGGTCTGGCATGAGTACTTCTTAATTTAAGGTGTAAATGCATACCTTGAGTGGACTGTCACTGCAGTGTTAAAGTTCAGAGATGGAGTGTTGTAGTGGGGAATTGGGTAGGTACTGCATCCCATGGGAGGTTGCTACATCAGGCTCACTCTAACATTTCTCTGAGTGAAGGCTGCATGCTATTTTATTTTTTTCATCCCCAAACATATTTAATGCATTTTTGAACACAGGCTGGGACCTCCTTCTGTAGTCACTAAGGCATGCTACCCACCCTACTGAGGCCCGCTGCAGCTACTCGTGGTCCCCCCCATCCACGACACACTTCTTTGCTACCCCCCCAGCTTACCCCTGGGGAAGGGTACATCTTGCCATCTGGCCACCCAGATGAAGACAAGAGGAGTCCCCAAGAGTGTCGTAGCTTGAGGCCGGTGTAGGTGTATGCTGTCAGTGAAGCTTCATCCTACTGGTACCATGCACACTTTTTCCCTGTTCTCCTCGCCCCCACCAGGAGCATGTAGCATGATTAGCTGCTGAACAGGCCTGAGGAATCCAATTTGCAGGTGCCCACCAGTGGTCCACACTCTATATTGCAGTTTCTCTGTACCAACACCCGTGGTCGCCCAGGTGGTGGTAGAGCATCGGGATGCAGTCATCCCTTCCCTGGTGGAAGAGAGCATCCACTCGGATGCTCTGTCATCCTCCCCCCAGCCAGTCCTCCAACAGCCCAGGCTAATTTGCGAACTTGGGTCTTAGGCATTGCAAGTGGTAGCACTAACCGTTCTATTTTCTTAATAAACCTTTGATATGGTCCTCCCTGAGCAAAGGAGATAAAAGGACTATAGTGCTAAGAAACCAAGCACTCTGAACCACAAAACCTGCAAAAAAACAGATATGCAGTTTAAAAATAAGTTTATTAAGAAAGCTTACACTCTGCAGCTGAAGACAGATGCTTCCCGAACACTCAACTTTTATTCTGCCCACGAGCTTTTCCAAGGAATAAGAGACCTCATTGTGCATGCAGCTTTTTCAAGTTAATGCATTAAAGCAAGAGTACTTTTGAAAAATGGTCACCCAATAAAGTACTTAAAGTGCAATATAAATGGAAAAATTGACAAAATTGTGAACTAAAATGACAAAGACATTGCCAAATGTGCTACAGTGCTAAGGTTACAAAAAATTCAAAGATAGGAAAAATCCATTTTAATCTGCTGGACATGGTATTTGATACAAACCTAGGTCATAAAGCAATGATTTAGTGCTCATAACTACAACAAGTAAAACGTTGGAAGTGTTTGTTCAGGAGACATTGTCTTCAGCTCTGACTGCAGTATGTTTTATTAATAAACTTACCTTTAAACTGCATTTATCTGTTTTTTATGCAAGTTTTTGTGGTGCCGAGTGCTGGCTTTTGTTGCTCCATTGACTTACCCTGGTGGCCCACAGTACAGCGACACCAACACCACAACAGCCATAAAAAGACCATTACAGCGACAGTCGCTGTGATGGTCTTGGGTTCACCGACGCAGCTTCTCCCGGTGTCTTGCCCCCTTCCCTAAACAACTTCAACCTGGGGTTGATTATATTTAAATGCGGGGTGTGTGAGGGGCTCAGCTCCCTGCAAAAATCACTTTGTTTAGTGATGGCACAATACCGAGTGTCGGCATTGTGCTGTCACTGTGCAGGATGTCGACAAATTTACTGTCAACGAAATGTGGTGCTTCCGACTCGCCCTAAGCACTGCATGGTTGTGCACTTCAGTTTTTTGTTTCGTGGGCTAAACAAAAGGCTGGGGTAACCACCAAAACACGGCAAACCAGTGACATTGTAAGTCCAGAGCGTCTTAAGATTGAAGACACCTCCAGTGCCCCCCACCCCAGGGTGCCGTTATACTTCTAGAAAATTTTACCTGCCCCTCCCGAGGATCCGTTACTTATTTTTCTTCTTTTTGTATTAAAGCGATTTTCCAATGTTTCTTAACGTGATTTGTTTATTTGTTTATTAGAAACATCGGTTTACAACCTTTGAGCCAGAGGCTCATTTCCAAAGGTACCTCGTCACATTGAGGACAAATACATTGCATTACAGGCTCATTGTTACATCACAGAGTTTCAAATTGTAGTAAAATGACAACCATTATATTGACAACCATGTATATTTACAAGTACTTGTAGAGCGAAAGGAACAATTCTGGTTACAGTGGTGCCGCTCATGCGAGGTTTGTCAGTATGTGGTGGACTAAGTCACAACTAGCAACAGGTGCAATTACGTGCATTAAATAGCTGTTTCCACAGTGCGGTTTTGAAGGTAGAGATAGTAGTGGTGTCCGAGATGGCTGGAGGGAGCGCGTTAAATCAGGCTGGGGCTGTATAACTGAAAGATCTCTGTCCATGGCTTGTCCCGGTTCTAGGGATCAGAAGGGTGATCTTGCAGAAGGTTCGGGTATTAACCAAGTGTTGGGCTTTGCGGATGGAAGCTGTCAGCCCAGGGGGGATAGCCTGAGAAGGGTTTTTTTTCGTAATGAGGCTGGTTTGGTATTGAAGTCGCTCGTCCAGATTTACCAGCCTTGCCAAGTCATATAGCTGACATGTGTGAGTGAGCCTGGGGGCCCCTGCAATAAGCCTACACGCCTTGTTCAGGACAACGTGGATTTTATTGAGAGCAGTCGAATCAGCTGCACTGTATACAGGTAGGCCGTAGTCCACCAGGGACAGTATCGAGGATGTAACTGCTAGTCGGAGGGCAATGGGGGGGAGACAGTTTTTATATTGGTAGAGGATACCTAGCCGCACATTAGTAGCAGAGGCAAGTGCATCAATATGGGTGTGGAAGGAGAAGGCTGTGTCAAAGCTGATCCCAAGGTATTTGTACGAGTGGACTAGTTCAAGGGGTTGCTTGGAGCTGGGGAGGATGTGTAGTGGGAAGTTACTGGCTTTGTTTTGAGGGTGGGCAAAGAGCATTGATTTGTTTTTTTTGAGATTGATGACAAGCCTGTGCTCTTTGAACCAGGTTTCTGCATTATTGAAGGCGAGTTGTAGGGTGTCCTGGAGGGCGATGGGGTTGCGGTTGGTGGCAAAGAGGATGGCATCATCTGCATACAACAGAATTCTACCAGTGCATGCACTGGGTAGGGTGTTTAGGAAGATTGAGAAGAGTAGCGGTCCCAGGATGGAGCCCTGGGGGGACACCTGAGCGGATGGGACAGGTTGTGGAAAGTGACCCGTTGATTTTGACATGTTGAAGGTGGTCAGATAGGTAGCTAGTGCACCAAGAGACCAGCCCAGTAGATAGGCCAGTATGGGAGAGGGCTTCCAGCAGGAGGGGGTGGGAGACAGTGTCGAAGGCCTTTGAGAGTTCTACAAACACTGCACCGGCTAGGGCGCCGGCATCCAGGGAGGAGTGTATGAAGTTTGAAAACTCAATTAGGGCCATACCAGTACTGTGCCCTGCCCGGAAGCCGTGCTGTTCTGGGCAGAGGATGTTGTACTTGGATAGGTACTCAGTGATTTGAGAGGCCACCAGCTTTTCAAGGGCTTTGGAGAGGGGTGGGAGGATGGAGATAGGTCTGTAGTTCCCTGCATTAGATCTGTCACCGCCTTTGTGGATGGGCGTAACTATGGCCATTTTCCATGCAGTTGGGAATTGCCCCAGGCAGAGGGATTTGTTGAGTAGGGTGGTGAGCGGCACAAGTACCTGGTCCAGCACCTGATGGAGAATGCTGGGGTCCAGGGAGTCGCTGCCGGGACTATTGCTCTTTAAAGCTTTGAGCAGGTGCGGTCTGGCTTCCTGGTCAGTTACCCTGTGTAGGTGGAAACAAGGGCGTTGGATGACAGGGGCCGGTCGGGAGGGGTGGAGGGTCGAAGAAATTACTGGGGAGGACCGAGCTAAGGCCCGTGAAGGTATTGTTTAGGAATTTGGCTATGCAGGCCGGGTCAGTCGAGGTAGAGCTGTCCAGGGTGATTTGGGCTGGGGGGAGTGGGCAATCCCATTCAATTGTTTAACATTGTCCCAGAAAGTTTGCGCACACCCCCAGGAGGAGGTGAGCGTGGCCTGGTAATGGTCGGCCTTTGCTTTACGGATAGCCCAGGTGCACTTGTTCCGTGTTGCATTATAAGCCTGTCTGTCAGCTACCCGGCCTGTTTCAGTGGCAAGGTGCCATAGGTTATCCCTGTGCTTGAGCTGTTGACGTAGAGCAGGGGTAACCCAAGGCACACTGGGCTTTTTGGTACGTGTTCTGGTAGGGGCGCGTAGAGGTCGCAGGCTTTGTTGAAAGTTTGGGAAAAGAAGGTGAGAGCAGTGTTTATGTCAGGAGCATGCTGTATGGGTGACCAGTTTATCTGGGCAAGAAGTCATTTGAGACTTTTTAGCCCACCAGGTCTGAGGCGCCTGTGGAGTGTGGGTTGGGCTTTAAGTTGGGGGGTTGGGGTCATCCAGCGGAATAGGATTGTGGAGCGATCACTAAGTGGGTCCGGAAGGACCTGGATATCTTGGATTTTTTGGGGGCAGTTTGTGATGATTACATCTAGAAGGGTACTGGTACCTCTCTTGGAGTTTACTCTTGTGGGTTGGGAAATGAGTTGCGTCAGATCCATAGCCGCAAAGGTATCTTGGGTGGTGGAAGAGGAGGCACTGAGCCAGTTCACGTTAAGGTCCCCCACAAGGATGTGATCAACCTTGTGTTGGAGGGTAGCAAGATAATCGGTTAAGGATAGCATCGCCGGATTTTGGTGCTTTGGTGGAATGTATGCCGTAGTGAGATATAGGGGGGCCCCTGGTGGGGTCAGGCGTAAGTTTAAGGGTGAGGGCCTGAGCCCCGTTAACAAGAACCGGGGCTGGGAGCGCTAGTCCAGTAAGAGAGTCCCAGGTATAGATAGCACAGCCTCCCCCACGTTTGCCAACATGATCCTCTCGGTATATGGTGTATCCTGGTAGTGAGACAAAGTGGTCGGGGGTGGATTTTGACAGCCAGATTTCTACCAGTGCCATTACATCTGGTTTATGCAGCATGACCCAGCATTGGAAGGAATCAAATTTTTTGAGTATGCTGCATATATTCATGGAGGCTATACGGAGACCAGCTGTCCCAGTTGTGGGGCTAGCCTGGGGCCTGGGTTGGGATGTATATTGTCTGTGAGGAGTAGTAGGAGGATCAAGGCTCTAGCTAGGGGGTGGAGTTTAGTGAGCTTTCGGTGGGTATTCAGGGGTGGGGGGGAGGCTGTCAGGGAGCAGGGGATGGGTAGGGTCAGCACGGTCGGGAGGGCAGAGGTGATTAGCCGCTAGTGGGTGCCAGGGTAGGCGGAGGGGAGGTAACCTGGGGATGGGTGCTGTGGGCAGGGGCACGTGGTCATTGTAGGGTGGGATCTTATTATGTCCGGGGGAATTGATGCTAGGGCCAGTGTACTGGGTGGGCTGCCTGGTTGCTGGGTTATAGGTACCAAAGTAAGTATGAGGGGGAGGCATATTAGGAGGAGGTGGGCTGACATGGTGCTTGCCGTAGCAGTAGGGCAGAAAGGTAGAAGTATTTTGGGTGCTGTTCAGAAAGCGTAGATACCACTTTGGCTTAGTGGTAGTGTCCCGGACTCTGGTACAGAGGGTACCAGGTTCAAGTCTCAGCCAGGGCAGCTGGAGAAGGGACCAGGGTGGAGCTGAGCTCCGTGTTCTGGGGCTTGAGGCACACTGGGTTGGGGCCACAAACAGGGTGAGAAATAGCGACTCCTAGTGGTCATAGGGTGCAGGCTAGGGGTGAGGCTGGGGGTCAGGATGTATGGTAAACTGTGGGGTGGGGTCTGGGGTGATGTAGACAGGGATTAGAAGGAGGTAGAGTATGATCGATGTGGCCAGAGATTCGAGGTAAGCAGAAGTAGTGGAGGAGCGAAGTGACACAGGTTGACAAAGGACCCAGGAGGTTTGGGGTTAGAGGTTTGTTAGACTGTACCTGAGGTAGGGGTCTGTGGGTCCCTCTAGTGGCTGGCAGGTATAACCTGCAAATGGAAAAGTGGGGACTTGGAAGGAGAGGAAGTGATGTCATAAGGCAGTGCCTATATAAGTAGTGACGACCCAGGGTGGGCGGGGCAGTCAACGCGCACAGCTGCGTCGGCAGACTAACCTCTAGAGGGTGCAGTTTAGAGGTACTTTAATTACCTCTTCCAGGCACCCGCGTAGGTCCCTGCTCCTGGAGGGAGCTCTGAAGCTGGGGAGGGCAGGCTCCGGTAGAGATATTTCTGGAGATATGGATATGTTGTTCTTATCCACACATTTTGTCCTGTCCTGTCCCTTTAAGAATCTTGCCAGAAAGTCTAAAAGCTGGCTCCTCCCACCCACCCGGTGGTATATCCCTCAGCTCTGCCCCTTGACGCCAGATCTTCCTTTCCGCTGGAAGATTCAGGTTCTCTCCTTATCGCTGCTGCGTTGAGTAGGCCCTGGTGCTTAAATCTTCGGATTACTTGCCTAAACTCAAACTCGTTACAGTTTCACTGCATCGTTTTTCTATCATGACCGCGATGGAGGACAAGTCCTCTCAGATTCTGCCAGTGCCCCTGCGGACAGAAGATGTCTTGCACCAACCCGCACGCCATGTGCGTCTATTGCCTGGGCTGTGATGACGATACCCAGGCCTGCGTCTTTTGTTGCTTGTTCCAGATGAACATGTTGGACAGTCCTCTTGCACGCTTACAGCTCGGCTGCCCGGAGAACAGAACCCGCCAGTCAAATCTAAAGAGGCCCGTTGAGCAGTCTGTGGCTGCGGGGTCCGCTGAACAACTCCAGCAAATGAAGGCTTTTGAGGAGGAGGAGGCTCAGGCTGCTGATCAGTCTTCTTCAGCATCAGTCTTTGTACTGCTCAAACTGAGCTCTACTTTTACAGGCTCCTTCAATGAGTTGTGCCAGTCTCTCCCAATCAAGGGGGAGGGCCCATCGGTTTCTCACAGCTCCCGTTCCCGTAAAAAGGAATCCAAGGAGTTGAGAGAGAAGAAGTCTCGTCAGCATCGTTCTTGGGATCAAGAGAGGTCTCATTCCCAAGAATCTCCAGTTTTGACTTCGGTTGAAATTGCGGCCTTGGACGCTGGCTTCATGGTGCCCCCCATCTGGCCAGCCGGCTAAGATGCGGGACGACAACCCGGACTAATTTGTTATCAATCCCGTTGACCCATTATTGCTGGATGAGGTTGACAGTTCCTTGTTCAGGACTCTGGTCCTGACTGGACCTACCAAGAAGGAAACCCAGCCTGCTGGGATCCTTCTCACGGTCCCTGTTCCTGACCTGGAGGAGCCACAGGTCTCCCCAGCTCCTTCTGAACACCCCCGTTGGTCCCCCTGATGATCGAGGTCTAGGTCTCGGTCATCCTCGACCAACAGGTTGAGGAGAACTTGCAGATGCCATGGGCATTCCAAGAAGCTGTACCACCGCTATTCATCCTCCTCAGAAGAGAAAAGACATCAGTGCAAGTTGCGTCAATGATACAAGGATCTCATGTGGCAACAGTTTGTGTTGGCTGGTCCAAAGTCAGCCCCGGCTTCCACACTGGCCATCACATGGCTGTTGCCCTCCATGCTAATGTCGACTCCTCCAGAGCCGGCTGACACCATCCCTCCACCCGCAGAGCCAGTGAAGGCTCTCCTGACTCAGCCGAAACCAGCCTCTCCGCCAATTGTGATGGAGCCACTACCTTAACAGCCTCCCTCTGGGGCTAGTGTCAAGGATTCTTGGCGTGCTAAGGGCCCCTCTCATAGGCTGTCGGTCACCCTCACTCCTGACTGTCCGAGGCGTGTCAAAAGTTACTCAGGTGGTCAGACAATCCGGCCGGAATTCTCTTTGCACTCTCGTCCATTCGATGAGGTTTCACTTGGGGGTCTCTTGACGGAGGAGGGTCCCACGTCCTTCATGGGCATTCTTCATCTCATCTCCGAATCCACGGGGATAAAACTGGAGCCTGTTCAGAAATGGGCTCAATATCCCCTAACAGACATTCTCAGAAAGGGGGATTTTCTGATAGAGGCCTTCCCAGTGGCCGAGGCTATTGTTGGCCCGGCCCTGGAGCTTTGGCAGCACTCTGCCTCCTGCCCCACACCATCAGCCTGTATGGCCTGCAAGTATGCGGTTCCCATTGGTTCCCTTTCTGGGTTCACAGAGCACCTCTTTGCTGAGGAGTTGGTGACCGAATCTTTATTTTGGCACTCGGGCAATTCATGAGACACTGATAGACCTCTAAACAGAGTCCAAAAAACTGGATTACTCTGCCAGTTGCCTCTTAGCATGGTCTCTGTCAGGAGAGCTTGGCTGTCATCATGGCACACTTCTCCCATGCCCTCCTGAGCTCTCTAGATGAGGTGCTTCCTCATCTCCCAGCAGACCTCCAGACTGCGGTCAAGCAGGTCCTGGATCAGGGTTGGGCTGTGGCAAAACAGCAACTCCAGATGGCTCTGGACATTGGGGATTCCTGTGCCCGTTCGGTGGCAGCTGCAGTTGCCGTGCGCCACAGGGCTTGGCTGAAGGTCTCGACCTTTACGGCTTACACCCAGCACAAACTGGCAGATGTTCCCTTCCTGGGCACCGACTTGTTCGGCCCAGGAGTTGATGGTCATCTTCAACGCATCAAGAAGTCCAGTGCCACCTTGGACTCCATTGCCTCTACCCAGGAGGAATCTCAGGGTTCCAAGAAGCAGAAGTGTAAGCCTTTCCGCCTTCTGCAGTTGTGGCCAAGCAGCCCCAGTACCAATCGGGGCAGCAGCAGGCTCAATCTTGGCGCCTTCGGCCTAAGTCAGGGGCTTTGTCAGTCTGTAAGTCCAGAGGGAAGGGCCCCGGCGATCCTGCAGCCAGATCTTCCTCCTCTAAGTCTGCACAGTGACGGGATGGGGGTGACCACCCCTATGCCCGTCACGCCCACTCCGGATCCTCCCATGGGGGACCAGCTCCACCACTTCTTTTCCACCTGGTCCGCTGTCACAATGGACAGGTGGGTATTGGAAGTGGTTGGCCAGGGTCTGCCTCTGGAATTCAAGCAGTACCCACCATGCCAAGCTAAGCCCCATGGGAGGAGAAGGTTTCTGTGGACACTCAGTCACTCAGTCGGCTCTCCGAGACATGTGAGCACCCCAGCCTGTGAGAGAGGTGTTGGCCATCAAAATGATCATCGGCTCGGGATGGACAAACAGGATCCCTTTCTGCGGATGCTCTGGGATGGTCCACCATTGGAGACAACATCACTCAACTTCTCCGGAAAGAGGTAGTGATCAGGGTTGCGGAACCCCCGTCAAACCAGGGTTCATTTCCAGGTACTTCCTGGTCCTGAAATGGACGGGGGTGACGCCCCATTCTAGATCTGCATGACCTGAACAAGTTTCTCAGGTCTCGCACCTTCAGGATGGTAACTCTGTCTCAGATCATACTATCTCTCAAGCAGAACATGTGGTTTTGCTCTCTGGATCTGCAGGATGCGTTCTTCCACATCCCGATCCATCCATCACACTGAAGGTTCCTCCACTTTCGGGCAGTAGGAGCCCTCAATGAGTTCCATGCCATGCCGTTCAGCCTGTCATTGGGCCCCCAGGGTTTTCACCAAATGCATTGCAGTAGTAGTGGCCAATTTTCGGCATCGATGGGTCCAGATGTACCCCTATCTGGACGATTGGCTCATAGCGGATCCCTCCAGACAGGAGGTGGAGAGGTCCAGGGATCTGTTCCTCCAGACCTGCATCGACCTTGGTCTTCTAGTCAACAAGGCCAAGTTGGAACTCATGCCATCGCAGGTGATTTGCTTCATTGGGGCAGAGCTTGACTCTTGCCGAGCCACAGCCAGGCTCCTGACAGACAGGGCAGAGGTTCTCTCCTCCTGTGCTTGATCATTTCTGGTTGGGCACTTGTGCCCTGCTCGGGACTTCTCACGACTTCCTGGCTACATGGCGGCCTGCACCTCCGTGATCTGATGGGCCTGGTCGCATATGCACCCCATTCAGTGGGAGCTGGCCAGCCAGTGGGCTCAGCGACTAGGTCATTTCAACTAATTGACCACTGTAACCCAGAAGATGAGGGACGCTCTCCAGTGGTGGACCGTCCCAGAGCTTCTGCAGGAAGGGATCCTGTTTGTCCATCCCTAGCCGATGGTCATCTTGATGGCCAACACCTCTCTCATAAGCTGGGGTGCTCACATGGGGGACCACAGAGTCCATGATCTCTGGAACCCCGAGGAATCCCGATGCCACATGAACCTGCTGGAGCTCCGAGCAGTTCGGCTGGTGCTGACTGCATTTGCTCTGTTCCTTCAGGGTCAAGTGGTTCGGGTCCAGACAGACAGACGCCACCACAACCATATACTATCTCAACAAACAGGGCAGCATGCACTCCCGGCCTCCTTGCAGGGAAGCTATCCGCATCTGGACCCTCGTGAGCCAACTGGAGGCGGATCTCCTAGCCATTCATGTGGCAGGAGCCTCAAATAAGCTGGTGGGTGCCCTCAACCATGTGGGCGAGATGTCCCATGAGCGGTCTCTCCATCCAGAGATAGTACACAGCCTGTTCTCCCAGTGGGGCACCCCCGAGATGGACCTGTTTACCTCCAGGGAGAACGCAAAGCTGAGGCTGTTTTGTGCCCACCCCCCCCCCTCAGCAGGGCTTACTGTAGGGGGATGCCTTCTTCAGGCCATGGACCACAGGCCTCTTTTATGCCTTCCCTCCACTTCCCTTGATCCACAAGGTGCTCTTCAAGGTCAGGAGGGACAAGGCACAGATGATTCTGGTGGCTCCAGACTGGCCATGCCAGTTTTGTTACCCAGATGTCCTCAGCAACGGGCTCCTGAGGCGTCTTCCAGCATGCCCGGACCTGCTCTCAGTCAGGGGAAGGTTCTCCACCTGGACCTTCGTCCCTGCACCTGAGTTAGGCTTTGGATCTGTCCGAAGATGTCCTCACCATAGTTGAGGCATCTAGGAAGGAATCGACCAGAAACTGCTATGCCTTCAAGTGGAAGAGATTCTCTATTTAGTTGTCAGGGCAAGGGCCTGAACCCTTTGTCCTGTCTGGTGGCTAGCATTCTCGACTATCTTTGGTCTCTCTCCAAAGGGGGTCTTAGGTCTACGACCCTTAAGGTGCAACTGGCACCATCTCTGCTTACTGGGCACTGGCTGGTCAGCAGACAGTGGCACAGGAGAAGGTGGTCTGGCATTTCTTCAAAGGCCTGGACCATATATCCCCCCCGGTGTGTGAACCACCACCACCACCGTGGGATCTACTGCTGGTACTGGCAAAGCTCACGGGCAAGCCATTCGAACCGATGCACAGGAGTGAGATGTCACACCTGTCATGGAAGACTGCTTTTCTGGCGGCTGTCACGTCAGCCAGAAGTATTGGGGAGGTCCAGGCGCTCTCTGTTGAGTTTCCCTATCTGGTTTTCCACAGGGACAAGTTTGTCCTATGCCGCAACCCGAAATTCCTTCTGAAGGTTGTGTCTAAGTTTCACCTGAACCAGGTGATGACTCTACCAGTGTATTACCCCAGTCACACCTCGGAGACTGAGTACAGGCTCCATACTTTGTACCTGAGATAAGTTGTCTCTTATTATAAAGGGCGCATGGCCGGAGTTCGGGGGGAGGTTCGCCAGCTGTTTGTCACCTATGCTGAAGCCGCACCTGGCAGACCTGCAGCCAAGCAGATGATTGGAAGATGGATTACATCATGCATCGATCTCTGCTATAGGTTGGCGGGTAGGGAGCCTCCTGTAAGGCTTAGGGCTCATTACACCCGCCATACCGCTGTGTCGGTGGCTGCTTCTAGGGATGTCCCTATCCAGGAAATCTGCAGGTCTGCTACCCAGAGGTCAGCACACACCTTCATTTCCCATTAGCACATTGACCTTGAGTCACGCCGGGATGCTGTTTTTGGGGCCTCAGTTCTCCAATCTCTTTTCCCTAAGTAGGGGGTGTGCACCTTGCCTTCCTCATCCCAGAGAACTGCTAGGAGTCTGCCAAGAAGTGTGGATAAGAACAACATATCCACATCCCTCAGAACATAGAAATACATCTGTAACAGTAGTTCTAGGTGTGGTATATGTTGTTCATCCACACTGACTCACCCGACCTCCCCAGCTTCGATGCACAACCTCTGCTTCCAGCAGGCAAGATCTGGCATCAAGGGGCAGAGCCAAGGGATATGTCACCTGGGTGGGTGGGAGGAGCCAGTTTTTAGACCTTCCAGCAAGATTCTTAAAGGGAAAGGACATACCAAGAAGTGTAGATGAACAACATATACCAATCCTAGAACTACTGTTACAGGTGAGGAGCCTGTGTATATCACTTATCATATTCAGTTGCTTAGGTCAGCGAAAAGCAGTTGCTGCAGTTTTCAAAATGTTATTGTAAGCCTGTACTGAGTTGGAATGGATCATAGTTGGGCACCGACAAGGTGGCCAGCCAATCTCTTCCACTTACCTATTGACGTATACGCTCCCAGACTGAGCCATGTTATAACATGCAGCAGTTGAGAGCACGGGGTGTGCCCCATTGAAGTAAATTGGAGTCTATTTTTTTTTTAATACTTTTTATTAATTGAATTATTCAATAAAACATATCGAGCATACAGTCCTGGATTCCAGGGCACAGAAGGTGCCGCAGACATGTAATAGCTTAACAAGGATACTATTCTTGTCATCCAGTTTTACACTTGTGGGAGGAAATAGAAGATTGAGATATTATGACATCATCATAACACATATATAATCCCCAAAAATATGATAGAATTGGCTACATGCAACAAGCCTAGAGGTTAGAGTAACAACCTGTGAATAAGCTTGGTACCTGCAGACCTGGGTTTGATTCTCATAGCCTCCACGTACATACTGTCTGACTCTGACCAAGTCACTTAACCAGCCCAAAGTTCCTGGGTCACCCCTGAAAACAGGCATGTGTGCCTAGTGGTCCTTACCCAGTTAATAAAGAATAAATAAATAAAAATAAAGATCATGGACTATGATCCAAAAAAGTATATGTTTGTTAAATCTCTAAAATACTCATCTGATGATCCATTGAGGATCATACTGTAGTCCATGGTAATTCCAAATAGTCTCTAAAATTTATGAACGTTTCATTGAAATGCTTCAGCAAAGCTAGCCTAACCAAATAATGGCTAGGCGGGAAAACAACATTTAAGTAGTTTGAAAGAATATTTAGGTACGCCCATACTGGGCTGAGGACTTCACCACCCCTTCCATCCCCTCAACTGGAGTCTATTTTGATTACTGGTTTGTACATACTGATAGCCAGCTGGAGATTAATGAAGGCCACTGTTCGCCTAACAGGGCCTGTGTTAGTCGAGCGATGGCCTTCATTATCTCCAACTGGCCATCACAATGTATAAAACAGTAATTAAAACAGACTCCCATTCACTTCAGTGAGGCGTGCCCCTTCGCATTCCCTTGCTGCACATCATAACATGCCTGAGCATGGGGACGTGTACATCAAAGGGGGAGTTGAAGGGATCAGTTGGCCACCTTGACAGGGCCAAACTACGATCCCTTACATCTCAATACGGTCTTACAGTAAGATTTTAACAGTTTCAGCAACAGCTACAGTTGAAGAAAAGTCAAACCTTTAAATCAGAAAATCACTTTTAAGTTTTGAATTGCTGAAATCATTAAACTCAAGTGAATTACTGCTCATTTCCCAAATGAAATTTAATTTATTTATTTATTTAGTTTTTGTTGACCGGGTAAATGCACTAGACAAATCCTGCCTATTTTCAGGCACAACCCAGGGGAAGGGGATACAGATGACTGCCAACTGACCTTGAACCAGATTAAGCTGTTGGTGGTATTTTGAGTGAATGAGGGAAATTTTGCCAGGACACCGGGGAAATTCCCCTACTCTTTTCGATAAGTGCCATGGGATCTTTAACATCCACCTGAACTACCACCAATCCAGACAGATGGGACCTCGGTTTAACGTCTCATCTGAAAGACGGCACCTCAGAAGTGCAGCACCCCTCTCATGCTTCACTACAGTGTCAGTACTGGGATATTAACCCAAGTGCCAGATGTGGGAACTGAACCCACAGCCCTCTGATCTCCCGGCTCATCTAGAGTTGTGCATCACAGACATAGCACATAATGACTGAGTTTAACCTGCTGTTAAAATACGGTATTTAACATTTTATTTTGTTTTCTAGAATGACTGTATTCTTATGTTGCATATTAGTTTTGTCCTTCCTAGTAAAAGTGCTGAAATTGACATCACTTGCATATGGTGCCCATTTAACCTTGTCAGTGTCTCTAGTCACCTTAAAAAGAAAACAGTGTAGCCATCAAACACACCAGAGTACTTTTTAACTTTGCACCTCATAGAATTTATATTTTCCTATAGCATGTAGTTGAAAAAGGTGATAATTGTTCCATTCTTACAGTACTAAGCACTTACAAGCTGCATAAAGCTGAGGAACAGTGTAATTGACAACCTTTTACTGTCCTTGACGGTCACCTTCTCCTGCCTTAGGCTACTGTTGCACGCTAATTCTAAAAACCATCTGCTGAGATATTTCCTGCCAAAAACACATTTTAAAATGTGTGAATTATAGAGACCATTTAGTATTTATTTTCATGGCACACAATCCTTTCAAGGCCGGATGCATCAGTAGATATAGGTCCTGCAGGAACTTGGCAGATAATTCCCATCCCCCACTATACCCAAACACACACACACATACACACCAGTTTATGAAGATGAAATTATTTGCCACTTAATAAGATAAAAAAAAAAAAAAATACTCTTACAAACTTGCATACACTGTAGAGAAAGCCTGAGTAAAGGTGCTGCTAGCAAGGTGGGGAAGGCCTAAGATAGTGCAAATGTCTGAAATAGGTGTGCACTCTGTGTAATTTATTCCCCTACTTTTCTTCCCTCGTTTCCCCTCAGAGCAAGATAATTTTAGATCCTATGACTTTCAGCGAAGCCAGATTTCGGCCATCTCTGGAGGAGAGGTTAGAGAGTATAATCAGTGGAGCGGCACTGATGGCAGATTCATCCTGCACAAGAGATGACCGGCGGGAGAGGATTGTAGCCGAGTGCAATGCTGTGCGACAGGCCCTCCAGGACCTTCTGACCGAGTACATGAATAATGTAAGTTATGATGGACTGCTTTTTCTGTTTTAGGGGATTATGTCAACCAGAGATCTTTTCTGGGGGGAGACTGATTATTACTCAGTGTCTTTATGGCAAAAATGTTATCTCAGAATGAGTTTTGATGTTTGTGACAACCCTGCGATCAGCTATCGAACTTGCAAGCGTAATCTTTCAGTTTATTTAACCTTTGGGCACTGAGCCATCATGGAAGGGGCTGTGGAGAAATGTCTTAGTGTTTCCAATTTTTTTTAATTCTATCATCCCATTCTGCTTGTCCACTCAACTCCACCTCCCTCCTCCCCTGTGGCTTACCTCTCCCTCCATCGAGGCTGTGTAGGTGGGACCATCGCTGTGGACCAAGCCCTTTTGGTGTCCGAATCTAGCACAGAGGACGGTGTCTCAGTTGGCAGTGCAGGGCTTGCAGGGGACTGGCATCATTCTGCGGTTGATGGCATTTTCCGTGTTCTCGCTCCACTAGAATGGTGCACCATGTGCTCCGAAGGTGCCCCCAACAGGCATGCATGGGAGCACGCCACTGTTCCTCCCACTCACTACTGAGTCCACCTTGCTGCACCACCTGCACAACCCCAAGTGGCTCTGACGGGGTAGACTATGGTCACCTTCCCCACCCAGTGTCCTCTGGGATGCTTAAGCATCCTGCCCTTGGCAGCCTGAGTCCACTCCAAAAGCAGGGTGACCAGCATCACAAATGGCAATGCTGCCACTGCGCCGATGGGCTGATTAGTGTTTCTGAATTTTAAATTTACCCGGCAAATTTGGTAGCACTTGGTCTGAAACTGAGTAAGGAACGTTTGCCAAAACTGACTGTACTGATGTCATCCTGTTTCAAGGAGAACATTTTATTTGCAACACAGTGTGGTTTATTATGGTATGTGGAAGGGTGCAGTGTGAAATGAGTTCTTTTGAAACAGCTAAGCTTTTTAAAATATTCTTGAAACTTGCTTTAGATAGAGCAGCAGTTTAAGAATTTTGAAGTAAGGATGGTCAGTTTTGCACCCTATAAAAGCTGCAAGAATGGCTGATCAGCAGAGTTGCAATGTGATCAGTCTAACTGTACGTTCAGAAATGCAGAGTAGCGATGTGATGAGTCTAACTGTACATTCAGAAATCTCCTTTCTCCTGTAGTGGATGTGGGTGTTTCATTACGTTCCATAGTAATCGTGAGAATGCCAGATTCCATGTGCTTGGTGACCCTGAGGCAGTAAATCATGTCATTTATGGCTAAGGCTGTCTTTTGTTAGGTTTGTATTGTATTGCTTGTGTTGTCAATGCCAATGAACAAATGCATTTTTCATAGAGCACTGTAGCCGTTCCTTTCAAATTGGGTAGCTTTACTTGATCATGTGACTCTTAACTAACTTGTAGATCTCCTTACAGTATACACTTGGTTTTCCAAAAGCTCCAGGAATACATCTTGATCCTTGTTTCTAAAAATTCAAAATGGAAACCATTTCTCTTGCATTGCTGTACTAATGTAGAAGTGTTGAGGCAGAATACGCCTGATGGCCCATCAAATCTGTTCTCCTGCTGTGTTAACAGTCATCATATCCAGTAATGCCTTTTCTGCCCAGGTGCTCATTTACTTGCAGCTCACATCCAGCTACAGTGCTGCTTCTGTTGACCCTTATGGCAGCCTGCCCCCTCAACACATTCCTATTTATCTTTTATGGGAGATATTTGTGAAACGCCGTTTTGAACTTGACTGGCCTTAAAACTGTACAGTTCCTGGCAAGAGAAACTTGTACGCTTACTGGTTTTAGGAAACCGGAGACCTTAATTGGTTTCCAGACATCTCCACTAGCAACCCATTTTGAACAGTCTGCTGCTCACATTTTGTTATTTCCAGGTGGTTGTGCTGTGGGCCAGGTTGTCCACAGGTTGTCCCTGAGTCCCAGTGATTTCTATGGAACTCTGAGATGACCCAGCCTTATCCTGTCTTGTGCTATAGCCCCCACCCACAGGAGCTACAAAATGTAAAGACATTTTAAAGGGGCAAGCTACTGTGGTAGGAGTGCCTGGCATCTGATTTAGGGTTCAGTTTTCCCCACACCAATAACGGTGCAAGTCACTTTTGTTACAGTTCTTCATTTATTAAAAAACACCCATACCCAAGTATTTTTTTATCTCAAAAAAACTGAAAAAACTGTTTGCCTATGCCATCTCCATTTCTTCACCCCTGTTTGGCTCCCCTCAGTGGTCTCTTGTGAACAGAGTGCCAACTGCTTAACATACTAACATACTAACATACTGTTTGCCAGCAGATTAGGCCTTATGGTCTATCAAGTCTGCTCGAACCTAGATCCTTAGTTGGGTGCCGAGACCCTCCCATCCCTTGTGCTCCAGAAACCCCTATCATCCATCCCCACCCCCCCGGGATAGGCCATCATCTGATACATCCACTTTCTGTGTCTGTCCCACCCTCTCTTAAAGCTCTCCACTGTGGATCTCTGAACCAGCTCACCAGGCAGAGCATTCCAAGGGTCCACCACCTCTCAGTGAAAAACCTCCTCCTCTTTCCCCTCACCCTTCCACCTTCCAACTTCAAACCATGCCTCTGGTGATGCCTCCCTGCTTTAGTCTAAAGATCCTCCATGTTTACCCTATTTATTCCCTTGAGGTACTTGAAGACCTCAATCATGTCCCCCCTGTCTCTCCTCTCCTCCAATGAAAACAGGCAGAGCTCCTCAAGTCTGTCCTCGTAAGTCAAATCCTCTAGCCCTCGTATCATCTTTGTTGCCCTCCTCTGTACCCTCTCCAGGAGCTGTATGTCCCTCTTCAAGTGTGGTCTCCAGTACTGTACACAGTACTCAAGGTGTGGTCTAACCAGTCCATTGTACAGTGGCAGAATCACTTCCTTGCTCCTAGAGGTGATCCCCCTTGCGATGCATCCCAGCATCCTGTTTGCCTTGCTAGCTGCTCTCCTGCACTGCTCAGTGTTATTCATACATGTATCCACCATGACCCCTAGGTCTTTTCCCCTGTTGAGGCTTCCAGCACCTCCCTCCCAGGGTGTACCTGTGTTTAGGGTTTCCCGACCAAGATGCAACACCTTGCACTTGGTGATATTGAAATTTAATTTCATGTGTGAGCCCAGCTCCAGGGTGTCCAGGTCCCTTGCAGGCCAACCTCCCTCTTCTCCCTCAACTACTGCTCCCATCTTGGAGTCATCCGCAAGAGACTCATTTCACACCCTATACCATCCCTGATGTCTGATATGTATGCATTAAACAGGATTGGACCCAGGACCGAGCCCTGTGGTACCCCATCACCAACCTCTGTAGGGTTCGAGAGCCCCACAGACCACTACTCTCTGAGCGCCCAGCTATCCAGTTTTCAATCCATCTGACCATCAAAGGGCCTACTCCTAACCCATCAGTTTCTCCACCAGACCATTGTGGGGACAGAGTCAACGCCTTGCTGAAGTCCAAGAATAATACATCCACAGGCTTACCCTATCCAGTTCTGATGTTACCCATTCATAGAACTCCACAAGGTTGGTTTGACATGATCTACCTGGCACAAACCCATGCTGCCGACTATCCAGACCTCCCACCTCCTCCAAGTAAACCCCAATCGTTCCTTTAGTATACTCTCCATTAATTTTCCCACCACGAGGTTAAACTGATGGGTCTATAGTTTCCTGGTACTTCCTTGACCTCTTTATGGATTGGTACCACATGTGCCTCTCGCCAACTCCCTAGGTACCCTCCTGTCTCAAGTGACCTGTTGAAAAGCTCCGCCAGGGGTGCAGCCAGTATGTCCGCCAATTCCATAGTACTCTCGGATGAATGCCATCCGCCCAGGAGATTTGTCTTTCTTAGGGCCTTGAGGGCAAACCACACCTCTTTGTGGGATGGCATCATCCGTCCTCCACCTTTACTGGTCTTTTTATCCTTAACTAGATGTGACACCCTGGGGTACCTTTCCCTCCCTTTGCTCCATTTCTGCTGCTCCCCTGATCCCACTCCCTGCTGCTTCTATCCCTTTGTGCCTTGCTTTGTAGATATCCCATCCCCTCCCTAGTGAACACAGAGGCAAAGTACTGCTAAATACCTCTGCCTGGTCCTCGCCTCTTTCCACCCCCTCCTTCTGATCTCAATCTGCTGAGATGGCCCTTAGTTTTCTCCGCCTCCCCAATGTACCGGAAGAACCCTTTTCCCTCCATGTATCCCCTGTGCCAGCCGATGCTCTTTACTGGACTTTGTCCCCTCACCATACAGGTGACTTTTTCTAGATGCAAGCTGGTACATTTCCTTATCCCTATCCCTCTTGTTGTTTTATATTTTTGTAAGCCGCCTTCTTTTCTCTGACTGCTACCTGGACCTCACTGACCACCAGCATGGTTTATGTGACCTTGCTCCTTACGTTTCAACTTAGCGCAGATCCTGACTGCCTCTTGAAGTCCCGTTTTATGACCTCCCATCTCCTTCCTCACACTTGTTGTTGAGGTAATCCTTCATGTGATCCTTGAGAATATTTCCCATGCCATAAAGTCTGCCCCTCTGAAGTCCACTGCCAGTGTCCTAGATCTCACCCCCACTCCCCAATGCTTATTTGAAACCAGACAGTATTGTGGTCACTCCCAGTCAGGGGTCCTGTACAACCATGTCCCTTACCAGATCCCCATCTGCCAGAACCACATCCAGGACATGCCCCTCCTTGTGGGCTCCATCACATGCTGTGTTAAGAACACATCCTGGAAGCCATCCAGCAGCCTCTGCTCCTTGGCCACCTTAGAGGACATGGTTCCCAGTTAGTACCTGGCATATTAGGTCCCCCATCAACACCACTCCTTCCCCTTTTGGACCACACTGGGCAATGATGTTGTCCAGCAAACCATCCTCTAGAACATCACTCATCCCGGGGCCTATATGCTACACCCAGCTTGACCTTATCTCCCTTGGGGATCGTAGGTGACCCATAAGGCCTCCGTTTCCTCTGCTCTTCTACTACTAGCAATTTCTATGTCATCTCTAATGAACATAGCCACTCCACCCCCTCTGCCCTCCTTTCTATCCTTCCTAAGCATAGTGTCCCCTACATATTAGGTCCCAGTCATGGTTTTGTTGGCCCACGTTTCTGCGGACTGCACACATCCACCCCCCCTCGAACAGCATGGCCTGGAACTCTGGCAACTTGTTTCCCAAACTCCTGGCATTTACTAACACTAACCCCACCCTTATCCCTGATCCTTTTTGTTTAACCCCACCCAGATTCCTTATACTTCCATCCTCCCCTGCTCCTCCTGAAACCTCCACCTCCAGTCTGTTTCCCCCCCCCTTGGCTTGAAGGCTATCTCTCATCTGGAGGGAGGGCTTCTGGTCAGCCCTCCTTATCCCTTCCCCTTACAAGTTTAAACCCCACCTTTCTTGTATGTAGTCAGCCATCCCTGTTTAAGGACTTCCTTCCTAATGGGCAAGATGAAACCTGTCCTGGCATATAGTCCCTTATCCTCCCAAACTCCATTCCAGTTCCTTTAACACCCCAACCCATTCTCTTCACCCCACTTCCTGAGCCATTCATTAACCTCTGTGAGCTTCATTTTTTTCTCCACTGAGGCCTTTGGTACTGGCAATATCTCCGAAAAGGAAATGTTGCATCCATTATCCCGACAGACTCTGGCAAGTTCTTGGAACCTTGTTGGATTTCCATAATGCTATTTCCTCTAGATCATTAGTTCCCAAATGCACCAGGAAATCGTTTCCTCCACAATCCTAACCATTTCATACACCATGAACTTTGCTCTGTGCACTGTCAGCCCAGAGATACTCACTACCTTCACCTGGCTATGGCATCCACCCCTGTCCCTCCCAATGGATACCCTTAATCATCGAGTCTCCAGTAACAGAACCTTAACACCGCCATCATCCTTATGGTTACCTCCACTATGCCCTCTCAGCCCCCCCGTCCCCACTTTATTCATGATCACAATTTCATGGGAGTCTTCCTGCCTTATTAGAGACCCCTTGTCACCCTCCCCTTTCTGCCTCCCTTGCTATTTTGCCCACTTAACTCAAACCCCCTCTGAATAGGTGTCCCCTTTAAACCTCTCTTATCTGAACCATTTATCCTGGCCCTGATGGTTTCCCCTTCCCGCACCCTTATCCCCCTTGTAATAGTACCCCTGTCTCCAGAGGCCTCTGTGGGTCCCCTTTAGCTAGGGCCCATCCTTGGTACTGACCTTCCTGCTGAAGGGGGCCTCTCCCACCTCCTTGTCTCCCAGTTCCTCTCCAATCATGCTCTCCCTCATGTCTGGAATATGTTGCATCTCCCATTTGCTTAACATATATGTTTCCCTTCTCCCTCTGGGACTATGTCTATCCTTTCCATAGCTGTTCTGTGATGCCCTATGGGTATCTGACCCTCCCCGGCCTCTGTATAAGTTTCCTCATTTCCACCAACCCTTCCTCCTCTAGGATGCTTAGTATCTCAAATTTATTGTGACACTCTATGTCAGCCTCCATCAAGTAACCTGAGTTTCCCTGACTGCATCTCTAAACTGACCTCTTCTTCCTCTCTTGCACTGTTCACCTTAGGAGCTCCTTCCCACAGTCTGCTGTTTTAGGCTTCCGTGACAACAGCCCCTCCTGACTTTCCCCCTCCAGTCTCCTTGAATTCAGAATTTTCACCTTGCACGCTTTCCCCTTAGCATCAACTTCCCTATCTAAGGGTCCTCTGTCCCATATCCCCCTTCTGCTTGCTGTAGCATAATGTCCTGTAATTTCAGGCGTTGTCCCAGCCTCCCTCAGCCCCACCCTTCTGCTGCCCATATCCACACCCTCATCCTTGGACACCCCCAGCTCCCACAGCTTACTCCTTAACCAATATACCTCACTCCTAATACAAGATAGCTGTTCACAGAGTGGGCAGCCTCCCTCTCTCCAGGCCCAATTTAGAATTATTGCCATCCCACAGCCTGTGCAGCCTACAACCCTTCCAAGATGCCTGCCATGGTGGAATATGGCCACCCTGATTATCCCCCTCTGTTTATAATAGCACACCCCCTTTTCTCAGTCCCTTCCCTGGAGTACAGTTTCTCTCTATACTGACTGTAGTTATTTACAAACCCACTTCAACCCCCACCAACAAAGTTCCTGTCTCATAAAACATACAGTCCAGTATGTGTTCAGTCCCACTAACAGTGTGTGTAAGCAGACTCCAGGTACCATATGATGTCACAGGCCCACCAACTCCTGTTGCTTCAAAATTTCAGTCCCAAACAGAAATACTCAGCCCTTCAATCCCAACCCCAGTGGCTTTTCAGTATTTAAGTAAGCCTACAAAACAGGGTGGGGGGAGGGCTCTACCAAACACCAGGCAAACACATTTAAATTACCTTCTAATTTTCCCTGCCAAACATCTATCCCAAACCTACAATATCACAGCCCAAGTATCAGTTCAATTCAAGGTAATAATTTTAACACATAGAACTAATTTCACTAACAAACTAATCAAATATTTCAGTTTAAAACAAAATATAACTCCTGGCCTCTTTTCTACCAACCTGTTGCTTAAGCTCCCAAGTGAACAATGAAAGCCACAGTAATTCCTGTTTAAAGACAAGTTAATTGCAGCTAATGTCCCTCCTCCAAACACCAGGCAAACACATTTAAATTACCTTCTAATTTTCCTGCCAAACATCTATCCCCAAACCTACAATATCACAGCCCAAGTATCAGTTCAAATTCAAGGTAATAATTTTAACACATAGAACTAATTTCACTAACAAACTAATCAAATATTTCAGTTTAAAACAAAATATAACTCCTGGCCTCTTTTCTACCAACCTGTTGCTTAAGCTCCCAAGTGAACAATGAAAGCCACAGTAATTCCTGTTTAAAGACAAGTTAATTGCAGCTAATGTCCCTCCTCCAAACACCAGGCAAACACATTTAAATTACCTTCTAATTTTCCTGCCAAACATCTATCCCCAAACCTACAATATCACAGCCCAAGTATCAGTTCAAATTCAAGGTAATAATTTTTAACACATAGAACTAATTTCACTAACAAACTAATCAAATATTTCAGTTTAAAACAAAATATAACTCCGGCCTCTTTTCTACCAACCTGTTGCTTAAGCTCCCAAGTGAACAATGAAAGCCACAGTAATTCCTGTTTAAAGACAAGTTAATTGCAGCTAATGTCCCTCCTCCAAACACCAGGCAAACACATTTAAATTACCTTCTAATTTTCCCTGCCAAACATCTATCCCCAAACCTACAATATCACAGCCCAAGTATCAGTTCAAATTCAAGGTAATAATTTTTAACACATAGAACTAATTTCACTAACAAACTAATCAAATATTTCAGTTTAAAACAAAATATAACTCCTGGCCTCTTTTCTACCAATCTGTTGCTTAAGCTCCCAAGTGAACAATCTCTCAATCTTCCATCTCTGTTTGTATTCGTTGTCCTATACAAATCGTTTTTGTTCTGATGTTTTTTCTTCTTATAGAAAACATACAATTATTGATTTGAATTTAATTTGACGTTTAACATTTAATAAGTGTTTAAAGTGTATTCCTGATTGCCAGGGAATATCAGTGGTCAGTTTCTCTTATAGCCTGGCCTTATGTAGTCCTCCGTTTCTCAAAACACTCTTTGAAATACCATTTATGTGTACTACTCAGGGACTGAGATCTTTGGGTTTTTCAACCTCATCCACTGACCGTGCATTGCCTACAGATTTGTTTTATCATTCATCACTGCATGGATTTAACATTTGTTTGAGAACTCATTTGTTAGCAAATGAAATCTGGCAATACTGTGTTTAATTGTTGAGCCTGTTAAAGTTGTTGTAGTGTTGCATACTGTTGTTTATGCTTTTTAGCTCTTTTGTGTTTTCTCCCCTGGCAATCCATGAAAACAGGCAGGTGCCTGCTCATGGGCTAACCAGGTCTTCTAATAAATCAGTTTTACTAGCTCAGATATGTTAAAGGAAAAAAAACTGTGCATTCAGATTTTGTTTAACAGATCAAATATGTTAGTAGAGAGGGATCTGCAAGCTCAGATATCTTTGCTCAGGTAATTGGTAAATGTTTATAACAACAATTTAGCGGTGAATCAGGTTTCAGCAACTCTTTACATCCATAGCTGGAAATTGAAACAGTTTTTTTTTTTTATTTCAATTTTTAGGTTTTCTTTGGAAAAATGTGCTCAAATATGATTAACTATTTCTCACTTTTTTGTTTCTGTATTTGTTTCCGAGACTAAAGGATGCCTTTTTGTAGAGGGTCTGGAGGGAAAGGTATGCCTCTTTGCAGATGTCACAAAGATCTGTAACAGAGTTGATACACAAGGGGGGGTAGAAAGGATGAGAAGGGACTTGGCAAGGTTGGAGGAATGGTCAGACATATGGCAACTTAGATTCAATGCAAAGAAGTGCAAAGTAATGCACCTGGGAAACAAAAACCCAGGAGGAGAGTACACAATAGCAGGGGAGGTACTAACAACAACAAAAATGGAAAGGGACTTGGGGTAGTCATATCAGATGACCTAAAGGTGGGTAAGCAATGTGAGAAGTTAGTAAGGAGAGCCAGGGGGATACTGGGATGCATAGGAAGGGGCATCACAAGTAGAAAAAGGGAAGTGGTTATCCCTCTGTACAGACAGTTGGTGAGACCCCATCTGGAATACTGTGTGCAGTTTTGGAGACCCCATCTACGCAAGGACATAGACAGGATGGAAGCAGTCCAGAGGAGAGCAACTAAAATGGTGCAGGGTCTGCATCAGAAACCATATGAAGAGAAACTGAGAGAGCTTAATATGTATACCCTTGATGAAAGGAGGGACAGGGGGACATGATAAAAACTTTCAAGTACCTCAAGGGAATCAACAAAGTCCAGGAGGGTAGCATCTTTCAGAAAAGGAGATGTGTAAGAACAAGGCAGCACACTTTAAAGATAGAGGGGGAACGGCTCAGGGGTAATGTGAGGAATGTTTTTTTTCATGGAGAGAGTGGTGGATGCATGGAACCACCTTCCTGGGGAGGTTGTTGGGTCTAAAACAGAGGGGGAATTCAAACATGCATGGAACAGACATAAGGCAATTGTAGTGGGGGTTGCAGGAAGTAGGCTGTTGGTTAACTAGAATCTGCAGCTTATCCAGGAGGAAGGGAAATGGGCAGACTGGGTGGGCCAAGTGGTCCTTATCTGCCGTCAAAGTCTATGTTTCTATATTTCTTTTTTTCGATTCACAGTTTCATAGATATGTGTCTGCAGAAAAGGACCTTCCTGGCCCACCATGTCTGCCCAGTCCCCCCTACTTTACTTGCCCCCCCTTGCCCATAGATTCCCCCCTCCTCTCCCTAGTCAACCCCTTGTGTTTGTCTCATGCCCTCTTGAATCTCTCCACAGTTCCTGCCTCCGCCACTTCCTCTGGCAGACTGTTCCAGGGCGCCACCACCCTCTCAGTAAAGTAATGCTGCCTCACATTTTCCTTAAACCTACTACCCTCCACCCTCAGTCCATGCCCTCTAGTTCTAGTGCCCGCCTTCTCCGTGAATAAGCACCATCCCACTTTATTAATCTCCCACATACTTGAATGTCTCTGTCATGTCCCCCCTCTCCCTCCTGGTCTCCAGCGGATACAAATCCATTAACCTCAACCGCTCTTCGTATGGCTTCCCACTTCCTCTGCACCATCTTAGTGGCCCTTCTCTGTACTCTCTCCATGCCATCTATAACCTTGCATCGGTGAGGTCTCCAGAACTGCACCTCGTACTCCAGGTGGGGCCTTACCATGGATTTGCAGAGTGGCATCAGCACTTTCCGCCTTCTACTAGTTATCCCTCTCCCTATGCATGCCAGCATTTTGTTCACTTTGCCCACAGCCTTGCTACAGTGGGTCCCCACCTAAAGGTTGTTTGTGATTATGATTCCTAGATCCTTCTCCTGCTCAGTTGTATTCATCACCCCCCAAAGTGTATAACTTGCTTGTGGATTATTCCGCCCCATGTGCATCACTGTGCATTTTCTGGCATTGAATTTTAGCTGCCATGTTTCCGACCACCCCTCCAGCAACCTCAGATACTCTCTCAACTTTTCACCTTCCTTGACTCCTATTCCTTTTATACCCCCTTTCAGTCTGGTTTCAGAAAATCCCACTCCACCACCACTTCCCTTCTACGGCTCACGGATTCCATCCTCACGGCTATGGATAAAGGGCTCATCACCTCAGCTATCTTTTCTAGCTAGTGAAGGCATTTGAGACAGTATCCCATCCCGTCCTCCTGGCTAAGCTTGCCAACGTAGGCCTCTTCCATTCAGCCACCACTTGGTTCCACGCCTGCCTGGTTGGCAGGATGCAGTCGGTCAGGATTGGCAATGCTACATCCGTCCCCCTCCCTGTCTCCTCAGGGGCTCCGCAGGGCTCTGTTCTGTGGCCTCTCCTCTTCTCCATTTTTCTCAACAACCTACCCTTTGCCTGCCCCCACACCTCCATTCATATGTACACAGACGGCACAGTGCTGTACACATCAGGCCCATTTTCTGGGGATGTGGCAACCAGACTGCAGCAGGATTTCATGAGTGTCCTACTCTGGTTTCACTCAAACCAGCTCCACCTCAATGCAAAGAAAACAATCTCCATGACCTTCAGCACAAGGCAGAGACTAGCTCCCCCCCCCCCCTGTTTTTCCACACCCTGGATGGGACTTTACTGGAGGCCTGCCCTTCCTTCAGATACCTGTAGGACTGGCCTGACCAGCACCTTCATTTTTCTGTACACATTGATGAGATCCATAAAAACCTCCACCCTAGACTGGGTGCCCTCTATCGCAGTCATGGCTGCATCCTGTTGCCGGCTCACAGAGCCATAGTACAGGCAATGATACTGCCAATTTTTGACTGTGGTGATGTAGTCTACAGTGCCACACCCAAGTCCTCCCTGACCAGACTGGACTCTCTTTTCCACTCCTATTGTTGCTTCGCTCTTGACTGTCCGTACTCCACCCATCACTGTACCCTCTGTCAAACATTAGGCCTACTCTCCCTTCAGGACCATAGATACTCACACTGTGCTCGCTTCACTGCCAAGTACTGGACCGATGCCTTGCTCCCCTACCTCTCCTCGGCCCTGACCACTCACCCCCCCTCAGTATATGAGCTCAGGAGAACAGACTCTAGAATCCTTTATATTCCTCAGAGATCCTCCTCGTTGGGTCAGGCAACTTTAAGCTGCCGCATGTCCAAGATTTGGAACTCCCTTCCTCCACACATTTGGCACTCCTCACCCTCACTGCACCTAAATGATCTCTTGTTGGCACATTTCACCACCTCCTGCTCATGTTCCTAACTACATTCTCAGCTATGACAACTGCCCCCGATCACTCAGAACAACTTCTGAACCTCCTTTACTCAGTTTTGTTCTCTTCGACTCTTTTCCTGTCTGGAATCTCAGTCATGGCTGGATTGGTCTGCACTTCCTCACTGCATCATTATTTTACTGCAGCGCTAAGACAACTACCCCCCGGATCCTCTGAAAACTTCTGAACCTCCCTTCACTCAGTTGTAACCACCACCCCCACTTCCCGGTTTACTCTTGACAACTTCTGAATCCCCCCACTTTACCCAGTTTTATGATCCCTGTGCCTACTACCCTGTCTGGAACCACAGTCGTGGTTGCACTGGTCTGCACCACTGCACCCAGCACCTTACTTTACCTGTATCTGCACTGCAACTGGCATAACTAATGCACTTCTATTCCTGCACCTTGTTATACCATGTCTTGGGTTGTAGTCTTGCTGTCATCTTGCCTGTACTGTCTCTGTTATCTCACCTTGTTATATTGTATGCATCACTTTATGTTGTATTGTCCCCAGGACACATATGGAATCGAGCGGTACCCTACTTAGTATGCCTTCCTGGTAAAACTCTTAAATAAATAAATACATCTTCCCTCATAGCCTCCAACCCTTCTGGGGTGTCCACCCTGTTATAGGTCTTCGCATCATCTGCAGAAAGGCAGACCTTTCCCTGCAGCCCCTCCGCTATGTCGCTGATGTAGATGTTAAACAGGATGGGCCCTAGCACGGATCCCTGGGGAACCCCACTTGTCACCCCCTAACTCCTCGGAATGCACCCCATTTACCATCACCCTCTGGCTTGTACCCGTCAGCTAGTTCTCCACCCACCTTGTTATTTTCTGCCCCATCCCCAAACTCCCCAGTTTATTTACCAGTCTTCTGTGGGGCACAGTGTTGAAGGCCTTTCTGAAGTCCAGATAGGCCACGTCCACTGCCAGCCCCCCCAATCAGTCACCGTCATCACCCAGTTGAAGAACTCTATCAGGTTCATCTGGCCTGACCTCCCCCGTGTGAAGCTATGCTGGCAGACATCTTGTAGCCCACTGTCCTCCTGGTAGCTAACCACCCTTTCTTTCAATATCACCTACATCACCTTACCCACAACCGATGTGAGGCTGACTGGGCGATAATTGCCTGCCTCCTCCCTGCTGCCACTTTTGTGAAGTGGCACCATGTCCACCCTCTTCCAGTCCTCTGGCACCCACCCTGTAACTATGGACAGGTTAAATAACCTCGCTAGTGCTGCTGCCAGCTCCTCCCTTAGTTCCCGGAGCACCCTAGGATGCAGCGCGTCTGGCCCCATAGCCTTGTCTACCCTTGGATTAATACCTTTGAGGATAAGCTCATTACATTTAGTTTTTGTTGACCAGGTAAGTGCAGTAGACAAATTCTGCCTATTTTCAGTAACGACCCGGGGAAGGGGGATACAGGTGAATGCCAGCTGACCTTGAACCAGTTTAAGCTGTTGGTGGTATTTTTAGTGAATTACATACATATACATACTACATACATACTAGTCATTATCCAAGTCCTCCCTGACCCTGTCCTCACTAGTTGGACTCGTTCCACCCCTCCGTCCTACCTTCCTTCCCTGTTTCTGTAAAATGTTTATAATTACACCTTTTATTCGCTAAAAGAAATGAGTACATATGTTATATTTTTGATTTAGGGGGCTTATTGAAAAGTAACTGACATTTTGAGATTAGTTATATTTACATTGGACAACCTCTGAATTGACTTGTTTGAATATGGAGTCAATAGGATAGTGCAACGTGTGTTCTTTATTTCTTTTTTGATCTTTTCAAGCACTCTGAGTACTGTATAGATGTACTATCCTTTTGTCTATATTATTTATAAAAAAAAGTTTTTAAAAAATGGATCAGATATATTTTATACAAATCTGTCCTCAGTGCCAACCTAACAAAAGTAAGGTGGGTATCTGGGTGAATCCAGAATTTGAGGGGGTGTCGCTCTCGGACTACTAGAATGCAAATAATAAAAGATCACACTGTATCAGTCAGCAAATCCTGAAATTGGGAGGATTTGGTACATCAGGTTCTGATAGTGCCTTGCAGTCGATTGGTTCAGCTCTTACTGTACCCGACAGTGGGACAGGGAGCTCCTGCCACTCTTGGGGACCAACCTTTTCTTAAATCTGTGCAACAGTTCTTCTGTTTCTTAACCTGATCCGTTCTTTACAATTTCTAGTCCATAAGGTTGGTCACCTATGGGCATCTTCTCCCCTTTCTTGAATATACTATTGTGTCCTCTTTAAATTTCCTTTTCCCTCTTAGGTCCTTGTACAGGGAGGTTATTGTTGTGACTTCCTAGCTGATATACAAACAGGTTGTGTTCCTCATTGTTGGATTTAGTATGTAATAGCACTACTATGTCATAAAATACTTTAATGTATATACCTTGTGTGTCTAAAACCTGTAAATGTTGAAAATACCATGGCACGAGGTGTTTTTGATAAAGGTAAAAAGTACTTGGCAACTGTATAAGATAGAAATTAAATTAGTGGTGCTATTCCAAATGCATGCAAATTGCTGTAAGTTGAACAAGTCTGAAATGTCATGATGATTTACGTATATCCCATGATGCCTTGCATTATGGAAGTATGTGTGATGTTGTGTTTCTTTGAAACTTGGTTTATTGTCAGTGCCCTTTAGGGTAACCCATGTTTTAGTGCTTCTGCATTGAGGTTTTTGTCTTTTTTTTTTTTTTTTTTTTTGAGCCCCCACTACACAAGCAAACAAGGCCCACATGGGGTGGAGGCTGAATCTCAGCTGCTGAGTTAGATCAGAGATCAGTGTCTGTAGGTGCTGGCTAAGTGCAGAGAAAGGACATACATCGTCTGTTGCTGCAAACTGATGTACTAAAAAAAAAGGGATATGCCATTGCTCAAGGTTATCTGCTGCATTTTGAATAAACATCACACAGAGATTGTGTGTTGAATTTGAAATTTGGTGTCTGCTCCATCTGTTATCCCACAACCCCACCACAGACAGACAGGACACACATGGTCATGGTGAGTGACTGCATCTGCCCTCCCTGTTAACTCAGGTACCCTGCAGGGCTCTGTCCCTGTTCTGATCCTCTGCTCCATTTTTTCAACAACCTCCCCTTGCCCTTCATCCTCTAATTCATTCCCATGTATGTGGATAACACAGTTCTCTGTGCCAGTGGTCCCTCTCTTTCAGGGGTGGCAGCATAGCTCCAGATAGAAACATAGAAACCGACTTTGACGGCAGATAAGGACCGCTTTCACCCACCTAGTCTGCCTATTTCCCCACCTACAGAATAAGCTGCAGATCCTATTTAACCAACAGCCTATTTCTTCCTACCGCCCACAAAAATTGCCTTATGTTTGTCCCATGCGTTCTTGAATTCTCCCACAGTTTTAGACCCCCACAATCTCCTCAGTAAGGCTGTTCCATGAGTTCACCACCCTCTCTGTGAAAAAATACTTCCTCACATTGCCCCTGAGCTGTCCCCCCTCTATCTTCGAATTGTGTCCCCTTGTTCTTGCACAACTCTTTTTCTGAACGATGCTACCCTCTTGGGCTTTGTTGATTCCACCGAGGTACTTAAAAGTTTCTATCATGCCCCCACTCTCCCTCCTTTCCTCAGGAGTATACATATTAAGCTCCTTTAGTCTCTCCTCGTATGGCTTCTCTTGCAGACCCTGCACCATTTTAGTTGCCCTCCTCTAGACTGCCTCCATCCTGTCTATGTCCTCGCGGGGATGAGGTCTCCAGAACTGGACGCAGTACTCCAGATGGGGTCTCACCAACTGTCTGTACAGAGGGATAACAACTTCCTGTTTTCTACTGGTGATGCCTCTCCCTATACATCCCAGTATCCCCCCAGCCCTGCCTACTGCCTTCTCACGTTGCTTGCTTCCCTTAAGGTCATCTGATATGATTACCCCCAGGTCCCTTTCCCTTTTTGTTGTTGTTACTACCCTCCCCTCCATTGTGTAATCATCCCCTGGGTTTTTGTTTCCCAGGTGCATTATTTTGCACTTCTTTGCATTGAATCCAAGCTGCCATACTTCTGACCATTCCTCCAACCTTGCGAAGTCCCTTCTCATCCTTTCCACACCTCCTTGTGTGTCAACTCCTGTTGCAGATCTTTGTGTCATCTGCAAAGAGGCATACTTTTCCTTCCAGTCCCTCTACAATGTCACTTATAAAGACATTAAAAAGGACTGGACCCAGTACTGAACCCTGCGGTACCCCACTAGTAACCCCTGTTTCTTCAGAGTGGACTCCATTTACAATTACCTTCTGTGTCCTGTTGTCCAGCCAGTGTTTTACCCAGGCTACCATCCTGGGAGACAGACTGAAATAGCATCCAGCACAGGGGTTCTATGTGATTTTGGTGAATACAGAATAGCAAAGCCAAAATCAACGAGTGCACAACCATGAAAACAAAAACAGCGTGGTCACTTAACAGAACTGAAACAAATGAGCGAACCAGGTGCCGAACAGCAGGGAACCATCTAGTGCATGCCCAATTTTTTTGTGGCGGTGCAGGGGGAAAATTTTTTTGTCCCCCGGACCGCCTCGCAAAAGATATAACCAATACCAGGGAGTTGGGACGAAGTCGGGGAAGTGAAGAAACATGGGACAGGGCAGACAGCAGCTGTGGGAGGGGTGGTTTGAACATATTGAAAGGTGGAGGGAGGGACAGAAGTCGACAGCAACAGTTCTTACAAAAAACCCTCAGAAAACAAGTATCTGAAAAAAGAAAGCAAAAACACTTACCGAAGGAATCAAACTAGCACCCACCTGCCACCGCAGCACACGCAGACACTGACCCAAGCCACTGCACCACGCTGCCAGCACACTCAGTTCCCCCACCAAAAACGCCTTTTGTATTGCTGACCACTGACACTAGTGCTCCCCCAGTGGCGACTCATCAGAATAACATTAAGCATTGTCGCTGAGATTTCCTGGCACTGTGAAGATACAGTCGCCAGTATTGCTCTCGCTCATTTGTACTCGCCATTTTCGAATGGCGGTAAATGATTCGCTTAAAGCATGGGACACCAAGCACGGGTTCCCTGCTAAACACCTCACCCTAAATGTCTAGAAAATTGTGTCTATGATCTTGGCACCAGGCAAACATTGGCTAATATCCGGTAGTCCCAGGTTCTCAAGACCCTGCAGGACCCCCGCCCCTCCCGAATGTTGTCCCCAACTTCAAATACTTGGGAATCAGATTGGGTAGCCACCTTGACTTAGGTCACATGGACACGTCTACTGTCCAAAGTTCCAAAAGGGAACTCCTTCCAAAAAGGGGTAGTTATTTTTCTCCTCCTTCCTGCTTACTGCGAGAGAATTGTGAAAATGAGTGTTCCAGTCTTTGCCTGTGGGTACGTGGTATATAGCCCTCCCTCCAAAGCAACACTGGCCAGACTAGACCCTGTTTTCCACTCCTTATGTTATTTTACTGTAGACTACCCCCCCACACACACTATTGCTCGTTATATATTTTATCTCTTCTTTCACTAGAAATCAGATGACTTTCCCTAGCTGTCTTCTCATCTTTGGCCCTCTTCCCTGCTACCGTCACTGTCTATGTAACTACTTCCTTTTCTCCTCTCACTCCCTCCTTAACTCTGAGCCCTGCTTTTTTCCCCTGTCCCCTGCCCCAGATCCTCAGCTGGGCAGGGAGCTTCCACTGTCGGCTCCAACAGCTATGTTCCAGCCTTGCTCCCTCCATCTATTTATTTTATTTAGGTTTTTGGTAACCAGGTAGGGTGCACTAGGCAAACAGTTGCCTATTTTCAGGCATGACCCGGGAGGTTACAGCAGCAATGGTGATACAATGAGGACAGTTTCAAGTGTATGTGTGTGTGCGTGTGTGTATATGTATATGTATATATATATATATATATATATGTATATGTATGTGTGTGTAGAGAGAGAGAGAGCACACGCGAGAGAGAGAGACACACACACGCACACACAAACACGCACATATATTTAGGTACAAGTTACACAGGTAATACATTTTTACAGAAGAGTTCACTGAAATGCTAGCTACGTAATTTGTTGTAAGTAAACAATAAGGGGTTAGCACAGGTACGCTGGGAACATTGCAGCAGATGTTGGCGGAGGTGCCAGGTTCAGCTTCTATCCTGAAATCACTTTTCTGTAACTACACAACCCATGACTGTTCCTACACCTAATCCCCCTGCTTTTCTCTCCCCCCCCCCAAAGCTCCTTCTACCACACTACACAAGGGTGAATTGAACAGTGCTAACTAAGGATAACTCAATAACCACAGTAGCCAATGGCTAATAAAAAAAAAAAAAGATATTGATAATAAAAGTATTTTTTATCTCAAATACCGAAATTTGCTGTACTGTATGAGGCTAAGTAATTTGCTCCCCTGGTGCTGACCCAGTCTGACTTTTGCCTTTCACCTGCTTCCCTCTTGACTGTTGGTTATTAGTATTATATGATCTAATGTTTGCCACTATCATCATCACCTTAAATGTCTGTAACTGTGGCATGTTCCTCTGTCAGTGCTATTGCCTATGTCTCCCAACACCCCCGACACACATGGAAACAAGCTGTTGCCAGCTTAATGTTTTCTCCAGGACAAATATTTAAAGAGCTTTGAAAATCTAATATTTGAACACAATTCTGCTAGTATTTCACATCAGCTCCATATTTCTTCTCTCCATTAATTGTTAATACGGTCATGTGGATGAAAACAGGATCTCTGTTACTTTATAGCACCTGATGTCACAGTACGTAAAACTACGAGTGTTCAAATATTGCTGAAGATATTATTGAAAACCTCATGGCAGTCATATTCTTCTTCCCTAGAGTTTTTTTCTTTCGGCAGTGCCCATCTTCCAGGGAACTCCTAAAGGTATATGTTGCACAAAACTTACAAAGGCATTGCAGTTTGCAGTTCACTTTTGTTTTACTGAGTCTCTTTGGTAGGGAAAAGAACTGGACTTACATGCGTTTCTTGTACTTTCTTGTTTAACAATAGTAGCAGTTCAGGAGGTTCTCAGATTGAAGGGGACTGTAGTGCCAGTTTCTAAAAACCCTAAAAGTGAGTGAAGAGGTGATGAGAGATAAGCACCCCGCGCTTTGCTTTTTCCTGGAGCTGCAAAGGGATTAATATGCCTTGTTCAGATTCTGCGGCCCCCGTCTCTCCTCTTCCCAGGTCCAGGACCCCTCCAACTACCCCGTCACCCCCCCCCCACCAAGGCATTCCACTGTGTGGACTAGGACCCACTGTCAGCAGGCACTAGAACCCAAGAGACCCAGGGCTGTCAAGGGGCCCAGCCTGGCATGTAGACGGACATGGGATTTTTTCCCCCTTTGGTTTTCTCCCTCCTCCCCTGATGTAAGCGCAGCTTGCTTGGTGGCAATGCATACATCCCTGCTGTATGAGCAAGCTGACTGGCCTAGACACAGGGAGGCTATGGTGACTGAACTTGCCCTCATCCTTCCCCTGTTGAGGCACACTGTTGTGCAGCAGCTACCTTAGCCTGGCATGCCACACAACGTGGTGACTCACATTCATTCCCGAAACCAGGTTGGTTACACGGCAGGACAGTGCGCTGCTGCCATCTTATTTCATGATGTTCACTATTAATTATTCCCCCACCCCAACCCCCAAAAAAAACTAAAACAGCCAGATGCAGTACGGGTGGTGGCATCCTACAAGTGGGGACAAAAATAGAAAGTTCCTGCCTGTTTTCAATCAAAAAGTGGCAGAGTAAGAGATGGTTAAGTTGTATAATACAAGTGATGGAAAAGTTGATTTTTTAATCTCTTGGTGAGAGTTATGGGACGGCTTTGTTACAGAACAGGTGACAATGTTCGTTCTGAAATTTACTGTAGCACTTGAGATTGATTTCAATGGAGCCATGTCTCTAGTGCTAAAATTATTGTTTTCAGGCAGGGGCACATTAGGTTTGCCGTTTAAAAAAAAAAAAATATATAGCACCTTATGTACTGCTGCTTTGCACTCCCATCATTTATAGAAACATACTTGTGAATGTCTTTAAACACTATAATAGTTATTTTCTGTTGGAAAAAAAACGAGGGGAACAAACAAAAGAAGTATGCTGCTTGACTAGGCCTGCGCGACTTTATTTTGTAGTGCATCTCGTAACATTATTTCCAGTAATGCTTTTAGAAGTCCACACCTTTCATTGCTTAACCTTAATATGAAAAGTAGCTGCCTAGGCGCCAATTCCATTAGGATGCAATCTCAATGTGCATTACAGTAAGAGAAAAGCATTAGCAGGCATTCAAAGTAGTGACAGACGGGCTGGTCTCGTAGTGCCATGGCTGTGGAGCTGCTTTCCATGTTGGGGATCCCGGTTAATGCCCTGAGCCAGAGACTCCGCTGGAAACAGGCCAGAGGCTGTTGTAGTATCCTGGAGCAAAGAACAGGAAAGCTTGCACACCAAGCCAGTGAGGGTGACACCAGTATCCGGGCACTGTCACATCCGAGACCGAATACCAAAACAATAAATAATGGTATGCACACCAAGGATGCTGCAAATTTAATTCATTTAGTAAACCATATGTGCAAGCTGCAGCCAGATGGAGCAGCAGTGGGGTAGATTGACCTGCTGTGCCACTTAGCTGTAGTTTGCACCTGTCATTTATAATGTATTGTTTCTCTCACACCAGCGAACCCCAGCATTCGGGCGGGCCTAGCCCCATCCCACAGTGTCTCTGGCACTTACCCTTTTGGGGGTTTCAACCCAGCAATGTGGAATCCAACCCGTTACCCACCTCCTTCGAATGGGGGCCGGAGATCCCGTGGCCCCCTCATGTAGCCATTAACAGTGGTCGGGGCCCTAGCATACAAAGATCACTGTGCTGGTGTGGGCATTTTCAATTTTAAGTCCCACCCCTTAGGACACTGGCTTGCACTGGTGGTCCAGTTGGAGGCACGCATGTATGCCTTATGCAGATCCCAGCTGGCATCCTCACTCCCACACGCCTTGCAGTTTAGCTCCTCCGGCCGGAACACTGTGGCCCCAGCTTGTTCCTGAACATGCGTCACAAGTGGTAGCATTACCACTATGTTGATGAGCTGGCTCACTTGTCCTTTGTCAGTGAAGGAATTTGCAGCATCCTGTGTGTGTGTGTGTGCGTGCGTGCATGTACATAGGTGCCTTTTTTTTTTATTATTATTTTGGTGGTAGTATCTGTCTAGATGCCCCCAGTCTGCTTGGGAGGGTGTGAGGTTAGCCTATTACGTGGCTGATCACTTTTGTTTCCATGGAGTAGGACAAGCGTAGTGCTTTAAAGTGTGTGTGTGTGTGTGTGTGTGTGGGGGCTGCTGTATTTTTTTTAACACCCCTTTATCTTGTAGCATGAACATGCCACCATCCACCTACAGTGTCCTGATAAGAGTATGTTAACCCTGGCTAGACTGCCGCTGCGATCTGTGATGTGGGACAGGATACAATAGTGAGTACAGCTGAGCAGATTCGGAAGCAGCAGTTTATGGCAGATAGAGACATGCAACCAGTATGGTATGACATGCGATCCTTAATCCTGCAGCAGTACTCATATGAGAAATCAGAGCCCTACAGTACACCGCATGAATGCAAAGTAACACATAATGCTATTTAACCAACAACTGCCATTTACATTGTGTGTGACTCTGAGCAAATCATTTAAACTCTGCGTGCTCCCGGGACACATCTAGAAAAGAACTTCTGCTTTGTGTGCCTTTCCTGGCTGAAAATTCTCCAGTACAAAAACTGAAAAAAAATATTGAATTACTGCTCCCATACACTATACCACTGTATTCACATTTCCCAGACACTGTTTCTTTTATTCTTTGTGTCTTCAAGCCATTTGAGAAAAGTAACCAAGAGTCCTTTCCATACTTGAAGGACTCCTGCAGAAAACACCAGCTGTCCCTTGGTGCCACGTCTCTTTGATGAGCTTTAACCAAGGTGTGCAGTGGATGACGAGTTGGTTGGTGAGGTGCCAAGGAGCTGACACTGAAGACAATGCAGGGTCCACTGTGCCAAATGGATGGATGGATGCATAGACGGTCAGATGGATAGATGACTGAAAGATGGCTTCTGCTCAGCTGAGTTGCTCTTCAACAGTCACTTTAAAGTTTTTCTAAAAATTAACTCAAATAATCAGTTTTCATTTAATTTTTATTTTTACCCTGGTAGGTTGATGAGTAAAAGCTTGTTTTCACAATGACCAGCAAAATAAATACAATTTAACAAATACATTTATACACACAGACAGATATTACATATACAGACTCACAAATTACCAAAAAACTGTAAAAACGTATACAAGCATTGACAAATGGCAATTCCTAAATTATGTAAACCCTTTCAAATAAGCCCTTATTTTGATTGCTCCCTCTTCTGTGCCTTCAGGATTTTTATCCTGATCCTTGCTACCCTGACTGGTTTACTGGTGAGAAGGGATTTAGTATGACCCTTACCTCAGCCCAGTGTACAACCTGTTACTGCTTTACTTTGTTTTGTTGAAAATGAGGCTCTCCTACTACAAATTTATAGTATATAGCTGGCCTTTGTTCTGTATAAAAATCAGCCTGCTCGCTGCTGGCCCAGTGGCGCTGAGGGCTGAGGCACTGGATGCCTTACCTCACACTACGCCAGCGACCCGTGTTTGGGAATGAACACGGGCTGCCGGGGGTTGGGAGGGTTGGAGAAGGACTGAGTGTCCGGAGGACTGCTGTCTTTCTCCAGGGAGGGGGGACATCAGTGGTTGGTGTGTGGCTGTCCCCTAGTGAAGACTAGGAGGCAGTGCACTGATGCTGCAGGAAGAGGGGCATGAGGAGGCAGACGCCGGGAAGAGCGCATGCGGATGCGTGCATGCTCCTCTCACTGGCGTCATTGCATGCCCCTCCCTGCAGGTGAGAACCACTACAAGAAAATTCTCGGCAGCATGAAGGCTGCCCCAACAGCGCCACCACAGTCGCACACAAGTCGGCTCCTCCTGGGTCCACCCTTCTGGTCTCCACAGTGGTGGGATAAGTACCCGCTGCGATGCTGCCAGAGGGGGGTTGTGAGGGGGAGGTCTGAGCTCTGTCCGTGACCGGGGCAGCAGCTGTAACGGTTGGTTGGAGTGGGGGTAGGAACCAAGGGCACAATCTCCCCCCAGTCGAGAAATGTAAAACAAATAAAATAAAAATAAAAAAAAATCAGCTTGCATAAAAACCTTATAATAACTGGTTACTGTTTTTTCCATAGGGAAACCAGGTTATAATTCTAGCGTTATAACCAGCTGGTTATAACAACATTCACGTGCCCGGTTTCCCTACTTTAGCGCATATGCCTGCCGCAAACTTCCTGCTCTCTGCGCGGTCTGTCCCCACTCTTCAGTGCTCTCAACTTCTCCAACAGAAATAAGTTCTTCTTTTATTTTAACACAATACTACTGGGCACAAAAAAAAAAAAACTAACTAATTATGCCCCAAATTAGAAAAAAAAGCTGCTTCAGTTTATGAGCTCCTATGGACCGTGCTAGAAACTCCAGCGTCCGCGCCTTCACCTGCATCAAATAGACTTATTTTATATAATTGTTGTGGCTGAAAAACAGTCCCTGGTAATTATATTAAAATAAAGGATAGGCAGGACTGGATTTTACATTCTCCTCGGTGGGATGCTCAATAACTCTCGAGCTCTGCTCTCAGGGTTTATGTGGCATCCCACACCCTCGGAGGGGTGTAAAATCCTCGTTATAACTACCTACCCATCCATTATTCTCTATGTTGTGCACATTCTAAACTGTTGTGCGCATTCCAAGGTGCTGTTGTGCACATTCCGAGCAGTTGTTCAGCAGAGTTTGTTGGTCAAAAACTTTTAAATTCCTCATTCACCCAGCACCTAGCTGATTACTGACCACCCAGTGCCCAAATTTGTACATTTTAACTTGTAAAAGTCTATAAATTTAATTTTGCTCATAAAACAGAACAAAGTAATAGAATTTTTTTGTTTTGTTTTGTTTTGTTTTTATTTAGGGAGGTAACGCTTCTGTGATTTCTGTGCACAAAACCATATACTATATAAAATAAAATAAAATATGGGCAACCACACATGACTCGACAAGTGTTTCCATCTCGGGGTTGGGATGACAGCATGGACCTTGAGAGCGATATTTGCCCATACATTATTCTGTATATCCTAGAGGATGCCCCTCCTCAACTGCACTGCTTCTCTCCTGCCTGGCTTGCTGGTCCTGTTCCCACTTACAGCTACCCTGCCCACTCCGTTTACCCTTCTTACAGACACTGCAACCCCTGATGATTGGTCAGAAAGAGATTACCTCATCCATTCCAGCACCTGGAGTTACCTATCCCTTCCCCTCCTTTCTGGAGTTCTCACAGCACAGTAGGCCACCACAGAACATTCATAGTTTGATGCTGCTGTATCTGTTTTGCCCTAACCACATCTGAAATTTTAAACTGAATTGATTTAAACAGTTTACCCCAAGTTATAAAAAAAAAAAAAAAAAATACCCCTTGCCTTCCCAAATAGCTCTTGCTGTCTGCTTAACTCTAGTCTATTCCTGGTAAACTGGGACCATTTTAGCATCCAATCACAATAATTAGAAAGAGGGTTAAAGGTCGCATGTCATACAATGTTAACAGCCGAACTCTGCCATCCATTGTTGCTTCTGAATTTGCCCAGTTGTTATTGTTCCATCCTACATGGCATCCCCACCCTGCTTGGTGAATTCTAACCGGGGTAGCGTTATTCTGACAGGACATGGTAGGTGAATAGCTACATGTTTTATGCTATGATATAAAGGGGTGTTACAAGATTTGTGTTTGCATGATAGATTTGGGTTCTATACCACAAGTGCCGGACTGTATTCAGTCTCTGGGGGAAGGGGCATCCTAAAAGGCCTGGCCATATAAGATGCCAGCAGGTGACTGGTGGGTGGTTACTGGGGCTGGGATGTTGCTGGTATTGCTGCAATACAGGGGTGAGCTTTTTGTTTTTACTTATTGTTTATGTGCCCATCTTCAGGGCAGTCCCCAACCCAGTACCCCAACACCTGTGGTGCTTACAACCCCTTCCCCTTTAACCCCTCCATGGCTCCCCGACTGGGGCTGTGGTCGTGTGAGCACTTGGTCCCTCTAGATGGGGACTTTCAGAAGAAGCGGGGGGTGAGGGGTGGACAGTAACAGGTGCCCAGGCGGAAGCATGCTCCACCATCCTGCCAGCCTGTGTATCGTTGCTTTTTCTTCACTGGTTTCCTTGTTCCCATCCACATGGAAGCAAATGCTTGAGGAACATCAAGCATACAAGACCATGCTGCTGTGGGCCACTGCATGACACTCGTTTGGCAAACGTCCCTCCCTCAGTAGCATCCCCTACTGTGCTACAACTTGTGGTCACCAGGTGACAGTGTGATAGTGAAGACTGCACTCCTCCACCCCCCCCCCCTGGCAACATAGGCAACACAGTTCGTTCCCGAACCTAGGTAGCCAGTGGTGCAAGTAGAAGTGCAGGGGTGAGCTTGAGAAAGGAGATATACTGTATATCTATATATTCATTGCAAAAAACTAATTAGAAAATGGGCTTGCAAAATCCCAGGCTCTGATTGGCTGATAGCCCTGGCAAGGTGGGCATCTATCAGACAACAGAGCCCGGGTATTAAAAGTGCCAGCCCCAACCAACCTGATTACGTTCGAAATAACTGAGCTGACAGAACGTTGAATTTTAAACAGACACCATTTTTTTTTGCTCGCTGGCAGGACAACGGAAAAGCCAGCCCCCGCCCGCATCTGAAGTACCTATAAGTTAAAAACAAAACATTGGCATCAAAAAATGAAGCCATCCAACCTCGCGCCACGCCTCAAACACCGGCCGATGAATTAGATGACATGCTGGCAGCCTGTCTCCATCTCTGGGGAGACTAACTTAGTCAAGTACCACCACCACCACCAGCTGGTGCTACGTACCATTCATCAACATAACGCCCCTGCCCACTAGCAACTTTCAATAACTAAGCACTCACGTGGGGCAGTCAGGAAATGAAAATAGCGGAGTTCCTCACTGCTTTGCCAGACCGCAAGTAAACTGACAACAGCTATCTGTATCTGACCAGGTTATTCTTATTTATTTTCTGCTACCAAGCTCAGCATTCTTGAATACAGGTCCGTTTTTCCAAACTGTCACCCTGCATTTAAATTCTCCCACAGTGCCAAGGAAAAAAAGCAGTAGTTCTTTTGAATTACAGGCAGCACGACCGCATGCTCGGCGCAATTATCGCACTGCTTCCACTTACATCTCCTGGCTTGCCCTACTTCCACACTCACCGACAAAAGCACAAGATTATAAAAAGGCGGAAATTTAAGCCTCAGCAGTTGCAGGACTACGCGCTCAAATCTTCTCCTTGATGCCTTGCCGACCCGCTGCTCTTCAGTTTGTCTCCACACAGATCGCTCTGCAACAAAATCCATTTAAATCCAAACACCATGGTCTCTTTCTTCTCTCTCTAAAAAAAAAAAAAAAAAAAAAACAGACAGCTACTGTGGGGTAGGGTTGGGGACTGGGGGTAAAAATTTTAGTTTGCCAAGTTTGCCCTTCCTCTCAATCATTAATAAGGACATCTCAGTGGGGGTGCAGACAGTTTAGACAGTACAGGTGGAGGAACTATTTTATTACAAAATAAGAGTTTTACATGCAAACCTAATTATTTTTCAAACCTACTGTACATAATACAGTGGCCCATTTTCTAAGCGCAATAATACCCTTCAGGGTGGGCGGTGTGGGCTATACCGGACCTTCCAGGAGCTATAAGGCCCTCCGCCTGCAGCGTCGGGCCTCATTACGCCCCTGGGCGGTCCGGTATAGCCCAATACCGCCCACCCTGTCGGGTATTATTGCTTGCTTAATGCATCAGTTAGGGTTGCTAGCACAGCGCAAAAGTATAGAAATGTGATGTTAACAAGCTGACATGTTACAGCATAGGAGAATGGCGTGAGAGCTAGACCTGACAACCCCATGGCACACCCCGACATTTGTTGGTGAGTGGAGTGTGGGGGTGGGGTGGTAGGGGAGTAACCCTAACATCACATTTCCGTACTTTTGTCGCTGTGCTATCAACCCTAACTGATGCATTAACAAAGTTTTTTGCAATGAATTTCCCTTCTTTTTGAGAAAGTGTAATGTAAGTAGTGACTGATATGTGGTTGTAGGAGCACGGGCCCTCTAGACACAGTGCTTCAATCACACTGCACATTTTTGCGTAATGGTATGTGTATGTGGGAGCGCGGGCCTTCGGGGCCCTGCGCTCCCACTTACACATAAGTACAGAGTCATACAGCAGCCATATAGTACTGAAGAGGAACCCTTGTAACACTAATTTGGCAATAGCTCAGTAACCGTAGCAACTAAGAAAAAAAAATCACACTGAAGTGGTAGTCATGACTTCAAAACCTCCACATGGGCTTAGTCCATTAAGTTGTGGAGAATGAAAAATCAGTATCTTGCACCGTTTTCGAGATACGGGCGCTAAATGACACCGTGGGTGCCGCAGTTTTATCCTATGGGAAATTTCTCAACTTTGGAGTGCTGTAACTTTGCAACCCTTTTAAAAATGTTTACCACCTCATCAAAAGGCACATCTGAGGGGCCAGGGCTTGCCACCCTGCAAATTTCAGCCATAAAGCCCCAACCGTTTAGGTGCAGTGGTGTGGCAAAGAAATGGCATTTTGTGGTGCAGTAGTGTCTCAAATTGCGACAGTAGAGATGTGACAGTGTCGTGATTTGCCAAAGTGTCGCAAATGTACTGTCGTGATTTGCGACAGTATGGGGGACCCGATTTTAAAAAAAGATATTTCTAGGGGTCCTAGAAAAAACTGATGGCACCACTGTGTTCCAGAGGCTCCTTTTAGGTAAACACAACGGTCAGTGATTACCTAGGGGCACTCGAATTTGAACTACAGACGTTTTTCTTCACCACTTACTGAAACAAGATGGCGGCAGCATGACAGTAAAAAGTGCATTTGCGACCGTAAAAAGTGGTTTTGCGACAGTTTCGAGAGGCACATTTATTTTTTCCCCATTGACTTCAATGTTAAAACTGAAAAATGGAATAACTTTTGAACGGTTTAATATATTTGCACCAAATCTTCAAAAGGCACATCAGTGACCCAGACTGCATCTTCCCTGAAGATTTCAGACCAGAGGGACAAATTGTGTGGGCTGTAACCCCGAGCAAAGAAACACGCAAAAAAAAGTTTTAGTGCATTTTATGGTGCTCTGCAGCTCCGCAACCGCTCATCCGACTATAACGCAACTTGCCAGATCCAGAGATCTGTAGTGCCCCACCGCACATGTAAAACTTCAGGCAAATCCGTTATACAGTGGCAAAGTTATTAAAGTACAAAATTTGGGGTTTAACATAGGCCAGGCAACCCTAACTATACTGGCACTACTGTGCCAGTATAATATTTTATTTATTTATTTGCTTTTGTTGACCGGGTGAGTACACTAGGCATCGAAATGCCTATTTTCAGGTACGACCGAGAGGATACAAGTCAGATACAAAACAACAGCATCAGTGTGACGCAGCACACATAAGCCATACAATACAGAGTTAGCCAGGAGAGTAAAGAACATCGCAAACACTTGTAAGACTATAAAATCCATGGTCAGGCAAAGTAGGTAATCAAACAAGGATAACAAGATCATTCAGAAGAATGAGCAGGGTATGAAATTCGTGAAAAAAAGTACATGCTCACATGGGCATGTAATAAGCAATCATACATGCCCAAGAAACTATTTACATGCCACCCATTAGTTTACATAATTTTAAATGTCCTCCTCACTGGTTCACAGTTCAGTAGCTCCAAAATATTAATTTTATTTAGATTTCAAATAGCTTCCCCAGCTCCCAGTAGCTCTTTACTTAGATTGACAGTTTAACTCCAGTTGAGTAAAAGAGCTTTTCATTTCATAGCTACCTCCACTCCCAGTAGCTCTTTTTAGATTTTTGATAGTTTAAATCCACTTAGTGATAGCGCTTTTATTTATGAGAGGCAGGACAAGAGGGTTTAATAAAATGCATTTTTCTTCCTGATTTTAGCTTGATCAGCTGAGCTCCCAGTCACTGAGTCTATGACTGCAAATATAAGCAGACTGCAGGAATGGGTCCCTGCTTTCACTTTCTCCTGATGGCGAGTCCCCTCCCCTCTCTTTGCTTCAGTCTCATTTTTCTTTGATACCATCTCTGTCCTTTAATCTTTATTCATATAAATACAGTGAGAAAGCAGCAATTTCTAATATGAACTTAGCTGTTAAGTTTTTTCCCCCATAACTTTCTGTCTCTGATCTCTGAGTCCCACTCATGTACACAATCGGCAGAACACTACCCTCCTCTGTCCTAACTCGATACTTTTCAAAGGCAGACAGTGCTTTGCCTATTTTTCTAAAGTGGTGCCTATGTTTTTCCTTTTTCTTCCTCGAGTGAGAAACCTTCTCCCACCATGCTGCAAGTGGTAAGGACATAGGGTTGAGCCTGGGAAGAGTTAAATAAAGACGAGATCCTAAAAGAGCTTTCGTATTTGTTTTTGTTATAGCACAGCAGTAATTGAATTAAGGACAGGACTTACTCTTTCTATAGCGATCGCCGACTGCAGTGAGTGCAGCAACTTAACGTCTGCTTTCCCCATCTGAAAGCACGCCACTAGCAACACGACCCGACTCAGCAACTGAACAGGCTGAAGTGGCGCGCTTTACAAACACAGCACATATGATCGCGCTGTGTGAATGGGGCGGGCAAACTAACACTCTGGATTGGTGTCCGCACGACCCAACTCCTCCCGATGACTTGATACGTTGCGCTTCATTTGTCGATCATTCTGTCCATCAATGGAGGGACTGTCAGCCAGCTCATCCTGGTCTGCCATTCCTGGCTCTAACTCCCCTGTCAGCTGATCACACTGTACCGGCTAGCAAAACTGCGCTGGCTTTCCTGCCCCCCAGTCAACGACGTTAAAGATAAAAATAAAAAAAAAAAAAAAAGAGAGGTGGCTTAGAAAAAAGACGGGGGGAAAAACGGAGATGCAGGGAAAACAAACTCACGGCACAGTTACCTTAGGTGCCCAACGGGGCAGGCACTAACTAGCACTAGGTGTCCTGAGGCAAAAGTGCCTGCCCTGGGGCACCTAAGGTATAGTGCAACACAGGTTCAGAGATTTGTATTAGTCATTATCTTGAAACAGTGAGCAGTAAATGCCAATTCGCAAGTCAGATACGCAACAGTGTCTGGGGGAGGAGGAGGGGAAGGGGTAGAGGAGAAGAGGGTAGTTTGGGGTGTATACAGGTAAGGTGGAAGTAGAGTAAGGACAAGCAGAGCAGGGGATGGGTTTATGGTGGCTGGAAACAGGTACAAGGACTTATTGTAAGTAGGTGTTGACGGTGGTGCTTCTTAAAGTCAGTATGTGTAGGGTCAAGACGAATAGCGAAAGACGAAATATATGTATTTTATTGTGGGCCAACCCAACAGCAGCATTTACTTCAACTGTGAAGGCTGCCTTCCACCCTCCTGGTTGGAAGAGGGTGCAGCTGTGGGGATCCCAATCAATGTGAATAATGCAGAAACCATGGTTAAAAACAACAATAAACAGGTTGGGATCTGCACTGTAAGGTATATTTCTTTACTGGAAATATATGTCCAGGAGGCCTTTTATTAATTGGTTTTATGATTATGTTTTTTGTTTAATTTAGGTTTTACTGTTTTATCCGTATGTACAATGCTATGACCTGTCCGGGAATAGCGTTTAAGAAATAAAGTTTACTTTGCTTTGCCACGCTGAGCAGAATACAGCTGCTTTCCAGGTGTGTTCTGGGGGAAGGGTTCATGGAAAACCAGAGAATATAGCAGACAGATCAAAAGACATTGGTATATATTGGTGCATGCAAAACATTGCTTGTCACTGGTGCATTAATTAAAAAAAAAAATACAGTGGGATAGTAAAAGCAGTGGATGATATGAGAAAAGGATTGAGAACATTGCAGCTGGTAAAAACAAACTTGGAAGGCACTTCAGGCCATTAAGAAGAGAAAGAGAGACTTTCAGTGGGAGCAGAGGCAGGCTTGGTGGGGAGATTACAAGGAGGGGAGATCAGGGATAGGAAGGAAAATGAGGGAGGGATAAGGGGTTAGAGGAGGGTGGATTAGGTGCTGGAGCAGCTATGGGTGGTATACAGTGTATACACTGTGAAGGATTACACTGCTGAATACCGTACATCTGTTTTAAAACCACAGCTTTAATTACGAAATTTGGTTTTAGCCTGCAGTCTTAAGTTGAGGGTGGCAACTAAACAAGGGTGGCTTGAAATGCAATCAGCTGTGTTTGTCATACAGCTGATTGCTGCTCTGTGGTCCGGACACACTGCAGAATGCCGAACAGAAAGTCCTACAACCTGGAGTTTATTTATTTATTTAGTTTTTGTTGACCGGGTAAGTGCACTAGACAAATTCTGCCTATTTTCAGGCACGACCTGGGGGAAGGGGATACAGATGAATACCAACTGACCTTGAACCAGATTAAGCTGTTAGTGGTATTTTTAGTGAATGGGGGGGGATATTTGGCCATGGCACCAGGGAAGTTCCCCTAATCTTTTTTCGAGAAGTGCCATGGGATCTCTAACATCCCCCTGAACTACCACCTGAAGAGGCAGATGGGACCTCGGTTTAACGTCTCATCCAAAAAACTCCAGGTAGCTAAGAGAGCGGAAACTGAAGGGAATGCCCATGGCACTTGCTCTAAGGGGCGATGAAAAGCAATTCCAGGAATGGAGAAAAAACATTGCCAAACTGGAGGAGAAGCTTCATGAGGAGGGATGCTCAGGTAACAATCGAAAGCGCTGGTGTCTTGATGGAGCAGGTCGGTGCATTGCATTCCCCATCGAAGAAGGTAACCTCACAACCTAGATTGCCCAACAATGGGAATGACCCCTCCGTGTCACACGAAAAACTACTGCACTAAAGGCTTCTTCCCTCACCACAAACCCGGACTTTAGAGCCAGCCGTGGCTGTGGTGACAGATTCCTCTCCCGGTGGGGGTTTACCGTAAGGCAGAAAACCACTGTCAGACAAAAGCTGCCTAAAAACTACATCCCAAAAGTTATAGACTTTATTGCCATTTGTTCCAAACAGATACAAAGATACAACCTACCCCCGTCCAGTATCAGCAACATGGACTAAACCGCCATCTGGGCTGACATGCCAGGGGAGAAAACCATCAGGCAGATTGGAGCCAAGTCTGTTCCATTATTAACCACAGGTCGCGAAAATCAGAGGCTGACAGTCTGTTTAGCAGCTATAGTGGATGGAAGAAAGCTGCCTCCTCTGCTAGTTTTAAAGGGCAAGAGTGTTCGAAAGGATCTGGCTAATGTGACTGGGGTTGTTGTTGCAATGTCCAGCAATGACCGGATGAACATTGATATTACAAGCTTGTGGCTGCAGACCGTGTGGGGCGGAATAACTTTTGGCAAAAGGTTCTGTGTGGGACACGTTCCAGTGTCACATTTGCCCAGAAGTGAAGATGGTATTTTAAGATCACACTTCTGAAGAATGCATGCCATTTCTTGCAGGCTGTTTTGCAGCTGTGCTGTTATCTGCAAAACAGTGCCATATGAGCCACTGTAAAGAAATAAAAGTGTTATACCAAGAAAACATGTTACATTGTTACCATGAAGAACACACGCATGCGCGCACGCACACACACACACACACACACACACACACATACATACGCATCAGGAACTGTTACTATGAAGCATACACGTACTGTACACACATCAGGAATCGTTACTATGAAGCATACATCCACACATCAGAAGGAATCTTTCCTATGAAGCATACACGCACAAATCAGGAATCTTTATTATGAAGCATACATCAGGAATTGTTACTAGGAAGCATACACGCACACATCAGGAATTGTTACTAGGAAGCATACACACACACATCAGGAAACATTACTATGAAGCATACTCACACGCATCAGGAATCGTTACTATGAAGCACATACGCACACATCACTAATTCTTACTATGAAGCATACGTGCACACTTATTATGAAGCATGCACGCACACATCAGGAATCGTTACTATAAAGAACACACGCACACATTAGGAACTGTTACTATAAAGCATACACGCACACATCAGGAATCGTTACTATGAAGCATACACGCACACATCAGGAATCGATACTATGAAGCATACATGCACACATCAGGAATCGTTATTATGAAGCATACATGCACACATCAGGAATCGTTACTATGAAGCATACATGCACACATCAGGAATCGTTACCATGAAGCATACACGCACACATCAGGAATCGTTACTATGAAGCATACACGCACACATCAGGAATCGTCACTATAAAGAACACATGCACACATTAGAAACTGTTACTACAAAGCATGCACGCACACATCAGGAATCGTTACTATGAAGCATACATGCACACATCAGGAATCGTCACTATAAAGAACACATGCACACATTAGAAACTGTTACTATAAAGCATACACGCACACATCAGGAATTGTTACTATGAAGAACACACGCACACATCAGGAATCGTTACTATGAAGCATACAAGTACACATCAGGAATCGTTACTATGAAGCATGCACACACACATCAGGAATCTTTACTATGTAGCATATACACACACACATATCAGGAATCGTTACTATGAAACACACACACACACATCAGGAATCGTTACTAAGAAACATACATGCACACATCAGGAATCATTACTGTGAAGCATTCATGCACACATCAGGAATCATTACTATTAAGTATACACACACATCAAGAATCGTTACTAAGAAGCATACACGCACACATCAGGAATCATTATTATGAAGCATATGCGCACACATCAGGAATCGTTACTATGAAGCATACATGCACACATCAGGAGTCGTTACTATGAAGCATACATGCACACATCAGGAATCGTTATTATGAAGCATACATGCACACATCAGGAATCGATACTATGAAGCATACATGCACACATCAGGAATCGCTATTATGAAGCATACACGACACATCAGGAATCGCTACTATGAAGCATACACGCACACATCAGGAATCGTTACTATGAAGCATACACGCACATATCAGGAATCGATACTATGAAGCATACATGCACACATCAGGAATCGTTACTATGAAGCATAAACGCACACATCAGAAATCGTTACTATGAAGCATACACGCACACATCAGGAATCGTTACTATAAAGAACACATGCACACATTAGAAACTGTTACTACAAAGCATACACGCACACATCAGGAATTGTTACTATGCAGAACACATGCACACATTAGGAATTGTTACTATGAAGCATGCACGCACACATCAGGAATCGTTACTATGAAGCATACACGCACACATCAGGAATCGTTACTATAAAGAACACATTAGAAACTGTTACTATAAAGCATACACGCACACATCAGGAATCGTTACTATGAAGAACACACGCACACATCAGGAATCGATACTATGAAGCATGCACACACACATCAGGAATCTTTACTATGTAGCATATACACACACATATATCAGGAATCGTTACTATGAAACACACACACACACACACACACACACACATCAGGAATCGTTACTAAGAAGCATACATGCACACATCAGGAATCATTACTGTGAAGTATTCATGCACACATCAGGAATCATTACTATTAAGTATACACACACACATCAAGAATCATTACTAAGAAGCAAACGTGCACACATCAGGAATCATTATTATGAAGCATACGCGCACACATCAGGAATCGTTACTATGAAGCATACATGCACACATCAGGAATCGTTACTATGAAGCATACACGCACACATCAGGAATCGTTACTATGAAGCATACATGCACACATCAGGAATCGTTATTATGAAGCATACATGCACACATCAGGAATCGTTACTATGAAGCATACACACACATCAGGAATCGTTACTATGAAGCATACACGCACACATCAGGAATCGTTATTATGAAGCATACACGCACACATCAGGAATTGTTACTATGAAATACATGCACACATCAGGAAAGCAGGCTTAGGATTTAATTTTCTGTGTAGCATTTTCTCCATGACGACACACACATCAGGCCTGCTCTAGCCCCAGCGACCACCCATTCCCATTCTCCAGTAACCTTCCTGCTACTGCATTCTGTTCTGGCATGGATTCTCCTCCTGTGGCATGGCTCTAGGTGCCCGAATGTACTTAGACTGCCATGTGGATGGTGGCCAAGTCTTTCTCCTTGTATTTTTTGGCCCTTTCTCCACCATCCTCACCCATGTTATGGCATCATACAGCAAAGCACTCGGCTTGTGTGAATACACCTTCTCCTGGAAGGGACAGGCTCCTTGATCTGTCGCAGGGGTCGTTGAAGTATTGTATTGTGATGCCACCCCCTCCTGGGCTATGAAACCCTGTTATTGGCAGTACCTTACCAACCTAGGCAATCTGGAGTTTGTTTATGGGTCTGAGTTACTGGTTTGGCAGCAGTGGTCCAGTAGGCAGAGGGAGGAGGATAGGGAGGTGTTTTGGGGGACTCAGACGAAAGAAGGGAGAGCAGTAAGGAGCGCAACGGTGCAAACTGAAGAGAGAATAACCCAGGTGGTAAAGAAAGGGGACAAGATATTTTTAGATATGTAAGGGGACAAGACATTCTTTAGATATGTAAGGGGACAAGACATTCTTTATGTACGTAGGTGAAAAGAACACCAGGAGAGGGACTGCAAGATTATTTATTTATTTCAAAGTTCGGAAATACTCCTTTGAGCAGAAATGCTCATTTACAAAGGTTCCTCGTCAGAATAACAATTTGTTTACATCATGTCAAAGATAGTAATAAAAACTGATTAACAAAGACTGGACAATATTGATTCAGTGACATAACAAAACAGAATAAGTAACATAAGTCCCATTTCGGCAATACAGAGTGAACAAAAGTTAATATTCAACAAGTCAAATAATACAAAGCATAACATAGGCACTAGGAGCTATTCAAAGGTAGCAGCCCATCTGGGCATTGTCAGAGGTTAAGTCTATGCGCTTCTACGGCACACTGGGATGGAGGAGAGGCACTTGCATGAGGAGACTGTGTGGTTGGTAAGGCGCTGGCATCATGTGCACGTGTATGAGGGGACCTTAGGGAGCAGAAGCACCATGATCAAATGGTGTGAGGTTTGGGTTGGGGTGCAGTTGGCAAGTGACAGTGCATGGGATGGGGTTTCACTAGGAGAAGCAGCTACGTTAGGAACCAGGTAGGAGTAAATTTAGAAGTTCCGGTTTGAAAGGACCCAGCTTAGTTGGTGCCTTTTGTATTACCTGAAGTTCATTAAGCCAGCTTGATGCCCTGGCTAGAGCTGTTCGGTTGAATGGAACAGCCAATGTACCAATAGTCATGCCTCTGGTCGGGTAAGGATTTGGGGCAGGTTGTAGGAGACCTTGCAGCCCTGCGGGGGCAGGCCCATAAGGACTTTCATGCCTAGCAGGCAGGTTTGATCAATTATTCTCTCCTGCAGGGGAAGCCAGTTTGTGAGAGAGTGAACATTGCAGGTGTGTGTGAGTTTCTCAGCCCCAGTTACAAAGCAGCAGGCTTTGTTCAGGACTAACCGGACTCTGTTTAACACTGTGTCTGTGGCACTCCCATAGACTGTTAAGCCATAGTCAACTGTAGGGAAGATGGAACTTGGGGTAAGGTTGTGCCTATGTCTATATAGTGCTCCTAGTCTCCTGTTAATGTTGCAGACGATTTGGTTGACATGTGGTGCAAATGTTAGGGTCTGGTTGATGGTGACCCCAGGGTATTTGAAAGTTTCTACCTGTTCTAGAGGGTCCCCCTTACTGTTGAGGATGTTGAGTGCTTGTACCTTAGTTCTCTTCTGTGCACTTGAGAAGAGCATTGTTTTGGTCTTTATGTAGTTGAGCACAAGTTTGTTCTGCTGGAACCAATTCTCGAGAGATACAAAGCTGCATTGGAGGTTTCGAATAAGTAAAGTCCTGGCAGGGGTTACTTGCACAGATGACTGCATCATCGGCCTATAGTAAGACAGTGGAAGTAGGGAAGGTTATTGATAAAGAGGCTGAACAAAAGGGGCCCCAGGATGAAGCCTTGCAGCACACCCAATGTGACAGGCCTGGCATCAAAGAGCTCCCCATTTATCTTAACCTGTTGCAATCTGCCTGAGAGGTAGCTTTTAAACCAGAGCACAGTGTCCACTGAGAGACCTAATGTGGATAGCTTTGTTAGTAGTAGCGTGTGGTTTACTAAATCAAAGGCCTTGGTGTGGTCTGTGTAGATAGAGCCCATCAGATGTCCTTTGTCAAGAGCCTTGTATAGTATTCTTGTGTATTTGATCAGTGCAGTGGAGGTGCTGTTCATTTTATGTAGACCATGTTGTTGTTCACACTGGACATTATACTGGCTGAGGTATGAGACGAGTTGGTCAGATATAATTCTCTCGAGTGCTTTGAACAGTGGGGAGAGAATAGATATAGGCCTGTAGTTTGCAACTAATATGCGGGCTCCACTTTATGGATGGGGGTGACCAGGGCACTTTGCCATTCCTTAGGGAACTGTGAGAATCTGAGGGAGAGGTTAAAAAGTTTATAGTCAGGGGGATGGCGAGCTCATCCAGGACCAGGGCAACTAGTTTCATGTCAAGTGAGGGAAGAGGACTGTGCAGAGGGGGACCAAGAAAAGGCAGACATCCTGAACAAATGTCAGTGTTCACAGGATGAAGGAGAAGGGAAGGGGTCACAAAAAAGTAATAGAAACTTTGGAGGGAGGGAGGTGGACACTAGTGCATTTTCAAGGAGAAAGGCCTGAAGGGACTCGCTAATCTGAACATGGACAAAGCAAGAGAGCCAGACGGGGTGCAACCAAGGGTACTGAGGGAGCTCACAAAGGTACTGGCTGCACTTCTGACAGCCCTATTTAACAGCTCACTGGAAACAGGAGTGGTTCCGGAGGACAGGAGGGAAGGCAGATATAGTCCAGCTTTGCAAAAGTGGTAGCAAGGAGGAGGCTGGCAATTATAGGACAGTCAGCCTGACATGGGTGGTAGGAAAGTTAAAGGAATCACTGCTGAAGGAAAGGATTGTGGAATATCTTGAATCAAATGTCACAAGACCTGAGGCAGCAAGGGTTCACGGGGGTGGGGGTGTAGTCATGTTAAATGAATCTGAGAATCTGATAGATTTCTTTGACTTGGTGACCAAGGAACTAGATCTTGATGGAATGGTGGATGTTGCTTGCCTAGGTTTTAGTAAGGCTTTCGATAACCATTCCACACAGGAGGCTAGTAAGCAGGCTAGGTACCTTAGGAGTGGATCCAAAGGTGATAAACTGGGTAAGAAACTGGTTAGGAGAAAGGTGGCAGTGGGTGGTGATAAAGTTCACGACGAGGAAGGGGGGAATGAATGACCATTGGGGTGCCTTAGGGATCAGTGCTGGGACTGGTCCTGTTTAACGTCTTTATAAGAGACATTGCAATTGAGCTGGAAGGGAAGGTCTGCCTCTTTGTGTATGACACTAAAATCTTCAACAATGTAGACACTTCGGAGGGTGGTAGAAAGGATGAGCAGAGACCTAAGAGAACTCGAGAAGTAGTAGAGAACTAGGGGGTGGGTAGAACACACAAGAACAACAGTGGTTGATTTTAGAGGGGCAGACTTTGGAGGGATGGTGCAGATCCTTAGAGACTACCTAGAGGAGATCAGGCCAAGCATGGGCCTGGTTGGAAATTATAAAAAAGGGGCTCCTGGAGGCTAGCAAGGCCTGCACGAGGGAGAGACGCAAGTGGGGCAAAGCTAGGAGGCCGAGCTGGTAGACAAGGGAGGTCCAGGATGCGGTGGGGGAAAAAAAGGCTTCTTATAGCCGATACAGATGTTCTTGGGGGGCTATATCTAAGGGGGAGTATGATAAGGCAGCCAAGAGGGTCACCAGGGTGTTGAGATCAACCAAGGCAGGGGCGGGGCTGAGATTGGCACAGGAGATTAGAAGAGGGGGAAAGGGTTCTTCAGGTATATCAGGGAAAGAAGAAAAGGGAAGGGGCAGATTAGTCGGTTTAGGATAGGGAGTGGATGGGTGGAGGCGGTGGGGGAGAAGGCAGAGGTACTAAATGACTTTATTGCCTCAGTCCTTACCAAAGAGGATGGGGGGGGGCGGCACAGCTAGGAGAGGGGGTTGGGGGACCGGCAGAAGAAGTGGGGGAAATGGATGTTGAAATACCCAGAGGGAAGGTGTGGGAAGCCCTCAAGGCCCTAAGAGGGGATAAAAGCACTGGGCCCAGATGGGATCCATCCCAGGGTGCTTATGGAGCTGGCAGATACCGTGATTGCACCCCTGCGGACCTTTTTAACTCCTCCCTGCAGTTGCGGTGGGTGCCTCATTACTGGAGGATGGCCCATATTGTGCCTAAACACAAGATTGGCTCACAAGAGGAGCCGGGTAACTATAGGCCGGTTAGCCTGATGTCAGTAGTGGGCAAAGTAATGGAGGTCATCTTGAAGGAGAGGATGGAGGGGGTTCGGAAGGTGCAGGGTCACCTATGCGATCACCAGCATGACTTTGTTAAGGGCATATCATGTCAGACCAATCTGGTGGAGTTGACGAGTGTGCTGGATCAGGGCAGGCAAGTGGAGGTCCTCTTTCTGAACTTCAGCAGGGCATTTGACTCAGTGCCACATCCTGGGCTACTGGGGAAGCTGGAGGATATGGGGGTGGAGGGGGGCAGATGGTCAGGTGGATAGGAAACTGGCTAGCGAAGCATGTACAGAGGGTGAGGATGGGGGGGGGTCTCATCCTCCAGGATAGTCACTAGCAGGGTCCCACAGGGGTTGGTACTGAGCCCACTCCTGTTTAGCGCCTTTATCTCAGACATCAGAAGTGGTATCAGGAGCAGCATGAGCCTCTTTGCGGATGACTCGAAGCTGTGGGCAGTGGTGGATGGGGAGGAGGGAAAACTGGATCTCCAGGAGGACCTGGAGACCCTGGAGAGATGGTCACGAGCTTGGAAATGAAGTTTAATACTGGGAAATGCAGGGTTCTGACCCTGGGGGCCAAAAATCTGACTCATGTATGCACCTTTGCGGGGGGGGGCACTGCAGGTTTCTAGGGGGGAGAAGGACCTCGGAGTGGTGGTTGATGCCAAAATGAATAACTCAGAGCAGTGTAGAAGGCCTGTAGCCCAAGCAAATAAAATGCTGGGCTGCAAAGCCAGGGGAATAACCTCAAGGAGTCGAGAGGTGTTCCTTCCGCTGTACAATTACCTGGTTAGACCACACCTTGAACACTGTGTGCAGTTTTGGCTTCCCTACTTAAAGAGGGACATTGCGTTACTGGAGACAGTGCAGAGGAGAGTGACCAGGATGATACTGGGGCTAGGGAAAAGGCCCTATGAGGAGAGACTGGAGGAGCTCAACCTGTACTCGCTGGAGGAAAGAAGAAACAGGGTGGATATGATAGAGGTCTTCAGATATCTCAAAGGAATGAATAGGGTAAGCCTTGAGGGGGTCTTTCAGCTGAGGGAGGTGGGGGCTACCAGGGGACACTCAATGAAGCTGGATGGGTGGAGACTGAAGGAGGAAACAAGGAGACGCTACTTCACTGAGAGGGTGGTGGAGCCTTGGAATGCACTGCCCAGGGAGTTGATGGCTGCTACTACTGTGGAGGGGTTCAAGAAAGGCTGGGATAGGTATAGAGGGAAGGTGCATTCCGGAGCCCTGCTGGGAAATAGGGGTCCTTGTAGGGAGGGGGGTTACTAACAATGCCCAGGGAAGGCACTGACCATCAGGCAGACTAGATGGACCATAGGGCCCAATCTGCTGGCATTGTAGTATGTAAATGGTCAAGGGCATGGCAGCTGGGTTTCAGTGTGAAAAAGTGCAAAATCCTGCACTTGGGGCACAGAAACCCAGGGGCGGAGACTGGAGTACAAAATGAGTGGAGTGGTATTGACAACCACCAACCAGAAAGGAGACCTGGGGATAATCATATTTGATGACTTGAAGGTGGCCAGGCAGTGCAACAAGGCAGTTGAAGAGTTAGTGGGATGCTGGGGTGTATAAGGAGGGATATCTCCAGCAGAAAGAGGGAGGTGATGTTGCCTCTGTATAGAGCGCTAGTAAGACCTTCCCTAAAAGTATTGTGTCCAGTTCTGGAGACCACACCTCCAGAAGGACATAGGCAGAGTGGAGGCAGCCCAGAAGAGGGCAACTAAAATGGTGCAGGGCTTAGACAGGTAGTGCCGCACTTCCTCCAGATAACAGTCATACACCTGACACAGCCTCAATGGATCGCTTTATAACAAGTTGCAAGTTTAGTAAGTGCTGCTAAGTGGTGATAAACATACTTCTCAGTGTGAGACAGTGTAGGACCACTAGCCCTGGCGCGTTGTTTTGTTTGATCTTCCTCAGAGGGCTGGCTGGTGGCCAGAGCTCAGTTCTTTTATACCACCTGACCAGGCAGCTAGATCATCCGTTTGGTCACCTCAGATGTCCATAACGTCAGGAGTCAGGCTGCCATTGGTGGTCATAAATTTAAACAGCAGTTGTGAAAATCTGAGCAAGGACAAGCAACCCTTTACCCAGGTGTTACACAAATGTATGTAAATTCCAAAGGGAAAAAAAACAGCATTCATAATAAACAGTAAGTACGAATTCAATGCTGGGTTATTCCTCATCTTACGGTAACAGAGAGATACTTAAACTCAGCAGCTTCATTCACTGTCTGCTTGCAGTTGCAGTTTAAAGCAGGCTACTTACACAAGTGTAAAATGGCAGTAAAAAACATTTCTACTTTTAGCTTCATTATCTTGGAAAAGTAGCCCAGGACAGTCATTGCAGGTGTCCATGTATTCCTAAACAAATGTGATCACCCCATTAATTGCAAAGGAATTCCTGTGAGGGATGGGAGATCCACAGCAAGAGAACATATGACACCTGCAAACAAGAATGAAGGAAGGCATAAAAAAAAAAGCACAAAAGCACAGGAAAAAGAAAACAAACAGAATGTGGAGGTTTGGAGGGGTTAGAGATATGAAGAGTTGGGGTCGGTATGGGGGGGGGTGGGGGTTGAGCCAGGGGAAAGATAAGACAGTATAGAAAATAGTGAAGACTGATGTAACCAAACAATAGCCAGACAGAAACTGAAATACATGACATCCTTGATCTGAAAATAACAAGCATTTGTCAATGCCGAATGTTTGCTTGCTGGCATTGGCAGTGGTAATGTAGAAGTTACAGAGCTGCGTAATAGGAATGGCAGTGAAGTACTGAACTGAAGCCAACCCCACCACCACCCTGCAGAGAGTGACAGGCATTGGGGTGTGCATTTGGGTCATCGGGCATAATGGCCTCGCCATTTCACCACACCCCACCCTGCAGACACTGACAAGTGTCACGGTGTTCCTTGGGGTCTTTGGCCCTTATGCGCACCCCATTTCATTAGGAAATGCGGTGAGATGGGTGCGATATAGGAGAATGGGGTGAAGTTTGGGGCTGAAGAGTCCAAGGCATACCTCGATGCCTCTCATTGGCTGCAGGGTGTGGAATGGTATAAGCATTACAGGCAGGAATCCCAAGTCACACCCTGATGCCTGTCATTCTCTACAGTGTTGGGCGTTATGGTTGGAAACCTAATACCCCAGGCATTAGTTGGTATTTTCACTCCAAATTTTCAACATTTTTTTGTGACCCCACCTCATGAACAGGAGAATATCAGTTTGTTAGGCGAAGCTGCTTATGCATGTGAGTACGGCATTTAGCACCACAGGTGCAAAACATTCCGAACAGGATGTAAAAAATGACAGCTGTACTGTTCATGGGGAGGTGTAAAAAATGGCAATGTTGCAAATCTGCAGTAAAAATATTTAAAAAAATGGTGAAGTCATGAGCGTACATAGAAACTGTGCAACACACACCCGTAATATAATTAGGTTGGGGATATTTTATAGCAGATTGTCAACTCAGGCATTTTGGTGCCTCCGATCATGAACAGTGTCACCGTGATTTTCTCTATCTGTGCCGAACAATGATTTCCCACAGCGACCATGCATCTCAGCGCTGAAAGTGTGAAAACACCTTGACCATGTTGTGAAAAATGGCAGCTGTACTGTTCATAAGGAAGTGTGGAAAATGCCACTGGTGAAAATCTGGACTGAAAAATATTACAAAGTCATGAACTTACAGGTGCGTGGAAACTGCGCATTGCTCACTCGTAACACAGTCATTATGGACTTTTGTCACCAAATTTTCAACATAGCCATTTTAAGACCTCTGCTCATGAACAGTGTAACTGTGATTTTCTTAATCTGTCCCTAGAAACATTGCTTCGCACACCAACAGCACCATTGTCATTCCATGTGCGAAAACACATACTAGGCGACATATGAAAATGGCAGCTGTACTGTTCATAAGGAAGTGTAATAAAATGGCAATGTTGAAAATCTGGATGAAAATATTAAATTTGCAAACTACGAGCATGCATAGGAACTGCATAGCATAGCTAGTAAAACAGTCATTTTAGTAATTTTTTCACCAAATTTTCAACATAGCCATTTTAAGACCTCTGCTCATGAACAGTGTCACTGTGATTTTCTTAATGTGTCCCATACATTGATTTTGCACATACTGCGCCATTGTGCACTACATGGGTGGAAACACATTTTGGGCAAGATGTGAAAAATGACAGCTATACTGCTCATAAGGAGGTGTGGTAAAATGGCAATGTTGAAAATCTGGAGTGAAAATATTGAAAATTCGCGAACTTACGAGTGTGCGTAGGAACTGCACAATGCACCCTCGTAAAACAGTCATTTTTAGGAATTTTTTCACCAAATTTTCAACATAGCCATTTTAAGACCTTTGCTCATGAACAGTGTCACTGTGACTTTCTTAATTTGTCCCGTACATTGATTTCGCACACCGACTGTGCCATTGTGCACTACATGGGCGGAAACACGTTTTGGGTGAGATGTGAAAAATGACAGCTATACTACTCATAAGAAGGTGTAGTAAAATGGCAATGTTGGAAATCTGGAGTGAAAATATTGAAAATTCGTGAACTTACGAGCATGCATAGGAGCTGTGCAACGCACGCTCGTAAAACAGTCATTTTTAGGAATTTTTTCACCAAATTTTCAACATAGCGATTTTAACACCTGAGCTCATGAACAGTGTCACTGTGATTTTCTTAATTTGTCCCGTACATTGATTTCGCACACCGACTGTGCCATTCTGCGCTACATGGGTGGAAACACATTTTGGGTGAGATGTGAAAAATGACAGCTGTACTGCTCATAAGAAGGTGTGGTAAAATGGCAATGTTGAAAATCTGGAGTGAAAATATTGAAATTTCGCGAACTTATGAGCCTGCGTAGGAACTGCGCAGCGCACCCTCGATAAAACAGCCATTTTTGGAATTTTGGCACCGAATTTTCAACATGGGGTTTGGGACCCCTTCTCATGAATGATGTCATTGTCATGGCGGTATTCGGGCCCAAAGGTTGATTTCACAGTCACTGCACAGTCACTGCGCGCCGCCGGCCCGAATAACGCCATGACAGTGACATCATTCATGAGAAGGAGGTCCCAAACACCATGTTAAATTGGTCTGAAAATTCAAAAATGCCTGAGATATGCAATAAGTTGAAACCCCTATGTAACCCATTATACAGCTTACCAGCATTTCCTCAGTTTGCGTCGGCTTTGAAGAGTGCAGGCGTGTTCCCGTCCACCGAAGATCGTTGCGCGAGTCCGGAGTAAATATGGGGTGGGGGGTGTGGGGAAGCTGGAGTGCGCAGTGGGTGGGTGCGGGGTTGTGGGAGGGTTGGGAGGCAGCGCGTGGGACAGTTTTATTTTACAGGAAAAAACAAAAAAGCGTCGTGGGACGTTTGCCCATGGGGTGGGCTCCCAGCGTGGCACAAGACAGAGGCGTTCAGCGGCGAGATTGGGCACCCCGTCGGCAAAATAAAAAAAAATCCGCAGCACCGTTTGCCACGCTGGGGTGGGCTCCAGCGTGGCACAAGAGGGCTGGGGTGGGGGCGTTCAGCCCGGCGAGATTGGGCACCTGCCGGCCAAAAGGCACAGTGCTTGCCACGCTGGGGTGGGCTCTAGCGTGGCACCTAACTGAGGGTGGGGGCGCAGCTCAGCCGATGGGGATTGGGCATCCCGTCGGCTATACAATCTGAAGTGTCGCGCGTCTGTCTGTGCGTGGGGGGAGTTGCGTGAGCAGCGATATCTTATCGATTGCTCACTCAAGCGTAGCTCCCCCTTTCAACTGTATGCCACTGCATTTTGGAGCGTGTCATACACAGCTCCAAAATGCATTGGCTTACAGGGGTCGCGCCTGCCAGCCCACTGACTGAATTGGAGGAGGAGGTGACACACCTCCGAAATCTCCGATGAAGGCACTATGTTTCTTGCACATGCATGCAAGCAAACATAAAAATGACATATGAGCTCTCAGCATAGACTAATATATATACAAAACTGCATTTCGTAATATTGATGACTCTAGAGCTTCACCATATCATTAAGCTTGGAAAAAACAACAGCAATATGTTAATGCTTTTTACAGAAATGGTTTTAAATGCCAGCCAGTGTTGAGACCTCATGATCTGAGGGTGTTTAAGGTGAAAATCCAGAAGCTCTCTCATTGGAACAGCTTCTTGAATCTGTCACCCCCTCTGGGGTTCTGCTTGACCTGCTTGGTACTCATGAATTGAGGATAGAAGGTGTTGCAGTTGTGACAAAATCTGCTGCTACTGGTGCGGTGTCATTATCTTTCCTTATGCTTCTGATGTGCTCCTGTATTCTTTGTTTCATACGCCTGCTAGTGTGACCTGTGTAAAGTTTAGGACATAAACCACAAAGCTCATACTGCAGTTAATGAAGCTTTGAATCCCAGTTTTATGTGGGTACCGTTCCAGGTCCAACACTTTTGACTGTTGGCAGTGTCTATAGACACTGCAATTCTCATATCTGTACATACAAGGCAGTGGTTGGGGAGGGGGTGGCAACCAAACTGTTTCAGCAGCACTCGACCTGTATTGGCTTCTGACAAGTTTGTCTTTTAGATTTGGTACTTTGGAGAATGCTAGCCTAGGCCCTCCTCCCAATTCAGATGCCAGCTTCTCTTCATTAACAATACTGGCCAATACTTTCGCGCAACGCCACCAGCTTGTCCTGACAGTGTGTTATACTGTGTGATGAAGCAAACTGGTCCCATCTCATTTCCTGGGACCTTTTTTTAGTTTTAACAGACATTGTCTGTCCTCGTTTTTAGCCTTCTCCAAAGCTACTGGCACCAGCTCTGCATTGTAGCCCGTCTCGTTAAACCTTAACTTCAGCTCTTCACTCTGAGTAGCAGAGTCCTGCTCTGTGGAGCAATGCCTCCTAATCCTTAGGAACTGGCCATAAGGGACAAGACTATAATAGGAGGCTTGTTGCAGTGGGTTTCCTGTACCTGTTTGTCTGAACCTTATTGTCTTGCTCTACGGTGAGTGTAATATCAAGAAAGTTAAGTTTCTGTCTGCTAGTGGTACTAAAGAACCGTAAGTTCAGGTTGTTTGCTACTCACCACTGCATAGCCACCTCTTCCTCAGGTCCCTTCCACACACATATTATATCATCTGAGTAGTGATACCATGCTGCAGTGTGATGAATGTGCAGGTTATCTACAGAATTAAGAACAAGAGCTTTCTCCCAGAAACCGAGGGAGAAGTTGGTGATAGTGGAGGCCATAGCTGTCCCTATGGCTGTTCCACATACTTACAGGCAAAAAGAACTGTTAAATTCAAAGTAGTTTTGTTTCAGAACCATTTCCAGGGCCTCCAGGATTAAGAGAGACTTAGGGGGGTTGTCTCTCAGACAGTGTTCACAGGCTTGCATACCTGAATCATGCTTGATGCAGGTAAGAAGCAACTCCACATCAGTGCTAAGCCATGCATAGTCTGAATTCCAGGTGAAGTCAGCAGGCTTAACAAGCACATCCATAGTGTCATGGAGGTGGGATCCAAGATGGGTTACACAGTCCCCGTTCCCCCCCCCCCGAAAAAAAAGTCAACTAATATGCAGAGATTATCTGTGAGGGATCCCGCTCCGGACTCTGTGGGTTGGCCTGGTGGTTGTTCAAGACTTAGACTTTTTTTTTTTATTTATTTAGTTATTTAACCAGGTATAGCACACTAAGCTGAAAGCTTTTTTACAGGAGCGACCTGGGAGCACAAGGAGGTTAAGTGACTTGCTCAGGGTCACACAGTATGCAAGTGGAAGCTGTAGGATTCAAACCCAGGTCTGGTCTGCTGGATGTCACCAGATTTGCAGCTCAGAGCCTTAGACCACTGCGCTATACTGCCTCCATGCTATATTTTATGTGGCATAAGAACTCGCAGAGTCCTACATTTTTACACCTTGCCTAAAATTCATATAAGGCTAGTTCAGGAATCTGGCCAGAAGAAACACCCCTCGGTCAGCTCACTTTACACCTGGTGATTTTCTGTAGTTGCTGGCATCATCAAGTAACTCGTAAACAGTCCTCTCAAAGTCTTTTTTTTTTTTTTTCCGGTTAAAACAATATTACCCCCTTTACCTGCCTTTTTAATCACAGTCCCTTGCATTTCTTTTAACTCATTTAGTGCATTTTGCCCCTCTTCAGAGACATTTTAACAAACAAAAGGTGCTGCCTCTTCAAATAGCCTCTCTGTCTCTCTTACTGTCCCATTTTCAGATGTTTGAATATTGGGGTTCAGAGACAGCAGGCAGAACTGGGATGTAGTTTTAAATAGCATCAGTTTCCAGTTCTTTCAGCATTGCTACTGATTTCACTTAAATCTGCTGGTTCATTATATAGTGCTTCTAGCTAGATCTTGAGAGGTCCATAGTTCATTAGTAACTAGAGAGTTCTTTGCAGAGGCATTACCTGCAGTGAATTCTTCAGACTCAGCTAGTTAATTTGTCAGTTCTGGCATGCTGTTAGTTTGAGTGTCCCCTGCATTTATTCCGGAAGGCCTGCAACGTCTGCATCAGGAGCCCTATGAGGAGACACTGAAGGACCTCAATATGTACACCCTGGAAGAGAGGAGAAAGAGGGGTTATGATAGATACCTTTAAATACCTCATGGGGGGTAAATAAGGTACAGGAAGGAAGTATTTAAAAAAAAAAGGTGCTGAAGAACAAGGGCACGTGCTGTGAAGCTGAAGTGGGGGTAGATTAATGAGAGATGTGAGGAAGTACTTCACAGAAAGGGTGTTGGATTCCTGGAACTATCTTCCAGCGGAGGTGGTTCGGGAGAAAATAGTAGTGGGGTTCAAGAATGCATGGGATAAGCATAAGGGAATCTTAGGGAAAAGGAAGGGTGAAGGGAGATTGGTCCGGAGATCAAGTAGGGTCTGCAGTGATGCTGTAGGTAGAGAAACATAGGCAGGTTGGGTGAGCCAGATGTTCCTTATCTGCCGTCAGATTCTATGTTTCTTTGTTTCTTATTCCCCATACTCAAGACTTTAACTAAGATTAAGTTAAGAGCACTGGTTTGTGAACTGAGAGATCATGGGTTCAAACCCAACTAAAGCCAGAGCACACCCTGTAGGATCTTGAGCAAGTCCGTTAACATCCCAGCGCTGCAGTCTACCAAGCTGCAGAAATGGGTAGAAGCAGGACCCCACTTGAAGCGAGGTGTTGTATTGCAGCTGGGCTATTCTGGGTAAATAACTCATAAATTAAATAAATTAAGATTAACTCCTAAATCAAGTAATTTTATGTATTAATTAGCCTTCGAGCAATCTACGGATACCTAGATAAATGACAATACTGAGAGGGAGTTAGCCAGTGCCAATTCCTTGGCCTTTTATTAGCCATCAGTAGCCAGTACGGGCTACCTATGTACTTTGGTTAGTGAGATCCCAGCACTGGAAGTGTATCGGCTTTCTGCTTGCCCTACTAATCAGTCTCTATTGTTTCAAGTCTTGCTGTAAGAGCTGTTTGAGAGAAAACATGCCACTACAGTAGTAGGAGTGCAGCTTTTTGAAGGCAAGCAACCATTTTAACCTCTGTCTAATTATGGCTGTTTTATTCTCAGCTGGAGCAGCGTCAGTGTTAATGATTCACAGCAGTGATGAATGATTTACTGTGGTCTGCTGTCACTACTTCAGTTACCAGTTAGCATTTGTTTCGTAGATGCTGCATCTTGCAGTTGAGAACAAATTAGAAACAGATTTGTAATGAAGACATTTAATTTGTTTAATAAATGTCAACTCTGGGAAAATACAGATTTCCTTTTTTTTTTTTTAAGCAGCAGTGCAAGGAAAATGGGCAAGCATTTGGTCCTACCTTTTTTTCACCATAATAGATTCCAGGCATCTTCCAGATTTACGAGGTGGTAAAATTGTCTAGTTCCAACAAAAATTTTAGTATTTTATAAATGTTTTAATTAAGCTTTTTTTCTCAAGAAAAAACATCGACTCACATATGGCTAAGAAGTAGCATTGTATACCTGGAGGTTGGGATCCAGGGGAAAAAAAAACTCATGATGTTTCCCATAGGAGGTACCTAGAAAAGTAGATTTGACAGGTATGCTAATTTTTATTTATTTATTTATAGCTGAAACTAGGTTTTTTGGGAAAACATATTTCGTTGCACTGCTTCTTTAAATAGAATCTTTTTTCCTTGGAGAATTTGTTTTATGGTCATTTTACCTGAATGTGCTGAAATGAGTTTAACGACTCAAAAAATGTGTTCTTATATGAAGGGAGACTCAAAATGCAAATGGAGAAATGACTAGCTGATGGAAAGTTAGGTACTGTGAACTCTCTAGACATCAGGCGCCTAGCTCCAAATCGAGTGATGCACGGCTACAGCTGCCGACATTTTTTTAAATCATTTGCGCTACTCTTTTAGAAAGGTGGCTGTAAGCTGTACAAGGTTAATCAGTATGGCAGAGAGCAATAAATTAGGTTTGTCTGACAGTGAAATGTCCATATCTGTCCTAATCCCAGTGATCAGTGATTGGTGACAGCAGCCCGACTCCCGGATCGCTGCTGACTCATCAGGATTGGCTGATTTATTTACGGCAGCCTGGACAGGACAGTCTATCAATTGATTTTCTATGTAATGCATTACTGGCTTTGGAAAGAAGAGCTAGAAAAGCAAGTCTTGGTTAGAGCTGTAGACGGTACTTAGAAATGGGTTAAAATGGACGTGCTTGACAAATAGTGAAACAGGGATCTCAGGTTTGTCCCGATTCACAGACCTCCATTTCAGTTAAACATTGAAATGAATCCACCGAAATAGCAGTAAACTAGAATGAAGTGACCTTTGGCTTTTCTTAAAGGAGGGAGTAGAAAAAAGAGATTTTTTTACATTTTCAATAATAATTGGTGATCAGGTTGCAAAATGTATTTCTGACTGTTAACAGTAACATTTGTCAGTCCTGTCCTCCCACTTGCAATGCCGGCGACTGGGGGTTGATAGTGAGCCTTGGGTACCAGCGTTCAGCCAGGGAGAGGAGGATCAAGCATCCCAGAGGACACTGGGAAGGGACGTTGGCTGCCTCCACTACAGCACAGCCATGTGGGTGACCACGGGTGGGTGTGCAGCAGGGGTGCAGAGAGGAAGGGGGATATGGGCAGTGCTCAGCTCAAAAATGCTTTGTGTGTATGCGCATGGAGACCCTAGCTAACTAATGTCCCGGGAATGGGACACAGCCAGAACAAGGAAATGCGCTGTCTTGCTCAGGATGATCCCAGGCACTCATGAGGCCTGCCTCTCCCTGCTGTGGTCAGCTCTGTCTTCACCCAGAGGACTCCTGCCTCGGCACTCAGGAGGAGGTGGGAGGTGTGATTCTGGCTTTGGAGATGTGAGTCTGGCTTTGCCGGTTCCTCCGCGGGGGGGGGGGTGTCATGTGGGGTTGAAAGCAGCAGAGAGGTAAGTAGCAGGGATGTAGGGGGATGGTGTTCAGTCCAACCTGAGGGAAGGGGCCATGTCAATGTCCGGGTCATAAAATATAAATTAAAAAGGCAAACAGTAACATTAACTGGGCTGCCCATTGGCCCACAGATACGTGCGTTCACTTACTGTTCTAGTGAATTGTGTTCACATCATGAATGTTGGACGTCGTGTTTCTGACTCTCCCATTGCTGGGAAAGGAGGCCAGTTGCTGCCACCACATGACTGCCTCCAGGTTGCTCAGGAGGAGGGAGCCATTTTGGCAGAATGTGTGGCCCACTGCAAGGTGGGCATGGCTGCTATCATGGCAAGGGGCACTGACACTTGAGGCGAAAGGGTAAGAATGTCCTGCTGTATGTCAGACAGGGGGCCAGTGTGTGATGTGTGGGTTTGATGTAAACCCTTGCAACTGGCTGTGCCAAGCGGGAGAGAGGCTTGGGGAGGAAAATATAGCCCAGGCAGACGATGCAGTTGGGCTCCCCTACTGTGTTGTGGCACTCAGACTATCAGTTTCCCATTTCTTGCCAAGGGTTTGGATGGTGCCATCCCTTCCTGACTAGTTGGCCCCACCCAAGGGGAAAAGTGTGTGGCAGCCGGGGAGCACTGATGGCAGCCCAGGCCTAGTGGTGTACACTACAGAGGCATTGTTAAGCTTGCCGAAGGAATGCATGCCTCGAGAGCAAATAATGTAATTTAGTTTATTTGTTTTACCAGGAAAAGTCTCCATTGAGCAATCTAATTTTCAAGGAGGTCCTGGGTAGGACAGCCTACAGAAAAATTAGGTACAACAGTTGGAGCGATACTTACATATTTATTTATTCATTCTCAGATTACAAATACCTTTGAGCACAGGACAGCTAATTTACAAGGGTTCCATGTCATTATGGGAGGGGTTAACAAAGATAGACAGGGGAAACAGATTCTTTCACAGTGTACATCAATAAATCATAATAAATAGTTTTTGACAGTCTGAATACATTTGCGAACCAAAAGGAGATAATCCGAGATTAAGAGATAGCGGTGAGAGGAAGATTAGAAGTAGGTCAGGAGAGGGGGGAAAAGTTGCTGCCATGTGGCATTGTCATGTGAGAAAGAGAGGTTGGAAGAGATAAGGGATTAAGAGGGAAGAAACAGAGAGAGGGATAAGGTGAGAAAGGAGGGATGGTGGGGGTGGAGGGAGTAGAGTGGGGGTGGGAGATATACCAGAGGGTATGGGAGGAAGCCAGTGGTCCAGCCAATGCAGTTAAGTGGTGGCCTGGGAGGGTGTGCGTGTAGGCGAGGGTGAAATGAGGGAGGGGTGGGGTAGGGGGAGGAAAGAGAGGCAGCCAGAGGCCTTGTCTTTGCAGCAGGGGTCAAACTAGGGGCAATAGTGAGCAAGTAATAAGATTAGTTGGGGCAATCACATGCATTTTCATTCATAATGCACATTACATAGCACAGTGGATTAACAAACACAACGTTAGTGGATACAGTGTGGTAAAAAAACCCTAAATGTGCTACATTTTTAATCAAATTATAGGAAGGAAGTTCTGTATAGCTTAATAACGTGATTTTAACTAACCCAGCTAATAAAACACATTTCTGCCCTCCCCAGATAAGCATTCTAGGACTTTACACTCCTTAAATGCATGTGTTCTGTTTGAGTTTGCAGTCTGGGACAGCCTGTAAACCTGCTTGAAAGTCACTGTGTCCCAGTTCATTATCTTAATTCCCCCCTTTTCCTTCTGTTTTTCTTTTTGTTGTAAATTTAGAGGTCCCTTGATTACCACAATTAGTCGGTTTGTTTACACTCTGTGCCTGTAATAGATAATGCTAAATTAGGACACTTCGTATTTATGGCAGCCTTGAGACACGACAGCAAGTAGGAAACTCTAGCATTGAGACCATTCGCAGGGCTTGAGTTGTCCCTCCCTATGTTGTAAATTGCCTTTATGGGTCGTTAACTGGCAGCTTTTGTTGTCCACATATCATTGTAAGACTGTTCTCCTGTTGAGAAAAGGGTTCATTCTCACATTAAAACTAGGCAAAATACACCTTGACGCACCCTTTACATGGTGGCACAGAAGGTAGTGATATACAGTTATGTGATACAATTTATTTGACCTCGGATGGCTCCCCACCCCCACTCACAGAGATTATATTTTAAACTGCCAAACTGACAAATCCCTGTGCGAGTTGAACCTCTCTCTCCCTCCCTTCTCTGTGTTCCTTAGGCTAAAAAAAACAGGCCCTCGCACCTTATGCTGTGCTGGCCACTTGCTCCTTGCTTAGCCAAGGGTCACAGTCAGTGTTGGCAGACAGGCATTTTCGTTTCCTAACCCCCTCCTACCCAGGCTCTGTAACTCCATTCCCAGTGGTCTTCTGTCTGCTCCCTCTCATTCCCTAATTAAATGGCATCTTGCTGATTATCTGTCAACTAGCTCCATCTGCAAATGTTTGGCATGACAAATTAGTACTATACACTTCACATGCGATGTTCTCCAGATCCTGATATTGTGCCTGTCTTTCACTGGCATATACTGTACATACTGTATATTGTACAGTCTTTCGGTTCTTGGCAAATTTGCTACCTATAATTGTTGTATCTCCTGTATACCTGCACCTAAACAGGGTTTGGGAACAGATTTGGTTGTTAGGGACCGGAAAGGGGTGGGGGAATGAATGAGTATCCCAGAGTACACTCTTCTTCCCTGGGGAGGGAAGCTGTGTGTAGCCACCACAAGAGCAACATATGGGTGACCACAATTGGTATTACAGCTGGGGCTCACCACTGGAGGTTGGAAGAAAGGGGCTGATGCCCCGCAGCCATGCACTTTATATGTGGGCATGCACATGGCATCACTATTGATTTCTAAAGCTTTAGCAGGAAAGATAAATTGAGCTGGTAACAACTCATTTCCAGGTGCATTGGGTGTGTGTGTGTGTGTGTGCGTGTGTGTGTGTGTGTGTGGACTGTACAATAAGGTGCAAGGGTAACAAACTCTGGCCAGAGCCAATATGGCTGCACAGAGCTGTTATGAGCACTTTGCAGTGAGTGGCTGCTAATGTGCAGGGCGCAGCATCAGGAAAGGGAGTATGCTGTGCACAAGATGGTGGCGATGACAGAACTGTGCATGCGTGAATCTGAATCAATGACCATGTTGTGCATAGCGGGCGTCACTTCCGCAGTTGTGGATGAAAAGGAAGTGCCCCACTAAGTGGTTGTGTTTATGTGGCCAGTGGAGGGGAAGGGCCGCATAAACACAGCCACTGGAAACTATGCCAGAGCACTATGGAAGCACACCAGACAGCGGTCCGATCACGTGCTTCCACAGTGCTCTTCTGAGATAATGGCATAATGTCTGTGTCTGCCACACACAGCCTTAAAAACTGAGTTGTGCAGCAGTACTATTCTGTGCCAAGCAATACAGTGAAAACAAAAATAAGGTGTATTGGACAGGTTTCCTTGAGAGAGCGAGAGAGAAGAAAAAAAAATGGCCCTGCCGTCCACAGATTTATTTATTTAAAAATTGGCAACCAGGAGAAGCACACTGAGCCGAGGCTCATTTCCAAGTGTAATGCAGGGGAATGGGTAAGAGGAGAACATACATACATGCATCCATGCATACATGAGATGCAGACAGTTAACAAGGATGTCACAGGCAGGTTGCAATTAGCCTGGGTAAAAGACAGGTACAATATTGCCCAATCGCACCCACAATAACTGCACACAAACACAAGGTTTCAATTTTTGGCATAAAAGGCCGCAGCTTTACCAAACAGTAAACATTTTATTTACAGTATATCAAAATCTCTAGATACAGTCCTTACACTTGTACACAATTATGCAAGAGACCCCTGTGGCAGTGAATTCAGGGGGGTGTGGTGCTTCCAATTGGGGGAACTCTCGCCCTCGAGTCGGGTAGACCCACCCAGGGCCATGCCTCTCCCTGGGACAGTCCCCCACCACTCCAATTGCATCTTGGGTGTCGTGCCAGTTGAGCATGGCGGTCTTGCCCAGGGCCGCCTTCCCTGTCCTCCAGCCCTGAAACCCCTCGATGCCCACTGTGTTCTTGGCACCCCCTTTCCTGGTAGCGCATCTACTCTCAGGTCACGCCACCCAGTCCCAGACACCCAATACCACTTAGCGCTAATTTACCTATCCACCCTGAATTTATGCCCCATCCAATACAGTTTGCTGCAACATTGAAACTGCAGGCCCCTGAGGGCTAATAAACTTTCCATACCCAACATTTGCCGCGGCCATTGAAACAAAAACTTAAATGGGTGGGTGGGTGGGTGGGATGTCCAAAAGGTCAAGGCGAGTTCAGAGAGGGAATCTCTCTGCACTCCCCTTAAAAAAAAAAAAACATGATGACCCTCCCTGGAAGTTTGGGCGCGCCCCTCCCATTGTGGGGGCCCATGCGATTAGCCTCCTGGTAGCGAGCTGGGCCACCATTTGCCGAGGGCGTGGTGGCTCAGATTCATGGCTTGCCTACCTGCAGTTACGTGAGCCGTGTGCAAAGCTACCCCCCCCAATGAGAGGCCGGGGGGGGGGGGTCATTGGCCAATCGGACCCACAATAACAGCACACAAACACCAGGTTTCATTTTTTGGCATAAAAGGCTGCAGCTTTACTAAACAGTAAACATTTTATTTACAGTACATCAAAATCTCTAGATACAATCCTTACACTTGTATACAATTATGCAAGAGACCTCTGGGGCAGCAAATTCAGGGGGGGGGGTGTGTTGTTTCCAATTGGGGGAACTCTGGCCCTCGAGTCAGACAGACCCTCCCAGGGCCATGTCTCTCCCTCGGACAGTCCCCCCCTTCCCCACTTAATTGCATCTTGAGGTATCATACCAGTTGAGTGGGGCTGGTGCCCGCCCAGGGCCATCTTCTCCATCCTCCAGCCCTGAAACCCCTACAATGCCCACTGTGTTCTTGGGTACCCCCTTTTCCCTGGTAGCGTACCCGCCCAGGGTCGCACCACCCGGGGCTGGGGTCACCCAATACCACGAGCGTTTAATTTACCTATCCACCCTAAATTTACGCCACTGCAACGAGCGTATCACGTTTTCCCTTTAATGCCCTAGGGGTCTCCCCTGTCTAACTGCCAACTCACAGAATTCTTGGATTGTGGCATTGAGGATGTCATTCCCTATCACTGACAAATGTACCCCGTCCCCACTATACATAACGTCACATGTCCTGGGTATTAGGAAGTGACTCAAAATGTCAATGCCATGGAGTGAGGCAAAACGGGACACCTCTCGATTAACCTCTCTCCTAGCCTTCTCAATGCCCTTGATGCTACTGGCACCCCTCCACTGTCATCAAGAGATGATTCGAGACCAGGCCAGCCTGGTTGTCAGGAGCAAGACCTGAAGCTGGGCCAAAACCCACTTGATTTCCTTGTAGAGAGTCTTGGGGCCCCTAGTCCTACTATATCGTTTCCACGCAAGTGTACCACCAGCGCCAGTGGTGTTTTTTTTGTCCAACCCCAACCTTATCATTGTGTCCAATAGCTGTCCCCAACGCATCCCCCCCTTTCCAGCCCAATGAAGCCTTGCTTGTTCTTTTGGGACCCCCAGCTGTGTTCCATACGGGCGGACCAACGCTCGACTGTGTGTCCCCCGGATGTAGGAATGACCGATGACCCATATATCTGCTGGCATCCTTCGCTCTGCTGTAAGATAAACAAAAGAGAGAGTCATTATTGTTCCTCTTAAGTGTTTTTTTTTTTTTTTTTTAATATGCCCTCTATTACTTTTGAACCACCTGTGGGCCCTGTTGAGGTCGGATATATCCCTTGAACGCCGCTGAAGGCCACCTACCAATCTTCTTGATCTGCACCTCCCCCAGACCCAATCTTGAGGCTTCAGTAGCTGCCCCAATTTGAAATGAATGGGTGAGGAACACCTTGGGGTCCTTACCTGTGACCCATAAACTTTTCCGTAAGGTTGCTGCAAATTCTCATCTGACCACTGGGGATCCATCCCTGTGCACAAACAAATGCCCCCCCCCCCAAAAGCGGGTCTATTTGCCAGGAAAGCCTGTAAACAGGTGTAAGGGCAAGACTCGCTGGCGCTTGAATGATACAAAGTGATCATTGCTGAGGGACCTGTTGGTTCGTGTTTGAACTTCGAAGCAACAGGATGACTTTATTGGGCATCCAGGAAATGTCCCCTAGCTGGATGTTGGAACCCCCTACATCTGTTTTTGAGTCCAGCACTAGCTCCGAAACACTGAATGCCCCATAAAATGCACAGGTAAACAGGGACCTGAATAACTGTGCCTCATACCATGTGTTACATACTTCTCTTAATGCTGACAGTATGTCGTTCAGGTCGCCCAGGCATATTGGCATCCTGGGATGTGGCTTCTTTTGCTGGGATCTTTTCCACCCCTCCAGCATCTTGCAGGTTGTGAAGTTGCTGGTTGGGTGAAGGTGGACCAATGCCTGCCAGATGAAAGCTATTCCAGACAAGTATGCTCGGATGGCAGCTGGTGTCTGGAGCAACTGAATAAGGTGGAACACATACTCCTGTACCTGATGTTGTGTTTTGTGTGGGATCTCACTTACCTGCTGTTCACAAAAACTGGCAAATGCTTCGAAGCTACCTGAGTATTTCTTCCAGGTCGACAGGAAACAGCATGTTGAACCCGTCAAAAGTTTCTTGACTCCCAAGTTGCCAAAGTGTGTCCGGGATCGGTGTTTATTTATTTATTAGCTTTTGGGGCTGTTGGGGCTGCTTTTGCGTGTGGTGCCAGCTGTCTGAAGCGGTCGAACTGCAACCGAGACAAGGCATCAGCGATCACATTATCCTTCCCGGGCACATGTTTTGCCAGGAACATGATGTTCCAAGATAGACAGCATAACACAAACACTCGCAGTATCTTCATCACATCCTCCGACTTAGAGGATTGTGAGCTGATGGTATGCACCACTGCCTTGTTGTCAGAGAAGAACAGCTGATGTCTCCACAACTGGATTGCTACCTTGATTGGGAACATCTCTAGCAACGTGATGTTTTTTGTCAACCCCTGCTCCACCCAATTTTCTGGCCACGTTCCAGTGAACCAGGACCTTTGAAAATATGCCCCGAAACCTATGCCCCCGATGCAACAGTCACCGTATCCAAACCTTGTTGATGGGTTCCTTTGTATTGCCACATGCTTACTCCATTAAAATCCATTAAAAAGGCTCCCCACACCCACAAGTCGGCCTTGAGGCCCCTTGTTATCCATATATGGTGTTACGGCTTTGTAGGCCAGACATTGCTGCTGCTAGTCTCCTGAGTGTTGCAGGAGAGTGAGCATGGGGAGTGGAGCGGAGTCAAGGAGTTAGTATGAGGTGCGGCATTTAAACCTGATTTTAATTAAGTTGTTATTATTAACTGACAAAGTGACAAGGTGCCCGTGTGTAGCTGGCGACCAGGAGATGAACGGGAGATGCGGCACAGCATTGGAAATAAAGGTAGGCGTGTATTAATATGTGTGTGGTGGTAATGGTAGTGGGTGGCAGTCAGATGGACATTTTTTTTTTAATTCCTAAGGTGGCAACCCTAATAGGGAATTATCCATAGATCACAATTCAAACAGAGGGAAGACCGCCAATGGCTGGTTAGTCACAAACCCCGAGGAGGATCCCTTTAAGGGTCCCTGTCCAACCCCAAGATGGAGATAGATCACAAAATAACCAGTAAAGCACCTGTGTAATATTTCATTATTACCACCAATATGAAATATTTGTAATATTATGAAACAAACAAGAGTGACAATTAATATCCTAAATATAGGATAATACTGCACCAACAAAAGCAAACTAGAATGCAGTGTGTCTCCTATGTCCCCCAGAGCTGTCATTCATTATCCCATTCTGCTAGTTGGTGTAACACTGAGGGACCCTCTATCCTCTACTATGGGGTAAGTTATTTTACTGGTTTATTTATTTATTGAGAGTATCAGATTACAACCTTTGAGTCAAGGACTCATTTCCAAAGGCTCCACGTCAGGTACAATACACAACAACAGGTATTCATAACACAGTAAGAGACTACAGACATGGTAAAGGCAACATATAAGGTTAACAGTATAACACTGAGAACGTAGCTAAGATAGCAACAGGGTAAGAGTAGTGCTGCTAGTTCTGTACAGTAGGGAAGCCATACAGGTCCTGAGTGGGGCTTGCGAAAGTAAGTGAGCAGTACAAACGGCAGTAAGGGTGTGGCCTGAATGCTGATAAGTAGTGTGAGCAGCTGGGATACCAACTTTGCCATTAACACACAAAGTAGCAGGGCAGGGAGAAATCTGCTAGCCCAGCATCTCCTCATCCATAGGCAGATTCCTTTACTTATTAGGGACAGTGACAGTGGCGGGTTGAGATTATGTGGTTTTTGAGGGCTGTTTTGAAGGGGCCTAATCTGGGAATGGAGGTGATGGCCCAGGGGAGCTCACTGTACTAGGATGGTGCTCTGTGTGAGAAAGACCGTTGTGCAAGGGAGGTTGTGACCCTAGGAACAGCCCATGTTAGTTTATGTGCCGCGCAAGTGTTTGCTGCGGTATGAGCAGTGTGGAGGGAGGCAGAGACTCCAGGGGAAGTGAGGCCTAGTTGGATTTTCTTTGTAATGAGACATGTTTGGTAGCGTACTCTTTCGTCTAGGGTGAGGATTTTAGTTAGCTCATACAGGGTACAGCTGTGGGTATGCTTATCCACACCAACAAGGAGTCTACAGGTTTTATTAATGGCTAGGTAGATTTTATTTAGTGCAGTGTGGTCAGTGGCTGAGTAGATAGTTCGCCCATAGTCTACAAGGGAGAGGACAGAGGAGGTGATGACAAGGTGTAGGGACTCTGGCGGTAGGCAGGCTTTGTGCCGGTACAATAGACCTGTGAGCATATTTATGGCAGAGGCAAGATTACTAATGTGGGTGTGAAATGATAGGTTAGGATCGAAAGTAATGCCTAGATATTTATATGTGTGGACCTGTTCCAGTTGGAGATGGGTTTTGGACACGATTGTTAGCTGGGCATTATAGTCCTTACTCTAACGATGGGAAAGGAGCATTGTTTTTGTCCTTTTTATGTTTACCACGAGTCTGTGGTCAGTGAACCAGTTTTCAGCATGGTTGAAGGCAAGTTGAAGGGTGGATTGAAGATTTGTGGGATCCGGGTGGGATGCATACATTACCACATTATCTGTGTATAGTAGACGGTTACATGGACAGGATTTAGGCAGGGTATTAAGGAAAATGCTGAATAGCAGTGGGCCAAGGATGGAGCCCTGGAGGAACCCCCGAGCGGACAGGTAGGGCAGGTGAGAGGGCGCTATTTATCTTCACACATTGGTACCCATCTGTGAGGTAGCTAGTGAACCAACCTATGGGTCCAGGCGGACAGGCTGGTGCGGCGGAGAGTATTTAGGAGCAGGGGGTGGGAGACTGTGTCGAATGCTTTTGACAGGTCTATGAATATGGCTCCCGTTAGCAGCTTCTTATCAAGGGCATTGTGCAGCGAGTTGGAGAACTCTACGAGGGCAGTAGTTGTGCTGTGACCAGCTCTAAGGCCATGTTGTTCCCTACACAAGATATTTTGTTCAGACGGGTAGTCTGTGAGTTGTGTGGCAACGATTTTTTCCAGGGCTTTACAGAGGGGAGGGAGTATGGAGATCGGCCTGTAATTATTAGGTAAAGTTGGGTCCCCACTCTTTAGTATTGGAGTGATGGTGGCTACCTTCCAGATGGTTGGGAATTGCCCTAGGCATAGGGAGAGATTAAGGAGATCAGTCAGTGGGGGAAGCACATAGCCCAGTACCAAGTTAAGGATTTTCATATCAAAGGAGTCTTTGCAGTAGTTTGAACCCCCAAGGCTTTTTTCAGGTAAGATCTTGCTTCGCTCATATTGATAACCCTGAGGTAGAAGGGGGGGGTAGGTATTGTTGGGTTCTGTGGTCATTGGTGTGGGGTTGAAGAAGTTGTTAGGGAGAATTGTGCTCAGTTCGGAAAAGTATTCATTTAGTCCACTGGCTATTGTGAGTGGGTCCGAGGTGATGTGATTGTTGACCGTTAGTTGGGATGGGGGAGCATTCTAGATTTTCCATTCAGCTCTTTTAGGTTGTCCCAGAACACCTAGCATTCCCCCAGAATGAGTCCAGGGTGGATCTGTGGTAGCTGGATTTAGCCATTCCGATAGCCCAGGTACACTTGTTGCGAGCCATTTTGTAGGCTATCCTGGCCGCCTGCACACTAGAGCCAACAGCTTTGTACCAGAGGTTGTCATGGTTCTTAATTTGTTGGATCAGAGCAGGTGTGATCCAAGGAGCATTTCGCTTTTTTTGTTTGAACCTTTGTGAGTGGGGCAAACATATCACAAGCTTTGTTGAAAGTGCAGGTGAAGTACTCAAGGGCTACATCTGTTGAAGTGGTGCGTCTGATGGGGGACCAGTCACATTGGGCCAGGTATTGCCTAAGTTTACTGAAACCACCAGGTTGGAAACGTCGTCGGGTAAAGCTAGTTGGTTGGGGTAGTTGCCGTTGGCATGACCGGGTGAAGAGGATAGGTAAGTGATCGCTTAGTGAGTCTGGGAGTACAGTTAGGCCTGAGATTCTGTTAGGATGATTGGTGAGTAGCAGGTCGAGGAGGGTGCCAGTGCTGTTTCTGGTGTTGACTCTGGTAGGCTGGTTAACTAGCTGGGCTAGGTCTAGTGCTGAGAGGCTGTCTTTTAGCAGAGAAGCAGAGGTTGATAGCCAGTTCACGTTGAAATCCCCCAGGATAATCTGCTCTGTTTTGGGAGGGAAGCTGGAGATGTAGTTGTTCAGGGATTGCAAAGCTGAGGCTTGATTACATGGTGGGATGTACACCACTGTAATGCATACAGGGGCTCTAGTAGGGTCAGGTGTGAGTTTTAGTGTCATAGCCTGGGCCCCATTGTCCAAGGAGGGTATTGGTAGGCTTTGGCAAAGTAGTGAGTCTCATACATAGCGTGCACACCACCCTCCCCATTTGCCAAGTCTGTCGGCTCTATAGAGGGTGAGGCCAGTGAGTGCAAAGGCAGAGTCTAGGATCTTCTTTGACAGCCAGGTCTTGATAAGGGCTAGTATATCTGGTTGGTGCAGCTGCATCCAGCATTGTAGCTGAGCTTTTTTTTTTTGGTAGGCTACAGGTATTCATAGCAGCTATGCTTAGCCCATGGCCTGATGTGCCAGGATTGGCTGCAAGGGGGCCTGGGTTAGGGTGAACGTTGGCTGACATAAGGAGTAGTAGGGCGATGATTCTGAATAAGGCCAGCGCTCTCAGTTTGGAGATGTTGGTATGATGTTTTTTTAGTTAGAATGCTGCCAGAGCATGGGATCGCCATGGAGATGAGGGTGGGGTAGGAGAGGGATGCATTGGGATAAGGGGTGTGGTATTGAGAGGAGATTGGTGGATGAAGGGGGGTGCAGTGGGGTAACAGTGACTGGGAGAGTTGGTGAGAGGTGGTTTTGGTGGTGTATCACAGGGGTGCCAGGGGTGTGAGTCACAGAAGAGGGACTGGGGTATCCCTAGTTGAGGATGAACAAGTTGGTGAGAAGGATAATCATTATAGTGATGCCGCACTGCTGCTAGGGGAGTTGACTGGGCAGAGGGAGTGAGAGAAGGGACAGTGAAAGTAGGACAATGCTGCCTCAAGTGGTGAGGTGCTATAAGCTGCTAATGGGAAAGTGGGCCGATTGGTTTAGAATCAGCCAGGTTCCCTATTGGTTGAGATTCCACTACCTACCCCTATATAAGGGCGTGCCGACCAAGGGTGGTGGTGGGGGTAGTGGGGAGCCGACGCATAGCGTTGGCGGGGCAAGCACCAGTTCAAAAGTGTGCCACAGTCCTGTGGCTGGCTGCGCCCACGCTCCGAGGTCCGTTCCTGATCAGGATTCGTGGGGTGGGGGAGGGTGCCTACAAGCAGGCCCTTGCGACCCTCACTGGTCTCCTCGATGTGGGCACAGTTCTGTGGAGAAGCAGGTAAGAGACAGGACTTAATATGGAGAAAGCAGGGGCAGGAGTTCAGCAGGACAAATTATGAGTTATCTGGTACTTTAACAGGTACTATAGGGTCTGAAATTACAGCTACTACCTATCGGGAGCATCCTGTGATCATAAGAGAGGTTCCTGGTTAAGGAGCTAGTATACAGATTTTTTCAGCCACTATTTTCACTAAAAACATTCTTTCACTGAAAACAGTCCCCTTACAGCTATCGGGATATTTTAAGGCTACTTATGTTAGGCATTATTACATCTGGCATCATTTAACATTCCTTTTAAAGGATGCCAAAGTTTAAAGGGGTTCTTAAATAAAGGTACAGATTTAATACAGGTTAACAGGTAGTACTACTGGTAAAATAAACATAAGGTAGGCTGAAATAAACTCTCTTCATTGCTGTGCCGACCGGAATCTTTTATCACCCTCTATATGAAGTATTGCCCTCTATGTGAAGTATTGCTTTCTAATGTTAACCCCCAATAGTTCTGCTTGTGCTCTGCACCTCAGACATCTTTGTATACTCCACAGTGGGTTTTTCTTCTGGTCAGTATTTTAGCCTCTTTGGTCTCTCCAACTGGCCCCGCTCTGGACCGGTCCCATCATCCTGCCGCCTGACTTCTCTGGGGTTTATCTGTCTCTGTAGTGTCCTTTGCCAAAGGAGTTACCGGGGTGTCTCGTCATCAGTGCGGGGCTTGCGACGCACCGGGCCATCACTGTGCTGCAGACAAAGGGTTTTTCTTCCATTTTCACCCTTGGGGCTCTCTTGCATGGAGTGGCGCAATGTTCCCTGCTCTACCTCTGCGGAGACACTCCCAGCATCTGGGCTTGGGGGAACCCTCCCATCTTGCCATCCTATTGCACTACCACCCAGATTCCTCCTGGTAACAGTCAATCCTCAGGACGTGTATTCGCTGGGGGACAGCTCCCCCTCACCCCCATGGAAGGAGAGCTGTTCTAGGGATGCTCATTGCTCCCACCAGACCCTAAATGACCCCCCCTGTCCATTCCCGAACCTGAGTTGCCGAAGTAGCAGGCAGTGAGGCAGTCAGTACCTTAGCCTGCAATGGCACGGGGTCCGGCCCCACTCCACACTGTTTTAACAAGTGTTGTCTCTATACCATTTACTCTCACCTGTAGTTCATTGCTTCTATATTAACAGGCAGTTTAGGAGGCATTTGAAGATTTGTCAGTAGCTACAGAGGCTAGTAACTAATATGTTTAGCCCAAAATATTTTCCACAAAATAATTTTCCTATAATAGGTTGGTTGAAGAGTCAGTGTTGCCTTGAGTTTTAGGACTTGGAGATTGTGAGGGGGTAAAGGAGCTCCTAGGTGGGAGGGACCACTGCACTGTGTTTCCAGTTGGACATGGGTGGTGAAATGGTCCCCACTAAGGTTAAAAATCATGGATTTTAGAAAAGTGGACTTCAGAAAGATGGAAGAGCTGCTCAGGAATTACCTGGCAAGCATCTGAATGGATATGGGGGTGGACCAAAGGCTTCCATCATCAAGAAGGGAATAATGGTTGCCACAAGGGAGTGCATTAGGCTCAAAGGGAAGAACTTTGGGGGGGGGGGGCAAAGCACCCAGCTGGTTTAGTACAGAGGTCCCCCAGGCAGTACAAGAGAAGAGATCAACCTACAAGAAATTTAAGAGGACCAAGAGGGTAGAAGACAGGGAGGATTACCTGAAAATGGCTAGTGTAGCAGGTCAGGTAGTCTGGTAAGCTAAAGCTCAAAATGAACTGCAGCTAGCTGAAGGAATTATGAAGGGGAAAATACCTTTTTTTGCTATATTAGCAAGAAAAGGAACAAGAAAGATGGGATTGTTGGGCTCAAGATAAGGGACAGATGGGTGCAGCAGAATGGAAGCAAAGCAGAGGTGCTGAACAAGTATTTCTGTTCTGTCTTCACCGGGGAGATAGATGGACCGGTGCCACTAGGGGAAGGGAGAGGAGTAGGGGTGGCGGAGGCACAAATATTTTGATAGAGGTGGATAGGGTAAGGACAGGGCTGTTAGCACTGAGGGTAGACTGATCCCCAGGCCCAGATGTCATACACTCAAGGGTACAGAGGGAACAGGTAGAGGAGCTTGCAGAGCCATTGACTGGCCTGTTCAGTAGTCCACTGGAATCAGGCATGGTACCACAGGACTGGAGAATGGCACATGTAGTGCCCCTCCATAACAGAGATCCTAAGGATGACCCAGGGAATTACAGGCCAGACAGGCTGACCTCAGTCATGTGGTTGCTCATTGAGAACATACTTAAGGAAGGGGTGGTAGAGTAGCTGGCTGAGCAAGGTCTCTAGGACGAGAGGCAGCATGGGTTTATGGGAGGTATGTCATGTCAGACAAATTTGATTGAGTTCTTTGAGTGGTTCTCTAAAACAGTGGACAGGGGCTAAGCGGTGGACATCCTTTACCCTGACTTGAACAAAGCCTTTGACTCTGTACCTCACAAGAGGTTGATCAGTAAGTTGTTGGATCCTGGGTTGGAGAGAAGTTGACCAGATGGGTAGAAAACTGGCTGAAGGGCAGAACCCAGAGCTTGATGGGTGGTGTGGGGGAGGTGAGCTATCTAGCACCAGAGAGTTCGCCAGTGTGGTCTCACAGAGCTCAGTGCTTGTACTGGTGCTGTTCAGTGTCTTCATCAGCAGTATTAGGGATGGCATTAAGGGCAAAATTCTGTCTATTCACGAACTACACCAAGCTCTGTGGGAGGGTGGACACTTCAGAACAAGACCTAAAGGCCGGCCCAGTGGTGGGGCTGAGGCATTCTGCCTTACCTCGCGTCATGAGGTGACCTGGGTTCAGGAACAACTTCAGGTCATCAAGGAGCTGGCATGAAGGAGTGAGACAGGGAGCAAGATTGAGCAGCCTGAGTTAAATTAAACAGGACAGACCACAGACAAATTACATTGTTAATATAAGTTGCACATAAGGCAGTGACCCGCTTATGGGGCACTAAAAATACCCCTGTGAAGGAAAGCTGGAATAACCAAATTAGAGAGATTTACACGTTAGAGAGAATGCAAGCCAATCTGAACAACCGTATGAAGAAATTTGAAATCCAATGGCAGAAATAGACCAGCTATCAACTGGATAATTATCCATATTTTGTCCCATAATAACACTCAAAAAGGGGAAATAGATAGGTTAGAGAGAGTAAAAAAAAAACAATAGAAATAGAAAGAAGAATACCACATGATCCATCCTTTGCCTAAGATGGTCTAGGAATTATCTTTTTCTCCTTCGGAATGTCAATTTGAACAACAAACCGGCAAACAGCTATATATATTGGAAAAGAGAACAGAAGCGACAAGACATCAGAACAAATAGAATAAAAAACAGGACTATATATGCAATGGACTTGAAATGGTATAGAGAAAGATGTATAAAATGCAAACTAAGGCTATAAAACCTGTAATGATTAATTTGCTGTACGATAAAATGAAATTATGATCTATTTTAGTAAGGATTGAGCAGCGTAACGGCAGCTCTCCTCTCCCAGGGTGGCTGTCACCCCCAACCCCGTAGTTCCGCAGCCATCGGGTGGAGGTCAGGTAGCAGTGTAGGCAGGAAGGGGTCACGAGGGAGGCTATCTCGAAGGGGTGGTGCAGCCTGCCCGAGATGGGGGCGGGCGAAAAACAGGGACAAAACCTATTAAAAAGAACAAGACCTAAAGGAATATCTGATAAAACTGGAGAGGTGGTCCGGGATTTAGTAACTTAATTTTAATGCAAAGAAATGCAAAGTTATGCACATTGGAGCCAAAATCCTAAGGCCTCAGTGCAGCCTGGGAGGGGTACGGGCATCTGCATCAGAGGAGGAAAAGGATCTGGGAGTGATGCTGATTAGTGACCGGAAGCATTCCACGCAGTATAGGAAAGCAGCAGCAAAGGCAAATGAAACGTTGGGTTGCATTGCCAGTGGGATCAGCAGCAGGTGAGAGAAGGTAATACTGCCCTTGTACAGGTTGTTATAGAGGCCGCGTCTGGAGTACAGCGCACAGTACTAGTGCTCATACCGTAAAAAGGACATTAAACTGCTGAAGACGATCCAGAGGAGGGTAACAAAGTTTATCATGGGTCAACAGTGTAGAAAGTATGAGGAGAGGTTGGAGGCCCTGAACATGTACTCCCTGGAGGAGAGGAGAAAGAGAGGGGGGACATGATTAGGACCTTTAAGTATCAGAAAAGAAAAAAAAGGTGGATCAGGAAGGTCTCTTGAGGCTTAGTGGGAATCAAAACATGAGGGGACATGGTCTGAAGGGGAGGTTTAGGAGAGAGACTGGGATGCACTTCTTCATGAAGAGGGTGGTGGCAGGTTGGAATATTCTTCCAAAATATGTGATTTTATTGAAGACAGTGGACAGCTTCAAGAGAGGCTGGGATAGAGTTAAGGGGAAAATAAGGGTTGAGGGAAGGGCAGATTGGGAAGGAAGAGCAGGGTCAGTAGCTTATGCTGAGGACCCTACACTACAAAAAGAGTAGATCGACCTAATGGCTTTACTCTGCTGGCCTCATCATATATTCATAATAACATCTATCTGCCTGCATTATAAAAACAACTAGTTAACCAGGACTGGTCTAATAAAGAATCTTTGTCAGATTTTTAATTTATTAATTGTCTTGTTTATTTAAGCAGGGTAGCCCAAGTGAGATGCATCACTTTTTCAGTTGGGTCCTGTTTCTGCTCGTTTCCACAGCTGGGCGGGCTAGGGCACTAGGAGGTTCAGTGACTTGTCCAAGGTCACCCAGTGAGCATCTTGCTCCAGCAGGAACTGAACCTGTGATCTCATAGTTTGTTTATTAATTACAATACGTTTAAGCTGGGAGCTCTTTTACAAAGGTTCCACATCAGAAAACACAGTATACATACACTAGAAACAACTGTGACACAGTGGTAGTACACATTATTACATGATTACAGTCGTCATCAGAGATTTGCTTAACAATTAGGCAAAGAGAGAAAACATGTACTCAAGGCAATTGAGTACATATCAGGGGTGTAGCCAGGAATTTCAAATCTGCGCACCAAGTGGACTCACTGCTAACCCCCCATTGTTTGGCCCAGCAACCCCCACCCACTGTCCATGCCCTGTTGTGCCCTCTTCACCCAACACAAGTGTCATTCTCTGTTTTATATCAGAGCACACCACTAGCCATACTATAACCAACAGTTGTCAGACTGGCTTTTGGTTGCCGTATTGCATTGTGACAAGCCTCTGTACCACATCAAGGTAGCCAGTCCCAAAGAGGTCCATTTACACACCACTAGCCATACCACCACACCACTAGCCACACCACCAACAGTTGTCAGACTAACAGACTGGCTTTTGGCTACAATACTGCATTGTGACAAGCCTCCGTACTACATCAAGGTAGCCAGTCCCACAGAGGTCCATTCACACACCACTAGCCATGCCACCACACCACTAGCCACACACCAACAGTTGTCAGACTAACAGATTGACTTTTGGTTACAATATTGCATTGTGACAAGCCTCTGTACCTCATCAAGGAAGCCAGTCCCACAGGTCCATTCACATACCACTAGCCATGCCACCACACCACAAACAGTTGTCAGACTAACTGACTGGCTTTTGGTTACAATGTTGCATTGTGACAAGCTTCTCTACCACATCAAGGTAGACAATCCCACAGGTTCATTCACACACCATGCCACCAACATTTGCCTTACTACAGACTGGCTTTTAGTTACAGTATTGCATTGTGAAAAGCCACTGTGCCACATCAAGGTAGCCAGTCCCAGAGGTCCATTCACACACCACTAGCCATGCCATCACACCACTAGCCACACCATCAACAGTTGTCAGACTAACAGACTGGCTTTTAGTTATAATATTGCATTGTGACAAGCTTCTGTACCAAATCAAGGTAGCCAGTCCCAAGCCTCAGTACCACATCAGGGTAGCCAGTCCCAGCTTTTAGTTACAATATTGCATTGTGACAAGCCTTTGTACCATATCAAAGTAGCCAGTCCCAGAGGTCCATTCACACACCACTAGCCATCCAGTTTAATCATTCTTTTCCAACTAGCCAACAAGCAAAAGTAAAATTTGCATTTGTAGTTTAAACTCTGGTTCCACTGGACAGCGAAACTAGTCTGCATTTGCACTTGAGAAACTCCCACTACACAGTAGAAGTACAGTTTGCATTTGTTAGTTTTTCCCACCAGTCAGCAAAATTAGACAATTTATATTTGTACTAGCCCCTGTGTACTTTAAATCTTTTATCCACAAGCCAGCACTGATTGAGATTCCCATTTCATATGTACCACACAATAGTAGGCACTCCATGCAACCAGACAAAAGAGGACTTGAGGTAATGCAAGAATTGTGCCTACAGAGCTAACCCATTCCTTTATAACACTTTTATCACTTGCAAAGTTGCATTTAGAACACATCTCATTCACTGACAGCTGTGTGAGAGGTACTGTAGAAAGACTGCTGATTCAGAACAGAAACAGGTCATGAATCTTACACTGCATGTACTCTACTGGTGTGCACTTTCCACCCATAAGATGGGCTTCAGTCCATATGTAACCCCCTTGTTACCCGGGGTTACTAAAATCCCAGTCAGACCTAGTGGTAGGCAGGGAAGGCAGCTTGTGAAACTCCAGTTAAATGGGTTTCACACTGTCTCACTCTGTTCTCAGTCTCAGCCGAGACTGAGGGATGACATCACCAATAGAACTATCGCAGCTGCATGAGCCACATTGGAATCTGCAGCAGAGGGAGTTGGTATAGAACATTGGGAGGTTTTGAAGTCAGTCTTCAGCGAGTGAGTGTGAAGTTGGGAGCTTGCTGAGAAAGCAGCTCAGTGAAGGCTCTAGGAGCCTCAGCCCTGACAGAGGGCTACTTTTAGTTTAAAAAGGGTGTGTGTCTCCACCTTAAAGAGAGAGACAGAAGATAATTGAAGTGGTGGAGACTGCTGTTTTCGGGTCTCAGTGCCCCCTCCCTTCGGCGGGGGGCAGGAAAGGGTTCCCTGCAGATTCCTCTGGGGCAACCCCTAGTTCTGCCTTGGAAGGAGAAGATGCCTATGTGTTCCAGAGTTTATTTGGGAGAACAAGAAGATTTGTGAGTCGCCTGTGGGGCACCTGCAACGTGAGGGTGAGTGTCTGCTCTTGCTAAAAGGGCCTATGTTTTTTACCCTGGGACTTGTGTGACAACGTGGGGATTGAACTACTAAATATTGGGAAGCCTAGAGTAATGGGCTAAGCAAAGTAAAAGTAGGTTCAAGTCCAGAGCTTGTTGGGATGCAAATGATATGTAGAGGAGATGTGACAGACGTCTACGCAGAATCTACATTTGAAAGTTCAGTAAAGGAATTGTTCAGTTTCCAGAGAAATGGCCGGGTATGGGCTGTGGGAGCTGGAGGTGGGTGGCCCCCATCTTTAGTGACCAGATCCACCTCTCACGATTTCTTCTGTGGATTTCTACTTTACCTCAGGCACTTGGCCAGTGATGAGGGAAGTACCCAGACGTGGGATTGTAAGGAAAATTCTCTCTAGGAGTCAGAGGCTCTAGTTGTGGTTTGGGAGCCACAACAGGATAATTGGTTCATTCCTCAAATGGACCACAGATCAAGTGCCGGTCGAAGGAGCTGGGCCAGTGGGAAACCCCAAGTAGTGTACAAGTCGGGCTCTGTACCCAAAGCTGTGTGCAAGTCCGGCTGTGTGCCTGGTGGGTTTAGAGCCTGAGGGCTGGAAATAGTGATAGTGTTCTGTTGTCTCTAATCTGCATTACCAGGAAATGTGAGTCCCATGGGGGTCCATCTATGCTTTTTTGTCAGCTTTGATGTGAATAAAAGCCACACTGAAGAATACCATTCCTGGTTCTGGACATTACAGTTATTGCTTCCTGTGTTCGGATTTACTTGGGGTGCCCCTGTGCAGAGTAGCCAAACTTAGGCCCCCTGTGCCGAGTAACCTCATCCTCCCCGAACCCAGTCCCCACCAGGTACTGCTGTCAGCTTCAACAGCATGCCACCTGTCGTTTTGGCAAAAAGGCAGGGGTGAGGGGTTACACGTATTTATAGAATAGGGTGGTATCAGTTTTGGCATATGTACAATGGCTGGACTAATTAATATTCAGCCATTCTACAGTATTTCTCAGCAGGCAGGATAGGCAGATAAACCATTATACCATTCCTGTTTTCCCTTCTCTGTTTCCCCTCCCCTTCTGTTGCCAGTACCCCCACAATTCCTCTACCCCCTTTTGTCCCTATGCTGGACTGGAGAACAGTAAGAACAATAACTATTTTGGACTCCAAATGCCTCCAGATGAAGAACTTAGAAGCCTGTGGCAGGCTGGCAACATGAGCAAAACACGGCTTTATGAACCCACATACACTTACAATAAATCTAATTCTGGTTTCATATTAAAAAAATAACCAGTCCTAGAGCCACAAGTTTGGGGGCTGAATTCAAGACATGGCAACAACAAGATCATCAGGCACAGTACAGTTCTCAGGTTCAGACCCTGCAGTTCAGACATTGAACTGAAGGGCCTGAACCTGAGAACTGTGTCTGATTTCATTGTTGGAAAGTCAGTGCTCAAACTTGTATAATGTTATATTCAGATCATCAAGAAATACACACTCGGACGCCAAGATTTGAACTTGCTCTTTAAGTGTTTTGCCCAAGGTGAGGTTACATTCACAACAATTTGTCATGCTGTACAGTAGGACATGGAATATGTAGTTGCTCTCTGAACTGAGAGAGCTACTACATATTCCTACCCTATGTCAATTTGTGAATGTGACCTTACCTTTTCTCTAGGCATCCGAGTGTGTATTTCTTGCTGATCTGAATCTGAATATAGTATATAATGCACACACTGCCTGGTCGTAACAGAATTAAAATAAAATAGGAATCAGAGATTTCGGGCAGACAAAGCAAATAACGCAAATGCAAAATTTTAAAATAACCAAAATACCCAACCTGGTAGGTAGCATTTTAGCAAAGGCTAAAATCTAGGATCCATCCATCCAGTAACTTTCTCAGACAATGAACTGTCAGAATCATGAATCTAAAATGCAGAAGCAGAGCCCAAAACAACCAAGACAGTACAAATTTCCAAATGCCTCAGTAACCAGAAAGCCTTCCTCTGCTAGGTTGCACTTGTTGCTCCTTGTCTCAGTCTCTCTAGTGAAATAGTCTTTTATAGTCCAAAAATCACTCTGTACACAGGTCCACTCCCGACTAGATTCAAGCCCAATTCAAGACAGGGCAGGCATTATGAGGACCGAGAAAGTCGAGGTTTACAGAGTCAGACCAGTGACCAGAGTAGGCACCAGACAGAGAAGCGGCGCTATGTATGTCCCGTCCCGTTGCCACCAAGAACCGCCAAAGAAAACTGCGAGTGTAAAAAAAAAAAAAAAAAAAATACAAATATGTTACATGCCTCCAGCCACTGTAGCCTAGGGAAAAACTACAAAAAAGTTATAGTCCTGCGCAGGGCACAGGGAGGCTCATGGCTCTTCTACTGGTCTACTGGCTATCATATGCTCATCTCGGACTCGGAGTGAGACGACGCTCAGCTTAGGCAGCTCACTCCAAGTTCAAGAGTCAAGGCAGAGGCTCCTGGCGATAATAGCAGCGGCCACAGCTCCTCCAACCATTGGTGTACTCCTGGGACTCGAGTCGGGAGATTCTCTCCTCTGTCTGGACTGCAGTTCACATGGTGCTGATAAGCGGCTCAAGTATAAAAAAAAACCAAAAACAGCAGAACAGGGCAAGCAGCAGCGCAGTCTCGGTCCGGAGAGTGAACAACTGCAGCAGACAGTGTGGACATGGGTCTCCGGCTCCGATTCCTTGACTTCCAGAATCCACTACCATGGCACATGGGCAGGGCAGCAGTTGGGCACAGAAGTTCTCGTCTTCACTCTGCATTGTCCTTCAAGTTCTCTGGGCTCCTTCGGTTCTCTCTTCAGCAGCAGACTAGAAAAAATATACAGCAGTGCCGGAGGCGCCCCATAGAAGCCACACCTCCTTCCTGACACTGTAGCCAATCGCTGAAGTGTGGCACGGTGGCAGACCTGATTGAGAATTCAGGTAACTCACACCAGAAATTCTTAATCAGGTCATGGCTCCGCCCCGCCCCTGCAAACTGTAGTTAAGTCATGGTCGAGCCCATAAAAGGAGGACAGGCATGCACGTTGGCCAGCTGTTTTACCTGCCTGTTTCGGTAAACGCGCCATGGTGTGCTTGGCATATTAGTGCCTACGCCCTTGGTACATATTATGCAAAGAGAATCAGCCAGGATGGCTTTGTCCAGTGCTGGGATGAGAGGAGAGGGGGATAGGTGGGAAAGAGGATTGGATGGGAGTTGGGGAGGAGGGAGGGAGAGCAAGGCAGGGTGGATGGGAGGGGAAGGGGTAAAATAACTAAGACAGGCAGGCTAAGCTGCAAAGTGCGATGAGGGGTCAGGGGTGAGTTTAATCTAATGATTCCTGCTAGGGAGGGCAGTCATAACTACAAAGTGCTGTGAGATGTTGGCATAACCCAAAGATCTTACTTTGAGTGGGTTCCTGCAGTAGGTCAAAACATATAGAACTGCGCTCCCTGGCATCAGGACTGCACGGCAAACTTTTGCTAGCATTGTCTGGTGGGGGACTGCCCATGCGACATCAAGTGATGGACGTCAGCGTGACCCTATGTAGTGGGTGGTCCCCACGCCCGCCTTCCAGTTCTTTCCAGCCATTGACCTGCACAAGGTCCTTCGTGGTGAACGTTGCTCCAGTCAAGCGCCATTTTGTCAGTTTTATTCATTTATTTTCTGATTTCTAGTACCGTTTTTTCGCTTCTTTTATGTCTTCTCCACCTCTGATGTTGAAGGCCAAGAAGAAGCGCAAGAAGTGCGGCGCACAGATCCCTCACAAAGACTGCCACCAGCGCTGCCTTTTTTGCCTACGCCCAAACCATGATATTGCAGCCTGCCCTGACTGCAAGCCCTTCAATCAGGCCACACGCAAACATAGACAGCAAGCCTTGGAGGCCCATCTTCTCAAGTCAAAAATGGCCACCCTGGAAAAAGAGATGCAGAAACTGAGGGATTCCACTTCTTCCCCTTCTGAGTCGAAAAAGAAGAAAAAAGATAAAGGAAGCATAGGGAACGGGAGTGTTTGGAAGACTGGGACCGGGTCTCATCCAGCAAGGCCACTACAAGCAAGGCCATTCCCCTGTCGCCTGCACTCGTGGTTGTCCAGGCTGCGACTGGGACCTCTCCAGGTACCTCTGCTTCTTTTAAGCCCCTTAAAATGGGCTTCATTCAGACTTCTTCTACTGGTAAGTTGTCCGCTGGCTCCTCCGGTGAACGCCCGGTTTTTACCGGTAAGTTGGACTCTGGTTCTTCCAGAGCACACCTGGTAGTCGCTAAGACAGATTCCCACCAGTCGGGAACCCAGTGTTTACTGATCTCTCCTATTCACATTTTTCTTACTATTAGATGTTCTTGACAATCCCTATTAAGCTGCTACTGACTCCAAACTTATGTACCCTCCCCTACCCTTGTGACGATAATCCTTTGTAAATGAGCTCCTAGCTCAAAGGTTGTAATTCCGGTTACTAAATAAATAAATAAGTCAGTCAAGGGTGCCTCCCCTCGACTACCCGGCCCCTCCTCCGTCTGATAAGCCGATCGCCAGGGCTTCTGACAACCGCCTGGATGTAGCTCACTCATCAGGGGCTGACGCCACTCCACCCGGTGCCCGGTCAAGCTCACTGACCTCGCCTGGTCAGCCCTCCTCCCAGGGCCCCCCCGGTCAGGAACCTTCCTCTCTGCCTCCCCCGGTGGAATCTCTGAACCTAGACGTTCAGACTGGGATGGAGGAGGAAGAGGGTACCCTGGAAGTGATCTTCCCCTCACCCACTCCAGTGGTTGTACCCGTGGTCCTTCCCTCGGATACCCTCTCAGGGATGTTGACGCCAGACCTGGCTCTCACGCCGGCTCCGGGAACTATTTCTAGTATGACGGGTACAACCGTCAGAGTTCCTTCTGTCGGATGTCCCCAATCCATCCATCACATGGGGCTCTGCCAGATAACTTACATCAGCCGTCAGGGCCCTTACATTCGCCCCTGATAGAGGCGTACCTAACGCCGGGCCCGATGCCAGACAGTTTTTCAGGTCCATCCAGACATCCGGCGGGTCAGGGTCACCCACCAGGTTACCACCCTTCTCCAGGGTTTCAAATGCCAGCCTATCCTTCGTCAGGCCCGACAATGATTCCCTTTTCCCAGGCTTACTTTCCTAGGTATCAGCTTCCGGCTACCCTTATTATCAAGGGTACCCTCCTCCTTAGTATCCTGGGTTGAGCTCATATTTCTACCAGCCTCTGCCAACCCCTACTCCACCACCTCCTCCTCAGCCACAGCAGGACTTCCAAACCTTGATTCAGTCCTAGTGGCAAATGCCAGATCACAGCTGGTGTCTGATTTGGAAAGAAGACTGCTGGCCCCAGTGGTTTCACCAACCCCTGCTCCACTTTACCAGTCAGCTCTATTCAGTCCTCAATGGTGCACATTTCTGGAGGTGCCACTCAACAAGTCACCTTACCTGAAATAGGAACCCTCGAAGGGGAGGACTCTTCTGATTCTGAGGAAGATTCCTCTGATGCTTCATGTGGGGAGAAGTCTGGAGCCACTGTTGCCAAGGGCAAGGAGTCACCCAAATCACCCCCGAGGACCCTTCCTTTAGCGAGCTACTCTGCATTATCCAACAAGCTAATGGTTGGAATGTGGAGGAACAAGACCCCAAACGAAAACGTCTAGTCGAACATCTAGACTTGGAAGAGGTATTCCCCATTCCTGTTCCTCCTTGGACAGCCCCCCATGAGGACTTCACCACTACCATTTGGCAGCCGCCACATTCCATCCCGGCCATCCCTAAGAAGGCAGACCAGATCTGCCACATGCCTGAGGGCATTCCCTTCTTGGATTCACATTCAGAGGCAGACTCTATTATCACAGCGCGGGCTCGTGACCGTTCGGTAAAACTGAAACACATGAGCACCTCTCCCCCAGACAAGGAATCCAGGCAGCTTGACCAATTTGGAAAGGTTTTTGCCTCCTCCACATGTACGCTCCATTTACTTAACTACTTTGCACACATGGTCTGTTTTCAAAAGGCCACTATGGTGAAACTTGAGGCCCAGATACAGTCTATCGAGGATTCGGAGCTCCAGACGGAATTAGCCATGGACTTGCGCCTGTCCAAAATATCTTGTCGACATGCGATCAGGGCCACGTATGATTAGGTGGATGCAGTGGCTTGTTCCTCTGCTGCAGTAGTTAGCCTAAGAAGGCATGCATGGCTACACATCTCCGGACTTTCCACAGATGTTTGGGCAGCCATCCAAGACACCCCCTTTTGAGGGCTGGTCCTTTTCGGGGGGGACATCAAAGATCTCATCACGGGCCTTCAGGACAGTGGCCAGGCCCTGAGATCTGTGAAATCGATGTACAGATCAGGCTTCCAGAAAAAGCAGCCCTTTTGGTGCCAGTAGAAGAAACAAAACAAACCACCTTTCTTCAAGTGGCAGAACAGGAGGAGAGCACAGGGGACAACTCTTTCCTCCCCTCCTGCCTTCAAAACACAGAGGGCAGTCCGGGACCTCCCACCACGACCCTCCTCGCTCCCCAGCGTCACGATCCTCCTCCCCCAAACTGTGTGGAGGCAGTGGGAGGAAGGTTCACCCTACACCTGCAAGAGTGAAAGGGCATAACGTCAGACGCATGGGTCCTGCACCTCATCTCAGGGCCACACCATAGAGTTTCTAGAGATCCATCTAGACTCTCCTGCAGGTCATTCCCGTTACTCCCTAAACCAGGCAGTTCTGGTCGTGGAGGAGATTCTGGCCGTGTTGCAAAAATCAGCCATAGAGCCAGTCCCCCAATCTCAGAGCGGAAAAGGGATTTACTTCCATTTCTTCCTGGTCCCGAAAAAGATGGGAGACCTCAGGCCTATCCTGGACCTCAGCCAGCTGAATCTTTTTGTAGAATACAAAAGGTTCCACATGCTGACTGTGCAGGGTCTTCTGCCCTTACTGCAGAAAGATCATTGGCTCTGTGCACTGGACATGCAGGACGCCTACTTGCACATTCCAGTATTCCCCAGTCACCGCTGGTTCCTGCGTTTTCTTTTCCAGAGGAAGCATTTTCAATTCAAAACTCTCCTCTTTGGACTTTCTTCAGCACCCAGGGTTTTCACCAAGTGTCTAGCAGTGGTGGCAGTGGCGCTTCACAGTCGGGGCATTGCAGTGTTCCTTTACTTGGACGATTGGCTCCTAGCAGCCCCATCCAGAGGCAGCCTGGAGGAGTCACTGTCCTTCACACTGGACCTTTTCTCCAGATTGGGGATCACAGTAAACTTCCCCAGGTCATCCCTAACCACCTCCCATCGACTTCAGTTCATTGGGGCAGTCTTGGACATGGTCCAGTGCAAAGCCTTTTTGCCCCCGGACAGAGCGGATACTCTGCAGGAGCAAGTCAGTCTTCTGCTCTCCTCCAGGCACATTCCTGCCAGGGCATTCTTATGCCTTCTTGGCCTCAAGGCAGCGACCATTTCTACAGTCCACTTGGCCAGATTACACATGAGGGTCACCCAATGGATGTTATGAGTCCAATGAGACCAATGCTTGGACGACCTGAATCATCTGGTATTGGTGTCCAGCGCACTCAAGAAAGACCTCTTATGGTGGAAGGATCCTCTCAACCTGTCTTGGGGGTTACCTTTAAGGGCACCCCCTCCCTCCTGGACCCTCACCACAGACGCCGCTGGTCTGGGTTGGGGAGCCCACCTGGAGGATCATCAGACACAAGGGACATGGTCCCAGCTGGAAACATCTCTCCATATAAACATCCTGGAAATGAGGGAGGTTCTTTACGCTCTTCAGGCCTTTCAGCCCCTCTTGTCTGCAGGAACACTGCTGGTACAGACAAACACATGTGAGTGGTCTGGTACATCAACAAGCAGGGAGGCACCCGATCATACCCCATATGCAGGGAGGCGATGCGGGTGTGGTTCTGTGAAGTCCAACACGACCTGTTCCTCACGGCCATGCATGTCCCAGGCGCCCACAACATCCTAGCGGACAGCCTCAGTCAAACCTTGACACAAGCTCATGAATGGGAACTGCATCAGGATGTGGCAGAGTTTCTGTTCCTTCAATGGGGACAACCGGAAGAAGGTCTTTTCACCTCTCCATCCAATGCAAAACTACCCAATTTTTGCTCGCTCATTCCAGAGCCTGGTGCTTTCTGGCATGATGCATTGTCTCTCTGCTGAACAGGGAAGTACTTCTATGCCTTCCCTCCCTTTCCAATTCTACAGTGTGTCCTTCTGAAACTTCAGGCAGAAGGGGCTCAGATGCTATTTATAGCCCCCCTCTGGCCGAGGCAGATCTGGTTCCCACTCCTGCAGCAGCTGGTTGTGGAACCCCCAGTTCTCCTCCCTCTTCAACACGATCTCTCGAATCATGCAAAAGACCGGGGGTTTAGTTGCCACTCTCCTGGTTGTTGTGATTGTCGGCTGAGCCAGTCTGCCTTTGTGTTTGGTTCTCCTGCTAGATGTACTGCAGAGAAGCGGAGCAGATGCGTCTTTGTCTGGGTCAGCACGACAGATGCCTCCTTTGCCATGGCCTTGCTTTTTGTTCCTCCTTGTTTGTTGATGCAAGCCATGGCTGCCCTGTTGTCAGTCCGCACTCTGACGTGTCAACTATGCACCTGGTTTTGGAAATGTTTGAGGGTGAGGTAGATTATTCTCAGTTCCAAGATGTTGATGGGGCTCTGTTGGGGACCATTTCCTGTACTGTCCTGGATCCCATAACGTCCCCCGACCGACAGACTTGCATCTGTGTTTGTTGTCCTGGAAATTCTCTTATCAATGGTGGCCCCCCATTTCAGATTGTGTGAGGTTGTCCGCCATATTAAGGAAATCCTTATAGCCAGTGGGATGGTCATTGTCTTGCTGTAGTTTTTCTTGTGGTCCCAGTTGTCCAGCTGCAATCTCTGCAGGGGCCTCGTGTGTAGTCTCACCCAGTTGTGTAAGCCTATACATGCTACCATCAATCCCAATAATTGCATCAGGTACAGAGATAGTCAGGCAGAAGTAGGCAAAACAGGTGAAAAAACAAGGAAGAGTTGATTTCTTATCGTTATTGTAGAAGAGACTGGTACAGAGCCACATGTAGGTGTGACCAGCCTGAAGCAATGCACAAAAAGAATGGCGGAAGGAGCCAACAGGAAGGGGAGGAGACACGTCGGATTTCACTCATTTGAATATTTTTGTGCATCAGCCTATGAGGGAGATGCACACCAGGACCCAGTTGTGACATTTGAGTGCTGTAAAAAGGTGCAACAGATAATTACTTTAAAACCAGCCTCTGTAGTAGTCTACGGAGCACACACCCACACTCTCCATATAATTACATTACATAACGTGCTAATGCGAGGTGCCACTCAGGACAGAGAAATGGAAGGAATTGGTGGCTCGGCTCCACTGAGTCAAAATATGAGCCCTTTCTTCCCAAAAACCATAGATCTAAAAATTATAATCTGTGTATCCAGGAACTCAGTGGGAGGTAAGGGTTCATACTGTTTTAGAGTAAATAAGCAAGGAAAGGTGCTCTTTAAACTGATGAAATTTTCCCCAGTTTGTTTTGTTGTGTCCATTACAAAATGAAGAAGAATCTGCCTTTACAGTGTGTTATTCTTTTCATGCTAGAAACATACTGACCCACAGAGAGTAGAAATAGCTGTCGATGTGGTAATTTTCTGGTAGCATTAAAGAGCACCTAATCCAACCTTATTTTTTTATTTTTTTTTATTCTTTACGCCGCCCCTCAGAGCTGGCAGGTGGCTCCAGCCCCCTTGGAGGGGATTCATCTCTCTAGCGGGATTTTCCCTGCAGCCATCCCCACCAGCCATTCCCCACGGGTTGCCCCCCCCCCCATGACAGGGCCGGTGGTGAGGGGTGCCGGTCTCCCCCACCCCTGGAAGCCAACATCTAGATTGCCGGTGGGGAGGGGGGGGGCGCAGACACAGCCTGCCATCATGGAGCCTACCAGATCCGAAACCTTTTTCTGTTTTTCTCCCCAGACCCACGCACGTGCGGTGGGCAGGGTGACTGTCTCCACCTCCGCAGAGGCTGTCTTACACCCTGTGCGTGGGTCTGACCCATTTTAGGATTGCGCCTGTGCTGACCCCAAGCCACCGCTGGGCATCAGTCTACAGCATGATGCTGAGACTCCCCCCCACCCCTCAGGAAGGAGAGTTGTCGGTGGACCCTCAATCCTTCCTTGCCCTGGCCGACCCCCAAGTAACCCAAGTCCGTTCCCGAACCCGAGTCACCAGTGTAGCATGAAGTAAGGCATCCAGTGCCTCAGCCCTCTGTGCCACTGGGCTGGCTAGTCCAACCTTATTTTAACAAATACACAGAAGCCTTATCTGTCAGTAAGGCATTCAGTTCATAGGGCCTCAGTTTTTGTGACATCTAAGCTTGGAGAGCATGGGAGCAGGCTCCATAGACATAAATGTGGCCATCTTTTTAGATACATTTTTGAATATTTTACACGGTCTGTTCAAAACCAACACTCTGCTAACCATCTTATTACATGTGCAGTGGCTTTGATTTTGAACAAATAATCTTTTAAAATGTCTAAGTATGGGGGGTGGCTTCTAATAGGTAAGTGAAGGGATTATGTTGCCAGCTCCATGGAGTCCAAATATGATCCGTTCCCTCCTGAAAACAACAGACTTCAAAAATGTTCTTACAGGACCAGAAAAGAGCCAGGGCTTGGTGTTCTTACAGGACAAGATTAAATAAATGTTCCAATTTTTAGAAAAGTATTTACAGTTAGCAACAGCAGAACTCGGCTATATAAAATCCTTCCCAAATATGAATTTCAAGACCTTGCCTTTTTATTACGAAAGACATTTTCATTAAAACAGGATCTTTCTTCCTTAGGCTGACAGAGGGATTGTAGGCTATAGGGTGAGTCTGCCTCCCTCAGTGCCTGTTGGTGGTCAGACTTGGCGATCCGATACTGCGCTACAGCTCTGGGTGTTAGACTGCTTATTTCACCCTTTCTGCACCGGCACATGACTGGAGCACCAGAAAGGAGAACAGGCGGTGAAGGGCACAAGCTGACTTTTTCGTACGGCAGGTTTCCTCCACGTAGATACACAGGGTCGGCGGCTTACAGGATAGTGGAAGAGAAATACCGCTGAATGTTGTAAATCTTGAGCAGTCCCCCGGGAGATATGGTATGGTATGCAACTAGCAGGGGCTTTTACAAGCAGTGTATCTGTTTGTATATTTCTCAGCAGGGTGTGAAATTTCTATACCTTAGGTGCCCCAGGGCAGACGCTATTGACTCAGGACACCTACTGCTGTTTAGTACCTGCCCAGTGGGGCACCGAAGGTATGTATGCACTATGTCCCGTTTTTTATTTCTTTACAGACTGTCTCTTTTTTTTTGCTTTCTATTAGCTGTCCATCTGTTTTTTTTTTTTTCCACATAATTTTCAATGGGGCGGGGCCATTGGAGGAACACAGTGCTGAAACCAGACCACGGGATTCAACTCAAAAAGATATAAGAAATAGGTATCAGTTTACCTATACCTGAACAACTTGCACTTTCAGTCCTGTCTGGGCAGTGCATCTAACTTATGCATAAATTCTTAAGCATGTTAAAAATTTTAATTCTGTAATCCACTCTTCAAATGTATAAAATATGTGCCATTTTAACTGCCAATGTTTGTACTTTTACACATTGCTGTCCAATGCTATTATATGTCGAAATGTTCATACCCTTTTGTAAACCCCGCCCCCCAGGTCACACTGGGAAACGAGCAACTTGTTGTTCAGTGTGCCTTCCTGGTGAAACATTTCAGTAAATAAATAAATAAAATCAGCTGCCACAATCTCACAGGTAGAGGAGATGAACAGGCTGACAGTCCCCCCTTTGATTGGCACAGACTATCAGCCAGCAGTAAATGCGAGGGGTCAGTTTGTTGTTGCTAGAGGCGGGTTGCAGCAAGACAAGACACCATTTGGTGACTGCCTTTGGATACATAGAAACATGGAATTTGATGGCAGATAAGGACCGCTTGGCCCACCCAGTCTGCCCATTTCCGTACCTAATGGATAAGCTGCAGATCCTAGTTAACCAGCAGCCTACTTCTTTCTATCCTCACCCCCTAGGTTGATAGGTTGCTTGCCCTCTTCACACAGTATGTGCAGTCCCTGCAAAGCATGCCACTCTATCCTGTATAGTTGGAGAGATAGGTCGTGCTGCGAGTGGTGTGCTTGCAGAGTGCAGACATCCCCAGTTCATTCAGGAGATGTGATTGCTGATCGGACTTTGAATTATACAAAACAAAAAACAAAACTCTTAAGAGCTCCTTACTGTCATTGTTTCTCCTGACTAGGTAGATCAGAAATGCAAGTGATGGGGGGGACGACCTGAGATGTCTTTCTCATGAGGGATGGTATTATCAAGTAAAATCAAAGCTAACTTTTACAGTATTCAAATTTAAAAAATGAGCACCCTACTACTATCTTATCAGAGTCTAGAGCTCTTTTAAGAGCTAGTTTCGCTCAGCCAACCCAGCAAAAATACTGGAACAGGAGAGCAGGGGAGGGTGAGAGACTCGAGGGGAAGCACTACAAACTCTTAGCTTACAAGCAGCTAATTTCAGAGAAGTGGAGATTCAGAAATAGTGCTGCTGCCTGTCTGAGATATAAATAAACTAATTAGAGTGACAGTATTAAAACTAAATAGACTGCTGCAGAGAGAGGGAGGACTCACAGGGGGGCAGTCTACAAGTCTGTAGTGCACTCTGCTTTTTTTCTCTGTAGTGCTAGTCACAGTGCTGGAAACTAATTACAATAAAAAAGTATGTTTGCTTTCCTCTCATTCAATCTAACTAAAAAGCGCTTACTGAAGTGGAGTTAGCTAAGCCATTAAATATTTCAATAAAACAGCTCTCTACAACTACTGGGAGCTCAGGTGACTGAAGTGTAAATAAAAAAGACCTGGGAGTGGACTGGCCATATGCTTTTTTAAAAGCTACTCTGTTGTGGACTACTAGCTACCTAAAATATAATAAAAAAGAGACCCTTTAAAGCCTGGAAGGCAACTGTGAGTTGAGTTAGCTAAAAAAGTAAATAAACAGTTCTTTTAAGAGCTGATGTTCTTGTGGGTTGTACTAGCTAAAAAAGGGGTGGCATGTAAACCGTTTCTTGGGCATATACTTTTACTGCTTACATGCCCCAGTGGGCAGGTACATTTTTTCACAAATGTCATGCCCTCTTTCTCAGTCACATCAGGCAGTATAATATATGGGCAGGGGCTGCTTACCTGCAGCGTTCCTGATAGTTTATTTTCCTAATTCCCTGTGTCCTCTCCTCTTGCTCACTTTTGTTTTGCAGTGGGGAAGCTCCGCCCGCCCACCCTGTCCCGCCACCCCACGCTCGTCACCTTATATACACAGGTACCTGTGTTCCTGTTTCTTGCAGTGGAGCAGGAAGAGGTGGTACCTACTGTATTGCCTAGGCACTAGCACACACCAGAGACAAAAACAACAACCAAATATAGTGTAGATTCTTTCCCTTTTCTCTTTTGTCCAGTGATTGTACCCCCTAGGCAGTCCCTGTGCCTTTCTCTCTAAATGGCATTTGAACCTTCCCTCTCCTTAACTCTCATCTCTAATCTACCACTGAACCTTACATCGTCTCCTACCTCTCCCTACTTGCACCCCACTCGTACATCTCGTCCTACACACCTCACTGACTCTCCCTATCCTTCCTCCAGTCCCCACTCCCCCGCCCCTTATCTTCCCATAGCACATCTGTTCTTTTCCAATCTACCAACTATTCCAGCACCCCCATCTTACCTTGCACTATCTCTTCCCAATCTATCACTATCTCAGCACCCCCCACCCATTATCTTCTGCTAAGAAACCTATTTAACCCTACCTACCAGCTGTTTCAGCACCCCCACTCACCTTCCTATCACCTTCTGCTAACACACCTTTTCATCACAACCTACCAGCTTTTCAGCATCCTCTCAACCTCCCCCACTCTCCCCTCATCTCGTTGTTTCTCCTTCTTACCTCCCCCTCTACTGCCTCCCATTTTTCTTCCACTACTTTCACTTTTGGTCTCGTCCCCATCTTTCTTAGCTACACCCTGCTCTGTTCCCCTTCACCTCTGCACCCTTGATTCACACCCCTGTGTCCACTTCCCTCTCCTCCTGCCTAGCACTTTATTATTGTTACTTTGTCTGTCTTGACAATGTCACCATGGTGATGACTTTCCTAGGTAACCTCAGTTTGTCTCCATTGTAACCATGTCTAAATTTGTTCCATTTTTTTTTTTTTTTTACTGTGGACATTTATTGTTTGGCTTTAATTCTCGGTATCTGTGTATGTGGATTTGACATGGAAACTTTGTGAATGAACTGTTGGTTCAAAGGCATTTGTAAGCCAGCCCAGTGGCACTGAGGGATGAGGCGCTGGACGCCACACCTCGTACCACACCAGCGACCTGGGTTTGGGAGCGAGCTCAGGCCGCCAGGGGTTGGCCAGGGGGAGATAGGTTGGAGCTCACCTTCTCCGGAGGAGGGAGGGAGGGTCTTCAGCCCGGCAAGCAGTGACTCCTGGTGGAGGCTGGGGGCATGACAGCAAGCTGGAGTCACTGGGGTATGATTGGCCACAGGCATAGACCAGTGGCCAGTCAGCCTCAGGGACTACTCCATCGAGGAAGGAAGGGGAGGGACGTTGCTGACGTTGGAGTATGCGCCATTACATATGGGCCCGCACCGTCCCACTGGAACACAGGAAAAACACCCCACTGGAGCTGGGAAGACGGAGCACCGAGCCAAGTCCCAATGTGCCAGTGCCTACCTGCAGCCTTGGACCCTGACAATAAATGCAAGAGTCAGGGATCTGCCCACCCCCGACCCCACCCGGAGGGTATCCACGGCAGGATGGAGGGACCCAAGACTGTCAGGTCAGGCACTGGCAGGAGCAGGCTTGATAGGGAACTCCCAATGGTGCGGCTCTGATAGGGAGGCAGGAGGGATAAGAAATATCAAAAAAAATTAAAAAGGTATTTGTAATTCCTAGAAAGAAATTAAAAATAAAGAAAAAAAAAATGTGTGTTTTTTTTTTCCACTTCTCTTTCGTCCAGGAGGAAAAATACTATCTTTCCCATATTCTGAAATATAGTGTAGATTCTTTCCCTTTTTTCTTCCACCCCCAAAAAAAATATGTATAAAAAATCTCTTTCCTATATTCTGAAACTATGGATATCGTAAATTGCTGACAATGTGGAACACCATTCAGCAGAGCAGACATCTGAGCAATAGGTCACTGTTGCATATGCTGGACTGTCACCGGCCTAAAAATCCAGCTCTGGGAAGTCTGGGCTCAAATTTTCTTATTACAGAGAAATGTGCAGGCAGGCAAGTGCGCTTATACTCCACCTCCAATCCCCCAATCCTCAAAAAGAGGACATTGTCTCCTCTGGGCTGCTGGACCTGATGATTGGCAGGTAGTAAAAGGGAAAGACAGAAGCAAATCAAACAGGACCAACCAGCAAAATACCTTGAAAACAAATTACATAACAAAAAACAGATACTCGCTGTTAGCGGAAGGTCCAGACGTAAAACAGAACAGTGCAACAAGACAGAACAATTTAGCCAAACAATCAGAGTCACTGACGGAAGGTGGTGCTCCAAGTGAGTAATCAAGTAGAAACACAGAGAACTTGGCACTCAGACACGCAAAGAGATGCACTGCATCCTAAGGAGTACAATGCTTATACTTAACTGGGATAAAATCCTTCAGTCGCCACTCATGTGGACACAGCAACCACCAACCCAGAATAGCCACAACGCTTCATGCAGGCAATCCCTAAAATATATTTGCTATATACCCATTTCTTTCTGCTGAAGTTTTTTGTAATGGACTTGACTGCTGAATAAGATGAACAATGCAGGAGCTGAACTGTGATGGGAATCTCACCTCCCTGATTAGGTGTTAAGTACAGCTGATAGCTTCAGGGGGCTGCAACCAGACTAATCTTTAAGGTGTCAACAGGCCCTTTTCCTTTACTTTGTCTTCTTGAATGTGAAGCTTACCTCCCTGATTAGGTGTTAAATACAGCTCATAGCTTTGTGGGGCTCTAGCCAGACTGACCTTTAAGGTGAAGACAGGCCCTTTTCCTTTGTTTTGACTCCAACACACTGGTATCCCAAGTAGGAAGAAGTAGCTAGAAAGAGCCCTGCCCCCCCCCCAATAGGGAGAGTGATTGGTGCAAATCTTAAATGGGGGCCGCCCTGCAGTAGTTTGTCCACTACTTGCCTCATCTTGTGCATTTGGGGGGCCCTTATCCTTCATACTGGAAGGTTCAGAGAGCCAGCAGAGCCTGCTTATTGGCTAGTCTTTTCCAAGTTCCAGATGTCTCTCGTTAGCACGTGGATGTTCTTTGGCATACTATGGCCCTGGGTCACGTAGTATGCAGATAGTATAGCGATTGTGGTTCATAAATCCAGGTATTATGAGTCTACATGTTTTCGAGGTTCTTGGCTTGGGGCTGTAATCACTAGGCTACACTGCTTAATGTTTTTTTATTTACCATGCGTTTTTCCCCACAGTCATCTGCCCGACCCTCAGCCTGGTCACGGACCTCGGCTCCACCTCCACATTTGACCGCGACCCTCCGATGCCCCCTGGCTTGCCCCCCCAGGGTAGGGTTTGTGGCACTGGCCTCTAACAATGCCGCAATGACAGGGACTAGGTCAGAGGGCCGGTCTGGAGGCTAATCGAAGCCGAGGCGGGTTTCATTGAGGGCATCCGGCAGCAAGTGTTTTTCTTGTTTCTTGGGGGCGGGGACATGCAATGTCATTCTGTGTCCGCCCCACCCCCTGAGAGTTTTCTAATGGCAGTTGCTGCGGTACCCCCGTCCTTCGCCAGGGGTCCGTCAAGCACCAGACATTCACCCCACCCTCCCCCCGGAGAAAGAGAGCAGTCCTGGGGACGCTCCATCCTTCTCCCTCAAGCCGGGCCTCCGATAACCTGGATCCGTTCCCGAACCCGGGTCGCTGACGTCACAAGCGGAATTCATTGTTAAATGCAATTCTCCTCTCAGGCAAAATTAGTTGGAGGGTTCATGGTTGAGTCTGGGTTGGTGCGATGTGTGTCATGAAAATGATCATCAAAATCGAAAAAAAGGAAAAATAGGGCTGAATTTTCAAAGTCCTTTAACAGTACTGTATTGCAATTTGCAAACAGTATGGCTAAGCCTGATCTTTATCACCACCTACAAAACCACATTTTAATGACACAAAGTAGCAAAGAGGCTACAGTGCTATTGATAGGCTCACAATGCCATCGGGGGCAGCAATGACCTTTAGATCATATTTGTTTAGTCTGAAGGCAATTACATATGTTTTGGAGCTATATATAGATAATATTACCCCCCCCACATTATATACACTTGCCTGCAAAGTAAACAAATAGTACCTAAAGGCCACCACTAACCCTGACCATTATAAGTCTATGTGTAGCACTACAACCCCTTCCTTATATGTGGTTTTGTGGGCGGGGCCGATTGTGAAGTAAAGTATCAAAATTTCTGTAAAGTTAGTAGCATAAGAAAGGTGGCAATCATGTATGCTGAGAGTAGTCTTGCACATACAGTGATCCCTCAATTATCCACCAAATGTTTGTACAATATGATAGTTATTCATTTGCAACGTATTATCTCGCACCCCTGATTATCCACCCAATTTTGCTTGTATGAAAATGGGTGGATAGTCAAGGATGCACTGTAGATTATCAGACAGAGATCAAACAGTATGTGACACACACTTGGGGGAAAAGGGAGACTACAGAATGGTGTGCACTGTCGCTAACATGGTACTAAAAGTGGATAAGGCAATGGGCCCTGACAGAGTACACCCCAGTGTGCTAAGGGAACTTAGGAAGGAGCTCGCTGCACCTCTGACAGCCCTTTTTAACCTGTCTCTGAAAACAGGGATGGTTCCAGGAGACTGGAGGAGGGCTGATGAAGGGAATTACGGTCCTGCCAGCCTGACTTCAGTAGTGGGCAATAAAATGGAGACACTGCTGAAAGAGAGGGTGGTAGAGTATCTGAAAGCCAGTGGGCTGCAGGATCCAAGGCAGCATGGGTTCACAGGGGGGAGATCCTGCCAGACTAACCTGATCAAGTTCTTTGATTGGGTGACCAGAGTAATGGATCGGGGGTGGTAGAAGTTTCAAACCTGGATACCTGGACTTCAGCAAAATCTTTGACCCCATCCCCCACAGAAAGCTACCACACAGACTAATTAGCCCTGGGGTAGGACCGAAAGTAGTTAGATGGATGAGAAACTGCCTGTCAGATAGAAGTCAGAGGGTTGTGGTACATGGTGTACACTCAGGGAAAGGCAAATTGACTAGTGGGGTGACACAGGGGTCAGTGCTAGATCTCGTACATATATATATAGACTCACATATATAATCTGCGATATCGCTGAAGGGCTGGTGGGGAAGGTGTGTCTGTTTGCGAATGATACCAACATTTGCAACAGGGTGGACACTCCATGGGGGGTGGAACAAAAAGAGGGAGGATCAAACTGGAAGAGTGGTCAGGGGTCTGGCAACTGAGCTTTAATGCAAAGAAGTGCAAGATCATGCATCTGGGTCACAGGAACCCTGTGGCTAAGTACCATTGGGTTGGGGGGGGGGCTGATGGTCACAGAACAGGAACAAGACCCTGGGGGCAGTTATGCCAGAAGACCTTAAGGTGGCTAAGCAGTGTGACAAGGTGGTGAGGAAAGCCTGCAGGATGCTGGAGTGCATAGGCAGAGGGATCACCAGCAGAAGAAGGGAAATCATAAAGTTGGTGAGACCTCACCTGGAGTACAGTGTACAATTCTGAAGGCTGTAACTACGAAAGGGCATAGACAGGGTTGAAGGTGTTCATAGGAAGGCAACCAAGATGATGCATGGCCTGCGCCTAAAGCCCTACAAGGACAGAGTCAGAGTATTAAACATGCACTCTCTGGAAGAGAGGAGGGAGAAAGGAGACATGATAGAGACATATAAATATCTCATATGTGTGAACAAGGTACAGGCAGGGAGTATTTTCCATAGGAGAACTTGCACAAGAACAAGGGGTTACATAGAGAAGCTGGAGGCGGGGTGGGGGACTGAGGGGGAATGTCAGGAAGCTTTTCTTTATGAACAAGATTGTTGGAGCTTGGAACAGACTCCCAGCATAAGTGGTGGAAGCTAAAATGATCACAGACTTCAAAAACACATGGGATAGGTATTAATGAATCATAGCACCAAGGCAAATGTGAGGAAAATCTGAGGATTTACAGGGGGCTATAGACAGGATTAACAAGGCAGACTGAGTGGGCCAGGTGAGCCTTATCTGCCCACAGCCTATATGAGAGAGGGGAGCAGAAGGGTAGGAATTTTGCTTTTTCTGTTGCCCATATCTCTTTACATACAAACTGTATCCTAACATGAGATACAGTTTGTATGTTAATGGATTCCCAAGTTTCCTTACAGTTTGTGACAGGGTCGCTTTGAGGCACAAGGGCACAGTCACGGTGAGAGGGGGCACAAGATTTCTATTCGGCCTAGGGTCCCAAGTTACCTTAATCTGGCCCTGGCCCAGTCCTTTAAAATACAGTGCTCTGTTGCCCCACACTCTGCTACAAGGCCAGTCCCACACTCATCCCCCTCTGCGCATCTGCAGTATCGTGTTGGAAACTTAAAACTCCTACAGTGGGTGACCTACACAACTCTCCCACCTCTACAGCCAGCCACCATCTCATCTTTAGTGCTTCTGTGTTCTTTATGGGTCAGTAGTTCCTCTCACCCCCTCCTCAGCAGCAGCCAGCTCCCACTCCCCCCTCCCCAATTTTTTTTTTTAACAGTATGAAGGCCCCCAGGTACGACTTGAAGCTGACCAACACAACCCATCTTCCTCCTCAGCTGGGTGACTTTTAATGAATTGAAAGTGCTCCCACACTTGCTTGCATAGTGAAACAGCTGATGACTCGATGAGATGTTTTTCTATGTGAGCAGGCACGGGAGCATTTTCATTCACTAAAAGGTGGTCAGCTGTTTAGGAGGGAAGGTTTTGTCATTGCCTTCTAGTTGTGCTTGTGGGCCTTCATTCTGATTAAATTAAATTTGGGTGCTGGGTGAGGAGGATGGTAGTTGGTGCTGCTGCCGAACGAGGGGATATTGATATATCAAGATGAAAGTGCTAAAGATGAGGCAGAGGCTGTGGAAGTGGGGCGGGGGTTGTGCCAGTCACCCATTGTGGGAGTTTCTTATTTAAAACAAGACTTTTGGGTACTGGGGGGGAGGTGGGATTGGGTTTGCAGCAGAGGGTTGGGGACGGGGGGGTATGTATTTTAAAGGATTGGGCTGGGGAGGAGGGTTTATTCTTTTTTTTTTTAGTATTTCTCAAATACGAACAAACAAAATGTTTAATGCCATATTGGTCCTAGTAAGAACAAATCCAGAACAGATGATTTGATACCTTTTATTGGACCAACAAAGATGTTCCAAAAAGAACAAATTGCTTTAGCTTTTGGATCAACAAGTACTTCTTCGGAAGCTTAATGACAGTTATTTAGAAAATCCCATACTATTAACACTTAGAACATGCAGAAAAAAAACAGAAATAATTCGTGAGACTGATACATGGTATAATATATGTGGGTTGAACTCTCTGCCTGCTGTTATCTCTGGATAGCCTTTGACCTTTAGGTTTGGTTCAGTTTAAAGCATACTTGAGATATTCAAGTAAGTAAGTAAAAGTTTATTTATAAGCACTTTTCAAAAACCAAAGCGCTGTATAATAATAACATTACATAATAAACAAAATATTAATAATAAAATCAATCTTTAAATGCTTTTAAAAACAAAAAGGTTTTTAGCTCAGATTTAAAACTCTCGATGGTCAGGCAACCTCGTATCCGGCGAGGTAGAGAATATTCAAGCTCTCTGACATTACTTTAGTTATGTTTTGAATGCCTGTTTTAAACCAGTGAGAATTATTTTTGCTTTTTCTGCATATTCTAAGTGTTAACAGTATGGGATTTTCTAAATAACTGTCATTAAGCTTCCGAAGAAGGACTTGTTGGTCCGAAAGCTAAAGCAATTTGTTCTTTTTGGAACATCTTTGTTGGTCCTATAAAAAGTATTAAACCATCTGTTCTGGATTTCTCATATACAAACAGGCACAAATAGTGCCACTGTTTGTTAGTTGTACCCAAGTAATGGATAGTGCATGCTTCTTGGTATTCAGGAAATGCTGATATTCCTCAGGGATATTTCTGTCATTAGGTCACACCTATGGAACTTAGCTGTCAGGCGCTTAGGATCACACTGAAGCTTTTCTGCAGCAGTCTAGTAGGAGCCGCCTATGCCCACGTCAGGCTCTGACGTCACAGTCCTATATAAGCGTGGGCGGTCCCGCTACCTCCTCAGTTCTTTCTTGCCATCGAGCATTCACACACAGACTCCATGAAAGCTTCATCGCTCAGTGGACTGCCAAAATTCTACTTACCATTTATTTTGTTTCAGTTTTGAATCACTTTAGTTTAAAGTGATTCCTTTTGTTTTTTTATATGTCAAGAATGACCCCTTCTTCGGCTCTTTTCCATCACTACTGCTGCAGAAAGAAGATTTCTTCAACTGACAAAAAACTTTGTGTCTGTTGTCTCAGGTGTAGTCACAACTATCTTGCCTGCGAGCTTTGCCTGAAGTTCAATCTGATTACCCAGCGACGATGCAAGAAAGCCCTGCAGAAGTTCCTTATAGAGCAACAGGCAGCCAGCGGAGAGCAGGAGTCTTCCGGGGCTCCCCCCTCCCAGTTACCAGCATCCTCTTTGGGCTCTTAGGCCACTAAGGCCCAGGACAAGTGCTTGGGGAAACATTCTCGTCAGAATAAGGATCAGCCTACAGATTGTTCCTGCCCCATGGCAATCTCGGTCTCCATTGCGTTCCTCATCTTCTTCGCCTGGGATCGCACCATTGAACGCTTTGGCTTTGATGCTTTTATTCATACAGGCTTTTGCACCTATTAGGCCCCACATGATGGAGAGTTCCCCCAGTCTTCTTAGAGCTGCAGAGGGGCTGTCGGCCTCCGGGTCATCGGCCCCAGCCCAACTGTTGAGACCTCCTAAACTGCAAGTTTCACAGGTGCTGGGCCCCACCATGTCTACTAAGGCTAGTGATGGTTCGTTGGAGTGAGGCTTTGCACCCCTTCTGTCGATACCTGTGCCAAACTTGCTTCCTTACCCTGCTGTCAACCTCAGTGCTGTTCTTACTGCTATAACCTTGGCTGTTATACAACAATTTGTTCCACAGCCTGGGCCTTCATCGCCCTCAATGTCGGGTGGTGCTTTGGTGTTGATGCCACTTCGACCTACCCACTCCTTATCCTCTAGAGAGACATCAGTGTTCCGATCATTGGTCCCTGTTGCAGAACAGGCCAACGTAGAGGAGGAGGAATATCACCCTGATCTCATACTCCCTGATGAAGAGGAAAATGTTGAGGTTGATTCCTCTGATAGGTCTACTGTCTCCTCCAGAAGTAAAAAAAAAAAAGCAGGAGCAATAGCACCCACTGCAAAGCAGAGTCCACACAGTAAATAAATCATACCATTTATTTAATACATAATGCAGCAATCATCTCATTAAAAGCCAGTGGCGAAAAACCACCGTACAGATACAGTGATGTCACATAAAGCAAGACAAAACAAATTGACGATTCGCAAGGGTATGCCCCAAGCTTCCTCAGGAGTGAGGACTCGGTCAAACACACCCCAAGGTCCCCTCCAGAGGACCCCTCCTTCTTTAATGTTATGAAGCAGCTCTCCTCCACCATGAAGTTCCAGTCTGAGGAGGAGGATGCCACAAGGAGGAACCTGACGGATTTCTTGGAGATCCCAGAATCTCCACCCAAAGTTATTCCTTCTTTGCTTCCAGCACTGCAAGATGCTACCAGTGCTGCTTGACATAGGCCCATCCTGGTACCCACCGTGCCCAGAAAGTCTGATAAGCTTTACCAGACTCCTTTGGGGCTGCCTTTCTATGTGGCCCAGCCAGAAACCAAATCACTGTTAATCAAGACTGTTCATGACCGGTCTAAGGCACCCAAGCACCTTAGCTCCCTCCCCCTGACAGGGAGTCTTGGAGGACTGAACCCTGGTGCAAGAAGACCTTTGCCTGAGCCACCTTAGGCCTTAGAATTGCCAACTACTTGGCTTTTATGATTAAGTACCAGAACACCATCTCAAAGAAGGGCAAGGCTGCTGCTCAGGCCCTTCCTGAGGGTACCCAGAGACAAGAGCTTCTCAAAGTTCTCCAGGCCTTGGAAGATGTTAGTAAGCATCTCCTCAGAGCCACCTAAGATATGGCTGATACTACAGCCAGGGCAGCTGCCACTGGCATCTGCCTTAGAAGGCATGCCTGGCTTAGAAGAGTCTCTGGCTTTGCTGCTGATGTCCAGCAAAAGGTGCTGAATGCCTCTTTTGTGGGTCATAAACATTTTGGCCCTAATTTGCAGGATATCATTAATGACCTGCAGGCCTTTGGCAAGGCTGTTAGGTCTGTCCACTCCCTTTATCATACTCAGCCTAGGAGCAGACCGAGGCCCTCCTTTTGTAAGGCCTCTCACAAGGCTGGCTCTGGAACCAAGCTCCAGAGCAAACGCAGGTCCAGCTCTGCCTTGCCTGCCCCCTCCTGCACCACTATTCCCTCTGCTAAGCACTCCAGGGGAGGAGGAGTGGCCTTGGCCACTGGTTCCACCTCAGCATGACTCCTTGCCAGCCCCCCTCCCCCTTCTTGTTCCAAGCCAGGAGGTGGTGGTTGGAGATCAGTTCTCCCTCCACCTGTCCCAGTGGAGAACAATTACCAGACACTAGGATCCAACAAATAATCAAACAAAGCCATACTCTAGAACTTCTAGAACAGTCCCCAAATGTTCCACTGGTTCCCACCTCTTATCCTCTGGACCACGCAGCAGTGCCCAGGGAGGAGGTATTCACCTTGCTGCACAAAAGGGCCATAGAACCAGTGCTCAGGCAGCAAAGGAACAAAGGGTACTACTCCCTGTTCTTCCTGGTTCTCAAAAGGACTGGGGACTTGAGGCCCATTCTAGACTTCAAGGGGCTGAATCTTTACATCCAATATAGAAAGTTCCAGATGGTAACCCTCCATGGCCTTCTTCCTCTGCTCAAGCAGGGCAACTGGCTATGCTTCCTAGACATGCAGGATGCTTATCTGCATATCATGGTTTTCCCCCTTCACAGGCAGTACCTATGGTTTCTCTTCCAAGGGGAGCATTACCAATTCAGAGTGTTGCCATTTGACTTATCTGCTGCACCACGGGTATTTACCAAGTGCTTAGCAGCTCTAGCAGCAGCCCTCTGATGCAGAGGCCTTTATTTGTTCCTATACTTGGATGACTGGCTACTGAAAGCCCAGTCCAGGGAACTACTGTTGCTGACTCTACAGCGCACCCTGCCGATGTTCCAGTCCTTGGGCATCACGGTCAGTTTGCCCAAGTCTGTTCTGACTGTGTCCCAGTGGTTGCAGTACATAGGGGTGGTTCTGTACTCTACTCAGGGCAAGGCCTTCCTACCAAAAGAAAGAGTAGACTGCCTCATAGCTCAGGCCCACACTGTGGCTCAGTGCCGGTATGTCCCAGTCAGGACGTTCTTAAGGTTACTGGGCTTACTGGCCACAGTCATTGTTGTGATCCCTTTTGCCAGGTTTCATATGAGAATCCTGCAATGGACCCTCCGGGTACAGTGGGATTGGGGCTTCGACGATCATCTGGTCGTTGTCTCCTCCCCAGTACGCAGTGTGCTTCAGTGGTGGATGGACCCAGACAACCTCTTGAAAAGGGTCCCCTTTCTTATACCCACCCCTCACCAAGTAGTCACCACGGATGCTTTGGGTCTGGGTTGGGGAGCACACCTGGGCCCTTATCAGACGCAGGGGATTTGGCCCCAGTGGAAGACCCATCTCCACATAAACATTCTAGGCAGTTCTGTATGCTTTACAGGCTTTCCAGATCTATCTGTCTTCAGACCCACTGTTGGTGCAGTCAGACAACCTCAGTGTGGTCTGTTACATCAACAAGCAAGGAGGGGGGCTCATTCTTACCTCCTGTGCTAGAAGGCGATGAGGGTCTGGTACTGGGCTCTGGATCATGATCTAGACCTGTCAGCTATCCATGTGCCAGACACCCAAAACACCTTGGCAGATAGCCTCAGCTACTCACAGTCCAGAATGCACAAGTGGGAACTGCTGACCTCGATAGTAGAAGAACTATTGGACAGGTGGGGTTGTCCAGAGTTGTACCTTTTTGCGTCCCCACTCAGCGCAAAACTACTGCATTTCTGTTCACTAGATCCAGGACCTGGAGTTTTCCGGCAAGACACATTGTCCCTCTCCTGGAAAGGGAGTTTTCTTTATGCCTTCCCTCCCTATCCTCTGACTCAGAGGGTGCTCATCAAGGTAGAGATGGAGGGTGCCACTCTAATTCTGATGGCTCCATTCTGACTTTGTCAGATATGGTTTCTGTTACTGCAACAATTGGCTGTGGATCCCCAGTTCCCCTGCTCCTCTGCTGGGACCTGCTGATACAGGCACAGGGGACCCTGATCCATCCAGACCTCAAGTCCCTCCATCTGCATGCATGGCTCCTGAGGACATAGCCATTGCCCGGTTTGGGGTGTTTCAGAAGGTGGCTGATGTTATGGTGGCTGCTAGAAAACCTTCCACCAGGGCCACTTATTTTATGAAGTGGACTATCTGGGCCACCTCCCATCGCCTGGACCCTTTCACTTTTCTAGTGAACCAGGTTCTGGAGTATCTCCTGACCTTGTCTCTGCAGACCTCAAATATTATTTGAATTAAATATATGATTTTGGGAAGCAGTATAGCACAGTGGTTTAAGGCTTTGAGCTGCAAATCTGGAGACCTGGGTTTGAATCCCACAGCCCCCACTTGCATATTGTGTGATGCTGAGCAAGTCATTTAACTTCCCTGTGCTCCCAGGTTGCACCTGTAAACAAGCTTTCAGCTTAGTGTGCTATTCCTGGCTAAACAATTAAAAAAAAAAAAAATACTCCTCTATGAAAGTGCACCTGTCCGCTATATCAGCCTTTCAGGTGCCCATTGATGGCTGTACTGTGCCCCATACTTTTCTGTGAGACATTCTCCACTTAAAGCCTCCTATCTGGACTCCAGTTCCGGCTTGAGACCTGAATTTCATTCTAGAAAATCTGACTCTGTCTCCTTTTGAGCCAGCCACGTCTTGCGAGCTTACACTTTCTGTCGTGGAAAATGTATTGAAGAATTTCAGAGCCAAAGGCTGTCATGTGTGACCAGCCTTATTTGATTTTTCACAAAGACAGGGTCTCTTTGTATACCAATCCTCAATTTCTTCCCAAAGTGCTGTCTGAGTTTACTGTAAATCAGTCTATCCAGCTGCCTGTTTATTATCCAGAGCAGGCCAGTCCAGGGGAAACAGTGCTCCATACTTTAGATGTGCATAGATTCTCAGGTACTGTGCACAACGTGCTAAGGACTGCAGAAGGTCCTCTCAGTTATTTGTTTCTTTCGCCCCTAGCAAAGAGGGTGCTCCAGTTTCTAAACAGTGCTTGTCAGATGGTTGGCTACCTGCATTATTTTTTGTTATAGGAAGTACGGTAAGGAATTTCCTGGTGTGGTCCATGGCCATTCAACCAGAGGCATGACCACTTCTGTTGCCTGTTTCAGGAACGTGTCAGCTGTGGAAATGTGTGCTGCTGCCACTTGGAGTACTGTCCACACTTTCACCAAGCACTATTGTCTAGACATTGCTGCCAGAAGAAGGGCAGGCTTAGGCCTAGCTGTGCTTCAGGCCTTTTTACTTAGGCCTCTGGCCACCTGCCATCCGGACTGTCTTTTGCACTTAGCACTGCCTGCAACTCGTTCTATAGGCGGCGTGACTTGACAGATATCCCCAAAGAAGACAGAACAGTTATGTAAGAACTTACCACTACAGTAGATCTTCAAGGGAACCTCTGTCTTCAGGTCATGCCATCCCTCCCTCCATCCCCCTTTCTCTGTCTCTCTCTTTCTGTGTGTGTATCACTATCTCTCTCTCTTTCTCTGTGTCTCTCTGTCTCTCTTTCTGTGTGTGCATCTCTCTGTCTCTCTCTTTCTGCGTGTCTATGTCTCTCTCTCTGTCTCTCTTTCTGTGTGTGTCTCTTTCTGTGTGTCTCTCTCTCTGTCTCTTTCTGTGTCTCTCTCTCTCTTTCTGTGTGTGTGTGTCTGTCTGTCTTTCTGTGTCTCTCTGTCTCTCTGTGTGTGTCTCTGAATCTCTCTCTGTCTCTTTCTGTGTGTGTCTGAATCTCTCTCTGTCTCTTTCTGTGTGTCTCTCTCTGTCTCTTTCTGTGTGTGTGTCTCTCTCTGTCTCTCTCGTTCTGTGTCTCTCTCTCTCGTTCTGTGTCTCTGTCTCTCTCGTTCTGTGTCTCTTTCTGTGTGTGTCTCTCTCTCTCTCTGTGCGTCTCTCTGTCTTTCTGTGTGTGTGTCTCTCTGTCTCTTTCTGTGTGTGTCTGTCTCTCTCTCTTTCTGTGTGTCTCTCTCTCTGTCTCTCTCGTTCTGTGTGTGTCTTTCTCTGTGTGTGTGTGTCTCTCTCTCTCTTTCTGTGCGTGTCTCTCTCTGTCTTTCTATGTGTGTGTCTCTCTGTCTCTCTCTTTCTGTGTGTGTGTGTGTGTGCTTCTCTCTCTCTCTCTCTCTCTCTCTTTTCAGCTCAGCCGTCCTGTTGCTCCAGCCTTTTTGCTAACTGGGCACCTTCTCTTTCTCCTTGGTTCCCTAGTCAGAACCCTCTCTCCTTTGCCCTCTGACTAGGGAAAGAACTGAGAAGGGAGCGGGGCCACCTACGCTTATTTAGGGCTGTAACATGATGCGACGTGGGCATTGGCGGCCCCTGCTAGACTGCTGCAGAAAAGCTTCCTTGTGATCCTAGTGCCTGACGGGCAAGTTCCATTGGTGTGACCTGATAACAGAGATTCCCTCGAAGATCTACTGTTACGGTAAGTTCTTACGTAAGTGTTCTTTCATTACTGACATACCCCTAGAAGTTGTTCTAATGTTACAAGCAGAGGTTTGGAATCTCTATGCAGGAAACGTAGCAGGGACAGATGAAGTAAAAGGGAGAAATAGCCTGTTTTCTCATAAATGTTTTCAGTAATGAAGGGTAGAATGTCCATAAATTAAATTTTTTTTTGGAATGCCAAAATTATAATTTTTTTTTACAGAAATCTGGAAAATAAGCTTACAAGCAAGCTAATTTTTTTTTTAATTTTTACTTGGACAGGAAGAAATTTAATTTTGAAAATCTACTGGTCCCTCAGACATTCTACTAGTGTAACAGGAGTATTCATACATACTGTATGTTGCAGCTTCCAATATAAACCAAAAGGGCTAGTTAAAGAAGTGTTTTGCTGGCTAAGTAAAAAGTTAGACACAGTTTGGCTAGTGCCAGCTTGGAACTCCTGGTGTGTGTGTGAGGACTGACTTGCTGATAAATGGGGGTTTTGCCTTTATAGTGATGTTAGAATCTAGTGGTAATAAAACCATCAAGTCAAGTGAAGGATGGGCAGCAGTTAACCAGCATTTTGTAAGCACATGTAATGCAGGATTGAAGTCTTTATTATGGCACAAAGACTCACGTGGCCTTCCCTTTCTGAAACACATATAGTGCTCTGTGTAACGGTAAATATTGACTTACATTTTTTACATTTTTTGACACGCTTCATGTGTTAACTTTAAAGGGGACATCTCCCATAGTTTCACACCCATATTTTCCCAACTCCTTATGTGTAACTTTTGTGTTTCTCCTCTAGTTGCCAGCTGTACTATTGCTGTCCAAATCTAGATTATAAATAAAAATATACAGCCCCCAGAAGTTATCAATGTGTTTGTCCTCCATTTTACCATCAATGCTGCTGGAGGATGATGTCATCAGAGCAACAGATAATGGTGCTGCACTAAATGCTGTTCCACCAGTAAACAGAACCCACAATGTTTGGTCCCCCATTTGAGTAATGGGGGAACTCTAAGTGTTGTGCACATCCTGAAGTGCAGGTCTAATAGGGACTGGGACCATATGAGTGTGAATCAGCACTGATTTGATATGTATATACAGTATGCCTATCTGGAAGGGCCTTAATGTGTTGTGTTAATGTTTCTGTTAGCAAAAACAGTTTAGCCAATAAATGACTCTGGGTACAACAAGAGTCTTAAGTGGTATTATATAGTTGTTGTATTATGTTCTGTGTGTGTTAGCATTCTCTGTTTTGATTGACACCAGCAGTGAGACACAATCTTGCACAGATGCCCCTTTCCCTTTGTAAATAGGCAGTCAGTGATTGGATGGCTGACGTAAGGCAATAAAGAGTTCAGCTATAATAAGGAATAGGTTACCAGGACAACATCAGCTGCAGCATATGGAAGAATAGTAATCTAGTGGTTAAATCACAGGCGCGAGAACTGGGAAATCTGGTTCAAATCCTACTAAAGCCCCTTACTCTCTAACCCTTAACGAGTTCCCCTAACCTTCTTGGGAACTGTGATGGCCCCTCAGGTCCATGACTTTAACAGTGCCCCCATTCCCATTATAAATCATTAGCAGTGATGTGAGAGCTACAGCACTTCACTTTGAAGGTGCTGAAAACAAGCTGTGGCAGCCCTCCCCCCTTTGTAATGCCAGCATTTGAAGTAGGATGTCCCTCACAAATCAGATGCTACACTTCAGCTGTTGTAGGTAAAGAAACTAATCAGTCTCAGTGTTTGTAGTACTCTGTATTTGCTTCGCTCATTCCTTCCATGTCATATGCATTCTGTATCTTGGTATTTCCAGTCAGAACCCAGATGTAAGGAGCATTTGAAATGTAAAACAATACACTTTATAAAGTAAGTGATCTAGCTCTCCACTTTCAGGCTGCTGAAAGGGGAGTGTATACAATTTGTGCAAAGGAGCAATTCAGTCTTGTGTGATCCTTTGGGAAACTGTTCAAGCCTACCTTGTAAATGAATCCTCTCAAGGGTGTTCACCTGGTTCACTACAGAGTGACTGATTGACTGCTTGATTGAGTGATTGATTAGTTGGTTGATTAACTGATTCAGTCTACTGCTTTCCACAACATGTTACAACTGTCTCACAGAGAGACATGAGCAGTACACAGAAACAGCTTTTGTTTCCTGTGTATGAAATACTATTAGATGTATTATGTGCTCTACACATACAGTATTAAGGCTACAAGTACCACTCACTGTGTGAGTTGCATGACAGAACTGCCTTAAGCCATTGCAAACTTAAACTAAAATCAGGATAGACAGCATTGATACCCTTATGTTTTGTTCTGCAGTGTTGCTGCAGTGACATCAAGGAATGGGAGGGGCTGTATTACAAGTGTCTCATTTGCATGTACATGGAGGCTTGCTTGACATTTTACTACCTTGTGTCAGAGCCTCAAACTCTAGATATGTGTTGCAACAGAAGACATGGCAGATCTCTTATTGACATATGTATACTACTTGATGTAATGTATAATAAATACATCAGATATATCCAAATCATAAATATACAGGAGTCCTCTCCTTTAAAGTGAGGATTTAATTTACTTCCTTCACACTGTGTTTTCTGTAAATGTCCAGTGGAGGGCGCTTGCATGCTGTCAACAGCAGCTAAAAGAATCAACATTACATAGAGGTCAAAACGTATTAACACTGACAAACAAAATCTGCTAAATCAGGAAGCATAAGCAGGTAGTTTCTCTTAAGGACTGATGTAGGCTTTTTTGTAGTCTTTCAGTATACAGACTTTCTCTGTTTTTACCATTACTGAATGAAGCCCCTGATCCAGAAAATGCTCTTAGTCCATGTTCGTCTGCAGAAGGCCAAGAAGTGCTACAGAATCACCTGGATGAGCAGGATGCACACCCACTGAACACTCTGGTAACCACAAAGACTGATGCCCACCCCATCTGCAGCCACTCCGTAGCCATCTGCAAGTCTTTTGGGCAGCTAGGTCAGGGGACGTGTAGTGGAAGGGAGTCATGCTGTGTGTGATTCACACTGCAATGGATGCATTTTTGTGAGTGCCTAGAGACAGTCTGACTTATGCATCCTAATGGGCTGTCATACTGCTGGCCAGCCACATGTGCGGCTCCACGCACTCGTACAGTGACAGGCAGGGGGAGCAGACAGACATCAGGATGAGGGGCTCCACAGCTGGGGTATGTGCAAAGCACTGCACATCCTATCCTTTTGTGGATCGAGCCATAACTCAGTGTACATCCTAAAAATCTCACCAACAGGTTCATCTGCTTCAGTTTCAATTGATATGCATCTGTTCCCCCCCCCCGGGAGGAGACTAAAAATATGCAGTATTGTCTAGGCCACCTTTCCTGGTTCACAAAAACTAACTAATTAAAAATAATACACTTCCTGTAGCCATCAGAAAGGGTTTTGACCGAAAGTACGATACTTTACAATAGTTCTTCTCTTAAGAAATACAGGACATTTGGTGCAGCTAATGGTGTAGTGATGGTTCCACTACTACAGTAGATTAGAATCTTTCATCCATCCACATGGGTTATTCAGGCAGCAGTCATTACTTACAAAGGTGAAGATAGGCTGTTTATCAGTCTTTATCAAATACATTATAAAATTCCTAGCTGAACCAGATCCATTCATTATTTTCTGATTTGATTTCCTGTGTGGTACAGAAGATTACTTCTGAGAATAGCGGGCTTAGGAGTCAAAAAGGGCTTTATGCCTTTCAACTGTCCAGAGAATGTAAAAGATAACTGGTAGTGAAAAGTTACGTGTACCTTTCTGCAGAAATAGATGATGTGTATATGATTGTACTGGATATGAGTTGGAGGGGTTTAAGGATACACAGTGTAAGTAGATGATTAAAGGGAGGTGTGTGTGTGTGTGTGTGTGTGTGTGTGTGTGTGTGTGTGTGTGTGTGTGTATAATGGCAAGACAGTGAATATGCAATCACTTGACTCAAAATATGCAGTTTAATTATAAAGTGAGGTGGCAAAACCATAACTCTTAAGTGGTGAAACTATTCTCTGTAGTGTGAACACAGATGGAAAGTACTCAGTGCGTACGGTAGCATCCCAGTTATAAAATGGGTATGCCAGATAGAAGACCTTGATTGCCTGAAGACCGTTTCAGCACAGAAACATAGATGGTTATGGACAGAACAACACCATGACTTTGCTGTGATGTACTTACTTTGAAACTGAAATGACTCTGCCCTTCCAGTGGTCTCCCAGCTCCGGCCCCTGCCTCTCTGCTTTGTTCTTAACCCCTCCCCCCCATGATGTCCTGCTGTGTTTTGAACTCTGATATAGTTTTTAGCGTTGTTATCATTACTGTGTAGACTGCTTCATTTTATTCAAGATACGAACCATTGAGCAAAAACATTTATTTTCAGTGCTGCCCTGTTTGAGACAAGCCTCAGATATCAAACATACAAAGTTTCAGATATTAAAAAAATAAAATACATACCAATATAACATAAAAAAAAGGCAAAGATTGCACACACAGTGAGTTTGAAAATGCAGTGTAGCAGTTTATTTACAATGCAGGAAAATCATTCGGGACACCGACTGAAACGTTCCTATTTATTGCCGGTTAATCATTAACATGCGGTGCTCCAGTGTGCTACAGGTGAGTTCAAATACTGCTCCCTATTTCATATTCATGACCTAACCATGATGTCAAATGTTACTCCAAGTAACGACTCCAGTGTGGTCGCTTTTGTGATAGGCAACAATGAAAGAGCTAATGACCTCTGAAACTATTATAAAGAACAAGTGGGATGTGTTGACGTCAGACCTGGTGTTGAAAACGTGTGGGACAAATACTGCGTGTGACCTTTATGAAAGGGTAAAGTCAGTTAGCATGCTTATAGACAGTCATTACAAAAGGCCATAAAAAAATGACACGCCTGCGATCTGGTTCCTTAGATGCCGCAGATATAATATGTGCAGACATGCTGAAACTGGGCCAACATTTATTCTTCCAGAAACACAGGGAAAGTCTAAATTGGGGGGGGAGGGGGTATGCGGACTGTGGAACCACTAGTGTGGTTTACGTGGGCTGGTGCCAGTGCAAATACCTCTATGTGGGGAGCACAATTAGAATTGTGAGAAAAACAGGACAAGAGCATGTGGGGGGGGCCATAAGGTATGGCACTGAAGATAATGCCTTTGGGGCCCACTACAAAGAGTTTCATTACTGTCATCCAAGTTGTTTTCGATTACGGGTATTGCAGCATATCACTGGGTCAGATGGGAGAGCAGGCTAAACATACTCTTACGAGCAGAAACAAAATAGATTCATAAATTGAATTCCGTGCCACCCCATGGTCTCCGAGAAGACCTCGACTTCAAGCCCTTTCTGCTACGACGTCCTCTGGTTCACCACTTATGAAGTGTCATTAAATTATTTTGAGAGCTCATCTATTTTGCATGGATCATGTCTGTACTTATTCTGTGTCCAAAGGTTTTTACCTTTGAAGTATTTTGAGCTCATTATTGGTTTTTAAGTTTGCCGTGTGTGCACTCGCAGCAAACGTCGTGCTGTAAGAGTGACTTTTGAAGGGTGTGACACTGACTATCCAATGTAGAGTGGTCTGCACGAGGTGAAACAGTGCCACACCAATCATCAGCCAGGCTAATTGTGACAATGTTTTCCCTTGAAGGGCGGAAACTTTGTGTAATTGAAAAGAAAAAGCCAAACCAATCCTACGGTGGCTTTTTCTTTTGATCTGCAGGACACTGCCCAGTAAACAGCTGTTCAGTGTCCTGATCAGCCTGGTTGACATCACCCCCTTTTGGTATGCTTGTGCTACCCCCTCGCCACCCCACTAGTCCCTTCCCTCATTGTGTCTGCTCTAGAACAGGAGTGGGACAGTCTTACACTCCCCCCCAAGTGTGGGGCTTACCTCCTGCCCCCTAACATTCCTGCTGCTCACTGCCGCCAGGCTGGGTCCTTTGCCACCATCTGAAACCTCCAGCCAGCCCCTTGCAGTGTTTTCCTGAAAGAGGAGGGCCAGAGGAGTACAGACACGTGCACTCACAGGACCATGTTGAACCCTCTACATAATTTCTTTGATAACCCGTTTACTCCCTCTCTCTGTACCGGGCACATTTTTGACTCTCCCTTTGTCTGCCTGACAGTGTCCCATTCTTGTCTCCTCTTCCTCTGTCCTATTGTGCTGCACTCTGACTCTTTCTACGACCGACCATGCTCCATTCTCCTCTGCCTCGCTTTCCCCTTTTCCCTGACCACATAAGCTACTGGGCTGCTCAAATACACATGGGGTAGTTATAGACAAAGCAGGGAAAGGCTCGCACCAGGAAAATGGTGCTGTGCTCCAGTACACATTGAAGAATCAAAAGCCAAAAAGAACCAGATCACCCACAACTAAGAACTCCACAAAAAAATGGTGTATAGTGATAACATATTCACACTGTTTATTAAAAAGTAGTGCATATAACAGTTCTATACCAGCAGTGTGCAGAAACAACCCGCCAAAGCTACAGCATGATGTCAGGGTCGCCGTAAACAGATGTTTTCCTTGGGGTTCCCAAGCTTTCTCAGAGTAACCTCCCTACACCATAAGTGCCCCCTATTTAGAAGTGCATATGCAAATATGATAAAATCATACATAACAGCAACGTGGTTCAAACTGCGTGCTCTTGTAATCACGGCACCATTTTACAGGCCAGCAACCCCCCTCAAAAGCATACAGCAAAGACAGCTGAATTCAAAGCTTCTAATAGAACTCTTAAATAACAGCCTGCTAAAATGCTTAAAGGATACCTAAACAACATTTTGACATCAAACTATTCAAAAATCTGACTCCGTAGGTGACTAAGAGAAATGCGCTGTATTCATCAATGCTATAACTACATTTACATAATTTAACTAAATGTGGTTCCAGAGCATTTGAAAATTGTAAAATTAGCCTTCCAATTTCAAAAAAAAACTGTCTTACCTGCTTCCTAAAATGGCCGCCAAATCTGTTATGTGATGACATCATTGGAGCCAAAGTCAGAGAGATATATGGCTCTCTATGGTGCTAACTAGTTCTTATTTCTCTTTGTATAGAATTGTTTCACCCAAATGGTCAAAACCATGTGCATTATTTTATATAATACACATGTTAGGCTATGGTTCTGTTCATTTTGTTTACTTTAACATGCTGAAAATGTGTTTTAATCCAACCGACTTTCTCTGTGGTAAACCACAGTGCAGTACAAATTTTGAATAACCTGGTGGTCTAGTGGTTATGTGGATCCAGGGTGTTACAATGGGGGCACTGGGGTGGTGTGCATGCTTAATATGTACTTTTTTTTTAACATTTTTATTAAACCTTTATATTTTCTGCTGTTGTTCTTTTCTAGTATGTTTTTGACAGAACCTACAAATGTAATTCATAGTCTGAATGTAAACATTTGTACAATCAATAAATCAGACTTTTTCAACAAAGTGAAATACTGCAGCAGCAAGCAAGTATATTACTATGGGGGGTTGCAGCCACACCCTTCACCACCCCCTAGAGCCACCACTTTTTTGTAGCAAAGTTCTAGTGCAGTCCAGAGTTAGAGTTCATACTTTCTTGAAACTCAAATAAATGCTTGTCTCATCTTCTTCCTCCGTGGGAGATAATAATAATAATAAGAATCAGCATTTATATAGTGGTTTTCATACGCATTGCATCCCAAAGTGCTTTACAAGCAATACTAAACTGATAATGAAGTGACTGAACGTGTAGTGGCAGCCATTTCATACATTAATATCCACACACAGCCTTGGACAATTGCACGAACTGATTTTATAGGAAGGGGAATGTTGGCCAGGACAATGGGGTCAGGTAGTGATCAAGGTGCTGGTAGCCCCACATCTCATTTCTCACAGTAATCTGCTCATACTTCTCTCCTTCTGCCTTCCTCCTTCCCTGAATATAGCAGTGCCTTGCAAGAGTGGCCTTCTCAGTTCCCCTGTGGTATTCATTCTTCACTGTTACTCCTCACACTAAAAACTGGTGAGCTCATCACCCTTCTGCATCATGAATGCAAGTAGTACAGTCCCCGTTTTATTTTGACATATCAAATATAAACATATCTTTCCAGTAAGTCAGGTTCGTAGCAGCAGGGAACAAGGGGAATGATTGGCTTTCCTATCCCTAAAAGATCTAGGCTACCTTTGATTAGGCAGTATTAAATGATGGGTGCGCACATTATTATGCACGTCATTTAAATAGTGCCTAATCATAGGTGGCTTAGATCTTATATGGGTAGGAAAGCCTATTTTTCCACTTGTGCCATGCTGCTATCAGCCTGGCTTACCAGAAGATCATGTTTATTATTAATATGTAAATATAACACAGGAGACTATACTAAACACATTCATGATGCGGAAGGGTAGTGAACTCACCAGTTTATGGTGTGGGGAGCAGGTGAGAAGAATGAATGCGAGAGAGGGACTGAAGAGGCCATTCCATCAGGGTACAGCTATAGTCAGGTTAGTTGAAGACATGAAGGAGGACGCTGATCAGATCACTGTGAGATCTGAAATGTGGGGCTGTCAGCATCATGGTCACTTCCTGACTGTGGATGAGAGTAGCCAGCGATGACAAATACTCAGAGTGGCAAGGCTGCACCTAAACTGTTACTTGAATTCAGTGTGGGGAGATTACCCTCGGGTGGGGGGATGTTGATGTTTGTTAGGACGGTATTGAAGGAGTTGTGTATAGCTCATTCAAGATTTGGAAGGGTGGTAGCCAGCCAACTCGCATTGTGGAGTAGAGCACAGAAGAGTACCGGAGAAGAATTGCTGGGAACTGTCTTGCAGGGTTCTGCAGATCACAGGTAAAGGAGTAGACTGACACTGGAAGTCAGGTGGATTCACTGAAGGTATTAGTATTTGTATTCCTCTCCTGCTAATAACATTGTTGTCCATTGTAAGTGCAGCCCTTATGAGGGCATGAGCAGCAGTTTTTCTGGTGGGTCATGATGCTTATTGCTTGCCCCTCCAGGAAGACCTAGTTGTTGGTTAATGAGGTGGGAAAAAACACAACAGGGAACTGTATATGCTACCTTCACTGTGTAGTAGGGTGGTGATCCACTCTGTTTACTGTGGGAGCAGAAGTTAAACATTGAGAATGTGGACTGGAGAGTGATTTGGGAGACATTTTTAACAGTGCCAGTTGATGATGCGTATCAGTATAGGTGTGCAAAACTCTTTGAGGTACAAGATTACAATCTGAGGTGTGGTAATTCTCTTCATGAGACCACAAGCTCATATGCGGCCCCAGGCAGTACAAAGGACAGGGTATGGATGGTAGGGTGTGCAACAGAAGGCAAGCTAGGTGCAGGGGGTTCACATGGAAAAAGAAAGCCTTATTTGTGGATTACCAAGAGAGCATGAGCTATGGAACTGAACAAGACAGGTACATTGCTGTGTGACCCTGAGCAAGTCAATAAACTTCCTTGTGCTCCCAGGCCACATCTGTAAACAAGCTTTCAGCTTAGTGCGTCTCTCCTGGTTAACAAAAAACAAAATTCAGTGCATCATATAACTAATAGATCATTAGGTATTTGAAGTGTTGTACTGTAATGCAGTTTGCCAAAGAAGAAGTCAACTGGATTGCAAAACATTTTCCGCAAGTTAAAGTAAACAAAATGAACAAAATCATAGCCTAATATGTGTACTGATCAAAATAATCCATGAGTTAATACATGGTGTTGATCATTCTGGTACAACAATTCAGAATAAAGAGGGAAAGAAGAACTAGTTAGCATTATAGCTAAATATGTGGATCTCTCTCTCTCTCTCTCTCTGACGTCTATGATGTCATCATGACTCATCACTTAACACACTTGGCAGACATCTTGGGGAGAAACCAAGGCTGTTTTTTTGAAAATGAAAGGCAAAGGCTGATGTTTACATTTTTCAAAAGCTATGAAACTGCATTTATGTTATTTACATAAATGCAGTTTTAGCATGAATGTAAACAGCAGCCTTTACTTTAGAAACATAGATTTTGACGGCAGATAAGGACCGCTTGGCCCATCCAGTCTGCCCATTTCCCTACCTAATGGATAAGCTGCAGATCCTAGTTAACCAGCAGCCTACTTCTTCCTACCCCCACCCCCTAGAATTGCCTTATGACTGTCCCATGCATGCTTGAATTCCACCACTGTTTTTGACTCCACAACCTCCTCCGGAAGGCCGTTCCATGCATCCACAACCCTCTCTGTGAAAAAATACTTCCTTAAATTACCTCTGAACCCCCCCTTCTATCTTCAAATTGTGCCCCCTTGTTCTTGCACACCTCTTTTTTTGAAAGATGCTACCCTCTTGGACTTTGTTGATTCCCTTGAGATACTTGAAAGTTTCTATCATGTCCCCTCTCTCCTTTCCTCGAGCTATACATATTCAGCTCCTTAAGTCTCTCTTCATATGTCTTCCGTGCAGGCCCTGCACCATTTTAGTTGCCCTCCTCTGGACAGCCTCCATCCTGTCTATGTCCTTCAGGAGATTGGGTCTCCAGAACTGCACACAGTACTCCAGATGGGGTCTCACCAACTGTCTGTACAGAGGGATAATAACTTCCTGTTTTCTGCTGGTGATGCCTCTCCTATGCATCCCAGTATCCCCCAGCCCTCCTTGCTGCCCTCTCACATTGCTTGCCCACCTTTAGGTCATCTGATATGACTACCCCAGGTCCCTTTCCATTTTGTTGTTGTTAGTATCTCACCCCCCATTGTGTACTCTTCCCCTGGGTTTTTGTTTCCCAGGTGCATTACCTTGCACTTCTTAGCATTGAATCTAAGCTGCCATACATTTGACCATTCCTCCACCCTTGCCAAGTCCCTTCTCATCCTTTCCACCCCACCCTGTGCATCAACTCTGTTGCAGATCTTAGTGTCATCTGCAGAGACATACTTTCCTTCCAGTCTTTACTTCGACATAAAGCCAGATTTTGGAATTTGCAGTTTTAAAAAACTGCTTGTTTAGGTACCCTTTAAAGATTACTCAATGCTATTCAAATATTTAGAGGTCAAATAAAAGGATTTACTCACACAGATTCAAATTACATATTAAATGTTAATGCCCCAAGCAATAAAATGCACATTTACTGGTACTAACACCGATGCCGTAACCATATATTACATAAATGCTGTAACTCCCCAGCATAACATGACAAGAAAAACGGACTTGTAAACCATGCCAGGGAAAGTATGGCAAGAATGATACTAGCTTTAAAGAGCCCTAGTGTAAAAAATACATATATAAAGTACAGCAGCGAGCATACAGGGAGAAGAGAGATGGTAGGTAGCACGTGGAACTGGATATGAGTAGGAGAGCTGTCTGCAGTAGTACCAGGTACAGTAACACATCATGTTCACCAGTAGCTCCAGATATATATATAACACAGAATGTACATCAAAGGAGCACTTTGACACAGCAGCAGAGGCCATGGCTCTCATTAATAACAACTTACTGAAAAATTGAAGTATATTGCTGCATATTTCAATCAGTTGTTAATGAGAGCCATGGCCACTGTTGGTGCAGCAAAGTGCTCATTTGATATACATGCTGTGTGCGTGCTAGCCAAGGCTAGTCAACTCTTGTTATTTGTAGCCAATGCAAGGCAACAACAATACCTCAGTGCAAGGCAGCCAAGATCTCTGTAACAGCTACCTCTGCCCACCTTAGTTGTAAAGAGAAACCCTTTTAAAGCAAGTGGATTCATCCATGCCTGAATGAATGGAACAGATAACTAGAGGAGCTGTGCTCCCTGCTTCCCACCATATGAACACACTGCTTTTGGTAGCCGTGGATAGCTGTGGAAACCCTAGCTACCAAGCCACTGAATGTGTTGGCTCCACCAACTCAGGCCATCCTTTTCCTTTGTATGTTTGTGTGCTTCCTTAGGATGAATCACAGGTGTCAGGGTGGCCACAGACAGAACTGTGTTGGGTTTTAAGAGGAGACAGAGAACCCTGAGGAATCTGGATGTGGTTGACTGTGGCAAGTAAGTCCAGGAGGCAGCAGGTGTATGTGGTTACCAAAAGGTGAGGTATTCTGGGGAGAATGAGATGACCATTAAAAAATAAGATAATCAATAAAACAATCATTTCCCCTTGAACTTCATCTGTTCACATTACTTATATCTGCAGTGAAGGCAAGATGCTTATGGCATCACAACCTACTGTTGCAGAAATTATTCTAATGTTTCTAGCAGAGGGTTATAACTTTTGGGCAAAAAATACAGCAAGAACAGATGAAGTGGGGGAAGGGGACAAAGAACCTATATTCATTGCAGGTATCTTTAACAATTAAGACTGGATGAACCAGTGGTCTTTATCTGCTGTCATTGTCTACGGGAATGGAATATCCAGAAATTCCATTTTTAGGCACCAACAAGCATAGATTGTGAGCACCTGTTGTGGACATGCATACTCTTTTGCACATTTCATTCAGGTTTAAGGAGACCTTTTGAATGCGTCAGCTGTCAAGACTAAGAAGACTGCTTGATCTGCCATGCTGTAGGTCCAGCTGGCTGAGGAGAGTTGATTGATTGACAGCTGGAGAATTGAACTCTGAGGGAGTCTCATGGTGGGAAACACGTTTCAGATAGAGTGTGGCTTTCTCCGGGTGTGACGGGGGTTTCCATCTCCCACGCCCGTTCCGGTGCGGTGGGAATGTCAGTCGCTGGGAGAGGAGCTGATGAATGTCCAGCTGGTAAGTGAGCAGGTTGTCTCTTGTACTTTATGTCCTGGGACTTTGATTGTTAGGTGCGTCACCCGGGTACAGTGCACAACAAAGGAATAAAACCAGGTCCAGAAGAGTGTAGGTTGCAAAATGGAGGTTTAATGACCTGTTACATCAAAAATGTCCCCTCTTGTCTCTCTCCCTCTATCTCTCTTTTCCTTTTTCTTTCTCTCCCTCTCTCTCTTTCGCTCTCTCCCCCATCTCTTTTGTCTCTGCTCTCCCCGTATAGATCTGTCACTGGATATTAGTGGGACACTTGGGAGGGTCACATCTACAGGTTTAGTAGCAGATTATTACCAGAGGAAGTGCCACTATGGTCAGTTTCTGTGTAACAGATGACATGCTTAGGAAATGCCGCTACTTGTGGCACAGTGAATGTGGTAGGAGCTGGAGGCAAAGTCATTTAGAGCAAGATCAAGGGCAGTATTTCATATTAAATAAATTACAGTATATATACTGTATTATATTTGACTTTTGCAGTTTGGGAAGTGGGCAAGGCGAGAGGGCTTGAGGCGTGTGAACTGGTGTATGCAGTGAGAGGCAAAGTGATCAAGGGCAGTATTTAAGCAATAATGACGGAACAGACAGTAATTTCCTGGCTATTAACAACTGGCTGAGGGCAGGGTGGCCCAGGAGGCAGCCAAGGGCCAACCCCCACCTAGCTGATTATAAATCAAAAGTAAATGACCGTCTGTGAGGTCATCACTACAACTATAAGTCTAATTACATTTCAGACAGGGGAAAAAATTTATTTTTTTAAAAGAGTTTATAAACGAGCACGCCAATCTGATCTGTACTGGGCATTTTTAAAGGATTAACACCTAGTACACCAGCCAACCAGAGTGTGCCTTTGCCTCATGAATAATTAGACTTATAATTAATATTAAATTATAGTGGCACAGGGTTGAGCAGGGGTTAAACCCCAAACATTGTACTTTAATTGCTTCACAACAGTTCAAAGGATTTGCACACAATTGTGCATGCAGGGTCTCGTGTGCAGGATCTCTTGACGTGCCAAGTTTCATTATGGAGGGGTGTGCAGATTCTGAGACCTAGATAGCAAAAAAGTGAAAAAATCTGAGTTTTTTTGCTGTTTTATTGTCACCTGTAATTTTGCTCTAAAAATGTCAGGGTAGAAAAGGTTTGGGCCACAGTTGTGCCTTTCATTGGTTTGATGAGAAAATTATTATCCGTTCCAAAGTTATAAGAATTTGAAATTTCGGTTCTGAGCATGCTTAGCGCATTTTTTGGGATAGCTGCTTGGAACGAAAAGAATTTTGTCTGTACAAAAAAATATCCTTTTTCATATGAGGATTATCCTTTTTTGTGAGGAAAAAAAATCCTTTTTTGTATGGCCATCTTGTTTCTGATTTAAAAAAAAAAATCTTTTTGAGAACCCATAAAAATGAGATCCTGCACTGACACCAACACACATATCTTGCTAATTGGGCCCACATTAGGTGGATTCTGGAGTTACTTTTTAAGAAATGATTCAGAAATGTGTTTTTGCTACATTTTACAATCTTTTTTTGTGATTTGATTTTCTTTTTCTGTATGGCCATACAAAAAAGATTTGGGCCACATGAAAAAGAATCTTTTTATACGAAAAAAGAATTTGAACTTATGTTTTTTTCAGATTCTTTTTTTGTACAAAGGGATCCTGTTTCATGAGATTGTCTCATTCATACGAAAAAGGATCTGTTCATACAAATTTGTTTTTCCACATTTCAACTTCAGCAAGCCATAACTCCCTCTATGTTTGCAGAGAAGAGACAATCTATATATCAAAGCAAAGGTCTTCACGAGTACTACAACAATAGCATGTAATACCCCCTCCCAAAAAATCGGGGTCCAGTAAAACATAATAATCAAAAAATTGAATTTCTTATAGGATAACATTGAAAGTTTAACAAGCCATACAACCAAGCAAATAATTAGTTTTTTTGGAGAAATGGAACTGCAGTAAAGAAGCTGAGATGTGCAGACTCTATGACAATGGGGAGAGCATTACCATTAGGGTTGACAACCCCGAGGATCACCACAGGCCTGATTTGGGAAGACCTCAGGAGAGATTAAACCATAATGGGTTTTCCTTTTGCTGCCTGAAGGGTGGCGTGCTAGAGTTGGGAACCCTAACACCATATTTCCCTACTTTTGTTGGTTTACTCTGAACCCTAACTGGTGCATTAACAAAGTGTTTTGCAAAGAATATATATCCTTCAGATGAAAGAGTGAAATCTCTCTTTGTAGAAGAGCACTTGTGCTCAAAGGTGTGTTTCCAGATAAATCAATAAAATAAAATGAGAAACTGTACATAGGATATTTATCACAGTGTGTGGTTTGAACCATGTGTTATGTTCAGAGTTTAGGTGTTTAAATGTACACTGTTGTTCACCATTGCTGCCAGATGAGAGATCATTTATAAAATGTTTCCCCCTGCCTTTAACAATGGAGACATTGGGTGGCGCTGAGAGTGAGGCACTGGGTGCCACACCTTCTGCCACGCCAGCAACTCAGGTTTGGGAGCGAGCTCGGGTTGCCTGGGGTCAGATGGGGAGGGGAGGATTGGGGGTTTTGGATCTGTGGTGTTGGCAGCTCCTGGCAGTGGCTGTGAAGATGACAGTCATGATCCTGATGTATGGGGAGGCCTTGGCAGACATCTTCTGGGTGGGTGCGGGAGCACGCTCATGGTGGGCTGGATGTCATTGCACATCCAAAAACCTAGGAGAGGGAACAAACAAGGAAACACCTGGGTGCACAGTAGGACGACGGCAGCCTCAAGGACCAGACCACACACCCATCACCAGACTCTCCTCGACCAGCTCTCCTGGACCCTATCTCATGTCTCGGGGATCGGCAGCCTAGCATCTGAGAAAGGGCACCCAGGTAGGGAGTGCAGGGTGGCCCTGCCTTGGGGGATGTGGAAGCTTGGGGGGGGGGTCAGCTGGGAACCATGGTGAGTTGGAGTATAGGGATCCTGTCCCTGATTTCTTGGTTGAGGGGGTCTCAGGTTGGGTGGTAGGTCCTCGGTTGGAGAGGTATGCCTGAGGGAGGTCCTGTGGATCGGCGATTGGAGGGAAAAAGAATTCACACAAAAAACAAACAATGAGGACATTGGGCTGGATGTCACAGATGCAGCATTCCCCATTGCCACAGCAGCACCTGATTTTACAATCTTGGGTGCAGCTGCAGCATGTTACCTACTTTACAGCAGCTTGCCGCAAAGTTTAGCCGAAAGCTTCGTGTTATGGGTACCGAACAAGGATGCAAACTAGACCACAAAAAGATGGTCTAACAAGTGTCAAGTGAATGCAAGGAATGTAAATTCCCTTTAGATTGCAACAAGCCTGGTGCACTGTGTTTCACACACCCATAGCTTGTGGCAGTTCGGGCCACCTGAAAATCCAGCCCATTTTTTACAGCATAGTATCCAAGTCCTCTCTGAACAAACTAGTTACCCTCTACCAAGCATCTTCCACTTCACCCTAAACCGTCACCCTGTCCAACAAGGGCATTTCTAGCATCTGAAATGATTAGGGGCTTAGACCGCCACCCCTCCCGCCCAGTGAAAAAACAAAGAAAGAAGCATCAGTTTAAGGAATTGGGAATATTTTATTTGGAGCTAATAAATAAAGATTCAGAGCTCCAGACTCTAAGGCCCATGCCTAGTAACGCCCCTGCTATCAAGACACACCACTACAAACTGAACTCTGGTATGGGATGGTCTTCCCTGGAGGGACAGGGGCTCATGCATGGTACTCTTATGATTTTCATAATGAGAGGTAAAACTCTACCCTACTACCTCTCCACCCTTCTCATGCCTGCTTCTTCCTCTGACTACTCCCTCCCTCCATCACTCTAATCCTCTCTCTCTTACTCCCAGCTTGACTGACTGCAGGATGAGTTGCTTTCCCTACATACTCTCATTCCTCTGGAGCATCCCCTCTAGTCACCTTACATAGAAACATAGAAATTGACGGTAGATAAGGACCGCTTCACCCACCTAGTCTGCCCATTTTCCCTACCTACTGTAATACCACAGACCCTACTTGATCTCCGAATATAACACCCCTTTCATAACCACTAAGGTTCCCTTATGCCTATTGATTGCATTTTTGAATTCTGTTACCGTTTTGCTCTCACCACTTCCGCTGGGAGGCTGTTCCATGCTTCCACCACCCTTTCTGTGAAGTAGCACTTTCTCATATTTTCTCTGAGTCTGCCCCCTTCCAGCTTCATATCATGACCCCTTGTTCTTGAACATCTTTTTTTTGAAAAATACTTCCCTCTCTTCTACCTTATTTTATACCTGTGAGGTATTTGAAAATCTCTATCATATCCCCCCTCTGCCTCCTCTCCTTTACCCTAATCAGGGGTAGAATGCTCCACTTCTACCTCTAATATACATATAGTATTTTTCTAGCACAGCTGTCTTTGAGTAGGCATGTCTAGGGAATGGAACAAACCTACCTGTGGCTTGTTCCAGCTCTAGTTGGCAGCCAGCCTTGATTGGTCTAGGAACTTTGTGTTTGGTGGCAGTTTCTTTTTTCAGTCATACATATGTAGATCTTCTAAGAGTCAGTCTCCTGAATAGAGCACAGCTCTTTGGTCTTGGAACTGAAGGCACCAGGACCTCATGGAATCCAGAACTATTGGGGCTGGCATGCACCATATGCACAGCAGCGATGTATTGCGCTACATGCACTGATAATGCATGTAGCGTAGCTGACCATAACCCCCTCAGTTCCTTTTTTGCTGCCATCACAAAGCTATAGTCTCATCAGGAACCATGATCTCTTTTCTTTTTTAGGGGGGAGGGGGCATATTTTTTGCTTCTGTTGCCAGCGCTGGTAGTGGTTATTTCTAGGGACATGGATATGTTGTTCAATCCACACTTATTTGCAGGTTCCTTGCCGCTTTAAATTTTGCCGGAAGGTCTTCAAGCTGGCTCCTCCCACCCACCCAGGTGGTAAAACTCTCGGCTCCGCCCCATGACTCCAGATCTTCCTTACCGTTTGGAAGCTCAGGTTCCCTCCTTAGCGCTCTGCATTTTAGATTGGATCCTAACTCTTCGGTTCGTCCGAAATTGGTTTTGAAGTTTTCTAAACTCCGGTCTTCATCTTCCCTCGCGGCTGCGATGGACAAATCTATTCCCGGCTTTGGGGTGCCCTTGCGGGCGAGAAAATGTCCAGGGCGGATCCGCACTCCCGTGCGTCTGCTGAGGCCTAGATCATGACCCGCGGGCCTGCGGTTGTACCACACTTTCAGCCAACGTCCTGGGCGATCGCGCTGCCTGATTGAAGCTTCGGGCACGGAAACGTCACCGGTAAAATCAAAAGAGGCTTGTTGGGCGGTGTCCGCGGCAGCTGGCTCGGCTGAGCAGCTCGAGCAGATGATCGCCCTCTAGGAGGAGGTGGCCCAGGCCGCATCTTCCTCCTCCTCGGCCGCGGCATTTATCCTGCTCTCTCTGAGTTCCTCATATACAGCTTCGTTCAAGGAGCTTTGTCAGTCCCTTTCCACGAAGGGAGAGGGGCCATCGGGACATTCTTCTTGGCCCAAGAAGAAGGAGTCGAAGGGTAAGTCCCACCGTCGGCGTTCGTGGGAGCGGGAGAGGTCCCCTTCCCCGGACAGCCGACCGTCGACTTCGGTCAAGGTTGCGGCTGAGGCCGCTGGCTTCATGGTGCCCCCGTCAGGCCAGCCTGCCGAGACTCCCGTCGACGAAGTTGAGATTTTTCTCAATCCGTTAGACGGGCTGTCGACTAGAGAAGCCGACAACCCTCCTTCACCGGTTCCCCGGTGGATGCGAGAGATCTGCCTGTGCCTTCCGGGCTGCAGTCCCGGTTAAAGTGCTCGAGCGAGGGAAGGCGGTGTGTCCCCAGCCCCTTCCCAGCCACCTCAGGTCCCCAAGGGTCTCGGTCTCCGGACCTCTTCTCGGAATCTAGCCGTTCCGCCAGCATCCCGGTGATCTCGGTCTCGATACCGAAGTAAGCCCGGCGACACGTTCCTCCTCGTCCTCTTCCTCCGGATGAGGGCTTCAAGCGTAAATTATGCCGGTGCTACGAGGGGCTTATGTGGCGGCAGTTGCTGTTGTCCGGGCCAAGCGGCCCGGTCCAGACCCGGCCATCAGTGGCTGTCGCCTGAACGACCGAAGCAACCACTCGCCTCAGTCGAGTTGCCCGCTTCAGGGCCAGTTGCTCAGCCAAAACCAGCTGTTCCACCGATTGTGGTGGAACCTCCGCCACCACAACCCAAGTCGGGGGCACTGACCAAGGATTCTCGGTCAGGTCACGGCCTGCCCCACAGGTTGTCAGTCACCCTCACTCCCGACTGTCCTCGGCAGGTGGAGGGTGGCTCAGGGCCAAGGCAGCTCTTCGCAGACTCTTCGGAATCCGATGACGACTCCTCCCTGTTCTCCAGGCAGGTCGACCTGGAGTCGTCCGGGGGCCAGTCATTGGATGATAGCCCATCGTCCTTCTTGGGTCTGCTTCAACTCATCTTGGAGTCCACCGGGATGCAGCTCGAGCCCGTGTCCAAATGGGCCAGGTATCCCCTGACAGAGATACTGGACCAAGGGGATTCCCCCATGGAGGTCTTTCCGGTGGCTGAGGCCATTGTTGGCCCAGCCTTGGAGCTTTGGCAGTGGCCTGCTTCCTGTCCTGTGGCCTTGGCCAGGATGGCCAGGAAGTATGCAGTCCCTACCGTCTCTTTGCCTGGTTTCTCGGAGCACCCCTCTGCCGAGGGGTTAGTCACCGACAGCGTTTTCCGGTGTTCCGGTAATGCTCGGGATCTGGATAAGCCCCCCAACAAAGAGTCCAAAAAGCTGGACTTTGCCGGGCGCAAGGTGTACGCTGCGTTCTCCCAGCTCGGCTGTGCTGATGGCACACTTCTCCCACGCCCTCTTGGGCTCCCTGGATGAGGTTGTTCCTCATCTCCCGACTGACCTGCAGACCACGGTCCGCCAGGTGCGGAACCAGGGTAGGGCCTTGGCGAAGCAGCAGCTTCAGACTGCTCTGGACATAGGTGATTCCTGTGCCGGTCCAGTAGCGGCGCGCGGTGGCCACATGCGCCGCGGGGCGTGGCTGAGGATATCCACCTTCATGGCGGATACCCAGCACAAGTTGGGAGATGTCCCCTTCTTGGGGACGACTTCTGGCCCTGGGTGGAGGGACACCTCCAGCGGATCGAGAAGTCCAGTACCACCCCTTGACTCAGTCACCTCCGCCCCAGAGGGACAAGGCCGCCCGTCAGTAGCAGAGTCCTTTTCGTCCCTTCCCGGCCCCTGCATCTCGACTGGCCCAGCAGCACCAGCAACAGGGCCCAGCAGGCTCCAACATGTGTCCCAAACCCAAGCAGCGGCTTCCTCCAACAGGAAGTAAGGAAAGGCCAGGAAGGTCCCTCAGCCAGTTCCTCCTCCAAGCCTGCCCAGTGGCCGGGTTGAAAGAGTGCCGCCTCCAGCCTCATCACTCCCCTGGGTTCCCCGTGGGAGGGGCGTCTCCGCCACTTCCTTTCCGCCTGGTCCGCTATCACCACGGACCACTGGGTGTTGGAGGTGGTAGGAAAAGGCCTGCCTCTGGAGTTCGAGCAGGCTCCACCCTTTCGAGCCATCGCCCCTCGGGGGGGCCACGGGGTCCGCAGCCTCGCTGTTGGCCCGCCGAGCCAATATTGCCCTGTTCCTCGAAAAAGAGGTGATCAGGAAGGTGGTGGATCCTCCTCCAGACCCAGGGTTTGTGTCCAGGTACTTTCCGGTCCCAAAATGGATGGGGGGCTGGTGCCCCATTCTCGACCTGCATGACCTGAACAAGTTCCTAAGGTCTCGGACCTTCAGGATGGTCACTCTGGCTCAGATAATCCCATCCTTGGAACGAGGCATGTGGTTCTGTTCCCTGGACCTCCAGGACACGTTCTTTCACGTCCCAATCCGTCCGTCCCATCAGAGATTCCTCCGCTTCAGAGCAGAGGGATCCCTTTATGAGTTCAGACCATGCCGCGACCTCTCCTAGCTCCCAGGGTCTTCACCAAATGCATACTTCAGTGGTGACAGCGTTCCTCTTGGCGCGGAAGAGTCAGGTGTCACCCTGCCTGGACGACTGGACGATTGCAGCCCCTCCCAGAAGTGGAGGCGGTCCAAGATCTAGCCCTCCAGGTTTGCTCTAGATTAACCTCCTCATCAAGCGAGAGCCAAGTGGAACTCATGCCAAAGCAGGTGATACAATTCGACGGGGCAGAGCTTGACTCTCTACGAGGTCGAAACCACGGCTCCTGGCGGACAGGCGAGGTTCTTTCTTCCTTGCCAATCATTTCTGGTTGAGCAGTGCGCTCCTGCCGGGACTTCCTGTGCCTCCTGGAGCTCATACATGGCGGCCTGCACCAGCATGGTCCATTGGGCCTGTTGGTGCTATCGTCCCCTTCAATGAGACTAGCCAAGCCAGGTGGTCCTGGCGCTGCGATTTGTTGGACCAGCCCGTGACAGTGACCAGGGATGTGGATCGCTCTCAATGGTGGATTGTTCCGGCACATCTGGTGAAGGGCATCCCGTTAAATCGCCATGAGCTGAGCGGTCTGTTGACCGATGCATCTCTGATGGGTTGGGGTGCCCATCTGGGGAGCACCGGCGCGCGCGACTTTGGTCCCCTCGGGAGTCCCGATGCATAGTAACCTACTGGAGAAGCTCCGAGCAGTCCATCTAGCTCTCCACGCTTCGCTCCGTTTCCTGGGGTCAAGTGGTTCAGGTCCAGACAGACAATACCATGACCATGTACTATCTGAACTGCCGGGGCGGATGTGCTCCCATGCTGTTATGCAGGAAGCTCTCCGCGCCATGGTCCCTCGTGCGCAGCCTGGAGGCGGATCTCTAGCCATTCACGTGGCAGGGCCTCCAACACCCTGGCCCGATGCCCTAAGCCGGATAGGGACTGCGTCGTCATGGTGGTCTCTCCTGCGGAGGTAGTACAAGACCTGTTCTCTACCACTGAGGCACGCCTCAGGTGGACCTGTTTTCTTCAGGAGAATACGAGCTAAGTCCTGTTCCATGCCCGCCCCCCCAGCAGGGCTCGCTGCAGGGGATGCCTTCTTGAGGGCCGTGGACCCTGGGCCTCTTCTCGCCTTTCCCCCATTCCCTTCCAGTCCAGAGGTGATTCTCCAAAGGCGAGGAGGGACAAGGCACAGGTGATTCTGGTGGCGCCAGACTGGCCCCGCCAGTTCTGGTATTCAGATCTCCTCAGCCTCAGCTCCAGGCTCCGAGGCGGCTTCAGCCCGCCGGACCTGATCTCAGTCAGCCAGGGAAGGTGTTCCATCCGGACCTTCAATCCCTGCACCTGGCCCTGGTTCCTGAGCAGCTGAGGTTCCAGGCCTTGGGTCTTTCTAGCGAGGTCCTCAGCGTTGTTGAGGTGTCCCGTAAGAGACACGACAGGAATACGCCTTCAAATGGAAGAGATTCTCCATTTGGTGTCCGAGGAAGGAGCTTGGACCCTTCTGCCTGTCCCTTGGCAAGCATTCTGGACTACCTGTGGTCCCTTTCACAGCAAGAACTGCAGTCGGCGACCCTTAAGGTGCACCTGGCAGCCATCTCTGCCCCACCAGGCGCGGGCCGGGAAGCGAGTCGATGGCGCAGGAGAAGGTGGTCAGTGCTTTCAAAGGCCTTGACCACATTTCCCCTCAGTGCGAGAACCTCCACCTCCGTGGGATCTACTGCTGAGTATTGGCCAAGCTCATGGGCAAGCCATTGAACCAATGCACAGGTGCAATGTTCCCACCTGTCGTGGAGACCACACTTCTTGGTGGCTATCCATCAGCCAGAAGGATCGAGGAGGCTCCAGGCACTTTGCATGAGTCTCCTCATCTGGTCTTCCACAGGGACAAGGTTGTCCCACCCCCCACCAAAATTCCTTCAAAGGTGGTGTCGGAGTTTCACAGCAACCAGGTGTTGACTCTGCCAGTGTTCTACAGTCACTTCTCGGAGGCCGAATATGGGCTCCACATACTTTGGACCCTAGATAAACGCTCGCTTATTATAAGGAGGCGGGCCGGCTGAGAAAGTTCAGGAGAGGTTGCAAGCTGTTTGTCACCTCCGCTGAAGCTGCACCTGGCAGACCTGCAGCCTAGCGGACAATAAGCAGGTGGATCACCTCCTGCATAGAGCTCTGCTATAGGTTGGCGGGCATGGAGCCTCCCAGATGGATAAGAGCTCATTCTACCCGCCATACTGCTGCATCGGTAGCTGCTTCCAGGGATGTCCCTATCCAGGATATCTGCAGGGCTGCTACCTGGAAGTCGGCACATACCTTTATTACCCACTACCACATCGACCTTGAGTCACGCTGGGATGCTGGTTTTGGGGCCTCGGTTCTCCAGTCTCTATTTCCCAAGTAAGTATCAGGGGTGTGCACCTTGCCTCCCTCCTCCCGGAGAACTGCTAGGAGTCTGCCAATAAGTGTGGATTGAACAACATATCCATGTCCCTAGAAATACAGGTTACTCACCTGTAACAGGAGTTCTAGGAATGGTATATGTTGTTCATCCACGACCTCATTCTCCCTGGCTAGCATACAACCTACTGGCTTCCAGCGGGCTAGATCTGGCGTCATGGGGCAGAGCCGAGAATTTTACCACCTGGGTGGGTGGGAGGAGCCAGCTTGAAGACCTTCCGGCAAGATTTAAAGCGGCAAGGAACCTGCCAATAAGTCTGGATGAACAACATATACCATTCCTAGAACTCCTGTTACAGGTGAGTAACCTGTATATCTGCCTATCTGGCCGCCTTGGCTGAAGACCACCTTGGGCCTTGGTGCTGGGGGATTCACCCCTTAGTTTCCCCCTTGTGCTACCTCCACCTGAAAGCGCTGACATGAGAGAATAACATCCAGGCTGGCGACGTGCTAACAGCATCCTTTCCCTCCGTACACCGCTACCCCTACACTGTCACTCATGCATCCATAGGTGGCAGTGTTGGAGCAGTGTGACAACCCTCCCTCCCCAGAGGAGGAGAGCATCCCCTGAGATGCTCAGTCATCCTCCACTTGCCAGCCTCTGGCAACGCAGGCTTGTTTCCGAACCTGGGTTGCCGGTGTCGCAAGCGGTAGTGCCACTGCTGCACTGACAGGCTGTCTCAAGGAATCAGGATTTCTTATTGCTAAGAGTAGAATCTCACTTCGAGGTGAAGCTCATGCAGCAGGTAATACAATTAGGACTAAGACCACCAGGCGTTAGGACCCCACGGAAAAATGTTCTAGCTAGCAGTCTGTAGCATGGGACCACGCCAGATGTCGGCTCCACCCGATGTCAGACGTGGTATAAAGGGGGGTGGTCCCCCGGCGCCACCTCAGTTCTTTTCCCACCATCGACCCGTGAACATCGGATCTACGGATGCTATAGTTGCAGTCGACTGCCTTTTTTCTTGCGCGTCGTGCAGTTTTTTCTTGTGTATCAACCTTTCCTCGACAGTTTTTCCATCAAGTTTAATGTCTTCATTGACACAGTGGCAAAAATCTAAGTGTGCGTGAGGGAAGCAGATACTGGCGAAAGATGGCCATTCTGCATGCCTGTTCTGCCAAGGCCCAGACCACAAGCCAGATGATTACCTGCACTGCCTCAAATTCAACAACAAGACCAGGATTCACCGCGCCAACACTTTAAAGGCCTATCTCCTCGAGCAGCAAATAGCCACCATGCAGAAGGCCCCATCAGGACACAGTTTGTCCTCTTCAACCAGGGAGTCTCCCCCAAGGAGCAGAGATCAGGAGGGAAACATCGCCATCAGGAGAAGGAGAGGGCCAGATCAGAGTCCCGCCCAAAGTTGCCTCACCAGGCGTCTACTACTTCCATCTCCGGTGGGAGGTCGGAATCGGTTCCCCCAGGTACCAAAGCAGCTTCTGGGGACACACATAGGAAGTCGACCGCCTCTACTCAGGTGAAAGGTAGGGAGTCTTCTTCTATGGGACAGCCATCCACCCAGATCCCCTTGGCCCACCGACCCCATAAACATGGTCAACCCATGAGGGACAGGCATTGGCTTCAGGTAAATCCACAGATCCCAGCACTCGAAAGCCTTCTGGGATGTCCGAGAAACACAAGAAGCTGGATGAACCAGCGAAACACTGGGAGGTCGTCAGGTACCAGATGCCTCCCCCAACCGAACACCGGGCGTTGTCTGATTCCCAGACAACAGGGCATTCTGACTCGGCATCAGAAAAAGAGCATGTGCCTCCGGCAAAAGAAGGGCCATTGGTCCCCAAGGACCAATCGTCAGCCCTGAAGGATCGGCCGTCGGCCCCAGTGACCAATTCCACAGACACGGGGGTACCGGATACCCAACAGCCTCCATTAAAAGAACTGAACGTCAGATCGCCAGACACTGAGAATCTGATGCCCAATGTACCCGCTGACAAAGTGCCCGAGGACCGGTTGCCACCACCGCTGGACCAGATGCCCGGACCCTCCGGTGCTTCCAACTAGACACCCGCACCGCCAGTCATTCCACTAGCTGAGGTGGGAGCACTTTTTAATGTGTGGTGGAATACCATCATAGGGGATCTTCTCCCCAGACCAAGGGATCCATCCCCAGTATGTCCTCCACCTAGAGACCTCTCTCCTTACTGCTGAAGGAGACCCAGCCACAAGATAAAGAGGACAGGCGGACGCCTGCGTCAGACGGCTGCAAAAGGCATCCATTGTCCATTCCATTCTCCAGTGGATACCCACCATCATCTTCAAGGGATGATGCAGGGGACACGTCTTCAGATTATTTCTTAGAGGACGATCTCCCCATTCCATCTCCAAATCACAGGGACTCGCTGAGGTCACCCCCGGATGACCCATCCTTTTTGGACATTATGCGCCTTATTCAAATGCTTTACCAATGGGACACTGAAGAATTAGACCCAGAACAGCGCAGACTGGCCAGATTCTTGAGAGCCACAGATCCTAAGTAATTGGTCACCGCCCCCCCCCCCAGGTGGAACCATTTCAGGATGTGACCAAGTCCACATGGAGACACCCGGCCACTACGACCAGAGTTCCTTACAAGGCCAATAGACTTTACAAGGCACCAAAAGGGGAGACTTTCCTGGGCGAGCACCCAAAGGCAGACTCAATGGTCCTGACAACTGCCAATGGCAGGGCACAACAGCCTCGCCACATGAGTGAACAGCCACCGGACCCAGAATCTAAAAAACTGGACCAGATGAGACGCAAGGTGTATTCCTCGGCAACTTGCACTGTTAGGTCACTCAACTTCCTTGCCCACATGGTCACCTACCAAAAATCCCTGTGGGCAAAGGCAGTGGACCTGGCCTAGTCACAGCCAGATTCAGAGGGTAAGGCGGAACTCCTTGCTGTGACTCAGTCTGTCATGGATGTGGATAAGCACGTCCTCAGGAGTTCTTATGACTCTGTGGATACAGCAGGAAGAGCAGCTGCCACCAGCATTTGCATGTGGAAGCATGCTTGGCTCAGGGTTTCGGGCTTCCGACAGGATCTTCAGGATGCTATCCTGGATGCTCCTTTCCAAGGACCAGTCCTGTTCGGTCAGGACACTGAAAAACTAATCACTGGACTTCAAGATTCAGGTAAAGCTGTATCTGAAGTCCACAGAATGTACTGGTCGGAGCCACAATCCACACGCCACTGTCCCTTTTGGAAAAATCAGGGACAGCAAGGAAGGTGCCAGACACAACATAAGGGAGGCTTCAAAAGGAAAGGCCACCCTGTCCCTTCAAGCATCCAGGACCCCAAAAAAACAGGGCACCAAGACCTCCCCTACCTACACTCTCCAACATAGCATGACTCCCTACTAACCCCCCCTCCACCACAGCCTGTGCAGGGGGAGGCGGTAGAAGGGAGATTCTCCCTCTACCTGTCCGGATGGTCCAGTATAACATTGGATCAATGGGTCCTCCAGATAGTAGAAAAGGGATACTCCCTAGAGTTCACCCAGTTTCCACTGGACAACCCACCAGTCCCCTCCCACTGCTCACCTCCCATGCAGTCCTCATGAGGGCAGAGATACAGGCCTTACTGGACAAAAGAGTCATACAGGAGGTTCCTTTTGCTCAAAGGGATTTTATTTCCATTTCTTCCTTGACCGAAAAGATGGGAGACCTCCGTCCCATTCTGGACCTGAGTAATCTGAATACCTTTATCGAATTCAAACAGTTCAGAATGGTGACCCTGGCGAGCCTGTTACCAATGCTCCATCAAGGAGACTGGCTTTGCTCAATAGATATGCAGGATGCCTACATGCACATCAAGATCCTGCCTTCCCACAGGAATTATTTACACCACACCTTCCAAGGAGGACACTACCAGTTCAGGGCGCTGCCATTCGGCCTATCCTCAGCACCAAGGGTTTTTAACAAGTGCCTAGCAGTGGTAGTGGCAGTACTCAGGAGAGGGGGTCACTTTGTTTACCCCTACCTGGATGATTGGCTTCTTACTGCACCAACAGAAGGCCAATTGAACAGAAACTTGGAAGAGACATTCAGCCTATTCCAGACTCTGGGCATCACTCTAAACCTGCCCAAGTTACAACCATGGCTAGCTCAAAGGTTGCAGTACATTGGAGCAGTCCTGGACACAGTCCAAGGGAGAGATTTTCTGCCAATAGACAGAGCAGCAAGGCTAAGAGAAGTTGCTCACAGGGTACAGGACTCGGACTTGGTTCCAGCACGAATGTTTCTACAACTGCTAGGTCACATGGCTGTAGCTATTGTTACAGTTCCACTCTTGCGTCTGAACATGAGGATCCTGCAGTGGCACCTCAAGGTGCAATGGGATCAAGATACGGACAAGTTGGAAGAACCCATTCGGATCTCCAGTGCAGTCTGACAGTTCATGACCTGGTAGCTCATCCCGGCCCACCTGAGCATTGGGGTCCCCTTTCAGTGACCCAGCCCACTACAGACTCACACCACCGATGCATCAGGACTGGGATGGGGAGCACATCTTGCTTCACATCAGACAAGAGGCTCCTGGAACTCAACAGAATGAATTCTTCACATAAACATTTTGGAGATGAGAGCAGTTCTGAATGCCCTTCAAGCTTTCCAAAGGGTACTCCTTCCCGGACCTCTACTGGTTCAGTCGGACAATACTCTGGTAGTCTTCCATCTCAACAAGCAAAAGGGTACATGTTCGTATCCCCTGTGCAGAGAGGTGATGAGAGTTTGGTCCTGGGCAATGGATCACAAGCTGGACATCATGGCAGTCCATATTCCAAGCATCCACAATGTCCTTGCAGACAGCTTAAGATGCTCTTGATCTCAGAACCACGAGTGGGAACTACAGCGAGAAGTTGTACATGACCTCTTCGAAAGGTGGGATCAGCCAGAACTAGACCTCTTTGCATCCCCGCACAACGCCAAACTGCCCAGTTTCTGCTTGCTAGATCCAGGGCCTGGTGTTTTCTGGTGAGATGCATTGTCCCTCTCTTGGACAGGGAGGTTTCTGTATGCTTTCTGTCCCTTTTCTCTGCTTCAGAGGGTCCTGCTGAAGTTGCAGGCAGAAGAGGCCAGGATGATACTGGTAGCGCCATTCTGGGCTCGACAGATTTGTTTCCCGCTGTTACAACAGCTGGCATCAGAAGCGCCAGTTCTGTTGGCCCTCTCCACTCACTTGCTGTCCCAAGAGCAAGGGAGGTTAGTCCATCCAAACCTCCGGTCCCTACACCTTCATGTTTGGCTCCTGCGGACTTAGCTATGGGTAGGTTTGGAGTATCCCTTAGAATGGCACAGATGCTCGTAGCAGTGAGAAATCCCTCTAACAGGGCAATCTACACCATGAAATGGAAGTGTTTCTGCTTGTGGGTGATTCCCTGTTCTCTGGATCCCCTAGGTTGTGCAATGGAATCTGTGCTGAAGTATCTTCTCCACCTGTTGGACTTGGGTCTCAGTTACTCATCCATAAAGGTACATCTCTGTGCTCTGTCAGCTTACCATGCACCTATAAACGGGAAGACTCTGGCACAACTGGACATCTGCAAGACCTTTCTGAGAGTATCTTGCATATGAAACCCTCCCCAGGATAGACCCAGTGCCATCCTGGGATCTCCTATTCAATTTAGAAAAGCTCACCTTGCCACCTTTTGAACCAGCTGCAAGCTGTGAGTTCTGCTGTCTCTCTAGGAAGGCATTATTTTTAGTTGCCATTACCTCAGCCAGGAAGATTTCCAAGCTGCAGGCTCTGATGTGTAAAGAGCCTTATCTTGTTTTTCACAGGGACAGAGTAGCCCTGTGTACAAACCCAAAGTTTTTACCAAAGGCAGAGTCTGAGTTCTCATTGAACCATGACATCCAACTACCAGTTTATTACCCAGAGTACTTGACCTATGGGGAGACATTGTTATATACTCTGGATGTACACAGAATTTTGCATTACTATCTGGCCAGGACTAGTTCCACCAGGCAGAGACAAGTTGTTTGTCTCTTTTTCCCCACAGGAAACTTAGAGCACCAGTCATAAAACAAACTCTAAGTGGCTAGTGCACTGCATCACTTTTTGCTAACAGCACCACAACAAACCCCTACTGGGACCGGTGAGGGATCACTCCACCAGAGGGGTGGTGACATCTTTCGCTTCACTTCTAAATGTATCTTCAGTGGACCTCTGTGCAGCCGCTACTTGGAGTTCAGTATATTTGTGAGGCACTACAGTCTGGACATTGTTTCCAGAAAGAGAGCAGGTTTCGGCATGGCAGTCCTTCTGGGACTTCTCTCCTAATTTCGCACAGTTTTTTATTGTCCTCCACCCTTTCAGTCTGGGTCTGTCCTTGGGCATTTCTTCAGACTCGGTCCTAATTGTATTACCTGCTGCGAGAGCTCCCCCTCGAAGTGAGATAGCACAGTTACGTAAAAACTTACCATAACAGTAGATCTTCGAGAGGAGCTCTTGCAGCAGGTGGCTTTCCCACCCACTTACCCTAGGGGAAAAAACATTACATCTTCTCTTTGGGGATGGGAGATCCTCCTCAGTTCTCCATCTGTATTTTCAGCAGGGTCTCTGGCAGGAGAACTGAGGTGGCGCTGGGGGACCATCCCCATTATACCACATCTGATGTTGGGCGGAGCCGATGTCGGGGGGAAGGGTTTCCTAACACCTGGCGGCCTTAGTTCTAAATGTATTACCTATTTAAGGCACAATACCCTTTTTGCTGGGGCCTCACTAAGATGAAATATTTGGGGATTTACCTCTCCCATCGGGCAGAGGAGGCTCTGCATGACAACTATCACCCTTTTACATCCCAGTTGAAACAGGATTTGGAGAGATGGGGTCTTCTTCCACTAAACATGTTGCAGCGCACTGAAGTAGTTCGAATGGTGATCCTTCCGAGAGCTCTGTATTTGTTCCAGAATGTACCTTCCAAGCTGCCAAGCGACATGTTTAGGGTCTGGAATAAGGCCCTGACTTGGTTCCTGTGGGCGGGAAGACGTCCGAGAATTAGGATCGGGACCCTTCATCTCCCTAGGGTGGAGGGTGGTTTAGCTTTTCCCAATCTAAAGTTGTATTATTGGGCTACCCACCTCTCCTTTATATTATATCGTCTTATTGGGGTGACTACGGCCCAGTGGAGGGAGATCGAGGAGGGTATGCTTCCGGACTGGGAATTTCAGAAGGTGATTCTTTATAAGAGTGCCCCCTTGACCATCCAACACACTTGGGACCAGTGGATTGCATACCAGATTCAGGTCTGGCTGATAATGAGGAGATCCCTCCGGATTATCCCATTTCTGGTTACCCTGTGTCCACTAGATTTGCTGGAGGATTTCACCCCTGCCCTCTTTGATCAGACCTTTCGGAACTGGAGATTTGTCCATCTCCAACGCCTCCCTCAGCTGCAGAGGGGCCCCAATTTTAAAGAATTCCAGACTATTAGCCAGGAATACCAGTTAAGACAGTCAGATTTTTTTCGATACTTGCAGCTACGGCATTATTTTGAGTCTCTGCCCCCCAATGTCCGATCCCCTGATGCACATCCCCGAGTGATCCAAGTCTCCCAGCAAATAAATGCACAGGGAACACCACATATAGTATCAGTACTGTATAGGTCCTTGCTGGAGACAGCGGGGGGGGGAACAACTGGGATAATGGAAAAGTGGAATGAGGAATTGGGTTCTCAGATCGTCCCCCAACAATGGAGGACGCTCTGGGCTATGGTATCAAAAACTACATCCTCATACTTTTGGAGGCTATTTGCATGGCAGTTGCTGATAAGATATTTCCAAACCCCAGAAATAACCTCACACTATGGGGCTTCCCGTTCTGCGGCACGTTGGCGTCTGTGTGGGGAGACTGTAGCCCACCACTCCCACATTTTCTGGTTTTGCCCTAAATTACAACCCTTCTTGCGGGCCCTATTTGGGGAATTGAAGGACCTCTTTGGGACCACCCTCCCCTATGAGGGTGTTTTTTTTCTTTTGCATTGTTTCCCTCCAACACTGAGGGATTCCGACAGCTGCTACCTTTTAAACATTCTTCTCCACGCAGCGAAGAAAGCTATTGCTAAAAGCTGGCTCCAGGTTGAACCACCTACCCTTTCGGGTTGGAGGGAAATAGTGCATGACCTATATAAATCTGAAAAAATTACTCACAATCTAAACAATCATGCAGACCCCTTCACCCTGGAATGGAGAAGACGGATTATCTATATCATGACAAAGGACCCTTATTTTGTTCCTTGAGAAGGTACCTTTTTCGCTTGACTGCTCAGTTCATTGTTGGGGGTCTGGGTTCCCAGTACGGACCTAACTAGATATACCTATAATTAGGAGTTAGGCTCGGAGAGGGTTCCACTGGATACCTCAGTGGGGGTTGGGAGGGAGATCTCTGATCTTGGAAGTGGAAGTCAAGAGGGAATTGAAACACAACCTACCCAGGTAAAGGAAATGGAGATCACTGAGGATGAAAGATGTGGAAGAGGGAAAGTTTAAATGTGATGCTCTTGGAATATCTATGTCTATGGACTGACAACCTTGAAAGGTGAATGTAAAATCCTTTTTTAATATGCTCTATAAAATGTATACTTCCTAGACTGAATGATGGAATGACTGTCAATGGCTGTAAAACTGTCATATCTTCTCTAATAAAAATGATATTTACAAAAATAAATAAATAAATGTATTACCTGCTGCAGCAGCTCCTTGCGAAGATCTACTGTTACGGTAAGTTCTTACATAACTACTTTTTCTGTCCAGTGCGATGTAGTTTTTTTTGCTGTTTATTTCTTGTATTCAGCTAAACTTAGTAGCACAGTGTCATTCTTCACTAATTTATCTTTGTTTACTCGTCACCAAGCAACTGCTTGGCTCCATCACTGTGACCGTTATGTTGCAAATGTTTTATTTCCCGTAACAATACCATTCTGTTTTTTGTCATAGGGCTTTTGTTGTTTTTCTACTCATGGGCACGCTGTCCTCTAGGCCCCAAATCTCAAGTTGGGGTGTCTGAGACCTACAGTATATCATTATCTAGCAATGCTCTGCCTGTCAGGCACTGTATAGAAATGCAGTGTTGCAGGGTCTGGGATGTTTTTTTTTGGGTGGGGGGATCATGCTTGAGTAACAAGAGGACTCATTTGAGGACACTTAAGGCCTTCCAAGTGCAGAGATCCTTTTACATCTGTTTCCATGTCTACATCATGATGTGACATCGATAACAACAGTGATGCCAACATTCACTCTAGATTCTTCCTCAAAGTAGGCATTAAGGGTGATGTTGCAGGACATACATTTTGTGAAGCCATGTTGTGTGGTAGAGAATGACCAGTTCTTTTTTTCGTGTGCTGAACCACATCTTTTATAAGTGACTCAAAGACTTTACCAAGCGCAGAGGTAGACTTCACCACTTTTTTGAACGGGGGACAATATTGTCTGTTTGGGACAATATTGTCTATTTTCTAGTCCTGTGGCAATATCTCTGTCTAGAAGGAATCCTGAAATGTATCAGAGAGGCCTAGCTAGAACCCCTTTTAACCCCACTAGTACCATCAGGTTGATATTAGCTGGACTCTGGGATTTTCTAGGACTCCTGCCCCCCAAATACCTAATAATTCTGCTGTGATGAACACTGCATCTTGCTGGTTCTGCACCCTTCACATAACTGTCAACTGAGTTGGTGAGGGAAAGCACTTTAGAGGGCTTAAGATTTGGTTTAAAGTCTAGTGGGACCCCCCCCCCCCCATGCTACCCAATGGGGGAAACTCAGATTTTCTGGCAGGAGGGATAAACTTTGGGATTTCTCTGAAAAAAAATCACATTTACTTTGGTAATGAGTGTGAATGAAAATTGTACTTACAGTTTGGTGTCTTCTTGTCTTTTCTTCTTTTTCACTGGTGAGTTCGATTGATGACGGACGTGACGCATGTCAGAGGCAATGACGAGACTCAAGTATTCGGTTCAGGAGGATAGGTTCATGTTTGTTTAAAAAATATATAATAAATAAAGAGTGGGTCAGACTAGACAGCAAGTACACACAGATGGTCACTTAAAAAGTGGCAGACCGAATGAAGGAAAAAGAAACAAACCTGGCCGTATAAAAAACGTTGGCCCTTTTAAGACCTGTCTGGCGAGTGAGGCTGAGGCCTGAAGCTACCAAACAAAACTCTTAGTCTCTTTTTTTCTGTTCTTCATTTTTATGTTTGCTTGCACGCATGTGCAAGAAACATAGTGCCATCATCCGAGTTTTTGGAGGTGTGTCAGCCCTCTTCCAATTCAGTCAGTGTGTTTGCAGGCGTGGCCGCAGTTCTCCAATGCCTGCTGGAGCTGTCTATGACAGCTCCAAAATGCAGTGGCGTACAGTTGAAAGGGGGAGCTACACTTCAGTGAGCAGCGAACAGATATCGCCTGCTCATGCGCGCTCCCCTCACACACACACACACACACACACACACACACACACACAGCCGCGTGCTGCCCCCATGCACACTGTATAGCCGACAGGGGTGCCCAATCCCCTGTCGGCTGTGCTGCGCCCCGAAACACAGGTCCATATGCCACGCTGGGGTGCCCACCTAAGCGTGGCTACCCTAAATATAACCGGCCAGGTGCCCAATCCCCGTCGGCTCCACTTCTCTCCCCAGTACAGGGTACCACACTGGGAGCCCACCCCAGTGTGGCAACAATGCTATGGCGACGGGGTGCCCATTCCCCGCCGGCTCCACGCCCCCAACCAGCCGCTTCTGCCACGCTTGGGAGCCCACCCCAGCGTGGCAAATGTCCCTGCATCGCCATCATTAAAAACCCTGAAAATCAAAAAACAGTCCTCGCTGTGTCTGCACCCACCCGTGCCCACCCACTGCGCACCCTGCCTCCACCTCCCTCACCCCATACTTACCTCCAGTCCGGCAAGCGAACTTTGGTGGACTGGGAACATGTCTGCACTCTTCAAAACTGACTGCGAACTGAGGAAATGCCGGTAAGCTGTATAATGTATAACGATAGGGTTTTTTCAACTTTTTTGCATATCTCAGGCATTTTTTGGAATTTTGGGCCCAAATTTTCAACCTGGGGTTTTTGGGACCCCTCCTCATGAATTATTGCACTGTCATGGCGTTATTCGGGCCCGAAAGGTGATTTCGCAGTCACTGCGTGAAATCACCTTTCTGGACTGAGTAACGAAATGACACTGCCACTGTCCATAAGATGGGCTCTCAAAAAGCCTATGTTGAAATTTTGGTGGAAAAATTCCTAAAAATGACTGTTTTACGAGCGTGCACTGCGCAGTTCCTACGCATGCTCATAAGTTCGCGAATTTTCAATATTTTCACTCCAGATTTTCAACATTGCCATTTTACCACACCTCCTTATGAGCAGTACAGCTGTCATTTTTCACATCTTGCCCAAAACGTGTTTCCGCCCATGTAGTGCACAATGGCGCAGTCGGTGTGCGAAATCAATGTATGGGACACATTAAGAAAATCACAGTGACACTTTTAATGAGCAGAGGTCTTAAATTGGCTATGTTGAAAATTTGGTGAAAAAATTCCTAAAAATGACTGTTTTACGAGCCCGCGTTGCGCAGTTCTCAGCACGTCGTGTAAGCTTCATGAATTTTCTATATTTTCACTCCAGATTTTCCACATTGCCATTTTATTACACTTCCTTATGAACAGGAAGCTGCTATTTTTCTCACATGTCGCCCAAAATGTGTTTCCAGACATGTAGCTTAATAATGGTAGTCGGTGTGCGAAAGCAATGTTTGGGACAGATTAAGAAAATCACAGTTACACTGTTCATAAGCAGAGTGTCTTAAATGGCTGTGTTGAAAATTTGGTGACAAAAGTCCATAAAATGACTGTGTTACGAGTCAGCATTGCACAGTTTCCACGCACCGTAAGTTCATGACTTTGTAATATTTTCAGTCCAGATTTTCACCAGTTGCATTTTTCCACACTTCCTTATGAACAGTACAGCTGTCATTTCACAACATGGCCGAAATGTGTTTTCACACTTTCAGCGAGATGTACATGGTCGCTAGGAAATCATTGTTCGGACAGATAAAGAAAATCCCAGTGACACTGTTCATGATCGGAGGTCCCAAAATGCCTGAGTTGACAATCTGCTGTAAAATGCCCACACTAATTACATTACGGGTGTGCGTTGCACAGTTTCTATGCACGTCACGACTTCACCAGTTTTAATATTTTTACTGCAGATTTGCAACATTGCCATTTTTTTCCACCTCCCCATGAACAGTACAGGGCTGTCATTTTCACATCCTGTTCGAATGTGTTTTGCACCTGTGGTGCTAAATGCCGTAGTCGCTGTGCATAGGCAGCTTTCCAACAAACTGATATTGCCACTGTTCATGAGGTGGGGTCTCAAAAAACATGTTGAAAATTTGGAGTGAAAATACCAACGAATGCCTGGGCTGTTAGGGTTTCCAACCATAATGCTCCACCCTGTAGAGAATGACAGGCATCAGGGGTGTGACTTGGGATTCTTGCCTGTAATGCTCATACCATTCCACACCCTGCAACCAGTGAGAGGCATGGAGGTATGCCTTGGACTCTTCGGCCCCAAAGTTCACCCCATTCTCCTATACTGCACCCATCTCACCATATTTCCTAATGGAATGGGGTGCGCATAAGGGCCAAAGACTCCAAGGCACACCGTGACACTTGTCAGTGTTTGCAGGGTAGGGTGTGGTGAAATGGCGTGGCCGTTATGCCTGACGACCCAAAGGCACACCCCAATGCTTGTCACTCTCTGCAGGGTGGTGGTGGAGTTGGCTTCAGTTTAATACTTCACTGCCATTCCTATTATGCAGCTCTGTAACTTCTGCACTACCAATGCCAATGCCAGCAAGCAAACATTCGGCATTGACAAATGCTTGTTCTCCATGTGTTTGCAGCCCTATCAGTATCTACAGTTCTTAAACTTCCACCCATTTCTGAGATTATCTTTAAGTTCTGCAGGTTGTTTGTTCTTCAGAGAGTCCCTGAATTTTGATTTTATGATATTTATTTTACTGAAGCCACATTCACATCCAGCGCTAGCCACTGGTATAACCATTGCAGTGTGATTTATGTTTTCAAACTCTGGAAATGCACCTGGATGCTATTTCAGTACAACTTAAGAAAATTGCTGGAATGACAGAAATCAGCAGTAATCATTTGAGACCATGATCTGTTTTAGTAAAATTAATTCCTTTTTTTTTGCAGATGCTGTTGATAGGTCAGAAAAGCTGAAGTGCTACACAGTTTTGTCTAGAGGCTCTTTACCATAGATATTGAAATTAGCTCTTGGTTTCTCAGCTGCGGTTCTTTTGGATTCTAAAATGGAGAAGTAGCTTATTATGTCAAAGGTTTCATGGAGGAAATGTCTGTCCAGTTCCATAGGTGCCAGAACAGGGGGGGCCTTTAGGGCCATGGCCATACCACTTTCATAAGTGGCCCCATCAGTTTTTGCAATCATGTTAATTTATTACTAGGAGAAATTTTACCCCTTACATCCTTGGCCCTACCACTTTTCAGACCCTTCTGGCACCAGTGTCCAGTTCATCAGTTAAAGCACTGATGTATCTGCTCTGTAAGTTATCATAAGCTGGTCGCTGAATGTGAAAGTCAAAGTACTTATCACCTTTGCACTTATTGCCTTAAAGATCAGTATCGAAAAATTGTCTTTCTGATGGACCTGGGTTTTCAGTGAAAGACCGTGCAACCTCTTTTGTACTCATGACCATTGATAGCAAAGCAGAGGAATCGAGATGTTTCCTGTGGAAATGTTTTGAAAGAGGAACAATATGTGACAAGATGTCCAGCATTATGAGATAAAGAGCCACAGAATTAAAGTGACATACAGACAGCAGCAGTTCTTTCGCTTTGTCACTGTCTGGAATATTGGGTGAAATCATATGTCCTAACACATCTATTAATGATTTAAGAGTCCTACACACAACAGACACTGCACCGTAAATGGACAGCCACCAAATTGCATGAGGCTGACAGTATTTCAGAATTGGTTCTTCCAGCTGTTTCTGTAGTTCATGCAGTTTACTTCTTACAGCAGAATTACTGAAGAAAATGAAGATGGACCTTGGGTCTCGTTGATATTTCTCCACTTGTTCCACTGACTGAGTCACATCACTGGCACACAAGGCCAACCGATGTACCGCGTACTCCAGTCAATTCAGGGTTATTAATCCGTTCTCAGTTTTTGTACTACACCTTGATGACAGCCAGTCATAACTGATGCTCCATCAATACAGACAGCAGCAAGTTTTCTTTACCTGCTGTAATGCCCTTGTCATTCAGAGGTTGACAATGTGCCTGGAAAATAGTGTCAGCCTTTCCATCAGTAAATTCTAAGTTGCAGTAAATCTGAGTATATGGGGTATTGTTGTCTAAGTATCATATGTAAACTGTTAGTCTCTTGCTGTTGCTAATGCCTGTGGACTCATCCAGTATCAGGCTTACCACTGGACTATTCTTCACAGCAGCTTCCAGCTTGTCCACCATGGTCTGTGCAGTGGCCTCATGCACTTCAGACAGTCCAACCGCATTCATGTAGGTGCCGTAAGCCCCCTATGCTTTGAAGTCTTTAATGTATGGGAACTCCATTTCCTTGAGAAACTGAACTCCTTTACCAAACATTGTGTTAAGTAGCTCATTTTCAGCAATGAAATATGCAGTTCTCAGAAGCTCTTTAAGCTGGTCATCCTTTTTTTATGTTTGCTTGCACGCATGTGCAAGAAACATAGTGCCATCATACCAGTTTTCCAGAGGTGTGTCAGCCTCTTCCAGTTCAGTCAGTGTGTTTGCAGGCACGGTCACAGAGCGCCAATCACTGCTCCAGCTGTCTATGACAGCTGAAAATGCAGTGGCATACAGTTGAAAGGGAGAGCTCCGCTTGAGTGAGCAGAGCTCTCCCCTCCACACACACACACACACACACACACACACACAGGCGCGCACACACGCACACTGCGTGCTCATGTGGACACTGTACGGCCGATGAGGGTGCCCAATCCCCGCCGGGTTGCACGCCCAAAGAGTCCAGGTGCCACGCTGGGAGCCCACCCCAGCATGGCAAAATGGTGTTATGGCCAACGGGGTACCCAATCCCCGGCCGGCTCCACTGTCTCTCCCCCATGCTGTCGCTGGACGGGGTGCCCAATCCCTCGTCGGCTCCACTGTCTCCCCGCTAGAGGGGTGCCACGCTGGGAGCTCACCCCAGCGTGGCAACAGATGCCATGGCTGGACGGGTGCCTAATCCCCGTCGGGCTCCACGCCTCAGTTGTCCTTCTGCCACGCTGGGAGCCCACCCTGTGTGGCAAATGTCCCACGCCGTCTTTTACAAAAAACCTGTAAAGAAAAAGGTCCCTCGCAGTCTCCCTGCCCCTCCACAACCCGCACCCACCCACTGCGCACCCTGCCTCCCCCACCCCCCCTCACCCCATACTTACCTCCGGAGTCCGGCGCGATGATCTTCGGTGGACCGGGAACACGTCTGCACTCTTCAAAGCTGACTGCGAACTGAGGAAATGCCGGTAAGCTGTATAATGGGATAGATAGGGTTTTTTCAACTTTGTTGCATATCTCAGGCATTTTTGGAATTTTTGCACCAAATTTTCAACATGGGATTTTTGGGATCCCTCTTCATGAATTCTTGCACTGTCATGGCGTTACTCGGCAAGGGTGATTTCCGCAGCCACCGCGCCGAAATCACCTTCCGGAATGATTAACAAAACGACACTGCCAGTGTTCATAAGGTGGGCTCTCAAAAGCCTATTTTGAAATTTGTGGAAAAATTGTAAAATGACTGTGTTACGAAGCGCAGTATGCATGTAGTTCCTACGCACGTCGTAAGTTTGAGACTTTTCAATATTTTCACTCAGATTTAACATTGCCATTTTACCACACCTTCTTATGAGCAGTACAGCTGTCATTTTTCACCTCTCACCCAAAATGTGTTTCCACTCCATGTAGCGCATAATGGCAGTCAGTGTGTGCAAAATCAATGTACGGACACATTAAAAAATCACAGTGACACTGTTCATGAGCAGATGTCTTAAAATGGCTATGTTGAAAATTTGTGAAAAAATTCCTAAAATGACTGTTTACGAAAGGCATGCTATGCAGTTCTTACGCACGCCGTGTTTGCGAATCTTTCAATATTTTCACTCCAGATTTTCAACATTGCTTTTACCACACCCTCCTTATGAGCAGTACAGTTGTCATTTTCACATCTTGCCCATAATGTGTTTCTGTTTTATGAAGCACAATGGCGCAGTCGGTGTGCAAAATCAGTGTATGGGACACGTTAAGAAAATCACAGTAGACTGGTCATGAGCAGAGGTGTTAAAATGGCTATGTTGAAAATTTGGTGAAAAATTCCCCAAAATGACTGTTTTAAGGTGCACGTTAACGCGGTTCCTCATGCGGCTGGCAAGTTAGCGAATTTGTAATATTTGCACACCATATTTTCAACAGTGCCATTTTACTGCACTTCCTTGTGAGCAGTGCAGCTGTCATTTTTCACATCTCGCCCCAAATGTGTTTCCGCACATGTAGCGCACAATGGTTCAGTCGGTGTGCGAAAACAATGTTTGGGACAGATTAAGAAAATCACAGTGACACTGGTCATGAGCAGAGGTCTTAAAATGGCTATGTTGAAAATTTGGTGACAAAATTCCATAAAATGACTGTGTTACGAGTGAGCATTGCGCAATTTCCACGCACCCTCGTAGGTTCATGAATGTGTAATATTTTCAGTCCAGATTTTCACCAGTGGCATTTTTCCACACCTCCTTATGAACAGTACAGCTGTCATTTTCCACAACATGGCCGCAGTGTGTTTTCACACTTTCAGTGCAGAGATGCGTGGTCGCTGTGGGAAATCATTGTTCGGAACAGATAAAGAAAATCACACTGACACTGTTCATGATCGGAGGTCCCAAAATGCCTGTGTTAACAATCTGCTGTAAAAATCCCCAAACTAGTTACATTACGGTGTCGTTGCACAGTTTCTACGACGCCCGTGACTTCACCAGTTTTTAAGATTTTCACAGCAGATTTTCAACATTGCCATTTTTACACCTCCCCGTGAACAGTACCATTGTCATTTTTCACATCCTGTTCAGAATGTGTTTTTGCACCTGTGGTGCCAAATGCCATAGTCGCTGTGCAAAAGCAGTTTTCGGCTAGCAAACTGATATTGCCACTGTTCATGAGGTGGGGGTCACAAAAAACCTTGTTGAAAATTTGGAGTGAAAATACCAACGAATGCCTGAGGCGTTAGGGTTTCCGACCATAATGCCCCACCCTGTAGAGAATGACAGGTATCAGGGGTGTGACTTGGGATTCTTGCCTGTCATGCTCATACCATTCCACCCCCACCCACACCCTGCAGCCAGTGAGAGGCATCAAGGTGTGTCTCGACTCTCGGCCCAAACTTCACCCCATTCTCCATACCACACCCATCTCACCGTATTTTCTGATGGAATGGGTGCGCATAAGGACCAAAGACCCCAAGGCACACCGTGACACTTGTCAGTGTCTGCAGGGTAGAGTGTGGTGAAATGGCGTGGCCGTTATGCCTGACGACCCAAAGGCACACCCCAATGCCTGCCACTCTCTGCAGGGTGTTGGTGGGGTTGGCTTCAGTTCAATATTTTGCTGCCATTCCTATTATGCAGCTCTGTAACTTCTACACTACCAATGCCAATGCCAGCAAGCAAACATTCGGCATTGACAAATGCTTGTTGCAGTAGCCTTATCGATCGTCTTTGCCACTGCATGATGGTTTTATTCAGAGTCCATTTTTTTATGTTTTAGTATGAGCAGTGCTACCAGAATGTCTTATGGTCAATGTTTTGTAACAAGTGCTTTTAAAAGCAATGGATGCATAAGGATTACAAGCAGAACAGCTCATCTGGCCACTGTCTTTGTCAAACAACAACCAGTTATAAATCTTTCGCTATCTTTGTTGGAATTTGTCTTTTTTTTTTAGAGGAGCTGCAGCTTGGTGCAGTGTCTGTTGTGTCTGGCTTATCAATTATTAATTCTTGCGGCTTGAGTTCTGGTGCAGGCTCTGGAACGTCAAATACTATCTACGCCCTCTTCATTTTGTCTTTTTTCTAGTACTTCTTCAGGGGTCGGCAAATATTATCTACACCCTTTTTCCTGTCGCCTTTTTTCTAGTACTTCCTCAGGGACTTCTTGCACACTTGGTTGCCTTTTTTTCAGCCAGGTCATTAATGATGTACGGTGTGCCACGTCACAGTTTTTTTATCTAAGTTCTTGGGACACAGCCGCAGGTTGCAAACCTCACTCCATTCAAGTTGTTTCCCAACAGTGCTGTTTCTTGCACAAATTGTTTATTTATTTTTTTTATTCTTTTAACATCCAGCTTTTCTTGGGACACACAGGAGCCAGGTTATGGACCTTGCTTCCCTTTCAACTACTTCCCCACAGTTTTTTCCTGCAGAAGTTATTTTTTATTTATCTGTTTAGTTTTTTTAAGTCTTTTAACATACAGCCTTTCTTGGGACACACACGATCCAGGCTACAGACCTTCACACTCCTCAGTTTCCCCTTAAAAATAGTTTCTGGCAGCAACTGCTTTGGTGTTGGCCCAGGTCCCTCCTTTCGGCACCTAGATTTTTTTTTTTTCAGTTTACCCAGGCAGGCACCATCTTCTTTTTCATCTTTTGTTTTTGGACCCAGGGCAAGTCCTTTGTTAACTTCTGAATGACAAGTGCAAGTTGGGCAACAGTTCTTTTTTTTAATTGCAGCCTGTTGGTGTTACAGGCCAAACCTCCTTCCCTCTCTATTCACCCCTAAGAATCTTTTTTCTGTCCCAGGCACCCTTATTTCATTATGCTCTAGTCTCCCCTTAAGTTTTGATATACAGAATCAATTTGTGCGGGGTCAAAAATAAATGCCCATTTTATTTATTTGTAAACTTTATTAAGATATTTTGCAAATAAACAAATATCAACAATATAGAACATCACATGATAATGTCGAAGCCGTAAAGTGAACCATAAAAACATAAACAGTCTACAAGAAGACTGCTGTGTCACATTCTGTCTGTGCCTGCTGCAGCTTTTCTCTTTTTTTATCTTAAATCATTCTGCAGTCTTCACCAATGGCCACTGACTGGCTGCCTGTTCTTGGCTGCCACAAGCCTCAGCCATGCCTATATCTCCATTTCTCACCGGCATTGCGTCACTTTTTTGGGGGGAGGTTAACTATTTCTGATCAAAATGGCTCGACCCTTTCACCACCACCATAGCCAGCAGTCGTCCTCATGCTGTCTCACCTCTCTGTTTTTATCTTATCCATCGACTCATTGGCTCTTCCCTCGACCTGCTTCCTGCTCTGAAATGGTGGCTCCTGCTCGCAGTGCTGCGATGTCTCTCTGTAGTCCAGTCATACACAGCAGTCACGCAAGAGCAGTGGAGGATGAGAAAGGTGCGTGCACTGGACCACTAGGGGTGATGGAAGCCCCCCCCAAAAAAGGGCAGACTCAATGGAAAGTACCATAGAAGGTGCTGTATGGCACTTTGCACAGTGCTAGGCGAGTGCTCAGTGTGTGCAGGACTGACCCACATGGGGGGGGTCCAGAATATGCTGGGGGGGCTAAAAATAGCGTGAATGGTGCAGTTCCCCCCCATGAACTTTAAGCCCTGCTTTATGGGTCGAAGGTCTTTCTTTCCTATTTTCTTACGTTCCTGTGTAGCAGGCCTATTGGCAGCCTTACCTTTATAACATGCTGTCGAAACACTGCTGATCTTTACACACTGCAGAGGCAGTTACCTTAGGTCATTTATTAAAGTCCAGTGCGACAGAGTAACCATGACTTTTCACCTCTAATGTATTTTAAACATTTAATTTTTGTTTGCTGCTGTTGTCACAATTCCTCTTAAACTTGATAGATTATATCCCTTAAATGGTTCCACGCAAGACATGATGAATCCAGTAGACTATGAAGTGTTGCCTAGGAAATAAGGTCAAAGGACATATAGTTTGTTTGTTTTCAGTTTGCAACAGCAACCTAGTTTTTATTGACAGTTGGTAAGCATAGTCTACAAAAATATAAAGAAAGCATCTCTAATGTGTAGTGTGTGAATTCTTCATAGTGTTTTGTTTTCCTTTTTTATTTGAAAGTGTCAAAATAATCATTTATTGCTTTTGTTTATAACACAGTACCGTTTTTAGACCAGACTTCCTGATGGGGTTTGTTTATTCCTTATATCTGAATTTCTTGGTGTCATTTAACGTCTTATTAATTGTCCCTAGAAAAGTATCTTATAGAAACACCTCCTGCGTTCCACTGTGGGGAAATTACATAGAAACATAGAATTTGACGGCAGATAAGGACCGCTTGGCCCACCCAGTCTGCCCATTTCCCTACCTGATGGATAAGCTGCAGATCCTAGTTAACCAGCAGCCTACTTCTTCCTACCCCCACCCCCTAGAATTTCCTTATGACTGTCCCATGCATGCTTGAATTCCACCACTGTTTTTGACTCCACAACCTCCTCTGGAAGGCCGTTCCATACATCCACAACCCTCTCTGTGAAAAAATACTTCCTTAAATTACCTCTGAGCAGCCCCTTCTATCTTCAAATTGTGTCCCCTTGTTCTTGCACACCTCTTTTTTGAAAGATGCTACCTCTTGGACTTTGTTGATTCCCTTGAGATACTTGAAAGTTTCTATCATGTCCCCTCCTCCCTCCTTTCCTCGAGGCTATACATATTAGCTCCTTAAGTCTCTCTTCATTAGTCTTCCGTGCAGACCCTGCACCATTTTAGTTGCCCTCCTCTGGACAGCTTCCATCCTGTCTATGTCTTTATGGAGATTGGTCTCCAGAACTGCACGCAGTACTCCAGATGTGGTCTCACCAGCTGTCTGTACAGAGGGATAATAACTTGTTTTCTACTGGTGATGCCTCCTTATGCATCCCAGTATCCCGCCAGCCCTCCTTCTGCCCTCTCACATTGCTTGCCCACCTTTAGGTCATTTGATATGACTACTCCCAGGTCCCTTTCCATTTTGTTGTTGTAGTATCTCACCCCCATTGTGTACTCTTCCCTGGGTTTTGTTTCCCAGGTGCATTACCTTGCACTTCTTAGCATTGAATCTAAGCTGCCATACATTTGACCATTCCTCTAACCTTGCCAAGTCCTTCTCATCCTTCCACCCCACCTTGTGCATCAACTCTGTTGCAGATCTTTGTGTCATCTGCAAAGAGACATACTTTTCCTTCCAGTCCCTCTGCAATGTCGCTTATAAAGACATTGAAGAGGACCGGTCCTAATACTGAACCCTGCGGTACCCCACTACTAACCTCCATTTTTTCAGAGTGGACTCCATTTACTATTACTCTCTGTGTCCTATTCTCCAGCCAGTTCTTTACCCAGGCTGTCATCTTGGGACCCACTCCCAGGCTGGCTAACTTGTATATTAATCTTTTGTGTGGGACTGTGTCAAATGCCTTTCAAAGTCTAGGTAGGCCATGTCCACAGCCCCTCCCTGATCAACTACTTTGGTCACCCAGTCAAAGAAATCTATCAGATTTGTCTGGCATGACCTTCCGCTGGAATCCATGCTGCCTTGGGTCCTGTGCCCTCTGGCTTCTAGATACTCAACAATTCTTTCCTTCAGAAGTGATTCCATCATTTTCCTACCACTGAGGTTAAACTAACATGTCTATAGTTTCCTGCTTCTGCCTTGCTCCCACTTTTGTGAAGGGAATCACATCTGCCTTCCTCCAGTCCTCAGGTACTACCCCATCCTCCCATGATTTGTTAAAGAGGGTAGTCAGTGGTGTCACTAGTTCTACCTTAGTTCTTTTAGAATTCTGGGATGAATCCCATCAGGCCCCATTGCTTTGTCCACCTTCAGTTTTAAGAGCTCTTTCAGAACCCTTTCTTCTGTAAATGGGCTGGTATCAACTTCTGTATCCAGAGTGTTTCTACTGTTTGTTTTGGTACCTCCCTCTTCCTTTGTAAATACTGAGCAAAATATTTGTTTAGTATCTCTGCCTTTTCACAGTCACCCTCTGCCCACCCTCCTCCCCTTTATTAAGCCTCACTATCCCTCCTTGGTCTTCCTTCGCTCCCTGATGTACCTATAAAAGGTTTTATCCCCCTTCTTAACTGAGTTGGCTATCTTTTCCTCGGTTTGGACCTTTGCTGTTCTGACTGCCTTTCCAGCTTCCTTTTGCTTTAACTGATACAGTTCTCTGTCCTGTTCCTTCTGTGATTCCTTGTACTTCCTGAATGCTTTCTTTTTTCTTGAACCTTCACTGCCACTTCCTTGAGAACCATAGTGGTTTCTTACCTCGCTTCGTTTTGTTTATTTGCTTTACACAAAGGCTTGTTACCTCTGTGATGGCAATTTTATTATTCCATTGTTCTTCCACCCCTCCTTCCTGCCCATTTGCTAGTGCATTCCTTAGGCACTCACCCATTTTGGCAAAGTCAGCCCTCCTAAAATCCAGTACCTTTGTCTTTGTATGGCTTGACTCTATTGCTGTGTTTATTGTGAACCATACTGTTCGATGGTCACTAGTTCCCAGATGGCTACCCACTTCTACATCTGTGATCCTGTCTTCATCTCCATTTGAGAGAACCAGGTCTAAGATTGCTCCTTCTCGAGTGGGCTCCAATACTAGTTGTCTAAGGCATGACCCTGTAGGGTATCTAGAATAACCCCACTCTTAGAAGTGGCTGCTGCAACTGCACTCCAGTTAACATCTGGCATATTCAGATCACCCATCAGCAATATCTCCTTTATCTGCCATTCTAAGTATACTTTCTATCATTTCCTTGTCCATTTCCTCCCCTGAGGGGGGTCTGTACACAACCCTCATGCGGATTGTGGTGCCATTGCCTGCCTCCAAATTGACCCACAGTGCTTCTTCTCCTCCCTGTTTTCCTTTTGTTCTGTTGCTTTGATTTTCTCTCTTATGTAGAGAGCTACTCCTCCTCCTCTTTACCCTCCCTGTCCCTCCTGTAGATAGGTGTATCCTGGTATGTTTACGTCCCAGTCATGGTTCTGTGTGTACCATGTTTCTGTGACTGCTACTGTATATCCAGATCTTCCTCCTCCATCAAGGCCACTAATTCAGGAAGCTTGTTACCCAGACTACGGGCATTGGTACTCATTGCTCTCCATTTTTGATGGCTTTACCTTCTGTAGCTGCATCCCCCACTGACCTTTTCTACCTTGGTCTTTTTCTCATTTAGTACCCTGTTTTGTAGGGGGAGGCTGGGATTTTCCTGCTGCTTATCAGTGCCTCCCCCCTTGACTAGTTTAAAGGCTTGCCAATGAAGCATTTAACCGATTGCCCAAAAGACTTGTTCCTTCCTGGACAGATGCAGACCATCCTGCCAGTATAGGCTGGTGTCCCTCCAGGTGGAACCCCAGTCCCCAATGAAGCCAAACCCTGTGCTCCACACCATTTTTTCAACCATTTGTTAAACTGCATGGTGCAGTACCTCACACCATGCCACTGACAAGCAGCACCTCTGAGAAGGATACTGTGTGTGCTACTTGTCTTAAGCCCTACCCAACTCTACAAAGTCCTTCTGCACTGCTCTAATCTCATGATGAGCTAAGTCATTTATCCCTAGGTGGACAATGACGTCCAGCTCAGACTCCCGTGCAACTGTTCTCGTGATCCTAAGGATACGCTTCCTGTCCCTCTAAGCCATGGCACCAGGCAGGCACCTTACTTCAGTTTTCCCTGCTCCCCCCAGTTCTATCCCCCTAATAATTGAGTCCCCCACCAGGAGCTGCATTCTTTCCCTGTGGTGCCCTCTGCCTCCTTCCTGAGGGCCTTCCTTGTGACAGTTGTCTGCACCCTCCTTAGTCTCCTCTGCGGGTGCATCCATAGGGGAACTATGCTCCCCAGAATGGTGTATGGATGGAGTGGAACAACTGACTGGGTGTGCCTCTGTTCCACCACCCTTACCCTCCTGAGCCCACTGTGGTCCAACTGCTGTGCTTTCTTTGCAACCTCTGAGGTAGTGGTGGTGGCTCTGGTGCTCCCTGGATGGGGGAGGTTCCCTTGCCACTGTCCAGTGTGGCCTGAAGACGGGCAACTTCCTTCCTCAGGGCAGACAGTTGTCTGCAAACAGGGCAGCATCTCAGCCTCCAGAAAGACTCCCGGAAGACTGCTGCCCCACAGCCATTACATTGTACTACTCCCCACATAACTGTCTACCTTGTTTAGTTTTTTTTTTTGTGTGTGTGTGTCTGATTGGTGCGTTATATAGAAATATATGTATTTATATAATGTGTATGCTTATATTGTCAGTGCAGTGTGCTAGACAGGATATGACAGTGATATGTACCTTGCCCTCTTGAGGATTACCACATATTATCAGCAGAAGCAAATGGTTGCAACCTTGCCTTTGAAGGCAGCATTGTCTAGGAGCTAAAGTACAGGCCTAGGAACAAGAAAAGCCATGTTAAAATACCACCACTGAGCCGGCCCAGTGGCGCTGAGGGTTGAGGCACTGGATGCCACACTTTGTGCTACGCCAGTGACCCGGGTTTGGGAACAGACTCGGGTCAGCGGGGGTTGGCTGGGTGAGGGAGGATTGAGCATCCCAACGGATGCTCTCCTCCCTCTGGGGTGAGATACCGGAGTGCTGTATGCACCTGACACCCTAAGACAGCCGGTGGAAACGCGGGCACTCAAGGGGTTGGTGGCTCCGTTCGTCGGAGTCGGGGAGGAGAGACGCTGTTGGGTACTTGGGAGAGACGTGTGTTAGCACGTCACCTCTATGGACGTACATCCTCACGCCGGTGTCTCAGAGGGTTATGGGTAAGGGACAACAGAAAAACGGAAAAAAAATCGTGGTGGTCCTAGATGACGACTGTTCCGAGCCATCCAAACCACCAGTTCCGGGACAGCCCCCGCTGTGCAGGTGGGGGCAGAAGGAGAAGGCACTCTAGGGGCAGATCCTGAGCAGAGGAGGCTGGCATGGGGTTGAACAGCCCGAAGGAGCGGGCACCGAGGGCAGGTAGGAGGGGACAAACAGAAAGTTAGAAAAAAATAATAATAAAATATCACCACTGTCACTGACTCAGTGTGACCTTGAAAAATTCAGTTGACCTCCCTGTTCTGCAGCGACTTGCCCCCCCCGCCGCCAGCTTTACACTTGTGTATAAGCGGTACCTTCCTGAATCAAAGATGTAGCTCATTTGAGCTTTCTTAGGTAAAACAATGTGTAGAAAAAAAAATACCTTTTAAGGAATGCTCTTCTAAAGTTAATGTAATAGCTGTATAGTTTATGCTTAGGAGCAGAAACGGAGAATGTAACAGCAGAAAAAGGCATGCTGGCCCACCCACTCTTACTTTCTGCACAAACCTTGCCTTTTACTTGTGTAAACAGCTCCAATACAATGTGGGACAGTTCACTGTTTTTGTGGTACAAGAAGAACTTTACATGTAAATTGTGTAGCACTTGAGAGGTGTGGTTGTAAAGAGGGTTCTACACTTGTAGAAAAATGGTAAGTGCTGCTGAAATTCATTGTCATTTGGTGAATTTCAGTCTTGAACAGATTTTGGAGCGGTGCAGTGAAATTAACCCTTGCTATGCCGCCAGCGTGTATATATGCCCTAAAAAACGATATATTCAAAATCTTCTGGCAGCCTAAGGGTTAAGAGGGGAAGAAGGATTTGAATGGTGACCCTCCCCATTTGGGCAGGTCGTGTGCTGTCAGTCACTACTTCAATAACTGTTAGAGAGCCATGTGGGCAACATGAAAGTGGATGATCAGGGATCACTCTGAATGAGGCAGTACATGTATCGTTTGTTTCAGACTGCTCAGTACATCACGCAGATAAAAGAAGCACTGTGACTGAAATGAAATGAAATGAAATACTGTAGGTGTTTGTTACATGAATGGCCAGATTGCCGGTCTAAGAACAGGATGGCCTTGTTCACAGTGTTCAACCTACCACACAAGAACCAAAAGTGAAAAAGTACCTCATTATGTACCAGATTAAGGAGACCTTGAGGTTGAGTTACTTCATCAAAGAACTAGGAGCCAGCCAGGAGATTATTTTCGGACTCTCTGCTTAGCCACGGTCTCACTGTGTTACCCTGGCTGAGTCACTTGACCTCCCTGTACTTCAGTTTTCCTCCCAGCTGTAAAATTGGGTAAATGCAGTGCCCCACTGTACATCAGATGTTCCAGTTTGGTTGAACTATAGTGGGTGTAATTTTTTTTTACATAAAGAAATCTGCTTTCCCATGGCACTGGATTATTGTTTGTTTTAAAGGGTCTGTGGCAACAGATGTGCCCTAGGTTTAGTCCAACCAAAGTAGCTTGGCTTAGAAAACCTTTCAAACCTCCAGCAAATTCTCCTTCTTTGTTCACATTTCTCAACACTGGACTGCATAGCCACTGCTTGGGGTCGTGAGGGCTGAGCTTTAGCAACTCCTGCTCTTCCCCACCACCAGATCTAGGATACAGCCCAACCCCCCTGATGCCATGCTGCCATCTAAGAACAGACAGGTTTTCTGGTAATCACTGCTTCAACCGATAGAAAATACAACTCAGGGCTTTGTGGACAGGGCTTGTTTTGCCTGAGACTTTCAAACCTTCAGCAAAAAGGTGTTTTCTTCATTTGCAGCTCTCAACACCAGACTGCATAGCCACTGCTTGGGGTCTTGAGAGCAGAGCTTGTCAACTCCTGCTGTCCCCCACCAGTGGATGTGAGGAACCAAACCAACCTCCTGACCCCATGCTGCCATCAAAGAACAGACCGTTTTTCAAGTAATCACCACTCCATCCATGCAAGGGCATGGCTCAGGACTTTGTGAGCGGGGCTTTTTTTTTTCCTTTAGTTTAGTCTTTGGTAACCGGGTAAGGCACACTAGGTACAAGTGCCTGTTTTCAGGGGCGACCTGGGAGCACTGGGCAGTTAAGTGACTTGCTCAGAGTCGCACAGTACGTAAGTGGAGGTTGAAATAATCAGACTCAGGCTTGGTGTGCTGGATGTATCAAGCTCGTTCAGACCTCGTTCCTCTAACCTCTAGGCTATACTGCCAGTCCACTCAAAAGTTCTGTTTCCAAGTGGTCCTCTACACTGCGGTCTGGAACAGTAAGAGCTGCGAACCAAAGGCTAGTGTAGTTTACATTTGGTGTCTGCCGTGGGCGTCAGCCATGGAGACAGCAGATGGTCAGCCACTCTACCTGTTTTGAGTAAGTTTGTGCTCCTGTTTCTCAGAGGAACAGATAAGGGGAGTAAAGGAGTATTTTACTACCAGTTTCGCATGATTTACTCCAACATTCTGGTTTTAGGAATGTGTTTCCTACCCTGTATATTTACAGTATGTTGGTATATACACACAAAATTGGCAGCAGCACTCAATGCTACTAGCCATGGATCAACACACTAACAGACTGTCAGCAGTAAAAGTGAGGTCAGGAAACAGCACAGGTATTAGTTGCGTACATGCATGAGACTGTTTGAGGAGTTGTGCACTGAATGGCAAAAAGGGCAGTTGCAACATAAAATATTAAAAATAGGATCTCTGCACTACATAGCAGTTGGGAAGTATCTCAAGACTCCTCACTGGTATCAGAGAAGGAGGATCAGTGGTTGCTGACACCCAGTGGAACTGTGACCTTTTTTAGAGATGGGCGTCTGAGACAGATCAATGCGTGGTATTACTACCATGCAGATGAAAATACTACCAGGGTGAAAGTAGCTAGCAGTGAATACTCCCCAGCCCTAAAAATTATCTGGACCCTTCTGTGACTCTTGCATTGTTATCCTCATTTTGTGAACTGAACTGACTTGTGAATTGTATTGCTCACTTTTGCTTATTGAACTGTATTGCTCAGTTGTCTTCTGATCTGCATTGCTCATTGCTGCCTTCTGTACTGCATTCGGTCACTGTTGTACTGTATAATATATCTAATTGACTATATTGCTATAGTTTGCGCTGCCTAACAGTATGCATTCTTTGCTGTTCCCATCTCTGTGATTTACCTACTTAGTCTCCCTCTCTGTCTGTGGCCATATAATCCCCCCTCCTCCCAGTTAATTTCAGTATCTGACTTCCTCCCTATCTGTTTGAAGTCCTCATCCTCCTCACCATCCAAGTCTGGCTTCCACTCTATCTGGGTGAAGCCCATATCCTCATACACTTTCAGATGAGGCTTTCGAACTCTCTCGGTGTAGCCCTCAAACCTCCAACCAAAATTAATTGCAGGCTTCCTCCCTACTGGGTGTAGCCTTCATTCCCCCCATCATATCAGCTCCCCCTCCTGGTAGCAGCTGTATCCCCACAAAGTTTTACAGCTCATTACAGGGCAGCCACTTCTCCATTTACACTGCTTGTAACCCTGTCCCTCCTAGCTACCCTCTTCTTCTCCCGCCACCTCCACCTATCCATGCCCTCTCCCTTCCATTCCTCCCACCCTCCCTTCCTCCTGCCTCCACTTTCTTTCCCACTCCCCCAGCATCCTGGTTGCAGCCTTCTCCTAGGATTCACCTTGAAGTACTCAGGGGCATCTGCCTCTCCTCCCTTCCTTGCCTTCCTCCTACCTCCTCTCTTTCCGTCTCTCCCTGCAGACATCTCATAGGCTCCCTCAACCTTCTAGTCTCCTTGTTGCTTATATTAGCAGGTGACATTGAGCTCAATCCTGGCCCTGCCCAGACATCCCTCTCACCTTCCTAGAGATCCGAGAGTGGATCATGTCTGTCACAGATTCATTCAGCAGATCAGGCCCTCTACTCCCAAAGTGCCAACCTCTGAGTGCAGTCTTGTGAACAGTGTAACAGACAAGGTAACCCTCTTGTCTGTTTTTGTGAGTTCGGATCAACCTTTGGTCTCAGTTCTGGAGGGATTCAAACTATTAACCTCTTGCTAGCATACCCAGTGCACAGGCTCAGATATATCTGTCTTCGGGGGGCCAGATATCTTTGCCTGTGGGCACCTAACCAGGTATTCGGCAATGAATTCTTAAAACTTAATGTAACCCCTAGATGGCGCTATCCAAGGGGCTACTACCCCTGCCTGATTTGCCACTAACAGGTTGAGGGGCCTGGATCCAATGGCGGGTGCCTCCACCCAGAGGTCAGGGTTTGCAATAGTTAAACTAACTGGTCACAGCCCTCTGGGACACTGCAACCCCCTTTCTTCCCACTAGTGGCCCACACAATATATCAGAATTACCTTCACAGTATACACTTACCCCCAGGACTGGTTCCGCACTGGGACCTCCTGTGAAATGAGATACAGTGCAACAATCACAGTACAGTACTTTAACATAGACAAATACCTCAGGCAGTATAACTTTGCTGAAACAAGCAGCTCTGATTTATTTGGGGGATATAACAAGGACAGGGGAAATCAGGTTAATTAGCTTATCACTCTAATAATCACCTATGGCTCTGTGCACAGGCCTATCCCTATCAGTTACTGTCCCTGGGTACCCAAGCCCCTAGTGGCTAGTCCAAACCGTGGCAGCTGGTAGGGGCCCTTTCACACAGAGAAAAGGAAAATTAAACAGTCAGCAGTACAGTAATTCCATTTGATTTAATGTGGCAATTCAACAGGGAGCGACCCTGAATTAGTACTCACGACCTCCAAATAAGATAGGGTCCTTCAATATCAGCAGGGCTACTCTTGAGCTCCAAGAGACTCTTCACACATTTATATGGTAAAAAGAAGTACTATACCAGGCAGGCTGCTTCTCTATCGATCGCAATTACTGCACAATACCGGGAGAACACACAGCAGATTCAGTTCCTGACAGACCGAGTGCAATTCAACAATTTTTCCAGTCTTCTACAGGGTGAGCCTGGTTTCTACTCTTCAGAGATCCTTTGATTCTTCTCACAGGATGGATTCAGTCCTAACAAGCAGTTACACAAGCTGCAGACCGAACTCTGGGCCTTACACACGTTTTTGACTAAAACTGCACACTGAAAAGCACAGGGCTCCTCCTTCTTCACTGCCAAAGCTTAACTGAAACTCCAACCGACAAAACTGGCACTTCCTTTGAGTTCCTCCCAGTTCTTGACTGGATTGGCTGTCACTCACAATAGACTGCTGCTGTTGGTCCAAAAGGTGCTGAAGTCTAAACTACATCTCCCAGAGTCATTGCCCATACAATCCTCTTGTGGCTGGCTCAGATTATGAGTCCAAGTTCTGATTCGTCCAAGGCACCATTTTAGAGCTAGCTTACCCCACACTGATTGGTCCAGTTCAGCAGTTCAAAACCAGAATGGGGAACTAGGCAGACACTGTTCTGACTGCAAATGAAAGCAGGTTAGACAAACTGTAATTTCATTATCACTCTAAATGGTTTCTGGCAAACAGTTACATCTTTCAGATAGGTTCCTTTGCACTCCTAGTGACTGCAAAATGGAGTGAATTGGCAGCAGCTTGAGTGGTACTCAATCAAAGAAACACACAGTCCCCCATACAAACTAATTATGTCTGCAAGCAGACAGCTCTTAAAGAGACAGTACCAGAGGTTCTAAAAACACTCACTGATAAATGGCTTAAACACCAAACACCATTCAGGCTTGGAGCATTCAAGCAAGCTCCTGGAAGTCTTTTGGGAACCCCCATTTGCAGGGGGGTTACATTAATAAAGACCTAAGATTTAAAATGCTTCTGTTTCCAGTTTGGTACCACCATACAAGCTTGTATTTCTTAGCAAAAGAAAGCAATTCAAAGACAGACCAGGTTTGCTCTAAAATTAGAGTTTTTACTAAAATATATAATAATACATCAAACATACAATACAGAACTCTTGTATCACAAGACATACATATCTTTAAACAAAACAAGGTTTAAAACAGTACAATTCCTACAACTATATTTAGATTTTGTCTAGCTTTCTAAACACCTGTTTTCAGTGCTCAGATGTTTCCTTAGTCAGTGTCAGATAAAAAGTGTGTCTATAGTGAAAGAGAATAATCTTTTCAAGCAATATTGGCCAACCCCTTTTGGATGAAGTCATCCAGCCCCTCCTCTGGTCAAATATCTAACAAAAATATATTTTTATACAACCACAGGATGTAATTTTATTAATCTATACTATACAGCTATACAGGATGTATTAATTCTGCAACCTTAGCATAACTCAAGTTTCAATGACACCTCTTTTGATCTCATGCTGTACCCTTTTCACACAGGCTTCATAGGGTCATTTACAACCTTACACCTCTATGTAACATCCTAGCTTCCCTTATTTTAATGTCATAAACCTAGTTTATGATTTCTCGCTTAACAAAATTAACTTAAAAACTCTGTAATTAGCTCAGAGAAACAGGATCCTTAATACAAGTCTTCCAGTAACACATTGTCTCTGAAAAGACTGAGTGTGTGATACAATGCTGTCAGCAGTTCTATTGGCCTGCATCTATCAGCTAAAATCTGGGGTGGGGGGGTGGGATGAGAGAGGTCATTCCTAGAGCATTTGAATTTTCAGCAGAGACATTAATACATTTTATATTTAAAAAATGTAATACAGCACTCAGAACTGGCTGTCTACATCACAGTGTCAACCTCCACAGCCTCCTCCCCAAACCTGACCTACTGCAGCTACTCCTGGTTCACCTTAAGCAAGACGTGATGGTGATCTCCGAGTCGTGACTATCCCCCAAGATCCTGGATACTGCTTTTGCCATCTCCAGCTTCACCATTATCTTATTTTTTTTTAAACTTTCTTTATTGAGTATTTTTGGTAATAAACCAGTCATTACAATACATGTAGGGGTGAAATATATTCTGTTATAACAGTGTTCACAAACAAATATGAACATCACAAAAAAAAAAGAGTCCATTAGCACCCCTCCCACTATGTTACTACAAACGAGATGCTTATCCATATTTTATAGTGGTCCATAAAAGTCCAAGAAGCCCTATGATCGCCAACACACGGGTCACAAGTATTCCAAAATGTTTTCAATGAAGGTTCACACTATATTATCACTGGTTTAGTGCCCCATTCCAAAAATACACTTCAAAAGATTATTGCAAGGAACTACAAAGACATACCTTAAACTGTAATTAAGAGCATTTGCTAGAAGTATAACTAAGAGACCCTGAATATACAGGGTTATTAATCTTAGACATTTAAGCATAGCAGATTTGCTGATGGCATTACATATTAGAAGGATTCCCTATCTGCAAGCCTAACAGTGCTTTATTCAAATTTAACTCCATGCGGGAAACAAAACTTTTAATTTTACAAAAGGAAACGGGTGTTTTGGGGGGGAAGTACCCAGTAGGAAATGAAAGGCGCTGACACTGCCTTCTTGACCATGCAGTCGAGCTACCACACTATTAACCAGAAAGGCTACAAGTGACCATTAAAGATCCCCTGGTTCTACCCCCAGATATCTGCCCTCCCAGTCACAAAACTGGTTATGAGTAGAAACTAACAGGTACTAAGTAAGAACAGTACACAATTTAACCTGTCTACTAAAGGCTATTAGGCCAGTTCAAGTTCAGGTGTCTGATTCAACCTCTGATTGAGCTGCATTCATTCAGGCAGTGAATTCCTGCCTAATCTTTTTCAGTCAGCTTACTTGTATACACAGGATTCGAAAACAGATAAGTCTTACCACCATAATAAATTTTCAGGTGGGCAGGCGGCAAGAGATAGTGGTTAATCCCCAGCTCTCTCAGCACTGACCAGACGCCGTCAAAGCCTTTTCTGCATGCTCTGGTGCTAAAACTTAAATCTGAGAAAAACTTAATGGCTGTGGCTCCCATGCTTGCTCTTTTGGATCATTTCACAGCCAAGAAAAGCTCCTCTCTCTCCTCGGAGGCCCCTGTTATGAGAAGAATGGTGCATGGTGAGGAGTCATCTTGCAGTGGTCCCCCGTGGGGTGATTCAGTAAGCCTGCTTGATGGAAATAGTCGGCTCAAGAGTTACAGCCTCCAGTAGCCAGCCAGCCAAGAAACCCTTCAAATTATCCCCTTCCACATCCTCAGGTAGTCCAATAATGCAGATGTAACCCCTAGATGGCGCTATCCCAGGGGCTACTACCCCTGCCTGATTTGCCACTAACAGGTTGAGGGGCCTGGATCCGATGGCGGGGCCTCCACCCAGAGGTCAGGGTTTGCAGTAGTTAAACTAACTTGGTCATAGCCCTCTGGGACACTGCAACCCCCCTTTCTCCCCACTAGTGGCCCACACAGTATATCAGAATTACCTTCACAGTATACACTTACTCCCAGGACTGGTTCAGGCACTGGGACCCCCTGTAAAATAAGAAGATACAGTGCAACAATCACAGTACATAGAAACATAGACTTTGCCGGCAGATAAGGACCGCTAGGCCCATTTAGTCTGCCCATTTCCCTACCTACAGGATAGGCCGCAGATCCTAGTTAACCAACAGCCTATTTCTTCCTACCCCCACAAGAATTGCCTTATGTCTGTCCCATGCATTCTTGAATTCTCCACAGTTTTAGACCCCACAACCTCCTCAGGAAGGCTGTTCCATGTATCGACTACCCTCTCTGTGAAATAACACTTCCTCACATTGCCCCTGAACCGCCCTCCTTCTATCTTTAAATTGTGTCTCCTTGTTCTTGCAAGTCTCTTTCTGAAAGATGCTACCCTCTTGGACTTTGTTGATTCCACTGAGGTACTTAAAAGTTTCTATCATGTCCCCCCTCTCCCTTCTTTCCTCAAGGGTATACATATTAAGCTCCTTTAGTCTCTCCTCATACGGCTTCTCTTGCAGACCCTGCACCATTTTAGTTGCCCTCCTCTGGACTGCCTCTATCCTGTCTATGTCCTTGCGGAGATGGGGTCTCCAGAACTGGACACAGTACTCCAGATGGGGTCTCACCAACTGTCTGTACAGAGGGATAACAACTTCCTATTTTCTGCTGATGATGCCTCTCCCTATACATCCCAGTATAACCCCAGCCATCCCTACTGCCTTCTCACATTGCTTGCTAACCTTAAGGTCATCTGATATGATTAACCCCAGGTCCCTTTCCTTTTTTGTTGTTGTTACTACCTCCCCACCCATTGTGTATTCTTCCCCCTGGGTTCTTGTTTCCCAGGTGCATTATTTTGCACTTCTTTGCATTGAATCCTAGCTGCCATACTTCTGACCATTCCTCCAACCTTGCCAAGTCCCTTTTCATCCTTTCCACGCCTCCTTGTGTATCAACCCTGTTGCAGATCTTTGTGTCATCTGCAAAAGGCATACTTTTCTTCAGTCCCTCTGCAATGTCACTGATGAAGACATTAAGAAGGACTGGACCCAATACTGAACCCTGCAGTACCCCACTAGTAACCCCCCTTTCTTCAGAGTGGACTCCATTTACAATTACCTTCTGTGTCCTGTTGTCCAGCCAATGTTTTATCCAGGCTACCACCCTGGGTCCCACTCCCAGGCTGGAGTGTGCCCTGTGCATATGCTCCACCTACACAAATAGTGGCGCTCCGCAAAAGAGAAAATGGTGTTTAGCAAACAGCCACTTGAGAAAACTGAAGTGCTAAAGGCTGCCTCTAGAATGGCAGAGATGACTGATCAGTTTTGTCAACTGCCAGCTGAACCAAGGCACTAGAGTTAGAAAACTGGCAACAAGATAAACTCCTAGAAAAAAAACACAATAACCCCTTTCGTTGTCAGACAGCATTGCCTGAGCTTAGTACTATAGAAGGGGGACAGCAGGAGACAAAAGGCAAATTAGCCACACAAGTATAATCATTCCTCAACGTTCCTAAACAAAAAAATACAATACAATACTTTAACATAGACAAATACCTCAGGCAGTATGACTTTGCTGAAACAAGCAGCTCTGATTTATTTAGAGGGATATAACAAGGACAGGGGGAAATCAGGTTAATTAGCTTATCACTTTACTCATCTACCTATGGCTCTGTGCACAGGGCTATCCCTACCAGTTACTGTCCCTGGGTACCCAAGCCCTAGAGGCTAGTCCAAACCGTGGCAGCTGGTAGGGGCCCTTTCACACAGAGAAAAGAAAAATTAGTTAAACAGTCAGCAGTACAGTAATTCCATTTGGATTCAATGTGGCAATTCAACAGGGAGCGACCCTGAATTAGTACTCACGACCTCCAAACAAGATAGGGTCCTTCAGCATCAGCAGGGCTACTCTTGAGCTCCACGAGACTCCTCACACATTTATATGGTAAACCGTAACAGGCAAAAGTCCTTTAATGGCAGCAGGGTTCACTTGAGCTACACAAGCCTCCTCACACATTTATATGGTAAAAGAAAGTACTATACCAGGCAGGCTGCTTCTCTATCCCATCTAATTACTGCACAATACCGGAGAACACACAGCAGATTCAGTTCCTGACAGACCGAGCGTAATTCAGCAATTTCTCCAGTCTTCTACAGGGTGGGCCTGGTTTCTACTCTTCAGATATCCTTTGATTCTCTTCACAGGACGGATTTAGTCCTAACAAGCAGTTACACAAGCTGCAGACCGGAACTCTGGGCCTTACACACGTTTCCCAACTAAAACTGCACACCGAAAAAGCACAGGGCTCCTTCCCTCTTCACTGCCAGAGCTCAGCTGAAACTCCAGCAAACAAAACCGGGCACTTTCTTTGAGTTCCTCCCAGTTCTTGTCTGGATTGGCTGTCACTCACAATAGACTGCCCCTGTTGGTCCAAAAAGGCGCCGAAGTCCAAACTACATCTCCCAGAGTCACTGCCCATACAATCCTCTTGTGGCTGGCTCAGATTATGAGTCCAAGTTCTGATTCGTCCAAGGCACCATTTTAGAGCTACCTTAACCCACACTGATTGGTCCAGTTCAGCAGTTCAAAACTAGAATGGGAACTAGGCAAACACAGTTCTGACTGCAAAGAAAGCAGGTTAGACAAACTGTATTTTCATTATTACTCTAAATGATTTCTGGCAAACAGTTACATCTTTCAGATAGGTTCCCTTTGCACTCCTAGTGACTGCAAAAATGGAGTGAATTGGTAGCAGCTCGAGTGGTACTCAAGCAGAGAAACACACAGTCCCTCCATACAAACTAATTATGTCTGCAAGCAGACAGCTCTTAAAGAGACAGTACCAGAGGCTCTAAAAACACTCACAGATAAATGGCTTAAACGCCAAACACCATTCAGGCTTGGAGCATTCAAGCAAGCTCCTGGAAGTCTTTTGGGAACCCCCATTTGCAGGGGGGTTCACAGACATTTTCTGCTCTTGTAAAATTCTCCAGTTGTTTAAGACGTGCTTGTAGAGTGGTATTTTCCCAAACTAGCCCCGTGTAGGTCACAAGAGCTTTTTCCGCTGCTTCCCCCACCGTCATTGCTTTAGTAGTAGCCGTCTCAGCTTTTTGGTCGATCAGGGCAGTTCTGCTGGTAAAATCCTCAGTCTTTTTAACGAGCCCTTGTATTGCCACAAGGAGCGAGGCTAGAGTGGGTTCTCCAGAGGTAGAAGGTACCATATCTCCTGTTGCAGCCCTCGTGTTCTGGACCCTAGATCGTGACTGATCTGTCAGCAGTTGATTTTTAGATTTCCCCATTCTTGCTGGTGTCACAATTCATCCAGTTGATACCAGAAGTTAAGATATGTTGTTGGGATCATAAAGTAGTATGAAATTAGCACTGTTTAAGCTGTTTTCAAATGCTCAAAGTTTATCTCCAGCAGAGCTCCAAATCCTTGCATCTGCTGGTGCTGGCGGTCACGGTCAGGCCATGCCCTCATCTTCACCATTATCAGACAGGATTGAGTGAAGGGGTGGTGGATTAGCTGTCTACCTTTCCTCTAGCATCCAGTCTGAACCTGTGCTATCAGTCACCTTGTGTTCTGCCTATGAGATGCTCTTCAAGCTCTCTGTCTCCTTCTCTGTCCCCATATTTATTACTGGAATTTATTGTTGTCCTGGCATATTCTCACCATCAGTCATTGAGCTCATCACCATCTTTTGTTCTTATTCCTCCTCTGATGAGTTACTCATCCTAGGTCTCTCCCCCCTCTCTTCATAAATCTTGCCGAAATGTAAAGTACCTCCAGCTCTCCCAACTGATCTCTAACCTCACTCAGCTCAGTCACACATCTCTGAACCGTTCTCTCCTGGACTGGATCCTCTTTTGTCACCCCCATCACACTGTGGATGTGTATACCTTCCCTGCTGCCCTCAGTGACCACCATATGGTCTGCTGTGTGCTCAAGAAGAAGGCTGAGACAGAATACACGTTTCACATTTTAATTCCCTGTCCTCAGGCTGAAACAAAATCCTTATTAAGTGATTTTTCAATTTCCTACAAAAAATACAGTTGGTAAGCTGGCCCAGTGGTTGAGGCGCTGGACACCACACCGGTGACCCAAGTGTGAAAACTGATGCGGATCACTCATGAGCTCACCAGATGAGGGAGGATTAAGAGTCCATAGGACTGCTCTCCTCCCCCCTCAGGTCCCTTTGGTTGGGGGGGGGGGGTTGCCATGTCTCACTGTTGAGTGACTGCCATCTGGAAGTATCTGGCTGACAGCGCAAGTGAGTTATACAGTAGGAAGGGATCCCACGTACAGAGTGCCAGGGGTGTCTCCACAGAAGTGGAGCACACACATCATGGTTGTTGCACATCCTTTCATTCTGCCAAAGAGGATATCTTTATGGAGAGAAAATACAGTTGGTAGGCAGGACTCCAATCCCATAACGTTCCCCAAACATCTGAATTTCAGGACATTACTAAAGACATGTGCATGAAGTCTCTTTGCCCCTTAGACTTCATCTGTTTCTGCTGCTATTCCTTCCCTTAAGTCATAATCCATTATTGGTGACATCAGAATAATTTCTGTGATGTGCTGTGATTCACAGCAGAAATAAGAAACAGGAAAAGATAGACAGATGAAGTCTAAGAAGAATTATCCTGTTTATTGAAACTGTCTTCAAGAATAAACAGGAAGATCTTACTTCGAGAGGGCTCTTGCAGTAGGTAATTACATATAGGACTGACGCCGGAAGGTGGCAAGAACCCACGGAAAAGTTTCTAGCTAGCAGTCCCTGGCGAGGGACCGTCCCCGCGTCAGGTGACCTGCATCGGAGAGCGTCGGTATAAAGGCGGTTCGGACGCCCTTCTTCAGTTCTTTCCACGCCGTTAACCGCGTGCAGCGTACTCGCAGAAAAAGTTCGTAGCCCGTCAGCCCTACCTTGCGTCATTTTTTTTACTGAAAAATCTTTCTTTTTTCGACGTCAGTACTAACGTCGTCGTCCCCTACACCCTCCGAGCACAAGAACAAGTGCGATTCGTGCGGCACCCAACTACCGCACAAGGATGGCCACTCCCTGTGCCTGTTCTGCCTAGGCCCGGATCATCAAGTCGAGAAGTGCCAGCATTGCCTTAGCTTTAATGCGGCCACCCGGAAAAGACGGCAGCAATCCCTGGAGGCCCATATTCTTAAGAAGAAAATGAGCTCTATGGAGAAGGAGCTTAAAAAGCTAAGGCAGGCGTCCACTTTCCCGAAGGCCATCGAAAGAAGAAGGACAAGGAGAGGCACCGGGATAAAGGCTCCTCCACCGCATCTCCCTCAGGAGTCGCAGGCACACAGGTAACATCCCCTCCGGGGATCGCTCCTCGACGGCCGTCTTGGAGGTTTCTGAGGCGGCGTCGGCCCGCCCATCTGGCTCGCACTCGAGCCTTGCGGGCACCTCTGAGTATTTGGAGGCCTCTGCCCCTGGTTCGGCCGCAGGCTAGCGGCCTACCAGCGTGGGTGACTCCGGTAAGCCGGGCGTCAGCTCCTCTGACATCCGCCCGGAGAGGGCTGGTAAGACGTCCGATCCTCCGGGGCGACACGCAGCTTCTTCTCCACCGGACCAGGCTGACCCTTCCTCTCGACCTGTCTCTGGTGAAGGCTGTCGTAAGTCGGACATCGGCTCTTCCAACGCCCGCCGAGATCTTGCCTCTACGCCTCATGTCGGCTCGTCTGACGTCCGGCGGGGAACAACGGCGATGGACCCCGCGTCCGTCGTTCCCAGTTCACCGCAGCCTTCGCTGCTGTCTGGGGAACCAGAGTCTCCCCATCCTGACCCCGGGGACTTTTCCCCTCTGTCCCTGGGCGAAGCCGGGGAATTTTTGCCTCCATCAGTCCTTCCTCCATCTGGAGCGATGGACCTGACGTCGGCTTCCTGGGCATGGGCTCTGATGCCCGCCCCTTCAACGTCGGTACCTCCGGCGTAGGGGCCTCTGCTGTCGGCCCTGACGTGGGCCTTACCGACTCAGGGAAAGTTCCTGCTCTCATCGGGCCCTTCCTCCGGGCTCTCCGCTATGGACCCGCCCGTGAGGTTCCCAGCTGGGCCGTCTGCTCAGGCAGCCCAGCTTCCAGGTACCCGCCGTCTTATTTGACACTGGTGTACCCAGGAACGCTGTATCCGACGCCGGGCTTCCCGGCGCGGTACTCAACGTCTCAATACCTGGCCTTGGGTTACCCGCCGGCGGGTTTACGGATCGCTCCATATGGGTATGGCCCATATTCTTATCCCCACCTCATCCTCCTCCACCGCCCTTGCGGCCGCAGGTGGACCTGCAGGAGACTCTGGCCTCCTGGTGGTCTGAGGCCAAGGCTCAGCTCACCAAAGAGGTCGAGAGCCGCCTTCCAGCGACAGTGCCGTCCCAGGTTCCTGTACGCCCCAGGCAGCACACTCCCTCACCTCCTCCGGACTCCAGGGTTCTTCCGTCTGGATCTAGAGAGGGGCAGGATATGCGTCCCCGGGGACTACCCAAGGGACCCGTTCCTCCCCCGGGTTGGGAAAGGGAGTCTTACTCTTCTTATTCCTCCTCTTCACTCTCGGACTTCTCGGACTCTTCCGACGGCTGCTCCGAGAGAGACGACGAGCCTCGCTCTCATCGAGCCCGACTAGGACTCCTCCGAAGTCTTCTCCGGAGGATCCTTCTTTTACGGAGTTGCTTAGAAAAATCCAGGAGGTTCATCAGTGGTGCTCTCTGGAACCAGATCCTCAGCGTCTGAAACTCGCTGAACATCTGGATCTGCCCGTGACAGCTCCTACACTAGTGCCACCCTGGATAGAGCCTCATGCCGACCTTGTCACCATGATATGGAAACAGCCATCGGCCTTAGCCCCACTTCCTAGGAAGTCGAACAGGCTATATCAGGCTCCAGAGGGTGTTGATTTCCTGGATTCTTACCCTCGTGCTAACTCGGTCGTGATTAGCGCCGCTCATGGCCAGTCGGTGAACCCAAAACATCTTAGCTCGTCACCCCCGATAAGGAATCTCGCCTTCTGGACCAGTGCGGGAGAAAGATTTATGCTTCCTCCACACTGGGGATTAGGGCCCTGAACTACGTCGGCCACATGGGGGACTACCAGAAGGCCATCCTTACTCAGGTGGAAGCCAAGCTGGACTCCTTGCCTGACTCCCAAGTCAAACAGGAGTTGGCTGATCTCGTCTGTCTGCTCGTTCGACTGATGCCACGTACTCACGTACAACATACGACGCTGGTGGACACTGCTGCGGGGCTCAGCTTCGCCGTGGGCCTCACGGTGTCATGCTTGGCTCCGCGTGTCAGGTCTGTTCCCGGAGGTGCAATCTGCTATCCAGGAAGCACCTTTCCGGGGGTCGGTGCTTTTCAGGGGTGATGTCAAGGACATCATTACCGATTTGCAGGAGAAGGGGATGGCTCCGAAATCAGTTGATTCCGTGTACCATCCTCATCAGCAGCAGCGCCGTCCTTTTCACAGATGGAATCGGCCAAAGGCGAAACCCTAGGGAAGGCGGGCCACAAAACATTGGGCCCCTGTGGCTGCTAAGCCCCCCCGCCCAAAAAAGCAGCGGGTGCTTCAGCTGCGGCGCTGCCCAACACCACCTGACTCCTTTCCTCTCCCACTGCCTCCGGACTCCCCAGAGGAACCGGTAGGAGGGAGGTTTTCCCTCCACCTTCCAGGATGGGAGAGGATAACCACGGATTCTTGGGTGCTCCAGCTTATAGCAGAAGGACACTCCATAGAGTTTCTTCAGAAACCACCCCGCCACCCCCTTCTGAAGTCATCGTATTCCCGGGAACACCTTCCTTTGCTCCAGGAGGAAATCTCGGCTCTTTTGCTGAAGCAAGCCATAGAGCCCGTTCCCCTTCATCTTCAGGGGACGGGTTACTATTCTCATTTCTTCCTGGTCCCAAAGAGGACGGGAGATCTCAGACCGATTTTAGATCTCAGTTCCCTGAATCTTTATGTAGAGTACAAAAGGTTCAGGATGCTCTCTCTGCAGAGCCTTCTGCCCCTCCTCCGGCCGGGTCAGTGGCTTTGTGCCCTGGATATACAGGGTGCTTATCTGCACATTCCCATTCGCCCATCTCATCGCAAATACCTTCGTTTTGCGTTCCAGCGGGACCACTACCAGTTCAAGGCACTTCCATTTGGTCTATCCTCAGCCCCTCTAGTATTTACCAAATGCCTTGCAGTGGTGGCAGCCCACCTGCGTACCAAGGGAGTACAGGTGTTCCCTTACCTGGAGACTGGCTCCTGGCGACGGCGTCCAGGGAGGAACTCCAGCATTTCCTCTCCCTCACCCACCAGGTTTTTGCCTACCTGGGTATTACCATCAACCATTCTAAGTCTCATCTGGACCCTTCTCAGAGGCTACAGTTCATTGGGGCAATCCTCGATACTACCATGGGCAAGGCCTTCCTGCCTCCGGACAGGGCGGCCTCCCTTCAGACCCAGATAATTCTGTTATCCGATCACAGGTATGGTCTCGGCGAGGTCGGTCCTTCGCCTTCTCGGGCTCATGGCGGCTGCTATCCCGACGGTCCCTCGCACTCGACTCCACATGAGGATCTCTCAGTGGACTCTACGCCTCAGTGGGATCAACTAGTGGATGACCTAGATCACTCAGTTCTGATCTCATCGCCGAAGATGCGAGACTTGTAATGGTGGATGGTTCAAGAGAACCTGTTTCGGAGGGTCCCTTTCTTTTATCCTCCCCCCTCCCAGACTTCTAACCACAGACACCTCAGGCGAAGGTTGGAGAGCCCATCTAGGCCCTCATTGGACCCAGGGCTCTTGGTCCAGGCTAGAACAAGCTCTTCACATCAGTGTGCTCGAGCTTCGGGCAGTGTTGTACGCTCTCCAAGCCCTTCACCAATGCATCCTTCCCGGCTACCTAGCAGTCCAGATGGACAACATGTGCGTAGTGTGGTACATCAAAAAGCAGGGAGGAACTTGGTCCTACCCTCTATGCAGGGAGGCAATGAGAGTTTGGGATTGGACAACACAACAAGACCTTCACCTCATGGCAATTCACGTTCCAGGACTCGACAACACCCTGGCAGGCAGGCTAAGTCACTCTTCTGCTCTGACTCACGAGTGGGAACTGGGCCAAGGGATCCTAGACAATATCTTCCAACTTTGGGGAGCACCACAGGTCGACCTGTTCGCTTTCCCCCAAAACGCAAAACTTCCCACCTTCTGCTCGCTCGTTCCAGAGCGAGGCACTTTCTGGAAGGACGCTCTGTCTCTAGACTGGAAGGACAGATTTGTCTATGCCTTTCCCCCAATTCCTCTTATCCCACGAGTCTTGCAGAAACTAGCTTCAGAAGGAGCGAGAATGATTCTGATTGCTCCTTTCTGGCCCAGGCAAATCTGGTTCTCTCTTCTACAACAATATTCAGAGGGTCCTCCTTTTCCTCTTCCTCTATCTCGAGGTTTGTTGACCCAGGATCAGGGGACCCTGGTCCATCCAGCCCTCAGATCCCTTCAACTGCATGCATGGCTCCTTCAGACCTAGCCCAATCCCGTTTTGGTGTGTCTCCCAAAGTGACAGAGATTTTAGTGGAGGCCAGAAAACCCTCCACCAGATCCACTTATGCCATGAAGTGGAAAAGATTCACTATTTGGGCCGCCTCCAAGAATGTGGAGCCTTTCTCCTGTTCAGCGGGGCTTCTGCTGGAGTATTTACGTCATCTGTTCGACCTGGGTCTCAGCCATTCCTCTTTGAAGGTACACATGGCGGCCATCTCGGCCTATCATGTTCCCTTCGCAGACAAAGCTTTCGCTCAACTGAAGGTCTCTAAGACCTTTCTCAGAGGGGTCCTCCATCTGAGGTCCCCCATCCATACTCCTGCCCCCCCTTGGGACTTGAATTTTGTTCTCGAGAAACTTACCCTCCCTCCCTTTGAACCTACAGCTTCTGCAGATTTGAAGTTTCTTTCGTGGAAGACGCTCTTCTTGGTGGCCGTTACTTCAGCTCAAGGGTTTTCTGGCCTCCAACAAGTAACACACCAAAATCTGGCCAATGGAAAATCATGTACACAAATGCTCACAGCCTGGGAAATAAGATCCCAGACCTGCAGGCAATAATGTCAGAGGCTAAACTGGACATAGTAGCAATTAGTGAGACATGGTTTACCAGTAACCACACTTGGGAGACTTCAGTACCTGGCTATGTATTGTTCAGAAGAGACCGAGGTGCAAAAAGGGGGGGAGGAGTGGCCTATGTTAATGAAAATATCAAAGCTACAGAAATTCAGAATACACATAAGGAGCCAGAAGAACTGTGGGTCACCATGGAAACAGGAAATGGGACAGCCATAAGAACTGGGGTTGTCTACAGGCCCCCAGACCAGGGGGAGGACATAGACACATTACTGTTAGAAGATATACAAAACATGACAGCTAAAGGGGAGGTTCTGATAATGAGAGACTTCAACATGCCGGATACAGATTGGTCAATACCAGCAGGAACATCTGCCAGAACTAGACACATAGTGGATTCCCTGCAGGGAGGGCCTCAAACAACTGGTACAGCAACCCACAAGAGACAGGGCTATCCTAGATCTAGTACTGACTAACAAAGAAGGGATTACAGATCTCCAGGTAGAAGGTCACCTGGGGCCAGTGACCATCACATGGTATGGTTCAATTTGGCTACTACATCTAAATCATCCCATTCCAAGGCAAAAATATGGGACTTCAGAGGAGCTGACTTTGATAAGATGGCCAACAGAGTTAAGCTAGCCCTGGCAAAAGAAACACAGGTGAGGGGTACAGGCAAAGTGGGCAAGCATTAAGGATGCAATACTTGAAGCAACATCCCATTGTGTTAGACAGAAAAGGAAGTGCAAAGAAGAAGGAAACCACTTTGGTTCTCAAATACAGTAGCAGAAAAGGTCAGAGCCAAAAGGCTGACCTTCAGGAAATATAAGGAACACAGCGGGATGAAGATAGGGAGGCATACCAAACTGCCCTAAGGAAGCAAGTAAGGCAGTAAGGCAGGCAAAGTCCCAAACTGAGGAAACACTAGCACGAACAGTAAAGAAGGTGACAAGACTTTCTATAGATACATTAATGAAAGGAGAAAGTCCAGAGGGGTATTGCTAAGCTTAATGGAGAAAAGGGAGCATGTGAGGAGGAGGACCCTGTAAAGGCATCTATCCTAAATAGATACTTTTGCTCAGTATTTACTGAAGAGAAGGTAGGGCAGGGCCCACAGCTCAGCATCATGGACACAGGGGGAGGAGATGAGCACTACTCCTCACAAAGAAAGGGTCCTACAAGAGCTTGCTAAGCTCAGGGTGGATAAGGCAATGGACCTGATGGCATACATCCCAGGGTACTTAAGGAGCTAAAGGAGGAACTAGCAGAGCCATTAGCAGAATTGTTTAGTGAGTCTCTGAGCACAGGAGAGGTCCCAGAAGACTGGAGAAGGGCTCATGTGATCCCGCTCCACAAGAGTGGTAGCAGGGAGGAGGCGGGGAACTACAGACCGGTCAGTCTTACCTCAGTAGTGGGCAAGATTATGGAGGCACTCCTTAAGGAAAGGATAGTGCAACACCTGGAATCCATAGGGGCAGGATCCAAGACAGCATGGGTTTACAAAGGAAGGTCCTGTCAAACTAATCTCATAGATTTCTTTGACTGGGTAACCAGAGTGGTGGACCAAGGAGCAGTTGATGTCGCCTACCTTGACTTCAGCAAAGCTTTGACACTGTTCCACATAGAAGATTGATAAATAAGCTGGGTAGACTGGGTGGGTCAGAAGTTGGTCAACTGGGTGGCAAACTGGTTGATGGGCAGAAAACAGAGAGTGGTGGTAAATGGTATACAGTCAAGAGATGCAAGTCACAAGTGGGTACCTCAGGGATCAGTCCTGGGGCCAGTCCTCTTCAACAACTTCATTAGTGACCTTGCAGATGGACTAGAGGTAAGGCTTGTCTGTTTGCAGATGACACCAAGATCTGCAACAGAGTAGATGATCCAGATGGGGTGGGCAGAATGAGAAGAGATCTGGATAAACTAGCAGAATGGTCAGAAGAGTGGCAACTGGGATTTAATGCAAAGAAGTGCAAAATCATCCACATAGGAAGAGAAACCCTGAAGCCACCTATAGGCTGGGAGGGAGTTGCTAGCAGTCACAAAGGAAGAAAGAGACTTGGGCATCATCATCACTGATGACCTAAAATCATCAAGCAGACCTCTAAAGCAGTAGGTAAGGCTAGGGGGTGTTAGGGTGTATTAGTAGGGTATCATAAGTCGTAAGAGGAGGTAATAATCCCTCTGTACAAGACACTGGTTAGGCCCCATCTGGAGTACTGCGTGCAGTATTGGAGGCCACACCTTCACAAGGACATTAACCAAATTGAGGCAGTCCAGAGAAGGGCAACCAAAATGGTGCAGGGACTGCATCAGAAGACATATGAGGACAGATTAACGGAGCTCAATATGTATACCCTTGAGCAAAGGAGGGAGAGAGGTGATAGATCGAGGCATTCAAACACCTTAAGGGCATAAACAAGGTGAAAGAGTCTAACATGTTTAAATATAAGAAAAATAGCAGGACAAGAGGACACAGCATGAGATTAGAGGGAGGCCGATTAAGGAGGAATGTGAGGAAATTATTTTTCACAGAAAGGGTGGTGGATGCATGGAATGGCTTACCACAAGAAGTGGTGGCTATGAATACAGTGCAGGGCTTCAAACAGGCATGGGATAGGCATAAGGGAGCAATACAAATGACTATGAATAGATAGGCCACTGACAGAGCAAAGGCCGATAGCACATTTATAAGGTAGAAAAAGAAATGGGCAGATTGGATGGGCCTTGCGGTCCTTATCTGCCGTCAACTTCTATGTTTCTATGTTTCAAAGAATCTCCGAGCTCCAGGCCCTGATGTGTAAAATGCCCTACTTGATTTTTCACAAGGAACGAGTTGCTCTTCGAACGAATCCTAAGTTTCTACCTAAAGTAGTAGCAGAGTCTACCTTAAATCAGTCCATAGAGCTACCTGCCTTTTTTACGCAGTACTCTAACCAAGGGGAATATTTGCTCCATACTATGGATGTTCACCGGATTCTGAGATACTACACCAACAGGACAAAGGATCTCAGAAAGACTGATCAGTTGTTCATCTCTTTTTCTCACAAAAGGGAAGGCAATGCAGTTTCCAAGCAATGCCTGTCTAAGTGGTTGGCTCATTGCATCACTTTCTGTTATGACAAGTACCACAAGACCCTCCCGGGTCAAGTCAGAGGCCACTTCACATGAGGAGTAGCTGCCTCTGCAGCTTGTTTCAAGAATGTGTCTGCGGCAGACATATGCGCTGCCACCACCTGGACTTCCGTCCATACCTTTACGAAACACTACAGTTTGGATATCGCCTCTCGCTGCAGAGCAGGCTTTGGGCTAGCTGTCGTACAAGGCCTCCTGTCTTGAGGCTTGCACGGCTAGAGCTACTTCTTGGAGTAGTTTCTTCCTCCCGGTGCTTTTCTTTATTCCAGACTGCTTGGGATTCAGTCCTATATGTAGTTACCTACTGCAAGAGCCCTCTCGAAGTAAGATAGTACAGTTACATAAGAACTTACTGTAACAGTAGATCTTCGAGAGAGGCTCTTGCAGTAGGTAATACCTTCCCGCCCTCCATCCCCCTAGGCTTTTTCAGCTCCTTTTCCATATAGAGAAATATCTGCTCCTCTCTCGTCCAGCCTCTTTGGCCTGTGGCAGGAAAGAACTGGAAGGCGGGTGTCCGGGACCACCCCTTTATACCGACGTCTCCTGACGCCGGTCACCTGACGTGGGGGCGGTCCCTCGCCAGGGACTGCTAGCTAGAAATTTTTCCGTAGGGTCCTGCTGCCTGCCGGCGTCAGTCCTATATGTAATTACCTACTGCAAGAGCCTCTCTCGAAGATCTGCTGTTACGGTAAGTTCTTACGTAACTGTACTTTCCTGAAATTCACATTTTTGGTGATTTTTATTAACTAAATTCTGCAGATGTCAACTGTACTAGTTTTGCTGGCAACTGGAAATTATATTTATCATCAGAATTTCTTCTGTGACAGCAGGCTGTGATTTCGTAAGCAAAGATGAAGTCTAAGGAAAAATATCCTGTTAACCTTGAAACCCATCTGTGAGCATAAAGACCCAACAGACTTGGGTTTGAATGATGCTACGACTGTCACTTGTATGCTGCCCAGTTCTAGTTGCCTCTCCTGTAGCTTCATACTCCTTCTTTGTTCCTGTTCTGTAAGTGGGTGCTTTCCCAGTATGCTAGTTGTGTCTTTCACAAGGAGAACAGGGAACATACCATCAAATATGGTTGCATTTAGGGTAATGCATCCACTGAGATCTACATCTCATTTGCAAGGGGTTCCTGAAAAGGTAGTAGTGGCAGTCTGTTACAGTGTACATAGAGCATTCATATAGAGGCGTGCGAACATAAGATAAAAAAAAACATTCTCTTCACCAGAACTTCGTGCAGTGCAAAATGACGACTGCAAAGTTTTCACCTGGAGAAGTGGCCCTTTTTCTATGTAAAGTGACAAGATGTATGAAAAAAAGTGACACTTTGTGTGGAAAACTTCTGGAAAATGGTGAAGTGCAAGGTTGATGATGCAAATAGGAGTTTCAGGAAGCTTCATGCAGGCAGAATTCCACATGTTAGTGGTAACTTTGCCGGCGAAGTTTAAATTTGCTGAATCTGTACATTCGTATAGCTTTATGTATAATGGATTCAAAATGGAGACATATCTTCTTTCCACTTTGGTGCAGTAAAGATGGCAGACAATGTAAGTTACACAATAAGGTATGCAATCACTCAATGATACAGTAACTTAAGAGTATAAAACTTCAGCACATGAACATAAACACTGATTCGTCTTTAGAAAGAAAATGAATTAACAAAATGGGTGTCCTTAATACAACAGTTCTGACAGTTCAGGACACAAATATTCATTTGTTTCTCAGATTCCCTCCCTCCTAGAACCTTGTTGAACATTAGCACATATAAAACAAAACTGTTAACAGGCAACATCTTAGTGCACTAAGTATTGCATTGTTGCAACAGATAACTCACTATAGCGAGTTTTAACTATATAACCAAACTTAGGTATAACCCCTAGCATGATACAAGGAGTGTTCAAAACGGTTAGCCCAATGATCAAAAAGTCCTTGAGAGAAAAAGTTAGTCACAGTACCATGAACACAAAAGGAATGCTTGCAGTGTCTCAAACCACATTGTGGACTGGGAGGAGGGGGACCAACCAACCCGCTATGCTTTGGTACTGCTGTAGTACCAAGATTCAGCATACTGTCCTGAAACAACTCAAAAATCTTTTAAGTAAATATTAAACATGAAACAAGCTACAAATAAAATGGGATTTATTGGGGATATAATCAGTGAGAACATATAGCTTTCTAAAGCTGGCGCTACCACTAGGATCTGCAGCTTATCTGTTAGGTAGAAAAATGGGCAGACTAGGTGGGCCAAGCAGTCCTTATCTGCCGTCAAATTCTATGTTTCTATGTTACCAGGCACGGCTCTGCTCCAGTTACCCACGAACCATTGGTACTCGCAGTAGCTTTCCAACATCGACAGGATCATTAAAAATTTGGTGTTTTCCTGAATAAATGACCTTCAGTCGTGCTGGAAACTGCATCGCGTGCATGATCTCCAGGTAGCACAGGGTATATCTCTCACTCCATCAGACTCCTTCTTATACTCCCAGGTGGCATTGCACAAATCAGGGAAAACCAATATCCTGCCCCGTCCTCCTGTTCCAAATGACCCTTTTTCTTTGCAGCTAACATGATTAAGTCTCTTTCCTGTTCCCCAGCCAGGGTGATGAAGAAAATCCATGGGCCTGCTGTGTCCTCTCATTACCTCCATGGTGTATTGCAATAGGCTTTGTAAACAGTAGCGGACCAGTCTAATGAAAACTTTCTCTGCAGCTGTTGAGTTGCAGAAGTTGTTGGTTTGTCACCTTGCTCCTCAGCTATACCCAGGACTTCATTTTTCATTTTTTTTCATTTTCATATATTTCAGTTGCAAGTAAGTACACTGCAATAAAGGCAATCCATTTTCAGGTACGACCTGAAGTCAGAATCATATCAACACGACTACATACAACTTATATATATAAAAAAAAAAAAAATTACAGAAATAAAAAATAAATAAATAAAACAAAAATGTAAACAAGTTAATTACAACTTACATGAACAAACATTTGTGTTTTTAAAATACTGAGCAACAGATAAAACAAATGGTTTAAAAGATGTGTTGGTAAAGAATTCCGTAGCGAAGCAGCACAATATGTAAAAGTTATTTTACCAGCATTTTTATGGACAAATGGAGTAACTAACTGTAGATTTTCAGATGAGCGTGAGTCATATACAGAAGTATACTTATTTAATAAACCACGTAAGGAGACAGGAATGCCAGAGTTCATTACATTATATGTCAGATGCGCTAAAGATATTTTATAGTTATTCAAAACTGAGGGTCAATTAAGTCTTTCCAGAATGAAACAGTGGTGAGTCCTGTATGGTGCTAAGAGCGCTGCAGGATCCTCAGGCTGGCAGCATGTGTTTTATCCTCTAAAACCAAAAATGCAGAAGGCTGAGAGGTGACATGTGCCTTGTCTGCAGGGCCTATGAAAGTAATGACATTTGGGAAGGCCTGGGACTAGAAGCAAGGACACATGAAAGGGACTTTAGAGGACATAACAAGCAGTTGAAAGGGATACATTTTAAAAAGAAGCAAAGGGGGCATTGGTTTAACCATAGGGTTGTCTCTGTATGGAATAGTTTACCAACTACGGTGGTGCATAGTGACAGTATGTCAAATTTTAAAATCGCACTAAAGCACTACATGAAGAATAAGGGGAGGATAGGATATTAATTTTGCATTCAGGTCTATGTGGCGTAAGCTCCTTGACTTGTAATTTCCTATGATTCCTATGATAAAGCTTCATGCTGGAAATTAAGTAGCTTATTTTCTTTTTGCAGCCCCACCGAGGACGTGACCACCCGGAAGGTTGAACCCTCTGCCTCTTGTGCTTCTACAAGCACCGTAGCTGATTGCGCTTTGCAGACTGTGAGTCTAGAATTAAATTCTGGGATTTTGGCATCAGGTGTGAGAACTCATAAGTCCAGGACTTCAATAGCCTTCATCTCATCATTTAATGTAAAGACCTGGATTTGAGTCTCTGTTTCTCCCACTTGTTTCACACCATTTTTCCTGGTGACCTGCTGTCCCTTTTTACCTCCACCTTCTTCTGTCTGTTTTCTGGTGTTCCCCATTTCTTTGTCAGAGTTGCTCAGCTTGTAGGCACTGATCATTAATACTACTGAACAGCTGTGGTTTCTCCTCACCAGTTTGCCGAAATTACTGTTAAAATTGAGTTTCAAAGATTCCACAAGGGAGAGCCAGCCAAGATAATACTTCACTCGGTGCTGCTGCCCCTCCCCCCAGAAATGTATTTTGCCTTTCAACCTTTAATTATTAATTTAAAAGATTTTTGTATTTGTTTTTCTGTGTTTGAATTTGGTGGTTGTGAAAGGTTCTGGATTGACAGTACTGTTTATCCACATGACAGATACAGCACGGGTGATCACGGTGCAAGCTTCCCCACAGTGCCCTGCCAATGTGCCTCAGCCCTGCCGTGGAGGGACCAGCACACAGGTGAGAGGGTAGTTCAGACTCCATACCAATACAATCCTTGGCCTCTCATGCAGCTGCCAACAAGGGTGCCAAATTAGTGCCAGTTGTGTTGGTGGTTTTTGTGATGTGTGGACACCTGCCCACTGAGAACTGGACTGAGATTACCACAACTCACTTCATGCAGGCCACTGAACAGCCCTCCGGTGATAATGACTTTCAGCCACTACCAACCTGTGCTGGATTTGAACCCATGACCTAGAAGTGAAGGACTTCTTAACCTGCCACCAATCCACTGAAACATCCAGTTCCCTGCCTTTCAACCTTTATAACACGCACATGTAGTTTGATATTCTTAGACAGAGGGCTTTTTAAAGAAGCATCAAAATAGAGGAACACTGGACAAGGTCCCAGACTTTACACACATGCCACATACAATTAATAGGCTCCACGTCAAATCACTGAAATGCATAACAGCGCGGTAAAAAAACACGCAGTAAAAACACCGAACACAACATACCTCGCTGGCTGAAGACAGCAAAAGTGACCTGCATGCAGAGCAAAATAATCAAACAGTCCCACATCACAAAACACAATCACTTTGGTGCCGCAACAGTGATTGGGGATTTACTATTCCTACTCTGTGTGGGGACACAACTCGGGGGCAGAGCTGGGGGTGAGGATTTACTATTACTACTCCAGGGTGGGACACAACTCATGGGTGGGGGGGCAGAACTTGAGTGGGGGGATTTACTGTTACTGCTCCGGGGGACGCAATTCGGAAGGGGGATGGTGGGTGCAATACAGACCAAAGAAAAAGCTGCCATAATCGAACCCAGGTCTGTTGAATGTACCAAGCACATTCAGGGAGACTCTAATCTCCACGCCACATTGCCAGCATGGTGAAACAGAATACAGTAGTGGACTTCAGCTTTCTGGAAGGAACTGTGCTATAACGTCTGCACAGTTAGTGCTACCCACAAACACGGCAGCAAGCCTGCGTTGCTGTATCCCCTTAGCGATTCAAACTTTCATGCTTTTCACTGCGGGATACTTTACATGCTGAAATTGCAGCCATGGACTTCATGTGCTACCCAATTAATGTTATCATACTGCATCATTATGAAAGTAAACACACAGTCCCTAAAACTGTAAAGTGACTAGAAGGGTCTGATATAAGGAGGCAAAATATTGAATTGATGTAGAGCTTGACAAGTAAATGATCCATGTCGACGCTCAATTTGGAGTATGTGGGTAACCTCGACTATAGATCTAAGTGCAGTCACTGTGCTTTCACTGTTCCAGTCTGCTGCATACGTGTACCATATCTCAAAGCAGTTTGTATCACAGACCATCCGATGTCATGTAAACTCCAGGGTCGTGCCTGAAAATTGTCATTCTGTTGCCTAGTGAACTTATCAGGTTAGCAGAAACTAAACAGATGTTCAGAACTCGGCCTCCATATTTCAGTCGGTTCTCCTGCATAGTAGCTCTACACGTTTGTCCCCCCATACCACCAGACTGGACAAACAGGAAGGTACATGGTTTACTTTAAGTCAGACAGGTTTCATCTTTTATAAAACAGAACAAAGAGGCCCAGTAGTGTGGCCGGCTGAGGCACTGGTTGCCTTCCCGCCTGTTGCACAAGTAACCCTGGTTCTGGAACAGACTAAAGTTGCTCGGGGGCTTTCTCTAGATGGGACAGAGGATTGAGCATCTGTTGAACAACTCTTCTTCTTGTGGAGGGGGCGCACACATGTCCCATGGGTCGACTGCCACATGCAGGAATCTGGGTGGCAGTGAGGCAGGACTGCAAGGGGACGGGGACACCATGACTGGACACCACTGTTGTGTCCATGAAGATGGCATATGCACATTGTATTATTACATGTGTGTACACCCCGGAAGAAAATGGAGGGGAAAAAAACTCCATCCCGGTCCTTTGCAGGCCCACACTGACAGCTGGGTGCCTTCAGACAAAGTCCTGTGGCAGAGAACATGAACGGAGTCTGGTAAACCCCAGAGAAGTTGGATGAGAGGGCGGGGGGGAGCATTCCAGATGGGGGCCGGTCACAGAGGAACAGGGAGAGGAAAAATGGATAAAAAATAAATGAATTAAACGAAGGGGTTCAATTAAGTGTATGCTGAAAGTGAAGTTAAACTCGATGTCTTGACCAAAATCTTCTTCAGGAATTATCTTGAAAGACAAAAGAAAGCATACGGTAAGCAAGAGTAAGTAAAGCTGCTCTGGCTGCTCTGATGCTGCATGGGTGACACTGCAGTCCACTCCTATGTCATCATAGCTGGTTACAGTATAAATGATTATGGGTCTAGTCCACATAGGTGACTGGGATCTGATCGAATTGAGCATATTCCAACAATGGCAAAATGTGTCCCCCCTACCGCACTGTGCCAGTGTGGAGCTGCGCAAGTTGACGGGGGTGGCAGAGGCCACTGTTGGTCTGGACTATGGGCATCCAATCAGATGCTCCCACTGGTCTGCATGGAGATCTCTGCCTATGCAGGGAGCCGATCGAGTTAAAATGTGTCAGTCCTTAAGGACTCTCATATCCCCACCGGAAATTATGCATTATTTAAAACACTCTGTTCAGAGCCAGTAATGCACTCAGACAACTGTAGAGGCTGCTAGGATGGTGGCTGGAGGAGGGAGGGCTGACGAGCCCATAATCAGTACTTGTAGCAAGGTGGAGAGGGGCACAAAGCCACTAATGCTGTCCTTTGGCAGACGTGGTGGTTGCCCCCTCCGCTGGCCCTCTTTACAACCTCACCATGGAGAATGTGTTATGGATCAGGCACATATTCGCCCATGCCCCATGGCCTGCGCTATCTCACCCGTGTTGCCATGCCTGCTACTCCAGGGGTCGGGAGTGGAGGGGGCACATTCCCTTCACCGTGGATGCTGCAGAGTGCCCTGATGGTGCACATCCTGTGCATAGGGGACACACTGCAGATTTTTCGGCACACTTTATGTGTAGATGGTCTGGGAACGTACTAAGGATCGGGTGCTGTGTCATCACAGGATAAGACTATGATGTCACTTGTAGACAAGCTGCTCGAGCAGATAAAGACAAACTAACAGAGGATCCAGTATGCAAATCTCTTTACAGATAAAGAAGAAGAGAAAGGTTAATGCAGGAAGTATCTGGAACGTCTGAGGCTCTTTAAAGGAACACTGTGTCAAGTCCTCATAGAGTGATTTGGACCCTGTTAAACCAAATCAGGGAGTGTTATTTTTGGTTACTTTTCTTTTTTTTTAACTTTCTAGTTACCCCTCCTACACCCCTCCAGCTCTGCTTCCTCAGGACAATCTGTGGAGTCACCCCTGCTTGCCACCTTACCTGATCCGTCTCTTTCCCCCCATGGAGTTGTGGTCCCCACCCCAGGTGGGGAAGAGGTGGGGCCTGTACACCCCGAACTTTCTTATCTGGTTGGGTATTGGAATGGCCAGGCAGGTGAGAGCACATTGAGGTCTTCTCCGGTGGTCCATCTACCCAGAGCTGGAAGGCATTTTTCCCCTCTTCTGTGAGGGTGGTGTGCGGCCAATGTCAAGGCATCACCACTGACGTCCACCATGTCCCAACCCCCCTCATTCTCTGCTCTGTGCTTGCTGTTTATCCGGCTTCCACCAGAGGTCAGTCAAGCGCCACGCCAAGTCCACCCGCCCTCCCAGATAAAGCGAGCAGTCCCATGGACGCTCAAGCTTTCTCCCCCTGGCTAGCCCACTGTCTCCCCAGGCTTGTTCCCAAACCCGGGTTGATGGCGTCACAAGCGGTAGCACTACCGCTGCACCACAGGCCGGCCTCATCTTCTTTTACTTTTCAGAAGCAAAGTGCAGTGGCAGTATGCCACGTACAGCTGAACCTGACATTGCAATTGGTGGCAGTGCAGAAATATGGCACATAATTATTAAAAACTAAATAGAATAATCTCTCTTAAAGATGTTGCCAATCCCAATTTGGGGGAAAAAATCTATCTACTGGTTCTTTATTTTTTGGTAGGGGTAGTAGGCAGGGTCCCTTTAGTTAAATAGGCAGAACAACAAAACACTGTAGCTTTAAATGTCCCTGATTTAAACTTTTTTTAAAAAAATGCCATCTATCTAAGAATAGAAAACCTTGGGGCATGATATGCCGTAATGCAGTTACAACAAGCCTGTCGGAATCATTGCCAAATAGCGTTCTGAATCTAGGGGATCAGATAAATTAGACTTTAATTGGGTTTTAAGGCTAAGCCGAATTAGTGGATAAGATAGAATTAACCAGAGACATATTAAGTAATGAAGCCCGTGGTTCTCGCGGGCTATTGTATTAGCAGGCTGTGCATTCTAACATTGATAGGGAGACGAAGCTGAGGAATCTAATGCGATTGACATTGATAGTTAGATCAAACTGTGGCATCAGATGTAATTGCATTACCTAGAAGAATATAAAGTCATGGACCAGGCCAAACTGTATTAGCTGTAAAATATTCTGCCATTATGAATTCAGAATGATCTTGAGTTTTGTACATGCCAGTGAAACCAGTCAAGTGGAAAATGTACTGTTTACAAGAAAGTGAAGCAGACGAGTGTTTACAGTAGGATACTGTGACTGGGAGCATTTCTCTTTCTGCTCGATTGTTTATTTAAAAGCTTGTGATGAATTTTACCCAGCGTGGAATTTCATTTTCTGCATAAACGTGACAGCTTTCCCAACCACCTCGTTTAGTCTTCTAAGAGCCTTTGATACTGTCCTGTTCGAATGACTTGAATATAAATACAGAGGTAAAACGTATATGCAGCCTGCTGTATTTCCTGCTAATGGTGTTTCAAACTTTAACAAAAAAGATATTGTCCATTTCCATCACAGCTGGTTTTTGAAATGCATGTGCTTTTCTGTTTCTTTATTCCTGGGTGTATTTCCGTCTGGAGGCAGGGAATCCGACTGAGCACTGAACAGCCCTCTTAATGATTGTAGAAACCTTCATACAGTATGCACATAAGGCACAAAATACATCATTTTCACACTTAGCAGACCAATGAATTCTGTGACCAAACCAGTGATGTATCTGTTATTTGCAACAAGAATATCTGACATCAGAGGCCTCTTAAAACAGAAATATTTGTCAGTTAAATGTTAAATGTTTATTCATGCATTCATTCATTCACACTTTGTTGACTGATTGACCAGGTGGGTGCACTGGAGAAACGTGTCCCCCATTTTCAGGTGCGACTCGGGAGTGTGGACTCAGTAATGTGCAGTATAGTGCTAGAACATTGTGCACAAACAACCAGGGTAGCCCAGCTGAGATGCAGCATATCATTTCTAGTGGGTTCCTGCTTTAACCCATTTCTGGAGCACTAAGAGGTTAAGGGCCATGCTTAAGGTCACACAGTGTGTATTTGGTGCTGGCATACCTGTCAACCTCTTGCCTCATGAATCAGGAACAAGGCTTAAAAAAATCAGGAACAAAGACCCCAAAGCAGGGACACATCTTAAAAACTGGTGCTGTTCACTCAGAAGGCTGACAGAATAAAGGGATTTGTGTTAAGATGCATTTTCTGAAGAAGAAGTATGTTACTTTAATGTTTGACATTATTTTCTGCTTTTAATCCCCACTGTTCTGTCACAAAAACACAAATTTTATAAGGGACAGAGGAAGATTTTGAGGCAAAATCAGGGACTTCCCTGAAAATCAGGGACACTTGAGAGGTATGGGTCCTGGTGGGGTTCGAACCTGTAATCTCCCAGTTCCAAAGCCAGTGCTCTAACTAACCACTAGACTACACTTCCTCTCATGAATGCCCATTAGTCTCTTGGACTCTGGATTGTTTGTGTATTTGAGAGTGTTTTACAGATAATTAAAAACTAAATCGAAACAGAATTGCATTCTGACATTTCTTGAGGGGTCCATTTTCTGTGTATGCTGCCTTTTACTGTTGCATTTTTGCTGTCTGTTGAAGCAGTTGTCTTCCTTTGTCCATATATGTAAGTGCTGATTTAACCAGAGTGGAGATTTACTTGTATGTGAGGACCTCTTAAAACAGCAAAAAAAAACAAAAAACGTACAAGTTTTGAACACATGGAATTATTACACTATCTTGGTGTGTGTGTGTGGGGGGGGGGGGGCTTAAAGAATACCTAAACCACATTGAACATATAACTTTTTTAATATATGACTTCATGGCCTGCTGAACCTACGTTTTTTTAAATTGAGATTAATGCAGTTTTCTATAATTGAAAAACATATGCAAAAAGCTTCTCCTGTTGTAATAACCCACTCTTAAGAACCACACAGTGGCGGCCAGTGTGATGTCACTGAAGAAACATTACAGTAACTCTTAAACATTATTTACTGCACTACTGTTATGCCAGGATTAAGGAGAGGACAAAAGAGACTATATCCTGTGGCCTGGGCCTCCAGAGGGGGCCAGAAAACAAGCCTTCGGTTCTAAAAAAATGTTCCCAGCCCTTTTCCTTGTAAATATGCTGTCTGGAGAAACTGTCTGGAGAGAAAATCAATACGTGCTGGTGCTTTAGACCTGTAACCGGTGAGCCAGAAAACTGTGTGTCGCTCATATCAATGAGGGCCATTCATTTTAATGTTCACCAAGGGGAGTTGGAGGCAGTCTGGCTTCAGAAGTAGCCCCAGTGCAGCCAGTGGACATCTTGCCTCCTCTAGTAGCAAACTTCCTTACAAAGATCAAGCCAAGTAAGTCCATGGGACAGATGGACTACATCCAGTATCTTTGTAGAGCTAAGGGAACAATGACTTATATATTTATTAGAATGTGAACCCCCAGGAAATCCACAATTAGATGCAACGCCTATTTTCTGAGTGGGTCCTGGGGGACAGTTACAGCAGCAGGGATTTGTCTAACAGTTCAAGACTAATAAAGTGAGAAAGGCAAGTGTTTATATACAGTGACACAATTATGCAATAAAGTGCAGATGATAAATCAGGGAGGCAGTATAGCGCAGTGGTTTAAGGCTCTGAGCTGCCAATCTGGTAACATCCAGCAGACCAGACCTTAGTTTGAATCCCACAGCTTCCACTTGCATACTGTGTGATCCTGAGCAAGTCACTTAACTTCCCTGTGCTCCCAGGTCACATCTGTAAAAATGCTTTCAGCTTAGTGTGCAACTTCTGGTTAAACAACTAAAAAAAAAAAAAATACAAGTGAATATGCAGGGCTGGGGTTAGAGGGATGGTCAGTAAACGGGGGCTGAGCAGGCTTGGGGAGAGGGGTCTGGCCGTGGCAGGAAATGAGAAGATAGATGTACACGGTTTGCTTGGAGCCCTGGGTACTAGCACTAGTATGTTTTTTTGGTTGGTATATTTTTATTGAGAAGTTAATTCAGCAAGATACATACATTGCAGTTGGGCGTTCTGGTACATTGTACAACACAATATTTACACAGTACCTATAAGACACAATGGAACACTGTCCACTCCCCACATGGCACAGGGAGTAATTGACAGGTAGTACCCTTATGGCAGTTCTGTAATAGGCATTCAGTCAAGTTGGCATGAGCAGGTCTTGGAAGTGATGGGGGGATGGGAAAGGAGCGTGACGAGACCCTAGCCACCAGAGACCCAAGGCCCATCCTTCCTCCAAATATACTGAGCTCTACGCATTTCCCAGTAAAGGGTCTAAGGGTACAAAGTCTGAGTCCTATAACATTACATATAGAATCCAGGCATTCCATACAGAGGCTGAGCTCTCTGATCTGTCATGGAGGCTAAATGTAATTTTCTCAAGCCTGTATATAGACAGCATTAACTACCTCCTTCCAGTCTTCAATCCCCACCTGCTGGGGAGTTAACTATTTTTTAATAATACATTTCTTTCTCTGCAGAAAGCATAATTCCCAGCAAGTCCTTCACATGCTTGTCCCTACATTGCTTTGGATATTGGTATTGAAGATATATCAAAGATAGGAGTGGTAAGGGGTGTGCAGGACCTCTGAAATAGACCCTCTAAATCAGATATAAATGTGAAGATCCTTGGGCGTGCCCACATTGTGTGTGTGTGTGTGTGTGTGTGTGTGTGTGTGTGTGTGTTGCAGCTCTCCTCACACTGTTGCCAGAAGGCCACACTCGTTCCCAAGCCATATTTGGCAGTAAATACTGGGGTTAAAAAACAAGAAGGGTAACATGTTTCCAAGAGTACTTTCACCAGACATGCAAGGATGCTGATCTGCTTGCCTTATAGCAGCCCCGTTCCCATTCTGTTTAAAGCACTAGTCTTTACAACAGGAGAGAGCTCCAAGTAGATGGAATGGCAAAAAGGAATGTGTCCATGCCACTTGACTTGTGGGCAGGCGGTACATGCAAGAGATCCTTAGTCAGAGAACAGATTTGGTTAGCAGATTCCAAAGAAAATTCGGTGTGGAACCTCTATCTAGGACAAAGGAAAGATAATAGGAGGAGTCTGGTCCAGTATAGCCTAATACAACAGCAATCAGATATTGGGCAGATGACTCACTCACCACAGACTTAAAGTTTCAATAACTAGTCATTATGTGACACAGGTATCCCCTGAAGAGGGTATCAGTAGTGTAAATAAGCTGGCATTTCAAGGCTAGGCCTCTTCCTCAGAGCATATGGTTCCTGATAATGGTTACTAGACAATTACTAACAAGAGGTGATTAGGTTAAAGAAGCAGCAGGCTTTTTACTTCATCAGATTATGCTTTGTTTGTCATCTGGCCTTCAGTTTTCCTTTCTTAGCCAGGATACAGCACAAACAACATTCCACTTGCCAGATAGTAACCATTTTGATTTATACAGTCACTATGCTTATAAATAGATCCCTCATGGAAAGTTGTGTGCCTCAAAAATGGAAGATGGCCATGGTAGTTCCGATCCATAAGACTGGGCCACGAGGAAATATAGATAACTATAGACCAATTTCTATTCTCTGCCTGCTACCAAAGGTGCAAGAGAGGCTGGTTTGCAACCAGTTGCAAGAGCATCTAGAGCATCACCACCTACTAGCGGATCACCAGCATGGCTTCCGTAGTTGCCACGGCACTGACATGGCCCTGATCAATTTTACGACTGATTCCCTTTGTGCACTGGACGATGGCTCCCCCGCTGGTGCAGTATTCATAGACCTGTCATAAGCATTTGACTTGATCAGTCATGGGCTGCTCCTTAGCAAGCTACAACTGCTATGTCTTGATGCACTTTTGCACACCTGGTTCACAAGCTATCTGCTGAACAGGTCGCAGAAGGTAAAATGGTGTGGCGTGCACTCCGCCTGCCATCCAGTAACTGATGGTGTGCCCCAGGGCTCTATATTGGGCCTGCTACTGTTTTTCCTTTTTATTACTGACATTGGGCTAAACTGTGGCACTGGGAACATAATCCTATATGCGGATCACACAGTTGTATACTGGTGTGATCCCAAACCCAGTGTCATAGCCGAAAGACTAGCCACCAGTCTTAACTCCCATGAAAGCTGATTTGCTTCCAACCTGCTTGTTCTTAATGCTGAAAAGACTAAGGCTGTTCTATTTCTTCTAGTCGCATGGGTGACCATAGACAACATCTACTCCTACTCTTCTCTGCATCAGGGTCGCAGATAGAAGTTGTTGACAGGGTTAAATACCTTGGTGTCTACTTGGATCAAGACATGTCCTTTAAGTCCTATGTGGAGCACACAACTAAAACCATACATTGCAAACGCGGTCTTCTTTACAGGCTAGGTAACTCCTTTTTTTGTTGTTGTTGTTGTATTCTATTTTTGCTCCCCTTCCTTGAATCACACCAAACTCTCTCCAGTGACCACCCAACACCAAGGACTCTACCTCCTTACGTTGCCTAAGCTGTCCTCTCCCCGGCACTGGGCATCCCCTGGGTCTACCCTCCAAGGAAGGGGTACCCCCACCCAGGGTGCTCTTTCTGTAGGGTTGAGCACAGGGCTGAGGAGGAGGCAGGACAAGGAGAGCCGTGCCCGACTACAGGAGTGTGGTTCGTGGGTGGGAGACGCTTTCGCCTATCGGAGGGAGGGGGGGGGTTCTTTCTTAATTACACCCTTGTGGAGCCCAGCTACCAAGGCAACATACTGCCGCGGCTCCACCCCCCTGGCATACGCCACAACGTTACTTTCGGCCACCTCCAGCATCCGCTAGAGGTCACTCCTTGAGCGGTCATCTCCCCAGTCCTCCCCAGAAAAGAGGGAGCAGTCCTCCAGAAACTCAATCCCCCCCAACCTCCGGCTGCCCAGGCATGTTCCCGAACCCGGGTCACTGGCATGGTGTGAAGTTTGACGTCCAGCGCCTCAACCCTCAGCGCCACTGGGCCGGTCAGCTAGGTGACACCTTAACTGAAGAATCTAGAGTTGCCATAACAAAGAGCACCCTACTCCCCACCCTCATGTGTGGTGCACCACTCTTGCATTTCCTCAGGGAAAGTGAAAATCACAGAATGTCCGTACTTTACAATAAGATTAATTGATTTGCAACCTGCTCTCCTTCACGGGAGGCACCACTGTGAGGTCCTTGCTGACTTAAATTGGCCCACCCTGGAACTCAAACTGTTATATCCTCTAGTCTGTCTCACTTTTAAACACTGCAGTGTCTACACCCCACCCAACCTGAAAGGCCTACTGAACCCCAAAGTCTCCCAATGTACCCTTCACTCTACAAACAGCAGCCTGCTTGAAATCCCCTGGGTCCAGACCAACTTTGGTGAAAAATCATTCAGGTATTCGGCCCCCTACTACTGGAGCACACTGCTGGAAAATCTGACAACCTGCACTTCCCTCAAAGGTTTCAAAGCTGGGCTCAAGGTGTACATGTAAGGGGGATGCAGGGTTCCCTAACAATTAAAGGATAGGCCAGACAAATCTGGAAGGAGAGGCAGGAAGCTTACTCAGTGACCAAGATGCAAGAGGTTTATTTACCAGGGACAATACAAAAAAAAATAATGCTTTCTACAATGTTACAAGATGATAATGAAAAAAATAAACAGAACAGTACGACTGGGACCAACAGTTGGTCGAACCATAACCCCTTTTTAGTCCAAGTCCTACTTGCACTTGGCCGAGATGATGCAACCTGATGAACCAAGCTTGGGCTTTCCTCTGCGTTGGTTGATCAGCAGGTGGGCATTGACCCCAAAAAGTGCTTGTTACAAACAGGCCATAACTGGGCATCCCCCGATGGAACGGAACACAAAGAGGAACACTGCTAGATGGACGAAGAACGTGGCGATCCTCTGTGGCTCTGGGTAAGAAGCTGAAGATTTCTGTCTGGCAGGTGGCACGCTTGACGATCTTCAGCAATGACCATTGGTAGGTCCCCGGAACCCAGGTGTCCTCTCACCAAGACTGCTGGCGGTACAATCTTCGGGTGGCTTCTACGGAGCGACATAGGTACGCGCACACTTACAGCCGGCTGGCAAAATAAGAAAAGGACAAGCACGACGTTAACTGTGTTCCCTCAGGCTTTAGCTGGGGTGGCTCCTAAGCTGACTCACTACTGGATACCTCACTAGCGGCTCTCTACCACTTCACAGGGCTGATACTGGAACACTTGTGGCGGGACTTTAATACAGGCTGATGTCACTGGAGGTGGTTCTGCTACAGATGGTGGATGGGCCAGGGACCTCCCTGGGTCAGCATCAGGCTCTGGTGATGCTGTTCTGGGCAACAAAGGCGAAGCAGGATGTCTGATACACCAGGGTGCAATTCGATAACACAGTTTAGTAGCAAGCAAACAATTCAGTTTTTGGCAGACAGTTCGGTTCTTGTAAGAAATACAGTCTTTAGGGGTGCTAGACAGACAACAGCGCAGTTCGGTTTGGGTGCTGGGCCACTTAGGCCATAGGACCATCCCTCACCCCCCAAGGGCACTGCACCTTTAATGATCTTCCCCTTTTCTGGCTATTTTTGCAAATCCAGTCCACATTATTCATGTTAATATCCACTGTTGGCCTTAGTTGGGGTCTCGTCTACAAATCCCTAAGCTTGAGGTCCTGGATGCTGAACCCTCATAGCTAGCCCCTCCCTCCTGGCAGCTGGCTGAGGGCATTTGGGTTTTGCCCCTGCCCCTAGGTGCAGAATGGCACCAACACAGACCCCAAGGGCCTTGACCTCACTGTGCCCTGAGTCTGGTCCTTTCCCTTTTTGTCCCTTTCTTCCCCTGGGGCTTTTACAATCATGGCACCCCTCTCTCTTTATCTAGCTAGAGGCAAGCTACTATTGACCTAGCCTGCCTTCTGGTTCCCCATTTGGCTGTAACAAAAAAAGTAACAACTACAGTAGCTCTGTGACCTCTGGCCACCCCCGGGCCTTCCGCTCAGTACGGGTAGCTCACCCAGGTAGCCCACTGTGTCCCACTGTCCTTACTAGGGCGCTGGGCCCTTTACGTATTCTTTTTGGGTACTCGGCCCTTTTAATGTCCCTTCCCTGTTTCCTCCCCACTCCTGGTGCCTGTGGCACAAGTATACAGAAAGATACGGCATTTGCCCACTCAACACCACGGCATGGGACTCAAGTGCTGCTGGGGAAAGGCAGGTAACCTGGCCGGGGAACCGCGCTCCCACCTGGCTCCTTCTGTACTCTGCTGCAGCTGCTTGGGCAGAACTACAGGTTCGGGGCACATTTTCCACCTGGACCTAGTTCTTGGCAGCACAACTTAGTCCATACGCCCTTTTCTTCCCCCCTCACTGATCGGGGCTCTGCACAGGGAGAACAGGTCGTGTTGGGGAGCCGCACTCCACCCGACCGGCCCTGCTGCTGCTGCCGCCACATGCCCAGGATGCTGACCAGAGGGGAGCGATGCTGGAGGAGCCACAGGACCACCACAGATAGGTCTCCTCTCTGTGCTCTCTGCGTCCTCCACTCTCCTCACTCGGCCACTGACTCCTCAGTCAAGCCACTCCCCGGCGCTTTCGTAGGGCAGGGGAGGTCCTGGCACCTAGCCAGGAGATTGGGCAGCACAAGCCCTGCAGGCAGGTTCTCCTGCCCACAACCACCGTTCTTAGCTCCGAACAGTGCAAAATGCACAAAGGACAGGGAGGATCTGAGGCTGCAGGCAAAGGGGGGGTGGAACGGAGGGAAACCAGGAGGAAAAATAAAAATGAAAAAAAATCCCCACGTCGGGGAGAAGGATTCCCTTTTTTTGATTGTGCCCCTAACTTTGGGGCACTGTAATTTGCCCCGCCCCCTTAAACATACATGTGTCAAATTGGGCTAGCTCAGATTGCAGGATAGAAGGGAACTTCACACTATTACGTACATGTATCAGTGTTTTAAGAATAGAATCCTGGAATACATGGTTGCGAGCTTAGAATTTAAATGCATCAAGGAGGGTTTGAGAACAACATCTGGGGTGGGGCCTACATTCTACCCAAGAAAAGGACAATCACTGGTAGGTCATCCTTTTCCTGTTCTGGTTCAGAACTTTGGAATTCTAGTCCCCATTTGTTAAGCCATCAAATGGTCAGGTGATAATCTCAAAAATCAAAAACCAGGTTAATCATAATATCTCACTGCAATGTTGTCCCTGTCACAAACCCACTCAGCAGGACAACCCTCTACTCCCAAAGTGCCAACCTCCAAGCGCAGTCTTGTGAACAGTTTAACAGAACAGGGTAACCCTCTTGTCTGTTTTTGTGGGTTCGAATCAACCTTTGGTCTCAAGTCTTGGAGGGATTCAAACTGTGAACCTCTTGCTAGCGTACCCAATGCACAGGCTCAGATATATCTGTCTTTGGGGGCCAGATATCTTTGCCTATGGGCACCTAACCAGGTGTACAAAAATGAACCCTTAAACTTTAATAAAGACCTCAGATTATTCTTACCTTTTTCCAGTTTGGTTTCACCATTCAAGCTCATGCCCAGTGTCTGCTATAACCAATATACTCTACTTGTAAAGGAAAGAAACCAAAGACAGACCAAGTAAGCTCTAAAAAGAGTTTTACTAAAATAGATAATAATATGTAAAACATACAATACAGAACTATTATATCACAAGACATACAAATCTTTTAAAAGAACAAGGGTTTAAACAGTGAAATTCCTACTACAGTAATTAGATTTGTCTCTCTTTCTAAATACCTGTTTAAAGTGCTCACAGGTGTTTCTTTGTCAGAGTCTAGATAAGTGTCTCTGAAGGAAAACAGAATAATGTTTAAAAGCTGGTTTTCCCCACCTATTTTGCATGAGGTCACCTAGCTCCTCCCTGTCAGAATATATAAAAGAAAATATATCTATATAAACACAGGATGTCTTTTCCAAGTATTATATTCTGCAACCTCAGCATGACTCATGTTCTTCAAATGACATTTCTTTGATCTATTGATCAGTTTCCCCTCTCACACAGACATCAGCATTTATGATTTCACATCAGTTTACTAAATCTGGTTTCCTCCTCTTGAAACGTCATAAAATGGATATGCTCAACTCAAGCCTCTTCCAGCCTGTAATTAGCTTCAGGCCTTCCAGGTAACACCTTGTATCTATTGTAAAACCTGTGTGTGTGTGTGATCTCACACGCTGTTTCAACATTTTCTCATGGCTTTCATCTTTCAGCTGAGACCTGGGGTGGGGGGTGAGCAAGGTCACTCCAAGAGCACCAGATTTCTCAGCATCTCCCATGACAGACAGTCCATAACCCATTTTTATATTACAAAAAATGATACAGTGATCAGAACCAGCTGTCCAAGCGTCACAGTCCCACCTGTGATAACTAATGCTGTGTACTAAATATCTATCCATAGATAATGTTTTCTTAATGGATAGTATACTACCTAAAAAAGTACTTCATAATTTTATTTTGGGTATTTCAACTGTTATGAACGTCATTCTATTTAATATGAATAGTGAATATTATTTGTCTTTCGTACGATCATATTTGTAACAAACGTTTTGTACTTTGTCTGCTATGGACCCCACTGAAAATGAGCCTTGGCTCAATTTAGCGATCCATATTCGTAGGCTAAAGTGATTTTTCCTAGTGAATGCTAGAATTTAAATTGTGGATAATTTTCAAAGATGTTTTTCACAATCCAGAAGGTCTATAAAAGTGAGTTGCAGTAATGTTGTGCAGCTCTGATTTTTTTAATACGTTTTTATTGATTTTATGTTATGAAAAACAAACATTACACAGAAACATTTTTTTATTTTATTATTTATTTATTTAAGAGAGTGAACATACAGACTCAAATGGGCAGAATCTGCTAACAGTATCTATTGCCGTGTTTACACGGTGGCATTTGCACCGCAGCAGCCTGAGCGTTCGGGTTGTTGCGGTGCAAATGCCTCTGTGCGGACACTTACCGAACCACGGTAAGCTGCTCCCTGCTTTGCTTCGCAGTCCCGGAAAATCTGGGGAACGCTTTCGGGAGCAAGCAGTCTAAGTGGCTGTGTGGACAGGCTGCACTGCTCATTCCCACATGAAAGACCTTGTGGGCACTCCCATCAGCCAACTGCCCCAACTCCCAGCCCCTCTGCAGTGCGTCTTACATCGGCGCTGAGGGGGTCTATGCAGACACACGAGACAAGCGTCTTTTGGGTCGGGGCAGCACTGCAACGGTCTGTTAAAGGAGCTAAATCAGCCGTGTAAACACTGCTTTTGTATCTGTCTCTATATATGATATCTAGAATTACAATACCTTTGAGCAAAAACAGCTCATTTACAAAGGTTCCACATCAAATGGAGAAGGTGACAACATATACAAAGGTAAAACAGTTACATCAGTTTCAACAATAATATAGGTTTCAAAAATACAGGGCTTCAAAAGTACAAAGGATAATAGTGGAAACAGCATTAGGATTAAGCCTGCACAAAGTGCTAAGGTAAGCCAAATTAAGCAGCCTAATGGAAAGAGCATTGGTAGAATGAAATGGCAAGAGGTAGACCCGATCGAGGAGGCAGCATAGTAGGCCTTGTCATAGTAGAGAAAGATTAGATGGGTGCTCAGTTGGGTAGTAGAGTGTTGAAGAGGGGACGGTGCAGGGCGAGAGGGAGGGGAGTGGGGAGGGGTGGCAGAGATAGGAAGGGGAGCAGAGGGGAGACAAAGACGACAGCAGAAAAAGATGATTGATCCATCCAGTCTGCCTCTGAAACCCTAACAAACCCATGGCCTATTGTCCGTACAGGGTTCTTACCCACACTATCCACCCCCATACTCCCTGCCCCACCGCTACCACCCTGAGCAACCACTAAGCCCTTCACTCTGTCCCAGCCGTGTTTGAAGCCACTGATAGTTTTGGCTCCCATCACATCTGCAGGCAGATGGTTTCATGACTTCACCACCCTTTCTGTTCTCTTGAACCTCCCTCCATCAGTTTCCACTCATGTACCTGTGTATTATACACAGATGACATCATCATGTGGCGAGGTTACATTCCTCGTGTTACAGCTCCTTGTGATATTAAATAAATAGGACATCTGTCTCTGTAGACCTTCGTAGTGGACTGTACAACCCACACTCCCTCAGTATAGGCTTGTCTGAGTGGTAGGGTGGTGTGTGTGTGTATATATATATATATATATATATATATACACACACACACACCAATAGGTATATCTCGGGAGCTGATGCTGTAAGATTCAGACTAACCAACATGGAACAGGAGATGGGAGGAGCATAAGGAAGGGAATAACTTAGGGGAATTGGGGGCAATACAGGGGGAAGGGTATATGACAGCTGTGTTGTGATCCGAGGGAGCACAAGGCTGGCCACATCAGAATCTTAGCTAAGTATTATGCACAGTGTCCCGCAGCTGTCTGTTCTTTACTCGTCTGTTGCTTTCTAATCTGTGTTACATATTTTTCATTGACAGGTTGCTGTGTAAAGCTATGTGATGTCTCCTGACAGAGAATGGATCCGTCTTCTTGTGGTGTTTTGTAGGATCAGGAGAAAGTTTCCAATTATGTTGTCAAGTTGGTTTCAGTACGATTTTGACTATCATTATTCTGGCTGTCGACTGGAGTTGTTAGCAGAGCATCTAACTTACCAAACTTGTTTAGATAGGCATTTAGGCTTTCTTAGCCCTTCTAATGTTATATGATAGTTTTTTGAGCTGTAGTACTTCCAGGATGTCTAAGTCATTCTTGGTACTGTGTATCAGAGCTCTCTTATTTTTTTTTCGGCAACTGCTATTACTAGTGTTTATTGCATGTCATCCAGCTCTGATTTAAAAATAAAAAAATCTGCTTGGTACAAAAATATACATTTTTTGACTTCCTCTAAGTTCTCGGATACTAAAGTTGTCTTTGTTTTATTACCTTGTTTAATAAAATTAGCAAACGAATGCCTCAAAACCTTTGCATTCAGTGCTCCAATATAGTAAAATATGTGGGTTTAGGAATGCATTTGCCAAGAAAGCCACAGCTTACAAGTTGGTTGGTTGGTTGGGGGGTCCTGGGCCCTGGCCTTTGATTTTGGTTACTCCTACTGTCTGATAACCACCCCAGCTGGTGTTATAATACAAATATGGTGCTCTATTTAGATTGAACACAATGCTAAATGTACACCGCTATGTATTGTACTTTGTGTTCTTATAATGCAGTCCCTGAAATACACTATGCAGTGTATAAAGGGTCTGGGTAACAAATATAGGCATGTCGACAGTTGGGATGGGGACAGCAAAGAGGCCCTAAAGGGTTCTTGCTCGCAGACTATTTCATAACTTTTTTTCGTGGTAATACATTTTCATAGACTAAACTGAAGAATTTTTTCTTTAGTTGGTCTAATGAAAGACATTACTGTGAAAAACGTGTACTAGGTTTTTATGAGATCACTATGGTGCCACAAACCTGCAGCTGAATTTAATTTTGCTAACCACACCACTGGTGACAAAGGAGCAGTTCACATCTGGATTCTAATTGTTTTGTGTGGAAGTGATTTTGTTAGTTCAATAAAAGGCATCACCTGCAACACATTATTGCATTTCTTCTTGTGCATCATTGACTGGTCTGACATGACTACCACACATATTTTTGTTTGTAGGCCTAAAGCACCAATATATGCTGATTTTTCTTCAGAGAGCGGACCAATATAGAAAAAACGGCAAGGAACATAATTGTGTAACTGGGTCGCCATACAGATGTTACAAGTGTTAGAAACGCTGTATAGATATTACAAGTGTTACAAATGGAGATAGTGAGAAGATCTCAGATTTAGAAGTGGATAGCCATCTGGAAACAAGCGACCATCAAACTATGTGGTTCACAATAAACACAGCTGTAGAATCAAGCCACACAAAAGCAAGGGTGTTGGACTTTAGGAGGGCTGACTTGGGGAAAATGGGAGAGTGCCTCAGAAAAGCACTAGCAAACAGACAAGAAATAGGAGTGGAAGAACAATGGGGAAAAATCAAAACTGCCATCACAGAGGCAACAAGCCTTTGTGTAAAGCAAATCAAAAAAAACAAAACGAAGGAAAAAGCCACTATGGTTCTCAAAAGAGGTGGCAGGGAAGGTTAAGGAGAAAAGGATAGCATTTAGGAAATATAAGGAAACACAGAAGGAGCGGGGGGGGGGCGCTGTGGAGCCTGAGCTTGGTGGAAGCAAGAAGCTATAGCTCTGTAATTTTTCCAGCAAAATACAATAAAAACTACATTTTGGATGCTATTTTGATTAAATTGGACCTTTGGAATGGATTCCTGACCAACGATTTAGGTAGCATGGGGAATCCTAAGCGTGATAAAGTTGTGGCAGGTGCAGAACGAGGAAAAGGTGCTGGTGGGGCCCAGACCTCGCAGTCCGGCCCAGAAGATTCAGCTATGACTCCCTCAGGCACAGATGAATCTCTTGCGATGCTGGGGTTAAAAATGCTAACCCTGATTACCTCAGTGGCCAATCTTTCCCAGAAAGTGGATTCGTTAAGTAGCTGAGTGGTACTGTTGGAATCTTTGGTGGAGGGTCTAAAGTCTGATTTTGTGGAGGTAGCTAAAAGGGCCAATTCTGCCAACGGAGGTACTGCGTTGATGACTAAGGAACTGCAACACTTTCGCACAAGGCTTGAAACTATGGAGAACCAAATTAGAAGAGCTAACATCTACTTATTAGGCTTACTCGAAGGTTTCAAAGAGGACCATCCATTCATGGCAAACCAGGAGTTTTTAAATGAAAAACTGGGGTTTTAGGTCAAGACCCAATTACTGGTATACAGAAAATTTATAGAGTTACTCCCCGTGGCCGTCAACAGACGGAAGAGCCTTAAACTTTAATGATTGTTACCTCCGGAATCAGGGAGAGAGACAGGATTATGGCACTGGCTCATCGTGTAGGTCCGTTGATGGTCGAGGACCACCAAATTTACCTCTTTCTGGGCCTAAGCTTTGCAACATGGCAACGCTGCAAGAAATTTGATGTGATCAGGTGTACTCTGAGAGAGGCCGGTACTGTACATACCATCATTTTTCCGGCTCACCTCTGTATTGTACATGGGGGGAAGGTTTATTTATTTGGAGCTCCTGTTGAGGCTGGAAAATGGTCTGCTATATTGGTTGCGAAGTCTGTGACTACTCCCGAAGAACCTGAAGTGGACATTTGAAAGGATTGTGGGGAACTGTGCTGAGTGCCTCCCCTTTCATAATTAAAATAGTGTCTGAAATATTTCAATACTTAAGCCACGAGGTGGTTTACCCACCCAGTTATTGCCTTTAAAATGTAATTTCTAAGGTTCCAGAGTTTAAATATGCTATATTCAGTGTTTTATTGTTGGGTGCTTTCATGGGAGGTGGAAAAGTTTTCAGATTTTATTTGCTGGGCTAATTGTGTTAAGCCCTTTTAGGGCTCCTTGCTCCAAATATGTGCTTAGAATGTTTTTTTTAAGTTAATTTACGTATAATGCATGGCGCCATAAGCTCTTTTTGAGCGCAGCCTATTGTGGGACTGATGCTGGGCATTTCTACTCTTTAGTAAATGCCATGCTCCTCTTGGGCTGATTCACACAGCAAAAATACAGGATGTTAAATCTTTCAGTTTTTATGAATTGTAGAAATACCCCATATGTGGTAACTCAGTATGGCAAATGCATATATTTACTTGTATTAAGGGACTTGTTCCTAGAAGAAAATGTTGTTATGGTCTGTTTGCTATATGCTTACTCAATGATATGTCATTGGAAAATAAACATAAATAAAGTATAAAAAAAAAGGAGCAGGACAGAGAACTATATCAGTTAAAGCAGAAGGTGGCAGGGAAGGTAGGCAGAATAGCAAAGGCCCAAAGTGAGGAAAAGATAGCCAGCTCTGTTAAGAAGGGGGATAAAACCTTTTATAGGTGCATTAGGGAGTGAAGAAAGACCAAGGGAGGGATACTGAGGCAAAGGGGAGGGAATGTGGGAAGAGTGTGACAGTGAAAAAGCAGGGATACCGAATGAATACTTCTGTTCAGTATTCGCAAAAGAAGAGATGGGGGGTACCTAAACCAAACAATAGAAGCACTCTGGATGGGGGGGGGGGGTCGATACCAGCCCATTCACAGAAGAAAGGTTTCTGAAAGAACTCTTTGAAACTGATAGCGGACAAAGCTATGGGGCCTGATGGGATTCACCCAAGAATTCTAAAAGAACTAGGGGTAGAACTACTGACATCACTGACTACCCTTTTTTAACAAATCATAGGAGGATGAGGTGGTACCTGAGAACTGGAGGAGGGTGGATGTGATTCCTCTTCACAAAAGTGAGAACAAGGCAGAGGCAGGAAACTACAGACCAGTTAGTTTGACCTCAGTGGTAGGGAAAATGATGGAAACACTTCTGAAGGAAAGAATTATTGAGTACCTAGAGGCTAGATCCCGGAGTCAGTTGAATAACCAATTATGACTGACTTACAACACATTATGACTGATTTTTTTCAGCCAGTTTGAAACTTATGACTGCAACTCACTAAAGAAAATCCAACCAATTTTTTCAACTTCTGCCATCGTGGAATTTTATTTATGTACTTGTAAGTGGTACTTTTTGAGTGTAGTTAGTAGGAAAACTTCGCAGCACATTCAGTTACCTAGTGTATACAAGGCAACTGACACCTGGTATAATGATAACCACAACTGAGAGATGGCAATAGCTGGCTACAACATATTCAGAAGAGACGGGGCAGCCGGCCCGGTGGCACTGAGGGTTGAGGCGCTGGAAGCCACACCTCACTCCACGCTGGTGACCCAGGTTTGGGTGCAGACTTGGGCAGTTGGGGGCTGGCCGGGGAAGAGAAGGATTGAGCGCCTAACGGCTGCTCTCCTTCTCTGGGGAGGGCTGGGGAGATTGTCTTGCCGCTTTACCGCCACCTTCTGGGGGAACCCGGAGGTGTCGTCATGGTTGAGACAGCATAGAGGGATGGCTCTGGCAGAAGACAGGAGCAGACGCATGTATCGGTGTGTGCCGGCTCGTTGGTCCACATTGCACACTGACGTCACAGGATCAAATCAATGGAGGAAAAAATTCCCCAGACTATCCAGGCGATGATCCCCCGCTCTGCTTCCATGATGCAAAGGGGCAGACTCCGCTGTGTGTGCACGCTTCCCTGAGGTCCAGGGAAACGTAAGAGGGGGCCTTCCTTGCCTTGCCCAGAGGGTTAACGGAGAGTAACTTGCATAACTTGAGGTGGGCGCACACTCTAGGGGCAGACTCCACCGCGGACTTGGAAGAGTGGTAGATTGGAAGATGTGAGAGAAAGGAGGGTCTGGGTGCCGTAGGAGAACAAATAATAAGTTCAAAAAAAAAAAGAAGAGACGGGGCAGACAGGAAGGGAGGAGGAGTGGCACTTTATGTTAAAGATGGCATAAAGGCCACAGAGATCCAAGAGGAACAAAACGGGGGGGGGGGATACTGTGGGTTAATCTGGAAAGGAAAACAGGGTCCGCCATCCTCACAGGGGTAGTCTACAGACCACCAGCCCAGGAGGAAGAGACAGATAGGGAGCTGATGCTAGACATCCACAGGATGGCAGACAAGGGGGAGATGGTGCTCATAAAGGGGGACAGTGTGATAGGGGTGTCAGTGGGGTAGCACCTGGGGAACAGTGCTCACCAATCACTGTGGTTTGAAATCACAGAAGGAGCAGAACCAAACCCCACAAAACACGTACAGTATCCTGGATTCTAGGATGGCAGACTTGGGGAAAATGGAGAGATGCTTGAAAGAGGCACTAATGGGAATGGGGAGGGAATCAGGGATGGAGGAACACTGGGCAATATTTAATACCGGAATTACAAGAGCAACAGAATTATGTGTTAAGCAGGTTAGCAAGAGGAAAAGGAAGAGGAGGCATTATTGTTTTCCAAGAAGGTCTACAAGCTCAAATGGACAGACTGGGTGGGCAATAGGCCCTTATCTGCCAACAGTATCTATGTATCTGTGTAAGCCCAAATGCCAATGCCAAGTTGCCGCATAACATACACATACACATGCACATAGACACAGACAAATGGCTGCAAGCAATTTATGTGTCAAAAGTGTACAAAGTGGGGCTTGTAGATGCAGCTCAGTCATTTTCCAGTAGCTCCAGGGCCATTTTACTGTATATTACTTACATTATTTCCTATGAATGTAATTATTCATTTTTTTTCGTATAACAGCCAGTTTAACAAGTGTCTGGGAAAAACTTCACTGCTCCACTTCCCAAACAGACAAGAACCCCCTGAATTTCTGAAAGCCAGTACGCACACCAGTGTCAGTTTGACTCAAAATCTTTAGAATGCCCCATTTACAGGCAGGTGTCATTTGCAGCCTCAAAAATTAGCTTAATAAATCTGTGCCACCCCACCACCACACAAAACAAGTCACCACTAGATGAAAAAGCATCCCATACCAGTCTATGCCACTGATTAGGAAAGAGGAAGCTGCCAGGCAGAAGAACCAAACCCTAAATGTGTTGAGACATATATAAGCAATCAAAAAAACTCTCCAGACCAACAAAAGATACACAGATTATTCACCATGCTTGCTGATGCATGGGGAAAAGCTCCTGCACTTGCTAGTTATGCCCCAGTGCTGCTAACCATGGAAAGCAATATAGCCAGGTTAATATGGGTCAGGTCATTGCCATATATTAACTCGGTAGTTTTGCTACCATATTGTAAAAAACAATTTTTTTTATCACCAAGACCACCACACCAATATCTCCTCCATTGGGGTTCTATCTTGTAACACCTCTGTTGTGGTACATTTCATAATCAGCAAGCCAGTCTGAAAGTTTATTATGTGGAGGAATAAGTGACCATTTAGACTAGAGGCACTGGCAGCTACTGTAGAACTCTCAGGAATTTAGACTCCAAATGCCCTGGCTAAAGGTGTGTGGCCAGCCCAGTGCAGATGCTTAAAACAACACCAATGGTCTCTTACTGTATACAGTATAACCATGGAGATTTGAAAAGTAAAACTAACTAGAGGTTAATAGTGTGGGGGTGGGGGTGGACGGGTTAAGTATTTGTTTCTTTAACCTCCGTTTTAGTGCTTTGACTTTTAATTAATTTCACACCATTTCCTCTAAGCTGTCCCAAATAAAGGCACTTTGCATTTTTCCACAATCCTTGGGGACCCGACCCAGGGGTGCTTTATGTCCAGTCCTTCTGACCACTGCACAACATCAGAGCACATTAATAAAAGCAAGTTAACACCATAACCCAAACTGGAACTTTCAACTTACCTATTAGGTCGGTCTCTCAAACTTTTACTCGCCCCTTTTACCTAGGCCTTGCTCTACCACATGGTGCAGTTTTTGCTGTAGTCTTCTTTGGTTGGCTTAGTGGCTTCTTTGCCGGCTGGTCTGTGGTGCGGCCTGTCTCTGCTTCAGTTAGGCCAATGAACCAACGACTTCTCTTTTTACCCATGCTGGCCCCATGGCCCAGCCCACTGTCCATGTTTGCTTTCCTTCTTGGCCTCATTGTTCTTTTCCCTGCCTCCCTTCTGGATGCCGCCCCTGCCCTGCCTGCCACAACCCTCCACCTATGGCACAGCAGGGCAATCAGTAGTATGGTAAGGACTGCTGCCTCCCTCTGCCTCACTTAGTCCTCCTGAGTCCCTCCCACTTCTCTCCAGTCCAGCTCCCTCCTAATAGGCTGCTTGCTGCTGTGCTAGATGACTTGTCCCGGGCCCAGCCACCCACCGCCCATTGATCCTGCTCTCACCTGATTGCCACAGGGTTCTTCTCTGTCTGGACTTCTCTCTGTCTCCGGGCAGCTACCATCCCCGAATACGACTTCCTCCTTTCTCCCGTGACTAGTTCTCCCATCAAGTGGACACGTCTACCCCAAATGTGCAGCAGACAAACGGTACAAACCTAGACGCACGCCAGCATCCATCATCGGTTCTTCTAATTGAGCAGCCCGCTGCGGTGCTGCTTCTTCTACACACTCAGCTGCCCGACAGCTCATGTGCAGCGCGCACATCTTCTGGCTCCTCCCGCTCTCTCATACACTATTGGAGGACTTGGAGGAGGATTGGCCGTCAAAGAGCAGCATCACAATTTGGTTGGTGGCTAAGGCTATCCATCCACACAACCACACAAATTTAAACAAACAAAGCAAAAATACCTGCAGCACGACTACTTCACATTTGAAGGGAAGGTGTGGAAGGAGGGCTGTGGCCAGTGAGTGAAGGGTGGGGCTGGGCTTGCTCAACTTACAAAAATGTGTCTATGTGTTCGGGGAACGGGGCAGCAGAGCAGACTGTCAGGCAAGTCAACTAGGCAAGCAAGTTGCAATGTAGTCATCGACTTCACAAAAGTATGACTCCAATCAATTACGGTTGCAGCTCAGGACAATTTCAGCTAAATGCAACTGCTTTGAATTGTGATCCACGATTTCAACGGCTGATGGTGTCTCTGGGGTCTACTAGAGGCCTGAGGGGCACAGGACCCAAGACAGCATGGATTCACAGTGGGAAGGTCGGGTCAGACAAATTTAATGATTTCTTTGACTGGGTGACCAAAGTAGTAGACTAGGGAGGGGCTGTGGACATGGCCTACCTAGACTTTAACAAGACATTTGACACAGTCCCACACAAAAGATTAATATACAAGTTAGCCAGCCTTGGAGTGAGTCCCAAGGTGGTATCCTTGGTAAAAAATAGGCTGGACAACAGGATGCAGAGGGTAATAGTAAACAGAGTCCCCTCTAAAGAAAGGGGGTTTACTAGCAGGGTACCGCAAGATCTGCAACAGGGTTGATACACAAGGTGGGGTGGAAAGGATGAGAAGGGACTTGACAAGGTTGGAGGAATGGTCAAATGTATGGCAGCTTAGAGTCAATGCTAAGAAGTGCAAGGTAATGCACCTGGGAAACAAAAACCCAAGGGAAGGGTACACAATGGGGGTGAGATACTGACAACAACAAAAATGGAAAGGGACCTGGGGGTAGTCATATCTGATGACTTAAAGGTGGGCAAGCAATGTGAGAAGGCAGTAAGGAGGGCTGGGGGGATACTGGGATGCATAGGGAGAGGCATTCACCAGTAGAAAACAGGAAGTTGTTATCCCTCTGTACAGACAGTTGGTGAGACCCCATCTGGAGTACTGTGTGCAGCTCTGGAGACCTCATCTCCACAAGGACATAGATAGGATGGAGGCTGTCCAGAGGAGGGCAACTACAATGGTGCAGGGTCTGCACCAGAAGACATATGAAGAGAGGCTGAAGGAGCTTCATATGTATACCCTCAAGGAAAGGAGGGAGAGGCAAGACATGATAGAAACTTTCAAGTACCTCAAGGGAATCAACAAAGTCCAAGAGGGTAGCATCTTTCAGATAAAAATGTGCAAGAACAAGGGGGCGCAATTTGAAGATAGAGGGGGGACGGCTCAGAGGTAATGTGAGGAAGTATTTTTTCACAGAGAGGGTTGTGGATGCATGGCATGGCCTTCCTGAAGAGGCCATGGAGTCAAAAACAGTGGGGGAATTCAAGAATGCATGGGACAGACATAAGACAATTCTAGTGGGGGTAGGAGGAAGTAGGCTGTCTGTTAACTAAGATCTGCAGCTTATCCATTAGGTAGGGGAAATGGGCAAACTAGGTAGGCCAAGTGTTCCTTATCTGCCATCAAATTCTGTGTTTCTATGTTTCTGTGTTTACCTTGTCAGTTACTACGTCTGCCTTGCACCCATGGTGGCCAAGCAAGGTTAAGGGCTTAGACTCATTAAACTTCTCAATTGGGGGGCTTGGTTCAGATGGGGAAATAGGAGAAATGCCTCCAGACACAGAAAAAAGAGTGTACCTGATTACAGTTAGAATACTGCTTCCTAGGGTGCAGTACCAACCCACCTCCCCAATAGCTGTCGAACACAAACCAATCCGTACCAGTACCCACACTTCAATTGTGATTTCAAACACTTTAGTACCAATTAGGGTAAGACAGAAACATAGAATATGACGGCAGATAAGGACCGCTTGGTCCACCTCATCTGACCATTGTTTCCCTACCTTCAGTATCACCGCAGACCCTAACTGATCTCCAGCTCTTTCTCCTTCCCCCTCTTTCCTTACGACTACTATATCCTCACACTACATAGATCACTAACAATATGCTCACACATCAAAAGTTTAGAAACTAACAACAGGACTTTTATAATCAGCAACAGTGGTCCTGTGAAGGGAATAGGTGTTATGCAAAACTGTTACAGCAGTGATTTTGAGGCAATAGCAACACAGTCAGTACTTTATTGTAAGTTTGTCACCTCAAACAGTGCGATCTCTGTGGACCAGGCCTCTCCACACAGCTAGCGCAGAAGGCCTCCCAACACCCACACACAAAATTGCAATCCAGACCTTCTGTACTGTATAGTCCACCTCCTACCCTCAGTAGCAGATCCCCACAATTTCAGCTAAAGAAGTACTACAGTCAAAATTTGCCAAAACGTATGTTGTGCGGAGTGTTTTGATTTGTGCGTGTAATCCTGGTATAAGTATATGGTTAGCCTTTGTTCTGTATCAAAATCAGCCAGCTCAAAATCCTTGTTGTACACATTCTAAACTGTTGTGCACATTCCAAAGTGGTGGTGTGCGCACAGTCTGAACAGTTGTTCTGCACAGTTCAAAGATCTTACCATTTAAATTTCTTATTTATTCCACAGCTAGCTACTTACTAGCCACCCAGTGCCAAAAGTTATACCTTTTAACTTTCAAAAGTCTGTAAATTTGATTTTGATAATTGAACAGAACAAGAAATGGCAATATCTTTTTTCAGCAGGGGTCTGTCACTCTGGTGTAAAAAGAAAAAACAAACAAACATATACTATATAAAATAAAATATGGGCATCCACACAACTCGACATGTGTTTCCATCTCGGAGTTGAGATGAGGCATGGACATCTCGAGCTTTGCTTTCGAGGTTCATGTGCTGTCATCTCAACCCCTCGAGGGAAACACAGCCTTGTTGTGCATGGTTGCCCATACATTATTCTCTATGTGTGTGCCATTTGTTACTATTAGGAGTTTTTTTTCTAAATTTGCCTGCTAGTTTTCATGGCCCCTGGGAATCTCCATGTTAGCATGGGTTATTGCTCTTTTTCCTACAGTGCCTCCTGTCTCATGTGACAGTGATACATCCGGGACCACTGATTCACCAAGTACTGGAGACAGGAGCCTGGTGTTCTGCTCTCCACTAATTCTTAATTCAGTGGTGTGTGTGTGTGTGTGTGTGTGTGTGTGTGTGTGTCAGGTCTAGCCAGAAGGACTAAATATTTTGCTTTTAAAACTTTTCATTTCATCAAACTACACACAGCCATAAAAAGCACTCAGATCACCCCAGGTCATCCATGCTATAATTAGCAAAGACTAACTGTTTTCTTACAGGATATACCACTGAATTAGCCCACTGGTATTCGCTACACTGCAAATGTAGCCTTTTGTGCTCACTGGATAAGGAAAGTTACTTAAAATCACAGCTCTACTGATGTAAAATTGACTACAAACCAGTACTTGCTAGAGCTATGATCCTGGATACATCACTGTCACATGGGGCAGGATGCATTGTAGGGGAAAAAAGAGCAGTAAACCATGCTAACACGGAGATCCCAGAGGGCCATAAAACTAGCAGGCTAATTTAGAATAAAAAAACCAACAGCAAAGGGAACAACACGAGGACTACACACACAAATCAAAACACCCTGCACAACATACATTTTTGCAAATTCTGTCTGTAGTGCTTCTTTGAAAGAGAATACTCGGCTCCCCAGGAGAAATACTGATGGACCTTGAGGTCCTAATTCTGCAGTCTACAAAGTTAAGTAATGTTCTAATGATTTACTTAGTTGACAGCAGAAAAAGACCATTGGTCCATCCAGTCTGCCCATATTACCCTATCATACCCTGAGACGTTTTTGTCTACCCAGGCTTTTAGTCCACACTATCCACCCAGTTGCTCCCTGTTTTACTGCTACTGCCCTGAGTAACTACTAAGCCCTTCACTCCATCCCAGCCGTGCATGAAACCATTAATGGTTTTGTCACCCACCGCATGAGCTGGAAGACCATTGCACAGTTCAGCCAACACTCTCTGTAAAATAAAACGTTCTGAAATCTCTGATGAACCTCCACATGCCAGTTTTCAGGCCTGTCCCTGTGTTCTTGATCCGCTATTTCAGCCGAATAGTTCCGTGTAGTTTACCTTGTTCATTCCTGTCAGGAACTTGAATGTCCCCATCATATCTCCTTTCTCCCATCTGGCTTTCAGCGAGTACGTGTTCAGTACCTAAAGCCAATCTTCATAAGATCTGCCCTGCTGACACCGAAACATTTTGGTTACCTTATGTAGCACCATCTCCAGCCTATCCTTACCTCTCCTCAGGTCATAACTCTAATACTAGGCACAGCACTCCAGGTGTGGCCTCTCCAGTGACCTGTAGAGAGGTAGTAATAACTCCTTTTTTCTGCTGTCAGCACCCTCCCGATGAATCCCAGTACCCCGTTTGCTTTACTGTAGGCCTTGTTACTTTGGCTAGATTGTTTAAAGAGATTCCCCAAGTTGTTCAGAAACAGATTTGCACCACATGATGTTGTGCCTTACCTCTGTGGCACCCCATCTGGCTATCTTTGATAAAAATTATTTTCCATGTTTGAGTGGAAGGGATCGTAAATTTGTTCTCAGCCGATCCTTCCACTTCCGGTCTTAGGAGCTGACTAATTACCCACCCGCGCTCAGGCATGTAATGGCGTGTGCTCAGGAGAGCGCGATGCACTCCATTTAAGTCCATGGGTGGCAGCTTTTAAAACATTTTTAGATATTGTAACGGTCATTTTGTCCTTAACCAAGGGCACCGGGTGACTAACAATGCCCTTGTTAGTCACCCAGTGCCCTTGGCTATCTAAAAACGTTTTAAAACTTTGTCTCTTCAGTGACATCATATTTGCAGCCATTTTAGAATTTCTTAGAGTTCATTATTAGTTTAGTATTAGAACAACAGAAGGTGTTTGCACATTTTAATGCAACAAAATGGCATTAATCTTCATTCAGAAAATGTTATTTTGGTATGAAGCAACAGTTTTTCCTTTAAAAGGCTATGAAGCCATTTTTTAAATGTCATGTCAATTTAGAGGATTTAGGTACCCTTTAAAACTCTTTTATGATTTTTTTATATCTGTTAATATTGTTTAAATGGGATAGTTTGTTAAATAGTAATGTCAATGAAGCACCTCTACACTCTTCAAAATTGTCCCCTGTAGCATCCTTCCAGTGTCAGACCCTCTTACTTGTGGTTAGGTCTGTAGCTATGAAAATGACATTTGTACACCATTTTATACTTATGAACTTGTTTCTTGCCCGTTACCCTGTTTTGTTGCATTCTGTTATGTACTGTTGCCCTGCAATTCAGTGTTAAGCATAGGAGACAGTTATAGTGGCACTCAGTTATATGTAATTGCATACTGTAGTTAGTTGCATAGAGCACACAATAATATAGCATTGCTGGCTGGGCAAATAGAATCTCTGTGAAATGCTGCCCCTCATAAATAATGTGCGTGCCACAGCTTACATGGATTGTACATTCCTACACCTTTGGTTACATTATTTTCTTCTCACTATAGTTTGTCGTTTACATGTACTGTAACTGAGGATTCAGATTATGCAGGATGCACATCAGTAGTGTAAACCTTGCATTGGTCAAGGTCATATGGAATTGGAGCTACTCTACTAGAAACAGAAATTAAGAATCTGATGGCAGATAAGGACTGCTTGGCCCACCTAGTCTGCCCATTTTTTCCTGCCTATGCTGTCACCACAGACCCTACTTGATCTCTTGCTCCTTACCCCCCCCCCCCGCTTCCCACTAAGATTCCTTTGTGCCTGTCTCATGCATGTTTTTGCCCCCCACCACCTCTGCTGGAAGACTATTTCAGGCATCCACCTCTCTTTCACTGAAGAAGTACTTCCTCACATTTTTCTTGAGTTTAACCCATTCCAGCATCACTGCATGTCACCTTGTTCTCATGCATCTTTTCCCATGAAAAATGCTCCCCTCCTGTACCTTGTTTACCCCAGTTGGGTATTTATATATATCTGTCATATCCCCCTTACCCATTTCTCTTCTAGGGTGTACGTATTAAGGTCGTTAAGTCTCTCCCCGAAGGGCTTCTTATGCAGACCCTGCACCATTTTAGTTGCCTTCCTCTGGACTTTACCTCATAATCCCTCCCCTAGTCTTCCTCTTTTCAGTTATGTACCTGCAAAATGTCTTTTCCTCCTTTCGTTACATCTTGAGATTTTCTTTCCTCAGTTTGCACATTTGTGCTCCTTATCAATTTCCCTGTCTCCCTCTGCTTCTCCTGATGCACCTCCATGTCCTCCTCCCTCAGCGTCTTTCTACCTCCTGAATGCTACCTTTTTAGCCTTTACCTTTTCAGCCACTTCCTTTGAGAATCACAGCGGTCTCTTTTTCCTCTTGTTTTTGCTCACTTTCTTTGTGCAGAGGTTTGTTGTCTTCACCATGCCTTCCCTTAGCTTATCCTACTGTTCCTCCATCCCACCCAGGTCATCCCCTGCACTAGGTTGTCTGTGAGGCATTCACCCATTTAAAAAAAAATCTGCCCTCAAGTCCATGACCCTCATTGTTGTATGGTTTGCTTCCACAGCCGTCATCATGTTGACCACACTGTACAGTAATCACTGGTCCCCTGGTGGCCTCTCACTTTGAGGTCTGCAGTACTGCTCCTGTTAGTGAGCAGCAGCTCCAGTGTTGCCCCATCACGGGTGGGCTGCCTGTTTTGTTGCCTGAGAAACGCCCCCTACAGGGAGTCCAGGATGTCCCTGCTTTTAGATTAAGCTGCGGCTGGGAGGCTTTAGTCTGAATCTGACAGATTGAAGTCCCCACCAGCAGCACCCCTCCTTTATCTGCCAGTGGCATCCACCAGTTCCCTGTCTAAATTCTACCCTGTGTTGGAGGTCTGTAAATCATGCCAGTGCGAATATTTGCTCCGTCTCATGTCTTCAGGGTAACCCACAGTACCTTCAATCGCCCCGTTTTCCACTGATTCCCTGTGTCTCCATTGCTTTGATACCCTCCCTTACATACAGAACCACCCATTCTCCCATCCTTCTTACCTTATCTTTCCTGAACAGAATGCAGCCTGGTATGGCTGTGTCCTGGTTGTGGTTTCCTGCACACCACGACTCTGCAGTGGTCGCGATAGCCAGGTCTGCATCTGCCATGATGGCCTCTAGGTTCGGAGGCTTATTGTTGTAACTCAGACTGGCACTACTTTTTGGAGCTCTTAGTGTGTGCATCCATTCATGCCAATGCAATGCTACCCCCCCAACCCCATTTTATGCAAACTACAAATCAGGTGGGTTAAGGATTTTCATAGAATGACCTAGAAAAACTGATCAGAGGAGAAAAAGTACTGTAAACGTTAAGGTGTAAAATGATTATTATGTATTTATAATAACTAGGGAGTGTTTTCTCCTATAGGGAAACCTGGTTATATTTTCCTTGTTATAACCTGAAGGTTATAACGGCGAGCACACGCTGGATTTCCCTCGCATTGAGTACGCGCTGCCACTGGTCTTTCGCTCCTTGGTGCTGGCCGCCATTCCCCAGCGCTGCACAGTTCACTGCACACTGAGTCAGCGGCGATAAGTTTATTTAAAAACAAGAAACAAACAACTTGGCTAAAGTGTTTTATCTCAGCTGCCTTATTAATTTATTTATTTATGTCTTTGGTAACCGGGTAGGTGCACTGATCCAAAGGACCGTTTTCAGGTACGACCCGGGCCGCAGAGTGGCAACAACACAGAAACAGCAGTACATACAGGGCACAATAAAAACACACCCCAGCATGAGGTGGTACAGAAAAAAGAAATATACAGTGGATAAGCTGGATTATGCAATAACAATGTGACAAAACAGAATAGTGCAATTTACATTCAGTAATAACATATGATTTCAAAGATCCATTTCTATACAGGAGCCAGCGGCCATAGCTGTGCCAGTCAACATTTTCAGTTTTCCCTTAGGAATCAAGGGAGTAGCAAAAGAGGATCAGTGACAGGTTTGAGGGTTTAAAATGGTGGTGGTGGTGGGGGGTTAGGGCAAGAGGAAGGCAGAGGTGAGAAAAAGTGAGGCAGGAAAGGTAGAGGCAAAGTGGTGCCTATACATTATACAAGAAGAAGAAGAAGAAGAATCAGCATTTATATAGCGCTTTTCATACACGGTATCCCAAAGTGCTTTACAAGCAATGCTAGACTGGTAGTGAAGTGACTGAATGTGTGGTGGCAGCCATATCGCACATCATCACCCACACACAGCCTGGAAAATTGCATGAACCGGTTTATGGGAAGGGGAATGTTGGCCAAGGCACCGGGAATGTTACCTGCTCTTTGCGAAGAGTGCCCTGGGATCTTTTACTTCCACCCGGACACCCACCAGGATAACACCAGGATGGGCAGAAGGGACCTTGGTTTAACGTCTCATCCGAAGGACGGCACACCCCAGCAGTACAGCACCCCCTATTACTGCACTCGGATGCCAGCAATTTTTAGGTACAAGTCCAATCCCGGTGTGGGACGAGAACCCACGATCTTCTGGTCCAGAGGCGGATGTGCTACCAACTGAGCCACGCTGACACATAGAGCATGGGCGATATGTAGAGCCCAGAGTTATTGTTAGGTGCTATGACAGTTTGCATTAAAAAAACATGGGAAAGAAATATTGTTTTTTTATCAGGCGCTGCAGACTGCACTGAAACCCGACCGGTCCGGGCTACGTAGGAATATCTTTATTTTATATAATTGCTGTGGTGAGAAAATGATCCCCAGCAATTGTATAAAGGCTAGGTAGGGGGTGCAAAACCAGAATTTTACACACACCCTTAGTGTAGTATGGCTTTCTAAACCCCTCAAGGTGGTATCCCAACCTCGGGGTATGTAAAATTCTCATTATAACCCCCACCCAGCCATTCTTCTACATGTTTTGTCAACATGTTATTGCAAGAGTGCCCAAGGTTTTTTACATTACAGTACACCCATTTTGGTCCTGACTCTTTTGAAAGAGCTACATAATAATAATAATAATAATAATAAATACTTGAGGTTTTTATAGCACCTATGGACATTTTCAAGGTACTGAACTAAATCAGGAGACAAATTAAGTAGTGTTAAAAGCTAGCTGGTAAAGGTGAGGTTTCACTAAGATCAGTGCAGGCCCAAATATCCAGAAATAGTCCATTTCAAAGCTGTGGGACTCGTACTGAGAAGGCTTGGTTGCCAAAAATGGCTAGTCTAGTAGTGTGAACACTGTAAAGATGATGGGAGTCGACAGGTGGGACAATGCTGGTGAAGCAGTTCTGATAAATAAGTAGGAACCAGTCCAGTATGGCACTTGAGTATGAGCAACAGTAGTTTATAGTTAATTCAGTATTTGATTGGGAGCCAGTGGAGTTTAACCAACAAAGGGGAGGCATGATCAGAGTTCTAGAGCCAGTGAGGACTGGGGTGCAACATTTTTGACAAGCTGGAGATGGTGCCTAGATCGTGCAGGGAGAGCAATAAGAAGGGAATTGCAGTAATCTAGGCATGAGAAGGGAAAACAATGGACCAATGTGACAGCAATCTCATGATTTACCGTAGGTAGGAGCACATCTTTGCAATGTTGCATAGATGGCAAATTGTGGAACTGAAAATACTACTAACATGAGATTCCAGGTGCACTAATTGGTCCAGTAAGGTACAAAGGTTACGGACGACTGGAGCTAGAGGGATAATAGAAGAGCCATAGTGAAGACCGAGGTTAGATGGACTGAGAGAGTTTATCTTTGTTCAGGTGTTGCAAACAAGAAGTTGTGTCTTGTTGACATTTAGACAAAGTGAGTTTATTGTCATCTAGGACTAGACATCAGATAGGCACAACGATATCTGAGTTTTAAGTGGTACAAAGCGAGTCCAAGACTGGGGCAAAGATCTGGTTACTGATAGCATAGCAACAGTAGGACTAGCCGTGGGCATTTAAAATGTCTGCCCGAGGGTGGCACATTTTCTGTATACAAATAAAAATTGTCGTAGGACAGAGCCTTATGGTACACAAGAAGCTACAGGTTTAGGTGTGAATATAGTAGAGTTAGAACATAAGAATGTGATGGCAGATGGGGATCACTTGATCCATCTAGTCTGCCCATGTGTTTGTTTGTTTAACTACCCCCTAGGATATATTTCTTTGTTTCAGAATCCCTCAATGCCTGTCCCAAAATAACTTAAATTCCCTAACCGTCTTTGCCTCCACCATCTCCTGTGGCAGTCTTTTCCAAGGCTCCACGACCCTTTGTGTGAAGAAGAACTTTCTGACACTGCTCCAGAATTTACCCCCCATCTGTTGTGCCCTCTGGTACGTGCCTCTTTATTCTCATTGAAGATGCTCTGCTCCTGTGCTGAGTTGATTCCTTTGAGATATTTAAAAGTCTCTATCTTGTCTCCCTGCCTCTTCTCTGTTCCAAGGAGTACAAGTTTAATTGCCTCAGTCTAGCCTTGTAGGGTTCGTAGTGGAGGTCTTGGACCATCTTTGAAGGTCTTCTTTGCACTGACTTTAATCGGTTTATGTCCTTTTTAAGGTGCGGTCTCCAGAACTGGACACAGTACTCCAGGTGAGGCCTCACCAAGGACCTGTACAGTGGGATTATCACCTCTCGCTTTCTGCTTGTAATACCCCAGCTAATGCATCCTAGGATGCTGCTGACTTTTTGTGACACCTTTTCACATTGCCTTCCTACCTTCAGGTCATTTGATACCATGATTCCAAGGTCTCGTTCAAGGTCGGTGACAGCTAATGTTTCACCTTCCAATGAGTAATTTGTCCCTAGGTTTCTTTTTCCCAGGTGCATGACTTTGCTTTTTTTTTGGCGTTGAACTTCAACTGCCAAGTCTTGGACAATTCTTCCAGTTTCTTTAGGTCAGACTCCATCATTTTGGCCCCTTCCTGAGTGTCCACCCTGTTATAGAGTTTAGTGTCATCTGCAAACAGGCTTACCTTTCCCTCCAATTCATCTGCAGTGTTGCTGATGAATATGTTGAAAAGTACTGGTTGCAGCAGTGACCCCTGCAAGACCCCACTGGTCACCCTCCCCTTCCGTGATGGAGCACCATTTACTAGAACATTTTGGGTCCTCCCCTGTAGCTAGTTTCTCACCCAGTTTACAGTCTTCCTTCATATACCTGTATTCTCCAGCTTGTTGATGAGCCTTCTGTGTGGGACGGAGTCGAAGGCCTGACTTGTTAGAGCTGGTAGTTTGTAATCAGCCAGTGAGATAGGAACAAAGCCATTCAGAACAGTAATACTGAAGCTGAAAACGGAATGCAAGCAGAAAAACTGGATCTCGTGGTTGATGGTATCAAAGGCTGATAAAATGTCTAACAGTAGCAAGACTGTTGGGGTGCCTTTGTCGTTTGAGAGAAGAATGCCATTCGATACTCACAGAGGGCTGTTTCTGTGCTGTGCATACTCCAGAAGCATATTGAAATTTTGAAAGAAGCTGACTCAGCAGTAGCTTCTAAAAATGGCAGCCAGATAATGTTAGTCATTTTTAAAAGTAGCCCCTTACTTATTTCTGAAGTGTTTTTTTTTTTTCTTTCTATGTGTTCATTAGATGGCTGCCTGCCTAACAGTATTGGGCATGATGTGAATAACGGTGCTTTACCTGGTAGCAGACATACAGTATCTGTTCCTTCCACTTCATCATCATTATATGACCTCACTCATTGTTCATCACAAGCCATGCTGCTGGATTGGTAGCATGCATCGCACAAGTTACCAATCAAGCAGCAGGAGACTGGCTCTTGGTTACTAGTGATGTTGCAGTCAGTGAGGTCACAGTGCTGATGATGTATAGGGAGGAAGAGAATTGAATGTGTCAGCCTCCAGGCAGAGTTCTGTTTCACACATCACAGCTAGTACTATTATGTAGAAAATATTCTAATTAGTGTAAGCCCCCCTTAAAGAGGGGTTTATGCTCCCATCTTAGGCATTCCTTTTCACCCTCCTACCCCCACACTAGAGAATCTATTAGTTCTCTGGGGGTTAATGCCTACTGGATGCCTCAAGGTGGCAGCAGAGAGCCAGTTTAGGGAGGTATATAAGGCTTGGGACAGGAAGTTCGGGGCCTTTTCCAGCCGAGGCATTAGGCCTGGGGCTGAAGGGGGTACAGATGGAGGAGCAGGTTAGGCAGACAGGAAAGGGGGCTCGGCGGTCCGGGTGGGCCAGTGGGGGGGAACCCCACAAGTGCAGCTAAGGATGGCTTTTGCAGCGATGTGGTGTCGAGGAACTGGGAAGGGAGCTCCGTGGTGGAGGATGGTAAGCCAGGTCCTGCGTCGGCGGGGTAAGTGAGGTGCTGGTGGCAGTAGGAGGCCAGGATAGGCAGGAGACCTTAGAGATCCCGTGTAGTGTTTGCTCAGGCTGCCAGGGCTGTGGGGGCTGTGGATGGGTCCTCACAGGGGGAAGGTCAGTGGCAGTGGCTCTTCCCCGTACCCAGTGTGGCAGGGTGGCCTGAGGGCAGATGGAGCCAGGGGGACCCTTTACCCACTAAGGGGGCCTGCTTGGTGGAGCAGGCTCTGGGGCACTGGCATTAAAGGGCTGGGCAGGTAACAGGTCGTAGGACAGGCCTTGGAAGGTGGCCTCTGGTTGGAGCTTACCATAAGCCCAGGATGCATTTGAGAGTGATGTGGGCCTGGGCATGGATCTCCCATAAAGGGTCAGCTGGGAGCAGAGAAAAGACATTAGTGCTATATGGAGAAGTGGGTTGCCCAGAGGGGCATGGGCAGTGGCAGGGCCCAAGGGCTCTCCCGTGGCATATAATAGAAAACAGTGAGGGAGAAAACAAGAAAATAACATAACCATAGCCATGCAAGAGAAGATCAGGGGACTTAGAATAAATAGAACCTATCTAAAAGTAAATATCAGATTACTAATAAATCCCTTGAAATTTAGAATACCATGAAGTAAGTGGATTTCCAAATTAATAACCTAATAAAACCTTAAAGAATGAGACAAAAAACAACAAGTATAAATCTACTTATGGAGTAGTTATAGTAGCTTTATACAGCTCCCATCTGTTTCATCTGTTGTTAAATAAATCTTTTTTATGGTTTATAGCAAAGGTTATTCGTTCCATGTCATAAATCCGAGACAACACCACCAGCCATTCCTTTATGGATGGGGGGGGGGCTCGCTGGAGCCATTTCTTAGTTACGACTTTCAGTGCTGCTATAATAAGAATTGCCCAAAGGTACTGACCCTCCTTACCCTTGATTTCGGATGGGTAAAGCCCAAGTACCGTATGTTCAGGACCAATTTCTCCCGTTAAACCAAATAACCCAACCAAGTGCCACTTCACTTGGTTCCAAAAGTGCCTTATTATTGAGCAATGCCAAAATATGTGCATCTGTGTCAGCCTCCCCACTGCCACAGTGTCTCCAGCAGGTCGCCCCAGCCTGAGAACCCAGCTTAGCTAATCTAGCAGGTGTAAGAAAATAGCAGATTCTAATCTTCCACGCAAACTCTCGCCAAGAGGCCGATGAGGTAGTTTGCCAACAATTTCTAAAAATCTTAACCCAAGAACCAGAACCCAGCATCAAACCCAGTTCCCTTTCCCACTTCTGGTGTTTGGCTTGTATATTGTGTGTCTTATCCGCATTTAAATTCCAGTACAACATAGTGATGGCTCCTTTCCCATGTGTGCCTTCCCATATTGTTTCAGATGCTAAGGGGAAGGGTCTGTTATCCATCCAATTTGAAGTGGAACGTAAATGACTATTTATGTGTCCCTGATTTGATAATAGTAAAAGCAGTCCCCTGGACTCTATACGGCCTTGGCTCGAGCTACCTCAAATGGAAGGATATAATTCCCTCTAAGTAATTGCCAGGGGGCACATAAGCCCTTCTCCATTTGTGTACCATACCAGGCAGAGTAATTAGTTGGCAGAAAGGTGTCATCAAAGCACCACCATCAGTAATTCCATATATTTTTGGCCGCAAAGCCCTTTTTAGTGCACTGGAGCCATCCTTTAAGTGTAGTTTGGACGAAGAAAAAGGGACATGAAGTCAAGTCTGTCTGAGAAGGAGGATTGAAAAGGGCCACCTGTAAGGGTATAACTCCCCCTCTGGATATCGCCATCTGCTTCCAGTGGGTGGTATATTTTGGGTGAGCCCAGAGAAGGGCAACCTTCATTTGAGCCGCAAGCCAGTAGTCTTGTAGGTTAGGGCAAGCCCTCCCACCATCCTGCTTGGACAAAAATAGGGTTTTCTTGGAGATTCTAGGTCTGGAATTTGTCCACAAAAATGCCATCACTTTCTTTTGCCACGTTGCCATCTCTCCTGCGGGAACAGGGCAGGGAACTGCCTGGAATAAATAAAGAAACTGCGGCAAAACATTTGTTTTAAGTGCTTGTAATCTAGAATAAAAGGGAAGAGGCATTAAATCCCATCTCCGTAACTAAGCCCAAATCCGTTTCAAAAGGAGGGGATAATTGTCCCTGAACAATCTAAGCGGGTTCTTAGTTAACTTCACCCCAAGATACCTTATGGTCTCACAGTTCCACTTCATTGGATATCTTTCCATAAGTTCTGCTGGTACCTGGGGAATCATGGCTAGGACCTCTGTTTTTGTCCAATTTAACTTATACCCAGATAATCTTGAAAATATTTTTATTTGGCTAAAGACTTCAGTCACTGATTTCTCCGGGTCTGTGAGATATAACAACACATCATCTGCGTATAATGCAATTTTTTTTTTTTTTTGAAGTTACTATTTATTCGACTTCCTGCCTGCCATCCCCGACCCTTCAGGAGCCCCAAGGTAGACATCCCTCTGCCTTCCACCCTGCCCGAATGACCCACAGGAACCCCATGAAGCTTCGGTTTACCCCCCCGAGCGGGGATGGGGCAGGGCCCCTTTACCCCAACAATCAACTGTCGTCAGTCCGGGGTCCATCGGGCGGGCGAAGGCACATTGAGGGCACATCTCCAGGGGCTCCATCTTCCTGGCAATGGCGGGCGTTTTTCCGCTTTCTCCCACCCCCTACAACGTTGGACCCCTGACGTCAAGGCGCTAAGCGCCGACGTCACGCTGTATGTCGGCAGCCCTTCCCCTTAACATTGGGGGCTTGTAGTACTCCGAGCCTCTGCTCGGAGTCAGACAAGTGTTCGGGCTATGCCTAAACCCTCCCCGAAGTAGGCGAGCTGTCGTGGACGCCAAGCTCATCTCCCCTCCGGGCCCACCAGCTGGCCCGAGTCTGCTCCCGAACCCGGGTCACCGGCGTGGAGCGAGGTGTGGCGTCCAGTGCCTCAAACCTCAGCACCACCGGGCCGGTATAATGCAATTTTATGGTGTGTGTTACCGAGTACAACTCCGTGTATTTTAGGATTCAGCCTTATGCTCTGAGCAAGTGGCTCAATATAGAGCTCAAATAGAAGGGGCGATAGAGGGCAGCCCTGCCTGGTTCACCTAGCCAGCCCAAAGGACTGTGAAATATATCCATTTGTTGTGACATAAGCCACCGGGTTAGCATACATCCAAGCTATGATCTGGCAAAAGATCTTAGGGAATCCAAAGCCAGCCAGGGTACTCCAGAGGAACTACCATGAAACCTGATCAAATGACTTTTAGGCATCTAGACTCATTATATAGGTTGGCTGTGAGGTTTTCTATAAATGTTCTATCACATTCACAGATCTCCTAATGTTATCCAGGGTTTGCCTGCCCAGGACAAAACCTGCCTAATCAATATGAATGTGTTCCATTCTTCTCGCCAGAATACTCACCATAATCTTACAGTCTGTACTTATAATTGATATTGGGCGATAAGATGAGCAGATCGCAGGGTCCCTGGCCGGCTTCGGAAGGACTGAAATGATTGCCTGAGACCAGGAAGGGGCATAACTCCCTTCTCTGACTGGACATACACTACCGGTCAAAAGTTTTAGAACACCCCCATTTTTCCAGTTTTTATTGAAATTTACACAGGTTAATGTCTCAATGTACTCTGAAATTAAAGCATAGAACAAGTAAACAATTGGAGATAAAAAAGAAATCATAGAATCAGTTTGTTTAACAAATTTAATCTAAATTTTTGACTCATCAAAGTAGCCACCTTTTGCAGATATACTGTAACCGCTTTAACACACTCGTGGCATTCTTCCTAATGGATATCAAATATCATCTGGAAGTTCTTCCCAACACTGTTGCAGTAGCTCCCACAAATGTGTTGCACTTGTAGGTTGCTTTGCTTTCACCCTTCTGTCCAGTTCATCCCAAACCAGCTCGATGGGGTTTAAGTCTGAGACTGTGCTGGCCTATTCCATGATTTGAAGCCTACCATCTTGTTCTTTTCCTCGAAGGTAGTTCTGACATAGCCTGGAGGTATGTTTTGGGTCATTATCTTGTTGTAGGATGAATCCCTGACCAACTAGGCATAGACCAGAGGGTATTGCATGGCGCTGCAAAATGCTGTGGTAGCCCTTTGGTTCAGGTGCCAGTCACTTGTGCTGTTGTCCTGTGAGCGCCTATCACGCAAGCTGTTGACTCTCAGAAACTTGTCTTCTGATTCTGTTGTGGCTTTGGGTCTGCAGACCTCTTCCTGTCAGAGTTTCCTCCAGTTTCCAAGTGCCTTTTGATGGTGTAGGAAACTGTACTCACTGACGCCTTGGCTTTCTTTGCAATTTCTCTACAGCAGTTTTTGCTAACCTAAACTTTTTTTTTTTAACCTCTAGCAGTTTACCGCTTACCTTTGTACCATTTCAGGTTATTCACTGGACTTGAATTGCTTAAATTTCAATAAAAACTGGAAAAATGGGGGTGTTCTAAAACTTTTGACCGGTAGTGTAGATATAGGCTTGAGATAATAATGGGGTAACTTCCTCCTTAAACTGCATAAAAAAGTTCATTAGGTAACCCATCTGTTCCCGGACATTTACCAGATTTCAGCCTTCGAATCTCCCCCTGTATCTCCACTGATGTGAAAGGGGTAACTAAAAGACCTTGCTGCTGCAGAGAAAGTACTAATAACCACAATGGGGTTAGAAATTCTTGAATTTCTTCCACAGTAGGGGTAAAGCCTCTACTATATAATGTTTCGTAATATGATCTAAAGGTGCCAGCTATGTCCTCCGCATTGTATTTCCATTTATGGGTATTAGGATCCTTAATTTTAGGTATACAGTCCTTAGCTTTATATTGCCTTAATCTCCTAGTTAATAACTTATGGGCTCTGGGGCCTCCCTCATAAAATCTCTGTCTTAAATAAACTAACTGCTGTTCTACCTGATAATCTATTAATGTTAGAAATTCAGCTTTCAGTTTTGCCAACTGTTTGCCCCTCTCTTTGTTCAACTTCTGCTGTGGCAATAGTTCTAATTCTTTAATCTTTTCCTGAAGGTCATTCTGCTTGGCATCCCTTTGTTTCTTAAGCCTGGAGGAAATTTCAGTAAAACTTCCCGTTACAGTCGCCTTTACTGTATCCCACAGAATCCCAGGGTTAATATCGGGATGCTGGTTTTGTTGGACAGCTTGCTCAATAGTTTCCTTAATTGTCTCTTGGATATCCTCCTTCTGCAGGAGGGAAACATTTAGTCTCCAGAATGTGGAGCGTTTTGCTGGTCCCAATATAATCTTTAAATAAATAGGAGAGTGGTCTGATAAAGACATGTCTCCCATCCGTGAAATCCTACAGCTTCCCATAGACTCCCTGGATACAAGGAAATAGTCTGGAGTAAGATTGGTGCGAGTGTGAAAAAAAAGTATATTGCCTTGTTCCCCTATTCAGCTGACAGCAGATGTCGACCAAACCTAGTTCCCGCAGGACCTTAGCTACCTTCTTAGATTCACCATTTTGCTTCCTCAGTATTTGTGCAGAGGAGTCCAGATTAGCATTAAGTTTCAAATACAAATCTCCCCCCAAAAGTTACGTGCCCTTCTGCCCAGCCTACCATTTTCAGCAGGAAATCTTGAAAAAAATGAAACTCTGTTCCTGGTGGTGCATAGACAGAGATTAAAGTGATTAAGGATCTGTTACGGGTGCCCTTTATACCAGCATATCTGCCCTCCTTATCTAGAATAGTGTCCTTTAGACTAAAGTGAGTCCTAGTAGGAATCAAAACTGCTGCACCCCTCCTACGCCCCTTTCCATAAGAGGAAGACACTACCTCCTGATACCCAAATTTCAATAATTTTTGTGCTCCTCTAAACTCATATGCGTTTCCTGCAAGAGTATGAATGCTGCCTCTGACTTGTGTAAAAAAGACATTACCCTACATCGTTTGATAGGGTGGGATAAACCGTTGACATTATATGATAAAATTACAACATCTGACCTATCCATTTGAACTTATGGTCATTATCTATATTAAGTACCCCCATTAACTTCCCAAAACTGTCCATACATCCCCAGCCCCACCCATTCCACCCCCATTGCATGGCAAAACGAAATATTTCCTCAACTATCAAAAAAAGTAACAATAACAGTGTAACAGCATTGTTGAACTTGATAAATTCACAAGTCAAATAGACTTCCATTAGTGGAGATCTCATCATCAGTTAATAGATCTCTATGCATCCAAGTCCCTCCCCGGTCCAAGGAGGGGTCAGACAGAAGAGATGGGGCCAAGGCCTCCTTGCCACTTAAAAAGTCACTCTCCTACAGAGCCCAAGTTCGTATCAAAAGGCTCTTGAGCCGCTGTGCAGCTTCTGTGTGATGTCACCAAACTCTTGGAGCTGAGGATATCAGCCCAGAAGTGGGCTCAAGCAGCGAAAAACACTGGCAAACAGAGGAAGACAAGAACTAGGTGTTTCAGATTCCACTCCCCCCAACCAAGAGCTCCACCTAATTTTAAAACCAAATGGCCTAGACCACTTTGCTCCAGATATTTTCACGCTATGATTACTTTATCATAGACTTAACATCCCTATTTTCCTTTAAAGAAATAGGTGAAACCAAGTCTGCATGATGCCCCTACTCCAGGGTGAGAAAAGTCTGAAATAACATCCTTTTACCCAGTCCTTTTTTATTGAATCTATGGGATCATCAAAATAAAACTGCGAGAGTCATTTAGTATCTGATAAGGAAATAGAACCAAGAGGACCCCATTAAATTCCAAAGGATTAGTCTGGGTTAAGCATAATAAGTTAGTTGAGTCATTGCTCCAGTTCACCCAAGGTAATCACTGCGAGGAGACAAGTTGTCCTCAGAAAAAATGGGCATAGGACGTTTCTTGAACTGAAAAGCTTAGAGCCTAGCACAATGAGAAAAAAAGTCGAGAATATCCACCTTTCTCAGTCCTGGGAGTCATTGTTTCATAGCTTCTTGCCCACTTGTACTTTTTGCATGAATGACTGTAGCGTTTGGAAGGGCACCAATGATGATGCAGGTGATCTGCGTCCCCTCTTCCTCTTAGCCAGAGCAATCAGCCAATCTGGGAATTCACTCGGGTCCGACTGGGAGTTGAAGTTCAAAGAAGATGGTTCCTGAGCTTCCACAAGACCCCTCTCCACGAAGGCCTGACTTGTATCTTCGGGGGAGCCGTAGATCTTTACTCCATCCAACCAGAAGACCCTGAGGCATGCAGGATACAGTGTGTGAAAACTAATCCCTTTAGCTCTAAGTAATTTTCAACAAGTCCAGGTATTTCAGCCATTGTTTTTGAATTTCGGGCAGGTAGTCATGGTCAAAAAATAACCTTGAGGTGAGGTATTTAACCTCTTTTTGCTGCCAATCTTTAGAAGGAATCTCTTCATTGACCTTAAAACTATTAAATTTTATTATTATTGAACATGGTTTAGTGTTGGAGGCAGAAGACCTTGGCTGAAGTGCCCTGTATGTTCGTTCAGTCCCCAATTGGTAGCCAGCTGGTAGTTGAAGAACATCTGTCAAAAGATCGGTCATAAATTCTGTCATTCGGCCGGTTTCAGTGCCCTCAGATAGTCCATACACTCAAATATTTTCTCTTCTGGACTACCCCTACAGGTCCGTACACTTTTCCTGCAGCTTTTCAGTGTGATTTATTAGAGCTTGTAAGATGAGGCCTGTTGTTGTAGCACCCTCCTCCACAACTCCTGTCCTCTCTTCAGTTTCTTCAACTCTTTTCTCTAGGCTGGCGAGAGCTTAATTAAACTGTCAGAATTCTGCCTTGTTTGCGGTGCGCATCTCTTTGAGCTCCCTGAACGGCTGCTCAAATCTGTCTCGAGATATAATCATGTTCTTCTTCAGTGTCGGCCATGCTCGAGGGGGACGGGATCCTGCTGCTGGTTCTCGTTTGGATTGTTAATCCAGCTGCATCCTGCCCCCTCTATGCCGGTTTCATTTTGGATCTGCTCTGCTTCTCATGTATCTGCTTCATGGTAGTAAAATTTCACGTTTTGGTTACTGGGCTGCACCAGTTATCAACTTAATAGGCTCTTAGGGATGGGAGCTTGTCTCAGTGCCCTGCTGCCCACTCCGTGACATCACTGGAAGTCCTTCCTATCTTGTTTTGAGGGTACACTGGCTCGGGTGTTAGCGCTTGATGTAGCCCTTCTCAAGTGCCCTCTGGAAGAACTGCAATGAAGATTTATGCCCCTAGATGGGGGGGGGGATTTACATTAGAAAACCAGAAAAGAAAAAAAAAAGTACTTCTTATGTAATAAGTGATAGCTGACTTGTAGAACTTGCTTTGAATTCCAGGTAGTACATTAGCTTTAAGTCACAGTGTTTGACAGGATCCCTTCCCTAAGGCATGTCTTTTGGAAATCACTTGTCTGACTAACAAAGAATAAGTATAAATAAGCATTTGTCCATGCCGGATGTTGGTTGCTTATTAAACTTTTTTTTTTCAATTCTAAGCCTAAGTTTTGAAGATTTCAGCTCCTGCTTGAAAGGTGATTTTGTGCTGCAACTGCAAAATCACCTTTCGGGATGCAAAAAAAAAAAAATTTTGGCCAGAATCCTAAAAATGACAGCTGTGAAATTCATGAGGTGCTGTGAAGAAATGGCTATGTTGAAAATATGGGGTCAAAATATTGAAAATTGCTGAAGTTACGATCCTGCTTTCACAAATTTCAATGCAGGCTCATAACTTTGTTATTTGTGAATATTTTTGCTCCAAATCTGCAACATACCCTTTTTATAACCCTGCCTCATGAACAAGTGCAGAGGAAAATAAATTTCAACTCCTGCCCAAAAGGCGATTTCACGCAGCAACTGCAAAATCACCTTTTGGGATGCAAAAAAACATTTTGGTCAGAATCTGAAAGATGGCAGCTGTCACATTCATGAGGTGCTGTGAAGAAATGGCTATGTTGAAAATTTGGGGTCAAAATATTGAAAATTGCCAAAGTTACAAGTCTGCGTTCACAAATTTCACTGCAGGCTCATAACTTTGTGATTTATTTTGCCAGCCTGCTCTTGCCCTGTGCACACACACGCAGCCACATTGGGGCCAAGAATAAAATTCATAGGCTAGATATTCAAAAGTGTGCCTGGTGCCAGTCCAGTGGTGCTGAGGGTTGAGGCACTGGACACCACACCTTGCACCACACTGGCGACATGGGTTCGGACGCAAGCCTGGGCCGTCAGGGGTCGGCGGGGGGGATAGGATTGAGCGTCCAGAGGACTACTGTCTTATCCCAGAGAAGGTTCCAGGGTGACACTGCTCTGCAGCGACTCCTGGTGATGACCAGGGGGTACTGACAGAGTGGTCCCAGAAAGGGGCGGAGTGCGGCAGATGTTGGCACGCAGTGCCTGACGTCATTGCACGCCTGCACTCTGAGGGGCGAAAACAAAGGAAAATGGCGGTATTGTTCGTGCATCTTGATAACTGCTACTTCGCCAACCGATGATGCCTGGATTCGTTGTGTGCCAGTATTGGATCCTGGCCTGGTGCGGGGACATGGGGAGGTCCCCTTCAAGGGTACAGCTGCATATGCCAGCTGGGCGCGACCCTCTCCAGGGTCAGCGGCGGAGGTGGAGCAGTGGCTGGAGATTGGCAGGTCAGTGGCTGCAGGAGGCTAAAAAAAATAAGAGTAAAAAAAGTGTGCCTGACAATGGCGCAAGTGGTTGCTCTGCGCAACTGAGTTGCACTGGAGCAACAAAGGGATATAGTCAAAAGTGATGTGCCATGGCACATCTCATCTGAATATATCAAAAAAATGCCTGCGGCACATTGTGAATGACTATCACAGTATGCACTGCAAGCCCATTGGTCCACAGTGTGGACCAATATGCTTGCAGAAGATACTGTAAGCTATCATTTGGCAGGCAGCCGAAGAGGTATGCAGGTGGGTGTGCTGCCCTCTGATGAGAGGGGAAGGGGAGCTGGGTGTCCTGTGTGGGTGGGGCAACCACTGGACCACCAGGGAATGTACAGGTACTTTTTTATGGTGATCAGGGTTACGGGCAGGGAAGGGGGAACCACTGGACCACCATGGAGTTTAATTCATATTTTTTTACAGCTGTCGGGGTTACGGGCAGGGAGGGGGGAACCACTGGACCACCAGGGATGTAAATAACCATTTTGGGTGGTCGGGGGTTATGGGAGGGGGAAGGGAGTACCACTGGATCACCAGGGAATTTACATCTTACATTATTACGGCGGTCAGGGTTATGGGTGAGGAGGGGGGTACCACTAGACTACCAGGGCATACGAATGGTGATTGTGCACAGTGTTCGGGGGGGGGACCCATGGCTGGCAGCTGCTGTGTTGCACCGTGCACTACAGCGGCCCGCCTGTGGGTGGCTACCAGTTGAACCTTTTTCTACGGGCTCACGTGTGTGCCCATGTATGCGGCACATCTCTGGGATGTGCCGGCAGATGCGCTGCACATCCTAGGCTGAATAGCGATACGTGCCGCATATGCATGGGCACGCACCCTGGAAATGCACCACATACATTATCTTTGCACCGCAGCGCTTCAGGAATTCTGCAGCGCAATTCCACCTTTTTAAATATCACCCCAGGGCGCATTTCTGCATTTGTGTCGGCACAACCCCTTTAAATATCGAGGCCTATATGTGATTTCTGTGACTATAACATTTCTCTTTGGTCCCCGATAGTCTCTCTCTCTCTCTCTTTTTTTTCTTCTTTGTATGGTGGCACAAGTCAAAGATGTATTTTGCCTGTCTGCTCTTGCGCTGTGTACGCACACAAGCAGCCACACTGGGGCCAAGAATAAACTTTATTTGTCATTTCTGTGATTATAACATTTCTCTCTGGCCCCCAATAGTTTCTTTCTCTCTCTCTCTCTTGTTCTCCTCTGGATGGTGGTACAAGTCACAGATTTAGTTTGCCAGCCTGCTCTTGCCCTGTGCACACACACAGCCGCACTGGGGCCAAGAATAAACTTTATTTGTGATTTCTGTAACTATAATATTTCTCTTTGTCCCCCAGTAGTCTCTATCTTTTTCTCCTCTGGATGGTGGCACAAGTCAAAGACTTATTTTGCCTGTGTGCCCCTGCTCTGTGTACACACACACAGCCACACTGGGACCAAGAATAAACTTTATTTGTGATTTCTGTGGCTATAACATTTCTCTTTTGCCCCCAGTAGTCTCTCCCTCTCTCTCTCATTAGTTGCTGTAGGAGTGGCAGAGGTGGGGGCATCAGGAACAGGGCCAGAAGTTTTTGTTTGCTAATGTTTGAAGATCCCTGGGGGCAGGGACGTGCAATGACACTGTAATCTGCCTCGTCCCCTTTGCATGAGGCGCCGGCAGAGGTGGTACCCCCAGCCTCCACCAGAGGTGCACAGTGCACTGGACACTCTTCCTCCCTCCCCCCAGAGAAGGAGAGCAGTCCCTGGGACACTCAGTCCTACTGTCCACGGCCAGCTCTCCAACTCCCGAGTCTGTCTCCGAACCCCGGATGTAGGCGCAGCAAACAGACATGTGTATGTTGCCATGATAACTTTGTAATTTTTTCATATGTTTACCCCAAATGTTCAACATAGTCTTCTTATCACCTTACCTCGTAAACCCCATAGGTGAAAATTTCTTAATCCGTGGCAAAATGCCATTCCGTGCCACAGATGCAGAAAGTAAATTTGGACAGAATGTGAGAAATCACAGCTATAGTGTTCATGAGGTGGTGTGAAAAAATGTCTGTGTTGAAAATTGGGAGTGAAAATATGAGAAATTGACAAAGTTGCGCGCATGCATAGGAAAATTTCAAAGAGCGCGTGTAGCTTGGGTGTGTTTTGGTATTTTTGCTCTAAATTTCTTTTTGGGACCCCACCTGAGGAGCAGTGGCACTGCCGTTTCGTTACTCGGCCCCAAAAGGTGATTTTGTGCAAGGATCGTACCATTCCCCGCCACAGGTGCACAGACATGTTTCAGGCAGGTTGTGAGAAATGGCAGCAGTACTGTTCTTGAGGTGGTATGAAAAAATTAGTATGTTGACAATTTAGCGTGAAAATATTAAAATTATGCACCTGCATAGAAACTGCGCAATTTACACTCGTATCATGGCCATTTGTGGGAATATTTTCACAAAATTTTCAACATGGGTTTTTTGGGACCCCACCTCATGAACAGTGTCACTGTCATTTCGTTACTAGGTCCCAAAAGGTGATTTTGCATAGGGACCACAAAATCACCTTTCAAATCAAATCAACCTTTATTTGTAAAAAAGTGCAATTCCAAGTTTGTCCAAAGCACTTGTACAATAATATAAAAAACACAGACAAAATAAAACAATCAATTTAGGGTCACATAATATCTAAAAATTCCCAACCACTTTAAAACTCATTAAATTACACCGCTAAATAATTTAAATACTCATCACAGAAAATTCTACAGGCAGTCTGGAAAGGCCATGCTGAATAAATAAGTTTTAAGAGTAGTTTAAAGCATGAAATTCAGGACCAAGTAATGAAACAACAGTACCAGTGTTCATGAGGTGGGGTCCCAAAAATCCCATGTTGAAAATCTGGTGCAAAAAAGACCTAAAAATGGCAGAGATATCAACATAAGTTCAAACACCATTGACTGCCATTATACAGCACTTACCTTGATTCTTTAGTTTGCCGCTCAGCTTTGAAGAGTGCAGACGTGTGCAGTCCACAGAAGATGCCAGCCGCCGACCTCTGGAGGTAAGGGGGGGGGAGTTGTGGGGAGGCCGGTGCACAGAAGGAGGGTGGGGATGGGGGAGACGATGAGGGACCGTCTTCTTCATTACAAGTTTAATTTTTTTTTAAAAGATGCTGGGGAATTGTTTTCTTTTTTATTAGGGTTAACAAATGTTTGGGGACACTGGGGGTGGCCTCCCCAACATTCCTGAGTGGTGGAAGGGGGAGTAACGTAATTGGGGACACTGGCAGTGGGCTTCCCAGTGTCTCATAGTATGGGGGGGTCATGGACACGGGGATTGGGCATCCCGATGTTGGACAGTGCTAGGGGGATCGCTGACACGGGGATTAGGCACCCTGATGTCGGACAGTACTGGGGTGGATCACTGACATAGGGATTGGGCACCCCAATGTTGGAAACTACAGGGGAAGGGGATTGCCAACATGGGGATTGGGCACCCCTGGTGGGATGAACGGTCATGCAAATCAAAGGGCTCAAACTGTCTTGGATTAGAGCGGCTTCAGTCCTTTGAAGTGCATGACCATTCAGCCCTCCCAGCAGAGAGCTGCATCAGGACCACACCTAGTGGTCATTGGGGTAGACTGCCTAGCCCCTGGTTCTGTGAACTGCAATAGGCTCGGCAGTGACCCCCCCCCCACCGAAATCTCGTATTGCCAAAATATGTTGGTTTGTACAAGCACAACCCACGTAAAAAAGGAAATGGCTAGTCCTGTTCTGGCCTCTGTAATCCCTCCAAACAGTAATGCAATGGTGGTTGTTCTCCTGCCGTTCTCTGGATCCCCTTGAAACGAGATGCTACAGCTCAGTGGGCTTTATCCTTGGCAGCAAAACCTCAATAAAGAAACTGAAAGATCTCGACCTTCTCTTGTGGCTACAGTCCTTGAAGTGTTCCAGCTTCAGAAATAGTTTTGAACAGTCAGTTGGTTGCCCCTTGGGGAGTTCAGTTTAATTACTGTTAAGTGATTATTCAGCTATTCAGTTGCCATCCGTTGTTCTTCAAGCATTTCAAATGGAAGATAGTTGTTATAATTTTTTTTCCCCATTATTTTTTAATTTTTTTACTTTTTGTTTTAGCCTCCCCCACAGCTGGCAGCTGCCCTTCTTAGTGCTTCTGGATAGCCCCAACCTCGTCAGCCCCACCATCTCCCAGGACTTACCTTCCTCTGGGAGTGTAGCCTCATGGTATTGACTCCCCACAGTGGAGGTCTTTGGGTCAGACCAGTTCCCTCTGAAAGGCTGAATGTGGTGCTCCTGGAGTGAGCCTAGGTCAGTGGGATGGGGCCTGCAGGCTGCCCAGAGAAGTCACGGAGCATGGCTGTATTTTTCTATTTTTTGCTGTTTATTGGTGCTCCAGTAACCACCTGTCTCCCTCAGTCATTTCTTCTGCTATCGAGCCAGCAGAGAGCCACAGAAAAGAGCCTGGGTGTGCAGTGAATCATCACACTGATGCCAGCAGGGGATTTTAGCTTTCTCCCTTGAGTTTCCCCTCCAGCCCCTTCCTTCTACCCCGGCAGTAGTGTTCACGACCCATGTGGTACAGGCCAACTCTTGCACAAGCAGTTTCCCTCAGAAGGTGGAAAAGTCTCCCCAGCCCACCATCAGGGGGTACTGTGGCAGTGGAATATGCCTCCAACTCCTCTATAGCTGGGAAGTACTGACAGCCTAATAGCCCAAGAACCAGTCTCTGGAGTTAGCTCCTGAACGTGGGTCACCAACTGGGCCATTGGGCATTCCCTCACTAAATGATTTTTGTTTTTCTGTTTTGGTACCTTAACCAACCTTAAAGATGGGTGCACTTTCAGTCACCTCCAACACCCATGCACCTGTGGATTGAGATTTACGAAGGGGGGGGGGCTGTGTATGACTGCAGCACTGTCTTAGAGCCCTGTTAGAACCCTATTATTAGAACCCCAAGCCAGAGTACTAGATGGGTGGGATGAAACTTAACACTATGGCTAAGGAATGGGACCCTGGAGTTATCATCAGTGGCACCCTAAATCGAGCCAGTGCAACAAGGCCTATGGTTAGGGAAGTAGGATGCTGGGGTGTGTCGAGAGTGGTATTGGTAGCAGAAGGAAGGAGGTAATACTAACCCTTTATAAATCTTTAGTGAGGCCACACCTGGAGTACTGCACCCAATTCTGGAGCCCTCACTGCAGGAAAGATAGGGACCAGCTGAAGACGATGCAGAGCAGTGTAACAGAGAGGATTCTGGGCCAACATGGCAGGTTCTACAAATATCACCTCAAGGTACTGAACGTGTACTTGCTGAAGATCAGAAAGGAGAGGTGAGATACGACTGAGACCTTCAAGTTTCTAAAGGGAATTAAACAGGTTAACTGCAGGGAACTATTTAGCTTGCACACTCGTTCGAGGTCACAAGGCACATGAGTGGAAATTGACAGGAAGGAGGTTCAGGAGGGACATGAGGAAGTATTATTTTATAGAAAGGGTGGTGGAATCATCAAGTATGCCAGCCGAAGTGTGGTGGGAGCTAAAACAGTTAATGGTTTCAAATGCAGCTGGGACAGAATGAAGGGTATCGTGGCCACTCGGGGCAATAGAAACTGGAAGCAGAACAGCTGACCTGCTGGCACAAGCGGTAGCCTTTTGCTTGCGACACTGATGATCCTGGTCTGGGAACAAGCTCAGAGCATTAGAAGGTCAGCCATAAGGAGGAGGAGGATGAGTGTCTGGAGAACTGCTGTCCTCCTCGAGGGTGGGATGGACAGGGCAGTTGGCAATAGTCCAACTCCTAGCGGTGGCTGGTGTGCCTGGCATTTTACTTGCATGCGGGATTGGGCCTTGGCAGGCATCGTCATGCTCACACATAGGAGCATGCGTGGCATGCCTCTGACACCATTGCACATCCAAGCTTTGGGGGAACTGTACACAAAAAAACTTCTGTCAGTCACCATGACTCCCAGGGACCCACAGCCACTCCTCAGCCGAAACGCCACCTACGTAAGACTTAGCTGTGACTCAGTGGTCATGTTGGTCTCTCCCTAAGGGAAGCTCCTCCATGAGGGGTAAGTTACTGTCCACCCAGACCGGGCAGCATGGGAAGTGCTGGGAAGGGGGTGGGTTGGGGAACCCAGGAGCAGATCTAGGGTACATCACCTGGCTTTGCTAGATTGTCAGAAAGAAAGTTGAAAAGAAAAAAGGAAAAAAAAAAAGACACTGAAAGGAGAATAGGGGAGGAGGGGAGGGTTAGGACCCTGGATGGACGGTAGGTCTCGGAGTCAGATATGGAACTTGAGCAGACAGGATGGACCATTGGTCTTTTTCTGCCGTCATTGTCTATGTTTCTGTTACATTTTTTCATAATCTCCACCTACAGTTGCAAGACTAAAAATACCATTCACTAAAAATACCACCAACAGTTTAATCTGGTTCAAGGTCAGTTGGCATTCATCGGTGTCCCCCTCCCCCGGGTCATGCCTGAAAATAGGCAGGATTTGTCTAATGCACTTACCTGGTCAACAAAAACTAAATAAAAATAAAAAAATAAAAATTAAAAATAAAGACATTTCCTTACTGACTGCAAGGGGTGTTCTTGTCAGTGTATGGATGCTGGAAGGATGTATTTCATCCAGCTGGAGACAGGGGCCAGGATATTCGAAAAACCTTGTTTTTTTTCTTGCAAACCATGTGCTACAGGCACAGATTGGTTCTTGGAGCAAACTGCTGGTAGTTTGGGACATGCCTGAAGCACATATCAAGTGTTATAGGCATGTTCCGATATACCTCCCAACTGAGCTAGGCACTACCCTGATTGCTCTCGCAAACCAGACCCCCCCCCCAACTGCACATGAGGTATGTGGCCAATAGAGATTTATGGAGCTTGCAAGAGCAAATAGGCTGTTGGGGCCTGCAAGTGGCAGTTGCTCCTCTGGACCAATCTGTTGTATTGTAACATCTATATGCAAATGACCCCATAGCACTAGTAAGGCACTATGAGGTGATTTGCACCCGATTAGGGTCTCATTACAGGCCTGGAGAAAATAGCGTTATTGCCTCTTCCCAGTGCCCATGAGGAATGCCTGAATACAGTCCCTGGTGGTCTAGTGATCACCTGGCCCTCTTAGTCATCCACCCCTTATAATAGAGATCTTGTCCTGGTGTCCAGTGGCCGCTCTCGCCCATTCATTATAGAGTCTCTTCCCTAGTGTCCAGTTATTCCCCTGCCTCCCTGATTGCCCACCTGTTATTATAAAGATTTTTCCTAGGTGTCCAGAAGTCCCCCCAACCCCAATCACCCATGTGTTTCTGTACAGATTCTTCTCTGGTGTCCAGTGATCCCCCTGCCTCTTCAATCACCCATCCATGAATATAGAGATTTCTCCCTCATGGCCAATGGTCCCGCCCTCCCTGCCTGCCTGTTATCATAGAGATTATTCCCTGGTGTACAGTAGTCCCACTGCCCCTCCCCATATACCAGAAGGCTCTATTCCTCATACTACACACCTCGGACCTACCACCACCACCGACCTCAGGGCCCTCACTTACCAGTAGCTAGTGCTCCCACTCAGATGGTAACTGGCAGAACCACTCCACTCACCACCTCAGCCATCTATCTAAATGACAGGGAGCAAGCATGTGACTGCTGTAGAAACAGATGACGGACAGCTGAGGTGGTGAGCGGATGGGTTGTGCTGTTGCCATCTGGGGACTCTGGCTTTTGGTAAATGGGGGCCGGGAGTGGTAGTGGAGGGTCTGAGGTAGGTGGGATGAGGTGTGGGGTCGTCTATTTTGAGGGGAATGGGGGAACCACTGGACATCATGGAAACATCTCTGCATTAATGGGTGGGTGACTGGGGAGGTGTGGTGTCCACTGGACACTAGGGAAGGTTTTCTGTGGTAGTGCTTGGGCAATCATGGGGCTGGTGGGACCACTTGGACACCAGGAAAGACTATTTGTGATAATGGAGGGGGTGATTGGGGAGGCAGGGGGACCACTAGTTGTCAGGGAAAATTGTCTTTGCTAACAAGCAGGCGATTGGGGGGGGCAGTGACAGCACTGGACACGAGGAAAATATCTGTGTTAATGGGCAGGCATTGGTGGGGGTGCACTAGATCACCAGGGACTGTGCAAATAGTGATCAGGTAGATGATGTGGAGAGGATATGGAAGTTGAATGCTGTAAGATGTGGTTTGGGGAGGTAGTAAATAGAGAGATACAACTATTTACCATGTCTCCGTACCTTCCAATATGCCAGTGTGCCTGTAAGCAAGGCACAGTCAACTGCTTTGTAGAGCCACACTAGCATAGGGCTGCTTTCTGATGGGTTAGTAACTCACTAGCCACGCCATCCAATATGGCACTTTTTCCTTACCCCCAGCTTTGTGGGAGCTAAGTGGTATTAGCGAATCACTAAATCATTTAGATCCCTAATTAGCTTCCAGTATCCACAGTCAGTATGAATCACCTCTCTGACCGTAGGGTGGAAGCCCCAGGATCTCTGTTCATACCCAGGTCTGCTACGTGGCAACACAACATGCAACTGCTGTGCTATCCAGTCAGCCTTGTTATTATCTTTCTGTTTAACATAATGATGGAGAGTATGTTTTTAGCTGTGTTAGACTGAATAAAAACAGATTCGTTTAATATAGATTGTGATACAGAGAACAGGCAGAGAACACCAAGAGGAAGGAGCTGCTGTTATAACTATCCTTTTCTAATGGACTAAAGCACTAGAACTCTACTACTGGGACCTTCCATTTAGGGTAAAAACAAAACAAAAAAAGTTAGTGTGTTTGTCTGAGTTGAATTGTTATCTATGCAGTTATCTAGGTGTAACCCCTAAATGGCGCTATCCCAGGGGCTACTACCCCTGCCTGATTTGCCACTAACAGGTTGAGGGGCCTCCACCCAGAGGTCAGGGTTTGCAATAGTTAAACTAACTTGGTCACAGCCCTCTGGGACACTGCAACCCCCCTTTCTTCCCACTAGTGGCCCACACAATTTATCAGAATTACCTTCACAGTATACACTTACCCCCCAGGACTGGTTCCGGCACTGGGACCTCCTGGGGAAATGAGATAGTGCAACAATCACAGTACAGTACTTTTAACATAGACAAATACCTCAGGCAGTATAACTTTGCTTGAAACAAGCAGCTCTGATTTATTTAGGGATATAACAAGGACAGGGGAAATCAGGTTAATTAGCTTATCACCTAATAATCTATCTATGGCTCTGTGTACAGGCCTATCCCTATCAGTTACTGTCCCTGGGTACCCAAGCCCTAGTGGCTAGTCCAAACCGTGGCAGCTGGTAGGGGCCCTTTCACACAGAGAAAAGGAAAATTAAACAGTCAGCAGTACAGTAATTCCATTTGGATTTAATGTGGCAATTCAACAGGAGCTGATTCCTCAATTGTTACTAATGACCTCCAAAGAAGATATATGGTCCCTTCAATGTCAGCGGGCTACTTTGATCTCCCAGAGACTCTCACACATTTATATGGTAAAAAGAAAGCACTATACCAGGCAGGCTGCATCTGTATCCCAATCGCAATTACTGCACAATAACCAGGAGAACACACAGCAGGTTCAGTTCCTGACAGACCGAGTGTAATTCAACAATTTCTTCAGTCTTCTACAGGGTGAGCCTGGTTTCTACCTTCAGAGATCCTTTGATTCTTTTCACAGGACGGATTCAGTCCTACCAAGCAGTTATGCAAGTTGTAGACCGGAACTCTGGGGCCTTGTACACGTTGACTGAAACTGTGCACATTGAAGGAGTACAGGGTTTCTTTCCCTTCACTTTCAGATCTCAAACTGAAACTCCCAACAGACAAAAACTGGCACTTCCTTGAGTTCCTCCCAGTTCTTGACTGGATTGGCTGTCACTCACAATAGACTGCTGCTGTTGGTCCAAAAGGCAATCAAGTCTAAACTACATCTCCCAGAGTCACTGCCCATACAATCCTCTTGTGGCTGGCTCAGATTATGAGTCCCAAGTTCTGATTCGTCTAAGGTATCATTTAGAGCTAGTTTACTCCCACACTGATTGGTCCAGTTCAGCAGTTCAAAACCAGAATGGGGAACTAGGCAGACAGTTCTGACTGCAAAGAAAGCAGGTTAGACAAACTGTAATTTTATTATTACTGTAAATGATTTCTGGCAATCAGTTACATCTTTCAGACAGGTTCCCTTTGCACTCCTAGTGACTGCAAAATGGGGTGAATTGGCAGCAGCTTGAGTGGTACTCAATCAAAGAAACACACAGTCCCCCATACAAATTAATTATGTCTGCAAGCAGACAGCTCTTAAAGAGACAGTACTAGAGGTTCTAAAAAACACTCACTGATAAATGGCTTAAACGCATAAACACCATTCAGGCTTGGAGCATTCAAAGCAAGCTCCTGGAAGTCTTTGGGAACCCCCATTTGCAGGGGGTTACACCCTTCCTGCCTGGGAAAAGCTTCTTGACGCCCTCAAGGCCAAGCAAGTACCCCATAAGTTTCAACTGCAACCATATACATTTGCATTAGGCTCACACATGTAATCATCAGTCAATACATCATTTTACCAAGAACCATTTCTGAAACATTGCAGTCGTCACTCTTTACACAGTATAACACACACATTGTACCATAACTCAAGTTATTACTCTCTTGTACATGAAACCTGAAGAGAGGGGACCTTCCTCATCAGTTACCTTGGGGCTGGACGGGGCAAGGGTACCATACTTAGAGGGCAACATAAGTAACTTGAGTTAGTACTGATGCTCAGTTTGGGCAATGAGCTCGGGGACACATACACTCCTTTATGGACAACATTGAGAGGCAAAGTCCAGGGCCTCCCAAGTGAATCATAACTGAGGTGCACCACAGGCTTTACAGCTCGACCAGTCTTTCTAGGGGGAACTGTTATAGTCTCTGCACTCAGCCTCATTTTTCAGCATTGTCCTCACTTGTCGGGAGTCTCCATGGGGGTAGAGAGGCTAGAACTTGGGGCACTTTCAGCTCCAGGAGTTACAGTTTCTGAGTCCACAACATTTGGCTCGATGGGAGAGCTTTCGGACACTGGCAGTGGACTGTCAGGGCACTCAAAATACTCTTTCTTGTTCGGTGTATCACCAGTCTGCCCTAATCTATCATTTTCCTCCCTGAAAGCTCAAACAGTTCAACCATGCACAATGATTCCATTTCATCTGATCTGATGCTTTGCACTTCACTTTCTGGGGAGCATTGGCTCCAGGAGAAGCTGGGGCTTAGACAGTCCAGAAGGCCCAGCTTGTCTCCAGTATTGACTAGGGATTGCCCCAAACAATTGACTCAGTTCGTAAGAAGGATAGTATTCAAAGTCACTCTCACTTTCTTCTGATATGGACTGACAGTCATGCTCAACTGGGACTTGTGGAGGGGAACACTTTAACTTTGCTTCTGTAGTGCAGACTTTCTTGATCTTTCTTAGCAGCAGCTCTAGTCACTGGTCCAGAGGGGCATCTTCTGGGGCTCAGACTCAATCAGGATTTGTCCAATGGGTAGTAAATGATTTCTATGCATTGTTTTTACATCTTTTGAATTGTTCTCAGTCTCTTACTTTTGTACACATGGCAGATCATCTAGTTTGCCCACTACAATGTGAGGGAGATGGTGCCATCTGTCAGCAATCTGTGTTTGCCATGCAGTCCCAGATTTCTTAGCAATACCCGATCTCCCTCCTGGAGTTCCTGTGCTTTCACCTTTTATCATCACCTTTCTTTGTTGGCCAGATTTCTTTTGGCAGCCATGGTTTGAGAGCTAGTTGGTACGCATGAGTTAGTTGGGCCTTTAACTTTTGCACATACTGTAAATAGTTGTCAGCTTGAACCCCATCAGGAGACCCCAAAACACCACACATCTACCGGTGGTCGAGCTTCTCTTACCAAACATCAGGCGGTAGGGGGAGGGCAGTGGCATCACTTTTGGTGCAGTTATAAGCATGTACCAGGGTGCTAATTTGTTGGCTCCATCTAGGCTTGTCCTTTGGGTGCAGGTGCCTACATATCTAGCAAAAAGTGTTGAAACGTTCAGGCTGTGGGTTCCTCTGGGGTGGTAAGGAGTGGTTCTGGACTTTCACTCCCCACAGAGAAAGCATCTCTTTGATCAGACGACTCAAAGTCTCTCCCTTGATCAGAATGGATTCTTTGTGGAGCCCCATAGTAAGACAAAAAGTTTTCTCTACGTACTTGGCTGCAGTGGATGCTTTCTGGTCTTGGGTGGGGAAAGCTTGGGCATATCTCGTGAAATGGTCGGTTTGACCACCAGCACATTACTGATATTTCTTTGATCTGACTCAAACTCAGAAAATCAATACAGACCAGCTCCATGGGTGCACTGGTGGTTATGTTAACAAGGGCAGCCCTCTGGGGCAAAAGCTTTCCTCTGTAAGCAGCGAATCATGTTCGATGTGTTGTCCTCATCAGCCCCCATCTTAGCCAATAGAATCTGGATCTCACCAAGTCAAGTGTTCTGTCTATACCAAGGTGCCCCATGTGGTTGTGCAAGGACCTCAATACTGAGTCTCGAAGGCAGTGGGCAGCACCAGTTGTTGTTTGTCTACTTGTCCCCTCTGTCTACTGTTTCTTCATATAACAGTTTATTGATCAGTTTCAACTTAGGACCTTCTTTGTATAACAGTGCAGTTCTCAAATCAGTGGAGCGTAATTTGGACACATCTTTTCCTGCATAGAGGGCTTCTAAAGCTGCTTTGATCATGGGATCGCGGATTGAGCCCGCCGAATACTGTCATTGTCCAGCTGAGGCAGTGCACCAATGTCATTGCAGAAAAGTGGCATAAGCAGCAGGTATGCAATTCTCAGAGGCTCCCAAGCAATCCACCATGCAGTCCACTGCTTCTCGTGGGACATTTGTTCCTCCCTGTCAAACTTTAAGCACAGTGCCCGAATGTCAGGTTCTGCCAATCGGACCCAATCATTCTAGGGAACAGGCCTCCGGGAGAGAGCATCAGCATCTATGTGGTTCAGACCTGCTCGGTATTCGAGAGCATAGTCATATGTAGATAATGCAGAAAGCCACCTATGGCCAGTGGCATCCAACTTAGCTGAGGTCTGCACATAGGTCAAAGGATTATTGTCAGTTTTACTAGTATTTTAGCCCCATACAAGTACTTCATGGAATTGGTCACAATAGCCTACTTCAAAGCTAGGAACTCTAACTTATGTACAGGATAGTTCTTTTCGGATGGGGTCAGGCTTCTACTGGCAAAGGCCACTGGTCTCAGGCCATTCTCGTGCTCTTGGTACAACACAGCCCCAACCCTTGCAAGCTTGGCATCAGTGTGCAGGGCGTGGGTTTTCTTGGATCGGCATAGGCCAGCACTGGAGCATGGATGTATGATATATGATCTCATGAAAAGCAGTCTCACAATCAGGAGTCCAGCGGCCCCAAATACTTCACTTGGATGAAAATACACTCTTTCAGTCTTGAGGACGCTGACTTTGGTATTTTTGTGGGTTGGGGGATACCTTGAGTAAAGGTTAAGTAAAGGACGGGATCTCTTGAATAACTTGATGAGTTGCCGATAATAAATCTGCTACAGAATCCCAGGAATCTTTGCAGTTCTTTTAGATTTTGGGCTGTGGCCAGGTGGTCAAGGCCTCAACTTTACTTGGTTCGTCTCTATTCCCTCGGTGGATACTATGTGTCCTACATACTTTACTGATGTTTGAAAGAATTGACACTTATCAATGGACAGTTTAAGGCCAAAGTCCTCCAGCGGTCCAATACCTTAAATAATCTGCTTTCATGTTCCTCCAGTGAGCTGCCAAACACAATAACATCATCTAGGTATACCAGGCACTCTAGTAAGTTCATGTCCCCACTGCACGCTCCATCAATCGTTGAAAAGTGGAACGGGCACCTGGAAATCCCTCCTTGAGGCATCCCTCATGAATTCATAGAAGCCAGCCGGACAGATAAAGGCGGTCTTTCTCACGGTCCTCTGGGGCCGCTTCGGGATCTGGTAGTACCCACTGCGAGATCCAGCACAGAGAACCACTTGCTCCTGTTAGGCAGTCCAAAGCATCCTGAATGCGGGTATTGTGTACTGATCAGGGATAGTCCGCGTTTAAGTGCGATAAATCCACGCACATCCTTCACTGTTCCATTCTTTTCCTCACTACCACAATGGAAGCATAAGGGCTTCTGGATTCTTGTATTCCACCAGCAGCTAACATCTCTTGCAGATGCCGTCTCACATCATCTATGTCAGCAGGTGCCAGGTATGAGACCTCACGAAATGGTCTTTTCGTCATGCAGCCGGATATTGTGCTCAGCTCCTTGCCGCATCCTACATCCCATTCCTTTAAAGAAAACACCTGGTCTCTGGGCAGAGCTTCTCACTGATCCTCACTTTCCATTCAGCTGGCAGCGAGTCGCGAAATCAAACAAGTCAGGCGTACTCTGTCATTCTTCCTTGAACTCTTGCTGCTGGGTAGCACTGCAGTGTCTCGCACAATGCACATTAGCCAGGATGCAACCTCTGTTTACCTCGAATGTCTCTTCAGACACATTAGAACTTGGACCATTACCCTTCGGTATAAGCATGGGCTCTACGGGCAAAATACTAGGCTTGACCAGCAGTCCCTCTGGCAATTTTCTCCATCGCCTGGTGCATCCAACATTAATATTTTATTCTTAACATCCTTTCTGATACGGACCTCTCCTGTAAGGTACACTGGGCATTTGGCGCGGGATCAGAGACTCAGGATCCTTCTTCCATGCAATTCCGACCGGTTCCTCTGGTTCTGTTTTTCAGCATCTCTCTGTGCCTCATAGGCCTTCTTAATTAAAAGCCGAACTCTTAAAGCTCTACTAGTCTTTGACCCTGTTTTTCATAACACAACTGTGCCAGCCTTCCGAACATATGAGCATTTGTTCCAATCAACAAAGGGACACCACTCTTCACAGTCCAGTGGGGGACACACTAAGGCTAGGGTCTCTACTTGTTCGGCCCTCAGCCCCGGAGGTGGGGAAAGACAGCCAAATTCGGATATACCGGAATAGGGGTAGGCCTTCCCTACTTAACCCCCATACATGCAGTCCTTCTAATGTTGTGAGGGTACGTCTGACAAATGCTTCTGATACCAATCCTGGAACATAATTGTCACTTAGGGTCACTGTCTAATACAGCTCTTGTAGACACTCCATTCACCTTTACAGTGGTCTCCATGGAGGGACCCACTATTCTGGACCAGTCTGGAGAGGCGGTAGTGGGGCCTGGGCAACTGCCTAGCTCACAAGGGCGTGAATTAGCATTTTTGGTTGCCCTCACTGGGATCATGTCGTGCACCTCCTTAACCACTGATTTCTTCGCAGCTCTCCTTGTAGCTCATGAGTGCAACTTTTAGTGCGTTTTTGGGACTGGCATTCTTTCATGTGCTCATCTTCCCACAATTATAGCAAAACATACTTTCTGGAGTTTGAGCTGGCGGCGCCACACTGGGAACCAGGAGGCGGGGAGGTATTCATAACTGGAAACCTGGGTGCCATCTCTGTCTGGCGTGATAAGCATTTGGAATATCTGATTCAGTTTTCTCCACTTCCATGGTCAAGGAATTGAGTTTGGAGCTTGTTATCAGTAGGAGATACATGGGTGGTACCCCACCCCATAGCAGATGCAGTCGGATATAGGTCAGGGCCCGTACTTGCAGGCGTGGCCTTCATAAAGGACTGTTTTTGAATTCCGGATCTCTCTCAACAGTTAGCCCATTGTGGCATATCTTTTCCTTGTCAGAGCACTTCATTGACTGTCAACCTCTGCCCTGAACTTCACTTGATGGGTCACCCTCAGTCACTCGGGTCAGTAGCCACAGCTGTTGGTGCAGGTACCTCCCAGAGGTCGCCTTTTTCTCAACTCCTCGAATTTCTCTCATTAACTCATCATAGGAGGGTGGGATTCCAGTCGATTTGCCAGGCGAATTGAAGCAACAGCAGTTCTGAGAAGGGGCAGACTTAGGATTCTGTCCAGTCTGGTTCTGGTCCAGTTCAATTGCTGGCAAACCCTTCTCTTTCTGAGAGCATTCTTTCAACAATTTTTCAACCGAGACATACACAGGCAACAACTCCCTTGGTACTGTTGTGCATTTCTTACTCCACCATAGGTCCTCATCAGAATCTGGGCTCCCATACACATTCTCCAAGGCCTCAAGATAGGCCTGTGCAGTCGCTTAGGGTTACTGGCCCGTTTAGCACGGATGGTAGCCAGGGCAGGACCTCGGAGGCTCACTAACCCTCTTTAAGCTCACCTTCCGAGCATTGCCATTCTAGCACTTGGGGGGCAACATAGTCTATCCAGGTTTCCAGTCATCCTCCCTTGGGGGTGGGGAGGGTGCCAGAGAAGATCCTCAACCTCTGGTAAGAGTCGTGACTAATGGCAGGTGCAGAAATAGGAGTCTGCATTGGTTCAGCCACCATTACGGGCACTGGAGCAGGAGAGGTGTTGGGGAGGAACACCCCCAGGTGGCAAGAATAGTTTCTTCAAGTCCTCCACAGTTTTCCCTCTCCCAGCAACCATTCAGCAAATTTCTCCTCAAAGTTTCAGATAGTGGTGGGGCTGATTCCCCGGTCTTACTGTCCTTAGTTATCACTCTCCAAGCAGTGAGGGCCCTCTGGGGTAATGGTCTGTGGCACTTTGGAGCTATCTATGGGATCCTTAAACTCTACTAGGGCCAGGAAAGTGTGGGTGAGCAGATTAGCATGCCGACCCACCACCACAGGGTTTTGTAAACCTTCCACCTTGGAAAGTACTCCCTGCACAGTGTCCGTATTGATACCCAGGGGGATGTCCAGGATAAGCATAGCATTTTGGGGGTCGATCTCCTCCTCAGTACACCACTCCACCAGCCGGTGCACAGCCACTTCTGTCGGGGTACCCATTTTTTTCTTAACAGTGGTTCGTAAATATGGCCACTAGAGGGCACACAATCCCAGCGTGAGCCTCCAAGATGTAACCCCTAAATGCTTATCCCAGGGGCTACTACCCCTGCCTGATTTGCCACTAACAGGTTGAGGGCCTGGATCCAATGGCGGTGCCTCCACCCAGAGGTCAGGGTTTGCAATAGTTAAACTAACTTGGTCACAGCCTCTGGGACACTGCAACCTCTTTCTTCCTACTAGTGGCCCACAAATATATCAGAATTACCTTCACAGTATACACTTACCCCCAGGACTGGTTCCGCACTGGGACCTCCTGTGAAATGAGATACAGTGCAACAATCACAGTACAGTACTTTAACAGACAAATACACTCAGGCAGTATAACTTTGCTGAAACAAGCAGCTCTGATTTATTTAGGGGATATAACAAGGACAGGGAAATCAGGTTAATTAGCTTATCACTCCATAATTCATTTATGGCTCTGTGCACAGGCTTCATCCTATCAGTTACTGTCCCTGGGTACCCAAGCCCTAGTGGCTAGTCCAAACGTGGGCAGCTGGTAGGGGCCCTTCACACAGAGAAAAAGGAAAATTAAACAGTCAGCAGTACAGTAATTCCATTTGGATTTAATGTGGCAATTCAACAGGGAGCTACTTCAATTAGTACTCACGACCTCCAAAGAAGATATGGTCCTTCAATGTCAGCAGGGCTACTTTTAGATCTCAAGACTCCTCACACATTTATATGGTAAAAAGAAAGCACTATACCAGGCAGGCTGCATCTGTATCCCAATCGCGAATTACTGCACAATAACCAGGAGAACACATAGCAGATTCAGTTCCTGACAGACCGAGTGTAATTCAACAATTTCTTCAGTCTTCTACAGGGTGAGCCTGGTTTCTACTCTTCAGAGATCCTTTGATTCTTTTCACAGGATCGATTCAGTCCTAACAAGCAGTTACACAAGTTGTAGACTGAACTCTGGGCCTTGTACACGTTTTTTGACTGAAACTGTGCACTGAAGGAGCACAGGGTTTCTTTCCCTTCACTTTCAGATCTCAAACTGAAACTCCCAACAGACAAAAACCGGGTACTTCTTGAGTTCCTCCCAGTTCTTGACTGGATTGGCTGTCACTCACAATAGACTGCTGCTGTTGGTCCAAAAGGCACCAAGTCTAAACTACATCTCCCAGAGTCACTGCCCATACAATCTTCTTGTGGCTGGCTCAGATTATGAGTCCCAAGTTCTGATTCGTCCTACATCATTTTAGAGCTAGTTTACCCACACTGATTGGTCCAGTTCAGCAGTTCAAAACCAGAATGGGGAACTAGGCAACAGTTCTGACTGCAAAGAAAGCAGGTTAGACAAACTGTAATTTTATTATTACTGTAAATGATTTCTGGCAATCAGTTACATCTTTTCAGACAGGTTCTCTTTGCACCCTAGTGACTGCAAAAATGGGTGAATTGCAGCAGCTTGAGTGGTACTAATCAAAGAAACACACAGTCCCCCCATACAACTAATTATGTCTGCAAGCAGACAGTCTTAAAGAGACAGTACCAGAGGTTCTAAAAACACTCACTGATAAATGGCTTAAACGCCAAACACCATTCAGGCTTGGAGCATTCAAGCAAGCTCCTGGAAGTTCTGGGAACCCCATTTGCAGGGGGGTTACATAGGTGTTTGTCTTAGGTGACTGAAGGGAATTGTTATCTGTGCAATTAACTAAGTGTAGAAAGAGCTGTTAAGTAGGGGGAGTGGCTTAGCTAGAAGGAAGACAGGTTAAAGACAGATTTAAAAACTGCCCTAGATAGCTTCTGCCAGAGAACAGGCAGAGAACACCAAGAGGAAGGAGATGCTGTTATAACTATACTTCTCTACTGGGACTATATTACACCTCCTTTCCTCTCCTCCACCCCAAGCCAGTTCTACTTTTATAGGCACAGGATTTGACTGACAACAGGAACTTCCTGTTTGGGAGCCGAAAGTGAGTGATCACAGAGCCACAAAAGACTCACCATCCTAGAAGAAAAGAGTAGTCTCCCAGCTGCTGGAGTTCTGACTCTGAGCAAGTAGGAGACTACTGAGAAGTATAGGAACTTTTGTCTCAGAACAGGAAGATCAGGAGCTTAAAGGGCACATAGGCAGTAAGTAAGTAGGGAAAAAATAAATAAATAAATAAACAGAGGAAAGAGTAAATATTCCAAACAGTTAAGGGGCCAGAAATAAGACATGATGGGAGTGGTGCAGTGCAGTGGCTGTGGAGCAGCAGTCTTCCAGGAGACGTTCTGGAGGATGCGGTGTTGTCCCATCTGCATGCACCTCTCTGGGCTGAGGGAGGAGGTTGCTCATCTCCAGACTGAGTTAGCTAGGATTTGGGAGACCTCCTCCCACCCAGGGATCACAGGGCCACTGTGGCTGCCTCAGAGGTTGCCAAGAAAAAGGAGCAGTTGAACCACAGTGGGCTCAGGGAGGGTGAGGGCGGTGGAACAGAGGCACATCCTCCAGTTGTACCTCTCCACAATTCGTATGCCGTTCTGGCAAAGTGTGGTTCCTCTATGGAGGCACCGCAGTGGAGACCAAGGAAGATGTTGGGAACCTCCACAAAGGAGACCCACAGGAGGTGGCGTGGACCCCACAGGAAGGAAACAACCCCTGGTGGGGACTCATTGTTAGAGGGGGTAGAACTGGGGGGAGGGGAGGGGAGAGGAAGGTAAGGTGCTTGCCTGGCACCATGGCTTGGAGAGACAGGGAGCGAATCCTCAGGATCGCCAGAGCAGCTGCACGGGGAGGGAGCTGGATGTCATTGTCCACCTAGGGACAAATGACCTGGCTGAGAAAGGGATCAGTGCAGTGCAAGAAGAGTTTGTGGAGTTGGGGAGGGGCCTTAGACAAGTAGCACGCACAGTAACCTTCTTGGAGGTGCTACCTGTCTATGGCATGGGTGAGGTTAGGGTGCTCCATACCATGGAGTTCAATCAGTGGTTGAAAAACTGGTGCAGAGCTCAGGGATTTGGCTTCACTGGGGACTGGGGGTCCACCTGGAGTGATGCAGGCCTGTACTGGCATGATGGTCTGCATCTGTCCAGAAGGGAACCAGGATCCTAGGTGATAGGTTTAAATGCTTTATTGGCAAGCATTTAAACTAGCCAAGGGAGGCACTGGAAAGGAGCAGGGAAATCCTAGCCCCCCAAAAAAATCAGAGTAGTAAGTGAGGTAAACACCAAGATAGAGATGTCGATAGGGAGAAGGGCAGGGGTAAATGGAGAAAATAACAAAGGCAATAAGGACAGGGATGGGGAAAAAAAGGGGAAAGCCATCAGGAAATGGAGGGTAATGAGTACCAATGCCCGTAGTCTGGGCAACAAGCTCCCTGAACTGGTGTCCTTGATGGAAGAGGATACTCGGATATCGAAGAGTCACAGAAGCATGGTACACAGAGAACCATGACTGGGATGTTAACATACCAGGGTATACAACCTACAGGAGAGACAGGGAGGGGAGAAGAGGGGGAGGAGTAGCTCTCTATGTAAGGGAAGGGATAAAAGCAATGGAACAAAATAGTAAACAGGGAGGAGAGGAGGCACTGTGGGTCACCTTAGAGACTGGAAATGGCACCACAATCTGCACAGGGGTTGTATACAGACCTCCATGTCAGGGGGAGGGAATGCACAAGGATATGATAGAAGGCATCCTTAGGATGGCAGAGAAAGAGAAGATACTGTTGATGGGGGACCTGCATATGCCAGATGTTAACTGGAACACCTTTGCTGCAGCCACATCCAAGAGCAGGGCCATTCTCGGTGCCCTACAGGTGGCATGCCTCAGACAGTTAGTTTTGGAACCCACTTATGAGGGAGCAGTCTTAGACCTCGTACTTTCAAATGGGGATAGTGAGAGGATCTCAGATCTAGAAATGGGTAGCCATCTGGGAACAAGTGACCACCAAACAGTGTGGTTTACGATAAACTCAGCTACAGAGTCAAGCCATACAAAAGTGAGGGTACTGGACTTCAGGAGGGCTGACTTTGGCAAGATGGGAGAGTGCCTTAGAAAAGCTCTAGCAAAGAGGCTAGATGGAGGGGTGGCGCAACAATGGGGAAACATCAAAACTGCCATCAAAGAGGCAACAAGCCTTTGTGTGAAGCAAATAAATCAAAATGAAAGAAAAAGCCACTATGGTTCTCAAAAGAGGTGGCGGGGAAGGTTAGGGAGAAGAAGATGGCATTTAGGAAGTATAAGGAAACACAGAAGGAGTGGGACAGAGAACCATACCAGTTAAGGCAGAAGGATGCGGGAAGGGAAGTCAGAATAGCAAAGGCCCAAACTGAGGAAAAGATAGCCAACTCTGTTGAGAAGGGGGATAAAACTTTTATAGGTACATCAGGGAGTGTAAAAAGACAAAGGGAGGGATAGTGAGGCTGAATAGAATGGACGGTGGGTGGGCAGAGAGGGACAGTGAAAAAGCAGGGATACTGAACGAATACTTCTGCTCAGTATTCACAAAAGAGGAGGAGGGGGAGGTGCCTAATCCAGTTAACAGAAGCACTCTGGATAGAGGGGTCAATCCCAGTCCTTTCACAGAAGAAAGGGTTCTGAAAGAACTCCTAAAACTGAAGGTGGACAAAGCAATGGGGCCTGATGGAATTCACCCCAGAATTCTAAAAGAATTAAGGGGAGAACTAGTGATACCAGTGACTACCCTTTTTAACAAATCATGGGAGGATGGTGTGGTACCCGAGGACTGGAGGAAGGCGGATCTGATTTCCCTTCACAAAAGTGGGAGCAAGACAGAGGCAGGAAACTGCGGACCTGTCAGTTTGACCTCTGTGGTAGGGAAAGTGATGGAATCCCTTCTGATGGAAAGAATTGTTGAGTACCTAGAGGCCAGTGGGGCACATGACCCAAGGCAGCATGGGTTCACAGTGGGAAGGTCATGTCTGACAAATCTAATTGATTTCTTTGACTGGGTGACCAAAGTAGTAGACCAGGGAGGGGTTGTGGATATGGCCTACCTAGACTTTAGCAAGGCATCTGACACAGTCCCACACTAAAGATTAATAATCAAATTAACCAGCCTGGGAGTGGGTCCCAGGGTAGTAGCCTGGGTAAAACATTGGCTGGACAACAGGTCACAGAAGGTAATTGTAAATGGAGTCCACTCTGAAGAAAGAGGGGTTACTAGGTGGTACTGCAGGGTTCAGTACTGGGTCCAGTCTTTTTAATGTCTTGTAAGTGACATTGCAGAGGGACTAGAAGGAAAAGTATGCCCCTTTGCAGATGACACAAAGATCTGCAACAGGGTTGATACACAAGAAGGCATGGAAAGGATGAGAATGGACTTGGCAAGGTTGGAGGAATGGTCAGAAGTATGGCAGCTTGGATTCAATGCAAAAAAGTGCCAAATAATGCACCTGGGTAACAAAAACCCAGGGTAAGATTTCACAATGGGGGGGAGGTAGCAACAACAACAAAAACAGAAAGGGACCCGGGAGTAATCATATCAGATGACCTTAAGGTTAGCAAGCAATGTGAGAAGGCAGTAAGGAGGGCTGGGGGATACTGGGATGTATAGGGAGAGGCCTCACCAGCAGAAAACAGGAAGTTGTTATACCTTGGTAAAGACAGTTGGTGAGACCCCATCTGGAGTACTGTGTCCAGTTCTGGAGACCCCATCTCCGAAAGGACATAGACAGGATGGAGGCAGTCCAGAGGAGGGCAACTAAAATGGTGCAGGCTCTGCAAGAGAAGCCATATGAGGAGAGACTAAAGGAGCTTAATATGTATACCTTTGAGGAAAGGAGGGAGAGGGGGGACATGATAGAAACTTTTAAGTACCTCAGTGGAATCAACAAAGTCCAAGAGGGTAGCATCTTTTAGAAAAGATGTGCAAGAACAAGGGACACAGTTTGAAGATAGAGGGGACGGCCTCAGGGCAATGTGAGGAAGTATTTTTCACAGAGATGGTGGTGGACGATGGAACAGCGTTCCTGAGGAGGTTATGGGGTCTAAAACTGTTGGAGAATTCAAGAATGCATGGGACAGACATAAGGCAATTCTTGTGGGGGTAGGAAGAAATAGGCTGTTGGTTAACTAGGATCTGCAGCGTATCCTGTAGGTAGGGAAATGGGCAGACTAGGTGGGCCAAGTGGTCGTTATCTGCCATCAAAGTCTGTTTCTATACATTTTTATTGGACCAACATAGATGTTGTGTAGAGATGTTCCAGTATACAACATTGCTAGACAGGTCATTGACAGTGTGTGTTCTGTAACAGGTTTCTACAGTACATGTGTTGGTCCAATATAGGTGTGACAATCTGTAACAAATTCTGTTTGCACAAAGGGGGGGGTGAGTTTTTAAAGTGTGTTTTAAAAATGTTATTTTGAGTGCAGAAGTGTCCCAAATGAAGAATAAACAATGAGCAAGCGTGGGTTACCAGGTGATAATTCAATTGAGGGTTTATGGAACATGCTCATACATGGGGTCAAAGGCCGACAGATTGTGATGTTCCATAAACTCCGAGACTGGATTGTTACCTTGTAACTTGCACTTGCTCATTGTTTTATTATTTATGTAGTGCTAATCCTACTATGCATTAATAAACAGGAATTGCTTTGCCATTTTTGTGGCTCAGTTATAAGATGCTGTTAGAGTAGCAAGGTCATTGAGAGAAACCAAATGCTTGAAAAACTTAGGAGATTTGATTGACAGCTTTTGACAATTCACAGAATTTGATTTTTAGGTGGCGATAATCCACAGCTAGCCATGGATTCTTGTTACTTGTCAGTCAAATTGTGATAATTCACAGCTAGCTGTAGATTATTGCAACCTGTCAATCAAATTTTGTGAATTATCAGGTTTGGAGAGTGCCTCCTCAGTGTGAAGTATTGGCCTTAGCTATACAATATACAGTAATATAAATGTTATCGCCCCTTCGTAACATGATTTATTACATTTGGCATCATCACTTGATATGAACGGGCATGCCTAACTGTACTTGTGGCTCCACTTAGCTGAACCATCCGGGATGTCAGACGGTCCATTCATAACTCTTGAAAATAAAAACTTTTATCTGCAGCCAAGCCATGTCATATCATATTTAACACATTAAAATAGTCGAGGGGGGGGGGGACCATTGCAGGACCCCACCCCCCACCATATAGGACTCCTTCTAGGGGTTTATCATACAGCGCACCTTTTTCATCTACTGTTGCTGTGCTAGTATTTTCTTGATTAAAATTAACTTTAAATGCAGAAACAGAGGCACTTCACTGATCTTTGTTGTTCTTTATAAGTGTACATTTTGAATATGATTGTTTTGGATGATAAGACATTAAGACTAGCCCTAAGGAAAAAAAAAAAAAGAAGTGAGACGTTTATAAGAAATCTGCATTTGGCTGTTTGTGGATGCACCAACAATAAAACTGGAAGGCTCATTAGCTTGGAATGACCCAGCTGTGTTTTATGCACAGGGGTCATTTCTTTACTAATGAGCCACTAAGCCAGATGGATAACCCCACACCAGTCTTACTCCATTAATGTGATTTAGATCTGTAGGCAAATCTGTTATTTTTTTATTTGCTAGAGCATCCAGCAATAGTACTGAGGGACAGCTTTATTAGAACTGCACATGGCTAGGTAGTATTGTCTCAGAAAGACTGATTGCCAGGGGTGTGTGCCCTGTAGTGGGAAGATCTAGAATTTCTAACTGCCATGCAAGATTGCTTTATTACCATATCCTTTGAATGCATATGATCTGTGTTTTATGTTTTTTTTAAAGGAAAAGTACAGCGAATAGAAGGGGCCCCAATGCTGGAGTTATTGATTAAACCGCATGATTTTTAATCTCATTAGGTCAGCAGGTGGGACTGCAAGGGATGTTGATAAAGGTGGGGTGGGCTGTTTATTGGTCTCACTATAAACACTATACTGTTGGTCAGATCAGTGTTGTCGTTTTTTTAATTTTTATTTTATAACGTTCTTGTTATGTTCATGGTAACTATGGCTTTAGTGCACAGTAGTTCTTTACCAAAATGTTATATAGGCACATTGGGTATGATAAAACATTTAATAAAATGCAGTGTTGGGTAAGTTACTTTTTCTATTCCTTTTCAAAGCGTGTTCCATGCAGCTCTGTGCAGTCCCTAGCAAGGATAGAGAAATACTAGAAAAAGTAATACACCTTACAGTTACAGTTATGTGTTTCATTCCATACAAAAACAATACAAAAGTTATAAAAAACTATAACAGATTACATTTTTCTGAGAGTAATAGGTTAGTTACTAGTTACTTTCAAATAAATGTAATCAGTTACAGTTACGTATTACTTCTGTATAAAAAGACATAAGTAACTGTAACTGTAAGGTGTGTTACTTGTTCTAGTACTTCTCCATCCTTGCTAGTAACTGCACAGAGCTTCCTGGAACAAGTTTCCAAAAGTAATAGAAAGCAATAGAAAAAGTAACATACCCAACACTGATAAAATGTATGTATAAACAGAAAGGAAAATGATGGGTGAGATCCATATTAGTCTGGAGATCAGGAAGGATTCAGCACACTCAGGGCTCTCTCACTGTGTTTAACAAATAAACAACAAATCTAGTTGGAAAAACTGTGGGTCTGTTTCCCGGAGTGCTGTTCTTTTGGAATTTTTCAGTTTGTTTTAAAGAAGGTACTGTACATTAAAGATGCTCACATGCTGGTTTCTGTGAATTCGTAATGCAGTAAAACACCTTTCAGCAAAACAGAATTTAAATCTGTATGATGCTCAGAATATTTTCCCTGTTCTTTTTTAACAACATTGTTCGTTATTGGCATGCCTCAGCAAATGCTTTCCATGTTTTAATTGAAGAGCCAAATCTTCCTGTCAAGGCTGGCCCAGTTCTCTGTTAAGTGATGGACCATAATTACAATGTGATAGAAAAATGAATCATTAAGTTGTAACGTTGACATAACTCATTTTTATGAAAATGCGTGTGCTTGTTCGTTTGTATGAGCAGGTGTGAAAAAATAAATCCTGAGTTTGTGTTTTATCTAAAGGAAGTCTGCTAAGATTGATGATGTAAGTGTAACATGACTTGAAAGTGTGGTTATTTAATTTGGTTAGTGACCTTGAATATCTTACAGACACTAAGCATTTCCCTCTGTTGCCACCTACAAAGTCTAAGGCACAGTAGCAATTAAAGATAAATAACAAGTAGCTTATGAGGTAGCTGGTGTCCTAATTTGCTCGCAAACTGTACAGTTTTGTAATTCTTAGAATTCCAGAAGTTGTATGTGGTTTCCGCCAAAAAATTTGGAGGAGGTGAGATTCAGACATGAACTGCCAAAGACATCAGGGGCTAGGTATTATATACTTTGCCCGGTGGGCAAAGTGATTGCACCCTATTTGCCGGGGGTTTGTGCCTGTGCACAATATTCAAAGGGGGCTCTGGCACACGCTTAAAAGATTGGCGCATGCAAAAAAAGAATAATGCATTTGGTGGGCAGAGGGAGGGGTGGGGATCTGAATATAGGCACAGTGCAGTACTGAGTGCATTTGCACTGTGCAAAAGGGTTAGCGCAGGTAACTTTATGCGGAGAAAATACTACTGAGAAGAAGTCCAACTTACTCTGGGCAGTCCTAGCAGCCAGCAGTTACTGCAGCCAACAACCACATGGTAGTCAGGGAATACACCTGCTCTCTGGTGGCTAGTAACTTTCCCTGCTGTCCAGTGGTCCCCCCCCACCCTCTAATCTCTGTCCCATATGTTTTTCAAACTTTCCCTGTTGTCCAATGCCCCCCCCCAAGTTCCTGTCCATTATATTTTCCAAACATTCTGTGGTGTTTATTGCCCCCCCACCTTCTGATGGCTGCCCCATGGCATTCTAAGACTTTCCCTGGTATCCAGTGGCACCCTCCACCCTCCAATCACCACCCAGTATATTTTTCAAACTTTTCCTGGTATCCAGTAGTCCCTCAACCCTCTGATTGCCAGCCTCGGTATAAAAAAAATAACTCCCTGGCATCTAGTGACATTTCCCACACACTGATCCCCGTCCCCGTTCGCTGTCACATATTCCCTTTTGTCCAGCAGTTCGCACTGGCTAACCCCACCTTCACACCCTTATCAGTTTTGCCAGCGCCATTGGAGCCCGTATGGCATGTGGCACAGCCTTCCATTCAGCAACTCGGCCGATCGCTGTATGTGATGACAGGGAGTGCATGTCCCCTGTACTGAATAGGGAGAGTGCAGGCTGTCTACAGTTTTTAGTTTTTGTATTTAATTTATGTTGACCGGGAAAGGAGGACTAGGCAATTCTATTTTCAGCCTCGTCGGGGGGAGGGAATATACAGCTGCAAACTGATTTACAGATCCCGATTAAGCTGTTGGTGGTATTTTTTGTGAATGGTGGAAATTTGGCCAGGACACCAGAGAAATTCCCCTACTCTTTCTGAGAAGTGCCATGGGATCAAACAACTACCAGAACAGGTAGATGGCACCTCGGTTTAATGACTCATCTGAAAGACGGCACCTCAGGGGTGCAGCATTCCCCCTCTTGATGCACTACAGTGTCAGTATATTGGGATTTACCCCAACTGCCTGGTGTGGGGCTTGAATCCACAACCTTTCAATCTGCCAGCCTCAGAGGCGAGTGTGCAACCTGCTCAGCCACTGACACTGACAAATTGTATTCCAACCCATAAAACTTGGAGCATGAGTATGTTTTTGTGCTTCTAAAATGTGTTCATTAGGTGAATATGTGTTTTTCCCCTCCAGTACGGGCCTACTTTTCCTGGTCTGACCTCCCCCAGCTTCGTCACCCAGCTATTCAGGAGCTTAGCTTGATCCTTGTGCTACTCCATGGCTTATCCCCCGTGGCAAGACCAGCAGGCCCCCTTCCCAACACTAACAATAGATTCAGTGCATGGTAGAGGGCCCTTATCACTAGTGCAGTGCCTGCTTCAGGTCAGATGACTCATCTGGCACTGACTGGTATTTTCCCCTGTTTGCCCCGTGAGACGTTGACTCTGGGGTGATGCAAGCTTGCACACGCTAGCCTTCGGAGTGCATCCCTAGCTGACATCTCTCTCCATATCTGAGTCGCCTTGTGCATCTGCCACTTGTGGTCATCCAGGTGGCAGTACTGCGCTGAGGCTAACTTCCCTCTCTCTCCTGAGAAAGAGTGTTGACTGGGATGCTCAGTTCTCCCTCCCTCTTCCCACTAGCCATCCTCTGACAACTCAGACTTCCTTCCGAACCGAAATCACCAGTGTCTCGAGTGATTGCTCTACTGCTGTGCTGATGGGCCAATGTATAGGGAAACATTTTTAAAACAAACTGAAAGAAGTAGTAAGGTGTAACTGCTTGGGTTGCTGGTCACTTGGGTTCAGAAACGAACCTGGGCCATCGGACGAGGGATTCTGCTTTGCTGCTCTGCCCCCATTTCGGTGACCACAGGTAGTGGTGCAGCAAGAGTACATGGACATGTCTCTGAGGAAGGGGAGAGCACATGGACGCTCATGCATCAGGTGAACCGGTGCCATACAACAAAAGGTGTGTCTGGAGTAGCGGCAAGATGGAGCTTGGAGCAAGGAGTTGTGGATGCCTTGATGACAGTGGAAGTAAATCCATTAATGGGCACAAGTAAGGAGTAAAGAAATACCAGTAAAACGTATAAATAAAATAAATAAACCGTGATAATGGATCAGATTCCACTAATCACAGTGCAGTATTTCCCAACCCATTTTATAAGGTTTGTAGCAGTTCGGAGATTATGTACAGTGTATTTTTTCCCCTTAACATGTGCCCTGCTCCCATAAATCCTTTAGCTATTCCACACATCCCCTAACAACACCTCTGGAGGGGGTCACGACTAGGCCCATAAAATTCCCCACGTTTTCCTGACTGGAGGAAACTTCCACCTTGGCTTTGCCTATTTTATGAGAGAATCAAGATCAGAGAGAGGGAGCAGTGGAGCCAAGAGGCTAGGTGTACTTACTGGATGTGTTGGCAATGTTAGGGTGTCATCTGTTGGAAAGGGGGGCCAGTTTCCACATCTTCTCCCAGGTGATCCCCTCCTCTGAGGACTTAGTGATGCTGGCTTCCAAGTATATGACTTTTGACTCCTCCCACTGCACTCCCCAAGCGACACTGCCACATGTGGTACCCCAAGTGTTTATATGGCAGTGGGGAGCATAACCCAGATTAAAAGTGTTTCAGGCAGTGGCCGTTCTCACTGCATCATCATGCAGGCCTGCTTTGGGATTATAAATCATCAGTGCAAAGGCAGACCTGGTGGTGCAGAGGGTTGAGGTGCTGGATGCCACACCTCGCGCCATGCCAGTGATCCAAGTTCAGGAGCACGCTCGGGCCATCGGGGGTCGGCCGGGGGAGGAGGGCGAGAGACGGATTGAGCAGTCAGCAGGCAGCTTTCCTCTCCGGGGAGGGACATGGGGTTTCCCGATGCTTGAATGCCACCTGGTGGAGGCTACATGGGAGCGCCATACCTTGGGGAACCTGGCATTAGGCTGAGAGGGCAGAAGAGGCTGTCACCAAAGCCACAGTGTGCATGCGTGCCTCCACGCACCCACGCGCTTATGCATCCGCGTTCTGGGGTCTCAGGTAACAGAGAGAAAAACATGAAACTGATGGGGATCATGGCAGAATGAAACCTCCAGGCCGGCTCCGGGGGTCCGCAGGGACAAGCAAGGTATTACAAGTGCCTGAACATCCCCAGAGTTTGGTAAATTGTCTGACAAGCTGCTGCGGACCACCGTAGAGTATAAACACCAATATAAAAACATAAATCATCAGCACAGAATTAATCGGTGCCATGATATACTGGTAAGTGAGGACCTCTTAACCACAAGAGTTCCTCATGTACTGTACATGTTTTGAAAAACTGGATGTTACAGTACATGCCAGTAGTAAAAATTACAAAACCTTATACAAAATGTACAGATTTCAGTAGCATATTCAGAGCATAATGCAGAGAATAATGTATGAGCAACCGTGTGTTACGAGATTTTTTTTACACACCGAGATTTTTTTTTTACACACCCAAGGTGTGTGATATCGCATAAACAACGAGACCAAAGGATGAGTGGTTTATTTAGGTATCACATACCAAGGGTACGTGAAGAAGAAATGAGTTTGACTGTTGACAATATCTCATTTGATAGACTTACTAGTTTTGTGTTTCCACGTGCAGTGAAGCGTGAACGTCTTTCTGCGTTCCTCAAAATAGCTGAGGCGAAGAACAAGTTAATGTCCATTACACAGCCACATTTGTAATTGAGGGGTGTAATGGAGATTTACTACACATATTGGTTTTAGGTAGCAATCATATCTAACCAGCAAATATAAAACCTTTATGGAAGCAGAAGCCTTCATTTGCCATGTGCAAAGGTTGTACACACAGATCATCACTAATAATGGAACAGACATTTCTCTTCTAAACAAGAGCCTGAAATAAAATCTGTTCAGGTTCTAATGAATAATTAAACCCTTTAACCGAAAGCTTTAGGTCCCCTGGGTATAAAGCTTGACTTGAACATTTTTTTTTTTTTTTTTTTACTATTTCTTTTAGCTCATTTCTTCCTCTGGCGGCCCCCTTCAGACCGACTCACCCAGGACTTACCTTTACCAAGATCCTCTGCCACCGGACCAGCAGTTGTGCCTGGCCACCAGTGTGGTGCCTGTGAGGGGTCAGTCTCTCATCCTGCCGCACAGAGGGATGTTTCCTCCACTTTTTCTTCCCGGGCCCACAGACATGCGATGGGCACAACATCTAAGCTCTGCCTCTGCGGAGACGGCTCCAGTGCCCTGTACGTGGGATCCCCCCCATGTTGCGGCGTGCAAGTGCTACTGCCCAGCCACCACTAGGCGGTAGGCAAGCAGCGCACTGCAGCATTTCCCCCTTCCCAAGTAAGAAGAGCTGTCCCTGGACACTCCATCCTTCCTCTCCCTGCCCGCCCCAAGCCACCCGAGTCTGTTCCCGAACCCAGGTCACTGGTATAGCGTGAAGTGTGACGTCCAGCGCTTCTTTTTTTTTTTCCGAACTCTTTTTATTCACTCCTTACCTCCGAACTCTCTCCAGCGACCTCCTGGATCCACAGTCCCTACCTCCCAACGTGGCTCGGTATTCACAGGCTTCTCTCTGGCATCCCTCAGATCTACCCTCCAGGGAAGGGCCGCCTCCGCCCAGGGTGCTCTTTCTTTAAGTATTGAGTCACCGGGCTGAAGAGGAGGGGATAGCCTGACAGCCAAGCCCGTATCAGGGAGTGTGGTCTGTGGAGGGAGGCTCTTTTTTTTTTTTTTTTTCTTTGTGCGCCACGTCCTCTTGTGGAGTCCAGCTACCAAGGCAGTAAGGCACTGCGGCTCCACCCGTGCATGCACACGACATTCTGCTCGACAACCCCCAGCCTCCACCAGAGGGCGCTCGTTGAGCTTTCGCTACCCCAACCCTCCCTGGGAAAGATAGAGCAGTCCTCCGGATGCTCAATCTCTCCCCCCCCCGCGCTGACCGCCAGCCACCCAGGTCCATTCCTGAACCCGGGTCGCCGGTATGACGTGAAGTGTGGCGTCCAGCACCTCAACCCTCTGCGCCACCGGGCCGGACGTCCAGCTCTTCAACCCTCAGCGCCACCAGGCTGGCCTACTTAAACAGTTTTGAGCTTCCTGAAGATGTTGCTCTTTTTTTCTCTCTCTCTGGTTTGCTAATCTTTACTCCTTATACTGGCCAAAATTAATTTGAGAGCCTGCTTGGCGCCATTGTGATGCAGTAGTTAAAAAAAGTGATCTGCACAAGTTTAGAACTTCTGATTGATAAGGATTGAAGCCCATGTGTGTACATTGTTTTCTAGTAATCATTATAACCTAGATCGCCTAAGAGAGTACGCAAAGCTTGTTTTCTGCTGTTCTCCAGACTGTCGCAATCTTTTACCTTTACACTGAGTGCCACGCGGGAGATTAGTATATTAAAATGGGTCTACAAAAGTTCTAAAAAAAAAAAAAAAAAATTCCTTCTAAACTAAAGAGAAACCATAGACCTATGTGATCATATGACTACGTTTTCCCAGCACTGCAGCACAGTTCAGAACTGCTTAACTTTCTGAACCTTATTACTCAGTTTTTAAAATAGAAATCTATTTTATTATCGCTATAAGGCACTCCAGGGTGTGTGTCATTGCACTGCTTGTGCCTCACCTCCTGCGGTGTGCCGTTATCCCACATCCTGTCTCACCTTATTGTATAGAAAGTACAACCTCTTTGATTTTTTTTTAATAGTGTAATCAGAGTGGGCAGCCCCAACCCAGGTTGTCAGTGTACTGAAATCCAGACTTCTTACTCAAAGGACTTACAAAGCAGTACTCTTGAAAAAGAGTATAGAGATGCTGCCTTAGCATCTGTATTTACACATATGAAGTGTGGCGGTTTTGAAACCACATGCTTGGAAGAGAGGGTTGCACAAATATTTGCTTTGGGGAATGCACAGTGCTCATCTAAATGTGGTGTTGACTGCAACATCGAAGGAACATTAGGGCTGAAAAACCACATCATGCAGCATACTGTGTATCAAAGGGAAGAAGTACAAATACAAGAGTGACTTCAGAGTCCGTTAGAACTTGCAAGTTAGTTTTTTTGTGCAGGATTGTTGTGGGGCATATTTGCTGTGATACAGTGGATAAAATAATTTTTCATTTTCACTTTAGATAGATTTGACATAGATAAGCTTCTTGAAAAGGAGGTAATATGTTGAAAATATCCAGCTAAGTTTCCAAGGTAATTAGTGATTCTTTATTTCACACCATAGGGCACTGTGGGATGTCATTTACAATACGCTTGGTAAATTGCTCAGTTGCTGAAAGTCTGTTACAGCTCCAAGGCTTGGTTTGTATTTTCCTCTGCAGAAACATGAGCAAATATTCTTTTTGTTGATCACTGGAAATGTTAGTGGTTAAATTAGGCTGTTCTATGTGTTTTTCCCTTTGGGGTGTAGACTGACAGCACTGTGGAGTAGTTTTACTAAAGCCGAACAGGTGTACCCTGCAGGTCACATTTGAACAATTTGAATATGCAAGGGGATATCCGTGCAGGTCTCTCGATTTTAGTATGCTGGGGGGAATGGTTTACAAGCACTGTCACCGCTTGTTCCATACAGAAGAGAGAAACATTTGTAAACACTTGGGGAATGAAGACAGCTTCTTATGTAAATTTAGTTCTTTAAAGGAATATTAGACTAAAATGCAATCACTGTTTTTGTAGATTTATTTCATAGCAGCTGTGTCATATATTGCTTGACAGGAATGGGCAAGAAACAGTAAGAAACCAATAATATATGAGACAGTAGTGCAGTAAAACATTCAGTACAGTACTACATTATATTTGCATATTATAGAAGTAAAAAAATAGTTTAAAAACTGCAGTCTTTTGACACAGATGTCAAGTTTTGCCAAAAGAGGTCAGTCAAGAATAAAGAGACCAGGAATCTTTAGCATAGGAGAAACAGGCTTCCCCACATTCAACAGTAAAAACTTCAAAGCAAAAGTCCATAATAACCACCAGGCCTGTTTACACTGAGCTTTTTGGTTCGGGGTGTAAGTGCTGCAGAGTAGCCGATCTGCTGCCAGACAAGTGTAAACGTTAGTTCTTAGCCCCTTTTACACGATTGGCTTTGCATCGTTACCTCTGTTGTCGTGTAGAAGCTCCCGGTGCCGCATCCAAAGTGAACGTTCACTGAAACAGCGTTACCGTTTTTTCTGGGTTTGCTGTTTCAGTGTATCATTCTACGCTGGATCCAGTGGTGGTGTAATCACCTGGGATCGGTTTGTAGTGCTTTCTCAGGGTATACATGACCACAGTCATCCAGAGGCTCGTGCGTGGGGCCTTCAACCCAAGTTCAGCACACTGAACTCTGGCAACTTGTTCATTTTCCCGTAACAAGGGCTAAAAAGTACTTGAAAAGTGCTCTGAAAGTGGAGCCGTGATACTGGGCATGGGTTGATGCATATTCATAACCTTTGGGCTATGACTATGCATCAGCGCATGTCCAGTATTGCGGCTCCACTTTTGAAGCATTTTTCAGTTCTTTTTAGATCTGTTACAGAAAATGAACTAGTGACCAGAGTTTAGCATTCTTTCTAGTAAATTACAATTAGTTTGCCGAACTCACGTTGAAAAATGTAAATTTTGGCAAGTCGAGACAATGCAGGGGTCAGGGTGTAAAGCCCGCAGAGAGCGCATCATGGGGAGTGGCATGAAACACTGACTGTAGCATTTCAGATAGGCGCCGTGTAAAAACGGCTCTTGTGTGAATGCTTCACACCACCTGAAATGGTGCACTTGTTGGTTTGGAAGCCAACAGCGAGACATCAGTAGAAAAACAAGATGGTGGGGGAAGTAGGCTGCCTGCAACACTTCACAAAGCCTCTGCACCACTTCACAGCTCCTGTGTGGGGATTCACTAGAAATGGCCACAATAGTATGCTTCTCACTCAGTTGCTGTAATGGTGCCAAAACCCAGCGTGTGTGGTCTTATTGAATGACAAACATGCATTTACAGTATTCTGAAGTCACAGCTCTTAATATGTGATGATGTACGTACTGTAGCTCGCATTCTGGCAAATTTCCTTACATTTTAAGGATCTTTATTTAGGTAGTAAAAGGCTGAGTGGAATGGTTTTGAGAAGGGATTTGAATAATGACTAGGGGAATAAGAGCTAGAGAAACAGACACACAAAAAGCTATTTCATAACACTAGATGCTACAGAGAAGACCAGTTATCACCAGTAGTGGTAAGGCTGTGGAATGAGACAGAGATTACAGAAACGGTGTAAGCTGGGTAGGAAGTAGAGGTGGTAAAGTCTCAGAAATAGACATGGACAAGACTAGAATATTTTGAAGATGAGTAGGGCAGATCTTTCTGGAGTTGATCTCCTCCATAGAGCCGTGATCTTTGTTCTTGGGGTCAGAGGCCATATGACTCTGCAAAAATCAGAACTTTTGGAGCCATGTACCAGTGCATGCAGCATCACGTGTGCTCCGCTGCAAATAGTTGTGTCTGCTTCGACCACCTCAGTTCCTTTCTTCCGCCCGTTGAAGTTTTGGACCTGCAAAAATTGAGAATTTCACTCTTTCTTCTTTCTTTTCTGTGTGTGTTTGTACACAGGAAGCAGTGTCTGGTAGGTATCTATTCAAAAGCTACACCTATGGTACCAGAATAGTCAGAACAGATTCCTACCCTCCTTCTTTTGAGTGCCTTGGACCCAGGCCTGATGCTGCTGTTGCACTGGTTGTCAGGTGATGATAAAGCATTTGCAGAAATTGTGTCTAAAATGATTAAAAAAGTGAGAGTGACCTGCAAAAATAGAAATGTTGGTTATTGATGCAGAACCGATGCCGGGCTGCTCATGCTTCTGATAGATCCAGGTAGTCTCCAGAGAAGCAAGTATGATGAAACCAAAAGGGAGGCACAACATGCACCTTCCTTTTTTGCTGTTTTCTAAACAGGTAATAACTTTAATAAAGTGGCACATAGTTCACCCATAGGCTTAGTTTCCACTTTTACTCTATTTACGCAACTCCTACAGACCAGTTTTTGATGTGACTAGGCAATTTTGCCAGTTTACTGTATGTCAGCTGCATTAGTTTCTTTTTGCAGCGTTATTATAAATATATAGTTCACTTGTTAAGACTTAAAATAAAATTAGCAACTTAGAGCAATTATGTTGCAAGATTACTTTGCTCTGTTACTGTTTAGTGCTGTGGGAGTCTAGCCTGACGTTCTGGGGGAAAAATAATACTGTGGGGTATAAGTTCAGTTCTTGGCCCTGCTGTTTCCTCAGAAATAAGTTTATTTTTCTACCTACTTGGCAGCAGTGCCAGTAATTATGTTTGAATTAGGATAGTGCGACTTCACCAAGCATCTGGTCAAGACAGCTTATCAATTTAATATTATTGTCAATCAAACGTTAATACACCCTTTTTTCCCTTCTTAGTTTCTTTGCATTGTACATATATATTTATTTGTATCGATTTATGAGTAACATTAAGATTACCAAACGTGTTTAGTAAAACTTTTGTTGGCACTTGCAACCAATCATTTATACAGTGCTGCAACTTTACATCCTCCGACCTGGTTGTGCCTTGTCAATTTTTCTTACAAAGAGACCTCTCTGTTTAGGGATGGACGATTTCTACCATTGTTTGTGCTTAAAAGATCTCTTTGGGGACTGCTAATAGCGCGGACCTCCTCAGTTACTGGATTGGTTCCACTGCCCCATTACCCTCTATATTCCAGCAGGCCTTTTATGTAGGTACTTTGCAGTAGTATAGCACCATGAGCCTGATCTGACTTAACCTGGGTTCCTTCTTCCATCTCCCACAAGGTCACTCCCTCCCTTGGAAGCTACTGGGGATCGACACCCCCACAGGAGGGCCACCATTCTGCCCTGGCCACTCTAGCCCCATCACCCTGACATCCACAGGAACTTAACCTACCAAACAGTAACCTCAGGGCCCCCCCCCATGTGGGGTTCCCCAATCCCCTTCGGGAACCAGATACAGTAATCCGGACTGATGAGCCCGGCTAGTTGTGTGCAGGGCCTGAGGGTATTGGGAGATCCAATCTGCTGCTGGTGGGGTGTTTTTCCTCTTTAGTTGCCCCCATGAGTGGCATGATGTGCCATGAAATGCTCCACGTGATCCCTGGTGCCACATGTCGACATCTGCCTTGGCCCTACTGCCTTCTAGGCAGTCCTCAGTGCCATTCTCCGAGCTGCTGCTAGGAACCATGCAGATCCCGAGCTCTGCAGACCCTCCCCCGGAGGAGAAGGAGGAGGAGGAGAGCAGTTGTCTGGATGTTCAACCCTCCTCCCCCCCTCCGGCTAGCCCTCTGACACCCCAAGCTCACTTCCAAACTGGGATTGCCAGTATCGCAAGCGGTAGCACCACCGCTGTGCTGGCTGGGACCAACACATCTTCACTGCAGTTCAAACTCATTCTGGCCTCAAATCTGCAACCTTAGTTTGCCCCCCAGAGGTGGGACCTCAGAGGGGGACCATTCCTCCAAGGACATACTTTGCCCAACTGAATGAGAAACCAGAGGGAGGAACCTGTGAGGAGGAGGTGGATCAGGAAGCCCAGGTGTTCATGGTTGAACAAGGTGCCATCATCTGTACATGCATGTATCCAAACCTCTCATACAAAGGACACACAAAGCAACACTCTTGAACAAGTATAAAGATGTCCCAATTGTTTTACCCTGTAACCTCACTCCTTATCCATTTCACAGGGTGTGCTACTGTGAAGCATCAGAGCATTCTACCTGTGAGGGCCGTAGACAGGTAGGTGAGCCCTAGGCCTCCTTCAGAACTCCCTGGCAAGCCCTGCTGTAAGTGCATCATGCCTAAGTGGATATGCGTGTGCCAGCATAAGGCCACTCCTTAAGGGGTCACTCATTCATTCCTGCAAAGCACCTCTCCCTCACAGCGAGGCAATCGTAGAGCAGATTGATGTACCCTTCCTCCCAGAGGCAGGAGGCATTAAGGACGGGCACTGGAACCCTGCCTCATTGGTCAGCCCCAGACATCCTGGGCTCGGTTCCCATCCTAGGTTATCTGGATGGCAAGCAGAAGTGCTAACGCAGCAGTAGCCGGCTGACCTATGACTCCATTCTACTTCTGTCTGGAAATTTCTTGGTTCTGCCACCTTCCTAGAGAAGCACTGCTTGTAACTCAACTAAAGGGCATGGCTCTGGAGAAGAATTGGATCGAGAAAGATAAGCAAATCAATAAAGAATTTTCAGGATAAGCAGGACCATTTTAAACTATAAAATAAACTGGAGGGTTATGAGGATCGGGAGGATATGTTTTCCATTTTTAGAAGTGAAGAAGAGGTAGGAAACTACATTCTGAACATACTGGAATGGGTAGAGTTGGGATTTCTGTTGCCCACACAGAAGGGAGTTACAGTAGTCTGAGCAAGCTTTGCCAAATGTAGGGTTGAGTACTTCAGCAGAGTAAGGTTAGAAGAAATGACAGATATTGACAGCGATGCAAAGATGAGTTATGTGGATTTTCGGACCTTTGAGACATGGAAGAAAAAGAGTTCTTGATCAAGAATGATACTAGTGTTACAGATGAATTATCTGACAAGGAAGATGATATGAGCAGAGAAAGGCAATATTATTCAAAGAGGGCGATGATGTACATAACTTTTGCTTAAATGGTTCCGTGTTCAGTTCCTTCTTCTGGAATGTCTGTGGTAATTCATGGGGACGCACGTAGCCAGTGGTAATGAGGCTGTGTAAAAGTATTTTAGATGAGTAAGATAATATTTATTGATTTTAAAATGCAATAGATACAAGCAAAGCCCCGTAGACAGTGCATAGATTCAGTACATACAGATAGTAAAACATTCAGTAGCACACCTAACTTGTTACTGCAATGAAAGGTTACCTGCAAGTTATATTTAAAAATAGGTAATATTCCTTAGACTAATAGCAGCGATGAGAGGGGGAAATACGTTACAGATCATACCCAATATTCCCTTAGCATCAACCACTCCTTTAATAGGTGAAAAACTTCCCCCTTATCCTGTATCATGACTTAGGAATATAAAACCCTCTCCCAGCTTCTCATCTTCACCTTCCTTTCCCATGACCTAACTAGGCCAGGGATACCTTTAAGTAATTAGAACTGTACCTCTAAGACGCCAAATTTTGAAAGTTGTTTTATTCTAATAGTGCTACTCATCAACTACAATGTTGTCATAGGTACCAATAAACCATTCAAACTCCATGTAGAGCTAGACTTAGTAGATCAACAAACGGGGATAAAAAACAACCTAACTGCGTCACAAAGCTGTGAACCAAAATTACTCAGCCTGAGAGTTCAGTCATCTGTTTTGTAATGGACAGTTAGTAAAATTAAATTGTTCTGAAAGGTTGGTTAATTTTGAACCATGAAATGTCCCTTTACATTTGAAGAAAAGTCCTCATGTTCCCTACAGTCCCATGTTAAATTTACTGGTCCATCTCTTAGGAAGAAAACTCAGGTGGTGTTCTCTTCTTCCGAATCAGAGTCTGGCCCCCTTGCTTCACAGTCTAACTCTATTTTAGCTAGTAGCTTTGCTGTTTCCTCCAGGTCGCCAAAGTAGTAGTTTTTCGCCCCATACACTATTTTCAGGCTGGCAGGCATCAAGAGGACATCATGAATCCCCAGTTGACGCAGCTTCACTTGGAACCCATTAAAGGCCTTACGACGCTGTCGGGTGGCAAAATTGAGGTTAGGGAAGAAGTGGATCGGCATTCCCTGCCACTGTAACATGCCACTCCTCATGGCTTCTTGAAGGATATTGTCTCTCTCCTTCACTGAGCCCAAAACTGCCAAAATGGCTCTGATCAGTGGGGGTGCTGAGTCCTCGTGTAGCTGGACTCCTCTGACATTTACTCAATAGGCCCTTAGGATGTTAACTGAAAAGTCCAGGTGCAGGAGTTATTGCAGCCATGTCTGCAGGAAGCTCCCCAAGTCGTCTCTCTCTGATTCCTCTGGCAGATCCATTATCCTGATGTGGGATGCCAACAACCCATTTTCGAGGTCTCCAGCCATCGATGAAGAAGGAAGAAGGAAGTTTTCCTTCACAATGCCTGCCGTCATCGCAGGCACCTTGTCGGCTGTCTTAATGGCCCCTTGAGCTGCATCATCTACCATCTGTAGCTTCGTTTCCACTACTTGCATCTGTGAAGTAAACTCGTCCATCTTCTTGCCTATCGCCTGGATGGTTTTAAGTAATATGGCAATTTGAGGGCTGATTTGGATTGGTGTCTAAAGGCTTCTTCTCTTTCTCGGGGCCTACTCAATTTTCTTTTTGCCTTGCCTCTTCTCTGGTCGTTGTTTTCATACAACCCGTCGCACCAACCAAGAAGTTTTTCTAGCTCCGTGATCCTGTTGTAGTAGTTAAAAGCAGTTATAAGCACTTTTTAGTATTTTATTAGTGTAATTAGGAATTCAGCAATGTAGAGCTGATAAAGAGTGCTGCTCTCCACTCAACTGCTAGCCACGCCCCTCAAAAATGTTCTGTTGTTTCTGTTTCTATGATTGGTGTAGTTCAGTCACATGACCATGTGGTTATTACAGTGTACCGTCACAGGTGATTTTTCATTCATTTCATTTTTATTTATTTTTATGCCTTTCTGCACGCAGTCAGAGCCCATTACAAATTAATCTCTCACGCAACATCACCGAAATGAACAGCACCATCTCAAATACATAAGGGTCAGTTAAAATATGTTTTCATTTCATCTTTTTGGACTTTTTTCATATATTTTCTAAGTTGATGGTGCACTCCATGGTGTGTGTAATTATGGCAGTAACACACTCCTGGTTGCATGGTTATGCTGTACTAACCACACTTCCCATGTGATTGACCCACTCAGGGCATGCAGTACCTGCAGCAGAATTGCGTGCTCTTTCACGTGCTATTGCTTATCTTTCCATTCTTGGATTAGTTTGGAGTTTACAACTGCAGTTGGTATTCATGTCCGTGTGTTATCTTACCATAGGCTGCTTGCATATTATAAGCTTTGACGTGTTGGATCTAAAGATGGATGCGTATCTGGCATTCTTTTCTGTTGTTGGCTTCTTTTTCCCTTGTGTCAGTGCTGATGTAATGAAACTGGAAGCGGCACTGTAGGGTGTCCTTAAATATTTGTGTTGGCCACCATGAGGCAGTCCCTTCTGTTGGTAGACCGTCCTTTGATAGTATTTGTTTTTATTTTCCTCTTTATTTCCCATTTCCTACCTTGTCACTTTGGCTTGCACTGACGGTACACCTTCTCATTCAAGGAGGCTGGGCAAACGCCTTCCCTCCCAGCAAACATCAGTGCCATTTATGGGTTGGATGGCAGGTTGTGTTCCAATGGTGGGCAGCCTATGCCTTACCACACAAGTGGTAGAGTGCCTCACCTCTGTAGTGTACTGGACCTCAGTCTCTCTCACAACGTGGGATTCCAGGGTGGCTGACACGCGCATCCTAGTCTCCCAAGGAGCAGAATGAAATGCTGCTTTCATGCACCTGCACCAGCCCAGCCCCTTGGCATTCTTACGACATTATCAGTATCAGGCAGGTGTGTGTTGATAATCATTCACTTACAGTAGTACTAGCTATAATCGCTTCGGACTGGACTTTAAATTTGCTTTTGCCAGTAATGCTGCTGTATTTGTTGTGTCCTGTTATGTTTTGCATTTAGATGTACTGTTTTTTTTTTTTTCTTCTCTTCATTGTAATTCTTTGTTTCACTGTAACCTCCTGGGTTGTACGTGACAATAATCATGCATTTGTCTAGTGTACCTACCTGTTCAACAAAAACTAAGTAAATAAATACCCCTGATGGGGTGGAGCATGGTCTTACGGAATTTATCTCACATATAAGTGATACATGCATGTTATCTATGTTTCACATTCGTTTGAAACAAATCCATTGATGGATTTAACTTGGTCGCTAGTCTAAGGTCTCGAAGAGGAAAGAGCCTTGCTGTAAGGTGGCCAGGTGAACAGTAGTTGTTTGATCTTACTTTGCGAGGGTTCCTGCAGTAGGTCATAACGTGTAGGACTGTGCCCTCTGGTGTCAGGACTGCACTGCAGACCTCTGCTAGCAATGTCTGGTGGGGGACTGCTCACCCGACATCACGTGCCCGACGTCAGAGTGACCCTATAAAGTGGGTGGTCTCCTCCCGCTTTCCAGTTCTTTCCCTTGCGTCACCTGCACAAGGACCGAGCAGTGAGCGTTCTCCAGTCGATCGCCATTTGCCTAAGTATTTTTTTTTCTTTTCCTTTTGAAGTAGTTCATTTTTCTTTACTTTTATGTCTTCTTCACCCAAGGCTCCGAAGTCCAAGAAGAAGTGCGGCACGCAGATCCCTCACAAGGACGGCCATAGGCTCTGCCTCATCTGCCTAAGCCCAGGCCACGACACCGAGGCCTGCCCAGATTGCAAGCCCTTCAGTCAGGCCACACGCAAACGCAGACAACAGGCCCTGGAAGCCCATCTTTTGAAATCCAGGATGGCCACCTTAGAGCAGGAGATGCAGAAGCTGAGGGAATCCACTTCTTTGCCTTTTTTGGAGCACAAAAAAATAAAGAAAGACAAAGAGAAGCACCGAGAGCAGGTGTGTCTGGAGGACTGGGAGTGGGCATCTTCCAGTGAGGCCACCGGGCTCAAGCCTACAGTTTCCCCGATGGACAAGGCCGTTCCTGCACTGCCTTCCCTGGTGACTGTCCAGGCCTCGTCATCTGGTTCTCCCGGTACCTCTTCCTCGCTCAAGCCCATTAAGATGGGCTCCAAACCAGGATCTTCGACCAATAAGTTACCTGCCGGGACCTCTTGTAGGCACCCGGTCTCCACTGGTAAGCCGGACTCCGGTCGTTCCGGAGCCCATCCGGTCATCGGTAAGTCAGATTTCCTCCTAGAGAGAACCTGCCCAACATGAGCTAAAAAATTGGTCGGTGGCTCCCCCCCCCCCACCTGCCCGGCTCTCTCTTCTCCTACAACCGATAAGTGGGACGCCGGGGACTCTGGCAACTGCCTGGTCGAAGCTCACCTGTTGGGGGCTGATGCTGGTTCTCCCGACGCTGGCCGAGCTCGCTGACCTCCCATAGCCAGCCCTCCCGCCAGGTTACCCCAGAGCGGGAGCCTTCCCCTACACTTTCTCAGGTGGAACCTCCTGTTCCCGACCCTTAATCCAGGATAAAGGGGAAGTGGGTCCCCTGGACTTGGTCTTTTCCTCTCCCACTGCAGTGCAGGTACCCCCCCCCGACTCCTGCAGATGCCCTCCCCAGGTCTCTTACATTGGGATTGGTTCCCACACTGTCTCCCAGGGATCCCCATCAGGCCCTTCTTCTGCCCTGACGCTGGGGGTCCCTTTGCCAGGCTCCAGGTTTCTAACACTGGGTGCCCCATTGGACACCTTGGGCAATCTCCCGTTGGAGCCTCGGTCAGGTCCCCTGCAGGTGCACTCGATGCCAGCCTACCCGACACTGGTCCCGACACCAGGTATCCTGACGTCAGGTTACCCGACGCCGGACAATTTGCCAGGTCCCTCTGTTTCGCTTCCTTTGAGGCCTCTTGGGACCCACTTGGACCAGCATGGTGTTCCCCAAGGTCCACCTTTGGGCTACCCACAATACCCAGGCTTACTGACGCCAGGCTAACCGCCATTGGGCCCAATGTCAGCACCTTTCGCCCACAGTTATTACCCTGGGTACCAGGCACTGGGCTATGCTCTTCCTCCTTTTCAGGCACCTGGATTCCCCCCTCAAATTCTGGGGGTGGGTTACCAGTTTTACCAGCCTCAGCAGGACCTCCAGGCTATGTTTCAGATCTATTTACTTGTAACAATCACACAGGAGTGTGATGTCAGACCTGGTGGCAGGAGGCCAGGTCCCAGTTGGTGTCTGATTTGTACAAGAGACTGACGGTCCCGGTGGCCCCCCCCCCCAATCCTTATCTCCCGTGGGTTCTCATAGGTCATGCCATTCTACCGTGGTGCATATTTCAGGAGGGGCTACCCCTGAGGTCAGTCTGACTGAGCCCAAGATCTCAGACAGGGGAGAATCCTTGGAATCTGAGGTGGATTCTTCCGGCACATCCTCTGGAGACCTATCGGGGGCCACAGAATCTAAGGGTAAGGAGTAACCCTGGTCTCCTCCCAAAGACCCCTCCTTCACCAAACTCCTCCATATCCTCCAGCAGGCAAATGGATGGAATGTGGAGGAGGAAGACCCGAAACGCAAACACCTGGCTGAGCAGCTAGATCTAGCAGAGGTGTCACCCATTCCAATTCTTCCATGGACTGCGCCCCATGAGGATCTCACCTCCACCATCTGGCAGATGCCTCACTGCATCCCAGCCATCCCCAGAAAGGTGGACCAGACCTACCACACACCGGAGAGCGCTCCCTATCTATGCTCTCAACCCAAGGCAGACTGTCGTGATAGCTGCGGCTCATGACCATACTGCCAAACCGAAACACATGAGTACCTCCCCTCCTGATAAGGAGTCAGGGCAATTAAATCAGTTTGAGCGCAAGAACTACTCCTCCTCCTCTACATGTGTTTTGCATTCCCTGAACTACGTAGCACACATGATTTCCTATCAAAAGGCTACTATGGCTGAGCTTGAGGCTAGGTTGGAGACTATGGAGGACTCTGACCTTAAGGCGGAACCTACCAAGGACCTGCATTTGTGTAAGATTTCTTGTAGACATGCACTGAGAGCCACCTACGACACCGTAGATGCAGTAGCTCGCTTATCAGCCATGGTAGTCTGCCTTAGGCATCACGCTTGGCTACGTATCTCTGGACTTTCCCAAGATGTTCAAGAAGCCATACAGGATGCCCCCTTCCAAGGCTCCGTCCTCTTTGGGGAAGACACCAAGGATATCATAACCAGTCTCCAGGACAGCGGACAGATTCTGAGATCTGTCAGGTCCATGTATAGGGGAGGCTTCAAACCTAAACAGCCTTTGCGGCGCCAACAGAAACAGCAAGGCAAGCAACGTTCAATAGGCGTGAAACCAAAATGAGAGAATCAGGACCTGCAGTTATCTCTCCTCCTGCCTCCAAGATCCAGCGAGCCGTGGGAGGAACCTTTCCCTCCCGCTCCTCCACCTTCTGGCTCCTTCAGTGTCCCCCTCCACCTCCCAACGTTGTGGAGCTAGTGGGGGGGGAAGACTTGTCCTCTACCTAACAGAGTGACAGGGCATCACGTCAGATTCCTGGGTCATACAGCTCATAGCAAGAGGGCACACATTTGAGTTTCTGGAAAGACCTCCAAACTCTTCTCCATGCTGATCCCAAACCCTCAAATCCCTCAAACCATGTGGTTCTGGTGTGGGACGAGATCCTGGTTCTACTTTAAAAATCAGTTATAGAGCCAGTATCTTGGGCACAAAGCGGAAAAGGGTACTATTCCCATTTCTTTTTTGTTCCCAAAAAGATGGGTAACCTCAGGCCCATCTTGGACCTCAGCCGGCTGAATCTTTATGCAGAGTACAAAAGTTTCCACATGCTGACTCTCCAGGGACTCCTGCCCTTGCTACAGACAGACCACTGGCTCTGTGCACATTCCAGTCTTCCTCGGTCACCGCCACTTCCTGTGGTTTTCTTTCCAAGGGGAGCACTTCCAGTTCAAAACCCTCCCCTTTGGCCTCTCCTTGGCACCCAGAATTTTCACCAAGTGCCTAGCAGTGATGGCAGCAGCGCTTCACTGCCAGGATCTACGTGTTCCCGTATCTGGACAATTAGCTCATAGCAGCTCCATCCAGGAGCAGCCTGGAGGACTCTCTGTCCTCCGCCCTGGACCTTTTTTGCATGACTGGGTATTACCATCAATTACCCCAAGTTGTCTCTGGTCCCCTTCCAATGCCTTCAATTCATTGGGGTGGTATTGGACATGGTCCAGGGCAAGGCCTTCCTCCCATCGGACAGGGTGGACACTTTGCAGGAGCAGGCCAAGTTGGTTGCCTCCTCCAGCCGTGCCTCAGCCAGGGTGTTTTTATGCCTCCTCAACTTGATGGCAGCAGCCATTCTTACCATCCCTTTGGCCAGGCTGCATATGAGGGTCACCCAATGGACATTAAGGGTCCAATGGGATCAGCGTAGAGACAACCTGGATAATCTTATCCTGCTGTCCAGCTCACTCAAGAAGGACTTCCTGTGGTGGCAAGACCCTCTGAACCTTTCTCGGGGAACACCTTTCAGGCCCTCCCTCCCTCTTAGACCCTCACCACAGATGCATCAGATCTAGGTTAGGGAGCCCATCTGGGAAACCACCAGACCCAAGGGACATGGTCTCAGCTGGAATCCTTATGCCACATAAACATTCTGGAGATAAGGGCGGTCCTGTATGCCCTTCAGGCCTTTCAGTCCCTACTGTCGATGGGAACACTGCTGGTACAGACTGACAACATGTGCGTGGTCTGGTACATCAACAAGCAGGGAGGCACCTGATTGTATCCCCTGTGCAGGGAGGCAATGCAGGTCTGGTACTGGGCAGGCCAGCATGGTCTACATCTCATGGCCATGCACGTTCCAGGCATTCAGATTATCCTGGCGGACAGTCTCAGCTGCACCTCAGCCCAAGCTCATGAATGGGAACTACACCAGGAAGTGGCAGAACATCTGTTCCAACGCTGGAGGCATCCAGAGGTAAATCTCTTCGCCTCCGCCTCATACAACGCAAAACTTCCCAAGCTTTGCTCACTTGCTCAAGGGCCTGGTGTTATCTGGCTAGACTTGTTATCTCTCTCTGTTGGACAGGGAGATGCTTGTACGTCTTCCCTCCTTTTCCCATTCTGCAGAAGGTTCTGCTGAAACTTCAGGCAGAGGAGGCACAATTGTTGCTGATCCTGCCCCCTTTAACCCAGGCAGATCTGGTATCCACTCCTGCAGTAGTTGGCTGTGGAACCCCCAGTACCCCTGCCTCTTCAGCACGATCTGTTGATGCAGAATCAGGGCAGACTGGTGCATCTGGGCCTCGGGTCCCTACACCTTCGTGCGTGGTTCCTTCAGACATAATCACGACCCACTTTGGAGTCTCTGAGAGGGTCGCCCAAGTTTTGGTGGAGGCCAGGAAGCCTTCCAGTAGGGCTACTTATGCTATGAAGTGGAAACAGTTTTCATCTGGGCAGCCTCGAAAGGGTGGGACCCTTTATCTTGCCCGGTGCCCCAGGTGATGGAGTACCTCTTCCACTTGTCTGACTCAGGACTCAGTCACTCTTCGTTGAAAGTCCACCTGTCCACTGTCTCTGCCTATCACACCCTGGTGGAAAGGAAAATGCTTGCTCAGTTGAAGGTATCTAAAACATTTCTGAAAGGGATCCTCCACCTGAAACTCCCCCATACGTAATCCTGCCCCCCTTGGTATTTTGGAAAAGCTTGCATTGCCCCCTTTTGAACCGGCAGTAAGCTGTGAGATGCACCTGGAAAGCGCTCTTTTTAGTTGCCATTACTTCTGCTTGAAGAATTCCCAAACTTCAGGCCCTGATGTGTAAGGAGCCTTATTTAATTTTCCACAGAGACTGGGTAGCTCTGCGTACTAATCCTAAGTTTCTTCCCAAGGTGGGTTCTGAGTTCACTATGAATCAAACTGTTGAACTACCTGTGTACTACTCTGCTTACTCTAACAGGGGTGAGGCTGTCCTGCATACTTTGGATGTGCACAGGATATTGCACTAGTACACTAACAGGACTAAGGACGTCCGTAAAGATGCACTTTTTGTTTCCTTCACCTCCAAGACTCTGGGGTCGGCAGTCGTTAAGCAGTGCTTGTCCAAATGGTTGGCCAACTGCATCCATTTCTGTTACCAGACATACAACAAACCTCTTCTGGGAGAGGTCAAAGGTCACTCATCTAGGGGTGTGGCTGCTTCTGCAGCTTTTTTTCAAGAATGTTTCTGCATCTGAAATTTGTGCTGCAGCACCTTAGAGTTCAGTCCACACCTTCACCAGGCATTACAGTCTGGACATTGCCTCTAGGTGTAGGGTGAGTTTCGGCCTAGCCGTCCTGCGGGGCCTTCTGTCCTAGACCTGCTCTGGTCTTTCAGACCTTCCTTCCTCCATCCCATGCTTCAGTTTGTCCTGATTGGTTGACTGCTTGGGATTCAGTCCTACATGTTATGACCTACTGCAGGAACCCTCTCAAAGTAAGATAGTACAGTTACGTAAGAACTTGCCATAACAGTAGATCTTCAAGAGGGGTACCTGCAGTAGGTCATCTTTTTCCCCCAGTTTCTGCATGCTCTTGCAGGCTTTTCTGGATTGGGCTCCAGGAATCATACCTGTTTCTCCTGTTGCACCCATGCAGGGCCTCCAGCGGGAGAACTGGGAGGCAGGCACGGGGACCGCTCACTTTATAGGGTCACGCTGACATCGGTCATGTGATATCGGGTGGGCGGTCCCCCACCAGACATTGCTAGCAAAAGTTTGCCATGCGGTCCTGATGCCAGAGGGTGCAGTCCTACATGTTGTGACCTACTGCAGGAACCTCTCTCGAAGATCTACTGTTATGGTAAGTTCTTACGTAACTGTACTTTCTAGGACATGGATATGTTGTTCATCCACACTCATTGGCAGTATCCTTGCCGCTTTAAATCTTGCGGAAGGTCTTCAAGCTTGCTCCTCCCACCCACCGGGTGGTATAACTCGCTCCGCCCCCATGAGCGCCAGATCTTCCTACGCTTGAAGCTCAGGTTCTCCTTAACTTCCGCGCTTGTGACTGGTTCCTATTTCTCCGCTTATGGATTTTAAATACATTTTGCAAAAAGACTTAGTCTTCGATCCCTCAAGGCCGCGCGATGGATAATCGACTCGGATTGGAGATGCCCATGCGGGCAGAAGATGTCCGGACGGATCCACACTCCACGGTGTCTACTGTTAGGCCTTGAGCACGACCCGCGGGCTTGCGACCTGTGCTCATCTTTACTCGGACCTCACGTTCCCTCGAAGACGTGCTGCCCGGTGCAAACTGGGGCGTCCGAAGCGTTCCCTCGGTGAAGTCCAGGAGGCCCGGTTGGCGGTGTCCAAGGCGGGCGGGCTCGGGCGGATCAGCTCTGAGCGGATGGTCGCTCAAGAGGAGGCGCTAGGTCGGATCTTCCTCGCCGCTGCATTTATCCCGCGTCTCTGGGTTCTTCCTACACGGCTTCCTTTATGAGCTTTGTCTGTCCCTCTCCACTAAAGGAGAAGGGCTCTGCGCTGCTGGACCTTTTTCTCGGTCCAAAAAAGAAGGACAGGTAAGTCCTCTCGTGCGGCGGCTCTTGGGAGCCGGAAAGGTCCCTCTCCCGGGCCGTCGACCCGTCGGCCGGTCGACGCTCGGCTTGCCACTGGCCTCACGGTGTCCCCGTCCAGGTCAGTTGACCGAGACTCCCACTGATGAAGTCGAGATTTTCTCGACCCATTGGACGGGTGTCGCCTTTAGCAGCCGAGATTCCCCTCCCCGGTTCCCCGGGAGGAGTTGAGGATCCCGTGGCTCGCCTGTGCCTCCGTTCCGGAGCCCTCGGATGGACCTTCCGAGTCAAGGGGAGGTCGGTTCCGCCGACACCTCCCTGCACCGACTTCGAAATTCGGGACTCGGTTCCGGTCTCGACCTCTTCAGCGGTCCAGCCGCTCCCCACACCGTCATAGGCGGTCTCGGTCTCGGCACGCTGGTAGGCGGCGCGCTGTCTCTCGCCCCTCCTCCTCGGATGAGGGGAGGCTTCGAAGTAATTACGCCGACGGCACGAGGACCTTATGTTGCAACAGCTCCTCCTGGCCGGGAATAAGCCGACTCCGGCGCCTTCCCCGGCCATTAAGTGGCTGTCACCGGAACGGCCGACACAACCCCTCGACTTGCCCGAGGAGCCTATACCCAGGCCGGTTGTTCGGCCAAAAACCAGCTGCTCCACCGATTGCGGTGGAACCTCCGCCTCCACAGCCACCAATTGGGGCTCCGACCAAGGATTCTCGGTCGGCTAAGGGTTTACCCCATCGGCTGTCAGTTACCCTCACTCCCGACCGACCTCGGCAGGTGAAGGGGTGGCTCAGGCCAGAGGCAGCTCTTCGAGGACTCTTCCGAGTCCTGAGATGATTCCTCCTTCCTTCTCCAAGCGACTGGACTTGGAGTCTTCAGGAGGTCAGCCAATGGGCGATAGCCCGTCGTCCTTCCTAGGACTGCTCGCTCATCTCGGAGTCTACGAGGATGGAGCTCGAACCTGTTCAAACGGGCCAGGTATCCCTCACGGAGATTCTGGACGAGGGGATTCTCCGACGGAGGCCTTTCCGTGGCGAGGCCATAGTGGGTCCAGCACTGGAACTTTGTAGCGCCTGCTTCCTGCTCCTGCGCCTTCGGCCAGGATGGCCAGGAAGTATGCGGTCCCTACCGGTTCCTTGTCCGGTTTTTCGGAACACCCCTCTGCTGAGGGGTTGGTTACCGACAGCGTTTTCCGGCGCGCCGGCAACGCCAGGGATGTGGACAAACCTCCTGACAAGGAGTCCAGGGGATTGACTATGTCGGGCTGAAAAGTCTACGCTATGTCCTCTCTCGGCTCGGGTTAGCCAGTTCGGCCGCCCCTCATGGCACATTTTTCTCATGCCCTGTTGGCTCCCTGGATGAGGTCATCCTCATCTTCCCCCCGATCTGCAGACTACGGTTAAGCAGGTGCGGACCAGGCAGGGCAGTGGCCAAACAGCAGCTCCAGACTGCTTTGGATGTAGGGGACTCATGTGCCAGATCGGTGGCGGCCGCAGTGGCTTGCGCGTCGGGCGGGCTTGGCTGAGGATATCCACCTTTACTGGATACCCAGCACAAGTTGGCGGATGTTCTCTTTTGGGACTGACCTCTTCGGCCCTGGGGTGGAAGGTCACCTGCAGAGGACTCGAGAAGTCCAATGCCACCTGGACTCGGGCTCTTCCGCTCAGAAGGACAAAGGCCGCAAACCACAGCCTAAGCCCTTTCGTCCTTCTGTGCCCCGCGCCTGCCCAGCAACGCCAGGGCCAGCAGGCTCGGCCTTGGCATCCCAAACCTCCAAGTCAAGCCTCTAACAGGAGGCAGGGAGGAAAGGGCCCAGGAGGTCCCTCGGCCGTCCCTCCTCCAAGCCTGCCCATGGTGACGGCTGAGGGGTGTCAGCCCCCATCCCCGGCCACCTTACCCCCTGGGTCCCCCTGGGGACGGCTCCGCACTTGCTCCCGCCTGGTCCCGCTGTTACCACGGACAGGTGGGTCTTGGAGGTGGTGGGAAGAGGCCTCGCCCTGAATTGAGCAGGCACCACCCTTCAGGAGCTGCCGCCTCGGGGGCTTCGGGATCCCCAGCCTCACTGGCGGCTCGTCGAGCCGACATCACTCTCCTCCTCCAGAAGGAGGTGGTAAGAGAGGTGGTGGACCCTCCTTCAGACCCAGGGTTTGTGTCCAGGTACTTCCTGGTTCCGAAACGGACGGGGGGCTGGGCCCATTCTCGACCTACACGACCTAAACAAGTTCCTAAGGTCTCGAACCTTCAGGATGGTCACTCTGGCTCAGATAATACCATCCTTGGAACGCGGCGTGTGGTTCTGCTCTCTGGACTTGCAGGACGCGTTTTTTCACGTCCCTATCCGTCCGTCTCACCAGAGATTCCTTCGCTTCCGGGCGGAAGGATCTCTCTTCGAGTTCCAAGCCATGCCCTTCGGCTTGTCTCCAGCTCCCAGGGTCTTCACCAAATGCATGGCAGTGGTGACAGCATTCCTGCGGCGCCGAGGGGTCCGGGTGTACCCTTACCTGGACGACTGGCTGATAGCAGCTCCCTCCAGGAAGGAGGTGGAGTGGTCCAGAGATCTGGCCTCCAGGTCTGCTTCTCAACTGGCCTCCTTATCAACGAGGCCAAGTCGGAACTCGATGGGGTACAGGTGATTTTATTCATCGGGCGCAGCTCGACTCTCTTCGAGCCGAGCGCTGCCCGCGGACAGGGCCGAGGTTCTTTCTCCCTTGCCCGATCATTTCTGGTTGGGCAATTGCCTCTGCCCGGGACTTCCGGGCGCCTCGGGTCTCATGGCGGCCTGTACCAGCGTGGTCCGTTGGGGTCCGCTGGGAACATGCGTCCCCTTCAGTGGGACTGGCCAGCCAGTGGTCACAACGCCATGATCCCTTGACCAGCTTTAGTCCGGTGACACAGGGATGTGGAATGCTCTCCATGGTGGACCGCTCCAGATCATTTGCAGGAGGGCATCCCGCTCGTCCCCGCCTCTCGGCCGGTCGTCTCTGTCGACTCGATGCCTCTCTGATGGTTGGGGTGCCCATCTGGGGAACACCGGGCTCATGGCCTCTGGTCCCCTGGGAGTCCCGATGCCACATCAACCTGTTGGAGTCTGAGCGTCCGCCTAGCTCTCACCGCCTTTTGTCTGCTCCTCCGGGGTCAAGTGGTCCGAGTCCAGACGGACAATACCACGACCATGTACTATCTAAACCGCCAGGGGCGGGACGCCCATGCTTCTATGCAAGGAAGCCTCCGCATTTGGTCACTCGTGGCGCAGCCTGGAGGCGGATCTCCTAGCCATTCACGCGGGCAGGAGCCTCCAACACCCTGGCCGATGCCCTGAGCCGGATAGGGGCTGCATCCCACGGTGGTCTCTCCTGCCGGAGGTAGTACAGCATCTGTTCTCCCTTTGGGGCACACCTCAGGTGGACCTGTTTGCCTGCAGAACGCGAGGCTGAGTCTGTTCCATGCCCGCCTCAGCAGGGCTGCCGCTGCAGGGGATGCCTTCTCAGGCAATGGACCCCGGCCTCTTTACGCTTTCCCCATTTCCTTGATCCACAAGGTGCTTCTCAAAGGCGAGGAGGACAAGGCGCAGGTGATTCTGATAGCCCCAGACTGGCCTCGCCAGTTCTGGTACCCAGATCTCCTCAGTCTCAGCTCCAGGACTCCGCGGAGCTTCCAGCTCGCCCGGACCTGCTCTCAGTCAATCAGGGAAGGTGTTCCATCCGACCTTCAATCCCTGCACCTGACGGCCTGGTTCCTGAGCTGCTAGAGTTCCAGGCTTTGGGTCTTTCGACGAGGTCCTCAATGTAGTTGAGGCGTCCCGTAAGAGTCGACCAGAAAATGTTATGCCTTCAAATGGAAAAAGGTTTTCCATTTGGTGTCAGGACAAGGGCTTGGACCCTTCCTCCTGTTCCTTGGCAAGCATCTTGGACTATTTATGGTCCCTTTCTAGTCAAGGGCTTAGGTCGACGCCCTACAGGGTGCACCTGGCAGCCATCTCTGCTTACCGGCTGGGGTGGAAGCAGTCGTGGCGCAGGAGAAGGTGGTCTGGCGCTTTTCAAAGGCCTTGATCACATTTCCTCCAGTGCGGGAACCCCACCTGTGGGATCTACTGCTGGTACTGGCAAAGCTCATGGGCAGTTTTTCAACCTATGCACAGGTGCCTCTCTCACCTGGGTCGTGGAAGACCGCCTCTTGGTGGCTATCACGCCAGCCAGAAGGATGGGAGAGCTCCAGGCGCTTCCATCGAGTCTCCTTACCTGGTCTCTCCACAGGACAAGTTGTCCTGCGCCCCACCCAAATTCCTCCGAAGGTGGTGTCGGAGTTTCACCTTAACCAGGTGTTGACTCTGGCCGGTGTTCTACCCCAATCACACCCGGAGGTCGAATATAGGCTCCATACTCTGATCCTAGAAGGGCGCCGCTTATTATAAGGAGCGCACGGCTGAAATTGGGAGAGGTTCGCCAGCTGTTTGTCACTCACGCTGAAGCCGCATCTGGCAGACCTGCAGCCAAGCGGGACGATAAGCAGGTGGGTAACCTCCTGCATAGATCTCTCATAAGTTAGCGGGCATGGAGCCTCCCAGAGGGATAAGAGCTCATTCTACCCGCCATACTGCTGCAACGGTGGCTGCTTCCAGGGACGTCCCTATCCAGGAAATCTGCAGGGCTGCTACCTGGAAGTCAGCAAACACCTTCATTACCCACTACCACATCGACCTTGAGTCACGCCGGGATGCTGGTTTTGGGGCCTCGGTTCTCCAGTCTCTTCTTCCCAAGTGGCATATGGGGGTGTGCCTTGCCTCCCTCCTCCCGGAGAACTGCTAGGAGTTCGTTAGAGTGTGGATGAACAACATATCCATGTCCCTAGAAATACAGGTTACTCACCTGTAACAGGAGTTCTGGGAATGGTATATGTTGTTCATCCTGACTCTACCTTCCCGGCTTCGACGCACAACCTGAGCTTCTCCAGCGGGCCAGATTCCAGGCCATGGGCGGAGCGAGTTATACCACCGGGTGGGGTGGGAGGAGCAAGCTTGAAGACCTTCCGGCAAGATTTAAAGCGGCAAGGATACTGCCAATGAGTGTGGATGAACAACATATACCATTCCTAGAACTCCTGTTACAGGTGAGTAACCTGTATTTTCTGTCCCTGTTATAGTACCCTTGCAGGGTTCTCAACATCCTGAAGGGGTCCTATAGTGCCTAGGCTTGCCACCTTTTCTTCCCCCATCTGCCTATCCTTGGCCTTCCAGGTCCCCTTGCAGCATCCCCAGCACCCTGGAGGGTTCCTTGGATCAGGCCTCATCCCCTCCCAGATGTTATTTCTCATTCTCTCCCTCTCACTATCCCTCTCTAACTACAACATCTAACCGTAAGAGGGTTTACAATCGCCTGAACTTCTCTGCCCCTTGTAGGGTTCATTGCATCTTGAAGGGTTCTCTTTTTTTGGTCAGGCCTTATTTCCCCATCTAGGTGTTAATCACACTTACTCCCTATCTCTCTCTCTCTCTCTCTCTCCCCCCCCCCCTCTGTAATCCCTACTCCAGTTCCCTGTCCCCTTGTAGGGTTCCCCGCATCCTGAAGGGGTCTCTCCGGGACACAACTCTGCACAGTCTGTCATCTCATCCTCTCTCTCCTTCATCCCTTATTTCACAATAGCACTTGTTTACTGATTACCATTGCACTCATTAATTGTTCTCACAAATTACATATGTATGCAACACTGTTTGTAACAACTGCCTTAATTAATTGTATGCTATGTTGATCTTTGTAACTTGAATGTAAAATGTCTCATCCCTGTTGTACCCCTTCTCCCCAGGTCACACCAGGAAATGATCAACCTGTTGCTCAGTGTGCCTTCATGGTGAAACATTTCAACAAATAAATAATAAACTTCATCCTTTCATAGACTGCTTCCAAAATATATGGACTATCCTGGTTATTACAAACTTGCTGACTCCCTCTTTTCCCCTTCACTGATTTGCTGATTGCCACTCACCAAAGAAGCCTCTTCAGAAAGTACCCCCTCTGTAAAAAATCTGCAGTAGCTAACTCTGATGTTGAGCAGCACTTGAATCAAACTCTCCTGTGGTCAACACCACTTTCCTCTTCACTAGTTAGTGTACCATTGCGCTTTCTAGCAATACTATCAGTAGTAAAGTAGGAAGAAGTAGCAGCAGCAGCATTAAACTTAAGTGCCACTCATCATCTCAGCTGACTGTGGAACATATTGCCCTGAGGTGTTGCACTTACTCTTGAAGGTACAGAAGTAGTTCTTTTATTCGTGAGATATAACAGAAAGGTAGGAGGCTGGAGTCAGCTGTTGCAGGTATTAGCAGATGGATACGGTTTGGTGGGAACAGAGAAGTTTAAATATGCCTACCATGTAACAGTAACAAGATATTGGGGGGGGGGGCGTCACTGTGTGTAAAAATGTGGGCCAGATTATGTTTACATTTTGTGTATGTGGAAGTGGGGAGAAAATATTAGAGCTTGTTTCAACGGGGCTGGAAATTAGTGATCTTACTTTGAGGTGGAGCTCTTGCAGCAGGCTACACCATAAGGGCTATGCTGTCAGGCACTAGGACTCCATGGAAACATTCTAGCTAGCAGTACTCAGTGGGGACCGCCCCCGATGTCGGACAGTCTGCTATGTTGGCCAGTTGTATAAAGGGGGCGGTCCTCAGCCCCACCTCAATTCTTTTCCTGTCGACCCATGCACATCGGCTCCATGGATGCTTCCTGCTACCAGTTAACTGCCATTTTTCGCGTGGACAGTGAGCTTCACTTTCTGTCATGGAAAGTGTTATTTTTAGTTGCCATTACTTCTGCCCGGAGGATTTCTGAGCTTCAGGCTCTTATGTGTAAAGAGCCCTATCTGGTTTTCAACAAGGACATGGTGTCTTTGCAAACCAGTCCTAAGTTTCTTCCCAAGGTGGCGTCTGTGTTTACCCTCAATCAGAATATCCTCTTGCCTGTGTATTATCCCGAGTATGCTAATCGGGGAGAAATCATTCTGCATACTCCAGACGTCCATAGAGTGCTGCGTTATTATGCTGATCGCACCCTATCTACCAGGAAATCAGACCAATTATTTGTCTCCTTTGCCTCCAAGTCCACAGGAGCACCAGTGGCTAAACAGACGCTATCCAAATGGCTAGTGAACTGCATCACTTACTGTTACAACAAGTATGACAAACCCTTACCTGTCTCGGTTAAGGGTCATTCTGCTAGCAGGTGTTAGGCTTTGTTCACATCTCTAAGGAATGTCTCCGCAGAAGACAGTTGCGTTGCTGCTACCTGGAGCTCAGTACATACTTTCATCAAGCACTACAGCTTGGGCATTGCCTCTCGGTGGAGAGCGGGCTTCGGCCTGGCCGTCCTTCAGGGACTCCTGTCGTGATCGCTCTCGCTGACATTGGTTTCCTCCACCCTCCTGACCTGGGTCTCCTCTGTACTGCTTGGGATTCAGTCCTTATGGGTGTAGCCTGCTGCAAGATCTCCAACTCGAAATAAGATAGTACAGTTACATAAGAACTTACCGTAACAGTAGATCTTCGAGAACAGTTCTTGCAGCAGGTGCTGCTTTCGCTCCCTCCTTTCCCCTGGTCTGTTTTTTTCTTTACTTCCTATGTTTGGGAACAGTCGAACCTCCTTGGTTCTCCACTTTTTCAATGAGTCAGTTCTCCAGCGGGAGAACTGAGGTGGTGCTGGGGACCACCCCATTTATACTATTGGCCGATGTCGGAGGCGGTCCAACTTCAGGGGGCGGTCCCTGCTGAATAATGCTAGCTAGAATTTTTCCATGGGGTCCTAGTGCTTGACAGCATAGTCCTTATGGTGTAGCCTGCTGCAAGAGCTCTTCTCAAAGATCTACAGTTACGGTAAGTTCTTACATAACTGTACTGTATTTACAGTCAGTGTCATTTATTCAGGTTCATAGAATATCGGACTTTGAGGATGAATACTAGGAGTGTGCAAATACCTTATTCCGAATATTCAACTAAATATTCATATTCAGTGCCTGAATATTTGGGTGTTCAGATTTTGTTATTCGTGTACTCGGCTGGTTTGCCAGTAGACTAAAAAAGGACATCTTTCCCCTCCCCAGGTGTCCAGAGCAAGTCTCCTGGCCACCCATCCTCCTTATTCTGTGTTTATAAGGTCTCCTACCCATTTCCCCTTATCCCACATCCCAAACTTCCATATTTGTAATGATGTAGTATAGTTGCCTCCGGCTCCTGGAACACTGCCAGGAGTTGACTTGACACCATGATTGCATTTTAAGAGCTTCCCTTCCCACACAATATCATTCCCCTCCCTATGTGCCCAAACACTTGTGTCCAACTACATTTGATTCTGGCACTCACCCTTGGCGGGGGGGGGGACTAAAAAAACTAAAACTGGCTAGCCAGTCAGACCCCCTTCCAGCTGCACTGTGTACTAGAGTAAGCCATGCTTGATGCTGAGCCTTCCGCTTATGACTGCAGCGCAGTTCAGCTGTAGTGTGCAGTCCCGGGGCGAGCCTCATTAGTGATGCCAGGCAGCCTGAGCCAATCAGGTTGCCTAGCATCACTAATAAGGCTCATTCTGCCCTGCTCCTTCCCTTTGTGATTGAACACTATGTTTGAACTTGCGCTTCATTCATAAGTTGGATAGCTCAGCATCAAATGTGGCTTACTGTAGTATGCACTGCGGTGGGAAGGGGGTTGGACTGGCTAGCTGGTTTTAGTTTTGTTAGCTCCCATCCAGGGCGAGTGCCAGAATCAAATGTAATTGGTCACTTGTGTTTGGGTGTATGGGGAAGGGACCAGCTTTTAAAATGCAATCATGGTGTCTGCTCCTGGCAGTGTGTCAGAAGTCAGCAGAAATAGGCCATTGCTGATATGACAGTTTGTTTGGGGTATGGGATAAGGTGGAGTGAGTGGGAGACCTTGTAAACATAAAATGAGGAGGACAGGTGGCCAGAAGACTAGCCCTTGTGCTCCCTGGGAAAGGGGTCACTTTCCCGAATACGAATATCTCATAAACAGTGATACTAATGATTATTCAGATCCGATTAACGAATGGTACATTATTCTTGGTATTCGAGAAATAATATGCGTTACTTGCACACGCCTCCCATGATGCATTTTAGGTGGAATTCCTATCCCTGTTACAGGAAACAGCACTAGTCCGATAAATATTCTTCCTTAGGCTTATTGTATCATTGAGGAAGCCTTCCCTTCATAATTTTTTTTTACCTTTGCAGTTTTTGTTTCCTCTGAAGAAATATTTAGCATTTAGAAAAAGCAGTAAAACTGTAATTTACTTACATTTGTAAGAGGAAGCCTGTCATTGGGACACTGGCCCACATATTCAAAGGAGATGCACAGCCCAAAATGGAGATGTGCGGTGCATCCCAGAAAATGCGCGGAAGTGCAGTATTCAAAAGGGAGAGATGCGTTGTGCATTTCAGAATGCATGATCATGCAGAAATAATGTATGCGGTGCAGAAAATGGGGGAGGGGACCTGAATATGCTGCGCAAGTGTATATTCAGCCAAAATATGCAGCGCATGTGCCGTATCACAAAACTGTGCTGTGCAAAGTTAGGTATATAAGGGGATGGCCTAAATCGGCCAGCCACCCACCCACAGGCAGGCTGCAGAACTGCTGACATGTGACCCTGAGTCAGCCCTCTGAGATGCACCAGGATGTGCTTCAGGCGCCTACATGCAGCAGTCATGCCCAGATGGTAGCACCCAAAGCCACAGTTGCACTGTGCCAGCCTTCCGGGCACCTGCTGGATGCCGCTGGGTGACACCTCTGGCACAGTCCAGTCAGCCCCCTACCACACACAGGTCGGAGATGCCGAGCTTCCACATGCTAGGCAGGTGCCCCCCTAGCATAACAGTGGAGCAGATGGCTACAATGTGACACGTACCAGGTGCCATGGCCTGCACTCATGTGGCCGTCAGAGTGCCACCCAGTGGAGGCATGCACTCATGGTGGCATCTGGGACAACGGTGAGCAGGATGCATGGCAGTAATGGGGGCAGCATAGCATGGGTCAGGGACAGACCAGTGGCGCACACCTATGGTGGAACTCCATAGGTGCACACAGCATGCCCATGCCAGACCCACACCACCAGGAAACACATACATGTCACCGATGCCATGCCTGCAGTGTGACAGTGCCACAGGGGCCCTGGGGTCAGGTCACTGTAGTACACTGGTGGTGGACAGCGCATAACTGTGAGCGGGACAGGAGTGGCACCACCTGCGGCCTGGAGGCGTCAGGCGCATGCCCCAAGGACACTGGACCCTTCCAGTGTTGTGCATGCGGCCACTTAGGGCAGGGACATGGCCATGGGTAGCACTGCAAACCTCTCAGCTGTCACAAAGTATGGGGTACGGAACTTATGTTATCACCCAGACACCTTCTGACCCACATGGAGTGGGTGACAAAACACACCAATCACTGGGACTGTTATGCAGAATTGTATGATAATATGAGACGCTAGGTATCAGCACACCGTAGCAACATTCATGCACTCTTTACTACAGTCTTCTAAGCTTGCACTGTCATGTTTGCTGCTGTATCACACATTCTGTCCAGTTGTCACATACCTTGGCACACATTTGGGTGCAAAGGGGTTGTGGGGCATGTAGCACTGTACTCAAGCCAGTGCAGTCCATCCACAAACAACCATGCATTCTCACCTACCTCCTAGGCTGCAGTACCTTCTGATCACCTTTGAGGAGTGGTGGTGCTGCCCTGTAATGCTGGAACTGTGCAGGCCACTGGTATGCAAATGGCCTGAATATATTCCAGTAATGAGATGCAAATGTGCTGTTTGGGTGCTGACTGTGCAGTGAGGCCATTTGCATATCCTGGCTAAATATTACAAATCTGCATGCCGTGAAAGTGGTTTGCATTGCGCACTTCCATATGCTCTGCATTGGGCACCTGTCGCACCGTGCATCTCTCACATGCATGACTGCATCTTATGGCGCACCTTCTGAATATAAAATTTTTTTGTGCCGGTGCAGTTGAGTTGTGTGGCTCAAGCACTTGCACAATGCAGCGTGACACTTTTGAATATGGGGTCACTATGTTTTTATTGTATGGCTGTAACTTACTGACGGTTGACCTTCCAGTACTGCAGTAACAGATTGTTTTCACTGAAGCCCAATTCTCGCTGGCTAGATAGTCTAAAGCATACTCTGTAAATGCATGAAAGTCTGTTCTGCATGTACAGTATAAGGCATTTACCTTGCAGTAGTATTTACATAAGCAGTTAGACAAGTAAGCAATAGGACATGACAGGGTGTGTAATTATGGGCCAATAATCAAACACCTTTGGGTGTTGTTAGGCATGAAGTGCAGCTGACTGCCTTGGAACACACTCAGAAAGTGCAGTTATTGACCATAATCACGTCACCAAAGTGCAAAAAATAAATCTTAAAAGTGTATCCGGGTAATTATTGTGAATAATTAACATGGTCATGTGCCTTGTTTCAGTCACTCTGATGGTTTCATTTATCCAAGCCACCCCCCCCAAAAAAAAAAGCTGTTTATCTCCTCAGCTTCTTCGTCCTGCCTCCATCTGGACTAGTCTCCCTGGCCTTGTCACTCAGCTTTTGTGGGACTTACTTCTCCAGTGAGTCCTGCCTCAGGACGATCGTTGGAGGGGCCCAGTCATCAGTGGGGGGCCAGCCAGAGACCAGGCCATCACCGTGCTGCAATTGGAGGATTTTTCCTCTGATTTCCTTTCCACTAGGGTCCACATGTGTGCAGTGACGCACTGTGAGTATTCTGCCTCAGCAGGGACGCCCCCAGCCATCCCATAGTGCTTCCAGCTAGAGGCCTCTAGGTGGCATTTAAGCCACGGGATGGAAAGTCCCCCCTTCTTGAAGGAGGAGAGCTGTCTGTGGACTCTCTATCCTACCTTTCAGGACAGCCCTTGAGTGACCCAGGTCCTTTCCTGAACCCAGGTCAAAGGTGTGGCGGGAGGTAAGGCGCCCATCACCTCAGTCTTTCACACCACTGGACCAGCATTATCCAAGCCATTTAAAAAATATAGTACTGTCAGTTTCACTGCATAGTACGTTTAACAGAGGAAATTATGCTTTCAATAACTGATGTACCTTTTTAATTGGGAAGTATCAGTAGAATTGTTACTTGTGTGACTACTGTAACAACTACTTTTATTGTTTTTCTTCTATTTTTTTTTTTGTAATATTCTTTGGTAGCTGGGTGAGGCCCACTTGGCACAAGTGCCTGTTTTCAGGGGTGGCCCAGGAACACTGCGGAGGTTAAAGTGACTTGCACAGGGTCACACGGTACACAAGTGGAAGGTTGTGGGCATCAAACCCAGGTCTGCTGGATGTGTACCAAGCTCATTCACAGCTTGTTACTCTAACATCTAGGCGATACTGCCAGCCCCAAATTTGTTGAATTTGGTAGGAATGGCAATAATGTGACCAGCACATTTGAGAAATGTAAAATTCACTGTAGCTGCGTTAGCATTATGCTAGTCTTGGGGTCATTCGCTGATGCACTGGATTTTAATTAGGCTGTAAAGATGCTGTAAGGCAGTCAGTTGCCAGTCATAGAGCTCCCAGCAGATAACTACAGTAGCAACCAAGTGTCCGCATAGCTCAGCTCAGCAGAACACCCTGGCGTGCATTATTCCTTATTTCAATGTAAAGGCCTAAGTGGGATTTCTGTTTATAGATATTATGGTTATTTACAGCATCCAAGTTAAGAGAACCTGGGGGAAGGGGAGAGACACCACATAAATCCCTGGAACAGAAGAGTGCCTGCCAGAACACATCCCTCTTTTGTTCCTGAACTTTTTAGTTATGCACTTAATGTTTTGGGCATGGGCTGAAGAAGAGCTGGTAGAGCCCTGTAGTCATGCCATCCGTTTGTCACTAATATCTTTTTATCTACTTAAATGCATGTAAGTTATGCTGTCCAGGTCACTGAGGTGGTCAGGTGGACTGCATCTTGAGCAGATGTCATTACCCTATACTTTGTATTTACAACCATTGTCTACTTGAAAGGTGTATGTTCTGGTCAGCACAACCTGGTTAATGAGAGACTGATGGTGGGTATGTAGCTAATGTTTTGGCCTTGAATTATTTTTGGCCAACTTGTCTTAAAAGCCATTAGGACTGGCAGCTAATATGATATTTTATTAGGGTGTACTAGATGTTAGGGGTAGTTTTAGCGTTTCAGAGCTTTAGGACTTTGTCATAGACAGAACATTTAGCATTGTTTATTATTAATAAACACTAAGCTGCGAATAGTTTCTTTTTTGCGAGAATTACATAGGTTCTGTAGAGAATTCTGCAGTACTGTAAATGTAATTTGTAATTCTTTTCAATTATACCCTAAATAGATGAAGTCCAAAGGGAGTCTGCTTCTTTGATTTTTAAATTTGCATCACTTAAAATCCAATCAGCCCAACTGTTCGGGTTTTTATTAAATGTGACTTGCATGAATGGGTTCAAGGCCTGTGTTTAGCCACTGCTCTTCTGATTTTTAGAGTGTGGATTATCTAAAGGTACAACTGTAATGTGTGGTTCAACCTTCATCCTGCTGAGATTGCTTGGTGACTTCTTGAATTGTTACCATATTAAGCTCTTCGATTTTCAGTAACTGATGCTTTATAGGCCAGCAGATTGCCTTTGCTTTTGGGAATTCACTGGAACATATTGAGCTTAACAGATTTATGCGGGAACGTAAAACAAAAATAGTGTAGCAGTCTCTCGGAATTTTTGAACACGGGGGGATTAGGCTTCGCAGATGGCTGATACAGATAATGACATTGAATAATTTAGCCGTGGAAGGTAATCTGTTTTTTGACGGAATACATTAACATTTAGCCGAGACATACAGGTGTTTGGGTAGTTGCTATGCGTACATGTCAAGGGTAGTCATTAGGACAAGGCACAGATTAGCGATCCCCCTAGAAGAGACTGAAATACTTTTTTATTAGAGCTACAGATTTCCGAAAATTAGAAGGTGTAATGAGAGCACGCTGAGGCTGTGGCTGGAATCAGTGTATTTATGACTCTTAACACCACAGGTTTTTAAATTAATTACCCTCCACTATGCCCTTCCCATGCTAATCTAAGTAGTTTGGGATTTAAGAGGACGATGGTTGTCTAACGCTTTGATTGTAATTGTTAAACATTCATTGCAGGATATGTCCCTGAGAATCCGCAAGGGAAGAGAATGACGGTGAAAAGCAGCTGCTTGAAAAAGCACCTTCAGTAAACTTGAGTGCCATCTGTCCCTCAGGACTATATTTCACGTTCCTAGTCTTTATAGTGTTTTATGTGTTTTTCTTTTATGAAACACTTTCCAGAAGAGAAGCAGTAAGCAGCTTCTGTTCTCGTAAGATCCATCCCAGGTAGAAATGATACAGCTGATATGGGAAAAATGTGCAAAACAGAAATTCCAACTGTCGCTCACTTGTTGTATATAAACTCCAGAAACATGTTTTTAGGCAACATTATTTGCTTATGAATGCAGAAATTATTTACATATACTTCATATTAGGTAAGGTGGGTCTTTTGGGTAGAGATTGTCATCATAAGTAGCTTCTATTGAAGATTTATTATGTAGCTTCACAAAAACTACATAGGGGAAGGGGAGCCGGGAGCTAGACAGAGCACATGCATCTCACTCAAGCTCTGACCTGTAAATAGAAACGTAAGCATTTTATACTGTACTTGCATGCCAAAATAATATATGCACTGAAGAAAACCGGGCTCGATTTTGGACCTGATATATGACCATCCTGAGATGTAGCAGGCCGAAACACAAGAGGGGGAGAGGAGGATACAGTGGGAAACAGAAGGTGTTGGACAAAGGAGATCGGACCAGCTCAGACAGATCAACAAGTGGACCCTGCAACAACTGCTGTGGTGAAACTGGAACCTGCTGTGGCATAAATTCTCAAGGCGGTGAGAGATGTTGACCACAAAGTTGAGTGTTTTAATCAGAGACTGACAGTAGGGAAGTGTGGCTTGCATCTCAACGCGAACAGGCATGTCTGCCTGGATTTCTGTATCCACAGCATTTACAACTTAGAATAAACACTGAAATGTCAACTTTTTTGCAACCAAAAGGCATTAAACAGCTTAGCTACTTATCTGGAAGTGATCATTGTTCACCCAAAGGGATCAGCAGAAAAGTCAGAGGGCAAGAAGCAGACAAGCAAAAAGGGACCGTCCTCAGCACCTGAGTGCGGATGGAGGCCTAAGCCACGAGGAAGAGACAAGTCTGGTTAGTTTTGGGCAAACAGTTCGAGTGCTGGAGTGTATTTTAAAGTCAGAAATGGAACGCATTTGTTGAAATTGGTAAAACCCTCATTAAGCTACAGTATTATGTGCTTTAATTCATGTTTCCGCTGAGTTTTTAAGAAGTTGCGACCTGAATTTGCACATAAATATAAATCACTTTGCTGAAGAATACAATCAGAGTAAGCAGTGCTCCAGATCAGATACATACCGATGTGATCCATTCACATATCTGGAATGTGTTGTACGGTACGGGCTGCACGCCCATTGGCTCACGCTGTGGACCAGTGGGCGACAGCCCCCACTGTGTCAGTCGGCGGGCGGTAGGGGGGAGGGGGCGGGCAGGGAGGGGGTACCGCTAGACCACCAGGGATATTGGACATTAATCTTTTTGTATTACAAATGCCCACGATCAGGCAGACAGCGGTCCACTGGACCACCAGGGATATTGGACATTAATCATTTTGATATTACAAATGCCCACGATCGGGCAGACAGCGGTCCACTGGACCACCAGGGATATTGGATATTAATCTTTTTGATATTACAAATGCCCACGATCGGGCAGACAGTGGTCCACTGGACCACCAGGGATATTGGAATCTATTTTTCATTTATTCTGAAGCCCGTGATCGGGCAGACAGTGGTCCACTGGACCAGCAGGGATATTGGAATCTATTTTCATTTATACTGAAGCCCACGACTGGGCAGCCAGCGGTCCACTGGACCACCAGGGATATTGGAATCTATTTTTTCATTTATACTGAAGCCCTTAGTGGGCTGTAGGGCTGTGCCATTGCTGTGCAGAGGCGCCCGGTCCCGACAGCTGCTGCCCTGGCAGGGTGCCAGGCGCAAGATTGCTGGGGATCGGTGTACCTGCAAATGGGGCTTACAATGACATGCCAATGGCCCATTTGCACCTCGTATATGTTATGGCCCATTTGCATGTGCAGTTTTGAATATTGGGGTTGCTGCGTGTAGCGCAATGGAACTTGCACTAGCACATCCCCCTGCTCCACTCTGGCTACTTGCGCTGGCGCAGTGTCACTGTGCCATGCACACTGCGGGTGGCCAGGGTGCAATATTCAGCAATGCTGTGCCATGGCGCAGCTCTGTTGAATATCGCCCAGTCAACGCCCCTGCACAGCCAAGTTGCGCTGCGCCCACGCTTGCGCCACAGCCTGGCGCCGTTTGAATATCTGGGCCCTAATGTCAAAAATGGTGAATACATTACTCCTGAATGCCAATGTATATGGGGCACTGCCGGCAACCTTCCTTTCTATACAGATCAGTGCTGATCCATTCGTGTTACCACACCAGTAAGGGGGGAGGGCTTGACCAATCTATGAGTTGTATTTAAAATCTGCTGAAATTACATGGAAAAGGGGTGGGTTGACCTACACGCAAGGGTGTCTTATATGAGCGCATGTACAGTAAGTGCTGAGTTGTAATGTACTATATTATAATAACTAAGATGTTTGTGGCATATTAATATTGATGTTCAGATGTAATGTTTTGCTAGGATTTATTCTGAAAGTTAAAGGAACTCCTGAGACATGACTAGGCTAGATCCTAGTAAGAAAGATTTAGAATGTGTAATTCAGATAGGTTTTTGTGTCCCTGCCATTAGATGTGTTTAGTTACATTACACTGGGTTCACACTGGTAGGTATACTCATATCTAGTGTGAATGTTGCCTCTAAGATTATTTGTTAGAACTGGCATTGCTCTTACAAGCCTTATGGTTGTTACTGATCACCTAGTTCCTGGTTCTGACCATCTTTATGTGTTCCCAGCCAATCAAGCCCAGGGATTCCGATTCTCTAACTCTTTGGTTGTCACAGCCTCCCATCCAGTTCTATGTGGTGCCACAGAACCAAGCATGTCTTTTTTTTTATGTACACTTTGTGTTTATTATTTCCCTCATACAGGGTAGTAGGTATAGCAGGAAAACATTTTTCCATACATATAGTTGATATTCATAATGCAAACCCCCGTAATCTGTTACAATGGGGGATATCCAACATTTTACCTAGAAAGTGTCCCGAAAATGCCAGCCATCTCAACGGCCCTGGAATGTCCTTGGAAGGTAGAATTAAGTTAGGCATTGTGACACAGTCCTAAAGACTGCTATTAATCCATATAACAAAGGTACTGAATAGGAAGAATGTGCTATTTCAAAAACAATACTACAATCAGCAGAAAATTAGTACAGTATCAAACTTCAAACCTTTTACCAGTAACACTTCAATTTCTTAAACAAACTTGATATAACAGATAGGCATATAGGTAAGCCAATTAACAGACAGAATTTTATGGTTATAGTTTTGGGGTAACTGATAACTACATAGCCTAGGCAGGATGGGGGAAAAATATTCAGAGGGTGGTGTAATCCACCACATGGAACACAATGACCAGCACCATGATCCCTTCCCATAGTAATGCACAAAATTATCCCCATCCGTCATATCAGCCATGAGTCGCATACAAGGTACGTATATGTCGTATAGTAATTTAAATGTCCCCCAAGTCCAGCTACAAGCCCCATGCCCAAGAAATACCGGGAGCATGCCGGGAATAGAATCAGTCTTCCCCAGACTCAGAGACCTCGTTGTGCTCCACCATTTTCGGCTCTCTGGGAACACAGTCCTTCAGCTTCCAATGACCGGGTTCTGAAATTCGTCCTTGGACCTTCCGAAATAGGCTCCAGATGATATGTTCAGCTAAGTTTAGTGATGTCTGTGTAGTATCCTTTAGGGAATCAAGCAAGTCTAAGCCCTCGATGCCCCTAAGAATTCCTCCTTTTGCAAGTTTCCAGCACGAGTCTTGTTTCTCAAGGCCTCCATATGGCCTCTGAGCTGCGTGTCTTCCATCGGTAGCTTTGCAGCGATCACACGGGTAGCGGTCAATCGCTCGTTGTGTGCCTGTACTACATTATTTGGAACTGTAGGTGCTACGACGAATTTCTCCAGCCTCGCCAGGGTTTTTTCCAGTTTAGAATCCATGAATTGCAATATGGCGAGTAGCTGCTGCCACGGAGAACTCGTCAATGGTTCCATCACAGTAGCGGCTGCAAAGCACGAGGGATCAGCGGCCTTGCTTCCCTTCCCAGTGTTGGTTTTAGCAGCTGCAGGTACGGGATTCCTTTGCCTCACCATGTTATGTTAGGTATCAATCGAAAGCAGACAAGTTAAGAAAGTCGGTTCAAACTAAATTTTTAAAGTTTGAGTAACAGATAATATTTTTAATAATATAGTCAAGCTGAAGTGTAGAGCGTTTTGAGAAGTGCTTCTTGCCTGGAGATCGGCTCTCTAGCACCCCCAAGCATTTGTTATTGATACTTCAGCACCTCACCAAGTACATTTTTCATTGCCACATTTTGATCCCCTGGCTACAGACCTGTCTTACCTGTGGTACCTCGCTCTCTCCATAACCCTGTCTGGAAACAGTGAAACCAACCCCAGCCCACCATGCAATCATGCTTCCAAAACCCCCTCCCCTTGGATTAATACTAAGGGTATTAAGGTGGCTCACCTTAGTATTGGGATTCTTATGGCCAACCTTACTGAACTTGAAGGCTGGGTCTCTCACTACAATCCTGACATACTTGGTGTCACTGAATCATAGCTCAGACCCTCTGTTCCTGATTCAGAGTGTTCCCTGGCAGAATATAAGCTGCTTAAAACTGATCATCCCTCCACCACAAGGAATAGGGGCATAGCCATTTATTACAAGGCTTACAAGCACCTAACTGCCCTGCCTGGTGTCACCCTGTCCTCCTGCGAAGTCCTTCAATCCCTACCGGCGCTAGGGGATACTATGAACATTTACACTGTGTATGTATATAATCCAGGAGTTTTAGGGCTGGCCTATCTGAGTTAATTGCTTACCTGTCCTGCATTATTGGGAAGAAGGAAATTACTGTGCTCTAATGGATGATTTTAATCTTGGCTGGCATAGTTGTAACTCTGAAACTTTTGAGTTGCTCCTAAGTAAAATTCTCTTTTCTCAGCTTGCTCAGCTGATCGCTGACCCAACCAGACTGTGTACCAAAGGTGGGAACCACTATATGCCGCCTTATCCCCCCTTCCCTGCCAAAACACACACACACACATATACACCATCATACCGCTCACACATTACAGGGTAAGTCACTTATTTTACCTCTCAAATATCCTTAGTCCCACATGGAGAAGGTGATACTCCACATTTTCCTCTGACATTTTAAAGCATAAAACCATAATAATATATTATGATCTGTTATAAAATGGGTAGAAACAGTCCGTTAATCTGATTGGCTGAGAGCCTTGCCAGTTATGCTCATTTTTTTCAGCTTATAGCCCACAAAATAACTAATGCCTGCACACATGAACCCAGTTACCAGCAATATCCGTGTGCCACCCTGCCTGTCACCTCCTTCACACCTCCCATTCTGCCATCTGTATTTCCCACCTGGCACGAATTTAAAATATTTAAAGAAAATGTCCAATCCCTTTACAGTGAATTTCAACATCTTAAATGATTCCAGGGTGCAGGAAATGCTTCAGGAAGATAAACCACATCTCCCTGCAGTACAGCAGAGTTTAACTCCTTGCATAAAAAAACTGAAAATGGACACTGTGAGTATGCACGATAGTTCCATCAGTACTGATTTCTACAGAGTAGTTTAAGGAGAAAAAAAAAAGTGGAAGCAACCTCCTGAGCACTGTCTGTGATCACGGGCTGGTCCAATTACAAGGGACTAAATATCGATTTAAAAGCATTCGATCTAGATGTGCTAAACTCCACGTTATGGGAGTTTTATGCAGGAACTGCACAACCGACTCTCAGTTCTGCTCCATAGCAAGCAACATCGCACTACAGGCAGGCCTGAACAGATAATGTCACTTCCCCCTGTCATAGCCCAAAAAGTGAATCTGGTTACCAACCCAATCTTAACAGCCTGCAACAATGTTTTTCTTGCAGTTTTAAACAATATCGGAAGCAGCATAAAGATGAATCCTCTCCCTGCCCACCTCTCACTGCTTCTGATGTAGAAAAGCTACTCTCCTCCCCAGCTCTTTCCTAACTCTTATGGCGCCGGGGCTCATCAGATGCATCTGGGTAAATGTTCAGCTCCGCTTCACCCGATGCAGTAGAGAAGGCCTCAGGGACCGAAAGCCTGACTCTTTCTGTGTAATGAGTGAAGAAGCAGGTAGAAATGTGACACTGCGATTTAATGAGCACACCAAAAATCACAACAATGTGCTGGAAAGAAACAAAGCTGAAAGCAGAGGTTACACGTACCAGCTGCCTGTAAATCCAAATTGCCTGGTTAAAAAGTTTGAAAAGTGCATATCCAGAGTTCCTGAAAGAGCCCCTGCCTTGTACTGTTACCTCAAAGAATTCCTCTGATATATCCGGACATTATTACGGTGTGTAGTACAGTAAAGAAACCATGGACACAAACTGTTTATCAAGTATGATGCCTAGGTTAAGAAAAGAGGCTTCACTGACAAAAAGATACACAAACCACTCATTACACTCCACTGCAGTCCAACTACTACCATAAGCAGGTCTAGAAAGCCATGAGATTATGTCTGGAACGGCCTTAGTATGAATCCACTATCAAAAGTTACTAATCTGTTGTAACAGCAGATCGTTGCATGTGGAGTGAGATTTTATCTGGAGAATGATGCTCAAAAGCAGCACTCACAGATGAGCAGCCCTGCATGGCACGCAGTCAGGCATCCATTCCCCCACCTGTGCATCCTGACTCAACTGTTCTACCTGCTGAATCCTCTGCATTCACAAAGTCATTCAACTTGGCCAATAGTTCATTTGCTGCAGAACTGATCAGCTTCATCAATTTCAATCCAGCGGGGAAAAAAAATACATTTCTTCAGGCCTATTAAGATGAACACATAAACTTTTGACACCTGAAGACACGTAAAAGTTGCAACAGTTGCCACAGTTTGTTCATCTCGTGGTACTAGTTTGTTTTATTATATTTCCCAACACCCAAGTTCATGCCCAAGTCAGAATTGCTTTTCCAGCACAAGAATAATTAAATAAAAATAATATTTTAATTGCAAAACATTTAAAACAATTGTGTTGTCTCATCATTTCTCAACCTATACCCATTTTATAAGCACAATAACACGCTCCAGGGTGTGGGTTATGCTGTGATAAGTGCACTTCTGCGGGCAGTAAGGCACTCCGCATGCAGCCTTGTGTCTCACTATGCCCATGAGCGTGTCTTTATCATTGTATAACTCATACCCTGTCATGTGTTATCGCTTGCTTATTAGCAAACATTTTGAACATGAGTGCACTGATCGCCATAGTGTTCTGAGCTTGCAGTGCCATGTTTGGTGATATGTCATACATCATGCTCATTTGTCACACATCTTATCACACATTTCAGTGAAGAAAAGCTGATAGGTATGCATTCCGTGCCGCTAGCCCTCCAAGCAGGCATGAAGTGCTGTAGGCTTTTTTTCCTCCAAAATTACGAGCAGGACTGCCATACCCCACAGTACTGTGCTCCACATGGAGCAGGGGATGCAATCTGGAGATGGCAAGAACATCTGATTGAATACCCAGTAATTGACCCTTTTCTGACCCCTAACATGCCCCTTGCTTTTCTGTGCTATGTTCCGCATGCAGATCAGGGAGGCTGGAGGTCTTAGATGCTGGCAAGTGCACTGGCATCTGTGGGTGCGGAGCTCTGTGGCTTGGATCTGCACTATTGTGCATATTCATGCCATCCTTGTGGATGGAGCATTTAATTAAAAACTAAGGGTGGCTGCCATTTTACAGCATAAATAGGTACCATTGTATATCCCGAGCACTGGCATGTGCTGGAATCATTAATGGTGCATTGTTGCAAAGTTTCCCCACAGTGTTAAGAGCATCACACTAAACTGGAGATTTGCTTGGAAAACACCATTTACAAGGCAAGTGCAGTAGTTTGGTCTTTGTTTCAGTAAAATAATTACCATTTATGTACACAGAATCATTTTTTTATATATAGAGGTAGCAATTCATGGCTGCATTAACAGTTTCTTAAAGTATTACAGTACTGTTAAACTGCTTTACATCAAAGCTGAAAATGCATCTAAAAATAGCTTTAAACCCATAACCACATTATTTCAGTCAGTGAAATAGATTCAAGAACATAAAACCAATTTCCGTAGTTTTGCTTGAAATGTAGGATGCTCAGATACCACAGTAGAGTACCTGATCTGATCTGTTATGGATTGAATACACCCGCCAGAGAAAGAAAAAAAAATGTACAGTAACAGCCCCTCTCCCCCGAGAATGAAAGACCTTGGTCTGGCTCCCCTTCCACAGTCCATGATTCGCAAGTTTAACATACCCCCGACACAGGGCTAGGCTTGCTGCCCCTGTAGTCTGCTATTCAGAAGTTTACCCCCTCCCCAACCATCTTAAACCTGCTGCCTTGGTCCCAGATGCACAGGTTCAGCCTCTTGTCCTCGGGTCCCTGGCAGTCTAGTTTTGGACCTAGGCTGGTCTACGTTATTATACAACTGCCTCAGAGCAGACCCTTGCCCTCACTGTGAAATCGTCCCAGGCTGAGGGGCTTTCTGTATCCTGATTCCAAAATCCAACTCCCTGATGAACTAGTGGAATGAGCTGCCCTTGTTACCAGTTCTGCTGCAGAAAAGAGGCCCTCCGTGACGTGTGTAATTCCGCTGCCTGCCCTGGGGTTCAACTAATGATTTATTTATTTATTCATTTATATTTATTTATTTAATGGATGGGGGTTGGTAGGGCCTATGAGTTTTTTTTATTTTTTTGGCGTGGAAGGGAGGGGTTTGTTAGTGTTTTAATTTGTCTGATTTTTATTATAGCTGGGGGTAGGGTTTTAATCCCATACACTGTAGTTCTGTGCAGTATATTATAAATTTGGATAGGTTAATTTCACTGGCTATCATGAATCTGACTGATGGAGTTAGCCAATGTACAGTATATCGAAATAGCTACATGTATTTATTTTGTATGATAGTATTTGTGTTATCCATCAACTGATTTTCTAAGAAGCTTATTCCATAGTAGGTTACTATTATGATACGGTCTGTCAGTGCAGAATTCAGGAGCAAATAACAGAAATGCACAAAATGTTTTCAAAGAATTGCTGGTAGAATATTGTGTCACAGGCTTTGACTTGCCTCTTAAATGTGTGCAGATCTGTTTTGAAGATCTATAACTCAGAGTAGGTTTTTCCATTTCTGGGGCCGCTTTCGATAGCAAGTTATCTTAGGAACAGTGTAAAATACAGTCTGTTGTGTTTCCTTTGCTCGTTTCTCTCAATATTTTAATCAACCTTGAACTTAAAGGTTTTTTTTCAGTCGTGTATCGAGTAAGAGACTTTTTGTTAAAGGGAGTCTTTGTTAGTTTTAAAGCCAGAGAGACTCGTAAGGCAGCAGAGGCACTTAATATCCTATTGATTTTGTAACGCTTTTTCCTTATTGTTGTATTGCAGCACAATCAAATTTCATTATACCCTTTGGAGTCATAGTAAGCGGAGTGCAACACCACTGATAGAAATGAAATTCAGCTTTGCTTCAGTAATAAAGTGACGACTTTGGCAGGGAATAGGGTATAAAATAGTTTTCATGGTTTAGGAGATTAATTTGCAGAAGGCTGTACATTATAAGTGGCGAGCATTGGGGGGGGAAAGGCTCGTATTCCAACACTTAATAGGTGGGTGACCTTTTAAAATTTTTATTGCTTTCTCAATATGGAACAGTAAAACAGAAGACCCAAGTTGCTGTTAATAATAATTTATGTATTTTCTCTACTGATATATAAAAGTCACATAATACAGTATTTGTCGTTACGTCTTTGGTTTGTACTTTACAATGCTATTGATATGAGCTGGGTTCTCTGCTTTAACATATGATAAACAGAGCTAAATACCGCCTACAGTATTTAGTCCTTTGGAAAGATACTCACGTCTGTGTCAAACAACTGGTCGATAACCTGGAGGTCGTCTTAGAAACATAGAAACACAGACAGTGACGGCAGAACAAGACCAAAGGTACGGAGTTCCCTATCTGCCCCGTTCTTATTGTCTATATGGGGTTTTATCTACCCAGTGTACCTTCCTGCTTGCCTCCCTGCTGCTGTCAACTTGAGCAACCAAGAAACCCTTCATTATGTCTCATGTAAGGTCTTGGCGCTGACCGCCTCTGCTGGCAGACTGTTCCATGGCTCCATTACCCTTCCCATAAACTAGCACATCATCATATCCTTCTTAACCCTTCCCCCTGCCTGCTTCCACTCGCGACCACAGATTCTTGACTCTCTACTCCTGCTAAATAGTTCCTCACAATTCACATTGTTTATTCCTCCATATACAGTGAGTTCATGTTCAGTGCCTCGAGGTAATGTTCGTAATGATCTGTCCTGATGGCCCTGAATTATCTTGGCTACCCTGCATTGCGCCAACCCCAACCTTTCCCTTTTTCCTTCCTTAGGTGAAGGCTCCAGAACTGAGTACAGTGTTTCAGATGCGGCCTCAACTGTGACCTCTATAGAGGTAGTAGTACCTCCTTTTTTCTGCTGTCAGTCCTCCTCCTGACACACCCCAGCATCCTATTAGCCTTACTATAGGCCTTGTTACTCTAGCATGATTGTTTGAGGGAGTCACTGGTGATGCCTCCCAGGACCTTTTCCTCTGCTGTAGTGCTCAGTTTAACCCCTCCCATCCAGTACTCTGCACTGTCCCCCCCGTGTATAATCTTGCATTTTTTGGTGTTGAATTTCAAAAGCTAAATTTCAGACCACCTCTCTGGCCTTTGCAAATCCCTTTGCATCTCCCTGATCCCTTTGTCACTATCTACCCTACCACAGAGCTTCGCTTCATCTGCAAAGAGACACAGCTTGCCCCTGATGCCCTCTCCAGTATCGCTGATGAACATATCGAAGAGGACTGGACCTAGGACAGATCCCTGCAGCACCCCACTCATAACCTCCCTGTCTTCTGATTTAACCCTGTTTACCACCACTCTCTCTGCTGTCTCTCCTTCGACCAGTTTTCTACCCATTCAGCTATGTACCTAGCCGTGCCCTGGTCCTCCAGCTTCTTCAGCAGTCTTCTGTTTGGCACTGAGTTAAAAGCCTTGCTGAAATTGAAGTAGAGTAAATCCACAATGTGGCCGTTATCTACTACCTTTGTTACCCTGTCAAAGAAAACTGTTAGATCAGTCTGACAAGACCTCCCTGCCTGAGATCTGTGCTGTTTACTATCCTGTAGACTGTTGCTCTCTAGGTAGTCGACAGGGTCCTCTTTGATCAGTGACTCCATCAGTTTACCCACTACAGAGGTAAGACTGACTGATGTGTAATTCCCTTATTGCTCTTTTAGTTACATGCATATAAAACACAGAAATTGTTCCACACTGTTCTTTAAATTGTAGAACCAGTTTCAATGGAATTGGCCACCACCTCCTGAAAAAGAAAATAAAATCTTACTGCTGTATCATGTAATGTGGCAACAAGCGAGGTTTGTTTTGCAAACATTTATCTTGTTTGCATAGGAGAAGACTGCTAGTTAGCCTAGGAAGTCTTAATCTGACAGCCTTGAGTAGCCTCTGGAGTCGGTAGGTTCTGATTATTTCCTTGCCTTAACTTGACTGCTGAATTCTTTTTCCAGATGTCATTGTTCTTTTTTTCCAGGATTTATTCCCACTCCTCGGTCTCCCTAGTGCAATTTCTGACAAGTAACTGACAACCAGTGTATGCGATATAGAATATAAGTAAAGGAGTTACAGGAAAATTAAATACAGCAGGGTGGCGTTTGCAGACAAAACCCATGCTGCTGTTAGTTGGCAGTGTGTCTTTCAGTAGAATTTAACATTTACTGAGCACAACAAAGGCAAGGAATCCTCAAGTTTTTCGGCTTTGTAAAATGACCATATCTGGAATAAAACAATTAAGTAGAAATATAGCAGATTGTTATATTTCTTAAAAAGGAAATGGTGCCTCTACCTCTACAGAGTCCCAGAAGAGAACCTTCTTGTTTTTGGCCATTGACAGGGCAAAGCACTGTTGTGTTAGCCTTTTTATGCTGCCTGGTGCAGAGATTAAGATACCGTACATGGAGCCAGCCCAGTGGCATGGAGGGCTGCGGCGCTGGCACCTTACCTCTTGCCACACTGGCGACCTGTGTTCGATCATGAACATGGGTTGCTGGGGATTGACCGGGGAGGGAAAGGATTGAGTGCCCGACAGCTACTCTCCTTTCCTGGGGGATCTGCACGCTCCACCAAATGATAGCCATCCGGTGGTGGCCAGATGGTGGTGCTGGTCAAGGAGGGCAGTGGAAGGGAGGGCTGGGGCACTGTGTGGCATGTGCATTCCTCCACATGTGCACATCTATGTGTGTACCCCAGCACAGGGAACAAGGCATGAAAACGGAAGAAGGTAAGGCTCTGGCTGCATGGTGTCTGCCTGTCCCTGCTCCTCTGTCCCCACAGAACCACCTCCCCAACCTTCTGGAAGGCGTCGGTCTGGTTCGTAGATGTCAGGTGGGGGAAGTAGCAACAGGGCTGGGAGAAAAACCTATATGGAAGGAAAAAAGATACAGTACATGAACTGCTGAGGTGTCAAAGCTGGCAGTGTGAAGTGCGGTCACTAATCTATAGGAAGCTGTGACGGAGTCTCCTGTGCCTTGATGCAGCCAAAATATATACAGTGCTGAGGCTTTTTTTATCAACACTATAGATTGCTAATAACCTGCTACTGAAAATATCAAATGACTTTGTCAGACCTAGTATAAGAATACCACCAAGTCTATATAGAAATGTATTGAGTGTTTTGGCTCAATGGGCTCATGAATGCTGTTAGCTACCTATTCAGTCCCTGTTATGCCTGTTATGTTCTGTATGTTTAATTTGACTCCTTTACTGTTCTTGTATGCAACTACCTTGTAACCCTCCCGGGTCGCATCTGAAAATAGGCACTTGGCTGTCTAGTGTGCCTACCCGGCCAAAATTTTCAGTATGAACAACCAAAGAGTGACATATTCAGTCCAGTATTGACTGATGTTTTGAATCTCTCTTCATTTTAGATTAGGGTGAGATATTCAGAAATGTGCCGAAGGCAATGATAGATGCACCGGCACAACCATGGATGCGTGGAGCAAACCTGAGCACAAACCCAGGGAGCAGGGCAAGTGTAACAGGCCCAGAGACACACAGCCAAGGCACAGGGACAGTGGGCACAGGACCCCACCGGCAGGGTACACCTGTGCACACAGAGGCACTGAACTGGATGGAACACAGAGCAACACATGATGGAGCACAGCCACCAACAGAGGCACTGTGCACTGCATGAACCACAGCCAGTCCACGGCCATGCAACAGGAGCAGTCACCAGAACAGCACCGCAGAAGCCATTGGCGGCCCGACCATCAGATGACAGGTGGGTACAATGGCCAATGCACGGCCACCAGCGATGCTCCTCTCCCACGCAGGCCACCAGCCTGCTGGCCATGGCCAATGCCAGTCCGCAGTGGGTGTCCAACCCCATGTCTCTGGACACAAACACACCCATGCCCCACACCCCTACAGGCAGCACCGATGCCAGGCACTGAATGAGGCATAACCCAGGCAGGTGGTCACACCCCATGTAACTGGGAGTGCAACAGTGGATGCAGATGTCCACACCCCAGCAGACAGACCAGGCCAGCAGGACACCAAGGGCCATGTGCACCCCACCCACCTGCCCACCCCTGACCACAGTCCCACAAATCAACACAACAAAGTACAGAAGCAAGGATCAGGGACAGGGGAGGTAAACTGAAGGAAGGCGACAGGTAACGGGCTGTACAACAGATAGGGGAATGCAAGGAAATAGGGAAAACAAGGGAAAGGGGGCTATCTACAGATGGCCTATTGCCATCCACAGCCAGATGGCCCTTACTGCCGCATACCCCGCCTGAGCACCGCCGTGTCCCTCTGGACATACCTCACCACCATGAGGACTCTCCACAACACTATGAGAATCTGGCACAGCATCCTGTTCTGTGCCCATGCACCCCTCCTTGCAGCTGGCTGTTGGACATCTAGGGGAAGGAACAAGACAGGCAATCAGTGCAGTGCCCAAAGACCCCTGCCCACCCACAGCGTGCAGTGGACAGCGGGGGCACACACTCCTGGAGAGGCTGCAATGGACCTACCCATGCAGGTCAATGCCAGCCATCCCCACGGCACACCACGGTGGTGCAGAGAGGCGGACAGTGCAGTGCAGCGTGCGCATGAATGTACAGGGATGGTCACATGGCACGGAGCGAAGGCAGCGCCACAGCATACACGGTGGAAGCCATGCGCACGCCTGCCCCCACGACAACCGGAATACAGCTGCCAAGTGACGGGCCACAGTGGCATGCACAATGGACTGTGCAACACACACGGCTGTGCAGGCACATGACCGAAGCGACCATGGCTGTACCCTGCCCCCACCATTGTCCCACTGTGACACATACAAGGAATGTGACTTTGCCTACCTGCCCTGCGCTGTGTAGCGAGTGTTGCCGGTTGATCCCTAGGGGACTTCACCCTGGCTGCTCTGGCTCTGTGGAGGGAATGAAGAGAGGTGGACATCAGTACACAATCACGTATGTAGAGCCCCCCCCACCACCACCACACAGCCTGCCGTGTGCTGAGTGTGTCCTTGTCTGTCCTGAGGCCCTATACCAGCACGACTGCAACATGTGCAGCAGCCATGCACGACGCGCAGTGCCTGCCAGGACAGTGACCTACCCTGCTGTGGATCATGATGCACAGCCCTATAAAGACTACAGTACAGCAGCTGGGTATACATGCCACATGGCACACCTACCTGGCTGTGGCACCACACCGCACTGAGCTGGACGCATGCCTGCATCTGGTGCCGACGCTCAGGGTTACACCACTTCAGGTCCCCGTACCTGTAGTGGCACTGCTCTGGTATCCTGGCCACACCCATCCTCCTCTCCAGGGCCTCAGACATGCTGTGCCACACATCCCCCCAGCCTGCTGGAGGGGCACCTGCCCGAAGAGCTGCCCCTCATAAGAGGATATGCCTATCCCATGCCTGTTTGAAGCCATGCACTGTATTCATATCTACCTGTTACTGCAAACTGATGTACTGCAGGAGGAATATGGCATTGCAGAAGCTTATTTCCTGTATTTTGAATAAGCATCACACAGAGATTGTGTGTTGAACCTGAAGTTCGGTGTTTGCTCCATCTGTTGTCCCACAACCCCTCCACACACATGCATGTAGGCAGGCCAGTAACTCTGCAGAAATCCAAGAGAGGTAGGAACCTCAAACCCTGATTTTCCTGAGGTGGGGCGATGACGATCACAGATTTTGAGGAATCTGGTATTGAAGTAGTTGAGGACAGAATCAATGGAGCTGGCAGAAAAGATAGGCAACCAGTCAGTAGCTACCATGTCTGCCTGAAGGGAGGACAAGTCCACTGACTGGAAGGACAAGATCTGGAGGAGTTTGGGAGAGGCTTTAGGACAGTGTGTTTAGTTTAGCTTACATTCGCACTCAGAGACTGTGGGACTGCACAGTGAGAAACCTGGGACTACATGCTGATAGAAACTGACTACAGCTTCCTAAGTCCCACGGTAGTTTCTGAGTATTTGAAAATAGGTATTACAGTTGGATTCTGGCCACATAGTCATGCTAGGGACGTATGTCAAGCGGGCACAAAGTTCTCAGAAAACCTGCTGGCACCAGCTCAGTGGCGCTGAAGGTTGAGGCACTGGTCACTACACCTCATGCCACACTGGCGACCCAGGTTCCAGAACGAGCCTGGTGCACTGAAGGTCGGCAGGGGGAGAGAGGACTGAGCATCCGGAGGACTGCTCTCCTCTCTTGGGGGGAGGGTGCATGTCATCCCGCTCACTGATTGCCCTCTGGTGGTGGCTGGAGGGCAATATGGATTGGGAGGCATGTTCCACACAATCATGTCAGTGGGGGAGGGACAGGAGAAAAGGAGCCCGGCAGGGCTCATGACAGTCCGCCGCACCTGAAGGGCCAACCCTGCTTGGATTGGGTCTCCGGGGCTCTTCCTGGCCCCGCCATGGGGGGGGGAGGCAAGCTGTGGGGGAATCACCGGGGTCAGCAAGTGTGGGAGTAGCGGAACCTGAGACAGAGTTCATCCTTCGGAGGGCTGAAGCCCCTGCCAGGTTTCAGGGTACGAAAAAAAAAAAAACTGTTGGCCAAAGCCTCAACTCCTCCCCATTCATCTTGTGCCCTTGCCCCTCCATGCTCCAGAGCTTAATTTCCACTGAAAAAGTGAGGTCATTTTCACCTGTGGTGCATTTTCTTCAACTTATTCTAAGTTTTTTGTGTTTTTCATGCTTGGGTGCTACTGTGCTCAGCTAGACTCATTCCTTCCTGGTTTGACAGTGGTGATCAACTTTCAGATGTTTTTCAGTAACATTTTTTTTTTAACTTCTTCTCCATGAGCCGGCTCTATGGCGCTGAGCAAAGAGGTTCCCTTGGCACACTGGCGACCTGGGTTCATACCCGAGGCAGGATACCAGGAGCGGAGACCAGCAGGGAGGGGGTTTTATAAGCATCCATTGGATACTTCCCTCCCGGGGGGGGGGGGCTTCGTGGTGCACCTGCAGACAGATTGGATGGCATGTTTGGGGGATGTGCCGCCTCGACACTCCCCCCCACATCCCACCTTAAGGTTGCCTGCACTCACACCCAAGACAGAGAACTGTGGTGGGCAGGGCAGAAAAACAGAAAGTAGCTCCCTGTCCAGCCAGAAGACAAGCGCCCGGCTCCTGCCACCCGAAGCCCTGGAGTCAGCTCGGATCCAGCCTCACAGCCCCTGGGATGTGCAGTCTGTCGATAAGGCAGTTCCCCCCCTTCCCCAGAAGAGACGGACCCTCCCGGCATAGGGATATGCTGGGCTACCCAAGTAAGGCTGCAAATGGAGGCTGATGGATGGCGGCAGGGATCGGGGGGGCGGCAGGGAGGCATTGGTGCTCTGAATGAGTGGCTGGTCAGGTGATGCTAAGAGGAGGTGTAAAAAGAATACAGAAAAAAAAAAACTTTTTCTCCATGGCCATGCCCCACCAGGAATTTCCCCTTTTCAGGCCAAGCCCCACCCCCCCATGGCAGGGGCTCCAGGGTGGAAGGTCATCCTCCCCACCGAAGCAGCCCACTGTATGAGCTATGATCAGTGTCAGCAGGCACTTGGACCCCTGAGGAACCATTAACTTAGGCCGTCATATCAGTGGAGCTTAGATCTTTTTTTCTCCTCATCCTTCCTCCTACCCTTGGCGTGCACTAAGACTTGGTGTGCTTGGGCTGCATGCAGCAATGTCCTGTGGAGGGAGCAGGTTCCCTTGGCCAACAGCAGGGATCACTGGAGCACTATTGGCACAACACCATTCATCTGAACCAAAGTGCACTGCCAGGTGGCAGCTGCTGTGGTCAGACCTGACCCCCCACACAACATCCTGCGCTCATTCTCAAACTATGTTTTCCTGCATGGCAGTGCAACATGCCATCACTGGGCCATCAGTGCAGCCTTTTTAGGAACTGTCTGGCATGGGTCACGTGTGTGTAATGGCTTTCATGCTGCTTTCCAGCACCCGCACACACAATTTACTTTCATACAGCACCTGTCACTCCTATTTGTGTGTAGTAGTTGAATCGGCTTTGGCGATAAGGGCTGCAGTGTGACATGCTTTCCCTAGTGTGTGGACGTGCTTTGTTTCAAGCTTTGATACACTGCAGCCATAATGTCAATGATCCTCATGATGTCTGTATCGATTCCTGAGGTTCCAAGTATGATGCAAAAGAATTGTACGGTGTCATTTCTCTGTTCCTAAGGAGAAGACAGGTAAGAGTGGCTCCACCAAGGATTAGAGCTCTGCTTTGGGTTCTCAGTCTGTACTCGAAAGAAATGGCTGCCTATTGCATCTGGTCAAGAGGATATAATAGACTTTAATACTCATTCTTTGCATAGAGAATTTGTCAATGAGGGGCACTGCTGAACAGTTATGGTACAGAAGGTATTCATCAAGGTTCACCAGGTTCTCTCAAATGAGTGAATTGGTTGACAGGTGTTGAAGATGGTCGATATTTATTCTGCCCACACTGTGCCGACTTTGGTAGATAGCTGGACTCCTGCCAAGAGTGAGCCTTCTGTTCAACCCACAAGTGCTCCAGCCCATGCCAGTTATTCCCCCTTAAGATAACTCCATGTGAAGCTGCCACATAAAATTTGAGCTGCCCTCAAGGCAAAACCAGCCAACTCCCATGAACTTTAAGAATGAGGTGTCCCAGTCAGGCACAGTTTTCCAGCCTAGTTTTGATGAGGAATACCGATCTTTAGACCATGAAGACATCTAGATTGACCCCTTCAGGAGGGTGAAGCCCAGCATCAGCTGCTGTTCGGAGAGGGTTATGCCACAATCTCAAGGGTAATTGTCAGGAGGTTCCACTGAAGAAGCCATGGAAACACAGAGATGGATCCCCAACTTTGTTGAGTAGATCATCAAGGTTGCATTCAAGCTGACACAGCTGTCACCGCTCCACAAACCCAGATGGAAAAATTGAAGAGATACAGAGACAGGACATGGTCAGTGCTTCTACCCTGCTTTTGAACAGCATTATTACAGCTACCAGTTCCGGCTGCATGGTGTGTTGGGGAGACTGTGCTGTCAGAGCTGCCATCTTTTGGATGGGAGGCACGTTAAACCAAGGTTCCATCTGCCTGTTCTGGTGGTAGTTCAGGGAGATGTTAAAGATCCCATGGCACTTCTCAAAAAGAGAAGGGGAATTTCCACAGTGGCCTGGCCAGGTTTCCTGCATTCACTAAAAAAAAAAAAACACTCTTTAACTGCTTAACTTGGTCCATTATTATTCATTTAGCATCTCTGTTCCCCTCTCCCCAATGAGGAGGCTCAGAACACAAGGAATTCGGTAGCTCTCCTTTCCCAGTCAACAAAAAACACGTAAATAAAATAGGTAAATGTCTGGCTTTTAGCCACATCACACTGTTTGATAACTCTCCACAACATTTGTATAGCTTAAGATGGCATCTACCACATGGCTGTCTTTTTTTCCTCAGGACTGTTTTTGGCCTGACCATGGATAGTACAGACATTTTTTACTCTTTCCCTGTTTATGTAAAAAATTATTTTATACTGAAACTATGTGCCTTCTCAAATCTTAGGATGAGATTGGCAGATATAATAAAGTGCACTTGCACAGTTAATAGGTTTATGTTGAGTGTTTAAGTACTGCGTAACCTTGCTACTGACTAAAAGGATGCCTTTTCTTTGGAGGCTGAGTAGGCAACACCTTTGTTCTTTGGTGTCCTATTTGCAGAAGGACTAAGCTGTCTTAAGCACTGTTACACAGTCACATTTATTTTATTTATTTAGTTTTTGTTGACCAGGTAAGTGCACTAGACAAATCCTGCCTATTTTCAGGCACGATCCGGGGGAGGGGGATACAGATGAATGCCAACTGACCTTGAACCAGATTAAACTGTTGGTGGTATTTTTTTTAGTGAATCAGGGAAATTTGGCCAGGACACTGGGGAAATTCCCCTACTCTGCCTGCGGGGGGCTTTGCCGTCTGCTGCAGAGAATCAGTCTCTACCTAGCTGGTCATGGAGCAGGACGTGGCTGAGCGTTGAGTGCCTGCTGAGCTGCCTGAGTCAGCTGGAGTTACTTTGGGAGTGCTGCCTGTTCTGGACTCTGTTTCCCGTTTACCTGACGTTGCTTTCATGCCTGATTCTGATCTTGTGGATGTCTCTGCATTGCCTGACATGGATTTGGGACCTGTTGTCTTATCTGCGAGTCCCGCTGATAGTAAGATGGTCTCCTCTCTGCTTTCTCCTGACGTGGTTTCAGTTGAGCATGTAGCGTCTAGTCCTCTCATTTCCTCATCGATCCTGACTGCACCAGAAGGAATTGTGGAATTTGCTGGGAGTGGTCTGGCTCCGATGCACCCTCAGAATGCTTCCCAGTCGGGTGTGGAAGGGGAACTCTTGAGGTCTGCTTCTGTGTCCACGCCAGTGATTTTTCAAACGGAACCCCTTAGACAGGATGGGGTTTCCACTTTTTTCTTTCCTGCCTCTGCTCGCAAGAGTGTAAAGTTGGCCCCAAAGAAGGCAGCCTTTGCTACGCAGCAAGAACAAGCGGCTCCGAAACAGGCTTGGGCAGACCCTATGGAAGGGTGATCTGTGGAGTTTTATCTCCGGGCAGTGGGCTGGGTGCGCTTGCCTGTCTCACAGCACTGGACTTCGGGTTTTGCACCAGTTCGGATTCCAGGAGTGCAACTACATTCACCATCCTCAGTATCCTCTACTGTGACTTTGCAGAATTTACAGCAATCTTCGGGTGAAGTATTGGCTTTTCCTTTAGACTCTAATTTAGAACTTACCCCCAATTCAAAACTGGTTTTCCCACTGCAATCCGTTCTACCGCCCCTAAATGTACGGTATCTAATCCTCCTATTCCTTCAGGTGATGGTCGTGTGGTGCCCCCCCCAATGTTCAGTCCATGGTTGTTTCTGCCAAGACTTTAGGGGGTGACTCTGCGACTATTCTGGGGAATTATATCACTGGTGGCTCTAAATCATATGCTTCCTTTTTTAAGAAAAAGGTGGTGCCAGCTAAAAGACATAATGCTGTCTGTATTGTGTATAAAGGGGGTCTTGAATTGTTCCCTGATAGGGAATATGTGGGGAAAACTTTACTGAAACAAAGTTTACACTTTTTGTTTACTGAATTATATGCTCTTATTCATGTATCTGGAGAATGTCTTTAGATGTTAGCTTTAAGTTAAATGCGGGGTTGGAGGCCTTTTGGAATAGGTATGGGAAGGTAAAAAATACTCCACTGTGGGCCCCTTTTGAAGTCCTTCCTCTTACATGACCTGCTCAGAAGTCTGTTACGGTTCTTTTTCGTAATGAAGGTGTCAGTGTGACTGACTTACTTTTTTGGCTTCAGCAGCGATGTACTGTTTTGGGGTCCCCTGAGGCTATTTTTGATGGCGAGGGCATATGGATGGGGGCTGGAAGTTTAGGGTCATTCTTAGGGAATTGAATGGTTCTCTACAACATCTGCCGAATTCTTTTTTGGGGGCGGGTGACCGTGGTGTTTTGTTTTATCCAGGCCAGCCTAAATCATGTTATAAATGTGGTGCTACGGGACACCTTAGTGGTGTTTGTGACAAAATCCGTTGCTCCCTGTGTGGTAAGCTGGGTCATGTGTCCCAGCATTGCTCTGAACCTGTTTGCTGTAACCTATGTGGTTTGTTAGGTCATACTTATGGGGAATGTACCCAGGCCGCTTCTTCTAAATCTGGTTCTGAGGATTTGGAGGAGCAAAGAAGTCTTTGGATCAATGGAAAGCTTTTGGCTCTGTAGAATTTGACTTTTTATGGCAAACTCTTTACAGATATGGTATTCCGGTTTTATTTGTTACTTGGTTACAGGCTATTTATAGTTGTCTTTTTATTAAACCTCTGGTGAATGGCTTTTTAGGGCCTTTGGTTCCGGTAAAACGTGGTGTATGTCAGGGGTGTCCCCAGAGCCCCTTATTATTTGTTTTTTGCATTGACCCTTTACTTCGGTTATTGAATGATGTCCGCTTTTCACCCTGTTAAGCTTTCAGGTCACCATGCTCTTTGATCAGCTGTCAGATGCAGATGATATTTTGTTTATTCTAAAATCGAGACGGATTTGCTAGGGCTTAGAGTCTTGTAATTTTATGGTAATGCTTCTGTCATACACCTGAATAAAGATAAATGTGTTCTCAGATGCTTAGGGTTAGCCGTTTCTACCACTCATATGGCTGATATCCCAGTAACGCATGGTCCTATCTCTATTCTAGGAATTGTCTTTGACACTGGTAGGCAGGATTTAGTTTATTTGGATTTAAAACTTGCACGGGGAAAAGCGTTAGTGGATGGATGGAATAAGTGTACTATGGGTAAGCTCAAACGGATATAAATGATTCGGACTTATTTGTTGCCTTCATTTTTATATGCGAGTGTGATTTTTTCCCCTCCAAAGGAACGTGATGCTACTCTTTCTGGTTTATTTTTTCATGCACTATGGTGTAGTAGATTGAATCTTATTAAACGCAACGTATTATATCTTAAGGTGGTGGATGGTGGCTTGAGTATGGTAAATCCAATTCTATTTTTGTTTATTCAATTATTGCTTGCTAATCTTTTTCCCATTTGTAGTGGGCGGACTACTAGTTGGTCGCCCCGTTTAAATCTCGTATACAGGCATGGTTTGATCGTTGGGTTTTTGATTCCCTGAAAGTTTTTAAATCGGTTTCTTTTTCATCTGATTATTATAGGGTTTTTTTTGTGCGCCTTAAACGTTGGGGCATTACCTCGCACTTTATTTTGAATTATTCCAAGAAATTGCTGTATTCAGTGGTACAGGATAAACATTTTACGGACTCCATTACTTTACCTTTATGCCCACCGTCTCTGACACCTGATGTTATGTGATTGTTTCGTAATACAAGAGTGCCTTGCAAATTTCAGGATAATTTCTGGCTTTGTTGCCACGAAAAGCTGAATGTTAAGTCAAATCAAAAACATAAAGCGTTAGATAACAGATTTTGTAGCAGGCCTCAATGTGTGAAGCAATATGAAACCATGTCTCATTTGTTTTTTGTGTGTTCTTTTATTCAGTCTTGTTGGTGCTATGTGGCCTTTTGTTGGAATATGGTTCCTTTTCAGAATCTTTCTTATGAATCTTTGATTTATGGTACTTATGGTAGTGAGTGGTCCTCTTGGGACTCCAATACCTTATCTGTGTTGTTTTCTATTCTTAAATGGTATATTTGGAATGCTCGTTGTTTGTTCACATTGCAACAAAAACTTTTGACATATGATGATATCGTGGGGAATGTTTGTAAAGAAATGCAATGTTTATATCATAAGGAAAAGTCTTTCCAAACTGCTCAATATATTCGCAATGTATGGCGTAATCTTCCTTGGATCACTGATTCTGATGTTCCAGTGATGTGATTTGTGATTTTGTTTGTTTTTTCTCTTGTTTTTGTTTCTATTTTTTGAAGTGATGTTGTACAATACTTAATAAAAACAAAATTCCCCTACTCTTTTCGGTAAGTGCCATGTAGGGTTGCCACCTTTGGATGAGATGAAAACCGAATACTAAACCACACCCCCAAACTCCACCTCTAACCCCGCCCCTTTTATGAATAATGAGGGCATCGCTTGGACTCTGATTCACTTGATTTATTCAGAATTGCTGCTGATATAACATTGTGTACAACTTCTTTAAATTACATCATGATTATTATTCTTGGTTTATTTGATTTAGATTTAAATATTTTAAATTTCAGTGTGTTAACATTTGGTGGGGTTAGAGAGGGGGGTTCAGGGGACTTTCCATCCTGTGCACAGCTTAGCTGACAAATTGAGTGACTACAAGGACACCTCTGACAACTGGCTAGTTTGGATCAGGTGGCCTTTTCTGGTAAAACTCTTTCAATAAATAAACTACACTAGTAATGGTGGACAAGATGTAATTACAAATATCATCTGCCATTTTAAGATGTGCTACTGTCCCTCCCATTGCTCCTACTCTAAAGTTATTTGTAATGTCAGAGAAGTTTTTAAAAGTGGTAGGAACTATTCTATGCTGTTAAGTACCCTATTTTGTTTTCCGTGTCAGTCATACATAGCAGATAGCATGATATGTGATATGTAGCGTGGAGGCAGTATAGCGCAGTGGTTTAAAGCTCTGAGCTGCAATTCTGGAGACCAGGGTTTGAATCCTACAGCCCAAACTTGCATACTTTGTTATCCTACACAAATCACTTAATTCCCTTGTGCTCTCAGGTTGCACCTGTAAACAAGCTTTAGCTTAGTGTCTCTTCTAGTAAAAATAATGTTTTGAAAATGTTTGATAAATTGCCTAAATTTGCAGTGCCATCAAATCTAGATTGTGTACCTGTCATCTCATCAGCTACTGCTCTTCCTTTTCTCATTTCTGTAGCTTAGAATGACATTAGCCACATTATTCTGTGCTGTTCCTCTGAAAGGCCTGGATTGGTCTTTCTGGAATATCCAGGTAGTATGAAAATTGACAGCAATAACTACTGAGGAGAGAGAGAGAGGTGTAGTACTGCTAGGAATGAAATAAAATATTAGATTATTAATTTAACAACAAAAGGGGTAACAAATATTAAAATATAGGACAGACCCCAAAAGAAAAAAATGGTGAACATTTTAAAGGTATAAAAGTATTCCTTTTCACAGCAGTCAAAGACCATACTCACAATGCACCCTGGAAAGGATTAGTTTGATTTGCTGCTAATGGTCTTAATAGCCCTACTTTACACCTCTCAGACTGACTGGTATACAAACAAAGGTCTGCATGACATCAGAATTTGTTTGTAATCTGACCATGCAAGTAAAATGGTGAAGGATTTAACAGAATCTGTTTTACAAGCATGTGAGCATTCAAAATGACTGAAAAAAGTACTACCTCTGAATAAAACTGGATTAGCAGGTAAAGTTTCTGAAACACATTGTACAGTCCACACTGGGACAAGAAGCTTCCCTAATGTGGTACCTGTCTAGTTTCAGAAAAATGAAGGTGTTCATTAAGGTGGTATTGTTTACCCTCTTCCCCTGAATAATCTTCCAGTTTGCTGGTGTGAAGTGAGAGGTGACAACTGAACAGACAGGGACATCTCTGGCTGTTTAAGTGCCCTGCTCTTGAAGGCACTTCCTGATTAGCATGCACTGCAAGCAAGCAAGCGCACTGAAATGTCAAACACTTGCTTACAGTCAGATGAGAAGAAAATGAAACAGTTAGTGGGGAATCTAACAGGTGCTGCTTGACCCACCATAAAAACCGAATTTGCAATGGTGAAAACAGGAGGACCAAATCTGGACCTAGAAAACTGAATCATTCGGTCAAAAACCGAGTAGGTGGTAACCTTAGTGTCATGGAATCTTTAACATCCACCTGAACTACCACCAGAGCAGGCAGATGGGACCTCGGTTTAACGTCTCATCCAAAAGACGGCACCTCAGGAGTGCAGCATCCCCCTCATGCTGCACTGCAGTGTCAGTATCGGGATATTAACCCAAGTGCCTGGTGTGGGGATAGAACCCACAGCCTACTGATCTCCCGGCCTCAGAGGCGAGTGTGCTACCTGCTTAGCCACTGACATTTGCACTGGAGTAACCTATGCACTCAGGTTGCTCCAGTGCAAATGTGACTGTGTGGACATGTACCCAATCGAGGTAAGCTGCTTGCTAAGATGCTTCCAGATTCTCTGACAAGCTGGGAGCACCAAGAGGAGCAAGTGGCTTACAGCGGCTTAAGTGGTAGTGTGAACTGCCTGCACCGCAGCAACCCGTCCATTGGCCAGCAGATGGCTGGCTCCCCCTGATGCACGGCCCCTCACCAACACAGATTGTAGCGGTGTAGAGAGGGGCCGTGTAGACAGAGAGAATGTGGGTGGCAAGTGGATGGGACTGCGCTGTTGCAGTATTTTATTTGTAGTGCTACTGCCGTGTAAACACAGCTATAGTAGTTGCAGTAAACTCACCTGTTGGTGGACTTTTATGTTGATCTTTTCCCCAGGATGTTACTGAGCAACGCTGGACTTCATTAAGAACTCCGCCTCCCCACCTGATGAAGCATCAGATTGGAAGGCTGTAAATAACTGCTAATGGAGGGAGGGGGAATGTCTGTACAGGCTCTGTTGTAAGTGTGTGGGCAGTAGGAAAGAATGGTTACTCAAGTGGGCTCATGCTTGTGGACCACTAAAAAAGGTTCTTGTGCCAGTTACAAGGAGGGAAATAAGGAGGAAAAAAAATAATGTATAAAAAGAGAAAGTAAATGCCCAGAATGCAGCCTCGATACTGCATAGCAGGCCCCTTTGCTAGCCCATTTAGTCATTTCTTGTGACACGTCATCAAGAAGCCATGCCTAACCACTCCTCCCCCCACCTGACATAGACATAACATCAAATTGGAAGGCTAGGAATGACTGTTTGCTAATGGAGGGATGAGGTAAATGTCTCTACAGTCTCTATTGCAGCTGTGCATAACTAAATGCCCAAAATGCAGTCAGTCTCCTTACTATTTAGTGGGCACCCCCTTGCTAGTCTGTTTAGTCGTTCCCTGTGACAGACATGATCAAGAAGCCAAAGCTGCTGATTGGGGAGGGGGGGGGCAGTGATTCTAAGCTACTTAAAATAAGAAAGTTAAATAAAGACAGTCAGTGAGTTTAGAATATAACAGACTCAGCAGTGGTATAATTTTATGAACCAAAAACATGTAAGCAAGTACCCTTGCTCTTTATTTTATCTTGTTGTGTAATTATAAAATGTGGTATGAAGGCACATTCTGATTTAAGATAGTTAAAAAAGAACAACTGCCTTTCATGTTATAGTAAAAGATGTTAATTTTTACATAGCCTTTGAAACAATAGATGATTTCTTTGGGCCCCGCTTGAACAATTGATGTCAGTGTAAGGCAAAGGATGTAAATCTTGTAGAACATAAACATGTCAGCGGTGGAGTAAGGGAGATAGAATATTCACAGTTAATACTCTTAGGCCTTTTTTTTAACAGATTGATGCTTTCTGATATTAAAGGGAATTTTTAATAGACTCAATGTAAAACAAATATTTGTATGTATTGCACATGATGCATTTGCTGATGTGGGTGTCATTTTTTACAAAGTGCTTTCATAATAGTGCTTTCTATTGAATTTTTAAGTGACATGCTTCTTACACGGGACCAATTTACAGTCAGAATTCTTCATCGTACATTTTTGTGCTCAGTATTTATTGAGCGCAGTGACTGTTACTCACTCCTTTAAAGCCACCTCACATTTCACAAATTACAGTGCACTACCTGCAGTCCCCCCCTGCCCCTGGTTTGTTTAAACTTCTTAAATCTTCTACCCCTTAGTTCAAATCCAGAGCTGGGCTGTTTCGGGCAGTTACAGTTTAACGGTGGGTGTGGCTGTCCACACATAGTTGAGTGCACATTCTAGCTTTTGTAATAAGTTCTTGGTGTCAGTTACTTGTCGCCTAGTAGTTCTATTGTCATTCAGAGTAGATGACTTCTGCTCCAGGCTACACGTATATTGATCTGCCCATTAATGTGTGGTACTTCTGCAGTAGAAAGTGGTGAGTAGAATTGTTTGGATTCCAAGTCACGGAATGAAATGAGATTTGTCAAATTCTAACTGACCTTCAGAATTGCAGTCTAGAAATCCACATTCAGAAATTAAAGGCTAAAGCATGCAACCTGAAGTGAGGAGAATGAGGAGGAATCCCTCCTGTGCAGCCCCTTTTATGGGCTTTGCTCTTCCACCATGGTCACAACCCCCTTCCCCCTGGGAACACATACCTCCTGCCCCCCACATATAGCCTACCTGTCCATCCAGGTGCCCTACAGCCAAGCCCACCACACAGAGTCCCTCCTCCTCCTCCTGTGATGCCTTGTAAACCTCTCATAATTTAGGAATTAGGAGTCTGATTCTGAATCGGACTCCAGGGTCCTTTTTGGATCAGAATAGAAATTAATTCAGAACCAGAAATTTCTGAATTCCTAAAAAGTTCTATCCGACTCTGCCAGATCTTGAATATCCTCAATGGTGATGTAAAAGTTGCACCGTTTTCCTTGGTATGCTGCCATGGTCACTGTAGGGGACGCTCAATGGTGCCAACTTTCCTGAGAGTGGGAGCAAAGCTTTGCTGTATTCAACCCTAGGTTGTATACATGGTATCATGGGCTGTTGGACGGCCCCTACAAATATTGTTTTGATTTTTTTTTGTGTATATTTGGTATCTATAGTCATGTTTTTATCACCAAGGAAATATGAAAGTAGGTAAAAAGAAAATAATACTACGTAACATTTACATACAGCTATGATTAGCCAATGAAGAATCCTGGAAGCTGTGTATTGCAATAAGACATAACAGAGTATGCATAATGGTGATACATTATATGATTTAGTGTTGTATATAGAAATCCATACAGTGCCAGATGCAGTTGTTCCACAGTAGTGATGTCAGAATGCAATTGTACTGCAGTAGCCATGCCACTACTGTGGTACAGCAGCATAGACTCCTCCTGTGCTATTAAGATTCCCCATACTTGCATACACTGTATTTTCTTCATAATGAAGATTTTAGCAAGGCTGAAAACACCCCAGGTAAAATGTTTTGGTAATGGGGCAGCACTAAAAATGTTGCCAGCTCAAGTGCCAACTACATAAACCACATGAAATATTTTTAATCTTAGCGTGTTGTTGGCTGCTTTCTGTTTATTTGACCACCATTCAAGATAGAGTTGGAAAACAAGTTGCAAACCCAGTCTCTATTCAAGAGGTGCTTAAAGAAACAATTGTTGGTTGCTTTTAATTACAGCTGTTATAGCAATACTTGAAACTTAATTCTGTTTTATGCATATTTAATGTTTAAGCCATAAGGCATGCCAGGGTGTGCGTTGTACTGGGATAACGCTTGCGCCTCGCGGTGGAGTTGAAGCACAATGCCAAAGGTGTAGTGTAGCCACCACCTGAGAAGTGCTCTTATCCCAGTATTAGAAATTAGGCAAGTAAAACTCTGTCTCTGGATTGGCCAGTTCCCTACCCAGATCCCTGGACTATCTGACAACAGAGCCCAGGTTACAGTAAGTGCCACTGGCAACTTACTTGATCACTGGGATCATGAGGCCAGTTGGAATGCTCAACTTTTCATCTGCCACCATTTTTTCTCCTGCTTAGTGGTCAAATTGGTGGCTGCTCCCTCCCTAACCTTGTCTGTCTTATCTGTGGCAAACAGTAGCAGGCACATTTAAAAAAACAAACAAAAAAAAGGAAAACAGAAAATAAAAGAACACAGTCTGATCAGCTGATGGCTAATTTATTTAATTAGCAAGTTATCGCCTCCTCCTCTTGCCACAGTTTAATTTGTCAGCACACACCATGAAAAAAATGATTAAATCAGCTGACAGAGTGCCCCCCTGTCTGTCTTATTTTTAATCAAATAACTTAGCAAATATTAAAAAGAAACAGAAAAAAACATACAAAGTAAGAAAAAGGAAACTGTTGGTCAGATCGGCTTCACGTAAACAAGGGGTTGATGTGCAATTTTTGAAAGAGTAGCGCGAGCCTCTCCATAGCTGCCAAACACAGTAGCTCTGCTTCCCTGCACTGCTTGCCAAACACTGACTAACGTCTGACAAACAAGTTAAATTAAATCAGACAAGCCATGTCTCACAAGTGCCTCCAGGAGTACCCTGCTACACATGACTGCCACCACAGAAAACATTAACTCGAGCGCGGTGCACAACTTATTGCAATCGTTGAGGGGAAACTCCGGACACAGCAAGCAGCATACTGTCTGCTCACACACTGAGCTATTGGATGATTCGCACTCTGTGTTTGTGTTATAGATATCATTTTTCCATTTTGCAGCTAAGCTATCATGGCAGCAAACAAGCACGTGTGTGTGTGAGCGGGGGAGTGGTAACCATGATGACCAGTTTAAAAAAAAAAGCATTCAAATCTATGCAGAGGAAATATTTTATTACAAAATTCATATTAAACTAATTTTTTCCTTAACAGTTTTGTATTTTTTACAGTGCCCATTTTCTAAGTACTGTAATACCCTCCAGGGTGGATGGTATTGTTCTATACCGGACCTTCCAGGGGCTATTTCGACCATGATCGCACTGGAGCCGTGCTTGCATTCGGCTCCATGTTTACAGCTCAGTATGGACTCAGAGGCAGTGTGTGTCTCGCTGGGGAGCCGTTTCACCGGGAAGTTGACGGTGGAGGCAGCAACCCGCAGGACCAGAGAGTTGCACTACAAAATGTAAGAAGCCTTGCAGGGGTGCTGATGTCCTGCGAGTGCTTAACAATTGTCTAAAGTGTAACAGAAAAGTGGCAGCTAGCAGCATAAATAGATGTAAGCGGGTGTGTGGGAAGGTCTGAGGCCGTAGGCTTGGTCACTGGTGAGTACTGTTTGGCAGTTGGACTGTAGCTGAGTCATGTGAGGGTGCGACCTCGACAGTGGGGGAGAGAACACAAGCAGGCAGTTGGCAGCATAGGTATTTTTTTGTTTTGTTTTATGGTCACAGCTCTTTGAACAGTCACGGAAGAGAGTTTAGGGTTTTTTGTTCTTTTTTGATGTAAATGCATCACAGCCAAAAAATGGGAGCTTGTGTGTGTGTGTGTGTGTGTGTGTGTGTGTGTATGAGAGAGAGACAGAGAGAGAGATGATACAGTATATATTTAACTGTGTACAGTTACTGATGTGATGTCAGGGAGTCAGGCTGTAGTTGTGTAAGCGTAGCGATTTTTAGGGTTAACAGTGAAGACAGCTGACTGGAGGCCGGCCCGCTGGTACTGAGGGTTGCACACCTCACGCCATGCCGGTGACCCATGTTTGGAGGTGAACTCAAGCCACCAGGGGTTGGCAGGGGGGAGAGTTGGGAGAGGATTGTAGTGGCTGCTAGGCTGCACTCTTCTCCTGGATCAGAGATGCTAATCACCTTGCTCCTGACTGACACCCAGCGGAGGCTGGATGGTAGATCAAGGGAGGTCAGGGGACTGACACATATATCGGGGAGGGTGAAAGGAGCACATGGTTTCTAGGAGCGCGTACACCTCCATGTACGTGCTCGCCTGTGTAAGCCACTGCTCTGGGAGGGAACGGGAGAAAAAAAAACAGAAAAACCCTTTGTCGCTCTGTGGCCGGTAGTGACGGTCTCCAAAGCCCTGGAACCCCTCTCCTTGTGGATCCTGAGGGGGATAGGATGACCGAGTCAGGAGCTGTAGGGGAACCTGAAGAAAGGCACCGGTGGCCACTGGGAGGCAAACAGCTGTATAAAAAAAAGACAGCTGGCTGCATCTTCCTCCAGTGCTGTAGTGCTGGGATATCAGCACTGGGTTCCGAGTTCCTCAGCAAATCAGGTTTCTGGATTTTTTTTATACCCGTTTTATAATAATTATTATGAACTGAGGATCGTAAATAGAGGAATCTGATTGGCCGAGAGCTCTTTGAAGCCATGATGTTATCGGGCTACATCATCACGGCTTCAAAAAAAGCTCCAGCACCACCAGCCTCCTTGCTCTCTACTGTCTGAGAACTGTTTTTTTCAAAATGTACTCCTACACAACCCAAAAAGTCATTCATAAAATATCTTAAAACCTGTTTCTTTCATTTTTTTTTAATTTATAAAACTTGAAACTCAGTTCATAATAGCAATAAGTCACTCCAGAGTGTGGTATGGGATATCGTCACTTCTCAGGTGGTTGGACGTACTCGGCCTGCGGCCTTGTGCCCAACCACTCTAGGCGTGATGGTATCCCATGATATACCACACACTACCATGCCTTATTGCTTAATTATACAACATTCCTTACTGTTTTACAGTTTGTACCTATGTAGAGGTTAGAGGAATGAGGTGTGAACGAGCTTGGAACATCCAGCAGACCAGACCTGAGTTTGATTCTCACAACCTCCACTTGCATGCTGTGTGACTCTGAGCAAGTCACTTAACCGCCCCAGTGCTCCCAGGTCACCCCTGAAAACGCACTTGTGCCTAGTGGGCCTTAACCAGATACCAAAGACTAAAATAAAATGAATAAATAAATAAATGTGAAACGTTTGCTGTTTGTTTTTTGCATGAACTTTAGATCTAAATTTATATATTATGTCATAACGTATTGTTTTCCTGTTGTAAACCCATGTACCAGCAAACATATACACTCCCACAGCAGAGGCCTCATGTGGCGCCAGTCTCAAATTTTATCTCTGACAGGGTAAGCAGCAGAGATTTTCTTGGTAAGCAGGTAAAGATAATGAGAGGATTTTTCATGGTCGGCCAAAGAACACTTGTAAAGAAAACTGTAAGCAGTAATTCATTTTTTATTTTATTTGTGTAAGAAGAATGTGATGATCAGAAACACAACATATTTTTAATTTGTTGTTTCTACGTAAAGTACTTTTATTTTTAGAGCCTAGTTGAAGGTTTTAACTCTGTAAAGGTGGCAGCCATGTTTGTGATGGCAAGTCAGTTCTGTGACTGTACTTTGCCCAGGCAGGATAGCTTTTTTTTAAATTGTATTTAAAAGTTTACTAATTTACAGGATAAGTTCTGTGAGAGGCTAGTCTCATTTACAGAATGTCCAAAGTCAATCATACAATTCATAAAACATGACAATCACATATTTAAACAGATGAAATACATAGAACGAGCATACAATGACAAATATATTTGTTTAGTTTTTGTTTACTGGGTAGGTGCGCGAGCCATAGAGATGACTATTTTTAGGCATGACCCGGGAGGTTACAGGGTAACATTACAGAGAATACAACAGGGTAACAATACAGAGAGAACAACAGAAGGTAGATGCAGCGAGGTATACACAGTGGCATTCTACAGCAGGTTATGCAGCGTAAATAAGATCCTAGGTATTGGGAGCAGGTTACAGGACATAGATGTACAGTTATAGCATTGGGATGAGGTAACTAGGCAGTAGAGTAAAAACTATATTGATGCAGTGTACAAGGGATAACTCAGAAAATAGATGGTCAACAAATTCAAGAAAAAATGGACATACAGCAGCTATGACCCTGGAGGAAAAAACAATTTTATGCAGACAAGGAAAATATGTGAATCAAAACAAATAAGTGCTGAGGGGGTTAGATGCTGGGGATAGGAAAATGGAGGTTATTCATGTTTGGAGTAGGGTAAGTTTCAGAGATAGGAGCCAAGACAAGTAGTGGGTGTGGCAGGGAAACAAGGCGAGAGAGGAAATATCTTGCAGGTGTAAATAGGCAAAATTGTTATGATGCAAAGGGCAGGGGAACTGAACAAATAAGTGCAAGAGGGGTTATATGCAGGGGATAGGCAAGCTGAGATAGGTTAGGTAAGGTACAGGGTGGCATTAGAGGTGCAGGCCTGTCGGGTAGGGGGTGCATCTGGGGTGAGGCGTAAGAAACGGTATTTTGGCAGGAGCAAGTTAAAAACTGCAGTCATGGATGAGGACAGGGAGCTAAGGAGGTTTAAAGCAGGAGCATTGGTTAGATGACATGAGGTAGTGATGGAGAGCTTTTCTAAAGGTGTCATGAGTGGGTGCTAGGTGGACATCTAGAGGGATGGAGTTCCACAGCCGAGGAGCATAGTGTGCAAAAGCACTAGAGCCTTTGGTGGTTGAGTATTTCGGCACACTTAAGAAGAATTTATCAGTTGAGCGCAGACCATAGTTGGAGGTCTGTGGCCCCAGCAGTACTGCAAGTGATTTATGGGTTTGAGACCTCATAATACTGTCTATAGTAGAGCCAAAGGAGTAGAGCCTGGTGGCATTAGGAGATAGCCAGTTAAGATCTGAGTAGAGGAGGCAGTGATGTTTCCGCCTATGGGACGAGGCAGTGTACCGACATATATTACTGTAGGTGACATCCCATCTATGGAGATTTGTTTTAGGTATAGCGGCATAAGAAAATACTCCATAGGTCAGGGTCGGTAGGAGTATGCCTCGGGCAATAGCTAGTCTCGGTGAGGGGGGTTAAAACATAGCTAGTACGATATGGTACACCTAGCTTGGAGTTAACAGACTTACTCGTGTTCGAAATGTGATGTTCGAAGTTTAAAGACTGATCCAAGGTGACACTTAGGTACTTAAAAGATTTAAGTAAGCCAGTGGGGGAGCCATCTAGGCAGGAGACCCTGAAGTTGTTTTGATATGATTTGAGTTTTGAGGGGGCACCAAATAGCATCAACTGGGTTTTGGTCTCATTAAGAACAAGTTTATGATCCGAGAGCCAGGATTGTATGCATTGGAAGTCAGCAGAGAGCCATAGATTGATGTTGTATACATTTTTCGCACTGGTATAGAGGACAATGTCATCCGCATAGAGTATAGAGGAGAAGGCAGAGAGATTTGAGGTGATGATGTTAATGAAAATTGAAAAGAGAAGTGGTCCCAGGATAGAGCCTTGGGGTACACCAATATTCATTGTAGCTTTATCCGAGTAGGATGAGTTGAACTTAACAACTTGAACCCTGTTTGACAGATAGCTGCCGAACCAGCTGACTACGTTAGGTGCAAAGCCCATAGATTGCAGGGTGATGAGGAGAAGGGAGTGGTTCACCAGGTCAAAAGCCTTTGTCATGTCACTGAAGACCGCCCCTGATATTGCTAAACCACGACTGAACCAGCAAACGAAAATGATAGCTTATAGAAACTTGCACTGCAGGCTGTGGAATCTCCCACTGCTGCAGCCCTGTTCTGACGTCAACTGCAGGGGATTCTGGGATTTATACAGCTGTTACAGAAAATATCAGCTTGAAGGTCAGCAGAGGTAGTCTGATACAATGTACTATGCTGCAGGAAACAGAAAGTAAAAAGTAAGTAAAAAAAATATATATATATGTCTAACAAAGTGCAAATTGGGACGAGCCTCACACTTGGGTGTGAGGTTGTGAGTGCTGACTGTTCCCCTTTAACATTGGTGGCCAGCATCGGCACACTGAGCTGGGGCTCGTTTGCATGTGCGATACAGGTCAGGATACAGCAGAGAGTGAAACAGCAATAACAAAGTGACAACAACAGACGCGTGAACATGAACAATAAAATCACAGTACATGTAATGAATTCCAGAGAAAGAAAAAACAGTGTAAACAGTGCACAGTGTACATTGATTACAGGGGAGTCAGAATGACAGCTAAGGGAGCTTGCTGCCAGTGTATGGCAAGATATTTGTACAGAATCATAGTGGCATAACATTCACATTACAGAGCACACTGAGTTTTGAGCTATACAAAAAAGTACAAAGGTCAAATGGGTAAAATAATTTAGGTTTTTTTCACTCTATAAAAATAGGATTGGTGCATTATTAGAAGGTTTGGGAGAAGGATCAATCTTTGGAATGCACATTGGAACAAGTGACATTGGGTGGAAGCTTAATGAGGACGTTAGGGAGGAATTTAAAAGAAGTGGGAAAATACTGAATAGAAAAAAATCAAAGTTACAGTTTCAGAAATATTGCCTCTACCCAAAGCCAGTCTAAGAAAAACCAACGCAAGCGCTAAAGCAAACATTGGTTTATGCCAGTAATGTTTGATGGCTTGTTTTTATAATGCAGATGTAATGTTACCAAGGGCATGGAGGGAAGTGTTGTTTACGAAGTCATTTGGGCTGGTAGGAATTGAAGCAGAGGGCCGAAGGATTGCTGTAGAGCGTGGCTGCTATACGAATGCTCCCCTCTCCGTAGGAGGACGGGTTGGATCTGTGCCAAGCACGTGCCCCTATATGGATGGCCCCTCTCATTGGGGGGCAGCTGGATCACTGGAGAGAGCGACTTCTATAACTGGGCCTCGTTTTCCTCATGAGGTTGGCTGGAGCCTGTTGCACTCCTTTGGGGAACCGGGATGGGCCTTCTTGGCAACGGGCAAGTGGTTGGATCCCTGCTGCTACTGCAGAGGGAGTGGCATGGCCCACCGCCGGGGCCAGCAGCTGGTTTGGTACTGGCACCCACCTCTATCCCTCAGCGTGGTTCATCTGTTCCCTTGAGGCTGACTCCTAAATGTCTGTCGCAGTGGTCGTAATTAACATACACAGCCTGTACCCTGTGCAAGTGTGAACCAGCTAGTGCTTGTAGTTTTATCCCTTGCTTGCACTGTGGTGCATGTAAATTTTAAAACTCTCACTGACTGTGTTATACTAAAAGCCACCACACAGGGTGCACTTTTGTATTCAGCCACCAGAACTTGGGACTGGTAGGGAGGTTGATGTGTAGTGTGAGGCCGGGGGCTTGGCATGTGAGCACAGGTTAGCTAATTCCTCCCACCCCATGCAAAACAACTGCAGGCAGGAATACAGCGCGTGGGTAAGCCGTCTGGTCTCATTCCTTGAGTGACAGTAGGAGGGTGGGGCGAGTGCCTGGCTCTGTACTTTGGCTTGTGGTGGGTGGGCGGGTTAGTGGATTTCCTCCTAGCAACCTGAGTCGAGGTCAGCCCACCCCAGACCTACTGAGCACAGGAATCAGCTGAATGGTGCTTGACAGCTGGAGTAGGAGATGGATCGGTGAGTCAGTGTAGCGCAGTGCTGCATGGAAAGAATGGTGGCGTAGGGGGGACTGGGGAGGAGGGGAAGATAGAAATTACAAATCCGTGATCACTAAAGAGTCAAAAAGACCCTTAGTAGCATGCCTAGAATGCACGCCTACAACATGCACAGCATGTAGTCAGTGAACCACGTGATATGTATTTCTTTAACATGCATGTTTCACTGGATCAGGCAGAATTCATGCTCAGATATAGGTGGCATATGCAGTAGGAAATTGACTTTTGAGAAACCAGACAGACATCTGAACACAGAGACAGTATTCTTAACTAATTACATTTCTAATGTAACCTACAGGAAAAAAAAACCTTAAAACAACACATCAGTCAGTACTGTTTGTCGATTATTTGTATTTTTGTGACCAGTGCAGGAAGTTGACTCTGGTGCTTGTATCTTTTTTTCCCATACACTATGGTCCAGGTACTAAAAAAAGTGAACTTCTACCCCTGGTCCATTGATGCGCTGCTCCTCCCACCACATTGAAATGAATAGGGCCCTTTCATTCCAACCGGCCATTCATGTCAGTGGTTTTTTTTCTTTAAGTCATAACTTTGTTTTTTAATATTTTTACTTTATTCTGTTGACAGCTTTTTTACCCCACCCTCATGAACCCTGTGGTTGTCAGCTTTCAGATCTCACCCCCCCCACCCCATACAGGTGTTTGCAGGGTATGTCATAGTCCACCACAAACACCAATTTTGGAGGGATTTGAAAGTTAACACCCATAGGGTTCACAAGGGTGGGGGTAAAATGGTTGTTGATAGAAATAAGTAAAGATATAAAAAAATAAGTTATATCTTAAGAAAACACTGAAATGAATGGGCTTGTCGTGGGCCCATTCATTTCAATGTTTCTTTTTTTTTGTTTGTTTTTTTAGTTAACAATTTTTTTTTATATATATATATTTGCCTGCTTTTTGTTACAGTCTTTTTTAGCCCCACTCTCACAAACTCTGCAGATGTCAGCTTTGTGTGTGACAGTGCCGCTGCTTCCCGGCTACTCACATGTCCCCTACACGTCTGGGGCAGTGTGGGTGATGTTGCTGCTGCTGCTGCACTCACAAAGTCCGCTACAGTGCTGGGGCAGTTTGTATAGAAACATAGAAACATAGAATTTGACGGCAGATGAGGACCGCTTAACCCACCCGGTCTGCCCATTTTCCTACCTACTGGATAAGCTGCAGATCCTAGTTAACCAGCAGCCTACTTATTCCTACCCCCAACCCCCAGAATTGCCTTATGACTATCCCATGCATGCTTGAATTCCCCCACTGATTTTGACTCCACAACCTCTCTGGAAGGCTGCTCCATGCATCCACAACCCTCTCTGTGAAGAAATACTTCCTTAAATTACCTCTGAGCTGCCCCTCTATCTTCAAATTGTGCCTCTGTTCTTGCACACCTCTTTTTGAAAGATGCTACCCTCTTGGACTTTGTTGATTCCTTGAGGTACTTGAAAGTTTCTATCATGTCCCCCCTTTCCTCCTTTCCTTGAGGCTATACATATTAAGCTCCTTAAGTCTCTTCATATGACTTCGGTGCAGACAGTGCACCATTTTAGTCGCTCTCCTCTGGACAGCTTCCCATCCTGTCTATGTTCTTGTGAGATTGGGTCTCCAGAACTGCACACAGTACTCAGATGGGGTCTCACCAGCTGTCTGTACAGAGGTATAATAACTTCCTGTTTTCTACTGGTGATGCCTCCTATGCATCCCAGTATCCCCAGCCCTCCTTGCTGCCCTCTCACATTGCTTGCCCACCTTTAGGTCATCTGATATGACTACCCCAGGTCCCTTTCCATTTTGTTGTTGTTAGTATCTCACCCCCATTGTGTACTCTTCCCTGGGTTTTGTTTCCCAGGTGCATTACCTTGCACTTCTTAGCATTGAATCTAAGCTGCCATACATTTGACCATTCCTCTAACCTTGCCAAGTCCCTTCTCATCCTTTCCACCCCACCCTGTGCATCAACTCTGTTGCAGATCTTAGTGTCATCTGCAAAGAGACATACTTTTCCTTCCAGTCCTTCTGCAATGTCGCTTATAAAGACATTGAAGAGGATCGGTCCTAATACTGAACCCTGCGGTACCCCACTAGTAACCCTCCTTTCTTCTGAGTGGACTCCATTTACTATAACTCTCTGTGTCCTATTCTCCAGCCAATTCTTTACCCAGGCTGTCATCTTGGGACCCACTCCCAGGCTGGCTAACTTGTATATTAATCTTTTGTGTGGGACTGTGTCAAATGCCTTGCTAAAGTCTAGGTAGGCCATGTCCACAGCCCCTCCTGATCTACTACTTTGGTCACCCAGTCAAAGAAATCTATCAGATCTGTCTGGCATGACCTTCCCGCTGTGAATCCATGCTGCCTAGGGTCCTGCGCCCCTCTGGCCTCTAGATACTCGACAATTCTTTCCTTTAGAAGTGATTCCATCATTTTCCCTATCACTGAGGTTAAACTAACAGGTCTATAGTTTCCTGCTTCTGCCTTGCTCCCACTTTTGTGAAGAATCACATCTGCCCTCCTCCAGTCCTCGGGTATAATCACTACTAAGGACAGGAAAGGAGTAAGAGGGCAAAAATGCCCATATACAGCTCCTGCCATCTACCCACAAAAACTGAGAGGTGTTGGAAAGAATTATCTTATCTAAGTTATTTTTAAAAGTTTGTTTGTTATCACACATGACCACAGAAGTAGGAAGCACATTCCATGGCCTGCCGACCCTTTGTGAAAAAAATATGCCCTTTTAATCGTTACAAACCCGTTTCTTTCCAATTGTAAATGGCTGTCCCCTAGTGTTACAATTAATGGGCCGGATTCCAGAAGGTGGGCACAGGGCTTGCGCCAAGCCCTGCGTCCGCCGCAGAGTTTGAGGCAACTGTGTTAAAGCCCTTCGATGCAACTCTGCATCATTCCAGAAGGGTTGACGCAGTTGCAACAGTTTTCTCATTTTACAGCAGCTTGCACCAAATGATTGGCGCAAGCCCCATAGGGAGATGGTCTAACTTTACGGTGTCAGGGACTTGCGACATCGGCTTCTAGAATACCGTGTTTGACACAAGTCAGCACTTGTGTCAGACAGCCTACCGCAAGTCCCCTGCGGCGATTGCAGCTGCCTTTAGAAGTGGGCCCAGTTTTTTTTTTTAACATATAATGTTTTATTAAGGCTTTCCATTTTCATTTGGTTCACTTAGTACATAGCAGCATATTCAGAATAAGTTTCAGATGCCGATTCCAAGCTACAGGATATCTAATGACATCGCCGTTTTTACAAAGCTTATTCTAGTTACCAGGTTACCTCTATACTATACATCTATTATGCAATATCCATGTCCCTATTAACCTTGATAGGAGGCCTGTCCTATATATATAATACACCAGTGATTGGTAACCTTAAAATGAACACAGATGAATACTAGGCATACAAAATGGTAGAACCTTGCATAGCAGCGCAGCCCTTTCTGTTTAAACCGTAGGTGAATACTAACTAATACTCAGTCTCCTGGGACTGAATTTCTGCAGATCGCCATCATCAGGTATCAGCTTTTTAATTTTAAATCAACTTTCTTGAAGCCTCCCCAAGGAAGCATATGCCTTACAACTAGTCTTACAAACATGGTGATGCTGGGTCCTGCAACTGAATCAGCATTTTCAACATTCTCATCTGACCACTCTTAAAGCAACTGCACTTGTGGACTTTAAAGAACAAAGGAATTTTAACACATTTTGTGACTGAATCAACATTTTTGTCTGACCTTTTCCAAAGGTATTGTACTTGTCTCTGAGGACTTTGAAGATCAAAGGAAACATACAGACAAAAGGATTTCACACATTGCATATGCCTACTGTCTGACCTGCTCCCAAGGTATTGTACTTATCTCTGAGGACTTTGAAGAACAAAGGAAACATATAGACAAAAGGATTTTACACATTGCATATGCCCAGGCCACAGTTTATCACCTTTCAGGAACTTTAACATATTATGTGATCCTGGATCTCAACAGTACTATAGTACTTCTCTTAAACCCTCTGGCACCAAACCCTCCCAGTCTTTTTTTTCATTTTCTCTGTACTTCGCCATAGTGCTTAGCTATCCACCTTAGCCCACTAAAACAGTGACCCCACCACCCTCCTATTGCTCGCCACCACCCCCGACTGCCTAGCCCACACTACTGGCTCTCTCCTGCCTTGATAAAAATGCTTTGGCTTAGTCCCACCACCTGTTCCTGCTCACCCTCACCCTCCTTTTCCTTTATGCCAACTCCCTCCGTCTCACCCTACCCTCCACCTACTCTCACCTTTCTATACTACTACCCAAACATTGTACCATGGCTTTTACTCTGAAGTCTTAAACAAACATCACCCAATTAATACCTGGGTGCAAAGAGCCATATTTCCTAATTGAAACTGCCACATCATTATAACTCACTAACGATCACCCTACTGGGACTCAGAAGACAATACAAGCATCTTAAAAGTACAAGCAGAAACTCACTCCAACCTATTATGAACTACGAATGGCATCGTTGAAACTCCTGCTCCTCCTACTTTTAATATCTGTGGGATACACCCAAACCCTGGTCCTGTTGCACTGAAGCTGACAAAACAGGAAAGTTGGTAGTGTCTCCATTATCACTCTAAATATCTGTAGCCTCCTTCCCAAATTGGCATCTCTTCAAACTCGCTGGACAAAACCCTGATATACTAGCCATTGTGGAAACCTGGCTATCTCCCCAGCACCTCGATCATGCGGTCTCGCTTGAAGGCTACAATCTTTTCAGACTCGACCGGGCAAGCAAGAAAGGTGGGGGCTGTGCTATCTACATAAAGGACAACCTCTCCTGTCAACGCGGCAGCTTCACCCCCACAAATACGCAGATGTAACTCCTCCCTATCAAACTGCTTCTTGGTGCACAAAACAAAGTTCTCACAGTGGCCGCAGTCTATATCCCTCCAAAAGACCACCGTGCCAGTATTAAGTCTGTACTTGATTTTGTTAGTCTGCAGCCCTCTGAAAATGAGCTCCTCCTCCTTGGGATTTCAACATAAACTGGCTCGCCTCTGACACTGGCTCTTACAAAGATGCATCCTAGCAGCAAACCTGACTCAGATGGTAACCTCCCCACCCGAAAAAATTACAAAACTGGTACAAGCACCTTATTGACTGGGTTCTCACAAATCACCCTGACCGGATAAAAACATTAAAGTCCTCCCTGACTCCCCAGTGACCACTCCCCAGTGTCCTGTACCCGTCTAATAAATTTCTCAAGCCACCCCCAAAGTTATAACAAGCAGAGTATTGCCTTATGGGAATCTTATCAAGTTGAAAACCCATTTCCTACAACAGGACTGGATGCCAATCCTTGAATCAACTGATATTAATACCGCACTAGAATACTTCATTAAATCTTTCAACTCTGCATGCGACTTACATGCCCCAGTAAAAAACGTAAAATCAAAGCGCTATCAAATCCATGGATTACTGCCAACTACTTGCCGAGCTCAAGGTTCGGGACCACCTCTGGGCAGTTGCCAGAGACACAGGCTCACCTCATGATACCCTAAAATACAAGCAGGCACGAAATAGATATACCCTCACAAATTAGGCAAATGAAGAGCGCTATTTCAAAATGCCCTTGAATCCACCTGGGGTGATGGAAGAGCTTTTTGGGATAATCTCCAAACATAATGGGTAAACAATCAAAATCGTCACCTACCATTATGAAAGTTGATGGATCCACCACTCTTGACCCAAAGTCTATTGCAGATGCGCTTAATAAGACATTCACAGACCTTAGTGGGTCCTCCCCAGATTTCTTCTCGGACTTACCTGTGCCTAGCCTAGTATCACAAAACACCCTCGTGACAAACCACAATTTTACTTCAAGAAAATCAAAGTGCACGACACACAAGTACATAAGAAAGGCCTGCTCCAATTCCAGAACAAGTAGTGACACGCTAGATCTAAAATCCTGTCTCTCACCCTGGATGAAGTAATTCACCCTTGCAAAAATTGTAACCTGTCACTTTGCCAAAGTCAATTTCCCAATAAATGGAAATCTGCCATAGTTACGCCAGTGCACAAAGGGGGACAAAACCTCAACAGGAAACTGACTAATATCAATACTCCCTCTCTCCAAAGCACTTGAGCCGAATAGTGGCAGACCAACTCTCTGATTACCTGGACAAATACAATCTACTCTGTAATCAACAGCATGGCTTTAGGAAAGGACATGGTACAACAACAGCCTTACTTGATTTCTCTGGAGAAGTCCACTCAGCCCTGGACAAAGGGTGCCAAACAGGTGCAGTCTTTATCGATCTTACAAAAGCTTTCGACACAGTCCATCATGGCCTACTTACCTCCCTACTTTCTAGCCTAGGCCTGGCCGAAGGTCCTTGTGCTTGGGTAAAAAGTTACCTGTCCAATCGGTCACAGGCTGTAAAAATCTCTAATGAACTCTCCACTTCAAACCAGTTCTCTCGGTGTACCACAGGGATCAATTCTGGACCGCCCTTAGCCTGTTCCTTAACTCCTCCCAGATATCTGCCAGGAGAAAATAATCTTATAAGCTGATGATGGTGTAATTCTCTCTTCCCACAAGGATCCAAACTCCCTACGAAAAAGCCTGTAACTTGCTTTCTCTAGTGTTGAAAGGTGGTTCCTGGATAGTAAACTTGTGCTAAACCACAATAAAACAAAAGCCATGCTCTTCTCCAATCACCAAAACAAAATAGGCATACTCCACTCACCATACAAACCTCTGCGGAATTACACTGGACCAAGTAAATACTTTCAAATACCTTGGCATCACTTTTGACAAGGGCTCACCTTGCAACCCACATTGACAACACTGCGAAAACAGTGAACCAACGCTTGAATACTATTCCGTAATCGTCAATATCTAAATCAAGCGGCATTGAGAATAGCTATACAGAGTTCCATAATCTCAATCATTGACTATGGCCTTATTATTTATGGCTCAGCTACCTCCACTGCTCTAAGGCGATCTCAATCACTCTAAATAAGGCCTGCCGGCTCCTCACGGGGCTCAAAGACTGACTCACACGTGTGATCTGTACTATGAATCAGGCTGGTTGAACCTATCAAATCGTCTTATTTATCTCACCTGCACAATGGCAAAATCTATCTTGGGACTGACTCCATTATGTATTCCAAACCTTCTCCGACTGAATCTGGCTCACGACCCTCCACCAGATCTGAACGCCAACCTTTCCTGGTTCGAGATGCGGACTGCACAGGGACAAAGATCTTTCGCATACAGGGCCCCGACATGGTTCAATGCGCTTAGTCCACCTACTCTATCCTCATCCTCGCTTGAAGCTTTCAAATCCATGCTCTATGCCCACCTCACCACCACTAGCAACTGTGACTGCGCTAGATAAAGACTACTACTCCTTATGTCCATCCTCACATCTGATGCCTCTTCCTCCCTGACTAATGAACCTCTGGTACCTCTACTACTTCCTGTCTCCCACCCAAACTCCCCCCCTTTTTCCTGTCCCTCTCACTTTCTCTCCGCTCACCACCTTTCCCTCCTCTCTAGCCTCCTTTTGGCACCTAATGATCACCCTCTCCTGGAAGTTTCCTTAACCTCGAAATTGTCTACCGCTTGAACCTGTTATAGCTTGTTTTCTATGAAACTTAAAAACGTTACTGCCTTAAACTGTTAATAGCAAATTTATGATGTAACTTTCCTGTCTGGTTTTACCTGTAATGTGTATCGTGCTTTGTTAAATGTTCTTTGTGACGTGGAACCTTTGTAAAAGAGCCCTGGCTCAAAGGTATTAATTCCTAGACTAATAAATTAAACTAAACTATATGCTTCTAATTGGCTTATGCCCAACAGGCCCATCAAGTTATACTTGAACTACAGATATAGTTAGGGTAAGGTAGGAGACAACAGAGAAACAATCCAGCAAACACATTGACTCAAGCAAGAAGAGAGAAAGAACAAAAGAAAAGTGTTACGGAGTCTACACACCATAGAGGAGAATACGTGGCGTGAAGCATGCCAACCTCGATTTGCCTATGCTCTTAAGTAATAGGAGGGTTCAGTAGCGGGGGGGGGGGCACTCTGCAAATATGTGAGTGAAGATATGCATCCCACTTTGTATGGTACTTGGTCAGTTTGCCTCTAGCTGCTGCCGTCAGTCTTTCAAATGTGGTCAGTCTGACCATGGCCGCCCGCCATTGAGAAAGTGTGGGGGGCAGAGGTTGCCTCCATTTCACAAGTAGAGCTCTCTTTGCTTCCATGACAGCAACAAGGAGCCAGGCCTTATTAGAAGGGGTAAGTGCATTAATTGAGAATGTATCTCCTAACAGCAGGGAGTAGTGATGCAGGGACAACGGAGTACCCACTATTGTAGAGCAATCCTTCAGGACTGAGGTCCAAAAGGTGCGAATAGTTGGGCACAGCCAGAGTATGTGATATAGGTGGGCCGAGGAAGAGTGACATCTCCAGCAGCTATCCTGAGGGATTATCTTACGCCTGTGTAGGACTGTAGGAGTTTGGTACCATCGGAGAAGAATTTTTAATTGGACCAGCTGACTCCTGGAATCTACATAGGCCATGTGGGCCAGTCTGAGACAGTCCGACCACTGTTGTGGAGATAAGTTATGCTAGATATCTTGCTCCCATGCAGCTCTGCTGGGAAGAGTGACATCCAGCTGGGAATCACTGAGACTTCCGTAGATAACACTCACGAGGCTCTTTCCTCTTTTGGGCAGGGAGATGTTGTTCAGACAGCTCCAGGGGGACTGAGGAGGCCATTTTTTAAGTAGAGGGGTCACAGCGCTACACAGTTGGAAAAACTCCCAGAAATCTTGGTTTGGTAATTTATATTTAGTTTTAAGCTGCTCAAAGGACATCACTGTACGCGTATTTGGTATTAGCAGGTCAGCTATCATCTGTACACCTTTAGATGCCCAAGAAGCCCAGTGAAGCGGCATACGATCCACTCTTACAAGTGGGTTATCCCAAATCGGGGCGTAGCCTAAAAAGGGAAGATGATCCGAGATAGGAACACCAGTTAGGCCCATTGCACGTCCCCACAGTGCACATGAATTTGCCATAACTGGCGTGAGTTAGGAGTTAGTCGGCTTCCTGTTAGATAACAAAGAGTAAAGGGGGGTTCCTTTTGCCAATGAAGCTTCCAGCACCGCCCACTGAGGAGGGGGAGCATGACGAGGAACAAACCACGTCAAGGTCTGAGCCATATTAAAAGCCAGATGGTATCCCACAGACCAGGGGAGCCCGAGCCCTCCCTTCACCCAATGTGCCCGTAGTTTCACTCTGCCCACCTAGGGAGGCCCCCTTCCCATAGAAGCAGTGCCACCAGCCTATCAAAGGCGTGGAACAGTTTCTGGGAGAATGGAATTGGGAGATTATTCAACAGGTAGGAAACCCTCGATAAGATAAGCATTCTAACTGCCTCCACTTTACCCTTTAAAGTTAGCCGCAATTTCCTCCAGCGGTGAACCTCCGCTGTAAGTGCTGTTAAGAGAGGAGAAAAGTTGGCCGTTTCAAGGTCCTTCCAGGCTGCTGTAATATTGATGCCCAAGTAAGGGAAGCCTTGCGGCGCCCAGGAAATATCCATGCCCGTTAGACACTGTCTACTACATTTCTTATTTAAGGGAGACAATAGGGTTTTCTTTTGAATTACCGTGAGGCCAGATATCTTAGCGAACTCTTGCAATATAGATAGGACAGGTGGGAGAGAGGATTGTGGGTCAACTAGAGAGAGAAGCATATCATCTTCATGTGCATTAACTAAGTACGAGGTGTTCCCCACGGGAATAGCTGTTACAGTTGGAGTATTGGTCAATGTTCTAATTAAGAGGTCCAGAGCTATCAGGAATAAGAGTGGCAAGAGTGGACACCCTTGCCTGGTACCTCTTTGGAGGGTAAAGGAGGAGGAGATATCCTTGTTGGTAAGGATTCTGGCCGAAGGCAGATTGTACAGCGTACGTACCCACAAGCGAAATTGGGGTCCGAATCCATAGTGCTGTAGAGTCTGGTGCAGATACTCCCACTCCAGCGAGTCGAAAGCCTTAGCAAAGTCTACCGACAAGGCTGCCATGGGAGCTTCGGCATGAAGAGCTAGCCATGTTAGGTTTAACATAAGGCGTAGGTTGTCTGCGCTTGATTTTCCTTTCAAGAACCCCGTTTGGGAGGGATGGATCAGGTTTTGAAGCACTGGGGACAGTATAGTTGCTAGAATTTTAGCTAGTATCTTGGTGTCAACCAAGAGGAGAAAAATAGGTCTGTAATTTGCACACAACAGATTGTCCGTGGCTTTCTTGGGTATTAGTGATATAAGGGTCTCGCGCATAGTGGGGGGGGGGGAGTACCGCTTGACTGGGCTTCTTGGAAAGCCTGAAGTAAGGGGGAAGGAATCTCGTCCTGCAGGACTTGGTACAATTCGGCAGGTAGCCCATCCAGCCCAGGAGCCTTTCCTTTGGCCATGTGAGAAAGTGCAGACCTTAGCTCCTCCCGGGTAATAGGAGCATCCAGCACAAGAGCCTGCGCCTCCGAGAGCATAGGAGGCTGTGCCCCACTGCAGAAGCTTTGCAGCCACTGAGATAACTCTGTAGCCGACAGGGAGCTCTTAGATTGATATAAGTCCTGATAAAATATTTTCATAACTTCATTGATATCTTTTGGTGTTGTGGCCACCTTCCCCTCTTTGTTCTTTAAAGCTAGGATTCTGGATGCAGTCTGTTACTTCCATAGGCAGTATGCTAACAATTTCCCCCCTCCCAGAACCTGTGTTTAGCACGGGTGAGTTGCCACTCCGCCTTTCTGTTCAGCAGCACATTAAGTTTATATTTTAGGCCAGTGATGTCAGCTAAGAGAGGGGAGTTAAGTGGATTGGTGGGTGTCAGTTTAAATCGTTCCTCTAGAGACACCAGATTATTTTGGAGCTCAGTTATTCGTTTTGCTCTTTCTTTGTTTTTGGCCACAGAGTAGGCAATAATTCTCCCCCGTATGACTGCCTTAGGCCCCATCCACACTACACCGCTTGCGCCCGGTGACAGATGCAATCCGTTATGGCCGCGGAGCAGTGCAGTGCATCCACACCTCGGTGGTGTCCGTTACGGGACCGGCACTGCCGGTCCACACGTCAGGATACAGGCGACCATTACAGCGCGCCGATCCTACAATGCAGCTCGCGCTCAGCACTCTTTGTGAGCCTTGCAGGATCGAGTACCTGCAGTCCAGACTACTGTCGTAACGTCCCAGGGCAGGACCGGTTTCATAACCGTTGTGGAAACCACCTCATATCATAGGTGGTTTCCACAATGGTTACGAAAATGCCTCCTGTAACGTTACCAGTGTAAACGCACGCCATTACTGATGCGTTTACACCCTCTGTAACATTATAGAAGGGTTTTTGGGCTGCAGTGTGGACAGGGCCCAAAAGGCCTCCCAGACTGTGGCTGCACTGGTTTCCCCAAGGGTGCTAACTGAAAAGTAGGAGAGGGCTTCCTTTTTTATATACTCCCAGAAAGCTGCGTCCTCTATTAGTAATGGATTGCATCTCCATCTTGTAGAGTTCGGGCTCTGCCCTTGGGGAAAGAAGGTAATCATTACAGGGGCGTGGTCCAAAATAATAATACTGTCAATAGTGGGAGCTATGACCCCTGGCATTGCAGCATGACTGGCGAGCCAGAAGTCCAGTCTACTGTGCGTCCCATGCACTGTAGAATAGTACATGTAGTCACGCCCACTCGGATGGTTAATCCTCCACGGATCACCTAACCCCCAGTCTGACATCAAGGAGTTTAGGGCCTCCAAAACTCTCGGGTGAGACTGTGGTGTAGGTACTGATTTGTCTAAGAAAATGTCACGTACTAAATTGTGATCCCCTCCTAACAGAATCGGAATGTCCTGCTCATCCTCACTGAGCTCTGCAAGAGCTTGGCTCACTTCAGAGTAAACATCCCCCGTATCCGTGTTAAAACCATATACATTGGCTATCAGTGCCTTACCCCCAGGATACGCCAGCTTAACCACTAACCACCTGCCCAATGAATCCTGGCGTTGACCTTCCACCGTCCACGGGCCTGACTTCCGTAGGAGGATAGCCACTCCCCTGGATTTTGTGGATGCACAACTGGCCAACACCGTACCCACCCTCAACTTTTTTAACCACTGCACTGTGCAGTTGGTAAGGTGCATCTCCTGTAATAGTGCAATGTCCGCTCCCAGCTTATGTAGATACTGTATTACCTTGGTCCGCTTTGCTGGATGATTGAGACCGCGCACGTTCCAGGAGACACAGCCCCATCTTTGCGACACTACTGTAGCTTGGGCCATAATAGCACCCTCCTATTACATAGCAAAGAGAATATGTGTACTCACCCAATCAGCAGGGGAGGGAAAGGTAGATGTTAGTAGAAGAATGAGACTACCCGGCTAGTGGCTTATAGATGGTCTGATGCCGCCGGAGAGCCTCTAAATCTCCAGGTGTGTAGGAACGACCGTATTGGTCAAACTACCTGCAGCAGTAAAGAGGTCTGCGCAAAGTGAAAAGATAAAAAGGGACAGAGAAAAAAAAAACAGAATTTATACACTTTAGCAATTTAGAGAGAAGAAGAAAAGAAAAAAAAACAGGGCAGAAAAGTGCCAACAAACAAGTGTCAGATAACCAGGTTAACCAGTAAATTGTTTATAATCAGTATCACACAATGATTCTGTCAGCTATCACTCAGTTACTGGCGCTAAGTTGGACATATGCGTAGGGGATAATGCCCCTAAGCCACACTGCTTCAGGCACCAAATGTTGCTCGGGCGGGAGACCCACTAAATCAAGTGTTCTGTCCCAGCCCGAATCTGCGGCTCCGGCTAGATGAGCTGCATCCAGCCTCCAGGAACGGCCTATAATCTAATACCTAATACCACCTCCCACCCTACCAGAGAATGGGGGGAAGGGGTCTCAGCCGAGGACACCCCACACTGGGGTAGGAAAAGGGGGGAGGGATAGGGAGGGGGAGGGGGGAAGGGAATCTGTCAATCCGCTTGAGAATTTTTAACAGTCATTTGACACATGGGGAGCGGGAGTGATCCGTAGGTGTCTGTACACTAGGTATCTCACACAAGGACACAGCAGTTGCTATCAAACGCACCTATGTGCACCATTTAGAAGTAGTCCGGGTGATGGGTTGCTCATACAGTGTAGGGTTGAGTCAGGAGTGCCGGCAGCTAAAGTTGTACCTGGGCTCGCAGCTCTGCCATTAATATACACGGGGTGCATATGGCGGCGCACCTATCTTAGCAGATGGGGAGCCAGCGTATTGGTGTCGTGAATCGGGCCAAGTAGAAGCCTTACCCATAAATAAGAGGTGTATGGGGGGAGGGGGAGCAGGTCACTATTCCCTAACCCCCAGTCGTGCCCTTGTGCTGCATTAAGTATGCTAATATGAACAGGGGTGCAGCAGGGGGGGTACCGCCCCACAACCCGGCTACCGCACAGCAGGAGTAACCCACCTTTCATCTATTGAGAATGATAATATAGGCAGTCCTCTGATTCTCAAGTCCCTGGTATGGACAGGGCTTCGGCAGAGGTCTTTAACCCCGGCTTCACAGCAGCACGGGTTGCCTTCTCCACGTCGTTCTCTTCCTCCTCCATCGCAGTCACCCAGTCAGTAGGTGTCAGGTCATCCTCCAGGGCCCCCATTGGTTCCTTCACCTTATCTGCTACTCTGTTTCTCTCCAGCGTGTTAGGATCTGCTTTCAGGAACTTGGCAGGTGGGGATGCAACTGCATTCTCCTGAACTAGTGGATGGGGACTTTTGGGACGGGCATGCTGTCTCGCTGTCAGTGGAGGGTCAGCTCCTTCAGGCATTTGTTGAGCTGAGGCATCTTTATGTGTTTCCAAGGCTTGTCTCGATACAAATCGCAGCAAATTTGCTTTAGTTTCATTGGGTGAGGAAGTCCATAACTGCCTCTGCGGTGGGGGGGCTGTATTGGTCGGACTTGTCCACCTGCAAAAATGGTCCTCTGGAGCAGCGCTACCTTTCTTATTGGTACCCTGTGATATTTTGCCCCTGGGCTCCCAGAGGCATCTGGGAGATGTAGTACCAGCCAGCATACCCGGCCATTGCCCTCTGATCCAGGCCTCCGCATCCCTCAGTGATTCTGCCACAAATGACTGACTGTCTTTACACATTCAACACTTTTTTAATCAACTTGTAAGCGCCCCGTCTTGCTGCAACCTCTTGCGAGAAGTCTCTGTAGATAGAAATGGCATGCCCCCTCCAAGACAGCTCCCCAACATCCCTTATAGCTTTCAACAGGCGCTCCTTAACTGATAAGCACAGCAAACAGGCTACAGTAGTCTGAGGACTTTTGTTGTGGTTCGAGTTGCTAGGGACCCGATAAGCATGCTCCACATTAACAGGCTCCTTCCAGCATTCTCCTATTAGCTGAGGAAGTCATTCACTTAGAAATTTCTCTAAATTAGGACCCTCTGCCCCCTCTGGTACCCCAAGAATACGAATGTTGTTCCTTCGTATACGATTCTCTTGTATTTCGGCCCTCTGCCACAAGTGCGCCAGCTTGGCTTCATGGTCCCTTAATTTGTGCAGGACATTCCGATGCTGGCCTTCCAGTTCCCCCACACGCTGCTCCAATACATTGTGTTGATCCTCTAACCTGCATACATCGGCGACATTGCTGCCAGTGAAGCACCGATGCTGTCCACCCTAGAGAGTAATGCCTCCAGCATTTTGGTTATATTGCCTAGAGCTTCCCCCACATTAGTCTGAGCTAGGGCACCCTTTATTGCCACCCCATTGCTGCTGCTCACAACTTGGTCCATCCTGCTGGTAAACTACCCCGTGTGAAAACAGCCAGGTGTTTAGAAAAGCTCCTTAAAGTTGTGGCTTGATCCACGTCTGTAGTTCAGCATAACAGCTGGCTGCCAGCACCCTCAATTTCTGTCCGGGCAGCCCAACACAGAATAAAGGTGCAGTCGCTCCGCAGAAAGAGAATTCCGGGGCGCTTCAGTTAGGAAAACTGCGGTTGGGCCTCTGCGGCCTACTTAGCAGCGACTCAGCTGACAATTACACAGTTCATCAGCTCTTCTGTGTGTTATTTCCCCCAAAATTGCTGTATTAGCGGGGACCGGGGGTGGAGGGGGGAAGGTCAGGGGCAAAAAACGCGCTTAAGCCATCACACCGCCGGTAGATGCTAAATTTCCATCGGGCTGGGGCAGAGCGATGGGTTTTAGGCTGCCATCTTCACTGGTTCCCACCGGAAGTTCCTGGGCCCAGTTTGTTTAAATTCTAATCATGTGTCAGTCGACCTTCTGATCGCTGATAACTTTCCTGGTGAATAAAAGATCACCGTGCATTCTTCTTGTTTCTGATGACATGAGATTAAAATTTGTTAGCCTCTCCTAATAACTTTCTGACACAGATCCGTGTATATATTTGGTTATTTTTCTTTGTACCTTTTCTATCCATGCAATATCTTTTTTTCTTATGCGGGGACCATAATTGGGAGGAATAGTCTAAAAGTGGGTGGATGTATGCCCTGTAAAGTGGTAAGGTTACTGATTGATGCCTTGATTTGATGTTGTGTCTAATTGCCAACCAAACTTTGTTTGCCTTGTTTATATTTGCTGTAATTTGCTTGTCGAAGATGAAATTATCAGATATTATGATGCCCAGATCTTTTTTGTCTTGCTGTTTATTTAGTATTTGACCATCTAGTATATAGTTAGTTTTTTGGATACGAATACCAAAATGAATAACACAGCATTCACTTAGGTTGCAGGACATTCCCCAGTCTTTAGCCCAGTTAGAAACTTTGTCCAGGTCGCTTTGAAGCATGTTTACTTCATCTAGGGTGTTACGAGGACCTCCCATCTTGCAGTCGTCGGCATGCTTAATTACCCAGCAATCTATGTTAGATGATAAATAGATAATGATGTAGCTGCTTTGAGAATGGCACACACAAACACTGTGCCCCATGTCATATACCCTATAGTTTATTGCTTGAAAAAAAAAAAATCTCCAAGAAAACCAGGTTGAGCTGTAATCACTTATTTCCAGATTTGGCTGGGGGGAAGGAGTACAGAGGAGTAAAATGGCTGTTCTGCAATAGTCATCTTGGAACAGTGCAGGCATATTGGTCAGTTAACATAAAGCACAGCAAGCAGGAATAACTACATATGAACATACGAAGAAGACAGTAGAAGAAGGCCATTTGGTCTGTCAGGTCTGATCATATTGCAGGGTCACAGCTTGAGCTAATAACCCTGCCATCCCTCCCCACTCCTCCCATCCTCCCTACCCATGATCCCTACCTTGCCCCTATGTTTATCCCAGCCTCTCTTAAAGCTGACCACTGTCTTCAACGAGATGACCTCTTCCGGCAGCACATTCCAAGTGTCCACCACCCTTGCTGTGAAGAAGTGCTTCTTGACTTCCCTCCTAAACATCCAACCCTCCAGCTTAAGACTGTGCTCCCTCATGTTATGGTTGCCACTCAACTTAGAGACTCTCCTTGTCCACCTTATTTATCCCTTTCAGGTACTTAAAGGTCCCAATCATGTCCCCCCTCTCTCTCCTGTCTTCCAGGGAGTACATGTTCAGTGCTCTCAACCTCTCCTCATGTGTGGAGAGAAATGTGATGTTCTACTTCAACCCATTATGTATTTGATATATACCACACCATTTGTAATGTTTTTACTGGTGTTTTGCCTTGTTTTAGCCTAAAACTGCCTTACTTTCCATTGTAAACTCTCTATCTGGCCCATTATTGGCTGTGTTCTATTTCCAGATTCTAAGTGGAAATAACATATTCTAAGTTAAATAAATTGTGTTCTAGGTAAAATAAATGGAGTTCTAAGTGAAAATATTTATCCCCAAATAACTTGATTCATTAACCCTAAGGTATTCACCACTGGTGTGGTGTAAAATACATCATAAAATGGGTAGGGAACTAACCAACATCCTGTCATGTCTTACTGCTTGCATAATGTTTATGTCTGATTTATTTGATACCTGGATAGGCTTAGTGAGCTAAAACCTATTTTCATAGGCAACCCACAACCTCAGTGAAACTTTCCAAGCAATACAAAATACAAATGTGGAACAAAATAAAACCACTACATGCAAATACAAACAAAATAAGTGCAGGTGAAGACTTTTTTTAAAAGATCAGCAGGAATCACAGTGTGCCAGGTATCTAGTACCCTGTAAATAAGTTAGAACCTCAGTTCTGGGCAGTTTGTGTTCATTTGCAGCATCTAAAAGTAGACGGAGCCTCGCTGTGTCTCTTGTTTTCACTGTCAATTCCTTACTTACCATAACTGTTCCAGAATTATCATCCCAGTTGTTTCTGCTTGCGCAGTGCAAAATGGCACACAAGGTAGTGGTAATTTGTGCCACTTTACCAAGGAACTAACCTGCTGTTGCATAGCTAAATGTAATTTCTTTTCATCAGGCAGTTCGCGAGATATTGTCATACAGTATCTTCAGGGGAAAATAAATGTTTTTGTTCAGAAAAGATTGCCCTAAATTGAACAGTTCAGATTACTGGTCGGTATTTCAAGATTAGAGGCTAGGGACATTGAAGCTATGCAGTTGGATAGCTGGACAAGACCACTAATGTAAAAATCAACATCTTTCTTCATCGCTTTGCTGCCATATTTCGTTTTAGGGCAGAACATGGAAGGACAAGCACACAGGGCAAAGACAATATATTTTGCCATCCTTGATTGATGGAGAACGATAATAAACAGCTCTCTGGAATGTTGCTGCCAGGCAGCTACTCTGAGTTGAAAGGTATCCTTTTTAGATAGAGGCAAAAAGCTTTATGTGGAACCTTTTAGTTCAAGTATACAACTGTCTTAAGTCTTATTCTGAAACAGTTAACCTTTGGCTTATTTACTGTTTAAAGTTCATGTCTGACATACCCAGTAACTTCACTTCACATATGAGCTTTGTTTTTGACTGTGCTGCAGAGGGAGTATTCCAAAAGCCAGGTTCGGAAATATGTTCTTCATTTTTTTTTTTAAGGCCCTTATCTTAACCTATTCACAGTCACTTATTCTCAAAACCTATGAGTACTCTGGAGTTTTCTTAGAGTGAGTCAGCTTTTTTTGTCATTTATGTGCCTGGTGTCACATTGCTTACCCTGCCGTCAGGGTAGGAACTATCTCTTTCTTTGACGTCTTTTCAGAATTCATTCTTTCTTCAATTTAGACTTCATTTTCCTCATATATCTCTTCTGAAACTTCCAGATTGTCTGCCACTATAATCCTATCATTTCTGGCTATGTATTTCAGACATGAATACTGCATTCTGTGCATAGATAGCCCCCTTCCCAACACACACACACACACACACACACACACACACACAAACACACAATTCAGGGTGAGGCTTCCAAGATATTGTTTGGCTTTCATGAGGAATCCTTTGTGTAGTGCAGTTCATTTTTGGGCCGGGGGGGGAGCCTCAAAAACATCCTTGTACCAAATTCAGAAGGCATTCCAGGTTTCTTGAAGTCAGGTACTTCCCAGGTGTCCCAATTTTGCGAAATACCAAATGTTGAATGTTCATATAAGATATTGCTGGTAAAATATGCCTTCCTTCAAGAAAAAGAAAGTATTCTTGTTCCACATTTGACAAGCTACTGTATACGTTACCGAATTTACTTTTTTTCTGTTATGGGAAACGTATACATAGCCCCATGGGACATTTATGTTTGTAAAGGACATTAGGCCCATCATGTCGATCACCCCCCCCTTCATAAGCAGGTGTAACCCACAGAGGGCGCTACCCTTAGGGCTACTACCCCTGCCTGCCTCAACTGTGACAGGGTGAGGGGCCCAGATCCGTTGACGGGTGCCTCCACCCAGAGGTCGGGGTCAAAACAGTCAAGATTGACTCGGTCACAGCCCTCTGGGTTACTGCAACCCCCCTTTTGTCCCTCTAGTGGCTCACTCAGAGTAATGACAATACTTTTCCCTGGTTCACTTACCCCCCACCGGCTCGTATCTCTCCGCTCACTCCAGGGACCCCCTGGAAAGTAAGGTACCATTATTACACTTTCACTGTACAGTATATCCTCAGTAAAACACAATCCAGCCAGGGTATAAGTGCAAAACAAACAATCTTATTTATTTAAGGGGGGGAGAATCAAGGTGATTGGCTTATCACTATACTTATCTACCTAGGGCTCTGTGTATAGGCCTAAACCTAGTAATTACTGTCCCTGGGTACCCAAGCCCTAATGGCTAGTCCCTTGTGGCAGCTGGTTGAGGCCCTGACACAAATGAACCTTACTGTCCCGAACAGATCAGAATGAGCAGGAGGCTTGCTTAGTGCAGGCAGCAGTATACTGAAATGATTTGGTTGGTCTGGCCACTTGTCTGAAAGATTACCAGGGAGCTACCCTGACCCAGTACTCACACCTCCAGCAGATAACCACTCCTTCACCACTTGCAGGGCTGAGCCTGAGCTCTGAAAACCTCCTCACACATTTATATGGCAAACAACAGAGGGGTACCATACCAGGCAGCTGCTTCCAAGACCCACACGAACTCACAGCAGATTCAGGTGCTACAACAGCAGCTTCAACTTTCCAATGGACCGAGCGCGATTCAGCAGATTCTCCAGTCCTCCACAGGTTGAGCCTGGTAGGTAGCTGTACTGACACACAGCCTCCTCTGACCACACGCCGACGGATTTAGTCCGATACCGCTGGCAATTCAAAACGGCCGCCTCAGGTCTTTCACGCGCTCCCAGCGAAAGCACTCAATGGCGCAGAGGCTCAGAGCTCCTTTCTCCTTCTCAGTCACAACGCATCTGCCCCCTTAGAGCCTGGGGCACTCCTCTAGGTTCGGGCATGCCCGATTCCATTGGTTGGCAATACCTGCCAGTCGATGACTCCTCCTCTCAATGGTGCGAAAAAGCACCATAGCCCATAATGCCTTTCCCAAATTACAAGCAGTTTCTCGATTGGTCAGACGGCTCTGCAGAATCCCAAGGTACTGATTGGTCCAATTCAGCAGTTCAGGACCAAAATGGAGGAGACAATCAAAACAGTCTTTGCTGCAAAGGAAACAGGTTAGAACAAACACATTATCATTAGTACTCCACGCTGTCATCAGTAACCAAGTACATCCTTCCAGAGGCCTCCCACTGCACAACCTAGCGAGGGCAGTACAGAGCACTTACTGGGCAGTCCGGGTGGGACTCGGGCATACAACCACACAGTCCCCCTCTGTTTAGCTAAATATGACTGCAAACACGCAGCCCTTAAAGAGACAGTATACGGAGGCTTTAAAGGCACTCACTGGCTACCCATTTAAACGGCTTAAACGCCGAACACCAGCCAGGTGTAACCCCCCTGCAAATGGGGGTTCCCAAAAGACTTCCAGGAGCTTGCTTGAATGCTCCAAGCCTGAATGGTGTTTGGCGTTTAAGCCATTTATCAGTGAGTGTTTTAGAACCTCTGGTACTGTCTTTAAGAGCTGTCTGCTTGCAGACATAATTAGTTGTATGGGGACTGTGTGTTTCTTTGATTGAGTACCACTCAGCTGCTGCCAATTCACCCCATTTTGCAGTCACTAGAGTGCAAGGGAACCTGTCTGAAAGATGTAACTGATTGCCAGAAATCATTTACAGTAATAATAAAATTACAGTTTGTCTTACTGCTTTCTTTGCAGTCAGAACTGTCTGCCTAGTTCCCATTCTGGTTTTGAACTGCTGAACTGGACCAATCAGTGTGGGGTAAACTAGCTCTAAAATGATGCCTGGACGAATCAGAACTTGGGACTCATAATCTGGAGCCAGCCACAAGAGGGGTATTGTGGGCAGTGACTCTGGAGATGTAGTTTAGACTTCGTTGCCTTTTGGACCAACAGCAGCAGTCTATTGTGAGTGACAGCCAATCCAGTCAAGAACTGGGAGGAACTCAAAGGAAGTGCCCGGTTTTGTCTGTTGGGAGTTTCAGTTTGAGATCTGAAAGTGAAGGAAAGAAACCCTGTGCTCCTTCAGTGCACAGTTTCAGTCAAAAACGTGTGAAGGCCCAGAGTTCCGTCTACAACTTGTGTAACTGCTTGTTAGGACTGAATCCGTCTGTGAAAAGAATCAAAGGATCTCTGAAGAGTAGAAACCAGGCTCACCCTGTAGAAGACTGAAGAAATTGTTGAATTACACTCGGTCTGTCAGGAACTGAATCTGCTGTGTGTTCTCCCGGGTATTGTGCAGTAATTGCGATCGGGATACAGATGCAGCCTGCCTGGTATAGTACTTTCTTTATATGGATGTGTGAAGAGGTTTGTGTACCTCAAGTGAGCCCTGCTGACATTGAAGGACCCTATCTTATTTGGAGGTCGTGAGTACTAATTCAGGGTTGCTCCCTGTTGAATTGCCACATTAAATCCAAATGGAATTACTGTACTGCTGACTGTTTAATTCTCCTTTTCTCTGTGTGAAGAGGCCCCTACCAGCTGCCACGGTTTGGACTAGCCACTAGGGCTTGGGTACCCAGGGACAGTAACTGATAGGGATAGGCCTGTGCACAGAGCCATAGGTAGATTATTAGAGTGATAAGCTAATTAACCTGATTTCCCCTGTCCTTGTTATATCCCCTAAATAAATCAGAGCTGCTTTGTTTCAGCAAAGTTATACTGCCTGAGGTATTTGTCTATGTTAAAGTACTGTACTGTGATTGTTGCACTGTATCTCATTTCACAGGAGGTCCCAGTGCGGAACCAGACCTGGGGTAAGTGTATACTGTGAAGGTAATTCTGATATATTGTGTGGGCCACTAGTGGGAAGAAGGGGTTGCAGTGTCCCAGAGGCTGTGACAAGTTAGTTTAACTATTGCAAACCCCTGACCTCTGGGTGGAGGCACCATCCATTGATCCAGGCCCCTCAACCTGTTAGTGGCAAATCAGGCAGGGTAGTAGCCCCTGGGATAGCGCCATCTAGGGGTTACATCTTGGAGGCTCACCGCTGGGATTGTGTGTCCTCTAGTGGCCATATTCTGAACCACTGTTAAGAAAAAAATGGGTACCCGACAGAAGTGGCTGTGCACGGCTGGGTGAGTGGTGTACTGGGGAGGAGATCGACCCCAAAATGCTATGCTTATCCTGGACATCCCCTGGGTATCAATACGGACACTGTGCAGGAGTACTTTCCAAGGTGGAAGGTTTACAAAACCCTGTGGTGGTGGGTCGGCATGCTAATCTGCTCACCCCACTTTCCTGCCCTAGTAGAGTTTAAGGATCCATGAAGTAGCTCCAAAGTGCCACAGACCATTACCCCAGAGGAGCCCTCACTGCTTGGAGTGATAACTAAGGACAGTAAAGACCAGGGGAATCAGCCCCACCACTATCTGAAACTTTTGAGGAGAAATTTGCTGAATGGTTGCTGGGAGGGGAAAACTGTGGAGGACTTGAAGAAACTATTCTTTCCACCTGGGGTGTTCCTCCCAACACCCTCTCCTGCTCCAGTGCCCGTAATGGTGGCTGAACCAATGCAGACTCCTATTTCTGCACCTGCCATTAGTCCGACTCTTACCGAAGGTTGAGGATCTTCTTGGCACCTCCCCACCCCCAAGGGAGGATGACTGGGAGACCTGATAGACTATGTTGCCCCCAAATTGCTAGAATGGCAATGCTCGGAAGGTGAAAAGCGAAAGAGGGTTAGTGAGAGCCTTCGAGGTCCTGCCCTGGCTACCATCCGTGCTAAACGGGCCAGTAACCCTGAAGCGACTGCACAGGCTATCTTGAGGCCTTGGAGAATGTGTATGGGGCCCAGATTCTGATGAGGACCTATGGTGGAGAGTAAGAGATGCACAACAGTACCAAGGGGAGTTGTTGTCTGTGTATGTATCTCGGCTGGAAAAATTGTTGCAAGAATGCCTCAGAAAGGTAGTTTGCCAGCGATTGAACTGGACCGAACCAGGCTGGACAGGATCCTAAGTCTGCCCCCTTCTCAGAACTGCTGTTGCTTCAGTTACACCTGGCAGATCGACTGGAATCCCCACCTCCTATGATGAGTTAATGAGAGAAATTCGGGGAGTTGAGAAAAGCGACCTCGGGAGGGACCTGCACCAATAGCTGCAGCACGACCCGAGGAGTGACTGAGGTGACCCATCAAGTGAAGTTCAGGGGCAGAGGTTGGCAGTCAATGAGTGCTCTGACAAGGAAAAAGATAAGTCACAATGGGCGAACTGTTGAGAGAGATCCGGAATTCAAAACAGTCCTTTATGAAGGCCACGCCTGCAAGTACGGGCTCCTGACCTATATCCGACTGCATCTGCATAGGGGTGGGGGTACCACCCATGTATCTCCTGCTGATAACAGCCCGAACTCGATTCCTTGACCATGGAAGTGAGAAACTGACGAGATGTCTCCAAATGCTTATCACGCCGACAGACAGAGATGGCACCAAGGTTTCCAGTTAGTAATACCCGCCCTGGCTCCCAGTGGGCGCCTCGGCCAGCTCAAACTCCAGAAAGTATGTTTTGCTATAATTGTGGGAAGATGGGCACATGAAAGGAATGCCAGTCCCAAAAGACACTGACAAAGTTGCATATAGGCTACAAGGAGAGCTTGGAGAAGAAATCAGTGGTTAAGAGGTGCACGACATGATCCCAGTGAGGCACCAAAAATGCTAACTACACGTCCTTTTGTGGCAAGGTCAGTTGCTCAGGCCCCACTACCCCCTCTCCAGACTGGTCCAGAATAGTGGGTCCCTCCATGGAGACCACTGTAAAGGTGAACAGTGTCTACAAGAGCTATATTAGACAGTGGCTCCCAAGGACAATTATGTTCCAAGATTGGTATCAGAAGCATTTGTCAGACATACCCTTACAACCATTAGAAGGACTGCATGTATGAGGGTTAAGTGAGAAGGCCTACCCCTATTCCGGTATATCCGAATTCTGGCTGTCTTTTCCCACCTCCGTGGCTGGAGGCCGAACAAGTAGAGACCCTAGCCTTAGTGTGTCCCCCACTGGACTGTATGATGGTGTCCCTTTGTTGATTGGAACAAATGCTCATATGTTCGGAAGGCTGGCACAGTTGTGTTATGAAAACAGGGGTCAAAGACTAGTAGAGCTTTAAGAGTTCGGCTTTAATTAAGAAGGCCTATGAGGCACAGAGAGATGCTGAAAAACAGAACCAGAGGAACCGGTCGAATTGTATGGAAAGAAGGATCCTGAGTCTCTGATCCTGGCCCAAATGCCCAGTGTACCTTACAGGGAGAGGTCCGTATCAGAAAGGATGTTAAGAATAAAATATTAATGTTGGATGCACCAGGCATGGAAAATTGCCAGAGGGACTGCTGGTCAAGCTCTAGTATTTTGCCTGCTAGAGCCCATGCTTATGCCAGAAGGTAATGGTCCAAGTTCATAATGTGTCTGAAAGAGACATTCGAGTAAACAGAGGTTGCATCCTGGCTAATGTGCATTGTGCAGACACTGCAGTGCTACCCAGCAGCAAGAGTTCAAGGAAGAATGACAGAGTAACGCCTGACTTGTTTGATTTCGCAACTCCCGCTGCCAGCTGAATGGAAAGTGGAGATCAGTGAGAAGCTTGCCCAGAGAGACCAGGTGTTTTCTTTTAAAGGAATGGGACGTAGGATGCGTGCTAAGGAGCTGAGCACAATATCCGCTGCATGACGAAAGACCATTTCGTGAGAGGTCTCGACGCCTGGCACCTGCTGATATAGATGATGTGGAGACGGCATCTGCAAGAGATGTTAGCGGCTGGTGTAATACAAGAATCCAAAGCCCTTATGCTTCCCCATTGTGGTAGTGAGGAAAAAGAATAGGACAGTAAGGATATGCGTGGATTATCTTTTATAAACCGGGCGGACTATCCCTGATCAGCACACAATGCCCCGCATTCAGGATGCTTTGGACGCCTAAGCGGGAGCAAGTGGTTCTCTGTGCTGGATCTCCAGGTGGGTACTACCAGATCCCGATGGCCCCAGAGGACCGTGAGAAGACAGCCTTTATCTGTCCGGCTTGCCTTCTCGAATTCAGAGGATGCCTCCAAGGGATTTCAAGTGCCCCAGCCACTTTTCAACGATTGATGGGCGTGCAGTGGGGGACATGAACTTACTAGAGTGCCTGGTATACCTAGATGATGTTATTGTGTTTGGCAGCTCACTGGAAGGAACATGAGAGCAGATTATTTAAGGTATTGGATCGACTGGAGGACTTTGTCAAACTGTCCATTGATAAGTGTCAATTCTTTCAAACATCAGTAAAGTATGTGGGACACATAGTATCCACCGAGGGAATAGAGACCGACCCAAGTAAAGTTGAGGCCTTGACCACCTGGCCACAGCCCAAAATCTAAAAAGAACTGCAAAGATTCCTGGGATTCTGTGGTTATTATCGGCGTTTCATCAAGGACTATTCAAGAGTGATCCGCCCTTTACTTAACCTTACTGAAGGGTATCCCCCAACCCACAAAAAATACCAAAAGTCAGCGTCCCTCAAGACTGAAAGAGTGTATTTTCATCCGAGTGAAGTATTTGGGGCCGCTGGACCCTGATTGTGAGACTGCTTTTCATGAGATCATATATCAACTTACCCATGCTCCAGTGCTGGCCTATGCCGATCCAAGAAAACCTACGTCCTGCACACTGATGCTAGCTTGCAAGGGTTGGGGCTGCTGTACCAAGAGCATCAGAATGGCCTGAGACCAGTGGCCTTGCCAGTAGAAGCCTGACCCCATCCGAAAAGAACCATCCTGTACATAAGTTAGAGTTCCTAGCTTTGAAGTGGGCTATTGTTGACCAATTCCATGAGTACTGTTGGGGCTAAAATACTAGTAAAACTGACAATAATCCTTGACCTATGTGCAGACTCCCGCTAAGTTGATGCCACTGGCCACAGGTGGCTTTCTGCAATATCTACATATGACTATGCTCTCGAATACCGAGCAGGTCTGAACCACATAGATGCTGATGCTCTCTCCGGAGGCCTGTTCCCAGAATGATTGGGTCCGATTGGCAGAACCTGACATTCGGGCACTCTGCCGGAAGTTTGACAGGAGGAACAATGTCCACGGACGCAGTGGACTGCATGGTGGATTGCTTGGGACCTCTGAGAATTGCATACACTGCTGCTTATTGCCACTTTCTGCAATAGACATTGGTGCACTGCCTCAGCTGGACAATGACAGTATTCGCGCGGCTCAATCCCAGCGATCCTATGATCAAATCAGCTTTAGAAGCCCTCTATGCAGGAAAGATGTGTCCAAATTACGCCCACTGATTTGAGAACTGCACTGTTATACAAAGAAGGTCCTAAGTTGAAACTGATCAATAAACTGTTATATAGAGAAACAGTAGACAGAGGGGACAAGTAGACAAACAACAACTGGTGCTGCCCACTGCCTTCGAGACTCAGTATTGAGGTCCTTGCACAACCACATGGGGCACCTTGGTATAGACAGAACACTTGACTTGGTGAGATCCAGATTCTATTGGCCTAAGATGGGGGCTGATGTGGAGCAACACATACGAACTTGTAGTCGCTGCTTACAGAGGAAAGCTTTGCTCCAGAGGGCTGCCCCTTGTTAACATAACCACCAGTGCACCCATGGAGCTGGTCTGTATTGATTTTTCTGAGTTTGAGTCAGATCAAAGAAATATCAGTAATGTGCTGGTGGTCACTGACCATTTCACGAGATATGCCCAAGCTTTCCCCACCAAAGACCAGAAAGCATCCACTGTAGCCAAAGTACTGTGAGAAACTTTTTGTTCACTATGGGGCTCCACAAAGAATCCATTCTGATCAAGGGAGAGACTTTGAGAGTCGTCTGATCAAAGAGATGCTTTCTCGTGGGGGAGTGAAAGTCCAGAACCACTCTTACCACCCCAGGGGACCCACAGCCTGAACGTTCAACCGCACTTTGCTAGATATGCTAGGCACCTGCACCCAAAGGACAAGCCTAGATGGAGCCAACAAATTAGCACCCTGGTACATGCTTATAACTGCACCAAAAAGTGATGCCACTGGGTTCTCCCCTACCGCCTGATGTTTGGAAGAGAAGCTCGACTACCGTAGATGTGTGTTTTGGGGTCTCTCCTGATGGGGTTCAAGCTGACAACTATTTACAGTATGTGCAAAATTAAGGCCCAGCTAACTCATGCGTACCAACTGGCTCAAACCATGGCTGCCAAAAGAATTCAGCCAACAAAGAAAGGTATGATAAAAGGTGAAAGCACAGGAACCCAGGAGGGAGATCGGGTATTGCTAAGAAATCTGGGACTGCATGGCAAACACAAGATTGCTGACAGATGGCACCATCTCCTCACATTGTAGTGGGCAAACTAGATGATCTGCCAGTGTACAAAGTAAGGCCTGAGAACAATTCAAAAGATGTAAAAACAATGCATAGAAATCATTTACTACCCATTGACAAATCCTGATTGAGTCTGAGCCCCCAGAAGATGCCCCTCTGGACCAGTGACTAGAGCTGCTGCTAAGAAAAGATCAGGAAGTCTGCACCTACAGAAGCAGAGTTAAAGTGTTCCCTGCACAAGTCCCAGTTGAGCATGACTGTCAGTCCATATCAGAAGAAAGTGAGAGTGACTTTGAATACTATCCTTCTTACGAACTGAGTCAATTGTTTCGGGCAATCCCTAGTCAATACTGGAGACAAAGCTGGGCCTTCTGGACTGTCTATGCCCCAGCTTCATCCCTGGAGCCAATGCCCCAGAAAGTGAAGTGCAAAGCATCAGATCAGATGAAATGGAATCATTGTGCATGGTTGAACTGTTTGAGCTTCAGGAGGAAATGATAATTGGGGCAGACTGGTGATACATCTAACAAGAAGAGTATTTTGAGTGCCCTGACAGTCCACTGCCAGTGTCCGAAAGCTCTCCATGCGAGCCAAATGTTGTGGACTCAGAAACTGTAACTCCTGGAGCTGAAAGTGCCCCAAGTTCTAGCCTCTCTACCCCATGGAGACTCCCTGACAAGTGTGGACAATGCTGAAAATGAGGCTCAGAGTGCAGAGACTGTAACAGTTCCCCTAGAAAGACTGGTCGAGCTGTAAAGCCTGTGGTGCACTCTCAGTTATGATTCCTTGGGAGGCCTGTGGATTTGCCTCAATGTTGTCCATAAAGAGTGTATGTGTCCCGAGCTCACTGCCCAAACTGAGCATCAGTGCTAACTCCAAGTTACTTGTGTTGCCCTCTAAGTATGGTGCCCTTGCCCCATCCAGCCCCAAGGTAACTGATAGGAAGGGTCCTCTCAGGTTTCATGTACAAGAGGTACATAACTTGAGTTATGGTACAATGTGTGTGTTATACTGTGTAAAGAGTGACGATTGCAATGTTTCAGAAATGGTTCTTGGTAAAATGATGTATTGACTGATGATTACATGTGTGAGCCTAATGCAAATGTATATGGTTGCAGTTGAAACTTATGGGTACTTGCTTGACGCGGACGTCAAGCTTTTCCCAGGCCAGAAGGGTGTAACCCCTGCAAATGGGGGTTCCTAAAAGACTTCCAGGAGCTTGCTTGAATGCTCCAAGCCTGAATGGTGTTTCATGCTTAAGCCATTTATCAGTGAGTGTTTTAGAACCTCTGGTACTGTCTTTAAGAGCTGTCGTTTGCAGACATAATTAGTTTGTATGGGGGACTGTGTGTTTCTTTTGATTGAGTACCACCAAGCTGCTGCCAATTCACCCCATTTTTGCAGTCACTAGAGTGCAAAGGAACCTGTCTGAAAGATGTAACTGATTGCCAGAAATCATTTACAGTAATAATAAAATTACAGTTTGTCTAACCTGCTTTCTTTGCAGTCAGAACTGTCTGCCTAGTTCCCATTCTGGTTTTGAACTGCTGAACTGGACCAATCAGTGTGGGGTAAACTAGCTCTAAAATGATGCCTTGGACGAATCAGAACTTGGGACTCATAATCTGAGCCAGCCACAAGAGGATTGATGGGCAGTGACTCTGGGAGATGTAGTTTAGACTGTGCCTTTGGACCAACAGCAGCAGTCTATTGTCAGAGTGACAGCCAATCCAGTCAAGAACTGGGAGGAACTCAAAGGAAGTGCCCGGTTTTTGTCTGTTGGGAGTTTCAGTTTGAGATCTGAAAGTGAAGGGGAAAGAAACCCTGTGCTCCTTCAGTGCACAGTTTCAGTCAAAAAACGTGTGCAAGGCCCAGAGTTCCGGTCTACAACTTGTGTAACTGCTTGTTAGGACTGAATCCGTCCTGTGAAAAGAATCAAAGGATCTCTGAAGAGTAGAAACCAGGCTCACCCTGTAGAAGACTGAAGAAATTGTTGAATTACACCGTCTGTCAGGAACTGAATCTGCTGTGTGTTCTCCCGGTATTGTGCAGTAATTAGCATCGAGATACAGATGCAAGCCTGCCTGGTATAGCTTTTATATGGATGTGTGAAGAGGTTTTGTGTACCTCAAGTGAGCCTCCTGCTGACATTGAAGGACCCTATCTATTTGGAGGTCGTGAGTACCAATTCAGGGTTGCTCCCTGTTGAATTGCCACATTAAATCCAAATGGAATTACTGTACTGTGACTGTTTAATTCTCCTTTTCTCTGTGTGAAAGGGCCCTACCAGCTGCCACGGTTTGACTAGCCACTAGGCTAAGGTACCCAGGACAGTAACTGATAGGGATAGGCCTGTGCACAGAGCCATAGGTAGATTATTAGAGTGATAAGCTAATTAACCTGATTTCCCTGTCCTTGTTATATCCCCTAAATAAATCAGAGCTGCTTGTTTCAGCAAAGTTATACTGCCTGAGGTATTTGTCTATGTTAAAGTACTGTACTGTGATTGTTGCACTGTATCTCATTTCACAGGAGGTCCCAGTGCCGGAACCAGACCTGGGGGTAAGTGTATACTGTGAAGGTAATTCTGATATATTGTGTGGGCCACTAGTGGGAAGAAAGGGGGGTTGCAGTGTCCCAGAGGGCTGTGACCAAGTTAGTTTAACTATTGCAAACCCTGACCTCTGGGTGGAGGCACCCGCCATTGGATCCAGGCCCCTCAACCTGTTAGTGGCAAATCAGGCAGGGGTAGTAGCCCCTGGGATAGCGCCATCTAGGGGTTACACAGGCATGGAGCATTTAAACGAGCTCTGGGGAAGCTTTTAAGAACCCCCATTTTAGGGGGGTTACACCGGGTTGAAAAAAGTATTTTATACAATATACAAGGCTCCAGATAAGGGGAGTACTGACTCGTTTTACTGACCTCATTTTAGAAAATACTCATCAGAAAATGTTTAGTGAGTACCAATACTCACCAACATTTTCAAATACCCCACACTCCATAGAATAGTGCTTCATAACATAATTGGTATATCAAATTAAGCAGATTTTTTCCAGATTTACATCACTGATATGCACCCCAATTTTGTTTTACTCACTATATTTTAAAACTGGTGAGTAAATTACTCCTACATGTCAATATTATCTGGAGCAGTGTATGTACTCAATCATAGGGCTTCCCTGCCCACTGTGCTGTACGGGGTACCCACTAAATCCCTTGCAAAGCAGAAATGTATCCAGATGGGCTTACCTTGAAGGCCTGTAATGTCTTTATATTCCCTGTCTTTGCTGATACAACATTCCACATTTGCCGCTCTTTGTGAGAAACATTCTTCCTAATGTTACCTTTGATTTTTTACTTCCTCTGAGATTCAGAGGGTGTCTGGCATATTGGTAGAGGACACCAGATCAAACATTTCCTTTTTTTTTTTTTAAACTTTCTTTATTTAATGTAATTTATTGGGCCGAGGCCCACCCGACATACACAGACAACAAACATATGACAATTGTACAAATTGATTCATATCTATTGTAATCACTGGCAGGAGAGGTCTTTTAGCAAAGTGGATGTACAATATGCAAAGTAAATCTATGCTGTGACATCTTAAAATATCTAGAGTACTCATCTAAATGCATCTCATAATAGCTTCATCATACATTCCCAACCTGCATCCCATAGGATGCTCCTCTCATGATAAGGAGAATCACTGGGGGGAGGGGTGGACGGAGCGCAGGCGCCCATCAAAGTGTGTACCAAAAGACCCACTGTTTTGTCAGTTTCTGCTTTGTTAAACCCTAATCGGGCCTACACTTGCCCAGACTCAGGGAACAAACTCAGGCCTCTCCACTGCCATGTAAAAAAATCCGTCGCCTCCATAATATCTCAAAGGTCGGAACAAATATTTCCATATGTTCAACTTGTTAATAACCTTGACTGTGAGGAAGACTGAGATCATATCCGTCTCAGCCTCCTTTTCTCAAATACTTCCTTCATTTATTGAGTTTCTACCACATAAGTCAGATACTTCAAAACTGAGTTACCTAAAGCCTTAATGTTTAGCCTGTATTGGACAGATTCTGGCTATTAAGTTAGCATATTGTACCTTTGTAAAATAATTAGCTGATCTCCCCTGTTATATTTATTGATTTATTTATTGATTTGGTAACCAGGTAGATAACACTGAGCCCACCTGCCCTTTTTCAGGGACGATTCTATATACAACAAGTTTGTCCATTAAGGTATTGAAATTAAACATCTTCAAGGATATCTCTTTCTTCAGGCCACACCTGTGGAACTTTAGCCGCCAGGCACTAGGACCATACAGAAACTTTTTGCAAGCCGTCTGTTAGGGGCCACCCAAGATGACATCCTGTGTCAGCACTTCCCATTTAAACAAGAGTGGCCCCTTCCCTCCTCAGTTCTTTCCCTGCCTTTGACCATACTCGCCGGACCCTCCACAGAGACACTGCTGCTACAGGCGACTGCTAATTAGTCTTATTCTAAATTTCTCTCCCTAATTCACTATCACTTTTTAAAAGTGATCATTATTGTTGTGTATGTCATCTAAAGAACCTGCAAATGTGGTGAAAAGATTTACTCGGGTGACCTGGAAAATGTTTGAGTGTGTTGCCTTGGCACGGCCCATAATATTAAGGCCTTTGAACTTTGCTTCAAGTTTAATACAGCTACCTGGCAATGCAGAAAGAACATCCTGGAAACCCACCTCTTAAAATGGCAGGTAGCCAGGATGGAGAAAGGGCTCCAATGAAGAGCTCCACCACATTGCTGGCCCACTCTTCAGGGTCTCACTTGTTGAAATCTCAGGAGAAAACCACCAGGCAACATAAGCATAAGCAACGGGAGAGAGAAAGGAGCAAAAATAAATGTTCCCTGGTACATTTTTGGTTGGCCCTTCAATCCAGCACGACCACTACAGCGCCATTGACTGCCTCAGTGGCAATGCCACCAGTTGCCTGGACCTCGGATTCCTCCAAATCAGGTCAGGCTGCGAGTATTGCCAGGCCTAATATGGCCGGTGAAGGACCGTTGACGTTGGGGACAGCACCATCCCCATCGACATCCCAGAGCATGTCTGATGTAGAGGCAAGCGCCAACGTGCAGGTAGTGCTTTCGTCCTTCACAGACATGCTGCAGTGTCTGCTACCGCCTGTTCCTGCCATAGGAGCAACATTGACAGAGCACCTCAGGCAAGCCCCATCGACAACACCTCTGTGACTGACCTGCCCATTGCCTTCTAGGGCATCAGCAACCTCTTCTGTTCCTTCCTTCCTTAAGGCCTACAGAAGCCGTCGACGAGGATCAGGAATATAACCCTGACTTCGTAATGCAAGAAGAAGATGAGGAGGAGGAAGAATATGTGGAGTGCTGTTATGATAGATCTAGTTCCACCATATCCATAAGGAGTGAGAATTTTGTTGTGTACACCATGAGGTCCCCTCTGAAGACCCTTCATTCATTTCTATAATGCATCAACTCCAGTCTGCCATGGGGTTTAACTCACAGGAGAACGATATCACCAAAAGGAATTTGGTGGAATTTTTAAAATTACCTGATTCCCCACCTGTTGTGATTTCTCCTCTGTTGCATGCCCTAGAGGATGCCACCTTGACTGCCTGGCACAGGCCTAATATGATTCCTGCAATTCCTAGGAAGGCAGATAAGCTGTGTCTGGCCCCCTTAGGTAGGCCATTTTTTACAGGCCAAGGCTGACTCAGTTGTGATAAATGTAGCCCATGATAGGTCTAAAGTGCCTAAACACCTCAGTTTTCTCTCACCTGACAGTGAATCCAGAAGGCTAGCTGTCCTGTGGAGAAGGACCTTCGCTTCTGCTACCTTAGGCCTGTGAACTGAAAATTACCAGGCCCATATGGTAAAATACCATAATACCCTCTGGCAGAAGGCCAATGCAGTGGCCCAAGCCCTACCAGAGGGAACTCCAAAGCAGGAGCTGCTAAAGGCCCTACAGGAAGGGGCAGATGTAGGTAAACATCTGTTAAGCTCCACTTGTGACATTTCTGATGCTTCTGCTAGAGCAGTAGCTTCTGGTATCTGTTTGAGGAGGCATTCTTAGTTGAGGGTGGCAGGATTTGCTAATGATGCGCAGCAGCCCATCTTAAATGCCCCATTCAGAGGATACAAACTGTTTGGAGTAGATATTCAAGATATGCACTCAACCCTTCAGTCTTCAGGCAGGACTTTAAAATAAGTACTCTCCCCGCTACCATACACAGCCAAGAAGCAGGCAGATGGTACCCTTTTTCCTGGCTAGCAACAGACACCATTCAAGAGCCAGACAACAAAGTAAAATCAGAGGAGGATCACCTCTGCCTGCCCCAGGACCCGTCCCAGGTGCCAATTTAAAAGCCCCTAGAGATGGAAGTGTGGCTGCAGCCGAACGATCCGCATCTGCGTGACTCATGTCTAGACCCCCACCCCACTAGTACCTTTGGAGGTGGTAGTAGGGGGTTTCCTTTCCCTCCACCTGGACCAGTGGAGGAAGGTCGCATCAGATGCTTGAGTTCTGCAGATAAAAGAACAGGGCCATGCTCTAGAACTTCTGGAGCTACCACCAGACCATCCTCCTACCCCTTCAGTCTATCCTCCAGAACACTGGTGCTGCTAAAAGAAATACACACCCTAATGCAGAAGAGGGCCAAATAACTAGTTCCTTGGAAACAAAGGAACAGGAAGTTCTAGTCTCAGTACTTTCTAGTCCCCAAATGAACAGGGGACCTGAAGCCCATTCTGGATTTAAGAAATCTGAATCTGTGTATTCAGTACAAAAAGTTCAGGATGGTCACGCTACAGTGTCTGTAGCCACTACTGCAAGGAGGGGACTGGATCTGTTCTGTAGACATGCAGTACACTTACCTGCGTATCAGAATCTGTCCCCCCTCTGAGGAAGGATCTCAGGTTCTTCTTCCAGGAAGAATATTACCAGTTCAGGGTATTTCTCTTTGGTTTATGCTCTGCACCACATGTCTTTACCAAATGTTTAGCAGTAGTGGCAGCAGCCTTCAGGAGAGAGGTACTATGTGTATTCTCCTATGTGGATGACTGGCTGCTCAAAACTGAGTCCGAAGGGCAGCTTTGCCAGACTCTAGCATGCACCAGGCAGTTTGATGCCATAGGAATCACAGTCAGTGTGCTGAAATCAGTCCTGACCCTTTGTCAGTGCCTGCAGTACATGGGGCAATCTTGGATATAGCCCAAGGCTTAGCCTTCCTGCCTAAGGACGGGGCTGAACACCTGATTGCACAGGCCCAGATGGTATACCTCAACAGGTATGTCATAGCCAGGACATTCCTGAGACTGTTGGGCCTCTTACGGTACCACTGGCCTGACTGCATATGCAGATTACCAAGCGGACATTGAGTCCAATGGGACCAATGCACCAACAATCTAGAACAGAAGGTTTTAGTAACATCTTCTGTCTGGAAGGTGCTTCAGTGGTGGATGGAACATGACCTTTTGCTGAAGGGGGTGCCTTTCCTGACCCTCTCCACTCATCAGATCCTTATGACAGGTACCTCAGGGATGGGCTGGGGGGCTCATCTGGAGTTTACAGGGCACATGGCTGAAAGTATAGAGTATCCTCCACATAAGCATCCTAGAAATGCTCGCTGTTCTGTACGGTCTACAAGCCTTCCAGACCCATTTGTGCCCAGGACATATGCTGGTGCAAACAGGCAGCATCAGTGTGGTGCACTACATAAACGAGCAAGGGACAACGCACTCCTACCCCCTATGCAGGGAAGTGATTAGGGTTTGGTACTGAGCTCTAGAACACGATATAGAACTGTTGGCAGTTCATGTTCCAGGCTAAGCAGGCCACAGTCCAGAATGCATGAGTGGGAACTGCCGACCTCAGTATCGGAAGACCTGTTCAACAGGTAGAGTCGTCCACAGTTGGACCTTTTTGAGTCCCCATACAACATAAAACTGCTGCTTCTCTGCTCGGTTGTTTCAGGGCCTGGAGTTTTCTGGCAAGACTCGTTATCCCTCTCTTGGAAGGGGAGGTTCGGTTACACCGTTCCTCCCTTCCCTCTAATTCAGAGAGAGTTAATGAATTTCAGAATGAAAGGAGCAACCTTAATACTCATTGCTGCCCTTTGGCCTTGTCAGATCCCTTACTGCAGCAGTTGGCAGTGGAACCAGTAGTACCCCTGCCCCTGTGCTGTCACAGGAACACAGAACCCTGGTCCATCTGGACCTCAAGCTACTCCATCTCCATGCATGGCTCCTGAAGACATAGCCATTGCTCGGTTTGGGGTGTCTCAAAAGGTGGCTGATGTTCTGGAGGCTGCCAGAAATCCTTCTACCAGAGCCACTTATTCCATGAAGTTGAAGCGATTTGCTTTGTGAGCCGTTTCTCATCAACTGGGTCCTTCTACATTTCCGGTAACCTAGGTTCTAGAGTATTTGCTGTCCTAGTCAGATGCAGGATTGCAATACTCATCTGTTAAAGTGCACTTGACTGCCATTCCAGCTTTCAGTGTGCCTATTGATGGTCTTACGTTTGCTCAGCTGGAGGTGGCCCGTATGTTTTTGAGAGGCATTCTGTACTTGAAGCCTCCTAATCACAATCCAGTCCAGTCTGGGACCAGAGTTTTGTGTTAGAGAAGCTTGCTTTGGCTCCTTTTGAGCCAGATGTGACTTGTGGCCTTTGCTTTCTGTCCTGGAAAGTGTTGTGCTTAGTTGCTATTACTGCTGATTGAAGAATTTCTGAGCTTCAGGCCCTAATGTGTGAGCCTCCTTATTTGATTTTTCACAAAGACTGGGTGTTTTTGTATACCAGACCTGAGTTTTTGCCAGAGGTGGTGTTTGAGTTTACTTTGAATCAAACCATCCACCTGCCATTTATTTTCCTGAGCATGCCAATCCAGGGAAGCATTGCTCCGTACTTAAGATGTACATAGAATACAGGAATACATCATACAAAGGACTGCAGGAAGTCTTCACAGTTTGTTGTTTCATTCACCCCTGAGAAAGAGGGCGCTCCAGTTTCTAAACAGTGCCGGTCCAGATGGTTGGCTAACTGTATTACTTTCTGTTACAGAAAGTGTGGTAAGGAACTTGCTAGGGTTGTTTGTCGCCATTCAGCCAGAGGCATGGCTACTTCTGTTGGCTGTTTCAAAAATGTGTCTGCTGCTGAGATTTGTGCAGCTGTCACCTGGAGTACTGTCCACACCTTCACTAAACATTACAATCTGGACATTGCCTCAAGGAAAAGAGCAGACTTTGGCCCAGCTGTACTTCAAGGCCTACTTTCTTATGCCTGTAGGCGCCAGCCACCCAGACTGTTTATGATCAGTACTGCTTAGTACGCATTCCATAGGTGTGGCCTGGTGAGAGATATTCTTGAAGAAGATAGAACAGTTACATACTCACAGTAGCAGTAGATCTTCGATAGAATCTCTTTCATCAGACCATGCAATCCCACCCTCTGTCCCCTTCAGACATAGAGCTCTATAACGTCTGTCTCATTCTCCAACATGGTCTACCTGCTGTTTCCAGCCTTGCCTAGTAGCTGGAACCATAAATTTTCTTCTGATTCCCTCCTAGAGGGAGGTCCTTTGAGCATGATCTCTGTTGGTTAATTGAGGAGGGGTGGGGATGTAGAATGTTGTCGCGGGTGGCCCCTAGTGGACTGCTTGCTAAATGTTTCTGTGTGTTCCTAGTGCCTGGCATCTGTAGTTCCACACTGTAGGTGTGGCCTGATGAAAGAGATTCTGTAGAAGATCTACTAATACAGTGAGTACATAACTGTTCTTTTCTGTCCTCAGAGAGTGTGTTAAATGAGGGGGGTGGGGGTTACCAGTGTTTGCAATAGGCTGTCCAGCATCATGTCATGGGTTTACTTGCTGTTGACTAATATGTGGAGAGGTTAGTTCAGGAGGTAGTTGAGCCCAGTGCCACCATCATTTGAGTCCAGCCATTGCCACTGATTCACTGTATCATCCTGAACAAGTCCACTTAACCTCCTAACATAGTGATTTAAGGTCAGAAGGGTCTCCAGGTTCATAATGTCCACCCCCTGCTTCATAAGCAGAAATAAAGTATGCTGTGCAATCATGTGACAATTATAGAGATTCTCTAGCCACTGTACTACCTAGGGTGCCAGGTGATTCCAGCAGAAACTTGCCAAGACTTCCTTAAAGAGCCACTGATGGCTCCCAGAAGAACTTTGAAAAACATATTTGGGATTCAAGTCAGCATACAGTACATTTTACATTAGTTCTGTATTTCTCCTCCCAGTTATTTATTACTGAGGTCATGCACATGAAAACAGGATCTTTGTTCTTTGCAAGTGTATCAGCTTCTGTTGCTTAATCCCAACGTGATGTCGTAGTGCTCTGCTTGTTACATCACAGTTGTTACTATGACAACAAACTGTGACATCACAACCGATGATTATGACTTTAAGTGATGAGTAAGCTCTATGTGTAGATAAACTCTGAGAAACAAAGATCCGGTTTCCGTGCAAGTGTACTCAGGAATAAATATTTGGGAATTTGGGATGGGGGGATTATATAAAAGATATTCAAGTGACATACAAGCTGAATAGTGTCTAAATATTACATTTTCCAAAGTTTCCAGATGTCAGGAAACTGTAAAGACCTGTACTGTCTTCATGTCCACTGTCTCAGCTGCCGGTAGTTTCTTAGGTTCACCACTCTGTGGGGGGAAAATGCCTCCTAACATTACCACTGAAATCATCACCTGTGAGTTTAGGTCATCTCTCCATGTTGACCTGCAGGACACTAGATCAGATGTCTCTGACTGTTTGATGTTGCTGTTATTCTGAAGTATGCAAAAGGCTGAGTTCATGAGATAGTAAGTAGCACAACATTTATTTTTCAACAGTAAACTTACATTCGGGCACAATTATCTATTTTCAGGTGTATCCCTGTTTAGCATATATTTACAGATTCACTCTGCAACATATTACACAGCAAATAAGGTGATACAATACAGCATTATAAACAAAACTTAAAAATACATTCATGGGTCACTTTCTTTAACCTCTCATCTACAATAGAGCTTTTAGAAGTTGGGCGGTTCCATTGCCTAACCTTAAAGCAAAATGGCCATCTCAGAGTAAACAAGGCAGTGCAGTCTGAAATGTAACCTCCCATCTACAATAGAGCTTTTAGAAGTCAGGTGGTTCCATTGCCTAACCTTAAAGCAAAATGGTCACCTCGGAGTAAACAAGGCAGTGCAGTCTGAAACGTATTCTGTGTCAGTTTTGATCTAGCCTTAGTGCTTAGGCTGTTTCAGATTTTGGCTGTTTTATACTTCATTATCATTACCCCAAATCTAGTTGCTATTCTTGCTATTCTAGGTACTGTACATGCAGGCCCCTAGCTTTTGTTTCTCTTAGGACACTACCTTTTTCCATGTTTTGATCTAGCTGTAGCATATAGTAGAGAGGATGTAAAAAAGTCCCAATTAAAAACCTTATACAGTATATCACAGGAGCCCGTTTCTCTCCCGCTTCACTCCCAGTGGTAACCATGTGTCCCCTCTCTGCCTCCTTTTCCCTTGTGGGAAATGTGTTAAAACCTCCTTACTGCCAGTGGTGCTTTTAACATCCAAGCCTTCCATTGCTTAACCGTGGTACAAAATGTCCACCTACGCAAAACTGAGCATCCAGCCTTTCCTTGGAGTTTTTGTTCCCTATACCGCTGATTATTTTGGTGGCTTCTTTTTCCCTCTGCAGTCAACTTCCCTGTACATCCCTTAACTCCCTTCGTCTTGCTTCCTTGCTGAGCCCGCCTGACTACTACCGCTCAGCAAGGCTTGCAAAGTTGTTTGGGATACTTAAGTGACATACAAGCTGAATAGTGTCTAAATATTACATTTTCCAAAGGAACATGATAGAAACATTCAAATACCTAAAGGGCATAAACAAGATGCTTGGTGAGACATCTTCTAATGTAGAATGAATACAAGAACGAGGGGGCATGATATGAAATTGAAGGGGGGTAGGTTAAGAAGAAATGTGAGAAAGATTTTCTTCACGCAGGGTGGTCTACACATGGAATAGTCTGCCACAAGAAGTGGTGGGATCGAGCACAGTAGGGGGACTTAAACATGCCTGGGACAGGCACAAGGGAACCTTGAGGTGGGAAGGAGTTATGAAAAGCCACTGAACTGATAGGGTCACAGGCCGCTAACACATATAGGGCTTATGGGCAGACTGAATGGGCCTAGTAGTCCTTATCTGCCAACAATTTCTATGTTGCTATGTTTCTATACAGTTTACATGAGGAAAGATACACAGTGTATGAAACTAGATTCATTTCCTTCCTTTCCCTTGCTTATGCATTGCTTGTCTTAAAATGTACAGTACTTACAGTTTGCTTCCAGTTAGCTTCAACAGCTTTTATATTTTTGGATTACCCTTATCTAAGCACAAATGTAGTCCTTTGGGTTTCATCTACCTGTGTACAACACTAGAATCACACGTGGATGATGCACATCGGAAAATAAATGGGTTAACACAGAGAACTGTGGCTAGCACATGATCTGCAAAACCCATGGTGGGTTAATCTTCCTCCTCCTCCTTCCCCAGACTTCACAGATGCATTTTTCAGCCACCTACTAGATGACTTGGCTCATTTACAATGGGGCTTCACTTGGTATTAGGATCTGTTGCTGGTATGCCTCATTTATCAGCCAAGTATGGAGAGATTCTGAGAGATGTTTCGTCATTTTCCTCTGTCAAGATGATGTATTCCCTCATACGTTAGTTACCATGAAAGGGCTTGAGGTGCACTTATTTTGCAGTGAGCGCACATAGAAATAAGTAAAATAAGACTGAGTAAACATACTGTATTTACACTGTGAAGCATTATATTTTCTGTGATGTAAAAGGTGGAACATTTTTCATAACTTGAAATGTTTTGTGACAATGCAGTTTAACTATTTAAAAAATATATTGCCATTATTTAATTTTTCAAGAGTGCTATCGTAAATCTTTAAGACGCTACTGTTATTGTTGTTTAAAGCACAGAGGAGGAATAATGTCTTTTGACTGCTGGACAACATAGCCATTAAAGAAAAGATATTCAGGAAGAACCCTGCTAAGAGATGTATCCTGCAGGTGTCCGCAGGCTGGACGTATTCATTTACATGGGAGCTGTTGGGATAATTTCGGGCTGCTTTTTCCCTTTCACTTCCGATTTACATGTAAGTGTTAACGGGGTGTCATACTAATGCAGTTTATGCACTTGAGGAAACATTAGGACTGCAGTGTGCTCTAAGGCTGAGGACACGTGACTTTTTGTGCCCAGAGAACCTAAGGTCTCCATGCTGCGACTTGTGCTGGCAGAGACAGTAGCACACTGGCAGTGGTGGTGGTGGGTGGCTCTGTATTGCTGCAGGGTTCTTGGAAAGCCCCATTCACATGGATGACTGAGGAACTGTATTGATAAATACTGTCATTCTGAAGTTTTTCCCAGATCCCACTACTCTGTGAACGCAAAGAACTGTAACAAAAAAAAAAAGACATTTGATGTTTACTTGCCTAACAGCGAGGCTGCAAACATTTGCAGAGGAATGTCACCATATATTGGAACAGCTGTTGTATTGGGCTGAGCAGTGTCATATGTTGACTAGGTCTCTTTTGCTGTGGGTTAGCTAAATGATACTGAAAAACGTTTGTCTTAATTTTTTTTTATCCTGAGGCCCGGTTCTTCTTTCCCCATCTTAGTATTCATAAAACATCTTATGACCCTTGACGTTTGTCTCGGAAGGGCATAGGAGGTTGTCTTCTCTGAGACCCTCCCATGTCTCATACATTGTAGTGCTGCAGTGGTTGCCAGAGAGCGATGAGCTCTCTAGCTTCTGTTCCCGAGGGAGCGATTGCTTGCTGTCCACTGGCTCATTGAGCAAAAGACCTGGGAGCACTCCTGAGCCCAAGCTTTCAGTTGGACCACACAGAGAGGCCACTGAACAAGCCAGTTCTGTGTGTTTTTCCCATTCATTGGAGGGCATCAGCTCTGAGGGATTTCAGACCTGGCAGTCTGCTGCACACTACAGTATTGAATCCAGACCTTGCTGCCTGACCAGTGGTGCCAGGTAAACAGCTTATACTGTGCTGGCATAGACACTGTTGTTTTCTAAGAAAGAACTCCCTTAAACAGACATTATGAATAATTATAAAATGAGCAAGAGAAGCCACGTTCTGTCCTTTGTCAGGTGTGATCACATAACCATGTATTATTCCATCACAACTGCACAGGTCAGAAATATTTAATATTCTGAACCTCGTTACTCAGTTTTTCAAATAAAAATCAGAATAGCCATTTTATAGCTGTAGTAAGGCACTCCAGGGTGTGCGTGCTTGTGGGATAGTGGCACTTCTGGTGCGTAAGGCATTTGGTATTACCTTGTGTTTCACGTCCCCAGATGTGCCATTACATCACAATAAAGCACAACCGGTCATGCCTTGTTGCTTAATCAGCATCGATTCGGTCACTCAGCGCTGAGGGATGTACCTGCTCTTGAGGCCCTCTTCTAAATATGAGAGGGCCTTTCACACAGCATTTCAAAAAGTAGTATGTTCCAGTTTTGCAACATGGTGGGGAGCATTTTTTTCATATTTAAAAGATCTACATTTTTTACTTTTTATATATAATGTGGATTAGGAGGCAGTATAGCACAGTGGTTTAAGGCTCTGAGCTGCAAACCTCGAGACCTGGGTTTGAATCCCACATTCCCCACTTGCAAACTGTGTGACCCTGAGCAAGTCACTTAACTTCCTTGTGCTCCCTGGTCGCACCTGTAAACAAGCTTCAGCTTAGTGTGTCTCTCCAGGTTAAAAAAAAAAAATGTCATCAGACATAGTTTGAGGATTTATAATTTGTTAACAGGGCATCAGGACTGTCTGTTATGGCTTTAAGGGTGTCACCTCTTGTGTCTGTGAGGTGCCAGAACCTCTCATGCTTCAGATTGCAGTTCCCTCACCCTAAGAATGCATGAGAAGACTTTATAACAACTGCATGCGAGAGAGTCCGAGCACCCGGTTTCCATATGGTATGGATTAGGAAACCGTCAATAACAAACATTAAAGGAACACGTTTTCCTGACTGATTTAGGCTATTTCCTGTTGTGCAAAAAAGTGAATAAAAATCACGTACTACTAAACTGTTTCAGTGGTTTTGAAATAAGAGGGTGTGAGATACTGGGTGGCATTTTTTTTTATTTAATATTTTGGCCCCCATCGACTCCTCCTGCCAGCTGGCGATGGGGACATATATGTATTATATGGATTTTCTCCCCCGACCCCCCCCAGGCCCTGGCACATGGCCATGTGAGCATGAGGAGGCACGCTTCACACCCTGTGGCACCATCTCAGCTCCTTCCACCACACGATACTTTGCCGCCCCCTCTCCACCTACGCCACCCACCGGACCTCCACCCAGTGGGAGCAGAACTATGGGGGGGGTGCCAGCCCACCCTCAGGAGAGGAGAGCTGCCCATCAGCATGTTCAGTCCTGCTCCGCCCCTCCCCCCCACGCTGGCACCCCGACAACCCAAAGTCATTCCCGAACCCGGGTCACTGGCGTAGCACGATGTAAGGCATCCAGTGCCTCAACCCTCTGCGCCACCGGGCTGGCCCTGGGTGGCATTTTCAAATGGTCACATCAGTTTTTCTGTGGCACGATATCAGTTTAGATAGTTAACTTCTGGACACGATTGCCAAAATTTGCACACCTAAAATGACGCGTGCATCAGAAGTTTGATACATGCGTCATTTGTTTGCTAGAAACCAGGTAAACTGTTGCAAATATGCTCTGCTACATTAAACTTAGATGCAAGAATCCTGACGCATTTGTTGAACAGAGCAAGCGTCTGAAATAAGCGAGTGCTACTTCCCCACTTTTGAAATTCCCAGTCACTTTCTTTTTTTCTCATCAGTTTACGATTCCAGTGTCAGTGGCTCAGTAGGTAGCACACTCACCTCTGAGGCCTGGAGATCGGAGGGCTGTGGGTTCAGTTCCACATCTGGCACTTGGGTTAATATCCCAGTACTGACACTGTGGTGCAGCATGAGGGGGGTGCTGCATTTCTGAGGTGCCGTCTTTCGTATGAGATGTTAGACTGAGGTCCCATCTGCCTGGATTGGTGGTAGTTCAGGTGGATGTTTAAAGATCCCACGGCACTTAACAAAAAGAATTGCAGAATTTCCCCCGTGTCCTGGCCAAATTTCCCCCTTTCACTAAAGAAATACCACCAACAGCTTAATCTGGTTCAATTTCAGTTGGTTACCATCTTTATCCCCCTGGTCATCCCTGAAAAATGGACTTCTAGGACCAGTGGGCTTACTGGGTCAGCAAAATTCAATAAATAAATAAGATTGGAGTAGTCTTTAAAAAAAATAGATTGCATGCTGAAAGCCCCGATACCTCTCAGCAAACATGCTGGGTAGAATTATTTTGCAGCAGCCAATTATAGCAGCAGCTGCTCACATACTGTAACTCGGGTCAACACATTATCAGGATGGATCGAGTCTGGGACATGCCTAAATATCATGGGGACTGCTAATTTTATTGCAGAGTATAATAAATGAATCTTACATCCCTCGTAAGTAAAATGTGTTTCTCTTTTATTCATTTTTCTACACAGCAAAAAGTAGCCTAGGTTCACAAACTGACTGTCCCTTTAAAATGCAAGAGCTACTATAAATCTTTATGTAGACTAGTTAACATTTTTGATAGTTTTGTGTAACCATGTTGGGCAGTAGCTTTGCAGGGTCACCATAATTTCATAGCAGCGTTGGGGCACATAGCAGCAGTCTCTTGTGACTGTGTTTAAGGCTCTAGGGCCTGATTCCAAAATGCATACGCAGTGGCACAAGGTGACTTGCACCAATGCATATGGCGCAAGTTGCACTTTGCGCCATGGATTCCGCTGTACGGAATTCCAAAAGGTGGCCTGCGCCAAGGTGCATGCTGTCTGTGCCCAGGTGGACCTATGACACCCATGTTCCCTACGGCAAAGCGAAGGGGGGTTACGGCAGCCTATGCAACCTATTCCAAAAGGGCAGCTGCCGTAACCCTACAACACCATTCCAGAAGAACCTGTTGTGGCCCTCCGGCAATGTGCAGTTAGATCAGCTATATGCTGGCGTAACTGTACTCCACCTTCTGCCATGCCCAGGAACCGGATGCCCCCCACCTAGCCCTGACCCCGCACACTGCCGTGGCACACCTAACACTCCCCCACTGCATAGTAGGCCCCTCCACCCACTCCCCGGCAATACTAGGGTTCCTCCTGCCGACACCCAGTACTGCGGTGCGGTGCTGCCGCCCGGTGCTGGTGTACTGCTGTCAACCCCCTTCCCAGATGGCCCACTGGGGCTTGCAGGCATGTTTCGGGGCTGGGGGGTGGTAAGTAAGTAAGATTTTATTTTTTAAGTGCTTTTCAAAGAACCAAAGCGCTGTACAAATGGGACAACATTTAAAACAACATACATTTAAAACAGTGTTAGTAAAATTATTCTCCGTATGCTTTTAAAAACAAATAGGTCTTAAGCTCTGATTTAAAGCTCTCAATGGTCAGGCAGCCTCGTATCCGACGAGGTGGAGAATTCCACAGGGCAGGGGCAACATAGGAGAATGCACGTGCCCCAGATGTCTTCAAACGAACCCTGGGAACCTCTAGCAATCCCTCGCCAGCAGATCGGAGTGAACAAGAGGGGCAGTAAGGAGTAAGGAGATCTTGCAGCTACTGCGGTCCCTGTTCGTGTAGGGCTTTGTAGGTCAGTAAACCGACCTTGAAGGTGATCCGCCACTGAACCGACAGCCAGTGCAGCCCGCGCAGCACAGGGGTAATATGACTATTTCTAGATGTCCCAGTCAAAAGCCTGGCCGCTGCATTCTGCACTAGCTGCAGGCAGCGGATATCAACCCCCGGTACCCCTAGGTACAGGGCATTGCAGTAATCAAGGCGGGCAGTCATGAAGGCGTGGACCAGAATAGGAAGGTCAGCCAGAGGAACCAGGTGTTTCACCCGGGTGATACTTCTAAGATGGTAAAAAGAGGACTTAACGACGTCCGACACCTGAGATTTCAGGGTCAGACCGTCGTTAGTAATAATGCCCAGATTACGTACCTGGTCGAGAGCTGGACACCATCAAGCCAAAGGCCCGATGGAACCCCAGCCCTACGACCCGCCTCAAGGCGGCCTGGGTCCACAACCAACACCTCAGTCTTATCCGGGTTTAACCTCAGCCAGCTAGCACTCATCCAGTCTCTGATTTCGGATAGACAGCTGTTAAGCAACGGGACTGCATCATCCTGTCTGGGAAGAAAGGATAGATACATCTGGGTATCATCTGCATAGCAGTGAAACCCAAACTGTATCACCTAATAATGTCTGCTAATGGCAGCATATATACCACGAATAACATGGGCGCCAAAATGGAGCCCTGCGGCACCCCACAAGACAGAGAGATGTGTCAGAGTAATAAATTCCAGTGACAACTTTCTGTGTCCGGCCTGTGAGGAAAGATCGAAACCAGTGTAGAACTGTTCCAGACAGTCCACAAAAAAGCCACAGACGCTCCAACAGCACACCATGGTCCACAGTACCAAATGCTGCAGAGAGATCAAGAAGGACTAAGATAGTATGAGCCTTTCAATCTCTCACAATTAGGAGATCATTTAAAACCCAGATGAGAGCAGTCTCAGTGCTGTGTCTTTTCCTAAACCCCTACTGGAGCGTATCATAGATATTGTGATTTGTGAGATGGTCGTCTAGCTGTGACGCAACCACCTTTTCAATAACCTTACCCAAAAAGGGCAGGTTAGAGATAGGTCTGTAGTTAGCTAAACAGTACGGGTTCAGTGAAGGTTTTTTAAGGAGTGGTCGAACGACCGCCTCCTTTAGGGGATCAGGACCCCCCAGCTCCAGAGATTTCCAAACAATTTCAGCAAGGAACGGGCAGATATCCTCTCCACAGCCTACTAATAGGTGCGAGGGCCCGGATCCAAACTACAGCTAGTTGGTCATACAGTCTGAACACTCCTCACAACATCCATGAATTCCGGCCTACTGAAGTCAGACCAGGCAGCACAGGTGTTTGTTTCCTCCTGCCGATCACCGTAATCCCTTAAAGAGAGGACTGGGCCGATGCCCGACCTAATGCCGGCAATCTTATCTGCAAAGAACCGAGCAAGTTCATCACACTTCATTTGTGAAAAATCTCTTCCAGACTGCAGACAGAGTGGATTGCACAGTCTGTCGACAGTCTGAAAGAGTTGAGCTGGTCGGTTCCATGCAGCAGCAATCTCCCTGAACAGGAATTCTGCCTTCTTGTGGATGATTGCTGATTGACAGATACTATAATGATCCATCAATATAAGTTTGTCGGCATCCAGGCCAGATTTCCGCCAAGCTCTCTAGCCTTCCCTCCACTCTCTTCAGCTCCTTCAAGGACTCATCAAACCATGAAGTCCTTGGGCGCTGAGTGAGTGGACGAACACGAACAGGAGCAATTAGATCCAGGGCCTCACTCAGTGCCTTATTATAGGCAAGGACGAGATCCCCTAGATGCATGCACTCACTTGAAATACTCGATAGGTCCAGTACTGCCAGTAGACCTGTCGGTGGGCATGTCCGCAGCTTGCGGTACCCAGTTCAGGTGCGCCCTTCCTTTGGTGCAACACTGGAGGTGTCATAGGACGTAGCCACCTGGGACCCTGCCTGTTTTGGAGTCTGGTGCAGGGTCCCTGGCATAGCGGCATATGTTGCAACTTGCAAGTGCCGGCGAGTTGCGACATACATCTTGGAATCAGGCCCCTAGTATCTTCTCCTCTGAATATGGAGTACAAACCAGTAGGAGCAGCAGAAAGTTCAGGGCACAGCTGTGCCAGGCTGCTGCCATCACTCTGGGTGCTGCTGTTTTACCCTCCAATTTTTGTTCCTCTCCTCACCCCATGGCAGCGTGCACAGCCCATTGTTGGCCTCCCACGTGTGCAACATGCTCCTGGTAGGAGAGCATGCTTCCTAGCCCACAGTAAGGGGTCAGTTTGGCATTAGAATGTGTAGCAGCGGTAGGGCTTCAGTTTGTGACGCTGACCTCCCGGCTTCCGGAACGGACCCAAGAGTTGGAGGGTGGGCTGAGGGGAGAAGGATTGAGCATCCAAGGGACTGCTCTCCATCTCCGGGGGGAGGGGGGGGTTGAGTGCCCTGCACATGACTGACCTCTGGCAGAGGCTGGGAGAGGGATTAACTGCCAGCACCTGCAAAGAGGATCTGTCACTCTGAAGAGACTCAGTCTATGAATCTGGGCTGACTGCTTTGGGAGAAGTAGCCTCAGCTCCCCCAAGGGAGTTGCAGGGGTTTTTCGAAGATCCTCGTTGGCAGCTGGAATCCAGATAACAGTGGGTCTCAACCTAACCAACAGGAGGACACCTGATCCCAAGCTGGCCACAGTATTGGTGTTTGGAGCAGAAGCAGAGGTGACCACGGCACCACCCGAAGATGTGGCACTGATCGCAGCCATGGTGCTGCCACAGTGCTGGCAACAAAAACAGCACCAGATGTGGCACTGCCACTCACAGAAACAGTGGGGTGGGCCCCCAGGAGGCCCTCAACACCGGGAATGGTGCCAGAGGGGTTCAGAGTGGCAGTGCCATCCACGCACTGTTGCTTGACAGTGATGCTGGCCCAGAAAGTTCAGTTTAGACCCCAGAGACATTCGAGCAGAGTCCAAGGAGCCCGGGATCTAGTAAGGGTCATCCCGGTCATCATCCTTCAGAATGGGAGTTGAGACCAGGAGACCTCCAACTGGGCCACTCCCCGAACTATGGAATCTCCTGTACCAAGGAAAGTGTTGGAAGGAGGCCTGGACATGCTATCAACTCTGCCCCACTAACCAGCACCAGAGGCAGAGAATAAGCAGGACCCAACAGCAATCTCAAGGGGATCACCCAAGAAGAGCCCGTGTATAGTTCTGACTCTACCTCACAGGTTGTCTGGGCCTCCGAGGAGGTACCGGTCTGAGGGGCAACCAGCTCCACCTCCCTGGAGGAAGATGGCTTCCCCGCTGACGTGACCTGCCTCTGGCCCTTGATCTGCATGGTGCAGAGGGTGACAGGGCACAGCTCAGACAGAACATGAAACACCTGTCAGTCTGTAGACTGATGACCTGCCTCTGGCCCATGATCTCCATAGTGCAGAGGGTGACAGGGTACAGCTCAGACAGAACATGAAACACCTGTCAGTCTGTAGACTGATGACCTGCCTCTGGCCCTTGATCTGCATGGTGCAGAGGGTGACAGGACACAGCTTACACTTTCTTCATTTTTCTAGTGACTAACGTTTTATCTCTGTTAAAATAACATGTCCTGTTAAAAGACTAAAGGAGCTTAATATGTGTACCCTTGAGGGAAGGAGGGAGAGGGGGGACATGATAGAAACTTTTAAGTACCTCAGTGGAATCAGCAAAGTCCAAGAGGGTAGCATCTTTCACAAAAAGAGATGTGCAAGAACAAGGGGGCACAATTTGAAGATAGAGGGGGGACGGCTCAGGGGCAGTGTGAGGAAGTATTTTTTCACAGAGAGGGTGGTGGACGCATGGAACAGCTTTTCTGAGGAGGTTGTGGGGTCTAAAACTGTGGGAGAATTCAAGAATGCATGGGACAGACATAGACATAAGGCAGTTCTTGTGGGGGGTAGGAAGAAATAGGCTGTTGGTTAACTAGAATCTGTAGCTTATTCTGTAGGTAGGGAAATGGGCAGACTAGGTGGGCCAAGCGGAACTTATCTGCCATCTAAGTCTATGTTTATATTGTTGCAGGATGCAGGACAGATGTTGGCATACGCACCCTTGACATCATTGCATGTCCTGTCTACCAGGGTGGAAAAATGTCAGAGTGGGATGCCACCCACCTTGCACCACAGATCAAGCACCATGACCAGAGACGAATCCCGGCATCTGATGGGGGGGATGAGCCCCCTTCCGAATGCCCCTACCAGGGCATAACCATGGGATGGAGGCATCCTGGGGCTGTATACCGGTGTCCAACTGGTGGTTGGGCTCCCTCCCACGGCCCCACTCTGAGAAGATAAGGGGGGGGTGACAGGGCTCACCTGATGGGGGCCAGGCCTTGGAGGGAGGAAAAATAGTACCGCAAATATATTAAAAAAAAAAAAAAATGTTGTCATCTCCCCCCAGGCTCGGATGTGCATCATCCCAGGATTACTGTTTGCCCGGGTTGCTTGCAGAGCAGCACAGCGCACTGCCTCAGGGCCATCAGGTGGCCCCAGAAAATAAATTGTAAATGCTGAAGAATCAAACAATCCAATACTTAGTAGAAAAGCTTTGATTTAATAGTGACTTTGAATAGGCCTCTAAGGTGGCTCAGGGGTTAAATGTTTTAGTCATGCCCTAAATGACGATACATGAAAGCTAAATCAAATCTGCCTGTCTCATTGCCCTCAAAGTGGCTGTACTGTCTGTGCATTGTAAGCAGATCCGTGGAACTGAGGAAGCAAGATTTAATGGATGGATCAAATTAATTGCAGTGTAAACCCTCCCAGCCCCCACTGATACTATTGACACTTAGGAAATGTGTACTACTAATTGTGTTAAAATATTTTTTTTATAAGGCATGCAAATTGCACCTTATATAGCAAAATATATTTTATGATCTGCTTTTAATTTTCATATATATCACATGTTCGCTGACCAACCGTCAGGATATTTATTGGTTATAGACAGTAACTTGTTGTCATTCACGATCTACAGTGGTGTCAGAAAGGTTATTTGTCCCTGAAGATCGCCAAGTTTTATTAGCCAATGTGCTGGTAAAGTGGCAACTTAAATAAAGCCCCAGGTGGAGATTTAACAAGTTATTTTTATTGATCCCATTAATTGTTTGTGCAGTTAACATCTTGTTAACATCTACTCTTCACATCACAGCAGTAAAGCTTTATTATTTTCAAAGCAATAACTTAAGGGGTTCTGAGTGATGAAACATGTTATACCTGTCTTTTCTGCATATTTTGAAAATGTCTTGGTTCTTAGATTTATCGAACTGTAGCTGAAAGCAGCAATGCATGTAATCAGTGATACATTTGACCTATACTGTTCTATTACGAATATAGGAACATACGAAATTTGCCAGCAGATAAAGGCCTAGGGGTCTATCAAGTCTGCTCAAATGTGCAGTTAGCACCCCTTATTCTGCAGCTGCCCCTTCCTTCCACCCTTCCCCTCCATTGACCCTCCCCCTTGTCCTGTCTCATCCCCTTTTGAAGCAGTCCAGTGTTCTACTGGGTACCATTTCTGCAGGTGACGCATTCCACCCAGGTACCGCCCTCTCTGTAAAAAGTGTCTCCTCATCTCCCTCTTGAACCTTCCTCCCTCCAGTCTCATATCATGGCCCCTGGTGTCCCTCCCCTTCCTTACTTTGAACAGCCCCTCTGTACCTGTCTTGTGTATTCCTTTCATGTACTTAAAGGTTTCAATCATGTACCCCTGTCCCTCCTCTCCTCCAGTGAGTACATGTTCAACTCCTTCAACCTCCTCTCGTATGATAAGTCCCCAGCCCTTGATCATCTTTGTTGCCCTCGCTGCACCCTCCAGTAACTTAATGTCCCTCTTCAGATACTGGATGCCAGTACTGCACGCAGTACTCCAGGTGCGTCTAACTAATGACCCTATACAATGGCAGAATCACCTCCTCCCTCCTCGAGGATATACCCCTTGCAGTGCAACCCAGCATTTGTTGGCCTTTGCAGCTGCCTTCCTACATTGTGCTGAGTTGTTCATTGACCCTGTAATGAGCACCCCCAGATCGTTCTCCTCCTCTGTCTGGGCTAGCTGCACTCCCCCCAGCTGGTAACTCCTCCTTGGGTTCTTCACCCCAAAATGCAGCGCCTTGCACTTTTTGGCATTAAACCCAGTTGCCAGGTATCTGACCAGGTTTCAAGCTTCGCCACATCATCCTGCAACCCCTGCCATCCCCCTACGTTGTCCACCACTGCTCCCATCTTGATATCATCAGCAAACAGATTGATCTTGCTCTTGATGTCCAATAATATGTCTGCAATGAATATCCCAAACACTGGTCCCAACACCAAGCTATGCGGAACATCGCTTGTCACTACCCTTGGGTGTGAGAGCTCCCCACCCATCACCACCCTCTGTTGCCTTCCCTGAAGCCAGTTCCCAACCCATCTCACCAGCTTTGCACCCGCCCCTGTGCATTCTAACTTACTTCCCAGCCTCCCATGCGGCACAGAGTCAGATGCCTTGACTGAAGTCCAGATACAGGACATCCACTGCATGGCCCTCGTCCTGCTGCCCAGTTACCCAGTCACAGAATTCCAGGGCCACCAGCCTCTCCTTCAGGATAGTCTCCATCAGCTTACCCATGATGGATGTGAGGCTCACTGGTCTGTAGATCCCCAGTTCATCCTTTGGGCCACTCTTGTGGAGGGGCACCACATGAGCCATCCTCCAGTCCTGAGGTACACACCCTGAGTGTAGCGAGGCATTAAATAAGTCTGTCAAAGGTCCCGCAAGGACCTTTGCCAGCTCCTTCAGTACCCTGGGGTGGGTGCCATCTGCGCCTGGCGCTTTGTCCACCTTCAGTGCCTTTAAACCCTCCTGAACTCTGCCCTCCATGATTTCCCCATCTGTCAACCCCTCCCCCCCCAATTCTGCCATTCCTCCCACCTTGGGTATCACCCCAGTCTTCTCCTTAGTAAATACCGAGCAGAAGTAATCATTTAGAGCTTCTGCCTTATCGCGCCCCACTTCTACCCAATACCCCTCCTTCCTAATCCTTACTGTGTGGTCATTACAGCTCCTTTTCTCCCTGATGTACCTAAAGAAGTCATTCTCCCCCTTCTTAATGCCTTGTGCCAGCCTGAGCTCTGTAGATGCCTTGGCTCCCCTTCCTTGCCATGTTACCTCCTTCGATTCCATCAGGTACTCCTCCCTGTTCTCCCTCCTCCCTGTTTTCTTGTACCTCCTAAAGGCAGCTCTTTTTCTCCTTACCTTTTCCACAGCCACACTGCTCAACCAACTCGGTTTCTTAGCCCTAGCCTTCTTGCTGTGTGCCTTGCAGCAGGTTTTGGTTGCCTCCATTATCCCCAGCTTTATGAGCTCCCACCTCTGGTTAGTGCCCATACTAGGTTGAATTCTGGCCAGGTACCCTTTTTACCACTTTCCTCATCCTCCCAAGATTGGCCCTTCTGAAGTCCAGCATTCTTGTGCCTGATTCCACTCCTTCCTTGCCCATATCCAATGTGAGCCATACTGAGTGGTGGTCACTCCCTGACAGCGGTTCTTCCACCGGAAGTTCCCTCACAAAGTCCCCATTTGCCAGCACAAGGTCAAGGGTATTCCTTACCCTGGTTGGTTCACTGACTGCATCAGGAAGCTGTCCTGGAAGGCATTCAGCAGTACCAGCTCCCTTCTGTTCCTGGTTGTTGGGGTACTCCAGTCCACTCCTGGCATGTTGAAGTCCCCCACAATCACCATACTACCTTTCTCACAGGTCCTCCTGATCTTTTCCACTAGTTCCCTGTCTAACTCCTCCGTCTGAGAGGTCAGCCTGTACACCACTCCCATTCTGAGAATCCTATTCTTGGAATCTTGGATTTGCATCCAAAGTGACTCCGTACTACCCTCCTCCCCTTCCTCCCTTACACACTTAAGTCCTTCCTTCACATATAGTACCACCCCTCCTTTCCCAATCACCCTGTCCCTATGAATAACTTGCCTGGTACAGACAGGTCCCAGTCATTGTATTGGGTGGCCCATGTTTCTGTGATGGCTGCAATGTCCACCTCTCCCTCTGCCATGAGCACCTGTAAGTCTGCAGTTTTCCTTCCAAGGCTCCTAGCATTAAGGGTAACCACCTTCCACCCTTCCCCCCCTCCCATCCTGCCCTCCTTTACTAGCATCACCAATAGTACTTGCCATTTGTCCTTTGCCACTATTATGGGGGTAAGCTCATATGGTTTCCCAACCTGTGGGCTCTGCATGTCTCTTGCCCACTTGCCACCCTTCGCTCCTAGTTTAAAGTCCTAACTTCCTCTATGTACTCCTCCATCCTGGTTTAACACTTTCTTTCCCTCCTCACTCAAGTGTAGTCTGTCCTTGGCATAGAGACTACTGTCCTCCCAGGTCCCTCCCCACCCTCCCAACATCCCATACCCTTTAGCATGACACCAGGTTCTTAGCCATCCGTTAAATACCTCTATTCTCAGCTTTCTTGTTGTGCTTGCCTTGAGCACTGGAAGTATCTCTGAAAAATTTACTGATTTTTCCTGCCCCCTCACATAATTTTCTTAGTTCCTCAGACCTCCTCTGGAGTATATCTACTGTCTTGTCAGCCAGGTCGTTCGTCCCAAGATGTATAATTAATTCTGTTTTGGATCGACCCTTTTTTCCTGGCTTGTACAATACCCCTTTTCTCCATTTTAAGTCTGCTTCAGTACTTATTTTTACATCTGAAATAATAAAAGGAACACTCCTTTTAATATGGCTTAATCCAGCTTTTCATACATACATACATAGTTGCCAGCAGATTAGGCCTAATGGTCTATCTTGTCTGCCCGACACAGTTCACTAATAGTGTACAGTAGCTGCTCTACCTCCCCCATTCCCCCACCCACTTCCCCACCTGTACACCCTGGTGATCCCCATACCCCCACCCCATACCATGCCCCTCTGCCTGTCCCAACTCTTCTTGAAACCACCCACAGTTCCCAATTTTGCAAGAATATCTGGCAGTGCATTCCAGGGCACTTACCACCCTCTCTGTAAAATAATGCCCCCTCACCTCTATACTACCCCCCTTCTAACGTTAGACTATGGCTCCTCGTAGTCCCCATCTCCCTCAACTTGAGCAGACTCTAGCCAGCCTGTGGGCGCAGAGGCAGGGTGTCCGTCTACGACACTGATGACCTGGGTTCAGGAACGGACTCGGGACGTCGGAGTTCCGGCCGTGGGAGAAGGTGAGCATCCTAGGAACTACTGTCCTTCTCCCGTGGGGGAGGGGTTGTATGTCTGGCACTACGGACCCCCTAGTGGAGGCCAGGGAACCACAGTGCTTTATCAGGGTGGTGGGGCGGGGCGTAGCTGTCCCTGCACGTCCCTGCCCGATACAGCGTACAAATGCCATCCCAAGTGAAAAACTCTGCTGTGCTGCCTCCTGCCTACCCGTGTCTGCGGGTGGGGCCGTCCCATGGCCTCACCCTGGGGGATAAGCCAGGGCAGGTTACCGTTGACCTTGGAGGGGGGGGGCCGCCCAGAGGGATAAGCCTGGGCATGGGGAGGCAACGAGGGTGGGAGCTGAGACCCTGCGGAGAGTTCAGGGAGATGACAGAAAAAAAAAAACTTGAGCAGACCCTCCTTGTTCCCTTCGTTGAACCCCTTCAGGTATTTGAAAGTCTCTATCATATCCTCCCTATCCCTTCTGTCCTCCAGAGAATACATGTTCAGCTCACTAAGTATATCCTCTTATGGCAACCCCTCCACACCACTGATCATCTTTGTTGTCCTTCTCTGGACTCTCTCCAGCAGTGTGATGTCCTTTTTCAGGCAGGGGCACCAGAGCTGCCCACAGTACTCCAGATGCAGCCCACCAGCAAGGTGTACAGAGGAAGTATAACCTCCCTTTTCCTGGACATTGTTCCCCTTGCAGCACACCAAAGGATTTTGTTTGCCTTAGCTGCTGCTCTCCTGTACTGCTCCAAGTGGTTCCCTTTTGCATCCGTCATCACCCTCAGATCCTTCGCCATTGTTGCAACAGTCAGCTGTACCCCCAAGTGGTGGGTGTAGCCAGGATTCCTAACACCAAGGTGCAGAATGCTATATTTGTGTGCGTTAAACCCCAACTGTCGCATGTGGGCCCAGTTTTCCAGCCTCTCCAGGCCATCCTGTAGTGCCCTCCTTCCCTTCTTGCTATCTACTTCCGCCCCCAGTTTAGTACCATCAGCAAATAAACTAATTTTACTACCAACCCCCTTCCCGATGTCCGCAATGAACACATTAAAAAGGAAAGGGCCGAAAACTGAACCTTGTGGGACCCCACTGATGACCACTCTGCGTGTCAAGACTTCGCCCCCTACCACCACCCTCTGCTGTCTATTCCTAAGCTAGTTTGCTACCCACCCCACCAACTTATCTCCCACCCCAGTTCCCTCAATTTCAAAATTAGCCTTCTGTGTGAGACCTAATAGAAAGCCTTGCTGAAGTCCAGGTACGGACATCAGCCGGCTTTCCTCCATCCAGGGACTGTGTCACCCAGTCAAAAAAGTCGAGCAGGTTTATTTGACACGATTTCCCCCATTGGTTTTTATCCTGGAAACCGTTTACCTCCAGGAACTCATCCTCATCCTTCATCAGTAGTCTTTGTTGTTTTTGAACACCAGTTGTGTAATATCAATTCCCTTTTGACTAGAATGAGCTAGCACATAGCAGACACTGCTCCCTGACCTTATTGGACAGTAGGTGTACTAAAGCAGCCGAGAATACTGATGGAAGCCCAGTCCGAGCCCTAATGAAAGGCACACTTCTTATATTATTTCAAATGATGGCAAAAGTGTTAGCTAGATTCCATGAAGCAGTACGATCCTTCAAGTACCTCTGTGTGTGGCTTGACAGCAAGTTTGACTTCTCATTCCACATTAATGCCATTCATTTTAAACTCCATCCCAAGCTTGGTGTCCTGTACCACAACAAAGAGTGCTTATCTATGCAGGTCCACAGGGGAACTTTTTACTAAAATAGTGCTCCCTGTCTTCCACTATGGGGATCTAGTCTGTGGCACTGCCCCCTTCACTTCCCTGGCCAGACTGGAAACCCTCTGTAAGTCATTTTGCCTCCTTGTTACAAACCCCCCCTCCACTCCATACTCACCACTGTGCCCTCCACTCCTCCCTTTTCATCATTCATCTGCCATCACGTTGCCTAGCTCACTGTACCTCCTTCATATCTATATATTGGTTTGGTTCCCTTCTCTCCTACCTCTCCTCTCCCAACTCCCCCCTGCCTCCTTTTTCCTCCGCTCCAAAGATCATCTCACTTTCTCCACTCCGCACCCCCCCCCCAACTCAGCTGGGCAATCTGCTTTCTCCTGTTGTCTTTCTCACTCTGGAACAAACTCACCACCTCCCTCTGCCTCTCCTCCCCTGACTCCCTCAGGCACCAGTTGAAACTCTAACCCTATCCCACCTGCTCCTGTTACCCTGCCTCCTGACATCTCCCTGGCCTTGCCTCAGATATTCTGGTTGAGTCTCCGGCTTGGTCTCTGCTGCCTGCCTACTGATTGCACTTCCTCACCAGCACTGCTCTTTTCCTCTACTACAGAGTACAGCAAAAGCTCACTATGGTGGCCGACCAGCGCAGTGGTAGGGTGTCCAACTGCAACGCCGATGACTCAGGTTTGGGAATGGACTCGAGTTGTCGGAGGGCCAGCCAGTGAGAGGGGGATTGAGCATCCTGGTTGACTGCTCTCCTCCTCTGTGGGGTGGGGGTGGGGGGTCTAATGACCAGCATGAGAGTGATTCCTGGCAGAAGCTGGGGGAGTGCTATAGCTGCCAGAGCCAAGACTGTTGGGAGGTGGCTCCAACAGTATTTCTGCCATTGCACAACTTGCCTCTGGGGAGTCTACTGAAAAAATGCTGCCCGCACCCTTAATGACGTCCCGCCTCCTTGACGCCATGCCTGTTCCATGCCACTGAGCTGGCGACATACTGACGAGTGATCTGTCGGATGTTGCTTGGTCCTGCACGCTGCCGGTAAGCCAGGGATTGCCCAGTGGGTTCGAGCACGACCTGTAATGTCCATGGGGATGCACCTTTTCCGGCCCCCACCCAGAGGATCAGCCTGGGCTCATCAGTGACTACAGGTAAGTCTGGGGACGGACAGCGATTGGGGAGGTGGGGACAGAGGACTGGGCACCCTAAAGCGTAATAAATTGAAAAAAAAGCTCATCTACAAGTCTCTTGTCTGTGTCCGTTTAGAATTTGCACCTGCAATTCGCCGTTTTACTTTGCACTTGAACTGGTGCCTCATATTGAGCTGTGACTGCACTTTGTTTTTCTGTAACAATTTTATTTTTGTACGTATTCATTTTTATACCAACTTATTTACCAGATGTTGCTGTTTTGACTTGTTTGTGTATTGTACTGCTGTTCCTCAGAAACAAGCCGTGTCTCAGTGTGCCTCTCCTGATTACCAGTTTTCAAAATAAATAAATAAATGAGGGAAAAAAGGTATGGTGCAAGACATGAGGTAAGTTACCATCCAAAATAGAATAAAAAAAAACGGGAATATTTTCCCTGCTGATGTATGCAGTACTTTTCCTTTTTTTGATTGAAACTAATATGACCCTAACAGACAGGGATACAGAAATGAAAAGAGGGAGCACTGCCATTTTTCTTCCCATGATATGATAACCTTGAAAAACCTATCACAGGTATGGTAATATAATGATATCATTGTCTGTGGTTTACATATAGTGGAAGGGGACCCTCCACACCCTAAATTTGGGCAGATATGGGATAGCAGACAGAAATATACATTTTTTCATAATTTATTGCCATATATCATGAAAAACAGTTATAATGACACCTCTTCAGAGAAACACATCAACATGCACTTTTAAGCGCTGCAGTACATTCTTCATTTTAGACTCTATTGGCAAAAATAGTCAGCCACATAATAACACGTTCATTCTTGCTCACACAAGGGCACACACAAAACACCGTAGTCCACTCCTGCAAACACAATACAGTACTAACCACTGACTTTGTTCTAAAAAAAAAAAAAAAAAGAGAAAACTTATGAACTGGAGAGAATCTGTGCAGCATTCCATTAGTGCAAAGCATGGTATTAACTTTGATTTAACAAATCAGCTGCTTGTAGGAATTCAAGAATGATTCTACCACTTTCTAGTATTTAGTCACCCAAGCTTTAAGGAATGATCTGCGGTTTACCGAGTATAAAAACCATAACCGGGGAGGTTTATTGCTTTAAGCAGTAGTAGAGAAGGGTCTAATGATACTTCTATCTAAAGAGAAGTAGTGCAGTTTGGGTAGAGGATTAGTGCTTTATGAGACCATCGCTCATTAGGCACTCTGCAATTGTAACTGTCCATATAGCTGCAGTGGGCAAATAAAGTCTACAGTAATTGCACACTGTGAGTGTAATTCAAGCTTACCTAAGACAGGTATTTTGCAGTATGTATTCAGTACTATTTTTTTTCTAATTTAGATTATCTTCATGGTTGATTCTGATCTGTCATTTGTTTGTGGAGCGGAAAACACTTATTTATTGCCATGAAATACTATATATTCCTCTATCTTTGTTTTAGTTATCTTTTCCCCTTTGACAACTGGTTTACCCCCTTCCCCTGTCCTCCAGTACCTGTTCCAGCATGTCTGGCTGGCATCCGGTCTTTCTTGCTGCCCCCAAGTATCCCTACGGCCCCACTAATGTAGTGGGCCTGACAGTCCCCAGGATCAAGAGTGGCAGTGGGGAATCTTTTTGCTATTTTTGGGCCGCTAAGAGTGTAGAGTGAGTTAGATATTATCCTAGCCAGTACTGCGTGTTTTCCCCTTAAAATTCTCCTGCCTCCCTGCTCTGATGCTGCATTCACTACATACTCCTTTATGAAGACTGATGTTGTATGGTCACCCACGATGTAAATGGCACTTAATATACTCACCAAAGGAGGCCCTCCTATAGTGGGTCAAGCAGGTCCTTCCTGCTGGAGTCTTGAGTGCTCTTCCTCTACCTAGACCGCACCCGCTAGGTTTACGGAGTCTGGCTAGTGATTTGAACCAGAGTCTCCGACATGGTAAACTGATGTGCTACCCTCAATGCCACTAAGACAAGCATTCAGGGCCGGATTTACCGCAACGCCCAAGTTCTTTGGGGGGCTATCCCAGCGCTGCTTTAAAGTTTGTTTTTTTTGTTATTTTTTTTACATCACCTGCCCCATGATCTGGATGGATATCTGAGTACAGTTGGGGGGGGGGTGTTCGGGTTCGTGATCGCATCCTGATTAAAAAAAAAATGCAAATGAAATAAATATCAGTCAGTAGTACATGTACAACAGTACATCTGATCTGCGCTTTAAAAATTCTGAATGTCTACCACTGCTGTCCTCTAGATGAGTAGTTCTGCATTTAGCCACCAGCCTTTTCTCTCACCTGACCCATGAGAGATCAGCAAGTTGAATAATTACCATACCTTTAGTGCAGGGAGCATGCGCGGAGTGGGAGCTCATATAAGCGCAGAAGCACTTTTGAAAGTTTCATCCGTCACCATTTGCTTTCAGCTCATCTCGAGTATACTGTGCGAGAGGAGAGAGGAATGTGTCTGCGCCTGGTCAACTATATTCTGCTGCGTCAGTGTGTCTGTGGCCATGACCTGCCTTCTGCATAGATTATCTATTTTGCCTGCGGTCTGCCTTGTTAATTGTTATATTTGCGGATTAAGGCAAGGTTTTTTGTGTGTGTGTGTGCCCACTCAAGCTCGACTCGCTCTTGCATTAACGCATGCCACCTTGCCCCCTTTTCCCATCTGGGCCCGGGCCCCAGGTTGCATCTCACCCATCATGATCTCGGTCTGACTGCTGTGAGCAAGCTGAGTAGGAGTAACGGATGGAGGACGAGGAGAGGACCGGTAAGCCAGTATTTATGGTGGATGCAATAACAGTTTTATTTTTCAAGTGAAATGTGCAAGTGACTGAATCTATCTGACTGTCAAATCACCTTTAAAGTAAATGGTCATGGACTTCCGGTGACGTCATGCACTGAGCAACAACTTGGGTTGTAAGGCTCCCTGCTGAAAAAATTAAACACCTCAATAAAAACTACTTCGCACAGAAACAGAGCATATCCAATACAACCCAGAGGTGGTAAAATGCCAAAGAAAAGAGGTGACTCCGTCCGTGGATCCCCCAAGCACCTGGATGGAATTAGATCTTTGGAGGAAGACTCTGAAAGCGGAGACTCGTGGGCCTCCTCGACCTCCCACCACAGCAAAATGCGGGCAGACCAGGTCCCCTATCTACCCTACAGAGGCAAATGTCACAGATGTTGGCGAAATAAGGACTTTAGGAAGGAGATACGGATTACAGTTACAGCACTCATGCGGATATTGGCAAGATTGAAGGAAGCAGGAGGAACAGGAGGAGCAACTAACAGCCACGGATAGGAGAGTGGGAGAGACCGAAAGCGCGATTGTTCAGCTACACGGCCTGCTGAGAGGCCTTCAGGACCGTGCAGAGGACGCCGAGAGTAGGAGCCGCCAAAACAATATTCGGCTGTCGGGGCTCCCGGAGGGCACAGAGGGTAACGAAATTATCCCATTCATGGAGAAAATGCTTAGGGAGCTATTGAAACTGCCGGAAGAGGTTTTACTTGAAATGGAGAGAGCCCACCGCACTCTTGGCCCCAAACCAGCAGCAGGAGCCCGTCCTTGTACCCTGCTAATTAAGTTCCTGAGACACCAAGACAAAGAAAAAGTCCTACATACAGCGTGGAGGCAAGGAGAGGTCTTCTACGGTACCCACAGGCTCTTCTTTGAGAATGACTTTGCCCCAGAGGTTATGGCGCGCCGGAAGGCCTACATTCCGGTAATGAAATCTCTTAAAGTGGCAGGAGTGCGTTTTAAAACGCTATATCCAGCGAGAATGGTGATCCACTTTAAGGAGGGGGCCCACACATGCGAAAGCGCGGCAGAAGCGATAACGGAGCTCAAGAAGAGGAAAATGGAGATTATGCAGCAACAGAGGAGACCTGCAGCGACCCCTGCCGCCAAGCTAGCCCAGAAGGTTTGGAGTGCTGGTCACCGGGACGCTAGACGCCACCAGGGCTTAGAAGCCATCCAGTCAATCGTGGAATCACTGAGGGTCAGATCCGGTGCCTTAGCAGAGGGAGGCACTGATGCACCTAAAACCTGAACTAACATGAAGTACATACAGGGACTGGGCCTAATTAAATGTGGACTGGATAAAATGACTGTCTCAATAGGGTCCACAGCCAAGCTCTCTCCTGATGGGGCTTTGACATGGGAGTCGGTGGGGAGTATGATGGGTATGTTCTGGGTCGATTTTGGGAACTTAATGGAGGACGGAATAGGAGGGGGCTGGATTGAGAGTCATAAAGTGTATTAAATGGTGAGATCTGCATGGGAGGCTTTGTGGGGGAGCCTAAAACCATGGGGGTATGCTTAGGGTCCAATGGTGGCATGGTCATAGGCGCCTCGTGCGCCCGGAGTTGTTTGGGGGATGGGGATGTCTGCCGGGGTCATGATCCCAATCCGCCTTTCGCTTGGTTGCTAGAAGGGAGAGAGCGGTATGGAGGTTGATCCCAGAGGGGACCTGAGGGTAGCGTAGTATTAAAGGTGATGGTCTGTTGAGATCTAACTGGAGGTTTAACTGGGGATGAACCTTGGCTCAGACCGGGGTGCTGCAGCGGTGGCTGCTATGAGCCTAGAGCGGGAATAGCAGCATGGTCTAGCTATGCAGAGGCTGCCTGGCTGCGGGGACCAGGTTGGGGCCAAGGGGACCACACTGAGTGCAAGGAGTAAAGGGGAGGGGTGGGGGTATTGGTTTCAAAGGTGGCCGTACAAAATAACCGTGCAGCCAGCAGAGGAAGACTGATGGGGTGAGTTGGGGGAGGGAGGGATCGGGGATTCTACGTGGAGCCAGGGCGCATTCCCACTTGCAGCGATCGCCACGTGGCTCTGATCCTCAGGGCCAGTTGAGATGCCAATGCAGGGATGCCCCGTGGGTGGGAGGCGGGGTGGTATCCTGCATGGACGGCAAGGAGGGTTGAGGGAAGCCGGGGGATATAAGCTGCCTCCTGACAAATATGGTCAGCACCCTGCAACGTATCAATGGGAGTGGGTTTGGGGGGAAGGAATAGAAGCGAGCAATAATTAATTAACTGAGGGGTATAAAGAACTCGGGCACATGAAACATAACTATAGGCAGGGGTAGAAGGTTTAGCCATGGTGATGAGTCCTCGGGGTGCCCGATGTAGCACATAAACTCACCTCCGCCTGAAAGGGGAGAATATCCATGGGCCAGAATCAAGAATGAATATATTACCTGCCCTAATCGGACCTCGGCGGGGTGGGAGCACCCTCCCCTCCTCCCGCTTTGAGATGATTGGCGAAGCAGTGGATAGCGGCGGAGGAAATAGATTGCACAACCACAAGTGTAAGAGGCGGGGCACCATGGGGACCGAGAACTGTGCTCTCATGTTCGAGGACTCACTCGGTTAGGGGAGCACTGCAACAGGTGAGCACCATGGGCTGCGGTCTGGGGCTCTCAGCCGAGTCGATGGGAGAAAGCCCTCGCCCCAGACACCCGGCAGTAGTCCCTCTAGCTGCAGTACAGCTTCCAGGAAGCCTGCGACACCACGCAGCGGACACTTACTACCTTACCGGACGGGTACCTCGGTGCCTTGAGCCCTGAAATAAGGCCTTTAGGTTGGGTCATAAACCCATCCTCAGGTCAGGCTAAGCCCAGACCAGTGGAAGTGCCAGTAGTGGTTGAGTCGGCCAAGTTGGCCAGAGCAGGTTATGTTAGGTTCTATGTTTGCTGTTGATCTTTGCTTATTGTTATGTTTGTACTGTACTGTTTGTTTCAGTCACCAAATTTACACAACATGGAATACAGTCACAAGCTGTGTTAGACCTTAGAGGGGGTTCCTGCGGGGGACTGGGAAGGCCGGGTATAAAATATCACAATGGACATGCACAATGCAGGCCCACACACTGAAGTTGCTATCCCTTAACATCAAGGGCCTGGCCTCACCGATCAAGAGATCCAGGGCACTGACTTACATCAGAAGGGCTAAGGCAGACATTGCCTTCTTACAGGAAACACATATGAATCAGGCCGAGCATACCAAGTTAGCCAAACTAAGCAAGGGACAGGTATTTCATTCATCCTGTAAAGGCGGTAGGAAACGTGGGTGGCTATTATGTGTCCCCACACCCACTTCAGGTGGAGTCCACTTGGTCGGATTCGGAGGCAGACTGGTGGTTGCCTAAGGGAAAATTAGCGGGGTGGAGGTGACGTTAGCAAATGCCTACTTACCGCCGGGTATAACAGTCTCAAGACTAAGACCCTTGCTGGATAAGGTAATCCAGAAAACCAAAGGTATACTTATGCTGGCAGAGGACTTCAATCTGATTATGGCCCCCCAGGTCGACTCGACCAGTCGAAGAACTCGGAGGCTAACACCTACCAAAAAGTTTTTTAGTAAGTTTATATCAGAGGTTGGATGGTGTGATGTCTGGCTGAAACTACACCCAAATGCCAAAAATTTCTCCTATTATTCCCGGTACATCATCATATATTCCCATATAGACCATACATTGCCAGATGAAAACATAGGCATTGTGCGGGAGGCCCAACTGGGAGATATCTCCATCTTGGATCATGCGCCTGACAACCTGCTGGGAATGGGGCCTTCAACCGAGGAACACATAATGGAGATTAAACCCTATCCATTGCGATCGGAAAATTTAGGGAGTTCCTCTCAGATAAAATCACAGAAATAGTGACGGATAACCCATCACAGGACTCTACTCCCTCAGTACACTGGGATACAATTAAAACTGTCCTCAGAGGACACATCATCAAATACCAGGTGGAATTAGGGAGGCAGCGACAAGAGCGCAGGAGGTAAGTTGGAGGAAGCTTCACTTTCTCAGATGGCGCACCAGCAGGAGTGACGAGAGTCGGTCCTTCCCAGCTAAAACAAACCAGGACGGAACTGGACCAGCTGGTTCAGCAACAAACGAAATAGCCCTAACCTTTCTGAGACAAAGATTTTATGAAGTGGGGCCAAGAGCAACAAGGTTGCTCGCTTATCAAGTGCGTAAGCAGAAGAAAGGGGCAACCATTGCATCCATTAGACATCCTGGTGGAGGCCAGCAGCTGTCCCGTATACAGGACATAGTAGACGCATTTGCAAAGTTCTACAAAGCTCTCTACACCCCAGAGACCACAGTCTCGGCTGAACACATGATGGAGCACCTGATCGAGATCTCTCTTCCCTCTCTTTCCGAGGCACACAGGGAGGACCTGATGAAGCCTATTACAGACCTGGAAGTAGCTCAGGCAATTGCCAAAGCCAAATCTTTGAAGGCTCCAGGGCGGACGAGTACGGTCAGAGTTTTATAAAGCGGTGAGAGCCGGATTGATCCCTTGCTTCTTGGTCTTTAACTTTCGGTCTTGAGAGAACCCCTCCCCAGTCGTGGTCTTATGCCACAATTTCGGTGATACCTAAGCCAGGTAAGAACCCACAAGAGTGTGCCTCATACAGACCGATATCTGTGCTTAATCAGGACTATAAACTATTTATGAACATTCTGGCACACCGTCTAGATAGCGTATTACCGTTATTAATATACAAAGATCAGACGGGGTTTGTCAAATCGCGTACCACCTTAGACAGTATTAAACGATCCCTGTATGTGGTGCAACGGATGCAGGAGACTGGAGAGGCGGTAGCTCTAATCAGTCTTGACGCAGAGAAGGCCTTTGATAGGGTCTCCTGGCCCTATCTGTATCATACTCTAAGCAAATTCGGATTCCCTCCCCTGTTCGTTCAAACCCTTCAAAACATATACTCCGCCCCCAGGGCATGCGTCAAGGTGAACGGGCACCACTCTGAGTTTTTTCAACTTGAAAGGGGCACCCGACAGGGATGCCCATTGTCTCCCTTGTTGTTCGCCATAGTCATGAGCCACTGGCGCAACATATTAGAGAATCGCACAGACTTGAAGGATCAAGATAGGAGACACTGAACACCATGTAGCTCTATGCAGCGGACGATATACTCTTATATCTCTGAGACCCCGATTGCACAATCCCAACCGTGAGACAGATACTTGGCGCATACGGTGTGGTATCTGAATATAGACTCAATTGCATAAACGGAGATCCTTACCTTTAATTACACCCCCACGGGACACCCGGGATATCATTCTGGGTAGGTGGGACCTGCAAAAACTGAAATACCTCGGTATATATATCCCAAAAGACCCCACAAAATATTATAAATATAATTATACACCATTTATTTCCCAGTTAAAACAAGAATTACAAGCTTGGGCCACCCTGCCCCTCGGCCTTTCTAGGAGAGTAGACCTGATCAGAATGACAGTCCTTCCGAGGGCTCTGTATCTATTCCAAAATATTCCCCTCACTGTACCATTGAAAACTTTTAAGGATATAAACCGTCTTATACGGAACTTCATATGGGCCTCTCAGAAACCCCGAATTCAGCTGGGGATACTCTCTCTCCCCCGCCAGGAAGGGGGTATAGCTCTCCGGACTTGAGGCTTTACCAACAAGCAACCACCCTTGCACACATAATGACCAGACAGAGGGAATTCCTGCACCGCATTGGCTTGAGATAGAAAGGACCCTAATTAGTGATCGGGCGTACCTCGAGACCTTATACCGACAGGATCGGGGGGGGGGGAGCTTAGGGAGTCCTGATCCCTGGCTTGGAGCGCAGTTCAGAAACTGGGCCATAATAAAAAAGGCGCAGCACTTGGTGCCCTATCAGGCACACATCTGCCCGATAACAAGATTAACAGATTTTACCCCTAATAACTTGGATAATGGTTTCTTTCGCGGGAAAAACAAGGGCTAAAATACCTGGTACAGATAATGACTCAGGGAAATACCTGGTCATATGCAGAGATCCAGAAAAAGTTTCACCTTCCACATGGGGACTTTTTCCGTTATCTTCAACTGCGACACTATATAGAGAGCCTACCGCGAACGATATGGGATCCTGAAGGATACCCGGCATTGATCCACAGCCAGATACAGCTAAATGCCACAAGGGCTCAAGAGCACCTGATCTCACGATACTATCAGGCACTTAATTCACAAAGTGCCGCACTGAGGCATTAGCTCCTATAGGTCGCAGGAGGCGGGACACCAGCTCACTTTGGAGGACTGGAGACGAGCATGCATTTTGTCAAGCCGAGCAACCAGCTCGCACCAATGGTGAGAATTCGCCTGGAAAGTCCTAGTTCGCTATTTCCACTCCCCGGTGGTCACACGGCACTACTCTTCCAGTTCTGCAGCGGAGTGCTGGAGGCAGTGTGGGGAATCATGTGCCACCCTGACACATGTACTATGGACATGCCCGGTTCTGCGAGGTTTCCTGGTACAGCTCGAGTCCCAGCTACAGGAACTGATTGACGCACAACTCCGGCTTACCCTGGAGATATTTTTATTTCTGGATCTTCCTAGAGCATTTAGAGGTCCCAATACCAGATATCTGCTTGTTTTATTAATAACAGCTGCAAAGAAGGCAATCACTAGGCAGTGGTTAACTCCAAAGTCCCCACAGTCCAAGATTGGTGGGACATCACATTACAGATTTATAACATGGAAAAATCACACATAACCTGAATGAACAAGGGAGAAATTTAAGGTTAGATGGACACGATGTTGCAGATATATTACATGCTGAAGGACTCTACTTTCGTACCTAGGGTATCTGTGAGAGATGACGGAGGGGACACTTGGGCAGGGAGGAGGCGGATTTTGTGCAGGCTGCGCCCACTTGGCTTTCCGGTCCCCATGGAGCGGCGACACCTACACAGAGGAGATGCCCTGGATGTCTGGGCCTTGAGTTGGGTGAAGCAACTGGTTATTTAGTCACAATGAATTAAGAGTGTAACTGCAAACTAGAACTAGAATCACGAAGGGGATAACCCATAATGAATGTCATAGCACTAGTACTACCTGACTGTAATATTTGTAATACCTGACGATTACATAGATGTCTAAATATTGGTGACCTAAATGTATATATGTTGAAAACTCAATAAAAAGAAGAATTAAAAAAAAAAAAAAAAGTAAATGGTCATCGTGGATGGCCCGGCCTGTCACCTTAGTTTGTTTGTTTGATTATGTATTGAGTGCTTAATTTGCTCCAGAATCAGATTTAAAAAAAAAAAAAGTTTTCCTATGGGCTTGAGGACCCGCAGGAGGGGAAAGTTTACAAAATGAAAGTCAGCCTTTCAGGGCACACCAAGAAGCTTCCCCTGCTCTTTGGGACTGAAACATGGCATGTATCATAAACGTTAGCCATTTGGGGCTAGAGTAATAAGTTGCATGCATTTCCCAGGGGTTAGAGAGCCCCACTATTGTAATTTATAACGGACTGCAATAGTGAGTGATTAACACCTGCACACAACTGCTGGAGGGGATTAGTGACTGCCACTGTAAACCCCATTGGCCACAGTAAGGTACAGAGCATGGTTTTAATATATGCTATGAGACTTTTTTGGGGAAATGAAAAATGTTCAGTATCAATGGCCATTCGGGTTATGAATGGATGCTGTAAGAAGGATATACTAGATCTACTGTACTTCTGCTCCCCATTAGTCACTGGTACTGCTTTGTAGATATGTATATCCTTTTCATAATGTGTGGTAGAATTCAGAACCAAGCTACCATATGGTGGTATGGGCACTTGTCTTATTTGTGCTGTCTAAAGCAGCACCAGGGAATGTAGGTAGTGGTTTGCCTTACATTGCTGAGGCAGTGTGAGTTACATTGGTGACTGGACAGGAAATGTTGACTTGGAGGTTAAGACAAGCAGTGCCTTGAAATTAAAAGGTATTTGATTCATTCAGAGTGTATTTGTAGGATATGACATGCTAATGTGCCCCCTGCTCAGTTTCTGTAACATTCGCTATGATATTGGGGGGATTAGGAGGTGCTGCTGGGTGCCTGACGGAACTGAGTAGCAGTGCAGCATAATGAGGGTGCGAACAGATCTGGACACTGTGCAGTCCTCAGAGGAAAGTAAGGCACCACAGGCAATATGTTTTGTGCTTTGATCTGTCTGTATGTACATAATTAAAGCGGAGAGTAATCAAGCTAAAAATGTGTTGTGAAAAATTCCTGAATCTGACTAAGTATGGGGTGCTGTGTGTGACACCACATTGCTGGGGGTGGCGGGTTGCAACACCGTGTGTATGGGGGGGGAAGGGGAACCATAGTTACTGTTGTGCATAGGGCCCTTGACTGTGTAAATCCGGCCTTGTAAGCAGTCCTCTGTTTGATGGAGATGAGCACCTGATTCTGACTTTATTTTATCCCCCCCCCAAATCCTCAACTTCAGATTTGGGATTGAGTTTCTGCATTTCACTTTTTTTTGTTTTGTGTCGTAATTGTACATTTTGCATTAGGCAATATGCTATGAGATGTACATTTGTGATCTGATTTCAACTACCTCTCTTTGGTGAATCAGTATAATTGAAGTATTAAAAATATTTAAACTTGACCGGGAAGAGTCTTATTGGTGAAGTAGAGAGCAGTGCTGAGCAGGTAAAGAGGGTATAGAAATGACATTATCTGTGTGAAAGGGTAGCAGAAGGTTCCCAGTTAAAATGGGTCGGGGGATGCTGTAGAACAGCAAGCATAACAGATAATTCTGAGCAGAGCTCTGTCTCAGCTAAATATAAAAACTTTTATTTTTATAGTTCTCAGGCAGCAGTCTTACAAATTTCGCTGACCGACTGTTGCCACAGTACCTGGGGAGTCACCATGGGACCAGAAGCAAGTGACACATGGGCTAGATGCCGTCTTTGGCAACATTGACCTCAAAAGGCTCGGAGCCTGCCTAAGCCAGTGAAGCAGACGGCATAGGTCTTCCAACCAACCAGATAATGGTCATGTTGCACACAATACAGGCTATGGCAAAAGAAAATAATAAGCGCCTGACAGCCGTTGATGCAAAGCTCATGGAGGCTAATGTTAAAAATAACTGAAAATACTTCAGCAATTACAGATCTTGTGACCAAGACCAATTGTCAAAGGGATCAGAATGCCATGTTTGTGAAAGACTTACATTTTCTTTGGACCAAAGTTGAAGCACTTGGAAATGCACCCAGGCAATCAGATTTGGCAAAAAGACATAATAGATGCAACAGAAAAGCTGATATTCACTGACCTTGGCCGCTTGCTGGTGAATTTGGGGATAAAGTTCATTAGAGCCTTTGTTATCCTGTAGAGAATCAGACCACATGGTGGAGACATGCAGAGGTCGCTTACTGCTGCTGCAGTGCTGTCCACAGCAGTCAGGAACCTTGGAGACATTGTCTACGAGGATAGTAAAACTGCATTCTTTCCTGACATTTCCCCCCAAGACACAGGCAAGAAAGAAGGACCGGCAAGTGATTAAAAGTGACAGCCCAGCCAAAACCTGAAACTGAGGAAGAGGATGAGGAAGGCTGAGCTCCACTCAGAAGAAAGTGCAGGCTAGTAACTTCTTGTGCTGCTGCTATTCGACATTGCACTTTTCTCAAACTTGTTATACCGCAGCTTGGTATATTGACGAAGTTTAACTGTTTGGTGCTGTCTTTCGCTATATATTATCTACTTTGCCATGTTGGCATGCTCATTGAACGTAGTTTACAAGTTAAAACATTTAGATCCCCACAGGTTTCAGAGGGGTACGTGGTTAAATTTTTGGTTTACAGGGCACATGACTCAGTTTGTGAACTGTAAAAACTGATCTGTGATTTTGTTATTACTGAAGCCCGGTTAGGTGGCCTAGTCCGCCAGTGCAGCCTGTGAACGCAGGATATCTGTCACAATGTATGCCAACTCTCTGCACCTATCAGCCTCCTCATAGACTTCTAAGCCCTGTGAGGGGTAGAAAATGCTGGTAAACTGATGTCAGTGTCTGCAAGTAGGTGAGAGCAGCAGCTCCTACAGCATTATTCTGTTGGACTTCACTATTTCTCTCTTTCAGTGCACCCTCAATGTGGAATGGACCTATGAGGTTTGGCACCAATATTTATACATTTTTTCTCCTGTACATTTCTTATTGGGGTTTGTGTACCCATTCTGAGATTTTCACTATAAAATTGGATACTGTGGTAGCTAAGCTCCATCCACTGATGAAGAGGTAGTGAGTCTTTGAAACGCCAGGGTTACTGGTTTGCTGGATATGGGCTGAATACATTTTTAATATATATTTGCTTTGGTATGTACTGTTTGGCTATGTCTGTTCGTTGCACATCCAGTCTGCTTGTGGTATATGGTGTATGTTATATATCATGAAATTTACAAATAAAGTTAAAAAAAAGGGTTGCCATTAAAATACAGTGGCTGGCACCCTAGGAACAGAAGGAGTGAAGACTGGCTGGAAGGAATGGCAGGGCAGGTGGGAAGGAATATAGAGAATACAAGACATTTATAAATGAATACAAGAACCAATAAAAACCAAACAGAAAGCAGAGACATTAGTGCAGAAAAAGACAGAAATACAGACTGAAGACTTGCAAAATACATTTTTTTTCTCTAAAAACATTGTAAATGGAAAAGTGTATTAGGTATTTGTCTATTACAAATTTGAAATCTTTGGTTGAGGGGATAGCCTTATGAGTTGAAAACATATAGCTTCTGCTTCGGTCCCATAGTGGCACATTTTCTAACACAAAAAGTGCAAAATCATGCACAGGGGGCACAGGAACCTGGGGGCAACATACCAACTGGGAGGAGAGATATTAACTGCTTCAAAGCAGGAAAGAGACCTAGGGGTGATCATTTCTGATGACCTGAAGGTAGCTAAACAGTGTGACAAGGCAGTGGGGAAGGCTGTCAGGATGCTGGGATGCATCGGGAGGGGAATGGCCAGCAGAAAGAGGGAGGTAATAATACCCCTATATAGATCACTGGTGAGGCCACACCTTGAATACTGTGTACAGTTCTGGAGGCTGCATCTCTGCAAGAAGATAGATAGGGTAGAGGTGCCACAAAGGAGTGCCACCAAAATGGTGCAGGACCTGCATCAGAAGCCCTACAAGGAAAGTCTTAAGGAATTAAACATGTACTGTACTCCCTGGAGGAGAGGGGGGAACCAGGGTATATGACAGAAACATTAAAATACCTCACTGGTAAAAGAGTACAAGAAGGTAGCGTTTTCCACAGAAAAAGATGCTCGAGGAAAAGGGGTCACACTTTGAAGATAGAAGAGGGGGAGGCTCAGAGGAAATACTTCTTCATGGAAAGGGTGGTCTACGCTGGAACAGCCTCCCAGTAGAGGTGGTGGGGGCGGTTACAGGATTTCTGAATGCATGGGATAGGCAGAGAGGGATCTCAGAAGTAAGGAGGTAAGGGAAAGACTTGGAGATGGATTAAGGGCTTAATGTCACTATAGGTAGGGGAAAAAGGGCAGACTAGGTGGGCCAGGAGGCCCTTATCTGCTGACAGCTTCTATGTTTCTGTGTTTTTAAGAATGACTAACATGTAGTTGCATCATAGAAGGTAGTGAAGACAAGGTAGGCATAAGCTCCTCCCCATTTTCTTAACATTTATTGGTTACCAAAACCTGCAGTTGTAGTTTTGGTTGAGAGGAGGATGTACTGTTAATTCAAAACCAAGCTTTTGCTCTAGGTAGTCATTTCCCTAATCATTTTCTGAGTTTGTGCTATCCAAATAGATGTTCAAACATAGTTTTTTTGCAATTAATTATGTGATTTTGCTACTGTCTTGCTTGTCCTCTAAATGTGAACTGCAATTTAAAGTGCTCTTAGCTTTCTAAGTAAGAGCACTGTACTAGAAAAAATCTATGTAAATAATCAATCAAGATCCTTAATGTACTGTATATGCACTAGGGCCAAGACTATGCAAAATGGGAGTTGGCAGATATGCAAGTTGCTATGAAGGAATTTATTTTTGTAATTTACAGTTATGTACGCCTTTAATAGCTTGAACCTGCATCCCCTCTGTTGGGCTCAGCCCTGTTCTCGCAGTATCCCTGCCTCTTACATACCTGCATTTCAACCCCATGGGTTTGCCCCTCATGGTGGGGCCTGGCAAAGCCATTTTAAAAGCCCTTATAAAATGGATAGGGAAAATACTGCACCCTGATTGGCTAGGACCTGTGTGTTGAGAGAGCACAATGAATGGGTAAAAAAGTGCAGGTAATCAGGACAAAGTACACACTGACAATATCAGTGATTTTCTTAAAATTCCCGACTGCCATTACATACATAAGTGCCCACATTACTCACTAAAAAATTACCTAGGCCCTAAAAATTAAACTCCCTCAAAATAAAAGGAACAGACAAACTGATTAAATGTTCTTTTCCTTTATAGTCCCCTCTTTACACATATACATAAAATAAAATGAAGTACTACACACAGTTTTATTTTTTGCAGCCTCTTTTCTGACCGTGGAGCCCTCCCTCCCTCCCTCCATCTATCCTTCCTTGCTTACCAGGGAAATCCTTGTTGTTTGTCCTGCTTCCGATTCAAACTGAATCCCTGGCTTTACTGAGACCTTCTATTGTGTGTGTTTGTATGGGAGACATGAACACTCTGCCATTAGAAAAATGGGCAGAACATTTTGTGGTCTCTGATTGGCTGACAGGATTCATTTTTGGGTGGAGGATTGGGACAATTGGCACACAGTTTTTATTTTATTGTATTTATTTATTTGAATATTGGTCGTGTAAGCCCACTGAGACCATGCAGTCCCTTTTTCAGGGGCAACCCGGGGGAGGGTACAGAGGCTAAGGAATGCAAAAATATAAACACAGCTATTAACATACAATACATAAGCACTGATGTAAAAGGAATACAGAATAAAGAGAAATACTAGAATAAAAACAAAGCCACATACATACAATAAAAGGCCCTATATATAGAGGAATACATAAATTTAGATCCCAGAGCCTAATAATATGTGTAACAATGCTACTCAAGATACACAAAATAAACAGTGATTTCCAGGGTGAAGGGAATGGATGGTGCAGAACAATGCAGATTCTGGCAGTTACCACATTATGAACAGCAGTTATGCAAAATAGTGCAGGAACATACTGTATGTACAACATTTATGCAAAATAGTGCAGGGCAATAGTATAATTCAAATCTAAAAAGGCAGGCTGTGCTGTGAATAGTAGGGGTAGGCTTGTCAGGATGAACAGACATGAGTATAAATACAGGGTTATTTCGTTTTTAATGTTGACCCACCTTTTCTTCTACCTTGAAGACAACCTGTTCACTGCTATACAGATTTTAAACTGCTTTTTTATGAATCTGGGCTTGGCTGACCACTGTGATCCATTACTTTTTCCATTTGACCCTTGCTTTTTATACCCAGTTGGGTCAGTGTCCTACATAGATAAATATCTGAAATGACCCCTGAGCTGGCTGAGACCCCTGGCAAAGAGTACATTTATGTGATAACAGAGACCAGGAAAAAATAAGTCCCATGCCAGACTACCTGTGTATAGCATAGATCAATGTGCCTGACCAGAATTTCAAAAGTAACTGACAGCCATTTTTTTCCCGCTTGCTAAAGTTGAACTGCACTGCTAATTTGCCCAGCCCACCACCACAAAAGAACTCCGAAAACCCATAGACTGAAAACTTTTTAAACCCTATTGGCGCATATTTTTATTTTAAAATGTGTACTTTCTCTCATGATTCCCTGCCACTTGCCTTGCTGCCTGCATTCTTAGAAAACACAGCACTCCCCCCTCCGACCACGGTTACATCCTTCTGTTGCAGCAGCAGGTGTTGTCAATAAGACGTTATACCATGGACATAAGTGAACAGCCAATGAAATCATCAGACTGGCAGTTTACCACCGGCGTAAATCCTCTGATAACCAATGGCTGTTGATTAGACTATCCATTTAATCATCTGCAGCAAAGGAATAAATACAATAAAAAAAAAAAATCAACCTCTTTAATATTTGTATTTTATTATAGTAAAAAAAATGAACCTTGGTATAATCGCAGTAAGCCACTCGGAGGATATGGGTTATCGGGGAATTTACCACAGCTGGCGAGGGTTTACCCACTTGGCTGTGCCTCATGGGCAAACCACTCCAGCCGTGGGAAATCTCCTGATAACCCACACCACCTTGTGGCTTATTGGTTAAATATTTCGGAGCATCTTTTTTTAAATATATACAAAACACAACAGCACCGCATCTTGTAGCACTTACCTGGCTGTGTTCGTGCTACATTTAAAATCTGGCTTTCTGACTGCCAGCCCACAGCCGACGCTGTTGAACTGCTGCCAAGTAGAACAAAAACATAATCCTTCATGCCCTGGAAATGAAAGTCCTACAGTACTTAAGGCGGGGAGACAGAGAGAAAGGGACTGCTACTTGGAGGTGGTAGGGGGTGGTCAATGAAAACAAAACCTTGGTGGAGCTATGGAAAAGACAGTGGCTTTCACTTAAACACAACAGCGCCCTCAGCTGGCATTGCCAGCACTGGAAGGGACTACTTTCCATTTCTTTTTCTTTCTTTTCCATTTAGATATTTTACCTACATTTTGTAAACCATTTATTTAAAATTTAGCCAGAAAGCCATTTTCTAAGCAGAATAATGCCCTTCAGGGTAGGTGGTATGGACTATACCGGACCTTCCAGGAGCAGTAAAGCCCTCTGCCTCTGACATCGTCCCTCATTACGCCCCTGGGCATTCAGGTATAGCACAATACCACCCTCCCTATCTGGTATTATTTTAGTGCAGAACAATGCAGACGTTTGAATTCCTGCATTCTGTGATAAACATTCTGTGTATTTAATGTGTGGATAGACAGATTCTTGACAGCTGGGGAGGGAGTACTTTTTACTACAGTAGTTACTTTTAACAAAAGGAAATACCTGGTTTTAATTTTAAAAAAGTTGCGATTTTTCTCTTCCATTTAAACAGTTAACTCATTTTATAAGCACCGTAAGACACTTTGAGGTGAGCATTTTGCTACCACAGTGCACTTCTAGGGGGCTGAAGGCACTTCGCCTTTAGCTCCATGCCTCACTGCGCCCCTGAGGTTGGGTTGTGATAGCACAATACACACTCCATCGTATCTTATTGCTCACAAGGCACAGAGACAAGAGAAGCTTGGCTGTGGGAAATGGCCAGTTGCAGAAGGCTGGGCTCTGACCATGCCTGGCATCATCCTGCTCATACCATGGTTTTTCCTTCCATTGCTCCCCTCAATGGATGTTGGTGAAGTAGGGGCTCATCTCCATGCATGTCATGTGAGCTGAAGTGGAACCCAGCTGACGTTACTGCTCTTCCTTCTATCCTTCACTGTACTGCCACACATGGTCACCATGGTGGCAGTATTCTAGTGGAAGCAGCAGCCCTCTGTCCCTAGAGGAAGAGAGCATCTACTGGGGTTCTTCTTTGTCCTGGCTGTCCCCCTGCATCCCATGCTGACTTCCAAACCTGGGTGGCCGATGTTGCGAGGAGTAGTGCTACCACTGCACTGATGGCCCAGCTCTGCTGTGAAGGAATTTTGCCTAACTGACCTTTGAAAAGAACTGTCATGTGCCAGAAAACCTTGAAAGCAATGACGCTGCAGATAGTGTCGGTTCCAGAATGTGGCAGTCCTGCTTAAAGCTGAGCAAATGATGCACTTACTTAGGGTGTATGTGTAATTGTATGCTATTTTTCTGCAAGAGACCCAAACTCACACCAATAGTAAATGTTATTTGTCAGCAATCAGCTTAATTTCTGTAGCCATTAGGGTTTGAAAAGGTTGAGTGGTTTGTTTTTACTGTCAGCAGTAGCCCCTGTAGCTATCTATACTAGGTGCCTCCATTTGCCAATGGGTGAAATCTTGAGAGCTGCATTAGCACATGAGAAGATGATGTCACTTTGCCCATTAGTCTTTACAGCGTTTCCGCTGATATAGAATTACAAAGCAACAGTACCAACAGTGTGAAATAACCAGGTTACCTTCAGTTAGCTTCAGACTCTTACTAGAGCATGATACATGGATCTAATAACATCTTAGGGAGTGGCCAAAAATCCATGTGCTACTAGGTTGCATACAGGTTAATGCACAGAACTACTGTAGATAAAAAAAAAAAAAAGGATTGCATTTACTAATTAGCTTAAAGGGCAACAGTCAGCACAAAGGACCCTACACCCAAGTGTGGGGCTGATCCCACTGTGCGCTTTGTGTGCAAAAAGATTTTGGTCTACTTAGTGTTTGCAGTAGTATAGTAGACTGTATCAGACTAATTTTGCTTAGTTGTAGGCTGACATCTTCTTTTACTGCAAATCCCAGAATCCCCTGCAGCTGGGTGACTTTCAAGGAATGAAAGCTGAATTACCATAGGCAGCAGTGGGAGATTCAATAGCCTCCAGTGTGTGTTGGAGCTGTTGTAATCTCCGATCAGAGGCTTTCCAGCACGGTGTTTCTCCAGGGGCTAAGTACAGTAACAGTAACCTAAGTTTGGAAATTAACAAACTTTCAGTGATTTTTAGCAGAGACCCTACTGAAGAAGATTTTTTTTTGAGCTGGGGTTACAGTCTTTACAGATGAAAAAGGAAAGACATGTTGGTCTGCAGCAAATGTCAAATTAAAATTCAGTGTGAATGCAGTTTGTTTTATCTATATTTGTTTTTTAAATTACATAACGGAACTGTTCAGTGAATTATATTTTTTTAAACAAATTATATATTTTAGCAGAAAAGCACCCTTAAATGTTACCTTTAAAGGGTCTGTAGTCTAGCATACTTAATGAGCAGATGCTGAATATGGATGTGTATATCTTAAGGAATGAAGGTTTGGGGGGCTCAAGATGTCTCTGCAATCATTCAGTTTGCTTTTATTTGTTTCTTTACTTACCTTTTATCTATTTATTTGTATTTTACAACCCGTAACAAATGAAAACCAATGGAATATTTTTATTATGAAGTCTGAAGCTCGTTACTGGCAAAGATGTGTGTATTTCAGTGGGAAACTATAGCTCTGTTTTCAGATATTTGTGGAAAAATAACATGTTCTGCAACCAAAATATTTTGTATTTAATAGAAATGTGTGATTTTTGATAACCTGTGATCTTTTGTTATAGTTTAGCAGTTGCCATTTTATTCATAACCAGATTTTACTTGGGAAGAAGAAAAGAGAAACCAATTATTGTTTAAAAAATTGTAAAATCATGCAGACAGACCGCAGAAATGTAGACATATTAAAGGGAAAGGTTGTTGCTGAAAGAAGTATTTGTTTATTTTGAAAAAGAATATTTAGGTTTTCATTGAAATATGTTGGGCTTCTAAGTAGATGGCAGTTTTTGACATCACAATACCAGAACAGAGGTGAAAACTTACTTGTTTCACTGCTCTAACAAATACTGATTGATGTATAATAAAGGTTTTTATCCTCCCTAGCAGACCTGGGTGGCTATCATCCCTGTCCCCATGCACAGTGGTTGTTCCTTGCCTCATTCCTGGCCCAAGAGTAGGTTCCCCAGCAGATTTCACCCCACGGTGAGGTGGAAGGGGGTGAGTTGTGCCCCCCCCCACAGACATATCCAAATCACTCCGTGACTGGATTGGTAGGACTGCCCACTGAGACATGCGCAGGGCTTCATGTAGTCCAGGCCCCTAGATTTTCCTCCTGGTGTTTTCTCCCTCCCTTTTGCTGGGGCACACACATCAACACATGTGTTTAGAAGCACACGCATGCTGTAGACGTCCAAACAGCTCCCTCCCATTCTAGGTGCTCCTACCTGTCCTGCCACTGGGCCTTCACATGGTGGCAGTCACGTGGCAGAGCCTGCAGCATCCCCTTCCTGGGAGAGGAGTCCATCGGGTACTCTACCCTGTCCACTCCCGGCCAGCCCGCAGCTACCCGAGACTACTCCCAATTACGGGTTGCCGACACAGTGGGCAGTTGCGCTACCATCGCTCCACCAGGCTGGCCCCATACTAACAAATACTTTATTAGAAAAGTAGAAAGTAATTACTAACACACCAAAATAATATAAATAAAATAGTTCTCTCTTTATTAAAAGTATGCACCTGCTCTTTAAATTTGATTCTGAATTTATGCCTGGAGCTGAAGTAATATACTTAAAAAAGAAAAAAAAAAGGCTTGCTGTAATTCATGGTCATCTATGAGAGATCATCTCCTCTACAGAGTCCCACTCATTGGTATCAGGCGTGAGGATCCTGACTTGTGGGGCCAATGACATACACACAAGATGGCGGCACACAATCCAGTGTACACACTGCCACTATACAGTATTTAGTCACGTGAGTCTCAACAACCTCAGTACTGTTTTTCCCATCATCGTAGAGCCCTGCCTGCCTCATCAAAGACCAGAACGTTGTAGGCTTCATTCTGCACGTTTTTCTTTTTGCTTTTTTTTATTTCTTATTTTCAGCTCTGAGTTTGACACAGTTACAACAGGCTTTATCACTGTAGTTTCTCTCTGTGCCATTCCAGCTGTTGTTTCCTGTATGCTGATGTAGACCATGAGAGTATTGCAGGGCTGGTGCTATGTTTCACACAGGGTTTCTTTTTCTCCTGAATGGGACACACAGTAAATTTAAAATGGTTAGATTTCTTACTGTTAGGATAGGCTAATTTTTCCTCTTGCACTAAGGACAGTACAAACAGGTCTGTTAGCAACCATAGCACAGGGTCAGGCCTACTGCACACATAACATACGAACATATGAAATTTGCCAGCAGAAAAAGGCCATTTGGTCTACTATGTCTACTCGATTATGCAGCTAGCAGCCCTGTTCTGCAGCTGCCCCTCCCTCTTTGCCCCCCCTCCTTTTATCCTCCCTTCCTCTTGCCCTGTCCAGCCCCTTTTCAAGCAGCCCACTGTTTTACAGGCAACTACCTCTGCTGGTAGTGCGTTCCACCCTACCACTCCAGGACTCCAGCTTCTGTGATCCCCTGTCTGTTATTCCCTCCCCAGCCTTTACTGCCCCCTCTTTCCTTCGTAAATACCGAGCAGAAGTAGTCATTAAGTACTTCTGCCTTTTCTTCCCCTTCTCTACCCACCCCCCATCCTTCTTAACCCTTACTGTCTGTTCTTTACAGCTCCTTTTTCTCCTGATGTACCTGAAGAAGCTCTTCTCCTCCTCCTTTATGCCTTGTACCAGCCTGAGCTCTTTGGTGGCTTTTGCTCTTCTTACTGCCCTTGTCACCTCCCTTGCCTCCTGCAGGTACTCCTTCCAATTTTCCCTCCTGCCTGATTGTCTGTATCTCCTAAAGGCCAACCATTTTCTCCTCAGTTTTCTACCAACCCCCCCCCCGCACAACCAGCTTGGCTTTTTTGCCCTGGCCGTTTTATGCCGAGTCCTGCTACAGGAATTGGTAGCCTCTAGTATCCCTTTCTTTATGAGCTCCCATCTCTGGTCCGTGCCCATACTAGGCTCAATTCTCAATCTCAATTACCTTTAAACAGAGTTCCATAAGCTAATTGCTGCCATGAGTGGGACTATCCTATAGGTTAATATCATTTCAGATAACACACCCCTTTGATAGGTGTAAAACATCCCCATTAATTCAAAATAAGGTTACCCATTATAGAATAATAAAGCAAAACACCTTCCACAGCTCCCGTCATACAATATAATAAGCATTAAGCAGTAACACTAGATGTAATCGACTTTACCCCAACATTGTCAATCCCAATTTCTTAACAAAAACAGTTTTATTATACAAATTATTTATTCCTGTAAAAGGAGCAACTCCAGCCTACCTTAAAACTAGAATTACTAAAATTAAATTAGGCCTTTCTCATAAGTTTCTGAGTTAAATCACTCAGTTTTACATTAGGAGAATACTGTGAAAAAAGAGCAGCGTCATTACCGACTCCCGCAAACATTCCTCATACCCATATCACTGCTCACTTTAATTTAAACTAAAAGGAGAAGAGCTAAACATCGCACTGCATTATTAATACATGCCACCGATATGTTGAAGTTATAGCGATTCACACTATAGCAGTCTACTTTTAACTCTATAAGAAAGAAAAAAATGTCTCAATGTACGACCCATTGTCTTAGATTGCACAAATCAGGTATGTCCAAAATCCGTATTGTTAGCTGAGACTAGAGATGTAACTTTTAAGTCAGTAGCTTCGTTTTGTTCTGCTCAAAATCAGGAAAATATAAAGTTTCTGTGTGTAGCTGTAGTGAAGTGTAGCTTTCGACTCCGCAGCTAGCCACACCCCTCCATGCCTTATTCTTTAACAGTATTCACAGCTACAGATAATGCCTTCCTTGCTATCATTTTTGCTTCTTCTGTGACGGCCACCATCGCCTCGCCCATGTTTTGCATCTTACCCAGCCTTTCTACATACCATGTGTGGCCATTTCTTTGTCCATATTACAGACTATCTGAGTGAGCGAGTGCATTTAAGGCAGTCTGTAATGTCTCCCAAGTGGCTGGAGAAACCCTGACTACTGGCAGTTACCGTGTGCTCATGGTTGTTTTTGATGGGCCCGATGCAGAAGAGTCGGATATTGCGTTATTTCTGGGCCATGATGCCAAAATTAAGGGATCTGTTAAGTCCACTTAGCCGCACTGAATGTGATCAAAACTACAGTGCAGAAGTCCCAAAATCACACTTTTATTGTGATAAGAGAATTTACAGTAGCAGAGCTCAGAAAACAGCATGTTTCCCACTGGGCTGCTAGCTCTGCCACCCCAAAAAAACTCTGAACTCTTTAAAAAAAATTGTGCATCCTGCTTGCTGTATGCAGAGAAATCATCTTGAAAATGATCCTCCCTATCTTCAAGTAGTGCCACTCCCAGATCTGCCCTGGCCAGACTGGATCCCTAATTTCTTTTTTAACTTCTTCTTCAGCGTCACCCTGGACTGCCCCCTTCCCCCCGCATCCACTACTGTTACTTGTACACTGCCCTTGCTCAACACTATTTCAGATCTAGATACCTCTTTCATTGGGCCTCTTGTATCTCAACAGTCTGGCTTTGCTCCCCCCCTTACCATTCTTCTCTTCTCTTCTGCCCTTTCTCCTCCGTGTATTCCGTACGTAACACTGACCCCTGCTCACTGTCCCTTCCTCCTACGAAACCCTCAGCAAGTCAGCAACATGACGATTTGGCACTTGCATGGGGGAAGTTTTTTTTTTATTATGGGTTCAAGCTACTACTAGTATAAAGCAACTTCGCTGGGAAGCTGGGGGGAGAAGAGAAGTGGGTGCTAAAAGTGTGGGGGGGTGGGGTCACACATATTTGTGAACTGGTGGTGTGGAGGGAGGGCAGATCTATGTAGCATGAAGGCAGGGGTGGTTTTTGGTTTTGTAAATTTCAAGAAATAAGACAAATATATAAATTTGCAATGCATAGGAGTGACCACGTTGGGAACTTCACCTTGCTGTGTGTAGTGTGAAGTTCCCAGCTCCGCCTCCACTGCCTGCAAATAAAAAATTCACCACACTCCTAGTTTGAATTTGAATTTGATTTATGCTTATCCAGGATGTGGTTACTAGCCTGTTTTTTGGACTGTCCTGCTTACAAAACATTTTGATGACAACACAGTACATGCATTCAGTACATAACAATTTACAGCATAAACAGCAAATTCCACATTACGACTCATTTAAAACTACACCAGTTCATAACTGCATTCTGAAACCTACTGTAAATTGGTAAATTTCTTATCTGAGAGGGGACCAAATTCCGGAAATAGCTGGCCATGTAATTAAAAGTTAGTTTCCCAAATCTTGTTTCTGTTCATGGGCCTTTAAATCCTCTCCCTACTACATCTCGAAAATTGTGGTGGGTATTATTTGTAACTAGTTAGAGAACTGAACGTTGAGACAAGAGCATAGGGTTTAATGCCATTGCAGTCACTGGGTCACTGTGTGACCTTGAGCAAGACATTTTTCCTCCCTGTGTTTGTCCTTTCAGCAATAAAACTGGGCAGAAGCAGAACCCTGCTGTAAACAGTATAATGCACCTCTGTTTGGCTAGCCTGCTGAATTATAAAATAAAAGACATTTTTTGAAATCGTGTATACTCCGAATTGAAATGAATGGATGTTGGCTTGTGTTCCCTTTAAAACAGTAACCTGCGGTACTATTGGCACAAAACATATGGGGATTTTGAAAGCTTTTTAGGATCCCATCGTAGCATATCTGTCCCAATGTGCTACAAGTTTCATGTACAAGAAAAGCAATTTTTTGTGTCAACAAATGGTATAGGAGCTGGATGTATGGCATAGTTAGTGCTCCAGATAAGCAAAGCAATGTCCTGGTTTGCTCAGAATTTTAATTGAATTAACTTGTGACCGCCAGTACTTGTCCAAGCACATGGAATTGCTCCTCCAGATCCAGAAGATAATTATTTTGACAGCACTGTTGGCACCTCAGGGGAAGCTGCGTTCTTCCAGGTTTGAAGTGGTTTTACTGAGCAAAATAGATTTTGCTCACATAATTTAAAAATGGTGAATAAATTCCCCTTACATTCTGAAGATTCTGTGGAGTGTTGGGTTTAGTATCTAAAGACCCCGTGTTACAGTGCAGGAACACTGAACACATTCCAAGGAGTGGTTCAGCAGGGAATGTTTCACTGCAAAAGTACATTTTCCTTTGGGTCTTCCAACCTAATGAAAATTTGCTTCAGTAGTAGCACAGACTGAAGATAGAAATAGCCACAGGGGAGACATAGGGGAAAAAAATCAGTAACCGCAAATTGTATTGGATTGTGGATTTGATACCAGCAGGCAGAAAATTTCATTAAACAGATGCCCTTTAAATGAAGACTGTGTCCTATTTTACAGTATTTATGTTCTGTAATTGGAAATACTCTAACTTCAGTCAAGTAGTGTATCAAAGAGATAAGAAGTTTTTTGACGGGGAAGGGGTCAGATTTGGAGTGATACTGCTTAGTAAGCACTTGGCCAAAAGTGAAACATTCTTTAATAGCTCATTAAAGCCGCAGTACATAAGAGTAGTTACAAGTTTGACCTATATACTTGTGATTCTCTTTCAGATTGCCCCTTATCTTTAGGCTAGTAGGATACCTTTTTTTTCCCAGTTTTAAAGGAGTTCCTTTTTAGTGTGGATCAGACCAGGGTTTCATGAATATTATCTGTTGTGTTTGAACACCCATTGTTTAAGATCACTTGTCATGTGATCATAAACGAACTAGCATGCAGTCGACACAGCTCCTTGACCTTACGGGACAACAGATGTACAAAAAAACAGCGGAGAATACTGATGAAAACCTGGTTAGGGTCACGTTAAAATGAACACTCCTTTTATTATTTCAAATGTGTAAAAAAGTGCCTAAGCAGACTCAGAATTGGTCAAGAAGAGTATCATACAAGTTAGAAGAAAAGGGAAAGTGTAAAACAGCATAAAAAAGTACAGGCCAAATTTTCACCGCTGTTATGCATTGCTTTTTTTTTTATTTTCTTTTTTTATTTTAAAAATACCAACTTACAGCATGTAAATGTGACAAAGAAAATGCTGCATGTCAGTGACATTTGATAATACACAAACATTGAATAGGCAGTAAGCAACTTTTTTTTTTTTTTTTGAATACTCTTTTTATTCAGTTTTCATGTATACAATACATATAGCTACAAACCAACATGTAACTCTTTTTCTAATGGAACCTGATGGGGGTATTTGCATCGCAAAGTGAACTAGCTGTTGTACATTTAATGGCTGTGGTGCAGCCATTGCTCAGTAGGACATTACACCAGCGTACTATTATAAAACTGATACACTTGCCTCTAGGTTTAAAAAATTAGAGTCCATTCTACTAATACTGCTTATTAAGAAAAAGGTGCATTAGAGCTGTTTCCTCATACATTTAGGTATACCATTTATTTTAAAATAGATCAACTAGTAATGTTCTGGAAAACATAGCTTCAGTTTAGAGAATAAATGATGAGAGAATGTTGACCCTCAAGGAGGGAGTTATTAACATTTTCAATGTTACCTTATATATGAAACTCCTTCGCAGAGGGGACATGTTGACTGGAGGCGGGCACAGATTACAGTGAAGCTGTAGACTGTTAAAGGGAGTAATGGTGCCTTCCCGACCATCCCAGTTCCCCAAAAACTTGAGAGACAAGAGCCCTACTTCCTCATTCATGCACGCAAAGTGCTGTGCCACACTGCCAGCCACCAGCATCTTAAACCCATCACTTGATAAGGATAAAACTGCAAAAAAATGTAAACTTTTCAAGGTCTGGCTCAGTGGCACTGAGGGTTGAGGCACTGGATGCTACACCTCGCACCACACCGGCGACCCAGGTTCGGGAATGGACTCGGGCCGCCGGGGGCTGGCAGAGGAGAGGAAGAATTGAATGTCCTACAACTGCTCTCCTTCCTCTGAGGCCGGTGGGGGCAACGCATCATGCTGCAGCGGCGAGTGGCGGAGGCCAGCTGCACTACAGCTGCGTGTTTGGAAATGGAGGGAGCACGGTGGGCGTCAGCTCAGCCGTGCATCCGACGCCATTGCATGTCCGGCTCCCAGGGGCAAGAAAATGGTGGAAAATAGCTGGGCAATCTCGGTGGCTGATGGCCGTGCCCTGCACCCCCGGACACAGGAGGCGCCTTCACTAGGGTGTGGCCAATCCCGTGTGTATGGGGCATATAAATCCATGTACCAGACCTGGTCCGGGGGTGCGGGTGTCAGCAGCCAGAAATCGCTGGGTCCGCTCTGCAGGGGCGAGAGAAACAGGAGCAATAAAAAATCTTTTTAACTTTTCAGATTATTGAAAGAAGCTAGTACTCATGTCAAACAAGACTCAAACTTAACACACCATGCACAGAGTTGCGACTAAACCTCGAGCCCCAGCCCATAACCATTTCCTACGAAAAACATATTGAAAAGCAGGCTTAAGTTTCGCAAATGACATTAACTCTGGGTACTGTGAACAGGTGGAATCCAACAAATAGAGCAAACTGAAATGTCCCAGTTTTCGGCATCAGCGGTCATCCTGAAAATACTTTACTTACCAGCACCTTTATTCACTGCCCATCACCCTGGTCTGGGAGCTCTTCTCCAGTGTCCACATTCAAATCTTGTGTAGGGAGTTTAGAAACGTAGACTCTACGTTTGGCTACAAAACCACCAGCCATTGGGACAGTATAACTGTAAATCTTGTCTGTATCAGTAAATTGAAGAGTGGGCTGGGAAAGAAATTCTGTAGGTCACTCCTGCATCTCTGAGTTTTGCAGCCACCCCCTCAAAGGCTTTGCTGCAGAGTCTGCTGGTGTAGGTGTAGTCGGGGAAGAAATGTAGTCTAGCTTCACCCGTCCCAGCATGAATGGCAGCTGTTCTCTAACTGCTTTTAGCTCTTGATCTCAGACTGTGGAGGTAGTTTAGGTGTAAAGTACAGTTCTAGGTCCATCATCTGGAGTTCTGGCTTGTTTAGGATTTATTCTGTGAGCTTTTATGATAGAAATGGCCAACCCGATGAAAATGGCTTCACTCAATCACTGTTCCAAACAGGTAGTCAAGTCTCCTTCCTCCATGCCTTCCAGCAAACCCAGTATCCGGCTTTTAGGCAATCTGGCCATGTTTTCATGTTGCTCTAGTCATGATCAGTTATCTGCCTGCTTCTTTACCATGGTGGCTGAGGCTCCCAGTGTGTTCCCCACCATTTTCCCAGCCTCCTCAACTGAGCCTGCTATCGATTTTACTTGGAGTTCCACCACAATAGGTTTCTCTGACTGTTAATCCAGCTTCCTGTCAATACGTTGAATTGTGGCAGTACACATGTACAAGGCTTTCTGAAGGGATTCTAGTGGTGCAGATTGGTCTCTCTTAGGGTCCATAGGTTGCTGTGCTGCCTGTGATTTGGATGGGCCTGCTCTGGTGTTTGCAGCATCAGACTTATTAGCGTTTCTTGGTCGTCCCTTCTTGAAGTTGGGCCACTTCAGGATGCCACTTTGGCAAGGTAGATGAGAATTACTGTTTCACTCAAAAAGAAATGTTACTGTATTGCTAAAAAATATTTAAAACTAAGGTGGAAATGGAGCTGTAGCAAAGCATGTGCTCCTCGCTAGGCAGCTCACCATGACCCCATGCACTGCATCTTTAAAATGTGCCCTGATGTACATTTCCTGTAGCATTTCCAAAAGAAGAAAGGTAATGGGCCGCCCGGTGATGCTGAGGATTGAGGTGCCAGACGATGCACCTCGTACCGTGCCCACAACCTGGGCTCAGGAGCAAGCTCTGGTTGCTGGGGGCCAGCCGGGGAGGAGAGAATCGAGCGTCCAGTGGACAGCTCCTCTCTCCTGGGGGGGTCACAACTCCCCAGCAACAGTGACTCTCAGTGGAGACTAGGAGTGCATCAGCTGGGGGTCAAGCACGCTAGAGGTGGAGGCATTGGTGGACATCTACGAGAGGGGTGTGGGAGCACACTCAGCTCACGCTGGACATCATTGCTCATCTGCGCTTCCAGGGACCATCACACTCATGCAAGAGGAAACACCCTGGCTCCTGCAGAAGATCATGGCACACCAGACCCACGCCCACTGCCAGACCCTGCCTTCCTTATTCCTGATATCCTCTGACCTGCACCAGACCACCGAACTTGATTAAAGGAGCGCCCAAGGTAAGTGGAGAGCGGCCCCACCCTGGGGGACTCAAGCCAGGGGGTTTCCGGTGGTATAGGGTGCCAGGTCGGGGTTTCTGGGAGGACATAGGGCAAGGGGGTGGGCCTCAGGCTGGGTGGGATAAGCTGAGGATGCCTGAAAGATGCCTCAGGACCAGCGACTGGAGGAACAAGAGAATAAAAAAGAAAAGAAGAAAGGTAACAATTGCAAATGCACAACCAGTTAATTTGTCCTTACAGCATAACATTAGAAGCTGTCAAGGCAGTGTGTGTGTGGTGCTGAAAACTGGACAATGAAAGTGCACTGTCCCTTTAAAGGTGACAGTTAACCAAAGGCAACTGTTACCACTAAATCTTAAATTAAATATGATTGTGCCTACGGTGGCAGAAAAGAGTTCTTACAGTTCCTTTGTCTGATTACATCAATTGGTACATTAAGTTCATTAGGACTATTAGGCAGTGAATAAAGGCCAAGGGAAATGAACCATATTTAATGAATGATGAAAAGTACTCTACAGAGTCCATCTATTCAGAAAGGCTGGATCATTGTAATAACCCATGAGTTGAATCATTTGACAGTCTGTTAGGAGCTGTGCTTACTTGGGTTTTTGTCAGCAAGCAAAGTTCAAGTTGTGCCTCCTTGTCACACTTCCTTTCGCAAATATGTTTTTACTTATTATCCCTTATTTTAATAATACAGAACTCACAGTTTTAAATGTTGTTCTGTTGTACATGTAGATTACAGTTGCTCCCTGCTGTGGGTGGAGTCATGGTAGATCACTTGTCTGTCTGTGCAGTGTGGTAAGGCTTAAATCACCTCTGAGAGTAGAGACATTATCATCATGCACTTTACTGTTACTTAGCTTTTCAGCTGACTTTAACTCAGATGAGTTTCTTTCAAAGCAAAAAAAATGCATACAGGAAAGTGAGAATTCAGTTTAACTGTGACTATGGAACTTTATCAGACATCCTATTTCCCGTATTCAGCAATTAATCGCAAACAAGGTAGAAATCTGCAACGATGGATAGAGCCGAAACATGTTTATCAGCATTAGCGCTGGCGTCATGATGCTTTGTATGTTTGCTTGCACGTGCGCAAAGAACATTTTGGTGCAGTGAACGGCGTTTCAGAGGTGTGTCTGAGTCAGGTCCAGTGCAGCTCACGCTGCAATGGGCATGGCACTGACAGCCCAATGATCAGCAAGGCTGATCCTGACATGTGTTTCTGTTTTCGGGCATAAACTTCATGTACTTGAAAGGTGTCAACCACTCCATTCAGAGAGCAGTTGGCTTCTTTCATTTACATGCTAGAATGCATCCGGCAAGCCCTCCAGCTCGCTACCCTGCCATACACCGACTGCCTAAATTCGAAATGTTTCTTGTTTTTCATCCCCTTGAATTCCCACCCCAACCTTCCGTTCCCTGTCCCCGTACAAGAACAGGGTAAAGCATTTATTTATTAAAGCATTTCATCAGGGAAAAACATACTGAGCATGTGCCACCCTTCCTTCTCTTATCTTTTCATGTGGCTAAAACTCTTTCACTTCATAATGATTCCTCATGCCGCCTTGATAGCTAAAAGTGCATTGCTGCTCGCCGTACTAACCCTCTCTATGCTTCCTCTAAAATCCGCGTCTGCTAAGGACTTGCCCTCCCTGGAGTGTCACTGCCTATGTGTTTTATAGCTCCGCTGCATCATCCCAAATTGAGGTCTTTCCCAACAGACCCTGATGTATGCCAACACTACTGAGCAGGGTAACACATGTAAATGACCCAGTATGGCTTCCTCCTCTGGCACTCTTTCAAGAGTTCTTCAGTCTTAAAAAAAAAATACTTAATCCACTTCTACCACGGAGAAGACAAGCCAAACTTAGTAGCGAACAATTAAAAGAATATCTGCAGGATTGCACTGCTACTACTATTGCTTAATATATGCAGCCTCCTCCCTAAAATGGACATCTTGTATGAAGGGATCCTGCAACACAATCCTAACATACTTTCTGTGGTTGAGACGTGGCTCTCCCCAAAGAAGGCTGACATCGCTGTTTCCATACCAGGTTATACGGTTTACAGGCATGACTGTTTGTCCAAACTTAGAAGCGGTTGTGCAGTTTACCTAAGAGACAGTCTACAGGGGCTAGTCCTGCCACTGCCCAACTCTGGTGCGCACTGGCAAGCACAGGCATTAAAGGTTCTCCTCAGCACTCATAATAAAACTCTCACAGTTACGTCTGTTTATATTCCACCCAGGCATACGACCGCAGGCTTTGATGCTATATTGGAGAGCATAAGTGCTTTGAATCTTAATTCTGAACTAATACTACTCGGGGACTTCAGTGCCAGTTGCCTCTCCTCACAGGCCAGCCCCTTCAAAAATGCTGTCACAGCTGTCTACCTCACACAATTGGTCAAATCACCAACAAGGGTAAACTACCAAACAGAAACCAGTACCCTTTTGGACTGGGTCTGTCTAACCACCCTGACCATATATCTGGGATAACTGGGAGGCTGTATAGAGCAGTGGTTTAAGGTTCTGAGCTGCAAATCTGGAGTCCTGGGTTTGAATCCCACAGCCCCCCACTTGCATACTGTGTGACCCTGAACAAGTCACTTAACTGCCCTGTACTTCCAGGTTGCACCTGTAAACAAGCTTTCAGCTTAGTGTGCCACTCCTGGTTAAACAATTGGAAAACAAAAAACTTGTACTCCCAGACGCCCTCAGTGACCACTTGCCTGTCCTGTTTCAGTAGTCAAATAAATTCACAAAGCCCCCTGCTAGAACAGTCTCTAACAGGGTTCTTACACGGGGCCACTTTGAACTAATAAAAGCAGACCTTCGACGACAAGGTTGGTCTCTAGTCTGTAACACCTGCAATGTTGATACCGCTCTTGAACACTTCATCAGCCACTTCAACGATACTTGTGATAGGCACGCCCCATTTAAAATGAGGAAAATCAAAGGCCTCAGCAATCCTTGGTTCTCCCCTTACCTGCTTGCATTGTTGAAATTGAGGGACCACCTATGACTAAGGGCTTGGGCCTCTGGAAAACAGGCTGACACACAGAACTATAAGAAAGCCCATAACGACTGCACTAGGGCAATGCGTGCAGCAAAAAAACAGCACTTTAAGGAAGCCCTCTTCCATACATGGAGCGATGGTAGGAAAGTTTGGAACAACATAAAAGAAGTTACTGGTAAAGACTACAGATCTGCCCCCACCATGCTAAACATTGATGGTGCACTGACTTTGGACCCCATAATAATTGCAAATGCATTTAATAGTGCCTTCACAGATGTGAGTGGAGTACTTCCCCTGGACTTCTTCAGCCAGTCCAACCATGCTGTCCCTAGTGGGAAGAGGGACTTAAGCTCCTCCCACCCACCATTCCACGTCAAAGCTCTTACAGACAAGGAAGTAAGAAAATACCTCCTTAAAGTTCTAGGCAAAACAAGATACAGTGGTGATACCCTAGACTTGAAATGTGTTGAAGTGACGTTGGATGAAATTCTGGCTCCACTGTCCCATATTATTAAAACATCACTTAGGTTCTCACAGTTCCCTGCCATGTGGAAAGCTGCCACAGTGACACCTATCTTTAAGAGTGGTGATCAGCCCTTAGTGGGAATTAACATCCAATTTCTATTCTTGCACCTCTCTCGAAAGCTTTGGAGAGAATTGTCACTGATCAGCTGGTTGGCTACATGGAAAAGTACCAGCTACAATGCCCGGAGCAACACAGGTTCAGGCATAGGCACCACACTACTACAGTGCTGCTAGAATTCACAGGATATATTCATAAATCCCTCGACCAAGGTCTCCTTGTCGGCACAGCCTACATTGCCTTATCCAAAGCATTTGACACGGTTAACCATGCCCTACTGGTCAAACAGCTCGCAGACCTTGGTCTCTCTGCTGATACTGTCGCATGGTTCAGCAGTTACCTGCTGAACCAGTCTCAGCAAGTCAAAACTGGCAACATCCTATCCGATAGCCGGCCTGTCTGCTCTGGAGTTCCACAAGGGGTGCCATTCTGGGCCTGCTTTTATTCAGCATTTTTCTAGACCGACTTCTGCACTCCTGGCAGTGTCGTTTACTATTATATGTTGACAACGCTTTTGTGTTTACTAATGACTCTGACCCCGTTGCCCTGCAGTGCAATTTCACGGCTTTTGAAAGTTGGTTTAAAGAGCACAAATTAGTGATGAACTATAAAAAGACAAAAACAACGTTGTTCTCCACCTCCCACAGTCTGCACAAATCACACCTCCTTCTTATCTGTAATGAGGTGGGTTCCCCCCTGGAGCTTGTGCAACACTTTCAGTACCTGGGGATTATGGTTGACAGCACAATGTCATTCGCCCAACACATCAACGATGTTGCTAAGGCCATCAGTACGCACATTGGGCTATTGCACAGGCGCAAGCACAGTCTAATCCCCAGAGGCACTCAAGCTAGCTGTCCACAGTTCCCTGGTTGAACTCCTTGACTATGGGCTAGTAATATGTGGGTCAGCCTCTGATACCGCCCTTCGTTGCATAAAAGAAGCTCTTAACAAAGCCTGCCAGCTTGTTACTCGATCCGCATGGCTGACACACACCTGCAATCTCTGTGCACAAGCTAACTGGCTACAGTTTTCAAGCAGACTTATGCTCCAGTCCTGCCTTCTTGCAAAAAAAAGTTAGCCTAGGCTTGATGCCCACAGGAGTACTGAATCTCCTCTCCCCATGTGATAACAGATGCTCCACCCACAGCTCGGAAAGCCAGATCTTTAAATTTCCGCACTGTAGGACCTCCTTGGGTCAAAGAACTTTTGCGTATCGAGCACCACGTTGGCTGAAGTCTCTTCCCCCGACATCTCCTCGGTTACATTATTAGGCTGTTTCAAAATGAACCTGAGACAACAGCTAGCTGCGAGCTCCAGCTGTGACTGCTTTCTACAACCTAGCTCCTTATTGGCTTAGCCTCTTATTTCCCTTCTGTTTGCACTTATTTTCCCACTGTCAGACTTTGCTTACACATAGCCTTCGCCTGCCCTTCCTTTGTTCTGCCCTCTCGATCCCCTAACTTCTCCCCCTTGTCTACCATACTCTTCCACTCTATGTCCTTTAGTCCATGCTCTCCTTTTGCCCTACCTACTCCATAGCCTCTCGCTCCCTACCTCTTTCTCTTGCCTACTTGACAAAGCCTTCTGGGCTGATGTTTTCCTCCCCCTATAGTGACTGTATGTTCAATTTCTTAGTGCTGTCAACATTTGTGTACTGCTGTCTTGGTTGATTACTCACTGCTAACACTTATGAGCTGGTCTTATCTGTACAATGATTGCACTCCATGATTCTTGGTATATCTAATAATCCTGCTTGTTTAAATGTTTTATTGATGTACTTGTTTCAACATTTTTGTTTCTACTTTTTGTATAACCTCTGATGTGGAACTTATGTAATAAGTTTGTTCTCAAAGGTGTTAATTCAAGACCAAAAATAAACAAAATGGCTCATTTCCAGATGTGTCCTGGAGGAAAGGGGAGAGGGAAAAGCATAAGAACATTCTAAAGAGATATATACAATTGCACAGGCTGACATACAGAGAAATGTAATGAGTACAGAGGTGGATTAAATATACAGAATGTAACAGAAATGCATACGTATATACAGTAAGTGCAATATACAGGGTAGCAGTTAGGTAACCTGAGTTCATACAATGTTCAAGTAGGTGAATACAATAAGTGCGAAATACATTCACTGTAGTTTGGACCCAGGGGAATGGAGGGAGGGTCAGCATACACTTAAGGACAGTGGCAGGAGGGAGAGGTGTAGGAACAGAGAAGAGAGAGATTAGTGAGGGTTTTAAGGAGGCTGAGCGAATGTTTAAGGGGAAAGAATTCCAGAGTTTAGGAAAGCAGAAAGAGAAGGCATATTGACCAGCGAAAGTGTTACAGGAAGGGAGCTTGATGGAGCGATACACAGAGTTTCAGAGAGAGTAGGAGGAAGGGGTGGATGGAGAGAGTAGGGAGTGAAGGGCATGGGATCATAATAACACCAACAAAAAACATGCAACCACAAATGCTGCACGCAGCACAACGCCAACCAAAACAGGGTCAAAAACAACAGCGAAAATAAGGAAAGAGTGCGGCCCATTGAAAACAATGGGACTTTCTTTTTTTATTGGGGAGGGGCTTTGCCATCTGACACCCCCCTGTCGTGGGAGGCCTCACTACTCCAACCCGGATTTTAGATAAACCCAGGGGTGTGTAGTCAAGGATGAGGCAAAACTCCAAGAGGGGGAAAAAATGAACGGAAAAGCTGCAGCACCGGGATGCCTGGGGGGAACCAAACAACAGTCCTGTGTCTCCGTTCCTGCCATGTATGGATGCCCAAGCCACTCCACCACGGGAGTGGCTCAACCAGGCACCCAGCAACTTGATGCTATCCAGTAAGAGCTCAGAGCATCAGGGGTAGCAGTAATTCCCTATCACTGTAATGCCCCTGTCTGAGTAATCCCGGCACGTTTTACATCACGCGGTTATTCCCGTGCAGTTTTTGTTTCAACATCTTGACCCGGTACTGGAGTCAAGATATGGGGGTAGGAAGGATAGTCAAAGTTTGGAAGTAGAGGAGGTACTGTGGGATAGACGACGATCCTCCAGGGAAGGGAGGGAAACAGCAGAGTAGAGAGTACAGTGGTGGGTTTGGGTAGCACAGTTGAGAACAAAGCGGCAGAAGGAGTGGAAGAGAGGATCCAGTCTGGCCAGGGTGGATTTAGGGGCAGCTCCATAGACAATATCACCATAGTCAAAGATGGGGAGAATCATCTTGGTAAGTATGTCTTGGCAAGCAGGGAGGGGGATACAGCTCTTATGCCTAAAATGGGCACCCAGCTTAGGGTGGGGCTTTTTATGAATGGCGTTTATGTACTGGGAGAAATGGTGGGGACGGTCAAGCCAGACGCCAAGGTATTTGAAGGCAGGTACATAGTCAATTGGGATACCATCTAGGGTGTGGAAGGGAGGGAGGGACAGGAATTTAGAGAGCCTTGATCTAGTGGCAAAGCTCAGAGACCGTCTTTTTGGCATTTAGAGACAACTAATTTGACTGAAAACATTTCTGGACTGACTCGAAATCAGGTTGGAGTTTTGGATACTAGCTCAGCTGGTGAAGAACAAGAGACAAATAGGGCAGTGTCATCTGCCTACTTGTGTATGGACACAGATGAGCAGGCAGAGGGAAGGTCATTTAGAAATATGGAGAATGAAAGTGAACCAAGTACGGAGACTTGGGGGACTCCGGTGGTACAGTAGTAGCGCCAAAGTAGTCAAGGGATTTTGTGGGATTCTCCATTTATCCTTCAGGAAATTTTGGGGGGGGGATCTCCATAATCTATTTTGTTATACCTAGAATGGACATAAGATGGTGTACATGCTTTACTCTTGCTATAAATGGCATGCTTTTTGTCTGACGAGAGATAGAGTTTAGGAATGCCCACCATGTGGCACTCTGAAATCAGGTGGTAATGAAAGAAACTATCAAAAGTATCCCCCCCCCCCCAAGTACAGTATACAGTAGCTGAATTAAATGTTGCCTGAAGTTTTATACTGTGTTACTCTAATCTGTTATTGCATTTTGTGATCAACTGTCCAAATCCAGATGATGAGATTCGTTGCTAATACTATTTGTTTCTCTAATGTCCCTATGTGTTATTACATTTTGTGGTCAATGGTTCATTTCATTTCATTTTTATTTTTATTTTGTAACTTGGTAAGCTTCACAGTGCATAACAATGCCTTTTTGAGAGAAACATGCACTACAATCAACACATTTGTAGTCCAAGTTGGTACAGAGATTCTGATCCCGCCGATGGTATTTTTCCAAGAATAATGTACATTCATGTTTCTATAATTTCTAACTGTGCTTTTTCCTCCAAAAAATATTTCTGGTTAAGTATTGGTTTTATTTTAAACTGTGTATATGGTACTTTAATGGATCTTTTAAGAAACCAAGTTATAGAGTTCTACTGTGGCACACCATGATAAGTGGATGTTATATTTTTCTAGTCAGTGGTTAAAAACCAGCTGATGGTATTTTTCCAAGAATAACATAAATTCATTTTCTATAATTTATAAGATTGATGTTTTCCAAAGATTTTTCTGGTTAACTATCTGTTTTGTTTCAAACTGTGAATATAGTACTTTAATTGATCTTAATTGATCTTTCTAGAGGTCAGGTTTTAGAGTTCTGTTGTGGTGCATCTTAAGAAGTCTGTGATGACACGTTTTTGTGGTCAATGGTCTGAATCCATCTGATGGTATTTTTCCAAGAATAACATACATTCATTTTTCTATAATTTCTAAGAGTGCAGTTTTCCCCAAAATATTTCTGGTCAAATGTTGGCTTTATTTCAAACCATGTATATGGTAGTTTAATTGATCTTTTTAGAACTCAACTGACAGAGTTTGATTGAGGTACACCATGATGAGTGCATCATGGTATATTTTTGTGGTTAGTGGTTCGAATTCGTCTGACATACTTTACCAAGAATAACCTACATAAAGTTTTGTATAATTTCTAAAACATTTCTGGTTAAATATTGGTTTTATTTCAAACCGTGCATATGGTGCTTTAACTGGTCTTTTTAGAAATGAACTCATAGAGTGTGATTGTGGCACACCATGATAAGTGGATGTTATATTTTTGTGGTCAGTGATTTTAATCCAGCAGATAGTATTTTTCCAAGAATAACATAAATTCATTTTTCTATAATTTGTAAGTGATGTTTTCCAAAAAAATTTCTTTTTAACTATTTGCTTTGCTTCAGACTGTGCATACAGTACTTTAATTGTTTTTTTTTTTTTAGAGGCCAGCTTTCAGAGTTCTACTGTGGTGTATCATGATAAGTCTGTGATGACATGTTTTTGTGGTTAGCAGTTTGAATCCAGCTAATGGTATTTTTCCAAGAATAACATACATTAATGTTTCTGTAATTTCTAACTGTACTTTTTTCTCCCCCAAAATATTTCTGGTTAAATATTAGTTTTATTTCAAACTGTGCATATGGTACTTTAACTGATCTTTTAAGAAATCAAGTTATTGAGTTCTACTGTGGCACACCATGATAAGTGGATGTTATATTTTTCTGGTCCGTGGTTAAAAACCAGCTGATGGTATTTTTCCAAGAATACCATAAATTCATTTTCTGTAATTTATAAGACTGATATTTTCCAAAGAATTTTTCTGGTTAACTGTCAGTTTTGTTTCAAACTGTGGATATAGTACTTTAATTGATCTTAATTGATCTTTCTAGAGGTCAGGTTTCACAATTCTACTGTGGTGCATCATGATAAGTCTGTGATGGCATGTTTTTCTGGTCTGTGGTTCGAATCCAGCTGATCATATTTTTCCAAGAATAACATACATTAATTTTTCTATAATTTTTAAGAGTGCAGTTTTTCCAAAAAGAAATCTGGTGAAATATTGGCTTTATTTTAAACCATGTATATGGTAGTTTAATTCATCTTTTTAGAAATCAATTTACAGAGTTTGATTGAGGCACACCATGATAAGCCTATCATGGTATATTTTAGTGGTTAGTGGTTTGAATCTGGTAGATGTTATTTTTTCCAAGAATAAAATTTTTCCAAAAATTATTTCTGGTCAACTATCTGTTTCGTTTCAAACTATAAACAGAGCATTTTAATTAGCCTTTTTAGAGGTCCACTTCCAGAGTTTTTCTGTGGTGTACCATGATAAGTCTGTGATGATATACTTTTGTGGTCACTGGTTCAAATCCAGCTGATGGTATTTTTCCAATAAGAAAATGCATTAATTTTTCTATATCTTCTAACTGTGCATTTTTCCCACAAAAATCTGGAAGGAAAAGTATGCCTCTTTGCAGATGACACAAAGATCTGCAGCAGGGTTGATACACAAGGGGTGGGGGTGGAAAGGATGAGAAGGGATTTGGCGAGGTTGGCAGAATGGTCAAAAGTATGGCAGCTTAGATTCAGTGCAAAGAAGTGCAAAGTAATGCACCTGGGAAACAAAAACACAGGGGAAGAGTACACAACAAGGGGGAGGTACTAACAACAGCAAAAATGGAAAGAGACTTGGGGGTAGTCATATCAGATGACTTAAAGGTAGGCAAGTAATTTGAGAAGGCAGTACGGAGGGTTGGGGGTACTGGGATGCATTGGGAGATGCATCACCAGTAGAAAACAGGAAGTTGTTATCCCTCTATACAGACAGTTGGTGAGACCCCATCTGGAGTACATTGTGCAGTTCTGGAGACCCCATCTCCATAAAAACATGGACAGGATGGAGGCAGTCCAGGCGGGCAACTAAAATGGTGCAGGGTTTGCACCAGAAGCCATATGAAGAGAGGCTAAAAGAGCTTAATATGTATACCCTCAAGGAAGGGGGCATGATAGAAACTTTCAAGTACCTCAAGGGAATCAACAAAGCCGAAGAGGGTAGCATCTTTCAGAAAAACAGATGTGCAAGCACAAGGTGGCACAATTTGAGGATAGAGAGTCAACTCTCTGAGAGTGGTCGACTCAGGAGCAACATAAGGAAGTACTGTTTCATGTAGAAGGTGGTGGATGCGTGGAATGGCTTTCCTGAGGAGGTTGTGGAGTCAAGTACAGCGGGGGAATTCAAGAATGCATGGGACAAAAATAAGGAAATTCTGGTGGGGGGTAGGCAGACATAAGCTGTTGGTTAACTAGGCTCTTTAGTCTGTCAAATAGGTAGGGAAATGTGCAGACTGAGTGGGCCAAGCAGTCCTTATCTACTGTCAAAGTCTGTGTTTCGATGTTATTAAATTTTGTGGTCAATGATTCAAATCTAGTTGATAGGATTTTTCTGAGTATGACGAATGAAAGGGACACTGCCAGGGTTTTAGCCTATTTGTAGGGCACTTACATACAGTATGTCTGCTGCCATTTTGCATTCTTCTTGTGGTGACCCTGCCTTGTGTTATGAATCAGTTAATCATGTTAAAATAATAACATTTTACAAATATTTCACTTAATTTTGTCTCCTGTGTCTCCCATTCTACAGGCTGGGAATTGGATGTGCTGGTGCACATTCCCATGGTGAAGAGGCAGGGGACAGTGAAGCATGTCAAGTGAAGCAAGTCAAGGGTCCATTACAATAAGTTTTCTGTTCTGTCGAGAGTTCCTTTATTTATTTTACGAGCTGATGCTAGCTGCCAGTCAAATTACAGGTGCAGTGTATTGCAGATGCGTCTTCTTCAGTTGAGTTCAGCTGGTTATGACATTGTTTTTCTATCATGCATTTATTTTGAATACTATTCAATACTGTGTCTTGGTTATGTCTGTATTGATTAGGTAGCGTTAAACCTTGTCCCTGATAATTGGCTCTGCGTTCATTTGCAGACTGTTGTCATTGTTCATTCTCTTAGCAGAGCCCTGTCTTCTTGAACTGAGAGTACAGGGTGAACACAATTATTAGAACTGCAGGCATCATCTGTCATCCCTCACAGTTTTTATTAATTAACAGTGACTGTCTGACAGTGTGTTTCTATTTTTTTTTATTCACAACCTCATTTTTTGATTCACTCCTAACTCTGCAGTTATCCCCAGTAAAATTTATGAGCCAGGACTGAACTTTGCACGCCCCTATCACATTTTCAGCTGCCAGTCACCCTTCTTTACGTGTTTAAAATGGCATCTAACATATTAACATAGCTGTACAGTAATTGCCATATTCTGGTTTTCTCTAGTTTTGCTCAAACTAAATTTGTATCCTTTGGAAGCTATTGCAGAGAAGTACAGTAACCCAGTCCATCTACAGTAGCAGTCTTTCATGATTTCCTTAATTGGATATGAAATTACATATTTCATTTTGCAATATTTTGTTTGTAGACTTTTGCCGACTACAAGGTATTAAGGCTTGTCTGTAACTCCCTAGATATCCTACTAACTAATATTCTCAACCATTCCCTTTGCACAGGGTCTTTCCTTCTTATCTGGAAATGTGTGATTATTAAACCTGTACACAAATTGGGCCCCAAGGATCTTGTTTACAACTACTGTCCCATCTCTCTTTTTGCTCCACTCTCAAAAATCCTAGAAAAAGTGGTTCACAAGCAGTCCATGGAATATCTCATTAAATACAACCTCCTCACTGAAGCACAGCATGGATTCCATGCTGGCCACAATACAGAGACCGCCCAGATTAAGTTCACCCACTCCATAGGCAGAGACAACAACGAAGGCCTCTACATAGGCACCGCTTTTGTGGATCTCACTAAAGCCTTTGACATCATCGACCATGAAGTCCTCCTCCATTCACTGGCTAGTCTCCATTTCTCTCCTGAAGTCTCCCTCTGGTTCCAGGACTACCTCACCAACAGATTGCATCAAACCACTATTGTTGGTGTACTCTCTGAATCCTACCCCATTAAGTACGGTGTACCTCAAGGGTCCATCCTGGGCCTTCTCCTCTCTTCCCTAGTTGTGAACTCCCTTCCAGACATCTGCACCAGCACCAATCTCATCCTTTATGCTGATGACGCTGCTGTTTTCTGTCATGACAAAAAACCCTCCTCTCTCCTTAACAATCTCCAAGCCGATTTCAGTAGTCTCTACACCTGGTTTACTTCCAAATGTCTCATCCTTGGCTCCAAAAAAACAAAATTCATGATCTTCTCCAGCCCCCGCAGATCCATCGATCTTGACCTCTCGCTGTTCAATAGTCTTGGACATCCCATTGAAAGAGTCAGAAAGGCCTACTCCTTGATTACCTCCTCAATTCCCATGCTCACACTAGTCTCACCATCAAGAAAGTCTACCAACGTCTTTGGTATCCTCCACAGGACAAAGCAGTACCTTAACAAGGATTCCAAGTCCCTCCATATCTTCATCCTCCTTCCTGTTTTCAATTAGGCTTCCCTTGTTTACTTCCCCTGGCTCTCCTTTAAAAATGTCTCCAGGCTTCGTAGCTTATACCACAACGTTATCTGTTTTGCCTCAGGCTTTCCGAAACTCACACATTATTGTGAACTCTACAAACTCTCTGGCAGGCCCTCGCTCGATGCCCTTTACAACTGTAAAATTGCCACCTTCTTCTTTAAACTCTCCCACGGTCTCCTCCTTGACTGCCTCTGCTCCCTCTTTCAAACAGCAACTCTCCCCAGGTCCACAAGGCAATCCCCTTCTCCTGTCTGGTCCCCAAACTTTACCTTTCTCCCCCTGACCTCAAACTCTGTCCCTCCATCACCTCATTCAAACACAATATAGGATTCATTTCTCCCTCTCCTCCTCCTCCTGCATCTGCTCTCAGGCCTAAAGTGACTCCCTTCTACCCACCCAAAGTCCCCACATGCTTCTTATCTCTCAAAACTGCACTTCTCCTGAGCACTTATTAGCACTTATTTTGTATTGTGATGTATCCTGCCTGTTTGAAGTTGTCCACTTTTTTTTTTTTTTTATGTATTTACCCACTTGATTGCTATCCTTGAAAATTTGTATGTCTCAGTCATTGCTATCTTTGACAATTTTATGTCTCAATCATTGTTTCTTGTAACTGGACACTTGTGTAAATGAGCAGCAATGCTCACATGCCTTTCCAGTATAACCAATAAATAAAATGAAATTTATTTAGCTTTTGTTAACCGGGTAGGGTTTGCTAGGCAGACATTTGCCTATTTTTAGGTATGACCTGGGAGAAGTACAGCACATCACAAGGGATACAGTGAGCAAGAAACAGTAACATTTGAACTATAAAAACAATATACAGTAGTACAATTTAACAAAAAAAGGCAATATGAGAACAGCATAGAGATCATGATTCAAATAAATAATACATTCAGGAGTAGCAGAGAAGAAGGCCATGGAACTGTACTTGGAATGCAAACTGTGGATTACTAGTTGCTCAAATAACTAAAGTGAAGGACAAATGTAATTGTGTTAATGTAAGCTGCAAACCTAGGTACTGTTACAAATGTTGAGAAGGTCAGTCATGGCTTATACCATACCTCTCAACCTTTCTTCACCGAAATGTGTGACAAGATGTGTGACAAATGACCAAAATGTGTGACATATCATCAAACATGGCACTGTAAGCTCAGAACACTATGGCTATCAGTGCACTAATGTTCTTAATATTTGCTGATAACGGAACATAATAGAGTATTATGAATTTCTGCTTCAAAGTCTCAGTGGGAAATGTGGAATATCACCTTCCCCATGCAGGACAAAGAATTTCTGAGGGGAAAATGAGTGACGTCCCTCGTAATGTGTGACAGTTGAGAGGTATGGCTTATACACTCTTCCACTGAGAAACTTGGAGGTAGGAGCCCGAATGACTAAAACCCACAACCTCCTGGTGCAACACCATCGGCCAGTCACTGAGTTAATTTGTTAAATTTGCCAGGGATGGGGAGGAGATGATGAATGCAGCCACAATGCATATGATCATATACCAGACTCATGCGAAGGTGCAGTGAAAGAGGGGTTGCCGTAGATCCTGACAAAGCTAGGGTTGTCTGTTGCCATCCCCCCCGAAATTGTTTATACATCGCTGTAAATGGTGCAGTAGCCTGCGTTTCAGAAATAATCTGGCAGAGAGAGGAGACTTACCCTCCCCCCAAGAGTTGAGCCTGCAGGCAGAGCAGCCTGCTAGCCGGTGACATTAACAGTGTATATCCCAGCCATCTGTCATTGTCAGATAGTACAACTTTATTTTATTTATTTATGTATATATGTATGTATGGCTTTGATTACCGGGTGAGCAAACTGATCCAGAGGACCGTTTTCAGTTGTGACCTGGGCCACCAGGGTGACAAACACAACAAACATCAATACAACACAGAGGTACAATTAGAACAAACCAGGACTGATGAAAACACTTGGTATGAGGTCACATTACATAGTACAAACATTTCAGAGAAATCAGTATATTCTGGTGTAGTGACATACATTACGTGGCCATGCAATATAAAAGGCTTAATATGGGTATTACGATAAATGTGATCAAGCCCGGACTGGAAAGGCTTCTACCGGCACTCCTCACTACCACGGCTTCCCGCTTAGCCTGTATTTCTCCCACCCCGCCCCTGTTAAATACTTGATTGCCACGCCCATGCCTGCATGCACCTCCTACCATCAAGCAAAAAAAAAAACAACTGCAATCTCTTAAATCTGCCTGCACTTTATTTTTCATTTTCTTTTTCAACCAGCTACAGAAAATTAAAACCTAGCCCCGTGTTGCCACCATTGTGGACAAGCTCAACAGTTATAGCAAATCTTCGAGTCAGCCTATCATGGGGTTCTCTCACTTCCTGCTCCTCATTACCTTTCTTGGTACAGCTGGCACCTTAGACTGCAATGTGCAAGGAAGACAGCAGTGGACTATGTAGTGTGTGTCGAGCAGGGTGGGGAAAATAAGGTAGCCAGTGGCCACTAAAACAGCTGGTTTGGCTGCAAAATTGTGAATTTTACTGCCCAACTGGTTACCTGTCCAGGAAGTGATTTTTTTGGGAACCCTTTATAATGTTGGTCACCAAAAATATTTAATTTGGCTACAAAATTTTATAATGTATTGGCCCGATTCACCACCAGCTAACAAACTGATTTGTTTCACCATGGTACAGAATTGTGAATTACAGTATTTGGTAGAGCTGAAGACATGGATTGTATGGTTGTGGAGAAGGGCATTCTGGGTACAGGAGAAGACATGAAGATAATAAGAGGGGAGGTGATTCCAGAGTTGAGAGAACCTGAATGTGAAAGTAGATGGACCCACAGATGTTTTCATGTGAGAGGTGGGGGGGCGGAAGAGAGAGAGAGAGAGAATGACCAAGTTATGGAGGGAGTGTAAGGAGGCAGGTGGACAGGTGAGTAATGAGCTGAGGTAGGTGGGAAGGGTTCCAGACCAAAATTTAAGAGATAAATGAAGCACAATAGGCAAGCCACCTGCTCTCAAGAGATAGAGACAGAGCAGGCTATAAAGGAAGCAGTAGTGTGCACATGGGGAACAGTTAAGGGCAAAATGAAAGGAGTGAAAAAGGGGGATGCAGTCTAGGGAGGGTGGTCTTTGGTGTAGCATTATACACTACTTCCCCTTATGGGTTGCCAACTAGGGCTGACACAGGTCTCGTCCTGGGTTCTGCTCCGTTAGTGGCTTCCCCGAGGGTGCGAAATCTGGGCATGATCCTGGACAGCAGACTGACCTTTAAAGATCAGGTGTCATCTGTAGTCAAAAGTGTTTTTTACCACTTGCAGAATATCACCAGGATTGAGCCCCTCGTTCCGTCCAAGGATCTGCCGACGCTGATGCATGCCTTTGTTACCTCTAGGGTCGACTACTGTAACTCTCTTTACTTTGGAATCACAGGAGGGAGACTTCACAGCCTGCAGCTGGTGCAGAATGCAGTGACCCTGTTGCTGACGGACCTCCTGCATGCTCTGCACTGGCTGCCTGTCAGGTGGAGGGTCCTTTTCAAGGTGGGTTTACTCACCTATAAGGCCCTATATGGAATGGGTCCTGGTTACCTGTCAGAGCTCCTGACACCAGTGTCCTCTGCTCGCTCCCTCCACTCCTCTTCGGGTGGCCGCCTGGACATTTCCAGGATTCGGCTCAGGACATCAGGAGACCATGCTTTTAGTGTCTCTGGGCCGTACCTGTGGAACTCGCATCCACCTGCAGTCTGGGAGGCGCCCTTGATCAAGGTGTTTAAGCTGAGGCTGAAGGCCCACCTCTTTAGCCTGGCATTCGAAGATTGCTGAGTCCATCTCTTATGTCCAGTCCATGCTTTTGGCAAACCTGAAGCTTTTTCTTTTAAGTTGCTGTGTTTTAAATTGTATTTTATTTATTATTTTTGAAAATCCTTTCTTTATTGCATTTTAATTTTTCTGTTTATTTTGATGTTTTGGAGCCTCCGGGAATGAGAGCCCTATAAATAAAAATTGCCTTGCATTAATCAAAAACCAAGAGGATCATGGTATCAATGATCTTATGCTGAACAGGGAGTTGGATACAGGCTTTGTTCCTGTAGAGCACCCACTGTTTAGGGCGGAGTTTTTGTGTATGGCATTCACATGACAGAAGTCAAGGCGGCGGTCCAAACAGACCCTTGGGAACTTGAAGGAAGTGACCTCTTCCAGTGCGGCACCCTCCAGGATTGTAAAGGCAGTTGTATGCAGCATTTTGGACAGATAATGCCTAGTAACAAAAGTCATTGAGGCTATTAAAAATATATATGTGCCAATTATTACTTTAGTATTGTAAACCAGTAACTTTACATTTGGAACAGCTTGTTCTCATATTTAAACATTAACAGGACCCTGTCAGCTTTTCAGTGTAATTTCTGGTTATCTGTGACCAGTTTGCCTGTAGGCACAGACTTGGCAAATTAACTCAGTTGAATGCCCCCACCTGTAAAATGATTTGTTGTTTTACCTTTTAAGTCATTTCTTCTTTTCGTGGTTGGAACGAGCGGTTTGCGAAAACTTCGCTCCCACACGCATATGTCCTTTACAAATGTGCATCTTTGATGGCATCTCATTGACCCAGTAAACTCATGCAAGAAACTTTCAAGTTTTAATTGTGTGTAGTTAACAAAGGATGGTGTCCAACAGAGAAAGTGATGCTGAATAAGAGAAGGTAGTTCTGTAAGCAAAATGAACACTGACAGCACTAATAAATAAGTTTGAAAAATAGATTTGAGATACTGCGCATTAGCACTCAGGGCTGACGTGCATGCGCAGGATCTCAGATCTGTTTTGCAAACTTATTTTCTTTTCAGTGCTCATTTTACCAAACTAGGTTCTCTTACTCAGCATCACATTCTGTATCAGACACCATCCTTCATTAAGTACACATGAAAAAAATTCGAAAGCTTCATGCACGAATTTACTGGGTCTGTGAGACGCCATTAGACACGTGCTCGCAGGGGGCATATGCTTCTAGTGGCAGAATTTGCACAGACTGCTCAGTCCGACCATGAAAAGAAAAGATGGCTGAAAAGGTAAAAGAACCAATCATTTTACACGTGGGGGAATTCAACAGAGTTAGTTTGACAAGTCTGTGCCTAGAAGCAAATTGGTCACAGATGACCTGGAATTACACTGGAAAGTTGATAGAGTCCCTTCAAAACAAGAAAATAATAGGAATTAACTCTGTGCACTGAAAGGATGCAGTGTAAGTGAGAGTCAGATCTTACAGAGGAACAACCTGTTTTAGCCACTGGGGCATTCTAGAAACATAGGAACATAGACTTTGATGGCAGATAAGGACCGCTTGGCCCACCTAGTCTGCCCATTTCCCTACCTACAGGATAAGCTATAGATCTTATTTAACCAACAGCCTATTTCTTCCTACCCCCCACAAAAATTGCCTTATGTCTGTCCCATGCATTCTTGAATTCTCCCACAGTTTTAGACCCCACAACCTCCTCAGGAAGGCTGTTCCATGCGTCCACCACCCTCTCTGTGAAAAAATACTTCCTCACATTGCCCCTGAGCCGTCCTCCCTCTATCTTCAAATTGTGTCCCCTTGTTCTTGCACATCTTTTCTGAAAGACGCTACCCTCTTGGATTTTGTTGATTCCACTGAGGTATTTAAACGTTTCTATCATGTCCCCCCCCCCCCTTCCTCAAGGGTATGCAGTACATATTAAGCTCATTTAGTCTCTCCTCGAATGGCTTCTCTTTCAGACCCTGCACCATTTTAGTTGCCCTCCTCTGGACTGCCTCCATCCTGTCTGTCCTTGTGGAGATGGGGTCTCCAGAACTGGATGCAGTAATCCAGATAGGGTCTCACCAGCTGTCTGTACAGAGGGATAACAACTTCCTGTTTTCTGCTGGTGATGCCTCTCCCTATACATCCCAGTATCCCCCCAGCCCTCCCTACTGCCTTCTCACATTGCTTGCTTACCTTAAGGTCATCTGTTATGATTAGCCCTAGGTCCCTTTCCATTTTTGTTGTTGTTACTACCTCCCCCCCATGATGTTATCTTTCGGTGGATTTTTGTTTCCCAGGTGCACTATTTTGCACTTCTTTGCATTGAATCCAAGCTGCCATACTTCTGACCATTCCTCCAACCTTGCCAAGTCCCTTCTCATCATTTCCACACCTCCTTGTGTATCAACCCTGTTGCAGATCTTTGTGTCATCTGCAAAGAGGCATACTTTTCCTTCCAGTCTCTCTGAAATATCACTTATAAAGAAATTAACAAGCATTTGTCAATGCCGAATCTTTGCTTGCTGGCATTGGCAGTGGTAGTGTAGAAGTTACAGAGCTGCGTAATAGGAATGGCAGTGAAGTACTGAACTGAAGCCAACCCCAACACCACCCTGCAGAGAGTGACAGGCATTGGGGTGTGCGTTTGGGTCGTCAGGCATAACGGCCACGCCATTTCACCACACCCCACCTTGCAGAGGCTGACAAGTGTCACGGTGTTCCTTGTGGTCTTTGGCCCTTATGCGCACCCCATTTCATTAGGAAATATGGTGAGATGGGTGCGATATAGGAGAATGGGGTGAAGTTTGGGCGAAGAGTCCAAGGCATACCTCGATGCCTCTCACTGACTGCAGGGTGTGGAATGGTATGAGCATCACAGGCAAGAATCCCAAGTCACACCCCTGATGCCTGTCATTCTCTATAGGGTTGGGTGTTATAGTTGAAAAGCCTAATACCTCAGGCATTCGTTGGTATTTTCACTCCAAATTTTCAACATGTTTGTTTTGTGACCCCACCTCATGAACAGGTGGAATATCAGTTTGTTAGCCGAAAGCTGCTAATGCACAGTGACTACGGCATTTAGGACCACAGGTGCAAAAACATTCCGAACAGGATGTAAAAAATGACAGCTGTACTCTTTCTTGGGGAGGTGTAAAAAATGGCTATGTTGCAAATCTGTAGTAAAAATATAAAAAAATGGTGAAGTCACGAGCGTACATAGAAACTGTGCAACGCACACCCGTAATATAATTAGGTTGGGGATTTTTTACAGCAGATTGTCAACTCAGGCATTTTGGTGCCTCCGATCATGAACAGTGTCACTGTGATTTTCTTTATCTGTGCCAAACAATGATTTCCCACAGCGACCACGCATCTCTGCACTGAAAGTGTGAAAACACACTTCAGCCATGTTGTGAAAAATGACAGCTGTACTGTTCATAAGGAAGTGTGGAAAAATGTCACTAGTGAAAATCTGGACTGAAAATATTACAAAGTCATGAACTAACGAGGGTGCGTGGAAACTGTGCAATGCTCACTCGTAACACAGTCATTTTATGGACTTTTGTCACCAAATTTTCAGCATAGCCATTTTAAGACCTTTGCTCATGAACAGTGTCACTGTGATTTTCTTAATTTATCCCGTACATTGATTTCGCACACCGACTGCGCCATTGTGCACTACATGGGTGGAAACACGTTTTGGGTGAGATGTGAAAATGACAGCTGTACTACTCATAAGAAGGTGTGGCAAAATGGCAATGTTGAAATCTGGAGTCAAAATAATGAAAATTCACGAACTTACGGCGTGCATAGGAACTGTACAACGCACATTAAGTAAAACAGTCATTTTGGAATTTTTCACAAATTTTCAACATAGCCATTTAACACCTCACCTCATGAACAGTGTCACTGTCATTTTCTTAATTTGTCCCATACATTGATCTCACACCAACTCGCCATTTATGCGCTACATGGGAGGAAACGTTTTAGGTGAGATGTGAAAATGGCAGCTGTACTACTACAAGAAGGTGTGGTAAAATGGCAATGTTGAAAATCTGGAGGAAAATATTGAAAATTCACGACCTACGCAGGCATGAAGAACTGCGCAATGCACGCCAGAAACAGTCATTTTAGGACATTTTTCACCAAATTTTCAACATAGCCATTTTAAGACGTCTGCTCATGAACAGTGTCACTGTGATTTTCTTAATTTGTCGTACATTGATTTGCTGCGACTGCGCCATTGTGCGCTACATGGGAAACACATTTTGGGTGAGATGTGAAAAATGACAGCTGTACTACTCATAAGGAGGTGTGGTAAAATGGCAATATTGAAAATCTGGGTGAAAATATTGAAAATTCGCGAACTTACGAGGCCTGCGTAGGAACTGCATAGCATGCGCTCGTAAAACAGTCATTTTGGGAATTTTGGCACCAAATTTTCAACTTGGGGTTTTGGGACCCTTCTCATGAATGATGTCATTGTCATGGCGTTATTCGGGCCGAAGGGTGATTCGGCAGTGACTGCGAAATCACCCTTGGGCGAATCTTGCTCATGTATGTTTATCATTCATGAGAAAAGTCAAACCATGATAGTGGATCAAAATCAAAATACCTGAAATATGCAACAAGTTGAACCCCATCTAGCCCATTATACAGCTTACGGCATTTCCTCAGTTCGCGGTGGCTTTGAAGAGTGCAGACCTGTTCGGTTCACGAAGATCGTCGCGGTCCGGAGGTAAGTATGGGGTGGGTGGGTGTGTGGGGAAACTGGAGTGCGCAGTCGGTGGATGCGGGTTGTGGGAGGCGGGGAGACAACGTTGGACCATTTTTTCTTTACAGGTTAAAAAAAAAATGGGCGACGTGGGACATTTCCACGCTGGGGTGAGCTCCCAGCGTGGCACAAACGATTTGTGGGGGCGGCGTTCAGCCCGATGGGGATTGGGCACCCCTGGCTAAGGATACATTGCCGCTGGGGTGGGCTCCCAGCGTGGCACTATACTCGGGAGGGGACAGTGGAGCCGGCGGGGATTGGGCACCCCGTCGGCTATATGTAGTTACCACGCTGGGGTGGGCACCCAGCGTGGCATTTTGAAGCCTTTGGGGAGGGGAACGCAACACAGCCGGCGGGGTTGGGCACATCGGCTATACAGTGCATGCGGGGCGTGCGCCTGCGTGGCGTCTGTCTGGGGGAGCTGCGGCGTGAGAAGCCTTATCTTATCGCTGCTCACTCAAGCGTAGCTCCCCCTTTCAACTGTATGCCACTGCATTTTGGAGCGTGTCATAGACAGCTCCAGAATGCATTGGCTTACAGGGGCCGTGCTTGCCAGCACACTGACTGAATTGGAGGAGGAGGTGACACACCTCCGAAATCTCCGATGATGGCACTATGTTTCTTGCACATGCGTGCAAGCAAACATAAAAAGGACTGGACCCAGCACTGAACCCTGCGGTACCCCACTAGTAACCCCTCTGTCTCCAGAGTGGACTCCATTTACAATTAACTTATATGTCCTGTTGTCTAGCCAATGTTTTACCCAGGCTACCACCCTGAGACCCACTCCCAGGCTGGTTAATTTGACTATTAATCTTTTGTGTGGGACTATGTCAAATGCCTTGCTAAAGTCTAGGTAGGCCATGTCCCACAGCCCCTGCCTGGTCTACTAATCAAAGTTAGGGGATAAGCAGTAGGCTGACTCAAAATATGCAGTTTACCTTCATACGTGAGTGGGCAGAACTGTAACTCACAAGTGGCAGAGCCATGAGTGAGTTGTGAAAGTCCTGACCCTTCACAAGTGATGACAAACTGCTTATTGTGAGTCTGACAGTTGCATGTTTTACTTATGCAGCATTAGTTTAATAGTATTTGCTTTTAAATCTGCCCTTTTTAGTTTCAACTGTGGGCTTCAGTGCCTCACCTCACCTCATCAACACTGTGAAAGCTGCTCTCTGATTGGTTCAGTATTCCACTGTGATGTACCCAAGAAGGCAGAATATCATCTATGACATACCTAACTCACAAGATAACATGATATCATGTGAGATGGGTATAAGATACCACTTTTCATCATCCTTATCTCCACTGGTGTATAAAAAAAAGTTGTTTTCATTTTCGGCATTTAGCTCCACTTTAGACAGGCCACAAAGGAACCCTTAACTAGGGCAGCTTGAACAGTGCCCAGTGTCATCACAGTGGTCTCTGTTGCTCACAAAACAAAGCATGGAAAGCAAGCAGAAACTGTTAGAATGTCATAAAAATAACCAGTTTTAATAAAAGCTTTACTGTTTTAAATACATTATGTGAGTTAGGCATCCAAGGTCTTTGCCCAGAGTATGCAACTTATGGTCACTGGGAGGGGGCTGGACTTGCATAACTTACTCATGGCTCTGCCACTCAGAATTATTGTCCTGCCCCAAAAACACATGAAGATGCAGTAAATGGTATATTCTGAGTCAGGCCATTTGTATCTCATCTAAAGGGAAAATGATTACAATTATCTGGCTTACTAATGAACAGTGTGGTGCCATTCTCTGAAAGCATCCATTTAGAAAGGCTGAGACGTCATCGATTTGTTTGTGTCTTACTTTTATGCCACACATCATTGAGGTGACATGCCTCTAACTATAAGAGTAACTGAAGGTCAAATATAAGAATGCTGTTTCAAGATTTGACTGCTGGTTTTCTTCAGTCCCTGAGAAACCTATTATCTGACAACATAAGATGTTTGTGGAATAGATTATAGCTTTACAAATAACAGTGCTTCACTGGGACGCACAGCACAGGTGTCGCCAACAGTTTTTTTATCTTTATATGATTACAGATTGTATCAATAGAAACAAACCCAAAAACGGATTTGCAGTGATCTACCCACAACAAGATTCAAGCCCCTGTCAGAACTGCGTTTAGGGTTGCTTGTACTTAACCCCATGGAAACTCTGCAACAGAAGTGTCGTATTCATGCTGGGCTCATTCAGGGAATTGTGTGGGGATTGAAATTCAATGAGGCTTCTCTTATTAAAATGGCAGAATCATGCCCTCGTGCTGTATTTGCAACCTCGAATAGCTAAATTAAAGGGAAACGTCCACCTACTGTCTGGGAGCACAGTTGTATACCATGTGCTAAATGCTGCTGCTGAGTTAACAAAATATTATCTCTTACTGCTTCTGTTCAGTTTTTGTGTCCTTCGTAACCTAGCCGTTCCAGTGTTTTCAGTGTACGTGAGCTGCGGGCATTGTCTAGCATGCTGGCGCATGCTTATTGCACTTAGTCTGCCTGTGACATTTCATACGGGGAGACTGTGGGAAGCTTGCTGTGCTCAGTATATCTTTTGCAGATAAATTTATATTAAAAAAAAAAAAAGTTGGGTGGGGGATGAGAAAAAACATCTTCCCCCGAAAATGTGAACTCATTACCATTTGATTAATACCAAAACAGGCTTTGTGGTACTTGCAAAAATCAGTCAATCAATCAATCAAAATCTATTCTGCCAGGCGGAACATCATTGAGACAAGCTCATTTACAAGATAGACCTGGGGCAAAACAATTGCCAACAGGGTTAAGACATAACAGGTTGCGTGAACTTACATAACAATTACATAGTACGAACATATGAAATTTGCCAGCAGATAAAGGCCTAGAGGTTTATCAAGTCTGCTCGAATGTGCAGCTAGCACCTCTTATTCTGCAGCTGCCCCTCCCTTCCACCCTTCCCCTTCATTAACCCTCCCCCTTGTCCTGTCCCAGCCCCTTTTGAAGTAGTTCACTGTTCTACTGGATACCACTTCTGCAGGTAACGCATTCCACCCAGCCACCACCCTCTCTTTAAAAAAGTGTCTCCTCATCTCCCCCCTGAACCTTCCTCCCTCCAGTCTCATATCATGGCCCCTGGTGGCCCTTCCCTCCCTTACTTTGAACAGCCCCTCTGTACCCGTCTTGTTTATTCCTTTCATGTATTTAAAGGTTTCAATCATGTCACCCCTGTCCCTCCTCTCCTCCAGTGAGTACATGTTCAGCTCCTTCAGCCTCCTCTCATATGATAAGTCCCCCAGCCCCTTGATCATCTTTGTCGCCCTGCGCTGCACCCTCTCCAGTATCTTAATGTCCCTCTCCAGGTACGGGCGCCAGTACTGCACGCAGTACTCCAGGTGTGGTCTAACTAATGACCTATACAGTGGCAGAATCACCTCCTCCCTCCTCGAGGATATACTCCTTGCAATACAACCCAGCATTTTGTTGGCCTTTGCAGCTGCCTTCCCTACATTGTGCCGAGTTGTTCTTTGACCCTGTAATGAGCACACCCAGATCCTTCTCCTCCTCTGTCTGGGCTAGCTGCACTCCCCCCAGCTGTTAACTCCTCCTTGGGTTCTTCATCCCAAAATGCAGCACCTTGCACTTTTTGGCATTAAACCCCAGTTGCCAGGTGTCTGACTAGGTTTCAAGCTTTGCCAGATCATCCTGCAACCCCTGCCACCCCCCTAGGTCATCCTGCACCACGCCTACCTGGGTATCATCAGCAAACAGACTGATCTTGCTCTTGATGTCCCATGATATGTCTGCAATGAATATCCCAAACAACACTGGTCCCAACACCAAGCCCTGTGGAACACCGCTCGTCACTGCCCTTGGGTGTGAGAGCTCCCCACCCACCACCACCCTCTGTTGCCTCCCCTGAAGCCAGTTTCCTACCCATCTCACCAGCTTTGCACCCGCCCCTGTGCCTACTAACTTCCTTCCCAGCCTTCCATGTGGCACAGAGTCGAATGCCTTACTGAAGTCCAGATACAGGACATCCACTGCATGGCCCCTGTCCAGTTGCCTTGTTACCCAGTCATAGAACTCCACCAGGTTGGTTTGGCAGGATCTGCGCATATGAAGCCATGCTGTCTGCTGTCCTGTAGTACTTTGGCCTCTAGGAGGGCCGCCAGCCTCTCCTTCAGGATAGTCTCCATTAGCTTACCCACGATGGATCTGAGGCTCACTGGTCTGTAGTTTCCCGGTTCATCCTTGGGGCCACTCTTGTGAAGGGGCATCACATGAGCCATCCTCCAGTCCTGAGGTACACACCCCGAATGTAGTGAGGCATTAAATTGGCCTGCCAAAGGTCCTGCAAGGACCTCTGCCAGCTCCTTCAGTACCCTGGGGTGGATGCCATCTGGGCCTGGCGCCTTGTCCACCCTCAGTGCCTTCAAACCCTCTCAAACTCTGCTCTCCATGATTTCCCCATCTGTCACCCCTTCCCCCCCCCCTGTTTCTGCCATTTCTCCCACCTTGGGTGTCACCCCCTTCTATTTAGTAAATACTGAGCAGAATTACTCATTTAGTGCTTCTGCCTTATCGCACCCTGCTACCACCCAATCTCCCTCCTTCCTAATCCTTACTATGTGGTCCTTACAGCTCCTTTTCTCCCTGATGTACTTAAAGAAGTCCTTGTCCCCTTCTTAATGCCTTGTGTGCAGCCTAGAGTTCTGTAGATGCTTTGGCTTCTTACTGCCCTTGTCACCCTTCGATTCTGTCAAGTACCTCCTGTCCTCCCCCCTCCCTGTTTTCTTGTACTTCCTAAAGGTAGCTCTTTTCTTCCTTACCTTTTCCATGACCTCCTTGCTCAACCAGCTCGGTTTTCAGCCCAGCCTTCTTGCTCTGGGCTTGCAGCAGTTTTGTTGCCTCCACTATCCCAAGCTTTATGAGCTCCACCTCTGGTTAGTGTCCATACTAGATTGAATTCTGGCCAGGGACCCTTTACCACTTCCCCATCCTCCCAAAGTCGGCCCTCCTGAAGCCCAGCACTCTTGTGCCAGATTCCACCTTCCTTGCCCATATCCAAAGTGAGCCATGCTGAGTGGTGGTCACTCCTCGACGGTTCCTCCACTGTAAGTTCTCTCACAAAGTCCCCATTTGCCAGCACAAGGTCAAGGGTATTCCCTAACCTGGTTGGTTCACTGACCATTTGCAGCAGGAAGCTGTCCTCGAAGGCATCCAGCAGTACCTGCTCCCTTCTGTTCCTGGTTGTTGGGGTACTCCAGTCCACTCCTGGCATGTTGAAGTCCCCCACAATCACCACACTACCCTTCTCGCAGGTCCTGCTGTAGTAATAATAACAACATAATAACATATAGCCATCACATATAACAAGATACTTCCACCAGAACGTAGCAATAGTTTCAGCAAGAGGTAGTGCCATTTAAATACAATTGTATAGATACAGATACTGTATATGGACGTAAGGTAATGAGCTAAAGTTTATACAATGAACATCATTGGAGGAGTCATAGTGAACAGGAGTGGCAGTTCCTCTAGCGTCAAAGTGTGAAGAAGATTGAGATGTAAGAGTCCTTTGATAAGTACTGTAGGCATGGCCTAGCAAGTGGGGTGGGAAGGGGAGGGGGGTATAGGGAGTGGGGAGGGAAGGTCAGATGAAATAGGAGGAGGCTGGACATGATGGCCTAGGGAGGAAGGACTGTTCTAAGGGAGAAACACGACAGATGCCACAGGCAGTGGTCGGGGTTTGAGTCCAATATTTGAAGCAAAGACAGAAGAAAAAAGTATATAGTGCTGTCAAAGACTTAACACTTGCCTCAGACACTTAGCACTATTATAGTTACAAAGACATATAACAAAATACAGATTCAGCTCCCAATTCCATTATAATATATTGCTCCTAATATTGCTGCTATCCAAATGTCTTCAAATATGTAAAATACTATTGACAGTCTACCCAGTCTGTGAAACAATCTGGCCAGACTGATATTGTCATTTGGCTGAAATATCACATCAGATAGGCTGTCAACATTATGTTTCATTGGGTAGGTTGTCAGCAGTATTTTACATGCATGAAAACATTTAGGTAACAGCTTAGAATTTATATATTATAATGGAATTGGGAGTTGAATTGGTACTTTGTGATATGGCTTCGTGGCTGTAATAGGGTCATGTGTCTGAGGTACTGTAAGTGCTAACATGTTTTACGGCTCTAAATACTTTTGTTTTTCAAGTGCCACAAAGCCTGTTTCATTATTAGTCAAATGGTAATGAGTTTATATTTTCGGGGGACTACACACACGCACTTCTCTTTTGCTATTAGCAGAAAATGTACAGAGCGCATGCGGGGGGTGCTGAAACACCGTACAGCACCGCAGACGGGCAAGTTATGGATGGTTGGGAGGACGGAGGCCCAAACCACAGTCACAAGCTGACTTTTTGATGTGTCTGCAGCTGTCCCAGGGTCTGCTAGCTTTGGCGGGGGTCCTCCGGGGGCACATTGTAGCAGTAGTGGTGACAGCAGCTGAAACCTTGAGACTGTGAGACAGACGCTGATGGAGAGACAGCACTCCGCAGACATAGCCAACAACCACAAGGTAAGCTGGGCACCACAGAAAAGGGACCGAAACACAATCATTACTGTGACCACTTTGCTGTCCCTTTACCTCTCTGTGTGTGTCTTTCTTTCTCTCCACCCCTCTTACAGTCCCACGTTGATGTGCTGTTTTTCTGGACACTTTGGGGGTGGGGGCTAGCTCTACTCTAGGTGTGGCTGCTCGTTGTCATACAGAAAGAGACAACATACTGTATAGAGAGACAGGTAGACCATAGAGACACACTATCCCGATTGCTAGCTCACACTACGGTGCTGTCACTTGCTCTGTCTTGTGTCTGTTACTGTCTCTCTGTCCATCTCTTATCCCCCCCAGCCTCCATTTTGTAGTGATCGCTGGCAAGACACAGAGAAAGACAAAATACAGAGACCCTGAGAGAGACACACTGCACCGATTGCCAGCTCACACTATGGTGCTGTCACTCTCAAGACACAAACCAGAGAAACAGAGAGAGAGAGAGAGACTGGCTCAATTTCCACCCATTGAAACAGTACATTTAAAGCACTGATTGGGAGAGAGACACACACCATGTGGAGGACACAGATGAAGTGGCTGACAGGGCTATTTCTTCAGCTATAGGACAGGCAGGGGATTTGTATCAAAGAGAACTGCAAGAACTATATACCACTTTCAGTTATACATATGAACAGTGTTGTCCCGTCCGTAGTCTCAAATATATAATTTGGGTGAAGGGTCTTTTTATTTGTTGAATTGCTGACTGAACTGTCAGTGTATTATGAATTTAATTCAAGTGCTTTTCTATTCATTTAAGTTTTCTTAACATGAAAACTGGATTTGGCTACTTGCACTGTTTGATATTATGTACTATACTCTTTATTTTTATGGCGCCTTTCAAAAGCCAAGGCGCCGTACAGATTATAAAAGCATCAAACATTTCAAAATCTTAAAAATGTGTAAAACAACTAATACAACTAAAACAGGCAGGTTAGACACCAAAATGCCTGACACCACAAATATGTCTTCAAGGCCTGTTTAAATTCCTCCACAGTCGCACACTCCCGTAACTGACAGGGTAGAGAATTCCAGAGGGTAGGGGCCGTGTGCATAAATGCAGGGGCCCCAGAAGATTTCAAAAACACCCTTGGGATCTCTAGCAACCCCTCGTCAGCTGAGCGGAGCAATTTGCCCAGGGCAGTAAGGGATCAGGAGCTCTTTCAGGTAGTCCGGGCTGAGTTCATGTAGAGCTTTAAAAGTCAGAAGACTGACTTTAAAGGTAATCCGCCACTGTGCTGGTAGCCAGTGCAGACCGCACAGCACCGGTGAAATATGACTGGAACGAGAAGTTCCCATCAGAAGCCGGGCTGCTGTGTTCTGCATGAGCTGCAAGCGGGCAGATTTCCACCCCAGGTAGCCCTAGGTAGAGGGAATTGTAATAGTCCGAGCGCGAGGACACAAAGGCATGGACCAGCGTAGGAAGATCACCAGATGGATAAAGATGCTAATCCTGGATATGTTCCTCAGATGATAAAAAGAGGCCTTGATGACGGCAGACACCTGTGAATGCAGAGTCAGCCCTTCGTCAAACATTACACCCAGGTTACGCACCCGTTCAGAGGTTGGTAGTGATAAACCCTGAAGGCAAAGCCCAGAGGGTAAACCATCCCCAGGCCCCCCTATCCGGCGTGCTGAATCCACAACCAACACCTCAGTCTTTTCCGAGTTCAACTTCAGCCAACTCAAACCCATCCACTCCTGGATTTCTATGAGGCAGTTATTAAAGACAGAGAGAGCCCCATCCTGGTCAGGTGCAAAAGAAAGGTAGAGCTGGGTATCATCAGCATAGCAGTGAAACCTCAGCCCATACATTCTTGCAATGTCTCCGAGGGGCAGCATGTACACTGCGAACAAAATGAGGGACAACACCGAACCCTGAGGAACCCCACATGACAGAGGAACTGGGTCCGAGGAATAAACCCCGGACACCACCCTCTGAGTTCTTCCAGCGAGATAAGATGTAAACCATCTGAGGACTACATCTGATAGTCCACAGATGAACCTCAGGCACTCAAGTAGACTCCCATGGTCCACAGTGTCAAACGCTGAAGAGAGATCTAGAAGAACCAAGATGGAACAGTTCTTCCGATCTCTAGCCATCAGGAGATCATTGAGCACCTGAACCAGCCCTGTCTCAATACTATGCCTCTTTCGAAAGCTGGACTGGAGGGGTTCATAGGTATCATGGATGGTCAAATGGTTCTCCAGCTGTACGGCCACTACTTTCTCAATCACCTTCCCTAACAAGCATTTGTCAATGCCGAATGTTGCTTGCTTCTATGTGCTGTTTAGGTATTTGGAAGTCATTGGAGTGCAAGTATTGAAAATTTGCGAACTTACGAGTGTGCGTAGGAACTGCATAATGCGCTCAATAAAACAGTCATTTAGGAATTTTTCACCAAATTTTCAACATAGCCATTTTAAGACCTCTGCTCATGAACAGTGTCACTGTGATTTTGTTAATGTGTCCCATACATTGAGTTTGCACACCGACTGTGCCATTGTGTGCTACATGGGAGGAAACATGTTTTGGGCAGGATGTGAAAAATGACAGCTGTACTGCTCATAAGGAGGTGTGGTAAAATGGCAATGTTGAAAATCTGGAGTGGAAATATTGAAAATTCGCAAACCTACGAGCGTGCGTGGGAACTGTGCAACGCACACTCGTAAAACAGTAATTTTTAGGAATTCTTTCACCAAATTTTCAACATTGCCATTTTAAGATCTCTGCTCATGAACAGTGTCACTGTGATTTTCTTAATGTGTCCCATACATTGAGTTCGCACACCGACTGCGCCATTGTGCGCTACATGGGAGGAAACATGTTTTGGGCAGGATGTGAAAAATGACAGCTGTACTGCTCATGAGGAGGTGTGATAAAATGCCAATGTTGAAAATCTGCAGTGAAAATATTGAAATTCTCAAACTTACGGCGTGCGTAGGGGCGCTACATAGCATACGCTAAATAAAACAGTCATTTTTGAATTTTTTCGCAAATTTTCAACATAGCCATTTAAGACCTCTGCTCATGAACTGTGTCACTGTGATTTTCTTAATTTGTCCCAGACATTGATTTCACAGACACCGACTGCGCCCATTCTGCACTACATACGTAAACATATTTTGGTGTGATGGGAAAAATGACAGCTGTACTGCTCATAAGAAGGTGTGGTAAAATGACAATTTTGAAAATCTGGAGTGAAAATATTGAAATTTACGTGAACTTACGAGCCCTGTAGGAACTGCTAGCGCACACTAAGTAAAACAGTCATTTTTGGAATTTTGGCGCAAATTTTCAACATGGGGTTTGGGACCCTTCTCATGAATGATGTCACTGTCATGGCAGTATTCAGGCCCGAAGGGTGATTTCACAGTCACTGTGCAGTCACTGCGCAAATCACCCTTCGGGCCCGATCGCCATGACAATGACATCATTCATGAGAAGGGTCCCAAAACCTCATGTTGAAAATTTGTGCAAAATTCCCAAAATGCCTGAGATATGCAACAGTTGAAACCCCTATCTAGCCCATTATACAGCTACCGGCATTTCCTCAGTTGCGGTCGGCTTTGAAGAGTGCAGACATGTTCCCGGTCCACCAAAGATCGTCGCGCGGGTCGGAGGTAAGTATGGGGTGAGAGGGGGTGCTTGAAGAACTGGAGTGCGCAGTGGGTGGGTGCGGGTTGTGGGAGGGCTGGGAGATGCGCCCGAGGGACCGTTTCGTTTTGGGTCTAAAAAAAAAAAAAAAACGCGTCTTGGGGCGTTTGCCACGCTGGGGTGGGCCCTGGCGTGGTACAAGGCGTTAGAGGCGTTTAGCCGGACGATTGGGCACCTGTCGGCCATAGATCGCTTGCCACGCCAGTGGGCCCCCAGCGTGGCACCTACTACGGGGGACGCTCATCCGACGGGATTGGGCACCCCCAGCATCAGCTATACATGGGCGCCAAGGCCCATGCGGTGGGGGGAGCCTGCGCGTGAGCAGCCTCTTATCAGTGCTCACTGAAGCGTAGCTCTCTTTCAATCAGAGTGCTACTGCATTTTGGAGCGTGTCATAGATAGCTCCAAAATGCGTTGGCTTACGGGGGCCGCGCCTGCCAGCACACTGACTGAATTGGAGGAGGAGGTGACACACCTCCGAAATCTCCAATGATGGCACTATGTTTCTTGCACATGCGTGCAAGCAACATAAAAAGGGAAGGTTTGAGATAGGTCTGTAGTTCGATTGGCAGTCTGGGTCCAAAGAAGCTTTCTTCAAGAGGGGTGTTTATCTGCTACTTGGTGCACTGAGTGTGACTCCACCTCACGTTTGTCGGTTATTCAAAACTTGGTGTTTTGTAAGTGAACAGTTTAGCTGAATGAAATGTCCCAAATATCTATTTTTTGAATCTTTGTGACAGATATGCCACACTGTGGGGATGCACTCAGTTGTTTATTTCACAGCTGAAATGACGGACTGCAAACTGTAACTCTCCTGCTGGATCATCAGTACTAAACTATAATAGCATTTACTTATGCAGTTAGCTTCCCTGTACTGAATGTCCCTTCCGGAACAGCAGGAGTTACCAGAGATTAGCAGGGGTCAAACAGGGGACACAATGGAGGAGGGACAGGGCAAATACTAAAACTTTAAAATATATGGTAATACTTTTTGTTTCACCTTTTTTTGTGATTTACATAGTGTTACTGCTAGGGACTGAATGTTGCTGTTTTCAGCATGTGGACATTTCCCTCTAAAGTGGTAAAGTCAGTCCAATAGATTCAATAACAGTAGCTGATCAGGAATAAGGTAACATGCTGATGTTGCTGGAATTTTCCTTTAATGCTCCCTAAATTCAGGCTACATGCACAGTAGCAAAATTCGTATAAAAAGCTACATCTATGTTTAAAAAAAATAATTCCTTACTTTGTTTCATTCCCCTTCACTGTAAGAGAAGGCCAGAAGCTAGACGACTGTTACCAACATGTTGTGCTACACAGTTTAGTTAAAAATATGTACACCCTGACCCAGGTATGCTTCTGAGGGGAGAAACCCCCAGGTACAAAATAAGATTCTGGAAAGAGGTACACTGGAGTACAGAGGGGCCACCTGGAATGTTCATACAGGGGCCCACCTGGAAAATCAGTAAGGGAGGGCCCAGGGTGAAACATTCTTATCAGTATTCCAATTAGATCTGATAACACTAGCTCAGTGTTTGCATCTTTTGCACCTTAAATGTACTTGCAGTGCCCAAACTACCACATGTAATTGGAAAACAGATGACAAATGCAAAGAGTTTCAGAGTTCAGAAGGTGGCCAGGTACCCAATAGAGCCAGAGAGGGGCCTAACTGGAGGTTTCCAGGTATCCAGGTGGGCTAGTCTGACTCTGAGGTACAGCAGGTACTAACAGTCAGTTACTGTCAGTCATGCCAAAGCATTCAAACAGTTAATAAGAACAGTAGTAGTTAAAACTGAAGAATATTAGGGAATGTTACTGTTACTACATAAGGTAAGCACTTCATTTTTATGTTGCTTGCATGCATGTGCAAGAAGCATAGTGCTATCATCCGAGTTTTCAGAGGTGTGGCACCCGTCTTCCAATGCAGGCAGTGTGTTTGCAGGCACGGCCCCAGTTCCCCAATCACTGCTGCAGCTGTCTATGACAGCAGTTGAAAATGCAGTTGTCGTACAGTTGAAAGGGAGAGCTCCGCTTCAATGAGCAGAGCTCCCCCTCCTCACACACACACGCACACACACTGCGTGCTCATGCACCTTCCCCCCCACACTGTACAGCCCACGGAGGGTGCCCAATCCCTGTCAGCTCCACGCTGCCCCCAAAGCATCCAGGTGCCACGCTGGGAGCCCACCCCAGCGTGGCAAAATGTTTTTGGCCGACGGGTGCCCAGTCCGCCGGCCGCTGCACGCCCCCCAAAGAGCCCAGGTGCCATGCTGGGAGCCCACCCCAGCATGGCAAATGATGTTATGGCCGACGGGGTGCCCAATCCCCCGCCGGCTCCAGCCCCCAACAGCCTTCCAGCTGCCACGCTGGGAGCCCACCCCAGCATGGCAAATGTCCCTCGTAGTCTTTGTCCCTTGTAGTCTTATTAAAAAACCCTGTAAATACAAAAACTGTCCCTCGCGCTTCTCCCTGCCCTCCTGCAACCCGCACCCACCCACTGCGCACCCTGCCTCCCCACAACCCCAATTCTATACTTACTCTCCGGAGCTCGCGCGCGATCTTCGGTGGACTGGGTACGCCTGCACTCTTCAAAGCTGACCGCGAACTGAGGAAATGCCAGTAAGCTGTATAATGGGATATATAGGGTTTTTTCAACTTTGCTGCATATCTCAGGCATTTTTGGGAATTTTGGGCCCAAATTTTCAACATGGGGTTTTTGGGACCCTCCTCATGAATTCTCAGACTGTCATGATGCTAGTCGGGTCTGATAAGTGATTTCGTCACTGCGTGAAATCATCTTTGGGACCGATTAACAAAATGGCACTGCCAGTGTTCATAAGGTGGGCTTTCAGAAAGTCTATGTTGAAAATTTGGTGAAACCATTCCTAAAAATGACTGTTTTATGAGCGTGTGTTGCGCGGTTCCTACGCTCGCTCGTAAGTTCGCGAATTTTCAATATTTTCACTCCAGATTTTCAACATTACTATTTTACCACTCCCTCTTTTGAGTAGTACAGCTGTCATTTTTCACATCTCACCCAAAACGTGTTTCTGCCTATGTAACGCACAATGGCGCAGTTGTAGTGCGAAAATTCCTAAAAATGACTGTTTTACGAGCGTGCATTGCGCAGTTCCTACGTACGCTCGTAAGTTTGCGAATTTTTAATATTTGCACTCCAGATTTTCAACATTGCCATTTTACCACACCTCCTTATGAGCAGTACAGCTGTCATTTTTCGCATGTTGCACAAAATGTGTTTCCGTGCATATAGCGCACAATGTCGCAGTCGGTGTGTGCAATCAATGTTTGGGACAGATTAAGAAAATCACAGTGACACTCTTCATGAGCAGAGATCTTAAAATGGCTATGTTGAATATTTGGTGAAAAAATTCCCTTCAGGCGTTCTGCAATATTACTAATGAAGACATTGAATAGAACTGGCCCCAGGACTGATCCCCTGCAGCACTCACTGGTCACCCTGCCTCCAGACTGCACCCCATTTACCACCACTCTCTGCCTCCTGTCTGTTAGCCAGTTTCTAACCCAGTTTACCACCCTTTCCCATGCCCAGCCTACCCAGCTAGTTTATCACCCTCCTATATGGGATGGTGTCAAGGCTTTGCTGAAATCAGGTGTTGCTGTCCACTGCCCCACCCTGATTCACTTCTTGTCACCCAGTCAAAGAAATCAACCAGATTTATCTGACATGATGTCCCCACTGTGAATCCATGTTGTCTATGGTCCTGGGCTCCGATGGCATCTAGATGCCCCACTCTCCTTTCTTTAAGCAATGTCTCCATGATCTTCACCACTGAGGTGAGGCTGAACGGCCTATTGTTCCCTGCCTCCTCCCTGCTGCTGGAGTTGTGTAGAGGGACCACATGTGCCCTCCTCCAATTCACTCATGTTGAATGACTCAGTGAACATGGCTGCCAGAGGTACTGCTATCTCCCTTCGCAGTTCTGTTAATATCCTTGGGCGTATGCCATCTGGTTCCATCGCTTTGTCCACCTTCAATTTAGTGAGCTCCTGCAGGACTCTTTTGCCTTTGAATGGACTATTGTCCACCTCTTCACCCCCTTGGCAACTGCTGTACTGCTGTGGCCCTTGCCCCTCCCATTCTTCTCTGAATACTGAATGGAAAGACACAGTGGATGTCTTGGGAGGAAGGCATGGAACTATCACTTCCAAATACCTAAACAGCACATGCAAGCAAGCAACATTCGGCATTGACAAATTCTTGTTAAGTGCATTCCTGTCCGACGCTCTTTTTAGGCAAGGCATTCCAGTCTCCTAGTATCCAGCATTCAAACTAATAGAAGAAAGAAGATTCTTGATCCATCAAGTTCTATCCCCCCAAAACTCGGTGGGACTACCCTGTCACCCCATTTCTTCAAGGTGCTTATCTATTGAACGCAGGAAGGTGGAGACAGTGTTGATTAATACCATTTGCGCTAGAAGATGATTCCAAGTGTGTCACTTGTTCTGTTGTTTATGTATTTATTTATTTATTTCAACAGTTTCACCAAGAAAGACGTACTGAGCTGGTAACAGCACATTTTCAGATGTATTCTGGAGGTGGGGGAGAGGAGGAGAGTATACAATACAGGATGTGCAAGTGAAAATATATAATGTACGGTAGAGAAGTAAATAAAAATAAATATAGAATAAAGTATGAGGTGGTGTGTTTAATGAGGAGTTTACACACACCCGAGGTGTTAGATGCTACATAAATGCTCGAGGGGTTTGTAAAAGCATCTACCATCTAGGGTGTCTGTAAACTTCAAATTTAAACACCACCCCATATTTTAATTTATGTAATTGCTGGGTTTTCCTTTTTTGATGCAGCAATTATATAAAATAAAAAGGACGTTTCTGTGTGGCCGTGGTCTGCTTAGGTTTGAGCACGCGATCTGTGGTCGCGTTTATTTATTTAAACGTTTTTGTTTCGGATCATGTGTGCAGTTGTCAACTCCACTCGCTGCTTGCACTAAATCACAAAGGGTAGCACACTACCACAATGAAATTTTAACAGCGAAGACCATCACAGCGACAGATCTCACCAGGTTGCTGTGATGGTCCGCTGTTCACTAACGCTACGACTCCCAGTGTTTCGCACCCCCCAACCTGAACCAACTCTGACTCGAAGTTGGTTATTTAGGATGGGTTGGGTGGCAGCCCTGCAAAAAAAGTTTTGTCGCGACGGGAACAGTGCCGACAGTTGGCATTGTTCTCGTTGCTCTCGGGCATGTCGACAACATCGTTGTCGATGTGTTGACATGGAACCATCACAAAGCATCCTTGTGCCACATGCTCTACCCTTCCCTGTCTCTTATTAACTTAACGAACCTCTGTGCGCCGAATCTGAGTGGTGGTACACTGTCTGGGGGACGACAAAGTGGCCAATAGAAACATAGAATCTGACGGCAGATAAGGACCACTTGGCCCACCCTGTCTGCCCATTTCCCTACCTAATGGACAAGATGCAGATCCTAGTTAACCAGCACTTACTTCTTCCTACCCCCACCCCCTAGAATTGCCTTATGACTGTCCTATGCATGCTTGAATTCCACCACTGTTTTTGACTCCACAACCTCCTCTGGAAGGCCGTTCCATGCATCCACAACCCTCTCTGTGAAAAAATACTTCCTTAAATTACCTCTGAGCCGATCCCCCTCTATCTTCAAATTGTGCCCCCTTGTTCTTGCACACCTCTTTTTTTGAAAGATGCTACCCTCTTGGACTTTGTTGATTCCCTTGAGGTACTTGAAAGTTTCTATCATGTCCCCCTCCCTCCTTTCCTCGAGGCTATACATATTAAGCTCCTTAAGTCTCTCGTAATATGTCTTCCGGTGCAGACCCTGCACCATTTTAGTTGCCCTCCTCTGGGACAGCTTCCATCCTGTCTATGTCTTTGCGGAGACTGGGTCTCCAGAACTGCACGCAGTACTGCAGATGGGGTCTCACCAGCTGTCTGTACAGAGGGATAATAACTTCCTGTTTTCTACTGGTGATGCCTCTCCCTATGCATCCCAGTATCCCCCCAGCCCTCCTTGCTGCCCTCTCACATTGCTTGCCCACCTGTAGGTCATCTGATATGACTACCCCCAGGTCCCTTTCCATTTTTGTTGTTGTTAGTATCTCACTCCCCATTGTGTACGCTTCCCCTGGGTTTTTGTTTCCCAGATGCATTACCTTGCACTTAGCATTGAATCTAAGTTGCATACATTTGACCATTCCTCTAACCTTGCCAAGTCCCTTCTCATCCTTTCCACCCCACCTCTGCATCAACTCTGTTGCAGATCTTTGTGTCATCTGCAAAGAGACATATTTTTCTTCCAGTCCCTCTGCAATGTCACTTATAAAGACATTGAAGAGGACCGTCCTATTACTGAACCTCGTGTACCCCACTAGTAACCCCCCTTTCTTCAGAGTGGACTCCATTTACTATTACTCTTTGTGACCTATTCTCCAGCCAATTCTTTACCCAGGCTGCCATCTTGGGACCCATTCCCAGGCTGGCTAACTTGTATATTAATCTTTTGTGTGGGACTGTGTCAAATGCCTTGCTAAAGTCTAGGTAGGCCATGTCCACAGCCCCTCCCTGATCTACTACTTTGGTCACCCAGTCAAAGAAATCTATCAGATTTGTCTGGCATGACCTTCCCGCTGTGAATCCATGCTGCCTTCGGTCCTGTGCCCCTCTGGCCTCTAGATACTCGACAATTCTTTCCTTCAGAAGTGATTCCATCATTTTCCTTACCACTGAGGTTAAACTAACAGGTCTGTAGTTTCCTGCTTCTGCCTTGCTCCCAGTTTTATGAAGGGGAATCACATCTGTCCCCCTCCAGTCCTCGGGTACCACCCCATCCTCCCATGATTTGTTAAAGAGGGTAGTCAGAATCCCATCAGGCCCCATTGCTTTGTCCACCTTCAGTTTTAAGAGTTCTTTCAGAACCCTTTCTTCTGTAAATGGGCTGGTATCAACTTCTGTATACAGAGTGTTTCTACTGTTTGTTTTAGGTACCTCCCCCTCTTCCTTTGTAAATACTGAGCAAAAATATTTGTTTAGTATCTCTGCCTTTTCACAGTCACCTCTGCCCACCCTCCTCCCTTTATTAAGCCTCACTATACCTCCCTTGGTCTTCCTTGCTCCTGATGTACCTAAAAGGTTTTATCCCCCTTCTTAACTGAGTTGGCTATCTTTTCCTTGGTTTGGGCCTTTACTGTTCTGACTGCCTTCCCAGCTTCCTTTTGCTTTAACTGATACAGTTCTCTATCCTGCTCCTTCTGTGATTCCTTGTACTTCCTGAATGCTTTCTTTTTCTCTTGAACCTTCACTGCCATTTCCTTTGAGAACCATAGTGGTTTCTTACATTGTTTCGTTTGCTTCAGACAAAGGCTTGTTACCTCTGTGATGGCAGTTTTTATTATTCCCCATTGTTCTTCCACCCCTCCTTCCTGCCCATTTGCTAGTGCATTCCTTAAGCACTTACCCATTTTGGCAAAGTCAGCCCTCCTAAAGTCCAGTACTTTTGCCTTTGTATGGCTTGACTCTATTGCTGTGTTTATTGTGAACCATACTGTTCGATGGTCGCTAGTTCCCAGATGGCTACCCACTTCTACATCTGTGATCCTCTTCATCTCCATTTGAGAGAACTAGGTCTAAGATTGCTCCCTCTCGAGTGGGCTCCAATACTAGTTGTCTAAGACATGCCCCCTGTAGGGCATCTAGAATAACCCCACTCTTCGAAGTGGCTGCTGCAACTGCACTCCAGTTAACTTCTGGCATATTCAGATCACCCATCAGCAATATCTCCCCTTTTTCTGCCATTCTAAGTATACTTTCTATCATTTCCTTGTCCATTTCCTCCCCCTGAGAAGGGGGTCTGTATACAAGCCCTGAGTGGATTGTGGTGCCATTGCCGGTCTCCAAATTTACCCACAGTGCTTCTTCTCCTCCCTGTTTTCCCTTTTGTTCTGTTGCTTTGATTCCTTCCCTTATGTAAAGAGCTACTCCTCCTCCTTTTTTACCCTCCCTGTCCCTCCTGTAGATAGTGTATTCTGGTATGTTTACGTCTCAGTCATGGTTTTGTGTGAACCATGTTTCTGTGACTGCCACGATATCCAGATGTTCCTCCTCCATCAAGGCCACTAATTCAGAAAGCTTGTTACTCAGACTATGGGCATTGATACTCATTGCTCTCCATTTTTTGATGGCTTTACCTTCTGTTGCAGCATCCCCCACTGACCTTTCTACCTCGGCCTTTTTCTCATTTAGTACCCTGTTTTGTAGGGAGAGGCTGGGATCATCCTGCTGCTTATCAGTGCCCCCACCCTTGACTAGTTTAAAAGCTTGCCAATGAAGCATTTAAACTGATTGCTCTAAAGACTTGTTCCCTTCCTGGACAGATACAGACCATCCTGCCAGTATAGGCTGGCATCCCTCCAAGTGGAACCCCAGTCCCCAATGAAGCCAAACCTCTGTGCCCCACACCATTTTTTCAACCATTCATTAAACTGCATGGTGCAAAGTACCCTCGCCTCACTCATGCCATTGACAGGCAGCACCTCTGAGAAGGATACTGTGTGTGCTACTTGTCTTAGGCCCCTCCCCAGTTCTACAAAGTCTTTCTGCACTGCTCTAATCTCTTGTTGAGCCAAGTCATTTGTCCCTAGGTGGACAATGACGTCCAGCTCAGACTCCCGTGCAGCTGTTCTCGTGATCCTGAGGATGCGCTCCCTGTCCCTCCAAGCCATGGCACCAGGCAGGCACCTTACTTCGGTTTCCCTGCTCCCCCAGTTCTAGCCCCCTAATAATTGAGTCCCCCACTAGGAGCTGCTTCCTTTCCTTGTGGTGTCCTCTGCCTCCTTCCTGTGGGCCTTCCTTGTGACAGTTGTCCTTAGCCTCCTTAGTCTCCTCTGTGGTGATCCATAGGGGAGCTATGTCTCCCCAGAATGGTGTATGGATTGTGGATTGAACAACTGACTGGGTGTGCCTCTGTTCCACCATCCTTACCCTCCCTGGAGCCCACTGTGGTCCAACTGCTGTGCTTTCTTGCAACCTCTGAGGTAGTGGTGGTGTCTCTGGTGCTCCCTGGATGGGGGAGGTTCCCTTCCTACCATCCAGTGTGGCCTGGGGGAAGGTTCCCTTACTACTATCCAGTGTGGCCTGAAGACGGGCAACTTCCTCCCTCAGGGCAGAGAGTTGTCTGCAAATAGGGCAGCATCTCAGCCTCCAGAAAGACTCCCGGAAGACTGCTGCCCCACAGCCATTACATTGCACTACTCCTCACATGTTTATGTACTTTTTTTTGTGTGTGTTTGTGTGTGTGATTGGTTTGTTATATAGAAATATATATATTATACAATGTGTATGCTTATATTGTCAGTGCAGTGTGCTAGAGAGGATATGACATTGATATGCACCTTGCACTCTTGAGGAAATGATGTCAGAACCCCAGGTATAAAGGAACTATTTCCAGGGTGGGTGGGGTGAGGTGGGAAGGGGTTGAGCCTAACTGTGCCCTCACAAAACAATCAGCTAAGGGCTCTGACCCACCGCTGCGATGAGTGCCTTCCTGTCATCAAGATACCCTACACAACAATTTGACAGAGAAAATACCCTGCTAATCAAACAGAGAAAAATCCAGACTTCCAAGTCAGACACAGGTAAACCTCCCCAGCCCCGAAACAGAAGAGATGCAGTTGGCCTATGCAAGGACTGAGAGAAACCGTGCACGTGTTTGCCGTAATAAACACCCCTTTATTATGGGAAATAATGTCATGGTTTTCCTATGGGAAAAAGGAAGACCCAGTTATAATACAATAAAACACAATAGGAGAAAAGTAAGAATAGAAAGTAGAATGCATTCATGATTTACAGGCATATATTCAGGGTAACATAAGTGCTATATAATAACTGGGAGCAATCTGAATAACACGACTAGACTGTTGTGGTGTGAGAGCTGTCAACGCCAGTGTAGAGGGTAGTTTCAGGAGCAAAATGCACACCACATATGACTACTGGATTAGGCGGAGTTTAGCATGGGGGGGTCAGGAATTTGCTCATAACTGGGGAGGAGGTTATGGAGTGCAAGGGGGGACGACAACAAAAGGGAGGAGGGAACACAAGGGAAAGGGGATCAGGAAAAGATGCAAGAAGGTGTTTTATTGTCATGAAAAAGAGATTTGAAGGAGGAGAAGGAGTGGATAGACAGGGGAAGAGAGGACCAGAGCTTAGGAAAAGGATACCAGAATGCTACTTGGCACACAGACATTTTTCTGGAGAAGAGGGAGAGGGACAGGGAAGCAATGTTCTGGGAGGTGGGGGGGGTAAGAGGAAGGAGGGGTTGGTGGTAGTTCTTCCTGATATTGCAGTATGCATGTCATCCACAGCAATACCAGTCCTTACTTCACATGTTATTATCACTCGATTGGCTGGAAGATGCACATGATGCGAGAGCTTTGTAACGTGTTGTTTCATCCTTGTAAATCCAGAAGAGTTGAATTTGGCCTGATGATGTTATTCTCTTCAGATACCTGAGAATTGTAAGAATGCCACCCATACAGTAGTAGCTCATGTTTTCCAAGCCCTGAACTACTTTGGTTGCTTGTTTTTGCACCTTCTCAAGCCTGCTGATATTCTTCTGCTGTGGGGACTAGAACTGTGTATTATACTCAAGGTGGGGCTTGACTAGTGCATGAGGCATTATGATATCGCTTGATCTTCTGATACAGTTTCTCTTGAAATATCACACAATGATTGTGTTTGCTTTGCTACCTGCTGCCTCCATTTAAAGTTGTTGCTGATCATTAACTCAAGGTCCTTTTCCCGCTGAGTGCCAGTAATATTTGTTTTGTTCAGGGAGTGCTTTACGTTTTGTGTTTTTATATTTTATATTTAGATTTTTTAACCTAGACTGTTCACAATACATTTTTCAACACTGAATTTCATCTGCTATTTTTCTGCCCATTTCGTGAGCATGTTCAGGTCCCTCTGCATTTCATGAATCTGATTCTGCCATCTGTAACTGCCCTCCAGTTTTGGTGTCATCAGATCAATAGATTTAGCAACCTAGCTGATAGTACTCACCTCCAGATCAGTTGTGAATATTGTATCCAGTACCTGGCATTAAAAAAAATCACATACAGTCTTTTAATTCCTGGTACAGCTAGGAAAGTAGAGCTCATTTGGTTGCTGTTTGTATGACAGTGCTGATTCTTCTTGGTCAGTCTGCTGCATAGAGCCACTTTCTTTGACCACATGGCAGGAGGCACTATAACAGTGTTTCTCAAACATGGCCCCCATGGCTGCATGCAGCCACCAGTGTGATTTTCTGTTGCCACAGAGCTCTGTAGAGCCCCAGTTACAAAGATGATGCCATGGACAATATGTTGCCTTTAAAAAACGTAAAGGGGGTGCATTTCAGGAGTTAAAATTCATCAAGGACTTGCTGTAATGTATACTGTGTGAAAAGAAATGTGTTACATCATGGGGTTTGAGAACTTGAGAGCCACTGCACTAGGACACCATGGGAACCAGAATGTTTGGGGCAGGCGGCACTGACATATGGTACTGACATACAGCGTCACAGGCACGACAGTCCATATATAATGCTGCTGGCCCCAAATGCCTTAGTACCTTTTTCCCATCATCATAGAGCACCCTTCCTCATCGGGGATCAGGACTTCTTATTGCACTTTCTTTGTGGTAATACCATTTTATTAGACTAACTGAAGAGTTTTTACACAAGCTGTCGAGACCACTCAGGTCCCTTTATTTCCTGTGTTGTTTGTTGTAGTTTCTGCCATTTATTTCCTGTAATTATTTGTGCTAAATAGTCAGTGTCAATTATCACTAATTTTACTTTGTCTGCTTGGTGGAGGGGGGGGGGGCTCGGTTCTACTGCTGCCTCCTGTGTGTTGCAGTTCACAACTGTTAGGTCACATTCTTGCTTCACTCAGTGTCGTTGTTGCTATTGTTACTGTAGCAGCTTTTTGGTGCAGTTGAACTCTTTGGTACCGACAGTCTCCTCTACGCCCTAATCTTCACATTCATGAGGGTTTGGGGCCTATCTCAGCATTCATCATTGCTTTGGCTTTTAGGAAATGGCAGGAGGATACAGCAGAAGAGGGTCCAGGGTGGGAGCCTTTTTAGGTCTGCCCGTAAGTAAAGGAGGAGGAGGAGTCAGTTGAGGGCCTACTTTATAGTATGGTGACCCTTTTTGCGTCTGTCTCCATGTCCGTGTGATGATACATTATTGATAATGATGGTACCAACATTGGTGCCAATAGGGCCAACTTTGATGTTGAGATGGTACTGACTTCACAGGTCTTCGCTGTCTGCCATTCGTATGCTTCTTGTAATTTTGGAGGTTTTGATGGTGCTGACATTGGTCTCTGTGATGGACCAGGCTGCTAGGCTGACCTGACAGGACTATAATGCCCCTTTCCACAGAGGAGGGCATCCTGTGGTCAGTCCAAAGACATAGGGAATAGAAGCCGCTAGTTTCAGTCTATGATTTGTCTCATTCTGCTGCATCAGTAATCTTTACTTGCTTGACTTTTTGCAGCTCGAGTCACTTAGTCACGGGCTTTTATCCTTCCATGCCTGGCTTCAGGAGGCCATTGGGCCTGCCATCTCTTCCAGTCAGTAGGCTGTTCCAGTAACCCCAGTGGATCGTAGTAGAGGCTTCAATTCATAGTAGTATCTTGGACACCCAAAAACGAATCAATTGTTTTGGACACTTGGTTAGTATTTGTATTATGCACCCTAGATACTCAGATTTTTTAAGCAAAAAAAGTTATTATAAACCCTCTAGCCCACTCCAGTGGCCAAGTCTCGTCCCTGGGTCATCCCTTGATCCCCCTCCAGTCATTTCTCCCTTTCTCATTGTCCCAAAGGCTTCAATAATACAAGAAAATAATGCTGTAACTTTAGCAAAGTACATGGAGCTGAATGCATCCTTTTGTAGTGTCTCCCTCCTGAGCCTGACCCCTCAAGTCCCAAATTGTCATAATTTATATTATGTCTTCGATCCATTCTTCTAGTGGATGGCAGTATTCCAATCCAAACCAACTTAGTCCCCACCACCATCTGCTTAAATCGGTACAGTATATTGAATGAGTAGCACAGAGCAAGCACGTGCACAACTGGGAGGTGCGGGTGGAGCAGTCTGCATCATCGCTGACATGAGTCCAGGGTCCAGTCATGTCTGCCTCGCATCATCAGTGTTGCAGACTGCTCCACCCACTTCCTTCTGGTTGCACAACTGCTTGCTCCATGCTACTCATGCATTATACCTGACGGAGCGAGCGCACTGTGTGAAGGGAGAGACAGAGTTAGCCAGGATTTGTTGGACCCCCCACAAATCATGGATCTGGGTTGGATGGGAGATCTAAGTTATGCCAATTTGGGGAACTGGGTTGGGTCAGTTTAGGGAGGGGGATAAGTAAAAAAGTGTGTTTGACTCCTGGCACAGTGCCAGGAAGCCACAACATAGTTGTTATTTCATATTAGAACTTGTGGGACAATGGGGGAGTGCTATATGGTGGTAAGTGACAGGAGTGGATCTGAGAGCTGGTGCACGGACTTACCCCGGCCACCTGGTGAGGGCTTTTTTTTTTCTGTATTCAAGTATTTTGTCCAAATAGCATTAAAAGCAAAATAAAAAGTACTCAATATTTAGTAGTTTGTACCCAATTATTTGTGATATTTGGCAATTAATATTTGGGCCATGCGCACTTCTACTTACCAAATGCTGGGCTGCGTAAACAGAAAATGAGTGGGTCAGGGAAAGGAAGTGATATTACCACAATACAGGGCAATCGTAAGAATACTGCAGTTGCAGTCACACAACACAAAGATTTTGCAGCATTAAAGAGGATATAGCATAGGGATGTAAAAATGATTAGAGGGTTGAAGGAACTGCACTGTGAGGCTGGAGCACTTAAGTTTAGGTATGTTCACACTGGAGAAGAGAAGGGTATGGGGTGAAATACAGTATTCACAATTTTAAAGGGTGTAGATAGTAGAAATTAAGGCTGCAATAGGGTAGGATATGGGGAAACATCTGAAAACATTTTTCCATCAAAGTGTGGTGAGTCTGTACAATAGACTGCCACAGGAGCCTGTAGAAATAGAGAGTGTGGATGATTTAAAAGTAAGCTAAAAAGTTTTGATTGGAGCAGAACATCACTGGATATAAGACTAGATGTGTTTCTGTTAGAGAAAAATATTATCGAATATAGTCTAAATAGGTTTAATTTGGAGCAGAATATCAGTGGTATAAGACTAGAGAAGTCTATATTGGAGCAGAACAGCACTGGATATATAACTAGAGAAGTGTCTATTGGAGAGGAGTATCACCGTATGAAAGATGTGAACAATCATTGAATAAAAAAAAACTTGTTCAAGTTTATTGCAGGAAAACTCCATTGAGCAAGCTCATTCACAAGGAGGTCCTGAGGAATGTATACAGACAAAAAAAATCACATACAGAACATCTTGGTACATAAAAGTATATGGTATATGTGGTACATAGTCCTCAAAATAAGACATAAAAAGTTAATATTTATAAACATAACCTGGAGAAACCATTAAAAGTAGAGAAACTACAGCCCCAAAAGTTAGAACAAGAGCAACAGGATGCATAAGGTGAAGGGAGAGTATAAGATAGATGCAAAGTGGAGTGGAGCAAGAGAAGAGAGGGAGGGAGGATCTTGTGAGGGAGAGAGAAAAGGAGGAAAAGTGTGGAGGAATACGGAAAGTAAGGATGACTGAAATAAAGAGTAGAGAGAGGGTGGGGAAGGGAAGGAAAAGAAGAGGTAAGTAGAATTAGAAAGTAGAAGAATTAGGGAGGGGAACTGAGTTGTTGATATAAAAGTTAACGGTCAAGTAAGGACTAGACACAGCCGAGGCGTTGTTTTATTTGGTCGCAGTAAAGGTTTTAAAGAGATTGACAGAAACAATGCTAGAGAGTTTCAATATAGACTGGAGCTGGTTCCAGATAGTTGGAAGTACGTATGAGATGACACATTAGGAGATACGAGTCCTAAGCATGTCTAGAAAGATAAAGTCAGACTTTCTAAAGGAATACGAACTGTGGGAGATGCAAATAAGAGATGTTATTTATTTGTTTATTAGCTTTTGGTAACCGGGTAAGTGCATTAGGCAACAATCCTGCCTATTTTCAAGTACAACCCGGGTAGCTCGGTAGTTTGTTCAGAAGGATTTTGAGAGTCCAAGTGCCAGAGTGAATCAAACATCTGGTAGTAAGCGACGTCCAGCCGACAGCTGCATACAGATCACAATGGTGGGTTTGAAAAGGAGAGTTAGTAATGAACCGTTGTGCACGATGGTAGAGGACGTCCAATTTGTTCAGGTTTAAGGCTGAAGTAGAATTGTAGATTATGTTGCCATAATCAAGTAAATGCAGGAATGTGGCTTGAACAAGCCTAGTTCTAATCTCAATCGGGAATAAGGACCGGTTTCTGAAGAAGAAACCTAATCTGGATTTTAACCTGCTGGTCAAGTTATCGATATGGTCGTTAAAGGCGAGCTTATTATCTAGCCGTATACCTAGATATTTAAATTAGAGACAACCTCAAGAGATTCCCCCTAGAGAGGTGGCAATAAAGTCATTAGGCAGATTTTGAGAAGCCAGTGGTGGTGGTATTGAGAGTAAAAATCATGGCCTTAGTATTTTTGGCATTAAGAAGGAGCTTTTTATTAAAGGGGCACTGTCAGCTTTGACCCTTGTTTTTTCCATGATTTCAGCAGTGTGCCTCTAGGCACATATTTATCACCCATGTTCTCTATAATGTCCCTATAGATCCCAAAATTGAGCATTCTTACCATTTTTCCAGATTTCAGCAGTTGTTTACTTTAGCGGTGGCCGACCGTAAAGTCGCTTCACGAACATATGACATGCTAAGAACGCCAAGTCTGAGATGAGCTAGCATTTAAGTACAACTTTTCATATACAGTAATGAAAAAGCTACTTGTAGTATGGGCTTTAGGTTGTTAGATAAATTGGCATTTGAATGAAATCTGCGTTGTTATGACACAAATACATTTAAAAGTAAGTGCTGAAATCCCGCGTATGCGCATTAGTGGTCGGAGCACAGATCCCACAAATGCGCAAGAGCATCACCCTCTTGCGCATGCACAGGATTTCAGCACCTGCTTTTAAATGTATTTCGTGTCACTATTAGTGCTTGGATTTAATTCTGAAATGCCAAATCATATACAGCAAACTAAAGCCCATGCTATACGTAGCTTTTCATTATGTTCATGTAAAAAGTTGTACTTGGTGCCAGCGCTCTGTGTCAGACGTGTGTTCTCCGCATGCATATGCTTCCGGTGGATGGGACTTTTACAGTCGGACCGCTGGAAAGTAAAGAACTGCTAAATCTGGAAAAATTGTAAGAATACTCAATTTTGGGATCTGGAGGGACATTATAGAGAACATGGGTGATAAATATGTGCCTAGAGGCACACTACTGAAATCATGGAAAAAATCAAGGGGCAAAGCTGACAGTGTCCCTTTAATAAGGTTCTGTTGAAGATCTCTTTACTTCAGTCACGCTGCAAAAAAGAACCACGGTCCCTCTAGTGGCAGATCTTTAATCTGCTAATGGGAAACTGGACAAAAAAAAAAATCTGCAATGAGGACGGGGGACAAACTGGAGGAACCATTGGTGTGATTTCACCATGAAGATCTTATGTTGCTGCTGTATATGAGTTGGAATCAGGCAGAGCAGTCTGTCTACTACAGGATCTCTGCTGTCCTCATGGTAGTCCCATCCCAAAGTTCGCTCGTATAATTCAAAGCAGACTACTGACCATGTGCACTGCCTCATGAACAGCTCCAGTAGCCACCTCCAAGAATAACCCCATCAGGAAGCACTGATGTTGCCAGCCATATGAATGAGACATTGAGCCTGATTCTAAGTTGCAGTTGAGGGTGACACGAAAAGAGTTCTTTTCAATCCCTAATGTGTACCGCCACCTGAAATTGTGATACTCAGAGCTGGTCTCATACCACAGGGGGTATCACTTCCTTGAAAGTGTGGCACAATAAAAGTCACCATTCGAGATAGTAGCAGGCTCTGCAGGGGCTAGTGCCCCATAACATGTTGGCAAATGCCCACAGACACGGGGCAACTTACGAGGACACTGAGGCATGTGCTCAGTACATGTAACAATGTTACAGGGTGACGAAACATTTGTGGCACTGGGCTCCAAAACCTAGTCATGTTTTCCAGTCTTTTTTTTTTTTTATTTAGAGGCACCTTCTTCCCCGTTGTATTTGACCCAGGGTGCAAAGACTTTTGGGAATTTGAATTGTAGCCCCCTCCTCGTGTCCTCTGTATATGAAAATGATCTTGTGAGTGCACATGAAAGGTGCAACCCCAAACTTAGTACAGTTGTAGGTTGATCTTTGCAACTCCTTGTAGCGCTCATGCCTGTGACTGGACCATGTGGCCCTTAACGTTTAGTTCAGGTTTAGCTTATTTTAGTTTACCAGATAAGTCAACGGGGACACAATGTTCCATTTCAAGGAATAAACCAGGCTTTAGAGAATCAAGGGCAAAACAAACAGTACAGGTTACCAAAGTGACACTTACTAAGATAATAAGATTGTAGACAAAGGCCCAGATATCCAAAGGGGTTGCGCATACCCAATGCGCCACGGTGCGATATTCAAAGGGGCAGGCTGCACGGAGCAAACCCCAATGCACCGGGGTGTATTGGTAATGTATGCGATGCAGATGCAGGGGGCGTGCAAATGCATATGCGGCATGTCCCAATATTCAGCCCGGGATGTGAACCCTGCACTGCGCCGCACGGGGGAGCTCAAAGTTGTGCCCCGGAAAAGCAGGAACAAGTCCCAGCTACCCACAGGTGGGCTGCTGAATTGCACGGCGCAACACAGCAGCCGGCAGCCATGGGTGGCCACCCGCCCACCCAGAACACTGTTGCTGGGCACACAGACCCCCCTGGTGGTCCAGTGGACCCCCCCCCCGTCCGATCATGGGCATGTGTAATACTAAAGGAACCCTGGTGGTCCAGTGGACACCCCACTCCCCCTTCGCCCAATCACAGGCATTTTTACAATTCAGGATCCCTGGTGGTCCAGTGGTATACCCCATGGCCTGATCGCGGGCTTCGTGCTTATTAAGGATCCTGGTGGTCCAGTGGTAGACCCCTGTAAGCGATCGCGGCTGCTCAGCAAAGAAGAGTTACCTGCAGTCCAGTGGTATCCCCCCCGCCCACATGCCGCCCACCTAATGACGGCATACAGTACGATCTGGATGTGTGAACAGGCGCTCGACCCTTGTTCCACACGCGTTCATTCACATATCGGGCCTGTGTAGTACAGTGTGGTCTGCACGCCCAATGGTCCACACAGTGATCCAATAGGCATACAGATCATACTGTACGCTGTCATTCGGTGGGCGCCAGGTGGCATGCAGGCGGGTACTGCCGCCCACCGACGGGGGGTGCTGTGGTGGGGACCCCTGTGGGTGGGGAGGGGTACCATTGGACCACCAGGTAACTCTTTCTTTGCACCGCAGCCCACGATCGGACGATGGAGGGCTTACCACTGGACCACCAGGTATCCTTCTATATTACACATGCCTGCGATCGGGCATATGGGAATGGGGGGAGGGCTGCACTGGCACAATAGGATGTCGATCCCCGACGGCTGCAGCTTGGCAGAGCGCCAGGTGCAATTCGCTGGGGATCGGCACATCACATGCAAATAGGGCCATAATGACATGCAAATGGCCCCATTTGCATGCCCCAGGTTGAATATCACGGTTGATGCACCTAGCGCAACTGTACTTGCGAAAGCGCATCCCCCTGCTCCTTTTCTGTGTCTTGCGCTGGCACACTGCCACTGCACCATGCACAGTGTGTGCGCCCTCTGTGCCATATTCAATGGTGCTAGGCCATGGAGCAGCACCGTTGAATATTGCCTGGTCCATGCCCTGGCACAGCCCTGTTGCGCTGCGCCCAGGCTTGCGCCACTTTCCGGTGCAGTCTGAATATCCGGGCCCAAGTCTATAGTGGGTGCAATATGGAAACATTAATTATGAACTGGCTTGCAAAAATGGAGGAAGCTGATTGGCCGAGAGGTCTTAGAAGCTGTGATGATATCGGACTATATACTTAAGGCTTCAAAAAGCCTCCGGCCACCAGCCTTCTCACTCAAAAGAAACTCCTTTGATCGCAACGTTCCCCAGGTCTCTCATTCCCCTTCACATAAGGCAGCAGAATGCAAGCTGCAGTGTGGAATAAGGGTCCAGCGCCTGTTCACACATCCACTTGCTGTGTCCTCAGTTTGCCAAAAACACCCCTGTGACCCTGCTGGTACCAACCTATATATTTTTGGCAGCCTAAGTTACTGCCACAACCCAATCCAGTATTTTGTTTATCAATGAAGCTTCTTTTAAAGGAAGTGCTGCTGTGTGCGGCTTTACCGTTTCCATCTCTGTCTCTCTTTTCAGAGATGAAGCATGCACTCGGCCGCCCGTCTACCACACGGAGTACAACAATTACTTTCTAACAACTATTTTTGAGTCCTCTTCTAATAGTTCCATGTATTTATCAGCTTCCAGGGTCAAGCTAAATGGTGTCTCTTACCGAGCTACTGGAAAGACCAGAAGTGTCCCTCCTATACAGTTCACTGCCTTTCAGACTATGACTTCTGCCCCTTCTAGTGACTCCAGTGACATGTAAAAATATAAATCCTATGTGTTTTCAGACAGGTCACAGCTACTTTCTCATCCCTCAAACAGACCACAAGATTAAAACAACTGGCTCCTGACCACACTATGCAGTGCAGGCAGAGTGAGATAGGAGTTCTTAACTGCACCTCCTCCAGAGCAGTGCCACCTGCTGTCCAGAACCCTCCAGGGACTATTTTCTCAAAAGGTACTCCAAAAAAGTCACCTTCAGAAGGTTTTAAAGTTGTATTTTTTAATTTTTAATGATAACATTTTTTAAGCAGTTCATAATAGCAGTAATGCACTCCAGGGTGTGGGGAGGCACTGAAAAGGAGCAGGGAAATCCGAGCCTCCCCCCACAAAACATGGTGATTAGTGAGGTAAACACCATGGTACAGAAGTTATTAGGGAGCAGAACAGATTTAAATGTAAAAAAAGGCAAAGGCAGTAAGGACAGAAATGGGGCTAAAAGGGGTAAGGCTATCAAAAAGTGGAGGGTGATGAGTACCAATGCCCATAGTCTGTGTAACAAGCTCCCTGAACTAGTGGCCTTGATGGAAGAGGGTTGCCTGGATATTGTGGCAGTCACAGAAACATGGTACACAGAGAACCATGACTGGGATGTCAACATACCAGGATACACAATCTACAGGAGGGACAGGGAGGGTAAAAGAGGAGGAGGGGTAGCTCTCTATGTAAAGGAAGGGATCAAAGCAACAGAACTAAAGAGTAAACAGGGAGCAGATGAGGCACTTTGGGTCACCCTGGAGACAGGAAATGGCACCACAATCCGTATGGGGGTTGTATACAGACCCCCATCTCAGGGGAGGAATGGACAAGGAAATGATAGAAGGCTTCTTAGAATGGCCAAAAAGGGAGATATTGTTGATGGGGACCTGAATATGCCAGATGTTAACTGAGCACCTTTGCTGCAGGCACATCCAAGAGCAGGGTCATTCTTGATGCCCTACAGGGGCATGCCTCAGACAGCTAGTATTGGAACCCACTCGGGAGGGAGCAATCTTAGACCTGGTACTCTCAAATGGGGATGGAGAAAGAATCTCAGATTTAGAAGTGGGTAGCCATCTGGGAACAAGCGACCACCAAACAGTGTGGTTCACGTTAAACACAGCCATACAATCAAGCCATACAAAAGCAAGAGTACTGGACTTTAGGAGGGCTGACTTTGGGAAAATGAGAGAGTGCCTCAGAAAAGCACTAGCAAACAGGCAAGAAGGAGGGGTGGAGGAACAGTGGGAGTGATCAAAACAGCCATCACAGAGGCAACAAGCCTTTGTGTAAAGCAAATCAATAAAACACAACGAAGGAAAAAAACGCTATGGTTCTCAAAAGAGGTGGCAGGGAAGGTTAAGGAGAAAAGGACAGCATTCAGGAAATATAAGGAAACACAGAAGGAGCAGGACAGAGAACTTTATCAGTTAAAGCAGAAAGAGGCTGGGAAGGCAGTCAGAATAGCAAAGGCCCAAACCGAGGAAAGGATAGCCAATTCTGTTAAGAAGGAGGATAAGACCTTTTATAGGTATATTAGGGAGCGAAGAAAGACCAAAGGAGGGATACTGAAGCTTAATAAAGGGGAGGGAATGTGGGTAGAGGGTGACAGTGAAAAAGCAGGGATACTGAACGAATATTTCTGCTCAGTATTCACAAAGGAAGAGGAGGGGAGTTACCTAAACCAAACAAGAGAAACACCTCAAGACGTGGGTCTATACCAGTCCATTTACAGAAGAAAGGGTTCTGAAAGAACTGATAAAACTGAAGGTGGACAAAGCAATGGGGCCTGATGGATTCACCCAAGAATTCTAAAAGAACTAAGGGTAGAACTAGTGACACCACTGACTACTCTCTTTAACAAATCATGGGAGGATTTGGTGGTACCCGAGGACTGGAGGAGGGCAGATGTGATTCCTCTTCACAAAAGTGGGAGCAGGACAGAGGCAGGAAACTACAGACCAGTTAGTTTGACCTCAGTGGTAGGGAAAATGATGGAATCATGAAGGAAAGAATTGTTGAGTACCTAGAGGCCAGTGGGGCACAGGACCCAAGGCAGCATGGATTCACGATGGGAAAGTTGTGTCAGACAAATCTAATAGATTTCTTTGACTGGGTGACCAAAGTAGTAGACCAGGGAGGGGCTGTGGACATGGCCTACCTAGATTTTAGCAAGGCATTTGATACAGTCCCACACAAAAGATTAATTCACAAGATAGCCAGCCTTGGAGGGGTCCCAAGGTGGTAGCCTGATAAAAATTGGCTAGACAACAGGATGCAAAGGTAGTAGTAAATGGAATACACAGTAAAGAAAGGAGGGTTACTAGTGGGGTACCGCAGGGTTCAGTACTGGGACCGGTCCTTTTTAATGTCTTTATAAGTGACATTGCAGAGGAACTGGAAGGAAAAGTATGTAACTTTGCAGATGACACAAAGATCTGCAACAGGGTTGATACACAAGATGGAGTGGAAAGGATGAGAAGGGACTTGGCAAGGTTGAAAGAATGGTCAAATGTATGGCAGCTCAGATTCAGTGCAAAGAAGTGCAAGGTAATGCACATGGGAAACAAAAACCCAGAGGAAGTGTACACAATGGGGGGTGAGATACTGACAACAGTGAAAATAGAAAGGGACCTGGGGGTAATTATATCAGATGACCTAAAGGTGGGCAAGCAATGTGAGAAGGCAGTAAGAAAGGCAGGGGGTACTGGGATGCATAGGAAGAGGCATCAATAGTAGAAAACAGGAAGTTGTTATCCCTCTGTACAGACAGTTGGTGAGACCCCATCTGGAGTACTGTGTGCAGTTCTGGAGACCCCATCTCCGCAAAGACATAGAAAGAGTGGAAGCTGTCCAGAGGAGGGCAACCAAAATGGTGCAGGGTCTGCACCAGAAGACATACGAAGAAAGACTAAAGGAGCTTAATATGTATACCCTAGAGGAAAGGAGGGAGAGGGGGACATGATAGAAACTTTCAAGTACCTCAAGGGAATTAATAAAGTCCAAGAGGGTAGCATCTTCCAGAAAAAGAGATGTGCAAGAACAAGGGGGCACAATTTGAAGATAGAGGGGGGCGGCTCAGAGGTAATGTGAGGAAGTATTTTTTCACTGAGAGGGTTGTGGATGCATGGAATAACCTCCCTGAGGAGGTTGTGGAGTCAAGAACAGTGGGGGACTTCAAGAATGCATGGGACAGGCATAAGGCAGTCCTAGTGGGGGGTAGGAGGAAGTAAGCTGTTGGTTAACTAGGATTTGCAGCTTATCTGTTAGGTAGGAAAATGGGCAGACTAGGTGGGCCAAGCGGTCCTTATCTGCCGACAAATTCTGTGTTTCTATGTTTCTATATCATAGAATATCTTCACTTCTCAGGTATTGGAAGCACTCTGCCTGCGGCTTTGTACTCAACCACCCGAGGCATGACAGTATCCCATGATATACCACACCCTGTCATGCATTTTTGCTTAATTAAACAGGCATTTCCAATTACAGTAAGTGTGCAAAGTTATCTACTCGTCTGATATTTTAGGAGGGAATGCCTTGAACATACATTGCTGAATTTTTTCACCAGAGCAGTTACAGTCAAACTTTTCACTTAGGAATGTTCTCAGAGCTGTTTTTATAGCTTTATAAACTGCATTCAAATGTAAGGTAACCTGGTAGACAATCTTGCATTTTCAGACCAGCATAACAAGAAGCTGCCTGTCCCATCAGTGTTTTCATCCTGGATAAATTAAAAACATTTTGGTCACTGGATTGTAAAGATTCAAATGTATATTCAAAAGTTCATATATGCAGCTTGGCAATTTAGTTTGCAAAAATGTCTAAAGCAACACACATCTTATCTATCAGACATAAATTTTGGCTTAAGTTGGGAGTCCGTTTCAGTGCTCGTGCAGTAGGTAAACATGTAGCACTTGGACAGGCATAAGTATAAATTGAGCTGTTTGGATAACATTCATTTTGAACACTCCTTTGTCTATAAATTGAGGGATGGGTGTTAAAAAAAACAGCTAAGAATACAAGCCCTAGAAGCGTATCCTGTGTTATTTGTACCTACTGTTACTTGTTATTTCTATCTGGTCCACTGTGTGTATAAAAATCCTTAATTTATAGTTTTTTTCAAGAACCATTGTTTTGAACTGTATATCCTTCTCTTATGTCCCTTCTTTTGACTGCATAAGCTTGTCTCGTATATACTATACCTTTCTATGTACCGATTCTTGTTTTGTAACACTGATGTTGATCTGCCAAAAATAACATTACCATGTATTTTTCCATTTCCTGTAACGTTTCGTATTGTACTTTCCCAGGTCATGTCTGGAAATGGGCATTTGTTTGTCTAGTTTATTTATTTATGTCTTTGATAACCGGGTAGGTGGGCTGATCCAAAAGGACCAATTTCAGCCATGACCCAGGCCAACCAGGATGGCAGCAAAAACTAAAACTGGACATCAGTAGTTGTATAAAATTACGTATCCAAGCAGTAATACAGATATGTGTACAGGGTGCCGAAAACAAACAGGATACAGAGAGAGGAAGCATGGTAACAGTATACAGTTCTAACTGTACAGAGTAACAGTTTGTACAAATAAACAGAAATAGGTTTATATACAAAGGCTGAGTTGTAAATATCAAGCTATGCATATGTACACAGTGACTTAGTTGAAGTATAGGATAACATCATACTATAATACAATAATACAACAGTTTTCCGGTCAGGTACAGCCCTGATCAACCCTGTAAATATCTAGCTATACAAATATATACAGTTACTTAGTTGAAGTAGAGGATACTATCATACAATAATACAGCAGTTTTCTGGTCAGATACAGCCCTGATCAACCCTGAGAAATATTGAGAGAAACGGGCACCAAAAACGTACATGAGTGCAGTCAGGACTAGGGAGTATGGGATGGAGGATGATGAGATACAGATCAGATAGAGAGAGGCAGGGCAGGAAATTAGACATCTTTGGGGGCTAGGGCGGATCATGGGCTGAGGCATGGCCTGGGTAACCATTACAGGAAGATTCAGTCAGGAGCCAGGCTCATAGGTTTTTTTTGAGAGACATGTGGGAGGGGGAGGAGCATATGGATAGTGGGAGCCTGTTCCAAAGAGAGGTGGCAGACACAAAGAAGACTTTACTACTCATGACAGAATGGGTATGTAGGACTTCCAGGGGAGGAGTGGAGGAAGACATGAGGGTTCTGGGTGCTACCTTATCTATTAGTAGTGAGGAGAAAGGGGACAGATGACAATTCCTAAATGAGTTATCAATTAGGCTAGCCATGGCAAAGTCGAAGCATCCCTGAAGGTTTGGCCACCCTAGGGTTTTGAAGAGTGTGCAGTGGTGAGTAGAGTAGGGTGCTTGGAGAACAAAGCGGCAGATGGAGTTGTACATAGTATTGAGGTGAGAGCGGAGCGAGAAGGTGGCAGCGGAAGAGTAGATAGGGTAACAGTAGTCAAGCAAAGGGAGGAGGTTACGTTGTGCTACGGCATGGTGGGCTTCCGGAGACAGAAGTTGCTTGGTTCTGTAGTCTGCACCAAGTTATTGGTGTATTTTACTTATCGTGTTTTTTATGTGTTCATTGAATGTAAGGGAGGGGTCAAGGGTCACCCCTAGGTATTTAAAAGAGGAGACTTTGTCGAGTGATGGACCAGCTGGGGAGTGTACGAGTAGGGATGTTTTTGACCTGGAGACCTTAGCTAGAAAAGGCTTTCAGCCAAATAACATGGCTTTGTTTTTTTTTTTTTCATGAACAAGTAGTTTCCTGGAGATGAACCAGCCATGAGCAGCGCCATAGTTAGTGGTTAGGATGGATGAGATAGACTCAAGGGAGTTGTCACTGTGGTACAGTACCAAATCATCGGCATACAGGAGTGCCTTACAGTTAAGGCTTTCGGCGGGGAGGACATTAATGAACATAGAGAACAACAGAGGGCCAAATATGGAGCCCTGTGGGACTCCAGTGCAAGTGGGTAGTAAGCAGAGGGCATATTTCCAATCAGAACATATTGGGACTTATAAGACAGGTAGTTGCAAAACCACGCAGCAGTGTCTGGTGAGCAACTGAAGTAGTACAAGGTGGAGTGAAGGAGGTGATGGTCAGCCAAGCCTAAGGCCTTTGATAGGTCGACAGATACCACACCTGTGGCCTTGCCTGTATCCGTGTTTCTCAGGACGTGGTTGGAGAAAAGGGCGAGGGCAGAAGAGGTGCTATGATGTTTGCAGAAACCATGCTGGCGTGGACACAGAAGGTTATATTTTTCCAGATGCTCAGACAGTTGGTGGTGGATTATTTTTTCCAATAACTTACTGAGGTGAGGGAGGAGTGAGATGGGTCTTTAGTTTTCCGGGGTAAGGGGGTCTCCAGCTTTGTAGATAGGTACCACATGTGCATGCTTCCACGAGTTAGGCACTGAGGATGTTGAGAGTGCCAGGTTGAATATAAAAATCAATGGTTTGACAATGGCTGGGGAGATGAGTTTCAGAAATGTTGGGTAAAGCCCATCACTCCCAGGGCTACCCCTTGCTGGGAGAGTCTTCAGTAGTTTGATGGTAACACCATGGTTTATGGCCCTAAGGTAGAACAATGGAGTAGTGCTACCCTCTGCTGATGACTGGGAACAGCAGGGAGTGTTTTCATGGCTAGAAGGAGGTTGGTAGGGCAGCTTGCTTAGGTGAGGAGTAAGGTCTGTAAACATAGTATTGAAAAAATCAGCAATTTTTACAGGGTCAGAAATGGGACCCGAGTCTGATACAAGCTGAGTAATTTGCTCGTTGAATTTTAATTTAGGAGGGACCCAATGGAGGCCCAGAAACCCCGAGGGTTACTGAGGGCATTTTTTTACTGGTTGATGTAGTATTTACTTTTAAGTCATCTGGCTGCCTGCTTACAAGAGCTTCGCTGCTGTCTGTAGGCATTCCATAATTGAGGGGAAGGAGACGCCTTGTGGAGCTTCCAGATTTTGTCCCTTTCCTTCATTTTTACAAGTAACTCCTTGGACAGCCAGCGAGTGCATCCACCGCTAACTCTCCTGGTGGTTGTGGGGAACAGCTTGTCCTGTAGTGAACGAAGGGTGTCCGTGAGCAGTGAGACAGCTGAAGAAACATTGCTCTGGTGATAGAGGGTGGCCCAATTTATGGACCTTGCATCCCTAAGAACCGAGTTCGGATCATGGCTGTTGAACCTCCTGAAAGACAGAAGTTTGAGGGGAGGGTGACTGGATTTGGTGGACAGTATGATATAAGTAGGGGAATGGACACTTATTGAGTCCACCATAGTGCCTGCCTGGAGGACTTTATCGGCTAGATTTGTGACAATCCAGTCAAGAATAGAATGGTTTTGCGAATAGTGATTGTGTCTGGTGGGAGAAAAGATGACTTGCTCCAGATTGTGCAACTTTGGCAGCATTGCATGGTCAGAGACAGGAGAAGTACTACAGTTTATGTTGAAGTCTCTGAGTAACATGGAGTCTCTTGAGGGTGTAGCATGCACAGACCCATCAAGGAAATTTTCAAGGCCCTGAAGATTCCCTGTAGGAAGGTTGTAGCAGCAACCTAGGCAACGTTTTTTTGCTGCCCCCAGGGCTAACTCCATGAGTAACCACTCGCTCAAGGAGATGGTGGCTGAGCAGCTAACGGGGTAGTAGAGATGTCACCCTGGATGTACAGGGCTATGCCTCCACCTCATTTTCTACCTGGTCTGTCCTGCCAAAAAAGGGAGTAGCCAGGGAGTAAGTACGATACATCATTATGATAATTCTTTAGCCAGGTTGCGGAGATCCCTAGTATATGGGGTTTGTATAGGGATACCCAGCCCTCACACTCAAAGAAGTTTGCTGGAAGGCTCCGAACATTCAGGTGTGCAATTTTAAGGCCCATTTGACTTGCCCAGATGACATTAGAGTGGTCAGTTTGTATGTTCATGGGGCCTGGGTTTGTTTCCATATCTCTGGCCAGTAGAAGGAGGGAGAGCAGAGGGCTGGCCAGAGGCAGATCCAGTGGGGACTGGATGTGGAGAGAGTGGATAAACAGCCCAAGCAGGCATCGCTCATGGTTGGATAGAAGCGCTAATAAATTACTACTCATAGATGTGGGCACCTGGTAGAGCACAATAGATGCAGGTTCAGTGGGTGAGTTATTTGCAGTAAAAGAGAGTAGGTCTTGCTGGTCAGTCGCCAGAATAGCGGCGCGCATGTGTGTGAGTAATAGCAAGCCTGACAGGTTGAGACAAATAGGATAAGAAATAGGTTCATGATTGCATAAAGGACTTGCACCAGTGGGAGTGGTAGTAACACCAGGATGGTTTGCACCAATGGTAGAGGTAGAGACGACCTGTAGGAGGGAGTGAGAGCACATTTAATGGAGGCCTGGGAAGGGGGTTCCCCCCCAAGTCCAACAAGTTGCAAGGTAGCTGTAACAGTCCAAAAAGTAAAAGCAGAGCCGGCCTGGCGCTCCAAGCAGTGTGGCTGAGAAAGTTAATTGGTATCAACCAGTCATGAGCTGGATGAACAAAACGCCACACCAATCAGCATTTGGGCGCTGAAATTGAGCTGGGCTGCCATACCTGGATCTTGGATCCGTTGTGGGTGCACCCACCTGATCAACAAAAAATGTAAATAAATAAATAAAGGAGTGCTCGTTTTATTGTTTCCAGTGTAGACAAAGTGGGAACGCAGACTCGAAATGTGGAAAAAATTGTATCTTACAAAACAGGAGATAAGGGGCAATCTAAAGACAATAATAAAAAATATAGGTCAAAATTTGCACACTTAATATGCAAATCTGCTAAAAAATGTTTCCCTAGGGTCTCACTCAACTTTTGGATAGTTCTAGAGCTAGTATACAGGATCACATCATCTGAACAAAGTAATGTGGTATGTTATAAAAATAGAAAACAGTATATATTTGAATCAGTATTGATGCCTGGGGAACACTGCACCCTGGGACAACTTTGCTCGACATTGTTTGACCCAACCTAACCTGTCACTTCTCCCTTTAAAATAACTACTGGACCATCCAACCATATGGGGCAGTGATCCCAACTCCACATGCCTCTTCATTGATATGTCATGGTTGACCAGATTGAGGTAGTAACCCTTACACTGCTGGCCTCAGTACTTGACATGCTTACTTTTTCAGCTGCGACTGTCTACCAGTAAGACTGTTCACTCACCAGATTTTTCTTTTCGTTTTTTTTTTTTTGTATTAACATTTTTTGTTGGTTTCTTAGTGATAAAAACATCCATATCAGCATTTAGAGTAATATTGCATTTCAGTTGAGATCCAATATTCACACAAGAGTTCACAGGGAACAGTGCTTTCTCCTTGTCCAGTCTGTCATGGCTGTCCCTTTGTGGTTGTTCATCTCCTCTGCATGCAGCATGTCAATATCATGCAGGGGGTTGAGCTGATTTAGCCATTATGTATGCTGTATGTGGATCCCCTTACACAGTTCCTATAGCAAGTCGTGGTCCTCCTCCACGCCCTTAATTTGTATTTCTTGCAGTTCCAATGCATCCTGCCTTTAATATTACTTATAATATATGAGGGTTATATTCTGTCTCATTATCTTTTGTCGTGCAGCATTTTTGTAGTTCATTTTTACCCTCAACATGCGTAATATATCCCATCCAGACTCTGGTGGGTACTTAACCCTTACTTCCGGTCTCTCCACCTCATCCCCAGAGACCTATACTAGATTACAACATTTTTGTTTGTTTCTTAGTGATAAAAACATTAATTACTAGTTAATTAAAAACTAGATTACAATTTTGTAGATGAGACTAGATTGGTAAATAAGCATGCCCCCTTTATCAAAGTTAGGGTACGAAACAACTCTAACCCCTGGTTCACCCCAGATCTTAAGTCAGCCCTTACAGCCCGAGACAAGCTCTGGGCGAAAGCTAGGCATTCCAAGAAATCCTCAGATTGGCAGGCTTTTAGAACAGCCAGGCATACCTGTGTGAAAAGTATCCATTCTGCTAAAGCTAACTACTACATCTCTACCCTTGAACAAGCGAAAGGTAACCCTCACAAAATATGGAGGACAATTAAATCTATAGAAGGGCGGCCTACTGCCCCCTTCCATTCCAACAAAGATGATCGCAAGTGGTAAGATAGTGGAAAACAAGTCCTTAATCCTTGAAGAACTTAACTCTCACTTTGCCACGGCTGGACTAGCTTTCGACTCTTCACCTTATGCTGGTACTGCGATGAGCCAACCTAATCCCCCAATATCTAGCCCAGCACCTAGCTCTTTTCAACTGCGTGAGATAAATTTTAAAGAAATAGAAGATTCTCTCCTTAATCTAGATATCAAAAAGTGCAGGGGATGATGGCTTGGAACCCTTCTTCCTAAGGCAAGGATATGCCTACCTCGCTGCCCCCATTCTTCATATCTTCAATCTCTCCATTACATCTGCTACTGTGCTGTCCTGCTGAAAATCAGCACACATCCTCCCTCTGTTCAAATCTGGTGACCCTTGAGATGTGAATAACTATAGGCCTATCTCCATCTTGCCTATCCTCTCTAAAGTTTTCGAAAAACTGATCCACAATCAGTTAAAATCTCACTTAGAAACCTTCTCTCTCATTAATCCAGCTCAGTCTGGCTTCCAGGCAAATCACAGCACAATCTCTGCTTTAGCAAAAGTAACCAATGACTGGATCTCTGCTATAGATGTAAAGAAGGTAACTGGAGCAGTCTTCTTGGATCTTAGCAAAGCTTTTGATACTGTTGATCACAACCTACTAGTCAATTGCCTCACTAATTTGGGTGCCACGTACCATACTACCAAGTGGTTCTCTAGTTACCTAACTGGGAGATCCCAGAAAGTAAAAGCAGATGGCTTTTTCTCTGATTCCTTGCCAGTTGTTAGAGGTGTCCCCCAAGGATCCATCGTAGGCCCTATATTGTTTTCATTATACATTAATGATCTTTATTCCAATATATCCATGTCCAATCTGCATTTCTTCGTGGATGACACTGTGCTGTATACCTCTGGCTCAACACTATCCGAAATTAAGGGAGTGCTTCAAGTGGACTTTGCCCAACTTGAACATAATTTAATAAAGGCAAAGCTCCTGCTTAATGCAAAGAAGACCAAAGCTATGATATTCTCTCGTAGTGCCGCCACAGGTACCTCCAATACCCCACCCAAAGACTTCACTGTTACCACGTTAAATGAACCACTGGAAGTCGTCTCCAAATTCAAATATCTGGGCATCTGGATCGACAACAAACTCTCTTTCAATGACCATATCGAGGACGTTTCCAGAAGGTTTAAAGCCAGATTAAGTTTCTTCTTTAGAAATAGGCCCCCTCTTCCCCCTTGAAACTCGAAATAAGCTCGTCCAGGCCACTTTTCTCTCCCTTCTTGGCTATGGCGATGTAATTTACTCCTCTACTACTCTCGCAAACCTAAGTAAATTGGACATCCTTTATCACCGTGCATTACGGTTTATTACCAACTCCCCGTACCGTTCGCACCACTGTGACCTATATGCAGCTGTTGGATGGACATCTCTTACTACTAGATGCCTGATCCATGCTGGTCTATGGACCCTTAAAAGCTGCTCCTGCACAAACTACCAAGCTATCTTTCATCTCTCATTAGTATTTCGCATAGTGCATACTCTTTAAGGAAATCTGATTTCATTCTGCTTGACATACCTAGGACATGGACCTCCTTTGGTAAACGTGCTATTGCACATGTCCTTCCCTCTATTTGGAACCAATTACAAACCGTGCTGAAACTAACTAGCACAGTTTCAATTAACTTCTATAAAGTGCTAAACTCAGCCAAGATGAAAGATATCTGCAACTGTCATTAAGCCCCTTCTTATCCCTATGTGTGCTAGGCGCATTCTGTGTAAGACCTTAATTGCCTTGTGCATGTTAACTACTTATTGTTCACACTATCATTTAATCCAAGACACTATTTCATTCTCCGGCCCCTGACTTATATCTGCTACCTTTGCTGCAGCAATCCCACTCCTGCTACCCTTCCCCATCCTACTCCTGGCTCTGTCTACGTATATACTACTCCGCTCACCCTACCAAGCCATGAATACCTCCCTTACCCTATATTTTCTGATGCTGATCAATTTGCTAAAATGTATGTATTGCAAATACCAGTTACCATGTCTTCAGTTGTTAGTATACTACATAGAAATGTTCATCAATTGTACCACTTGTTTGCTTACCACCTATTGTCATCGGATGTGGTGTCCTTGTATGTAATATCTTGCTTGTATTATATGATCACATGCATACATGTATATTATTGTTTATCAGTTATTTATTTATGTATGTTCGTTATAAGTGTACATGTCACAGGACCTCCTTGTGAATGAGCTTGCTCAATGGAGTTTTCCTGCAATAAACTTGAACTTGAACTATACTTCAGAGGAAGCAAAGGGACAGTATTTTAGTAGTCTTTACTCTTTTCCTTATAGCTCCAAAGGTTCTCCCCGAGTCTTAAGAGCCTTGACTTTGATTACGTCTGTCATCACTGTTTCCATCTCCAAGACTACATATCCTTGTTCTTTTTATTCATTTGGTTTATTGAGTTCTTAGATTATACTACCTATGAGTCAGAGACTCTTTTACATAGGTTCCCTGTCAAAAACATGTACAAAACAATGAGGTATAATAAATTCGTATAGCATTGCTAGAAACTTTCATGTGAATTTTTTTATCTGTTTCTCTTTGTGCCTACTCTTCATGGCTGCTTTCTTTCCAGTTTTTATTACTTGTGTTTTTTTTTTTAACCTGGACAAAAAAATCTAAATTGCCCCTCCAACCTGGGGGCATAAAAAAGAACTATAACCTTAAAGACCTGTTTCCAAAATTTTCAAAAGATATTTATTGAGTTGTATAAGCTAACACTGCACTCCCCCAAGTCTTTTATGATAAGTATTATTACTTCATTGGAGAGAGAGAGAGAGAGAGAGAGAGACAGAGAGTGTGTGTGTAGGGGGGGATCCTATCTTCTTTCATATGTGTCTAATTTTTTGTCTTGTTAATAAGAATGAATAAACAGGGTTGGACTCTGGTACAGGGGGTCCACCTGGAAAGTGTATTCAGGGCCCACCTGGAAAATCAGTAGGTCAGGGCCCAGTGAGATACTGTCTTATCAATATTCCACTCAGATCTGATACACTAGCTCTGTGTTTGCATCTTCCATTTACCTACAGTGCCCCACATATCCCATTTAATTAGGTAAAAGAGATGATAAATGCAAAGAATTTCAGGGTTTAGAAGGTGGCCAAGTACCCAGCTGAATGGGTCCACCTGGAACTTTCAAGGTATCCTGGTAGGATAGCCTGACTCTGTGAATAAAATACTTTATCGGACATCCAAATACTTAATATGATGGGTCAGGGCCCTGCACACCTCTAGTCGAAAAGAACCTGGACATTTATTAGTTTTACTTTTTACCCAGTGTCCACTGCCAGTGTCCCACTCCTCAGCATGTTTGATGGTGTACTCATTACATTCGTTATTAAAATAACCAACTTCTCTGGTGATATGATTTTTTTACCTTTGGGAAGACCTGTGTTTTCATGGAGCCATTTCAGTCCTTCAGGTTGCTGAGTTGTGAGTAGATCACAGAACCATTTTTGTGCAGAAAAGAAATAGCAATGTCTTGGTCAACGTTCTAGGCCCCTTTGAAAAAGCCCAGTAGTACTGGATGCCATTCGGTTCCCATTACAAGAAATATTCTTTTTAGCAGTGTTCAGAATGCCTTTAAGAAAGAAATGAGGGCTTTGTATCCTGGTGCAGACGAGCCACATGAGATTTGTCAAACCTGGCACGTCAGTCTCTGCGTCATAAATCATCAACTTCCTATTATCCTACCTGTCTGAAAATCCAGCATCTTTCTGCTGCATCTGATGGAAATGATTTGTGCTACTTCAGCCACCTTTTTTTCATTAAATCACTAACACTAATGGGAGCCTGCTAGACAAAAATGACATTTTGGTCTACTGAAAAGTAGAGTTCGCGCTCCTTTTCTTACTGGTTACATAAGTCGGCACAAGTGGTCTCAGATTAAAATAAGTCACTGTATTAGAACTGTTCTGGTTCTCTGGAGGAAAGTGGTCATTTCTATCATGGTGACACTCTCATTTAAAATGCATTGATTAGGTTTCCAAATATATAGGGTACATTTCTGTAGAATGCTCAGAATGCTAAAATTTGCATTTATATAGTAAGGGACACAATATAGCAATGATATCCTTTATTAAGTTAAATAAAATAGAAAAAGGAAGAACATGACCATTCTATATTCAGAGATTTGCTGTTCACTAGTTTCTAGGTAACAGCCTTCACCTATTAGGATAAAGAGCTAGTTTAAGACACGGAGCACAACCTGGAGATGAGAAGAGATAAAATATACACTAAATCAGAGCTCACTGAAGGATTGAATGCTAAAATGTACTACTGGTAATGTGAAAAGCAACTGATAACATTGAACATTCTATGTTAGGAGGACTTGGAATGTTAACATGTCGATGTGTGCGGTATGTGAATTTAGGAATAAGTCAGTCACTAGCATTGACAGTACATCGTGCCGGGGGAGTCCTGTGTTCCACATTTTGTTTAATACTATGTTTATTGAGATGTCTTTAACAACAAAGAAGGGTGCATGCAATACAACATGCAGGTCTATCTGGGGGACCACCAGTGTTAGAGTTGTGGATTCCCCCTTTAATGTATAGTACCCTTGTCAGGACACCAGGCAGGAGGCTTATCTCCACAGCCACCTGTCTTTGCAATTGTAAGATTGCTGTGTAACAGAACATCATGTGACTCATAATGTGGGTTCACTCCCCTGATGTAATGCACTCCAGGTACCCCATCCTCAGATGTTCCCATTGTCTTCACGCAGTGGGGCCCGAGCACTTCTGTTCCCTATCATCATTTGTAACTGCCAGTGACCCAGCATAACTGCCATTCTGGCCTATAAAGGAAGTCAAATGAGCATCCTGCCTCAAGGACACGTAAGTACACACAGACCGGTCACCCTGACCCCTAATTTCTAAAGTAAGCCTCTTCAGGGGTAATGTGTCTATTAAAGGGGAACAGTCAGCTCCAAGGGCCACCACACTCAAGTGCAGGGCTGGTCCCAATATGCAGTTTGTGTATGAAAAACATTTTTAGTTTACTGTAGTATAGTAGATTGCATCAGACTAATTTTGCCTATTTCTAGGCCGACATCTTTTGTTACTACATGTAACCCCAGGCTGGTATGCCGTTTGTATCTGACAGCTCTACCAGGTGGGCTGGGTTCGGGGAGGAATAGGCCACTCGGCACAAAGGCTAGGTTTGGCTATTCTGCACAGGGGCACCCAAGTAACTCCGAACACAGGAAGCAACAACTGTAATGTCCAGTACCGGAAGTGGGATTGTAAAGTGTGGCTTTTAATAACATCCAAACAGAATAAACAAAGCATAGATGGACCCCCACGGGGCCACACTCCTGGTAGTGCAGATTAAAAGAGACCAGAACACATCCTCATCACTTTAGCCCTCGGGCTCTACAACACACTGGGCGCACAGCCTGGACTTGTACGCTGCTTTGGTTTACACAGCCCAAACTTGTACACTGCTCTGGGTTTTCCCTGGCTCGGCTCCCTTGCCAGCCACTTGGACACCTTCCATACTTCCTGGAAACATTTTCTGGTGGCTCCATAAACCACCTAAGAGCACCTCGGCTCCATCAGGGGATCCTCCTCCTTAATCCCACGTCTGGGTACTTTCCTCAGGCACTGGCTAAGTACCTGAGAGAAAGCATCAGGTGTCTCAGAGCAAATCCATAGAGGTGAATTTGGTTATTACTAATGGGGGGGGGGTCTCTCACCTCTCGCTCCCACAATTCATACCTGGCCATTTCTCTGGACTGTAAACCAGGGGTAGCATTAAGGATTTAGTGTGGTGTGCGCCTCTGAGTCAGAGAAGCACACTTGATTGAACTTGTGCCGTGAAATATGTGCTCCTTCAGACCATGATAGTGCTCCTACCTATGTTTATATTTATCATCAATTTCCTGATAGTAAATCATCAGTTGTTAGATAGTACTAGTGCTTCAGTGGTACCTATTAGTAATTTATAGTCCCACATTACATTACATAGTATAAAGTTGACATGAACAAAACCTTTAATTGTATTAATGGTTTCAGCAAAGTGAACTCTGGTGGTCTGTTAAACCTTAGTGGGAACAAGACCACTAGGGGACACTGCCTCAAACTATGGTGGTGGGTGGGGGGGTTGTCGCTTCACGAGAGACATAAGGAGACACTTTTTCACTGCAAGGGCAATGGCAAAATGGATCAAATTGCTAGAGGAATTTGTTTCCCTGAAGACTGTAGGCAGCATCGAGAGAGGCTGGGACAGGGTAAACAGGGAAAATTACATGGAATGGGGGAAGGTGGGGTGGAGAGGTTGAAGAGGGGAGAGGATCACAAGGTAGTTATTGGGGGGGTCTACAAACTCAAGCAGACTGGATATACTGTACGGCCTTTTTCTGCTGTCAATTTTGATATATTGTAAAGCTGGTTAAATAAATAGAATTACTTTTATGTAACTTATTTCACCACCTGACTGAGGAGGAAGAGCCCAGGAAACCTAGAGAGATGAGACCAAGTTTGTTTGTCTGTTTTGCTGCTTCACTGTGCTTCTGTAATTTATAAAACTACTTGGAAGCCACCACACATGATACCACCTGCACCTGGCCAGGCTTACCTTACTGCCTTTCACTCTCAAAGTATGGGCAGCCTTTTCCATAGGCCCAACTGGTGCACTTACCTAAATGTTCTTTTCACCAATACAAGTCAGGAGACCCATCTAAAGGAGAATGTTATGGGCCCAGTTCAGAATCTTCCAGCATGTGGCTAGCGGGTCAGTACCAATTTCGACCCTTTGCTCGCCCTGTGCGGATGGCCTAGTCTGGTCTGTCCAGTTCAGACTCGACTTCCTCTGCTCCTGCCTGAATGTCTATTCTTTTTTTTTTTTTTGACTTTTTCACTACCGTCACGGCCCCGTGGGTTCTCTCTCAGGCATCCTGTCCCTATCCTGCCCGCCTGAGGATCCTCGAACTGTGCCTCCTCTCTCCCCGCTCTCCGCAGCCAGCACCCCTGGTTTCACCCATCCGAGGTGTGTTGCCCCTCCTCTTTGGGCACTCTTAGTAAGGCAGTCTCCAGCCGCGGATGAGGGGCTGTGGGGAAACTAAAAGGCCAGTCGAGGGAACCCGGCATAGGGCATGGAGTACAGGTGCCGTCGCCCGATCCACGGTGCCGGTGTTTTTCTTGTTCTGCAAGACTCCCTCCCTCTTGCGTGGGCACCCCTGATGCGATGGCGCACAGCAACCCTGCTTACATCAGCCACGGGGGTATGTGTAGCCCCAATGCACTGCAGCACTCCCGATCTCCACCTGGAGCCACTGGTGCACCGGGCTTTCCCTCGCCCTCCCCCCCGGGGGGAGAGCTGCCTGATGGCTGCTCCCAAGCCTTACCCAACCCTGCCGACCCCTGGCTCCCGAGCTCACTCCTGAACTACAGTCGGCATGGCACGAGAGGTGTTGCGTCCAGTGCCTCAACCCTCAGTGCCACCGGGCCGGCCGTATGAATGGCTATAGTTGAGTAACCTGAGCATCCACCAGCACACAGACAAGAGATCAAAGACAACTGGTCTCCCAGCCAAAAGTCCCACGTCAGAGAGAGAGGGAGCATCCAATGGTTTTTGATTAAAAAAATATATATATATATATATATATCTTTGGCTGCCCTGCACATACCTAGAAACATAGAATGTGACAGTAGACAAGGGCCATTGGGCTCACCCAATCTGTCCATTTTTGTTACCCTTCATTTTTTGCTATAGTCTCTAATTGATCTAAAGCACAACCCCACCCCCCCACTTCCTTATCCCTATGATTCCCTTGTGCCTGTCCCAGGCATCCACTGTTTTCGCCCCCACCATTTCCGCTGGAAGGCTGTTCCATATATCCACCACCATATCTGTGAAGTACTTCCACACATCTCTCCTGAATTTATCCCCTCCAGCTTCTTATCATGCCCCCTTGTTCCAGAGCACCTTTTTCTCTAAAAAATGCCCACCTCCAGTACCTTATTTACCCTTGTGAGGAATTTGAACTTCTCTATCATATCCCCTCTCTCCCTCCTCTCCTACTGCAGAACATACTGTAGTTAGCTTCTTCACCCTCTCCTCACAGGACTTTTGATGCAGATACTGAACCATTTTGGTAGCCCTCCTCTAGACTGCCTCCACTCTGTCTGCGTCCTTCCTGAGATGTGGTTTACAAAACTGGACATAGTACTCAAGGTGGGGTCTTAACAGTGATCTATATAGGGGTAGCAGCACTCCCTCTTCCTGCTAGCGATACCCCTTACTGTGTACCCCAGCATCCCACTAGCCCTTCCAACTGCCTTGCCACACTGCCTGGCCATCTTTATGTCATCCAATACAATTATCCCTAGGTCTCTTTACTGCTTGGTCTTTGTCAGTATTACTCTGCTCATGTTGTACTCTCTTCCCGGGTTTTTATGTACCAAGTGCATTATTTTGCACTTTTTTGCATTGAAAAGGACTGGTCCCAGCACTGATCCCTGAGGTACAACTGCTGGCCATCCTGCTTTCCTTGGATTGAACTCCATTTACCACTACCATATGTGTCCTATACGCTAACCAGTTTCTTACCCATGTTACCATGTTATTACCCACCCCCAAGTTAACCAGCTTGCTTACCAGTGCAGTGTGATCGGGATGTCCCTGCTTCTAGCTGAAGCTGCAGTAGGGAGGCTCCAATCTACATCCAGCACACTGAGACTGAAGTCCCCCCACCAGCAACACCTCCTTGTTTTCCACCATTTTGCAACTGTTCCTGACATTTCTTTGTCTAAGTCCTTCCCCTGTGCCAGAGGCCATGTGAACAGTGGTTCTGATTTCTGACTGGAGTGTGACCCACAGCACCTCAGTGCCTCCCCCCAAATTCCCTATATTTCTGTTGTTTTTATGTGTTCCTTCACATAAAGCACCTCCCTTCTCCTTTCTTTCCTCCCTGTCCCTTCTGAACATCATGTAGCCTGATATGACCTTGTCCCAGTCATGGCTGACAGTGTACCTTGCGGTGATAATGGTCACAATATCCAGGTCAGCCTCTGCCATGATGACCTCTAGATCTAGGATTTTACTTTCAAGACTTCTAGCATTAGCACATAGAGTATGGCCTTACAGATTTTATTCTATTCTTATCGCTTCCCTCATTTTTCCTGCCTTCCCCTTCCTACCTCTTCACTTCTGACTGCTTTGCTTCCCCCCTTTCTCCTTTGATAACCCACTCCTACCTTGATTAACTTGGACTGTGGTGGGACTCTGGCCCCCCGGTATCTCCCTTCATTCTTCCTCAGCCTGCTGTGGGGGGGGCAGTTTCTGCCTCCTCCCCCCCAAGCCGGCTAGTTTGAACGTTCATCAAAGTAACATTTAAACCATCCACTGAGAACTATGGATCCCCTCCCAGATGAATGCAGGCCATCACTTCTATATAAGCTCTAGTCTTCCCAGGTGGGTGTCCAGTCCCCAGTGTAGCAGTACCCCTCCTCTCTGCACCATTCTTTCAACAAGAAATTGAAGGCTGTGATGTGGAACTCCCTTTATCTTCCCCTATCCTAGTCAGACAGCACATACGTACCAACTACAGAGCGTGCTACCTGTCTAAGACTCCTTCCCAGCTCCCTAAATTTCTGCACTTGTATACACAATATGAACATTGCTCACATCAGCAAAAACATATAAAAAAGATGAGGTAATTGGGTATATTTTATTTGAATGGATCTCATGAAATTAAAATGAGCTCAAGTTATTCTGGGGCATGTACTCAAGTCCCACAGCCATGTACAATAATGCAAAATGGACCTTGCTCCTAGTACTTTGAGGGAGCATGATGGCACTAAATTTTGATCTGAAAAATGTGCTCTTAATTTAAATAACTGTGCTCTGAGCGTGGAGCACACCCTTATAGCTACCCATGCTGTAAACACCTCATCCTTTAACACTTTGTGGTGTAGATTCTTGCTAAATGTATTTCACATTCAATCTACTTGTCTTGCTTCCCATTTGTGCTGGACTTGAACATACTTAATATAAATGGCATTGTCCATTACTCTAGACCCCCACAGGTTAAGCAGTCCAATCCCCACATCTTCCAACTGTACTTGGCTGTCTTTTCCTGACCCCACAGTTAATAGTCCCTTTAGTTTCCTTCTGTTTCAGGTGAAAACACTTGGCCCTTTTGCAGAGCGAACTCACCTTTGGTTGCAGGTGCCCTACAGGTGTTTCCTCCTCAGAAATCTTCCTTTCAGAGCTTCTGGTCCTCAGCACAACTCAAACAGGCAGTTTCTTTCCCTTAGCCAGACCCAGGGGGTTTGCCCATGGAAAACAGGCAGACACCTTCCCCCCATCCCCTCAGGGATGGGGCTCTGAACCATTGTGAGCGGTCTCCACTACTTCAGTTATCAGTTCCTGTGTTCCTCTTCAGGTGGAAACACACACCAAAAACAAAAATAGCTCTGAAACAGAACTTAAAGCTCTGAGAGCCTGCACACACTCTGCTGCACTAGAGTCTCTCTCTCAGACTGCACACAGACTGGCTGCAAATCCCCAGCGTTCTACTCTAACCTCAACTGCAACATTCCAGTGTGGCTTATGCAGCTGCGACAGTTCTAAAATGATGTCATCCCTCAGTCTCAGCTGAGACTAAGAACAGAGTGAGACAGTGTGAAATCCATTTAACTGGAGTTTCACAAGCTGCTTTCCATGCCTACCACTAGGTTTTACTGGGATTCTAGTAACCCCAGGTAACACAGGGTTTACACTCACCCTGAGCCAGGAAAATGACTGTCCACAGTTATTATTCACCCGGCTTAGGCCATCTCACCCCGTGTGTTGACTACGGGGAGGTAGAGCTACCTTCTCCCCTACCATGTGCTAGCACAGGCAGGCAACACTAAGGGCCTAGAGGCCTTTGACTGACACATCAGCCTCTACCCTACCCGCTGACTAAGGGCACCTAGTGGCTCCAGTAAAACTGCCCAGAGCATAGCCCTAATAGATCAACACTGCAGCCCCTACAGTCGTTCAGGACCACAGTCTGTCTATCCCCCCTAGCCCTCTAGGGAAAACCTGTCTGCCTCTAACTTAAATTTCCCAAAACAAACCAACACGGGACCTCCCCGACCCTGGACACCATGTAACCATACACCAGGAGCTAATACCATACACTATGCAATACTCCCACACTCCCCCACAACCATACCAGTGGAAGGGAAAAAGTTACACACAGTAACAACAACAACAACAGTACTTTAAACACTACACTCTAAAGTACTAGTGAGGGACTCCGATGAGTCCCTCCTCCTCTTCTTGTCTTCTTTCTTCTTCAGGAACACCTGCAAGAAAAAAAAAAGACAACACACACACTCCTAATCTGCATACAGTCTATCTAAACCCCTACCATCAAACACTGGAGAATCCCAAAAATATTTTTTTAGAAAAGTAGAAAAAACAGTATAAACATTAGAAAACAGTAGAAAACAATGACATTATTTACAATACACAATATTTGGGGAATGGAGTGCCCTAAAAGTCCCATCTAGTGACCACAGTGCCCGAAGGCAAGTCCATTAAAGAGTCTCTCCTAGGCCGGAGCCCGGTGAAGCACAGTTCTATCAGGCCAAAGTCCCAAAGGGGAGAGTCTTTGAGGACAGTTCAAACATCTGGAGTCTGCTAGTGTAGGGTGTGTACTGCAGTGTCATAAGAATAGAAAGGTCTGGACTTACCAGTCCCTTGCAGAATGAAAATGGCACCAAACCTGGTCCTCAGCTGAAGACTCTCCCTGGCAGCATTCTTCCGATACAGCTGGGCGGACATCTTCCGGGAATGACAGGAGGGCACATCTGGAAACTGCTGGGATGATGTCATCTCTGGAGATGGAACCTTGGAACAGGAACAAAAAGGAAAACAGCTGGTCTGAAGTCATCCGATTACCAGGCGATGAATCAGGATACAGCTGGGCTGGTGTCCTCTCTGGATCTGAAGTCATCTGGTGGACCAGTCGATGGATTCTGGAAAGTCAGTACACTGTAGAACTGATGAATGTGGAGCACCTGAGCCCTGAACGTTCATACTGGCGGAACAACATAGGTACTGCAATGGCTGGAGTGGCAGCACTGGCTACCACTGCTCTGCTTTCCATTTGGTAGGCATGGGCACATTCACAGGAAGGTCTTTGCATTGTTGCCAATAGCACAGCTGGTCAGGTGCTTGAATTATTACCCCGTCTGAGCGCTCATAATTCATACTGTGAAAGGTTTCACGTCCCTCTCCTTCCACAATTCGAACAGTGTCCTGCCTCTTTTCCACTGGCTGTATTTGTCGTGAAACATTCTGTGCTTGATATGCTTGTTTGCACCAGGATGCACACATTTCATTGCTTCTGCCCAAATCCAGGACTTCCTGTTTTGTTCAGTCTCCTCCCAGACTCTCCGAGGAACGGTAGGTAAGGACATCCAATAGATTTCATTTGCCTTCCTACGAACAAGTCTTTCATCTTCACTAGCTTTGGTCAACCTGAGACCTCTGGCCTGGCTTGGGGGCGGCCAGTCCTGGTTCTGCCAGCTACGCATTCTCAACGAGACAAAAAATGGATCCCTAGCTTCTTCTTGCACAGCCAGGGCAGTGGCATCACCAGTCTCTTCCATGCATTCCTCTGAGACAAGAGCTTGAGGCTGTGTATCAGTTCCTTTTTCACAAGGCCACATAGGTTCCCGCTCTTCTTCTTCCTCACTGAGAATCTGTGCCCATGAGTGAGCAGTCGTCCTCACTCATGAGACTATCCACTCTTCGCTGGATGCGGAGGTCGAAACCTCCCATTCAAAGGCCTCCCTCATCTCGTCTTCACCTATGAGACTTGGGCTAGGCCCCGATCTCCACGGGCCTACCGATGCTCTTCCTGAGATGTCTCTCTGCGACTCAGAATCTGAAACATCAGCACATTGTTCTGTCTGTAAATCTGCACCCTCTAGCTTTGTGCCACACTCCCCTGAGGGGCCTTCTCCAACAGGCTCCGTCTGGTGCTGTGTGCTGCCAACTGCAGATTCTTGAACTTTTGTCCATCTAGGAGCCAAACGAATCTTGGGCACTTTAAATAAACCATATTTCTCTAGGCACCCAGAACAGTGAGGTACCATGAAGACGTCCCTTCTAGCATTTAAGCACATTAAACATACTTGCATTGGATATCCAGGAATCGCCACTTGAGGAGGCAGTCGTCCTTCATAGTAACATCTCTCAATGTCCCTTAACTTGTTCACTTCTACTGCTACCACAGCCCGGGCATGATCCGGGTAGCAGGCTGGTCTTGAAGCCATGACTGCAGAGAAAAAACAAACAATGCTCACTGTTATTTCAAGTCCCACATCACTGAAAACTTTCTGTCTCTTTCAAAATGGCTCCTCTGCTGCTGTGTTTACATTACTACCCCACCCTGTAATTGCGGCGGCAGCACTCCTACGCATCAGCGTTCTGTAATTGGGTCAAGCCACTGCGCATCCGATTTACACACTCTACCAATTAACTTTGCTCAGACTGCACAAACTTGCACTGTTCTTTTTCCTAGCACATTTATATGATTTACCACGGACTTTTCACTCACTGAAGACATTGCTCTAGCTTAAAGTCCCTTTAAGCCTCAGTATTTCATAGCACAGGATTGCCTGTAATTCTTGCTGCATATCTGATACAACTCACAGTCTCCCTCATGGCTTTGAAACTTATACTGACGTTAAACCTAATTATGCTCACAGTCAATGGCTTAAAATGCTTGCTTTTGCTGGTAAAACTTAACACAGTCCTTGTTTGCAAAGCGATTACACTGCTACGCACAGATTCAGCTGGCTTTTGGCAAAATCACTTAGTTTGAGCAATTATTTCTGTTGGTACTCACTGTTATCAGTAGCTGTTTGCTGCGATGGAAAACGGCCTGCAGCCAGTCTTGGAGGCCTCTGGAAAGAAGCGGGTTGGCAGTCATGCCAGTTGTCCCTCTGAACACCACACTCACAGTCCAGTCGATTGAGATGAGGGCTGAGCCCGAATTCTGACAGAAAAGTCAGTTTTTTGAACTTTTTACAGCGCTTTCAGTCACCATGACGTTCCTCCTGATAAGCCAGTTCGCACACTCCACTCACTCTCCCTCTCGAATGCTGTGCAGTTGCTCTAGAGCTGGCTTGGGGGCGGGGCTGATTGCAGTCTCACCAATCACTGGACGCCATGCAAATGAGCCTCTTTCCTCTCAAGTGTTCTTCTCCTCACGGCGATCGTCGAGCAAGCAAATTTAAACTGCAAAACCACACCTTTTTTTTTTTCAACTGACTCCACGGCAGGAGCCCATTTCAACCATTTTTCATGGCCATTAAGCACAACAAGTCTCTCAGTTCACAAGAAAGCATTTCTAACATCTATAGGGCACAATATTCCTTTTGCTACCCACAGTTTTCCACACTTTTCTTTGTCACAAACACTTTTATAAGCTGGCAAATGCTGTAAATTTGAGGCAGGACAAGGGCATACACTCTCAGGCTTTACTGCTCCTTGGTAAACAGTTGGCATTTTAACAGCAGCACATGGATAACAGCACACAGCGGCACATTAGTTAACATTGCTTCGGCTTTTTGGGCTACCCACTGCCAGATAACCAAAACGCTAGTCGTTTGCCCGGGCGACCTTTCTTATATTCCTCCCTAAATTCCAAACCCAGATCCTCAGCGGTGCCTCCATTTTTGTAACCCCAGGCTGATATGCCCTTTGTATCTGACAGCTCTACCAGGTGGGCTGGGTTCGGGGAGGAATAGGCCACTCGGCACAAAGGCTAGGTTTGGCTACTCTGCACAGGGGCACCCAAGTAACTCCAAACACAGGAAGCAGTAACTGTAATGTCCAATACTGGAAGTGGGATTCTAAAGTGTGGCTTTTATTCACATTCAAACAGAATAAACAAAGCATCGATGGACCCCCATAGGGCTACACTCCTGGTAATGCAGATTAAAAGAGACCAGAACACATCCTCATCACTTTAGCCCCCAGGCTCTACAACACACTGGGCACATAGCCCGGACTTGTACGCTGCTTTGGGTTACACAGCCCGAACTTGTACACTGCTCTGGGTTTTCCCTGGCTCGGCTCCCTTGCCAGCCACTTGGACACCTTCCATACTTCCTGGAAACATTTTCTGGTGGCTCTCTAAACCACCTAAGAGCACCTCTGCTCCATCAGGGAATCTTCCTCTTTAATCCCACATCTGGGTACTTTCCTCAGGCACTGGCCAAGTACCTGAGAGAAAGCAACAGATGTCTCAGAGCAAATCTGTAGAGGTGAATTTGGTTACTACTGATGGGGGGTCTCCCACCTCTCGCTCCCACAATTCATACCCGGCCATTTCTCTGGACTGTAAACACCTCATCCTTTAACACTTTGTGGTGTAGAGTCTTGCTAAATGTATTTCACATTCAGTCTACTTGTCTTGCTTCCCATTTGTGCTGGACTTGAACATACTTAAGATAAGTGGCATTGTCCATTACTCTAGACCCCCCACAGGTTAAGCAGTCCAATCCCCACTTCTTCCAACTGTACTTGGCTGTCTTTTCCTGACTCCACAGTAGCAGTCCCTTTAGTTTCCTTCTGTTTCAGGTGAAAACACTTGGCCCTTTTGCAGAGCGAACTCACCCTTTGATTGCAGGTGCCCCACAGGCGTTTCCTCCTCAGAAATCTTCCTTTCAGAGCTTCTGGTGCCTCAGCACAACTCAAACAGGCAGCTTCTTTCCCTTAGCCGGACCCAGGGGGTTTGCCCCTGGAAAACAGGCAGGGACCTTTCCCCATCCCCTCAGGGATGGGGCTCTAGATGAGTGGTCTCCACCACTTCAATTATCAGTTCAGTGTTCCTCTTCAGGTAGAAACACACACCAAAAACAAAAGTAGCTCTGAAACTGAGCTTAAAGCTCTGAGAGCCTGCACACACTCTGCTGCACTACAGTCTCTTTCTCCAGACTGCGCTAGCAGCTTTAAATCCCCAACGCTCTACTCTAACCTCCAACTACAACATTCCAGTGTGGCTTATGCAGCTGCGACAGTTCTAAAATGATGTCATCCCTCAGTCTCAGCTGAGACTGAGAACAGAGTGAGACAATGTGAAATCCCTTTAACTGGAGTTTCACAAGCTGCCTTCCCTGCCTACCACTAAGTCTTACTGGGATTCTAGTAACCCTGGGTAACAGGGGGGTTACATACAAATCCCAGAATCCCCTGCAGCTAACATCAAAGCAGTAGACAGCAGTGGGAGATTCAACAGCCAGTTTATATAAGCTCTGATCTTTTGTTTCCTGGTGCTGCTGTTCTCCCTGGGCTAAGTACAGTCACAAAAGGCTGTACTTAGTCCCTGGAGAAAAGCAGACCTGGAAAACATCTGATCTGAGATTATAAATTTCTGACATGCATTGCAGACTATTGAATCTGCCACTGCTGCCTACTGCTCTGATGTCGGCTGCAGGGGACTCTGGGATTTGTAGTAACAGAAGATGTCAACCTACAACTAAGCAAAATTAGTCTGACGCCATCTACTACACTACAGTAAATAGTAAGTAAACCAAAATGTTTTAACACACAAAGTGCACATTGGGACCAGCCACACACTTGAGTGTGGGGCCTTGGGGGCCCTTAGTGCTGACTGTTACCCTGTAAAAGGTTACTGTCTTAAGAGAGGGATAGGAACTGGAGAAGGTTAATGAAAAGGGAGCTTAGCTGATGAAAGAAAGACTGTCCGGGTGGGAGTTAAGGCAGCAGCATTTTCTGGAGGAGAAAATATTTTATCATGTCTTCAAAACCATACATATTTTCATAGGGTTGTGCTGGGTCCCTTGGACCTCACGTTGTTCTGGGAGATATTTATTGACCTTGACAATCAGTAATCATTTTCTGAAAGGGAGCCTGAGGACTCTGTATATCTGATCCCAATCTGTACTGACTACTTCTATAGTGAAAAGAGAACATACAATTATTTATTTCTTTGTTTACCGTGTGGGTGCACTGATCCAGAGGACTGTTTTCAGGCACGACCCGGGCCATGGAGATGGCACAAGAGATCTATCTGGTTAGTCCTGCTCCTAGTCCTGTATACTCCACTTTCTGGATAAGAATATGAACAGATACTATACTTACCCTCTTTGGTTCGCATTGCACATTTCCTGCCTTCCATTGTCAGCCTGGGGCCTGGCTTTCTAGTGTGGATTGTTGCAGGTGTGGGCCATAACCATGGTCTGTGTGTCTCTGTTCACTGTATGCCATATTTTAATATTGTTATATATTATCTTGTATTTTGCAGTGCCCTGTACAGTTTATTCTATTTTGTTAAGCGTGACACCTTAATTTGCTTTGTTTCTAATTGTATGTTACTACTCTGCTGTTGTATTACCTGGTCTTCCAGATACCACTGTAACATGCACCCCTGTTGTGCTCTCCAGTGTTGCACAGTGTACTTGTAAATAGATATTTGGTTGTGTAGTGCGCCTACCTGGTAAAGAAAAACTAAATAAATAAGCCTCCTGTGTGGTATTGAATCAGCCTTAATGAAATCTGGATACAGAACATCAGCTGCATGGCCTTGATAAACCAGCACGGAATGAACAAAAGCAAGACAGATCATATTCTTTTTTGCAATAGCATTGTATAACTGAGGAAAACACAGCAATGTGACAGACTTCAGCATATTTCAATTTAGAACCTTCCTTTAAAAAGTGGCTTGTTGCAGAACACCCTACAATACTTGCACTATATTATCTATTTTATGTTACGGTGTCACAGAAGATCTAAAATAACAAGTATCCTGAACAAAACTAACCTAGCCAACCCCATTATGCCTGCTGTGTTTTAGTCAACACATTCACATTTTTGTGAAAGAGGTGAAGACTCTTAGAGCTCTGACTTCATTCCTTCTAGGCAGAATCGTCCTCACTACAGTGCTTTGTGAGGTCACCAGTGAACTGTTTTACAGTATCTGCATCTTTGCCCAAGGTTTTAGATACAGATGAATGGTTGGCTCAAGTCAGAAATTTCCCGCTGCTAACCATTCCCCTTTTCAAAATCCCACCCTGTCCCGAGTATCCCGTCAACCTCCCCATTTGCTTCTTGTCCCCGTGCCCCTCTTAGACATACCATCCTCTGCCGAGTATCCCTTCCACCTCCCCATCACCTCCCTTGCCTGGTAAATATGGATCCAACACTGGAGTGCCCAGTCCCCAGTGCTGGTAACTGAAATAAGGAAAACGGTTCTTTGATGTCTTTAAATGTTTTTTTACACCCTGTAAAACAGAAAGTGGTCCATTAATGTCTGTTGCCCCCACCACCGTTACCCTCCCCCACCCAAGTCCCCCACTCAGCACCCACCATCCTCCACCTGTGACTTACTGACTGGGAATCTAGCACCATAATCCCCTCTGGACTGGAGACGCATCTTTACTCTTCAACGCCACAACAGTAACTGAGGAAATCAGGTAAGCTTTGGTCAGTGTTTTTCTTTACATTCTGAACTCGCACTTATAATTTGGTCATTTTCTTTTCATATTTATCTCCCAAATTTTCAACATGGCTTCTCTGGGATCCCACCGCATGAACAAGATAGATAAAACTGTTCAAATCTGGCCCGAAATGTGATTTTGCAGTCGCTACATGAAATCACCTTTCAGATGGGATTTGAACATTTTTACCTACCGGGCTCATGAGGTGGGGGTCATAAGACTCTGTTGAAAATTTGGTGTCAAAATATTAAAAAACAACAAAGTTATGAAGGTACACATACATTGTTTAGCACTCGCTCATAACCTTGGTAGTTTTCAATATTTTGACCCCAAATTTTCAGTCATTTTTCACACTGCCTCATGAACCTGACAGGTGTTTTTCAAATCCTGGCCAAAATGTGTTTTCGCACTTGTGTCTTGAAATGACATTTCAGTCAGTAATGACACCTGTCATGTTCAGAAGGAGATGTCATAAAAAGATTGTGTTGAAATTTTGAGATCAGAATGCCATAAAACAACAAAATTATGAAGAAACATTGAATGTTTTCAACTGTTACTCGTATCATTGAGATATGTGCAGATTAAGGACTCCAGTTATCAGTACTCTTGTTACCCCATCTCATGAACATGACAGATGTCATTTTTCAAATCTCCTCTGAAACATGTTTTTGAATATGCTCCACAAATTAACCTTTCAAATGGGATTTAAAATATTCCACCTACCATGATCATAAGGTGGGATAAAAAAAAAAAAACAGTGTTGAGAATATGGAGGTTAAAATGTCAAAAAACAACAAAGTTATTTGGAATTATAGCAGTGAAAAAAAAAAGTCTTGGCATTGTAATTGGTCAACAGATGTCATGCAAGCTTACATTAATCAATAGTTAGGATGTCTATAGAACCTCATAACATGCTGCAGGATCTTAAATAAGTATGCCATTATCAAAGGCTACATTGCCCTGTAGTGCTTTTGTATCTGCAATCGTATATGCCTAGCAAGTATGCCATTATCAAAGGTTACATTGTTCTGTAGTGCTTTTGTATCCGCAATGGTATATGCCTAGCACGTATGCCATCAAAGGTTACATTGCTCTGTAGTGCTCTTGTATACATTGCTATGCTATTTGACAACTTTTCACACTTTTGTACATATTGTTATGCTCTTTGTCAATTTTGTACCATATTGTATTGCTCTTCTGTATGTTTTGTTAATGGTCTGCCTGTTGAAGACCCTGGGTCGACCATGAAAAAGGGACTGTAATTGTCTCAGTGGACTTATCCAGTCACCAAAACTCAGATAAATAAATAAAATATATAACTAGTCCTGTCATGGAATGCTGGAATTTTAAGTTTAATTGGTCACCAACATTCCATGACAGTGCCTAATGTCTGCCATTAATTAGTTATTACCTAAGTTGATCAATAAAATTATTTGATTTATATTTATTGCTCCATCTGAATAGCTAGGGAAGGAAGGGTTAAGGCAACATTAATTGTGAAAAGCCAGAGGCAAAACCGGCAGTAGTTTAAAAAGCTGAGACCAATCCCTTCCTAGAAAAGGTGGCACATCTTTAAAACCTTTGGCTAACTTATTAAATATTAACTGTATTTTAATATTACTGTACCTTTCAAAGTGCCAGCGTTACAGCAGTTGGCGGAGTGAAATGGACAGACCAACCCAGTGTTAGGCTGGATTGATGTCCTTGTCCTATTAATCTGCTTCTTTCTTAAGCTTATGGAGGTCTGCCACATAGAACACAAAAGTGAAATTCCACTCCCAGCTGTCAATGCTAATCCTGTACCTCCTGGCTCCAGCGGACATGCTGTGCAAAATGTCGGAGGTACTGACTACCATTCAGCAGCGGTGCACAGCTCTCTCATGTGAACGGTGATAGCAAGAGGTGCAGCTGGAGCAGTGGGCAAGAGATGCATATGGATACCCAACATCCAGTAATGTGTAAACATGCCTTTAGAGAAATTTAAGTCAATAAAACTAACCGGTAAAAAGCATCCACATTTCCCTGTTTGCCAAGCTTTTTTGCAGTGCCAGTTAGAAAGGTTTTTATGACTTTAGTTGAAGTGCATATTGTCACAAGACAGGAAGCTAACATTTTTTTGGGAAGGACGGTGGTAGAAAAAAAAATTGATGCTCAGTGCCCATATAAAATAAATCATGGGATGATGTAATTACTTGAATGTAATACACACCCTAGGTTTGTGATGCTTGATAAACCCCTCAAGCATCGTTCTCACGGTTTATGTAGCATCACACACCTCAGATGTGTGTTAGATTATTGTAATACATGGATGCATCATTTTAATATGCTTGTAAAGCATACAGAAAAAAATACGGTAATACCACAGCCCCAAAAGTGATAATACCATTGTTTTGTTCACGACCGATAATACTATCGTTCAGAGTCCATAATGCTATTGTTCCGTGCTCTGAGCTATAGTATTATCAGAGGAAGTCAACAGCGCAAGTCTGTCTCACACAGAAATCCAATTGCCATGGTGCCAAGTCCTCTTCCTCCACAAGCAAAGTGATGTCTCACAAAGCGTGCCTTCCAGTTGGCCGCTTTTCGTGTGTGTATGGGCGAGCAGAACAGTTTTCAAAATATGGCAGCTCTCTCTCGCTTAGCTAGAGAAATTTCCTCCAGGCTACGATCAGCATAGTTTTTTTTGTTTGTTTATTCTTTATTTTTCTCGTTTAAATTGCTATCTGGTTGATCCTGCTTTCACTCACCTTATCACTGAACTAAAAGGTAAGACTCAGAGTGAGTGAGTGAGTCTTCAGTGCAGTGCTGTAGTCCTGGCTCTAGTGAGGAGTGTGCAGAGCAGTTGTTGGGCACCCGTTCTTGAGAGAGTGTTAATTAGTCAGCCACCCATTTTCAATCTGAGGAATTTTTCTAATCAGACCCATGTATTACAAAAAAATAACAGATAGTAGACTGTGTCTTACAAGAGAGTAAAAACCATCTCAAGATTCTGGGAACATGGAAACCTCTTGAGCTTTGCTCTCGAGGTTCCTGTGTCCCCAGAACCTCGTGATGGTATTACTCCCTTATAAAACACACTCTGCTGTCCATTATTCTTTTTGTAATGCACGCCAGCCCATGTATTTTATTTTCTGAAAAATACTCCCCTCCTGTACCTTATTTACCCTCATGAGGTATTTAAAGGTCTCTACCATATCCCACCTGTCCCTTCTCTCTTCCAGATTGTACATATTTAGGTTCTTAAGACTCTTCTCATAAGGCTTCTGATGTAGACCCTGCACCATTTTAGTGCCCTCCTCTGGTCCCCCTCCACTTTGTCGGTGTGCTTCCTGAGATGTCCCCAGAAATGGATACAGTACTGTAGGAGAGATCTTATTAGCAATCTGTAAAGAGGCAATATCACCTTCCTCCTTCTGGTGATACTCCTCCCTATGCTCCCCAGTCTCCCACTAGCCCTCCCAACTGCCCTGCCACACTGCCTGGTCCACCTTTAGCTCATCCTTTATGATTACCCTCAGGACTCTTCCCTGCTTGGTGGGCATCAGTACCACTTCTCCAATTTTGTATTCTGTTTCTGGGTTTCTGTGCCCCAAGTGCATTACTTTGTACTTTTTCACATTGAAGCCCAGTTACCATACTCTTGACAACTCCATGAGTTTTCTCAGATCTCTGCTCATCCTTTCCACCTCCTCTGGCGTGTTCACTCTTTTGCAGATTTTGATGTCATCCACAAAGAGGCAGACCTTCCTTTCCAGCTTCTCTGCAGTGTCACCTATAAAGACATTACAAAGGACTGGTCCCAGCACTGACCCCTGAGGCATCCCACTCGCCAGCCTCCCTTCCTCAGAATGAACTTAATTTACCACCACCCTCTTCTGCCTGTCCCCTAACCAAGCTTGTATCCAGTTTACCGCCTTTGCACTCACTCCTAAGCTACCCAGCTTTATTACTAGCCTCTTCTGTGGAATGGTGTCAAAAGCCTTACTGAAATCTAGGTAGGCCATGTCTGTAAGCGTTGTGAAAAAACTATAGTTGGTAAATTACTAATTACAGGTACTTAGAAAGGAGACGAACAGAGACGAGACTGATGGCGGAAGAATTTAATGATTATAACAATAATCACAGCGAGAAGTTGTAGGTAGTGCATTCTTCAAATAACAGGCTGTACAAGCTTACTTATATAGTAAAAGCAATACATCTATTTTTAGAACTACTTATGATTGGTCAAAAAACAGCACACACATCAACTTATAAGGTTATAACATATTTTTCCTGGTATGAGTATGATCTCACCTCTAGTCAGTACAAAATATAAGCAGAATACGTATATTTACCTATATATGGTGGGAACATGTGTTGTTACCACCAGTCACCAATAGTTCAGAGGAAAGAGATAAATTTTCAGCTAAGACCTTAGACTGTCCATATAAGGGCAGTCAGTAAAGCTAATCATAAGGGGATTTTGGACACTAGTCTGTGTCTGTGCTTGCAGTCACGTAGGCCAGATATTACTACTTCTGCTAAATTATAATGCTAAAAAGGCATATTAGTATTGCAACTGTAGCTTAGCTCCTTATAAGGGTTTATAAGCTTTTTTAGCTCCATGAACCAGCATTTGCCATATACATAATGTTTTCAGACCAAAATAAGGTTAGGCTGCAATATAGGGAGACTTCTTTACCCTTATTACAAGCCCCTTTGGCCTATTAGCAAATTATTAGTTGTACAATGCAGCTCCTCTGAGCCTATACATTTCACTGCGCATTTTACGAATGGCAAATTTTAATTGACACAGACTTATAATTACTATGAACACTAAGACTACTTGCAATAGGAGTAGTGCCTTAAATGAGAGGACTCCCAGGGGCCCTCCTGCGTAGCTGTAAATTAAGTGCTCATTGTCACTCTCACTGAGCAGCTCATTTACACTTGCTTGTGCCTTACAAGCGGTATTTTGAATGTGTATTAAATGAGTGTCTTTTCGATTTAAAAGTGACTGCACGTTAAGAGACAGAGGAGGTATTACTGCTTCGAATGATGGCGCATACCTATTAACCTCATACGCCTGGTGTGGGGTATTAAATATAACATTATAACTCTTATCCTCTGTGTTGATAATAGGGTGTAACACCTTGTCACCAATATATATATTATGTTTGGGAGTGATACAAAAATTTGGGCTGTAGATGGTACACATTTGTCCTTCATAAGATAAGATAGGTATGTTAGTAACAACACAATATTGGTTAGTGCCATTATAGGTTACACTGACTTGTGGGGTGTACCACCGTTTTAACTGGATAGGGCACCATGCAGTGTCATTTTCAACTTGTCCTATGGGAATCTCCCCACAAATTGGTTGTGTCTGTGACATGACGCCACACTGGCATATCCATTGATTATATATTTCCTCACAGCAATGTAAGTTTGGTGCTGTCCACGACCCATCATTGCTGCAAGCACTAGGATCTCTGGGGTGAGACTCGATATGCATAATATTGGCCTTGTAGGTACCCAACAGAGTGTACCTTTTACTATTTGAGAGTACTACTCTCTATTGTACTCGTACATGGGGCAGTTTTACCACAAGGGACACCCTCATGGTGCAATTGAGAGTACTATTGGGTCTGAACATCTGAGGCCTAACATACACTTTGGTAACCTTACGGACCCACCACATGGGTGGGGCCCTATCCTTAAGACAAAAGATCATACACTTACTGTCAGTAACATTAAAGCAATCCGGGCAGTACCACAATTTTAACTGTACATCAGAGATTTGATTAGGTAATTGATTATTAGTAATTTCCTGTAGTAGTTGACTAACTTGAGTTAAAACATAAGATCCATAAGCACTACACACTATAGCCTTATTTACGTATTATTAAAAGCTTCTTCATTATGCTCGGCTACTACTTCATTAATTTTATGCTCTACCTCTTTAAACAAACGTCCCACCTCATGTATATTGTACACGATAAGCTCTTCCATTGCCAAACCCTGCTGGCCTAATGTGAGTGGCAGCAAGACCTTTTCTCCAGTATTAGTATTAAAATGGTCTTGGTAACTTTTAATAGCCTCCAGGTCTGCCCGGTTCCATATACTCATTCCTGATCCAAAAAGTCCAGCCAAATCCCCCCATAGGTCTCGCTTTTTCCTAATGTCCTTGGCCTCCCCTTTACTATTAAAGGGTGCTGTGATACTTCCTGTTTTGGCATGGAAGGCACCTAACATGTCAATTAACATGGTGGCATAAAACTTTACACACTAGTGTTAGCACAACTACTGTTAACATTTATATTCCAGCCAGAAAAATCTAGATTTACATGCATCCTACTGTATTTTACGTTATTTACAAGTACTTGGTCAATAGGAGTTGCCGTAAGCCCACTTTCCGGCCCTTTTGTCACATTGGGGCACTCAATTGGTTTTACAGTTAAATATATAGCATCTGAGATTGCAAAACGCAGTGAACTAGTTGTACTAGCATAATTACAGACAGTATTGCTACCCCAGAGACAATAAGATAGAGTCAACACATAGGCACCATTATCTTTTGGTGTAGTCCCATTTATAACAAGAGACCCATTTTGTGTCCAATCCATATAACTGTGTTGGGATCCGTCTTAACCTCTGAGGCACAGCTGGACCAATCGTTAAGTGAGTCCACACACCAGTCTTTGGATATAAAATGTTGTTGTCCTTGGTCCAGGTGGCTTTCCATGCTCGTGTGGTATAGTTGTTTGTATTAACAGGGTCCCAGTTCCATTTAACTAACAGTGTGACTGACTGTTTAGGTTCACACGTGACATTAATCTGCTCCATATTAATATGCAGGCTCAGGATCATAGAAAACTTGATGGTTACTACCAGGCCGATGACAAGGATGCCTTGGGTCTTCATAACTAAAAACATCAAGTGCAGCATTTTAATTTTTTTTCAACCAACTTTGCTTGATACCTTTTTACACTGATCAACATGCACCCAAAATTCCTGCTTTTTCCTTTGACCCCTTTCTTACCACTTACTCTAACCACATACGCTGTACTTTCACCTATTCGTTTGTACACTTTGTACGGTCCCAACCAATTAGCATTCTTCCATGGATTTTTTTGTTCCCAATTTTTCACCATCACCACATCTCCCTCTTCTATAGGTAACCCCCATCCTGCCACTACCGGCTGTCTACCTGCTTATTTTGCTCATGTGCTACAGCCATGTTTTGGCTGCAAAGGTCAAATATTTTCTAGTTGATATTGTATTGATTTTAAAACTGCTCATGTTTAACCTTATCTTGGGTAGCTGGAGTTTGGTGGGGTACATCTTGTGGGTGGGCTAACCTCATCCTCCTTCCTGTCATTAGCTCATAAGGGGTTAATCCTGTGCTAGCTTGGACGGTCCCTCGGATAACCATTAAGATCCCTGGGAGATGTATAACTCCAGTCCTTTCCTCATCCAATACTGCCTTTTTAGGGCGTTTTTAAAGTCCGGTTTAGTCTTTCATCCATCCCTGAGGCCTGAGGCCTATATGGTAGGTGTAACGCTGCACTCCCATTATTTTGCACATTTCTGCATTATTTGATTTACAAAGTGAGTTCCTGTCGGACTCTATGATATTGGGAACCCCCACCTAGCACAGACTTGTGTGTACAAAATTCGAGCTGTTGTTATAGCATTTGCACTCTTAACTGGGAGCGCCTCCACCCATTTGAAAACATGTCTATTATTACTAGCATGTACTTATATCCCCCTTTGTGGTGGGTAAAGGCCCAACGTAGTCAATTTGTAATGCATCCCAAGGTCCTTCTCTGCAGGGGTATCGCTGTAGGAGTATTTTCTCGTTTGGGATCCTGTTTGAGGTATATTAAGCAAGTCTGTAATACTGATTGAACAGTTTTAGATATCTCAGGCCAGTAGTATTTACTTTTAATAATTTGGCATATGTTTTGTCTTTTCCCGGTGTCCTGCCATCGATGGTTTTCTACTATGTCCTTTTGTAGTGACTTCTGTCACTACCATTTTGGGATTTTATCCTCCCCCTTTGATATAAAACATTGTCTATTATGGTAAAGGCCCCATACATTTTGGGATTCTCTTGTACTTGTTTTATTTTCTCTTGATCCACTGATCTTGTTTTTGAGCCCTGCAAATTAGGTAAAGCCTCCACCTTTTAACTTCACTAACTTTGCCTGAATTTTGTTCATCTTGTGGTCTTATTCCTTTCCAGGGGTCCCTCTTTTTGGCAGCAATTTTAGCCCCATTTATCGGCTTCTTCATTTCCCATTCCTCAAGCACGCCATAACCATACTTACTATGGGTGTGGGCTCTTACTTTGACTAGTGCTATCCTCCTGGGAGCTTTTCTCCTTCCCTTAAAATTGCTTTTTAGTAGCTGTCTGTGTCGCACATGTTCTCCTGTGGATGTTTTCATGTCCCTCCTAGCCCATATGGGCAACCATGTGGTTAATGAGCCTATGGCAAACTGTGAATCAGTCAAATTGTAAGTCGCTTCAAATGAACTGCTTTTTATGGCTTCATATATAGCAACTAACTCAGCGTATTGGGATGAGTCTCCGTGACAATTTAATAAGTATTGGCTGTTCCCCAGGTGGTCTGGTTTCATCATCATCTCCACTATTAAAATACACAGCAGCTCCAGTATAGGCACTTCCTTTTTCCCAGTATCTAGACCCATCAACACACAACATGGTATAAGCCTTACCATCGTCATGCCTCTCTATGAATGGAGATAAATATGCTTCCTGCTGCATGAGCTCTCCACAATCATGTGGTTCTCCTTGATAGTCTAAGTATTGCATCATATGGGGTTTGTTAAGTTTTTGTACTGTGACTTGTCTATCTTGTAAGGCAAGTAGCCATTTAGCCTGTCTGCTGTGGCTAACTCCTTTGGCTTTTCCCTCTATTAGTAATTTGATGGGTGTGTGAGTGGTTTGGATAGTTATGGGGCTAAAACCAACTATCTCTTCACAAGCCTGCACTGCCCATGCTATTGCCAACAAGGTTTTCTCACACTGGCTAAATCCCTGTTCTACTTTAGACAATTGTCTATTTAAGTAGGTTATGGGAACTAAATTATCCCAATGATTTTGTAATAGCACAGCTATTATGGTATTATCTGTTGCTACTGCTTGTATTATAAATGGCTTTGCATGGTCTGGGACAGCTAAAGCTGGGGCTTGCATTAATGCTTGTTTTAATTTTTTAAAGCACTGTAATTCTTCCCCCTCCCACATTAGCTTGTCCTCCTTTTGGGGGTTGTCTCGCAGTAGTGTGTACAGTGGCTTAGTGATTTCTGAGTACCCCTCGATGTAATCTCTACAGAAATTGGTCATTCCCAACAGTTTTCTGAGCCCTGTTACAGTTGTGGGTAGGGGCAATTTTTGTATAAGGGCGGCTCTTGCAGGGCAATCCTCCTACCTCTTTTTGACACTATTGGTCCTAGAAACGTTACTTCTGGTCTAGCAATTTGTACTTTTCTGGATTTATTTTAAGACTCTCTTTAGCTAGGGCTTTGAGCACACGGTCCAACAGTTGGGCATGCTCTGCCATGTTTTTGCTTTGTAATAACAAATCATCCACATATTGGACTACCTCATGTTCTAGTCCCTCCTCTTGGAGCACCTGTTGCACATATCGGTGGAACAGTGTTGGGGAGGAGTGGAACCCCTGTGGTAAGCGGGTAAATGTATATTGTTGATCTTTAAAGGTAAAAGCGAATTTATACTGGTCCTGTTGTCTAAGGGGTAAAGACCAAAATCCGTTTGCTAGATCAAGTACCGAAAAGACTTTACTGGTAGGTTTAAGTTTATTAAACATTTCGATTGCTGTGCTTATGATGGGGCTAACTTGTGGGGTTACTTTATTTAATCTCCTGTAATCTATGGTAAGCGATATTTACCATTGGTTTTTAACTGGCCAAATAGGGCTATTGGCTGTGGAACAAATAGTCCTTAACACCCCTTGGGACAATAAATCTTTTATTACTGGTTCTATTCCAGTTACTGCTTCCTGGGGGATGGGATACTGCTTGGTATGCCCAGGGTCAGGGCCCTCTATTGCTATCGCTGTATCGCTGACTACTCCACAGTCAGTACCAGACACTGCCCAGACACTGGGGTATTTGTCTATTATTTGTTGTAATTCTGTTTGACTTACCTCGGGTCGATTATACACCTTGTTAGATTTAACTGATGCCCAGATGTAACTTTCAGGTACTGTTGTAGTACCGTATCCTTTAATATTTACTTGGCGCAAACACTTATTGACCAAGTCAATAATTAGCGATGTTTCTTTAAGAGATCACTTCCTATTATGTTTTGCTCCACTAGGCTCCCTTCCATCATTATGAGTCTTCCTTTCCCACTACTTTAGTTCCCAGGGCAATTATTTGGGTAGCTAACATATCCCTGTGCTGTATGCCTCTGCACACCCCTCTATTTGTATGGGAGGTTTATCTGGATCTAATGGTATGTGCATAGTAGTAAGTGAGGCGGCTGCCCGGTATCAACCTAAAGCCATTACCCGCTTTTCTCCCACTTTAAGTGGTACGGTTGGTCGCCCTGTTTATCAAATGTTAATGCATTACACCATTGCGAATCAGCCCCTGGGCCTGGGCCCTATTCTTCGGTTAACTGCTTGACGCCGCCAGTCGCCTGACGCAGGCCTTCTACCATCAAATTTGGGGCGGGCGGTCGGCTTTTTGGCCGCCGTATTCAATATTGTCTGTAGTCTGTCCAGTCATCTCCTGTGCACTATCACCTCTGTGTCGTGGTCTGTCTGTTATGGCCTTTGTCTTTTTTATCCTCAGCCCCTCCCCAATTGTCGGGTCCTTGTCCTTGTTTACTCTCCTTTTGCCCAACAGTCACTCATTACATGCCCAGGCTTTTTACAATTAAAACACGTCCTAGTCTCCTTTGTGGCCCCTCGTTTGTCCAAGTCACAGCGGCCACTTTTGCTTTCGCTGTTTCTCATTAAGATAAGTCTCCAGGAGTGGCACCTGGGCCCTGCTGGGGGCCAGTTTACAACTGTCTCAAGGTGGATCCAAGTCATAGGTTCGGATCCACAAGTCCCCAAAGGTAGTATCATCCTCTGTGGGACAGTCTTGGCCCCATATCTCGATACACCTCAAACAATCGTGGGATAAAAACCGAGGACCCTCCCTCCTGGGGCTTGGTCTGTAATATCCTATCCCAATCCACCTCTTGGCGAGGCTGATTCTCTCGCACTCCCAATGGCTTCCCACTACCTCATTAAAGTCTGCCCATGAGTTGGCATTTTGCAATGCCCTTCATGGGTCCCTTATGTACCAGGCAGCATTGCCTCAGCCAGGGCTGCTGACAATTTAAACATCACTAACCTACATGCATCCTGGTTGGTTGTAGCCTTAGCGTGTAGTAAGTTGTTTGTTTTGTGCGTGGTTCAGGTAAGTTGGTTTTGTGATCGACAGGACCGATCATTTTCCCTAAATTCGTGATTTCCTCAATAGTCAAATCCTTTACGTGAGTCTCGGTTCCTCACTCCCTCATCTGGTTTTGGTGGAACCTTTATAATTTTCTTAACTTTTCTACCTTTTCGCCATCTCTTTCCATTTGTCCCATCCTGTTCCATCCCCACTGTCTCCTCCTGTTCTGTCCATTCCTCCCGTTCCTTCTTTTTTTTTTACCCTTTGAGTCGGCTAGTGGACGCTTGGTCCTCTGCCGCCTCTGCTTTTTTCCTTGCCTCTCTGATTTTTTCGTCATCCAAATCAATGGCATCCTTCACTTTTTTGGCTTGTTTCCCATACTTTTCCTCTAGCACTTGGTGTTTTTCCTCCTCTATTTTGTCCCCATTTTTTTTAGCATATTCCTTTTTTAGCATATGCTTGGTTTCTTGTAGTTTTAATTGTACCAGGAGTTGTTCCTGTTGGTGTCTAGTAGCTGCTGACATAGTGCCTCCTGTTAATGACACCCCCCGTGTCTGTACTGGAGCCATTTTAACCCTCACTGCTTCCTTCTCTTCCACATTTTGGAGGTTTTTTACCGAATTTTGTGCCTCTTGTATTTCTTGTATTTTATTTGCAGCATTTTGGAGCTCGCCGTAGAGGCGCCTAGTCTCAGCGGCGTGCTCTTGCGATTGCTGATCTAATTTAATTTGTAAGAGGGCACGATCTCTCTCTAACAGGCACAAATCTCCTTTTACTTTTATTAGTTGTGCCTTAAGGTCATCACGCTGTTGTTCTAACTCTTGATATTGACCCTTTGTAACACTGTCTTTATGTTCTAATGTTAAATTCATCAATCGTCTTACTAACATATCATTTCCATCTTTCTCTTCCTTTAACTGTATTAATTCTTTATTTCGGCAACACACAATGGTCTGATTATACTGCCACAACCCTTGCAATGCATTTGCAAAAATTTCTTTTTCATTTTTTACTTTCTCATTGTGGAGGGACACTTGTTATAATTGAGCCTGTTGATCATCAGGCACTGGTTCATATGCTCCCCCCTTTAGATGCTTCCCCAAAAAACGACCTATTATGGTTTCCATACTCATTTTTCTTATTTGCCTGCCTAGCCTCCACAGCTGGGCTCACCCGTGCACTGGTGCCCCAGCCTGTTTGGCTACGTCTTATGGCTCCCTGGTGAGGTCCGGCTTGCAAATCCCAGTACCTTCACTTACCTACTCTGCCCCATGAGTTCCTACAGAGTTAAGTATAACCTTTTTATTACTTTTAATTACTTTAAATAAATAAGAGAAGCATGCATCACCTGATTGTCAAGTGGCTGTGGCTGTCTGTGTGTACCTTTCCTTCTCGCTTTAAGCCAGCAGTAACACATCTCCGAGCGTCCTCACCCTGCTATGGGGCTGGCTGCCCAACCGTCCAGCAGCTAGACAGCCTCTTCAGCATGCAGCACCGACGATCCGAGTCACGGCACCAATTGTAAGCGTTGTGAAAAAACTATAGTTGGTAAATTACTAATTACAGGTACTTAGAAAGGAGACGAACGGAGACGAGACTGATGGCGGAAGAATTTAATGATTATAACAATAATCACAGCGTGAAGTTGTAGGTAGTGCATTCTTCAAATAACAGGCTGTACAAGCTTACTTATATAGTAAAAGCAATACATCTATTTTTAGAACTACTTATGATTGGTCAAAAAACAGCACACACATCAACTTATAAGGTTATAACATATTTTTCCTGGTATGAGTATGATCTCACCTCTAGTCAGTACAAAAATATAAGCAGAATACGTATATTTACCATATATGGTGGGCAACATGTGTTGTTACCACCAGTCACCAATAGTTCAGAGGAAAGAGATATATTTTCAGCTAAGACCTTAGACTGTCCATATAAGGGCAGTCAGTAAAGCTAATCATAAGGGATTTTGGACACTAGTCTGTGTCTGTGCTTGCAGTCACGTGAGGCCAGATATTACTTACTTCTAGCAAATTATAATGCTAAAAAGAAGCACATTAGTATTGCAACTGTAGCTTAGCTCCTTATAAGGGTTTATAAGCTTTTTAGCTCCATGAACCAGCATTTGCCATATACATAATGTTTTCAGACCAAAATAAGGTTAGGCCGCAATATAGGGGCAGACTTCTTTACCCCTTATTACAATGTCCACAGCTTCACACTCATCTAATTCCTTGGTTACCCAGTAAAATAATTTATCAGATTCATTTGGCATGACCCCCCCCCCCATGAATCCGTGCTGCCTTGGGTTTTGTAACCCATTGTATTCATGATATTCCACAATCCTTTCCTTCAGCAGTGGCTCCATTAACTTTCCCACCACCGATGTCAGGCTAACTGGCCTATAACTGGCAGCCTCTTCCCTGCTACCACTTTTATAATGTGGAACTACATCTGGCCGCCTTCAGTCCTCTGAAACCACTCCTGTTTCCTGAGCTCCCTCAATATCCTAGGATGCACCTTATCTAGCCCCATTGCTTTGTCCACTTTCAGATTACTGAGTCTGTACAGAATACTCTCCACGGAAAATGGACTAGTGTCCGGCTCCCTTCCTCCAATGCTCCTGTTACTTTTTTGGGCCCCACCCGTGAATACAGAGCAAAAGTATTTGTTCAGGATTGTCTGCCTTTTCCTGGTCCTCCTCTGCATAGTCCCCCCCCCTTTTTTTTTAAGCTTACCATCCCACCCCTGCTCTTCCTTCTTTCCCTTACGTACTTAAAAAATGTATTTTCCCCCATAGTCTTTGCCTGGGCTATTCTCTCTTCAGTTTGCACCTTTGCACTCCTTACTGCTGTCCCTGCTTCCCTCTGTTTCCCCTGAGACACCTCCCTGGCCTTCTCCCTCTGAGTCTCCTTATGCCTTCTGAAATGAAGTGGAATTGATGTAACTCTTGAAAATTATTGCACTTCAGCAAGAAAACTGATAAGCAAAATTGGCACAGACATGCCAAAATAGACTGAATTGTGCACAAAACAGATGCAGTTGCACAAAAATAGACGTGCATGCATGAACAGTGACACAAGGGGGCATGATTGAGGCATCTGTTCAATACCTTTGTTACAGATGCAGTATTTAGAATGCAAGGCACCGTGGCTTTCTGCAGTCTGGGGCATCATTTAGGAGTAGCCAGGGGTTGCAGACGAGATCCCTGCAATTTCTTTGCAACCCGTATGATCTTGATGTCAACCCACTGAAACCTCTAAAATATGGTTTTCCCAATATTTATAGAAAATGTGGTGGGTAGAGGAGTTTTGCATCCTCTATGATTCTGCTAAAAAATGGGCTTGTACAACCTCTAATATTCTGCTGAAATGATGCTACTGTCTGCAAAGAAACATAGAATTTTCTGGCAGATAAGGACCACTTGGCCCACCTAGTCTGCCCATTTTCCCTAACTACAGTATCACAGCAGATTCTGCTTGTACTCCAGCCCATCCCCCTTCTCCAAAAATTCCCTTATACCTATCCCATGCATTCTTGAACCCCACCACTGTAGTTGCCCCCTCCATCTCTGCTTGAAGGGTGTTCCAGGAATCCACCACTCTTTCTGTCAAGAAGTACTTCCTCACATTTCTTTTGAATCTACCTCCTCCAGCTTCATAGCATGCCCCCTTGTTCTTGAGCACCGTTTTTTCTGAAAAATACTTCTTTCCTTCCTGTACCTTTCATATCCTGCTGCGGTATTTAAATGTCTCTGTTATATCCCTCGTCCTCCTCCTGTCTTCTGGGGTGTACATGTTTAGGTCCTGTAGTCTCTCCTCCTAGGGCTTCTGATGCAGACCCTGCACCATTTTAGTTGCCTGGACTGCCCGTTCTCTGTCTCTGTCCTTCAGGGCATATGGTCTCCAGAAATGGACACAGTACACTATGTGGGGTTTTACCAGTGATCTATTCAGAGGCAACATGACCTGCCTATTACTGCAGGTGATACCCCTCCCTATGCACCCCAGCATCCCATTAGCCACTCCTCGAGTTTTCTCAGATCACTGATCATCCTTTACACCTGCCCCCTCCGAATGTCTACCCTATTGCGGATTTTGGTGTCATCCAGGCAGACCTTCCCTTCTGGCTGCTCTGCATTGTCACTTATAAAGACATTATCGAGGATTACTCCCAGCACTGATCCCTAAGGCACCCCACTAATCACCCTCCCTTCCTTGGAGTAAATTCCATTTACCACCACCTTCTGTCAGCTGTCCGCTAAGCAATTTCTTACCCAGTTTAACATCTTTGGACTTGCACCTAAGCTACCCAGCTTGCTTACTAGTCTCCTATGTGAAACAGTGTTGAACATGTTACTGAAATCTACGTAGGCTACATCCACTGCCCCCACTCTGCTCTAGTTCCTTGGTCACCAAGTCAAAGAAATCTGTCAGATTTGTTTTGCATCTCCCCATGCACCCTGACCGGCCAATCCTTCAGGTCACCTAGGTGCACCTCCAGGCTCTCCCCCCACCGTCAACCACTGATCCAAAATTGCAGCCTCCCCCCGGGTAATTTGACGTATCCCTTCATCGGACTGGGCCTTCCCCTTCGGGGAGAAGGTGGGGCTGGGCTGGCCTATCCAAAGTGGCCCGGGTGCTGCTGGGGCCAGTCCAGGCCGTCCAGGGCTTTGTGTCGGTGGGGGACCGGCAACTGTCATCTGTCTGGTCAGGGAGCCTCTTTCCTTGGTTTTCTCTCCCTTGGAGTGTGATGTGCCACAGGACATCTAGGCATGGGCCAACGTCCGTCACGCTCCTTCAGCAATGTCCCGACATGCTACCATGCCCCAGGCCTCTGACAGAGGTCGGCAAACACTGGACCGCGTACCTCCTCCCTCCTAGGAGATGGCAAGCAGTCATGGGATGCTCAAGCCATCTCCCCCCCCCCCACGGGCCCTCCAACACCTGTGTTGATTCCTGAAGCCGGGTTGTTGGTGTCACAAGTGGAAATCCAAGCATTGCACCAGCAGACCAGTATAATCTATCAGATTTGTTTGGTATGACCCCTCAGGTTTTGTAACCCGTTGGATTCAAGATATTCCGCAATCCTTTCTTTTAGTAGTGATTCTGTTAACTTTCTCACCACCGAAGTCAAGCTGACTGGCCTGTAATTGCCAGCCTCTTACCTGCTACCAATTTTGTGAAATTAGGACTACATCTAACCTCTTCCAGTCTTCCGGGACCACTCCTGTCTCCAGTGAGCTATTAAATAGGAGTGTCAGAGGTGCAATCACTACCTTCCTGAGCTCCTTCAGTAGCCCTTGGTGGGTCTAGTCTGGCCCCATTGCTGTGTCTTCTTTCAGATTTGTAAGTCCCTTCAAGACTGTCTTCTCCAAAAAACAGACTAGTGCCCTTCTCCCTCCCTCCAGTGCAGCTGTTACATTGGCCCCTCCCCGTCTCTTTCCTCTGTGAATGTTAAACAAAAGTATTTATTTAAGATGTCTGTCTTTTCCTGTTCCCCCTCTGCACAGTCCCCTTCCCTCCCTTCTTAACCTTACATGAGGTGTCAGTGTGGCTCAGTTGGTAGCACATCTGCCTCTGGACCAGAAGGTCGTGGGTTCTCGTCCCACACCAGGATTGGACTTGCACCTAAAAATCGCTGGCATCCGAATGCAGTATTGGGGGTGCTGTACTGCTGGGGTGTGCCGTCCTTCGGATGAGATGTTAAACCGAGGTCCCTTCTGCCCATCCTGGTGTTGTCCTGGTGGGTCTCCAGGTGGAAGTAAAAGAACCCAGGGCACTCTTCGCAAAGAGTGGGGAACATTCCCGGTGTCCTGGCCAGCATTCCCCTTCCCATAAACTGGTTCATGAAATTATTCAGGCTGTGTGTGGGTGGTGATGATGTGCGATATGGTCACAACCACACATTCAGTCACTTCACTACCAGTCTAGCATTGCTTGTAAAGCCCTTTGAATGTATGAAAAGTGCTATATAAATGCTGATTCTTCTTCTTCTTACAATCCCACCCTTGGCTTTCCTTTTTTTTGCTTACATGTCTAAAAATGTATTGTCCCCTTTTGTTACTGGTTTAACTGTTGTCTCTTCAGTTTACACTTTTGCACTCTTTACTGCTGTCACTGCTTCCCCTGATACATCTCATTATCCTCCTCCTCCCACTGTGTCTGCTTGTATTTCCTGAATGCTACCTTCTTAGCTTTTACCTTTTCGCCACCTCTTTGGAGAAGTAAAGTGGTCTTTTTTTCCTCTGTCTTTTGTTCTGTTGTTTGACACTGACATTTCTAGGGACATGGATATGTTGTTCATCCACACTCATTGGCAGTATCCTTGCCGCTTTAAATCTTGCCGGAAGGTCTTCAAGCTTGCTCCTTCCACCCACCCGGGTGGTATAACTCTCGGCTCCGCCCCATGACGCCAGATCTTCCTTACCGCTTGGAAGCTCAGGTTCCCTCCTTAACGCTCTGCGTTTGCGACTAGTTCCTATTTCTCCGTTTGCGGATTTAAAAATAAAATTTTGCAAAAGACTTTCATCTTCTATCTCGCTGACTCGCGATGGACAAATCGACTCCAGTTTCGGAGATGCCCATGCGGGCAGAAGATGTCTCGGACGGATCCTCACTCACGTGTGTATACTGCTTAGGCCTTGAGCACGACCCGCGGGCTTGCGACCTGTGCTCATCTTTCATCGACCTACGTCCTCGAAGAACCGTGCTGCCCGATTGCAACTGGGCGTCCGAGCGTTCCCTCGGTGAAGTCCGAGGAGGCCGGTTGGCGGTGTCATGCGCCGGCGGTCATGGATCGCTCGAGCGGATGGTCGCCCTCGAAGAGGAGGCGGCGCGGGCCGTATCTTCCTCGGCCGCGGCATTTATCCCGCTCTCTCTGGGTTCTTCCTACACGGCTTCTTTAAGGAGCTTTGTCTGTCCCTCTCCACTAAAGGAGAAGGGCCTGCGTCTGCTGGACCTTATTCTCGGTCCAAAAAGAGGGACAGGGGTAAGTCCCTCCGTCGACGCTCTTGGGAGCGGGAAAGGTCCCTTTCCCCGGGCCGTCGACCGTCGGCTTCGGTCGACCGCTCGGCTTCGGCCACTGGCCTCACGGTGTCCCCGTCAGGTCAGTTGACCGAGACTCCCACCGATGAAGTCGAGATTTTTCTTGACCCATTGGACGGGCTGTCGCCTTTAGCAGCCGAGATTCCCCTCTCCCCGGTTCCCCCGGGAGGAGTTGAGGATCCCGTGGGCTCGCCTGTGCCTCCGGTTCCGGAGCCCTCGGATGGACCATCCGAGCCGAAGGGAGTGCCGGTTCCGGCCGACACCTCCCCGCACCGACCTCGGAAATTCCGGGACTCTCGGTCTCGGTCTCGGACCTCTTCGCGGTCCAGCCGATCCCACCGTCATAGGCGGTCTCGGTCTCGGCACCGCGGTGAGCGGCGTCGCCGCTCGTCCTCGTCCTCCTCCTCGGATGAGGGGAGGCTTCGGCGTAAATTACGTCGACGGTACGAGGACCTTATGTTGCAACAGCTCCTCCTGGCCGGGAATAAGCCGACTCCGTCGCCTTCCCCGGCCATTAAGTGGCTGTCACCGGAACGGCCGACACAACCCCTCGACTTGTCCGAGGAGCCTATACCCAGGCCGGTTGTTCGGCCAAAACCAGCTGCTCCACCGATTCCGGTGGAACCTCCGCCTCCACAGCCACCAATTGGGGCTCCGACCAAGGATTCTCGGTCGGCTAAGGGTTTACCCCATCGGCTTTCAGTTACCCTCACTCCCGACCGACCTCGGCAGGTGAAGGGTGGCTCAGGCCAGAGGCAGCTCTTCGAGGACTCTTCCGAGTCCGAAGATGATTCCTCCTTCTTCTCCAAGCGACTGGACTTGGAGTCTTCAGGAGGTCAATCAATGGACGATAGCCCGTCGTCCTTCCTAGGACTGCTTCGGCTCATCTCGGAGTCTACCGGGATGGAGCTCGAACCCGTTTCCAAACGGGCCAGGTATCCCCTCACGGAGATTCTGGACCGAGGGGATTCTCCGACGGAAGCCTTTCCGGTGGCCGAGGCCATAGTGGGTCCGGCACTGGAGCTTTGGCAGCGCCTGCTTCCTGCCCTGCGCCTTGCCAGGATGGCCAGGAAGTATCGCGGTCCCTACGGTTCCTTGTCCGGTTTTTGAACACCTCTGCTGAGGGTTGTTACCGACAGCGCTTTCCGTGCGCCCGGCAACGCCAGGATGTGGACAAACCTCCTGACAGGAGTCCAAGAAATTGGACTATGTCGGGTGAAAAGTCTACGCTGCGTCCTCTCTCGGCCTTCGTCAGGCCAGTTCGGCCGTCCTCATGGCACATTTTTCTCATGCCCTGTTGGGCTCCCTGGATGAGGTCATCCCTCATCTTCCCGCCGATCTGCAGACTACGGTTAAGCAGGTGCGGGACCAGGACAGGGCAGTGGCCAAACAGCAGCTCAGACTGCTTTGGATATAGGGACTCACCAGTGCCAGATCGGTGGCGGCCGAGTGGCTATGCGTCGAGCTGGTGGCATTGAGGATATCCACCTTTACTTCGGATACCCAGCACAAGTTGGCGGATGTTCCCTTTGGGACTGACCTCTTTGGCCCTGGGTGGAAGGTCACCTGCAGAGGATCGAGAAGTCAATGCCACCTGGACTCGGTCTCTTCCGCTCAGAAGGACAAAGGGCAGAAACCACAGCCTAAGCCCTTTTTCGTCCTGTGCCCCGTGCTACCGGCCCAGCAACGTCAGGGCCAGCAGGCTCGGCCTTGGCATCCCAAACCCAAGCCGCGGCTTCCCTAACGGAGGGAGGCAGGGAGGCCCAGGAGGTCCCTCGGCGGTCCCTCCTCCAAGCCTGCCCAGTGACCGGGCTGAGGGGTGTCGCCCCATCCCCCGCCACCTCACCCCTGGGTCCCCCCGTGTGGGGACGGCTCCGGCACTTCCGTTCCGCCTGGTCCGCTGTTACCACGGACAGGTGGGTCTTGGAGGTGGTGGGAAGAGGCCTGCCTCTGGAATTCGAGCAGGCACCACCCTTCAGAGCCGTCGCCCCTCGGGGGGCTTCGGGATCCCCAGCCTCACTGGCGGCTCGTCGAGCCGACATCGCTGTCCTCCTCCAGAAGGAGGTGGTAAGAGAGGTGGTGGACCCTCCTTCAGACCCAGGGTTTGTGTCCAGGTACTTCCTGGTTCCGAAACGGACGGGGGGCTGGCGCCCCATTCTCGACCTACACGACCTAAACAAGTTCCTAAGGTCTCGAACCTTCAGGATGGTCACTCTGGCTCAGATAATACCATCCTTGGAACGAGGCGTGTGGTTCTGCTCTCTGGACTTGCAGGGCGCGTTTTCCGTCCCTATCAGTCCGTCTCGAGATTCCTTCGCTTCGAGGGAAGGATCCCTCTTCGAGTTCAAGCCATGCCCTTCGGACTGTCTCCAGCTCCCAGGGTCTTCACCAAATGCATGGCAGTGGTGACAGCATTCCCTCTTGGCCTTGAGGGTCCGGTGTACCCTTCACCTGGGCGACTGGCTGATAGCAGCTCCCTCCAGGGAGGAGGCGGAGTGGTCCAGAGATCTGGCCCTCCAGGTCTGCTCTCAACTGGGCCTCCTTATCAACGAGGCCAAGTCGGAACTCGAGCCGAAGCAGGTGATTCTATTCATCGGGCGCAGGCTCGACTCTCTTCGAGCCAGAGCGGCTCCGCGGGACAGGGCCGAGGTTCTTTCCTCCTTTTCCGATCATTTCTGGTTGGGCAATTGCGCCTGCCGGGACTTCCTGCGCCTCCTGGGTCTCATGGCGGCCTGCACCAGCGTGGTCCGTTGGGCCCGCTGGAACATGCGTCCCCTTCAGTGGGGACTGGCCAGCCAGTGGTCACAACGCTGCGATCCTTGGACCAGCTTGTGTCGGTGACACAGGGGATGTGGAACGCTCTCCAGTGGTGGACCATTCCAGATCATTTGCAGGAGGGCATCCCGTTCGTCCGCCCCGAGCCGACGGTCTCTCTATCGACCGATGCCTCTCTGATGGGTTGGGGTGCCCATCTGGGGGAACACCGGGCTCATGGCCTCTGATCCTCGCGGAGTCCCGATGCCACATCAACCTGCTGGAGCTCCGAAAGGTCCGCCCAGCTCTCACCGCCTTTGCTCCGTCCTCCGGGTCAGTGGTCCGGTCACGACGGACAATACCACGACCATGTATTATCTGGAACCGCCAGGGGCGGGACGCTGCCCATGCTTCTATGCAAGGAAGCTCTCCGCATTTGGTCACTCGTGGCGCAGCCTGGAGGCGGATCTCCTAGCCATTCACGTGGCAGGAGCCTCCAACACCCTGGCCGATGCCCTGAGCCGGATAGGGGCTGCATCCCACGAGTGGTCTCTCCTGCGGAGGTAGTACAGCATCTGTTCTCCCTTTGGGCACACCTCAGGTGGACCTGTTTGCCTCCATGGAGAACGCGAGCTGAGTCTGTTCCATGCCCCCCTCAGCAGGGCTCGCTGCAGGGGGATGCCTTCTCGAGGCAATGGACCCCGGGCCTCTTTTACGCCTTTCCCCCATTTCCCTTGATCCACAAGGTGCTTCTCAAGGCGAGGAGGGACAAGGCGCAGGTGATTCTGATAGCCCCAGACTGGCCTCGCCAGTTCTGGTACCCAGATCTCCTCAGTCTCAGCTCCAGGACTCCGCGGCAGCTTCCAGCTCGCCCGGACCTGCTCTCAGTCAATCAGGGGAAGGTGTTCCATCCGGACCTTCAATCCCTGCACCTGACGGCCTGGTTCCTGGACTGCCAGAGTTCCAGGCCTTGGGTCTTTCCGACGAGACTCTCAATGTAGTTGAGGCGTCCTGTAGAGTCGACCAGAAAATGCTATGCCTTCAAATGGAAAAGGTTTCCATTTGGTGTCAGAAGCAAGGGCTTGGACCCTTCCTCCTGTTCCTTGGCAAGCATCTTGGACTATTTATGGTCCTTTCTAGTCAAGGGCTTAGGTCGAGCGACCCTAAAGGGTGCACCTGGCAGCCATCTCTGCTTACCAGGCGTGGGCGGGAAGCAGTCGATGGCGCAGAGAGAAGGTGGTCTGCGCTTTTTCAAAGGCCTTGATCACATTTCCCCTCCAGTGCGGGAACCCCACCTCCGTGGGATCTACTGCTGGTACTGGCAAAGCTCATGGGCAAGCCATTCGAACCTATGCACAGGTGTGCTCTCTCTCACCTGTCGTGGAAGACCGCCTTCTTGGTGGCTATCACGTCAGCCAGAAGGATGGGAGAGCTCCAGGCGCTTTCCATCGAGTCTCCTTACCTGGTCTTCCACAGGGACAAGGTTGTCCTGCGCCCCACCGAAATTCCTTCCGGAAGGTGGTGCCGGAGTTTCCACCTTAACCAGGTGTTGACTCTGCGGTGTTCTACCCCAATCACACCTCGGAGGCCGAATATAGGCTCCATACTCTGGACCCTAGAGGCGCTCGCTTATTATAAGGGCCATGGCTGAAATTGGGAGAGGTTCGCCAGCTGTTTGTCACCCACGCTGAAGCCGCAGATCTGGCAGACCTGCAGCCAAGCGGACGATAAGCAGGTGGTAACCTCCTGCATAGATCTCTGTTATAAGTTGGCGGGCATGGAGCCTCCCAGAGGGATAAGAGCTCATTCTACCCGCCATACTGCTGAACGGTGGCTGCTTCCAGGGCGCCCTATCCAGGAAATCTGCAGGGCTGCTACCTGGAAGTCAGCAAACACCTTCATTACCCACTACCACATCGACCTTGAGTCACGCCGGGATGCTGGTTTTGGGGCCTCGGTTCTCCAGTCTCTCTTTCCCAAGTAAGTATATGGGGGTGTGCGTCTTCCTCCCTCCTCCCGGAGAACTGCTAGGAGTCTGCCAATGAGTGTGGATGAACAACATATCCATGTCCCTAGAAATACAGGTTACTCACCTGTAACAGGAGTTCTAGGAATGGTATATGTTGTTCATCCACACGACCCACCACCTCCCGCTTCGACGCACAACCTGAGCTTCCAGCTGGCCAGATCTGACGTCATGGGACGGAGCCGAGAGTTATACCACACGGGTGGGTGGGAGGAGCAAGCTTGAAGACCTTCCGGCAAGATTTAAAGCGGCAAGGATACTGCCAATGAGTGTGGATGAACAACATATACCATTCCTAGAACTCCTGTTACAGGTGAGTAACCTGTATTTTTTGCCTTTACTGTGGTCTTCTTGAGTTTTCCCCACTATCCCTCCACCCAAGCCTGGTCATCCCCCGGCCAGGTCATCCCTGAGGCATTCACCCATCTTTTCAAAATTCGCCATCTTGAAGTTCAGGACCCTCACCTTTGTGTGGTTCAATTCCGTAGCTATCCTTACATTGAATCACACTGTACAGTGATCACTGGTGCCCATGTGCCCCCCACCCCCACTTTGACTTCTGCAGCGCTGTCCCTGTTGGCGAGTACCGGGTCCAGCATTGCCCTGTCATGAGTGGCTTCACTGACTAGTTGCCTGAAGAACTCCCCCTGCAGGGAGTCCATAATATCCCTGCTTCTAGCTGAAGTTGCTCCTGGGATGCTCCAATCTACGTCTGTCAGATTGAATTCCCCCACCAGCAGCACCTCCCCCTTTTCTGCCATCTTGCCAGTGGCTTCCATCAGTATTGTATCTAACTCCTCCATTAGTATCTAACTCCATTAGCTTAAGTGCATAAACTATTCTTTAGCTGGACCGTGGAGCTAAAATGATGTGCAGACCAATTGGCTCCTGGCGAAACATCACGCACGATGCAGGCTGTCAAACCCACACAGCTTGCTGTGGCTGACCCACTGCTTAAGCATCATTCTGATTTATAGTCCAGGGCTTTGGGAGACTTTCACTTTGACACAGTCTTTTATACAGCATGTCATACACAACCTGTTCAGGTGCTCCCAGTGAAGCTGTGATGTGCTTTGTTGTCCGCTTTAAAACCTGCAGGCAGTGTGGGATGGGGTGATGGGTGGAGGAAGCGCATCTGGTTGGAGTTTCTATTAAAGCAGCAATTTATAAATCTGAGCATTGCAGCTGACATGTCTGCCTTGTGTGATTTTACTTTTCCAACTTCTTCTTTTGACAACTATTGGCTTTTAGACTGGTGTTGATAAAAAAAAAAAAAAAAAGAAATGAGCTAGCACTTAAGAAAGTAAGAGGTCCTTATCTGCTGATAACTTATATGTATGTATGTAAGTATGTTTGTATGTACTGAAGGCACATTGCATTATTTAAAACTTTCCAACGGTAGGTACAGTATTTTGTGAGTCACAATTCTCACTTCACGTGGCCCCCCCTTCGTTTTTTTATTCTCTTTTTTAGTCTGTGCTCAACCCAGATTAGTTTACTTTTCATGAAGCTATAGGGTGCATTTCTTTTATTATTAAGCAGTAAGACACAACAGGGTCTTTGTTATTGAGTGACAAGGGCACTCCAGAAGTGCATTGTGAGGCGTGATGCATCCGAGTGCCTTAAACAAACCAAAAAGTACCATTGTTTTTATTTTATAATTCTTGTCCGGGAATGGCACACTGAGCTGACGATCATTTCCAGGTGCGTTCTGGGTGCACAGGAAGGTTAAGTGAGTTGCTCAGGGTCACACAGTATGTAAGTGGTTGTTGGAATCAAACCCAGATCTGATGATGCACCATGCTCATCAATAGCGCATTGCTCTAACCTCTAGGCTAAACTACCTGTGAAAGATCTTTTACCTTTAATCCTATCAAGCTCTGGAGTTAATTTCTATTATCTTTGTTGCAGTGCAGCTCATAATTGAAGTTTAAATATTTGTTAAACTGTACATTAATTCAACCTGCCGATGTCATTGCGTTAACATCAACTAGTGTAATGGTTGCAGTGCATTGTCTTGTATCCATTTTTATATTTTATAAATTCATGCTTACTATGCTGTCATTTCTCCTGGATCGCTCTTGCAGATGGACAAGTTTCTGCTTAAGAGTCGACCTGGTTATTAAATGCAAAAGCAATCAAGCAATAAGGTCGATCACTGGAGGAGGAGGAGTTTTAGTTACAGAGGCTTTGAGCTCAGTAAAATGCAAACAGTACACTGTCAACACATTTCTTATTATAGTGAACTGCACAGTGCACACGCAGCAAAGTTAATTTCAGGAAGTGTCTGACATAGTGCAGGGTAATTTCAGGGAGCAGGGGAGGGGCCTCAGACAAGTGGAACTTATGATGGCTTTTTTTGTGTTACCTGTGTATGGTCGGGGAAGAGGCAAGGGTACTCCTCACCAGGGCATTTAACAACTGGTTGAAGGCAAGGTGCACAGAGGAGGGCTTTTGCTACATTGGGGATCGGTGGCCAACTTTGGAGAATATACACCTCCATATGGAAGGTGGCCTGCATCCTTCCAGGAAGGGGAGCACAGTCCTTGTTGGGAGCTTTAAATGCTCTTGGATGAGCATTTAAACTAGCTGGGGGGAGGCAGTAAAACTAAGGGAGACAACAAATGCCCCCCAACCACATGACGGAGCATCATGGAGGGAGGGCCTGAAGGGAGGAAACTACCTTAAGGCAGGGATGCTAGAAGGCAGGAGTGGCCACAAGACAGAGGAAAGGGGAGGTATAAGTCAGGTAAGTGAAGGTAAAGAGGTGAAAAAGACAGGGAATGGCGAGGGTAAAAAGGGAGGCAGTGGGTAAGGGGAAATTCAGGGAACAACACCGGCAGGAACGGAGAGGATGCAGGGGAGCAGGCTTGGGAAACTAAAGTGTGGAGAACCATGTGCACCAATGTACAGAGTCTTGGAAACAAAACTCAAGCCATCATGGTGGAGACTGACCTGGATTTAATGGCCATAATGGAGTCAGGGTGAACTGAGTACCATGACTGGGATATGGCTATACCTGGTTACTCTGTTCAGGAGAGACAGGGCAGAGAGGAGGGGTTGTATTATATGTGAGGGAAGGAATCAAGGCCATTGAGTTATGGGGCACCTAAAGAAAAGGGATGGGCTGGATGTGCTGTTGGTCATCCTGGAGGCAGGCTCTGGGGCTGCTATCTGTACTGAAGTGGTGTTCTAACGGTTGGGGGGGACGGACTATTAGGGAGTAACAGGAAGGGGGGTAGATGCAAGTTCATTTTCAGAGGAAAGCATCTGGAAAGGACTTGCAGCTCTGAAGTTGGACAAGGCTATGGGACCAGATGTGATACACCCAAGGGTACTAAAAGAACTCAGGGAGGTGCTAGTTGCCCTTCTGACAACCTTATTCAGCAGTTCACTGCTAACAGGCATGGTTCCAGAGGACTGGAGAAGGGCTGACATGGTCCCTCTATATAAGTGGCAGCAAGGAAGAGTCTAGCAACTATAGGCCAGTCAGTCTTACTTCAGTGATGGGGAAATTCATGTAAACCCTGCTAAAGGAAAGACTGAGTATGTTGAACCCAGCAGGCTGCAAGACCACAGGCAGCATGGATTCACAGTTTGGGGTCATGCCAAACAAATCTGATAGATTTGTTTGACAAGGTGACCAGGGAAACAAATTAGGAGAGGACAGTGGACATGGCCTATCTGGACTTTAGCAAGACCTACACTGTGCCACACAGAAGGGATCCAGAGTGGTGCACTGGGTTAGAAACTGGTTAACGGATAGGACGCATAGTGTGGCGGTTAATGGCACTCAGTCTGATGATGTAAGGGTGACCAGCAGGGTGCCGTAGAGCGCAGTTCTGGGACCAGTCCTCTTAAATGTCTTCATAAGTGACATTGCAGAAGAACTGGAAGAGAAGATATGCCATTTTTCAGATGATACCAAAATTTGCAATAGGGTGGGCACTTTGGAGGGGGGGTGAGAATGTACAGGGATCTTAAGAAACTAGAAGAGTGGTCAAGAGCAGGGCAGTTGGAGTTCAGTGCCAAAAAGTGCAAAATCATGCACCTAGAGCATAGGAACCCAAGAGCTGAATATAGGATTGGAGGGGGAGGTACTCAGTCGCTAAACAGGAAAGGGACCTTGGGGTTATCATATCCAATGACCTCAAGATAGCAGGGCAGCTTGACAAAGCAGTGGGGTATGGCTAATGGGATGTTGGAGTGCACATGGTTGGCCCTATTAGCTGAGAGGTGGCTCTCATTTGTAGCGATGGTAGATGACAGATGCATTGTACAGGCATGAAAATCTCCTCCCATAGGAGTAAATGGGCACGTCCCTGTGCTCTCCCTGGAAGGATGTCAGAAAACGTCCAAGCGCAGGGGCATGGTGAGCAGATCAGGAAGTGGAAGGGATCGGCTGGCAGGTGGTTCGATCAGAGTTACGATCCCTTCCCTCCCATACAGGAGAGCAATAAATTGCAAACCCTATCTCCACTGCACTTGGTTCAATTTTTTTTTTTTTTTTTATTATTCCCTATGTAAACGACTTTAAACTTTGCAAGTAAAACTTATCTTTTCAGGTAAAACATCCCATGTACTTATGTTGACTCCTATCTTCTGTACTGACATATTAAATGTTGATATATGAGCATCAAAAATGTAATTGTATTTACCATTTTCTGTTTTCTTGGAAAGAGAAATGAGACAAAATCAAGGGAATATACTGCTGAAATATGGTTACCCTGGATGCCACATGGCAAATTTGTAGTCCACAAATCCTGGATATTTTATGACTTAAGTACTAAAAAATGTTTTTTTTTTCTTTTTGGAACTGTGTCTAAAGCTTGGCATATTTGAGAAACAATGCTTTTTAGTAATTGACTGTATTAAGATACATCAGGTTGCTAGCAGAGCTGCTTGATTCTGTTGAGGATGTCACTGCGTTTGGTCAGGATGTTGAAAGGTTTTGAAGGCAAGCTGCGCAAATCGGCTGATGGAGAAACCTCAGATTAGGTCCCAGACTAATGGCAGAGGTTGGCAGCACTCGGTAGCCTAATGAGAGCACAGGAAACCTGCTGGTGTGCCTGAGATAGCCATGGACGTGTTTCTTTATTGGAAGTTATGACACAGAAATCACAGGACTTAAAAGTGTAGTAAAAGGTATACAGATTTTTATTCAAGTCTAAAAGCCCTAATTGGTGGGCTACCCATCAGCTGTTAAAAGGACTCGGGTATGTCCAGTGTTCCTTTAATGAATGGATATAGAAACCAGACAAGGGCCAGTACACACATGGGGTGCATGTGTAAAATGTGGCCAGTTTAGAATAAGAAATCTCTAGATAATGCATCACGCAGAGGTGCGAAACGTTGGATGAGCTGTTAGTGAGAGTACCTCCTTGCTCAACCATGCCAGCACTTTTTGTAATTTGAAATCGCAGCGTTTTACTTCTGCAGCGTTGTTGCCAGCCTCAATCCTAGCAGCCAAGTTTGGAGTAATACCGTTTGATATATACAGAGATAAGATATGGAAGCATGCAGATGGTAAGTGCTGTGTTTTCTTGATTACATAGATGAATGGATTGGGGTAGAAATTAAGAAAATAATCTGGTGTTGCAGGTGAAATACCAAAAGCCTAAATTTAGTATTGTGTCTCAATATCCGGTATTCTGTCTTGGAGAAGTGATAGTTCAGTCAGAATACTAGCGTGATGAAAATGGTATTCCACTTTGAAAACATGTATGCAAAACAGGGCTTAATGCCATTATTTTATATTCCTGTTTATATATAATCGAACACAAGGAGATTTGATATATAATCTAACACAAGAAGATTTATTTAATTTTATTTTAGAGTTTAACTAGGTTTGCTCAGATGAGATGCTGCACCTTGCTTTTGGAGGAATCCTGCTTTTAACCAGTTTTACACCTTGGTGGAGTGAGTCACAGAGGTCAGGTGACTTGCATAAGATCAGAGAGTGAGTCAGTGGCTGTTGTATGAGTCAGGCCTAGAATCTTCTACTTCACAGTCCTCTATGACCACTGGATCACATTACTTCCGAGTGAACTTTTTGTGTATACTTTTTTATATGTGTTCAACTCTGCCGGCCTCTGCCACTTACCTGGTCACTCAGTGCTTCCATGGAAAGCATGTCCATGGCAGAGGGCATTTCCTCCATGGTGGGTTCCTTGGGGGTGCATTGCCAGCCATGACCTCCCCCTGGGCCTTTCTGTGTGTGGGGGCACCAGTGGACAGTAAGGAGTAGTGGGGCCTGAGAGTGCAGGCTTCATGCTGCCACGTGCTCGGTGTTTCTGTCTCTGTTTCTCCCCGCATTCAGGATGAGGCTGGCTAGGGCTCCATGGCACACGCATACTATTGCATGTCTTGGCACGAGAGCCAGACTTCGTCCCCCTACCACTCCCCTATCCAGCTACACCACTGCCCGTGGTACCTCCCAGGAGGAGCAGTATGTTTTATTTATTTTTTAATTAGAAAGAATTTAATTACAATGACCTTTGAGCTAAGAGCTTATTTACAGAGGTTCCTTGTCAGTACAGAAACTACAGTTACATAGACAAATAAACATATAAGCAGTTATTATATACAAGGAGGCAATCAGATGATACAGTGTAAGATCTTCGCTAGCTACAGACTAGAGGAGTAAAAAATGCAAAAATGTTAAGACAGTTCTTGTCGTAAGTGCTGCAGATGGGAAAAAATAACAATTGTTGTTTTTTTTTTTTTTTTGTAAGGATGGTGGGCCTATAACCAGCGCCTCTTGAGAAGGACATGACCAACAGAGGGAATGATGAGAGGTGGGAGTGTGCGATGAGAGGGTGAGGAGAATGACCAACAGAGAAAAACATGGGTTGCGAGGGAGGAGAGAAGGGTATGGGTGGATTTACAGAGGGCGAGGCCTTTGCTGCATGGTATGTGGCTAGGCGGAATCAAGGGAGAAGTAGAGGGAGAGGAGGGCCAAAAGGAGGGGAGGGGAGGGAAGGGAGGTGGAGAAAAATCTGGAAGGGGGTGTTGTAGGAGAAAACGTGAGCTGTGGGCTTCAGAAAGAGAGATGGGGGCTATATATTATGTTCATTGGTCACAGTTACTGATAGATATAATACATCAACAGTACTACAATTACTGGTTGAGGAATTATATATTATGTGCAACATCCACAGTCAGTGGTTAATGTAAGTAGGGCACAAAGCTTAGTTTTAAAATGACCTAGTTTGGTTGCAGACAGGATTTCTTTGGTTAGTGTATTTAACCAATGGGGCGCCCAATACTCGTAGCATCGTTGGCTTTGGGAGGTCCGCTTGAAATGGATTAAGAAGGATTGGCTGTTAATACCGATGGTACTCCTAACATTGTTAGACTTGTTTAGTAGGTTCTGAATGTCTGGGGGAGTTAAACCCATAGTGGATTTCGTGGCCAGTAAGCATACCTGGTACTTTATCCTGCTGTCTAGGTTTAGCCAACCAGATTGCTCATATAGCTGACAGGTGTGGGACAGGTGATGTGCTCCCAGCACAAGTCTGCATGCCTTATTGAGCATCATTTTTAAACGCTTGAGGGCTGAGTCAGTTGCGGCGCAATACACCACCAGTCCATTGTCTATTACAGACAGAACTGAACTAGTCATTGCTAGATTTAGCACTTCACTGGTGAGGCACTGTATGTTCCTGTGGAGAACTCCTAGTTTGGCATTAGCTGCTTTGGCAACGAGATTGATATGCTGGGTACAAGTGAGAGAACAGTCAAGGGTAACCCTCAGGTACTTGAAGGTTTGCACCATTCCGAGTGGTTCATTATTGCAGTTTATTACATTCAGGCGATGGGTCCTATTTGTGCTATGAGAGGAGGCAAAAAGTATGATTTTGTTTGTTTTTATAGTTAAGCAGCAGTTGTGATTTCAAAAACCACGCTTCGATAGCAGAGCAGTTAGATTGCATTCAGTTTTCTAATGCTACTGGATCGGTGTGGCTTCAGTATAGTACTCCATTGTCTGCATATAGTAAGAAACATAGAAACATAGAATTTGACGGCAGATAAGGACCGCTTGGCCCACCCAGTCTGCCCATTTCCCTACCTACTGGATAAGCTGCAGATCCTAGTTAACCAGCAGCCTAATTCTTCCTACCCCCACCTCCTAGAATGGCCTTATGACTGTCCCATGCATGCTTGAATTCCACCACTGTTTTTGACTCCACAACCTCCTCCGGAAGGCCGTTCCATGCATCCACAACCCTCTCTGTGAAAAAATACTTCCTTAAATTACCTCTGAGCCCCCATCTTCAAATTGTGCCCTTTGTTCTTGCACACTCTTTTTTGAAAGATGCTACCCTCTTGACTTTGTTGATTCCCTTGAGGTACTTGAAAGTTTCTATCATGTCCCCCTCTCCCTTCTTTCCTCGAGGCTATACATATTAAGCTCCTTTAGTCTCTCTTCATATGTCTTCCAGTGCAGACCCTGCACCATTTTAGTTGCCCTCCTCTGGACAGCTTCCATCCTGTCTATGTCTTTGCAGAGATTGGGTCTCCAGAACTGCATGCAGTACTCCAGATGGAGTCACACCAGCTGTCTGTACAGAGGGATAATAACTTCCTGTTTTCTACTGGTGATGCCTCGCCCTATGCATCCCAGTATCCCCCCCCCAGCCCTCCTTGCTGCCCTCTCACATTGCTTGCCCACCTTTAGGTCATCTGATATGACTACCCCCAGGTCCCTTTCCATATTTGTTGTTGTTAGTATCTCACTCCCCATTGTGTACTCTTCCTCTGTGTTTTTGTTTCCCAGGTGCATTACCTTGCACTTCTTAGCATTGACTCTAAGCTGACATACATTTGACCATTCCTCTAACCTTGCCAAGTCCCTTCTTATCCTTTCCACCCCACCCTGTGCATCAACTCTGTTGCAGATCTTTGTGTCATCTGCAAAGAGACATACTTTTCCTTCCAGCCCCTCTGCAATGTCGCTTATAAAGACATTGAAGAGGACCGGTCCTAATACTGAACCCTGCTGTACCACACTAGTAACCCCCTTTTTCTGAGTGGACTTATTTACTATTACTCTGTGTCCTATTCTCCAGCCAATTCCTTTACCCAGGCCGTCATCTTGGGACCCACTCCCAGGCTGGCTAACTTGTATATTAATCTTTTGTGTGGGACTGCGTCAAATGCCTTGCTAAAGTCTAGGTGGGCCATGTCCACGGCCCCTACCTGATGTACTACTTTGGTCACCCAGTCAAAGAAATCTATCAGATTCATCTGGCATGACCTTCCCGCTGTGAATCCATGCTGCCTAGGGTCCTGTGCCCCTCTGGCCTCTAGACACTCAACAATTCTTTCCTTCAGAAGTGATTCCATCATTTTCCCTATCACTGAGGTTAAACTAACAGGTCTGTAGTTTCTTGATTCTGCCTTGCTCCCACTTTTGTGAAGGGGAATCACATCTGCCCTCCTCCAGTCCTCGGATACCACCCCATCCTCCCATGATTTGTTAAAGAGGGTAGTCAGTGGTGTCACTAGTTCTACCCTTAGTTTTTTGTCATTAACTGCTAGTGGTAGTTGATTCAGAAACAGACTGAAGAGCTGGGGACCCAGGATGGATCCTTGAGGGACCCCAGTTACTACATCGTGGCTGTCTGTGAGGACATCTATAATTTTCACTCTTTGAACTGTCTCAGAGAGGTAGCTATTAAACCAAGTTACAGATTCAGTGGATAGGCCAGTGTGCGAATGTTGGGTTAATAGTAGGTCTTGGTTAACTGTGTTGAAGTCCTTGGTGAGGTCAGAGTAGGTTGCCCTCACCAAGAGCCCCCGATAAAATGCATTGTGTATGTACCCTGTAAATTCAGTTAGGGCAGTAGTGGTACTGTGCTGCTTTCTGAACCCATGTTGTTCAGGACACTGTATCTAGTATTTGTCAAGGTACTCGATAACTTAGTCGTACATGATGCATTCTAATGCTTTGGACAGTGGGGGGAGGCTTGAGATAGGTCTATAATTAGTGTGGTTACTTCTACCCCCACTTTTGAATACTGGCATTACCACTGTGTCTTTCCATAGTCGAGGGAATTTACCAGATATAAGTGATAAGTTCAGGATGCTTATGAAAGGTGGGAGGATCACATCTAGAGTGAGTGAGTGCGACAAGCTTAAGGTCAGGCGGGTCGCTACTTGCTCTCGCCTTGTCGAGGACTTGGGAGAGGTGTTTTTTGGCCTCAGCTAGTGTGACAATTTTGAGGTAGAAGGGGAAGGGGGCTTGGGGCAGGAAGTAATCCTTCTCTGAATTATTGGTGCCAGGGGATTGAAAGAAGTCATACGGTAGCACATTGCTGAGGTCGGTGAAGGCCTTATTGAATGTGTTTGCAATGATACTGGGGTCTCGTGTTGGGGCACCATCAGCATTTAACAAGGTGGGGGAGATTTATTGGGTTTGCCATTAAAGGAAAGCTGTCATAACTGTGATTTTCTTCCCATGTTTTTACTCACTTGCTATTTGTTGTAATGGTGTGGTTTATCTCTTATGGTAAGTCTGGATTACGTTTTTGGACACTTTGTTTTGGTTCCATGTGAGAGGCGTCATTTCACGAACTCAGAGCGAGCACCACCACAACTGGCATGCAGATTAGCTGTTTGTGCTCAAGTGTGCCGTCATGTGACCACGACATTGTGTGTACTTTGTACAGTCCCATGTTGCGGTCGCATTCCTTTATACTGCTTCCACGCTGGTGCTTCCTGGTTCAGTCAAGCAGTACACGATTTATACAGTGGGAACGTTCATCTGGTGTTTTCCTGTGGTCCTGCCTAAGCTGTCTCCCATTTCATTTCTGTCAATTGATGGTTGTACTCAGTGGCTACTGCTGATTACTGCCATATACAAGGTTTTTGTTGCTGAAATATTTTTTTTTCTCCCTTGAGGTGTTATTGTACTGTCCTTGTTTATCCTTCATAGCATAGCGCTGCTGTGATTTATGTTGTGCTGCTGCTCTTGTTTTTACCCCAGTGTCTCCCGTGATGTCTGTGTGTCACAGCCAGCACTGCTGGATCAGTTGTTTTCTGTTTTCCGGCTTTCTTATGTGTGTCCACCCAGGGTACTCCGATGCGTACTGCCCCAGAGTGGAACACAGGGGCGGGTGTGTGGCCATCTGTTTTAGATCTGAACTAGGCTTCAACGTACACCCAGTGAGAACACCAAGTTCATTTGAATGTGTGGCCGCCTGTGGTGGTCCGAGTGCAGGTTGCAGGATCCTCCTGATTTACCACCCCCCCGGGGCGTCAGGAGAGTTCCTGCAGGAAGTAGCCGACTTTGTCGTTGGTGAAACATTGGAGGCCCTCAGGTGTTTAGTTCTGGGGGACTTCAATGTTTGGGCCGATGATGAATCATCCAGGCTGGGTTTTCACCTCCTCCAGATGATGTAATCTCTGGGCCTGTTGCAGCAAGTTTCTACCGCGACCCACCAGGGTGGTTACATGTTGGACTTGGTCTTCTCGCTGGGGCTTGAGATTGATAATCTTAAGACTGATCGGGTTGTTTGGTCTGCTCATTGCATGGTGAAGTTCTTGCTCAGGGCTCCCCCATGACCCCTCCCCCTGCAGAGATGATAAGCTACCGCCCTTTAAGGGATTTGACCCCAGAGGGTTTTCTGGTGGTTGTTGATCTATCTAGTATGGGCAGTGCTTAGGGGGTGTGGGTGAAGCAGTCGCCACCTATAACAAGGCGATGTCTGGGGCACTCAGCTCCCTTGCACCGGTCCATGTAAGACCTAGATCCTCCCCCTTGAGGTCCCCTTGATTTGATGGGGAACTCAAGGCAATGAAGATCATGGGTCGGTGGTTAGAGCGCTGCTGGCTGAGGACCGGGCTAGAGGCGGACAGACTGGCCCTGCGTGCACACTATGTTGTGTACCAGGGGGCAATCAACTGTAAGAAGGCAGTGTTCCTGTCCAGGGAGATAGCCACTGGAAAGAACTAACCTGCTATGCTTTTTCGGACTGTAGACAGGTTGTTACATCCAGCTTGTCTACAGCTGAAAAAAGCCTTTTTCACATGCTTTATGCAGTGAGTTTGCTTGGTTCTTCTCAGACAGAGTGTCCTCTGTTAGGCAGGGAATTCCGCCAGTGAGTCACCATGTGGCTGACAGTGGTTGCCCTGATTGTCCGAGGTTGGGGGAAGTTTAAACCAGTGGAGGTGACCGAGGTCATGGAGATTGTTTCTAGATTGAAGCACACATATTGTGAACTGGGCCCAGTGCCAACTCATTTCTTAACAGGATATGTTGACTCTGTAGGCTCGATGTTCGCCTTGATTGTTCAGTGCTCTTTGTTGGAGGGGGTTTTCCCTGATGCCTTGAAGGAGGCACTGGTGAGACCCCTTATGAAGAAACCATCTTTAGACCCTGATGTCAAGGGTCATTACTGTCCTGTCTCCAACCTTCCATTTTTGGGAAAGGTTGTAGAGAAGGTTGTGGCGCAGCAGCTCGAAGAACACCTTGTGGCCTTTGATAACTATGAGCCTCTCCAGTCTGGGTTTTGTGCCAGGCACTGTACAGAAACCACATTAGTTTGGTGCATAATGATCTCCTCAAGGTGAGAGATTGAGGAAAGGGGGACAATTCTCATTCTCCTTGACCTCTCCTCAGCTTTTGACATAGTGGACCATTGTGTATTGCTCGACTGCCGGAGGGAATTTTGTGGACTCACCGGCACAGTCATCTGCTGGTTTGAGTCCTATCTAACAAACAGGCAAAGGGTTGTGATGGGGAATTTCTCCTTCTCCCCTAGCCTTCTGTCTTGTGGAGTACCTCAGGGTTTGGTCTTGTCACCAATGTTGTTTGCCATGTATGTGCTGCCCCTGAGTGAGATCATTAGGAAGTACAGTCTGGATTTTCATTGCTATGCCAATGATACCCAGCTCTATTTATCCTTTGCTCCTGGGACATCCAGTGTGGTGGATGTACTGAACAACTGCCTGGCCAAGATTAATGACTGGATGGCCTCTAGCTGGTTGTGACTGGACCCCAATAAGACAGAGGTACTGGTGGTAGCGTCGAACAGGAGGTGTGATAGGTTGGCCTCTGGCGTAGAGACCGGACTGTTTCTGGGGCCTTTGCCATTGAAGGCCTCCTCTAGGGTGCACAATCTTGGTGTTATCCTCGACAGTGGACTGACACTTGAATTTCAGGTGTCATCCGTTGTCCGGACCAGCTTTTACTATCTGAGGAATATCGCTAGGATCAAACACCTAGTTCCGCCCATGGACCTCCCCACCTTGGTACATGCCTTCATGACATCAAGGGCTTGACTACTGTAATGTGCTCTACCTCAGGGTCTCTGGAAGTACCCTCTGCCAACTGCAGCTAGTGCAGGATGCAACTACCAGGTTGTTGATTGGACAACCAAAATACTGTCACATCACCCCGGTGTTGTGTGAACTGCACTGGCTACCAGTTCGGTGGAGGGTACTCTTTAAGGTGGGCTTGCTAACCTTTAAGGCCCTACATGGACTGGGCCCTGGCTACCTGTTGGAACTTCTAATACTTGCTGTCTCAGTTCGCTCCCTCGGTCCTCCTCTAGGGGCCTCCTTGCAGTTCCCAGGACGAGGATAAAAACTGCCTGCAACAAAGCTTTTAGTGTCGCCGGCCCCATCCTGTGGAATACGCTTTCTCCATCAGTAAGGAGGCCCCTTCAGCTGAGGCATTTAAAGCCCGCCTTAAGACCTTTTCATTCAGCCAGGCATTACCAGCCACTGTTTTTTAGATACTGCTCCTGAGACATTCTGGAAGAATGGCCCCTTTAGGAAATTGCAGCTTGGTCAGGCCTTCCATTTTGGGTGGTCCACTTTTAAGTATTCTTAATTGACAAGTTTTGTATTTTAATTGTCATGTTTTAACTGTTTTTTTATGTATTTTGATTGCATGCTGCCCAGAGCCTCTGGAATTGGGTACCTGAAAAATAAAATTTGCCTTGCCTTGTTGTGCTAAGTTACGGTTTGTGCAGTATGTATTCATCACATAACCTTCCACACAGCACTCTTGTGTAAACGTGCCCTGCCTGGTGAATCTTTACAATAAATCTAAATAAGCTCTATGTGTTTGTTTAGTGTGCACCCCTTTTTATACAATGTGCAAAGCCCATTGTGTTTTAAGATGTGGATGGCACACAGTGTAGCTTAGGGGGTGTGGGTGAAGCAGTCGCCACCTACAACAAGGTGATGTCTGGGGCACTTATCTTAGTTTTCCCCGACATATTGGCACACCGTGATACTGTACAAGTCGGCATTTCACTACTATGGCAATAGCTTGCTGCAAGTAAATCAGTAATGCATGATCGAAAAACAAAAGAAAACTAGTACAGTCTCAATACAGTGCTTAACGTGGTGAATCTTCAGTGCAGGACACTTACAGTGACACTCCTAAGGTGAGATAACTGACAGCTCGTCACTGTGACTGCACGGGTACTGAAATGTGCAGGTGTGAGATCAGCAGCATACCTGCGCCCTCGGACTCAGCATCACCAGGAAGTAGCATGGAGAATGCGCTGTGCTCAGTCTTCCGGTGTGGCCACAGTCCCTAATGGAGAAGTACAGAAATGGTGGAGTGACCTGTGACAGCCTGAAAATGGACTGCAGAAAATATGAAAAGGTCAGTGCAACATTAAAAAAAACAACAACACCGCTCTGCAAATTGATAGGTCCTGCAACTCCCATACTACTTTCACTGGTTTTAGACAGCATTTCTTTAAAGGTCTTAATGTTTTCCGAAAATTTCCAACTATTACCCCAGGTGTTAGCCAGTTCACTTTTGAAATGCTGACATTTGGCGATCCTTATGGCCCAGGTACACTTGTTACGGGATGTTTTATAGGCCTGTACATCAACCCGTGAGCGTGTGCTTTTTGCTAAGTTCCTGAGATTATCTCTGACCCTCATCTGCTTGAGAAGTTGTGGTGAGATGCACCTTTGACTTTATGTTTTGAGTAAGGGGCAAATATATTGCAGGACTGGTTGAACTTTTTTAATAAAACTCTCAAGAGTTATGTCTACATCCGTAGCAGTGTAGATAGCATCCCAGTCTTGGCATTGTAGGTGAGCTTTTAGTGCTCCCAGTTTTCCTCTTTTTAATACCCTTGTTGTGACTATCTTGGCAGGGATCTTGGGGGATTTGTTGGACCAAGTACAGAGTATGGGAGAATGGTCACTGATGTAATCTGAGAGGACCTCAGTGCAGGAAATTCTCTCCGGCCAGTTAGTGATTAGCCAATCAATTAATGTACAAGTCCCTGTCCAATAATTTATTTATTTATTTTTATCTTTATTTATTCGCCCTTACTTTCCTGAACTCTTTAGAAGTGGGCACTTGAGGTCCGTCCTGCTCCCACCCGCCTGAAGCTCCCTCTCGCTCCTCCAGCCGGGCTCCCTCCCTCCGCTCCCCACTGCCACCTGGCCCTTCGGCTCTGAGTTCCCTGAGGTGGGACCGTCAGATGCTCCTTCTGGCACTCTATCTAGAATCAAGTCTGGTGGCAGACATGAAGCAGCCCGGAGGCAGAGGCAGTGGAAACCCGACATTGGGCATAATGGACCTGACCCCCCGGACCCTCCGTCAGCTATCAGGAGGTAGAATTTTTTTTTTTGTTGTTACGCCCATCACCCCTGCCCCCCAGGCAGAACCCCGGGCATGCAATCACACCAGGGGACGTCCTGCCATAGGAGGAGAGCTGTCCTCCGGATGCTGAATCCTCCCTCTCCCCTGCTGACTCTCGGCAGCTCAGGCTCGTTCTCGAACCCTGGTCGCCGGCATGGTGCGAGGTGTGGTGACCAGCACCTCAACCCTCAGCACCACCGGGCCAACTCTGTCCAATAATTTAGGCGAATGGGGAGTCAACTAGCTGGGTCATGTGGATGGAGGATAGGGCATCTCTGTAATGCGCAGCATTGGGGGAGTTCCAGTTAATGTTGAAATCTCCCACTATGAGAAGCTCGGTATTGTGATGGAGATTGGTGAGGTAGTTGAGGACCACCTTGAATCCACAAGATTGATCCTTGGGAGGGATATATGCTGACAGTACTGTTAGGCTTTTCCCGTGTGTGCCTAGGAGTATTTTTAGTGCCAGTATTTGGTTGATGCTGCTGATTTTGATTGGAGGAAACATTACCCCCTGGATGTGGTATTTTATGTATATTACACATCCACCTCCACGTTTGCCTATCTTTTCAAGTCTGAAGGATGTGTACTCTTGAATCTGGATGACCATGTCAGCTTGCCTTGGTGTGAGCCACGTCTCGACCACTGAGAGTATGTCTGGTTGATGCTGGGTTACCCACACTTGCAGTGAGTGAAACTTTGCCAGGAGGCTGCACATGTTAATGGAGGCAGTTGTTAGACCCGTAAGTTTTTATGTTGAGCTGGAGCATGCCGCGGTGGGCCAGGGTTTGGGTGGCTATTACCAGAAAGCAGCAATAATAGCCAAAACAATATTATTGCTTGCCACTTCAGATACCTTATTACTTGTGTGTGGTTATAGATTTTGTAGTGTTTATTCTTACTATTTGTTCCATAGGGTATGAAGCCGAGTATTGGCAGTGGGTAGCGGGTGGTGCCTATTAGGATTACAGGTGCCAGGCTTTGTGATGTTAGCACACTCCTGTCAGATGAATGAGCAGGGGAAGACGTGGTTTGTGGGCAATGCCTATAGAATAGAGATTCACGTGGGGTGGGTTGGGGGCACTGTGGAGCCCCGAGCACAGAGGAACTTGGATTACAGAACTCTGCAATTAAATACTTTTACATCACAAATTAAGGTTTATATATTGTTTCATCTGCTCAACAAAGTACTATTTTTGATAGTGGAATACCCCCTGTTCACGATGGGCAAAACTAAAACAACGCACGGGACAGCTGACAGTAAAAAGCAAGAGGTGCAACCGGGAGCATCTGGGCCTAGCACTCGATCTGTGCCACAGGACAGAGCTGCTGGCAATGAGCAAGAGGAGACCCTCCAGTTCTGAGGGAACAAAATGCATCAGCTCTTGGCTTCAGTATCAGCTATGAACACAAAGTTTGATTCCCTCGCCACCCGAATGGCCACGGTGGAAACTACTGTTGAAATTCTTAAAATGGGGGTTGACGATGTCAAACGGCAGTCAGACGGGAATAGTTCTGCTACAGCTTCCTACGCCAAGGATTTCAAGCTTACTCATAACTGATTAGAACTTTTAGAAAATCAAGTTAGTTCAGCACATGTTCGGTTTCTGGGTTTGCCAGAGGGTGCCGAGGGTGACCATCTGCCCATGTTCCTGAAGTCGTGGCTAAAAGAGCAATTCAGAGAACATCCTGGGATTGAGGAATAGCCCATACTTAAGGCTTATCGACTCGGTTCCCGAGGTAGGCAAGATGAGGACACCCCTCATGTTGTGATGGTGATTTTGGACTCAATGGCCACACAGGACCATCTGTTACAACTAGCCCGATGACACCATCCTCTTTTGTATGAAGGAGCTACCGTACTTTTGTTTTCCAATATCTCTTATGCTACACGTCAACGAAGAAAGAAGTCTTAGATCAGTGCTTAGAGATCTGGCGGTCCCACATGCACTTTTATTCCTTGCCAAGTTGCGTGTTGTGCATCAAGATAAGGTCTATATTTTTACAGACCATTCAGATGTGGTGAAATGTGCAGCAAGTCTACAATTACAACAGCATTCAGAGGGGGACCCTGATCTCGGTCCTGAAGTCCAGGAAGACGGATGACTGTTTTATATTCTATAGTATACTGTAGTTTCCTGTTTCCCTCCTACAGTTTCTAGCATGAGCGCTGAAGAATTAATAATAGCTCTGTGGATTATTTCTGTGGGTTTCTACTAATGCTCAGTAATTAGCTGTATGAATAATACATGGGTTTGTACTTTGTTCTGTCTGGGTTGAATACCTTCAATAGCAGGGATTTTAGCATTGCAGCAGGTTTTGGATGGGGCGAGGGGTGCTCCATGGTTTTTAGTTGTGCTGTTGACTACATATTCTTTTCTGGACACTCATATTTGGACTGCTGGGCCAGGAGATCCTCGTGGATCACAGGGCTGCATTCCCTTTCTATTTGTGTTCATGTTTTGGTTCTCCTTTCTTTCTTACCCATAAGTATTTCCTTTTTGCATGGAACTAGGTGTGATCTCATTTACTCTGTATGCGCTCCTCGTTCACTTTTCCTGTGTATTACCATGTATCGTCACACTTTATGTACTGATGTATGATTTGTTGTACTGTTTATGACTTGTGAGATGCAGGTCACCTTGCAAATGAGCGTGCTCATCAGTGTTCACCTGGATAAATAAAGATTTTGATTGATTGATTGATTGAGTACCCCCATGACTTTCTTTTATTGCTATTTTTCCCTGCTTAGTAAGGTTATATTGGTTAAATTGTACTATTTTCCTTTTTGCAACCCTGTCTAGGTGTTTGCAGCCCAAGATTATTAATCTATTCATATCCATTCAGTTTAACTACAAGTTGTTTTTTTGCACTCTGTAACCAGTTCATTAATGCAAATGTCACTACTTTAGCTTTAAATATGGCCCCATGCTGTTTTCTTAAGGGTGGGCACTTTTGGAATCTTACATGTTACTTTAGAGCTTTGTCATGTGCTCTTGGGCTGTTGTTCCGTGGCATATTTTATGGTTAAATTTTATATATGTATATTTTCCAGATTCTGAATCACCCTCCCATTTGGTTTTATGTTGGGAGATACTGTTATCCTGTATAGTGTGACACTTACGTTGTGTAAATACTATGTTTCCCAACCGGAATTGATGTTTTGCTTCATTCTACAAAATGAATAAAATATAAATAAATAAAAAAATAGAGATTCACAATGAGTTGTGTTCGAATATATGCGGAGGCTTTTCTGTGGGGTGGGGTGGTCATAGTAAGGGGCGGGGCTTATTACCACCCACACTATGAATATGGTAAATGTGACTAACTGACACTATGGAGGTATTGTAAGGGTATCTTAGTAATAAGGCACCAGATTGACTCTAGACAGAGAAAAATGGAGGAGAGAAAACAGAACTAGGAGGAGCAATCTTACTTGGGAAATAAACTTGGTAGGAAACGGAGGAGCTGACACTTTAAGTTTGGGAAGCAGACAGGCAGTGTGAAAGGGGTCAGCAGATCTATTAGTGGGAATGTGCTTGGCAGGTGTCGAGGTAAAGAATCACTTTGAATTTGAGAAGCAGGCTGGAAGAGAGAGAGCGTGTGGAGAGACAACAGAGCTAGAAGGAGGAGCTATACTAGATAAAGAATGTGCTGGGCAGGAATCGGTGTTGCTGTCACTCTGAGCTGGTAGGCCACAGCCTGCTGGAGTGCGGTGGTAAGCCTTGGAGGGGTTTAAGCATTCTCTCCTGAGTGTAGCTCTGCTACCCCTGACTGTATTGTAATTGTCATCACCTGTAACTAACTTTGGCACTATGATAGCACTGTTTTTGAAGTCTCCCTATTGTTATGATGTACCGTGTCCTTGCTCCACTGTTGTACTTGTATCCCTTTGATGTACTGTGTCCTTGCTCCATTATTTGTACTTGTTTCCTTCTGTAACTAATTCCGGGTTGCCCCTGAAAAAGGGACCTTCGGGGCTCAGTGGGCCTACCCGGTTACCAAAATTGAATGAATAAATAAATAAATAAGTGTATTTAAAGTGTGCCGGGGACGGGGGTGAGTCGGTGGGAGAAAAATCAAGCTCCTAGGGCTCCCTTCCTGGAGATAATCAGTCCCTGAGGGAGAATCCGTACCTGGACTTCAGTGTAAAGCTGGCAGCTTCAGACCCAGTCCACGGATGGCAGTCAGGTGGGTCGGGTTTGTCAGAGAACCACGGCTGTGGCACTCATACCACCTGAACAGAGAAGGACAGGGGGAATTAAATAAGAGATGCAGGGGGGTTGGGGGCAGATCATGGAGCACAAAAAGAAATGCAGAATGGCTTAAACGGGGAGTGGTTTGCAGACCAAAATACTAGGCAAGGCACCACAAGGTCTGACGGAGCAAGAGCAGGGCTAATTACATCACAGTAGCAAGGTGAAAAAGAGAGGCAGCTTTTCAAGACCTGTGCTGAGATCTCTCCTAGGTCTTGAAGGGGAACACTCTGCAGGGACTTCAAATTAATATCAGCAAAACTTGAGCACAAGCCGTAAAATCTGTTGCAAAATACTTGCAAGATAGTGCTAACAGAATTAAAAATTCAGTACAATATTATTCAAACATTTAGCAGTGCAGAGCTATATGGAGCCAAAGGGAGTGCTCCTGGGACTAGCTGTGTCCAAGGGGGGGCATGGCAGAAAAAGTCACTGGACTTAAACCCAGAAACAACTATCCTTATGAAAAAATAAAGTTCCTAGGGCTCCCTTCCTGGAGATAATCAGTCCCCGAGGGAGCGTCCGAATCTGGGCTTCAGTGAGGGGCTGGCAACTTCAGACCCAGTCCACAGATGGTAGTTGGACATGTCAGGTTTGTCAGAGAACCACAGTTGTGGCACTCAGACCACCTGGGCTTCAGTGTGGGACTGGCGGCTTCAGACCCGGTCCGAGGATGGCAGTCGGGTGGTCGGGTTCGTCAGAGAACCATGGCTGTGGCACTGAGACTACCTGGGCTTCAGTGAGGGGATGTCAACCTCAGACCCAGTCCATGGATGGCAGACAGACGGATCAGGTTTGTCAGAGAACCACGGCTGTGGCACTCAGACCACCTGGGCTTCAGTGAGGGGCTGGTGGCTTCATACCCGGTCCATGGATGGTAGTCGGGCTGGTTGGGTTCATCAGAGAACCATGGCCATGGCACTCAGACCCTCCAAGATGCTCTATTCTCCTCCCAAAATGCTCCCTGTTGTCCTGGACTTCTTTGCAGTTTCAGGTTGTCAGCATTTTGAGTGGTCAACTAAACTATAGGTAAAAAACCTTACTTCCACTGTTCTGTTTCCTAATCATTTTAGGACCTTTCATAGCATGCAGGGAAGACACGGTCAGTGCCAAATCTTTTGATGAGTTATTACTGTTGGCCATTCCCATCATGCTCCATTTTTATTTTTTTTTTACTTTTGCAGGTTTATACTTTGAAGTACAAATTAAAGTGCTTGTTCCGAAATTGCCATCTTATGTGTTGCAATCAAGCCCCTGCCTGTCAGTTTTGACCACTACAACAGTTTATTAACCCTGGATTGAATTTAGTGTTCAACTCTGCTGTGGGCTACCTGCCATGCTTTATATAACTGAAATGAAAACCACTTGATATATGGTCGGAGAGTAATAGACTTCTCTCACCCTGACTGATAAGTCATTACTGGCACTTACTTTCAATAAATCAGAGTTTGTTCCTGTGCTGCAGTTGGGGGGGATTGATTTTTACTCTGATCAACACGGTGCTACTCTGTGATAGATAGAAAAGTAGAAGAGTTGGCAAATGATTCTGAACTTGATGTTCAAGGGTATCTACATCGGGTCTTCTGTCTCAAATATTTATAAGAGCAAGGACCATCATAGTATATGGTTCTTGAAGCCTTCAGTTCAGATGTAAGTATGTATTTCTTATTCTGCTTTAAAGAGAACATTCCATTTTTTATAGAAACATAGAATTTGACGGCAGATAAGGACTGCTTGGCCCACCCAGTTTACCCATTTCCCTACCTATTGGATAAGCTGCAGATCCTAGTTAATGAGCAGCCTACTTCTTCCTACCCCCACCCCCTAGAATTGCCTTATGACTGTCCCATGCATGCTTGAATTCCACCACTGTTTTTGACTCCACAACCTCCTCCGGAAGGCTGTTCCACGCATCCACAACCCTCTCTGTGAAAAATACTTCCTTAAATTACCTCTGGAGCCACCCCCATCTTCAAATTGTGCCCTCGTTGTTCTTGCACACCTCTCGCTTTTGAAAGATGCTACCCTCTTGGACTTTGTTGATTCCCTTGAGGTACTTGAAAGTTTCTATCATGTCCCCTCCTCTCCCTCCTTTCCTCGAGGCTATACATATTAAAAGCCTTAAGTCTGTCTTCATATGTCTTCCGGTGCAGACCCTGCACCATTTTAGTTGCCCTCCTCTGGACAGTTTCCATCCTGTCTATGTCTTTGCGGAGATTGGGTCTCCAGAACTGCACGCAGTACTCCAGATGGGGTCTCACCAGCTGTCTGTACAGAGGGATAACAACTTCCTGTTTTCTACTGCTGATGCCTCTCCCTATGCATCCCAGTATCCCCCCAGCCCTCCTTGCTGCCCTCTCACATTGCTTGCCCACCTTTAGGTCATCTGATATGACTACCCCCAGGTCCCTTTCCATTTTTGCTGTTGTTAGTATCTCACCCCCCATTGTGTACTCTTCCCTTGGGTTTTGTTTTCCCAGGTGCATTACCTTGCACTTCTTAGCATTGAATCTAAGCTGCCATACATTTGACCATTCCTCTAACATAGAACCTTGCCAAGTCCCTTCTCATCCTTTCCACCCCACCTTGTGCATCAACTCTGTTGCAGATCTTTGTGTCATCTGCAAAGAGACATACTTTCCTTCCATTCCCTCTGCAGTGTCGCTTATAAAGACATTGGTCCTAATACTGAACTCTGCGGTACCCCACTAGTAGCCCCTGTTTCTTCAGAGTGGACTCCATTTACTATTACTCTCTGTGTCCTAGTCTCCAGCCAATTCTTTACCCAGGCTGTCATCTTGGGACCCACTCCCAGGCTGGCTAACTTGTATATTAATCTTTTGTGTGGGACTGCGTCAAATGCCTTGCTAAAGTCTAGGTAGGCCATGTCCACAGCCCCTCCCTGATGTACTACTTTGGTCACCCACTCAACAAAATCTATCAGATTCATCTGGCATGACCTTTCCGCTGTGAATCCATGCTGCCTTCGGTCCTGTGCCCCTCTGGCCTCTAGATACTCGACAGTTCTTTCCTTCAGAAGTGATTCCATCATTTTCCCTATCACTGAGGTTAAACTAACAGGTCTGTAGTTTTATGGTAGCCAATGTAGAAAATAAGAATGGTACACCCACTGTGACTCAAATAGAGAATGTTTGGCCTGAAATGTTAACTTTTAAAAGTAGTCAGCTGTTACTATTTATATCGAAATTCTTTTCACACTTGCTAATTGGAAGATTTTCTACCTGACAGTACGGTATTAGAGCTGATGTATATAATGCTGATCTTACTTCGAGAGGGTTCCTGCAGTAGGTCTTCACATATAGGCCTGCACCCCCTGGTGTCAGGACCACACGGCAAACTTGTAGCTAGCAATCATCAGCAGGGACCACCCCTGTTGTTAGGTGATTGACGTCAGCGTGACTATTTATTTATTTATTTAGCTTTTGTTGACCGGGTAAGTGCACTAGACAAATCCAACAGGGGCAGTCCCCCGCCCGCCTTCCAGTTCTTTCCCACAGTCACATGGTATCATTCGGCAAATGCAGTAGAACAGCTTTCAGTCGCTCGCCATTTTCTACAGCAAATTTTTCCTAATTTCTGAGTTTTTTCTTGATCCATTACTGTGCATGTCATCTTGTCGGCCCAAGAAGAAGTGCTCCAAGTGCGGTGCGCAGATTCTGCATGGGGATGACCATTTCTGGTGTGTCCTCTGCCTGGGGCTTAAGCACAACTCAACTGAGTGCACCATTTGCCAGGGCTTCAACCAGGCCACATGCACCCATTGCAAGAGGACCCTCGATGCCCATTTGTTGACCCAGAGACTGGCATCCATGTAAAAAAAGCTCCAGGAGCTGAGGGAAAGATAGTTGTCACTGGCCCTGGAGAAGAAAAAGAAAAAGGAGAAGGAGAGACGCTGTAAGCAGAGCCGTTCTCCTCAAGGGAAGTCCAGCCAGACAGCTGACGCCAACTAGGGTGGGCCCTCCACCTCCGTGAGTACCCCACCTATAGAGCCTTCTTCCACTCCAGCAGACCAGATGCCCTCTCCTGCCTGTCCTTCAAGGTTAGGGGGCAGTTGTGGTTGCCTCCTCGGAGGTTCCTGCAGGGTCTCCTGCTTTGAGCTCCAATGCTAAGTTGCCCTCCAGTTCTGCTGCCGGGCGCCTGGCCTAGGCCGATCAGCCTCACCCTAGTCTTCTGGCTTCTGTCAGCCCGGCCACGTCCAGTAAGCCGATCGACGGCTCCTCTGCCAATCACATGGCCACCACCTCTCTCCCGTCGAACTCCCTTGTGGACCCCAACTCCAGGCAGAGAGAGCTCGCAGGTCCCTCCACATCCCCTTAGGGTTCTCCCTCCAGGGATTTGCTACCTTTATCCGACTTTCTTGGGATAAATCTCCTCCCGTTGGATAACCTTCTTCTTTTTTTTTTCAATTCTTTTTCCTTGCCCTCCCATCCAGAACTCTTTCTTGGGCTGCATCTCTTGCCATGACTGCTCTACCGACAGCTGTGTTCCCACCATCTTCAAGTTCGTTATGACCCCCCTGGAGGCTTGGGAGGGGCTGCGACCCCCAGGGAGGTAGAGATGGCAGTGGTGAGGAACCAGCATTGGTCATGTGGCAGCATTGGCCTGGAGGAGCCGTCGCCTATCCGGCGGGAGGGGTGTTTTCTTCCCTTAGTTACGCCCCAGACGTGGGATGTGCAGTGCTATTCAGCCCATGACGTGGGTGCTCCCACTTACGTCCGGAAGACAGCTGCCCACGTCTTCCCCATTTTCCAAGCCCCTGTGCATTGCAGTGCCGCTGGTCTCCACCAGGGGCCGCTGCTGCGCCAGGGTCTACCCCTGGATCCCTCCCCGAGAGATGAGAACAGTCCTCCAGACGCTCGATCCTCTCTCTCTCTCTCTCCCCTGCTGACCCCCGGTGCTCCAGGCTCATTCCCGAACCCAGGTCGCCGGCGTGGTGTGAGGTGTGGCATCCAGCGCTTCAACCCTCAGCACCACTGGGCCAGTCTGGATAACCTTCTTGACGTGTTGATGGGGGCTTTACCTGATCTCCCCTTCCCCTCGCCGGGCTCTTTCTAGCTGTCAGATACTCACTTCTCGCTGGATCCCTCGCCGGACCTTCTTGGGGGCGGCATGGACCCTTCTTCTGCGAGACCTTTGGCTCTTCCGCCTACCCCATCGCTGGATCCATTTTCCAGTGGCCCATTTGGCATCCCCTCTGGTGGGGCCCTTTGTTCCTCCTTCGGGCACAACCGGGTACTTTCCTGGATATACCTCTCAATATCCACAGTACCCGATGCCGGAGGGGGGGGTCTGTCACCGGGTTATAACCCGCCAACGCTGGGCTACCCATAGCCGGGCCAGGCATACTGTCAAGGCTACCAGTACCCTTATTGGTATCAGACACCCAGCTACCCTTCTTATGTAGGGTCCCGGGTTACCCGCCTCCGCCTCCACTGCAGCCAGAACGAGAAGCCATCCCTGTGTGGTAGAAGGACGCTAAGTCCCAACTCCTTCAAGAGTTGGGTCAACCACAAGTAGTGGTCAGGACCACCCCACCTCTCAGGGTGCCTCCAGGTAGTCTTGCACCCTCCAGCCGTGTCTCTGACAGAGACTTGGGTGCTCTGCCTTCTGGACTCACTGAACATAGGGTCCTGGGCCTGGCTCAGGAGGCATCCTTGCCCAGTAGACCAGAATCCTCAGAATCTGATGAGGAATTGAACTTAGGAAACCAGTCCGAACCTCACTCTCCCATTGAGCCTCAGCCGAAAGAGTCCCCAAACTCCCCCCCCCCCCGATCCTTCCTTTGCGGAGCTCCTCAGGACCATTCAAAAATAATGCAGATGGGCCTCAAGAAATTGGACCCCAGATGCAGGAGACTGGCAGAGCACTTGGATCTGGTCAGTGCGGAACCCCTACCCATTCCACTGTGGACAGGGTCGCATGAGGACCTTACATCCACTATTTGGCAGCAATCTTCATCCATACCAGCCATATTCAAGAAGGGCGATAGGATTTACTACCCCCCGGAAGGGGTTTTCCACCTAATTGCCCATCTTAAGGCCGATTCTATGGCTATTATGGCTGCCCACGATAGATCGGCCCAGCCTAAGTATCTTAGTGCCTCCCCACCAGATAAGGAGTCCAAGCAAATGGACCAGTATGGTAGAAAAATCTACTCATCGTCCACATGCGCTATCCATTCCCTGAATTATGTAGCCCTTATGGTGACTTTCCAAAAATCCTCCCTTTCGGACTTGGTAAAAGACCTCCAGGAAGTCCCTGACAAGTAGCTAAGGAACAAACTCTTGGACAAGGTCAGGATGAATAAGTCCTCCTGCCACCTTGCCCTACATGCCACCTACAACTTGGTGGACTCTGTGGCATGAGGAGCAGCTATTGGAATCTGCCTCAGATGTCTAGCCTGGCTTCGCCTGGTGAGGTTGGCCCAGGATGTACAGAGTTCTCTTATGGGTGCTCCATTTAGGGGTCCAGTTCTGTTTGACGGCAACGCCAAAGATAATATTACTGAGCTGCAGGAGCATGGCAAATCCCTGAAGGATGTCCATTCTATGTACCGTTCCAGTCAAAAACAATGGCAGCAGCCATTTCATCGCCAGTAGAAATGGAACAAGCAGAACCAGGGCAGATGACAGAATAAGCGTCCCGCCCCAGGTTCCAGCGCCCAGACTTCCCAGGCCAAGTTTCCCAAAGCAACCTCTGGGGGGAAAAACGTCCCTCCCCTCCACGTCCTGACTCCCTCCCCCCTTCCGCTCCCTCTGACTCTTTTGGAGGAACCGGTGGGGGGAAGGTTCGGTCTCCACCTGGATGGGTGGAAGGCCATCACCGCAGATGCATGGGTTCTTCAACTCACAGAAAGAGGTCACTCAACAGAGTTCCTGGAGAGACATCCTCCTAACCCTCCGGGAAGGTCCTTTTACCTGTCAGGCCAACAACAGCCAGTCTTTCTGGAAATCCAAGCTGTACTGCAAAAAGCTGCCATAGAGCAAGTCCCACCAGAACAGACAGGAAGGGGATTTTACTCCCACTTCTTCCTGGTTCCCAAAAAGACAGGGGTTCCAAGACCCATCCTAGATCTCAGCATGCTCAGTCTCTTCGTAGAGTACAAGAGGTTTCACATGCTGACTCTCCAGGGATTGTTACCCCTGCTCCTCCCCAACACTTGGCTGTGCTCCCTGGATGTGCAGGATGCCTACCTTCATATCCCTACTCTACCGGCCCACCACCGCTTCCTGGGGTTCTCTTTTCTGGACCATCATTTCCAATTCAGAGCCCTCCATCTGGCCTCTCCTCGGCACCTTGGGAATTCACCAAGTGCCTAGCGGTGGTTGCAGCATTCCTATGCTACAGGGGCATCTATGAGTTCCCTTATCTGGATGACTGGCTCTTTTTAGGCCCTTCCCCGGACAGTCTGAAGGATCCTTTCCTTCACTCTGGACCTTTTTTCCAGTCTGGGCATTTCAGTCAACCTTCCCAAGTCCCAGCAGATACCCTCCCAGCACCTCCATTTCATTGGAGCGGTGCTGGACACGGTCCAGAGCAAGGCCTTTCTTCCATCTGACCGAGCAGAGACTTTAATCTCCCAAACAATGCTTGTGGCTTCATCTCGGTCGACCACGGTGCATTTGGTCCTACGACTTCTGGGTCTGATGGTGGCTGCCATACCCTTTGGCCAGACTGCATATGAGGGTTACTCAATGGTCTGTTCGAGTCCAATGGGACAAGTGCTTGGATGACATGGACCAGAGAGTCCTTGTCTCCAACAGTCTTTAAAAGGATCTCCTTTGGTTGCAGAACCCAGCCAACCTTTCAGTGGGGTTCACTTCCACCCTCCATCTCCTCTCAGATTCTCACCTCGGATGCCTCAAACTTGGAATGGGAAGCGAATCTGGGAGACCACTGAACTCAAGGCTCCTGATCAGCTATGGAGGATAATCTTCACATCAGTATTCTGGAGATGAGAGTGGTGCTCTGTGCTCTCCAGGCCTTCCATTCGCTTTTAATTCCGGGAACACTTCTTATCCAGACAGACAACATGGCCACTGTCTGGTATCTAAGCAAACAGGGAGGCACCCGGTTGTACCCTCTATGCAGGGAGGCGATGCGAGTGTGGTACTGGGTGGTACAACACAACCTGTCCTTGACAGCAGTCCGCGTGCCAGGTGTTCACAACATTCTGGTGGACAATCTCAGCCAATCAGTCACCAGGGCTCACGAGTAAGAACTAAAGCAGGCAGTAGTAGAAGACCTGTTTCTTCAATGGGGTCGGCCAGACCTAGATCCCTTTGCCGCATCATCCAACGTAAAACTACCCAGCTTTTGCTCGCTCGTTCCCGGGCATAGTGCTTTTTGGTGACACGCACTGTCTGTCTTGGACAGGGAGATTTCTATACACTTTCCCTTCCTTTCCTATTCTTCAGAAGGTTCTGCTGAAGCTACAAGCAGAGGGTGCACACATGATCCTTATTGACCCCCCTGTGGCTTTGGCAGATACGGTTCCCGGTGCTACAGTAGCTGGCACTGGAACGCCTAGTACCTCTTCCTCTCTCTCACAACCTTCTGTCCCAGGAACAGGGCACCCTGGTACATCCGAGCCTCAAATCTCTCCATTTTCATGCATGGCACCTGTGGACTTAATGATTTATCACTACGGGGTCTCCTCAGGGGTCACTCAGGTCTTAGTGGAGGCCAGGAAACTCTCCACTAGATCCACTTATGCCAAGAAGTGGAAGAAGTTTTTCTATCTGGGCCTCAGCGAAAGGCCTAGACCCCTTTTCTTGCTCAGCCTCCCAGGTTTTAGAGTACCTCTTACATCTGTCAGAGTCGGGCCTCAGCTATTCCTCCCTGAAGGTCCATCTCACTGCGGTTTCAGCCTACCACCTCCCGGTGAAGGGTAAAACTCTAGCACACCTTGAGGTTTCCAGAACTTTCTTGAAGGGGATCCTTCATATCAAACCTCCAGTCCAGAATCCTGGTCCCCCCTGGGAATCTCAACTTTATGTTAGAAACGCTTACTTTCCCCCCTTTTGAACCAGCAGCAAGCTGTGATATGTGTTTTTTTAGCATGGAAAACACTCGTTTTAGTTGCTGTCATTTCAACTCGAAGAGTTTCAGAGCTTCATGCTCTAGTTTGTAGAGAGCCTTATTTAATTTTCCACAGAGACTGGGTAGTTCTGCGAACTAACCCTTCCTTTCTTCCTCAAGAACTAAGGAGATTTGAAAGTCGAACCAGCTTTTCGTAAGCTTCTCCTCCCAGTGCCAGGGCAAGGCTATCACAAAACAGACTTTGTCTAGGTGGCAGGCAAATTGTATCCATTACATTTACCAGAAGTATGAGACGCCCCTTCCAGGTACAGTTAAGGGACACGCCACTAGGAGTGTGACCACTTTGACTGTCTTTTTCAGGAATGTGTCCACTGTGGACATCTTTGCAGTGGCCACTTGGTCCTCCATCCACACCTTCACTAAGCATTATAGTCTGGACATTGCCTCTAGGAGTAGGGCTGGTTGTGGTCTTGCAGTTCTGCAAGGCCTCTTGTCTTGAACAGACATTCCTTTTCATTAGACTGCTTGGTATGCAGTCCTATATATGAAGACCTACTGCAGGAACCCTCTCAAAGTGAGCTATAGCAGTTACGTAAGAATTTACCGTAACGGTAGATTTTCGAGGGAGGTTCCTGCAGTAGGTCTAGTTTCCCACCCACCTTTCCCCCAGCTCCTGCATTGATTCTCTTTATTCCTTTCCCAGGACTCTGTCTCATCCAGGACACAAGGTACAAGGAGTCTGTCACTCCTCTTTTCTGCTTTCTTTCTAGAGGTCTCCGGTGGGAACTGGAGGGCAGGCGGGGGACCGCCCCTTTTATAGTCACGCTGACGTCCGTCACCTGACTACGGGGGTGGTCCCCACTGATGATTGCTAGCTACAAGTTTGCTGTGCGGTCCTGATGCCGGGGGCGCTGTCCTATATGTGAAGACCTACTGCAGGAACCTCTCTCAAAGATTTACTGTTATGGTAAGTTCTTACGTAACTGCTATTTCTCTGCCATTTCTCTGCAGCATTGTGACTTCACTGACTGTGATGTCAAAACTGACCAAGAAGAGCCACTCAGCTGCTGCCATATTGGTCGCTGCTGATATCACAGTGAGTGAGGTCATAGTGAAGATGAGACATCAGGGTGAACTAAATGTGTTGGCTTACAGGTAAAGTACTGCTCATCACATAGCACGTAATTCTATCAGGTAGCAAACCGAATGAGCAAATGGTTTAGAAATAAAAAGTAACAATTGGTTTCTTACAAAAATTAACATTTTCTCTCTACTGTTTTTGGTGCTACCAGTTCTTTCAGTTTGAATAAAAACTGATTATAACTGAAAATATAATGAACTTTTTCGGTAATGGTGTACTGATATGCTTCTCAGTACTATCTCAGCCTGATAGTATTCTTTGACTGGTAACAAGGGTAGTGGATAAGGGCCACACTGTGGATTTACTCTACTTTGATTTCAGCAAGGCTTTTGACTTGGTGTCTCAAAGAAGATTGCTGAAGTATCAAAAGGATCTGAGTGCAGCAAAGGATGCAGTTAGATGGGTGAGAAACTGATTGGAACGGAGACAGCAGAGGGCTGTTGTTACCGGAGTCAAATCAGAGGGAGGTCTTTAGTTGTGTGTGCCACAAGGATCGGTCCTGGGTCCAGTCCTTTTTAGTATGTTCATCAGCAACTTGGGAGAAGTAATCCAGGGCAAGATTTGTCCCTGCAGATGACACAGTTCTGTGGCAGGGTAAACAGCGAGGACGTGGTTAGGAGATACAGAAAGACTTGCAAGGGCTAGAGGTGGTCAGAGGATTAGCAGTTGAAGTTCAACACCAAAAAGTGCAAGGTGATGTACACAAGGAACAAGAACCCCAGGACAGAGTACTAGATGTGGGTGGGGGGTTAAAGCTTGGCATGTCCTCTGAGGAAAGAAACCTACTGTTCAGTGTCAGTGACTCCCTAAAACAATCAAGCCAGTGTAAGAAGGCCTACAGTTAAGCAAACAGGATGTCAGTCTGTATAGGAAGGGGCATTTACAGCAGAAGGAAGGACATATTGCTTCTGCTCTATAGATTACTGGTGAGGCAACACTTGGAGTACTGTGCCTAGTTCTTGAAGTCCTCACCTGAGAAAAGGTAAGAACAGGCTGGAGACCGTGCAGCATAGGGTGAAAAAATTGTCAGCTTGAGGCACTGAACATGTACTCACTGGAGTCCAGACGAGAGAGGGGAGATGAGACAGAGACCTTTAAATGCCTAAAAGGAATGAATGAGGTAAACTGTGAGGAACTAGACTGCATGAGTAGCAGATCAAGAACATGGCGACATGAGTGGAAACTGATGGGGTGGGGAGGTTCAAGAGTACCATGATAAAATTTTATTTTACAGCTAGAATGATGGAGCCATGGAACGGTCTGCTAGCTGATGTGACGGGTGCCAGAACCAGCAATGGTTTCAAACGTGACTGGGACAGAGTGAGCGGCTTAGTGGTTGGTCAGGGTAGTAGCAGTAGGGTGGGTAGCATGGGGGTGGATAGTGTGGGCCAGAAACGTATATGGACAATAGGTCTTGGGTTTGTTAGGGTTTTATGGGCAGACTGAATGGATCAGTGGTCTTTTCCTACTGTCATTGTCAATTTTTCTATGTTTCTACCGCAGTTCTTGACAGTTTTTTTCTTGCAGTGCCTCATGTAACATCATCAGTAATGTTACAATTAAAACTTTTGTTTTATGTTTCATTCAGCGTATCCTTGTAGACAGTATTCCAGACAGTTAAATACATCCTGACATGGGCATACTGGAAGTGTGAAGCTTTGTTCTGACCATTGCATAAGACCCCACTGGCATTTTCCCCAGCTCAGCATCTGTCTGGTAGAGAAGACAGATTTTTCAAGCTGCTTCTGTCTTGATTTCGTAGATTATTAAGGCAATTTTGAATCTAGCAGCTTGATTTGAAATGTGACTTCTGACTAATCAAAATGAATGCCATCTTGACTATCTAGCTCTTCTGTATAGTGAATTTGTCAGTTAAGATCAAGAGAGAAAGAGAACAGTTGCTGGTAACAACTTTGACAAACTTTGGTGGATCTGACTGTTCACCTTAAACTAGTCGTGCAATGAAATTGGGCAAAAAATTTGGCCCGTACATTGTTTCCTTACAAAAGATTCTAGGCATCTTGTTTTTCTTTTACTTTTATTTATTAGTTTTTAGAAGTAAAACTTACAAAAATTTGATCCACAGTACAAGAGCATAAAAATAATTTCTTACATAATAAGTTACAGTAGGAATCGAAGCTCAGTGTGCCCAGGTTGTTACATCAAGGGGGGCAGAATGTAATAAGATACAGACCAAAGGCTCAAATGGTTAACAAAGTAGATAGCCAGCATACAACCAGCAGGCAGGGACCCATTTAATAAAATTTTAGTGTCCAGGATAAAGGTAAAAAAGCATTACAGCTTTTAGGGGTCCCAACTCTACATGAAGTAAAAACTTGGCTTAATAAGCCTGTGCGTTGTTGGATAGCATCCATTATGCATTTTAATCAAACATTACAAATTTACTAAATACAGTGTTTAACCAACTTCTTTCTTTAGCATTTCCCCTTACTGGTAACCAATTTCACTGAGGATCATGAGAAAACATTAAACCTTACAATATTAAGCAGGGTGTATTTAGGCAAAACATATGGTATATTTATTACATCCATAGAAACCACCACTTTATTTTTAGGTATAGCTCAGTAGATCTAGAGGTGATGGATAAAGAAAGATTATTCACCACTGCATAGTGCTAGTGGGCTACGGACCAAGGGGTATCAGACTCCACCATGAAGTCAGCAACTATAAAGTATTATCAATGTTCCTGCACACTTGTAAGTAAAGATTCTTAACAGGTAGCTGCTAAAGACACAATCTAGGAACCAATGTACACTAATATTAAAACTTTTAAACTACATTAACCGCCATACCTCCGGCATAACTCCTCCCTCCCCTGCCCATTACCTGAATTGCCATATGATCAAGTTCACTTGCTCAGTTTTCTTTGGCATCTGATCCTTCAGATTGAGGACTAAAGTCTTTCTAAATATTTTCCAGCAGAGTTCCCGCTTCTGTAGGGCTACTAAAGATGTAAATCATTCCGGTATAAGTTATCTTAAGTTTTGCAGGGAATTGTAGCGGTTGTGATACCCTCAGCTTCCTGAGGATCGATCTTGTTTTGTCGAAGCTTTTTGTCTGGCTCTTGTGGCAAAACTTAGATCAGGGAACAGGGAGACCTTCACTCCGTCTTCGAATACCACAGGGCCCATCTGCCTGGCAGCCTCCAGGATCTGATTGTGGTCCGCTGATTGTTGGAATTGGACCAAAAGTGTCCTAGGTCCTTCTGACCTCAGTACAGCTCTTCATGGCGTGATCCGGTAGACCTTGGAGATCTCCAGCGGGGGTGGGGGGGGGGAATTGCACTGGTCTGTGAGCCATTTTTATGTATTTATTTCATCATTCGGGGAAAAAACCTTTGAGCTACAAGCTCTTTTTCAAAGGTTCCGTGTCATATCATGTAGATCACAGCAATAGACATTACCTAACAAATATTGTTTCCTGTTGCAGATATACACAGCTGTTAACAAATGAGTACAGTTGAAGTTAATGTAAAATCAGTGCAATACTAGAACATCCTTCAGTCAGGAAGGTAGAGAGTGCTAGTGGATAGATAATTAGAGAATAGATGCAGCAGCCAGGAAAGGTATTGTCAGAGAGACGTAAGCGAAGGAGGACCAAGAGGAGTGAGGTGGAGGAGTTGGGGGGGGGGGGTTGGCTAGTGAGGTAAGGATGAGGAGAAGGGTAAGGGAATAGGGCAAGGTGATGTGCCAGGCGCGGTGTGCCCAGAAGAGGCAGCATGGCAAGCTGGCCAATGGAGGAGGATGAAGGACTCCAGTATGCAGAACCCTGGATAGATGAAAGGGGGCAGTGCAACACCAGGGTAAACTGCTATATCCTAGAGTGGAGTAGGCTGTGACCTCCTCCCACCCTGGTAGTCTAAAAGAAAAAGTGGGGAGGGGAGGCAGTGATTGGGAGGGTACAGGAGTCATTGATTTTTGAATAAAGGACTGAGGATCGTCCCTCTCTAAGGATTCAGGAAGTCCCACAATCCTGAGGTTATTCGCACAGATTTGGTTTTTAGCATTCTCCAGTGGATAGCGCAGGACCTGGTTCTCTTTGCTCAGTCCTGAGTTTGCCTCCATTGACTTTCTGTCCATACAAACAGCCTCTTTAGCCTCTGATACTGCTTGATTTACTTGCTGTTTGCAGGTGATTAACTTAGCATGTATATCCACCACCTTCTGATCAAGGGCCGTTAGTCTGCCATCCATTGCCTTCATTGCTTGTAGAATATCTTGCAGAGTTGGATCCGTCACAGCTAGGTCTGATATCAGACCACCTTTCCCACTACTTCCTGAAGATGCAGCCTGTTGCCCTCGCTTACCGCCTCCATCGGTGGTCTGTTTTTTCTGGTTGCCCATGTTCTAATTTTGGAGACTTCGACTGAAGATCCTGTGAGTAGCACTTTATAATATTAGATCTTTCAGCAGTAAAAAAGATTAGGTTTTGTTCAGAGAAATCTATAAATCAATTTGCTGTATGGAACTCCAGCGAGGCACGTCTAGTCATGCTGGTAGCTGGCATCTTGCTTTATTTGGTGGTAACATTTTGAAGTTCAACTAATGGCATTTTATAAATATTTAAATTTGTTCTCTCAGGAAAAAAAGAAGGCTGACACATTTGGCTTAGAAATAGCATTGTAGAACTGTTAAGGATTAGTACTGAGAAAAAATAAATCTTGGTGCATGGCATAGGAGGTACCCAGAAAAGTAGACTTGACAGGTATGCAAAATTTTCTCATTAATTGTAGCTGAAACTAGCTTATTGGAAATGCATTTCTTCATTTCACCGCTGCATTGAAGAACAGCCACTGTCTCGACAAGTACGTTGCAGAACATAATGTTTTAGCACAGTTCACCTTGTTTTTTGGATGAGACTGAACATTGAATATGGACGCTGAAAGAAGGCTTCTGCTCTTTAAGTTGGCAGGCTTGCTGCCCCTTGTTTTGTGTTCATTCTATTGTAACCCCCCTGCAAATGGGGGTTCCCAAAAGACTTCCAGCAGCTTGCTTGAATGCTCCAAGCCTGAATGGTGTTTGGCGTTTAAGCCATTTATCAGTGAGTGTTTTTAGAACCTCTGGTACTGTCTCTTTAAGAGCTGTCTGCTTGCAGACATAATTAGTTTGTATGGGGGACTGTGTGCTTCTCTGTTTGAGTACCACTCGAGCTGCTGCCAATTCACTCCATTTTTGCAGTTACTAGGAGTGCAAAGGGAACCTATCTGAAAGATGTAACTGTTTGCCAGCAATCATTTACAGCAATAATGAAATTACAGTTTGTCTAACCTGCTTTCTTTGCAGTCAGAACTGTGTCTGCCTAGTTCCCCATTCTGGTTTTGAACTGCTGAACTGGACCAATCAGTGTGGGGTAAGCTAGCTCTAAAATGGTGCCTTGGACGAATCAGAACTTGGACTCATAATCTGAGCCAGCCACAAGAGGATTGTATGGGCAGTGACTCTGGGAGATGTAGTTTAGACTTGGCGCCTTTTGGACCAACAGCAGCAGTCTATTGTGAGTGACAGCCAATCCAGTCAAGAACTGGGAGGAACTCAAAGGAAGTGCCGGTTTTGTCTGTTGGGAGTTTCAGTTGAGCTTTGGCAGTGAAGGAAAGGAACCCTGTGCTCCTTCAGTGCACAGTTTTAGTCAAAAAACATGTGTAAGGTCCAGAGTTCCGGTCTGCAGCTTGTTAGGACTGAATCCGTCCTGTGAAGAGAATCAAAGGATATCTGAAGAGTAGAAACCAGGCTCACCCTGTAGAAGACTGGAGGAATTGCTGAAAATTGCACTTGGTCTGTCAGGAACTGAATCTGCTGTGTGTTCTCCCGGGTATTGTGCAGTAATTGTGATCGGGATACAGATGCAGCCTGCCTGGTATAGTGCTTTCTTTTTACCATATAAATGTGTGAAGAGGTTTGTGTACCTCAAGTGAATCCTGCTGCCATTAAGTGACTTTTGCCTGTGACTGTTTACCATATAAATGTGTAGGAGTCTCTTGGAGCTCAAGAGTAGCCCTGCTGACATTGAAGGACCCTATCTTATTTGGAGGTCGTGAGTACTAATTCAGGGTCGCTCCCTGTTGAATTGCCACATTAAATCCAAATGGAATTACTGTACTGCTGACTGTTTAATTCTCCTTTTCTCTGTGTGAAAGGGCCCCTACCAGCTGCCACGGTTTGGACTAGCCACTAGGGCTTGGGTACCCAGGGACAGTAACTGATAGGGATAGGCCTGTGCACAGAGCCATAGGTAGATGAGTAGAGTGACAAGCTAATTAACCTGATTTCCCCCTGTCCTTGTTATATCCCCCTAAATAAATCAGAGCTGCTTGTTTCAGCAAAGTTATACTGCCTGAGGTATTTGTCTATGTTAAAGTACTGTACTGTGATTGTTGCACTGTATCTTATTTCACAGGAGGTCCTAGTGCCGGAACCAGTCCTGGGGGTAAGTGTATACTGTAAAGGTAATTCTGATGTTATTGTGTGGGCCACTAGTGGGAAGAAAGGGGGGTTGCAGTGTCCCAGAGGGCTGTGACCAAGTTAGTTTAACTATTGTAAACCCTGACTTCTGGGTGGAGGCACCCGCCATTGGATCCAGGCCCCTCAACCTGTTAGTGGCAAATCAGGCAGGGGTAGTAGCCCCTGGGATAGCGTCATCTAGGGGTCACACTATACTTATGAACTTGGGTATTTAGCTGGGTGAACTTCTAGGTGAGTCTTTTGTAAATTTTGGAGGAAACCCAGTTTGTACAATGTGCTCTTTACAGTGTGAGCTGAGTGTGCTGCTTTCTGCTGTGTTTTCACACATTATTAGCCAGTCATCTAATTAGGGGAACATCACTATTCCCTGCCTGCAGAGGTGTGTTGCTGCCCCTTGGCTGTTGGATGAGGTACCCACTGTTATTAGGCCCTTTCTGAATGACTTGTGTGGGTAAATTTAATCAGAAGTGAAATTGTACTAGCTCTTGAAGAATCAAAATGTTCTTGGCAAAGACACTTCAGGGCAGAGTTCAGCGTCTCACACCATCCCATGCTCCCACAGTTATTATCTTTCCTAAATGAGCTATCAAGTATACCTAAGCTGCCTCTCTCCCTGTAGTTACTGTGATACAGTGGTTACAGCAAACAGCTGTGAACCTGGAGACTCAGGGTTGAATCCCTCAGTCGCCACTTAGTGACTGCGTGACTCTGAGCAAGTCACTTATCTATCTCTAATCTCTCTGTAATTTAACTCTGTGCTATTTGACTTTTCCTGTGCTCCTACAATGGCAGCCACCTTTTCTTTCCTCCTTCTCCAGAGTTTGCAAGTGTTTGAAGGTATAGTTTTGTATTAAAGATGCTATATAAAACCAAAGTCCTTTCCTATATCCAATGAGCAAACTGAAGACTGAGATTGTATGCTCCTTATGTCTCCTTTGCTCCAGGGAACATACGTTAAGAGCCTCTAGTCTTGCCTCATAGTTTTTACCCTGTGTACCCCTGATAATTTTGGTGGTCCTGAGTTTCACCCCCTCTACTGTCTTAATGTCCTATTTATGACTGTGTAGGCGGAACTCTGCAGACGTTATGCCATCATATGATCTTTATAAGAGCACTGTGGAATCACGTGACCAGACCGCTGTTAGTTGTGCTTCCACAGTGTTCTGGCAAATGTCCAGTGGTGTTGTTTATGCGGCCCTTCTCCTCCACAGGCTGCATAAACACACCCTTTTCCTGGTGGACTACTTTTTCTTCTGCAACTGCGGAAGTGACAGCCGCTGTGCGCAGGATGGTGACGTCGACTCACACTGCGCATGCACAGTTCTGTTATTGCTGCAGTCTTAGATACAGCTGACTCTGGTGCAGTGAGAACACCGTGCATTCTTTTCATCACTCTTGCCACTCTGAACAGCTGTATCGGCTCTGACCAGTTCTTATTTGTGATGGGGAGCCCAGAACTGCACATAGTACTCCAGGTGGGACATGTGGGAAATGATGTGTAATGTACTAGGATTACTTCTCCTTCTCTGCTTGTCACCCTACTTTTATTGCACCCTAGAATTATTCAAGCCTTCTTGACAGAAGCCGTGTGCTGCTTATCATACTTTAGTCCCTTGTCTGTTGTGACTTGTCTGTTCCTTTTCCTCCACTTGCAGCAAGAGGATTCCAACATAGTGTGTGGATCCTAGCACTGTTTCTGTTCCAGTATAGAACTTTGCATTTGGCTGCATTAAATCTAACACCCCAGGAGTTTGACCTGCATGGGGTGATTTGGGAGAGTGGGTGGTAAGGGTTCAGCTTGGTGGACTTTGTTTGGGATTTCTGATCTTTGTATAGTCCATGAAGTCGGCAGATGCCAAAAAGGGGGCTAGAGCGGAGAACCAGCTACCTTACATGAATGGCTCTGCCAATCCAGCACAAGAAGGATGCACTAAGGTAAGCTGTTAAGCAGTTAACATTTTGTTCAACTGGAGTGAATTGTTTGGGCAGTTGTGGAGAGTAGGTGGTAAATGATCAGCTCGGTGGACTTTGAGCAGGCCTATTAATCTTACAGTTAACACTGTCAGCAGATTTCTTTTTATGGGGGGTGCAAGCTGCCTTGTGGCTCAGTCCCTGCCAACCCTCAGCACCCTCCTCATGCTCTGGGACATGCCCTCCGGTACCCCGATACCCCCTGGTTTACCCCCCCAGGGTGGGGTCACTGCAGCAGTTGGATATCTGTGATGATGGGACAAGGGTGCTGGCAGGCGAGCCCACTGGCATTGCCTCCTTGACTTGCACCCCAAGGCAGGGTGAGGAATCCACTTGCCATACAGGTCAGTGGGATAGGTCGGGATCCCCCTGGAGGTCATCATAGGTGGCGGCTGCAGTTTTTTCCCATCCCCCCCGGGGCGGGGACATGCAGTGACATCCTGCATCCACCCCACCCCCCACAGCAAGCCACCTTGTTGCTCAGCCCCCGCCAACCCTCAGCACCCTCCTCATGCTCCGGGACGTGCCCTCTGGTACCCTGATACCCCCTGGATTACCCCCCCAAGAGTGGGATCACTGCACCAGTTGGATCTCTGTGATGACAGGAAAAGGGTGCCAGCAAGCGATCCCACTGGCATTGCCTCCTTGACTTGCACCCCAAGGCAGGGCGCGGAATCCACTTGCCATACGGGCCAATGGGATAGGTTGGGATCCCCCCGGAGGAAATCATAGGTGGTGGCTGCAGTTTTTTTCCGTTTTTCCCCCTGGGGCGGGGACATGCAGTGACATCCTGCATCCACCCCACCCCCCACAGTAATGGTGCCAGTACGGGGGGGGGGTACCCCCAGCCTCCACCACGGGTACACGTTGTACCAGACACTCTACCACCTCCGTCCCTGGAGAAGGAGAGCAGTCCCTAGGATACTCACTCCTTCTCCCCCAGCCAGCCCTCTGATGTCCCCAGGTCTGTCCCTGAACCTAGGTTGTCAGTGTCTCAGTCTGGCACTCTGCCCCTGTGGGACAGCCTGTCGGCAGATACTGAGTAACAGGAGTGAGAGCCAAGGACCAGGCAGGTCATGTGAGTTGCTCAATCAGTCCAGCACATGGAAGAACTGGTGAAAGCCCTTTATAAGGGTTCAAGTTCCAAGAGACCCCTTACCTAGGCGATCCTGAAGCTTGAGGATCATGAAGTGTGAGGACAGCCACTAGAGGACCTTTACAGGGAGTTCCGCAGGACACTTTGCCTGGTTTGTCTCCTTTTGTAAGGTATGAGTAATCCGGGTTAACCCACCATTTTTATCTTAATTGGTGGTCAGTACAGTATTATTAAACCTGCAGATGTGTTTGGTAGGTGCTAAATTAGTAACATATAAGTCATGCTAGAAAATCTGTATTAGCAAACCATAGATGGGATAACACTGGTCAGGAGTTATTAAGCAGGGATTGGGCAGTCTCCCTGTCTCCCTATAACTCACTGTGGGACTCATACCAAGGGGATATAGTCAACATCCTAACACAGGGACCTTAAACCAAAGCTATTTGAAGTAGGATACATTGTAACTGTGTAAAATCCCTTTTCAGGGTACAGCTAAATTAAAGACATTACAGAAAAGGACCTAGAACAGCCATGTACAGCGGGTGATGTGGGTCGTTTGGAAGGGGATTTAGTTATCTGCAGGACTTGGGGTGCCACAAACCTCCACAGTATGCTGTGGAAGTTTGGAAGCTGCCTAGTGTACTGGAGGATGGTGACACTCCACTCTGAGTGGGTTGCAGCCCTGGCCATAATTTTCTAGCTGTAGAGCAGGTTAGTGGGGATGGGACAGGGGTGTGTACTGCAACTTCTCTCCCTCAGAATCGTCCTGGGGTTTCTAGTCAGAGTTAGGAGGTAGTAAGCAGGGAGGGAACCTAGAGAGTGGTAAAAAACTGGGGAGGGAAGAGACACTCAAATCACAACAAGCAGATCTTACTTTGAGAGGTTCATGCAGTAGGTCATAACATGTAGGACTGTGCCCTCTGGCATCAAGACTGCATGGTAAACCTTTGCTAGCAATGTCTGGCGGGGAACCGCCCACCTGACGTCACATGACTGACATCAGCTTGATCCTATAAGTGGGCGGTCCCCGTGCCCGCCTTCCAATTCTTTCCCGCCGTCAACCTGTGCAAGGACCTCACAGTAAACGTTGCTCCAGTTGATTGCCATTTTGGTAACTATTTCTCTCTTTTCTTTGATAATTGTTCATTCTTCTTTATTTTCTGTCTCCTACAAATACTCCGAAGACCAAGAAGAAGTGTGAGAAGTACAGCACGCAGATCCCTCACAAAGACAGCTATAAGCTCTGCCTCTTCTGCCTAGGCCTGGCCCACAAACATTGAAGCCTACCCAGATTGCAAGCCCTTCAGTCAGGCTACATGCAAACGCAGGCAGCAGGTCCTAGAAGCCTATCTTTTGAAGTCCAGGATGGCCACTTTAAAGCAAGAGGTGCAGAAGCTGGTGGACTCCACTTCTTCAGAGCACAAAAAGAAGAAGAAAGACAAAGAGAAGCACCAGGAGCAGGAATGCCTGGAGGACCGAGAGCGGCTCTCGAGTAGTAATGCCACCGGACTCAAGCCTGCAGACAAAACCACATTGCTGTCTTATCTGGTGACTGTCTAGACCTCGTTGACAAGTTCTCCCGGTGCCACTGCTTCTCTTAAGACCATTAAAACAGGCTCCAAGCAGGTATCCTCGAGTGATAAGCCACCCATCGGGACCTATGGCGGATGCCCAGTCACTACTGGTAAGCCGGACTGTGGTTCTTCCAGAGCCCACCCTTTCCTCGGTAAGTCGGTTTCTCCCCCAGAGGGAACCTGCCCAACATCAGTAGATAAGCCGTTTGGGGGGGCTCCTCCCTTGCCCACCCGGCTCCTTCTCCACTGACTGATAAGTTGGACACAGAGGACTCTGGTATCTGCCCAGTTGAAGCTCACCCATCGGGGGGCTAACGCCGACACACCCGACATCTGGCTGAGTTTGCTGACCTCACAAGACCAGTCCTTCCTTCAGGTTTCCCCTGACTGGGAGCCTTCCCCATCACCTTTGCTGATGGAACCTCTTGTGCCCAACCCTCTACCTGGAACAGATGGGGAATTGGGTTTCCTGGGTGTGGTTCTGTCTTCACCCACTCCAGCACTGGTAACCCATCAGAACCCCACAGATGACTCTCCAGGGGCTCTTATGTTGGAGTCAGTTTCTCCACTGTCTCTCAGGGACCTTCCTATCCTGTTGGGCTCTTCCTTAGCCCCGACAACAGGGGTCCCTCTGTCGGGCTCCAGTCCGCTGACTTCAGGTGTCCCGTATGATTCCTTGGGCCACTCTCTGTTGGAGCCTTGGTCAGGTCCCCTGTGCCTGATGCCATCTTTCCTGATGCTGGAAAACCAGATGCCAGGCATCCCGGCGCTGGCCCTGATGTCAGATATCCTGACCTTGAGACTTCTGATTAACTTGCCAGGTCCCTCTGCTCCGCCTCCTTTGAGGCGCTCGGGGACCCCCTTGGTCCATCATGGTATTACCCATGGTCCACCATTGTGCTATTCACATTACCAAGGCCTGCTGACACCAGGCTACCCACTGTCAGGCCTGACGTCAGCTCCTTTCACCCACAGATTTTACACTGACTATCAGGCACCAGGCTATGGCCCCCCTTTTCAGGCCCCAGGTTACCCTCCCCCTCATTATCCAGGTGCGGGTTACCAGTATTTCCAGCCTCCACCTCAACCTCAGCCTCAACCTCAACCTCTGCCTCAGGCTCAGCCTCAGCAGGACCTTCAGGCCATGTTCCAGACCTGGTGGCAGGATGCCAGATCCCAGTTGGCGGTGGATTTAGACAAGTGACTGCTTGCCCTGGTGGCAACCCCCACCCCATGCTCCTTGTGTCCCGTGGGTTCACATAGTTCAGACCATTCCACCACAGCATATATTTCTGGGGGCGCTACTCCAGAGATCACTCTGACCGAGCCTAAGACCTCTGACGGGGGGAATCCTCGGACTCAGAGGCCGACTCCTCCGACTCATCCTCTGGAAACCTTTTGGGAGCTATGGATTCCAAAGGTAAGGAGCCTCCCAAGTCTCCTCCCGAAGACCCCTCCTTCACCGAACTCCTCCGCATCCTCCAACAAGCGAACAGTTGGAATGCGGAGGAGCATGATCGAAACACAAGCACCTAGTCTACAGTCTTGTCGAGCGTTATCACAAGAGAAGTGTGATGAGTTTGCGCAGTACTTTGCTGATAAGGTTGCCACCATCAGGACAGAGATCATCCAGTACCCCCTGTTGGGCCTTGCAGGGATCAACCAAGTGGTACGGTCACCCAGATTGTCTGGTCTGTCTTCAGTCAGCCAGTAATCATGCATATAGTGTGGATCATCCAGATTCTGCGGCTAGCTTGCTGTAGTGTGGACCCGGGCCCAACTCACCTTCTCGTAGGGTGTGTTGAGACTATTGCCCCGGTCCTGGCTGGAATAGTCAGGGTGTCATTGGAGAGAGGGATCTTTCCAGGTCCCTGAAAGGAGGTGGTAGTGCAGCCCTTTCTGAAAAAGTCCTCCCTTAACCCTGTCTGCCTAGCAAACTACAGACCAGTCTCGAATTTGCCCTTTGTGGACAAAGTTATTGAGAAAGTGGTCACTCTGCAGCTCGAGAATCATTTATCCAGCCATAATATCTATGATCCTCTCCAGCTGGGTTTTAGGAAATGGCATAGCACAGAGACTGCCCTGGTTTGGGTACTGAACGATCTCCTGATGGCGAGGGATCAGAGAGCTTGTACCATCTTGGTTCTCCTTGGTCTCTCAGTGGCTTTTGACACTGTAAACCATGGGGTGTTGCTCAAGCACCTGCAGTTTTTCTGTGGACGGGAGGGGGCAGCCCTCAGTTGGTTTCAATCGTTTCTTGAGGGTAGGTTGCAGAGAATGGCATCGGGGATTAATTCTTCGGCCCTTCACTCCTTGCCCTGCGGGGTGCCGCAGGGCTCTGTGATATCACCCATGTTGTTTGCAGTGTATATGCTGCCATTAGGAGACATTGTAAGATGGTACAGCTTGAGTTTTCACTGTTTGCGGGTGATTCTCAGCTATACATGTCTTTTTGTGCCTAAGCAGGAAGGAGATATCATCTCTGTGTTTAACAACTGCCCGACTGAAATACAGTACTGGATGAGTGCTAGCTGGCTGCGGCTAAACCCTGACAAAACAGAGATGTTGGTTGTGGATCCTGATCGGAGGGCAGCTGGTGCAGTGGTGGGACAGCCCTCTGGGTTTAGGCTTGGCGGGGTCCCAGTGATTGCCTCGGATCAGGTGAGTAACATTGGCATGATTTTCAGTGAAGGCCTGACCTAGAAATTTCAAGTGTCAGCGGTAGTCAAATCTTCTTTTTACCATCTGAGGAACATCGCTAGGGTGAAGTACCTGATTCCGTCCAAGGATCTTCCTACTCTGGTTCACGCCTTCGTCACCACTCATCTTGATTACTGTAACACCCTCTAGCTAGGGCTACCAGGGGTGGATATCTGCCGCTTGCAGCTGGTGCAGAACGCAATGACCAGGTTGTTGACTGGGACTTCTAGATCCAGTCATATAACCACTGTGCTGTGCGAACTGCACTAGCTGCCAGTACAGTGGTGGATCACCTTCAAGGTCGCATTATTGACCTATAAAGCCTTACACGACCAGGGAACTCAATACCTGCAAGATCTCCTGCGACCCTATTGTCCCTCCCTAATGCTCTGATTCTCCAACGAGGGATTGCTAGAGATTCCCAGGGTGCATTTTAAAACATTGGGTGCCCGTTCATTTGCCTTTATGGTTCCTACCCTGTGGAATTCTCCACCTCTTCAAATACGAGATAGCCCGACCATCCAGGGTTTTAAATCAGACCTAAAGACACACCTTTTTCTTCAGGCTTTTCAAGAGATATGAGACTGAACAGAGCACACTGAAGTGGGAATGGAATATTAACTGTATTTTTATGATGATTTGATGTATTGATGTCTGCTGATTTTATTGTGATTTTGTGTAATTTGTACAGGTGCCCTGAGCATTGGAAGGGTGCCAAATGTAAGTAAACTTTGATGATGATAATGATGATAGCAGAGCACTTGGATTTAGCGGAGGCATCACCCATTCCAGTACCCCTGTAGATGGAGCCCCATGAGAATCTTACCTCCACTGTCTGGCAGATGACTCATTCCATCCCCGCCATCCCCAGGAAGGCGGACTGGACCTATCATTCTCCTGAGAGCGCTCCTCATCTATGCTCTCACCCCAAGCCAGACTCCATCGTGTTTGCTGCGGCTTATGACCGTACTGCCAAACCTAAACATATGAGTACCTCCCCTCCTGACAAGGAGTTGAGGCAGTTGGATCAGTTCGGTCATATGATCTACTCCTCCTCTACAGGTGCCTTGCATTCCTTGAACTATGAAGCACATATGATTTCATACCAAAAAGCTACCATGGTTCAGCTCGAGGCTAGGCTGGAAACACTGGAGGACTTGGACCTTAAATCAGAGCTTACCAAGGCCCTGAGGCTGTCTAAGATCTCTTGTAGGTATGCATTGAGAGCTACCTATGAGTCTGTAGATGCTGTGGCTCGCTCTTTGGCAACAGCAGTCTGTCTCAGGCACCACACTTGGTTCCATATTTCCGGGCTCTCCCAGGATGTTCAGGCAACCATACAGGATGCCCCCTTCCAACTTTCCATCCTCTTCGGAGGCGATACCAAGGACATCATCACGGGGCTTCAGGACAGCAGGAAAGCCTGAGATCAGTTAGGTCCATGTTCAAGGTGGGCTTCAAGCCTAAGCAGCCCTTTCGGTGCCAGCAAAAGCACCAAGACAAACAGTCTTTTAAAAGACGTCAAACCAAAAGGAGAGCTTCGGGACCTGCTGTTATATTGAAATATAGAATTTGATGGCAGATAAGGACCGCTTGACTCACTTAGTCTGCCCATTTCCCTACCTAATGGATAAGCTGCAGATCCTAGTTAACCAACAGCCAACTTCATCCTACTCCTTACTAGGATTTCCTTATGTCTGTCCCATGTATTCTTGAATACCCCCACTGTTTTTGTCTCCACTGCCTCCTCAGGAAGGCTGTTCCATGTATCCACAAGCTTCTTCATGAAAAAATACTTCCTCACATTACCTCTGAGCCGTCCCCCCTCTATCTTCAAATTGAGCCCTCTTGTTCTTGTACATCTCTTTTTCTGAAAGATGCTACCCTCTTGGACTTTATTGATTCCCTTGAGGTACTTGAAAGTTTCTATCATGTCCCCCCTCTCCTTCCTGTCCTCAAGGGAATACATATTAAGCTGTTTTAATCTCTCTCTTCATATGTCTTCTGGTGCAGACCCTGCAGCATTTTAGTTGCCCTCCTCCTGACAGCCTCCATTCTGTCTGTGTCCTTGTGGAGATGGGGTCTCCAGAAATGCACGCAGTACTCTAGATGGGGTCTCACCAACTGTCTGTACAGAGGGATAACAACTTCCTGTTTTCTACTGATGATGTCGCTCTCTGTACATCCCAGTATCCCGCCAGCCCTCCTTACTACCTTCTCACATTGCTTGCCCACCTTAAGGTCATCTGATATAACTACCCTCGGGTCCCTTTCCATTTTTGTTGTTGCTAGTATCTCACTCCCCATTGTGTACTCTTCCTCTGGGTTTTTGTTTCCCAGGTGCATTACTTTGCACTTTCTTGCATTGAATCTAAGCTGCCATACATTTGACCATTCCTCCAACCTTGCCAAGTCCCTTTGCATCCTTTCCACCCCACCTTCTGCATCGACCCTGTTGCAGAGCTTTGTGTCATCTGCAAAGAGACATACTTTTCCTTCCAGTCCCTCTGCAATGTCACTTATAAAGACATTAAAGAGGACCGGTCTCAGCAGTGAACCCTGCGGTACCCCGCTAGTAACCCCCCTTTCTTCAGAGTGAACTCCGTTTACTATTGCCCTCTGTATCCTGCCGTCCAGCCACTTTTCACCCAGGCTACCACTTTGGAACCCACTCCAAGGCTGGCTAACTTGTATATTAATCTTTCATGTGGGACTGTGTCAAATGCCTTGCTAAAGTCTAGGTAGGCCATGTCCACAGCCCCTCCCTGATCTACTACTTTGGATACCCAGTCAAAGAAATCTATTAGATTCGTCTGGCATGACCTTCCCGCTGTGAATCCATGCTGCCTTGGGTCCTGTGCCCCTCTGGCCTCTAGGTACTGACAGTTCTTTCCTTCAGAAGTGATTCCATCATTTTCTCTATCACTGAGGTTAAACTAACAGTCTGTAGTTTATGCTTCTGCCCTGCTCCCACTTTTGTGAAGGGGAATCACATCTGCCCTCCTCCAGTCCTCAGGTACCACCCCATCCTCCCATGATTTGTTAAAAAGGGTAGTCAGTGGTGTCACTAGTTCTACCCTTAGTTCTTTTAGAATTCTTGGGTGAATCCTGTCAGGCTCCATTGCTTTGTCTACCTTCAGTTTTAGGAGTTCTTTCAGAACCCTTTCTTCTATGAATGGACTGGTGTCGACCTCCTTATCCAGAGTGCTTCTATTCTTTGATTTAGGTACCTCCCCCTCCTCTTCTTTTGTAAATACTGAGCAGAAGTATTCGTTCAGTATCCCTGCTTTTTCATTGTCCTCTGCCCACCCTCCCTTCCCTTTATTAAGCTTCACTATCCCTCCCTTGGTCTTTCTTCACACCCTAATGTACCTATAAAAGCTTTTATCCCCCTTCTTAACTGAGTTGGCTATCTGTTAGCTCTCCCCCTGCCTCCAAGACCCAACGAGCTGCAGGTGGTGCCTTCCCTGCTTGTTCCTCCACCTCCTGACTCCTTCAGCCCCCCTCCGCCTCCATCTCCAGACAGTGTAGAACCAGTGGGGGACAGATTTGCCCTCCACCTAGCAGAGTGGCAGGGCATCACTTCTGATTCCTGGGTCATTCAACTCATAGCAAGAGGGCACATTGTCGAGTTTCTGGAGAAACCTCCAGACTATCCTCCAAGATGATCCCATTATCCCTCAGGCCACATAACACTGGTGAAGGATGAGATCCAGGCTCTACTCCAAAAATCTGTGATAGAGCCAGTTCCCTGGGCATAGGGTTGACAAGAGTTTTACTCTCATTTCTTCCTAGTTCCCAAAAAGATGGGCGATCTCAGGCCCATCTTGGACCTCAGCCAGCTGAACCTTTATGTAGAGTACAAAAGGTTTCTCATGCTGAATCTCCGTGGACTTCTGCCATTCCTCCAGACAGACCATTGACTCTGTGCACTGGATATGCAGGATGCGTACCTGTACATTCCAGTTTTCCTAGGCCACCGCCACTTCCTGCAGTTTTCCTTATGAGGTGAGTACTTCCAGTTCAAAGCCCTCCCCTTCGGCCTTTCTTTGGCACCCAGAGTCTTCACCAAGTACCTAGCAGTGGTGGCATTGGCACTTTGTCATCAGGGAATTTGTGTTCCCGTACCTGGACGATTGGATCATAGCAGCCTTGTCCAGGGGCAGCCTGGAGGATTCCCTGTCCTCCACCCTAGACCTTTTTGCACAACTGGGTATTACTCACAATTACCCCGTGTTGTTTCTGGTCCCATCCCAGCACCTCCAGTTCATTGGGACGGTACTGGACATGGTCCAGGGCAAGGCCTTCCTCCCTTCAGACAGAGCGAATACTTTGCAGGAGCAGGCCAAGCTGTTAGCCTCCTCCATTTGTGCCCCAGCCAGGGTGTTTTTACGCCTCCTCGGCTTGATGGCCGTTCCGTTGGCGAGGCTTCACACGAGGGTCACCCGATGGACCTTATGGGTCCAATGGGATCAGGGTACAGACAACCTGGATCATCCTATTCTGGTGTCCAGTGTGTTCAAGAAGGACCTCTCGTAGTGGCAGGACCCTCTGAACATGTCTCAGGGGACACTGTTCAGGCCCTTTTTGCTGTCTTGGACCCTCACCACAAATGCATCGGGTCTGAGTTGGGGAGCTCTCCTGGGGGATCACCAAACCCAGAGGAAATGGTCCTAGTTGGAATCCTCACTCCACATAAACATTCTGGAGATGAGGGTGGTCCTGTATGCCCTTCAGACCTTCCAGTCCCTTCTGACAGTGGGGATACTTTTGGTACAGACCGACAATATGTGCATGGTCTGGTACATCAACAAGCAGGGAGGCACCCGATTGTATCCCCTATGCAGGGAAGCCATGCATGTCTGGTACTGAGCAGTCCAGCATGGTCTACATCTCATGGCCTTGCACATTTCAGGCGTACACAACATCCTGGTGGACAGCTTCAGCTGTACCTTAGCACTAGTTCGCAGGGAACTACAGGAGTGCAGAAAATCTGTTCCGCAACTGGGGCATCCCAAGCTTTGCTTACTCATTCAAAGGCCTTATGTCATCTCGTTAGATGCGTTATCTCTCTCTCTGTTGGACAGGGAGATACTTGTATGTCTTCCCTCCATTTCCCATTCTGCAGAAGTTTCTGCTGAAACTTCAGGCAGAGGGGGCAGTACTGTTACTGATCGCACCCCCTCTGGCCCAGGCAGATTTGTTTTCCACTCCTACAGCAGTTGGCTGTGGAACCCCCAATACCTCTGCCTCTTCAGTACAATCTGTTAACACAGAATCAGGGCACATTGGTGCATCCGGGCCTCAGATCCCTATACCTCTAAGCATGGTTCCTTCATACATAATACATGAAACCATTTGGAGTCTCTCCGACAGAATCGCCAGGATTTTGTGTTGATGGCCAGAAAGCCTTCCATTAGAGCTACCTATGCTATGAAATGGAAATGTTTTCCATCTGGGTTGCCTTTAAAGGGTGGACCTTCTTTCTAGCCTGGTGCCCCAGGTGATGGAGTACCTCTTGCACCTGTCTGACTTGGGACTCAGTTACTCTTCGTTAAAGGTCCACCTGTCTGCTATCTCTGCCTACCACTCCCTGGTGGATGAGAAGACGATTGCTCAGTTGGAGGTATCCAAAACATTTCTGAAAGGGATCCTCCATCTGAAACCCCCTATATGTAACCTCGCCCCCGCTTGGGATTTGAATTTTATTTTGGAAAAGCTTATTTTACCTCCCTTTGAACCAGCAGTAAGCTGTGAGATGTGCTCTCTGTCTTGGAAGGTGCTCTTTTTAGTTGCCATTACTTCTGCTCAAAGGATCTCCGAGCTTAAGGCCCTGATATGTAAGGAGCCTTTTCTGATTTTCCACAGAGACTGGGTGGCTCTGCATAAAAATCCTAAGTTTCTTCCCAAGGTGGTTTCTGAGTTCACTTTGAATCAAACTGTTGAACTCCCGGTCTGTTATCTGGCTTACACTAATAGGGGTGAAGCACTGCTGCACACTTTAGATGTGCACAGGATATTCTACTACTACATTAACAGGACTAAGGACATCCATGAAGACGACCAGCTTTTTGTTTCTTTTGCTTCCAAGACTCTGGGGTCATCAGTCTCTAAGCAGTGCTTGTCCAAATGGTTGGCTAACGGCATTCATTTCTGTTACCAGAAGCATGGCAAGCCTCTTCCGGGAGAGGTCAAAGGACATTTCACCAGAGGTGTGGCTGCCTCTGCTACTTTTTTCAGGAATGTGGCCACAGCGTAAATTCGTGCTGCTGCAACTTGGAGTTCAATCCACACCTTCACTAAACATTACAGTATGGACATTGCCTCTAGGCATAGGGCAAGTTTTGGCTTAGCTGTCCTGCAGGGCCCTCTGTCATAGACCTGCTCTGGTCTTTCTGCAGACCTTCCTCCTCCCGTGCTTCAGTTTGTCCTGATCAGTTGTCTGCTTGGGATTCGGTCCTACATGTTATGGCCTACTGCAAGAACCCTCTCGAAGTAAGATAGTACAATTATGTAAGAACTTACCGTAACAGTAGATGTTCAAGAGAGGTTCCTGCAATAGGTCATCTTTTTCCGTCCCTTCCTCTTCCCCCCAGTCTTCTGTTTGCTTTTGCAGGCCTGTTTGGATTGGACTCCGGGGAATATATCCTTTTCTTCTGTCACACTCTCTCTGGTCTCTGGTGAGAGAACTGGGGTGTTGGGAGAACCCACTTTTAGGATCACGCTGACATCAGTCACGTGACAGGTGGGTGATCCCCCACCAGACATTGCTAGCAAAAGTTTGCCAAGCAGTCCTAACACCAGAGAGACAGTCCTACATGTTATGACCTACTGGAGGAACCTCTCTCAAAGATCTACTGTTACAGTAAGTTCTTACGTAACTGTACTTTTTTTCAGCCCACTAAGAGAGGTGGTGCAGGCTACTTCTACCAGGATGGAGCACCTTGTTATGCCAAGAGCCCCACAATGGTTATGCCTGCTTTGGGGGTGGGGGGGCTGTAGTCAGAAAGGGACCACTGGAAAGAGGGCACTCATAGTGGGGACTCTGTAATTAGGTGTACAGAGGCTGTGTTCTGTACCACAGATAAGGAGGAGAGGGTGGTGTGCTGTCTCCCAGAGGTGACAGCAGATGGGGGTACTCTGCAGGGTAGGTGGGTTGGTTATGGGAGGGAAAGGGAGACCAGATGTTATTGACCATCTTGGGAAGAATGATCTTTCAAGAAGGCCAGTAGGAGCAGTGAAGGATAGTTTCAGGATGTTAGGATCCAGGCTTAAGAGGTTGACTGGCACTATGACCTTTTCACAAGTTCTTACAGTGCACAGAAGCAGGGATGCAAAGAAGCTGAAGATCATCCAGTTTAACAGTTGGTTGGAGGAGTGATGTGCTGAGGCTTGGATTTCAAGTGACGTGAAACAGACAAATAACAGCAGAAATTACAAGTATACCATTCTATAGCAGTGACCACCATAAAACTCAGTCCCCACCAACCCACCCCATGCAGTCTACTCACAGAACAACATCCAGTAATCTCAGCTCTCTTCCTCTTCCTCAGGTGAAACCCTTCATGAGCCAAAATCCAGACTGATCTTAGTTAATAAGTTATCAGCTTCGTTGGGTTCAGAAAATAAGTATTGTTTGCCCGACTATATAACACACAGTCGGGCTGGATATTGTAGAGTATGGGACACCCCGGGGACTGTATCTGGGAATAGATAGCATCAAAAGATTTCCTATGATCTCTAGTTGCAAAGCTCAAATCCGGGAAGATGGATTATTTCTCTCCAGCAGGTGTTTCCAGTGGTCCACTCTTTCTTGCAGCCAGCTGTCAAGACCCTGTGCCTTTCATATGATCCTGCTAGTTGTATTAAGAGGGTTCTGGGAGTGTTGGATTCGGATCTTCTCCTTGGGGTTACTCAGTAAGCCTGCATGATAGCAGGTCCGGGTCTAACTTCAGATTTGCAGTGAGCCAGAAATGGAAAGGGGCCTGAGGGTGGTCATATGAGATGACCTTAAGGTGGGCAAATAATGTGAGAAGGTAGTAAGGACGGCCGGTGTGATACTGGGATGCATAGGGAGAGGCATCACCAGTAGAAAATGGGAAGTTGTTATCCCTCTGTACAGACAGTTGGTGAGATCACATCTGGAGTTCTGCGTCCAGTTCTGGAGACCCCATCTCCGCAAGGACATAGACAGGATGGAGGCTGTCCAGAGGAGGGCAACTAAAATGTTTCAGGGTCTGCTCCAGAAAACATCTGAAGAGAAATTAAAGCTTCTTAATGTATATACACTCGAGGAGAGGAGGGAGGGGGGACATGATAGAAACTTTCAAGTACATCATGGGAATCAACAGAGTCCAAGATGATATCATCTTTCAGAAAAAGAGATGTGCAAGAACAAGGGAGCACATTTTGAAGAAAGAGCGGGGACGGCTCAAAGGTAATGTGAGGAAGTATTTTTTCATGGAGAGGGTTGTGGAAACATGGAACAGCCTTCCTGAGGAGGTATTGGACTCAAAAACAGTGGGTGAATTCAAGAATGCATTGGACAGACATAAGGCAATTCCAGTGGGGGGTAAGAGGAAGTAGGCTGTTGGTTAACTAGGATCTGTAGCCTGTGCATTTGGTAGGGAAGTGGGCAGACTAGGTGGGCCAAGCAGTCTTTATCTGCCATCAAATTCTATGTTTCTGTGTTTCTATGAGCCACATACCAGTGTACGTTGCTGGATTGTCTCCCTTAGTCTTTTCAGGGAAACCTGATAATCTTAGGTTTGAGGCTTTCATTTGATTTTCAAGGGTCTCGAGACTAAATTTTAAGGATTTATTTTCTTTGATTGGTGTGATTGTTCCAGTGATCATCTGGACTCGTACTCGTCTGGACTACTGCAATTCCCTCTACCTAGGGCTACCTGGGGTTGATATCTGCTGCCTTCAGCTAGTGCAGAACACGGCAGCCAGGCTTTTGACTGGAACTTCTAGAACCAGTCATGTTACGCCTGTGCTCCGTGAACTGTACTGGCTGCCTGTTTGGTGGCGGATCACCTTTAAGGTTGGTTTACTAACCTTTAAAGCTCTACATGATCAGGGACCCGGTTACCTGAAAGATCTCCTGATTCCCTACTGCCCCCTTCGTCCTCTCCGTTCCGCTAACGAGGGATTGCTGGAGATTCCCAGGGTCTGATTGAAGTCATCAGGATCTCATGCCTTTGCCTTTTCGGAACCAACCCTGTGGAATTCTCTACCTCGCTGGTTGAGAGAATGCCCAACCGTCGATAATTTCGAGGTCGACTTAAAAACATATCTTTTTGATTTAGCATACTCTTGTTAGTTGTGGCTGACTTTTAAATGACTTTTAAATGCTTGGATTTTATTAATTTTAATGTTTTGTACAGCGCCTTGGTTTTGAAAGGTGCTCTATAAATAAAATTGAATTGAATTGAATTGAAAATTGGCCACTTTTAAAGCTGCAGCCGACACATCTTTGGCCTCTGACTGTGCTGCTGCAGCTTGCGCCTCACAAATCAACATCTCAGTATTGAAGTCTTGTAGTTTTTGATAGATGGCTAGCATCCTTCTGTCAAGAGCGTGAATAGCTTGGAGTATATCTGACATAGTTGATTCTGTGATCCCCAAGCTTGTGGATGTTGCTAATGTCTGCCCCTCTGCTGGGTCCTGTTGCCGTTCCCTTCTTGCTGCTACCATCAGTTGCCTTTTTCAGGTTTCCCATGTTTCATTTGAGCCAGATCTTCAAAACAGCTGCAGGATAGTCAATATATTTGGTAGTGAAATAAAAAGAAGGTAAATCTAAGATCTTCCACGTAGGAGCCAGGAAGAGACACGTCCATTCACGATGGCTGCTGACCCCCTGTGGAAAGGCCTTTCTTGAATGCAGGATATGTTCAACTCAGGATCTTCTAAGAAATGTACTGTCTCTAGAAATATCCTTTTGGGTTTTTTTGCCTCGCAGGAGTTACAGCCTATTGTAGTTGGCATCTGGGTAATTAAATCCCTCGTGAGTACAGCTCAGGCCCGTCTGCAGACTGAATTTGGTAACAGATCCAGGAAAAAAAGATGATTTGATACCCTTTATTGGACCAACCAACACGGATGGTGCAAAAGAAAATAGGTGCTTGAGCTTTCAGATTACATTGAATCCTTCATCAGAAAATAATGACTGTTCATTTGGAAGAAAATACTTTAAGTCCAGATCATACATAAAAAACAGATAAAAATTGTTTAAAATCCCATTGGCCAAGGCTGCTTTATAAAGAACATAGAACCATATAAAGGTAACAGTTCCATCACAAAAAAGGTATTCCAAGATCAAATGTCACTGAATGGAGAGCTGCTTCCCTGAAAATAGTCATAAAACATACTGAGGCTACATTTGTGCATCTGTGCATGCATTAGTAAATGTCTTAAGATTTTAAACCACAAGATAAAATAAGCTGAAAAAATACATAGAATATTATGTTAAAAGTCTTCTAAATAAGAAAATATCTTGGTGTTAGACAAAAAAGTAGTTTTAAAGAAAATCTGTCCTAGTTTAAAACCAGCATTAACCAGCTGTTTCCCACATTTATATAGTGCAAGGTATTATTCAGATATGTATGTCCTGTGTACAGTAAATCAGTATTATTTATGAATATTCAAACTTAAGCTGTTGAAATAAGATCTGTCTCTAACTTTGCAAAAAGTGACTAGTGTTTCAGCACATTCCGCCCCTACACCTAGCACAGACCCCCTTGTAACTGAGATACCATTATCCTAATAAGTCCATGTACCAACATGTGTCTGTATATACCTAATATTCTGTACTATTAAACAGATCAGTCTGAATCAACTAATGTATAATGTATCATAAAAATCAAACCTAAGAAAGATTCCCTAGTAACTGAGATCCTGTATCCTAATATGCTTATTGTTTTAAAATGTGTCAGTATACAATCAGCCTGCTGTATATACAGTAACAGTCCTAAAGATATGAAATAAAACTTAAGGGAATCACCCTCTCCCCGGGAACACCAGGGTACTGATAACTAGTCAGATGGAATTATATATCCATTTTGTTATGTGAACAAATAATCATCACACAATGCAACTGCTTGTGTTATGTGCTAGATACCAAGAGTTTATGCACTTAAAATGAACTGGCACAGCCAGACTACCTAGTAAATGAGATACTATACCTAAAATGATCATGTATGAACATATATCTGTATATGGTCATTTTAGGTATAGTATCTCATTTACTAGGTAAAAATCTTGGCCCTGGCGACAGCGAGCTGGACATATGGCTCTCACCTACTGGCACTCCGTTCCACGGAGGAGGACCCCGACAAAATCTCAAGGTATGGAACAGGGAATGGGGTTAAGCCAGGGGGCCCCTCTCACACTTTGTTCACACCTGTGGGGTAGAGCCACGGCTCTGTGGGGGGGTTCTCCCGGGAGGTAGGGCGATGAAGGGTTAGTCGGGTGACAGTGCCGGCATTCAAGGGGGCTAAAACAGAAATTACAAAAAAAAAAAAAAATCATTGTCCATACCATCTCCTACCATATTGAAAAGTAAAGTGAGCTTGATCTCAAAAGCCCATCTCTGTTGTGTATTTTTGAATTGTCCTTTCAAAACCAGGGCATACATATCTGAGATGGAGTGATCAGACTGAGAGAAGTGTTGTCCCATTTTTTATGTTGCTTGCATGCATGTGCAAGAAACATAGTGCCATCATCAGAGATTTCGGAGGTGTGTCACCTCCTCCTCCAATTCAGTCAGTGAGCTGGCCGGCGTGGCCCCTGTAAGCCAATGCATTTTGGAGCTATCTATGACACGCTCCAAAATGCAGTGGCATACAGTGGAAAAGGGGAGCTACGCTTCAGTGAGCACCGATAAGCGGCTCCCCACACGCAGGCGTCATGCACCCCGCCGCGTACTGTGTAGCCGACGGGTGCCCAATCGCCCGGCTGAGCAGCGTCCCCCTCCCCATGGTGGTGCCACGCTGGGAGCCCACCCCAGCGTAGCAATCAGTCCTTTGGCCACAGGGGTGCCCAATCCTCTGTCGGTTGAACAGCCCCCGTCCTTGTGCCACGCTGGGAGCCCACCCCAGCGTGCAGCCTACAATGTCTTTTTTTTAAACCTATAAAACAAAATCGGTCCAGCACGTTTCCGACCCCCTCTCCCACAACCCGCACCCACCACTGCGCACCCAGCCTCCCCACACACCCCTCACCCCATACCACCGACTCGCACAACGCCTTCGGGTGGACCGTGAACACGCCTGCAATTTTCAAAGCCGACCGTGAACTGAGGAAATGCCGGTAAGCTGTATAATGGGCTAGATGGGGGTTCAACTTTGTGCATATCTCAGGCATTTTGGGAATTTTGCACGAATTTTCAACATGGGTTTTAGGACCCTTCTTCATGATCGACACTGCTGGCGTCAGCACTGGTCTGGCGGGTGATTTCGCAGTGACTGCGCAAATCACCCTCGGGCCTGAATACCGCCATGACAGTGACATCACTCATGAGAAGGGGTCCCAAAACCCCATGTTGAAAATTTGGTCCAAAATTCCAAAATGACTGTTTTATGAGCGTATGCTATGCAGTTCCTACGCAGGCTCGTAAGTTCGCGAATTTCAATATTTTCCTCCAGATTTTCAACATTGCCATTTTACCACACCTTCTTATGAGTAGTACAGCTGTCATTTTTCACGCCACCAAAAATGTGTTTCCGCCCTTGTAGCGCACAATGGCGCAGTCGGTGTGCGAAATCAATGTATTGGACAAATTAAGAAAATCACAGTGACACTGTTCATGAGCAGAGGTGTTAAGATGACTATGTTGAAAATTTGGTGAAAAAATTCCTAAAAATGACTGTTTTACGAGCGTGCGTTGCGCAGTTCCTACGCAGGCTCGTAAGTTCATAAATGTTCAATATTTTCACTCCAGATTTTCAACATTGCCATTTTACCACACCTCCTCATGAGCAGTACAGCTGTCATTTTTCACATCCTGCCCAAAACATGTTTCCGCCCATGTAGCACACAAATGGCACAGTCGGTGTGCGAACTCAGTGTATGGGACACATTAAGAAACTCACAGTGTCACTGTTCATGAGCAGAGATCTTAAAATGGCAATGTTGAAAATTTGGTGAAAAAATTTCTAAAAATGACTGTTTTACGAGTGTGCGTTGCACAGTTCCCACGCACGCTCGTAGGTTTGCGAATTTTCAATATTTCCACTCCAGATTTTCAACATTGCCATTTTACCACACCTCCTTATGAGCAGTACAGCTGTCATTTTTCACATCCTGCCCAAAACGTGTTTCCGCCCATGTAGCGCACAATGGCGCAGTCGGTGTGCAAACTCAATGTATGGGACACATTAACAAAATCACAGTGACACTGTTCATGAGCAGAGGTCTTAAAGTGGCTATGTTGACCATTTCGTGAAAAATTTCCTAACAATGACTGTTTTATGAGCGTGCGTTGCGCAGTTCCTACGCACGCTCGTAAGTTCGCAAATTTTCAATATTTGCACTCCAATGACTTCCAAATACCTAAACAGCACATAGAAGCAAGCAACATTCGGCATTGACAAATGCTTGTTTTTTTTGTCATCTTCATTATGTTGCTTGCACGCATGTGCAAGAAACATAGTGCCACCATCGGCGATTTCGGAGGTGTGTCACCTCCTCCTCCAATTCAGTCAGTGAGCTGGCAGGCGCGACCCCTGTAAGCCAATGCATTTTGGAGCTGTCTATGACACGCTCCAAAATGCAGTGGCATACAGTTGAAAGGGGGAGCTACGCTTCAGTGAACACCGATAAGCGTAGCTCCCCCCCACACGCAGGCGTGCCTGCCCCCGCACGTCCTGTGTAGCCGACGGGGTGCCCAATCCCCGCCGGCTGAGCTGCTGTCGTCCCACCCTCCCCGTAGCAGGTGCCACGCTGGGAGCCCACCCCAGTGTGGCAATCAGTTCTTTGGCCAACGGGGGTGCCCAATCCCCGTCAGCTGAGCGGCCCCCTGTCGTTGTGCCATGCTGGGAACCCACCCCAAGCGTGGCAAAGCGATCCGATGTCTTTTTGTTTTAAACCTGTTAACAAAAGCGGTCCCATAGGGCGTCTCCGACCCCCACAACCCACACCCTCACTGCTTCCAGCCTCCCACCTCACCCCCATCACCCACACCTCGGACTCCGCGCGATGATCTTGATGGACAGGGAACCGTCTGCACTCTTCAAAGCCAACCGCGAACTGAAATGCCGGTAAGGCTGTATAGTGGGCTAGATAGGAGGGTTCAACTTTGTGCATATCTCAGGCATTTTGGGAATTTTTGCCAAAATTTTCAACATGGGGTTTTAGGACCCTTCTCATGAGTGATGTCACTGTCATGGTGTTATTTGGGCAAGAAGGGTGATTTCGGCGCGGTGACTGCGCGGTGACTGCGAAATCACCGACGACTAACTCATGACAGTGACATCGATGCTGAGAAGGTCTGCGAAACTCATGTGGTAATCAAAAGTCAAAAATGAAACTGTTTCTGGCGTCGTTGCGCAGTTCTCCGCGGGCTCGTAAGTTCGCTAATTCAATATTATCACTCCAGATTTTAACATTGCCATTTTACCACACGTCTTATGAGTAGTACAGCTGTCATTTTTTCATCTCACCAAATGTGTTTCCACCCTTGATGGTGCAGAATGCGCATGTCGGTTGTGCGAAATCAATGTACGGGACAAATTAAGAAAATCACAGTGTCACTGTTCATGAGCAGAGATCTTAAAATGGCAATGTTGAAAATTTGGTGAAAGAATTCCTAAAATGACTGTTTCACAGTGTGCGTTGCACAGTTCCCACACGTGCTTCAGATGGTTTGCGAATTTTCAATATTTCCACTCCAGATTTTCAACATTGCCATTTTACCACACCTCCTTATGAGCAGTACAGCTGTCATTTTACATCCTGCCCAAAGCGTGTTTCGCCATATAGCGCACAATGGCGCGATCGGTTATGCAAACTCAATGTATGGGACACATTACAAAATCACAGTGACACTGTTCATGAGCAGAGGTCTTAAAGTGGCTATGTTGACCATTCGTGAAAAATTTCTAACAATGACTGTTTTACGAGTGTCGTTGCGCGGTTCTAAAGCACGCTAGTAAGTTCATAAATTTTCAATATTTGCACTCCAATGACTTCAAATACCTAAACAGCACATAGAAACCAAGCAACATTCGGCATTGACAAATGCTTGTTTTTGTCATCTTCATTATGTTGCTTGCGCTGTGCAAAACATAGTGCCACCATCGGCGATTCGAGGTGTGTCACCTCCTCCTCAAATTCAGTCAGTGAGCTGGCGAGCGCGACCCTGTAAGCCAATGCATTTTGGAAGCGGTCTGTGACCGCTCGAAAATGCAGTAACTGTCAGATTGAAGGGGAACTCGCTTCAGTGAACACCGATAAAGCGTAGCTCCCCATACGCAGGGCGTGCCTGCCCGCCACGTCCTGTGTAGCCAGCGGGTGCCCAATCCCCACCGGCTGAGCTGCTGTCGTCCACCACTCCCGTGGCAGCTACCCGCTGGGAGCCCACCCCAGCGTGGCAATCAGTTCTTTTGCCAGCAGGGTGCCCAATCCCGTCGGCTGACGGCCCCGTCCTTGTGCCATGCGGGGCCACCCCAGCGTGGCAAGCCATCCGCAGTGTCTTTTTGTTTTAAACCTGTTAAACAAAAGCGGTCCCATAGCGCGTCTCCCGACCCCACAACCACACCCACTCACTCGCACCCAGCCTCCCACACCCCCTCACCCCATGCCTTCCGGACTCCGGTGTGGCGATCTTGGTGGACCGGGAACACGTCTGCACTCTTCAAAGCCAACGCCGAACTGAGGAAATGCCGGTAAGCTGTATAGTGGGCTAGATAGGAGGGGTTCAACTTTATTGCATATCTCAGGCAATTTTGGGAATTTTTGCACCAAATTTTCAACATGGGGTTTTTAGGACCCCTTCTCATGAGTGATGTCACTGTCATGGTGTTATTTGGGCCGAAGAGGGATTCAGCGCAGTGACTGCGCAGTGACTGCGAAATCACCCTTCAGGTCCAATACCACCATGACAGTGACATCATTCATGAGAAGGGGTCCTAAACCCCATGTTGAAAATTTGGTGCCAAAATTCCAAAAAATGACTGTTGTACAAGCAGCGTTGCGCAGTTCTTACGCAGGCTCGTAAGTTCGCGAAATTTCAATATTTTCACTCCAGATTTCTAACATTGCCATTTTACCACACCTTCTTATGAGCAGTACAGCTGTCATTTTTCACATCTCACCCAAAATGTGTTTCCACCCTTGTAGTGCAGAATGGCACAGTCGGTGTGCGAAATCAATGTACGGGACAAATTAAGAAAATCACAGTGTCACTGTTCATGAGCAGAGATCTTAAAATGGCAATGTTGAAAATTTGGTGAAAGAATTCCTAAAAATGACTGTTTTACGAGTGCGTTGCACAGTTCCCACGCACGTTCGTAGGTTTGCGAATTTTCAATATTTCCACTCCAGATTTTCAACATTGCCATTTTACCACACCTCCTTATGAGTAGTACAGCTGTCATTTTTCACATCCTGCCCAAAACGTGTTTCCGCCCATGTAGTACACAATGGCGCAGTCGGTGTGCAAACTCAATGTATGGGACACATTAACAAATCACACTGACACTGTTCATGACCAGAGCCTTAAAATGGCTATGTTGAACATTTAGTGAAAAATTTCCTAACAATGACTGTTTCTCGGCGTCGTTGCGCGGTTCTCTACTTCGTAAGTGTAAATTTTCAATATTTGCACTCCAATGACTTCCAAATACCTAAACAGCACATAGAAGCAAGCAACATTCGGCATTGACAAATGCTTGTTTTAATAGTATTTCTGTGTGAGGTCATTTGGGTGTGGAAAGGTTGTCCACCGGATAAAATAAACAACATTCCAAGATGCACATGTTTATTTCCCCTATATCCTGAGTAGTCTGTTTTGCGTCGTATTGATGCAATCAGAAGTAGTAATATGCTCATAAGTCTTACATCTGATGAGACTACAGGGTCTTGTACCATTTGTGTTATTTTGTTCTGGTGCAAGTTTACTCCTAACAGTCAGGTTGGTTAAGTGAGGTGGTTGCTTAAACTACAGCAGGAACATAGGGACACCCTTGTATGGGACTGAGGTCCCCAGTGTGAGCATGCTGGTGCATGCTTCTTCAGTACGCTGGACAGCGTCCCTCCCCATGCCCCGAGCTGCTCTGTCATGCAAACATCTACAAGTGTCAGTAGCACTGTGGGGCACAGCTCCCCCCATGGAGGAGAGTGTCCTTTGGGGCACTCAATCCTCCTCCCTCTTGGCCATCCCTCGATGACCCAGGCTCGTCCCCGAACCGGGTCTCTGGCATCATGAGCGGTAGCTCTACCACTGCACTGGTAGGCAGGCTACAGATGGACACAGCTTTTGAAAATAACACCAAGGCTGCTTGGACGCAGTTGGTCGGATGCAAGCACAACATGCATTTGTGTCTGCATCTGATGCTTTTGAAAATTCCTCCGTGTTATTCTGTGTGCTCACGTGCCATTCACCACATCACCAGAGGCAAGTATTTTTAGTGTGTGGCTAAGATTTATAAAGTTTTCTGTGCCACAGAGACAAAAATCTTCTGTTTGTACTAGTTTTAACCAGAGTATGGTGCATAGTTAGGAAAAATAATTTGCCAGCGTGTATTGTTGAGTGGCTCATGTTTTCGCATAGTGGATAAATATGTTGGGGTCACTTTATCTACAGTGGCTAACATTTTCAAAATCCTAGGGGGAATGTAGTTAATTATACAGTGGGGTCTGACAGTTATTAAATCTGATTGGTCAATTGGCATCTTTCCCAGTGATTAAATCCCATGGGTAAAGTGCCAGCAGACTCATTTACAACAAACTTTGGTCAGCGCTGATACGGCTGTGCTAAGCATTTACGAGCTCTGCCAAAGGATGCTGCACAGCAGGTTGGTTGTGGTGATGAAACTCTGCATGCGTAATGCTCGCATATGCACAGTCTGCTTCGGCACCACCATCTTGTGCATGGCAGCCGTCACTTCTGCTGTGGCAGAAGAAAAAGAAGTTCCCCCGAAATGGGTGTGTCATGTGGCCAGTGGAGTGGAAGTGCCACATAAATGCTCCACTGAAAACTGTGCCGCAGCACTGTGGAAGCATACTGGACAGCGGTCCGGTCACATGCTTCCACAATGCTCTACTAAGATCTTGTGTTGCCATAACGACTGCGGAGCTCTGCCCCAGCAGCCATAATAATGAAAATTACTACACTGTGTATGCCCCGAAAAGTTTTGAAACAACCACCATGTGGCGTTCTCTTTGATAACTGCAGTATTCATTTCCTAAATGTAAAAATACCAAAATGTAAACAAAAAATTCAGTGCTCAAAAACTATAAGCAATCCCACTATGGCACTTGTGATCAGAGCAATGCACTTCAAAACCAAAATGCAGCCCAAAGTCAGACTGTGGCTTTCTCTGCACTCCCTCCCAGTTACCAGCGACCCCCTGCCTGCACTCTACTTGTGTAAACCATGGCAGTGATCTGATCTCTGTAATGAGTGAGCTGCACACAACACCCATGCTCCCACTGATTCTGTCTCACTAACTTCTTCAGCAACTTATACCCGTGAGATGCTTGTACCATGCTGTGTCTGCAAAGCTTGACTACGTGAGCCTTTCACAGCTCGCAACTGTCTCGCTCTCTTAAAATTTGGTATAGGAGCACTACATCTATTTCATTTCTCACTCTCTCTCTCAAACAAAAAGAAAACACAAGCATCCCAGCATATATGTGTGGGGAGCTGAGTTGGCGGGGGGTTGGGGTCTCTTAACAACCATATTGTACCTAGCAACTGAGCAATTTACAGAGGAAGGATATTACATTAAAGATCAATAAAAAAGCACTTAGAACCTGTAATCTTTTTAATATTTGTTTTTAAAACCTTTACTTAGTTCCAGTTGTATAATGGCAATAATCCACTCCAGGTTGTAGGCTATGCTGGGATTTACCCACTCTTGTTGTGGTTTATATCACTCAGCCTGCAGCCTCGTGAAACACCACACCAGCTTGCGGAAATCCCAGGATAACCAACACCCTACCGTGGATTACTGCCTAATTATTTTTTTTTATTACTATTGTAGATCATCCTTTTTTGAGGCAAATCATCCATATTCTATATATTTATCATACGTTAACAATTACAACTTTTTCAAATGTACTAGTCATTTGCATGTAGTATAAGATGATAGGGTGTGAGGGCAGGCAATTGTGCAGTGGACGTACTTGTGCAGTATAGGAAGCTGGGACATGCAGCCAGTATGTTGTTCTATTGTCTCATCCTGTTGGACAAACCACAGTCAAATCGGAATCGCATGAATCCTGGGGGAAGAGCCGCATATTTCCCATACTGTTTGTCGAAAAAAATAACAGTGCGATAAAATAGACACACAGATGCATATTAAAAGAGATAAACATTTCAGTTTTCATACTTTTTATCCAGGGCACAGTAGATATTGACAGTTTTTTTTGCTGACACAGAACTCCTGACTAGATGTATGACCTTTGTGTGGCAGTTTGTTAGTGTTGAATAGAATTGACAGTTCAGAATTGATTAGTGTAATTTGTTTTGAATACATTACTCTAATTACTGTTTAAATTAACCCATAAGAGTCTTAAGTTTTCTGCAGCATTTGGAAAATGTTCAGAGTTCCTACACCTTGAGTTTAACTTTTCTGTAGGGTAAAATAAAGTCTTTAAAAATGTAGGAGGCTGCATGGGGCAGAGGTTTGAATGGAATAAAACCTTGAACCCAGAGGTCCAGTTTCAAACTCCAGTTTTGGCACCACTCCACTGCGTCACCTTGAGTCACATGACCTCCCCATGCATAGGAAGCGCTGTTTATAAACTGTAACCTTCATGTCAATGCTTTGTATTATGTCTGTGTAATACTGTGCTAATAGTTCCTTTGGGATCTCATCGTAAACAAGCTTTTACTCAATTGATGTTATTCCCTATGCTTGAAACTGATATATATTTCTTTTGATACCACCATCACTACTACTATGTACTGTAGTTGTATTTTGGATGGGCTGTTCTGGGAATTTTGTTTGTTCAAATGCTAAATATTAAAGTTGAAAGACTTGCATAAGGAGGCCAACTTGTTAACAAATTTGTAACACCCTGTTGATTGAACAGTCCGCTCTGAATTCAAGCAAATGAACAAAATCTGTCTGCACATACTCTGTCTTCTGTGATATCACCTCAATATCTCATTCCCAAAGGGAAAATATCATCTAACCAAAGATTTGTGTTTTGTAGGCTAGCCCTAAGAGAAATTAGAATTTCATGATGTCCTACAAATATTTTATTTATTTTTATTAAAGGGGGGCCCTTGGGGTAAACACTTAACCGGTCATCAGGGGTTGGGGGTGGCACCTATATAGCTTTTATGTGCCCCTGACTGTTTATGTAAACTTCTCGCCAGAAATAGCTTTATTTTTTTTTGGGGGGGGAGAGCGTGGTCAGCTATCAACAGGGTTGGACGTGCTCAGCTCACGCTCCAGGCTGCATGTTGAGAAAAAGTTATAAAAATAACATTTATCTTATAACTTTTTAACAGATTCATGAAACAGTCTCAGCAATGCAGTCATGGACCTTTGTGAAGCAAATACGCATTGAGCCAAAATAGATGAGTGACGTGATTTTTTTGTGGCATTTTGGATGACCACTGACTAGAACCTTTAGCTCTGTCAGATCTTCCATCAGGGGCAGAGCTAGAAAACAACAGGAGGTTCCACCTCTTATAGTGATTAAAACTCATGACATCATAACAATCCAGTGAAAAAGTTTGCGACACTGTGAATCCACAGGGACAGGGAGGGAGTACAGGGGCTAAAGATTCTAGTTGGTGGTCCTCCAAAATGCCACACTAAAACCACGTATAGTGTATGGTGGAACATTGTTGTTGGCTAAATTCAGTAGAAAGACATAGCTGTTGTACCATCATGGCGACGTCAGGATGGTGTTGTACCATCCTGAGGATGTCACTGTCACAAACGCACTCAGCAGGTCAGGCCCTCTGCTCCCACAGTGCCAACTTCCAAGCGCAGTCTTGTGAACAGGAAACAGAAACAGGGTAACCCTCCTGTCTGTTTTGTGAGTTCAAATCAACCTTTGGTCTCAAGTCTTGGAGGGATTCAAACTGTGGACTTCTTGCTAACATACCCAATGTACAGGCTCAGATAATTCTCTCTTCGGTGGGGGGGCAGATATCTTTTGCCGACGGGCACCTAACCAGGCGTACAAAATGAACCCTTAAAACTCTATGGAAGACTGTAGGAAAAATTCTTGCCTTTTCCCAGTTTGATAAAACCAGTAAGCTTTGTACAATGTCAGCTTTAACCATATAAGCTTCCCTTGTTAAAGAAAGAATTTCAAAGGCACACCAAGTAGTCTGTAAAGTAGAGGTTCTCTTAAAGATAGATAAAAAAATGTAAAATATGAATACAGAACCATATATCACAAAACATACAAATCGCTTAAACAGGTTTAAAAATGCAGACTAAATCTCCTATCACAGTACGCTTAGAATTGTCTCTTCTAAGATACATTCTTCTAACAGTGCCTGATGTTGCTTTTTCAGAGTCCAAACATTTGTGTTTAAATGGAAAACAGAATACTGTTTAAAAACTGGCTTTGCCAACCTCTTTGCATGAGGTCACCTAGCTCCTCCCTGTCAGAATATAAAAAAAAGTATCTATGCAAAACAGGATGTCTTACCAAAGTATTAAATTCTGTGACCTCTGCACAACTTATTTTCTCATATGACCATTTGATGTAGAGTGTCTTCCTGTTCTTCACAGACATCAAAGAAACATTTATGACTTCGCACTAAGGCATCATAACCTGATCTTCTAAATGCCATAAAAGTTTATGATTTTCCAGCCTAGTAGCTGGCAGCTGCAATAAAGCTAGATAAACAGGAGATACTTAAAGAATAGAATGCCATCACGTGCTAAATATTCACAAAGCATCAATGAATGCTCGTTTCCCAAAACATTTAGTCTTGGTATTTTAAGTAAAAAGCAAAAGTGTCCTAAACGAAACAGTTATATTTTCCCCAGATACCTTTTACACTGCAGCATCCAGCTCTGACCTCATGAAATTGCGTAAAAAGGCAGAAGTAATTGAATCCTCTAAACTTTGACCCGCTTCAACTTGTGACTTGTAATGGCGAGTAACGTCGCGTACTATGTTCATTGCATGCCTTGGACTGTAGTAGTTCTATTTTTGTTTTTTCCTTGCGATCAGAAAGCTTTCATGCTCGGTTAAGCTTCTTGCTGCTTGTGTGTGTGTGGGGGGGGAGGTGTCTGGCGGCGCATAGCACAAGGGTTCAGTCAGCATCATCTCAGTGTTGTAGTATTTCTGTAGTAAAACTTGCCTCATTTGCGCCATACACTATACAAGATTAAGTATGGACAGACAGTTAACAACACTGTGTATATTTTTCGAGGTTGACATGGCAACCATAAACCTCTCGAGCTGCGCTCTCAAGGTCTATCAGGTTGCCATGGCAACCTCTCAAAGCATACACAGTGCTGTTGTTAACTGTTGCCCATACTTTATCCTCTGTAACTCACCTTTTTTGGTTTACTGCTTATTTGCTTCACAGGAGTCCATGAGTGCGTTGCTGACACTGTTTCGTGAATTTGTTTGGGCTTGCCACCCTGCTTTGTACCACCTTATTCCTGAGCGCAACTTTTTTTGTATTTGACTTTTTAACAGAGACTGCCAAATGAGACAGCTAACAGTATCTAGTGACAAAAATTCAGCTTATTTACCAGTCTGGAGATGGGGAATCTGTGGAAATAGACTGCAGATGGGGCAGCAAGAAAATCTCCCTTTTCCAGCTGTTAGGTTAAGTGCACTGGACTGGTGCAGGGGCAGTGCTCCTGAGTGGAGAGGTTAACACCGTTAAATATGAAACATGCCTCTTGTTTGCATCCCAAAACCAGGGCACACAGGTCTGGTAGTCAAATATTCCGCAGTACTTAATAGTACAACAACGCCACAAAAACAGTATTACATTTTGAGAGCTTTTTATTCTTCCAGCACAGACTTGATTAAAGCAACTCTATTCCAGTTCATTGTATTTCAAGAATGCTTTTGTGTATTTGTTTATTGAAATGTTTCACCAGGAAGGCACACTGAGCAACAAGTCGCTCGTCTCCCGGTGTGACCTGGGGGGAAGGGGTACAACTGGAATGAGGCATTATACATTCAAGTTACAGGATCAACATTTTGTGCTTGTAGACTTGAAGCATCTTTTCCAGATATTGTCTAGTGCAGTCTTCCAGACATGAAGTGCAATAGTGGCTACCTACATACAGGAAAAAGTGTACCTGACCTAGGATTTTAGACAATAGCAAGCAAGTCCTAGAAGCCAGCAGGCTGGGCCATTGGGCAGCGGAGCAAAAGGCATACTAGCAGCAGTTTCCCTAACTACAGAGCCGACACTGCAGGGCATGTTCCAGGCTGTGAAAGTCGTAGAAAGCCAGCTAATTTCATTTAATAAAAAAGTAGCGGGCATACAAGTGAAGCTCCTTGTTTATGAACAGCAAAGCAACCAAACAGTAACAGAAGTGAAAGAAGAGGTTGGCATGGCCAGGAAAACTGCTTGATGTGGCCACTGGACTGATAATTGAAAATTGAGTACTACGATTTTGGCTAGAAAATATTGAGAATCAAGTGCACACTGCCATCCTACCTACCTACAAAACCTACCTATTTGAATTGGCTTTAATAATGTGTTTGTTGTTTGAATGCAATTCTGTGCTTGTATTGATTTTATCATGTTATGTGTGCTGATTTTAAATAATATGGAAGTGTGATTTTACTGTTTAGCACCCAGTCTCAGGAACTGAGCGCTCTATAAATAAAAGTATCTATCTATCTATCTATCTATTTATCTGTCTATCCTCTAAATAGTGGGTTTGCCCGAAGACATCGAGAGGGACAATCCATTTGAATTTTAAAGGAATGATTTACCAAGCATTTTGATATATCTCCTCCTCTCTCTGTGGTGAAGGTCAGGGCTTAAGATTCGGGGGGTGATTGTACATTTTTCACTATTTTTTGCAGTCTTACGCTAGTTTTGAGGGCTCTGAGCATGACGGTCCCACGCAGGTAGTTTTCTGTTAAGGACACTGATGTACAGCCATTACAATTTAAAAAAAAAAAGAAAAAGGTATATGTTTTCAGTGATCTAAAGGAAGCAGGAAATTCACTCTCCATGCTTGCAAAAGACCTTGGCTCCATGGTAGATCTGTCGGAAGAAGAAGAAGACTGAACACTTATAAAGGTTCCCAGACATGGACTGAACTGTTTCTAGGCCCTGGACACACTTCAGAACTGTTTTTGAAACCGTTTTTAAAACCAGTTTAGCTAAACCATTTCAATGCAGCCACACTACTCAGTAACCATTTTTGAAAATGGTTTAGTGTGGCCACACTGCTTGTGTCAAACTTGTTCTCCTTGTAACTATTCTGTGTTAATTGCTTGCCTGGACACACTGCAGGTAGAACTGTTTTAGTTAAACCATTACAGCTTAAAACACTTTTACTCCTGGACAGACCTGTAAGTAAAACCACACTAGCTCCAAAATGTTTTAAAAATGGTTTTAAGACTAGGTATCTAGCAGGGTTTAAAAACACTTTTGTTAAAACGTTTTAAGGGGCTTGTAGTCTGTCTGCAAACAATGCAAGGGGGATTTAAACTGTTTTAAGGCATTTAAACAGTTTTAAGTCCCCCATTGTGTCCAGGGCCTTAGGTGCAGAGTTGGGACATTTCAATATTAGCGGTACTAGTTTGAACTTCTTAAGATGGCAGCAACCTCATGCTTATCTCTCTGTTGCTTCTCCCTTCCTCCACGCACATCTTTGTTTTCTGGTGGACGGGATTTTCTCTCATATCTCGGGGTGTTGTTTGGAACAGGGTTTCTCTGTTTTTGTTATGGGCAGTGATGAAAGTGAACAGGAACGCACAGGAACGTTTCCTGTACCTTTTTTGCAGCAGGAATGGAGTTCCTGTACTTCTTCCCACTGACACTGGAACTGAAATTCTTAAACCAGCAAAATAATGACGGTTTCTGGGCCTATAACCTGAAATCAGGGTTTCCATAACAACATTTGACTTGTACAGCAATGGTATTTTCCGAGAAATTCTTCAATATGGCTAACTGAATCTACTAGTGACTAAACAGATGGATGTGTCTTGACACAGCTATCCTTTAGATTGAGGATCGTCATTCTGCATTTCATATTTGCCAGTGCCTGAGATCCTGTACTTCTTCTCTGCCTCCTGCACCACTGGCTATGGGAAGTGTGGTATGGGCTATATTTTACGCTGGCCAACCTGACTGCAACTGGTACAATTCATGCTAATAGACACTGGGGTTGTTCTCTAGTATTTGATACAGTTTGATACTGCTGCAGATAGAATAATGCAGGGATGGGCAGCAGTCTCTTGTTGAAAAGTTAACCCTGGCTTCACCAGAGCAAAGTTTATCTGTGATCACAGAGTGTTTACTAGGAAAAAGAGATACTGCATGAAAGATTAAGATTGAGGATTTAGTACAGTGCTGTGTGTGGACTGTTAGTAACCATAGGACTCGGTCACAAAAGATTTTACACACCAGTCCATAGGTTTTTGTTAATTTTCTGGTCTCCTGTGTCAGTCTGTTTAAAACTTGTTTATAGAGTTTTGAGATGTATGCAGAATGTGCCTGAATCCTACTGTACTTTATTCTGTACATATATATATATGTATACACTTTCACCATGGATCAAATGTATAACTTATATAACCAATAAAATATAAGCCTCATGAAAGGTGACATCTCCTTTTTGCAAGAGTCCTATAGCTGGGATGCACACCTACAGTATAGCAGGCACTTACACAAAGGATAATGAATTCAAAATTGTATAATGTTAAAGGAACCTCATTAGAGCAAGTGTTCATTAACAGTGGAAATGTTCTCATGTATAACCATACATGTTTGTTTCTAAGTTGCACAGTGCCAGTTCGAATAGTTTTTAAGGCGGTATGGGAGCTTGTGCCATTCAGCCAGTGTCACACTTACAAAAGGACTGATCTTACTTCGAGAGGGCTCTCGCAGTAGGTAATTACTTATAGGACTGCGCCCCCTGGCGTCAGGGCCACACGGAAACATTTGCTAGCAGTGTCAGACAGGGGACCGCCCACCCAATGTCACATGTCAGATGTCAGTAGGACATTATATAGTGGGCGGTCCCCACGTCTGCCCTCCAGTTCTTTCCCGCCATTGACCTGTGCACGTCGGACTTTTCCGGAGCTCGACGCAGCAGTTTGATCACCTTCACTTCAGATTAAATATCCATTTTTTACTTTTACTATTTTTCCTACAGTAAAAACTTTGTATGTTGTCCTCATCGACGGAATCATATAAGCACAAGTGCAATTTGTACAGTGTCCAGCTACCACACAAGGACCAACATACCCTCTGCCTCTTCTGCTTGGGCCCAGACCATTACGTCGAGGAGTGTGAGGACTGCACCCAGTTCAGCCAGGCCACACGGAAAAGGTGCCAACAGTCCCTCGAAGTCCACCTACTCAAACTGAAAATGGCTTAAATGGAAAAGGAGCTGAAAAAACTTCAGTGCTCCTCCTCCTCCTTGACCAACTCTCATAAGAAGAAGAAGAGAGATAAGGAAAAGCATCGGGACTGGGAGCAGTCCCCCTTTCCACTGAAGTCGCCTGTGGGCTCTTTGGCAGAGGAATGTCCCTTTTCCTCTGGTAAGACGAGCGCCATGGCCAAGCCTGCACTTCCGCCAAAAGAGCAGGCTTTGGCCCCCTCCCCCCCAACCGTCACTGGGTATGGTGGCTGTGGGTACCTCGGATTCTTCTGAGGCTGCCGCCGCACTTAGGCCCATTACTACTCTGGGCTCTAAGTCGGCTGGCGTGGCCGATAAGCTGCTTGTCGGACCTTCTGGCGAGTGCCCAGCCAGGGTCAATAAGTCGATGCTCTGTGTCTGCGACACTTGTGCAGACCCTCCAATGATCGCATGGCCATCTTGTGCCCATCAGACACGTTGGCAGGTTCTGATGACATGCAGCCAGACATCAGATCCGTCTCAGCTGAGGGGCAAGGGTCGCCCCAGGGGTCTTCTCATGGCGAGCCCCTGTCTCCTACTCCGCCGGAGCTTCCCCCAATATCCCCAGGTCTGCAGGACCTGATGGACTGAGACCTTCCTTCAGGTATACCTGATGATAGAGCGCCCACCGGATGACCAGCAGCTCTGCCGCCCCTAGCTGGGATACCAGACCCCGTGCCTCCCAAGCGCCTATCGGCTTCTTTACGACCACCATCAGGGGCTGCCTTCGGGCAACCCTGTGTTGGGACTCCCATCAGAATTACTTCCTGTGGGGCCACCATCGGGTTTTCCACCTCTAGGCCCTTCACCTGGGTTCCCCCCTGCAGGACCACCAGCAGATCTCCCACCACCTTCTGGCTATCCACCTTCGGGGCAGCCATCCTGCTACCCTCTGTCGGGGCCATCGTCAGGCAATCCTCTTTTGGGGCTGCCGTCAGGCTACCCTCCATTGGGGCTGCCATCAGGCTACCATCTCTCAGGTCTGCCAACAGGATTTCCGCCATCTGGCTATCCTTCATCAGGCTCAACGCCAAATCATTTTTCCACAGGTTATTTCTACCCAGGATACCCTGGTGGCCAGTCACCTCTTTTTCATGCCCACCAGTACTCTGCCTCTGGCTTCTCATCGTAAGGCCTGCATGCCTCTGGATCGGGCTATCATGCCTATCACCCACCACCTCCTCCCACTCCTCCAGCTCAGCCACAGTTGGATTTCAGGGAGATATTACAATCCTGGTGGTCCAAGACAAAATCCCAGTTGGTCTCAGAACTGGACAGTAGGCATCCTCGACCCTCAGGTGAAGGGTGTTCAGGACAGACCCCCAGCGTGCCCTCACCAGTAACCCTTCATGCCTCAACATCGGGCCTGACTTCAGGCTGTTCACAGACTCTGACGTCAGAGGTTGTCCATTTGGAATCAGGTTTCACACTTCCGGACTAGAAACCTGCAGATTCCAGTGACGCAGATTCAAATTCTGCTTCATCCTCTCAGGATTTAGGATTTGGGATTTGAGATCCCAGGAGCCAGACCCAAGGGAGTGTCCCAAGTCCTCTTCTGAGGATCCGTCTTTTGTAGACTTTTTAAGACAGATCACAGAGGCACAAGGCTGGAAGTCTGATGCTCAGGACCCAAAGCATCAGAGGTTAGCTGAACATCTAGACTTCCCAGAAACAAGTCCAGTTCATACGCCCCTATGACTGGAACATCACAAGGATTTGTCCTCCACCATCTGGCAAAGGCCTTACTCCATCCTAGCTATGGCTAAAAAGGCTGACCAGGTATACAGGACAGGTCACCTCAGTGTGCAACTTAAGGCTGACTTGGTGGTCATCACTGTGGCCCATGAGAGATCCGCCAAGCCAAAGCACCTCAGCACCTTTCCTCCCGACAAGGAATCCAGACAGTTGGACCAGTTTGGGAGAAAATTTTACTCATCCTCTATACTAGGTATTCGCTTACTCAGCTATGTGGCACATATGCTGGTGTATCAAAAATCCTTGTTCCGCCAGCTGGAGCCCATAGTCGAGGCCCTACTAGACTCAGAAGCTAAGTCCATCTTGGCTAATATCCTTAGGTCCACTAAGGTGGCAGGACGTCATTCTCTAAGAGCCACCTACAATGCAGTGAATTCCTCCACTAGAGGCACGGCCATGGCAGTTAACCTATGCAGATTCTCTTGGCTAAGAGTTTCTGGTCTAGTCTGTGATGTTCAGGTGGTTATTCAGGATGCCCCTTTCGGAGGCTCTGTCTTGTTTGGCAGAGATGCCCAAGACATTATTATGAGCCTTCAGGATAAAGGCACTGCAGGGCTCCCAACACTGCTGCCACCCTTCCAGCCAAAACCCAGAAGACTTCAGGGGCAGTCCTCCCTAATGCCCCCCCCCCAACTTCTGACTCGCTGCCCACCCTGCCTCCTCCTCATCTTCCGGAGGAACAGGTAGGTAGAAGATTTGCAAGACATCTGGGAGACTGGGAGTCCATTACCACCAATGCCTGGGTACTTCAGCTAATAAAGCTTGGTCACACTCTACAGTTTAATGTACCCCCAAGCAATCCTCCGGAGTTTTTCCACTACTCAAAGGCGCACATCCCTCAGTTAAGGGAGGAGATCACGGCTCTTCTTCAAAAAGAAGCCATAAATGCCAGCTTGGTGGTGCTGAGGGTTGAGGCGCTGGATGCCACACCTCACACCATGCCAGCGACCCGGGTTCGGGAATGAGCCTGGGTTGTCAGGGGTTGGCAGGGGAAGAGAAGGATCGAGCGTCCGTAGGACTGCTCTCCTTCTCTGGGGGGTTGGGTGGGATGCCTCGATGGCCTTTAGCGGTGGATAGGGGTGACGGCAGGCCATTGGCAGATTTGGGGCGATGTGCTGTGTCTGACGCCGGGAAGGGGCGCATGCGGCAGCATGCGTGCTCCTGTCCCTTGGCATCATTTCATGCCACAGACATCCACGGGGGCAGGAAAAAGGGAAAATATGGGCACCAGTCGTGGCGGCTTGATGGCCATCTCCATGGGGTACTTGCTCAGTGCCAAGGGTGCGCGGCTCTGCTGGATCCTGTGTGGGTGTAAGAGTGCAAGGGGAGCTGTCCACTTCCCCACTGCCGAGATACACCGTGAGCCCGAATGTGGAGCCGAGGGTCCCTGGGATGGTGGCTGGAAACCTCAAGAGGATTCCTGGAAGCATGAGGTAAGCAGACTGGTGGCTAGGAAAAAAAGTACTAACAAAAAAAAAAAAGAAGCCATAAAGCCTGTGCCAGCAAATCAGATAGGCAAAGGATTTTACTCCCACTTTGTTCTGGTTCCAAAGAAGTTGGGGGATCCTAGACCTCAGTACCCTAAACCTCTTCATAGAATACAAGCAGTTTCAGAAGCTGACGCTGCAAAGTCTGCTGCCTGTACTGTCCCAAGGACAGTGACTTTGTGCCCTGGACATGCAGGATGCACACCTGCACATCCATGTCTTCCGTCCTCATTGCAGATTCCTCAGGTTCTCTTTCCAAGGGGAGCATTACCAATTCAAAGCCCTCCCTTTTGGCCTGTCCTCCACTCCATGGGTTTTTACCAAATGCCTTGCAGTGGTGGCAGGGACCCTGAGGAGTCAAGGGCACTAAGTCTTCCCCTACCTTGACGATTGGCTACTGGCAGCCCCGTCGAATGAGGGGTTGGAGGCTTCCCTATCAGCTACCCTGCACCTTTCTGAGTGCTTGAGGATTACGGTCAACTACCCCAAATCGTAGCTCGTTCCTTCCCAGCTCCTGCAATTTATTGGGGCGGTTCTGGACACAGTCCAGGGTATGGCCTTCCTCCCCCTGGGCAGGGTAGAGATTCTGCAGAGGCAGGCCAGGCTGGTAGCCTCCAACAGACATATTTCAGCCAGAGTGGTCCTTCGCCTTCTTGGCCACATGGCAGCGGCTATCCCCACGGTTCCCTTGGCCAGGCAAGGGGGCACTCGCTTGTATCCTCTTTGCAGGGAAGCAATGCAGGTCTGGAATTGGGCTGTCCTGAATAGGGTTTGCCTTCTGGCAGTTCATGTTCCAAGCATGCAGAATGCTCTTGTGGACAGTGTCAGCTGCACCAGGGTAAGGGTGCATGAGTGGGAGCTAAAGCAGGACATAGGGGATCATGTCTTTGACCTTTGGGGTCATCCAGACGTGGATCTGTTTGCAGCCCCATCAAATGCAAAACCTCTCAGGTTTTGCTCACTTGATCCCGTGCATGGTGCTTTCTGGCAAGATGCGCTGTCGCCTTGACGTACAGGGAGGTTTCTGTACACCTTCCCTCCCTTTCCAGTTTTACAGAGAGTGCTGATCAAGCTAGAAACAGAAGGAGCCCGAATGATTCTGATAGCTCTGTTTTGTCCTCAACAAATCTGGTTTCCGCTGCTGGCAGTGGCACCCCCAATCCCTCTACCACTTTGTCACGATCTCCTGACCCAGGAAGGGGGCATGCTGGTCCATCCAGGGCTGAAATCCCTTCATCTACATGCGTGGCTCCTCAAGACATAATCGCTTCCAGGTTCAGAGTTTCCTCTAGGGTAGCTCAGATTTTGGTAGAGGCCAGAAAGCCTTTTACCAGAACTACATATGCCATGAAGTGGAAATGTTTCTCCATTTGTGCCACCTTGAAGGGTTGGGACCCTTTTTCGTGTCCTGTTCCTCAGGTCATGGAGTATCTTCTTCACCTTTCAGATTTGGGCTTGAGTTATTCCTCGCTGAAGGTGCATCTGGCAACCATCTCTGCCTACCATATTTTACTGGGGGGCAAGACTCTGGCTCAGTTGAAGGTTTCAAAAACATTCCTAAAAGGAATCCTGCACCTGAAACCTCCGGTGCGTAACCCCGCTCCATCGTGGGACCTTAATTTTATTTTGTAAAAATTGACATTGCCTCCGTTTGACCTGGCAAGCACTTGTGAAATGCGTTTTTTGTCCTGGAAAATGCTCTTTTTGGTTGTGGTTACTTCAGCTCGAAGAATTTCCGAGCTTCAGGCCCTGATGTGTAAGAAGCCTTATTTGATTTTCTACAGATACCGGGTGGCTCTGTGTACTAATCCTAAGTTTCTGCCGAAAGTTGTTTCAGAGACCACCTTGAATCAGTGTCTTCAGTTGTCAGCATTTTACCCTGAGCATTATAATCAAGGGGAGGCAATTCTGCATACGTTAGACGTTCACAGAATTTTATGTTATTACGCAAACAGGACAAAAGATATCCAAAAATCGGACCAGCTTTTTGTGTCTTTCGCACCAAAGAGAGAGTGTGGCAGTTTCCAAACAATGCCTTTCCAAATGGTTAGCTAACTGCATTTGTTTTTACCAGAAGTATGGTATTGTTTCAGGAATGTATCTGCCGTAGAGATTTGCACCACTGCTACGTGTAGTTCTGTCCACACTTTCACCAGACATTACAGTTTGGACACTGCCTCTAGGCGCAGGGCTGGTTTTGGACTAGTGGTCCTTCAGGGACTCCTATCCTAGGTTTAGGCTAATTTTAGCCTGTCACTTCCTGACTCCCGTAATTTTCTTTTTTCCGTCCCTTGGATTTTACTGCTTGGGACTCAGTCCTTTAAGTAATTACCTACTGCAAGAGCCCTCTGAAAGTAAGATGGTACAGTTACATAAGAACTTACCATAACAGTAGATCTTCGAGACAGGCTCTTGCAGTAGGTAACCTTTTTCCCTTCCTCCGTCCCCCTTTTTTAGTCCTTAGCTCCTTTCCCTTTAAGCCTTTTCAGGACTTCAGGAGCCTCTTTCCCATTCTTCTGTCACGACTCTTAGAGGGTGTCCAGCAGGAGAACTGGAGGGCGGACGTGGGGGCCGCCCACTATACAATGTCACGCTGACGTCCATCACATGACATCGGTTGGGCAGTCCCCCATCAGACACTACTAGCAAAAGTTTCCATGTGGTCCTGACGCCAGGGGACGCAGTCCTAGAAGTAATTATCTACAGCAAGAGCCTCTCTCGAAGATCTGCTGTTACGGTAAGTTCTTATGTAGCTGTTCTTTCCCAGTGTTCCTTTCTTATTGTATGTGCTTTGAAGCACATGGTATCGTGTTCCTGAGGGAATGCAGTAGGTACAGTCATCATAAGCAAAACAGGCTTGCAGATAGCTCTGGGCAGCGGCATGAATACATCTGCAGGGGTAGAAATTAAGAAAATAATCTGGTGTGGAAGTGGAATACCAAAACCCCCAATTCAGTATTGCGCCTCAGTATCTGGTATTCCGCCTAGCCAAAAGAGCTGTGCTGCAGATTAAACTGCAGTGTGCCATGGCATGGAACAGACTAGTGATATTCCACTTTGAAAACCTGCATGACAAACAGGACGAAATGCCATAAGTTTCTAGCCCTGATCTGGACAGGAACTAGAGCAAGTGTGCTTTATTTATTACTGGACCAGGCGAGATGATCATGTAAGAAACAATGGTTGGTTGATTTTTTTTGTAAAATATTTGTATAGAAGGTTTCACAGGTTACAGTAACAGAGGTGCAAATACATGTTTTCTGGTCTTCACATTACATTGCATGTTTGGACTGGGGCACAGGGGCCCACTTGGAAAATCAACAGGGGAGGGCCCAAGAGTGATACACATACTGTATCAGTACTCCACTTAAATTTTGGACACTGCCTCTGTGTTTACATGTTACATTTACTTGCAGTGTCCAGAATACTCCATTTAATTAGGAAATAGATGACAAATGCAAAGATTTCCAGAGTTCGGAAGGTGGCCACCCAGGTACACAACTGTGAGGGGGCCCACCTGGAAATTTCCAAGTGTCCTGGTGGGCCAGTTTGACCCTGTCATTGGTTCCCTAAGTCATCAGTTGGCCTGCCTTGTAAACTGTACATGTATTCTTTAAATGAAAACATATTATAATCTGTTCAGAAATAAGCCATTTTCCACAGTCTTTTTCTGGGGCAGGGGGCACATAAATTCCAATCTTTGGAGTTCACCTTTTGCATGATATTAGGCCCTTTCCTGTGCCATACAAAGAGAGAAATTTACTGCCCGTTGAGCAATAGTGAGAGGGAGGGACTGAGCTAATTTTTAGCAATTGCTTTTTCTGCAGCAGCTGGTGCTACAAGCCACAGCCTAGGGGACTCCCACCCGGGTAGAAGGTTAAGCCTCCGAAATCCAATAGAAGACGTAGGGTTTTGCTATGTAACGCAATTGTGTCATAGAATGCAACCTGTGCCAGATAGAGGTGATTTTCGAACAACTGAGAGCTAAGTGAATACAGGCACATTACTTCATTTTGCACTTGGGGCATTATTCGGATGTATATCTGTTCCATGGAGCTTGTTAGAGGTGACGTATACTCTGTGCAAGATTAGCCCAAGTCTGTTACGTTTTGAACATGCCCTCAAGGAAGAGTAGTAACTGGAAGCACCAGGACGTGTGTGTTCGCAATCTGCTTGTACGTTCATGTGATTTTGCAATAAAACACTGTTTGGAAGCTGCTGGGGTGCTCCTTGTTGTGCCGTGACTTGAATTAATTTATGAGCACCCACCCTGCTGTGAGCTTGCTCAGCTCTTCGATCTGCTCATTTTCGTACAGTGCCTGACAAATCCAAATGCCTCGCCCCACTCTGTGGTTGGGATCTGAACACCCAGCACTGGTTCCAGTGGCCTGTATGCTTGTTGGTTCAACAGTAATAATAGCACAAGCCTACATGCTAGTTGTTCAAGAAATCTAGATTTTATAATTCAGAAACTGTAGAAAATATAATATTCCCCCATTTGTAAACATACAGTACCTTTTTAGTATTGTATGTGCACTTGGGAAGTCTTTGTTTCTAAACAGAGGGCCAAGCCTGGCACCGACATTAACATTTCCACCTGTTCATATCACTATTTGCTGTAGCACGAATGCCATTTATTAAAAGCAGGGCTTAGATAATTGTGAAGTTTTGTAGCGCCTTTGAATTAAGCCTGTCCTGTCAGTAGTGCATTCTCCTTGTGCGCACCTGCTGCAGAACCAATAAGCCTAACCTAGTTTGAAACTGCTTAGCATGTGGCATGCAGGGTATGGACAGAACAATCATTTTAAAAACATCTGAGTATAAAACTGGGGCCATGGTAGAATGAGATTTGGCTATGATATGCTGTACAGTACTTTTCCATGAATTATTGGTTCTCGCCAGAAGCGTTCGATATATAGTAATTGCTGCATTTTCGTTTAGCTTGTTGTAATAACCAGTACAGAGTCATACTGCAATATACAATTAACTCATCAACTGGAAGAATCTATCAGTGGAAAATGAGTTTCTCATCCCACAGCTATCTACTGCATGAAAGCAACCGCTCTTTAGGCCTGTCATTTTAGATTACAGTCACCTTCTTAATTGAATTGTTATTGCTGTCTTTGTGCTACCTAGCACCTGCTCTGGTTGAGACTGCTAATACATTTTTTATGTAATTGCACTCTTAATCTACGTGGTATTTCTCACCCTGCAAAATTCTGAAGTATTTCTCAGCTTCCACAGTACCTTGTGTTTATATAGTGATACTGATTTGTGCGACGTGAATAGTCTGCTATTTCTGTTACGGCAGGTATTGTAGTACTAATTCATTTTGTGTAATTATTATGGACAGGGTACTAATTCTTTAGCACTGCCTCAGTAAATTTGTTTAGAAATACTGTAGTTACTGTTGCAGCACTGCGTTGTTAGATTGTGTTCTGTAATAAGCAACAGCACATAAATAGTCCTGGGTAAACAGTGCACCACTCTGCTCCCTTCTGGTTAGTCATCCTTATAGGGTCTTCATGTCTGGCTTTATGTCAGACTGGTATAAGTACAGAGAGCTTAGAAGTACCTGCAAAGCTAACCTTAAGGTGGCCAAAATGAAATACATCAGATATCTACAAGAAAAAAGTCTGACCAACCCCAAGACGTTCTCGTCTCACATCAGTACCCTTTTAAAGGGTTGGCCAGGCCGGCCCGGTGGCGCTGAGGGCTGAGGCACTGGCTCCTTAACTCAAACCACTTCGCCGACCCAGGTTCGGGAATGGACTCGGGACTCTGGGGGCTGGCAGGGAAGATGGGGATTGAACGTCCGTAGGACTGCTCTCCTCTCCTGGGTTGGGTAGCGGGATGGCATTGTTCTGCAGTGGCCTCCGGTGGAGACTGGGAGCACTGCAGATGCAACAAGGGGAACGTCACCAGAAAAAAAAAAAAAGTGGAAATACCCAGTCCACATTTAGCCGGATGATGGCTGCCTGGCTGTCCGTGGCCATTGAAAGTCCTTCAGAGCATCCAACTCAGCAGCACCCTGGGGCCAAGTAGGTGCACTGGTCTGTGTCTGGCCGGTGCCTTCCCCCTCGGAGGAGAGGGACCCACCCCGCAAAGGGTTATGTAGGGGTTACCCTGGGGCTGGCTGCTATGTGAGACAGTGGCTCAGGGAGTGTGATGGGTCAGATCCAAGCCTTGGCATAAAGCCTGAAGGAGTGGCTGGGGTGGAGCACGTGGGGGGGGATAAAGAGATGAGGCAAAAAAAAAGAGTTAGGCAGTCCCTCTGAATGTTATTTGTGATTCAAAAGCTGCCTCACATATCGATCCCACTTCTTGTGCATTGGCCCTGCCTGCTCCCCCACCCTGCCGGTCTCCACAGGTGTCCCCCAGGGCTCCATCCTGGGCCCCCTCCTAGTCTCCTTATTTGTAAACCCCCTTCCTTCAGACTGTCTCAGCTGTCACTCACTCCTCTATGCCAATTACCTCATACTCTTCTGTAATGGAAAGTCTCCTGCCCTCATCTCCGCAGCCCTCTCATTAAACTACATTGAGGCCCACAACTGGTTCTCGGACAACCTCCCCTGGTCAATGACAAAATAACAAAATCCATGTTGTTTGGCTCCAAGCCCTTCTTAGCTATATGCAAATCTGACTCCCCTCTAAGCATCACATCCCCCGATGGCCATAGCCTGGAAGATGTCAAGCAATTCAGATACCCAGGAGTCTTGCTAGATCCCTCTCTCTCTTTTTCCAAGCACATAAACTCCTTAGTTCTAAGGTTCCACCAAAAGCTAGGTGCTGCCTACAGATTCCGGCAACACCTCACCCTGGAGGCTCGCCTGGCCATCAGACAGGGAAATCTTCTACCTATCCCGGATTACTGCTCTTCTGTATACTCTAGGACTTCCGCAACAATCAAGGCCAAACTCTCCGCAGTCTACAACAGTGCCTGTCATTTAACCTTGTTAGGACCCTACTCCACACACCACTGTGTCCTCTACAAATCACTAGAGTGGCTCCTGCTACAGGGCCGCTTTAACCTTGCCCTGTACTTCCTGGTTGACTCTGCCATCCGTATTGGCAAAGAATCTCCTCTTGCATCCCTTCTTACCGTCTGCACCTCACACCGCAGCCTCCGCTCTACCAGTATCCAGGGTATGAAATTCGTGAAAAAAAGTACATACCCACTTGGGCATGTAATAAGAAAAAGTACATGCCCAATAAACTATTTACATGCCGCCCCTAAGTTTACATAATTCTCAATGTCTCAGTCGCTGTAGCTCCCGTCACAATCTTTTTTTCAAATAGCTACTACCTTCCTCAACTCAAAGAGGTTATACATTACTCTTCATATTAGATAAGGCAGCTAATAGCAGGTAAGATAAGGGTAACAAAACAGAGTAGACAGTCTAGATTTTAATGACAGAGAGAATAAAGATTTCCCCTGCAAGTTCAGCTCAGCAACTAGTCAGTGACTCACTAGAAGGAAACAAGCATTTGTCAATGCCGAACGTTCGCTTGCAGGTATTTGCAGTGGTATTTGGCACTTGGACATGGCTTAAAAAAATCAGTGACAAAGAAGTACAACCATTTGTCAATGCCGAATGTTGCTTGCTTCTATGTGCTGTTTAGGTATTTGGAAGTCATTGGAGTGCAAATATTGAAAATTCGCGAACTTACGAGAGTGCGTAGGAACTGCACAATGCATGCTCGTAAAACAGTCATTTTTAGGAATTTTTTCACCAAATTTTCAACATAGCCATTTTAAGACCTCTGCTCATGAACAGTGTCACTGTGATTTTCTTAATGTGTCCCATACATTGAGTTCGCACACCGACTGTGCCATTGTGCGCTACATGGGCGGAAACACGTTTTGGGTGAGATGTGAAAAATGACAGCTGTACTACTCATAAGAAGGTGTGGTAAAATGGCAATGTTGAAAATCTGGAGTGAAAATATTGAAAATTCGTGAACTTCCGAGCCTGCGTAGGAACTGCGCAACGCACGCTCATAAAAGAGTCATTTTTAGGAATTTTTCACAAATTTTCAAAATAGGCTTTTGAGAGCCCACCTCATGAGCACTTCTTTACTGTCATTTTGTTACTTGGGCCGAAAGGTGATTTGGCGCAGTGACTGCGAAATCACCTTGAACCGAACTCTTTACTCATGACGGTGAGCAAATTCATGAAGAGGTCCCAAAAACCCATGTTGAAAATTTGGTCAAAATTCAAACAGTTCTAAGATATGCAACAAAGTTGGAAAAAACCCATCTAGCCCATTATACAGCTTACCTGCATTTCCTCAGTTTGCGGTCGGCTTTGAAGAGTGCAGGCGATGTTCCCGGTCAAGCGATGATCGTCGCACGAGCTCGGAGGTAAGTATGAAGTGAGAGAGTGTGGGAGGGCAAGTGCGCAGTTGGTGAGTGCGGGTTGTGGGAGGGTGGGGAGACTGCGTGGGACCCGTTTTCGTTACGGTTTTTTAATAATTGGCGATGCGGGCGTTTGCCACGCTGGGGTGGGCTCCCAGCGTGGCAGAAGAATAGCTGGGGTGCCGTGGAGCCGGCGGGGGATTGGGCACCCTGTCCAGCAGACAACGTGGGATGTTTGCCACGCTGGGGTGGGCTCCCCACGTGGCAGCAGGGAAAGCTTTTTGGGGAGGTGGAGCCGGCGGGGATTGGGCACCTCTGTCGGCAGGCGATGTGGGCGTTTGCCACGCTGGGGTGGGCTCCAGCGTGGCAGCAAAGATTTGGGGGGCGCTGACGCTGAAGCACACAGCGGTGGTTTTCTTGAAGAGAAGACCACCGGGCTGTCATACACAGCACCGCAGCGATTGTTACAGGACCGCCACGCCTACTCAACGGAGCAGGGGATTGCACAGGGCAGGCACATCTCCAAAGTGTCCCATTTTCCCAAGATGTTCCTTGCGAAAGCGAACATAAAAAAAGATCGCTGCAGACTGCAGTCTGACTGGGAATTGCCATCTCTAAGTCCCACTACTCTGCTGTAGTTTAGTTGCCTAAAGTACTGCCTAAGTTGAGACTGAAGCTGCTGCTAGGGTCCCAGAAATGTGGTACACTTAATAATCAATCTTTTATGCAGCAGGCCAACACTTTTGCTCAAAGTAGTTATCTCAGAGCTGAAAGCTTAAAGTTTCAGTGCCTGAAAACTGAAATAGTCTCACCCCACCCCCTTCCTCTCTGTCAAACTCTGTTTTTTTGTTTTACTCGATAAAAGCCAAGTGGCAAAGATGTTGGTTCCCCCCTCTTTTCACAGGGTCTGATACTGATCCTCCTGCTTGAGTGAGACCAAACGACCAAACACTTAATGTTATTTCTTTTGTGGTTGCCGAATCCAGTCTCCTCCCTCCTGATGCAGACCTTCACAGTCTCACACACCTCTTCTCCTGCCTAACAAGTCATCCCCCACTCCCCTTTTTACACTCCCAAAGCAGTAAAGAGCTCTTAAAAGAGCTTTTAGTTCTTCATTATTTTTGTGAACAGAAACAAAAGTTTTATTGCGATCGGCGATCCGAATGAATCCTCGGTCTAATGGAACTCTCACAGGAGCAGCGCTGCACAGCACGATGTATCTAACTGTAGAGCAGTAGAATGGCATGCTTTGCGGTAGACCTCGAGACACATGGATTAAAGGGGGCGGACGAATTACCACTTTGCTGGCCCTGATTGGTTTCGGACTGCTTCAGCCTGCCTCCAGTCTGACGGATGGTCCCTTCAACAGTTTTGACTGTCTGTAGCTGTTGCCAGTCTAAGGAGGGGGACTTCAGCCTGCTCATCTTCTGCTTGTCCTCTCTACCCCGGAGGAGCCTGTCAGCTGACACCACTTCTATATCTGTCAGCGCTGTGCATGTAATTGTCCGTCTCAGGTGCCCTGCTCCCGGAAGACATCAGCAAAAAAAAAAAAAAAAGACAGCTAGAACGCAGGGCAGGGATGTAAAAAACAGAGCTCTGCACTGTCTGCACTGCACCTATACCTTAGGTGCCCAATTGGGCAGGCACTAAACAGAACTAGGTATCCTGACACAATGTTGCATGACCTGGGGCACCTAAAGTATAGAAATTTCGCACCCTGTCAGTATCCCTCCTCTAAACATTCCCAGGGTTACCACAAATATGGGTGCTAGAGCCCTGTCTGTGGCAGCCCCCACACTGTGGAATAAACTGCCTGCCGAACTGGGTACTACCAACACCCCCCACCAGTTCAAAACCTGCCTCAGAGACTGGCTCCTGTTGTCATCTACCTGCCACTGCTTTCTTGAGTAGCCCTCCTCTCCTGTCAGCCCTCTTCCCTATAGCTGCTTGTCTCTCTACTTCTCCCTTGCTATTATCCCTCCTTCTCCTCCTTTTTCTCCCTTCCTTCCCCCCTCCCCACACCAACCTATTGCTATTTCTACCCTCTGATGCAGCTATAATGCTGCTGTCTCATTTCGAGCCTGATCTGTTCCACCTAACACTGCTTTTTAGATTTAGTCAGACTTTGTTATTTATTAGCTCCTGTATACACTGTGATGTATCCGTATCCCTGTTATTGTGTCTTTTATGGCTGCTGTTTGTATATTCCAATGTACTGCTGTAACCTGTTAACACTGCTCTTCTGTACGTGTCTGCTGTATAGTTATACTCTGCGCCACAGTATGTGGCCCGGGTCATGCCTGAAAACGGTCCCTGGGATAAGTGCACCTACCCAGTTGCCAAAGTCATAAATAAAATATTCTGGCTGAGAGTAAACCAGTAAAAGACCCTCAGGCCACTGTAAATGTCTTTAATACGTTCTTTACTGGTCTGGATAGATTCAAAACACCATTCCAGGGCTCTCCTGTCAACACTCCTACTCAGGCGGTACCTGAGCAGGCTAAATCAATGAGCCTTATCCCAGAATTCCATTTTCGGAGGATTGCTAGGAAGGAGGCACAAGCCTTACATAGAAATTAAAAGAAGGGTCAGTGGGGTTCAATGAACTTGAACCCAATCTCTTAAAAACTGATACTCCTGCAAGCGCCTCTGCTGTTGCAATTCTCTTTGATAAGTCCCTTACTGAGGGAAGAATTCCTGAAAGCTGGAAAAATCCTCATTGGGTGGGTATTTTGCCCATGTCCATATCCAGAGCCCCCAATTACCTGTCCCTCCAAAATAGGCCCCAAAAGTTGAGTGAAGGCTGCGCCCCCCCATCTCTGACAATCCTGGGCTGCCCTGCCATGTGAGGTATGGACCGGGACCGCTCTCACAAGCCCCAGTCCCTGCCACAGCCTGCTGTAGCCCCGATGACCCAGGAAACCTGATCCACAAACGAGGGCCAATGGTGCCCCCAGGGGTCCTACTCTAACTCACCCTCCTGCATCGCTGGCTGCTCTCGCCCACCAGTTCTCCAGGGCCTAGACCCAAAACGACTGCAGCTGCCTACACAGATGTACTTCCATGGATGCTCACCCAGAGACCTGGAGCATTGCTGCTGAAGCTGCCAACCCTGCCAAGGTGGGGGGCCCTTCTGACTGCCCTGCTGCTGTTATCGACGGTCTCTATCCCTCCAAAGGACCCAGAATGATCTCTCCTCCCTCTATGTATACTGTCCTGATCTCTGCTGCCCCAAGTGGTGACTAGCAGAAATTTCTTTCCAAGAGCACTGAAACAACACCCTAAACCCCAGGAGATAGGGAGGGGGGACCCTAAGGTGACCAATAAGCCCCTCTTAAAATGAGATGGGGCTTACACAAGATTATTCCTAATTTCTAAGTCTTTTCCCAAGTATGTAAGTATTTTCTTTTGTTGTTACTCTCTTTGTCTCCTTCCCGACTGGCCTAATTCCACCGGCCCCCCCAGCCCCGTCACCTTGGCGTCTACTGGACTCACCTCTACTTCCTTGAGGTGCTGGTTGGCCAGGTGCGGCACCTGTGGGAGATCAGCATCATCTCACCGGTCGGGATTCTTTTCTTGTTTTACTTCCCGGCCCCAAGCACGGAGAGAAGGCGTGCAATGACGCCAGTGGCTAAGCCGCGCATACTTCTGTGCATGGCACGCCAGGCGTCTGCTCCACATCTGCCCCCTACATTGTGGGTCCGTTGAGCCATCCATCAGTCAAGCAGAGGACTCCATCCCCACCCCTCCCTGGGAAAGGAGAGCAGTCCTCCGGACACTCGATCCTCTCCCTCCCTGGCCGACCCCTGGCGGCCCGCTCGCACCGTGAACACAGGTCACCAGTGTAGCAGGAGGTAAGGCACGGATGCCTCAGCCCTCCATGCCACTGGGACAGCGAACATATATAGCTATAAATAACACCAGACTGAATGATGTGCTGCAGTTTAACTCAGTTGCCCTGATTATGGTCCTCATGTTATGATTAAAGAGCTAGTGTACTGCCTAAAACTAATATTAATTTTTAAAAGCAGTCAACCATTGCCTTTTCTATCTCAGCTACTTTTTCTTTTCCCTTTATTTAATTAGAAGATTGTGTACCTGATGTTAGTAGATGTGATGTGTGGAACAGTATTCTGCCCGGCCATTACATCATCAGCATTGTGACCTCACAGACTATGACATCACTGCTGCTTAGGAACAGCCACTTGGTCGCTGCCACGTCTGTCACCTGTGATGTCACGGTCAGTGAGATTACAGTGCTGAGGGTGTACTGGGGGGACTAGAGATAGATATTGCCAGACTTGAGAGCTCTTCCATGCATCCAAAGCAATATCATAATGTAAAAGATTTTCTAATGAGCAAAAGGAAAAAGAAAAATACTTCAGAAATAAAATGTTCCATCTGACCATGCCTTAAAATTGGTATAATTTTCCTGTCAGTTTTGATTGCACTAGCTCTTTAAAGTCTCATGTTGTTTTTATGGTTTCTTGCAGTAGGCTGGAAGGGATCACTGAAGAACTGCGCTATGGTAATCCTGTTGTGCAGAAATCATAGAGGATAAAGGTTTTATGCATACATCATTAATCCTTAGAGAGAGGGAATTACTGCAGATTTGCATGGTAGCTATTACAAAACTTTTAAGCATATAAAATACTCAGATTTGCTCCGCAGGACGTTGGTCCTTTGAAAAGGGTATTCATGTCTAAATATGTTGAAAAAGAGGAGTACAATAAAACTGCCTTTTTTAAAGTATATTTTGCATGTTAGGTTTTGTCCCTTTCATTAAAAGTTTGTTAATTTTGCTGTGGGATCATACTTTTTTTTTTAAGTGAGATATGGTTTTCTTACAAATACGTAATTTCTACATGTTGGCACTTTAATTTTCTTTATTTTTTATTTCCTGCCCTACAGTTTATGATGCAGCAGTTTCTGCAAACCAGTTATTTTTTAAATATATTAATGTTATTTATTCTGCTTTTATCTTGTTGTCCTACCATTACGATTTCATTTTTTAAAATCTGTGCTGGGTATAACACCCCCACCCCCCGTCTCTACTAAAAAGATGACTAGTATCTATAGTATGCTTTCCATGTAAAACAATTTCAGTAAATATAGTTTTCAAGCACCAAGGACTTCCTTGGCTGGAACTTCCTCAAATATACTCTAAAACTGTCCCCGCTATAGCGTAATTGACAAAAAGGCCAAACAATTCAGGTGAGCTGGTTGGAGTGCTGTGAGGGATCAGTCAGTTGCAAAGCAGTCACATGCTAACCATTTGATGATAACTGTGTAAATAGATCAGGTATCTTTCTAATGACTTTTTTATATTATTCTGTGTATGTATTACTGCTCACATAAACTAGATGAAGCATGACAGCAGTAAAACCAGTTTATTAACGTTTACTCTATAAGCGAGGAAACATAGATGTCCCATGAGTATCACATACTTAAAGTATGGCACCTTAATCGAGGTTATATTCCAGAGTATATGACCCACATCAAATAGACTGTAGCTGTGCTTTCATTTAGCAGTTTGTGTTTGATGTTTGTGCCTGAGATGTTACAATTTATTGGGCCCTTTACATAAATTGTCTGGGTAGGGCTAGGAAATAAAACTGTCAATGTGTAGCAGGCTCATAAACTAATGAACATTTGAATAATGAACATCTGAAATGCAGAATCTATTTTTTGTGTCCCAGCAGAGGTTTTGCAACATCATTCAGGTAACCGATTGGAAGACAAATACCTCTGGAATCTATATTCTGTGAAATATTCTACACTAAGGAGTGTTTATGTCAACATGCCGTATCCTTCCTTAATCAGAAACGGTATGGAAAATAATATACGGCAGGTGTGGCCAGAGTAAACACTAACAAATTCCAGACCTTAGTGTTGACTGTGCACAGTCAGACCTACTGAGAGCAGTGCTGGGGGCATTATTGGGCCATTACGTCCAGGTTGACTTGCTCCGCAAGCTTTGTTATCGAAAGTAAAATAATCTAATGGAAAAGACTGAAGATTTCTCAATATTAGGCCCATAATGGATTTTTACAGGGAACATTTTGCATGAGGGATTAGCATCCAAAACTGTCGTTGTTGCCGTGTGCTGTCCACCCTGCAGCTTCCTGATTTCGATTTCAGTTTAACACCTCTTGTTCAGGACAGAAGAGGAAACTGTTGTTGCTCTGCTTTGTAATTGGGTTCATCATAGCAGTTGCATGATATCATTTAAAATGGAAAATAGTAGCAAAATCACAAGATCTTACTTCGAGGTATCTCTTGCAGCAGGCCACACCTGTGGGACTATAGCTGTCATGCACTAGGAGCACATGGAAACTTTTCTAGCTAGCAGTCTACAAAGGGGCCGGCCATGACTATGTCACCCGCTGACGTCATTCCTTCCTTATAAACGTGGGCAGCGCTGCACTCTCCTCAGTTCTTTTCCTGCCACTGACCACACATGTCAGAACCTACGGAGACTCCACCGCTACAGCTGACCGCTTCCTCTTACATATTCTATTTTATTTTCCTCACCTCACAGTGCTTCATTGTTTTCTTAGACTTTTGGGCAAAAAACGCCTTTTTTCAGGTCTTTCCTACAGCGGATGGCAGCCCTCTCAGGGCAGGCCTGTGACTAGGCCTCTCCTCCCTTCTACCTCCTCTCTGGCGACTCAAGACAACCAGGTCTGCCTTCTTCTTGCATCAAGCTGCGGATTGCCATACTAGGGGGAGTGGAAGCTGTAGAAAGAGCTCCCCCTTGAGTCGCCGGATCTCTCTCTGGGCCCCCTGGGCCATGGGAACCCGTGAGGTGGTTAGGATTCTGCCTGCTTTGAAGAAGCTTCTAAAGTCCTCTTGGGGGGCCCTGCCATTGCAGGGTTCCCCTCTTGGACTGTGACACCTGTGCCTCTCCTGTCACTCTCACTTCACTGCCCCACTTTGAGTGGGCCTGACTCAGGTCTTTTGTTCTAGCCAGTGCAGGCTGGGCTAAGCCCTGGAAGTGGCACTCCGTGCCTCCTCTGCTGATCCGGCCTAGTAGGCAGTGATGCCGTCACTGCTCCTGCCCTGCCTGCTTCCTGTAACCCTAGTGGCTGGAGATTTGGTGGCTGCTTGCTGTGAACTCAGCATGCCTGGTTCTGTTGCGGTGGCACCCAGTGACTCCCCAGCACCGTTTTTGTCTCCGCTCACCTCATGGTGATCACAGTGCTTCCTCTGTCCATGCTGATTTAGATGTGGCACAAGTTTAGTGTTTCCCTGGCAACACTCTGACCCCCCCCCATCGCTCTATAATGTCAGACTCCTTCTTGAAGGGAGGCCCCCCCCGCCAGGCCATTCTTTGGCCTGCCACCTATTTGAATAGCATTGTCTTGTGTGCTACTTGCTGTGTTCAGCCTGTTTGGCCTAGGCTTGGTTGACCATGCCCCACCGCCATCCCTCTGTATTCTTTGGATGGTGCCGCTGGGTGAGCCTCGCAGGGTGGGAGCACTTAGGCCCTCCCTTTCATGTTCTGCTACCCCAACCACTATTCTGTGTCCGCAGGTGCAGGGGGAAGCGTGGATCCACGCCTCCTTGCTACCCCTTAGTCATTGGCCTGGTGACCATAGTCCTTTATGGGGTCCAGCCAGTTCCTTCCTGAGTCTTTGCCCCCTCCCATGGCCTAGGACTCTTGCCTTATGCCCCACCCAGAGGTTTGTGAGACACGCTGTCACTCGCCAAATAAGTAACCAAATTCACCTCTACGGGTTTGCTCTGAGACACCTTTTGCTTTCCCTTATGTACTTGGCCAGTGCCTGAGGAAAGTACCCAGACGTGGGATTAAAGAGGAGGATTTCCTTATGGAGCTGAGGTGCTCTTAGGTGGTTTAGGGAGCCACCAGAAAATGTTTCCATGAAGTATGGAAGGTGTCCAAGTGGCTGGCAAGGGAGCAGAGCCGGGGAAAACCCAGAGCAGTGTACAAGTTCAGGCTGTGTAACCCAACGCAGAGTACAAGTCCGGGCTGTGTGCCCAGTGTGTGGTAGAGCCTGAGGGCTAAAGTGATGAGGATGTGTTCTGGTCTCTTTTAATCTGCATTACCTGGAGTGTAGCCCTGTGGGGGTCCATCTATGCTTTGTTTATTTTGTTTGTATGTGAATCATAGCCACACTTTGGAATCCCACTTCTGGTACTGGACATTACAGTGATTGCTTCCTGTGTTCGGTGTTACTTGGGTGCCCCTGTGCAGAGTAGCCAAACCTAGCCTATGTGCCGAGTGACCTATTCCTCCCGAATACAAGCCCACCTGGTAGAGCTGTCAGATACAAACGGCATACCAGGTAGGGGTTACACCCATAAATGTATTCAAAGATGCTATGGAGCAAGATTTACAATTCAGATGCACCTGTAATAGATGAAGACAGTAAAACTAACCTGTGTATACGTTACTAGAAAATTGAATGCTGTTTGACAAATGTAAGTTATATTTATATGTTGTATGTTTATTACTTTTATAAGTAAAATTTTAGATGACTAAATTATCTACAGGGACACCTTGTAAACAGGACATATATTGACCTAATGGTGCAGGGGAAATCTTTTTACTCCTGTATAAATAAAAATTTTTTACTGCTTACTACATAAGGGATACTCTCAAAGTAAGATAGTACAGTTACGTAAGAACTTGTCATATCAGAAGATCTTCGAGAGGATCTCTTGTAGTAGGCCATGCTTCCGATCTCCCATTCTCCTTGGCCTTAGAGCTTTCTGTCTCTGTCTCTAGCTCTCCATTTTCTTTTCATGGTGGGAATCTCTGGCTCTTCCTCAGTTCTCTTGCGGGAGATTTGCTTATGGTCTCTGGTGGGAGAACTGAGGAGGGCATGGGGCCGCCCACATTTGTAGGAAAGGAATGATGTCAACGAGTGACGTCGTCGTGAGTGGCCCCCTTGTAGACTGCTAGCTAGAAAAGTTTCTGGGTGATTCTAATGCATGACAGCTATAGTCGCATAGGTGTGACCTGCTGCAAGAGATACTCTTGAAGATCTACTGTTACGGTAAGTTCTTACCTAACTGTACTTTATGAAGTCGCAATAAAAATGTAAATGAGAGCATTCTCCATGGTCTGTAGTTATTTGTCAAAGAATTTGGAATGGTACACTAACCAAATCCAGGACCCCAAGTGAAATGACCAGTACCTCAAGAAACAGTGGTGTGCATCCCATCTCCACCTTCACTGAGAATTCTGGCAATCCCACCAGATACTGTACTAAAAACATACACAAACAATGACAGCAGAAAAAGGCCAGTGCTCATCCAGTCTGCCCGAGTTTCCTGTCTAACCCTGGGTCCTACTGTTCATCCAGGGTCCTAACCCTCCCCCCCCATTCTCCTTCCAGATTCTGCATACAGACAGAGGTGAGAAAGAAGTAAGTGCCTCGGCTCTTTCTCACCTCTGTATGTGTTCCATAAATATATACACTGCACTCCTGTGTGATTGATCTTTCCAGATTCTGTTGTCCCAAGTGATCACTATACCCATATGTTATGTCTCAACTGTGCTTGAATCCATTAACTGTTTTAGTGCCCATCGCTTCGGCTGGTAGACTGTTTCACGGCTCCACCACCCTTTCTATAAAATAATACTTCCTCATGTCCCTTCTGAGCCTCTCTCCTGTCAGTTTCCACTTAGGCCTTTGTGACCTCAAACTAGTATTCTAGCTAAATAGTTCCTCACAGTTTACCTTGTTCATTCCTTTTAGGAACTTGAAGGACTTTATCATCTCTCCCCTCTCCCTTGTGGTCTCCAGCGAGTACAGGTTCATTGCCTTAAAGAGCTTCTTGTAAGACTTGTCCTATTGGCCATGAATCATTTTTGTTACCCTGCATTGCACCGTCTCAGTCCTTTTTGTTTGGGGGGGGGGACCACTGGCTGGCCACCTTCGATGTGCCCTGCCACCCAGTCCCTATCTCCCGTGACTGACCTAGCCTCCGGAGTGCACCTTAGTTTACCACCTCCCCCCACAGGGCAGGGCTGTCAGGGAGGGGTGCATCTCAAACAGAGACTGGTTCATGATCCAGAGGAGTGCCTGGGTTAGCTGCATGGGGCTGGCAGAGGGCAAACATCCTCTCGCTCAGCCAGTGATTTTTTTTTTTGGTAGATGCTGACCCCCTAGGGTGGCGTGGCATGCAATGACGTGGTGGTGCATGATGCACCAGATGTCTGGCATGCCTCCCAAAACACTCAAGCTTGTCACCGGCTTGTCAAACTCCCAGTCTCCACCAGAGGTTGGTCAAGCGCTGGATGCTTCCCCACCCTCCCCCTTGAGGAGAGCAGTCCTAAGGATGCTCAGTCCTCTTCCCCCCGGCCGGCCTTTCAACTCCCCGGACTTGCTTCCAAACCCAAGACATCGGCATCACAAGCAGAAGATCAACTGCTGCTCCTGCGGGCCAGCTTTGCACCATCTCAGTCCTGTCCTGTACCTGTCCCTGTCTTTCCTGAGGTGAGGGCTCCAGAAATAGGAGCAGTCCTCCTGGTGTGGCTTCACTAAAGATCTATAAAGGGATAGTATTACCTCCTTCCTCCTGCTATCACCACCCCTGCAGTACACCCTAGCACCCTACTTGCTTTACCATATGCCTTGTTGCACTGGCTCAGTTGTTTGAGGATGTCACTGATGGTAACTCCAAGATCCCATTCCTAAGCTGTAGTGCAAACTCTCACCCCACCCATCCAGTACTCTGTCCTGGGGTTCTTATTCCCTAGGTGCATTACCTTGCACTCTGTGCCATTGAATTTCAACTACCAAACCATAGCCCACTTCTCAAACTTTTGTGAGTCACTCCGCGTTTCTCAGATTCCCTTGTTTCTATCCACCATCCTACAGAGCTTTATGTTATCTGTGAAGAGATGCAGCCTGCCCCAGATACCTTCTCCAGTGTTGCTGCTGAACATATTGAAGAGGACTAATCTTTGTTGCACCCTACTTGTAACCTCACTCTCTTCTGATTTGACCCTGTTGATCACAATCCTCTGCTGCCCTCCCTTTTGCCAGTTGCCTACCCAGTTTACTGTGTCCTTAGCTGCACCCAGGTCCTCCATCTTCTTCAACAAACGTCTATGGGGCACCAAGTCGAATACCTTGCTAAAGTCAAAATAGAGCAAATCGACAGTGTGGCCCCAATCCAATTCCCTCATCACCCAGTCAAAGAAATCTATTAGGTTAGTCTAACAAGATCTCACTGCCACAAACCCAGGTTGTTTTCTGTCCTGGTGACCATTGCTTTCCAGGTAGTCCACAAGGCCTTCTTTGACCAGTGCTTCATCAGCTTCAGGTTAGACTGACAAGTCTGTGGTTCCCTGCTTGTTCCTTGTCCCCACCTTATGGAGTGGAAGGACATCCTCCACCCTCCAGTCCTTCCATCCTCTGGTATTTTACAGGGTTGTTTTTGTCACAAAGTTGCTCAACCGGTCAGCCCTCTACTCCCAAAGTGCCAACCTCTGAGCATATGATTTGTGGACAGTGAACAGAACAAGGTAACCCTCTTGTCTGTTTTGTGGGTTCAAGTCACCTTAGTCTCAAGTTCTGGAGGGATTCAAATGGATAACCTCTTGTTAGCGTACCCAGTTATCAGGTTCAGAAAGTTCTGTCTTCAGGGGGCCAGATATCTTTGCCTATGGGCACCTAATCAGGTATTTCAAATGAACCCTTAGAACTATATGCAAGACTTTAGAGAACTCTATCCATTTCCCAGTTCAGTATATCAATAAGCCCATACACAGCATTAACTTTAACCTTTAAAAGCTTCACTTAAAGGAAAAGAAACGTCAAGGCACTCTAGGCAGTTTCTGTTTTAAAATATGTATTTTTACTTTAAAATAGGAAAACAGAAAATATTACAGAACAAAATATCCCAACACATACAGCCTTAAAAACAAACAGGTTTAAAGTGCAAGTTTCTACAACACATACATTCATACTGGTCTAATCTTACTCTCTTTCAGTGCTATGATGTTCCTTCCTCAGTCAGATAATATGAAAGTGTAACTGTCAAGGTTCTCTCAGCAATTAAACACAGTTCTGAGCCGGCCTTCTCTGAGGTCACCAAACTCCACCTTGGTGTAACAAAATCTATATTTATTATAACACAGGATGTCTAAATAAAATATTTAAAAAAAACATGATAGGTGACCTCACTGACTTTCCTCTCCTCAGGTTAACCAGACAAAACCGGTTTGTGCTCTGCTACACATACATATCAAAAATGTTTCTTTGATATAAGTCACTGTATTCAAAGTAAAAGTCTTTTTGACTCTTTAATCTCATCTGGGCCTTGGTATCTACACATCAAAGGTCTCTCTGATGTAAATCAAGTGTTTCCCGGGAATGGATATTGGACCTTCCAAATTCGTCTGGGTCTTGTTTGGCCCAGACAGCAACCTCTTTGATGAAATGAGCTGGTTCCTGGAAGGCTATTCATAACACATGTATGCTCTTTCCATTATGACACCTAGAGTAAAACCAAAGGATTTCCCTGGGGATGCCATGAATGGCTAATTTCATTTCCTGGGATCAAAGGAAATTTAACATGCTAATTGAACCTCATATCTCTGTAGTTTAAAATACCTCCTGTCCTTTGAACTTATCCCTGGCGGATTTTGATGTGTCAGTTCAGCAAGACTGTGGTTTCCTCAAACTGACCTTCCCATCATATATTTTATATGTAATAAAAAAAATTGATACAGCACTCAGAATTGACTGTCTACATCACAGTTTTGACTTGGCTTTTGTTTAGAATTTTGTGAACCATGTACAGCGCTCAGAGCCTGCAGGATTGGGCACTTAAGACTGCCTTGACTTACCTCGCCTTGCCTTTTGAACTACCCCATCCATAGTGGTGTGTTGAATATTACTATCAGAGGTTCATCCAGTTCCCTGAGTGCCCTCGGATACAACCCATCTGGTCTTGGGGCCTTATTTATCTTTAGGGCTGCCAGCCCTTACTGGACACTTTCACTTGTAAGTATTGACTGCCTCATCTTTGGGCCCCCCTTAGTGGCCACTTTGATGCCAATCTCAGGCAAGCGCCCGCCTTCCTCTTAGTGAAAACTGAGCTAAAATGATCATTTAGAAAGGTAGCCTTTTGTCTGTCCTCCTCTATCACCCTACTTCCATGATAGCATAACCATTCCTCCCGTTTCTTTTTCCTAATGTAAGTGAAATAAATGTTTTTCGCCACCCTTCACCCCTGGGCTCTCTGTGTCTACTTTTGCTTCCCTAACTGCCCTCTTTGCCTCCTTATTTCTCAGTAAATATTCTCCACATTCATGCTTCCCCTGCTTTTCTTTGTGCTTGTGGAAGGCCTTTTTCTTGTCCCTCACTGCTTCCCTGACTTTTGTCAGTAATCATAATGGTCTCTTGAACTTGTTCCTTTTGGTTGTCATTCTCATGCATAACTTGGATGCCTTGAGAATGGCCACCTTTTATTACCTCCTCTCTATCTTCTCCTCCACTTAAGTTATCTACCTCGACTAACTTTTCCCTCACCATCTCCCTCAGTCTGCTGAAAATCTGCCCTCCTAAAATCCAGGACTTCAGTTCTCAGTTGGGGTTTTCCAGTCCCAGGGGTCAGTTTGAACCAAATGGAGTTACGGTCGCTGTTCCTTAGTGGCTCCCTTATTCTCACAGCTCCTGCCACTTTGCCACTTCCAGGTTAGTAAGCACCACATCAAGAATCCCAGTCTGCTGGGGAGGGGGGGGGGGTCCTTAACTAGCTGTACCAGGAGACAGTCCTAATGTGCATCCACTAAGACCTGACTTTCTGGTACTCTTGGCTACCTGAACATCCCAGTCGATGTCTGTCAGGTTCAGGTCACCCACTATTACTACTTGCCCCTTTGCTATCCCCCTTTCAAGTTCTTCCACGAGCTGTGTGTCACTCTTCTTGTTTTGCTATGGAGGTCTATCAGTCACCCTAAAATGCGGTTTCTTGCTGGAGGCTTCCATGAGTTGTACCCAGAGTGACTCTGACTCCCTATTACTATCCCTTGATGCACTCATCTTCCACCTTCTCAGTGCCATCCATGACATAGAGGTCTACTCCTCCCCCCTACCTTTTCCTCTATCCCTCCTGAACAGCCCTCGCAGAAAATGTAATGTAGAATTATGTTATTTTGTTAGATAGTGAGCAGTTCTCTCCTCCTGTCTGTAGTGAATGTATGCTGGTGCTGGATGGGTTGAGATTGTGGTCCCATCATGGTGTAGTAGGTACAGTAGGGTGTTAGGTAGGTAGGATTTCTGTAGTTCTGTGTGGTGTGCTGTCATGGATTCGATTCTAGGAGTGTCTACTAATGTGCAGTACTATTGTCCGTTTGTCCCTGATATTCGTTGTCGTGGTAATGGAGTTATTGAGTGAGATTTTTATTTTTTTGGTGGGGTTTTGGGAGGTGTTGCTGATTTATGCTGTAATTCACTGATGGATTCTCTATTTTGACATTCATAGTTTTTGGTATGGGCAGCATTTGCTCGTGCTCGTTTGCTTTTGCTGTTATGGTAGACACTGTTATTTATCCGCCCTTTTGACATGGAACCCTCGTGGCTTACACTGCATCCCCTGCCCATCACAGAGTGTCCTAGTGTCTGTGTACTGGGACTTTCTGGGACGCAGTGACTAACTGTTCTGCACTGTGTCTTTCCAGAGGTTCTGGCAATCCATAACCTCCCATGCTATCATCTTTCTCCTCCCCCAATTTACTTTCCACCTTTTTCTACCATCTTAGTAGTCTTGCATCAAGAAGAATGTTCAGTCCCACATTACCCTGATCTAGGGTGGCATCTTCTCTTCCATCACCCCATCTCCACATGGTTCGTGCCTTGCACCCCCCCCCACTCCCCCCCCAGATCTCCCATGACATGATGTGGTCTCAGAAGAAAGCACCTTACCACCATTATCAACCACTGACTTGCTCCTGATACCTTCCTCAGCTCACTCAAACTTATCACTAGCAACCCTTTACTCACAAAATTCAAATCTACCCAAACTCTCCCTAATTAGCAAACTATTTACAATCATTATTTCTCAATGAAGTGCTTGATAAAGAGCCATTTTCTCATCTCTTGGATCACCTTTACCACAACATTATTCTGGACAGCTCTCAATTTGGTTTGTATCTTGCCACAGCACAGGATCAGCTCATATCTGTTTTCAGTATCACCTCCTGTATACTAGCAGTGACTCCCATCTCCCTCTTTTTGTCCTGACCTCAGTGCACCGTTTGACACTGTTGCCCACGGCACCCTCCTTGTCTATCTTCAGCATCATGCTGGTGTCTCTGGTTCCTTCATGTTTTGATTCTGCTCTTACCTACGGTATCTAATCATTCCTTTTTCATTTACAGTCACAGTTTCTTTTCTGCAGCCAGACCTTTCATTATGGATTACATCAACATTCTGTTATTGTCCTGGTCCTCTTCATTGTATGCTCTACGTTATCCTTCTTGTATTCCTCTTCCTTCAACCTTATTTATCACATCAGGATACTGTAAGATAGATAGATAGACAGAAAGATAGACTGAGCTTTTTTGATCTTTTTTCCACTTCAGTGATACTTCCCTTCATCCACAGCATGCCTTGACCTGGTGAACTCCTTATATTGTCTCACATTTGTGTTTCTTAATATTTCAAAGTTGGAAGGGCTTCTCCTAGATACAGTAAGAAGAGCATTGTTGAATAACTCAGTGTCTCTCTCTCTGTCTCTCCAGTTCCTTTTTTTAATTCATCTTCTCTTATGTGCCCCCAAACCTACAATCAGAGTTGCCATGGATGTGCCATTCCTCTGGTTGGAAGGGCGGGCATGCAACTTCCTTCACAGGCAACAACAATGATGCTTTATAATCAACGTTCATGCAGCCTGTGAATCCTGGGTGGCACACCCCCTCCTAGCAGCCAGAGACCTCACCTATAACACGCTTGTCCTCCAACCAGCTACAGTGTGAGATACCAGGGCTTACAGCACACATGAACCCCAGTGTCCATTATCCCCATTCTAACCTCACATTTGCCTGATCTGTCTGTGACCTTAATGACATCTTTGACTTAGTGATTTCATTTTCTTCCTTCATCTCTAGGGCCCTGGAGGCTCCTGGAGGAAAAATACATAGGGAGAACATCAGCTGAACCTCATATGGTCGCTGGCAGTTAACCCAACCACTGACTAGTGGGTGAAACAAACTAGGTGGACTAAGGTGTCCGTTCACTTCTAATTTCCACGTAATCCCATGCAATGTCTATAAACCACCTATCACAACCTATTCAGCATTGCACATGTCTGCTCTTTCATTGACCCTCAGCTGATGCCTTCATTCATGACTTCCTTATTCCCCTTTCTAGAACCTCCCCAAATCGCACTTCTCCATATTCCAGTGTAAGTGCCACTGCCCACCTTCTTTTCCTATATGTATATAAAAAAAAGTTTAAAATGAGTCATCCTAGTTGCACAGCGGTGGTGGTGCCACATACCACGCTGGTGACATCAGTCCAGAAACAGACTTGAGGCAGTTGGGGGAGAGAGGATTGAGTGCCCTAAGTACAGCTGTCCTCCCTTGGGGGAGGGGAAGTGCTACGTTCTGCTGCATGACTACCACCTGGTGTAGGTCGGGGAGGCAGCACAGCGGAGCATATGAAAGGAGAGGGGCAGTAGCTGGTGGCAGACAAGCAGATGTGTACATCTTTGCATGCCAGCACCCTCAGAGAGAAAACCAGGAGCTGGAGGTAAATGTCTTGGTCATTGCACTGCTCTCCCAGTAGGCCTGCACATGACTGACATGGCAGGGCACCCACAACTATCGTGGTCTTAGATAAGTGGTGGATTACCTATAAGTCAGCAATGGAGCTGGAGAGGGCTGCCAGGTAAGTCGGGGATGAAAAAAGTCTGAATAAAAAAAAAAATTAAATCATTCTCCCGTCCTCAAAAGCCTCCACTGATTCCCCATTACCTTCAGTATTAAATTTAAACTTGCCATCTTTGTCTCCAAAACCTTTCACTTTTGTCTTCCTCTATTCTCCAACTCCCTGCGCTTGTTGCCAGTTTTTTACTTCTCTCTCTGTCCTGTCCGCTGTTTAACCAGTTATGGTGCCAGCACCTTCTCATCTGCAGCATCAGCTGTCTGGAATGGCTATCATGTCTTACTACCTCAGTGACTGTCCACTAACTGCAGAATCCCATCTCAAAACTTATCGTTCCCTCTTGCCTATGATTTGTGATCTTTCCATGACTGAGCTCTTTGGGTGACACAAATAGATCGAAGATGGGCACAGAAAAAGACTTGATGTTCATCCCGTCTGCTCTTAAGTTGCTAAATGTAGGGTTAAGCTCAACAGTTGTAAGAAGTCTTCTGTTATTGATTATCTTTTAGTTCTTATCTGTAATATAATTACTAGCTAAACAAGCATTTGTCAATGCCGAATGTTTGCTTGCTGGCATTGGCAGTGGTAGTGTAGAAGTTACAGAGCTGAGTAGTAGGAATGGCAGTGAAGTATTGAACTGAAGCCAACCCCACCACCACCCTGCAGAGAGTGACAGGCATTGGGGTGTGCGTTTGTGTCGTCAGGCATAACGGCCACGCCATTCACCACCACCCTGCAGACACTGACAAGTGTCACGGTGTTCCCTAGGGTCTTTGGCCTTATGCACCCATTTCATTAGGAAATATGGTGAGATGGGTGCGATATAGGAGAATGGGGTGAAGTTTGGGGCCGAAGAGTCCAAGGCATACCTTGATGCCTCTCACTGACTGCAGGGTATGGAATGGTATGAGCATCACAGGCAAGAATCCCAAGTCACACCCCTGATGCCTGTCATTCTCTACAGGGTTGGGCGTTATGGTTGGAAACCCTAATACTTCAGGCATTCGTTGTTTTTTTCACTCCAAATTTTCAACATGTATTTTTTTTTGTGACCCCACCTCATGAACAGGGGGAATATCAGTTTGTTAGACGAAAGCTGCTTATGCACAGTGACTACGGCATTTAGCACCACAGGTGCAAAAACATTCCAAACAGGATGTAAAAATGACAGCTGTACTGTTCATGGGAGGTGTAAAAATGGCAATGTTGCAAATCTGTAGTAAAAATATTTTAAAAAAATGGTGAAGTCACGAGCGTACATAGAAACTGTGCAACGCACACCCGTAATATAATTAGGTTGGGGATTTTTACAGCAGATTGTCAACTCAGGCATTTTGGAGCCTCCGATCATGAACAGTGTCACTGTGATTTTCTTTATCTGTGCCGAACAATGATTTCCCACAGCGACCACGCATCTCTGCGCTGAAAGTGTGAAAACACACTTCAGCCATGTTGTGAAAAATGACAGCTGTACTGTTCATAAGGAAGTGTGGAAAAATGCCACTGGTGAAAATCTGGACTGAAAATATTACAAAGTCATGAACTTACGAGGGTGTGTGGAAACTGCGCAATGCTCACTCGTAACACAGTCATTTTATGGACTTTTGTCACCAAATTTTCAACATAGCCATTTTAAGACCTCTGCTGATGAACAGTGTAACTGTGATTTTCTTAATCTGTCCTAAACATTGCTTTCGCACTCCAACAGCACCATTGTGCGCCACATGTGCGAAAACACATTTTGGGCGACATATGAAAAATTGCAGCTGTACTGTTCATAAGGAAGTGTAATAAAATGGCAATGTTGAAAATCTGGAGTGAAAATATTAAATTCGCAAACTTACGAGCATGCATAGAAACTGTGCAACGCACGCTCGTAAAACAGTCATTTTTAGGAATTTTTTCACCAAATTTTCAACATAGTCATTTTAAGACCACTGCTCATGAACAGTGTCACTGTGATTTTCTTAATGTGTCCCATACATTGATTTTGCACATTGACTGCGCCATTGTGCGCTACATGGGCGGAAACACGTTTTGGGTGAGATGTGAAAAATGACAGCTGTGCTACTCATAAGAAGGTGTGGTAAAATGGCAATGTTGAAAATATGGAGTGAAAATATTGAAAATTCGCGAACTTACGAGAGTGCGTAGGAACTGCGCAATGCACGGTCGTAAAACAGTCATTTTTAGGAATTATTTCACCAAATTTTCAACATAGTCATCTTAACACCTCTGCTCATGAACAGTGTCACTGTGATTTTCTTAATTTGTCCTGCACATTAATTTCACACACCGACTGCGCCATTGTGCGCTACATGGGCGGAAACACATTGTGGGTGAGATGTGAAAAATGACAGCTGTACTGCTCATAAGAAGGTGTGGTAAAATGGCAATGTTGAAAATCTGGAGTGAAAACATTGAAAATTCGTGAACTTATGAGCCTGCGTAGGAACTGCGCACGCACGCTCGTAAAACAGTCATTTGTTGGAATTTTTGCACCAAATTTTCAACATGGGGTTTTTGGGACCCCTTCTCATGAATGATGTCACTGTCATGGTGTTATTCAGGCCCGAAGGGTGATTTCGCACAGTGACTGTGAAATCACCCTTTGGGCCCGAACAACGCCATGACAGAGACATCATTCATGAGAAGGGGTCCCAAAAACCCCATGTTGAAAATTTGGTGCGAAAATTCCAAAAAATGCCTGAGATATGCAATAAAGTTGAAAACCCCTATCTAACCCATTATACAGCTTACCGGCATTTCCTCAGTTCGCGGTCGGCTTTGAAGAGTGCAGACGTGTTCCCGGTCCACCGAAGATCGTCGCGCCCGAGCTCCGGAGGTAAGTATGGGGTGGGGGGTGGGGAGGCAGGGTGTGCAGTGGGTGGGTGTGGGTTGTGAGAGGGGCCAGGAGACTCACGTGGGACCGTTTTTCTTTACAGGTTTTTTTTCTGTGACTACAGCGGGATGTTTGCCACGCTGGGGTGGGCTCCAGTGTGGCACAAGGACTGTTGGGGGCATTCAGCCGGCGGAGATTGGGCACCCCGTCGGTAAACATCACTTGCCACGCGTGGGTGGGCTCCCAGGCGTGGCACCTTACTGGGGGGAGGTGAGCCGCGGGGATTGGGCACCCCTGGCCGCAACAGCAATGGGGAGACACAGTGAAGCCAACGGGATTGGGCACCTGTCGGCTATATTATTTGGTGCTGCCACGCTGGGGTGGGCACCCAACGTGGCATTTGGGAGGTTTTGGGGGAGAGCGCAGCACAGCCGAGGGGGATTGCGCACCCCCGTCGGCTATAGAGTGTGTGCGTGGGGGAGGGCGGCAGCACGCAGTATGCGTGCGTGTGTGTGTGTGTGTGTGTGTAGGGGGAGCTGCGCATGAGCAGGCGATATCTTATCGCTGCTCACTCAAGCGTAGCTCCCCCTTTCAACTGTATGCCACTGCATTTTGGAGCTTGTCATAGACAGCTCCAGCATGCATTGGCTTACAGGGGCCGCGCCTACCAAGACTGACTGAATTGGAGGAGGAGGTGACACACCTCCGAAATCTTGGATGATGGCACTATGTTTCTTGCACATGCATGCAAGCAACATAAAAATGTGTAGGCACGAATTACAGTTGAAGCACAAGGCCAAAAAAGTAGGGCACTGTGTTGATAGGAGATCAGGGGATGCACTACACAATTCAGCGTGTAGTGTGCATGATGGCGTTCTTACAGGAGGCTTTGTGGATTTTGTTTTCACAGCACAGGATGGTGAGAATCTTTTTTTGAGAGCTGGAGAACATGCGACGCAAGGTGGTGGTGAGTTTGACACCAAATCTGTGTTTCGAAAGCTTGAGAAATTAGTATTGAAGGGACGACGTATGTTTTGGCATAAACAGACCCTAGAAGCGTACCTTCAGGTTAAAAGAGTTCCACGGGGACTCCATATTACTCAAAAGCCCTCTTACGGTACCGATAACGTAGAATTTATGAAAAAATGGTATCATAATATGGAGTCAACATCCTTTAAAAACATCGAACTCATTTTGGAATTTGCTCGACCAGTGAGGGAAGAATTAACTGTCCAGATTGGGGAGGTGGAAACCTTATTGAAAGAACATGTTGAGGTTTCAGAATGGGACAGATTGAATAAATTATTACTGGACAAAGTCACCAAATATGATGTAAAAATTAAAAAACCAAAACAAAGAAAATTCATTAGGGATGAAAATGATTATCTAAATGATAGAGTCTTTAATTGGACAGATCCTAAAAAATTTGAGATACGATCCATTTTGAAAAAAGGAAGCAATTCTTCGAATGATTCCATAGACAATACTTTATTGGATTATACTACGGGCCCCTCTGATACTGATGAATCGGAAATAGTAATCAATGGACCGATGGGGGAACAATTAACAGGACTATCTCCTATGTACAATCAGGAGACCAGGTGCAGTCAGCGGCAACGCCGTACTCGCTCTCAAACAGTCCAATTTCAGAGAGGAGGACAAGGAGGGGGGGGACAGCGTGGAAGAAGAAACAAGAACAAATATTAATACATAATACTCTCAATTTAGTAGTTCCTGGGTCTTTGACTGAAAATGAAGATCATTTACACTTTGAATTTTTTGGTGACTTTGAAACTGGTCGAGATGACACATGCAGAACCCCCAATTTTACACCTCAATTGGGTAATAAGCAGGTTTCTGAGTGTCCAGATGGAAGTGACATAAATAAGTTAAGTGATGTGACTCTAAATGTGGACGGACATAATGCAATTGGTAATGTCCATGATTATGTAAAATCCTCTTCTGAACTAATTTCTGTCCAAAACATTCATAATAATATGGTGGCTGTAGTGAATCTATCTGATTATAATTTAACACCTAGTGAAAATATGGTATTAAGTAAGGGGCTTTCATTTTGTCCCACAGCTGATATTAATTTTTTCAATGTATGTGTTGATATACACAAATTAGGTAGAAATCTCACATTTAAATGTATTTATGGTGATGATGACATCGAGTTGGGGAAAGAAAAAGAAGAAAAAAAAGATTTATCAAAATTGCAGGTTAGATCTGAATACTGTCCTCCCATGAATCCTGTGGTTTCAACATTTATAAAAAAATGTGAATTTGACCTACAACGATTGCAGAATGAAAAAGCTTTTAAATCATGGGATAATTGTACTAAAAGCGAAGCAGGGCTGCTTTAAAGATGTTGAGTGAAAATAAGTCTTTAACAATTAAGCCCAGCAGATAAAGGGGCAGTAGTGGTATTGAATACTAGAGATTATATCGTGGAAGTTAATAGATTGATTAATGATGAATCTTCTTATAAAAAAATCTCACAGGATGTAATTAGGAAATTTAAAATCAAGTTGGATGACATTTTGAATGAAGGTTTCTTAAAGGGCTATATTTCAGATGTGGAATATAGAACCATGACCGTTAATTGTCCAGTAACACCCACGATATATGCACTACCTAAAATACACAAAAGTTTAGTACAACCGCCAGGGAGACCAATAGTTTCAGGGAAAGGTTGGTTAACAGAACCTGTTTCATTGTATTTGGATGCCTTTTTACAACCAATAGTTAGACAACTAAGATCATTCCTTAGAGATTCCACTCAAGTTGTCCAGATAATTGAGGATTTAAACATGGAATCTGATTGGTCCTTTGCAGTAATTGATGTTAATTCCCTTTATACGATGATTCCACATAAAGAAGGACTGGATGCTCTTTCCTATTTTTTGGATAGGAGAAGTGAAGAAGAATGTGTAGAAGTACCCACTACTTTTCTTGTACAGCTTGCTGAATGTGTCCTTCATATGAATGTTTTTTCTGTTTCAGGGACAACTTTATCATCAAATACGGGGTACTGCTATGGGTACAGCCATGGCACCTAGCTATGCCAACTTGTTTGTTGGCAAGTGGGAATTTGATCATCTGTATAGCGCTGCCACAAATCCACACATTTGTTATCTGGATTTGTGGCGGCGCTTTATAGATGATATTCTTGTTATATGGAAGGGATCGGATGACGAATTTGGTTTATTTGTTAAGTGGATGGAAGACACCAGTCTCTTAAAATATCAGTTTGAACTCAACAAAGTTAGCATCAATTTCCTTGACTTGAAGTTATATAAAGATGGCAAGGGAGGGGTGTGTACTACTTTGTTTCAGAAAATTACAGATAGGAATAGTTTACTGAGGTTTGAGAGTTGCCATCCACATCATACCCGTCATAACATACCGAAGGGGACAACTTATTAGGACATTAAGGAATTGCACTGAATCAAAAGAATATGATAGAAACAAAAGGGAACAAGTACGAAGGTTTTTAGAGAGAGGCTATAGCCACCACAGTATCGCATCTGCCATTCGACAGGTAGATGCCATGGACAGAAATCAAGTATTGCAGTATAAATTAAGGGAACCAAATAAAAGGAAGGAATTTGAGTGTCCCTTTGTTACTGATTTCTCCAGTCGAGCTGATAGGATCAGAAATATTGTCACCAATAACTGGCCTATTCTACAGTTGGAACCTAGATTGAAGGAGATAGTGGATAAGGGACCGAAAGTTATTTTTCGTAGGTGTAAGAGTATTAGAGATCATGTAGTGTCTAATCGTACTGATAAGAGTCATGAGATGAGACAGACTCTTGTGGCTCCCAAACCAATGGGTACATATAGATGTGGCAATTGTACCTATTGTGGGTATATACACAACAGTAAAAATATACTACACCCAATTTCAGGAAAGGTGATAACAACTAATGGCTTGATTACCTGTAATAGTACTGGGGTGGTATATTTACTGTTGTGTGAATGTGGAGCCTACTATGTTGGGAGAACAATACGAAAATTTAAGGTCAGGATTGGTGAACATGTTAGAGCAGTTGACAAGGGCGATGCAAGTTATGCCATTGTCAAGCATCTGTTGGTTAATCAGCCATGTAAACATAATTTTAAGTTTTTTGGTTTGGAATTAGTCAGACTGGGCCGCAGGGAGGTGACATTAATAAAAAAATAGGCCAGAGAGAAAGTTTTGGATTTTCTCACTGGGCTTGTATCGATAAGGGCTTAATGAAAATATAGATCTCTCAGCATTTTTGTGTAAATATAAAAGTTAATGCAAGTGGATCTATTTCATTTACTGGTTTGTGTATTCTGCATGTTCTATGTTGGTTCTCTTCATTATTTATATTAGTATTATTCCCCCTCCTGGTATTAAACAGGCAAGTACTACAGCCATTTAATGCTGTGAATTTTCAAGTATAGTGCCTGTAAGTTCATTTTCTATGACCTTAGCCACTCTGTATATTTGTTTTTAGATTATGATATATATATATTAAACTATGGTTATGGCCATTTGGATCAATATGTGATTGGCCATCTTTAAATAAATAAATTAATAAATAAATTATTTATTTAACATTATAATATATAATATTGACTGTATATTATAACAATGATTGAGTAACATTGACTAAGGTGTAGACATTTTGAACTTACTGAAACATTTTAATCACACCTTTTTGGTGACATATTATTTAAATGTATTTTTTGGTTATTTTTTTGTACATTCACCTTTTAAGTTGAAAGGTTGGTCAAAAATGGGTTAAATGATCTTAATTCCATGTATGATGGTGATTGGCCTATTTTTGTCATATGGTGCATATGGTATGGTATTTAAATGTTCAATAATTGTGGCACTAATTTATTCTGATGAAGCCTAGCAGAGACTAGGTGAAACGTTAATCTGTCCGTTTGTCCTTCGTTTGGTGTTTTGTTGCACTTTGGATATTAAACGCTTGAATATTTTTGCAGCGTTTGGCCTTTATTTTAAGCTGTGTGGGTGCTTATTTGTATATACTGGCTGTTTTAAATACATAGCACCACACAATTCCTGGTGCTCTAATTCTCTTTTTTTGTTGATAGGATATGAAGTCCCCTGACTCTTCATGAGTGCATGGTGTGGTGTTCCTCTGGGTTTGAATGACTGCTCAACACATTTGTGTTAACTATATCATTGTCACTGTCTTAAAAGGTGGAGAAATTTCCTTGTACACAAAAGCTTTGAGAGAGATATCAATGTTAGGGTAATGCCACTGCTGCATCAAGCAATCCAACACTGAGGAACATTAAAGCATACAGTAACGAAGTCAGGAGACTTTTTCCTTTGAAGCTGAATAATCCAACTTTTATGACTTTGTACGCCAACCTAACTGATGCTCAAATGTAGTTTTTGCAGTTATTTTCCATCCTTTTTGAAAACAATATTCAAAGTGATTTTCGAACTTCGTGTGCATCACCTACCACTCATATTCTGGTAGCTAATGTTGGCGATAGTCATTCCAGGTAATAAATAATTTTAAGGCAACATTTATTTATTTATTTTTTAGAAAGGATCGTAGTTTGTTCCTATCTGGTGGCCAGCCAATCCCTTCCACTTCCCGATAGCAGTGACTCGCCCCTGTGCTCAGGCACATAATGACGTGGGACTATGGAAAGCGTGAGGTCATGCCCCATTAAAGTCAGTGGTGCTCCATTTCAGTGACATTTTTATGCATAATAATGGCCAGTTGGAGATTAATGAAGGCCACCACTCGACTAACAAGGCCCTTATTAGTTGAATGGTGGCCTTCATTAATCTCCAGCTGGCCATTAGTATGCATAAAAATGCCAATGAAGGGGGGAATCCCATTGATTTCAATGGGGCATGTCCCCACGCTCTCCATGGTCACACACGAACATACGAAGAAGCCAGCAGAAGAAGGTCATTTGATCTATCATGTCTGTTCGTATTGCTGGGTCCACAGCTTGATCTAATGTCCCTGCCCTCCCTTCCCACTCCTCCCATCCTCCCTACCCATAATCCTTACCTTCCCCCTATGCCTAGCCCAGCCTTTCTTAAAGCTGCCCACTGTCTTCAACAAGATGACCTCTTCTGGCAGTGCATTCCAAGTGTCCACCACCCCTTCTGTGAAGAAGTGCTTCCTGACCTCCCTCCTAAACTTCCCACCCTCCAACTTAAGACTGTGCCGCCTCATGTTATGGTTGCCACTCAGCTCAAAGGGACACTGTCAATCCCCTTAGGTCTCAAAGTGTCTCTTGATTAAAAAACACATTTTATGGTTGTTCACATTTTATAGAGACTGCTAATGCAGCTGGTAGTTTGATTCAGATCCCTTTTTTATTTAAAAAAAGTAAAAAACTGGCTGCCCACCATACTGGTGTTACCACACCAAAACATGTTTGTTTACATTTCTTGACCAGCTCCCACTGCATTTTTCCTGAACAGAGGAACACCTCCAACACAATCTAGCCACTCATTATGCTGTGGGAGCAGAAGATACTATTGTATCATAAGTGACTGCACTGTTTGAGGGTGTTTCTATTGTTCAGGAAGTGTGCACTGTGAGTAGTTCAATGATATGAATCAAAACAAAGCTGGGCATAGCTATACATTACCATGCATTGTGGTTCTAACAGGCAAGGAGGCAGATAAAACAATCAGCAACAGCAATGAATTTTAGATAAGGTAACCAATCATAAAATGTGGGGTTTTACCTAAAAAAATATGTTGCAAAAAGGTTGACAGTGTCCTTTAAAGAGACTCTCCCTTATCAACCTTATTTATCCCTTTCAAGTACTTGAAGGTCCCAGTCATGTTCGTTCTCTCTCCCCTCCCCAACCTCTCTCTCTCTCTCTCCTGTCTTCCAGGAGTACATGTTCAGTGCCCTCAACCTCTCCTCATATGCCTTACCCTGCTGACCCCCTATCATCTTTGTAACCCTCCTCTGGACCCTCTCCAGCAGGTTAATGTCCTTTTTCAGGTGTGGGCACCAGTACTGAATGCCATACTCTAGACGCAGCCTTACCGGTGACCTGTGCAAGGGCAGTATAAGTTCCTCTCTTCTAGTACTGATCCCTCTAGATATGCATCCCGGCATCATGTTTGCCTATGCTGCTGCTTTCTTGCACTGCATGGAGTGCTTCAGGTCACTAGTGATCATCACTCCCAGGCTGTTCTCCTCCTTTGATGCAGATACTCAGACTCCATCCAGGTAGTACTCTGTCCTGGGATTCTTGGCTTCAATATACATAATTTTGCATTTCTTGGCATTGAAGCCAAACTGCCAGATCCTAGACCACCTCCCCAGCTTTTCCAGATCTTCCTGTAGGTCCTGTATCTCTTCAGCTGTGTCTACTCTCCCGCACAGCTTGATGTCATCCACGAATAGGCACATTTTGCCCTTAATGCCATCCCCAATGTCATTGATGAAGACATTGAACAACACCGGCCCCAGCACCAAGCCCTGCGGTACCCCATTGGTTACCATTCTGGTGCCAGATAACCCTTCACCCCCAGAACCACCCTCTGGGTTCTGAGCACCAGATCAAGAATTGCCTCAGCTGTTGTTGGTTCAGTGATGCCGCAAGTCCGGAACCCACTCTGCAGTCCTTCCAGGATCACCTGACTCCTAGCACATGTTGTGGAGGGTATGCTGCAGTCCCCCACAATTACCACCTCCCCTTTCCCCGCAGCATCCAATATTTGTGAGCTCAGTTCCCTGTCCCTCTCCTCATCCTGACTGGGTGGTCTGTAAACCACCCCCAACCCCACCTTTCTTCCTCTGTTGGACCTTAACTGAACCCATAATGCCTCCACTTCCCTTTCCTTCGACTCCTCCCTCATGCAAGTTATTCCCTCCCTGGTATAAACTGCCACCCCTCCCTCCCCCCTTCCCGACTACCCTGTCCCTCCTATATAGTTTATATCCAGGAATCGCAAGGTCCTAGTCATGGTGTAATGTTGTCCAAGTCATAGACACTGCAGCAGTGTCCACCCTCTTGTCTGCTAATAGTGCTTGCAGGTCGTCCATCTTGTTTCCAAGACTCCGCGCATTCAGAGACACCACCTTCCACCTAGAATCTGACCTTCCTTCTCTGTCCTCTATTCTTTTGTTCACATTTATTCCCTCTGTGTGCACCCCTACACATTCCCTTGGTATGTGTTCCTCACCCCCTCCACCTTGTGCTAACTGTGTTCTTGCCCTTCCCACTTCCTCCCTCCAGACCTCTTACATCACTGTGGGGGAATGTTCACTGACTTCCTTCTGTCGGAGTCTGTGGACCTGCACGCCAGTTGCCCCTCCAGTAGTTTAAATTAAGCATAGTGGTTATGTATTCCCCCAATTTGTCCCAAGTACCCTTAAACCCCCCCTACTGTGGTGTAGCCTGTCTGGTGAAGAGTGCTTTGTTTGACCAGGTCTCCTCCCTGTCCCCAATACAGATAAACATCTCCTCTCTGCACCATTTCCTCAACCAGTCATTAAAATCCTTTGTAACAGGGCATTATTGGGAAGTCTAGGAGAGAGTCCTGCGATAGGCTCAACGGCGTCACGTGGTGCAGGACCAACACGGCATTGTGAGCCGATAATGCCGTGTTGCTGTCCTGGGAAGCGCGTTCACGAGTCCAACACGGCATTATGTCTCATAATGCCGTGTTGGGCTCTGGAGCGCGCAAGACCAACACGGCATTATGAGAAATAATGCCGTGTTGGAGATAAGTAACAGCGCTTCGAGCACAGCAACACGGCATTATTGGCTCACAATGCCGTGTTGCTCCTGCACCACGCGTGATCTATGCCAGCCTATCGCTGGCGCCCGCCATAGAGCCTCAGTACAATAAAAGTAAACCGAGTGGAGATTGCCTCCGCCTCCGCCGCCTTTTACCTGTGATCGTCCTAGTAGACATCGCGCTTGTCCCTCAAAGCATAATCATCAGGCAGCTCTGGCGCTCTACCGGTGATAATGCCCGCTGGGTTGAACCGGGCTTCGCCTCGTGCAACAACGCCCCCAGCGGGCATTAATCCCCGGTAGACGCCTCCTCTGCCGGTGATTAATGCTTACCTATTCATTTCCTGGCTTTGCTGGCCCTTGGTACTGGTATCACCTCTGAGAAGGCCAGCGATCTTCCTTCCTCCCTGCAGATCTTCCCTAACTCCCTGAACCTACTTTGCACTACCTCAACCTCCTCCTCAGCTAGGTTGGTGGTTCCCAAATGTACAACTAAATGTAGTTTTCCTCCAACCTCCCTTACTATTTTCCTTATTCTTGGGCCCACCTTCCTTGCTGCCATCCATGGCATACAAACCACCCTCCTGCTTGCATTTGGGTTCCCTTTCCTTCACCAGTGAATACCCCTAATTATGAAGTCCCCTGTGAATGCAACCCTTCCATCCCCTGCACCCGTGCTCCCCATTCTTCCTTTCTTACCTTCGGTACTAGCTGCTTCCGCACCTAACTGCTCCCTCTGCACCCTGGTGAACTTATCTCCACATCCACAGTTTATCCCCTTAACTGTTTTTCCATCTCCCACTCTGCCCCTTCCCTTCTGACTATCTGCATCTGCTTTCAGTTTTCCCTCCCCTCTTCCTTTCCTTCCCCCTCCATCTTCCACTCTGTTTTGCCTACCTCCTCTTCTCTGCCCACCCTAATTAGTCCCCTCTCCCTTCCCCAGTACTCCTACTCTCAGCCCTAGCTCAACCTGTCCCTCCCTCCTTCCAGACAGTGGTGTAAATCTATTCAATAAAGGCACCCCTTTAGAATTTCCCACCCCTGATGCTACTCTCACATTCCCACCCCTCATCACTTGCCATTCCTCCACCCTCGGGCTCCCTAGTCCTCTAAGGAAGAGATAGCCCTGTATACTGGGTGCTTCTTCCCATTCCCATCCCCTGTCTGATGCCCTCACTCCCCTGGGCATCACCCCTCTGCCTTTCCCTCCACTACTATGTCATTATGTGCCTGAGGGCGGTGATGTGTTAGAACTGTTGGGGAGGTGATGGTATCAGCTGGCCACCTCATAGGGCCAAACTGTGATCCCTTCCAAAAAAATAATGACATATTATTAAAAGCAGCTGGAATGACTATCGCCAACATCTACTATCAGATTATGTGAGTGGGGGGGGAATCTTGGTAAATCACTTTAATACCAAATGTGCAGTAGAAACATAGAACTTGTTCGCAGAAAATGACCACTTGGCCTACCAAGTCTGCCCAAATGGTCCTTGCCTAGTCTGCCTCCACAGAGCCTAGCTGGTCTTTGGCAACCCTCCCTCTTCCCTGACTATCCTCTAATTTTCCCTTATTTCTATCCCAAATGTGAATCCCTGGAGTCCTGTCTTCCGATCCTCACCCTGACCCATGAACTCTCTAGTATCCAGTGCTCCCTCCCTCTGATGGCTTAAGGCCCCTCCCCCAAGTCTATTTAAGGCAAGGCGACATTTATTTATAAAGTGCCATATCCCAAAGGCTCAAGGTGCTGCACAAAACATCAAAAAGACATTAGTCAAAGACGCTTGCTGGAGTAGATGGTCAGGCAGAGGGCTCCAATACTTACACCAGATGGTGAATAGGGAGGGGGTGAAAACTTTTTCACGGCTCCAAGAAGAATTCGGACTCCCCCAAAAGGATTTTTTCAGATACCTTCAATGCAGACACTTCATAACCAGTACGGTTGGGATTGGTGCTATACAGAGTGATCCAGCCCCACCGTTGAAATGAATATATCAGAGAAGCCAAAAAGGGGACTCTAGAAAATTTATTTCATACATACAACAAACTCTACAGGAAGGTTCAGGGGCCTTGCAGGTTCAAGCTCTAGAAGGTAAATGGCAGGCAGAATATGATGGTCAGATTTCGGACAAAGAATAGTTACTTATATGGCAAGGTGTGCATAAAACAACTAATTCACCAGTATGGAGAGAGTTTAGATGGAAAATTTGGCAAGGTACTTTATCACCCTGATATTTCAGTTAGCTTGGTGCCTCCCAAACCAATAAATGTTGGAGGGATGTATGGATAAAGGCTCTCAATATCATATCTTCTGGAGCTGCCCTAGAATTGAGGAATTCTGGGGAGAGGTAACCTTAGCCATAAAAGAAATACTGCAATTGGATGGCTCACCAGATTTTCCCCATGTGGTCCTGGGACTACCCCCCGGGGTTAAGACTAAAGCCCAAAGGTATCTATTCTACATATTAATAGCAGCAGCCACCAAAGCTATCACGCAAAGGTGGCTCTCTGAGGAAAAGGTAACATATTCAAAATGGTGATCAAATGTGATCAATATTAAGAAAATAGAAGCCCTTACGGCTATACTAAGGTTGCAAACAGACAAATTTAATTCAAGATGGCTCCCATTCTATGAATATGTAGAAATTAAGAACGGCACTCCAGTGCTAGACCAGCTCCTGTTAAAATGAGCCGGAGAAATAAATTATGTTAGTTGAAGGGAAGAAGGCCCCACACCCTAGATGCCCGACCTTACCCAACTCAGGTGACAGATACAAACAGTCCGAGAATTATTAGATCTTGATAAATTCTAAACCAGCCTGTAGGACCCCCCCCCCCCACAAATTTAAAAAGAGGGGTGGGTGTTTTTTCCCTTTTCTCGTTTTTCTTTAAGAAATTGATAAAATGGATTCGATTAATAATCGATATTACAAATCTCTTTTTTTTTTTTTTTTAAAAAGAGGTGGAAGGGTTACAGGCAAGTTACAGGACTAAGAAGGGTTTCCGATGCGCACAATAACTCAGGATGAAGATTCTGATGGGAAAAGGGCTGGAAGTCACCAGTCGGGAGGAAGAAGGAAGGGTGTTATGCATTTAGGAACGGTGAGAGGTATGAAAGGGGTGGTATTTTATCTACCCCTTGGTTGAATCTTCTCTACTCGGTCCAGCCTGCAAAAATTTGTATATAAGATGTTATAAAACTAAGATGGCACTAAGAAGGAAAGTTTTGTTATAGGCTTTTACATACTGTCCTGTCAAAGTGATTTTAATTCCAAGACGAATGTATTTCTTTTCTGTATACCCTGTCAGGGAGACTGATTGTAAGATGTAATGGAAAATGGAAAACCAATAAAAATTTAAGTTCCAAAAAAAAAAAAAAGACATTAGTACAGATTGCACAAAATAGTGACAGAATTTGTTACAGCTATCGGCATACAAACCTGCCAGTAACAGGAAACAGTACAGACTGCATCATGTACAGTGTGTTAATCTGTACCTCTACTGGTCTAGGAAAGCTTGAACAAAAAGGTAGGTCTTTAGTTCTGTTTTTCACCGAGGACATTGCAGATGATGGGGGAGTGTGCTCCACAGAACAGTGGTCTCCATTGTTACCCACCCCCCGTGTTTTAAGGCAGGCACATGGAAGCCCCAGCATATTGTTCCTGCTAGAAGAGGTGGCTATTGGAAGCATAGGGAACCGGGAAGTCATTTATATAGCATGGACCCATCCCGTGCAGGGTCTTGAAAATTACCAAGTAGGTCTTGAAAGAGATGCACCATTTTATCGGTAACCAGTGCAAACTGAGCAGCACAACGTGGTAGGATTAAAATTGCTTGTACCAGATACCAGGCATGCAGCCTGGTGGCAGTATTTTGCACTAGTTGGAGATGGTGCACCAAAGTCTCAGAAAGCTCTAGATAAACAGCCTTACAATATCGTCAAGGCAGTGAGTCATGAAGACGTTCACCACATTAACCAGATCCCCATACCCTAGATAGGGCTTCAACCGGGCAATATTCTGTAGATGAAAAAAGCCACAGCAAACAACTGCTGCTGCATAATAATAATCTGGGGATGGTGACAGATTGTCGTCCCCGTGACTACCTGCTGTTTTGTTCTAGCCACAGATTAGAGAGTATTTCCATTTAAATATGGTAAGATTGTTTTTGATTACTAGTCCTTTATTTAGACTTGCCTGTCAAATGTGGTAGTACGACTTAAACGGTGACTGGTGAGGCAGTTACACAAGGGTAAAGCTGCTCATTGTTGGGGGGGTCGGTCACCAAGGCCAGGCTTCTGATCTTGGCATGGGTGAGGGAGAGCATTTTCTGACATTGTGGATGAACTCCCGATGATGGCACAGGCTTGGAGGAATCTTTTTTTTCTGTTGTCTCATTTTCAGTCTCTCCCACAATATTTTTTTGGGTAATCTGTCTGTGCCCATTTCTGCCAGCCTCACAGTGCATATTTCTGCCCTGACGTAGGACTGCCGGCCAGTGGAAAACCCAGGAGGAAAGCCCTGTCTGGTTGGCCCCAGAGGAGTCATAAGGCTCTCCAGGTTTTACACAAGTTTGTCTGCTATGCCAGGAGAGGTTGGGGTTGACATGGAAGCTGAAGGTGTGGGGGCACACAGTGAAGTAATGCCCAAGAGCAGTGGCCACTTTTCCTGGTTTACTGTCCTGCCCACCTCCAGCATTTGGTGGCTTTACACACACTGACCTGAGGGGAGTAGGGCATTGTGTGGTTGGCCACAACCTCTAATGGCTCCCTCAGTCCCCACCAGGAGATACTCGATGAGAAAGTGTCAGACACTCTTCCCCACACCCCAGGAGCTGAAAATGCTGCTGTGGCTTCTTCTGACCCCCACCAGCCAAGAGTGGGTGGTAGTCACCCACATGGGGGCACAACACACTCCGCTGGCACCATGGGGCTGACTTAATGGGAGACTTTTATTTCCTGAAACCAGGGATGGGCTGCCGTGTCAACATTTATTTATTTATTTGCTATTCAACCAGGATAATGTCATGAGATGCCACATCTTTTTTTCATGTGGGTCCAGAGAGGACAACAGCAGGCCGCAGTATAAATACGTACCGCAGAAAAGCAGTTACAAACAATAAACAATGTAGTATAAGGTATACGTTAAATGTAAAGGCAAATAAGGTACAAACAAAACATTATTTATTGCAGGATGAGATTCTGTTCAGGGACAACAGTAGTATTATAATTGGGCCTTAAATGTATTATGTACTGTGATGCAGTGTGGGCAACGCTACAACTGTTTGGGCATCATAGGTTTTGGGGGGGGGCTCCCGGGGGCCACATTTAATTTTCATAAACTTGCTGACATCAAGGATTGACTCCTAGTGTTGGTAGAAATACATTCACGATATGGTCGCAAAGATGGCTGTGTGCCTGTGAACAGTCACAGGTGTATGAATACACCCCAGAACAATGCTGCTGTGCATGGGTAGCTAGCGTTGTAAGTAAGCAATAAGTCACTCCGGGGTGTGCGTTAGACAGTTCTAACACACGGCTAGGGGATGTAGTGAGGCACGAGACCACAGATCGAGTGTATCCAGCCCCCTAGCCATGCATTAGAGCTGTCTAATGCACACCCCGGAGTGGCTTATTGTGCTTAAGAAATAGCCATGTAAACCGTAGATGCTGTTGACAATTAAAAATAACTATATTAAGTAATAAAAAACTTAAATCGTTGTCTTTATTGTAAATAAAATAGTTCTTCCACCTTCAGTTTACCATGTTTTTTTTTTTTTTTAACTTAACGGCTTTTATCCTAGTGAGGCTAGTTGTTTGTTTTCTTTATGTAGTTGTTCTTAGAACCTCCGTAGTACCCAATTTTTTTTTTTTTTTGTAAAATTCTTAAAAGCAAAGAAAGTGTATTTTTTGTGTTTATTTATTTATTTAAAATTTATAGGCAGCAGCAGGGAGAACATGTCTGTTGGGGTGCAGTAACACTAGAGAAAACAGCGGCGCCGAAGTAAAGCAGAAAAAGGCATTGCAGAACTGGGTGAGGTGAGAATGTGGGCAGCATCATAGTTTGAAGAGGAAAGTGTTTAAAAGGAAAATGTAAAATAATCAGGTAAGAGAAGGAAGTACTGAGCAGCCAGCTGGTGGGCTGTTAAGATGGAAGGGAGCGGGCGTACAGCTGAGGTGACGGCACTGGACTGGTGGGTTATGGAAAGTATGGCTGTTCTTCTTGTTTCAGGCTGTAAACATTGCTTTACGTCTTGTTGTGTTAGAAGCTACATGAAAGTGGAACTCTGGCATAGACCATGTTGTTACTGAATGGCTTGGTTTACCATTTGGCTTCTGTGGCTACCATGGGAAAAATGACTGCCATTTCAACTGTGAAAGTTCTGAGGGGGCTGTCTCACTAGTATCAATGTCGAGCTGGACAGTGCCAGACTCATTCCTGTGCGTTAGACACTTCTAACACATGGGTACTAGCCAGTCAAAATGTTGGAATTTTAATAGCCATTTCATAAAACTTATTAAAATCTCCTCAGTTTAGATATTGTGTTCTGAATCAACAGAAGCACCACTGTTGCAACAGGATCTAATAATGAACTTGAAAGTTTCTGTTTGCAAATTGTTCCCATTTTTCTTTTGCTAAAAAGTCTTCGTTTGGATATTTTTTTTTTTTGACACACTATAACTTGAAGGGAGTCATGATCTCAGTCTGCTGCATACTAATGGAAACTGACTGGGCTGAACAGATGAAAATCTTTGCTCTGCTGTTCTCCAGCAAGACACGGGGATGCACCCAGAAGCTCAGTGGTGTTATATTCAAGGGTAACATCAGGAGGCACTTCACCCAGAAGGGTGGTGGACATATGAAACTGCCTAGCAGTGGAGACATCGATATGGAAAAAAAACTACTGATTTACAAAGTAAGCCTGGAAAAAGTAGTGCTTACCAGGGGAATCATAGGTGGCCCTGCCTAATAGGATGGGTGAGAAATCTGTATTAATTAGTACGTTTGCACAGCATACTAGCTGGTGCTTGCTTATGAAGCAGTAGATCAGACATGATGGACCTCATGTCCCTTCCGACTGTAAATTACTATGTTATTATATAGATCAGGATCTGTGCCAGTGGCATTTTATTTGTTTTTGTAGCCTCTTTGCTGTGAAGTGAGTGCTTTCTAAAGGAAAAAAGATTGAACTCTAAATCTTTATCAGTCATTTCAACAACCCGTTAGTGCTTAGTGTTTGTTTCAAGCTTGGCACTGCTGCCTAATAAAAGTGCTGTGATGGATCTAATGGTCGGAAGGGCCCTAAATCAAAAATAAGGGTTTTATAACTTTAACATGAAAGATGAGCAGAGGAAGACGGATGTATGTCGGTGACTTTCCTGGAAGCTACAGGTGTCCGATGTTCTTGTGTGTAGCTGAATTATGATGACAGACCGTATCATATCGATTGTTCACCCTCTCATTTTTTTCCAAACTGTTGTTTTCTGTGGCAACTTGTATCTTAGAATCCCATGGGAAGAAAAAATGATAAACCCATGTTATGATTAAGCGAGCAGCCCAGTTTCGGCTGGCTTCATTATCAGATAATGCCCACAGGGGAAGTTGAGGCGTAACAAGTCAGTAAAGATGATACTGTATGCGAAGACTGAAGCTTGCCAGATAAGAGGCTTTTTGTGATTATTAAGCAATCGCAGTATAATGCCCCTCATCAAGAATCAGTCAAAGGAAAACAGGTTAACACACAGAGTGCTGCAGTTGCTGCAGAAATGCCTGATCAGGGCTTTTAACAATAAAAGAACATTTGTTAACACTGTACCTGTTACATTTGTTGTTTTCATTGTAAAAGGACTGTGCTGACTGTACTGTCGGCAGACTCGCCCGTGGCTACCTCATGCACACCAGGCAGCTTTCTACATGTGGTTTATGCTAATGAGTGCTACCAACTCTGCCATTAGTTGGTAGCACTCATTAAAAGAATTCTGCGCAGGAAACCGCCTGGTGTGCACGAGATGGTTTTATTGCTAAATGCCCTAATCGGCGTTTCTGTAGCAGCTGCTGCACTTTGTACGTTAACCGCTGTTTTCCTTTGAAAAAATAAAGAAACAGCAGGAAAAGAAGCCTTGGCTTTTAAAATATCTGCTCCCTGACTAAAACATTTCCACTGACTGCGTAGCATGGTTGTCACACACTTAACACAAAACAAAAAATGTGGCACTAATCACCAATATTAAAAATGACAGTCTAAATCCATATTATTGCTTATTCATGCCATCATTTATGTAGTGCAGAAATACACAGTCACCCACTATTGCCTGATGCATTTCAGATTTTACAGTCCTTTCTCAAAGGTCTGGATGTCACATACTTACTAGCTGGAATACATTCTGGAGCTAGAAGGCCTTGTTGTGAAGTGATGTCCACAGCAGAGTTCAAAGCCGGAGCTGCATAGGAGAGAATGCTGAGGGTGGAAGTTATTGGAGGGGTGCATGCTGAACAGGAGGCGGCACTGATCATACAGGAATTTATTTATTAAGATCTTGGAGAATTAGAACTGTAGGCAAGTATCTAGAGGATGGGAATCCAGAAAAATCCTACGGCCTAATTTGTACTCCCCGAGAAAAATAGTTAAATGGGATTCTAGTAGACAAGCCAGGAATTTTTCCCCTGGAGCCAAGATAGAGCTGAGCCAGTGGTCTGACTTGATTCTACCAGCCAACTGATGAGCTGCGCCAAGGCCGCTGGAGGCTGTTCTCTGCCATACTAACATTGTGACTCATGAGCTGCACGGGAAGAGTTGAACGTTTCTGCCACAGCACAAACTGCTCAGGCTGACAAAAAAAAAAATGCTTGCTTTGATTCTGACAGGCTCGACTTGACCTTGGCTTTCAGTTGCTTATGGAGGTCAAGCCAGGTGAGGCACCAGGCTCAAGCCTGCTCTGACTTGCCCCACACACACCTCTCATTGATATCTTTCTGGACTTATTACAGACTGGAAAACAGCCAGTGTTGTCCCCCTATTCAAGAAGGGATTAGGTCAGACCTAGGTAATCACAGACAAGGGAGTCTAACCTCAGTGCTTGGCAATGTGTAAGTCAGTCATAATAGATGTGGTAGATCAAGGCTGGGGTCAAAAGATCAATGCAGGATATAAAAAAACTTAACAGTGCAACTTTGGGGGTGCGGTGAGTAAAAATACTATAACATTTTGTAGGCAACATGAATCAGTTTACTAATCTGAACTGCAGTGCTGCCAGAAAACGCACTGCATACTGTACATTTCCTCACACATCAGTCTAAACAAAACCCAAGTAGCAGTAGCATATTAGAATAAAGGTAAACTATAGTTAAATATTTGTCTTCTCTGGGGGGATAGAAACACTGTGAAAGTCAAGATTTGCTATACTGTTTTATGGGGGAGGAGTGGTTGGCAAAAAAAAAAACAACTAGAAACTTGAGTTATTAATCTTACATTGAACTATTGGCTGCACTCCACAGTGCATGGAAGTGAATGGACTGTTCTCTTTTTATTTATTTATTTATTTATATTTTATTTTTTGTCCCTGGCACCCCCAATCCCCAAAGGGAGCTCATCCCCTGCCCACTTGCTGCACCCCACATGCCCAGGCTTGCCCCCTTGGGCGGGGCCACCGGGTGGGCGCCCACGGTAACCTGTCCTGGCTTACCCCCCCAGGGTGGTGCCACGGGAAATGGATCCCACCTGGCAGACACTACTGGCAGTCAGGGCAGCAGCGGAGCAGGGCTTCACGCTCGGGCCAGGATTTTGTGTGCGACTGTACCCTGGGCGGGGACGTGCAGTGATGACCCGCATCCGCCCTGCCCTGGCGGCACAATGGATCCCCTCAGCCTCCGCCAGGGGTCCATGATGTTCCAGACACACTACCCCTCTCCCCTGGAGAAGGAGAGCAGTCCCTAGGATGCTCAGTCCTTCTCTCCTCAGCTGGTCCTCTTGACGTCCCGAGTCCATTTCCGAACCTGGGTCCTCGGTGTTGCAGACAGACGCACTGCCTCTGCACTGGTGGGCCAACTCAAATGGACAGTTTTCCTTTATAAGCATGATTGCTGAAAGACTAGATTCTGCCAAACTGATTCTCTACTTTGAGGTAGTAGCTACAGCCGAGTCAGCCAGGGTGCAGTGCCATACATTGCAGTATTTCTGCAGATTGCTGCAGTATGCTGCAGGGGTTGGAGCTGGCAGTACAGTCTAGAGGTTAGAGTAACGAGCTGTGAATGAACTTGGTACATCCAGTAGCTCTGGGTTTGATTACCACAACCTCCACTTGCATACTGTGCGACTCTGAGCAAGTCACTTAACCACCACAGTGCTCCCAGATCTCCACTGAAAACAGGCACTTGTGCCTAGTGGGCCTTACCTGGTTACCCAAAGAATAAAAATAACATTTTAACTGCGTAGTAGATAGGCCCTATGAAGGAATTTGTTAATATAGTTTAATACGCTGCAACATGGCTGATTCTGCTGTAAGCAGGTAAAGAGGGACAAAGCCATGGAAATAATATATCCAAACATTACTCAAGGCTTTTGACACTGTTCTCCATGGAAAACTCTTGGAGAAAGTAGTGCAATATGTAATCCACCAATTGTGCAAGAAGAGGATAGCAAGGTGACGGGCTGGGAAACAGCAGAGAGCGGTGACTGGATATCTTTCTGAGAGGCTAGCTATTATGAGTGGTGCACCTCATGAGTTGATGCTGGGTCCATTGCTTTGTAACATATTCATTAATGACCTGAAGAGTTTGGTAAGCAGTGATCTGCTGGCATTCACTGACAACACAAAATTTACAAAAGTTGATGCAGCAGGGAGAGGAGATGCACTACAGTGGACTAGCGCTGAGAAATAAGGGCCAAGATTTAACATGGAAACGTGGGGGGTGGGGGCGCCAGAGAGCCAGCTTCCAGACAGGGCACTTTCCTCTCAGCTCTGCACCATCAGCTCTTGTTCTGCCATAAACTCTCCTGCTTAAGGCTCTGTGCAGATTTATGCTTTATACCAGTGGTTTCCTTAGCTTCTTAGCTTTTGAACTATACCAGATTTATGAAGGGGCATACAAAAAAATACTCGGCCACAAGCATCTGGACGCCAGCAGCCTGCTGTGCCACAACTACAATCAAGCCCGGGAGTGGAACTGCGGGGATTAGCTGTGGCTGCACCAGCTAAAGAACCCCCATGGCAGACAACTTTGGAGTCCGTGAGAGCCATGGACGCCAAGATAGAGAAGACTCTCACAAAACTTGAAGGGCATGATGCAGCGATCAGTGTGCTAGCTACCTCGGTAGCAGAAGCTGACAAGCGATCTTTGGCCATGCAGGCCACTGTGACCCTCCTGTCTAAGAAGAATCCACAGCTTCGTGGTCAGCTTGAGACACTCAAATATGCAATGTGGGCAGGGAATGTCCACATAGTGGGCATCCCGGAGGGTGCTTAGAGAGTGCACATTCTCAGATTTTTATGGATTTGGCTAGCGGACAGCCTTTCTTTGCCAGAGGATTTCGATTGGGTGGAGCTGCGACAGGCATACCAGATGAACACTACGGTGCGGCCTGTTGATATCACCCAGCCGTGGACTATTTTAATGAAAACCATTGGATCGGAGGTGCATGATGCTTTGATTGGTTTAGTCAGGGTAGCTTACCCTTTCTCAATCCAGGAACATGATGCTAAGCTATTTCTTGACCTTTCATTTCAGACTCGGGGCCGTCGCAAACAGTTTGATGCCATGCGGCAGAAATGACGGACGCGGGGCATTGTGCACTCCTTTCTGCTCCCGGCCTGTCTTCAGATAACATATGGGGGAAGAGCTGTTAATTCACGGACCCCAGGGATGTTGGCCGATGAGTCAATAACATGGAAATATGCAAGGTACTACAGCTAGGGGTGTGGAAGCTGGGCTGCACATACACCCTCTGTGGACAACACAGCCGAAGAAAATAATCCAGGGGTAATCATGAACATTAGGCTGAAGCCATACAGGCAATGGTGGTAGTAGTAGTGGTAGTAAACAGTCCTAGTCATCACATGTGAGTGAAGACAGCCAGCTGAGCATTATCAGTGGGTTCCACAAGAATATTTTTACATGGTTACAGAATAAAAAACGTACAGATTGAGAGGAAAAGAAGTGTATAAATTATGGCACAGTTTTTAAAGGCTTTAGTCAGGGATGAAGCCTTTTTGACACATACATAAAAATTGACACATGCAGGTGTCTGCAGTCCTCTAATCTCAGCCAGTCAGACTTAAATACAGTAAGCAATGATGCCTAGTAGAAGGGGACATCAAGAATGAAGGTGGTAAACCAGCTGTATGTGCTGCTGCAGTCAAGAGATGGATTGGGTGTGACTGGGTAGGAGAAGCTCAAGAGAGGTGATCCACCTCTTCAGGGCATTGGTTAGAGCACATTTGGAGTACTGCATCTAGTTCTGGTCTCCACATTAAAAATAGGATACTGGAAAGATTGATAGGAAGGAAAGATAGGTCAGGTCAGTGCTGTGCCACCATAATTATTAGTGAGTTTGAGAGCAAACGCCATGAGGAGAGATTGGATGTCAGATATTGCGGCCTAGAGAAGGGAGGGCTGAGAGGGACCATGATCACAGTGTTCTGAATACTAACTGGATAGGCAGGGTAGAGTATACACAATTGTTTGAACTGGTGAGTGCAATCAGAACTAAAGGATACACTAGCAAACTGCGGTAGGATGAGGGAAATGTTAGAAAGCATTAACTTACACAGAGGGTGGTTTACATGTGGAACAGATTACACTGTAATGTTGTTGATGCTAGCCCAGTTCAGGCTTTCAGTGGAGTACTAGACCAATTCCTGAGAGAGAATGCACTGAGGTTTAACAGCATGAGTGGGGTTAACATTGTATGGCTAATAAACCTTTACATTTGTCCGTACTCAGATTACACAAAGACAGTGCTATACAGCAGTTGGGGGTAGACAAGAAGGTCAAGAAGTCCATTATATCTTCAGAGTACTATACTCATGACCAGTTAGTAAGGGCATTGTGTTATAAAAAAATTCTACAGATAATGGTGTTACAGTGTTTATTTATTGATTTCAAAATTGGTAACCAGGAAAGGCACACTGAGCCGATGTTTTTTTTCCAGGTGCAACCTGGGGGAAGGGTTACAGAAGGAACAGTGAAACACATTACAATACATTACATGGAAAAAAAAATACAAAATTACACACACCCCCATAATGCAAAGCATCATGGACTCTATATGCAAATCACCATGAAAGTTTAGGCTGTTTCAGCTTTAAGCAGGAATGCCCGGTACCAAAGGAGCTCTCACACAATCTGCATTACATGATGCAGATACAGCATAGGCACTGTACAGCTGAAATACTTCACTGGTACAAGCGTGGAGCAGGATAAAGTGCAAATATGTTTTGCAAGCACAAGTGCGGGTGGAAGATTGAGACAGGCATTAAAGCAATGCAGAGGCAGTCAAAGTAGTGCACAGTTCTGTCGAGGGGAATCAAAAACCATACCAATCCCAAAATCACTATGGGGCTGTCTTGAGGGAAACAAGTGCAAGTGGGTGGCGGGAGGAGTTTCAGCTGACATCTGAGAAACTAAGGAGGTGGAGTGACAAAGGGATAGATCAGGCTGGTTCCACAGTGATGGCAGATGACAGGAGAGGGCTGGCCAGCAGAGGAATGGGTGTGAGGAGTGGAGAAGGTTTGCTGGTCCCTTGAGCAAAGGGAGCATGGAGCAGAGGGGACAGGAGAGAGAGTGAGGAGAGATAGGATGGCAGGGAACCAAACCAGTACTTGGAGATGAAGGAAGTGCTGTGTGACTGGTGATGTGAAGGTAGGGGGAGGATGGGCAGGGAAGAGTAGAGGGAGCAGTGGTGCGTACCTGGAGGGGAGTTCATCACAGTGCTGACAAAAGGCATTGCAGAGGGTGTCCAGTCTGGCTACAGAACTGCAGGGGGCTGTACCATAGACCACGTCTGCATAGTCAAAGATTGGGAGCACCGTTTTGGTCACATAACCATTTGCTGTAATCACCACTTTGGCAATATTGCATTCACTGTTTTTCACTCGCTGTAATTCACTCGCTCTTATTGATTTGCTCTTTTGACCGGATACCCACCAAGCTTAGGGTAGAGATTAGCATGGATAGCATCTGTGGGCTAAGAAGTCAAGCTTACTGTTAATCCACATGCTGAGGTACTTGAAGGATGGCACCTCTTCAAGAGGGAGCCATCCAGTGTGGTGAACCTCGAGAGCCTGGCCACTTTTTGTCTGGTACCAAAAGACATAGACACAGGTGTTTTTTTTAGCGTTAACCTTTAGAACAGGGGGGAAGATTAAGGAGAGGCTAGATGGTAAGCGGAGTGAATGGCGTGATACAGGAACTCCAGGTTAAGGAAGGAGAAAGAGAGGAGCCCAGAGCTGATAGAGTGGAAATATGGCATGGGGTTGGGGGGGGTGAGCGGACTGTTAACAATTCTCATAGGTACACTGGCCTGCTGGTGCAGCTGTAGCACCACTGCTTTCGGCACCAATTACCCAGGTTTGGGATCAAGCTCAGGGCATCAGAGAGTTGGCTGGGGGAAGGAAGATCGAGTATCCACAAGACTGCTCTCCTCCTCCAGGGAGGGAGTGGCGCAGCACCCAGAGCAGCCCTGGCCCCTAGAGGACGCTAGGGACTAGTACACCAGTGCAGAGGAGGAGTGACAGACACCCAATGAGTTAGGTATAGTAGCGTCTTTGGCACTGCAGTTGATGTCACTGCATGCCACTCCTCCATGCCACAAAGGGAGGAGGGCAGCGAAAAGGGGGACCCCCCCAACTGGCATGGATGACCGCCATCCCTCGCAGGCCCCGCACCCGATGACTTTGGCATGGCTGCTGGCTCCCTGGACCAGTGGGTGGGAGATGCTTCCTGCCACCCTGCTGCGGGAAGTAAGCTGCAGGACTGAAGGCCAGGTAAGCCTCAAGAGAAGCTGGGATGCCAGGGCTTGGGGGAACAGGCATGATGGGGAACCAGCCAGGAGGGGAAAAGTGATAGCAAAAAAAAAAACAAAAACAATTAAGAATTATCATAGGTTGCTTAGCAATTCGGCCTCTTCATTGGTTGAAACTTGGTTACATGGGGCTACTTTATCCTTATGATTTTCCAACTTTAGTTCATGCTTCATTGTTTTTCATTTTAACCAGGAGAGAGACACTAAGCTGATACTTGTTTACAGGTGCGACCTGGGAGCACAGGGAAGTTAAGTGACTTGCTCAGGATCACACAGTATGGAAGTGGGGGTTGTGGGATTCAAACCCAGGTCTCCAAGTTTGCAGCTCGGAGCCTTAAACCACTGTACTATACTGCCTCCATTGCGAATGAGCTAAGGCTCAATGAAGTTTTTCATAAATAAAAAATGTGTGTGTGTATATATATATATATATATATATATATATATATATATTATCTATCGCAGAATAGCCTGTGGACATCAAATATCGGTATGCAAATGGTGCATCCACATCCAATGTCATTGAATCACATTCCCACAACATGTCACCGCTCTTCTATTCTACCTCTAAATTTAGTCAGAACCTTTATCTTTATGAACACAAATATCTTGTTATTAAATGTTATGCAGACGTCTGTTGTTTTAAATGTAATGTTACTGTACGTCCACTTTCACTGTATACCCCTACCACCTTGGGATCACACATGGAAATGAGCTTTGGCTGTGCCTCTCCTGATTACCAATTTCTGAATAAATACAAAAAACTAATTTGAGCACATCTTGTTTTATTAGCGTGTTCTTGCATTTTGATGTAGTCACCAGCTCAGGATCGCATGCGTAAGTGTGCAGTTCTCTCAGTACAGTTTACACTCTTACCTAAGATGGCCATCACAGTATCAGAAGTAACAGAAACCTCATCACAAGCAGAATACACAGTGAAAACACAGAAGTACTAAACTAAAAGCTTAAACCAGCCAAATGTACCCCTAGTAAGCAACTCAGCTCTCTCTTTCCGTTTCAGGAAGCACACTGCTAGCAGAACTGCTGGGGTGTGTGTGTGTGTGTGTGTGTGTGATGTTGGTGGTGGTGGTTTGTTGGGGCTCATGGGGCCAGAAAGCAGACATTCTGGAAGAGGTTTCTTAAAGGAAAGCAGTCATTAATACGACTCCCACCCCGCAGGCTTACCCTCCGGGTAAACCTTTTAAGCTATGTTGACGTTTCTCGCCCCGCAACATGCTTTAATAATTTTAAAGTCCATCAACCCGAAAAGAATGGTGGATGGGGGGCTCCATTGAGTTTGTAGCAGGCGTTGCTCGCCACCGCCACTCTGCCAACGCAATGGATTGAAGCCGAGCCAGTGCGCCACACCTTTACAGACAATGAAACCCCCCCAGCATCCACCACACTTCCTGGTCGCAGACTTTTCTTTATTAAAATAAAGTATGTTGTGTCATGAGAAAAACGCCGCAACATACTTAAATGGTTTAACCGGAGGGTAAGCCTTGCGGAGGCGGGAGCCCATATTAATGACTGCTTTCCTTTAAAGCAACAGTACAATGCAAGACCTACAGTATGTGACTGCAACTGTTCTTAAAAACACTAATGCATTTATTATTAAAGCAGAGACCCACTTGATAAATGGATTAAGGCACTTCAGAGACGGGATTATACCTCATAACATGCCTTGAGGTAGCTGAGGCTGTAAACTCACCCCTTGGCACACTTCTATACTATAATCCCTAGTATCCCACCCCTGCACGCAGTACCACACTTTCTTCTTTTTTAACCAGGGAGACACACTAAGCTGAAGCTTGTTTACAGGTGTGACCTGGGAGTGCAAGGAAGTTATGTGACTTGCTCAGGGTCACACAGTATGCAAGTGGGGGCTGTGGGATTCAGACCCAGGTCTCCAGCTTTGCAGCTCAGAGCCTTAAACCACTGCGCTCTACTGCCTCCTACTTGGCTGAAGGTGGTTGTGGTTCGCTGTGGGGGCGGGATTACTGACCATTACCCAGCAGAATTGCCTTAATGCTAATATAAAACATTGTTTAGTTAATTACAAAACAATTTTTAAAAACTTCTTAAAACCTCCTGACCGCATGCTCTTCTTAACACAATGGGTAGGGCAGTGTCATGCATAACCCATGTGGTATTCTCATGGGAGCCAATCAAGCGGTATCATTTACAATGCCAGTTTTATCAATGAAATTGTAAGCCAGCCTGTGAAACATATTCTAATTTGATACTGCCATACTAAAGAGATCGAGGAAGACAGCGCAGCGGTTTGAAAAACATAAAATCTTGGCATTCTCAGTCAGCAGCGTTTGTCATGCTGCCTAGCTTGCTCATCCTATGGTTCCACTGATCTAACAATGTTTTGAAGTTTGTAGTACAATATGTATTGAAAGGAGTTCCTCCTGTTGATCTGGAACTGGGCAGACATTTGTTTTGCTGGACTAGTTAAAACATAGTCACTGCCATTTAAAGTTGTAAGGGACTATAGTTCCATCATGTCTGTCCCCTGCTTCTTTAGCAGGTATGAATAACTGCTATGTAAACAAGTCCAAAGTTATAAGGATTCCCTACCTCCTCCATTACCCAGGCTGTCCAGTGACAGTTACTGATGATTAAGTAAAACTCAGATTTTTTCCCTTCAAGATAAATTATTTTTGTAGTATTGCAGGTGCTCTGATGCACCACAGTCTGTTTTGTGGTGCATCTGATAAATTTTTGGAAATTCTGATTTGGTTCCAATTCTGTTCCGAGTCTGATTACGCCACGGGAATGGATTCAGAAACTGAATCAGAATTTCAGATTCCATATCCGAAACAAACCCACAAAGTAAAACAACCCCCCACCCCACCCCAGTACACGCAAGTCGATTACTGCTCACCAATGTTTCTGACCTCCCACTCCCACCTCTGCCCTTGTGTACCCCCCACTCTCTCCAAGTCTACTCTGAAATGTTGTGTGACCAGACTGACTGTATACCCCAGCACCAGCACCCACTTTACCTTAGCTCTTACAGCTGGTGGGTCAGTCACTGGTGGTGGTTGCATGAGGGTCCCTCTAGGTCCGCTATGTTTAGTGTCCTCCAGTGAGTCCAAGTTCCCCAACACCCCCCATCAATGGACTGTTACCAGCCTGTTCCATCCTGACAAGTCCCAACTGGTAGAGTTCAGGGTTTCGATGACCAACTGACTCACTGGACCAACACAGAAAAAAACCAAAATGTTTAAGAGGAGTGCTGCGTAGTAGTAAATAGCGTTGTTTTAATTTCCAACCCAGCCAGCGTAATCTTGTTCCTCAGTATTAGTGGCACTGGCAAATTGCATCTTCTTCCCACCAAGACATCTCTTGAGACAGTAGACAGCCAGACAGGCAGTTCCAGTTGTCTTCTGGGAACATGAAGGGGTGGTGGTATGGCCAGTATGCACTAAACTCTGTGCCACCCAGTCAGCAGTACACAGGTTCAGATCAACATAGGCCCAGGCTAACCCAGTGAATTTTTTTGGTTGGCCTTGTGTAGTATTGCTAGTAGCCAGTCACCTCCCACCCATCCAGAGACTCACCTGTGACCCTCATGTTGGATTCTATGGGTGAACAGATTGGCAGGGGTTGGACAGTCACCTCCTACCCATCCAGAGACTCACCTGTGACCCTCATGTTGGATTCTATGGGTGAACAGATTGGCAGGGGTTGGACAGTCACCTCCCGCCCATCCAGAGACTCACCTGTGACCCTCATGTTGGATTCTATGGGTGAACAGATTGGCAGGAGTCGGACAGTCACTGGGAGTCACAGGCCCAGGGGCAACAAAGAAAAATGGGATGCTGGCTGCTCAGGACTTGTCAGTCTTGGGGATTGGATGTTTCAGGTTGGGTGTGAAGAAAGACTCCGACAGACCTCTGTGCTACCAAGATAGCAACCCCAGAGCTCCACTGTACCTTTGCCCAGACAAGTTAAACAACACCACCACAACTGGAGGATAATGCCAGGCTGGCAGGTGTGGACTTTATAGGAGATGGCAGGAGCACAACCTCCGCCTCACAGGGTGGGGGGTGGAGGGTTGTTTAATGTTTATGCAGTCACTTTGTTTCACCAGGTGAGGACAGGGGGACGTTTTTGGGTGTTGAATAGTGTTTTCGGATGTGGTATTGGAATCAGATTCTGATTCCAACCGTTTTTCAGATTTGGCATTTTTGGCCTCCCAAAGACCGAAAATGTGAACGAAGCCTGGAATCCATTGTCTCCAATTCCATTAGACAGAGTCTGAGCAACGCTACTTAGTATACGGTATGTACTGTTTTTCTTTACATGAGATTACATAGTATTAAATAGGAAGTAATAGCAAGTGAAGCTCCTAGTTCATCTTTTTCATTCCATCACTAGTCAGTGATTACATTACTGCTCAGTTGTCATACCCCCAATGCATTTTTCCTACAAGTGCCTGTCTACAGTTTTGACTTTTTTGTTCAGTAACTTTTTTCTTTTGTATTTATGCACCTTGCTGGTCAGCCCCCATCCAACTGACCCTCCCCCCAGTCCTGTCCCCCGGAATTACTGACTCTTACCTTGCCCGGCTTGGGAGCGGCGCCTGAAGGGAATCAGTCTTCATCCTGCTGACTGGCATATTTTCCCCTTCGATTTTCTCCCAGATCCTGGGGTATGCGCACTTATTGCGCGTGGAGGCACGCATGCCCTGTACAGCCCTGGTTCCGACCCTTTCCCTACTCCTGCCTAATGCTCTAGGCACCTCGACCGTGCCACCCCCAGCCTCCACCGGTGGTCACCATCAGCCAAGGGATGCCATGCTTCCTCCCCGGAGAGGAGAGGAGAGCTTGCCTACCAGCAGCTCTATCCTGCTCTGACCTCTCCTCTCCCGTGCCGACCTCTGACGACCTGGGCTTGTTCCCGAACCCGGATCGCCGGCGTGGGTCGAGGTAAGGCATCAGCGCCTCAACCCTTAACACCACTGGGCCGGCTTTTTGTTCAGTAACTTGAATTTGTATACCTACAGTACAGACATAATTTGTAAAAGGGAGGAGGTAGCGTTAATTTGTTTTATAATTACTATATATATATATATATTTTTTTAATTCTTTTTGGTATCTGTGTGAGGCCCACTAAAACACACGTGCCTGTCTTCAGGGTTGACCCCGGGAGCACCAGGGTGGTTAAGTGACTTGCTCAAAGTCACACAGTATGCAAGTGGAGATTGTGGGACTCAGATCCAGGTTTGCTGGATGTACCGAGCTCATTCACAGCTTGCTACTCTATCCTCTAGGCTTTGCTGCCAGCCCCGATTTGTTTTATTAACCACATGTATTCTTACAAGAAGTGCCACTTTTTAGACCAAACTTGATAATTTATCATAAATAATGTTAAATAAGCGCCATATAAGAAATTGGAATAAAGTGAAATAAAAGGCTCCAACTGCAATTCTGATTCTGCAAACTCAGTTTTTTATGTAGGAATCTAATTAAATGAAGACACAGTCAGTACCGCATTTTCTCATTTTACCTGAAGGAATCTCAAGTAGTGTAAGTAGAACTTTGAGAAATGATGTTAAAGACATTCTAATAGTAATTTGAAAAGATAATTCAATATGAGTAGATTTGAGAAATAATGATCCATGTGCCACTTGGGAATGTTTCATGTGAATGTGTCTTCGTTTTGCTTTTTAAATCTTTGATACCTTTGGATAACCAAAGTCAGTTTTTAAACTAGTTTCCTCATTAGCTTTCTACTTGTAATGAACAGTCTGCAAAAATGCTTCATCTCAGATTTATCGCCTGTGACCTAATGTTTCACTGGCTTTAACGAAACAGAATAGCATAATAAAATTTTTATAATATCAATCTGCATATAAATAACTTTTTGGCTACAAGGAAGATCTCATGAATAGTTTAATAACTTTTGGGTCATGATTCAAATTTTATAAATTTCTCACACTTTGCTGCTCTTGATGTAGTTTTCTGACCCCCTGTTTCTTGGTTGAAAATGAGAACTTTTTGATGGAAGTGTTTACTTTGATATATATGCGTTAGATATCAAAAGAAAGAAACGTGTTTTACACAATTTACAACTGGTCTTTATTAGTTCAGGCACAAAAAGGTTATTAGTTCAGGCACGAAAGGTCCCAATCAAGTAAAGTTTTTTGCAGTTAATAATCTTTATTGAGTAGTTTCAAGAAGACACAAACAACATCACAGTAACATTTATAAGCACATAATCACAATGCATATTAGGGATGTTATGTTATACCGGTTTTATGGTATGTCACGGTATTGACACTGTGGGCAGTTTCTGATGCCGTGATAACCATGATTTATGTTATACCACGGTATTCACTGTATGTATGCTGCGGTATAAAGGTGTTTCAACCAATTTTTTTAATTTTTATTTTCAGGGACAACTGTCCCTTTTGCCCCTACTCTCCCTGATGCTTTGTACAAAAATGACTTCTTATGTTATACCGTGATATAACGGTTGTCGCAATAATTTTATAACATTTATTGTATCGTGGCCATTTTATTATCATGACACCCTTCATGTATATATTGTGAAACAACACAGAAGTCGTGAGAAAGTAACAAAATACAGCAGTCATATTATGATCACTGTAAAACTTTTGTGATACAGGGACTGAAAAGCTAAGTACCCATTGCCTCATGTGCAAGGTGCAGGGTCTTACAATCCAAAATTATCAGGCTTGGAGCACCCTTGCAAAGAAGAAGGAATCAACAGGTAAGGGGCTTGTCCCTAGGTTGAAAGAATGGCTGGGTCTGGGACAGTCAAGAGTAGCCAGTCTCCCCTGTTTTAGGGTATGTTCGCCAGCACCCATGTGGGCCATGTAGGTAGTCAGTGAGAATAGGTGGAGGGATGGAAGGAGATGTGGAGACCTACAGGCATTGGGGTCAGATGTGGGCATAGCTAGGGTTCGATTTACAAAGAGCAGAAGAAATGTACCCCATGTCATAGTAATGATGCAGAGTGCCTTTTGCAAGGTGGGACATTCTGGAGAAAATTGCCACTTGCTGAACGGAGTGTAACCATTCTTGGATCTGGGCCACGTCTGACAATCTCCATTTCCTGAGGAGCAAGCACTTTGCTTCACTCCCGCTTGAGTACACCAACATACCCGAGGGTCTCTATAATAGATAGAGCAGGATGGGATACCCAGCAGTAGTAATTTTGGAGTCAGTGGAATGGAGTCTTCCACTACCAATTTACAGGCTGCTAGAATCTCTTTCCAGTAAGTTTGGAGAGAGGTGTAGCTCCAAAGTATATGAAAGAGATCTGTACCAGGGGAATTACAACATAAGTATAAGTCTTGAGGGAGGAGGCCCACAGTGCACAATTGGGTTGGTGTGCAGTATACTCTGTGTAAAACTTTATTTTGTAGCAGGAGGCTTCAACTATCTACACAGGTTATATGGGCCACCTGCCAGGAAGTTTCCCAGTTCCAAGAAGTAATGGGGGAACCTAGGGCTAATGCCCAATAGGTTTGAGCCTTCTGAGTTTTGTCATGGATGGAGTTACGAATCTGGGAATAGATTACACTAGCACGGCCTCTTGTTTTGTTCAGCCATGGGTGAATGTCCAAATCAGGGGCCTGTGGACTCCGTAAAGGGAGAGGTTTAAGAAACTGAAACAGTGCACTACGCAACTGCTAATACCTCCAAAAATCTTGCTTAGGGAGGGTGTATCAGAGTTGTAGGTTCCTGAAGGTGTCAAATGTTGCAGTACCTAGGAGCAGAAGGTCTTTCATGTATATAATACCATGATGCCTCTAACTAGACCAGCATATAGGCTGATGGTTAATGTAGACCGCTGGGTTGTTCCATAGAGAGAGCCATGCCCTCGGTGTCAGGGAGGTTTTAATAGTGCGGGACAGCCACTGCCATGCTTGTACAGAGGCCAAGATGGTGCTCCATTGGCACAGAGGGTGGGGGAGAGGCTAGGAGCAGAGTGGGTGAGCAGATTAGGGTTTCTGTATGTAACCAAACAGGAGGAGGGTAACAGAAGGGGAGGAGAACCAGTGGCATGTTTGCACCCCTAGGAAGGCTTTGTGATAAACTTGAAGGTTCCAACCCTCCTTTTTCCAATGGGATCGTAATTTGGCCCTACTAAGTCTTGGCCCTGTGTCAGCCCACAGAAGAGCGTCTACTAGTGCATCTATTTTGGTGAACCAGGTTGGGTAGAGGTTAAGTGGCAAATGAGAAAGGATATGGAGTATTTTATGTCGGTTAGGCTCTTTTAAACTTTTCCTCTCTGTGATTTACTGTGCATGGTTATGTGATTAACTGTGCTGTAAAGGATACCTATACCCAGTACTTCAATTCATCGTGTTTACAAAAAATGGCTTCATAACCATTTAGATGAAAAACCTGTTGCTTCCATCAATGCTGAAACTGCATTTATATTACTGTAATTAGAACAAATGCAGTTTTGCAGTATTTAAAACTTGTGAACACCCTCTCCCTATTCACATTTGCCTCCCTAGCTAACTCTAAAAGGGTTGTCAATATGCAGTGTGGTGAAGTCAATGAGGAGAGAACTGCAGAAAAAAATCTGTGGCAAATAGTGATATACTGTAGTGCTCAGCAACAACGAACTTCACTCAGAATAAAACCAAAAGGTAATCATGACTGTGCATTATTTATACTAACTCATTAGTTGTGTCATTATGTTATAACATTCCAAGTTAATTGAGAAAAGTGAAATGCACTCTGTTTCTTTACAGTGCTATTTACATTGTAGTCACGTGATCTTCTCCCAACCCATCTCCATTTCTTGTTTACTTCTGTTTTATTTTGCTTACTGTTTCTCCCTGGGTCCTGGTTGGCCACACTGTCTACGCTTCCCCCTGTTTTCCGGCCAGCATCCAATCTGCCCTCAGCTCTGCTAGTGCCCTCACCTGTTCCCCCGTGGCAGAGTGGTGGGGGACCCCCAACTCTCCCATCGGTCCGGATCCAGTACAGTGAGGCCCCTGAAGCTAGGGCACTTGTTGGATGGCCATCAAGCCGCCGTGACCTAGGACGCCTTTTTCCTCTATACTTCCCTTGTGTGAGTGGGGCATGCAGTGACGCCAGTGGAAGGAGCACGCATACGTCCACGTGCACTTCTCCCAGCGCCTGCCCCATCTCAGCCTCCCTTTAGTGCACAGCATTGGCGCACTGCCCCCCAGCCTCCGCTAGCGGCCAGTAATGCGCTGACCACTGAAGTCCCCACTCCCTGGAGAGGAGCAGTCCCTCGGATGCTCGATCCCTCTCCTCCTGCCACCGGTGGCCGTGATCGCTACGGAACATGGCGTTACGCGGCGTAGAGTAAGGTGTCCAGCGCCTCAGCCCTCAGTGCCACTGGGCTGGCATTTTTCTTGTTTACTTCTGAAAAATTGCCTGGTAATCAAGGGGCCAAAATAGCAAGGGTAAGAGAAGGGTTCTTTGAAGTGCCCAGTGTCTCAGATATCATTGGTTCTGTCTCTGTAACACATGCAAAGCCACCCCCCCATCAAAAGGAAACCTCTTTTGCTCTAAAGCTGTTCTTCATATATGCTTGAACTGCAAAACAATCCATAAAAAGGCAGAGTTGCATAGACTTTATTTTTTATAATTACTGGTGAAGGGAGTCTTTTTTTTAATATTGTACTTTGAACATTTGAGTCATTTAGTCCTGTGAGTACTGGTGTCTCACACACGTGTGTGTGTGTGTGTGTATATGTGTATATATATATATATATATATATATATATATATATATATATACACACACACACAACACACACACACACACACACACACACACACACACACAACAGCACTTCCAGCTCTGTCTGCGTCTCTTATTAGTAGAGACATTTTTTTAGTTATTTATTTATTTTAAATTCCACCGTAGAAGCGCCTGCGTAACCATGGTAACCGATAGTATGAGCAGTCAGTTACCACGGTCCATTCCCGGTGGGAGTCACCATCTTTTGAGCAGGATCAACCAGCTAAAGATTTATTTGAACATATTAAACTTACAGATTAAGTGGGTGGCAGGTGAGCCGTTAGTTTGGGCTGGCAAGCAGCGTTCAGTGCGACTGTGTGGAAATGGAGCCGTCACGTTTTCTGAAATGTTTGAACCACCCACACACAGAGTAACAGCCAATCAGGTGGCACAGTAGGAATAATTGACACTGTTGGCAAAAGAAAGTTTTTTGAATGCCGTAATAACTAATTTTTGGGTTATTATGGCATTTTGGAGAGCACTGTGATAAAGGGGGTCACCAGTAATTATATAGAGAATAATGGTTATGCAACTGTATTATGAATTTTTTTTTACACCTGGGTGTGTGATGACCCATAAACCTCGGGAGGCGAAGCGAGTCATCACCTGAGGTGTGTAAAAAAAAAAGTCCATAACACCACAGTTGTATACACTTATTTTTTATAATTGTTGGTGCTGACAGTCTCTCCCTACATAGACACACACACCGACACACAGACTTTTCCCATTTTCCCTCACTCTGTGACTGACCTCTTTTCCGTGAGCTGCGAGTTGTGCTGGGGTCTGTTCAGGAGCAGAGTTGGCGTCTGCCGATTCAAAGACACGGTGGGATCAACCAGATATTTCTTGTGTATTTTGAGGGGCAGTATCAATCAGATAAATAATTTAAAAATCGTGAGGGTAGTAAAGAAAAACGGCTCGTCGGTGAGCAGGAAGCCGAACCACCATTTTTTACAGACTGCTCAACCCACCCACATGCAGAGAATGAGCCAAGGGAGAGGCGTAATACAGATTGTGTGCAAGGACACAGGTGCTGAGTTTCGAAAATGCCATAATAACTGGCTATTACAGCATTTCCCGGTTATTACGGCATTTGAAAATCACAGTAAAGCCGTATATTAAAGGGAATCACCAGTAATAATAAAACCTAATTTAGGATTGCATTTTTCCTTGGAGCTAGAACATTACTTGAAATCAATATATTAGAAATCTGTGCTGGAAGTGTTTGAAGTGGTAAGTTAACCACAGAAGAATGCATTTCATTCCCAATAGAATCAGGCAAAGGCATTAAAGGAGGAGCGTTATTTTGTGTAAGGAGACTGAACGTCCCATATTACCCATTAGTAATAGGAATGAGAGGAACATATTATATTATTTGGGTTACAGGGCTCCAGATAAGGGAGTACCAACCTATTTTACTCACCTCATTTTAGGAAATGTGCTTCAGAATTAAAAAAAAAAAAATTTCTATATATATTTTTAGGTATTTACCCCATTTTTCTTCCTGGGCCCAGGACCCTGGCAGACACGTACGTGTGCGTGCATAGAGGCGCAAACTGGGCACCAGCTTGGCCCTTCTGCCCCACCCCTTGCTATTGCTGCCACCCCCACTCACCTACACTTCCCACCGGACCTCCACCTGGTGGGGCCGGAACTACACGGGGTGTGGACAACCACCCCAGGAGGGGAGAGCTGCCTTGCAGCCGCTCGATCCCACTCCGTTCCCCCCCCATGCCTGCTCCCTGATGACCCAAGGTCATTCCCAAACCCAGATCGCCGGCGTAGCGTGAGGTAGGGTGTCCAGCGCCTCAGCCCTCCGTGCCACTGGGCTGGCTGAGGAGAATTATATTTTTTTAATGAGTACCAATACTCACCCGACATGTAAATACTCCACACTCTAAAGAATAGAGCTTCGTAACATAACTGTTGAGTCAAAAGCAGTTTTTCCAGATTTACAGCACTTGCACTCTTCTCAGTTTTGTTTTACTCTCTATATTTTAAAACTGGTGAGTAAAATGCTTGCGATGAAACTGTATGTTTGTTTTTCTCATAATAAACATAAAGTTTTAAAGGAAAAAAAAAACTGGTGAGTACATTACTCCTACTTGCCAACATTTTCTGGGGAATTGTTGCCACGTGATCAGTTCTGATCAAGAAAAAAACCTACATTGTTTTTAAAAGTATGCTCCTCACTCCACTCTGTCCAGACATTTATACGCATCTGAATTTGGTTTTACTCACCTCACTTTCAAAATGAGAAGTACAGTACTCATCCCAAAAACATCTTATCTGGAGCCCTGTTGGGTTATTTTGTTAGTGAAGTTTTAATTTTGTGCATGATTGAATAAATATAATAGAAGAGCAATGCTTTATTTATTTATTGAAATGTTTTACCAGGAGGGCACACTGAACAACAAGTTGCTCGTCTCATGGTGCGCCCTGGGGAGAGGGGTTACATAGGGTTGTGAAGGATGATCATTTACAAAAGTATGTGGGTAGTACAGACAATACAACATTGTAAGATTGTGCAACAGTTGGAACACAAGGTATTGTACAATAAACAGTAGTGGAACATTGGGCAAATTACATGTCCAAAATCATACAAAAGAACATATGAACGTACAAAACAGTAATAATGTGATAGAACCATTTAGAAACATAGAAGTTGATGGCAGCAAGGCCCATCCAGTCTGCCCATTTCTTTTTCTGCCTTATAAATGTGCCATCGGCCTTTGCTCTGTCAGTGGCCTATCTATTCATACTCATCTGTATTGCTCCCTTATGCCTATCCCATGCCTGTTTGAAGCCCTGCATTGTATTCATAGCCACCACTTCCTGAGGTAGGCCATTCCATGCATCCACCACCCTTTCTGTGAAAAAGAACTTCCTCACATTACCCCTTAATCAGCCTCCCTCTAATCTCATGCTGTGTCCTCTTGTCCTGCTATTTTTCTTATATTGAAACATGTTAGACTCTTTCACCTTGTTAATGCCTTTAAGGTGTTTGAATGTTTCGATCATATCACCTCTCTCCCTCCTTTGCTCAAGGGTATACATATTGAGCTCCATTAATCTGTCCTCATATGTTTTCTGATGCAGTCCCTGCACCATTTTGGTTGCCCTTCTCTGGACTGCCTCAATTTGGTTAATGTCCTTGTGAAGGTGTGGCCTCCAGTACTGCACACAGTACTCCAGATGGGGCCTAACCAGTGTCTTGTAAAGAGGGATTATTACCTCTCGCTTCCGACTTGTGATACCCCTACTAATACACCCTGACACCCCCCTAGCCTTACCTACTGCTGTAGTGGTCTGCTTGGATGATTTCAGGTCATCGGTGATGATGATGCCCAAGTCTCTTTTTTTCCCTTGTGACTGCCAGCAACTCCCCAGCCAGCCTATAGGTGGCTTAAGGGTTTCTCTTCCCTGTGTGCACGATCTTGCACTTCTTTGCATTAAACCCCAGTTGCCACTCTTCTGACCATTTTGCCAGTTTATCCAGATCTCCTCTCATTCTGCCCACCCCATCTGGATCATCTACTGTGTTGCAGATCTTGGTGACATTTGCAAACAGACAAACCTTACCCTCCAGTCCATTTGCAATGTCACTGATGAAGATATTGAAGAGGACTGTCCCCAGGACTGATCCCTGAGATATCCCACTTGTGAGTTGTATCTCTTCTGACTGTATACCATTTACCACCACTCTCTGTTTTCTGCCTGTCAACCAGTTTGCCACCCAGTTGACCAACTTCTGACCCACCCCGAGCCTACCCAGCTTATTAATCAATCTATGTGGAACAGTATCGAAAGCTTTGCTGAAGTCAAGGTAGGTGACATCAACTACTGCCCCTTGGTCTACCACTCTGGTTACCCAGTCAAAGAAATCTATGAGATTAGTTTGACAGGACCTTCCTTTTGTAAACCTATGCTGTCTTGTATCCTGTGCTCCTATGGATTCCAGGTGTTGCACTATCCTTTCCTTAAGGAGTGCCTCCATAATGTTGCCCACTACTGAGGTAAGACTGACATGAGTGTACCAGAAGCAGGCTCGAGGTAGTACACAAGTGTTGTTGGAGTAAAAAGGATGGGGTTAGGCTGTGCACACTGGTGACCCAGAAGGGCAGGAGGAGAAGAGAGGGGGGAGAGGCAAGAACTGAATATGAGGAGAAGGGGTAGTCTGTATGTCTGTGTGCTTTAGTCTGTATACACAATTAGAATGCATTAAAACTTGTAACTCAATATAGTATAGCAAAAGAATACACAGAATATGGTTGCAAGATGATGCACAATATTTAGTAGAGTACTGTTAAAAGAGTAATATATTCCTAGGAGCTGATATTTCTTTGATTTATAGAGCAGTAAGGCATAAGTGAAGGACTGCATCTTATTTAATATGAAAATGAACTCCGCTTGTTTCAGTCTTTTTAATGGTGATCTCCCTTGTAAGTACAGTAAAACATAGAGTAAATCAAAAGTTAAGAAGACTGTGAATGAACATACAAATATATTTAACAATAAAATAAATATGTTAATGAATATATATATTTGCAGATATAGAAGTCAATATCCAGAAGCAGTGTCGTGAGACATTGATAGCTGATGATTTTTAAAAATAAATTTGATTTGTTGAGTGAGACTGTCTCACATTGTGGTGTTTCACTGAAGTATTTCTGGGTAAGAGACTGTCTCTTTGTGTTTGATAAGTTGTTTTTACATTATAGGATCAAGGCGCTTCAGAAGAGCTTCGTGGCTTGTTAATCCAGTGCCCCCACTGTTTGGAAATGTGCTATTAGGGTTGTTAAGCCTAACTTCCACCCTCTCCCTTACCCTCATGATACAAGGCAGTCTACAGGTTCAGGGCCATGCATTAACAGTGTGGTACTTCCTACAGGGTCTTTAAAATTGGTAAATAGCTACCCTAGTCCCTCCCCCCAGTGACTGATGGGCAAGGTACATGTCTGGAGTGCTGCCACTCATGCTTGGTGTTTCTTACACATCCTATGAATTCTAGTTCTGTATGTAGATTAATTTTGGGTGCACACTCATGGAGGTTTACATCCATTTATGATGTGTGGCTTATACTGTACACAATATTGTCAGTCCTGCACAAAGCAGCGGAATTGTTACAAATGTGTAAGTACTATACATATTGCACACTTGTAACCTGCTTTATTTAGGTCATATACTTAGAAATACTCAAAGCAAGTTACATGTTTGGGGGAATCGTTTTTATGCAGGGCTGTGCAGTAGCTTCATAAATCAAGTTAGTTGAATGTTACGTACGTTACTAGGCAGTAAATGACATAAAATATTGCTCTTAAGTGTATGTCATACTATACACAGGGCTGATAACACCATCCACCAGTAAAATAACAACTGTGTGGTAAATGTGCAGATTGACTGAATAGTTTGTGAGTTTGGCCAGCAGCTTTCAAAATGTGATAGCCAGATCAGTATTTTTAGTGAGCAGCATTTGGGCAGGTAACCAGTTGGTTAGGAACTTTGAAAATCTCATAGCAAAACCAGCAGTTTAAGTGACTGTGGCCAGGATGTAAGCAGTAATGTAAGAATGCTGTAGTGTATGGCAGAATGCCTTTACTGATGGATTTCTGTAGCAAACACAAAGTTGTACCACTGTAGTGACTTCAAAATATTGTTGTACCCTACTAAGTGCGTCACTACCATGGTGTAGCAACAAGGAAATGTCCGCATGCAGCTGCCTCGCGTGACCTACAGCTGTGCTTGCTTGAAGCTGTATTTCTTCTTCGGTTAACAATGCCGTCCACTATCTTGATGGCAGTCATATTTTTATCAAATTTTTACTCCGGCAGGCAGCAGTTCATCTCCTAACAGGAGGCTCCGAAGAAACACAGTGAGTAGAAGGCTGGATTGACTGGTACTTGGAAGTTTTTTTTTTTCTATTTTGTTTGAAGGCTCGCTTCTTAGTCCATATGCAACATTTAAACATCTGGGATAGGGCACTATGTAAATAAAATTGCTTTGCCCTTTTTTTCTGTAAAAGCTGTTTTTAAAATACACGGTTTCCATTCTTTTATTTATTCTGTTCTATTATTTTATTTATTCAGTCTGACTTTTGATTTGTCTGAAGCTGAGAGCCTTGCAACACTGCAAAGAACAAACTATAACTTCATTTAGGAGCTGGAAACTTGGTAAGGCATAATATTGTAAAACAGGGGAGCTACGCTTTCTACAAAGAGTTTCATTTTTTTTCTCCTTATTGGCATTAAGCAGAGGTGCAGGATTCCATTAAAAGTGTAGTAATTTTATAACCAGAGGAGTGAGATACAACTGAATTTGCTTGATTGTTGGGGTTGAGACTTAGGATTTGAGGATATTTTTGCAACATTTTAAAAGTGTCCTGCTGGCTGAGTAGTTAAGTTTATATCCCTGGTTTCACTGAAAGATTTTGTGTATTGGAATCAGACAGCAGCCTGCCTACAGTGAAAGGCCTGCTTACATCACAGGTGTCACTAGTCAATCAGTTGGCTTAATACTTAAGATTTTCAGTGCAGGAAGAGTGTAAGCACAGCTGACTTATTTGGGGCTGACCGCTTTCAGAGCACAAACCACCAGGCTGTTTTGGGGCTGGGGAGGGTTACCTATGTCTGAGTTGGATGTCTGGATTTTTCTCTGTTTGATTAGCAGGTTATTTCTCTGTCAAACTGTTGTGTGGGGCATCTTGCTGACAGAAAGGCACTAATCGCAGTGCTGGGTCAGAGCTTTAGCTGATTGTTTTGCAAGGGCACAGTTTGGGCCCAACCCCTACCACCCTCACCCCACCCACCCCTGAAATAGTTCCTTTATACCTGGGGTTCTGACATCATTTCCTCAAGAGTGCAAGGTGCATATCACTGTCATATCCTCTCTAGCACACTGCACTGACAATATAAGCATACACATTGTATAATATATATATTTCTATATAACAAACCACACACACACACAGAAAAAAGTAGATAAACATGTGGGGAGTAGTACAATGTAATGGCTGTGGGGCAGCAGTCTTCCGGGAGTCTTTCTGGAGGCTGAGATGCTGCCCTATTTGCAGACAACTCTCTGACCTGAGGGAGGAAGTTGCCCATCTTCAGGCCATGCTGGACAGTAGTAAGGGAACCTTCCCCCAGGCCACACTGGATGGTAGGAAGGGAACCTCCCCATCCAGGAAGCACCAGAGCCACCACCACTACCTCAGAGGTTGCAGAGAAAACACAGCAGTTGGACCACAGTGGGCTCAGGAAGGGTGAGGATGGTGGAACAGAGGCACACCCAGTCAGTTGTTCCACTCCACAATCCATACACCATTCTGGGGGAGCATAGCTCCCCTATGGATGCACCCACAGAGGAGACTAAGGAGGCTGAGGACAGCTGTCACAAGGGAGGCCCACAGGAAGGAGACAGAGGACACCACAAGGAAAGGAAGCAGCTCCTGGTGGGGGACTCAATTATTAGGGGGATAGAACTGGGGGGAGCAGGGAAAACTGAAGTAAGGGGCCTGCCTGGTGCCATGGCTTGGAGGGACAGGAAGTGCATCCTCAGGATCATGGGAACAGCTGCACGGGAGTCTGAGCTGGACGTCATTGTCCACCTAGGGACAAATGACTTGGCTCATCATGAGATTAGAGCAGTGCAGAAGGACTTTGTAGAATTGGGGAGGGGCCTAAGACAAGTAGCACACACAGTTTCCTTCTCAGAGGTGCTGCCTGTCAATGGCATGAGTGAGTCGAGGGTACTTTGCACCATGCAGTTTAATGAATGGTTGAAAAAATGGTGTGGAGCACAGGGGTTTGGCTTCATTGGGTACTGGGGTTCCACCTGGAGGGACACCAGCCTATACTGGCAGGATGGTCTGCATCTGTCCAGGAAGGGAACAAGTCTTTTGAGCAATCGGTTTAAATGCTTCATTGGCAAGCTTTTAAACTAGTCAAGGGGGGAGGCACTGATAAGCAGCAGGAAAATCCCAGCCTCCCCCTACAAAACAGGGTACTAAATGAGAAAAAGACCAAGGTAGAAAGGTCAGTGGGGGATGCTGCAACAGAAGGTAAAGCCATCAAAAAATGGAGAGCAATGAGTACCAATGCCTGTAGTCTGAGCAACAAGCTTCCTGAATTAGTGGCCTTGATGGAGGAGGAACATCTGGATATCGTGGCAGTCACAGAAACATGGTACACACAAAACCATGACTGGGATGTAAACATATCAGGATACACTATCTACAGGAGGGACAGGGAGGGTAAAAGAGGAGGAGTAGCTCTTTACATAAGGGAAGGAATCAAAGCAACAGAACAAAAGGTAAACAGGGAGGAGAAGAAGCACTGTGGGTAATTTGGAGACCAGCAATGGCACCACAATACGCACAGGGGTTGTTTACAGACCCCCTTCTCAGGGGGTGGAAATGGACAAGGAAATGATAGAAAGTGTACTTAGAATGGCAGAAAAAGGGGAGATATTGCTGATGGGTGATCTGAATATGCCAGATGTTAACTGGAGTGCAGTTGCAGCAGCCACTTCTAAGAGTGAGGTTATTCTAGATGCCCTACAGGGGGCATGCCTTAGACAACTAGTATTGAAGCCCACTCGAGAGGGAGCAATCTTAGACCTGGTTCTCTCAAATGGAGATGAAGAGGGACCACAGATGTAAGTGGGTAGCCATCTGGGAACTAGCGACCATCGAACAGTATGGTTCACAATAAACACAGCAATAGAGTCAAGCCATACAAAGACAAAGGTACTGGATTTAGGAGGGCTGACTTTGTCAAAATGGGTGAGTGCCTAAGGAATGCACTAGGCAAATGGGCAGGAAGGAGGGTGGAAGAACAATGGGGAATAATAAAACTGCCATCACAGAGGTATCAAGCCTTTGTGTAAAGCAAATAAACAAAACGAAGCGAGGTAAGAAACCACTATGGTTCTCAAAGGAAGTGGCAGTGAAGGTTCAAGAGAAAAGAAAGCATTCAGGAAGTACAAGGAATCACAGAAGGAACAGGACAGAGAACTATATCAGTTAAAGCAAAGAGGCTGGGAAGGCAGTCAGATCAGCAAAGGCCCAAACTGAGAAAGATAGCCAACTCAGTTAAGAAGGATAAAACCTTTTATAGGTACATCAAGGAGTGAAGGAAGACCAAGGGAGGGATAGTGAGGGCTTAATAAGGGGAGGGAGGGTGGGCAGAGGTGACTGTGAAAAGGCAGAGATACTAAACAAATGTTTTGCTCAGTATTTACAAAGGAAGAGGAGATACCTAAAACAAATAGTAGAAACACTCTGGATACAGAGTTGATACCAACCCATTTACAGAAGAAAGGGTTCTGAAAGAACTCTTAAAACTGAAGGTGGACAAAGCAATGGGGCCTGATGGGATTCATCCAGAATTCTAAAGAACTAAGGGTAGAACTAGTGACACCACTGACTACCCTCTTTAACAAATCATGGGAGGATGGGTGGTACCCAAGGACTGGAGGAGGGCAGATGTGATTCCCCTTCACAAAAGTGGGAGCAAGGCAGAGCAGGAAACTACAGACCTGTTAGTTTAACCTCAGTGGTAGGGAAAATGATGGAATCACTTCTGAAGGAAAGAATTGTTAAATATCTAGAGGCCAGAGTGGCACAGGACCAAAGGCAGCATGGATTCTGGCGGGAAGGTCATGCCAGACAAATCTGATAGATTTCTTTGACTGGGTGACCAAAGTAGTTGATCAGGGAGGGCTGTGGACATGGCCTACCTAGACTTTAGCAAGGCATTTGACACAGTCCCACACAAAGATTAATATACAAGTTAGCCAGCCTGGGAGTGGGTCCCAAGATGACAGCCTGGGTAAAGAATTGACTGGAGAATAGGACACAGAGGTAATAGTAAATGGGTCCACTCTGAAAAAAGGGGGGTTAGTAGTGGGGTACTGCAGGGTTCAGTATTAGGACCTGTCCTCTTCAATGTCTTTATAAGTGACATTGCAGAGGGACTGGAAGGAAAGGTATGTCTCTTTGCAGATGACACAAAGATCTGCAACAGAGTTGATGCACAGGGTGGGGTGGAAAGGATGAGAAGGGACTTGGCAAGGTTAGAGGAATGGTCAAATGTATGGCAGCTTAGATTCAATGCTAAGAAGTGCAAGGTAATGCACCTGGGAAACAAAAACCCAGGGGAAGAGTACACAGTGAGGGGTGAGATACTAACAACAACAAAAATGGAAAGGGACCTGGGGTAGTCATATCAGATGACCTAAAGGTGGGCAAGCAATGTGAGAGGGCAGTAAGGAGGGCTGGGGGATACTGGGATGCATAGGAGAGGCATCACCAGTAGAAAACAGAGAAGTTATTACCCCTGTACAGACAGCTGAGTGAGACCCCATCTGGAGTATTGCGTGCAGTTCTGGAGACCCTATTTCATAAAGACATAGACAGGATGGAAGCTTGTCCAGAGGAGGGCAACTAAAATGGTGCAGGGTCTGCTGGAAGACATATGAAGAGATACTTAAGGAGCTTAATAAATATGGCCTCGAGAAAGGAGGAGAGGGGACATGATAGAAACTTTCAAGTACCTCAAGGAATCAACAAAGTCAAGAGGTAGCATCTTTCAAAAAGGTGTGCAAGAACAAGGGGCACAATTTGAAGATAGAAGAGCGGCTCAGAGGTAATTTAAGAGTATTTTTCACAGAGAGGGTGGTGGATGTATGGAACGGCCTTCCAGAGGAGGTTGTGGAGTCACAAACAGTGGTGGAATTCAAGCATGCATGGGACAGTCATAAGGCAATTCTGAGGGGTGGGGGTAGGAAGAAGTAGGCTGCTGGTTAACTAGGATCTGCAGCTTATCCATCAGGTAGGGAAATGGGCAGACTGGGTGGGCCAAGCGGTCCTTATCTGCCGTCAAATTCTATGTTTCTATTCATCATAGCTAGTCTTCTAGTAAACGCAGCCAGTGTTTCTGATTTTAGACTCTTATTAGTAAATAACATTTTAGAACTTGATGTACAGTAGTAGGTCATGTCTCTTCCTGCTATATAATTCTATAGTAGAACACGGACACGGTGTGACAGCAATGTAAGAGTTTAGCAAGGACATACATAAGCAATAACCCCCTAACGGAGCATATGTTTCTAGAGAATTAATGCATGTCAAAAGACTCTCAGTACACCCAGGAAGTGCATTAATTCTCAAGAAACCCATGCCCTGGAGTGAGTTATTAAACATATAAAATGGAAAATGATTTATTTAATTGAAAACGATTTTAGTTGCCAGTATTTAGGTTGTTGCTTGGTAGGATAGGTGAGTATGATAACAAAGGCCATGTGCCTTTGAATGAACCAGGAAACTGCATGTATTTTGAAGAAACCTATGCCCTATTTATTGTATGTTTTTATGTTTAAAAAGTAGAAAACTAAAGGGCCGCCGGTGCAACGGTAGTGCTACCGGTTGTAATGCCAGTGACCCAGATTTGGGAATGAGCCCTGGCAACTGGAGAGCCAGGGGGAGGGGAAGCTTGAGCATCCAACAGACAGCTTGCTTCCCTTGGGAGGAAGTGGGGATAAAGGCCTGGCGCTAGCCTGGCTTCTGGTGGAAGCCAGAGGTACAGCAGCCTGGAGCCACACAGCAGGGGAGGAGTGTGGCACGACATCGGCATGTGCCTAGACGTCAGGGCGCAGCCACGACTCCGGGGTTATCAGAGGGAGAAAGCCGGAGACTGGCAAATATCACCACCGGCGGAAGAAGGCGCCCCTCGCTGATCAACCCGTGAGGCCACAGTGGGGACCAGACGTGAACAAGGAAGACTGGGGGATACCTCCACCCAACCCTACCTGGTGGGGGTACAACCAAGGCTACATGGGGGTCTGAGTGGTGGATCGAGAGTCAGGTCGGTGGATAGTGAGTCAGGTTCCGGGGGAAAAACAGAAAGTAAAAAAAAATCCATAAGTAGAAAACATTGTATTTGAATTGAAAAAAGGTTTTATTTTCATTTAGTTAGATTGTTGCTGTGTAGATTAGGTCAGGCTAGTTACAAACTGTGCAGTTTCTAGGAAATAATGAATGGTCACGTGCTGTGTTGTAACCACTGAAGTTGTTTGATTTGTTTAGTTTTCTATACCTCATTTTATAAATTAAACTAAATTATACAATTCTGAAATGGTCTGTAGCCCCAGAGTGCAAGTCATTAACACTTATGGAATATACTAAAAGGCCATTAAAGATGGAATGGTAACAAAATGTGAACCATTGTTTGAAAAACAGCTTCAACACAAAACACCCCTTGATGAAGGCCCGTTTTGGCCGAAGCACTGGGGTTACGACTATCCTCCATCCAGTGTCTTCTTTTGCCACTATGTTTTGTGACAATACATTTCGCTGATGCTTTACTTTTACTTTATTCCCCGTTGTGTTTTTTTGAGTGCGGTTATCCTTGCCTTCCTGGATACGGTTTCCGGCTTACTGCCCTTAACTGCACCCCAGACTCTCCTGAGACACGCTGCATCCACGTTTACACAACACAAAACACAGGCTTGCAGGTTAAATGCAGTCCCTTAAAATTCACATTGTTGAATGTTACTGCATCATGCATTTTAACTTTCAGTAATGTAATGTACGCTCGTGTCGTAGTGTGATTTAATTCTTTGAAACAAATGGGGCGGTGGGTGGGTGGGTAGCCAAGCAGTCAAACTGGAGATACATTGCTGTCACGCTGTCTACCGCCAGAACTCAATACTGAATGCTCGCCACTACATTGCTGTTGCACCAGATCTTGATTGTATACATTTTACTATATAGTTACCCAAGATAGACCAGATGAGATGTAATATGTCATTTGCAGTGGGGTCCTGATTTTACACAGATTTGTCCTGAATTTACCTAGGATAGCAGAGGTGAGATGTAATATTTCGTTTTTAATGTGGTCCTGCTTTTATAATGTACTTTTATAGGACAGATCATTTTAGATGCAACGTCTCCTTTTTAGTGGGGTTCTGTTGTAGGGTCCTGTTTTTACCCAGTTTTGAAATATATTTATCTAGGATAACCCAGCTGAGATGCCGTATTTCATTTTCAATGGGGTCCAGCTTTGACACAGTTTTGTACTGTATTTACCCAGGATAGCACAGCTCAGGTGCTGTCTTGTTTTCAGTGGGATCCTGCTTTTCTCAGTTTTTACTTTGTATTTACCCAGGATAATACAGCTGAGATACAATATCTTGTTTTCATTGAGGCCCTGCTGTTACCAATTTTTATAATGCATTTACCCAGGACAGCTCAGCTGAAAGGCAAGTTACATTTTCAGTGGACTACAACTTTCACAGTGCGTTTTTTTTGCAGGATAGAGCAGCACAGATGCACAGTTCACCAGGGACTCTGCTATTCTGAGGCCCTATTTTTACATGTTTTCACTAAATATTTACCCAGGATAGACCAGATGAGATGTAGTATCTCATTTGTAGTGGTGTCTTGCTTTTACGACTTTTAGACTATATTTACTCACAATGCACCAACTGTGAGGCAGCATTTAATTTTCAGTGGGCTCCCACATTTTGACCCCATGGGCCCAATTTTCAAATGTGTTGGGGCCACCGCATTGGACTTGCAGCCGAGAGGTAGTCACAATTGGCGACTTGTGGCAAACTGTGATGCGATTGGGATTTCCAAAGATGGGCATTGCAAAACCCATGCCGCAAGTTTGTTGCGGTGACACAGCTCAGTTCCACCAGCTCCCCCCGGCGTGCCTTTGTATTGGTGGGAGGGGCGAGTTTACTGGGTTTGCACCACAGCTTTGGCACAAGCTGCCATAAAATGAGGGTAATATTGCAGCTTGCATACCGGGTTCTAAAACTGGGGGCAAGTTGTGGCAAACCCTGGGCCGCAGGTGCAACATACTTTGTGGGGACACAGTGCTTTGCCGCAAACCCTGCATCCCCTTTTGAAAATCGGGCCCCATATCTCCAACAGTATTTTTGTGACCTGACGTTATGATACAAGACAGGTGGAATTGTGTAAATCCCATCCAAAAGCTAGTTTTGCAATGTTATTGTGAAAACATTTTGGAGGGGATTTGATAAATGACACTTGTCATATTTAGGAGTTTGGAGTGATACAAGAGATTTGTTGAACACTGGGGCCAAAATCTGTAAAAATAAAGTTATGAGTAAACATTGAAACAATTCAGTGTTTCTACATAACTTACTTTTTTTATCACATTTTGACCCAAGTTTTTAGCATAGTCTTTTTTTTTTAATATAACTATTTGGTCTCCCTACCTCCTCCTCGCTAGCTGGCGAGGGACACACATAGTGGTTTTTTTACAGGTTTTCTCCCTGAACCCCCCCGAGGCCCCGGCACACAGCCGCAGTAAGCATGTGGGGGCATGCTACACCCCATGGCACCAGCTCAGCCCATTCCACCTCCGTAACTGTTTGCGCCCCCCTATCTGCCTCGCTATCCACGGACCTCCGCAGTGGGAGGCGGAACTACGGGGAGGGCACCAGCCTCTCACAGCCCTCAGGAGAGAGGAGCTTTCCATTGGCATGCTCGATCCTGCTGTGCCCCCCCCCCACCAGCACCCTGACAGCATAGTGTGAGGTGTGGCATCCAGCGCCTCAATCCTCAGCACAACCGGGCCATTAGCATAGTCTTTTTGTAGCTCAGTAGCCTTGTGCCCATCGGCTACTGCCCCGACTGTTGACCCTCTAACAGGTTAAGGAGCCTGGGTCCTACTACGGTGACATCCGGGGATTCTATCCCAAAGCTATAGTAAATAGGGCAGTGCTTCCACACAGAAAAAGTTAAGAGTGGGTCAGGTGACTGGCTAGTATAGCCCCCTCGGATGCTGTACCTAACCACCTCCCCAACCAACCACCCCACACACTGGATACCACAGTGTACCACAGGGATCAGTGCTGGGACCGGTCCTATTCAACATCTTCATCAGTGACATGGCGCAGGACCTAGAAGGCAGAATTTCACTGTTCACTGATGACACAAAGCTCTGTAACAGAGTAGACACACCAGAGGGTGTAGACAGAATGAGAAGGGACCTGCAGAAACTGGAAGAATGGTCAGGGGTTTGGCAGTTGAAATTCAATGCAAAGAAGTGCAAGATAATGCATATGGGGCACAAAACCCTGGCACAATATATCAGTTGGGGGGTGAGGATATAGCATACCAAGCAAGAGCAGGATCTTGGGGTTATCATCTCAGATGACCTCAAGGTAGGGAAACAGTGTGACAAGGCAGCAGGTAAAAGCAAATAGGATGCTGGGATGTATAAGCAGGGGCATCACCAGCAGGAAAAAGGAGGTCATAATTCCGCTATACAAAGACACTAGTGAGGCCCACCTGGAGTACAGTGTACGGTTCTGGAGACCATACCTACGTAAGGACATAGACAGGGTAGAGAAGGTTCAGAGGAGGGCAACAAAGATGGTGCATGGATTGCATCACAAGTCCTATGAAGACAGGTTGAAGGAACTGAACATGTACTCCCTGGAGGAGAGAAGGGAGAGAGGGGATATGATAGAGACATACAACCCCAGGTGCTTCTGGGACAACATCAAGCAACTGAATGGTCACTCCCAGTCCCCCTCTCCTTCTCTTCTCAACATCAATGGTACCGTCTCCTCTGACCCTGCCCTCATTGCCACCCACCTCAATAACTCCTTTACCGACCTTAGCTCAGTACTTCCTGGTAACTTTTTCAGTCCACCTGCACCATCTGTACCACCACCCATTGCCGCCCCTCTTTCCACCTGCGTCGTGTCACCATGCAAGAAGCTAGGCCTTACTTACTAAAAGCCCTAAAGTAACTTTCATGGTAATGACTCACTTGATCCCTGCCTTTTCGTCAGGTCCTGGATTAGGTCCTCTCACCTATTCGTGCATTTTCAACAAATCACTCTGTCTGGGACAATTCCCTCTGCCTGGAGATTGCCACAGTTACCCTGTCCATAAAGGTGGTGACAGGACTCTTCAGGTAACTTCGACCATCTCAATCCTCTCCCCCTCTCTAAGGCGTTAGAGAAAATTGTGGCGATCCCAAGTCTCGACTACCTCTGTAAAGTACAATGTTCTCTGCCCTGAACAACACAGGTTCAAGAGCAGGTCATGGTATAATACAGCACTCCTGGATTTTCAACTTCCTCCATGCCTCCTTGGACTCTGGTGCCCTGGCTGGTGCTATATTCATTGACCTGTCTAAAGCATTGATACCGTTTAGCATCCTCTTTTGCTCTCCCTGACCTAATAGGCTTTGCCTCAGGACCTGTTTCCTGGTGCACCAGCTATCTCTCCGCCCGCTCCCAATGTGTGAAAGTCAACGGTACTCTCTCTGAAACATGCCCCATTCGCTCTGGGGTGCCGCAGGGCTCAATTCTTGGACCCCTACTATTCTCACTCTTTCTTAACTCCCTACCCAGCAGTTGTATGGGTAAGATGCTTCTCTATGCTGATGATGCTGTTCTCGTTGCCTCCCACAATGACCCCATGCTGCTATAGAACTCCCTCCAACTAGTCTTTGACTCTGCAGCTACCTGGTTCACTGAGCACCGACTTGTTATCAACCTTAAAAAACAAAAATGATGCTCTTCTCCCACCCCCAAAATAAGTACAGCAAGTTTCCCTTAGCTGTCCTCCACACCAATCTACGTCATTGACCAGGTGCAGTCCTATAAATATCTTGGTATAACCTTTGACCCTGCACTTTCATTCCATGGACATATATCTGCCCTAAATTCTGTGCCAACTCACGGCTAGGCATTCTTTACGGCACAGAAATGCCTCCCTCCTGATGCCCTCCCTTGTGTCACCTCCTCTGTGTCATGTCTCTCATTGACTATGGCCTTCGGTCTATGGCTCAGCAGATCAGACTGCCCTCAACAAGGTTCACCTCACAGTTAATAAAGGCCTGCAGACTTATCACTGGTGCTCCCAGACTCACTCCACATGTGAGCTGTACACCCTGGCTGCCCTATTCAGCCTGGAAGGCGACTCATGTATCAGACATGCCAGCTCACCTTTAAAACCCCTGCATGGCCTATCCCCCATAGGCCTATCCAACTCCATTCGCCCGTCTGCACCGACTCCGATCACGCCGCAGCAGCTCGTCAAGAGCCACCCTAGTTATTCCCGAGCCAGGACCTCTCAAGGTCAGAGGGCATTCTCACCGCAGCCCCCACTGATATAACTCCCTCCCTGCCAGTGTCTCAAACTCACTAACCTTAGCTTGCTTTAAGCCCAGGCTCAGAAACTTCCTGCTTAGCTCATGTAAATGCAACTGCCGCTAGCCTAGTGTAAAAAAAAATATATATATGTACTCTGTTTGACAATGCTCACTGAAAGCTCCCCTTCCTTTCCTACTAATTCCTCCTCCCCTGTCTCCCTCCTTCTACTCCCACCAGCTCTCCCCGACCATAAGTTTTGCACCTTTTGTTATCTTTTGCTCGTTGGAGATTGTATTCTATTGTAACAAAATTGTAATTGAACTGTAACTTTTTGTTTGTAAGTACTGTGTCCTTGTACTACTGTTCTGATGTCCTCTTTGTGACGAGGTACCTTTGTAAATGAGCCTCTGGCTCAAAGGTTTCTAAACTGATGTTTAACTAACTTACTAACTAACTAACTAAATAAATAAATAAGTATCTTACAGGGAGGAACAGGGTGCAGGAAAACACTATTTTTAAGCGAAAAAGATGTTCCAGGACTAGAGGGCATGGGATGAAGTTGGAGGGAGGACGATTCAGAGGAAGCATAAGAAAGAATTTCTTCACAGAACGGGTGGTGGACAAGTGAAACACCCTGCCAGAGGAAGTGGTGGGGGCTGAAACAATCACGGGATTTAAGAATGCATGGGATAGACATAAAGGAATTCTGGAGGTCAGGGGTAAGGGGCAACAGACTTCTAGGAAAACAAACTGAACTTACAAGCTCAAATGGGCAGACTGGGTGGGCCATAGGCCCTTATCTGCCGACACTGTCTATGTATCTATGTATCTATGGATACCCAACAGATCCTTAATAGCATAAACCATGAACACTTGGTAATTGACAGACACAAAAATACCCCTTCACACAGCAGTTCCAAGCAACAGATCACAGCTTTATTAGGGGTAAGGGCTAGGATGGGTATACAAGGGATAGTGGAAGGAAAAAGGGTCATTAGTAGAGAATAGCAAAGCAATGACAACGTGGGCCTGTAGGCCAAACCACCCCAGCTGCCCGCCTGACTGGTACCAGTGTTCTTTCCCAAGAGTCTATCAGGTACCCACTAGTTGAGCCTAGACGTTGCTGTGGGTTGGGCACTTTGGGGCCCTAAGTATTTGCAAACTATAACTAACTTCACACTGTACACTCCCCTTGAATTCTAGAGCAAGCCCTGGGTACTCACGGTTGTGAAGGTTCAGGTAAGTCTAAGAAGGGGGCCTCCACAAGTCCTGGAGCAGTGAATCTTGGTACACAGAAGGCACAGCACAGGGCAGCAGAAAAATATCTTGAAGACTTGATCTTGACTGGAGATCTAGCAGCTTGTCCCCTTGATTGAATATCTGGCCGCTTGTCACCTTCAGCCTCTTCTGGCCCGTTGCAGACCACTGGCGCAAGGCCCACCAAACCCCAGAGGACCCAGACCTGGGACTGGCTCCACAGCCCGGCTCCCCCGAATGGGTCACAGGTGCCCTAGTACCCCAGAACACACCGGTGACCCCTGAGGCTAGCAGACCGCACTTGGTAGGAGTTAGCGTGTTCACTACCTGGCTCTGGTAGACAGCTGGGAACTTCACCACCACTGGGTTCAGCAGGAAAGTGTTACCAAGGTGCAGCCAGAACAAGTGTACAGCTCCTCCAATCTCCAGTGCCATTTGGCAACAAGGCTACAGTCCAAGCCAGCAAGCTCTCCTTTTCTTAAGTTAGGATGGCAACCACAGGGTCCCTAGACATAGAACACCTGGTCACCTTTTCCCTCATAGTCTCCTAGCTTCAGAGACACTTTCTTTTTTCCACTTGGCTGATTTACAGCACTTCTAAATTTCTCCCTGCTTTCACAGTTTCCAATCTGTACTGGCTAGCTCCCAATTCCAGCAAGCTTTCAACTCATAAGCAGTCTCTCAGAGTCTCAGAAAACAGTGTGAGGTTTCTGCAGCAAAGGATCTCCTCCAAAACAGCACAGTCCAAAATACCTTAGGCGTTTTCACAACAGCACAGTTCCTCTCAACAGGATTCTCTTCACACTCTCTTAGGACAAATTCCAAACTTGAGTCCTGTGCAAGGTCTCAGGAAGTCCAAAGCTCCCAGTGCAGGTCACTCCTGACTCGGTAAAAGCCCAGTGCAGACTGAACCAGGCTCCCAAAATCTCTGGTATTTCTCCACAAAGTTCTGTCCTCTCATTGGCTGCCCAGCATTATCAATCACATATAACTTCCCTCTGAAAACTGATTGGTGGTGTCTCTTGGTGCCTAAATAAAGTGCACTCCTTCTCCCAGAAGCCCTCTGTCACAACTCTGGCTGCCTAGACTCTGGATTGACTGCTAGGAAGGGGTCAGAGTGTCAGCAGCACGGTGGCTCCCATTTAGTCCCATGCAGTTCTGTGCAGTCCCCAACTTCAAATGTCTACTGCAACCTGAGTATTTGTACTCATCTAATAACTGCCCCAGCATGTGGTGAGGGACCCTGTCCCCTGTCAAGCAACTACACAATTGTTTACACAAAAAAAAACCAAAACCCGTTGCAAGCTCCGTTTGTTTAGAGTCCCCAGGAGCTGCAATGTGACTCATTAATATTCATGCGCTCATGAATATTAATATTTCCCCCAGTTCTGCAGTACTTCAAAGCACTGTTTTAAACCATAGTTGCTGCTCCTGGAACGCCTCCCCCAGGTGTCCAACCCCCAGTTAGATGAGCAAGGAGGTCAAGATCACCGGGAAAGTGGAAGAACGGCTGTAAAAATGGCTGCCAAATGGAGCAGGCTTCGGCGCTACTGCGCATGCATGGACCAGCGATCGACATGGAAACACGCTCTGAGGTCGCCGGTCTCACTGATGAGACCCCTGCACCCCATTTAAGACTAAAACAACTAGCAAGAGCCCCAAAAGATAAGTAAGCCCCCGGTGGGGTTACATTTTTTTGACCCCTTCTTCTGAGCATGAGACTTATTTTTTATAAAATAGTGACCAAAACATCATTTTGTGCCACAAGTGTGAAAACATATTTTGGCCAGGATTTGAAAAACAATACCTGTCACATTCATGAGGTGGTGTGAAAAAATGGCTGTGTTGAAAAGTTGGGGTAAAAATATTAAAGTACCAAAGTTATGAAAAAGTGCTGAAAAATTTAAATGTACTTTGTTGTTTTTTAATATTTTGACCACAAATTTTTTTTTTGTTAACATAGTCTTAAATATGACCCCCACCTCATGAACCTGATAGGTGAAAATTTTCAGGTCCTGCCCAAAAGGTGATTTCACAGAGTGACTTTGAAAGTGCCTTTCCGGCCATATTTGAAGATTTCACTGCCCCTGTTCATGAGGTGGGGCATCCCAAAAATGTCATTGTTTTTATTTAATTTTATTGTTAAGTACTAGGATTACAATGACCTTTGAAGTAGAGGTTCTTTTACTAAGGTTCCACGTTTGAAAGAGGTACATCACATACTGGTACAAACGAGATGGTTTACAAACATTAGTATTACACACAGGTGTTGTTGTTAGTCATTGGAAAATAACAAGGTAAGCAGGCATGTGACACAAGTTGCAGTTTCAGATAAGCAGTCCGAGCAGGACCTAGTCTAAAGTGCTGAAGACTGGGCAATAAGTGCAGATGGGTGGGGAGGAAGTGGGGTGGAGAGAGAAGTTTGGATAGGGAAGAGGAGGGGGTTGAGGGAAGCGGGAGAAATAGAGGAGTGCGAGGCAGCGTAGGGAGACCTTGGTGATAACGGGAGGGTATGGGAGTGGGGAGGAAGGGAAAGAGGATGGGATGCGGGAAGGAGAGGGGTGGGGCATGGGACACAGGGGCAGCGTCAGTGAAAGATGGGGGTGAAAGTGGAGGCGGTAGAAGCAGGTGGAAGGGAGAGTGGCAGCTGGTTTGAGTGGTGAAAGCAGGCGGGGAAGGGAGGATGGGAGTGGGGTGGGATGCTGGGCACAGTGAGCATGGGGTCGAGAAAGGTGCGGGGAGTGGTGGGGGGGAGGGAGGAGGAGGGAAAGTGAAGGAGGAAAGAGGGGCAAGAGGCAGGGAGGGGAAAGGAGAGGAGATAGGGAAGAAGATGCAGGATGTCAGGAGAGAGGGAGTTGAGAATTCTGAAAACTTTGGAGAAAAATATTAAAAAGTGACCAAGTTATGAGTACAAGTTCAGAATGCGTTGAAATACATAGAAGTACATAGCTGATTTTCCTTAGTTCCCAATCTGTCGTTGAAGAGTGAAGATGTGTCTCCAGTCCGGTGAGAGTTAGGTTGTTGTACATGGTAGATTAGGAAGGGGTAGTGTGTTAGTATACGCGGATGCACATGCACAGCATCTCAGCTTCGTTTTTCAGAATTAAACATTATCACTGTCAGTGCTTGTTTTTCTTAGGGAGAAACAATTCTATTCAGAATTAAAAACTCTGTTAAATAATATTTTTCCATTATTTTCAAAATATTTGCTAATGAGCAACATGGGTTCAGAAAGAACTTTAGCATAACGATTGCACTCCTGGAGTTCACAGATTCAGTCCAATTTGCTCTGGATGGGGGGAAATGGCTGGGTCCATATACATAGACCTGGCAAAGGCCTTTGACCTTGTTAACTGTGCCATCCTCTGACAGAAACTACTTAGCTTGGGCCTTCCTGAAAACTCAGTCTGCTGGTTTAAAAGCTACTTGGCAGGCAGATCACAAGCCGAAATGCCACAATACACTATCTGAGGAAAGGACTGTCAGTGTAAGTGTACCTCAAGGGTCTGTCTTAGGACCCCTACTCTTCAACCTGTTCATAAACAACTTACCTGCCATCTGCAGATTGACCAGCCGATAGCAGAACACTTTAGGCAGCTGACGCTGTCATTTATCCACCGACAAAAGCCTGAAGAAGCTGAGGCAGAGGCTTCAGACAGACTTTACTGCCATTCAGACATCGTTCACATCCAACTTGCTTATTATGAGTGAAAAAAAAAGTGTATGCTGTTTAGCACCCGTATCAAGGCTCACACCTCCCCTGTCCTAACCATTACCTCGAGATTTGGGGTCGCCCTTGTATGAGTTCAAAACTTTAAATATCTGGGCTTTGCCCTTGACAGTGCTTTATCTTTCAGTGCACATGTTGACCACTTAGGCCCTGTCCACACTGTACATGGTAAACCGTTACCGGTGCTTTGAACCATTACCGTGAACTCCAAATACGGGTCGCGTCCACACTGGTAACGGTTTACCATGCGATTTTAAAACCATTCTTGAGACCTGGCAAGATGTGGTCTTTAGGTCGGAATCGGAAACGGTTCATTATCTGTAACGTTTCTCTCACCAGTGCGGATGCATGACTGTACTGATTCCGATGCTGTGATATGTCTTCCATGGATCCAGAATGCAGTGCGTCAGCATCCCAACCTCAGAACGTCCTGCAAGGCACTGTAGGATAGCCCCTTGATTCGGTTTGTAGCACATGCATGGAGCTCCCAAAAAAGAGCAGCAGTATGGATGGGAGGTGACCATTTCAAGAAACGGTTCATCGTCAGTGCGGATGAATGGGTAACGGTATGTACCATAACTGTTTTAAAACCGTTACCGCTCAACGGTGTGCAGTGTGGACAGGGCCTAAGTTAAGGCTGTCAGCAGGAGGCTAGGGCTCCTCTACAGGCATAGGAGCAACTTCCTGCCAGAGATAAAAATACTCCTTGTGCAGTGCTTCATCACAAGCATTATTGACTATGGGTTTGTGGTATCTCTGCTAATGACAGTGTGATGTCCAGGGTCAGGGGGGGCCTCTGTAATAGGGTCTGCCACTTTGAACTAGGCCTCAGAAATGACACCTACACTTGTATTCTATACAGCAGCCTGAACTGGCTAAACCTTAAAGGAACTGCACTGAACCTATATGTAGTTTTTCTTTGTAAACACTGATTTTTAAGTAGTGGTTTCAGTTCTTTTTAATTTTCATCTCTGTGGTGTTTTTAGTTCTCTTAGTGGGAGTTTGTGATCTACACACAGGTAGTAAGGGCCGTTTTAGAACTGTCTGATGTCGTTTATATCCCTTACTCGTCTCTTTCATTGTTGGCACAGTGCATCTATGTTCTATTATAGAATTCTATGGCTGCCAGTGACATAAAGTATATCATACAGTTCCAGAATGCCCCTACTACTTGTGTGTGTAACCCCTAAGTGACGCTATCCCAAGGGCTACTACCCCTGCCTGTTTGACTACGGACAGGTTGAGGGGCCTAGGTCCTATGGCAGGTGCCTCCACCCAGAAGTCAGGGTTTGTAGTGATTAGACTAGCTTGGTCACAGCCCTCTGGGAAACTGAGACCCCCTTTTATTCCCTCTAGTGGCTCACACAGTACACCGGAGTTACAGCCCCAATACCCACGTATACACACTGTTCAATCACATAGATACCACTTATCCTCGAGACTGATTCTGCAGCACGTCTCTGAGGACTCCCTGTAAAATAAGGTTAAACAACATACACAGCAAAACATAATACTGTTAAGTACCAATACCACAGACAATATATAGTATAACAACAGCAAATCTGATTTATTTAGGGGGCAGCAACACGAGAGGGGGAAATCAGGTTAATTAGTGGCATTAAATCACAGTACTGTGCACACATACAGGGGCTGAAAAGTCACACTCTGGGTACCCAGGTTGCGGGGGGGGGGGGACTAGCCAAGTCCGTTGCCCGGGGTTGGCCGGCAGGTGCAGATGGATGGGGCCCTGTAGAAGAAAATATATGCACAACACCCAGTTGTAATCTGGAGCTGGATGGCTCAGTCCATGAAGCAGGGAAAAAACAAGAATTAGATGACACACTTGTGATTGAAAACAGGCTGCAGGGAAATACTCTGATTTGTACTCTCAATGCCCAAGCTGAAAACTGGATGGTGGATGTTCTTCTGGATTGCCAGAACAACAAAGCATGGAGACAAGGTCCTTGTGACTGGACCCCACTGCAGTTGATAGCAAACGGATTTAGTCCAAGACAAGCTGGGGTTTACTTCCAGCTGCAACATACAGCACACAGCACTGGGGATTGGAAATAGCGATGCCCCACAAGCACTATGCACATTCTTATGTAAAAGGAAAGTACTATACCAGGCAGGCTGCTCCTTAGTCCCGATCGCAATTACTGCCCGGGAGCACACACAGCAACTTCAGTTCTTGATAGACCGACCGTAATTCAGCAATTTCTCCAGTCTTCTACAGGGTGAGCCTACTTTCCACACTTCTAGTGCTTCTTTCTCCTCACAACTCAGTTTCAGTCCAAGCTGGCACTCACAAAGGCTGCAGACTGAAACTCAGGGCCTCCAAGCACTTCCCGTGCGAAACTATACACCGCAGAAGCACATAGCTCCTTCTCTCTTCACTGCCACAACTGATCTGATCTTTCCAGTCACAGAGCAGGGCATTTCCTTTAGCTCCACGCCATTTTATTGGCTGATTCAGCTGTCACTCACAGTAAGACTCCCTCTGTTGGTAGAAAAAGGCGCCAAGATCAAAACTACATTTCCCAGAGTCACTGCCCATACAATCCCCTTGTGGCTGGCTCAGATTAAGAGTCCAAGTTCTGATTCGTCCACAGGTTCCATTTTAGGGCTCGCTTAACCCAGTTGGCCCAGCACAGCAGTTTAGGTCCAAAATGGAGAGATAACATACACAGAGTCCCAGCTGCAATAAAGGCAGGTTAGACAAACTACAATTTTGCTAATGCTTTAAATGATAACAGGCAAACAGTTACAGCTTTCAGATGGGCTCCCTTTGCACCTTCAGCGACCGCAAAATGGAGTGATTACTCCGCAGCTCGGGCGGGATTCGAGCATTAAATACACAGTCCCCCCATACAAACTAATTAAGTCTGCAAGCAGACAGCTCTTAAAGAGACAGTACGTGGAGGCTGGAGGCTCAAATAGCACTCACTTGCAACCACAGTTAAGCAGCTCAGACGACGAACACCACCCAGGCTTGGAGCATTCAGGCAAGCTCCTGGAAGACTTTTGGGAACCCCCATTTACAGGGGGGTTACATGTGTAAACCAGAAACACACACTGAGATAAATAAAAAGCTTGTAGAATGAGAAATTAACAGAATTGCAACCAGTATTTAAAAATGAGCTCTTGCAGGGAAAAAAGTTTAGTGCAGTTCTCTGTTAATTTGAGGTTGCTGTACCACACCTTGTTTATGGGCAGTAAAGCACTACGAGGCCTGCTGTCCCCTTGCCTACAGTTTATGTTCAATTATGTTGTCAATAAATATGGTGCCAGGGGCGTGGCACATCAGACCCTACTGCTTCCTGCCAGAAGAACCTCCCTTTGTCAAAACTGTTTCTCATACCATCTCGTAAAACACTGGAGTGACCTGCCTGACACTCTAAAAACCAACAGCTCTGCTGAATTGTTTAAATCCAAGCTCTTAGGCTCACACACTCCATCTGGAACATGTAACTGCTATCATAGACCATCTGTCCTTTCCTTAAATGCATACTAGGTACATTGTACTTTATTTATAATATAAAGCAAACGTTATACGTATGTAGTGTGAACTATTGTACCAGCACCGCTCGTACAGCTATGATTATTTGTGCCTGTCACTGTATATTTATTGTTGCTACTATGTATCTGTAGTAACAACTGTATTATGTGATTTTGTAGTACCTGACTTATGTAATTTTTATTGTACCCGACTCTAAACCTTTTGAAAATAGGCACTGCCTAAAGCATGTTTTATGTGAAATAAAAACTCACTAAAATAAATACCATCATTTGATAAATATACACCTGGAAATGCATTTTTAATTTTTATGTACGGGATATGGCTCAATGATGGCGCCATTAGAGACGCATGTTCTTAGTGGTGATATGCTTCTGGGTGGTGGCTGAATTTTCACAGACCTCTTGGACTAACTATAAGAAAGAGAAAGGCTAAAAAGGTAGAAATGCTGATTTAGCAGCCGGTGGTGCTGAGGGCTGAGGCGCTAGACGTCTTACCTCGCGCCATGCCGGCGAACCATGTTCGGGAATGAGCACGGGCCGCCAGGGGTTGGCAGGGGAGGAGAAGGATTGAACATCCGATAGACTGCTCTCCTTCTCCGGGAAGGGAGGGTCACCAGCAGTCAGTGCTTGACTGGCCCCTAAATAGGAAGGAGAAGAGGCAAACACTTGGAGGGAGCGCGTGCGGACGTGTGTGCTCCCCCTCCATGGGTGTCACTGCATGCCTCATCTCCTGAGGGAGAAAAAACAGAGGAGGAAAAAGTGTGTCCTGGGCACAGCTGGATAGAAAGCCGATTCCCGCAGGAGCTATCCCGCGAACAAAGCAGTAACCCTGGCACAGGATCCGTAGCGGCGGGTTGAGGGATCCCCACTGCCCCACCACAGTAGGCAAGCCGTGGAGGAAGCCAGAGGTAAGCTGTGAGCAGGAGGCTGGGCTGGGGGACTAGGGTTGAAGGAACGCCACCCAAGACTAGATGGCAAAAAGAAATTAACTGTAAAGAAATGCTGATTTAGTTTATATGTTGGGGCATTCTATACACTTATTTGGCTGAGTCTGTGCCTGAAGGGAAACTTGTCAAGGATGACTAAAAATTGCTCACCAAAGCTGACAGTGTCCCTTTAACTAAAGAATTGTATGTGTATGGTAGTTGTACTTTTTTTATTTTATTATATTTTAATTTTTTATTGTACTGTACCATGGTGGCATGGCTGTGTGTTTCTGTATGGAAGTACTTGTGTTTTACATGTCTGAAAATGAAATAAAATACAAATTACATAAAAGGGTAATTAACTATACGAAATGTGGCCTCTTTTGCTCCATCACTTTCATAATGTCAGTATAGTTCAGCCCCTGTAGCAGGTTGCTTCTATGAACCCAGTGTCATGCATGCTACAGTGGGATCTAGTCTCACATCAGGAACTTGGGCTGGTACTCAGTACTGACACTGTAGTGGAACACCAGGAGGTGCTGCACTATTGAGGTGCTAGCCTTCAAATAAGACATTAAACAGAGATCCCGTCTGTCCATTTCTGGTTCCTGTCCAGGGCATTTACTTGGAAGAACAAGACCCCCATGGCGCTCCTAGAAGTGAGATGTCATGAGTGTGCCTTTCCAGGCCAGAACATTACAAATCAAAAGAAACAGTGAAGTGCATGTTATAAAGAGGCAGATTGCAAAGAAGTGTACAGTATACGAGAGACACTGCAGCCATATTTAAGGGGTAGCCTTACAGTGAAGTGCCTTGCAGAGAGGTTTCTTGGTATTTATTCTGGTTTTAGGACTACAATAATTCCAGTGATAAAAGTTTGCACTGCTGAGAGGTTATGTAACTTTGTAAAACTAGAACATATGAGCCTTCAAGGCAGCGATTTATTTTCTCTAGTGAAAACGGCAAAACTGTTTTTCTTGACATACAGTTGAGGAACGTTGAAGCTCGATTAATACATCCAAGGCAACTGTTATGGAACTTGACTTGCGCATCTTGGTCGCAGTCCTTTTTTTATGCACTACTGTTAGAACTCATTTACTTCTTACTTCACGGGCACTCAGAAACTCTGGTTTGAAAAACAAGCCACTAAAAATAAAACATGAGAGGCAATGATTTATGACAGTCGATTAGAAAATATTGACTTCTGTTTTTGGTCGGTCTTAAAATACATTGGGTCAAGAAATATGTAAAAGCAATTACCGCAAGGGCCGTTAAATCATATTATGAAGTGGATGGGATCCTGAAAGATGATTGGCCAGCAGCAGTTCCTGCCACGAAGATTTCTCACTGTATCATCACTGCTCAGTACTATCTTCGGCTACAGCCTTATCACTAACATGACCTCTATATGTCGCTTTGACAGCTTTTAAAAATATCTTTTAATCCTCCTCATTTCTGATGTTGCAGATTTCTGCTATTGCCATGCATATTGCATTGTTCTGATCTGATGCACTTCCTCTTGACAGTCACGTCAATCCTGCTTTGATACATCGCTGTCCCTGAGTGGGTAAAGTTTTATTTTAACACAGCTTCTCACTCACTCTCTTTTGGATTTTAAAAATCATAAAAAGGATTATCCATGGACTGACTGGTGCATGTTTATCTCGTGTGTTTGTTTAAAGGGGAGCAGTCACTACTAGGAACCTCCCAGTTTGTAGTTTGTGTGCAAAAACATTTGTTTTTACTTACTGTTTACTGTAGTATAGTAAATCGGATCAGGCTGATTCCACTGACTCCCAAGCTGACGTTTGCTGTAACCAGAAGTCCCAGAATCCCTTGCAGATGTTGTCAGAGCTGAGGTGCAGCGGTGGGAGATTCAGTAGCCTGCTGTGCCCGTTGAGTTTTATCAGCTCAGATCTTTTGTTTGCTTGTCCCCCTGCACTTTCTGTGGCAAAGTGCATTCTGGGGTACAGTCACAGTGGAGAGTACAGCGGAACCAGCAAACATCAGATCTAAGCTCATAAAAGCCCTAACATATGCAGCAGGCTAGCTTGCTACTTGCTGTAGCCCAGTTCTGACGTAAGTTGCGGGGGATTTTAAGATTTCTGGTGTAGCAAGTGTCAGCTTGGGAGGCAACAGAATCATCCTGATACAATCTTCTGTAGTACAGTAAATAGTAAGTAATGTTCTTTTTGTTGGCACACAAAGTACAAATTGGGACCAGCCCACAGCTGGGTATGGGGCCGTTAGTGCTGACTGTTCCCCTTTAAGCTTTAGAACTTGCAATTTTCCATTTCAGTCCCAGGTCTATACTTGTTATCACTGCATATGTTCTCTATGGACACAATCTGTCGACTCATTAGTGCCACCACTGCCAACTGAGTTTCAATTAGGCAGTGTCTCTCAGTGTGAATTTGTGCTGCGACCCAATAATCAGGCTGTCAGAACTTCCAATTCTGTATACTAGAAGGAAATCTGTACTCTACAGCATGCCTAAATCTGACCTGCTACAGTTATATTGCATTTGGACATTTTCAAGACCATTGAAAAACATTGCCTTGCCACGTTGCCTGGCTAAAATTAACTGGCAGTGGTGGCACTAATGAATTGATGGGTCAGAGAGGATGAGTAACTCAAACTAGGATGGTGTACCCAGACTCTTAACACCACTGATATTGATAGCGGAGCTTGCTACAGACTGACCCTTGGTCCATTTCATCAGATTGGGAATGTCTTACTGCAGAACATGTGTCTTTTTATTTCTGTACAAAAAGGGGCAGAGAGAGAGAGAGAAAGAAAGAGAGCAAAAGTGAGTGAGAGAGGGAGAGAGAGAGATAGCAAGATGGAGAGAAAAGAGAATAATGCATGAGCAACCATTTCATTTTTATTTTTTTATTCCTGTAAGCCTGATGAGCATAAAACTGCCCGTTTTCACAGACGACAAGTCACAATACACAGAATAATAACTAAAACAATATAAAAGACAATATAAATTATACTGACATACATATACTTCACAAATATACAGATAACATCAGTTGTTACAATTGACAAGTGCATGCAATTTAATTATCATACACAACAAGGTTTAATAAAATGGGCCACTAATGTCCTATAATCTCATTGGTTGAAACATGTCACATGGCCATTGATTATGTTCTGGCACCTGCACACCACACCTGAACTACATTTTTTTTTAACAAATAGAAGTCTATTTTATGAGTGGAATAACATACTCCTGGGTGTGTGTCACAAAAGAATAACACACTTCTCAGGTGGTTGCAGCACTCAGCTATGCCTAGTAACAACCACCACAGCATGCATTACACACTTATAACCACACACCCTGTCATGTGCTATCCCTTACACGTTTCTATCGGGGGGGGGGTGAGATGAGATCATGGACCTCGAGAGTGAAGCTCAGGAGGTGTCTGTGACGTCATTTCACCCCAAGATATAAACATCAGCCTTATTGTTTATAGTTGCCCTTACATTATTTTATATAGTGTATGCTTATTTTAATTCATTTACCTTCTTTCTTACTCTTTCTTGAATGCTGGTTAAATAAACAGAAAAACAAACAGGATTAGATTAAAAGCATTAAATGTGATTTAAGCAATAGCTCCATGAGCTGCCAAAATCCCTAGTAGTTCATCTGTTAGCAAGTAGTTAGTTTACTTGGAATGCATTCAGCCCTGCTGATAATCTTCGATGTGCGGACTCTGTAGTGTAGGTAAGTGTATGGAATCTTAATAGACATGAGATTCTATGCTGTTATACTACAGTAGTGATATACAGTAGCTTCCGGAAGTGTATGGATTCACCTGCACAACAACACTGAGCCATATGCTACAAAGGCTTGTTTGGGTAGCTATACCATGAGTAACATACAAACATAGAAACAAAGAATGTGACTGCAGGTAAGGACCACCAGGCCCATCTAGTCTGCCCATATTTTTGTATCCTTCATTTTTTGCTGCAGACCTTTATGTGATCTATGGTGCCATCTTTTCCCCTCCTTTCCTTTCCCCCTATGATTCTCTTGTGCCTATGCCGGGCATTTTTGAACCCCACCACTGTTTTTGCCTCCACCACCTCCACTGGAAGGCTGTTCCAGGCATCCACCACCCTTTCTGTGAAGTACTTCCTCACATCCCTGCTGAATTTACCCTGCTCCAGTGTCACCCATAGCATGTCGCCTTGTCGTAGAGCACCTTTTTCTCTGAAAAGTCCCCCCCATACCTTATTAACCCCCGTCAGGTATTTAAAGGACTCTACAGGGTTTTAAATAGCTGGTACAACATAGCAAAACGTTGCACAAAACAGGGGTTAATGCTAACCATTTCCAAGAACGCATAGATGTAGACTGCTAACCATTTTTTCCCCAGTGAGTCTATGGCACAGTATGCAACATTAATAAAATTATATATATTTTTAAATTTTGCTAACCATTCTGTGCCACGTGCTATGTATTTTTATAGCTGATTAGCACTTTCACATGTAAAACTGCTAGTCAGTTTTTCGGCTTATTTAATACCCTTTTCTCTCATATTCTCCCAGCTCCTCTAGGGTATACATATTTAGCTCCTTTAGCCGCTCCTCATAGGGCTTTTGATGCAGACCCTGCACCATTTCAGTAGCCCATCTCTGGACCGCCTCCAGTCTGTCTATGTCCTTCCTGAGATGTGATCTTCAGAACTGGACACAGTACTTGAGGTGAAGTCTTACAAACGATCTATATAAGGGCAGTGCCACCTCCTGCTTCCTGCTGGCAGTGCCTCTTTCTGTGTACCCCAGCATCCCACTAGCCCTACTGACTGCCTTGTCATAGCGCCAGACCACTGTTAGGTCATCTGAAATTATTATTCCGAGCTCTCTTTCCTGCTTGGTCTTTGTCAGTATCACTCCACATATTTTGTACTCCACTCCTGGGTTTCTATTGCCCAAGTACATAATTTGTACTTTTTTACATTAAAACCCAGCTGCCTACCCTTGATCATTCCTTCGGTCTTTTCAGATCCCTCCACATCCTTTCCATACCTCATTCTGCCCCCGGTGTCACCTCTGTTGCAGATCTTGATGTCATCCTCAGAAAGACAGACCTTTCCCCTCCAGTTCCTCTGCTATGTCACTTAAAGACTTCGAAGAGAACTGGTCCCAACATTGATCCTTGAGGTACCCCACTGGTCACCCTCCCTTCCTCAGTGCAAACTCTGTTTACCACTACCCTCTATGTCCTGTCACCTAATCCATTTTTTACCCAGGTTACCACCTTAATATCCACCCCCAACTTCCCTAACTTGTTTACCAGTCTCCTATGAGGAACAGTGTTGAAAGCCTTGCTGAAGTCCAGTAGGCAACGTCCACTGGCCCTTCCTGATCCAACTCCTTGGCCACCCAGTCAAAGAAATCTATCATATTTGTTGGCATGACCTTCCACTTGTGAAACCATACTGTCTCAGATCCTGTAGTCCACTGGATACCAGATATTCCACAATCCTTTCCTTCAGCAGTGTTTCCATTAACTTAGCCACTGCCGAGGTCAAAGTATGCTGGCTTGCGCATACCTCTATCAGAGCATCACTAATTAGAACACTGACTTTGTTTACAGTTTATATGCAAACGTACTATTAATCTGTTTCGGGTATAAGGGTACAACAAACTCAAATACCATATCTTCAATCCAGCTTTCCTTTTGTTATGTTTATCTTTTAAAGAATGCAGATTTGCATGCCAGAACTAATTACGCTTAAAGGTGTATTTGTAAATTCATTAATATATAAGTATCTGCATGGGAGCCAGCCCAGTGGTGTGAAAGGCTGAGATGCCATGCATCTCACCTCCTACCACACTGGTGACTTGGGTTCGGAAGCAGACACAGGTCACTTGGAGGTCAGCTGGGAGAGGGAGGATTGAGCGTCCGTAGGACTGGTTTCCTTCCTCGGGGTTGGGAGGCTGCTGTGTCTCACTGTTTGACTGCCACACAAGCAATGTTACCAGGAGAAGGAAGGGAACTCACGTTCACAGCGCCAGGGGCATCTCCACAGAGGTGAAGATCAGACACGTGCCCATTATATGTCCTGTGGGCCCAAGGAGAAAATCATTAGAAAAACAGTTTGGCTACCGGATGACAACTGACTCCCCACAGCCTTGTGGCAGAGGACGACGGCGGAAAGGTAAGTCCTAGAGAAGATGGGTAATGGGACTGGGGGGTTTGGTAGGAAAGGGGCAGCTAGGGCAGCTCAGGAGATAAACAAATGATGGGGAAAAATGTATCTCCATGGGAAATAGAGTAAACTGGGATGAATTGTTCACTTTAAATATAAACATGAACACAAGAGGGAATCGTTCAACATTGGGAACATTGTTTAACAGGAAAGGGAACATTGCTTAACCAGGAATAGCACACTAAGCCAAAGCTTGTTTCCAGATGCGACCTGGGAGCACAAGGAAGTTGAGTGACTTGCTCAGGATCACACAGTATGCACCTAGGTGGCTGTGGGATTCAAACCCAGGTGTCCAGATCTGCAGCTCAGAGCCTTAACCCACTGTGCTATACTACCTCCTTTGGTTGGAGGAAAATTCAGGAGGGATGTCTGAAAGTACGTTTTCACTGAAAGGGTGGTGGACAGATGGAACAAATTGCCAAAAGAGGTAGTACTGTATGTTAAAAAAAAGAAATAGTGGAGGAATTGAAACTGGGGTGGGACAGACACAGTGCTCTGACAAGACCAGCAAAGGGTAACATTGGTATTCGAGAAAGGGTGTAGAGTCAATAGGGCCATTTCTCAAGAATGAGACAGAGTTGGGAAGACTAGATGGGCTGAATGATCTTTTTCTGACATCATATTCTATGTTTCTATGTTGCTTTAGAAACTGATCCCCCCTCACCCCCGTGAGAATGTAACACCTGTGCCAGCTTGCACCAAATAAGAATCGACAGGAATAGAAATTGTGTAGTAGGGTCTAAAAGTTCCAAGGTTGTCACTGGCTGCACACAGTTACATTTCTTACATTAATTTCACCATACTGCCTGGTCTAAATATTAACTGCTTTTCTCCCTAACCTAAAGCCTCATCAAAACTGACAAATCACTACTCTTAACAACCAACCACTTTTAAAAATCTGGTAGCCTTTTTGCCCCTCAGCTACACACAAGAAAAATGACTTACATAAATCTTGTCAAATTCAGCCTCAAGAAACTATAGAGAATAGTTCCTACAGGTTCTCAATGTTACTGAGCCACTGAAAAAGAAACTTAAAAAATAAAAACTGGCACAAAATTTAAATAGAGTCTAGACATACTAATTTGTCAGAGTCTGACTTAGATGTCCTGGAAGAACAAGCAAGGCATAAAAGCCAACAAAAAACAACTTGGGTTGTTAAAGTTTTCAATGACATAACAATCAAAACCAAAAAAATTGTTGCATCCTGAGGCAGTTCAGTGAGTCTTTGAGGGGCTCCAAAGAAGGCTATGCCTTGTGCATAACACCTCGGCTCAAATGCGCATTAATTCTGTACAGTGTCATGCCTTTCCTGGGTTGCTTAATTAACACTGTTCAGATAAGTTGAAACACATCACTACTGTAGTTAATAATAGACTCGGATCCCAGTCCGTAAATGGGTAGGATTTGCATTCATCCAACCTATGCAGCTTCAGCCCCTAATGCCACAGGCAGCATTCGAAAAGTGGGAAGTGTCAGTAAAAGCCACTACATTCCATGGCGTGCTCACTCGCTACAGATACAAACCAAGGTAAAAGAAGCACCACCGCAATACGATACACAGTTGAAAAATTACTCTTGTGTGTTTATTTGTGCAAAATAAACATGAGAAAATGACTCACAGATCAGCCCCTTCAGAGAGACGCTGGTGGTGCTAGCAGGACTCCTCCAGAAATCTAAATGCAAATAAATGCACAAGAGTGACTTCTGAACTGTGTATTGTGTTGTGGTGGTGCATATGTGCCTTGGCTAGCATGCACAAACCCCTGCTGCTCCTGTCTGCCACTCTGGACCTCGGGAGGATGAGGGGCAGTTGAGGGTGCAGACAATGGGTTTCTAATCAGAAGCCTGATCCTGCTATCCAGTGGATGCCCTTTTCCACACAGACAAGAAGATTATTGGAAATGACAGTCTGTCTTGCAAAAAAAAAAAAAAATGTTTTGCTGTGCATCTCAACCCTCTGTGCTGTTGTAGAGAGATGGAGACTATGTTTTTTGGGCTGAGTCAGAGCCATGAATGCTGTGCTGGCCAGGGGGTACTGAGTCATTACATCAGGGTCTTTGCCTGTCTCACACACTTCTCAGCCTTCCAGTGTCCATACCCAGGCATACCTTGCATTGGGCTTCCATGGGCATTAGACATGGTCTCCTGCCAGCCTTCATATGGGCTGAGTTACTTAGAGGGACACTGTCAACACCCTTGGGCCTCAAATCATCCCTAGATTAAAAAACACCAATTGTGATTACTCACATAGTAACATAGTAGTTGTCAGCAGAAAAAGACCCCTTGGTCCATCTAGTCTGCCCTGGTTTTGTAGATTAGTTCCTACTTCTTTACTACAGATCCTGTCAGACCTGTGACCTTGCTTTCCCCCTATCCTGTCTTCAAGAGTCCTCTGTGCCTATCCCATGCGTGTTTGAATGCCTCTGTGGTGCTTGCTTCCACCACTTCCACACATTCTGTGGAGATTGCTGCTGTAGTTGGTAGATTGATTCTGATTTATTTTTCCATTTTAAAAGTAAAAAAACAGACTGCCCACCATACTGGTGTTACCACACAAAAACATGTTTGTTTGCATTCTTTGATCAACTTCAACTGCATCTTTCCTGGACTTGGGAATGCCCCTAGCACGTTCTATCCACTCATGATGCTGAGGGAGAAAAGGTGACTATTGCATCATGGGTGGCTGCCCTGTTTTAGGGTGTTCCTATTGTTACGGATGTAGGTAAGAAGAGTAGATCAAGGTTGGGCATAATTGCACCATGCCCTTGCATTTCAGTTCTAGTTAGAAAGGAAGTAGATCAAACAAGCAACAACTTCAATGAGTTTTAGAGAAGGTAAGCAATCATTAAAACGTGGATTTTCAACTAGAAACAATGTGATGCAAAAAAAAAAGGTTGACAGTGCCCCTTTAAGGGGTGGAGTGCAATCATATTGAAGGGCCTTCTCCTCAACAGCTGGGTGGGGTATTATGTAAATGCCATAGGGTGCTCCACATCTGTTGAGGTGATACTCCACACCAATGGTGGTCTCTGGGAATCGGGCTTTTATCACAAAGTGTAAATTCATTATCCTTAATTTAAAACTGCAGGTACAGCTGTAGCTTTCTGGTCTCTTTCGCTTCAACCCTGAACCTTACCTCTCACACACCCCCTTATTTTTTTTCCAGTCACTGTGCATTTTGTTGTGACATAGACAAGTACAGCTGCAGGACACCGTACATTCAAGTACACAATTATCCCTTACAGATAAAACACAAACTAGCACCCCGCCCCGAGTACTAAAAGAACTGCATTAAGATCAGTACATATGAGGTGTAAGTTTTAGCAATGGAGTAGTGGACCCAACAATCACAGTGTTATACAGTCACAGGATACATCCCAGAATACTAAAAGAGCTCAGAGAGGTGATACTGTCACCACTGACAGCCCTATTCAGCAAATCGTTGGAGGAGGGAGTAGTACCGGAGGACTGGAGGTAGGCGAACGTGATACCCCTTCACAAGAGTGGGAGCAGGGTAGAAGCAGGTAACTATAGTCCGGTCAGTTTGACCTCAGTGGTGGGAAAGATAATGGAATCGCTGTTAAAGGAAAGGATTGTAGAATATCTAGAGGCCAGCGCTGCACAGGCCCCAAGGCAACATGGATTCACAACAGGAAGGTCGTGTCAAATGAATCTGATAGATTTCTTTGACTGGGTGACAAGAGTAGTAGCTCAGGGAGGGGTGGTGGACATGGCCTATCCAGATTTTAGCAAGGCATTTGGCACAGTCCCACACAAGAGGTTAGTAAACAACTTGGGCAATCTGGGAGTAGGTACCAAAGTGGTAAACTGGGTCAGAAATTGGCTTAGCAACAGGACTCAGAGGGTGGTGGTGAACAGAGTTCAATCTGAAGAAAGGGAGGTAACCAGTGGGGTGCCACAGGGTTCAGTGCTGGGGCCGGTCCCCTTTAATGTCTTTATAAATGACATTGCAGATGGACCCGAAGGAAAAGTATGCCTTTTGCAGATGACACCAAGATCTTAATAAGGTTGACACTCTGGGGGAGCAAATGAGGAGAGACTTAGGCAAGTTGGAGGAGGTCATAGTGTGGCAGCTCGGATTCAATGCCAAGAAGTGCAAAATCATGCACTTGGGGAACAAAAACCCAGGGGATGAATACACAATGGGGTGGGGTACTAACAACCAAAATGGAAAGAGACCTGGGGGTAATCATAACAGATGATCTAAAAGTAGCCAAACAATGTGAGAAGGCAGTGTGGAAAGCTGATGGAATGCTGGGGTGCATATGAAGAGGTATCACTAGTAGAAAACAGGAGGTGGTGATGCCGCTGTACAGGCAGTTGGTGAGGCCTCATCTAGAGTACTGTATGCAGTTCTGGAAACCTCATCTCCGCAAGGACATCGACAGGGTGGAGGCAGTCCAGAGAAGGGCAACGAAAATGGTGCAGGGGCTACACCAGAAACCATACAAGGAAAGATTGATAGAACTCAATATGTATACTCTGGATGACAGGAGGAAGGGTGTGGGGATTATAGAGACATTCAAATACCACAAAGGGATCAGCAGAGTTCAAGAGAGCAGTATTTTTCAGAAAAGGAAATGTGCAAGAACAAGGGGCACAATATGAGGCCGGAGAGGGAAGACTCGGGGGCAGCAATGTGAAGAAGTATTTTTCACAGAAAGGTTGGTGGATGCATGGAACAGCCTCCCGGAGGTGGTTGTCTGAGCACAAACAGTTGTCGAATTCAAGAATGCATGGGACAGGCAAAAGGCAAAACTAGTGGTAGGAAGGAGGAGGTAAGCCACAGAACAAATAGGATCTGGAGCTTATACAGTAGTTAGAGAAATGAGCAGAGGAGGTGGACAAGGCAGTCGTTATCTGCCGTCACGTTCTGTGCTTCTAAGAGAGGATCCAGGTACATTCGGATGTCCTCCCAAAAGGAGGTTACTTTGTTGCACTCCCACAAAATGTGAAGCAAAGAACTCTCGGCTTTCCCACATCTGGAGCAAGTAGAATGTTACAGTTTTCCCATTTTCTGACATTTCTGCGACGAAAAATATAGGTTTTGCAGTATTTTTAATTGCATTACTCTGTATCTAACCAAATCCCTTTTGGACTTTCAAACCATTGTTGCTGGATAGCAGTTTGGAGTCTGCCTAGAAGTCATCATTAATGGCTGAAAATAATTTTTCCATTACAACACTGTCCTTTTCTGCAAAGTTCCCTTGCCCACACCTTCCTAATAGCTGTGAGGGCCGGTATCTTGAAGTTGGACTTCAAATTCAGACATACAGTAGTCACCAGGGGGTGCTGGCCTGATGAGCTAACCTATCCTCCATCCATCCCCAGAACTCAAAAGCATCATGAAGTAGTCCTGATCTTAGGCCTTCAGCATAAATGTACTGCCAGCAACACCTCCAGGCCAACAACTGAAACATCTTTTAGGGAAAAACGTGTATTAAAAAATAAAGAGAAAGATTCTTTGTATGTCAGCAGTTGGTCTGCAATGGAATGCACATGAAAAGAGTCAGGGGCAGCATAAATACCAGAGGGATGCAATTTAGCTGCCATGCAGCTGAATTACCAAGGTATTAAAAACACAACAGAAGAAAATCACTGTTTGTTTAAAAGGCTTTCCATGTGCTCCTTTTTTGGTTTTATGTGTTTTTCTCCTGATCGAATGTAAGTAAACAGAACGGCCAAAGGACTTAAATAAATTTTGCCCTGGGCCGCTACCAGATGGATTCTCGCCATTCTCTGTTTGAGATGGATCTATTTTCCTTTTTTCTTGGCTTGTTGCGGGGTGTCCTACACAGCAGTGTGTCTTTGAACTGGCAAATATTTGATGTTGGCAGATAGTTTGCTGTAAAGGGAAAACTCAAGCCTTTGACTCTGATTGGATTATTTTGCCCTTGCATGCAGCATATTAAATGCAGTTTTCAGTTAAAATAAAATACTCTATTAAATGTCTAGTCGAGAAGAAAATGAATAGTCGTCTTTTTTTACAGATAGGTTCAAATTCTGTCTCACAAAGCAGCATATTTCAATAAATGTGCAAGAGGACCTGCACCACAGAACATGGATGCAGACTAGCAGGAGGCAAGTTTAGGAAGGATGAGAGTATGTTCTTCATTATGAAGAAGATGGAGGACAGATAGAATAGTTTGCCAAGAGAAGTAGTCAAGACAAACGCAGCACAGAGTTTCAAGGGCTATTGGACAGCTATAATGGACTAGTAACTCTGAGAGCTGGTGGGGAAACAGACCATGCTGCCAGGAGGGGCTCAATCTAGAGCCCGCCCAGCCACAGGCTGGAACAGAAGTAGGTAGGATCAGAGCACAATGGCTTGACCCTTGCTTGTAAAAATGACCATGTTTTTGTTCAAAATGCAGCAATTCTGCCAAGTATTTTTGATATCAGGGCCCCTTAAACATTGTGATCACTTTGCATGACATTGTGCCATAAATGACAGGTCACCAGCCTTTTCTTGTGAGGTTACTCAAGACATTGCAGCTGCACAGTAAAAGGGTGAAGGGAGGCATGCTAATGCATGGGTTGGCAGGTACATTGTACTATGCACAGTCATATCCGGGCCTCCAAACACTCCGGTTGCACACCTAAGTGCCTTCCAGCCAGTAGATCCCTTTTAAGCAGCTCCATAAGGTGTCACCAATGTGTGACAGTGAGGGGAAGTCTGTATGGCAGATGAGAGACCATATGTTTGAAACATTGGATGCAGTGAAACTGGGCTGAGGAGGTGGGATCCACTTGATAGCAATGACCTTTGAAGGGCTTGGATTGGGGGGGGGGGGCACTAGACCATCAGGAAGGGACAGAGCAGGATGTGAAAATTAATGATCTCATCATCCCAGAACTCGGCCTCAAGATAAGGATGGGCAGGTGGGGGAATTTCTATGGTGTTAGGCCCCATTGACCAGGGACTTGGTGAATGGCATAATGTCATGCCGCTGGTTCTCTGCCATGCACAGATCCCTGTGACTGTCACAGTTTATCATTTTAGGATATGTGTCTTCTAATATCTGGTTCAGCTAATACACATGAAGTGGTGAGCGACACTGACAAACTTGGGGACTCCACCTCCTGCCATTGGAGCATCAGCTTTGTTTGCCCCACAAAAGTGTGATGGCACAGCAAGGAGCCTATTGTACCCTGATTTTGCGCCTCCACACACTGTGACTGTATATCAGACTCAGATATCTAATAACAAAACTGTGAAAGTTCTACAGTGGCAAGCATGGCTCAAGAAAGGCCAAGTGCAGTGCACTGCCATGCCAGTGCCTTGTGTTTGGGAGCAACCTTGAATGTTGGCAAGCAGGCAGCAGGCTGGGAGGGAGATGGCAGCACATTTCTGCCAGTGAGACATGGTGCCCTACTCTGCTTGTACAGCAGAGCCAGATGAAGGGCCAGGGAGCTTCTCCCTTGCGCGCAAGGCTAACAATGGGCTGATGTGGCACCAGAGAAAAGAGAGGGACATCCAGAGGCTTAGAGGGAGAAAAATTGGAGGATACATGCTAGAGGACGACAGCCTGTGGTACCCTGGCATTCCCTTATTGGACGTCGGAAGTATTTGTTTGGTTGTCCAGTCTATAATGGGTTGATGCTCCCCATCAGGAATGAATGGGTGATGTCAATGAATATGTCTATTGAGAGTGAGAGAGAAGGGGGCCTTTCATCCAGTGTAGCTCCCATGGATATGCTGCAAGTTGTATGCCAAAAAGAGCAGAATGCCATACTGTAAAATGTCAAACTTGCTCTATGTGTTTTTCCGCAGTTTATAGAAAATGTATTTGAGACTGACATGCTACCTTCGGTGCTAACAAGGCTGCTGGCAGTATAGTCTAGAGGTTAGAGTAACAATCTGTGAATGAGCTTGTTACATCCAGCAGACCAGGGTTGGATTCCCAGAACCTCCTCTCGCATACTGTGCGACTCTGAGCAAGTCACCTAACCACCCCAGTGCTCCTGAGCAGCCCCTGAAACAGACACTCGTGCCTAGTGGGCCTTACCCGTTTTCCAAAGAATGAAATAAAAGATGTTTTTTGTTTTGGTGTAGCACTGTAAAGCAAAACTGACTATGGAACTTTTAAGTATACATGATTTTGAAAGAATTTCTACCTAGTGGTTGGACAGCAGATACATGGCTGTGAAAAGCAGTTCTGAGATAGGGTTGGTAAAAGTAGTCTGGTTTAGCACATTTAGAGGAACAAGCCCAAATATCTCTGTAGCTGTGCCTTTGCTGTGATACAGCACAACTCTTGCTTAAGGTGAAGAGATTTGAAACAGCTCAAAAACAATGGGCCGTAAATGACGTGCAGTCATTAATAATTAAATTTATTGTAGGTTCATGAAAAAAATAACCCAGTACAGCAATTCTTAATGACATCTCCTCTGGACCGTATAAGTCGATGAATTTCAAGTTCAACCATCTATGCTAAACAAGGTTAAAATGGCTAAAAGACCGACTGTATTTTAATGCATGAATGTGCTACAAAGAAATTAAAAGCCTCCAGCACTCCATAAAACATCATCTTTCAGCCCTGAATAGAGTGCCCGTTACAATGAAGGGCTTAGTTAATCATGGAGTAATAACTAAATGTGTGGGGCTGAAATAATTGCTGATGCATGCCCTCGGTGTAACCGAGGGTGAACCCATTTAATAGTTGTTTTCCTCCATGAGAATTGGTAGTCTTGTACAGTGTGCATGTGCTTTTAAAAACAAGTGTGTAGAGGCTGCTGGGTGGCTTATTAGACTGATAGTGAATTACAGTCTTTCATGTTCAAGTCATTGTACTAAATGTAGCCCAAGTGGACATATCAAAACGTTGTTATCATTTGATTGCCATTGAGTGTCCTGTGTGAAATGCATTGTGGTGTTCTCAATCCACCAATGAACTGACAGTCTCAATCCAGCTGGGTGAAGAAAGTAATCAGGGCAGATTCGATGTACTTAGTCTTCTGTCTAAAACAAAAGGGGTATAGCACTTGCTTCCTGTGGGACTGTTCATAACAATTTGCAGTATCCACCGATAAGAAAGTTGTGCAATAAACTTTGGTGAAGTTTGTGCAAAGCTACAAGATTAGGAATGTAATGCCAGCAGCAGGAGACCCAAAAATAGCCAACTGTCCTGACCTTAACATTTTGTCATCAGCACCACTGAACGCTTCATCAGAGGTCTTCTGTCCTTTTGTAGATTTCTAGGTATTGAAATCACAAATCCATCCTCACGATTGGTGTGCACTGGCATCTGTGTTGACAGTCATGGATTAGAGGATAAGGACTGATAAAGCATAGAGTCTAAACTACGTTTTCACCTATTAGAGGTTGCCTCTCTGTGACGTGATTGGAGCACATTTGTGGGGCAGCATGGGAAGCTTGTACTGCCTTCATACACGCTGTGCCTGTCATGTGGATAAAAGAGGACATTCAGGCTTTCAGTGGGCTGGATCCTGTACCCACCTCACTTATCCACTGCTGTTGGACTCTTGTCCCCTGACTTGCACTGTTCCTCCACCATTTACATAAAGTCTGTCTTTACTCCAGTAGGCTGCTTTTCCCACTTTTTCTACCAGTCTACCACAGTGTATGCAACTACCTACAGTGCAGAAAAAAAGGGGCTTTAATCAAGTAACTACAACACAGATGACATCAAAATGTAGAAATGCTGCAGAAAATGTTATTACATTGTGCAGACAATAAAGTGCAGAACTTCAAACCCCTCACACACACCAGCACTTAGTTCCACTCTGGACCTTGGTCGGGTACCCACCCCCACCCCTGGAAGGTCCAGACTGGACTGAAGCACTGGGCTGTGTGCATGGCTGCTCCCTCTGTCAGTCTGCATGTTTGCACTTCTGCACTTTTTTTGTTTGTACTTTGTAATTAAGTTTTTTTTTCTCCAGCATTTCTGCATTTGGGTGTAATTTGTGTTTTGGGAACTTGAGCGCAGTTCCATTTTGTCTGTTTCATGTCTTGAAGCTAGCAACACACCCCCTGGGGATCTACACCAGCCACAGCACTGGGCACAATGCCTCCTCATGCATTTTACATACAATTTCAATGTTCTGTTGGGGGTACCCTACAACACATAATCACCCATGCTTCCTAGGGTGGCATTGCCAAGCCAAATTCCAGCTTTTCATTACAAAAAAACAAAAACAAATTCTATCCCTATTGGTTCCAGCGTTAGCCTTTGATGTTTTTTTTTAAATGAAATTTTGGAGTAATGGAAACACACGATAGTTGTATTGCTAGAGTTTTCAATTATTGATAATTAAAAATATTATTGATACTCTAAAGTTTGATAATTTTAACTGCCTTTTGATAATTATAGCCCTAACCATTCCATGGTTAGCCGTTTGCTAAGAAAATATCTTTATAGTGGGTTAGCTTTGGAACCATGAGGGCTATACATTTTTTTTTATTTTAAGTCAAGCCTAGAGTCAAGATAGTACGGGGTTAAAACACCACCGACAAAAACAGCACAGTCTTATACTCCGCTGCCAATACAGCTCCAACAGTTACAGTGCTCGGTAAAAACACTGAGCGGTAAAAAACATTGAAACAAAAACACAAATAAAATTACTTTCCCCCCACACTCTGCTACCCTCCAGTGCCTGTGCCTGTACTCTCTGAGACACAGCAGCTGCTCGGAGGACCACCACCCAACAGCTACAGTAGTAGTGCTACCACTCCTTCACCATAGTTTACCTGTGCTGTTTTTACCCCTATAGCTGTTTTACTGCATGTTGTTGTTTTACATGCGGTTTTGCTTGCGACATTATAGTCACTAAATTGACCCAGTCCCGGTTAGGACAACATAGAATAGTTCTATTGATATAGTTTGCATTTATTGGTAATTTAAACAAAGATTGATAATTTTATGACATGTATCTATTGTAAGCCAATCAGAATAGAGGGAAATGGGCATTTAATACACAAGAACTACCACAACCCCTTCCTTAGTCAGTTTTCCACAAATTAGACTCACACAGCTGTTTATAAACGTTGAAGACACGTCCACGATAGTTTGTCCACATTTCAGTCGAACCCAGGATAGGTTATTAAGATACGTCCATGATACTGTAGCTTACCCAGATCTAGTCCACAGACAAAACATGAAAAAAGTACCCTCCACTTCAGTTACCATAGAGCTTTCAAAATCCTGCTGGTTTCAAAACTGTTAGTCATATGATAGAAATAGCATTCAGTTAAGCAGAGAATTCTCAGAATAACCAGCTTCTACAGCTAATTAAATGTCTTGGCCTTTGGCTTCTGGCATTTAATTACTCACATCAGATGATCATCCTTCATATATGCTAGCGAACTGAATGTTATTACTTAATTGTATTATGTATAATATATTTAACATGTCATTTTTATAAAAGAAAAATCATAAATACTTTCAAAAATTTTGTGGTATTTGAGTCACATTCAGTCCAAATAACACTTAATTTGGTACTTATCATCTATTTGCAGTTTTTTTGTACTTTTTTTTTTTTGTATTTCGAATTTATGGCCAGGAAAGGCACACTGAGTGGAAGTGTGAAATAAAAACTGCTAAATCCTTCATTTCATGTTTAAAGTTCTCACCATCGTCTTTGCTTTTGCAGCTGCAGAAGATAGAACTAGGAGACTGATTTGCTTTCATAAATTCAATGGTTTTGAACTTACGTTAGATTTAGTGCAGTAGTATGATGATATTTACAAAAACTGTTCGCTTAGGAAAGCCCGGATTTCTTACTGTTTGTAGAATCTTTGCTCGTGTAAGGCACACTTAGCCAAAGTTGGTGCAATCCAGGAGCACATTGAAGTAAAGAGAATTGCTCTGGGTCACACAGTACACAAGCGGAGGCTGTGAGATTCAAACTCAAGCCTGCCAAATCTACAGTTTAATAGCTTGGTGCTCTAACCTCAAGACTACACTGTCTCCTGATTGCATGCTGCCTCCCAATTAATTGAGATTTCAGGCTGGCCCTGTTTTTGTTCACTTTCACAGCTGGGTGGGTTGAAGCACGGGGTGGGGGTTAATGACATACTCAGGGTCACACAGCCAGCATACAGATGTGTGGAGAGTTTTGACTGGATTTGTGATCTTTTCTGTTTGCTCTCGCCACTAGACCATATTGCCCAACACATTACTTTTCAAGTCCTTTTTAACTCTTACATTTTAAGTCCTTTTCATAACCCTCTACCATAAATAGTTTTGACAGTAATTCATTACAGGCAGCAGTATCATACGCCATGGAAAAATCTATACAGATAGATCTTTTTATATTGTCCCGGCCTGCTGCAGAATAAATCCCTGCACTAAAATGAAGCATGCCTGTCAGTTTTAAACAGTCTGCATGTAAACCATGCTGACTACAGCTTAAATTAGGTTTTACATATCTGATCATTTAGCCAGTTGCCCTTGTGTTTCTTTCACAGCTATCACGTTAATGGGCTTTGGCATTTTTTCATTCTCAGATGTAAATCTTGAAATACTGTCTCTGGTTATCCACGCTACACAAGTTCTAGCCCGAGCCAATACGGCTACGGTGAGCTTGTAGGAGTGCCACTGCCACGGGGAACAACTGCTGTCAAATGCGAGTGAATGCCACACACAAGATGGCAGCGCTAGCAGAACTGCACATGCGCTGTAGTCACACATGCATAGTTCTTTTGAATGGCATATGCCATTCCCAAGATGGCATGCCCAGCAAAACTATGCATGCGCAATACGTGCACATGCATAGTATGGCAAAACTGCGCGTGCGCGACACGTGTGCATGTGCAGTGCATCGCTGAATATGGAAGTGCTAGTGCAGCGCCAAAATAGTGTGGCCGTAGTGGACTGGTACCAACCGTTTTGCAGTTTCGGAAGGATCATTCTGAAATTCCAAAATGGAAGCATTCCAGGGCCTGGTTCTGAGCTCTCGCAAAATGGCTGCAGGCTCCGCCTACGCAGTCATAAAATGAGGTATGATCTGGCAAAAACAGAATCACAACAACTTTGTAAGGCCGTACGATGGACTGGATGGGTGCTATCTGCATTTTTTGGCAGAATAAAGTATGTCTTGCTTTCGAACGCTTTTTTTTTTTACTCATTGGAAATATTTTTTGTCTGCTCTTTTTATCCTCCCAGCCTTCCTAGTCGACCACTCGGAGGCACCTCCACTGCCAACCAACCCCCACCACCCGTCGCCATCTCACTGCCCCCATTGCTGCCATGGTCCCAGGTGACTCGAAGTATCCCTTAGTTGGGGGGGGTGGCTGGATTTGCCCCATGGGCATTCCTTCCACATTGGGCACAGTGGGGGTACAGCGGGGACACCTCTAGGCTTCGTGGCGCATCGGTGGGCCGACCGCTGTCGTCCGTTCAGCCAGGCGGCCATATTTTCAGTGTTTTCTTCCCCGGCCTCCCCAGTACGGTCACACGCTCACAGCGTCCTGACTGGATGCACCTGCGCTGTGTGGTCACCCACACCGCAGATGTGTGCCACTGCTACAGGCCACCAGGAGCTGCTCAAGAGTGGTGCAAGCTCAGCCCCCCCCCCAGAGAGGAGAGCATTCCATGGACACTCCTAACCCTCCCTGCTGGACTCTGCTCCTGTTGTCCTGGGCTCGGGCATGAACCCAGGTCCCCAGCATGCCGAGCGGAGCCCCATCATTCAGCGCCACAGAGCCACCCATTGGAAATTTAAATCCCTGCGCCCTTAATATGAGTTCACAGTCCTGTTACTGTACAGTTGACATCATTTTGGTTTCAACAGGAAAAACACATTCTAGGGGCGTGGATGTAGTTCACTATCCACATGATGGCAGTTCCACTAGAAAGTGATGATTCACTGGCACGTCTCCAAGCTAAGCTCCTCTCACCACCTATGTGGTATATCCCTCAGCTCTGCCCCATGACATCAGATCTTCTTTTCAACTGGAAGAATTTGGTTTCCTCCTTTGCAGCTGTTTGTGTTGTAGGCTACCATGTGTGCAGTTGGTGATTTCTTTTTTCTTCAATAATCAAGAAGTTCCTTAACTCGATCTCCACTCACTTATTTTGGCTCTAAAGTCATCGACAGAATATGGAATCCGAGGAAGCAAAGCCAGTTCCTGGCTACAAGTTCTGTGTTACATGCCGACAGAAGATGTTGCGGCCAGCCTCCCATGTATCTTGCCTTTATTTTTTGGGGGCAACACATGACATTTCAGGCTGTGGCTTGTGTTAGACGATGCTCCCTTTCCTTGGAGGATCATGCTGCCTGGCTTATTCTCCACTGGCTGGCCTATAGAAATCCAAAGCTCTAGCCAAAAGGCTACAAGAAGGCCTCTGCTGTGGCAGGGTCTGCTGTTCAGCTTGCGGCCATGGAAGGAGCAGCGGCTACTGCTGCAACAGGCACCTCGTCAGCCTTGGAGCTGCTCCTAGCTGGGTCTAGTGTTGGAACATCCTTCGCTGGAGATTTCTGAGATAAATGTCGGGCCCCCCAGACCACTGGGGAGAGCCCTACTTGCCACAGTAAGAAACACAAGTGCCACTGGTCGTGGAACTCGGAGAGATCATGGTCCTCCCACTCGACTCTGGTTGAGCTTTTTGTGGTCAAGGGCCAGGTTGAAATCTCCACGGTGCCCCTGTCAGGTTTTTGACCTAGACACTGGCTAATCAGGTGGTCGAGATCTTTCTTTACCCCATCGACCAGTTGTCGGACGGGACAAACAAGGAGTTGATCTCCTGGTCCTCTCCCGCTTTACTCAGGATCAGCCTCCACCAGTGGTTGTGCAGCCAAAGCTGGTGCACCTTCCTGCACCTCGACTTGTGATCTGTAACAACCCACTGGTTGCTTCTTCTCAGCATCAGCCCATGGGTCGATGGTTGAGATCGAGGCACTGCTTGCACTCTCAATCACGCTCAACAGGGAGGTATCACTGTCCACACTCCTCAACTTCCTCAGATGAGGAGAGGCACCACCATCAGATGTGATGGTGCTAGAAGGAGCTCCTTTAGCAGCAATGGACCATTATGAGGCAGGGTAGGGCTCTACCTCTGACTCCTGTATTCAACTGACAGGTGCCAGTCATGCCCACATTGGTCTGCCCTCGGCAGATGTCCTTGGAATCTGCCTCACCACTGCAGTCCTTGTTAGAACATGACTCCCGTGCTGCAGCCAGCTTGCCAGGCCAGCTGTCAGTGTAAATCACCCAGTCAGACGATTCTTGGGTAATCTGTGGTGGGAAATGGCTGAGGGCTGTTCTTGAGGAGTCCTTGGATGAATCTTCCACGCGGTTGTCGAAATTACGCGCCTTTGACCAGGTATCAGTTAAGGACTTGACTACCGACCATGGGCCGGTGTCGTTCGAGGCTGTCATCCGACTCGTATCGTAGTCCATACATGTCCCTCTGGAGCCTATTCAGAAAAGGAACAACTATAGTTTTACAGGCATCCTGGATAGGAAATCCCCCGGGGTTGCCATTCCCATGGCTGAGGCCATCTTGGGACCGGCCCTGGAGCTTTGGCAGCATCCAGCATCCTGCACAGCACCCTCCACTCATATGGTCTAGGCTTTACCTACTGTGAACCTTTTGGGGTTCGCAGATCATGCCTTGGCTGAGGGTCTTGTCACAGATTCAGCTTTCTGGAAGTCCAGAAACCAAGGGGACATGGACAAGCCCTCTGACAAGGAGTCTAAAAAGCTTGATCATGCAGCGAAGAAGGTTTATGCTGCATCCTCTCCTGGTCTCCATCAAGCAAGTTACACTATAATGTTGGCCAACTTTGGTCACTCCCTGTTGGGAGTGCTAGATGGTGACCTCCCTCACCTCCCTGCAGACAAGTAGTTGTCAGTGAAGTTGGTCAGTGATCAGGGTCAAGGGCTGGTTAAACACCAGCTTGAGATGGCCTTAGACATGGGTGACTCCTGCACCCATGCCATAGCATCAGCTGTTGCGATGCATCATAGGGCCTGGCTGAAACTCTACACCTTCATGGTGGACACTCAATACCAGCTGGCTGATGTCTCTTTCTTTGGCACCTACCTCTTTGGCCCAGGAGTGGAAGGACATCTCACCAGGACTGAGAAGACCAACAGCACCCTGGACCCTGTGGTTTCATCCCAGAAGACCCTAAGGCCCAGAAACCATAAAAGAAGGCCTTTCAGTTTCGCTCCTTTCAGCCACAGCAGTCTTGGCAGCAGCCCCAGCAGGGCGGTACCAAGCCTGGCACCGCAAGGCCAAATTCTCCATCTACGGGCCAATGGGAAGCAGGTGCAGGGGAAATGGTGCCCCTCCAGCTTCAGTGGCTGGTGCTCCTCCAAAGCTGCCCAGTGATGGGTTGGGGGGTGTCAGCCTTCCGTCTGTTCAGTCTCTGATGCAGCTTCCTGTGGGGGTCAGCCTCACCACTTCTGACCGTATTGGGTCATCATCACTACAGAAAAGTGGGTTTTAGAGTTTATAGGCAGAGGGCTGCCTCTAGCTTTCAAGGCTCTCCTACCTTATGGATTCCATTCTTCTTAGGAGTCCTCAGTGTCACAGGATACGCTGTCCACCCCGACAGAGGATGTCTCTCAGCTTCTTGTGAAAGGGGTTATAGTCTGTGTCCCAGATACCCTGACAATTCAGGGTACATATCCAGGTACTTTCTGGTCATGAAACAGACAGGAGGCTCACACCACATACTGGAGCTGCGCGATCTCAATCAGTATATATGGAAGTACAAGTTCCAGATGGTTGCCCTGAACCAGATCATATCATCCTTGGAGCAGGGCATGTGGTTCTGCTTCCTGGACATCCAGGATGCATTCTTCAACATCCCAGTCCATCCCACTGGTGGTTCCTTCAGTTCCATGCAGATGGGGTTCTGTATCAGTTCCAGGTTGTGCTTTACGGCCTCTCATCAGCACTCAAGGTCTTCACCAAGTGCATGCCAGTGGCAGCTGCTTTCCTGAAGCGCAAGGGCATCAGGTTGTATCCCTTCTTGGATGACTGGCTGGTAGCTGGGCCATTCAAGGAGGCTGTGGAGCAGTCCCAGGATCTGGCCCTCCAGACCTGCAGAGACTTGTGCTTGTTGATCAACCCAGCCAAGTCTGAACTAATCCCATCACAGCTGATTCAGTTAATTGAGGTAGAGCTAGACTCCTTGTGGGCCAAGGTCTGCCTCCATGTGGACCGGGCACTGGATCTTACCTCCTTTGCCTGACCATTTCAGGTTGGCTATTTGCGCGTTGCCCAAGATATCCTTTGGCTGCAGGGTAGATGGGATCCTGCACCAGCATGGTCTGATGGGCCCGCTGGCAGATGCAGCACCAGCAGTGGGAGTTGGGTCAGCAGTGGTCCCAGCACTTAGGCCACTTGGCCCAGCCTGTCACAATGACCCAGCCGATGTGGGATGACATACAGTGGTGGCTTATCCTGGGACATCTGGAGGAGGTAGTCCCATTTGCTCACCCAGGACCGACCGTCACCCTCATGATGGACACATTTCTGGTGGAGTGAGGAGTGCACCCCGGGAGACCACAGAACTCATGGGTTCTGGTCACCCAGAGAGTACGTGTCACCACCACATCAACCTGCTAGAGCTCCATGCAGTGCGGCTAGCTCTGATGGAATTTGCTGCTGTAGTCAGGGGTCAGGTCATGCAGGTCCAGACGGACAACACCACAACCATGTTCTACCTGAACAGGCAGGGCTGCACACACTCTGTTCCCTTGTTTTGGATGGCACTCTGCACGTGGACCCTCGTATGTAACCCAAGTGCAGATCTCCTGGTGATTCATGTCGCTGGAGTAGACAGTCAGCTGGCGGACCCTCTGTGCCGAGTGGGAGAGAGAGATTGCATGAGTGGTCCCAGAATCAGGAAGTGGTGAACCACTTGTCCCTGTGGGGCACTCCTCTTGTGGACATGTTTGCTTCCAGGAAGAATGCAAAACTAAGGCTGTTTTGTGCCTGCCCCGCACAGTCTGGGACACTGATAGGGGATGCCTTCATGAGGCCCTGAACTGCAGGCCTCATGTACACATTTTCTCCTTTTCCCTTGATCCACAAGGTGGTAGTTAAGGCCTGGAAGGACATGGCCACTGATAATCCTGATGGCTCCAAACTGGTGGAGACAGTTCTGCTATCTCAATCTCCTCAGCTTCAGCAGCAGGCCTCCATGGCAGTTGCCTCTTCATCCTGACCTGCTGACGAGACAACAAGGGATGGTCCTGTACCCGTCCCTGCAGTCCCTGCACCTCACAGTCTGGTTCTTGAGCAGCTAGAGTTCCAGTCCTTGGGTGTTTTGTAAGAAGTGCTCCATGTTGTGAAGGCCACCCAAAAAGAGTCGACTTGCTGGTGCTGTGCCTTTAAATAGAAACGGTTTTCCATTTGGTGTCAGGGCAGGGAGTTTGATCACATTGCTTGCCATATGGATGGTATTCTTGATTACCTCTTTTCCTCTCCCACCTGAGGCAGTGAGCAGCGACCCTCAAGGTGCACGTGGAAGCCAACTCTGCATACTGGGTGCAGACTTGTATGCCAATCATGTTTCAGGAAAAGGTGGTCAGGAGCTTTTTTAGGGACCTGGACCAGCTGTCCCCTCCAGTGCATGAACTACTACCACCTTGAAACTTCCTGCTGGTGCTGATTATGCCCATGGGCAAGCCAATTGAGCCTATGCACAGGCGTGATGTCTCACCTGTCATGGAAGACCACTCTTGATGGAATCTCCTTACTTGATCTTCCGTAAGGATAAGGTCATTATTCACTCACACTTGAAGATCCCCCCAGAGCTAGTATCAGAGTTAAGCTTAGCAGTATATTTTATGGACCCATCTTCGTAGGTCAACTGCAGGCTCCATAATCTGAACCTGCAGAGGATACTCGTTTATTGCAAGGAGCTGACAGGGCTGGAATTTGGAGTGAGACTTGCCAGCTGTTTGTGACATACGCTGAAGCCACGCCTGGCAGACAGGCAGCTAAGCAGATGACTGCTAGGTGGACTACATCCTGCATCGACCTCTGCTATAGTTTAGCTGGTAGGAAGCCTCCTGTAGGTCTTAGGGCTCATTCCACCAGACATATCACTGCCTCGGTGGCTGTTTCCAGTGACAATCCTATCCAGAAGATCTGCAGCACACACCTTTTGTCCCATTACAGTATCGACCTAGAGACTCACCGAGATGCTGCTGCTTGGACCTCAGTTCTTTTTTTCTATATATATTTTTAGGTATTTACCTCATTTTCCTTCCCGAACCTGGAACCCTGGCAGACATGTATGTACATGTGCGTGGAGGCGCACGTTCACGCTAGGCACTGGCTCGGTCCCTTCTGCCTCACCCCTTGCTGTTGCTGCCACCTCCACTCGCCTATGCTTCTCACCAGACCTCCACCCAGTGGGAGCAGAACTACGGGGGATGTGGGCAACCACCCCTGGGAGGGGAGGGCTGCCTTGCAGCTGCTCAAGCACAATCCTTCCCTCCCCTCTCCCATGCCTGCTCCCCAACAACCCAAGATCATTCCCGAACTTGGGTCGCCGGTATAGCGTGAGATAAGGCATCCAGCACCTTAACACCACCGGGACGGCTTGGGAATTCAGTTCTTGAGTCTCTGTTTGCCAAACAGAGGTGTGCGCCTTTCCCCCTCCTCCCAGAGAACTGCTGAAAGTCTGTGATTGTGTGGATAGTGAACTATATCCACACCCCTAGAAAAGTAGGTTATTCACCTGTAAGCAAAGTTCTAGGAGTGGTATATATTTCACATCCACACCACCAAGTGAGCCTCTCCTAGCAAGTGGCACAGGGATCCCTACTTCAAGTGTGCAGAATCTAAGGACATGGGGGGAGCTGAGGGATACACTGCCTGGGAGGGGTGGGAGGAGCTTAGCTCGAAGATGTTCCAACAAATCATCACTTTCCAGTAGACTGGCTGTTGTGTGGATGTGAACTATATACAGTACTTGTACCACTACTAGAACTATGGTTACAGATGAGTAACCTATATTTTTGTTCTTTCATGGTTTACTGAACATTTCGTTCGTGAAAGAGAAACGTGGTGCACAAAGTGGTAATAGTACAGTCTTGCCATCTGACTACGAGTATAAACATGTGAATGTCACTAAAAGGTTCTTTTACCTGCCAGCCCGGTTGTGCTGAGGGTTGAGGTGCTGTTTGCCATGCCGGCGAACCGCGTTCCGGAACGAGCACGGGCCACCGGGGGTCGGCGGGGACCAGATGGATCAAGCGTCCAACGGACAGCTCTCCATCTCCAGGGAGGGGGGATATCATTGGTCAGCGCACGCCTGACCCCTGGTGTAGGCTGTGGCTCAGCGCTACGCTGCTGAAACACTAGTGGGGCAGGAGTGGGAAGATGCTTTGTCGGGGCTGCGTATGGGTGCATGCGCGAGCCCGCCGCAGGCATCACTGCACGCCTAGCTCCTGCAGGGGAAAAACAGAAAAGAGGAAAAGACCCTGGTGGCTGGTGATTGCGGCTTGATGGCCATCCCTGTCGCGCTTCGTTCCCCAGGGTAACACCTCGAAACTGGATCCTTGTTGGTGGGTGGGGGTCTCTGCTGCCCTGCCACAGGGGGTAAGCCATGGAGATTACAGGGGTGAGGGCCTGAAAGAATGGGGGTGTTGCACGGCGGCCGGGCGAGAGCCGACCAGGGCCAGGATGGGGGAGAAAATCAGAAACAAACGAAAAAAAAAAAAAAGGCTGTTTTGCTGTAAGGAGAAACAAAATGTCTCCAACATTATAAAGGTTGTAATTTGCTTTTTTTTTGTTCTTAAGAGAATGTTAAAATTCCCATAGCATTAATTAAATTTGTCTTCATTCTCAACTACTTATTTTGGTAGCAAGATTAGTTTCTTGCAAAATCGACATTTCTCGTTATAAATCTTATTTCTGCTCTAGTAGAATATACTAAGAGAAGCTGACTGCATGGGATTACTGCAGTGACAGTGAGCTATGGCATGTAGCCTTTGGGGCCCCATACACAAGGGACATTTGCCGAGTGTTTGCAGTATATACTTATTGTCACATGCTTGTCATGCACCATGGGCGCTGTGAACCTTCCCAGCATGCTTCCATAAATATAGTGTAACTTTGTGCTAAATTAGGCTAGGTCACCATGCACAGAGCATGGCAACCATTGCAAACCCCATCTCAGAGTTTTGTGACACCCCTGACCCATAGAACTGTTGCAGGCAGGCGGTACACCTACCACAAAGCTGCGACAGGATGGAAGGGCGCTGTCAGGGGATGGAGATAGATACAGAACCAATGACAGATAGGAACTGTCAGGGGATGGAGATAGATGGGGGACTGATATTTCAATGGAACTGCACGGACTAATGAGTCTTTGGGGGGGGGGGTCCACTAGGTGCCTGGGATTCCTTGGAGTCTGGTGGGGGGGAGGGGTTGGAGTCACTGCATCACCAAGGACTTTTCAGTGGAGGGCTAATTTGACAAGAAATTAAGCCATAAGAGAGCTTAAAGGTCCAAAGCAGGAGGGTGGGAGGAGGCTTCCAGTGGTCAGTCGCCCCCAGTTCCTCATGAGCTCTGTCCTATGCTGAGACCTCTGTGGGTGTTGTAGTTCAATGTAGTAGTGGGTTAAAACCCCATTTGGGCCTATTAACATCTGACCAATTAATTTGCATTGTAACAAAGTCACCGTGTCCTCTTCCGCCTCCTGTTTATTGTAAACATATGTGGGAGCACAGCTGGTAGCTTGTTTAACCTTGATTTTGCACCACTGCACATTTTGACTGTGGATGGGGCCACCTTTGTTGGTCTTCACTAAGGACATATCACAAAAGGGGAACGTTGAATGACCAATAAATCCTACCACTGCAGGTCCCCTTCATTAAACAGCCATTATTTTATGCACAGTTGCATAGCTACTAATGGTACAGTGCATCATGGATAACATTTGCAACCACCATGAAGGAATTCGCTTAAGGCAGGTTGGTGGAATGCTGGAGGCCCTTTAGACAATGCAAAGGTTACATCGTGCTGCCATGCTGGCGACCCGGGTTCGGTAGCGAGCCTGGGGATGTCAGGATCAGGCTGCCAGGCTGGGTAGTGATCCCGAGGGGAGCGCGAGCCAACTGCGGTGGGAGACGGCCAGGACCCAGCACAGCCATGGTGATTCAGGGAACCTACTGTCTTGGGGTCATCAGCCCAGTGCACACTGCTGATGCCCAGGGCTGACAGTAGCTATGCCCGGCATCATGTGGTGGGGGGATCAGGAAAGAAGGCAGAAAACCAAGAAAAACCCTATGTGCTGTAACCACCATGAATGATGGTCTCTGTGGTCCTTGGGCCTTGCTTCATGTTCATTAGTGCCGGCCTCGACTGTGGGGGAGTGGCAGTTGGTGCTGGGTATCAGTAGGAGATTCAAGGGGCAGGACAGACACCGATCAGGAGCAGCTATATGAAAGAAAAAAAAGACACAAAAAAAAGCTATCCAAAAGCTGACAACATCCTGCTTTTGGGTCACCAGTATGATATAGCTGTCCCCTCAGCATTGCTCAGGAATTCAGCTTAACAGCAGTGATGGATTTTTGGATATGGTGAACCCAAAACCAAACTATTAAATATTGCAGGTAACTTTTCTGTGCCCTCAGGATGTGCCTGAAAACAGGACATTACAATATCTCACCTTTCCTAGTAAACAAAAAATGAATAAAATAAGTAAATATTTTTAACAAGAAAACCTCACTGTAATCTGCTGGGGCAAGAGCTATGCAAAAAATGTTTAGCCTGCAATGCCACATTTCAAAAAAGCACAACGTTACATATAGCCTCCTAACTCAGTGCATGATGGCAATGTAAGCAACCACCATGAAGTAATTATGGCCATAATTCCGTCATGGTGGGTGCTTGGTGCAGTGCTCTGCATTGAAATTATTTTGTGCGTTCATATCTACTTGTACAAAACTGTAGTATTAATGTCCCTGTTCAGAATAGTGTGCACAATTACGGTATGCATGCATGCGTATGACAGCATTATAGCAGCGGTCTGTAAGGAACGAGTTGAATTTCCAGGTTATTTCATGCATTTATTTTAAAGACTGCTTGGGGGCAATGCTATAGAAGTGCACTGGTGGGTGTGTGGAGAATAGGAATTGTAATAGATATTAACTGTTAGCTGCTAGCTTCTTTTTAAATTAAATACATTGAAGTATGTCATTTGTTACTTCCCCTTGGGACACCACTTTCAAAGTGAATTTCTTTTTTTTTGTTTGTGTGGGGCCCCTGCACAGAGGCAGTCCCAGTTGTTGCTGCCCACCTCTGTTACTATACCTGTTGGAGGCATTCTAGTAGATCTTGATATCAGAGGAATGCGTGCCATAAAGGCATGCTTTGTTTGTCCCCCCTTTTGTTGCTCAGTTGCCTCTGCAGCTGAACCCTTGTGTGGGAGGAGGGGGAGTGTACAACTGTGTAACTGTCAGTGCTGCTCGCGACCAGCAGGAACAGCTTCAGCTACTATAGCCTGCAACCCCCTCCCAATACCTGACAGCACACTCTTGTAACCTGCTCAGATCAAGGAAATCCAAATCTGGAACCTGGATGATTTAGTGCGTCACTTGGCTGGTCACTTAAAGATGTACAGTACTGCCTAGCAGGATAGATTCTGATATTTTATTAGGACTCTGTGGAGTGGTTTATTTATTGAAATGTTTCATCAGGAGGGCACACTGAACAACAAGTTGCTTGTCTCATGGTGCGACCTGGGGGGAGGGGTTACATAGGATTGTAAAGGATGATCAGTTACAACTGTATGTGGGTAGTACAAACAATACAACATTGTAAGATTGTGCAACAGTTGGAACACAAGGTATTGTGCAATAAACAGTAGTGGAACAATTGGGTAAATTACAATACATGTCCAAAATCATACAAAAGAACATATGAACGTACAAAACAGTAATTATGCGATAGAACCATTTATAGTGCATGAGTGTACCAGGAGGAGGCTCGAGGTAGTACGCAAGTGCTGTTGGCGTAAAAAGGATGGGGTAGGTTGTGCACACTGGTGACCCAGAAGGGCAGGTGGAGAAGATGGGGGGAGAGGCAAGAACTGAATATGAGGAGAAGGGGTAGCCTTTTTCTGATTTCCACCTTCAGGATGTAGAGAACCCTGCTTGGGGGGGGTAGGAAGGCAGAAACTGGAGATGGGGGTGCTGTGGAGCCGAGCAACATGGAGGTTGCTTGATCGGGGAAGTAGCTGTGAGCTGGCAAAATATACCTAAAACCTTTATCCTTTGGGCCAAAAGAGGCAGACTTGGTTTTAAATGGCATCGGAAGATCCCCTGCTACAATATGAAGAACCCCCGAAAAGAACAACACCAAGGATCGAGAGCAAAATCCAAAAATGCTCTGACCACTAGAACACCGCATGGCAGGCCTGATGAAACAGCAGAGGTGGCTTCCAAGGAGACCTTACAAACAATAGGTTCAAAACTGTCTACACTAATTAAATTGGTGACTGCAAGCTCCAATAAACTGGACGACCCGAGTAATCGAGTCACCACACTGGAAACAACAATGGAAGGGGTACAAACTACAGCTATAGATGCCTGTAAACGTGCTGATGCTGCTATGGGCGCAGTGTCCACAGTGATCAAAAAATGTGGGTCCTGGAAGGCAAGGTTGGAGACCCTGGAGAATGAAATAAGAGTCCCAAATATCCGAGTGCTGGGAATGCCCGAGGGCACCGAGGGGGACCATCTCCTGCTCTTTATAAAAGAATGGTTTGAGCAGCAGCTGGGTGAGGAGGTACAACAGAAGTTACTGTACCGCATTACTCCAAGTGGAAGATTGGAGGAAAGTACAGTTACGTAAGAACTTACCGTAACAGTAGATCTTCGAGAACAGCTCTTGCAGCAGGTTACACCATTAGGACTGAAGCCGGCAGGCATCAGGACCCCACGGAAAAATTCTAGCTAGCTATCTTCAGCGGGGACCGCCCCCAACGTCGGTCCGCCTCCGACGTCAGGTGTAGTACATAAGGGGGCGGTCCCGCCAGATTCCCCAGTTCTCCCGCCGGAGTCTTCCGGCCACAGGCTGACATCGAGATGGGAGACTGAGGATCCACCGTCAGAAGACAAAAGGGTATAAATCCCTGTTAAAAAATGCTTAAGCCATGCCCCCTCCAAGGGGGAAGGTGGGCGGGAAGGTACTTGCTGCAAGAGCTGTTCTCGAAGATCTACTGTTATGGTAAGTTCTTACATAACTGTGCTATCTTACTTCGAGACACAGCTCTTGCAGCAGGTTACACCATTAGGACTGATTCCCAAGCAGTAGCGCTTGCAAACACTCTGGGAGGAGGAAATTAGAAAGTTCATTCCAGGTCCTGATTCTAGGACAGGAGACCCTGTAGCACAGCCAGGCCGAAGCCGGCTCTTCGCCGTGAAGCGATGTCCAGGTTATAATGCCTGATAAAGGTATGTACAGAGCTCCAAGTGGCTGCAGCACAAATGGCAGAAGTGGAGACGTTTCGAAGTGCTGCAAGGAGGTGGCCACCCCTAGTGGAATGGCCCTGGACTGATCCCGGAGGGGCTTTTGTTTGATATCATAACAGTATGATATGCACTGGACAAGCCAGCGAGACAGGGACTGTTTGGATACTGGTTGGCCCATCATCCTTTCAGTAAAGGAAACGAAAAGTTGCTCTGATTTACGAGGCTGCTTAGTTCTGCTCAGGTAGTACCTTAAGCTGCGGTGAACATCCAGGGTGTGGAGCAGCACCTCTCCTCTATTAGAATAATTAGGGAAGTAGACAGGCAGGTCAATTTCCTGATTGAGAGTGAGTGTGGAAACCACCTTAGGCAAGAATTTAGGATTCGTCCTCAGGGATACTCTGTCCCGGTGGAAAATTAAATAAGGCTCTTTACACATGAGAGCATGAAGCTCAAACTCTTCTCACTGACATAACAGCAACCAAAAACAACGTTTTCCACGACAGAAAACGCAGCTCGCAATCCACGGCAGGTTCAAAGGGGGAGCGTGAGTTGCTCCAGGACAAAGAGCAAGTCCCATGGAGGCACTGGGTCCTTAATGGGTGGCCTAAGATGTAACACCCCTCTCAAGAACTCTCGACAGGCATCTAATTGTGCCACTGTGCACTGTCCCACCGGGAGGTGATAAGCTGAAATGGCACAGAGGTGCACCTTAATAGAGGAGTAGGCGAGACCCGAATGGAAAAGGGAGAGCAGGTACTCTAACACCGCTTTCACCGGACAACCTAAGGAGAAAGCGCGCGCGGTTTGCAAATTATAGATTAAAAACGACGCCATTTCATGGCGTATGCTGTATGCTGGCCGCTTCTGCTGGCTGCAGAAAGAACTTCCGCAACCTCTTGCGACCCCTGTCGTAGAAGATGGCTATGTCTCTAGGAGCCATGCATGCAGGTTCAGTGAGCGTAGTCTGGGGGACCAGTGAACCCTCCTCCTGAGACAAGAGATGGAGCTGAATGGCAACAGGAGCGGAGGTTCCCGGATAGCTGTATTAGCAAAGGGAACCAGATCTGTCTGGGCCAGAAAGGGGCCACCAGGATCATTGTTGCATGCTCCTCGCAGTTTGAGAAGAACCTCTGGATCAACGGGAAGGGAGGGAAAGGAGAGGAATCTGTCCGCCCAGGAGAGGGACAACGCGTCTTGCCAGAAAACACCAAGCCCTGGATCTAGCGAGCAAAAATTGGGCAGTTTTGCGTTGGATGGGGAAGCAAACAAGTCCAATTCTGGAGTTCCCCATGGAAGAAACAGATCCTCTGCTACCTCTTGAAGAAGTTCCCACTCGTGGACTCTGGCCTGGGAGCGACTCAGGCTGTCTGCAATTGTGTTGTCCACCCTGGGGACATGTACTGTGATCAGGTTTGCGCCGTGTCGGATTACCCAATCCCACACCCTCATGGCCTCCCTGCAAAGGGGGTAAGAGTGTGCGCCTCCTTGTTTGTTGAGGTAATACATCACCGCCGTGTTGTCTGTCTGTAGCAGGAGAGTACTCAGCGGGATCTCTGACTGAAATGCTTGCAGGGCATAAAGGACTGCCCTCATCTCCAGAACGTTGATATGAAGGTGAGCCTCCTGAGGGGTCCACGTTCCCTGGGACTTCACCCCATCCAGGTGTGCTCCCCACCCTAGTCCTGAGGCGTCTGTGGTGAGGATTACCTCCGGGGACGGCGCTATAAACGGAACACCCGTAGAGAGTGTCCCTGGGTCTAGCCACCATTGCCAGTCTCGAATCACGGCGTTCGTGATTCTGACTGGATGCTGCATATGGTCTTGCCTTTGGTCCCATTGCACCTTGAGCATCCACTGAGTTACCCGCATGTGGAGCCTTGCGAAAGGGACGGTCGGAATGGCCGCAGCCATGTGTCTGAGCAAGCGAAAGGACCGACCTGGCTGGGACGGTCTTGTTCGACGATGCTGCTCGGGCTGAGGAGTCCGCGGAGTCGTACGCGGCTCGTAGCACTTGGGTCCCCATGTCCGAACCCGTCCTGAGGAGCTGCAACATCTCCTCCTTCTGCTCACCTTCTGGCAACTTCTCAGCCAGATCCAGACCCTGCTCCCACAAGGCATTTTGGAACTGCACCATGTGGGTCAAGTAATACAGGGATCTGATGGCACAAGTAGCGGAAGCATACGTGTGCCTACCCATAGCGTCCAGCTGTTTGGACTCCGGGTCCGGTGGCAGAGTGCTCAAATGTTGCGGTCTCTGGGACCGGTCATGAGAGGCTGTTATGACCAGAGAGTCGGCCTGAGGATGCTGAGCCAAGTACTGGTCTTCCCTTGGAGCCTTGTACAGGTGGTCAGCTTTCTTCGGCATCGCCGGGAGTGAATGTGGACGCTTCCATGCTGCCTTGGTGACGTCCACGAAAGTGTCTACCAAGGGTGGCACCACCACAGGCTTGGGGTCCTTCTGCCGAAGATATTTCGCGAGGCGTAGCCTTTCGCGGTCTAACTCTTCCACATCCCTTCCCATGTTCTCTTGGATGTGTCTCATGATGTCTGAGAACGAAGGGTCATCCGGAGGAGACCTTGGAAGCTCATGTGGGTCCGGAGAAGGGATGTGGAGGGGAGATGGGGATCTAAATCCTGTTGAAAACTCTGATCCCGTGTCCTCCGTCGAAGGCAAACGGCGGCGTCTTCTGGGTCTCTTAGGGCTGGGTGACCCAGAAGAGGATCTGGACGGAGGTTTCCTTTTATCTGGTCTCCCCCTTGGAGGGATCCTGGGCTCCCGGGGAGGAGGTAACCGGCCTGCAGACCCGGATGGAGAAGGGGGCGCGGAAACCGGAGGAGTAACTGGCCTAGGAGGAGGAGGAGGAGGAGGTGGAAGAGGAGGTGGGGTGGGGACCACGTCCTTTTTGATGGTATCCTACCAGTAAGTGAAAAGCTCCTTAACCCCTGAGAAAGAAAGACCTGACGATGGACCGGGCGCCGGTGGTCAGTCGTCGGGTTCCGGCATCAGCTCCACAGGGACCTCGGGTTGCGGGGAGGGTTCCCTGGGAGGCTCGACAGGACCGGGGTCGCCCGTCTGGTCCTCGGGCTGTGTTAACTCCTCCTCTGTAATGGTCTCCCAACCGACGTCGGTCGGAGGCGTCGGGGCCCTCTTCTCAATCCGGACAGGCACGGACGTCGGTCCCCGTACTGGCGTCCGGGGGTGCGTAGGCTTGGCCGGCGATGGTCATCTGGCGGTCGACGGTTCTGGGGACCTGTGGCAAGAGGCCGACATCAGGTGGGTCGACGTCGGGTCCGACGGTCTCTTAAGAGAGGTGAGCTCCTTGGTCTTCCGCTGGGGAGGAGGAGGCAAGGAGGCAGACCTGACGTCGGGTTCAGAATGGCGGCAACCTGACTTGTGGTGATGGTGGCGGTCCCCCAACTTGACCAGGGCCTTAGAAGACGAAGGAGGCCTGGAAGTCTTGGCCTGAGAAGAGGAGCCCGCAGATTTTGTCACCGCAGCAGGGGGAGGCTGAGAACTGGCCCGGGAAAGCGAGCGGTCGGACCTGGAGTCGGAGCTATGAGAATCAGAGGCCCTAGATGGGGACCTGGAAGGGGCCTTCTCTCTATGCTTCTCTGAATGTCTACGGGCCTTCTCTGAAGAATCCCCCTTGGAGGCCATGGTCTTGAGTTGTTCCTCGAGCAGGAACGCCTGTAGGGCCTTCTGGTGATGGATCCGGGTTCTGCTGTTGAAGCCAAGGCAAAAGGAGCAGGACTGGGTGTCATGGCCTGGGCCTAAGCACCGGATGCAGGCCGAATGCGGATCCTTGAAGGGGATCTGCTTCCCACAGGCGCACTTCGAAGAATGACCGGAGGTTGGAGAGGACATCAGACACCAAACTGACTGAAGAAAAAACGAATTTTCCAAAGGAAAAACTTTACCACGTGTCGCGCACTAGAACTGTGAACCGAAGGGTCGAGACTTGCAAATCGACGGCGGGAAAGAACTGGGGAATCTGGCGGGACCGCCCACTTATGTACTACGCCTGACGTCGGAGGTGGGACCGACGTCGGGGACGGCTCCCGCTGAAGATAGCTAGCTAGAATTTTTCCATGGGATCCTGACGCCTGCCGGCTTCAGTCCTAATGGTGTAACCTGCTGCAAGAGCTGTGTCTCGAAGTAAGATTTGGAGGTCCCGAGAGCAATCCTAGTTGTTACGGATGGAGCTGGAACGAGAGATTTTATTATGGCTCTTGCAAGACACAAAGGGACTTTACTACATGAGGTCCAGAGAATCAGCTTATACCCGGATATCAGTTTTGCAATGAGGCAGAAACGCAAGCGATTCGATGGGGTTAGAGCTATGTTACGGGAGGCCTCAATATCACATGTATTGATCTTTCCCGCTCGCTTAAGGGTAGCTCACAAAGGAAAAGTCTGCATGTTTTCCGATCCAGCAGATGCCCTGAAATGGAGTCAGAAATTTGCGATTCCTCTGAGACGTTCTTCACCCTCAGATCATCAATCTTCGGATGAAGAGGATCCCTGAATTGTAGTAGAAGAGCCCTTTGGTGAAGAGGTTTTTGTGTTCGAGGATGTTTAAGGCTTTGAAACTTCTAAATCGCATTCAATTGGTACACTTCCTTAACGAGATACGTATATCTGGGTAGAGCATATGGTTCTCAAATTAAATAATGTCCAGGATACACTCAATCTCAGCAATTTCAGTCTTATGGACCAAATAAATGTATTTGCTGTTAAGCTGTAAGCTTTGAAAGTTACCTAACCTCTTTAAGGCTGTTATGTTTAGTTTGCATTTAAAATGCCAGCCACAGCCACAATTTCTTAACAATTTTCTTTTTTATAAATGATTATATGTGATCAAGCTTTGTAATGAATAGCACATATTTTGTGTGCCTGTACTAGTTAAAGCATGGTACCCAAATACCAAATTAGTATGGTGAAGGACTTACGTCATTTCCTCTACTGGACATTTTTGTTTTTAACCATGCAGCTCATGGGTTCGATCCAGTAAACTGGTAATTTAATGTGGGGATATGCAATTGATTTTTTTTAGGATTACCCTTCAAAGATGTATCTGTAAAGCACTAGATGATATTCTTGTATGTATTAAGAGGAGTGGCGCCCTCATAAGGAAATATGAAAATATTGCAATGTCTGTGCTTGGTAAACAAACTGTATGTTTGACTATTATAAAATCAATCAATCAAAGTTTTTATTTAACCAGACGATCACCATTAAGCAAACTCATTTTCGAGGTGGACCTGGGTTTGTTAACAAGGAACAAGGGACAATATACATGGGATGCAACACACAAGAAAATAATAATAATACAAATAAAGTGAGATACAATAATACAGTATATACAAAGTATCAGCAGGTAGCATTGACAGTAGTATATGATTGGAACGGAAGGTACAGCAAGTTTTGGGTAGGACACAATTTTTCATATAAGTGAAGAAATATACATAATAAAATGAAAATATAAAGTACCAAAAAAGAGAAACTGGAGATAGGTATTAAGGTGGGTTAAAGCAGGAACAGCTGAGGGAAAGGTAATTGTGTAGGGCAGAGGTAAGGGAGTAGTTGTAGGAGGAGTGTCATATTTCAGGGGGGAGGGAATTCCAGATTTTAGGGAAACGATGGGCGAAACCAGTCTGACCAATGAGGGTGAAGCAGCGAGGGACCGTCAAGGTGTGGGCATCATTTGATCTGAGAGAGTGGGTGGGGGGAGGTGGAGTGGAGAGAGGATGAGAGATAGGAGGGGAGCCCCCCCCAACCAGAATTTGGAGGATAATTTTGCACAGTGAGAGATGCGTCTGTGAGATAGTGGAAGGAAGGTTAGAGAGCATAGAGTTCACAGTGGTGGGAGTGGGAAGGGGAGTCGATAGCAAAGCAGCAGAAGCAGTTAAAGAGAGTGTCCAACTTGGTCAGGGAAGATTTGGGAGCAGCACCATAGAAAACATCACAGTAGTCAAAGATGGGGAGTATCATCTTCTGGACAATTTCATTACTATTAACAAAGTGCTTCAGCATCAAATCCTTTACTGTGCAGGTGTGACAAACCTGTCACACCTGCAAAGTAAAAGATTTGATGCTGAATCGCTTTGTTAATGGTATTTTAATATATAATTACTAAGGTCCCCATATAGCTTTGATTAAGTCTCCGTAGCACTGTCGTTTTGCTGATGTCATCACATACGCTCATAGCTGCCATCTTAGGCAGCTACAGGGGCGGCAAGTTTCAACAGAGTCTGGAGGTTTATTAACATTTTACGGAGCTCTTCTGAAGAGAGTGACTCAGGATTAAAAGCTTTTCAGACAAAAGAACCACAGCGTTTTATAGGCAAACCACTGACCTACAGTGCTGTGGTTTTGTTGGCCATTACTACATCCTGATATTTATGAGTCATTTAAATTATTATATTTTTGGGGGGGTTAAACAAATGATTTCGAGACCAACACCATGCTGTTAACTTGAGGTTGTGATGTCACTTGAGCATGTGATGTTATTTGGATTTGTTATGATGATGACATGGCTAAGATAGAATATGCAAGCATTTGTACATCTCACTTTATTGTAAGGCATCTTTTTGTCTCAAATATTTAGTCTGCCCCTGTATTATAAATAGAAACATAGAAGTTGTCAGCAGATAAGGACTGCTAGGCCCATCCAGTCTGCCCGTAGTCCCTATACATTGTATGTGGATAAATACAGAGAATATCGTATGGGGGGGGGGTCGTACAATTGAGTTTTTTTTCTTACACACCTAAGGTGTGTAGCACCATGTAAACCATGAGTGGTTTGTGAGGGTATTACGCACCAAGAGTGTGTTAAAAATAAATTAATAATGTACAACACCCCATAGTTTCTTTTATATAATTGCTGCTTCATGGCTTTCAGCTGACGGCTGTCATTCTCACTGTTTGATTGATGTCAGGTCTGCTTCTAGTTAAAAAAAACTTTGGTGTTAAGTATCACTTTGGAGAAAGTGCTATTAAGCTGAATGACTTTTGAACAGTTACTGAGTGATAGTGGATTTTGTGTGCATATCTGTGTGTGTGTGGGGGGGAGACGAGAGAGCTGCTCTCAGTTACACAGTGCTTCTGCTTATTGTCTGGCTGATATCCATGCTGTAGTAACTGAACAGTTATTGTTGATGGAACCCAGTTGTTATGGACGGCACCTGGTTATTATGGCATCAGAAAGTGGTGTCAGACCAGTCAGTAAATAAGATCTCCAGTAATTGTAGTACAGTATGTTACTATAGGCTATTACATATATCCTAATGAGCGAATAACGACCTACATCATAACTTGTGAGGGGCTGAGTTGGCTTATGGAGAGTTATTCCCTTGTGCCTGGAGCTAAATATGACTTTCTGCCTTCTCTCAATGTTTGTGCTTTTCTCTCACTCATTCGTTTGGATTCCAAACATCCAATGAAGAATGCTGCTTTCTCTGAAGTGTGCCTTGTGGGTTGCGATTAAGAACAGAACCTTTTAAGCTGTAGCAGGCACTAGTTTCCTTAGTTTCGTCTCACTAGTGATTCCTGCAAGTCTTCAAAAGCTTGATATATCTGGATTGAAATTTTGCTTTGTATCCTCCAACTTGAAGAAGAGTGTGTAACACTCAAAAGCTACAGCACTGCATACAGCATTCTCTAGGGAAAGACTGTGGACCTATAAGAGATATTTCCTAAAACCCATTTGTTGTTTTCTATGAATTGTTGACAAGGATGGGGAGATGCAGGGTCTTTTTGTAATATTTTATTTCTGTCCTTTCTTCCCCAGGCCAGCTCAGAGCCTCCTTTTATCACCCCAGCCCTCATCCCACTTAAAGAGCAACCCTCTGTTATAATAAAAAGCTTAAAAACACTAGATTTACACCGGTTATCTTATTGTCTCCTCCATCTACAACCTAGGTCCCTTTAAGCTTGCTGTCAAAGAACACATACTTGCCTCACGTTGTTGTCAATGCACCACCTAGTTTAGGAACCAACTCAGCAGGCCTAGTATTCATGGCTGCTAAATTTAACCTCGTGACAGTGCCTTTCTTGACAGCACATGCTTGTTAACTATGCTAGTTTCTCCACTCATTAGTATACTCTAAGTTGTTACGTCCTTAAGCATATCTGTTTACTGGTGTACTACTGTAAACTGTAGACTATCTGCTGATTGTATTATACAACCAAGCTATAAAATTGTAAAGAACCCGTAATACTGTGAGCTATTACTTACTGTAACTCTTTATTTGCTGTGATTGTATTTGGGATGTCTGTAATGTTTCCTGACTGTATTTGGGATGTCTGTAATGTTTCCTGATGCGGAGCCTTTGTAAATGAGTCTCTGACTCAAAGGTTGTAAATCCTGAAGAATATTAAATAAATAAAATAAAGCAATTATGATTTAACGTTTTTCCTTTTTAGTTTTTTTTTTTTTTTTAATTTTTCCCTGCTGCTGGTCTACTAAATAGTGTAGATAATTCAGCAATTATTTCATCATCAAGTATTTCACAATGTATCTGACTCTCCCCTACTAATCACACAATTCTGGCACTAATAGTAGAGGATGTGATGTGTGCTTCCACTGTGAACAGCCCATGAGAGAACAGCTTGAAACAGACATAAGGTCCTGACGAAGCCTCACATGGCAAAGCGTGGGGTACCTGAATGTAGACTGCTACAGGTGTGTCTGTTACAACTTTGTATCTACAGTGGATCACTTCGTAATAAATGGATTTGCTTGAACTACTTGGCAGTTAATCTTCACTGGAGTTATCCAACTCCTGGCTCTGGAGTGTGAGTACCTTATATCTGTTTCAAGTCACTTTTGGCCCACAGCCAGTACTCGCAGCCTGCTCTGGTTCGAGAGCACAGCTCCTTTGCTTGTGTACATGAGAGAACACCTTACTTGCCTCCTCCGCTGCTTCAGGATTGACACTGGCCCCAGGGAGCCTCACATTAATGGTGATGGGTCAAGGGCTTTGAGGAAATTACTCTGAAGGTTGTCCAGGCCTGTCTAGGGCCTTGTCATCTATATAAATGGAGCAGGAGGGGTGTTTTTTTTTCACGTAAAACGGTTGGGTGAAAGGTGAAAATACATATTTATGTGGGGTCTTAACCATTGATTGTTACCAAGTAATGGAATGTGGTAAAATTCTCTCAGCCAATCAGAAAGCAGCAAATTCTCTGCCCATTTTATAACTCCACTCCTTAAGGGTCGTCCTTGGCCTATTACATTTCATGTTACACATAAGCGACTTGGGTGAGAACATCAGTGATGCCAGTTTACATTTTTATGCAAATGACACTGCCTCGTTCCTCTCAAGGCCTAACATCAGCACTGTCTGCTCTGACCATCCAAACTGCATTCAATAAACTACAATGCAATCTTTTTCACTCGAAGTTACTTCTGTCTATAAGACCAAGGTAATGCTTTTTGCTTCATGTAATGCTACCTTGCTCTGTGCCTCAGCCGCCACTACACTATTAGGAGATATTGCGGGTAGTAGGTAAGTATAAATACCTTGGTGTATGGCTCGACAACATATTGTCTTTTTCTACCCACATCAAGGCGTTATGCAGAAAGCTATGGACCAAACTTGGCCTCTACTGCAGGCACTGCTTTCCACCTGATGTCTGGAAACATCTGGACAAGTTACCCTCGTACCTATTGCGGACGGTGCAAACCTAATTTACAGCTGCTGTTCTGCTACTTGTCTTTCCAAGTTAGAGGTGCTTTACCATTGGGCACTCAGGTTCATCACAGATTCAGTGCCTTGAATTCATCACTGTGCATTGCATGCTACAATCGCTGGTCTTCAGTAGCTACTTGAAGATTAAATAAATCGTTACACATTGGCATACAAGGTGCTACTAAACAAACTCCCAGGCTACATCACAGAACTCTTCCACACATCAGTTAGCAGCTATTCCCTCAGAAAAAAATAATCACATTCTCTTGGACATCCAAAAACGTGCTGCGCAGCTTGGAAAATCAGCAATCAACTGTGTTATTCCCACAGCATGGCACTCGTTGCAAACCTCTTTAAAACTTAACTCGCTTGTCAGTCTTAGTACCTTTAAAGCTCTAATTGAAGGTATGCACCGAGACCTGCTTCTGTGGATAAACCGTGCCTAATTTACTCTTGTCTTTCTCAGTTTGGTTACTGTTTGTGTGGCGTTGCTCCTACTGAGTATACCAGACAGCTGTCTAAATTTTGTGAATTTACTTCTAATTGTGTTTTATTATTCCTTGACTGTCTCTCTGTATCTGATTGCTCTATATTTTGTATTTACCTTGTATCCTGTATCATTGCTACTTGACTTGTGTGTGCTGTTCTACCCCAGGACCTCCTTGTAAATGAGCGTGCTTAATGGATCCTTTTCCTGGTGAAATAAGTAAGTATTAATCAACGACAAAGGAGGGCTCTACTAGGGAATTAATGCCTGGTTGGGAGGGGTTGGGGCACAAGGCCGTAGGCCGAGTGCGTCCATCCACCAACCAGGCATTAATTTCCGAGTAGAGCCCAACTTTGGAGTGGATTAATGCACTTGTAACATGGCAAGCACTAATTTACTACTCTTAAAAGTCACTATAATATGCCACATGGCAAGCACTAATGTACTACTCTTAAAAGTCACTATAATATGCCACATACATGAGCAGCAACTTATTATATTGCTTAATAGAATATTTTGTGCTGTTCAACCCTGTACTTTCTGAGTAGTCATCCATCTGCTAAGGGTGCGTGCACGTTGAGAAGGCAGTATCTATTTATATCGTGACTGCTGTTTCTTGCATGTTTACAACTCATGTTTAAAAACAGTATGCCACTACATCTAATGTACCACAGTACCTTTCTTTGCTACCTAGATGGCTGTCTTCACTTGTTTCTTTTGTTTACATTTATGGTTCAATACAGGATTCTGGGAACATAAGGAATATTTACATATCTTGCATTTCACTTCATTCGAGATAGCTAGGTATGCAAATATTGGTTATGTCCCCACAGTGCACTGATTATTTAAACTTTTTCCTCGTAAACACTGATCGCGGTCACAGTACTGGTAACCCTGTCATGGAATGGTTCTTGCCCTCCTTGTCCTTCAATGACTGCATCGCCTTGCTCACATTGCTCCCGGGATTTCTCCTACTTGATTGGGCAGCATTACATTACGATCCTCAGGTGCATACCTGCCTCTCGCCCTCGCTCCCCATGGGTTTACTCGAGTTCGCCTAGCAGCACGCTCCAGGTTTCTGTGGCTCATGCACAGTGCCAAGGGTGCTCTAATGGTTCCCTGTGCGCGCTCACTTGAATACCAACATGGCATCTATCGTGGAATAATGCCATGTTGCTCTTCTGCCATGTGACGCGATTCAGCCAGTTGCGTTACTTCTTTGCACTGCTGTGATTTTTGCCATGTTACAAATAACTACAAACACCACATACAAATCTCTTGTATTTATGTTACATGTCTGCATTAGTGGTATTCAGATTGTTCACGGTTGGATCGAAATAATGTCTGCCAGATAGCTGGCTTATCTGAATATGATAAGAAACCAGTCTAATCTGATTTTGGATCACTTCATGAGATCAGATTTAGTAACATAGTGATTTAAAGTCAGATGGAAATCTAGGTCTGTTATGTCCAACCCCCCACACACACACACACACTCACACACTTCGTAAGCTAGGATTTATCTGACCCCATAAAATTATTTTACTGTCCAGCATTATAAACACCTGCAAAAAGATGTTTGGGAACCATTCTGGCAACCAGAAAGCTGTTAACAGACATATCAGTAACTCCCAGAAACTTTTTGAAAAAAAATTCTAGTTGGCATGGTAAAACAGCCTACCTCATCCTGTTTGCCATCTTCAAAACAGAGAATATTTTAAGATATTTAAAGCCCACCCCACCCATCCAGTATACATATGTAACCTCCCGCCACTGGCACCCCCCTTGTTCAACTAGCAGGGCTGCTCCTCTCACACATGGCGCCAACGAGAGGGATGGGGATTGTCAATACGAACAGTTCTATTTACCAATACCTCTATTTTGTAGCCTGCCATCCTCAGACAAGCAAACCAAGTGTGGCAACTACCTGGCTCACACCTGGGGGGACCACATCAACCTGGGTCCCTGGGAGAAAACGTTTGCTCAGAATTATGCTAGGTTTGCATTTCTGGTCAGGCGCACCCAAGTAAATCCAGACACAGTGGAAGCAATAACAGTACTGTCCAAACCAGGTTGGTATTCTAGAGTGTGGCTTTTATTCACATACACAGAGAATAATACAAAGCGAAGATGGACCCCCACAGGGCTACTCCCACTGGTAATGCAGATTACTGAGGTACAGAGCACACACACAGAGAACCCTCAGGTTCTGAATGGAACTTGGCACACATGACCTGAACTGGTACACTTCCCTTGACTTGGTACCCTCGGCCAGTACTAGGAGACTTTCCCATATTTCAAGAGGAATTCTTGGTGGCTCCCTCAACCACCAATGAGCACACTCAGGCTCATGGAAAATCCAAAATCCCACATCTGGGTATTACCTTCAGGCACTGGCCAGGTGCACTGAGAGAAAATAAAGGTGCCCAAACTGAACCTGGAGAGGTAAACATGGTTACTCCAGATGGCGGAGGGTCTCCCACCTTTTGCTTCCAAATTTATACTCGGCCATTCATCTGGTTAATAACACCTTTCTCAGAAAACTCTTGTAGATGTTATCTTGAAATGTCTTTCACATTCAACATTCTACTTCTTACACCTCTGAGGTGTCATGAAATTAAACGTTCTGTAATTGGCAATGTCTTTACACTAGACCCCCACTTTAGCAGATGCTTTTAAATCAGACACAAACTAAAAGTTCTGTACTTGGCAAGTCTCTCGTCGGACTCCATAGTAGGCACTTTTACTAGAAACAGTCTTAAAAGATCTGTACTTGGCTAGTCTCTCTCCAGACCCCATAGTAGGCAGACACTTTTAACAGAAACAGTCTTAAAAGATCTGTACTTGGCTAGTCTCTCTCCGGACCCCATAGTAGGCAGACACTTTAAACAGAAACAGTCTTGGTGACAGAGTCCCTTTGTCAGAGAACAAAAACTCACCACAGGAATGCAGGCACCCCAGGGCTTTTTCCACACAAAAGTCTTGGGTACTCACAGAGCAAACAAATCTCAGGCAGCTTCAACACAATACATTCTGGACCAGGGGATTGCCCCTGAATCCTGGAATTCCACCTCCCCATCCCTCCGGGGATGGGCACTGGAAAACCCTCTGGAAATGGTCTCTACCACTTCACTCACTGGTCTTCTGTGTTCTTCTTCTAGGGTGAGAACACACTACCCAATCTCCAGAGGTAGCTCTCTGTCAGAGCTAAGTCTGAGGAGCTGCCTTCTGCAGCACTCCTCACTCTACAGACTCTCTCTCGAACTACTCACTCTAACCCAACATTCTACTGCTAACCCCTGCAGCTTGCATTCCATTGTGGCATATGCTGCTGTGAAAATTCTAAGGTGACATCATCACTCCAGCTCAACTGAGACTGAAAACAGAGTGTGACAGTGTGAAATCCATTTAACTGGCATCTCACACGCTGCCTCTCCCTGCCTGCCACTGATTCTAAGTGGGATTCTAGTAATCCTTGGGAACAAGGGGGTTACACATAATACATGTTCCTGTTAGCTATTTTTTCCCCACAACCATTTCCTCTTAATATACAAAAGGCCCCTGGAGTTCTCCTCCTTAGTTCCTTCTGTACTCCACTAAGGCATACAGCAGTGCCAGCCAGGGATGCAGTGCAGTAACTTGCAGTAAATAACATGTCGTAAAATACTGCCATTGAACTACACTGTTTCCTGCAGCATACTGCAGCATTTTGTGATATGCTGCAGAATTACTGTGTTGCATGCTGGCTGGCACAGCTGTACCTGACCCAGATACGTGCTGATACTTAAAACTCCCGTCACCCCACTGTGCCTTCCAATTGTGCCTCATAAGGATTAGCTTTCCCACAATCACATAAAAATACTTGGTGAGTCATAAAAATATTGAACTCGGCCACACCTTATCTGCAGTCCAACTGAATCACCGCCAAGTCGGCGGTTATACTGACTGAACTCTGCATGAGTGCTCCGCAACACACAATAGACCTGATGGATTGCAGATTTTAAACTTAAGTCTCCACTCAGCATAAACATCAGACACACAGTTACAAACCATAGTGCTGTGTTTTTAACATGAGATTATTTTTACCTCCTTCGTGCGGAGCGGGCTGGCAGGTCATCCATCTGCCAACAACAGCACCCCAGGACCTAGGTCCGGTCAGTGACTTGCTCACCTCACAGGCTGGTACACATAGTGTCCGCCCCCCCATGGGGGACCTGGATCCACACCTGGGGGTGCACCTCTCTAGCTCCTGGGGTGCAGCGCACGGCCATCAGCCGCCATGACCACCCCACAATTTCCTACCAAGCTTACATCCCCTGCTGGAGCCGGACATGCATTGACGTGAGCGCACTTTGTGTGCCAATGTCTGCTGTGCTCCAGACCCCCTTCTATGCGCCATTCCTGTAGAGCCCCCCCCACCCCAGAGAGAGGAGAGCTGTCATGGGACTCTTGATCCTCTCCCTTCCCTGCTGACCCCCGACGACCCAAGTCCGTTCCCAAGCCCGAGCCTCCGGCATGGCGCGAGATGTGGCGTCCAGTGCCTCAACCCTCAGCGCCACCAGGCTGGCCTATAATGCTGTGTTTTTATTGGAAGTAACTCTTCACTGCATAAACCATACAATACCTTTGAAACATAGAAAAGGCTGGCAGAAAAAGGCCCAGTAGTCCATTGAGTCTGTCCTTGCCTGCCTGTCTATTGAACTGAGCCACTGTCTGTCCCCCTGATCCCTTACCCCACATATCCAACCTCACTATGCCATATGCCTGTCCTGTCTCCTCTTGAACGCTCCACCACCACCATCTCAGCTCATGTGAATTCCTCTGGAAGTTTGTTCCATTCTGCTACCATCCTTCTGGTAAAAAAGTACTTTCTGACATCTTTTTAACCCTCCTCCCATCCTAGAAGGGGAAACTGTTACCAGGCTTGCGGGGGTTGGGAGCCAGGATCTGTAACACACTCAGTTCATGGGCTCATGGGCCATACAGACATCACTCAACATGGATTTAAACATGGAAGGTCTTGCCAGACTAACTCATTAACTTACTAAGCTTTTTTGTTATAGTAAGCAAGGCCCTGGAGGACAGTCTACCAGTGGATGCAGCGTATCTTGAGTTTTCTAAGGCCTTAGATTTAGTGCCCCATGTTGAGTTGATTAACAGTCTCCTGGCACTAAACATCAACCCCCAAATTATTAAATGGATAGAGGCATGGCTCAACCAAAGGAGGCAGAGAGGAAGCATAAGAAGGTATGTATCAGATTGGGGCAATGTTACCAGCGGAGTCCCTCAGGGTTCTGTGCTGGGCCCTGTGCTCTTTAACATCTTTGTAGCCTCACTTCAGACATCTAATAACACTTGGATGGCAAAATTTGCAGGTGATTGTAGGTGGGGGCCATAGTGAGAACAGATATAGATGCACTGGACCTGCAGAATGAACTGGACTCAATAAGCGAATGGGCTTCACTACACAAAATGCAATTTAATATCCAAAAACTTAGTGTTATGCACTTCGGTAATAATAATCTCCAAGTGACATACATATTGTGTGACCATTGACCTAAAAATGTTGAATGTGAAAAGGATCTAAGGAACTTAGTCACCAGTGACCTCACATTTAGACAACAAACTGCTAATGTAGTTAGTAAGGCCAACAGAATGTTACATTGTATCCTGCATAACATACGAAGTAAAGTTAGATCTATAATTCTGCCTCTGTGTAAAACTCTGGTCAGACCATTAATGGAGTGTGATGTGCAGTTCTGGTGTCCGTTTCATAAACAGGACATTAAACAGCTTGAGAGAATACAGAGAGTGTCACTCACTCCAATATGAGGAGCAACTAATGGAGCTGGACTTGTACTCACTGGAGTACCGAAGGCTCCATGGGGACCTATGCTTCGTATACTCTGTATTCTGCAATATAGATTTGTGGGAATGTGTAGGAGTGGAGAAGAAAGCGAGTGTCAGATCTACTAGATCCCATAATTATCAACTGAAGGAAGAACTATAGAAGTCTAATAAAAGGGGACCCTGAATCAACCAGAGAGTAGTGGCCTCTTGGAATTGGCTATTGCCCAAAATAGTTAATAGTAACACAGTGGCCACTTTCAAGAAGACAGATGCCCTATACAGAGTCACTGGTATACTCTAATTAATAGTAATCATGATTACTTAACAACGATACTTTATGGCGCAAGCTGCTGTCTCGTAACCCAACTTATGAAACTCTAGAATAAGCTATGGTATTCATTAACAACTATGTCATTACAGTTAATGCTCCCAGTAGCAGCCAGTCTGTGCAACAACTACTTTGCCCTTTTTGTACGAAATGTTATTAAAACCAAGATCTTTTATATTTTATTTTTTTTAGTTTTTTTAGTTTTTCAGGTTTGTTTATACAACCGTAAGTGCAGTAAGCAACTCCAGGATGTTTTTATTGTTATGTGATAAAAGCAATTCTAGGTGCTGAAGGCACTCAACCTATTATCGCATGCCTCATTACACACCTGGGCATGTTATTATTGCATATTGTGAAATGGGTCTGAAAAATGATGACTCCTGATTGGCCAAGAGGTACTTTCAGCTGGGCCATTATCCCAGCACAACCACCTGGCTGAAAGTAGTTCCAGGTCATCAGGACTAAGCACATGATTGATAACTGAACGCTCTTAGTTGAGAGCAAATGGCCCTTAAACATGGCTTCTTGCGATTGTGTTTCCTACATCATTGTGGGTTACACCCAGAAATGAGCCTGAGCTCAGTGGGCCTTTCACAGTTACCAGTTTTCAAATAAGTAAGTAAATAAACACAAGAAGATCCTACCTTAGACCCACTTCCACTAATGCCGGCTCTGTTCACCCACATCGTCAGTGATCTCTACCAACAGCTCCTAAATGTTGTTTTCCTTAAGTAACATTCCCATTCCTGATTGCCACAATGAAAATTACACTTATACAGCTCGAACTGTCTCACACATATTGCACCACAAGGACCTTTTTTTCTTTTTTAAACAACTAACAGGCCAGCTCCCAGTCTGGCTGGCAGTTTTGAAATCTGCCTGCCACTCTGCCCTTGTCTGACTGATGCCTCCTAAAATACTAATAAGAGGCAAACATGGCCTGATCTTTCCCGGCCTGGATGCTGTGCTAGCACCTGATCCACCCAGCAGCAGCGGCAAATGTCGTCTCCTCTGCCAGCACACACTAGTGGCTGAAGCTACAGCCTACCTTCCTTTTTCCCTTACTACTGCAGAAAAAGAAACTACTGCTTATATGCAGCATTGACACCACGTGCTGGCAAGGTGAAAAACCATGCAATGTCCAAATTGGACTATTTTTTGTTTTTTGTGTTCCCTTGTGTGTGCGCAAGAAACATTTTGCCTTGCTTCAGAGAACAGCATTTCAGAGGTGCATCATGGACTAGCCCAATGCAGAGCAATCTAATTGGGCTCATCCCTGACAGACCAATGACCATGCAAGCAGATTATGATGGTGGTCAGAGTTCCATGGGCATAAACTTTGTGTACTTGAAACGAATGAAGCGCCCCAATAAGAGAGCATTCAGTACTTCCATTTGCATAAAGTTGTCTGGCAAGCAGCTGAGCGGCTTTATGTACATCACTGCATGGGAGGGCTAAAGCCCTAGGCTTGTGAGTGCACAAGAAATATTAGGCATCCAGTTAAACCCTTCTGCCCCCACCCTCCGTTCCCCGTCCCAGCACCCAGGCATCCAGTTAAACCCTCCTGCTCTCGCCCTCTGTGTGCTGTCCACCCCCACCCTCCATTCCCCATCCCAGCACCCGGTGCCAATTAAATCCTCCCACTCCCTCCCTCTGTGTGCTGTCCGCTCCCATCTTCTGTTCCCAGTCCCGGCATCCAGTTAAACCCTCTCACTCCCTCCCTCTGTGTGCTGTCTGCCCCTACTCTCCGTTCCCCGTCGCGGCACCCGGCATCTGGTAAAACCCTCCTGCTCCAGCCAGAAAAAAGGTGTGAACAGTGTCGCTTTTATCTTATCTCAACCATTGTTTGTTCTAATTTGCCAGTCCACTGCTGCCAACCAGCAAGTTCAAGGCCCGGGGTCACGATGGGTAAGTGCACATTCTAGCTTTCCCTCCACTGGAACTGATATCTCTCAACCACCAAAGATGAACTGCTGACCTCCAGCTGCATTCTGAGCCCCCTTGAGTGTCTTCACCATTCGAGTGGATTATGGGAAGGGCCACAGGAAAGGCGTGCATTTTAAACTTTTGGACTTTTGTCTTATTACATCCAATGCATGTTCCAGAATAGCAGTCCACCACAGCCAGCCAACAAGTTAGAATAAAAAATAAAATAAAAATAAGTTTGAGGCCTGAAGTCACGAGGGATGAGTGGACATTGTCACTCTCCCTTCCCCAAATGGACACCTCTCAACCATCAAAGATGGACTGTCGACCCCCAGCTGCTTTCTGAGCCCCCTGGAGTGTCTCCATCAATCATGTTGGTTGTGGGCCTGGCCAGAGGAAAGGTATGCAATTTGAACTTTGGGATTTTTTTCCTATCTCAGCCAGCTCCCATTCTAATGTGGTGCTTTTTTCTTATCTCAGCCTGTGCCAGTCCACCAACACCATCCAGCAAGTTCCAGGCCTGGGGTCATGAGTGGTGGGTGCATATTCTAACTCTCCCTCCCCCTGTAAGGATGCATTTCAACCACCGAAGATGAACCGCCGACCACAGCTGCATTATGAGCCCCCTGCATTGTTTCCACCAATCAGCTGGATTGCGGGCAGGGTCAAGCCTCCACTTTTCCACTTGTAGTACACAAGCAGTCCTCTGCTGCAGTCTGGAGTGCTAAGGACCACATTGCAAAGGACATTGTTCTGAAGGAGTCCGCCTGAGGTCAGCCGTCAGCTAGTCATGCTGCTCCTGAGTCTGTAAGTTCCATTCAGTCTGCTGTTTTGCACTGCCTGTCTTAAGCAAGCCACCCCTGATACTTTTGACTCTTGGCAGCACCCATCTTGGTCATCCAGTCTAAACTCTGCATATGTCATTGCCAGCTGTTCCTGGGTATTCTTTGCATTTTTCATTGCCAACTGCTGGTGTGTTATCACTGATTAGTTCACTGATTTAGCAACACCCTATCTAGGTTACCTTAAACTCAGCCTTTTCATTGACAATTATTGCTGTGTTATTACTGCTTAGCTCAGTGCTTTAGCAACACCCTGACTGGGTTACCCTAAACTCCACATTTTCATTGCCAGCTGTTGTGTATTTACTACTTAGTTCATAGCTTTAACAAACCCTATCTGGGTTATCCTGAACTCTGCATTTTTATTGCTGAGTACTCACTGTACAGTAATTAATTCTAGTTACTTCTTGTCTGGGCTACCAAGTACTCTACACCTCACCCTGCTATTGTGCCGAGTATTTACTCCCTGTCTGTAGTACGGTAACACCCTCTTGTTTTCCCATAACTAGTTACCTTTGCTAATTTTGTTAAATTTAATTTGCACAGTTAATTGCCTTACAGTTCAGTGTTTTCACCCACTTTTATGTTGTCTTGTGTGCAGGCGCTAGCAACATCTTGCTGTAGTACCACATTGAGAGGTGTGTCAGTGTTGGCGAATGCAGGGCACGCTTTAGTAGGTGCTTCCCTCATTCCCCAATTAGCGAGCATACTAACGCTGATGTGGAAATTATGCCCCATGATGTTCGGGGGGGGGGAGTTGGGCACACTGGGAGCCCACCCCAGTATGCCCAACATTTTTTTTGGTTCACCTGTAAAGAAAGGAAACTGTCCTTCGATGTCCATTTTTTGTTTTTCCCAAAAACCAAAATGGTCCCTTGTAGCCCCCGGCGCCCCTTCCCCCAACCCACACCCACACTCTGCGCACACCACTCCCTGCACCCCTCTCACCCCATACTTACCTCTGGAGGTCCAGCGCTGTAATCATCTGTGGAGTGGGACGTGTCTGGACTCTTCAAAGCTGAACTGCAAAATGAAGAAATGCCGGTAAGCTGTATAGTGGCATCAACGGGGGGGTTCAACTTAGGGGATATCACAGCCATTTTTTTGAATTTTGGCTCCAAATTTTCAACATGAGGTTCTTGGGACCCCACTTCATGAATACATGCACTGTTATCTCGTTATTCAGTCACTGCGTGGAATCACCTTTTGGGACTGATTAATGAAATGACTGTGCTGCTGTTCATGAGGTGGGTTCCTAAAAAGCCTATTTTGCAAATTTGATGAAAAAATTCCAACAAATGACTGCATTATGAGCATGCATTGTGCAGTTTCCACGCACGCTCATAACTTCGACAGTATTTAATATTTTCACTCCAGATTTTCAACATTGCCTATTTTTCACACCTCCTTATGAACAGTATAGCTGTCATTTTTCACATCCTGCCTGAAATGTGTTTTTGCACATCTGGCGCACAATGGCGCAGTTGCTGTGGGAAATCAACTTTCTGGACAGATTAACAAAATCACAGTGCCACTGCTCATGAACAGAGGTCCCAAAATGCCTATGTTGAAAATTTGGTTAAAAAAATCCTGAAAATAATTGTGTTACATACGTGTGTTGCGCAGTTTGTATGCACGCTCGTGACTTCACCAATTTTTCATATTTTCACTCCAGATTTTCAACATTTCCATTTTTTTACTCCTCCTCATGAACAGTAGAGTTGTCATTTTTCACATCCTGCCCAAAATGTGTTTTCGCACCTGTGGCGCCAAATGGCGCAGTCGCTATGCAAAATCACCTTTCAGCTAACAAACTGATAGTGCCACTGTTCATGAGGTGGGATCACAAAAAGCCCATATTGAAAATTTGGAGTGAAAATACCACCAAACGCCTGGGGCGTTAAGGTTTCCAACTATAAGGCCCCACCCTGTAGAGACAGATAGGCATCAGGGGTGTGACTTCGGATCATCGGCTGTAATGCTCACACCATTCCACCCCCACCCTGCAGCCAATGACAGGCATCGAGGTGTGCCTTGGAATCTTTGGCTCCAAACTTCACCCCATTCTCCTATACTGGACCCATCTCAGCATACAGTATTTCTTTATGGAACGGGGTGAGCGTAAGGCCCAAAGACCCAAAGGCACACTTTGACACTTGTTGGTGTTTGCAGGGTATGGTGAGGTAAAATGACGTAAGCGTTATGGCTGATGACCCAAAGGCATGCCCCAGTGTTGTCAGTCTCTGCAGGGTGGGGGTGGAGTTGGTGTCAGTTCAATACTTCACTGCCATTTCTATTATGCATCTCTCTAACTCATGCAGTACCAATGCCAATACCAGCAAGCAAATATTCGACATTGACAAATGCTTATTATGTTTCCTTGTGCATGCACAAGAAACATTTTGCTTTGCTTCAGAGAACGGCATTTAAGAGGTGTGTCATGGACTAGCCCAGTGCAGAGCAATCTACAGTGGGCTCATCCCTGGAAGACCAGTGACCACGCAAGCAGAGTATGACAGTGATCACAGTTTCATGGGTGTAAACTGTGTGTACTTGAAAGGACTGAAGTACTTCAATGAGAGAGCGCTTCAGTACTTTCATTTGCTTAAAGCCAGCTGGCAAGCAGCTGAGCTGCTTTGTGTATATCACTGCATGGGAGGGCCAAAGCCCTAGGGTTGCACGTGCACAAGAAACATTCAGCATCCAGTTAAACCCTCCCTCTCTCTCTCGCTCTGTGCTGTCTGCCCCACCTTCTGTTCCCCGTCTCTGCACCCGTCGCCCAATTAAATCCTCCCACTACCTCCCTCTGTGTGCTGTCTGCCCCCACCCTCCATTTCCTTACCTGGCATCCAGTTAAACCCTCCTGCTCCCTCCCTCTATGTGCTGTCCACCTCACACTCTATTCCCCATTCTGGCACCCAGCATCCAATTAAATCCTCCCGCTCCCTCCCTCCCTCGCTCTGTGTGCTGTCTGCCTTCACCCTCCGTTCCCTGCCCCAGCACCCAGCATCCAATTAACTCCTCCCTCTCCCTCCCTCTATGTGCTGTCTGCCCCCACCCTCCGTTCCCTGTCCCGGCACCCAGTATCCAATTAAACCCTTCCACTCCCTCCCTCAGTGTGCTGTCCACACCCACCCTCTGTTCCCCGTCTTGGCACCTGGCGTGCAATTTTTTTTTTACTTGCCTGTGCATACATCTAAGGGAGGGCTTAAGTCGAGCAGGCGATGAGGCAGGGCAGGTGACAGGCGATGCCAGAGGTTCAGTGAACCGGGCATGATCGAGGGACAGGTGTGAGGCAGCAGACAACACCACCAGCAAGCAAGCAGTCATTCTGTAGTGGAAGAACAACAAGCCTGGAGCCAGGACTCCAGAAGGAGTGAGGATGACTGAGCAGTGCACCAAGGAGGACAGGTCAGATTAGGTCAGGCAGGCAGCAGAAGAGCGGGGGGAGGGAGGGAGCCAGGCCTAGTGGGTGACTTGAGGGAGCCAAGCACTGGGGTACGGTTGTGACACTGATGCAAGAAAAAAAAATATTGCACTGTTCTTCCTTTCTGCAGTACCAGTAAGACTTCCCACATAGTAACCACACAATAAGATCCCCCCGACTGCCAAACCTCAGAAATGTGTTCCCTTATCTTTATGACATTTATGACATTAAGTTTCTGTATTGCAATTTTCAAAATATTTATCCAAATTAAAATGGCATGTTTTTTTTTCTTTCTGCAGTATTTGTACATAGTTTTGAGTTTCTGTTTATATAAAAACAGTAGCATATGAATACTTACTATGAATGGCATGTATTGTAGTACATAGCCTTACTTCTTCTATCTAGCCTGGAAATACCAGCCCCAGTGCAAGGATCATATGTTACTGGTTAGCCCAGTCAGTTCCACTGTCCCCTTACTGCACAGTAGTACTATTATAGGTATCATGGACACGTACAGTAAAATACCTGTGACAGTGGTGATAAAGATGCATAATAAAGAAAAGTAATCTTGAAGCTAGGGTAAAACTGAATAATGTTAACCAAATGAAACCCTTGCAATGGCAAAGGTACTTGCAGGATATATAACCAGCCTATATATCTCTAATATGTTGTAATAGGATGTATGGATAGTTACATCTCCAAATGTATTGTTACTATAGAAAAACAGTAAAACTGTTTAACTTCAAAAAAGGTAGGAAGACATTATTTTGATGGCCTTGTGCTTAAAATGATGATAATATGCAATACCATACCTAATATAGTGTTTACAATCAATAGAAATCAATTACCTTGGTTTAATAGCTACTCAATAATTTCACTTAAGTTCCTCTGGTGTGGAGCTAATCCACGTATTGCCTGGACAGAAAAAGTTTAACCCTGCCAAATCTGAATGGGGGTTGGGATGCCATAACCGGTATAATTATTATACAGCGAATAGGATTGTGAGAATTTATGGATTTTGGAATCCCTCAACCGGCAGTAGTCAGAATATGACGAAGTATGTGGATGGTAAAAAACTTGATTTCTCTGTAAAAAAGTTGAAAGGTATGTTACTTTACCCTGATGTCTATAAAATCAATTAACCCCTGTTATTAATACACTTATTAATGGAATTAGATTATGGAAAACACATACGCCAGATAATATCCCTTGGTTACAGAACTCTGAGGTACGGTGTAAACAGGATAAAAGGGGCAGGACCTAATATCTGGAGAGCTAAGAATGTAAGTATATATTGTTTGAGGATCTGTCGAATTATATAGGTTTTATACATTGGGATGAAATGAACTAGACACATAATAAAACGTTTAACATGAACTTTATTGGATATGAATGGTTACAAAATAAAACGACAACAACAGCAACAAAACTATCAAAATAGTGATCAAAGGAAGGATTAACCCACAACAGGGTATGGGTTTACTGAGCATTAATCCACACCTGGAGGGGGTTCGCCTCGTGACTTCAACCACCCAGGCATGGATTAATGCTCAGTAAACCCATACCCTGGAGTGGGTTAATCCTCTCATAAGATGGGCAGTGTTTTGTTAAGAGTTTTACCTAAAGAAACAGTAAAATAAAGCCCTGTGAACATGCAACTGTGGGTATATCAGGGATTAATCAATGGTCAGGTGATCTGTCTGGACAAATCAGAAGACAGTATTTTAGGAACCCATGTTATAAATGTAATTAAACAACAAAAAGGTAAATGGGATCAAATGAGAGAAAACTGCTATAGTGTATGGTGGAATGTTGTTCTCACCAGAAATCCAGCCTTTCAAAAATGCTGTTCAACCACAGTCAGCAAAATGAATGGAACGCTGTACTGACCGTACTTGCAGAACAGTGTTCCATTCATTTAGATTTGAAAACTTGAGCCGGTGGTTGAAATCATGAACAGAAAACCGCTACGTGTCAACAGTATTCACAACTGCCTGAAAAACTAATGCGCCGGTTTTCTGAAATGGACACTGTTCATTTTAATGCAGGATCAATCATATAGTCTACTTTACTTACAGTTTTCTCTGCCTCAGGACAGTCATTTTTCTTGCTAAGCGAGACGTCTGGCCACCATGTTTTTTTTTTCTAAATCCCGCCCACAGCAGAGCGGCAACCAGTGGGCATGTGCTCTGCTATGTTAGGGACGCCCAGTCCCTAGCAACCACCCAACTCCATCTCCTAGCGAAGGGAGACACCAATTTCTTTATCTACGACTTAAATACAGTCTGAAAGCCTAAACATTTTTTAAAAATAATTTGAGGGGCACCATACACTATAAAAAATACAGGATGGATAACCCCATGCAGAACCGTGTGTTCTGCCGCCTCGGGGTCTGATTCCCAAGGACCTCTCAAGCTTCGCTCTCGAGATCACAAGGAATCAGACCCCTCTGTGGCAGAATATACCGCTCTGCATGGTTACCCATCCTGTATTCTCTATGAAAGTCATATATATTAAGCAGACTGGGTGGGCCATGTGCTTCTTTTCTGCTGTCAGCTTCCATGTTTCTGTGTAATTAATCATGTTGTTGGTGTTGGCTCCTGGCATGCATCCTGACTTTTACCAGTTTGCCACTCTTTCTCTTCCTTTATTTCAAATTCTAAATACACCCATGACACACACACCATGCAAGGAAACATTTAGCATTGACAAATGCTTGTTTTAAGCAGGGACGTACTGAGGAGGAGGGTTTGGAGGTTGACCCCCCCCCAAAAAATGGTTTTTCAGCACATTTATTATTTTGCTGATAAATTAATCTTAGCCATAAGTTGGTTAGGCTGCTTGTTGTATTTAAAAAATGCCAGTTTTCTACAAAACTAACTAACCTGGTGCGTGGTTGTTGGTGCCAACACCTCAAAGGAGATCATTATCACTTCACTGGGTCTGCCTGTGTATGATTGACTATACTGGCTTAAGTCCACTATTTGGGGATTTTTGTCACAGTTGCTATGGCAGCGGCATGTAACACAAAAATCCCGCAGCTGCATACCAGGTTAGTTTTGTAGAAAATCAGCAAGTGGTGGACATTCCTGATGGAAACCAGGCTAGGAGAATCCTATTGCCCAGCAGCCCGGGACAACTGATTCGGTCACCAGGACAACTAAAAATTTATATTGGCTGCCTGCAGGGCAACCATAATACAATGAACCACAGTAGAGTAAATGGAGCAGTCAGTGCACTGGCAAGGGACCACGCATCGGGACTGATGATTTTTTTCTGGTTAACTTCTGTACGCTCGTGCTTGCGCTGACATATCTTGGAGGGGGTGGGCAGTCATAGGAGCTGTGGTGTGCTGCTGTGGATCACAGGACACTTGAGATGAGAAGACTGCATAGAAGGATGTCAGTTGACACGGGGTAACCCAGAGCGTGATCCCAAGATGTGTGACCCTCCTCCACAAGTCCCAACTGATTGACATACTGGGACATCCAGTGAGAGATGGAATGACACAGGAGTCAGGTAGCAGACATCAGTGGGATCTTATGGTGTCCTTTTCCTCTGGTCCCCTCCCACCTCTAGGTGCATGTCAGCTCTACAGCACGACACATAGCCTGTTTGGTTGTGTAAGAGAAAGTTGTAGTGTGTTGCCTAGAGATCGGGGATTTGGTCTCCGTCAAGTTTGTTTAGCAGAGGAGTGGAGAGGAAACAAATTGTACTTAAATTAAAAGCTCTTTTAAGAGCTAATCACTAGACAAAAAAAACTTGAAGAGACTAAGATGAGTGCGCAAAGGGAGCAGCAGGCAAGAGAAAGAGAGGGAGAGAGACAGCTAGGACAAGTGGTGGTGGAAGTGCTGGATGGGAGGGAGCAACCTACAAATGAAAACTTAATTAAATGAAAAAGCTCTTTAAAGAGCTGAGAGATACTGCTTTCTAAAGCTAGTGTGTGTTGATCATAAATAACTGAATGAGGCTGAAAATAACTGTTCAATTCCTTGATTCTTTCCTTTACAGTCTGTCTTGACATGACATGTTTGCATACCCCAACCCTCCCCCACCCCGAAACAAAGTTTTCATGACATCTTTTAAACTTTAATTTTACTTTTTTAAAATATGTTTGTCAATATATAATAATACAGAACATTTTTAAAATACTATGTACTGGGGGTGCTGTTGACCTGTGTGGCTGCAATGTTTTCTTGCTCTGACGGTGAAGATCTAAATAGTCTAAAATTCACTGTTTAGAGTGTTTTTTTCAGCCAAACTAATAACATTTTCAAAAAGAACAGCCAAAATTGCACCAGATGGACAACCCAAGACAAGATTGTGGTGGAGGAATGGGAGGAAAAGGGAGTGGAACTCTGCAGCCTCCGAAGTCGGATCAACCAGCACAGGCCACAAATTTAGTAGAAGCCGAGGAGACCATGTCATCTTTGGGAAGCAAATTGCTGAGACTGATATCTTCAGTTTTCAACTTAAACTCTAAATGGACTCTTTTGGGTCAAGAGTTATGGCAGTTGAGACAACAGTTGATCAGCTCAAAATTGAACTTTGCGATGCTAAGAGTTAAACAGATTTGACCTCAGCTGCAACCACACTGCTGAGCAAAGAAAATGACCATTTTAGGGCCCGTCTGAAGACTCTCAAGAATCAAACTCAAGCCTCCCATGTTTGCATACTTGGCCTGCCAGAAGGGATTGAAGGCGATCATCCCCTTTTATTCCTGCTAGATTGGCTTAAAGAGAAACTTGTACCGGGAAGGTAGGATCTTCATTTTAACCTGCAAAAGGCATATTGCATCACTTCATGTGGTTTCCTTGAGCAGTCTGATGACCCACTTACTTTCCTGGTGGTAACTGACGAAGTGGGGACCAGAGATAGGATCCTAAGGCTGGTGAGGCAGGTGGGCCCTCTCATTCAAGATGAACGCTCAGTATACTTATTTACTGACATCAGCTATGCGACCAGAATGAGAAGGAAGAAATTCGACAGAGTTTGTCAGAAGTTGCGAGGTGCTTCAATACCTCATCCAATGATTTTTCCGGCTAAAATTCGTGTCGTGCAGGACGGTAAGTTCTGGATTTTCTCAGACCCCTACAGAAGCGAGCAAATGGGCCACCCGCCATCAACCCAGACATCGGAATCAGAGGCCTTCAGATGGAAATAGGAGCTCTGATATGGAAAATGAGGAAGATCCCTGAATTGAGCTAAGTATAGCCTGGACTATATATATATACATATATATATTTTTTTTTTCATCAAGCCCTTTACTGATGACTCGAGCGTAGAGTCGAAACATTTCGAATTGCGATCTCTTTACAGCTTGTTATAATTTGTCTTACAGGGCTGAATTCAACAGTTAATAGCTCTCCCTCGTACTGAGGGAACTCTAGTAATTCCTTTAAAGAGCTGAACTGACTGTGATCGAAATGTTAGAGCGCACATAACCGAGTGCTGTTCATTCTTAATGCTCCGTATCTTAAATGGTTTGAGTTGAAATGTTAGTAAGTAGACTGATACTACAGTGTTTAACATGTGAGTTGGAAGTTAGAAATTCTTGTAAGCCTCTACTTAGGTAACTTAAATAGTTGGACCAATAATGTCTTATTGAATGGATCTTGCTACCTTATACTTTCTTCTAAGGGTATATCCTACTTATTAAGGTTGTATATAGTATGACACCACGTGCTTGGGACTTCAGTTAATTGTTACAGTCATACTGCTCATGGGCCTTCTTTTGCAGCATATATTTGGACTTCATAGAGTCTTAAAATAAGTAATCCCCCCTCCCCCGACGTAGTATCAGAATATCTTCGATGCACTCATCCTTTTAATTAAGGAGGCTGCGACCTCTGATCAATAATTGTATTAATGTACTGGACTGTCTTTGATATGGAATTGTAACTCTGTATTATAAAGAGAAATTAATAAATATAAAGTACAAAAGAAAATGCTATGTACAGCTTACAAATGGGAGAGGCATTTCATAATCGCAGGAAGGCACTCCAGGGTGTGCATTGTAGTGGGCTAATGACCCTTCTCGAGTCGTGGAAGCACTCGGCTTCTGTTTGGGCTTCAACCCACCCAAGGTGGGCCATTGTCCCACCTTATAAAATGAGGGTGGGGGGGATCTAGTGATATAATTGATCAACAGCTGTCCAGACCTGTGCATAATTGATCAATAACAGCAAAGGTCTGGAAAGTGCCTTATAAGTATTGGAGTTTGTTTTCTAGGCTGACCTAACTGCATAGAAATTTCACTACTCTACTTTGGAATTCTCAGTAACTGTGGCAGTTGGTGGGGGAGGGGGAACAGAAAAAAGGTTAAACTAAAACATGGATGATGACGATTTATTTATTCTTAAAGGATACCTAAACCCTTATTTTATGCTGCCTGAAATTGCAAAATCGGGCTCCATAGGTTTGTTAAGAAGAACCCCCTCTGTTAAACAGTTCAGTTGCTTACCTCTAAATATGTACTGTAGTTTAACAAGTTTTCGTAGCTTTTAAAAGTGGTAAACAAACCCAACTCTATGCGGAAGCCAGTGCCAAGAATAGCTCTGAAAATGTCCAGGGCACCATACAGAATGACGTCATTGAAGCAAGACCACCGACGAGCATGTACTGAATTCATATGGGAACTCTGTAAAAATCTCTGTATTTCAGCTCTGTAATGCCTCTTGGGATACTAATTGGTGCCAAATATCTATATTAGCTTGTAATACATGTATTTGGTACCAGTTATTATGCAGAGGGGCATTACAGATCTGAAGTTTACAAAAAGACAAGGCAAGCAACAGCCTTTTGCTGGTGATTCTAAAGTCAGTCTCTGAAAAGTCATGCTTCCATTGTATAAGTTGTGTGGACTGCTCTTGTGAAACCCCTCGTTTTGTGCTCAGCAGTACAGTTCGTGTTTAGTGGAGTGATTTTAACAGTGTTCATATAACCCCTAGGTGGCGCTATTTCTAGGGTTACTACCCCGCCTGATTTCCTAACAACAGGTTGAGGGGCCTGGGTCCAATATTATGGTGCCTCCACGCAGAGTAATAATAGTGGGGGTACCTACCTAGCCTGGTATAGCCCTCTGGAAAGCTGTAACCACCCACACTCCCTCCCAGTGGTTCTGTACCTGTAACAGCAGTAGTTTGCACACAGTCAGTAAATAGCAGTAATAATGTGCACACACCCTTCACACTTACCACCAGGGTTGGACCTTCAGCAGTTTCCCTGGAGATCCCCTGAAAACTAAGGTTAGCAAGACAACTGAACACTTTCAGTGCTGTAACCCAACTAATAATATGCACGTGAGCCAGGTTAAATGTGAAAAAAGACAATCAGATTTATTCAGGGGTAGAGAACAAGGAAGGGGCATGAATTTTGTTAAGTGACTGGTAATCTGATTTGATTCTGGTTGTTGGCATGCACTTTTGAGTCCCATATAAACAGTTCTACAACACTGGGTACCCAGGATAAGAGGTTGGTAGCCAGAGGTGTTGCCTGGGGGTGGCCAGCATTGCAGCAGATGTTGGGGCCCTTGATGAAAAGAAAAGGTAGTCAATATACACAACAACAAGGTAATTATTTGTAATCCTGGCCGGTTGTCCCAGTCTCGTGAAACCCAAGAATTTGGAAAAGAAATTAGATGATACCACAGACAATTACGTGACTTGTTGCAGGGAGTTACCCTGAGTGTACTCACGCTACCAGTTGGCTGGAGACGATGTCCTGACGAAATGAAGACCTGAGGTTGTAAGCTGATGCACATGGGGAAGCAGGGATGACATGACTCATCTCCACTTCACAACCTTTCCCTGAAGGTGGCTGCAACCTGCGATGCTTTTGGCTCAGGGGCTGGATCCCTGAAGCTGGTCTCTTGCCGATGACACTGAGACTGGCCCACAAACAAATGGCATGGGTCTGTTTTAACAAAAGGCCTACGGCTGGATCAACACTTTTTGCAAAGTTCAGTTCACTTGCTGGTGGCCCTTCCCATCGGCCTACAGTTCAGACAAAAGTACACTTGGGCTCCTTTCTGGCCATCAGGAGTCCCTGAGCAGCAGATGTTGATCCACAATAAACATTCAGCACACTTAAAGGAAACAACCCTTAAGTTGCTACCTCTCAGTTAAGTTCCCGTCTGGCACGCAATTTCCAGTCAATTCACTGAGCAAAACCTCCAACTGCAGGCAAGCAGTTCCTGCCAATTAATCCTCAATTTTCGATCACCGGGTAACACACACAGAAGCAACTAGGTCCCTTGCAGGCCCGAATTTCCACAGAGCCAGCCTGGTAGTTCGAGTTGGAGTCTCAACACAGGCCTGAATTAAACTGTAGGCCGCTCTCTGCAGTCCATCTCAGTCAGGTCCCTCTGCAGAACTGCCTGGAATTCAAACTGTCCCTCTTAGGTAAAGGCAGCAATTCTTGAAATCCGATTGGCTGTTTTGGCTGCCTACAGTAATTCAAGTCCTTTTATTGGCTACAGTTTAGACACCCAAACTTTATCCCAGATTATGTCACACAAGTCATTGCCACACTTCCAAGAGTCGCTGGTCGAAATCCTAGTTTGTGATTGGCTGATGCCCTCCCAAAATGGTGGCTACTGTTTAAGATATTGTCCCAGTTATGCAGTCCCACACTTTTCAAGGTCTGGTGCAGCCAGGAAATAAAGTATTTATTTACATTCCCCCCATACACTTGTAGCCCATACACTTTACTTTCAAATAAGCCCACTCTTGTTAAAATGCTTCTTGTACTTTTGCTGTCGCTGCCACCCTTATACTGTCCCCCAGGCGGCAGGCAGCAGTTCATAAATATTAATAGGGCCTATGAATATTAATGAGCCCTCGATTTAGCCCCTTGCTCAAACTTCATTTTAATACACTTAAGCGGTTTCTAAACCGCATTGCTAAGGTCACCGTCCCCCTTTTCAGCTTGCCAGGATACTGGGACCACCAGAAAACTCACCTGTTTTCCTGCAGAATAGCAGGGCAGCACATCAATGCACTCCTGGCACATACGCAGTCGACGGCAGCGCCAAAATAATGCCGGTGACTTGTGGTCAGCAAGTTTAGACCGAGCAGGGCTTAAGTAACCAAAGGAATGGTATGGGGCATTTGGGGAAGCAATGGGGCACCAGGAGGAGCTTGGGGGACACCAGAGCAGCAGGAGAGGAAATGGGAAACACCAGGGACTCGGGAATTTAAAAGTACACATCCAAGGGGGGGTTACATTCAGTCAAGATGCAGGGTATCATAGTTCCATAACCAAGAACCCGAGGTCCCTTGCTATAGTGAGTCCCTCTATAAGGAATTTCAGCTATACACACCTGGGATGGCTTCCACTGTTACCTAATTAGGCATATTAACACCTTGCTACAGTGAATAATTTATTTATTTATTATTTTGTTAACCAGGTTGGTGCACTGATCCAAGGACCTTTTCCAGGCATGGCCCAGGCCAGAGACTGGCACAATACCGAGAGGTCACAGTAAGGACAAGAAAATACACAGAGTTGTACAGTAACACTAACAGGCAGTGTAAGTCTACTAGCAATACAATGTTTGGCAGCAACAGCCACAGCTCAAGAGTTAACATTGACAGGTAACGAGTAGTATCAAACAAAAAAATATTCATACTGTTTACAATTACAATTTACAGGTATATTTACAATTAGCAGGTAGGAGGCAGCTGACTCTTGGGCAGGGTGCTGGACAGCAAGTCAGTCTCTATGTGGGAGAAGAAGGAGATGGCAGGGGGCAAAGGAGACCTGGATAGTCTGAGCACTAGCACCGGTAGTCTGGGGGCAGGAACAGGTCATGGAGGACAGAAAGTGGGTTTTTAGTAGGGTGTTTAAATTTAGCGGTGGATAGATGGAACGCAGTGGGGGCGGGAGATCATTCCAGAGGTAGGGCTCAGCAATGGAGAAGGCCCTTTGACCCATCCTGATGGTAATATGTGAGTGGACGAGTTGACGGTGGGACGAGTGGCGAAGGTTGTGGGTATGTGTCTTGGGGCATACTAGACAAGATAGAGGAGAGTACGTGGGGCAGTGGATGGCATCCTGGATGGTCCGGGCCAGTAAGCAGGAGCATCGGACTTGAGGGGGAAGCCAAAGAAGGACTGGTAGAAAGAGCAGTGCTGCGTGGTGAGAGGGGCATGAAGGACGAAGTGGCAAATCTGTTTGTAGGTGGTGTTGAGCCAGGACAGGTTGGTGTTGGAGGTAAGAGAGTACACAGGGCACCCATAGTCAAGGAGGGGGAGGAGGCTGCCACAGGCTATAGCAAGGGGAGCTTCAGGTGCGAGATGATTAATAAGGCAGTAGCAGAGTCCCAGCTTCTGGTTTATGTGATGCACCAGGGAGACAATATGGTCAGAGTAGCCACAATGAACAAATTTGCTAGCTCTAGAGGTGTTCATAATAAAGAGGGACTGCAGTATTTTGTTTAAATTGCTTCTGGTGCAATTTTTGTATCAGTTTAAAGCAGAGGAAATTGGATTACAAGTCTGTGCTGCACTGTATGCAGGTCTGTGGAAGCATCGCTTTTCATAAGGAAACTAAACATTTTTTTTCTGATGGTTTTCCTGGACCTGTTTTCTTGCATTGTGTTGCATCATCGCACACTGAACATAGAGGAAATGTATTTGTATCATGCAATTATTCAGAACAGTGTGCATTTCTCTTGTCATTGTGTCATAAGTCAACTGCAGGCAAGTCAATTTGTAGCTTAAAATAGGTTAATTATGGTGAATATCTTCAGTTCTATATGCCTGGAAACTGTGAATGAATTGTAGTATGTAGTATGATGGTGTTTTTTTGTTCCTGTTCCTTTTTAAGGAACCTATATAGTACGGCATGAATGGTAGTATATTGGCACAAAGATAACCATTTCATTTACTGCACTGGATACCTATAATTCAGAGGTCAGGGACACAAGCTCATTATTTTGATTGAGTGCTGCAGCAGGTTTTTTTAAGTTATAGGCCTTGTTTTTTTTTCTTCTTAGAACAAGGTGGAGCATTAACAATTAAACATTTATTTTGGATTGAGGAAGGAATCTTTGCGTCAGTGGCTTTGACAGAATGTTATAAGTCACCGTTTGGGCTGGCATTCTAAGAACAGCGAAACAGTAGACTGGGTCATTCAGTTCAATTATTAGGGTTCCTGTTAAATTACATTAAGTTCTGAAATACTAGAATAGTGATATATGATGTAAACAGAAATGTGAACATTAAGGCTGGTTGGCATTACGACCTAAAAAAATAAGGAAATCAAGAATTTAGGTCCAGCTGGATTACCTGTACCAGTTTATGGAATGCCAGACGTTTTGGAGTTAAGTAAAGTCGCACACACCACCAAAACTCACATGAGAAGAATATTTAACAAACTACAGGAACGTATATCCTCTTTTTTTTTTTTTCCCTATATTTGCTCTTTATTCATCCTTCTCTCCATTCCAGTCACTATTCTTCAGGGAGCCATAGACTAGGTATTCCTCAACTCCGACCTAGGTAACTCCTTTTGGGATCCGTCAGACTCTGCCCCTATCTGGCCGCAGTTTGTCCCCTGGGCTGGGAGTGGAGGGGACACTCCCTTTGTCCCCCACATAGTCCATTAGTGTGCGTCGGGTGGTCTTGATGGCCTTGGGAGCCTGATTTGGGAGTCTTGGGGCAGCATGGTCCCATCTACCGTGACCAGAGAAGGGTTTTCCTGCTTTCTGTTCCTCCCCAGATCGCTGGCACTTGAGGGAACTGTGGGCACGCTGAGACGTCCCACTGCTCCGATTCCGCCGACGCCCCCCAAATTTCTGCAGTTCCACTGCAGCTCCACCTGTGGTCACCCAGGTGGTGGTAAAGCTGCGACTTACAGCTCACTTCTCCCGGAGGAGGAGAGCAGCCCTCCGGGCACTCAGTCCTCCTCCCCCAGCTGGCCTTCCTGCATCCTGGGGTCGCTTTTGACCCGGGTTGCTGGCATCGTGGCGGTAGCACTACCTTCTCCGGCGGGCTGGCATAGGAACGATATCTTTTATTTAGATTCACTCCCTTAAATTTAGTTGGCATATAGCAGATTGCATTAGGAGTGTGTGAGTACCTTTTTTTCAAATACGTGTTGAGTGTTGGTATTGACACCCAAGATACCTGGCGACTGTGTGGCTGCCCTGATGGCCCAATGGCAGCATGTCGCACTGATGAGCCAGGTGCAGAAGTGAGCATGTGCAGTTACTTCAAGAGGCAGGATAAAGCCGAGACAGCTGCTGCTCGGCAGTGTGTCTTGGCTGGGAACTGTTGGCGGCAGCTTCTGCCACCACAGCGCCCCCAGTGGCTGGGCCAGGGAGCTTGCTTTTGCTGCAGGAGAAGCTGTAGCCATGCGAGGCCAACAGAGACACCGTCCCTTCCAGGGGAGGTGGGATGGGAAGAAATGCAGAAGAGAAACCCAGTGACCTTCTGAATGATGGCTGGGTTCGGCCTGATCAGGGCATATCCCTGAGATGGGCTACCAGCCATGGAAAAAAACCTGTGCATAACAACAACAAAAAAAAGATACCAGGCTGTTCATTATACAGTAATTCATTTTCCACCCTTTGTCCCCAACCCCTGTGCACCCTCAGATGTTTTTCTTTTTAAATTGCTTGCTGCAGGCACATCATTTCCATTAGACCCTGCTCGCTAGCCTGACCCCCTCCCCAGTCCCCACAATTCTATTAGTTAGTATTTGCCCTCTCACTCTGCTGATTCAAATCCATGATGGGGGGAGGGGGGCTATAGTAGTTCAGAATCTAGGCAAATCCTTTTGTCTCTCCACTTGCTAACTCTCAGTGCACCGTCAACTCTCTTTGTCTAATTTAGGTGATTAATACAACTTGAGGTTCACAGGACCAGAAGTGGGGTAGGGTGTGGTGGAGTGGTGTATTAAAGACGCTAGACTGACCGATTGGTCTTTCTGCCTAGCACTGTGAATAATGCTCACTGCTTTATTACCTTTCAAATACAAGTTTTCACTTTTCATTTTGTTCCTGTATTTGTCAGTGATTTTTCAACAAGTTAGTTGGGGCCCTGAGATAGGTCTCTTATTGTGTAAGGGCTTTATTTCATGCAAATTTGGGCAGCTAGAAACACTCAACTCTGCTTTGTAGTCCTCATGCCCAAACTTAACAAATCATGGGAGGATGGCGTGGTACTTGAGGACTGGAGGAAGGTGGAGGTGATTGCCCTTCACAAAAGTGGGAGCAAGACAGAGGCAGGAAACTACAGACCTGTCAGTTTGACCCCTGTGGTAGGGAAAGTGATGGCATCACTTCTGAAGGAAAGAACTGTTGAGTACCTAGAGGCCAGTGGGGCACAGGACCCAAGGCAGCATGGGTTCACAGCGGGAAAGTCATGTCAGACGAATCTAATCGATTTCTTTCACTGGGTGACCAAAGTAGTAAACCAGGGAGGGGCTGTGGACATGGCCTACCTAGACTTTAGCAAGGCATTTGACACAGTCCCACACAAAAGATTAATAAAAAAATTAACCACCCTGGAAGTGGGTCCCAGGGTGGTAGCCTGGGTAAAACATTGGCTGGACAACAGGACACAGAAGGTAATTGTAAACGGAATCCACTCTGAAGAAAGGGGGGTTACTAGTGGGATACCACAGGGTTCAATACTGGGTCCAGTCCTTTTTAATGTCTTTATAAGTGACATTGCAGAGGGACTGGAATGAAAAGTATGCCTCTTTGCAGATGACACAAAGACCTGCAACAGGGTTGATACACAAGGAGGCATGGAAAAGATGAGAAGGGACTTGGCAAGGTTGGAGGAATGATCAGAAGTATGGCAGCTTGGATTCAATGAAAAGAATTCGAGCAGACTCGATAGACCATAAGGCCTAATCTGCTGGCAGTTAGTACGTTAGTATGTTAATTGCAAAATAATGCACTTGGGAAACAAAAACCCAGGGGAACAGTACACAATGGGGGGGAGGTAGTAACAACAACAAAAATGGAAAGGGACCTAGGGGTCATCACATCAGATGACCTTAAGGTTGGCAAACAATGTGAGAAGGCAGTAGGGAGAGCCGAGAGGATACTGGGATATATAGGGAGAGGCATCACCAGCAGAAAACAGGAAGTTGTTATCCCTCGGTATAGACAGTTGGTGAGACCCCATCTGGAGTACTGCATCCAGTTCTGGAGACCCCATCTCTGCAAGGACATAGACAGGATGGAGGCAGTCCAGAGGAGGGCAACTAAAATGGTACAGGGTCTGCAAGAGAAGCCATATGAGGAGAGACTAAAGGAGCTTAATATGTATACCCTTGAGGAAAGGAGGGAGAGGGCAGACATGATAGAAACTTTTAAGTACCTCAGTGGAATCAAAGTCCAAGAGGGTAGCATCTTTCAGAGAAAGAGATGTGCAAGAACAAGGGGACACAATTTGAAGATAGAGGGTGGATGGCTCAGGGGCAATGTGAGGAAGAATTTTTTCACAGAGAGGGTGGTGGAAGCATGGAACAGCCTTCCTGAGGAGGGTGTGAGGTCTAAAACTGTGGGAGAATTCAAGAATGCATGGGACAGACATAAGGCAATTCTTGTGGGAGGTAGGAAGAAATAGGCTGTTGGTTAACTAGGATCTGCAGCTTATCCTGTAGGTAGGGAAATGGACAGACTAGATGGGCCAAGCGGTCCTTATCTGCCATCAAAGTCCATGTTTCTGTATTTCTATGAGGCATTTTAATATTTTTGTTGTGTTTGTACTTGCCCAGGATGTAAATCTGTAAAAAAAACAATTTGAGACCAACAATTGTGACTCCTGTCCATGCAACAGACCAAATTATATGTAGTTTCGTAGGTGTGTAGGAAATGATGCCTATAGGTTGTCAGGTTTTAGATCTGTTACATATCACCATTTTTGAGACATAAGCATTCACAACATACAACAGGGTTTTATAAATTTTTTGGACCAGTTTCCCTTTTTTTTCTTCCTGTGCCTGCACTCTTCGTGGACTTGCTGCATTGCAGGCAACAACTCTTGGCTGTGATGAGACTGAGAGGGTGCTGTCATCTGAATCTGATATCAGTTTCTGCTCATTGTCCCCTAGAGAGTAAATATATCATCTCCATGACACATCTACTCGCCCCTGACTGAAAGAGTTGAAGGAAGAAGTCACTGCAAAAACCAATGCGCTGTCTCTAAGTCGAGCTAAAAGGTTAGATTTTGTGTGGAATTAGGGTGACAAACAATATGCGCTGTAGAGAGTACCGCTGTGTACTAAGGGTCCTGCATCCGTATATGTGGCAAGTAGGGTATAAGGATAAAGTGACTCAACCAGTCTGGATGTGTTTCTGGTGAGGAGCACCCAATTTAGAAGAAGCCACAAATCAGTAAAAAAGCAATGACAAAACCTCAATTGTTAAAGTTATTTTAACATCCATAATCCTACCCTGTGTGTACCTAGAAAAGTCTGTGGATATTCAGAGGCTTGTTACTAACTGTGAATTTAGGCTAAATGCATTCTCTTTATAGAAAAAAAAATGTTATCAACCTGGGCAGGGAAGCCAAGGCACAGACACAAATCACTGCAAGGACATACAGATTACGCAAAACCATTAATGGTGCACACACAAATTGTGGTCAACTAGAATGTGACTTACGCTTTACCCACTGCGGACGCCGAAGTGATCCACAAAATATTGGGGCCTTTTCAGACTCTACTATGTTCTGTTGATCTGACTTTTCACCCTATGTTGCTTATTGCTCAATACATTCTAGCCGCCTGCAGTTTGTGAGTGCATCTTTCATGGTTTTACAGCATTCCGGCCCCAGGCTGGGGGTTGGCCTGTGCCTCTTTTTTTTTCCCCGTGATACCTCTTTCCTTGATTGTGTGCACATGCTGTACAAATATCAGCCTCTTGATTTGTAACTCTTCTTTCCCACTTCCTCCATTTGGACCTCATGAGGCCTCTAAGGAATCAGTGGTCGCAAGTGCACCACTGTTGCACCAGAATTGTAGGCTGTCAATTTCTGGAACAAGGGAGTTCACCCTTTTAGGATTTACTTATTGTTATAGTCAGTGTACAGAAAGTAGCTCAAGACCTACCGCCATGTGCTAGGATTAACCGAACCTCTAAAGTCCAACAGAAAAAATCCATCACCGTGGAACCTTGAAAAAAGTTGTGAGCACAAGGAGCTCTTGATAAAGCGCTAGTGTGGCGTGCAAAACATTGTCATGTCAGTACTGTCAGCCAGTTTTAGCTATATTTAAGTGATAACATTATGTTTTATGGAGTATACGAAGCAGTAACTGGCTTCTGTGGATGATTAAACACCGAGGCGAAGCCGAGGTGTTTAATCCCCACAGAAGCTGGTTATTGCAAGTATACTCCATAAATCGTAATGTTATTACTATTATGCCACTAGAATTTGTGGTAAAGTTGTATTTTTCTGCAGAAATTAAATTTAAATTGGAGCGGAGGTAATATGTGCTCCGAGTATCTCTGACCTGTAGTGTCACGGGAGCAACTAGGAATGTCGTTTATCACTAACTGATGCTTTTATGGGGCTGTGTCTGAAAGTAGTAATATGGGAGACTTACTGGTACATAGATTATTTGAAAGTTGGTCCCATTGAAAACCGAGCGCTACAACCCTTTTTATGTTTGCTTGCACGCATGTGAAAGAAACATAGTGCCATCATCAGAGTTTTCAGAGGTGTGTCAGCCCTCTTCCAATTCAGTCACTGTGTTTGCAGGCACGGCCGCAGTTCTCCAATGCCTGCTGGAGCTGTCTATGACAGCTCCAAAATGCAGTGGCATACAGTTGAAAGGGGGAGCTACGCTTCAGTGAGCAGCGATCAGATATCGCCTGATCATGTGCGCCCCCCCTACACACACATGCTGCTGCTGCCCCCCCACGCCGCACTGTATGGCTGACGGTGTTTCAATCCCCGTCGGCTGTGCTGCGCCCGAAACACAGTCCATATGCCACGCTGGGTGCCTACCCAGCGTGGCTACATCGCACAGCCAACGGGGTGCCCAATCCCCCATCGCCTCCACTGTGTCTCCCCTGGTCACAGGGTGCCACGCTGGGAGCTCATCCCAGTGTGGCAACACATGCCATTGCCGACGGGGTGCCCAACCCGCCGGCTCCACACCCCCAGTCGCTCCTTCTTCTGCCACGCTTTGAGCCCACCCCCAGCGTGGCAAACGCCCCGCCTTTAAAAAAAAAAAAACCTGTAAAGAAAAACGGTCCCCTGCAGTCTCCCCTGCCCCCCAACAACCCGCACTCACCCACTGTGCACTCCTGCCTCCCACACCCCCCCACATCATACTTACTCCGAGTCTGGCGCCGACGATCTTCAGTGGACCGGGAACATGTCTGCACTCTTCTAAGACAACCACGAACTGAGGAAATGCCGGTAAGCTGTATAATGGGATAGATAGGGTTTTTTCAACTTTGTTGCATATCTCAGGCATTTTTTGGAATTTTTGCACCAAATTTTCAACATGAGGTTTTTGAGACCCCTCCTCATGAATTCTTGCACTGTCATGGCATTACTCGTCCCCCGAAGGGTGATTTTGCAGCCACTGCGCGAAATCACCTTACCGGAAGGATTAATGAAACGACACTGCCAGTGTTCATAAGGTGGGCTCTCAAAAAGCCTATTTTGAAAATTTGGTGGAAAAATTCCTAAAAATGACTGTTTTACGAGCGTGCGTTGCGCAGTTCCTATGCACACTCGTAAGTTCGCGAATTTTCAATGTTTTTACTCCAGATTTTCAACATTGCCATTTTTCCACACCTTCTTATGAGCAGTACAGCTGTCATTTTTCACATCTCACCCAAAATGTGTTTCCGCCCACATAGCGCCCAATGGCGGTTGGTGTGTGAAATCAATGTACGGGACACATTAAGAAAATCACAGTGACATGGTTCATAAGCAGAGATCTTAAAATGGCTATGTTGAAAATTTGGTGAAAAAATTCCTAAAAATGACTGTTTTACGAGCATGCGTTGCGCAGTTCCTACGCACGCTCGTAAGTTTGCGAAATTTCAATATTTTCACTCCAGATTTTCAACATTGCCATTTTACCACACCTCATTATGAGCAGTACAGCTGTCATTTTTCACATCTCACCCAAAACGTGTTTCCACCCATGTAGTGCACAATGGCGCAGTCGGTGTGCGAAATCAATGTATGGGACACATTAAGAAAATCACAGTGACACTGTTCATGAGCAGAGGTCTTAAAATGGCTATGTTGAAAATTTGGTGAAAAAATTCCTAAAAATGACTGTTTTACGAGTGTGCGTTGTGCTGTTCCTATGCACACTCATAAGTTCGCGAATTTTCAATATTTTCACTCCAGATTTTCAACATTGCCATTTTTCCACACCTTCTTATGAGCAGTACAGCTGTCATTTTTACATCTCACCCAAAATGTGTTTCCTCCACGTAGCTACCAATGCTGCAGTCAGTGTGCGAAATCAATGTACGGGACACATTAAGAAATTCAGCGTGTCCGTTTGTGTCCGCCATAGATAGTTATTTCCTGGTTCGCGAATTTCAACTTGTAGATTCCGGGTTCGTTTAAGTGAGAAATGGAGAGAAATATGGGCTGAGCATGAGGACTGTTGCTAGATTACAACCGAGTCTGAATGTGAGGTGGTGTCACAGACTGAACTGAAAGCCGTTTCTTATCAGCACGCGGGATGCTCGGTGGATCACGGGTAGCTATTGGGATAGTGAAGATTTCAAGCGAGATATTTTTTTACCATCGGGGAGAAGAGGTTAGAATACATGCAGGTTGTTCTGTTAATACTGTGAGCTTGGTCGGGGCAGTAGAGCAGCATTACAGGAGATTTATTTTTTTCACAGAGGCTGCCGTTTCCATGTTGTGAGCTGTGCCAGTCGTTGTGCTGGATTGCTGCCGCTTCAGTGAGCTCTGCGAGTTAGTGTTTCTGTTTAGGCTTGGCAGAGCTCACTGATTCCTTCCTGTCATGGGGCATCTTGGTGGGCAGTAGTCCCGGTTGGCTACTATATCATCTGATAAGGACACAGCTCAGATGATGTAGTAGCCAATCAGAGACTTTGATTTCTTAAGCCCATTTTATAAAGGTGAATAAACTACTGTGGGCATGTAGGTGGTAGTTTGTGGAACAATAACTTACAGTTTTCCTGTGTTCTGATTGGCTGAGACTAGATACCTGTGGTATAATTATCAATAAATTCAAAGTTACTTGTTTGAGCAGAGCTTGTTGTGTTAGTTAACTTTTTTAAAGTTTACTTGGTGCTGGATTTTTCCTGTTGAACATTAACTTGACCAGACACCAAGAGACTGAGAAAGGGAGTATGCAGGTTCCCAATACCAGGAATGGAGCTTACGAGTTAATATTCTCCAGTTTAGAACAGCAGTGGTGAGGGTCTCATTTTCGTAAGACAGGATCTAAATGCATACACTGTTATGTGGGGATGATGGATCAAGTCCATCCGGAACATTTTTTTGTAGTTTTCATGAGGAGGGAAAAAATTGCTTTTTCAAGCTGTCTTCACAGTGAAATGGATAGGTTGGGACTTTGCGTAGTCTTGTGATAGAGCATTCACCAATGGATAGGTTGAGACTTTGTGTAGTCTCGTGATGGAGCATTCACCAGTAAAGTGCATTATACTTCACAAAAAGTGAGCCAGAGAGAAAGTCTGATGGTTGTTTTCCTGTCCAAGAGGGTGGTCTCATGGTACACAGTGTAGCACGATGTTCCCTGCAGGGACGTGTACTTATGCAGCTGCAGAGTGAAAGGAGTAGGATCTGTGTCTAAATGCTGAACAAAAGCAATATTAAGGGGTAGAAAACTATAGTAACTGCAGAAATATTTGCTTTGTAGATGGGATTTGAAAAGCTTTTATGTAGAGAAAACTTTTTAGCAAATGATTTTACTGTGCTTACACTGAGACTGCACCTGAGCTGAATCTGTTGGTGGAGGGGAGTCAGCTTCAAGTAGGCAGTTTAAACTTTTGTGTGTGTTCCTTGGAGCCACAGTTCTGTCGAGATTGGCATGATCGCTACATATGGCTGGAGCTGCTTGCCATCAGCACTGGGGTCATCACAGCCAGCAACGCGATCCAAGAGCTTAGCGGGCTACCCCCTGCACCAAGGAATCCATAAGTATTGGATAGAATCTTCTTTGTTTGGCTCAAGGACTGCTCACCCAGGCAGATAATGAGGTATGTAGGGAGGTGAGACTCTGCTGTCCCTAATAAATGTCCACTCCTCCTTACATGAGCAGCTTCCCAGCATGCTCCCTCACCCTCTCACAGATTCCCTCTCTTTCCTGTCCCAATTCCTCATTAGTAGACTGTATTCTCATGGGTAGACCCACTATGATTCAAACATCTGGAGTACTCCCTGACTCACTTGTTGATCACTCCATTTTCCTTTTTTTTTTTTATGCTCCGACGACGACCCCTTGGCTGGCTACTCCTTCGAGCCATCAGGGTCCCAACCACTGCTGTCGATCCTCGTATGCTGTCCACCGCCACTTACTAATGCCATGTCTTTCCTGGGGAACCCAACATAACCCTTTGTCGGGAGGGCCCCTACCCCGTGAGGGCAACCAGGGCAGGAGATTCAACCCGTAGGGTTTTCACGTACTCGGGGCATGGCAGGTTTCAGCATGAACACTGTCCAGGCTATCGTGGCATGAGAGGTAACCGGCAGCCATCTTCCGGTCAGGGGGAGGCATTTTTCCCTTTTTCTCCCATCCTGCCAGTCCTCCACCCACAATGCAGTGGCATGCACACGGGGCGTGGTCATCCACGCCATAACATGCGTTGCCCCAACGGGCTGCCAGGAGCCGCTCTACTGCAGTGCCAGCTTGCACACCCCCCACCTGGGAGGAGAGCATCTGCTGAATGCTCTGAACCCTCCCTGCCAGCTCCTGTCATCCCAGGCTCAGGCACGAACCCAGGCTGCCAGCATGCCAGGCAATCGCCTGGGACCATGGAGCCAGCCTCCATTTTCTTTTTATGGCATGCCCAGGTTCCAAAAATTGCTCCCAAAGTACTTACCCTTAGGGATTTCTCAAATTCTGATCATTTCCAAGCCTCCAAGACAGTCTTATCCCCCTCACTAAGAGAAGAGTTTGGGGCACAGTCGCCCTGTGGCTGCATAATGACCTTCTCTACCTCTACAAAAGCAGAGACAAACTCTGGGCTACTTTCAAAGCATCACCCAGGTATCGTCCAACATACAGGATTGACTGTCAAATTGACAGCTGTGGAGCAAATGCAAGAAGGCTGTTTGTTCAGCTAAAAGCTCCTTCTGCAAGGGGAAACTTCTGGCCTCCTCTGGAAACACACATAGTTTTGGGGGGACACATAAAAAGGGCTTCTGGGTGCTCCCTCCAGAGCTGTGTTAAAGGACATGGTCACTGATGATGTGCTCTGTAACAACTAAACTACCACAGCTAACGCTTTTAATGCCCAATTTGCTAACCTCTCTTCCTTCACTACCAGCCTCCCTGAAGCCCAGGGCAATGTTCCATTTCTAACCCCCCAAATCCCATCTCCATTTCCACCTAATAATTGTCTCTGTGTGCCGGCCTGGTGGTGCTGAGGGTTGAGGTATTGTATGTCTTACCTTGCGCCATGCCTGGGACCCAGGTTCAGGAATGACCTTGAGTCATCGGATAGCCGGCATGGGGGGGGGAGGGGATAGCAAGATTGAGCAGCTGAAAGGCATCCTTCCTCTCCCAGGGTGGTCGCCGCCTCCCCCATAGTTCCGCTCCCACCGGCTGGAGGTCCAGTGGGTAGCGTAGGCGGGAAGGGGCGGCAGTGTAGCAGGAGGGCGCCCCGGGGGATGGCGCTTATGTGCCTCCACACACGCCCGCATGCCTGGGGCACGGGGACAGGAAGAAAATGGAGATGCTATCGGCTGACACCCGGTGGAGGCTGGGTGTCAGAGCAGAGGTACGGGGGACTAAGGTTATGTCGGGAGGGTGGAGGGAGCTGTGGCTGTGGGAGTGCATGCATGCCTCCACACATATGTGCCTGCCTACACTACGGTTCCAGGTTGGGATGGGAAAAAAGCAGAAAATGCCTATGTCTTCCCATTGCCGTGTGTGAGATGGCTCCCGACACTCTAGGACCCTGCTTCTTGTGGATCCCCATTGGTAAAGATGAGGGGAGAGGCTGACAGTCTTGGGAGTGTAGGGGGCTCAATGGCTGGAGTAGCTGGCAGTGGGGTGGGGGCGAACAGCTATAGAGAAAAAAAATTGTCTCTAGAAAAGAAGTCTGCAAACTTCTCAGATCCCTACTCCTTGGTACTGACCCTAGCCCGGATGGGCCAAAGCCTAGAATACTCGGGTTATGCTCCTATGCACTCACCCTCCCCACTTCTCATATCTCTAATCTCTCTGTCATTACAGGTGCTGTTCCATCCCGATAGAAAATCGCCAAGGTAGTGTCCATCCCCAAAAAGGGTGACTTTAAACTTTTTTTCAGTATCATCCTGTTGCTCTGCTACCTGTCCTCAGTAAATTATTCAAAAAAGTGGTAGTCTTCCAGATAACTGACTACCTGTAAACTCAGCATCTTCTTACTCCATGTCAGCATGCCTTCCATAAGGAACACAGCACCACAACCGCCCTCATCAAAGTCACTGACAACATCAAAACTGTCTATGGACAAAGAAGCTCTCACTGGAGCTGACATTTTAGATTTGTCCAAGGCATTTGACCTAGTTGATCATGCCCTGCTATCCCCAAAACTAGCTGATACTGGTGTTTTCCATTATGTCATTGCCTGGATTGCTAACTACCTTTTAGTCAATAAACAATTTGTTAAATTTGGTGATGCCTCTTCAATTTATTGCCTATTACTCGAGGTGACCCCCAGGGATCTATGCTAGGATCAGTCATTTTCTCAGTCTTCAAAAACAACCTGCCTTCTGTCACCTTCTCTTGTTCAACCATCGTGTACACCAATAATGTTGCTCTCTACTGTAGCCCCCTGAACCCCTCCCATATTAGTGCCCCAATCAATGCAGATTTCTTCCACATTCAAAACTGGCGTGTGGTCAAAAACCTGGTTCTCAATGCCTCTAAAACCCAAGCTATGTTATTTGGCTCCAAGGCACACAGATCATCCTGCTCTCATCCTTTGTCCATCTGATGAGTTGATAGCTCTCCTCTGTCCCTGGTTGATGAATTTAAGTACCTGGGTGTTACTTTAGGCCCTGTACTGGATGTCTTTTAGCACATCACAACTTTAAGCAAATCCGTAAACTCCCAGATCAGTCTGGCTTACAGTCTCTGCCACTTCTGTACTCCAAAAGCACATCTGGCTGTCTACCAAGGCATCCTTCTCCCTTGCCTACAGTATAGTTCACTCGTCTTTACTAATGCCCCCAAATCCTTGCTGTATAAATGGATGTCACTTAGAACGTTATCTGCCATTTTGCCCTGCCCTCCCCCACCTCGCTCATTATTGCTCCCTCTACTCCTCCTTAGGGTGGCCTTCCCTCTCTGCTTCTAGATCATATATGCAAGGCTGCTTCCTGTACAAACTACTCAGATCTGATTCCTTGGCCCCACCAAGTTCCCTACTGCATGATGCCCACCCTATTTACACACTCCAATCTACTGATCCTACCTTGCTTATCATCCCAAAGTGTTCGACCAAAATGAGTGACCAGGCGTTCTCCCGATTTGTCCTTCAGCTGTGGAACTCCTTTCCCAACATGGTCTGCAGCTCTCCTATCCTGTCTTCATTCAGATTGCCCTGAAGGCTTATCTGTTTTGACCCATAGCCTACAGCTGTTTCTGGACCACGCCTTACATGTCACACTGCCAAAGTCTTATATCTAATTATACAATAGCAAGAACATTTCCTGGATTCTGATTGGTCAGTGTGTGCCTGAGACAATGATGATATTACACAATAACATCACTGTGCTGATTATTTGGACGAGTATATGGCTGATATGGATTTTATGGATTTTTTCTTCGGAAACAAAGATATACTGCCTCACTAAAAATCTAAAAACATTTTTGTTTTTATTTTTGTTCTGTATAACATTGAGCCATTGTATAATTGCAATAAGGCACTCCAAGGTGTGTGTTATCGTGTAATAACGTCACACCTGGGGTGGTGGAAGCATTCAGCTTCGCCTCGTTCTTCAGCCCACCCCAGGAGTGACATTATTACACGATAACACACACCTTGTCGTGCCTTATTGCTCAATTCTATTGGCTGTTATTAAGTACATCCCCTGCTGTTACCTCTGTATATTGTATTTGCGCCTTAAATGTGTCAGCCTCTCACACTGATTTTTTTCAATCCTGTATTATGTTTCTGGACAATATTTGGAACTTGTTATGCTTTTGCTATGTACCCTCCTGGACAAATGCCCATGTTGTTGGGTTTCTGAATTTGTCTTGTATTTTGTTGTTCAGCTTGGAACGTACTACTTTTGTTTGGTACCCTTCTGAGTCGTACCTGAAAATAGACATTTAAGTGTCTGGAGTATCTACCTGGATACCCAAAACTAAATTAATTCCTCATTGCCCTTTGCCTGTCTGGATCCCTACTGACTTCCCATACCCTCCCCCTCTTACTGGCCCTATCCTGCACTCTCCTCCATTCTCCCTGCTATTACCATGAAGCCTCCTGGAGACATTTCTGCTGTTGGCCTCTATTTCTTCTCTTACTGCTGCCTTCCTTTCTCCCAGTAAATATCAAAGCTCTGTCAAGCTTCTGTTTAGCCTGCTGCTTCTCCTGGCTCCTGTGATACTGAGCCCAATCTTGACACTCATATCCCGCCCCCCTCCCCCGGGTCTGAGATTCCTGCTTTTAATATCCATAGGCTCCTCCCTAAAATTGGCCTGCTGAAACTGGTGACTTAAATCTTGAAGCCCTCAGTTCTTGTCAACTCTGAGACATGGCTTGCCCACAGAATTTGTGACTCAGACATTGTCCTTCCTGAATACTCAGTCTTAAGATGGGACCACATCACAGGGTGGTGGTGTTGCCATGTATGTGGTCCTTTCTCTCCTTGAGGTCTTACACCACAATTTCACATATGCTTTCCATGAGCTGTTTGTTGGCATACTATCCCTCCCTTTCTCTCTTCCTTGTTTTTATTGCTGTTGTTTATCTCTATCCTGGATCCAAACCTATTTGTATAAATCACCTCACCTCACCTCCTCTCCTCTCCTCTGTCCATCTCCAGCATATCTCTGACCCTACCCATATAAATCCCTTTTCCTGAAACCACATCCTCATGGACTAGGCTTTCTCCTCCCACCCCACTGCATCATTGAAACAGGCATACTCCTTGAAGCTGTCAGTAACCATTGTAAGGTTTAGTGTGTGTGTTTGAAAGATTCACTGGCCAAAGCTCCTTCTGAGGTCATTCGCTAGTTAATCTTTTTATTTAAATTTTTTACACAACAACACAAACGTGAGTGCTCATCATTATATACAGAATGTCCCCTGGGGTCACTCTGATTCAAGCCTATGGGTCCCTCACTCTACCTGCCTTACAATTTGACCACACCACTGGTTGGTCATTCATCTCCACATCCACCGATATATGTGATGCCCTATCTACCCTTCACTCATGTTTCTCCACTGTCTGGGAAAAGTGTGTTGCCCTGCAAAAGGCCTGTTTCAGATTATCCTCTCTCCAGTGGGTCTCAGCTGAACCCCTTTTGTGCCTACATGCTAAAGACACTGTTTGGCACATACATTAGGCCTCTGGTTCACCACTGGACTTAGACAGGTAGAAACTGCTCCAGAATGCCTATACCAAGGGTACTAGGCTGGTCAAGTCATAATACTTTGCCTCAGATTTTCAGAATAGTATTAAGTGCCCTTCAAAATTCTGGAAGAAAGTAGACTCTGTTTTTAGTTCATCCACTTAGGCTCCAATCTCTTCATTCAAACTGGCAGTTCCATTGCCTGCAGTCCTGATGATATAGCAGCTACCTTTAACCACTTCTCTACTTGTGCCCCCTCGCTTCTAACCCCCTCTCTTCCCCCTACTTCTGACCTGCTTTATGCTTCACTCCCACCTCCCCCCTGCTGCTCCTTCAGCTCTTCTGTCCCTTAATCCCACCAGAGGACACAGTACACGTAGGCTTGCTCTCCAATATTTATCTGCATATGCTGTAGCCACCCCTCTCTCTGACCTGCTTAATCTCTCCTTTTGCAAAATTACTGTTCTAAGGGTCTGGAAGAAGGTTAAGATATCCCCATCACAAAGGCGATTACACTTCTGCCGCAGGCAACTGTTGCCCTATCTCTCTCCTTCCTTCTCTGCCCAAGCTCCAAGAGCACCTAGTACTTCTCCACTCACCCCTTTTCATGCCATTCTTAGTCCCTACCAATCTGTTTTTAGGAAGTCCTGCTCCACTGTGACTTTCTTGCTGTGACTCGCAGTCTCCATCTTAAGGGGATGGGCCAGGGTCACATTACTTTTGTTACAGACCCTTTTGACCATCCCTTTTACTGGAAAAGCTTGCTGGTGCCAGAGTATCCAGTCTTGTAGTCGCACTGGTTTGATTCCTACATGAGAGACAGAGCACAGTTTGCTTTCATTGGAGGTGCCCCCACTGAGTCATGTGTTCCACAAGGCTCTGTCCTTGGCCTTATCCTGTTTTTGATCTTACTGAATGATCTACCAATGACACAGACTTCTCATGTATGTGGATAACTCAGTGTTGTGTGTATCTGTCTGCTCTGCCCCTGACTTGGCTGCATAACTCCAGCATTACTTTACAGGATAGATCAGTAGTTCTGTGCTAGTTAGCTTTCCCTGCATGTCAGACCACTTCTGGCTGGTGTCCAGACTCCCAAGTTTTTACAACTTTGAATGGCTCCCACTTGGAGAATGTCTGCTCCTTTAATTACTTGGGAGTTTGGCTTGACAGTCGCCTTGACTTCTCTGACCATACAGTTGCTATTCGTACCAAGTTCCTACCTAGCTCATCGTTCAATACAGAAAAAATGCTTGTATCCTTCCCCTGGCTTGGTGTCAATGAGAGATCATTATAAAAATGATATTTGCTGCTTTCAACTATGGGGGTGTGCTATATAGCACTTCTCCATATCACCCTTGCAGGATTGGGCACTTTTCACCATTCCTCCTGTTGTTTTGCCCTTCAGTGCCATACCCACACTCATCATTGCTCACTCTACTTCTGTCTCTCTCTATCCTCTCTATCGAAGGCTGTCGCCTCTTGCATTGTGTGAAGGTTTGTAGGTGAGACAGATGCACAGACTCAGGTGAAAGGTGTAGAACACACTTTGCTGTATTTGTTTTACAAAATAAAATAATAAACATACAGAAAGGAAATAGATGATTAGTCCTTCAGTTCTGCAAAAACAGTGCACAGTTCCCTCCATGCACAACTTCCAGACTTCTTTCCAGCCAAATAAATTCCTAGCACATGAAAACTTGCATGTACTGTGAGGAACAGTGCATAGTTCCCTCAGTGCACAACTTCCAGACTTTGTTCAGCCAAATAGATTCCTAGCACATGAAAACTTACATGTTCTATGAGAAACTGTGCATAATTCCCTCAGTGCACAACTTCCAGGCTTCGTTCCAGCTAACTAGATTTCTAGCACATGAAAACTTACATGTCCTATGAGCTGCTTCCTCCACAACAGTCAGGTCTCTATTGACTGACTCATCTGTTTTACATCTCAGGAGGTAGGCTTTTATAGTTTCCTACTGATGATGTCAGCACCATGTGAGCTGTCTGACTCACAATTCTCTAAATAAACACAGACAGGCTGACTCATCTGATCTTTACACACCTCTGCTTCATCTAGGAAAGAATGTTTTATTTTTGGCTTCTTGCAAACCCAAAGCAGTTTACACAGAATAAAAAAACTGAGTGTAAGGCTGTGTTTCAGTTCTTTCTCATTACTTACATTCTCTCTTTGTCTGCCTGCAGTACAGCACAGGAGAAGGCAAGCAACATATTGCCTCTTGCCTTACATATATGTTCCTTATACAGTATTTGGGAGGAGGGTGGAGAGAGACTACAAGACTGAAGGTGGCCAGATTTCAGCCTATAGCTAAAACAATAAACTTACAAGAACAGGACAGTGTAAAAGAAAATGCAGCACAAATTCATACAGGAGCTGTGACCCTGTCACATACCCCCTCTCATTAAAAGGGAACCAATCTTCACTATGTTTTTGTTTTCTTGCTTAGTGAGACTGGTTTCCAACCTTTTTACTTATTTCTATGAAAACCATATCTGACTCCCGCAATGTTTAAATTTCAGCTGACATACATTTTCAGATTTATTTTTAACTTACATCCCCCAAATTTTTCAGGAGTATTCACATATTTCAGTACGCATAGAGACTTAACATTAGCAACATTTTTCCATTTCATTGTCATTACAGACAAGAACATTATCAATTGTTTAGACATAGGCATACAGTTTCCTGATTTTCATCTCATCAGTTTGCATTTTACCCAGGTCCATCTCATCACAGGGAATCATCCCGTGAAAAAGTGATTTAGTCCCCTTCTGGTCTTACACAGACCTCTTCAGTGCTGCCTTCTGTAGAGCTTCCATGCTCCTTCTGAATGCCTGGACCCAAGTCCTGAAAAAGTACACATGGCAGGCTCTGTTCCTCTTTTCGTCTCCATTTCCATCTGTTTAACACACAGCCACTGTAGGAGCTTGCTGGCGTCTTCTGGTGGTGCAGATGTGATGTCCTCCTCGGCCTCTGGTGTGCTGTCCTTGACTTCAGGTTTGGTTTTGCTCCTGGCCGCTAGGTCCAATCCTGGAAGAGGCTTTTCACCTGTCTTCTCTGCCATCACTCTGGTCAAGATAGGTGACTTGTATTCCACACATTTACCTTTCTGCTGCGGTTCTTCCTGTGACATCTGCCTGTATATCAGGGCGATAACCCCAGGCAACGTTTCTCTGCCAGCCCAGACACACCAGTATCCCACTTCTGACACCGGATGTGAAGGTTACTGGATAAGACAGATGCACAGATTCAGGTAAAAGGTGTAGAATGCACTTTGAGGTATTTATTTTCCAAAATAAAATAATAAACATACAGAAAGAAAATAGGTGATTAGTCCCTCAGTTCTGCAAAAACAGTGCACAATTCCCTCAGTGCACAATTTCCAGGCTTTGTTCCAGCCAAATAGATTCCTAGCACATGAAAACGTGAATGTACTATGAGAAACACTGCCCAATTCTCTCAGTGCACAACTTCCAGGCTTCGTTCCAGCCAACTAGATTCCTAGCACATGAAAACTTGCATGTCCTATAAGCTGCTTCCTCCACAACAGTCAGGTCTCTACTGACTGACTCATCAGACTCATCTGTTTTGCATCCCTGTAGGTAGGCTTTTATCCCTGCCTACTGATGATGGCAGCACCATGTGAGCTGTCTGACTCACATTTCTCTAAGTAAACACATGCAGGCTGACTCATCCTAAATAAACAGACAGGTTGACTCATCTGACCTTTACATACCTCTGCTTCACCTAGGAAAGAATGTTTTGTTTTTGGCTTCTTGCAAACTCAAAGCAGTTTACACAGAATGAAACATGGAGTGCAAGGCTCTGTGTTTCAATTCTTTCTGATTACTTACATTCCCTCTATGTCTGCCTGCAGTACAGCACAGGAGAAGGTAAGCACCTTACTGCCTCTTGTCTTACTTATATATTCCTTATACAATACTTGGTGGTGGTGGTGGTGGGGGGGGGGGACTACAAGACTGAAAGTGGCCAGATTTCAGCCTGTAGCTAAAACAATAAACTTAAAAGAACAGGGCGGTGTAAAAGAAAATGCAGCACAAATTCAGACAGGGCTCTGACCCTGTCATACGTACCTCCAAAATATAGAGGATTGTGTATGAGCAGTCATACACAACAGGGATATTCTTGTATTGAGAGGTAACAGACAACCTCGAGAGCACAGCTCGAGAGGTGCTCTGTTACTAAGAAATTTTTTTTTTTTTTTTTTATAATTCAAGTTTATTGAAACTCCAGAGTCTGCGTACCATCACAAGCCATATACACTGCAAGCATTTACAGATTTCATAAGCGATGTATAACATCGGTTCAGAGTTAAAGTTTCAAGAACTTAATTCATTTTCTTTTCTGGGATATATACTCTTCTGTTATCTATAAGATAAATTTAGAGACTTCAGCTTATTTCTATGTATTCCCCAGTTTTATTATAAACTTTTTATGTTCCTTTCTTCCCAAGTCTCCCTCCCTCCACCCCCGGCTCTCAGGCCACTCTAGGTTCCTGTGGCTAGGTCCCATCTGGTCCATCTATTCACATATGTGTTCACCCTGTTATTTATCTTATATGTTAATTCGTCCATTTCTCTTATTTCTTTTATAATAGAGTGCCAAAGGAGTAGATCAGGTGCATTCTGAGAGAGCTATTTTTTAGTAATTGACTTATGGGCTGCTGCCAATAGTACCCCCAAAAGGTATATATCATCAGCTCCTTTAATTTCATCAGGAGGTATTCCAAAACCAGGTTCTTACATGTTAGTTGTGTGCTTCAGGAGAATATGTTCTCCAGAGTGCTGGAGATCCCTTGCCAGAAAATACGTATTGCATCACACTCCCAAAAAATATGGGAGTGGTGAGCCACTTGGACACCACATCCCCTCCAACAAAGTGGGGTTACTCCTGTATCCCACTTACTTAAGCTTTCAGGTGTGTGGAAATACCTGATTCTTATTTTCCAGGCAAATTTGCGCCAATTAGGTGAAAGTGTAGTTTTATTTACCGACTGGAATATTGCCCTCCACTCCTCTTCTGTGATATTTAGTCCCATTTCCTGCTCCCACTTATTTTTGATTCTGAGGGATTGTCTAGGGTGCAGTTGCTTTAATGCTCTGTAGAGAGCAGATATGTGTCCCCTCTCCAGGCCCCCCTCCTGAATAGATGCTATGACCTCCAAGAGATTCTTTACTTTGGGTTTCAATTCTTGTAATTTCTGAAGTGTGTGTATATATGTGTTCTAAGTTGTAGGTATCTGAAATGATCTTGGTTCCTTAAATGTATGTTTGTTTAATGGAGTGAAAATCTAGTATTGTGTCCCCCAAGATCATCTGACCCAAACTGGTAAATACCAATTTGGCCCATCTTCTGAAGGAGTGGTCTATCTTAGATGGGAGGAAATATTGGGACTAAGCGAACCAATGTAGAGGCCACATTTCCCTAAAAAGGTCGTACTTATTCCATAATCTATGGATCATTTTTATGGTGCCTTCAACTGTCGAGGGGGAACGCTGTGTCCCCTTGAGTATAGAGGCATCTCCAATCCTCGCTCCAAGAGGAGGACCCTCAGTTAAATGGGATTCAATGTCTTTCCAGTGGGCCTCATTTGTTGTATTTGACCAGAGCAATGCATTCTTAAGGTAAGCGGCTATGCAGTAATCTTCCAAGATGGGGACCATTCTGCCGCCATCAGCTTTATCTGTCTAGAGTAGTGCCATTCTTACCCTAGGTCTGCCCGGATGCTGCACAAACCTGCCAATCAGTCTCTGCCATTCTTTAAAATACTCCTTTGGAATAAATATTAGTAGGGATTGGAAGAGATACAAAAATCTAGGTAGGATGTTTAAGGTAACTGTTTGGATTTTAGAATATAATGGTAAGTTAAGAAGTTGCCATCTAGCTACGTGTTGTGTAATTTGTGACTGTAGTGGGCCATAATTTGCAGTAAAGAGTCCCCTTATATGTTTTGTCAGTTGTATCCCCAAATATTTGATTTTCTGTTTATTCCACTTAAGAGGTAGTAACTTAGTTACCTCCGGTGAAGGGTTGTAGAAGAATTTCAGGATTTCTGTCTTTTCTTTTATTTAGTGAGTAGCCTGCGTGTCGGCCAGATTCTTCCAAAAGATTCCAGATCTTTGTGATAGATTTGTCGGGGTTAGCAAGGTATAGAAGGACGTCGTCCACATATAATGAGATCTTATGTTCGGTATCTCCGATCCTAATACCCTTCACCTCTGGATTCCCCCGTATAGCAGAAGCTAAAGGCTCGATGTATAGGGCAAATAGTAAGGGGGATAGGGGGCATCCTTGTCTAGTCCCACGGCCTAGAAGGAATCTATCCGAGATGCTGCCATTTAACCTTATATAGGCTTGTGGGGCTGCATATAGACTCTTAAGGGTATCAATCATGTTCTGGGGGATACCAAAATGCTCCAAGGTAGTAAAAAGAAAAGGTCAGGATACCTTGTCAAACACCTTTTCTGCATCCAGGCTCATAAGGCATGTTGGGATTCTATCTATGGAGACTTTATTTATAATATTGATGGTACGCCTAATGCTGTCTCGGGCCTGACTGCTGGCTATAAATCCTGTTTGGTCGTTATCTATTAAGGATGGGAGAAGGGCATTTAATCTGGAAGCTATGATGGAGGTAAAAATCTTGTAATCTACATTAAGTAGGGAAATAGGTCTATAAGAAGTGCACTCAGATGGATCCTTGCCCGGCTTGTGTATCACTGAAATATTAGCATAGTTCTATGATGGGGGTGCCTCCCCACCCATCCAGACCTCATTAAAGACTCTGAGCAAGTGCGGGGCAAGCTCTCCTCTAAGTTTTTTATAAATGTCTCCATGAAAACCATCAGGTCCGGGACATTTCCCAGATTTAAGTCTTGTAATAGTTTGGTCCAACTCTGTCATTCTTACGGGGGCAGTCAGAGTCTCTTTTTGATCTTGGGAAAGAGTGGGCAGGTTCAGAGATTCAAGGAAATTAGTCTTTTCCTCATTAGAGGACTCTGGTTGGGGTTTATAAAGTTGTTTGTAATATTCTACAAATGCCTCCATAATTTTCCCCTGATTGTAGGTCAAGGCTCCAGTTTTAGCTTGCTTGATCTTTACAATGGTGGCCCTGGCCTGCCTCTGCCTAAGTCTGATAGCAAGCAGTTTAGTTGCCTGAGCGCCTCCCTCATAATAAGATTGCCGCAAATAGGCAAGTGATTTCTCTACTTCTATTAGGTGAGGCTTATGCAGACGGGACTTGATGTGCCTTATTTGGTCATCTACTTGTTTTGTCCATCTTACTTTTTGCTGTGTTTCTAGGTCTCGGAGTTGGAGGTTAAGTTGTTCTAATAGCAGCCTCCTTTCTTTCTGTTTGTATGTCCCTATAGCAATGAGCTTCCCCCTCATCATTGTTTTAATTGTATCCCAGAGTATCTGCATAGAGACCTCTTTCTCAGAGTTATGTGATAGTGTCTGAGACACTACCTCCGAGGGTTTCTTTAAGGTGTTTTTATCTCTCAGCAAGGAGGTATTTAGTCTCCACTGAGATTTCTTTTTTGGGAGAGCGAGGTCCCATTGCAAGAATAGGGGTTGATGGTCTGAGTAAATTGCCGATCCCACTTGAAGGTGCCAAAAAGGTTCCAAAATTGGAAAGGTCTCTGGTCTGGGTAAGGAACATGTCTATTCTCGAATAAATTTTGTAACGGGGGGAATAGTACGTGTAATCCCTGGCCAGGGGGTATCTTTCCCTCCATATGTCCCTTAGTCCCATTTCCCTCAACAACCGGAGGAACAGTTTGGCAATCCTATTGGTCTGTGTGGAGATCTGGGATGTGGTGTCCAAGTGCTTATCCAGGGTAAGGTTCCAGTTCCCTCCCATTAGCAGTATGCCCTTGGTTTTCTCTAGTATCGTCTGTATAAGTTCTGAGTAAAAGGAGAAGGAAGAGCCTGGGGGAGCATAAACATTAGCTAGCGTTACATACTCCTCCTGAATACGTCCTATGACAATTACGTATCTCGCTCCCGGGTCAGCCATCACCGTCTCCTCCTCAAATGGGACGGAGTCGGAGATTAATAATGCTACACCCCTCTTCTTCCCTCTATCTAACGAGGCATAGTAGACTTTGGGGTACGCCCTAGACTTAAGTTTGGTAGCTTCATGGGGAGCGAAGTACGTCTCTTGTAAGAAGACAAAATGGCTGTGTTGTTTACCGATATACTTAAGTACTCTTTTCCGCTTAATTGGGCTATTAAGCCCGTTGACATTATAAGTTAAAACCTTCGTTCCTATGTGTGACATGTTCCCCTCCACAGCTTGCAGAAATCACAGCACTTTTCTTAGACTGTAGTTTGCTTCTGTATTGACTAAGAGGTTAGCAGACTCAGTCTAAACTTATATGTATAATCGAAATTCCAGGAGAACCGTATCTTGGATGCTATCCTGGCTCAAGAGAAACTATTTACATAGTATTTAAATATGTCCTGTTCTGCAGATAAACAGGCTTCCAAGATTTTAAGAGCCTAATTTGGCTACTAGCGGGCACTTAGTTACGTGCCTAATACCCATCAGGTATAGTGGGTACTTTCACTCTAGAGAATGTTTGTCTGATTCCCCCTGAGTTTAATCTACGTCAGGACTCTAAGGCTAAGTGATTGAAACCGCTTGTCCAAGATTGGAACAACCACAATTTAAGGTGACATCAGGGGAAAAATAATCCCCTTTTACTAATTCGACCTCATGCTTGTTTATAAAGCTTCTACTTGGGCTGTGATCTCAGTAAAAAGGTAGAACTTGGATCTCTGGGGGGTGCCTAAGGTCCTGATCTAGGCCACATTTTACAAGGGGTCGCCTCATGCACACGGAACAGAGATTCAGTGACCAGGTTATAAATGATTCACTCTAATGGAAAAAAAATAAATAAATAAGCCCCAGTCCTAGGTTCAGTTAGTAGTCCAGCCCAAAAATAAACAAAAGGAACTGCCTAATTGACTAAAGGTAGGCATCCAATGCCACCTTGGACCTCATTTAACATTTTGAACCCTTTAGAGTATTTGAAAGCTTAACATTTCAAAAATTAGCTGTATATCAATAGAGATTAGACTAGCAATGACAAATGTGAGTAAGTCCTGCAATGTTTAAGGATATATGCGTAGCAGGTTAATCAATCAGTCCTCCTTGGGGGGGGGGAGATGACAGATGGTTCCAGGCATAGCCGCAAGAGCAGCAAAAGCTCCGATGTAGGTAGCTAGCGCATTGTCTTTCCCCAACCCCTTATTTCAGTGTTTTAATCGTGGATGTAGTATATGAGCTAGTCCGAGGAGGACAGCAGTCAGTTCAGGTGAGGTATCAGGAGTACCAGTCAAAACAAATGTCACTGGACCCATCCATAGCCCTCTGATCTCGGGGCACTGTGTATGTCGAGAAAAGGTTTAAGTTATAAATTCGGCTTTATGATTATTCAGGTGGTGCTTTCACACTCTATTTCAGGTGTTGGTCTGTTTTTCGTGTTGTTGTTGTTTCCGGTGTTCTCCTCTTCTTGTGTGGAAAGAATCCGCTGTGCCGCAGGGGAGTCAAATGGCTTCCTGTTCCCCTCCACAGCTTGCAGAAATCACAGCACTTTTCTTAGATTGTAGTTTGCTCCTGTTTGGGAGCAGGAAGTGAGTGATCACAGAACCACCAAACACCCACCATCCTAGAAGGGCAAGAGTAGCTCTCCGGCCCCCTCTAGCTGCTGGAGGTCTGCCTCTGAGCAAGTAACTGATCTACTGAGAAATATAGGATATTCTTGTCTCAGAACAGGACAATCAGGAGCTTAAAGGGCACACAGGCAGAAAGTAAGGAGAGAGAAAAAAAAACAGAGGAAAGAGTAAGGATTGCAAACAGTTAAGGGGCCAGAAATAAGACATGATTGGAGTGGTGCAGTGCAGTGGCTGTGGAGCAGCAGTCTTCCGGGAGACGTTCTGGAGGATGCGGTGTTGTCCCTTCTGCAGGCACCTCTCTGGGCTGAGGGAGGAGGTTGCTCATCTACAGGCTGAGTTGGCCAGGATTTGTGGGACCTCCTGTTCCATCCAGGGACCACCAGTGCCTCTGCTGTTGCCTCAGAGGTTGCCAAGAAAGAGGAGCGGTTGGACCACAGTGGGCTCAGGGAGGGTGAGGATGGTGGAACAGAGGTGCATCCCTCCATTTGTACCTCTCCACAATTCCTATGCCATTCTGGCAAAGTGTGGTTCCTCTATGGAAGCACTGCAGTGAGACCAAGGAGGATGCTGGGAACCTCACAAAGGAGACCCACAGGAGGGTGGCAGGGGACCCTGCAGGGGAAGGAAACAACTCCTGGTGGGGGACTCCATTGTTAGGAAGGTAGAACTGGGGGAGGAAGGGGAGAGGGAGGTGAGGTGCCTGCCTGGCGCCATGGCTTGGAGGGACAGGGAGCGAATCCTCAGGATTGCCGGAGCAGCTGCACAGGGGAGGGAGCTGGATGTCATTGTCCACCTAGGGACAAATGACCTGGCTAAGAGAGGGATTAGAGAAGTGCAGGAAGAGTTTATGGAATTGGGGAGGGCCTTGGTCAAGTAGCACTACGGTAGCCTTCTCGGAGGTGCTGCCCATCTATGGCATAGGAGAGGCTAGGGTGTTCTGCACCATGGGATTCAATCAGTGGTTGAAAAACTGGTGTGGAGCTCAGGGATTTGCTTCATTGGGGACTGGGGGTCCACCTGGAGTGATGCAAGCCTATATTGGCATGATGGGCTGCATCTGTCAGGAGGAACCAGGATCTTAGGTGATAGGTTTAAATGCTTCATTGGCAAGCTTTTAAACTAGCCAAGGGGAGAGCACTGGAAAGGAGCAGGAAATCAAGCCCCCAAATAATCATGGTAGTAAGTGCGCAAACACCAACATAGAGGTGTCGATAGGGAGAAGGGCAGGGGTAAATGGAGAAAGTGACAAAGGCAAGAAGGACAGGGATGGGGCAAAAGGGAGTAAGGCCATCAGGAAGTGGAGGGTAATGAGTACCAATGCCCGTAGTCTGGGCAACAAGCTCCCTGAGCTGGTGGCCTTGATGGAAGAGGGATGCCTGGATATCGTAGCAGTCACAGAAACATGGTACACAGAGAACCATGACTGGGATGTTAACATACCAGGGTACATAACCTACAGGAGAGACAGGCAGGGGAGGGAGTAGCTCTCTATGTAAAGGAAGGGATAAAAACAACTGAACAAAAGAGTAAACAGGGAGGAGAGGAGGCACTGTGGGTCACCTTGGAGACTGGAAAGGGCACCACAATCCGCACAGGGGTTGTGTACAGACCCCCATGTCAGGGGGAGGGAATGGACAAGGATATGATAGAAGGCATTCTTAGAATGGCAGAGAAAGGGGAGATACTGTTGATGGGAGACCTGAATATGCCAGATGTTAACTGGAGCACATTTGCTGCAGCCACATCCAAGAGCAGGGCCATTCTTGATGCCCTACAGGTGGCAGGCATTAGACAGCTAGTTTCAGAACCCACTCGTGAGGGAGCAGTCTTAGACCTCGTACTCTCAAATGGGGGCAGTGAGAGGCTCTCTGATCTAGAAGTGGGTTGCCATCTGGGGACAAGTGACCATCAAACAGTGTGGTTCACATTAAACTCAGCTACAGAGTCAAGCCATACAAAAGTGAGGGTACTGGACTTTAGGAGGGCTGACTTTGGCAAGATGGGAGAGTGCCTCAGAAAAGCACTAGCAAACAGGCTAGAAGGAGGTGTGGAGCAACAATGGGGAATCATCAAAACTGCCATCACAGAGGCAACAAGCCTTTGTGTGAAGCAAATAAACAAATCAAAATGAAAGAAAAAGCCACTATGGTTCTCAAAAGAGGTGGCTGTGAAAGTCAGGAAGAAAAAGATAGCATTCGAAGTATAAGGAAACACAGAAGGAGCAGGACAGAGAGCTGTACCAGTTAAGGCAGAAGGAAGCAGGGAGGGAAGTCAGAATAGCAAAGGCCCAAACTGAGGAAAAGATAGCCAACTCAGTTAAGAAGGGGGATAAAACCTTTTATAGGTACATCAGCGAGTGAAAAGACAAAGGGAGGGATAGTGAGGCTGAATAGAATGAATGGTGGGTGGGCAGAGGGGGACAGTGAAAAAGCAGGGATACTGAATGAATATTTCTACTCAGTATTCACAAAGAGGAGGAAGTGCCTAATCCAATTAACAGAAGCACTCTTGATAGGGGGGTCGATCCCAGTCCTTTCACAGAAGAAAGGGTTCTGCAAGAACTCCTAAAACTGAAGGTGGACAAAGCAATGGGTCCTGATGGAATTCACCCCAGAATTCTAAAAGAATTAAGGGAGGAACTAGTGAAACCACTGGCTACTCTTTTTAATAAATCATGGGAGGATGGTGTGGTACCCGAAGACTGGAGGAAGGCAGATGTGATTCCCTTCACAAAAGTGGGACCAAGACAGAGGCAGGAAACTACAGACCTGTCAGTCTGACCTCTGTGGTAGGGAAAGTGATGGAGTCACTTCTGAAGGAAAGAATAGTTGAGTACCTAGAGGCCAGTGGAGCACAGGACCCAAGGCAGCATGGGTTCACAGCGGGAAGGTCATGTCAGACGAACCTAATAGATTTCTTTGACTGGGTGACCAAAGTAGTAGACCAGGGAGGGGCTGTGGACATGGCCTACTTAGACTTTAGCAAGGCATTTGACACAGTCCCACACAAAAGATTAATAGTCAAATTAACCAGCCTGGGAGTAGGTCCCAGGGTGGTAGCCTGAGTAAAACATTGGCTGCACAACAGGACACAGAAGGTAATTGTAAATGGGTCCACTCTGAAGAAAGAGGGGTTACTAGTGGGGTACCGCAGGGTTCAGTATTGGGCCCAGTCCTTTTTAATGGCTTCATCAGTGACATTGCAGAGGGACTGGAAGGAAAAGTATGCCTTTTTGCAGATGACACAAAGATCTGCAACAGGGTTGATACACAAGGAGGCATGGAAAGGATGAAAAGGGACTTGGCAAGGTTGGAGGAATGGTCAGAAGTATGGCAGCTAGGATTCAATGCAAAGAAGTGCAAAATAATGCACCTGGGAAACAAGAACCCAGGGGAAGAATACACAATGTTAATGAAAATATCAAAGCTACAGAAATTCAGAATACACATAAGGAGCCAGAAGAACTGTGGGTCACCCTGGAAACAGGAAATGGGACAGCCATAAGAACTGGGGTTGTCTACAGGCCCCCAGACCAGAGGGAGGACATAGACACATTACTGTTAGAAGATATACAAAACATGACAGCTAAAGGGGAGGTTCTGATAATGGGAGACTTCAACATGCCAGATACAGATTGGTCAATACCAGCAGGAACATCTGCCAGAACTAGACTCATAGTGGATTCCCTGCAGGGGGAGGGCCTCAAACAACTGGTACAGCAACCCACAAGAGACAGGGCTATCCTAGATCTAGTACTGACTAACAAAGAAGGGATCACAGATCTCCAGGTAGAAGGTCACCTGGGGGCCAGTGACCATCACATGGTATGGTTCAATTTGGCTACTACATCTAAATCATCCCATTCCAAAGCAAAAATATGGGACTTCAGAGGAGCTGACTTTGATAAGATGGCCAACAGAGTTAAGCTAGCCCTGGCAAAAGAAACACAGGTGAGGAGGTACAGGCAAAGTGGGCAAGCATTAAGGATACAATACTTGAAGCAACATCCCATTGTGTTAGACAGAAAAGGAAGTGCAAAGAGAAGGAAACCACTTTGGTTCTCAAATACAGTAGCAGAAAAGGTCAGAGCCAAAGGCTGGCCTTCCAGAAAATATAAGGGAACACAGCGGGATGAAGATAGGAGGCATACCAAACTGCCCTAAGGGAAGCAGGTAAGGCAGTAAGGCAGGCAAAGTCCCAAACTGAGGAAACACTAGCACGAACAGTAAAGAAGGTGACAAGACTTTCTATAGATACATTAGTGAAAGGAGAAAGTCAGAGGGGTGTGCTAAGCAATGGAGAAAAGGGAGCATGTGAGGAGGAGGACCCTGTAAAGGCATCTATCCTAAATAGATACTTTTGCTCAGTATTTACTGAAGAGAAGGTAGGGCAGGGCCCACAGCTCAGCATCATGGACACAGGGGAGGGAGGTGAGCACTACTCCCTTCACAAAGAAAGGGTCCTACAAGAGCTTGCTAAGCTCAGGGTGGATAAGGCAATGGGACCTGATGGCATACATCCCAGGGTACCTAAGGAGCTAAAGGAGGAACTAGCAGAGCCATTAGCAGAATTGTTTAGTGAGTCTCTGAGCACAGGAGGGTCCCAGAAGACTGGAGAAGGGCTCATGTGATCCCACTCCACAAGAGTGGTAGCAGGGAGGAGGCGGGGAACTACAGACCGGTCAGTCTTACCTCAGTAGTGGGCAAGATTATGGAGGCACTCCTTAAGGAAAGGATAGTGCAACACCTGGAATCCATAGGGGCACAGGATCCAAGACAGCATGGGTTTACAAAAGGAAGGTCCTGTCAAACTAATCTCATAGATTTCTTTGACTGGGTAACCAGAGTGGTGGACCAAGGGGGAGCAGTTGATGTCGCCTACCTTGACTTCAGCAAAGCTTTTGACACTGTTCCACATAGAAGATTGATAAATAAGCTAGGTAGGCTCGGGGTGGGTCAGAAGTTGGTCAACTGGGTGGCAAACTGGTTGACTGGCAGAAAACAGAGAGTGGTGGTAAATGGTATACAGTCAGAAGAGATGCAAGTCACAAGTGGGGTACCTCAGGGATCAGTCCTGGGGCCAGTCCTATTCAACATCTTCATTAGTGACCTCGCAGATGGACTAGAGGGTAAGGCTTGTCTGTTTGCAGATGACACCAAGATCTGCAACAGAGTAGATGATCCAGATGGGGTGGGCAGAATGAGAAGAGATCTGGATAAACTAGCAGAATGGTCAGAAGAGTGGCAACTGGGATTTAATGCAAAGAGTGCAAAATCATGCACATAGGGAAGAGAAACCCTGAAGCCACTTATAGGCTGGGAGGAGTTTGCTAGCAGTCACAAAGGAAGAAAGAGACTTGGGCATCATCATCACTGATGACCTAAAATCATCAAGCAGACCTCTAAAGCAGTAGGTAAGGCTAGGGGCGTTAGGGTGTATTAGTAGGGGTATCACAAGTCGTAGAGGAGGTAATAATCCCTCTGTACAAGACATTGGTTAGGCCCCATCTGGAGTACTCGTGCAGTATTGGAGCCACACCTTCACAAGGACATTAACAAATTGAGGCAGTCAGAGAAGGGCAGCAAAATGGTGCAGGGACTGCATCAGAAGACATATGAGGACAGATTAGCAGAGCTCAATATGTATACCCTTGAGCAAAGGAGGGAGAGAGGTGATATGATCGAGACATTTAAACACCTTAAGGGCATAAACAAGGTGAAAGAGTCTAACATGTTTAAATATAAGAAAAATAGCAGGACAAGAGGACACAGCATGAGATTAGAGGAGGCCGATTAAGGGGAATGTGAGGAAATTCTTTTTCACAGAAAGGGTGGTAGATGCATGGAATGGCTTACCACAAGAAGTGGTGGCTATGAATACAGTGCAGGGCTTCAAACAGGCATGGGATAGGCATAAGGAGCAATACAAATGACTATGAATAGATAGGTCACTGACAGAGCAAAGGCCGATGGCACATTTATAAGGTAGAAAAGAAATGGGCAGACTGGATGGGCCTTGCGGTCCTTATCTGCCGTCAACTTCTATGTTTCTATGTTTCTATGTTTCAATGGGTGGGAGGTAGTAACAACAACAAAAGGAAAGGGACCTGGAGGTAATCATATCAGATGACCTTAAGGTTAGCAATCAATGTGAGAAGGCAGTAGGGAGGGCTGGGGGTATACTGGGATGTATAGGGAGAGGCATCAGCAGCAGAAAACAGGAAGTTGTTATCCCTCTGTACAGACAGTTGGTGAGACCCCATCTGGAGTACTGTGTCCAGTTCTGGAGACCTCATCTCCATAAGGACATAGACAGGATAGAGGTAGTCAGAGGAGGGCAACTAAAATGGTGCAGGGTCTGCAAGAGAAGCCATATGAGGAGATACTAAAGGAGCTTAATATGTATACCCTTGAGGAAAGAAGGAGAGGGACATGATAGAAACTTTTAAGTACCTCAGTGGAATCAACAAAGTCCAAGAGGGTAGCATCTTTTAGAAAAGAGACTTACAAGAACAAGGGACACAATTTAAAGATAGAAGGAGGGCGGTTCAGGGGCAATGTGAGGAAGTATTATTTCACAGAGAGGGTAGTGGATGCATGGAACAGCCTTCCTGAGGAGGTTGTGGGGTCTAAAACTGTGGGAGATTTCAAGAATGCATGGGACAGACATAAGGCAATTCTTGTGGGGGTAGGAAGAAATAGGCTGTTGGTTAGCTAGGATCTGCGGCCTATCCTGTAGGTAGGGAAATGGGCAGACTAGATGGGTCTAGCAGTCCTTATCTGCCATCAAAGTCTATGTTTCTATGTTTCTATGATCACAGCCAGATCTGCACGGAGGTTTGTCTGTGGGTCAAATTGCTGGGAGCCCTTGCGTTTGCTGCCTCTCTGTGCCACTGACCACGCCACTCGAAGTAGCTCTTTCTCCATTTGCTCCTTAAATAATGCAGGTAAAGAAATTCCCAGGTTTTGCAGATATGATTGAGCAGATTGTAAGTCTTCAACAGTTCTAGGTCCTTGATCTGTTTCCACTCGGAGACGTGCTGGATGTAGAATTTGTGCTTTTTGCCCTTTATTTCGCAATTGTTTAACGACAGGCCGAAGTTTTCTTCTCTTCTCTTGTATCTGCACAGTGTAATCATTGTCAAGAGAAATGCAGTTTTGTTTATAGGTTATCTCTCTCATTTTCCAGGCTTTGTTTAGGAGGTCTTCTTCTGTGGCATAATAAGTTAGTCGGACCATAAATGACCGGGGTCGGGCGCCTGCATTAGAAGGCCTGGGGGCTAACGAACGATGAGCCCTATCAATACTGAGGTCGTAGTCTTGCGAGAGGCCCAACGCTTCTCTGAGGACTGTTTGAATGAAGGAAGCTACATTAGGGGCCTTATCTTCTTCTCCTTCGGAGATGCCATAAATTCTAATGTTCTGCCTCCTGCTGCGGCCTTCTAGGTCGTCAATTTTATGGTTCAGTTCCCTTTCTCTGGCTAAAAGGTAGAGAAGAAGTCGTCAGTCTTGCCGATCAGACTGCTCCGAGACAGAAGTTAGGCCTAGTTCAAGCTGGTCGGTACGATATTCTACTTTGTCCGTTCTTATTTCCGTTAGTGTTTTGTCTATCTTTTCTACTGTTTGAGCTGTCTGCATAATGGTAGCAATGAGGTCCTTTTCTGTCATATCGGGCTGAAGTTCTGGCAACATGCTTTCCCCTGCGGCCTCCTCAGTAGGCATCCCGTTTGTTTTCTCTCTGGCTAGAAGCTCTCGCAGCCGCGAAACCAGGGTTTCCGAGTGCCTTTGGTTTGCATTTTTCGATCTGGCAGCTTTGGCAGGCGAGTTCATAGTTTTAAGCTGTCGATGAACTTAGATTCTGGTGAGGCCGATCTGGAGCTTCGAGATTAGGCAGCCATAGGTCTCCTGACGTCACCGGAACCACCAAGAGAACCTTGAGATACAAGAATATCCTTGTTTGTGTATGATTGCTCATACAATTTTTTATAGTGTATGGGCAGTCACATCTTAGAAAATCACACAAAAAGCTAGTGAAGACAACGAAGAATATAAATTTACATTTTTTTTTGCCTGACACAGTGTACTGCAGATGTTTCTGCAAGTACAAGTTTAAAAAAAAAAAAAAAACTTCCAGCTTAACTGGATAGAGGAAAAGCAACTATGTGGCAGCATTCCAAGTTGTTCTGCTGTAGTAGTGACATCACTACTGCAGCAGAACAACATAGTAATGTCACTGCTGCAGCAGAACACGCATATTCCAGGCATGGAATTCCATGCATAACAGCATTCCATCATACACTATATCAAGGTTCTGGTGGGAATCTCCTTTGCTATCTCAACTTCCTCCACTATCATGGAAGAATTGGAGCCATAGATGTAGAATTTGATCACTGCAGTACATATGGGGCTCCTTTCTCTCTTTTTTCTTCTATCTTTTTATGTAATGCATAAGTGATGGTACTTGTTCATATATGTTGATATTATCCTTTACAGGATTTTATGTGGTTTGATTATATACAGTAAGTAGATGATATGCCTGCTGGATAAGATGGCTTATAGTATTCGGATGCTTTATGGGCATCTTGAAATTATACGTTCATTGTGCAATGTTTCCAACATAACATCTATCTCTGGTATCTTGGTGATATTAATCTACAACAAAGACAGATGAATTCACTTGTTGTATGCACAGTATTTAAGAAGAACTCATTTTGAAAAGACACTTTTGTGTTCTAATTTTTATTTTGATATCTTTTCTTATTATTTATGTACTGTCACATAGGGTTCTATGGGATACCCCAGCTAGTCTCTAAGTAAGGCTCTTGTTAGCTGTGACATTTGTATTTAATTTTATTATTTGGCATCAGTCCCTAAGTATTGTTCAGGTGGTACCCTCACTATTGTGCCACCACCATGCCCCTGACACGGCTCTTATGTGGTGAGAAGTGCCAGGGCAGCAAACCATACTGTTAGGTAGTATTTTTGTAATTTAAATGCACAAACTGCATCTTAGAATTTGCAATTGTTGACCTGCTGTTGAGGTCTGTAAAAGATTCTGCGGTGCACTAAGAATAAATTGATCCACTGTGAGCATGTGACTTTATTTTCCTTAGAGTGCAGACTTCCTGATGTTTGGACTATCTCAGCTTCCTTCTGTTGAGACCTACTCCCCTCTGCTCTACTTCTGTTTGCTTCATTGTTATTCCTCTCAGGACGAAACTACTGCAGATCAGTCTGCCTTTCTCATGTAGACTGCCTTGCCTCTAGTCTAACTTTCCTTCTCTATCTGTTCTGCTTTCTCCCTCTGTTCCCTGAAAGCACTTGATCACCTGTTATTCAGTTCCTTTCCTTTCTATTGCAGTCTGTTACAGTGCAAAGTGGACTCAGCTGTTCTCTCCTGTGCTGATTTCAAGCCAGTTTTCATACCTTATTTTTCACTGTTGCCCCCCGCCTTATGGTTTTGCACACCTTCTATTGCTTCAACAAGTGTGCACCTGATGAAAATGTGAAAAATGGCAATGACACCAATACGGTGGGATACCCCCTTCCCCCATGTCAAGAAGTCCAAAAACACACACACAAAAAACCCAGCCACACAACCAGAAAACGTAGCTGATGAACCCAGATTAAGTCTTATCTAAGTTCCAGGGACCTAAAGGAACCCATGCATGCCTTTGTGCCATCTTTTTTTTTTTTTTTTGAGTAGTTTAACCAGGAGTAGCACACTAAGCTGAAAGCTTTTTAACAGGAGTGACCTGGGAGCACTGGAAGTTAAGTGACTTGCTGAGGGTCACACAGTATGCAAGTGGAAGCTGTGGGATTCAAACCCAGGTCTGGTCTGTTGGATGTCACCAGATTTGCAGCTCAGAGCCTTAAACCACTGCACTACACTGCCTCCCTTCCATCTACAGAAGACTACTGCAAACTTCTAGAGTAGATTATTGCAATGCTATCTACCTCAGGCTACCTGAAGTCTGACACACTACTTGGAGCTGGTGCAGAATGCTGCAGCTAGACTGGTGGCTGGAGTTTCTTGCTCCAAGCGTATCACTTCTGTACTGCATATGTTGCAGTGGCTGATCGTGATGCGGTGCATCTCCTTCAAGATACGTTTGTTGACTTACTCTGCAAAGCCCTACATGATCTGGGCCCAGGCTACCTGAAAGAGCTCACTTGTAATTGTGCTCCTGACTGCCATCTGCACTCTTCAGAGCTGGGCCTCCTGAGTGTTCCTGGGTCCCAACTTAAACAATCAGGGAATGGGGCATTTGCAGTAGTCTTTTTTTTTTTTTTACTCTTTTTTTTTTTTTTTTTTTTTATTTCCATTTTTGAAATAGACAAATAGAGCATTAATACAGGTAGGCAGAATACATTTCAACAGGCAATACAGAGCTAGGTATGTGGTATACATTTAAGCAGATAATTTAAGAAAATAAATAAAGAGCAATGAGGGAAATACTGATACTGGTAAGTTTCTATCAAATCAACAATTTAAGCACATTCCCCATATGATTATATTTCCCTGCCTATGTGAGCTTAAATAAATACCGAATTCTATAGGGGGTACCCCGGGAGGTCTCGAGATATGATAGGGGCCTTTGCAAGAAAGTAGCATCCAATGATGTATGGAGGCAACTACGTGACTCCTTCTACACAGTAAAGCCCTAGCAAATGAACTAGGCTAGTAAGTTATATCCCCTCCATGGAGCCAGTGACCCCAGGGATGGGACACAGGGCCGGAGAGCTCCCAACAAACGAAATTAAGGAACAGTTCCAAATTATATTGTTCTCTCAAGGAAGCAGGTCTGGTCTTGACTGGGAGATGCTAAGGAACCAAGGGGTTCAGCAGTTCATCAATCCAGGGACTTTATTTTGCAATCTGGCCGTCATGTATTCTAATTTATAAATATCATAAGCTGTGTCCTCCCTGGAGGATATGCTAGTGGGGTCTGGTTGGAGCCAGAGCCTACTAATGTGTTTTTTGGTTGCTCCCAATAAAATGTTAAGCAGGTATGTTTAGTGGGGTCATTTAAATTGTTTCGGGTAGTGTAGTAGTATCCCCATCTCTGGAGAAAGAGTTCCCAAATCAGGAAACAATTTGGACACTTTTTTATTTACCCCATCCCAAAATAAGGATAATAATGGACAGAACCAAAATACATGTGAGTGTGTAGCTGTCTCGCAACCGCAGAATCTCCAACAGGTGGAATCTCCTGATTTGGAATAGTTGGCTGTAATCTACAGTGTACAGAAATATCGTGAAACCACTTTCCACGAAAATTCTCTCCAAGCGTATGAATTTGATGTTTTATGCTGTCTTCTCCAGATACAGAGCCAGTCTTCCGGAGACAGCTTCACCTGCAACACTGCCTCCCAGTGAAGTTGCACAAGTTCCGTGACCTGGGTGGGGGTACCTTGTAAGGCCTTGTAGATTTTGGAAATTAAGTGGCTACGACCTCCACCCTCTGCAGTTTAGACTAGGAGGGAGTGTACAGGTGGAACCACCTGTGAGGAGACAACGAACTAATTTTAGTGTTAAGAAAGTGTTGGATTTGTAGATATCTAAAGAAGTCTTTCTGGGGTACAGAGAACTCCTGTCTGATTTGTTCAGATGTTTTAAGGATTCCTTTTATCGAAAAATTGATATGTGTGCCATAGACCTATTCGACACTACTTTATAAAAGTGTGGTCTGACTGGAGAGGGCCAAAAGCTGAGTCCATGGCCAGGATTCCCATCCAGACGGATAAGAATCTATTTTCAGGGAGGGAGAGGAACGCCATCCAACTCTCTAGTAATAGCTGAGTAAACCAAGGGCCCTGGTCAGACTGAGTTAGTTTGTGTGGTTGAAAAACTAGGTAGAGGAGTCCAGGGGGCAAGCTGCCATAGCCCTCTCCACTGAGAGCCAAGGTAATGATTGAGCTTGTGGTAACAGCCATGTGGTTATGTGTGAAAGCTCATTTGCAGTAGTCTTACTGTGGAATCATTTGCCAAGGAGTCTTAAGGAGGCCTCCTCTGCTGAAGCATTTAAAAGGAAGTCCAGCCAAATATTCTCTACTGCAGAATTAAAATCTGCATATCCCTAATAAGCTTCATACCAAAAATGAGACCTCTAAGTTATTTTGTTTAAAAGTTACAAGACATTTTTTTTTACTCTGTTTTTGCTCCTGGAACAGGTGGGGGATTTACAGCCTCTCAGCGCTCAGACTTCGCACCCGGCATCCACCCCAGGCTACCTGGACTGGGGAGGCCCACAACTTGCCCTCTGCAGTGGGCTTCCCCTGGGAGGAGAGGTGAAGAGACCAAGATCCACCAAAGGCCCCAGTCGAGGCTTGCACCCAGGATATCATTCGGGAGGAGGACAGGGGTGTCATAGTGCTGCCAGCCCAGGGGTTTTACCTGTAAGTTCCCTGGAGCCATGGTCATGCAATGACATCAGCACAGGTCAGGCGCGCTCCCGCACCTGACATACAGACATCACCTGTAACCCCCACAGAAGATTGGCCCCGGCTGTTGCACATCCAGCCTCCAATGGGTTTCACTGGCTTGCAGGGGAACCACAACTCTTCCACCAGAGGAGGAGAGCTGTCCATGGGATTCTCATCCTATACCACCCAGCCGACCCGCTGATGCACCATGTTTGCTCCTGAATACCAGTCATCGGAGCTGCAGACGGTAGCACTACCACTGCACCAGTGATCCAGCGTTACGAGACATTTTGTAAGCCTGATTTCTCTCCCTGTTCAAACAAAACCAGTTTCAATGAAGAGCTACTGATGATGCCATAACCAGAACTCACAGCTTAGTCCTCCATGTTGGCAACATTATAAACTCATTTCTCCATTGTTTAAGAAACTGAAGTTGCAATAACTATTTGACAAACAAAAAAGTGACATAGGGTTAGGTGCAGTGCATGCGTTTCCAGAATGTTCAGATACATGGTACCATACTTCGGAATGTTGCAAGAGGTGGTTTTGGAATGCAGCACTGGACAGAGTTGTGGAATGTTAGAGTGGTGCACAGTTGCAGAATGTTGGGGGGACATGCAATCTCGGAATGTGGGAGGGATGTGCAGTCTCGAAATGTGGTGGGGATATTCAAACATAGAATGCAACAGGGACACACATCTAGGAATTTATTTATTTATTTATTTATTTCTGATCTCGGATTAACCATTTGAGCTCAGAGCTCTTTACATAGGTGCCACGTTAGTACATTTGGAACAAGTAGGTGATTATACAGAGGACTGAGACAAACAAGGCAATAGAATTAGAATGAGAACATTTAGGTACATTTGGTCTTTAAACAAAGGAATGCAAAAAATACAGCAAAAACTAAAACTGGAATAAGTAAACACAGTCAGATACATACAGGAACAGACTAAATAACTGTGCCCAACAGGGAGCCAGTTAGTTGTCAGCAACACGAGGGGGTTGGCGTATAGAAGTGCTGGAGAGACGGGGTGGGGGGTTATGCCCGAAGTGCAGGGTGTCCGAGGAAGAGAGAGAGAGAGAGATCTGTTTGGCAGAAGGGCAGATGGTAGGAGATGCCTTTGCTAGGTGCTAGTGATGGCAGACACGTTGAGATTCCTGTGTTAAATGGTTCTTTAGGTTCTTTTTGAAGGTCCACAGGGTGGACAGGCTAATAATGTTCTCATGGAGGGAGTTGAACCACAACGGTGCCCGATAGGCTAAGGACCTTTGTCCTTGAGATGTTCGACATTTTGGAGTCAGGAAGGACTGTGGTTATGAATTTCGGGTGGACCTGGGATTAGTGCTGGGAACTAGGAGTTGTTGGACCCCAGTCGGGAGCTGACCAAGGCAGATCTTTTTGCGCAGGAGGCAGGATTAATATTGTTAAGCGACCAGAGAGCGTTAGCCAGTGAGCCTTTGCATAGAGATCGCAGGTGTGGGTTAGTCGGTGTGCCCCTAAGGTGAGCCTGCAGGCATTGTTAAGGGCGGTTTTTGGTGGGTACTGACCATTTTGGAATACAGTATAGTGGGGATGCACACTGTTGGAAAGTCACAGGCCCCACCATTTTATTCTGAAATTGCTTTTTCTTGCCATATTCACCACATTTCAAAATTGAGCATCACATTCCCACCAAATTCCGACACTCTGTGTCCTTGCCACATTCTGACGTGCATTCCTGCCATATTCCAAAAGTGCATATCCCCACCACATTCCAAGATTGCATGTCCCCATCACATTCCAAAGTTGTGTGTCAATGCCACATTCTGAAATTGTGTTATTACCACATCTTGAAATTGTGCATTCCTGCCACATTTGGAAATTGTGTGTCGCCCCCACATTCTGACATTTTGTGTCCCCGCCATATTCTGAAATTTTGTGTCCTGGCCACATTCCAAAACTGTGCATCCCTGCTGCATTCTGAAACTGTGTCACTCCTACATTCCAAAACTTTGCATCCGCATCACATTCTGAAAATGCTGATCCTCACCACATTCTATAATTGTGCATCCCAGCCACATTCTAAAATTGTACCTTCCCAACATATTCCGAAATTGTGTGTCAATGCCACATGTCAGAATTGCCTGTCTTTATCACATTCCTAAAATGTGAATCGCCACCATATTCCAACATTGCGCATCCCTACTACATTCTGAAAACAAGTGTCCCTGCCACATTCTTAAGTTGCACGTCAAAGCCACATTCTAAAATTGAGCATATCTGCCACATTCCGAAATTACATATTCCTACCACATTCCAAAATTTTGCATACCCATCACATTCCGAAAATGTCTTTTCCTGCAACACTCCTAAATTATGCATCTCACTACATTCCAAAAATGTGCATCCCTACCACATTTTGAAACTGCATGTGACAATCACATTCTGAAACTGTGCATCCTCGCCACATTCTGAGATTCCATGTCCACACCACATTATGAAATTGCATGTTGTTACCACCATCTGAAATCGAGCATCCCTAACACATTCTGAAATTGGGCATCCACACCATATGCCAAAATTACATATCCATGGCTGATTACGAAATTGCATTTCCCTGCCACATTCTGCAACTATGTGTCTCCCACATTACGAGATTACATAACCCTGCCACATTCTAAAAATATATGACATCACCACAGTATGAATTTCAGCATACCTACCAGAATTTAAAATGATGTGTCCCAGCTACTTTCTGAGATTGTGTCATTGCTGTATTCCAGAATTGCAGCCTGGTGCCATTCTAAAATCTTTCCCTGCAGTATTCTAAAAAAAAAAAAAAAAAAAAAAAATTACGCCCAGCTTTGGCATTTTAAAGCTATATTTGCTACTGTATTCCTGCCAGTCACATTCATAAGCACAGTACCTTGCATCTGCACATAATGGAAATGCGTGCCCTATACCCATCAAGTGTCAGCTTTCCCTTTTTGAATGTTTATTACAACTGCAATTTTATGTAATGTGGGAGAAATACTATAAGTCCTGTAAGGTAGCTTTCAGGGAGGACTAGGCTGTGAGTTCTGGTTATAATATCATCAGTAGCTCTTCACTTAAACTGGCTTTTTGACAGGCAGTGAAATTAGGGTTACAAAATTACTTGTATCTTTCAAACAAAGTATCTTCAGGATCTCATATTTGGCATAAGGCTGATTGGGGCTGTGCTGATCCAGTTTGAATTTATGGATGCTAGAAATTTTGGCTGGACTCTTTTTAAAAGAGGACTGAAATATTATCTCTATTCATTGCCTTTTCTACCTTATTAATGGATTTTCAGATGTTATGTTAGTTACATTTATTATAAAGGTACCATATTTATTTATGGCTGTCTCACTTTGCTGTTGTTATATTTCTCTTATAGGGCACCCAGAGCTGGTGGGATTGGGCACCAAATAAATTACTACTGCAACCCCCCATTCCCACCAAAGCAAGTTACTGCTGCTCATATAAATTATTTGAGTGGGACAATTTTTTTTATTAATAATAACTACCCATCTGTTTTTTCAGTGGTGATGACCAGTTATTATTTGCCCTACTAACTGGCTGGTTATTATGGTAAGCACACGCTGACACCTGAGACTCAATTGGAGCGCAGCATTCTCTCATATGCCCAGCATTTTTTGTGGCACTTACAAACCCTGAGTCACCAGATCGCACAAAATCATATTTATAAACCACTGACTAACTGGTAAACAAGAAGCTTATCCCACGGTATCAAAAAAAACAGAAGCAGTCAGGTGAATGTGATTTCCACCTTCAAACTGAGTGGTTGCACTCGGACGTTCAGCACTGAGTAAAAAAAAAAAATAATAAATAAAATTGCAGATTAGTTTGACCAGACCCCCAAGAGAGAGTGCTGCAGTCCTTGAAGAGGAACTATGGGTGAACTCAGAAGGCAGACTCCTACCCAGGGCAGAACTTTTAATGCCTGCCTTCAGGTTGGAGGGGGTGGGCCGGAGAGGAAAATATTGGTGGTCAGAAATTGTACAAAATCATAACCATGGGGTGGAGGGAAATACTCAAATTTAATACACACCTTCGATGTGTGGTGCCTTGAAACACCCCTCATGCTTCGTTCACGGGGTTTATGTAGGATCACACACCTCAGGTATGTATTACATTTTCATAATGCGCTCAACCTCATGCATTATTCCCTATTTAATCCGTCTGATGACAGGTCTTAACTATGCCAGGAATGTCTGCCATGGTAAAAGGGGATCACATTCGCATCTTGACACTCGTGGAAAGCATACCTATGTTAAACACAGTTATCTTTTGATGTGGGCAAAACACCATGATGGTGCTGATTAGATACTGGGAGCACCTGTTATTCATCATGCCACATGTTCAGTGAGGGCAGAGGAGGAGGAAGAACTTGATAAGGAAGGTACCACTGGTGCTATTGGAACTTCAGAGAAACTATGGGGAAAAATCACCTCCTTTTTGTCATCACAACAGGAGCTGCCTTTGGGTGGTGGTCGTGGCCATCCTTGGTCACATACCTCTAGTAGTAAAATAAAGAAAAAAGTTCTAATTAGAAAAAGTGATTTCATCAACCAACAGTAGTGCAGCCATTGACACGTTTCACAAAGCTGCCCCATAATCATTCAGTGGCTGGGGAGCTTAATGCCGCTGCAGAGAAATGCCCATGGTTTATCTCTTTCCATACATTTTCATTGAGAATCCAGGCTTTAGGAAGCTGCTGGCAAAGGCTTGTCCCAAATGACATGTCACTTTGAGTATATATTTCTTGAACCTTGCAATGTAGGAGATCTTGGATACTGTCACACCTAGTTGACACAATACACTTGGATGGAGTTCTGAAGCCATATTCTTTTAAACTTGCTCTTTTTGGTGAAAAACTCAGAGTTCTAATATTCTGAGTTTTGGATTGCGTTGTCAGGATGGGCCATCCAAAAGCAACTTTGTTGAACGCATTGAGGTTGAAAACCTCAACTTGAGCTGCAGGCAATGGGGGCTAGACGAGAGAAGAGGCGGTTACTGGGGAGCATGAAACAGCCATTAAAGCAGTGCTTCAACTAGGCTGTGGTTTCGACAGGAAGGTCAAGGCCTTCAACTCCCAGGTAACCATGTTCAAGACCTGAGTAGAGACGGTGGATGGGGTCTCCAGAGAAGCTATGCACACTGCATAAAAAGTCTTGACTTCAACCACTGGCATAATTGGAAAGTAAACTCCTATAGTTGGCCTGGCGCAACTAAAGAATGTGGCTAGAGCTCCCATATTGTGACTTCTAGGATTGTTGGATCGCACTGCAGTCAGTACCTGATCCAATTTAATTTTTTGCCACTTTTCGAAAACACCTACTGCACTTGAAGAGCCGCTATACAGTGGCGTGAAAAAGTATTTGGCCCCTTCCTGATTTTCTCTATTATTGCATATTTGTCACACTGGATGTTTTCAGGTCTTTAGAGAAAATGTAATATTAGATAAAGGGAACCTGAGTGAACAAATAACACTTGTTTTTTTTTTTAATTTCACTTATTTAATGAAAAAAAGTTAACCAACACCAACTGGCACTGTGTGAAAAAGTAATTGCCCCTTACACTTAATAACTGGTTATGCCACATTTAGCTGCAATGACTGCAACCAAACACTTCCTATAATTCAATATCAGTCTTTCACATCGCTGTGGAGGAATTTTAACCCACTCTTCCTCGCAGAACTGCTTTAATTCAGTAACATTTGGTAGGTTTTCGAGCATGAACTGCTCGTTTCAGGTCCTACCACAGCATCTCTATTGGGTTTAAGTCTGGACTTTGACTAGGCCACTCCAAAACTTTAATTTTACTTCTTTTTAGCCATTCTGATGTGGACTTGCTTTTGTGTTTTGGATCATTGTCTTGCTGCATGACCCAACTACGCTTCAGCTTCAGCTGACGGAAGGATGACTGGACATTCTCCTTAAGAATTTTCCGGTACAGAGCAGAATTCATGGTTCCTTTAATTATGGCAAGTCATCCAGGTCCTTAGGCAGCAAAGCATCCCCACACCATCACACTACCACCACCATGTTTGACTGTTGGTATGGTGTTCTTACTGTGGAATGCTGTGTTTGCTTTACACGAGACATTATGGGATCCATGTTGTCCAAAAAGTTCCACTTTGGACTCATCTGTCCATAGAACATTTTCCCAAAAGGCTTGTGGATCATCCAGGTGCTTCTTGGCAAATGAGAGATGAGCATTTATGTTCTTCTTGGTTAGCAGTGGTTTCCGCCTTGCTACTCTCACATGAAGCCCATTTTTGCCCAGTCTCTTTCTGATTGTGGAGTCATGAACACTGACCTTAGCTGAGGCAAGAGAAGCCTGCAGTTCTTTGGATGTTGTTTTAGGATCCTTTGAGACTTCTTGGATGATTTTACACTGCGCCCTTGGAGTAATTTTGGCAGGCCGCCCACTCCTGGAAGGTTCACTACTGTTCAAGTGTTCTCCATTTGGAGATTATGCTCTCACTGTGGTTTGATGGAGTCCCAGAGCCTTAGAAATAGCTTTGTAACCCTTTCCAGACTGATAGAGGGCAACAAATTTTTTCTGATCTTTTCAGGAACTTCCTTTGATCATGGCATAATGTGCTTGTTGAATCTTTGTGCTGGCAGCGTGACTCTGATGGTAAGGGCCAAAATAAGTGAGGTTTATATTGAGCAGGGCTGGCTGTAATCAAGCCTGGCTGTGTTCAATCAGCTGACTCTAATTATCCCTTTAATTGGGTTGATTTAACTAGGGGGCAATTACTTTTTCACACAGTGCCAGTTGGTGTTGGTTAACTTTTTTCATTAAATAAATGAAATAAGTAAAAAAAAAAGTGTTATTTGTTCACTTAGGTTCCCTTTATCTAATATTATATTTTGTCTAAAGACCTGAAAACATCCAGTGTGACAAATATGCAATAATAGAGAAAATCAGGAAGGGGGCAAATACTTTTTCACGCCACTGTAGATCCAGAGAGCATACTGAATGTCACTGCATAGGAGATCGAATTTGGTTAACAAATCTTGTACCGTCCTGATTGTCACAGATGGCATACATCAAAGACATTGGGTTTGCAGGCAGCCAGAGAACCGGGAAAGTTAGCGACCTACTCAGGGGACCTACCGTGTTTTTTTTCTGACCTCTGTTATGCAACTTGGATGCAGTAGAAATGCTTTGATTTGGTATGCTGGGGTATACTGTGCTTCACGTACAAAGGAGGTTGGGTGATTTTGTATCACATCCGAAGGATGGTGGACAGTAGGTCTCTGAATTTGGAGGATCATCTCACACACACAGTTTACAGCACTTGGATAAACATACAACATTGCTCCAACCACCACCAAGTGGTTGATTTTGCTGCAGGTGCTGTAAGTACTGCAAACTGATTAAGTGTGCATCTTCATTGGTTAGTCTCCCAAGGATGGAAGCACAGTTACATCAAAAAGTTTATAAATTGCAACACCACTTATGCGGTGTATTTGGTTACTTGTACCTGTGGGTCTACTACATTAAGAAAACTAAACAAAAGCTAAAAGAGAGGATGGGGACAACATGACCCTCACAAATGGGAACCTTGACTGTGTTTTTGCCCTTCATCTCTTATCTGCAAGGGATCTCACTGCTCACAGCCTTAGTTTTTTGGTATTGAAAAAGTGGTTATGGGCCCTAGGGGATGGGATCTGAATATAATTGTGGCAAGAATAGTATCCTTGTGCATTTTTCATTTGAATGCCAGTTCTAAACCAGGTCTCTATGACAGATTTGAGGTTGCACCGTTTTTGTGAAGACTTTGTTTGCTGTATATTGGATTTAGCCATTAGGAGCAGAAGAATCTATAAAAGTGGAGACCATGCGTGTTCTTCCACTAGCAGTGTTTTTTTTTTTTTCATCTTCAGACTTGGTCCCTCTACACAACAGAAGTGTGGATGAGCCAGGGAACTCTAGACAAGTTAGCTTGACATCAGTAATGGGAAAGATTATGGAGTGTATACTAAGGGAGGAACTACCAGACTTCCTGGAGGGAAATATGCTAAAGGCCCCATGCAATATGGGTTTATGAGGGGAAGGTCTTGCCTGAAGAATCTGATCGACTTCTTCAACCGGGGGACCAGTGCAGCCAGTAAGGAACAGGCAGTCGTTATAGCATACTTGGATTTCAGCAAGGACTTTGACTCGGCCCCCCACAGGATGCTGATCAAGAAGCTAAGCGACTTAGGGGTAGAGGTAAAATTGGTGACTTGAATAGAGAACTGGCTGAGGGGAAGAACACAGAATGTGGTGACCAATGGGGAGTTTTCTGAGGTGAGGGAAGTAACAGGTGAGCTACCTTGAGTCAGTGCGGGGCCGGTCCCTTTCATTGTGTTCATTTGCCGCGTAGGGAAAGGCATTAAAGGCAAGATCTGACTCTTCACAGATGACACAGAGGTCTGCACAAGGGTGGATACATAATAAGGGACAAGGGAACTCGGGGAGGATCTGGGCAGGTTGGAGAGCTGGTTAAGATTTGATAGCTTGGCTAGAAATGTGAGGTGACACAAATTAGGGAAAGGAACCCAGGAGAGCAATATGAAATGAGGGATGGTGCTGGAAAGCACCATGGAGAAAAAAAGGACCTGTGGTCATGATTTCAGAGAGCGTTAAAACAACAGCACACTAACATAGCTGTGGGTAAGGCTTAAAGGATGCTTGGATGTATAGGGAGGGGATAAACAATGATAACCATCAGGAGATACTCCCATTGTACAGGTCACTAATGAGATCACATCTGGAATACCACACAAGGTACTGTAGCCTACACCTGGGGAGAGACTGTGACAAGGTTGAAGCTGTAAAGCACAGGGCACCCATGATGATGGCCCAAGAACTAGGAGGCAAAATATATGAGGAGAGGCTACAGGACATGAATGTGTACCTTCTGGAGAAAAAAAGGGAAAGGGGTGACATTATCAAAACATTCCAGTACCTGCATGGGATTAAATAGGATGGATGCCAAGGTACTTTGCTCCTTGAGCTCTAATACAGTGACAAGGAGGAGCGCCTTTAAACTGGCAAAAGTGAGATTCAGGAGGGACGTCAGCAAATGCCTTTTCACAGAAAGAATGGTGGACAGGTTGAACACACTGCCTGGGGACATGGTACAGGCCAAATCACTGAGCAGCTTCAAGCTAGGATGGGACAGGCCGGCATATGGGATTAGTTAGAAAAGGGGTGACTGCTAGGGCTAATGCAGTGTAGGTAGCTAAGGTGGGCAGACTGGATGGGCCGATAGCCCATTTTCTGTCCGTCATTGTCTGTGTGTCTGATTTCAGCTACATGGTTTCCTTCAGAATCTGTGAGGGGGGGATGGGAAGTATTAGTAAAGCCCTTTATTGACAGCCTTGTCAAACTGATGAAATGATCTGAGTCTATAAGGTATACTGTGCAGTTATCATGATTCTGCATGCTATACAGTACTTGAGAGAACACAGCTTTTTGCTAGTCCTTTGCACCCGTGAGTCCTCAGAAAAGAGTGAATCTAAAACTGCAAATTAAAAAAACCTTAACATCTTGGGATATTAACTTGATCTTTTCTAAGCTGTGTGACACTTTTATCTGAGCTGTAGCAGCTCAAAGACTTTTTAAAGGTCTTTTTCTTTCGGTAGCCGCTTTCTCTTTTAAGAATGGTAAGTGTCAAGCCCTAATGAGTTTTACTTACTTTCGTAAGGATACTGTGGCTCTTTGTGTGCAGTACCTTCAGAACCTGTTGTTCTTTGGGTTACACTTCTCAGTGCAGTAGAGGCTATTTATGCTGCTTGTGAACCGTCCATTCTGTAGTTCCACGGAATGTCAAGTAACAAGATAAAATCAGTGCATATTCCACCAAACCTGTGGCCATTTGACTGACAGTTCCTAGTCTGCTTTCCAAGTGGAGCGTCACAAAGAACTGTCATTTCTCTAAACAGTACTGCACCCTTGTTCTGTCTCGGAAGCAGTTACGCTTTGGTTTAATTACTCTCTTGTAATCTTTATTTTTTAAATTAGCTTCTAATTTGGGGGGGGGGACCTGGAAGGATAGTTTGGGGGAAATGCAACAGTTAACATATAAACATAGACTTTGACGGCAGATAAGGACCACGTGGCCCACCCAGTCTGACCATTTCCCTACCTACTGGATAAGCTGCAGATTCTAGTTAACCAACAGCCTACTTCCTGCAACCCCCCACTATAATTGCCTTATGTCTATCTCATGCATGTTTGAATTCCCCCACTGTTTTAGACCCAACAACCTCCCCAGGATAGTGGTTCCATGCATCCACCACTCTCTCCGTGAAAAAATTTCCTGACATTAACCCTGAGCCATCCCCCCCTCTATCTTTAAATTGTGCCCCCTTGTTCTTACACATCTCTTTTTCTGAAAGATGCTACCCTCCTGGACTTTGTTGATTCCCTTGAGGTACTTGAACATTTCTGTCATGTCCCCCCTGTCCCTCCTTTCATCAAGGGTATACATATTAAGCTCTCTCAGTCTCTCTTCATATGGTTTCTGATGCAGACCCTGCACCATTTTAGTTGCCCTCCTCTGGACTGCTTCCATCCTGTCTATGTCCTTGCGTAGATGAGGTCTCCAAAACTGCACACAGTACTCCAGATGGGGTCTCACCAACTGTCTGTACAGAGGGATAACCACTTCCCTTTTTCTACTTGTGATGCCCCTTCCTACGCATCCCAGTATCACCCTGGCTCTCCTTATTGACTTCTCACGTTGCTTACCAACCTTTAGATCATCTGATATGACTACCCCCAGGTCCCTTTCCATTTTTGTTGTTGTTAGTACCTCCCCTGCTATTGTGTACTCTTCTTCTGGGTTTTTGTTTCCCAGGTGCATTACTTTGCACTTCTTTGCATTGCATCTAAGTTGCCATATGTCTAACCATTCCTCCAACCTTGCCAAGTCCCTTCTCATCATTTCTACCACCCCTGTGTATCAACTCTGTTGCAGATCTTTGTGTCATCTGCAAAGAGGCATTCCTTTCCCTTCAGACCCTCTGTAATGTCACCTATAAAGATGTTAAAGAGGACCGGACCCAGTACTGAGCCCTGAGGTACTCCACTAGTAACCCCTTTCTTCGGAATGTGTTCCATTCACTATTACCTTTTGTGTCCTGTTGTGCAGCCAGTTTGCTACCCAGGCTACCACCCTGGGACCCACTCCCAGGCTGGCTAACTAGATTATTAATCTTTTGTGCGGGACTGTGTCAAATGCCTTGCTGAAGTCTAGGTAGGCCATATCCACAGCCCCTCCCTGGTCTATTACTTTGGTCACCCAGTCAAAGAAATCAATTAGATTCGTCTGAGATGACCTTCCTGCTGTAAATCCATGCTGCTTTTGGTCCTGTGCCCCACTGACCTCTAGGTACTCAACAATTCTTTCTTTCAGAAATGATTCCATCATTTTCCCTACCACTGAGTTCAAACTTCCAGGTCTGTAGTTTCCTGTTTCTGCCTTGCTCCCACTTTTGTGAAGGGGAATCACATCTGCCTTCCTCCAGTCCTCAGGTACCACCCCATCCTCCCATGATTTGTTAAAAAGTGTGGTCAGTGGTGTCACTAGGTCCTCCCTTAGTTCTTTTAGAATTCTGGAGTGAATCCCGTCAGGCCCCATTGCTTTGTCCACCTTGAGTTTTAGGAGTTCTTTCAGGACTCTTTCTTCTGTAAATGGACTGGTGTAAACCCCCCTACCCAGAGTGCTTCTATTGTCTGGTTTAGGTAACTCCTCCTCATCTTCTTTTGTGAACACTGAGCAAAAGTATTCGTTCAGTATCTCTGCCTTTTCACTGTCTCCCTCTGACCACCTCCCCTCTCCTTATTAATCTTCACTATTCCTCCCTTAACCTTTTTATGCTCCCTAATGTACCTATAAAAGATTTTATCCCCCTTCTTAACTGAATTGGCTATTTTTTCCTCGGTTTGGGCTTTTGCTATTCTGACTGCCTTCCCCACTTCTTTCTGCTTTAACTGATACAGTTCCCTGTCATGCTTCTTCTGTGATTCCTTATATTTGATTGTTTCTAACAGTCACTAGTGGTTGTGGTCCACAACCACTAATGACTGTTGGAAACAATCAAATACACCACTGCTCCACCACCCTGGTGAGTACTGCCCTTTACAGTAATTCAACTAACCTCCAGTAACTGATTTGTTTTTCTACAATGTGATGATTTTTTCAGTTCTGTTGATTCTAAGTTATAGAAACTCTTGAGTTCACACTGGCGAAAAAAACGCTACAATAATGGGCTAGTCCGATGCTTGAAAGCCTTTTGTAAAAGAATATGCTGTTTCGTTGACAGGGCACACTTTCGATGTCCCCATTTTACTTATACTGCAAGCAGTCAACAGCTTTTATAAATTCAATAACTAACAAACAATTTAGCCAAAATGCAGAGTCAATTGAAAGCTTACATTATTTTTCCTTTGGCTATCAGCATGAAGAGCCAAGATAGATGGAGGGTACTGCTGGGAAGCAGTAGGGCATATGGTAATAATAAACCTTTTGAGACTTCTTTAAACTATAGCCTGGAGTGCATTAGGGCCTGCATATGGCATTGTGCTATCTTCCATGCTGTATAGCTTCTGCATGTTATCTCTTCATAGTTCTTATTTTTGTTATCGAGCCAGAGTATTCATGTACTCTGGATCTCTTCATATGCGACCATTTTAAAAGCACTTGTCTTCCTGGTCTCAGACAACTGAGTCTCTAAATGTACCATACAAGTCACATTCTCTATTGTATTTCTGATGCAAGTATTTGAATTTATAAATGTATGCTTATTTAGAAAATACATACTTAATTTATAAATCCTGTGCAGAATTTTAGGATGGGAAGTATTGCGCATCCTTGGTTTATATTTGCTCATCTCCTGATCTCTTTCTGTATTTGTCTTTTTTTGCTTTTGCTTTCTGACTCTGGTCCTTAAAACAAGCTTTCTATGTAGCCCCCTCCCCCCATTGTCATATTACAGGGTGCTTCATCCAGTGACATCATCTGTTGCAGTCAGTCAGTGTCTTCGTTTGCTGATGCCACTATTTGCATAAGTCATGACTCTGATGAAAATTGACTGCATTGAGGAGTTACTGCATTGCTCAAGGGGACCCATAACACAGTAAGGACACCACACCTGTTTGCTTGGTAGTAATAAAGACGTTGCTTTTACTTGATTCCACAATAAGGTTATACAATTAGGCAACATTTCACAATAAGATATATATATACACACACACACACACACACACACACAATGCTACATAATAATAAGACCCCTGGGGCAGCAAATTCAGGTAGCATGGCCCAACTCTAAGCAATAAGCATCCATTAGAATTTGGGAGACCCACCCAGGGCTGTGCCTCTACCTTGGACAATTCCTCCACCCCTTTTCAAATTTCTGAGAGAAACATGACCCTTAGTGGAATGCACCTGTCCAGGCCCCCCACTATCTTGGAGTCATGCCAGTCCAGCTGTCTTCTGTTGCAAAACTGTAATTATGGGTGACCACCAATCTCGTGAAGCATACACGCCCCAGGGTCACGCCTCCAGTTCTCTGTCACCCAGTGCCCAATTCTTCTGCATCGCACATGTCATTTCCTAGGCCAGCCATGAATTTCCGCCCCATAAGAGTCTACATCAAAGGTGCAACTAGCTTAAAGTTGAATTATCTCACTTCGGCCGATTGCATAAAAGGGATGGGTGGGTGGATGGGAAGATGCGGCTTTTGGACGATCAAAGAGAGCAAGCCCTCTGTACAATAGCTTAAATAGCCCTGTTGACCTCTCCTCTTAATAATGACCAGGACTGACCCCCTACAGGCATCTCCGTGCCTGATAGATTAGACCAGTGCAAGGGCTGTGTCCATGCCAAAAGGCCTTGGCAACCCTAGCCATTCTGTTTGTAGGCCGTGTGCAAAGTGAGCCCCGGATAGGCTCGGGGGTCATTGCCGAAGCGGACCCACAGCACAATAAGGACACCACACCCATTTGCTTGGTAATGATAAGACCGCAGCTTTTATTTGATTCCACAATAAGGTTTTACAGTCAGGCAACATTTCACAATAAAACATACTGTATATATACAATGTTACAAAATAATAAGACCCCTCGGGCAGCACATTTAAGTGGCATGGCCCAACACTAAGCAATAAGCATCCAGCAGAATTCAGGGGAGCTCTGGCCTGCAAGTCGGGCAGACCTACTCAGGGCCAGGTCTCTCCCTTTGACAGTTCCTTTTTTGAAATTCTCATTTTTATTTAAACTTTTCACATTTCGACAAACATACAAACATTGACAGGATTGTTGGTATACAATAAATTGATTTGGGATTTATAAATAGACATCTGAGATCACTAATTTCCATTAGTTCATATGGGGATATCGAATCCTTGCTACCCCAGCATCATCTGAGCATTCCCTTTCTGGGACCTTTTCTGGGGCCACCCAAGGCCACGAGCGCCAAGCCCCAGCGAGGCCTATCCAATCCTTCAGCCCCCCTTTGACAGTTCCGACGCCCTTTTTCAAATTTCCAAGAGAAACAACATGGACTTTAGTGAGGAACGTGCTCGCCCAGGGTCACCCCCCCCCCGGTCTTGGAGTCATGCCCGTCCAGCTGTCTTTGGTATTCCCAGCTGCATGCTGTTTGGGGGAAGTGCCGTCCTGTTCCGGGCATCTCGCACATAGGCATGCCCTATGATGCAGATTTCTGGGGTTACCATACCTGCACCTGTAAGCAAACAAATAACGTGAGTGAGTTGTAACATAATGTTTTTTTGGGGGGGATATATGTACACCCTGCCAAGACTCCCGATTACCCTTCGGTTTGGTTCCTATTCATGCTGCTGCCTAATGTATCACTTAAAGGCGTCTGATGCCCATCTGCCTACCTTCTTGGTTTGATCCATGTTCATGCCCAATTAGGCCACCTCTGTGGCTGCCCTGATTCTAAAGGAGTGTGTCCCAACAAATGTTGTATCCCTTCCTATGAACCACAACCTTTTCTGAAGAAATGTCGTAAATTGGCACCTCATGACAGGCCTCCTATCTCCGTGTATACGAACATACAAATGTGCCTGCAGAAACAGACCCCACGGTCTGTCTACGTCTGCTTGAGTGTGCAGCTAGCTCCCCTAGTTTGCAGCTGCCCCCCTTCCCCTTTCTCATCCCACTTCCGCCCCCACCTCTCCCACTCTCATGCTCCCCTGCTCCCTGTCCCCATGCCCTTTTAAAGCTGTTTACGGATTTACATTATGCCACCCATTCTGGTAGTGCATTCCATTTTGCTACCACACTCTCCGTGAAACAGTGTCTCCTCATTTCCCTCCTAAATCTTCCCTCCTCTATTCTTAGCCCATGCCCCCTGGTGTCCCTCCCCCTCCTTAACTTAAGGAACCCATCTGCCCCATCCTTATTGATTGCTCTTGGATACTTGAATGTCTCTATCATGTCCCCCCTGTCCCTTCTATCCTCCAGGGTGTACATATTCAGGTCTTCCAGCGTGCTCTCATAGTCTCTCCCCTCCATTCAACATATCATCTTCGTTGCCCTCCTCTGCGCCCTCTGCAGTAGCCTGATATCACACTTCAGGTATGGCCTCCAAAACTGCACACAGTACTCTCAAGTGCGGCCTTACCAGTGACCTGCAGAGCGGCAAGATCACCTCTCTTCACCTGGACGAAAACCCTCTTGCTATGCACCCCAGCATTTTGTTCACTTTTGCAGCCGCTCTCCTGTACTGGGCAGTATTGTTCATGGTCCCTGTTACCATTTCCCCTAGGTCCTTCTCCTCCTCAGTGATCCCCAGCTTAACCCCCGCCAGTATTCTCTCCTTGGGCTCTTCACCCCGTGGTGCAAAACCTTATACTTCCTTGCACTGAACCCCAGCTGCCACCTCTTTGATCACTCCTCTAGCTTGCTTAGGTCCCCCTGCAGCTGCTTCCATCCCTGCTCTCCATCCACCACTGCTCCCATTTTGGTGTCATCTGCGAACAGACTTACCTTGCTCACCACCCCATGCGCAATGTCTGATATGAAGAACCCAAATAATACTGGTCCCAGCACAGAGCCCTGTGGCACTCCACCTGTCCCCTTCCACCACCGCCTGTTGCAGCCTCCCTCTCAGCCAGCTTGTAATCCAGTTTGTCATATTTGCCCCAACTTCTACACCAGTTAGTATCCCCCAAGCCATCCATGAGGCACTGAGTTGAAGGCCTTGCTGAAGTCCAAGTAAAGAACATCCACTGCATGACCCTTATCCAGTTCACCTGTCACCCAGTCGTAATATTGTATTAGGTTGGTTTGACAGAACTTCCTAAACGCACCCATGCTGCCTCACATCCTGGAGGCCGCTGTCCTCCAGGTACGACAGCAGCCTTTTCTTTAGTATCGTTTCCATGAGTTTGCACGCTATGGAGGCGAGACTTACTGGACGATAATTACCCAGTCATCCCTTGGTCCGCTCTTGTGTAACGATGCTACATGTGCTATCCTCCAGTCCCGTGGCACACATCCCGACTCCAGTGAGGTACTGTACAGATCCACCGGTAGCTCCGCCAACACTTCTGCCATCTCCCTCAGCACCCTGGGGTGGATACCATACAGCCCTGGTGCCTTGTCTACCCTCAGTGCCTTCAGTCCCTCTAGGACTCTACCTCTCTCAATCTTTCCATCTGTCGCCTCCTCCCCCCCATCCCCACCCTCCTAGTCCATGGTGGTAGTGGTCCCCCCTTTTCTTCTGTAAATACTGAGCAAAAGTATTCATTCTGTGCTTCAGCTTGTTCCTCCCCTTTCTGTCCACTCCCACCCTTTTTATCCTCACTGTTGTCTCCTTGCATTTCCTTTTCTCCCTGATGTATCTGAAAAGTCCCCCCTTAATTCCCTCGCTAATCTCAGCTCCCTCTGGGCCTTGGCTTCTCTCACTTTTCTGGTCACCTACCTGGACTATCTTACATACTCCTCCCTGTCCTCTTCCTTTACCTCTGGTTCACCTCTCGTTTTTCCCTCACCACCTCCACTGTCTCGCTGTTCAGCCAGCATGGTTTCCCTACTCTGCTCCTCTTACTCTGTGTCTTGGTGCAGGCTTCCGTTGCCTCTGTAATCCCCCATTTAATAATATCCCATTTCTGCTCCATGTCCATCTCCTGCCTTGTGCGCTCCAGTTTCCCTTTCAGTTCTTCCCACATCCTCCCAAAGTCCGCCCCGCTAAAGTTTACCACCCGGGTTACTGAGTTCTCTGGCTCCCTGCACATCATGCTATAGAACCACACTGTTTGGTGATCACTGTCGGCTAATGGGTCCTCCACCCTTATTTCCTTTACTGCCTCCCCATTCAACAATACCAGATCTGAAATGTTCTTTAGCATAGCAGGTCCACTGACCAACTGCGTCAGGAGACCCTCCTAGATCGCGTCTAGGAGTACTTGCTCCCTAGCACTGGAGGTGACTGGAATGCTCCAGTCAACCCCCATCAAGTTGAAATCCCCCACGATAACCACCTTCCCTTTTCTACATACCTTTCTGATTTGTCCTACTAATACCCTGTCGGGCTTCTCAGACTCGGACGGCGGCCTGTATATCACTCCAAACCTCAGTTTCCTGTCCCTTGAGTCTAAGAGCTGCAGCCAGATTGCCTCTATTCTTTTTTCCTCCCCCCTCGTCCCTTGTGCATTTGATTCTGTCCCTCACATAGACTGCCACCCCACCCCTCCTCACAGTCCTTCCTGTATAATTTGTAACCTGGGATTGACAGGTCCCAGTCCCAGTGCTTGGTTGCCCACATTTTCATGACAGCTGCAATAATTGGATCCCTGCCTACCTGCTGTCCACTTGCCACCTACCCAACTAGTTTAAATCCACCTTTGTCGCAATATACTTCCCCAGTCTTTGCTTTAATACCTCCTTCCCCTCCCCACTCAGACACGGGCTATCCCTTGCAAACAGATTGTTATTATCCCAGGTACTGCCCCAGCCGCCCACAACCCCGTACCTCTTATTTCAACACCATTCTACCAACCATGCATTCAACTCCCCAATCCTCTCCTTTCTCACTGTGCATGCACAGGGTACTGGGAGCACCTCTGATAAGGCCACAGACTCCTCAGTCTCCTCATACAACCTTCCCACTTCCTCAGACCTCTTCCTTGCTACCTCCACCTTATCCCCCACTAGGTCGTTTGTCACCACATGTACCCCAATGTGCGGTTTCCTTCTACCCCTCCTTGAGCACCTTAGGATTGCCTGTCCTGCCTTGTCTGCCTTTAATGCCGGTATGGACTCCACCCATATCCGACTGTGCCTCTCCCCCTTGCTGCCCCATCTGATCCCCTTGAGTATGGAGTCCCCCAACACCAGTATACCCCCTTCCTCTTTCCTTGTGCCCATCACCACCCCCACCCAGGTTCTCATTCCCAGGGCCACTCAAGACTGTACTTTTACCATTTGCCCCAGTGTCTTCCCCCCTGCCCCTATTAGTTGAGACCCCTCCCCTCCTCCTGTTTGACTGCCAACCTCCCTATCCCTCCTCACTTCTCCGAGTATTATCCCTCCCCCTGCCAAGCCATGCTCAATCTCTCCACTAGTAATGCCCCTCATTCCCTCCTCTTTGTGAGTACTATCCCTTGTGCAATCTCCTCCTGTGTCCTCCTCTTCCCCATGTGTTGCTAGTACAGAAAACATGTTCCCTACCCTCTTTGCATTACTATGTGTTTTCTCCTCCCTCCTGCCTACTGCTGCTCCTCTGTTGCTAGCCCCTACTATAGTCCACCCTTCATCAGCTGGCTTCCTGTCCAGTTTGCCCCCTTCCCCTGACCCCTCCCTTGACCCACTGTTCCTTCTCTGTGGTGCCCCTCCAATACTCTCAGATGTCAGCCCTTCTACCAACGCAACCCTCCCCTTCCCCCTCAACCTCCCCAGCTCCCTGCCAAGCCACTGAACCTCTTTCTCGAGCCTCCTTAGCATGTGGCATATTGGACATCCTCCCAGACTCCACAGTATGTTCATCCACACTGTTGCCCCGCAACCATTGCACCCCTCAGTCCTACCCATGGTTCATACTACCTATACAGAACAGTGAAATACAGTCTCACTATACTAATTGCAGTTGTTTACGAACACAGTTACAAACCCACCAATAGTGTTCCCAAGTCTCACAAACACATACAGTCCAGAAATTAGACATTTGCCCCGGGTCCTCTTTAGGCCCCTCCCCCCCGGCTTTTAGTGGAACCATTGTGCCCCCCATTGAGCTTATTTCAAAAAACACAGACTCAGAAACTTTTAAGCTAAATTCGAAAGACACAGCCACAGAAACCTTTAAACTTAATTCAAAAAACATAGCCCCAGAAACCTTTAAGCTAAATTAAAAAAACATAAGAGCAAAACTTGCAAAAATCCTCTCCACACTAACTCTCTCCACAACAAGTAGAATTAACTAGTCCTAGTCCAGCCTCTAGCTGAAATTGTAATACCAAATGCACTTGCATGCAGCCTAAGCCAGCCAAGTACAGTAATAACTGGAAACTACAATCCTACTCATAAGATCTACAGTACTTACTGTACACCACAGTCCTACTCATAAGTTTTATATAGATATATACATATGTAAGAATTAGCTCATATGGTAGTTCCTTGTTTCCTCCCTCTTGACCTGCCATGAGGGCTCAGGTCAGCCTGCAGCTCCCCAAGCTCCTCCCTCACATCCATCAAACTCAAACTCAACCTCAGTGGCTTTTCAGTATTAAAGAAACGCTGGTGGAGGGGTGGTGGCGGTGCTTTTAGAATCCCTCCAGCCACAGAAACCTTTAAGCTAAGTTCCCAAAACACAACCATAAAGACCTTTAAACTAAATTCCAAAAACACAGCCACAGAAACCTTTAAGCTAAATTCCAGAAAAACAGCCAGAAACCTTTAAGCTAAATAAAAAAAAAATAGCAAAACTTACAAAAATCCTCTCCACAGCAAGTAGAATTAACTAATCCTTCTATCCATGCCCATCCCGTGCCCATTGCTTGTAACAGTTCCGACAGCTCTGAAAGGCCGATGGGTTTTCTGCTGTCCTGATTCTTTCCCAGTGATCGAGCCCAACCCTCCAACATTTTTTTTGTAACAAATGATGCAGTCAGGTCAAAAAAAACTTGGGCCTTTCACATAAAGGCTATCCCAGCCAAATGGGGCTGAACTGCTGCCGGAGTCCTGTTCAACTTAACCAAGTTTGGGATGTAATTCTGGACCTGTTTTTGTGTCCCATGCAGATCATTGCTTACCTCCTGCTCACAGAAGTCCACAAATGTCCCAAAAATATCTACATATTTTCTCCGCATCGAAGGGACAACTGAGCACTGATTGAAGTAGAATTTTCCTGCTTCCCCAGCTGCCATACCATTTCCGGTATCCATGTTGGCAATGTGTCTGCGTTCGGTGCCAACTGCCTGAATCGATCGAACTGCAATCGAGACAAGGCATCAGTGATAACATTTGTCTTACCTTGCAGATGTCGAGCTCTGAACGTGCTGTTCTGCTGTAAACAGCATAAGACAAACACCTGCAGAACCCTCATTACCTCCTCAGATCTGAAAGTTTGTGAATTAATTATCTCAGCTACCGCCCTGTTGTCTGTGTAAAACAACACCTGCTGATTCACAAGTCTATGACCCCACACTCTTACTGATGCCATGGTTGGGAACAACTCCAGTAAAGTAATGTTCCTTGTGAGCCCCAGTTCAACCCACTCATTGGGCCACTGACCCGCAAACCATGAACCCTGAAAATATGCACCAAAACCAATGCCCCCTGAGGTGTCGGTTACCATCTCTAGTCCTGTGTTAGCCTGACTCTTATCCTGCCAGAATGATACTCCATTAAAATCCTGTACAATACATCCCACACACAGAGGTCCGCCCTCATCCCCTTTGACACCCTGATGTGATGATGTGGTCTCGGGAAGTTGTCGTGGCCTCTAGTCACTGGAGAAAAGGTCTTTCCAGGTGAACGGCCCGACATGCAAAATTCAGGTGCCCCAGCAGGGATTGCAACTGCTGCAATGTAACTTTTTTAGCTGCCCCAGCCTCCCCCAGCAGTTGCCTCAAGGTCTCGACTTTATCCAGTGGTAGCTTGGACACCATATTTGTAGAGTCCAGCTCAATACCCAGGTATGCAATGCAAGTAGTGGGTCCGTCTGTCTTTTCCGGTGCCAGTGGTACACCAAAGTGCTCCATCAGGCTGCAAAAACCCCCAGTGTGTTCTCACATTTACTTGCATCTCCAGGTTCTGCAAATAAAAAGTCATCCAGATAATGAATAATACTGTCATTGCCCATATGTATCCTTGCTGCCCATTCCAAAAAGGATTCAAATGTCTCGAAGGCTGCACAGCTTACCGTATACCTCATTGGCATAGCCATATCAAAATACCAATGCCCTTGAAACATGAACACCTAAAGCTGATAATCCTGGGGCTTCACCGGTAGCAAGTGAAGGTGGACTTGATGTCACCGTTTGCCATTAGGGTACCTGGCCCCAAGCCATGAACCATCTCAGTATAAGATTTTCTGGCTGTTTCATGCTATACACCGACATGTAGATGTTGAAAGCCGCAGCCCAGTTTTCAAAGGTAAATGACACCCTGGGCCTACGCAGCCTCTCTTTTTTACCCTTTTTGTCCTCCTCTGCCTCAGGAATCTCCCTGTGTAGTATTGAGAACATATCAATATACTCGCACCTCCTTATTTTTTCATGCACTGCGTCGGACAGATGGTTCCCAAGAGGGTCGTTGCCCCCCCCATTACGCCTATTGGGTTGTTGGTTGTGGAAGCACTGAAGAAACTCCAGTTCCTGTGGAAGATTTGGCCACGACGACTCCTGGCCCTACTGTTGTATCTGGCTCCTTCAGGGTGCCAGCTCCTGATCCATGCTGTGTTACAGTTGTAACCGAAGTATCAGAAAGAGCCGTGGCCACCGGCTGTGCCAGACCTGTACCCTGAGTGACTGTGTGTGACCCCATGCCAACCCGGCTCCCTGCCTTTATGTTAGCTGGGTTAGAAATGATCGTAGTCTTTGTCCATACTTGGACTGCTGCATTCTCAGCCACCGTGACTTGTACCGCTGGGTTCTCGGCCACAGCAGCCACTTGACAAGTTGTCCCCCAATCCCTGATAACTGCAGAGCCACTCCTGTTCCCAAGGAGGGGGGCCTGTGTCCAACCTCAATTCCTCAGTGGCTGCCTCACCCGAAGCAGGGGCTGAATCGGGTGCCCCCCTCATTCCAGTTCCATGCATCCAAAGTTGCAGTGGGCCATACCACCTCAGCAGTACTGGTCATAGGCATGGTAGGCCATTGCGGCCATATCAGGCCCCAGGGAAAGACAGGCAACTGCGGTATTTGTGCATTACCCCATGTGTACAGGAGTGAGGGTCACTCGCCCTTGGCTATGGTCTTGTCCAACTGACCCTGCTCATTCCCACCTGTGTGAGAGGGCATTGGTCACGAATCTCTTACGAATGTTGAATCCAGCTGCTCCCTAAGGTAGGGAAATGGTGACTGCTGGAAACCCCGGTTGCCGCTCGCTTCTCTTGATGTCCCATACCGGCTGCGGTTGGGCGACCCTCTGCCAAACATCCACCTTGAATTCCCCAAGACAGTCCCTGTCAAAACTGTACCATTAGAATAATTCCTTTCTGGTACCCCCACATCGCTATTGTCCTTATTCTCCCTTTGCTGTTCCTCATCCTCTTCCACCTCAATTTTTCCCCATTGTAGCCACTCAAGTAAGGCCTGTCTTATATGATACCTCGGTCTCCATACCTCCTGCTCAACTACGATGTCACCTCTGACATCCTCAGTCTCACCATCCTAACGGGTGTGAGCCTTTGGAACTGTCCTTCTCATACCCACCCTGGGGTATGTGCTCTGTAGGGGCCTCCTGGTGTTCAGGCCACCTGGACTCCTGATCCTTGTCCATCTGCATACCAACCTCTGCTGGGTCCGATGTTTCTTCTTCCGTTTGTACGGTCATCGTCTGCCTTCTCCCCTCTTCTGTTGGTGTCTGCACTGGAAGCCTGGCTGGCTTACCTTATCCTCTCTTTTTGGCCGTGTTCTCCTGTGCTCTAGACTCAGGAAGGTAAGTGGAAGGCTGCTGCCAATGGTCAGACTGCTGTACCGCCTCCTCTGCCTGGTGGCTGATTGTACCATTGCCTGCCTCCTTGCCTGGCCCAACCTGTCAGCAGGGCCTGGCAGCGACCTGCAGGCCTGGTTCCAGCTCCACCACTGCCTGCATCCAATTCAGGCCCCCAATGTCCTTAAGGTGCCGTATGGCATCAATAAAGGTCCTGTCTGTCCCCTTCAAATGCCGTCCTCGCAACCCAGCAGTTCCATGGATGTCACATACCTGATGCAGTCTTTTGGGTGCAGCTCTCTTGGATGCCATCCTCTACTAACCCAGAGGACAAGACTTAGCCAGACAAAGTGGAACCTAGACTAGTACAAATGAAGAAATGTTAGTCCTTATGAACCACATACGTCCGGGTGCAATTTGACTTCCTGCCCAGCCATATCTATTCCACACCCCCGTGATGCTTATCCCCCCCCGACTCACTTTGCAGCTGCCCAGAGATTCCCTCAACTAAATCCTTCCTTTTAGTGAAGTTCAATCCACTCACCGCACACTCCACCGTATCCTAGCCTTCCCGCATCCCACTGCCTCATTGTGTCACGCCTCTGAAGGCCCCTCACCCGTGAACCAGGAGTCCTCCTGGAGGCCCCCTCCTTTTTTTTTTTATAAGCCTTTCTCCCTTATATCCTGATTATAATACATTTTTTTAATAGCCCCTGCCACCCTGTTGTGGCATAACCAGTTGACTTTCCCTCCTTCCTGCCTCCCCATTCTGCTCAGCAGGAGCTAGAATCCATGCCCATCAGCCCCATGTCTAGATCATAGACCTCCTTCAACTCCCTAAGCCATATAAACAATTCCCACGTACATGCAATTGCTGCAGTAACCAGTACCATAGTTCGAACCCCTGCACCTGTCCCAGCCCTACTGTCTAAAATTGCAGTTCTAGGGCTGAATATTATGGTGCTGGGCTCTTGGCACGTCAAAACTGCTTCCGCAGATCTGATTTTGTAACATGTTAAACCCCCACACTCACACACCTTCCCATCGCTTTGACGACTCACTTATGGCAATCAAACCCCTGTCCATCTTGCTTTCTATTTCTTTCCATTTTTTGTTTTTTTAATGCTATAATAATAAGGGAGGGTGCAGCTGCCGTGCTCAAGATGGCGGATCTTGGGGGTGGGCACATGCACGGGCCTAAGTGCATGCGCTGTTTTGTCCTGCCATTGTCATGCACAAGATGGTGGCCAAATCAAGAGGGCACATGTGCAGGCATGTGCACATGCACAGGATGAGTACTGCACCACGATGGCGACCAAACTGTGCATCATGTCACGGGGGCATGACATCCACAATTTTGAACAAAAGGTAGCCGGGGAGATAAAGCGGCGGGGGGGGGGGGTAACAGGAAGTAACAAGGGACCTGCATGCCCGGATGCAGGAAAACAATCGCGCAAAAGTTTGTCTGCACCGGAATAATGGAACCCAAACTCGAACACCGAAGAACCTTGGAAGTGGTCCTACTCTACCCTCATTGTAAGAAAGACTGCCAGAGAGGCCTACTGAACCACAGCAACAGGTAACTGCTGCCCACATCCGTTGCAGCATGTGCACTGTCGGGTGCTGACAAGGTCATGGTGGGGCAGAGACTGGATCAATAGCCGGAGAGCCCCATTGCAAATGGGGAAACTGATGGGTGGAATCCCAAAGAATGTGGGAATCGGAGGGGCTAACCAGCAGAATAGGGAGCGGAACAGTCCCAGGGATTACCCAGGGACCACATAACAGCAACAAAAGAAGGTACCTCTTAACTGGGCTCCCTGCCTCTGGCCTGCAAACTTTGTGCTGCAAGTTGGGCTACAGTAATGTGCAGCTTGTGGATGATCAAAGAGAGCAAGCCCTCTGTACAATAGCTTTAATAGCCCTGTTGACCCCCTCCTCTTAATGATGACCAGCACTGACCCCCTACAGGCACCTCCATGCCCGATAGGTCAGACCAGTGCAAGGACTGCCTCATGCCAAAAGGACTCGGCAACCCTACCCCTTTCATTTGTAGGCCATGTGCAGAGCGATTTCCCCACGGGGGTTCATTCCCATCAATGTAGTCGACCACGCCAGTAGTAATATCAGCATCTGAAGTCGATGAGTGCAGCTGATTATGTCACTGGTTGGAGTTCCTGACCTGTAGCTGTTGCTGCTTGCTGTGTGTGTGTGGGCATGATAGTAGATTTGCATAAATGGACTACTGGATGGTAGTACTGACTTGGCCCTGTTGTTTGGTGTTTGGGCCACATGTCACCTTGACTTATTGCTTATGTTTTTTGCTGACTGACTTTCTCCAGCCCTAATGTCTGGAGTACCTGCCGATGGTTTCAGTTGCTATGTAGTAGAAGGAGGGATGATGTAATGTTGTCTGTCACTGTTTAAAGAACTTTACTAGATTGTTCCTTTCTTGTTCTTTTTAAATATCATTTTGAAAGCATTACAGAAAAAAAATATTTCTGAAGCTACTAGCAGTTGCTAAGTAGCAGATGTTACAACAGAATGCTCTAGTAACGAGCCCATAATGTTCCACAGATCAGTGAAGAATCTTGATAAAGGGGCTCTGGGCCCTGTTGGATATGACAGCTTAGTATCCTTTATGTTTTTAATAATATGTATTTATAATTTACATTATCGAGCAGCCCTGTACTGGGAGAACCGCCATGGTTCAAAGAAAAAGCACAGTGCCTACAGTGAAAAGGTATTTCGTACACTGTGTGGTTATTAGGGAGGATGGAAGCACAGTTATGAAAGGGATGGTTGAATTTCTTAAATCTGATTGGCAGAGACCATTTTTTTTTATCTCCTCTATTTTTATCCTCCTGCAGCCACAGTCCCTGCCTACCTCCAGCCACCGCTTCTCCTCACCGCCAACCCCAGAGTTGTGCATGCCCAGCTGGCATACGCATCTGTACCGTCGAGAGGGACCCCTCTGATGCCCCCACGCCTGGCCAGGATCCACTACCGGCACACGCCTCTGTCCAGGCATTCGCCAGCTGGTGAAGCTGCAGCTGTCAAGCTGCAGTGGGCTTTGTGCTGACATTTTCCTCCTATTTTTTGGTCCCCTGGAGTGCGACCGTCCAATGTCGTCACAAACGCACTGACGTCTGCCGCACTCCACCCCTTGCTGCACCACTCTAGTAGTGCCCCCAGTCATCACCAGGGGCTGCTACAGAGCAGTGGTTCCTGGGATGGGAGAGCAGTCCTCCAGACGCTCAATCCCATCCCTCCCCCTGCTGACCCCTGACGCCCCGGGCTTGCGTCCTAACCCGGGTCACCAGCATAGCATGAGGTGTGGTGTCCAACGCCTCAACTCTCAGCACCTCCGGGCTGGGCGGCAGAGGCCATTTTTAGCTGGGATATCTCAGTACATAATCCGGTCTGAAAGTTACAATATCAAAAATGGATTGATTTCATAATCACAATGATACGCTCCAGGGTGTTCGATATTATGGGATATCATCCTTTCTCAGGTTGTCGAAGTCATTTGGCCTGTGGCTTCATACCTCAGAACCCACCTGAGGTGGGAAAATATCCCATGATATTGCATACCTTGTCGTGTATTATTGCTTAATTAGTTCACTGCCAGGAGTGTGAGATGCAGCTGCTGCAGGCAGGCCAGTGCTTTGGAGAGGCATGTTGCCAGCAGCCTAGAATATCACCTGGCAGTACAGCCGGGGCACGAGGAGGAGATCTGGCGACTGGGGGGGGGGTTCGGGTCAAGATGTGATGTGGGTACAAGAAGCTGATGAGGATGGGGGTAGGGGGCAAGAGGCAGGAGTACTAAGCCATGGAGGCAGGAGCTGGGACAGGTAGGGTTAGGAGTATAATGGTAGTTACTGTGATATCCAGGGGTAGAAATGGCAGATGGACATGCGTGCAGAATGGAGGTAGAAGACAGTGTCATAAGGAACACAATCGCCAGTGGACACCAGCAGCAGAAATCAGCGTCTGGGTGACCAAGCTGAGAAAGTCAACACGGGACTGAGGATAAACGGAGCAGTCCATATACTAGAATGCATGACCTACCAAGGAAAAGGAAGGGAAAGGCTGGTTGTAGTAGCAAGAAGGCAGTAGTCATTGGAAACTGCATAGTTAGACAGTGGGTTAGGTGGAGGGGGCATTTCTGGACCAGGAAAGTAGTTTGTGCAAAAAGGTTTGCATGTCTTTCTTGGACATGGGTGGAACAAGTGCTATCCAGGGCAAAGCAGTGCAGCCGGGGGAGAAGCAGACTGTTATCACCCATGTTGGCATGAATAACATAGGTTCACAAGTACTGAGGACATGAGGTCATTCGCAAAATGGGGGATGTTCTCATGGTAAAGCTATCCAGGCTGATCTTTTCTGAGATTCTCCCAATCCTGGGACTGGTGAGAAGCAACCAGTGCTTGGCTATGGGACTGGTGCAGGAGGGAGCGATTGCTTTTTTATGACGAACTTGAGGGCTTTCTGGAGCATGACAGGCTCATGTATTCCCAGAAATGGCTGCAGCTGTGCTTTGAACAAGTGGGGGAATTGGTCAGCAGGACACACATGGGAGTCAGGTGGTGGGGGGAGAGTAAACTAGAGGAAAGGGGCTGATGCAGAGGTTCTACAAGGGCAGGAGGCAGATTCAGGGGATTAATGAGGGAAGGATTCCAGAGCAAGTCAGTAATTGGGTAGGGCCCCCCCCCAGGGATATGAGAACACCTAGAGGTGCGAATATCCTCACTTGCATGCAAGCCAGTATGAGAAACACACCCATCATAATAAGCCAACTCAAGAATCTGGTGCACCTTCAAGGCCAGGACTTGCTGGCACTCAGAGACCTGGGGGTGGGGGGAGAAGATAACTAGCACGTTGGTATGGGAGAATACAGCCTGTCCCAAAGGGGTGGGGTGGCTCTGTTTATAAGGGAGGGGGTCGCAGTGGAGGACAGGAAGGATATCAGTGGGGAAAACAGTGCCGCAGAGTTCATCTTAGTTGAGTTTGGGAAAAGAGAGGGGCAGAGGTGTCACCCTGGGGGTGTGCTACAGGCCTTCGCACAGCTCAGAGGAGCATGATGCCCAGGTTACTGTGGAAACTACCAGCAGCAACAATTTTTGGATTAAGGTGAGTCATCGTGAGTTCATCTGAGCTGAAAGAAATACATTCCTGAGACAATGAGATGTTTCGTTTTTCTTGTTGTTTCCCGGACCCCAACTTCTGACTTCCCCAGGCCCCCCCCCCCCACATATCATGTGCTGGATAGTAGTAAGTGTAATTAGGCCTAAGTAACCTGCAGATCCAGCTCCAAAGCTCCCAGACTGAATAAAATGCTGCAGACACTGAGACATAACCACGAATGCCAGTACGTTAGGCAGGGCAAGTGGGTCAGAGAAAGTATCGCTTCTAAATGACTGTAACTGCTGACTGTGTGTACAACTATTAAAGCCACCAATGCACAGCAAGTATGGAGAATGGAGAGCCACCCTTTATGCCCTAGTGTCATGGGAGTGACAAGCAGTCCTCCTCCATGATGGAGTCCAGTTGCGTGTTTAACTACGTACTGGAGATGTGTTGTATAATGCCATGAAAGAATGCGAACGGGATTTATTTTACATCTGGAAAAAAAAAGTTGCTACTACAACCAAACTACTGTGCCCCTCTGCAAGCACGCTCCCACTGTTACTGGCATGGTGATGTAACCAGAAGCATAGCAGCCTTATTTTCCTTGGATTCTTTTATTTACAAATAACACATTTAAGATAAATAAAAGAAGTGTTTCGAAAGATAAATACAGAGTTTGAATTGAATTTTGATTCTATGTATAAGGAACACATGACTTTTGGAATTTAGATTGTTTCCAGGATGTCTATACATTGAACCTAGCTGGCAGATAGTACATCCAGAAGGAGGTGGAGAGAGTGAGAGGACTGTCAGTCTTTACTTTGGTAGAAAAGGTTATGCATTTTGATAAGGATAAAGTCACAAGCCTACTCAGTGGTTCTGAACTGCTATAAGGCACGATCCAATTAAAAAATGTGTAATTACAGACGGGTTTTAGTCTGATCCAGAATATGGCAGTAATGTTCCTTGCGGAAGGTGGCACAGGGATGTGTACTAACCCTAGGAGGTCTTAATGGCTATTACAGTTGCACAGGGCTTCTAGGGATTGGACGCTATGATTGTAATTTAAGGGACACTATTGGTAAATGAGCCTTTTAAAAAATGTTCCCTTTTTTCCAGTCTCCTTTAAAAGGCAATCTATGGTTGGATCCTGTATGTGATTTATGTATAGTGACTCTGAAGTTGTGCCAAATTAATTCTAATTCACTGATTGGCAGACGAAACTAGCTTCTGCAGAGACAGACTGGGCAGGCACAATCTGGGCAGACAGGGAGGGACAAGTGGTTATTTTCTGCCAACAGGTTCTGTGTTTCTGTTAGATAGCTGCCTGTGCCACCAGGCATGACAAGGCTGATATGGTGACACTGCTGCAGTGCAGACCATCTGTGCAGAACTGGGCTGCTGCGTGGAGGCGTGCAGGCAAGGGGAGCAAACCCAGCATGTCCAGGCTGTGACTCTGATATTCATTTTTTTTTTTTTTAACGTACATAAGGAAATTGTTAACTGCCATACCATTATGAATGATATCATTTTTGGGGTGAGGGGGATGAAGATTAAAAAAAAAAATTGCCAAGGGGGTGCCATTTACAAGTTCACCTAGGGGCACCACATACCCTAAGGCCAGCCCTGGCTGATCAGACTGTCTTGCCTGGGCTAAAGTACAGTCACAGAGGACTGTAGTTAACTCTGGGAGAACAGTCAGGACTGATATACGTCTGATCAGAGTATATAAAAGCTCTAATATGCACTGCAGGCTGTTGAAGCTGCCACTGCTGCAGCCCTCCTCTGCTGTCAGCAGCAGGGGATTCTGGGATTTGTAGAAAAAGAGAATCACCCATGAGTTCCATTATCTTTGAGGCATTCCATTCCGCTCACTGGAGGATTATAGACACAGCCTAAGTTAAGCTTTTTATGTTTGCTTGCATGCATGTGTAAGAAGCATAGTGCCATCATCCAAGTTTTCGGGGGTGTGGCACCCAGTCTTCCAATTCAGGCAGTGTGTTTGCAGGCACGGCCACAGTTCACCAATGAATGCTGCAGCTGTCTATGACAGCAGTTGAAAATGCAGTGCCATACAGTTGGAAGGGAGAGCTCTGCTTCAGTGAGCAGCGATAAGATATCGCGTGCTCATGCGCTCCTCCCACACACACACACGCATATTGCTTGCTCATGCTTCCCCCCAGCACACACACACTGTATGGCAGACGGGGGTGCCCAATCTCCCATCGGCTCTGCTGTACCCCCCCCAACAGAGTTCCAGGTGCCACGCTGGGAGCCCAGCCCAGCGTGGCAACAGTCAGTATGGCCGACGGGGGTGCCCAATCCCCCATTGGCTCCACTCTTCCCCCCCCCAAGAGACTACTGGGTACCACGCTGGGAGCCCACCCCACGTGGCTCAAATTCTGCTTCGTCTAAGGGGAAAAAAAATCTGAAAGAAAAAACCTTCCCTGCTAACTGTCCTAACCCTCCCCCACCAGCGCCCACCCTCTGCATCCTGCCTCTCCACACCCCACCTCACCCCTTACTTACCTCCAGAGTCCATCGCAACAATCTTTGGTGGACCGGGAACACATCTGCAGTCTTTAAAGCCCACCGCGAACTGAAGAAATGCCGGTAAGCTGTATAATGGAATAAATAGGGTTTTTTCAACTTTGATGCATATCTCAGGCATTTGGGGTAATTTTTTCACCAAATTTTCAACATAGGGTTTTTGGAATCCACCTCATGAATTCTGTCACTGTCATTTTGTTAATCGGGCCCGAAAGGTGATTTTGCAGTCACTGCGCGGAACCACCTTTCGGGACTGATTAATAACGACAGTGTCACAATTCATGGGTAAACAAAACCCTATATTAGTGGTGGAAATTCCAAAAATGCTGTTTCTATTTAGCCATTGCGCTGTTCCTACGCATCGTAAATTCGCAAATTTTCAATATGTTCACTCCAGGTTTTCAACATTGCCATTTTACCACACCTCCTTATGAGCAGTACAGCTGTCATTTCTCACATCTCACCCAAAATGTGTTTCCGTGCATGTAGTGCACTATGGCACATTCGGTGTGCAAAATCAATGTTCGGGACAGATTAAGAAAATCACAGTGATGCTGTCCATGAGCAGAGGTGTTAAAATGGCTATGCTAAAAATTTGGTGAAAAAATTCCCCAAAATTACTGTTTTATGAGCATGCGTTGCGCTGTTCCTACGCACACTTGTAAGTTTGCGAATTTTCAATATTTTCACTCTACATTTTCAACATTGCCATTTTATCACACTTCCTTAAGAGCAATACAGCTGTCATTTTTCACATCTCACCCAAAACATGTTTCCGCCCATGTAGCGCACAGTGGCGCAGTCGGTGTGCAAAATCAATCTTCGGGATAGATTAAGAAAATCACAGTGACACTGTTCATGAGCAGAGTTGTTAAAATGGCTATGTTAAAAATTTGGTGAAAAAAGTCCATAAAATGACTGTGTTACGAGCGACCATTGAGCAGTTTCCACGCACCCTCGTAAGTTCATGGATTTCTAATATTTTCAGTCCAGATTTTCACCAGTGACATTTTTCCACACTTCCTTATGAACAGTACAGCTGTCATTTTTTACACCATGGCTGAAATGTGTTTCCTCACTTCCAGTGCAGAAATGCGTGGTTGCTGTGGGAAATCACTGTTTGGGACAGATTAAGAAAATCACAGTGACACTGTTCATGAGCAGAGGTTCCAAAATCCCTGTGTTGACAATCTGCTGTAAAAAAATCCCCAAACTAATTGCATTACGGGTGTGCGTTGCGCATTTTCTACGAACGCGCGTGACTTCACCAGTTTTTTTAATATTTTCACTGCAGATTTTCAACATTGCCATTTTTTGCAAATCCCCATGAACAGTACAGCTGTCATTTTTCACATCCTGTTCGAAATGTGTTTTCGCACCTATGGTGCCAAATGGCATAGTCACTGTGCGAAATCAGCTTTCGGCTAACGAACTGATATTGCCACTGTTCATAAGGTGGGGGTCACAAAAAACCCATGTTGAAAAGTTGAGTGAAATGCCAACGAATTTTAGGCGTTAGGGTTTCCCACCATGGCGCCCCACCCCTGTAGAGATTGACAGGCATCAGGGGTGTGACTTGGGATTCTCGCCTGGAATGCTCATACCATTCCACACCCTGTAGCCAGTGAGGCATGGGTGTGCCTTGGACTCTTCGACCCCAAAGTTCACCCCATTCTCTCTATACCGCACCCATCTCACCGTATTTCCTGATGGAATGGGGTGGGCATAAGAACCAAAGACCCCAAGGCATACCATGACACTTGTCAGTGTCTGCAGGGTAGGGTGTGGTGAAATGGCTTGGCCGTTATGCCTGACGACCCAAAGGCACACCCCAATGCCTGTCACTCTCTGCAGGGTGGCGGTGGGGTTGGCTTCAGTTCAGTACTTCACTGCCATTCCTATTACGCAGCTCTGTAACTTCTACACTACCACTGCCAATGCCAGCAAGCAAACATTTGGCATTGTCAAATGCTTGTTTGAATAACTCATAAATGGTTGTACACTGTAGCACACTGCAACCCTCTGTGCCAGAATAATGGGTAACTTCAAATGCCATTGAAGCACTGCAATACTTTTTGCAGGTTTATTTATTTATTTTTATTTTTTTTTAGCAGTTTTGCACAGGAGGGCACTATGAGGAACAGTAGCTGGTTCCCAGGAGGACATGGAGGAGGTAAAGGGGGGACATGATGTGGGGTGGGGGAGACACTAAAACACAACAGGCACTGCAGTAAGACTGTGTGCAATAAAATAATAAACAGGAAATGTGCAAGTAGCGACAATTATCGAAGAATACAGGCAAGTCACCAAATTTCCACCATACGACCTATAAAAACTGACTATTTTATTGCACTTCTCTGGTGTTGAGGGCCAGCATATTTTAAGTAACCAGACCATTCTAAAGCTGCTTCACGTGAGTCTAGTGCTCAAACACTTAAACATGGATTTTCACCTGCCAGCAGTAATTCTGGGAGCTGAAGTACAGTAGATTTCAGTTGCATGTACAAAAGCAAGACGAGTCTTTAGGTCTTGCCGCCGTAGGAGAACTTGTGAGTGCGCATGTCATTTTGAGGACCTAATAGACAAGATGATCCACGACCAGCTAGTAGAAAAGGCTGCATACCATACATTTGTGAGCACTTGCTTCTTGAATCAAATTTTACATCGGATAAAAACAATTGAGGCTGCACGCAGCAGGCATAGCTATTAGTAATACCCTAGTTTCTTTGTGTTCAGCTTTGAAAAATAGAAATCCTGTAGCATTTGTGCTAGTTCATAACAGTCAAGGATGAGCTCCTGTTGCAGTTGAAAGGAAGCTATGATGTACACTGTAGATGTGGGTCTAAGCAGCAGCAAGCATACAGCCTATGTGGCTACTGACAAAAATATAGCACTTGTAAGAAGGCGGGATGATTTTTTTAAATGTGTTACGCAAATGCTGATAGGTAGAAAGGTGTCAAAAGTGTAGCAACAAACTCTTAAGTTACGTTTTTATACTGTACATGATGAAAAGATAACTATTTATTACAACAGTTAGGTCAAATTGTTAAATGTCAGAGAACAAAAGTTAAGCTTGCAGTGTTCTCCTCAGGCAATGTAAACTCAAAGGCATTGCCAGTATAGAATGTTTTTTTTTTTTTTGTGTGTGTGTGTGTAACTGTGGTCCCTCTACCAAGATTGAAACCCTGCTTACTGCCAGCACTTTCCAACAGGGAAGTGTCCAAACATTAATGCCGAGAATGCAGTATATAATGTATGGTAAGTGCCTATTAACCACCATAATCAGCAGTCACACAGCTTTGTTATGCACTGTTTAGAATTTTAACAGTTGTTAACCACACTTCGGAACTTCCACACAGTGGCATAACAAAAAAGAATGCACCAGAGTTCCATAATTCTCACACATAGAATGCAAACAGTGTTTCTCTAACCATACACTATAAAAGATGATGGCTGGGGATCGGGTGACAACCACGCTGAAATCACCTCTCGTGGTTGCTAGGGCTACAGTAAACCTCTCGAGCTGCGCTCTCGAGGTTTACCATGTTGCCCTAGCAACCACTTGAGGTGATTACAGTGTGGTTATCACCCGATTCCCAGCCATTATCCTCTATATTGCGTATTATTTTATTTACCACAAATGTTCTTTATTGTCATAACTCATCCAATACAACACTGCATATTTTAAAAGGTAAATAAAAAAAATTAATTTTTGTGTTTGCCGTGCATGCAAGCGAACATGTTCATATGAGAGTGCCCTTTGAGGGGTGTGACACTTTCCGCCCAATGCAGAGCAGTGTTGCAGGGGCACAACAGTGTCACACCAATCAGCACCCAGGCTGACAAAGGAGTTTCTGGCTTGCTGAGCGGGAACGGCACAAACTTCGAAAGAAGTTGCCATCCCTTTGATCCGTGCCATCCAGCAAGCCAGGCTGATCTGTCATGGTCAGCCTCGAATGTGTGCCTGCAACAAGGAAGACTGTCCATTGGTGTCTGTTGCTAGCTGCCCTAATTGTCCCCCAACCCGACCCTCCCTGTCAGCACCCCTTCCCCTAGTGGCGGACTTACTGAGGGGGAGGCGGCTAAAGGGGCTGTGTCTCCCCCATTGTAAATCACAAATCCATTTTTTTTTAGTTACCAATTACGTTAATGACCACCATGGCACTGCCTTAGTTAAGTGAAGTGCCACCGGCTGCATTGTCAGCTTAGTTAGTACAAGTCCCTTAGTTACTCCCAAGTCACCAAACCAGTATGCAGAAGTGCACCAATTCCCAAACACAAGTAGTAATTGTAACCCCCTTGAAATTGCCACCTACCCGGTTTTTTCCAGGTTCCGGATCGACTCAGTCCCTCCAGCTCCAGGCTTAGCCTCCACCACTATGTCTGCTCCAGTAATTGGTGTCCCAGGCTGTTCAGCTTTCCCGGTTGGTGCGTCCCCCCCAGTAGGTGTCCCGACCTGCTGATGTCCTTGTGCAGCTCCTCCAGTTTTATTTATCAGATCAAGAGATGTTGCCCCAGCCAGGTAATAGATCGTGCCTGCCTGCCTTCTGCCACATTATGCGGCCCGCCGCCCATGCCACACACAGTGCTGATGACTTTACTTTTCTGTATGAGACACCCGCGCCACTGACTGCTTGCTGAGCTACTGCTGCAAAACTAACCACTGTGGCAACTGAAAGGAGCTGCGAGCAACAGCAGCCAGCTTACACACGGAGAGCAGGATTCAGAAGCGAGGCAGTCAGTCAACAGAAAAGTTAAGGAGCCCAATCAGAGCAGGAACGGCATATCAGACTTGTGATTGGATCAGTCAGGAGACCCAATGACAAGCCTGCAATAACGCTACTACAACGGCAGGAAAAAAATAAACAAAGGGTACTCCTGGATACTTTGCCCCATAAAAGAGGGAACTTTACAGCTGCTGGCATCCATCCAACTTCTGTTCAGATGGATATAATTGCACTGTGAGTGTGAGAGCAGCTGATCAATATCATCGCAGCTAGAAGGAACAAGGAAGAGGCAGTGGGCTTGGCAGGAAAGAACTCAAGAAGGGCATCCCGATCTCTGTACTGATTGGCAGCAGAGACTAGCCTTATCCAGCACGGAGAACCAGGAGCTGGGGGACATTTTCAGGCAGAGATCGCTGGACCTGGTGGCAGTGGCTACAGAAGACTGATCTATAGACTACTACAGTTCCAGGAGCAGCATAATTTTTGTGAGGTAGGCTGGCAGGCAGGTGATGGTTATAGATATATTGTTTTTATTTTAGACAGCTTTTGATTTTCTTTGAGGTAGACTGGTAGGCTGGTGGTGGTTATATATATATTTTGTTTATTTTTCACAGCTTTGGACTTTCTCTGATATATTTGTATCATTTGTGGTGGCTCTCAGTTAACAGCAAGAGGGACAATAGAGGGAATGGCTACATTTGGACAGAGAATGCTGTACAGCTGTTTGATGACTGAAACACACCTGGAGTGTGCCTTCCTCCCTCCCCCCACACACACACAGTAGGGACACTGGGGGTGCTGAATCCCCCAGTGTCTAAAACTGTCCCTCGTCATTTTTTCTCCCCTGAAAAGAAGAAAACCATCCATTGACATCTGTTAACCCCCCCCAAACATAAGTCAGTGACACTGGGGGTACCCAATCCCCTAGTGTCCTCAACTGTTGCAATACTGCCGCCTAGTGACACTGGGGGTGACCAATCCCCCAGTGTCCTGTCCCTGAAATAAAAAAAAAAACTGTCCCTTGTCGTTTTTTTTTTAACCTGAAAAAAAGAAAACTATCCATCATTGTCTGCTGCGCCGTTACCCACCCTCCCTCCCACTCAGAACCCCCACCCACCCATATTTACCCACGGAGATCCATCCCTGTAATCTTCCTTGGACCGCAGACACATCTTCACTCTTCAGAGCCCAACCACGAACTGAGGCAGACGAGTCAATGTATTTCAACAGGGTTTTCAGCTTCCGTGTATTTCAATAGGGGTTTCAACTTAGTAGCATAGCTTGGCCATTTTTTTTATATTTCTGCGCCAGATTTTCAACATACCTTGTTTGGGACCCCACCTCATGAACAATGCAAGTGATGTTAAGTAAATCTGTCCTGAAAGGTGATTTCGGGGTCGCTACATGAAATCACCTTTTGGGCAGGAGTTGAAATTTTTCTCTGCCTTTGTTAATAAGGTGGGATCATAGAAAGGCTATGTTGAAAATTTGGTGTAAAAATATTAAAAAAAAAAAGTTATGAGCCTGCATTGAAATTTACAAACATAGGCTCGTAATTTTCAATATTCTGACCCCAAATTTTCTATATAGCTATTTTCTTCACAGCACCTCATGAATGTGACAGCTGTCATTTTTCAGATCCTGGCCAAAATGTTTTTTACATCCTGAAAGGTGATTTTGCAGTCGCTGTGCGAAATCACCTTTCTGGCAGGAGTTGAAAATTTTCTCTGCCTTTGTTCATGAGGTGGGGTCATAAGAAGGCTATGCTGAAAATTTAGTGTAAACCAATTAAAAAACAACAAAGTTATGAGCTTGCATTGAAATTTATAAACACAGGCTCGTAACTTTGGCAGATTTCAATATTTTCACTCCAACTTTTCCATATTGCCATTTCTTCACAGTACCTCATGAATGTGATAGCTGTCATTTTTCAGATCCTGGCCAAAATGTTTTTTCACATCCCAAAAGGTGATTTTGCAGTTGTTGCACAAAATCACCTTTTGGGCAGGAGTTTAAAAGTACTGTTTGTGCCTGTTTGTATTTGGGAGATACTAACAAAAAGAAATGAGAGAAATAGCCCCCAACTTCCTCCCCAGCCCAGTCATTAAAAATACAACCCTACTGTACCTCTTCCCTCTACTAGACGCGCAATCCCACCCTCTTACCCCAAGCACCAATAGATATCAGGGTTTAAACAACAAACTCCCACAGTGGATGACTGGCATACCTGCATGCCTCCACAGCCAGCTGCCATCTCGTTTTTAGCGCTTTTGCCTTTATAAATCAATACCGACCACCACGCCCCCAGCAGCAGTACCCATACTTCTCCCCCCAGCACCCAAATTTTCTTTTAGGAGAATGAAGGCCCCTAGGGATGACCCAAAGGTGACTGACTTCCGTGACTGGCCATCTTCTAGTGAAAGGAACTAATTCCATGCTTGCACGGGAGCCAAACACTCAGTGATAACCATGAGGTCACAGAAGCCTTCAACAGGTTTTTCACTGACCTTGACAAATACAAGGCTGACCTACTTCCCTCCCTCCTCTTGCCACCCGGGGGCCAGGAGGCTCGAGCATAGCCACCCGGTATTCTGCTTGAAGTTGTCATCTCCAAAAGACATCTACCCACTACTTCAGACAATTAAGACCAGGGTTTCTGCTGGCCCAGATGGTCTTGAGCCCGGACTGCTTCGGGCCGCAGCACCGGCCATAACCTTACCAGTCACATGGCTTGTCAACAGATCCCTCCTTAAAGGGACTGCTCCAGCCCAATGGAAGCAAGCCTGTGTAGTTTCCATACTCAAAGGAGGTCCCAAGGAGCAGATCAGTAACTATAGGCCAATATCCCTGCTGTGTATAATTGCCAAAATCCGGGAGAAGATGGTGTACGGACAGCTTTGAGACTACCTGGACACAAACTAATTGCTGGCCTGCACCCAGAAAAATTCATGGCATGGACACTGCCCTGATCAAATGTTTCACTGACATCCTCCTGGGCCTTGACAATGGATCCACTGGGGCTGTTTTCATTGACTTAACCAAGGCCTTCAACTTGGTAGACCATAGTCTACTAATGGACAAGCTGAAGGACCTTGGCCTAGACCAGCATACCCAAAACTGGTTCTCCAGTTATATATCTGGCCGCTCACAGCAGGTCAAGTGGCGTGATGGTGTATCTGGTTGGCTTCCCATTAAGGAAGGGGTGTTCCAGGGCTCCATCCTGGATCCCCTCCTGTTTTCACTATTTGTAAATTACCTTAGCTCTTACTGTGGGAGAGTTCTGTAATCCAGTACGTGGATGCCGCCATGCTCTACAGAACCTCGGACAGTGTAACTAACTTTGGCAGGCACATGCAGGAAGATATTCTGTCCCTGGAGACCTGGCGTCAGGCCAACAGACTTCTTGTAAACACTTCCAAAATGAAGGTGATGTTGTTCGGTCCAAGGTCTCTTGGCCCTGACCGGAGTGCACTGCTGCCACTCGCCTCCGGCTTGGGTTCGGTGACTGAGGTTGTAGCCCAATTTAAATACTTAGGAATGGTGTTGGACCAGGGCTTCACTCTGAAACCCCATGTCGACAAGGTTACCAGAACCATAAATCAGAAACTCAGGCTCTATCGACTGAGCCCACAGCTGATCCCTGAAACCAGGGCTGCTACTGCGCACAGCATCCTACTCCCCAATCATACCTACGCTGTACCAATGCTGCCCTTGATCCAGAAACAGGAGCTTAGTAGGTTACAAACTCTGTATAACGGAATAGCCAGGTTTACTGATAACATGCAGCCCCGGCGGCACCACTGTGATGTCCTGGCATCCCTAAAATGGCCTTCTCTGAGCCATCGGCTCCAGTACCCGCTACTGTGCCTTACCTTCAAGATGACACAGGACCCTCTGCTGGAGGGACTCGCTGGCCTGCTTAAGCACAAAAACTCTGGCAGACTGTTGCACACTTTTGGCTTGAAGTTGCTGGAGATACCTAGAATAAGGACAGCTGCCGGCAGTAAATCATTTACTACTCAGCTCCAGTGCTATGGAAACCCACCCCCAGCCCCTTGGAGTCCTTTCAAACAGGGCTTCGAGAGCACCTACTAGAAAGCAGTGCTTGTTCCTGCATGTTAACACTGTGCCCGACCTAGCCGTACCTGCACTTGGTCTCCCAGCTGACTGGCAGTACTTTGCCACCAGTGGGGTGTGCCTGGTCAACCCCTAGTCATGTTCCTTGTTATTTCTCTCTCCTGCCAAGCTAGAATCTGACTTTTTCTTTTTATCTTTATTGCTCCCCTCATATTTGTCATTCTACACTATGTATTTGTACAGGCGCCTTGATCATTTGGAAAGGCGCCTTTTAAAAATAAAATTTGATTTGATTTGATTATTTCACCAATGAATTGTATGATCCCTCTGTACCATTGGCACTGTTTTTTCCACTCTGTAATCTGTATATGTATAGTCTACATATTATAAACTGTTTTATGTGTAACTAATTCTGGGTCATCCCTGAAAGAGGAACCTTCGGGATCCAGTGGGTCTACCCGGTTAACAAAATTGAAATAAATAATAATAAATAAAATAAATTATAAAACAGCTGATCACATGATGTCATGGTTCACACATGTCACTGGACCTCTAAATACTTACATCAATAAATAACGTTTACTAAAATCCTTATGTTGTATACAGTTGCTAGAAACCACTTGCGGAGTACCTTATTTAAAGCTTAAATTCAATCTGACTCTCTTCTTATTGTGCTAGCATGTGCTTTAGAGGTCCCCTGAAGAAGCCTTAACAGGAAAAACATCAGAACATTGGTATGATTAATAAAGATATAATCTTAAGAAGAAAGTTTCATGAAGTACTTTTTCAAAAGCCTAAGACCAGCCTGTCCAACTGTTTGAACTGTGGCACATCATGGCAAGCTGCAGGGTTTTAAATAATTGATTAGCAGTTTTTTTCTTGGGACAATACTAACTGTACAGAAAGCATTTATATAGGTTTTCTAGAAGTGTTCTGTTTGTTAAACACACTGAGGCAAGTGCTATGCAGTTTCACAATGTTTTAGAACTTTTATGAGCAAAACGCTAATCAGTTTTTAGAGTTAAATAAAACCCTGAACTGTACTACTTATTCACAAGATTTTGAGATTTTCTGCAATATGGTTGCTGCATTTCACACCCTGCCACCAAGCCAGGATTGCAGTCCCCTTCTGACCCCCAAACGTTGCCTCAGAGACACTCAGAGGGAAACCCAAGCCACTATGAACCTGGCACCTTGCCACTGAGCCAGGATCAGTGGGCTCCCTCCTTGCCCCCAGGGCCCAAACTTGCTCAGTGGTACAGGTACGGATGCTGCCCTCTACGTAGACTACATCCTGGCCAAGGCCTCATCCTCAAGTCTGGTTAACCTCCCCGAAACGCCCTGGGAGCTCCTCTTCTGCTTCAAAACTTCCTGTTTATCCCACTGTCTCTACCCTTCGCCACACCAGCTAAAGGACAAAGCGATTGATGCACTAGAACCCACTACTTTGATCTGCACTCTAGTAACAAACCACCCCCTTTCTTGGGGAAGAGTTTAATACATATGGATACAGGGCGATTGCTGTTCAGAGTAGAATGTTGCTGTCATTATTGCCTTGCAATGAGAGGCTGAACAAAGCAAAGCCTCAGGTGCAAGGAACAGCAACAGCCTTCACTCAATAGCAATCATTTTTTAAGCCACCTCTTAGGATATCCTACGTTTACTATCTGATTTAAATAGTAGTATTAGTAAAATAACATAACTATTAGTAAAATAACATTAAAATGCATGTAAAATAACGTGATTTTCCAGTGTGATCTGAAATGTTATTTGCCCTACCATGGTATGTATGTGTATATATACAGTATAGAAAGCGAGAAAGAGAGAAATATATATATAATTTTCATTGCAAAAAAACTGTGTTAATACACCAGTTAGGGTTCAGCTTAACCCACACAAAAGTAGTGTATATGGCATTAGGGGTTCTAGCCTTACCCCACCCCCCATAGCAAAAGGACAGAATCACACAAGCAACCACGGACTGCCATCATCAGGTATGACAAACAACACAGAACTGTTTCCAGATGACGCAGATGCAGTAGCAATGATGTGTTACCTTTGTGGATTTGTATCTGTGGCATGAGCACTGCAAAACATACAGAATCACGTCTGGCTGCAGATAGAAATCCACGGTATTCAAATCACAGCACTGTTTCTATCTGCAGAAGTACAGGCTCCTGCAGTCACAGATACAGCTCTGATACTGAAAGTACAGCATTTCTTCTGTCCACAGAAGCATAGGGCCCCATGGGCCCAGCATGTCTGTAGCCACAAGTACTCATGCACACCTACAGCCACAGAGAGAAATCTGTGATACCCAAATTGCAACACTGCTTCTGCCTTCAGAGGTGGTGGTGTGGGTGGTAATGGGCTTCCTGAGGAAGTGGTTTCACCAAAAACAGTAGGCAGCTGTAAGAGAGGCAGGGTTAAGGAGAAAATAAGAGCCAAGAGGGGGGTGAACAGTCGGGAAGGGCTGATTTGGGAGGGGGTGCAGAGTCATGAACTGTTGCTGAGGAAGCTACAATATGAGCAGACTTGATAGACCTAATGGCCCTATTCTGCCGGCTTTGTCATGTGTTCGTAAATGCAGGTCTCTGTCACCACAGGTATTTATGCACACTGTAAGACATACACATACTTCTGGCTGCAGAGGCCTGTGCTTCTACAGTTGCAGGTGTAAGACATAGACAACAGCTTCTGGCTGCAGAAGCACAGGCACTTCTGCAGCCACAAATAGGAATCCTTGATACCTATATTGCAACACTACTTCTGTCTGCAGAAGAGCAGGCCAGCAGCCTGGGATTTTTCAGCCACAGATTCAAATCCTCAGAGGTGGCACATCAGTTCTACTGCATTTGCGTCCTCTGGAAACAGTTGTCTGTTGTTTTTCTTACCTGTCATTTCTTGTGTCAGTTGTATGGCCTCGTCTTTTGCTGCTTGGGGGAGGGGGGGGAGTTAGGGTTGGAAACCTTAATACCACATTTCCCTATTTTTGTGGATTTAAGTTGAACCCTAGCTGGCTCATTAACACAGTTGTTTTTACCATGAATTTACTTTCTTTTTGAGACAGTGGAACCGTTTCCTTGTTTGGGACCTGCATGAACAGAGGCAGACACACAGGCCCCCCTGGGCCCTGTGCCAAGGGAAAAGTCCATCTTCCATGCAACTATGAATGCAAAGAATTTATGGGGCTGTCTGGGGGTTGTGGCCCTGCACTTCCATGTGGCTACAGATGCAGGTTCATAGGGCCACGAGTCCATCTAGTTGCATACTGTGGGCCCTGGCCCTGTGCTTCTGTGCAGCTACAGATACAGAGGTGCAGGGCCCTCTGGGTTTTGTGCCAAGAGAAGTCTTCACTATATGATTAGTTGTTGGCCATGCGGCATCCTTCTCAGGCTGGGGGTGATGCCGCTTGACTGCACTGTCCTCCGATCCTGGGCCCATCCAGCAGGGTCACTAAGCAGCCCTCCCCTCCCCCAAGTCAGCTCACTGGCACGGGATCACAGCGCACTATTCACTGGGCCAAAGGCTGGTCCTGCACACAAAGTTTCTTCATAATTTGTTTTTCTGACATTTTGACCCCACCTCATTAACTTGGTTGTTAGAATGTGTTAAATCCCACCAGAAAGGTTGTTTCGCAGAGTGACTGTGAAATCACTTTTCAACTTGTATTTGAAAATTCCCACCATCCGTGTTCATGAAGTAGGGTTATGTAAATAGTATATTCAAAATTTTGGACTAAAATATTGTAAAATGGCCAAGTTATGAGTAAACGTATGAGAGAGACACAAAAAAATTGCATTTTTATGTTGCAAACCAGTATTGTATTACTGTACCAATGTGTGAACTAAAAATTCTTAGAACACACATAAAAATCTTTAGCCGTTCAGTAAACAATTCTAAGTTTGCATGAAAAAAATTATTGAACTGCTCTTAGTGTGTGATCAACCAGTTTTTCATCTGTATATCAAAATCTCCATCCAGCCCAAAAACATTTTTTTAAGTATGCACAAAAATTTCTTGTGTTGCACTTAATGTGCAACCAAAGAATTCTTCTTCAGCATATCAAAATCTCTGTCTGTCCCAAAAGAGTTTTTTTACATGTAAAATTCTTGGACAGCATTTAAGTGTGTTACCAAAGAAGTGTTCTGGCAAACACACAAGCATGTTGGTGCATGCAAGCAAATTCTTCGGGCACACTTAAATATGCAATCAGAGAATTAATTTTGCAGAAAAACAAGCATTTTTGGTACACTAGAAAAATTCTTTGGTCACACTTAAATATGTAGCCCAAGAATTTTATTTCTGGTGTGCACGGAAATTTCTTCAGTAACACTAAAATGTGCAGCAAGAGAAACACCAACATCAAGCTTAACAGATCCCATTTAGCAAATTCATATCCTTTTTTTAAAAATAACACATTTTTATAAATGTTCACTTTTTTGTTTCTTCCCAGAAAATAAACACGATGGTGGCTGTCATGACCAAAAAAGGTTTTCTCACGATCTAAAAACACAATGAGCTGTGACCTAAAAATGATCCTGAAATGAAGAGTTGGGTGTAATAGCAGTGGGTTATCTCAAAAACCCTACTGAGCATGCTCAGAAGCCAAATTTCAAAACCTTGTAACCGGAACAGATTAATATTTTTTTACAGCACCTTCGAAAAGCACACCCGTAGGACAAGCCCCTTTTGCTGTGAAAGACAACATTCCCTACTGTTTTGGCTGTATGTGAGAGCCAAAAAAATGGCCAAAAAGTGGAGGTTTTATGTTTTTTTTTTTTTTTTTTATCTGTTTATACTCCTACCCCCAGCACAGCCCGCCATTCATTCGGGCTCACTTAAATACCCTATACCTGCCAGTCTCATCCCTGCTGCCTACCTCTGATAGTCATGGCCTGCGCACCCTGCATCCGGGGGATCTGGCACTAACCCTACCGGAAGTGCCCCTCCCCCAGGAGGTGGACAAAGAAAGGAGAATACTTGAACGGTGCCCCGGAGCACACCTGGGGATGGAGGAGGTGCGCTCTGGGAGCTGCGGCACAGAGGGTTGAGCAGCCATCATCTGGCAGGACTGAACAGCCCATTTTCCATTTTTTGGTCCCACCCACCCACATTAGTGCATGCCTTAGGGTGTGTCCTGGGTGGGGACGCACAGCAGTGCATGATCACCCACACTGCCTGGGATGCCACATCAAGCCACCAGCAGGAGCAGCTATAAAAGCAGCCCACTCAAACCTAAGTGGACTGTGGTGGCACAGGAATGTCTTTTTTAATTTTATGTAATCACTGTGGCCAGAAAGGGAGACCCAGCAATTATATAAAATATGGGTGGGGGTGTGTAAACTCGAAGTTTACACACACCCTCGGGGTTAGATGCTATTCATAAACCCCTCGAGCTTCGCAGTCTGGGTTTATGTAGCATCTAACCCCTCAAGTGTGTGTAAACTTCCCGTTACACACCCTGACCCCATACTTTATTCTATATATTGTGTATGACTGGGTACACTGTCTTATATTATAAAACTGTGTGTCATCCACACATAAGTAATTGCCAAGGTTAATGTTTGAGCTGTGGTGAGTGACCAAGGGGTATAAAGTACCTGGAAAAGAGTGAAGAGCCTTGATAAGGATGGATCCTTGTGTTACTCCACAAAGGAGTAGAACAAAAGCAGAGGAAAAACCACCACTATCAAAGATGCAGAATGGGCGTGTAGAAATGTAAGAGCAAAACCAAAATCAGGAAGGAACCAGTGGTACCAGCATTTCATTGGAGGCAATCTAGGATTGTGGACTTATCAGCCATGTTGTGGTCTGCATTGAGGTCTGGGAAAATAGGCTATTGTCAGCAGACAGAAAGACATTCTTAACATCATAGTGGAGAGCAGTGTCAGTGCTATGACCAAGACAAAAGCCAGACTGGAAATGGTCAAGAATATTGTTGAGAGAGATGATCACAGAGATGGGAAAAGGCTAATTTCTTGAGGACTTTAGTAGGAAAGTTGAGGTTGGAAATGGTTGATTTTTTTAAGGGGAGAATTGAGGACAAGAGAGGAACTTACTGAGGCAGAGGTCTTAGTAGTACAGTGCTACCTTGCTATAATGAAGAGAGTAGGAGCCGTAACATGCATTCCTTACAGCTCTCGGTTCATTACATCGAGAGACGCTGAGAAAACAATCAGGGTACAAAGTATGTTACAGTACTGTGCTGTATTTTACAGCCCACTACTCAACAGCTTTCCCCTACACATCTCTCCCTTTATTTCAGCTGATTTTGATTATCTAGTCCTAGTCCAGCCCAGTTAATACAGTGCTGTGTTCTTTCTGCCTGCACACTTTGAAACGAGCTGCCTGCCACCCACTCCCCTGACTGCATTCAGTTCTCCATCCTTCCTCCGACTGAGGCTCAGTACAGATTATAAATCAGGCATAACAGCTAAGAAGCTAGATTTAAGCACAATTGCCCTGCTGTGATCTTCTCTGTAGTGAGCTGAAGCAGTAGTCCCTCAAACTGTACACCCGAATTTACAAGTACTGCTGCCCAATCCTGTGTGCTCCCCTGACTGCATTTACTAACATACAAAATTTGCCATCGGACAAAGGCCTAGTGGTCATTCAAGTCTGCTCGAATGTGCAGCTAGCACCCCTCATTCTGCAGCTGCCCCTCCCTCCCACCTTCCCTTGCCCCTCCCCCTTGCCCTGTCCCAGCCCCTTTTGAAGCAGCCCACTGTTCTACTGCATACCACCTCCACCGGTAACGCATTCCACGCAACTACAACCCTGTCTGTAAAGAAGTGTCTCCTCATCTCCCTTCTGAACCTTCCTCCCTCCAGTCTCATATCATGGCCTTGAGTGTCCTTCCCCTCTCTTACTTTGAACAGCCCCTCTGTACCTGTCATGTTTATTCCTTTCATGTACTTGAAGGTTTCAGTCATGTCCCCCAGTCCCTCCTCTTCTCCAGTGAGTACATGTTCAACTCCCCCAGCCCCTGGATCATCTTTGTCACTCTGCGCTGCACCCCCTCCAGTAACTTAACGTCCCTCTTCCAATATGGTCGCCAGTACTCCAGGTGCGGTCTAACTAATGATCTATATAATGGCAGAATCACCTCCCCCCCTCCTCAATCAAATCAATCATTTTTTTATTTATATAAAAAGGCGCCTTTCCCAAAACCAAGGCACCTGTACAATAAAATAAAATAAATAAAATAAAATTACATATATTATATAAATTCCAATAAATATGAAACCACATAAAAACACTTCAGTTACCAAAAGCCAGATCAAAAAGATAAGTTTTTAATGCAGTTTTAAAACTCTGGACGGTCAGGCAATCTCGTACCCAAGGATATACCCCTTTCAGTACAACCCAGCATTTCGTTGGCCTTTGCCGCTGCCTTCCTACATTGTGCTGAGTTGTTCACTGACCCCTTAATGAGCACCCCCGGATCTTTCTCCTCCTCTGTCTCGGCTAGCTGCAGTCCCCCAAGCTGGTAACTCCTCCTTGGGTTTTTTGTCCCAAAATGCAGCACCTTGCACTTTTTGGCATTGAACCCCAGTTGCTAGGTGTCTGACCAGGTTTCTAGCTTTGTCAGCTCATCCTGCAACCCCTGCCATCCCCCTAGGTCATCTACCACCGCTTCCATCTTGGTGTCATCAGCAAACAGACTGGTCTTGCTCTCGATGCCCAATTATATGTCTGCAATGAATATCCCAAACGACACTGGTCCAAACACCGAGCCCCATGGAACACTGCTCATCACTATCCTTGGGGATGAGAGCTCCTAACCCACTACCACCCTCTGTTGCCTTCCCTACCCACTTCACCAGCTTTGCACCAGCCCCTTTGCCTTCCAATTTACTTCCTAGTTCTATAGTTCTCCTGCCCACTCATTCTGACTCCTCTAACAGCAGATCATACAAATTACAAATCACTCAGGCATGACAACTGAAAAGCTGGATTTAAAGAGCTGCTGACAGGATTTTGACTTGTCGGGTAGGCAACTCATTCTGGAAGTTGCCTGCCTGATTAGCTAAATAAATTCATTTTTATTTTTTTTCCAGGTTAAATATTTCAATTTTAACTTACAATGCCCGGCTCGTAACTTCTGTGTCCGAGCTGAGCAGCTGTCTGTATGCTGCAGCCTCACCCTGAAAAACAGCTCCATACATGCAGAATTGCCGGCAAAGATAATGTTAGTACAGTTTGAGGGCCCACCTGCCCGATTCTATTCACATTCTGTTACTCCCTACATACAGCGCCTGCAGCCCTGTTCCATGCCTCGTCATCAAAAAGCTGTTTTTCCGGGTGGGGCTGCAGCGCTCAGATGGCTGCTTGGCTCGTACCTGGAAGGTACAAGCCAGACAGTCTGTTAAAATTGAAGTATTTAACCTGGAAAAGCAAAATTCAAAAAAACTAGTTTATTCAGCGAACTGGGCAGGCAACTTCTGCCAAATCATGTCAGCAGCTCTTTAAACGCAAGTGCCCTGTTCTGAACTTCTCTCTCTGTGTGCTGTAGCTTATTCACTGGTTTTATTCACAGCACCAGCATGGAGGCAAACAACCTGGAAGTTAGTCGGTCAACTCAGAGACAGAGACCCAGACACCGTTTAATTTCGCTTTATTAATTTTATTAACTTTAAGACAAGCCCAATTACAGGTGCCCGGCCCTGATCATCTCTTGTGTGTGCTGTATTGTGCTGAAGCAGTGGTTCCCTCCCCACCCCCCGAACACAAAAGGCAGACAGGTGAGCACTGATGCAGTGGCTAAGTGAAACAGCTGATTGTAGTCAGGAGTCACGCGCTCCATTCATAATATCCCGAGTAGTCATTACACCACAGTTCAGTATAGTGAGGGAGCACAGTAGTTTTGACAGACAAGTAAAGTAACAAAGGCAAAAGAATGGAGGTGAGGGATATACAGTGCAGAGTCTGAGGTTGTAGAAGGAGCATGATACACAGTAAGGTGCTGAAAAGAGAAGTTGCTTTGGGAAATGATGGAGGATAATTTAAAATTCCAGCTTGGCAACAACCATGATGCTGCCTCTCTAGCCAGAGCACTGTGACTTGTCAAAGAGGTAATAGCCGGGAAATTTTTATTTATTATTTATTTTTTTGGGGGGAGGGGTAGAGTTTTCAGCTGGTAAAGACTGTGATCCAAATCTCATTTCCAGATGTAACCTAGAAGCACAGGGATACACAGAATGCAAGTGGCGGTTGTGGAGTCTTTCCAGGTTCCCAGCTTGGTACTCTAACCTGTTGGCTGTACTGCTGTTCTAGCTTCTAAATGGACAACAAGTCAAAGGGGTGTGCCATGTTTCAGAAAGAACAGGATAGCATTGGTACTGTTGATGGAATAGATGCGGAGGTTGACAAATTTGACAGGTGAGTCACTGATGGGGGGGGGCAGACTGGAAGGAGAGAGAGAGAGAGAGAGAAAGGGTGAGGTGTAAAGTAAAAAAAAACTTAAGGGAAAACAGAAGGGGAAGGAATACACATTAGTAGTAAGTAAATGCCAAGATTGTGCAATTACATAATTTTTTTGTTTTAAAGAAACTTTTTTTAAAATTTATTTTTATTGATTTTGCAAGCATAAATCTTACAATCTCTGACACAGGAGGATAGCATAATGACATTCACCAAAGAATACAGTTCGCTTATGAAGGATACATAACTGGACACCTCCCCAAGTGTTACATCATAGGGGGAATTGCTTAATAAGTTGATCCTATGTTTGCTAAATTAATGCATGCAGCCTAGGAAACTAACTAGGGATCAAACAAAGAATAGTTCCTTTTATCAGGTGACCTCTGGTCCAGTTATCCCCATTACAGTTTTTAGTAAATTGTTGTAAAAGAAAATCCCTCAACCTCCCATGAAAAACAGTCTAACTGATTACATCTTGTGTAATTAAATTCTATATAGCTAAGTTGCAGTATAAGCAGGTCTATCATTACTTTAATTAACTTTCACCTTGGTCCACCATAAGATAAGTGGGCCAAAAACAGCTGGAACTAAACAAGTTAGCAGCCAGTATTAGTGCTACAGTCACCAAGGCTTACAAAAAGGAAAAAGAAAAGTCCACTGCTCCCACACACAACAAGCCAAGAAGAATGTGACCAAGCAGTCTTGGCGGAGATTACCACCATTTTAAAGTAAAAGGCTGTCTACTTAAACAGGCATTCTCAACATTTAGCTATGCAAATGAGCAAGGATTGTGGAACAATTAGATGGCACTGTCCATACCATTAGTCTGCTAGAACACTTAAATGAATTCAGTCCAGTGCTCTAATCATCATCAGAGGATTCGACTCCTTCTTCTCGTTGCTCCATTTCGATTTCTATGCACCGTACCAACTTATGTGCGTCCTTCGGATCCAAAAAAATATATGTTTGTCCGTTCCAGTTCACACGCAGCTTTGCTGGGAGCAACAATTGGTGCTGCAGTTTAAGTTGCCTAAGCAGAGTGCATATTCCGTCAAAAGTCTTCCTTTGTTGTCTTGTGCTATAAGATAGATCAGGGAACAATAAAACTGTGTTCTTGCCATATTTCAGGTACTGCTTCCTTCATGCAGCTCCTAAAATTCTGTCCCGGTCTCCCACCCTTGTGCACACCAGCATGAAGGTCCATGGATTAGACGTGTCTGAAGTCGCACGTCGGGCGGGGGGTAATACAGAATGCCTTCTCCAGTGAAATTGGGGGGTCGTCTTCAGAGAAACCCAACACCTTAGGGATAAATATTCTGGCAAAATTCAGACAGTCCTCACCCTCCAATAGCTCCGGTAGCCCAGTTACCCGTACATTTCTCTCTCTGGTCTGATTTTCAACATTCTCCAATCCCTGGCATAGTAGGGAGTTCCCTTTTACTAGGCAGGTTGTGGCATCAACAGATTTAGAGGCTGAAGTGTCCGATCTCTGACACGATTGCTCTAATGTGTCCATTCTAGCCTCTAGGGTAGCCACCCTTGGGTGCAAAGCATCAAATTTGCGGTCCAAATCTTGGGCTGTTTTTACCAATTGTCCCAGTGTGGCATTGATAGTTAAGAGTGTCACCTCGCCTGCATGGTTTTCAGTCGAGCTGCCAGCTTTATCCTGTTGCACAGGCCTCTCATCACGCTTCTGACCTTTTGGCTCGAAAAATTCCTCTGATGAAGGAGCATTGCCTCGAGACCTGCTCATCTTGCTCTCCAAATGTCCAGCTAACGTATACCAAAATTTCAGCTTGACTTTATCGGTGAAAATATATTAAACTATAGAATTTAATTCAAATTTCCTGGGAGCCCAAGTGAAGTACTGTTTCCTCTCAGGCTGCTCAGCAGAGCCCCAAAACTTATTTTTTTAATTAGACAGAGAGGCCATCTGTGTTTAAACCATTGTCAGCTTTTCATTTGATCATAAGCCAAAAACGGGCTGTGCTGTGGGTTAAACATCTCCCTTCAAGGGACAGGAGAGAGAGATGTTATGCCATGAAGGGATCAAATGCCACCTTTTATTCAGACTACTGTATTTTAGTAAAAGTACATATGAGCACCGTGCATAAAAACTTAAATAGTTCAGTGTTCTTAAGCCACTTCTTTGTATCTTTCTAGCTTAAAAACAAGTGCCCCACTCAACCTATTTTGATAAATCACTTGCATGGGTAGCGTTTATATACATGCTGTGAGTAACATTACATTTTGTAGGAGGTATTATACATTAATAATAATACCAGCATTTATAAATGCAATCATTTATTCTAGCATTTTCTGAAAAATTACAAACTGCATCTTACAATGTCTGTAGTTAACTATGATGACTAATGCCACAGGGGAACGCTGAGACTGTTTGGCACACAACATAGACTCCAAGCTCAGAATTCATCATTGTAAAATAGCAAGGGTTGCATTCATGAGGAGGTGGAGATGTGAGAGAACATTAAAATGCATTTCTTCTTGAATTGATAACTCGAATGGCAAGAAAAAAGGGCATTCTCTTTCCCTTGTACAGCACAATAAATTATATGGAATTCAAGAAAATATTTTTCTCACGTATGGCATCAAAAGTGTTAATATATCATGGGTGTCTAAAACAGAGGATAACATATGCATACAGTTAATAAATCTACAAATGGGCCAAATCAAGTAGTTACTTAAGACTTTGTAAGTGGAATAAATACTATGGGTCTGCTTTTGAACACCAGGACGCAGACATCTCTGAGATGCATCCTGCAGCCTTCACTGTGTTCGGTGCCTGCCTGGACTCAGTCGATGCTGTTTTATAAACTGCCTCTGAAGTGGACATTGTTAACAGCAGCATGTATTAAACTGATTGCTGATTTGCCAAGTAAGTCCTGGACCATCAAAAAAAGGCCTAGTGTCCTATGGTGTATCAGGTGTGTCCTAGGCATCTTGCACCACCAGCTGAACATTGTACCTGGGCTCATCTGAGCCGGTGCAGCCCCTTTGAAAATCAGCCCAGAAACATAGCCAACTCAGGAGTAGAAAATCACAGCACATATCTCACTCTGAAATATGTGCAGTTTTCTGTGCAAAACAACTTTAAAAAAAATTAAAAGTGTTATTTCCTACTCATTTTTCTCTACGCCACTATAAGAAGTACAGGTACGTACATAGAAGCACATGCATAGAGTGAAAGCCTGTCAAAAGGTATTATTCGAAAAGGTTGGTATGCTGGGATAAAATCAGGGGTTGGGGAAGGTGACAAAAATATCTCATGGCTAAAACTTAGTATGCAACTGTCACATACACATTTTATTTTAATTTTTTGTCATCCAGCTACTAGAAGTGCTTTTTCAGTTGGCATTACACCATGCTCGCGAGCCATCAATCATCGAGTATTGGATTTTTAGCATCATTGAAAAAAATAAAAAATACATATGTTTCCATTCTCGGTTAGTGCAATATCAACAGTTTGTAATATATCACATTGTGATATACAGACAGACAAGCAGCTATCCATCCATTCTAGGGCCCTTCTGTACAGTTAATTTGTGACTGACCTCCACCAATGTGCAGTGCCACCAACTCTAATATATATACCTCCATGTGGACGATACAAGGGCCAAAACTTTCAGTGACCTCAGCTACTCCTTTCAGTCTGTATTTGATCAATCACAACACACTGCATGATGAAACAGACTACTCCTCAACAGCACCAAAACTAAAACCATGTGCTTTTACCTGTGATTGGAATCTAAACTGTGCACCGAAAATACCACCTGTGTCTGCAGGGAGTTGGGGTACAGACCAGGAGAATGGACACTGCAGTTGGGGGGATTTAAATTAGGGCATTAGTAGGAGGAGACTGGTGCAAGGGTTCACCTAGAACAGGAGATAGACACAGGTGGCTGAATTTTCAAACAGGTTGGGAACTAAGTCCCAACCCAAAGCCACAGGATGAAACCTCCGCACCAGTGGATTTTTATATTTTCAGCTGGCGCAGCTGTGGGAGATGTTACACCCGGTCCCACCAGGCGTAGCTTTTATGCGCAGCTGCGCCACAAATTCATCCACAAGCTGTCATAAATCGTGGGGCTGCTCATAAACTGGCTACAATTTTGAGAATACCGCAGCTGCAGGAAAAACTGCATTTCCACAAGTGGAGATGCAACTGACGGTGGAGACCCAATTGTGCCAGTTTTTCCCCACAGCTGCAGACTTTTATGGGGCTTTGAAAATCTAGCCCAGGATCACCAAGAGGAGGACAACAGAATTGGGGAGCAACAAGAGAGGAAACCCACAAGGGGAGAGAGGAAGCACAGAGGGGGCAAATAGTCTCACTTGCATGCAGGCCAGTCTGAGGAGTACATCCAGCGAAACTGACAAGCTTAAGGATCTGATGCGCTCTTGAGGCCAGGACTTACTAACACTCACAGAGGCTTAGTTGGAGGGAAGGTGATGACTACGACACCAGGATAGAGGGCTACAGGCAGTTTCAAATGGATGAGCCTGATAGAAATGGGAAAGGTGGTTCTTTTCATAAGGGAGGGAGTTACTGGGTAGGACATTGGGGAAACACTACCATAGCCCATCTGGGTCTAGTCAGAGGAAAAGGGAAGCAAAAGTTTCACCTTGAGGTGTGCTACAGGCCTCCAAACAATTCAGTGGAGCATGGTACCAGGCTGTCTGGGGAAATTAGGAGAATATCCAAATCAGATACAGTGGTGATCCTGGTGGACTTTGATCTCCCAGGCATAGACTGGCATCTTGAGATTGCTAATGGCAGGGCTGAGACTAAGTTCCTGTCCACTTTCAAGGGCTGCTTTCTAAAAGCAGCATGTCAAAAAATAGACTCGGTTTAAATACATCATTAATCTTGTTCTCAGTAGTGGGCGGTGGGTCATCTCCAGTGTGAACATCAAGGAGCCAGTGAGAAGCTGTGACCCCAAGTGGCTGACATTCACCCTGGTGATGGGGAAGACTAGTTGGGCCTCAGTCACCAGGACTCAGAATTTCAGAAATACAGACTTTGCCTAAATGAGGAATCTGATTGCCAAGGGTCTGGACAAACTGAATGAAGCTGGTTAATTCACAGGGCATGGGGGGCTTGTTGCAGAAGGTGCTTGAAACAGCTGCTGATTGTCTGCATCCCTGTAGGCGAGAAGGAAAAAAAAAAAGGCCAAAAAGTGGGTTGTCTAGGTCAGCAGGGACGTGAGGCAATTGATCCTACATCAAAGGAGGGTCTATCACTGATAGAGAAAAACAGGCTCCTGGGAAGCTTATTGGTGACTGTATGCTGTAATAAAATTGCACCTTTGCAAACAAGGCTTTTGTTCTCTGATCTGTTTTTTTTTTTTATGGTCCTCACCCACTCCCAGCATGGCTTTATGATGGGCAGATCCTACCAAACCATCTTGGTCATATCCTTCAAGAGGGTGACTAGGCAGGTGGACAGTGGCATGACTATAGTCTGGACTTCAGCAAAGTCTTTGAAACTGTTGTACATGAGAAGCTTCTGGTCAAAGTACACCAGTGCAGTATACTGCTACCTACACAAAGGGGATTGCTAACCAGTTTGGGAGAGGAAGGAGAAAGCTGTGGTTGATGGGTCCTGCTCTGAGTGGAGAAGAGTACTCGATGGGAGGCACTTTGGCATCAGTGCTGGGGGACACTGCTTTTAAGCATTGGCATTAACAATCTGGAAGTTGGAGTCTCTAGCAAACTGTTTATGTTCGCTAATGACACTAAGCTGATCAGGGGGTGGGTGCTTTTGAGGATGGGGAAAAGCTTCAGGAGGATTTGAACAAGCTGGATGATATGTCAGACTCCTGGAGTAGTAGATTTAATGTAGCCAAATGCAAGGTATTACACTTAGAGAGTAGAAACAAATGTAGGACCTATGCATGGTGCGGAGTTCCCCTTCGAGCAGTGGAGGAAGGAGGGGTCCTTGTGTCATAATCGACATGGGGCTGAGGCATGTCAGGCACAGCGCAGCTGCTGACAAATAGGCTGGAAGAATGCTGAAGTGCATTAAAACGGGGTTGGCCAGCTGATAAGAGGACGAAATGCTAACAGTTTACAAGGCCCTGGTCAGGCCCCACATGGAGTACTGTGTGCAGTCCTGGGCTTCCCAATACAAAAAGGATATGGATGCAGTAGAAAGGGTGCAACTCTGGGCCATGGAAGTGATTAGGGATATGGAAGATAAAAGCTATGTGGAAAGGCTGGAGGCCTATAACAAGTCCACCCTGGAGAAAAGGAAGCTGAGGGGGACATGATGTCTGTCTTCTGCATGCTGAAGGGTATTGACAAGGTCGAACAGTTTTATCTTAATCTGGTACACTCCAGCAGGACACAGGAATTGCTCTGAAGCGTGAAGGTGGTAAATTTAGGGATAATGTTAGTAAGCAGTTTTCTCCTTAAGGGTGGTACCTATGAAACAGCTTAACAGCAGGGACAGTGGACATAAAGATAGTACAAGTCTTTGAGGTAAACTTGGACAAATGTCTGCTTATAGAGGGAGTCACTGTGTACCTTTGGCAGTAGGGTAGATGGGAAATCTCTATGAATAAGTTCATGTTTACACAGTATACTTATTGGTCCTTGCTTATGAAAAGGGGGTGTACTTGGTTGACCAAGTGTCCTTAATGACTGTATGTTACTATGTGATGTATATCTTAACAACCTGATGACAAAAATGATATGGTCTACCAGCTCAGATCCCAGGTCAAAAATGTGCTTCAAGTGCCATGGACCTGGTAAGCAGTTGGCTATGGTACCTTCTCCGTTGTGGCCCCAGCTAACTGGGACAAGACACCAGACATGAAAATGCAAACTTCAAGATGGCTTTTCTCAGGTACCCGCAATGCAACTTACACATGTATTTTGAATCACTCCTACAGCACCTATTTTCTCCCCCCCCACTAGCTTCCCCATCGTGCTTCAGACTTCTATCCTCTTAACAAGCCACTCCCCACATAGATGTACTTAGGATTTTCTTGATTCTTTTTAATTTGTGTGTAATTATATCTGTATGTGCTGTGCCTTGATTGTTTACAGCGGACACAGTGACGTATTTATTGTAACTGTTCTCCTCTGCTGTTGTGATGTCCCCTCAGTATCCTCTTGGAAACTAGGTACTGTACCTATATGACATTATCCTGGAGTATGCAAATATCAATAAATGAATAACTACGTAAGTAAATAGTTTTATAGGAATACATTTTTAAAGCTCAGGGTGCTTTGCAGTAACATACATACAAATAAATGAAACCACAAACACAATAAGTACAATGGCAAGTAAATCAGCCCATACAGAAAGGAAAGTAAGGGCAGAAAAAGACTTGGGAGTCCATCTGATCTGCCCTGGTACCCATCCTGGATATGCTCTGAGGTTACTCCTCCCTGTACCCCCCCAACTTCTCTCTGGCCCACCACTCCTTCCCCTGGTTTATAGTCCCACCCCAGCCATTTTCAAACCAAACAATGGTTTTCACATTGTCTACTAGTCTAGGTAGGCTATTCCACTCAGCTACTGTAGCGTACTTGTGGAAGGCAGCAACTAGAACTGTACACTGGAGCCACATTAACAAAACATTACTTAAAAAGCAAATACTAGCAGCATTTACCCTACCATGTGACTGATGTTTTGTGCTGACTTGCACTTTTTCAAGGTGTGGTTTAGATACTCGTACCCACCCCTCATATATATGTACATCCAGGGCGGGATATTCAGAAGGTTGCACCATGTGCAACCCACTGATGTGCCCTGGTGCGATATTCAAAGAGTTGAGCCTGGCACAAATCCTGATCACGCGGGCGCATCCAGTAATGTATCTTGGCGCCAGGTGGGAAGGCGTGCCATGCATGCCAGCACATCGATGTTCAGCCGGGATGTGCTGAGCCCGGCATCACGCAAGCCCCTACCTGCGCTGCACACAGGTGAAACCAAAAAGGAGGCAACAGCTGGCCACCCACAGGTGAGCTGCTGTATTGCAGGCGCAACACAGCAGCTGCCACCTGTGGGTGGTCACCTGAGCTCTGGTGGCACTTTCATGATGGTGCCCCCCCATGCCCGATCGCAGGCATATGTAGATAAATCAATAGTCCTATATCCCTGGTGGTCCATTGGACCACTCGCAGCCTCGATCGCGGGCATATATAGCAAATTAATAGTCCTATATCCCTGATGGTCCAGTGGACACTCGCAGCCGATCACGGGCATATATAAAAATTAATAGTCCTATATCCTGGTGGTCCAGTGGACCGCTTCATATGTCCTTGGGCATATGAAGTAAAATTAATAGTCCTGTATCCCTTGTGGTCCAGTGGACCGCTCGCAGCTCAATCTCAGGCATATGTAGATAAATCAATAGTCCTATATCCCTGGTGGTCCAATGGACCGCTTGCAGCCCGATCACAGGCGTCCGTAATAAATAATGACACACCAATCCAACCCTGGTGGTCCAGAGGTACCCCACTCTCCACCCGCCCACTGAGCCCCACCGCTCCCCTCCCGGTCAGCAGCAGGCAGCAGCTCCCCACCGCTTGCCACCACACGCCCGCCGACTGACTCCATACAGTAGGGCTGTCGCCCGGTGGTCCTGGCGTGAGCCAATGGGTGTGCAGCCGATACCGTACTACACAGTCCAGATATGTGAATGGATCTATTCACATATCTGGACTGTATGTAATGCGCAGGCTGCACACCCGCTTGTCAGCTGTAATAGACCGTACCGTGCGGGTGGGGCGGCAAGCGAGTGAGGGGCTGCTCCGCCGCTGGCCGGGGGGGCGAGGCGGTGGGGCTTCAGTGAGGGAGAGGTACCGCTGGACCACTGAGAACAGATTATTCATTATTTGTGTACTGGCGCCAGCGATCAGGCTGCGAGCAATCCACTGGACCACCAGAACTATGGGACTATTTATTTTACTACATATGCCCTTGATCAGGCTGCGGCGGTCCACTGGACCACCAGGGATATAGGACTATTAAATTTTCTACATATGCCCGCGATCAAGCTGTGAGCAGTCCACTGGACCACCAGGGATTTAGGACTATTAATTTTTCTACATATGCCTGCTATTGGGCGTCGGAGCGTGTTGCTGCTTGTACAGGGGGGCGTCGGTCCCCGACGGCTGCAGCCTGGCGTGGCGCCAGGTGCAAGTCGCTGGGGATCGGCGCATCTGCATGCAAATGGGGCCATAATGACATGCAAATGGCCCCATTTGCACCTTGCATACATTATGGCCCCATTTGCATGTGCACTTTTGAATATCGCGGTGGTTGTGCCCATCGCAACGGCATTTGCGCTAGCGCATCCCACTGCTCCACTCTGGCCACTTGTGCTGGTGCAGTGCCACTGCACCATGTGCACTGTGGGTGGCCAAGGTGTGATATTCAGTGATGCTGTTCCATGGTGCAGCTCCGTTGAATATCACCCTGTCCATGCCCCTGTGCATCCAAGTTACACTGCGCCCAGGCTTGCGCGACAGCCTGGCGCAGTCTGAATATCCTGTCCCCAGTTGATTTTAAAGTGACAGCTTTACTCACATTACAGATGTTAAACAACCCAAGATCAAGAGTTTTGTGAACTGCAATAGCACAAACCTAGTTTACATGGCCATTTATAAAAGCAGTGCCTTTACATTGTCAAGACAGAAAGACAATTTAATGTTAGAATATCTGAACATCTGCGCAACATTGCAAAGCGTGATAAGAATAATGCTTTCACCAGTCATAGCAAATCAGGACATACTTGTAGACTTAGAGGGATTGAAATCATAACACTGCCTAAGAGGGGAAGGGATCTAGATACTAAACTGCTCAGGAGAGAAAGTTACTGGCAGTATGAACTGCTGGCAGATGAACCACCATGACGCAAGGAAATGTTTTCACTACAGTCATTTTTGAAATGGCTGTAACTTATGAGTTATGTGAGGTATCTTTGCGTTTCTGCTTTAATAGGGATTTTTAGCATTATTATTTTTATATTTTTTTTATATATGAACTGCTTGACTTCTGTGTGGTAGTTTGTCGCTTTACTCAACCTCGAGTTGAATATATTGTCTGTGTCTCTTTAAAAAGCATCTGGATGTACATATGTTTTATGGGTACATGTATAAAAGGGGCGGGTATCAGTACCTAAATAACGCCTTGAAAAAGCACATGTCAGTGAAACACCATCACATGGTAGGGTGAGTGCTGCTAGTACTTGCTTGTAAAGTAATAAATGTAATAAATAATATTTATCCGACTTAAGTGTGAAGGATTTTTTATGGATTGGTGCTGTTAGCCCATTTTCCTACCTCAATCCACTTATCTTTCACCTTCTCAGTGAAAAAGTACTTTCTAACATTGTTTCTGAATAACACCTCCACTAGCCTTAAATTTTGCCCCCTAGTGGCTGAACTTTCGCTCAGTTAGAACGGCTCTGTGTGGTCCACCTTCCTGTGCCCATGCAGGTATTCATTTGCCTCTATCTTGTCCCCCCCCAACACACACACACACACTTTCACTCCTGTTCTCCAAGGAGTACATGCAGTATTGTGATTATCTAACCTGTCTCCATAAGTCTTACCCTGCTGGTTGCCCCTAAATAATATTGGTTACCCTGCACTGTATTGTATCCAGCCTATCCCTGTCTTTTTTAGATGTGGCCTCCAGAACTGTATGTATTGTAGTACTAGAGGTATGACCTCACCAGTGACCAGTACAATGGCATAATCACTTCCCTCATGTGACTGATAAATCCCCATCTAATGTACCCCATGTTCCTGCTTACCTTGCCATATGCCTCACTGCATGGGGAAGTGGACTTTATTTTATCACTAATTATTACCCCTAAATCCCTTTTTTCCCTCAAATGTACAGTGTTTACCCCTTTAATGCTATACTGTTTACCCCATTCATGGTACTGTACTCAATACTCATAGCATAGCATAGTTTTTTAAAAAGTGTAATATTACTGAGGGGCTGAGATATTGCTCTCATTTTAGTTTACTTGGATTGAGGTATTGTGAGAGACAGATTGCTTTAAATCCCCCACTTGAACAGCTGATTGCAACTTCTGGGCCCAAGGCTCTTAAACAACGCTCCATGCGAGTTCTTGCTGATTCTGTCCACATGCTATGAGACACCATTCTTGGTGTGAGAAAGCACTGGCAGAGGTGCTTGAACTTCGTGGAGAAACAGTAAAAGTCTAGCTGTTTGGGGACTCGGGCATGGGTGTATACCTGACTGACTAATAGTATTGCCAGCATATTCAAACAGAGATTGCAGTTTTTTAAAAAGTGTAATATTACTGAGGGGCTGAGATATTGCTCTTATTTTAGTTTACTTGGATTGAGGTATTGTGAGCGACAGATTGCTTTAAATCCCCCGCTAGAACAGCTGATTGCAACTTCCAGGCCCAAGGCTCTTAAACAATGCTCTGTGCGAGTGGAGTCTAGTGTGTGTTTAGCATGTTTAGTGGGATAGCAAGAGTCCAGTAAGTAGGTCTAAACATTAAACATTAAGTAAAATATTGATTGGAGTGCTAATATGAGTGATATTATTCGAACACTGGATGGGGAATGGGGTGTAAAGTGTGGTACTTGCATGAGTTTATACTAACAGAAACAAAGGTCTTTCATGAGGGGTTTTGCTGTGCAAAATGTGATCAATTAATTAAAATGGAGAATGAATAAAGGGAGATTAAAATCCAGTATGACGCGTCCCTGAAGGGCAATCTAAAGATTACCCAGTCAGGACTGGTTGAAACAGGTGTACAGACTGTTGATCGTCTTTTAATAAATAGGGAAGTTCAGGTCTACTCACAGCAGACTGTATGTAACACAGGTTCACAAACGGAATTTGGTGATTCATAAAATGAAACAGAAATAAATAAGTCAAGAACAAAGGAGTGTGAAGTACAAACTGAAGAATGTTTTCTAGATAACATAAAAGTTAAAACACAATCAGTGTTGATTACTAACAGTTTGTGTACCCAAACAGAACTTCCAGACTGCCAGGGTGCAATATATGATGCTAGTACACATGACATAGTATCATATGGTAAGAGACCAAGAAATGAGGAACTAGATCAAGGTGATAGTAACTTAAATGACTGGATACTAGTTAAAAGTCATAAAAAAAAAGAGAAGACACAGAGCTATGGATTTTGTGTTACCTATAAGTAACACATATTCTTGTTTAAATAGTGAGGTTCCTCAAGAGGTTATATATGGAACACTGGTAACCAATGATAAATTGAATCCCACAATGAATTCAGTTGAGAACTCTAGTCATATAAAAGAGAGCTCTAGTGTATGCACCAAAAACTGTCCTCTAAAAGAGCAACTTGTGTGTGGTAATAACAATGCACTAACTGTAGCAACATTAGAAGTTAACAACCTATCATGTCCTTTAGTTAGTTCTGACTTGGATGAGGTAGTTAGAAATATTCCACCAAACAATACTATTGAAGCAGCAGGTTTATTGATGGATGTTCAGAATCAAATGGACAGATCAAATGACTCTCTGAATAAACGCCAGATCTTAGTTCTGGGAGATTCTGTGACAAAGTATATAGATAGGATTGTCTTTAATCCAGACAAAGAAAATAGAACATGTTCCAGCTATGGGGGGGCAAAAGTACTAGATCTGACAAATATGATGGACACAATTTTAAAGAATGCAGGTGATAGACCTTTTGTGATAATACATATTGGTACAAATAATATAAATAGGGACAATATAGAAGATATAAAAAAGGAGTTTGATACTCTAAGTAAATGTCTTATAGATAGAAGTTGTGAGGTGACCTTTTCTGAGGTCCTTCCTGTTCCCAGAGCCTCATTTACACTAACTAATAAGATTAAGGCACTGAATAATTGGCTTACAGCATGGTGTTTATCCAATGGATTTCACTGTTTAACTCACTGGGAAAATTTTAATAGTCATCCTAATTTGTACTGCTGGGACGGACTACATTTAAGTAGAAATGGAAGTAATTTGTTGGGTAAAAAAATAGCTTACCACATTAAAAATTCTTTAAACTAGGTACGTTGGGGAGAGGGGTAAATTCGCAAGGTTCTGACTTAGTTATGGATTCTGAACATATTTCCAAAAAAAATAGGTTAGGTAGATATAATATCGTATTAATTAATGCCAGGAGCCTCAATGTTATCAAGAAAAGTGAACTAGAAACATTAATAAAATAACTTGATTTTGCAAGTGGTGGCCGTAACAGAAACGTGGTGGGATGATACCTCACATTGGATAAAATAAATTGAAGTATTTAAATTATATAATACAGACAGAATGGGGAAAATTGACAGAGGCGTCTGCATTTATGTGTCTGACAAACTTTTATCACATTTAATTCAACACCCTAAATTAACAGGTAGTAGTTTGGAAATAGTCTGGGTCAAATTAGAACAACAGGACCATTGTCCAGTTATTCTGGGAAATTGTTATAGGCCTCCAAATTGTAATTATAGTGATACAGTTGTCCTCTGTTCAGAAATAAAGGAAGTATCCAATTTGGGCAATGTTATTATTCTGGGAAATTTCAGTTTCCCGGGTATTGACTGGACAAACAACAAAGTCTGAAATGGAAACCCTCTTTTTAGACACCATTATAAACTGTAACTGTGAACAGATAGTTAAGGAAACCATAAGAGGGACCAATACTTTGGATTTAATATTAACAAATATAGACCATTTAATGAAAGATGTTATGATTCTCCCACATTTGGGAAACAGCGATCACAACATGATTGCTTGTTCCCTGGTTTGTTCAGCTCCTGGTTCGAGGACAGTTAAAACTAAAATAAGGCAATACAACAAGGCTAATTTAGCTGCTGTTATTACATCTCTGAGCAACATCGACTGGAGAAATATTTTAATTAATTTAGGAACTGAAGAAGCCTGGAAGTGTTTTAAGGATACTGTGACTTTAGCCGTTAACAAGTTTGTCCCACTAGTCAACAAATATAATAAAGTGGGAAAGATACCTAATTGGATGTCTAAAGATATTAGGAGATTACTTAAATTAAAACTGAAAGCATTTAGGAAATGTAAAAAGCATCCCTCATATGCTAATAAGGCTAAATACCTTACTAGACAAAAAGAATAAAAAAAATGATTAGAAGGGCAAGATATAACATGGAACTCAAAATAGCTCATTGTAAAGATGTGAAAATGTTACATTCTTATCTTAATACGAAAAAAGCATCATCCAATATATTGGATCATATAATTGTATACGGCAATAGTATTACTGATCACGTGGAAACTGCTAATAGTTTTAATAACTATTTTGCATCTGTCTTTAACACAAAAACATTACATTCAGATGTCTCAACTGGTGATATAAGAAATAAATCATCCTTTCTCAAGAAGATGTGAGATCAGAACTTGAGAAAGTTAATATATCAATTTCACCAGGCCCTGACAATATTCACCCCAAGTTACTTTCAACAGGTATGCATATCCTGGATGTCCCACTAACAATAATATTTAATAAGTCTTTGGAAAGTGGGACTGTACCATTGGATTGGAAAATGTCTATGGTTACGCCAATATTTAAGAAAGGTTCTAGAAATAAATTGGAAAACTTTAGACCGTTTAGTTTAACATCTATACCATGTAAGATCATGGAAAGACTAATAAAAAACCTATTGGAAGAAGAAAAAATTGCACTTAATATCACGGACAACATGCAGCATGGGTTTCAAAAGGGTAAGTCATGTACAACAAATCTGTTATCTTTTTATGACAATTTAAGTGACAGCATTGATAGGAAATGTGCATCTGATGTTATACTTTTAGATTTTTCAAAAGCTTTTGATAGGGTCCCTCATAATAATCTGGTAAACAAGTTATACAATTTAGGGTTCAGTAGCCCTTTAATAAGATGGGTTGATAATTGGCTACTTTTTTTTTTTTGCATCATTTGTTTATTGTTTCTTTTTTCCACAGAAAAGAAAGACATACATCCAACATACATACATACAGACATATACGACATAAACCTTAGTACATAACCTATTTACATCCAGATCCATTTCATCACTTTACATCTTATTCTTTCCATTCAGTAAAGAGAAAAAAAAAAAGAAGAAGACATTTCTTCTAGATTATTAGCCCGGGTGATATGGAGTCGAAGCCCCTAACATTTTATTTCCCAAGAATACCCCTCTCCTAATACATTCATTTCAAATCCAACCCTCATTAAGCATAATGCTCTCTGCTAAGGTCAGAGATGAGAGGTACGGTTGCCAAGTTCTATAAAACAATTCCTCTTTCCCCTTAGTAGCATACGTTAGTCGTTCCAAAGTAATGGTCTGTGTTACCAGGTTTTTCCATTGTGCAACGGTAGGCTTCGCTGCCATGACTCAGGTATTCAGAGCACGGTGCCTGGCCATACATATTAACACCCTAAGCCATTTTTGTATGGGGGTCCACTCTCCCTCCCCCGTTTCCTCCACCCCAAAAAGTAGGAAAAGAGGGGACAGGGGAAACTGCTGACCTCCAATCCTGCAGTTCGATACTACCTCTCCCAAAATATCTCCAAGGTTGAACAGGCCCAGAAATAATGATAATATGAAGCCAGGTTATTATTGCATCTAGGGCATATGGGAGAAATTACAGAGTTATACTTATGAACCACCAGAGGTGGGCAGTATAGCCTATGACAAAACTTATAATAGGACTCTTTATACTTGTTACATATCAGGACACCCTGATGTAGCTGAAGAAGTGTTTTCCAATTGTCCATGGAAATTGTGATCCCTAAATCTCTCTCCCAAAGCATTTCAGTATTTTGTGTTTTATCCAGAAACCATGTAATACCTTCTTTAGCCATTCTCTGAATGGTACCCTTGGGTTTTCTTTGCCCTGTCATTATTAATTGTTTGAGCGCCTCCCACTGCGCTATGGTACCCCCGAGCCTTCCAATGGAATTAATGTATGCCCTTACTTGGAGATAACGAAAGAAGTGCTGGTGTCCCAGCCCTGTCTTATCTTGTATATTCTGGAATGAGTCCAGCACACCATGTGTAAATAAATGCTTAAGGCAGTTAATTCCCTTTATTTCCCACTCTTTATACCCCCCATCCTCCAGCCCTGGAAGAAAAAAAGGATTTCCCCTCAATGGGAGGAGTAGTGTGTCCTCCTGTCTGGGGCCTCTCAGTTTAGACATGTTCCTCCAGCTGTCTAATGCCGCTATGACCAGGGGGTTCGGATTAGGGAGTCTCTGGTATGCCTTCCGACCTCCCAGGGACAGGTACGCTGAAATTCTTCCCACACTTCCTCTCTCCTCCAAATCCAGCCAGCCCGCTTCCCTAGGTCTGTCAATCCAATCCTGAATATATCGACACTGCATTGCTCTTTGATAGTTATTTAAGTCTGGGAATTGTAGACTTCCTTTATCTATAGGGGCCTTCAACCGGGCTAGACCTATCCTCGGGCGTCTTCCCCCTCCAGATAAAATCCGAGAAGGCTTTTTCCAATTTTCTCACTTCTGTTCCTCTTAACCCAATATGAAGCATTTGTAGACTGTAAAGTATTCTGGGGGAGCAGGTTCATCTTGATAAGATTTGTCCTACCCAACCACGTTATGGGAAGGTTCTTCCATCTAGCTAGGTCCATGACTATGTTTTGCACAAGTGGGATATAATTCAAGTCATATAAGTCCTCCAACTCCGCTCCCACTTTGATGCCCAGATAGGTGAATGCCTTCCCAACTACCCGGAAGCCCCATTTTGATTTCCGTGTAGCGGATCCTCCCTCTTGTGCCCCGACCCTCAGCTCTTCCGACTTGTCCAGGTTTAACTTATATCCAGAGAATTGTGAGAACCGGTCAATCAAGCTCAGAAGAGCAGGCATGGACTTATTCGGCTTAGTTACATATATCAACATCATATCCGCATAAAGCGAAAGCCTGGCCTCCCTACCCATCTTCCCCATCACTCCTGAAATGTCCGGATATTTCCGAATGGCGATGGCCAGGGGTTCAAGTACTAGAGCGAACAAAAGAGGGGAAAGAGTGCAGCCCTGTCTTGTGCCTCTTTCTAAGTCAAAGCTATCCGAGAGGGTCCCATTGGTTAAAACTCTAGCCCTGGGGTTTCTGTACATCTGACGCACCATCCCTGTGAACCCCTCACCCAGACTAAACCGGGTCAGAACCTCCATTAAATATTCCCACTCCACTCTGTCGAATGCTTTCTCTGCATCCATTGACAATATAAGTACCACTTCTTTATTAATCTTTGCTCCCCAGATTACATTGAGGAGAGTCCTCATATTATGATATGAGTACCTGCCCCGAATAAACCTGGTCTGGTCTGGGTGAATGATCCCCGGCAGTAGACTTTCTAGCCTAGTGGCCATAATTTTGGCTAAAATCTTAGAATCACAATTTAAGAGGGATATCGGTCTAAAGGAGGCACATTCTAAAGGGTCTTTCCCTGGTTTTGGGATCAGGCAAATCATAGCTTCTCCCCATGATTGAGGTAGCATTCCTTTCTCCTCCCTCACCTCCTGAAAAACTGCTTCCAGGTGGTCCACTATTTTTAATTTCATAACTTTATAATATTCGGCTGAAAAACCATCAGGGCCGCTGGTCTTACCCCTCTTAAGCGCTCCAATGGCAGAAAGGATTTCCTCCTTTGTAATGGCCACATTTAGCCGTTCCCTCTGTCTGTCTGTTATCTGCGGTAGCTCCACTCTATTCAAAATTCACTATCCCCCTATCCCCCCTTGACCTTGATAAAGCTTGTGATAAAATCTCCTAAATCTTTCCCCAATATCTGCTTTATTTTTCAGAAGGACCCCATCCTCTGCTCGGATGGCCTGAATTAGGTGCCCCACTTCCCGTCAGATTTGCCAGCATGGTTCGGTTTGTTCCCCACTCATAAAATGTTTCCTAATAAATAGCCCTGTCTTCCTCACTTCTCCCAAGAGTAAGTTATTCAACGCTTCCCTGGTCCTTGTCAACAACAGGTGCACATTTTCTCCACCTGTACCCAGAGCCACCTCTCTCTCCAACACCTTAAGTCTCTGTTCTAGATTAATTCTCCTTTCCTTGACTTTTTTTTATGATGTGCTACATAACTGATAATGACCCCCCTCATAAATGCCTTCCCCGCATCCCAGAAAACTGCTTTAGAGATGTCTGTCTCTGAATTATTATGAACATACTGCTGCCATTGCTCATACAGGTGTTCCTGAAACTCCTTTTTGGCTAATAAATAATTAGGAAATCTCCATACCTTTAACCTGCCCTCATCCTCCCCTCTATTCAAAGACATAATAACCATAACATGGTCAGAGATGTGGATAGACCCATGCTGAATGCATCTAATTCGAAAGTACCACTCTCTGGGAAGGAACATATAATCCAGCTGTGACCATGTACGGTGGGGGTGTGAAAAAAACGTGTATTCCTTGGTCATAGGGTAAGCCATTCGCCACCCATCTATAAGGTCTAAATCATTCATTCCTGCCATCCACTCCCGAATGGCACTTTTAGGGGGCCCCTTATGCTCTGAGTGGTCCAAAACAGGATTCATCAAACAGTTCATATCCCCCCCCCAATATCAGGTTTGGGAATTGCTCTGCAGTTATTAAAGAAACAATCCTACTGTAAAAATTTGAGTCGTATACAGCAGGCGCATATACACTTCCAAATGAGATTTTCTGCCCATATAGAGTTCCCACCACAAATGCATAAAGACCATCACTAGGGTCTGCAACCACCCTTTCTTTTAGAAATGGTAGTTTTTTATTCAGGAGAACAGCCACCCCCCTTTTATGTGCATTAAAAGCAGCCGAATAACATTCCCCCACCCATCCCTTTTTTAACTTTGCATGCTCCGTCTCCGTGAGGTACGTCTCCTGTAGCAAAGCAACATGGGTATTCTGTCTTTTTAAAGCTGTAAACAGCATTGTTCGTTTAACCCTTACATTCCATGATACCACATTTAAATCCTGCATTCCCGACATGTCATCCAAATACTTTCCTGCACTTTTATCCTCCCTAAGAGATCCCCTTTGGGCTCCAACTCCATCACCACCAATATGTCTGAATGGCGTATCTTATGGATCTGCAAACTAACATCTAACCATAACAAATTCAACAAGTAATAACTATATACACCCCCTGCCCCCCCCCATTCTTTTATTTTCTAACATCTCCCCCAAGTAACAAGAACTGCATAGAGCAGAAATGTTACTCTCCCTTCCCTCTATGAAGCAGTCCAGGAAACGCATCCCCCACCCCCAGGTCGCCGTGTGTTGTGAACAAAAGAAGACAGAACAAACCCACTGCCCATTGGCTTCATAATTATTAGCCTTTCACCCAGTCTAACATTATCACCCCCCTTATTCTCAGTGTAACTACCCTTCATCCAACCCACCAAATATCTCCTTGGGGTCTGAGACTCCAAAGGGTATCCTTATGACGTGCCTCCCCCTTTTTTTCTTTCAATTAGGGCCCATCCCTCCAAAGATATAGATTTCGTCCCCTAAAGGAGACCGGACAAAGCCCACTAGAGGCATATAGGGATCCCTTCTGTATTGCCATATCCCCCTCACCATCAAAAGTAGTGAAAGGCCAACTCCTTAAGAGGCAATTTTGCCCCCCCCTTCCAACCCCTTCATGCCCGTTATGCATCAGTTCCATTTTAGAGAGATGAGGGCTTTTAAAACTCAGGCCCAGCAACAGCCCCCCATCTACACAGGGTCTCTTCACTCGAGATGTTGTCAAACATTCCACATAACATGCACTGTCTCTTCATAAGGTAAACATCTGACTTCAGGCCTACGCTCAGTTCTCAAAAAAAAGAAAGGAAATGGGAAGGCCCTCTATTCATGGTCCTCATCTCCGAAATAATAAATCAATCTCTTTGCAAACAATTCGTCTTTGCAGCATTTATCAAGGGGGTAAGTAGAGGAAATAAGGGAGTTAGGGAAGGGTTGATTTCATATCAGGCACTTAGCTTTCTTATGTCTACATCTTTCCTTCGACGAGCCAGTCACTCTTGTCATCGCTCCAGCCAAGCGGGCAACCTCCAGTTTCAAATTACTCCAACTTTTTCACCAAGTCCTTCACGAACACCTCCGCTTTCGAAACTTCCCAAAAAGAATAAACCGCTCCTTCGTGTTTAATTTTAAGAGTTGCAGGGTACAGCATGTAACAGTCAATTTTGGCTTCTCATAACTGCGCCATGGCTTGAGCAAAAGCCCTACGGCATTTCAAAAGGAGGGCTGAGTAATCCTGGGAGAGAAATAGATGATGTCCCTCATACTCCAGTTCTGAGATGTCTCGATAAGCCTTTAAAACATTTTCCTATCTGGGAAATAATGGAATCTCATGATTACTTGGCGAGGCGGCTGATTAGGCGCTGGTTTTGGCATTACAGCCCTGTGGGCCCTCTCTAGCTTCAAACGCCCATTTTTAGGTGACATGCCCAGCAGTCCTGGCAGCGTTTAGGCACAGAAATCCATTATGCTCGCTCCCTCCATTCCCTCTGGCAAGCCCCTTAATCTTAGATTCAGTCGTCGATGGTAATTCTCCTTATAATCCAAAAGTTCCTTCAGTTCCTCCAGTTCTCTTTGCATGGCGATGATTTGCTCAGGTATAGGAGCTGTGGCGTCCTCCAAGTCCGAAATTTGCTGCTCGGCCTCGCTAATTCTGGTGGTCTGTGTAGCGTGTAAGTCAACCAACTCTTGCAGCTTTCTGTCAAAATTAGTATGGCAACTGGCCAGTTTAGGCTCTAATGTAGCCAGCACTTGTTGAGTCACCTCATGACCTACCACGCTGACCTCACCAGCCGACAGGGATATGTGGCCTGCATTATCCACTTGGGAAGCCGGGGGTTGCTTCCTTTGGTTTTTCACCGCCATCCTCGAGCTTTTCCCAGCATTTGAAATCACGTATTCATCCATCTCACTTACTCACACCTTTCCACACCCTCGATTCTTACGTTGGGTTAATTTTAAGGCAGTTTATTTTAATTTTTAGCGGCGACTCTGAGGAGCAAGGTGAAGACACGTCTTTACTCCAGTCTGCTCATTAGCACCCCCCATAATTGGCTACTTGAACGATTTCAAATAGTTAAGATCAATAATACACTATCCGACATGAAGTAGGTTGCCAGTGGAGTTCCACAGGGGTCAGTGTTGGGCCCTGTGCTCTTTAGTGTTTATATTAGTGATATTCAACACAATGTGAATAACAAAATGGTTAAATATGCTAATGATTTAAAATTGGGAGGTGAGGTGGATACGTTTAATAAACATTTATCTTTAGTAAATGATCTAAATCAACTGATGAAATGAGCATTGGAAAATGGAATGAAGTTTAATGTTGAGAAATGTGTACAGTGTTACATTTTGGGAAAAAAAAATCAAAAGTATGGATATATATTGGGAAACGAGTTATTGCGAGTGGTTACATCAGAAAGAGACTTAGAGGTTACAGTTAATAATTCCTTTACCTTCTCAGAACATTGTCGCAAGGTATCATTTAAGGCTAGAGGTCTTATTAAAAGAATAAAAAGAGCATTTGTTTGTAAGTCTGAGCAGTGTATTGTTCCCTTCTATAGGGCATACATTAGACCATTATTGGATTTTGGATCACCTTTTTGGTCTCCCTATCGTATGAAAGACATCAAAATGATAGAAGGTGTTCAGCGTTCAGTTACCAAACTAATCCCTCATCTAAAAAGATCACCCTATGATCTTAGACTAAAAAACACTGGATTATATTCCCTAGAACAAAGGAGACAGAGGAGATTTATTATGTTTATATAAAATACTGAAATCGTCTGATCTGGTGTTCAGTGTGGACTGAAAATTGGTAATAATCGTAGTAATCTTCGATCTCATGGAAATAAATTGGTCATACGTAGGGCCATTACAAAGAAAAGAGATCATTTTTTCACAATTAGATGTGCAAAGATTTGGAATAGACTTACACGAGCAATAGTTGAAATAGATGGGTTTAACCAATTTAAACATCTTTTAGATAAGCAGTACTATGCTGAGGGAATTGTGGTTTGATGATGCCCGCATGTGCGGGGGACAATAATACATGAGCATTTTATTTATTTATTTATTGGAACATCAGTTTACAACCTTTGAGCCAGAGGCTCATTTACAAAGGTACCTTGTCACAGAGAGGACAAAACAGTGCACACAACATTTATACAATAAAACTGTGTACAAAAGAACTGTGTCAACATGAGGACATAGGACAGAATACAGTTTTGATACAACAAGAATTGGCAAAGCACAAGTCAGTTCATAGTAGTCTGAACAGTTACAGATGAGCATTACAGGATTGACAGTATACAAGTAGGTACAGGACGTTTTGTACAGTATGCTAACAGAGGCGGAACTAAGCAGAAGAAATCATTGTAGAGGCGTGCGGAGAAGAGAGTAGCATTATAGGTAGAGATAAGCAATAGGTTTGCGAAGCCGCTCCGGGAGCTTTGTCTGGTCAGAAGATCTGGAAATAGACTTAGAGGCAGCCACAGCTGTGCGTAGTGAGTAGATGTTTTCTAAGGGTGGTTTTGAAGTGAGAGATCGTGGAGGCATCGGTGATACTAGTAGGGAGGGTGTTATACCAAGAAGGGGCTCTGTGGGAATATGCCCTTTGACCTTGCGAGGTTCTTGCCCTCGGTACTACCAGTGCAGTTTTGCAGGAGATTCGGGTATGCACTAGAGGGTTTGCTCAGTGGATAGAGGCAGTCAGACCTGGCGGGGATAGACCAAGGAGAGTCTTTTTAGTTAGGAGGCAGGTTTGATATCTGAGGCGTTCGTCTAGTCGAGCAGATTAGCCAGGGTGTAGGATGGCAGGAAGGGAGTTAGTCTAGGACGCCCGGGTTATTAGCCTACATGCCTTATTTAAGGTGAGGCAGATCTGTTTAGGAGGTCTGTCAGCAGCCCCATAAACTGGTAAGCCATAGTCTACTAGGGATAGTACAGAGGATGTGACTGCGAGTCGGAAGGCGTCAGGGGGGAGACAGTTTTTATGGCGGTAAAGGATAGCCAACCGAATGTTGGAGGCTGAGGCAAGGGCAGAGATGTGGGCATGAAATGAGAGAGCAGGGTCGAAGGTTATCCCTAGGTACTTGTACGAGTGGACTTGCTCGATTGGGAGTTTAGAGCTGGCAAGGACCTGAAGTGGATAATTACTAGCTTTATTTTGGGGGTGGCAAAGAGCATTTTTTTTTTTTTTTTTTAAGATTAATTATGAGTCTATGCTCTTTGAACCAGGCTTCTGCGTCATTGTAAGATAATTGCAAGGAGTCCTGAAGGGAGATGGGATTACGGTCTGAGGCAAAGATAACAGCATCATCTGCGTAAAGTAAGATTTTACCGGTACAATCACCTGGCAGGGAGTTGCGAAAAAGAGAAAAGAGCAAGGGCCCAAGAATGGAGCCCTGCGGGACTCCAGACAGATAGAACAGGCGCTGGGCGTGCCCATTACTTTTAACACATTTGTGAGCGGGCAGACAAGTAGCTGGAGCACCAGGAGGCGGCCCAGCGGCAAAGCCTATGTGGCTAAGGGCATCCAGCAGGAGGGTGGGAGACAGTGTGAAGGCTTTGATAAATCATGAACACTGCACCCGCTAGAGGCCAGAGTCCAGAGAGGAGTGAAGAAAATTAGAGAACTCAAGGAGGCGGTGTTGGTGCTGTGGCCAGCTCGGAAACCATGCTGTTCAGGGCAGAGGATGCTGTATTTGTCTAGATACTCTGAGATTTGGGAGGACACAACCTTTTCTAAGGCCTTTGAGAGAGGAGAGAGGATAGAGATAGGCGATAATTACCAGGGAGAGTCCTATCCCCACCCTTGTGTATGGGGGTTACTGTAGCGATTTTCCAGGCAGTGGGGAATTGCCCTAGGCAGAGAGATTTGTTGAAGAGGCTGGTGATCGGTGAGATAACCAGATCCAGAACCTGACGGAGGAGACTGGGATCGAGGAAGTCACTGCCAACAGTTTTGCTCTTTAAGGCCTTGAGTAGGTAAGGTCTGACTTCCCGGCAGTAACACAGTGTAGGTGGAACCAAGGGCGTGTGAGAATAGGGTCAGGTCGGGAGGGGGGGGTCAAAGAAGTTGTTCGGGAGCACAGGGCTAAGGTCAGTGAAGGATTTGTTGAGGTGGTGGCAATGTGGGCTGGGTCTGTGGAGATAGAACGATCAATGTTGATTTGGGAGGGTGGGGGGCGTGTGCCCCATTCAGTTGTTTGATGTTGTCCCAGAAGGTCCTGGCATTCCCCATGATGAGGTGAGTGAGGCTTGATAGTGTTCAGCCTTCACCTTACGGATAGCCCAGGTACATTTATTCCGGGCAGCAGCATAGGCCTGCCTGTCAGCAAATGACCAGTTTGGTGGCAGTGTGCCATAGGTTATCCTGTTCTTAAGAAATTTGTGGGGGGTGTAACCCAGGAGGCATGCCTTACTTTGGACCAGAGTGCAGTTAGTGGTGCAAAAATGTTGCAGGCTTTGTCAAAGGTTTGGGTAAAAAAGGTTAGAGCCGTATCCATGTCAGGGGCGTATTGTATGGGAGACCAGTCAGTGTGGGCTAGGAGTTGCTTAAGGCCTTTCAGCCCGCCTGGTCTTAGCCGCTGCCAAAGGGTGGATTGTGCTGTGGATTTGGGCAAGGAGGTTGACCAATGGAAAAGAACAGGGGAGTGATCACTAAGTCCATCAGGAAGGATTTGGATATTGCAGATTTGGTTAGGACGGTTTGCGAGGACCACATCAAGAAGTGTGCTTGTGCCCATTCTAGGATTCACTCTAGTAGGTTGGGTAACAAGTTGTGTTAAGTTAATAGATGCAAAGGTGTCACGGGTAGCAGAGGATGAGGGGCTGAGCCAGTTAATATTTAGATCACCCACAAGGATTTGGTCAGAGGAATGGGGTAGGGAGGTAAGATAATCAATAAGTGGAGCCAGTGCCTGAGCTTGATTTTTTTGGAGGTATGTAGGCTGTAGTCAGATAGATGGGACCCCTTGAAGGATCAGGGGTCAGTTTTAGGGTTAGGGCCTGAGCCCTGAAGTCAAGGACAGGGGCTAGGAGGGCTAGTCCTACGAGTGAGTCTTTGATATAGATGGCATAGCCCCCAACCCGTCTACCAACACGGTCTTCCCGTTAGAGGGAGTAGCCCGGGAGCGAGACCAGGGAGTCAGGGGTAGATTCTGACAGCCTGGTTTCCACTATAGAGATAACGTCAGGTTTATGGACTGTAACCCAACATTGGAGTGAGTCGAATGTTTTAAGGAGGCTACAGATGTTCATAGACACAACATGAAGTCCAGGAGATTAGACTGATGAGCTGTATTGAGCCGGGCCAGGGTTGGGATGTATATTTCCTGTCAGGAGTAGAAGGATGAGAACAGCCCTGGACAGGGGTGGTGGAAGGTGAGTTTGCGCCGGGTAAGATAGGAGGAGTAGGGGAGTTTCAGGACGCAGGGGATAGGCAGAGGGGCACAAGCTGGGAAGGCTAGAATGATAAGTCGCCAGTGGGAGCAAGGGGGGGGAAGCTGGGTAGTGTCTAGGTGGTGGGTGAGGTGGGCTAGGGCACATTGGGATAGTAGAGGAGGAAGGTGAAGGCGCAGAGACCCAGAAGGAGGGAAGAGTAAGAGGGCAAGTGGGAACACTAGAATGGTGAAACTGTGGAGTTGTAGGGACACCAGGGTCGGATGATGGCCTAAGGAGGAGGAGAGAGAGGCAAGTCAGTAGGAGATAAGCAGGCATTTTCAGTGATGGTTTGCTGCCAGATAGCAAGAAATGAGAGAAGAGGGTATGTAGCCTGCCAAAAGTGTTAGTGCCACTTTGGTACAGTGGTAGAGACCCCGCCTATGGTGTGCAAGGTGCCAGGTTCAAGACTCACCAGGGATAATAGGGAATTGCCCAGGGTAGAGTCGTTATCCACAGTCCAGGAGCAGCCCACCGGCACTGTGAAGGCTCACAACTGGGGTGCTAAATAGCAACTCCTAGTGGCCAAAAATGACTATAGGCTAGTGTGGAGTAGGTGGTCTCAGGAGCCCAGAGATTACTGGGTGGGGGGAGAACAATGGGTGCAGTATAGTGGGGCCCGGTGGTAGGAGAGGGGATAGAAAGGGGTGGTTAGATAGGAGAGGAGAGAAGTGGGATAAGTGGGTAGAAGACACAGGGATAGAGAGTGGGGTTAGCTGGCAAGATGCTAACAGCAGAGGCACAGTGACCTCTAGTGGCTAGCAGGTATAACCTGCAAATGGGAAAGTGAGGACTTAGTATTTCGGCTAACAGGAAGTGATGTAATGGGGTGGGCCAATAAATGAGGGCTGCCCTGGGTGGAGTGGGTGGCTGGGCGGTCGCACTCCACAGCAGTCTCCCAGTGCAAACAGAGGTAAGCCTTTACCCCAGGGCCTGTCACGTCTGAAACGCTGGTCTGTCGGCTCCTGGAGGGAGCTGGAGAGTCCTGAGCTGCCGCTCCCTTTTGACTTAATTTCCCTAGTATTCCTAGTATAGCAACAGCTACACAAATAAAACTGATATACAGTTAAACTCCAACACATTTTGAACAATGGTTCAGATCTGGGCTCGGCTGGGCATGACACTGGCAACATGACCATTTGAAAAGATAGATCTTTCATTTTAGATTTCGTCATAAAATGCTTGGCTAAAATGCCATGTTTTCTGTCTCTTTTTACTGTACTCTACTAATGGGGCAGTACAGATATTTCTCAGGAGAGCATTCCATAACCTGAGGGCAGCAAATGAAAAAGATCTGTGCCTGATCTTGGTGCAGTTAAAAGTTGCTTCCTTACAGAAGGCAAATCCTTTGTGTCCATCCAGGTGACCAGCAGATGATGGAGGTACCAAGACCACATAGTCTTTGAACATCTATAAGGAGCATATAATGTACATCTGTCACACTGTTCATTGTTGATATATTATCGGAACTTCCATAGGTTGTAAAAACAAAATATATACTTTCAAAATTTACTTGTAGGTGAAACAATCAATTAGACTTCATCCTCCACATTATATTGAGAAATTAGCCAGCCTGGGAGTGGGTCCCATGGTGGCAACCTGGGTAACACATTGGTTGGACAACAGGACGCAGAAGGTAATAGTAAACGGAGTCCACAGTGAAGAAAGGGGGGTTACTAGTGGGGTATCACAGGGTTCAGCACTGGGTCTGGTCTGTTTTAATGTCTTTATAAGTGACATTGCAGAGGGACTGGAAAGAAAAGTATGTCTCTTTGCAGATGACATAAAGATCTGCAACAGGGTTGAAACACAAGGTGGGGTGAAAAGGATGAGAAGGGACTTGGCAAGGTTGAAGGAATGGTCAAATGTATGGCAGCTTAGATTCAACGCAAAGAAGTGCAAAGTAATGCACCTGGGAAACAAAAACCCAGGGGAAGAGTACACAATGGGGGGGTGAGATACTGACAACAACAGAAATGGAAAGGGAACTGGGGGTAGTTTTATCAGATGACCTAAAGGTGAGCAAGCAATGTGAGAAGACAGTAAGGAGGGCTGGGGGATATTGGGATGCATAGGGAGAGGCATCACCAGTAGGAAAACAGGAAGTTGTTATCCCTCTGTACAGACAATTTGTGAGACCGAATCTGGAGTACTACATGCAGTTCTGGAGACCCCATCTCCGCAAACACACAGACAGGGTGGTGGCCGTCCAGAGGAGGGCAACCAAAATGGTGCAGGGTCTGCACCAGAAGACATACGAAGAGAGACTAAGGAGCTTGATTCGTATACCCTCGAGGAAGGGGGGGGGCATGATAGAAACTTTCAAGTACCTCAAGGGAATCAACAAAATCAAAGAGGGTAGCATCTTTCAGAAAAAGAGATGTGCAAGAACAAGGGGGCACAATTTGAAGATAGAGGGGGGACGGCTCAGAGATAATGTGAGGAACTATTTTTTCATGGAGAAGGTTGTGGATGCATGGAACAGCCTTCCTGAGGAGGTCGTGGAGTCAAAAACAGTGGGGGAATTCAAGAATGCATGGAGCAGACATATGGCAATTCTAGTGGGGAGTAGGAGGAAGTAGGCTGTTGGTTAACTAGGATCTGCAGCTTATCCATTAGGTAGGGAAATGGGCAGACTAGATGGGCCTAGTGGTCCTTATCTGCCATCAAATTCTATGTTTCTATGTTATGGTAACCACCGTGAGTTTCTTTACCTGCTCCCAGCTTGTGTTTGTCAGTTTTTACAAGACCAGAAAAATCTTAAGTAGTTCCAGATGTTAAGAATTGAATATTGTAGCTGGTCTGGTGGCATGGAGGGCTGAGGTACTGCAGGCGCCTTACCTCCTTTTGCGCCAGCAACCCATGTTCAAGGAAGGATGCAGGTTGCCGGGGGTTGGCCGGGGGAGGGAGGATTGAGCATCCGGAGGACAGCTTTCCTCCCTTAGTGAGGGGGGTGTCTGTGACTCACTGCTTGACCGCCACCTGGAGGAATCCAGCTGGCGTGGCGCACACAAGTTGCGCTGTGTGAAAGGCTTCACATCTAAAGTGCCAGGGACATTTCCGCGGAGGCAGAGCTCACACAACATGCTCATTGCTCATTCGTGGGAGTCTGAGAGAATGGTGGGGAAAAAGATGGAGGACAGGCTTCAAGAAGCCCTTTCCATCATGCCATGGCCCACTCCGCTGCTCTGGATCCAGGGCCATTCTGGATGTGTTGATTGATTGTGGGGGGATGTCCCTCCTCCTCCTCCTCCTCCAGCCCTGCCATGGGGGAGATGAGATACAGCCCTGGATGCCAGGGGCTGTTGGAGATTGTTGATGAGAGTGGGAACAGGGCTGATGTAAGGCGCCCATCCTGCCAGGAACAGGGCTGATGTAAGGTGCCCATCCTGCCAGGAGGAATGCAAACCTATATGGTAAAAAAAATAACTGCATATTGTAATTGATACTATGGCTTTATAGCAGCAATGCAAATAATTGCAAGAAAAAATGAACTTGCTGGATATGTTTCTATAAAAACATTTCATATACTAATGCCAGTGTGGATTATCCCTATGTAACCCTTAGCTAGCTCATTATCTACCCCTGTTAGTAGTGTTGCTAAAATCTTTATTAGCCCTTACTTGCGTACTGCAAATACTATACCCTGAGAAACTGTGAGTGCTTGTGATTGTTATTAAGCTGACTTGCTGGGTATAGAGGGGCTACTCATATTATCTTATCATTTGCTGCCGGTGGCCATTTTGGGTCCATTCCAGCAATGGATGGTTCCACTTCAGCGCCACATGGCGTCTATGGGAACAAATGAGTTAACTTGCCCTTCAGTTGTCTGTAGCCTGAGTCTTATTTGGGTGGTCTGCGCGTGGGAATTTTAAATCACCTTATATATAGGGTGTGCTAATTTTACTCCTAACCCCCAGCCAGGTTTCCACATGACCCGTTCACAACATTCGCCCTGGAAGGACTGGGTACTTTAGCCCTTTACATTCTAGCTGTGCCTGGAATGGACTTGATTATTATTGTCCCAGATAATACCCAGCATGAGTATGGTGACATGCAGACCCCCCTCCACACCCTATCCTCTACACCAGGGACTGTGACCCATTTGTGTTAATAGTGCATGGGTTTATACTAAAGGCAATGGTTGTAAGTTATTCTCCTTCATGCAGGAAAGCAAATTTAATTTTACTCAGTCATGCCTTGGTCACCTCACTAGGATCTTGTCTTTCCTCTAGCTGCTTCTATCCAGTGATATCAAGCTGAACCCAGGTCCCCTGCTTCCCTTTCTCAGAGTCTGCTCCCCTTCTGATATATTCTGGTCCAGAAATCATGGGGTAAAACTGGTTCACATGACTATAAGCAGCCTGAGGCGTATGCTTCAGGAGTTAGAAGGCTGGGTCGACCTGTATGCCCCTGATGTACTTATCATATCTGAGACTTGCCTAAAGCCATTCACTCTCCCCTATGGAGCTCAATTATCTGGGTACTCCAATGGTTAGGCAGGACAGGATCCATAAGAAAGGGGGAGGTGTACTTCTGTATGTAAGCCCTTCTCAGTCCCTCTGTAGTAAATACCTCTGACTTAGATGATGCTGAGTGTGGGGCTATAATAATTACTACTTGGTGGCACAAAGCCTCTGTATGTGGGATGTGTGTACAGCACCCCTCGATTGCCAACTTCTGCCCTGGATTCCCCTATTAAGATTCTCTCTCTGACAAGGCCCTAGGTAAATTAATCCTGCTTGGGCAGACATGATGGACCTGAAGTCTCTTCCGACCTTAAGTAACTATGTTAGTACATAATGTGGAACTCATTTTTTTTTTAATCATATTTTCTATGCCCTTCACCTTGATAGCCACCGTCTGACCCACCCCTCCAGCCTTGTCCCCCGGAATTACCAGAGCTTACCTTGCGCCCAGCCTGGGAGCGGTGCCTGTAGGGAGTCGATTGCCGTCCTGCCGCCAGTGATGTTTTCTCCTCCAGTTTTCTCCCAAGGGCCCCGGGAGAGTGGGTATGCATGCATATGGAGGCACGCATTAGTCCCACGGCCCCAGTAACAGCCCCTTTCCTTCTACCCCATTGGTCTAGCGCCTGGCCTCTCCCTAGACCTGTGCTGTCCCCAGCGTCCACCAGGTGGCAGCCATTAGCTGGGAGTCACCACTCCATCTCCCCAGAGAGGAGAGCTTGCCTGTCGGCAGCTCCATCCAGCTCCGCCCCCTCCCCCTGTGCCAGCCTGCAATGGCCCAGGCTCGTTCCCAAACCTGGGTCAATGGCGTGCCATGAGGTTAGGCGTCCAGTGCCTTAGACCTCAGTGCCATGGGCCCATATTGCGGAACTCATTTGTGAATAGGATCCTCAAGCCACTAGTGAGAATACTAGTTGTTTACCAAGTTCATTTTATTTTATGTTTACTGGAAGGTGGTTGTTCATAGATACCTTCCCCCTGCACTCAGTTGAGGGAGGACTACAAAAGAAAGTCAGCCTTTGTTTTTTTTTCGAACTCTTATTTTTCTTCTCACCGCCGAACTCTCTCCAGCAACCTCCGATCCACCATCTCTACCTCCCTGCATGACCCCGGTTAGCCCCTCCACTCCTGTCCAGCACCAGACATCCCCTGGGTCTGCCCTCCGGGGAAGGGTCACCCCCGCCCAGGATGCTCTATCTTCAAGTATTGAGTCACCGGTCTGGAGAGGGAGGGGAGAGCGGAGGGTGCTGGGCCTGACTTCAGGAGTGTGGATCAGCAGAGGGGGTTTTCTGGTTTACACCCCTGTGGAGCACAGCTGCTAAGGCAAGTACTGCCGCGGCTCCACCCCGTATATGCCATGACGCTTCTGTCGGCAATCTCCAGTCTCTGCCAGAGGTCGCTTCTCGAGCGGTCATCTTCTCAGCCCTCTCCAGGGAGGAGAGAGCAGTCCTTCGAACATTCAATCTCCTTCCCCCCTGCCAACCCCCAGCAGCCCAGGCTCATTTCTGAACCCGGGTCGCCGGTGTGGCACAAGGTATGGCATCCAGCACCTCAACCTTCAGCGCCACTGGGCTGGCTGAATGTCAGCCTTAAGTGTACTTATAAAACTTGATCTACTTGTGGTACGATGTAATGAGATTGCCTATTTAGTGGGATCATTATTGTTAGATGCAGATTTATCTATGGTCTAACTGCAGTGGTATATATTGGTGCCTTCTCTGGTGGCTGCAATGTGTCTACCTTAAATAGCTGTTGTAGAGTTTTTTCAACTACATTTCTAACCTGAGGAGAGTGTTCTGCCCAGATGACTTGTCCAATTTGACTTCAAGAATTTGATTTAGACCACCTTTTATGATTACAGGGTGTCAATTTTCTTGTTTAATGTATTCAAATGTGGGTGCTCCCTATTTGAACCATGTATTGATACCAGCAATATGCTGACCTGGTGGAATGGGGGAGTGCTATTGTATTCCATTTTTATGGCTGTGGGCGGAACCTACAGCTATCTTGCTATCTGTAGCTAGAAAATGGAGTATCGTGAAACACATGTTTTGGACTTTTCAATGTATCCTTCCATGCTAACTGAAATAAAATACTCCCTTCTTTCTGTTAAGAATGTTAGAGACATAACTCCAAGCTGCTTATCAGATGCCATTAGGAAACTGAAATAGCATGTTAAATATTGGTTGCCTATTAAACTGGAGATTTGTTTACCCACTTCAGAATGCAACAACTTGCACATGTAAATACTTAGTATTTAAACAGCTTCTTACTACTAGTTTCACTTGGGAATGTATTGTCTTTAAATAAAGATTCATACCTCATAAATGTCACCCCTTCCCCAGTCAATCTATAATTTGCACTTTTTTTAACCTCTAAAGACATTATCTGATGAGCAGTGTCTCAGACATATGCCAGGTCTTCAGTGAACTACCCAGACTAAATATGTAGCAATCAGCAGGCATTTTCTGCAATGCTTTTTGGGAAAAAATATATTGCGCTGCTGCAAACACACACAAACATACACTCTGTACACACCATCCTCATGGCGCCACAACACTCAAAATAAATGCTGCATTCTAATATGTTATAAAACAAGAAACTGTTTATGGTCAGTGAACACAGTGAAGTTCAGTTTAGAGTGGATTTCATTTAAATATTTCTCATCCTATATTTTGTATCCTGGATAGCGCAGGGAAGATGCTACATCTCATTGTCATAGGGATCTTCATTTACACGGTTTTGCATTGTATTTACTCAGGCTGTCCCAGATTAGATACAATATCTTGTTTTCAGTGGGGTCATGATTTTACCATTTTGATAATGTATTTCTTCAGGGTAGCCTAGTCCAGAGCCCCCATATTCAAAGGATATGTGCGGCGCATCCCGGTGGAAAAGGGAGATGTGCCGTGCAACTCTAACAGTGCGCTGCAGCATGATATTCAAATGTGCGGGATGTGCTGGCCACAAGGGAATGGGCCAGAGTGTGCACAAATAGTATGACGTGCAAGTCGAGGGTGCATTCCCATGCTTATGCCACACTGCAGCATACTCAGTGGGAATGCGCCCCTCACAGTCCAGCGAAGTGCAGCCCACAATTAGGCCATGAATAGCTGGCCTAACCTAGCCAGCCACCCACAGACGGGCTGCGGAAGTGCACCCAGGTGCACAGCAGCCTGGCAGCCCTGGTTGACTAGAGGTACCCCCTCCCATCCCTGATTGATCCAACTCCATCCCCAAAGAGCTCCATAGTATAGGGCCCTTCCCGGACCCAATCACAACAGAGGAAACTACGGTCCATATCCATAGCATTGAGAACCTCCACCCACTGCCTTGGTACGTAGATACCCCCACTTCCCCCATACCCGACCTGTTGCGGAGACTGACACTGCCCTCCACACCCTGCCATGGCCAGCCACTGACTGCACTGGACCCGGACCAGGGACCTGCATTCTAGAATGACCCAAGTGGCTGTACCATGCATTGGGGCACTACGCAAGCTGCGGACCCACCAGTGTAAGCAGCCGTGTGTATGCCCCTGGCAAACCGTAAGAGGAATTGACATAACTCCAATGCATGCCTTGTCGATGCTGTATCTTCCTGCTGTCATACACTGCTGCAGGCCCATACTGTTTCCTGTTGCCCTGTGTAACACGCCACCCTCCTCACTGCTGAGGTATCCTGGGTGCCATGGGGTGCGGTATCCTGCAATGCCATATGCAGTGTACGGTCCAGGCTATGGATAGTATGTCCGCGGTTCCCCAATTGTACAAACGAATTGGAGGTCAACTGTAACATGCCTGTTCCGGGACCTGTGTGAGTGGGTACAGCATTGGCTGTCACCCACACTTAGTAGTGCAACGGCACCAGGATGATGGATCCGCATGCGAGCGCCTGAGGTGTATAGCCACTGGGCATTATCACCCACACGCAGCCTGTGCCTATGTATGATACATTCCAGTGTCCTACTGCCAGTGCTCCACTACCCGAAAATAAGATGCCATTTCTTCTGTGAACTATCCAGGCTAAATATGTAGCAATCAGCAGGCATATTCTAGGAGAATACATTGTAAAAATGTGTAAAAGGAAGACCATATTGAAACTGCCTCTCAGCAGACCAGCATCATGCAAATTCATTAGAAATAATAGATAAAAGCATCCCAAAAGCTCTCCACAACCATATCGGCTCTGACCAGATCTTTTTAATACAGTCACCTCTCTCCTTTTTGAGCTGAAGAAACCAGCAAATGTCAGGCCTGCCCAGTTGAGTTTTTATGGTGAAATGTTCCCAGTAGTTAAGCACATCTGCTGTATAAAGGTTGTATTACAGTTTGGTATGCCAAGAACAGAAGGCGTTTTCCTCTTGTTTTTTGAGCTATTAGCTCCATTCATGTTCCATAGGCAGAAGCTGCATGCCTGCACCTCAGGGCTACCTTGGCTACAAGAGGGTATCTTTCAGAATAACATGAGAAACAAAGAAATGCATGCTTCTGCTCGCTGGTTACGTAATGACCCATTGCTACGTGATGGTCTGCCATGAACATTACTAAAAGATGTAATTATTTAGGATAATCTGTTCTGTAATATTAGAGCTGACAGGTCCAGGAATGGAACCTTCAGGAAGCGTACTTTGTGACTGTGTATGTTGTTATGAGTTCCTAATTGAATGTGTTGAAGGTTAATAATATTTAACAGACTACAACAGTAACAATAAAAAAATCATCCTTAGCCACAGTAGTAGACAAAAATCACATTTCAGTTTGTTACCTTTCAAAATAGAGAAAGACAGAAAGACACCCAGAGGCGCATGTTCCCCTGATCCTAGATAGGGTACCAGTCTACTGTATGTGCAAGAATTAGGGTAGCTCATTCTTGCACATACGCACTAATTGATCTGGCCATGCCACAGAAAATACAGTGGATTATATAGCATGCATCATAACTGTTACTGCAATGCCAGCCCGCCGGTGCAGCAGTTGGAATTCCGCTTGCAACACCAATAACCCGGGTTTGAGAATGGACCCGGAAGTCGGAGGGCTGGCCGGGGAGAGAAGAATTGAGCATCCTCGAGACTGCTGTCCTTCTCCAGGAGGAGGGGGAAGTGTGTCCGGTGCTTTGTTGACCCCCCCTGGCGGAGACTGGGGGTGCTGCGTGGCCGGCGCCAGAACATTGGGGGGGCGGAGCGGACATTGGTCATCATTGCACGTCCCCACCCCTGGGGCATCAGCACGCATGCAAAAACTGCAGACTTCTGGTATGATACTCCTGCCCTACTGCCGTCCTCACTGCCTTAAATGTCCACCAGGGGGGTCCCTTTCCCGTGGCCCTGACCCGGGGGGATAAGCCGGGGCTAGCCTACAATGACTGTTGGGGGGTGAGGACAGGTATGGGCTGCCCTCTGGAGGGAGGATTGGGGGGCCGGGCACATAAAGAATGCAAAAAAAAAAAAGCTGTTACTGCAGTTACCATGGAATTAGTATTATATGCAACCCTCCCTTCAGCATATGTCTAGGGGTCCAGATGATAAATGACAGAAGGGGGGCACAAGCCAGGAAATCACCAGCAGGAATACAGTTGGAATAAACATTTTCTCTTACCTTATTTGCAAAATTCATGCCTGACAGGCACTGTCTCACTTATGCCGACACCCAGAGAACAGAGGCAGGGTTAGGAGGCAGGAGGAATCGGCAGCTCGAACCAGCTTGAGGAGGCAAGATTAGTTAGAACAGGCAGCAAACCAAATAAAACAGTGTCAAATAAAAAAAATTGCCCTTTTTTTTTTTTTGTAGACTTTATTTCTCACCCCCCGACACCCGAACTCTCTCAGGCTACCCCAACTCACCGGATCGTTCTGCCGTCCACCGTGGTCCTGCTCCTCAGAGGGTAGCTGTCCTCCACTGATCCTGATCCAACTATCCACTCAGCTGTGAGCTCCCTGAGGTAGGGCTGCTTCCACTTACTGGCGCTCTATCTAGAATCCAGAGCATTGGTCAGATCGGCGGAGTGGCAGAGGGGCAGAGACAGTGGCCTGGTATTGGACGTGTGGCATCAGGTACTGTGGGGCGCCGTCACCTATCAGGCATGGAGTGGTATTGCTCTCTCTTGTTGGTACCCCCCACCACTGGCTGGGCGGTTCAGTATGCTGCAGAGCGGCGTGTGAACGCTTCCGCCCACACACGCAGAAGCGCTGCCGTGGCCGCTCCTCCTGCTTACGCTGGGTCCCCGACTGCTGTATGGCCCCATGTCTCCACTAGGGGTCGCCGAACACTGAAGACTGACCCCCCCCCCAGGAAAGGAGAGCTGTCCTTCAGATGCTCAATCCTTTCCTCCCCTGCCAACCCCCGAGAACCCGAGCCCGTTCCTAAACTTGGGTTGCCGGCGTGGCATGAGGTATGTCATCCAGCACCTGAACCCGCTGTGCCACCGGGCCAGCAGTAAAAAAAAAAAAACTTAATAAAATTGATAAAAGTAAAATTACACAGCTCCATGGGGCTGGAGGCACAACGGAGGCACAGGCACAAGGTTTCACAGGTAGATTTAAGCAGCAAGGAACTGTGGCTAAAACATAGGTCTATGCAGGCCAGGAAATGAGCTCCATGCAGGTTCACAGAGCTGAGAAGGCTCAGAAGAAAAAAAAAAGGGGGGCTCTACGCAAGGGCGGCAGCCAGAAACAGGCTTCAAACACCAGGGCTCACCAAAACTACGCCACTGGGACCCATCACCAGCTGTACCCTAAACCTCCCAGACTGCCCACGTTCAGTGCTTAACCACAGGGAGCTCTATTATAATGACCGGATCCCTCCTTACAGTTACCCCATCATCCTGCAGTAATGGTCCTCAGTGGGACCCACCCCCTACAAGACAGAAACAGACTGCCAGGACATGGGCACAGTGGGTCCAGCAAAATTCTTCTGGCAGGCCACCAACAAACCAGCGGCAACATGCCACAAGGGTACAGCCTTCCCGGTGCTGCCACCATCAGGATGACCATGTTGTGGCTGTGCCACAGCCGCGGTGCCCCCACTGTCAGTCCTCCACCAAAAGTAGAATGGGCCCCAGCTCACCTCGGTGCCACAGAGCACGGGGTGGGACAACCGTTCAACTCCTCCAGGCCGTGTCTCCCATAATATTGACAGGGTCCCATCCCACAGTCACTTTCCCTGCCAACCACCCCAAAACCCAAGCATGAAGCAGCACCACAGGGCATAAGCCGCAACTCCCGGGCCGGGGTTTGAACCCTGGCCCCACATGTACGTTGAAACACTGCTGGCCTCTCAAATGTTGTACTACCCCCCTTTATAGCAGAAGGGCCTGAAGAACACACCCACATTTGTGGACACTAAGTGCAAGCCCCACCCAATAGGCCGACCCATGGAAGGAGAGCAAGGTAACTTGTCGTAAGTCCCCCAAAATGGGGTGGCTTACATGTACATTAGGGCAATAACATCTCCAGCTATAGCAAGTTCTTTACATAAGAAGTTGACTTAACCAGTCAACCCTCTTTTGTGCCTCTTCTACTTTCTCTCCTCTGTTGTCTTGCTTTCCTCTAATGTTTCTCCACTTGTACCCTCTGTATTTTTGAATGTCTCTTTTCCTGTTCCTCTGAGATATCGCTACTGTTCTGCATATTTCTACCCACACACCCCACCTAGAGCAGATATCTTGCCTTTCACTGTTTGTTTCTTTGTCTCCCTCGACCCCTGCCCTTGTTCATAGTGTGGATTATGGAACTTGATCTCAGCTGCCAGGAGGGTGGTTTTCTCACAAGTCCTTTTCAGGTCTTGTTGATTAATCAAGCACGGGGGTACTGTGGTTTGCCACACTGTAGCTCTTCCTGGAGAGAGTGCTCATTGTGACGTAGACAGCCAGTTCTGAGTGAAATATCATTTTTTTTATTACGTATAAAAAAATGTAATGGGAAGGTCAGTTTGAGGAAACTACAGCCTTCTGGAACTGACACTTCAAAACCCCCAGGGATAAGTTCAAAGGACAGGACATAACTAAACTGCAGCTATCTGGGGTGCAATTATCTGGTCAATTTTGCTTTGATCCCAGGAGATGAAATTAGCCATTCAGGATGTCCTCAGGGAAATCCTTTGATCTGCACTAGATGTCCTTAGAAAAAGGACACTGGCCAACATCATGAATAACCTTCCAGGAAACCAGCATTTCATCAAAGAGACTTTTGAGGTGTAGATGCCAAGCCCAGACGGGAGTAAAGAGTCTACACTTTTGCTTTGAATACAGTGACTTATATCAAAGAAACTTTTGATATGTATATGTAGCAGAGCACAAACCGGTTTTGTCTGGTTTACAGGAGGAGAGGAAAGTCAGTGAGGTCACCTATTATGTTTTTTTAAATATCTTATTTGGACATCTTAGTGTTATAAAAAATACAGATTTTGTTACACCAAGGCGGAGTTTGGTGACCTCAGCGAGAAGGCTGGCTCAGGAACTGTTCTTAACATACTGAGAAGACCTTGACAGAGACACATTTTATTTTATTTCTGACTGAGAGAAGAAGGACAACATCAGCAGTATAGTAGATAAGTATTATGTGGATAAGAGAGCTTAGTTTGTACTTTAAAAACCTGTTTTGTTTTTAAGATTGTATGTGTTTGGGATATTTGTTCTGTATTTATTGTTCTGTTTTGATATTTTAAAATAGATATATTTTACAACGGAAACTGCCTGTAGTGCCTTGACATTTCTTTTTATTTAAGTGGAGCTTTTAAAGGTTACAGTTATACTGTGTATGGGCTTATTGATGTACCAAACTGGAAAATGATAGAGTTCTCTAAATCTTGCATAGAGTTCTAAGGGTTCATTTGAAAGACCTGGTTGTGTGCCCGTAGGCAACGATATCTGGCCCCCCAAAGACAGAATTATCTGAGCCTGATAATTGGGTACGCTAACAAGAGGTTATCAGTTTGAATCCCTCCAGAGCTTGAGACTAAGGTGACTTGAACCCACAAAACAGACAAGAGGGTTACCTTGTTCTGTTCACTGTCCACAAATCATATGCTCAGAGGTTGGCACTTTGGGAGTAGAGGGCTGACTGGCTGAGCGAGTTTGTGACACTCATCACTTCAGCAATGCATCATTCTATTCCTTTTCGAATGTTCTCTCCTTTCTGCAGCTCCTTTAGTATCTTTCTCTTTCGTTTCCTTGACTATCTCGTCTTTTGCTGTCCTGCTCAGCATCCTCAATATTTGTATCGCCAATGAGCCCCCTCTTAGGCTCATCTACATGACACTCACTCAGCAGGGAGGCAGAGCTGAATCAGGTGTGGAGTCAGTGCTTTGGCTTCTCAGAAGGAACTAGAAGGCGGACAGGATCAGATCTACAGTACAGTAGCTTCTTGTTTTACATTGTTTTTCATGGATTCTACTTGGTAGAATGTTTATTTTCTTTCTTACTACTAAGGGGCTAGCAGGGTATTGTTTGGGGCTGTTGGAATTTTGAAACCTGTTTTGGTAGCTAAAAGTGGGCTCATTTGTTTGGTTTACGGTGTGGCAGGCTGCATTTGTAGAGGCCTATTTCTTCTCTTTTAAACATAATTGGTGTAATTTAACTGGTCTGTTTCTTTGAATTGGAGACCTATATCTTATAATTCCAAACCTATTTTGATGTATTGTTGGTGAAGCTGTTTGAATTGGTGTCCTGTTTCTTTGGGTAGCAAACCTATGTTGGGGCTTTGAGTAGAATTGATTCATTGTTGCTGGCTTCACTAGCTGCAAAGTTTTGAGTGGGGAAGGGTGCTAATTGTCTGACTAGAGGCCTCAGCTACCTGATTGTTTCGGAAGACTTGGGCTGGTCCCACCCACCCAAACCCCTCACCCCACCCACCCTGGTCAATTATTCCCTTTGTACTAGGGGTTCTGACATCACTTCCTCAAACAGGCAAAGGATTTGCACCTGTCATAACAGAAGCAGACATCCAGGAAAGGAACTGCAGCAAGTGAAGAGGTGACTGCTCTCTCAGTGGAAGGGAAGTAAATGCAAATCTAGGCGCTTTCATTATTACTACTTCACATAGTTATTGCATTGGGTAAAGGAGGAGTAGGAGTTGAAGAAGGTTGTGCAATGGCTATTTAAATTATTTTTGAGTGTGGATAGGAATATAAAAAGCAGTTGCTCAACATATCTAAATGTGTGCAACAAAGGAGGTAAGGGACATAAAGAATGTTTTGCACTGATAGAGGGGGGAGAGTGGGGACTTGGGGGAGTGTTTGGTATCCTGCATCTGGAAGGGTGGGCGGTCGCTGGTGGGCAACGACAGCAATGGGTAGGGTGGTAGGCTGCAACAACTGTGGTGCACCAATCTTTCTAAACATTGCCTGGAGAGTGGGAGGACGTTTAGTGTGCAACCACATAGAAAAACTTAGAAAGGAGATTGAGGGTCTGCAGGAGGAACTAAGACAGGCAAGGCAGATTGGGGGTGGGTTTAGCCCAATACTGGAGGGAGGAAGAAGGGGAGATGAGGAGGGCAATTTAAGCCAACAGTGGTGAGGAGAGGCTCAGAAGAAGGAAGCAGAGACAAAGGGCCCAGGCCAGGAAGACGATTGCCAGGGAAACCAGGTCAGGAGACAAAAGTCAAATGGAAGGAGGCAATAGGGACTTGTGAGGGGAGGCGAAGAAGTGGCAAAAGTCATGGAGTGGAAAGGAGAGAACAGGTTACTATGCAGAGAGAGGGAGCGGGCATTTGTGAAGGGTCTTCAGAAAATAGTTTTGCACTGCTAGAGATGAAGAAGGTGGAGGAGGGAAGTGATGAAATTAGAGGAGTAATTGATAAATGCCTGGACCGAACTGGCGGGGAAGTTCTGCTGGGAGAACTGCAACAGGGGTAAAAGGGCATAATAATGTGCAGGAGGAAGAAGAGGAGCTGGAAATGAGGGAGGGAGATGAAAGGAAGCAAGCAGGGAGTAAGAGGGGTGGAATCTTAGTGCTGGGGGACTCAATACTAAGAGGAGTTAGGTGGGGTAGCAAGGCGGAGAGGCATAGTCGATTTGGGTGGAGGCCATGCCAGGAATGACAGCGAAAGGGTGGGACAGTCTGTTCTGAAATATGCTAGAAGGGTGAGGACAAGCCTCATTTAATTATACATCTTGGGACAAACGACCTGGCTGACAAGACAGTGGATATAGTCCAGAGGAGGTTTGAGGAACTAGCACAATTATGTGAGGGGCAGGAAGATCAGTAACTTTTTCCGAGATACTTCCAGTGCCAAAGGCAAGCACAACAAGAAAGCTGAGAATAGAGGAATTTAACAGATGGCTGAGAACCTGGTGTTGTGCTAAAGGGTATGGGCTGTTAGGGGGTGGGGAGGGACCTGGGAGGACAGTAGTCTCTATGCCAAGGACAGACTACACTTGAGTGAGGAAGGAAAGAAAGTGTTGAAGCAGAGGATGAAAGAATATATAGAGGAAGTTGGGAGTTTAAACTAGGAGTGGGGGGTGGCAGTTGAGGAAGAGATATGCAGAGACCACAGGTTGGGAAATCATATGAGCTTACCCCCCATAACAGTGACAAAGGACAAATGGCAAGTACTATTGGTGATGCTAGGAAAGGAGGGCAGGATGGGAGGAGGGGGAAAGGGTGGAAGGTGGTTACCCTTAATGCTAGGAGCCTTGGGAGGAAAACTGCAGAGTTGCAGGTTCTCATGGCAGAGGGAGAGGTGGACATTGCAGCCATCATGGAAACATGGGCCACCCAATATAATGACTGGGACCTGTCTGTACCAGGGTACAGGTTATTTCGTTGGGACAGGGTGACTGGGAAAGGAGGGGGGGTGGCACTATATGTGAAGGAAGGACTGAAGTGTGTAAGGGAGGAAGGGGAGGAGGGTAGTACAGAGTCACTTTGGGTGCAAATCCAGGATTCCAAGAATAGGAGTCTTAGCATGGGAGTGGTATACAGGCCACCATCTCAGATGGAGGAGTTAGACAGGGAACTAGCGGGACAGATCAGGAGGACCTCAGGAAGGGTAGTGTGGTGATTGTGGGGACTTCAACATGCCAGGAGTGGACTGGAGCACCCCAACAACCAGGAACAGAAGGGAGCAGGTACTGCTGGATGCCTTCCAGGACAGCTTCCTGCTGCAAATGGTCAGTGAACCAACCAGGTTAGGGAATGCCCTTGACCTTGTGCTGGCAAATGGGGACTTTGTGAGAGAACTTACAGTGGAGGAACCGCTGTCAGGGAGTGACCACCACTCAGTATGGCTCACATTGGATATGGGCAAGGAAGGAGTGGAATCTGGCACAAGAGTGCTGGACTTCAGGAGGGCTGACTTTGGGAGGATGGGGAAGTGGTAAAGGGTACCTGGCCAGAATTCAATCTAGTATGGATACTAACCAGAGATGGGAGCTCATAAAGTTGGGGATAGTGGAGGCAACCAAAACCTGCTGCAAAGCCCAGAGCAAGAGCTAGGGCTAAGAAACCGAGCTGGTTGAGCAAGGAGGTCATGGAAAAGGTAAGGAGGAAAAGAGCTGCCTTTAGGAAATACAAGAAAACAGGGAGGGGAGGACAGAGAGGAGTACTTGACAGAATCGAAGGAGGTGACAAGGGCAGTAAGGGAGCCAAAGCATCTACGAACTCAGGCTGGCACAAGGCATTAAGAAGGGGAAGGACTTCTTTAAGTACATCAGGAGAAAAGGGCTTAAGGACCACATAGTAAGGATTAGGAAGGAGGGGTTGGGTGGAAGCAGGGTCGATAAGGCGGAAGCACTAAATGAGTACTTCTACTCAGTATTTACTAAAGAGAAGAGGGGTGACACCCAAGATGGGTGAAATGGCAGACTTGGGGGGAAGTGGTGACAGATGGGGAAATCATGGAGGCAGAGTTCGAGAGGTTTGAAGGCACTGAGGGTGGACAAGGCACCAGGCCCAGATGGCATCCACCTCAGGGTACTGAAGGACTGGCAGAGGTCCTTGCAGGACCTTTGGCAGACCTATTTAATGCCTCACTACATTAGAGGTGTGTACCTCAGGACTGGAGGATGGCTCATGTGGTGCCCCTCCACAAGAGTGGCCCCAAGGATGAACCGGGAAACTACAGACCAGTGAGCCTCACATCCATCGTGGGTAAGCTAATGGAGACTATCCTGAAGGACAGGCTGGTGGCCCTCTTAGAGGCCAAAGGACTACAGGACAGCAGACAGCATGGCTTCATACATGGCCGATCCTGCCAAACCAACCTGGTCGGGTTCTATGACTGGGTAACTAGGCAACTGGACAGGGGACATGCAGTGGATGTCCTGTATCTGGACTTCAGTAAGGCATTCGACTCAGTGCCACATGGAAGGCTGGGAAGGAAGTTAGTAGGCACAGGGGCAGGTGCAATGCTGGTGAGATGGGTAGGAAACTGGCTGCAGGGAAGGCAACAGAGGGTGGTGGTGGGTGGGGAGCTCTCACACCCAAGGGCAGTGACGGCGGTGTCCCACAGGGCTCGGTGTTGGGACCAGTGTTGTTTGGGATATTCATTGCAGACATATCATGGGACATCAAGAGCAAGATCAGTCTGTTTGCTGATGATACCAAGGTTGGAGCGGTGGTGGATGACCTAGGGGATGGCAGGGTTGCAGGATGATCTGGCAAAGCTTGAAACCTGGTCAGACACCTGGCAACTGGGCTTTAATGCCAAAAGTGCAAGGTGATGCATTTTGGGATGAAGAACCCAAGGAGGACTTACCAGCTGGGGGAGTGCAGTTAGCCCAGACAGAGGAGGAGAAGGATCTGGGTGTGCTCATCACAGGGTCAATGAACAACTCGGCACAGTGTAGGAAGGCAGCTGCAAGGCCAACAAAATGCTGGGTTGTATTGCAAGGGTATATCCTCAAGGAGGGAGGAGGTGATTCTGCCACTGTATGGGTCATTAGTTAGACCACACCTGGAGTACTGCGTGCAGTTCTGGCGTCCGTATCTGAAGAGGACATTAAGTTACTGGAGGGAGTGCAGCGCGGGGCACAAAGATGATCAAGGGTCTGGGGGACTTATCATATGAGAGGAGGTTGAAGGAGTTGAACATGTACTCACTGGAGGAGAGGAGAGACAGGGGAACATGATTGAAACCTTTAAATACATGAAAGGAATAAACAAGACAGGTACAGAGGGGCTGTTCAAAGTAAGGGAGGGGAGGGCCACCAGGGGCCATGATATGAGACTGGAGCGAGGAAGGTTCAGGAGGGAGATGAGGAGACACTTTTTTACAGAGAGGGTGGTGGCTGGGTGGAATGCGTTACCTGCAGAAGTGGTATGCAGTAGAACAGTGGACTGCTTCAAACGAGGATGGGACAGGACAAGGGGGAGGGTTAATGAAGGGGAAGGGTGGAAGGGAGGGGCAGCTGCAGAATAAGGGGTGCTAGCTGCACATTCGAGCAGACTTGATAGACCTTTAGGCCTTTATCTGCTGGCAAATTTCGTATGTTCGTACTTTGCTTCCAGTGCCACTAGCAGGGCTGTGTAACTCACAAACAACAGCTGGACTAAAGTGCTGGTCTCTGTCCTCAGAACTTTATTGATTCACTTCTTGTACGTAGCACCACTGTCAGGTAGCAACTGCAGTGAGTTCAATGGGACTTTAACTCAGCCAGCACAAGAGTTTATCCCTACTTTGCTCTGGACTGGGTGGGGACAATGTGATAGTCTCCAAAGACTGCCTACCAGGACGCCAGTCCTCCATGCCATATAAGAGATTTGGGGATAACAGCTTGGGGGGATAATTATGTGCCACAAAGGTCTTGGTGGGGGGTTTGCTATACAGGAAGGACATGTAAATGTTATGGCAGGGTCCCCCTGGCTTAATGTTGGATTGCTCGACTTCCTCTCCATGGTGTAGAAAATGTTTTGATTTTTGTGTGTAGCTCGAACATGTCCTGGGAAGAAATGTGGGCAGAGCGGGATCCAGTTGAGGGGGCTAGCCTTTGTGCCACTGTGGGTTTTGTGGGATGCTCTTTATGTGCTGTGCGGCTTTCACTGGCCCTCCTCATGTGTATGGATGGTATCAGAGGGGATATTGGGATCAAGGCCAAAGTGCCACAAGCTTGCCATACAGAAGAATGTTGACAGGCTAGCAGTATATGCTGACAAATGTGAAATGGAATTTAATGTGGGCAAGTGGTCCATAATTAATATGGGGAAAAAAGAATATGACGGTTATAGTCCATCTAATTAGAAAGGTAGTTTGTTTTATTTATTATTTATATATGTAAAATTTGATGACCAGGATAGGTACACGGAGCCAAAGTTTATTTGAAGGTAAGACCAATGAAGGGAACATGAGGAGCACAAAATACTAAATACATAATAAGTACAATAATACATTGTGGAGACAGGCCCACATACTCAGATGAGATGCGCAATGCATCCCTGGATGCGCCGCACATCTCTGGACTTGTCCGGGCCATTGGGTCGTGGCCATATTCAAAGGCCACTGATGCACTGTGCACCCCCGGCGGCGCCGCCACACACAGTATTTAAGTGTAACTATGGCCGGCTGCGCTGGCACATAGTTATGCTTTTGGAACCCTACTTTAACTATGCACGGGGCAGGTTGGTGCCCCGCGCATAGTCTAGGGCCGGGTGCACAGTCCCCCCCTCCCAAAGCCCCGATCAGTGTTAAAATTAAAAATAGAACCCCGATCCTGTTTCCATAGTGTAGTATCCCCCACCACTCCAGCCCCAAGCACTGTTAAAATGAAAAATACAACTGCTATCCTGTTTTGATAGTGTAGTGTCCCCGCACCCTAGCCCCGATCATTGTTAAAATGAAAAATACAACCTCGATCCTGTTTCCATAGTGTAGTGTCCTCCCCAGCCCCGAGCACTGTAATACATAAGAAATCCCCTGATCTCCGTTTCCATAGTGTAGTGTCCCTCCCCCCCAGACCCAGTCACTGTAATTATTATGAAACCTTTACCATTCCCATTTCCATAGTGTAGGGACCCCCCTTCCCAGACCCAGTCTCTGTAATAAATATGAACTCTTCCATCCCCGTTTCCATAGTGTAGGGATCCCCCTCCCTAGATCCGATCACTGTAATAAATGAGAAAGCCTCTGATCCTCGCTCCCTGGTTGTTAGTGGTCCTTCACTTCCCACCCTGGTAGGCAGTACCCCACACCCCCAATCCTGACCCATCAACTAGCACAGCCCTACTCACCCTACCATGGCCAGCCACTGACTGATCGATCCCGGAGCGCATACAGTAAAAGTATGCGCTCACTGGTTGTCAGTGAGCACATACTTACTGTACGTGCTCTGGGATCGATCAGTCGGTAGCTGGCCAGCGGCATAAGTGAGTTGGGCTTGCCAGTCACTGGCATGGGTTGGGATGTGGGGTGATGGGGTACTGCTCACCGGGTTGGGGGTGGGGAACACTAGTCACCAGGAATAGGGATCAGGGCTTACATTTATTACAGTGATAGGGTCTGGGGAGGGAGTCCCTACACTATGGGAATGGGGAGATTTGTATTTATTACAGTGTCTGGGATCTGGGGGGGGGGGCTACACTATAGAAATGGGGATGGGGGATTTCATAATAATTACAGTGACCGGTTCTGGGAAGGGGAGGACATTACAATATGGAAACCTGATCAGGTTGTATTTTTCATTTTAAGAGAGATTGGATTGGGGCTGGGGAGGGGGCCCTACACTATGGAAATGGGATCAGAGTTGTATGTTTAATTTTAACAATGATCGGGGCTTTGGGGGGGACTGGGCCCGCACATTTCACCAGGTGCAGCCATGCAAATGAGCCCATAATGGGCATGCAAATGGCCCCTTTACACCGTTCATGCCCAATGGGCTCATTTGCATGTTTGGGCTGAATATCGCCCATGGGGGCTGCTGTGCGTACAGGTACTCACCACACATTCTACTATGGGTGATCTTCTGCCCCGCACCCTTGATGTGCCACACCATGCATGGCGGCTGCTTGCTGTGTGCCACACATCGAGGGTCATATATTCAAACAGATTGCATGGTCTGTTTGGATCACGGATTCTGTTTGAATATCGTGCCAGAGCTGGACGACCCAGTTTATTTGTGTGGTGCACCATTATGCGCACGCACTGGGACAGCTCTGAATATGAGGCCCACAGTGTTTCTAATGGTTTGAGAATCAGCTTGGGAACCAGCAGATCCTAGGTTCAGACCCCGCTGGAGCAGAATCCTCACCATGTGACATTGGACAGATCACTTAAGCTCCCAGGGCTGCAGTCCACTCAGGTGCAGAATTCAGTAGAAGATAGACGCCACTGAAAATGAGATGCGTCTCAGCTGTTTATTTTTGGGAGGGGTGAATAAATTGTAAAAACAAAAACCAAAAAAACAGCAACAAAGTACTGTACAAACAATATACATCATAACATAGCTAAAACCATAATACACAACACGTGGTAGTTACGAAGTTCTGGTTCCATATTAAAAAGTTGGCAATTAAGAGGGAGACGTAAAATTAGGATTGTATGTAGGAGCATGAAATAAACATGAAATGCTAGGAGCAGCGCCACCCAAAAGAATATCCAAAAATTGACTCCTAACTTTCAACAGTAATGGCTCTGGCAGTCAAAAGTGGAAAGGAAAATACAGTGGCAGAAAAATGGAGCCCTGAGGAGGGGGAAGTTGTAGAGACGGGAAGCAGCAAAAGTGGCAAGAGAATGTCAAAAGGGGAATGGTGAGGTGTGTGGGGGGGGGTTGTAGGGAGTTTGGAGAGAGGGAATAGAGGGGTAGCAGCAACAAGGGGAAGCTAGATACAGAAGAGGGCAAAATGGTAGTTCAGTCACCTGAAAAGGTGCTCATGTGAGAGTATATTCATGGCACTGGGTGGTATGTATGTTCCTATGTCTACCTAGCAGCCTATCAGGTGAGCATAATAACCCCAGGGTAAGGATTGGAGTGCCATGGAAATACTCAGTACATACTGAGCATTTAGAAGAGGTTTGAGTGTGGGGATACTGGCAGAGAGAGAGTAAGAGTAAAGAACAATAAAGTGTTCTGGGGTGATCACAACAATCTGAACCATGGGAAGGATGTAGTACAGACTGAGAGGGTGCAAAGACAGGCAGCCAGACTGCTGGGTGGGCTGTACTGGGTTGAATTATGAGGACTGGTTAGCTGAGTTAAACCAGTTTAGTCTTGAAAGGAAAAGAATGAGTTACTCTGAACTATTCTCGTGACTGGGGATCACTGTCAGTCTCCCCAAGTCATCTCTGACCCCCTCCCAGAACCTTCATTTCATCGGGGCGATTTTGGATACAGTCCAGTGCAGAGCCTTCCTACCCTTGGACAGGGCAGAGACTCTTCAGGAGCAGGTTAACTTCGTGGTTGCTTCCAGATTTCTTCTGGCCAGGGCGTGCTATGCATGTTGGGCCTGTTTGCAACCTCCATCTCCATGGTACCTTTAGCCAGGTTGCATATGTGGATCACCCAGTGGACGTTACACATCCAACGGGACCAGCGCTTGGACGACCTGGACCATCCTGTTCTGGTCTCCAGCATGCTCAAGAAGGATCTCCTATGGTGGCTAGATCCTCTGAATCTGTCCCAGGGACTTCTCTTTTGAAGTTCCCCACCTCTTTGGACCCTCACCACAGATACCTCCTGTCTGGGTTGTGGAGCGCACCTGAGGGACCATTGAACACAGGGTCCGTGGTCCCAGTTGGAGATGTCCTTACACAACAACATTCTGGAGATGAGGGTGGTTCTTTACGCACTTCAGGCTTTTCAGACCATCCTATCAAGGGGAACACTGCTGATCCAGACAGACAACATGTCGGTGGTCTGGTACATCAACAAGCAGGGAGGCACTCGATCGTACCCCCTGTGCAGGGAGGTGATGCGGGTGTGGAATTGGGCAGTTCAGCACAACCTGTGTCTCACAGCTGTGCATGTTCCAGGCGTTCACAATATCCTGGCAGACAGCCTCAGTCAGACGTTGTCTCTCGTGCATGAGTGGAAACTAAGTCAGGAAGTAGCAGACGCTCTCTTTCTGAGGTGGGGTCACCCAGACATAGATTTGTTCCATGACGTGTTGTCACTATGTTGGACAGGGAAGTTCTTGCACGCCTTCCCTCCCTTTCCCATTCTGCAGAGAGTACTTCTCAAACTCCAGGCAGAAGGAGCACAGATGATCCTGATAGCTCCACTGTGGCTCAGGCAAATCTGGTTTCCGCTAATGCAGCAGCTCATACTGGAACCTCCAGTTCCTTTACCACTCAGGTACAATCTGTTGACTCAGGATCAAGGCAGGTTGATACATCCATGACTCAGGACCTTCCATCTTCATGTGTGGCTCCTTCAGACATAATCAGGTCTTGTTTCGGGGTCTCCCAGGAGGCCGCTCAGGTCCTGGTGGAGGCAAGAAACCCTCCACCAGATCCACCTATGCAATAAAATGAAAGCGTTTTTCCATTTGGGCAGCATCTAAAGAAAAGGACCCCTTTACTTGCCCAACGCCCCAGATTATGGAGTATCTGTTGCACCTGTCTGATTCTGGTCTGTCTTATTCATCTCTTAAGGTCCACCTGTCGGCCATTTCAGCCTACCATGTTTTTGTGGAGGGAAAACCCGTGGCACAGTTGGAGATCTCTAAGACCTTTTCAAAAGGGATTCTCCTTCTTAAACCCCCCATCCGTACCCCCACTCCACCTTGGGATTTGAAGTTTGTGTTAGAGAAGCTTACGCTTCCTCCCTTTGAATCAGTGATGGGCTGTGACCAGCGCTACCTTTCCTGGAAGGTGCTATTTTCGGTTGCTATTACTTCTGCTTGTAGGATTTCCGAGCTTCAGGCCATGATGCATAAGGAGCCTTATCTGATTTTTCACAAGGACCAGGCGGTCTTGCATACAAATCCTAAGTTTCTTCTCAAGGTGGTTTATGAGTTCACCTTAAACCAGACTGTTGAACTCCCTGTTTATTATTCTATTCACTCGAATAGGGGGGAGGCTCTCCTTCACACTTTGGATGTTCGTAGAATCCTGAGGTGTTATGTCCACCGAACCAAAGAATCCAGAAAGTCTGATCAGCTTTTTGTCTCCTTCACCCCAAATCCTTGGTGTTGGCAGTCTCAAAGCAGTGCCTATCTAAGTGGCTCACTAACTGCATCCGCTTCTGTTATCAGAAGTTTGACAAACCTCTTCCGGGAGAGGTCAGAGGTCACTCTACTAGAGGCAAGGCTACCTCTACAGCATTGCTGAGGAATGTTCCTGCAGCAGAGATTTGTGTGGCAGCAACCTGGAGTTCAGTCCATACCTTCACAAAGCATTACACTCTGGACATTGCCTCTAGGCATAGGGCTGGGTTTGGCCTCACCGTTCTGCAGGGCCTACTGACTTAGGCAGGTCCAGTTCTGTTTTCTCAGTTGCTACTCCTCCCGTGACTCTCTTGGTCTCTCTGAGAGTGACTGCTTGGGATTCAGTCCTACATGTTATGACCTACTGCAGGAACCTTCTTGAAGTAAGATAGTACAGTTAAGTAAGAACTTACCATAACAGTAGATCTTCATGAGAGGTTCCTGCAGTAGGTCATACTTTCCCTCCCTCCTTCCCCCAGTTTCTGCATTTCTTTCAGATCATTCTGAACTGGGCTCCAGGATTGTCATCCTTTTCTCCTGTATCATCCTCCTTGGATCTCCGGCGGGAGAACTGGAAGGCAGGCGCAGGGACCACCCACTATATAGGGTCACGCTGACATCCGTCACGTGACGTAAGGTGGATGGTCCCCCGCCAAACATTGCTGGAAAAGTTTGCCATGTGGCCCTGACACCAGGGGGCACAGTCCTACATGTTATGACTTACTACATGTTATGTCCTACTGCAGGAACCTCTCTCGAAGATCTACTGTTACGGTAAGTTCTTACATAACTGTACTTTCTCGTTTAAAGGGGTCAGGAAATTTGTGCTAGTTGACAGCAATAAATATTCCTTTTTAGAGAAATGAAAGACTTGCCTCCAGAATGAGCTGTATTTAACTGTACTTTAATAAACACTGATGTGAAAAACTGTCTTTTAAATTGTTTTCTTTTTATGGACAACGTTCTGCAGTGTTCTCTTCATGGAACCAGTAATTTGGAGTTTTTACTATGTCACGGCTTATGTATAGAATGCGAAACATGAGCTATTGTCCTATCAGAATCATGCTCAGAGTTCTGTACACAAATTGTGATGTAGTTATAACTCCAGATCACTGGTTCTGTGAAGAAAACTGCAACAGAATGCTGCCCATAAAAACAAAACAACACATAATATAGGTTTTCAGATCACTTTTTATTCAGGTATAGTTACCTATCGATCATTTAGATTTATGTGTATAATTTCTGTAAATGGGAACATTATTAAACAGTTTGCCTGTTGTCTTTACTGTATATATGCAGGTATGAGCTGTATTGTCCCAGCACTCAAGTGGCAAAGCGTAGCTGGTATGCTCATGTTTGACTCTCCTGATTATAAATGTTTAATAAACTAAACAAATCCTGTCAATTATATGTGATTTGATTCACATGCTTGCTTCTCCAAATCTGCTCTGTGCGTCATCAAATAGATGATGTGCCAGAATACTCATTAGTTCAAGGAAAACATGTTTGCTGTGTGAAAATTGTGCATATTGTTTCGCTGCATTGCCACTGCTTAAGCAATAATGCATAACAATGAGGCTATCTCCAGGCAGCTGAAGATGCCAAGAAATGCTCTCCCCAGAGGACAATATTTCTGTTTTAAACCAGTAATATAGAAAAAAATTAAAGATTGTTTGTAAGCTTCGTCTTTCCGTCCCAACAAGAAAACAAATCATTACTCTAGCGGTCATTTTCTAGCGGATAACTGCTAAAGCAACCAGTCTACTCTGGATGTTGCAGCCAAACCTTCCCAGATTGATTACAGTGTATAATAATGTACTTTGATAAACTTCAGTTTTCTCATTTCTGCACAACTTCATATAAAGGTTAACCGCTACAGTATCATTCTGAGCTGTTGTCAACTTGAGTCATTAAATGGTGCACTTTCTGTTGAGAGTACTGTAATCTAGTGTCACTTTTGTCTAGCGATTTCTTTGCTGGTAGATAATTCAGTAAAAAAGTATTTTAGGATAACAAGAAAAAGTAGAGTGAAGATAAACCGTTATATAGAAATGTATATACAGTAAGCAAGTAGAGATTACATTTATTCATTTAAAAGACAAGTCACTCGGTGCAAAAGCACTGATGCAGGGCCTTCCCAGGAAGCACATTGGTAGTAAAGCCAAGTTTCAAAGAAGTACAACATTACCCATATACCCCAATGCAAATTATCATGGGTACGGTCAATGACTTTCCTCAACAGAACAAAAAAAATGAATTTTTCACTTTGAAACCCACACATGCGGTCAGTTTTTCATGAAAAATCTATATTTGCATCACTTTGTCATACAAACAACCCCACTTCGTACCATTTTCACACCAGCTTGTTTGTGCAAAACCTGCCATTTTGAGCCAACTGTTTGTAGACAGCCCACTGGTTTGCCCACATACATTTTGGGGAAAAAATGAAGCAAAACATATTTTAAAGATATTGTCAATTGGAATTGGCCATTTTTGAAAACAGAAAATCATTGGGCCGACGTGGGTACCACATGCAGCTCACTGTGAAGGAAATACAGCTGGCTAGGCTTCAGTTTTCAGTCTTTGCAGATTGCTTATGAGGCATTTTGGAAACATGCATTCCTGATTAATGCTGAGTTAGCTGGTGAGTTGCAGGTGCCACCCACGATGCTTTGCAGTACAGTGTGTAATTTTGTATATCTTTAATAATTACATATTTCGTTTATACGATATACCTATCCAGGGTATGGATGCAGCACGTCGATTACAATAAGCATCTGCTTCTTCGTAATTTCATGGATAGACAAACCGAAGCACTGGGTGGTCAAGTAACTCGGGGCAAGGTCAGGAGAAGTTAATGACTGGTGGGACCGTAGACTAGGGTGTTCTTTTAAATCCAGATTTTAGTGACATTATTACATTTAAGCTCATGATACAAAATCCAGGATAAACAAGCATTTGTCAATGCCGAATGTTTGCTTGCTGGCATTGGCATTGGTCGTGTAGAAGTTACAGAGCTGCATAATAGGAATGGCAGCAAAGTATTGAACTGAAGCCAACCCCACCACCACCTTGCAGAGAGTGACAGGCATTGGGGTGCGCCTTTGGGTCGTCAGACATAGCAGCCACGCCATTTCACCCACCCTACCCTGCAGACACTGACAAGTGTCATAGTGTGCCTTGGGTCTTGTGGTTCTTATGTGCACCCCATTCCATCAGGAAATATGGTGAGATAGGTGCGTATAGAGAATGGGGTGAACTTTGGGGTCGAAGAGTCTAAGGTATACCTTGATGCCTCTCACTGGCTGCAGGGTGTGGAATGGTATGAACATTACAGGCAAGAATCCCAAGTCACACCCCGATGCCTGTCATTCTCTACAGGGTGGGGCATTATGGTTGGAAACCCTAATACCTCAGGCATTCGTTGGTATTTTCACTCCAAATTTTCAACATGTTTTTTTGTGACCCCACCTCATGAACAGTGGCAATATCAGTTTGTTAGTCAGCTGCTTATGCACAGCGACTACGGCATTTAGCACCACAGGTGCAAAACATTCGAACAGGATGTGCAAAATGACAGCTGTACTGTTCATGGGGAGGTGTAAAATGGCAATGTTGCAAATCTGCAGTAAAAATATTAAAAAAACTGGTGAAGTCACGAGCCTGCATAGAAACTGTGCAACGCATACCCGTAATGTAATTAGTTTGGGGATTTTTTACAGCAGATTGTCAACACAGGCATTTTGGGACCTCCGATCATGAACAGTGTCACTGGGATTTTCTTTATCTGTCCCGAACAATGATTTCCCACAGCGACCACGCATCTCTGCGCTGAAAGTGTGAAAACGATTTCGGCCATGTTGTGAAAATGACAGCTGTACTGTTCATAAGGAAGTGTGGAAAATGCCACTGGTGAAAATCTGGACTGAAAATATTACAAAGTCATGAACTTACGAGGTGCGTGAAACTGCACAATGCTCACTTGTAACACAGTCATTTTATGGACTTTTGTCACCAAATTTTCAACATAGCCATTTTAAGACCTCTGCTCATGAACAGTGTAACTGTGATTTTCTTAATCTGTCCCAAACATTGCCTTCGCACACCGACTGCACCATTGTGCGCTACATGTGCAGAAACACATTTTGGGCGACATGTGAAAAATGACAGCTGTACTGTTCATAAGGAAGTGTAATAAAATGGCAATGTTGAAACACTGGAGTGAAAATATTGAAAATTTGCAAACTTATGAGCGTGCGTAGGAACCGCGCAACACACGCTCGTAAAACAGTCATTTTTAGGAATTTTTTCACCAAATTTTCAACATAGCCATTTTAAGACCTCTGCTCATGAACAGTGTTACTGTAATTTTCTTAATGTGTCCCATACATTGATTTCACACACCGACTGCACTATTATGCGCTACATGGGCTGAAACATGTTTTGGGCAAGATGTGAAAAAATGACAGCTCAATGAGGAGGTGTGGTAAAATGGCAGTGTTGAAAATCTGGAGTGAAAATATTGAAAATTTGCAAACTTACGAGCGTGCGTAGGAACTGTGCAACGCACGCTCGTAAAACAGTCATTTTTAGGAATTTTTCCACCAAATTTTCAACATAGGCTTTTTAAGAGCCCACCTTATGAACAGTGGCAGTGTCATTTTGTTACTTGGTCCTGAAAGGTGATTTCGCGCAGTGACTGCGAAATCACCCTTAGGGCCCGATTAACGCCATGACAGTGAGAGCATTCATGAGAAGGGGTCCCAAAAACCCCATGTTGAAAATTTGGTGCAAAAATTCCAAAAAATGCCTGAGATATGCAGCAAAGTTGAAAAAAACCCATCTATCCCATTACACAGCTTACCGGCATTTCCTCAGTTCGCGGTCAGCTTTGAAGAGTCTGAGCGTGTTCCCGGTCCCAGCAGATCGTTGCGCGGAGGCAAGTATGGGGTGAGGGGGTGTGGGGAGGCAGGGTGCGCGGTGGTGGGCGCGGGTGGGGGGCAGTCACCGAGGGACTGTTGTTCAATTTCAGTTTTTTTTTTTTTATACAAAGGACAGACAATGCGGGGCGTTTGCCACGCTGGGGTGGGGCTCCCAGCGTGGCACAAGGGCTCGGCTTTTGGAGGCGGGGCCGGCGGGATTGGGCACCCCGTCGGCGACAGCATCTGTTGCCACACTGGGGTGGGCTCCCAGCATGGCACAAGGAGGGCTGTTGGGGGCGGAGCCGATGGGGACTGGGCCTCCCCATTGGCGATAGCATCTGTTGCCACGCTGGGGTGGGCTGTCAGCGTGGCACCCTGTACTCTGGGGAGAGAGAGAGAGAGGAGGCCGAGGGATTGGGCACCCCGTCGGTTATACATGTGTAGCCACGCTGGGGTGGGCACCCAGCGTGGCATGTGGAGCAGCTTTTGGGGAGGTGCAGCACAGCTGATGGGGATTGGGCACCCGTTGGCTATACAGTGTGTGTGTGTGGGGCAAGCCACGCGGTATGCGATGCGTGTGTGTGTGTGTGTAGGGGAGGCGATGAGCAGGCGATCATCTTATTGCCGCCACTGAAGCGAGCTCCCTCGCTTCAACTGTGTACTCCACTGCATTTTCGACTGCTGTCATAGACAGCTCCAGCAGGCATTGGGGAACTGTGGCCGCGCCTGCAAACACACTGACTGAATTGGAAGAGGGCTGCCACACCTCCGAAAACTCGGATGATGGCACTATGTTTCTTGCACATGCGTGCAAGCAAACATAAAAACAAAACAAAAAGCAGAACAGGAACATTTAGCAGCAGAGCAGTAAAAGAGAACAGTAGTGAATGCACCACTGTTACAAACATACATATACATAAAAAAAAATATATATATATATATATATATATACACATCCTGAGTACTGCACAGGGTATCCCCAGAATTACCGTAAAGAAGCCTAGACAGGTACAGTGGGGCTGTGATATATCTTTCCTCTAGAAACAGCAAGTCATAATTGAATAGTAGTCCCCAAGCCAATATTGATTCAAGGCACGGAATCTGGATTAGTGTCTAGCTGGTACATCACCCATCTCCTTAGACTAGGGTTTCCTGATAGTTGTGAACTCGTACTACCCCCAAAAAGAGTACCATCGCTCCCTTCCTTTTTTTTTAGTTTTCTTATTTTAAATCTTTTATTAAGCACCTGTCTCTGTGAGTATATGTGGAAGATAGTCCACAGATCTCTCTGCATAATGCCAGTGATATTGCCTCATCCACAAGCCATCTCCTTGATGCGACGTGTTCCAGAGTATGACGTTCAGGACCTGAAGCCCATACATTACATTATTACATTGTACTTTTCGCATTGAGAGCAGCTTTAAAAATACCTTTGTATGGTAAAATTGCTTTGCCTCTTTACTAAAAACATTGCAGTTTCAGTATGAAGGCACCCCCACTGATACTGTCATAAAATTTAAGAATAAAGCTTTTTTTTGTCATCCAGCGTATTTTCTTCTATTTGCTAACATTGCTGTGGGCTGAAGTGTCTGAGCCCTGCTAATGTTATTCAGCTGGCACAAATATGCTGTACTTGCGGGTGTCCCTGACATGGCTTGGTTGTTGAGAGAGAATTAACTGTCAGAGCTGCTGAGCTGGAGGCTATTTCACTTAACCTGCTGGGAGGTCCACAAGGGATGCATTCTAATGTTGGCTGGGCAGATGGTGAGGATTAGGTGAGAACAACTGTAAAAAAAAAAAGAGAAAAAGAAGAAATACAGCTGGGTTCTATGAATTTACTAATCCGTGGCATATATTTCTAGGTTCTGCCAATGCCACCGTTTAAAATGGCAGGGAATGTATGGCACTGGTTTTATAATCAATATCGCTGACAAGAACACCGCCCCTGTACAGCAGATCTAATCACAGGCTTCACACGTGTTGACAAAAGCTGTATTTCTGAAGAACTGTTTCATGTCTTATTCGGTAAATTTGCAGTTATAACCTCCAGGCCATAGGTATGACGTTCACTTAGGCCCCAAGACAGTTCGCTAAACCTGAGTCTGGTCTTTGGAACAAATGAGATAGCCTAGTTAAATCAGCTGCAGTGTTATCTGTCTCTTTCTAAATAAAATGTAGAAAATACCAGCATTGTGTGCTGTACAGTATCGTGAAACTTACATGTAGTGTACTGCTGAGTCTACAGATAAGGAAATCGGTGTTTTGATCCCCTTTCTGCACATGCAAGCATTGCCTCTTCTTATTCTACATCTGCCTGTTCCACAGCGTGCATTTTAAATTGATAGAATTGAACAGTTTGCGTATTTACACGTTGAGGATGACTTATTGCCGGTTGCAGCCCCTTGTCATATATCCAACTCCGTGCTCACAGTACAGTAAGTGAGGTGTCCTCTGCTTCAGTAACTTCAGTGTGCAAGTTTTAATAAAGGACGGCTCTAGTGCTCTCTTGTGACACACTTCTCATACCTAATGTGAAAGGTGGCTGCTGTTTGGCATATTCACAGTATTCTAGCAGACCGAATATCCTCTAATATGATAAAATTAAATATTGTAAACATATGATGTCTTTACAGGCATCTACAAAGGTACTTTTCACTGCTTTTCCTCTCCATTCACTGCACTACTGCCTCCTGCTGTCAGCCTTGAATAGTCCCCCAGCTGATCCTCCAGCACAGCTACCCACTGTTTGGAGTTACCAGGCCAGACCCTCAATAATGTTTGAGGATCCCAGTGGCTTGCCTCTTGGAGGGGAGATGCATGTCATTCTGAACAATTGGGGAGAATTATCCAGTTCGATGGCCATCTGCATGGGGGACCTCAAGTGCTTTTGGTGGCCCTAGAGCGGTGGGGTAGTGACATCAGGCATCATGCACTGTGGGATAGACGTTCTGCATCTGATTGACTCCCTTTCCACCCAGTCCGAGTGGAAAGTCTGCTGGTGATACTGATATCATGTGATCACAAACGATGCCAATGCCCCCTCTGGTCCTGCCATAGGAGGCGCTGCTGGAGTGGGCAGACCTGCTCAGGGCCCCAACATTGCACTCTTGATCTCAGGTCTCCCCCATAGTAGTGCAGTGCATTATCTACTGGCACAGTGGAGCTCGGCCACAGGTACTTTGTTACATAAAGAAAAGGAGGTGATAATGCCCCTATATAGGGCACTGGCTGGACCCCATTTGGAGAGTTGTGTGCTGTTCTGGTCACTGCATTACAGAAAGAAAATAAAGGAGCTAGAGAAAGTATAGCTTAGGGTTACTGTTCAAAGATGATTAGGGGGCTGAAAAACATGCCATACAAAGAAAAGTTATAACACCTAGATTGGTTCTTCGTAATTAAAAGGTTTAGGGGAGATATGACTGAGGCATTCAAAACCATGAAAGGTATAAAAATGGTTCTGCAGAATTACTGATAGTTGAACCAGGGGGCATTATTTTAACCTAAGGAGTGAAACAGTCGGGAGGGATTTATGGAAGCATTTTTTCATTCGGCGAGTACCAGGGTTGCGGAATGGATTACCAGAGGAGGCAGTAAATGCCGATAGTGTTCAGAGTTTCAAGACTAGGTTCAGTGGCTTTTTTTTTCCATTTACAATTTCTGGGGGCCTGGCAGGCACTCTGGCCCCTCCCTTGGAGGGTCTCGCCTCTTCGGTTCTGTGCCCCACACCTGTTCCTCTGGAGAATCCCCCACAGGTTGCCCCTCCCCCGTGACAGGGCCACGGAGAGGAGTGTCAACTTCTTCCCTTCCTGGAGGCTGACATCCAGATCCCGGAGGTCGGCATTGGTACAGTCTGCCATCATGGAGCCTGCCAGCTCCATTTTCTACTTTTTCTCTCTGGCTCATGAACCATGCAATGGGCGTTGCAGCTGACCCCCACCTCTGCGGAAGCAGCCATACACCCCGGATGCGGGACCACCCCCTTCTGAGTGGCGCACCTGTGTTGGCACCCAGCCACCGCTGGGTGTTAGGCTACAGAGCGCAGCACTGCCCCCCCCCTTCCCAAGGAAGGAGAGCAGTCTATGGATGCTCAATCCTTCCTTGCCCTGGCCAACCCCTGAGCAACCCGAGTCCATTTCTGAACCCAGATCGCCAGTGTGGCATGAGGTGTGGCATCCAGTGCCTCAACCCTCAGCACCACCAGGCTGGCGGTTCAGTGGCTTTCTGAATGGAAAAGATATTTCAGGTTATTACTTTTGGGATTATAGGGAGGTAAACTATATGGACTGCACCGCCTTTTATCGTCAAACGCGTGAGTCCTGCGGTAACTTATCTCATCAAATGTTGTACCTTCTGTACAGTGGAGTACATCGGGATGCAGTGCAGTGTCTTAGGTTGCTAAATGATAAAAGGGACTTTCATTGAAATGTAGTTTAATTTGTTGTTGTTGACTGTGAAAGGAGGGCTTGACATTACTGCCTGTTTTCAACCTCATCACAGGGATAGAGGAGAGATGCAGGAGTAGACCCACTGAAGGTGAACCAGACTAAGTGGTTGGTGGTATATTTGAATGGGGGAAACTTGGCCAGGACACCAGGGAGATTCCCCTATTTGTCTTTTGTGTTGTCTGTCCTTCCTTCATTGAATTTCAGTTTATTATGCTTTTTTATTGCCTATTGTACTTAACAATGACTGATTCTAACTGTGTTTTGTACCATGCCTGCTTTTTATGTTTACTAATAAAATTCCCCTATTTGTCTCTTACTGTTCCTCACTACACTAGGAATGGTTTATCTAAACTAAGAATGTGGCCTATATCCATGGACCAAATTAAAAACTTTCCTCATTAAGATGTTACATTCCCGGCAGCCCTGTGGCACTGAGGGCTGGGGTGCTGGTCGTCTTACCTCGCGCCACGCCGGTGACCCGAGTTCGGGAACGAGCTCAGGTGCCAGGGGTTGGCAGGGGAGAGTGAGGCTCGATCGTCTGACGGACTGCTCTCCTTTCTCTGGGGAGGGATCCAGTGCTTGCCAGGCATAGTAGCGGCCCCCGATGGAGACCGGAGGCACTACTCAAGCTTAGGGCCAAAGTAGAGGGAGGAGTGTGGTGGACATCGGATGAATGACATCATTGCACTGCTGCACTTCAGGGGACACACAGAAACATGGAAAAACCCCCGCTGAAGCACGGTGGAGATGAAGGGGGCTCCAGGGACAGGCTCACATCCCACCACTGGCCCGTCACTCCAGAGGACTCCATGGCCGACCTGTCACCCAGGTAAGATCTCTCTAATTACAGATAGGCCACCCCAGGGGGGTGATCTGGGTGGTCGGGGGAGTCCATCTGGAGATGAGGGATTCAGGCAGGGAGTAGTAGCCTCATCGAGCGAGCACCCCGGAAGGATGGCCAGGCTTCAGAAGGAGCAAAAAATAGAAGATACAAAAAAAAAAAGATATTACATTCCCTGATATGGGAAGCTCATTCACTGAGGCACAGGTGTTTGATAGAAGCTCACTATGTATGCTACCTCCTTTGCTCAGATAGCTTACCGATTGTAGAGTATGCCCAAAGACATGGGAGTTTTTATGGTTTTACTGTCATTCAAAGTTGAATGTTAAGGATAACCATAAACATAAATGTCTGTCAGGCCAGTATGGTACTAGATCTGATTGCTCTCAACAACCAGAGACCATAGATCATTTATTCTTTACATGCTGGCAGAAGTTTGGTCTGGAGGCGGACAGACTGGCCCTGCGTACGCACTATGGTGTGTACCAGGGGGCAATCAACTATAAGAAGGCGGAATTCCTGTCCAGGGAGATTGCTGCCAGGAGGAACCGACCAACTGTGCTCTTTCAGACTGTGGACAGGCTTCTTCATCCTTCCTGTCTACAGCTGAAAGTAGCTTTTTTGAATGCATTATGCAAGGAGTTTGCTCGGTTCTTCTCGGACAGGGTGTCCGCCATCAGGCAGGGTGTTCTGCCAGTGAGCCATAGTGTGGCCGACAGTGGTCGCCATGGGCTTCTGGAGAGCACTCCATCTGGTTGGGGTGAGTTTAGAGTGGTGGAGGTGGCTGAGGTCATTGAGGTTGCTTCCAAGCTACAGCACACCTTTTGTGAACTGGACCCGGTACCGACTCGTTTCTTATTGGGATGTGTCGACTCCATTGGGCTAGTGTTTGCCTTGATTGTCCGGTGTTCCTTGTCAGAGGGGGTCTTTCCCAATGTCTTGAAGGAGGCATTGGTGAGACCGCTACTGAAGAAACCATCATTGGACCCTGATGTCAAAGCAAATTACCTTCCCATCTTCAACCTTCCATTTTTGGGTAAGATTGTGGAGAATGTGGTGGCACTTCAGCTTGAAGAGCACCTTGTGGCCCATGATCTATATGAGCCACTCCAGTCTGGGTTTCATGTGAGGCATAGCACAGAAACTGTGTTGGTTCGGGTGCACAGTGACCTCCTTTGAGCAAGAGATCGAGGGGAAGGGACAATTCTCATCCTCCTCGATCTCTTTTCAGCATTTGACACGGTGGACCATCGTGTGTTACTTGACTGCCTAAGGGAATTCTGCAGACTCGCTGGCACTGCCATCTGCTGGTTTGAGTCTTTTTTTCTAACAGGAGGCAAAGAGTAGTGATGGGGAATTTCTCCTCCTCCCCTAGCCTCCTGTCATGTGGAGTTTCCCAGGGTTCGGTCTTGTCGCTGATGTTGTTTGCTGTGTACATGCTGGCCCAGGAGAGCTCATTAGGAAGTACAGCTTGGGTTTTCATTGCTATGCTGATGATATTCAGCTGTATCTTTCCTTTGCCCCGGGAACATCCAGTGCAGTGGAAGTGCTTAACAGCTGCCTTGCTGAGATCAGTGACTGGATGGCTTCCAGCTGATTGTGACTGAACCCCGATAAGACAGAGGTACTGGTGGTGGAGTCGAACAGAGGGCATGATAGGTTGGCCTCTGGTGAAGAGACAGGGCTTTTTCTTGGCTCTTTACCATTGAAGGCCTCCTCTAGGGTACGGATCTGTGTGTTATTCTTGACAGCAGACTGCCACTTGAGTTGCAGGTGTCATTCGTTGTCCGTACCAGTTTCTATCATCTGTGCAATATCACCAGGACAAAGCCCCTAGTTCCGCCTCTGGATCTCCCCACTTTGGTTCACGCCTTCGTGATATCCAGGCTTGACTACTGTAATGTAATCTATCTCAGGGTCTCTGGGGGTACCCTGTGCCGACTGCAGCTGGTGCAGAACACAGCGGCTAGGCTGTTGACAGGACAGTCTAAGTACTGTCACATCACCCTGGTGCTGCGTGAACTGCACTGGCTGCCGGTCAGGTGGAGGGTCCTCTTTAAGGTGGGCTTGCTCACCTTTAAGGCCATACTTGGCCTGGGCCTTGGTTGCATGAAGGACCTTCTTACACCTGCTGTCTCCGCTCCTCCTCTAGGAGCCTCCTTGTGATTCCCAGGACGAGGCTAAAAACAGCAGGCGACAGAGCATTTAGTGTCGCCGCCCCTGTCCTGTGGAATTCGCTTTCTCCAGCTGTTAAAGAGGCCCCTTCTGTTGAGGTATTCAAATCCCACCTCAAGGCCTTCCTGCATAATGAGGCCTTCCCGGACTTTGCTTTATAGTTTTATTTTTGATTCCTGACTTTTATGCCTTAATTGGTCCATGGCTATTTTTAAATTAGTAGTTACTGTTAAGGGTAATATTTATAAAATTTTATAATAATTGAGTTATAGCATCATATATTTATGTCTAATATTGTGTTATTTTGTGTATATATAATTTATTGATTGAGTTTTGTATGTAATTTCAATATGTTTGGCGCCCAGAGCCTCTGGGATGGGCGTCTTTTTAAATAACATTTGCCTTACCTTGCTCATTTAGGAGTTTAGCAACAAGTTTTGGACTTCTGTTGCTACCACTTGGAAGGACCAGCTTTTTGCAGAACTAACTTATGATATGTTAGCGTATGGACAGTATGATAAACTGTGAGATAAATGGCACACAAGTTCTTTGATGGTGTGATTTGCTTGCTTTAAATAGCATATCTGGTTAGCCAGATGTCAGTTTGCATTGCAGCAAAAAATGTGTAGTTTTTTTGAACTGCTTCACAGGATTGAAAATGAACTTGGAAGTATTTTTCTTTCTGAATCACAAGAAGTTGCCTTGACTGTCTTACAAGACAGATGGTGAGATATGCCATGGGTAAAATAATTTGAACAAGCGTGTTGCATAATTTGGCTTGGGTGACATATTCTGTTTTGATCATTTTTGTTTCTTCTTTGCCTACGGACCTGAGGCATTTTTTATTTTCTACTCTTTTCCTAATTTATTATTACTGTTTTTCTTTCACTGCTGTACTTCCTTGTGGTTTGCTTTGGAATGTTTCCTCATGATTTGTAAATATCTTTTCTTGTATAGTCTTGTTGATTTCAATACATTTCACTACTCCTCTTGAGAAGTACCATGGGATCTTTACTAATAAAAATAATAATAAACTTTATATTTAAAGCGCCTTTCTATAACCAAGGTGCTGTACAACTTAAAACATATGAAATCCAATAAAACATAAAATCCATACAGCAAGTTAGCCAGGTAGATAAATATCTAAAAAAATAATAAGTCTGGGTAGGCTGTGTGCCACAGATGGGTCTTCAAAGTCCTCTTAAAAAACTCCACAGTCGTGCACTCACGTACCTGATGAGGTAGAGAATTCCACAGGGTTGGGGCCACATACATAAAAGCACGGGCCCCTGATGTTTTAAGACATACCTTGGGAATCTCTAACAACCCCTTGTCAGCTGAGCGGAGTGGTCGCCCGGAGCAGTAAGGCAACAGGATAGTCCTGGCCCAGTCCATGCAGGGCCTTAAAGGTCAGAAGCCCGACCTTGAAGGTGATCCGACACTGAATTGGCAGCCAATGCAGTTTGCGCAGCACCGGTGTGATGTGACTCGAACAAGGAGTCCCCATCAACAACCGTGCCGCAGCGTTCTGCACTAGCTGCAAGTGGCGGATATCAACCCCCATAAATAACTACATTTGTGAAAGGTAAATACCTGCAAAATATTTATCTTTCATATCAGTTATTGTAAAACCCTACTAAGCATGCTCAGAAATTTTTTTAATTCCCTTTAACTCTGGAACTGATTAATTTTTTTCATGAAACTTTCGACAGGCATTACCTTGGCACAGGCTGCTTCCACACTAAAAGTTTCAGAAAAAAATTCATTATCGTCTAGGCTGTGTGAGCTAAAAATGTGTGGTGTAGGAAAAAAAAACACTGCACTTCATTAAAAATCAACATTCTGTATCTTGGAAACTGTACAAGCTGCTGTCATGAAATGGTTCATATCTTGAGAACTTGCCTCCAATACAAGACATGCCAAATTTGGGGCAATTGTCGCTGAACACTACCAAAGTTATTGAGGTGCAAAAATTTGGGTTTAACATTAAACGTTTTACTCGACTCTTAACTATACAGGCTGCCTCCGCCCTAAAAGTTTCGGGGAAAAATTCTGTACCATATAGGCTGTAGATGACAGCAAAAAAAGTGTAATAAGTATACAGAAAACACTGCACTTCATAAAAAATCAACATTCTGTATCACAGAGAGTACATAAGCTGCCTTCACGAAACTTCCCACATCTTGAGAACTTGCCTCCGACACCATGCATGTCAAATTTGGGACAGTTTCATCAAACACTACCAAAGTTACTAAGATGCAAAAATTTGGGTTTAACATTAAACACCTTAGTCTAACTATGCGGGCACTACTGTGCCAGTATAATATATATTTGTATATATACACATACATACATACATATAAACACCTTGCTCAAGTCTAACTATACTGGCACTACTGTGCCACTATAATGTATACACACATACATCTATAAAGTGGCAAGAACAAAATCTAGTAATTTAATTGGCCGAGAGATGTCCACTGACTGTACAGTAAATCTCTATACATGCATGGTCAGCTGCCAAATCTCATTTTCCTCCCACCGAAAAACGACTTACTGCACAATATCACTAAACCTCTAAACAGAAGGAAAAAAATCCAGTAGCCACAATACTGAAAATCCTAGCCTTTACTACTACATTTTTTCAAACTAAAATCATACAAACTAAACCCCATCTTTTAAAAAACAAAGTACACAGTCAGCCCAGTGGTGCTAAGGGTTGAGGCGCTGGATGCCACATCTCGTGCCACACCGGTGACCCTTGTTCAGGAACGAGCATGGGCCGTCGGGGGTCAGCAGGGGAGGGAGAGGATTGAGCATCCGGAGGACTGCTCTCCTCTCCTGGGGAGGGAGGACTGGCACTCCCAACGAATGACTACCCCCAGGTGGAGGCTAGAGGGTAGTGCAGGTCAGAGGGGCCAGATGTAGGGAGGGTGCTGCGGGACTCCTGTGAATGTGTGCACGCCTGTACGTGCGCACGTCCTGTGTGTGTGCACCACCAACGGGGAAGGGAGAAAATGAGGAAAAAACACCTCCGGCTGCAAGTTGATGACCGACCTTCCACAGGTTCCGCACCCGACAACTGGGCAGGGGTAAGTCCCGGTGATACCAGGGTGACGGGGCTGGTGGGCTCAGTCCGAAGGGGGCAGCCTGGGGCAGAAGGAGGATAAAGTACTAATAAAAAAAAAAAAAAGGAAAAGTACACTGCCAGCATCGTGCAACTTAAAAAAACATTTTCCTACTATTTAAAAAAAGTCTTTCCATTATGCAGACTTATATGATCCTTTATGGTCTGCCTAAACCTACACTCGTTACACCGAGTCTCCCACTAATGCTCCGCTCCAACACGGCAGGAAATCCCCTACTAACTTTCTACAAACGATTGTTCTATTTAAAGTTAACTTAAGATGAACTGATATCCACTTATTACAATTGTTCACTTACCACACATCATGCACTCTTTTCATGCTGAGTTCAGAGCGGATCAGGCAGGGAAGCACAGTGAGACACCATGTGAACAACTAACTGGCTGATCGACACTACACCAAGTGGGGAGAGTGTGGCAGTCACCTAATTGATGCAGCTCTGGCCACAAGTGAAAGTGTTGCTTCCAAGCTCCCCGGCCCCATTCCTTAAGTTTATAGGGCTGGCAGAGCAACTACCCAGTACTCCTGCATATTAGAGAGGCAGGGAACTTACAGTAAAGATGCGGCTCCTGCCGTGACCGACTATGGCTGTCCCTCTCCTTCTGGTCCCATTTCTGTATTCTGCTCCAGATGACCATACACCAAACAGACCGTTGTAAACGGAGTCACAAGATCATAAAGCATATCCCATTATTAATTGCACCGGCAGCTCTCCACATAATTTAGATTTGGCAACCCCTAGAAACTGATGAGAAAACACCACCTAGTTAGAGGCTTCATTTTGTCCATTTCGTGGTGGTAGTAGTGGTTTGGTAGTGACTGAAAATGTGGCTTCATTGCACATGCTGCTGTCAGAAGCTGGTGCTGTACTTGGGGGCACCAAGTAAACCTGCTATTTAGCTTCCAGGCCCCACTTCTACAGGTTGAGGGGGCCATGAGAGTTTAGAGAAACTCAGTAAATACTTTTGATCATGCTTTCCCAATAACTACTGATGGCTGGGAGAGGGAGTGGGAGTTCCAAGTGTACACAGTGCCACCTACTACCTAAACATATGAACAGTGGCACTATTTGATGAAAAGTTGCATTTTTTAACATTTAAAACCAGTAAAATTAAATCATTTAAAATTAACAACAAAAAGTACCTAACATTTCTTTCTTTTTATTGCAGTTACAGTACAGATGAGCAAACAAGCCATTTTTACGTTCCCTTGCGCGTATGCGCAAGGAACGTCTTGGGAGAATGGGACACTTTGGAGGTGTGCCTGTCCTGTGCAGTCCCCTGCTCTGTTGAGCAGGTGTAGCGATCCTGCACCAATCGATGCAGTGCTGTGTATGACAGCGGTGGTCTTCTCTTCAAAGAAAACCACCGCTGTGTGTGTGCAGGCACGCGCCCCCCCCCAAATCTTTGGTGCCACGCTGGGAGCCCACCCCAGCATGGCAAGCGTCCTCACGTCGTCTGCCAGCGGGGTGCCCAATCCCCGTCGGCTCCACCTCCCCAAAACAGCTTTCCCTGCTGCCATGCTGGGAGCCCACCCAAGCGTGGCAAAGCGTCCGCGTCGTCTGAGTGTAAAAAAAAAAACAAAACCTGTAAAAAAAAAAAAAAGCGTTCCGTCGCTGTCCCCACCCCTCCGCGCCAGCCACCATGCGCATCCTGCCTCCCCACCCTCCTCACTCTATACTTACCTCCGAGCTCGGCGTGACGATCATCGCTGGACCGGGAACACGCTCTGCACTCTTCAAAACCGACCGGACTGAGGAAATGCCGTAAGCTATATAATGGGCTAGATGGTTTTTTCAACTTTGTTGCATATCTCAGGCATTTTTGGAATTTTGCAAATTTTCAACATGGGGTTTTGGGACCCTTCTCATGAATTTCTGTCACTGTCTGGTGTTATTTGGGCCGAAGGTGATTTCGCAGTCACTGCGGCGAAATCACCTTTAGAACCCGTTTCAACGACAGTGCCAGCTGCTCATAAGGTGGGCCTCAAAAGCCTATTTTGAAAATTTGGTGGAAGAATTCCTAAAATGACTGTTTTTGATTAGTGTGCGCTATAGTTCCTACGCACGTCAGAAGTTTGCGACTTTTCAATATTTCCTCCAGATTTCAACATTGCCATTTTACCACACCTCCTTATGAGCAGTACAGCTGTCATTTTTCACATCCTGCAGACGATGTTTCCACCATGTAGCGACAATGGTGCAGTCGGTGTGCGAACTCAATGTATGGGACACATTAAGAAAATCACAGTGACACTGTTCATGAGCAGAGGTCTTAAAATGGCTATGTTGAAAAGTAAATCAGTAATTCCTAAAAATGACTGTTTTCAGTGATGCGTTCGCGCGGTTCCCTCATGCGCTAAAGTCCAGAATCAATTTTCAATATTTGCACTCAATGACTTCAGATACCTAAACAGCACATAGAAGCAAGCAACATTTGGCATTGACAATGGCAATGCTTGTACTTCTTTGTCACTGATTTTTTTTTAAGCCATGTCCAAGTGCCAAATACCACTGCAAATACCTGCAAGCGAACATTCGACATTGACAAATGCTTGTATAGTGTGATAAGCCACTCCAGGGTGTGCATTAAAGGATTTTGGTGCACTCCCAGGGAGATGTAAAGATATGGCCTTGGCCTAATACCTATTCTGAGAATGCATTAAAATCCTTTAATGCACACCATGGGCCACGACAGGATGTGCATTAAAGCATTTGAATGCATGCCCAATGGCGTAGTGAGGCATCAGGCCAAAGGTCGAGTGTACTTATGCTCTTGGAAGTGCATTTAAATTCTTTAATGCACACCCCGGAGTGGCATATCACGCTTCTAAATTGGATTTTTAGTGTCAGTAAGAACTTTTAAAAAAAATTTAAAGTGTTTTCAAGTTAAAAAGAAAACTGTTTTAAATATGTTTGCAAAGAAAAAAGTAATTTAAAACAAATGGCCCCTGTTCTGCATTATATTTGTATTGCATTACACCAGCAGATGGGGTGGCGCTGGGACACTGTGAGCCTGAATTCTGCTCTCAACGTGAAATCCATTTTGTTTCAGTTTGTTTTACTGTTCTTCTCATATTTTCTTGTTTCATTTTGTGATAGTGCTGAACAATAACTCTGTTATTGTTGCTTTCTTGGGTGCCAAGTCCAACCCACTTGCAGTGTAAGTAAAGGCTGCAACTAAGAGCTGTTGCGCGTGTGAGCTGCTTAACATCAGAGATCGAGTATGCAGCACACCCCTCACCTCACACACACCCCACCCCCACAGCAGGAGCAGAGCTGAGGCAGGTTGCTGATTAATAGTAATAACAGATTTTGTTGAGGCCCGTGTCCTCCAGCCCCCCGAACAGAACAGCACCATTTGTGACTGAAGTGCTGGTCCCCTCTTCAGTTGGCTTACTCCCTCTGACTCATAGAAAGGAGCTGTGGCTTGCTGCAGGAGCATATAGAGTCGGCCTTCCCCCCAGCCAGGAGGAGTATTGTGATAGTTGTTCTCCTGATCCCACAAAATGTAGAAATGGGCCCGGGGAGCTGAGGAGTAGTGCTTTTTACTCACAGATGGAGGTGATGAAGAGTTGGACTGCCACACTCCTCCCCTGCCTGTCTGCTTGGTTGGCTGCCTGCTGTTTTTTGTATTGGGAATTAGAATCCTGCTGCTCTCTATCTGCTCACATTACACACTACAGGTAGCGGGACTGTCTAGCTTGGGAACAGCACACTTAAAAGGAAAGTCCCCTCAACCTATTTTCTGCATACCCATGTGGATAACAGGCATGAACAATGATTCCTTCTCTTGCATCCCCCTAATGTCATCCCAGTAACAGTTGAAATATAAATAAGGTTGCTTCACTCTGTTTTGCCCTGGTGTGAAAACCTGTTTATCTCCATTGCAGAAGTCATGACCCAGTCATGCAAGGCATCATGGTAGTTGATGATGCGTACCTACACAAGCCAGCAGAAGTTATACTCTCATTCAGTTCTGTTACATGTCTTGTGACGTCCGTGTACTCTCTAAAAGCATTTTTTTCTGACTCGGATACACATTAAACTACAGAAAGCAGAAGGGCACTTACTATGCCTTGAAAAGTTTCATGGCCAGCATAAGATAAGATCATAGGGACTGCAAAGGACAGCAACAGCACTGACTAATACAATTCAACCACTGCAGGCTTTAGCACTAAAATAATAATATTCCAGGATGCCTTACACGATTGGGGTCATGACCTTTGCAATGGAGTCAAGCAGGTTTTCATACCAGACTTAAGTACCTTCATTTACATTTAAATCCTGATGAAATCAGGAGGGTGCAGTAGAAGCAGTCATTACTGGTGCCTTCAAACTATACAGGCAAACAGAATAAAACGCTGAGGGGACCGTCCTTAAAGGAACAAGCATTTGTCAATGCCGAATGTTGGCTTGCTGGCATTGGCATTGGTAGTGCAGGAGTTAGACAGATGCATCATAGGAATGGCAGTGAAGTATTGAACTGATGCCAACCCACCCCCACCCTGCAGAGAGTGACAAGCATTAGGGTGTCCCTTTGGGTGTTTGGTAGTGCAGTGCGGGAAAACATGTCGGGCAGGATGTGAGAAATGACAGCTGCACAGTTCATAAGGAGGTATAAAAAAATGCCAGTGTTGAAAATGTGGCATGTAAATGTACCAAATTTGCGAAGCTACTAGGGTGTGTGGGAAATATGCAATGCACGCTTGCAACACTCCATTTTATGGGCGTTCGGCACCAAATTTTCAACATAGGCATTTTAGCACCTCTGCTCATGTACAGTGTCACTGTTATTTCCTCAAAGTGTCCCAAGAAGTGATTTCGCACAGCAACCACGCTATTCAGCGCCGGAAGTGCGAAAACACATTTTGGGCAAGATATGTCAAATGACGGCTGTACTGTTGATCAAGAGGTGTGGAAAAATGGCAATGGTGAAAATCCAGACTGAAAATATCACAAATGCACGACGGTACGAGCGTGCGGTAATCTGCCAACGCATGCTGGCATAGTTATTTTAATGGAGTATCATCACCAAATTTTCAACATAGGCATTTTAGGTCCTCTGCTCATGAACTGTGTCACTGTCATTTCATAATCTGGCCCAAACACTGATTTCCCACAGCGACTGCGCTATGCGCCGGAAGTGCGGAAACACATTTCGGGCAGGATGTGGAAAATGACAGCTATACTGTTCACAAGGAGGTGTACAAAAATGACAATGCTGAAAATCGGCAATAAATGTTGTGAATGCGGCGAAATTCACGATCCTGCGTAGCAACTGCTTAACACAAACAAAACAGGCATTTGTTGGATTTTTCCACCAAATTTGAACTTAGGCTTTTGTAGGCACCATGAACATCGCCACTGTCATTTCGCTATCGGTTGGCGAAGGTGATTTCGCGCAGTGACCGCGAATCACCTTCGAGGCCGATAAACGCCAAGGACAGTGACAGAATTCATGAGGAGGGGCCCCAAAAACTCCATATGTTGAAAATTTGGTGCAAAATTCCAAAATGCCTGAGATATGCAACAAAGTTGAAAACCCTATCTAGCCATTATACAGCTTACGGCATTTCCTCAGTTCGCGGTCAGCTTTGAAGAGTGTAGACATGTTCCCGGTCCACCAAAGATCATCGGGCCAGACTCGGAGGTAAGTATGGGGTGAGGGGTGGGGAGGTAGGGTGCGAGTGGTGGGTGCAGGTTGTTGGGGGTGGGGAGAAGCGCCGTGGGACCGCTTTTAATTTGCAGGTTTAAAAAAAAAAAAAAAAAAAAGATGACGCTGGGACGCTTGCCATGCTGGGGTGGGCTTCAGCATGGCAGAAGGACAGCTGGGGGCTTGAGCCGACGGGATTGGGCACCCCGTCAGCTATGAGATCAGTTGCCACGCTGGGGTGGGCTCCCAGCGTGGCACCCTGTACTGGGGACAGTGGAGCCGGCGGAGATTGGGCACCACCATCGGCCATGGCATCAGTTGCCACGCTGGGGTGGGCTCCCAGCGTGGCACCCCTCTGGGGAGACGGACGCGTAGTAAGTGGACATATACTTCTAAACAAAGTGACGCTGCATGACGCAGCTTGTCTCTGATTGCAGCGCACTTTGTTTAGAAGTTTTGTCCACTTTACATAATGTTGGTGTCAGCGCCAGCATGCTGGCTTTTGGGAATGAGAGACGCGACCTACTGATGCGTGCCCTGCATTCGCCTCAACAGCAGCCGTTTCCCCCAAAGCTGCACTCTCTCAATATATTGACTGCCGCGCAAGCGCGGCAAGCCAACATACAAATGTAAGTGTGATTTTCTTTTATGTGTTGAAGACAAGGTAGCATTGTTTTTCTGTTCATTCTGAAGCGGGTTTTACAGGGCGAGTTAGCAGTAGAACAGCCAAAGTCAGTGAGTTTGTTTTGAACAGGCCACCCAGTAAAATCATTTAGGGAAGTAAATGGCTGTATTTAAGTAATGGAATATGTTTTACCATGTGTTGTAAGTCTAGCAGTACAGCTTGTTTCTTAAAATATTCTGAGCAGTTAATAATAAATGATTTTTAAATATCTGTGTAGTAAAGTATAAGAATTTCAACATGGAGGCAGATAGATTTTTTTTCACTTTCATTTTGGAGTGTAGTGATATGCTTAAGTAGGTGGGTTTTTGGGGAGGGAAAATGAGATTTAGCACCTGAACTTTCATTTATTGTGATTTAATGTACATCCAGGTGACATCTGTCTGCCAATGGGATTTCTAACTTTTTTTCTTGCCATTTTATAAACATATATGGCCTGGGATATGCAGTGGGCTGAGTCAAAATATGCAGTTTATCTTTAACTGTGAGATGGCAGGACTATAACTTTTGAGTGGCATAGCCACAAATGAGTTATGGAAGTCCTTCCCACTCATAAGTGATGCTAAATTGCCTATTTTGAGTCAGACTATTGTATATTTGATACATACAACAATAGTTTACAAGTTATAGCTTTAAATCTGCAGTTGGAAGATTTTACTGTTTTTCTTTGTTTTTAAAAAGTTAGCTTCAGTGTTGCATTATACATTGGGGTGTCATCAGCACTGTGAAAGCTGCTCTCTGATTGGTTCAGTATTATACTCTGATGACAGTAAAATTAAAAACATCCATTGGGACAACAGTAACAACAACATATATTTATTTATTTATTTATTAAATTTTGGTGACCGGGTAGGCCCACTGAGCCCCGAAGGTCCCTTTTTCAGAGGCGACCCGGGATAACAATACAAGTTATAAGAATGAACAAGGACATAAGGAACATTTGAGGCATTGTGAGTTACATCATGAGGTGGTTACAGTAAAGAAAAATAGTGGATACAGGCATGGTTACAGGCATGGTAAAAGAAAAGCAGTGGATACAGGCATGGCTTACAGGCACGGTAAAAGAAAAGCAGTGGATGCTGGCATGGGTACAGGCATGGTTATCATCATGACATGTAAGAAATTGGTAGTACTTTGCTTATAGTTTATTCAGGGGTTACACGTGGCCTCTGGTGAGCAGTCTGTATAAGGCAGGTAGTAGGAAGGTTAAGCTAGGAGACGGGAGTTGGAGGGGAGTACCTTAGGAGCTTTAAGTGTCATGACAGTGGCATGCGCTTGAGGTCAGTAGATGGGACTTAAGCCTGGTGCGGAAGTTCATGAGTGAGGAGGGGGCCTGGACCTGGGGAGAGAGAGCTTGTTCCATTGGCAAGCTGCTTGGGAGGAAAAGGATCTTCTGCCAGTGTTTGTCCTTACCCTAGGGACTTCTAATAGCGTTCTGTCTGAGGTCCTTAGGTTCCTTGGGTTGTGTTTGAGGGTTATGGTCCAGGCAATGCTTGGCGGAGCATGGGGTTTGAGAAGCTTGTAGGCCTGGACAAGCAAGGGGTGTTGGAGGCAGGTGACCAATGTGGGCCAATGAAGATTGGCCAAAGTGTCACAGTGGTGACGTCTCGGGTGGTCTAAGGTTGCTAAATGAGCTATTTTATTATATAGGGTTTGCATCCTGATAATCTCTTGTTTAGCCATGCCCTGTATAATAGGGGCCGCAAAGGTCAGGTTGGGTAGAAGGATGCTGGTAGCTATGGAGAGCCTGGCTTCAAGGATGAGTTGGTCCCTGAGTTGGTACAGGGTGCCAAGTTTCCGATGTAGGGTCCTGGTGACCTGGTCCACATGTTCCTTGTATGTGATATTCTGATCCAACATGAGGCCTAAGTATTTAAGGGGGGACTACGTTAATGGCTTTACCAGAGAGTGAGGTTAAGGAGAGGGATGAGGACCTGTTAAATTCCAGGGATCTTGGCCCGAATAGCATTGCCTTGGTCTTGTCGGCATTTAGTACCATTCTGTTCTTACATAGCCAAGTCTCTAGTGAAATGAGATCCTTTTGGAGTAGAGGGTCTAGGGCAACCACGTCATGCAGGGGTCGGAAGATGACAGCATCATCAGCGTACTGCACAACCGAGCTCTCCCCGCAGTGGGTACGCAGGTCATTGGTAAACAAGAAAAAAAGGAGAGGGCCTAGAATTGAGCCCTGAGGTACACCCTGGTTTAGGGGTAGTGGGTCAGACATGGTCCCTTTCCATGAGACCCTCTGTGCCCTGCCTGATAAGTAGCTTCCAAACCACTTCAGGGCATGATTGTCTAGGCCTATATTTTGCAGCTTCTGTAGCAGCAAGTTGTGGTCGACGAGGTCGAACGCCTTGGATAAGTCTCTGAAGACTGCACCAGTGGCTATCCCTTTGTCCATTGCCCTGAGAACTTCATCCGTGAAGTTAATGAGGGCAGTGTCAGTACCATGGTTTGTTCTAAATCCATGTTGGGAGGGGGCAAGGAGCTGATGAGCTTCCAGATAGTCCCTGAGTTGATTGTAGATGACTCTTTCTTGCACCTTAGTAAGTGAGCAGAGGAGGGAGATGGGCCTGTAGTTGTTGAGTTTTTCCCTGAGCCCCACTTTGTGAATAGGGACAACATTGGCATGTTTCCACGGGTCAGGGACTGCTCCTTCCCTCAGTGATCGATTGAGAAGCATGGTTATAGGCCAGGCTAAGGAGGTAGCTCCTGCCTTGAGTAGCCGAGGGTTGATACTGTCGGGTCCCCCGGACATTTTGGGCTCAGGTTCCTTAGGAGGTTTAGTACTTCAGTGCGTTTAGCCAGTCTCAGGTGAAATGGGGCTCTTTCCATGTGAGGTGGTTCATCTGAGGTAGGGGGGAGAGTCTGGGGAGACAGGCAGGTCTTGTAGGCCTCGAGGTCTGAGAAGTGCCTGTTAAGGGCAGCCAATATTTGAGAAGGGTCAGTTATGAGCTGACCGTTAATCTCCATGGGACAGGACTCAGGCTTTTTGCTGCCCTTGATCAGGTCATTGATATGATTCCAGAATTGCTTGGGGTTGCCCAGGCTGGTTTTCTGGAGGTGTGTTAAGTAATCTCTCTTAGCGAGTTTTATGGCTGTCTTGGCTTTGTTCCTCAGGGCTTTGTATTCAGCGAGATCTGTCGGGAGGGTGGAGAGCCTAAACTTTTTCCAGGCTTTTTCCCGAGTAGCCATTAGGGCTTTGAGGCAGGGAGAGATCCACTTGTAGCAGCTGCCTTTAGCCCTCATTCTCTTCATTGGAACAAAGAGGTTGGCCGCTGTGGTTAGTTCATCGTGGAAGTATTGCACAGCCTCAGTAAGAGTAGGGAGAAGATTATTTGATATGTTTCTGTTACTGATGTCGCTAACCAAGATACCTTTTTTATCTCGTCATTTTTACCCTCGCTCCTGTTGCATATGTGCGTGTATATACATACAGTGTAATATATATATATATATATATATGTGTGTGTGTGTGTGTATATATATGTATATAATATGTACACACACATCTAAGTGGGTAGATTACTGCATTGACGTTTCCACTTACCAAATTGCTTTATGCTAAGGATTTCTGTATTTAGGTAAAATTGCAGAAAACCCAATTTTGGGATAGGTAATTTATTTTACTTGTGTAATTTGTGGTATGTCTAAGGGTTCTGCCATATGTTTAAATGGTTTAGTGGCAATTAGAAAAATTACTATAGGAATTTAAATTACAATTGGAAAAAGTATGCATTTGGTTGTCACTCAGTTCTGTAGTTTTTCTTGAACTATAATCTTTGTTCTTCCCAGACTGTTTAAAGCTCAGCTTTAGACTCATCTGTTTAGTCAAGCTTATCAGCTTGAAGGATGATATTTGCCCAGTACTGCTTATTATGAATTTTGTGTGGCTGTTTAGTACTGTTTTAATTTGTCTAATGTATGCATGTGCTGTTACAGGAGCAGAGGCGAGCCGCATGAGGACAAGGGTTCTGGACTTCAGGAGGGCAGATTTTAAAGAAATGGGAGACTGCATCAGAAATTGCCTCAGAGGAGGAGATTGCCAGGTTGGAATAGAGGCACAGTGGGGAAGAATAAGAGAGGGTATAATTAGGGCTGCAAATCTCTGTATGAAAGATGTAAGCAAAAACAGAAGTAAAAGGTGCCTGTTATGGTTCTCCATGGATGTGGCAAAGGTGGTGAAAGAAAAAAGGGTGGCATTCAAGAGAAACAAAGAAATGCAGAGGGAAGAGGATGGGGAGGTGTATTAGGCAAGGCAGAAGGAAGTAGACAAGGCAGTTAGGGGAGCAAAAGCATGGACAGAGGAAAGGATTACTAGAGGAGCACTAAAGAGGCTGAGGCTTTTTTCATGTACATGAGAAGAAAAAAAAACGGGAGGGATCATGAGGATCCGAAAGGTGGAAGAGGGTGACTGGTGCATAAGGGAACCAAGAAAAGGCTGGCATCTTAGGAGGTACTTCTGCTCAGTCTTCACAATAGAGAAAGATGGGGATGGCGCACCAGGGAGAAGCAAGAATAGGAGTGGGGAGATGGTGGACGCAAGTCCCATTTTCATGGAACAGAATCCTAAAAAGACTTGGACCCTTGAAGGTGGATAAGACTATGGGACCTGATGGGATACACTCCAGGGTACAGAAAGAACTCAGGGAGGTGCTAGCTGCCCCGCCGACAGCCTTGTTCAGCTGCTCACTGGAAACAGGTGTGGTTCCAGAGGACTGACGAAGGGCTGATGAGGTCCCACTACATAAGACCGACAGCAGGGAGGCGGCTAACAACTATAGGTCAGTCAGTTTAACTTCCGTGGTGGGGAAATTAATTGAAACCCTACTGAAAGAAAGACTGGTTGAGCATGTAGAACCCAGTGGGCTGCAAGACTACAAGCACGGATTCAAGGGGAAAGGTTTATGCCGAACAAATCTGATAGATTTTTTTGACTGGGTGACCTGGGAGACTGATTACGGAAGGGAAGTGGATGTGCCATATCTAGACTTCAGCAAGGTGTTCTACATTGTGCTGCTCACGGGGCTGATTAAGAAGTTGACCAGCCCAGGAGTGGGGTTCAAAGTGGTAAATTGGGTTAGAAACTGGTCAATGGATGGGAGTCAGAGGGTAGTGGTTAACAACAATCACTCTAAGGATGGGACAGTTACCAGTGGGGTACCACAGGGTTCGGTTCTTTGACTCATCCTCTTCAATGTCTTCTTAGGGGACATTGCAAACAAACTGGAGGGGAAGGTATGCCTTTTTGCAGATAATACCAAAATCTGTAATAGGGTAGACACTGGGCAGGGGGTGGAGAAAATGTGGAAAGATTTTAGGAAACTCGATGAGTGGTCCAAGACATGGCAGCTGGGGCTCAATGCCAGCAAGTGCAAAACCATGTACATAGGGCATTGGAACCTTGGTGCTGAGTATATGATGGGGGGGAGGGAGAGGTAGTGATAGCCACTAGACAGGAAAGGGACCTTGAGGTTATTGTATCAGAGGACCTCAACATGGCAGTGCAGTGTGACAGGGCTGTGGGCAGGGCTAGTGGGATGCTGGGGTGCATAGGGAGGGGTATCTCTAGCAGGAGGAGGGTGGTGGTACTGCCTTCATATCACTTCTTGGTACTCTTCTACCTGGAGTACTGCATCCAGCTTAGTAGATCACACCTCAGATAGGACATAGGGTCGAGGTGGTCAAGAGAAGGGCAAATAAAATTCTGCAGGGTTTGCACGGGAAGCCTTACTGGAACAGCCTGCTGCATCTCGACATGTACACACTGAAAGAGAGGAGAGAAAGAGATGACATGTTCGAGACCTACAGGTACCTCACAGTAGTGAATAGGGTAAAGGTGGAGAGTCTCCTTCAAATGAGGATGAGCATTAGGACCAGGGTACATGCAACAAAGCTTGGGGAGTTCAGGAGAGATGCAAGGAAATATTTCTTCACTGGAACGGTCAGACACCTGAGACAGACTGCCAGCAGAAGTGGTGGCTAAAACGGTGGGGGCTTCAAGAATGCATGGGCTAAACACAGTGGTATATCAGAAAAGTGGCGGGGGGCGGATGGTCGCCGGAGACCAGATAGGGTCTGCAGGTGTGAAATAGATGGGGAACACTTGAGTAGACTTGGTGGGCTAAGTGGTCCTTTTGTACCGGCAAATAATGTTTCTATATTATGTTATGTTTTAAATTGCTGGTGCTGTACAGCACTTAAAAATGCTTACATTACATGTGCTTTCTGAAATAAAATTGATAAAGTGTATTTTGAAATATTTCTTATTTTACAGTATATGTGCACTTCTTATGAAAGTAGTCCAGGTCAAGTGACTTCTTTTATTTGGTGAGGCTCAGGATGAAGTTCCATCTAGAAAAACAACTCTGTAATCGTCTTCCTTCCTGTGCTTAAAATTTAGGAATAGGTGCTGTCTTTGCTGCATCTGTGTGCTTCAGATGATATAAACTCTATCCTATTGAAAGTAATGGTGTGAGATCAGGTGAGACTCTTCTTCTGTTACTGTATAATTGTTCCTGTCGTCAACCATGTCTTGGAAAGAATGCCTCCCAGTAGGTGCCTACGCGACGTTTCCAGTCAACTTGTTATTAATCTTACAGCATCTTGGATCTTTGATTGCATCTTTCTGTCCGCAGCTGTAGTAAATCCATGAACATATGCTGGTTCATAAAACACAATTACACTGCTGAGGTTCTTCGTTTGAAACATCTCAGGGTTCCCCTGGCAAATAGTGTTAGTATGGTGTTTAATGACAGAATAAGCAGAAAGCCTGACAGCGGTAGATCGCCGCAGAATGCTTCCCTGATTCTGAACCATGATTTGGACTTGTTTACGAAGTGCAGGTCCATGGATTAAACAGTTCAGAAAAACAAATTAATGCTGAGATACGCTGTTTTCAGTAACAGCACCTGGTAGCAGAATTACAGTCGGGATGTTTTCGCAAACCTTTATTGCATGAGAGTTTTTCTAATCATGAAGTCTATAATTTAAATCAAAAGAGAATGACGCCACCACCACTCTAATAACAGACATTTGTTAGTTGCAGTTTGCTGTCTCAAAACACTGTTTTTCCCACTTTGCTGCTTCTTGTAATCAGTTTTCCCCTTGGTGAGTTAATACAGCCTGTTTAAAGTGCATGTATTTATTTGTGACAGCCTGCATAACTGGTAAAAAGATTACATTAAAGGGAAACGGTCAGCAGTAAGAGTGACACAGCCACGTGTGGGGCTGGTCCCAGTGTGCACTTTTTGTGCAAAAACATTTTTTTTTTTTACTTACTGTGTATCAGGCTGATTCTGCTGACTCCCAGTCTGACTTTTGCTGTAAGCAGAAATCCCAGAATCCCCTGTAGTCTGTATGAGCAGCTTGCACCCAACTGTTGAATGAGGTGACTACTGCTGCACCACCTAGCCTTGGTGCTATCCTCCCTCCCCAAAGGAGAAGAACTGTCTGCGGATGCTCAGTCCTCCTTCCCCTGGCTGGGCCCCAAGCGACCCTGGTCCATTCCCAAATCTGGGTTGTCAGTGTGGCAGGCAGCAAGGTGACTGGCGCCTCAGCCCACCACACCACTGGGCAGACCCCCTTTTTATTATTTTTCAGGGCAATTTCAAGTAACTCTGACAGATAGGAACTGTTTGTGTCTACAAACAGCGTCCTTCTCAAAGTTGCACCTATGTTTACGTTAATTTGATGGCCTGCTGTGTATTCCAGCTTTATTCTTTGGAGGTCTGAATGCTTTTGCCACTGCCTGGTGCTCATATAAATATTGTAAAACACAGTTCCTAGTGCCTAGGTAAGTGGAGATACTGTTTGCTGTTAGTCTCCTTCCCCTCTTATGGTTGGGTGGCTCCCTTTTCCAGTGTTCTGTGCTAGTGAGAACTTTTAGTATTTTTCTGGGAGCACCTCCAGTAGTCCCCCCCAATTTCACATACTTTGGTGTATTTCTGTGGTGACTGGCTGTGTTAGCATGAGCGCAACCTCTCACACTTTTCCAACAGCCAGTCGCATGCCTCAGCATCTGCGCAGTTTTGCAGAGCTGTAGCCCGTGTCCACGTACACTCTCAGCATCAGGTATTCATGCACACGCAACTGCACATGCGCAGATGCAACAAGACCTCTCAGTAGCTGTGGTCTCGGTACTCGAGGGTACTGTGAGAAGAGCACTTTTCAATTTGCAGGTGAACAGATCATCAGATCATCATTTAGTCGGTTTTCTGTGGGAAGGGGGCTTGTGGTGTTTCCTTGTGGAGGGACCACCCCAGTTATTTTACTCTGTTTTGGAGAATGGTAATTGCAGTAGGGCTTGTGGCTTTGGACTGCACTCTAGTGCTTCAGGAGTATCATTACCAGAAGAGTTTTAAAAAACCAAAGGGGACAAAAGCTGGATAATTTATTTTGTGGCCTTAATTTGCTGGCACCATGGCATGAAGAAGGCCAGCCTCGTAAGAGGGGTGCAAGGCCTGCAAAAGGACAGTGAGACAGTCCCAAATGACTCATGTTATCCATTTTGTACAGCACAAGTCAATGCTGTTCTTTTGGCCCTATAACCCCAAACATCTGGCAGCGTAGGGAGGGTACATCTGGTGAGAGAAAAGGCAGTGGAAAACTTGAGTCATAAATAGTAGGTCACTATTAAAAGATTCGTAATGAAATTTCCAGGTGGAGGGACTGCAGACCCCTCCTGCAAAGACACTCAAGGTGGACCCCACTCAAAGGGAGCACTCCACAGGCACAGTCAGACATACCAGAGCAAGAGAAATATGCTCTAAATGAAGAGCTAGGCAGACAATGACCCTGATGGGTTTGAACATAAATCTGAAAACAAAAGATAGGCAATAAGACAGGTTCACCATGAAGGCGAGTTTATTTTCATCTGAGGTGGAGGAGGATGAATAGTCAGGTTGCCTGCAGGCAGCGTCCATCCCCTTCTTTTTTTAATCCCACATTTACCTCCATCTAGTCACTGAGACTTGAAGGGCACTGGATTTCGCTGAGGTCCAGTCTGTGGCACCCCTATCAGTAAAACGTATTCTCTCAGTTACGGGCAATGCCTCAAAGTACTTTTCAAGATTTCAGCATTGTGACTAGCTCATCAACCAGGAATGGTCAGATGCAGATAAGAAGAGACGGTTTGGCAAGAACAGGTCGAGATGCTTTCCTTTTCAGAAGGATATGATAAAAAAAAAGTGGAAGTCCCCACCAAGCATGAATGTTGGTGGCCAGCATGTTAAGCATACCACAATTCCGCTCAAGGGATCTTTGACCCTCTTCAGCATAAATGATAAGAAGATAGACACCACCTGCCAACATGCCCTTACAGCAGTGGGATCTGGCATAAGCCTGAATCGTGCCTCCTGTCTAGTGTCTTGAGCATGCCACAAGTGGGTGTTGACTCTTTCCAGGAGTATGCTGGAGGATTCAACAGACGCCAGTGGCTAAACTCCTGCCCTCATTTATATGGCAATGTACTTCTTGGGGGATGCAGTCTTGGACAATTGGTGAATTGCAGCTAGATGCTTCACAGCCAGTGTCTCAGCTATGAGAGGAGTATGGTTCTGGCACTGGGCCGTGGACCAGGCCTCTAAGTCAAATTTGTACAGAATGCCCTTTTTCAGGTAACTTGTTGTTCAGTCCAAAGCTAGACACGGTTCTGAATAAGGTTAAGAAGGGCAAGTTTAGGGTTACCACCTGTCCCAATTTTCACAGGACAGTCCTGATTTGGGCAGCTGTGTCCTGCAAAAAAGCATGAAAAATACTACATGTCCTGACATATTAGTAGAAAAAAATATTTTCTGACTTTCCTCTAAAAGAATTGTTGAGTACCTAGAGGCCAGTGGGGCACAGGACCCAAGGCAGCATGGATTCACGATGGGAAGGTTGTGTCAGACGAATCTAATAGATTTCTTTGACTGGGTGACCTAAGTAGTAGACCAGGGAGGGGCTGTGGACATGGCCTACCTAGATTTTAGCAAGGCATTTGATACAGTCCCACACAAAAGATTAATATACAAGTTAGCCAGCCTTGGAGTGGCTCCCAAGGTGGTAGCCTGGATAAACAATTGGCTAGACAACAGGACGCAAAGGGTAGTAGTAAATGGAGTCCACATTGAAGAAAGGAGGGTTACTAGCGGGGTACCGCAGGGTTCAGTACTGGGACCGGTCCTTTTTAATGTCTTTATAAGTGACATTGCAGAGGAACTGGAAGGAAAAGTATGTCTCTTTGCAGACGACACAAAGATCTGCAACAGGGTTGATACACAAGATGGAGTGGAAAGGATGAGAAGAGACTTGGCAAGGTTGGAGGAATGGTCAGATGTATGGCAGCTCAGATTCAGTGCAAAGAAGTGTAGGTAATGCACCTGGGAAACAAAAACCCAGGGGAAGAGTACACAGTGGGGAGGGTGGGTGAGATACTGACAACAGTAAAAATGGAAGGGGACCTGGGGGTAATTATATCAGATGACCTAAAGGTGGGCAAGCAATGTGAGAAGGCAATAAGGAAGGCTGGGGGGATACTGGGATGCATAGGGAGAGGCATCAATAGTAGAAAACAGGAAGTTGTTATCTCTCTGTACAGACAGTTGGTGAGACCCCATCTGAGTACTGTGGCAGTTCTGGAGACCCCATCTCCTAAAGACATAGACAGAGTGGAGGCTGTCCAGAGGAGGGCAACCAAAATGGTGCAGGGTCTGCACCAGAAGACACACGAAGAAAGACTAAAGGAGCTTAATATGTATACCCTTGAGGAAAGAAGGGAGAGAGGGGACATGATAGAAACTTTCAAGTACCTCAAGGGAATCAACAAAGTCCAAGAGGGTAGCATCTTTCAGAAAAAGAGATGTGCAAGAACAAGGGGGCACAATTTGAAGATGGAGGGATGGCTCAGAGGTAATGTGAGGAAGTATTTTTTCACAGAGAGGGTTGTGGATGCATGGAACAGCCTCCCTGAGGAGGTCGTGGAGTCAAGAACAGTGGGGGAATTCAAGAATGCATGGGACAGACATAAGGCAGTCCTAGTGAGGGGTAGGAGGAAGTAAGCTGTTGGTTAACTAGGATCTGCAGCTTATCTGCTAGGTAGGAAAATGGGCAGACTAGGTGGGCCAAGCGGTCCTTATCTGCCGTCACATTCTGTGTTTCCTCTAAATGTTGCAAAAAGCTATAATACCTTGACCAAAATACCTTAGAATGATAAACACTAGAAACAACTAAAAACATACAACACTTAGTCTCAATTCTGATTATTTGGAGAATACAAGTCTGTTGCACTGGTCAAGATTACATATTGCCCTGTGAAAAATCATGTTTCAGTAAGAAATGTCCCACTTTGGGCTTCTTAAAAGGTGGTACCCTAGGCCAGTTGCCTGTCTCAAAGGGGCAATAGAATTACTCCCAGTCCTTTCAGGGTAGAGGGTTTGTTCGGTCCAGATTTTATAGAGGCGTTTTTCATTCCTTTTAAGTATATGGAAATAGCAGAGTAAGAGTTCCTTTCCAGTTCCTTTTATAATCAAAGCCAGGCTCATTCTTCCATAGATGCTTGGGAGGAGCCAGCAAGAAAGGAGGATTCTCAGCATGAGTATCTACAGGCCCATCTTGCCCCCGGGCCCTCAGGGGTACCTACGTAGCAACATAGGTCCAGGCTACAACAGACTCTGTTCTGGAGGCTGTGTCTCTAGGTTATGTAATAACTACTCTGCTGTACCCTTAAGTGGATATTTTTCCAGTCTACTCTACTGAAAACCAGTGCGGAGAAGAATGACAGAACAAACTTTAGACCACCTGCTCCAGGTAGGGGCGATAGTTCCAGCCCCCAATGAGAGGAAACAGAGAATCTGCTCAGCTTACTTTGTAATCCTGAAGAAATCAGAGATATTCCGCCCAATATTGGACCTTCAGAGCCTGAACATGTTTTCCCAAAAGGCAAAGTTAAAGATAGAGTCCCTTGGGTTCTTCATAAGAGCAAACTAGCCATGGGACTATATGGCATCCATAGATATTTTGGATATTTATCTCCACATTCTGATATGCAGAGCACACCAGGGGTTTCTAAGGTTTGCCATTCAGAACCATCATTTTCAGTATCAGGCTTTCCCCTTTGGCCTGGCCTCAACATCAAGGTTTCTTCAGCTGTGCTAATAGTAATTGTGGCCTTACTAAGACAAGAGGGTTTAACATGTCTACCCTTACCTGGATGGAGTGCCTCATCAGAGCCCCCTCAGAGCAGGCAGCAAGGGCTTCAGTAGCCTGGACCCTGCTTGTTCCAAAGAAGCATGGATGGAATTTGCCAGTCCCAAGGCAAAGACTGGAACATCTGGGGACAGTCTTCCAGATGGATCAGCATAGAGTTCTCCTGTGCCATTCCAGAGCAGAGACTCTTCAGCAGGACATTCACTACCTTAGATCCTGGAACGTGTTCTCTGCACTTTAATGTTTCTGGACTCCAGGTCTTATTACTGTTGCAGTAGAGCTAGTCCCTGTGGCGCGACTCCACATGAGACTGCTTAAGTCTCACCTTCCAGCATCTTGATGTCCTGCATCAAAACAATATTAGGCCCCTGTTTGACTGTCATTGTTGGTTTGGAGATCCCCGACCTGGTGGGAACAACCAGAAAATCTGAGGAAGGGATCTCTTCTGTTTTCCCCATGAAAAAATCCTAACAACAAATGCCAGCCTACAGGGTTGGTGTGCTCTTCTTGGATCAGATCCCAGTTCTGGGCATCTGGAGTTTGGAGGAGCAGAGCCTCCAAATGAATGTGTTAGAGATGAGGACAGTATTCCTGGCCCTACTCCACTTCCAGGAACAAGTCAGGTTTCAAGCAGTGAGGGTGCACCATGGTGACAGTCGCCAACATAAACAATTAAAAAGGCACAGAAAGTAGAAACATGCTCATAGAAGCCCAGACGGTTCTGCAGTAGGCAGAGGAGAATTCTCGAATCTGTTGGACATCAACTAAGCAGTAGGGCTGTGCAGGGGCCGAATATTATTTCCCAAATACCACAAATAGTAGGGCTCCCGAATATTTGGAAGCACTTCCCAAATAGAGGACTAGTCGTATTAGGGAAAGAGTATTGGGCCAGCTACAAAAAAAAGCCCTTCCCCCACCTATCCAGACCCCAAAAAACAGTAAAATGTAACCCTTTCCCCCCAGCCTCTGTCAGCAGTCCAATCCCACCCTCCTCTCCCCCCTGCACCCACAATTTGTTATGTATAATTAGAAAAATGTCAAGTCCCTTGATGGACGACTGGCACAACCCACCCTCCTCCACGGCCAGCCATTGTCTTTCTTATCATATAGCTGCTGTTTGTGCATTAAAAAAAAAAATCAGTTCTAGGGACATGGATATGTTGTTCATCCACACTCATTGGCAGTATCCTTGCCGCTTTAAATCTTGCCGGAAGGTCTTCAAGCTTGCTCCTCCCACCCACCCGGGTGGTATAACTCTCGACTCCGCCCCATGGCCAGATCTTCACCCGCTTGAGGCTCAGGTTCCCTCCTTAACGCTCTCGTTTCACGACTAGTTCCTATTTCTCCGTTTGCAGTTTAAAAATTTGCAAAAGACTTCAGTCTTGATCCCTCGCGACTGCGATGGACAAATCGACTCCGGTTGGAGATGCCCATGCGAGCAGAAGATGTCTCGGACAGATTCACACTCACGTGTGTCTACTGCCTGGGCCTTGAGCGACCCGCGAGCTGCGACCTGTGCTCATCTTTCGGCCTCGTCACCGAAGGTCGTGCTGCCGATTGCAACTGGGCGTCCGAAGCGTTCCTCGGTGAAAGTCAAGAGGCCCGGTTGGCGGTGTCAGCGGCGGCGGCTCGGGCGGATCAGCTCGGCGGATGGTCGCCCTCGAAGAGGAGGCGGCGCGGGGCCGTATCTTCGCCGCGGCATTTATCCCGCCTCTCTGGGTTCTTCCTACGGCTTCTTTTAAGGAGCTTTGTCTGTCCCTCTCCACTAAAGGAGAAGGCCGCGTCTGCTGGACCTTTTCTCGGTCAAAGAGGGACAGGGTAAGTCCTCCGTCGGCGGCTCTTGGGGCGGGAAGGTCCCTCTCCCGGGCCGTGCGTCCGTCGGCAGGTCGACCGCTCGGCTTGACGCTGGCCTCCACAGTGTCCCGTCAGGTCAGTTGACCGAGACTCCCACTGATGAAGTGGAGATTTTTCTCGACCCATTGAATCGGGCTGTACGCCTTTAGCAGCGAGATTCCCTCTCCCGGTTCCCGGGAGGTGTGGAGATCGTGGGCTCGTCTGTGCCTCGGTTCGGAGCCCTCGGATGGACCTTCGAGGCGAAGGAGTGCGGGTTCGGCCGACACCTCCCACCGACCGGAAATTCCGGGACTCTCGGTCTCAGTCCGGACCTCTTGGCGGTCCAGCCGTTCCCACCGTCATAGGCGGTCTCGGTCTCGGCAGCAGTGGCGGCGTCGCGCTCGTCTCGTCCTCCTCCTCGGATGAGGGAGGCTTGGCGTAGAGTACGTCGGCAGTGCGAGGACCTTATGTTTACAACAGCTCCTCCTGGCGGGAATAAGGCGACTCAGGCGCCCCGGCCATTAAGTAACTGTCACGGGCAGCCGACACAACCCCTCGACTTGTCCGAGGCCTATACCAGGCGGTTGTTCGGCCGCTAACCAGCTGCTCCACCGATTCGGTGGAACCTCCGCCTCCACAGCCACCAATTGGGGCTCCGACCAAGGATTCTTCGGGACTAAGGGTTTACCCCATCGGCTGTCAGTTACCCTCACTCCCGACCGACCTCGGCAGGTGAAGGGTGGCTCAGGCCAGAGGCAGCTCTTGAGGACTCTTCCGAGTCCGAAGATGATTCCTCCTTCTTCTCCAGCGACTGGACTTGGGGTCTTCAGGAAGGTCGTCAATGGACGATAGCCCGTCGTCCTTCCTAGGACTGCTCGGCTCATCTCGGAGTCTACGGGATGGAGCTCGAACCCGTTCCAAGCGGGCCAGGTATCCCCTCACGGAGATTCTGGACCGAGGATTCTCCGGCGGAGGCCTTTCCGGTGGCGAGGCCATAGTGGGTCCGGCACTGGAACTTTGGCAGCGCCCTGCTTCCTGCCCTGCGCCTTCGGCCAGGATGGCCAGGAAGTATGCGGTCCCTACCGGTTCCTTGTCCGGTTTTTCGGAACACCCCTCTGCTGAGGGGTTGGTTACCGACAGCGTTTTCGGGCGCGCCGGCAACGCCAGGGATGTGGACAAACCTCCTGACAAGGGTCAGAAATTGGACTATGTCGGGCGAAAAGTCTCGCTGCGTCCTCTCTCGGCCTTCGTCAGGCCAGTTCGGCGATCCTCATGGCACATTTTTCTCATGCCCTGTTGGGCTCCCTGGATGAGGTCATCCCTCATCTTCCAGCGATCTGCAGACTACGGTTAAGCAGAGTGCGGGACCAGGGCAGGCAGTGGCCAAACAACAGCTCAGACTGCTTTGGATGTGAGGGGACTCATGTGCCAGATGGGTGGCGGACGCGGTGGCTATCGTCGGCGGAGCTTGGCTGAGGATATCCACCTTTACTTGGATACCCAGCACAAGTTGGCGGATGTTCCTTTTGGGGACTGACCTCTTGACCCTGGGGTGGAAGGTCACCTGCAGAGGATCGAGAGTCCAATGCCACCTTGGACTCGGTCTCTTCGCTCAGAAGGACAAGGCACGCCAAACCACAGCCTAAGCCCTTCGTCCTTCTGTACTGACAGCGCCAGGCCCAACGTCAGGGCCAGCAGGCTCGACCTTGGCATCCCAAACCCAAACCGCCCGGCTTCCTCTAACAGGAGGCAGGGAGGAAAGGGCCCAGGAGGTCCCTCGGCCGGTCCCTCCTCCAAGCCTGCCCAGTGACGGGCTGAGGGGTGTCTCCCCCATCCCCGTCACCTTACCCCTGGGTCCCCGTGGGGGGACGGCTCCGGCACTTCCGTTCCGCCTGGTCCGCTGTTACCACGGACAGGTGGGTCTTGGAGGTGGTGGGAAGAGGCCTGCCTCTGGAATTCGAGCAGGCACCACCCTCTGGGCCGTCGCCCTCGGGGGCTCGGATCCCCAGCCTCACTGGCGGCTCGTCGAGCCGACATCACTCTCCTCCTCCAGAAGGAGGTGGTAAGAGAGGTGGTGGACCCTCCTTCAGACCCAGGGTTTGTGTCCAGGTACTTCCTGGTTCCGAAACGGACGGGGGGCTGGCGCCCCATTCTACGACCTACCGACCTAAACAAGTTCCTAAGGTCTCGAACCTTCAGGATGGTCACTCTGGCTCAGATAATACCATCCTTGGAGCAGGCGTGTGGTTCTGCTCTCTGGACTTGCAGGGCAGCGTTTTTCACGTCCCTATCCGTCCAATCTCACCAGAGATTCCTTAAGCTTCGGCGGAAGGATCTCTCTTGATTCAAGCCATGCCCTTCGACTGTCTCCAGCTCCCAGGGTCTTCACCAAATGCATGGCAGTGGTGACAGCATTCCTCTGGGGCCGAGGGTCCGGTGTACCCTTACCTGGACGACTGGCTGATAGCAGCTCCCTCAGGAAGGAGGCGGAGTGGTCAGAGATCTGGCCCTCCAGGTCTGCTCTCAACTGGGCCTCCTTATCAACGAGGCCAAGTCAGAACTCGAGGCGAAGCAGGTGATTTTATTCATCGGCGCAGCTCGACTCTCTTCGAGCCAGGCGCGGCTCGCGGACAGGGCGAGGTTCTTTCCTCCTTTGCCCGATCATTTCTGGTTGGGCAATTGCGCCCCTGCCGGGACTTCCCCGCCTCCTGGGTCTCATGGCGGCCTGTGCCAGCGTGGTCCGTTGGGCCCGCTGGAACATCGTCCCCTTCAGTGGGGACTGGCCAGCCAGTGGTCTAGCACTCACGATCCCTTGGACCAGCTTGTAGCCGGTGACACAGGGGATGTGGAATGCTCTCCAGTGGTGGACCGTTCCAGATCATTTGCAGGAGGGCATCCCGTTCGTCCGCCGAGCCGGCGGTCTCTCTGTCGACCGATGCCTCTCTGATGGGTTGGGGTGCCCATCTGGGGGACACCGGGCTCATGGCCTCTGGTCCCCGCGGGAGTCCCGATGCCACATCAACCTGCTGGAGCTCCGAGCGGTCCGCCTAGCTCTCACCGCCTTCGCTCCGTTCCTCCGGGGTCAAGTGGTCCGAGTCCAGACGGACAATACCACGACCATGCCTATCTAAACCGCCAGGGCGGGAGCGCTCATGCTTCTGTGCAAGGAAGCTCTCCGCATTTAGTCACTCGTCGCGCAGCCTGGAGGCGGATCTCCTAGCCATTCACGTGGCGGGGCCTCCAACACCCTGGCCGATGCCCTGAGCCGGATAGGGCTGCATCCCACAGTGGTCTCTCCTGCGGAGTAGTACAGCATCTGTTCTCCCTTTGGGGCACACCTCAGGTGGACCTGTTTGCCTCCATGGAGAGCGAAGCTGAGTCTGTTCCATGCCCGCCCCCCTCAGCAGGGCTCGCTGCAGGGGGATGCCTTCTCGAGGCAATGGACCCCGGGCCTCTTTTACGCCTTTCCCCCATTTCCCTTGATCCACAAGGTGCTTCTCAAGGCGAGGAGGGACAAGGCGCAGGTGATTCTGATAGCCCCAGACTGGCCTCGCCAGTTCTGGTACCCAGATCTCCTCAGTCTCAGCTCCAGGACTCATGGCAGCTTCCAGCTCGCCGGACCTGCTCTCAGTCAATCAGGGAAGGTGTTCCATCCGGACCTTCAATCCCTGCACCTGGACGGCCTGGTTCCTGGCTAGAGTTCCAGGCTTTGGGTCTTTCAGCCCAAGGTCCTCCAATATAGTTGAGGCGTCCGTGAGTCGACTGAAAATGCTATGCCTTCAAATGGAAAAGGTTTTCCATTTTGGTGTCAGGACAAGGGCTTGGACCCTTCCTCCTGTTCCTTGGCAAGCATCTTGGACTATTTATGGTCCCTTTCTAGTCAAGGGCTTAGGTCGGCGACCCTAAGGGTGCACCTGGCAGCCATCTCTGCTTACAGGCGCGGGCGGGAAGCAGTCGGTGGCGCAGGAGAAGGTGGTCTGGCGCTTTCAAAGGCCTGATCACATTTCCCTCAGTGCAGGAACCCCCACCTCCGTGGGATCTACTGCTGGTACTGGCAAAGCTCATGGGCAAGCCATTCGAACCTATGCACAGGTGTGCTCTCTCACCTGTCGTGAAGACCGCCTTCTTGGTGGCTATCCGTCAGCCAGAAGGATGGGGAGGCTCCAGGCGCTTTCCATCGAGTCTCCTACCTGGTCTTCCACAGGGACAAGGTTGTCCTCTCCACCAGAAATTCCTTCCGAAGGTGGTGTCGAGTTTCACCTTAACCAGGTGTTGACTCTGCCGGTGTTCTACCCCAATCCACACTCGGAGGCCGAATATAGGCTCCATACTCTGGACCTAGAAGAGCTTCGCTTATTATAAGGCGCACGGCTGGAAATTCGGGGAGAGGTTCCTTAGCTATTTTTGTCACCTCGCTGAAGCCGCATCTGGCAGACCTGCAGCCAAGCGGACGATAAGCAGGTGGGTAACCTCCTGCATAGATCTCTGCTATAAGTTGGCGGTGGAGCCTCCCAGAGGATAAGAGCTCATTCTACCCATCATACTGCTGCAGCAGTGGCTGCTTCCAGGGACGTCCCTATCCAGGAAATCTGCAGGGCTGCTACCTGGAAGTCAGCAAACACCTTCATTACCCACTACCACATCGACCTTGAGTCACGCTGGGATGCTGGTTTGGGGCCTCGGTTCTCAGTCTCTCTTTCCCAAGTAAGTATATAGAAAGGTGTCGTCTTGCCTCCTCCTCCGGAGAACTGCTAGGAGTCTGCCAATGAGTGTGGATGAACAACATATCCATGTCTAAATAGAGTTACTCACCTGTAACAGGAGTTCTAGGAATGGTATATATTTGTTCATCTGTTTCTCCAAACCTCCCGGCTTGACGCACAACCCTGGAGCTTCATGCGCGGCAGATCTGGCGTCATGGGGCGAGCCGAGAGTTATACCACCGGGTGGGTGGGAGGAGCAAGCTTGAAGACCTTCCGGCAAGATTTAAAGCGGCAAGGATACTGCCAATGGTGTGGATGAACAACATATACCATTCCTAGAACTCCTGTTACAGGTGAGTAACCTGTATTTATGTCCCCCCATCCCTCCACCCTGGCAGCACTCCACACTCACAGCACCCAGTTCATAAAAGGAAGAGGTGACTGGTAGAAACCTGCTCTCCTCCACGGCTGGCCACCTCTCATGAGTGAAAACGCTTGCACTCTTGCTCTCTCTGTGTAGTAAAAAACAGCTGTCATGATCAGCTGGTTTTACAATACAAAGAGAACAAGAGCACAAGTATTTTCATTCATGACAGGTGGCCTGCCTGGGGGGGGGGGTGTTGTGCTGGTCACATTCTCCTATTAAGAATTTGGTGCTGGAGGGTAGGAGTGGGGTGCTGCAAGGGTAGAGGGGTGGGGGAACATAACTGATTTTGTTTATTTTTATGCACAAATAACAGCTGCACGATAAGAAAGATGGCGGCTAGCCATGGAGGTTGGCGGGTTGTGCCGGTCATCCATAGAGTGGGTTTATTTGATCTTTTCCTAATTTGCTGATACAGGGTGGGGGTCAGGGGTTACATTTTACTGTTTTTTTTTGTTTTATTTTTGTTTTTTTGGTGCTGGGAAGGAGGAGGATTTTTTTTTTATTATTTTAAATGGGCTCTGAATTCAGATACCTGAATGTTTGGCTGCCGAATACAAATATTTGGCCAAATAGTTGGAAAAAGGTATTCACACAGCCCTACTAAGCAAGGATTGTAGGTGATCTGGCTTAGCTGAAAAAAAAAAAAACATCCATCCATGGGAGTAGACATTAATTTCCAGAGGTGTTCAGCATTCTGTGCTGCCAGGTCAGGATACCTCAGATAGATCTTTTTTTTTTGTATTTTTATTTTGCTCTTTTTGGCGCCGGATCCGAATAAGGCTCATCCTCCGGCCCTGCACCCACCACCCCTGAGACTTACCTAGGGTGGTTGTTTTCCCTGGCTTGCGCCTCCCCCCCCCCCCAGGCTGGGGCCACCAAGTAGGCATGGTCCCGACAGAATTAGAGCCCAGTTCCCAGCGGACGTCTCCACTGCTGTTCCTCTCTGGCATACACCCCAGGGCAGGGCTGCAGGGCGGGCTGTTCCCTGTGGCGTCAAAGTTCAGTTTCCAGCCAAGGGTCCTGGGGTGGTAGAGATGGGGAGTCATACTGTGGTTGGCATTTTGCCAGTTATTATCCCTGAGGAGGTATGGCATGCAGTGATGTGTGGCTCGTAAGCGCCGACATCCAGCATGCCTCCCAACAATGCGAACTCTGGCTGCAGCTACCCCCACCCTCCACAAGAGGTCAGATTGGTGCCGGATGCTTTCTCCCCTCTCCTGGAGAAGAGCAGTCCACGGGACGCTCGATCCCCATCCGGCTCTCCGACTCCCAGGGTCCATTTCCAAACCTGGGGCATTGACGTCGTAGGTGGAAGACACTACTGCTGCGCCAGTGAGCCAGTAGAGATACATCTCTTTGCGTCCAGCAAAAATGCCCAGGTCCGTAGATTCTTCATTCAGTTTCAATGCCTGCTGGCAGAGGTAGTGGATGCCCTATCACAGAGGTGGAATTTCAAAACAGTGTACCTGTTCTTTTCAATTTCTCTAATTGCAGGAGTACTACAAAAGATCAGACGGCCACAAGGAGGTTTCCTCTTGATAGTGCCAGAGTGGTCAAGAAGACTGTGGTTCTTGGATCTGACGAATCTAGTGACGGGGGAGCTATTCTGGCTTCCATACCACAGGGACCTCCTGTGCCAGGGTCTTGTGCCTTGTGCTTTGTCAAAACCTTGGAAGAAGAGACGCCTGTTAAAACGGGGTTTTTCTTCTGAGGTTGTTGACACTCTTTTGTCATCCAGGAAGCCCTCTGCATCTGCGTCTTTGACATGACAGGTGGGATATGTATTGTGAAAGGTAGAAGAAATGTTCCAGTATATACTAGGGAGTAGGGTGACTGAGACCTCACAGGCAGTGTAGTTTCAGATTTGTGAATTGTCTCATTAACGTGTTTGCAGTTTCCGTATTATCAGTGATCAGGTTATCATCTTATTCAATAGTGGGGGGGAGGGGGTGGTTTTTAGGAGATTTTTGCCCAGGATAGAGTATATAAAGTACCTGCCAAGAGGTTTTGTGAATTCCTTGACCATTTTGACCCTGCAACTAAGTCTTTTTTTGGTTACACCCAGAACAGAGTTCTTGTGTATTCTTCCCTGTGTACACCACTGGGTGGGTATACCTCAGACCAATGGCGTAGCATGAAATTCACCTTTGCTTCAAGCATTCATAATTAAGTTTTAAAAAGTTATAGCACGGGTTGTGCATTCTAAGTCTCATTAATGGCCTTTTATATAATTTTGCATTAAGAATCATATGATGCATATAACTGTCTTTTACTGTTAGACAATAATCCCTGTTGATCAAGTTAATGTTTAGAATTCAAAGATTTCCCTAGTCTCTGTTTTCCAAGTGCCATCTGGCATACCCACTTAAAATTCTGTGCACTCTTCTCAGGGTACCCAATTTGAAAAGTTAATTTCTTTCCCTGGTTGTGTATCTGTAAGGAGCTTTTGCCTTCGCTTCCTGACATCCTACATGTTGGTTAGGTCTGTTTATCTCACTAAATTGTTACCATAGGAAAAAAAACAGAAATTATAAACCGTTTGTATTCTCATGGTAAATGTGTATATACTTATTCAAGGAGGTTTCAGAAGCATAAGATTAAATATGGAGATTGTTAACATTTTGACTTTGTGCCTCTGTGAATATTTATCAGCATCCTAATGCATTGTTCATTACTGGACTTGTGCAGTAGATTAGGGAAACCTTATTACGGTCTTTGGAGTTTACCCTGTGAATATTTATTATAGATTTCAAGAGCTATTCGATCAAAAGAGGTGTTTGAGAATGTTTTAAGATTAAAGAGAGTGTTTTAAGATTAAAGAGAGATGTTACCCATAGGGATACACACTGGATGTGGTTCTTATATGGTTTACCTCTGTGTAAACTAGATATTTGTTTAAAGAAATTAGAATTATGAATGGTATTTGAAATCTGCAAGATCGATGCTTGAAAAAGTAATTCAAAATATAACAGCAGATCAGACTGACAGCCCTGAGAGCAGTGAAGTGGAAGTCTCCTAGATCTTTTCGGACAGCTATGTGTGAACTGACATTCATTTTTAGTATTATCAAAATGAGATGACTGCTGAATATAACTTCTCTGGGAATTGGAGTGCTCGGTGGGGAACAGGCTGCTTCGAAAAACGTCAGGGCTGTGCTCCTTTGCTGAGAGACCAGTCCACAGTGGACTGCAGGACGCACATTTGTTGTCAAATCGAATATTGATGTTAGCTGTTTTTTGTCATTCCCCTTGCCATTAATTATTGCATCCAAAAACAATGGCACGCTTGAGGGTGTTTTCCTTTAGAAGAGACTGGGGAGTCAGTTAATAGAAAGAAATGCTGTTTTGTACACAGGACAATAGACAAGTGCTGTTTTTTTCGTAAATATATCTGTATTGAAAAAATAGGATGAGCGCCTGAAGTAATGTAAGTTGAATTACCTGGGTGGCCTGTTATGTTGACAGGGAAATTATGGTATTGCAGTAACTGTATTTAGCTTTGTTCCCCGTAACAACGTTATTGTGTGACACATCTGATGTCTGCAGATTTGGAGTTTTGCACTATTAAGTTCTTCATCTCTTCTCCAGCTAATATCTTTTACGTTGTGCTGATTAAAATTTAAAAACAGGATACATTAATTAAAAAAAAGTGAAAAAAGAGGAAATCAAATTTTAGACAGGTTTGTAAAATTATTTTCAGATAGGTCCTTTTAGACCAATCAAAGTTTTCCATAGAAACTAATCTTGACGTACCACATGTGTTCGGAGACAATATAGCCATCCACACAAGTACCAGAGCCACAAAAAAAATCAAACCTGGTTTTATATAGGGCAAACTCCTACTTTTATTTTAATTCACAGATTTTCTGTTTCCTACCTCCCCTCCAGTTAGTCCTGCTAGCTTGGTTGGGCCGTGTTTTCATTAACTCACAGAATCCTGTCAGCAGAAGAGAAGACCATTCAGCCTATCCAGTCTACCCAAAAGAGACATCTTCCCTGGTTCCGGTCCGGTCTGTTGCCCACCCTGCTACCTACCAACCCAGACCCTGACTACTGGTAAAACCACAGATCTTGCCTCTCTGCTGTTTCTCAGGTCAGATGGGGATGCCACAATGAAATATGTCTGCAGTGATGATGTCAGAGGTGGGAGAGTGGTGGCATGAGTTGGGATCAGAATTTATGATGCAGGACCAGAATGGGAGTCAGTCATCATTAGTGGTTTTAGGTAGGATATGTTCCTCCTTTTGTGGGAAAGCCCTCCAAACTTCCCCAAGACATCATGCATCAGCTGCCATTCTCAGTAGTGTAGCAAATTCCCAGAAGGCCTGGGCGCAAGGCGATGTTACAGAGCACCTCCCCAGTTTTGAATAAACATCAAAATTATGATTTTGGCCCCTCAAACCTTGTGGGCCCTGGTGCTGCTGCAACCCTTGCACCCTTGTAGCTACACCCCTGGCCATTCTCACACTGGCCTGTGATGTAGGAGCTGACTTTGCATGATCTCTAATGGAATCATGGCTCCTCGCTAGCCACAGGAGGCTCTGCAGAACTGACAGCCACAACCCCACCTCTGCAGCATACTCAAAGCCCCACCATCCTAGAGTGTGGTAGTTGGGATTCAGATGTTGGACTCTCCATGTGCAGGAAAGCACACTACCAGCCTGCACCTCTGGGCCCTCTGAACCCTACACATTTAGATTTCATTAGGTTTGTGAGACGTTATGTAAAGTTCTGATTTTTGTCACCAAATGTGTAGGTCCTGACAACTTGTTGGTTTTCTTGTCTTACAAGTATTTACTTTTTCTTGCTTTAAGTTATGTTGTATACATGTTCCATGGTAATTAAATTATTTTTAGAACCTTGAACGACAAGACCTAATCCGAATTCAAAGCACAAGTTCTGTTTGGATTGGATTCAGTCAAAAAAATTCTGCTGGATTTTTGAAAACAGGTACAGTGCCTGTGTCAATCCTTACAAGCACCATACCCAAATGCTGGAGCTGCACCCAGTTTTCTAATACTGGATGCAGTTAGAAGCACTTGGGACCTGCTTTACAGCAGATGCCAGATTGGCTGCAAGCTGCTTCTGGAAGCATGCAAGAGGCACTGGTATTGCCACATGCTGTACCACGGAAATGTGGACTGGCAGGAATCTATTGATGCAAGGGATGAAAACTCCTGTTTTTTGTCCGGTATACATAGGTCTGATGCATCTGGGACTTGTGACAAAAACTGAGCTTTGTAAATCTGGCTTGTTATGTTCATATGTTTATGTTTTAAGTTTACCCACGCCTACTTTTATCAGAAAAAAAATCTGACTGTTTTGCATTACTTTCTGTTTCATCTGATATAGCGCTGTCAGGTTTAGTCAGTACAGGAGACATAATGCCATGCCTGCATGTGGACACATATTGACAGACAGCTACTGACGAGTGTTGTGCAGCTAGTGCACCGTACAATTAGCAAGGCTCAGATATTGCAGTATCAGAATGTATCCAATCAGTTCAGCCTGCATAATGGATAGTTGGTTATCTGTTCTGAATCAACTGGAAGTCACACTGTCGAAACTATTGGGATTGGGTAGTATCTGCACAACCCTTCTATGAGATAGAAATTAAATGTTGGTGGGGAAGAGACTAAGGGTCAGGAAAGCAACTAGGGCCAGAGTAAACAATGTCTGTGCATCTATGCATCTCTGCACGTACATGAATATTGGTAAGGAATGTAGTTACGTGCACCAGATTCTGACCACCTGCACTTGGGAAAGGAAATCCATAATGTGCCAGTATTGGCTTGTTGGTGTCATGTGTTTTCACAAACATTTCATTAATTACGGTAATTTTAATTAGTGTTAGAAATGCCATGGTTAAAACAGTCTTATGACTGTCCCACTGTGTTCCCTAGCTGCTGTTTTTCATGCATCTGTATGTTAAATCTCTTCCTAGACGTAGCCCACCCTTCCTCAAACAGCACAACTCAATGTAAATGACTTGTCACTGACCCCTGACATGCTGGTAAATAACCTGCTGTCAGTCTTGCTATAAACTGCTACCTGCACAGACCTAGAAGCAAGGGAAAAGATAACAGGGAGGCCATAGCTTAAAGGTGACCTGCAAAGAAGCTGTGCAATCTGCTCCTGTCCCCACATACCTTCTAATACTACTGCAGGAATCCAGGGCTGCAATCATCATTATTTTTAAGGCCAAGGTTAAATTTTGGTAAAGTGCCAAAACTTACAGCAGAACACAGAAGCGTGGAATGGGTCCCGATTGATTGGCCGTAAGTGCTCATGGGTATTAAACCTATTTAGTGATGTGTCAAACACCACTGCTCTTATGGTAGCAGCAGTACCGGGTAGTATATTATACTTATTTTATTGCTTCCAGTAGGGTCCTGATACCCAAAATTTATTTACAAGAATGACAGACTGTTGCTATAAGTAATATCAAGGCTGTGGAAAAATGATATGTAAAGGGAAGTAATGGGGAGACAGAATTTCTGTGGATGCAGCTCATATGGCCTCAAGCAAGAAACTAAGTCTGGGGTTATCTGTAGGCCACCAGGACAAGGAGAAGCAAGGGACAGGGAACTTAGGGGAGTGGCAAAGGTGGAGGTAGTAAAGGTGGGTGACCCACTCCTGGGGGCCAAGTCCACTGAGCTCACAGTGCCCACCCCTAAGTGCAGTCCATGACAGGGGGAACCCGAATATCCTCCAAGTTTCCTTCTAGAGTGCTCTCCAAGTTCACGACTGAACACCTGCCATGAGGACCCTGGGCTTCCTCTGTATTCTGGGTAAGGGCACAATGCAGTCTCAAGTCTTAAGCCAGGTGAGAACTCTCCTCGGTTGCTGTACTGGGGGAGAGGGGAAGCTCTTTAGGATTTGCCGTTATAAACCTGATTGTGTCCTCTCCCATGGGGTGTGCAGCACCCAGTTCCCCCTTACAGACTCCTCTCAAGACCTGTGTATTCTCCCCGACTTAAGTCACACAAATATTCCCTTTTCAGGATCCTAGACTGGGTAGTGAATGGTCACACCTTGCACTAACCAGGTTGGTCTCAGAATTGAATAAACGTTTTAACCTTTACATACACAAAATCACTCACATTGAGTTTTAAAAGCAAATTGTTTTTACTAAATCTAAATGATTATCATACAGACTTTACAAACAAAAGATTTAGGCCTTGTTCAGACTAGGGTATTTAAAACGGATTAAGCAGCTTAAACCGTTTTAAAGTTGCCCTAGCACGGTTTGCGTTCGCTCTTAACACGCATTGTAATCCGTTTTTTAAAACTGTGTTTAAACCCTGATAAGACTAGGCTTAAATATGGTTTTAAAAACATTTCAGAAGTTAACTCGGATTTATCTGAAGTGCGGACGCTCAAGCATGGTTCCCCGTCATGAAGCTGAATGTCCCCACATCTGAATCAGTTGCCAGGTAATTCGGTGCAGAGGCAATAGTGCAGATGCTGTAAACCGTTTTTAATAACGGTTTACAACACGCTGGCAGCAGTGCAGATGCTAGAACATGGATGCTACAGCACGGTAATTAATTCATTTTAAAAAACGGTTTCCCTTACCATGTTGTAGTGTGAACACAGCTTTTGAAATGTGGTTACAGAATAACAAAATAAAAGGTGGAAATATACATGCAAAAGCTCACTATAAAAATTTTAAATGTCTATTTTCTACCTAGTATGTGGGAATTTAGAAATCCAGAAAACAAATGAAGTTTGCAAAAGTTTCAGTCCTTCTGTAGCATACATTGGTTCTTAGTCTGTCTCTGTGGCAGTCTTGCTTGGTGTGTGACAGGAAGAGTGTCCCATTAAAAAGTTTGCCACATTCCCTGCTCTGAAGGCTTTAAATAACTTTTGGTACATGCAGTCTGTAACTCTGGTGGTCTTATCTTTCTGCGCCAGCAGGGGTCTGTCACAATTTTTAAGTGAACCCTATTATTGGTTAGTTAGATTCTCTTACAGTTCCAATATCCTTTGGTCTTCCCTCATCCCTCCTGACTTCTTCTAAATGGAGATACATTATAATACCTGAGGTGTATTTACACTACACTTCCAGTGTAGATATCCCTCTCCTGTCTGCCAGCTCATAAAATGAAATTACACCAGGACAGTTCCTAGAACCTAAAGCACATTTCCTTTGAAGTGTAAGGGTTTATAATAGGTGGATGGCTTCTGCCACCTCCCTGAGTTTTATGACTGTCTTCCTTTTGATTAGCTGACAAGGGAAATCCATCCCTTTGAAATGGACTCTTAGGTTCCTGTCTAAACAGCCTATTCTCAGTTCACATGAATGTCAAATATTTTGCAAGACCTTCTCTCTTTCCTATGACCTTTTTAGTGAACTGGGCATTCTTTTAGCAACCCTTAGTTTTGGCCTGTTTAGAATTTTTAAACATAACCAAGTTCCTCTGCATGTATTGTAACCCTTTTAAAACATAAACAAAAATCACAGAAAAAAATATAATAGCAATATGTCTGCAATTATTATTATTTCCGCAGTGGCAAAATTGCTACATTCTGAACCTGCCAGATATTGTTTGGGATTTTCCAGCTGCCATGAGCACCAGAAGTCCGGCCCTGCTTGATAAATTCAAGGACTGTGTGCTGGTGCAGCTGGTTTAGGAACCCACCAGCCAGAGTGTCATTTTTGATGTGGTGCTCACTAATACAGAGGTGGTAGGAGATGTGCAAGCAGAGGAGTCACTAGGGCCAGCTACCATAACTCTGTTTGTTTCAAGCTATCTTTTGGGACCAGATGGCCCCAGTCCAGGGCTGAGGCCCTTGATTTCAGAAGGGAGAACTTCAACCGGATGAGGGAGGTGGTCTGGGACAAGTTATTCGGGCTAGATGGTAACAGAGACAATTGGAGAGATGGGATGCAATTTAAGGGGGCCAGTCTCAAGACATCCAAATTATGGATGAGAACAGTAACAAAAATAAACGGGTACAAAGAACTAATATGGTTCTGGAAAAGGATCATGGTCGTAGTGAGGGACAAAAAAGGTCTTTACCAGATACAAGGAAATGCAGGGGGAGGAAGAATGGAAGAATATAAGTTGAAAACCAAGGAAGCAAATAAAGCTGTTGGGAGGGGTAGACACTGAGCTGGGTACTGTGGAGGGGTCACGGAAAAGCAGTTCTTCAGGTATACTAGAGGAAAAAGAAAGGAGGGGAGATTCTTAAGCTATCTGACGGAGTTAGGGTACTAGAAGAGGACGTGTAAAAGGGAACAGTCCTTAACGATTACTTTTGCTCTGTCTTCACAATGGAAGACTACGAGCCCCTGCCAGACAGTGGCATCAAGGGGGCCGTAATGGGGGTCCTGGCAATGAGGCAGCCAGTATTTACCAGCTAAAAGGTACGGAAAGGGCTAGCAGCCCTAAAGATAGATAAGGCCCATGGGGCCAAATGGGATACATCCAAGGGTACTCAAGGAACTGGCTACAGAACTGGCTGAACTCCCAGTAGGACTATTCAGTAGCTCATTACAGACAGAGGGAGTTCTGAATGACTGGAGCGTACTGGATGTAGATGCACTCAATGTGGGGGGGGGGGCAAGGAGCAAGCAAGTTACTACAGACCTGTCAGTCTTACCTATGTTGTGGGTAAACTGATGGAGTCATTTGTCAAAGAGGACCTTGTAGACTGCCTGGAGAGCAACAGTCTCCAGGATAGTAAACAGTATGAGTTTGTGGCAGGGCGGGCTTGTTAGTCCCCTCTGATAGTTTTCTTTGACTGGGTGATGAGGATATTGGATTGGGGCCGCTCCGTGAATTTACTCTATTTCAGATTCAGCAAGGCCTTTGGCTTGGTGCCTCACAGATGATTTGCTGAAAAAGCTGGAGGCTCTGGGTGCAGCAAGGGACATAGTACTAAGGGTAGGAAATTGATTGGAGGAGAGGCAGCATAGGGCTGTGATCAGTAGTATCAAATCAGAAGAGAGGGCGGTCAGGCGTGGGGTGTCACAAGGATCCGTCCTGGGTCCTATCCTCTTCAATATGTTCATCAGCAACTGTGGAGAAGGAATCTGGGGCAAGTCATGTCTCTTGGCAGATTACACTAAGCTCTGTGGGAGGGTAGTTAGTGGTGAGGGAATTAGGGAGATGAAGAGTCACCTGCAAAAACTAGAGAGGTGGTGTAAGGTTTGGCAGTTGAAATTCAGTGCCAAAATGTGAAAGGTGGTAGACCTAGGGAACAAGTACCCAAGTACTGAGTACTGAATGGGAGTGCTAAAACTGAGTACTATGGCTGTGGAAAGGGACCTAGGAATCATCATTAGTGATTCCCTTTAACAGTCAAACCAGTGCAACGAGGGCTATAGTATGGCAAATAGGATGCTCAGATGTATCAAAAGGGGTACTGACATAGACAAAAAAGAGATATTACTACCACTTGATAGAGCATTGGTGAGGCCACACCTGGAGTACTATGCCCAGTTCTGGAGCCTCACCTCAGGAAAGATAAGGGCAGGCTAGAGATGGTGGATTGATGAGTGACCAGGATGATTCAGGGCCAGCAAGACAGATCCCATGAGGATCTGCTCAAGGCACTGAACATGTGCTTGCTGGAGATCAGACAAGAGAGGAGTGGTATAATAGAGACCGTCAAGTTTCTGAAAGGAATAAACAAGGTGAACTACGAGGAACTATTTAGCATGAGTAACAGTTCATTGACATGGGGGCACAAGTGGAAAGTGATGGAAAGGAGATTCAAGAGGGATATAAGAACGTTTTATTTTACAGAGATGGTTGTGGAACAGTCTTCCAATCAAGGTGGTGGACACCAGGACCATAAATTGTTGTCCCAGGGTCTGACAGGAAACTACAAGTAGACTGGATGCACCATTGGTCTTTTTCTGCTGTCATTATCTGTGTTTTTGTGTTTCAATAAGCCTGTCAGCTTTACCTCCATCATAAGTAAGCTGATAGAGACCATAGTGAAGGAGGGTTTGGTGACCTGCCTTGTTGATAATAGACTACAGGATTAAAAGCATTACAGGTTTGTCTCAAGCAAGTCTTGCCAGAGAAACCTGTTGCTGTTTTTCGATTTAGTCACCAAGGAGAAGATAGACAGGAGATAGGCAGTAGATCTGCTGTACTTCAGCTTCAGCAAGGCCCTTGATTTGGCACCACACAGGAGGCTGCTGAAGAAGTTGGAGGGCTTGGGAGTTGAGCAGGCTGTTGTTAGGTGGGTAGGTAACTGACTAAGGGGGAGGCAACAGAGAGTAGCAATTAACGAGGTTAAATCAGGGGACAGAAAAGTCAAGAGCAGAATGCTGCAGGGATTGCTCATGAGATCTGCCATAATTAATATGTTCATAAGCAACACTGGGAAGGGTATCCAGGAAAAGTTGTGTCTCTGTGCTGACAATAAAAGCTGTGCGGCAGAGTGAATCTCAAAGAAGGGGCGTGGGAGTTCTTGAAGGACCTAGAGAAACTAGATGAATGATCTAAGGTGCGGCAGTTAAGGTTCATTACCAAAAAGTGCAAAGTAATACACTCAGGTAGACGGAATCTGCACATACTGTAGACTGCTGGATGGGAAGAGTTAGACTGGCCACTTCAACAGAGAGAGACCTGGGGGTCATAATCAGTAGGTGCTTTTACACGGTGCTTACTTGAATCTCTGGCTCCATGGCGGGGTTTGTTCCACTCCATGTGCTGTGCTCAGAGTCCCATTGTACACACAGTTCTGGTATTGCTCTATTGGCTCTTTCAGTGTTTTCCGAGCAGCCAAGAGAGCACGACATTTACTGGCCAGTGGTGGTAGGAGCAACGTGTTCTGACCTCTGTTTCCAAAATGGAACTTTGGACAGCGAGTCTACCTGGGTGTATCATAAAAGTTATCAGTTCAATGCCAAATCTATTTTGGGCCGATTTTCCCTGATAAATTCTGTTGAAAGCATTAGAAAATTCATCCCGGTGGATTTGTATGCATTATTTCATGTGCAGTGACTCTGAGGACTCAAAGTACCTTTTCCACGCATAACCTCGGACTCCACGTAAATTAACGATTACAACTCTATGGGAATTAATTTTTGAATGCTTTTAACAGAATTCGTTAGGGAAACTCCTCCCAAAATAAATTATGCATTGACCCTTATAAGTGTTTAGTGCATTCCAAGAGGAAAAAATATGGGTTTAATTCATCGGAACCCTGCCTGTGATTGTGAATGAGTTTTCATATTGCCTTCTAATCTTTCACATGAGGATATCACGGGACAGAAGCGAGCAGGACGACGTGAGTATATGGTGGTGCATAACGGTACAAGAGTCGGCGAACCCAAGAAAGCAGAAAACACGTAAACAGCAAGTGTTCACTTTTGCTGTGGAGCGGGTCGCCTGTACACGCCACTTTCATAATGTTGCAGTTGATCTGTAACTCTGATAATGATACAGACCACTGCAGGTAAAAAGGCCGAATGACTCCTTGAAGCAAACAAGTCAATGAAGAATGCAAGGCATCAAGGGTACTGAGTTGTGTAGGGAGGGGTTTTAACTGTAGGAGAAGTGAGGTGATTATGCCACTGTACACATTCCTGTTGAGGCCTCATTTGGAGTACTGTGCCCAGTCCTGCAGACCTCACCCGAGGAAGGACATCGACAGACTAGAGTCTGTGCAGCAAAGGGTCACCAAGACGATTCAGGGCCAGCAGGGCAGACCCTTTGCTGAATGACTGGACTGAGGCCCTAAACATGTATTTGCGAGAGGCCAGGTGGTAGTGGCAAGGACAAGATTGAAACATTTAAGTTTCTCAGGGGGTATAGACATAGTAAACAGTGAGGACCTATTTAGAAGAAGTAGAGATACATTCACTAGATGGCATGATGTGGAGGTTGATGGGGGGGCAAATTCAGGAGAAACGTGAGAAGTTCAAGTTCATCAAGAGGGTGGTGGAACCATGGAACAGACTGCCAGCGAAAGTAGTGAGGGCAGCTAACCTTAACAGGTTTATTTAAACACAGTTGGGGGAAGGCATTCTCCAAGGAGGGGGCAGCAAGGGTATGAGGAGTGGGGAAGCAGGGAGGAAGGAATACAGCCCGTCAGGGCAGTAGATCAGTGGTGTGAGGTGGTATAGTAAGGGCAGACTTGATGAACCTGCGGTCTCCACCTGCCATCAAATTGTGTGTTTCTATTGTTCCATCTGCTTTACACATTAATACTGCTTTCTATCACAGACAAGACTGAATTAAAAAAAAAAAAGTTTGTTAGTGCTGAAAAAAAAGGGGTCAAAGTTGAATGTTTTGTTAGGTAGTTTCCTGTTTCAGTCTGTAATGTGGAACTTGTATCCTTGGAAGGTGTTTTACCTCCAATGCTGCTAAAACCTACTAAAACAATAAATGAAAATAGGTAGGTAGCTACATACTGTAGATGTTTATGGATAAAGACGCATGGTTCATCCATTTTGCAGAGTAAACAGAAGAAAAAAATATATACTCCAGCTTAAGAATATGACTTTTGTTGAAGATGGCAAGATATGACATTTGAGAGAAAAAATTCACTATTTCTAGCATGCATGCGTTAGTGATTTGCCTACAGAAGAGGCTGCATGCAGCTGACCTGGAGGTGTGGAGCACAGAGGCACTCTGCGCGATACCTCCTGCCATGCCATGCCAGTGACTCAACTGGGGAATGAGCATGAGTTGCCAGGGGTTAGCGGGGGCAGGAGAGGATCGACGGACTGCTCTCCTCTCCCAGGGAGGAGTGGCTTGTTAACCTGTCCTTATGAGGCCTGGTGGCGGTGCAACTGTGAGTGGGTCAAAGAGAGGAGCCGTCATGACGTGCAGCATGTGTACCTCCACTTGCACACCAGTAGCATGTCTGACAGCAGGGACACAAGGGAGAAAAATGGAAAAGCGGACCCACTCCCTGTTGGCTTATGCTGCCAGCTGATTCCCCGATACATCTGGATTATGTAGTGGGGGCAGCCTCACTTCTCTGCGCCTGCCACAGGGGGCAATCCATTGGAGACATTCACCCACTTGACTGGTGAGGTATGCGATGGCTGGAAGGAGCAGGGATAGGGCTGAGAAGATAAAAAGCATTATCAGGGAAAAAAAAGAAAGAAAAGGTTGCATGCACTTCACACCATGCCTAACCTCTGGGTAGTCTCCAGAGCCTCAGCAGTTCAGTTTCAGTTGCTGTCTGGGATGCAGCTGCAGTTGTAATTTCAGTCTCCTGTTTTTTTTTTTCATTTAATCAAATGTAAGTCATTAGCAAAGCTGCACACTCCTCACTGTCAAACTATCTTTGTTGGTAAAGCACAGTGCAGTCTTGCACAAGAGATGAGTGAAAGCCATCTCGCGCTTACTTTGTTTTGCTTACACGACTGCTATGATTTTTGACAAGAACGAGTGATGTTTCAAGTAGTAGTAACAATACTGTGATTAATGTCATAGTCTAGTCTGTCTCAGCTTGACTGGAAATGTCCGCTGCCATTTGATGCATTCAGTCAGCCCAGGTAGTGCGAGGAAGGGTCTAGGCACTTAAATTGAGCACCAGGTAGCAGCACCACAGCTCAGCATAACAGCTGTTAAAAAAAGTAATTCTGTCTTCTGAGAGAAGAAATAAATCTCTTTTGTCATCCGCATACTATAATAGATGCCCTGAGAATACTCTTACTATAACTGCAAACAGACATGACCTGCTTCACTCCATATCAGTGCTGGCATATTTCCTTTTTTAAAACTTTTATTTTTTATTCATTTTAATAAAATGAACAGAGTCATTACACGATTCAGAGTTTAGGATACACATATCATATACCTTTCCTGCATCAGTACCGTCAAAGTAATCAACTAAAGAAAATGTTTTTTTTTTTTTGGTTGCATTGGTTCATGGATCTTGTTTTGGGGGTAGGCTGTTTTTAGTGGTCTCTTGTGTTGGCACATACAGCGTAACATTATGGTTTTTATCTCCTTACAAAATTAGTGTACGGACTTATTAATGTCTATTTATAACATAGTTTACCAGGTGAGCAAACTAGGTGTGGTTTAGGGGGAGTATGCATTTTGCTGTGGCACTCAGCTACAGTAGGGATACAAATGTTTATTTTCTAAATATTTTTTTTTTAAATTCTGTTTCTTTAAATGTATGTGCAAGTTTTAGTGCTTTCTGAGTCTTTGACTTCATTTCCCTTCTCTAAGCTTTTCACTTTCCCTGTGTATTTTGTATCTTTTACTTGCTTTGTTCATTATTTTTTTGCAATTTCTGTTATGCTGCTTTTTTTATTGTTCTATCTCGTCTACCGAATTCATTTCTAACCCCTTTCATTTTTACTGTTTGTTCGATTTTTCTCAGTTTTTTCCTTCATTTCCTGAGGTTTCTGTTTTATTTTCTTGTTTTCTTTGTTTGCCCTTTTCTTCTCTGTTTGCAATTCTATTCCTCTTGTTATACTCTTACAGTATATACTCATTAATATATATAAACAATTTTTTTTTTTTATTATTCCTATTTATTCGCCAGCTGCTGCGACTACCGGCGGGGGCATCCAGCCGCCGGCCCTGTCCGTGGTGAGAGCACCAGGCTCACTTAACATGATAGTGGATCCGGCACGGCCGTTGCCGGTCCGCTGGAGGGTCCCCCCACACCCTATCCAACCAGCCCAGCACCTCCTCAGTGCAATTCCACGCGAGTCCTCCCGGCAAGGCATGGTGCGGCCATCAGGCTGCATGGTCGTGCCCAGCCATTTTCCACCTAATTTTTGACCCCACTGGAGCACGGGCATGCAATGATGTCCGGGCACTGCATGCCGACATCTGCCGTGCTCCCCTTCACATATCCACCAGCCTGTAGTGCCACTGGGCATCCCCAGGGGCCGCTATGGAGCAGTGGATGTCCCCAACCCTCCCCAGTATCAGGGGAGCAGTCTATGGACACTCGATCCTGATCCTCCCCTGCCGACCCACCGATAACCCGAGTCCGTTCCTGAACCTGGGTTGCCGGCATGGTGCAGGGTGTGGCGTCCAGCGCCTCAACCCTCAGCACCACCGGACCGGCATTGTATATAAACACATTTGATGGACTAGAGACAGAAAAAGACATGGGGATTATACAGATGAGAGGCTGAGCATGATGGGTAGAATGCATCTGCTGTCGAGAAGGCTGGACTACAGCTGGGCTGAATCAAAAGAGAGATGACCAGCAGAGCAGGAAGAGTAATCCAGCCACTTTACATGGACCTGGTCAGTATACAGCTGGAGTAATGCATGTAGTTCTGAGCACCACAATGAAAAAAGTCTCAAGTCAGTCAGGAGGGTGCAACACAACGTCACAAAAATGCTCACATGTATGGAGGACAGAAGTTAGGAGGAGAGGCTATAGGCCCAGAACATGTTAACCTTGGAGGAAAGAATGCTGAGGGAGATATGATCTCCATGTTTTGCATGTAGTACATTATAGTATCAACAATTAAAGTACTGGTGTACTTTAGCAGGACGTGGGGACAGGACCTGAAGCTCAGAGGTGGTCAACATAGAGGCAACATTAGGAAACACTTTTTTTCTCAGAGGGTGGTGAACCTATAGAACAGCCTACCAACGAGACAGTGGCTATGAAGACAGTACAGGCCTTCAGGGTAAGCCTCGACACATTTCCGCTTAGCGAGGGAATCACCTGGTACCCTGGGTAACAGAGTGTGGGATAAATCTGTACATGTTCTGCATAGTATACTTGTCCACATTAAAAACAAAACAAAAAACACCTTCCACTATGTGGGGCTGTCCCCCATTAGCACTTTCAGTGTTTATTAGCAGTGTTTTGCTTACCACGTTGGTAAGTAATCGGGCTGATCCTGCCATGCTGCTTCTGGTCCTGAATAGAAACAAAGCTACGGAATGGCACAGTGGAGGAGCAGCTCCATGGATTCAGTGTTTTATTAATAGCCTATGAGTATGACCATCTCTGGTTTGCTTGTTGCTGGTCCCACTCCTCTCTGGATATTATGTATAAATCGCAGTACCTTGAAGCCGATTTTTTGTCTCGTGTAATTTTTTGGGATCCTCAGAAAAGATCTCTCTGGCCTGCACCTGCCAACTTTACAGCCACTGAACTACGGATTTGATAAGGACATCTATTGCAGTTGGTCTAAAGTCAGCTGGGATAGGCCATAGACATCTTTAATGAGGATCTGAAGAAAATAAGTAAGGCAAAAATAAACCATTTTACCAGTTATTTTTACCTTACATTAGCACAGTTCTGTAAGGGAGTCCAGAGCAGACACGCCCTTACTGTTTTTTTATCTTTTGTTTGTTACAGTGAACATGAATCGCTGGTTGAAAGGGACACTGTCAACTCCTTTACCTTTCCTGCTGAAAGGACCTTTCAGAAACAAAGCAGAAACTGGTACAACAGTTAAACATGTAAAGAGTAACACGTGACAGCGTGTGTGGTTATAAGGAACAATGTCTGCCTTCAGTTGTTTTTAGGCATGAGGTATAGCTGAGTGTCGGAACCACCCAGAAAGTGCCTTGTTCTGTTATGACTGCACACATTGAAGCATGTTATCCAACTTACAAAACTGACTTTTATTTATTTAAAAAAAAAAAAAAAACATAGTTCAGGTGAGGTGTGCTGTTGTCAGAAAATAATTAACAGTCATGTCACATGTTCTGATCAGTGAGGTTTTATAACTATCAGTATCAGGGATTAAAATTCAGATGGAGGGGGGGAAATGTAAGATTTGCGCTGTTTTACACACACACACACACACACACACACACACACGCGCACACGCAAATTCTGGACACCCCACGCAGGACAGTCTCACGCACGCAGAGCACCCTTGCTTTACAGCAATTTGCCATTGTTGCTGGAGTGCTCTGGACAGTGCTTCAGATAAGTTACATACTGATCCTAATTATGATTCACAAATGGGCATTTATGCTGCTTTTTTTTAAGTGAATTGCATGTCAAATACACTGTTCACAGTCTGCTCTGCCTTTATTATTGTCACCCCACCCAAGCACACTTAATGCCGGAGTTTCAGGCCCGAATATGTGTCCTATATTTCTGGAGCTCCCTGTTCCCCCTTCCCTTTCCCTCAGCCGTGCCTTCAGTACTTCGATTGGACCTTGGACTTGGGAAAATTTCCTTCTGCTCCTGCAGCCTTGCTCTGTAATGATGCACTCACCCATCATAATGTGCGTGCGGGTCTGACAGATTGCCGGAGAAAGTGGATGTGCATGCGGGTTGGGCAGTTTGCCGGAGAAAGTGGAAGTAGGAGCGCACAGCAGATTTTAGTGTAGGCAGACGAGCAAGTGATGAATTTATGACCGTTCAGTATAGCAAAGGAGAAGAAGATGGTTCAGTTTGCAGTATACAGGACATACAAGTATTGAGCCAGAGTAAGGTAATGTACAAGGACCAGTACCAACGTGTTTGGGATGGAAGTCTGGAAGCCTACCTCAGTTATTGTATGTGATGGGAAAAATGGGAGCAGGCAGCAGGCAGCAAGATATGCAGCTGCTTAGGACTTTTTTTTCTTATTCTTTGGTAACCAGGTAAGGCCCACTAGGCACAAGTGCCTGTTTTCAGGGGTGACCCAGCAGCACTGGGGAGGTTAAGTGACTAGCTCAGAGTCGCACAGTATGCAACTGGATGTTGTGGGAATCAAACACAGGTCTGCTGGAACTACCAAACTCATTCACAGCTTGTTACTCTAACCTCTAAGGCTATACTGCCACCTTCATGGGCCTCTGACTGTAAAGGTTAAACACAGGCATTTTAAAAAAAATAATATTGAATACTTAGTTAATTTAGGCAGGTTATATAGTTTTTGTCTACTTTCCTGTGGTGGATGAGTGAAAAACTAACTGCTGATCACTTCCGTCTGCTAGATAATCTCCTTGGCTGCTAACTACATTTTACATTAAACTAAAATTATTGTTTGGGGTGGCGGGGGCTGTGGAGCCGAGCTTGGAAGCAGCACTTAACATCAACTCCTAGACTGCCTAATAGAGTTGAGCATTAAAAGTTTACTTTACGACCTATCTGAACTTAGTAAATTGCATAACAGAAGAACGGATTACTGACTTTGTGAGATGGGAAATCCTCATAAGGATAGAGGCACCAAAGTCCATGAAAACAGGAAAGGTGTAGCGGCAGGCCCGTCTATTCTGTTAGTAGCTGCTCCTGAATCTGTGGCTGCGCAGGGTTCTGGGACAGAAACACTACAAACGCTGGGTCACAAGCTCCAGTGTCTGATTTCTTCAGTTTCTGATTTGAGTCAGCGTGTTGACTCATTCAACTCACGGGTGACCATGATGGAAACTATGGTAGACTGTATGAAAAAAGGTCTGCTACAGCGAGTGCCTCTGCTATGGTAGTGAAGGAGGTACAACACTTCAGAGCATGACTCTAGACTATGGTGAACCAAATCTGAGCAGCAAATATACGTATTATAAGTTTACCTTAGGGGATAGAGGGAGACCATCCAGTCATGTTTATTAAAGACTGGCTGAAAGAATGCTTACAGTTGGGGATGGCATCTGAAGTTTTCCAACTACAGAAGGCCTGCCGTATTACGCCACATGGGCAGTCAGAATCCTCAGCGGAACCTCGAACACTGTTAGTGGTAATGACTAGAATAGATGAGAGAGACAGAATTCTGAGCTTAGTGAGGCAAAATGCTCCCCTTTCACAGGGATGGCCATCCTGTGCGCCCCTTCCTCAACATTAGCTATGCCACAGGGCAGCACAGAAAAAAATTGACGGGGTGCGAGCTGTACTGCGCCAGTCAAACATATCCCACACTACTGTTTCCAGCTCATTTATGGATCGTGAATAATGGCAAGATGTGGATTTTTTTTGGCCCTCTTGAAGCGGGTAAGTGGGCAGCTTGGCTGTCTGCAGAGCAACAAGTGCATGATGCATTAAACCTTAATGCTGAGGAGGGTGACAAGACATATGTTCTCTAGCACCGAACTATTGCTTGCCTTACCCATAGCTCTGCGGGTTCAGGACTGGGCTGTTTTAACACTCTATATACAGTTGTTGTGATGATATTTGTTAATGTTGATATTATCACTTCCTGTTTTGTGCCAGTTTGAATCTGTACACTAAGAAATCTTCTGTTTACTATTACTTTGGTGCTCAATCTATATATGGGGATTCTAGGACTTCTAGTAATACTTTGGAGACTTATTTTTATTATATATCAAGTATATTGCTGCAGTTATTTTCCTTATCGTATTGTATAAAATAATTTAGGCCATATGCATGGTATTAGGTTACCCCAAATCGGGGCAGTAGTGTCCTGGATATTTAAAGGACGTTTAATTTTGGAACCTACCATGCTGCTTGTGGGCACCAATGTAGTGCGAATCTAGAAATCCCAAACAAAATTAAAGTACTGCTATTTTAGGATCCCCCCACGTGATGTAACACAGTATGGTGGATGCATTAATTGTTTCCTTGTATTAAGGGGTATGTTTCCTCGATGGTTGTTTTAAATATTTCTGGACTGTACACCGTATTCTTTTTTCATCTGTTGTACTGCAATTGAAACATACACAAATAAAGTTTAAAAAAAAAAAATTGTGTGTGTATTTATCATCAGATTATGACACCAGCTGCACCTGACCATGTTTCTTTCCCTGGAGACTGAGTTGGGTGGGGGGGGGTCCTTGCTGGAACTCCAGTATACAGCAAAGACACAGTAGGTTACAGTGCCTGATTCATGTCACAGCATATTTGAATATGCTTGGGGGTGTCAAACATACTGCTCAGTGCGGCCAGTTAATTTTACTGCATAGTATGGTCTTCATTTATTTTTATTTAGGAAGTTTGAACGTATTAAATAAACTTTCTGTACAATACTGGACGTATCTTAGTAAACTAACAGTAACACTTTAACATATAAAAGAGGTCTGTGGAGGTGTTTCAGGGACGTCTCTCCCAAAGTTTATCCATTCCCCCCAAAAAAACTATATGAAACCTATATGTTGCCCCCCCAATTTAGTAGACCTGGGAGAATCCCCCCCCCGGGACTCAAAATGAATGTTTATTCCTTATTATACAACTATCCACTCTGAGTTTGGCCAAGTATCTCTCCACCATAGAAATGAAGGATCTTTGGTTGGAATCAAAAAGATGCAGCTAGGTATCTTCCCCACAGCAGTGAAATATCATGTTATATGTGTGGATCACCTCGCCTAGTGGCAGCATATACACAGCAAACAACAATGTAGCTTGTAACATGGCAATAAATAATGTACTAGAATAAGCTGTTTAGATTGGTTAAACTGCCACACATGACCAAAGCTCAACCATGCATTAATTCCTTAGTAATGCCTGGTTGCTCCTGCTGTACCTTTTTGAACCTGATTAAATTCTTTGTTCAAGTGCAGTTCCCATGGCAGCCCAACAGATGGTTGTAAAACAGTGCTGTGCTGCTAGCATTGTTTCACAGCCATCTATTGGCCTGCCAAGGGGACTGCAGGAACAAAACATGAAGCTCTACCCTAGCATGGTCCCATCATGCAATGTAACCTATAGCTTGTAATACATGCAGATGAAAATCGAAGTACGTAGCACCAATCCTGAGAGTAAATTAGGAGGAAAAGTACCATATTAGTAAATGTAACGCTAATATGCATAGAATTACTAGTTGAAAATTGTTCAGTTTCTAGTCACGATATTACAGTTATCAGCAATCTCAGCCATCTGTTGGCCTGCCAAGGGACGTGTAGGAACAAAACTTGAAGATGTACCCTAGCATGGTCCCATCATGCAGTGTAACCCATATCTTATAATACACACGGATGAAAATTGAAGTATCTAGCATCGATCCAGACAGTAAGTTAGGAGAAAAAGTACCATAATAGTAAAAATTATAAAAGTATATTTGGCAATGATAACACCATGCACTTAAATCAAAATGTTTATTTATTTATTAGATCATCGGTTTACAGACCTTTGAGTCATAGGCTCATTTACAAAGGCACCTCATCAAGAGAGCAATACATCACAGCAAACAAAACAGTACAGTACATAACGCTTAGATTAAAAAAGCAACCAGTGTTACAGGCATTCACTGGTGGTACACGCTTAGTAATAGGTAGATCACAGTAGTCATAATATAAGTACACAAGTACCACGTCAGGTAGCACCAGAGATATTTTACTTACATTAGTCAGCAGATGTTGCATGAGACCCCAGGTATGTACAGCAAAGTAGACAGGGCAGACACAGCCTAGGGGTGAAGGTAAGGGGCAGGTGGGGGATTATGTGCAGTTGCAGCAGCGAGTGCTTGTCAGATGGCTTCTGAGGGAGACCTTGAAAGGACCAAGCTTAGTGGAGTCAGCTGTATTGGCTGGGAGGGAATTGAACCAGGAGGGAGCCCGATAGCAAAAGGATTTCTGGGCCATTGAGGTCCTTACCCTGGGGACAATAAGGGAGGTTTTGACAGTGCTGTGGGTGGAGGCTGAGGGGAGAGCCTGCAGGGAAGTAGCGACCCGAGAGAACCCTAGCAGGGTCTTTTTACAAGAAGGCAGGTTTGGAAGCGGAGTCACATAGAAACATAAAGATTGACGGCAGATAAGGACTGCAAGGCCCATCCAGTCTGCCCATTTCTTTTTCTACCTTATAAATGTGCCATCGGCCTTTGCTCTGTCAGTGGCCTATCTATTCATACTCATCTGTATTGCTCCCTTATGCCTATTCCATGCCTATTTGAAGCCCTGCACTATATACATAGCCACCACTTCATGAGGTAAACCGTTCCATGCATCCACCACTCTTTCTGTGAAAAAGAATTTCCTCACATTCCCCCTTAATCGGCCTCCCTCTAATCTCATGCTGTGTCCTCTTGTCCTGCTGTTTTTCTTATATTGAAACATGTTAGACTCTTTCACCTTGTTAATGCCCTTAAGGTGTTTGAATGTTTCGATCATATCACCACTCTCCCTCCTTTGCTCAAGGGTATACATATTGAGCTCCATTAATCTGTCCTCATATGTCCTCTGATGCAGTTCCTGCACCACTTTGGTTGCCCTTCTCTGGACTGCCTCAATTTGGTTAATGTCCTTGTGAAGGTGTGGCCTCCAGTACTGCATGCAGTACTCCAGATGAGGCCTAACCTAGTGTCTTGTAAGAGGGATTATTACCTCCCTCTACGACTTGTGATACCCTAATATACCTAACATCCCCTAGCCTTACCTACTGCTTTAGAGGTCTGCTTGGATGATTTCAGGTCATCAGTAATGATGATGCCCAAGTCTCTTTCTTCCTTTGTGACTGCCAGCAACTCCCCTCCCAGCCTATAGGTGGCTTCAGGGTTTCTCTTCCCTATGTGCATGATCTTGCACTTCTTTGCATTAAATCCCAGTTGCCACTCTTCTGACCATTTTGCTAGTTTATCCAGATCTCTTCTCATTCTGCCCACCCCATCTGGATCATCTACTCTGTTGCAGATCTTGATGTCATCTGCAAACAGACAACCTTACCCTCTAAGTCCATCTGCAATGTCACTAATGAAGATATTGAAGAGGACTGGCCCCAAGACTGATCCCTGAGGTACCCCACTTGTGACTTGCATCTCTTCTGACTGTATGCCATTTACCACCACTCTCTGTTTTCTGCCTGTCAACCAGTTTGCCACCGAGTGGACCAACTTCTGACCCACCCCGAGCCTGCCCAGCTTATTTATCAATCTTCTATGTGGAACAGTGTCGAAAGCTTTGCTGAAGTCAAGGTAGGCGACATCAACTGCTCCCCCCTTGGTCCACCACTCTGGTTACCCAGTCAAAGAAATCTATGAGATTAGTTTGACAGGCCCTTCCGTTTGTAAACCCATGCTGTCTTGGATCCTGTGCCCCTATGGATTCCAGGTGTTGCACTATCTTTTCCTGATGGAGTGCCTCCATAATCTTGCCCACTACTGAGGTAAGACTGACTGGTCTTTAGTTCCGTGCCTCCTCCCTGCTACCACTCTTGTGGAGCGGGATCACATGAGCCCTTCTCCAGTCTTCTGGGACCTCTCCTGTGCTCAGAGACTCACTAAACAGTTCTGCTAATGGCTCTGCTAGTTCCACCCTTAGCTCCTTAAATACCCTGGGATGTATGCCATCAGGTCCCATTGCCTTGTGCACCCTGAGCTTAGCAAGCTCTTGTAGGACCCTTTCTTTTGTGAAGGGAGTAGTGCTCACCTCCCTCCCCCTTGTGTCCATGTTGCTGAGCTGTGGGCCCTGCCCTACTTTCTCTTCAGTAAATACTGAGCAAAAGTATCTATTTAGGATAGATGCTTTTACAGGGTCCTCCTCCTCACATGCCCCCTTTTCTACTTTGAGCTTAGCAATACCCCCTCTGGACTTTCTCCTTTCACTAATGTATCTGTAGAAAGTCTTGTCACCTTCTTTTACTATCCGAGCTAGTGTTTCCTCAGTTTGGGACTTTGCCTGCCTTACTGCCTTCCCTGCTTCCCTTAGGGCAGTTTGGTATGCCTCCCTATCTTCATCCGCTGTGTTCCCTTATATTTTCTGAAGGCCAGCCTTTTGGCTCTGACCTTTTCTGCTACTGTGTTGAGTCTTTCTTCAAGGTTGAGCAAGTTGGTGGTGGAGTACAGCAGGCACGTATGGGTGCGCCTAGGGGCTCCCAGCATTAGCCTGCAGACCTTGTTTATAGAGAGCTGGATTCTTGCAAGCGCAGTGTTGTCGGCTGCAGCATAGATGGGCAGCCCATAGTCGATTAGTGACAGGACAGAGGAGGTGATTGCCAATCAAGGGCCTCTTGTAGTAAGTAGGCAGTCCCTATGGTGGTATAACAGTCCAATCCTGACATTGGTGGCAGCAGAAAGGGTATTGATATGGGAATGGAAGGAGAGTGCCAAATCAAAGGTAATGCCCAGATACTTGTAGGAGGAAACCTGCTCAATGGGGTTTAGTGTGCTAGGCAGTATCATGAGAGGGGCACCACTGGTTTTGCTTTGGCGATGCAAGAAGAGCATAGCTTTGGTCTTTTTTAGGTTCAGGACTAGCCTTCGTGATGTGAACCAATGCTCAGCTCTATCAAAAGCTTGTTGGAGGGTGGCCTGGAGTGTGTTGGGGTTGGGGTCAGCGGCGAAGAGCACAGCATCATCCGCGTAGAGGAGAATCTTATTTGGGCAAGCCAAGGGGAGGGAGTTGAGGTAGAGACTGAAGAGGAGAGGGCCTAAAATGGAGCCCTGGGGAACCCCAGAGCGGACAGGTTGTGTGTCAGATAGGTTGCTATTGATTTTTACACAGTGAGTTCTGGCAGAGAGATAGCTGGTAAACCATGCAAGGGGGCCCGGGAAGAAACCAAGGCATCTGAGGGAGTCACGCAGGAGAGGATGGCAAACTGTGTCAAAGGCCTTGGAGAGGTCAATGAACGAAGCACCAGCAGGACATTCAGCGTCAAGAGCAGACAGAGTGCAGGAAGTTGGAGAATTCAAGTAGCGCGGTTGTGGTGCTGTGACCTGCACGAAAGCCATGCTGTTCAGGGCACAGGATATTGTGCATGGCCAGGTATTCAGCAAGCTGGTTGGCAACTACTTTTTCAAGGGCCTTAGAGAGTGGGGGGGAGGATGGAGACAGGTCGATAGTTACCCGGGGTCGCTCGATCGCCGCTCTTTAGGATGGGAGTGATGATGGCAGTTTTCCATGTGCTGGGGAACTTCCCCAGGCACAGAGAGGAGTTGAGCAGCTCTGTAAGTGGGACCAGGATAGCATCTAATGTCAGACGAAGTAGCCTAGTGTCCAGTAGGTCGGTGCCGGGGTTGTTACTATTAACGGCCTTTTGCAGAAGGGGTCTAGCCTCCAACAGAGAGATGGTACGTAGGTAGAAAGGAGGTCTCTGAAGAGTGGGCAGGGGTGCTACTTGGATGGGGTCAAAGAAGTTACTGGGCAGGACTGAACTCAGGTCTGAGAAAGTGTGGTTTAGGCAGTCTGCAATGCCAAGGGGGTCAGAGCAGACAGTTCCATTAAAGGAGAGTTGAGGGGGGAGTGGAATTTCCCATTCAGCTCCTTTACATTATCCCAAAAGTTTCCAGCCGACCCCCAGGAGGAGACAAGAGCGGATTGGTAGTACAGTACTGGCTTTGGCCTGTTGAATGGCCCAAGGACACTTATTGCACTCAGCGTTGTACGCTTGCCTATCAGCTGGCTTGCCAGATTCCATGACAATGTGCCATAGGTTGTCTCTCATTTTAAGTTTGTGAAGGAGGGAGGGGGTAACCCAGGGCATGTTTTGCTTTTTGGTGCGATTTCTAGCAAAGGGGGCATAGAGGTCATAGGTAGCATTAAAAGTGCGAGTGAAAAATCCAGTGTCTCGTCTATGGATGGTGCAAGCCTGATTGGGGACCAATCCAGTTGTGAGAGGTACAGTTTAAGGTGACGCAGGCCGCCTGGGAGTAGGCGACGTCACTGGGTGGTTTGTAATGCAGGTTTGCTGTTGGCAGTGGACCAAGAGAATACGACCGGGGAGTGGTCACTAAGTGAGTTGGGAAGTACACTGATACTGAGCACCCTCTGGGGGCGGTTGGTAATGGTGATATCCAGGAGGGTGCTGGAGCCAGTAGAGGGGTTGAATATAGTTGGGGTGGTGACAAGCTGTGACATGTCAAGAGCGGGAAAGATATCTCTGGTTTGGGAGGCCGTGGCAGAGAGCCAATTGATATTCAGGCCACCAACAATTATCTGTGCCATTTTGGGTGGTAGGCCAGAGAGGTAGTCAGCAAGTGCCTGAATGGCGAGGTCTTGCTTTCTGGGGGAATATAGGCAACGGTGAGAAAGAGTGGGCCCTTACAGGGTTGGGGGTGATTTTTAGTGTGAGGGCTTGCACCCCGTTATCAGGCTTGGGTGGTGGAAGTGCATGTTCAAGGAAGGAATCACACATATAGACAGTTCAACCACCTCCACGCTCACCCACCCGATCTTCCCTGAAAAGGGTGTAACCAGGGAGGTAGACGAAGGAGTCGGGATGGATTTGGGTAACCAGGTTTCGACGTGTGTGACAATGTCCGGTTGGTGCTGAGTAACCCAGCATTGGAATGCAGCAGCCCTCTTAAGGAGGCTGCAAATATTCATAGAAGCTATGCGGAGTCCTTGAGCCTGGGCAGGCTTGTTCATAAGGTTGGGCATGGGGCCAGGGTTTTGGTGAATGTTACCTGAAAGCAGCAACAGGAGGGTGATTAGGCGCACCAAAGCGTGGTAGTGATTGTGTTGTAAAGTAATGCCTCCCTACACCCACAATATATGTGATGCAGGCTACATTCAGCAGAATGTGTACAATCAATACAGTGTTAAAGATAAGAAATATGATAACTGTGTGTGTGTGTGTATTTTTTTGCATTACAAGTAAGCATTACAAATAAGAAATCTGCTTATTTCTGGAAATGCTTGCCATCTTACAAGTGCATTAAGCCACGAAAAAGGAGGCTTCTACTAGGGAGTTAATGCGTGGTTGGGGTACTTGGCCTTCAGCCTCATGCTCCAACCCTCCCCTCCCAACCATGCATTAATTCCCTAGTAGAAACCTCCTTTCTCATGGCTTAATGCTTACAGAATCAACCCCTGAGAATACCAGACTCAACGGGAACCAGTGGTATACAACTACAGCTTGCAGTTGGTCAGCAAAAAAGTACTGGAGCCATGCTACAGCAGTTTCTGACAGTCCTCCAGAATGGATCAACAATGACACATGTTGCAGCGAGAGCCAAGAATACTGTAACTGATAGTTTGCCTCTCTGTCTAGCTAAGAGGAGATGATTTCATCCTGACCAGGGCAATCTCTCTACTATAACAAGGCCAGAAACCAGGCTGGAATGACTTGTAGATGTTGTTTTCCCATCAGTGTTCCCTCAACTGCATCACTACTGTCTCAATAACCTTACCCCAAAAGAGGAAGGTTAGGGATTGGTTTATAGTTTGCAAGAATGTTCACATTCAAAGATGGTTTCTTCAGGAGGGTCCTTACCACAACTTCCGTCAAGGTTGCAGGAAGGTACCCCTCCCTCAAGGACTTAACAACTCAGTAGTGCAGTACTTGGAGCCAGTGCCTTGTTGCCAGTCTTCAGTACTGGGGGAAGTATCTGGGACCAGCACATAGGTGGTTGGATCAAGCTGAGACCGCACCCAGAGAATATCCACAGAATCAGCAGGCTAAAATACTGACCTGTACCATTGAGGATTTGCTACCTGCGTCATGTGGCCACTGTAGCCTGAGTACTGGCGAGCTAGAGGGGATCCCAGCCCTTCTGCAGACAGTCTCAGCTCTGAAGTACTGTAACGGCTGAATCGTTTGCATTTCTCTGTTGACATAGCCTCCTTCACATGAAGGCAATCTGCCTAGAGGATATTATCAGCCACCCAAAAGTGTGTCTGACCTCATGGTATCTCTGATGCGGCGAGGGTTCTTTACAATTTGCAAAACACATTGGGCTAGATTTTCAAAGAATTTTGTCTGTTTTTGCCGCAGTTTCACTACTTGGTGATGTCACTTATAGACCACAAAAAAGATGAACTAACTTCATGCCACAGGTGCTGCAAGTTGCGCATCAGAAATGATGCATCTATCAATATTATGACGCTTGCATATTTTTTTTTCCCAAAAAGTGTCACAAATGTGCCAGAATGTCTGAAAATAACCTGTAAACCTTTGGACCAATTTATAGTGATGCAGGCTGTGCCCCAAATCAGGAATTTCACCTTTGTCCCTTCCTTTGAGAATCCAGGCCGTTATGTTCTAGCAAACTCTAAAAACATCATGGGTCTTTCATGAATTCTGAATTTTTATACTGCATTTCAGTTGAGCTCTAATACTGGATTAAAACTTGATTCAGATCTCTTTGTGTTTACATTTTAATCTCTCTTAATTCCAAGACACATTTTCTAAGGATTAGAGGCTTCAGAGGAAGTGCTACACATAATAATCTTTCACAAAATAACATATAATTCATATATGTTGGTTCAAATCCAGTTCTAGAATCCCTTTAAATGCAGTGTAGGTGTATTACTGTACTTCTGTATGATTTTCTTATGAGGATTTACTTCAAAATATACAAATTATTTTTTTTTTCCTATTGCCAACAGATGCGTACGTTGAATTTTTATGTATTGCGTTGGCAAATAAAATAAATGCCAGTGTTTGCATCAGTCTTAACAGATGTCATGAGTCTGGTTCTGCCAACACTGAACTAATACTACATACCGTCTCACCTGGTTCTAATGAACCCCTTAAAAGCCTTTTTTATTAGAAGTTTGCAGCTTGCCATTGGCCAACACTGCTAATAAGATCTTCCAGCATGTGAAGTGTTATTAAAATAGTAATGCAGTTATAGATAGATGTAAAATCACTTTCTAGGTGGATCAGAGGGCTCGGAGCTTCTCAACTGCATGTCCAAAAACTATATCCAAATTTCCAAGCATATACAGTAGTATATTTTACGTGACACCGCATTTAATAGGCTGACATGTGATTTATACCTTCTTTCAGGATTTGATCATAGCTGACATCTGCAATAAGCATGGACGGTATTTGATGACGAAATTGTCACAGATGGCCTGGTACCTCTTCAAGGTTCAGAAGAGAAGTGTACGTCTTCACCGACGTATGACAGAGCCCAGAAATGTACCTGTCGTTGACTACTGTGTAGCAGCTGAGCAATCAGTATCACTAACATCTGGGCCCCCATAAGTGTTTTTTTTATTTATTTTATTAAACTCTAGGATTACAAGTACCTTTGAGCAGGAACTGCTCATTTACAAAGGTTCCGCGTCAAAGGATGGGGGGAAACATACATACAAAGGTTGTCAGTGGTGTACAATCATAACACATACAAAGGCTGGCAATGTTTTACAGTTATAACACACTTTAGAAATAAAAGACATTACAAAAGAGCAACTTAAATAAGCAGCTAGCTGAGGTAACAAGGTAAGATATTAAGAAGCAATCGGACTATAAGTGAGGGGGACATAAAGAAGTAGGCAGGCTGAGGGGCTGCTGTCAGGGAGGTGTCTAGTACCGGGAATTTGGTAGTGAGGTTTGAAAGTGGAGTAGAGGTGTGGGGGGTGGAGGAGGGAGCAGGAAAGGGTCACGTGAAAAGCAGGAGCCAGAGAATGATGGTCAGGTAGGAGGCAGGTCACTGGTCTTGAGCAACTAAGTGGTGGTTGGACCAGTCCTTTTAGGAGAAGCAGTCACATTGAGTGGTAGAGGTGAGTAAAGTTGGAGATTCTGTTTTAAGGGTCTGAGCGTAGCAGAGGAACGTGCTTCTTTGTTGAGGGTATTGAACCACTGTGGAGCCCTATGGGTGAAGGACCGCTGACCCATGACGGTACGGCATCCGGAAACCTGGAAGGTTTGATATTGGGCACTACGAGTATGCTGATTACCACTGTAGGCAGTAATGAGCTTACCAACAACTGGGGGCATGAGCCCAAGGAGAATCATTTTGGTTAGCAGCCAGGTCTGATATTGTATTCTGCTGAGGAGTGGTAGCCAGCCAGCCTGTGCGTAGAGGTCACAGGTGTGTGTTTGGTGGGTAGCACCCGTTAAAAGCCTGCAGGCTTTGTTGAGTGAAACTGAGTGTCAGTCTATAAAGCACAACAGGAATGTCCTTTTCCCTAAACAAGGTACACTTGTATTCGATTTCTTTGTAACTCATTTTAAATGCAGTTTAAGTATGATGTATTGATTTGTGTCCCTGCTCCTTATCCAGGCATTTCCGTGTGCTTGCAATGCCTGTGTACTTGTGTAGATAGATATATATATATATAGATAGATAAGGATATCTCTTCACGAATAAGAACTGCAGGTAACTGCATGCAGTGCCAGCATATACTGTAGTACTGCTTTAACTGGAGCTGTTTTGCAGCAGTAACAATTCATCTAAAACGTAACAGAGTGATGTCCACAGTCCGTGCTAAATCAGTGTTTGTACATGTATTGTGCCGCTCTGCCAGAATTCTCTTCAGGGATCCCAGCTTTAGTATGCAGGTGGTGTCTCACTTCTAGTCAGATAGCAGGTTTGCTTTGGGATCAGAGAGCAGAGAGACATTAGCTCAGCAAGCTGCTGTACAGGTTTAGCAGGTGTAAAAGACCAGATGACCTGCAGCGCTTACCAAGCGTTCAGTTATGTGCTAAAGAAACATTTAGAACAAGTTTTCTTTTCCCCTTCTTTTTTAAAATTATATAAGATGAGTTAAATGAAACCAAAGGCTTTATTTTGTTACCCTGTCTAGAGTATGATAGAATAATTATTAAATGGACGAGATATAGTCGACAGATAATATGCCAACTTCGAGAATAGTGTAAAGCAGGATATCTCTGGCTCATAGTCCCAACAAGCGGATGTTGTTTTTCTTGACAGTGCTCAGATTATGCAAGAGATGTATGAAGAGCTCTTATATATTGTACCATTATTTTAGTCATATACATATGGTATATGAGATGAGCTAATGTAACCCCTAGATGGCGCTATCCCAGGGGCTACTACCCCTGCCTGATTTGCCACTAACAGGTTGAGGGGCCTGGATCCAATGGCGGGTACCTCACCCAGAGGTCAGGGTTTGCAATAGTTAAACTAACTTGGTCACAGCCCTCTGGGACACTGCAACCCCTTTCTTCCCACTAGTGGCCACACACATATCAAATTACCTTCACAGTATACACTTACCCCAGGTCTGGTTCGGCACTGGGACCTCCTGAAATATGATACAGTGCAACAATCACAGTACAGTACTTTAACATAGACAAATACCTCAGGCAGTATAACTTTGCTGAAACAAGCAGCTCTGATTTATTTAGGGGATATAACAAGGACAGGGGAAATCAGGTTAATTAGCTTATCACTCTAATAATCTACCTAGCAATATGCACAGGCCTATCCCTATCAGTTACTGTCCTGGGTACCCAAGCCCTAGTGGCTAGTCAAACATGGCAGCTGGTAGGGGCCCTTTCACCACAGAGAAAAGGAGAATTAAACAGTCAGCAGTACAGTAATTCCATTTGGATTTAATGTGGCAATTCAACAGGGAGCGACCTGAATTAGTACTCACGACCTCCAAATAAGATAGGGTCCTTCAATGTCAGCAGGGCTCACTTGAGGTACACAAACCTCTTCACATCCATATAAAAGAACGACTATACCAGGCAGGCTGCATCTGTATCCCGATGCAATTACTGCTACAATCCGGGAGAACACACAGCAGATTCAGTTCCTGACAGACCGAGTGCAATTTTCAACAATTCTTCCAGTCTTCTACAGGGTGAGCCTGGTTTCTACTCTTCAGAGATCCTTTGATTCTTTTCACAGAATGATTCAAGTCTAACAAGCTGTTACACAAGCTGCAGACCGGAACTCTGGGCCTTACACACGTTTTTTGACTAAAGCGGCACACTGAAAAAGCACAGGGCTCTTCCTCTTCACTGCCAAAGCTCAACTGAAACTCCAACCGACAAAAACCGTGGCACTTCCTTGAGTTCCTCCCAGTTCTTGACTGGATTGGCTGTCACTCACAATAGACTGCTGCTGTTGGTCCAAAAAGGCACTAAGTCTAAACTACATCTCCAAGTCACTGCCCATACAATCCTCTTGTGGCTGGCTCAGATTATGAGTCCAAGTTCTGATTCGTCACAAGGCACCATTTTAGAGCTAGCTTACCCCACACTGATTGGTCCAGTTCAGCAGTTCAAAACCAGAATGGGGAACTAGGCAGACACTGTTCTGACTGCAAAAGAAATCAGGTTAGACAAACTGTAATTTCATTATTACTGTAAATGATTTCTGGCAAACAGTTACATCTTTCAGATAGGTTCCTTTGACTCCTAGTGACTGCAAAATGAAGTGAATTAGCAGCAGTAGGTGGTACTCAATCAAAGAAACACACAGTCCCCATACAAGCTAATTATGTCTGCAAGCAGACAGCTCTTAAAGAGACAGTACCAGAGGTTCTAAAAACACTCACTGATAAATGGCTTAAATGCCAAACACCATTCAGGCTTGGAGCATTCAAGCAAGCTCCTGGAAGTCTTTTGGGAACCCCCATTTGCAGGGGGGTTACACTAATATATCAGAAATATCTTATTGAGGTATACTTGACTTTTGACCTCATGAGTGGCAAAGCCACACATGAGGTCACAAGAGATTAAGTACAATGAAAGGAGATATTTCTGATATTATACATTAGCTTATCTCATATTTGATGTATACAGCAGGTCCTGAGGATTCTGTAACTAAAGCTGTAAATGAGTGGTTTCCTTTTTCATTACTTGGGGGCGGGGCAGGACATTTTACTAAGCGCCAACAGAACTATGCTCCAGCAAGAAGGGCCCTGAGTGCTGGACCCCAGTTGCCACCCCTGAAAGGGACGATATACTAATTTAAGGACCCATGAACTGTATACACTGAGAGAGACTGTCTCCAGGGAGATACAGACGCCTCACCGAGAGGAGGGACGGCGATGATTCAGACAACTAGGCATGCAGTTAACCCAAAAATATTTAAATACGGGTGGGGGAGGGCTAGACTATGGACTTTCCTTACCACTGAATCTGACATCTGAAACACTGGTGGATGTAGGCTCACCTTGCTGAGTTTGTTGATCCTGCTCAGTCCTCCTTCCACCACAGATGACAGTGCACACATATGGCACACCACAAGAAGGGTGACATCTCACAGTGTAAACATTATTCCCTCTACTTGGCCTGGGAAGCCGGGGGGGGGCGGGGGAGAAGAGCAGCAGGTGTTAAAGCTCCTGAGACTCAGAAAAAAATGCTGGTAGAATGTTATGTATATTACTAAAATTTATGAAGGGGGAACGGAGAGCAGTCACATTCATCCAGTAGACACATTTAACCCCACAAGAAACCCAAAAGTTTAAAAAATTGGGTTTTCCCCAAGTGTACCTGGCATCCCTAGCTAGAAGGAGGAAATGAGGGGTGCTTATACTGATTGCAAACTCTCTTCCTTTCGAGGAAGGAGAAGTGATTGCTGACCCCAGGAGTAGATTCTTGATAGTGACAGGGGAAATCCAAGACACACTGGTCACCCCTTTTTTTTTTTTTCAAAATTGTTTAACCAGGTGAGACACTAAACTGAAAGCTTTTTTACAGGTGCAACTGGGCATTGGATACCACATCCAAGATTCCGGGTTTGAACAACTCCATATCTAAAAAAGTAAGAGTTGGGGATTACTCGCCCTGTTTTAAAATATATTCCTGATTAGATGCCTACCTTATGTTCATGTAAGACACCATGAGATTTGAATCAGTGTGGGTCAGCTCATCGACTTTATCAGACCACCAGCTGGTGTTCCTGGAGGTGGATCTGCACATACCGTGGAAAAAGATACACCATCAACTAAATGGCTCCCTTCCTTGGGACCCATTCTCCAGGGGGAGCCCAAAGAAGAACTGAAAACGGTAGTTTGGGAAAATGACAAGCCAGGGGTCACCTCACAGATACTTTGGGACCCTGACAAGGCAGTATTAAGAGGTAAGCTAATCTCAGTGGTGGCTTATAGGAAGCAGGAACATAGGAAATACCTGAAAAAATCCAAAAAAAAGCTCTGCGCTCAAGTCCTTGGTAGGTTCGCTTGTGACAAGGCTGCCAACCCATATTAAAACATAGAGATCCAAAAGCATAAGCGCTCCAAGGAAACAAACCACAGATGGTCAACTAAATTGTTGATTTATTAGCCACAGTGGGAGCCCCTAGCGCCTCGGCAACAAGCCTTCAAGGGGGTGTGAACCACAGTGAAAACAATACAACTTTTATACAACTCCAAATGCATGACATCATAATGAGAAGTGACCCAACATACAAAAATGATGATGATTTCATAGATTTCATAGAAAAATACACTTTATACATAAAAGTCTTTTTCTTTCTTTATGGTGTTGTTTGTAAAATACTTTGATAAGCTATTGAATTTAGTGAAATAAATAATAAATGTGTTGGTGTATCCCTTTCTTTAGGGAATCCCACAAAAAATTTAAAATATTTAATGAATTGCTATGCTTATTAGGTGTTTTCTTCCTTGTAATTTGGCTTTATTTTGGTGGTGGGAGAAGAGCATCAGTTTGGTTTTCTTTAGGTTAATGACCAGTCTGCGGTCGCCGAACCACCTTTCGGCTTGGTTGTAAGCTTGCTGGAGGGATAATTGGAGGGAGGTGGGATTGGGATGTGAGGCAACGAGGAATGCATCGCTAGTGTAGAGGAGCATTTTACTGGTATATGAGCTAGGGAGGGTGTTGAGGTAGAGACTAAAAAGTATTGGACCCCGGATGGAGCCCTGAGGGACCCCAGAACAAACGGGAAGAGTGCTGGAGAGGGAGCCGCTGATCTTGACTTGCTGGGATCTAGCAGAGCGGTAGCTAGAGAACCAGGAAATGGGACCGCCAGAGAAGCCAAGTTGGTGGAGGGAGTCGAGTAGAAGAGGATGACAGACAGTGTCAAAGGCCTTGGAGAGGTCAATGAACACTGCTCTTGCAAGGCTGCCAGAGTCGAGAGCAACATGCAGGTATTGGGAGAATTCCAGAAGAGCCGTGGTTGTACTGTGTCCTGGGCGGAAACCGTGCTGCTCTGGGCACATAATGTCATATTTGGTTAGGTATTCAGAAAGCTGGATCCACACCACTTTTTCAAGGGCTTTAGAGAGTTGGGGGAGGATGGAGATCAGCCGGTAATTGTTGGGGGTGGACTGGTCCCCTCTCTTATGTATGGTGTGGCCAATACCCCCCTCTTGATTATCCCCAGTACTCTGCACCTGCCAGAACAAGTGACCACATACAAGTACCTAGGCATCACGTTCGATACTGCCCTCTCCTTCCACACCCACATTAATGCCCTGTCAGCCGTCATTAACTCTCGGATTGGCCTGCTATACCGGAACAGGGACTGCCTGCCTCAGGTTGCCCTTAGGCTAGCCATCACCTCCTCCATCTTGTCCCTCGTGGACTATGGCTTGCTCATCTGTGTTGTCCCTGACAACACTGCCCTCTTCAAAATCCAACTCTCCATCAATAAGGTCTGTAGTCTCCTGACCGGTGCCCCCAGCCGCACTCACACCTGCCTTCTCTATACTACCACCAATCTGCTCAACTTTGAGGAGTGACTGCTCTACCAGATCTGCCTTCTTGCTAAGAAATCACTGCTAGGACTCTCCCCCCCGGAGGTCTCCACCTCCCTACAGCAGTCGTCATCATCCGTCACCACCCGTAGCTCTGTTAAGGCCACTTTCAAGGTGCCCAGAACCAAGACCTTTCTTGCCCAGAGATCCTTCTTCTAACGAGCCCCCACCTGGTTCAGCTTACTACCTAGCTGCATCTCCAACTTGCCAAAAATTGGCTCCTTCAAAATAGCCCTTCGGAACTATATCTTTAATACTCGCTGTTGTAGGTGCAACTAACCCCCTGTTGTAAAACTGTGATACCTGCCCACCTTGACCCCTGGCTCAACAACGTCCACTGGACAGCCTCTCCCTCCCTCAGACCCACTCCTTCCCTACTAGGTCCAAACAGGAATGTAACCCATTGTCTTCTCTGAGGACTTACTATATCCATGAGTGTAACTCACAGTTTTGTAACACTATGCAACCTAAGTAACATACAAACTACTACATCATGTAACCTAAGCATATCTATGTTAAATGTTCCTTTTACTGCACCTGTAATGTTATCCTCTGTTTTAATCTGCACTGTAATAACTGTCTTGATGTCTGCCCCCCCTGCAATGAGGTGCCTTTGTAAATGAGTCTCTGACTCAAAGGTTGTAAACCCGATTTGTAATGAATAAATAAAATGTACTCTCTGGAAGACAGGAGAAAGAGAGAGAGAGAGAGAGAGAAAGAGACATGATTGGGACCTTCAGGTACGTGAAAGGGATAAATGAGGTTGATTAGGAGAGTCTCTTTAAGCTGAGTGGCAACCATAGCATGAGGGGGCACAGTCTTAAGATGGAGGGTGGGAGGTTTAGGAGGGAGGTCAGGAAACACTTCATTACAGAGAGGGTGGTGAATACTTGGAATGTGCTGCCAGAAGAGGTCATCTCGTTGAAGACAGTGGGCAGCTTTAAGAGAGAGACTGGGACAGGCTTAGGGGGAATGTAAGAATCATGGGTAGGGAGAATGGGAGAAGTGGGGAGGGAGGGCAGGGACATTAACTCAAGCTGTGGACCCTGCAGTATGAGCAGACTTGATAGACCAAATGGCATTCTTCTGCTGGCTTTTTCGTATGTTCATATTTTCTTTATGCAAATGACTCCCCTTGGTGCTTGACCCCCACTTGAGCCCCAACTGCAACCCAGCACCATCACCTTGCCTTCTCCCGGGACTTACCTCTCCCCCCGTTACCCCTGTGGTTTACCTCCCATGATGGAGCCCTCAGGCTGGGGCCAGTGCCTATATCCAATCACTGGTGACTGTTGGAGTCTGGAGCGGTGTCACATCTTTGCGTGCGCATGTCTCCTTGGGCTACTTTGTACACCGCCGCTCTTAGGGAGTGGGAAGCAGTAAACTCCCCCTGTGCGTTAGGACCTCCTGGATCGGTGCTCCCCCCAGACTCCTGGCATAGCTGCCATGGGCACACCATGGCAGTCAGAACCATCCCTCAGGATGGCCTCACTGCAATGGGGTGAACTTGTGGGGCTGATGTCCTGCGGTTGGCATGTGCTCGGGTGTTGGGGATGATCCAGGGGCAAAATTATGGTCGGGGTGAATAAAGAGTAAATTAAAAAAAGGAAGCCATCACTAAAATAAAACACCCCCACTCAAGAAACTTAGTTCAAAAAACAGAATAAATCTCAGGAGCCCTTGTGGATTATTATAAGACACTATACAGTCCCCATAATGTGCCCCCACGCTGACACACCCAATTCTGACCAGGTAATAACTGAGATCATTAAAAATTTTAAGACGAACAAATGCCCAAGCCCAGATGGATACAGTAAAGGAGGGGAAGGAGCCAAAGCACTGTAGTTCATACTGCCCCATATCACTCCTCAACATGAACTATAAGATAGTAACAGCAAATACTAGTGAAACACTTTCATCTCCTGCTCCGAGACATAATAGACATATACCAAACAGGCTTTAACCTCCACTGACATACTGTGTGACCTTGAGCAAGTTACTTAACCACCCTGGGCTACTGGGTTGCTCCTGTAAATGTACCTCATGCCCAGTGGGGCTTATCTGGTTACCACAGAACAAAAGATGCAGCAGAACATTCAGTATGTTCAGGATCAATCAGAAGTCTGAGGAAGAGGTGCTGCACACTATAAATCAAGGTGTGACCAGGCCTGGAATGAAAATTAAAATTAAAATGAAGGAGAATGGCTGGCCTGGAGGTGTAAAGGGTTGAGGCGCTGGCACCTTACCTCGACCCACGCCGGCGACCCAGGATCGGGAACAAGTCTGGGTCGCTGGAGGGCTCTGCACCGGGGAGCTGGATAGAGCTGCTAGCAGGCAAGCTGTCCTCCGGGAGGAAGCATGGCATCCTTTGGCTGATGGCGACCCCAGTGGAGACTGGAGGTGGCATGGGCCTGAGGTGCCTGGGCGTGGAAGCCATTGCGTGGGGAAGGGGACGGAACCAGGGCTGTAGGCGCATCTGCACTCCGATGCATGTTTGCATACTCCGGGGCCCTGGGAGAAAACTGGAGGGGAAAATATGCGGTCAGCAGGATGAAGACCGACTCTCGCAGGAGCTGCTGTCAGGCAAGGTGAGCACCAGAATTCCGGCGGACGGGCTGGGGTGCTGCTGGATGGGGCTGACCGGCAAAGCACATAAATAGAATAATAAAAAAAAATGAAGGAGAAGGGCTAGCTAAAATCATACAAGAGGAGCAGTAAACTAGCCTGCTAGGGAAGGGTGCAAGGGGGCAGAGACGGAGAAGAGCAGTGTGAGGTAGGTCAGGTGCAGGACAGAGATGAGATTTCAGGGTAATGTAGGAGGAAGGAAGAGAGGGGGGAGGCTAGTTCATAGCCAGGGATGTCTATAGGAAAAGGTAAACAACAACAGACAAAGGTGAGCTTCCTGTTGGGCGCCTTGAAGCACAGGGACATTTCACTGTAGACACTGTGTGCACACTTAAATTGATTTTTGGTATCTTTGCTTTTGCTGTGATTTTGTTATGAAAAATACAGGAAAAGGTAGCATGTCCAGAAGAAATATTAGTTTGTTGTAGACAGAAACAGCAGGAATCAGAGTTTCTGAAATAGTAGAAGGGGGAGAGGAGGGCAGACCAAGAGGAGAAGGTAAGGTGGAAGGGGAGGAATCAAGGCAGAATTTGGAAATGATAGAGACACAGTGAGAGAAACATCTACACTTGGTCTAAGGGAGCAAGAAGTAGAGAGAACAGTGACTTGGGCAGGGAGGACAGTCAAGGGCAAAATGGCAGCAGGAGTAGGAAACAGGGACCAGTGTGGTTAAGGCAGAGTTTAAGGCAGCGCTATACACCATATCTCTATAGTCAAACTCTGAAAGGATCATTTTCACAACAGTCTCACAGACGGTAGAGAAGGGGATGCAAGCATTGATCGTATTTTGAGGGAGGCTTTTGCAGCAGGCAGTCACTGGTAGGACTAAGCCATCAGGCACCAGGACCACACAGAAATCTTTGTAGCTAACAGTGTACCATGGGGACCGCCCACCACCACCGTCACTCCGCCAGTGTCAGCCTATCCTATAAAGGTGAGCAGTCCTCCACACCCTTCTCAGCTCCTTCCCCCCCATCGACTCACACACGTTGGACCACTGACACTGCCACAGCTACAGTCGACTGCCATTTCCTGCGCTTCATGCCTTTTTATTTTCTTTTTATTCTCAAGTGTTAACATCAATTTTTTAGTGTTACCGGAATCAGGTTTATATCTTCTCAACCTGCCTTGTCTTCCAACTGCTCCACGAAGTGTGCCTGAGGCAAAGAGATTCCAGAAAAGGACAGACATTCAGCTTGCTTCCTGTGTCTAGGCTCCAGCCACGGCACTGAAACCCACCAGATTTGCTAGAAATTTAACCAGTCCACAGGGAGATGTCACCTGAAAATTCTGGAGAGCCATCTCCTAAAGCAGAAGCTTGTCACAGTGGAACAGGGGCTGCAGGCCAGGAACTTTGCAACTTCATTCCAGTCCCTTGGGGCTTCTTCTTCCTCTATTCCTGGTAAAAAGTTTAGTGGAACACATAAACACCGAGATAAAGACTGGGACTGGGCCCGGTCCGCTTTCCACTCGCAGTCTCCCTCACAAACCCTCGACCACGTCTGGGTCTTCCTCCCACGGGAGGTCAGCCTCCTTGGCCCCACCAGCCTTCCCCTCCTCCGGGCTACCAGTAGTCCCACCACCTGCTCTTATCTCAGTGGCAGGCAGCGGCTCCTCGGGGCAAGGGACTTTGTCTCCTGCCTCCCAGCCCTTGATACTCAGACCCCTTTCCTCTGTGGACTCTCAGCCAGGTGGCTCAGCCAGTGATGGTTCTTGGGGTGCCAGTTCTTCAGCCGACGCCCCCCCTTGGCCAAGGTGATGCCTACTTTGGTCCCCTCCAGTGAGGAGCACTGGACAGGCGTCAGGTCCGACGCCGACTGGGGCGGTGCTGGGACCGGCGTCAGTCTCCAGATAGCAAGCCAGATAACGATGACAAGGAGGATCCTGACTATTCAGACACTTCCACTCTGGCAGGGGACTCCTTTGGGGAGGAGGAAGACCCCAAGGCGGTCCCCAAGCCTCCTCCTGATGACTCCTCTTTTCTGGATATTATGAGGCATATCCATTTACCTACTCCAGCCCAATGTCATCCCTCTGCTGGTCGTCCCCCAAATGATTCATACGACGATGTCACCAGGGAGGCATGAAACCATCCCTGTACTACCCCAGTGGTGCCCAAGAAGGTGGACCGCCTCTATCATGCCCCTGCCGACAAACCCTTCTTTGGGGGACAGCCCAAGGCTGACTCAGTGGTCATCAGTGTGGCCCACGATCACACTAGGAAGCCTAAACATCTCCATGCTCTACCAGTGTACAAGGAGTCCAGGCAGTTGAATCACTTGGGCAAGAGGGTCTACTCTTCGGCCACAAGGGCCATCAGTGCCATTAATTACCTGGCCCAGTACCAGAACATACTGTGGGACCAGGCTAGAGACCTAGTTCAGGCCCAGCCTAAGGATCCCTCTAAGAAGCAGCTTGCTCAGATGCTTAAAGCGGGCTCAGACATTCACAGTCACCACCTACGGGCCGCCTATAATGCTGTTGATGCCTTGGACTGGGTGGCAGCCTCTGGCGTCTGTCTCCGAAGCCACTCTTGTCATAGGGTATCTGGCTTCACCCAGGATGTTCAGTATAAAATCCTGGATGCCCCCTTTCAGGGTTTGGTCCTCTTTGGGGTGATATGCAGGACTTGATCTCTGCCCTCCAGGAATTGGGCAGGGCTCTCCAGTCCATCCATTCCTTGTATCATAACCAGCTGAAGTTGGGCCAGCGCACACCCTTCCATCACTCATCCTGCAGGCAGTCCTGCCCTTTGCCAAGAGGTCAGGGGAAGCACAAGCAGGTGTTGGTCCCCAGTAGCTGCCATCACTAAGGCTCCCCAGGTGACCACACTGGCTCTCCCTGCACCTGTCCCTACTTCCTGACTCCTTGCCAGAACCCCCCCCATAGAGACTCCGGGGAAGGCAGCAGGGGGTTGCTTCTCCCTCCACCTTGAAGGGTGGAGGGACATCACCTCAGACAGTTGGGTCCTGCATCTCATCGAGCATGGCCACACCCTAGAACTTCTCAAGTGGCCTCCAAACCACCCTCCAGGCAACTCCTTCTATCTCCTAGATCATCTGCCTTTCACCTGGGAGGAAATTCAGGCTCTGCTGCAAAAAAGAGCCATAGAGCCCGCCCCTCAGGCTCAGTGGGGCAGGGGGTACTACTTCACTTCTGTTTTGGTCCACAGAAAGACCAGGAACCTCAAGCCCATTCTAGATCTGAGCAATCTGAACCTGTGAGTACAAGCGCTTTCAGAGGGTCACTCTTCAGGGACTCCTGCACCAAAGGGACTGGCTCTGTTCCCTGGACATGCAGGATGCCTACCAGCACATCAAGATTTTTCCCTCTCACAAGCACTTCCTCTGTTTCCATTTCCAGGGAGCCTACTTTCAGTTCTGGGCCCACCCCCTTTTGGTCTGTCCTCGGCCCCCAGGCTCTTTACCAAGTGCCTGGTAATGGTGGCAGCTGCCCTCATGAGGCAGGGCTTCTACACCTTCCCTTATCTGGACAACTGGATCCTAGCGGCCCCATCCTGGGAACATCTGCTCCAGACCCTGCAACACACTTTCAGACTTTTCAGGGCCCTGAGAAATCGCTATCAGTGTGCCGAAGTCCTGCCTCATACCCTGTCAATGGCTCCAGTACATAGAGGCCAGCCTGGACACAGCCCAGGACATAGCCTTCTTGCCCGGGGACAAAGTGGAGCATCTGATGGAGCAGGTCCGTCTGGTCTCTTCCAGTCGTCAGGTCCCCGGCCCAAGTTTTCCTGCATCTGTTGGGTCACATGGCAGCAGCTACTGCCACAGTGCCTCTTGCCCGGCTACATATGAGGATTCCCTAGTGGATACTGCAGGTCCAGTGGGACTAACTCTCTGATGACCTGGACCGGCTGGTCATGGTCTCCAATCCAGGCCAACATGTTCTAGTCTGGTGGCTAGATCTGGATAACCTCTGTTTGGGAGCCCCCTGCGCTAGTCAGATGCCTTGGGTCTCTGCTGGGAAGCCCACCTAGGGGCATGTGGACAGTCGTGGAGCAAGGCCTCCACATCAATGTCTTGGAGATGAGGGCTTCTTGTACACCCTTCAGGAATTCCAAACTCATCTCCTCCTGGGTTTGCTCTTGATGCAGACTGACAACTTGAGTGTAGTGTATTACATAAATAAGCAAGGAGGGACACATTCCTACCACCTGTGCAGGGAGGTGATGAGGATTTGGTTTTGGGCACTCCAGCTCGGTCTCGAACTCTCAGCCGTGTATGTTCCAGGCGTCCACAGTGTCTTGGTGGACAGCTTAAGCTGTTTCCACTCCAGGGCTCATGAGTGGGAGTTTCTAACCCCAATAGTCGAAGACCTCTTTGGCAGGTGGGGGTGTCTATTGTTGTACCTTTTTGCATCCCCACTCAACACAAAACTACTGCTTTTCTGCTCACTCAGTCTCGGGCCTGAAGTTTTCTGGCATGATGCATTGTCCTTCTCCTGGATGGGGAAGTTCCTGTACGTCTTCCCTCCCTTCCTGCTCCTTCATCGGGTCCTGCTGAAGCTTCAAATGGAGGGTACTGAAATGATCCTCATAGCTCCTTTCTGGCCTTGTCAGATCTGGTTCCCCTTGCTGCAACAGCTGGCAGTGGAACCCTTAGCGCCCTTGCCCCTGTGCACTGGCTTTTTCTCCCAGAAGCAGGGGACCCTGGTCCATCCAGACTTCAAATTCCTGCATCCCCATGCGTGGCTCCTAAGAACGTAGCCATTGCCTGGTTGGGAGTATCCTCTAGTGTCGATGACGTACTGGTGGCTGCCTGTAAGCCCTCCACGAGGGCAACCTATGCCATGAAGTGGAAGCGTTTTCCCTTTGAGCCACTTCCCACCAGTTCGATCCTTTTACCTGTCCAATGGATCAAGTATTGGAGTATCTCCAGTCTCTCTCTCATTCCGGATAGAGCTACATCTTTTCACCATCTACGTATCATGTACCTGTCAAGGGCAAGGCTGTGACACAACTCAACATGTCTTGCACCTTTCTGTGAGGCGTTTTGCTTCTCAAGACTCCCATTTGGGATCCAGTTCCTCCTTAGGATCTCAATTTTGCGTTGGATAAACTCACGTTACCTGCCTTTGAGCTGACTGTGAGTTGTGAGTTGTGAAAATCCTTCATCAGAGGTTGGGTATGCTTTATCAAGTTAAATGTTTTTTGACTTTGGAATCCAGAAGGCTCTTAGTTCATAGCTTTCTGTTCTCCATACTCGATTATGGCATACTGATTTATACATCCTCATGTACTAATGTTTTGAGTCCTCTTAAAGTAATTTACCATTCAGCTCTGAGGTTTTGGCTAAAGTTACCCTTTCAAACCCATTTCTCTGATCTGTACAATCAGTCATCTTCCTTATCTTTTGAAAATCGAGTACTTTATAAGATGGGCATTTTCTTATTTAAAGTCAAATGTAATTTTTTTCCTTATTCTATTTCTTTAATGTTTCCTAGATTAGTTAATGCGTTGTTTACTAGGTCCCAGCACAATTATAAATTTAAAATACCATTTTTTAAGACTACTTTTGGGCAAAGATCTTTATTATTTAGAGCACCTAGTTTTTTCAATAGAATTCCGTTAGAAATTGTTCAGAATAGTTCTTCTCAGGTTCACATGAAATCTTCAGAAGTTGTTAATAATAACTCCTGTCAGGGTTTTAAGACACGGTTAAAACAGTGGCTATCTTTGGAAACATGACGTACTTTTATGTATTGTATTTTATTGATTGAATGTTTTGTTTGTATTATGTTTGTCAATTTTTTGTGTGTTTTTTAGTTTTAAACTTGTCTCCAATGAAAACGGGCAGTTTGCTCATTTGGATTTACAAGTATAAAAAATTAAAATGAAAAACAAATGAAATGAGCTGCGCTATCTGTTATGGAAAGCGCTCTTTTCAATTGCTGTTACTTCTGTTTGAAGGATTTCCAAGCTTCAGGCCCTCATGTGCAAGGAACCTTATTTGGTTTACCACAGAGACAGGGTGTCTTTGTGTACCAACCCTAAGTTTCTTCCCAAGGTGGTGTCGGAGTTACTTTTAATCAATCCATCCATCCACCTTCCTGTTTATTTTCCTGAGTACTCTAATAAGGGGGAGGCTTTGCACCATATGTTGGATATGCATAGTATCTTACATTACTATACACACCAGACCAGGACTTTGAGAAAGTCTTATCAGTTGTTCATTTCCTTCACCCCAAAGAGAGAGGGTGCTCCGGGATCCAAGCAATGTTTATCTAAGTGGTTAGCTAATTGCATTGTTTTCTGTTACAATAAGCAACTTCCAGGAGTTAAGGGCCATTCCACCAGAGGTATGGCTGCTTCCATGGTGTGTTTCAGAAATGTGTCCGCTGCAGACATCTGTGCAGCCGCCACTTGGAGCTCTGTCCGTACCTTCACCAGACACTACAGTCTGGACATTGCCTCTAGGCGTAGGGCTAATTTCGGCCTGGCTGTTCTCCAGTGCCTTCTTTCTTGAGCCTCTGGCTGCTGTGTTTCCTCCTTCCTTTGCTGTTTCCTTTGGTTACCGGAACTGCTTGGGAATCGGTCCTACTGGTGATTGCCTGCTGCAAGAGACTCCCTCAAAGTAAGATAATACAGTTATGTAAGAACTTACTGTAACAGTAGATCTTCGAGAGGAGCTCTTGCAGCAAGCTTTAATTTTCCCTCCTCTCTTCCCCCTGCTCTTTGCCTGCTCTTCTCCTCTTCCATTCAAGTGAGACTTCCGCTCCCGCTCCCTCTCCCTCTCCTTTTTTGTTTTTTCTTCTTTCTTCTGGCTCTCGGGAAACCTCTTCAGTTTCTTCTTCCACTGCCTGTTCCGAGTCTCCGGTGGGAGAACTGAGGAGGGTGTGGGGGATCACCTACCTTTATAAGATAGGCCAACATTGGCAGAGTGACGTCCGTGGTGTGTGGTCCCCCGTGGTACACTGCTAACTAGAAAGGTTTCCGTGTGGTCCTGGTGCCTGGCGGCTTAATCCTACCAGAGATTGCTGCTGCAAGCGCTCCTCTTGAAGATCTACTGTTACGGTAAGTTCTTACATAACTGTACTTCCTGTAAAACCCTCCTAATCTGGGTATGAGCGTCTTGTGATGGTATCAGTTTTACAGGAGAAATTGAGATGACTGCCTAGCCACACATTTAAAGGAGGAGACTTGCTGTAGTTGGGAGTCGTCATTCAGAGGTCAGATGACATTAAGTGAGAGAATGGGAGAATAATGTTGTTAACCATTTCTTTCACTAGTGGAGAAATTGGACAGAGAGTTTAGAGTAGCAAAAGCAGAGAAATCCTGGAAGACTGTGAGGTGTTCCCCTACCCCTTAAATCTCACAAGTTTCTATGTATGTAATTTAGGCCATCTCAGTGGTACCTGATGTAGCATTCTGCACTGTGCATCTCACAGTTGCAAGTCGGGTCATGGTGTTGCCAGGGCCACCTGTGCTACAGAGATTGCACAAAAGCACCTTCTGCTGTGGTAGCTCATCAGCTAAAAGCTGGTCAGTAGAGATGGGTGATGTACTGCTGCTGCTACACCTACATGTTGAGGTGATGCAGTACACACATTCCAGTAGGGCCCCCTGCTTCCCAGTCAGCTCCGGCATCCTCCTACCTCAGGTGTAGCATGGCATAGTGCTACTACATGAGTAGTCTGCCTGTACAGCCCATTTATAGTAGCAGAACTACACCAGTGTAGCACCATAGCCTACTATGTAATGGGCGAAGCCCAATGCAGAGCATTGTGTAGTTGCGATGCAGTCTCTGCAAAATGGCGCATTTGCGTTGTTTACCATTATAGTAGAAGAATGCTATGACCATCTCTACAACATGTTCTGTAAAATATAATAATTTTTTTTACATCGTGTTTTGCAAGTTAAAAAAAGGTAAGATCAGGAAGAATGCTTCTGTTCACTGGTCCCTATTTAACTAGATTCTCTGGATGGTGTGTTGCCTTTTATTGGACAAACTGAGATATTGCAAATGGATGTCACAGAACACAACCTTTCAGAGCCACAGAGTTCACTTAATCAGCTGCCTTAGTATTATATCTGTTGAGCTGTCATTTCAGATTACAGTGTGTTCCATTCTGTAATACTGGTAGGAAAATTCGGTCCCTGAAAAACCTGACTCCTTGAGTAGTGGGATACCTTTTGTAGACCAAAACACAAATCTGATTAATGGCATAGTTTGTGCAATCTAGAAAATGCTGTTACACTTTCCTTTTGTAATATCTGGTATCACCCCCCTCCCCCACCAAAACTGATTTATCCCATGGGAGATACCAGTGTAGTCTTTGTGGTTAGAGTACAGAGCTCTCTCTCTCTTTCTGTCTGTCTGTGTGTCTCTCTCTCTCTCCTTAACCTTCCTAAGAATTTCTTTGCCTCCTCTGTCTTATTGTACCCTTCCTGTACTTGATAATGGCTGATGTGACAGTTTATGACTTGTACAGCGCTTTGCTATACAGTGTAGGAGAACTGCATCGGGGGAGAAAACTGATGTGTATGCACCATAGGTACATCTTTTCATTTTTGACCTGATAAAAGTGGGGGTTATTTTTTGTACCCTGTTGGCTCTGAAGAGCAACTCTAAGCCAAAAATGTGCTGTGGCTTTACTTAGTACTGTAATGGGCAGCTGCTTCGTCCTTTGCAGAGCTTCATAATACTGTGCATGGGTGTCAGAATATAGGGAAAGTGTGTGTGTGTGGGGGGGGTCAGAAGTTTAAAAGGACACAGGGTAAAAAAGGCAATTTATGCAAACCACTGTTCTTATACACAGAAATCAGCACAGTTTCTATTACACACACTAGAAATAATGTATCCTACTTGAGCAGAAAAACACATCTTAAAATCGTTTCAGGACTTTTTGGTTTGGTAAATACAAGTGAAAGTAAATGGCGAAGCTCTGCATTGCATCAGGGCATATCGGTGAGCTTGGCCATGTGCCTGAAGCCCTAGTGCTAGCTTGCCAGGAGCTTCCATTTCAGTTGCAGGCTGGGCTGCACACACACACACACACACACACACACACACAATTGCAGAGGAGACCATGTTTGCTTCTCTTCATCTTCCATGCACTAAAGGAGTACCTTGAAGACTGAATGGCAAAAGTGGTCCCCCGTGCCCATTGGTTCCGGCACCTGTGATGCTGTGCATTCTGCATTTCAGTGTTAACATGACTAGTGATAGATGGGTAAATCACTGAGTCATTAATAATACAACTAGGTACAGAAGGATGCTTGCTTGGCCTCCATTTCCTGCATACTCTGCCTTTCTACGTACTTCGACAAAATCTGTGACAGTTCTTGGCAAAGCACAGATTGCTCTAAACGCGTACCATAGGAAGGACACTGGACCTGATTTTAACCCTTGAGACCTTTGAGCAAGCGGTCAAGGTACTCCCATTTCATCCCAGCCAGATCGATTACATTTACGTACCTTATTTTCATACAAACAATACATTTTCCTTGAGGGAGACCCCTGAAAATCTGCAAGGTGTAAGTCCCAGACTCTCTTAAATAATTATCTAGTAGGCACTCTGAAAATGTACAGCAAAAGCACTTACAGAAATGCGTGGTCAGGTAGAGAAACAGGCTTGCCGACAATCTCTTATTGAGCCCAAGATACTGGGGGCTGATTTTCAAAGGGCCTGGCATGACCCAGGGACAAAGTCCCCATCCACAACTTGCTGGTATGGAGAGAAATACTTGCACTGATTAAAATGCTATTTTTCAGCATTTTTTGAGCACAACCCACATTTTCCTCCCCCCCCCACAGGTGTTCAAAAACTGCTGTGCCAGGTGATACTAGAGCAAGCATTTTTGAGCAGCTGCACAAATTGTGTAAGCTGCTGTAAAAGGTAAAACAGGTTTTAAACCAACCTTTTCAAAACACTGCACAATAGAAAAAATGTGTCGCAAGGGTAACTCACTCCTCCCTTATATAACTTTTTTCTGTTGCACTTCCACAATTTGTCCACTTTTCACAATCCAGCTTCTGAAGCACAGAAGGCCACCTACTTCTGACATTCAGTGACAGGCATTTTAGGTGTCATCGTCTGACAAAGATGACATCTGATGAACTTTGAGACTCTGGAAGGCCTTTTTCAATCAGCGTGCTAATTTTGGCCCTGTACTGATACACAGTTTACAGAGTGTCATAGGCTCCCAAGTCTCATTGAAATGATTTGTGTTTGCATCTTATTAAAGAATTTAATTAAGCAATAAGGAATGACTGTTGGGGGGTCTTATCAAGTAACAATAACACATGAAATCCCAGGGTTGCCCTTACAGTGTCTATGCGTGGGAGTGCCTACGTCCTTTTGTTTTGAGACCCCATCCCTTTGTAACACTCCCATCCCCCCATGTTTAAAGCAGCGCTCTAGTCCCCAATATTCTTACAATTACAGCAGCTGAGGGACTTCAGAGCATAAAGCAGCAAAGGAAAGGTTACCCATTGTACGGCTACAAGAAAACGTGCAGAAAGAAAAAGAAAAGTATAGGGCCTCAAAGAAAGAAATACAAAAAAAAAATCAACAAAGACCGTGATAATACATATCGTGCCTATGCTTTTCAATAAATGCCCCCATTCTTTCATTTTTCTTTTTCTGGGGAGAAACTAGAATCCTAGGGGTGGGCATTTTTTTTTTCAAATGGTAATTTTTATGACTGTGGGCGGAGCCTACAACCATCTTGCTATTTCTAGTTGGAAAATGGAGTATCGTGGAACACATGTTTTGGACTTTTCCATGTATCTTATTTATTTTTTATTTATTTTTAGTTGTTCAACCAGGAGTAGCACACTAAGCTGAAAGCTTTTTTACAGGAGCGACCTGAGAGTATCCTTCCATGCCAACTGAAATAAAATGCTCCCTTCTTTCTGTTAAGAATGTTGGAGACATAACTCCAAGCTGCTTATCAGGTGTCATTAGGAAACTGAAACAGTTTGTTAAATATTGGTTGCCTGTTAAACTGGAGATTTCTTTACCCACTTCAGAATGCAACAACTTGCACATGTAAATACTTAGCATTTAAACAGCTTCCTACTACTAGTTTCACTGGGGAATGTATTGTCTTTTAAGAAAGATTTGTACCTCAAAAATGTCATCCCTTTCCCAGCAAATCTATAATTTACACTGTTTTTTTAACCTCTAAAGAAACTATCTGATAAGTTCTGTCTCAGACATATGCCAGGTCTTCAGTGAACTACCCAGACTAAATATGTAGCAATCAGCAGGCATTTTCTGCTACAGCAAACACACACACACACACCATCCTCATGGCTGCAGCATTCAAAATAAATACCATATTCTAATATGTTATAAAACAAGAAACTGTTTGTTTATGTCAGTGAACACAGTGAAGTTCAGTTTAGAGTACATTTTCTTTAAATATTTCTTATTCAATATTTTGTATCCTTGATAGCGCAAGGGAGATGGTACATCTCATTGTCATAGGGATCTTCATTTACACATTTTTGCACTGTATTTACTCAGGCTGTCCCAGATTAGATGCAATATCTTGTTTTCAGTGGGGTCATGATTTTAGCATTTGGATAATGTATTTCTTCAGGGTAGCCTAGTCCAGGGCCTCCATATTCAAAGGAGATGTGCAGCGCATCCCGTCAGAAAAGGGAGATTTGCCGCGCAACTCCAACAATGCACCGCAGCGTGATATTCAAACATGCGGGATGCACTGACCACAAGGGAATGGGCCAGGGTGCACACAGATACTATGACGTGCAAGTCGAGGCTGCATTCCCGTGCATATGCCATGCTGTGGCATACTCAGTGGGAACATGCCCCTCGCAGTCCAGAGCAGTGAGACCCACAGTTAGGCCATGAATAGCTGGCCTAATCCGGCCAGCCACCCACAGGCAGGCTGTGGAAGTGCGTCCAGGTAGCCCTGGTGGACTAGAGGTACCCCCTCCCATCCCCGATCGATCCAACTCCATCCCTGAAGAGCTCCATAGTGTAGGGCCCCCCCTGGACCCAGTCACATCAGAGGAAACTATGGTCCATATCCATAGCATAGAGAACCCCCACCCACCGCCTTGGTATGTAGACACCCCCATTCCCCCCATACCCGATCTGTTGCAGAGACTGGCACTGCCTTCTACACCCTGCCATAACCAGCCGCCAACTGCACTGTACCCAAGCCAGGGACCTGTACTCCGTAATGATCCAAGTGACTGTACCATGCATTGGGGTACTATGCAAGTTGCAGACCCACCAGTGCATGCAGCCATGTGTATGTTCCTGGCAGACCTTAAGAGGGAATTGACATACCTCCAATGCATGCCTTGTCAATGCTGTATCTTCCTGCTGTCATACACCACAGCAGGCCCACACTCTCCCCCGTTCCCCTGTGTAACTTGCCACCCTCCGGACTGCTGAGGTATCCTGGGTGCCATGGGGTGTGGTATCCTGCAATGCCATTTGCAATGTACACTTCGGGCTATGGTAATGCATCCGCAGTTCGCTGATTGTGCAAATGAACGGGAGGTCGGCTGTAACATGCCTGTTCCGGGACCTGTGTGAGTGGGTACAGCATCGGCTGTCACCCACACTGAACAATGCAATGGCACCGGGACGATGGATCCGCATGCGAGCACCTGAGGTGTATAGCCACTGGGCATTATCACCCACACACAGCTCGTGCCTATGTATGACACATTCCAGTGTCCTACTGCCAGTGCTCCACTACCCAAAAATAAGATGCCATTTCTTCTGTGAACTATCCAGGCTAAATACATAGCAATCAGCAGGCATATTCTAGGAAAACACATTGTAAAAATCTGTAAAAGGAAGACCACATTGAAACTGCTTCTCAGCATATCTGCACTGTGCAAATTCATTAGATATAATAGGTAAAAGGGTCCCAAAAGCTTTCCACAGCCATATCGGCTCTGACCAGAACTTGTTGTTTGTTGTTCCTCCTCAGCTCCCATGTACCCCACTCTTTTGGACTAGCATTAGTGCCCTGTGCCTGCCAGACTTGCCTTGCTGCTACTGTCATCTACCACCTGGCTCTTCAGATATGCCACATGCCAGAGGTCTCGGTCTGACACTTGACAAGCACTCCCCCTGCTATCATCAGGTTAAGGAGAAGATAGAAGCATGAGGGATGCAGGCAGTGGTGTAGTGCTAAATGTAGAAGTGAGGGGTCTCGGACCATGAACCATGGGGACTCCCAACCAATAGGTTGAGGGTCTGGGGGCTGATTAGGCCCCCAGAAGCTATCAGGTTTTAGATGCATTCTGGTGCATTTTGAGGGTCATTTTGACACTGTTTGGCTGCTTTTAAAGCTTTCCTTGACTTGTTACAAACAACCAATATCACTATCAAAATAACTAGTTTTTTATTTTCTTTTAAAAGAAAAAATTATCAAAACTAAATTATACAATGGAAAGGAAAGAATCCTGACTCTGATTGGTCAGTGTGTGCCTTGGACAGTGATGTTATCTCAGTATAACATCACTGTATTTAGCTCAGGCACACACGACTGCAGAGTAGTGGTAGGAATCCCTCTGTTCCCACAAAAGCCGCCCAAAAGTCAACACTGCAGTGCCACAGAACCCCAACATCGGGAACAGTAGTTTACAATAACACCACTCCCCCCCAGCAATGTACTCCCTCGCTCTGACACTCTGAAGTAACACACTTCATTTAAGTTTCACCCTCCATCACTGGAAAAAAATGCAGTTGTTTTTCCCCTAAACCAAGTGGCTTGAGTAAACCACAGAGACCAAAACTGCTGGTCACGTGCTTTACTGAAGCTGCTTTGTTTCGTGACACCATCCTTCACCCGCTATCTGCTTTCCAGTCCAGTCAACACAAAGAACAAAAAAATAAATTTAAGTTCTGTATTGCGAGCGGCAGTGACATCTGCTTATCTGACACATACTAAATGTGCAGTCCCGGAGCGCCTCCATCGGCAGCAGTACTGACCATTAACAGGGCAACGCAGTTTTTTATCTTGTGCGACACTTCATAAACACCGCTTGACTCAGTGATAAAAACATGGCATGAAAACAACACTGAGGGTGGAATTTCAAATTTTATTGGCAAAATGGAAAAAAAAAAAAACAGGCAAACTGCACTTTTTTTAAACTGCCAAAACACAACCAGGCTTTTAGACTGTCAGTTCGTATAGTAAAGCCACTCATTTCACTGTGTGCGCGCTCAGTCTCCACCGCACCAAACAATTCTGGTTTCCCTGATCCCATGACAGACTATTTTTAAAACCTATCCTCGGGACCGTCTTTCTCAATTACCATTTCCTGTTCAAAGTTCAGCTCAGGTCCACGACTCATCCGATCACTTCAGGGAACCGGAACTGTCAGCCCACTCTTTCTTCCAACTTCACAGCATTTCCTCACACACGGTTGAAAAAAAATTAAACTGATTGGGGAAGGGAAGGGATTTGAGGTACCAGAAAAATAGCTTTTCTTGAGAAAAGGAATATCAAGACAGGCACAGTGTGTGTGTGTGTGTGTGTGTGTGTGTGTGTGTGTGTGTGTGTGGGGGTGCTGGCAAGAAAGGCACTGCAAAGGCAATCCATTACTGAAGCAAAGCTCAGTGAGAACAGCTCCACCATCAGGATAAACAGTAAAAGGAACTTTTTTTCACAAAATAAACTTCCACACTTCAAAAACATGTAAAAATACATATTTTTAAACAGTATTTACTCTCATTTTTATTTTCTCTTTAAATGAGCCATTGTAAAATAGCAATAATGCAATCCAGGGTGTGTGTCATGCTGGGATAATGTCACTTTTCAGGTGTTGAACGCACTCGGACTCTGGTCTCGTGATTTAACCATCCACAGCGTGCCGTTATCCCAGCACAACACACACCCTGTCATGCATTATTGCTTAAACAACGTCTTGTTCAATATCAAGGAGCAGAAACCGCATACATCTCTAACCCAGAAAATTCAGCCACGGAATGTTCACATTGGCAACTTTATTGTACAAAGGATTTACAGATGCTGTTAAAAAAATACAGGATAAGGGACCAGACAATTTTGGAGATCAGATAGGCTGTCACCATTTATGAATTTTTGTCTGTCTGTCACTGTGTCTCTCATCTCATGTAAAACTGTGGCTACTGGCCAGCAGGTGTCAGTGTAGCTCAGTTGGTAGCACACCCCCCTCTGGGCCAGATGGCTGTGGGTTCTAATCCCACAAAGGGATTGGGCTCATGCCATAAATGTTGTGGAGTGAAATCATGAGAGGGTGAGGATCCAACAAAGAGAAATAATAGTTCTAGGGACATGGATATGTTGTTCATCCACACTCATTGGCAGGTATCCTTGCCGCTTTAAATCTTGCCGGAAGGTCTTCAAGCTTGCTCCTCCCACCCACCCGGGTGGTATAACTCTCGGCTCCGCCCCATGACGCCAGATCTTCCTTACCGCTTGGAAGCTCAGGTTCCCTCCTTAACGCTCTGCGTTTGAGACTGGTTCCTATTTCTCCGTTTGCGGATTTAAAAATAAATTTTGCGAAAAGACTTCAGTCTTCGATCCCTCGCGGCTGCGATGGACAAATCGACTCCCGGATTTCGGAGATGCCCATGCGGGCAGAAGATGTCTCGGACGGATCCACACTCCACGTGTGTCTACTGCTTAGGCCTTGAGCACGACCCGCAGGCTTGCGACCTGTGCTCATCTTTCTCGGCCTACGTCCTCGAAGACCGTGCTGCCCGATTGCAACTGGGCCGTCCCGAGAAGCGTTTCCCTCCGGTGAAGTCCAAGGAGGCCCGGTTGGCGGTGTCCGCGGCGGCGGGCTCGGCGGATCAGCTCGAGCGGATGATCGCCTCAAGAGGAGGCGGCGCTGGCCGTGATCTTCCTCGGCCACGGCATTTATCCCGCCTCTGGGTTCTTCCTAACGGCTTCTTTTAGGAGCTTTGTCTGTCCCTCTCCACTAAGGGAGAAGGGCTTACGCCTGCTGGACCTTATTCTCGGTCCAAAAGAAGGACAGGGTAAGTCCCTCCGTCCGACGCTCTTGGGAGCAGGAAAGGTCCCTCTCCCGAGTCGTCGACCGCCGGCTTGGTCGATCAGCCGGTTCGCCACTGGCCTCACGGTGTCCCCGCCAGGTCAGTTGACCGAGACTCCCACCGACGAAGTCGAGATTTTTCTCGACCCGTTGGACGGGCTGTTGCCTTTAGCAGCCGAGATTCCCCTCTCCCCGGTTCCCCCGGGAGGAGTTGAGGATCCCGTGGGCTCACCTGTGCCTCCGGTTCCCTCGGATGGACCATCCGAACCGAAGGGAGTGCCGGTTCCGGCCGACACCTCCCCGCACCGACCTCAGAAATTCCGGGACTCTCGGTCTCGGTCTCGGACCTGTTCGTGGTCCAGCCGATCCCACCGTCATAGGCGGTCTCGGCACCGCGGTAAGCGGCGTCGCCGCTCGTCCTCGTCCTCCTCCTCGGACGAGGGGAGGCTTCGGCGTAAATTACGTCGACGGTACGAGGACCTTATGTTGCAACAGCTCCTCCTGGCCGGGAGTAAGCCGACCCCGTCGCCTTCCCCGGCCATTAAGTGGCTGTCACCGGAGCGGCCGACACAACCCCTCGACTTATCCGAGGAGCCTATACCCAGGCCGGTTGTTCGGCCAAAACCAGCTGCTCCACCGATTCCGGTGGAACCTCCGCCTCCACAGCCACCAATTGGGGCTCCGACCAAGGATTCTCGGTCGGCTAAGGGTCTACCCCATCGGCTGTCAGTTACCCTCACTCCTGACCGACCTTGGCAGGTGAAGGGTGGCTCAGGCCAGAGGCAGCTTTTCGAGGACTCTTCCGAGTCCGAAGATGATTCCTCCTTTTTCTCCAAGCGACTGGACTTGGAGTCTTCAGGAGGTCAGTCAATGGACGATAGCCCGTCGTCCTTCCTAGGACTGCTTCGGCTCATCTCGGAGTCCACCGGGATGGAGCTCGAACCCGTTTCCAAACGGGCCAGGTATCCCCTCACGGAGATTCTGGACCGAGGGGATTCTCCGACGGAGGCCTTTCCGGTGGCCGAGGCCATAGTGGGTCCGGCACTGGAGCTTTGGCAGCGCCCTGCTTCCTGCCCTGCGCCTTCGGCCAGGATGGCCAGGAAGTATGCGGTCCCTACCGGTTCCTTGTCCGGTTTTTCGGAACACCCTCTGCTGAGGGGTTGGCTATCAACAGCGGTCATGCCACGGGCACCAGGGATGTGGACAAACCTCCTGACAAGGAGTCCAAGAAATTGGACTATGTCGGCGTAAAAGTCTACGCTATGCCCTCTCGGCCTTCGCCAGGCCAGTTCGCCGTCCTCATGGCACATTTTTCTCATGCCCTGTTGGGCTCCTGGATGAGGTCATCCTCATCTTCCCGCCGATCTGCAGACTACGGTTACAGGTGTGGACCAGGGCAGGGCAGTGGCCAAACAGCAGCTCCAGACTGCTGTGGATATAGGGACTCATGTGCCAGATCAGTGGCGGCTGCAGTGGCTATGGGGCCGGCAGGCTTGGCTGAGGATATCCACCTTACTGGATACCCAGCACAAGTTGGCGGATGTTCCCTTTGGGACTGACCTCTTGCCCTGGGGTGGAAGGTCACCTGCAGAGGATCGAGAAGTCCAATGCTACCTTGACTCGGTCTCTTCCGCCAGAAGGACAAAGGCCGAAACCACAGCCTAAGCCCTTTCGGCCTTCTGTGCCCCGCGCGCCCTGCCCAGCAACGCCAGGGCCAGCAGGCCCGGCTGGCATCCCAAACCCAAGCCGCCGGCTTCCTCTAACAGGAGGCAGGAGGAAAGGCCCAGGAGGTCCTCGCCGTCCCTCCTCCAAGCCTGCCCAGTGACGGGCTGAGGGTGTCGCCCCCATTCCCGTCCACCTCCCCTGGGTCCCCCGGGGACGGCCCGCACTTGCTCCGCCTGGTCCGCTGTTACCACGGACAGGTGGGTCTTGAGGTGGTGGGAAGAGGCCTGCCTCTGGAATTCGAGCAGGCACCACCTTCAGAGCCGCCGCCTCGGGGCTTCGGGTCCCCAGCCTCACTGGCGGCTCGCCGAGCCGACATCACCTCCTCCTCCAGAAGGAGGTGATAAGAGAGGGTGGACCCTCCTTCAGACCCAGGGTTTGTGTCCAGGTACTTCCTGTTCCAACGGACGGGAGGCTGGCGCCCATTCTCGACCTACACGACCTAAACAAGTTCCTAAGGTCTCGAACCTTCAGGATGGTCACTCTGGCTCAGATATACCATCCTTGGAACGGGCGTGGTGGTTCTGCTCTCTGACTTGCAGGACGCTTGCCACGTCCCTATCCGTCTGCCTCACCAGAGATTCCTTCGCCCAGAGCGGAAGGATCCTCGAGTTCCAAGCCATGCCCTTCGGCTTGTCTCCAGCTCCCAGGGTCTTCACCAAATGCATGGCAGTGGTGACAGCATTCCCAGCGCGCCCGAGGGGTCCAGGTGGACCCTTACCTGGACGACTGGCTGATAGCAGCTCCCTCCAGGAAGGAGGCGGAGTGGTCCAGAGATCTGGCCCTCCAGGTCTGTTCTCAACTGGGCCTCCTTATCAACGAGGCCAAGTCGAACTCGAGCCAAAGCAGGTGATTCTATTCATCGGGCGCAGCGCTCGACTCTCTTCGAGCCAGAGCGCGGCTCCGCGGACAGGGCGAGGTTCTTTCCTCCTTGCCCGATCATTTCTGGTTGGGCACTGCGCCTGCCCGGACTTCCCTGCGCCTCCTGGGTCTCATGGCGGCCTGCACCAGCGTGGTCCGTTGGGCCCGCTGGAACATGCGTCCCCTTCAATGGGGACTGGCCAGCCAGTGGTCACAACGCTGCGATCCTTTGACCAGCTTAGTCGGTGACAGGGATGTGGAACGCCTCCAGTGGTGGACCGCTCCAGATCATTTGCGGAGGGCATCCTGCTCGTCCGCCCCGAGCCGACGGTCTCTCATCGACCGATGCCTCTCTGATGGGTTGGGGTGCCCATCTGGGGAACACGGCTCATGGCCTCTGGTCCCCGGGAGTCCCGATGCCACATCAACCTGTTGGAGCTCTGAGCGGTCCGCCTAGCTCTCACCGCCTTTGCCTGCTCCTCCGGGGTCAAGTGGTCCGAGTCCAGACGGACAATACCACGACCATGTTCTATCTAAACCGCCAGGGCGGGACGCGCCCATGCTTCTATGCAAGGAAGCTCTCCGCGATTTGGTCACTGTAGCAGCCTGGAGGCGGATCTCCTAGCCATTCATGTGGCAGGAGCCTCCAACACCCTGGCCGATGCCCTGAGCCGGATAGGGGCTGCATCCCACGAGTGGTCTCTCCTGCCGGAGGTAGTACAGCATCTGTTCTCCCATTGGGGCACACCTCAGGTGGACCTGTTTGCTCCAGGAGAACGCGGGCTGAGCTGTTCCATGCCCGCCTCAGCAGGGCTCGCTGCAGTGGGATGCCTTCTCGAGGCAGTGGACCCCGGGCTCTTTTACGCCTTTCCCCCATTTCCCTTGATCCACAAGGTGTTTCTCAAGGCGAGGAGGGACAAGGCGCAGGTGATTCTGATAGCCCCAGACTGGCCTCGCCAGTTCTGGTACCCAGATCTCCTCAGTCTCCGCTCCAGGACTCACGGCAGCTTCCAGCTCGCCTGACCTGCTCTCAGTCAATCAGGGAAGGTGTTCCATCCGGACCTTCAATCTCTGCACCTGACGGCCTGGTTCCTGAGCTGCTAGAGTTCCAGGCCTTGGTCTTTCCGACGAGGTCCTCAATGTAGTTGAGGCGTCCCGTAAGAGTCGACCAGAAAATGCTATGCCTTCAAATGGAAAAGGTTTTCCATTTGGTGTCAGGAGCAAGGCTTGGACCCTTCCTCCTGTTCCTGAGCAAGCATCTTGGACTATTTATGGTCCCTTTCTAATCAAGGGCTTAGGTCGGCGACCTAGGGTGCACCTGGCAGCCATCTCTGCTTACCGGGCGCGGCCGGAAGCAGTCGGTGGCGCAGGAGAAGGTGGTCTGGCGCTTCAAAGGCCTTGATCACATTTCCTCCAGTGGAACCCCACCTCCGTGGGATCTACTGCTGGTACTGGCAAAGCTCATGGGCAAGCCATTCGAACCTATGCACAGGTGTGCTCTCTCCACCTGTCGTGGAAGACCGCCTTCTTGGTGGCTATCACGTCAGCCAGAAGGATGGGAGAGCCCCAGGCGCTCCATCGAGTCTCCTTACCTGGTCTTCCACAGGGACAAGGTTGTCCTGCCCCCACCGAAATTCCTTCCGAAGGTGGTGTCGGAGTTTCACCTTAACCAGGTGTTGACTCTGCCGGTGTTCTACCCCAATCACACCGGAGGCCGAATATAGCTCCATACTTTGACCCTAGAAGGGCGCCGCTATTACAAAGAGCGACGGCTGAAATTGGGAGAGGTTCGCCAGCTGTTTGTCACCCACGCTGAAGCCAGATCTGGCAGACCTGCAGCCAAGCGGACGATAAGCAGGTGGGTCACCTCCTGCATAGATCTCTGCTATAAGTTGGCGGGCATGGAGCCTCCCAGAGGATAAAGAGCTCATTCTACCCGCCATACTGCTGCAGCGGTGGCTGCTTCCAGGGACGCCCCTATCCAGGAAATCTGCAGGCTGCTACCTGGAAGTCAGCAAACACCTTCATTACCCATTACCACATCGACCTTGAGTCACGCCGGGATGCTGGTTTTGGGGCCTCGGTTCTCCAGTCTCTCTTTCCCAAGTAAGTATGGGGTGTGCCTTGCCTCCCTCCTCCCGGAGAACTGCTAGGAGTCTGCCAATGAGTGTGGATGAACAACATATCCATGTCCCTAGAAATACAGGTTACTCACCTGTAACAGGAGTTCTAGGAATGGTATATGTTCATCCTACTCACCAACACCTCCCGGCTTGGACGCACAACCTGAGCTTCCAGCGGGCCAGATCTGGCGTCATGGGGCGGAGCTGAGGTTATACCACCCGGTGGGTGGGGGAGCAAGCTTGAAGACCTTCCGGCAAGATTTAAAGCGGCAAGGATACCTGCCAATGAGTGTGGATGAACAACATATACCATTCCTAGAACTCCTGTTACAGGTGAGTAACCTGTATTTACCTGCAGTTTGGTTTTCTACATTTGTTCCAGTTGTGTCTCCTGCCCCCTCTCTAGCCCAGTGCCACCTCCACTACTCTCAAGTGCCTCCCACAATGCAGCAAACCACCAGTAGCCAGAGGGAGAGGCAGACGGACAGATTGCTTTTTAAATTAGTATGGCACCCTTTCTGAGCATGTCCCAAAGACTGAAACCTTCCATATTTTATATCTTGAGGGAGTTACCTGGCTCCCTATCAATTAAACACCTCCAAAGTTAAACTTGCACCTAGGACATCCACTAACTTTTTACTTCCAACAAGAAAAGAAGTGGTTTACACAAATGTAGTACACTGTGGTCAGACAATACACTACACACAAATTCCCCATAATTAGATTTGTCAGAGGAGGGAATCTTGAGACAAAGAAGAGCATGTACTCCCCAAGCTAGACCACAGACCCTTCGCTCCATATCCCCTGCCCCCCAAGCTACACAAGCAGGCCCTATGCTCCAACCCCCCCCCCCAAAAGCCAGACCAAGAAGCCCAGCTCTCCACCTCTCCCAGACAAACCCCACTAGCAGGCTGTGCAGTCCCACGTCAGCTCTTCTGGCTGCTGAAGTGAAGGGCCGGGTTGGAGGGGGGGAGTGAGGTTGGAGCAAACCAGTTTCCACAGACAAACTGAGACAAGGATGATAAATAGAACACAAACAAAAAAAAATTAGAAAGTGTTGCACTACAAATTATTAAAAGCACATGTTTCATAGAAACCTAGACTTTGACGGCAGATAAGGACCACTTGGCCCACCCAGTCTGCCCATTTCCCTACCTACTGGATAAGCTGCAGATTCTAGTTAACCAACAGCCTACTTCCTGCCACCCCCACTACAATTGCCTTATGTCTGTCCCATGCATGTTTGAATTTCCCCACTGTTTTAGACCCAACAACCTCCCCAGGAAGGCGGTTCCGTGCATCCACTACTCTCTCTGTGAAAAAATAATTTCACATTACCCCTGAGCCGTCCCCTCTATCTTTAAATTTGTGCCCCTTGTTCTTAGCATCTCTTTTTCTGAAAGATGCTACCTCCTGGACTTTGTTGATTCCCTTCAGGTACTTGAACGTTTCTATCATGTCCCCTTGTCCTCTTTTCATCAAGGGTATACATATTAAGCTCTCTCAGTCTCTCTCTCTCTCTTCATATGGTTTCTGATGCAGACCCTGACCATTTTAGTTGCCCTCCTCTGGACTGCTTCCATCCTGTCTATGTCCTTGCGAGATGAGGTCTCCAAACTGCACACAGTACTCCAGATGGGGTCTCACCAACTGTCTGTACAGAGGATAACCACTTCCTTTTCTACTTGTGATGCCCCTTCCTATGCATCCCAGTATCCCCTGGCTCTCCTTACTGACTTCTCACATTGCTTACCCACCTTTAGATCATCTGATATGACTACTCCCAGGTCCCTTTCCATTTTTGTTGTTGTTAGTACCTCCCCTGCTATTGTGTACTCTTCTCCTGGGTTTTTGTTTCCCAGGTGCATTACTTTGCACTTCTTTGCATTGAATCTAAGTTGCCATATGTCTGACCATTCCTCCAACCTTGCCAAGTCCCTTCTCATCCTTTCTACCCCCTCTTGTGAATCAACTCTGTTACAGATCTTTGTGTCATCTGCAAAGAGGCATACCTTTCCCTCCAGACCCTCTGCAATGTCACCTATAAAGATGTTAAAGAGGATTGGACCCAGTACTGATCCCTGAGGTACTCCACTAGTAACCCCCCTTTCTTCAGAATGTGTTCCATTCACTATTACCTTCTGTGTCCTGTTTTGCAGCCAGTTTTTCTACTCCAGGCTACCACCCTGGGACCCACTCCCAGGCTGGCTAACTTGATTATTAATCTTTGTGCGGGACTGTGTCAAATGCCTTGCTAAAGTCTAGGTAGGCCATATCCACAGCCCTCCCTGGTCTATTACTTTGTTACCCAGTCAAAGAAATCTATTAGATTCGTCTGACATGACCTTCCTGCTCTAAATCCATGCTGCTTTGGGTCCCAGCCCCGCTGGCCTCTAGGTACTGAACAATTCTTTCTTTCAGAAGTGATTCCATCATTTTCCCTACCACTGAGGTCAAACTTACAGGTCTGTAGTTTCCTGCTTCTGCCTTGCTCCCACTTTTGTGAAGGGAATCACATCTGCCTCCTCCAGTCCTCAGGTACCACCCCATCCTCCCATGATTTGTTAAAAGTGTGGTCAGTGGTGTCACTAGGTCCTCCTTAGTTCTTTAGGATTCTGGGTGAATCCAGTCAGGTCCCATTGCTTTGTCCACCTTGAGTTTTAGGAGTTCTTTCAGGACTCTTTCTTCTGTAAATGGACTGGTGTCAAACCCCACCCAGAGTGCTTCTATTGTCTGGTTTAGGTAACTCCTCCTTATCTTCTTTTGTGAATACTGAGCAAAAGTATTCATTCAGTATCTCTGCCTTTTCACTGTCTCCCCTGCCCAGCTCCCTCTCCCTTATTAATCTTCACTATCCTTCCTTAACCTTTCTATGCTCCCTAATGTGCCTATAAAGGTTTTATCCCCTTCTTAACTGAATTGGCTATTTTTTCCTCGGTTTGGGCCTTTGCTATTCTGACTGCATTCCCCACTTTTTTCTGCTTTAATTGATACAGTTCCCTGTTGTGCTCCTTCTGTGATTCCTTATACTTTCTGAATGCAGTATTTTTGTCCTTAACCTTTCCTGCCACCTCTTTTGAGAACCATAGTGGTTTTTTACTCTGCTTTGTTTTCTTTATCTGTTTCACGTAAAGGCTTGTTGCCTCTATGATGGCAGTTTTGATTTTTATCCATTGTCCTTCCACCCCTCCTTTTTGGCCATTTGCTAGTGTATTTCTCAGGTGTTCACCCATTTTGCCATAGCCAGCCCTTCTAAAGTCCAGTATGCTTGTTTTTGTATGGCTCGTCTCCATGGTTGTGCTTATTGTGAAGCACACTGTGCAGTGGTCGCTTGTTCCCAGATGTCTACTGACTTCTAAATTTGTGATCCTCTCTCCATTTGAGAGTACCAGGTTTAGTATTGCTCCCTCCCGAGTGGGTTCCAACACTAGCTGTCTAAGGCCTGCCCCCTGCAGGGCATCGAGAATGACCCTGCTCTTGGATGTGTCTGCAGTACATGTCATCCAGTTAACATCTGGCATATTCAGGTCCCCCATCAACAGTATCTCCCCTTTTTCAGCCATTTTGAGAATGTCCTCTATCATTTTCTTGTCCATTTCCTTCCCTTGAGATGGGGTCTGTATACAACCCCTGTGCAGATTGTGATGCCATTCCCTGTCTCCAGGGTGACCCAGAGTGCCTCTTGTCCTCCCCCTTTACTTTTTAGTTCTGTAGCCTTGATCACTTCCCTTATGTATAGAGCTACTCCACCTCCTCTTCTCCCCTCTCTGTCCCTTCTGTAGACTGTGTACCCCAGTATGTTGACATCCCAGTCATGGTTCTCCATGTACCATGTTTCTGTGACTGCCAGAATATCCAATTGTTCATCTTCCATCAAGGCTACTAGCTCAGGAAGCTTGTTTCCCAAACTGCGGGCATTGGTACTCATTGCCCTCCATTTAATGTTGGCTTTATCCTTTTTTCCCCCATGCCTGCTCTTTTTGCCCTTGTCTATTTTTCCATTTACCCCTGTCCTGCTCTCTGTTGAGCACTGTACCTCAGTGTTTACCTTACTACCTGGGCATGTTTTGTGGGGGGAGGCTTGAAATTTCCTGCCTCTTATTAGCACCTAACCTGTCACTTAGGAGCTTGGTTCTCTTTGTACAGATGCAGACCATCGTGCCAGTATAGACCTTCATCTCTCCAGGTGTACCCCCAGTCCCCAATGAAGCCAAAGCCCTGTGCTCTGCACCAGTTTTGCAACCATTTATTAAACTGCATGGTGTGTAGTACCCTAGCCTCACCCCTGCCATGGACTGGCAGCACCTCTGAGAAGGTAACCATGCTTGCTACCTGTCTGAGGCCCCTCCCCAACTCCACATTTTCATCCTGCACTGCACTGATCCCATGCCTAGCTAGGTCATTTCTCCCAGGGTGGACAATGATATCTAGTTCCCTCTCCTGTGATGCTGCTTCTGCAATCCTGAGGATTCGCTTCTTGTCCCTCCAAGCCATGGCACCAGGCAGGCACCTTACTTCCCTCTCCTCTGCCTTCCCCAGGTCTTTCAGACAATATTTGGACAACATATCACTTTTTAAACAATCTTAAAGAGATTGGACATTCCCAAAGCCAGACAAGCAGGTCCTTTGCTCCAATCCCCCCCCCCCCCAATTCATCACCACAAGAAACAGTACCCTTAGTCTGGAACCAGAGTGGGACAAGATCAGTTTGTGAGCTGGTGGTCAGCTTGGCCCCTAGCTTTTCAAAACTGGTACCCAAATCAATATTTTTTAAGATCCGTCATTTTTCAAGATTCAAAAATCACTTCCATGCGCAGGTGCCAGTTGGCTGGTAACTTTTGAAATCTGGTCACCAAACCAATTTTTTTAGTGGCCATTGGCTACCTGATTTGTCCCACCCTGTCTGGAACACACACTGCAGTGTACTTTTCAATCAAAAACACGTCCAAGACTATGGACCCCTACCCCAAAAAAGTTCCATTTTAAGCTGAACTGTTAATCTCCACCCCCACGACCACACAAGGTCCACATACATTTTAACATCTCTAAAAATAATTTTTAAATCTCAAGCCCCAACCCACACACACACAAATGCTATTCCCCCCCTGATTTTTGAAGTGAAGGGCCATGGTTGATGGGAGGCTTGGAGTGAAAAAAAGGTTGCCCTCGTTTGGTTGCTACTTAAGACAGATCAACAAGCCATTCACTCCAAAATAACCCCCAAGCCATACCTGTGGTCCTTTCACTCCAAGTACCTCCCCAGCCGCACCAGTATGCCCTTCACTGCACCCCTCAACCAACCAGGAGGTCCGTCCATCTAATTCCCACACACACACACACACACACACACACACACACACACACACACACACACACACACACAACACCCAAACCACACCAGAAAGCCCTTCACTTCAAACTCCTCTCCCCCAAGACAGACTAGGAGGCACATTATTTCACTTCTCCCAAAAGTCCCACCAACAGGCCAGATTCCCAAACTAGACCAACTGCATTCGCTTCAAGCCCCCCTTGTTGGCCCTTCACTCCACCCTCCCCAACAAACTAGGAGGTCCATCAATCCAAGCCCCCAAGCCACAGTTGGATCCCAAAGCCAGACCAACAAGAGTGGCTTCAGCTCCAAGCCCCCACAGCATACAATGCTAACAGGCACCATTAATTCCACAATCCCTCCCACAATACAACCCCCTAGCCACACTAGTATGCCCCTTCACTCCAAACCCTCCCCTCAGACAGACCAGGAGGCCCATCACTCCACTTCCCCCACAAACCATACCAACAGGCCAGATTCCCAAGCCAGACCAGCTCCTCTAGCTTCAAGCCCCCCCCCCCGTAGGCCCTTCACTCTACCTTCCCACCAACTGACCAGGAGGACCATTGCTCCCCCCACCAAGCAGGGCTGGTTTTGCAGTTTTTGGTCCCCCAAGTGGATTGATGGCTCTGGGACCCTAAATTTATGGAGAACAATGATATGCCCCAATATACACACAATTATCAGTATTGGCTCGGTAAAACCTGACAAAGTCAGAACAAGGAAAGACATGTCAGAAAATGTAGTTTAAATAAAATATTACACATTACTAGGAAGAGAATACTGCACATTGTTAATTTACATATGGTTGCAAGAAAGGTACACTAAGCCCAGGTTTGTTTCTCAACAGTGTAATGCCCCACTGTAGTGCACTACAGTGTAAGTACTGGGTGGTAACCTAAGTTCATGGTGTGGGACTAGAACCCATGACCTTCTTATCTTCAAGCTCCAGAGATAAGCATACCTACAGAACCACTAACACAGTACTTTCTTTTTTGACTCAAGACTCATTAGTGAATCATCTCTTTTTTCTGGATCAGTCCTGCCCCGCGCCCCCACTCCCCATGTGCCCCAAGCTGTCTGTAACTGGCAGCAAGGATGTGCCAGCTTCTCCTACACCCAGTCTCAGTGCAGGAGAAACACAAATCTGTCCTTTGCTGCATCAGCATGGTGGAAGAAGCAGGTCTGGGAGCTGCAGGCCAGAGTAACTGTGGTGAGTACCATCTCTTTTTTTGGTTTTTGTGTTTTCTCATCGTGTTTTGCATCTGATAGTAATTAGTGTTCTTTTTTGTTTGTAGCAGAGCAGAGGAGTGACCAACCAGAGTGGAGTCCAAGACCACAGAGAGTCCAGCAGCTAGAAGCTGAGGGGAGCCAAGGAGACTGACAGCCCGAGAGGAGAGGGGAGACCAGAGTGGCTGAATCGTGTTAGTGAGCAGAGGCTGATATGCAGTTTTCAGTGGCATTTAGTACAGCAAGATCAGAGATCTACAAAAAAAAAAACAAGTAGAAACTTTTCATTCTTCATGGGCAGCGAACCTTAACCAAGGAAAGAAACACACAAGAGGGCATGACTTGGCACACAGAATCAGTGGGGTGTGCTGCGCAACCAGCAAGAAGGGCACACTTGACTGGCAAGGCCAAAAGCCTGGAACAGTAAAGCAAGGACACTGGGGGGTGGGCAGCTGAATCTAAGGGCTGGAGTGATTGGGGGAAAAAAACCCATAAACAGACATTTTTGAGCAGCTGCTAAGTGTTGTGCCATGCTTTGCAGTGATGGGAAAAGATTTCCTTAACTACTAAGTGTTGTGCCCTGTTTGGCAGTGATGGAAAAAGACATACTACTAAAGTGGAGTTGTGCCCTACTTTTGCAGAGACGATTACTGAACTGCTAAGTGTGTGCCCTGCTTTAATTGCAGTGATGGAAAAAGAGTCATTTAAGTACTGTGCCCTGCTTTTGTAGTGATGGAAAGAGAGACGTTTTCACAGAACTGAGCTATATTGTGCCCTAAAAGGCAGTGAGCGGGGTGGGGGTGGGGGATTCAAACTGCCTGAGCTGTTCAAATGTTGTGCGCTGCTTTTGCGGTGAAATATTGTGCTGTGGACATTGTGCCAGCCCAGAGTGTGAAAAATGAAGTAATGTGCCCTGCTGTGTAGTGTTATTTGACCTCTGCCCTGCACACAAAACATGGGATAGGATGCCCAGCCAGTCAAGGATAGAAGGGTTGGGGATTAACGTGTCTGAGTGCCAGCCTAATTGGGGGAGGGATCAGGGAGACGAGCAAATCTGCCATTCTGCTTTAATTCTCAGTACAGTACAGCCACTGAAATGTGTTAAGTTCGCACCCAGACACCCTTGTTTGCCTGACTTCAAACTTTTTAATAATTGCAGTCTGCAGCATGGCTGGAATAAAGCTAGCAACTGCTGAAGGACAGCTCCAAAAATGTGATCCAGAAAAAAATGGCTACAGATAAGCAGTGAGGGAGACTTTGCAGTGCGTGTTGCAAATTGTGCTGTGAGTACAGAGATGAGCTACATGGGTTGAGGAACTTCAGTGAGTCATTAATTGCAGGGATAGCAGGCCACCAGCTAAAGGTTGACACCATCCAGAAACATCTTCAGACAGAGCAGCACAAGAAAGCTATTAACATTCTGAAATTTGGTAAAACAAGGTTACCACTTGATATATATCGCCACACCACAATTGGTACATTTAAAATAGTGAGGGGGTAGGGCTTTGTACCTATAGCTAAAACAATTGTATTTACAGGCCAGGGAGAGCTTTCTGTAATGCTGAGAAACAGCACAGAACGATTCTAGGCAGGCTGATGAAGATCCTGTATATGATGGCTAAAGAGGACATCCCTATTAAAAAGTTTGAAGCGATAGCAGAACAAGATAAGCACCATGGAATGCATTTGGGCAATAAATACATTAACGCTGTTGGTGGGAAAGAACTCATAATACGTATTAGCAAGCACCTAGAAGAAAATCTGCTGGCAACTGTGAAAAATGCATATTATTTTTCAGTGCTTATGGATGGTAGTACTGACAGTGGTGTAATTGAAAAGGAACAGGTTTACGTTATTTATGCAAATCCCAGCAGTGGTCACGTGGAGACTAAATTTCTGTGAATGAAAGCAGTATCAGGTGGCACAAGTGAGGGATTGAAAAATCTCCCCTTAGACATTCTTGCATAGAGTGACCATAGTATAAAAAATATTTGTGTTTGATGCTGATGGGGTATCTGTCAACATAGGTGTAAGACAGGGTCTTGCTGCACTTTTAAGAGAAGACATTCAGTGGTTAGTTGCTGTTCAGTGGTTCTCTCACAGATTAGAACTGGTCATAAAAGAGGCATTGGACAACACCTGTTTCAATGAAGTTTCAAACTTTCTGACCCAACTGTTTTATATCTATCAGAAAAGTCCTAAGCAACTCAGAGAGTTGCAGTCCCTTGCCCAGGCCATGGAGATGTCAGTTGAAAAGCCCAAGAAGGCCCATGGCACACGTTGGGTGCAGCATAAACTTCATGCCACCTGGGCTGTTACCAAATCATTCCCCATAATTTGTGCCCATTTAGAATCTATGGCTACAGACCCAACTCTTGACCATGTCAAAGCCAAGGGAGTGTTGCAAATTATGACTAAATTCCAAATGGTGGCACATCTTTTGTGTTTTGAACTGTTGCTTCAGCCACTTGCCAGAGTCTCACTAGCGCTTTAAAAAGAAGTAGTTGAAATGCCAGAGTTACGTAGCTGTGTTGAAACTTTGAGAAACACTCTTTTTTTTGTTTGTTTGTTTCCATTCTATTTCTGCTCCTGTCCCAGGGAACTCTCTCCAGCTGTCTCATTCACCAACGACTCTACCTCCCATCTGAAGCCTTCACCAGATCTACCCCAGCCCGGCGAATCCCCCAGCTCTGAACCCCCTGAGGTGGGGTCACCATTACCCTGGTGCTCTATCTACAGTCTAATGCACTGGGCCAGAGTCGGGGAAAACCCAGTGGAAGGCCCGACTGTGGTCGTGACACTGGAGAAGCCTTCGCCTATCCTCGAGATAGGGTTTTTTTCCTTCATTTGTTGCCCCCCCCAGAGCTCGGACGTGCAGTGACGTCCGTGATGTCCATCACAACTCCACCCCCAACGCATTCGCTAGTACCGCATGTTCCATTGCACTGACTTATCATGAGGCCACCCAGAGCAGCACAGACCTTGGATTCCGCCCCCACCCCGGCAAGGGAGACTGTCTTCCAGATGCTCAATCCCTTCCCTCTCCAGCTGACGCCCAATGGCCCTAGTCTGTTCCCAAACCCGGGTTGCAAGCATGGCGTGAAGTGTGGCATCCAGCACCTCAACCCTCACACCACCGGGCTGGCACTTTGAGAAACACTCTTGACTATGCTAAGCAGAATGGTCCCATAGGTGGCAGTGAACTTGAAATGCTCTTAAAAAATGTGTCTGACGTTCCTAAGGAGCATGTCCTGTAGTCACAAGGGTGTGAAATTAACATATTTTAGTGGGCAAGCTTTTAAAACTTTTAAACAGCAATGTAAGAAATACGTTACAAACATTGAGAAGTGTTGTGAAGAAGGGTTCTATTTGATGAAAGTAGTAACTATAACCGTGCAAAATTGTTAGATACCAGACTTTGGCCAGTAGACCGAAAGGAGCTGTAGCTGTATGGTAACAATGACATTACTGTAGAAGTTGACCATTTTTTAGCACTTTTGCAGCCTGACTGTGACAGTGCTCTGCTGCTTGCAGAATGGTAAGAGTTTAAGATTTTTGCTCCAACCAGTGCCATCAAGTAATACTTGGAAGGCAGCTGCTTCAACCAGAAGCAGAGGCATCCTGGATTCCCTACAAGGGGCAGAACTCTGGCAGCTGGTGCTTGATCCCACCAGAGACGGGGCGATTCTTGATTTAGTAGTGACCAACAGGGAAAGAATCACTGATGTCCAGGTGGAGGGGCAACTAGGATCCAGTGATCACCACAGTGTGGTTCAGCATACAGACAGCGATTCAGTCAAGTCGCACTAGGGTGAAGTTTTCACTCAAAAGGCAGACTTCACTGAAATGGGGAGAGTTATCAAAAGAGCCCTAGAGAATAGGGGACGGGGGAGAGAGCAGTGAGAGAACCTAAAAGGAGGCATAGTGAAAGTAACAAGCAAATGCATCAGATTGGTATCAAAAGGTAAGAGAAGGGAAAGGCCACTGTGGTTCTCAAAAGAGGTAGTAGAAAAGGTAAGGGCTAAAAGAGCAGGGTTCCAGAAATTTAAGGAGACCCAAAGGGAGAGGACAAAGAGGTGTACCAAGAGTGTCTAAAGGAAGCAGAGAGGGCAGTGAGGAGAGCAAAGGCATAGACTGAGGAAAGTTTAGCACAGACAGTAAAGAAAGGGGACAAGACAATCTACAGGTACATCAACGAAAGGAGGAATACCGGGGGGGGGATTGTAAGACTTAAAGGGGAGGAAGGGGAGTGTAAGGAGGGAGACATGGATAAGGCAGAAATACTGAATAAATACTTCCGTTCAGTATTCACAGAAGAGGGGGAGGGACAGGGACCGCAGCCGAGCATCAGATGCCAAGGGGGAAAAGTGGACAGCAGTCCTTTCACGGGGGAGAGAGAGTCCTGCAGGAACTCACTAAATTGAAGGTGGGCAAAGCAATGGGACCATACGATATATACACCCAAGGATACTATGGGAACTGCAAAGAGAGCAAGCTTGCAGAACCTCTGGCAGCATTGTTCACCGAGTCACTTAACACAGGAGTGGTGTCAAAGGCTTGGAGAAGGGCACATGTTGTCCCTCTACACAAATCAGGCAGTAGGGAGAAGGCGGGCAACTATAGGCTGGTCAGCCTCACCTTGGTAGTGAGGAAGTGCATGGAAGCACTACTTAAGGAAAGGATAGTGTGGGACATCTAGAAGCCATCGGTGCCCAGGACCATAGGCAACATGGGTTCACAGTGGGTAGATCGTGTCAGACAAATATCATAGACTTCTTTAACTGGGTGATGAAGTAAATCAGGGCACGGTGGACATAGCCTACCTCGATTTCAGCAAAGCCTTCGACACCGTCCCACATAGGAGGCTGGTTAACAAGATGGGTAGTCTGGGCATGGGAGACAAGGGGTAAACTGGGTTAGGAACTGGCTAACAGACAGGAGACAGAGGGTGGTGGTAAATGAAGTGCAATCTGGGGAGAGGAGGGTGACCAGCGGAGTACCTCAGAGATCAGTCCTTGGACCAGTTCTTTTCGATGTCTTCATCAGTGACATTGCAGAAGGGCTGGAAGGAAAGGTCTGCCTGTTTGCGGATGACATAAATATCTGTAACAGGATGGATACTCCTGAAGGGGTGGAGAAAATGAGGAGGGACTTGGGAAGCTTGAGAAATGGTCTGCAGAGTGGCAACTGAGGTTTAATTCAGAAAAGTACAGAATTATGCACCTGGGACACAGTAACCCTGGTGAGAGCTACAGGATTGGGGGTGTTACTGACAGTCACCAAGGAGGAAAGAGACCTGGGGTTTACTATTTCAGATGACCTGAAAATGTCAAAGCAGAGCACAAAGCTAGCAGGGAGGGCCAGTGGCATGCTGGGGTGCACAGCAGGGGGTATCACCGGCAGAAGGTGTGAGGTAGTGATGCCGTTATGCAAAACCCTGGTCAGACCTCACATGAAGTACTGTGTGCAGTTCTGGAGGTTGTACCTCTGAAGGGACATTAACAGGCTGGAGGCGGTCCAGAGAAGGGTGACTAAAATGGTACAGGGCTTGCACCACAAGAGTTATGAGGAGAAATTAAGGGACCTCAGTATGTACTCGCTGGAGGAGAGGAGGGAGAGAGGGGACATCACAGAAACATTCAAGTACCTCAGAGGCATAAGCAGGATGTGGGGGCTGGGAATCTTCCAGTACAGGAGGAGTACAAGAACTAGGGGGCATGACATGAAATTGGAAGGTGGTAGGTTAATAGGGAATGTGAGGAAGTTTTTCTTCATGGAGAGGGTGGTGGACGCATGGAATGTTCTGCCACAGGAGGCGGTGCAAGTGAGCACTGTGGTTGGATTTAAACATGCATGGGACAGGCATAGAGGTTAAGCGGGGGGAGGGTCAAAAGCTATAATCAAGTACAGGACTTACGGGCAGACTGGATGGGCCTAGCAGTCCTTATCTGCCTACAGTTTGTATGTTTCTATAAATTTGTCTGCCTCTGCTATCTAATCAAAGCTGGCATGTGACTTCCAAAATTCTTATCCAAATCTGCTGAAGCTTGTCGATGTGTTGAGTATTTCATGTGTTTAATGCAGTAGTAGAAAGGTGTTTTCAACTACGAAGACAGTAAGAACTGACTGGAGAGCACCTCTGGCAGAGGACACTGTAGAAACATTGATTCACTTCAAAAAGCAGGGCACCCCCCAGCTGAATTCAACTTAGAAAGGGCTGTAGACATATTTTTTAGTACAAAGCCAAAACGTCATACTGATATGGCATCTCAGGATGGTGAACCCCAGCCCCCAAACAGAGTAGAATTACAGGCTACATGCCTGGTGGAGAAGAGTAATGCAAACTGGACAAGAACCCAATAGGAAATCAAGCCAGTCCTTGTTGATTGATGCTGGGCTATTTATTGTAATTTTATTTGAATGTTTTGTCATGGTCACGGATATTGTCACAGTCTGCTGCTTGACTGACAGCATGCTGACTCTGGGCTCTCTAATAATGTGCTGCTGCATGATTCAGCTGCTGTTTGTGTCACAAATGGCTAAATAAAACAGATAAATGTCAAACCGTGTGTACAATGTGTCTTTTCTCAATATGTAAGCAAGATAAGTAGTTTTTGTAGGGTTTAGGGCAAAAATATAATTATTTTGAAACTGCTAAGCAACTTCGTCCAATTGTTAATCATGTTTCACTTTATTAGCAAAGGCTGCTAATCAAGTCTGCGGCACTAATTTATGCCTTGTACCATCAGAAATATTTCTTACTTCAGCTTCAGACTGTGAAAAACTGTCTATTAAATTTGTTGAACTATTGCTTGGGGATTATGAGACTTATTAAATTAGCGAGATAGTTTAGGTTTCATTCTCCTTTTGTAAAGGAATGATAATTGAGACGAGTTAATTTCTTGTTCTGCTTAAAGCCTAATTTTGTAAGCAGATATTTGCATTTACCCAATTTAGTTAGTTATCTTAGACTACATGCATGTGACCTCAAAACATTGCCATCTTTTAAAGTACTCTGAACATTTAAAGGGGAACTGTCAGTATTCCACAAGTGAAAACACAGGACCTGTAGGTCCCAATTAGTTAAGATGCACGAGCTCTACATTTTTTTGAATATCTTATATTGTTGCAATCTCTAAGTTTCTCTGGTTGATCCTGCACCCTCCCCAGTCATTATTTTCCTGGCGTCCCCTGCTGCAGCCCTCTGATGTGTCTGATGGACTAAGCCACAGGGGACTTCTGTCTGCCAGTGTAGTTGCCTGAAAGCAGTGACAGGTGCAAAGCACAAGTGCATGGTGGTATTGATTGACTGAGCAAAGCGCTTTTCTCGGTCGGTCGATACCAGCATTAGAAGCGTGAACATGCGCTTCATATCTGTTACTATTTTTGGCCAACTATACTGGCAGATATCTGTATCAGAAAATCAACCGCACATGAAGGAACACTGTTTGGTGCTCCTGCAGGGCTGGCAACCCCAAAATTCAAGATCCGAAACATGAGCAGAAGCACTACCCACACTTAAAACAAACGGACTTGGCAAAGAAACTTTCCAGTATAAGGCAGTTAATAATGGTATTCAAGTCCGTAAAATAAGTATCGCCAAAAAGCAATACACCTCAGCACTTCACCTTTGCAGACTTCATCAGGAGGTGGAGACTTACAGGTGTGTAGTTCCTTAAATACTCTGTCGTTATTACATCATCACCCACAGCACCAATCCACACAGAAAAAATACTCAAAGGTGAAAAAGTGCAGCAATCCAAAACAATAAAAATTAAATAAAGAATTTTAAGCTAAACACCACTGTTACAATAAAGCTAGTGTCCCATATAACTATTGCTTATAATAATAATAATAATAATAATAATAATAATGTGTATAACATGTTTCTAAAATTAAATCCCGTGATCACCCATGTTCCAATTTCCAAACTCCGTTTCCTGGATATCCACATGAATAGGCCAGGAACATGTGTACTTCACATTTTAATGGAAAAAAATCAGGGAATTGCTGCAGCCTGGAACAGAAAAGATATAGCATATGACTAAAACCTACTAAATTACATGTACAGCATAAGAAAAGGGGAGAGTGAAAGATGGGGGGGACAGAATATCAAAGCTATGTCATTCTTTATACAGCATGAAAATATATTTGTAACATGGCATAAAAAAGAAAAACGAAATTAAGCACTCACATAGGTGCAAACATACCATGTGGTACAGTAGAAACCATGGTCTACTCTAATACCATAGTAGAGCATGGTTTGTATTGTAATACCTTGGCAATCCACTACAGGTAAGAAGCAGTATACAAGGGAAAACAATATGCAAATAGCTTACAGTGTGTAATTGTCCCAAGTTGTGTTTACTAAGAATTTTCCTGGCACAGGGTTTTTGACTTTTTCAAGATTGTTCTATATTGTAACTACAACAGAAGTTCATGCGTTACTAAAGATTGTATATTTAAACTCCACATACACTGTTAATTACGCTGCAGCAATATTTCTGTAGAAGTGAACAGTTACATACTGTTACCATCCTTCTGATCTACTGCTTTCTAAGCAACTGTGGGTGCAATGCATTGTGGATGACTGAATAATATTATCTGGCCTAGCCTTGTCTTGGTGAATACACAGCGGTAAAGATGAGCATGCAGCTTCTATAACCGAAAGCAAAAATAACAGACTCTGAGATAAACAAAGCAAAATTAAAGAGAGAGGATACTTCTGTGGGTGAAAAGAAAAATAAATTGAGAGAAACAAAAAGAAATCAAAGAAACAGACTAACAGTAGTAGTCAAAACAAGTATTTGAAAGATGAAAGCAGTAAACGTTATGTTGTTCTATGTCCTGCTGAGTTAGGTAGTTTAGAGGGAAAAAAAGTGAAAATAATATTCTGCAAAATAGTAGTTGTTCAATGAAGTGTTTTTCAGATTGGCTTAGTTCAGTACATTTGGAGAAATGGTACTTGTGCTACTAGGATTGTGTGATAGCCACCTATTGGTCTGCAAAGGAACTGAAGAAAGAAAACTGAAATGTACCATAGCACACTCCCATCATGCAGTGCAGCCCATACCTTCTAATACATAGAGAGGACAATCAAAGCACCTAGAATAGAAAGTGAATTGCAAGTTTTTGAAAAGTTGTAAAATATGTTTTGATGTTAGAAAGTTTAAAGCTTGTAATCTAAGTTATTTTAACAAAAGTGAAATAGCAGCCACAATATTTCCAATAGGTGTGTTCCAATTGTTTTCAAGTATATGCACATCATGTTTAATAACTCAATTTATAGTATTCTGAAAGTAAATCAGCGTGATTGTACTCATTTATTCAAGAATTATTAGTTATACACTCATTGCCATGTTACAAGCGGATTAAGCCACTCGTAAAAATGGGTCTACAGTGGAATTAATCCATGGTTGGTTGGTTGGTTGGACCCACTCGGCCTTCGGCCTCGTGGTCCAACCCCCCCAACCATGCATTGATACCACAATAGACCCATGCTTTCGCGTGGCTTAATCCTTACATATATCTACTGTATCTTCAGAATTCCTGACCTCTCATTGTTATTTCACATATCCTCAGGAACTTTTATCTACATATAAGGCAGAAATGGTTCGAGGTCCCAGTATTCATTAAGCCCCGTTGGATTCATTGTATGTATTTTGAATATCCAAAAGCTCTTCCTTTTAAGCAAAAGATTAGTCCTATTACCTCCCCTTATAGGTGGTTTTACTGTTTCTAAACCTGTAAATTTGAGATATTTCGGATAGCTATCATGTACCTCAAGAAAGTGTCTCCTCACTGGGATATCAGTTCTTTTGTTGATCATGCTTCTCACATGCTCCTGTAACCCAGGGTTTTAAATAATTGATTAGCAGGTTTTCTGGGGGGACAATGCTAACTGTATAGAAAGTATTTATATAGGTTTTCGAGAAGTGTTATGTTTGTTAAACACAGTGAGGCAAGTGCTATGCATTTTCACAGTGTTTTAGCACTTTTATGAGCAAAACGCTAATCAATTTTTAGTGTTAAATAAAACCCTGTAACCTCTTGTTTACCATTCTCACAGTCCTCCCTATGTAGCACAAATTGCAAAAGCATCACAAAACGTACACTACAGATTTTGTAGTACAGATCATAAAAGTCCCTAATATAGAACATTTTGTCACTGTTAGGACATTTGAAGGTTTTAGTCTGAACAGTAGGGTTAGGTACGATTTCCTGACACACTAAATCCTGCTGCACTATTGCCCCCTCACTACAATCCCGAAAAACAGAATGCCAACAGGTTCGAAAACCCGTAAATTGACATCCAGACATTTGTCGTGTTGGGTTGTGTCATGCTGAGTGCTGCAGGAACAGTGTGATTCAAAATACAAGTAAATGCCTTCCGAAAAATTGTATTTCTATAACTGCACTTGCGATGTGTTAATGTAAAATATGTCACAACCAGAAGCAGTGTGATGTAGGGTCTGCTGGGGAACTAGAAAGACCGGAAGTTCAAATCCCACCTAAAACACACTATGTGAGCCTAAGCAAATCACTTAACCTCTCAGTCCCTCAGTCTGTCCCGCTGTAAAAATGGGTAAAAAACAGGACCACTCCAAAATGAGACATGCGTAGTGGGCTATTATAATTTCCCTCTCAGTTGTCCCATGTTGTGTGACTATGTCATATATCCCCACACGCCCTAAGCATACTGTAGGTTTGATACAGCATATCTAGTACATTCTTGTAGAACAAAATGAAAGCGAACAGTATTTTGCCGAATAAGTGGTCTCGTCAATTGTACTTATTTAAGGTGTCAGTCCAACAGCAGCGTCATGCACTTGTAACTCGAAAATGCTTGACTTCAGCGAAACACCATGCTGTAATTTTTCAGCATGCAAGGGGATATTTCCCCAGCAATTTCCCTGAAAAACCGCTTCTGTGACAACTCAGGCTTCACATTCAATGTCAGGTATTTGGAAAGAAGTATTTGTATTAATGATACACACTGTCAGTCTAGCTAAATGCTAACCGAAGAAGACATCTAATAACTAATAATTCATTACCAGAGGGAACATTAAGAAAGAGATCTACAAATATAGTGTTTGTCTGAGAGGCAGAAGCCTAGTCGGGATTATGACGTCCGGGAATATACATGTCGGCAAATAACAAGCTGGAAGACAAAAGTTGGGAATGTGACCCAGTCGGGATTGTGGTGTCGGGCAGATCCACGTTGGGAATTTGATAGTCAGGAATAAGTACCGATCCCATACAGTATACTGACATACATTACAATTGTGGCGTTTAAAGAATCCATTCTTTTTTTTACGTGGCCAGCCAACGTCCTCTGGAACACAGTCATTTTATGGACTTTTTTCACCAAATTTTTGACATAGCCATTGTAACACCTCTGATCATGAATATAATCAGTACAAGTACCATACCCCTGGCGAAACCCATGCTGTCATGAGCTTAAGATGTCATAATTATCCAAATAATCTTTCAGTTGGTTAGAAACCACACTCTCCAACAATTTACTCAAGGGGTTTAAAATAGAGATGGGCCTAAAATTATCCAGGATTGTAGCATGCGCTTTTTTAGGAATTGGATCAACCCTAGCATATTTCCAATCAAGAGGGAATTTACCTGAGGACAAGGATAAATTAAAAATATAACACAACGGATCAACAATATAGTTTATAGCTAACTTCAAAAACCTAGCATCCAAGCCTCTACCACAGTCAGATCCATTATCAGGCAAATAGACTTTGATGGCAGATAAGGACCGCTTGGCTCATCCAGTCTGCCCATTTCCCTACCTGTTGAAAACATTTCCTCTTACCACATGAATTGCTTGCTCCAAAAGGCCAGAGCTGCAACCCCTCTGAATAAATCTCCTTTTCAAATCAACAGATTGTTCCTCAAAAGCAATTGATGTACTGGAATCCTGATGGCTTAATAATAAGGGGGAAGACAAGGAACCTATAATCTTTTCAAATTTGAAAACATTGTTCCTAGTAGAAAATCAGTACTGCTTATTAAAAAATTAACCAGTATAATATCTGATACTGGACTCTTTTTGCAGGAAATGCCTGCATGTCCCGATGCCATCCTCATGTTTAATGGACATGTAAAGTAACTCAACATCAGTATGAATCCATATGTATGGGTCTTTCCATTCCAAGTTTTGAAGTTTCCTTAGTATTCACCCATTTCCTTTTTATAGGATAGCAAGGAGTGCATGCTGTCCTGCAGGAAGTAGTCTGTGAATTTACCTAGATTATTAGTTAAAGACCCAATACCCGAAATTATAGGGTGACCCCGGTGGATTTTGTAAATCTTTATGCACTTTAGATAATATATAGAAAGTTATTTAAACTGTTACAGGATTCAAGAATGCATGGGACAGACACAAACAGATCTTGAAAAGTTAAGGGGAGACCATGGCTGATTAGGGCCTGAGTAAGCAGTTCCAAGCCACTCAGCAGGGACCTGGTTCATTGCGACACCGTTGAAGTCACAGAGCCGAAAGTCACAGAACTCACCCCAGTATGTAACTAGCATTTGTCAATGCCGAATGTTTGCTTGTTGGCATTGGCATTGGTAGTGTAGGAGTTAGAGAGCTGCATAATAGGAATGGCAGTGAAGTACTGAACTGAAGCCAACCCCGCCACCACCCTGCAGAGACTGACTGGTATTGGGGTGTGCCTATGGGTCGTCAGGAATAACGGGCACGCCATTTCACCACACCCTACCCTGTAGACACCGACAAGTGTCACGGTGTGCCTTGGGGTCTTTGGCCCTTATGCTAACCCCAATCCATCAGGAAATACGGTGAGATGTATGCTGTATAGGAGAATGGGGTGAACTTTGGGACCGAAGAGTCCAAGGCACACCTCAATGCCTCTCACTGGCTGCAGGGTGTGGAATGGTATGAGCATTACGGGCGAGAATCCCAAGTCACACCCCTGATGCATGTCAATCTCTACAGGATGGGGGTGTTATGGTCAGAAACCCTAACATCTCAGGTGTTTGTTGGCATTTTCACTCCAAATTTTCAACATAGGTTTTTTGTGACCCCCACCTTATGAACAGTGGCAGTATCAGTTAGTTAGCCGAAAGCTGATTTTGCACAGCGACTATGGCATTTAGCACCACAGGTGCAAAAACACATTCCAAACAGGATGCGAAAAATGACAGCTGTACTGTTCATGGGGAGGTAGAAAAAATGACAATGTTGAAAATCTACAGTAAAAATATTAAAAAAACTGAAGTCACGAGCGTGTGTAGAAACTGCGCAATGCATACCCATAATGCAATTAGCTTGGGGATTTTTTTACAACAGATTGTCAACACAGGCATTTTGGAACCTCCGCTCATGAACAGTGTCACTGTGATTTTCTTAATCTATCCCGAACATTGATTTCGCGATAATCGACTGCCGCTATTGTGCGCCACATGTGCGAAGCTACGTTTCTTTTGGGTTAGATGTGAAAAAATGACAGCTGTACTGCCTATATGAGGTGTGGCAAATGGCAATGTTGAAAAATCTTGGAGTGTAAATAGTGAAAAATTCACGACTTATGAGCACGTAGGAACAGCACAACGCATGCTCGAAAAACAGTCATTTTGGGGAATATTTTCACCAAATTTTTAACATAGCCATTTTAACACTTCTGCTCATGAACATGTCACTGTGATTTTCTTAATCTGTCCCGAACATTGATTTTGAGCACCGACTGCGCCATTGTGCACTACGTGCGTGGAAACACATTTTGGGCAAAATGTGAAAAATGACAGCTGTACTGCTCATAAGAAGGTGTGGTAAAATGGCAATGTTGAAAATCTGGAGTGAAAATATTGAAAATCCACGAACTTACAAGCATGCATAGGAACAGCGCAACACATGCTCGTAAAACAGTGATTTTGGGGATTCTTTTCACCAAATTGTCAACATAGGGTTTTTGGGAGCCTACTTCATGAACTCTGACACTGTCATTTCGTAAATCAATACCAAAAGGTGGTTCCACGCAGTGACCGTGAAATCACCTTTCGGGGCTGATTAACAAAATGACAGTGACAGAATTTATGAGGTGGGGTTCCAAAAACTCCATATTGACAATTTGGTGAAATAACTTCCAAAAATGCCCGAGATATGCATCAAAGTTGAAAACACCCTGTTTAGTACATTTTACAGCTTACTGGCATTTCCTCAGTTTGCGGTCGGCTTTGAAGAGTGCAGACGTGTTCCCGGCCCACCGAAGATTGTCACGCCAGACTTTGGAGGTAAGTATGGGGTGAGGGTGCTGTGGGGAGGCAGGGTGCGCAGAGGGTGGGTACAGGTGGGGGGAGCGGGGGTCAGGACAGTCGGCGATGGAAGGTTTTCTCTGAGATTTCTTTTTTCTTGGACGACGTGGGACTTGTGCCACGCTGGGGTGGGCTCCCAGCGTGGCAGCTGGAAGGCTGTTTGGGGGCAGTGGAGTCGACGGGGAGGGCACCCCGCCGGCCATGTTGCAGTGTGTGGGAGTGCATTAGCAGCAGTGTGCATGCGCGCAGTGGGGAGTGCATGCAGCAGTAGCTTTGCTGCTCACTGAAGCAGAGCTCTGCCTTTCAGCTGTACGGCACTGCATTTTCAACTTCTATCATAGACAGCTGCAGCATTCGTTGGCGAACTGTGGCCGTGCCTGCAAACACAGAGACTGCATTGGAAGACGGATGCCACACCTACGAAAACTCAGATGATGGCACTATGTTTTTTGCACATGCGTGCAAGCAAACATAAAAACATAAACATGCGTGCAAGCAAACATAAAAATGGAACACATGCCCCCACCCAAACAAATGGCCAACACCTGTGCGTTTGCTTCCATTTCTACAAATTCCGAATGGCATGCGATTGAGAAGGGGGGCTCTGGTTTAACTTCTGGATAAAAGGTAGACCATATAAATGTTTTTTTTTTCACACATACTAAAATGCATTGTTTTCCTAAAGCCTTTTAGTTCCCGATATTGTAGGCAGCATTACTTCTTAGTAAATGGATAGGTTAAAGGTTAATTTGCAGGTCATTAGTCAATTAGTAAATTAACAAACTCACAACAGTTGCCCCAGCATCACTGGTAGTTTTTTGCTCACAGCTAATCCTAGGGGGATGATACCTTGCTTTACCGCTTGGAACCAATCCCTTCCAAGAATGGAAGGTGCGACCAAAGATAATACAATAACCACTTTGCTAAGTGAGAAAAAACCTTATAGGATGTGCCATCAGTGGTAACCCCGGTGACATTAGAAGGACATTCCATGCAGTGCTCTGGTGACGTCCTCTCTTCCATAAGTGCCGCAAGTTTGGATGACTAAAGGTTCAAGAGTACTGCATGTGTCATGGGGGGATATCTCACGATTATAACCGGGGCAGACTGCAACACAGGTGCATGAAGGGAATCTGTTCATGGTCCTGAAAATTATTGTATGGGGCAGTTTATGTATTTACTTGTTCCGTAGGTTTTTCCTATGGGGCTAATAGGCGGAAAGCCATGAGAGTACTGGTCGAATCAGCACCCTTCTGTTAGATGTCCTCTTTCTGTGCCCTGTAGGCTTTTCTCCATTGTCATACTGTATGTGTGTCTGTGTAACAGGCCATTCAGTATGCAAAATAATAAACTTAACTTGACATGATGGATGTTTTCCTACAGTGCAAATCGGGGGCTGGACAACAGTCAGTGGCATCAATAATTTACTGATAGGGGTTGCAGCTGAGACCCCGATGATTTCTTCGCAACCCCTCTGATGTCCCTCATAACTTGCCATCTCAAGCCCCAGTAACCATGGTACAAACTGTGACGTTATAACTCTTATGTGTTGCCTAATTAATAAAAACAGGAGACCACGCAAACAATGTAAGCATTCATACATAAACAGTTTGTAGCATATGTGTACCCACTAACTACTGTATTTTTCTTTTTATAAATGTATTTATTGAATTCTGTTAACCGGGTGGGCCAGCTGTGACTAAAAAGTCCCTTTTTCATGGGTGACCAAAGATTAATTGCATAGATACATCGCAGAATATACAGCGTGAAGAAATATTGAAGTATAAGTACTCAGAGTATTCACATAGGGACAGTAGTTGGTAAACAGAGGTACATTTACAACAATTAAGCAAAACCATTTTAATTACGTCATTTTTAGCCAATCAAAAATGGTCTGTTTCTAAATGTTTCGTACAGCTCCTAGCCATGTGAGGGTCTCATGAAACACTTCTAAAACTTTGAAGTTCTGCAGTAAGTTCAGTGGCATAGTCTTTTCCCCTACCAAATTATATGTTTTATGTTTGTATGTACAGTTCTAGCACCGCTTATGGCTGTGCAAGTGCCTTCTTAGTCCTCCTTGTGTACCAAAACTGTCAGCTTTGCTTCACATTGCAATTGTCTCACCCGAAGTCCTGGAGAGCCACTCGTATAACCATAAGAGATGCAAGAATTATACACATAAACATGAAAGATGTCAGTTTTAATCTCCCGATGCTTGGAACACTGGAGTAGTGATGACGATCAGGACGCCGATACTTAAGGGTTTTCCCCGGCGATCTGTCAGTCTGATTTGTCCCATTCTGACTCTGGCTTTTAACTTGTCAGCTCCGACCTTGATTTATGTTCCCTCCGGGGATATTAATGCTGTAAAATATTGTGACAGGGCCTGTGGCTCACACTCCAGGACATCCAAGCGTTGGCTCCCCAATGTAAATTACACCATCATCTGTGACGGCAAACTAGAAACACTATTTGATAAAAGGCAATCTAGCCAAGCCCTGATGTTTCATTCACAAATGATTGTTTAGACTTATTAGGCCTTCTCTTAAGGTCCAACTTCCCAAGATACCACGACCATAATGAATAGAGAAATTTGCGACACTCAGTTCTTATTCCATCGCTCTAATAACTATAGACAGACAGACAGACTAGTTTATGTTGTATGTTGGTAGTGTGTGCAGCTCTTTTCAGCTGCATATGGTCCAATAAACTCCCTTGAATTCATTAATTCTTTCTTTCATCCTTCCTTCCTTCCATTTCTTCCATTCTTGTAAATTCTCTATCCTTCTTAAAGTTATTATACGCGTACAACCTGCCGGCATAAATTTGTTCTGAGTACACACGATTGTCTCCACGGAAATATTCCAGTTTATGCTTATCTGGTGAGTAAATACTGCTCACAGACAACTCACCATGAACTGAATACTGTGCTTTTTACTGTCACATTCCTTGCCACCTCAAATATGTCAGTGAACTAGGAAGGGCTAGAGTAAGATCGTAGGGGACTGGACAGATACTCGGTCTTTATGTACAGTACATAAGCGTTGGCAGTTAACTCCCTCCCACTTGTACAGTGGACACTGAGTCATAATCAACATACCCCCACCCAGTAGCCGATGTGACTGGAGAGCTCCTGAAGGAAGGAACACGGGTTTCTCCATTTAATTCAAGCAAAATCAAGCCCCCATCCGACTGCCAGGTTTCTCCAGGTAATTCAATTTAGGAAAACCGAGCCCCCATCTGACTACCAGCTTTCTCCAGGTAATTCAAGGAAAACAGAGCCCCCTGCCTGACTACCAGGACGTGCACCTACTTTCCCTTGATTAAAACCCATTTCATCAAGCACTGTATTATTATTCTTCTGTCAGTGATTGGCTGTAGGTGTATGTGGGGGGACTTCTACTACACTGTTTCTCCTCATCCTCCTTCTAACACACCATCTGTCTTGTTTGCTCGCTGTATTCTCTTGCCCGCCTGTTGCTGCTGACAATATCCTTTGAGCCCTCCTTTGCAATGTAATTCCCAGCTACATTGCTGTCCAGCAGGCTCTCAGCAGCCTCATCTTCCACGGCTGCTGGCGCTCACTCAGCTCTCCTCCGGTGTGTGCCTATAGTACCATGCAGAATTCAGCAATCACCTGCCTGTTGCCAGCACTGATCCCTCTCTTCTTGTATGGTAAGCTTCTGCTTGCACAAGAGTTCTCATTTCTAGAACTATAGCCGCAACACCCCATTATAATGACAATTACTGTGTTTCTGAGGGAATGCGAAAAGGATCCATTTCAGTTCTGTCATAGCGTATGGAATTGGGAAAATTGTTATGTTTATTTTCTCTTTGCCCTACTTGAACAGTATTTCAGAATTATGCGTTGACACATTGGAGCCGACGGAGGATTGGGCACCCCCGTCGGCCATACAGGGACTTGTGCCACGCTGGAGTGGGCTCCCAGCATAGCAGCTGGAAGGCTGTTTGGGGGGGGGGCAGTGGAGCCAACGGGGGATTGGGCACCCCCGTCACCCATACAGTGTGTGGGGGGGGAGGGGGAGCGCATTATAATGCAATATGGGCAGGCGCATATATGTGTGTGTGTGTGTGTGTGTGAACGCATGCACAGGCAGTAGCTTATCGCTGCTCACTGAAGCGGAGCTCTGCCTTTCAACTGTACGGCACTGCATTTTTATCTGCTGTCATAGACAGCTGCAGCATTCATTGGCGAACTGTGGCCACGCCTGCAAACACACTGACTGCATTGGAAGATGGGTGCCACACCTACGAAAACTCGGATGATGGCACTATGTTTCTTGCACATCTGTGCAAGCAAACATAAAAATAACTGCTGTCCCCACCAATAGTCTTTAGAATGCAGCAGTTTTACTGTACTCTTACAACAAGAAAACAGAGCACCCTTCTCAGAGGTGAACAGAAACGACTGACGTTTCACCCAGTTGGGCTTTGTCAAAGCATGCGCGCTTTACTGACTCAGTGGCTTTTATACACACTGGAAATGAATTAATTGAAATCCATTTAAAGTGACAGTGCTTAAAAGCTGAAACCTGTGATATATATAATTAAGTGTTTGTACAAAACCAGTGAACAAATACCAAAGACAGTGAAAAAGTGCATTACTACAACTATGCTATCAAATAAATTTAATCTAGCACATAATCCTCAAAGTAGAACTATTATATATAGGCTAATATTAAGACTCTCTTAACTAACACATACAGCCTTCATTCTGGAAACTTGATTTAATGTGCTAGGCTTACACAATCTTCACAAGACAGTATACAATTTTATAATCAACAAAATATCTATATACAGAGTGCCAAGGTGGCTTCCCACTTTTTGAGCGCAAGAGGTTGGGTGGGAGGGGGGAGAGAAAAAACTAAATGAGTTTGTGTATACCAGTGATAGACAAAGACTTTCTATGCATACAGTAATACAATCACTTAATCAAAAATGGCTCCAACTCTACCATGTCGTATAAACCCTTCTCAGTAATGCAGGCCCCCATCCTGTATATCCAATAATTCTTTCTTCTGCTGAAAGCGAGTTCCCTGTCTCCTCTTCTAGGACCCAGACACACTTGTTCTATAGCTGTAAACCTGAGCTCATGTTCCTTTGCATTTTGGGCATTCATCATGTGTGTGGCCCATACAGTTCTTGGTCACCATTTAGAACTGCCCGCACATGCTCACTTACTCTCTCCTTCTAGTGCGGTCCACATAGTAGGCTCTGCAACTGCATTCGGAAAAGTAGACTGTTCACATTGTGTCACGGTTAATGAATTGTTGCATTCATGCTACTCGCAATTAAAATAACAAACCTTGAAATTGAGTCTTATTATCAAGATTTTTATGTAACTTATTAGATTAATTAGCCCATTGCTAGCAGTCACTCAGATGTTTAATTAGTATGTGTGTGTTTTCTTTTCTTTTTTTTTTTGTTACAGCAGCACCGACTTCTAGTGAATGGTCTTTTGGCTAGTTTACAGTGGCAGGGTCAAAAGGGGTGAATGTGCTGGTCCCACTGAGATTAATTTATGGATTGCTTGGATACGGTATGTTACTATAACGTTACAAAGATCTTATTAATTAAGCATGTTGGTGCAACTGACACAATGGATAATAACATTAGGAAAGGCCTCTGGTATGGTATGGAAATAGTTTTCTACAAAACTGTCCAATTTTTAACTCAATTAGTTATCAGTGTAGAATTTGTGTGTGTAATATGAATGTGTCTGAAACATTTTTTGTAAGAATGAAGATGCAGTTTCAATGTGCAGTGCGTGCCATAGAGCTGGCACACGTCTTATTCAGTTCATTTAATTTATTTCCTTCCGCTGCCAACATTAAATTGGAATTAAGTGCCTTCAGATTAATAGTGTTATATGTAGTTGCCAGTGAATAATAATTTCTGTGCAGTGTGCAGCTCAGTAATGTAATGCAGCAATAGCTATAACACGCAACATTGTGGGCGTCGCATCTGAGATGTTTGCTTTAGGTTTTACCTAAACCAAAACAATGAGTAGAGCATGGCAGTCCTTTTCAGGACAGGTAAGCCAGCTGCTATATGTACTCACTGAAATACAGAACACTTCCAGAGCGGCGGCTAAGGACTCTACAAATGTTTCCATGAGGCGTGCATGTACTTTGTCACAGTTCCAGGGAAAAGGACTTGGTATTTGTTAAGGAGATAATTGTAGGTAGGTTAGTAGACACGGTAGGTAAAATCTTTATTTGCACACAGATTTGACCATTAGGGCCTAAACTGTTCTATTTTTAATGTCGTCTTGTTTATGAAAGTGAAAATACAGGAAGACACAGCTGAAATTAAAACATTTCTGAGAGCCGGCTCGGTAACACGGCGGTAACATTACTGCGCCCTGCATCTTAGGTTCGGGAATGGACACAGGTCAGTCCTAGGTAGGGTTGTCACAGTATCGCGGTTTCACAGTATACGTGGTATCAGAAGTCATGGTATGGATACCGTGGGCAGTTTCCGATACTGCAATAACTGTGATTCATGGTATGCCGTGGTATTGAGAGCTTTCAGCTATTTTTTTTTTTTTTGCATTTTCAAGGACAACCGTCCCTTCCACGCCAACTCTCCCTGATGCAAGAGTTCAAGGAGGCTTCTTTTTTGTGCAATAATACTTGTTCTGCAATGCTACGGTATGACAGTAACCGCAGTATTGCATGTGACAGTTATCATACCGTCAGAATTTCATACTGTGATAAGCCTAGTCCTAGGGCTGGCTGGTGGAGGGAGAATCATGTGTCTCAAGGACAACTTTGTTCCCTCCAGGAGGGGGGACATTGTGTCCCAGGAGTTGACTGTCACCTGGCAAAGACCTGGTGAAAAGACAGCTGGAGTACCTAGACAATGAAAGGGGCAGCCGCTGATGCCGCCACATACATGTGTGTGTGTGTGTGTGTCATTGCATTCCTGGATCCCTGAGGAGAAAACCAGGAGCTGGAGGAAAAGGCCCTGGTCCATGGAATCTTCATCCTCTGCAGACCCACGCACGACTGACGTGACAGGACACCCACCACCATAGTGCTCCTGGGATAGTGATGGGTAACCGGTAAGTCCAAGAGAAAGTTAACTGGGTTGTAGTGTGTCATTAGGCAAGCTGGGAGGCAAGAACAAGATTGATAAGAAAAATAAACATTTCTGAGATACAATACAATTAATTCCGATGCAGTTACATTTAGTGATAACTTATAATTTAGTGACTCTTGAAATTGCTTTATAGAATTCAGCTGATGCATTTTGAGAGCTAGAATGCCGATGCCTCTGTTTTTGTTTGGGATTTTTCACACCTGATCTGACTGCAAGCCTGATGCCTGCCATGGGTAAGTGAAGTAATTGATCTTCCCAGAATTAATCTACTTCATTGATTTCCTCTTATGGGTCTGAGCCAGAGGCACTAGGGCCTCACAGTGGCAAAGCTTTGGCCAAGGGGCTGGCAGCCACTACAGGGCTTGGTGCCTGCACACCCCCATGTGGTACCATGCACTAGCCAATAACCATTGCCAGCTCCCTCACCAACCTTCTCGTTGATGAGAGCACACTGTAGGAGCATGCCTCAGTTAACCTCATAACCACCAAAGTCTCTGCTTTCACTGTGTCATTGTATTTTTTTGATTTGCTGTGCTTCCTTTGTTTATTTCTTTTTCTTCGCAATGCTGAAGGAAAAGTCTGAAGGGTCTTGTCAAAGAAGAAAGTCCAACAACCACCCATCATATGTAGGTACCCCTGTAGGAACAGAATGTCTACTATGGACTGGCGTCAGATCTTTGCAGCCTGTCTAGAACTGGAGCATGATATACTGTAGATCCCTGCAACAACTGCTTCTTAATGGACCACCGTATCCTGCTGAACCATGTGTTAAAGTGGAGTTGTCCGATCCCTCCCTTCAGAGGCAGGCGTCAGGCATGTGCATCTAGGATAAGGTCACTAGGCCTCCCCATGGGTCTTTTCCTGGGATCTTTGGTTTGTGAAAGTACAGATTTCTCCTTGACCTCACCACACTGAGGCGTCCGAGGCTCTGGTGGTTAGGTCTGTGGGATAGCCATCTCCTTTTGGGTGGCTGGCTGAGAACCTTCCACAGTCTGCCTTTTGAACAGTAGGCATCTCCAGTGGCGAGGTCGAACCTGTAGTCTCGGTCTACACCAGTGACACCTTGACGTACTCTGGTGGCGCCTGTACTGTTGTCATCATTCATGGTGATGATGCAGCAGGTAATGCTAACAACGACTCTGGGCCTCCCCCCGACACTGTTTGCAGTACTGGTGGAGGGACTGGCACTGAGGATGTTGTCAGTGCTCGATCTGGTTTGAAGCCTGTCCTTGACCATGGAATTGCTAGTGGCACCGAGGAAGGGGGTGGTTCCAAGTACAATGACAGTGTCAACAGCACTCAAGGTGTTGGCCTAGGTACGGCTTCAAGCGTGTCCTGATTCCACTGTCGTCCGCGACACTGAGGAATGTGACGGCACTGACATCAGTGTTGACAACGAGCATGGTGTCAAGAACAGTGTCAACTTTGGTGATGGGAAGAACCTGTCTCCAAGGATGTTGCTAGACCTCAGCACTGTGTCAGAGGTCATGCCAGCTCAAGAGTTGGGCAATGACCTGTAGCTGTGTTTTTCTCCAGAGTCACATGAAGACACTATGTGTCACCCTGTGGGACTTGTACAGCTTCAGTCTCCTCACCTGGAGGTTCCCCCCAATGGCACCGATCAGGTCTGTCCTCAGATGCGGGAGGACACCCTTCAGGTGATTCTGCTAGGCTCATCCCTTGGGCGAGACCACCTATGCAGTTTTGCAGCCCAGGCAGAGATCCTTAACAGGAATCTCAGTCCCCCTTGAAGCTTCTTCATGGCTACGAGCATCTCGCCACTGGAAGGCTTAACCTCCTCACCCTGCAACTTTCCCTTCCTAGGGACGTGGATATGTTGTTCATCCACACTGTCTGGCAGGTTCCTTGCCGCTTTAAATCTTGCCTGAAGGTCTTCAAGCTGGCTCCTCCCACCCACCCGGGTGGTAAAACTCTCGGCTCCGCCCCATGACGCCAGATCTTCCTTACCGCTTGGAAGCTCAGGTTCCCTCCTTAATGCTCTGTGTATAGACTGGATCCTAATTCTTCGGTTCGCCCGAAAATAGTTTTAAAATTCTCAAGACTTGGTCAAATTCTTACCTCGCGGCTGCGATGGACAAATCGACTCCCGGATTTTGGCGGTGCCCATGCAGGCAGAAGATGTCCAGGACGGACCCGCAATCCACGTGCGTCTACTGCCTCGGCCTTGGTCATGACCCACAGGCCTGCGAGTTATGTAGATTGTTCTCAGCCAATGTTCTTGAAGACCGTGTTGCCTGGCTACAACTTGGGTGCCCCGAGAAGTGCTACCCACCGGTGAAGTCCAAGGAGGCCCGTTGGGCGGTGTCCACGGCGGCTGGCTCGGCTGAGCAACTCAAGCAGATGATTGCCCTCGAGGAGGAGGCTGTCCAGGCCGCATCCTCATCTTCCTCGGTCGCAGCATTTATTCCGCTCTCTCTGGGATCCTCCCGCACAGCTTCTTTTAAGGAGCTTTGCCAGTCCGTTTCCACGAAGAGAGAGGGGCCATCGGGACACTCTTCTTGGTCAAGAAAGAGAAGGACTTGAAGGGTAAGTCCGACCGTCAACATTCGTGGGAGCGGGAGAGGTCCCCTTCCCCGGACAGTCAACACTTGACTTTGGTTGAGGTCTCGGCTAAGGCCGCTGGCTTCATGGTGTCCCCGTCAGGTCAGCCGGCCGAGACACCTATCGACGCGGTCAAAATTTTTCTCGACCCGTCGGACAGGCTGTCGAGTAGTGAAGCCGACAACCCTTCATCACTGGTTCTCCTGGTGGAAACCGAGGACTAGCCTGCGCCTCCTGTGCCGGAGTCCCCGGTCAAGGCTTCCGAGCCAAGGGAGGAGCGGGTGTCCCCCGTTCCCTCCCAGACCCACCCTCAAAAACACTGAGGATCTCATTCTCAGACCTCGCCTCAGTCCAGCCGATCCGCCCGACATCGGTGGTCTCTGTCTTGGCACCGAGAGCGACCGTACTCTAGTCCTCGTCTTTCTCCTTGGAAGAGGCTTGAGCGCAAGTGCGTTGAAACTACGAGGACTTAATGTGGCAGCTCCTTTTGTCTGGGAACAAGCTGATGCCGTCGCCTTCCCGGGCCATTAAGTGGCTGTCACCCGAAAGGCCGAAACAACCCCTCATGGTGGTCGAGGTGCCCAAGCCTGGGCCGGTTGTTTGGCCGAAACCTGCTGCCCCACTGATTGTGGTGGAACCTCCACCTCCACAACCGAAATCGGGGGCTCCGACCAAGGATTCTTGGCTGGGTCAGGGTCTGCCCCACCGGTTGTTGGTCACCCTCACTCCTGACCATCCTCGGCAGGTGGAGGGTAACTCAGGCCCCAGGCAGCTCTTCGCAGACTCCTTGGAGTCTGACGACAACTCCTCCCTGTTTTCCAGGCCCCTTGACCTGGAGTCCTCTGGGGGGGGGCAGTCGATGGACGAGAGCCCATCGTTGTTCATGGGTCTGCTTCGGCTCGTCTCGGAGTCCACTGGGATGCAGCTCGAGCCCGTATCCAAGCAGGCCAAGTATCCCCTCACGGAGATACTGGACCGAGGGGATTCACCCACAGAGGTCTTTCCGGTGGCTGAAGCCATTGTTGGCCCAGCCTTGGGCATTGGCAGCGGCCAGCTTCCTGTCCTGCGCCCTCAGCTGGGATGGCCAGGAAGTATGCGGTCCCTACCGGCTCTTTGTCCAGTTTTTCGGAACACCCCTCTGCGGAGAGGTTGGTCACCAATAGCGTTTTCCGGCGTTCTGGGAACGCTAGGGATGTGGATAAGCCCCCCGACAAGGAGTCCAAAAAGCTGGACTATGCCGGGTGCAAGGTGTATGCTGTGTCCTCCCTAGGCCTCTGTCAGGCCAGCTCGGCCGTGCTGATGGCACACTTCTCCTACGCCCTCATGGGCTCCCTGGATGAGGTGATCCCTCATCTCCTGGCCAACTTGCAGACTATGGTCAAGCAGGTGCGGGATCAGGGAAGGACAGTGGTGAAACAGCAGCTCCAAATGGCTCTAGACATTGGAGACTCCTGTGCCCGATCAGTAACGGCCGCCGTGGCCATGCACTGCAGAGCGTGGCTGAGGATATCCACCTTCACGGCAGATACCCAGCACAAATTGGCGGATGTCCCCTTCTTGGGGACTCACCTGTTCAGCCCTGGAGTGGAAGGCCACCTCCAGTAGATCGAAAAGTCCAACACTACCCTGGACTCGGTCACCTCTGCCCAGAAGGAAAAGGGCCATCGTCAGCAATATAAGTCCTTTAGTCCTTTTGCGCCTGCGGCATGTCCGTCCCAGCAACACCAGCATCAGGGCCAGCAGGCTCGAACTTGGCACCCCAAAGTCAAGCCTGTGGCTTCCTCTAACAGGAAGCAGGGAGGAAAAGGCCCAGGAGGTCCCTCGGCCGGTCCCTCCTCCAAGCCTGCCCAGTGACGGGTTGAGGGGTGTCGCCCCCAGCCTTGTCGCTCCCCCTGGGTTCCCCCTGTTGGGAGACAGTTCCACCACTTCCTTTCTGCCTGATCCGCTATCACCATGGACCGCTGGGTGTTGGAGGTGGTAGGAAAGGGCCTGCCTCTGGAGTTTGAGCAGTTCCTGCCCTTCCGAGCTGTCGCCCCGCGGGGGCTATGGGGTCCACAGCCTCCCTGTCAGCTCGTCGAGCCGACATTGCCCTGCTTCTCAAAAAGGAGGTGATCAGGAAGGTGGCGGACCCTCCACCAAACCCGGGGTTTGTGTCCAGGTACTTCCTGGTCCCGAAACGGAGGGGGGGCTGGCGCCCCATTCTAGACCTGTATGACCTGAACAGGTTCCTACGGTCTCGAACCTTCAGGATGGTCACTCTGGCTCAGATCATTCCAACCTTGGAATGAGGCATGTGGTTCTGTTCTCTGGACCTTCAGGACGCATTCTTTCACATCCCTATTTGTCTGTCCCACCAGAGATTCCTCCGCTTCAGGGCAGAGGGATCCCTCTACGAGTTCCGGGCCATGCTCTTCGGCCTTTCTCTAGCTCCCAGGGTCTTCACCAAATGCATGGCAGTGGTGACAGCATTCCTGCGGTGCCGAAGGGTCCAGGTGCACCCCTACCTGGATGACTGGCTGATTGCAGCCTCCTCCAGAATGGAGGTGTAGCGTCCAGGGATCTGGCCCTCCAGGTTTGCTCTCAAGTTGGCCTCCTTATCAACAAGACCAAGTTGGAACTCGTGCCAAAGCAGGTGATCCAATCCATCGGGGCAGAGCTTGACTCTCTGTGAGCCAGAGCATGGCTCCTAGCGGACAGGGCCAAGGTTCTTTCCTCCTTTGCCCAATCATTTCAGGTTGGGCAGTTGCACCCTGCCCGGGACTTCCTGGGCCTCATGACAGCCTGCACCAGCGTGGTCCGTTGGGCCTGTTGGTATATGCATCCCCTACAATGGGGACTGGCCAGCCAATGGTCACAGCACTCCAATCCTTTGGATCAGCTAGTGACAGTGACCCAGAGGATGTGGAACGCTCCCTAGTGGTGGACCATTCCAGCTCATCTGCAGGAGGGCATCCTGTTTTTCTGCCCCAAGCCGACGGTCTCTCTATTGACCGATGTCTCTCTGATGGGTTGGGGTGCCCATCTGGAGGAGCACAGAGCGCATGGCCTCTGGTTCCCTCAGGAGTCCCGATGCCACATCAACCTGCTGGAGCTTCGAGCGGTTCATCTAGCCCTCACTGCCTTCGCTCCTTTTGTATGGGGTCAAGTGGTCCAGGTCCAGACAGACAATACCATGACCATGTACTACCTCAACTGCCAGGGCAGGACATGCTCCATGCCTCTGTGCAGGGAAGCTCTCCGCATTTGGTCCCTCATGCGCAGCCTGGAGGTGGATTTCCTTGCCATCCATGTGGCAGGAGCCTCCAATATTCTGGCCGATGCCCTAAGCTGGATAGGGGCTGCGTCCCACGAGTGGTCTCTCCTGCCAGAGGTAGTACAAAATCTGTTCTCCCACTGGGGCATGCCTCAGGTGGACCTGTTTGCCTCCAGGGAGACTGCGAAGCTGAGACTGTTTCATGCCCGCCCCCCTCAGAAGGGCTCGCTGCAGGGGGATGCCTTCTTGAGGCCGTGTACCCTGGGCCTCTTCTACACCTTTCCCCCATTTCCCTTGATCCACAAGGTGTGGAGGGACAAGGCGCAGGTGATTCTGGTAGCCCCAGACTGGCCCCGCCAGTTCAGGTATCTAGATCTCTTCAGTCTCAGCCCTAGGCTCCCGAGGCAGCTTCCAGTCCGCCTGGACCTGATCTCAGTCAGTCAGGGGAAGGTATTCCATCCGGACCTTCAATCCCTGCACCTGACGGCCTGATGTCTGAGCGGCTAGAGTTCTAGGCCTTGGGTCTTTCCGATGAGGGCCTCAACGTTGTTGAGGCGTCCCGTAAGGAGTCATCCAGAAATTGCTACGTCTTTAAATGGAAGAGATTCTCCATTTGGTGTCAGGGCAAGGGCATGGACCCTTCCTCCTGTTCCTTGGCAAGCATTCTGGACTACCTGTGGTCCCTTTCTCAGCAAGGGCTTCGGTCGACAACCCTCATGGTGCACCTGGCAGCCATCTCTGCTTACCGGGCGCGGGCCGGAAAGCAGTCGGTGGCGCAGGAGAAGGTGGTCGGGCACTTTTTCAAAGGCCTTGATCACATATTCCCTCCGGTGCGAGAACCTCCACCTCTGTGGGATCTACTGCTGGTATTGGCTAAGCTCATGGGCAAGCCATTCGAACCAATGCACAGGTGTGATATCTCTCACCTGTCGTGGAAGACTGCCTTCTTGGTGGCTATCACGTCAGCCAGAAGGATGGGAGAACTCCAGGCGCTTTCCATTGAGTCTCCTTATCTGGTCTTCCACAGGGACAAGGTTGTCCTGTGCCCCCACCTGAAATTCCTTCTGAAGGTAGTGTCGGAGTTTCACCTTAACCAGGTGTTGACTCTGCCAGTGTTTTACCCCAGTCACACCTCGGAGGCCGAATATTGGCTCCATACTTTGGACCTTAGAAAAGCGCTCTCTTATTATAAGGAGCGGACGGCTGAAGTTCGGGGAGAGGTTCGCCAGCTGTTTGTCACCTACGCTGAAGCCGTACGTGGCAGAGCTGCAGCTAAGCAGACGATAGGCAGAGGGGTCACCTCCTGCATATATCTGTGCTATAGGTTGGTGGGCATGGAGCCTCCCAGAGGGATAAGAGCTCATTCTACCCACTATACCGCTGCATCAATGGCTGCTTCCAGGGACATCCCTATCCAGGAAATCTGCAGGGCTGCTACCTGGAAGTCAGCACACACCTTCATAACCCACTACCACATCGACCTTGAGTCACGCCGGGATGCTGGGTTTGGGGCCTCTGTTCTCCAGTCTTTATTCCCTAAGCAGGGGGTGTGCGCCTTGCCTCCCTCCTCCTGGAGAACTGCTAGGAGTCTGCCAGACAGTGTGGATGAACAACATATCCATGTCCCTAGAAATACAGGTTACTCACCTGTAACAGGAGTTCTAGGAATGGTATATGCTGTTCATCCACGACTCCACAATTCGACCTCCTGCTTCGACTTTCTTACAACCTGGCTTTCCCAGCGGCTAGATCTGGCATCGTGGGGTGGAGCAGAGAGTTTTACCACCCGTGTGGGTGGGAGGAGCCAGCTTGAAGACCTTCCGGCAAGATTTAAAGCGGCAAGGAACCTGCCAGACAGTGTGGATGAACAACATATACCATTCCTAGAACTCCTGTTACAGGTGAGTAACCTGTATTTCTTTGCTCCTGTGTTGGCACTTGCTGGGGATTTCCCATGTTTGGTAGAACATCAAGAAATATATCATTATGCTCACTAAGACATGCTGTATCTGACGCGGTGCTGCGAAAACAGCTAAAAGTATTTTCTTACCATTAAAATAAAGATGTTATTGGAGGAAGATGCAAAGCTCACTTTGATGCACGTCCTGCCTCATTGGCCATTAGCTATGCGCCCCAGTAAGCAGCTTTGAGACCGAGCTCTTCACAGCAGTTATTTTCTTCGTCATGTTTATTGATTTTGTTTACTACTTTTAAAGCAGCAGTGCAATGAAAATGGGTTAAAATTTGACCCCACCTTTTTTTTTTCCTAATTGATTCCAAATGTCTTCAGTTTCTTTTGGTGGTAACATTTTAAGTTTTTATTATAATTTCAGAATGTTATGAAAGTTTTAAAGTAATTATTTCTCAAGAAAAAAAGATGTCCTCCTAATTTTTGCATAGAAATAATACTGAGGACCTGAGGAGGATAAGAGTCCAGACAAAAATGCAAATGTACAGTACACAGCATAGGAAGCATCCAAAAAACTTGAATCAACAGTTATGCTAATATTTTTTAAAACCATAACAGAAAATTAACTTTTTGGAATAACTTTTTTCATTGCATTGCTGCTTTAAGTAACTCTAGCAGGTAGGAGCTGTGTGCATACCTCTCAACTGTCCCTGATTTTCAGGGATGTCCCTGATTTTGCCTCAGAATTTTACTCTGTCCCTCCTAAAAATTGTTTTTCCGTGACCAAACAGTGGGGGTTGTAAGCACAAAATAATGTCAAACATTAAAGTTACAGAGTTGTTCTTACTTTGAAAATGCATTTTACACTAAGACTCTTATTCTACCAGCTTTCAGAATGTATAGCCCTAATTTTGAAGATGTGTCCCTGATTTTGCTCCCTTGTCCCTGATTTTTTTAAGCCTTGTCCCTGATTTATGAGACAGGAGGTTGAGAGGTATGGCTGTGTGTGTCTACAGGCAGTGTTATTTAAAATAAAATTGTAACTGTTTTCAATAAATTTTTAAATTGGCAAGCCTGCTGCCTCCTTCCAGCTTCATTCTTGGAAGTCTGCATGTATTTTGCCATTGCCTGGTATTAAAAAAATATATATTGAGGGTTTTTTATGGTATTTGGTCTGATTTAAAGTGTGCCTGGTGCCTCAGGTAGGTGAGGAGTTTGTTTTACCATCTGTCTCACATCAGTCACTCCTTCCTCGCTTCCTCCAAAGCCTCATGGTGCTTGTCAGTTTCCTCCACTCTTCAGGGCCTAATAGAATGTTGAGGCTTGTAGTAATCAGTGTTCTTGCGGTGACTGAAGTGATTTATGTGTTAGTTCTTTGGAAAGAAGCAGAGAAATAAAAACAAACAGGTTGACAGCCATGGATGGCATGATCACGATATTGTGCTCTTTCCTAATGGACAGACGCGAGTCCAAGTGTATGCACAGTCATACTAGGACAGGCTAGAAGCTAAAAGAACACTTGCTTCATGACTAGGAGTCAGAAAACAAAGGAACATAGCAGAAGCAGCTGGTCAGCTTTGTTTCCCTTTGTTTCCAGTCTCTGTCCCTCAGAGAATCCCCTTACCTTCTCCACGGTTTATCCCCTCAACCCAAGAAGGGCCATCAGGAGTCCAAATTCAGTGGTTGAGGGACTCTGTCATACTGAGCAGACTAGAGGCCTGGGGCTTGAGCACATTGTGGCTGCATCGTGACAAGCTGGGAGCCATTTTCGCCCCACAGTGGTTGCACACAACAGGAGTGCATGGCACGCTTAACCCTGTATCTCTCCCCACCCCGTGCCACCCCAATGTCATGGTTTCCATTCTGGGTTGTTGTAGTGGGAGTCGGCAGGCTCCCTTCCTGAAGAGGTGAACGTGCTGTAGGCCACTTACTGTTCCTGCCCCCGCCCCAATGGACCTCCAGCCTCCTCGACTCATTCCTCAGCTAAGGTCATCTGCATTGATGTGACAGCCCTGCTGCTGCATCGACAGGCTGCTCATTTTTGTGTGATTTGTAATGTTTGTTAATACATGAGGCAGTTGTCTTCAAGTATCTTTATATCTGCTTGCATTGCCAGAAGATGTAATGTTGATTTCCCATTTGTCCACATCTTCTCCAGCATAAGTTAGTACCTTTTATGATGTGGTGTCTAGCTATTAGGGAAAGGGGCAGACTAGGTGGGCCAAGCGGTCCTTATCTGCCATCAAATTCTATGTTTCTATGTATTATTGGGGAATTTAAACATCTTTATTCTACTTTCTAACGTAATTTGCACCATTGGTTGCTTGCAGTTGATTTATGAATATTAACCCTGAACTCTGACCAGGCTGAGTTGTTCATATCTTCACCCATCTTCTTGTTTAATTTTTCTTGTATTTGTTGTGTTTAATTGAGGACTAGAGAACTGAGGGAATCTATAGGAAAATGCAAGCTATACCTTTCCCCTCCTTTTATGATCATGAACCTTCCCCTTCCCAAGTGGACCTTCCCGCAAATTCAAGGTACATTTTCCATCTGTGCCCCCGAACCCTCACTGCTGTCTCACCAGACACCTACATAAGCAGGATAACCCTTCCCTCTCTGTCCGTGAACCATCCCTGCTCAATCCAGCCCTGGAAAAAAAGGTTAACCATTACCCCAATCCACAGTGTCCCCTAACCATTCCCAGCTTCCCAGTTTGACATGTACTCACCAAAAACACAATGTTGCCCCTTTATGCTTCTTCCCCAAACCATCCCTTCACCCCCCTTCCCAGATCACCCCAAAATACAGGATAACTCCCCATTCCATCTTTGTTCTTGCATTCTTCCTGATTCCCCCAGTTGTCCTGGAGTCCTGAACATACATGGTAACCCTTCTTCCTTTACCCATTGTCCACTAACCCTTCCTTCCCTGCTGAACCTAGACACTCCCCCAAAAAAAACATACAGTGCAACCACCCCATTCTTCGGTGTTCCCAAAACTTCCATTCTCCTTGTCTCACCCAGATCTACCAAAATGCAGTGTTATCCTTTCCACTACATCATGAACCCTCTCTGCTTTCCCCCCAGTGCAACCCAGACCACCCCAAAACACAGTGTTACCCCTAGTGTCAGCTTCACTAGGCTGTCCCTTGGTGCTGCTCATTGCCCAACCCTGACCACCTAAAAACTCAGGGTTGTCCTACCGCATGTCACCAAACCCTCTATGCTTAACACAGAGTCTTTCATTACAACTATAATGCAGGGAATTCAGTGCCCCAGATGACTTTGGCAATGAAGAGTAATGTACAGCAATCACCGTTTTTGACATTCGGTGAGTAAAATATCCTTTTGATGAGTGAAAGTGCTTTAAACTTGGGAAAACTGCTAATTTTTGAAGTATCTATGCAGCACTTACAAGGGTGGGAATGAGTATCAGTACGCATCAAAAACATTTTTAAAGAGTTAAGAAGTTAAGAAGGGGGATAAAACCTTTTACAGGTACATCAGAGTGCGTAGAAAGACAAAGGGAGGGATAGTGAGGCAGAATAGAATGGACGGTGGGTGGGCAGAGAGGGACAGTGAAAAAGCAGGGATACTGAACGAATACTTCTGCTCAGTATTCACAAAACAGGAGGAGGGGAGGTGCCTAATCCAATTAACGAAACACTCTGGATAGGGGGGTCGATCCCAGTCCTTTCACAGAAGAAAGGGTTCTGAAAGAACTCCTAAAACTGAAGGTGGACAAAGCAATGGGGCCTGATGAGATTCACCCCAGAATTCTAAAAGAATTACTGGCAGAACTAGTGACACCACTGACTACCCTTTTTATCAAATCATGGGAGGATGGTGTGGTACCTGAGGACTGGAGGAGGGTGGATGTGATTCCCCTTCACAAAAGTGGGAGCAAGACAGAGGCAGGAAACCACGGACCTGTCAGTTTGACCTCTGTGGTATGGAAAGTGATGGAATCACTTCTGAAGGAAAGAATTGTTGAGTACCTAGAGGCCAGTGGGGCACAGGACCCAAGGCAGCATGGGTTCACAGCGGGAAGGTCATGTCAAATGAATCTAATTGATTTCTTTGACTGGGTGACCAAAGTAGTAGACCAGGGAGGGGCTGTGGACATGGCCTACCTAGACTTTAGTAAGGCATTTGCCACAGTCCCACACAAAAGATTAATAACCAGATTAACCAGCCTGGGAGTGGGTCCCAGGGTGGTAGTCTAGGTAAAACATTGGCTGGACAACAGGACACAGAAGGTAATTATAAATGGAGTCCACTCTGAAGAAAGAGGGGTTACTAGTGGGGTACCACAGGGTTCAGTACTGGGTCCAGTCCTTTTTAATGTCTTTATAAGTGACATTGCAGAGGGACTGGAAGGAAAAGTATGCCTCTTTGCAGATGACACAAAGTTCTTCAACAGGGTTGATACACAAGGAGAAGTGGAAAGGATGAGAAGGGACTTGGCAAGGTTGGAGGAATGGTCTGAAGTATGGCAGCTTGGATTTAATGCAAAATAATGCACCTGGGAAACAAAAACCCTGGGGAAGATTACACAATTGGGGGGGGGTAATGACCTTAAGGTTAGCAGGCAATGTGAGAAGGCAGTAGGGAGAGCTGGGGGGATACTGGGATGTATAGAGAGAGGCATCACCAGCAGAAAACAGGAAGTTGTTATCCCTCTGTACGGACAGTTGATGAGACCCCATCTGGAGTACTGCGAGCAGTTCTGGAGAACCCATCTCCGCAAGGGCATAGGAGGATGGAGGCAGTCCAGAGGAGGGCAACTAAAATGGTGCAGGGTCTGCAAGAGAGGCCATACGAGGAGAGACTAAAGGAGCTGAATATGTATACCCTCGAGGAAAGGGGGGGGGGCATAATAGAAACTTTTAAGTACCTCAGTGGAATCAGCAAAGTCCAAGAGGGTAGCATCTTTCAGAAAGAGATGTGCAAGAACAAAGGGATACAATTTGAAGATAGAGGTGGGACGGCTCAGGGGCAATGTGAGGAAGTATTTTTTCATAGAGAGGGTGGTAGACACATGGAACAGCCTTCCTGATGAGGTTGTGGGGTCTAAAACTGTGGGAGAATTCAAGAATGCATGGGACAGACATAAGGCAATTCTTGTGGGGGTAGGAAGAAATAGGCTGTTGGTCAACTAGGACCTGCAGCTTTTCCTATAGGTAGGGAAATGGGCAGACTAGCTGGCCAAGTGGCCCTTATCTGCCATCAAAGTTTATGTTTCTATGTATGAGTATTTCCTGAGAGAATTGTTTGTAACTGTACCAGTCCTTGTACAAACAGGTAAACAAAGTAGGTGATTCGATTCCTTTTTATGTTTGCTTGCACGCATGTGCAAGAAACATAGTGCCATCATCTGAGTTTCTGAAGGTGTGGCACCCTCTCTTCCAATTCCCTCACTGTGTTTGCAGGCATGGCCACAGTTTGCCAATGAATGCTGCAGCTGTCTATGACAGCAGATGAAAATGCAGTGCCGTACAGTTGAAAGGGAGAGAGTTGCTTCAGTGAGCACGATCAGATAACTGAAGCACTCTCTCCCCGCCCCCCCCTCCCGGTGCCACGCCATTAGAAATGCCCGGTAAAAGCACTGTCTTGGTGTTAGAATGCCCCATATACACACCTAAACAATTATCCTGATAAAAAACTAACACTCAAACAAAAAACTTTCTTGAATCAAACGCAAAACTTTACAAAACACATAGGGAGGCACACAGCTTGGCAATCTTTTCTAACTGCTTCTCAACTGCAGGTCTCTGTTTGCCTCCCGAAATCCAGAATAACGCATATTATTTTTTAAGAGCAAGAGAAGATAAGTAAGGGAGCCTGTTTCATTGAATATGTAAACACTGCCCAGATCCCTCCATCTGGAGAGTTAACTTGATGTCCTTTACCTTGTCCAGCAGAAGCCTCTGAGCAGTCCTGACACGAACAGCTTAGAGTTATTCAGGTGTGGTACAAGGGAGTCCTCCAAAGGTCCACAAGTTACCAGACTTTCCCCTTTATAAGAAATGGTAATTGAAGAAAGTGCCTTTAAAGTTACCGCTGCATAAACTCCCCATGGAACTTAAGGAAGCAGTATCCTATGCCAGCTCCAGTGTCAAACTAAGGGAATTGCAAACGTTGCAAGCTGTCTAAACGTGTTCCAGAGATGTCCTGTATCTGTTATTCTGAGTAGTACATAACTTTACTTACTGTGCTGTACTGAGTGCTAGCTCCCGGGTCACATCTGAAAATGGAGAATTGCTTCTACAGTATGCCAACTCGGTCAATGAAAATGATGATTCAGGTGCAGATGATCCTGGTCCATTGAGAAGGAGTGAATAGCGAGGGGTGATGTCACAACTGAAGCACCGGTGATGGAGAGGGGGAGCAGGCGATCGGGAGGCCCGCAGATGGAAACCTTGGCTGACAGCAATGGCCCGGTCCGGAACGGAAAGGACATCCTTGAAAGCGGCGATGCGGCAAGAGTAAAATGACCCGCTTGCTGGCGAGGAAGGAAAAAGCCCCAAAAAGAAAAACAAGTGAACGAAAGGACAACGGAGGGAAGAGGTAGGGCCAGAAGGGGGCAGAGCAGGGTGAAAACAGTAGGGGTGCAAACAGGAGGCAGAACAAAAGGGAGACTTGACAGCAGAGAAAGGAAAAGGAGTGTGTGTGTTTGTGTGTGTGTGTGTGGGGAGGGGCACCGGGTAGAAGGAACAAAGAGGAGAAGAGGAAAGACCCAGCCCCAACAGCCATGCAGCCCTGGAGTGAAGTGATTTTGAAACGCTCCAAGCTGAGCAAGCAGAAGCACTGCGGTTTAAGAAGGGGATATGGGACGAGCTATTCCCCACCCCTTGAACCTCAAGCTATTGCCTTCCTGAAACAGACCAGGATGAGTGATTCCTTTCAGCCGAGGTAGGCTGACTGTCACTTCTAGCAAGTCACTGAGAGAGCTTTTAAGCCTTCACTTGCATGGATCCTGAGAGCCAAAGACCAGCAAAACGCTTGCCAACTGGCTCTCAGGACTCTTCCTTTAGCTGTCATAGGTGTAGACTCTAGAAAATGAAATATGGTTCCAGTATTACTATTAGGAGCTATGGTCAGCTCATCCCACTACAAATGGATAAGGAAAGGGGGGAATAACGTGAAAAAACAGGTAAGGGGAGAAGGGTGATACGTCAAGTCGTTCTGGTTAATCTGCTCCATGACAACTCACACCAGACTATAGACTTTAATGTCAATTGGCTCCCTGCACAGTTCATTCCTGAATTGTGCCCACCTGAAGTTTATTTTATTACGTTTATACAGGAGGTGGTGAATTGTCCAAGAACGATTTGTACAGGGAGCTGATTGATGTTGGAGCTAATAGTATGGTGTGAGATGTCACGAAGCACACTGACTGGAGTGCACTGGCATGTAGCTGGGGAGGAGGGATGGAAGGAGGAAGGGGTGTGGGAGGGACAGTTGGTCAGTTACTTGGGGGTCTAAAGGGAGAAGGGAGGGGCGCAGTGGGACCTCACTACAGTGTCAATATAGGGTAGCAGAACTTAGTATATCCATCCTAATAGATAAATGTACAAACATCCCACAGGTCGCAGTATTGGGAAACTAAGCACTCGCACTAAGAGAAAATGACTGATGGAGGTGATTGTCTATAAGCACCAAGGGAGGACTATTCTGACTATGAAAACTAAGCCCCTAACTGAACCTCTAATGTCATGTACTGTATGCTCTAGTTCAGGGACATGAAATAGGTGAAGTAGGTTGAACTACACAAATACCTAATATAACAAAAGACAAGCCCAGATAAATTGTAGGAACTGCAGGCCTGTTGCAGAACAGCCAAAGAAGTCCAGTATAGCACTCAGCCCCAATTCTGTGTCCTGCAGTGATCTAGTCAAGCCCGATGTTGTGAATCAGAGGTCACTGGAGGAGGGAGGAAGTCAGCAGTATGGAGTAGCCACGTACATGGTAGCAGGCAGCTAAGTCAGAGAGGATGAAATGTGGGTAATGGCAGGTGTCCAACAGTAAATCATTTCATAGACAAGCACGTCAGAACCCCTATGAGCCAGTAAATGGCTGTTCAGATGCTCTTGTTACCTTGAGAGCACCCAAACTGGTCGAGAAATTTCTGCTAATATGTCCAGTCTTGTACAGCTGATCTCACACCCCGGTAATCATCCCTAGCTACCTACTGCCCCATTTAGACCCACTGAAAGTAAGCCCCATTTTTTACAGTTTTTAGAAGATTTATGGGAGAGTTTTCTGCTGCGGGCGGTAGGGCACGCTGGCCTCATGAGCGGGTGGGAGATGCTGATGCTGCAGGCAGGCACGTGGCATCATGGTGGGGGAGATGCTGATGCTGCAGGCGGTAGGGCATGCTGGCCTCATGAGCGGGTGGGAGATGCTGATGCTGCAGGCGAGGGCATGCTGGCATCATGAGCGGGTGGGAGATGCTGATGCTGCAGGCGGGAGGGCACGCTGGCCTCATGAGCGGGTGGGAGATGCTGATGCTGCAGGCGGTAGGGCACGCTGGCCTCATGAGCGGGTGGGAGATGCTGATGCTGCAGGCGGTAGGGCACGCTGGCCTCATGAGCGGGTGGGAGATGCTGATGCTGCAGGCGGTAGGGCACGCTGGCCTCATGAGCGGGTGGGAGATGCTGATGCTGCAGGCGGTAGGGCACGCTGGCCTCATGAGCGGGTGGGAGATGCTGATGCTGCAGGCGGTAGGGCCCGCTGGCCTCATGAGCGGGTGGGAGATGCTGATGCTGCAGGCGGTAGGGCCCGCTGGCCTCATGAGCGGGTGGGAGATGCTGATGCTGCAGGCGGTAGGGCCGCTGGCCTCATGAGCGGGTGGAGATGCTGATGCTGCAGGCGGTAGGGCCCGCTGGCCTCATGAGCGGGTGGGAGATGCTGATGCTGCAGGTGGTAGGGCCCGCTGGCCTCATGAGCGGGTGGGAGATGCTGATGCTGCAGGCGGTAGGGCCCGCTGGCCTCATGAGCGGGTGGGAGATGCTGATGCTGCAGGCGGTAGGGCACACTGGCCTCATGAGCGGGTGGGAGATGCTGATGCTGCAGATGCTGAGGGCCCCAAATGAATCTGGAAGAAGCTGTCTGCCTTACTGGGGGTCTGAAACAGGGTGTCCTTGCCCTGGAAATTAACTGATAAGATGGCAGGATAGAACAAGGAGTGAGAAATGCCTCAGTTTCCGAGTCCTTGTTATGTTCATCCTGCATGCAAGTGAAGATGAACATGTTGATATGAGAGTTACTATAGATGGGTGTGAGGGGGGTGTCCACTGGAAAGCTCTGTTCAAGGGGCAGGTCTTTGGTAGGCGAATCAGTAGGCAAGCTGTTGATGACTCACTTTCTGTTTTTGGGGTAGAGTTGGCAAGGTTTTCAAAGGCCAGAGCTGAATCAGTAGTGGCATGGCTTGGTCCTTTGATGTGTAAACAGCCGTGCGAGGGATTACGTTTACTTCCTGGTTGTGCATTCACAGTGCTGTTATGCTTACAGTGATGATGGCAGTTGCTGTCATGAACGAGCTTGCTGAGTACAAGCCTTCTCGAACTGACGTGTGAATGCGCTGTCTCTCTGACTTGTCAGTTTGCTCTTTATAGCGCTGTTTCATTACTTTTCAACCTGCCTATTTGACTGCAGCAAATCAATCCCTCCCACTCACTCCCACTACTGCTATCCTCCCCGCTCCCTCCATTCCTGTTTGAGCTCCCCCACAGCAAATCAATCCCTCCCACTCACTTCCATTGCTGCTGTCCTCCCCACTCCCTCCATTCCCGTTCAAGCCCCCTGCAGCAAATCAATGCCTCCCACTCCCTCCCACAGCTGCTGTCCTCCCCCCATTCTCCATTCTGTTTGAGCCCCCCCCCACAGCAAATCAATCCCTTCCGCTCATTCCACTGCTTCTGTCCTCCCCGCTCCCTCCACTCCAGTTTGAGTTGCCCCCCAGCAGCAAATCAGTCCTTTCCTCCCACGGCTGCTGTCCTCCCTGCACCCTCTGTTCCCCATCCCCGGACACTGGGAGCCCACTCCCAATGTCTGGAAATGTAAACAAAATCATTCTCTGAAACAAAACTGTCCCAGATGTCTTTTTTAAACCTGCAATACAGAAACTGGTCCTTGATGTCTCCCCCGTCCCACTACCCCATCCTGACCCTCCTATCATGCCCTCCCCACACACCCCTTACCCATATTTCCTCCAGGTCAGGAGCAGCAGTCTTCTGTGCACCGACACGTCTGCATTCTTCAAAAATGACCAGCAAACTGAAGATTTTAAGGTAAGCCGAATAATGGTAGTTAACAGAGGAGTTTCATCTTAAGTTGCTATCTCAGCCATTTTTAGGAATTTTGGCCCCAAATTTTCAACATGGGGTTCTTGGGACCCCACCTCCTGAACACTGTCACTGTCATTTTGTTACTCACTCCCGAAAGGTGATTTCATGATCACTGTGCTGAATCACCTTTCGGGACCGATTAATGGAATGACAGTGCTTCTGTTCATGAGGTGGGGTCCCAAAAAACCCATGTTGCAAATTTAAAACTCAAAAAATGACTGTGTTATAGCGTGCGCTGCGCAGTTTCTCGCACACTCCTAACCCGCAAATTAATATTTTCACTCCAAATTTTCAACATTGCCATTATTTCACACCTTCTTATGAACAGTATAGCTGTCATCTTTCATATCCTGCCTGAAACATGTTTTCACACCTGTGGCACACAATGGCACGGTCGCAGTGTGAAATCACCTTTCGGAATGAGTGAATAAAATGACAGTGGCACTGTTCATGAGGTGGGGTCATAAGAATGCTACATTGAAAATTAGGTGTGAAAATATTAACAAACAGCAAAGTTATGAGCCTGCACTTAAATTAGCAAATGCAGGCCCGTACCTTTGGTACTTTTCAATACTTTGACCCCAACATTTTCAAGATAGCCATTTCTTCACTGCACCTCATGAATGTGACAGCTGCCATTTTTCAGATCCTGGCCAAAATGTTCCAAAAGGTGATTTTGCAGCCACTGTGTGAAATTACCTTTCAGTCAGGAGTTGAAATTGTACTCTTCCTTTCTTTATAAGGTGGTGTAATAAGACAGCTATGTTGAAAATGTGGTGTAAAAATATTTAAAAAAATGAAGTTATGAATGCATGTTGAAATTTGCCAACTGTGGCTCGTAAGCCCCCAAAATGACACCAGTGCACACAATGAACATTCGGCATTGACAAATGCTTATCTAATTTTGTCATACACCTGCCTTTTGTCCAGTACTGTGCATGGTTAGTCAGCGTAGAAGGATAGCTGTTGTCCTGCCACTTCAATGTTATTAATCTCCCTTGCAGCCTTCAGTACATTTCTTATCAAGAAATTGGAGCAGTTTAAAAATCATGGGTTGGGGTCTAGAGGTGTTAGTGGATCCCCGTGCTCTTTTGATCCAGTGTGCCCTCTCAATTTCAAAAGCATATTCAGCTGGATTGAGCTTTTGCCAAATCAGAAGATGCCTTCTAAGGTACTATACAGCATCCTTTCATTCTAATCCTTCTCAGAACCCTAAAATGTGGAGTTTTTTCCTTCTCCTCTGACCTTCCAGCTGCTCGATCTTGTATGAATGCCACACAAACTGCTGCTCGACCTTTTGCAAGGCATTGATCATAGGCGGCTGTTGTTTCAATAAGTGCATCCAGCCACTGTTGACTTTGAGAGACTCGTCCTGTAAGACAACCAAGGCTGTTCTGTGTCTCAAGCATTGTAGCGCTAATTGTTTCCACTGTTACTGCAATCTTGGCCAGTACCGTGGCTTTGGCTTTAAGTGCTATCGGTATGGTACTGTGCTCAGAGGTCACCATCTTCGAGGCAGGAAGCTTTTCAGCTGGTGGAGAGGTTGAAATACTTTTCTTCCACTTCTGTGGAGCAGATGGCGATTCACAAGCAGATTGATTGCTCCTCATCCCCTTTCTACTGCACATCCTGTGGTTTGTTAAGCAAAAGGAGGCTGAATAATCACTAGATGGAAGTTGATTCCGTTGGGCCGGCCGGGAGCTGGAAAGTTAAGTGGCCATTTTAGGTAGGTGCTCACATGACCTCCTCCACTCTTTCTCACTATCAGCAATAAGACACATGTACTCGATGCCCTGCCTTATGCATCTGAGCTAGATGTATCTAGTATTTATTACTGCAGCTTATCTAATGCTGATCATTTATCTGCCTTTATGGCTAAATATCTATTGCTTGTGTAACCATTGCTCTAAATGTATGTCTCTCTGTTGGACTGCCAGCTTCATTTACAAACAAGGAGGATGTTACTTGCATTACTCTCGTAAAGGAACAGTGCAACGAAATTAGGCAAACAATTTGACCGTACCCTTTTTCACTATAAAATATTACTGTCATCTTCCAGTTTTATTTGATGGTGCAATAGTCTAATTCTACCAAAATCTGAGTATTTTATACTAGTTTTAATTTAGTTTTTCTCAAGAAAAAGATGGCTGACACATTTAACATAGAAATAACATTATAGGCTCTGGCAGGTTAGGACTGAAAAATAAAAAGACTAAATGTTCTTAGCATAAGAGGTGCCTAGACAAGTATATCTGACAGGTATGCTAATATTTTCTTAATTTTAACTGAATCTAGCTTTTTGGAAAAGAGGTTTTCATTGCACTGCTGCTTTAAGTGTCTAGTTACTGTATGATATTTTGTCATACTTTACTCTATGGATAATTTTTTGTACCTGTTCTGCTCATCACAAGTACTTGATGGTAGTTTCCTGGGTTGTACCCAAAAATAAGCATTTTACTGTATAGTACACCTACCCAGTAAGCAAAAACTAACTACCTACCTACCTACCCCGGTTGGCCTACCCTTGTACAGTATAATGCCCCTTACTGCCCCCGAGGGCCACAAATTACTTACACTACCCTGGGACCATCTGGGTTCTGTCACTGCCCTGTCTCCTATGAGTTAAATGCTTCTGGTTTTTGAATTAAAGGGACTTTCCACGCTCATGTAGTAGTCTTTTCTTGTATTAGCACACCACTAATTACACGCTTACAACACACTTGATCTAACGGCCCATGTCAAGACAAACACTTTAATTGAACATGCGTAGACAATGAAACTTTACATTTTTACATTCATAAATTTAAAAAGGGGGTGCTGCTTGAGTCTGATTTTTTTAGTATTAATAAAGACATGCGGATGAGGCAGTGGAAGATGGTGCCCCAAAAAAAAAAAAAAAAAACACAGATCAAGAAGCCAGCTCTGGGAGTTTGCCTTGATATTACCGCTGGAGTAATGTTATACCACAGATTCCGTTTCAATCTCTGGCAACTAAAAACCCCTGAAAACCAAGTGATCAGCTCTGCCAGAGAGGTATTTCTTTATATAGAATAATGATATTTTACTGAACTCTTTACTTTGAAAAGAAAAATGCGTTCTTTTGTTATGTTTGCTTGCACGCATGTGCAAGAAACATAGTGCCATCATCTGAGTTTCTGAAGGTGTGGCACCCTCTCTTCCAATTCCTTCACTGTGTTTGCAGGCGCAGCCACAGTTCACCAATGAATTCTGCAGCTGTCTATGACAGCAGTTGAAAATGCAGTGTCCTATAGTTGAAAGGGAGAGAGTTGCTTCAGTGAGCACGATCAGATAACTGAAGCGCTCCCTCCCCGCCCCCAACAGCCTTTCAGGTGCCATGCTGGGAGCCCACCCCAGTGTGGCGAAAATTCTCATGGCTGACTGGGGTGTCCAATCTCCCGTCAGCTCCATGGCCCCAAAAGCCTCCCAGCTGCCACGCTGGGAGCCCACCCAACGTGGCAAAATTCTTATGGCAGACGGGGGTACCCAATCCCCCATCGACTCCACAGCCCCCCCTACAGCCTTCCACCTTCCACACTGCGAGTCCACCCCAGCGTGGCAAATGTCCTGCGTTGTCTCCAGACAAAAAAAAAACCTGTAAACAAAATGGTCCCTCGGCAGTCTCCCTGCCCCCCTAACCAGCTGCACCCACCCTCTGCGCACTCTGCCTCCCCACACCCCCACCTCATCCCATACTTACCTTTGGAGTCTGGCGCGACGACTTTCAGTGGACTGGGAACACGTCCACACTCTTCAAAGCTGACCACGAACTGAGGAAATGCCGGTAAGCTGTATAATAGAATAAATAGGGTTTTTGCAACTTTGATGCATATCTCTTGCATTTTTTTGAATTTTGGCCCCAAATTTTCAACATGAGGTTTTTGGGACCCCTCCTCATGAATTCTGTAACTGTCATGGCATTAATCAGGCCCGAAGGGTGATTTCGAGTTACTGCACAAAATCACCTTTCGGGACTGAGTAATGAAATGACAGTGCAAGTGTTCATAAGGTGGCCTCTCAAAAAGCCTGTGTTGCAAATTTGGTGAAAAAAATTCCTAAAAATGACTGTTTTATGAGTGTGCGTTGAGCAGTTCCTATGCACATTCGTAAGTTCGCTAATTTTTAATATTTGCACTCCAGATTTTCAACATTGCTATTTTACCACACCTCCTTATGAGCAGTACAGCTGTCATTTTTCACATCTCACCCAAAATGTGTTTCCGTGCATGTAGCGCACAATGGTGCAGTCGGTGTGTGAAATCAATGTTTGGGACAGATTAAGAAAATCACAGTGACACTGTTGATGAGCAGAGGTCTTAAAATGACTATGTTGCAAAATTGGTGAAAAAATTCCTAAAAATGACTGTTTTACGAGCGTGCGTCACACAGTTCCTACGCACGCTCTGAAGTTCACGAATTTTTAATATTTGCACTCCAGAATTTCAACATTGCCATTTTACCACATCTCCTTATGAGCAGTACAGCTGTCATTTTTCACATCTCGCCTAAAATGTGTTTCCGCGCATGTAGCGCACAATGGTGCAGTCGGTGTGCGAAATCAATGTTTGGGACAGATTAAGAAAATCACAGTGACACTGTTCATGAGCAGAGGTCTTTAAATGGCTATGTTGAAAATTTGGTGACAAAAAGCCATAAAATGACTGTGTTACGAGTGAGCATTGCGCGGTTTCCACACACCCTCGTAAGTTCATGAATTTGTGGTATTTTCAGTCCAGATTTTCACCACTGGCATTTTTCCACATTTCCTTATGAACAGTACAGCTGTCATTTCTCACAACATGGCAGAAATGTGTTTTCACACTTTCAGCACAGAAATGCATGGTCGCTGTGGGAAATCATTGTTTGGGATAGATTAAGAAAATCACAGTGACACATGAGCGGAGGCCCCAAAATACCTGTGTTGACAATCTACTGTAAAAAAAATCCCCAAACTAATTACATTATGGGTGTGCGTTGCGCACTTTCTACTCACGCTCGTGACTTCACCAGTTTTTTTTTACTATTTTCACTGCAGATTTTCAACATTGCCATATGTTACACCTCCCCATGAACAGTACTGATGTCCTTTTTCACATCCTGTTCAAAATGTGTTTTCCCACCTGTGATGCCAAATGCCATAGTTGCTCTGCAAAATCAGCTTTCAGCTAATGAACTGATATTGCCACTGTTCATAACGTGGGAAGTCACAAAAAAGCCATGTTGAAAATTTGGAGTGAAAATCCCAACAAACGCCTGAGGCGATAGAGTTTGCAACCATAACGCCCCATCCTGTAGAGACTGACAGGCATCAGGGGTGTGTCTTGGGATCGTCACCTGCAACGCTCATACCATTCCATCCCCATCCACACCCTTCAGCCAGTGAGAGGCATGGAGGCGTGCCTTGGACTCTTCGGCCCCAAAGTTCACCTCATTCTCCTATACTGCACTCATCTCACCATATTTCTTGATGGAATGGGGTGAGCATAAGAGCTAAAGACCCCAAGGCACACTGTGACCCTTCTCAGTGTCTGCAGAGTAGGGTGTGGTGAAATGGCGTGGCCATTAAGCCTGATGACCCAAAGGCATACCCCAATGCCTGTCACTCTCTCCAGGGTGGGGGGTTGTCAATACTTTAATACTTCACTGCCATTCCTATTATGCAGCTCTCTAACCTCAGCACACAATGCCAATGCTAGCAAGCAAACATTCGGCATTAACAAAAGCTTGTTTTCTTTTTTTTTGACCAGCAAGAAATTTTCAGGATGCAAGCTTTCACGCTTAAACAGAGCCCATCTTCAAGTGATGGCAGGTTCTACAAGAAAGGATTACTTTTATATAATGGATAGTGCTACTATTTCTAGCAGTTAGCATATATATCTGCTGTATGATAATTACTAGAAGTAGGTAGCACTATCCATTATATAAATGTAATCCTTTTTTGTAGAAACTGTCATCACCTGATGATGAAGGACTCTGTGTAAGCCTGAAAATGTGCATACTGAATTTTCTTGTTGGTCCAATAAAAGGTATTAAACTGCCTACTTTGTTCATCCATTACTATTATACTGGCAGTTATGAAACCAGAGGACTAGCTATGGGTGGTGCCAGACATCTTTTTCTCTACTTTTATTTTCTCTTTATATTGCAAACCATATGCCATGGTATTGTTACTGGACCATTGTGGATGTTACATAGATACATAGATGTTGTCAGCAGATAAGGCCTCGTGGCCCATCCAGTCTGCCCTAATCCTCTTTCTAATGCTTAAGGTACCCTAGATGCTACAAGCCCCCCTTTCACCCTAGTTTGATAATTCCCATGTGCCTATCCCACACATTCTTGAATCCCTGAACCGTGGCCACCCCCACCACTTCCTGGGGGAGACTGTTCTAGCTCTCCATCACCCTTTCAGTGAAGTAGAATTTCCTCAAGTTCCCTCTAAGTGTTCCCCCTTTTAGTCTCATGCTGTGCCCCTTTGTTCTGCTATTTTATTTCATGTGAAGGATGCTCCCCTCTGGTACCCTATTGATCACCTTTAGATATTTGAAGGTCTCTATCATGTCTCCCCCCCCCCTTCCTCCAGGGAGTACATATTGAGAGCTCTGAGTCTTTCCTCATACTACTTATGCTGCATCCCTGACACCATTTTTGTCTCCCTCCTGTGTAACGTCTCCATCCTAGCTATGTCTTTTTGGAGATGGGGCCTCCAGAACTGAACACAGTACTCCAGATGAGGCCTTACTAGGGAGTTATACAATGGTACCACCACTTCCCTCTTTCTACTTGTTATACCCCTCCCTATGCACCCTAGCATTCAGCTAGCTTTTCCGACTGCTTTGTTGCACTGTTTAGCCACTTTGAGATTGTCTTCTATGATTACCCCTAGATCCCTTTCCTCTGTGGCGGCCTCCAGTGTTACCCTGTCTAGTTCATACTCAGCCCTAGGATTCCCTCTCCCTAGGTGCATAATCTTGCACTTTTTTGCATTGAAACCCAACTGCCATTCCTTGGACCAGTTTTCTAGTCTCTTCAGATCCCTGTTGTAGTTACTACCCCTGCCTTGTGGCCTCAAACGTGGTTGAGGGGCTGAGTCATTAAACTCCTGATTAGGGGGTTTAGTATTCAAAGTTTGAATAAATTGTGTCGTGCCTTCACTCAGGGGAAGGTTTTAGTGGGCCTGGTGTCAGTGTGGTACAACCTGGGATGCAGTACCTCCCCACTGTAATGTGCTACTCATGAACCAGCACAGTGCAATACCAGTTCCCCATTGAGCATGTACGTAAACTCTCTCACCAGTCAATAATGAGCAACATTTCAAACAAAATGTAACTTTATACCGGAAGGGGGGAAGGGGTTCAGTGCAATGAGGTAATGTTGCGGTGGCTTGTCTTCCAGTGCCCTATACAGGCCCATACTAGTAACACATGTGGCCGCTGTTCTCTTCTCTTGAGCAAGCACAGCCAAAACAGATGCTTCCTTTGGCTCTAAGAATGCCTATCCAAGCTCAGCCCTCAAACTCAGTTCGCCCCACACCACAGTGCTCAGTACAGTGTATGACTCTTGCTATCCTGTACTAGAGACGCTACCCTCTCCCCACTTGTACCAGTGTGTTTACCCTTTAATCCTAATAGGTGATGCCAAAAAGTTACTAGGTACCCATTTCCTGAATTGTTGTTGGCCCATAGATGTATGTGGCTGGCCAGCGGCAGTGCACTCTACTTTAAATGGTTACCAGATGCTCATTTAAACCCCAGACCCAAAGGCCATGCAGTTTCAAAAGTGGCTCAGTCTCATGCGGAGGTACAGTATTCATAAGCTGCCTGTCTGCCTGATGGACAAATACAGTTCAATGGTTCCCACTTATTTTATACTGAGTCCTCGCTGCAGGGCCAAGCCCTGTTCTTAATCACAGTTCTAATGTACACAGGATCTTCTCTCGCTGTGCAGGCTCTGCGTCGTAGCTCTCACTCAGCAGCTCCATTCAGACAGACTGTCTCCCTTTTCTACCACTTTGACTCCTGCTGGTGTCTTAGAAATGTAGAAACATAGACAGTGATGGCAGAAAAAGACCAGAGGTCCGTCCAGTCTGCCCAAGTTCCGTATAATCCCTGGAACCTACTGTTCCTCCAGGGTACTAACCTTCCCCGTCCTCTCCCTGTTCTCCTCCTTGGTCCTGTCACTCCCAGTAACCATTATTCCCTTCATTATGTCCCAGCTCTGCTTGAATCCCCTGACTGTTTTCGCACCCACCGCTTCAGCCGACAGACTGTTCCAAGGTTCCACCACCCTTTCCGCAAAGTAGTACTTTCTCACATCTCTCCTGAACCTACCTCCTGTTAATTTCCATTCATGTCCAAGTGTCCGCGAATTGGTATTCAGGCCAAATATTTCTCCGCAGTTCACTTTGTTAATTCCTTTAAGGAACTTGAAGGTCTTTATCATATCTTCCCTCTCCCTTCTGGTCTCCAGTGAGTACAGATGTAGTGCCTTGAGACTCTCCTGATAGGATCAGGCCCTACTGATCCTGAATTATTTTTGTTACTCTGCGCTGCACTGTGTCCAACCTAACCCTATCCTGTCTGAGGCTTTGGTGGTGATGCAGGCAGAGACGTGGATGTTGTGCGATCAGTCAGGCCACGGTTTCTTTGCACAAATCTACATGTCTGGGCCTCCAAATTCTTAGGTGGGTGCAGTCTGTTAGGCTATGGTACCAGCTAGCGGATCCCACAGTAGTCTCAGGTAACAGATCACTTGTCGAGCTCTCCTCCTCCACGTTGGTGACACTCAGCATTAAGCAACATGCTGGCTATCACAAGTATGCATCCCTTTTCTCTGGCATTTGATACTGCTTGCAGCTGTCACTTGCTTGGTGTCCAGGCTGGAGGTTTATTACTCGACACAGCACTGGTCCACAGATTTGCACTTAAAATTCTAGCTGTCCTCTGGTGTCACAGGAGCTCCTTGTGACTCCCCACCAGGCTCTGCAGCCTGATTGACTGGTGGCACTGATCCTGACCCTTCTTTTTTTTGTAAACTTTATTAAGGTTTTTTCAAATACAGATGCATAAGTAAACATTATTCATCATTTTACACTGTACGACAGTCAGTTAATATGAAGATGGTTCAGAGATTCTACACACAATGTACTTTTTACACATCATTAAACATTTTATTTGCACATGCTGACAGTCTAAGACGACCACTGGGCAGACGTATTACCATACTTCTAACACTAGCTAGAAACACAGAATAGCTAGAAAATACATATGGATATACTTAGGTATTTATTCACCACTAACATACAACATGTAGCATGTATCTCAGGGCACTATTATACTAGACTCTGTGGCCTCAATAATGGGACCCACAGTTGTAGTGTGCTCCTCACCATAAGCCTTATATTGTGCTGTTTTCAATTTCAGCCATTCCAGTAAGTAATGAATCCAGTGGTTAATTGGGGAGGATCTTCACTAATCCAGTATTGAGAGATGGCTCTGCATGTGTTTATACGTGCAAGTTGCCAGAGTTGGCTCCCATGTTGGCCCACCGCACTCATGTCTGCTCCCATTACCAGTTCTGAGGGAGAAAAGGGTAATCGGGCATGCAAGATCTGCTCCATGATTTTATGTACCTTGCTCTTGAAATTTTGGCAAAAGGTTCCTGATTGTGTTTCATTTAGGGCAGTGTTGCTCTGTGTCAGGATTAAGCCTATGCATCATTTGTGGAGTGTAGTAGGCACGTTGCATACCTTATAGAAAACTGATACTGGCTTGGAGCCTGGCAGGGGAGCAAATGTGGACTACGTGGTACTCTCCACTGGAGACAGATCAGGGGGAGCCATCACATAATCTTGTTTCTCCAACAGTCTTAGAACTCACAGCTATAAGAAGAACAGGAAGAGGGAAGATCATTCTTCTGTTTGAGATCCAAATAGGAACATAAGACTCCGCCCTTATATAAGTTCCCCACTTTTGTTAGACCTTTTTGTCTCCCATTGCAGAAGCCCCTGACGAACAAATGCTGTATACCCTTTCTGTTCCTTGTATGCATTGGTTAAATTAGCCATAGAGGAAAAGCCCCGGGGTGGCCAGTGAATTTATGTACTGTACTCCAGACTTGCTCTGTTACCCTGGAGAAAGGGGTTTTGCAATTTTGGGCGCATGGACCTGCCCAGGCCTGGGAACAAAATCTGCATTCCTCCTAATGATGTCTTCTCTATCTACCTCCGCTGAGGGCTGCAGTCACCTGTGCTCTGGTCCAGGAAAGATAACAAGGCTGCCCAGCAGCAGCAGTGCAGCATGTTGAGAGAGCCATAGCCCCCTTCTCTAGTGGCTCCTGTAGGATAAATATCATGATACGTGCCGCACGGTCCCTACACAGGAAGGAGTAGATTATGCTATACAACTGTTTGAAAAATTTGGATAGGATTTTAATGGACGGTGCCTGTAGGAAGTACAAAGTCTGGGAGGATACACACTTTTATGCTGTTTACCTGACCCAACACCGTGAGTGGCAGTTCCCTCCATTCCTTGCAATCCCCCTTAATTGGCATCAGTAAGGGAGGCATATTGAGCTCATATAGCTGAGTTTGGTTTTTGGAAACCAGAATCCCTAAATACTTAATGTAGTCCACCACTGTCAAATGCAGAGCATTAGCATGGGTTCTGTGCCCATTGGAGCAGGACATCTTGTACATAAACTCTCTTTTGCTCCTGTCTTCTTTTGCTGGGGCGGTGAGGTCAGGGTGATTCAAGATGGTGGTGTCTTGTGTTGCTGAAGTGCACTGGCTCCAAATATTCTATTTTAACAGTGCTTCTGTCCTTAATCTACTGCATACTTTAATGCCCCTTTGCAACTATGTGCAGTTGTGCTAAGTGTTCAGTGCAGCTGGGGCATTGATTGGCAGATACCTAGCCCAGCGTGAGGGCGATCACACTTTCATTGGCAGCAGGTGAGCAGCATCTTTGATCTGTGGTGGGAACACCTTTAATTGTTGGTATGCAGATGCTTAAAGGCTTGTTTCCACTGCCACATTTGCGCTGCAGCAGCCAGAGCAATCAGATTGTTGTGGTGCAAATGTGGCAGTGTGGACACGTACCAGATCATAGTAAGTTGATGCTGAATCTGCTCCAGGAGTCCCAGCCAAGTTGGGAACAAGTTGTGATGCAAAAGGTGTATGCGGCCTTGTGAATGGGCAGCACCGTTCACGTTGCCGCAAACTCAAGTAAACAACATTATTGTCCCATAACACCCACCCCGCCCCTCAGAGTCATGGCCCCCCCTCTCCAGCATGACTTGCACTGGCACTCAGATGGGCTGTGGGTGTGGGTAGCAAATCAAAGTGCAAAAAGAAGGGACACTCAGAACGGGAATATGCAGCTTTACCTCGGCCGTGTAAACACGGCTTAAAATTCCTGGCTCCTTCTCTCCTGCACACTTCTACTCTGGTTTTACACTATACAAAGGATGTCCTTGGGGTCCGAAGAGAGCAAGAGTATGGTAGCAGCAGTTCAGCATGGCTCTGTGAATTCTTCAATGTAATGCTCCAGTTTTGGGGTGGGGGGAGTGGGGGTTACAGCATGGTTAATTCAGGGATGTTTCTAAATCAGTTTGTCTGTTTTTCCCTGTCATCTTTATTGTCAAAGGGATTGGGGAGAATAAAATGTCATTTTTCTTGTATGCCTTTTATGTGACTAGAGCCAATGTTTTATGAGTTTTATTGCCCTTGTAAATTTTTATAACATAAAGCTTATCTCCGTCTGAGTAAGCACATCAGAGTAAGGAACTTAATTAGCACAAAGGTGTTAAGATTTGGTAATTGATTGAAGGAATGCAGTCCAGTCTATGCAAAGTGGATTAACCAGCTAAAGGAAATCATTATATTAGAGAAGTTTTTTTTTTTGTTTTATTGTCATTGGTGGTGGTGGTGGGGTTTTTATATATATATATATATATATATATATATATATATGGGAAAAGACAGTGGAATAACTTTCCAGGTAAACATATTTGTTTTAGAACTCAGACTTGCTTTCCATGTGCCATCTTACCCATACAAAAAAAGAAATAGAAGATACAACCACCACATGTATTGTATAGCTCCTTAAAGGAGAACTACAGTCAGAAGTTACAGGAAACGTATGTTGTGCAGAGTGTTTTGATTTGTGTGTTTAGTCCTGGTTATTGTTGCTCAAATAGTATCCTAGAATCAGGATACCAACTAGATACCTCCCATGGATCACTGTCAAAATCGCACATGCAATATCACGCGTGCTATTTCAGCGCTTACATTTTAGCGCAACAGCATAATAGCTAATGCAAATTATAGCGTATAATTTAATAACGCATTGATGAAATTGAAGCTTACTGAACGAAATATGGTCCATAGCTTTAATTAACACAAGAAAAGCAATCACTCAGAGATGGATGTCAGTGGATCCGTCTTCCATTACCCTATGCGGTGAACAGTGTAAAGCTCTGCCTCAAGTTAGAAAGAGCACAGCCGAATGATAAGATCCAGGAGTTTTATAAAATATGGGAACCTATAGACAAAGCTATTGATCTTGAGTTATGGCCAGATGGAACAGATTATTCAAGCTGAGTGTTAAGGAGTAGATAGGCAAAAAGGTATTCTACTCATCCCTTTGAAACTATTCATTTGTATTTGGAAAATGATGCACCAATATGTAATGTATAAACTCTGATCCTATCTGTAACATTGCTAACAATGATTGTTGTTCCTGCTACAGATTTCCTCTGTTCTTCTCAGAGACAGTTTTGAAGCCTGACGAATAGACGTTGGGGTTGTCTGACCTACTCCCTCGGTGTTCCCCGTTAGATAGACGTTAATTGCACAGTCTTCTATTTTTCATATCTGGTGCTGTGTAACCCGTAAGATAGGGGTGACTCCCAGCTTCTGCTGTCTCTCAAAATATGGCATGATGAATAATTTACTCTTCAGGAGGGCAGAGGCACTCTGAAACTTGGAATACAGGTTTTAAAGTGTGACACTCATCCAGCTAAAACCCTCGCTAAAAAGGGGTACTACACACATTTATATCCTTGCTGATCTGTACATGGTGGAAACTGAACAGATAAGCAGACTTCCCTCTAAATTAAATTCTCAATTAGTGCATCCCATCCAGTATCAGTTTTGATGAGAAGATATGCTGCTCTTGTTAGAAAATACATGTTTGGGTTTATAAATGAGGACTTAACTAATCTTCATTTTTGTTTGTCAAATACATTATCTTGCACAGCTTAAAATTTTTACTTTGTACTTTTTCTACCCTCTTATTCTTCAGAAGAATGGAGCAATTATATTTATATATATTCTGTGGCAGCTGCACGATATTCTTTCATTCGTGCTGTATTGCTAACGCGCTATAGTGTTGCAGCGCTATTATGTATACGTTGTTTTTGCTCACGCTATTTCGGATGCGCTATTATGACCGGATCCCCCTCCCATTTGGCCAGATAGTTGCTGTGGTAGGATAGTAATGCTATCTGACCATTGATCCTACCCTGTAGGATCCAGCTCAGATCCTAACTATCTGACCTAGGAGCCATCACTATCTGATCCCGGATCCTAACTATCTGACCCAGGATCCATCACTATCTGACCTAGGATCCATCACTATCTGATCCCGGATCCTAACTATCTGACCTAGGAGCCATCACTATCTGATCCCGGATCCTAACTATCTGACCTAGGATCCATCACTATCTGATCCCGGATCCTACATCTGTCTTTGGTAGGATTTCTAGTAGTATCCAAGGGAGGATACCAGCACTATCTGACAGATAGTGGTAGGAGCCACAAAAGTACTATCTGAGCAACGCTAGCCCTGGTGTCCTTCCCTTTGTCTGTTATTAGTTTTTTCTAAATTTGCCTGATAGTTTTATGACCTCTGAGGATCTCCATGTTACAATGTTTTATTGCTTTTCCTTGTCCTGCAGTGCCTCCTGCCTCCTGTCACATGTGACAGTGATGCATCCTGTATCACTGATTTGATGAGAGAAAGTACTGCAGAAGTTATCTAAAGATAGAAGCCTGATGTTCTGGCCTCAACTAAATAACCCTAATTCAGTATTTTTGGTTTCTGTATGTTTGTCTAGGTCTAGTCAGATGGAGCACACATTTTGTTTTTAAAGCTTTTAATTTCATCAGATTACAGGGCAACCATAAAAAGCACGCAAATTACCCTAGGTCATCAGTGCTATAATTAGTAAAGACTCTAGCTGTTTTCTTAGAGAATACCCACTCATTTAGACCGCAAGTGATTGCTAAACTGTAAATGTAGCCTTCATTGCCTACTGGATAAGGAAAGTGACTTAAAATCACAGCTGCAATGCTTCAAAATTGACTATAAACCAGTACTTGCTGAATCTATGGTCCCAGTTGCATCACTAGGTGCTTTTACACACAGGTTTTTAAAACGAAATGAGTGTTACCTGTGGCGCTGTTGTGCTCTGTTGCGTTTTTAGGATCCCTTTACACTTCTTGAGTTTTCCGGCAGCTTCCACCTCCATTTGTATTTCGGCACCCCCACAGAGCTTGGTACTCTATTGCTGTTTGTGTACCACTTCGGAATGGCTGTTTTACACAGCCCGACGAAACAGAACACAATGGTGTAAACCGCGAAAAGCAGAGATTGCGGTTTGGATGAATGTTCGCCTATGGAACGAAACAGATGCACTTTACACATAAGGGATGTAACGGAATACTAGGCGCTTTTACACAGAGGTTTCTTTACCGAAATATCCAGTACCTGTATGGCACCATTGTAGTCTATTCCATTTCGTGCTGACTTTACGCACACTGCACTCTGTCAGAAAACTCATCTTCCGTTCTCTAAAAGCGCCTTCTGCTTCCCCAGAATTCCATTCTAGGTAATGACCGGTACCGGAATGGCCATTGCACACAACGTAGTGAAACGGAACATATCATCACGAACCATGCCAACCAGGGAACGCGGTTCAGGCGAGTGTTCGCTGTGGAATCGGAACACTTGCAGTTTACACACCAACGGAGGTAACGGTAAACGGCATCTGCAATGGTTATTCCATTACAGAAGAGGTAGTGTAAAAGCGCCTACTGTTTGCGTAACAGTTATTCCGTTACATAAACCTGTGTGTAAATGCGCCTATTGTCACATAGGACAGGAGGCACTGTAGGAAAAAGAAGGACCATAAACCATGGTTATATAGAGATCTCCAGATGCCATAAACTAGTAGGAGCGGCCATACAACTAGTAGGCAAACTGAGAACAAACTCCCTAATAGCAAACAAAGGGAAGGATGCACCAGGACTAAACACACAAATCAAAACACTGCGTAACTTTTTTCTTCAAATTTTGACTGTAGCACTTTTTAATATACATGTATGTAATAATTTATTTATTTTTTTGCCAGGAAAGGCGCACTGAGCCAAACTTTGTTTCCAGGAGCACAGTGAGGTTAAGTGTCTTGCTCAGGGTCACACAGTGTACAAAAACAATAAACTAAGAAGACCAGGGAAGAATAAGGGAAAAAGACAGGTAAACAGCAAAAAGGGTTCAGGAGTTCGATGGAGGGGGTCTGCCTTAATGTCAGGAGCCTAGGTAATAAAATCAGCGCGCTCCAGACAATGATGGCATATATTGGGATGGACCTTGTGGCCAACATAGAAACGTGGGCCTCAGAAAATCACAACTGGGACCTGACTGCCTCTCGGTACACAATGTTCAGGAGGGACAGAGGAAAACGTATTTGTGAGGGGCGGGCATAGCCCTTTATGTCAAGGATAGCATTGAGGTTGTGAAAGATGAGTCTATCGGGGTAGTAATGGGGGGACAGAGTCTCTGTGGATGCAGCTCATGGTGGTTTCAGGCAAGAAACTATGGCTTGAGATGATTTACAGACTGCCAGGGCAAGAGGAAGAAAGGCCACATCTCAGGGAAGAAATTGAAAGGGGAGAGGTACATTAATAGCAGTGGGTGACCTAAACTTGTTGGACATCGTTTAAGATGTTCCAGTGGCTTGCAGCATCAGACATCAAGCCTTGCTGGGTACATTCCAGGACTGTCTACTGGTACAGCTAGTTAAGGAACCCACCAGGCAGGCTGCCATGCTCAAGGTGGTGTTCACCAGCTCAGAGATGGTGGGAGCTGTGAGAGTAGAGGATCCAGTATAGCACAGTGACCACAACTCAGTTTGGATCAACTGGATAATCTATTTAAAAGTTTAAAACATCAGTTCATATATGCGGTGATTATTGCAGTGAGTTGTGACAGCAAATTTATAAAATCGATTTTTTCACAAAGCTGTTGCTTGCGTCTTGTGTGCACTTCAATGTGTGTAAATGCCTAAGTTTTACATATTTCAAGGTCTGGGCTTGAATGTCCCATAACTGGCTGAGGCTCAACCCAAACAAGACAGAGGTGCTGGTGGTGGATCTGGGTCATCGTGAGAGGGGGGGAGTTTGTGGAGACCACCTAGTCTTGTACTGGGGGGGGTGCTGTTGACCCCATCTGAATGGGTGAAGAATCTAGGTGTGATCCTTGACAGTGGTTTGACACTTGATGCTCAGGTATCGGCCAGTGTTAAGAGTGGATTTTATCATCTGAGGAACACTGCCCAGATTCAGAACCTGTTACCCCCCGCCCCCCCGGAGGAACTAGCCTCACTAGTGCATGCTTTTGTAACATTCAGACTGGATTACTGCAATGCCCTGTACCTAGGGCTATCTGGAGGTAACCACTGCTGGCTGCAGCTGGTGCAGACTGTGGCGGCAAGATTATTGATGGGTGTGCATAAGTATGATCATATCACACCCATCCTCCATGAACTGCACTGGCTGCTGGTTAGGTGGAGGATTACCTTCAAGGTCAGGTTACTGACCTATAAAGCCCTACATGAAGGGGGACCAGCCTACCTGTAAGATCTCCTTGTGCCTCACCGTCCATCCCAGGCTCTCCGTTCCACCGAGGGTTGTCTCCTGGATATTCCTATGGTGAGGTTGCGCCACTCGGGCAATCGAGTGTTCTCGGTGGCTGCACCTACCCTATGGAATCTATTACCTAAACAGCTACGGGAGGCACCCTCAGTGGATACCTTCAAAAAAGGTTTAAAAATGTATTTATTTAACCATGCTTTTAATTTTTAGATAAGTGAGCTATTGGAATTGATTAGATAGATAGTTTTGTTTATTATGTTTGACTAGATAATGGTCCTGATTTCAATTGTAGTTTTGTATATTTTTAAAATTGTGGTATTGTATTGACTGTGAAGCACTCTGAGCCTCCAGAAAGGAGTGCTATAGAAATAAAATATCTGTCTAATGATTACCTTTGCTCTGTCTTCACAAGGGAAAACAGTGGCCCCTGCCAGAGAGTGGAATCAGAGTGACCGTAGAGGGGGTCCCAGAGATGAGGCATCCAGCATTTACATGCAAAAGGGTCTGTAAAGGGCTGTGAGCCGTAGAGATGGACGAGGCCCCCGGACCAGATGGGGTGCACCTGAGGGTGCTCAGTGAACTGGCAACAGAACTGGCTGAACCCCTGATAGGACTTTGCAGTATTTCATTGGGGGGGTTCTGAAGGAATGGAGGGTGATGGACATAGTTCTGCTTCATGGGGGGCAAGGAACAAGTGGGGAACTACTGACCTATCAGTCTTACCTCTGTAGTAGGGAAGCTGATGGAGTCACTAGTCAAAGAGGACCTCTTGGACCCAGAGAGCAGTGATCTACAGGATAGTAAACAGCACAGGTTTGTGGGGGAAGTTCTTGTCATTCTGACCTGATAGTTTACTTTGACTGGGTGATGAGGGCATTTGATAGGGGCCATACCATGGATCTGCTCTTCTTCGACTTCAGCAAGGCTTTTAACTGAATGCCTCACAGACGATAGCTGAAGAAGATGGAGGATCTGGGTGCGGCTAGGGACATAGTAAGATGGGCAAGTAACTGGCTAAGGGGGAGGCAGCGGAGGGTTGTGGTTAATGAAGTCAAATCAGAGGAGAGGTAGGTCATGAGTGGAGTACCACAAGGATCTGCATGGGCCCAGTCCTATTCAATATGTTCATCAGTGGCATTGGAGAAAGAATCCCGGGCAGGTTGTGTCTCTTCCCAGATGACATTAACTCTGTGAGAGAGTGGATAGCGATGAGGGAATCAGGAAAATGTAGCGTGACCGGCAAAGAATGAGAGAAGTGGTCTGAGGCTTGGCAGTTGAAATTCAGTGCCAAAAAGTACAAAGTTGTGCATCTAGGGAACAAGAACCCCAGAACAGACAGAGTACTGGATGGGTAGGGTAAGACTTAGTACTGAAGCTGAGGAACGGGACCTAGGAGTTACCATTAGTGACTCCTTCAAGTAATCAAGCCAGCACAACAAGGCCTATAGTAAGGCAAATATGATGCTGGAATGTATCTGAAGGGGTAGTGACAGCCAAAGAAAAGAGGTAATACTACCTCTTTATAGATCTTTGGCAAGGCCGCACCTGGAGTACTGTGCCAAGTTTTGGAGACCTCAGCTCAGGAATGATAAGGGTATGCTGGAGACAGTGCAGCAAAGGGTGACAAAGACAACGCAGGACCAACAGGGCAGGTTTTGCAAGGATTGCCTCAAGGCACTGAGCATGCACTTGCTGGAGACCAGACAGGTTAAGATAGACACGATAGAGACCTTCAGGTTGCTGAAAGAAATAAGGTGAACTGCAGGGAATTATTTAGCATGAGTAACAGTTCGGGGTCACAAGAGACTTGATAGGAGGGAGGCTGAAGAGGGATAAAGTATTATTTTAGAGAAAGGATGGTGGAACCGTGGACTAGTCTACCAGCCAAAGTGGTGGGTGCCAAAACCAGTAGTGGGTGGCAGTAACAGGGAGGGAAATGTGGGGTGGATGGTGAGGGCGTGTACCCTGTATGGACAACAGGTCCTGAGGTTAGATAGAGAACCATGGGCAAATTGGATGGACATTCAATCTTTTTCTGCTGTCATTGCCTATGTTTCTGTGTTTCTAAGTGGCAGTTGTGCATTTAAAACCTAGGTCTACTGTGTCTTCCAAGTTTGCAGCTTGATGCTTTAACCCTCTGGGGTAAACTGCCTTCTGTTTGTTATATCTACCATTTTTTTTGTGTTCTTCCATCTTTGTGTTCGTTGTTTGTGTTAGTGTCCATTGGGAAAACATACTAGTAAAATGAATATTTTTGGTAACATTTATTATGGATTATATGTAACCCTTAGGTGGCGCTATCTCAAGGGCTACTACCCCTGCCTGCTTGGCTAGTAGCAGGTTAAGGGGCCTGAGTTCTGAAACGGGTGCCTCCTCCCGGAGGTCAGGGTTGGTAGTGGTCAAGCTAACCTGGGCACAGCCCTCCGGGACACTGTATCCCCCCCTTCCTCTCTAGTGGCCTGAACACTGTACAATAATTACTTTCACAATACCCCTGGTACACCACACAAATACCCACACTGTTTGCACTTACCACCAGGGCTGGTTCCTCTGGCTCGACCCTGGGGACCCCCTGTAAAACAAGGTTATGCACAGCAAATAGCAACAGTACAGTATTTGAGCACAAACTGGAACCACAGTCAGATTACATGCAGAAAAAGTTAGATCTGATTTATTCAGGGGACTTGAACAAGGAAGGGGCAAAATCAGGTTAATTAGCTTAAAGGTTATATCAATCAAGCAGTTATGCATGCGTTTTGAGTCCCCTCACACAGTCACACCTCTGGATACTCAGGTGGAGAAGAGATGGGCTAGCCAGGACTGTTGCCCAGGATTGCAGCTTGTTGGGGCCCTGTGATGGAAAACACAACATGCACAGTACACAATATTTGTAATCCAGAGCCAGAGGGCTCAGTTCGAAAAGAAAACGAAACAACATGACAATCAGATGACACACTCAGATTAAGCTGTTGTTGTAGGGAGTTACCCTGGTATTTACTCACGATACCCAAGACTGGACATAGGCTGGACAAAAATCGAGACTGCAGGAGGTTGATCTGGAATGCCAGGAGAAGCAGAGCCCACACGAGTCACAGAGGCATCGTTCCTGTTCAAGCGTGGAGCAGGGGGCTGATCCCCAGGCAGGTCTCCCATCGATGGCTTCTCTGTGCAGTGGGTAGTCCGGCTGGGCCAGTCTGGCAAGGCCCAGACTGCATGGAAACAAATTCGGATGCAGTCTGTTTTGGGCTGGATACAGCTTCCAGCAAGCAGAACACAGTTCACACAGTGGGGAACTAACTCATAACCCACTAGCAGCTCATAGCACATTTACATATATGGGAATTCTACTGTACCAGGCAAAGCGCTCCCCGGTCACAATCGCAAAGTCTCTGCACACACCGAGAGCTTAGGGGTAGCTGGAACTCCTGACAGGCCGATTGCATTCAGCAAAATGTTTGGTCTTCTTCATGTTGCTCCTGGCCCACTTCTGTAGCTTACTTTAGTCACACAAACTTGGATTTAGTCCAAAATAATTCTCTTCTCTCCCTCTCAGGAGCAGTGGGCAGACATGCAAGCCAAAAAGTCAGCCCTTTCACAGTTTTCCTGTGTGAATCCACTCAGGATTGCTGCCCAAAATACACTTGAGCTCTTCTCATTTCACTTCCCAGCTCAGAACTAACTGAAAACTGCAAGCAGCCCAGGACTTCCCCAAGATCCAAAAGATTTGTTTGGCTGATTTGGCTGTCAGTCAAAGCAAGAGCTCCCACTTCTCTTGCAAAAAAAGGTGCAAAAAGTTCAAAACTACAATTCCTACAGATGTTGACTTCAGACAGCTCCTGTAGCCCAGCTACATTTTAGGTCCCACCAGAACTGATTGGTCCATTTTGCAGTCCAGGACCAAGATAGTTGAGACAAACAAAACAGTCCTTGTTACAAAGAAAGCAGGTTAGACAAACTATATTATCATTATCACTCTAAATGATTTTCAGCAAATAGTTACATTTTTCAACAGAGCTCCCTCTCAGATTACTTAGGCTGCAATGAGGCAGCTCTTAAAGAGACAGTACACAGAGGCTATACAGGATCTGGTAATCACATTTAAACTGCTAAAATGCAGGACATCAGCCTGGCAGTGAGCATTTAGGCAAGCTCAAGGAAGACTTTTTGGGAACCCCCATTTGTAGAGAGGTTACATATATGATATACCACATACATAATACATGCATAACAGGAGAGGATGCAGACTCTCAGCCTGAAGATTCAGAACTCAGATTTAAGAAAAGAATACCAGGCAGGATATAGGTCCCTCCAAGTACAAGGGACTACTTCTTAAAATACAGGAGTAAAATCCAGTCCAGTGGGCCCGTAGCTCTAGTTCGCTGTCACCTATTCTTAGGCAATAATGTCCTGTTGCCGTGCTCCTTTACCCTTTACAGGAGAGACTTTCAGAGGGCTGGCCCAACAATTGAACAGAAGTCCTGGGCTCAGTTACATTGCATAGCACCCCACCATATCCTGCATAAAATATGCCAGGCAGGGGAACAAATTTGAACAGAAAGATCGTTTATAATTTTCACAGACTTAGAGGTGCCATTTTATGCACCAAACTGAAGACATGCCCTACTCCCTGAACCCATTACGTAAGTGAGCAGTGCAATGTTTAAATGAACAGAACTAACGTGGCAGATTAAACTGGAAAAACTTCCCACCCCACATATTCAATTAGCGAACGGTAGCACAACTCAATATACTTAAAGTATAATACTTTTAGAGCAATGGAAATGTTGCCATTCTTGAGTTGTAATACAGCCTGCATACTGGAAAGGGTAGGAGAAAGAATACCGTGCCCTACAGTTTTAGTTTCAGGTGTCCTCTATATGTTCCAAATCTGCTGTGGAGTCCTTAGCAGCTTTTCTGGATATGCCTCTGCTGCTGTGGGGGTCCATAAATACATGCATTTTGTTTTGATGGTGGATTTGCAGTCTGGCCAGGAACATCAGTTGGGCTCCAGTCCTGTGCTCCATTAACATTTTCTTCATTTGCTGCAGTTCTTTCTCCTTGCTTGAGTGTGGGAAGAGATGTCTGGGAAAATACAATTCTGCTGCCATCCCACACTGTGTCTCCCCTGGACTGGGCTGCCTGCAGGAGGGGGATACAAGCTAGAGAGGATGATTATGGCTGTTAATGGCCTTTGTACTCCTCCCCCGTAATAATGCAGGCTCTGGGGCATAGGGATTGCAAAAGCCTTCAGGATCTTGACTCTGCAGTCCAGAGATAAAAGGGCACAAGTCTGTGAAAATGAGTCTTTCAGAGGCATTCAGGAGGTCAGTATTGCCAAAGAGTCCAGGGATACCCAGAGTGCACGTTAGCTTGTCTTGAGGCATTTTCTAGAGTCTCTGCCTTTTTCTTTAAAATATTGCAGGTGTTTTACCACTGTAGCATTTAACACCCCCTGCAGCTCACATTCTCTGACAATGTTTTTAAGTGTCGTTGAGTTCTCAGTGATTTGACTCCTGTAGTTGGCTACTATAGCCTCCACACTTGTAAGTCTCTTATTTGTTTCTTCTGCCATTGCCTGTATCTTGTTCAGCATTGCTAGAAGGTCGGTGATACTCACACTGCTGGGCTGAACAGGCATTGGACCATTCAAGTAGGCTGGCCTGGAAAGGGAACGGGAATGGGGAAAGTGCGTAACCAGGAAAGGCACACTAAGCCAAAGCTTGTTTCCAGGTGCGACCTGGGAGCACAAGGAAGTTAAGTGTAAGAAAGGTAAGCATCCATCCCTTGCACTGACTGCTTTTGGTCCCTTTTCAGCCCCAGGGTCACTCATGGCTGCCAGCTGCATCTAGTGATGTAGACAAGACCCAAGTTATGTCAGTTTAAGTGTGTGAAGTGTAGAAAGATGTCTGGTGGTAATCGGAGCTCAAGCAGAAGATGGCTGCCATGCTTGCTGCTCTGCAGCCCCCAATAAAATGTCATTTTAATGGTTTTCCTTTTATTATTTTCTAGATGCTTAAATAGTTAAGATTGTTGAGGATAACAAGGCAAAATACTGTATGTATACATTGTATAATGATACTCAGTGTAATTCTTCAAAGAAATATGATTTATGTGTTTGACTGTTCCCCTTTATATTATATATATATAACATTTGTGTTTCTTGCTGAACAATCACAATTTTAAATAGAAAGCTGGTAACTGGACACTAAACTCTGCAAACTGACATTCATTCTGAAGTATGATCGAGGGGACTTGGTCAGAGGTTTTATTCTCAAGAAAGTGGGAGGTCTATAATAGATAGAACAAATGAGGATTTCTGTTTAGAGAAAGCAGTCATACTCCGGCAGTCAGACAAGATATTGAGAGAGAGAGAGAGAGAGAGAGAGAGAGAGAGAGAGAGAGATTTGGAAGCTTAGAGCTTGGATCACCTATAAATAGAGTATGCATGTATTTTGACCTGGCAGACCTTCAGTAAATCTCTTTTTTTCTGTCTCACTCACTCAGTAAAGTTATTATTTTTGATAAGTGCAAGTCTGAGCAACATTTCGATCAGCAGTACGTGTCCTGCTAGTACTACAGACTGCAAGACAGAGGAGTTTGTGAAGTGTGACTTAAGAAGGTCTGCATTTAGTCAAAGCAATACAGAGGCATATGAAGGGCAATGGAGCAGTCACTAAGCAGCTGTGCAAGGAGGCATGCAGGTATTGAGTAGCAAGTAGCAAGTCACAGGCTGCAGCACTACCCGATACACAGGCAGTGAAAGAGATCTGGGACGTAGTTTTGGGTGGATTAGTGACTGCACTGGTGCACCCCCATATTTTGCCCACTTACCATGTTTTCCCTATATTTAATCTTCTCTTCCCACCGAATCCCTACTTTGCTTCTTACACAGTCCGCGCCAAGTAAGGGTGGGCCTGGTCTGAATATTACTTCCAGATTTTCATCGCAGGTTTCTCTTGCAGCAGGCCACACCTATGGAACTATAGCCACCAGTTAACAGAACCACACAGAAACTTTTCTAGCTAGCAGTCTTCCAGGGGGCTGTCCACTTCAACATCACATGCTAACGTTGCCCTATCCTATAAGAGTGGGCGGCCCCCGCGCCCTCCTCAGTTTTTTTTCTGCCATTGGCCATTGCTCGTCGGACCTCTAGAAGATACAACCACCTTCAGTTGACCACCACTTCTTCTCATTTCTGTTGTTTTTCTCTCCTTAGTTTAGCACCATTTTACTTTTAAGTGATTTTTGTATGAAAATATGAAAGTTGCCACCAACAAAAGGCCATCCTGATCTATCTAGGCTGCTCAAGATTGCAGCTAGCTCCCGATTCAGCAGCTGCCATTTATGCTGAGCTCTGTCTCTAATATGCTCTTCAGGAGTTGTACCTGTGGTGAGAAAATTCCATCCAGAAAAGGACAATCATGTCTCCTATGTCCGCTGCCTAGACCCAGACCATGACACCCAAGCCTGCGACATCTGCTGCAGCTTCAACCAGGCTACCGGGTGGATACAATGATATATGTATCTAGTTAACACAGTGCTGCGTGAACTGCACTGGCTGCCAGTCAGGTGGAGGGTTCTCTTCAAGGTGGGCTTGCTCACCTTTAAGGCTCTACATGGCCTGGGCCCTAGTTACCTGATGGACCTTGTCACACCTGCTACCTCAGTCCGCTCCCTCCAGTCCTCTTCGAGGGGCCTCCTCACGATTCCCAGGACGAGGCTAAAAACTGCCTGTTACAGAGCCTTTAGTTTCGCCAGCCCCATCCTGTGGAATTCGCTCCCTCCATCTGTAAGGGAGGTCCCCTCAGTAGAGGTATTAAAGTGTAACCCGCCTGCAAATGAGGGTTCCCAAAAATCTTCCAGGAGCTTGCCTGAATGCTCCAAGTCTGGGCGGTGCTCGGCATTTAAGCTGTTTTAATGTGGTTCCAAGTGAGTGCTATTTGAGCCTCCACGTACTGTCTCTTTAAGAGGTGTCTGCTTGCAGACTTAATTAGTTTGTATGGGGGACTGTGTATTTAATGCTCGAAACTCGAAGTTAAAGTTGCCAGTTCGCCTCCGCTTTCGCCGTCGCTACATGTGCAGAGGGAGCCTTGTTGAAAGATATAACTATTTGCCAGAAATCATTTGGAGTGACTGAGAAAATGCAGTTTGTCTAACCTGTCTTCATTTCAGCATGAACTGTTTCAGTGTAGCTCTTTCATTTTGGTCCTGAACTGCTGAAATGGACCAATCAATGGAGAGGGGTTCCTTAAAATGGAGCCTGTGGACGAATCGGAACTTGGACTCTCAATTTTGAGCCAGCCATAAGGGGATTGTATGGGCAGTGACTCTGGGAAATGTAGTTTTGACCGTGGCGCCTTTTTCCACCAACAGAGGGAGTCTTATTGTGAGTGACAGCCGAACCAGCCAACAGAATGGTGTGGAGCTAAGGGAAATGCCCTGCTCTGTGACTGGAAAGATCGGATCAGTTGTGACTGTGAAGAGAGAAGGAACTCTGTGCTTCTGCGATGTATAGTTTCATGCGAGAAGCGCATGTGAGGCCCTGAGTTTCGGTCTGCAGCCTTTGTGAGTGCCAGTTTGGACTGAATCCGAGTTGTGAGGAGAAAGAAGCACTAGAAGTGAGGAAACCAGGCTAACCCTGTAGAAGACTGGTGAAATTGCTGAATCACACTCGGTCTGTCAGGAACTGAAGCTGCTGTGTGTGCTACCGGGTATTTTGCAGTAAGTGCGATCGGGATCGAGGAGCAGCCTGCTTGGTATAGTACTTTCCTTTTACTTATGAATGTGCGTAGTGCTAGTGGGGAATCGCTATTTCCAGTCCCCTGTGCTGTGTGCTGTGTATTGAAGCTGGAAGCAACCCCAGCTTGTCTCAGACTAAATCCGTTTGCTATAAACTGCAGTGGGGTCCAGTCACAAGGACCTTGTCTCCATGCCCTGTTGTTTCTGACAATCCAGAGAACATCCACCATCCGGTTCTCAGCATGGGTATTGTGAGTACAAATCAGGGTATTCCCCTGCAGCCCGTTTTCAATCACAAGTGTGTCATCTAATTCTTGTTGTTTCATTGCTTCATGGACTGAGCCATCAGGCTCCGGATTACAATTGGGGGGTGTTCATATATTTTCTTCTATAGGGCCCTATCCATCTGCACCTGCCGGCCAACCCCATGCAACGGACCTGGCTAGCCCCCCCCCCCCCAACCTGGGTACCCAGAGTGTGACTTTTCAGACCCTGTATGTGTGCACAGTACTGTGATTTAATGCCACTAATTAACCTGATTTCCCCCTCCCATGTTACTGTCCCCTAAATAAATCAGATTTGTTGTTGTTATACTATATACTGTCTGTGGTGTTGGTGCTTATGGAACCAGTATTGTATTTCGCTGTGTATGTTGTTTAACATTATTTTACAAGGGGTCCTCAGAGACGTGCTGCAGAATCAGTCTCGAGGGTAAGTGGTACCTTATGAGTGAACAGTGTGTATTTGTGGGGTATTGGGATTGTAACTCCTGTGTACTGTGTGAGCCACTAGAGGGAATAAAAGGGGTCTCAGTGTCCCAGAGGGCTGTGACCAAGCTAGTCTAACCACTACAAACCCTGACCTCTGGGTGGAGGCACCCGCCATTGGACCTAGGCCCTCAGCCTGTTAGTAGCCAAGCAGGCAGGGGTAGTAGCCCTTTGAATAGCGCCACCTAGGGGTTACACAAGGCATGCTTTAAGGCCTTTCTGTTTGCACAGGCTTTTCCTGGCCCTGTTTTGTAAATATCGCCCTGTTCTGACTTGTTATATTGCCTGTCCCTATCTTTTTTTTCTTTTTTTATTTATTTACTGAATTCTTATTTATTATTACTGTAGTTTATATGATTATTGCTATTTATGGATGTGTTTTTTTTTTTTTTTAATGTACGGCTCCCAGAGCTTCTGGGATTGGGCATCTTTTAAATAAAGTTTGCCTTGCCTTAATCTTTGTGCAGAGAACAAAAAGTAAAAAGAGAAGAGTACTGAAATGTCTCAAGCATTAGAAAGAGAACTCATAAGTACAAGAGTCGCACTGACTGAAAGCCAAAAAATACGCTTAGTGTAAACTTATCATAACAGCGAGTTTCATTTAGAAACAGCATAAAATACAGTACTGAAGCATCAAGAATATACAACAGCTGTAAGAGTGAGAAAAAAGAATATGCTTTAACATTTAGAACTCAGACTACACATGTGTAAAGTGAAATTTTAAAGACATACAGTAGCAACTGAATTCATTCGGTCTTTCAAATGAGCATAATCTTTCTTAAAAAACTGATGAAACCTGATGCTAGCTAACCATGTTCATCAATTATAGAAAGAAAGAAAAAGAGGACACTCCACAAAAAAAGATCTGGACCAAAGGGATAATATTGCTCTCGCAAAGGGATAAAATGGAAAAGACCCTGGTGGCTGGTTGTTGCGGTATGATGGCTGTCCCTCGTCCATCTGCCATCCCTGACCTCCGCTCCTTCAGGTCCTCAACCTTGTAACCCCCATGGCTTACCCTCCCCAAGGTGGTGTGACGGGAAGCCCCCTACAAACTGTAATTAAATGCTGTAAACTTTATTTAGATCTATAACCAGCAAAAGAACTGGCAAATAATAATGTAAGCTTTACTTAACAATTCACAGTGGATTGAGGCAAATTTTTTCTGACTTCCAAGTGACGATACTTTGAATATTAAGACCAAAAAGGAATAATGTTATATTCTTGATTTTATTAAAAGATATTTTGGATCGGCCCGGTGGCGCTGAGGGCTGAGACACTGAACGCTACACCTTGCACCACGCTAGCAACCCGTGTTCGGGGACGAGCGCAGGCCACTGGGGGTCGGCAGGGAGGAGATGGATTGAGTGTCCAATGGACTGCTATCAATCTCCGGGAAGAGGGGTGCCTTGAGGTTGGTGCATGTCTGACCCCTGGCGAAGGCTGGGGCTCGGCGAAGCGCTGCTGCAAGAACATGGAGGCAGGAGCACGGCAGATGCCTGCCGGGGACATGCACAGGTGCGTGCATGTGCCTACCACTGGTGTCACTGCACGCCGAGCTCTCGCAAAGGGATAAAATGGAAAAGACCCTGGTGGCTGGTTGTTGCGGTTTCATGACTGTCCCCTGGTGCTCCGTCTCCGGAGGTAACACCCTGAACTGGATCCTAATGGGCAAGTGAGTAGGGGGCCTCCTGTCACCCCACCTTGGGGGGGGTAAGCCATGGGGGTTACAAGGTTGAGGACCTGAAGGAGTGGAGGCCAGGGACGGCAGCTGGACGAGGGGCCGACCAAGACCAGGAGGGCAGAGAAAGAAACAGCAAAAAAAAAAAATACTTATTTTGGATATAAAAAAATTGCAATACAAGCTTAGAAAAGCTAGCATTTCTATACCTTTTATAAACAAAACATCAACTAAGAAATGTGCTGGTTCATGGCAGGAGGGAGGCTAGGAATCTCTGTATCAGAAAGTTCAACACTTGGTTGGAGGGCTGGTGCAGAGAAAAGGCTTTAGGTTTCATTGTGGACTGGGGACCCACCTGGAACGATGTGGGCCTGTACAAGGGTGATAGCCTTCATCCATCTGTGGAGGCATTGGTGGTCCTCAGTGAATGGTTTAAATGCTTCCTTGGCAAGCATTTAAACTAGCCAAGGGGAGGCGTGGATGGGAGCAGGGAGACTAAAGCAGCCCACCCCCACAGGTTAGAGAAGCTGACAGGGAAGATCAGGAGGATACGTTGCTAACTGATGAACACAAACTCATTATAAGGGTAATGGCAGAGGAAGGGAGGCAGCAAAAGAAAAAAAAAACGGAATTGGAAAGAGGGGACAAAAAGGTAAAAGCAGGAATAAAAGGTGGACAGGCAGTGAAATATGGAAAGCCATGCATACAAATGCCCACAGTCTGGGAAATAAAATCCCAGACCTGGTGGCCTTGATGGCAGAGGCTGACCTGGACATAATGGCAATTACCGAGACCTGGTACACTGGAAACCATAACTGGGAGGTAAGTGTACCAGGTTATGCTATGTTCAGGAGGGACAGGGAGGTAAAAAAGGGTGGGTGGCCCTTTACATCAGGGAAGGTATTAAAGCAATGACAGTACAGGGTAGGCAGGGGGAGGCCGAGGCACTGTGGGTCACCCTTGAGTCAAGCAATGGCACAGCAATTCGACAGTCGTGATCTGTTGGCCTCCGGCACAGGGGGAGGAGGTGGATAGGACACTAGTGGAAGAAATACACGGAATGGCAACAAAATGGGAGGTACTGCTGCTGGGCGAGTGTAATATGCCAGATGTGGATTGGACCATCCCAGCGGCTGCCTCAGCCAAAAGCCAAGACATCATGGAATCCTTGCAGGGGGCATGCCTCAGGCAGTTTGTGCTAGAGCCCACCAGGGACAAAGCGATTCTGGACCTAGTACTGACCAATGAAGACAGTATCATGGAAGTCTGAGTGGATGGTCACCTAGGGTCCATCACATGGTGTGGTTTAATATAGGTACTGTGATGCAGCTGAGCCACACAAAGACAAGAGTCTTGGGTTTCAGGAGGGCAGACTTTGCTAGGATGGGTATATGTATCAGAAAAGCCCTGATGAAGAAGGATTCAGGGGAGGGGTTGAGGAGCAGTGGGCACACCTAAAACAGCCCTTCTGTTCCTGTCTTGTTTATTCCTTTCATGTACTTAAAGGTTTCAATCATGTCCCCCCTGTCCCTCCTCTCCTCCAGCGAGTACATGTTCAACTCCCTCAGCCTCCCCTCGTATGATAAGTTCCCTAGCGCTGTGATCATCTTTGTCGCTCTGTGCTGCACCCCCTCCAGTAACTTAATGTCCCTCCTCAGATACGGGCGCCAGTACTGCACGCAGTACTCCAGGTGCGGTCTAACTAATGATGTATACAGTGGCAGAATCACCTCCTCCCTCCTCAAGGATATACCCCTTGCAATGCAACCCAGCATTTTGTTGGCTTTTGCAGCTGCCTTCCTATATTGTGCCAAGTTGTTCATTGACCCTGTAATGAGCACCCCCCAGATCCTTCTCCTCCTCCTCCTCTGTCTGGGCTAGCTGCACTCCCCCCAGCTGGTAACTCCTCCTTGGGTTCTTCACCCCAAAATGCAGCACCTTGCACTTTTGGCATTAAACCCCAGTTGCCAGGTGTCTGACCAGGTTTCAAGCTTTGCCAGATCATCCTGCAACCCCTGCCACCCCCCAGGTCATCCACCACTGCTCCCATCTTGGTATCATCAGCAAACAGACTGATCTTGCTTTTGATGTCCAATGGTATGTCTGCAAAGAATATCCCAAGCAACACTGGTCCCAACACCAAGCCCTGTGGAACACCGCTCGTCACTACCCTTGGGTGTGAGAGCTCCCCAGTCCCCACCCACCACCACCCTCTGTTGTCTTCCCTGAAGCCAGTTCCCTACCCATCTCACCAGCTTTGCACCCGCCCTGTGCCTTCTAACTTACTTCCCAGCCTCCCATGCGGCACAGAGTCAAATGCCTTACTGAAGTCCAGATACAGGACATCCACTGCATGGCCCCTGTCCAGATGCCTAGTTACCCAGTCATAGAACTCCACCAAGTTGGTTTGGCAGGATCTGCCACTTGTGAAGCCGTGCTGTCTGCTGTCCTGTAGTCCTTTGGCCTCTAGGAGGGCCACCAGCCTCTCCTTCAGGATAGTCTCCATCAGCTTACCCACGATGGATGTGAGGCTTACTGGTCTGTAGTTCCCCGGTTCATCCTTGGGGCCACTCTTGTGGATGGGCACCACATGAGCCATCCTCCAATCCTGAGGTACACACCCTGAGTGTAGTGAGGCATTAAATAGGTCTGCCAAAGGTCCCACAAGGACCTCTGCCAGCTCCTTCAGTACTCTGGGGTGGATGCCATCTAGGCCTGGTGCCTTGTCCTCCTTCAGTGCCTTCAAACCCTCCCAAACTCTGCCCTCCATGATTTCCCCATCTGTTACCCCTCCTCCCCTTTTTCTGCCATTCCTCCCACCTTGGGTATCACCCCCTCTTCTCCTTAGTAAATACCGAGCAGAAGTAATCATTTAGCGCCTCTACCGTACTGCAGCCTGCTTCCACCCAACCCCCCCTCCTTCCTAATCCTTACTGTGTGGTCCTTACAGCTCCTTTTCTCCCTGATGTACCTAAAGAAGTCCTTCTCCCGCTTCTTAATGCCTTGTGCCAGCCTGAGCTCCGTAGACGCCTTGGCTCCCCTTACTGCTTGTGTCAGCTCCTTTGATTCCATCCGGTACTCCTCCCTGTCCTCTCCCCTCCGTGTTTTCTTGTACCTCCTAAAGGCAGCTCTTTTTTGCCTTACCATTTCCATGACCTCCTTGCTCAACAAGCTTGGTTTCTTAGCCCTATCCTTCTTGCTCTGGGCCTTGCAGCAGGTTTTGGTTGCCTCCACTATCCTTAGCTTTATGAGCTCCCATCTCTGGTTAGTGCCCATAGGTTGAATTCTGGCCAGGTACCCTTTTACCACTTCTCCTATCCTCTCAAAGTTGGCCCTCCTGAAGTCCAGCACTCTTGCGCCAGATTCCACTCCTTCCTTGCCCATATCAAATGTAAGTCATACTGAGTGATGATCATTCCCTGACAGCAGTTCTTCCACCGTAAGTTCCCTCACAAACTCCCCATTTGCCAGCACAAGGTCAAGGGTATTCGCCAACCTGGTTAGTTCATTAACCATTTGCAGCAGGAATCTGTCCTGGAAGGCATCCAGCAGTATCTGCTCCCTTCTGTTGCTGGTTGTTGGGGTACTTCAGTCCACTCCTGGCATGTTGAAGTCCCCCACAATCACCACACTACCCTTCTCACAGGTCCTCCTGATCTGTCCTGTTAGTTCTCTGCCTAACTCCTCTGTCTGAGAGGGAGGCCTGTAGACCACTCCCATTCTGAGAATCCTATTCTTGGAATCCTGGATTTGCATCCGAAGTGACTCCGTACTACCCTCCTCCTCCCCTTCCTCCCTTACACACTTCAGTCCCTCCTTCACATATAGTGACCCCCTTCCCAATCACCCTGTCCCTACAAAATAATTTCTACCCTGGTACAGACAGGTCCCAGTTATTGTATTAGGTGGCCCATGTTTCTGTGATGGCTGCAATGTCCACCTCTCCCTCTGCCATGAGCACCTGTAAGTCTGCAGTTTTCCTCCCAAGGCTCCCTAGCATTAAGGGTAACCACCTTCCACCCTTCCCCCCCTCCCATCCTGCCCTCCTTTACTAGCATCACCAATAGTACTTGCCATTTGTCCTTTCACTATTATGGAGGGTAAGCTCATATGGTTTCCCAACTTGTGGTCTCTGCATGTCTCTTGCCCACTTGCCACCCTTCGCTCCTAGTTTAAAGTCCTAACTTCCTCTATGTACTCCTCCATCCTGTTTTACAACTTTCTTTCCCTCCTCACTCAAATGTAGTCTGTCCTTGGCATAGAGACTACTGTCCTCCCAGGTCCCTCACCACCCTCCCAACATCCCATACCCTTTAGCATGACACCAGTTTCTTAGCCATCCATTAAATTCCTCTATTTTCAGCTTTCTTGTGCTTGCCTTGGGCACTGGAAGTATCTCTGAAAAAAGTTACTGATCTTCCTGTCCCCTCACATAATTGTCCTAGTTCCTCAAACCTCCTCTGGACTATATCTACTGTCTTGTCAGCCAGGTCGTTCGTCCCAAGATGTATAATTAAATGAGGTTTGTCCCTAACCCTTCTAGCATATTTCAGAACAGATTGTCCCACCCTTTACACTGTCATTCCTGGCATGGCCTCCACCCAGATGCGACTATGCCTCTTCCCCTTGTTACCCCACCTGACTCCTCTTAGTATTCAGTCCCCCAGCACTAAGATTCCACCCCTCTTACTCCCTGCTTGCTTCCATTCATATCAATCTCTCATTCCCGGCTCCTCTTCTTCCTCCTGCACATTTCCCCCTTTTGCCCCTGTTGCAATTCTCCCAGCAGAACTTCCCCCTGCTCAGGTTTGGTCTAGGCATTCATCAATTACTCCTCCAATTGCATCACCTCCCTCCTCCTTCTTCCCCTCTAGCAGTGCAAAACTATTTTCTAAAGACCCTTCACAAATGCCCGCTTCCTCTCTCTTCATAGTAACCTGTTCCCTCCTTTCCACTCCATGACTGTTGTCACTTCTTCTCCTCCCCTCACAAGTCCCTATCTCCTCCTTCCATTTGTCTTTCGTCTCCTGACCTGGTTATCCCGGCAATCATTCTTCCCGGCCTGGGCCCCTTTGTCTCCACTTCCCTTCTTCTGACCCTCTTCTCACCACTGTTGGCCTCCCTCATCTCCCCTCCTCCCTCTCTCCCTCCCTCCAGTATTGCAGAGTCTGAGGAGCGGATTTCAAGTCTGGAGGACATGGTGGAGCCATTACCGGGAAGAATTGCAGCGCTGGAAAAGGAGCTGGCAGAATTTAAGGAACTGTTTGATTACAACGAGAATTACCATCACCGGCTCAATCTGCAGATCAGGAGACTGCTGGAAGGCAAGGAAGGGCCAGATATACTGAAATTGTGCTCAGCTAAGCTCCCGACTTTGCTAGGGCTCACCCCAAAAAATGGTTGATTTTAGCTGGAACTCTCTCACAGGGTGGTTGCCCCCAGGCCGCCAGCCGGACAGCCCCCTCACCAAATTGTGCTATGCTTTCACCACTGTCAGGACTGGGAAGCAGTTCTAAAGGCCTACTGCAGTTTGAAGGAGCTGGTTTTTGAAGGTGCACGGCTGTTTATTTTCCAGGATTACTTGAACAGGCTCCTGAAGAAGCAACGTGCTTTCAACCCTATTCTGGCTCAGCTACGTGAGATGAAAGTGGAAGACTTCCTTACCTACCCTGATGTGCTTAAAATCAAACATGAGGGAGTCTCATATTCCTTTTGGGAGCCGGAGAAGGCGACCAACTTTGTGGCGGACTTGAGGAAGAAGGTGGGCCGAGGAACACGATGGTGATGAGCTAGCAGTCAGATGACTGCATGGAGTGCATTTACAATGAACTGCAGCATATCTTGAGTTATAGTCTACTGGGGTTATGAGAACTGTGCTTGATTCCTCCCCCTCCTTTTACCTATGGAGCTGGCAACCTTGGCCTTTCCCCATGGATGTGAAGTATTTCTCAGCATGGGAAAAGATTCTGCCACATAACAGATCTCGGAGACTCCTGGGCCTGCTGGAAACTAATGGGCAGATCATGGGAGTAATTGCTCATGGGAACTTTTACGTTTTTGTGGAGAGATTGTCTGGGCAGGGGAATTATAACTTTTACTTTTATTAACTGGATGATTCCTGAGAGGGGAAGAAGGCATAATACCAAGGATTGACTCTCGTTTTAATAAGGTAACGGAGGGGTGGGGAGGGTGGGCAGATATGTGGTAAAATATTTGTGCTGCCTCCTCCGCGCTGGTACCTCTGGCTTTCTGTAGGACTGGGGACTGAAATGCTGTGGATGCTCAATGTACCTGGGTGGGCATGTTGTCCACAGGCCTACGATATTGGGGAAGGGGGAAAGGGCTGGGTCTGGATCGGAGAGGTGTTATAAGCAGAGTGGTTTATGCCTCTTGAACACAACTGTTGACCTTTATTATCTGTAAGGGGCTGATGTTGCTCGTTATGAGGTGCAATTCTATACTCAGTGACTTGTGGTTGGGTTGAAAGTTAGAGATGGGCTGGGAGCTGAGGAAAATAGTTTGGCAGGATTGGGCAGCACAGCTCGGATAAGGGCAGTTAAGAATTATAATGATGGAAGGAAGGAGAAAAAATAGGGATGCTTGTTGGAAGTAAAAGGAAGTAAGATGGGAGTGGGGAGAGGGACGTCTACTATACGAAGGGTTTGGCTATTTCATTTTTGAATGGCAGGAACTATGGGAAACAGTGGGTGGAAAATAAATGGGGAGGAGAGGATGGAGGGGAGGGATGATTTGTATATATGTTGGGGTTTAATTGTTAGGTTCATAACGGTTCACATGTTAATGCTAATTCTTAATGTTCTGTTAGTGGTTATATTACTGAATTTTGTTGAGTGGTATGGTCTAGACCCAGTGGCAAGGACTCACGATGTCAGGAAACATGTACAACCACTGTATAGTAATAGGCTGGGAAGGGAGGCAAGCAGAGGTAACAAAAGAATAAGAAGTTATGGCGGCTAATAGAAATATAACAGTAGCCTCCTGGAATGTCAGGGGGGTGTCTTCCGCGATAAAGAGGACTAGTTTATTGACAGCCCTGCATAGACAGGGGGCACAGGTAGCATTATTACAAGAAATGCATTTGACCTCTGCAGAGCATCAAAAACTTATCAGGGAGTAGGTAGGGGCTTGCTATGCCTCCTCCTATAATTTGCATAAAAGGAGGGTGGCTGATCTTATTAACAAAAGCCTACTGTTTGTAACTTCCCAGGTGGTAGCAGATCCTATGGAGAGTAGGTACATTTTTGTGGAGGGCACCCTCTTTGGAGAGATACTTACCCTGGCGAGCATATATACGCCTGCAAGTTTTGATCCCACTTTCTATCGGAAGATTTTAGATATAATGGTTAGGGAAAAATTTGGAGGGTTAGTAATGGGAGGGGATTTTAATGCCACAATGAATCCAGTGCTGGATCACTTAGAAGTCAGGGGAAGAAATGTTGGAGGGCTAACGGCGTGGTTAGAGGGAATAGTGGGCCTGCATATGATAGATAGCTGGAGGTCAGCCAACCCTGGAGCGAAGGAATTCACATTTTTTTCTAACCCCACAAAACTTGGTCCAGGTTGGATTATGTTTATATTCCTAGAGAGTGGTCTGATAGAATTCAGAGAGTTCATCTTAGCCCAATCCTTATATTGGACCACTCTATGGTTATATTGGTCTGTAAGATGGGGGGAAAAAAGGGGGGGGAGCCCACCACTGTGGACGTTCCCTAAATACCTGTTGGGCAACAAAGAATTCCTGAAATACATCAAACAGCAGTGGAAGCTGTATCAGGAGATGAATGGGGGCTCGGTAAATTCTGCTGGACTTTTGTGGGATGCAGGTAAAGTGTTTATAAGGGGGCCTCTATTAGTTATGTTACTAAATGTAAGAAGGAAAAAAAGGATAAGAGGGAGGAACTGGGGCAGAGAGTGAAGTTCCTGGAGCGAGCTCTTGCTCGAGGTTTGTCCGAGAGAATTCTTAAGGAGCTAACTGCAGCCAGGGAAGCTCTTAATGCCTTTCTATTGGGGGAGGCCCGAACGGCCTGTTTCTTTGCCAGGAACAAATTCTTTGAATGGAGGAATAAACTGGATCCACTTTTGGTCCACCTAATAAAGGGAAGAAAGACCCACGTGCATATATCTGGGATTAAAAATAACTACGGGACAGTTACTCAGGATAGCAAATTAATTAAAGAACAGTTTAAACAGAGGGTCCTACGCTCCCACAGGCAAATAAGGATATAAATATTCTGTCTCAAAAAAGTAAGGAAATTCTTTGCAAAAAACTGCATTAATGAAACAGTTAGGGTTCAGATTAAACTGGTAAGTGTAGGGAAATGTAATGTTTTGGTTTCAAACCCTAACACCCCTGCCCCACCCCTGAAGCGAGTGAGGGGTATAGTCTTCCTTCAAGTTGTCAACCGTAACGCTTACCCCATTCTTCGCACTCATGAAACATACACACCTGTCTCCACCACATCTCAGCTTTTCTGTTACTGCAGTGGGGTGAGTCTGCATTTCAGTTCCCTTTGTTTTTCCTTATCAGGTGAATCCATATTGAAACGGGATCCCTGTCCTGTAACATTCATCTGCTTCTGCTGCTTAGTTCTCCACCAAAGTTACAATCCTCTGTGGCATCACTGTCAGTTTCTGTGGAAATAATTACATCACAACCAGAGGATTGTGACTGCACCAAAGGACCAAACAACAGGAGCAGAATGACTGCAGGGGACAAGCATCCTGCTTCCATGCAAATGAACCTAGTAATGAAGAATAAAAAGAACAGAAGGAAAAATTACTCACCATAGTAATGTTGTTTCTTCTTAAGGGATCCACCAATAGATCCATAAGTAAGCTTTGAGGTAGCAGTCAGTCTGCTGGACTGAGCTGCTGTGGAGACAAAATCCATGTCAATTTTGGAATCCAAGAACCAGAACCAAGCTCAAACTCTGCACCGTAGCCACACACCCACCAACAGTCAGACCCACCTCGAAAGCTAGCTTATCTCTTCGTATGTCCTTTTCCTCTTCTCTCCCGGACCCATTCTGATTGTCCCCGTCTGTGTCTGGAAGTCCAGGCTATGCTGGAGTGATTTCTTCTTTCGATTGTTGGCATACTACAGGGTTTGAGGGATGGGATTTGTCCAAAGCCTTGTATAAAACACTCTGTGTGGACCTGGCAGTTTGGTTTCTTTCCTTGTGTGACCAGGAACCACCGTGAGCCAGCAGCTGCCAGTCTCCCAGTCTGGAGGTATAGTACGTACCATGGGACTTTTTGATTTATTTAAATGTTTGCTGTCAGCCGGCCCAGTGGCACTGAGGGTTGAAGCGCTGGATGCCACCCCTCGTGCCACGCTGGCAACCTTGGCTCAGACACAAGCCTGGGTTGGTAGGGGAGGGATAGGATCGAGCATCCAGAGGACTGCTGTCCTATCCCGGGGAGGGTCGAGGGCTCTCACCGCTCTGCAGCAGCCCCTGGTGATGATTGGGGGCACTGTCAGAGTCATTGCAGTCAGGGGTGGAGTGCAGCGGACGTCGGCATGTTTTGCCTCAGATGTCATTGCACATCTGCACTCCAAGGAGGATCTAAGGAAGAAAAATGGCAGCCTTGACCATGGCAGCTTGATGGCTGCCATTTTCTTGCCCAGCGGGGCCCGTAGTGCATGGTCACATGCCGATATTGTTTCCCAGCCTGGCATGGAGATTAGGGGAGGTCTCTTTCCAAGATACAGCAGCATATGCCAGCCGGTGTGTGGATGTGCCCCTGGGATCATTCGGGGGAAGTGGAGCGGTGGCTGGATGATCACAAGTCAGGCTGCAGGGAGAGAAAAAGAGAAATACAATAAAAAAAATTAAAGTTTGCTGTCGCTGGTCCCAGTGGCACAGAGGGCTAAGACACTGGACACCTTACCTCGCATCACGCCAGCCACCCGAGTTCAGGAATGACCTCAGGTTGTCGGGGAGCTGGCATGGGGGGGAGGGAGGGAGCAGGATTGAGCAGCTGAAAGGCAGCTCTCTCTCCCAGGGAGGTTGTCCGAGCCCACATAGTTCCACTTCCATCGGGTGGAGGTCTGATGGGTAGTGTAGGTGGGAGGAGGCGACTGCCAGGGGTGAGATGGAAGGGGCTGAGCCGGCACCCAGAGTGCTTGTGTGCCTCCACGTGCATGCACTGACGTGATTGCTGGGATCTCGAGTCGGGGAGAAAACACGGCAAAAATACCAAAAATTGTATATATAAAAAGAATATTTGCTGTCCAGTATAGCGGCTCCTCATTTTCATGTGGGCCTGTGGAAACAGCAGAAGCATACTCTTTTTATATTAAGCATAAATAAGGACACAGCTACACCAAAACAGTAAGTAAGTAGTGCATTTTTAAGAATAATGTTTTTCAATAATACTTTTTTGTTAGATTAACCACAAGATTCTTCATACGCAAGTGTTCTGGTCCAACCCAGGCTCCTCCATCATGTGGAATTGGTTGTAACCAGCATCTTGGAGCTTATATACAAGATAACTGTAAGACATATGAATGAATCACAAAAACAAAATGCTAGACTCTCTATCCTGACTTCCATACCTCCTTTAGAATCCACTGACTGCTACTTCCCGCTAAACCTCTGCCTTCTACATTTTAAACTGCTGTACCACCCACTCTGTATTGCTCATGGTGGTCCTTCTATTGCATTTGTGTGTGATCCATTCTCACTGAAGTCCTCATTGTTATTCTTTAATTATATCTTGGGTTAGAAGGTGGATGGTTTTACTTTAATGTCCAGAAAACCATATCGTTTTTGATTTGCTTGACATGTATACGGTATTTAAAACTGACGCCATCAGCTTCATCTGCGCCCTTGAAAGAACTTTTGTATTCTTTGTGAATATTTAAATTCAAGATATTTTTCTTTTCAGTCTCAACCTTCTTAACCCTCTTCCCATTTTTAGAGGAGACTATATGACATGCTTTTTGGGATGAGGTGCAGTTTCAAAGAGACCTGGTGAACTGAGACATTTAAAATGTATTACAGTGCAGCCTCTCTACAAGGCTCCCCCGATATCATTTGTATGACCTGGAAATTACTGTGTGATTGTACAGTCCCAGCCCAGGCAGTGTGTTCTTTTTTACTGCCTGCCAAAGAGCAAAATAAAACTTTGTCATAGGTTGCAACTGTATTCATGTCTGAAAACATTGAAATGTGCTGCTGCTGCTGTTTTGCCAGGACCCCTTTGCAAATGAGATGGATATCTCAATGGGGTGCTTAATCCTGCATAATTTCACACATGAATAGGGCTTCAGTACTCTGGCCTCCAACTAAAATCACACCTTTGATAGTCTGACTTTTTGTAACATGCACACACACACACACGCACCTCATTATACTGCACAAAAATATGCTTGGCATCCAAGATCAGCTTCATATATGCTGTATTTTTGCATATTTATATTGTCTGTTCTCCGTGTTAATACAGTTTAGGAGATGGAGAACTCTCAACAGCCTGTCAAATAAATTAGAGGCTAGGCTTGCATCAGACAACATTTGCTAGCTACTAATGGTACTTTTTTAGCCTAATTAAAGAATTAGAGTATAAACATTTCAGACTCCAGAGTCTTTCTGTGGGGTACACTTGCTGTTAACCAGTGTCTAGCTGAGATAACTGATAGTCAGAACACCATAAGAATTAGGGGTTTTAAAAGACCATAGGGGTGACTAAATGAAAAAAGTCAAAGGGTCCATCATGTTCACTTCCTGCCATCCAGGCAAATCTAACGGACCTTTGCTCTTGGGCGTTTGGGGAGAATTGATTAGCTAGAATTGGGCTTTTTTTTTTGTTTGTTTGTTTTTAGTTTTTACGTTTCTAATGAAAAATGCAGTTCCACAGCAATGTATGAAAGGTTAGGAGGGATTTCAAAATCAGGAATATATGTGATTTTTTAAAAAAAAGAACAGACCAGTATGAAACAGAGCCCTGCGCTCCAAGGCGTCCTGCTGGAAAGACTAGGTTGCATGTGCATATGGAAGCAGTTAGCATGTGTGGTCACGTCCGCCTGACATATTACCTAGGGCAGCTATCCCCTAGGTATCATGGTACAGCAGATGGCTTTGCTGCATTATCTATTAGAAAACCTTGAAGAGTCGAAGTATTTACAGAATTCATGGAAACTGCTGCCTACTTTATGGAAAAAGGTGGCAAATATGACAAAAAATATGTTTGGCTTTATTTTCTGCCATTTGTTTCCTCACTTCTGTAAGCATTTTTAATTCTCAGTGTTTTCATACAGATAGCATAGTGAAGCAGTCAGGCAATTTGTAATTAGTTTTGCAAAAATACTAATTTAGGAAATACAGAACCACCGGTATGCACATTTCTCTTTTACCACTCTTTCTTCAGTTTACATGCAGTATCTAATTTAAGCGTGAAGGTAGAAACATTGTCAACAGAAGCCACGCGTTCTGGAAGTCTGTTACATGTAGCAGTTCATGCAAACTGTATAATTTATTTGGAAAGCAGTACCATGTACAATTTCCCATACCATATCCCCTTGCCTCCGGTAAGATGGCATCTGCACTAACCGCCATTAATAGCCCTCTTGCCAGAATACTGGAGCCTTTTCTTACAATATCCATGAACTCGGTTATATGAAATTGGCAGTTGGGTTTCTTTTAGCCATCTCCTGACAATATGAAATTAAATGCAGCACTAAAGATGGTTAGCAGTCTTATTTTTAACTTCAGTAAAAAAAAGATGATGTGAAATTAAGGTAATTAGAAGTAATTGAAGTTCTGTCTCTTCTTCGGTCATGTTACATACAATTCCTCATCAAAGGCAGGTCAAGTTTCTCCCAGATCTCTACTTCCTAAAATGACTTGGTTATTAAAGAGGTTGTTTATGTCCATTAAGCTGATTACTATCATAGCTGACAGGGAGTTGATTCATATAAGAGTTGGTGAATCTGAACACCTACTTGTCAGTTTCATCTGGGCCCATTCTACAACAGGCTAATTAGCAAGCTCTTTAAATAGGCTGTAAGAATGCAACATTTGACCTGCATAGAAAGGACGACAACTAAAGCAAAATGTTCGGTACATTTTGTATTTTTCTCCAACCCTGCCCCTGTCAGCCAGCAGGCAAAGTTTCAGCCCCAGCCCTTCCTACCTAGAGTTCCTTTTAAACTCTTGGCTTTCCCCTATGTCAGGGCCTTTGGCGCAGTATCCCTCTCATGGTACCAGTAGGCAGGAGGACTTCACAGGCTGCAGCACAGGGTGCAGCAGGAAGACCAAGAATGGGCAGACTGAACAGATGAGTGATTCTTTATCTGCCGTCAGAATCTGTGTACCAGACGCGTCACCCATCTGAGCTTGGCTTTGTACACGGTTTCCTTCCCCCGCAGGACGCTGATGACAGGATTCCAGTGTACGTGCATGCAGAGTGCACCATCAGAGTCAGCCAGCGTCCTTCCTCCTGTGTAGTTTCTCCATCTGCACTGCAACCCATAGTTACCCCGGTGGCTGTTGTGCAGCAGAATTTGCAACCCACCTTCCCAAGAGGAGGAGAGCATCCTTGGCAACTATCAGTCTTTCTTCCCTCACTGACTCTCTGACACGCCTGGTTTGGGCCATAAACTTGGGTCACCAAAATTCTTTGGGCCAAGACTAAAGAGTCACTTCAGAGTTTCTGAGTGGACCCTGTACTCACGTTGATGGGCAGGCTGGACTCCACAGTAAGTGGCATCCCATGGAAGTCTCTGTCTGTATCACATGTTTTTTCTAAATCCTAGGGATAAAAGATAGGCTACTTCCATTGTCCTGAGCTTGAAATTTGTATTTGTTTTTATGGGGGGAGATTCTGATTAAATGGTCATTGCTGACTGTCCTCATTTGGGGCCTTCAGTCATATTAAAGCCCACCCGATTTAGTGCTAATTACATTGTTGAGATACTTAGACGTGCCAATCACTGTTTCAATGTTTGTTTATAAAATGGGTTATTTTTTACTGAGTTCTGATTGGCCATAATGGTTTGGAATGTCAGTGACAGGTTATCCTCTACAGTCCTTCATGCTATCTTGAAACCAAAGGAATTTGAATGCCTGGCATTAAAGCTATCTCTGTCATCTGCCAAATCTATTAAAGAGCTAGTGTACTGCTTGGAATTAATAGTGATTTTTAGATGCAGTGAGCTATCATTCCCACTATCTGAAGCATTTTTTTTTATTTTCTGTTTGACAATTAGAAGATTTTCCACGTGGCAGTACTGGGGTGATGTGTGGAGCAGCACTCTGTCTGGAGGGGGGGAAAAGTCTATTCTGTTTCTCCCACTACGTCAGAAATGAGACCAAACACCTTGAGGCACCACAATCCTTGCAGCCTGAGCAGTGACCATCAGAAGCTACCAATTTAAATGCAGGAAATTGTGACATCACTAGTAACCACGGAGAGCCAGTCCCTGCTGCTTCATGTGAAAGTGAAACCTGGCAGTGAGAAATGGTTCTCATTGGTTATTAGTGATGTCATAGTCAGTGTGGTTTAGGGTTACCACCTGTCCCTATTTTCATAGGACAGTCCTGATTTGGGCAGTTGTGTCCTGCAAAAAAACATGAAAAATACTACATGTCCTGACTTTATAGTAGTAAAACAGTTTTCTAATTTTCCACTAAATGCTGCAGAAAACTGTCGTACCTTAACTAAAATATCTTAAAATGATAAGAAACAATAGAAGCAACTAAGAAAGTACGATACTTAGCCTTAATTCTGATTATACAGAGAAAACAAGTCTGTTATATTGGTTGAGGTTAAGTACTGTCCTGCGAAAAATCATGTTTCAGCAAGAAATGTCCCACTTTGGGTTTCTTAAAAGGTGGTAACTCTAGCTGTGGTTTCAGTGTTGATGTCTTGGGAGGAGAATAACTGACTTTTTCCCCCTCCAGGTAAAGTGCTGCTCCACACATCACTCCAATACTGCCAGGTGGAAAATTTTCTAATTAGCAAACAGAAATGAATAAATACTTGAGATATAAGAAGTGATTGCTGACTACATCTGAAAGTTAAAATTAATTGTAGGCAGTTTCCAGGCAGTACACTAGCTCCCCTTAGGCTGTCAGAAGATTTAGAATGCATAGATTTTTGGGACAAGATATTAGGTCGGCAGCAGCCTAATACTAGGATGTTACAGACCACCCTCGGCGGGGGGAGGGGTTCACGTCTTACCACATATTCATAACTTAATTGACACTGGCACAAATGAAACAATAATACATGGTGATTTTAACCCGGACTGATTCAATCCCAAATCAAATCCTCTAAAATAATGTGCAAAATAATGCACCTGGGAAACAAGAACCCAGGGGAAGAATACACAATGGGTGGGGAGGTAGTAACAACAACAGAAAAGGAAAGGGACCTGGGGGGAATCATATCAGATGACCTTAAGGTTAGCAAGCAATGTGAGAAGGCAGTAGGGAGGGCTGGGGGTATACTGGGATGTATAGGGAGAGGCATCAGCAGCAGAAAACAGGAAGTTGTTATCCCTCTGTACAGACAGTTGGTGAGACCCCATCTGGAGTACTGTGTCCAGTTCTGGAGACCCCACTCCGCAAGGACATAGACAGGATAGAGGTAGTCCAGAGGAAGGCAACTAAAATGGTGCAGGGTCTGCAAGAGAAGCCATATGAGGAGAGACTAAAGGAGCTTAATATGTATACCCTTGAGGAAAGAAGGGAGAGGGGGGACATGATAGAAACTTTTAAGTACCTCAGTGGAATCAACAAAGTCCTAGAGGGTAGCATCTTTCAGAAAAAGAGACTTGAAAGAACAAGGGGACACAATTTAAAGATAGGAGGCGGTTCAGGGGCAATGTGAGGAAGTATTATTTCACAGAGAGGGTAGTGGATACATGGAACAGCCTTCCTGAGGAGGTTGTGGGGTCTAAAACTGAGGGAGAATTCAAGAATGCATGGGACAGACATAAGGCAATTCTTGTGGGGGGTAGGAAGAAATAGGCTGTTGGTTAACTAGGATCTGCGGCCTATCCTGTAGGTAGGGAACTGGGCAGACTAGATGGGCCAAGCGGTCCTTATCTGACGTCAAAGTCTATGTTTCTATGTAAAGAGTCTCTGAGATGATCTGGATCTGACTCAAATAATAACAGGAATCACCAGGCTAAACCCCAAAAAATCATCTCACCAGTACTCTTGTTGACCTAATCATCACAAATAGACTGCACAAAATTTTGCAAGAAGCTGTTTTCCATAATGATCTCAGTGACCATAATATATTAGTGTGTATAAGGAATCTAACAAAACCTACCCATGTTAGCAGATTTATTACTAAGAGGAGTCTTAGAAATTTTAATTCAGCAGATTTCTTAGCTGACCTGAGGGACATCAACTGGCTGTTGTTTTACCTAACATCAACTATTAATGAGGCCTTACACATCTTTAATTTAACCCTTATTGGGGTCATAAATAAACACACCTCGATGATTACTTGTAGAGTGAAAAAAACATCTTGTCCTTGGTTTAATGCAGACATCAAAAAATCCTTACTAAAAAGAGACCAGCTCTGGGCAACTGCGAGATGCACTAAATCCCCTGAGGACTGGATAGTATTCAGGGTGTGCTGCAATGCCTGCTCCAGACTGGTAAGGCACACCAAAGCGATTTATTACCTGAGCACCCTTGAATCAGCTAAAGGGAATACAGCAAAAATCTGGCGCACTTTTAAATCAGTAGAAGGATGTAAAGTACTTCCCCCATCCTTGCCTGACAAAATATTCATGGATCATCCATTAACGATAAATCTATAATCTTAAATAAACTTTTTTTTTTCCCCCGCCTTCCTACCTCATTGTCCACTCCTTTGGACTTTTTGCTCATTCCTCAGGGCCACTGCTCCAGGATCTGCCCCTAGAGTGCTTCCTTCTCCTCCCTCCTATCTGCATAGCGTGGTCTGTCCCGGAATTGGTAGTCCCTGGGTGGAGCTGTCTTCATCTAGGACCTCCGAGGGGCTTATCCGGTTTTCTGTGTTCCCCTCAACCCCGCGCCCCTGGGCCTTGAGGCGCAGGGACGTCGTCCGGGAGGGGCAACGTGCTGACGCATGTCTCTCACGCACCCAACAGCCGCCCCTCCCCGACTCCATGAACGGAACGGCCAGTCCCCCTCAAGAGCCCGAGTTCCCACCGGCTCTCTCAGGGAGTCGGGTGCAACTTGCACCCCTGGTATCCCTCCCCTGAGGGAGGAGAGCATCCGTTGGGAGGCTCAATCCTCCCTCTCCCAGCCGACCCCCGCCAACCCGAGTCCGTTCCCGAACCCGGGTCGCCGGTGTGGCTCGAGGTGTGGCGTCCAACGCCTCAACCCTCAGCGCCACCGGGCTGGCCCATCTTAAATAAACTTATTGAACATTTTGCAACAGCAGGCCTTGTTTTTGATTCATCCCAGGCAGCCTCACTATGCTGCTCTGTTTCATCAACTGTGTCAATTCACAGACCAGCCAGTGCTGCCACCTTTACCTTCTCTACTGTCTCTAACCAGCTATTTCTCAACCCTAAGAAAACTGTCTCACTCACTTTTGGGACCAGGCACAGGCTCTCCCGTGTTCTCACAACTCCTACCTTCCACACTTTAGATGGGACCCTCCTGGAGACCTGCACCTCATTCAGATACCTCGGGGTCTGGCTCGACCAACACCTCGACTTCTGAGCACACATTGATGCTGTCCACCAAAAACTTCACCTGAAACTGTGTGCCCTTTATCAGAACAGCGGTTGCATTCCCCTGACAACCCGCAAAGAAATTGTTCAGAAAATGATACTCCTGCTCTTTGACTATGGGGACGTTGTATACAGCACGGCCCCTAAGTCCTCCCTTGCCAGGCTGGACCCTCTCTTCCATTTGTTCTGCCATTTTGCCCTGGACCTCCCACCCACAGCTCACCACTGTGACCTCTACAAATCCTTAGATCTACCTTCCTTACAGGATCAGAGAATGGCACATTGCGCTACGCTAACAGCAAAATACTGGACCCAGTCCCTCCACCCATTCCTCGCAACCACCCTAGTTCCCCAGACCCCTTCAACTTACGCCCTCCGTCACACCGACTCCAGGCTACTCTCCCTCCAAGGATGTCCTCCACCAAAGGTCAGCATGCCTTCAGGTACAGTATGCCTTACGTATGGAGCTCTCTTCCTGCTGAGCTCAGACACTCCACCTCCACTCAGCAGTTCAACCTTCTCCTCAAACGGCATTTCACCACTGCCTGCATGTGCAGCTAGCCCCTTACGCCTAATGCTATACGTATGTACATAAGCTTGCATGTTTGTTCCTACTGCTAACAAGCCCCTATTGCTGCGGCACTTAGCCTCACAGTGAGCTCTAACCCTCTTGCTCCACTAGTGTCTACTTTCCCTGCCATGAGGCAGGTGTATCTTGTAAAATGTGTTTTCTATCATCCATGTAATGCATCACTTCATGTAATGTATGTCTGATTACTGTCTATCCAAACTTCCCCCTCCCCCAGGACGCATCTGGAATCGAGTGTACACTGCTCAGCGTGCCTTCCTGGTAAAACTGTTAAATAAATAAATAAATATAAACAAGTTGAAGATCAACTACTTAAACTCAACATTAAAAAGAGTGCTGGAGCAGATAAGATGGATCCTTTCTTTTTGAAGTTCGGCTGTCATTTCCTTACAGCCCCTATCACCCATCTGTTTAACTTGACTTTATTTAACAGAGGGAACTAACTGTACCTGTTAATTGGAAAGTAGCACATGTACTTCCCCTATTTAAGTCCAGAGATCCTTGCAACATGAACAACTATAGGCCTATGTCAATCTTGCCAGTACTCTCAAGGTTTTTGGAAAAACTGGACAATATGCAGGTCAGAGAATTTCTAGAGATGCATAAATTAGTCAACCCCATGCAGTGTGGGTTCAGACAGCATCATAGCACTATATCTGCACTGTCAAAAATAACAAATGACTGGCTAGAGGCTGCTGATGATAAACTGGTCACAGGGGCAGTATTTCTGGACCTTAGTAAGGCCTTTGATACAGTTGATCATGGCCTTCTTTTGGCTAACCTTAAGGAACTTGGGGTCGATACTCGGCAATAAAATGGTTTGCTAGTGGGAGTCACGTGATGCTCAGCTCTGTATAGCAGCTCCAGGACCTAGCTCCCACTTCATCAGCTAATGTTTATTAAAAAACAGCTTTTTTTCTCTACATTTTCTTCCCCAGAGTGGTTGGACGCCTAGCCAAAGCTACAGAACACATAATTGCTTGATTTGGGGAAGAAAAGAGTACTTGCCAGCTACAATTATGGAGGCAGAGATGCAGCAGGTGCCCCCACGCCACACACCCCTGCAGACACCTGAGAAAACACAAAAGCGCACCAAAGGCCAAGTTTTTTTTTTTTTTTGAAATTACTATTTATCCCACCTAACGACAACACTGGAGCCGCACCATCGGGAGACACTAATCAAGCCAGCCTCTGCTGATGCCTTACCTGCTAATCTTGGTCCCTCCATCCTGCCTCGGATACCCCCCAGGCGGGGTCAGGGTAGGGGTGGACCCCCGAATCTTGCATGTGTCAGGGTCCAAGGTCACAGATAGGCAGTAGCACTTCGAGACCTCAGGTCAGCGCTCCATCTTCCCGGCTCCAGTGGTGGTGTTTCTGCATTTCTGTGGGGCGCTGCAGGCCCATCGTCATGTCGCGAGCATGGCGTTGGCAGCGTCTTTCCCGTAGTCCCCTGTGGCTGGTGGCTGATGCCTACGCCCTCAACCAATCGCACCACTGGGACCCCAGCTTGCCATCACGCTCCCAGCCTCTGCCAGGGGTCGCCGCTTGCCGGGTTGCGGAACCCTCCCTTCCCCAGAGAAGGCAAGCTGTCATCAGATGCTTAAGCCTATCTCCCCCCCAGCCAACCCACCAGCGACCAGGTCACCGGCATGGAGCAAAGTGTGGCATCCAGTGCCTCAACGCGCAGCGCCACCGGGCCGAACCAAAGGCCAAGTTTCAACCACTGGGAAAACCTCCACTACTACCCCGGCATCTACCCTTCTCACCAAACAGAAGTTCCAGGAGGAATTCGCTCCGTTCAGATCAGTGCTACAAGATTTGGCTGCTGACCTGAAATCTCTCCACTCTGACCTGGGAGAGACTACCACTGCGATCAGAGATGTTGTGGCCCGTACTTCCTCCCTAGAACACTGGTGCAGCAAAATGGCTCCTGAGCTTGCTCACCTTAAACAAAAACTCACCAAAATGGAAACCAAATTGGAGGATCTGGAAGGTTGAAGTCGTCAGAATAACATTGTCGTCTTCAGCCTTCCAGAAGGTGAGGAAGGTACATCTCCAGTCACCTTTGCCCAAGAGCTCCTTGCTAAAGTCGCAGGACCATCCCTGAATAATCCAGTTTACATAGTGGAGCGTGCACACAGATCTCTTAAACCCAAGCCGTTGGATGAGGTCCCTCAAGGCCTTTTATTCTAAAATAAATAAATTATCTGGAGAGACAGCACATACTCAGTAAAACCAGGTAGATTAAGAAAATCGTGTGGGAGAATAACAAAATCCACATTGCCCAGGACTTGCCTGCTCCTACAAGGCAAAAACGTACCACTTATCATCCGCTGGTGACAAAATTGGATGCTGCTAGTATCCGATTTAAAGTTGCTTCCCAACCAGGCTTTCAGTTCTTCATCATAGCTTCTGGATCAGTTATGAGTCCGCTGAGCAGGCTGCACCAGCCCTGAAGAGCCTATTACCAGAGCTATTCCGGGACTGCTGAGATCGGCCACTAGAGGGAGTCAGCTACTCACAACCAGCCTGCAGGAACGTGCGATTGCTCTATGTGCACTTGCGATTTTACCACCCGGATGTCTGGAGACTTTTTTTTTTTGGCTGCAAAGTTTGGCAAGTTTCAGAAGGGGCTCTATGTCGCCAAGATGTTTTCTCCATTGGAACTGTTTAATCACTACAGAGGACGTAGTTTTTGCCAGCATTTGTGGGGGGTTCTTTGCTCCTTTACCTGTTTAACTTTTTTCATGGGTTATGGGCATTTACCCGCAGTTTGGACTGCATCTTTATCCTTGATGTTTGGGTATGCCTCATAGGGGTCCCTCTGCAATCTAAGGGGCACCGTAAGGACGTTTATATAGATGTCTAATTATTTTGCAGCTGTTTACTTTATCATACTTAATTCAAGTGGAGCGGTGGGAAGGGGGAATGGATGATATTGCTCCATAGTTTGATCACTGCGAGCCAAATTGATGGGGGAAACTCTCCTGAAGGAGCTCACAGATTTGTCTCTCTATGGCTTCTTCTTTACTATGCAAACCCCATTCATGGACAGTAATAGTTTTGGACTTTTTCTTAAGTTTGCTAGAAATTGTACTTCATTTATTGTGATATTGCAGGAGTTGGGGGGAGGATGGGAGGAAATCTGTTAAGATTTTACTTCAACCTTTAAATGGGTTTATCTTTTTTGTTCTTGGGGTGTCTAGGAGTGAAGGGTTAGGAGGGGGAAAGGGCCAGGGTGTACAGGATTTTTTTGTGTGTGGTATAAACCCATTCATAGAATTTCAGGGGGTAGGTTGAGGTGTGGGGTGCCACAGGACGGGGGTTTGTTGAAATACTGGTGCAGATTATAAGTTCGGTTAAGTTTACAGGTGCTACAATAATTTTTAATTTCCTTGTTAAAATACATCATGGCAGTTTATAATTTTTGTACCTGGAACATTAAGGGCACCCAATTTCCAATTAAGAGATCAAAGATTTTACTTCATCTGCAGAAGTTGCAATTGAACATTGCCTTTCTCCAAAAGACCCACCTCCCACCAGCTCTGGTCTCTTTGTTTAGACGTTCTTGAGTGGGACTGGCATATGAGGGTGGTTCAGACTCTCGCTAAAGGAGGGTATCTATTGTAATAGCCAGGAAAGTACCCTTCAGCCTTCTTTGAGAAATAATTGATCCCCATGGATGTTACATTATTCTGCATGTCCTACTGGGACATTTGGAGGTTATTCTGGGATCCAGCTATGGTCCCAACAATGATGATCCCTCCTTTTTCACCACCTTGATGTCCTACCTTGCCCGCCTGTCTTCTCTTCCTGTTGTTCTTGAGGGAGACTGGAACATGTTACTGAACAATGAATTAGATAGATCGGGTCTAACTTATTAGACCTTGACCCCCAGGCAAATGGCAATCAGGGATCTCATGCCCTCTTTGGGTTTGATTGACCCACAGAGGGCATTGAACCCAGACCACAGGGAGTACTCATTTTACTCGTTTCTGCATCACTGTCTTTCTAGGTTTGATTACTTCTTCTTGGGGGTAAACTACCTTTCTGGAATAGGGCTCTGTCACTATTCTGCCAAAGTTATCTCGGACCACCACCCTGCTCTTCTCCAGCTTAACTTTTATCCCCACCATAAATAGGGACAAGGTCTGGAAGTTTAATAACCAATTGCTTAAATCCAAGGACCTTATCCAACAGCTAAGGAAGACCATCACTAGCTGTATGGAATTAAACTCCCCCTCCATGTCCAAATTAGACATTCTTTGGGGTAGCCTGAAATTATACGCCTGGCTACTATGCACAAAAAAAATTGTCAGCTTTCCTCTGTGATATGTTATCCCATATACAAGCTGCTAAGCAGAATCTCTCTCTCACTTCCCCCACAGCAGAGTGGGAACATCTGGAATCCATTAGATCTCAGTATAACCGCCTGCTGGGGGAGAGGGCAGAGCACCTTAATCTGTGCTCAAAAATCAGTTATTTTGATCAAGGTGAGAGAGCGGGTAAGCTACTTGCCCTCCGTCTCCATTTCCAGGAGATGGATAGGATTGTCCCTTCTATCCTATCGGATTCTGGTCAACTTCTCACTTCACCTAGAGACATTGTGGATGTCTTCAGGGATTTTTATCAACAACTATATTCAGCTCCCTCTCTCCCTTTCAGTGGATCCCAGTTTGAGCCCTTCCTTCGGAATATTACTCTCCTGCAACTGACAGATCCCCAGATAGCTAATCTGAATGCACCACTGACCTCGCTAGAAATTTCCTAGGCCATAGACTCTCTATCTTTGGATAAGTCTTCCAGGCTGGATGGTTTTATCACTAATATTTATAAGGTTTTTAAAACCCAGATAGTTCCCATCCTTCTTAATACGTATAATTACATGTTTTTTGGAGGGCCTATCTGATGTGTCTCTCACATCAGCTACTATTGTAGTATTATCAAAACCTGGGAAAGCCCCTAAGATAGTCTCAAATTACAGGCTTATATCACTTATTAACGTTGACCTTAAAATTTTAGCTAAGGTCCTAGCCTTTAGATTGAATCGGGTATGGGATGTATTGATAATTAAACAACAAGTGGGATTTGTCCAGGGCAGATTGTCAGCAGATCACCTTAGGAAATTGTCCCACCTCTTTTCGGTGTCCAGGGACTCCTTAACCTCAGCGGCTTTGGTGTCCCTGGATGCTGAAAAGGCCTTTGGTAGGGTATCTTGGGACTACTTAGATGCTCTGCTTCCTAAATACCACATTCCTCCAGAGTTCATACAGTGGATAAGAGTTCTTTACTCTTTTCCATCGGCTTGGGTGTTTTGTAATGGTACCATATGAGTATTATTTCTGCTCTTTCAAGGTACCAGGCAGGGATGCCCCATCTCTCTGTATCTTTTCAACTTATTCCTAGAACCCCTTATCCAAAAACGTAATTCCTCCCCTAGTATTTCCGGAATCTCCATAGGGGATATGGAATACAAATTGGCAGCATATGCAGATGACATCCTACTGCATGTCTCCTCACCATCTATATCTCTCCAGGGAGCCCTTAAGCTTATTTCCCAATTTGGGGAACTCTCCAGTTACAAATTAAACCTTACCAAAACCGAGATTATGCCCTTGAACAATGCTACCCTTAAATCAGACTTAGAACATTTTGGCCTGGTTTGGAGGAGGGATAAGTTGATATACCTGGTAATTTACCTTAGTACCTCCCCCTCATAAAATGGAACAATATAATTTAGACTCTATTATAGCCCACCTTAAAGTGGATCTTAACTGTTGGTCCAGTCTACCCCTTTCTATGTGGGGGAGAATGAGTATTATAAAAATGAACATTCTGTCTCGGTTACTGTATCCCTTACAGATGTATAAAGGCCCCCTCCCTCAGTCATGGTTTGCTCAAACCCACAGGATACTTGCCTCCTTCCTTTGGCAGGGGAAGCAGTCTAGGAGGGCCTGGTCCAAACAAATGCATCAGAAATTTGATGGGGGGTTGCAAGCACCCAACTTCTTTCTGTACTGTCTGGCATTACATTTGGCTAGATTCTCCCACTGGCTGAAGCCTTTGGAAGTAAGTTCTTCTAAGGTCTACACTCCCCTTTGGGTAGAGATTGAGCGTTCTCTATGAAGGGATATGGGATTGGACATACGCACTCTCCCTTTCCTCATCAGGAAAAAATTACCTAAACAGCTGCAAAATACACCCTTGGGTGCCTCATTCCAGACTCAGACTCAGCTTAACTCTTATCTGAAGAGTAACCCAAGTCTTGATATTTCTTAGCCACTTTTTGGGAATCCAAATTTTTTGATCTCTGGAAGGATGCTCTCCAAGAATTAATTCTGCCCCGACATGAATATAGAGTTAGATAGCGATTTTGGTAAACCACCATACACTGATGCCCTTCCAGGAGGCGAGGTCACAGTATGGCTTGCCTGCTAACTCAGTTTTTCGATATCTTCAAGTTTCTCATATGCTGCTACATCACTTTGGTAGTGGTCCTTGGCATAGTCAGTTCAGCACTAGCATTCTCCCCCTACTTAATTCAGCACCAGAATCTCACTTGATCTTCTGTTACTACCGATCATTGCAATCAATATTAGGTGGTCCATGGTATTACTGGTGGGACCAGGTTCTCCCATCCTCTCTTCTTGTCAGGAAATGGATGTCCATCTGGAAGCACTTATATGCATTCATTAAATGGGATTGTTACCGCTTTATGCAACTCTGGATTATCTACAACCTGTTCTATACTCTGGTTAAATTGCATAGAATAGGCCGGCTCCACACAAATGTGTGCTCCAGGTGTGATAAGGAACCTGGGACCCTCCTGCATAATCTATGGTCATGTGAAAAAGTTACCCCCTTTTGGACTGTCCTACGGACCCGGTTGGACCCTTTTATTGGATTGTCAGACAGATTTTCTCCAGATATTTGCATAATTGGGGACTACACAGATAAACTGATTGAGAATCAAAGACCGCTCATGGCTCTCATCACAGCTTGTGCTGAGAAGGTAATCCTTCAGCACTGGTTAGACCATAACACTCCCACATATCTTGAGTGGTACAAAGAAATCATGTTTGCCTGACAAGCAGAACGCCTTATTGCAAGCATGTCCAATAACATGGTCAAGTACAATAATCTTTGGGAGCCCCTTTATACATTGCTGACAGTCTAAGTGGTACCTACCCCCTTTAAACATTTGTATACTGTTTACCGGTTAGATATTTCTAGGAGTTGTTGCTCCTATCTGTTTGTTACAGATCCTCCTGTGACAGTGGGGTGGGAGGGAGAACCTGGGGGTAGTAGCACATACAAAGGACCTCACTGTAAAATGAGCTAGTCTCAGCTGAGCTGTCCTATTCAATCTTGAATAAAAGTTTAAATGAAATGAAAAATTAATATTTTGTTTTTTGGTTCTAAGGTTCAATAATAGTAAAACAGTTAAGAAGGGTGTACATTTCACTGCCTTGTTGAATACATTGATACTGGTATATTAATTTATTGTCTGTAATGGGTTAATGTTGCTTAAATGTACCAGAATTCAGTAAAGTATATTCAATTTAAAAAAAATAATAATTGTTTATTAGTTACCTGGAGAAAAGACGGCAACAAATTAAAGCCAATGGCACATTCTCTTCCTTGCTCCCCTGGCAAGAGGGGGCCCCAGGGATCTATCCTGGGACCCCTATTTTTCTTATTATACATTAACAACATGAGCAGCAACATTGTTGATTCAAAATACACCTCTTTGTTGATGACACTGTTACGTATTTCTAAACCTTCATTTCCACAGGTTTGTACTGCCCTCCTAGCCGACTTTAACCAGCTGCAGAATAATTTAGTTCACTCAAAGTTATTACGTAATGCCAAGAAAACTAAAGTTATGTTTTTCCATTTGCCTAATTCATCTAATGCTCCCCCCAACTCCTGCCTCCCACCACCTGTTGTCACCCTGTTTGGTGACGCACTTGATGTAGTGGATAGGTTTAAATACTTGGATTTCTTGCTCGAGTCACATCTCTCCTTTGCGCCTCATAATGAAGCATTAGTTAAAAAACTGAGATTGAGGCACGGTTTCTCTTTCAGGAACAAAACTCTTTTTTTCTTGGACCTCCAGAATGAGATTAGTCCAGGCTACATTTTTGCTGCTACTGGATTATGCGGATATTATGTACAGCAATAGTGCTACTACCTATCTGCATAAATTGGACACATTATATCATCGTGATATCTGCCTTATCACCAATGCTCCAGCCAGAACCCATTTCACTGCATACTTTACAATGAGGTCAACTGGACCTCACTGGCTACTAGGCGACTAGTTCACTCCTATATCTGGGTTTACAAAGCTCTAGCTAACAAGCTACCTAATTACAGTACCACTCTCCTCCTCCACCGTTGGCGCAGCTCATATGACCTAAGGAAGTGTGCTGATATCTTCCTTGAGGTACCTAAAATATACACTTGCTATGGCAAAGTAGCTCTCAGATGTGTACTCCCCTCAGTCTGGAGTAAACTTCAAATCTTGCGTCAACTCCAGACTTTAATCCCGCTGAATGTTTTCAAAACCCTTTTAAAAAAATTATTGCTGAGACCTTCCACTGCTACTAATTTTAAATCTTACCTCACTTCTTCCTTCCCCCTTACATCTCTTTACTACATTTTGGATATTAACCTTCCTGTGACATTGACATTTGTGTGGTTGTTCCGATCAGTATTCTCCCTCGAATATGCCTCATAATTTGTAAAATGTTTGTGTCCCATCCTGAACTAAATATTGTAGATATATTTATTGTATGTATTGTGTGATTTGTATATACCTTCACATTTTTTATATTCTATTACTACCTTGTATTATGTTACCACATTACTGTACTTATTTTCTTGTTGTTGCTTGTACAAAGGATATTCTTGCAAATGAGCTTGCACAATGAATTGTATCCCTTCACAGTAAACTTCAACTTGAATCCACTGCCATAAGGAACAACAGCCACTGGGTAGGGAACCCTTTCAGCAACGAGGACACAGTGCACACATATATATCCATGCATTTAGTGTTATAAAAAAAATGTTAGGCAGATATTTTTGCATTGCAAAAACTGTCACAACACCCTAACCTGGCACAAATGTAAAAAAAAAAACTGTGTACATGTTTTAACCTCCCACCATCACTACAAACATAATATTTATTTTGAAAATGTATCTCTCACTTTCTTTTTCTTTTCTGATCTCTCCTTCTACTCGGCCTCTAAGCCAGCGAGCTCCACGTTCACTTGGTCCAGGGCTGTGCCACACTCCTGCCCACCTCTAGTGCTGCTGAGACCCCGCACGCACCTAGCGCTGCTCAGACCCCGTCTGCCTCTAGTGCCGAGACCCCACCGCCCTGCTCCATACTACTGTTGGCCTACGGTCAGAAAAGATCTGACTGATATATCATAATACCACCCCTCCCAGTCAGAGTTTTTTTGGTTTGTTTTTGTTCGTGTACAGGAATCGAGCGTTATAACTTTTTCTGCCACATGGCGGTGGACGTTCCTCTCGGCACTGCTGCTGATGGTGGCTGGCAAGGTTGCTTGCTGCAGTGATGGCAAACTGTGCTGCAGTACAAGCTATTTCCTCCTGCTGCTGTATGGCCTTTCCTTGATCCTCACAGACAGTGTCTTTTCTGCTTGCAAGGACAGGCACAGAACTCGAAAGAAACTCTTTCTTTCGAGTTCTGTGGGGATAGGTTTCTACAGCAGCATGCAAGAAAGGCTGTGAGTACCAACGGCTCCCTCACTCTCTCCCCCGCCTTCTTACAACGGTTGGTTACACAGCTCTCACTCCTTACTACAAACCTCTCTTTATTGTTACCAGAAACATGAAATAAAGTGTAAATAAATTAGAAAAAGAACCTCCGCAAATGGCTGTCTCATGCTCACGCTCTCTCCCCACCCCTTATTTGCGGCCAGAAGCATAGCTCCCGCTCTTAGAGGGGCTGGCAGCGCAAAACTTTCACTCTGTCTCTACAAGTAAATGGAAATGAAATAAAATTGAAACATGAAGTAATGGGAAACTACTTGTAAAATTAAAAAAAAAAAGTTTGTAATTAAAACAGCACCCCATAGTGGCACATGGAAAAAGACAAAGACACAGTAAGCTAAAGTAGGAACTATTCTACTTTTCAACAGGCAAATGTTTTTCCTAACTAAATTTGTTTGGCATGATGACCCATTTTATAAGCATAATAAGACACTCCAGGATTGTGGTTGTTATGGGTGAATGCACTTTCAGATGCTGAAGGCCCTTGGCTCAAGTGCCTTGTGCTTCACAGTGCACCTGGGCATGTATTAACCCATGACAGCCATCACCCCATTGTGTCTTATTGAGTACATAACACTGATTTCCTGAGGGTTATGGAACTGTGTTATGTGCACTTTACTAGTTCTGATCGGATTTTGCCCTAATACTGTGTGCTGCACAATGCCTTTAAGTAGTATTGTGTTCTAACTACTCAGTGAACTTTGCTACCTGTGGGAGCTTAGGATGATAAAGGTTGAATGCATGACACCTGCAGTAAATACCCTGAGGGGTCTGGGATATTTTGGGCATTTTGGGACTTTCTTTGTTAAGACAGTCATGGACTCTTGGGTTCAGTCCTTCACAACTATTTGTTTTTTCTTCAAATATCAATTAGTACTGGGCCCTGTCCTCTTCGGTGTCTTCCTAAGTAAAATTGCTGAGTGAATAGAGGGGAAGGTTTGTCTTGTTGCAGATGACAGAAAAATCTGCAGCAAGGTGGACACCCAGGAGGGGTTGGAGAGATTGCAAAGGGATCCATGGAAATGAGAGTCACAGTCTAGGGAGTGGCAGCTCAGTTCCAGTGCCAAAAAGTGCAAAATCATGCATCTGGGAAGGGGAAACTGGGGGGCCAAGTATAAGATGGAGGGGTACTTATAGTTACAAAGCAAGAGAGGGACCTTGGGGTGATCATATCGGATGATCTCAAGGTGGCAGGGCCGTGCGACAGAGAAGCAGACAGGGCAAGTTGGATGCTGAGGTGCATAGGGAGGGGGATCTTTAGCAGGAGAAGGGAGGTTGTGTTGCCTGTGTATCGCTCAATTGTGAGGCCCTACCTGGAGTACAGTGTCCAGTTCTTAGGGCCACACCTCCACAAGGACATCGACAGATGGTCTAGAGGAGGGCTACTAAAATGGCGCTGGGGTTGCATGAGGAACCATATGAGCAGAGGCTGCGGGAACTCAAAATGTACTCCCTAGAGGAGAGGAGAGCGACAAGGGACATAATTGAGACCTATAAGTGCCTCACTGATGCGAACAAGATGTACAGGGGGAGTCTTTCCTGTGATGAAGAACACCAGAACACAGGGGCATGTTATGAAGCTTGGGGAGGGGAGTTTAAGTGGGATGTGAGGAAATACTGCTTCATATAGGTGGTGGTGAATCCCTGGAAAAGCCTGCCAGAAAAGGTGGTAGTGGGGGGGAAACAGCGGGGAGCTTCAGACATGCATGAAATGGGCACATGGGTATAATAAATGGAGGCAAGGGAGGGACACTGGTGACTACAGTCCGAGATGTAGGGTTAGGCAGGGAAGATAGGGCAGACTAGATGGGCCTACTGGTCCTTTTCTGCCAGCACATTCTGTGTTTAGTAGGGAAGATACTTTTTTTTACTTAGCCCCACAGGACATTTATCAGTCTGGAGGACAGTGATGTAGTTTTCTAGTTATCATTAGTACCTGTAAAATATTACACTGTTGCCTGAATGGAAGCTTGCTGTATGGCTGTTTGTAAAAGAATAAACAGCATGTAACATATACGGATTTGTTCACACTGGATAAAGGTCTTGGGTGGAGCATGATAGCAGTTTTCATTGTTTTATGTCCATAAAACTTTTTCTCCCGGGTATGCTAATCATTCCAGGGATATACCCTGTTCAGGCATGCGTCTCCCCAGGCTCCATTAACCCCCCATTCCCCTGATTACCTCTTCCCACAACTTTCCCTTCTGTGGCAGGGCTCCAGGGGAGGGCTGTCCTCCCCCCTTCCTGAAGCAGTTCACTTTGTCAGCTTGGATCCAGTGACAGTAGGCATTAAAACCCAGGGGAACCCAGAGGTCGAGACCATCATACAGACGATCCTTGTTTGCTGTGCCCTTTAAGTCTCTCCCACTTCCTCCAGTGTGAGCTCAGCCTTCTGTATTGCTTCACATGCACAAAGCATGTTCCTGTGACAGAAGCAACTCCCTGGCCCAGTCAGTGGGGTCACTGTAGCGGCTGGAGTTCACCATCGACGCTCCCCAACCGAGGTACACTGCTGTGAGGCAGCTGTCCCCCACCTGGCCTGCAAAGTGACAGTGGTTTCTGACTCATGGACATATCAGATGAGATTTTGTTGGTAAATCTCGCTCACAAAATCTTACTGGCTATGTTGTCATCTCTAACACCAGAGGATGTTGGACTGCAGTTCATTTATTTTAAGGGGGCAAAGCCTCTCAACCCCACCTGACCTCCCCAACCCCTGTTGCCACCCCCCACTTCCCCTACTATTACTGCACTACTACTACTACAGCTAAATCACAGTAGTAAAATTCTGTTAGCAAATTGTGATGTCATACGCATGAGTCATGTTGATGTAGGACCCCTGAGTCAAAATCTAGAAAGTACTAGCCTGCTTGGTGGTGCTGAGGGTTGAGGCGGTGGATGTCACATTTCGCTCTACGCTGGCGACCTGGGTTCGGGAGAGAGCCAGGTCACCGGGGGTCAGCAAGGGAGGAGAAGGATTGAGCGTCCACAGGACTGCTCTCCTCCGGGGAGGAGGATGTACTGCTGCTGGTGCTTGTGCAGCCCCTGGTGACGGCTTGGGATTGCTGGTGCACTGGCAGGATCTGTGGGGATGTACTATGGCAGATGCCAGGATCAGGGGGCGTGAGGACGTGTGCGCGTTCGGGTCCTTGGGGTGTCATTGCACATCACAGATGTCGGGGAATGGGGGGGGAGAAAAGTGGAAAAAGGTGAACATCGGATGTGGTGGCTTGATGGCCATCTTAAGCAGGGAGACCGGTTTGACTCTGTGGATGCGTGGTACACTGGATCCTGGTACCAGAGGGTTGAGCTACGGGACGAGCTCCCCTCCACCCCGCCATGGAGGGTAAACCATGGGACCACAATAGGAGGAGCCGGTGGACTCCCGGAAATGGCGTCCAGAGACCTGAGGGGGATGCCTGACAAGATAAGGCAGGCAGTCTGGTGTTTCAAGGTGCATAAAGTATAGGGGGAAAAAAAGAATCTAGAAAGTACCCCTGGCCTGCTTCCCAACATGGCGACACAAGTTCATTCCTTTACCTGGCTCACCTTCAGGGCAGCGCAGCCCAATCCCGCAGGGCCATCAGGGTGGCCCAGTTTTTCACATTTTGAAGGTGATTGATGGAGTGGACAAGGGAAGTTTCTGTCCACTAGTATACATTAGTTAGAACAAGGAGTACACTTAATCTAAGACTGTGAGGGGTCGAATAAGGGAGACTGTCTGGAAACATTCTCTAAAGGCCATGTTCAGTCAGTTTGCTTCTGTATCCCCCTTCCTTGGGGATGAGGTTGAAAACAAAAAGTATTTTCTAGCCTTCCTTCCCCAGTCATCAAAAACTAACTTACTTACTATTATCTTTTCACTCAAATGGTATTGAGACTGTGCAACAGACTGCCAGAGGAGGTTGTAGAAGGGAATGTGGATACTTTTCAGATTAGGCTACTCATGTTTCTATTAGAACAGATTATCACTGGATCATTTCAAAGACTTAATTCCTGCAGCATGGTAGTTACTAGTTATGGACTTTATATGTGCAGAGTACCTAATTTGTTAAGTGTAAATATTGTGTTGGCTTTGGTTTATAGTAACATAGCTTGTTTTACAACTGCCTGGTGGTCTAAATATTGTGTTGGCTTTGGTTTAGAAGTAATTCAGCTTGTTTTACAGCTGCCTGGTGGTCTTGAATTGTCCTTGTCTTGAGTGATTGTTGAAACTATGTGATCGTAGCACCTGCCACCCTTGCTCCAGGACCTTCTTGAAAATTAGATGCTATATCCCTGCTAGGGAGGCAGTATAGCTTAATGGTTAAGCGCAGTGAGCTGCAAATGTGGAGAACTTGATTTGAATCCCACAGTCACTACCTGCATACTGTGTCACCATGAGCAAGTCACTTAACTTCCCTGTGCTCCCAGGATGCACCTGGAAACAGGCCTCCCCTTGGTGTGCCTTTCCTGGCCAAAAATAGTAAAATATATACACATCTCTATATGTCATGAAGCTATCTGGAAAAGTCTTGTCAGCTGAATTTTGAAATAATCTTAGTTTTAACTGCCGTTAGGTTAGGGGACAGATTGGATGGAACTCCAGTCAGATTTCATCTAGGTTCCTATATTACAAAGTACAGTGACTAAATTGATGCCATATTGGTTCCTATAGAATGTTCCGGTTCTGAGAACTCTGTGAGGACACAGCAGTGGGACAACAATACAATGACATATTTTGTCATTTTTTATGGGGGTTTAAAAAAATACTTAAATGTACCTTAAAAGTAAAAATATAAAATGATATACATTGCATGTTGCCAATATCAGTACTGACTCTGAAAGACTAAAACACTTCCCCTATGAAATTATCATTAAGGGTCAAGTTAATCTACAGTGGCTGTTGTGTTTTTCTTCACTCTCAAGCACCATAGAAAGACATTTATTTCAGTCATGACTAAATGAATATGAACATATTTACTACAGATCGAGCATCTGAAGATGGAGCTTTCGTTTAACCTTGCAGCACTTACAGGCGACTACATATCATACTCATACCAGCAAAAAGATTGTTTAAGCATGCAAAACGTGGATTCTGCAGCATTCATCTCAGAGGGTATTGCATGTTGGGGGTGAAGGTGGGAAGTGGATTGATAACATGCATGACAAAAGACCTGATTTCTGCAGAGCGCCATCTCAGGTATTTTTAAATGTTATACATCTGATAGGTATCACAATGAGAATAATTTATTGTGTTCAGATTGTTTAAATTTGACATGGCTAAGGAAAAGGGAACAATTATTGATAATAAGAGGGATTGTAAACTAAAATGTAGTTATTTTTGATTTGTTCAATTTGCTCACTTCACTTTTAGCTTCCCCATCCTTCACCTCTGTCTAGATTCTAGAATCCCTGACATTTAGCAACCCCTCTCCCTGGCCCCAGTTGTGAAGTCATTGGTATCTAGTGGCCCCTCTCCCTGGTCCCAGTTGTGAAGTCATTGGTATCTAGTGGCCCCTGTCCCTGGTCCCAGTTGTGAAATCCTTGATATCTAGTGGCCCCTCTCCCTGGTCCCATTTGCGAAGTCATTGGTATCTAGTGGCCCCTCTCCCTGGCCCGAGTTGTGAAGTCATTGGTATATAGTGGCCCCTCTTCCTGGTCCCAGTTGTGACATCATTGGTATCTAGTGGCCCCTCTCCCTGGTCCCAGTTGTGAAGTCATTGGTATCTAGTGGCCCCCTCAACAATCCCGATTGCAAAGTCCATGGCATCTAGCAGCCCTCCTTCCTTTTTCTCGGTCATAATCGTCCAGTCTGTGGCATTAAGAAGCTGCCTCCCCTCTACCCAGTACCACTTCTAAAGTCCCTCAAACCTAGCATCCCCCTTCCTTTCCCCTGGTCCCAATCCCAAAGTCACTGGCATCAAATGCCCCCCTCCCCATCTGGTCTTTATCCTGCACAGCAGTAACATACTACTGTTCTCCCTCACTCCCTACAGTGGCCAGCATTTACACTCTACTAATCACTATGGCTGGCCAGCAACTGCCCTGCAATCTTATTTCTATAGACAGTACCTGTATGCGACACTGTTTAGTGATACAAGATTACCAGTTCTTTAAATGACTGAGAGAAGCTGCAGCAGCTGTCTGCCCTTGAGAGTCACATACTGTGTCAAGCCATAATGCTGGCTCTATTGGGGGTCCTGGAGAGCGAGAGGGGCATGTAGTGACAGGTGGACAGGGTCAGAGTGTGGAGCCAGGCAGAGATAGTGGAGAGAGACCAACAATGACTGAGAGTGAGCTGCTGCTGTGCCAGAACCGGGGATCGGAGCATGGTGGTGGGATACATGTAAGGGCATCCTTCACAGCTGCACTGTTGTAATACATGACCTGTTGTCTGAGTCCTGTAGCCATTATTAAAGAGGGCTGATATCATCAGTAGCAAATTAAAAATCAGATAACCTTTGTGTGCACGGAGTCCTGAATTAGGTTCTTGCTAGAATTACAGAATATATATTTTGTTATACTTTGAGTACCTTCCATTTTTTTCAAACTTTATTTTGTTGTATTTAAAAAAATTAAGTACATCTTATATAATGTCTAGTAGACACGTGGGTACACAAATTAATTGCAACAATATTATACATATAACCTGTGATAAAGGATTCAGCAACACCTGTCGGTCCTTGTTATTCCATTGGGAATGTATTTGTACAGTGCCGTGGACACCCATTACCACATGTTTAGCCCAATAAAAGTTTCAGCCACTTACGTTGGCTTAATGTCCATTGGTTTCTGTAAAGTTTTGAAAATAACACTTTAAATGCCACAGAGTTCAAATGCAAATTTCTTATGGCATAAAGATCTTAACAAAAGGAAACATTTTAAAATTGGTTCTCCCATAACAGGACATCCGAGAACATAACACACTTTATGCCATAATGATTAATCACTAGACATATTGACAAACCAATTAAATGGCATTTGGGAACAGTTATGCATTCAAATGGCAATAGCATGCAACGGTAAATACAACTGTAAGTACAGAAGAGAAAGCTTTCAACATTATGACAGAATTAGAGTAATTCAGTAAGAACACTAAAATGGTAAATCCTTGTTTTACTGAGTGGTGAGCAGTATTCCACTCCATTTGGCAGGGGGGAGTCAGAGTAGTAGTAGAGGTAGTCTTTTTTTTTTTTTTTTATGTGGCATCCTTCCTCGGAGGCTCAGAGTGCCATTACAGTATCACGCGGTAACAACAAATAACATCTCAAAAGACAAAAAACAAATTCCCCAAGAAATCAAATTTTTTAAAATAATACTGCGTTCTAAATAAATACATAAATATATCGCTCAGTACTTAAAATTGGGATGGCACCTAGTACATGACACACATGAGGTCTGTTGTATCTGCACTGTTGTAACACTTTGTCACCATCTAGACCATGCGATTCCAGTCTTAACCTCTAAGAAGGTTCTCGCAATAGAGATAATAAACTCCTTGAAGGACATGGCCTCTTTGCCTCCATCCATTAAGCTTGAACCCAGCTACCCATCCCAGCAATAATTTTCATACATATTTGATTCGATGTCAGAACATACCTACACCTTGTTGTTCATATTAAACCAAACCTACAAGTGATTTCCAGGGGTAGTATAAGGCTACAAGTCAAAAGTTCATTGCCTAAATTTTTTTTAGTTCATTGAGGTTTCCGCTTATCCCTCCTGTTCTGAATCTGAGTCTCAGGTCCCTGGTGGGTAGTGAATTATTTCCTGAGTTTTTCAGCCAGCTTGACAGCATTGGAAGGTTTGGAAAGGATTTATATTCTACCGTTACATTGCTCCTTGAGCCTCGCCAGCAGCAGCGTGTATAATGGTTGATACTGACGCCTAGTTCATGGAGGAGGGAGTGCACACCATCAAACCACTTCCTCCTTTGTCTTGTACTAGTTTCAAGTTTTAAGTTTATTGGTCAACTTTGCTCTTATTAGCAGACAAAGTTATGCAATTTAAATCACCCAGATTACATAGTTCACAATTTATATAACATGCCATTAGGTACACGATACATAATTTATACAAAATGTAAATAAACCATTACAAAAAAAGGAGGTAGTGCACATTATATTCACATTTAATTTCAATATATCGGCAAAGGGGCGTTGACCACTAATAAGTGCGTATTCCACTTCTGAATATTTGTAGATTCCATAACAAAGTGCATTTAGTGCATAGGACCTTCACAGCAGAAAGCAGGACAAAGTGCATTTAATACACAACAAATGACAGAGGAGATAAGTCGTATGACTATCCCAACATATTTTTCTGTGATCTGTAGTATTTTTTTTTATTTTGATAACTGAGGAGATGAATTTAGATGACATTATATCATATTCCTGATATCTTGGATAAAGGAGTATAATCACCCTGTCATAATTACTGTTCGCATATGTTTTTAAAAAATTCAGAAAAAAGTTATGTCTAGGTTTTAAGTATAATGCACATATATTAATTATATGTGCAAGAGAGTCCTGATGTCCTTTATTACATCAACATTGTTGTCTTATTATACTTAAGTTCTCTTTTGGTAATACAATATTAATGTAATATATATGTTTAGAAGTCATTAATTCGAAGTGAGCTCAGGTGATTAGTTTCCTGTCAATTGGTGAAATAGGTAAAGTTAAATAATCCTCCAGGCAGTTCCCCATCTTGTTAAGCTTAAACCATTCAGAGCACTTTTGTTCTTTTATTTTACTCATATCTCATATCTGAGCTCCTCGCATTTTCAAATAGGTTTTTCTTCAGTGGGGTTCTAGATTGCAGTGAAATGCCTATTTTTCTATTATAATCATTCCATCACTGAATCACGTTTATTTTTGTAAGATATTTTTCTAAGGCTGTCAGCCATTTGGATTTGTAATCTTCTCTGGACCATTTAATTTTTTCTTTTAAGCAAATATTGTGGAGGCTGTTAGATTTGTTGTTTATCAGCCGCAGCCAATAAGAGAGTAAGCCTAGTTCAATCATAGTGCCTATTGGGATTCTTCCTAGTGCAGATCTAACCGTAGCATTTGTGGTTGAACTGGGAACACCCAGCAATGCTTTATAATAATATGACAGGGCTTTTTCAGGTTCCTTTGCTATTTTATTTATTTAGTTTTTGGTGACCGGGTAAGGTGCACTAGCCATAGCAATGACTATTTTCAGGCATGACCTGGGAGAATACAGGAACAAAACATTTTTTTCCAAAAGACATAAACAGATCATATAGACAGTAGGATGTCTCCAAACAGGATTTATTTTGACTTCTCCAGCCGTCAGAGCAAGGATAATAGTTTCCCCCATATTTCAAGTAAAATTTCAGCAGTGCTCTAGCGATACTTTTTGCCTTTAGATTTTAATCCCTTTGATGGAAGCCCCAATTAGATGAGTCTACAAATTTTACCCCCAGATATTGGTAATTATTCACTATTTCAGTCATATTTTTTCCCTGAAAAAATTTGGGTTGCAGATATAGGTTTCTTCATGCATTGAATATCATAATTTTTGTTCCATTTAGGTTTATGGATAATTCCAAATATTCACACTTACTTTGAAAAATATCCATTTTCTTTTGTAGTCCACTTTTTGATAAGGAAAATAAAACAATATCATCAGCATAAGCTAATGTTTGAAGGAATGTATTATTAATTTGGGAGGAATCTAGTTTGATTTCCTCATCAAAGTACAACAGCTCAGTGATATAGGCATTAAACAATAATGGGGCTAGCAAACATCCTTGCTTGACTCCTCTATGTGTCTTAAAATATTATGTTATGTTCCCTTTTATTGTCATGTCTTACAGAGGTTGCGGTTGCGTGATAAAGGCAAATCATGGTCACCAGGGAATTGTCAATCTTTAAATTCAGCAAGGTTGTCCACAGTTTTTGTGTATTTATGGAGTCAAAAGCAGATGAGAAATCTATGAATAACACATATAGTCTCATTTTCCTCCATTGGACATACTTCTCAATTAAGTCTGCAAATACAAAAACAATATCTATGGTAGAAAACCCTTGTCTGAAACCAGCCTGTGTGGGGGATATGATAGGTTAACAGATTGGGTAGAGAGAAATGCTATCTAATAAAAGTCTTGTGTATATTTTAGGGGTATTGGGGAGGGAAGAGGAGCTTAGGTCCCTTTGTGAGAGCAGAGCAGAGCTGTTATATTGCATACCTATAGGGATAATCTCCACAAAGACATAGACAGGATGGAGGCAGTCCAGAGGAGGGCAACTACAATGGTGCAGGGTCTGCACGAGAAGCCATGCAATGACAGACTAAAAGAGCTTAATATGTATACCCTGGAGGAAAGGAGGGGGAGGGGGGGACATGATAGAAACTTTCAAGTACCTTAACAGAATCAACAAAGTCCAAGAGGGTAGCGTCTTTCAGAAAAAGAGATGTGCAAGAACAAGGGAGCACAATTTGAAGACAGACAGGGGATGACTAGGGCAACGTTAGGAAGCATTTCTTCATGGAGAGGGTGGTGGACACTTGGAACGGCCTTCCCGAGGAGGTTGTGGGGTCAAAAACAGTGGAGGAATTTATAAATGCATTTGACAGACATAAGGCAATAAGGCTGTTGGTAAAACTAGGATCTGCGGCTTATCCAGTAGGTAGGGAAGTGGGCAGACTGGGTGGGACAAGCGGTCCTTATCTGCCACCGAAGTCTGTGTTTCTATTTTTTTAAATCAGCCTGAAGTCTAGATGCTATATCAGCAGGGGATAATCCAGATGTGCACAGGATAGTATCATCTGCATACATTTGGATGGAGGTGGTAAGACAAGCAGAGGGAAGGCCATTTAAGAAGATAGAAAATAACAGTAGGCCGAGCACTGAGCCTTGAGGGATCTCTGTAGTTATGGGAAGCAGTGGGGGGGGGATGTTTTGTCGGAGATCTGAACAGATTGTGTTCTTACAACTAGAAAAGAATGGAACCAGCTGGTAGCAGTATCTGAGAGCCCTGCAGCAGAGAGATAGGTAAGCAGGAGGAAATGGGAGACAGTGTTGAAGGCCTCGGCTAAGTCGACAGAGATTGCAGAAGTGATATATCCCTGATCCATGATAGTAAGAATGGAGTCAGTAAGCCTAAGGAGGGAGGATGTGATGGAGTGACCTTTCTGGGAGCCAGATTGGTAAGGTGTGAAAAAGGAGGATGAGTCAAGGTAGGCTGAGAGTTGGGAAAGAACCAAACGATCTTGAAGATTAACAAGAATGGGTAGTAAAGAAATGGGCTGGTAGTTGCCAGGGGAGGTGGGATCACCACCTTTAGGCAGAGGGATTACAGTGGCATGTTTCCAGATGGATGGCACAGATGCAAGTGAGAAGGAGAGGTTTAGCAGAGGCAAGAGGGGTTGCAATAGCTGGAGCAGATAGAATATTTTAGAATCAAGTCCAGGGGGTTAGATGGACGTTTTGGGAGAGGGGATTTAGGGAGGGGTATTGAAGAGGTGGGAGGTAGGGAAGAAAGCAGGGAAGAGGCGCAGCAGGTGAAGAAAGTATTAAACTCAGGGGCTGCAGAGAGGGGGTCAGAGAGGGTGACGTTTTCCACTACTAGAACTGGTGCAGGAGGTTGGGACAGAGGGGAGAACAGGGAATTGACCAGCTTCCAGAATTTGGATAGGGTGGTTAATGTTTTTGTTAAAGTTTGCGGTGAAGTACTCAGACTTAGCAAGTCTAGTTGCTTTAGTGCAGGCATTTCTTAGTGTACGCTAGAGGGGAGCAGGATGCTTTGTAAGTCTTCCACGCCTAATCCCTGGTACGTAGTCAAGCAATTAGTTTGGCAGAGACCCAGGGTAGGTAGGAGCCACTCACACGGGTCCGTTTTAGTGGGGTATAGCGGTTCCAGATAGAGAATATTTTAGAATGGAAGTAATGAAGAACCAAGTCAATTGATATAGCACAATGTATGGGTGACCAATCACAGGAGTATAGGTCATTTAGTATTGGAGATAGGGCCAAGGATTTGTAGGAATGGAGTATTGATGTTTTTTAAGGGGCTTTGGGATGGTGGATTTTCCGGACAAAGTAGAAGACCTAATATTTTCACATTTGAGGCTCTGCAGTAATTTTCTAGTTGCTCCAACCTTGGCAGGAGCACAGTATTTTCCTTCATGAGGCCTGCTGTGGGGACAGTAGCTTTTTCTGCAGTCTCTCCCACCTTCGTGGCATCCTTTTGGCCAGCTTCAGCTTTTTATTTTTTTTAAATAAGTACCATTCACCAATTAAAGTACTCAACTTTATTATCCATGTTTTGAATCACTGCTAGTAGTAAAGTCAGCATTTGTTCTCCTGTAGCCCCATCATTCACATAGCCCCATCATTTGCAAACTGTGTGTCTGCCGACCACGTGGTTGAGCCAGCAGGCCCCTTCGGTATTCCCTGTTTTCTTCCTCAGAGTCCTCATGTTGCTGAATTCTTTCAAACCTGGTCAGTCTCCAGAGTACAATGGCAGCTGTTAGGATTATTAAAATTTCATGAAAAATGTAGTGTTTTACTGTTATTTTGTTTGTTTTTTTGGCTTGTCAGTAGTGGAGCTTAGCACACGTCCACTCAGGCAGTCAGGCCACACCCTCCCTTCTAGTTTTAAAACAGTCGAGATGCATTATGTGCTGAGAGTGACTTGCTGGTTTTAGCTGAGAAAATTTAAATGCAGAATATGAATGAATGATTGAGCTACTACATCTGATTCAGAGAAGTGACATTTTTCTGCAGTTATATTATATGGATATTACGTGGCGTAACTTTTTTCATGTTTGAAACATAGAATTTGATGGCAGATAAAGACCACTAGACCCACCTAGTCTGCCCATTTCCCTACCTAATGGATAAGCTGCAAATCCTAGTTAACCAACAGCCTGCTTCCTCCTACCCCCACTAGGACTGCCTTATGTCTGTCCCATGCATTCTTGAATTCCCCCACTGTTCTTGACTCTACAACCTCCTCAGGAAGGCTGTTCCATGCATCCACAACCCTCTCTGTGAAAAAATACTTCCTCACATTACCTCTGAGCTGTCCCCCTTCTATCTTCGAATTGTACCCCCTTGTTCTTGCACATCTTTTTCTGAAAGACGCTACCCTCTTGGACTTTGTTGATTCCCTTGAGGTACTTGAAAGTTTCTATCATGTCCCTCCTTTCCTCGAGGCTATACATGTTAAGCTCCTTAAATGTCTCTTCATATGTCTTCTGGTGCAGACCCTGCACCATTTTGGTTGCCCTCCACTGGATAGCCTCCACCCTGTCTATGTCTTTGTGGAGATGGGGTCTCCAGAACTGCACGCAGTACTCCAGATGGGGTCACCAACTGTCTGTACAGAGGGATAACAACTTCCTGTTTTCTGTTGGTGATGCCTCTCCCTATGCATTCCAGTATCCCTCCTTACTGCCTTCTTACGTTGTTTGCCTACCTTTAGGTCATCTGTTATAATTACCCCCAGGTCTCTTTCCATTTTTGTTGTTGTCAGTATCTCACACGCCATTGTGTACTTTTCCCCTGGGTTTTTGTTTCCCAGGTGCATTACTTTGCACTTCTTTGTGTTGAATCTAAGCTGCCATACATTTGACCATTCCTCCAAACTTGTTAAGTCCCTTCTGATCCTGTCCACCCCACCTTGTGTATCAGTCCTGTTGCAGATCTTTGTGTCGTCTGCAAAGAGACATACTTTTCCTTCCAGTCCCTCTGCAATGTCACTTTATAAAGACATTGAAAAGGACCAGATCCAGTACTGAACCCTGCTCTACCCCACTAGTAACCCTCCTTTCTCCACTGCGGACTCTGTTTACTATTACCCTCTGCATCCTGTTGTCCAGCCAATATTTTACCCAGGCTACCACCCTTGGACCCTCTCCCAGGCTGGCTAATTTGTTTATTAATCTTTTGTGTGGGACTGTGTCAAATGCCTTGCTAAAGTCTAGGTAGGCCATGTCTACAGCCCCTCCCAGGTCTACTACATTGGTCACCCAGTCAAAGAAAGCAATTAAATTAGTCTGACATGACCTTGCTGCTGTGAATCCATGCTGCGTTGTGTCTTGTGCCCCACTAGCCTCTAGGTACTGAACAATTCTTTCCTTTAGAAATGATTCCATGATTTTCCCTACCATTGAGGTCAAACTGAAAAGTCTGTGGTTTCCTGCCTCTGTCTTGCTCCCTCCTCCGGTCCTCTGGTACCACACCATCCTCCCATGACTTGTTAAAAAGGGTAGTCAATGGTGTTACTAGTTGTCCCCTTAGTTCTTTTACAATTCTGGGGTAAATCCCATCAGGCCCCATTGCTTTGTCCACCTTCAGTTTTAGGAATTCTTTCAGAACTCTTTCTTCTGTGAAAGGACTGATATTGACCCCACTATCCCGAGTGCTTCTATTGACTGGATTAGGTATCTCCTCCTCTTCTTCCTTTGTGAATACTGAGCAGAAGTATTTGGTCAGTAGCCCTGCTTTTTCACTGTCCCTCTCTGCCCGCCCACCTCCTCTTTATTCAGCCTCAGTATCCCTCCCTTTATCTTTCTTTGCTCCCTAATGTACCTATAAAAGGTTTTATCCCCTTTCTTAACCGAGCTGGCTATCTTTTCCTCAGTTTGGGCCTTTTCTATTCTGACTGCCTTCCCCTCTTCCTTCTGCTTTAACTGGTACAGTTCTCTGTCCTGCTCCTTCTGTATTTCCTTATACTTCCTGAATGCTCTCTTTTTCTCCCTTACCTTCCCCACCACCTCTTTTGATAACCATAGTGTTTTTTCTTTTATTTTGATTTGTTTATTTGCTTCACAGAAAGACTTGTTGCCTCTGTGATGTCAGTTTTGATGTTTCCCCATTGTTGCTCAACCTCTCCTTCCTGCCTGTTTGCTAGTGCTTTTCTGAGGCACTCTCCCATTTTGACAAAATCAGCCCTCTTGAAGTCCAGTACCGTCACTTTTGTATAGCTTGACTCTACAGCTGAGTTTATCATGAACTACACTGTTTGGTGGTCACTTTTTCCCAGATGGCTACCCACTTTTAGATCTGAGATCCTCTCTCCGTCCCCATTTGAGAGTACCAGGTCTAAGACTGCTGCCTCCTGAGTGGGTTCCAATGCTAGCTGTCTGAGGCATGCCCCCTGTAGAGCATCGAGAATGGCCTTGCTCTTGGACGTGGCTGCAGCAAAGGTGCTCCAGTTAACATCTGGCATATTTAGGTGCCCTATAAGCAATATCGCCCCTTTCTCTGCCATCCTAAAGATGCCTTCTAACATTGCCATGTCCATTTCGTCCCCCTCAGACAGGGATCTATATGTAACCCCTGTGCAGATTGTGGCACCATTTTGAGTCTCCAGGGTGACCCACAGTGCCTTCTGTCCTCCCTGTTTACCCTTTAGTTCCATTGCTTTGATCCCTTCCCTTACATAGCGAGCTACTCCTCCTCCTCCTCATCTACCCTCCCTGTCCCTCCGTGCAGATTGTGTACCCTGGTATGTTGACACCCTAGTCACGATTCTTTGTGTACCATGTTTCTGTGACTGCCACAATATCCAGGCATCCCACTTCCATCAAGGCCACCAGTTCAGGGAGCTTGTTAACTAGACTACGGGCATTGGTACTCATTACCCTCCATTTTTTTCATGGCCTTATCCCTTTTTGACCCATCCCTGTCTTTGCTGCCTTCATTTTCTCTATTTACCCCTGCCCTTCTCCCTATCGACTTCTCTATCTTGGTTACCCAGATTTTTTTGGGGGGGCTAGGATTTCCCTTTTCCTCTTCAGTGCCTCCCCCCTTGGCTAGTTTAAATGCTTACTAATGAAGCATTTAAACCTATCACCTAGGATCCTGGCTCCCCTCCTGAACAGATGCAGATCATTGTGCCAGTATAGGCCTGCCTAGGATCTTTGTTGTCCTTTCCATAATCACATATCCAGTGTTGTCCATTTGAAGTAAAAATTAGCACCATTTTTTGGGTGAGGGGATTAATTCTCTAGTAATTTCTCAAGGCTGTTTAGCATAGGTTTGCAAAACTTAATGGGTTTAGTAGAGGAAATGGGAACGTGGAACAAGTGCATACTACTTTTGGCATCCACGGTTCCAGTGGAGTGGAGTCTCATCACCAAAATTAGTATGCAGCAGTAGTTTGCTGCACTTCTAGCATCCTTTCTTTCTCCTTCCTTCCCCCCCAACTCCCTCTACATGTTGTACAACCTCCCACCCACCATCCATGGATCCTGCTTTGTGAAAAAAATATACTCCCACTTCCTCGATCTGCATGCTGTACCACACCCACCCTCCAATCCTGGCTCTGGTCTTGCAGTCCCTGGCATCTAGTGGCCCCTCTGCCTAATCCCGATCCTGCAATCCCTGGTGTCTAGAGGCCATTCTTACTCACCCCATTCTCAATCCTGCAGTCTGTGATATCTAGCAACTCGCCTGCCTCTCTCCAGTCCTGATCCTGCAGTCCCTGGTGTCTAGCAGCCCACATTCTTTCCCTGGTCCCGATTGTACAGTCTCTGGTGTCTAGTCACCCCCTTCCTCAACCTAGTCCGCATGCTGCAGTCCCTGGCATCAGTCCTCCCTCCTTTCCTCTCCTCTGTCCTGATCCTAAAGTACTAGCTGTCTAGTGACCCCTCTCTCTCCAGTCCTGACCCTAAAGTTTCTGGAGTCTAGTAGGTGCCCCCTTTCTACTTCCCAGTCCCGATGCTACAGTCCCTGCATCAAGCCTCCCTCCTTTCCGCTCCTCTGTCCTGATCCTAAAGTACTGGCTGTCTAGTGACCCCCCTCTCTCCAGTCCCAACCCTAAAGTCTCTGGAGTCTAGTAGGTGCCCCTGTTCTACTTCCTGGTCCTGATGCTGCAGTCTCTGGCATCTCCCAGCCCCACCTTCTTCTCCCTGATCCCAATCCTAAATTCCCTGTTGTGTAGCAGCCTCCTCCCTCTTCCTGGTCCCAATCCTGAAGTCCCTGGTGTGTAGCACTCCCCCTTTCTTACTTCGCTCCCAACCCTGCAGTCAGACAGCATCGTGAGAGAGAGTGGAGTAAGCGAACAAGATATTCCCAATGACAGGCTGGAAGAATGGAGAAGACAGAGAGCAAAGATGGACACAATAAAAAAGAGCAAAGGGTGAGCAAAGACTCACCTGCCCACCTAGAATAAGCAGGCAGTTGCTGATTTATCTGGTCTGTGATTACTGAACCCATTCAAACTGGATCAAACCCTGGGGTGTGAGGGATAGTTTCTGTTGCAAATAATTCATTGCAGCTTCAGGTAAGGTTCTACCGTTCAAAGAGATCCCAACTCCAGGCCTTCGTGCTGTGTTCCAGCTTCCAGTTGTTAATACATCCTACCATTCACTGACAGCTGTCACTCACATCCAGATAAGGAAAGGTTGAATGGTGAGCTATAATCAGCAAATAGTAATCTTTTGCAGCTTTCAGTTCCAGGCTCGCTGGAATGCTTTGCACCCTTTCTCTTCAGATAAACTTGAGACATTCTAGCTGGATAACTGGTTTGATAATAAATAAATAAAATAAAAATAAATAAGTTGCTGGGAAGTCTCAATAATGTAGATATGCAAGACATAAGGTATTCAGGATAAAAAAAAAATGGGAACGCAGAAGTGGAACTGAGATATACTGTTTTCACAGTCCATAGAGGAATCCATTAGAAGCTGTGCTGTCCCTTCCCTCATATCAAAGTGTGCTGTCTAACATCTAGTCACCGTTTCTCCTCCTCCACATTTGAAATAGCTGTACCACATAGAGCATTGCTGGCAACCTGGAAACAGCAGTTTAAAACATTGCTAAACCAAAATATTCACTGTATGACCTAGAGCAAGTCATTTAACCTTGCACTGTTCCAACCTACCCAGATGTAGAACCGGCTAAAAGCTGAATTGCTCTGAAACTGAGATGTTATGCCGGCCTGGTAGCGCTGAGGCGCTAGACGCAACACACATCACTCCACGCCGGCGACCCGGGTTGGGGAGTGGACTCGGGTCGCTGGTGGGCTGGCCGGGGGAGAGAGGCTTGAACATCCCACAACACCTCACCTTCTCCAGGGAGGGGAGAGGCCGATGCCCATGCACCTGCTTGACTCCAAGCGGAGTATCGGAGTACTGCAAGCCCCAATGTTAGGGGAAGGATGGCCTACATGCAGTGCGGACATCGGTGCATAGCGCCTTGATGTCAGGGGATTGCACTCACTAAAAAGGGGAGGAGAGAAAAGTGTGAAAATGCCTGCCGACTCCGGAAAGATGGGCTCCCCGGAGCATGCCTCCTGTGTGCCCCTGCTCACCCGGCCACCTCCAGACTGACGCAATGAAGGATTATGGGATGTCTCTTCCCCCACTTTGTCCCTGCTTGCGGGGCAAGCCGCAGCTCCATGGGGCCTGGAGGTAGGTTTGGGGGAATCGGTGAGGCAGGAGGATGACTCTTAGAGGCTCTGACGGTCGGAGTCGGCAGGTGAAGGATGGAAAAGAATAATTTCAAAAAAGAAAAATGAGATGTTGCATTTCAACTGGGCTATTCAGGGTAAATATGTTGTAAAAAAAACAAAAAAAAAAAACAGAAACAAATATTGCTGTTGCCCCCACCCCACCCCCAATACTGTTGGGAACCGAAGTTGCATGTTCAAACTCTACTACAGCCAGTTACTCACTCACTGTGTGACCCTTAGCAAGCCACAAAATGGGCAGAGCAGAATACCTCCTGAAATGAGATGTCGATCTCAGCTGGCCTATTCTGAGTAGTAAATAAGTTGTAAAAGAAAAAAATGCAGATGTTGCTTGCCTTTCAGCCTCCCCACCCCGGCAGTGGAGTCAGTATGTGTTCTGCCAGTTACAGCAATGTTGGAAGCTGGGAGCTTGCAGGCTCAAATCCTACTAGGGCAAGAATACTCACTGCGTGACCCTGATCAAGTCACTTAACTGCCCAGTGTGCTCCAGCTGAGGAAATGGGTAAAAGAAGGCTCCAACTGTAAATGAAGTACTGCATTTTAGCTGGGTTCTCCTGAGTAAATAAAATGTAAAAAATAAAATTACCGGCACTAACTGGCCCTTTAGCCTCTCCCCCTTTGCAGGCAGTGGGGGCTTTGTGTTCTACCAATAAGAACAATGTTGGGAACTGGGAGTTCTCAGATACTACTACATCACATTTCTGTCAACCGCAGCATGTTATATAGCATGAACCCCTTCAGCTGAAAAGGTTAAATCACCTGCTATTTTAATATAATATATCATTTTCCAGCCATCCCAGTGGTGCCAAGGGTTGAGACGCTGGAGGCAACATCTTGCGCCATGCCGGTGACTCAGGTTGAGGTGTGGACTCAGGTCAGCAGGGGTCAGTAGGAGAGTGAGAGGATAGAGCATCCAGAGGACTGCTGTCCTCTCACAGGGAAGGAGGGAGGGTTTCGGTGCCCAGCGTCCGCCTGGCCCCTGGCCTTGGCTAGGGACAAGGCAGTCTGGGATGGTCAGCATAGTATGGATGGCGTGGCTGCTGCCAATGCTCGAGGCACGGAAGCGTACATGGGGGATGTTTGTGTGACACTGCATGCCGCTCCTCAGGAAGAAAGCGGAAAATGGTTTCTAAGCTGCCGCTGATCCTGGCCACTCAGTAGCCCTGGACCCTGATGAGCACCCAGGCCATGCTAGGTTACCACGAAGGTAACTCCTGAAGGAAGATTGGTGGAGTAGAGCTGGGGTGGCTAACATCAAGAGGGCAGCTTGGAGCCAAAGGAGACACATCACTAACTGCAGAAAATAATACACCTAATAAATGCTAAATCCTGTTCCTGTCAGGAACCTGATAGCAAGACACAGAGGCTGTTTACACTACACGACTTGAAGGGCTCCCATCTGTGACGGTCTGCCACTGCTCTATTGAAATCACTGCCAACCATCATTTACACACCTCTGCAGCAGTTCATTATAGAGCAGTTATACCAAACTTCCTGTGTTTTATTGCGTTTCTGTCTGGCTAGCTCAGAGACTGGGTTGCAGGCCATTAGCACTGATGCAAATGGTGTAGCGTGTTTACACTCTTACTGAAAATGGCCACACCAGTATTTGTCCCTACTGAAACACCGCTTGTCTAGATGCACAGCGGGGCCATCCAGTGTGATGCACATCACGGTCACACATCTTTCAGGGCACTGATGTAAATCATCTGCACCACTCAGAATGGCATACAGTAGGCTGTGTAACCAACCGTTCCGGCATTAGCAGTCATAGGGGCTCTGACCGGAGCTTACTTATTGCTGGTTGGCTTGAAGCACTGGTAGGTTAAGGGACTTGCTTAAGGGCAGAAAGTGTGATTTTGGCACTTGTTCATATTTGAACCTGTGTCTCTTGGTTCCCAAGCCTGTGCTGTAGCCACTAGACCATGCTGCCTTTAAGCAGCTGTCATGAGCAGAGAGCATGAAAACAAAAACCATGCTGCACATTTTATATCTGTCCGGAGACACATGAGGTCTGCCCAGATACAGAGGGTCTCTTTATTAGTGTTTATTGGGGCTGGGTCTCCAGGTGTGCTTACAGAACTGCTGCATTCCTTCCACAGTACAGTTCGTGTGTGTGCAGCGCAGCAGGGTAGCTATTAGCTGCATGTCCACACATGTGAGCTGCAGAGTACAGTGGGCACGATGACTCCTTCCCTTGTCCTCCTTGTGAGCCCAGCACTCTCTGGTATGTCCTTTTTGTTTAATTTCTTTTTATTAACATTTTCAGGTAAAAACAGTAAATACATACAGATAAACAGAGCAGGTATTGTACATAAATCACAACATAGCTCATTAGGTCATTCTTTGTAAATGGCATAGAGAGTCCTGATTTTGATGCAGTTTAGTGGATCATAGTGCAAACTCCTGATGGTGATTTTAACGTATATTGAACCTGTCTATTCCAGACAGTTTCAAATTTAGGCAGTACATGGCTTAGCTTAGCAGTTAACTTCTTCATGTCGTATGCAGCATATATAATATCCAGTCATTGCTGGGTAGTATGCACATTATTAGTGTGCCATTTCACAGTTACCAGGCAAACATAGGGAAGCTTATGTGTTTTGGGACCTCTGAACCCCTGGGGGAAATCCAGGGAAAAAAAGGGTAAGGTTGCTGAGCTGAAACTCCTCTCTAGAAATCTTTTTTTTTTTTTTTTTTTTTTTACGACTTTATCCTCCTACGGCAGGTCACCCTCGTCATCTGCCAACCCTACCAGTCTCTGGGTCTTGAGGCGCTATGCGCACCCTGGCAGATCCCTGATCTGTTTTGGAGGCATGTCATCCTTGGTGGCTCCCGCTGTTTCCTCTGTTTACTTCTCATGATGTGACCTGTTCCCAAGGCCCCCGGAAGCGGTGGCGCATGCGTGTGGAGGCGCACATGCGCACCGCAGCTCCAATGCCAGGTCTCTTCCACCCTCCCTTGGCCCAGCACTGGCATTTCTTGGAGCGGCACCATCCCTCCGGCCTCCACCAGGGGGCGGCCAAGCCCCGAGAGAGCTGAGAACTCCCTCCCGAGGCAGAGAGGTGCCAGCTGGCAGCCTGGCTTACATCCTCTCTCTCCTCCCCTGCCGACCTCCGATGACCCTGGCTCATTCCCAAACCCAGGTCGCCAGCGTGGCACGAGGTGTGGCATCCAGCGCCTCAACCCTCTGCGCCACCGGGCCAGCTTAGAAATGTCTCTTAAGGCAATCAGGAGCTGGAACCAAAAAGGCTGGAGGAGTGGACATTTCCAAAAAATGTGCCTGTGTGTTGGCCGGGATGTACCACAGCCTCTCCAGAATTTTGCCCCTTTGGTTGGAATTTTACCTGAATCTGATGGGTATGGAAAATGTAAATGACAGACTTCCAGGAGAACTCCTTCCAGATATGTGAGGCAGTCACCTGATGTATGTTTCCTTAGTATCTGTCCCATTGTGGTGGATCAGTCTGAATCCCCAGCTCTGCCTCCCATTTTTGACACACCAGCTCTGAGCCATGGGGATGCTGTCAAGAGGGACAAACCAGCCAATGGTGGAAGTACGGAGAAGAACTGCCTCCTTTGCCAACTAGAAGACACCCCCTGCATGGTTAAAGGCCGGACCTTGGGATGTTCTTGTAGGCTAGAAGTCTTGGGAGGTCCCTCAGCTAGTAGCATGGGGTGAGTCTGGCTAGCAGAGTGGCCACTGTGAGGCCCAAAGGATTGGGTGCCAGTGGGTGAGGACAGGACAATAAACAGGAAAATGGAAATTGTTTAACCAGGAAAGGCATACTAAGTCAGAGCTTGTTTCCAGGTGCGACTTGGGAGCACAAGGAAGTTAAGTGACTTGCTCAGGGTCACACAGTATGCAAGTGGGGGCTGATGGAATTCAAACCCAGGTCTCCAGGTTTGCAGCTCAGAGCCCTTAACCACTACTATATACTGCCTCCTTAACATAAGGGGCAAATAAATAAATAAATAAATAAATAAATATAAGAGAGAGTGGGTAGACCAGTCCTTTTGTCAAAGAAAATAAGAGAGCAATAAACACAGAGTTAGTCTGGCAGTTAGTGAGCCAGCCAATCAAAATCCATGTGGGAGGAAGCAGGTTGAGAAATGAACTGAACACTGTGAAAGTGGAGCAGCATTTAAATTTGTGTAAGACTGTCCCCATGTCCAGAATAGTTATTTATTTATTTATTTGAAATCTGGTGGCTGGGAGAGGCACACTGAGCCAAGGCTCATTTCCTGGTGTGATCCAAGGAAAAGGGAAAGGAAAAATAGTTACAAAGAAATACTAACCAGGCTGATAATGACAATTACAAAGACAATGACAGAAAGTACAGAATTTGAAGTGCAGTACAGATGGTAATGCCAGAAATTGCACCAGGTTGTACAATTAATAGTGTGCTGAATCAAAACAAGTGTGCAAATAAGGTCAATTCAAAAGTGTAGTGCAATCCGATTGAGGGGATGCTAAACCAGTACTCGTAGATGGGGTCAGGAAAGGTAAGGAAGGGTTCAGGAAGAGGGTAGGTAGTGTCAAGGGGGAGGATGGAGAAGTTTTAGTTGGCATCTAAGGAAGGGAGAGAGAGAGACTGATGGAGGATGGCAGTTGATTCCAGATCGAGGGGAGACAGTATGAGAAAGCAGATTTTACAGCTGAGGAGTGTGGGGGAGGGAGAAGGTGTGCCGGTCCCAGGAGCACAAGGAGCAGGAGGAGGATGGGATGGAGGAGATGAGCTAGGATAAGTAGGAAGGGAGGGACCCAAACCAGTATTTAGAGATGAGGGAGGCACAGTGGAGCTGGCCATGTGTGGTGAGTGGGAGGATGGATAGGAAGGAGTAAGGGAGCAGTGGTGGGTGCAAGAGGGAGACTTTGTAGCAAAGTGGCAGAAGGCGTTGCAGACAGTGTCCAGTCTGGCCAGGGAAGTAGACTGGGCAGTGCCATATACCACGTCGGCATAGTTGAAGACCGGGAGAACCATTTTGGTGACCAATTCCTGGTGAACCAGAAGAGAGAGGCATTCCTTATTGCAATTCAGGGCACCGAGTTTGGCATGGATGGCACCAGTGTGAGCTAAGAAGTTAAGCCTGCTTTTAACCACACACCGAGGTACTTGAAAGTTGGGACAACCTCAAGTGGGGAGCCATGTAGCGTGGAGAAAACAGGGAGGGAGGTGGACCGGACCAATCTGGCTGGTGCCAAGGGTCACAGACACAGGTTTTTTTTGTGTTGACCCTTGGCTGGTTGGTCTGGAACCAGCGCAGAATATCGTGAAAGTCAATCTGGAGTGAGACTTCCACAATAATCAGCAAGACACCACTCCTTGGAAATAAACAATCTGTAACATTGTCTTAAAAAAGGAAGCCAGTTAAAATATGGTTCTGCAGGCTGATGTGTTGCCAGCTAGGGCTGAGGCATGGAGCTGTGAAGATTTAAGGGCAGCAGTGCAGATGGTCAGTGAGTAGCGTGAATAAGTGATGTGACAATTGCTGAATCGAAGAGCATGTAATGCAGCAACAGCAGTAGCAGGTCTTTCCATTAAGCAGTCCAACTGTGAAGTCTGTAGTAAAGAAGACCCATGCCAACAGCACCAATACAGTACCAGTAGTCGAGGCAGACAAGCCCAACAAATCCAACCATATTCGCTTAACCACAGTTAACAAACTAATAAAGGACTGTTCAAAAATAGCCATGTCTGACAGACAGTATGACTCTACGACAGCAAAACACCTGACTGCAGTGCAGTCTGCCTGGCCAACTGAAGTTGACGAGAGTGAGCTACTGTAGTTCACGTGAGCTGCTTTTGAGGAGAATGAAATATCACCAGGGAGTTCACCAGTACCCAAACATTTGGGCCCATGGATTATGAATACACTGAATTTCTCAGTGACTGCAGCAGACATATACCAATCACACATGGCCAAAGGACAGCATTACCCCCCTGATCGCTAAATAAATTATTGAATTGTTCTCACAAAGGAATGCTGCTTGGATCAGCTTTAGAAAGAACAGACCCCTCATGATGGACAATATTAGACAAAACTTTGGAATCTAAGTAAATCTGCAGTAGCTAAAGCAAAGTGGAGTGCTACCACAACTACAGGGAGGAAAACAAATATCACTCCAAGAAATTCTGGTCAGAGGCTAAAAACCTATTTGAAGTGGATTGCCAAGAGCATATTAATCACATTCGGAACCCCTCTTGAGATCTTGTCACCTCTTTTCCAGACACTGTGAATGCCTTTAACACTCACTTTATTTTAACCTCAGCATCTCCACCAAGTTCCAGAACTCATTGGTGCCACCCGTGGTTGGTCTCTCATCAGGCGGAGCCTGACTGTCATGATCTGCTAATCGTTAACTTCCGACAAATCATTACAGCAAAGGTACTCAAAGCAGTAAAGGGCCTCAGCTCTAACAAAAGTGCTGGTGCTGACTCCCTTAACCCAAAGCTGCTTCTTGCAGCACATCATATCTTTATACCACTTACCATGCTTTTAAAGTTCTCCCTCCTCTCTGGTAAGATACTTACTGTCTGGAAATATGCTAGAGTCGTGCCTCTCCACAGAGGAGGGGCTAAACAGCATCTGAATCAATGCGGATCCATGTTGGTCTTTCCTGCTCTCCCCAAGGTTCTGAAAAAGTGGGTTCACTCACAGCTGAATGAGCGTCTCAGTCTGTACAGTCTTCTGTCTTGCATGCACTCTGGCATCAGAAAAGGACATTCCACAATATCTACATTTCTCAAAGTCATCAGTGATCTCCACAAAGCCATGTATAATGCTCTCCTTACTGGCGTTATCTTCATGGTCGTCTCCAAGGTATTCGACTTGGTGAATCATGTAACACCACCGCTCAAGCTCAAGACACTAGGGGCCCGATTCTGAAAGGCTTACGCCTGATGCAAGATGCTGGCCTCAAACAGCAATGTTACAAATTGCACTTTGCGTCAGTGCTTGCGGCATTCCCAGTTCTGGCACGCCATCCGCGGCCGTGAGAAGTTACAGGCCACCCCTGCAACCTGCATCTGGCATGCCAGGTCACAAGGGGCTTGTGCCATGGCAGGGCTGCAATATCCACCAATTTCGAATTCCAAAAACCCTGCCATGGCGGTAGGAAGGGGGTCATATTAGACCAGCCGGGAGGTGGTCTAAACCCCTTGTGGCAATGCCCCTCAAGGTGGGGAGCTGGCGAGGGGCTCCATATATGGCGTCTGGAGGTCAGAAGGAACGGGTGTACAACAGAGGTGTTGGGGAGCAAGTGTGTATGCCGTGGGGTGATTGGGCACCCAATGGGGGGTGACAGTCTGATGGCCCGAACAGCTCCCCAGCATACACACATGCTCCCCAACACCCCTATGGTACTCCCCTGTGCCATTTCTGCCCCAGGGGCACTCTGGGCACTGCGGTCCATCTGTCCGTCTTGCGCCTGGTGGGATGGGGTGGGTGGATCCATCTGTCAGGTCCCGCAGGTGCGCCTTGCATTTGGCACTAGCCTGCCTTTATGGCATTTCCCAGGTGTTGTGGCACTGGGACCCCCAATGTTCCAGAATTGGGCACATGGTCCCTGACGCACTGAGATTGTGCCACAGTCTTAGATTGCCAGAAATCTGTGGTGATTTAAGGGCTCTTGAATCGGGCTGAAGGTCTCAGCCAACGAGTCATCAAATGGTTTGAAAACTATATGAGAAACTGAACACAGCGTTAGTGTCCATACAAGGCATTATGACAGACATTGCCATCTTAAATCTGGGAGCTCCTCTAGGTTCCGCCCATGGCCCTCTGCTGTTCTCCATTTTTGTTAATCACCTCCAGAAGTAAAAGTGTCATTCACATATGTATGCAGATGATACCTTCCATCGTTAATTCTGTACTCCAAGATGATTTCAACACAATCTCCTCTTGGTTCATCAACAATTGCCTGGTCTTTAATGCAACTAAAACTAAGTCTATGGTGTGTGAATCACAAAACTTGCTAACTCGTTCAGCTGATCCATTTGCAATGATATCATCAGATGGCAACACTACTGGGAAAGTCAACATATGCAGATATCTAGGAACCTGGCGTGATTTATTGCTTGCATATAGTAGGCATATTGATCACATCTTACCAGTTGTAGGGTCCAAGGTCAACTTTCTCTACAGGTCTAAACATTGCCACGGTGCTGACGTGAGGAAGCAGGTAGTCTTCCACTTCCTGCTGACTTCCATTAACTATGGAAACATCATATACTGCTGTGCCGACAAAACCACCCTGCTTTCCCTGGATCATTTGCACAACAAGTTGAGCAACTTCATCCTGTCCTGCAGATGGTCTGCCCATCATTGTCTGCTGTATGGACAGCATAACTGCACAAATCCGTTAAGTGGGTGTAACTACCACTGCTTTTTTTTGTTGTGCAGCTATACGCAGGAAAAAGCCATTGATTATCTCCTCCCTTCATCACACAGTCAAGTAGTGCTTACTCACTCCATTCAACAACACTTACCAACTCAGTTCCTAGGATGAAGCGTGACTTTAGTAGAAAGGCCTTTGCATTTACAGCAACTGACACCGGGAACAAACTCCCTTTCAAACTGAGGAATGCCTCTAGCTTGCAAGTGTTCAAGTATAGTCCTTCCAGCCACCCTAAAACTCCTTGTATTTGTTTTCGTCCAAAATCCCCATCTCTCTGACCATAATCATGTTGCATAATAATGTTCATGCCTTGTTGTTCGCTGTCACCCCACTTTGTTAGCTTGCTATGATTTCTGCTTGGACATACTTACCTTTACAGTTTTTCTTTCCTGTGTAGATTTTAGCCTGTAGTCCTTTTGGACTGTGTTAATTTGTTGACTGCCGCTGTCTTCCCAGCAACCCCCATGAAAACGAGATGCTGCATCTCATATGGTTATCCCTGTTGGAGCAGTTTCAAATAAATAAATACTATCAGATATTCATCAAAATGCATTTGCACACAAAATTTGAGCATTTCCCCCTTTCTCTTGGAAGACCAGGTTCTCCTTTATCCAATCAACAAAGCCATAGTCCCATACCATTTGAGCAGTTGCTTCTGGCCTCCTGACAGCTACATACTATTACACAACCGTTATCTATTGTAACCCAATCAGAATGGAGAAAAACTGCCTTTTTAATACCCCATAAACTGCTACAATCATCCCCATCGTTAGTCTTCCACATTTTAGGAACACAAGAGTTTATCCATATTTAAGACACACCCACAATAGTTGATCCTCATTTAAGACACTCCCACGATAGTTTATCCACATCTAGTCCACAGAAAAAAGGGGAGAATAAGGCATCACTGACTCTTCCCTCTTCAACTATACAGAGCTATTAAAATCCAGGATTCAAAACTCTTAGTCGTATAACAGTGATAACATTCTGATAGCTGGAGTCTTCTCTGAATAATTGGCTTCTGCAGTTGATGAAACACCTCAGTCTCCAGCTTCATGCATTGTCACTTACATCAGCTGGTCATTCCTTTCGTATACTCCAGCTAACTAAACATTATTACTTAATCAGTCGGCTCATCTAATCTCCTGAATGCCTCTGAGCATTTTAACTGATAAACTTTACAGTAGTGTAATTCTGTGGATCATCGTGAACTCTAACCTCTTTCAACATAGGTGCACCTCATGTTCCCACCAGCACCCCATTCTGTTCCCTACAGCTGCCTCCACACATCCACCAGGCCATCTGCTGCTGACTTTAGGTACCTACCAGACTTCCAGTTCTCCCAGAACCCATGGGACCATTTTTTCCCTGCCTCCTCTGGCCTAAAGGATAAGCCCCTTTTTTCTGCTTGATGTCCTCCTTTGACCACCTTGTCCCTATGGGGGGGTGCCTCCCCTTCCCTAGAGGAGGGAGAGCACAGGTAACCTTGGTGCTGGTTTGATGTGTCTTGATGGTGCGCTGGAAGGCTGCTGCTGTGGGGGATGACAAGTGTCATTATCTGGCATGTTGTTGCAGCATTTCCGCTGCTTGTCTTCCACCTCTCCATCCTATCGACTCAACAGGATAGCTTCTGGTGGGGGGGGGCCTTGACAGCTATGGTCACCTGGTCATCCACGCTGTCAATGGCACTTCCACTATGCCCCCCACCAGGAGACACTACTAGAGCACTGTGACGAGCACCCACCCTCAGTCAGAGGAGGGGCATCCAGCAGACTCTCTGAGCCCTCCCTGCCAGCCTCTGCACCTGATGTCCTGGATTGTGGCGCAAACCTGGGTCAACAGCATGCCAAAACAGTTGCCCTTACTCAGTGCCCTGGAGACACTGGCTGCATTTCCCAGTGTACTGAAACCCAGAAGTGAAGAGTGCACTAAAGACAGTCTTTCCCCCGAAAATATTTATTTAGAGGTAGCAAATGGAAGGTGTCATACATGTTTTGCTCATTTACCTCACACTTAATGAACAAAGGACGTTTTATATGTAATTCTAGTTTTGTTTTACCTTTTCCTCTGATGGTGACCCCTTTTAGAGTCACTTCTACCAAGTGGCTGTTCTTTTTGAAGTGCTTTTCTTTAGTGCATTTTCGGCAGTGATAGCGAACTGCAATTGATATGCAGCCAAATTGTTCTTGACAGTGAGATTTGAAAAGCTTTTAGAGTAAATGTAAAGGGGGAAGTTTTGTCTTCATGGAGTCTGCTCAAATCATCTATCTACATTAACTATCAAACAATTATACCAAGGAGCAGTGACGTTTTAAATAAGAATAAGTGCTGCTCGCTTCTTATTGTCATTCTCAGAAGCTGAAGCTTTCATGTCTTTTATCATAGTTTTTGTGAGCCTCCATATATTTAGTAATCTGATGCTTAAATGTTATCATTTAAATTCTGATCCTTTTTTTATAGCTGATTTATGAGGCAGGGAGACTGAAACTTTCTGATAGAAATACAGAAATATGTACCTTGTTTTGAAAGACAAGCATAAACAGGATTTGTGAAAACTGATCGGTCTGGTGGATGTAATCTTTTTTTAAGGCTTATCATATTTCCTTTTTTTACAGCTTTAGTGGGTATCTTTTAAATTTACCTACCACATCTAAAAGAGACAAGCATTTGTCAATGCCGAATGTTGACTTGCTGGCATTGGCCTTGGTAGTGCAGGAGTTAGAAATGCAAAATAGGAATGGCAGTGAAGTATTAAAGTAATGCCAACACCACCACCCCCCGGCCTGCAGAGACTGAAAGGCGTTGGGAGTGTGGCTTTGGGTCGGCCATAACACTGACACCATTCCACCTCACCCCACCCTGCAGAAGGCGACAGGTGTCGGGGTGAGCATTGGGGTCTTCAGCCTTTATGCACACCCCATTCCATAAGGAAATAAACTGAGATGGGTGCAATATAGGAGAATGGGGTGAATGTTAGGTGATGGAACCAAGGCACACCTCTGTGCCTGTCAGTGGCTGTAGGGTGGGAGGGTGGGGTGAAATTATGCAACATTATGGCCGACTAACCCAAATTACGCTCCCGGCTGCCTGTCAGTTCTTGGTGGTGGGTGTATGGTTGGAAACCTTAACACCCTGGGTGTTTGTTGGTGTTTTCACTCCAAATTTTAAGCAGTGGCCTTTTGGGGCCCCACCTCATGAACAGTGGTGCTATCATTTCGTTACTCAATCCTGAAAGGTGGCTGGTCCGGTGGCGCTGAAGGCTGAGGTGCTGGCGCCTTACTTCGCGCTACACTGGCAACCCGTGTTCGGGAACAAGCACGGGCTGCTGGGGGCCGGCAGGGGAGGAGAAGGATTGAGCGTCCGATGGACTGCTCTCCTTCCCTGGGGAGGAGGTTTCCTATGGTCGGTGCTTGTTTGCCCTCCGGCAGAGGCTGGGGGACAGGGCACTGCACCACAAGGTGGGGAGGAGTTGGGCCAGATGCCTGGAGGGAGCGTGTGCGGACACGTGTGTGCTCCCCTCCATTGGCGTCATTGCACGGCCCCGACTCCAGGAAGAAAACAGCACTGCCATACACAGTGGCAGAGGGCACCTCGCAGGCTCCGCTCCCGGCTAGCCACGGTGCTGGCCCACTAAATCTGGACTTCGGTGGGGGGTTGGGGAACCCCACTGACCCCGCCACGGGGGGCAAGCCCTGGAGTTCGGGTCAGCGTCAGCTGGTAGACACCAGGGGATGGGGCTGGGGTTGTCCTTCTGAGGACAAGCCGGCAGAGAAGAAGAGAAAACAATAACTGTAAAAAAAAAAAAATTTCCTGAAAGGTGATTTCTCACAGCAACTGCACCATTGGGAGTCACAGGTGTGGAAACACATTTTGGGCAGGATGCGAAAAATGACAGCTGTACTGTTCATGAGGAAAAAATGGCAATGCTGAAAATCTGCAGAGAAAATATGAAAAATTTGCAAACTTACTAGCGTGCATAGATACTGCACAATGCATGCCCGTAATGCGGTTATGTTTGGGATTTTTTTTTGGCAGATTTTCAACATGGGCATTTTGGGACCTCTCCTCATGAACAGTGGCACTGTGATTTTGTTACTGTGTCCCGAAAGTTGATTTCACACAGTGACTGCGCCCACTGTACGCCGCAGGTATGAAAACAAGTTTCGGGCAGGATGTGAAAAATGATAGCTGTACTGTTCGTAAGGAGGTGTGCAAAAATGGTAATGTTGAAAATCTGGAGTAAAAATATTAAAAATGCTCAAAGTTACGAGCGTGCGTGGAAACTGCGCAACACATGTTCGTGACATATTCATTTTTTGGACTTTTTTTACCAAATTTTCAACATAGGCATTTTGGGACCTCTGCTCATAAAAAGTATCACTGGGATTTTCTTAATCTGTCCCGAACGTTGATTTCCCACAGCGATCGAGCCATTGTGTGCCACATGTGCGAAAACACATTTTGGGCAGGATGTGAAAAATGACAGCTATACTGTTCATAAGGAGGTGTGAAAAAATGGCAGTGTTGAAAATCTGGAGTGAAAATATTAAAAATTCTCGAAGTTACAAACGTGAGTGGAAACTGCGCAACGCACACTTGTAACAGTCATTTTTTAAAATTTTTTCACCAAATTTGCAACATAGGCTTTTTGGGAGCCCACCTCATGGACAGTGGCACTGTTGTTTCGTTAAATGGTCCCAAAAGGTGATTCTACGTAGTGACCGCGAAATCATCTTTCAGGACTGAATAACGAAATGACAGTGACTGATTTCATGAGGTGGGGTCCCAAGAACCCCATGTTGAATTTTGGAGCCAAAAGTTGAAAAAATGGCTGAGATATCCATCTAAGTTGAAAACTCCACATTTATGCCTTTATACAGCTTACCGGCATTTTTTCCGTTCACGATCGGCTTTGAAGAGTGCAGACGTGTTCCTGCTCCACCGAAGATCACTGCTCCAACCTCCAGAGGTAGTTATGGGGTGAGGGAGGTGTGGGGAGGGTGGGGGTGCGCAGAGGGCAGGTGCGGGTTGGGGGAGGGGGTGCCGCAGACAATGATGGACCGTTTTCTTGTTTTGCAGGGGAAAAAAAAAAAACTTTGTGGGAAGGTTTTTGTTTTTACATGTGACATTTGGGCACACTGGGATGGGCTCCCAGTGTGCCACCTGGTTTTTTTTTTCAGGGGGGACTGGAGCCGATGGGGATTGGACACCTGTCTGCAAATAAAGCGGTCTGTGTTGGGGAGGGTCTGATGCTGAGGGGGATTGGGCACCCCAGTCGGCAGACAAATAAAACTGGGGGGGGGGGCATTATGCCACTGGGGTTTGGACACCACCGTCCACTAACAAATTGAACTGGGGAGGGGCATGCTGACAGGAGGATTGGGCACCCTGAAATCGGCTTTCTAGGGATTGCGAGAGGCAGACGGCGAGAGCCGCCACCATGTTTATTGAAATGTTTCACCAGGAATGGCATGTAATGGAGGCGTGTCAGATCTGCCACTGCAATGACGAGCCTGTCTCTCATTGCAGCAGCGGATTTCTTTCATGTTGGTGGCACTCTCTGAAACTGCTGTCATCGGCAGCATGCTCACTGGTTGCCAGCTGAGGGACACACCGGCTAAAGCATCCCCTGGTTTTGCCATAATACTGACACACCTGTGAAAGTGCTAGTACGGTGCTGCTACTGCAAAATGTTGCTTGCGCATGTGCGTAAGCCAACATAAAAAGGAAGCAATAGTTATGGCCACAAGCTTTGTGGGGAGCGTGATCTTGATGGAACAAGAGTCGTCTTTCCTTCCTTTTCCCATATGTTTAGGAAAATGTCTTGCCAAACTGTCTCCAGTAAGAATTGGGAACTGTGCAAATCAGAGATTTGCAGTGTGTGTGTACAAAACACCCCATCGTCTCTCTCCTCCCTGATTACCAGGGTCATTGCAGTTGCACTTCTTTCATCCAAGAAGAGGGAGGAGCTGTGCTGCTGAATTGGAAACTGACGTCAGTATCACCTCTTGTTGTTTGACATGGTTGGCACGAATGTTGGGCTGCTTATGCCCTCCCTCTTGGGATCAGAGTAGCTCACGGCTGCAGTGCACTAAATCACCTGCCAATCTAGGGACAGCAAACCTTGAGTCTACACATGAACCTGTGTGTTGCAGACGGCATCATAAATAGCTGTCACCCTACCACTAGATCAGCTGGTCTTATTTATTTATTTATTTTTATCATGTCACTGTTTATACGCCTGCTATGGCGACTTACCGGCAGGGGCATCCAGCCGCCAGCCCTGCCCGCTGGGAGAGCAGCAGGTCCACTCGCATGATGGGGTGTCCTGTACGGCTGTCGCTGACTTGCTGGGGGCTCCCCATTCCCTGCCTAGCCAAGCCGGCCCTGGACCCCAAATGCGATTCCATAACAGTCCTCCCGGCATCACAGGGCATGACCATCAAGCTGCTTCGGTCACGCCTAGCCATTTTTCCTCCACTAGGTATTCTGATGGAGTGTGGACGTGCAGTGATGTCCATGCACTAACGTGCAGACGTTCACCGCGCTCCCCCTCTGCTAACACCTGCATCTGCAGTGCCTCCGGGCTTCCCCACGGGCCGCAGCGTGGTGTGCTTCCCCAACCCACCCCAGGACTAGGAGAGCTGTCGGCGGATGCTTGATCCTAGTCCTCCCCTGCCGACCCCCAATGACCTAGTCTCGTTCCCAAATCTGGGTCACTGGTGTGGTATGAGGTGTGGCGTCCAGCGCCTCAACCCTCAGTGCCACCAGGCCGGCTTAGGACCAGCTGGTCTTATATGAGCATTTTAGGTATTTTATCCTTGAGGGTAGTTTTTTTACCTTGCAGATTAAATGAGAGTTCACATTGCACTACTGTATCTAAACTTTGGTGATGTACTTCTGCCAGCTGTTCATGGTTCTAATTGTATTGGAGGGAGTTGAAATGCTGAGAGACTAAGCTAGAGAGGTGGTCAGATGTTTGGCAGTTGAAATTCAGTGGCAAAAGGTGTAAGGTGATGCACATAGGGAACAAGAACCGAGGTGCATTGCGTCTGAGGAAAGAGACCTAGGGGTCACCATGAGTGACTCTCTAAAACAATCAAACCAGTGTAAAAAGGCCTACAGTAAGACAAGCAGGATGCTGGGTTATATAGGAAGGAGTGTGGACAGCAGAAGGAGGGTGGTGCAGATGAAGCCACTTAATTGGGACACGGATAATAGGGATGTCTGCTTTATTGGGATGTCCCTCCAGGAACCGATTAAGTGGTCATTCATTTCTATGGCATCTCCATCTGTGTAATAGGGATGGGGATGCCGTATTGTTGGGACAAATCAGTCCCACTCACAGTCTTATTCAGCATTCTGAGCCCTTGAAGCCTACCTGCTGCTGCCGTTAATAGTCTGTTAATGAGCCACTGAACTAGTGTGAATAGCGAGAATAGCGCTGTTAACAGTGCAGTCAGTGACAACCACTCCTCCCTTCCATTGTTATAAAGAAAAGTAAAACAGTGATCCGTGGCTTGCCCAGTTGCCAGAGAGGCTTAAACACGCTCCTGCACCCTGCTTATGGCTTCATTCACCAACCCGACAATCATACCCTGCAGGATAGTGAGGACTGGCAACATTGGGAACTCAGATACCCTTTCCTGATGTTGGCAGAATGCAGGCACGGTCCTTCACAGTACACTACCTATCCAGCAATGTGGGGGGGGGGTTCTTTCAGGCAGCTGATCCCAGTGCAGTGGTTATGCACTAGTCTCTTGCCCTGCCCACCCAATGACAGTTTATGTCCGACTCTTGCTCTTTCTCTTTCAGTGAAGCTCGAAATCAACGGTGCTCATTCCCGGCTCCTAGTCAGTCTCTACCCATATCAGAAACTGAAACTGCCATCACCCGCCTCACTGTACAGCCACAGAAAGTAAGATTGTCACTGCTCTATACACGTTCTTATGCTTTGTCAGTCCATGTTTGTGACTGTGCATACCTACGACGCTGTGCCATGTTAAGAGTGGACTTCTGCTAGTCGGGATGAACACTTAATCAGGACAAAAAGCTCGCCACAGAGGTGTCCCGATTAAGCAGCTTCATCTGTATTACTACCTCCGTATAGATCACTGGTGAGGCCCCAGCAGGAGAACTCTGCTCAATTCTGGAATCCTCATTTAAGAAGAGATAAAGACAGGCTGGAGACAGTGCAGTGTAGGGTGACTAAAATGATTCAGGGCCAGCAAGGCAGATCTCATGACAGTCGCCTCAAGGCACTGAATGTGTACTCACTGGAGGCCAGATGAGAGAGGAGTGATATGACAGAGACCTTCAAGTTTCTGAAAGGAACGAACAAGGTAAACTTCAAGAAACTATTTAGCATAAGTAGTGGATGAAGAACATGGGAGCATGAGTGGAAACAGATTAGGGAAGATTCAAGAGGGAAATGAGAAAATTTTATTTCACAGAAAGGGTGGTGGAGCCATGGAACAATCTGACCGCTGATGTGGAGGGCACCAAAACTTTCAGTGGTTTCAGACATAGGGACAGAGTGAAGGGCTTAGTGGTAGCTTGCAGTGTGACAGTGGTAAGGTGGGGAGCGTGGGGGTGGATAGTGTGAGTCTGAATCCTGTATGTACAATAGGTCCAGGGTTTATGGGCAGTCTGGATGGACCTAGTGGTCTTTTTCTGCCGTCATTGTCTATATTTCTGTGTAATTGCTTAACTTCATTCCCATGCAAGTCTCACTCCACCAGTCTTTAGAGTAAATGATGACTTGGCTTCCACAGAAATAAATCCAGTTCAGCATTATGCTTTCCACTGCGAGGATGTTGTGGCCTCTGCAGTATTTCCTAGGCCCCAGCCCACGGTGTGGGATTTGGGATATGAGAGAAACCCTGGTCTCCATGACTGGAGTACAGTGCATTCCATGGCCCCACCGTGCCTTGACCAAACTGGCATTTTTTAGCATCTGTCGTTGTGCATCCATAGGCTGCTACAGGAGTGCATAGGAAAGTCAAGTCAATTCTGCACTTACTTGAGTGATAGGCACTTGAAAAAATTAATCTATAAAAGCAACATTTCATCATGGTATCAGCATTTCCAAGTGGGAGATAGGATATTTGCACAGATAGAGTGTTATTAAATATATATTTATATGCTGTAATTTATTACATTATTTTAGTGTTATGTCTTTAAATTTGTTGTTGGTGATAGTTGTCATGGTAACTGAATACTATTTAAAGGGGTGGAGTGGTGGGTGTAAGTTTAGAGCTCTCTGATGAAGATCGGGAGGATCAGAGCTCCAGGGCATGGAGGGGCAGTGTGGCGAGACACTTGCATTGGAGCACTATATACTGTATATGCTTTATGCTGATTTTCTACTTTGCACATTACATTTTGCATCTTGCACATTGTATCTTATGGCACTTGGATAATTAAGCAATAATGCACTCCAGGGTGTGGGTCGTGGGGGGATAACCTCATGCCTGTGGTGGCTGAGCATGAGGCCGAAGACCGAGTGCATCCAACACCCCAGAAGTGAGGTTGTCCCAGCACGACCCACACCCTGGAGTGCATTATTGCTATTATACAATGGCTCATTAATTACAAAAAAAGATGTAAAAATTGTTTTAAATATTTTATTAATTTTCTGATGTGGAAGTATACCTAAAGAAAAAAAGTTCACAGTTTCTGATTTTTCCACTAGTGGTGCTGGTTCTCTATGGTGTCTGATGTCTGACTGCACAGCTCTTCGTATACACACACACAGACACACACACACACCTATTCCGGTGTTTTTTGTTTTGTTAAATCAGCTTCATTTTCACAAATATGATCCCGTTGTCTGCTCTGAGACCGCAAACTGACAAAACTGCAGGAAACTGAAGGAAGTCCTCTGCCTTTCCGGTCATGATCCTCGATCAGTAAGTGGACCGGAGAGGTTGTTGTGAGAGGTCAAAACTGTTAACAAGCCACTTTGTGAAGAAGTGTAGCAGCAAGGAGCAGGGGTGCACTGTAATTAATGTTGAAGTGGATAACACGGTATGGCCTTTTGAACTGAGCGGCTGCACTGAACCACACAAGCAGAGTTACAGTCTGTGCAGTTCCATGAAGCCACTTGTTTTGGAGAGAAAATTGGGCATTACAGTTGTATTTATTGTGTCTGCTGCAGCTTTTTGTTTGATCCTAGTGGTTGAATCGGTGACATGGTGGGGGGAGGGCTGAAGTCTGTCTGACCGGTGACAACTTCATGAGGATTGCATGATTTTCTAGCTTTGCCATGCAGTTATGTGTGCCTGGACTTTATAAGGGAGGTTATACTGAGATAACCTCACTGTCCCAGGCACACACTGACCAATCAGAGCCCAGGAAATTTTCTTGCCATTGTATAATACTGTATTCATGCCACTATAAATGATTTACAAGTGACTGAATGAGTGATTGAAAAATAAAATGAAGAAATAAAAAAGCTTGAAGCTGATATGAAATGGAATGTTGTTTTGTAGATGAATTTTTGCAAGTGCCTATCGCCCAAGCAAGTGCAGAACTGACTTGACTTTGCTTTAGAATGGTGGTCTGGCCAACCCGAAATTACTGCACCATGCAGTGATTCTTGAATAGGCAACTCACCTGTACAACCTTGTTTTGGATCTTTACAAGAGCCTGTAGGTTGCAATGAGAGACAGCAGAAACTCTTTCTGGTCCATCTTATTCCCCATGAATGTATGGGACGAAAGCTACCTGAAATGATCCAGTAATTTACTTTTGTGGGTAAGCTTGATGCAGTTTCCACTTATTATGATTATAATACAGCTGCAGACCAGCTATAAACGAGCATTTGTCAATGCCGAACATTCACTTACAGTGGTGTGTGGTAGTGGCTTCAGAGGAGCGAGGAGGCAGCAGTGAGAGCGGCGGGTGCTACATAGTGGCAGCTGCACCATAAGTGCAGCAAGGAGCTGGTAGTCAGAGAAGCTGACCCCGCTGACCTTAGTGGACCGAGGAGAGAGAGAGTGCACCAGGTGGTAGGAGCCGCCATAGTGGTAAATCCGCACTGCCGCTAATGTATAAGCCTGGGGGTTCAGAGGGGTGAGGACCGGGTGGGAGAGAGAGTGCTGTGAGCGGCATGAGGCACCAGTAAGCAAAGCTGCATCACAGCTAATGTGTAAGCCTGGGGGAGTTCACAGGAGCGAGGACCAGGGAGAGAGTGTGTGCCAGGCAGCATGAGCCACCAATAAGTGAAGCTGCACTGCGGCTAATGTAGAAGCCTGGGGGTTCACAGGGGCGAGGACTGGGGGAGAGAGAGTGCCAGGCAGCATGAGCCACCAATAAGTGAAGCTGCACCGCGGCTAATGCAGAAGCCTGGGGGGGCAGAGGAGCGAGGACCGGAAGGACAGTGCGGCAGGTGGCAGAAGCTGCCAATAAGTAATCCTGTTTGTTTTCTTAAATAAAAAAGCAAACAGCATCCTGGAAAGTATTTAAGAAGAGATAAACATAGATCCTTTCCTCTCTGAAAAGGGTTGCAGCATCTCTTGCTCACTTGCAATACGTTCCCTGGCTAAGTACGAAAGGCTGGGTCTGCAGGTCTTCCAAAAAGGTAAGAGATCAAATGCACTATTACCCTGTGTAATATTGGTTACTTCTACATCTTTCTTTCTCTAAGCTGTTACACTTTTATTTTTGTGTCTCATTTCTTTGTCGTCTTTTTCTTTCCATGTTTGCCCAAAGTTTGCATCTGCAGCAGCACTGACGCTACTGACATGGTGAAGCGTAGTGCATGCCTCTCAACTGTCACTGATTTTCAGAGAAGGTCCTGATTTGTCTCAAAATTTTCATCTGTCACTTATCACATTTATGTTTTTGTGATTGAAGAGTGGGGGCTGTAAGTACAAAATAATGTCAGACGATGTTACAGGCTTGTTCTCAGAAAATGCATCTTACACAAATCCCCTTATTCTGTCAGCTTTTTTGAGTGAATATTACCAATTTTTGAAATGCGTCCCTGATTTGGGGTCTTTGTCCCTGATTTTTTAAGCCTTGTCCCTGATTTGTGAGGCAGCAGGTTGAGAGGTTTGGCGTAGTGCCTCAAAACAAATGCACGGTAGGGGGAAGGGAACCAATGCATGCATCAACACGGCATTGAGATTAACTTGAACAATACCTTATAGTTCCAGTTACCATTTTTTCAAATGCATTCTGTGAAAGAATCAATCAGTAGAATACTTATTTTAATACTGAGACCTTAATTTACTAGGACGAAGAACTTAAGCAGCCCTGCATCCCAGACATCAGATTCTCTGATTTGATTACAGTGGGCTGTCAAAGTCCTACATTTCATTATATACTGCATGTGCTAGCCACATAGTATGTTTCATATACCATACAGTATGTTTCATATACCACACAGCTTGAGTTTAGTATCAAATATACTCTTTGTTAAAACTTTTTATTCTTCTGCATGTCTGTTCTGTAATAAAATTTGAAGCCATACTGGTCCACAGAAAACTAATTTCTGGATGGTTTAATACCTTTAATTGGACCAACTTTTGTACAAAGATGTTACAGTACACCAGCTTCTATGGCCACCCAAGCCCCTTTGCCAGGAGTTACTGTGATGAAAAACCCAGCCACAAAAAGACACAATAAATTTTATAGTGTGTCTTTCATAGACAAATATCCAAACACATCTTTCATTGTTTTTTTTTTTTCTTTTTCCCTTGGCAGGACCCCGTTATTCCATTACTCATAGTCATGGCCCCCAGAGACCTCCACCACCGCCTATGGCTGCCGAGGACCCTCAGTCACCCCCGGCTTACCCCCGGAGGGCGGGGCCGAGGCCACCTTCGTGACCATGGAACTAATGTCTGGTCGGGGACCCCGCAGCGATGGTGATGAAGTGAGGTCCTCTGGGGAGGGCTTTATGCTCACGGTGGTCCTGCCTGCCTTCATTTTTCCTTACTTTTCCTCCCCACGGAGGCGGGGACATGCAATGACGCCAGCGTCCGCCCCGCCTCCCAGATGTTGAGCGTCAGCAGCATGAGATCTCCTGGCCTCTGCCAGGAGTCCTCAGTGTGCCGAGTGCTTCCCTCACCCTCCCCCCGGAGAAGGAGAGCAGTCCGTAGGATGCTCCATCCTTCTCCCGTCAAGCCCTTCGACGCATCTTCGTCCGTTTCCAACCCGGTCAAGCGTCGCGAAGCGGGAAAGCCCACTGCTGCGCCATCGGGCCGGCCACATCTTTCATTGTTGAGTCACTGTACATAAAATCTAGCATCACATTCAAAACTGCCAACCATTCAAGTTGTGCCAGTTTTCACAATCGCACACTAGACTACGTTAAATAAAGTGACTCATAACCACAAATCAGAAACATAGTTCTGTATATCTAATAATGCCAAACTGTCAGCGATGCATTTCTTGCTCTGCACTCTACTTAAATAAATGCCTGCACTTACGTCCTGTAGTACGTGGCTATTTGATTATACACACAGAGACACACAGGTACCCCCCCCCCCAAAGCTTGGTCAACAAACAATTTGTTCTTGTGCTGTACATTAATAGCAAATATTTCAACATACATTCTAAGGACTGTGCAAGAATGGGCCTTTATGGGGTGACTTGACTTTTCCCCAGATTAAGACTTCTTCCCTGCCTTGAACGGTTTTCTTAGGAGAAAAGGGATTCCTCTGGCATACATTCATTCCATCTTTAAGACATTCTTTCACATTTGGTTTGCTGGATCTCTGAAAGTCAAGAGAAGCACTGAAAGGATCTGGTGACAACAAAATAAACTTCTCCGTTCAGGCAAAAAAAAAAAAAGTAAAAAAAAAAAAGAGCATTGGTCTGAAGGGAAAATGCTACTTGTCAAAGGACGAGAGGATGACAAGCCTCGGGAAACCCCATGGATTATGAAACCAAATCAAAAAAGTAAGACTTGTCAAAGCTAAGGAAAATAGTCCTTTTAGGCCAACATGTGTTTGTACAAGGCACGTTTATAATCTATGTTTTAAGAGCCCATGTTAGAGCACAACCCCATGGCACCATATTGTAACTCACTAGACATGCACAATATAAAGTTATAATAGGCCATCAATGCAAGGGATGGTTGCCATTATGTTTTATTAATGCAGAAATTTTACTTAAAAACACAGAAATCTTTCATGAATAAAGTTTGTCAGAATGTTTAAACAAGTACCGTGGTTATATAATTCTAGGCAGCAGTCGTGACTGGGGGCTATCAACACTTCACCAGGAGAGGAGTATTCACATTTTTTTTCTATTGAGCTCTATGGCTGTGGTTTGGGGCCAAAGGGTTTTGTCCAGTATGAGCAGTTGTTCAGCTCAAGGGCATCTGTAAACATCACTTAATATTAAATATGTGGGGCCCATAGTTGCAGATGTATTATTATGCTTTAAAATAAGAAGGTGCTACACATTCTGGTCATTCGCTGTGAATTTTAAAGGCCAGTACTATGAATTTTAATTCTGAGAGGTGGAGAGGTATGTATGTACATTTCATGGTAACTGTCACTCAGTAGTGGATAAGTGTAGCGTGCACGCTGTATTTACATAGCACATACAGCCTGCAGTTGAAAGTTGCATTCCCAAAAGTTACACTTGTCCACTACATGAGCCGAGTGATAGTTACCACTAAACGTGCATACATACCTCTCCACCTCTCAGAATTAAAATTCATGGCACTGGGCTTCAAGGTCCACAGCAAATGGTCAGACTGTGTAGCATATTCTTATTTTAAAGCATAATATTACATCTGCAAATATGGGCCCACATAATTAATGTTAAGTGATGTTTATATCGAGTTAGACAGTTCCATGATTTAATGGTTTATTTGTCCCAAAAATAGCTCTAACATTATTAGGAACATCAGTTAACCCATTGGGGCAAGGGTAAATTTGAGTGTAAAAATCACAGAACGATGCAAAATTTATAGCAGCTGGGAGGTATGCATGTACTACATATTTTAAATGTAAAGATATTTCAGCTTGTTTGCCACATAAGCACCTATGTGCTTGCACAAGTTAAACTGGACTTCAACTGTACAAATCCCAGTCCTTAGTTCTCAAACTATGGCCTTAAGCGCGTATTTTAAACTTGGGAAAAAATCTAGGGCTCGGAAAACACGGTAAGTGGTTTAGTGTGATTCACTTAATCTTTTAGGTTCCACTAGCTAATGAAAGCAGCAGAATATTTTGAGCAACCCCAATGCATTGCTGTCAAAATCTGATTTAAAATCTCTGCAAACTCCAGCAGACATGATTGCATACAGAATATGTTCCGTGTGGTTAATCTTAGCCAACAGTGCCTGCACTACTGAAGAGACCTTTTCCCGTGACTAGCCGTAACCAATTTGTTGGCCATGGCTTGACAGGAGATAGGGGGAGGACAACAGCAACAACCTGCCCCGCTCGGCATTGCCAGTCTGCCGTGGTTCCCATTCCCTCCCAGCCTTGCATGCCTGCTAGCCATACTCCCGGCAACACATACAGGACTGAGTAAGGCTGAGGACAGTCAACAGACAAGCACGATCAAACTGCAAGCTGCCATACGTACTAACAAGCATTTGTCATGCTGAACCCCTGCCAATACGGAAAGCCCATTCTGACTCCATGAGGAAGGGGGCACAAGAAGCGAGGACGGAGACAGAGAATGCGGTGGGCAGCAGGAGTCGCATAACTCCAGCCATCTGCATTCGTGTCAACTGTAGTGCGCATGACCGGAGTTATGGCTACGAAAGAAATGAAGCGCGCTCTCATTGGATTGGTTAATTTCTCTCAAGTAGAGGAATGCCATATCAGGAAAGCAGAACTAGTGTCATGACCAGAGTGCCTGGTCATTGGTGTACACTGTCAAGCCCATTGCAGTTTCAGCTGTAATTGGCTCGATGGTGACACACCTCTAAAATGCCATATAGATGCAAGACGTTCCTTGTGCAAGTGCAAGGGAACGCAAAAATGACCAAAACATAGCCAAACTTTGTTGTGAAATGCTTCTGTTAGAGTAGTTGACTCTGCTTAGCTAACGAGACTGCATCCTGTCCATTTACTATCCTCCCTTTGATTTCTCTGGCTTCCTGTTTTCTACTTAGAAAAATAGTTCATATAGTTACAATACAAAGTGAATGATAATAACTGGATAATAAGAAAACATACTACTTTGCAGTCTTATTTTACTTTAATATCCGCATCAACCAGGGTGAGGCAGATCACCTTCTGGACTGGTGGCCAAAAAAATTTCGGTGACCATTATATTTTTATTTCTATCTCCCTCAGTCTGGTCAGATTCACCTTAGTAGCTACTAGCCTTAAAAGGACCCAAGTCAGTCTCCGTGCCATTTTTCTCACTCCTTGAAAAGACACAATTGTATTTTAAATCTCTTTGACTGCTGGGTAATGTACCATTTAGGCCTAGAAAAGGCTTATGGGTTCGAGCATGTCCTTTGTGTCTTTGGCCAGCGATCAGATGAGGAAGGCAACACAATCTGATGCTGCTGCTGTGCAGCTCTCTTCTCTCTGATCCTAACAACAATTATATTTTGCAGCCCCGCCCCCACGGGACTGCCGTCAGCTCCCAGAGAGGAAGGAAAGAAAGCCAATCAGTTACCATGTTCTCACCCAAACTCCTTGATAGCTGTACAGCCATATTATGTACAGTTGGGTGAAGTTTACCCCTTATGTTATTCCCAGTTTTGAAACCTATAGAAAGGACTGAAGTGTACTTTTTTAAATTGTTTTAGGTAAATGTATATGTTTTGCTCTCTGCTCTTGAAAATACTCAACGCAGTAAATAAAAAAATAAATAAATAGCTGGATCATTGGCACAGTGGTGGAACTCCACTGGCGATGCTGGTGACCTGGGTTCAGGAACAAGCCAGGATAATTGAAGGCTGGTTGGTGGGAGGAGGACTGAGCATCACAGCGGACACTGCCCTTCCCTTGGTGGCGGTGCAGGTCAGAGCCACCCAGAAAGAGACAGACACTGACTGATTTCAGTGTGAGCACGCACAGTTTGCTTGCATCACTGTCTCTTCAGGCAGCAGCTTTTGTGGGATGTGGGAAGAAAGTAAGGAAGTGAGCCCAGGCTGCTGCAGAATAAAGCTGGCTCCTGCTTCGTAGGCCCTGCACTGCCAACTGTGGCACCAGCCTCCGCACAAGACTAAACTTGGGAGGCGGACCTGCCCCCCAAACTGAAGCACCTTCTGCAGTAAGCCATGGAGGAACAGTAGAAGTTGTGTGATTGGGCTGGGGAGGAGGCCAGCAGAAGGGGGAAGACAGGGAGCTGTGGTGGCGTAGTACATAAATAAAATGAATGAAAAAAACAAAGCATTAAAATGAAGACAAATATGTTTTTAATATAAAAGCAGCAGTTGTGGGGGAGAGAAAAAGAGAGTTGAACTGTTTTCTTTTGTGAATTTCAGATGTTTATAGCCACATCAATCCTTGTACAAACAGATGGCCGAAGTAAGTGATGAGATACATGTTATGGCACCAACAAACCATTTTCTGAACACAAGCTTTTAGGCTAGACAAATCCCTTCTTCAGGTGAACCAGAAATAATGCCCTGTTTAGTCTTGAAAGCTCGAGGCCCGAAACTTTTTTAGTGCTCTAATAAGAATTGCCTGCTTTGTTCCTCTTTTCCCAACGTTAGTACGTTATGTTTCTGCTTTGCAGTTCTCTCACCAAGGAACTCTAGAAAATTGTCTCATAACCCCAAGAGACACATGACATTGCCCGAAATATACACCAAATTCAAGTAAAACCATAAAAACAAAAAATAGCTGCTCAAACCTTTAAATTACTACACACTGGAATTCACATTTCTTATAAGGGGTGCTGCTAGATGGTAACAAATAACAAACAAAGCAAAAGGACTAGCGGACCCCCCACATAGCATAACATTTAAACTTTCAAATGCCAAAATTGGCTATATTTACTTTCAAGCTCCATGTGAGGAGAGGGTCCTCTTAGTTTCAGATTGGAATTCCAATTTGAGTAAGCTAAATCACCAAGCGTCAAGGTGGGACCCTTCGATTTAGTCCCTAACTTTACAATGCCTCAATGGCTACTACCTAACTGCTTTTATACTGTGCTCCCAACAGGATTTTACACAGGTGATTTAACTTTCAAATGCCTAAATGGCTACTGTGCTCCCAGAAGGGATATAACACAGACATTTTAAAGGGAGCATGCTATAGAGGAGCACCATAAACTCCCCAAATTCAAGTAAAACCATAAAACAAAAATAGCTGCTCAAACCTTTAAATTACTACACACTGGAATTCACATTTCTTATAAGGGTGCTGCTAGATGGTAACAAATAACAAACAAAGCAAAGGACTAGCACACCTCCCCCACATAACATAACATTTAAACTTTCAAATGCCAAAATTGGCTATATTTACTTTCAGGCTCCATGTGAGGAGAGGGTCCTCTTAGTTTCGGATTGGAATTCCAATTTGAGTAAGCTAAATCACCAAACGTCAAGGTGGGACCCTTCGATTTAGTCCCTAACTTTACAATGCCTCAATGGCTACTAGCTAACTGCATCAGTGTAGAGTCAGTCTTCTCCATAAACAAACACTTACTGGTTTTAGGGCCGCAGGTGTTAGAACCCTGCGGAAGCAAGAACCTTCAGGCTGGCAATGCTGTTACCAGTAAAGCACAGACAGGGTGCACAGTAAAGCATTTACAAGAAGATATTCCGTTCATTTGGTGCATCACTATCAATTTATTTTCTTCAAAGGCGAAAAGCGCGGGAAGACAAAACATCACCAAAGAGCAACCCTCAGGCAGATGTCAAGCCTCGCTGGCTGCTCCTCAAGGGAAGGGGCTCCGTATCAGCAGCATCAGCTTCATACTGTGCTGATTTAAAGACACGGAGTTCCTTTTTCAAATGTAGAGGAGAGCTACCTTAAACCACTAAACTCAAAAGTTCCAGTTAACTAATGTTGTACAGGTACTGACCTCAGTGCCAGAACATAATAAAATGGTGTAATATAAATGAGCTTCATGGCTCATTATGTCTTTCCTGATTAATCTCTTTCAAATAAATAAATAAAATAATACAAAAGTGCTAAAAAGTCAGCGGAAGAAATGCAAATATCATCTATTAGGCAAAAGAGGACAGATAATGTAACATAACAGACCTCATAAAAACAGTAGACACAGTGTTCAAGGGACTTCTTGTGAGTTCTTTGTCATAGTTTCAAACATTCATTCCACAGTTTTGTCAGTGGGCCAGTCTTTACATAGGGATACCATACAAGTTACCTGTAATAGTACAGAAAAAAATAGCTCTGACAGCAGTACTATAGACCTTCATTAAATTCCTTTACTTCACGTTGGTGCAGTACAACTCCTATCCCAATAAAAACGGCATCCCCTTACCAGGTGGAATAGATCATAGAATACAGTTTTGTTTCTGGTAAGGGGAGAAATGACAGGGGTAATTGGCTGGAATAACTACATGCATTTTAAACCCTTTCTTTAAGATTATGCTGTGCGAAGAGGGACATGGAGATGTTACTTTGAAATTGATATTAAAATAGAAGGCAACTTTGTCTGATGGGGTTTTAAAAATATTTTAGATGCCTTATGGTTGCTGATCATTAAATATATTGTTGTCTTAAATATGAATGACTTAAAAGCACTAGGCATTGATGTCTAATAAACTTCTCAAATAAACCTCCTCAGACAGTTATTACCCCACCTCTGTATCTTTGTGCATTAGAGAATAATAATTTATTAATAGTGTACAGCAGAGCACTGTTCTTTACAGAATTCCATCCCTTTCAGAATGCTGTTGAACCACAGTTCAAAGATCATGGAATGTGGTTATACCCTTCTGTGGTACAATAGCATTCCGAAATCTCTAGAGACTGCACAAGTCAATTTCATTCTGAATGCCAAAGAACCGACTTGCGCACATTTCACATAATACTATACAAAAATTACAGGATGAGCAACTTTTTCCACAAACCGTGTGTTCTACCAACTCAGGATTCTGATTCCCACGGACCTCTTAAGCTTTGCTGTCGAGGTCAGAGTGAATCAGAACCCCTCTGTGGCAGACCACACTGATTGCGCATAGTTCCCCATCCAGTTTTCTCTATATAGTGCAATAGCATCTCGTGTGTTTTTTCTTAATGCACTGGATAACTTTTACTTTGGTGCTGATTCATTTTATAATGATATGTATCTATCATGAGTTAATTTATTCTTCCCAGTGTCTGATGTTTTGATAATTGATGTCTGGTAACTTGCTCATTTTCCTATGAGCACCAATTACATAAGCATTGATTATGGATGTTATAAAACTGCAATGTTTATGGTTCAGTACCGCCTGCTAAGGAAGACGCATTAGAGCCGATACGTAGGGGTATCTGGATGGCAGTTCTTTCAGCACCAATAAATTAGTACTAGTGTGTACTTTGCCTTAAAATTGGTGGAGAAGTGGTTTGGGGAACATGGAATAACGCAAATTCTTTGTTTTCAATGGACTTCGCATTCCCCATTATAATGTGAAGTACTCCACTTCACGTTGTGGGTACTTGGCGGATTCCGTGTTACTCTGAGAACCACTTCGCGGAGCGAATTTTGGCCACTTTGCCCACCACTTGTCTGAAGCCACACCACCTCCACCTTCTTGATCACCTCCCCTAAAAGGGAACGTTCAAAACAGGTGTTCATGAGACGGTCAGGGTCCGCAGTTTTTTTTCAGAAGGGGTCACCACAGCCCTTTTCAGTTCTGCAGATAAAACCCCTAAGTAAGGAAGCATCTGATAATCTCAATGAAAATGGACCCCAGGGATTCCCAGCAACCAATCAACAGCCAGTTAGGCCCAGGGTCTAAAGTACAACAAGTGGGGTGAGACCTAGAGACCATAGGGAGCACCTTCTCTTCTATAGCTGGTCAGAACTCCATCCAGTATGGCACATTGTCTAAGCTTCTCACTGATCGGTCAGTATGGGCATATGACAGACCACATGAGAGAGATCTCAGCTCAAATGGAGGACACCTTGTCAACAAAAAATTGGTTAATCTCATTGCAGTTTGCTGTGGAACAAGTTTGTTTGGACTGCAGACAGGGGTGGGGTTAATCTATCTGCCTATGGTGTGGAAGAGCTGAGCTGGGCGATTCTTGGCTGCAGCAGTTGCCCTTGACAGGAACGTCTTTTTTCAGGGTGATTGTCCGCTGATAGATGCCATGGTGCACCCTCATTGCCAGTCTGTCCCCCTCAGAATGGGATCTCCGCCAAGAATACTCCAACTTCTGTCTCTCTGTCTTCAACCACCAGAGCCCATCACCATATCATGAAGAGCTGCGATGGGATGTTGAGGGACAGATCCGATGAGGTGCCAGGGAGTCCAAGGCAATTGTAAGAGCCATATTATGGCTGTCCATGGCCTTCATGACTCCCAAGGCACAAGTCGACATCATGTCTAAGATGTCCAGTTCCACTAGAAGTTTTCTAGGCTCCAAATCATACTTCTGGTGCCCTTGCATTACAAAGCATGGCCCAAAGAGGATAAGCAGTCTGCTAATGACCACCATCTGTCTGTTAACATACTACAGATCCCTGAGTATTGGAAACGGAAAAAGGGGACACCTTCACTGGCCCCAGTTTACCCTATGGCATCTCCTAGATTTCTCCTACCTGATCTCACCCTCTCCACTGCTCCGTTTCATTTCCGGTGCTATTTTCAGTTACAGTTTGGTTCTGAGACACTGTAAAAAAGTATTTCTTAATAGGTATTTACCTGTTTTACTCCAGTTTTATCAGAGTTTCTTCCTGAAAGTTCACTCCAACTGTTATAGCCTCCCCGTTGGTGAATCTTTTGCATGGGACCAAACCTATGCCATCTGCTAATAGCCACACTGAGTATCCTGGGTGTCTGGTTCCAGATCACTCCAAGGTTTCCCCAGTTCTCCATCTGCACTAAGTTTTAAAGAAATTCAAGGAGAGTCCGCCCTTGAAGATTGAAGGATCTCCTTTAGGTAAGTCCACACCTTTCTGTAACCGGGGTGGCCGATCTGATTTACATCTGACTGAACGTTTCTCCATTCCTCCAAATACATGGCCCCCCTCAGATGGACTGGGTGAAAAGCACCACAACTCTAGTTCTGAAAAGGGGTGCTGGGACCTGTCTGGTTCAGAAACTGTGCACCATAGTGACTATAGTTACCGATGTTGGCGAGAAGTCCGGTCACTTAGTTCCTTGTCCTCGAATGGTTGCAGTGCCAGAAATGCTGGCCTGGGTGGGACCTTTACCTTCCTTAAGCTCATGCACAAGAAGGGTTCCAGTTACCCTGGGTGGGGGGTTGCCTCTACCCACTTCACTTCTATTTGAGTATGAGGTGTTTCTCCTGGTGTGGAGTTAGTTAACTTTGTGTCTACTATTTTACTAAAATTTGAAGTTAAATCCAGAGGTACCAATACACACAATTCCACACTTTCAGTTTAGCATGACAAGTATATGGATTGAGGAATCATAGAATCTGTCATCAGAAAAGTCAGTAGCGCATTATGTTTGCCCATTTCTACCTAACTAATGTTGAATGTGAGTCCTAGGGGCTCTTTACTCTCTCCTCCCCCCTTCTGGTGCGGCCTTTACCAAGCTCTTGTTTCTGTCCCACCTTTGTTTGGATCCTCCCACTAATTTCACACTGACCTAATTCCTGTGGTAATTTATTCTGCCCCTTCACCACCCTCTGTGAGGAAAAAGTACATCCTGATATCTCTGCTAAATCTTCCCCCTGACAGCTTCATGGAGTTGCCCCTGGTGCTTGTGTTCCCACTCAGACTGAATGATTGTGGAATTAATTTAAAGCATTTAGTTATCATTTCATTTTTCACAGTATTTAATTTTAATTTCAGAAATTATTTTGTATTTTAAAAAGTGCTTGATGATTTGTGATAACACATGCCAAACTCTGCTGTTTAGTGGGTAGTTAGAGACTCCGAAGTAGACATCTAGTTGTAAACTATGGGTGGCATTAGTGAATCAGTGAGTTTGCCAAATTTTCAAAATTCTGTAAACGTTTCACTTAAGAGGATATTTTTCTACCCACACAGATTTAGTTAAAAGTATCTTGGCTCTCCATTAAAATAAGTGTGTGGTTTCATTTAGAAAATGTAATCACCCTAATTAGATGCTGTTAATGCACAGCCATAACTCTTCCAGTATCCCTGCCTTCCAATGAGGACTTGCAGGATGAGAAATTAACCCTAACAAAGGACACTAAAAATAACTTACTGCTCTGTTTAATGTGCCGTTTGGTTGCTACATAAATCTGATACGTACAACTTTTCATTCATTAATTTTCAACCATAACCTACTTATGTTAGGGTCCAGGGTCCAACAGGTTAACAAATCTTTAGTACTGTAGCCTACCTAGATACTGTAGACAAGAAGGCATGCATTTACTTTATAGGTGACATACAGCACTGTATGAGTAGCAATGGATGTACCACAGCAAAAAGACAAGACGCGCAAACCTGTACAGATAAAAAAATTAATCATTTTGTTAAAGCTTGCTTATTTTTTGTGTCAGAAGAGTAAAACAGTGGCTTTTGCAGTGTATGTCATTCCCCCAAAGAAAGGTTTAATTTGGTGGATACTCAGATTTTAAATTTACAATCAGAGTCACTACAGGGAAGCAAGGCTGCTGTGAATCCTTCTTTTAATTCATGCCAAGGTATTTTATTTACATCATTTTAACTGGAGTGCTTGATAGTATGAAACATTTTCACTCTGTTGTTATAAATAATGCATAGCCCCTTTGATTTATGGCGGTTGTGAGAGCAACCCTTGACTGTGGTATGTTGTCCTGACTGTATAACAAGTTATAACTAGGGGTTAACAAGGATCTTTTTTTTTTTTACAACACAGTCTCTGTTCCCGTAATGTTGTATATACCTTGCCTATGAAATGGAGAAATTGTAAGGGGGCACTTCTCAATGAAAGAATAAAGAAGAATTGGGGAAACAAAATTATTTCAAATAGTTCTGTTCTATGGGCAGTGAACAAATTTGTTTGAGTTAGGGAACGTTGGCATCTTATTGCAAGAATGTAGGGTTTAACCAAGGCCTGCATGGGCGCATTGCAAACAGAAGAATAATTCTCTGGTACTAGAATAACACTTTTGATATGTTCTTTGATTGGAGTGTCCTTATAATGCATGTTTATTAGTTTAAGTTGGATACGTATGTTTTATTTGTCTATGCCTAGTGATTGTAGAATGCAGTATGTATAACAATTTATGGTGTATGGGAAGGGTTTGTTGTGTATGGAAATCCAAACACTGTCAAATGCAGTTGTGCCTCAGTAGTGACACAACTACTGCAGTACAACCTTTTGTACTGCTGCAGCAGTTACATCACTGAGCAGTCCTGCCAACATAAGATTTGAGCATGGCCTGATCTGAACTCAGCGCGGTCTGACCAAAGTTAGCAGGAATGGCAGTTGATTAAATAGTAATTTAGGAGAAACAGTTGCCTCTTTATCTGGAGGGTGGACTTTCAATGTGGAAGGCAGTCTGGCGAGCAGCAAGATGAGTGGCCTCTACACGCTGAAGGACACCTTTCATCTGGAGAGTGGATATGCTACGGAGAAAGCACTCTGGTGAGCAATGAGAAGAGTGGCATCTACATGTTGTATGGACACCCTGTCAATGCTTTTAGAAGCCACTTAGGTAGACGCCACACTCCTGCTTCGTGGCACTCATACTTCGGGTTGCTTACGAAAGGGGTCACATGGAGTTCTGGGTATTAAATAGGAACTACAACTGCCCTATTAGCTGGCTGTAATTACATGGTCTTCCAGGGCCACCAATGGTGCTGGAATTTGGCTGCTGACCTCTTTCCCTCAGCCCACTTCCCAGTACCTCCCTCCCTCCACCTGACTCCCACACACAGTCCCCCACAGTAAATGACATCATTGCACAGTAAAATAAATCAATAAACAATACAGAACTCCACCCCCAGTACTAACCAGCAGCTGCTCTTAACTGCTGATGGTATCTGCTTGTGCTTCTGCTCCCACTGGCACCTCTGAACTGAGGAAGCGGACTACAGACTCGGCCCTTATGGTGGAGTGAACTTCAACTGCCCTATTGGCTGACTGTAGTTACGTGGTCCGCTGGGACTGCCAGTGGCACTGGAATTTGGCTGCTGACCGCCTCTCTCTGCCCACCCTCTGGTCACCTGACTTTCACACGTAGCCCTCCACAGTAAATCACAGCATTGCAGAGTAAATAAATGAATAACAATTCAGAACTCAGACCCTAGTACCGACTAGCAGATGCTGTTAACTGCTGAAGGCTTCCACTCGCTCCTCTACTCCCATTAGCACCTCAGAACCTGATATCATGACATGCTCAGGAGTTATAGCTGATTGTGTATCAGATCACTGCCTGCTATATCTTATAAGGAGAAAAAAAGTACGCACAGGAAAATAATATTAAAAACAGCAGCTAACTCTATTGTAAAATCAGTGGCACATGTGTTAAACCTTTCATTATGTACTAACAAAACCCCAGAGAGCTGGAAATGTGCCTTAGTGACTCCAGTCTTTAAGTCAGGCAATAGACAGGTTATAACAAATTACAGACCCATATCTATGTTACCAGCCTTATCGAAGTTAATGGAAAAAGCTATCGGTAGACTGCCAACAGAATTAGAGCGTATAGGAATTCTGGACAGATATATCAGTCCATGGCACAGGAAGGGTTATCTGGAGAAAAATGAATGATCTACTGATCAGTACGAATTTAGGGGAGGATATAGTGCAGTGACAGCTTTGATCAGACTGATTAGGCATGTCTGTGACAACATGGACAAAGGATTGCTAACCCGGGGCAGTTTTCATTGACCTGACCAATGCTTTCCGTCTAGTGGGTCATTCGATACTGATCACAAAGCTAGAAATTATAGGAGCGAGTGACTGTACACTGAGATGTTTTGAGGACTATCTCACAGGCCAAAAATTGCTAATCAAAAGAGGTAGAAAAAAATTGCTTTCCAGAAAAAACTATGGGTAATCCAGAGGGCTCTGTCCTGGGTCCGTTCCAGTTCTCCATTTTTGTCAGTCTTCCAGGTGTCTGTAAGGATGTATCCACCATTATGTATTCAGATGATACAGTTTTGTATTGTGCTGGGAAAACTGGGGCAGACCTAGGGGAATGCTGGCAGTGCACCCATAATGACTTGCAGGACTGATTTGTTGGCAATAAGCTATTGCCAAACGAGCAAAAAACTTACAGTTTTCAGAACAAGACAGACTAGAATTAAAAGAAAGTGTGTTAAAAATCCTAGGGTCAGATGGGCAGATGTTGAAGTCCATTGAAAACTATTTATTCAAGCATTAATCTAGCAGATCAAAGGCTGGATTCTCAAAGCCCATGAAAATCCTACAGCTGCAGGAAAAACTCGGCGAAGGTGGGTTGCTTCTTGCGGAACCGCAGTTTTTCCTGCAATTGCGGTATTCTCAAAACAGAAGCCTGTAGGTGTTTTTTCCCTGCAACTGTGGAAAATTGTTACACCTGGTGGGGCTGGGTGTAACATCTCCCGCAGCTGTGATGTACTGAGAATACCAGTCTCGGCTGCTGTGGAGATTTCGGTCCACAACTGGAGTTGTGGTGTGGGACTTAGTCCCAAATTGTTTTGCGAATCCAGCCCCAAGTGCTCACATTCCATGATCACACAAACAAGTTAAGAAACAAAGTGAATTGAAAACTGTTTTCTTTGTAAAACAGCACTTGAATCTGACATCCAAAGTTAGAAAAATAATTGCAAACCAAGTTTAAGTTCCACCTTTTGAACACAAATCTGTTGTAATACGATTTACTTGATAGTGTGATGAGTAAGCACATGGGGGCCTATGCTCTAGTGGATGGGAATTACATGTATGAGGTGCGTATCCCGCCCGTGGAGCTCTGCACCGGTGGACAGGTGGGTGCTGGTATTCCCTAATGGCCGCATGGCCCTGTCCCCTGGCGCGCAGCACTTCACGGGGTGGCTGGGCGGCAGAGTTGCCGTCCCAGGTGGGCATCCAATTAAATGCCCATCCCAGGTCCAACAGTAGATCCCTTGCGCAGTGGGGGGCGTGTTTGCAGCCCTCCCCTGCAGATGTCTGCATGGCCGGCAGCTGTGGAGGTGAGAGGTGGGTAGTGCCACCGGCCATGTCCTGCCCCTAATCAGACAAGGAGGTGTGGGGGTGGTGCCATTAGTATGAGTGTGGGGGGGTTGCAGCAGCCTACCACACCAGCTGGTGCATGGGGAGCCACAGAGGCAGGCAGGAGGGGGTTCATGCCCCTGTGTGTGTGTGTGTGTGTGTGTGTGTGTGTGTGTGTGTGTTTTGGCATACACCGGGATACTGGAGGCTTGGCTGGGTGCTGGGGTCGGTGGCCCCGGGTGGCCACTGGAGGTGGAGCTGGTAGTCCCCTTGGTGTGGGACAGATGCGTGGAGCGTATAGGGTACTTATAGCAAGGTTTCCCTGCATACCGGCTGCCCTCCTACATGCCCAGGTGAGAAGCTCTACGTGGCTTTGTGCATGACGCTGGTGCTGGCATGTCCCCACCCATCCCTGCCGTTGTAGTCTGTGTGAGTTGGGGATCAGTGCATGGGGGCTGCACATCCCCATAGTGCATTCCGTGGGGGCGGGCAATGGGTCTCTTGAGTGTTCGCGCCTCTCATATGCGGGGCGGAGGTGCTCCCCACCTTCAAACATAGGGGCCATAGTTACTTACAACAACATACAGCATGTAGATTTGCTACAAGGATGGCCAGAGTTACTCACCATTGTGATTTATATCAAGCAGTTGGTGTTTTGTCTCCTTTCGAAAGGATTTATCTGAATGCCGTTGCTTTCATACAAAAATTATTGGTTGCTGATATTCCTAAAGATTTTAGCAAAAAGTTTAAACTTTCAGATAATCTGAAATCATTGCATAAAACTTCCATCAAGCAATCTAAAAAAAAAAGGATGAAGATTGAGACAACTGAAAGCTCTTTTTTTCTCATTGCAGACTTAGGTTATAAATAGAGCCATTGAACTAGGATTAATACCAGTTACAAAATAAAACTTCAAAGACTATTTATGTGATAATGCTACCTGTAACTGTTTCAGAGTATGACATTTGCTGTTGATTTTTAGACACAAACTGTATTTAGTAGGGTATAATTATGTATATTGTATGTATCCAGCTTATGTATATGATGTGTTAAGTTTGTAAGTGTTCTAGTTTCCCTTTTGCGGTACCCACTCCTTCCCTAGGCGTGACTGAAAATTTAATCTTTTTGATCTAGTCGATGTTCCTGGTAAAACGAATGAAATGAAATGAAGAATAAGGTAAGCCCTTAGGGGAGGGGGTTAAGTAATATCATACGACAGGTATCTGCTCTAAGCCAATCACATCGCAGAATACCTGCCAGTTATTCTCCCACAAAGTACCCCAAGAGAAACCCAGAGTCAGTTATTGAACTAAACCCCTCCCACAGAGTCGGTTATTGAACTAAACCCCTCCCACAGAGTCGGTTATTGAACTAAGCCCCTTCCACAGTCGGTTAATCAAACATTTGCCACACTTAGTCAGTTATTCAGGTGATTCTTGACCATAACCTGCCGGCCCCTGTCACTAATCCCTCTCAAAGAATGTTGTGCTGCAGCACATGAAAATACCTCTCTTTAGAGCTCAAAAGGCTCATTTTCTTTTTCTTCACTGTATCTGACCATGACCCCCAGCGTGTCACTCGCTCCCTCCACTGCCATGGATAACTAGGCTCCAGTCAGTTCAGTCAGATACATTATTGCTGCTACAGTCGACCCCCCATGCCCCACACCAAAACAATTAGGCAGTACTAGAAGCAGTCCAATAGTTCAGACGGTACAGATCACAGTAAACTTGACTTTCATTTCATTTGAGCTGCAGCTTGCAGTCACCTGACTCCTAACAGTCCCCTGGCCCAACCAGCCAACCAGCTCACACCCACCTGCCGTGCTGAACCTGAAAACTTCCACAATGGACCACATTCTTATTCCATGGCACATCAGATTTTTTCACTGTTGCCAGTCTCTCCGGAGTCCCTCTGCCTCAGTTGCTGGCAGGCAGATACTGATAGCCGCACGTGCTCCCCCATCATTAAGGTGCGCTTGCTGGCATTAATTCTGAAAGGAACGAACGAAGGAGTTTACAGTCCTCCCGCTTTCTCAGACCTGGGTGCTTAGGAAAAAAAAAATCCTAAACTCACTCCAACTCATATAATAGTAATAACATGCAGTGAGTTGGAGTATATTCATAATAACTGGTTTATGTGGAGATTAAACACCTCGGCTTGGCCTCGGCATTTAATCACATACAGAAGCCGGTTATTGCTTTGTATACTCCAACTCACTGCATGTTATCACTTAAATAAATCAATAAATCAATGCTAAAACAGTCGTTTACTGGCTGAATATGGCAACTAAAGGCTTCTGGAAGGATTAATATTAAAGATCGCCCTGCAGTACAGATGTAAGCCAGTTAGCTTGCAGCATATGTGAAAGACCCATATCATATATAGCAGAAAGCTGTACAGTATCACGATGCAGTGGAAGTGAAAACTCTCGTAGAAACTTGTTACGTTCCTCAGACTAGGTTCTGTTATTGTGTGTGTGTTTTAATTGACTGTTTGGGACCCTTCATTTATTCCTCAGACACCTCTTTGGCTGTGGTTTGGCCCAGGCCCCTAACATATCTTAGCTGAATCCCCTGATTATAAATATGGAATATGTGGTGAGTGACATGATTATTTGTTAAAAAATAAATGATTAAAGTATACCAGGCCTTGCAACTAGCATGCTGTTTTTAATGGACAGCTAATCCCAAGTAATCTATTTAATTTCTTCTGCATATTTCATGTGTGGATTTAGGTTAAAACATGGAAAAGCTATAAAAGGTATAGCTGCTGTTGTCTAAAGTACTGAGTTTAGTTAGAGACAGCAAGAGAGTATCTTCTCTTAGCAAACTACAAGAACTGCCAGCAGCAAAATAAACAGTTGAGAATAATCGACTGAGTGTCACTTTGTATAAATAGCAGAATTAACAGTAAGTGCCACGTAAATCTTAGGACATTTAGGAAACATTATGTAGACAAGGTGCTTATTCATTCATGCATGGATTGCGGTGTGTGTACTGTCATTTTCTTAGTGCATACATACACAGTTGCTTTAAAATATGTATATTTATCAGGGACTGTTGTGTCAAACACAGCAAATTATCCTAACCATTTAAAAGTCCAGGGCATGCGAACAAAATAAAAACAATCCACAAAAGCTCTACGGGGTTATTTATAGTCAAAGGAACGATGCAGACCATGAAATCTGACTGCAGATACACAGTATGTGCAAGTGCTTTGACCCTTGGTGCAGTGTTGTTAGGTGTTTGTGTACCTGACAGCTATTCTCAGGTTTGGCACTGTGCTTGCAGGGCAGGTGTAGAAACTTGAAAAATTTAAGGTAGGACAGAAAAAAAATGTGCCTATCTGGTCCCATAATCCTAGCAGTTACAGTTAGGAAAAGGTTTTGTTCAGGCTACTGAACTGTAGTTACACATGTGTGTATTGAACATATCTATGCGACTGTACTTGCGTCTGCTCCTTAACTGTTTCAATAGTGAGCTTACCTCTCAGAAAAATAATGTTTCCTTACACTGTTGTAGACCACTTCCTCCTCTTAGCTAAGTCTCATTGTCATATATCCTTATTGTGCTTTCCTGTGGCAACATTGGTGGCCCTCATTGATCCTGTATCACTGAGGCTTACTATTTTGAACACCTCAACCATACCCCGTTTCAGTCCTCCCTCGTCCAATGTGAAGAGTCCCATATCCTTGAGACTGTCCTTGTATGTTTTATTCTTCAACCTCCTGATCCATTTTGTGTAGTACCTCTTTACTGTACCTTTTCCTTTTGTGTTGCATGGGTTCCACCATTACACACAATATTCTAGTTTGAAGACAGCTCAAGGCCCTATATAACAGTAAAATGATTTACTTTGAGCTTCTCTCCGTTCAGCAACCTACTGCTGTAGCGGTCTTAGCTCGTATATTGACATGTCATCTTTATTGTGTTGTTTATTTGTTTCATTCATGTATTAATTAATTTATTAATGAAGAATGCATTTTATGTTGTTTTCCCTGTGCAGCGCCCTCAGCCTTTGGAAAGGGTGCCATATAAATAGACATTGTCTTGCCTAGTCCTTATTTATGAATCCCAATCTCCTGTTTACATTATTTTCAGCTGCCAGATATTGACTGTATGCCTTGAGGGATTTGTCTCTTTTAACCCTAGATCCTTCTGCTGAGCCAGCTTAGTTAATGTCATCCCCTTTAACCTGTCATTCCTCTGCTTTACCCTGAGGGCATTATACTACACTAGCCAACACGGAACTTCACCTGCTAGTTTTCTGCTTATTTTGCTAGCTTAATTATACATGTATTATTATGCATCAGGAGTTATACAAGGCTATTGAGCCGAGGCTCATTTTCGGTAGCATCTTGTGGTAACAATATAAGACTATAGTTGCAGGTAAGGTACACAAAAAGGGTTACAGTTATAATCACAGCACAGTGATATAGTGCCATTTAGTAAAAGCAGTATCTTGTACATTGTAGACAGTACAGTCAGCATTAAACTTTAATTGAAATGAGTTGTTAGCTAGTATGAGTGTGAGTTGATTTTCAATTGGTTGGTGGTTTTTACTACAGGTTGTCTGATAAATAAGTTTAATCAGTTGTTAACCGATTTTCTCTTTTTCTAATATTAATGATTACATCCCAGACTGGAAAACTGGTTTGCACTTTAGTGCATACTGGATAATTTCAACATTTAGAGTTAGCAGTAAATTGAAAATGGGTTTATTAAACCGAATGACAACTCCATATCAGTGAGCCCATTTCAAAGTTTAATGCTGACTGACTGTTGGTACAGTACACTCAGAGGTGATAGCAAGATCACAGGTAGTGCACCTGAGCAGAGAACCATGGTACCAGCGTTGAAAAGTGCAGAAGAAGATCCATGTTCAGCCAAAGCTAGTAAACAGATGTTTACCCATGGCACTCAGTGTAGTGGGGCACATAAGGCGAATGCCTACCAAAAGAACATAGATATGATCTTGTAGGCCTAACATTTAGAATGTTACTTAAGGGGATTAGATGTTAGACAGCTATAAGTGAATTGCAGGAGCTGTAGCTGTGTACAGTTTGTTTAATTTATAAAATTTCTATAACGTGCACCTCCAGGGCTCGGTTTGCCTGTACAATATATATGATAAGTAAATCAGTCATAAATAACATAAAACCAAGAATACATCACATACTGTACGTTCATACAAATATCTTTCTATACTACAATTACACAGATAAAACAACCAAAGCAGCAGATGTAGTTAAACACCTCTAGTTAAGCAATCAAATGCTGTCAGCAGTAGATAGTTTTTTAATTTCTTCAACAGTTGAACAGTATCCAGGACATCCGCCCTAGTTTATAATATATGTAACAGTGGTAGGTGTCCCTTGGGACCTGAAGGACATGTCTAACAAGCTTATTAAAAAGCACTTCCAGCAGCCATCCAGTGGCATAGAGAACTGAGGTGCTGGCACTTTACCTCCTGCCACACCTGCAACCTGGATTCAGAAACAGACGCAAGTAACTCGGGGGCTGGCCTGAGGGAGGGAAGATCAAGCATTTGGAGGACAGCTCTCCTCCCTTGGGGAGGGGGGCTTACATGACCCGACACAGTACTGCCACCTGGAGGTGTCCGAGTGGCAGTACAGGTCTGGGTATGTTAGGAGAGATGGGCAACGTCTAGGCATGTTGGGACATCTCTGCAGAGGTGGAGCTTGTCTGCCTAACCATTGCACAGTGGGGTATTGGGGGACCCTAAGTAAGGAGGGGAAAAAAACACTGGCTACAGGATGAAGTCCAGGCCCTCGCAGGTCCTCCACCAGTGACTGGACACACTGCCACATTCCACTAGATGGGACATTTAGCAAGTATGGTAAGTCCTAAAGAAGCCAGGTGATGGGACTGGGGGGCCAGACAGATGGGGGCTTGCCAGGGGTGAATATCAGCATAAAATGTGTCTAGAAAAAAAAACACATCCAGCTTATTTAGTTGGGTGACTGTGGCTGAACCAAGAATAAAACTGCTGTAGTATAATGTGGGCAAAACCCAGAGCTTAACCCTTTCCCATCTCATGGTGACCTTTTAAAGATGACCACCATGCTGGGCAGGCTGTAAGCAGCAGTGGAGCAACCGCAAGAGGTTTTTATATATTTTATGCGTTTTCGTTATTTCCTTTGTTTTATTTCATCGCTTCGTTTTATTCATTTTTATTTTATTTTTGTTGTGTTCATTCAACGGTCCTGGTGAATGGTACTGACTCTATTTGGCTTATATGAGGAAAGAGATCATCTCTGGATTATCCCGAGTGTGACTACTGGCTGTTGAAAGGCACTGAGAGGGGCTGTGACTGAGATCAAAAAGCCGGTAATCAGAGTGAAACTCTCGTGACCGGGCGGTGAAGCGTGGAATAGATTTGGAGTTTGTATTTTCCCATCTCAGTAGAGGAAGGAGCTGAAGTTGACTGGTCTCTCATTGAGAAACTGCCCCTCCCATTAAGGAGATAGAATCTATGGGGCAGCAAGTCGGTTGATTCCCCCTGGGAGGAATTTTCTCTTGGCCCCTTGATCCGACCCAGTGGTGTGCCGTGGGCTTGCCGCTGTAGGATGGCCAGCTTTGTAGTGCTTCTGTTTCTACTAAACGGCAGCTGGTGGGCTGCCGTGGGGCAGAGCGGGTCTGGGGAAGGGTTTCGTGGCTGAGTGAAGTTCAGGGGAGGCTGTTGAAGTTGTCAATGTCGACTGGGAAAAATCTATTTTGTCTTCAGGTTGGAACGAAGATTTCGAGGAGACATGAAATAAAGCCGGTTTCTTGAATCTGTGAGGTTTCACCATTAAACAGGGAGTGACAGTGGCGGGTTCATATGAAATAACTTGAATTGATTCTTGACTGTGAAGTAAAAGTTTGATTAAAGAATTGACTTGGGATTTTTATCGTTGGGAATCATTATTGGTTTTGACCCTCTGTGGAAGTGAGAGCCCACAAGAGGAACTGAATTTTTCATGGCTTCCCTGGATAAAATTGTTTGAGAAGAAATAACAAGATTGACCAGGACATTTGAATGAATTGAGACTCTTTTTTGGTTGTGTGAATATTTTACTTTAAGTAACTGTTTATTTTATTTATTTTGTTTATTTTGTGTTAGTTTAGGTAGGTATTAGTGTCATAATTTTGCATTATTCTCCCCTTGTGTGTGAGAGACAGTGAGTGGGATTTGTACATTTTTCCTCTTCCCCCCCACTTTGGTAGAGAGAGTGGAGGAGTTGCCATCTGAGTGTGATTTGTTTTTTTTGTTAATAGTTGTTTACTTTATGTTTTTTGATTTAAGTAGCGTGTGGAGTGGTTTTATTAAGGGGGTATATTAAGAAATATTAATTTAGTGGGTCTTTTATAATTTAGTATTATTGATAAGATTTAAAAAAATGTGTTGGGCTAGTAAAAACACAGTCAGGCGGTATTCCCCCTCAAGACTGAGGGATCTCCGACCCTTTGAGTGTCCTGCACTTCCTTCGGAAGTTTACAGGAGATGCCGAATATTTGGCATTTCAAGACGAAGGAGTGGGGGGAATAGGAGATTCTGGAACTCTTGTGGGGGATGGGAAAAGAGTGGGCGGATAGAGACAGTTGGAACCAGGAGGCACCCTGTGGCGAAATGGATACAGGAGCGAGCTCCATCATGTCTTGTACCCATACCCAAGGGCACTGACTTGGTCAGACAGTAGGTGGAGTCATCCTTAGAGTCTCGTCCCTTTTGGGTGGTGTTAAGCAATGCTAGATCTATCAGAAACAAGACTGCCTTGGTAGCAGATCTTGTTATATCTGTGGATTTAGCTTTCATCACTGAGACCTGGCTTGATGAAAATACAGGCCCCATTTTGGAATCCGCAGTTCTGGCTAGGTTCTCGGTGATTCACCACCCGAGAGTGGACCGTAGGGGCAGGGGAGTTGCAGTCTGTTTTAGACAGGAACTGGACCTCAGGGAGATACCAGTTGGATGTACCAACTCCTTTGGGTGTGCTGTGGGTGCAGGTGCAGACTTCAGGATACTTCTCGTTTATCGTCCACCAGGTGATTGGAGGGAATTCCTGAGGGAGGTTGCTGACTTCATCGCCGAGAGGGTATTGGAATCCCCCGATGGTTAATTCTGGGGGATTTCAATGCCTGGGTCAACAATAAACTCGCACCGTTTGGTCAAAACCTCCTCCAATTGATGGACTCATTGGGCCTGACACGGGTTATTACCTCTGCAACCCATCAGGGGGACACTCATTGGATTTGATATTACATCTGGGGATGGAAGTCTCTGATGTGGACGTGGAGCCCATCAATTGTTCTGACCATCATGCACTGAGGTTCAGTTTCGCAGCCCCCCAAAAGAGGCCTACCCCAAAGGAGATTGTACAGTTCCGTCCTTTGGGAGGAGTTACCTCAGAAGGCCTAATGACGGAGCTGGACTTCTCAGGATTTCCAATGGATAGCACTGACCCAGGGTCCCTAGTGCCAGCCTATAACAGGACAGTTGTGAGGGCCCTAGATGTCATTGCTCCAATCCGTGTTCGTCCCTGTACTCTCCACCTAGGGGCCCCATAGTTTACCAAGGAGATCCGTGGGTTGAAGAGACAGGACCGAAGACTGGAGAGACACTGGCAGAAAACTCACATGGAAGTGGACAGGCGTAGACTGTTAGATCATTATAAGACCTATCAGTTAGCAGTTTCCCATAAGAAGACAGAGTTCCTGTCCAGGGAAATTGCTACAGCGAGGAATAGACTGGCCCAGCTCTTCCGGACTGTGGACAGATTGTGCAATCCAGTCTTCAGTCTGGTCGAGTGTTGTCACAATTACAGTGTGAGGAATTTGCGATGTTCTTCGCTGATAAGATGTCCACTATCAGGGATGAGATCAGCCAGCGCCTTCCCATAGGATCTTGCAGTGATCAACCGAGGGGCACAAATAGCCAACTGACTTGGTTCACCTTCAGTCAACCGGCAGTCATGGATATAGTGAGGATCATCCAGACTTTGCAGCCTACCTGCTGTAGATTGGATCCGGGCCCTACTCACCTACTTGTGGGGTGTGTAGAGGTTATTGGTCCGATCCTTACTGGGATAGTTGCAGTATCACTGGAGAAAGGGATCTTTCCTAATCCCTTGAAGGAGGCATAGTACGCCCCCTTTTGAAAAAATCCTCCTTTGATCCCGACTGCCCAGAAAACTACAGACCGGTCTCGAATCTTCCCTTTTTGGGGAAGATTGTCGAGAAGGTGGTTGCATTGCAGCTGGAAGACCATTTAACTATCCGCAGTATCTATGACCCTCTCCAGTCTGGCTTCAGGAAAAGGCATAGTACTGAGACGGCTCTTGTTCGGGTACTAAATGATCTCCTGATGGCAAGAGATCAGAGAACTCATTCTATCTTGGTTCTTCTTGATCTTTCAGCAGCGTTTGACACTGTGGATCATGGGGTGCTGCTCGATTGCCTGTGGTTTTTCTGTGGACTAAGGGGGGTGGTCCACAGTTGGTTTAAATCTTTCCTGCAGGATAGGAGTCAGAGAATAGTGTCGGGGATTCATTCTTCGGCCTCTCACTGTCTACACTGTGGGGTGCCACAGGGTTCAGTGCTGTCCCCCATGTTATTTGCGGTGTACATGCTTCCATTGGGGGACATTATAAGACAGTGTGGGTTGAAGTTTCATTGCTATGCCAATGATTCTCAACTCTGTATGTCTTTTGTGCCCGAGCGAGAGTGTGAGTCAAGTACACTATTTAACAACTGCCTCCTGGAGATACAGAATTGGATGAGTACCAATTGGCTGAGGTTGAATCCGGGAAAAACAGAACCGGGTGGAACCGGGGGTGAGGATGTCAGGTTCATGGGCGGGAAAACCCTCAGGTTTATTTCTGGGGGAGACCCCGCTTATGGCATCTGGCCAGGTATGTAACCTTGGTGTTATATTTGATGAGGGCCTGACCCTGAGGGCGCAGGTGTCGTCCGTGGTCAAAACATCCTTTTCCATCTAAGGAATATAGCACGGGTGAAACACCTGGTTCCATCAGAGGATCTTCCTACCCTGGTCCATGCCTTTGTTGCCAGTCATCTTGATTACTGCAACGCCCTTTATCTAGGGCTGCCAGGAGTGGATAGTCGCCGCTTGCAGCTGGTGCAAAATGCGGCAGCTAGGCTGTTGACTGGAAGCCTATGGTCCAACCATTTAACACCTGTGCTTCACGAGTTGCACTGGCTGCCGGTACAGTGGCGGATCACTTTCAAGGTCACGTTGATGACCTATAAAGCCCTACATGGGTTGGGTCCCCACTACCTGGAAGAACTCCTGACTTCTTACTGCCCCTCCCGCTCCCTCCGCTCCTCTGGCGAGGGATTGCTAGAGATTCCCAGGGTAACTTTAAAAACATCTGGTGGAAGAATGTTTGCCTTTATGGCTCCTACCCTGTGGAATTCTCTACCTTGCTAGATACGAAATAGCCTGACTGTGGAGGGCTTTAAAAAAGCCCATAAAACCTTTCTTTTTAATGAAGCACTTCATTAATGTAAATTAAATTGAAGTTGCTATATATAAAATGTTATTTATTATTGTGGTTTTAATGCTGCTTATGTAATTTTGTAAAGGTGCCCTGAGCTTGGGAAGGGCACCTTATATAAATAAATTTTTACTTACTTACAATAAATGGATCAGCAACAAAAGCAGAGCAAGTTTGTCTAAGTCCTCTTTTTAGCTTTTCCCTGTCTCTTCAGTGGTATCATCTGTGAATTTTGAGATGTAGTTTATGCATCCTTTTCCACATCATTTATGAAAATATTGAACAGAAGCAATCCCAGCACCTGAACTCTGTGAGACTCTACTTGCCACACAACTTCACCCAAAACTTTGTTCTTGTTAATTTCCTCCAAAAGAGAGAACACTTGACCCACAGATTGACTGGGGTGATTAACTGCATGAAAGAACAGGCTGATGAAAACCTGTGACATTTATAACATGCGTAAAGTACGAAATTCTAGGGATCACTATAGAATGAATGAGATGCACAGTAGCCTGGGGAGGATAAAGACTGTTAAGGAAATAAAATTGCAGGGAAAGAGATTTTTACATAACAGAAAACCAAACATGCCATTTTCATTACAGTTCTGAATTCATCTGCCTACAGCTGTCATCATTGCTTGACAGTTACTAATAATTAAAGTTGACACTGTCATCCCTTTTTGTATGCAGATTATTAACTTACCCCTTAGCACTGGTGATTTTCCTGCTAATTTTGAAATGGCAGTGGTGCCCGCCATTTTGAAAATGCCCTCCCTTAATTTCAAGGCTTACTGATGCTTCCACCCAATTACACTGTTAGTATTGCTTTCCAAGATCTTGAAATGAGTTGTTGCCCAGTTTCTTCAATATTCAGATTCTCAGTCACTTCTAAAAATGCCTGTAGCCTGGTTTCCAGAAGGGCGGCGCTACTGAAACAGCCCTTGCTTTTGAAAGTAAATAGTAATATTCTTTTTGCTGGATGCTAGGACCTTTTCACAGTCCTGATTTTGCTAGACTTTATATCTACATTTGCAGCACTTTGCCACCGGGTTTTGTGTGACTGGTTGGCTTTTGAGGCTGGGGTGTCTGGCATGACTTTATCCTGATATAAATCCTATTTGCCAAATTGTTCTTTTTAAGTGTTATTTGGGTATTGTTAGCTGAGTCCCACTGTTCTCCTCTTGTGTCCCTATAGGATCCATTTTTGGCTTCTTTCTGTGCTTGTATATTGCCCCTTTAAGTAATTTTATCAGATCTTTTAACTTTTTCTTTCATCGTTATGTGGATGAAACACAGATGTGTATTTCCTTCCTAATTTTTTCCTGCTGCTGTTGTTGAGAGCCTTGATGAGTGTTTAAAAGCTGTTTAACTTTGGTGCTCCCAATATGTCCTCAGAATTAACCCAGATAAAACTGAAGCCCTTCTTATTCCCCCTCTGTAAGCCACGTCAGATTCCTACTTAGCCACCTTGTGTTCAGATCATAAGCTAAACGTAGTTCCCTGTAAGCTTCTCTTCTAATACAGTTAAGACCTTGACCATCTACATGGGTTCTGATTTTTCTTACAGTTCACAGAGCTCAAGTATTTTAAAATCCTGTTGGTTTTATTTAATTAATGTTATGCACTCTGGAAACTATTTGACTCAAGAGGCTGCCAAAATGATTGTACATAGCTTGGTTATTTACAGGTTTGATTATTGTAACACTCTGTTAATTACTGCGGTTTACCTGCCTCACAAATGGCCCTTCTGTGGCACATTCATAATGCAACTTCCAGCCTGATAGTTGGTGCCTCTCAACATGCACACATTACTCCCCTTTGTTAGGTCTGTGCACTGGTGCCCACTTCATCTTAGAGTTCAATTTAAAATTGGTCTTTTAGTTTATTGGATGCATTGTACTGGGAGCTTGTCTCTTGCCTTCAGTGGTACGTACCCTCCTACCCACTTCAGTCTTCTGATGAGGTTTTATTACCGGTCCCAAAATCAGATTTATGATAGCCTCAACAATGTGTCTTTCTTTGGTTGGACCAATGCTTTAGAATTCTCTACCCCTCTATGGTCACAAATCTCCCACTGTTTTGAGCTTCTGAGGTGCTCTTAAAACTTACTGTTTAACAATTTGTAATTTGTATTGGTTTTATTCTTATTTTGTGACTTATTTGTGTTGACAATTCTGTATTCTTATGATGCACAGCACAACGATACTTGTGTAAATTGTGCTTAATAAATAATAGTAATTATTCGGATATACAAGGAAAAAGAACTTGTACAGTTGGTGCAGTGGAATTACGGGACTCTGGCTACCCGGGGCCCAAAGGCCTCTGGAGCTGCAAACCTCTCATTATTCTGGCACTGGTTTCCTGCTTCCTTTGGAACCACACTATTGGGGGCAGGCTACGGGTGTGGTCTGCGAATGGTGTCTTGTGGACGGCAGATACAAGTGGGACTTGTCAACAGACAAACCATGGAAACCGTAGGAATTACAGTCATAGTCTGAGAACAATATTGTATAAGTAAAAAAAAACTTTTAAATTGTTAATGTATTTGAAAAGGATCTGGCTAAAGCGTACACTCCTTTGGCATTAGCATCTTATAAGATGTACTGTACTAACATCAGCTACCAGGAAAGCATACATAAAATCAGTCGTGTCCTGTAGATTTTCACATGCTTTGATGGCATCACTGACAGATTTGCTTTAGAATGCTGAATAGTGTGTTTTTCTGGTTCTTTTTCAAATAGTTGTCATTTCTAAAATGTTTGATACACTTAATTTAATTTTAAAAACTATTGTATTCTCAAGTGTGTGACACACTCTATTGTTAATCGTGTGACAGACTCTTAACTCTAAACAGATATTTCAGCCGTGAGTTCTTATTCTGTCTCCCAGTTAGCCAGGTTCTGAATAGGAATTGGTAAGTTGAGCTGGCAAGTATAAGTGGCATTAGACAATTATAGGAATTCTGAAATGGAGTGCCAAGTTTTAAAACCCAAATGTAAATTAAGCAGCCCAGGTTTGGTTGGAACATACGAGTCATGTTTTTAGCTTACAGCAGTGATTATACTCTGGAAACCTGACAAAACAAAACAAAAAAAAGTTCTGTTTGGCATATAAGAAGAAAATTGCTTAAGTGAGATTTATCATCTGACTCGTTTTGAGGGTGATAAAAACTTTCTGAAATATAAAGTCTCCCCAGACTGTTAAAGCAATGGCTGTGCTTTGTGTTAACCTGCAGTATATGCAGTTCAAGTTTACTATTTTCTTCCCTTGACATAGATTTCCTTAGACTAGTTTTCTTGGCAGAAGGGAGTCTAAGCTGCATTAAAACATTATGCCTTGTTGTTTTCAGAGATACAGTGTATTCTGTGGTAGTAAAATTTACATTTACAACCAAATCTTTATCCTTTTCTTTTGCTTGAAATCATTTCTTTCAAGACACCAGATTATTACTCCTTCAGCACTCCTTCAGGTTTTTTCTCTGCATTGTTTAAAAGCCTACTTATGTGCCATCTCTGAGGTGATTACTAAGACAAATTCACAAAGTCATTTCCTGAAGTGCTTGCCTCTACCTTTGTGCCTTATTACTTTGCAAAGACACACTGACAGGCGGAGAATTCCCAAAAGGCACCTGATGAATCACAGCTCTTGTGTTCTCTGCCTAAAGTCACTAATAAGTACCTCAAGCTTCTCACTGATGAGAACATCTGTGTTTTCAAAGACACCTTCCTCCTATATGATAATTGTCGCTGCTTTTCCACCGTTAAACATTGATCCTGTGAATTATTCGGAAAGGTTAATCAAGAAAGGCAAACGTCACTTACAGTCTTGAAAATATTGTGGTAGCAATGCAAACAAACTAAATGTAACATTTCGTTTCTAAGGGTGCTGCTGATTATTTTTTAATTGACTTGTTACGTCTGATGTCTTATCTTTTAGGAAAGTAGATATAAAGAAGATAATGTTGTTTTAAATGTATAGAATAAATGTTGAGCACCTGTGGATTGCAAGCTTGTAAATCCATCAAGGGTTTTAGTGACACAGTGTGGCTGAGTGGTTTTTAAATGTCACGAGAACCCATCTCTGACCTGGAATTATCTTTATAGAATAAATAACTTGAAATGCTTACGTGCTGCACACATGAAACTACCTATGTTGCATGCGTGCTGCAAGCACGTATTTTATGTTAAATTGCAACTGAGTGCATGCATGTGGCTTATGTGCAGCAAGCAAGTGGTCACTGTATGAAACTACATCTGTAGTATGCATGCTGCAAGCATGTAGTTTATGTTAAATTGGAACCAAGTGCATGCGTGCAGCAAATATGTGGTCATTGTTCAACTGCATGCATCTAGCACACACACATACCTGCACGCATATGTTACAGTATGCTTGTACCTCAGTACGAATCTACACACATATGGCATGCTTTTTTTTTTCTTTTTTTTACTTTGTGCGTGTCTTCACCACCCCCCATATCAGCTGTGTCAAGATGGCTGTTCCAAATACTGCTCTCTGATTTGACAAACCAGGTCTCCTGCCATGCCTATATACTGTATACTCATAAATGCATGGTGCTGCATTTCCTAAGCCCAAACTTTCAATACCGAGCCATATAAGGGCAATAAGTTTTCACTCCAGGGTGCTGCATTTGTCGGATATAGGCACTTCTTTGATGTGTGTTGAGTAGTATTCGGCCTCCCGCCTCATACCTCAGCACACACTGGAGTTGTGCTTATATCTCTTAGTGAACGCACACCCTGTCATCTGGTACTGCCCACTTGGTGTTCATGCAGTCTGTATACAACGTTATTATAGCAAGCCCCAATACCATAAATTAGCACTAACAAAACACTACATCTGCACATATGAATATAGTGTATGCATACAGGTTACTTTCCACTGCAGTCTTTGTACATTATATGTAGAAGTGTTATGGAGTGTGCCTTTCTGCAGTAGGATAGCATTCCTCATGCCTCTTAGCCTATCCTGCCAAGTGCCTTACACAATTGTTCACCCTCCTGAGTCCAAGCTGCATCTTACAGTAGCCCACCCTGTTGCATTCCCCCTTTACTTAAGCTCACTGCCCAATTTTGGTGATCCTTTCGCTGACCTGTATCACTACCAACTAACCCGCTGCCCAGCTTTAGTGACCTCTCTAGGAAAATAAAGAAATAAACAAAAAAATAAGATTGAATAATTGTACTTGTGATAAAATAGCAACTGCGGAAAACAGCACTAAGGCGAAATGTTACCACACTTCCACCTTGCAACTCAGTCATAAATATACACACTTGGAGTCCTGTGGAGGTTTGCACAAGGTGGGATATTTGGTTTGTTGAGGGAAGGGCCATATTCAGACTTGTGTTCATGGAGAATGTTACTCAATAGTCAGCCTGAACTGTGATGCCAATTAAATACGCCCAGCTGAAACACACTCAGGGCCCTCTGACTTTCCCTCTGCTCTGATCCCTGATAACTGATAGTCTGACCTACCTGGCTGGTAACTGGCAGGCTGCAAAGTTGACTGGTGAGTAGTAGGATGCTTAGCGCACAGATGACTGGCATTCGCATCCTGTCTAAGACTGATTAGCGAGCAGATGACTGGCAGAATGGTTAGCTTGCTGGCTGTGTTGGAAAGAGAGAACAATGGTAACATAAATGCTGTAAAACAGACCCTTCCACTCAAACAGACATTAAAGGGGAACTGTCATCAACAGTCCATAAAAAGCTAATTTGAGTGACCCATTGTATTTATGTGTGAGTCTTTGCAGTCCAAAGTTATTCATATGTAAATCAGCCTGTAATTAAGGGCTGGGGCAGCCATATGTTTCAGGCTCCTGACATGAAATGATGTCAGCGAGGAACTTAGCCCTCCATTTACTGTAGGTTAAACAGGAAATCATCTGTTTAATTATGTGTATTTTAAGGTGTTATTACAACAGTTTCTAAATTTGTAATAATTGTTCTGTATGTGCATTGAAACTAGTAAGTTATCACCTTTACATTTCCAACTGTTAGTAATACTAATCCATCTTTAGGATTGCTTTAACCTCTAGGCTATACTGCCAGCTGATCATTAAAAACTACACATCTCTCAAGGCTGGCTCTGTGGTGTCAACAGGTATTTGGGCCCCATATCAGGATTTTTAAACCCTGGCTGTGTTCATGTCAGTACAGATTTCTGGGGCTGCCACAGCACCAACTTCTGTCTTATTCCATTCCCTCTCTAACAGCCTTTTCTCTTACAATTTTGGGTGTGAACTCAGGTCTACAGATGCAAATGTTGTTACTTACCTACTGGCCTGGCATCATGAAGCCAGCCTTGAAATGTGTCATTAGTGATTTACAGCTGGCAGTATACCCTAGAGGTTAAAACCAAGTGCTGTGAACAAGCTTCTTTCATCCAACAGAATGTGTTTTTATTCCAGCATGCTCTTCTTGTATATTGTGTGGCCAGAACAAGTCTGTGGTCCCGAAACACACCCATAAATAAGCTGTAGTTGTGTGCCTTTCCTGGACAAAGACAGTAAAAACTATCTGAGCATGTGTTATGATTCTGAAAATATTATGCTCTTTCTATCCAGATTTGACTTGAAATAAAAAAAAAAAATGGGACACCATTAATAGTGTATTAATTGCAAAAACACATAGATGGACAACATTGTTAAAACATGCATAATCGGAACTGCATTAATAAAATATAGAATAATATATGGGTGGGTGTAACCAGAATTTCACACACACACACACACACACACACACACACAGTGTAGGATGCTACATTAACCCCGAGGGCAAAGTCCAAGGGATTTATAAAAACATCCCACACCAAGGGTGTGTACAAAATTTGTTTTTTACACACACCACCCATGTATTATTTAATTTAATTAATGGTGATATTTTTTTTCCCTTTCAGCACAGTTCAGTTAGTGTAGCACTTCTCTCAAAGATAGACACACACACTTGCACACACAGATGTGCATACGCACGCACACACACAGCCTGCCTCTCCCTTTTTTTTCTTTCTTATTTTACATTACAATGGGAATGGCATTCTGGAAGGTTGAGGTCCATTGGCAGAGCTGCAACGTGTAAGACATGCTCAAAGGGCATGAGCGGCAGGATCAGCCAGATTAATTTGTTTCCTTTACAGTAGAAAATCCCATTCCATCCAAAGTTTTTCAGTAAGAAACTGTCATACTTTTAACTTCATTAAAAAAAAGTAAAATACTCTTCTAATAATACATTTCAGGTTATGCATGTTTTAACAGTGTTGTCTGTCTGTGTGTTTTTGCAATTAATAAACAATTAATGGTGTCCTAATTTTTCTTTTCAAATCAACATGCTCAGATTGTTTTCACTGTCTTTGTCCGGGAAAGGCACACAACTATAGTACAGCTTGTTCCTGTGTGTGTTTTGGGACCACAGGGAGGATAAGTGACCTGCTCTGGTCACACAATATACAAGTAGAGCATGTTGGAATCAAACCCCATTCTGCTGGATGAACAAAGTTTGTTCAAAGCTCTGTGCTTTAACCTCTAGGTTATGCTGCCAGCTGTTAATAAAAAAACTACACATTTCAAGGCTGGCCCCATGGTGCCAGGCCAGTAGGTACGTAGCCACATTTGCATCTTGTAGACCAGAGTTCACATCCAAAATTCTAAGAGAAAGAATGGAATAAGATAGAAGTCAGTGCTGTGGCAGCCCCAGAAATCTGCACTGACATAAACACAGCCAGGGTTTAGACATCCTGATACAGTATGGTGCCCCAGTACCTGTTGACACCACGGTGTCAGCCTTGAGATATGTCATTTTTAATGATCAGCTGGCAGTATAGCCTACAGGTTAAATTAATCCTAAAGATGGATTATCACTAATAGCAGTTTGAAATGTAAAGATGATAACTCACTAGTTTCAATGCACATAAAAAAGCAATTATTATAAATGTAGAAAGTGTTGTAATAACACCTTGAAACACACTTAAAACGGATGATTTCCTATTTAACCTACAGTAAATGGAGGGCCATGATCCTCAACAACAACATCTCCTGTCAGGAGCCTTAATTACGGGCTGATTTACGTATGAATAATTCTGGACTGCAAAGACTCACACATAAATACAATGGCTCAGTCAAATTAGCTTTGTATGGACTTTCAGACATTAAGAAACCCTGTTGATGACAGTTCCCCTTTAAGGAGCAAACACAAAAGTAGCAGTAACTCAGCATATGGCTTGCAGCCCCCCCACCCACACGCCAACAAGCAGAGACCATGTGACTGGCTCTAGTGGACAGCCCCTCCTCCCAGATTACCACTATCTCACCCTGATCACATCATGGCTGTGTTGCAGCTGAATGCTTGCATCTCTGCAGCAATTGCTGCCATTCAGAGGGATACAGCCACCTGATCAGAGAACCATTGCATCAGTGCACTCAGTACTTGATCAAGCGGCTGTATCACTGTGGGCGAAATGGAGACTACTGTGAAGAAATAGGATTCATAGGAAAACTACAAGTCCACAGCCTAAAAGGCCACATAGGACATGACCATTCCCTAGCATCCCCTATATCCTGTGTGCCCTGTAGGAGGGCTGAGGGTGCAGAGACTTCAGAATTCAGTAACAGCACAGCACTGTGTAAGGAACAGTTGGGAGCTGTTATGCTCTTTCCCAAAACTGCATGTTACCTAAGGAACAAGGTAAGTCTCTGGTATGGAGAGTGATGTTGCTGGGTGGTTAGCAGCAGTAGAGGGCCTGCCAGTGGTGCAATACCTGCAGCAGTTAGGTTTCATCCTGCCAGCTGTTGGTTTCCCATTTTTCATGCCAGCCCTCTTCTCCCGACACAGTGCGTGACACCATCAGGCCTCGACATGCATGTCAAACCCTTGAGAGGCAAAGCTTCCTGGCCTGCGACAAGGTGTAACCTGTATGTTAGAACACTGCGTTATGAGGTACTAGACATGCCTCCTAGCCAAAAAGATCACCATCGGCCTAGCCCCCCCCCCAGCCTCACCAACCTGCACACTCAGTGATACCTACTCACAGCTCCACCAAACCCTCCCTCCTGATTCCCCGCTGTTGAAATACTCAAGGCCAGAGATCTTTCTGCTATAGAGGCCTCCCTCTGGATGAATGCCCTGCCCAGCGCCATCTCATCTGAAAATAAAATAGGCCACTTTAAAACCACCCTCAGGGAACATCTCCATTCCTCGAGCACCTGCAACTGCTACTAACCCACCCCCTGGTGCTCCGTCCAACCAAGGAATGAATGATTTCTCTAGGCTTGCCTCTTTCCCCCTGCTTTTTCTCCCTCAGTTCCCCCCCCCCCACTCCCCTTGTGGCATGAACCTGGCCCTTTAACCTAAGTCCTTGACTGCTCTTGAGCTTCAACAAAGGATCTCCATCCTGCTAACCCTCTGATTGTCGCACTCCTACTGTTTTCCTCCCCAACTTCTAAATACCTGTATTTTACTTAGTGCTTGCTAATGTATAGTTGTTGTATATACGTGTAATTACTGTTCCATCAGTACCTCTGTATTGTATCTCTGAACACTATTTTGTACTGTTTGCAGTGTGACATGGAGCCTTTGTAAACGAGTCTCTAACACAAAAATTTTTAATTTTGATACCTCTAATAAATAAAATCCCTCACCAGGCAATTCCAGTGACACAACAGGTTGCATAATTGCCTCTGAGGCTGGAAAATCAGAAGGTTGTGGGTTCTAGCCCCACTTCTGGAACTTGAGTAAAATCCCCAGTATTGACACTGTACTGCAGCATGAGAGGGATGCTGCACTCCTGAGGTGCCATCTTTCAGATGAGACATTAAACTGAGGTTCCATCTGCCTGTTCTGGTGATTGTTCAGGTGGACGTTAAAGATCCCATGGCACTTCTTGAAAAAATGAGTAGGAGACCCTGGTGTCCTGGCCAGAGTTCGCCATTCACCAAAAAAAATAAATAAATACCAACATCTTAATCTGATTTAGTTTCAGTTGGTTTCCATCTGTCTCCACCCCCCCAGCCCTCAGACGAGACTGAAAATAGGCAGAATTGCCTAATCTTCCTTTCCCAGTCACAGAAACTAACCAAATAAATAAGTAAATAAAAATAAAAGCGGAATCCTGTGCTGCATGCTGCAGCACCTTCCTCCCAGCATCAGCCCATCTAGCCTGCTTACTGAGCTGAGCTCACACCTGGAGTACTATGTCCAGTTCTGTAGTTCTCACCTCAGCAAAGATGAGACAGACTACAGATGGTTCATCGAAGGGTGACGAGGATGATTCAGGGCTGGCAGGGCAGATCTGTTAAGGATCGGCTCAAGGCGCTGAACATGTACTTGCTGGAGACTAGATGACAGAGGGGCGATATGAGAGAGACCTTTAAGTTCCTGAAAGGTATAAACAAGGTGAATTATGAGAGACAATCTTTAACATGGGTAACCGTTCATGTATACAGGGGAGCATGAGTGGAAACAAACAAGTTCAAGAAGGACATGAGAATGTTTTATTTAACAGAAAGGGTGGTGATACCGCAGAACAGTCTGCCAGCCGTGGTGATGGGCACCAAAACCCTAAATGGATACAGGCATGGCTGGGAGAGAGTGAAGTGTATAGTTGCTGTTCAGGGTGGTAGTAGTAAGGAGGGGAATGGGTGGGTGCATAGTGATGCTTGTACCCTGAAAGGACAACAGACCCTGGGGTTTATTAGGGAACTGTGGGCAGACTGTATGACAACAGACCCTGGGGTTTATTAGGAAACTGCAGGCAGACTGTATGACAACAGACCCTGGGGTTTATTAGGGAACTATGGGCAGAACATATGACAGCAGACCCTCGGGTTTATTAGGGAACTGCAGGCAGACTGTATGACAACAGACCCTGGGGTTTATTAGAGAACTGCGGGCAGACTGTATGACAACAGACCCTGGGGTTTATTAGGGAACTGCAGGCAGACTGTATGACAACAGACCCTGGGGTTTATTAGGGAACTGCAGGCAGACTGTATGACAACAGACCCCGGGGTGTATTAGGGAACTATGGACAGACTGTATGACAACACACCCTGGGGTGTATTAGGGAACTACGGGCACACTGTATGACAACACATCCTGGGGTTTATTAGGGAACTACGGGCAGACTGTATGACAACAGACCCCGGGGTGTATTAGGGAACTACGGGCACACTGTATGACAACACACCCTGGGGTTTATTAGGGAACTATGGGCAGACTGTATGACAACAGACCCTGTGGTTTATTAGGGAACTATGGGCAGACTGTGTGACAACAGACCCCGGGGTGTATTAGGGAACTACGGGCACACTGTATGACAACACACCCTGGGTTTTTTTAGGGAACTGCGGGCACACTGTATGAACCATTGGCGTTTTTCTGCCGCCATTGTCTATGTTTCTACCAAAACACAGCTCACCTGCTCATAAGGGCAACACAGTACCATTGGGTCAATGGCTGGTGCTGCACACAACATTTCTTTGTAGTTTCTTTTTTCTTTTTTACATTTTAACCAAAAATTTTAAAAATAGGGTTTTTTAGTTCTCCTCCCTTCTGATCATGACAGGAGTCATTTATGAAAAGAAAAAAAAATACTAGCCAACCTGTCATTTCACACCACAAGTGCAAAAATATGTTTTAGGCAGGATTTAAAACAACACCTGTGATGTTCATGCCTCCTCGGGCCACACACATGGACACACAGACAGACACACTGTAATGGGCATGGCCTCACCATTACAGTCAACCCATCAAGTACAGGTTATACACATGGCCAGTTCTGCACACACAAACACACACACACACTGTAATGGGCGCAGCCACACCATTACAGTCAATCCCCCAAGTACAGGTTATACACATGGCCAGTTCTGCACACACACACACACACACACACACTGTAATGGGTGCAGCCACACCATTACAGTCAATCCCCCAAGTATAGGTATAAGTTGAGAGTCTCTTATCTGAGTACCAGGGAGCCAGAGGCAGGAATCTTGGTGTCCATGGGACCTGTAAAATAAAATATAGAAAAGGGGGTCACAAAGGATCCACAGTTCTGAGAAAGCAAATAGAGTAGAAAGGACAAGTTCGGCATAGAATGATACTTCTCCGATGGGAAGGAGTGAGCATCCTGTGAGACCTGTAAAGTAAAGAAAATTAGATTGCTGTGGAGAAAATGCGGTAGCGAGAGCAGAAACAGAGAGCCAAGAGATACAAGAGGTATAGGACAGCACAGAAGTAAGGAAAAGGGGAAATTTAGAATTAAAGGTTACAACTGGGTCAAAATAGGAAAACAGATATACAGAGAAAGGAACTAAAAATAATTGAAATATAGGAAAGGGTAGAGAAAGGGCCTGATTTTAAAAAGGCAAACTTTGACACAAGCTGTAATGGGTACAATGCAAGTGGCACCTTACGTCAAAGTCTGTAGCGATCCCAATTTTCCAATGCAGGCTGCATCAAAATCGGGATGCCTTGTGTCCAAACCATCCTGCATCACCCTTGTGACAAGCACTCCTGTACCAGGTCACAAGGGCCTTGCCTTTCCTGATGAACTCACTATCCCTTGTTTGGAATTTTGCAAGCCCTGCCATGGACACAACAGGGACTCAGCTTAGACCAGCTAGGAGGTGGTCTAAGGGCCATGCACCAGTGCCAGACACTGTGGCGATTGGGAGGGTACCTGAATGTTGGGAGCTGGCAGCAGAAGGAGCACAGGGGGTACTCTAGGGGTGTCATGGAGACAGCGGCAATGACAGGGTAGTGATGTGGCACCCAGGAAGAGTGCCATTTGCAAAGCCACACGGCCGATCAGATGGGACTGCTTCATAGGGGGATGGCAGGGATGGATACTGACTTGGCTCCGGATGGGTATAGTCATAGCACCTGCCCCATAGGTGCCACAAATCCCAATCCTGTAGGCAGGAAGCTGTGGCAGCAGATTGTGGGCTGCCAGTGGTGGAGGGGAATGTTCTTCGGGCACCGCAACAGTCCCCTAGTATGGTGGGTACTCCCATGTTGTGGGAGGTTTTTCCACCTGCAGGGTTGGGCGTTATGTGTAATGCCCCAAAGATTGGGTCCCTAATAAGCCTCAGTTTTCCCAGTAAGGAGTCTAGGTGGCAGGTGCTCCTGGTAGTCTAGGAGGCAATGGGGATGATCGAAGTGCCAGGAGCCCTATAGAAATAAACTGCTGCCTGCAGTTTAAAAGTTTTTTATTTCTGTCTTTTTCCCTGCTGCAGCCTGCACACTAAAGCTGGCACGAGCCTATGCCAGCCCTAAGGTCCAGCTCACGCTAAACAGCTGGTTGCCTCTCTGGTCATTAGGGACTCGATGTCCCAAACACCAGGGAGAGTTCCAAGTGTGGCCAGTAACAGCCGTTAGCGAGGGTAGTTTTTTTTTGGTAGGCCAGGGAGGAGCACGGTCAGGGGAGCACTGTCAGATGCACTGAAGAAAAGAAAGAAGAAAGCTTCATGGCCAGAGGGAGAGAGGGGATGCAGGGAGGTAAACAGATCAATAGGTAGTACCTGCAGGCCTCCTCTCATCCCTGTCTCCATTGTGGTGGTCTCAGTAGTGTCATCGGCCTAGTAGTGCTGGTGGGTCCCCTTGAAGCAGCAGTCAGTTGGCTGTGGAGCGGCTGTGTATAGCCCCATCCCACACCCCCCTTACTTTTTTCCTTTGTGGCCTCTGTTCAGTTCCTATGCCTCTCCTTCTCCTTATTCTGGCTGCCGGCTCTGAACTCCTGGGTCACCACCTTGTACACTCCTATGGCTTACCCCCTCATGGAAGGAAGGCGAGGGAGCCCTCAACTCTCCCACCTGGCATGGATCCGGATCAGGTGGTGCCCCCGTGGAGATGGCATGCTGGTGGATGGCCATATCAAGCTGCATGACTTGGCTGCCACTTTTTTCCATTATTGCCCCTTGCAGGAGCGCGGCATACAATGATGCCTACGACAGGGGCTGCGCATGCTTCCGTGCATGCCCTCATCAGGTGTCTGCTGCCTCCACCCCACGTTCTTACTGCACTGTGCCATTGGGCTCCAGCCTCTGCTAGCGGTCAGGCGTGCACTGGACGCAGATCTCCCCTCTCCCCAGAGATAGAGAGCAGACTATCGGACGCTCGATGCATTTCCCCCTACCGACCCACGGTGGCCTATGCTCGTTCCTGAATACAGGTTGCCGGCGCAGCGCGAGGTGTGGCATCCAGCACCATATAGCCCCATTTGTTGTTATATTTAAAATAAAAAGTAAATACCAGTCCCTTAGTGGTGCCGCCCCCAAAAGTGGGGCTACCGCTTCAGAGAGCTAGCATTAGGAAGAGAGTCCAACCAGCAAGAACCTCGAGAGAAGACCCCCAACCCCACCTCCAGCCTGCATCTGTGGCCAGAACCATTGCTCCCTTTAACCTCTTCCTGGGCTGGGGCGGTAAATCAGTGCCATCACCATTGAGCAGGTGCTGACCAGCTGAACTGCGTTAAAGAACCAAATGGTTTATTAGAAAAAAGGGCTTCTTTCATGCCAAGGGCATGGTGAAGACAGCCGCAGCCGCTAGTGGGGTCAGGAAAGGCCCCGGGACTATGTAAATTGCACTCTAGCCTGGAGCATGATGCAAGAGCAGCCCTAGGCAAATTGATTTAAACAAATTAAAATAAGTTCCAGCAAAGGAGCATTGGCAGGGGAGACCCTTATATGTATTTAAATTGAGTTCCAGTAGCCGGCCCTGTGGTGCTGCAGTGCTGGACACCTTACCTCACGCCACACCGATGCCCCTCATTCAGGAACATGCGCGAGCTGCCAAGGGTCGACAGGAGATGGATTGAGTGTCTGACAGACAGCTGTCCATCTCCAGGGAGGGGGGGGTGATCTACGATCAGCACATGTCTGACCCCTGGCGGAAGCCTGGGCTCCAGCGCTGCCACTGAAATGTGGGATGGAAGCATGAGATGCTTAGGTGAGGCACATGTGGTGTCAATGCATGCTGAGCTCCCATAAGGGAAAAAAGCTATGGAAAAGACCCTGGTGGCTAGTCATTGCGGTTTGATGGCTGTCCCACAGTGCTCCGTCTCCAGAGGCAACACCCCGAACTGGATCCTAATCAGTGGGCGAGTAGAGGGCTCCCCGCAGTCCCACCATGGGGGGGGGGTTAAGTCATGGGAGCTACTGAGGTGAGGGCCTGAAGGAGCATAAGCATTGGGACGACAGCCAGACAAGGAGCTGACCGGGGCCAGGAGGGGTAAGAAAGAAATGGCAAAAATAAATACCGGTAAATAAATTGAGCTCCAGCAGTGGAGCATAGGGCAAGGCAGACCCTATTAAAACTAAAGTAAATTGTATTAAAAAAAAAAAAGAATAGACAAGAAAACACTAGCCAGCAGCACAGATAAGGGCAGGGCAAAGTCCCAGGTTCAAGCTAAGTTAGCCAGAGGGGCTACTGAACAAGGGCTAGTAAGCCCAAAGCTTGATTTTTTTTAATTTAAAAAAAAAAAAAATAAGTGAGTTCAGTCAGGGCAAAGCAAAACCCCCAGTTAAAGTTATAGCCAAGCTAGCCAGTTGGGCTACTGAATATTTGCTAGCTAGCCCAAACATTTTATTTATTTATTTATTCAGGAAAATCATCAGGTAGGCCAGTCGGGGGAAGCAAGCCCCAGGTTATAAAGGGAGAGTGCCCCAGTGTGGTAAAGGTGGCTAGTAGCCAAGCGGCCACCAGTAGTAAAGATAAGGCTAGTGTTTTAAAATTGTAAAACTCTGATTTAAAGTGCATTAGAGTATCAGCTTCAGCCAGGAGCATGGGGAAGGGAATGGGCCAGCCAGTGAGCCACCCCAGCAGCATAGTTGACACGGCCGTAGCCAAAAGATCTAAGTAACTGACCATAGCCCCCTACGCTAGGGAGAGACAGTTCACGTGGGATCCCTAGCCAGATTACCCTCAGGCAATAGGATAATCCTCCCGTTAAGCTCTTCCAACCGAAACAAATGCCTGTGGGGAGGGGGGGCATACCTCAGGGTCCCCACGTAGCTTGGTATATCCAGCATTAGTCAGGTTTTCATCTTGTTTACTGCCTCTCCTAGTGCAACTGATATAGAAGGTATTTCTGTTGAACATTTTTGAGATGAAAATGCTGACCTGTGTGTAAACTGAAAAAGGGCACATACTGGTATTGACTTAAGACTGCATTTAAAGGGACAGCGCCTGAAAGCCTGGAAGCTTTCAGTTTGCATCAATCCTTGGAATACAAGCGTGTTCGCTGAGTCTGATAGATGCCTAGTAGCCAAGTCTTTGCCCCACCTGCTCTACAAACCGGCCAACAGACGCACCTGTGCAGAGGTTCCTTGTACATCACTCTGCAAAATCTGTTTTGGTGCCCAATAAACCTAACTGTACTCTGGGGTGAAAACTGTGCAGTTTGAGCAAATGATACAGTGTTAGATTCTTGCAATAGGTCCATTTAGTAGTGATAGTAATTTCAGTAATTATTGTTATAGTAGTAGTTCTACAGAGTTACAGTAGCAATAGAAAGTGAAAGCGACTGTTGTATCACTCTGTCTCCTGATCCAAGTTCTGTGGTCACTTGCTTAAAAAACTGGTCCTTTTCATGAGTTGTGCTCCTGCCACTCCATTTTGGTGAAGATTACATTGTGTAGCCAGACAGTCAAAGAACCACCTTCTCAACCAGTCCCTTTATCTCTTCTCCACCCAAGAGAAAAGAGGGAGGCCTCGACTCGGCTCACTTCTCGAGAGAGAGAGGCCCAACATTGACACCTGCTCATCCGCTCCACAACATCCTCGGCACAGTTCAGTTGCACCTATGGGGCAGGTGCCACAGCTGTGCCCACCTGGGGCCATGTCACTGTCTGACCCTGCCAACCCTCCACTAAGCAGTCCAAGCCGATCGGCTGTGTGGCTCTACAAATGGCACCTCTGCCAACTGCCACATCACAGCCCTGTTATTGCCGTTGTATATTGATATTTGAGACCACTACTCATGTTAAGCTGCTCTACAAGTATATAATTCATGTAGGGCTTCTGGAATGCCATCAGCCAATCACAGTTCTCCATCTACAAGACCTTTGTTATATTCACCTTTGTGCTTGCACAAAGCGAACATGTTGGTATGATAGGGGGATTGTGAGAGGTGTGTCGCTGTCTGTTCAATGCAGGGCAGTCTGCAAGGGGCTCGACAGTGTCAGATCAGTCATCAGCCAGGCTGGTCATGACACTGTTCTGGTTTTGCTGATTGGAAACTTTGTGTAGTTCAAACAATAGAGCTGCCGAATCATTGGGCAGCTGTTTCCTTTGAGCTGCATAATGCTGCCTAACAGGCGGAGCTGATCAGCATCATGATTAGCCTGCTGTGGCCCCCCCTCCAACATAAGAACAATCCCTCCCACTTTATGCCAACACTGTTGATCTCACCCTCTCTCTCACTCTGTCTTTCATTTCCTCATGCCCACTATTACACTGTTGATCCATCCCTCTCTGACTTTACCTTTTTTTCATCTCGTCGCTGCCCTGTGTCAATATCTCACTCCCACAGCCTGCCACATCAGTTTCAGCTGTGTACTCTTTCATTTACACCCTCCCTGACTGCCTAAACTTTTCACTTCCATGTCTTTATTGAAAGTGAAATGCAACCTGGGAACACAAATAGGTTTATTGCATCTGAAATTTTCGCTGCAGCCGCCCACTCAACATGTTTTTTGTTTGTTTTTACAGTTTATTTTCCCAGGCTATCCAAGTAGAGATGCAGTATCTTGCTTTCAGTGGTGTCCTGGTTTTTGTCCATTTTTTAGAGCTGGATGGACTGAAGCACTGAGAGGTTGAGTGACTTACTGAGGATCAAACAGAGAGTATGTGATTCTGGAGGTAGGATTTGAACCTGCATCTCCTGGTTGCCAAGCTTGGGCTCAAGTCAGTACACCACACAGTCACTTTGCATACAGAAGAGTGTGTATAGCCTTTCATCCTTTGAGGCCATCCTTTTGTTTCAATGCTGTGTCTTGTTGCATGTGATACTCTGTACTAACAGAAATTTTCCATCCCTGAAGTGTGGGCTGGCTAGGGGTGGCGAGCTGAAGAAAATTACTGTGTGTGTTTATTTATAGTCAGGTTTTCTGTAGAGAAGCTCCTGAATAAAATCAGCACCTAACCCATGTGATCTGCAGGTGCTGAGTCTCTATCCTCAGTAACAGCATGTTCGAGTATCAGGTGTTGAATGGGTCACTGTCTCCATCTGTTGGCAAAAGCATACAGCATGTTTCTTGAAAGGGGTCTGTTTCACAAAGGTGGTAGTAGTTTGATGTTAAAGAGGAGGAACCACACACTGGTTCATATCCATTAGAAATATCACTTGATGCAGTTGACTGCATATTGGAAGGATTGTGTGTTTGATCTGCTTATGTGCAGAGGCAGTCTCAGACTCTCCGAACTGCGGATGACAGTAACGCCAGCAGAATCCTCCAGTTCCCTTGTAACTCAGAGGCAGATTTGCAATTAACCCCCCCCCCCCCAATTGCAGTTTTGAAAATGTGAATTAACAAGACCCACTTGCCTTCCTTCACAACTTTGCTACCAGATTTGACTGTGGGACAGTGAGGGACATGGCCTTCATAAAATGAGGAGCACTTCATCAAACATAAGAGATCTTTTTTAATTTTTCAAATTGCTGTAAATACCCCCACCCCACTGGTTTTCAGTGTACGACAAAGGGGAACCCACCCCCAGTGTTGCCAAACATAACACGTACACTGGGGTGCCCAATCCCCAGTGTCAGTACCTAAAATAAAGAAAACCATCCCTCGTAGTCTTTCTTCATTTTTATGTTTGCTTGCACGCATGTGCAAGAAACATAGTGCCATCATCCGAGTTTTCGGAGGTGTGGCAGCCGTCTTCCAATTCAGTCAGTGTGTTTGCAGGCGCGGCCGCAGTTCTCCAATGAACGCTGCAGCTGTCTATGACAGCAGTTGAAAATGCAGTGGCCGTACAGTTGAAAGGAGAGCTACACTTCAGTAAGCAGCGATTAGATATCAGTGTGCTCATCGCGCGCTCCCCTACACACACACACACACACACACACACACACACGATACTGTGTGCTTGTGCTCCCCCCCCCACCCACGGACACACTGTATAGCCAATGGGGGTGCCCAATCCCCTGTCTGCTGTGCTGTGCTTCCCCCCAACAGAGTTCCAGATGCCACGCTGAGAGCCCACTCCATCATGGCAACAGATTGTATGGCTGACGAGGGCACCCAATCCCCTGTTGGCTCTACGCCCCCCCAACAGCCTTCCAACTGCCATGCTGGGAGCCCACCCCAGAGTGTCAAACGTCCCGCGTCGTCTAAGTAAAAAAAAAAAAAAGAAACCTGAAAGAAAAAAACCTTCCCTCGCTGCTGTCTTGACCCCACTCTCCCACCCATGCCCACTCACTATGCACCCTGCCTCCCCACACCCCCACCTCACCCAATACTTGCCTCCGGAGCTCATCACGATGATCTTTGGAGGACCAAGAACACGTCTGCACTCTTCAAAGCTGACCATGAATTGAGTAAATGCCGGAAAGCTGTATAATGTAATAAATAGTGTTTTTTCAACTTTAGTGCACATCTGGGCATTTGGGAATTTTTCACAAATTTTCAACATGGGGTTTTGGTACCCCACCTCATGAATTCTGGCACTGTCATGGCGTTAATCAGCCTCGAGGTGATTTGCGGTCACTCGTGGAACCACCTTTGGGGCGATTCTGAAACAACAGTGTCACAGTTCATGAGGTAGGCCCCAAAACCCTATGTGATAATTTGGTAAAAATTCCCGAAAATGACTGTTTTACGAGCATGCGTTGCACTGTTCCTACGCACGCTTGTAAGTTCATGAATTTTCAATATGTTTATTCCAGATTTTCAACATTGCCATTTTACCATACCTCCTTATGAGCAGTACAGCTGTCATTTCTCAGATCTGACTCAAAATGTGTTTCCGTGCATGTAGCGCACAGTGGTGCAGTCGATGTGCGAAATCAATGTTTGGGACAGAGTAAGAAAATCACAGTGACACTGTTCATGATCAGAGGTGTTAAAATGGCTGTGTTAAAAATTTGGTGAAAAAATTCCCTAAAATTACTGTTTTACTAGCATGCGTTGCGCTGTTCCTTCGCACGCTCGTAAGTTCGCGAAATGTCAATATTTTCACTCCAGATTTTCAACATTGCCATTTTATGACACCTCCTTATGAGCAGTAGAGCTGTAATTTTTCACATCTCAGCCAAAACATGTTTCTGCCCATGTAGCGTACAATGGCGCAGTCGGTGTGCGAAATCAATGTTCGGGACAGATTAAGAAAATCACAGTGACACTGTTCATGAGCAGTGGTGTTAAAATGGCTATGTAAAAAATTTGGTGAAATACGTCCATAAAATGACTGTGTTACGAGCGACCATTGTGCAGTTTCCACGCACCCTTGTCACTTCATGGATTTCGAATATTTTCAGTCCAAATTTTCACCACTGGCATTTTTCCACAGTTCCTTATGAACAGTACAGCTGTCCTTTTTTCACACCTTGGCCAAAATGTGTTTTCGCACTTCCAGCGCAGAAATGCGTGGTCGCTGTGGGAAATCACTGTTCGGGACAGATTAAGAAAATCACAGTGATACTGTTCATGAGCGGAGGTTACAAAATCCCTGTGTTGACAATCTTTTGTAAAAAATCTCCAAACTAATCGCATTACGCCATTGTTCTGCATTTTTCTCATATTTCGTGACTTCACCAGCTTTTTAATATTTTACTGCAGAATTTCAACATTGCCATTTTTTGCACTCCCCATGAACAGTACAGCTGTCATTTTTCACATCCTGTTCAGAATGTGTTTTGCACCTGTGGTGCCAAATGGCGTAGTCACTGTGCGAAATCAGCTTTCGGCTAACAAACTGATATTGCCACTGTTCATAAGGTGGGGGTCACAGAATAAAATGTGAAAATTTGGAGTGAAAATGCCAATGAACGCCTGAGGCATTAATGTTTCCGACCATAACGCCCCAGCCTGTAGAGATTGAGAGGCATCAGGGGTGTGACTTGGGATTCTCGCCTGTAATACTCATACCATTCCACACCCTGCAGCCAGTGAGAGGCATTGAGGTGTGCCTTGGACTCTTCGGCCCCAAAGTTCACCCCACTCTCCTATACAGGACCCATCTCACTGTATTTCCTGGTGGAACGGGGTGAGCATAAGGGCCAAAGACCCCAAGGCACACAGTGACACTTGTCAGTGTCTGCAGGGTAGGGTGTGGTAAAATGGTGTGGCTGTTGTGCCTGACGAGCCAAAGGCACACCCCAATGCCTGTTAATCTCTGTAGGGTGGTGGTGGGGTTGGCTTCAGTTCAATACTTCGCTGCCATTCCTATTATGCAGCTCTCTAACTCCTACACTACCAATGCCAATGCCAGCAAGCAAACATTCGGCATTGACAAATGCTTGTTATATACCCTGTAAAAAAAAGAAAACCATCCATTTAGTTCTGTTGCTGCCGCCAGCCCACCGCCACCGCCATTACCCTCCCACTCAGCACCCACCACCCCAAGCCCACTGCCCCTTACATGTCTACGGGGGTCCAGCTTTGTAATTGTCTCTGGACCAGAGACACGTCTTCAGTGCCAATTTGGAACTGAGGAAATCACGTATGTGGTTCAATGTATTTCAGTGTGTTTTGAACTTATCCACATAAATTGACAATTATTTTGTAATTTGTTCCTCAGATTTTCAGCATGGCCTTTTTTGGGACTCCCTCTCATGAACAAGATCAGTGAAATTATTCAAATCCGTCCTGAAAGGTGATTTCATGGTCGCTGCACAAAATCACTGAGGATTTGAAAATATTCTCCACCCTTGTTAATGAGGTGGCGGTCATAAGAAGGCTATGTTGAAAATTTGGGGTAAAAATATATATAAAAAAAAAAAAACTATGAGCGTATGTTGACATTTTTCAGTGCATGCCTGTAACTTGGTAATTTTCAATATTTTGATGCCAGATTTTTGACATGGCCATTTTTTTACACCATCTCATGAATGTGGTAGCTGCCACTTTTCAAATCGTGACCAAAATATGTTTTTGCACTTGTGGCGGGAAATGACGTTTTGGCCACTGTTTTATAAATGTTCATGTTCAGAAGGAAGAGTCATAAGACAGTGTTGAAAATTAAGGGTCAAAATATGAAAAAAAACAACTAAGTTATGAAGAAATGTTGAATTGTTTCAATGTTTACTCATAACTTTATTTTTGCAGATTTTGGCCCCTAATGTTCAGAATATCCCTTGTGTTACCCCACCTCCTGAACATGGCAGGTATAATTTTTCAGATCCCTTCCGAGTCACACTGCAAAATTACCTTTCAGATGGGATTTAAAAAATTACAACTGTCTTGATCATAACACCAGGTCATAAAAAGACTGTTGAAATTCTGAGGTCAAAATGTGGGAGTCCACTGAAAATTAGACATTGCCTCTCAGCTGGCCTGTCGTAGTTAAATACAGTCTAAAAATGTGTAAAAGCAGGACACCACTGAAAATTAGATATTGCATCTCATCTGGTCTGTCCTGGGCAAATATTTAGTAAAAATGTGTAAAAGCAGGACCCTGGTACAGCAAAGCCTCAACTGAACCACGCTTCTATGTTGCTGTCTCCTGGGAGACAATACACTCTAAAAGCTGGCCCCCAGTGAAAATGTAACTTACCTTTCTGCTGGGCTTTCCTAGGTAAATGCATTATAAAAATAGGTAAAAGGAGAGCCCCATCAGAAAGAGATATTGCATCTTGGCTGTGCTGTCCCAAACATAGAACATAGAAGCATAGATTTTAACGGCAGATACGGACAGCTAGACCCACCTAGTCTGCCCATTTCCCTACCTACTGGATAAGCTGCAGATCCTAGTTAACCAACAGCCTATTTCTTCCTACCCCCAACAAGAATTGCCATATGTCTGTCCTTTACATTCTTGAATACTCCCACAATTTTAGACCCCACAACCTCCTCAGGAAGGCTATTCCATGCATCCACTACCCTCTGTGAAGAAATACTTCCTCACATTGCCCCTGAGCTGTCCCCCCTCTATCTTCAAATTGTGTCACCTTGTTCTTGTGCATCTCTTTTTCTGAAAGATGCTACCCTCTTGGACTTTGTTGATTCCACTGAGGTACTTAAAAGTTTCAGTCATGTCTCCCCTCTCCGTCCTTCCCTCAAGGGTATACATATGAAGCTCCTTTAGTCTCTCCTCATATGGCTTCTCTTGCAGACCCTGCACCATTTTAGTTGCCCTCCTCTGGACTGCCTCCATCCTGTCTGTCCTTGTGGAGATGGGTTCTCCAGAACTGGATGCAGTACTCCAGATGGAGTCTCACCAACTGTCTGTACAGAGGGATAACAACTTCCTGTTTTGTGCTAGTGATGCCCCTCCCTACACATCCCAGTATCCCCCCAGCCCTCCCTACTGCCTTCTCACATTGCTTGCTAACCTTAAGATCATCTGATATGATTACCACCAGGTCCTGTTCCATTTTATTGTCGTTTATGCCGCCCCCCCATTGTGTACTCGTCCCCCGGGGTTTTGTTTCCCTGGTGCATTACTTTGCACTTCTTTGCATTGAATCTAAGCTGCCATACTTTTGACCATTCCTCAAACCTTGCCAAGTCCCTTCTCACCCTTTCCACACACACACACACACACACACACTCGTGTATCAACCCCGCTGCAGATCTTTGTGTCGTCTGCAAAGAGGCATACGTTTCCTTCCAGTCCCTTCGCAATGCCACATACAAAGACATTAAAGAGGACTAGGCCCCTTTCCATTTTTGTTGTTGTTACTATCCCCCCCCCAACTGTGTACTCTTCCCCTGGGTTTTTGTTTCCCAGGTGCATTATTTTGCCATTCTTTACATTGAATCCAAGCTGCCATACTTCTGACCATTCCTACAACCTTACCAAGTCCCTTTTTAACTTTTCCACCCCTTCCCCTTGTGTATCAACCCTGTTGCAGATCTTTGTGTCATCTGCAAAGAGGCATACTTTTTCTTCTAGTCCCTCTGCAGTGTCACTTATAAAGACATTAAAAAGGACTGGACCATACCAGTACTGAACCCTCCAGTACCACACTAGTAACCCCCCTTTCTTCACTGTGGACTCCACTTACTATTGCCTTCTATGTCCTGTTGTCCAGCCAGTGTTTTACCCAGGCTATCACCCTGGGACCCACTCCCAGGCTGCCTAATTTGTTTATTAATCTTTTGTGTGGGACTGTGTCAAATTCCTTGCTAAAGTCTAGGTAGACCATGTCCACAGCCCCTACCTGGTCTACTACTTTGTTCACCCAGTTAAAGAAATCAGTTAGATTCATCTGACATGACCTTGCTGCTGTGAATCCATGCTGCCTTGGGTCCTGTGCCCCACTGGCCTCTAGGTACTCCACAGTTCTTTCCTTCAGAAGTGATTCCATTATTTTCCCTACCACTGAGGTCAAACTGACAGGTCTGTAGTTTTCTGCCTCTGTCTTGGTCCCACTTTTGTGAAGGGGAATCACATCCGCCCTTCTCCAGTCCTCAGGTACCACTTCATCCTCCCATGATTTGTTAAAAAGAGTAGTCAGTGGTGTCACTAGTTCTCCCCTCAATTCTTTTAGAATTCTGGGGTGAATCCCATCAGGCCCCATTGCTTTGTCCACCTTCAGTTTTAGGAGTTCTTTCAGGAGTTCTGGGTAAATACAGAGTAAACGTTGGGAAAAGATGGATCCCAATAAAAACAAGATAGCATCTGAGCTGTGGTATACTGGGTATATACAGTACAAAGATGTGTTAAGCAGGACCCCATTGAAAATTAGATTTTACATTTTACCTGGGTTATCCTGGGTAAATATCTTGCAAGACTGGGTAAAAACAGGACCATACAACATAACCCCACTAAAAAGGAGCTGCTGCATCTAAAAATTATTTGTCTGAGAAAAATACATGATAACAGTAGGACCACACCAAAAACAAGATATCACATTTCACCTCTACTCTTCTGGGTCAATTACATTTTCCAACGGAAAAAATCTAAAGGGTGTAAAATAAACATTGATATTTTTGGTCAAAAATGAAAAAAAATCTAATCCCGGCAAGCCTAGTCATGAGGTAAGGTGCTGTAACAGCACTTCAGCCCTCGGTGCCACCGGTTGGGCTCAGACACCAAACTCTGACTGTCTTCTTTAGCTTGGATGGCATCCCTCTTGAAGCAGTTAAATCCTTCAAGTAACTTGTTATGTGGCTTGACAGCAAACTCAACTTCTCTGCCTACACTGACGCCATCCATGCCAAGCCCCATCCTAAGCTTGGTGCCTCGTACTGTAATAAAGATTGTCTGTCTCCGCAGGTCCGCTGTGACTTTGTCACAAAAATGGTTCTTCCCATCTTTGACTATGTGGACACAGCCTGTTGGACTGCTTCCTCCACCTCCCTGGCCAGACAGGACACCCTCTGCAACTCTTTCTGCCCCTTTACCAACTCCACCTCTTGTACTCATCATTGTCCACTTTATTCTTCCTTATCCATTCTCCCTTTAGACTCATGTTATCAGATCCACTGTGCCTCATCATATCCAAATACTAGTGTGGTTTGAGTCCTTTCCCGTGTACTTCTCATCACGCCTCTCCCTCTTCCTTGCTGCTTCCTGCTCCCTCTGCTCCAGAGATCCTCATACTTTTGCCATTCCTCATCCCTGTTCCTCTTCTGGGCAGTCAGCCTTTTTCTGTCATCTCCCATCACTTTGGAACCAGCTTCCCCCCTTCACTACTTTCCTGGCTCCCTCAGGTATCAGCTGAAACTGCCTCCCTCCCCCACCGCTCACACTTTCCCTTTGCTTGACTGTTCCCTTTGCATTTATCTTGTACGCCAATGTAGGAGTGGCTGAAATGCATTATTTTTTTGTTGCATATACTGTGATTGCCTGTTTTGCACTTACTCCTGTACCAGTTTGTGTTCTCTGATTACACTTTATTGTTACTGTGAACTGTGTCTGTGCTATTGTATTTTTGTATCCACTATTCCCTTCCCCTGGGTCTCACCTGGAGATGAGCCTCAGCTCACTGTGCATTTCCCCGTCACCAATATTCAGATAAATAAACACAACGTGTATGGGCTAGCTGTGAATTACAAGGGCTGACACTGTATCATATTTAATTTCTTTAACATTCATGGTTTTGATTGGCAGTTACTCTTGCCCTGCAAAATGATAAAAGATTTTACGTGAAGGAAATGATGAGTGTATTGATGAAAACCAGTGCATAAATAACATTTTGGCCCTTTCAATTGTAGACTATGTAAAAAAATAAAAAAATACATTTTCTCTTTGAATTGCCTAGAACAGCAAGATGTCCCTTTTAACACCATCTGGCCGTCTTAACTGCCTGTCTTATTTCTTCAAATGTGTTTAGCTGGAGCCATAAAGTATCCATCTTGAATACCTTAAAGCTGTGTCAATAACTGCCTTTTAAACAATCTTCTGTATTCAGAAACGGGTTATTCACTGAAAGCTCCAGAATGTTCAGTGAGAACAAATAATATACACTTTAGTAATTATTAAAAATGTGGTGACTGGAGTTAAGTACACTGAGCCAAAGCTCGTTTTTCTAGGGGAGATGGGGGGCAGGGAAATAATACAGAAAAGAACAGGATTGCAAAAACTATTACAGTGCAGTACAAACAAGGAGTGTAAAGCAGAGCAGCATGAGTGTGGAGGCAAAATACAGAAAAACAAGAAAGTGCACAGGAACAAATGTAGCCAAAGTAAAAATTAACAACGTACTTTATGGTGGTACAAAAATCAAACAGCCGGGGAGGCCATGTTGAAAGGTATTAAAAAGTCCCTATACGTACGGCATGGTGGTGCCAGCTATTGGAGCACTGCATCCTTATGGTGAAGACGTGATAGATTCACAGTTCTGACTCCCTAGCTGGGCTGGTTGGGTATGGAAGCGATGCAGAGACGTTGTGTGCCGACCTGGCTAGAGGTACTGTGCGTCCTGCTGTCTGAGCACCACCTGCAGGTAGAAAAGAGGGACTGCCATGGGGGAGGAGAAGAGACTCGGGGATAGATGTAAAGAGAGATAGTAGTGGGTAAGAGGTGAGAGCATTTAACATTTCAATTCATAGTGGTTTGACCTTTGTTTTTAACATTTTTTGAAACTACCTGCAAGTTAACCTGGGTTTGACCTTATTGTCTTATAGGGCACAGTTCCTCCCCATTCCACCTAAACAAACTGAGACACACACCAAGCAATGGAGAGAAAATGGCCACAGCCATGTATTTATTTTTCAACTGATCATCAAAACATCCCGGCCCGGTGGCGCTGAGGGTTGGGGTGCTGTAAGCCATGCCTCGCACCACGCCAGCAACCCGGGTTCGGGGATGGAGTCAGGTCATTCAGAGGTCGGCTGGGGAGGTAAGGATTGAGCGTCTGGAGGACTGCTCTCCTTCCTCAGGGTAGGGGGTTTGTGTGCTGCGTGTGTCAGCACAAGAGGGGTTCAACCCACGCCCAGGTGCACTTGGCCACCTCCGTGGAGGTTGAGACGGCTGCAGCGCCCCTTGCTAGGGTCTGGGGGTAGGGGACAAAAAACAGAGGAAAATACCAGGACCCAGTACCACCCATGATGGCCCCAATGGGCGGGAGGATGTACCCCTCTGAAGGGAAGGGGGCATAGACCCTGCTGGGTCTGCAGAGGAGGTGACAAATAATGTTGTGATAAAAAAAACTGATCATCAAAACAGTCAGCTAGACATGTGCTGTCAGGTGGTCTTGGTTGGTATACACTAAATCCAAACACTGCCTTCCCTTCCCCTGAGGGAAGCCACTCAATACTGCAAACCCATACGAGGTACCCAGCCTCTGGGGCATGAGGAGTGACTCTTGACTGGCTACCATGGCATCCTCACCCCCCCATTTGGAGATGCCATAATGCTGCGGGCCCTTGCCCAAAGATGCTGCCGTCCCAGCTGCCACCATATTCTTAACATGGTGAGCCCTGGCTGGATGGCCCAGCACTCCCATCAGCCTCTGGGTGATCTGTCTGCACCAGACCACGATCCTTCGTTACCTCCTCTGCATCAACCAACCAATACTATTACCAAGCGTGTACCACCAGTAAATGCCTGTAACACTGGTTGCTTTTTTAATCTAAGCGTTATGTACTGTACTGTTTTGTTTGCTGTGATGTATTGCTCTCTTGACAAGGTGCCTTTGTAAATGAGTCTTTGACTCAAAGGTCTGTAAACCGATGGTCTAATAAAATAAAATAAAAATAAATACCATCTTGCCACCACAGGGTGAGCTTCCTACCTCCACACCACAAGCACTTCATGCCAAGACTCTCTCCACTGCCTGCTATATGTCCTCTAGAAATCTATCTAGCCCCATACTAGACAGGTACAGCCCAACGTTGGCATATAACCCTGGTTCCTGAATCCTAATGCCTTCATGCCTTACTGCAGTTTCACCAGTGCTCCTGATAAATGCCCACGTAGCCGCATTGTGCAGCCATCACACCATCTCATGGGGAGATACTTGAAAGAGGCATTAAGGGGAATGGGGCAGGAATCGGGTTGAGGAACAGTGGGCAGTGTTTAAAATGGGGATTACAAGAGCAACAGAATTATGTATTAAGCAGGTTAGCAAGAGGAAAAGGAAGAGGAGACCATTATGGTTTTCCAAAGAGGTAGCAAAGAAAGTGAAAGCCAAAAAGATTGCATTCAGGCAATACAAAAATACACAGGCAGAAGGGGATAGGGAGAAGTACCAGGAGAAGCAAAGGGAGGCAGGGAGGTCAGTAAGGGAAGCCAAAGCTCAGACAGAAGAACACATTGCAAAATCAGTGGGTAGAGGGGACAAAACCTTTTACAGGTACATAAGTGAAAAAAGAAAGGCAAAGGGAGGGATAGTGATACTGAAGGGGGAGGATGGGGCTGTGTGGAGGATGACAACAGTAAAGCTGACATATTGAACAGGTATTTCTGCTCAGTCTTTACTGAGGAAGAGGAGGGTAATGGGTCTGAACGAGTACAAGGGGTGAGAATGGTGCAGAAATGGACACAAGTCCCTTTATAAGAAAGGGTCCTGAAGGAACTGGAAGTAATAAGAGTTGATAAAGCTAATGGGGCCAGATGGGTGCACCCCATGGTCCTTAAAGAACTAAGAGAGGTGGTGGCTGAACCTCTGGCTATCCTGTTTAGCCGATCACTGGAAACAGAAGAGGTACCCAAAGACTGGAGGATAGCAGATGTAGTCCCCTTATACAAAAGTGGGAACAAAGAGGAAGCAGGGAACTACAGACCAGTCACCCTCACCTCGGTAGTGGGGTAGATCATGGAAGCACTACTGAAGAAGAGATTGGTAGAACATCTGGTTGTCAATGGACTACAGGACCCAAGGCAGCATGATTTCACCAGGGGGAGGTCATGTCAGACCAACCTCATTGAATTTTTGACTGGGTGACTAGGGAGGTGGATCAGGGAGGGCAGTGGACATGGCCTATCTGGACTTCAGCCTTGTTGACACTGTGCCACATAGAAGACTATTGCACAAACTGGGGAATATGGATGTGGGCAGGACAGTAGTGTGGTGGGTAGGTAAGTGGCTGGGCGGCAGGACACAGAGGGTGGTGGTAAATGGCTGTCACTCCACAGAGGGAAGAGTAACCAGTGGGGTGCCACAGGGATCAGTTCTGGGACTGGTCCTATTCAATATCTTCATCAGTGACATTGTGCAGGACCTAGAAGGCAGAATTTCACTGTTCGCTGATGACACAAAGCTCTGTAACAGAGTAGACACACCAGAGGGTGTGGACAGAATGAAAAGGGACCTGCAGAAACTTGAAGAATGGTCAGGGGTTTGGCAGTTGAAATTCAGTGCAAGGAAGTGCAAGATAATGCATATGGGGAACAAAAACCCTGGCACAATATATCAATTGGGGGGTGAGGGTATAGCATGCACCAAGCAGGAAAGGGATCTTGGGGTTATCATCTATGACCTCAAGGCAGGGAAACAGTGTGACAAGGCAGCAGGTAAAGCAATAGGATGCTGGGATGCATAGGCAGGGCATCACCAGCAGGAAAAGGGAGGTCATAATTCCACTATACAAGACACTAGTGAGGCCCCACCTGGAGTACACTGCTAGTTCTGGAGACCTTACCTATGTAAGGACATAGGGTAGAGAAGGTTCAGAGGAGGGCAACAAAGATGGTGCATGGATTGCATCACAAGTCCTATAAGGATAGGTTGAAGGAACTGAACATGTACTCCCTGGAGGAGAGGAGGGAGAGAGGGGATATGATAGAGACATACAAGTATCTTGCAGGGAGGAACAGGGTGCAGGAATACACTATTTTAAGCAAAAAAGATGTTCCAGGACTAGAAGGCATGGGATGAAGTTGGAGGGAGGACGATTCAGAGGAAACGTGAGGAAGAATTTCTTCACAGAACGAGTGGTGGACAAGTGGAACACCCTGCCAGAGGAAGTGGTGGGGGCTGAAACAATCACAGGATTTAAGAATGCATGGGATAGACATAAAGGAATTCTGGGTCAGGGTAAGGGCAACAGACTTCTTGGAAAACATAAACTGAACTTACAAGCTCAAATGAGCAGACTGGGTGGGCCATAGGGCCTTATCTGTCGACACTGTCTATGTATCTATGTATCTCTAGGGTCTTGGGATTGCGTGCATGGCACCACTGCTTTCTTTGAATAACATCAGACCACATGATATGCACACCTGGCCATATGCCCTTCATATAGCTTAAGTCCTCTTTTGCATGTCTTAGCAGTTCGATGAATGATATGATCCCTGTGTCATTGGTCCCCAAATGAAACACCAGGATCTGGGGCAGTCCCTCCATCAGGCTTCTGTTAACACCATCAGGAGTAACCCTTGCGGCATATGTCCCTACAGCCCAGACAATGTACTTCAAAGGCCCACGAACCCAGAACAAGCTTTCACCACCATGTCTGGCTGCCCAGTGTACAGAGGGAGTGGCTGCACCCAAATCATCATTCACTGGAGCCTGACACCTGTCAAGACAAAATAACAAGGTTAAAGCATGTGTGGCATCACATAACCTTCAAATGCTTGCTACCGGCATCTACCCAATGTCTGAATCTATATATCTGTGAGCCCTTTTTCCCGTGCATGTAATACAGCTTTGATCTGAAAGGAGTGGGTGTTAAACCCCTTCGAGTTCATCCCCAACCTTTCCAAGCTCTTGCACAACACCCACCTCAACTGAAAGGCCATGACCGGGGACCCATCTTTGTGATGGAAGAATGCTATGTCCCCACTCGTTCTCTGTGTGATGTAGTCCTGGACCCTTGCCCAGACCTCCCACTGAACCCCTGGCAGGAACCTTAAATGGCACTAGCACCCTCATGCCATGCTGTCTGTCTTGCTACTACGCAACTATATGAACACGTCCACTTTTGTCAGCGTGATGTCCTCATCCGTCAGTGCTACAGGCGGCCCTGCCGCATTGTTAAGTTGCACTATTTTGATACACGGAAAGTTCCACTGAAAGCCACCATGAAGGCTGTTCTAAACAGGCGGGCCTCTGACTCAGGAGCAAGCTCCCGGCCAGCACCCCACCCCAGTTCAAAACTCTGGGCTCAATTGACTGCCTGCAGTCTGGTCTCTTCAGGGCTTCTGGGGCCCAACCTTCCAGCATCTTGCCCAAGGGGAAGGCTCCCGTGTGATCAGCATATCCCATAACCTTGGAAAACCCGGCAATAGTCACCAGGTGTTGCCTGACTACAACCCATGACTCCCTCCCCACCTCATATGGAGGATATAGGGGTACAAGTGGTCCAATGGGATGGGCCAGATGTTGCCCCAATCTTGCCCATGGCATACATTTAAAAAAAGTATCCATTCCCTTTTGATTACTGCCCTTGTTCTAGAAGCCAATAACCCCCTGATTAATTCCCAGGCTTCGGTGTTACCAAATCCCACAGGTATGCTGGAACTTCTTTGGGGTAACTCTCCACCACTGGTGCATGCTGCCGAAATCTCTGCCACTGTGAACGAGAAAGAGCGTCAGCAATTCCATTTCGTCTGAGGAGAGAGGAGCAAAGAGGGAAAGCCCTTCTGGCACCAGCTCTAAATAGGTTGCTGCTTCTCCCCCTTGACCTTGGACCACCCTCTGCCCTGGGAACTCACCTGCCTAGCTGAACTACCCCCTGCCCCATTGGGTGGTGCCCACCTACCACTCAACCCCACCTCTCCCCTTCCCCTGCCTGCCCAGGTTTCACTCAAGGGGGACGTGCCCACAGACAAATGCCCACCCCCTGCTATGCACTGTGGTCTCTTCTACTAAGTAACAGTGAAAGTGACAATTCTTTTTAGAAACCTGTTTCAGCATCCATGCACTGTATTACCTGTAAATTAATCGATGCCAAGAGTTTGCATTTCAAATGGTTACATTTACAGAATCCCTCAGGTTGTTATCATATTATCAAAGAGGTTACCACAGGGTTCAGCCTTACAGAAAAGGTGTCTAGTCAGATTTATTGTCTGTAGTAGATAAATATACAATACCATCACAGTTGACAGCAGACATCAAAGTGTTAGGTGTGTTTACATTTTGAATTACCATATTAAACAAATGCTGATTTGGTCAGAAATTGTCATACAGAAATAAGAATGTCAGACCTCATTTATAAATTGCTATTCAAAAAATGTTCCTAAGTTTATCAAGTATGCAAGCAGTAGATTGATTGTCACTGAATTTCCTCATGCAAAATAGATCAACGCTGCATGAATATTTAAGTTTGCTTTTGCCTTAATTAGGCTTTGTTGCCATTTTGGAGGCGCCTGATTAGTACTTTTTGGGAACTGTATGTGTGCAAGGTGTAAACAGAAGGTGTTAAGAATACCATTCGAGCCCACGTATTTCTATAACCCTGACTCACAGACTGGAGCTTGGTACAGAGGAAAAAAGGCCGTGATGGGGTATCGCAGCTTGCAGTATATCAGATAGGGTCCTACTCATCAGTGCTTTTTGCAGCTTGTACAAAAGATTGGAGGATAACTAGCTCTCACTATGTACTTGTATCAGTGGCATTGAGCGTGATCTACTTCACTTTATACCACATAAGTTGGCTGCACATGCATAAAAACAGAGAAGGCTTGCCAGGGAGTAGGGGGTCATTAATGGCTGTATGTGCCAGTATGCTTGCTGATTCTGTGAATCAAAGTGTATCATAAGCACGATGGGGAATACATAATATTTTTAAATCCTTACAATGAGAACCTCTTCTGCACAACCTAGCCCTCTCCGACTGGTCTCCCCGAGCCAACATTCCATCGGTTAATAAGACCCTTGCTTATTTTACAGTTATATTCCTAGAGACTTGGAATACCTCTGCCCCATTCAGACAAACCAGGGTTAGGGAAACCACTTACCTTGGATTACTCCAGAACCTTTGGCCTGTCTCAGAGTTAGAGATCATGCCTGGAAATGTCATAAAGCAACCCAGCTTCCTAGCGATCTCGTGACTTACCATAAGCTTTGAAATGCCTGTACTAGGGCCACAAAGCTAGCAAAGTCCAAATACTTTAACGCCACCTTCCTCACAAACATAAATTCACCTTCCAAGTTGTGAAAGGTGGCTCACGCCCTCTTTTCTCCCACGTCCCGCGCCCCCCCCATGCTTAAAATAAATGACACACTTGTGGCCGACCCAGGTGCCGTAGCTGCTGAATGTAACTCCTACTATACCACCTATGCTACTGAGCTACTGAAATCCCTCCCTTCCTACTCTCTCTCTCCTCTCTCCAATGGTACCTCTCCTCCCACCCGCTCTTCTCCTTCGATACAGTCTCCCCAAATGACATGCTACAAGCCCTCCTCGCTATCAGCCCCTCAAAAGGCTCCTCCCCAGATGGCCTTGACCCCAAACTCCTCTCTTTCTCTCTGTCTCGGCCATTACTTACCCCCTTTCTCTAATTCTAAACCTCTCATTTTCTACTGCCTCAGTTCCTACCCCATCGAAACATGCTGTGGTCCTCCCTCTTCCCAAAAGCGGTGACCAATCTTCCCTTGGAAATCACCGCCCTATCTCTCTCCGCCCTACCCTAGCTAAATTCAAAGAACACCTTGTCCTTTCCCAGCTTACCTCATGTCTAACTGACACCTCCTACTTCATCCCTTTCCAATCTGGCTTCAGGAAAATCACTCACCCGCTAGCTCCTACTCGGTTCATTGACTCTATCCATGCGGATGGACAATGGCCAGATCACCTCAGCCATCTTTTATCGACCTCGCCAAGGATTTCAACACTGTTTCCCACTCCCTTCTCCTTGACTCCCTCTCAACAGCTGGCCTATCTCCTTCAACCACTAGCTGGTTCAAGGCCTACCTCACTGGTCGAACCCAATCAGTCAGGATCTCTGATGTCATTTCCCCTTCCCTCCCGATTAATACTGGAGTGCCTCAGGGCTCAGTGCTAGGGCCTTTATTATTCTCCATCTTCCTAAACAACCTTCCATCTATCTGCTCCTCCATCACTGCCATACACATGTATGCGGCGATATGATCCTGTATGCATCTGGCTCTTGCCCAGCTGAGGTTACATCCAACTTGCAGCAAGACTTTGTGAAGGTTCAGCTCTGGTTTGCTAACCATCAACTTTTCTAATTGCCAAGAAGACTGTCTCCATGACCTTGGCACAAGGCAGAGACTCTCTAGGCTTCCTCCTGCCCTCTTTCCACACCTTTGATGGGACTTTCTTGAGGACACATCTTCTTTCAGGTACCTAGGAGTTTGGCTGGATCAGCACCTAAACTTCTCCAGACATATAGCGCCATCCAAAATAAATTCGCCCCAAGCTTGGTGCCCTGTTTGGGAACCATAGTTGTATCCTCTCTACGTTGGGCATGAGCTTGTTCAGAATATTATCCTGTTCATCTTCAACTACTGTGATGGTAGTCCACGTTGCTGCTCCCAAGTCATCCCATGAATTGGATACCTTCTTCAATTCCTTCTGCCGTTTTGCCCTTGATACTCCCTCTCTCACCCACCACTGTGATCTCTATCATGCCTTATCTTTCCCTCTCTTACTAACAGACAACTCTCCCACTGTGCTAAATTCTCCTCCAAGCACTGGCTGAGTGAACTCCTTCCTCCTCTCCCCCTCCTTTTATCACCCCCCCTCCCTTAGATCATCCGGCTCTTGTACTCTGGCAGTCCTCCATGAGCCACCCTCATCGCCAATCCGTTACTCTCACCACCTCCCAAAAAGTGAATTTCCTCCCCCTCTAATTTGTCACTTATCCTCCTACTACTCCATCAGCTCTGCCCTCAAAACTTCCTTGCACCTAGCTGTTCCTGCTCGACCCTCCTAACTTCCCCTCTAAGCCCCTACCAAACCCTACCCCTCCTCAGTACCCATGCAATGCCCCTGCTGCAGCTCCACCTCCACCCACCTAAAAACACCATTCCTTCCCCACCCTGATTCCCTCCTTCAGACTCTCCATTGTTTTCTTACTGTGATTTCTCAATCATCCAGAGTTGTACCAAGGCCTGTCCTAACCTATCCTTACACCATTAACCCAACTCTTCCCTCACTTCTCCACATCCTGAAGGGCTGGGATTTGGCCTCTCTTCTCTCTCACCTTCACCTCTCTTCTGGTCTTCTGAAGCCTATTCCCCTCGCTCCCACAACCTGCTTCCCTCCTGTGTATTCTACCTCTCACTGCCACAGCCTGCTCCCTTTCTGTAGGTGCTTGGCCCCTGCCTTGTGCAGGCAGGGCCTCAACATACTGAAGGGTTAGGCCCCAACAGACCTTTCTCCTCCTACCTCTTTCTTGCCTTCTCCTTCCATCTCTTCCTCTCCCCGCTTCACTGCCTACCCGATATACTTACCTCTCACCTTCCCTTCTCCCCTTATGCAGCCCTAGCTATGGCTGACCCCTAATCTCTAATGTAACTTGTCGTTAGCTTGTACTTCAGTTATACCTTAGCCAACCTGTTCTGCGGTGTTTACTCCTCACTAACTTCCTAGATCAAACTACAGCAATTCTATTCAGCCATTTTCTAGCTACACAGTTATGTGTCATTTAGTGTATGCCCAAATGTTATTTGTGTTGTGGTATCTCTGTCTAGTCCAAAAGTGTTGGCATAGTATCTATCTCGTTCAAAACTGTTAGCCTCCGCTATTTCATTACTCCTGTACAGTCTGCTCAAATAATAGAATGTAATCTACTGTAAATTTGTATTGTGTACCAAATCTCTGTAAACTATCTTTATGTTCCACTACCCCCCCAGGTTGCACTGGGAGACGAGCAACTTGTTGCTCAGAGTGCTTTCCTGTTGAAACATTTCAATAAATAAATAAAATAATAAGATACTAATTTAAAGGGACACTGTCAACCCCTTAGGTCTCAAAACGTCCCTAGTTTAAAAACACATTTATGATTGCCTACATTCTGTAAAGATTGTTGATGTAGCTGGTAGTTTGATTCTGACTTTTTCTTTAAAAAGTGAAAACTGACTGCCCACCATACTATTTGTTACCAGACAAACACAGGTTTATTTACATTCCTCGATCAACCCCAACTGCATCTTTCCTGGACTTAGAAACACCCAACACAGTCTAGCCCCTCATGATGCAGTGGGAGTTTAGGAGGCTACTGCCTCATGAGTGACTGCACTGGTCGGGTGTGTTTCTAATGCTCAGGAAGTATGTAGTAAGAACAGATCCAGGATTGTAAAAAAAACAAGGTTGTTTATAAATATACATTAGCATGCATTTCAGTTCTACTAAACAAGGAGACAGACAAAACAAACTGCAACAGTAATGAATTTTAGAGAAGGTAAGCAATCACAAAATGTAAGTTTTTTAACTAGAAATAATATGATGAAAAACAGGTTGAGAGTGTCCCTTTAAGGCCAGCAGGGACTCAGAGTCTAGACCCATTAAGTCTGCACCCCAGTGCCTCATAAGTAGGGAATGTTCATGCCGTTACTCCAGCTGTGAACAAGAATATCACTGCCTGTCCATTTATGATCAGAATTAAACTTTTAATGTTTCACAAGTATATTGACTCTTATTTTGCCCTCTTTTGTAAATCTGTGACTCATACTGATGGATTCCAAGAAAATAAATGTAACCAAATTTAAGAGGCTGCACCATCTCCTCAGAGTCTTTCCTGCAGCACGGAACAGTGGACAGTTCCTCTCGTTTGCTGAGTAAGATGTTCAGTAGTAATAGGGGAAGGACTTCCATTTGGAAGCAGCTCCCCTTGTCATGCAAGTGGCTGAGCCTGTGAGAGCTATTATATGCATATTAAGGTGCATACCTCTCAAGTGTCCCTGATTTTCAGGGATGTCCCTGATTTCACCTCAAAATTTTACTATGTCCCTCCTAAAATCTGTGTTCCCCTGACTAAACAGTAAAGATTGTAAGAATAAAAATATGTTAAACAATACAGTTGCAGACTTCTTATTCTTCAGAAAATGTATTATACACTAAGTCCCTTATTCTGCCAGCTTCCTGAGTGGATAGCACCAATTTTAAAAATGTGTCCCTGATTTTGGGCCTTTGTCCCTGACTTTTTTAAGCCTTGTCCCTGATTTATGAGGCAGGAGGTTGAGAGGTATGTTAAGGTGGCCAGTTTGGCAGAGCCACAGAACTCAGCTGCAGCTATTCACAGGTGTCTTCCATTTCCTGAAGACAGTGCTCCAGATGTTTAGCGATTATGGCTGTGAGGCAGATTTGTATGAAGAATCTTTTTGGTCTTTTTTTGTTTGTTTTGTTTGTTTTTACAAATCTGACTGCATAATTTCTGTTGCTGGCACTGCCTAGTCGGCAGTTTTCGATCTGCACAGTGCACATAGACACCGAAAGATGTTTGCTAGAGAAATATGATTTTTTTATGTGTTTATGTATATCGATATAGGTATTTCAGTTTTATAGACTTTTTCTGTGATGTGCCCTGATGGAATTCCACTTTGAATTGATAGAATCGGCAGCATTTGTTTTAGTCTTCCGGTGAACTGTATGTTGCTGTGCTGCGGAATTCAGGATTCATCTGATGTAATCGGCTGTCCATTGTAAGCATGGACAGTATAAGTGGGGCAACTGTTTAAATAGAAGCAGTGTGGCAGATGTCAAGATGTGATGCCACCTGGGGACTAGTGATCACCGACAGTGTGATTCACTAAAGGCAAAAGCCAAACCACCTCAGTGAGAATCCTGTCCTGGACTTCAGGAGGGTACATTTTGTAAAGGTGAGTGAATGTCTAAAGGGGGAACTGGCAGGGGGAAATAACCCAGGTGGAGTGGAGGACCAGTGGGTGAAATTAAACGGTGCCATGTTGAAGACTATAAACCTATTTGTCAGGCAAGTGAGTAAAAGAAAGGGAAAAAAAAAAAAACAACCATTGTGGTTCTCAGGAGAGGTGGCTAAAATGGTTAAGGCTAAATGGGTGGCATTCAGCAGGTATAAGGAGAGACACAGAGCAAGAAAGATAGGGAAGTGTTTCTGCAGAAACAGAGAGAAGCAGGAAAATCAGTGAGGAAGGCAAAGGCAAAAACTGAACTGAGGATAGCCCAAGAAGTAACGAAAGGGGATAAGGTACTTTTTTAGATATATAAGTGAAAAGAAGAGGATGGGGAGGAATTACAAAATTAAAAAGGGATGGGGGGGGCTACACAGATGGAGAGACTACGCAGATGGTGATCAGGAAAAGGCAGGCATACTAAACAAGTACTTTTGCTCAGTGTTCAAGGTGGAGGAAGAAGGGGAGGGGCCACAAAAATGCAATTTTCAGTTTGTAATGAGGGAAATGAATACCAGTCCTTTGTCAAAGAAGAGGGCATTTGCTAGTTTTAAAATATGAAAAGCAATGGGACCAGATGGGGTATATTTTAGGGTATTCAAAGAACTCAGTGAGGTACCAGCTGCACTTCTGGCAGTCCTTTTTGACAGCTCACTAGAAACAGGTGTTGCTGCAAAGGACTGGAGGAGGGCAGATGTAGTCCTCTTCATAAAAGCGACAGCAGGGAGGAAGCTGGATGTTATAGGCCAGTCGGACTGACTTTGTTGGTAGGAAAGCTAATGGAAACATTACTTGAAAGAGAGGAAAGAGGATTATCTTGAATCAGATGGCTGCAGGCTGAGAGACAGCATGGATTCACAGGAAGGTGCTCATGTCAAACAAATGTGATTGATTTCTTTGGGTGAGGAAGGAAGTAGATCAGGGTGGTGCTGTGGATGTGGCATACCTCTATTTCAGTAAGTCGTTTGACTACATCCAACACAGGAGACTATTAAACAAGCCGAGGAGCTTAGGAGTGGGTCCAAAGGTGGTAAATTGGGTAAGAAATTAGTTACAGGATAGGAGGCAGGGTGGCGGTAAACAGAGTTCACTCATAGGTGAGATGGGGAGGGTGGCAAGTGGGGTTCCACAGAGATCAGTGCTGGGACTGGTCCTCTTTAATTTGTTTATAAGTGACACTGCAGAGGAGCTGGAGGGGAAGGTCTGCCTCTTTGTGAACGATACCAAACTCTGTAACATGGTGGCCAATCCAGGAGGGGTTGAAAAGGTTGTACAGAGATGTGAGAAAACTCAAGGAGTGGTGTAGGGTATGGCAACTTGGGTTCAGTGTGAAAAAATTGCAAAATAATGCGCCTGGGCTACAGAAATCCAGTGGCTGAATACAAAATGGGTGGCGTGATATTGACAACAGCCAAGCAGGAGAGATACTTAGGTATAATTATCTTGAATAACCTAAAGGTAGACAGGCAGTGTGGCAAGGCAGTTGGAAAAGCCAATGTGATGCTGGGTTGCATAGGGAGAGGGATAACCAGCAGAAGCAGGGAGGCTGTGTTACCTCTGTGTAGGTCACTGGTGATACCTCATCTGGAATACTGTGTACAGTTCTGGAGACTACATCTATTAAAGGACATAGACAAAGTTGGAGTGGTCCAGAGGAGGGCAACTAAAGTGGTGCGAGGTCTTCAACAGAAGACCTACGAGGAGAGACTAAAAGAACTCCATATGTACACCCTAGAAAGAAGTATGGATGGAGAGGATATATTAGAGACATTTAAGTGCATAAACGGGATAAATAAAGTACAGGTTGGGAGTATTTTTCAGAAGAAAAATGTGCCCAAGAACAAGGGGGCGTGATATGAAGCTGGAGGGGGGTAGATTCAGGAGAGATATAAGAAAGTTCTTCACAGAAAGAGAGGTAGATTTCAGGAACATGTTACCAGCCAAGGTTGTTGGGGTGAAAACAGTGGAAGGGTTCAAGAAAACTTGGGAGAGGCACAAGGGAATCTTAGGGGGAAGGACCAAGGGACAGGTGAAAGAACCAGAGATTAATTTGGATCTGCGGGAATACTATAGGTAGGATTAAACGGCGGACTGGGTGGACCAAGTGATTCTTACCTACCAACAAATTTTTTTGTATCTACATACTGTATCTGTGTAATGCATAGGGTCCTGTGCATGCAAAACCTTTTTTTATTTATTGGTTTAGTGCAGTATAGTAGATTGTGTCAGATTGATTCTGTCGCCTTCCAAGCTAACATTTTCTGCAACTACAAATCCCAGAATCCCTTGCAGCTGATAGCAGAGCAGGGCTGCAGAAGTGGGGAATTCAATATCCTGCAGTGTATGTTAAGAGCTTTAATAACTCTTGCCTTTTGTTTTCTGGTCCCGTTGTCCTCCCAGGCCAAAGTACAGACACAGAGGACAGTCCTGAGTTCCAGAAAAACAGCAGGATCGGCAAACATCTGATCGAAGATTATAAAAGCTCTAACATGCCAGCCTGGCGAGGCTGAGGGTTGAGGCGATGGATGCCACACCTCGCACCGCATCAGTGACCCAAGTTCGGATGCAGACTTGGACCGCCAAGGATCGGCCAGGGAGAAGGCTGAGCATCCAGAAAACTGCTCTCCTTTCCCAGAGAGGAGAAGACTGAGCATCCAGGTGTAACCACCCTGCAAATGGGGTTCCCAAAAAGTCTTCAAGAGCTTGCCCTGAATGCTCCAAGTCTGGAAGGTGTTCGGTATCTGAGCTGTTTAAATGTGGTTTTAAGTGAGTGCTATTTGAGCCTGCCCTTTGTCTCTTTAAGAGCAGTCTGCTTGCAGACTTAATTTGTATGGGGGGGACTGTGTATTTAATGCTCGAATCCTGCCCGAGCTGCGGAGTGATCGCTCCATTTTGCAGTCACTGGAAGTGCAAAGGAAGTCTTATTGTGCATGACAGCCGAACCAACCAACAGAATGATGTGGAGCTAAAGGAAATGCCCTGCTCTGTGATTGGAAAGCTTAGATCAGTTGTGACTGCTGAGAGAGGAGCTCTGTGCTTCTGCGGTGTATAGTTTTCTTGTGAGGCGTGTGTGAGGCCTTGTGGTTGGCCTGCAGCCATTATAGCACCAGTTTGGACTGATTCCGACTTGTGAGGAGAAAGAGGAGATCTGAAGAGTAAAAACCAGGCTCACCCTGTAGAAGACTGGAGAAATTGCTGAATCGCACTCGGTCTGTCAGGAACTGAAGCTGCTGTGTGTGCTCCCGGGTATCTTGCAGTAATTGTGATTGGGATTGAGGAGCAGCCGGCCTGGTATAATACTTTCCTTTTACATATGAATGTGCGTAGTGCTTGTGGGGAATCGCTATTTCCAATCCCCTGTGCTGTGTGTTGAAGCTGGAAGCAAACCCCAGCTTGTCTCAAACTAAATCCGTTTGCTATAAACTGCAGTGGGGTCCAGTCACAAGGACTTTGTCTCCATGCCCTGCTGTTTCTGACAATCCAGAAGAACATCCACCACCCGGTTCTCAGCTTGGGTATTGTGAGTACAAATCAGGGTATTCCCCTGCAGCCTGTTTTCAGTCACAGTGTGTCATCTAATTCTTGTTGTTTCTTTGCTTCATGGACTGAGCCATCAGGCTCGGATTACAATTGGGTGTTGTGCATATATTTTCTTCTACAGGGCCCTATCCATCTGCACCTGCACGGCAACCCAGGCATGGACCTGGCTAGCCCCCTCCCCAACATGGGTATCCAGAGTGTGACTTTTCAGACCCTGTATGTGTGCACAGTACTGTGATTTAATGCCACTAATTAACCTGATTTCCCCCTCCTGTGTTACTGTTCCCTAAATAAATCAGATTTGTTGTTGTTAAACTTTAAACTGTCTGAAGTGTCAGTACCTTCATGCCAAGCATGGTACTGGTTTGTGTATGCTGCTTAACCTTATTTTTCAGGGGGTTCTCAGAGACAAACCTGCGAATCAGTCTCGAGGGTAAGTGGTACCTTATGAATGAACAGTGTGTACATGTGGGGTATTGGTACTGTAACTCCTGTGCATCGTGTGGGCCATAAGAGGGTTAGAAGGGGGTCTGTGTCCCAGAGGGCTGTGACCAAACTAGACCAACCATTACAAACCCTGAAATCTGGGTGGAGGCACCCACCATAGAACCTAGGCCCCTCACCCTGTCAGTAGTCAAGCAGGCAGGGGTAGTAACCCTTGGGATAGCACCACCTGGGGGTTACACAGAGAACTGCTCTCCTTTCCCAGTGAAGAGGTTTTAGTTCCTGGTGTTTTCCTGGCCCCTGGCATTGGATGCGGGTGAGGTTAATTTGGGGATGTCGGCATAGGGGGAGGGAGTGAGGGAGTGGCAGCAGCCTACACTCCATGCATGGCAGCATGCATGGAGACATCTGGGCAACACTGCACACTGCCTTTGTGGGCAAATACCAGAAAAATATGACTGTCCAAGCTGCCACAGAACCCAACCACCTGAGCCCTGCACATCATCAAGCACGCAGGCCATGCTGCACTTGCTGAAGGCAAGCTGTGCTGGAAAGCAGGGATCGGAGCTAGGGTGGGCAATCCGTACGGTAGCTTAGGCACCTAAGAAACATCACTAACTGCAAAAAAATAAAAGCTCCAGCATGCACTGCAGGTTATTAAATCTCCTGTTGCTGCAGCCCTGCTGTCAGCTTCAGTGGATTCTGGGATTTATAGTTATAGCAAAGGTCTGCTTGAAGTCAACAGAATCAGTCTGATACAGTCTACTACACTGCAATAAACAGCAAGTAAAAAAATGTTTTTTGCAAATTGGGACTGGCCACAGACATGGATGTGGGGTCTTAGTGCTGATTGTTCCTTGTAATTTGTACATTGCAGTAAATCAGTGTACACAGAACTGACCAGACATATGTCTTTTTTATTACACATTGGAGAATATTCAAAATATTACACTGCTGAATTTATTTTAACTTTATATTTATGCCTTTTTGCACATAGTTGTACAAAATGGATACATCAGCTGGCCCAGTGGTGCAGAGGACTGAGATGCTGCCAGCATCCCACCTCTCACCACATTGGCAACCTGCGTTCAGGAACCAGCTTGGGTTACTGGGTATCGGCTGGGGGGGGGGGCTGGGAGAGGATTAACGGTCATTTGGCAGATCTCCTCTCCCAGGCTGGAGTGATGAGCCGTCCAGCTTTTGGTTGCCAGCAGGTGGAGGCCTGGTGGTAGCTCCAGTGCTCGGGTGGCTGATGAAAGTCAGGTGGGTGGAAAGGGCTGGTGGTTTTGAAGCACATGCGCCTCCACTTGCATGTGTCGTGTTTGTTTGCCATAGCCTCAGGGGGCAGGGAGAAAACCTCAGGAGGAGTGAAAGGAGACTGGGCTACACAAAGCCCTGCCGAGATACCACAGCTCACCCTGCCATTCCGACAGAAGACATCTGGATGAGAGTCTCTGGGGAGGAGAACTGCCCCCCCCCCCAACGGGTGGGGAATCAGTGGGGGGGACGTTACCCCAGAAGGAGAAGGCAGCAGGCCGATAGCACCCTGGGATAGGGCTGAGCAGCTACCCGGTCAGCCCAGGGGAATAAAAAAACCTTTATTTAAAATAAAAAAAAAGGTACATCAAAATGAACAGTACACGGAGAGTAAGGAACTGATACAACAGTTTACAAAAAAATGGATTTGTCACACTTTGTGGGTGTTACGATCTTGGAGGGTGTCACCAATTATGTTCAACTGTACACATTTGTTAATGTCCTTGATTATTGCTGTGCACTAGCTTGTCTAGCATGTCGTATAGTGCGTGACATATATCATTATAAATAGCTGTATTACTGAGAATTACTATGATCTCCACTTCCTTTAGCTAATTGCATTTCTCTGTGTTTTAGAAAGCCCCCTCCAACAGCTATAGACTATATTAATGTGACTATGTTGTTAACATTAACAACAGTAGAAACATACGCCGCAGTATCTTTTGTACCCTTTGGTGAACTGTCTTCAAGCTTGTACTATCACAGGTTTATCCCCGTAGTTCAGATTCTCCATCTCCCAAATCACCTGTGATGAAAAAAGGGATAAAGAGACAACCAAACCACAGACTGTTAGATGTAGTCAGTATACTGTGCACATTTTGCACCAAAATAATTCAGGTTTCGTACTTAAGCGCCATTTTAAAAACTGCAGGCAGGTACCATGTACCCACAGCCCTAGTTGCAACTCGGAAAACATTTCTCAACGATTGACTGCTTAGTTTGTAATGTCCATAAGCATTTTCTAAATAAGACACTGCTCGATTTTTAAAAATCAAGCCTGCAACCATTTACTTAAAGTAGTGCAAATAACAGTAGGTAAATGTCCCCTATTCCATATTACTAATGTAGAGCCAAGCAGTGGGAGATTTAATAAGCTGCAGTGCATGTTACAGTTTGTATAAGCTCTGATCTGTTTTTTTGCTGGTCCCACTGTCCTCCTCAGATGCATACAGTCACAGAGGTCTGTTCTAGCCCTGGAAGAACAGAGGACCAGAAAACATCTGATCTGAGGTTATAACATTTCTAACATGCACTGCAGCTCACTGAATCTCCCACTGCTACAGTCCTCCACTAATTTGTGGATTGTAGTCACAAAAAATGTCAGGTCAGCAAAATGAGCCCGATGCAATCTACCACGTCTTGCGTTAACCCCCTACTGAAGTCCCCAAATGGGATTTTTTGAGGATTTTGAAGCACAAAAATGAAAGCAGTGCTTCAGCACTGACCCTGTATATTGAAAGGTTTACACAGATATCCTTGGCAGAAAAAGTATTGAAAAATGTTGTGCAAAGCCTGTCTAGAAATTTCTGACCCCAAGAATGTTTTGGTCTGACCCCCAACATTTGAATATTGAATCTCCCACTGCTGTAGTCCACCTCTGATGTCAGCTGGAAGGGATTCTAGGATTTGTAGTTACTGGAAAATGTTGGCTCAGAAGTCAGTGAAATCAGCCTGATAGAATCTACTGTACTGCAGTAAGCAATAAGTACAAAAATGTGTTGGTACACAAAGTGCAAATTGTGGCTAGCCCCACACTTAGGTGTGAGGCTGTTTGTGCTACTTTTCCCCTTTAACTCTGTGCCAGGGGGTGCTTGAAACTTTTTGCACCACCACCTGTGCTGGCAGGCTTTTTCACAGCTCAGACACATTCTCTGTAAAATAAAACTTTCTCATATACATCCTAAATCCCCCGCCTCCTGCCAGCTTCCACTCCGACCTTGTGTTTTAGACTTACTATTTCGGATGAATGTTTTCTCACAGTATACCCTGTTACTGTCTTTCAAAACTAGAAATTCATATTGCCCCTCTCCCTTCTGGCCTCCAGTAAGTACGTGTTCAGTGCCTTAAACCAGTCCTCGTAGGATCCACCCTGTTGGCCCTGAATCATTTTGGTTACCTGTGCTGCACCATCTCCAACCTGTCTTTGTCTGTTCTTGAGCAGGGACTCCAGAACTGGGCACAGTATTCCAGACTGTGCCTTACCTGTGATCAATTATTTTTTTTTACCTGGATAGAAACACTAAGCTGAAGCTTGTCTACAGGTGTGACCTGGGAGCACAAGGAAGTTAAGTGACTTGCTCAGGGTCACACAGTATGCAAGTGGAAGCTGTGGGATTCAAATCCAGGTCTCCAAGTTTGCAGCTCAAAGCCTTAAACCACTGCGCTATACTGCCTGCATGATATCCTATATCCATATCCTATAGAGAGATAGCATTACTTCCTTCTTCCTGCCATTGAATCCACTTCCAGTATACCCAGACACCCTGGCTGCCTTGCTGTGGGCCATGTTGCATTGGTTAGGCTGTTTTAAGGAGCCACTTACGATGACTCCCAAGTCCCTTTCCTCAGAGGTAGTGCCCAGCTTACCCCCACCCATCCAGTATTTTGTCATGTGGTTCTTGTTCCCTGTGTGCAATACTTTGCACGTTCTGGCATTTGAATTTTAACTAGCAAACAATAACTGCTTTTATTATATTAAACACACTTATAAAATGGGGCAACAGTTTAGTGGCTTCCACCACGTCTTCAGCCCCATACAACAGTGTTGATCTGTCTACTAAAACTACATTGCTTCATCTCAAATCCTGTAAGTTTATTCCATCTCTTTCTTTTCCTCTCCCAGTTTTACTCATAGAAAGTTGCTGTCTCCCCTTTCTCGGGACTTGACTTAAACCACCAGACAACGTGGCTGCAGAGGTCTCAGTGTCTCCTTAGATGTAGGTTGTTTTAGGGAGCCACTTACGATGACTCCCAAGTCACTTTCCTCAGAGGTAGTGCCCAGCTTACTCCCACCCATCCAGTATTCTGTCATGTTGTTCTTGTTCCCTGTGTGCATTACTTTGCACGTTCTGGCCTTTGAATTTTAACTACCAAACTTTGGACTACCTCTCCAACCCATGCAGGTCCCTTTGCAGCTTTTGTACCCACTCCTTGCTTTCTACCTTGCCACAGAGATTAGTGTTATGTGAAAAGACACATCTTGCCTTGTAGTCTTTCTCCTGTGCCACTGATGAACATTATTGAAAATGGCTGTACCCAGGACTGACTCCTACAGCACTGCACTTGTGACCCCCCCTCTCAACTTAACTCCATTTACCACCACCCTCTGCTGTCTCCTCAACCAACAAACTACCCATCCAACTAAGTCTGATCATTAATAAGAATAAAAACTGGTGGAAAGCTTGGAGCATTTGCAGAGTGACACAATATGTATACTGTCTCTTCCACTTCTATATCAACAGGAGCCAGTTCTGCAACACCCCTCCACCACCCCTTTCCTAGTAATGAAAATAAGACTATGCCAGTACTTACAAGTCCATCAGTACTGAGAATGAAAAAGAATTAAGACAAAGGTCCCATGATCTGTAGTGGATCTGTTTTGTATATCTCAAAATATCAGCTTTCTTGGCACATTCTGCACTACAAAGCAGCAGTCAAAACATCCGTTGTGGCAGGAACCACCAGTTTGGCTCCAACAGACACCACTCTCAAGTCACTTAGGAATATAAATGTAAAATACTTGCAAATAATCTCTGAAGTGTGTCTGTTTCACAAGTGCATATAAGACTCTGCCAAATTCCACCCATCATCACTCAGCATAAGTACAGGATTACGACATAAAGCCGCTCCATCCGTCCAAGTCTCATGACTCATGGTCTAACCTCCCGTCCACATTTTCTGCCTCTGCGCTGTACAAAGCCTCCCTGGCACCTGTCAGCTGATTGTAGAGATATTCTCTGTCCTTCCATACAACTCTCAGCTTTTCCAGCGTGAGTGACTGGTGGTGGATTTTGAGTGCAGGAGTAAGCCCTGATACCATTCAAGGCTGTGAAGTCAGGTTGTGTAGGGCAGGGCTGGACACATGGCAATATCAACTCTGTCAGTCTGCAGTTCATGCGGTTGTTTTACTGCTAGTAAGACCATGTCCCTAACTCCCACATCACAGCAGACAATAAAGAAAGTTCTGGAGCTGATTCCGATGCTGTGACCTGGGCCGTGACCGAGTATGCCTTTTGCAGATACTGAGGATTTGATGCGGGGGTGGGGCGGGGTGTAGCACCTCAGGAACTAAGTACAAAACTCTAGCCTACCCTAACCCTAGCAAGTGGAAACCTCTTAACCTGCAGAGCTGTGAGTGTGCTATCCATTGTTCTGTTCTGTCCTAACTCCACCCCAGGCTATAGGTACAGTCCTAATTATAATGGTATAATGAATTTGTCTGTTGGTGATTGTCTGATCCTCTACTGTGTAATGTCCTGATATTGAACTGATGTAGTGTCTGCTCTCTTGTGCATTGTATAAGCAAAATGTTATTACTTTGTTAACTAATTCGGTCGCCCCTGAAAAGGGACCTTCAGGGCTCAGTGGGTCTACCTGGTTACCAAAATTTAATTAATAAATAAATAAAATATGAGGAAAGCTCACTGGTTATTCTTTATTGTAAGTGTTGCTTAACTACACTATTGTTATAGGGTAATTACAATGCAACTGCATTGCAATTGCAGTGTAGTTGCATTCAATGAACATGTAACTACAGTGCAATTACCCTGTTGTTGTGCAATTAATAATTAGTTACATTGAAATTGAGATTTAAAGCAGCAGTACTGAATAATCAGGAAGTGATTATCAAAATTCTTCTTTTGGCTGGAAGCATGCAGCCATAGTTCTTGTTCCATATCTGTAAATATTTTTTCTAGTAATCTTTAGCTTTTAGATATTTGAAATTTATCTCCATTGTTGTGGATCTACAACAAATATGGTTAGTGCCTAATTTGCAGCTGAGCACCCCCTTCACATTGCATCACGTCTTTTGTTTACTTCCATGGGACCCCTTGCTGCACATTCGTGCTGTCCCTGTTTAGTACTGTGAGTCATGCATGTGTGCGGTTGGCAACAGAGGGTTCCGGTTATACATGGTGGGTGGGAGAAATGTAAACAAAAATGAAGAAAAGTGGAGCATATTACGGGGTGATAGTACAGCGAAAACAAGAAAGATTACCAGGTAAGTGCTCTACAGAGCACAGGGAACAAACTTGCAAATGATCCCATTTTTTATCTAGTACTGCTGCTTTAAAATAAAGTGTAACCAACTCATAGTATCCTTTCCTACCAGCCCCTCAAGTAGCTCCACCTCTCTTAAGTTGCAGGTACAGGCCTGATCTTGCAGTGTAATTAGAGCCTGAGGCAATGTTTAGGAACAGTCTGACCGTGGAACACAGTATACAAGAAACACACTGTCTTAGAACATAGAGTTTTCCAGTCTACTTTGCCTGTGGTAAAATTTGGTTTCCCAGCCTTCTGAAAAGCAGTGACAGTTTGCATTAGCAAAACTTGATCCCTAAACATTGAAAAAGAAATTGAATGTAAAGATGTTCTGTTCTTTATTATCAAGTTTCAGATTAAAAGCTGTACTAAAAACCTATTAAAAAATTAACACAATGGATAAAATGTTATTGATAGAAATAGAAATAAAAAGGATGAAACCAATTTGTAATTACATAAAATAAGTTAAAGACCTGATCATTAGTTAAAATGTTAACAAAAATACAGTTTTGGTGTAAAATGTTTTTTAAAAAGTAAATGAGGCATGTGACTAAATATCAAGGGCTAACCAGTGGCCTTTAAGTGGCAGTATGACCTCCTTTCTGTGACTGGTGAGCTTGGCAGGCAAAGACTGAGGTCTTAATGGCCTCTCACGTGAGTGATCATGAAGAGGAGGATGACAACGTGGGTGGATGGCACCTACAGGGTGCAGTGTACACAGATAGTTTGCAGTTTCACAGAGGGTCTCCGCTTAATGATCATCAGGGTACTCCAAGACTAAGGCAGAACCACACCAACCTGTAGTGTAGAGTGGAGATTATTTGATATCCAGCCTAAAACCATTCTGGGGTAAGGGATACGTCCACACAATAATTCACAAAAGGCTATCTGATGTCAGTGTGATTGTTGGGAAAGAAACCTAAACTCACTGTAGGGTAAGGTCAAAAAGGTATTTATATACAACTGTCACTGCACACAGACATACAGGGGGTACACTTTTGGGCGTTATGGTTGGAGTGCAAGGGCTGCAAGACAGTGGTGACCCCAAGAGTGCTCTGGGAACACGGCCACTATCTCAGTTGTAGTTGGTCCCATGCCGTAAGGACTGAACTTGAGGCTGCGAGGGCTGAGATATGCTACTTGAAAGTCAAAGTCAGTGGGCCAGTAAGGCTACTACAGGCTTCACGATCATAAAGGCCAGTAGAGTTTGCTGGATGATAGTAGGGAGAGGGGAAAAGAGAGATGGATACCAGTGAAACATGGTGTGTGCATTTCAAACAAGTATACATCTTAGTGGAAAGTCCCCAAGAGTACCTGAGGGACTAGCATGCCAGAAAAGGAGACACTATCCACTACTGACAAACCAATAAGAGGAGAAGGCCCCAAAGGGGACAGAGGAAGGCACTAGTTATTGGGGATTCTGTAGCCAGGGGGACAGGGAGGATGGTGGTGCCACTCCAGATGGTCAGGAGTCTGTCTGCTGTTACCCTGCTGCCACAGCAAACAGACTAAGGGCCAGGCTGCTGGAACAGATCTGGAAGAGGGGAAAAGACAAACCTGATGATGAATATAACAGCAGGCATGAATGATCTGGACTGTAGGAGCATAGAAGTAAAGGAGAGGTTCTGTAACCAAACAGTAGAAACACTCTGGATATGGGAGTTGATACCAGCCCATTCACAGAAGAAAGAGTTCTGAAAGAACTCTTAAAACTGAAGGTAGACAAAGCAATGGAGCCTGATGGGATTCATCCCAGAATTCTAAAAGAACTAAGGGTAGAACTGGTGACACCACTGACTACGCTCTTTAACAAATCATGGGAGGATGGGGTGGTACCTGAGGACTGGAGAAGGGCAGATGTTATTCCACTTCACAAAAGTGGGAGCAGGGCAGAAGCAGGAATCTACAGACCTGTTAGTTTAACCTCAGTGATAGGGAAAATGATGGAACACTTCTGAAGGAATAGACTGTGTAGTACCTAGAGGCCAGAGGGCACAGGACCCAAGGCAGCAAGTATTCACAGCAGGAAGGTCATGTCAGACAAATCTAATAGATTTCTTTGGCTGGGTGGCCAAAGTAGTAGATCAGGAAGGCGCTGTGGATGGCCTACCTAGACTTTAGCAAGGCATTTGACACAGTCCTACACAAAAGATTAATATACAAGTTAGCCAGCCTTGGAGTGGGTCCCAAGATGGTAGCCTGGGCAAAGAATTGGCTGGAGAACAGGACACAAAGGGTAATAGTAAACAGAGTCCACTCTGAAGAAAGGGGGGTTACTAGTGGGGTATCGCAGGGTTCAGTTCTAGGACCGGTCCTCTTCAATGTCTTTATAAGTGACATTGCAGAGGGACTGGAAGGAAAAGTATGTCTCTTTGCAGTTGACACAAAGATCTGCAACATAGTTGATACATAAGGTGGGGTGGAAAGGATGAGAAGGGACTTGGCAAGGTTGGAGCAATGGTCAAATGTATGGCAGCTTAGATTCAGTGCAAAGTAATGCACCTGGGAAACAAAAACCCAGGGGAAGAGTACACAATGGGGGTTGGATACTAACAACAACAAAAATGGAAAGGAACCTGGGGGTAGTCATATCAGATGTCCTAAAGGTGGGCAAGCAATGTGAGAGGGCAGTAAGGAGGGTTGGGGGATACTGGGATGCATAAGGAGAGACATCACCAGTAGAAAACAGGATGTTGTCATCTCTCTGTACAGACAGCTGGTGAGACCCCATCTGAAGTACTGCGTAGAGTTCTTGAGACCCAGTCTTCGCAAAGACATAGACAGGATGGAGGCAGTCCAGAGGAGGGCAACTAAAATGGTGCAGGGTCTGCACCAGAAGACATATGAAGAGAGTCTTAAGGAGCTTAATATGCATTGCCTCGAGGAAAGGAGGGAGTGGGGGACATGATAGAAACTTTCAGGTAAATCAAGGGACTCAACAAAGTCCAAGAGGGTAGCATCTTTCAGAGAAAGAGGTGCAAGAACAAGGGAGTACAATCTGAAGATAGATGGGATGGCTCAGAGGTAATGTGAGGAAGTATTTTTCATGGAGAGGGTTGTAGATGCATGGAATGACCTTTCCGAGAGGTTGTGGAGTCAAAAACAGTGGTGGAATTCAAGAATGCATGGGACAGTCATAAGGCAATTCTAGGGGTGGGGTAGGAGGAAGTAGGCTGTTAGTTAGCTAGGATCTGCATGTTATCCATTAGGTAGGGAAATGGGCAGACTGGGTGGGCCAAGCGGCACTTATCTACTGTCAAATTCTATGTTTCTAGGTGGAACACTGAGGGAAAGAGTAGGGGTAGTAAGTGTTTCAGAGGTCTGGCTGAGGCCACACTGTAGTGCAAGGGAGCAGTTCAGGGTATACTAGTTTATGTGTGGCTGAAGGGTTGGTGGTGGTGGGGGGAATTCAGTTCCTAGACAACTATGGCCTCACCCAAAGACGTCTCAAACATGATGGCCTACACCCCAGCGAAGATGGCACCAGGGTGTTGGGACAAAGGTTTGCAGAGCACATAAAGACTCATCTAGGACAGTAAGTTGAAATACAGTTGGATATAGGTAAGCCTACACAACTGAGGGAGCCCAATCAGGCCTCCCCTGGTACTAGTACAGACAGAGAAAATGACAAGGAAAAAAAATATCTGGAGAAGGGGGAAACAGACAAAGCAATCAAGAAGGTAAGGACAAGACTATAGAAGGGAAGAGGCAGTGTGTGGCAGGGTCTGGGACAAGGAAGGGACTTGGGGAAGGTGGGTACATCAAAGTCTGAGTAGGTAGAAGCAGGGGGCATGGAGTGCTATGTGCACAAACACCAACAGCCTGGAGAATACTGTAAGACCTGTGCCCTACAGGCATTGGTGGCAGAAACCCAGTTGGGCTTTGTGGCGGTCACAGAGTTGTGGGCAACAGTTACATCACTAGTATACAGCTGGCCCAGGGAGATTGAGTTGTATGGGAAGAAATGTGAAAGTTACATACTTACTGTAACCTGTGATCATCCAGAGTATGTTCTCCACTGAGTACCACTTATGGGTCCAAATCGCTGGAGCTAAGAATCTGCAGGAGCAAATCTTTTGTCCAGGGGGCCAGTAATGGGTACTTCCTACAGTACCTGCATGACACTCTCTGATGCCATGCATCTAGCAATAACCATTGCTAGGTCCCTCACGTACCTCAGTTCTGTTCATCAGTGAGAAAGCAGAGTGGGAAAAAAACAAGCTGGGGGTTATCATGGCAAACAAGCCCAAGGGATAGTAGGGAGATATAGGAAGATAAATAAACAACAAAATAAAACTGACTACCACCTCAAGAGGGAATGAGTTGGGGGGGGGGGCACGCCTGTGGGTGGACATAGGGTGTAGGTAGTTTGGTTATGTAAGTCAGTGCCTCTTGAAGGAGGCCCCACAGCCTAGCAGACGCATGCTGGGCTAGACTGCAGGTGAGAATGGGTTCAAAGGGAAACAACCCTGAAGTTATACAGGCTCTGGTTAGTACAGAAGATAAGGGTAGCCAAGGGTAAAACCACCTAGCGATTAAAATAGGGACTGAATACTTGTGCTAAAAATAAGAGTGGCCCCAGGACTGCTCATATCACTTTCCAGTCGGGGAAAAAATAACCTGTCTTCTTCTCTCTCTCTTTTTGTGTAAAGAAGAAAGGTAAATTTCTGTTCCATGGGGGGCAAAAGCAACCATACCTGATTGTGAATGTGATCCTGTGGAACCTATGGGACATGAAGGAGATGTCTGAACCCCAGGGTGGGGTAGCCCATAACGGTCACTCTTCCCCGTTTCCTCCAGCTTCTCCTGTAACATGCTTGCTAGAAGCAGGCAGCCCCTGAGGTCAAGGGCATGGGCAGGAGCGAAGCCAGAGGAGAAAATGTAAGTTAAAAGAAAGGGAAAGTCCATTCAGCCTATCTTCTGTATACCTGTGTAGTTTGCAGACATGAACGATGATTCCCTCTCTTGCATCCCCCTAATTTAATTTTCATTTAAATGTAAATGAGGTTGATTCACAGTGTTTTGCCCTAGTGTGAAAACATACACTATGACCTCCCGGGTCATGCCTGAAAATAGTCATTTTATGGCTAGTGCACCCACCCGGTAAACAAAAACGAAATAAATTAATGCTTGTCTCCATTGCAAAGGACGTGACCCCACTCATGCAAGGCATCATGGGAGTTGATGATGAGTACCTGCACAAGCCAGCATAAATTATACTCTCATTCAGTTCTATTACATGTCTTGTAAAGTCCCTGTATTCTCTGAAAACATCTTTTCTAACTCATATACACTTCAAACCACAGAAAACAGCAGGGCACTTACTGTGCCTTAAAAAGGCCAGCGTAAGATGAGAACATAGGAACTACAGAGGACAACAGTTGCACTAACTAATACTGTGTAACCACTGTATGTTTTAGCACTAAAACATCATAAAATTCCAGGATGCCTTACATGAGTCAGGTCATGACCTTTGGAGTGGACTCAAGCAGGATTTCACACCAGACTTGAGTACCTTCATTTACATTTAAATCCTGACGAAATTAGGAGGGTGCAGTAGAAGCAATCATTGTTCATGCCTTCAAACCACACAGGTAAAGAGAATAATTGAGAATTATCAGCATAGGGAAAAAATGGCACGTAGGTCAGCCATTAGCTGGCACCCCTTTCCTGCGAGGTAGCTCAGGGTTTAAGTGTAGAGAAGGAGCCAGCTGCTCCTAAGTTGATTCACTTTCGCTGCTCACAGAGCAAGGGACCACTGATGGGTCTTTTATCAAGTGGATCTGGGTTGGAGTCAAAGCACCCAGAGGGTGCAAGGTTCTGTTTAGCAACTAACAGGCATGTACCAAATAGAGGGTATGTACCCTGGGCAGGAAGGAAGGGAAAAGTTGTTGTGTTTTTTAATTTTTTATTTTGTGGTGTTATTTTTTGTTTTATTTGCGTCTCAAAGCCTCCATTTCTCAATGGGTGGTGAAGTGAGGGAGGTAAAGAAGAAGAGTGACTATGGCTCCCTGTAACACCCTTGTGCTTGAAGGGTGAGCTGCCCAGATGCCCTGGCTTGCCTAGAGAGGGGGATGGTGGACAGGTCTTGGTAATAATCCAAGTGGAAATTTATGTGGCAAATAATAACTTCTGTTTCAGTACATAGCTCAGAGGTTGTCTGACATTATGCCTAGGGATACCAGATTTTGGGATGTCAAAAAGAGGACACTTAGTCCCTCCCCTGATGATTGTGCCAGACCCCAAGTAAATATGTTTAAAGTATCCACCACCTTCACAGCTCATTTACAGGGAGGTCCTGAGTAGGAGAGAGAAAAAAAATGATAAAAATAATAATACAACAGGATAAACGATGTGCATGAAAAATATTTGACAGCTGGAAAAAGAGGACATCTTTGTAAAAGAGGACATCTGGTAACCCTAATTATGCCATTTTGTTTAACTCACACTGAATGAAATTAGATGTCCTTTGACAGGGTCTCCAAGGCACAGGCTGTCCCTCCCGCCAACATTTAAGCAGGACAGGTATTAAGGGGGCTGAGGTCAGGATCAGCATGCCTTTTGTTCCATGCTCCAGAAGTGCCATCAGCTTTAATCATGTCTGGCCACCAAAGGTCAGGCAGCTGCCTGTGTAAAAAAAAAATATATATATATATATATACACACATAAATAATTGTTAAAGCTAGAAAGGCCCCTTTCTTTGAACCATGCCATAAATCAGCTTCTTACTGCTAATAATATTTAAGGGACCTACAGTAAGTACATCCTTGCAAACTGTTTGCAGCTGGGCTCAAATCATGAGAGGGGGTCTGACACTCTGTGGTTCTAACTCTTCTTGATTTCTTTGTGCATTAGGGAGAGGGATGGACGGACCATGACCCACAGTCTTTGTGAGCTTGAACAGAGGCAACAGAAAGGGCTAGCATATAAGCCTGCATTGAATTATACTTTTAGACAGTGGAAATCCTCGAGCATGGAGGGGGCTGTTCAGTAGCATACCAGTGACTTGATTCACTTAGCGGTTCAGCAAGCAGTACAGGACAGCAGCAGTACATGAGTGTGATCTGTCTAAATGTGACAGCACAGTCGCTGGGACTGTGGCTACTTAATGCTGTCTGTGAGCCACCCGGGTCTGGATTTGTAGCATCACAGCTGGAGTATTACCTCCATGTAACCCTTTACCAGCAGATCAAAGACCACAAAATAAAAACAAAAACAGCCTGAAAGAGCCATTTATTTAAAAACATGGAGGCAATATTCTACAGTCTGCATGGTGTAAGAAACCCCTTTCATTGCTTTCTGAGACAAGAAGGCTGACCTACCTGTCCGAGAGGGCTACTCATAGTGACATAGCACCCAGATAACATACACAGAACCTGAGTTTCTAATTAGGTCACAGTATATCTTTCTCACTGCAGTTGATTTTTGTGTTATGAAATCCCAAGTCAAACAAGCCTAAAATCCTCCTCAGGTCATTTTCTGTCAACTTGGGTTTTGGATTGTTTAAATTCTAAAATATGGGACTACTATTTGCTACTGATTAAGTCTGATCCTTGAGTTGAGCATGGGTGTAGCTGGTTAAGGTGAAATTGATCAAGCAGTGAGATGTTCAGTTTGAGGTATTGGTTGGCCTTTGCTGGAGAATGCCAGTCATTTACCATAGTCAGAAGATGTTTGTAGTCACAAGCCACACGTGGTGGATTTATCGGCAATACTGATAGTGGATATTAAAACTTGGTGCTTAGAAACAATGAAGGAGGTGTTCTCAAAATGTTTCAGGCACTAAAGTAGGCTATGTATATCAAGTTGATGGATATGTTCCCATATGATCTTTGACGTGCGCTTGAGTCTAGCTGGATAAGGTACTACATGGGTCAAACAAAGAGATAATCAGTTTGGGGTCTTGTTTGACCTTTTGCTGGAGAACTCCAGTGCTTCAGCATGGTCAGAAGGGGCTTGTAGTCACTAAGTTAAACTGGGTGGCTTCATCTGCATAAACCCAGTATTGATAGTGGATATTAAAAATTGTTGCTTAGAAAACATTACAGCGGTGTTCTCAAAGTGCTACAAGCGCCAAAGTAGGATATGTGTATCAGTTTGATGGATGTGTGCCTCATATACAACAAAGGATGAAAAATAAATGATAGAGACATGTCTGTGCTGTAAGTGAGTATGAAGTTTGATGAAGCTGGGATAGAGAGTGGGAGAGAGGGAAAGTAGAGCAACATTTGCAGTATTTGACCTTGAACATTTAAAAACTTCCTCAGGATGATTTTAGATAACCACAAGTTATCGATGGCAGCTCACATACTTTAGTTTTTTTTAAAATTTAATTTAGTTTTTGTTGACCGGGTAAGTGCACTAGACAAATCCTGCCTATTTTCAGACACGACCCAGGGGAAGGGGATACAGATGAATGCCAACTGACCTTGAACCAAATTAAGCTGTTGGTGGTATTTTTAGTGAATGAGGGAAATTTGGCCAGGACACCGGGGAAATTCCCGTACTCTTTTCGAGAAGTGCCATGGGATCTTTAACATCCACCTGAACTACCACCAATCCAGGCAGATGGGACCTCGGTTTAACGTCTCATCCGAAATACAGCACCTCAGAAGTGCAGCACCCCTCTCATGCTGCACTACAATGTCAGTACTGGGATATTAACCCAAGTGCCAGATGTGGGAACTGAACCCACAGCCCTCTGATCTCCCGGCCCTGAGCCACTGACACTGACCACTTGAGACTTGGTCTCAAGTCAAAGGTTCGTGTACTTTTGCATTAAAAACACAGACAGCAGTTTTTGTTTTCCTTGTGGAAATTTGTGCATTGCTATTTTTCTCAAAGCAGTACACAGGGGAAGGCAAGACATGAACTCTAGAAGTTATCAAAACGACAGTGGATTTTAATTCTGGTTTTGTACTGATCCTTGTACTCTGAAAATGATAAAAGCTGATTATCTCTCCTGTATGTAATGAACAGCTGAAGGTTAATTTTCAGATTATTTACTTCCGATGTTTAGAGATTTTATCCGTCTTAGTGGCTTACTAGGTTGCATGCTCACATCTGGGTCTGGAATATAATATGGTCTTGATTTCCAGTCCCATACCAGCAGTTTAGCTAGTACCCAATACTGACACTCTAGTGCAGGACTAGGGGAGTGCTGAACTGTTGAGATGCCATTTTTTGGATGTGATGTTAAACAAAGGCCCCTTCTGCCTATCTCTGGTTGCGGTCCAGATGGTAGTTAAAGATCCCATGGCACTTATCGTAAGAGAGGGGGAGAATCGAGACATAAACATAACAAGTCAACTATTTACATTACTTACACTCAAACAGAAAACAAACCATGATCATAAATCCCAAACTGACACAAAAACGGATGAGATGAAAATGTAAACCAGACAGGAGTACTCAAAGAACAGATTCAAATTACCCAGCCTGTAATTTTCCACAAAGATTTTCACCTCACCCTGGGAAGCTGAGCTGCTTCTGAAAAACAGACCATCTGAATTTCTAGCAGAATTTTTTTCTGTTAACCTGGGATCAGTCAGGGTTTTTTTCTGCAAAGTAAACGGATGCCTTATCTGCCAGAATGCTCCATTTAAAGCAGGCCAGGGTCACCTGCAAAGTCCCTGAATCCCAGACCGCCCATTCTGGTCCACTAAAACCAAAAATTAACATGTCGGATATCATTGCACAAAAAAGTGTTCCCTCCATGTAACTGCCACAGAATCCCAAAAGTGGGCCATATAGAAACAAGAAGAGAATCCATGAGACATTAGGCCCATGTACACAACCAGATTTGCACTGTTGTGAATGGTGCAGATGATTTGCTTCAGTGCAGATAAGGTTGTGTAAATGACTTGTGGAGAGTTCAGTTGCAGCAAACCATGATCTCTGATTTTGTGGGCTCATGTACTGGTGCAGGCATTTTTTTGGGAGTGTGTAGACACGTTGCTATCCCTGCACTGGTAGAGTCCCACGGCATTCCATGCCATACCTTCAGATCAGCTGGACCTATCTACCAAAGTCCATGTTGCACCGTCATTGCCTGCTTTAGTGTTGCAGTAAAACCTGGTAAGAAGGGCGTGGTTAAGATGCTGGCATAAAGGCTGCTTAGCACACCCAGTCTGCCCAGTTTCCATGCTACTGTACATACATCTCCGTTACTGTCAGAGCTGGCCCCCACCCCCAAGGAAGTTCACCTGGAAATGCGGAAACTGTGTCACACCAATTGGGGGCTGTTGTGTAAACAGGAGCAGCATTGCAGCAGACTGAATAGAGCAGCCTGCACCACAACATGAATGAGAACTGGGTAAGTAGTGTAGATGCACCTTTTGTCTCCACATGCTCCTGGCAATCTGGTCGTGGGCAATAACAATCTTGCAGGCAATATTTATTTCTGCATTTGAATTTTGATGTCTGAGACAGTATAGTGCAGTGGTTTAAGGCTCTGAGCTGCAAACTTGAAGACCTGGATTTGAATCCCACAGCCCCCACTTGCATACTGTGTGACCCTGAGCAAGTCACTTAACTTCCTTGTGCTCCCAGGTTGCACCTGTAAACAAGCTTTCAGCTTAGTGTCTCTCTCCTGGTAAAAGAAAGGTTAAAAAAAAAAAGAGACTGACACAAGACAGTCCCTTTTTCAGAGGCGACCTGGAATTAGTTACAAGCAGTATGTGAAAAATATACAACATTTACAGATGTCTATCAAATAATATATATACAGGTACAAAGATATTACATATATTAGGTGATTACATTGCACGATATTTACAGCAAGTAATGATACAAATATGGTACACCAAGGAGCAATAGGTCATTGAATTGCAGCTTGATTAAATTGCATACTCTTTACAGATGAGCAGTAGAAAATAGTACATATAAGGTACACCAAAGGAGCAATAGGTCATTGGTTACAGTTGCAGGGAGCTGCCACCCAAGAGAGAGCTTTGAGCCTCTTTTTGAACTGTATCAGGGTGGGGCAGGTAAGAATCCCGTGAGGTAAAGAGTTCCACAGAGTGAGGGCTACAAAGAAGAAGGATCTTCTTCTGACTGTGTAACATACCTTGGGGATGTCCAGCAGTGGGATGGCCGCATATCTCAGATGTCTTGCTTGTTGTTTGCACTGGATTATACCAGTGAGACCAGGGGGGAGAAGAGAGTTTCAGTAGCTTAAAAGTTAGACAGTACAGGAGATAACACAGCTAGCCTCAAAAGAGAGCCAACCCGGTAGTGCAAGCACTACAGAGTGGTGGTCTCTGGAGTGGGCACCAGCTGTAAAATGCGGATTCTGGATGAGGAGTCATAAGTCTGGATAGGACAGATTCTCAAGCAGACTGTAGTTCTGGGGCTCCACAGAAGAGGGTAGGCAGGAGGGTGCTGCTAGCAGTCGCTAGGTGAGCAGTTCTAGAGAGGTAAGGAATAAGCCTGTAAGGAGGCTGAGCTTCTGATGAAGAGTTTTGACTAAGACATCTGCATGGGGTTCAGAGGGCATGGTTTGGGCCAACACAATCCCCAGATATTTGAATGATTGTACCACTCCAGATTGACACCATTGATGGGGGATAGCTTAAGAAAGTGTTGTCTGTTGGGGCCAAAATTCTTGTGACCAAAGAGCATGGCTTTGTTTTTTTAGCATTTAGGACAGGTTTGTTTTTCAGGAACCAATTTTCAAGAAGGTGGAAGTCATTTTCCAGGTGATGGTTAATCCAGTTTACGTCTGCAGAGAATCTATACAAGATAGCATTGTCCGCATATGGCTGGGGCAAACCATGTATGAGGGGGCCAAGGATAGATTTTACGGCTACATGCCCACACAGTGTCCCACATTTTTGCAGCAATCCTAGGATTTTGCAATGTACTGTATTTATTAAAAGACTAACAGGTATCTTTGGAGCACAATGAAAAACAGGATCACAACAAAAAAACAAAACATTACTTTTGTGTATACTTCCTTTCTAGAGGAGTCTAAAAAATCAACAGTTTCCCCTGTCCAGTCCTGAGAATATTTGCCCTAAATAACAAGGGGGCTGTCCAGTCCCATGATAGAGGCATGCCCAATGAGAAGACTGCCAGTATCCCGTATATCCCAGGAACCATCTGTCAGAGAGGTACCCAAAGTTTATAAAACCCCAAAGTAAGGCACACTTCTGGGCATGCGCATTAGAGACGGTACTAATGCGCATGCCAGGAACCACGGCTTCAACTTTTAAAACAAAATGAATCGGGGATGGAGCACTCGTTTTTCGATCGGAATGGAATTGAAGGGAATCACTGAAATATGCGGTATGCTCGTCTACCATTTACTATTATATGACCCTGAATCACAAACTCGTTCATGAATGAGTTCATCCACGGCTTGGTGCAATTCCTGCTTGTGGACGCGTGCCGCGGGTATTTCAATGGGACTGGCAGTAATATTGTTTAAGGCAAGAATAGGAAATATCGTGGGGCTATTGAAAAATTGCTAGGCATGACTCTTTTCTATGACGACACTGCTTCCTATAGACACTTGAAGTGTAAATACCATAAAATCACCTCGAAACATGACAGTGTCCTTTAACAGAATCCCATAGGCTGCAATCATTTGGGAAAATGGAAGTTCATGGGAAATAGAGATTCTAGGGACATGGATATGTTGTTCATCCACACTGTCTGGCAGGTTCCTTGCCACTTTAAATCTTGCCGGAAGGTCTTCAAGCTGGCTCCTCCCACCCACCTGGGTGGTAAAACTCTCGGCTCCGCCCCATGATGCCAGACCTAGCCTGCTGGAAGCCAGGTTGTGCGTCGAAGCCGGGGAGGTCGGGTGGGTCATGTGGATGAATAACATATACCATTCCTAGAACTCCTGTTACAGGTAAGTAACCTGTATTTCTAGGGGCATGGATATGTTGTTTATCCACACTGTCTGGCAGACTCCTAGCAGTTCTCCGGGAGGAGGGAGGCAAGGCGCACACCCCCTACTTAGGGAATAAAGACTGGAGAACCGAGGTCCCAAAACCAGCATCCTGGTGTGACTCAAGCTCGATGTGGTAGTGGGTGATGGTCTGTGCTGACTTCCAGGTAGCAGCCCTGCAGATTTCCTGGATAGGGACGTCCCTGGAAGCAGCTACCGATGCAGCGGTATGGCAGGTAGAATGAGCTCTTATCCCTCTGAGAGGCTCCATGCCCGCCAACCTATAGCAGAGATCTGTGCAGGAGGTGACCCACCTGCCTATCGTCCGCTTGGCTGCAGGTCTGCCAGGTGTGGCTTCAGCGTAGGTGACAAACAGCTGGCGAACGTCTCCAGACTAGCCGTCCGCTCCTTATAATAGCGGCGCTCTTCTAGGGTCCAAAGTATGGAGCCATATTCGGCCTCTGAGGTGTGATTGGGGTAGAACACCGGCAGAGTCAACACCTGGTTAAGGTGAAACTCCGACACCACCTTCGGAAGGAATTTCGGGTGGGGGCGCAGGACAACCTTGTCCCTGTGGAAGACCAGATAAGGAGACTCGATGGAAAGCGCCTGGAGCTCTCCCATCCTTCTGGCTGACGTGATAGCCACCAAGAAGGCGGTCTTCCACAACAGGTGAGAGATGTCACACCTGTGCATCAGGTTCGAATGGCCTGCCCATGAGCTTAGCCAATACCAGCAGTAGATCCCACGGAGGTGGAGGTTCTCGCACCGGAGGGGATATGTGATCAAGGCCTTTGAAAAAGCGCCCGACCACCTTCTCCTGCACACTGACTGCTTCCCGGCCCACGCCTGGTAAGCAGAGATAGCTGCCAGGTGCACCTTAAGGGTCATCGACCGAAGCCCTTGCTGAGAAAGGGACCACAGGTAGTCCAGAGTGCTTGCCAAGGAACAGGAGGAAGGGTCCAGGCCCTTGCCCTGACACCAAATGGAAAATCTCATCCATTTGAAGGCGTAGCATTTTCTGGTCAACGTTGAGGACCTCGTCAGAAAGACCCAAGGCCTGGAACTCTAGCCACTCAGGAACCAGGCTGTCAGGTGCAGGGATTGAAGGTCCGGATGGAATACCTTCCCCTGATTGACTGAGATCAGGTCCGGGCGGGCTGGAAGCCGCCTCGGGAGCCTGGAGCTGAGACTGAGGAGATCTGGATACCAGAACTGGCGGGGCCAGTCTGGGGCTACCAGAATCACCTGCGCCTTGTCCCTCCTCACCTTGGGAAGCACCTTGTGGATCAAGGGAAATGGGGGAAAGGCGTAGAAGAGGCCCGGGGTCCACGGCCTCGAGAAGGCATCCCCCTGCAGTGAGCCTTGCTGAGGATGAGCATGAAACAGACTCAACTCGCATTCTCCCTGGAGGCAAACAGGTCCGCCTGAGGCGTGCCCCAGTGGGAGAAGAGATCTTGTACTACCTCCGGCAGAAGAGACCACTCGTGAGACGCAGCCCCTATCCGGCTTAGGGCATCGGCCAGGGTGTTGGAGGCTCCTGCCACTTGAATGGCAAGGAGATCTGCCTCCAGGCTGCGTACGAGTGACCAAATGCGGAGAGCTTCCCTGCACAAAGGCATGAAGCATGTCCCGCCCTGGCGGTTTAGATAGTACATGGTCGTGGTATTGTCCGTCTGGATCTGAACCACTTGACTCCGTAGAAATGGAGCGAAGGCGGTGAGGGTTAGACGAACTGCTTGAAGCTCCAGCAGGTTGATGTGGCATCAGGACTCCCGAGGGGACCAGAGGCCGTGCGCTCGGTGCTCCCCCAGATGGGCACCCCAACCCATCAGAGAGGCATCGGTCGATAGAGAGACCGTCAGCTCGGGGTGGACAAACGGGATGCCCTCCTGCAGATGTGCGGAACGGTCCACCACTGGAGAGCGTTCCACATTCCCTGGGTCGCTGTCACTAGCTGATCCAATGGATCGAAGTGCTGTGACCACTGGCTGGCCAGTCCCCATTGAAGGGGGGACGCATGTACCAGTGGGCCCAATGGACCATGCTGGTGCAGGCTGCCATGAGGCCCAGGAGGTGCAGGAAGTTCCGAGCAGGGCGCGATTGCCCAACCAGAAATGATTGGGCAAAGGAGGAAAGAACCTCGGCCCTGTCCACCGGGAGCCGTGCTCTGGCTAGAAAGGAGGGTCGAGCTGTGCCCCGATGAAATGTATCACCTGCTTTGGCATGAGTTCTGACTTGGCCTCATTGATGAGGAGGCCAATCTGAGAGCAAACCTGGAGGGCCAGATCTCTGGACTGCTCCACCTCCGCTCTGGAGGTAGCTGCAATCAGCCAGTTGTCCAGGTAGAGGTACACCGGATCCCCGCGCCTTGTAGAATGCTGTCACCACTGCCATGCATTTGGTGAAGACCCTGGGAGCTAGGGAGAGACCGAAGGGCATGGCCCGGAACTCGTAAAGGGATCCCTCCACTCTGAAGTGGAGGAATCTCTGATGAGTGACTTCATCTGTTCTTTTTACATAGTCCGGCTTTGAAGGTATAATCCTTAATCTGTGACATCATAAAACCTGCTGCCACGCAAATAATTCTGATGTTATAAGCACCAGAATATTTTAGGACAGGAAAAGCAACAGGAACAGTTGAACTGTGAAGAGCTAGAAGCCTAGTTTCCCGGAAAATACTTTAATATGTTCATGCTATGGAAGAGACGTCAAACCGAGGTCCTTTCTGTCTGTGTCTGGTCACTGCCTAGATAAAAGTAAAGGATCCCATGGCACTTCTTGATGAAGAGTAGGTAAATTTTTATTTAAATAAAGAAAATACAAAATCATACATGCAAACTCAAAAGGGAACAACAACTGTTCAAAAAGAACAAGGGGAAAAATCCTTACTAATACAGCAAAATACTTGTCAATAGATAAACAGGAAGAGCAATAAAGTCAGCCAAAGAAACAGTGGGGAGAGAAGAGGAAAGGAACCATAACAAAATACACAGAAAATCAAAAGAAAGGGAAAAAAGATATCTGTTTAGCTCACAGGCTTCTTAGTTTTGTGACACAAACGATATTACACCACCTATCTGCTAATACAGTAGGGGTTGGGTGCTTGAATTCAGTGCAGTAAGCAGTCCATATTTCTGAATCAGTGATGTAAAAAGTTCAGACTGTGTATGCATTTTCTGTTGTAATGAAGAGTGGCACCTGATCAACCATAAACATAGAAACATAGAAGTTGACGGCAGATAAGGACCGCAAGGCCCATCCAGTCTGCCCATTTCTTTTTCTACCTTATAAATGTGCCATCGGCCTTTGCTCTGTCAGTGACCTATCTATTCATAGTCATTTGTATTGCTCCCTTATGCCTATCCCATGCCTGTTTGAAGCCCTGCACTGTATTCATAGCCACCACTTCTTGTGGTAAGCCATTCCATGCATCTACCACCCTTTCTGTGAAAAGAATTTCCTCACATTCCCCTTAATCGGCCTCTCTCAATCTCATGCTGTGTCCTCTTGTCCTGCTATTTTTCTTATATTTAAACATGTTAGACTCTTTCACCTTGTTTATGCCCTTAAGGTGTTTAAATGTCTCGATCATATCACCTCTCTCCCTCCTTTGCTCAAGGGTATACATATTGAGCTCCGTTAATCTGTCCTCCTATGTCTTCTGATGCAGTCCCTGCACCATTTTGGTTGCCCTTCTCTGGACTGCCTCAATTTGGTTAATTTCCTTGTGAAGGTGTGGCCTGCAATACTGCACGCAGTACTCCAGATGGGGCCTAACCAATGTCTTGTACAGAGGATTATTACCTCCTCTTACGACTTGTGATACCCTACTAATACACCCTAACACCCCCTAGCCTTACCTACTGCTTTAGTCTGTCTGCTTGGATGATTTTAGGTCATCAGTGATGATGATGCCCAAGTCTCTTTCTTCCTTTGTGACTGCTAGCAACTCCCCTCCCAGCCTATAAGTGGCTTCAGGGTTTCTCTTCCCTATGTGCATGATTTTGCACTTCTTTGCATTAAATCCCAGTTGCCACTCTTCTGACCATTCTGCTAGTTTATCCAGATCTCTTCTCATTCTGCCCACCCCATCTGGATCATCTACTCTGTTGCAGATCTTGGTGTCATCTGCAAACAGGCAAGCCTTACCCTCTAGTCCATCTGCGGGTCACTAATGAAGATGTTGAATAGGACTGGCCCCAGGAACTGATCCCTGAGGTACCCCACTTGTGACTTGCATCTCTTCTGACTGTATACCATTTACCACCACTCTCTGTTTCTGCCAGTCAACCAGTTTGCCACCCAGTTGACCAACTTCTGACCCACCCGAGCCTACCTAGCTTATTTATCAATCTTCTATGTGGAACAGTGTCAAAAGCTTTGCTGAAGTCAAGGTAGGCCATCAACTGCTCCCCTTGGTCCACCACTCTGGTTACCCAGTCAAAGAAATCTATGAGATTAGTTTGACAGGACCTTCCTTTGTAAACCCATGCTGTCTTGGATCCTGCCCCTATGGATTCCAGGTGTTGCACTATCCTTTCCTTAAGGAGTGCCTCCATAATCTTGCCCACTACTGAGGTAAGACTGACCGTTTGTAGTTTCTCGCCTCCTCCCTGCTACCACTCTTGTGGAGTGGGATCACATGAGCCTTCTCCAGTCTTCTGGGACCTCTCCTGTGCTCAGAGACTCACTAAACAATTCTGCTAATGGCTCTGCTAGTTCCTCCTTTAGCTCCTTTAGTACCCTGGGATGTATGCCATCAGGTCCCATTGCCTTATCCACCCTGAGCTTAGCAAGCTCTTGTAGGACCCTTTCTTTGTGAAGGGAGTAGTGCTCACCTCCCTCCCCTGTGTCCATGATGCTGAGCTGTGGGCCCTGCCCTACCTTCTCTTCAGTAAATACTGAGCAAAAGTATCTATTTAGGATAGATGCCTTTACGAGGTCCTCCTCCTCACATGCTCCCTTTCTCCATTAAGCAACACATACCCCTCTGGACTTTCTCCTTTCACTAATGTATCTATAGAAAGTCTTGTCACCTTCTTTTACTGTTTGTGCTAGTGTTTCCTCAGTTTGGGACTTTGCCTGCTTACTGCCTTACCTGCTTCCCTTAGGGCAGTTTGGTATGCCTCCTATCTTCATCCGCTGTGTTCCTTATATTTTCTGAAGGCCAGCCTTTTGGCTCTGACCTTTTCTGCTACTGTATTTGAGAACCAAAGTGGTTTCCTTCTTCTTTTGCACTTCCTTTTCTGTCTAACACAATGGGATGTTGCTTCAAGTATTGTATCCTTAATGCTTGCCCACTTTGCCTGTACCTTCTCACCTGTGTTTCTTTTTGCCAGGGCTAGCTTAACTCTGTTGGCCATCTTATCAAAGTCAGCTCCTCTGAAGTCCCATATTTTGCCTTGGAATGGGATGATTTAGATGTAGTAGCCAAATTGAACCATACCATGTGATGGTCACTGGCCCCAGGTGACCTTCTACCTGGAGATCTGTGATCCCTTCTTTGTTAGTCAGTACTAGATCTAGGATAGCCCTGTCTCTTGTGGGTTGCTGTACCAGTTGTTTGAGGCCCTCCCCTGCAGGGAATCCACCATGTGTCTAGTTCTGGCAGATGTTCCTGCTGGTATGGACCAATCTGTATCTGGCATGTTGAAGTCTCCCATTATCAGAACCTCCCTTTAGCTGTCATGTTTTGTATATCTTCTAACAGTAATGTGTCTATGTCCTCCCTCTGGTCTGGGGCCTGTAGACAACCCCAGTTCTTATGGCTGTCCCATTTCCTGTTTCCAGGGTGACCCACAGTTCTTCTGGCTCCTTATGTGTATTCTGAATTTCTGTAGCTTTGATATTTTCATTAACATACAAGGCCACTCCTCCCCCCCTTTTTGCACCTCGGTCTCTTCTGAAAATACATAGCCAGGTACTGAAGTCTCCCAAGTGTGATTACTGGTAAACCACGTCTCACTAATTGCTACTATGTCCAGTTTAGCCTCTGACATTATTGCCTGCAGGTCTGGTATCTTATTTCCCAGGCTGTGAGCATTTGTATACATGATTTTCCATTGGCCAGATTTTGGTGTGTTAGTTGTTGGGTGAAGTTTGGCATTACCCCTGTGCATCATATGGGAGACAAACCTTTTTCTTACCTGGTGATGCAAATGAATGGCAAACGGCTGAATTCCTGTTTGACCACTAGCTGAGGGGAGGGTGTTCTATTCGACGCATGGGGTGCTGCACTTCCCCATTTGCTAGTTTAAATATTCTGCAAAGACGTCAAACTTCTGCCCCAATGCACTGACTCCTCTTTAGTCAGATGCAGTCCATCAAATTTAAAGAACTTTCGCTCCCAGAACTGTTGCCAGTTCCTACAAATCCGTGTCCTTTTCCTGGCACCAGTCCTTGAGCCACGTGTTTAGCTCCCCTATCTCCCCTTCTCTGACCTTCCGTCCATCTGCTCCCTTCTCCCAGACTGGCAGGATCTCAGAGAAGGAGATGCAGACGAAATAGATGATAGTTTGTCACCCAGCCTAGTCAGGTGTTCCTTGGTCTCCACAACTGACCGGCTGCTGAGATCATTAGTCCCTATGTGTACTAGGACATCAATGTTTCTCCTGCTTTGTGAACAATCTAGCAATGCGGTCAGTGTCTCTCCATGCTGATGTACCTGGAGACATCTGACCATCACCCTATTTGAGATGGTATCAACTCCCGAATCATGGAGTCTCCTATGATCAGTAGTTTTTGGATTTCCTTTGTGCTTGTTTAGTTTTGGTTCCTGATTTGGGTGAGTATTGTTGTGCTAGTTCCTGTGCTGCAGTGTCCTGCTCTGCAGTGTCTTCTGCCTCTTTATTTGATTTCAGAGATAGAGGCAGATACCTGTTTGTAGTGTTTATATGGTTTCGGGTAATGTGTTTGGAGAGCAGAGAGTGATGGAGCACCTGATTTGCTCCTCCTAACCACCTGCCAACCTCCTGGACCAACTACCCTCTGCGGCCGAGGTTTTTCTGTTGGATGCTGGGGAAATGGCGGGTGGTTCTTATAATGTATTTCCTCTTCAATATGAAATTTGAGGCGCAATCTCTGCCCATGCTGCCCGGAGCTGAGACCTAAGATCTCAAAGGCTCAGCATGTAGGACAGTGTCCTAAATCCTGTAAGACTGTCCTTCTGAAAATTGTTCCACAGTACCTGCAGTTAATGAAATCCATTCCAAATAAGTTGCTGGGTTTGTAACCTAGTCAGAGTAATTAGAAGGAAAAAAAAATGCAAGTAATGGTTTAATTGTGCTTTGTTTAACTTGTTATAACAAGTTAAATTACTAGTGCCCTGTAAATGAGATCACCTTGTGGAGGCCCCACTGATCCGCCCCTTCCTGCTCTGCCACAGGAAATGTCACAACTGTGGTACCCTATAAAAGGAGTGTAGCGTGGGGTGGTTGGGGATGGGGGTGGGTGGCTGGGCCCTTCCCCTGCCTAAAAAGAAGAACCACGGACGAAAGAACAAGGAGGTAAGAGCAGAAACAATCAGTCAACAACAAATGCAGTAACCCTGAAAGCTTATCCTAATGTTAGATAAAACTGTAAAACCTGTAAAGCACCACCTGTAATAGTTTCAGAGAAGATATACCCTGTAAGAAACACTTTGCTCCAGAGAAAAATAAAGCAGTAACAGAAGATATACCTTGCAAAAGACAATTTGAATCAGAAGATTACAGCAGTAATCTGTTAGCACACACCTGTAGGCACACCTTGTAATAATGCAGAAGAAGGTATACCAGCAACAACAATTTGAATCAAAGAAAAATAAAGCAATGAAATGTTAGCAACAAACAGTAGCAATCCCTGTGAGTAAAAATAAAAACACCACCACACAGTAAATCTGCTTAGCCAAACTAAGTCTTAATCCTTCTCCCTTGCTCTGGTAAGTTTCTCTACTCTGCCTTTCAAGCAGTCTTAGAAGGAAAGAGCTCAGGTGAAGCTAGGTGCCTTGGCCAGCAAACCAAGTCTTCTACCATAGAAGCCACTTGAAACAGCACACAGTACAGTTATGGAGCTGTCATTCCATTTTCCCCAAGCAGAACTGTAATGTCCACACACCAAGGTTTCATAATTTGGACTGCGAAACGGAGGTTCTCACCAGTTACGTGCTACCAGATCCCTGAAACCCAGAATATAAGAGCAGTTGATAAAGAGATGTGTCATAATTTCTGGCTGGTTAGAGCAGCCTGGCTTAGAACACATCCTTTCATCTGCTTGCTGATGTTTTTGATTCCCCTTGACATTTAGTTTGTTGTGGCAGCACAGCCAGACTGTGTCTCACATTTTGAGTGGGATCCTATTTTCTGGTAATTGTCATAACATACTACTATATACCCTGGGGGAGACATGCTTTGATATAGATGGCTCGGAGAATTTGGTATTAAGTATTAAGTTTTGCACAACCTTCCTGGGCATATCCCTCTAACTGTGCATAGGCAACACCCCGCATCCAAAGCTTAGAGATTGCTTCATTCATATAAAGGGGGGAGTCTGCAGAGCCATTAACTTCCCGATTTCCCAAAGTTTCAGTCAGGCCACAATACCACGTGACACCCATACGGACCAGGATTTTCCGTCAGGCACTGTAAGTGGACGAAAATTACGTTAAAAAAATATTCCATAGAAGAAAACAGTTGGATGCAACAAGGCCAATCCTCCCTGTTTAATAGGTAGTAATTAATGCTCTGTTTAACTGGATTAAGCTAGCTTCTGCAGAGCCCTTAGAAAAAAATGCTCGAAAAGGTTGTTTCCAGGGCAGCCAGGGGAAGGAATCTGACTAATATATAAAAATAGAGGCACTAAAAAGGTTTTAATCAGGTAGACCCTCTTTTTTTTATATAACTTCATCTATTCCAGCCATTATGCTTATCCAGTTCTAATTTCAAATCAAATCAAATTTATTTATATTGCGCTTTCAATAATCAAAGTGCACAATTTGTGGTCCTAGTTCAGTTTAGCCAGGTCCCCCAAATGAAATTATATTCCTATGATGGTTAGGGTATCAGACCGTAGCCGATGCCCCCAACTGTTTTAGTCGAGGATGTAGTCCCTCCCAGCACGCTCCCTACACATTTCATTTTGTTTAAAGCAGCAACAGAAAATAGGCCAAATAGCTCAAACCATCACAGGGTTTGTAAAACAGATGGTTTATCCTGCACAGATAGGGGCACATCGTCCACATAAGCTGTAGCCTTGCAGCTAACTGTGCCCTCAAGAGTTCTGCAGTGCCAATATGAAGGGGTCCTGTTCAAGTTTTCTTAATAAGAGATCTAAGCAGAGAATGTATAAAATGGGGCTAAGGGGGCAGCCTTGCCACACTCCCAAGGAAATTTTACAAGGGGTCCCTCGCCAACGCTTGACTGTTGATGTGACTGAGGCACTGTGGTACATACACTTTATCTGATTAATAAACTCCAAAGGATTCCCATATCTTGAAAGTACAAACCATAAAGGATACGCTGGCAGTTGCATCTAAGTACAATCCATAAATAATCATGCAAAACAAGATCAAAAGCTTGCATTGATCTAATGACAGCAAAACCTATACAGCCTGTAAGGAATCTCATATCTTGAAAGTACAAAAACCCATACAGCCTGTCTGTGTTCCCCCTTTCAACAGTTTCTTGTAACCTTATGAGCTGATCTTGAATGGCCCTCCCTGGAACCGAGCAAGCATGTGAAAAGGCTACCAGATGCCCAATTACCTGTAACAGTTTGGAAATCAAGATATTAGAAATTATTTGTAGATTTGTATTTAAAAGATAAATGGGCCTCCAGCTGTTTAGGTCACTCTTCTCCCCTGTGTTGTACAGGAAAACTAGAAGGCCTTCCTTAATAATGCCCTGGCCTGGGAGGGGGGTACTGTAGTAGAAAGTTGAAGACTTGTACTAATTCTTCCAGAAAGGCTAGAGTAACCAGTCCATAAAAATCAGTGGTCCTTTCCAGGGGCTGCTTGATTCCTTAAGAAATGGATGGCTGAAGTAATCTCACTCGCCGAAATATCTGTCATTAAAATGGGTGAGCGGTCCTCCAGGACTTTGGGGTATAGGAAGATCAGAAAAAAAGGTGTCTCTACCCGACATGGATGTAAAACTGGGGCTAAATAGCATTTGACCATAGTTAGATGGGATCACCAGCATGTCCTTGAGATTTTTTTTTTTTTTTTTTACTTTATTTTTGTTTCACTTTTATGATATCGAATTAGGTGAATACTAACCGACCCTCAGTTAACCACAGCAGGGAAATAAATTAAAGGGAATTAATCTAAACATGAGCATAGGAAGGGCAGATCTTTACAAGTATTTCATCATCTTATATAACTATAAATTGTAAACAGTTCCTAGGTCCACTGTATTCACATTCTAAATTATATTGAACAAATTCATGTTGTATCTAGTGTCTTTGAGGAATTATTGGCTTCCTATTTCAGTTTTATTCAGAAAGGAACGTGAGAAGGAACGCTTTCCTAGAGGCCACCTCCTTACTGCACTTGTTTATGTTGCCATGGCTGCCATATTTCTAGGTATTTAGGGAGCCTAACCTGAAGAGTGGTGGTAGTACAGTCAGTGGTCCCAATCCCAGACACCTTCTGTCTCCAGGTATCGTCCTCAGGATTTGTTTGTATTCTGCCCTGCTCATCTTGAACCCTAGACAGGGATTTGTGTTCCACCCTCTTTCTACATGTTTCAGAAGGACACAGAATGGAATATTCCCCTGCGTCCCATACCTCTGCTGTTTTTGTAATGCCAGGGATCTTTGCAGATGGAAGTGAGACATCTCCCTTGTTAAATTAGTTGTTTGGGAGCTACAGTTATCACCACATTCAATAGCAAGGGTTTGGAGGTTTTGTAAATGTGTGCTACTTGTTAAATATTTAAAAGTTATTCAGATTTACTGCACCTTCTCCCCCAATTTTTGAAGAAAATCCTCAGTTCTGTTTTAGTGTCCTCCCACCACAGGAGGGGGTTGTTGTAACAAATGAAAACTGACTTCCCTAGAGCCTCCCTTACTTCTCCATCCTGTAACAATAAGGGGTTTAATTTCCAGACCCCCCGGTCCATGGTGTAAATTAGGGGTGGACCCTGTAGTAACTTTCACCAACCTATGGTCAGAAAATTCAATAGGACATGTAGTAGCTAGCTGACACAAGCTGCAGGGATGTGGAGAAGAATAGAAAGTCTGTTCTTGTAACTAATTGCCCTTTAACATAGGTAGGATCCTTTTTGTTAGTAATTTATAAATAGCAACTGATAACCTAGCAGTTGAAACCAAAGTAGAAAGAAAGGACATGTCTCAGTACTGTTTTTTTGTTTTTATTTATGCACCACAGTCCAAAGAGGAGAGGCCATAGCTGAAGTGTCCCCCAGGACCACTGACAGGGATGTAAAAGGATAAGGTTGGAATACTGTCATTAAGTCAATCCTACTGTTTTTAGACTGTGGTGCTTAAACGTTAATCAGCCTATAAACATGGCCTTGCAACTTCACATCCAGCAGTAACACTTACCCTGGACTCAAGTAAACCAGTTTCATCACTTCTGCATTAGGGGTGTGAAAGAGAATGGCCACTCCTGAGCAGGGTTCAGTACCAAGAGATCAAAAGGAGGGCCCTTTGAACCAAGTCTTTTTGGTGAAGGATATTTCAGCCAGTGAGTGGAGACTGGTGTCCTACAGAAAGGACACCTCAAATTTAACAACTGGAAAAAGGAAAAAGCAGTATGTTGCGATTAGGTTTTTATGCTGTCATATTCGCAGTTGAAAAGCGAGATTAGATACAGGCATCAGAGCCCAAAAAAGAAAAAGTATAAAGAGCACATAGAAACCACCCCAAAGCAAGAGGTGTGCATGGAAAAAATATAAATAAGGAACAGGGAAGACGAGGAAGAGGGAGAGCTTTTCTGGCAAAACTGGTAGGAGGTGTTGGCTGTTTTCTTGTCTCCCGGTGAGAGGTTTTGCATGCACGCTGTTGGAATAAAGGTTTGCTGCATTTTGCACCTTATTTGCGCCTGACTGTTTTGCAGCAGTTGATGGTGCTAGAATCCCTGTGCCTTATTCCCAAAAACAGAGAGCAAGACCGACAGCCCGCCACATCAGTAGTTATTTTTTCTTCCTAGAGCCCCATCTTTTAGTCCTGCTCTTCCTTGTCTTCTTGCTGGAAACATCAGTGGCAGGATCCTCGGTCTTTGGGAGGGGTTGGATTGAGAGTTATGTACAGAGGAGCTGTCTGAATCATCCTCCATTTCTCACCACTGCCTCTGAGACTGCAAGGCCTCAAAGTGATTGGAAATAGAGGCCAGATCATTCTCTAGGACCATGGATTTAGGTTGGTTCCAGCTCTCCTGCCTCTAGCAACTATCTGCAGATGGTTGGTGTTGGGTTGAAAGGGGTGGGCGTGATTTCCATTTGGTCATCTTCCTGGTTTGCCACTGATGGTAGGGCGCCTACGTCTGCTGTCATTTGTAGGGGTGCAACAGTAACATTGCCAGACATAGGTTCAGGGACTTCGGCTGTGGGGGGTGGGCCAGGTTCCCGGACACTGTGGTGGTGACATATGTAGAAGCGGGACCCTGATGAAGGAACGTCTGGGTGTTCTGAGGTCGAGACAAATTGCCCATGGCAGGAAACCCCCGGCCTGAGTACAGGGTATTAAATAAGCCAAAAGTATTGTTTAGTAGTTTTGCATGTGAAAGTGCTAATCGGTTGTGAAAATGCATAGCACATGACACAGACAGGTTAGCAAAATGAACAGTGCTTTATTTTAATATGTTTGGAAAGTGTAAACCTGAATAAAAACATCAAAAAATGTTTAGCAGTACTGTGCTATGAAATTCAGAAAATGGTTAGCATTACCCTCTGAAATGCATAGCATTTTGCTATCTTATAGCAGCTGTTTAATAACCTGGAGTGCCATGGTTTTTGTGGATGAGGGACACATAAACATTCTGTTGCAGCCTGCCTTCCTGGCCTGGCTGGTTGTGGGCCATCCTGGGGCAACACCGGTGGAGCAGCCTGGTTTCTCACAGAGATTGCACTTTGTCTCATTGACACAGTGCAGACTGGCATGACCAACCGCATCACAGAGGCTGCGTTTAACTTGGTTGCAGGCTTCACCAACACCAAGATGTTTACGGGACCTCAAGGACAACATGCCTTGGGCTGCCTAGCGTAGAACAACACTCCCGAGTCACGCTCCAGAAAGAAAGTATTTGGGAGGTGCATTTTCCCAGTTTTAGACTATTTAAGATACACTCTAGCCTTCCAGCCCCAAGTTCAAATGCCCTCTGAGTCTATGATAGCTTTGTGGTCTCCTAAAATTGTGCGTTTTTGCTTCAGCCAGAACATAATGTTGGTTATGGTGACCCCTCATTGTGGAATAAGATGGTCATAATCTTTTGAGCAGGTCCGGTGAGCGGTATATCCAGAAATGGTGACCAAAGTGGAGTATTCTTAAGGATATGGTATTTTTGCCAAAAAAGTTCAAGGGTCCCAGGTTGTAAAGCTCACACCAAACAAGAATTCTCCACTTACATCGGATACAAAGCTGCCTGCCCGTCGAGAGTTTTAAAACACAGTTGAAAACTTTTTTATTTGTAAAAGCTTATGGCCTATGATTTTATACTGTTAATATTGTATTTGTTTTATTTATTATTTGTGAAGCACTTTGATCTTTGGAAAAGCATTTAAAATAAACCTTTACTTACTTTACTTACTTACAGCATAGATATTACTAGCAGCAAATTTCACTGAATTTTCTCTGGCTATGTATACCTTGTCTGGGGCTTCATCCAGGCCACCCCGGTATCTAAGGTGTACTGCATTACGTCTTTTTGCTGGTAGGACAGGGACATGAAAGTGAGAGAAATATGGGCGGGGTCTTTCAGGCCTAACAGCCTGGGAGAACAGGGCCTCTTGTGAAGGACCAGAAATATAATTGTGGCTAGTGGAGGATTTTGGTTCCTCCTCTGTGTGGAGGTAGCAGTTTAGGGCCCATGGCCTTGTTCCACTGGTAGAGCCTGGTTTTCCATGGGATTGTCAGCTGTAGATTCTGCACATGAACTTGGAAGTGATGCTTGTGTAACTGGAGAGGCAGTCGGGGGGTGAGGAAGTGGGCACAGGAGAGACAACAGCAGCTTTCCCTACTTGAATATGTAAAGTACTGGGTTTTGAATACAGTCAAATTCAGAAGGCCATTCAGTGTCAATAGTTTGTTTTGCAGCGGCCTACCCCCATGCAAGCTTAGCTGACTGAAGTGGAATCTTATTTTCAAGAGGGAAAAGTGCACTTGCCTGCTCTGGAACCTTAATGGGGATCCCCAGTCTTCAGGATTCTTATTGGGAAGTTGAACAGTCAGATACCCAGGTGCCTCCCAGTCCAGATGTTTCCCAGCTCAGCACCACTGAAGCCCATTCTACGGACCAGTCCTGCCCTGCCGTCGAAGAAGATGAATGAGGGTCTTTTCCTGGCATTTGGGAATTCATGGTTGCTACCACTGTGACACTGTGCTACTGGATGGTTTGGATGCGATCCTGTTCAGTGTTCCTTCCGAGACTGTAATCCGCTGTGCTCTGTTAGGGCTACAAGCAGCTGTCGTTGACAGGTTTGGATGGTGAAGATTAGAAGTTTTCTGCCACGTCTGCACCTTTGGCTGGACACTGGAGTCAGGAGACCTGAGCTGGCGTCTAACAAGTTTAAATTGGGCCTTCTCTTTTGGTATCATTGCTAGCAGGTACTGTCTTTTCTTTCACAGCTGTCTTGCCATTTTCTCCTCCTCCAAATATCTTGCATGCTCTAACGCAGACCCAGGCACAGCTGTCAAGGGCACCTCAGATAAAGTGCTGGTTCTCGCTAATGTGGACTTGCCATCACTTGAAATGTTTTTCTCTCCATTCTCCATCTCCAACAGGCACAGGTAGTTCAGGAACTGCGGGGGCTTCCTCAGTACATCAGGTGGGGATGGAAGCAGTCTCCTTCAGCTGGGCAGCCATGTCCATCTCCTTTACTTCAATGTCCTGCATCCTCCAACAGGAAGCATGGTGCGTCCCCGGTATCATGACTAACATTCCCCAGTGCATAAAGCAGATCGATGTAACCCATCCCCCAGGATGCACCTGGAAATAAGCTATAATTGCCTAGTGTGCTTTTCCCGGTCAAAAAACATTGTAAATAAAATAAAGAACTGAATGTCCTGAAATTCAGGTTATTGGGAAATGTTTTGGATTAGAGTACTACTGATACCGACTGTCATTAGTTTTTTATATTGATGATATCACGCAGATGCTTACCTGCAGTGTCTTCCAATCAAAATGTGCCCTCAAATGCAAGGTGACAGAGTCTATTGAAATAGTGTGTAACCCCCTCCAAACGGGGGTTCCCAAAAGTCTTCCAGAAGCTTGCTAAGTGCTCTAAGTCTGGATGGTGTTTGGCGTTTAAGCCGTTTAAATGGCACTGCAGCGAGTGCTTTAGAGCCTCTGCGTACTGTCTCTTTAAGAGCTGTCTGTTTGCAGACATAATTAATTGGAATGGGGGGGACTGTGTGTTACAATGCTCGAATCCCACTCGGGCTGCTGGCTAAGTGCTCCATTTCTGAAGTCATTATATGCGCAGAGGGAGCCTAATTAAAAGATGTAATTGTTTGCTGGTGATCTGTTAGAGTTTGAAAATACAGTTTGTTCTAACCTGCTTACTTGTAGCAAGGACTGGGCAGTGTAGTTTCTTCAGTTTGGTCCTGAATTGGACCAATCAGTGGAAAGGAGGTCCTTAAAATGGAGCCTGCTAGCAAATCAGAACTCGGACTCTCATCTGGAGCCTGCAACAAAAGGGATTGTATGGCAGGTGCTCATGGGAAATGTAGTTTTTACCTTGGCGCCTTTTTGCACCAACAGTGGGAGCCCCACAGTGATTGACAACCAGACAGGCAACCGAACTGCTGTGAGCCCAAAGGAAATACCCTGCACTGTTGCTGGAAAAGTTCAGTTCAGTAGAGACAGTGAAGAGAGAAGGAGCTCTGTACTGTGTGGCGAGTAATTCACGCGGGAAGTGCGTGTGTAGGCCCCCAAGTCGGTCTGCAGCCGATAATGCAGCTGAATCGGACTGAATTCAAGTTGTTGTACAAGGAAGAAGAAGCAGAAATGTGGAAACCAGGCTTAACCTGTAGAAGACCAAAGATTTTGCTGAAGTGCGATTAGCCTGTCAGGGACTGAAGCTGCTACAAGTGCTCCCGGGTTTTTGCAGTGTTTTGCGATTGGGATAGAGGAGCAGCCTGCCTGGTATAGTAATTTCCTTTACATATGAATGTGCTTGGTGCGTGTGGGGAATCGCGGTCTTAATTCCCCTCACTCTGTAGTGTGTGCTGAGTGCTGGAAACTCAGAACCAATACCATCCATCCTGTAGCTGTCTTGGGTATCGTGAGTACAAATCAGGGCAACACCCTGCGACATTCATTTAATCAAAGTGTGTCAACTGATTTCCTTGTATTTTCTTCCTCCGGACTAAGCCATCCGGCTCCGGATTACAAGTGTGTGTTGTGCATATATTTTCTTCCCACAGGGCCCCATCCATCTGCACCTGTCGGGCAACAGACCTGGCTAGCCCCCATCCTGGGTACCCAGAGTGTGACTTTTGGACCCTATATGTGCACAGTACTGTGATTTGAATATTGCCAAGCTAAATCAACCTGATTGCCCCTCCCATGTTACTGTCCCCTAAATAAATCAGATTTATTGTTATTGAACTATATACTGTCTGTGGTGTCAGTACATATAGGCCAGCATTGCATTGTGTTGTGTATGTTGCTTAACCTTGTTTTACAGGGGGTCCTCAGAGGCGTGCTGCAGAATCAGTCTTGAGGGTAAGTGGTATCTATATGTGAAAAAAGTGTTCATATGGGCTATCGAAGGTAATTCCTGCGGTACTGTGTGGGTCACTAGTGGGAACAAAGGGGAGTCACAGTGTCCCAGAGGGCTGTACCCGAGCTAGTTTAACCACTACCAACCCTGACCTCTGGATGGAGGCACCTGTCGTAGAACCTAGGCCCCTCAACCTGTCAGTAGCCAAGCAGGCAGGGGTAGTAGCCCTTGGGGTAGCGCCACCTAGGGATTACAAGTGCCTGACTGGTGATAACCCCCCCCTCCCCCCACCACTACTACTACTGCAGTTTATAGGACCAGATCGGAATGAGTCATGTATGGAGGGGCCTACCAGAGTCCCAAAGTCTTTTTTAAAGCCCCACTGGTGGGAAACTGTCAAAAAGAAGGTTATCTAAGTAGTCAACAGTGTATTGCCCAGTTAGCGGCAAACTATCTGTCTGCACTTTGTAGGCTGGCACAGCAATAAATATTTTTATTTGACAGATCATGTGCTAGAGTGGTAAATGTGTTTGGCAAAAGGAAATTTCAAAGTTCTGTTACTTACAGTTTGCTCTGAATCCAAAATGGCAGCCTTATTTAACAGTGTCCCTTTTAAATCATTGCAGAAATCACAAGGGTATTACTCATGCATTACATTTCTGTAGAGTCGCACTTATAGATTTCCTTTCTATATGTAAATGCTGTGGAGTTGTGTTCGTTACCAACAGCAGTTGAAGGGATCTGTCTGCTAGTTTATACTCTGAACCACAAAATTGTAGTCTACAAGAACTGAACTAATTAAATTGTGTGGTGATTATGGTAAGCCTAAATGAATTGCTGCCAGTCTTAGCATTAAATAATATGAAACGTCCTCTGTATACCATGTATTAGTGACAGACTCTTAGTTTTTACTTTGGGAAAGATTTTTGTACTGCTCTACTGACGTCACATGTGTCGGCATCTTCCCATATTATTTTCTGATATACTGTTTAAGAAGAGAGTAAAGATAATGGGCCTGCATTGCAGACAGCCCTGAATGCCACAAGCCTCGGGTGTGTCAAACATAGACTTTGACGGCAGATAAGGACCGCTTGGCCCACCCAGTCTGCCCATTTCCCTTCCTACTGGATAAGCTGCAGATCCTGGTTAACCAACAGCCTACTTCCTCCTACCCCTCACTATAATTGCCTTATGTCTGTCCCATGCATTCTTGAATTCCCCCACTATTTTTGACCCCTCAATCTCCTCAGGAAGGCCGTTCCATGCGTCCACCACCCTCTCTGTGAAAAAATACTTCCTCACATTGAATTGTGGTGCATGGGGCTTGTGGCATTCTCATGGCGGGCAAGTGGGATTATCAATCCTGTGCACCAGTTGCCGCAAGTCAGACCAGCTTTTTCTGGTTTAGCTTGCAATAATCCTAGGTATCCTTTTTACAGGGCTTGCGCCAGATATTTTGTGGAAGCTGCACGTAAATTGGGTGAAGTGTCGTAACTACGCGCCAACCTATGAAAATCGGGTGCAGTTGCAGCAAAGGTGTTCGCACAGCTGTGTCAAAAAGGGGGTTGATACAGGTCTTGATGCAAGTCCTGCATCGCCTCTTCAAAACTGTGCCCAGTGTTTTGTCTTTGACTGGTCCCCCATTTATCCTCTCCCCCGGTATCCTTCAGTGTTTGTTACTCCCCAATCTTAGTGCTCATGTGGGGTTTAGCACTGTGTTGCATTTCCTCAGAGTGGTGCTTGGGGGTGCCAGCTACGGCTCCTTTAGAATGGGTGGCCTCGGTTATGGCACACACATCTCCTCTCCTCTCCGCAGTGACAGCAACTGTTAGGGGAGTGAGCCTTTCTTCAGCCAGGAGTTACTGAGGTTTGTCAAATTTTATGAGGAATAATTCTTAACTGCTGTGCTGAAGCCTCACTGTGTTTTTTTAGCCCCTATTAGTTTGGGGGGGGGTTATTATGATGATGTAAGTACCATCAATGGATTTTTTTAATTTACTCTTTGTAACCCCACAGGCCTTCCCCATCCAGTATTAGACAGCCTTCTGGCCTCAACACCCCTTACCTGCAACCTGTTACATAATAAATATAATAATATTAATACGTAATAATAATAAAGAGAAAGGCAGATTTAGGGTCCCTTTAAAGCCCCCTTCTGAAATTACAGCCTGGTAATGCTGCCAGTGCTGGTAGTTGATCCAGTGAAGTAATCAGCAAAATGCCAGTCTAGTGCACATGGACTGTGGCTAGGTTAATGTTTTTTGTTCGTTAGTGCTAGCGACTGTACAGATATTGTAGCATCCAGTATATAGATTCAGAAGGATAGCTGTGATGTAACTCCTAACACGGATTCTCCTGCATGCTGTTCCCTTTTCAGTATCCTTTTTTTGAATTTCAAATATGCAGTGTAACTGCACTGTTTTAATAATGGGCAGCTGCGTTAATTTTACTGCATGTGTTAGAGTTGTATATAGTTCAGATGTGAAAAACTGTATAGTCTTCCTTGATGATAAAATATCACATAATTCACAGGCTGCCACATGTATAGGCGCACTGCAGCATTTAATACACTGCATTCCATAGTGCACTTGGCACTGAATTCCGTATTTTTGTATTGTAGCCGACACTTGTTTGTTATTCCCCTGATATTTTATCCCCCCCCAACCCAGGTCACACCTGGAAACAAGCCTGTGGTGGTCTACAAATTTTAGACAAATAAATTATCATGAGCTGTATATAAGGCAGAATATAATTTTAGTAAATGTTACTTTCCTTTTTTAGTACTTTCTTTTTATTCACAATTTCACATACTGAGTCAGTTTCTTTTTTTTTTTTTTTTAAACTTTCTTTCCTCCAGTCGTCAGCCCCTGGGATCTCCCTCAGATGAAGCCTCTTGGCAGCTTATCTTGCCCTCCTGAGAATCCCAGATCAAGGCCCCCCCCCCCCGAACTCCAGCCTACACTCTTGCCCTGCTTGACTCCCCTCACCAGCTTGTACCCCCTGAAGCGGGGCCACCAACCACCTACCCTGGCGTGCCTTGAAATCTAATCTGTAGGCAGAGTGAGGCAGGAGGAGATCAGGAAACTGGTTGGTGGGATCCAGCGGTGGGCGTGGGGCTGCCAAGACTTGACATCATCCTCCCAGGTGCTGGGGTATTTCTCTTGTTCTGCATGCATGATCGTGATCCCCGGGGGCACAGACATGCAATGATGTCCAGCGGGCGGGCTTGCTCCCGCACCCTTCCTGCGGGACGCCCGCTGTCGCCCCACCCCTTCCTTGATGGATCACCAGCTGTAGCACCCCCAGCCTCCGCTGGGAGGTGCTGATGCCAGGGGACACAGAGCCCATTGTCCCCAAGAGAGGAGAGCTGTCCTCTGGATGCCCTGTCCTCTTCTTCCCGGCCAACCCCCAGCAACCCGAGTTTACTTCTGATCCTGGGTTGTCAGTGTGGTGCAAGGTGTGGCATCTGGCACCTCAACCCTCAGTGCCATCAGGCCAGCCCCAGTTTCCTTTTTCATATACATTTTTTTCCCAGCCAGTAGCTCTGATTCTACCGGAATATATCATGTTCACAGAGATATACCCTGGTAAGGCTGAGAGGTCCTCGGCCATCATATAGTCAGCTACCATTTTTTTTCTCCATGATTTCTCCCCCCTCCTCCCCTGGTGTAGGTGATGCCTCTGCCAGCACACGTATACACACACACACACACACACACACACAGACACACACACATATCTTCCCTTGCTGAATGAACAAACTCCCTGGCCCAGCAGCAGGGGTCGCTGTGGTGGTGGAACCCGCTCCTAGCCACCCTCTCTGGCTGAGACACGATGCCGAGCAGCACCTGTCTTGGCCTAGCCAGCCTCCTACTGCAGTGCCTTAGGTTTGCTCCCAAACCCGGATCATCTGCTCAGCCACTGGGCTATCGGGGTGGCTAACTGGCTACAATATGTATTCCCATGCTGTAGGGCAATATAAAGAGAAAAGCAAAACTGAATAAAATGTTGATTTCTGATACTGCATGCATATTGGCCCCTGTGCATTAAGGGGTGGGTTGCCTATGTGTCCTCAAATCCACAGCAGGCAGGCAAACCTACATCTGAATGCTGCACACCTGGGATCCCGTGGACCCTTGTGCACATTCATGGAAGGGAGGCATGTCCCTTCTGCACAGCAATACGCATGGAGTCACAAGTGGGGTACCTCAGGGATCAGTCCTGGGGCCAGTCCTATTCAACATCTTCATTAGTGACCTCGAGATGGACTAGAGGGTAAGGCTTGTCTGTTTGCAGATGACACCAAGATCTGCAACAGAGTAGATGATCCAGATGGGGTGGGCAGAATGAGAAGAGATCTGGATAAACTAGCAGAATGGTCAGAAGAGTGGCAACTGGATTTAATGCAAGAAGTGCAAAATCATGCACATAGGGAAGAGAAACCCTGAAGCCACTTATAGGCTGGGAGGGAGTTGCTAGCAGTCACAAAGGAAGAAAGAGACTTGGGCATCATCATCTGATGACCTAAAATCATCCAAGCAGACCTCTAAAGCAGTAGGTAAGGCTAGGGGGTGTTAGGGTGTATTAGTAGGGGTATCACAAGTCGTAAGAGGGAGGTAATAATCCTCTGTACAAGACATTGGTTAGGCCCCATCTGGAGTACTGCTGCAGTATTGGAGGCCACACCTTCACAAGGACATTAACCAAATTGAGGCAGTCCAGAGAAGGGCAACAAAATGGTGCAGGGACTGCATCAGAAGACATATAAGGACAGATTAACGGAGCTCAATATGTATACCCTTGAGCAAAGGAGGGAGAGAGGTGATATGATCAGACATTTAAACACCTTAAGGGCATAAACAAGGTGAAAGAGTCTAACATGTTTAAATATAAGAAAAATAGCAGGACAAGAGGACACAGCATGAGATTAGAGGGAGGCCGATTAAGGGGAATGTGAGGAAATTATTTTCACAGAAAGGGTGGTAGATGCATGGAATGGCTTACCACAAGAAGTGGTGGCTATGAATACAGTGCAGGGCTTCAAACAGGCATGGATAGGCATAAGGGAGCAATACAAATGACTATGAATAGGATAGGTCACTGACAGAGCAAAGGCCGATGGTACATTTATAAGGTAGAAAAGAAATGGGCAGACTGGATGGGCCTTATGGTCCTTATCTGCCGTCAACTTCTATGTTTCTATGTTTCTATGAGTGTCCAGGGGTGTATCTGGGGGCATCCTCGCACACCACGCTATTCATGGGGGTGCGGAGTGCCGGGCGGGCACGCAGGATACAGCAGCAGGGATGCTACCATATCTTTTGCACACACCCCTTTCTTTATACCCATTTGCTGCAGTGGGACAAGGAATCCCCCCACTGTGCTGCCCCAGCCCTCCGGCTAACTGGGATGGCTGGGGGCTGTCATTCTGGCACTTGTCCATCACCGGAAAGTCAAATGTCTTGTGCCTTCCAAGAATTCCCTAGTGTGCACAGAGCAGGGGATCTACTTGGTGACAAGATCAAGCATCCGATTGCTTGCCTGCCTGTGTTCTCTTCTCTGCCTGTGCACAGCAACATGCAGGGGGCTGGAGCTGTGGACAGGCACTACATGGTGGCATGCACTTGTGCATGCTGGCCACCATGCACCTGTCCGTGGGTGCAGAACTGTGCAGCCAGGGTATGCTCCTCTTGCTCATGCCATGCACTGTATAATGCATAGGCCCCATTATTACAAATCTAAAAAGAGGAAAGGAAAGAATCGTGGAGATCTCTGTAACTTTATTGACTTTCACCTACAGATATCAAGTCAACTAAGGAAGAAACAGGTCATCTTTCTTGAAGTATATTGGGAGTTGGTGGGAAAGTTCTCCCTCAGTCACTTTATTCGGCCAGTATAACTTACAGAGGAATACTGTTCTAGGACAGCATTTCAGAAATCCACCTCTTTCACCCCAAAACCAAAATGGCACAGCACAGAGTAATAATATGGAGGTGTCAGGCCACCAGACAAAAAGTGATTGATTTCAAAAAAGCAGATTTCCATAAAATGAGATCCAGTATTAATGTATTGTTAGGAAACAGCACCATAAGGGATGTAGAAGCTCGCTGGAAGTCCATAAAAGACTCATTGAACACTCATTAACTGCAGATTGTACACGGCTAATAGCTAAATCCAAAAGGAAGAGGAACCCTCTCTGGTTTTCTAGAGAGGTAGCTCTAAAGATTAGGGAAAAGAAAAAAGTCTTTAGACAGTTCAAGGAGACACAGAGGGAAGCTGATAGGGAGCTGTACAGCGAGAAGCTTAAGGAGGCTGGAAAAGCTATCAGATTGGCAAAAGCTCAAACAGAGGAAAGAACAGCACTCGGAGTCAAGGGGGGACGAACCATTTTTCAGATAGTGAAAAAAGGAAGAACAAAGAAGGGACAGTCAGAATAGTAACAAGCAAGGGTCAGATAGTGGAAAAAGACGAGGGTGAAGCTGAAGCACTCAATGCATTCTTTTGTTCAGTCTTCACAAATGAGCTAAATGGCACTGGTCCAACACTGAACATAACAGAGCAGGGCCTGTCCGCAGTAATAGGGGACATATGTGGGACATGACTGTGAAAAATTTTTTTTTATCATTTCTTTCTTCTTTCACCATCAATATATTAGCCTTAAGGGCCTTTACTTAAACTGTAAACAGGAAGATAATATCAGTTGTGGTTTTCCCGGTACAGTCCCCAATGTTTGGAAACAGTAACTATGTAATGTATGTAACGGGGACAGAGAATATGCAATTGGTCTTCGCATGAATTTGCAGTACTTCACTTCATTTAGTTAATTCATTAAGCAACACCAAAATATCTGCTTGCAGCTGTGTGTGGTGACCACCAATCTAACGCATGGTGCAATTCTATGGGTGAAGTAATTTCAAAGTGTTTCCTTACCCAGAATTCCTGGGTATTCATGGATTAAAATGCATTTGTGTGTAAATTGGAATAAGAGTAGATAACACTTAAAACTTTTTTTGATTATTTTACAAATTAACCCCCCAAAACCAGTGAAAGAACAGTATATTAACATACGTAACAAGACAGAGAAAAATCCAGAAAGTGCAAGTTGTCACTGAAAACATTGTGAAAAGCATAAAATTAGACTACTGAAGTCCTTTATTTTTTCCAATTAATATTTTTACTGTTTAAGGTCATATTATTAATGAATTAATTGGAGAAAAAGTTATTATATTGCATACCACCACCATAAAGGAAGTTCATCATACAACAGATCAACACCATTACTAAATAAAATAGTAGATACACACAATAAATTTCTACTAAAACCTTAACCAAAACTCTACACGAAACACTAACCACACTAACGACACTATATACATTGATTACTACAGCCTCAGTCACATCAGTAAATGTTCATACTGCCCAGTTGCTTTACAGCTTCATTATTTTGAAGGCTTTGTTGACAGTTTCTGTACATTATACCACATAAGGCCCATCTCCCACAATGACCAGTGGTCCACATATTATATTACGACCAATCTCCCACAATGACCAGTGGTCCACATATTATATAGTTTACATCTGCTTTGTCATTATTCTGTAGTACTCTTCATGCAGACAGACCAGGGAACTGGAAGACCACAGGTGATGGCGTAGATGAATCCACCAGACAGGAACATGGGTGGTGGCCTATAGTGACATAATCGGGAAGGTGTGTGCAGTACTCCTCATGTAGACCCACCAAGACCCTAAAGAAAACAGACCAGGGACCTGGAAGGCCACAGGTGATGATGTAGCTAAATACACCAGATGTGAAAATGGGCACTGGCCAACAGTGACGTACTCAGGCAGGTGCGTGCAGTACTCCTCATGCGGACCTAACAGGGCCCTGAAGAAAACAGATCAGGGACCTGGAAGACCACAGGTGACAGCAGAGCTGAATCCACCAGATGAGAACACGGGTGCTGGCCTACAGTGACATACTCGGTCAGGTGTGAGCAGTACCCCTCATGTGGACCCACCCACCTGTACCCTGAAGAAAATGGACTAGAAACCTGGAAGACCACAGGTGATGGCATGCACAGCCCTCTATACCATGCCTGTGTCCCAGGGAACCTTCTGGCACCTGATTCCCTCTGCCCAACCCAGTCGGCTTTCCTGAGGCCTAGTGGCACCCGTCTACCCCTCCACACCCTACCTGCTGTCCCAGGTGACCTGGTGGTGCCTGCGTCCCTCCACACCCTGCTTGCTGTCCCATGGGACCTGGTGGTGCCTGCTACCCTCTTCCTAACCCTTTCTGCCTTTCCTGGGGCATGGTGTCTCCCATCTCACACCCCACACCCTGCCAAGCTGTCCTTGGTGACCAGTTGGCACTTGCTTACCTCTCCTTAACCCTTCCAGCATTTCCTAGGGGACCTAGTGGCACCTGCTTCCCTCTTCTCAACCCTGTCAGCCTTCCTTGAGACCTGATGGCTCACGTCTCCCACCCCACACCCTTCCTGTTGTCCCAGGGGACCGGGTGGTGCCTGCTTCCCACTCCCCAACCTGTCAGCCATTCCTAAGGCCTGGTGGCACAGTCTGCCCGTTCACACCCTGTTTGCTGTCCCAGGGGACCTGGTGGTGCCTGCTTCTCTTTTCTTCATAACCCTTTCTGCCTTTCCTGGGGCCTGGTGTCTCGTGTCTACCACTCCACACTCTGCCAAGCTGTCCCTGGTGACCTGTCAGCACTGGCTTCCCTCTCCCTAACCCTGACAGCCTTTCCAAGGGCCTTGAGGCTCCTGTCTCTCACCTCACACCATTCCAGCTATCCCTGGGGACCTAGTGGCACCTGCTTCCCTCTTCTTAATGCTGACAGCCTTTCCTGAGGCCTGGTGGCACCCGTTTCCTCCTCCATACCCTGCCTGCTGTTCCAGGGGACTTAGTGGCACCTGCTTTCCTCTCCCTAACCCTGACAGCCTTTCCCGGGGTCTGGTGTCTCCTGTCTCCCACCCCATACCCTGACAGCTCTCCCTGGGGACCTGGTGTCACCTGCTTCCCTCTTCTTAACCCTTCCAGCCTTTCCTGAGGCCTGGTGGCACCCCTCTCCCCCTCCATACCCTGTCCGCTGTCCCAGGGGACCTGGTGGCACCTGCTTCCTTCTTCCCAACCCTGTCAGCCTTTCTTCAGGTCTGTTGGCTCCTGTCTCCCACCTCACACTCTTCCTACTGTCCCAGGAGACCTGGTGGTACCTGCTTCCTACTCCCCAACCTGTCGGCCATTCCTGAGGCCTGGTGGCACCTGCCTGCCCCCCCACACCTTGTTTGCTATCCCAGGGGACCTGGTGGTGCCTACTTTTCTTTCCCTAACCCTTGCTGCCTTTCCTGGGGCCTGGTGTCTTCTGTCGCCCACCCCACTTTATTCCAGCTGTCCCTGGGGACCTAGTGGTGCCTGCTTCCCTCTTCCTAACCCTGACAGCCTTTCCCAGGGCCTGGCGTCTCCCATCTCACCCCATACCCTGCCAGCTATCCCTGGGAACCTGATGGCACCTACTTCCCTCTCCCCAACCCCATCAGCCTTTCCTGAGGCGTGGTGGCACCCGTCTGCCTTTCTACACCCTGCTTGCTCTTCCAGGGGACCTGGTGGCACCCGCTTCCCTCTCCCTAACCCTTTCTGCCTTTCCCAGGACCTGGCATCTCCTGTCCCCCACCCCACACCCTGCCAAGCTGTCCCTGGTGACTTGTTGGCACTGGCTTCCCTCTTTCCAACCCTGTCAGCTTTGAGGCTCCCATCTCCCATCCCACACCTTGCCTGCTGTCCCTGGAGACTGGTGGCACCTTCCTCCCTCCCCTAACCCTGATAGCCTTTCCTGGAGCCTGGAGTCACCAGTCTCCCACCCCACACCTGCCAAGCTGTCCCTGGTGACCTGTTGGCACTGGCTTTCCTCTCCCCAACCTTGTCCAATTTGAGGCTCCCGTTTCCCACTCCACACCCTGCCAGCTGTCCATGGGGACCTGGTGGCATCTGCTTCCCTTTCCCTAACCCTGACAGCCTTTCCTGGAGCCTGGTGTCACCCGTCTCCTACCCAGTACCCTGCCAGCTGTCCCAGAGGACCTGGTGGCACCTGCTTCCCTCTCCCTAACCCTGACAGCCTTTCCCAGAGCCTGGTGTCACCTGCCTCCCACTCCATACCCTACAAGCTATCCCTGGGGACCTGGTGGCACCTGCCTCTCTCTTCTTAACACTACCAGCCTTTCCCAAGGCATGGTGGCTCCTGTCTCCCACCCCACACCCTGGGAAGCTATCCCTGGTGACCTGTTGGCACTGGCTTCCCTCTCCCAAACCCTTTCAGCCTTTTCCCGTTCCTGATGTCTCCCGTCTCCAACTTCACACCCTGCTGGCTGTCCCTGGGGACCTGTTGGCACCAACATCCCTATCCTTAACCCTTTCAGCCTTTTCCAGGGCCTCGTGCCTCCCATATCCCACCCCACACCCTTTCAGCTGTCCATGGGAACCTGATGGCAGCTTCTTACTTCTCCCTATCAGGACAGCCTTTTCTGAGGCCTGGTGGCACACTTTCTCCCTCTCCCCAAAACAGTCAGCCTTTTATGTGCCCATGTGGCACCCAATTTTAACTCACAAACCACCCCAATGTCATTTTAATTTCATTTTTACTAAATATGTTGTTCGTAACAGGGACGGATGTTTACAGTTCTGACCCTGTTACAAACAGGATTGAACTGGGGAAGGGGCTTTTAAGTAACTTTTCAAAAGCAAAAAAAACCAAATAGCTTTCTGCAGCTTAAACATGTGAGGAAATTGTTGTAGCAGTGTATATTGCTTGAGTTTAATAACATTTTTGGAGTCAAAAGTACATTTTATATTTTTCTTTGCAGTACCAGCCAGCTCCCCCAACCCCCAGAGTAAGCCAGCAGCCATTTTAAAACCAAAGGCAGTTTGTTACACCACTGAAATAAATTCATACTAAGATGAACACCAAATACTGTAATAATCACATGCAAAAAAGGGATGTGCTAAAAGTCTGGTTTGTAACAGGGATGGAGATTCACAGCTTGTATCCAGTTACAAACCTTAATATGAAAACTCTGTCCCTGTTACAAACAGGATTGACCTGGGGAGGGGGCTTTTAAGCTAACTTTTCAAATGCAAGCAAGACATAAATAGCTTTCTGCAGCTTAAACATGTTAGCAAATTGTTGTAGCAGTGTATATTTCTTGAGTTTAATAACATTTTTTCAGTACCCATAATGTTTTACATTTTTTTTACAGTACCTGCCAATCCCCCACACACACACACACAGACACACACCACAGTAAGACAGTGGTCATTTTGAAACCAAGAGTACTTTGTTACAGCCACTGAAAAAATGCTCCTAAAATGAGCCCCAAATACTATAATAATCGGACAAAAAAAGGGAAGCACTAAAAATATTGTTTGTAACAGGGACAGATATAGACAACATGTCCCCAGTTACAATCCTTAATAAGAAAATTCTATCCCTGTTACAAACAGGATTGCACTGAGGAGGAAGCTTTTAAAACAACTCTTGGACATTAAAACAAGGTTTAAAAGATGAACTGACTTTAAACTCACTGCCAGATCATTGCAGCACTGCACACACCACTAAATATTAGTTTTCCATACTTTGCCCAGGATAATTATTGCCTCTTTTGCCATTTTTATCATAAGATGCAATTTTTGGACTTCATATTATTTATTTCAATGGCAGTTATTAATTACATTTAAATAAATAATATAATGCTTAGTTGTACTACAAAAAAAATTGCCCAATGTTTATATCCCATTGTAACAGGGACAGATGCTGCCACTGCTGTCCCTTTTACAAACAGGATTGCCCTTTAAATTCAGATCCTTGCATTCAAGCCTGTTAGCATCGGATGAATTGGCTGAATGGGCTGAACATGAACATCCCTAGTTCAAGAATACAGCCCTAAACAACCTCACTCTGTAAAAATAACTATACTGCCCATGAATGTGCTGCAATTTAAAAAGAGTACCTCTGTGTAAATGATCCTGTATGTAACAAGTCTGGAGTGCAGGAGATGGAAAAACTTTTACTGTTGCCACCGAGTACAAAATGGCCCGGGTTTGTGGGCAAACACACTTGAAAAGCTTCAGGGTCCACAGATGATTGGCTACAGATAATCAAATCCTTTCTCCTGCACTGATCATGCTTCCAGGGCATGAAAGGGGACCATTACATACAGGAATGGGGGAGGGACAGAATCAGAGATGCCCAATTTTAAAATACGACTGCTCGGAAAGCTTGGAGCTCCGGGGGAAACAAAGAACAGCAATCTTCTGGTAAGCCCTTGGGTTTTTGTGAGCAGGCATCGGTACACCTAAATATCACTGACTATGAGGAATTTGTATTGCAATCACATATGTAACCAAGGGGGATGGAGTAGGTTACATACGTGATTGCCATTTTTGGTGGCATTTAAATTAAAGGCAGCAAACTGACAAACACACACTACATTTGGAAGTGTGTGTCTTGCCAGTCTACACACAGTTTTTAGTGTTTGGCAGTGCAGGCTGAATGACAGAAATAGTGTACACAAGACACATTGCATTTAAATGTCCCACTCAGAGCATGGAAAATGGAGGGGACATTTATGAAATGTTTTTAAATAAAGCAGATTGGCTAGTGTTGCCATTCCAAGGCTATAAATCCTATCCAAGCTCGTTACATGACACAGCGCAGTGCAACTGGAATTGCTAGATTGTGAATTAATGGCATGTAAAGAGGGTATGGCATAAATGTACCCATTTAATGTGGACAGACCCAGCACACCACAGAGGGTGAAGACACAAGTCCCTTCACAAGGGAAAGGGTGCTGAAAGAAGTGGAGAAACTGAAGACAAAGTTATGGGACTGGACGGAATTCACCCAAGAATATTGAGAGGGCTCCGAGAGGAATTAGCCACACCATTAGCAGAATTATATAATGGATCTCTAGAAAGTGGTAGGGTGCCACAAAATTGGAACAGGGCAACAGTGATGCCCTTGCACCAGAGTGGCAGCAGGGGGGAGGCAGGTAACTACCGCCCGGTCAGCTTGACCTCGGTAGTGGGTAAAGTCATGGAGACACTCCTTAAAGAGCAGATAGTAAACTTCCTAAAGAGGGCAGGGGAACTCAGCCCCAAACAACACAGGTTCACCGCAGGCAGATCATGCCAGACTAACCTGATCGAGTTCTTCGATTGGGTGATCAGGAAGGTGGACCAGGGTGGGGCAGTGAATGTGGTATACCTGGACTTCAGCAAAGCCTTTGACCCCTTCCCACACAAGAGGCTAATCAAAAAACTTGAACACACAGGTATTGGTCATAATAAGATAGTAAGCTGGATAGCACATAAGAGAGTAAGCTGGATTGCACATAAGAGAGTAAGCTGGATAGTACATAAGAGAATAAGATAAGCAGGATTGCACATAAAATAAGCTGGATTGCACATAAGAGAGTAAACTGGATTGCACACTGGCTGCAAGATAGGATTCAGAAGGTCACTATAAACAGTGCTATGTCCAAAGAGGGTTATGTGACCAGCGGAGTACCTCAGGGGTCAATGCTGGATCCAGTCCTCTTCAACATATTCATCAGTGACATTGCTGATGGTCTAGCGGGTAAAGTCTGCCTGTTCACAGACGATACAAAACTCTGTAATAGGGTGGATACTCTAGAGGGAGCCTCTAGTATGAGAGAAAATCTTAAAAGACTTTAACAGTGGTCCAAAGACTGCCAGCTTAGATTAAATGCTAAAAAATGCAAAGTGATGCATCTGGGTAAACAGAACCCATGAATACAGCATACCCTAGATGGGCATACACTAGAAGTGACCAAGAATGAAAGGGACTTACTGTTGGCATAATCATATCAGAGCTTAAAGTGGGGAAACAATGTGAAAAGGCAGCATGAAAGGCAAGCAGTATCCTCGGATGCACAGGCAGGGGAATTACGAACAGGAAACAAGAAGTAATCATCCCACTCTGTAGATCCTTGGTGAGGCCACACCTGGAATATGGTGTCCAGTTCCGGAGACTCCACCTAAAGGAGGACAAGGAGCGCTTGGAGACTATTCAGAGAAGGGCCACTAAGATGGTGCAGGACCTCCATCACAAGCCATATGAATCTAGACTCAGGGACTTGAACTTGTACTCCCTGGAGCAGAGAAGGGACAGTGGGGACCTGATAGAAACATTCAGATTCATCAAAGGTATAAACACAGTTCAGGCAGACAACCTCTTCCAGGCCAGCAAAGAGGCACATACTTGAGGGCACAAGCTGTAATGTAAATGAAAATTAGATAAAATGATGGCCATTAAGCTAAAACAAGCAGGAGTGAGGATGGAAGTTTGGACATTTTTGGAAATTAAACCTGAGGAGCCAAACCAAGAGACAGACTACAGCTCCCTATTTTTTTCCAGTTTAATAAAGATTATTGTGCAGTAAATTGTTCTAGTTGGATAACATAATTACTTAGATAGCACAGTGCCATACCTCTCAGTCTCTCAGTATTCAATGCAAACCACTGGCCTTTAAAATGTAGAGTAAATGACCAGAATATGTAGTATTTCTTAATTTAAAGAATAACGACGTTAATAAGAGTGGGCCCCATATGTTTACTGTTAAGGAGCTTTTTTATCAAGTTAATTTGATTTTAATAGTTTGTGTATCCAGAAATATGTCTGTCATTATGAGGAATATTATTAAATCTTTGTGTAAGAAGCTTAAATTTGAAAGTAAACTACACAGCACTATAAAATGTAACAACAAAAAGGCAAGGTGCTGTGTCAGCGTGTGGGCTGAAAACAAAACAAAAAAGGTACTACTAAATGCATGCTGAAAATACAAACTAGAGTTAGAATCCACATTTTGACCTTAGGTTTTCTTCATGAATTATCTAAAAGAGAAAAAGCAAAGTTAGTGGGGGATATATATATATATATATATATGTGTGTGTGTATATATAATAGTGGCGTGGTAGTGCCACCATAGTTAGGGTTCAACTGTCACTTCTATGTTCAATCCAAAATTTTGCACTTCAATAACTTTGCAACTGTTCAACTGATTCACATGAACTTTTGCATGCATCATCAGGAACCAAAGATGATGTGATGTGGGACGTTTCGTTCCAGGTGGATGTGTGGGTGCGGAGATGCGGATTGTCACAAAATGTGAAAATTTCCATTTTTATGCAAATCCTTGGTCACGTTGTTTCTCAGAAATGACTTGGACGTTTGATCTGAAATTTTAGAGTGTGTTGGGCTTCGGTCGGAGATGTGCCTTTTGAAGGTTTGGTGAAAAAATAATCTGTTCAAAAGTTATTAAGTTTCAAAGTTTCCCATTATTTCCTATGGGAAAAGTTAGCTGGCAGCCTTGACACAACTTTGTTTTGCCACGAATGCAGGTTTTTGCCGCAAATGTGGAAAATTTTGCTGTAATTCCGCCATCTTGTTTTCAGTTAGTGAGGCAAATAAATGTAACTATTTAAAAAAAATGCTTCGAATGGTAAACATCAACAGTTGTGTTTACCTAATTGGAACCCTAGGAATCGGATTTTGGGGTCAGTTTGTCCCAACAGTACCCATCAATATAGTTATTTTTGTCCTCGGATGTATTTGTAGCGCAAATTGTGGCAGTTTTTCATGAAACAAGGGAGTTTGTGTGGCAAATTGTGGCAACAGGAATCAGAGTTTCCTGAAACACCCTTCCTTGTTTTGTGAAACAGCTGCCGCAGTTTGTGGCACAAATACATCCTCGGACAAAATTAACCTTTTTTGGGGCACACTGACTCCAGAATCTGATTCCTTGGCACTCAGTATTCAAGTATTTATTTAGGTTTTCAGACTCCCAGGCAAAGAGGGCCAAGGCATGAGAATTGCATAAATATTGTTGAAATGAGTATGAGCAGTGATAAGAGCTTAAGCAGGGTTAGTAAACATCAATTTAGCTTCAGGAAAAGAGAAGTTTGTCAGTGCCTACCACCACAAATCTTTTTTTTTTTTTTTGCTTTATATTTTATACCTCCTGAGCCACCAGTCTGCTTACCCTCATCGAGTCAGGCATCCTCCTCCTCAGGTATCAGGCCGCCATTTCCGCGAACTCATTGGCTCCTAGTATGGGCCCCGTGGCTACTACTGTGGCTTGCCCCCTGCGATGGGCTGGAGGGGAGCTCTCCCCCAGCTCAACCCCCCCGAATCAGGATCCAGTTACATCGCGTACCTTCAGTGCTGAACTAATCCCTCGCTGGAGACGGTCATCATGCCGCCGCAACTGGTGCCCCTCTTTTTTTCACATTTTCTCCCTTGAGTTGGAGGGTGTGCTATGACGCCAGCGGTCGTGAGCATGCACATGTCCGCACGCGCTCCTGGCCAGGTGTCTGCCTCTGACTCTGCCCCAATGTACGGTATGCGTCCCTGACCTCCAGTCTTTGCCAGGGGGTAGTTGGACACCGACCGTTGGAATCCTCCCTCCCTGGAGAGGAAGAGCCAGCCATCGGACGCTCGATTCCTTTCCTCCCCCTCCAGCCCCCAGCACCCTGAGCTCACTCCCGAACCCGGGTCGCCGGCATGGCGCGAGGTGTGGCGTCCAGTGCCTCAAACCTCAGCGCCACCGGGCCAGCTAAATCTGTTTATTTTAATTAAACAATATGCCTAGCATTCCTGCCCAGTCGATCCCCCCCTCCCCCAACTTAAAGGTCCCAACTTATCATGCAATGTCTTCTACAGTTATGTTGAGAGCTTAGAGTGTCAGCTAGGAACCCAGTGTAAGTAAAACATCTTTGCTCTCTTACAGGATGGTGAGAGTTTGGGATCTGTTTGGTCATTCTGTTACATGGTGATCTGTCTTGTATTCCTTTCTTGAGGTGCAATGTGGACGTGGGTGCTGTAGCTGCCTTGCTGATTGTATATCTTTAGTTCACAGTGCTCCTAAGGCTTCCGTGAGAGTATGGTACAGCTCAGCACCTTCTGGAAAAAAAGTTCAGCTTTGATGGAAAGGGCATTTGGAACCACAGACCTCTGTCTCTTATCAGCTTGAAAAAATGTGAAGTACGCCTTTGATTGAATTAGTACAGTTGGGACGTAATTGTGATCAATATAAATATGGGTGGCTTTGTGCATTTATGTTCCCTTTCTCCATGACAATTTAAGCAGTTTTTCTTTAGTTTGGTATGATAGGAAGCGCACTACTATAGATCTCGGTCTTGCTTAGGTGCCTGTGGTTTACAGCCTAGTGCAGGATGGGCCCTTTCTATACCGGAGATGCCATCCAGCGGGAGATTGAGAGTTGCACAGAGGAATGTTTCTATAATAAGGATAATTTGGGGGCCTTCTTTAGCTTCGGGGATCCCATAAATACGAAGGTTTTGTTGGCAGCAGTGGCCCTTGAGGTCTTCTGTTTTGTCCTGAAGGTGCGTAGCTATTTTGCCTAGGTGAAATAGTAGGCTTCAAGTTCCCTGCTGGCATTTTGCAGCTGAGCTCAGACTACACATACATGCCCCCAGTTTTATTTTAAGCTGTACTTTTTATCAGAGGCAATATGACCACTCAAAAAATTGGACTAAATTTGATTTGATTTTTACTATCTTCCCAGGAAGGTAAATTGTAATTTGGCTCCATGAGAGCCAGCCTACCCAATCCTTTCCCCTACCTGGTTTCAGCATCATCCTGTGTTTCAGCATTTTGTGATGTCAAAGTCTGGAGAGCACGGATTAGTATTAGTTACTATGGGCTGGTAGTATAACCTAGAGGATAGAGTAATAAATTGTGAATGAGCATGGTACATTCATCCAGCAGAGCTGGGTACACCCAGCAGACCTGGATTTGAGTACCCCAGCCTCCTCTTGCATACTGTGTAACCCTGAACAAGTTGCTTATACTTCCCAGTGCTCCTGGGTTGCCCTTGAAAACAGGCATGTGTGCCTAGCGGGCTTTACCGGTTAAGAAAGAATAAACAAAAAAAATTATATGGTATATACTTGTACTTTGTAGGATTATGTATTTTATATACTGTATATGCATACTTGTACTTTGTAGGATTATGTATTTTATGTACTGTATATGTATACTTGTATTTTGTAGGAGTATGTCTTTTATGTACTGTATATGTATACTTGTACTTTGTAGGATTATGTATTTTATATACTGTTATATGTATACTTGTACTTTGTAGGATTATGTATTATGTACTGTATATACAGTATATACTTGTATTTTGTATGATTATATATTGTATGTACTATATACTGTATATATATATATTTGTACTTTGTAGGATTATGTATTTGATGTACTGTATATGTGTACTTGTACTTTGTAAGATTATGTATTTTATGTACTGTATGCATACTTGTACTTTGTAGGATTATGTATTTTATGTACTATATATGTATACTTGTATTTTGTAGAATTATGTATTTTATGTACTGTATCATACTTGTACTTTGTAGGATTGTTTTTTATGTACTGTATTTGTATACTTGTATTTTGTAGGATTATGTATTATGTACTGTATGCATCCTTGTACTTTGCAGGATTATATATTTTATGTACTGTATGTGCATACTTGTACTTTGTAAGATTATGTATTTTATGTACTGTATATGCATACTTGTACTTTGTAGGATTATGTATTTTATGTACTGTATATGCATACTTGTATTTTGTAGGATTATGCATTTTATGTACTGTATGCATACTTGTACTTTGTAGGATTATGTATTTTATGTACTGTATATGCATACTTGTACTGTGTAGGATTATGTATTTTATGTACTGTATATGCATACTTGTACTTTGTAGGATTATGTATTTTATGTACTGTATATACATGTATTTTGTAGGATTGTGCATTTTATGTACTGTGTGCATACTTGTACTTTGTAGGATTATGTATTTTATGTACTGTATATGCATACTTGTACTTTGTAGGATTATGTATTTTATGTACTGCATATGCATACTTATACTTTGTGGGATTATGTATTTTATGTACTGTATATGTATACTTGTACTTTGCAGAATTATGTATTTTATGTACTATGTATATATATATATATATTTGTACTTTGTAGGATTATGTATTGTATGTACTGTATATGCATACTTGTACTTTGTAGGATTATATATTTTATGTACTGTATATGTATACTTGTATTTTGTAGGATTGTGTATTTTATGTACTGTATATGTATGTATACTTCTACTTTGTAGGATTATGTATTTTATGTACTGTATATGCAAGGTTCAAAATTAAATTTTGTCGCCGCTATCCAGCAGGGCTAGTCACTCGGAAAATACACGGACACCATCGAGTCTTCCACTGGCCCAACTGATGTACTTATTGAAATTTTACGGTCTCTAGTGCAAGCCAGCAGGGCTAGTTACAGGAAAATAGTATTAACTTGATTCAGAATCTAGCAGCATTTGACTAGTGGGCTGGTGCCAGTGTTGATCCTGTACATGTATACTTGTATTTTGTGGGATTATGTATTTTATGTACGGTATATGTACACTTGTATTTTGCAAGATTACATATTTTATGTACTGTATATACATACTTGTACTTTGTAGGATTGTGTATTTTATGTACTGTATATGTATACTTGTACTTTGTAGGATTATGTATTTTATGTACTATATATGTGTACTTGTACTTTGTAGTATTATGTATTTTATGTACTGTATGTATATGTGTAGGATTTTGTATTTTTTATGTACTGTACTATATACATAATTGTATGTGGTAGGATTAAGTATTTTATGTACTATATATGTTATGTGTAATGCAGCTTTAAGAAATGTTAGACAGTACAGCTTCAAGGCATGCATTTACTGTAACTCTTCCTGTATGTGTTGAGATTAGTGTTCTCCCTGTATCTGAGCTGAATAGAAGTAAACAGAGAAGGACTAAATTTCTGTGGTGCATGTTTTTCTTTCTACCAAGACCCTGATGTGTTTACAGTACTTATTTTCGGCCACCAAATACGACAAACTGGTGACAAGGATGGTGAAACTTTTCATAGCTCCAGCTTACTGAATGACACCATTTTATGACTTTCTGCATTGGAGGCAAGTAAGCAATTTGGAACTGTGCTGTATTATGGCAACTTCAGCTGGCTTTGAGAGTTTTACAGGAACGGACTGGGATACATGGTGTAGATGGTTTGATCAGTGGTTATTACTTAATCCTGCCATAAAATCTGCAAATGTTGAGAGACAGGATATACTTATTTGAGCTGCTTTTTGTACTTTCTTGGGGCGTGAAACCTTCAAACTTTTATGCAGTCTGTGTGCACCAGACCGGACAGAGGATTTGTCATATCAAGAGCTAAAGGCTAAACTGAATGCACAGTACAGTTTAACAACTTTTCCAGGGGCTGAACATTATAAATTCTACAGTTACCATCAGAAACCAGGTAAGTCATTATAATCTTATTTTGCTAAGATCAAACACTTAGCTGTCACATCTGAGTGGAGCAGGGAGCATCATGAATCTAATTTAGCTGATAAGCTTGTTATGGGGTTGAATAATGAACATTGTATTAAGCAAATACACAATCACACATGCCCCCGTAATGCAAAGCATCATGGGCTGCATATGCAAATCACCACAGAATATTATGCTGGTTCAACTTTAAGCAGAAATGCATGGTGCCAAAAGGCCTCTCTCACAGTTTGCAGAGGGTGCCAACAGAAGACACAGACACGTGTTTCATCCTACCAGGACTCATCAGCTTGCCTCATCTGTTTGACACCCCAGTGGAATGAACCAGCTATCCTAAGATGGTCTATCTGGGTTATGTTGTGGTGAACCCAATTAAAAAAAAAAAAGTTAAAAGACAAAGAACCTCAGCGCGCAAGCACTGAGGCAATGGTTACCCCAAAAGGCATTGGCCGGGAAGTCAAGTTTCAAAGAAATACAAAATCACCCATACCCCCATAATGCAAAGCATCATGGGCTGCATATGCAAATCACCACAGAATATTATGCTGGTTTAACTTTTTTTTTTTGTGTGTAATATTTTTATTTGCTTTTCCATTAAGCTACTACATACAATCAAATACATAACTTTTTCATCCAGTTACCACCATTATATTCCACAGAGATCAATCTTTTCACTTCATTCCACACAATATTGCGGTTGATTTCTACAGAGTTGCATTACTTTGAATTATACTGGTTTAAAATTATATCAGATAATATATTATAAAGTAAAATAAGATTAAATAAAATCCAATCAGATTGAATCAGAACAAATCAAAACAAAATGCAACCATTACTCTCTTGCCAAGTACCTTCAATCTTCTATTCCATCCAATCTTTTCCACACTCTTCTGTCATTCACTTTTATCCACTCTCTTAGTCTTCCTTCACATACTCGTTACCCTCACCTTCACCACTTCATCTTTACTACTTTCACATACCTCTCTTCACTTCTTCCTTTCCTTTCTTATCCTTCTGTACCCTCCGATAACATCCAACTTTCTTCCTCCGTTAGGGAGGCCAAGAGCGGGGCCCAGTGTCATTCAAATCCCTCTTCTCTTCCTCCCATCGCATACGTCAGCCTCTCAAGCCCCAATGTCTGTAACACCGTCTTCCACCGCCCTTGCACTGTTGGTGCTGTCTGCGAAACCCATGTATTCTGAATCCCATGTCGAGTCAGGACGAACAGCTCCCTAATCCACCTGGGAAGCGGTACCCATTCCTCCTCCTCCCCATTTTCCACTCCAAATAAACATCCCAAAGGGTCCATTGGCAGCTCTCTTTTGGCTATCTTTGCCACTCTGTCTACTACTTCCCTTCAATATCTCTGTAGTATCGGGCATTCCCAAAAGCAGTGCATATATGTTCCCCTTTCCGAGCCACACCTTCCACATAAGGGCGACACTTCAGGGTGCGCCTTATGTACAATTACTGGTGGTAAGTATACTCTGTGTATGAACTTAAAGTAAGCCTCCTTATATTTGTTGAAAATGATTATTCCAGTGTGCATCTGTAGCAGTAATATCCAGTTCTGGTCTGATATCTCCCTCCCAAGGTCCCTCTCCCACAATTTCCTAGTCCTTACTGTCCTGTCTGGTAATATAGCCTTTCCTCTCTTAGCAGACCTGCCTATAAACCCCTTTTCCTGCTTTTTAGCTGCATATATCATCCCCTCTAATGGGTCCACTTTGTACAGCCCTTTATTTTCTTTTCCCAAACTTCCCATATATGCCCTGGTCTGGAAGTACCGGAACCTATCCCTCTTATCTCTTCCTACCACTTCTTTGCAACTCCTGTAATGAGCAGAACCGCCTGCTCACTAATAGATGCCCCAAACTACCTATCCCTTTCTCTCCCAGTTCCCAAATCCTATATCCTCCATTCCTTTCAAAAGTAGGGTTCCCATACACGGCAACAAGAGTGTCTCTTTCCCTTGTATCCATCCTTTCCTCTTCAACACTTTCCAAGCCACCAGTACCTGTACCACCATGGGATTCACTTCTTTTCCCATTTTATATGCCCTTAGCCCTCTACTGTGGAGATATGCTGTTAGTTTTCCCTGTGCCTCTCTCTGTTCCAATTCCACCCATCTGGCCACTTCAGGTTTATGCACCCAGTCCGCCACATATCTTTGTTACATGGCCAGAAAGTAGTTCTCCAAGTCTGGAAAGTTTAAACCCCCTTTTTCCTTATCTGCTTTTCACTTCCCTAGACTCAACCTTGGATGCTTCCCTTTACAAATAAAAGCAGTAAAGGCCTTCTCCAACCTATTTACATCCTCCTTGGACAGGCCCAGGTGTATAATTTGTGAGGGATACAGGATCCTAGGCAGCACATTAATTTTTATTATATTAATTCTACCCAGCCATGACATGGGCAGATGCTCCCATCTTCTTAGATCCGCTTCTATAATTTTTATCAATTTGGTATAGTTTAAGTTGTATGGTGACCTCAAAGATCTACCCACCTGCACCCCCAAATTTGTCATGCTCTCCCCCCACCACTTTGAATCCCCACTGTTTTATCTCCTCCACCCAATCCTATAAGCCACACAACTTCTGACTTTCCCAGATTAACTTTGTACCCAAAAATTTCCCAAACTCCTCAATCAAGGCCAAGGGAACAGGAACCGAACTCTAAGATTCTTCATAAGCGACAACATATCGTCCATATAGTGCCAGCCTCTGCTGCAGGCTACCCTCTCCTCCGCCCTGTATGTCCTTACTTTCTGTAATTGCCACTGCCAGAGGCTCTATAGCAAGTGCAAACAGTGGGGAGAGCAGGCAGCCCTGCCTCGTACCTCTCTCCAAGTTAAAGCTCTCTGACCTGCCCCCATTTACAATTATCTGCGCCCTGGGCTTTCTATACATTGCCTTTACCCACCCTAGGAATGGTTCACCCAGACCAAACCTCCGCAATATTTCAAACAAATAATTCCATTCCACCCTATGAAATGCTTTTTCCACGTCCATCGAGAGAATCCCGATATCTTCCTTTCCCCTTCCTGCCCTCCAAAGCACATTAAGTAGTCGCCTCATATTATGATACGACTGTCGTCCTTTAATAATCCCCGTTTGGTCCAGGTAAACCAGCCCCGGTAGGATTTCCTCTAATCTACTGGCCAAAACTTTAGCCATTATCTTAAAATCACAATTCAAAATGATATTGGCCAGTACGAAGCGCACAGGGCAAGGTCCTTTCCCTCCTTTGGTATGAGGCATATACTAGCATCATAACATGTATCTAGCAAGCTAGCCTCTTCTATCCCTTCTCCCTGTTGAAACACTCTGCACAATACCTTTGCAACTCGGGTCCCCAGCAACTTGTAATATTCTACTGGATACCCATCCGGGCCACTCGCTTTCCCTTTCTGCAGCTTTTGAATAGCTTTCAACACCTCCCCCTCCATTATTGGTTTTCCTAGCCTTTCCCTCTGCGCCTGTGTGGCTTTCGGGACTTTTATTTTCTCTAAAAATTATATCATCCTTTCCTTTGTTCCCTTGTCCTCTGCCTGGTACAGCTTTTGAAAGAAGGCCCTGAAGGCATTCCCTATCTCCTTTTCTTTACTCTGTAGGGTACCCTTTTCATCCCTCGCTCCCATAATTCTATTCATCCTTCTGTATCCCTTCATAAGGTTAACCACCATTGTACCTGGTTTATTTCCCCACTCAAATATGTATCTTCTATTAAACAGATTAGTTCTCCCTGCTTCTGACCTTAGGTGCGCATTCAGAGCCTCCCAAATTACTCCCAGTGTCCGAATGGCCTCCTCCTTTTGCCCTCGGGCCACTCTCTTCTCTAACTCCTTTAGTTTACTTTCTAGCTCCTTTCTCTGTACACATCTTTTTTTCTTTATATGGGATACATATTCAGTAGTTACTCCCCTCATAAATTCCCTTACCCATTTCCCATAAAATGTTATTTGAGGTGCCCTCCTTATCATTTGTAACCATGAAGTATAGTTGTACTTTATGAATGGGAATATGTGTGATGTATATGTTTATTTGTATGGATGTAAAGTTATTGTAATTTATATTTGTCATGTCATTTTAAGTATTGTTGTATATATTTTTTATTATGATGTTAATATGAATGTAAGTATCAAGGACCTCACTGGAAATTAGCTTGGCTCAGTGGAGTTTCCTATTCTTTTGCTTGTCAATTGAATAAAAATTTTTACTACTACTACATGAAGAGATCCCAACTATCCTCCAGGTGCTTTCTAAATTCCTCATTCTGAGCCAAGTAAGTGGGAAATTTCCACGCAGGGGGCGTCACCCGTCTTTCCCTACCTTGTATTTTCACTATCACCATAGCATGGTCTGAGACATGTATTGTGCTGTGCTGTACCTCCCCCACTCGTGTGTACCATTCCCTTGTAGCATATATATAATCTGTCTGCGTCCATATTTTATGGGGGTTAAAAAAAAAATGTATACTGTCTCACTCCCGGGTTTGTTGTTCGCCATTCATCCACCATTTCCAATTCCGCCATTCCTCTTGCCATTATTGCATTGCTCCTGAACTTCTCCCTTCCCTCAGAGTAGTCCATTTTCGGTCCATGGCCCAGTTGAAATCGCCCCCATTATTAGCCTGGAATTGCTCCGCACCAATAAATCCAGCAAAGAGGCATAAAATTGGTATTCAACACCGCTGGGGGCGATAATTGATCCCAAAGTGATCTGCTCCCATCCAGAGTCCCCACAATAAAATATATCTCCCTTCCTTCATGTCCCTGATTATTCTCTGTACCTCTGGGTTCAGCCCCTTATGTATTAATATTGCCACCCCCCTTTTACGCACTGAGGCCGAAGCTGCATAGCATTTCCCCACCCATCCCCTAGCCAGTTTAGCATGCTCTACTTCTGTTAGGTGCGTTTTTTGTAGAAAAGCTATATGGGCTTCCCCTCTTTTAAGGGCTGTCAGCAACATAGACCTCTTTACTGGATTTGTAATACCCCTGACATTCCAGGTAATTACATTAACATTTTTAGTAGTCGCCATCCACATATACTCCTCTTTTCCCTTTCATCATCATCTTTCCATCATTAACATGAAGGTTTATATATCTGACTTCTTTGGTTGCACTTTGTTCATAAAAAACAAGAAACCATAATAACAACACACACACTTTCAGTAACATTTTAAACAGATAGCTATATACACACATTCCCCTTCCTTTCTTCCCTCTCTGACCCATTATTCCCCCCACCTTGTCCACCTTCACTTCTCCTTTATTGATTTCCTTCCCTCCATCTTCCATGTGAACTCCTCCCTCTTCCATTTTCCACTACTTCTTTGTTCTTACCACCTCTCCCTTCCCATGCTCCCCTCTTCTTACCTTGAAATATCCACCCCCAGTTCAGTCCTTACCTTCCCCCACTCCTTGCACTCTCCCTCGATCCTTAGACACCAACAGTCTCCTGACTCAAGTGTCTGCCTCATCCCAGGTACTGTAACAGGTGCTTCCACGCTCTCCCCCCAACCCGGCCACTTAACCTTTGTGCTCCATAATAACCATCCCTATCCATTTCCCGCGTATCTCTTCTCCTAACCCCCTCAGTTAATTTTTCTCCATCTTATTCCCCTTCAGATGCTTCGTTTTCAATTTCCCCTTTTCCCTGCCTTATTTCACCCCCTTTTAGTTAACACCACACAGATTTGCTCCATACAGTTGAGGGTATCAGCAAGGGCTAGCAGGGAAAGCAGGCCACGCTAAAAAAACACAACGCTAAGCCCCTCTCCCCACCCACCCTCCTACCTGCACCCAGACATTATTCGAGACAGTTCCTTCCATCACTGGGCTTATGGCAGTCTCTCTCACATCCAAACAACTCCACCACTAAGTCCAGTTCCTCCTCTCGCCATATCCTTATTCTCGGCCTCTGTGCATTTCCTCCACGTCTTTCTCCGCTATTTTCTGAGCGTTCCGCCTTTTGTTGTCCAATTCCAAGTCCCCCAGATCTTTTTTTTTATATATGGCAATGTCCTCATTCTCTCAGAGTTTCCCATCTTCACTAGCATGAACTTTAACATCGACACAATATCTCCAGACCCAAATATAAGCAAACGATCCTCCGCATTTACGTCTGTGCCTCATTTCTCAAACCTCATTACAGAGCCCTTGGCTCCCTGCCCCAGTTCTTCATTCAGGTCTCAGCGCAGCTTTTGTCTCAGGCTCCTCGCAAACTCCTCTGCTTTTTCCACTTCCCAAAACGAATATGTAGCGCCTTCATGCTTTATTTTAAGGTAGCTGGGTAAATCAGGAAGTTTTCCACTTTCAGATCACACAGTTGCTGCATAATGCTATTGAATGCCTTCCTTCTTTTCAAAAGCCTGGCCGAATAATCCTGCGACATAAATAGACGGTGGCCTTCATATTCCACCCTTCCCTTCTCCCGATATGCCTTCAGCATAAGTTCTTTATCCTGGAAGTGGTGGAACCTAAATATTATCTGCCTCAGCGGCTGGTCATTCATAGGTTTGGGCATCATGGCCCGATGGGCCCTCTCAAGCTTTAATTTACCCTTCGCTGGTTGCAGGCCTAGTAGCCCAGGCAATACTTTTGAGCAAAAGTCCAGCACACTTTCCCCTTCCATACCCTCCGGCAACCCTCTCGGTCTGAGATTCAAATGCCTGTGACAGTTTTCCTGATAGTCAAATGCATCTTTTAGCTCATTCAGCTCCTTCTGAAGTGCCACCATGAGCCCAGGAGTCACCAGCAGCTCATCCTCCATATGTGATATTCTCTCCTCCATCTCCGTCATTCTGCCAGCCTGCACCATCTGCTGCTCTTGTATCTCTTGCAATTTCAGGTCAAGCTTTCCTTTGAGTTTAATTAATCGGGGCTCCAGCACCGCTATAACCTGCCCCGTAACCTCTCTTCCGAGGACCGCCACCTCCGCTGCTGAAAAGGAAACTAGGCCGCCACCATCACCTCCTTTCTTTGCGTTTTTTGTCACAGTCCTCTGGCTCTTAGAGGGTCCCGATGCCACATATTCATCCATCCCAAGTTTGCACACCATCTGCTACACACTTTCACACTTTTGGGCACTTTTTAAGTTTTATTTTAATATTTATAGCCGCGAAGAGGGAGCTGCGCGGAAATTCGCGTCTGTTCAGCTAGCTGCTCATCAGCGTCCCCCATGCTGGTTCAACTTTAAACAGAAATGCATGGTGCCAAAAGGCCTCTCACACAGTTTGCAAAGAGTGCCAACACAAGACACAGACACGTGTTTCGTCCTACCAGGACTTATCAGTGTGCCTCATCTGCTTGACACCCCAGTGGAATGAACCAGCTACCCTAAGATGGTCTATCTGGGTTATGTTGTGGTGAACCCAATTAAAACAAAAAACAAATTAAAAGACAAAGAACCTCAGCGCGAAAGCACTGAGGCAGTGGTTACCCCAAAGGGCATTGGCCGGGAAGCCAAGTTTCAAAGAAATACAAAATCACACATGCCCCCATAATGCAAAGCATCATGGGCTGCATATACAAATCACCACAGAATATTATGCTGGTTCAACTTTAAGCAGAAATGCATGGTGCCAAAAGGCCTCTCACACAGTTTGCAAAGGGTGCTAACAGAAAACACAGACACGTGTTTCGTCCTACCAGGACTCATCAGTGTGCCTCATCTGTATGACATCCCAGTGGAATGAACCAGCTACCCTAAGGTGATCTATCTGGGTTATGTTGTGGTGAACCCACTTAAAACAAAAAAACAAGTTAAAAGACAAAGAACCTCAGCGCGCAAGCACTGAGGCAATGGTTACCCCAAAAGGCATTGGCTGGGAAGCCAAGTTTCAAAGAAATACAAAATCACACATGCCCCCATAATGCAAAGCATCGTATTAAGCAATTACTTTCTGTAAGTGTCAAGAAGTCTGCTGATGAACTTTTACAGATGGCACTAATGTATGAGGCTACAGAAAATGAAGCACATGCTAAGATGAATGCTAAAAATTAGGTACAAGTAACTGCAGTAAACCCCAAATTGAAACAGCTCAAACCTAAGTCTAAGCCACTGTTTTCAAAGAATAATTCAACCACTCCACCCAAACTGCATGACCAGTACAAATGTGCATCATTTGGGTCTTCTCAGCATGGTAGGGGCCAGTGCAAATTCAGAGGAGTTCAGTGTCATGCCTGTAAATGTCAGGGTTATATGGCTGAAGTTGGCAGAAGCAGTAGAACTACAGTGATCAGTTCAGAGAGCACACAGACAGTGCAGTGGTTCCTATTGCACCATAAATGTAGACTAAAGATGTTTCTGCTTTCTATATGTTACTTCAGTTGTCACAACTACGGTATTAGTTGCGTTTAATGGTAGTCTCTGCTTCCCCAATTACTTTTATTAACCATCAAACATGGTCTGATCTGGATAGGCCACCACTGACTCCTTGTAATAAGTTGCTGCATGCATTTGACAGGCAACCTATTCAGCCACTGGGCTCGTTTACCACGTTGATACGCAGGACTGATTCTCCTAGTACACCTTTAACTTTTCTGGTTTCAGAAAAGGGTGCCAACATTTTGGACAGAGATACTCAAGGTTCTTCTAAACATTCATATTGATCCAGCAGATTTTGGCATACTTGCTGCTATCCAGGTACCACAAAGCAGTAATCCGTCCAAGCTTGGGGAGAGTTTAGAGTTGTATCCAGAGTTATGGAAAGGCCTGGGATGTTGCACAACTGCTAAAGCAAAGCTAGTTACAAAGCCTAATGCAGTCCCTAAGTTTTATAAACCATGGAAACTTCCTTTTGCCTTTAAACCAGTGGTTGGGGCAGAATTGGACAGTTTGGAAAAAGCAGGTGTGCTGGAAAAGGTTTCAAGTTCAGATTAGGCCACTCCAATTGTGGTGGTATCTAAACCGGGTGGTAAGGTTCGAATATGTGGAGATTTTAAGGTGACACTTAATCCAGTACTTAGCACAGATATATTTCCTTTACCCTTACCAGAGGAACTTTTTCACAGACTGAATGGGGGTGTGGGGTTCTCTAAACTGGACCTCTCTGATGCATACCTTCAAGTGGAGCTGGATACAGACCCTCAGAAACTGGTAGTGATTAATACACACCAAGGACTGTACAAGTACAAATGGTTATGTTTTGGCCTTAGTTCTGCGCCTGCTATTTTTCAAAAAGTGATTGAGCAAATGGTGGGTGATATACCAAGTGTTGCTTGTTATTTGGATGACATCATTGTCATGGGCAAGACAGAAGCAGAATATTTACTTAACTTAAAAAGACTTTAGAGAGATTGCAACAGAATGGATTTGACTCAGGAGAGAAAAATGCTAATTTTTTCAACCAAGTGTCACGTACTTAGGTCACACTATTGACAAAGACGGAATCTGTCCGAATGATGAAAAGGTGGAAGCCACTGTGCACATGTCTGAACCACAGAATGTTTCAGAGTTGCGCTCATTCTTGGATACGGTACGCTATTATGAACGTTTCATATCTGACTTAGCCACTAAATGTGCTATCCTAAATAAACTGTAACATAAAGGTACTCCGTGGAAGTGGACCAAGGGCCACAGTAAGGCAGTTCAAGCCATCGAGCTCTCTCTAACCGATGTGAATAATTTAACTCATTATGACCCTAACTTGCCTATCACATTGGCCTGTGATGCTAGTCCTGTGTGTATAGGAGCTGTCCTTTTCCATACAGATCCAGAAGGAGTGGAGAAGCTGATAGCCTATGCTTCATGCAAATTCACTGCAGCAGAAAGGAATTACGCCCAGATTCAGAGAGAGGCATTAGCAATTGTGTTTGGAGTCCAGAAATTTTGCGAATACTTGCTAGGTCACTTGTTTCACCTGAAGATAGATCACAAGCCACTAGTCACAATTTTTAGTCCAGAAAAAGGAATTCCAGAAAGAGTTGCTAGCCCACTTCAACAATGGGCATTCATTTTTTCTGCCTACAATTTCGAGGTTACATACCAACCAACTGACCAGCATGGAAATGCGGATGCCTTGTCGAGGTTACCAATATTCAGAGAAATGGAGTTTGATGTGGGACTTAAAGTGGAGCCATTAGTATGCCAGGTGGGGCCAGATAGTTTTCCAGTGCAATTCAAAGATATGGAAAACTCTACTGTTATTTGTGCAATGGAGCTACAGCAGTTAGATCAGCTTCCAGTACTAGCCAAGGACATTGCAAAAGCGACTAGTCAAGATGCAGTTTTGAAACAGGTGTATCAGTATATGCTTGAGGTTTGGCTGCAAAGCACTACTTGTTCAGCTGAACTACAACCCTACTATACAAAGAGACAACAGTTGTCCATTGCTGAGGGGTGTCTTCTGTTGGGATTGTGTGTCATAGTACCCCAGTGTTATCACTCAAATGTGTTAACTCTTTTGCATACGGGCCATCCAGGCATTGCTAAAATGAAATCCCTAGCCAAACTTCATGTACGGTGGCCGATCATTGATAGAGACATATACCAGGTTGTGCAAAGATGTGAAGGTTGTGCTGTATCAATGGGAAATCCTGCAAGAGCTCCAGTTCACCATAGGGAATGACCTGAAAACCCCTGGCAAAGGTTGCATATTGATTTTGCAGGACCTTATTTAAATTCCATTTGGTTACTCTTAACTGATGCTTATAGTAAATGGCCAGAAATTCATCAAATGTCTTTAACAACTACTGAGAATACCATTAAAGTGTTGAAACTATCTTTGCTACTCATGGTTTTCTGCAAGTGATTGTCTTGGATAATGGACCACAGTTCACGTCTGTTGAATTCCAAGCATTTTGCCAGCAACGTGGTATCCGCCATATTTTCTCGCCTCCCTACCATCCAAGTTCAAATGGCGAAGCGGAATGCCTGGTTCAGACTTTTAAAAAGAGTATGGACAAAGCTAATCCTACTACACCAACGGCAATACAAATAGCCCTTTGGGCTTTCTTGCGATGTATCGAACAACACTACATTGTGTCACGGGAATATCCCCTACAGAATTGTTGTTTGGACATCAGATTTGAACTCAGTTGGACCTTCTTCACCCTCTAGGCTTTAAGTCAGTAACTGAAATGCTTCCTAAGACCAGATCCTTCAAACTCAGTGATCTCGTGTGGGTCAGGATGTATGCAGGCCCGAAGAGATGGCTAGAAAGCATGGCAGAAAAAAAGTTTGAAAATGTTTTCCATACTGTTTGGCTGACTAACCTGAGGAGAGTGAAAAAACATGTGGACCAATTATGTACTAGAATTGAGACAGAACAAAAAAGGGATACCCAGAGACAGGGTAGTTATCCAGCATTATTTCTTCCAGAACAAGAATGGGAAGGGATAATGGAACCACAGCATTTGCGACAAGATGTGGCTGATGCTAATCAGATTCCAGAGCAACAGCCTCCAGTCATACTACGTCTTCAGGACATACAAGACGTCCACCAAAAAGAATGGACTTGTAGAGATATAGCCCAATGACATGACTAACTAAAAGGGACATTGCAGTAATAACTTTGATAGTTTCATGCTGTTTTCTGAATTATTGACGTATGTACTTTCTAGCCAAGTCAGGAGGGATTGTTATGTGCAGTGCAGCTTTAAGAAATGTTAGTACAGCTTTAAATAATGCATTTACAGTAATTCTTCCTGTGTGTGTTGAGATTAGTGTTCCCCCTGTATCTGAGCTGAATAGAACTAAACATAGAAGGCCTACATTTCAGTGGTGCATGCTTTTCTTTCTACCAAGACCCTGATGTGTTTAAGGTACTTATTTTTGGCCACCAAATACAACAGTATACTTGTGCTTTGGAGGGTTATGTATTTTATCTACTGTATGTATACTTATATGTTGTAGGATTATGTATTGTATACTGTATGTATACTTAGACTTTGCAGGATTATGTATTTTCTGTACTGTATACTTTGTTGGATGATGTATTTTATGTACTGCATCTGTATACATGTACTTAATAGGATTATTGTATTTTTTTAATTTATATTTTATTTGTTTTGTAGTTAAAATGTAACAAATTCGTCCACACAAGGAACACTAAAAAATGAAGTGTTATTTTTTTTACACTGTAAGCGTGTAAATCACTGTTTAACACAGTGTGTGTAACATTAACTCACAAATGTCATATTTGTGGAACCAGTGATTTTCGCACTTACAGTGTGAAAAAACAAACTTCATTTTGTTGAGCAGCTGTACACAGAAATGGTATAGTGCTGTCTGTTTAGAATGCTTAAACATTCTGAAAACAAACAGCCTTGGTGTACAATTCTCTACCTAAATTAAGGAGCACATATAAATTCCTGCAAACAGCAGTATTCATTTGAGGTCAGATTATCTGTAAATTGGCATAAAAGAAAAAATAAACTTTACCACAAGCCCATGTGTGAATTATTGAAATATTTACATCCACATGGATTTGTGAGCTGTAAATCAAGCAGCCAAACTGGGATCTCAAAGAAGAGAAATACGCGCTCTTATAAATATCCGCCAGATTTACTGCAGAACATTTTCTCCCCCACAGATCTATGTTCATTTTTAGCTGATAATTCTGAATACTAGTGTGCTAAAAATACACCTTGAAAGCACAAATTCATTCCTAACAGGGAAGAAACATGTGTCTGTGTCTGCAGTTCTCAGCCTTTGCTGGTTACATTGTGAGGCCTTTCAGCACTGTGCAATTCTGCTTATAACATGTAGAAAAATTCTAGTGATTTAATTGGCTGAATGCAGCTCAAAGTCATGTAATGATTACACTCCTGAACTACTTACAGGCATTCAAGCCCTATAACATAAACACAGAAAAGTATCACTAGAAACATAGACAAGCATTTGTCAATGCCGAATGTTTGCTTGCTGGCATTGGCATTGGTAGTGTAGAAGTTACAGAGCTGCATAATAGGAATGGCAGTGAAGTATTGAACTGAAGACAACCCCACCACCACCCGGCAGAGAGTGACAGGCATTGGGGTGTGCCTTTGGGTCGTCAGACATAACGACCACGCCATTTCACCACACCCTACCCTGCAGACACTGACAAGTGTCATGGTGTTCCTTGGGGTCTTTGGCCCTTATGCACACCCCATTCCATCAGGAAATACGGTGAGATGGGTGCGGTATAGGAGAATGGGGTGAAGTTTGGACCTGAAGAGTCTGAGGCACACCTTGATGCCTCTCACTGGCTGCAGGGTGTGGGTGGGGGTGGAATGGTATGAGCATGACAGGCAAGAATCCCAAGTCACACCCTGATGCCTGTCATTCTCTACAGGGTGGGGCATTATGGTCAGAAACCCTAATGCCTCAGGCATTCGTGGTATTTTCACTCCAAATTTTCAACATGGTTTTTTGTGACCCCACCTCATGAACAGTGGCAATATCAGTTTGTTAGCGAAAACTGCTTTTGCACAGTGACTATAGCATTTGGCACCACAGGTGCAAAACACATTCCAAACAGGATGTGAAAAATGACAGCGGTACTGTTCATGGGGAGGTGTAAAAAATGGCAATGTTGAAAATCTGCTGTGAAAATCTTTAAAAAAACGGTGAAGTCACACGTGTGTGTAGAAACTGAGCAACACACACACCCGTAATGTAACTAGTTTGGGGACTTTTTTTTACAGCAGATTGTTAACACAGGCATTTTGGGACCTCTGATCATGAACAGTGTCAGTGTGATTTTCTTCATCTGTCCCGAACAATGATTTCCCACAGCGACCACGCATTTCTGTGCTGAAAGTGTGAAAACACATTTCGGCCATGTTGTAGAACATGACAGCTGTACCGTTCATAAGGAGGTGTGGAAAAATGCCACTGGTGAAAATCTGGACTGAAAATATTACAAATTCATGAACTTACGAGGGTGCATGGAACGCTAATGCTCACCGTAACAGTCATTTTATGGAGTTTTGTCACCAAATTTTCAACATAGCCATTTTAAGACCTCTGCTCATGACCAGTGTCACTGTGATTTTCTTAATCTGTCCCAAACATTGTTTTTCGCACCGACTGTACCATTATGCGCTACGTAATATGAAACACATTTTGAAGTGAGATGTGAAAATGGTAGCTGTACTGCTCATAAGGAAGTGCGGTAAATGGCAATGTTGAAAATATGGAGTGAAAATATTGAAAATTTGCAAACTTACGAGCATGCGTAGGAACTCTGCAACACACACTCGTAAAACAGTAATTTTAGGAATTTTTTCACCAAATTTTCAACATAGCCATTTTAAGACCACTGCTCATGAACAGTGTCACTGTGATTTTCTTAATGTGTCCGATACATTGATTTCACACACCGACTGCGCCATTTTGCACTGCATGGGCGGAAACACGTTTTGGGTGAGATGTGAAAAATGACAGCTGTACTGCTCATAAGGAGGTGTGGTAAAATGGCAATGTTGAAAATCTGGAGTGAAAATATTGAAAATTCGCAAAATTACGAGCGTGCGTAGGAACTGCGAACGACGCCAGAAACAATCATTTTTAGATGCCCACCAAATTTCAAAATAGACTTTTGAGAGCTCCACCCTTATGAACACCGGCAGTGTCGTTGCTAGTCATTCGAAAGGTGATTTTTGCGCAGTGGCTGCCAAATCACCCTCGACCTGAATAACGCCATGACAGTGACAGCATTCATGAGAAGGGGTCCCAAAACCCCATGTTGAAAATTTGGTGCAAATATTCAAAAAATGCCTGAGATATGCAATAAAGTTGAAAAACCCTATCTATCCCATTATACAGCTTACCGGCATTTCCTCAGTTCGCGGTCGGCTTTGAAGAGTGCAGACGCAGTTCCCGTCCGCCGATGATCATCATGCCGAGCTCTGGAGGTAAGTATGGGGTGGGGTGGAAGGCAGGGTGAGTGGGTGGGTGTGGGTTGTGGAAGGGGCAGGAGAAGCGCCGAGGACAGTTTTTGTATTTACAGGTTTTTATTTCTTAAGACAACGATGGGCGTTTGCCACGCTGGGGTGGGCTCCCAGCGTGGCAGCTTGAAGGATGTTGGTGCGGGGCAGGAGCCGATGGGGGATTGGGCACCCCCGTCAGCCATAACATCATTTTGCCACACTTGGGTGGGCTTCCAGCGTGGCACCTGGATGTTTGGGGGCAGCCATAGGGATTGGGCACCCTCATTGGCTATGACATCATTTTTCCATGCTGGGTTGGGCTCCCAGCGAAGGCACCTGGATGCTTTGGGGGGGGGCGTGCAGCCAACGGGGGATTGGGCACCCCCGTCCGCCATACAATGTGGGGGGAGGAGGAAGGCACATGAGCACGCAGCGTGTGTGCGGAGGGGGGAGCTCTGCTCACTGAAGCGGAGCTCTCCCTTTCAACTGTATGCCACTGCATTTTCAGCTGTCATAGACCGCTGAAGCAGTGATTGGCGCACTGCGACCGCGCCTGCAAACACACTGACTGAATTGGAAGAGGCTGACACACCTCTGGAAAACTCGGATGATGGCACCATGTTTCTTGCACATGCGTGCAAGCAAACATAAAAATGATGGCAGAAGGAGACTAAGTAAGCATTAAACCACAACACAGCATGGTTCTACCGTGGCATTAGTCCATGGTTGCTCTGTGGCCTCGTGTGTCCAACCAGGCAACCATGGATTAATGCCACAGTAGAACCATGCTGTGGAGTGGTTTAATGGGCTTGTAACATGGCAAGTGCTGCTAGGACTATTATATGATGTGTAATCAGCTTGCACTGTTAATAAATCGGAAAACGCTGTTTTAACTGATGTGAAAAGCATCACTTTTCTTTTTAGAAACACATGTACGAGGTAACTCACTTTTACATAGTTATCAGTTGCATCATCACAAATATTTTTCACACTTAATATTCTCTATCATTACTACAGGATAAACAAACACGTTTTAACATTTTTTACATGGCAAAAACACGGAGCATTAACCCCGTTTGTAATGCTTTCTAATGTTTTCCCTCTGGGTATGACTCGTTGTGCTTTTGGGTAACCTTACTGTGCTTATCACTTTTGAAATCTTTCGCTTCTCACTTTGATAGTTCACATCTGTATAATTTCAGGAGACATCACATTCAGTATGAAGTGTTTCACTAATACAATTATTTCTTACTTACATTTCTACGTTTCTTGTTACACGATACAACACTTGCTTTCCTTTACGCACTGAATGGACAGTGCGTTGAGGGAGTTGCGTGCAGACGTGTGATGCAATTAAACATTTACTTCTGCTGTGAATGATTACTAACTGTAACAACATTAAACAAAAAAAAAAAACAAACCTTGCAACAAGAGAGTAAAAAGGCAACTGCTCAATTGAAGGTAAAAAATGTTGCATATTACAAGGAGTAAACATTTATCGCATTACAGGTTCAGGATAGCAAGGAGGCACTTGTACATTTCTAGAAATTACTATTTCTATTACTTCTGGATTTTTTACTGCATTTCGGTTGGGACTACCACTGGATATGTCCGGAGGTGCTGTTATGCTGTGCACTAAGGCATACTACTCGCTATTTAATGTTCAAAACTACTACTCCGTATTGCCTGTTATTGAAAACAGTGCAAGTCTACACTGTCCACCAGGGTGGGTGGGTGGACGGAAATTCCAGCTACTGTGCTATACCAATTTCTGTGGATAGCTATGGTATAGCAGTACAACAGGCAATCATGGATCTACTGTGTATTAATCCATGGTTGCTTTTTTATCACCTGTTGCTGTCTGACCAATCCAGTTCTGCTCTTCAGTACTTGGAAATTTTTTTTTTTATTGTATCATATTTTTTCCCACCATGCTGCAGTGCAATCAGCAGGGGCATCCAGCCGACGGCTCGACCCATCCAGAGGGCAGCAGGCTCACTCACATGATGAGGGGTAGGTACGGCCATTCCCCGACCAGCTGGGAGGCCCCCCATGCCTTCCCATTCCGGGCAGAGACTGAACCCCTCCAGTGTGATTCCATGACAGACCTCCAGGCAGGCCGAGAGCGGCCATCAAGCTGCTCGCTTGTGCCCAGCCTTTTCCTCCATTATTTGATCCCTCTGGAGTGTAGACGTGCAGTGACGTCTGGGCACTGCATGCCGACATCTGCCACACTCCACCCACATACACCAGTGTTAGTAGTGCCCCCATTTGTCAACAGGGGCCGCTACAGCGCAGTGGAGTCCCTCAGTCCTCCCCAAGGATAGGAGAGCAGTAGCTGGATGCTCAATCCTAACCCTCCCCCAACGACTCGGGCTCATTCCCGAACCCGGGTCACCGGCATGGCGTCCAACGCCTCAACCTTCAGCACCACCAGGCCGGCCTTCAGTACTTGTATTAATGCCATGTTACAAGTATCCATTGATCTGCCCGTGATATATCCAGGACCTATAGCTGTTCCTAGGGGCAACCCCCACCCCCTCTCAGCTATAGTTGTTTTTTACCTGTTGTATGGTCCCTCACTTTAGCTCTAGCTCTGTCCCACCTGTACTTGAAACTCATCACAGTCTTTGCTCCCACCACCTCAACAGGCAGGCTAGGCTGTTCCAGGTTCCACCCACCCTTCTGCAAAGCACTTCAAAGCTTCCATTCATGTATTTATGTCGCTGAGCTGGGGATCCTATTAAAAGTTCTTCTGTGTATGATACCTTGTCTTAAGGAACTTAAAAGTTTCAATCAAGTACCCCTCTTTCTCCTTGCCTCCAGTGAGTACATATTCAGTGCCGCCAGTCGATCCTCATAGGTGAGTTCCTGCAGGCCTTGCATCATTTTTGTAGCCTTCCTCTGAACAGCCTATAGCCTGTCCTATCCTTCTTAAGGTGAGGGCTCCAAAATTGAGCATAATACTCCAGGTGTGGTCTTACCAGAGAGCTATAGAGGGGATGATCACCTCCTTATTTCTGCTATCGATCCCTCTACCTATGCACCCCAACATTCTGTTTGCCTTGTTTTATTGCATTCACTAGCTTGTTTCATGGTGTCAATAATAATGACCCTTAGATCCCTCTCTTTCTGAGAGGTGCTCAGTCTAACCCCATTAAGCCAATAGTCTGTCCTAGGGTTTCCATTTCCCAGGTGCATCACTTTGCACTTTTTTGCATTGAATTTAAGCTGCCACATATTAGACCATCTTTCCGATTTTTGGAAGTCCTTTTGTAGGTCCCTAATCCCTTGCAGGCTATGGACACTCCCCCCCAGCTTGGTGTCATCTGAGAACTGGGCAAACTGGATTTCTTCACCAGTGTCACCAGTGAGCATGTTGAAGAACATCGGGTCCAACACTGATCCCAGAGGTACTCCACTCATGACCTCATCTTTGCTTGATCTCACCCCACTGATCACTACTCTTTTACCTGTCCTTGAGCCAGTTTCCCACCCACCTGTTTTTTTCAGTATCAAGATTCTCTTTTTCAGCAGGCGTTTTTGTGGCACTGAGGCACAAACTAGAGGAGGTTCACTGCATGACCCCTGTCCAGTTCCTTCATTACCCAATCAAAAAACGTAATGATATTTGTCTGGCACAATCTCCTAGCCACCGACCCATGCTGCATATTGTCTTGGAGACCATTTTCTTCTAGGTATTTCACAAGGTCCTGTTTGATTAAGGTCTCCAGTAATTTTCCCACAACAGAAGTGAGACTGACCAGTCTTTAATTCCCCACCTCCTCTTTACCCCCTCCTTTGTGGAGTGGCACTACATCTGCCCTTCTCCAGTCTCTTGGTACCACACCCGTCCGCAGCAAGCTGTTGAACAAGTGTAGCAAGGGGTCAGCCAGTTCCACTGACAATTCTCTTAGCACCTTCTGCTGCATTCCGTTGGGTCCTGGTGCTTTGTGCGGTTTAAGGGCCGCCAGCCCCTCTTGGATCCTATCTGGGGTGTATGTCAGAGATTCCATTAGTGGGATCCCTCTACTGGCCACCTTATACCTGGTTAAACAACTAAAAAAAAAACAACAAAAAAACAACAACTCCACCTTCTGGCATTGTTCCGCTATTGTCTTTGGTGAAAACCGAGCAGAAAAAGTAATTTAGGACAGTAACCTTTTCATCTTCCTCTGTAGTCCATATATTCCATCTTCCTCTATCATTCGGTCACCGTCTAACAATTTTGCAATCCCTCCTCCTTTATTTTTCTTTTTTCTTGAATGTATCATAAAAATGTTTTTCACCTAACTTTATCCCTGCTGCAATCGAAGCTTGGTTCCGGCTTTCATTTTCCTTACAACCCTCTTTGCATCCTTATTCTGTATGGTGTATTCTTCCCATTTGCCTACCGTCTGATACCTTTTGAACCTGAGGAAGGCCTCCCTTTTTGTTCTGATTGCTTTTTGAGCTTGGGCTGTGAACCAAATAAGTTTCTTGTGCCTGTTTCTTTTCTTCTCAGTTCTGATGCAGAGTTTTGTAGTTGCCAGGAATGAATCCTTTATTAACCACCAGATGTCTTTTACCTCCAATCTTTCTCTGATACTTGACAGTTTGTCGCTGACTAACTGTCTTTATCTTACAAAATTTTCCTCCTTAAAGTTCAGGACCTCTGTCCAAGATTGAGGCTTTTCATCCCCAAAGGAAATTTCCAACCAAATGGAGTTGTCACTGTTGGCTAGTGGTTCCTCAACTCTTAACTGTCCCTGTGGTGCTCAATATGTATACCCTAGAGCAAAGGAAAGAGAGAGGTGAAATGATCGAAACATTCAAATGTCTTAAGGGTATTAACAAGGTGAAAGCGTTTAACATGTTTCAATATAAGAAAAATAGCAGGACAAGAGGACACAGCAAGAGATTAGAGGGAGGCAGATTATTCACAGAAAGGGTGGTGGATACATGGAACGGCCTGCCTCAGGAAGTGGTCGATATGAATACAGTGCATGGCTTCAAACAGGCATGGGATTACAGATTAGTATGAATAAATAGGCCACTGACAGAGTAAAGGCCTATGGCACATTCATAAGGCAGAAAAATGGGCAGACTGAGTGGGTCTTGTGGTCCTTATCTGCCGTCAACTTCTGTATTTCCAAGGTCTTCTGCTGCTTTGTCCATCATCCTCCTAATGTGCTCCCCATCTCGCTCAGCTGAGGCCCCCATGGGAGGCACATGACTGCCGCTTCTGTCTGCCTGTTTGTGCTTAGCTGAGACTCAATTCCTCTTATCATTGAGTCCCAGACGATAAGGGATTACTTGATCTTCTTGTTGCTGATTTAACTTTTACCGCCACTGGATGCCATTGCAGTGTTCTGCGTGGGCCCTTCAACTGACCCTATCATCCCAGATATCCGGTTACAATAACACTACAATAATATCGCTGCTTCTTACAGTGCAAGTGAGGATACTGCTGCCATGAACAGTGGTGGGGGATTCACAGCACTATTCAGCAAGCGCTCCCTTGGTCGCTATCCATGGTCTTAGGAGAGGACAAGGAAGGAAGAATTCCAGTGGTCGGTCGAGCTGCCCCTATGGTGTGGATGATGAGGCAGGGAGCAGCTCGGAAGGGTGGTAGTGGAGACCATGGTTCTAATCGTGGTCTCCCTGGAGTTTTGTGGTCTTGGGACTTGTGTTTTTTGGTTTTACAAGGGTCCGTGGAAACAGTATTCCATGAACCCAAAAATGTTCTCTTGCCCTGTGATCCGCTCCCCCTGGATTTACAATACTTTAGTACAGAAGTGCGGGGGCCATAGCCCCCTACAAAAACAAAAGTGGCACTGTTTTCACTGCGTGGTTGTTGACCGGGCTGTCCTGGTCAGCGGTATTGTGACCCAGTGCCATCATCCCCACTCACGGAAACAGATTCCTGTAATTCTGCTAGGGGTGCAAAGCAATCAGAGTGACTTTAACCTGAACAGTGCTTTGCTGGGCATTCCTTGTTGTTTTAACCCCCCCCCCCACCACCTACCACCCCCTGGGCTGGTGGGCCTCTGAGGAAGTGGGAGATGGGGGTGGCGGGAACTCTAGACTATCTGATGATGCAGCCTGGATATTTCTGCTCAAGCTGCCTCCAGATGAACCCTGATCTCCATAGGTTTCACAGCATTGTTATACTATTGTTGCGATGTCAAGAGGTTGTTATATCTTTTTTTTTTTTTGGTCAATTCTATTTCTCTCTGGCACCATAGGACTCTCTCCGGTGAGGGCACAACAGGATGGCTTTCTCCCGCTCAGCCGAGATCCCCCCAACCGAACCTCTGTCCAACCACTCCCAGACCTGTCCAACCACTTCCAGACCTCCCCCGACCTACTGACCCCCCGGCTCTGAGCCCCACAGGGCCTCCACTCCTCTGGTGTTCTGTCTCATCTAATGGGTAGCTGGAGTGAGGGTGGGAGCCGAAGGACAGCTGGACCGGTCTGGTGGTGAATGTGGGTGCCTTCCCATGTGTCCCGCCATCGCCTTCCTAGGTGCCAGGGTATTTTCTCTTTTTTTTATGTACCCAGGGGCGTGGACATGCAGTGACATCCAGCGCAGGATGGGTGCGCTCCTGCATCTGTGCGCAGGATGTCCACCGACACCCCCATACCCAAGTATTTTTTTTTTAAATTACACTTTATCTACCCCTCATCCTGCTGACTCCGACCCTTCAGGGCCCCCACAAGGACTCATCCTCCTGCCTCCCGCTCTACTCGTACTCACCTCCAGACCCCATGGAGCTGCGGCTTACTCCCCCGACTGGGGAGGAAGTGGGGAACCAGACACCCCATAATCCTTCATTGCGTCGGTCTTAGCTGTGGTCAAGTGATTGGGAGCACATTGGAGGCACACTCCTGGAAGCCCATCTTCCCTGAGCTGGCAGGCAGTTTCCTCTTTTCTCCTTCCCCTACAGCGTGCAGTCCCCTGACATCATGGCGCAAGGTGCTGATGTCCACACTGTGCAGCGGCTGCCCATCCCATACCATTGGGATTTGCAGTGCTCCGAGCCTCTGCTCGGAGTCAGGCAAGTGCGAGGGCATCAGCCTCTTCCCTCCCCAGAGAAGGCGAGCTGTTGTGGGACGGTCAAGCCTACCCCCCCGGCTGACCCATCAGTGACGTGAGTCCACTTCTGAACCCGGGTCGCTGGGAGGTGCGAGTGTGGTGTCCAGCCTCAACCTCAGCGCCACCGGGCTGGATCCATATCCCAAGTATGTGCTGCTGCGTTGAAGCCCCAGTCTCCACTGGGGCTTACTAGAACTACAGCACTAACGCCCACTCCTCCCCAGGGAGAGTAGTGCAGTTTTATGGATGCTTGCTCCTTACCTCCCTGATGACCCGAGTCCATTCCCGAACCCGGGTCATTGGTGTGGCGTAAGCTGTGGCATCCTGCGCCTCAACCCTCTGCGCCACCGGTCGGGCCTGTTATACCCTCTTGAGTGCATCTCGAAGATGGTACACCCCCATCTTACTGTCTGCACATGCGCGTTCCGGAACTCCCGCTCCACAAGAAATGGCTGCAGAGTTGGTCCTGAGAGAGAGCGGCGCACAGAAAAAACAAAGTGGGGAGTAAAATAAGCTGGTGCCTCATTAAACAGATCGGGCTACTAGACACCCATTTTCACTCACATTTTTAAGCAGAAGCAGTCTGTCTGAGCAGGGCTGATGCAGGGCTTGATGGGAGTGGGGGGTTGGATTTGAAATAGCCATGCTGCCGAGAGGAAGAGTTTGACAACCTGTGACTTGAGGGAAACCACACAGACAAAAGAAGTAAACCTGCACAAAGTGAATTCATGTTGTACTGTGCCCATCCACTGGCTAAGATTTGAGATGGGTATCGTTAACAATGTTGAATTACTTCTCAAGGTTTCCATGACAACATGAGCACTCTTGAGGTTTACTAGGGTGTCATGGCAACCTCTTGATGTGAATACAGCGTTGTTGTTAACTGATGCCCATCCATTATCCTCTATGGGTACTGTAGATACTTGCTGTTTAAGTGACAGTCTGCTTAAGTGCACATAAATGCTGTTTCCTGATGGTGTGCACTTGAGAGTCGTACTGTAGATACTTGCTGTTTGAGTGCACAGCCCGCCTAAGTACACATGCATGCTGTTTCCTGATGGTGTGCAGTTGAGCGCTGTACTGTAGATACTTGCTGTTTAAGTGCAAAGCCTGCCTAAGTGCACATTCGTGCTGTTTCCTGATATTGTGCAGTTGAGAGGCGTGCACTGTGTAAGAAATCCAGTATTACACATACCCCAGTAATGCATACAAAGCATCATGGGAAATACATGCAACTCACCAGTCTCACCTGTGTCTCAACTCAGTGAGGGGACGTGAGAACCATCCCTGGTATATAAGACTTTAAATGGAGAGGTCCTGCAACACTGATTCCACGTCCACCAACTGACACCAGAAGTGAAAGTAAAATGGAGCAAAATGTCTGTGAGACTGGAACAAGTACAGGTGGACTGGTAATAAATTAAAAAGATAACAAGTAAAATGTGCAAAAAAGTGTACATATTTGACTTTGATTCCATCCAGTGTTCTGACGACAAATATAAGCCCCAGTAAATATTTCCTCAGAACCCCTTGATGCACTCACATCCTTATTATGTGCCCTGTAGGCACATGTTATTCCTTAGTTATATTATGATGTGTGTTATCAGTTGAGTGAAACAGAGAGTATAAAATGGCTTCTTCAGAGCTCACTGTAAATGCACATAAAGAGTAGTTTTCTTGCCCAATTTGAGAAGCAGTCTGCTACAAATTATACCCGTGGCAGTGAATGCAACATTCTTGCTGTCTACCGAGAGCTTTTGCTACTTTACAGAGTAATGTAATCTCATGCATGTTTCTACAGTCCTCCCTGCAAGCTGAGGAGCGGTGTTTGAAACTGAGTAAACATGGTTATTAAGCACAGCTTCATATTAAAAATTGTCTACTTTCATATCATTAACCCAAGCTTTCTCTTTAGATGAATCTGTTTTGTTCCTTCTTTCCCTTGGCATGTGGGGTGGGAGTGTATATTTGTGTGTGTGGCGGGGGGGAGGGGGTACATTAAATATATCGGAGTCCTTGGAGAGAGATTTAACTGCACATGGAAGCAGGTGGACTAGGCACAGTACTTCATCACAGTGAAGCCCACTCCTGTGTGGTTCTTGCAGATTAGACAGACTCTTTTCTGTTTGGTAATGTGTGCAATGGCTGCCTGCTCATCGTTTCTGATTTTTGAAGGTGGGGGGTCACTGCATCCGTTCAGTAAAATTCAGCGACAAGTTTCAGATTTCAGCATAATGATGCACTGAGACAGTACAGGCTTTTACAGAAATGTTTAAAAGTCAGAGCAAATGAGAGGCACGTACTAGCTAATTTACAATTAAATCATATATCTGGCAAGGGAACGACTGAATATTTACTGCTGGAGGTGCTGTTTAGTGTTATCAGAAATGTTGATGGCTGTGCATCTGTCGTCTCTTAGAAGTGCCAGAAAATGGGTCTTATTTATAACCAAGGGCAAAGAAAAGAGGATGTGATGCTGTCAAATGGGATGCAGTGTTAGACTGCTAAACTGTAATATGTTTGGGTGAGTTAAATTTTATTCCCACCATTATAGACTGCTGCTGTAGTATTTCGGTTCAGTATATAAATCAAACATCATGCAGTTTGCCCATGTTTTTAGATAAAGATGAAGTAATTAAAAAGGAAAAAAAGTCTTTTTTTCCAGATGTGACCTGAAACTAAAAACGGAGCTTTTCTCATTGTACAGCTTTTGAAAACATCTAGTGTCTACTACACAAACTTCGTTTTTAAATTTCTTTTAAGACAGACTGAGAATCAATGTTGTCTAAGTTGACCAAGGCGAATTTGACAATCAGAAGCATGAAAAGCCGTTACAAGTCTGAACCACAGTTGTTCTTGCAGACAGTTGAAAGACAGCACAGCAGGCAGCCTCACTAAATGTTTAAAACGATCTTTAGGGAATGTGTTGAAAGAATTTCCCCCCCTCTTTATTCAGAAAACAAGTGATCTTCTTTCAGAGCTTCCACATGCACCCCAGCCACAAACAAGAAAGACCAAGGGGTTGGGGGGGGGCCTGGGGCTTCAAATACAGAACAAAAATACATAGGTATATTAAAAAGGTAATTAAAGGTTGTTGAAAACTACAACACTACAAGGTACTATTTTACTGAAGTATTATGTAGAACATACACAGTATGGTATTTATTTTTTACTGTATATAGTGCCCCATTCATACAGCTCAAAGCGCTTCACAGTAGTCAAGTCATTTACAATAAATATATATAAAAATAACATAAAGGATAATGTATGGGGTGGAGTGTGTAACAAAACTTTTACACACACCTGAGGTGTTGGATACCACATAAATCCCGAGGGCGAAGCTTGGGTTTATCTAGGCATCCAACACCGAGGGTATGTGTAAAATTCGAGTTTCTGCACCACCCCATATTTTATTTTATATAATTGCTGGGTTTTGCTTTTTTGCCACAGTAATTATATAAAATAAAAGACGTTCCTATGTGGCCACAGTCTGGCTGGGTTTTAGCATGGTCTGTGATCGTCTGTGAGAGTTAACTTCACCCCCAGTAGTTGCTTTAAAATGTTCTGGTTTTTAGAGCTGTGATTTATTTTTAATTATGAACCGGCGACCATAAATGGAGGAAGCTGATTGGTCGAGAGGTTTTCGAAGCCGTGATGATATCGGGCTACATCATCACTGCTCCAGAAAACCTCCAGCCAGCAGCCTCCTCATAGGCAACAGATCCTCCGACCGCAACATTCACCTCATCCAGACGCCTAGAGGGAGTCACTCACCAAGATGACCAGTACAAAAAAAAAACTATTCCCACTGCTGAAATTATTAAAACTCCCACCAAGTGCGGCATACATAAGTAAAACACCCACTCCCAACCAAGAAATACCGAGACACCAGCATACCGCTCAGCAGACAGCAACGGACACTCATGCGAAAACATCCTGAATACTATAACGGACCTTCCCAACCAAACATCTGCCAGCTCGTGGACAAAATGACCTCGCCGTTTTAGCTATTGCTTTTTAAAAAAGATTTTGCCAATCTCACCTGCTCCCTTCAAAATACAATGCAGGCAGTTTACCCCTCTGATCCATAAAACAATTGCAACACAGCATCTCGGAGGGACAGGTGGTGGTGGCGACGTGAGGAGACCAGAGCACAACCGACACAATAGCAGTCCCGTGTCAGCAGCGCTTTCACGAAAAACAAAATCCACACAGATTTTTACTGTGTCCCAGAGCAGACTGGGTCAAATGCTGAGAAAACACAGTTCAGCATTAGTGCTGAGAGAGTGACACTGGGTTCACAGCTGCACTCCTCCATTGAACTCCACTTACAACAGCGCCACCTGCTGCCCATACCCTCCAGGAACTATTTCTTTTAAAGATATTCCTCTATCACTCCAAAAAAGACATTAAAATATTTTAAAAGTGGATTTTTATTATTTTCTCAAGAAAAATATTAAACCAGTTCATAGCCTAACAATGCAGTCAGGGTGTGGTATATCATGGGATATCGCCACTTCTCGAATTAGTTAGGCGTCACCGGCCTGCGGCCTCGTGCCCAACCACCCAAGGCGCGACGATATCCCGTGATATACCACACCCTGTCATGCATTATTGCTTAAATAACTCACCGCTGGGTCCGAGTGGTGGTGCAGTGTTGGGCAGAAAGGCAAGGTTGCTAACAGTCACGAGTGGAAGCGCTGCGGCTAGCGCATTGGCAGAGCAAGAGAAACCCCGCGCATGTTTGCTGTTATAAACACTCCTTTATAATGCAAATTATGCAATGAATTTCCCTATGGGAAAAAGCAAGACCCAGTTATTATAGTATAACTTCATACAGTAATAACTAACGTAAATGCAAGGCTGTGTTCCCCTTGCGGGTTTGTTATAACATCATAGTCACTTTGAACAAGCTTGAGGGGGCCTATCATGTCATAAAGTATAAGTGCAAGAATCCGGTGAAAATTTTGACCTATACTTTTTTATTCTGTTTTAAATTACCCCTCATCTACTGACTTGTATGATACCCTTCTTTCCACAGTTTGTCTGCATAAGTACTTTTTTTCACATCTGAGATAATAAAAGGAGTGCTCCTTTTAATATTGCTTGGATCAGGTTTCATCAATATTCTCGGATGTTTTTGAACATCAGTTATTTAAAATTATTTCTGTTGTGACTAAAATGAACTAGCATGCAGCAGGCAGTGTCCCATGACCTTATGGAACAGTAGGTGATCAGAAACAGCGGGGAATAGTGCTAAAAACCAAAATTAGATTGTTTCACTTGCCAACATGTGACATACACTTGGTGTCGGTCAGTAACACGGTTGTAGAAGCAGCAAACTTTACACTAACAGTTAGGGGTTGTAAACTCTCAGAAGTACACTCCTGGAAAGTGAACGCTCAGTGTGAGCACAGCTAGCAAGAAGATTTTGAAGTCAGAGAGTCGGTGTACAACAGTAGTGATGTCAGAACTTCAGTGTAGCAACTTTTGAAAGTCATTGCACCATAGGGACAACATCACCACTGTGGTGTAATAGGATTTTTGTGTTGCCCGTTTTTTCATACACAGTATCTCCTAAACATACACCATAAAGGCCCCCCCCTACTGATACCCCCCATTGGCGTTATTTTACTGTGTCGATCTAATGTAATTTTATTTTATTTAAGTCTTCGATCACCAGGTAAGTGCACTGATCCAAGGGACCGTTTTCCGGCTGACCCGGGCCCATAAAATGGCACAACACAATATACAATATACAACAAGATATACAGCGAACTATACATACAGGTGCAATCAATATACTGGCAGAAAATAGTTGCATAGTTTACAAAATGTGTCAGGGTGAAATCAACAGATACACTGTAATTTCAACAGTGTTGAGAGACCAAGAGTATATTACAGATTTACACTGGAGGAACAGAGTAGGGAGGATACGAGACAACAGGGGGGGAAAAACAGTGTGAATAGCAAATATGAATGGACATGGCATGTTGATTCCAAAAACAGTAAGAATGACTGGATTATTGTTCAAGGAGCAGGGAACCAAGTGCTTTAGTGATAGTACAGTTATAAAGGGGAAAAAATAAAAAGGAAGAGAGGGCAGGGTTATTGGGAAGAAGGGATTATCTACTGTACTTTGCTGCACCTTGTTGATTGTTTTACCCTGCGTTGAATATTGGTTTTCACATCTGTAATGTTTTGTGTCTTGTTCCTTTTTGTTATGTAAGCAATACGACATGACAGGGAATGCATTATAGTGAAATAATCGCATGCCTTAGGTGCGTTGTTAGGCACCAGGCGCAGCTGAGTGCTATTAAATGCTCCTGAGAAGTGTGATTATTCCACCATAATGGCACACCCCTGGGGTGTCTTATTGCTCTTATAAAATGGCATTTAAATATATGACTTAAAATGAATGAAATTAAGAAGAAATATTTTAAAAAGATTAAAATTGGACTTTTCATTGAAATATGCGTCCATTTTAACTCTGAATATAAAAAATAGTCCCTTTTCTGGTAACCTTGGGGTTAGCTGAAAACACAAAACATAATGTAAACTGTGTGTGGCACACATTCTTATAAGAAAAAATGTTACCTTGCGTTTTAAATCAATACAGGTACTATGTCTTAATGGAAAAGTGTTAAAAATTTGAAACCTGCCAGGTTGCCTTTTTTTGTTTGGGAGGTGATAGATTTCACCTGAAAATACCCATGTATGGTTTAAATGTATGTTTTATTTATTTTGGTCTAGGATTACAATACCTTTAAGCCGAGGCTCTTTTACAAAGGTCCCACGTCAGAGTGTGCAGCATTCATAATTTTTTGTTACAGACATACATTTTTGACTTACAGACATGTAATGACCAGTACAAAGATTTGAGCTATGGGCAAGACAAGGGAAGGAGGGAGGGGTGAGTGGGGAGGAAGTGAGGTAGGGATCGAGGGGAAGGAGGCAGGGGTAAGGGAGAGGCTACGTAAGAGGTAGGGGGGCGGGCAGGAGAGGAGATATGGGTGGAGGTGAACGAGGGCGGGTGACAGTGCTGCCGGGGGGCCTTGTTGAGGAAATTTGACAGGTAAGGTGCTAGGGGGGCAAAGACTGATTGTAAGTGCTGGGTGCTGGGGCATGTGCAGTTGGAACAGTGGTAATGTTAAGATGGACAATCACAGGATGCAAGCAGTGAGAGGCGCAGCTTAGACTTGAAGAGGCCGAGTGTAGAAGCAATCATTATATATCACTGCCAAGAGAGTTGAGCCAGCTAGTTGCCCGATAGGCGAATGATCTTTGTTCTTGGGTTGTGCAACATCGTGGGATATGCAGTAGATAGGAATTAGATCTCCTTGTAGTGACGTTCCTATGTCTAAGCTTAACGAGGGCACAGACACCAGGTGGAGCAAGCCTCATTATAATTTTCTTGGCCGTGATGCAGGTTTGGTATTTTATGCGTTTGTCCAGTTGTAGCTATCCAGATTGGGAATAAAGGTCACATGTGGGTACAGCGATGGGAGCCAGTGATGAGTTGACAGGCCTTATTTAGGGAGGTCATGAAACATTTGAGAGCAGTGGTAGTTACAGACCCATATATGATAAGTCCATAGTCTATGATGCTGACTATGGAGCTTTGGACGGCCACTGATAGTGCTTCTAGGGTTAGGTGTTTCCTGTGTCAGAATAATATGCCTAACCTCGCGTTGGCAGACTTTGCAACATTGCTGATATGGACAGCGTATGAGAGGTGAGGATCAAGGGTGATGCCGAGGTACTTGAAAGATTGTGTTTGCTCTAGGGTGGCTCCTTGTTCGGTTGCAGTGGAGAGGTGGAGTTGTTTGTTTTTGTTGTGGGGGCTGCAGAAGACCATAGACTTGTTTTTTTCTGATTGAGAAGCAGTTTATGACTTAGGAACCAGGATTCGATGGAGGAGAAGGCCTGCTGAAGTTTATTTTGTAATTGAATTGGGTCGGGGTCCGAGGCGAGGATCACAGCATCGTTGGCGTAGAGAATAATTTGTTCTGGGCAGCAGTCCGGTAGTGAGTCTAAGAATAGGCTGAAGAGGAGGGGTCCCAGTATGGAGCCCTGGGGGACTCCCGAGCAGACCGGTCTAGGGTCTGAGAGCATATCAGCGATTCTCACTGTTTAGGACCGTTCTTCAAGGTTGCTCTTAAACCAACCAATGGAGTCAGTTGACAGCCCAGTATTCTGAAGCTGGACAAACAGGAGGTGGGGATTGATGGTATCAAAAGCTTTAGTTAAGTCGATGAAGATTGAGCCTATTAGTTCGCCAGAGTCAAGTGAGTTGTGGATTACACCGGTGAATTCAAGTAGGGCTGTGGAGGTGCGGTGACCTTTGTGGAACCCATGTTGTTGCTTGCACAGGATGTTGTGCATATCCAGGTATTCTGTGAGCTGGTCCAAGACGATGCGTTCTAGTGCCTTGGAGAGTGGGGGTAGTAGGGAGATAGGTTTGTAGTTTTCTTGGGCAGTTTTGTCACCACTTTTATGGATTGGGGTGACAGTGGCAGATTTCCACTTGTCCAGGAACTGGCTAAGGCTGAGGGAGAGGTTGAAGATTCTGGTCAGCGGACTAAGCACTTCTTCAAGTGTGAGAGACAGGATTTTGAGATCGAGGGAGTCATTACTGAATCTTGATTTACCAGTGGCTTTGGTCAAATATTTGCGTACTTGGTGAACCTTGACTGCTTTGAAGTAGAAGCAGGGGGAGCTGGTGGGGGTAGTGTTTATTGCGGACAAAGGGGCTTCACCATCTTTGAAGTAGTCCTGGGATAGGACAGCACTGAGGTCAGTAAAGGCTTTGTTAAAGGTATCCTCAATGCTTTTTGGGTTGAGTGTTGTGGTTCCGTTGATGTTGAGTATCAATGGGGGGGGGTTTGGGTGGCTTCCCGGTGAGTTCCTTTACGTTCTTCCAGAATTCCCGACCATTTCCCCAGGAGTTTGTGAGGGCATGCTTATAGTAGGCGGACTTTGTTTGCCAGATGGTTTTGTTGCAGTCATTGTGGGCACATTTGTAGTTTTGGATGTTGTTTTGCCTTCCAGAGTTTCTGGCCAGCTTCCATTGGTGGTCTCTTGTTTTTAGCATCTTGAGCAGGTCACCTGTGAGCCAAGGGTTACTGAGTGATTTGACTTTATGTTTTTTTATAGGAGCATACATGTCACGGGCCACAGTGAAAATGTCTATGAAGTGGTCTAAGGCAGTGTTTACATTGGTTGCATTGAAGATATGAGACCAGTCTTAATGGAGAAGGTGGGATTTGAGTCATGGGAGGTGACCACGGGGTAAAACCCTGCTGGTGATAGTTTTTGGCGGTGGTTTGATGAATTTATTTGACCAAGTGCAGCTAACATGGGAGTGGTCGCTGTGTGTATGTACTTTTATAAACTTCAGGAATGTATTTCAGCAGTTTGCATATGCCTCTACCTATATTAGTTTAGTTTAGTTTATTGTTCTAGGAATTACTACCTTTGAGCCAGAGGCTCTTTTACAAAGGTTCCACGTCAATTAGGTACAGTACAAAAGGTTACATAGATAACACAACAATTTGTGTTGTGTCAAGAGCAAGAAAACATATACAAATACATATCAAATCACTTGTGCAAAAGGACATGAGATATCAATAATCACATTATTATTACAAAAAGAGGTCATGCCAGATTAGGAGAAACAAATAGGGAAAAAGTCCAGAACAGAGAGGTTAAGTGAAAGGTGTGGGGAGCAGACAATAGCAGGAGAAAAGGTTTCCAAACATGTCTTTGTCAAATAACGGAACAGGGTGGGTAGTGAGAAAATAGGAGGTTTAATTAGGGCAGTCACAGGAGCTGGAGGTGGCAAGGTGAGAGAAAAGCCTTGATTTGAAAATACCTAGAGAGGTGGAGGCAGTAATATGAGTGCTGAGGGCATTTAACCAGCTGGGGGCACGATAGGCAAATGATCTTTGTCCCTGGGAAGTCCGGCATCGGGGGACTTGGAGAGGCTGGTGTTCTCATCTTCTGGTAAAACGTGTGCTAGCGCTCAGGCATAACAGGTCTTGGATACAGGGTGGAGTGAGGCCCAGAGTGGATTTTTTCGCCATCAGGCAGGTAAGGTACTTTATCCGGTTTGAGAGTTGCAACCAACCTGAGTCAGCATAGAGTTCGCATGTGTGGGTACGTCGATGTGCACCAGTGAGTAGCCGACAGGCCTTATTTAGGGATGTTGTAATGCGACTAAGTGCTGTAGTAGTGGCAGATTCGTATATAACTAAGCCATAGTCAATGACTGAGATGATAGAAGATTGGATGGCAACTCAGTGCAGAATGGGTAAAGCTGTCGGTTCGATACAGAATCCCAGTTTGCTGATTAATAGTTTTTGCTGTACTATCAATGTGAGTTGCAAAGGTTAGGCCTTGATCAAAGTTGATTCCAAGATATTTGAAAATTGGCACTTGTTCAAGGGTATTTCCCAGGTATGTATTAATGATGAGTGGGACTTGCCGTTTCTTGTTTTGCGGGTTAGAGAAGAGCATGGATTTCGTTTTTTTGTGGTTTAGAACCAGCTTATGTTCAAGGTACCACATCTCAACTTTGGAAAAAGCATGCTGAAGGTTGAGGCGTAAGAGGTTCGGATCTTTATGAGTGGCAAGAATCACGGCATCATCGGCATAGAGGATTAATTGTTCGGGGCAGGATTTGGGGAGGGAGTTTAGGAAAAGGCTGAAAAGGAGGGGGCCCAGGATGGATCCCTGGGGAACTCCTGAGCGAACCGGTTTTGAGTCTGAGAGAACTCCAGCTACTTTTACAGATTGAGAGCGCTGAGCAAGGTAATTTTTTACCCAGTCACCAGGACCCTGCGAGAGCCCTAGGGACAGAAGTTGTTTGATAAGTAGGCCATGGTGAACTGTATCAAATGCCTTGCTTAAGTCAATGTAGACTGCTCCAGTTAGGTTTCCTTTGTCCATGGCATTGTGGATTGCTGCTGAGAATTCAAGTAGGGCAGTTGATGTGCTGTGCCCTTTCCTAAATCCATGTTGCTGAGTGCATAGGATGTTGTGCTTTTCCAGGTAGTCTGAAAGTTGGTCCACCAAGCCGCTCAAGGGCCTTAGAGAGAGGTGGTAGTATTGATATCGGGCGATAGTTACCAGGCAGTGACTTATCACCACTTTTGTGCACCGCAGTGACAACTGCAGCCTTCCATTTCCTAGGGAATTGGCTGTAGCAGAGAGAGAGATTGAACATTTTTGTGAGGGGGAGCAGTACTTCCTCCAGAGTGAGGGACAGAAGTTTAAGGTCAATAGTGTCGCTGCTTGCTTGGGACTTAGAAATGGCCTTCTTTACATATTTACAGACTTCATGTGCCTTTACTAATTTGAAATGGAAGGGTGGTTTGGTTGGAGAGGCAGTAGTAGAAGTAGAAATTGGAGGGTCAGCATCAGTAAAGAAATCAGATGAGAGGACACCACTAAGGTCCACTAACTGTGTTTTCCCACTTTTGTTCTTTGTTTATGAAGTACTGTATAATTGCTTACTTTCTGCATCTTGTTTTTCTTTCTCTATCTTTCCCCATATTAAAAATATGGAATGTTTCCCATGGAATACTGGAATTCAAAATTCTGCTCAGTTCCACTGGCAGAATGTTCCTCTCATAACATAATGTACAACAACACAACACAGGCCTTTTCAAAAGCCACAGACTCAATTATATCACTGTCAGGGAAAGCAGAAGAGATTTCCCTGATGAGCAGTTTAAAGACAGAAGGATGATTTTCATAGCGAGGAAACAGCTGTAATGAAAATTATGAACAATACTTAATGTTTCTAATTTGTGTATGTATGTAAGTAGTGTGTGATGATCAGGGAAACATTTTATTTGTTTTATTTTTTATTTAAGGTAGTTTTATTTTTAGGGCCCAGTTGAAATTTTTTTACACTGTGAAGATAGCAGCCATGTTTGTGATGAAAAATCAATTCTGGTTGTAGGGGAACTGATTTGCTCATTGTGTGATGTGGTTTAGGACCAGGATGATTAAGCACTATGCTCTAATATTGATCACCTGACTAGTTTTAACCAATTAAAGTTCTTTGATTTTTAGACCCATTTTATAAATTGTACTACATAGCATTGACTATTTTGATGCATATTTGCTTTTGTACTAATAATTCTTTCACCTTATTGTATTACCTTACACACACACACACCCCTCCTCCCCAGGACACATCTGGAAAAAAGCTGTTATCAGCTCAGTAGGACATTCCTGTTATAACTTTTGAAATGAATAAATAAAAGGCATAATGTAACACAGGGGTGGCACTTTCTCATGATAACATCACAGTGGGAAAAAGCTGTGACACAAGTAGGTACTAAGGCCAGGTGCCTTATCTGTCCCCTTTACTTGGGCAGATACACCTCCAGCCCTTGATACTGCAGGAGTGAAGCCTGCAACTCTAAGTCCCAAAGGCAGCAGTTTTAACCGTTCAGCTGAGGGAACTCTGTTTAGCTAAAAGGTTTAACTTCATATACTTGCTATCCCATGGATTACCACTGGATGTTTCCAAGTGTTAAAAGTACTCAGGCCTGCTTTGACGTTGGGCACTGTTTTTCACATAATGTACTCTGTTTCTTGTGAACAACATCAGGAAAAATTAATGTGTTGATCCTCGAGATTTTTCTGGGCATTTCCCTGAATTGCTGAACAACATTTTTTAAATTTCTCTTGGCTTAAATTTGTCTGTTATAATGCCAGAAACGTTTGCATGCTGCTCTAGGAGACTATTGGGATTAAGAATGTTGTAACTGGCCTCCCATGATACAGTAATGTAGTAAATACTTCCCACAGCTTTTTGACCGCCCCCTCAAAATATTTTTGCGGTGCTGCCTACCAGCAAAAGACAGAGTGGGGAGCAACAAATCCTGATGGCAACCACAGGAAACTGGTCCATGTCTCCTGATCAGCTGCAGCAACCACTCATGCTGCAGCATCGCCCGTCACCAGGAGCTATGTCTGCAGAGCGTCAGTTTCCGATGGGCAGCCTTATGGGACCACAGTGTATGCCTTTTGCAGTCAGACATCTGTCTCCTCAGATGATAAAGCCAGAGTTTCCCAAAGCCAGTCCCAAACAAAGAGCACAAGGTCATCCCTTCAGCACCCTCTGGCAATTCCAACAGCCTGTGGTTGCAGTGCTTGTCTGATTTTCAAGGTATTCAGCCTTGACTGTAAGTGCTGGTATTCATTGTTTATTAAACAGTTTACCGATGCCGTGGTCGACTGTGCTTCACATCAGTGAGTATAGATTTGTACGGTATTCCAACTTCAGCCATTATTGTTGGTTTCTCTTGCTCAAAAGTTTTGACAAAGTTATGACTGTGTCTGCATCGAGTCCAGCTTTAAGTTTTTCCATCAAAGTCTCCATAGTTGCTATGTGACCTGCCAGGCCATCTAATTTGTATTTTATTGCAATAACAGACTGGATTAAGGTGTGGCACTGTGTCCAAATGACTGCAGTGTCTTCTTTGTTTTGGGGCCTCCATTTGGAACACATTCTCCAGTCATCACAGTGGTCAACTCTGTGCTGGACCCAGCTGAATTGTTTGCTTTTTCACAGAGTCACCAGATACTTGGGAGCTTTTGCCTATCTCAGTGTTTTGTAGAGAGTGAGTGGTGTTTTGTATCCTATGGCACCAGTAATGGGAGTAATGTTTTTCACTTTATACAATAAATATTGATGTAGCCAACATTTTTTTGGGTGGCCGGTGCCGTCTTGTTTTGTTGTTAGAGTTTTTGCTTTTACCCATTTCAGTCTCAAAGGTGTTCTGTATTAGAATCTGTAGACACTGATCTAAAAAGTTGCTTCTAGGCTTTGGGCTCCACAGCGCCCCCTCTGTTGCTTTTTATCCTGATCACTTTTTTCTTTATTCTCCCAATCCAGCTCCCTTAGCCAGATCACCATGTCAGTTTCAGGCTGGTAAGGGCAATGCATCTTTGCTGCAACATTTTGGAAGCACTGCAGAGATCTGTGGCAGTGGCTTGGAACAGCTGCAAGGCAGAGAGAAACAAAGCTGGTCGCAGCCATAATTGTTTTTTTTAAAGAAGTCCTTAAACATTGGTGGAACTAGAAGATCATATGGATATATTATATTGGAAGATGTCTGAAATATTTTATGGTAAAAAATTAGGGTGAGATCAGACTGTTTTCCCCCTTTGTTCCACTGCCACAGTAACGTACTGTACCTTGATAAAAGTAGCTGGGCATTGCTGTTCCACTGATGTCATCTGTTTCTATGTGTAACTGGGTTGGTGTGGGTAGGTACCTCTGCCTTTTGAACTCAAACAAGGTTGAGAAGGGCCTCGGTTGTTAAACTCCTGATTTGGGGCTGCCCGATGACCCAGTGACAGTGCATCACACTGCCTTGCAGGTGACCCGAGTTCAGAATCGAGCTCAAGCCGCCACGTCAAGAGGTAGACCTGGCTGCAGCAGCTATCGATCAGTAGTATGTTGTGGAGGGACCACTTTTCTGGAGTCCGGAACCATGCCGCAGGGCTGGAGAGCAGCGCATGTGGTACCTCTCCACAAGAGTGGGCTGAGGTTCAAACCAGGGAACTACAGACCAGTCAGCCTGACCTCTATAGTGGGTAAGCTGATGGAGGCCATCCTGAAAGAGAGACTTATAGACTTTCTGGAGGAAAATGGGCTCCAGGATGAGAGGCAGCGTGGGTTTGTGTCAGGGAGGTCCTGCCAAACTAGCCTAATTGACTTCTTTGATTGGGTCCTGAGACAGTGGACAAGGGCCTGGCAGTTGATGTCCTGTATATGGATTTCAGCAAGGTCTTCAACTCAGTGCCCCATAGGAGACTGGTCAGGAAGCTAGAAGACTTGGGGCTAGGGGCCAAGTTCATGGGATGGGTTAGAAGCTGGTTGCAGGATAGAAGTCAAAGGGTGGTAGTTGGGGAAGAATTCTCTGAAGCAAGGCCTATGACCAGTGACGTCCCATAGGGCTCAGTGCTTGGCCTGGTGTTATTTAACATCTTCATAAGTGATATTACAGGTGGGATCAAGGGTAAAATCTTCCTGTTCTCAGGTGACACCAAGATCTGTGGGAAGGTAAACACGGAGGAGGTAAGAAATGAACTCAAGGAGGACCTGACTAGACTATAAAAGTGGTCTGGCATTTGGCAGCTGGGGTTCAATGCTAAAAATAGCTGAGTTATGTATTTTGGAGCAAAGAATATGGGAACCAAATACTAGTTAGGTAGAGTGCAGGTAACCAGGTCAGAAAAAGATAAAGGACCTGGAAGTAATAATCACAAATGACCTGAAGCACTCTGCACACTGCAAGAGACCAGCAGCCAAAGCTAATGGGATGCTGGGCTGCATACACAAGGGAATTACCACTAAGGAGGCAGAGGTCATCCTGCCGCTGTACAGGTCACCGGTAAGACCACAACTGGAGTACAATGTCCAGTTTTGCTTCCCATGTCTTAAGAAGGATGATAGCTTGCTGGAGACGGTCCAGAGAAGGGCAACCAAGATGATCCAGGGCCAGTAGGCCAACTCTTATGATGAGAGGCTCAGGGAGCTCAAAAGGTACTCTGTCGAGGAAAGGAGGGAGAGGGGAGACAGGACTGAGACCTTCCAGTACCTTAATTGCATTAGCAGGGTGAGCGCTGAGGGCCCTTTCAGCCTTAGCAACAATAAGATCACTAGATGGCACAGCCTAAAGCTGGTGGGGAAGTTCAGAAAGAAGATAAGGAGGCACTTTTGCACCAAAAAGGGTGGTGGCCAAGTGGAATGAGCTGCCAGAGGAGGTAATAGCCCTGAAAATGGTAGACAGCTTCAAGAGAGGGTTGGACAGGAGTAGGAGAAAAATTGCAGGTAGAAAGGGAGTGACTTGGGGGTGGAAGACGGGGAAGTAGAGAGAGCCAAAATGGAAATGGGGAGAGGGGCTATTCCCTTTATAAACACATTGGGATCTGCACAATCAAGCAGGCTAGATAGACCCTAAGGCCTTTATCTGCTGGCATATTCATATGTTTGTATTAAATTGAAATCATAGCTGGACACTCAGGTTGACCAGATGGACTAGTAACTCAGAAGATAGATTTCCTGCATGGATCTCAAGGGGTTCTGTTTTTTAGCCACCCTCTGTACTCCCAGGAGCTTTGCTGTTTCAGGCCACACATTGTGCCACTCCTCTGCTCACCAGCCTTACTTTTGTTAGATCCCAGTGCCTGGCTCTGTCCTATCCCTCTCAGCGAGCCCTCTCCTCCTGGAGGTGAGAGAGCTCACTGCTGAAGACATTATCAGGCACCAGAGACTGGGTAGCAGACATGCTGCTGATGCTGGTCAGGTGGTATGGGGGAGCATTCCGGCAGGCTGTCAACCAAGGTTGCCTGGGCCAGCATTTTTGCCTTCTCTCCTCACCCACCTCCACCTTCCCACTTGGAGCATGCACCATGTCAGTGCCCTGAGGGTGGGGTTTCCTGCACGTGGTCACCCACACCATCAGTGGCCCCAAGCAGTGGCCAGCTACTGGTCTCCGAGTGATGCACATCTCCACATTCTCCTGGGGGAGGAGCCGTCCATGCCTGCCTCTGCTTCTGAAGTCCCAGGCTTGGGATGCGAAGCCAGGTCACCAGTGTGTCAGAAGGTCCCTCACCACTCAGCAACACAGAGCTAGCTGGGGTTTAATTTTAATTAAAAGTTAAACTACATTATTATTTTATAATTAAAATATGAATTTTCAATGCCAGGAGTGGGGGCGGGGGGCTGATACCATACCAAGCCTTCCTTCTAAAATAAAAAAAAAAGTCACAATGTCACATTTTAAAATTAAGTATTTTTTCACGCTACCGTGTGTTTGCGTCTGGTGTATCATTTTGGTTTAATTTGCTGAAAAATGTGTCATGCACCTGAGTGTCAAAGGCCTTGTGGAAGTTTTGTTTACAGTATATTTACCCAGGATAGCCCATCTGAGATGCAGCATCGTGTCTGCAGTCTGGTCCAGCTTATATCCCTTCTGAAACTGAGTGGACTGGGAATCATGAGTTTAAGGACATTCCCAAGCGTTTCAGCAACCCCATGTCAAAGCCATAATTTTTTGCCCAGTACAAGGTGATCATCTAAACATTTAAAATCCACAACATAAAAACTTGGGTTGCCATGTTATTTTTTAAGCTACACGGGTGAGACTTCCTCTGTCTTTATGGAAAAAAATACGGAAGGGGTCAAATTGTTATATGTGGTTATGACATGAATATTTTAGATGTCAACATGAGCGTGTGAAAGAAAGTGTAAAACAAAGACACATCATTTGTCATGATGCTTGCTTCATTTTTTTTCCACAAATGCAAAAATAAAGAGTAAATTACTAATACCAGGACACCCTCTTGAACTGATATATCTCAAAACAAGGGGGAAATATTTGTGTGTTTTTATATATAAAACCATTTCAGACCCATGTCATTTTCATAAAACGTTTTTGGTAGATGTAGAATATGGTTATGAATATTGAAACAGAAAGAAATATAAGGGTTGCTATGCTTCTTTTGGTTATATCTGCTTTCAGAGTTGCAGTTTCAGAGATGGTCGGCTCGGGACAAAACGAATTGAAACATCCCAATAAAAAATAAAACTTGCAAGAATGCTATTCAAACAATTCAAAAGCACTTGCAGAATGACAAGGACTTTAAAATAAAATAAACAGTGTAATCAAAGACAGACAGATATTTAAGTAAAGCTCCTTGAATGATACCAGCTGCTTCATTTGTGAGAGCTAATTTCCTTGCTGCCATCCTGTACATATTCTTAGCTGGACATGACATAATAGGATAGATAAATTATTATTCTAATAATGCTTCCATATATTTAAGAATGTACTTGTGCCTAAAAACAACTTTGAAAACTTTTTTGAGAGCATCAGAAAAATGGTGAATTTGAAACACCAGGGAACATCGTTAAGTGCCATGGCCAAAGTTACAAAGTGAGTATGAGTTAGAACTTCTGATCTCTCAGTCTCACAGCCAGTACGCTAACTACTAAAGAACACTGCGTCCCTAAGGACTGATAACACTAGGTCTACATCCCTGGTCATCTTCTCAAACAAGGTGATCAGGTTGGTTTGACACCATTTGCCCCTAGTAAAATTATGCTGGGGGTGGGGTGGAATGCCTTGACCTCAGCCAAGTACTCCATCATTATCTTCTGATGCTTTTCACAGGTGAAGCCTGGGGAAGCGAAGAAGAATTGGCACTACTGGTGGGGAGGGGGTGAAATGTTAGCAGTGCGATTTAAGGTACAAGACAAATGTTTATGGGTACATCTATTCCCCTGCAGTACCTAATATACACCTGCGCCTATCCCATGCATACTTGAAGTTCCCCACAGTTTTTGCCCCACTACTTCCTCTGGCAGGGTGTTCTATTCATCCGTACATCTCTCCTAAGCTTCCCCCCTTTCGTTTCATTGCATGCCTCCTTGTTCTAGTGCCTTCCTCTTTCTGAAATAGACCCTCCACTTGCACCTTGTTCACTCCTATGAGGTACTTGTAGGTTTCAATCATGGCCCCTCTCACTCTCCTCTCTTCCAGGGACTGCATGCTGAGATACTGTAGCCTTTCCTGGTATGGCTTGAAGTTGGCTTCTCATGCAACCCCCTCACCATTTTGGTTGCCCTCTACTGTACTACCACCATTTTTTCAGTGTCTTTACAGAGATGCGGCCTCCAGAACAGGACACATTCATGGCTCCAGGTAGGACCTCATCAGTGAGTGATAACAGCAGCAACACTGCCTCCCTTCTCCTCATCCTGCTAGAAATCCCTCTCCCACTGCACCTCAGCATCCTGTCTGCATTTACCACTGCTTTGTTACACTACCCAGCTACCTTGAGGTCATCAGATATGAGGACCACTAGGTCTCTTTGTTACTTGGTGACTGTAAGCTCCAGTCCCCCATTTTATACACAGACCCAGGTTCCGAAGCCTTGGTGCACAAAACTGTAAGTTTTTTTTTCACTTATGGGGCCACTTTTTTCTCCTATATTCATAGGATTAACCCACAACAGAGCGTGGGTCTGTGTGGATTAATGTATGGCGGGGGCTCATGTTACATTTACGTAAAAGTAATTTTAAAGTGAAAAATTACAAGGTTCAGGAAGAATATTAAGGTTCCTTCCATGGGGAAGAGAAAGGGGGTTGCACCTGACTGGAGAAAATACATGTTTAACTTTTTTATATTGTGACTGCAACGGTGAACAATTACTGACTACATGCAGATGTGATCAACATTTCAGAATATGTGCTCATTTTGACTGACTTAGTTTTGTAAACTGTGGAATCATCTGTTTTTCTGCTGTGTTTGATGTTTGGGATTTGGCTGCTGTGCATTATGGGCAATGCACAGGAGATTTGAGATCTGGTAATTGTTGCTGCAAACCTTTCCGCTTTAGGGCAATTACAAAATCTGAAGTCCTCAAACTCCTAAATAAAATCTCTGACACCACTAGTGTTGGCTGTGATACCCTGGAGCCCCAACGCCTGAAACTAGCTGCCCCCTTTTATAGATGGGCCTCTGTCCAAAATTTTCACTTTATCCCTCTGCCAAAATTATGTCCCGGATATCTGGAAAATTGCTAGAGTAACTCCAGTCTTTAAGAAAGGAGATAGAAAGATGATCTCAAATTACCGCCCAATTGCCATACTCTCAGTTTTGAGCAACTACTGGAAAAGCTAGTGGCAGCACAAACTCTGGACCATCTTACTAAGCACAGTCTCCTCACTGCCAAACAGCATGGCTTTCGCAAGAGTCACAGCACCTCCACTGCCCTGCTACAACTCACAAACAACATTCAAACTGCTATGGATTCTGGCTTCCTAACTGGTGCAATTTTCATTGACCTCATAAAAGCCTTTGATCTTATAGACCACCCACTTCTTCTCTCCTGTCTTAGATCCCTTGGTTTCTTGGACCCAACTGTTGACTGGTTCCGTAGCTACCTGACAAATAGGGGAAAGGTTGTCAAGTTTAACTTGGCTGTGTCTGAGCATGCTACTGTAAACATTGGCATTCGTCAGGGCTCCATCCTTGGTCCTCTACTCTTTTCTATCTTTATAAATCAGATTGTGTCAGCCACCCCCTCCTGCTCCTCAATTCTGTACGCTGATGATCTGGTACTTTACCCCAGCTCCAGTTCCATATCTGTGATCAAGCTCTGTCTCTCACCTCTGCTTTTCTCAACATCCAGGAGTGGCTCTCCAAGCATAAGCTGCTACTAAATATGAACAAAACCCAATCTATGCGTTTTGGATCTGGAATCAAACTAAAAAAAATGCCATAGCCAATTTAGAATCCAGTGCACTGATGACACTGTTATGGAGAAGGTCAGCTCTGTCAGATATCTTGGAGTTGTCCTTGATGAGTCATTGAACTTTGACCTCCGTATCCAGATCACAACGAAAGCGGGAAATACTAAAATTGGCATTACCTACTGGACAAGTCATTCCCTCACTCCTTCAGCTAGACTGGCCATTGCCCGGGGCATCCTCCTTCCTGCACTTGCGTATGGTGCAGTCACAGATGTGAGAGCTACAAACACTGCCCTCAAGAAATGGGATACGACATACAATAATATCTGTCGTTTTGCCTCATCGTCCCCATGCCTAAAGCATCACTGTCAGCTTTACCATGATCTCAACTGGTTCTCCCCTTCAGCTCACCGTCTCCTTGCACTAGGATCTTTGATAGACAATATCGTCAGACATGCCATACCAGATGAGCTTGCCTCTATGCTGCGCCCTCTTATATCTTCCTATGGGCTATGGTACGCTGAAAAGTCCTTATTTCAAGTGCCGCGGGTTAAAACAACTAAGGATCCTGGTGCTTTCTCTATTATAGTCCCAAACTACTGGAACTCCTTACCCCTGGATCTCCATAGTACAGCCAGTCACGCACTCTTCAAAAAAGGCACTGTTTTTTTCTTAGGAATTTTCCCCCCTGTACTTGCTTCAATCCTCCCTAAACCACTCAGCTCTGCCACCTCATTCCCTGGTCCCTAAGTCTACCCCATATATGCCCACTCTGACTCTAGTCTGTTATACTACTCCTATCACACTAATCGTTCCCCTCCCCTCTCTTCCTGCCTATCTTCCCCTCCCATGCTGACTCCTTAAATTGGTTTATTCTATTTTCTCATGGAATTAGGATTCTCATACCAGGTGCTGCACTTAAACATGAATGATCTTGTCTTTTGTCCTTTGTTTTAGCATACCTGGACACAGCACTTATATCCTCTGTGAACATGTTACCCTCTGAAATTGCTGTAACCTCGTATTCTGTATTGTAATCAAATGCCGTAACCTTGTATTCTGTATTGTATAAAATCTATTATTCATTGTTGTGTGTCTCCAAATTGCCTACCTGTACCTTGTAACCTCTTGGGTCGGGCCTGAAAATAGTCACTCTGGCCCAGATATTCAAAAGGTTTGCGCATGGCGCAACGATGCACCCCGGTGCGACATTTAAAAGGGAAAAGTGCATTGCACAAATCCCTATGCGCCGGGGCGCATCAGTAATGTATGCAGGCACAGATGGGGCATTGCAGATAAACTGCACAGCCCGATATTCAGCCCGGCCGTGCAGTGAGTTATGCAGGCGCAACCCTACCTGTGCCTGCACAAAGTTATGCCTAAAAAAGGAACAAGTTGAGGGCCACCCACAGGTGAGCTGCCGCATTGCAGGGCGCAACACAGCAGCTGCCACCTGTGGGTGGCCATCACCTGTTCCTGGCGGCGCCCCATGCCCCGATCATGGGCATAACTGTAACACTCCCCAGAGTAGCCCGATCACGGGCATAACTGTAACACCCTCGAGTAGCCCCATCGCAGGCATAACAGTATTCTCCTCGATTAGCCCGACCGCGGGCATAACTGTAACACTTCGAGTAGCCCGACTCGGGCATAACAGCACCCTCCCCGATTAGCCCGGACGCAGGCATAACTGTAACACCCCAGAGTAGCCCGATCGCAGGCATAACAGTATCCCCCATTAGCCGATCGCGGACATCAGTATCCCCACCAAAGTCCAGTATCCCTGGTGGTCCAGTGGACGATGGAGCCCGATGCAGGCGGCATTCCTCACCCCCAATGCGAAATCCCTGGTGATCTAGTGGATCCCCACCCCACCCGCCCACGAGCCCCACCACCCCCCCCTCCCCGTCAGCCGGGCGCAGCACTCCACCTGCCTGCCGCTCGACTGACAGCTCAGCATGGGCTGCATGCCCATTGGTTCAGAGCATGAGCCAATGGGCAGAGCCCATGTTGATAGTTAGTCCAGATATGTGAATGAATTCATTCACATATCTGGACTGGACTCAGACGGTATAAGCTGCATGCCCATTGGCTCATGCTCTGAACCAATGGGCGCAGCCATACCGAGCTGTCAGTTGGTGGGCGGCAGGGCAGCAGGTGGGTGGGTGCTGCCGCCCGCTGGCTGACGGGGTGAGAGCAGGGTGGTGGGGCCTGCGGGCGGGTGGGGTGGGGGTCCACTAGATCACCAGGGATTTCGGACTTGGGGATGAGGAATGTTGCCCGCGATCGGGCTCCATTCGCTCCACTGGACCACCAGGATATTGACTTTGTGGGGATACTGATGCCCGCGATCGACCAATTGGGGGTATCGTTATGCCCGCGATCGGCTTAATCGGGGATATCGTTATGCCCGCGATCGGGCTACTGGGGAGTACAGTTATGCCTGCCATCAGGCTAATGGGGGAATACTGTTATGCCCGCGATTGGGCCACTCGGGAGTACAGTTATGCCTAATCGGGCTAATCGCGTCCACTGGACCACCAGGGATAGGAGACATTCATTGTCCCTTAGGGACATCCCGCGATCGGGCTGTAGGGGCCGGTCCTCGATGGCTGCTGCCGGCAGGGCGCCAGGCGCAAGTCGTCAGATCGTGCACCTGCATGTTAGCAGCGCAAATGGGGCCGTAATCAGATGCAAATGGCCCCCTGCGCGCTTGCATAAATTATGGCCCATTTGCATGTCACCCTTTGAATATCGCAGGTGCTGTGCATGGCGCAATGGAACTTGCGCCACCGCATCTCGATGCTCCACTGATCACTTTGTGCTGGCGCAGTTCCACTGGCGCCTATGCATTGGGTAGTTAGGGCGATATTCAAAGCAGTTGCGCCTACAGCGAACTCCGCTGAATATCACCCTGGCCACACCCCTGCACAACTATTTTGAGCGGCGCACAGGCTTGCGCCACAAACTGGTGCAGTTTGAATATCTGGGCCTCTGTGTCTAGTGCCCTTACCTGGTTAACAAAAACTAAATAAAATAAAATAAAAAAAAATCCCTTGGCCGACCTACAGGTGGTAGTACACTGAGGCGTATGTCTTTTTTAATCTGTGAATTTTACAGCCAGCATTGCACATTAATAACTTTGCCCCCTTTCAACCAATTTACATGAAATTTAGAAAGCACAGCCTCTGTGTCAGGAACTCTTGATCCTTTAAATTCCATATAGATTGGTTAAGGGGAGACAAAATTACAGAGATGCAAAAAAAATGCAAAAGTCTCAGTTTTTGAAAATGTGAAGCCTTATTTTGCCATCTGATAACGAATAAAATAGACTTTGAAACCTGAAACTTTCTGGTTTGATAGATATTGATCCAAGGTGTGTGCTTTTGTGGGTTTTAGGTTCTACTGTTAAAGTAGTTTTTTTTTTTAATATTTAATAAAAGACATGGAAGCAATCTGCAAACTCATATGTTGCATACATTACTGTGTAGTTACTGAAAGGGTATGTGTTTCTGAGCCAGTAGACCAAGTTAAAAAAAAACAAAAAAACACATTGCATAGTCATATACATGTTTTCAAGCTACTTATGACGGAACTACCAGAAATTTCACTTAAGCATATCTATTCTTGTTTGACAGCCATCTGTTGGTCGGCTGTGAATTGCAGGCTAAGACTGTTTTGGGACAGGAAACTAACAAGGAGAATAGAATGTGGGTGCCCTTTAACACTGATTAATTCTCAGGCAACCACGGATTATTTGAGAATTAATCAACAGTCACCTGATGCTGTTGGACCAATCCTGCACAACCCGTTCTCTTCCCAGTGTTACAAGGAAGTTTTTATCTTATCTTTAAAGGGGCACTGTTAGTTTTGCCCCATGGTTCTGTCTCAGTTTACAACAGTGATTCCACAGGCACATACCTGTACCAATGTTACAGTAGAATGTCCTTTCATAAATTAAAAACTGAACTGGTTACCTATTTTAGTAAAGAAGGCATTATTTCGGCTTACTCTCTGACCGAATGAAACTCCGGCCCACCAGAAGGAGATCCCGTGCCGAGAACACACGTCTAGTGGGAGCACGGTGCCGAAATGCACTTTTTATGGTCCCCATCGTGACAAACATATAATTCAGTAGAACTCCTTAATATAAAGTGCTGCTGGTATTTATAATTTAAGACCAAGCACCGGTTCAGCTGCAAAACACTTTCAAAGCGTGGCACCGAAATCCCATGCATGCGCAATAGCGGCAGGAGGAAAAGATCTTGTGCATGTGCGAGAACATGCCGGTATTGCGCATGCACCGGATTTCGGCACCACGCTTTGAAAGTGTTTTGTGGCTGAACCAGCGCTCAGGCTTAAATTATAAATACCAGCAGCACTTTACATTAAGGAGCTCTACTGAATTATATGTTTGCTGCAAAGAGGACCATAAAAAGTGCACTTGGACACCGCGCTCCCACTAGACATGTGTTCTTGGTGCGGGATCTCCTTCTGGTGGGGCCAGGGCATCAGTTGGTATGAGACTAAGCCAAAATAATGTTTTTTTTTTTTTTTTTTTACTAAAACAGGTAACCAGTTCAGTTTTTCATTTATGAAGGGGCATTCTACTCTAACATTGGTACAGGTATGTGCCTGTGGAATCTCTGCTGCAAATTGAGACAGAACCTAGGGGCAAAGCTGACAGTGCCCCTTTAAAAGTCAAATACTTCCAAAGGGAGTTAAGTAAAACTCTGCAAGAGAGGCAGTCCCCATGTGAACAGGCAGGGACCTCTTTCCCCCTATAATGCCCCAGGACACCTCTGGAAACTATCTGTTTTTTTTACAGCTCTGTTGGCTAATCCTGACAAAACTTTGTAAATAAAATAAATAAATCTAAGCAACTGCTCCAAGCCAGCCGTGTAATGTGTCAGCTGGCATTAGTTGTATAAGCAGCAGCATCTTGTGTGGTAAGTTAGTAGCCGTTGGTGCTTGCAGGATTATAAATTGACTAACATCAGTTCTGACCAGTGGTGAAAAGTGTCTCCTTAAAGCAAACCTGAAGCCTTGATTGCATTCTGAGGTGACGACTTTAGATGTAATGAGACAAGACATTTTATGTCTGTAAAGGCTCAGATCGCGAAAGTATATATTGCTTCGAGTGACATGGCTTAGTGCATAATGCTTGCAAAGGAGCCTGCTCAGCATGTGTGCAATTTGAAAACTTATTTTGTCAAGTCTGTGCAAGAGTGTCAGGAAACATCGTTAGACTTTTGACAAATTGAATTTTGTCAGGCTTCAACATATTAATGTGTTTGTCTTTATTTAGCTGTCAAATGTAGAACCACAGCCATCGTATATCAGTCACACGCACAAAGAAACTGTGTCTGCTTGCATTACAAAACTCATCCATGGTGAAAAGAGAGATCATTCCATTTGCATGTATTCTCAAGAAGGTCAGTTTAGCAAGCAGTTCTGTTTCAGTCTTCGTCTAACAACATCACACGAGGAAAACATAGCCACGAAATATCGTTCTATTCAGGTTGGTGACTGCTGTCATTGTAGAACAGGGAGAGCATATTGGAGCACATTATTTTTCATAATCCACCAACTTACTTCTCTGTCTGTGTTGCCATGGATGCTGTTTTTCCGGAAGTGGATGTGTGATTTCTTCCTGTTCTGGAGTTATAGAGTAACAACCTGTATTTTCTGTTTAGATATGTGATATATGTATAGATATAGTAGGAAAAAAGTTGTTTTGTAGTAGTTTGGTAGATTTGATACCTTTATAATTATATAATTGTTATAGGGAGTTCACTGACAGGTTCCTGAGTAACGCCCCCTGCAGAGAATCCAGGGTGTTCCTGCTTTTAGCAGAAGCCACTGCTGGGTGGCTACAGTCCACATCTGGCATATTGAAGTTCCCCATCAGCAGCACCTCCCCGTTTTCAGCCATCTTGCCAGTGGCTTCCACCAGTACCATATTGAATTCCTCCCCCTATGCTGGAGGTCTGTAGATCACACCAGTGTGAATAGTGGCAGAATTCTCCATCTCCAGGGTGACCCAGAGTACATCTGCCTCCTCCTGTATTCCCTGTATTTCCATCACTTTTATGCTTCCCTCACATAAACCACCACACCTTCTCCTTTTCTTCCCACCCAGTCCTTTCTGAACAGGGTGTAGCCTGGTATGGCCGTATCCCAGTCATGGTTTTCAGTGCACCATGACTTGGTAATGGCTGCAGTAACCAGGTTGGCCTCTGCCATAGTGGCCTGTAGGTCCAGAATCTTATTTCCTAGACTTCTAGCATTTGCATACGTGGCCTTCCAGATCTTGTTTCCACTCTGCTTGTTGTCCCCACTTATTTTCTTTTTGTCCTCCCTTCTTTACCCCTCTCTTTTTAATGCTCCCCTTCTCTTTTCCTTTGTCTCTGTATCTACCACCCTGCTTCCTTTATTAGTTTTTCCCCTGGGATATGTATCTCCCTTCAGGTTCTCTACTATGTACTTCAGTTTGTGTGTGTGTGTGTGTGTGGTGGGGGGCACTGTTTCTGCCTCCCCATTTCCTTCCACCACCTCCCTCAGCTTGTTTAAATGTTCATTGAAATAATATTTAAACCATCCACCAAGAACTGCGGTTCCCCTCCTGGATGGATGCAGGCCATCACCTAGATAGGCCTTTATCCTCCCATGTGGGTTCCTAGTCCCCAGTGTAGCTGAGCCCTCCACTCTGCACCATTCCTTCGGCCATGAGCTGAAGCCCCTGGGGTGCGGAGAACCCTCTCCTTCCCTGGTCGTAGACAATGCAGCACCTTAGCGAAAGCCACTGAGTGAGCTGCCTGTTTAAGATCACTCCCCAGCGTCCTAAACTCCCCCCACAATATCCCAGCCCCATACCTAGCCAGGTCATTAGTCCCCAGGTGGACAGTGATGTCCCACTCTCCCTCACATCCTAGATTAGGTAGACTGCTCTATAGATTTTGCACCCTCTGTGAAAATAAGTGCCTCTCTGTCTTTTCAGTTTTGTTGGTACCCTTGTATGTGAGGATTATATTATCGTAGATTGCATCCTTGGGCCGCCTCATCCAGATGGGCATCTTACTCCTATTGGCTAGGCTCATGGGTGGAGTTTGCCTTTGACATTTGGGGGGGCAGGGGGCCGGGCTGAACAGATTGCACGTGACTGTATTATTCTCACCGGTGGTTTATCAGATACATACATTGTGTTAAGTTTATACAGAAATACTTTAATGTAATTGCATTCTCCTTTCCCTTCGGTTAGCATAAACGTCTACGGTGTTCTCTGGGACTAGCTTTGCAGCCAAATCAGCTTCTATGTGAAGGAGGGCCACTGAAGAAAATCTTCTTCTCCCATGGTTGAACGCAACCAGTTTCTAATCCGTCTCATTGCAGAAAAGCTTAGTTCAGATGTGGCTGTCCCGACAGGCAAAGTGAGAGCTAACTGAAATAGTTTGTAGTAGTTTGGGTAAATGGTTTAAGATATTTCTTTTTGAAGCCTCTGGAAAGTAATAGGAGATTCAGTACTGGCAAAAATTTCCATTTCTGCAGCTGCAAGATGAGGATTTATGTTTAGTGGGTCCGCATACCGCTGTAAGAGTGCCTGAATGCCATTTTTGTTACACTTTAACACTGAATCACAGGCTACAGCAATTTCCATAGATTCTTTTGAGACTTCCCTCCCTAACTCACCAATAATGGCATCCAAAACAGGTAAATACAACTGGTGATGCCACCGGGAATTTTCTGGTTCACTTGCACTTGCAGCTGCAGCTTCTTGTTGTGCACTCTCTCTTTGACCCAAAGTGATTGGTACAAGGAAGTCTTTAAGACGTGTGAGGTTTTTACAGCCCTTCTTCTTTTTGGAGCTTCGACTGCTTCTTGCTCTGTATCTTCATCTGGCAATACAATCTTATGCTCTTTGCAGAATTCTGTAATTTCTTTCCACATTTTATTCCAACCTTCTTCAGTTCTGCATTTTGTAAAGTACACGTTCATGTTTTCTGTTATGCAAAAAGCTTTTGCAAGCGTGATATCACTGCACTGAAGTCCTTTGTGAGCGATATGAACTACTTTCAGAATATCTTGTAAGATAATTAAGCAAGCAATAAACTGCACACCACTCATATGCTGATAGAGACCAGTTGCTTCCACAGACTACGTTTCTCCCTGTTCACCAAGTTGTTTAAGGCACCGCATGATGGCAGTGTATTTCATTTCTACCGCAAACACACTTCTCCACTTGCATGCCCACCGTGTATCGCTCAACTGCACTATCTCTCGCTGCTTTAGACCCAAAGCTTTTTGCATATCTAGAAACACTTGATTGGTTGGCTCAGCAAAAACTGAATACAATTTCTCAATTACATGAAAAAAAACCACAGCAGTACGATTGACTTTACAGCATTCTACAAGGGCAAGGTTGAGCTTGTCTGCCATACAATGTACATACATTGCTAATGGATAGGCTTCTTTCAGCCGCTGCTGAACTCCTGTAACATGTCTGGACATTACGGATGCACCATCATAAGACTTGCAACTATTGGCAGATTCTGCAATCCAGTTGTCTCTAAAGCTTTCTTTCTAGCATTATAAATGCCATTTGCATTTCGGGAAGCTGAGCAATTGATGAAGCACAAGAACCTCTCTTTGACTTCTAGGTTTTCTGCATATCTGACACAAAAAGAAAGCTGCGCTGTCTTAAATGGCCTGGCCTCATCTACGAGTATAGCAAAAAAAAAAAAACAGTCTTACTCACGGCCCCTACAGTTTCTTTGCAAACCAATTCTGCACAAATCTGCGGTACTTCATTTTGTAAGTCAGGGCTTGTGTAGTTAAAATAACTGTCCTGCATTTTCTTGAAATAATTGTCATATTTTGAAAAGAAATCACAGAACTCAAGGAAATTTCTTTTCACTTTAGATTATTTCCCCTCATCGTGCCCTCAAAATGGTAAACCAAGTTTCGAAAGTAACTTGACAATGTCACAAGCCTTTGCAAGATAATCACGGTTCCTTTCAACGGGAGTTTTATGGCTTGCTGAAAGCTTCATAGCCACTGAACCAGTTTCTTGACTAAGTTTGCAGCATTGCCACTTTTCCATACATTTCACATGAACTTGGGAAACAGCATGTTTACACGGCTTTTCTGAGAGTTTTTTTCCAATCTCTTACACCTTTTTTGATAAATGATTCTTCTACATAGCCTCTCTCAGTATGAAAGTGATGGCACAAAAAGCAGAATACAGCATCTTGTTGAACCGAATATTCAATCCACGGAAATTTTGTGTAATGGAAAACAGAAAATGACCGGTTGTGTTTCCCAAACATTGTCCTTGGAAAATCAGGCAAATGTGGTTGATTAGGCCCACTGCATTTCTCTCCAAGATCCCTAGGGACAGTTGGCCTAGCTAAATCATCTGTTTCTGTAGTATCTGTGGCAATAGAAGAGGAAGGCCCTGGCCTACTCGTAGTCGCTAGCGCTACCTCTGAAGAGACGAGATGATCCTCTTGCTGTGCACATACTGCGACTAGTAAGGGCTCACAAGAAGCTAATGCTGCTGGGCCTGGAGGTGTTGTAACATCTTGCTGCTGCCGCTGTGGATCAGGCGCTGGCGATTCAGCACAGTTTGTTGTTTTTCTCAAAAACTTGCAAATGTCCATCATCAGTTTTTAATTTTAGCTTACTCAGCTGGCCGAGTTACAGCTTGTAATAATAGGCCGAGAATGAACTTCAGTCGTTTAAAGTGATTCAAAGTTAGCTCACTATGGCTAAGCGTGACTGCTCTTAGCTCAGTAGTAGCTGTGACAAAAAAGGATGCGTTAGAAAAGATATAAGAAGTGGACTATGAGATATTTTTTTGTATTTTTTTTTTAAATAAACAAAAATTATCTGGTTAGCTGTGTGATATTACTGAGATTATATATAAATCAAAGATACACAGAGGCAAACTATTTTTTAAACCTTCAAAAGTGCCCAGTCCCTGCTGCCCGTACTAGAGAGATATATAGATTATTTTCCTCTCAGAGAGACAGACTGTGAATAGACCCAAGTAGTCCGACTGTTTACTGCAGAGAGATTACATATAAAATCAAAGATACACAGACTGAAGCAAACTTTTTTTAAACCATCAAAAGTGCCCAGTCTCTGCTGCCTGTACTGGAGAGAGAGAGAGAGAGATAAATTTCCTCTCCTAGGCTCTCAGACTCACTCAGAGAGACAAATTGAAAGACCTGATACTGAGAGACTGATTTTTCTTAAAGCAAGCAACAAGTTACACAGTAAGATCCATTTCCATCCAGTTTCTAAGTAAGCATTAATCACCACCAGAGGAGGGCTCTGCCAGTGGATTAATGCCTGCTGGGGGGGTTGGTGCCCACAAGTGCAGCCCGAGCGGGTCCAACTGCCCAGCTGGCATTAATCTCGCAGAGCCTGACGCTGAAGGTGACACGTGTTAATATAGGCTGCTCGGGCGGCTTCATTGAGCCTGTGTTACCGGCATCACCTCTGGCAAGCAGCATGGACACGGGAGATAAACTAGACAGGAACCCACTTGTCCATTTGTTACTGTATTTACTCTTGTGTTCTCACTCATGTTTCACCAGCAAATGGCCGGAAAGTGCAGCACTTTCTTAACGTACAAACAGTTTAATAATAGAGTGCACTACATGTTCAGTTTCAACACACAGGTTTAGATGTCCAGAAATAGCTCTAACTTGACGAGGAACATCACTGTATCTTTGGGGAGAAAGGGTAAATTTGAGTGTAAAATACAAAGCATAGCAAGAAATGCACAGCAGTTGAGCGGCACGACTGAGTGTCAGAAATGCCCCCAATTCCAACCCTCGTCTGCGACCGCCAAACCTTGCCTTGTCCCCAGCCCACGACCGCCACTAATTAAAACTGATTTAGTCAGCAACCGCCATTTACCCTAACACAGGCAGCTACCTTTACAATGCACTGTATTCAAGAAAACTACCGCCAGCATTAACACTTTGCCCGATTCAGCAATGTGCCATTGAACAACATGGGACATTCTGCTGGCTATATCGGGTTAGTCAAGGGAAAGTAAACTGGTGCTACCGCTACAGGTAATATGCGGCTCTGCAGTGCCGCCGGTGGGGGCTCGCGGTAGTGACAGAGCGGGCGGCTACCCTCTGGTGCCTCCATGGCCACAGCTGGTACTGACCGAGCGGGCATTACCTGTGGGTTAATACCTGCTCGGTTTCAGTCAGCTGTGCCACTTCGATGAATCCGGAGGCTCCATTCCAGCAGTCTGCAGTGAGCCGTGTTACAATCCTTCTTAATCCAGCCACCAGGCTACCTACCTGGCACTGTACCCCTGGCCTTATTTTACTTCTCCCAGGCCCCCGCCCCCCACAACAACGTCTGAATGATGCTCCACACAGGGACTGTTTGGTGGACAGGAGTAGTAAATTTATTTAAGTGATAGTTTTTTTTTTAAACCAGTAAGACCACCAAGTCAATGTTATTTTTAAATGAAACAACAAGAGTCGTGATATTAGACTCTCTAGACTGAAGTCAGTAACTACTGCTGTGCTGCTGCATCCGACAACCACACAGCTCAGTGTAGTGACTCTAAATGGCGCACTGAACTCGTGCTGGCAGGCAGTGAAGAGAAGAAGGGGCAGTACTTACTTAGCAGGTTGTTGATTTGATTGGCTGAAATGCTGAACTGTGGCTGTGTCCCTTCTGCCCCGCCTGCTGCCAGCCTGCCTGTCAAGCGTGCTTGCTGCCTCAAATTGGCTCTCCAGCATTCTCTCTCTCTGTCTGTCTGTCTCATGCCCCGATGCTCGCCGGCGCCGCTGCACTGCTAGCCTACCATGCTGTGCCGAACACTACTGACATGGCCCGCCCGGGAGGAGCCTGGAGAATAACTACCCTCCCATCGATGTGCCTTGTCATGTGATCTGTAAGTGGGAGCCCTGAGCTGATCATGTGGTTAATGTCATCAGGGCGTGCTAGCTGGGCTGAGGGCTCCCACTTACACCAATCACAGTACTCTATCTATTCTGGCCATGCCCAGGACCCACATCCCCCATACTGCTTGGCAGCCGGGCTGTCACTCAAAATTTGTCTCACTCAAGTAAATTAATTGTGCTGTGCATGCACGCATGCGGTGTGGACGGACTTGGAGCCTCCACCACGGACTACAGCAATGTTCCGCGCATGAGCGAGCCTCGCTTGGCTGGCACTTAAAGGAGCAGACTTGTCAGTGTTTTGGGGGGGCAGTGCCCACCCATGCCCCCCTGAGTCTCTGCCCCTGGCTAAGCTTCTCGGGTAAACTGGATGAACCACAGATTATCTACCTATTTATTTCTATGTTTCTGAAGTCACTACTGAATTTACCACTCTGATCCTAAAGGTCCCTGGAGGCAGCAGATAAAAATATTCTGTATTTTTGCTGTTGGTGATATCCTTGAGAATGAAGATTATACTATTTTAGGTTGTAATGTGGCACACTGGTCTATATACATGAAACTGTTTTCCGGGAAATTAGGAGTTTTGTTTTAATCTTCAAGGCATGAAGCTTTTCTTAATTTTATTTTTACATTTTTCTTGTGCTTTTACTCCACTCCTGATGTGGCATGGCCCATTTGTGAACAGAGTCAAACAAGAAGAAGAGTCAAATTAACAAAAGCTGTACTGCAAAAAAGTTTCAAGAATAGCAACAGGAGACAATAAAACTCAAATAAGTGCTTCACAAATACCAAAGGTTTATGAATATAGCTCATCTCATTCAAAATGGAAACTCAAAGGTTTAGCCTAGCTAGCAGTCGACTGGCAAAAGGTAAACTGTGGTGATGGCGTTCCACATCAATCAATGCCTAGTCTTGCCATCCATTTCCCATTATCCACATACTAATAATCTGTATGAAACCCTCCTCCATGGGTTCAAAGTCAGAAGAACTTTGCAGAATTATCAGGATATGATCTAGCAAGGCCAGAAATCATCTCATCTGGTTGTTTCTTTTGGTCCTAACACACAAGGGAAGCTACAGTAATGTTGAAACACAGACTGCCTAGATGACTGTTGGACTGTATCCTCTTCTGGTAATCCCTGTTAAGGCAGTTTCTGATGGCTTGGATTTAGGGAAACCAGTTTGTTTTATTTGTTAGAGCCAGTGAGTCACTGTCTTGACCTTGAGCAAGTCACTTAACCCCACTCTGTTTTAGTGCACCCAGCTGTAAAAGTGGGTAGCAGCAGGTTGTCACTGTAAACAACATGTTGTATATGGTTCAGATTATGTAATTCCACCAGGGCTGTGTTTCCAGCTTCCAGTTTGCTGGAGCTCTGAGGGGTGGCCACTTGGAGTTTTGCTTATGGTATTACAAAACACTGCTGTTTTAACATAGCCTTACACAGGAAAGCTTGCTTTGGATTAACACTCTTCCAAGGTTTTCTGCATGCTGTAGGTTCATTACCCTGTCCAACCTTCTGAGCAGTCTTCTTTTTCCTACTTGACCAAGGATCAAGACTGTTGGGAGGAGATGTGGACAAAGGAAATAAAGGGTAATGTTGAATCTGAAATTACTGATCTATGACTGAATCTCCTTCTTTGAGTCACAATGGCCAACTGTGTCTTTCCCTGCACAATTTGTATTTTGTGTGGAGGGGCTTGTTCATGTACATAGTTCTCTCAGTTCAGCATCAGAAAAAGATCTACTTGCCTCCTATACACAAGTCTCTGCAGGAGAGTGCCCTACTGAGCCAGACTTTCATTGGCACAATCCACTGAAAATCTGTAGAGGTTCTGATGGGGTCCATTGGGATTAGGCACCAGATCTGGGAGAAGGCTTTATAAAGAATACTCAGTCGAGGAGCAGTAACTACAGATAGGGAATGACCCTTCTTTGATTCTGTTTTGCACAAGACAGGTGATTTTGCCTTTTTATTGTAGTACAAAAAGCTATGCTGAGATTCATTTTGAATCCTACACGAAAAATAACAGGCATACTATATAATACAGTTTACAAAACAAGTTTATGTTCTTCTAACTATTTTTTGTTCTTGAACCTCTGAAAAATGTCTTCCTTCATTTACATCTATTAAAGCACTGGAGTAAGTCAGTAGTCTCTAAAACTACTCCCAACAAATTTTAGTGTGTTGTAAAGCTTGGTAATATCGGGCAGTGTACCAGTTATCTGCTTTCTGCCTATCATTGCTTCCAGTACATATAAAACAGCAACTATATATGGCACAGGAGTGTGGGGTAACCATACTATAGTATGAAAGCGACTGTCATCATTACGTGTCTTCCACCAGTGCCATATCGTATCTTATGTGAGTGAATACTGTAGCATTTAATATACTGTAATATCACGGTATTTGCTTGGTCCCCACCCCCCCACTCCGCTTGCTGGCAAAAGATCAAAGTATTGGCTAAAGGAAAGGTGGGACCAAGCAAACAGCCTAAGTGGTGAGATGGGCTGCAGAGGAAGAACACACATGGAGAAAGAGAATTAACATTGAAAAGTTAATGTTTTAGGGTTGTGCTCCACAACAGAGATGTTGTCAGCGAAACTGCAAAATTCGCCTTCGTGAAAAACTTAGCGATTGCTCACTTCACCACTGCACAAGGAGTTTTCCTGGAGACGTAGCACCTTTTCAGATGATGTCAGGTGAAGTTGCAACTTCACTAGCGAATTTGCATGACTTTGCTTGAAAAAGTGCCAGTTTATCAACCGAAACAATTTGCGAGGTTTGCAATTCGCATAGCAAAGTTTTTTGCCAACTTCACACATCTCTACTCCACAGTCTATATACTTGACAACAAAACTGTACTGTATCTTGTTCTTCCAGCTTGTCTACATGAGGGATGTCTTGGGTGAGGGTTACGTTTACCATACTGATTTGCATTTGTGATTGTACAGGATGACAACAAAGTAAAACCAACACAAATATTGTTTTGTTTGACTGAAGACGTACCAGTCACGGGAGTTCTGTTAAATTCCTTTTACTGGTTCTAGAAAATTACTTTTACATGGAGCTAAGTGCAGGTTCACATTTTAATCAATATTACCTGTAGGCTGACAATCTCATCTGCTGTTTAGCAATTTTAATTCAAGTCAAGACAGTGCAATTAGTGTCACTGGCCTGTTGCAGTTCCTCGCTGCGCTGTGGCTGTATTTACTGCTGTTAAGATAAGACTGCTCATGCGTAAAGTGTAACTTCAGGTAATAAATTATTAAAGGCAGCATACATCAACAAGCACTGCTAGTTCATGCTGATGAGTTGCTCGTTATTTAGGATTGTAGGAGCACACCACCTGTGTGTCAGTGGAGCCTCATTAACCGAAGTTGGCAAGCGCTGTGTCACCTGATGTATCTTTATTTGTAAGTTACTGTATTGAAGGGTTAGAAATTAGCTTCCTTTGCCATTGAATTAAAAGAGACGATTTTAAAGATTTTAATTTACTACATAAAAAGAGAGTATTGAATTATTCTGACCCCAGAAATGGCTGCTGGCAGCTGAATTGTTATAAAGCATTACTGCTGAAAATAAATTATGTCTTGTTATAGATTTAAGAAGGCATTGGCTTTTTTTGTAAACTGCATTTTAGTGAGCAATTTGCTGTATGTATTTATTTCATACACAGCTCAATGTTTGTATACAGTTAGTGCTACAGGGGTAGGTAAACATGTCTGAGTTGAAAGCTACTGTACATACAGTACAGTATTATTAAAATGGTAATGCTCGAGGCAGACAATGCTACCTTGTTTACCAGAATACTTATGAATGCACATTTGACAGTACAGTATCTGAGCAGCTTTTTGATGGCACCAGGAAATCGTTATAGGTCAGTATGCTCGATAAGCTGGTTTTAGTTTGAACCTAGGGCCAGTCATTCACCATGGTCTCGTCCTTGTAGTATCTCTTTCCCAGCTGAAAACAGCAAGCAATCAATCACAAGGTAGCAGATCAGATCAAGAAGCAGAATGGCTTGGCAGTTCTAGTCTTAGGGCCCAATCCGCAGAAACCTTTCCCCCTTCTTCATGTGTGGTGTACTGGCAAAAGATGCTGAGTACTTCCTCCTCACAGGGGGAGTACCAAGTGGCACCCAAAGTTGTGCTGTTCCTCTGCACCCAGTCCCACCCTGCCTTAACATGTATGCAGCCAGCTGGGACAGGGATGGGCTTAGGGGGATGTGTTCATGCTATGTCGAGTCTCCCCAGCCCAGCAGTAACACGTGCATGCCTTGTGCACCCAGCCACACCCCATACATTTGTGAGGCCCTGTGGCCCCCTCAAGCCCTCTGACATAGCGTGGAGGACTGGGAGGCACAGTACATTACCTGTACATGGATATGGTAGCCTTTGGGGGACTGCCAAGGGCTTCTGTATCCCACACCCCCCCAGCTCTATTTGCACTAAGGGATCCACTCAAATGCCAGCTTGAGCACCTGCTTGGAAACCCGGTGTCTGCTCTAGAACATCCCCTGCTCCTTTAAGCTTGCTTCATATGTGGTTTGGGGAGCCAGAGAACTGTGGATTCAGCTGTGTGCGGCTGAATTTGGGTGTGTGTGGTTTACCCGGCTTATTTGGCAGGTATCTGACAGTTCTGCAGGTATCTGACACTTCTTTGCAGATCGAGCCCTTAGCTCCCACATGGCAGTTTGAATGCTTAAGAGTAATTTGGACTGGGACCTTCCGTATTGAGGTAAGAACATTTTCTTTTTTAATTTGTTCATTTATTTTATTTAGAATGTGTTTGCCGGGTGGGAGCAGTGGACCAAAGTTCCTTTTTCAAGCTCAACTCGAGACAAAAAGCCCAATAATAAAACAATAACATACATACAACTCAATCAACAATGACATGACTCAAGTAAATTCCGACGAAGTTACAGTTTAAAAGACATGTAAGTCTGGGACTTGCGGAGTGAATCTGAAGGATTATTCCAAAACCCTGGCACAGCTACTGAACAAGATCTAGAACCCATTTTTGTTTTACAGAGCTTTAGTTCCAAGCAACTACTACTGCCTGAACGAAGGTTATTGTTGGAAACAAGGCCACCAAAAACAGAAAAACTAGGGGAAAATAGCCTTAAAAATAAGCCGGCCAAACAAATGTGATTCTAAGAGTTGGAGATAGCCAACTTAAATTAAAAAATAAGGAACAGTAATGAGTACTGGAAAGAGCATACAGAATGAAACAACAAATATTATTTACAGAAAACGTATGAAGTTCTGTAGAAGCAAGGTTCAAAAATAGATATGAAACCTAGTCAAAATGTGGGAGTATAAGGCCAATTGAAATTCTCTTTTGAGTCTCAGGTGAAAAATAATTCTTCAGTTTGTAGACTCTGCCAAGTTTTGGATTAGTTTTTTTTGCACACAGCCTCAATGTGATCCTTACAACATAGCATAGGATCAAGTAAAACACCCACATATTTGAATTGGCAGGCCTGCTCACTTTCCAAACTACAGTCATCATAAATTAGCAAAGGCAAACTCCTGTTTCATGATATGTTTGACCCAAATAATATGGCCTTCTTTTCTTACATTGAGGACTAACCGACTGCTTGAAAACCACTCTGAATTTAATAAGGAATCTTTGCCAGCAGCGTCCAAAATACTGGAAGTTGTTCTAGCACTACAATAAATGGTCAGTTTGTCAGCATATATGATTAGTATCTCAATGTTGCTGAATGCTAGGAATGACATTTATAAAAAGGGAGAACAACAGGAGCTCAAGCCTGGAGCCTGCGGAACCACTCTAGATATGATTCGAGACTGGGAAAGTGCAGTGCCAGTACCAGCAAACTGACTGACAAATAGTTCTCCGTTCCTGAAGACACAATGAAAGACAAACCAAATGAAATAAGTTTACTGCAAAGGAGACCATGGTGAATTAGATCAAAGGTCTTGGTCAGGTCCACAAACATGGCCCCCATAAGAAGTCCAGTGTCCATACCCCAGAGGACAGTGTCTGTGAACCCGAACAAGGCTGTCCTAGTGCCATTCACCCTTCCCTGTTTACCCAAAATAGCCCAGCTGGTATGCTTTACCTGGTTTTTAGTGAGGTAATGTTATCACCCACCCCATTTTTACAGCTGGATTGGCTGAAGCACTGAGAGATTTAGTACTAGCTCAGGGTCACACAAGTAACTTGCTATGATGAGGTGTGAATCCAGGCCTTCTGAATCCCAAGCCTGTGCTGTGGCTAGTACACCATACTGCTTCCTGACTTGAGAAATTCTGTGCGTTTGCTTGGCAAGCAGCAATTTTAGACCAGGTACTGTACTTCTGAAACCTAGAAACATAGACAGCGATGGCAGAAAGGGACTACTAGTTCATCCAGTCTGCCCATAAACCCGAACAACCAGGAACCTATTTTCTACACAGGGTTCGAACCCACATTATCTATCCCATGCTCCCCACCCTATCGCTATCACCCTAAACAACCACTAAACCCTTCACTCTGTCCCCGCTGTGTTTGAAACCATTGATAGTTCTGGCATCCACCACATCAGCTGGCAGATTCTTTCACGGTTCCACCACCCTTTCTGAAAATACAACTCTCTCACTTCCCTCTTGAATCTCCCCCCAATTGGTTTCCACTCGTATTCCCATGTTCTTGATCCATCACTTGTGTTAAATAGTTCCTCGCAAACAACTGTATATGGCATACTATGCCTTTTAAATGACCAAGAAGTATGCAAAGTCAGTTGGTTTGATTCTTTGACTATTACACTTCTCTCACATGGCTCTCAGTTAATGGATTCATGGCAGAGTAAAAGGCTTGACTAAATAGGGGTCTTCCCCCTGACCCTCCTTAATTTGCCATATGGATCCACACGCTGTTCTGCTGGAAAGAGGGTTACAGAATATTATTAGCTATTGTTCTTGCAGAAAAAGGAATATTGGCACCTGCAAATGGTGTTTCTAAATGGAATGTTGACAAATTCATACGCCGAGGTCTGGAACAGTTCATCAAGTTTGTTTCCTTCTTTATTACGGTAAAAGCAGCCTAGCAACGCAGTCCCAATACATGTGCAAAAGAACAAGTCCACAGTTCTACAGTCCAAAACAATATAGAAGCCCCAAGTTCAGGGAAACGGTACTTGCCCCTAACGTGTTTCATTCAGAAGTGAGCTTTTTCAAACCTTTGAAAAAGCTCACTTCCAAGTGAAACCAGCTGTACATATGTGAGCTAAGTAATATGTAAAATTTGCTGCTGCTGCTACTGTTATAAATGCTGTCCCAGGACACTCTTGAAAATTGGGCGGTGCACCTAAACAATGCTATTTTAGTAGTGCCAACTTCAAATAAATTATATAAATACATTTACTATGCCCATGTCAAACTCGTGCACATTTCAGTGTGTTGTGGTCCATGTTCCAAACAGTAAATAAATAACTCAAAAAAGACATTAACCTGCTGGAGATTGACCAGAGGAGGGCTACAAAGATGATAGCAGGTCAGCAGGGTAAGGAATATGAGGAGAGGTTGAGGGTGCTGAACATGCACTCCCTGAAGGACAGGAGAGAAAGATGGGACATGATTGGGACCTTCAGGTACTTGAAAGGGATAAATAAGGTGGATAAGGAGGGTATCTTAAACTGCATGGCAACCATAACACTAGAGAGCACAATCTTAAGCTGGAGGGGGGAGGTTTAGGAGGGAGGTCAGGAAGCCCTTCTTCACAGAGAGGGTGGTAGACACTTGGAATGTGCTGCTGGAAGAGGTGGTGTCATTGAAGACAGTGGGCAGCTTCAAGAGAGGCTGGGATAGGCATAGCGGGAAGGTAAGGATCATGGGTTGGGAGAATGGGAGGAGTGTGGGAGTGGGGGTAGGAACAGTAGCCCAAGGTGTGGACCCTGCAATACGAGCAGACTAGATAGACCAAATGGCCTTCTTCTGCTGGCTTCTTCAAATGTTCGTATGTACAACAGTAATAACATTGTAAATTCTACGTGCACCCCGTAGCCAGGTGATTTCTAACGACCATTGCACAAAGCTGTGCCTCATAAAATGTAAAACTCAGTAAATTCAATTTCAGTCATAGAACAGTTTAACCGGTGAGGATCCTGCCAAGTTAAGCCCTTCCCTTTCAGTGAGCATTATTAAAACAAATGCGTTTAGTATCACAGAACTGTTGCCCAGGACTGATCTATTCTGCAACAGAAATTCAATTTACAGACTTCTACAGATTAAAAGATGCAAATGTGGGCACCGAGTGGGAAGTAAGCTGCTGTGTTTGAAGTGCAAGGGCAAGGAAGGAGTGGAATCTGACACAAGGGTGCTGGACTTCAGGAGGGATGACTTTGGGAGTATGGGGGAAGTGGTAAAAGGGTACCTGGCCAAAATTCAACCTAGCATAGACACTCATAAAGCTCATTAAGCTGGGGATAGCGGAGGCAACCAGAACCTACAGCAAGGCCCAGAGCAAGAAGGCTAGAGCTAAGAAACTGAGCTGGATGAGCAAGGAGTTGGTGGAAAAGGTAAGGAGGAAAAGAGCTGCCTTTAGGGGGTGCAAGAAAACAGGGAGGAGGAGGACAGAGAGTAGTACCTGAAGGAATCTAAGGAGATGACATGGGCAGTAAGGGGAGCCAAGGCGTCTACGGAGCTTAGGCTGTCACAAGGCATTAAAAAGGGTGAGAAGGACTTCTTTAGGTACATTAGGGAGAAAAGGAACTGTAAGGACCGCATAGTAAGGATTAGGAAGAAGGGGGTTGGGTGGAAGCAGGGGGCGATAAGGCAGAAGTGCTAAATGATTACTTCTGCTCTGTATTTACTAAGGAGAAGAAGGGGGTGATACCCAAGGGGGAAGGGACATCAGAAACAGGGTGGGAGGGGGTGACAGATGGGGAAATCATGGAGGGCAGAGTTCTGGAGGGTTTGAGGGCACTGAGGGTGGACAAGGCGCCAGGCCCCGATGTCATCCACCCCAGGGTACTGAAGGAGCTGGCAGAGGTCCTTGCGGGACCTTTGGCAGACCTATTTAATGCTTCATTACACTTGGGATGTGTACCTCAGGATTGGAGGATGGCTCATGTCGTGCCCCTCCACAAGAGTGGCCCCAAGGATGAACTGGGTAACTACAGACCAGTGAGCCTCACATCCATCGTGGGTAAGCTGATGGAGACTATCCTGAAGGAGAGGCTGATGGCCCTCCTGGAGGCCAAAGGACTACAGGACAGCAGACAGCATGGCTTCATACATGGCAGATCCTGCCAAACCAACCTGGTGGAGTTTTATGGCTGGGTAACTAGGCATGCAGTGGATGTCCTGTATGTTGACTTCAGTAAGGCATTCGACTCGGTGCCACATGGGAGGCTGGGAAGTAAGTTAGCAGGCATGGGGCAGGTGCAAAGCTGGTAAGATGGGTAGGGAACTGACTTCAGGGAAGGCAACAGAGGGTGGTAGTGGGCAGGGCTCTCTCATCCCCAAGGGTAGTGACGAGTGGTGTTCCACAGGGCTCGGTATTGGGACCAGTATTTTTTGGGACATTCATTGCAGACATATCATTGGACATCAAGAGCAAGATCAGTCTGTTTGCTAACGACACCAAGATGAGAGTGGTGGTGGATGACCTAGGGGGATGGCAGGGGTTGCAGGATGATCTGGAAAAGCTGGAAACCTGGTCAGACACCTGGCAACTGTGGTTTAATGCCAAAAAGTGCAAGGTGCTGCATTTTGGGGTGAAGAACCCAAGGAGGAGTTACCAGCTGTTGGGAGTGCAGCTAGCCAAGGCAGAGGAGGAGGAGAAGGATCTAGGGGTGCTCATTACAGGGTCAATGAACAACTCTGCACAATGTAGGAAGGCAGCTGCAAAGGCCAAACAAAATGCTGGGTTGCATTGCAAGGAGTATCTCCTCGGGGGGGGGGGTGGTGATTCTGTCACTGTATAGGTCATTAGTTAGACTGCATCTGGAGTACTGTGTGCAGTACTGGTGCCCGTATCTGAAGGGGGACATTAAGTTACTGGAAGAGGTGCAGTGCAGGGTGACAAATATGATCAAGGGGCTGGGGGACTTGACATGTGAGAGGAGGCTCAGGGAGCTGAACATGTACTCGCTAGAGGAGAGGAGGGACGCAGGGACATGATTGAAACCTTTAAATACATGAAAGGAATAAACAAGACAGGTACCGAGGGGCTGTTCAAAGTAAGGAAGGGGAGGGACACCTGGGGCCATGATATGAGGCTGGAGGGAGGAAGGTTCAGGAGGGAGATGAGGAAACACTTTTTTACAGAGAGGGTGGTAGCTGGGTGGAATATGTTACTGGCAGAAGTGGTATCCAGTGGAACAGTGGGCTGCTTCAAAAGGGGCTGGGACAGGGCAGGAGGGAGGGTCAATGACGGGGAAGGGCGGAAGGGAGGGGCAGCTGCAGAATAAGGGGTGTTCTGCTCATTTGCGCAGACTTGATAGACCTCTAGGCCTTTATCTGCTGGCAAATTTCGTATGTTTATGATTTTTTTTTTTGTTATTAATAAACAGAGAAACGGCTTTTTCTTTTTGTTAACGGGGGAGGAGGGTTTGCTAAGTTAAAAAAAAAGATTGTTTTGTAATCAAACAAGGCAATGGTGACTTTCTACTGAGAGACTTTCTTGTAAGTTGCAACAAATATACAAATTAAATCAACAAATACAGTAACTCCTATGAGGATGATTTGTTTAAAAGGAGTAACACACCCTCTCACTTCAGTAGATCCCTTTTTATCTTTAAGAGGGAACTGAGATCCTGGGATAGGCCTCATTTCTAAGCCTGTTCCTATCATAAATAGGTACTATAATACCTACTGACTAATACATACTTACTGTATATCCTTGTAGCCAAGACATAACTATTTCCCCCTGCACTGGCAGCCGTACTCCTTGAAAAAACTGCTGTCTGGTGAGTTTTGTTGCCTGTACAGTGCTATAGGATTCTTTTTTCTCTGTATTGTGACTGGTTGCTTTATTAACAAAAGCTGAATGAAAGAGCTCCTGATGCGCCACCGTCGTAGTGAGAAAATGGATGCATGCCAGTGCGCATCCACGGACCGCCAGCTCGCACATTCACGGTGCGGCTGCAAGCGGTTCCGCATCTCTGCTACTCCGACCCCTCTTCGGTGACCTTGGCTGCAGCCCTGTCGGCTCTGGCCAGAGTTTGTTTTATGAATGCTACTGCTATAATCAGAATTCCAGCATTTGAGCCTCTACCAATAATTGCAGATGTGTCCTCACAGTTTTAGACTGTTCTGTAGTTGATTTACTGGAAAATGTTCCAAGTGTTTTAAAGCCTGTTCATGAAGGCACTACCACACCGTGTTGTTGTGAGTGTTCAGTATTTATTTTTTTTTGCTGGCTTGTCTTCTTTGCTATATTATTTCTGAGATTTCTTGCACATATTGCAGTGTAAACATCAGTAGTCGTCTCATTTCTATTATCATCTGTCATCTTGTTCCACCTGAACAGTGGAACACAAGGCATGAAATTTAATTTTGTTCTCTTTGCACAGTACCAAGTTGCTGCTACCGTACAGTGATTTACTCCTAAGTGTGGAAAATGTCCAGCATGGGTAGCAGGTGATATCAGGACTGCACTTGTGCCTCAAGCCTGCTGACAGCAGAGGGCTTCATTGACCCACACAATGTATTCTTCACCTTTCATGCACACCATACAGCCTCAGAAATTTAAAATGAGAAGAAAAGAAAGAGTTACTTTTACTTGATACTTAAATCATTTTTAAAAGACTGGCGTTTTCCCCAAGCTGTGTCAATCAGACCACCAAAGTTACTCTTAAAAAGCAGTGCCGTCTTCCCTCCGTCTGCTGGCAAGGCTTGGAATGCAGCTTAATTTGATGAGGAATGTCAGTCATACTTTGAGGGCAAGGATAGACTGATTTGTTCTTACTGTCACATTTAGCACAGCTCTGATTATTGTAAGATTAGAGCAGTCGGACTACCCTCAGCTAACTTATAGTACTCCTTTTCTGCCTGTAGGATTTATTAGCAACAGGTAGTGCACTAGAGTGCTGTCTTTATGCAGGAAATTCACATTTTTTTTTGTGGAGATCAGATCCAGAAGCAAATGGTTTGATACCTTTTATTGAACCAACAGAGATGTTACAAAACGAACAAAGTACTTTAGCTTTCGGACCAACCAAGTCCTTCCTCAGAAGTTTATGACAGTCACCCAGAAAATCACATACTATTAACACCCAGATCATGCATAAAAAAACCCAGAAATAATCCTCATTGGTTTAAAATACTTATTTAAACCATAACTGAAGTTTGCATCAGAGAAACTGGATAGCACCAGTTTGCCTTAAGCTGAGGAGTCTTTCAATATCAAATGTTACCAGAATAAGATAAGAACACTTCGAGCAGAGAGCTTCATTAAATTATGAATGTCCTAATGTGTATGAGAGTCCAGTTTCAAGAAAAGCAAAACATTTGGATTCAACACTCATTTAAATGCATATTTAGCTGAGGAGCCTCTCGAGGTCAAATATCCCCAGAATAAGATAAGAACACTTGGAGCAGAGAGCGCCACTAAAATAACTTTTGAATGTCTCAGCGTGTTTTGAGAATCCAGTCTAATGAAAAGCAAAACCTGTACATTAAATACTAACTTAATTACATAAGCCTTAAGGCCTTCAGTGCTGTAACAGGATTTTTATACACGATGATAGCAATTGTCAGTATAAGAGCCAAATAAAAAAACAGCTGGTCAAAGACCCCCCAAGTAAATGAGACCATGCATCCTGATATGTTCAGCATTCAATAATGTGTCAGTGTATGGTATAAAACTACTATATGTACAGAAACAGTCTAAGGAATCTGAATAAAAAAAAATCAATGGAATCCCTCCCCCCGAGAAGATAACTAGTTAGAAGGAAGTATATATATTCATTATATCTTTATTTTTTTTATTTCGTTTTTGTTGACCGGGTAATGGTGCACTAGCCATGACAATGACTATTTTCAGGCACGACCCAGGAGGGTACAGAAACAATAAAAAATGTATACAAAGCATAAGAGATAACATACTTGTACAACATGTCATTACATTAGTATGAACATTTTGCAAGGATGGGAATACATTGATGCAGGAGTAAATTAATAACGAGCAAGGTAAGAATATAAAACAGAGTAGTCCGTCATCTGTGAGGGAGAAGCAAATCAGTTTCTAAGGTCATATGAGCAGGATCCCAGGCAAGTTAGGATAAAGCAAAGATGGCAGCAACACAAGCGTGGTCATACAGGGTAGGTTTAGGAGAGTAAGGAAATAGTAGTGATGTTAGAATGAGGGCTAGAGAATGGAGCAGAAAAAGAAGATGGTGGCAAGGGAAGAGGTGAGTACAGAGAGTAATTTAGAGCAGGCCATACAGGTAACGAGAAAGAAGGAATAGCTGAGTGTTTCTTGGGAGAAGACTGGAAACGTAGTGGTTAGGGAGTCAAGGTAGGAGGGAGAGAAACAAGCTAAGGAGGTTGGAAGCAAGAGCAGTTGCATGAATCTACTAGATATCTGCGTTAGTGAGTCTAGAGTCCTAATACAACATCACTTACACCAGTCACTGCAGTATTTACCCAATGGAATTAAACCCGTCAAGGACCCCCAAGTAAATAAGATTATGCATTCTAATATGTACAGAATTCAAAAATGTGACAGCATATAATAAAACTACTATATGTACACTAGCAGTCTAAGGAATCTAACTAAAAACCCAAAGGAATTAACCCCCATCCCCCTTTTTTGTGATTGTATATTGAAGTGTCTACTGATTATGATATGATTTCCCTAATGGCGTATTGTATCTGTAAACAACTAGTGGCTTGTTCTCTTGTGTACTGTATCTGCAAATATTTTTCCCTTATGTAACTAACTCCGGATCGCCCCTAAAAAAGGGACCATTGGGGCTCAGTGGGTCACCTTTATGTAACTAAAGAGAACATAAGAGAACAAGGCACTAGTCCAGTAAAGACTTGCAGCTGTGAAGGTGGACAAAACTCTGGGACTATATGGGATAACATCCAAGGGTTCTAAAGGAACTTAGAGAGGTGCTAGCAGCCCCACTGCCAACCTTGCTCAACAGCTGACTGGAAACAGGCGTGGTTCCGGAGCACTATAGGAGAGCTGATGTGGTCTGTCTACATAAGAGCAGCAGGAGCTAGCAACTATAGGCTGGTCAGTCTTATGTCAGTGGTGGGGAAATTAAAGGAAACGCTTCTTAAAGAAAGACTGGTCATGTATCTTAAATCCAGTGGATGGCAAGACCACAGGCAGCATGGATTCATGGGGGAGATTATGCCAAATTAATCTGAATTGATTTCTTTGACTGGGTGATCAGGGAAGGCAAAGGGTGTGGCCTGTCTGGACTCCATATCAGTTTCATTTTTCAGTTTATTCAAAGGTTAAACACACTGCGCCAAAGATTGTCTGTAGTGGCGACCCATTATGGTTCTACAGTATAAGTTACACATAAACCACAAATATACAACAGGAGTGGAGTAAAATCACAAGATAAAAAAATCTATCTTGGCTAGTGACAGCAGTAACAGCAACATATCAAAAATATTGTTACTGTTGTCACAAGGCATATTTCTAAGGTTATTATCATAACAGTGGAATAGTGAACCAACTGGAGAGCAACTTTTACAACGCTCACATCACAATGCCTAGTGCAGCACTGAAGGCAGCTGCTAAGAAACAAACTGCAAAATCTTCAGAAAAACTGCAGATTGTATTTTCCATTGAGCTTTTTCTCCACTGATGGTGGAGGGGCTGTTCAGCCCTGTCCCACCCCCACCCTACTGGTGCCTGCTGCCTCTGGGACCAACCTGATTGGAGAGTCCTTCCACGGCTTGCTCCCCGGGGCAGAGCCAGAGGAAGGAGGGCTATCCCCCCAATCCAGATGTCCAGGTTGGACCAGGTAGCCCAGTCAGCAGTGCGAGTTGGAGGTAGGCGTCAGGGCTTTGTTTTGCCCCCACCATCACTTTTCCATTTTCTTCATATCTTCCTGGTACTGCGGCAACATGGAGGATGCATGCGCGTGGAGGTGTGCTTGCACTCCGGAACTGGAGCCCCTTCCACCCACCCTTACCTATGTTTGCCTCCCAAGCATCTGATGGCAGTGAAGAGCTGGGACAGCACACCACTCCAATCCGGGAGAGGACAGCATACAGGCGGCCACTCAGACCTCTCCCAGCACTCCACCCTGCAGACCCCAGGCAGCCCGAGTTCATTCTGAAACTCAGGTTGCCGGCGTGGTAAGAGGTAAGGTGTCACAGCGCCTCAGTTGTCTGCACCACCAAGCCAGCCAAACAAATTACAGATTTAAAAGCCATAAGCTGTAAACTACTGTTGTATATATCAAATATATTGTAGCCCACCACAAAATATGCATTTTATCATCACTTGTGAGTGGCAGAACTTTCATAACTCACTCATGGCTCTGCCCCTTAAGAGTTATGGTCCTGCCTGTTCACACTGCCCATTGTATATTGTATATAAATACTAGGCATATAATTAAATTTAACAACATAAACAATATCCTCATATGAACTGAGTACATCAAAATACCATAGATCAAATAGACAGGTAATGTCAGTGGAGAAAAAGACAATTACAACTACACAAGGATGATGTGAACCAGGTTTTTTAGGATAGAGATTGAAGGATGTTTAGCATCCAGTGTATGAGAGTGAGCCGGAAGAGAGTTCCAAATCATGGAAACAAAATGGCTAAAGAAATATGTAGGCTGAATGGTCTTAACCACCAGGATTTATAAGCTCACAAAGAAGGTTGTTACGCAGGAAAGATTTAACCTTCCTGAAATCAGTTTGCTCCACTAAATAATCCGGAGCCTGGTCCAGGACACATTTGTGAAAAAAAAAAAATGTATGAAGTTTCCTCCTCTTTGCCAGTGAGGTCCAGTCCAGCCTTGTACAGAGGTCACAGTAGTGGGTTTCACAAGGTCACGCATGGATTAATCTTGATAGATGATTATACAATGGATCTAGTTTACGGACCCGATCAGAAGCATCCCCATACAGTAAATCTGCAGAATCAAAAATAGGTAAAATTTGAACTTGTATAATTTTTTATATAGTATCCAAATTCAAAGTTTCTTTCATCTGGCAAAGGAGACCCAGTCTTGTACCAGTTTTCCTTATCAAATGTTCGAGATGTTTATTTCCAGAACCTTGAGGTGCTAGGCAATACCCAAGGTATTTATATGAATTCACTATCTCAAATGGGGCATCATTGTTTGTGACTGTATTACTATCAATAGATTCTTTTTTTTTGTTTGTTTTATCTCTTTATACTCCCCCCGATGTCCCCCTCCTTCCGACTGCACAATCCCCCGAGGCCCCCATCGGGATCTACCCCTAGAGTGCTCTTACCTCTCCTTTCTACTCCATAGCACAGCGGGGTCTGTCCTTAGGTGGGCTCAAGATGGAGCAGTCTTCATCTAGGGACACGAGGGACTGCCGTTTTCTGTTCTCCCACTCCCCCCGCCCCTGGGATGCGGCACACAGGGCGTCGTCCTAGAGGGCGACGTGCTGGACGCACGCCTCCCTCAAGCACTAACAACGTCCCCCCTCCCGGACTCCTGGTTACGGAGCCACAACCCCCGAGCGCCGGTGCTCCCACCGACATTCTTGGGGTTGAAATCCCACTGAGGAGAGAGCATCCATTGGGACGCTCAATCCTCCCTCCCCGGCCGACCCCGATGAGACCCGAGTCCGCTCTCGGACCGGATCGCTGGCGTGGCGCGAGGTGAAGCTCCAGCGCCTCAACCCTCAGCGCCACCGGGCCGGCCCTATCAATAGATTCTTTAATTTAGAGGGATAACCAAAAAACATGAGTTTGGTTTTAGTCGAATTCAAGCTCAACCATGAGTTCAAAAAGAATAATTGCAACTCATGAAAACTCCTTTGGAGAGTTAATTGAACAGTCATGGAGGATTTACTAGAGGGATACACAACAGTGTAATCTGTGTAAAGATGAGGCTTAACATTGGTAACACGGTTATTCAGAACCCTAAGATAAGTTAAAAACAATAAAGGCCCAAGGACCGAGCCCTGGGGTACACCCTTGGCTATTGTAAGAGTATTGGACTCCATCCCATCCACAACAGTAATTTACTTTCTGGAGGACAAACCAGCCACAAACCAATACGGCATCAACACCCATTCCCACTTCAGCCGTACGAGATGGCAACATTTGGTTATCTACTGTGTTGTGAAGACCTTGGAGAGGTCAACAAAGATGGCTCTAGTAATCAGACTGGAGTCCATAGCTAAGTTGACGTCATCCAAGACCTTTGCCATGGTAGCCACAGTGCTGTGCTACTTCCAAAAGCCAGACTGAACTTTATCAAGTTAGCAAAAGCCATCCAGAAAGCATGTAAGCTGTTTGGCAAGCAGTCTTTACAAATGTTTAGATGTAACCGGAAGGAGGGAGAAGAGAGGCTAGTCAGTCATTTTTTCCTGGGTTGCCCTCTTTAAAAATAGGAATAACTCAGGTGAACTTCCAATCATTAGACAGAACCCTTTCAGAGAGAGAGAGAGAGAGTGAGTGAGAGAGACACTAATTAACAAGAAGTGTTAAAGGTTCAGCAATCTTGGGCGCAGAAATTTTAATTGAATGGGGTGTCAACCCATCCAGACCCCCATTTTTACTTTCAAACACCTCACCAATTTCTTTTTTGGTAAACTTAAAAGTTTCACAGACCCTTCTAATCAAGAAGTGCCCATATCTTGTTGATTATTATTCACCTGACAAAAAAATTTCCAAACTCAATAAAGATGTATTAAAGGTATCCGCTAATGCATTATCCTGAACCACAGTACCATCATCATGTTGAATTTTAATACTGGACATAGATTTAGTCTGCCCAGTCAAATTTTTAATAGTTGATAGAAAATTGGGTTGGGTCCCCTGCTGCTTCATTCGTCATGTTACAAAAATACAAACTTTTGGTCTTTCTAAGCTCTAAGACATACTGATTATTGGGTTTTCTGTATGTAACTCGCTCGTAAAAGGGGGCTTGCCTTTGGCTCTCTTGAGAGCACTGCTGCTGCTGCTTTCCCCTGCACCGCTCCTTCCCCCCAGTCCTGGTCCAGACTGCAACTGTAGTACCCAGGGCTGGGCTAGACACTGTGAATTTTCTGTGGGCTTATTCAGTGCCCTTCTCACCGTGGCTGGTGGGCTGCCACATCTCTTAGCTCAACTGGTCCCTATACTGCTTTCAGGGTCGGGGAGCCCACAGTAAGGAGTTGTTCTGTTTCAAGCAGCTCTCAAAGCTGCCTAATCCTGTCCCTATGAAACTGACATCAATTTGGAGACTAGTTCAGCTCTGCAAAACAAAAAAAATTAGTATATCTTGTCTCTGTGAAAACTGACAGCTGTTTTTTTAGCTCAGCTGTGCAAAACAGCTCTGAACTGCAAGTTGGCTCAGGACTTATATGCATGCATTTCTCCTGGAACTGACAGTCACTGAGAGCCAGGGGTTTGGCATAATGAATCATTTTTGAGATGCTAGCCACTAATAGTTAAATCCCTGGATTTCTGCAAAAGAGAGAGAGAGAAAGATGTGCAAATAGAGCAGATTTGTCTGAAACAAAACCCCTGAGGAGAGCGTTTGTAAATAGATCTCACTTGCTGTTCCTGGCTGGCTAAAATATTTGCCCAAACCAGACTTGAGACTCCTGGAAAAGGGAACTGCTGCAGCTGCAGTGTAAAGCCTGGACTCAAGCACTGATTTAGAGCAAGGGTTGCCATGACAGCTGGTGTGTATCTCGGAAGAAGTCAGTCATTGCCTTCTAGGGCTATTAGGATTTTATCCTGACAGGGGATCAAACCAGCTGAGGTCTCAAGTGATTGTCCACTTGTTGAGGTGGGTGAAGGCAAGTCCCATTGTGGAGGGAATAGGATCATTGTTATCTACATCATCATGGCCTGCACCCCTTGCCACTGGAAGCGCATTGGGTCCACCGCACCTGTAACCAGCTTACAGAATAGAGCTCTCATCCAAAGTCATCATGGCCTACACCTTTCGCCACTAGGAGTGTGTTCATGTGTTGGGTCTGCCACACCTGTATCCAGCCTACAGAAAAGACCACCCACCATCATCTGCCAGAGCATTAGGGACGTCCCCATAAAAACACCACCAGCTTATCATCTGAATGTCATGAGTATCGGGTTTTACCTACAGAACCTTTCATTCTCATTGTTTAGCTAGTTAGCTAGCTTGATACCATCTGGGCATTCCTGCGTGACCTTAGAATCATGTTCAGAGCTACAGCTTAAAGTGAGGAGCAACGGGTTTACTGTCTATCCAGTTGCGTAATTTGCCAGTCAGCAGCTGCAGCCAAAAAACAGATGTACACGGTACCACACTGAGGTCCAAGCATCACAGGCCTGCAACTGTGAATCTGTGTGCATACTCAGTTTGTAACTGAGAATTCCCAGAAGGACTGTGGGGTTAACTGGTCCACCACTAGGAAAGAGGTGCTGACACACGCCCTACTTTGGGAATGAATGCAAACTACTGTCTTTGTTTATTTTTAGCTTTGCTTCCCTTGTTCTCCAACCCTCAAATAATCTCACATGTTATTTATTTGCAATTGCTGATGTATTTTGCTATTATTACCTTGCTGTTTATTTACAAGCTTAGTGTGATAAATGGGGAAGGGATTATGTTATTGTGTTCCCATCACAGAGGGTGGGGGTTGTATTTATTCTGTAAGGAAGCAGCTTGGCAGTGCTTTGTCCTAAGTATTCCCATAGGTGGAGGCACCACACCACTTTCCAAGCCCATTTCTAACCACAAACCCAGGCGCCATTCACCTAAAGGCATACCAGGCTTTGCCTTTACCAGCTCCAGGCTTAGTCAGTACACTGGGGGTTATATGTAGGAAACCCAGTCCCTATGCAGTTTAGTATTGTGATCAATTTCCCATGCCTTATTTTTATCTGTTTTTGTTTTAGACAATAGCGGTGAATATCACAGAGCAGAGGAGTGTTTGTTTTTTTGTGTTTAAATGTAAGATGCTTATCCACAACTTTTAAAAATTCAGACACTGAATAGTTCTACTCAAGTTGAAGCCCTATCAGGAATCAAATTTAGCCTGAAGATCTAGCTGCTAGATCTAGCCACTAGCTCTAGCCAGTAGATCTGTCTGTCAATCTGTCTTTCTCTATCTATCTTATCTAGCTGTCTATCTATCTGTCTATCTATCTGTCAATCTGTCTAACTTTCTGTCATGTCCAGCAGGAGGAGGGAGATGTTGCCACTGTATCACTCACTGGTGAGACCCCTCCTGGAGTACTGTTCCCAGTTTTGGAGGCTGCACCTCAGAAAGGACATAGAATGGAGGCAGTCTAGAAAAGGGTGTCTAAAATGGTGCTTGGATGGCACAATAAGCCCTTCGTGGAGAGACTGAGGGATCTCAATATTACTCCCTGGAAGAGAGGAGAGTGAGAGGTGACATGAAAGAGACCTGCAGGTACCTCACAGGGGTGAACAGGGTTCAGGAAAGAAGTCTATTTCAAATGAGAGGGAGCACCAGGACCAGAGGGCATGCAATAAAGCTGGGGCTGGGGGTGGGAGTTAAAGAGAGATGTGAGGAAATATTTCTTCACTGAAAGGGTGGTAAGTACCTGGAACAGACTGCCAGCAGAAGTGGTGAAGGCAAAAACATTGGGGGCTTCAAGCATGCATAGGACAGACATAGGAGTATATTAGAAAACAGGCAGGGAGGAGTGAGGGTCGCCAGAGACTAGTTGGGGTCTGTGAAAACAGATGAGGCAGGGGACATCTGGACAGACTGGGGAAGCCAAATAGTCCTTTTTTTTTCTGACAAATTCTGTTTCTGTGTTTCAGCAGGGAGCAACTGCAGAGTGGGTAGCATAACCCTCCCTCCCTTACCACCGTTTTAATGGCCCACAGTAATGACCTTGTCTCAGGGTGCGAACCTAGGTCTCTGACATAATAAGAATTCCCCCAACTGCTGTGCTATCAGGCAGAACTGCATGATGGAGTTCAGTGGTCAGCAATGCCCTGGGGAGAGGGGAGAGAGAGAGACTGTCAGAGGGGGGGAGCTGTAAAGAAAAAAACAAGCTCATGATGCAGTGGATTAAGATAATACAAGCTACCTCACATTTAGTTTTAGTAATGTTTTATTTGCCTGCCAGATAAGGCATCAGTTTTGCTGTACTTAAAATAAGGCACATGTTGCCTTATCTCCATGTGAGCCATCTTGTGTAATCTGTAAATGTTTTCAGTAGAGAACTTTAGGGATGAAGGGATTGCGTTTTGGCTGTGTAGATCCAGCAGCTCAATCCTTGCGATTTCCCGATTCAGCACCCCATCCCCACATGCCGATGTTTTGTGACAAAATTGCTTGGAGACTGCTGCAGTGCTGTCATTGAAGTGAAATTTTTTCTTACTGTGGAGTGTTATTTACTTCAAATCAAAGCCACAACACTCTTGTTGGTTGAATAGTATCTTGATTTGAGATAAATGGCAATCTAAAGGATAAAAATATAAATTAAAAAAATGGCCCCATTGGGCATGGCGGTAGTTCTACTGCCTGCCATATTGATGACCTGGGTGCAGGAACAGAACCGAGTCACTTGGGAGCTGAAGAATTGAGCAACCCAAGGCCGTGGATGGCCAAATGGCATCTTTTGCTGTATGACTACCACCTAGTGGAGGCTAGGTGATATGACAGCGATGCCACATAGAGGGGCACTGATGCGTATGTCAATAATGTGCTCATGCTGATGTATGCGCACGTGTGCCATTGCACGCAGCCCAGCCCTGGAGAAAACAGGAAGAAAACCATTGGCGGAAAATCACCCTGACCAGCAGAATGACAGCGTGATCTTGCGGGCCCTGCACTACTGATTGAGGTAACCACCACATCGTTGTTCTGGGCAAATGGTGGGGTAAGTCCCAGAGAAGATAAGTGATGGAGCTGGGGGTCACATCCCAATAGGGGCTGGTGGGGGAGTAAACACAAATACATGATGAAGAAAAATTGCCCCATTCACATCAGTTGAGGGCTGCAGTGCTCTCTAACTTTGTCACAGAACATCGGCATATGGGTACATGACTCTATATCAGGAAGTGGCAGGGATTGGAGTGCTGACTCTAAGAAGCAAAAACACAACCCCTTCCCTTCCTTAATTCTCTACTGAAAACATTTGCAGATTACACCAGCTGGCTCACATAGAACTAAGGCTGCTAGTGCCTTATTTGTGGCTTTCTTCAGTTGAGCATGCCTGGTGCTCCTTGACAGCCCGTGTTATAAACCTTTTTGTTGTAGAAAGCACCTCAAAGTGCAGGACCTTACCATTTGATGTATTCTGTTGAGTACAAAGAGACTTTTTTTTGGCAAATTAAAAACAGTTACGCTAATTTTTATTATGTTCAAAATATGAACACAAAGGGAGTCCCCTTTTAAATTCTGAAATCTAGTATATACTGCAAAGGGAAATGAAGCAGAAAAGGTTTACAGTAGTAAGTATTGTGTTCACCTTCATATCAAAGGGAACATCTAGCAGAATGCAATTGCTGTTTTCTTCTCCTTGTATCTGTGGAGTATGTGAATTGCAATACATCAGTGAATTGGAATAAAGACCCTAAAAAGGGAGCATCGTAAAGGGGACCTTGCTAATTAAGTTTTGATAGGTAGTTCAATAAGGTAATCTGCTTGATTGACTTAAACTTTTACTATTTTCCAGTGACTGGCTTAAAAAATCAATTCTGGTTACATGATATGTGACAAATAGTTCACTACAGGCAGCCAGTTAAAAAAGAAAAAAAATGACACTTTAGATGGCCAGTCCGTGGAACATTTTGTAATATTTCTCATTTCAGTAATGAACAAACATTGAAGGAAATCCAACTTCTTTTTAATGAAAACAGAGGTAATAAAATTCTTAGCCAGAGAATGATCGACAATGTTTGGTTAATAGGCACAAGTCTGGAGAATCTGACAGACAAGGTTTTAAGATGAAGGCAATCCTACAAAGAGCAGCTAGGCTTTTTATATTTGAACAAGTTCTGTTGATCTGATATATGTTTGCAGTGCTAAAACTAGCCAACATTTTTTTTTTCCAGTTCTGCTTTTTGCCCCTGTTTTATCAGCTGCATTTAGGTCCACCTTTGGTAATGAAAAGGCTAAGCCATAAAGCTAAGTTCGATAGGTGGGAGCAACCCCTGGTACCAGGTCAATACAGCGTGGGAATAACAGCGCAAGCAAAACCACAAGAAGCAAAATAGCTGCAGGAGGCATTATAGTATAGGGAAATATTAGTGCTATCCCTGTAGCTATAATGGATGTTGAGAGGATAAAGCCTGTGCTGGGTGGTGTGCTGATGAGTAGCTGCTGTGGTGTAGAAGGCAGGGAAGGGTCATAGGAAGGGAGAGCAGTGGACATTGTCCGACCAGGGTTTGATTCCCGGTCCCGGGACAGTTTCTTTTTTTTTTTGTCTTTGGTTTTGTCTCTCCTCTCCAGAGTGTGTGTCTGCCCCCCACCCTGTGCATTTTGCCCCTCCCCCCAGTTGTCCTGCTGGTTCCCGCTCCCTCCACAACAGTTCCCCCTCTCCCAGAGGTTCCTCCCTGTCCCGGTTTTCCTCCCCTTCCCAAAGTAGTTATATTAATTTGGGGGGGGCATGATGGGCGGAGACCTCCGCAAACAGTCATTTTGTCTTTGAGGGTTGTTTTAGCTATGTTAGCGCCCAGTGTTTTCACCAAGCGCTATTTATGGTTTAGCTGTTTTTGCTTTGCAGTATTTTACAGCGCTGTATTTGCAGTAGCTGTCTTGACCCCATGCCCACACCCCTTCCTGGGCTATATAAATCAGCTTCCTCCAGCCTCATCTGTTTGTTTGCTTCCACCGTCCTCCCTTCCTGTTTTGGTGACTCACTTCTCTTGTTGGGCTCCTTCCTAAGGTACCTTTAACTTACAGGAATTATATTCCTATGGCACCTCAAGGGGGGAACCGTCCTCAAGAGGCTTCCTTTGCCTTCATGGAACCCCAACAGGGCGGTAGTGCCATAAAATTCAAAATGGAAGAGGTTCTCAATTTGGTGTGGGATCAATTCCCATTTAGCTAGGAATGCAGAGATTGCACTAATTCTGTTTATTACATTTAAAGTCCCAGGGCGTAAAAAGCAACTCTGCACTTCAGCATGTTCTTTCATAAATAAGATGTTTCTGCTATTACAGTTTACTAGAGAATACATTTTTTTTTTCATTTCCAGTGTTCCTGTCCAAAATTTACAGCACAGCTTGGTAGCTGATCTAAAATGTCTGTACAGAAAATATTTGAAAACATTTGCCTCTCCACTGTTAACCTCACAATGCCTTTGTTCATGACATCATAGTGTTCACCATGGCAACAGACTGTGATGTCACAAGCAGCAATTGTGTGGTTAACAGGGGAGAGAGTCAGATATATTTTAAAAGACTCTGTGAAATAAGTGAAACATTACCTACAATATTTAGCAAACAAACTGCAGGAAAAAGTAAAAAAAATAACAGTTAATTAGGAAAACAATAAAGTTAAAATATAATTGGTGTAAATCTAGTGTTTAGTGTTTTTACACTTTTTATTATAATAGAGAGTTGCTCTTAAAGACCAGCAACATGCATTTGTCAGCCATTTTTACATTTAGGTCCAAGGCCTAAGCACACTGGTTGTCTGCACATTCAGTGTTGAAGAGATTATTTAAAGGCCTCTCACGTACTGTACTGTATGTATCCCCTGTGAAGGCGCTTGTACCAACTTTGGGCCTGAACCTGGTCCTCACCCAGCTAATGACAGTTGCCTGTCAAAAGGGCAACTTCATAATGGCGAACCGTCAGAAGGGTGACAGGACAACAGCACTGACAGTTAGGGCAACCTGGGTTTGCCCTCTTCCCCGAGTTGTGTCTCCCCCCCCCCCCCGGAGTTGGAATCCATAGTAAGAGGGGTGCGGGGGGGCTTGGGGCGCAGCCCCCCACATTATAACACTTTGTTTAATGTTACCCTGGGGGGGGTTGCGCCTTTCTGACAGGTCACCGTTATGCAGTCACCCTTATCACGTAGACCCGTTAATGACCTATCCTTTTGAGCACAGAAACATAGAATTTGATGGTAGATAAGGAAAACTTGGCCCACCCAGTCTGCCCATTTTTCCCCTGCCTATACTATCATCATAGACACTACTTGGTCTCTGGCTGCCTCCCGCGCTTCCCCCGTGCTACCCACTAAGATTCCCTTATGCATATCCCATGCATGCTTGAAGCCCACCACTGTTTTCACCCCCTCACCTCTTCTGGAAGACTGTTCAGGCCTCCATCACTCTTTCATTGAAGAAGTTCTTCCTCACATCATTCTTAAATTTACCCCCTACCAGCTTCACTGCATGTCCCCTTGTTCTCTTGCATCTTTTCCTTAGTTACCCTTGTGAGGTATTTATATGTATCATATCCCCCCACTTCTGTCTTCCAGGGTGGACATACTGAGGTCCTTCAGTCTCTCATCATAGGGCTTCTGATGCCGACCCAGCACTATTTTAATTGCCGTCCTCTAGACTGCCTCCATGCTGCTTATGTCTTTTCTGAGATGTGGGCTCCAGAACTCGACTCAGTACTTCAGGTAGGGTTTCACCAGCGATCTATACAGGGGCAACACGCCTACCTCCTTCTGCTGGTGATAGCCCTCCCTGTGAACCCCAACATCCCACTGGCCCTACCCACTGCCTTATGACACTGCTTCGCCAGCTTGAGGTTATTCGCCACCTTGAGGTCATCAGATATGATTATTTCCAGATTCCTTTCCTGTCTGGTGACCATCAGTACCTCTTCTCCCATTTTGTATTCCATTTCTGGGTTTCTGTGCCCCAAGTGCATCATTTTGCACTTGTTGGCATTGAAACCCACTGCCATGCTGTTGATCACTCATCAAGTTTTCTCAGGTCTCTGCACATTCCTTCCACCCTCTCTGGAGTATCTACCCTACTGAAGATTTTGGGTTCATCTACAAAGAGGCAGACCTTCCATTCCAGCTCGTCTGCAGTGTCACATATAAAGACATTAAGGAGGATTGGTCCCAGTACTGAACCATGTGGCATCCTGATGGTCACTCTCCCTTCCAAGGAGTGAACTCATTTACCACCGCCCTTTGTTGTCTATCCCTTAGCCAATTTGTTACCCAGTTTACCACCTTTTGACCCGCTCCTAAGCTGCCCAGTTTCTTTATGAGCCTCCTATGTTGAACGGTGTCGAAAGCCTTACTGAAATTTAAGGTAGGTCAAATCCTCCACCCCACCCTGATCTATTTCCGAGGTCACCCTGTCAAAGAAATTTGTCAGATTTGCCTGACACGACCTCCTTCCCATGAATCCATGTCACCTCAGGTCTTGTAACTGACTGGCTTCAAGATATTCCACAATCCTTTCTTTTAGCAGTGACTCCATTAGCTTTCCCACCACTGATGTTAGGCTGACTGGTCCATAGTGCCTAACAAACTCCTACCCTGCTGTTTTCCCTCCGTCTCTTCCTGTCTTAGCTCCCTACCCTTGCTTCACTCCCTGCCTTCCACCCTGCCTATTCTTTTGTACCGTTTTCCACTTGATCTCATGGTTTGACTTTTGCATGATTTTGTATAACTGTAATATTTTAGATGCTTAGCCAGTTATTTATTTTTGTTGCTACCATTACTGTATTTTGCTGTGCTTGATGACCATTGTTCTTTACTATGATATGTCTTTGCTGCTGTAACTATCCTTCTGTGAAATTGCACACTGTTTGAATTATCTGTGAAGTTACTCTGTACTGTACTTCTCTTGTTGCTCTTCTGGGTCATCCCTGAAATAGGGACTGCTGTTGTCTCAGGGGACTAAAGCGGTCACAAAATTCAAATAAATAAATAAATAAATAAATAAATAGTTGCCACGCTCCTCCCTGCTGCTACTTTTATGAAGCAGGACTACATCTGCCCTTCTGCAGTCCTCTGGGAACCATCCCTGTTTCCACTGAGATGTTAAAATGGACTGTCACAGGTGTAGCCAGTAACTTAGTACCCTTTGGTGTAACCTGACTGGCCCCATAGCTTTGTCCACTTTCAGATTTGTGACCCTCTTCAGGATTCTGTCTCTGTAAAGGTATTTGTGTCTCCCTTCCCCACCCTCCAGTGGCTATATTGCTTTTATGTGGCCCACCCCCTTATTCTGTGAAGACTGAAGAAAAGTATTTGTTCAGGATATCAGTTTTTTCCTTATCCTCTTCTACAGAGTCCCCACCTGCCCTTCTTAACCTCACAATTCTTGTTTTTTTTCCTTTTTCAATCAGGCAGTCTTTATTTAATCAGGAGAATCACCTTTGAGAGAACTCATTTGCAAGGTGGTCCTGAGTGACTAGCACAAATTACAACACATGATGCAAACAAAGGATTAAAAAAATAGAGTATATACATGGCTAGGTGTCTACATAAATATGGAATATGTACAATAAATACAGATTAAATATGTACAGTATATGCAATTAGGGAAACTAGCTAGGAGTGAGCAGATATATACGTTATATATACAAATAGAGAAGGGTGATGAGACAAAATGAACAGAATGTACAACTCAGCATGGGTAATAACTAAAGGGGAAAACTAGGATGTTAGAGATCCAGCAAGTTATGGGGAGCGGGTAAAAGATAGTGGCATCAAGAGTGTAAGGGAGACTGGGGAGGAGCATACCTCTCAACTGTCCCTGATTTTCAGGGACGTCCCTGATTTTGCCTCAAAATTTTACTCTGTCCCTCCTAAAAATGGTGTTTCCGTGACCAAACAGTGAGGGTTGTAGCTACAAAATAAAGTCAAAAATAAAAGTTACAGACTTGTTCTTCCTTAGAAAGTGTGTTTTACACCAAGGCCCTTATTCTAACAGCTTTCTGAGTGGATATCACTAATTTTAAAGATGTGTCCCTGATTTTAGTCCTTTGTCCCTGATTTTTTTAAGCCTTGTCCCTGATTTATGTGGCAGGAGGTTGAGAGAGTGGGAGGAGGGGGCAGAGAAGAGAGGAGGGCCTGAAGAGGGAGGAGGCAGGAAAGCGTGGAACAGGACAAGGCGAGGGTGGAGGAAAGGAAGGGGTAAGAAAGGATAAAACTCCTGAAGATCTCAAATCATTCATGATAGGTGGGGAGAGGGGCTAGGCCTGGCCTTGAGGTACAGAACGAGAGGCATGTCATGGGGGGCTCAGGCATAGGTACTAGGACTTAGGGAAACAGTTGCAAGTTTCATCCAATAGGTGACAAAGTAGTGTTTTGAAGGGTGCCATACTTAACAGTTTGTGATAGCTTTAGGGATTTTTGGATAGCGTTCCAAATGAAGGGGAGAGAATAGTTAAGGGAGGAGATACCATACTGAGTTCTGACCCTTGGAGTATTGAAAGTAATGCAGGAGTATCTTCTGAGGGAATAGGATCCTGTAGAACAAACGAACAGTTGGGATATGTACTGGGGGAGCTTGCCTGTAATGGCTCTACAGGTCCATGTTACTATGTTTTTTAATCTTCTTGTTTTTAGTGATTGCCAGCCAAGTAAAGTATAGAGAGAGCAATGGTGTGTATTGTATGGCGCATTAGTAATACATAAAAGGGCCCTATGATACAAGGTGTCTAGTTTGGATAGGGAAATGACAGGGCAGTGGCTGTAAAGAAGATCGGCGTAATCCAGGAGTGGTAGGAATGTTTTTATGCACTAATCTTGTTTTAGCCTCGTAGGTAAGTAGGTGCTTGATCCGATAGAATATGCCCAGTCTTTGTCTGAGCTCTTTGACTAATTTCTCGACATGGGTGGTGACAGTGCCGTAGGAAGGCATTTTGGTGCCCTGGGCAAGAGACAAATTTTGCACACACCCCAAGAAAATAGCCAGGGGTCTGGGGTCCGCAGGCCCCCAGAAGCTCTGAGGTGTTTACATGCTCTGTTGTGAGTTTTTGGGGCTTTTCTTGAAGAAAAAACAGACTTTTGCTACATGTTCCCTACCCTGATTTCAGGGAATATTTTGCTCCCATGGATTATGAGATGTGGGAGACACTGGCTGGCTGGTATCAGAATATGCAGCCACATTGTTGTGGACAAGTGGCTGACCAACAAGGATCATATTAGTCAAGCGTTGCCTTACATTATTGTGTTACTGGCCATTCTTGATGTTAAAAATAAATGAAAACTCTAGCCCCATTCATTTCAATTGGGCGCAACCCCATGCTATCCCTGGCCACATGTCATTACGTGCTTGATTGGGGGGGGGCGAGGGAATTGGGCTCTGAAAATGTATCGGGCAGCCAATGCTAAAACTAATTTATGAGTAAAATATCTGGATTATTAGCCACACACATTATTTCTAACCTGGCTAGAACGACTGCCTCGGAGGGCAGCTACCACACCATGCGAGTGGTAGCTGCCATAGGGTAAGTCATAAATTCACTTTAAGAGATAAAGATCTAGTGTTCTTGTAGATTTCTGCAGATACACGCAATACACATAATGAATTATGTCTACAATCTAAATATCATGTTATGTTTTTGAAAGTTTTCTCTGAGGCATCAGTAGCTCTATAGACAAAAAAAAAAAACACGTTATGACTGGCCCCTTGGCACAACTGTAGTTCTACCTGTTGTGATGTTGGTGACCTGAGTTTGGGAGCTAACCTGGGTTGCTGTGGGAGGGAGGAGGAGGAGAAGGAGGAGGATCGAATGTCCTTGGGGAAACCCTCCTCGTCCTTTTCCAGGAAGTATAAGGCCGTCAGTGCTGGTGCAGTACTGCCACATGACACATGTGAGACAACAGGTAGCAATGCACAAGTAGGAGTAAGGGGTATATGGGGAGGGGAGCACCAACAGTGTTGCAATCTGTATGCTTTTGAGTATCACAGTTTGCACATTTAGTGCTGGCATCCCACCCAGGGGGATTGGGTGCACAAGGTAAATCATTGATCACCCAGGCAAGATAATGAACTGAGTCCAGGCAACCTCTCACAGTTAGAGAGTGAGAGCAGAGCAAACATAGACAAGTCAAGCGGGCTGGTCACCTGGCTGTCAGCAGGTCAAGTTCCACTTCCAACATAGTACTAACAGTCAACTAACTTCAACTAAACTTGACGTCCCTTGGCTGCAGCTGCTTCCCCACAAGAAAACAAACAGTACATACAGTACTTTTATATAAATAGAATGTAAGGGTGATTGCCCTCAGAGTGGGCAAATGCCATCACAATCTATTTATTTATATATAAAACACAAAAGTACTGTATGTACTGTTTGTTTTCTTGTGGTGAAGCAGCTGCAACCAAGGCCACATTCTATTATTTAAATAAGACTAAGGAAGAGTGGTGGACAGACTGCCCCGGATGGGCCAAGTGGTCCTTATCTGCTCTCAAATCTAAGTTTCTGTGTTTCAGAGGAGACACTGGCATAAAAGGAAGGAGACAATGCTGTAACTGAAATACTGAGAGGTGTAACTGAGAAGAGACACTGATATAACAGGAAGCTGATACTGACGTAACTGTAACTGGAGTAGGAAGAGAAACCGCTGTAATAACCAAGACACTGTTTAACTGTAACTAGGAGGAACTGCAGTCTTTGATTGGGTAACCAATGTAATAGACCAGAGAGGGGCAATGGATGTGGCCTACCTGGACTTTAGCAAAGCATTTGACCCAGTCCCACACAAAAGATCAATAAACAAGTTAGCCAGCCTGGAAGTGGGTCCCAGAGTAGTAGCCTGGGTGACAAGCTGGCTGACCAACAGGTCCCAGAGGGTAATAGTAAACCAAACGGAGTACATTCTGAAGAAAGGGAGGTTACTAGTGGGGTACCACAGGGTTCAATATTGGGACCAGTCCTCTAATGTCTTTATAGGTGACATTGCAGAGGGGCTGGAAGGAAAAGTATGCCTCTTTGCAGATGACACAAAACTCTGCAATAGGGTTGATACACAAGGAGGGGTGCAAAGGATGAGAAAGGACTTGGCAAGATTGGAGGAATGGTCAAAATTATGGCAGTTTAGATTCAATGCAAAAAAGTGCAAAGTAATGCACCGGGAAACAAAAACCCAGGGGAATAGTACACAATGGGGGGGAGGTATAAACAACAACACAAATGGAAAGGGACCTGGGGTAGTCATATCAGATGACAGTCAACGTGAAGGTAGGTAAGCAATGTGAGAAGGCAGTAAGAAGGGCTGCGCGGATACTGGGATGTATAGGGAGAGGCATCACCAGTAGAAAACAGGAAGTTGTTATCCCTCTGTACAGACAGTTGGAGAGACCCCATCTGGAGTACTGCATCCAGTTCTGAAGACCCTATCTCCACAAGGACGTAAACAGGATGGAGACAGTCCAGAGGAGAGCAACTAAAATGGTGCAAGGTCTGCAACAGAAGCCATACGAGGAGAGACTAAAGGAGCTTAATATGTGTACCCTTGAGGAAAGGAGGGAGAGGGGGACATGACAGAAACTTATAAGTACCTCAAGGGAATCAACAAAGTCCAAGAGGGTAGCATCTTTCAGAGAAAGAGATGTGCAAGGACAAGGAGACACAATTTGAAGACAGAGGGGGGACGGCTCAGGGGTAATGTGAGGAAGTATATTTTCACAGAGAGGGTGGTAGATGCATGGAACGGCCTTCCTGAGGAGGTTGTGTGGTCAAAACCAGTGGGGGAATTCAAGAATGCATGGGACAGACAGAAGGCAATTCTTGTGGGGGGTAGGAAGAAATAGGCTGTTGGTTAACTAGGATCTGCAGCTTATCCAGTAGGTAGGGAAATGGGCAGACTACATGGGCCAAGCGGTCCTTATCTGCCATCAAAGTCTATATTTCTATGTGAAATGGGACACTGCCACACTGGCATAAATGTGAGCAAAGACTGATATAACAGAGCAGACACTGCTTTAACTGGTATACTGACTTACTGTATCTGTTAGGCTAACAGATACAGTAGGTCAGTATACCAGTTATAGCAATACTTAGGTGACTGATACGCCTGGTAGGGTACACACTGGTATTGCTGGCAGACGTCTAGTAGCTACAGACCAGTAAGCAGTTAATTTAAATAGGGCAAACATTAAACAAATACAGAACTTCAAACAAAGTAAGAAAAACATTACAAATAACAACACAAACAGCAACAATATGCTTATTTGCAATTAATTTGATTCCTGGCTAGAAGACTTTTGTGGGTCATACTCTTTCTCTGTGTGAGTGTGCTGGTCCAACACAGAGAAGGAGATATGAACAAAAGTTTCTAGCCAGGAAGTCGCATTTTTTGTAATGATGACTACAACTCTTGTCTCTCCTGCTGTTCTGCTGGAGCCCCTCACGCCCCCCTCGAGTAAAGTCAGACAGCAATTCAAACATTTCATTTTATTTTTTTCAGTTGGATGCCCCCACCCCCCGGTCAAAGATCCGAAGAAGAGATCTAACTAAGGCAGCAGCGATGATCTATTCACCAAAAAAAAATCCAGGCACTCGGGCAGGCACGCACAGGGGCACACACACACAAGGAAATAAAAGTTCTTTTATTTTATTCATCAGGCTCAGCAAGACGACAGTTGAAAAACTTGAAAACAAGTCTACTCATCATAGACTAACTCAGTCTCAGTGCACTTTCACAATTTGCACAATGTATTTATTCACTCACACTTCACTTGGGACTCAGGCGAATGGATTTTAGACCTGTTCTGGCCTCCAGCACAGACAGTACCCAGGAAAGAAAGGATGGAATGAAACTATGAAAGCAGCAAGCAGGGGCATGCTCCTGACCTCAGGAGTCGGCAAGACGGGGGACCAGGATCAAGGATCAGGAGGACGGAGTCAGGGTGCGGGGGAGAATGCAGCTGCACCAGGTAGCCCAAGGTCCAAACAACTGAAACAAACACACTGTAGTCAAATAATCCTATCCTAATCTCTTTGCCTTCTTAAATAGATCAGTAGTTTTTTTCTACTATTTTTTCAAACCCACTCCACAGATTACTAATATAATTTATTAAACAGACATGCTCATTGAAATCCTGTAGCACAACACTGTCTCTACTCTCTCTACTATTTATCGTCTCAAATAGTTGTAGACTGCAGCACGCACATTACTCTCGCCTTATTTACTTGCCGCCAGCCGGACCACATGGCTGTCTGAAACTGTACACACACGATTCTTCTTGCTGAGGCTGCAATGCACCATGTGACTCCCCCCACACACACACACACAAACTTGCTGGTCCTTGGATGCTCCCATTACTGGCAGCAAGTAGTAATTACTGTTAAAGTAATTAAAAATAAATTTAAAGCGGCAGTACTCACTTTTGAACTTATAGCACTGTGAGCTTCCTGATTGAAACTCGGCGCCCCTAGGGAGTATTTACCGGGGCGGCTGCCCCTTCCGCCCCACCCTTCCTACGGTACTGGGTGGTGAAAGAGAGCCTACTCTCGATCCAGAAGCCAAGGTATTGGAATTTATCAAGTGGCGTTAATGCTTCCCCAAGGAGGGTGATGATTTGGGGCCTAGCTCCTGGAGGGCAAGAGGCAGCTGAGTTTGCCTGTGGGGAAGAAGCATGACTTTGTGGTTTTTTAGCCTTTAGCAGCAATTTAAGGTGTAGAAGATTATGTTTTTTAAGTGTTTAGCAGCAATTTAAGGTGTAGAATTGGAACTGGGACTGGAAGGAAAAGTATGCCTCCTTGCAGATGACACAAAGATCTGCAATAGGGTTGATACACAAGGAGGCGTGGAAAGGATTAGAAGGGACTTGGCAAGGTTGGAGGAATGGTCAGAAGTATGGCAGCTTGGATTCAATGCAAAGAAGTGCCAAATAATGCACCTGGAAAAACAAAAAACCAGGGGAAGATTACACAATGGGGGGGAGGTTGTAACAACAACAAAAATGGAAAGGGACCTGGGGGTAATCATATCAGATGAACTTAAGGTAAGCAAGCAATGTGAGAAGGCAGTAGGCAGGGCTGGGGGGATACTGGGATGTATAGGGAGAGGCATCACCAGTAGAAAACAGGAAGTTGTTATCCCTCTGTACAGACAGTTGGCGAGACCCCATCTGGAGTACTGCGTCCAGTTCTGGAGACCCCATCTCCACAAGGACATTGACAGGATGGAGGCAGTCCAGAGGAGGGCAACTAAAATAGTGCAGGGTCTGCAAGAGAAGCCATACGAGGAGAGACTTAAGGAGCTTAATATGTATACCCTTGAGGAAAGGAGGGAGAGGGGGGACATGATAGAAACTTTTATTTATTTTATTTTTATTTTATTTTATTTAAACAGCAGTTTGGAAAACCTTTGAGCCATAGGCTCATTTACAAAGATACCTTGTCACAGTAAGACAAACGAAAATACACAGTATAGCAGTACAACACATAAGTATAACAGTACTCAGTGAACTAAGTACCTCAGTGGAATCAACAAAGTCCAAGAGGGTAGCATCTTTCAGAAAAAGAGTTGTGTGCAAGAACAAGGTGACAGAATTTGAAGATAGAGGGGGGACGGCTCAGGGGCAATGTGAGGAAGTATTTTTTCACAGAGAGGGTGGTGAACGCATGGAACAGTCTTCCTGAGGAGGTTGTGGGGTCTAAAACTGTGGGAGAATTCAAGAACGCATGGGACAGACATAAGGCAATTTTTGTGGGGGTTAGGAAGAAATGGGCTGTTGGTTAAATAGGATCTGAAGTTTATTCTGTAGGTAGGGAAATGGGCAGACTAGGTGGGTAAAGCGGTCCTTATCTGCCATCAAAGTCTATGTTTCTATGTTTCTAAAGAAGATTATGTTATAACAGGATGAATTCTTGTTGTGGGTCTGCGCAGGCCAGTTCCAGAGAAGGCTTTGCGATATAAAGTATAGCATCGTCCGCGAACAGATGTATGTTTGCTGAGGAGATATTAAGGTCAGTGTCACTGATATATACAGTGGCGTGTAAAAGTATTTGCCCCCTTCCTGATTTTCTCTATTATTGCATATTTGTCACACTGGATGTTTTCAGGTCTTTAGACAAAATGTAATATTAGATAAAGGGAACCTGAGTGAACAAATAACACTTGTTTTTTTTTTTTATTTCACTTATTTAATGAAAAAAAGTTAACCAACACCAATTGGCACTGTGTGAAAAAGTAATTGCCCCTAGACTTAATATTGGTTACGCCACATTTAGCTGCAATGACTGCAACCAAACACTTCCTATAATTCAATATCAGTCTTTCACATCGCTGTGGAGGAATTTTAACCCACTCTTCCTCGCAGAACTGCTTTTAATTCAGTAACATTTGGTAGGTTTTCGAGCATGAACTGCTGTTTCAGGTCCTGCCACAGCATCTCTATTGGGTTTAAGTCTGGACTTTGACTAGGCCACTCTAAAACATTAATTTTACTTCTTTTTAGCCATTCTGATGTGGACTTGCTTTTGTGTTTTGGATCATTGTCTTGCTGCATGGCCTAACTACGCTTCAGCTTCAGCTGCGGAAGGATGACTGGACATTCTCCTTAAGAATTTTCTGGTACAGAGCAGAATTCATGGTTCCTTTAATTATGGCAAGTCATCCAGGTCCTAGGCAGCAAAGCATCCCACACCATCACACTACCACCACCATGTTTGACTGTTGGTATGGTGTTCTTACTGTGGAATGCTGTGTTTGCTTTCTGCGAGGACATTATGGGTTCCATGTTGTCCAAAAGTTTCACTTTGGACTCATCTGTCCATAGAACATTTTCCCAAAAGGCTTGTGGATCATCCAGGTGCTTCTTGGCAAATGAGAGACGAGCATTTATGTTCTTCTTGGTTAGCAGTGGTTTTCGCTGCTACTCTCACATGAAGCCCATTTTGCCCAGTCTCTTTCTGATTGTGGAGTCATGAACACTGACCTTAGCTGAGGCAAGAGAAGCCTGCAGTTCTTTGGATGTTGTTTTAGGATCCTTTGAGACTTCTTGGATGATTTTACCTCGCCCTTGGAGTAATTTGGCAGGCGCCACTCCTGGGAAGGTCACTACTGTTCAAGTGTTCTCCATTTGGAGATTATAGGCTCTCACTGTGGTTCAATGGAGTCCCAGAGCCTTAGAAATAGCTTTGTAACCCTTTCCAGACTGATAGAGGGCAACACAATGTTTTTCTGATCTTTTCAGGAACTTCCTTTGATCATGGCATAATGTGCTTGTTGAATCTTTGTGCTGGCAATGTGACTCTGATGGTAAGGGCCAAAATAAGTGAGGTTTATATTGAGCAGGGCTGGCTGTAATCAAGCCTGGCTGTGTTCAATCAGCTGACTCTAATTATCCCTTTAATTGGGTTTTTTTAACTAGGGGGCAATTACTTTTTCACACAGTGCCAGTTGGTGTTGGTTAACATTTTTCATTAAATAAATGAAATAAGTAAAAAAAAAAAGTGTTATTTGTCCACTCAGGTTCCCTTTATCTAATATTATATTTTGTCTAAAGACCTGAAAACATCCAGTGTGACAAATATGCAATAATAGAGAAAATCAGGCAGGGGGCAAATACTTTTTCACGCCACTGTATAGCAAATAGCAAGGGCCCAAGAATTGACCCCTGGGGAACTCCTCTCATAAGAGTCTTAAGCAGAGAGTGTTCACACTGTGCTTTAACCTGTTGCTGTCTGCCTATTAAATAGGAGGTAAACCACCTGTGAGAGATGTCGTTTAGGCCGATGTTCTGCAGCATATACAGGAGGAGTTCATGGTTAACCGTATTGAATGTTTTACTTAAGTCTAAAAAATAGAGCACAGATATGGTTCTTAATGTCGAGGGCTGTCTGCCAGTCATTGGGTAATTTGGCTAATGTGGTTATGGTGCTATGTTTGGGTCTGAATCCAGATTGCAGGGGATTAAACATATTTTATGTCTCTAGGTAGTCTCTGATTTGGGAGTTTTCACTTATGTGCCTAAAAAATGTCTTGTCCCCTTTAGTTACCCCTTTGCTATTCTTTCTTCAGCTTGTGCCTTTATGCTCTTCGCTGCTTTCCCTACCTCCCTCTGTTTCTCTTGATACACCTTCTTCTCTTCTTCCCTTTGTGTCTCTTTATACCTCCTGAAGGCTGCCCTTTTATCCTTAACCTTTTCAGTCACTTCCTTCGAGAACCACAGCAGTCTGTTTTTCCTCTTGTTTTTTTTTTACTCATTTCCATTGCACAGGGGTTTGTGGCTTTCACTATGCCTTCCTTTAACTTCACCAGCTGTCCCTCTTCCCCGCCCTAACTGTCAGTGCTGTTGTTCTGTCACCCTTCTCAGCTAGGTTATCTCTGAGGCATTCACCCATTTCTTTTAAATATCTACCCTCCTGAAGTCCAGGACCCTCATCCTTGTGTGGCTTGCTTCCACTGCTGTCCTTATGTTGAATCACACTGTACGATGATCAGTAGTCCCCAGGTGGCCTCCCACCTTGACATCTGCAATGCTGACCCTGTTAGTGAGCACCAGATAGAATATTGCCCCATCACGACTGCAATTCCTGACTGGTTGCCTGAAAAACGCCCCCTGCAGGGAGTCTAGGATGTTTCTGCTTCTTGCTGAAGCTGTGGCTGAGAGGCTCCTGCCTACATTTGGCAGATAGAAGTCCCCCACCAACAGCACCTCACCTTTCCTGTCATTGTGCCCATGGCTTCCACCAGTGCCTTATCTAAATTCTGCCCCTGTTTTGGAGGGCTGTAGATCACACCAATGTAAATAGTGACTCCCATTTAAGGACTCCAGGATGATCCACAGTACCTCCAGCCTCACCATTCCCCCACTGGATTCCCTGGATCTCTATCTCTTTGATACTCTCCCTTAGATACAGCACCACCCCTTCTCCTTTCCTTCACACCCTATCTTTTCAGAACAGAGTATATCCTGATATGGCCATGTCCCAGTCATGGTTTCCTGTCTTCCACAACTCATTAATGGCAACGATATCCAGGTCCTCCATGATGGCCTCTAGATCTGGAATTTTATCTTCTAGACTTCTTGAATTTGCACACATGGCCTTCCACATTTTGTTACCACTCTGTCTGCTACCCCCTCTGAGTCCTTTTTCCCTTCTTGTTTTTCTCCTTTCTTTTTACAGCTTGTGTTCACATCCCTTTTCATTTCAACCACTGTGTTTTAGCCTTTATTTTGCATGCTGTCAGATTTACCTCTCCTTGAGTCTTCTCTCTGCTACAGTCTGTTGGGGGCAGCTAATGCCTCCCTGATTTCTTCCGTCACCCCTCTTGGCTAGTTTAAATGTTCCTGAAAGTAACATTTAATCATCGACAGAGGACTGTGATTCCCCTCCAGGATGGATGCAGGTCATCACCCTTGTAAAAGGCCTTATCTCTCTAGGTGGGTTCCCTGTCCCCAATATAGCCGAACCCCTCCTCTCTACACCATTTCTTCAACCATGAGTTGAAGCTCCCGGTGCCGAGATTTCTAAACTCCTCCTACCATGGACAGGCAGACCCTCAGCGAAAGCATGTGGCCACTAATGAATTAAAATACAGTCGTAGCAATTGACATGGTCAGATATTTCCTGAAATTCACATTGTATCTCTAGGCAAATTTCCCGCCTGCTTGCAGTACCAATTTAGGGCCACCAGAGAGAATCTCTTTCGAAATATCAGGAAATATCTGGAACTATCTGACCATATCTATTGCTGCAACTGTACCTTACTTGGAAAATATTATTCCTGGTGGCTATTACATCAGCAAGGAGGGTCAGCGAGTTGCAAGCCCTATGCATTGATCCTTTTTACTTGCTTTTCCACTGGGAAAAAGTGGTATTACGAATAAATGTGCAATTCCTTCCTTGGTGTCAGAATGCCACTTAAATCTGATTACTACCTTGCTTGTGTATTCCCAAAGGCCACATGCTAATAAAGAGGAGGAAAATCATCAAACAATAGATGTCAAAAGGATCCTCTGTACAAATCTAGAACAAACGACATTAGGAATAACAAAAAAAGTAGTTTGTCATATATGGTGAAGTATGAAAGGGACACCCAGCCTCTAAGCAGACTATGTCAAGGTGGATAGTATCCACAATAAATTGCTGCTACACTAAGGCAGTGGAAAGTACCTTGGATGGCATCAAAGTACACTACTCTAGGAGTACAGCAGCAGCAGTGCAGCAAGAAGGATGTGCACTGGCAAAAATTTGTAAAGCTGCTACCTGGTCCATTGTCTTAACTATACATTCGTATCTCATTACTACCTGATCCATTGTCTAACTATACAGACACATCTCCTTACTACCTGGTCCATTGTCTAACTGTACATTCACATCTCATTACTACCTGGTCCACTGTCTAACTATACAGTCACATCTCCTTACTACCTGGTCCATTGTCTAACTGTACATTCACATCTCATTACTACCTGGTCCACTGTCTAACTATACAGTCACATCTCCTTACTACCTGTTCCATTGTCTAAATGTACATTCACATCTCATTACTACCTGGTCCATTGTCTAACTATACAGTCACATCTTCTTACTACCTGGTCCATTGTCTAACTGTACATTCACATCTCATTACTACCTGGTCCATTGTCTAACTATGCAGTCACATCTACTTACTACCTGGTCCATTGTCTAACTATACAGTCACATCTCCTTACTACCTGGTCCATTGTCTAACTATACAGTCACATCTCCTTACTACCTGGTCCATTGTCTAACTATGCAGTCACACCTCCTTACTACCTGGTCCATTGTCTAAATGTACATTCACATCTCATTACTGCCTGTTCCACTGTCTAACTATACAGTCACATCTCCTTACTACCTGGTCCATTGTCTAACTGTACATTCACATCTAATTACTATCTGGTCCATTGTCTAACTATACAGTCACATCTCCTTACTACCTGGTCCATTGTCTAACTATACAGTAACATCTCCTTACTACCTGGTCCATTGTCTAACTATACAGTCACATCTCCTTACTACCTGGTCCATTGTCTAACTGTACATTCACATATCCTTACTGCCTGGACACAAAAGAAAGACAGAATGCTAGATTTTGGATTTCTGTGGTTCAGAACCTATTCCCAAAGTAATCCTAAAGCCCTTGAACCCAGGGTACTGCTTGAAGTCTGCACATATTTGGCTAGGCTGTTCTAATTCATGTAGTTAGAATGAAAAGTTAATCAACAAAGCAGTAGCTTTTCTTGTCATGGACAAGAATAGCTAGTCAAAGTAACCCTTCTTTGCCTCCCCTTTTAGGAAAAGGTGATTAGGTTCTTAAGAACCATTTATTGTTATTTATAGCTTGAGCTTTTAATGATTGCTGTTGCTTGTTCAGTGTCATTAGAACTATTTTTTAATCTGGAATTTATATTGCTGTAATTGGAATATTTTTTCAAATGAGGTTTCAAGTCTCCTGGCTTCATCAGCTCAGTGATCTATCATTGGAATTCTGAGAGGCTTGAGACCAGCATAGTGTGAGATAATTATTGCATATGGTACCCACTGTAAATGAGCCTTACCGTTCAGTTGGGTTTTTATGACCGTGTTCATGGTTACTAACATCTTGTTAACATGAATAAAATTTTATTGATTCATTGATTGATAATCTTTGAAAAAAGATTCTATGTAATGGGGCACCATGCATCTTGCAGAGACGATGCAAAAATGTGTCCGGTCGTTCTAATCCATTAGAAAAAAAGCTGTTACTGTGACGAGTAACTTTTCTTTTCAAAACAAGTATGGAAAACTTATCAGAAGTAGTAAATGGACAGCATTAGTGTCCAAAGTTCCTATTATATTGAAACATGTTAAAACAAAGGTTTAGGGGCCGGCCTGCCAGTGCAGCGGGAAGGCATTCACTTGCTGTGCCAGGTTCAGTCATGGACTCTGTAGTCAGAGGGCCGGCCAGGATGAGAAGGATTGAGCATCCCAGGGACTGCTCTCCTTCTCTGGGGAGGGGGAAAGAGTGCCCAGTGCCATGCAAACTTCTGGGCGGAGGCTGGGGGTACCATCGCGGCAAAGCGCCACACGCTTAGGGGGGCAGGGTGGGGGCGCCTGGCATCATTGCATCCCCCAGGAACCACACCATTAAAAAAAAAATGCTGGGCCCATTGATAACTGTCCCCATCTCTGACGCCGCTCCCATAACAAACAGTGTCCACAGGGGTGGGGTCCCACTCCTGTGGCTCCGCCCTGGCAGGGTGAGCCAGGGTCATGAAATGGTGTTCCTTGGGGAGGGGATGCCCGCCCAGCAGCCCCACCCAGAGGGGCAAGCCTGGGCAGGAGGGGGTGACAAGCAGAACAGAGGGCTGGAACCTCCAGTCCAGGAGAGGGAGCCCCGGCAGAAAAAAAACAAAGGTTTATGTTCCCCTTAAAGGAATAACCTGTTGTTTAGACAGTGTATTACCTTAAAGCAGAAGTGCTAGTTTTTTTGTGTGTGTTTTTTTTTAAATAAGCCTGTCAGCATGCCCATGCCAGGTCATCTGGTGGCCTTATTTGTTTGTTTATTTACTTAACGGGTAAGCATACTGGAAAAATGAATTCCATTTTCAGATGCAACCCACAGATAACATAAGAAATTTACATACGCAGTGCTCTCAGCCAGAGAGAGATAGCTCTAGGTTCCAGTGTTACAACACACCTTCTGAGGTCCAGGGAACTTTCTCTTCCACAGGATGACATCTGTGTGCATATGGGGCTGACCCGGCACTGCATGGAAGTGGGTGGCAATGGGGAAAAAAATCACACTGCCTTTGGGATAACAGCCAGTAGTATTCTTGGCGCCTGAATTGTGGACCCCCACTAGAGAGATGGTGCAGTTAACTGCAGATGGAGAGCAAAGAATGAGCGGATGGTGGCAGAAGAGAAATGGCTACAGTGTATGACAAAAAGAAAAGAAAATGTGCCCATGCTTATTTTTGCTCTGCTCTGGAGTAAGGAATGGTTGACCATATCAAAAGCTTTAGATAGGTTGACAAAGACGGCGCCCGTGGCACATCCATGGTCCATGTTAGAGAGGATGTGGTCGGTGAAAAGGGCTAGGGCAGTAGAAGTACTGTGATGCTTACAGAAGCCATGCTGCTGGCTACATAAAAGGTTAAATTTGGCAGTGTACTCAGGTAGTTGTTGGTAGAAACATAGAAACATAGACTTTGACGGCAGATAAGGACCACTTGGCCCACCCAGTCTGCCCATTTCCCTACCTACTGGATAAGCTGCAGATTCTAGTTAACCAACAGCCTACTTCCTGCCACCCCCCCACTACAATTGCCTTGTGTCTGTCCCATGCATGTTTGAATTCCCCCACTGTTTTAGCCCCAAAAACCTCCCCAGGAAGGCAGTTCCGCATCAACCACTCTCTCCATGAAAAAATTCCTCCACATTACCCTAGAGCCGTCCCCTCTATCTTTTAAATTGTGTCCCTTGTTCTTACACATCTCTTTTCTGGAAAGGTGCTACCGTCCTGGACTTTGTTGATTCCCTTGAGGTACTTGAACGTTTCTATCATGTCCCCCCGTCCCTCTTTTCATCAAGGGTATACATATTAAGCTCTCTCTCAGTCTCTCTTCATGTGGTTTCTGATGCAGACCCTGCACCATTTTAGATGCCCTCCTCTGGACTGCTTCCATCCTGTCTGTGTCCTTACCTAGATGAGGTCTCCAAAACTGCACACAGTACTCCAGATGGGGTCTCACCAACTGTCTGTACAGAGGGATAACCACTTCCCTTTTTCTACTTGTGATGCCCCTTCCTATGCATCCCAGTATCCCCCTGGCTCTCCTTACTGACTTCTCACATTGCTTACCAACCTTTAGATCATCTGATATGACTACCCCAAGTCTCGTTCCATTTTTGTTGTTGTTAGTACCTCCCCTGCTATTGTGTACTCTTCTCCTGGGTTTTTGTTTCCCAGGTGCATTACTTTGCACTTCTTTGCATTGAATCCAAGCTGCCATACTTCTGACCATTCCTCCAACCTTGCCAAGTCCCTTCTCATCCTTTCTAACCCCTTGTGTATCAACTCTGTTACAGATCTTTGTATCATCTGCAAAAGGCATACCTTTCCCTTCAGACCCTCTGCAATGTCTCCTATAAAGATGTTAAAGAGGACTGGACCCAGTACTGAGCCCTGAGGTACTCCATTAGTGACCCCCCTTTCTTTGGAATGTGTTCCACTCACTATTACCTTCTGTGTCCTGTTGTGCAGCCAGTTTGCAACCCAGGCTACCACTCTGGGATCCACTCCCAGGCTGGCTAACTTGATTATTAATCTTTAGTGCGGGACTGTGTCAAATGCCTTGCTAAAGTCTAGGTAGGCCATATCCATAGCCCCTCCCTGGTCTATTGCTTTGGTCACCCAGTCAAAGAAACCTATTAGATTCATCTGACATGACCTTCCTGCTGTAAATCCATGCTGCTTTGGGTCCTGTGCCCTGCTGCCTCTAGGTACTCAACAATTCTTTCTTTCAAGTGATTCCATCATTTTCCCTACCACTGAGGTCAAACTTACAGGTCTGTAGTTTCCTGCTTCTGCCTTGCTCCCACTTTTGTGAAGGGGAATCACATCTGCCCTCCTCCAGTCCTCAGGTACCACCCCATCCTCCCATGATTTGTTAAAAAGTGTGGTCAGTGGTGTCACTAGGTCCTCCCTTAGATCTTTTAGGATTCTGGGGTGAATCCCATCAGGCCCCATTGCTTTGTCCACCTTGAGTTTTAGGAGTTCTTTCAGAACTCTTTCTTCTGTAAATTGACTGGTGTCAACCCCCCCTACCCATAGTGCTTCTATTATCTGGTTTAGGTAACTCCTCCTCATCTTCTTTTGTGAATACTGAGCAAAAGTATTCATTCAGTATCTCTGCCTTTTCACTGTCTCCCTCTGCCCCCCCTCTCCCTTATTAATCTTCACTATTCCTCCCTTAACCTTTCTATGCTCCCTAATGTACCTATAAAAGGTTTTAACCCCTTCTTAACTGAATTGGCTATTTTTTCCTCAGTTTGGGCTTTTGCTATTCTGACTGCCGTCCCCACTTCTTTCTGCTTTAATTGATACAGTTCCCTGTCATGCTTCTTCTGTGATGCCTTATACTTTTTTAAATGCAGCCTTTTCCTCCTTAATCTTCCCTGCCACCTCTTTTGAGAACCATAGTGGTTTTTTACTCCGCTTTGTTTTCTTTATCTGTTCCACACAAAGGCTTGTTGCCTCTATGATGGCAGTTTTGATTTTTCTCCATTGTTCTTCCACCCCTCCTTTTTGGCCATTTGCTAGTGTATTCCTCAGGTATTCACCCATTTTGCCAAAGTCAGCCCTTCTAAAGTCCAGTATGCTTGTTTTGTATGGCTTGTCTCCATGGTTGTGCTTATTGTGAAGCACACTGTGCAGTGGTAAGCTTGTTCCCAGATGTCTACGACTTCTAAATTTGTGATCCTCTCTCCATTTGAGAGTACCAGGTCTAGTATTGCTCCTCCGAGTGGGTTCCAGCACTAGCTGTCTAAGGCCTGCCCCTGCAGGGCATCGAGAATGACCTGCTCTTGGATGTGGCTGCAGTAATGTCATCCAGTTAACATCTGGCATATTCAGGTCCCCCATCAACAGTATCTCCCTTTTTCAGCCATTTTGAGAATGTCCTCTATCATTTTCTTGTCCACTTCCTCCCTTAAGATGGGGTCTGTATACAACCCCTGTGTGGATTGTGATGCCATTCCCTGTCTCAAGGTGACCCAGAGAGCCTCTTGTCCTCCCCTTTACTTTTTAGTTCTGTGCTTTGATCCTTCCCTTATGTATAGAGCTACTCCACCTCCTCTTTTCCCTCCCTGTCCCTTCTGTAGACTGTGCACCCGGTATGTTGACATCCCAGTCATGGTTCCCATGTATCATGTTTCTGTGACTGCCACAATATCCAATTTTCATCTTCCATCAAGGCTACTAGCTCAGGAAGCTTGTTTCCCAGACTACGGGCATTGGTACTTATTGCCTCCATTTAATGTTGGCTTTATCCTTTTTCCCCCATGCCTGCTCTTTTGCCCTTGTCTATTTTTCCATTTACCCCTGTTCTGCCCTCTGTTGAGCACTGTACCTCAGTGTTTACCTTACTACCCGTCATGTTTTGTGGGGGGGAGGCTTGAAATTTCCTGCCTCTTATTAGCACCTCCCCCCATGGCTAGTTTAAAAGCTTGCCAAGGAAGCATTTAAACCTGTCACTTAGGATCTTGGTTCCCTTCATGCAGACCAACGTGCCAGTATAGACCTTCATCTCTCCAGGTGTACCCCCAGTCCCCTGTGAAGCCAAAGCCCTGTGCTCTGCACCAGTTTTGCAACCATTCATTAAACTGCATGGTGTGTAGTACCCTAGCCTCACCCCTGCCATGGACTGGCAGCGCCTCTGAGAAGGTAACCGTGCTTGCTACCTGTCTGAGGCCCCTCCGCAACTTCTCTTAAGTAGTTTACCTAGGTGGGGGAGAATGGATATTAGGCCAGTAGTTGTCAGAAGAGTGGGGGTCACCGGATTTAAAGATAGGAACTACTCTAGCAGACTTCCAGGAGTTGGGCATGGTGGAGGTAGATAGTGAAAGATTAAAGATAAAGGTGAGAGGCTTACATATAAGAGAGGAGACAAGTTTTGGAAAGACAGGGGAGAGGCCGTCGGACCCAAGGCTACCCCTGTTTGGCAGTTTCTTTAGCAGTTTGGCTGCGATCTTAGAGGAGATGGTAGAAAAGTAAAAAGGGGGTGAAGGGGCGTCACTAGGGATGGAGATTAGAAAGCGGGGAGAGAGTGCAGGGTCCCGGGGACGGAAGATTGCAGAGGAGGGCCGATAGGTCAGAGAACTTGGTATACAGTGCATCAGCGACCACTGAGGGGTCTGTCAGAGGGCCTGAAGGAGAACTCGGGTGAATGGTGGGGCTGTGTGGGTGGGGATTTATTAAAGAATTTATAGAGTCCCAGATTTTTTTTGAATTGCCCAGGTTCTCTCTCTGGAGCCGGTGGTAGTACTCCCATTTTAATGAACTGGCCAGGTATTTACATCTATTTCATGGATCCCTGTACTCGTTCCACAGGGCTGGGGAGGGGGTCAATTTATGAGCAGCCCACTTGCTGTCTCTCAGCTTCATGAGGGACAATAGATCTTTGGTGAGCCAGCATGTGCACCTGCCTCTGACATACCGAGTAGTTGTGGGAAAGTGGCAATCCTGGATGTCCAGAAGAGGGTTGGTAAAGTAGGTGGCAGCCATAGACATGTCAGTGCAAGCATAGAGGTCCCACCAGTTTATGGCCCGAGTGTCATCGAAGAGGCAGAAGGTATCGGGGCAAGTTCTGGAAAGAGAGGTACTTTGGGGAAGGACTGGTGGCCTTTGAGGACCAAATGGCATAGGTGGGGGAGTGATCGCTAATGGAGCTGGATAGCATACCAGCTTGGGCAACTCTGTCTCTACAGTTGTTGATCACCCAATCGAAGAGTGTGTGGTTTGAGGTGCGTGTGTTGAAATGAGTGGGGTGGGAGATGATTTGCACCAGACTATACTGATTTAGGAGGTTAGTATAATCTGGTTCTTGAGCACTAAGCCAATTGAGGTTGTAGTCCCCAAGAAGGATTGTCTCCCTCCCTAGTTTGGGAGAGCGATCTGAACCCTGTTAGGAGGCTGCGAGGCCTTCTACACCCCCGTCATCAGGGTTGTAACAGCATCCCAGGAAGAGTTTTTTTGTTGAGCCCAGGGTAACTTCAACGATGAGTCATTCACCGGGGGGGTGGCATCATCGGAGCAGAGGGTGGTAGAGGCAGAGAGAGGTTAATTGACAAATATGGTGGCGCCAGCTTCCTTTCTTTTGCCAGGTCAGTCTTTACGCAGAAGGGAGTACCCAGGCATTTGGAAGATGGTATCAGGGTGCTGTGGCTTCAGCCAGGTCTCAGTGAGGTGGAGGGTGTGAGGTTTATATAGGGAAACCCAGGCTTCAATATGAGGGTATTTTGCCAGGAGACTGCAGACGTTCATATGGGCAATTTTTAGCCCGGAGGATTTGACCCATGTGGCGTCCATAGAGGTGATGGAGGGTTGTACAGGTGCCGGGTTGGACTCAATGTCCCTGGCCAATAAGAGCAGGGAGAGAAGGAGGCAATAGGGGCACAGTGGAGAGGAGAAAGGTGGGGGAGAAGAAGGGATAGGACAGGAAGGAACCAAGTAGACGATGCTCAAGGTTTGTTAGGAAACAGAGAGAGCGGGGGCCAAGAGGGGTTAACTCCCACCTTACAGAGAGGTTGGCTGACAACATAGAAGGGGAGGAGGTCCGACTGATCAAGGGATAGTATACAGGCAGTGAGGTTGACTATCAGAAGGGTACTTAACAGAGACACAACCACAAGGGATAGGAATAGTGGCTTCATTGTGGCAGGAGATGGTAGGTGAAAGGGTGGCGGAAGGGGGGCCTGCCTGTATGGCAATATAGTCCCAATATAGTGGCAGGTGTCCGAATTTGCAGAAAATAGAGCCCTGGCAGAGTGAGAAACTTGGCCATGCTTGGTGGGTAAAGTGCACGGATAAGGTGCCTGCTCGAGTTGAGAAGAGTGAGGCCCCTATATAATGGCAGAAAACAGCTCCTGCAAATAGGGAGAGGACTCTGTTACACTAGGGGTATGGTACATGAGAAGAAGTAGTAAACAAATGAGAGTTATGGGGAGACAGAGGCAGCCTGAGAATCAGCAAATCAATGACTACAAAGATCAGGAAAATCTGAAAGTGTGTAGGCAAGCTAAGCTGGTGATGGGTTAGGGAGAAACAGAAGCAGAGATACTGGGAAGGCAATCGAGGGAGCCACAGGGGAGCAGGCAGGGGTAGAAATTAGGAATTAGGCTGGCTAAATTACCAGGGAATTTAGGACCAATGCCTGGCTGACTTGTCAACAGAACAGTAGGGGAGCAAAGCAGGGGTAGAGATTAGGAAAAGTTAGAGAATCTGCCTGGCTAGGTAACCACAGTAGTCACTAGAGTCAGAACTGAAATTGTCAAAATTAGATGGGTTGTGCGAGAGGACCAGTTGGTTAGTAATACACACGGGGCGTAGCTTTTCTGAAAAGTAGAGCATTTAAGGAGTGCCGGGGCGGTGGTTGGTGGGTGGGCCAAAAATGCACAGAGGTCACAGCAGCAAAGAAGAACTGTGGTCTGAGTTGAAGTTAGCAGCATCCACAGTGAAATGAGTGCGAAAGGTCAGAAGTTGCAGAAGATCCTGTTTGAAAAAAGGCACCAAGTCCCCAGAATAAGCTGGCTGGCTAATTGTGCTGTTCTGTGCATACCTTGGTTGGTGGGCAGGTGGGCTTCTGGTCGCGGGTCCCAGTGTAGCGATAGTCATTGGAGGGGGCCTGGTCAGGTGCTGCCTGAAGAGGGAGAAAGGGGAGAGACTATTAATACAATAGCAGCCAAAGGAGTGGGTCGTGGTTAGGCAACGGGGGTGGAGCAGTCTGGGAGGTGCGGTCGAGCAAGAGGGCTCAGGTGCACACAGCTGGTGCTAAAGATGGCTTGGAAGGAGAGAGAACAGGAAAGGGAAGAAAAAAGAAATGGATGGAAACTTGAAGTTGAGTGTAGAGGAACGGGTGGCAAAGGGTCAAGTTAAAGAGCTCGGGACAAGGACTCGAGTAAGTCTAAGTGGCTCGAGGGGAAAAGAAAAGTGGAGATTATAGGGAAAAAAAATAGCAGAAACAGAGAAATCAGGGTGGGAGTGAAATCAGAGCAGTCAGTAAAATGATCAGTCAGCAGACTACAAATCCACATCTACCAAGTAAATTACGGATATCGAGGGTCGGATCAATTAAATTTACTGGCTAATTTACTAATTACATTTACTAGCTTTAGAAGGCATAGAAAATTCACTAGGTTTAAAAATCCAAGGGCAGGTGAAATTCTAGAGTCAGACTTAATTATTTAAATCAGCTGGATGGTTATAGGAAATGTGAATTGAAATCCAAATATTAAAATCCAAACATTAAGAGGCTGCTGGCTAAAATACCACAAACGTAGTAGCAGGCTAGAAAAATGCACAGTGGTAGCAGCAGCAGAGGAGAACTGTGGTCCGAGTAGAAGTTAGCAGCAACTGTAGTGAAATGAGTATGAAAGGTCAGAAATGGCAGAAGATCCTGTTTGAACAAAAGGCGCCAAGTCCCCAGAAGAAGCTGGCTGGCTGACTGACTGACTGAGCTGTTCATTTAGCATTGCCATTGTATCACACAGGGGCTTCTCTAATTTTCTACAAAATCAAACAATTTTATTATAAATTTAAGTTGTATTGCTTACAAAAGAAATCTTCATTATGATTTATAATATATGTTTACAGGTACTGTATAATTACGGTGTCCATTATGATTTTAAGAGTGCATGTACATATAACATATGAAGGTTCCCAAAACTAAGAATGTATTATGGATAGGACATTTGAAAAGTAGTAGAAACTTATCCCTGTGTCATATCTGAGTTAACATTTTACAAGAATAAACATTTAACAAATGCTAAAGTAATTCTAGGCATCTTCAGATCATTACTAAAGAGGCTCTTGCTAATAACATTGTTCATCATGCAGTTTGTAGAGATGTGGCTAATGCTAGGATCCTTTGTTACTGGAATCCAATATAAAAGCTTATTTATAACAGGAAAGAATCTGTTACACAGACAAGGTCTTGTTGCAAAGTCTGCCTGTGACCCAGTACTCTAGCTGAAATTAAAAACGAAAGACCTTGATAATATGTTGTGAAAGTCTTAAAAAATTAACATAAAACAACCCACATGGCATTTAGGACATAAATACTTTATTGACCAAGTTGGCGTTCATGATCTTTGTTGTGGAGCTAGGAAGGCTTTGCATCAATTTAGCTCTCCCACACAGCTGTCGGTATTCATAAATCTTCTAGCTGGCTGTTAGAGCATAAAGTACTGGCTGACACTTTAACATTTACTTATGTTTTATAAAAGTGAAATCAAAGGCTGTAATTTAGTATGAAGCACTTCCATAATTCTGCTGATACTGTATGATTCTTTGGTAGTAAGGTTGGTTATATAGAAGGTGAATAGTAATTCTGCACTGCACTCACGTGAATTTAAAGAACTACAGAAGAACTACAGTCAAAATTTACAAAAATATATGTTATGCAGAGTATTTTGATTTGTGTGTGTAGTAGCCCTAGTGCGTTCTTTCCTTTGTTTTCTGTTAGGATTTTTTTTCTAAATTTGACTACTTGTTTTATGGCCCCTAGGGATCTCCATGCCTTTTTCTTTCATTGCCTTTCCTTTTCCCAGAATGCCTCCTGTCCCATGTGATAGTGACGCAACTGAGATCATTGATTCAATGAGTGCTGGCTTTTTCCTGTCTGCAGTAGCACTGTGCTGTTAACAGCCTGGTGTTCTAGCTGTAAATAAATAACTCTTTCTATCTGATTCAGTCTTTTTGTTTTCTAGGTGTGTGTCTTGATCTAACCAGGAGGAGTGAATGTTTTGTTTTTAAAACTTTTCTTTTCACCCAACCACACACGGCCTTAAAAAAGTGCACAAATCACCCAAGGTCATCAGTGCTGTAATTATAATTAGTGAAGACTCCAGCTGTTTCCATAAAGAATAGCCCACTCATTTATCTCTTAGGTGTTTGGCAAACTGTCAATGGGACCATCATTTTTTTTTTTAGTTATTTAACCAGGTGAGACACACTAAGCTGAAAGCTTTTTTATAGGTGCAACCTGGGAGCACAGGGAAGTTAAGTGACTTGCTCAGGGTCACACAGTATGCAAGTGGAAGCTGTGGGATTCAAACCCATGTCTGGTCTGCTGGATGTCACCAGATTTGCAGTTTAGAACCTTAAACCACTGCGCTATACTGCCTCCCTTATTATTATTGCTCATTGGATAGGGAGAGGTGCTTACAGTAAAAGCACAGTTCTACTGCTGTGACACACAGTAAGCTAGCACTCGGTGAATTAGTGATCTTTGATGCATCTCAGTCACAAGGAACATACAACCATAGACAGTGACAACAGAAAACAACCAATGGTCCATCCAGTCTTTCCATCGTTCCCCACTTAACTCTGGGACCTATTATCCATCTAGGGTTTTAGCTTTTCATATCCACCCATTATTCCTCTCCCTGTTATTGTCACCCAGAGTAACCACTATACCTACCCTTCTGTCCCAACCTTGCTTGAAACCATTAATTTAAAAAAAAATTTTTTTTAGTCTTTGGTAACTGGGTAAGACCCACTAGGCACAAGTGCCTGTTTTCAGGGGTAACCTGGGAGCACTGGGAGGTTAAGTGACTTGCTCAGAGTCACACAGTATGCAAGTGGAGGTTGTGAGAATCAAACTCAGGTCTGGTCTGCTGGATGTATCAAGCTTATTCACACCTCGTTCCTCTAACCTCTAGGCTATACTGCCAGCCCTAATTGTTTTGTAGCCCACTGCCTTGGCTGATGGACTGTTCCACCACCCTTTCTGTAAAATAATACTTCTAGGAGCGTGGATATGTTGTTCATCCACACTTCTTGGCATGTCCCCTTCCACTTTAAATCTTGCCAGAAGTCTTCAAGCTGGCTCCTTCCACCCACCCGGGTGGTATATACATCGGCTCCACCACGTGACTCCAGATCTTCCTTTCCGCTGGAAGGCACAGGTTCACTCGTGCTCTCAAAGCATATCGTAGGCCCTGGATTCTAATTGTTGTTTTTTACTGAAACCTAAACTCGTTTGAGTTAGTAATTGCACTTTCACCACATCCGCTATGGAGGAAAAATCTTCCCCCAGATTTTGCCGGTGCCCCTTAAGCCAGAAGATGTCACACACCGACCCCCACGTAATGTGTGTTTACTGCCTAGGTGTCGGACATGACAGCTCGTCGTGTATTTTTTGCCTGGCCTTCCATCCCAACATCCTGGATGACCGCAAGGTGCGTTTGAAGCTAGGGAGACCGGAGAAAAGGAACCCACCGGTGAAATCAAAGGAGGCGAGGTGGGTGGTTTCCATGGCCATGGGATCTGCCGAACAGCTGGAACAAATGAAAGCATTTGAGGAGGAAGCAGCTCGAGCTTCAGCCAGTCGAAGCTTTTTTGTTCCTCTGAACCTTGGCTCCACCTTTACGGGCTCCTTCAAGGAGTTGTGCCAGTCTCTCCCCACTCAGGGTGAGACGCCCTTGGGATCGCACTCCTCCCACTCTCAGGAGAGAGAGAAGGACCCCGTGTCTTCATCTCAGCGACAACGTTCCTGGGACCGAGAAAGGTCCGAGTCCCACGAACACGTGGTCTCGACTTCGGTCAAGATCACATCCTCGGCCCCCGGCTTCTCGGATCTTCCGTCTGGCCAGGGGACCGAGGAAGTGGCCGACGAGGTCGAAATTATCCTTGACCCATTAGACCCCTTGTCGCAGGCCGTGGCCAACGACTCATTGTAAAGGACACTCCGGTCCTTGTCTTCTCTGATGAGGAAACCCAGCCTGCAGGTGTCCCCATCAAGGACCCGGTTCCGGACCCTCGGTTTTCACTGACCCCGGTGTCTCCAGATCGACCGAGTCGGCCTCCCCGATCTTGGTCGAGGTCAAGAACTCCCTCAGTCAATTGACCGAGAAAGAGCCACAAGCGCTGTAAGAAGAGGCGCCGCCACAGGTCCTCATCCTCCTCGGATGAGGAGAGGCTCCGACAGAAGCTCCGTCAGAGCTATGAAGACCTCATGTGGCAGCAGCTGATACTGACTGGACAGAAGCCGGTTCCGCCACTCACCCCAGCCATAACTTGGCTTCCGCCTCCTAGGCCGACGCCAACCCCTCCGTAACCGAAGCCACTGGTTCCCCTGCCCATGGGACCAGCCCGTCTCCCAGTTTGGCCTCTAGCGGTCTCTCCACCGATTCTGGTGGAACCACCGCTTAAACAGCCTGAGGGACAGGCGCCCTTGGAAGAGGACTGATAAGACACCGGGCTTCCCCAACGTCTGTCGATCACAGTCACCCTGGACTGCCCTTGGCACATTCAGGGTGACTTAGGCGGTAGACTGCTTTACCATGACTCCTCGGACTCGGACATCACTGGCTTGCACTCACATCCTGGGGATGATGGGTCATTGGTCGGAGCAGGGATGGAAGAAGGCCCTTCCTCCTTTCAGGGCATTCTACACCTCATCTCCGACTCCACCAGAATGCCCCTGGAGCCTATCCAGAAAAAGGTGGAGTACCCTCTCACTGACAACCTCAAGAGAGGGGAAACTCCAACGGAGGCCTTTCCAGTGGCCAAGGCCATTGTCAGCCCTGCCTCCTGCCCAGCACCATCTGTCCACTTGGCTTGCAAGTACGTGGTGCCCATGGGGTCCCTTGCGGGGTTCACTGAGCACCCTTCAGCTGAGAGCCTGGTGACCAATTCGGTGTTCAGGTTTACGGGTTATTCGGCCGATACTGACCTACCCCCGGACAAGGAGTCCAAAAATGTGGACCACTCTGCCCGCAAGGTCTACGCTGTCTCTTCTCTGGGCCTTTGACAGGCCAGCTCGGCTGTTATTATGGCACACTTCTCTCATGCCCTTCTGGGGTCATGGGACGAGGTCCTCCCTCATCTCCCACTGGACATGCAGAATACGGTCAAGCAGGTCCATGACCAAGGTCGTGCTGTCGCAAAACAGCAGCTCCAGACAGCCTTGGATATAGGAGATTCTTGTGCCCGCTCGTTGGAAGCTGCAGTGGCCTCTCACTGTGCAGGGCTTGGCTGAGGCTTTACTCCTTTCCGGCAGATACTCAGCATAAGCTTGCTGATGTGCCCTTCCTGGGGAGCGACTTGTTCAGTCCAGGAGTGGTCGATCACCTTCAGCATATAGAGCAGTCCAGTGCCACCTTGGATGCTACTTCTTCCAAGGGTTCTTCGGGCAAGAACCAGCAGAATAGAAAGAAGAAGCCATTTTGGCACTCTTCCCCTGCGGTCAGGCAGCCCTCCTATCAAGGAGGTTAGTAGCAACAGCAGCAACAGGCTCAAGCCTGGCGCCCACAGCCCAAGCAGGATCCTCAACAGCCCCATAAAGGAGGCAGAGGTGCAGGTCCTGGAGCCTCCTCCTCCTCTTCCAAGCCTGCTTAGTGATGGATTGGGGTTGCCACCCCTACACCCGTCATGCCAGCTTTGGGTCCTCCCATGTGGGGGGGTTGGCTCCGCCACTTCCTTTACGCCTGGTCTGCTATCACTTCGGACAGGTGGGTTCTCAGAGTGTTCGGTCAGGGACTGCCTCTGGAATTCGAGCAGTACCCTCCCAGCCAAGCCCGTGTCCCTCAAGAGGAACGAATCTCTGCATGCACCCAGTCGGCTCTTTGAGATGACGTGGCTCAGCTCCTCTGCAAGGAGGCAGTAGCTCCAGTGCCGGATCCTCTGATGGACCCAGGCTTTGTTTCCAGGTACTTCCTGGTGCCCAAGTGGATGTGGTTTGGCGCCCCATCCTAGATCTCCACAACCTGAATCAGTATCTCAGTTCGCACACCTTTCGGATGGTCACTCTGAACCAGATCATACCATCCTTGGAGTGAAACGTGGTTCTGTTCACTGTATCTACAGGATGTGTTCTTTCACATCCCAATCCGTCCATCCCATCAGTGGTTCCTCCACTTCAGGGTCAAAGGGACCCTGTACGAGTTCCGAGCCCTGGCATTCGGCCTGTCATCAGACCCTCGGGTCTTCACCAAATGCATTGCAGTGGTGGCAGCCCACCTTCGGCATCGAGGAGTCAGAATCTACCCTTATCTCAATGACTGGCTCTTGGCAGGTTCCTCCCTTCAGGAGGTGGAGGTCCAGGGACCTGGACCTCCTAAACTGCTCCCAACTCGGCCTCCTGATCAACGAGGCCAAGTCAGAACTCGTGCCCTCTCAGGTGATGGGCTTCATCGGGGGCAGAGCTTGACTCTTGTCAAGCCAGAGCTCAGCTCCCAGCAGACAGAGTGGAGGTTCTCTCCTCCTTTGCCCGATCATTTCTGGTTGGGCACTTGCGCCCTGCCCGGGACTTTCTGCGCCTTCTGGGTTACATGGTGGCGTGCACCTCAGTGGTCCATTGGGCCCGGTGGCACATGCGCCCCCTCCAATGGGAGCTGGCCGCCCAGTGTACTCAGTGATATGGTTACTTCAACCAGCTGATCACTGTAACCCAGAAGATGTGGGACGCTCTCCAATGGTGGACCGCCCCAGACTGGTTACAGGAAGGGATCCCATTTGTCTGCCCCGAGCCGACGGTCATGCTTATGACCGATGCCTCTCTCATGGGCTGAGGAGCCCACATGGGGGACAACAGGGCCCACGTGTTCTGGACCCCCGAGGAGTCCCGATGCCACATCAACCTGTTGGAGCTCAGAGCAGTCAGACTGGCGTTGTCAGCTTTTGCTCCTCAGCTCCAGGGTCAAGTGGTTCAAGTCCAGACGGACAATACCACGACCATGTACTACCTCAACAAATAGGGTGGCGCTCACTCCCATCTGCTGTGCAAGGAGGCACTCTGCAACTGGACCCTTGTAAACCAGTTGGAGGCGGATCTCCTAGCCATCCAGTGGCAGGAGCCTCGAACCAGCTGGCGGATGCTCTCAGCTGCATAGGCCAGACATCCCATGAGTGGTCTCTCCATCCTGAGGTAGCTTTCAGTCTGTTCTCCCATTGAGGCAAACCGATGGTGGATCTGTTTGCCTCCAGGGAGAACACTAAGCTGAGGCTGTTTCATGCCCACCCCCTTCAGCAGGTCTCACTGCAGGGGGATGCCTCCTCGAGGCCATGGACCCCAGGCCTCCTCTACGCCTTCCCTCCATTTCCCTTGATCCATAAGGTGTTACTCAAGGTGAGGAGGGACAAGGCGAAGGTGATCCTGGTAGCCCCAGATTGGCTGTGCCAGTTCTGGTACCCAGATCTCCTCAGCCTCAGCTGAAGGCCCCCGGAGCGGCTTTGCACACGCCCCCGGATCTGGTATCTCTGAACCAGGGGAAGGTATTCCATCTGGACCTTCAATCCCTGCACCTCACAGCCTGGTACCTTAGCGGCTAGAGCTCCAGGCTCTGGGTCTTTCCAAAGATGTCTACACTGTGGTGGAGGCATCCAGAAAGGAATCGACCAGGAAATGTTATGCTTTCAAATGGAAGCGTTTTTCCATTTGGTGTCAGGGTAAGGGTCTAGACCCCTTATCCTGTTCTGTGACTAACATTCTCGACTACCTTTGGTCTCTCTCCAAAGGGGATCTACTGCCATCGACCCTTAGGGTGCACCTAGCAGCCATTTCTGCTTACCGGGCGTGGGCCGGTCAGTCGACATTGACGCAGAAGACAGTGTTTGGGCACTTTTTCAAAGGCCTGGATCACATATCCCCTCCGGTGCATGAACCTCCACCTCCGTGGGATCTGTTGCTGGTTTTGGCAAAGCTCATGGGCAAGCCATTCGAACCCATGAACAAATGTGAGCTTTCACACTTGTCGTGGACGACGGCCTTCCTGTTGGCTATCACATCTGCCAGAAGGACAGGGGAGCTCCAGGTGCTTTCCGTGGACTCCCCTCATCTGGTTTTTCACAGGGACAAAGTTGTCCTGCATGCCCACTCGAAATTACTTCTGAAGGTGGTGTCAGAGTTTCAAGTTAACCAGGTGTTGACTCTTCCAGTGTACTACCCTAATTACACCTCAGACACCGAGTACAGGCTTCATACCTTGGACCTGAGACCTGCTCTCTCCTACTACAAAGAGAGGATGGCGGAAATTCGGGGAGAGGTTCGCCAGCTGTTTGTCACCTATGCTGAAGCCGCTTCTGGCAGATCTGCAGCCAAATGGACCATGGCAAGGTGGATTACATCATGCATAGGTCTGTGCTATGAGTTGGGCAAGGAGCCTCCCTGAGGGATAAGAGATCATTCTACGTGCCATACTGCTGCATTGGTGGCTGCTTCCAGAGACATCCCTATCCAGGAAATATGTCGGGCTGCTACTTGGAAGTCAGCAAACACCTTCATTACCCACTACCACATCGACCTCAAGTCACACCAGGATTCTGGTTTTGGGGCCTTGGTTCTCCAGTCTTTATTTCCTAAGTAGGGGGTGTGCACCTTGCCTCCCTCTTCCCGGAGAACTGCTTGGAGTCTGCCAAGAAGTGTGGATGAACAACATATCCATGCTCCTAGAAGAACAGGTTACTCACCTGTAACAGTAGTTCTAGGAGTCGTATATGTTGTTCATCCACACACACCCACCCAACCTCCCCGGCTTCGAGCACATAACCTTGCTTCCAGCTGGCTAAGATCTGTCATCATGGGCAGGGCCGAGGTATATACCACCCGGGTGGGTGGGAGGAGCCAGCTTGAAGATTTCCAACAAGATTTAAAGTGGAAGGGAACATGCCAAGAAGTGTGGATGAACAACATATACCACTCCTAGAACTATTGTTACAGGTGAGTTTTTTTTAATTTATTTTATGTATTTATTTATTTGTATTTCAGATGACACCTTTGAGCCGAGGGCTCTTTTACAAAGGTTCCACGTCAAGGCAATAAGGACAATAAGGTACAAAACATAACATGATCATTACAATGGAACTTACAAAAAAAAAGACAAATAAGGTTACAATAATAGCAGCCAAAGGCATTGTCAGTGAATTGTGTTGCGAGTTAATTATACAGTACAAGTCATAGGCAGCTCAGTGAAACTTTGTTAGGAGTGGGTTAGTGGAAAAAGAGAAAGAAAAGTGGTGGTGAGGGGGTGGTATGGGGGAGAGAGAGAGAGGGAGGAGGGAAGAAATGGGGAGGGCATTGCGTTGGGTATGTGGCAGATGGGAAACAGCAAGAGAGGAGGAAAGGGGGGATGAAGAAGAAAAGGAGACAGATTCATCCTATACCCAGTAATGGGGGGTAGGAGAGGAGGAAGAGCTGAGGCAGTGAGGAGGGATGCTTGAGGGTAGTATGCCTGGAGGGGATTATAAGAAGCAATCACAGAAGGCACTAGCCATGAGGTTTACACTTAAAAGCACCAATCGTGGCAATGTTGGAGATTTCTGTAGGTAGCAAGTTGAACCAGGTGGAGGCTCTGACAAGGTAAGAACGCTGAGCTTGAGAGATCTGACAGCGAGGTATTGTAAAGTTTAGACTGTCCGATCTTCTAGTTAGGCGGCGGACACGCTTCGGGGTCAGTTTTGATTGGACTCCAGGGGGCATAAGGCCCAGTGATGTCTTCTTAGCTAGGATGCAGGTCTGGTACTTTAGCCTGCTGGATAGCTGGAGCCAGTTAGCCTGCTCGTAAATGTCACACATGTGAGAAAGGCGGGCAGCTGAAATAAGGAGTCTACATGCCTTATTAAGGGCTACAGCTATGCACCAGATGTAGGTGGCTGTGGATGGTGGAGTCAGGGGGATTGAGTGGTGCCTGAAGGTCCTGAGGGGAAAGAGGGTTGCTGGAAAGACAGGGACACAAACAGAAAGATTAAGATGAGTTACCTGTTCTTCCTCATATCCCCTCTTGAACCTCCCTCCTGTCTGTTTCTAGTCGTGCCTTCGTGACTTTGAACTGTTACTCATACTAAATAATTCCTCACAGTTCACTCTTGTTCATTTCTTTCAGGAACTTGAAGGTCTCTATCGTATCGCCCCCTCTCCCGTCTGGTCTCCAGTGAGTACATGTTGAGTGCCTTGAGGTGCTCCTCATAAGACCTGCCCTGTTGGCCCTGAATCATTTTTGTCACCCTTCACTGCACTTTCTCCAGCCTTTGCTTTTCTTTGCTGAGATGGAGGACTCCAGAACTGGGCACAATACTCCGGGTACGGCCTAACCAAAGATCTATAAAGAGGTAGTATTACCTCCTTCTTCTGCATTCGGTACCCCTCCCAATACATCCCAGCATCTTATTTGCTTTTCTGTGAGCCTTATTGCACTGGCTTCATTGTTTGAGGGTGTCACTGATGAGAACTCCTAGGTCCCATTCCTCAGCACTCAGCAGTAGTGGTGAGTCTTACCCACCCATCCAGTACTCTGTTCTGGGGTTCTTTTAGGTGTATCAGCTTGCACCTTTGTGGCCTTGAATTTCAACAGTCAAAGGGCTGGCCCGTTAACCCAGCGTTAGCGCTACCACTCATGATGCCGGTGACCCGAGTTCAGGAATGAGTGCAGGTTATTAGAGGCTGACCAGTGGAGGTGGATCAAACGTCCCAGAGGATGCTCTCCTCTGTGGCGGGAGGGTTCTGTCCTCTCCGGCATTACTGTCACCTGGGTGACCACAGGTGATAATGTGGGTGGAGGACCAAGGGGAGAGTGAGGACTTCACTGACATTGGCATGTGGTCACACGCACAGCATGTGTGGGTATGCGTTGACGTCCGCAGATGCAACATCCTCAAGGGATGGAAGGAAACAGAAGGAGAAAACTACCCCAGAACCTCCGTGATGACGAAGCCCAGTATATCTGGGTCCCTGCCTCCTCAGTGTGGCATCGCTTGATGCAAGACATTTGAGGCTACATCTCCCTACCCCAACCCCACCTGGGGGTTACACCCAAGGCTTCATGGTTATAGCTGGCTGTGGATGGTGGAGTCAGGGGGATTGAGGGTGCCTGAAGGTCCTGAGGGAAGAGAGGCTTGCTGGAAAGACAGGAGCACAAACAGAAAGATTACAAAAAATTTAACTGCCAAGCCTTAGGCCACCTCTCTAGCCTTATTGCCGGTCACTCTGCATACCCCTGATTCCCTCTTCGCTATCCATCCTCCCACAGATCTTAGTCTCATCTGCAAAGAGACACAGTCTGCCCTGGATTCCTTCTCCAGTATCGGTGATGAATATATTGAAGAGGACCAGCCCAGGATAGATCTCTCTGGCACCCCACTCGCGACCTTCCTGTCTTCTGATTTGACCCCATTAACCACAGCCCTCTGCTTCCTCCCTCTTAGCTGGTTACCTGCCCATTTTACTATGTACCTAGCCACACCTAGACCCTACATCTTCAGCAGTTATTTGTGAGGCACAGAGACGAAAGCCTTGCTGAAGTCAAAGTAGAGTAAATCCACATCGTGGCCCCTATCCAATGCTCTCGTCACGTAGTTAGAGAAAAATATTGATTTACTTTAATAAGACCTCCCTGCCATGAACCCATGTTATTTACTGATCCTGGAAATGGTTGCTCCCCATGTAGTTCACAAGGTCCTCTTTGACCAGTGACTCCATCAGCTTCCCTGCAACAGAGGTGAGACTGACAGGTCTGTAGTTCCCTGCTTGTTCCTTATCCCCCCCTTATGGAGTGGAACTACATCTGCCACTCTCTTATCCTTCGGAACTACCCCTGTCAGTAATGAGCTACTGAATAATCCTGCAAGGGGTTTAACCAGTTCCTCTGCCAGCTCCCTGAGCACCCTCAGATGCATCCCATCTGGTCCCAGGGCCTTATCTAGCTTTAGAGCTTCTAGCACTTTCAAGACCCTTTTGCTTGTAAATACAGTACTGGCTGCCTCATCTCTGGGACCTCTTTGTGACCACTTTGATGCCACTCTCTGGCAAGGGCCCGCTATCCTCTCCAGTGAAGGCAGAGCAAAAGTAATCATTAAGGACATTAGCCTTTGGCACATGCTCCTCTATACCCTACCCCCATAGATAGCCTATCAATTCCTCTTTTCCCCCAGTATATCGCAAGAATTGTTTTTCTCCTCTCCTGACCTCCTCCACAGTACTCAGCTCTGTGTCTGTTTTTGCCTCCCTAACTGTCCTGTTTGCCTCCCTATTTCTCCATAAGTATTCTTCCTCCCCATGATTTTCTTTGTTCCTTGACAAGGCCTTTTTCTTGGCCCTCACTGCTTTTTTAACCGTTGCCAAGAACCATAATGATCTCTTGAACTTGTTACATTTGGTTACTGTTCTCATGCATAATTTGGACAGACGGCATTAGGGGAAAAGGAAAGGCAATAAAAGGCACAAGGATGGCGATCCCAGGGACCATAAAACAAGTATGCAAATTTAGAAAAAAAATACTAACAGTAAACAAAGAAAAGAACACACTAGGACTATATTCACAGATCAAAACAATCTGCATCTCCTGTAAGTAAAGAGTAACAGTTTTGTTGATGTCAGTGGAAGAATTGGCAAGAATATGGCTAGTAAGCTTCACTTAAGCTACTGCACTTGTGTGGTATGCGATCAACATTCCAGGTTTGTTTTTAAGGTTGGATTTTATAAACTGTAAGAAATGCCCCTTAAAGATTACTGTGAACTGTCATTCTAGTCTGTGCTTTTTATGTTTGCTTGCATGCATGTGCAAGAAACATAGTGCCATCATCGGAGATTTCGGAGGTGTGTCACCTCCTCCTCAATTCAGTCAGTGTGTTGGCAGGCGCGCCTGTAAGCCATGCATGCTGGAGCTGTCTATGACAAGCTCCAAAATGCAGTGGCATAAGTTGAGGGGAGTTACGCTTGAGTGAGCAGCGATAAGATATCGGCTGCTCACGCCAGCAGCTCCCCCACACACACACACAGACGCACGCAGGCGCAGGGCGCCCACACGCGAGCTGTGGCTAGCCGACGGGTGCCCAATCCTCGCCGGGCTGAGCTGCGCTCTCCCGCCTCCCCCCAAAGCCTTCCAAAATGCCATACGCTGGGGCACAATGATATAGCCGACGGGATGCCCAACTCCCTTCGCTCCACTGTCTCTAACCCCCCAGTAGTAGTGCTACGCTGGGAGCCCACCCCAGCGTGGCAAACGCCCCACGTCTGTTTGTTTTTTTTTTTTACCTGTAAAGAAAACGGTCCCACGTAGTCTCCTGGCCCTCCCACAACCCGCACTCCACTCACTGCGCGCACCCAGCCTCCCATACCCCCTCACCCCATACTTACCTCCGGAGCTTAGGCGCGACGATCTTCGTGGACCGGGAACACGCCTGCACTTCAAAGCCGACCGCGAACTGAGGAAATGCCGGTAAGCTATATAATGAGCTAGATAGGGGTTTCAACTTTGTTGCATATCTCAGGCATTTTTGATGTTGCACCATTTCCATTCGTAGTCTTAGATCTTCGATGATAAGCTGTCATGGCGTTATTCGCCCAAGGGGCGAATCACCTTTGACCTGAATAACGCCATGACAGTGACATCATTCATGAGAAGGGGTCCTAAAACCCCATGTTGAAAAATTTGGTGCCAAAATTCCAAAATGACTGTTTTACTTAGCGCATGCTATGCAGTTCCTATGCAGGCTTGTAAGTTCGCAAATTTTCAATATTTTCACTCCAGATTTTCAACATTGCCATTTTACCACACCTTCTTATGAGCAGTACAGCTGTCATTTTTCACATCTCACCCAAAATGTGTTTCCGCCCATATGGCGCTGGCCGGTAGCGGTCGGTGTCAAATCAATATGCGGGACAAATTAAGAAAATCACAGTGACATTGTTCATGAGCAGAGGTCTTAAAATGGCTATATTTGAAAATTTGGTGAAAAAATTCCTCAAAATGACTGTTTCTGACGTCGTTCGCGCCAGTTCCTCATGCACTTTCAGTAAGGTCGCCAATTTTCAATATTTTCCTCCAGATTTTCAAAATTGCCATTTTACCACACCTTCTTATGAGTAGTACAGCTGCCGTTTTCACATTATCCATAAGCGTGTTTCCGCCATATGGCGCGCAGTGGCGCAGTCGGTGTCTTGAATCAATCTACAGGACAAATTAAGAAAATCACAGTGACACTGTTCATGAGGTGAAGGTGTTAAAATGGCTATGTTGAAAATTTGGTGAAAAATTCAAAATGACATTTTCTGAGCGTCGCGTTGTATGGTTCCTACGATGCTCCGTAAGTTTACGAATTTTCAATATTTTCACTCCAGATTTTCCACATTGCCATTTTACCACACCTTCTTATGAGCAGTACAGCTGTCATTTTTCACATTTCACCCAAAATGTGTTTCCGCCCATGTAGCGCATAATGGCGCAGTCGGTATGTGAAATCAATGTATGGGACAAATTAAGAAAATCACAGTGACACTGTTCATGAGCAGAGGTCTTAAAATGGCTATGTTGAAAATTTGGTGAAAAATTTCCTAAAATGACTTTTTACGGCGATGCGCTCTGCGCAGTTCCTACGCACACGTAAGTTCGCGATTTTCAATATTTTCACTCCAGATTTTCAACATTGCCATTTTACCACACCTTCTTATGAGTAGTACAGCTGTCATTTTTCACATCTCACCCAAAACGTGTTTCCGTCCATGTAGCGCACAATGGCGCAGTCGATGTGCGAAATCAATGTACAGGATAAATTAAGAAAATCACAGTGACACTGTTCATGAGGTGAGGTGTTAAAATGGCTATGTTGAAAATTTGGTGAAAAAATTCCAAAAGTGACTGTTTCTGGCGTGCGTTGTACAGTTCCCTCGCAGCTTGTAAGTTCGGCAATTTTCAATATTTTCCTCCAGATTTTCAACATTGCCATTTATTACACTTCCTTATGAACATTCGCTGCAATTTTTCATATGTCGCCCAAAATGTGTTTTCAAGACATGTAGCGCATAAATGGTGCTGTTGGTGTGTGAAAGCAATGTTTAGGACAGATTAAGAAAATCACAGTTACACTGTTCATGAGCAGAGGTCTTAAAATGGCTATGTTGAAAATTTGGTGACAAAGTCCATAAATGACTGTGATACGAGTGAGCATTGCGCAGTTTCCACGCACGTCATACTTCATGACTTTGTAATATTTTCAGTCCAGATTTTCACCAGCGACATTTTTCCACACTTCCTTATAAACAGTACAGCTGTCATTTTTCACAACATGGCTGAAGGGTGCTTTCACACTTTCAGCGAGAGATGCGTATCGCTGTGGGAAATCATTGTTCGCACAGATAAAGAAAACACAGTGACACTGTTCATGATCGAGGCACCAAAATGCCTGAGTTGACAATCTGCTGTAAAAAATCCCCAACCTAATTATATTACGGGTGTGCGTTGCACAGTTTCTATGTACGCTTGTGACTTCACCATTTTTTTAAATATTTTTACTACAGATTTGCAACATTGCCATTTTTTACACCTCCCCATGAACAGTACAGCTGTCATTTTTTTACATCCTGTTCGGAATGTTTTTGCACCTGTGGTGCTAAATGCCGTAGTCACTGTGCATAAGCAGCTTTCGGCTAACAAACTGATATTCCCCCTGTTCATGAGGTGGGGTCACAAAACAAACATGTTGAAGATTTGGAGTGAAAATACCAACGAATGACTGAGGTATTAGGGTTTCCAACTATAACGCCCAATCCTGTAGAGAATGACAGGCATCAGGGGTGTGATTTGGGATTCTTGCCTGGGATGCTCATACCGTTCCACACCCTGCAGTCAGTGAGAGGCATCGAGGTATGCCGTGGACTCTTCAGCCCCAAACTTCACCCCATTCTCCTATATTGCACCCCATCTCACCATATTTCCTAATGAAATGGGGTGCGCATAAGGGCCAAAGACCCCAAGGAACACCGCGACACTTGTCAGTGTCTGCAGGTTGGGGTGTGGTGAAATGGCGTTGGCCGTTATGCCTGATGACCCAAACGCACACCCCAATGCCTGTCACTCTCTGCAGGATGGTGGTGGGGTTGGCTTCAGTTCAGTACTTCACTGCCATTCCTATTATGCAGCTCTGTAACTTCTACACTACCACTGCCAATGCCAGCAAGCAAACATTCGGCATTGACAAATGCTTGTTTTACTTCTTCTGCCCCATTGACCATGATAATAGGAAAATGTTAACCACGCAACCTTCAAACATAAATAGCAACAGAGAGGTTGCATCTCCATAACTTCTGTTTAAATTCTAAGAATTCTTGAGTCTTCTGTGTTAGACTGATTTCTAAATATATTTAGCAAAAACATTTGATAAAAACATTTGAGAACAAGTAGCAGTGCTGGCAGTCCAAAGGAAAACAAACAAACAAATTATACACAGGATTTGTAAAGTACAGACCTTTATATAATTCCTTGTTCACAAATATTGCTTTGTCTCTCTCTCTCTGTGCGCAAAACGTGGTGTAGTAAAAAGTGGCATGTTTGACTGGCTATTCATACACAGCTGACGTACTGTCAACACTTTAAGGTTATCTGTTTTCAGTTCCAGTGAGAGGATGACATGCAGGGCAGATCAAAAAAAAAAAAAAGTTTTCATCCATGTGTCAGTGATGGTCACTGATGTACCAATTTAATGTAGACACCGAGAAATGAATTTGGAGAAAGTCTGTAAAGCAGTTTTAATTAAAGGAGGACATTTTTGCTTCTGTTAATACATTGTTTCAATCATGTTTTGTCAGTGTCTGTCATACCTTTTGATTGTGTGTGTCACCAGAGAGTAGACAGATTTATCTTGTTCAGTAGTGACTAAGTCATATCAGAATATGAGTAAACGGTAGGCATAAGAGTTATTGTAGAGAGTTCACAGATAAGATGATGGGCACAATCTTTCTCACTCTCCCTCCCTCCCTCCTTCCCTGCTGTAGCTTCCCCCTTGTATTAAATGCATTAGAATATAAGATGCATACAAAGCTGTCAGCCAGAACTTAAAGAGCAGAGGCTGGATTTTCAGAAGTTATGAAATGAACTCAAGTCCTGGTTACATCAGTGTCAGGAACTGCCCCGGTAGCACTACACTATACTTTATCTCATTGGAGCTATTTACAAAGGTTGGACTTACAGCAGAGCCAGCAACAATACAATGCAGTAACTAGAAACATGGAATCATATTTTGTTATCAGAAAAGGACCTGTATACCCATCCAGTCTACCCCTTGTCCCTGCCTGTTCTGTCACCACTGACCCTAGTTAGTCATAGGTATCATTTGCTCCCCTGTTCCTCTACCAGATATTCCCCTGTACCTATCCCACACATGCTTGAAGCACTCCACAATCTTTGCCCCCACTATCTCCTCTGGCAGACCATTCCAGTCATCCACTACCTCTTCCGTGAAGAAGTATTTCAGCACATCTTTTCTGAACTGACCCCCCGTTAGCTTCATTGCATGCCCCCTTGTTCTAGTGCCTTTCTTCTCTGAAATAGACCCCACACTTGCACCTTGTTCACTCCTGGGAGGTATTTGTAGGTTTCAGTTATGTCCCCTCTCGCTCTCCTCTCCTCCAGGAAGTACCTGTAAAGTTTCCTGCAGCCTTTCCTCGTATGCTTCTCGTACAACCCTCTCACCATTTTGGTTGTCCCCCTCTGTACTATCTCCACCCTTTCAATATCCTTGTGGAGGTGTGGCCTCCAGAACTAGACACAGTAGTCCAGATGGGGTCTCACCAGTGAGGAATACAACGGCAGCACCACCTCTCTCCTCCTGCTCGTAATCCCTCTTCCAATGCACTCCAGCATCCTGCAAGCCTTTCCCACTGCTTTGTCACACTGCCCAGATTCCTTGAGGTCATTAGATACTGTATGATGACTCCTAGGTCTTTTTCATACTTGGTGACTGTAAGCGCCACCACCACCCCCCCTTCCCCATTTTATACACTGCCCTGGGTTCCACAGCCCTAAGTGCATAACCTTGCACTTTTTAGCATTGAAACCCAGCTGCCATCCCCAGGACCATTCCTCTAGTTTCCTTAGATCCCTTTGCATTCTCCCCACTCCTTTCTGAGTGTCAGCCCTGTCGCAGATTTTTTTGTTGTATACAAAGAGACACACCTTCCCCTCAAGCTCCTCCACATTGTCACTTATGAAGACATTGAAGAGGACCAGTCCCAGCACCAAACCCTGTGGCACCCCACTAGTCATGCTCCTATCACCTGAGTGGCTACCATTTACCCTCACCCTTTGTCTTCTCCTATCCCTTAACCAGTTTGATACCCAGATAGATTTATGTGATGTGGGCGACTCCTTGAGAGCGAGTCCCCACAGAGCGACTACACAATGCAGACCGCGGGTAGGGTGAGAGTGGAACAAAGGCGACCGGCAGAGTGAGCGTGTGCAGGAGGCAGAGCCAGAAAGGACATGTAGCAATGCACGCCTGTCACAGGGGCGGCGGGCATGGGCACGCCAAGAGGGTGATGGGCACTGAGCATGCCTCCATGCGGGCTCATGGTGGAGGGCTGGGTACGCTCAGCTACAGGACAGGGGCAGGCAGTACAGGGCGACAGGCTGAGGAACACCCGTGGGGGGGTCTGCGGGGAGGGTTGGGCAGGGGCAAAGGACACTATGGGGTCACTCTGGAGTGGCAATGCCATGACTGCGGCAGGCATGCCGTGGCAGGGTGGTGGACAGGTCTGCCATGGGCTTCGTGGGGAGTCTGCTACTGTTGTGGTGGTGTGCCGATCCTGGAGGTCATGTGCCATCAGTGCCTGTTGTCCTAGTCCCCTCCAGACCTCCCCACCCTTGTGCCTTCCAGGGCCCCTGTCTCCCGAGGTGTTGCCATGCCTGCTATCTGCCTCCGGTGCTCGCTTCACTGCTGCTCGGGCCTGTCGGGGCTCACCAGGCAGTAGGTTGATGCTTGGGGTGTCACCCTCTTGGGGCTGCAGCGCAGCTCGCTCTTTTACTGTCAGCTGGTATCAATGTGCAGTCGCTCATTCGGTTGCTGCTCTTCCTGCCTCGTGCCCACAGAACACGCTGCTGTTTCAGCGCTGTACATAGCTGCAGCCACCCAGCTTGCCACTTTCTCCCCCACTCCCAGGCTGTTTAGTTTCTTAACTAGCCTCCAGTGCAGCACAGTGTCAGAAGCCTTACTGAAGTCCAGCTAGGCCATGTCCACCACTCTCCCTTTATCCACCTCCCTGGTAACCCAGTCAAAGAAATGTATGACATTAGTTTTATATGATCTCCTCTCTGTGAAACCATGCTGCTGGTGGTCCTGCAGCCCTTTTGCCTCCAGGTGCTCCGTGAACCTCTCCTTCAGTAGTGTCTTCATGAATGTCCCCGCCACTGATGTGAGACTGACTGGCCTGTAGCTGCTAACATCCTCCCTATTACTGCCTTTGTACAGAGGGACCACATTGACCCTCCTCCAGTCCTTTGGAACTTTCCCTGTTTCCATTGCTGTGCTAAAAAGCACTGCCAGAAGGGCAGCCAGCACTGTGTTCAGTTACTTTAGGACTCTTGGATGAGTCCCATCTGGTACCATTGCCTAAATCTTGTTGAGGGCTTCCATTCCCTTCCAGACTCTCTCCACCAAGAATGGACTTATGTCCACTCTCCCCTCTCTCTGGTACTTACTGTAGCATGCTTCACAATGAAAATACAGGGGGAGATACGTAATTCAGTCAATAGAAGTGCTCTGGATAGGGGGTTGATATTAGTCCTTTCACAGAAGAAAGGGTTCTGAAAGAACTCTTAAAACTGAATGTGGATAAAGCAGTGGGGCCTGATGGGATTCATCCCAGAATTCTAAAAGAACTAAGGGAAGAACCAGTAACTCCACTGACTACCCTTTTTAATAAATCATGGGAGGATGATGTGGTACCTGAGGACTGGAGGAGGGCGGATGTGATTCGACTTCACAAAAGTGGGAGCAAGACAGAGGCAGGAAACTACAGACCTGTCAGTTTGACCTCAGTGATAGGGAAAATGATGCAATCACTTCTGAAGGAAAGAATTGTTGAGTACCTAGAGGCCAGTGGGGCACAGGACCCAAAGTAGCATGGATTAACAGCAGGAAGGTCATGTCAGACAAATCTAATTGATTTCTTTGACGGGGTGACCAAAGTAGTAGACCAGGAAGGGGCTGTGGACATGGCCTACCTAGACTTTAGCAAGGCATTTGACACAGTTCTGCACTAAATATTAATAAACAAATTAGTCAGCCTGGGAGTGGGTCCCAGGATGGTAGCCTGGGTAAAACACTGGCTGGACAACAGGACACAGAGGGTAATAGTAAACGGAGTCCACAGTGAAGAAAGGGGGGTTACTAATGGGGTACCACAGGGTTCAGTACTGGGGCCGGTCCTTTTTAATGTATTTATAAGTGACATTGCAGAGGGACTAGAAGGAAAAGTATGTCTCTTTGCAGATGACACAAAGATCTGCAACAGGGTTGATACGCAAGGTGAGGTGGAATGGATCAAAAGGGACTTGGCGAGGTTGGAGGAATGGTCAAATGTATGGCAGCTTAGATTCAACGCAAAGACGTGTAAAGTAATGCACCTGGGAAACAAAAACCTAGGGGAAGAGTACACAATGGGGGTGAGATACTGACAACAGCAAAAATGGAAAGGGACCTGGGGGTAGTCATATCAGACGACCTAAAGGTGGGCCAGCAATGTGAGAAGGCAGTAAGGAGGGCTGGGAGGATACTGGGATGTACAGGGAGAGGCATCACCAGCAGAAAACAGGAAGTTGTTGGCCCTCTGTACAGACAGTTGGTAAGACCACATCTGGAGTACTGTGTACAGTTCTGGAGACCCAATCACCGTAAAGACATAGACAGGGTGGAGGCTGTCCAGAGGAGGGCAACCAAAATGGTGCAGGCTCTGCACTAGAAGACATATGAAGAAAGACTAAAGAAGCTTAAGATGTATAGCCTCGGGGGAAGGAGGGGGGGCGGCATGATAGAAACTTTCAAATACCTCAAGGGAATCAACAAAGTCCAAGAGGGTAGCATCTTTCAGAAAAAGAGATGTGCAAGAACAAGGGGGCACAATTTGAAGGTAGAGGGGGGATGTCTCGGAGGTAATGTGAGGAAGTATTTTTTCACAGAGAGGGTTGTAGATGCATGGAGCAGGCTTTCTGAGGAGGTCGTAGAGTCAAAAACAGTGGGGGAATTCAAGAATGCATGGGACAGACATAAGGCAATTCTAGTGGGGGTAGGGGGAAGTAGGCTGTTGGTTAACTAGGATCTGCAGCTTATCCGTTAGGTAGAGAAATGGGCAGCCAAGTGGGCCAAGCAGTCTTTATCTGCCATCAAATTCTGTGTTTCTATGTCTATGCTGGACGGCCATCCACCCACCCACCCTCTTCTGTGAAGACCGAGCAGAAGTAATTGTTTAGTATTTCCACTTTCTCTTGATCTTCCTCTGCGCAGTCTCTCCTACCCAACTGATTCTCACTATCCCTGCAGTAAATAACATATTACAAAATACTACATGACAGAAGGGCTTAACTGCCATTGAACTACACTGTTTTCTGCAGTATATTGCAGCAAAACTGCATTGCATCCTGGCTGGTGCTGCTTATATCTACAGCCTTTCATGCTGTTGTATGGTACTTTGCATTCAGGTTTGGATAAATAATAACTTGACATTGATGTAAATGATAGACCAAGTTACACGGGGTCCAACAATTGTGTCTAGGCACAACTGTATCTGAATTTTGCAAACTGGATAAAACTAAGTCCAGTTTGTTTCTAGAAACATAGAAGTTGATGGCAGATAAGGACCGCAAGGTCCATCCAGTCTGCCCATTTCTTTTTCTAGCTTATAAATGTGCCATCGGCCTTTGCTCTGTCAGTGGCCTATCTATTCATACTCATCTGTATTGCTCCCTTATGCCTATCCCATGCCTGTTTGAAGCTCTGCACTGTATTCATAGCCACCACTTCCTGAGGTAGACTGTTCCATGCATCCACCACCCTTTCTGTGAAAAAGAATTTCCTCACATTCTCCCTTAATTGGCCTCCCTCTAATCTCATGCTGTGTCCTCTTGTCCTGCTATTTTTCTTATATTTAAACATGTTAGACTCTTTCACCTTGTTAATGCCCTTAAGGTGTTTGAATGTTTCGATCACATCACCTCTCTCCCCCCTTTGCTCAAGGGTATACATATTAAGCTCCATTAATCTGTCCTCATACGTCTTCTGATGCAGTCCCTGTACCATTTTGGTTGCCCTTCTCTGGACTGCCTCAATTTGGTTAATGTCCTTGTGAAGGTGTGTCTTCCAGTACTGCACGCAGTACTCCAGATGGGGCCTAACCAGTGTCTTGTAAAGAGGGATTATTACCTCCCTCTTATGACTTGTGATACCCCTACTAATACATCCTAACATCCCCCTAGCCTTACCTACTGCTTTAGAGGTCTGCTTGGATGATTTTAGGTCATCGGTGATGATGATGCCCAAGTCTCTTTCTTCCTTTGTGACTGCCAGCAACTCCCCTCCCAGCCTATAGGTGGCTCCAGAGTTTCTCTTGCCTATGTGCATGATCTTGCACTTCTTTGCATTAAATCCCAGTTGCCACTCTTCTGACCATTTTGCTAGTTTATCCAGATCTCTTCTCATTCTGCCCACCCCATCTGGATCATCTACTCTGTTGCAGATCTTGGTGTCATCTGCAAACAGACAAACCTTACCCTCAAGTCTATCTGCAATGTCACTAATGAAGATATTGAAGAGGACTGGCCCCAGGACTGATCCTTGAGGTACCCCACTTGTGACTTGCATCTCTTCTGACTGTATACCGTTTACCACCTCTCTCTGTTTTCTGCCCGTCAACCAGTTTGCCACCCAGTTGACCAACTTCTGACCCACCCCAAGCCTACCCAGTTTATTTATCAATCTTCTATGTGGAACAGTGTCGAAAGCTTTGCTGAAGTCAAGGTAGGCAACATCAACTGCTCCCCCTTGGTCCACCACTCTGGTTACCCAGTCAAAGAAATCTATGAGATTAGTTTGACAGGACTTTCCTTTTGTAAACCCATGCTGTCTTGGATCCTGTGCCCCTATGGATTCCAGGTGTTGCATTATCCTTTCCTTAAGGAGTGTCTCCATAATCTTGCCCGCTACTGAGGTAAGACTGACTGGTCTGTAGTTCCCTGCCTCTTCCCTGCTACCACTCTTGCGGAGTGGGATCACATGAGCCCTTCTCCAGTCTTCTTGGATCTCTTCTGTGCTTATAGACTCACTAAACAGTTCTGCTAATGGCTCTGCTAGTTCCACCCTTAGCTCCTTAAGTACCCTGGGATGCATGCCATCAGGTCCCATTGCCTTGTCCACCCTGAGCTTAGCGAGCTCTTGTAGGACCCTTTCTTTTGTGAAGGGTGTAGTGCTCACCTACCTCGCCCCTGTGTCCATGGTGCTGAGCTGTGGGCCCTGCTCTACCTTCTCTTCAGTAAATACTGAGCAAAAGTATCTATTTAGGATAGATGCTTTTACAGGGTCCTCCTCCTCACACGCCCCCTTTTCTCCTTTGAGCTTAGCGATACCCCCTCTGGACTTTTTCCTTTCACTAATGTATCTATAGAAAGTCTTGTCACCTTCTTTTACTGTTCATGCTAGTGTTTCCTCAGTTTGGGACTTTGCCTGCCTTACTGCCTTCCCTGCTTCCCTTAGGGCAGTTTGGTATGCCTCCCTATCTTCATCCCGCTGTGTTCCCTTATATTTCCTGAAGGCCAGCCTTTTGGCTCTGACCTTTTCTGCTACTGTGTTTGAGAACCAAAGTGGTTTTCCTTCTTTTTGCACTTCCTTTTCTGTCTAACACAATGGGATGTTGCTTCAAGTATTGCACCCTTAATGCTTGCCCACTTTGCCTGTACCCCTCGCCTGTGTTTCTTTTTGCCAGTGCTAGCTTAACTCTGTTGGCCATCTTATCAAAGTCAGCTCCTCTGAAGTCCCATATTTTTGCCATGGAATGGGATGATTTAGATGTAGTGGCCAAATTGAACCATACCATGTGATGGTCACTGGCCCCCAGGTGGCCTTCTACCTGGAGATCTGTGATCCCTTCCCTGTTAGTCAGTACTAGATCTAGGATAGCGCTGTCTCTTGTGGGTTGTTGTACCAGTTGTTTGAGGCCCTCCCCCTGCAGGGAATCCACCATTTGTCTACTTCTGGCAGATATTCCTGCTGGTATTGACCAATCTGTATCCGGCATGTTGAAGCCTCCCATTATCAGAACCTCCCCTTTAGCTGTCATGTTTTGTATATCGTCTAACAGTAATGTGTCTATGTCCTCCCCCTGGTCTGGGGGCTTGTAGACAACCCCAGTTCTTATGGCTGTCCCATTTCCTGTTTCCAGGGTGACCCACAGTTCTTCTGGCTCCTTATGTGTATTCTGAATTTCTGTAGCTTTGATATTTTCATTAACATACAGGGCCACTCCACCCCCCCTTTTTGCACCTCGGTCTCTTCTGAACAGTACATAGCCAGGTACTGAAGTCTCCCAAGTGTGGTTACTGGTAAACCACATCCCACTAATTGCTTCTATGTCCAGTTTCACCTCTGACATTATTGCCTGCAGGTCTGGGATCTTATTTACCAGGCTGTGAGCATTTGTGTACATGATTTTCCATTTGCCAGATTTCGATGTGTTAGTTGTTGGGTGAGGTTTGGCATTTCCCCTGTGTGTCATATGGGGAGACGGACCTTTTTTCTTACCTGGTGATGCAAATGAACTGCAAATATGCTGAATCCCTGTTTGACCACTAGCTGGGGGAGGTGTTCTTCCCATTCGACATATGGGGTGCTGCACCTCTCCCATTTGCTAGTTTAAATATTCTGCAAAGGCGTCAAACTTCTGCCCCAATGCACTGACTCCTCCTTAGTCAGATGCAGTCCATCAAATTTAAAGAACTTTCACTCCCAGAACTGTTGCCAGTTCCCTACAAATCTGTGTCCTTTTTCCTGGCACCAGCCCTTGAGCCACATGTTTAGCTCCCCTATCTCCCCTTCTCTGACCTTCCGTCCATCTGCCCCTCTCCCAGACTGGCAGGATCTTAGAGAAGGAGATGTTGGATGAAATGGATGATAGTTTGTCACCCAGACTGGTCAGGTGTTCCTTGGTCTCCACAACTGACCGGCTGGCGAGATCATTAGTCCCTATGTATACCAGGACGTCAATGTTTTCTCCTGCTTTCTGAACAATTTTAGCAATGCGGTCAGTGTCTCTCCACGCTGATGTACCTGGAAGACATCTGACCATTACCCCTGGCTGGAGATGGGTATCAACTCCCCGAATCATGGAGTCTCCTATGATCAGAAGTTTTTTGGATTTCCTTTTTGCTTTTTTTGTTTTGGTTCCTGATTGGGGCGAGTTTTGTTGTGCTAGCTCCTGTGCTGCAGTGTCCTGCTCTGCAGTGTCCTCTGCCCTTTGTTTGATTTCGAGATAGAGGCAGATACCTGTTTGTAGTGTTTATATAGTTTTGGAGGTAATATGTTGGAGGCGCAGAGTGATGGGGCACCGATTTGCCCTCCTAACCACCTGCCAACCTCCTGGACCAACTACCCTCTGCGGTCAAGGTTTTTCTGTTGGATGTTGGGGAAATGGCGGGTGGTTCTTATAATGTATTTCCTCTTGAATATGAAATTTGAGGAGCGCAATCTCTGCCCATGCTGCCCGGAGCTGAGCCCTAAGATCTCCAATGGCCCAGCATGTAGGGCAGTGTCCTAAATCCTGTAAGACTGTCCTTCTGAAAAGTGTTCCACAGTACCTGCAGTTAATGATATCCATTCCAGATAAGTTGCTGGGTTTATGACCTGGTCAGAGTAATTAAAAGGAAGAAAATGCAAGTAATGGTTTGATTTTGTGTTTTGGTTTCGTATAACTTGTTATAACAAGTTAAATTACTAGTGCCCCTGTAAATGAGCTCACCTTGTGGATGCCCCACTGATCCGCCCCTTCCTGCTTTGCCACAGGAAATGTCACAACTGTGGTACTTTATAAAAGGAGTGTAGTGTGGGGTGGTTGGGGATGGGGGTGGGTGGCTGGGCCTTCCTACCGAAAAGAAGAACCACGGATGAAGAACAAGGAGGTAAGAGCAGAAACAATCAGTCAACAACAAATGCAGTAACCCTGAAAGCTTATCCTAATGTTAGATAAAACTGTAAAACCTGTAAAGCACCACCTGTAATAATTTCAGAGAAGATATACCCTGTAAGAAACACTTTGCTCAGAGAAAAATAAAGCAGTAACAGAAGATATACCTTGCAAAGACAATTTGAATCAGAAGATTACAGCAGTAATCTGTTAGCACACACCTGTAGGCACACCTTGTAATAATGCAGAAGAAGGTGTACCAGCAACAACAATTTGAATCAGAGAAAAATAAAGCAATGAAATTTTAGCAACAAACAGTAGCAATCCCTGTGAGTACAAAATAAAAATAACACCACACAGTAAATCTGCTTAGCTAAAATAAGTCTTAATCCTTTTCCCTTGCTCTGGTAAGGTTCTCTGCTCTGTCCTTTCAAGCAATCTTAGAAGGAAAGAGCTCAGGTGAAGCTAGGTGCCTTGGCCAGAAAACCAAGTCTTCTACCTCCCTAATAGGAGGAGTATCCTGCCTTTCTGTACCTGTAATTCCTGATTACGTTGTATTGTGTTTTTTTGTTGTTGTTGATTTTTTTTTTTTTTATTCTTTGGTAACAGGGTAAGGCCCATTAGGCACAAGTGCCTGTTTTCAGGGGCAACCCAGGAGCACTGTGGTGGTTAACTGACTCCTTAGAGTCATACAGTATGCAAGTGGAGCTTGTGGGAATCAAACCCAAGTCTGATGGATGTATCAAGCTCATTCACAGCTTGTTACTCTAACCTCTAGGATATACTGCCAGCCTGTTTCTATGTACTCTCCTTCATACCTTGAAATAGGCATGCATTTGTCTAGTGTACCTACCTGGGTCAGCAAAAACTAAATTAATGAAAAGGAAGTCAGAGCTTTGAAAATTAGACTTCTATTCCTAACTTTAGGCAGTTTTCCCTCCTGTCCATGTTTGCAAGCAGTAGAAAAGTGCAACTAGACAGAGGCTTTGAAAATCCCCTCCCAGGTATCTTCTATTATAGATCAAGGGAGCACTTCTGACTAATCGGAGAACTCCTTTCCCCTGCCTGTGAGAAACTTTAAGTGTCCCATGAGCAAGTGCCCTGGAAATGGGCTAGTTCAGGGGAGTTTTCAAAAACTATTTTTGATATATTAATGATTAGCCTTGATCAATAATATGTTATACTGCCAACTAGACAAGCATTACTTTTGTAAAAACAGTCTCACTAACATTCTTAGGGTATCCGACCCACTCACTTTGGGTTTGTGGTTCTTGGACTCCAACGAATGTTGAATGAGAGCGCTCCAGAGACTCCTCACTCTCCCCTCTTCCTCCCTTTCTGGTGTGGCCTTTTGCTATCCCTTGTATCTGCCCCACGTTTGCTTTGAATCGCTTCACTAATTTTGCACAGACCACTCCTCTGGCAGCCTAAGATGGACTGGCAAGGAATTCCATATCACCGCCGCCCCATCCCCCACCAGGAAAGCTTGATCGCAAGATTGTTTTGGACGAGATCTTGGGACGGCCAGCAAGGATTCCTTGGTGGAGCGGAGAGAGTAGCAATACATACGGGGTTTTGTATGTTAACAAAGCAGTTTTGAAGGTGGATATGATCACTGTATTCAATATTGTGAGGCTCAGAGGGAAATAGGATCAGATAGGGTGCTCTGTAGTGGCACAGAAAAAGTGGACATCAGTTTGAACTGCTGGGGGGGGTGGAGGTTCAGGAGGGATGCAAGGAAATATCTGATTGATTTATTTATTAACCAGTTAGGCATTATGAGCAATACTACCCATTTTGGGGGGCCAACAGGATACATAAAAACAGAGTACAGTTTATATACCCCCAAAAATATTGAAACAATTACATAGAGATTAATTCTTATGATCTAAACTTAACAAAATCGTGGAACTATCCTAAACTTTAGCCTGTAGTAAACCATGCATTTTGGGAGATTGGAAAAAGGCTTAACTTCTGTCTTTGCTTTGCATGCACGAAAGGTATTGTATTATTTTTTTTGTTACTAAGGGCAGTTCATTCTTGAAATTAGAACTTCCAGCTCTGCTGAATGCTCATAGGAGGTAGCAGAAGCCTATAGCTCAGATATTCTCAATGCAAAATTGGATAGGTATCTTAAAGAAAGAATACTTTATAACTACAAATATAACTGGACAACAGAGTAGATAGACTGTAGTTTTCTTTTTCTCCCAGCCTTTGAGTTTCTGTGTTGAACCTTCATGTTGAGGGTGGTGGTCAAGTGGAATGGTTTATCCAGGGAGGAGGCAAAGATGGAGATTGTGGCAGGCTACAGGATGGGTGGGACAGACATATGGGACTGATAAGATTTGGCGGAAATGGTGGAAGGGGTCAAGCTACTACTGGGCAGCTCGACAGTGCACACACAGTACTAAACCACAACAGAATTATCCAGGCACTCATGGAGAGGAGACTACCTTAGAATAAAAATTCTAAACGTAGAGCTCCACATAAATTCATTTATTAAGCTTTTCTATGGTATTATAAGGTATTTTCAAAAATGGAAAAAAGGGTCAGTGACCACTAGACACCCTGACGCTTCGACTGCAGTCTTTCTGAGGGAACGGCAGTCAAGACAAGAATGACTCCAGTTTCTTTCTGCTTATAACATTTCTTATGTTTCTGTGTTTCTAATGCATTCAGTAGTTAAATGCATTTATAATTTGGCAAAATTACTTGTGCCTACACAACTACTCGCTTACTGTATGCATAACATAGAGGATAATGGATGGGCAACCATGAACAACAACACTGTTGTTCACTTGGAGAGTTGTCATGACAACCATGTAAACCTCAAGAGCGAAGCTCAAGAGGTTTTCGGTTGTCATACAACCTCGAGAAGTGGACTGCAGTGCTGTTGTTTACTGTTGCCCATCCATTATCTTGTACAGTGTATGGGCAAAAGTAAAAAAAAACAGCTACCCGGGTTCGGGAACAGACCAGGGTCGCTGGAGGGCTGGCCGGGTGAGAAGGATAGAGTGTCCCAAGGACTGCTGTTCTTCTCCGGGGGGAGGGTGGGGAAGTGCCCGGAGCATCGATGACCCCTGGCGGAGGCCGGGAGTCACACAGCCACTGGCACTAGCACGTACAGGAGGTGGGGTGGACCAGATGTCTCTGCACACCCCCGCCCCCAGAAAATGGACAGCTGTCGGGTCTTTCAATGAAGCCTGCCACGCTTTCAATCAGCCCTCAGGCCAGCCTCTAACCTATCCCAAAGACTGCGGCATGCAGGAGGAGTGCTGCAGCCCTGCCATGGGGAAGCCACGGGCATCGGAGGGCTCTGGCCGATTTGAGGAGGGAAGTCCGTGGCCCATGACCGGCTGAAAGTACTGGGTGGCAGGCGGTTTGGGAGGAAAATAATAAATAAAAAAAAAACACAGCTTAGAATCTCCTCCACGGTCACGCTCGGATGTCAGGGACCTCCGCTCGTCCAAAAACACTCCACTCATTCTCGTCCACAAAGATACTGTTTATTTTACATTTAAAAAAACTGGTGTCCTGCTGTGTGCTGGCTAAGATTTAAAAAATCGTGACTTACTGACAGATTAGAACTTCCTCCTGTGCCTTCGCTGAACTGCCATGGCCATTTTATGAACGCCTACAAACCGCAACTTGCGCATTCGCAAACGCAGTCAGAGCTGTTGTACTATGGTTGTGACATACTCATGATGGTACAGTAATATCGTGACAGCACATTGATGGTACAACAAGACTAGTAAATGCTAGATTTTTAAGGAATACAACATTCTGCCATACACTATACAATTCTAATGTCAGCAGCTCTGTACAGTAGTTAAAAACATTAATAATTTTGAAAAATTATTTGAGTCTACATAGAAACATAGTAAGTTAAGGTGGGAAGAGACTCTGGGTCCATTATGTCTGCCCCCTGCTTTATAAACGGGTAGGAATCAGTACAGTATGCTGTAAAAAGGTGAAACATGTACTAATTTAAATGGGTTCCCTACACACTGTACTACCCAGAGTAGCCAGTAATTCCCTTGGTAAGCAGAAATTTATCCAGGCTTGCCTTGAAGGCCGGTACTGTCTTCATGTCTACTGTCTCCACTGGTATGCTGTTCCCTAGGTTTACCAATCTCAGAGAGAGGAAGTGATTCCTCATATTACCTCTAGATTTGCCATTTCTGGGCCTCGGTGTGTCCCCATGTCCTGCTGGATGGCACCAGATGGGTCGAACTGGGTACAGGGGGCCCACTTGAAAACCGATACAGGGGCCCACGTGGAAAATCAATGGGAGAGGGCCCAAGGTGACACACTCATATCAATTTTCTATTTTGATTTGATACACTAGCTCTGTGTTTGCATTTTATAATTACTTGCAGTGCCAAAACTACCCAATTTAAATAGAAAAAGAGTGATAAATGCAAAGATGTCCAGAGTTTAGAAGATGAGCAGGTACCCACCAGGAAATGCCCAGGTATCCCAGTGGACCAGTCCAACTCAGTCTCTGTACTCAGACCATTGATCTTCCCATTCACAGTGTATTTCCCTGTGTCTGTGGCAGCAAGCAGTTAAATACTGTGATTAGTGAATGCACATTTGCAGAACATAGGTATAGCAGAATATCAGATGTTGTGATCTGTAAGTTTGGTCCCCACCAAAGTAGTGCATATAAAATGGTACACAATGTACTACTGCATTTATGATCTCTAACCTTGATTATGGCACTGCACTCTTACCATCCTCCCCCAATCCCCACCCCCACATCATCTACCCAGATAATCAGTAGCGTAATAGCTGTCCTTTACTGGCTGACAGGTCTGCCTTCACAGCCAAAGTTAGGGCTGTTCCTTGGTTTGTTGGTAGGAGATGCGGGCATGAAACACATCATCTCTGTGACATGCCCTGCACTCAGCCAACCCTAAAGTGGGATTCTTGGGCTTGCAGGTAAACAGTGGTCTACCAGGTGGCAGCGAACTGTGCTGCCTCCCAGCTTCTGGGGCAGAGAGCAACGCATTTCTTGCAGGAATATCCTAAAAGTCAATTCCCTGCTGCAGTCAGTAAAGGATGCTTATAACGCCTATAGCTGCATCTACTTGGTATTCAAACTGACTTTATGTTATTAAATCTTGTTTATCAACTGACTTCTGTGCCATAAAGGGGATTCTACAGGATAGACCAAAAAGAATAAAGGAGATTTCCAAAGTGGAAAGTACATTTTATTTATTTCAAAAGATTTACCAGGAAAGATATGCTGAGTTGAACTAGCTTGTTTCCTGGTACATCCTAGTGGCAGGGGGAAATGAGGAGAGTACAGCAGTAAGTTACATCAGTCATTTACACAAATCAGAAATATAAGTTGTATAATTAAGTAGCAACAAAATGAACAAGATGAGCTAGACAGAACATCTAAAGAGCAACAAGTAGTAAAAGTGAAAACTGGAACACAGTTGGAGTATGAACACGGTACTGCTAGGTGCAGTATTGAAGTGCAGATGGCAGCAATTTGTACGGTGAATGAAGTGCTGTTGGTGCATCATCCAGCAGGGAAGGATGGAGGAAACTAGGGGGTGAGGGAAATGAATTAGAGTAGGAGTAGTGAGAGGAAGAGAATTGCAGGGTGGCAAATACAGCACAGGCTCAGAGACAACTGCAGGAGTAAGAAGTGTATTCCTGGAGGAGAGAGTTGAGTGAGTGGGAGGAAGGAGCAGTATGAATGGTAATGGGAAGAGATTCCTGTAGTTTGGAGAAGGAGGAGGAGAAGGCAGTTTGGTCAGCAGAATACTTTACAGAGGGGAGCAAAAGGAAGAGAGAGCCAGAGCTGTGAAGGGAGTAGGAAGTGAAAGGAGATTGATAAGGGAGGAAAGGTAAGAGGGGAGGGGACCCAAGCCAGAATCTGGAAATGAAAGTAGTGCAATGAGCGAGGTTCCTGGCATCAAGGGAGGGAGTGGAGAGGAAGGAGTAAAGGAGGCAGTGGTGAGTTATGGGGGGAATTATGGACAAAGAGGCAGAAGGCAGTAAGCCAGGTAACAAACTGGATTTAGGAGGCAGAGAATGCTGGTAAACGGCAGTCAATTGGAGGATGGGGAAGTGACCAGTGGAGTACCACAGGGAACGATTCTGGGAATGGTCCTCTTCAATGTCTTCATAAGTGACATTGCTGAGGGACTGGAGAGGAAGGTGTATCTCTCTGTGCATGACACAAAAAAAATGCAACAAGATGGACACCCTGGAAAGGGGTGGAGAGAATGCAGAGAGATCTGTGGAAACTAGAGGAGTGGTCTTGGGTGTGGCAGCTGAGTTTCAGTGCCAAAAAATGCAAAGTCATTTACCTGGGGCAGGGAAACCTGGGTGCTGAGTATAAGATGGGGGGGAGGTAACTTGCAGTCACTAAACAGGAGAGGGATCTTGGGGGAATCATATTTAATGATCTCAAGGTGGCAGGGTAGTGCGACAAGGCAGCAGGCAAGACTAGCCAGATGCTAGGGTGCTTAGGGAGGGGGATTTCTAGCTGGAGAAGGGTGGTGCTGCTGCCATTTTATTGCTCACTAGTGAGACCTCACCTTGAGTACCGTGTCCAGTTCTGGAGCTCAAATCTCTGCAAGGACATTGACAAGGTGAAAGCATTCCAGAGAAGTGCTACTGAAATGGTGCAGGGGTTTATTTATTTTTATTTTATTTTTTATTTGCTTTTGGTAACTGGGTGGGTGCACTAGGCATAAGAATGCCTATTTTCAGGCACGACCCGGGAGAGAAGTTTGAAAAATACATAAGTGTACATGTGACGCAGCACATGCGGTAATAGAGCACAACAAAGTACACAAGTCTACAAGTGATGCAGCTACAATACAGTTTGTACTGGTAAATGCAATTCAAAAACAATGTGAGAAAACAGGCATTGCAAGTGATAGCATACATAAAACAAAAACAACACAAAACAAATTAAGTGCCAGGTGGTGGTTGATGAAAAACGAGGAGAGGAAGGAAGAGTGGTGGGAAGCACAGAGAAAAGGGTTGGAAAAGGAGAGAGAGAGAGGGCATGTAAGGAGGGAGTTTAAGAGAGGTGGGAAGGAGGTGTCAGAGGAGTGGATTAACTAGGAAGAGGGCAGAGAATGGATGGGTTGCATGAGAAACCTTGAAGCTACTAGACCTCAACATGTTCTCCCTGGAGGAGAGGAGAGGAGAGCGAGAGGGGACATGATTGAGACTTACAAGTACTTCACGGGGGTGAACAAGGTGCAGGACGGCAATCTCTTGCATAGAAGGAGGAATACCAGAACATGGGGTATGCCATGAAGCTTGGGGTGGGGGGGAGTTCAAAAGGGACGTGAGGAAATACTTTTTCACAGAAAGGGTGAGGGACCTCTGGAACAGCCTGCCAGAAGAGGGAGCTTGGGACAAAAACAGTGGGGTGCTTCATGCAGAAGCATGCATGCATGGTAAGCACAGGGGCATAATAAGTAGAGGAAAAGGAGGAGGGAGGGACACCAGTGACCACATAGGGTACAGGGTGTAGTAATGGGCCTACCAGTCCTTTTCTGGTGATAATTCCATGTTTCTGTGTTAAGTAAAACAAATGGTTTTGCACACAAAGTGCAACTTGAGACCAGCCCCACACTTTGATGTGGGGTTCTTAGTGCTGACTGTTGTCCTTTAAACATTTCCTGCTGTTGATTTCTTTCTTTCCTTTTTTTTTTTACTCAATTTTGCTTTGTTTGTAGGACACTTCTTTCCCCTTTTATGTAACTTTCTTGAGTTTCTGATTCCACCTACCTTACTTTTTATGTTCTTCGTCCATTAGGTTGCATTGTATAACTTTATCAATTTCGAAACATCTTGTTTAGATTGTAACCTAAGACAGCCTGGCAAATTGGAATGTCTCCTAGTGCTCCCATTCTGTATAAATACCTTGAATAAATTGAAAAATTGTGCATGGAGTGGATCCTCCTTATCCTCAGATATGAAACAGCAGTTATCTTTGTAAGTAGGGTTCTTCCTGGATGGGAGCAGTAGGCAGTGGCCACATTACTTTCTCTCGGTTGTCTTTCCTCACCATCTAGTACTGTCTTTTTGACGTCGAGATGAAACTGTTGAAGAGTGACTTCAGTGATATCTTTATCTGGACAATTATCTACAGTATATTGCTATGACGCTCCATTTTAAGATCTTCATTAAGAGAGACTTTGGTTTCTACATCTTTCAAATGACAAGTGTTAAGGAGGATTGGTGGTTCAATGTGCATAGGGTGACCTCACCCAAAGGGAAGGCAAATTAAAAAGGCAATTATTGTCTTGCTGTAATGATTTGGCTGTATCAGATGTGTTAAAAATAGCATAGCATGATAGATGGCAGTGAGCGAAGAGCTGAACTTGCCACATAGCACGAGTGGATGCAACACATGTTCAGCTATTGATGTCCTCTTGAATGTAAATACATGCCCGTTACATTTGTAATTAATATTTTCACATGACAGGCTTATGTGCCATTTGATATTGTGAGCCTTGCATGGAACCTAACCCAAGTATAAATCTATGGCGTATGCACAAGATTTGTCACACTGCTGGGGCTTGAAGAATGTTGTTTGGTATCCTTGACTCCCTGTTGTGAATTCATTACTTGAGAAGATTGTTTGGTTTAGGAAAGCTGTTGCAGTCAGTGTGGAGATGATTTCATTTTCTTAAACTTACTGTGCCTATTGAGCAAGACATGGTTTATTGGTTTGATTGTACTCAGCGTACAGGATTTCAGCTTTATCATTATTTACAGCTGCGGCACAGCAGACTGTGTTGAACTTTTTCGCTGCACATTTTTTTCCTTAGCACTATTAATAGCTTTGCAGTTTATCTGCTAGTTTTTAAAGCAGCATTTCAAGGACCTGATTTTCAGTTTATCATTAGGAGTCACCAAGCATATATGCCCCCCCAACTCTCTTTCTCTCATTCTCTCTCTCTCTCTCTCTGCTGGGTTTTGACATCTTTTCTTTAGTATTTGTATGTATTAGATGGTGACTAATGTGGTGAAATTATTGTAGATCAGCACAGCGATGCTAAACCTAGTACGGTAGTGACTGTGCTAATATCCTAATTGAATAATGTGTTTTTTTCCCAAATAAATGTAGGCATCACAAATGATCAACTACATATTCATACATAGTAGGAAATACCACTGTAGTTTGCCTTTTTTTAGCAGTAAATATAAACAGTACAGTCTGTCAGCAAGCATTTTCAGATTTCACACAGGTAATAAACATTGACGAGCCAACACGTTGAATTACTCGTTATGCACTTATTGTTAATGTACAATACTACAAATTAAAAAAGGAACTACTTCAGTCTCAACATGTGATAAGTCTTTACCGCTCGTATGACTAGTACTTCCATTCAAAACTGGATCCAGATTGTCTTCCCCAGCCTCATTAGTATCATTTGATTCATCTCCTGAGCTGGATGAAACAGAGGGCTCATCCTTGTAAGGATCTACGTCAGGCATCCAATCGTTTCACTTGGTCAGTCAAGAGATCCACTTTCAGAGCTAGGGATCCAATCCACAGAAAATGGAGGGACACTTTCCTCACTTGCAGAGGACCGTCTGAAGCCGTGAAATGCCCCCTCCGCACATGCAGAGCACCTTGTAACACACAGGCATTGGGTTGTGTTGGCTGTCCATAACCAGTACTGCCATTCTCGAATATCTGTGCAGGCGATGGAGTCAACACTGTTTATGCTCTGGTGAGGATGCACAGAGGGCAGTAGAATCATGCAGTGAGGGACCCTGCAATAACATTTGCCTGCTGTCCTTACATTCCCCCAGACCTTCCTGGACTCCAGTTGTGCATACAGCATGCTACCTTCAGCCCTCTGAACAGACGTGGACAGCTGGGGCATTAATTTCTGTATCGAAAGGTACGATGTAAGGTTTTTAACTCAATTTAGTGCCCCTGTAATATTTGTGCCTGTGAACAGAGCTGTACTCAGTAATTGCTCTAATTCTCTTTGAAAAGCATGTGTGCCTTATTTAATGTATATTTTTTACCAATAAGAATTTAATTCATCCTGACTGAAATGCATGGTCTGCTTTTTCTTGCGCGTCCCCAACATAAGGAATGACACTGCATGATGCCAAACTCATGCATGAATGAGTTTGGCAATTTTGGAGGCATATAAACTAAACAGATTGTTTAATGGTGCGAACTGTACTGATGTCCACAATATGTGTTTTTTTAAACTGAGGGCTATTTCCTATAGTAACTGTTGTTTGAATAGTGAAACTGGGACTCTGCACATACTCATGCTAATGTCCATACATGGAGTTCTGGTTTCACTATTTAAACAGCAGTTACTATAGGAAATAGCCCTTGGTTTTAAAAAACACTTGTATTGTGGACATCAGCACAGTTAGCACCATTCAGCAATCTGTTTCGTTTATATGCCTCCAAAATCACCAAACTCATTCACACGAGTTTGGCATCATGCAGTGCCATTCCTTATGTCGGGGACACATGGGAAGGGTGCAGACTGTGCATTTCAGTTGGGATGACATTGGGGGGGGGGTACTAACAACAACAAAAAGGGAAAGGTACCTGGATGTACTCGTATCAGATGACCTTAAGGTTGGCAAGCAATATGAGAAGTCAGTAAGGAGGGCTGCGGGGATTCTGGGATGCATAGGGAGAGGCATCACCAGTAGAAAACAGGAAGTTTTCATCCCTCTGTACAGACAGTTGGTGAGACCCCATCTGGAGTACTGTGTGCAGTTCTGGAGACCCCATCTCTGCAAGGACATAGACAGGATGGAGGCAGTCCAGAGGAGGGCAACCAAAATGGTGTAGGGTCTGCACCAGAAGCCATATGAAGAGAGACTAAAATAGCTTAATATGTATACCCTTGAGGAAAGGAGGGAGAGGGGGGACATGATAGAAACCTTCAAATACCTCAAGGGAATCAACAAAGTCCACGAGGGTAGCAGATTTCAGAAAATGAGATGCACAAAAACAAGGGGGCACAATTTGAAGAAAGACGGGGGACGGCTCAGGGGCAACATGAGGAAGTATTTTTTCATGGAGAGGGTGATGGATGCATGGAACAGCCTTCCTGAGGAGGTCATGGGGTCAAAACAGTGGGGGAATTCAAGAATGCATGGGACCGACATAAGGCAGTTATAGTGGGGGGTAGGAGGGGGGTAAGGAGGAAGTTGGCTGCTGGTTGACTAGGATCTGCTGCTTATCCAATAGGTAGGGAAATGGGCAGACTAGGTGGGCCAAGCGGTCCTTATCTGCTGTCAAAGTCTATGTTTCTCCTCAGGTGAAGCCTTACACCTGTCCCCACCTTCCCCAGACCTGCCTGGATTGAGTTGCCCACATATTGCCCCATGTGGGGTGCTGGGAGGATGGTCACCCCCCACACGCACACACAGAGTCTGCTTTCAGAGTTGCTTCAGGTATGTGGGTGGTGGTACAGGTCGGAAGAGGTGCGCAGGGCAGTGGCTTGGTTTCAGATCCCTTTTTCTGCTCTTTTCCCCATAAGCCCCTGACATGGCAGCATCTCAGGACGTGTGCATGGAGGCATGCATGTTCTGTGGAATCTCTGACCCTCCCTTTCGAGCTTCTCGCAGCCTGCACTACCATTGGGCTTTCGCCCCTCCCTGGGAGAGGAGAGCAGTTCTTGAGAAACTCACTCTTCTCCCTCCCCCGACGACCTTTTTCTCATTCCTGAACATGGGTTACCAGTGTGGCAGGAGGTAAGGTGCTCAATGCTTTAGCCCTCCACTCCACCGGGCTGGACTCAGTTTACTGTTCTGTTAGTACTGCATGCCACTGAAGAGTTGAGTTGTATATTGGCTGTAGTCAAACCCTGAAATGAATGAGGTAGGCAGTACTCCACATCAACTGAGACCCAGCATTAAAAGCAGCAGGCGGAGTGGTGAGTGCAGGTAAAATGTAGTCAAAATAAAACCTCATATAATGGTAATAAAACTTTATGCAAAATGACGCAACACATACACTTAGTACCTGGCTCTACTAAATTACAGTAGATAAACTAAGGAACAAAACTCTGCACTTGATCTTCAAGGAAGATGGAATGTGCTTTCAGTTTTTCATAATGTTTTAGATTGGAGGGTGAAAGTGATGAATGTTGTGTAAGTAGAGCTCCATTATAATGGGCCCCTATACTGGTCCACTTTAGTTTTTCCGCTGAAGCATTGTCAAGTCAGTGGGGCTAGGTACGCTACCCCCTTTTTGTGAATCTCTAGGCCTGCAGTTGGAGGAGGAGGGCTTCTCTGTTAAAATGTAAGCGACTTATTAAGGTCCTTAAAAACATTAAAAATCAAACATACGTTGATTAGGCTGAAGGTTACTGTTTAAGCATGACATACTGTGCGTTGTGCAGGGATAACTTCATGTCTTGGATGTGTTATATGGCAGGAGACATAGCTGAGTGCCTTTAACCACTCGAGAAGTGGCATTTGTTAACATAACACCTAACCTAGAGTGCCTTATTGTTGTTATAAAATGGATTCAGTGTAATAATAAAGGCATTTTAGGTACAGTAAGTTGTCTTTAGATGAGCTTCAGACTGTGATGATGTGGTGAGATAGCCATCACTTGGGGAACCACCTCTAGACCAACTTTCAGGATTTGTTCTACCGGTTCTATAACTGACAGTAACTATTCAAGTATTCTAGATCATGGGAGCATCTTGAGATGCTCCTGACCTGTCGCATTCTTTCAGTTGCACGTCAGATACTCTGTGTCCATAAGGGTGTCTCACTAACTGAGCGCTAGTAATGGGCTTCTTGCTAATGCCATTCACTCTGCAGAAAGACACAATTTTTCACAGAAATGGGTGATTAAAAAATATATTTATATGTCACCTATCGCCATTTGTTGCTGTATTAGAATGGTTTCACTTGTGTTTAGCTTGAGCCAGAACAGATCAGCTTCACTTCGCTGTTCCTGCTCAAGCCGAATGTGTGTGAAACCACTCTTACACAGCAGCAAGTAGCCCCAGAGGACGTATTAATATGTCAAACAGAGAGCTAGTATGCCAGCTGTTTTGTAGATGGCTCAACAGTAGCTGAGATTTTAGGCCATGATACAGCTGATCAGATGTCAAAAATTTAGGCTATTGCCTGAGAAATTTTATGTTGATTTCCAGATTTAAAAATCAGTTTTTAAACCGATGTTGAGGGGAAAACAGAATCCACTGTAAACCACCTGACCTCTCTTTTAATTCCAAGCCCTGACAGCAGTAGTATGGGGGGATGCTCTTGATAGCACAGTGCTGTGCGGTGTAATGTCAGGCAATTTACAAGGCATGAATTGCGATGCTTGTAACTCCTGCGAGGTGTTAGCTGATATTGAAAGTGACTGGGTAGCTTTTGTGCACATTTGTGCCGCTATAGTTTCTGAGATAAAGCAGCATATACAGCAGGTACTATAGAATCACTGGCTGCTTGACTCACCTGTAAAGTTGTGGAGCGTTCTTTAGTGTTCTGTGAAAAGTCCACAGTGAATTCACAATAGCATGCCTGCCTTTGTAAGTGGAAACCTTGTCTTCAGTTGTGTATCCTATAAGTCACAGAAGATGAATGATGTTCTTTGGTGTACAGGAGTGATCTGTCATGATATGAGGATTCATGATAGAACAGAGGCCATAATATTAAATCAGTTGCTTTCTTTTTAACAAGTTGGAATAATTCAGTGTGCGTCAGGATCTGAGGTCAGTGCCATGTTTTAAGGTTTTTATTTCTGGGGTTGGGGGTCTTTATTGATGTGTGATGCTACAGCTTGCAATCAAGACTTGTATTTGTGTTGTTTCTTGGTTTGTACACATTTTACAAATTATTTAATGTCCCAGAGGAATGTTGAAAACTCAGCTGCAGCTGACACTGGGGCTTGTGATTGCCTGCAGCTAATCGTATCATGACCGGCAGAAGCAGAAAAATAGGTAAGGAGATAAAAAAAAGTTGGCCACAAAAAAAAAAAAAAAAAACTAGCGTTGTCATTTCTCAGCACATTAGTTTCCCAGATGCTGACAAGCGTGGGGTGCACATGTACTTGAGAAGTAATTTCACATTCTGTTCACACTGTGCTTAAGATGTAAAAATAGTTTTTTTTTTTTTGTGGCATTTAATATGCTGCTTAAGGCTTCCCAGTCACAGTTTCACTGAAAACAAAGAGAATGGTAACACACTTTTACTTCACCTGATTTATTTGGTATTATAAAATATTTTTGAAATGTTCTGCGCTATGAATGAATCCTGGATAGCCAAGTTCCCCAAGCTGTGTTATTATTGCTGCACAACTCGTGCTTTGGCTTGCATTTTCCAGACTGGACACATCAGCAGTTTAATATCCTTGCTTTAGTTCTTACTCAGTTTGAAATTAACGTAGCAGCTTACTAGGTTACAGCAGCAGGTGTTACAAAATGGGAAACACATTCTGACAGCACCTTTTTTCATTTAGTGCTCTGCGGTTTTACCTTTTCTGAAAAACTGTCCTGAGAATTGTTCTCCTAACTTCAGTAAATCCACTTACAGGTACATGCAGTATGTTGTAGTACTAAAGAATGAAGATGACTGCTCAGAACAAAAAGTGAATATGCCATTCTCTGCAATGACATTATATTACAATAGCCATATATTTAAATTTAATTAAAAACAATTATATTACATTTTCCCTGCTATCCAGTACCCCTTCCCCGCACACGCTCTTGTGCCTATGGAAGGATATTATTTTTTGATAATAAAAATGCTTTTATAATATTTTTCTCAAAATACCCATTTTGTAACACTCCAGGACTGGTGGGTTGTTCTTTGTGGGTAATTATGTGCTCCATGGGAAGTTGAAGGCACTCAACCTTGCCTCATGACTCTTAGTTGTGGGTCACCTTCACTCCCTGTTGGAAAAAACAAACTCAGAATGCATAATAATGAGGGACTTTAATCTCAATTGGAATGACGCCTGCTCCAACAAAATTAAGGAGTTCTGCGATGAGCGTGGCCTAACCCAGATAACCCCAGAGAATACCCGTTCTAACAAGAAATCTCTTGACCATAGCTCATTACTGGATCTTATGCTCGTTAACAAGCCACACAATATCTCTCACACAGGGGTTTTCCACAGCGACCTGAGTGACCACTGTGTTACTGCCTGTATTAGAAGCTCCCCTTACTGGCCTCCTACATCCACTTTTAAACTAAAATGAAGTCTAAAACACTTCTGCCAAACTGCCTTCCTGGCAGACCTAGGGAATATTAACTGGCAGAATTTTTACCTGGCACCCTCTGTCTCAAAAACCTATAATATCTTCCAAAACCTGGTACTGAAGGTGATTGATAAACATGCACCTCTTAGAAAAATCAAATCTAGGAAAAGGTCACCTGACTGGTTTACACCCGCCCTAAAGAAAGCTCTGAGGGATAGGGATGTGCTGTGAAAAAGGGCAAGGAAAACAAAATTGGATTCTGACCGGCTGGCCTTTCGGGTTGCCAGGAACGCCTGCACCAAACTTGTTAGAACAGAAAAATCACATTATTTCCAGTCCGCTCTCGAAGAAAATAAAAGTTGTTCCACTAAATTCTGGAAAGTTCTTAGAGAGGTAGTAGGTCACTTGTCAGCCTCACCTTTGCCTGCCAAGATTGTGGTAGGAGACATTTCCTACACGGACAGGGCGGACATCGTAGAAAAGCTAAATAGCCACTTTGCCACCGCAGGCCTTGCGTTTGATGCTTCACCCACCAGTAAAGTGAGTGTCTGCAGTGATGACGACGATGGTCCTAGCCCTGTCACCACAGCTATCCTGGGGCGCTCCTCCTTTAGCTTTCATCCGGTAATGTTTAAACAGAAGGAGGACCTCCTGCTAGCCTTGGACACCAAAAAGTGTGCTGGTGCTGACCTCTTAGAGCCATTCTTCTTGAAACTTGCCTGCTATCACCTGACAGCTCCAATCGTTCACCTTTTTAATAGTTCCTTGACTCGTGGAGAGTCGCCACCACTTTGGAAAATAGTGCACATTTTTCCTCTTTTTAAGTCTGGTGACCCAACTGACCTGAGCAACTACCGCCCGATTTCCCTTCTCCTAGTCCTATCAAAGACCCTGGAAAAAATTGTTAACTCTCAACTCAGAAAGTTCCTTGACACCGAAAACATCCTAAACCCCACCCAATCGGGATTTAGGCCCAAGCACAGTACTGTATCGGCCCTTGCCAAAGTGTCCAATGAATGGCAAACCGCCCTTGATACTAAGCAGTACATCTGTGCCCTCTTCCTAGATCTTAGCAAGGCCTTCAGAACAGTGGATCATCATAGTCTACTTAACGTCTTGAACAGCATCGGGTTAAACAACACTGCCTTAAAGTGGTTTGATTGTTATCTCACCAACTGCATGCAACAAATTAAAGATCAAGGGGAACTGTCTCGGCTAAAGACCCTGCCGCGTGGTGTGCCAGAAGGCTCCATCTTGGGCCCTATTCTCTTTGCTATATATATAAACCACATAGACTCCTGTATACGTGCAAGTAACATTCATCTATTCTCTGATGATACCGTGCTCTATACTACGAACACCTCCCTAGACGTAGCCCACAAGGAGCTTCAGTTAGACTTTGGCATCCTTCAGCGCAACCTAATAAAGCTCAAGCTTCTGCTTAATGCCAAAAAGACCAAAGCTATGATTATTTCTCCTTGTGCTGCCCACTACACAGGATCATCTTTGAGCCTCCAGATTTATACCTTGCTGGGCGAAGCCTTGGAACTAGTAGAAAAATTCAAGTACCTGGGTGTTTGGCTGGATAACAGGCTCAACTTCTTGGCTCACCTTAATGAACTATTTAAAAAGCTAAGGCAATGTCTAGGCATATTTTATCGGATAAGGCACCTCCTTACTCTTGAAGCAAGGAATCAACTTGTCCAAACAACTTTTCTACCGCTGCTTGATTATGCTGACTTTTTCTATAGTCATTGTCCTATTCAGGCGCTATGTAAACTTGACATCCTCTACCATCGCGCACTGAGATTTATCCTAAACAATGCCATTATGTACCCACCACTGCCTGCTCTATCAGGTGCTAGACTGGCCCTCCCTCACTCTGAGGAGGCAAAAAAAATGCCCTCATGTGGACATACTGGGCCCTAACCGATAAACTACTGACCTATATTTCTACTCTGTTCCAGCGTACTAAGGGAACGTATAGTCTAAGGAGCTTGTATCTTGTCTCACTTGAAGTACCTAAAATATGGACACGACATGGCTCAGTGGCTATCATCTTTTCTCTGTCCACCCTTTGGAATGTCATGCAAAAAACCTCAGGCTGTTCTCCGTCCCAGGGCCTCACTCTTTCAGGAGGCTGCTCGCTCTCAAACCGAGAGTCCTGTGTGTATGCCGCAAATAACCACCTCCTCCATCTCCTGTGGCTCCCCAAACTCTTGGCACTTACATGTATTCCCCTAGCACTTTCTTTTTCTTTCCACCTTGGGATTATTCTGCCCAACCCCCACCTGTTTGTTTAACTATATCTATATTCACCTCTCACTGACCTTTTCTTTGTTTTTCCCCATCCATAAGCCTTCGGGTGTTGTCCTCTCACTTACCCTTCCTGGTATCCCTTGTTTTATTGTAATGTTGTGACTTTTGGTTGAAAAATCCCACGTCATTAGGGAATCCTTTATATATACAGTCAATTATCAACCCGGATAGTGTTCACTATATGTACTCCCCAGCCCTGATCTCATTTGTTTCTCTGTAACCATCTTTTATTTGCTCATTGTATGTACACTGCTTATCTGATAATTTGCTGTAGTTGTATATGTCCTACTTGTTCAGGACAAATGAGCTTGCTTAAGGATGTTTTTGCCTGGTTAAATAAAGTTTGATTGATTGATTGATTGATCGAGTTGTGGGTCCTGTCCACGAAAGGTTTTCTACAGTTTTGTGCCTGTAGCAAAAATGTTTTTGTGTATAGGGTCCTAGACAGGCACATTTTTTTCCCAAATATCCATCTTCATATCTTCTGATATTTGAAGTATTCTGTACATGTGCTGCAAAACAGCCCCCACATCTCATGACCGTACCTCTCCCGAGTCCTCATTCCCATATAATTCATATTTGACCTCATGCCAGCCCCCTTCACCTCTCATCATCTTGTTAACTCTCCTGACTCAACCACACCTAGCCACTTAGCTCATTTGTGGTAATAACCTCTTTTATACTCTTCACACCCATCCCCAGTGCCCCAGTCCACAGCTGGGGGTGGGGTGGGGAAAGGAGAACATGTCCAGTCCCAGTTGCTCAATTGGAAATCCCCTGCCTCTCCCTCCTCCACTGTTATAGCCCCTGAGGAGTGTGAGGACTGTTCAGCTAGAAATGAGTGACCTTCTGTAGGCTGTCAGAAGATTGGTTCAGAGCTCATTGGCCAAACAGGGCTGAAACTGATCTTTTGAATCTGAATAATGAATAACCTACTTGTGTTTTGCAAACAACACTTACTTCATACAACCCTACTCATAACCCACCAAAAGGGAGTTTAATTATTACAGCACACTCCACGTATTTGTATGTGTTATTACTTACTTGTCCACGAGGTGATTGCGTTACTTACTATATATTTTGTCTTGTAAGCAACATTGTTTTTGTCTGTCTGAATTCTCATAGGTCAGAGTTCTACAATTACAGTAGCGGGGGTCACAAGGTAATTCAATTTAGGCTCTTTCTCTGCCTAGTTCTTCAGTGCACACATCTCAAGACATATAATCCATACTTGTTAATCATGTAGGCACAGTAGACATGAAACTGTATATTTTCAGGCACAAATGGAGAAGTTTGGCAAACAATAGATGGACAGTTGACAAAAATATGAACAAATGAGTCGAAGGCAGAGAGGTACACAGCAAGACAACAAGTAACAAAAATCAAAAATGCATAAGAATAAATAATTCCACACTGTTATGTACATAATCACACATCGTAAAGTGCCAGTTATAAATTATGCCAAACAGTCAAATGTTACAAATAATGTTGTTTTGAAATCGTGTGAATATAGTTTTGTCCATATTGTATTGTAATTATTTTTTTTTTATTTTTTTTTTTTTGTTACATATTTTGAAATGTTGAAGCTAACTTGCTGTATGTCCTCCTCTCCAGGAATGGCAGAAAATGGTTGTTACGCTGCAACCCCTCTTCAGATAAAGTGAAATAAATTAGATAAGCTGTACAGCTTTTGGAAATCCGTTTAACAAATTGACTTGGTTAGAAGGGCCAAGTCACAGACGTAAATAAGTCACAAAGACAGTATTTCTCAAGTCATAAATATTTCTGTAACTCGGGTTTAAACAATTGATGAGTAGATGTGTAACACATTCTGATAGGGTTGAAGTTCAACATAGAAACATAGAATTTGACGGCAGATAAGGACCGCTTGGCCCACCTAGTCTGCCCATTTTCCTACCTAACAGATAAGCTGCAGATCCTAGTTAACCAACAGCTTACTTCCTCCTACTCCCCACTAGGACTGCCTTATGTCTGTCCCATGCATTCTTGAATTCACCCACTGTTCTTGACTCCACAACCTCCTCAGGAAGGCTGTTCCGTGCATCAACAACCCTCTCCATGAAAAAATACTTCCTCACATTACCTCTGAGCCGTCCCCCATCTATCTTCAAATTGTGCCCTCTTGTTCTTGAACATCTCTTTTTCTGAAAGATGCTACCCTCTTGGACTTTGTTGATTCCCTTGAGGTACTTGAAAGTTTCTATCATGTCCCCTTTCTCTCCCTTCTTTCCTCAAGGGTATACATGTTAAGCTCCTTTAGTCTTTCTTCGTATGTCTTCTGGTGCAGACCCTGCACCATTTTGGTTGCCCTCCTCTGGACAGCCTCTACTCTGTCTATGTTTTTATGGAGATGGGGTCTCCAGAACTGCACACAGTACTCCAGATGGGGTCTCACTAACTGTCTGTACAGAGGGATAACAACTTCCTGTTTTCTACAATTGATGCCACCTATACATTCCAGTATCCCCAGCCTTCCTTACTGCCTTCTCACATTGCTTGCCCACCTTAGGTCATCTGATATAATTACCTCCAGGTCCCTTTCCATTTTTGTTGTTGTTAGTATCTCACCCACCATTGTGTACTCTTCCCCTGGGTTTTTGTTTCCCAGGCGCATTACCTTGCACTTCTTTGCATTGAATCTGAGCTGCCATACATTTGACCATTCCTCCAACCTTGCCAAGTTCCTTCTCATCCTTTCCACTGTGTGACAGTTTTTGCGGACCCCCACCCCCATCACCACTAGACATGCCTCTCTACCCTGGACCCTATTTCTAAAAAAATCTACTGCAGTAGTACTTGTCTTCTCTATAGGTCTCCCTTGACCTTTTTCACCTTTCTACCACAATGGGGTGGCTCCTATTGTGGTCTTCTTCTCTTTTCTAAGCTGCTAATTTTCTACTTTTTGTCTAGGTGGTGATACTGTAGAGGCTGACCTAGCTGCCTGTTTTGGCTAAATGAATACTGGGAAGTAATCAAATTAAACTATATCCCTTTCAGTTTTTAAAAGGGAAGCTTGGAAAAGAATTCTTACTGTGTAAGTAAAATGCAGTAAAGCAAAGCCTGGTTGGAAAATAGAAAAGGGGTGGTTGCTTTGCACCACTTGATAAATGCATTCACATTCCCAAACAGAGCCTGTTAATTATGTGCACGCTTCTCATCAGTACTTTTCCCTTGCCCTATACCTCCCATATCTGTACCGCTAATGTGGTGCTGTTCACTTGTTTAGGGCTTAAAGGAGAAGTCCACCCAGAATGTGCAAAAACATATGTTAAGTAGATTGTTTTGATATGTACAGTGGTGTGAAAAAGTATTTGCCCCCTTCCTGATTTTCTCTATTATTGCATATTTGTCACACTGGATGTTTTCAGGTCTTTAGACAAAATGTAATATTAGATAAAGGGAACCTGAGTGAACAAATAACACTTGTTTGTTTTTATTACACTTATTTAACGAAAAAGTTAACCAACACCAATTGGCACTGTGTGAAAAGTAATTGCCCCTTACACTTAATAACTGGTTACGCCTACATTTAGCTGCAATGACTGCAACCAAACACTTCCTATAATTCAATATCAGTCTTTCACATCGCTGTGGAGGAATTTTAACCCACTCTTCCTCGCAGAACTGCTTTAATTCAGTAACATTTGGTAGGTTTTCGAGCATGAACTGCTCGTTTCAGGTCCTGCCACAGCATCTCTATTGGATTTAAGTCTGGACTTTGACTAGGCCACTCCAAAACTTTAATTTTACTTTTTTAGCCATTCTGATGTGGACTTGCTTTTGTGTTTTGGATCATTGTCTTGCTGCATGACCCAACTACGCTTCAGCTTCAGCTGACGGAAGGATGACTGGACATTCTCCTTAAGAATTTTCTGGTACAGAGCAGAATTCATGGTTCCTTTAATTATGGCAAGTCATCCAGGTCCTTAGGGCAGCAAAGCATCCCCACACCATCACACTACCACCACCATGTTTGACTGTTGGTATGGTGTTCTTACTGTGGAATGCTGTGTTTGCTTTACGAGACATTATGGGATCCATGTTGTCCAAAAGTTCCACTTTGACTCATCTGTCCATAGAACATTTTCCAAAAGGCTTGTGGATCATCCAGGTGCTTCTTGGCAAATGAGAGATGAGCATTTATGTTCTTCTTGGTTAGCAGTGGTTTCCGCCTTGCTACTCTCACATGAAGCCCATTTTTGCCCAGTCTCTTTCTGATTGTGGAGTCATGAACACTGACCTTAGCTGAGGCAAGAGAAGCCTGCAGTTCTTTGGATGTTGTTTTAGGATCCTTTGAGTCTTCTTGGATGATTTTACACTGCGCCCTTGGAGTAATTTTGGCAGGCCGCCCACTCCTGGGAAGGTTCACTACTGTTCCAAGTGTTCTCCATTTGGAGATTATGGCTCTCACTGTGGTTCGATGGAGTCCCAGAGCCTTAGAAATAGCTTTGTAACCCTTTCCAGACTGATAGAGGGCAACAAAATGTTTTCTGATCTTTTCAGGAACTTCCTTTGATCATGGCATAATGTGCTTGTTGAATCTTTGTGCTGGCAATGTGACTCTGATGGTAAGGGCCAAAATAAGTGAGGTTTATATTGAGCAGGGCTGGCTGTAATCAAGCCTGGCTGTGTTCAATCAGCTGACTCTAATTATCCCTTTAATTGGGTTGATTTAACTAGGGGCAATTACTTTTCACACAGTGCCAGTTGGTGTTGGTTAACTTTTTTCATTAAATAAATGAAATAAGTAAAAAAAAAAAAGTGTTATTTGTCCACTCAGGTTCCCTTTATCTAATATTATATTTTGTCTAAAGACCTGAAAACATCCAGTGTGACAAATATGCAATAATAGAGAAAATCAGGAAGGGGGCAAATACTTTTTCACGCCACTGTATGTTAAGTCCTAGTGTGTCCTTCCCTCTGTCTGCTATTAGGAGTTTTTCCTAAATTAGCCTGCTAGCTGTATGGTAGTTTTATGACACCTGGGGATCTCCATCACAAATAGGTTTATTGGCTTTCTTTCTCCTACGATGCACCCTGGCTCATGTGACAATGATGTAGCTATGCCCTTAGATTTAGCAGGGTCTGTCACAGCTCAGCCACAAAGATAATACTTCTTTCAGAGAAGTCACACTGCTAGATTTTGGGTGAGTGTAATTATTAGTATTTTTTGATATTAGTACCTTGTCCTGCTATGTTACAATCTATAAGGTGATGTTCAATTTTTGCTACTTAGTACCGGTGCAAAAACTGAAAGTGACTGAGAGGAATAGAGTAAACAGTTACATGATTCAAATACACACACACACACAGAGCAGAACATAGCAGGACAAGGTACAATATCAAAAAATAATAATGATTACACTCACCCAAAATCTAGCAGTGTCTTCTTTGGAAGAAGTTTTTTCTCTGTGGCTGAGCTGTGATAGACCCTGTAACAGGACACTGGCTTCCTGCAGGGGCAATTAGACATCACACCAAAGGGCACTCTGGGAAGACTAGACGCCATAACAGAAACTAGAATGGCAACCTCCAAGGGCAATAAAACAGTTAGGGAAAGTTAGAAAAAACATCTCTCACAGCCAGAGGAAAAGAAAACGCTGGGAACTGGTTAGAACACAGAAAAAAAGACTACTACATATCTTTTTCTGATTTTAACATGGAGTTTTCCTTTAAATTGTATTGCATGCAGACTAACACTTTTAGAGGCTTTTGGGACTTAAAACTAAAGTAAAATTCTTCTTGGAAATAAGTCAGTGTACTGCAGTTGTTAGTTTACGTTAAAGCTCTAGTAAGAACTGCTTCAGGACACACTTAATATATGTTTTGTTTTCAAGTTAATTTAAGCAAGAAATCAAGGCGGTACCTTTGTGCTCTTGAGGCCTGCTCAGATGTGCCTTTGATGCCTGCTCAGATGGAAATGAGTTTCCTTAAGGGCTGCAGGCCCCCTAGTGGACTCTTTATTATACATTTATGGTGATGTCATGATTTGGAGGAGGAGACATATGTCATTATAGGACCCTTGCTTATTCATCTCTATTTATTTATCCTATGAATTATGCTGTTTTATAGTTTGCAAAGATTATTGCAGTACTCTTCAAGTGTGATAGATCTAGCAGAGTCTGAAGCCCCATTTCTTGTATTAGTACAGGATTATTCTCTGTATTAGATTAGGGGGGCAGATCACATGATTGATGATGTCACGGTTTTTAGTATATAAAAAGACTTGGACTCAGTATGTGGTCAGATAGGTTGTGGAGCACAGATGATGGTGGTCATGTTGAGAGGGAGCTAGTACCACTCTGTGACATTTTTTTTTTTTCAGAGAAGAGTATCTGAAGCTATTTCTTTTGGAATTAAGTTTATTTTCATGTTTTCCTGAAGTTTTCTTTATTTTGTTTACTTCAATAAAAGTCACACTACATCAATTGGTGTAGTTTCAAGAGAAAACTTGTTTCAAGAGTTGTCACTACCCACACCCGTTCACACACTCCATCTTGTGTATCAGCCCTGTTGCAGATCTTTGTGTTGTCTGCAAAGAGACATACTTTTCCTTCCAGTTCCTCTGCAATGTCACTTATAAAGACATTAAAATGCACTGGTCCCAGTACTGAACCCTGTGGTACCCTGCTAGTAACCCTCCTTTCTTCACTGTGGACTCCATTTACTACTACCCTTTGCGTCCTGTTGTCTAGCCAATTGTTTATCCAGGCTACCACCTTGGGACCCACTCCAAGGCTGGCTAACCTGTGTATTAATCTTTTGTGTGGGACTGTATCAAATGCCTTGCTAAAATCTAGGTAGGCCATGTTCACAGCCCCTCTCTGGTCTACTACTTTGGTCACCCCGTCAAAGAAATCTATTAGATTCATCTGACACGACCTTCCCATCGTGAATCCATGCTGCCTTGGGTTCTGTGCCCCACTGGCCTCTAGGTACTCAACAATTCTTTCCTTCAGAAGTGATTCCATCACTTTCCCTACCACTGAGGTCAAACTAACTGGTCTGTAGTTTCCTGCCTCTGTCCTGCTCCCACTTTTGTGAAAAGGAATCACATCCACCCTCCTCCAGTCCTCAGGTACTATCTCATCCTCCCATGATTTGTTAAAGAGAGTAGTCAGCGGTGTCACTAGTTCTACCCTTAGTTCTTTTAGAATTCTTGGGTGAATCCCATCAGGCCCCATTGCTTTGTCCACCTTCAATTTTATTAGTTCTTTCAGAACCCTTTCTTCTGTAATGACTAGTATCGACTTCCGTCTTCAGCGTGTTTCTCTTGTTTGATTTAGGTACCTCCTCCTCTTCCTTTGTAATACTGGAGCAGAAATATTCATTCAGTATCCCTGCTTTTTCATTGTCACCCTCTGCCCACATTCCTTCCCCTTTATTAAGCCTCAGTATCCTTCCTTTGGTCTTTCTTTGCTCCTTAATGTACCTATAAAAGGTCTTATCCCCCTTCTTAACAGAGTTGGCTAGCCTTTCCTCGGTTTGGGCCTTTGCTATTCTGACTGCCTTCCCTGCTTCTTTCTGCTTAACTGATAAAGTTCTCTGTCCTGCTCCTTCTGTGTTTCCTAATATTTCTTGAATGCTATCCTTTTCTCATTAACCTTCCCTGCCACCTCTTTTGAGAACCATGGCATTTTTTTCCTTCATTGTGTTTTGTTGATTGGCTTTACACAAAAGCTTGCTGCCTCTGTGATGGCTGTTTTGATTACTCCCCATTGTTCCTCCACCCCTCCTTCTTGCCTGTTTGCTAGTGCTTTTCTGAGGCACTCTCTCATTTTCCCAAAGTCAGCCCTCCTAAAGTCCAATACTCTTGCTTTTGTATGGCTTGATTGTATGGCTGTGTTTATCGTGAACCACACTGTTTGGTGGTCACTTGTTCCCAGATGGCTACCCACTTCTAAATCTGAGATTCTTTATCCGTCCCCATTTGAGAGTACCAGGTCTAAGATTACTCCCTCCTGAGTGGGTTCCAATACTAGCTGTCTGAGGCATGCCCCTTATAGGGTATCAAGAAGGACCCTGCTCTTGGATGTGCCTGCAGCAAAGGTGCTCCAGTTAACATCTGGCATATTCAGGTCCCCCATCAACAATATCTCCCCTTTTTCTGCCATTCTTAGGATGCCTTCTATCATTTCCTTGTCCATTCCTCCCCTGAGATGGGGTCTGTATACAACCCCATGTGGATTGTGGTGCCATTTCCTGTCTCCAGGGTGACCCAGAGTGCCTCATCTGCTCCCTGTTTACTCGTTAGTTCTGTTGCTTTGATCCCTTCCTTTACATAGAGAGCTACTCCTCCTCCTCCTCTTTTACCCTCCCTGTCCCTCCTGTAGATTGTGTATCCTGGCATGTTTACATCCCAGTCATGGTTCTCTGTGTACCATGTTTCTGTGACTGCCACAATATCCAGGCAACTCTCTTCCATCAAGGCCACTAATTCAGGGAACTTGTTACACAGACTACGGGCATTGGTATTCATCACCTTCCACTTTCTGATGGCCTTACCCCTTTTAGCTCCATCCCTGTCCTTACTGCCTTTGCCTTTTTTTTACATTTACCTCTGTCCTGCTCCCTAATGACTTCTCTACCTTGGTGTTTACCTCACTAATTACCATGTTTTTGGGGGGGGAGGCTGGGATTTCCCTGCTCCTTTTCAGTACCTCCCCCCTTGTCTAGTTTAAATGCATGCCAATGAAGCATTTAAACCTCTCACCTAGGATCCTGGTCCCCCGACAGATGCAAACCATCGCACCAGTATAGGTCTGCATCCCTCCAGGTGGCTCCCCAGTCCCCAATAAAGCCAAAACCCTGAGCTCCACACCGGTTTTTCAGCCATTCATTGAATTCCCTGGTGAGGAGTACCTTAGCATCACCATTGCCATAGACAGGCAGCACCTCCGAGAAGGTTACCTTATGCACTACTTGTCTAAGGCCCCTCCCCAACTCTACAAACTCCTCTTGCACTACTCTGATCCCATTCCTAGCTAGGTAATTTGTCCATAGGTGGACAATGACATCCAGCTCCCTCCCTCATCTAGCTGCTGCCATGATCCTGAAGATTCGCTTCCTGTCCCTCCAAGCCGTGGCGCAGGCAGGCACCTTACCTCTGTCTCCCCTTCCTCCCCCACTTCTACCCCCCAATGATTGAGTCCCGCACCAGAAATTGTTTCCTTCTCCTGTGGGATCCCATGCCACCCTCCTGTGGGTCTCCTTTGTAAAAGGTTCCCAGCATCCTCCTTGGTCTCCATTGCAGGTGCCTCCATAGAGGAACCACTATCCACCAGAAGAGCGTGTGAATTGTGGAGAGGTACAGCTGGAGGGATGCAACTCTGTTCCACCACCCTCTCCCTCCCTATGCCCACCCTGGTCCAGCCTCTCCTCTTATTTGGCAACCTCTGAGGTAGTCGCATTGGCCGTAGTGGTCCCTGGGTGGGGGAGGAGGTTTCACGAATCCTAGCCAGGTCAGCCTGGAAATGGGCAGCCTCCTCCCTCAGACCAGAGAGGTGCCTGTCATCGCAGCCTCCAGAATGTCTCCTGGAACACTGCCGCCCCACAGCCATTGCACTGCACCACCCCTATCATGTCTTATTTTGTGTCCCCTCTCCTGTTTCTCTATATGCTTACTCTCTCCTCTCCTTACAACTCTCACCCTTCCTGTTCTGGGACAGCAACTTCCTATATTCTTCAGTAGCCTCCTCCTTCCTTGCTCAGTGTCAGACCACCAGCAGCTACAGGGGGAGAGTGAGCTACATTTTTCCTTTAGGGTTGACAAAACTAATGTTTCTCTATGATCCTTCCCTTCCTACTGCCAAACAGGAAGTTCCTGTTGTCAGTCAAATCCAGTGGCTATAAAAGTAGAACTGGCTTAGGGTGGGTTGGATGGAGTGCAATTAGTAAGAAAAAAGGCTAGCAACAGGAAGTTGTAATTGGAGTCACCTGCTTTTATATTGTCTAAGCCACACCCCAATTAAGCTGTCTCTCCTCCTACTGATTTAGCAAAGTAAGTTGATACATTACCCTTCCCAGCACAGAACACACATTGACTTTGTTTCTTTTCCTTTTTTTAACCCTAAGACCCCTCCTACTTCTAATAAAGTATGTGTCTGCTAAATTTCAACAGACACTGACTCCTGCTGAGATAAAAGTGTTAAATTAGTAAGAAAATGGTAGCTTCTTTTAGTTAGCTGCTTTCTGCTCTACAAGCAAGATTTCTGTCAAGAATGTGGATTGACGCTTTGGATTTCTGTAGTCTACGACTAAGAGTGCACATTTTATTTTTCCACTGGGTGTTTACAGGTGTGCTTTTAGTTGCTGTGCAAAACTGGATGCTATGGACACTGCTAGAACAACACAAGAAATGCATCTTTCCAAGTGAGAAACAGTTTTAATGAAGCATAGACCCATGCAGAATACTGTTTTTGTCCCTTTAAATTATTGGTAGTATAAGCACACTTCCTGTATCATATTGTCTCTTTGTATCACTGACTTGCTCTATCTTCATTAGAGGCACCAGGACTAGCCAACATGAAATCCATTTTATTTTAGAAGGGGAAAACAAAACAGCACAGTGAAGCCATCTGCATTTTATACTTTGCTAGACTTCACGTGTAATAACTCCAGAGGCTTCACTAGAGACAAAGGGTGGTACAAAGTAACAGAGCTAACCTACAGTACGCTACCTTCAATATGGTCTTATGACAGTTCCAGATCAAAGCAGAGCTGCTTAGTTTCGGCTTTGCAATGTCTAAGTATAAGGGCTTGCACATACCTTTTTTTTCTGAAACTCACAAACTTCCCCATCTCTACTTCACTGCAAAATCTCCCTGTTATGTCAGCAAATGCAGAAGATAAGGTTGGCAACATGTAAGAGACTGAAAACCAAATGATTAATATGGCAAGGTGGCTTGCAACTGCGACCATCCTGTGCCCATGTCCACCATGACTTGATCAGAGTGGTCTTTGTAAGTAAACAGCAGTTTATTCACAGGTGGAATCTGCTTCTTTTTTGTGTGTGTGAGTGTGTCAGTTGGTTTCTATCAGGTAGTTTTCAAAACTTATTGCAGTTGGAGAAAACAGAAGGTAGGTCCATCCAGTTAGCACAGTAACAGCACTGCAACTTACCATGCGGACGACCCTTGCTCCGGAGGTCTGGGACTGATCAGCTGAGGCAGGGTGGGTGTTCACCTCAGAAGCATTCTGTCTCGAGGAGTGAGGGCTGTATCTCTCCCTGCATTGTCGTTCTCAAGTGTTGTTTGGTGGGGGAGGAGCCACTGGAACAGAAATTTGCAGTCCCTCAGAGGCAGGGTCATATTATCACGTAACTACTCACTTACGTCAGATGTAGAGGCATCTGTTATTCAGATTACGACTGGCAAGGAATTATTTGGAAAGGTTTAGGGGCATTTGCTGCCTCTTCTTCCCAAGCTGCACCCCCATAGACAGATAGGTAGGTACGTAGATAAAGAGGTAGTTTGATAGATAGAAAGATATATAGACAAACAGACAGACCTTTATATAGTGCCTTTCCAGAGCTCAGTGCGCTTCACAATCAAACAAGGAAAAATCACAATAACATACATCTCGGATCAATTATAATCAACAATATTAAATCACCAGCATCACACATGCTCTCCACAGCCTCTGCTCCCACAGTGACAACCTCAGAGCACACTAGTGTGAACAGGTAACAGACAGGGTAACCCTCCTGTCTGCTTTTAGGTCCAAATCACCTTTAGTCTCAAGTTCTGGGGGATTCAAACTGTGAACCTTATGCTAACATACCCAAATGTACAGGCTCAGATAATATTCTCTTCAGGGGGATGCAATATATCTTTTGCCTAAGGGCACCTATCCAGGTATCCAAAATGAAACCGTAAAACTTTATAAGAGAACTTAGGTATATTACCTTTTACCAAGCTTAGTAACACCATCAAGCCCTTGAACAGTTGTCAGACTTAATAATATAGGCACTCCACATGCAGAAAGAAAACTGGAAGACCCAGGCTGCATCTTAAAGAATATGTTTATTAAAAGTTGATAAAAACAGTAAGATAAAATACAGAACAAATATCAAAGAGCATCACAATCACATAAAAGAAAAAAGGAAAACTACAGAACCTTCTACCGTAATACATTTAGATATTTTCTATCTAATGTATTACCTCTGTAAGTACAGTTAAATTAGAGATCTTGTTTCTTAAGAGCCCAAAAAGATATGACAAACATTTCAGACACAAGTATCGGTTTAACCTCTGTGTCTCCACACCCCTTCTGTGAGTCATCTAGCTCCTTCTTTTAGAATATAAAATTACAAACATGATTCCCTACCAGGAGGTATTTTAAATAATGTGAACATCAGCAAAAACCCATTTCCCAAATTATGAGTCTTTGATCAACCAGTTCCTTTGAGGTTTACAACCCTGCAGTTCATCACCCAGGTGTGAGGTAACCAACAGGAATCAGCTAAATTATGTTTTTCCTGATGTAATAAAATGTATATTTAGTTTCCACCTTCAAAAGCATGAGGTCATAAAAAGGCCATAAAATGCAATTTCTCAAGAAGTTAATTGTATTACAGAGATCTCCTGGTCAGTGTAATACATCCTGTGATTTCAGCTGCTGACACCTTGTAACTTAAAAGGGCCAAATTTCACAGACTGACATTTCATACACTGACCATTTATTTATAATATCAATGTCATACAATAATCATAACCAGCTGGCCAAGCATCACAACCAGTACCTATCAGTCACTGGAAAAAGTCTGTCTAAACAGCCAGGTCTTGAATTTGGATTTAAAACTTTCAGCTGTTGGGGCAGAACGAGTTCAACTTGGGACAATATTCCATTGCCTTGGGGCTGCAACGGTGAACGCTTGATCCCCAGGAGATTTCAGTCTCACTGATGGGATAGTTAAAAGTCCCTAGGATTCTGAGCAAAGGACGCTGCTGCTCCTAGAATCATCCTGACGGGTTGCCAGCAGCTTGTAGATGTAGAGGGTGCCCAGTCCCTTTATGGCCTTTTAAACCAGCAGAAGAATTTTAAACTCAGAACACCATCTTACAGGCAGCCAGTGTAACACTTGCAAAGTGGGAGTAATATGATTGGATCTCGGAAGTTTCAGTTAACAACCTGGCTGCTAAATACTGAAGAAGCTGGATTTGGTGATACTGAGCAGCAGGCAGACCAATATAGAGCATGTTGCAGTAGTCCGTTTGTGAGGTAATGAAAGCTTGCACTAGTGTGCACAGGTTGCTCTGGTCAAGGAAAGGACACAATCAGCTACGTTCTTTAAGTGATAAAAAACATTATGAATGACAGAAGAAATTTGTAACGTTAGCGCCAGTTGTTTGTCAGAAATCACACCTAGACTGCGAACCTCATCCTTTAACTGCCGATCTGTCCTGTTAAAGGACAGCTGTCAAAAACAGGGGCTCCCACCCCCAAAAAGCTTACACCCTTGTTTAGCTTTTTACAGTAAGAGCGGCATTTTTGTCGTGCCGCAACTTACTGTATTTTAATGCCGAAACGTCCACAGCCCGGAAGTATGCGGCAAGAGAAAAACACCACTTTTACTGTAAAACGCTAAACCGGGGGCTAAGCTTTTCAGGGGCAGTAGCCCCTGTTTTCTGCAGCTTTCCTTTAATAACTGAGAAAATAAAATTATTCTTTTCTGCACATACCAGGTGACCTGGGCCCACCAGAAGCAACTTGGGTTTGCTAGAGTTGAGTCTGAGCCAGCTGGCATTCATCCAGTCCCTGATTTCCAAGGTAGCATTTTCAACTACAGACATTGGATTACTGTAGAGGGAGGTGTCACAAATGCACTTCGCAGGTCAGGCCGTCTTCTCCCACAGTGCCAGCCGCAGAGTGCAATAGTGTGAACAGGTAACAGACAGGGTAACCCTCCTGTCTGCTTCGGAATCACCTTTGGCCTCGTTCTGGAAGGATTCAGATTGTGAACCTTATGCTAGCGTACCTAAATGTACAGGCTCAGATAATATTCTCTTCGGGGGGGATGCAATGTATCTTTCACCTAAGGGCACCTAACCAGGTATCCAAAATGAACCCTATTTAACTCTATAAGAGACCTAGGTATTTCTTACCTTATTAAGCAAGTTCAGTAACACAATCAAGCTTTTCAACAGCTGTCAGACTTAAACACAGGTACCTCACATGCAAAAAGAAACTGAGAAGACACCCAGGCAGTATTTCAAAGAAAAGGTTGTTTACTAAAATATGATAAAAACAGGTAAAATTAAACACAGAACAATATATCACATCTTACAATATTGTAAAACAAGAAGGAAGTTACAGAACAAAACACTCCTACCACAAATACTTAATTTCTTCTATAAGTATTACCTTGTAAGTGCTGTTTAAGTTAGAGAACTTCTGTCTCAGAGCCCAAAAATCATGTGTTACATATCCCAGTTACAGGATTAATTTTCAAGATCCCTCTCCCCACCCCCTTTTGGTGAGTCAGCTAGCTCCTCCCTTAGAATCAATTTCTGACATAGTTGTCCCTGAGGTCTCTGTAAGTCTTTACTTTGAAAAATCTGTAACTAGCCATTTCCCAAATATGACAATCTTTAATCAAACATTTCTCTTTGAAGTCCCTCTGTTGATTTCCTGGTGCTAGTGTGATCTGAGGGTTTTACGACTCTTCACACACTTCCGGCTATGTGCTAAAATGAGAGGAACCAGCCCAATTACCTTTCTTCATGCAACATCATAAAACTCACATTTAGTTTCAACTTCAAAAGCATGGGTAGGTCATAAAAGGTAATAAAATGCCCTTCTGGATGTCTTAATTAAATGGTTCTTCTGGTCAGTTTAATGACATCCTGTGGTTTCAGCTTCTGACCTTGAAAGTTAAAGGCCAAATCTCTGACATACTGACATTTCATACACAGACCATTTATTTATAATATAAATATCATACAGGTAACTAGAATAAGGGGCAGAGTGTCACAACTAGGGTTTGCTGGAGTTGAGTCTGAGCCAGCTGGCACTCATCCAGTCCCTGATTTCCGAGGTAGCAATCTCAACCATAGACATAGGATTACTGTAGAGGGAGGTACAGTACAACTGGAGAGGGGGTTATAGGGGCACTGAAAATCTGGATCAGCCCAGGTACTACAGCATGAACAATGGCATATGAATGGGTATGCTTTCATTGGAAGCTCAGGCTCTCCTCCGGTGTGTGCTGAGGCACAAGGCCGCAGGTAGAGTACTCTTCAGCCTACACTGATAATTGCCTGTATCTCCTAATGAAAACAGCACTGTGGAGTTTGTTACTGCACATACAGTATAAAATGACCAAGTATTAAAACTGTTGATTTAATAAAAGAGGCACCATGTGTACATGAATATTTATAGGCACAGTAGGTAAGTTAGTTTATCCAGTGATGAGGCAGTATTTGTGGCGGACATCTTGTTCCATGTTATAAATAGAGGATATACAATGGCCTGTGTTCAAATATGCCATTTATTTCCATGAGTGAGGGGGACCATAACTCACAAGTGGCATAGCCACAAGTGAGTTATGTAAGTCCCATCCCCTCCATGAATGGAAATAAATGGCATATTTGAATACAGGCCATTGTATGTTCTATATATACAATGGTCTGTGTTCACAAACAATTGTATAAAAAGAGGAGCTAGCCGCCCCTTGAAAACTGTTGTGCAGGCAGGATCTCTTCTCCAAAAGTACAATTCTCCCTATTTAAAGAGCAACTATCTTGGTTCCTGCCATGAGAAGCCCAACTGAAGCTTACCTGGGCAGAAGTCCTAGGATGCCCATATGTAAATTTTTAATAGCCTCTATTTTAGAAGGAAGGGATTGTATTTTGGCCGTAGAGTCGGAGTTGCGCTGATCCTTCCACTTCCGATAGCACTTCAGTCTGTGATCTGCTCCTTCTGCTCCACTAAAGCCAAGAGCATAGTTTTGATGTCATGATTTGCAGATTGTGGGGCACGCTTCCATAGGAATGAATGGGGCTGTCTTTAAGTTACATTTACATTGTTTAGATGGCCATTTGGAACAAATCATGGCCACCGCTTAACTAACAAAGTCATTGTTAGTTAAGTGGTGGCCATGACTTGTTCCAAATGGCCATCTAAACAATGTAAATTTAACTTTAAAAACAGCCCCCATTCATTCCATTGGAAGCGCTCCCCTATGCTCTACAAATCATGACATCAGAAAACGTATGAGCATGGGGGCGGATCGCGGACTGAAGTGGTATCAGGAAGTGGAAGGGATCAGCACGGCTCAGCTCTGCAGAGCCAAAATACGATCCCTTCCCTTCTAAAACAGGAGCTATTAAAAATTTAAATACGGGCATCCTAGGACTTCTGCCCAGATAAGCTTCAGTTGTGCTTCTTAGGGGGGAGGGGGGGTAGTCAGAAAGCCTAAGAAAGTTGCTCTTTAAAGTAATACAGATGGGCAGTAGCTTGGAGAATTGAAGGGGCAGAGAGAGAGAGAGAGAGAGAGAGAGAGAAACTGTCCCTGCCTGTTTTTTCCTGCCCTCACATTGAAAACTATTCTGAAATGCCCAGCATCCAAAGTACTTTGCAGGCTGTACCTCCTACCCAGAAGTACTGTGGTTATGCAAATGCTAGAATTTATCTTGTTTGCAGCAGTAGGTCAGAAACCAAGCATGTGTGTCATGCTTATGTAACAGACCCCTTTTTGCTCACAATCAGCTGGGCTGCCCCGGCATCCTCAGGGATCCTCATCATACCTCCCCCAGGGGCCGGACCTGAGTCCTGACTGGATTTCCTACAGTGCCTTAGTGCCTCCACCCGGGGCCATGGTGCTGCCTCCTATAGGAAAAACAGCTTAACCCCCCACCCAGGAACAATAGTAGATACCCCTGATGACTGCCCCCTCTGGCCCAGTTACATCCACACTCCCTCCCCACAATAACGGTAACAAAAGCACAAACACATAGGGGTAGGTGACCCACAATAATCCCTCTTTATTTAATACACTTCTACTATAGATGGAGGTGACAGCTATCCCCTTGATCCTCCACAACATTAAAGCGCACACACCCTGTAGGATCTCTCCCACCCCTCCCCTGGGTGCACCCAGAACACTCCCAGACAGTGGGTACTCACTGCTGCTAGTCTGCAGGCCTGCCATCTCTTATTGGGGCCCTTGCCAACAACACGAGTTCAAAAGAGATAAGTCTGGCGTGGGGGAAAACTCTCCCCTGACCCTGCTGGCAGATGCAACAATAGTTTCCCCAGAGCTACAGCTAGGGGCACTCACAGTGACCTTACAGGGTGAAGACACTCGCTCTCCACGATACTGCAGTCCATGAGAGTGAGGCACTGTTGTTCACCTGCTTGGCCTTTCCAGCTTCACCTGAAGGCCTTTGTATACAGATTTCACCAGGCAGGCCTGTTAGTCATTCTTCCTCTGCACGGGTCTCACACTGGGGACAGTAGCTCAGTCCCCTCAGGGAGGGCCTTGCTGCCCTAGCCCTGCTCTCCAGGATTCTCCCTGGCAGAAAACTCTGACCCCTATTAGGCAGGGTCCCCAAGGCCCAATGCTGATGATCGCTGGGTCTTCCAGTCCAAGCAGTCAGCTCCAGTGCCCTCAGGGAAAGAAAACCCTTCAGCCTTTCCTGCACTGCAGAAGCTGCTGCCTTCCTCCTGCTCCTTCCCTTAGTTCAGTTGCTGGGGGTGGAGAGGTGCAGCCAGAGAGCACCTACCTGGCAGGCAGCCTTAGTCGTTGGGGTTTCTCAGGTGGGGCTTATGGTTTCTCCTCTCCTGGCTCTCTCTCCCCCTCCTCTCAGCTTGCTCTCCTTTCTTCTCCCTCCCAAAACTCGTACCCTTCTGCCTTTTAAACCCCTAGCCCCAGTCCCTTTCCCATTGGCCTTCGGACCCCTTATGACCTCCATACTGCCGGTGGGAAATTTTCCAGCAGCCTTAGGTCACCTAGTATACGTAGGGGCTGCCATCTTTGTTTTCTTGCCCCAGCCTGAAGGACCCCAGGGCCCTCTGAGTGATTTAGCCTGCAGACCGGGCTAAAATGCTTTTATCCCATGACTGGAGCTGGTCTGGTCACAAGGTGCCCCTTCCCCGGCCCCTCTGCTCGCTTGGGGGCTGGGGAAACCCTCCGTGGTTGGGTGGCCACATGGCTGTGGGCGGAAAAGGAGCCTAGTCCCTTTAAATTTCTTCGGCGGTCCTCATGCATGCTCAGAGTGCATGGGACCGCCATTTTAACCAAAAAACCCTACTTTAGTTCGCATGGCCCTGAGCCTCCAATTTAGCCCCTAGCCAAGCCCAGGACTGCATGACTCCCCACCTGATGGCCTAAATCCCACCCCAGCCTCAGTTTAGCCCTGAGATGGGTGAGGCCCCACGGAAGCTGCGGCATCGTCGGCCCGAGAGGTCGCCGGGCACGATTCCCACCAGCACCACCAGGCACAGCAAGTGAGGGGGAGAAGTCTGGGGGCACAGCCAGCGCCACAAAAGGTAAGCCCGTTTTGGGGGGCTTACACTTATTTCTAGGCTATGTCTCTGAGTGAAAACGAGTGGGCAGTTGTGAGTGAGTGGGAGGGTGAGTGTGAACTGTGGGTCATTTGTGTCCTGGCACTGGGAGGTTCACTACAAAACAAACAAAGGAATCCATAGCTTGGCCATGTAGAGTAAAGCTACAAACAGTACTGCGTCACCCAAATCATTTTGTTTGCAGCATCAGGTCCCAAACTGAGTATGCCTGCTGTAATCTGCTAGCACGACTGTGATTAAAAAAAAAACAGGTGGTTGCAAATGAGTACTTGCAAAGCAGGGTGGAGAGTGAGTGTGAACTGAATTGTAGGGCACTAAATCTTGGTACTGGGTGTAGATTGATGAGAATGTAATGAGTCCATAGTGCAGAAAGATAGCATAAAGATACATAATATATTTTAAATATAATCTGTGAGGTTCTGAAGTCAGAACTGTTGGGAAGTGGGGAAGCAGGGACGCGACATGGTAACTTTAAACAGACAAATTGTATTGGCTACTATTGTTTGCAGTTGTGCCATGAGATTGGCCAGAATAGTGTGCCAATCAAGTTGAGTGACATTTTTTAGTTACAGAATGACGTAGGCAAGTGAAAACTAAATGGTGTTATTTACCCACTGGGTCAGTAACACCGTTTATTTTTCACTTACGGCAGACGCTTAGGAAAATAATTGATTTATCTGAACAGTGAGATTCCAACATACATTGTATACATACGGAATAAGGCATAACGGGGATTATGCTTCTGTATGTTAATGTACTGACAAGTGGGTTGGAATCAAGGGTGAGTGTCTTCAATTGCAAGAAAGTACATTGACAATCTTGTTCCATTTTATATATTGAAGTAATTAACTTTTGCAAGGGTAGCACCATCTTAGATGAGACATGAAGTTTTGCAAGCTTGTTTTTTATCCATGAGCTTTGCCACTCTTTAGAGTGTGCTTTCATTAGGCTAAGTTGCTTAAAAAGCAAAATAAAAATATGGTTAATCACTTTATTGCCCTCTGATGTGCTGAAATTGAGTGTGTTGCCCTTTGATGACTGTGCTACTTAACTGAGGCACTTGAAATCCTTTTGTATCCAGCATACTGACAAAGGCTGCAAACCCCTGCTTGCAGTGTGCATTCCATTTTGTAATCACCACTGGACAGTAGGGTCGCAAAGATTTACGCTTCACAGACTGCAGCTATAGTTCAGCTTCAGCTTTCAAAACATAATTATATATCTTCACAAACATACTGAGCAGATCAAGGTTATTCAAGTCAGCTCCAATAATACAGTATTGGTGCTCAGGAGACTTTAGCATTTAGTGCATCATGGTCTAAGAGCATTAACCCCTAAAGCTGTTACAGTCAGACAGCTGATCTGTGACCTGCATGCTGGCTTCGGTTACCAACTAATATAGTCACTTTAATTACTGTGTTTGCAAACATAAATGGAAAAGACTACATTCTTCATGACAAACAGAATATCCATCTAAGTCAGGGATAGCATTAGATGCAAATTTTATTTTTCTGCAAAGTCAGCTTTTAAATACCAAGTACATGATGTCTGAGGAACCTACAGTAGTTTGTAGACTAGAGTATGAATGACTTAGAGGTCGGCCACTGCTAGGAACTATGTTTAATGAGCCTCTAGATGGATCCCTGCAGGTTAAATAACCAAAGAAATGCCATATAATTTAGGGACTTATTCCCTGTGTCCCTCCCCGAATGTTTAAATAAATATGATGTGCTACAAAATGTGTTGGTTGCAGCAGTATATCTTTTGCCTGGGGACAGCTACAATAATCTGTCATATTTGGCAGAGTCATCCAGGGCAGCATATAAATATATGTAAAGTATTCTCAGTGTTACTTTTCACTGCTAGGGCTGGGAGAGCAGGATTTCTGTGTTCCAGTTATAAAATCTTTGGAACATGGATGAGTGACTTTGTTTGGTGTACTAGAATCACTGATCCTGGGACCAACATGGTGTCTAGAAATGCTTAGAAATTGGTAAGAGAATTCTAGCTTTTCAGTTGGCCAGGACACCGATCTTAGTGGGTGGGTATTTTTCAATAGAGTCCACTAAAAAACAAGTTCCCATTCAGGGTGCCCCATTGCTTGGGATATTGTTGGGCACCCAGATTTTCAAACAGAGCAGCTGCCATATTTTCTGCCTCACTAACAGGCGACCGGGCGAGGCAGCCCCCACCCGAGAGAAGTCACATCCCCCACAGACCCTGTAGCAAACTATCACAAAGCCACTAATATTTGAATTGAATTTTTTTTTAACAAAAAAAACATCTTTTCTTTCTGTTACCACAATACCATCATTACAGCTCCACTGCACAGCAGTCTGAAGTCTGCGGTCTCGCTGCGAAGCGTGACAGGGTAACAGTGGCTCTCTTCCCGCTTGTCACACAAAAAAATAAAACCCCTATTCCTTTTGTACCTGCATTTTTTGTTCTTTTGTTGCTGCTTTGCTGGACCTCTCCCAAAACATTTTTTTATTTGGTTTTTGTTAACCAGGTAAGTGCACTAGCCAGAAAGACTATTTTCAGGCACGACCCAGGAGAGTACAGGCACAATAATACAAAACTTCAAAGAGAATATACATGAAAACTAAACTTTTACAAGAGGAAATATTCACATAACAATGGAAATATTGACAACAGGTTTAAAAGGAGGCAAACAACGCATACAAAAAATGAAAAACAACAATAATGTTACAAAAGGTGATATTAAGTCAATACATACATTTTAGGAGATAATGTAAAATGCTAGTGGTGTGAATATCGACAGGCTGAGAGATGAAGAGGGACTTGAGAGATAGGTAAGAGGAGTAGGGAGGTGGTGGTGCAGGCAGCATGGACTGTGATTAAAAGGGGGGTTAAAGAAGAGGGGATAGATTAAGAATGTACTGGAGAGGGAAGGGGAGAGATAGAGGATGCAGGAGTAATTGATAGGAGAGGAGACTGAAAGGAAGTGCTACAAGAGGGGTGGACCACTTACCGCTGCCAACAGAGCGGGGGGAGGGATTTTGGGGTAAGGACTACAGCAGTTTGAAACAGGAGCAGATATGGGATGAGATGAGAGGGTGTTTTAATTCTCTCTTAAAGGAGTAATGGGAAGTCGATTGACGAAGTTTTAGAGGGAGTGAGTTCCAGAATTGGGGCGCATGGTGGGCATAGGCACGACTGCCTTTTTTTGTACGGTGTCTAGGGATGAGGACAGGAGCATTTTCTGCGGAACGTAGTGCATAGTTAGTTTTCTGATTGGGAAAGAGACAGGCCAGATGTTTGGGTGTTTGAGACCTAATAATGTTATCAGTGATGGATCCAAGTGCAAAAGACCTTAATTCTTTAGGCAGGAGCCAGCCAAGATCCGAGTAAAGAAGGCATTGATGTTTCAGCCTGGGGGAGCTGGAGGCAAAACGACAGATGTTATTATAGGTTACATCCCACTTACGAAGACATGAGTAACCGGTTAATGCATATATAGGGACTCCATAGGTGAGAGAGGGAAGTAATATACCACGGGCAATTGAAAGTCTAGCAGAGGGAGTGAGAGCATAACTAGTCCAGTAGGCAGTCCCTAGCTTAGAGTTTACCTGCTTGCAGGTAGATTGAATATGAGGGTCAGAACTCATGCATGGGTCTAGGGTGACACCTAGATATTTAAATGATGTAACCACGCCAACTGATGTGCCATCAAGGGAGGAGACAGTTAGTTGAGTTTGGACATGGTTGAGCTTGGCACTAGATCCGAATAGCATGGCTTGGGTCTTTGTTTTAGTTAGAACAAATTTATGCTCTGCAAGCCACAGTTGGATAAGTTGATAGTCACAGGAGAGATTAGCATTTATTTTCTCAATGCTGTTTGAGCTTGAGTATAGAACAATGTCATCTGCATAAAGTAAGGAGGAAGTCCTATGGAGATTTGCAGTAATGCTATTGATAAAGATGGAGAATAGCAGAGGACCTAAGATAGATCCTTGAGGTACTCCAATATTTATGGAGACCTTGTCTGAGAGGGTAGAGTTGAATTTCACGTGTTGAGACCTATCAGACAGGTAACTGTCAAAACATTTTACGACATGTGGTAAGAAGCCTAGAGAGTTCAGGGTGGAGGATAGAGTGGGATGGTCAACTAGATCGAAGGCTTTGGTCATATCTATGAAAACAGCCCAAGTGAGCTTTCCGGAGTCCATAGCCACTAGGGTGTCAGACAAGAATTTGAGGAGGGCAGTTGTCGTACTATGTCCCTTGCGAAACCATGTTGAGCATCAGTGAAAAGGTTATGCTGCTGGAGAAAGGAAGTGGTTTGGGTGGCCACAAGCTTCTCAAGAATTTTACTGAGAACAGAGAGGATAGCAGTGGGTCTGTAGTTAGATGTGTCAAGCAAATCTCCCTTTTGTGTACCAGGGTGACATACGCAGTTTTCCAGATCTTTGGGACAGTGCTGCTACACAGCGAGAGGGTAAAGATCCTAGCCAGGGGAGTGGCTATATAGGGGGCTCCAATCTTAGGAGCCTAGGTTCCAAGTTATCAGACCCAACTGCTGCATTATCGGAGATGTTTCTTAGAAGTCGGAGAACTTCACTCTTTTGTATAGCATTGAAATGGAGAGTAGGTCCTGAGACTTTTGCAGGGGAGATAGGGACAGGTGATGTGGACAAGGTGACAGTGTAAGAAGCGAGGTTATCAAATTGCCTGTTGAAGAAGTTCGCAATGGTGTGGGGATTGTTGCAGTGGATGCCATCCAGAGACATATTATTTGGGGTGGAGGGCTGGCTAGACCCAAGGAAGAATTTTGATATGTGACCAGAATTTTTTAGGGTCACCCTGGGAGTCCATAAGAAGGTCTATACAGTATGAACTTTTGAGCCTGTCTGATTTCCTTTTTACATGCATTTCTCGTGGCTCTATAGGCATTAAAGTCAGAGGGAGAACCAGAATTCTCATAGAGAAGCCATGTCTTATCCCTTAGCCTTAGTTTAGATAATAAGTCAGACTTTAACCACCGGGACCGTTTATTTCTAACCCGCCTGGTCACAAGTTGACAATGGGATTCTTGTAATGCAAGGAATTTTGACAAGAAGATGTTTAGAACAGTATGAACATCGGTTGTACTATAGAGAGGGCTCCAGTCAATATAACGCCCGACGTTCTGTCCTGGTCCCAGTACATCCAGTAACCACATGGCGCTTCAGTAAAATTTATAGTAAGTAGTAGTAGTAAGTAGTAAAAATGTTTTTATTTATACAGGCAGAAGTTTATGACAAGCAATACATTCTTTTCGCCATAGGTCTTATACAAGGCCTGTTTTTATGGTGGTCCTGTAGCTATTACGAATTTAGATTCTTTAAACGTTCCAAAATACATGCAAACAGTTTATGCAGTTTATAATTGAATGCAAAAAAAATTGAAAGAGTCTTAAAAAAAATAAAACGCTCTCCAGTTCTGTGCCATCAGGAAGACAGACGAAAAGAGTGTTTCCCCCAACCGTGCTCGTATGCTTGGGGAGTGGGGAGCAGTAACCATGATTAACCATGACAACGAGGTCAACAATTAGAGCTATGGAGGCTCCACTGGGACAAGAGTCCCTACTTAACAAGAACAGTATTCAAATGAGGCGGAGGGACTATTTTATTATAAATTAAAGCAAACATTACATATAAAATACACTAGTCCATTTTCTAAGCAGAATAATACCCTCCAGGGTGGGCGGTATTGGTCAATACCAGACCTTCCCTCCACCTGTGTTGTCAGGCCTCATTACGCCCCTGGGCAGTTCGGTGTTGCCCAAGACTGTCCACCCTGTTGGGTATTATTGCTTACGGATACACTGCCTGATCTGCACTGTTGTGAGCGGGGCAGATGAGTTGCATGGTACAGGTCTGGTAGTGTAAACAGACTGTGGAGCATTGTAAGTTGCTCTATTGCTGCTCAGAGCGATCACTGGTTTGTTGGGGACCTGTACTGGTACAGGCATTTTTTGCTGGCATGTAAACACACTGCTTTGCCTGTACTGGTGCAGACCCACAGTACCCCACACCACCCACACTATCTTGTAGTGTCTCATGACACCCTGTGCCAAATGTGATCAAAAGACTGGGTGTTGAAATTACCCTGGCACTAGGAAGTTGGCGAACCCCACAGTACGATGCTGCCAGGAAATAGTTATACTGCTGCTGGGGATTATCAAATGTTCTGGCTTTTTTATTCACTGCATTCCTTCAACAGCACCTCCCCCCATACCAGTGGAAATGTGGCTGGCAATGGAGAAAGTTCAGTCTGAACCACAGACTAACCCTGCCCTGATACACAGCACCAGCTGTGTAAGCAGCCATCTGGAACGATGTGGGTGGAGTAGCAGAAAAACAGAGGAGACCACAACACAATGCCCAAGGTGGTGTAAACGGGCCTTAGGACTCCTTATATCCCGTGATCAAACACTTAAGGAGAAGGTGTAAAATGTGCCCTCTGAGCAAGTGGTGAAGGACATCATTTCCTCAGGTGGCATGCCCTGCATTGTCAGCTGCGTTTCCACTGTGGGGGAAGGGAGGTGCTGTCAAAAGATTGCAATGAATAAAAAAAAGCCGGGACATCTGGATAATCCCAAGCAGCAGTATAACTGTTGTTCCCTGGTAGCATCACACTGTGAGGTTCACTAATTTCCTACTGCCAGGGTAAGTTCTGCCCTCCCCCACAGACTGAAGCAGTAGGAAGGGAGGACCCGTTTGGAGGAAAATCCGTCAGGGAGCAGGTTAATGGGATCAGCAGAGAAGTAGAGGACAAGGGGGATGGGAGCAAGGGTTGCAGAAAGAGAGGGGAAAATGCCATCAACACAGCAATGGAATTACGGCAGTGGCCATCGGTGTGCCGCAACCAGTTCGACAAGGTGGCGAACTGGTTGTTGGAATGCCATATATTCACAGTGTTGCACTGGTGTTGCCCTCCCCCCCCCCGTAACCCCCCCATGAGGTGATTATATAATGCTTCAGGGGTGTGGGTGGGGGAAAAGCCTCCCTAGGTGGGGGGTACGCGGGGAAAGCACCCTGCAAACAGCCAGGATGTGCCCCGGTACTTTGGGCACCATGGCAGTCGGGTGGCACAATTGCCGGGCGACATGGTTGGCATCAGCATTTTGGTGTTGCTGTACTGTTGGTCAGCGATCTGGGTTTCACACTGACATAGTGGAACCCAAGTGGAGGAAGGGAGTTTGCAGGCAGCGCTGGGCTGAATTTACACTAATACAAAGTACGCCTGTGCATAGGGCCTTGTGTTCTTGGGGGGGGCTCATGTCAGCCGTTTTGTGTGTACATGAATGCATTGCTTTTTATTTTTTTGTTTGCTAGATGTCGGAGCCAGGTCCTCAGTCATTTGCCCGCTGTGGTAGGGGTTGTCTGATCATCCATATTCTTTAACAGTTACCACTGCCCAGCAACCGACCACTGTCCTGTTCTGCCATTGCCTGCTTCCAGCACTGCCCTCTGTTTAGAAACATAGAAACATAGACTTTGATGGCAGATAAGGACCGCTTGGCCCATCTAGTCTGCCCATTTCCCTACCTACAGGATAGGCCATAGATCCTAGTTAACCAACAGCCTATTTCTTCCTACCCCCCACAAGAATTGCCTTATGTCTGTCCCATGCATTCTTGAATTCTCCCACAGTTTTAGACCCCACAACCTCCTCAGGAAGGCTGTTCCATGCATCCACTACCCTCTCTGTGAAATAATACTTCCTCACATTGCCCCTGAACCGCCCTCCTCTATCTTTAAATTGTGTCCCCTTGTTCTTGCAAGTCTCTTTTTCTGAAAGATGCTACCCTCTTGGACTTTGTTGATTCCACTGAGGTACTTAAAAGTTTCTATCATGTCCCCCCTCTCCCTTCTTTCCTCAAGGGTATACATATTAAGCTCCCTTAGTCTCTCCTCATACTGCTTCTCCTGCAGACCCTGCACCATTTTAGTTGCCCTCCTCTGGACTACCTCTATTCTGTCTATGTCCTTGCAGAGATGGGGTCTCCAGAACTGGACACAGTACTCCAGATGGGGTCTCACCAACTGTCTGTACAGAGGGATAACAACTTCCTGTTTTCTGCTGCTGATGCCTCTCCCTATACATCCCAGTATACCCCAGCCCTCCCTACTGCCTTCTCACATTGCTTGCTAACCTTAAGGTCATCTGATATGATTACACCCAGGTCCCTTTCCGTTTTGTTGTTGTTACTACTCCCCCCACCCATTGTGTATTCTTCCCTGGGTTCTTGTTTCCCAGGTGCATTATTTGCACTTCTTGCATTGAATCCTAGCTGCCATACTTCTTACCATTCCTCCAACCTTGCCAAGTCCCTTTTCATCCTTTCCACGCCTCCTTGTGTATCAACCCTGTTGCAGATCTTTGTGTCATCTGCAAAAGGCATACTTTCCTTCCAGTCCCTCTGCAATGTCACTGATGAAGACATTAAAGGACTGGACCCAATACTAAACCCTGCGGTGGCCCACTAGCAACCCTCTTTCTTCAGAGGTGGACTCCATTTCACAATTACCTTCTGTGTCCTGTTGTGCAGCCAGTGTTTTACCCAGGCTACCACCCTGGGACCCACTCCCAGGCTGGTTAATTTGACTATTAATCTTTTGTGTGGGACTGTGTCAAATGCCTTGCTAAAGTCTAGGTAGGCCATGTCCACAGCCCCTCCCTGGTCTACTACTTTGGTCACCCAGTCAAAGAAATCTATTAGATTCGTCTGACATGACCTTCCTGCTGTGAATCCATGCTGTTTATAAAATTGTATTGCTATTGCATGTGCAGTTTAGGGGGTAAGGGATGACTGTAGAGGTGGTAGCCAGTTTTTCAGTTTTGGTACCATTTGCCAAGTTGCCTTCTGATGGGTGAGGCATCCATTTCTCTGCCACATGCATTCAGGTGTGGAGTGGAGAACAAGATCGGTTGGGCTGAGGGAGCTCAGGGAAATGAGTGAGTGCATGATAGGAAGCATTTGCCTGACATCTGGAGAAGGGAGTAATCTGCTTTGAGTGAAGAAGAATTGGGACTGGAGTCAACAATACTTCTGCACTGCCTACCAGATGAGTGCCATCCACGGAGAACAGATTGAGCACGCGCCCTGGGACCTGCAGTGAGAAAGAGTGGACAGAGGAGCATGTGTGAGTACCACAGGCATCCACCGCGACAGTCAAGCAGAGCTGGAGCAGGCCGCACAGATACCGGTAAGCACTTGAGGTCAGCCTAGAGGACTGGACCAGATGGCTGACAAAAGGGGTTGAAAGCCTAGTAGCCATCATTGGTCAGAGAAGTCTGAAGAGAAGTGAGGATCAGTTTTGGAGGAGGAGGAGGAGACAAGGGAGCAGGTGCAGCCAGTGTTTGGTCTTGGAGTGAAAAAACTCGGTCAGTGTTTCTTTTCAAAAGTCATCAGGTATTGTTGTTTTGAAAGTCATTAAATATTGTTTTTGTCATGCTCTCTGATTCATAATACAGTATTACCAACCACAAAAACTTTTGTAGGGAGCACTAGCAGGAGGAATAGATAGAACACAAACCACAAATATAAAAGCAAATGCAATGTCTGTGTCACTGGAAAAAAATGTAAAAAGAACTCAGCAGCACAGTTAAAAGAAAATGCACGATTTGCAAAGCCATTGTAGCCGCTGGTAATAGTTTCAAGTTAGGATGTTAAAAATGCAGTCAGGATATAGGATTTGTGTGTCTCTCCCCCCCCCCCCAAAAAAAAAACGAAACAGATGTGCATGCTTACTGAAAGGCCTGGGTGCTTTGCACAGATTAAAGAATGAGCAGAGAAGTTAGTGAAAGATGAGCACACCAGACGCCCAGGCTCAAAAGGTAGCGATGCTGTCACAAAGTATTTATTGCAAAAGTGCATACAAAACTTGCAGTTCGACTGCCTGAATATATCCCTGTGCTTCAAGGATGATACTGTTTTGTCAGGGGGGTGCCACGTTACAGTACAAGTTAGGATGTTAAAAATGTAGCCATGAATGATGTAGGACATGTGTGCCCCCACCCCACCCCATGAACCTGACTACCAGGGAGTGGGATGCTGCAATTGCTTTGATCAGTATGGTGATCGGGGGTTGGGGCCCATGTAATATACTTCTGATACATTCTACGGATCATAGTCATCAGAGGGTGGGAGGACACTAGCAGGAATTAGCAGCTTTTGCTCTTCAGTATGCTACCCTGTGCTGTGATAGTGGCTGTTCAGTGCTTTCAGAACTTCTGAATATACCATTGTGCCCTGTAGGAAGGAGAGATTCCTCATTTCCATAGGTACAGCAGTGTATTCTAGGTATATGTGCTGTTTGCTTAGCACTGTACACTGGAGGCCACAAAATATGGAATTGCACAAAAAGCCCAGGTTTTTTTTCGGGCCCCTTCTCTCCGGTCTACCCCCATCTGCTTGGGCTCACCCCAGCACCATTACCCTGGCATCCTCCTAGGACTTACTTTGCTTCCTGTGTTCCTCCAGAACTTCACCTATGTTGGGGGCAGCTGCAGGGCCTCCAGTATCTCCTCCGAACGCAGATCCGGTTGTGGGAGATAGTGCCCAAGTAGCCAGGTGTGGGGCCTGTGGGTAGATCAGCTTCATCAAGCCACTTGGGGTGGTTTTTCCTTGCTTTTCGAATTCCCCAGGGCATCGATGTAAGGGCTAACAAGCATCCGTGCATGCTAGTGTACATGGTGCATTGCCTGTCGCCGTCCTCGCATCCATGAGCTGCTCAAGCTGCATTGCCATCTGGTCACCCAGGTGGCAGTAATTGTGGCGGAGGTGGCTGCCCTCCCTCCCCATAGGAGGAGAGCATCCTCTGGGACGATTGATCCCGTTCTCCCTGGCCAGCCCCCGATGACCCGTGCTCTTCCCCAACATAGGTCGCCAGCACTGAGTGGTAGCACTACCACTGTGCCGATGGGCCAGCACTAAAAGCCCAGTTACAGATGTTGTTGCTGCAAATGGTGAAATCCTGGGTGCTCCCTGATGAAGAGTCACAGTGACTCGAGGCTCTGGGGATTTTTTCACCTTTTGCAGTAATAAACTTTGTAACTGGTCTTTTGGTGTGCACTGTATTTTTGTGCAACCCTGTATCTGCAGACTTTTTACATCAGCATCCTCTTGGTGTATAGTGCACGGTTTTGTGGTCTCCCAGCCACTGACTATAGTCCTGTCAGATCTTAAGGCGCAAAACTTGGTGAGGACATCACAAACAAGTTTAGCAAATTAGCAACACACTAACCTTCTGTGTCACTGCCATATGCTTAGATCTTACCTGCTGTACCCTCCTTTGCATTAATTGACAAATTACTTGTTACTTGCTTGATAATTGAGTGCTTGAATGAGAAAGAAGGCCTTAGCATTTTTCTTTTTTCTTTTCTTGAACCAGTGTGATAAACGGAACATTTTTGGGAGTCAGCTCAGGCAGGGGATGGACTGGGAGGATAAAAGTGCTGCTGTTGGAAAATGTACAGCGATAAGGTGAAGGCAAAGAAGGGATTCATTTTGCTTTATCCTTTCTTTATACATGTGGGGATTTTTAGTATATTTCCTTCTAGAATTGTATTACCAGTGCATGTTCCAAGTACACTTTAAAGGGACACTGTCAGCTTTGACTCGCTTTTCTCAAGAAATTTTAACCATTGTGCCTCTAGGCACATACTTTTCAAGCAAGTAGCACAGAATGCCTCGGTAGAGCCCAAAACGACAGCTTTTACCTAGTTTATTATTTTGTTGCATCAATTACCTTTCTGTCGGGTCCGCATGAAAGTTGCCGTCCACTGGAAGCATATCACTTGGGAGAACACGCGTCTGTTCGGGAGCACGGTCCCGAAGTTCACTTTTTGCCATGACCATGTTAGAAAGGCATCTATGTGATAAATCAACCACTAATTAAGCTTTTCTTGCCTTTGAATTACAAAAACGAGGGGTACTAATGCCACAAAATATAGTTTAAAATGTGGAGCCGGAATCTCGCGCATACGGAACAGCTGCCGGTGCCAAAATCCCGCGCATGCACAAAAGCAGAACACTCCTGCACATGCGCGGGATTTTGGCACCAGCAGATCTGCATGCGTGAGATTTCGGCTACCTAGACTTCAGTTTTAAGAGTTCTTTCAGAACCCTTTCTTCTGTGAAAGGACTAATATCAACTCCCCTATCCAGAGTGCTTCTATTGACTGGATTAGGTATCTCCCCCTGCTTTTCCATTGTGAATACAGCACAGAAGTTTTCGTTCAGTATCCCTGCTTTTTCACTGTCGCTCTCTGCCCAACCACCTTCCTCTTTATTCAGCCTCAGTATCCCTGCCTTACTCTTTCTTTGCTCCCTAATGTACCTATAAAAGGTTTTATCCCCCTTCTTAACCAAGTTGGCTATCTTTTCCTCGGTTTGGGCCTTTGCTATTCCGTCTGCGTTCCCCGCTTCCTTCTGCTTTAACTGGTACAGTTCTCTGTCCTGCTCCTTCTGTGTTTCTTTATACTTGACTCTAATGCGCATGACCAGAAGTGCAAGTTCCACATGTATAAAGGGAATAACACAATATCGAGTGCTCAGTTTGCTTTTTGAATTATATTAAAGGCATTTGTAGATAGAGGGGTGTGTTTCTCAACATTTGGCCATTACATGACCAAAAATCACAAGCTCGATCATGAATGAGCTCACCCGCGGCTCGGTGCCATTCCTGCTTGCGGAAGCACGCATCAGGGATGTACGGCAGACCGTGTCTAATATACTTGATTACAAAAAAATGCCATATCTTGCAGGCACTTCACAGTTAATCAGCATTAATGTTTTCTGCAACCTCACAGCTCCCTATACATGACTGCTATACAGGGGCAATAAAATCAGCTCCAAACTTGACAGTGTCCCTTTAAATAAAAAAAATCCAATGTTTTGGGTGTAGTGTAAAGACTGATCTTTTTGAGGGTATCTTAGTCATCAGGTCACACCATAGGAACTTCACCATCAGTGAAGCGGGATCCACACAAAAGATTTTCTAGTAGTACAACTGGGGCTGCCCACACCAACGTCACGTGACAACATCATCAATCCTATAAAGGTGTGAGCGGCCCAGCTCCCTCCTTAGCTCTTTCCCATTGTCGACTCCACTCGCATGTGTCTCCATATAAGCTCCATCGCAGTTCGCACCATTTTTGCCTATGCTTTTCTTTATCTTTGGGAATTTCTTTTTAACAAGAGATTCTTTTATCTTGTTTATGTTGAAAGTTAATCCTTCCAAAAAAGTTTCCCATGGTCACTCTTCCAGGGCTGCTGCCCCTGCTCAAACAAGACAACGGGCTGTACTCCCTCGACATGCAGGATGCCTACCTGCATATTTAAGTGTGTCCACCACACAGGCGGTTTCTCCGGTTTCTTTTTCAGGTCAAACATTACAAATTCAGAGTCTTGCCCTTTGGCTTATCTTCTGCACCATGGGTCTTTACAAAATGCTTGGCAGCCATAGCTGCAGTTCTCCGGCGAGAGGGCCTGTACGTCTTCCTCTATCTGAATGACTGGCTGTCCAAATCCTTGTCCAGGGATCAGCTTCTCTGAACCCTGGAGAGGACTTTCCAGTTGTTTCACTCCCTGGGTATCACTGTCAATCTGCCCAAGTCTGTATATCCCTTCCCAAAGGCTGTAGTATATATGGGTGGTTCTGGACTCAGTGCAGTGCAGAGCTTTTCTGCCTCCTGACAGAATGGAGTGCTTCATTTCCCATGCTCAGATAGTTGCACAGAACCATTATGTTTCGCAAGGGTTTACTTGAGGCTCCTAGGTCTTATGTCTGCGGCCATTGGCATGGTCCCCCTGTACCGGTTGAAAATGCAGGTGATCCAGTGGACCCTCTGGGTGCAGTTGGACCAGCACATGGATGACCGGGAACAGCCCTTGCTGGTGGTCTCTCTGGTCCAAAAGGTGCTCCAATGGTGGATGGATCCCCAAAACCTCTTAGGAGGGGTCCCATTCCTGATCTACTCGCCCCAGCAGATTCTCACTACAAAGAAAGTCCTGAGCCTGCACTTATACCAATGACCAAAACTGGACATTGTAATAAATTCAAAAGGCTCTATTGCAGTTGATTACCACCAGTGTACAGACGTGCTCACTGGCCACTACTAGCCCCAGCACTTCGGGTTCAACAACCCTTCGACAGGGGGTATGGTGAGTGGGAGCTAGCAACAACAGTTATTTATAGTGCATACAATTAAGTGTTAAATGAAATGACCAATGCTTCAGATAATGCTGGCTGGTAGGAGTAATTTACTCACCAGTTTTAAAATATAGTGAGTAAAACAAAATTGGGATATATACGAGTCCTGTAAATCTGGGAAAAAACTACTCCTTTTGAATCATCAGTTATGTTATGAAGCACACTATTCTTTGGAGTTTGGGGTATTTACAAATGTTGGGTGAGTACTGTTACTCATTAAAAACATCTTCTGAAGAGTATTTCCTAAAACGAGGTGAGTAAAACAGGTCAGTACACGCCTTATCTGGAACCCTGGAAATGACAGTTATTTACACCTCCTATACAACAACAACCACTTGTGATACAATTTAGTGCACAGCCATTGTTCTTAATTAACGAACAGTGAATAGATCAATTCTCACTACGGATGCCTCCGGCTTGGGCTGGGGTGCGCACCTGCGTCCCTTCCAGACCCAGGGTGCCTGATTCCAGATCAAGACTTCCCTCCATATAAACACCTTAGAGATGAGGGTGGTTCTGTATGCCCTGCAGGCCTTCCAGAGCCACCTCTCTCTGGGCCAGTTGTTGATTCATTCAGACAATCTCAGTGTGCTCTACTATATCAACAAGCAGGGAGGGACACATTCGTATGCCCTTTGCAGGGAGGCAGTGAGGGTCTGGTACTGGGCACTGGACCACAGCCTGGAACTCTCGGCAGGCCACGTCCCAAGCATACTGAACACTCTGGCAGACAGCATCAGCCAAGCTCAGTCTAGGATGCATGAATGGGAACTTCTTTCATCTGTCACAGATGATCTGCTCAGCAGATGGAGACATCAAGAGTTGGACCTTTATGTGCCCCCAACTCAATGCAAAACTGCCCAATTTCTGTTTGCTAGATCCTGAGCATGGAGTTTTCTTTTCTTTTTTTCTTTTTTCTTGTTACTATTTTTATTCTTCTGTTGCTATGGCCCCTACCTCTGGAGGGAATCCCCAGCCCTGTCCCCCAGCATCCACTAGCCAGCGCTGACCCTTACCCTCAGGGCTTGCCCCCCCTGACAGGGCTGGCAGGGTTTCCCAACCCCTGCCAGAGAGCAGATCCAGTGTGGCCAGTGCCATGGCTAGCTGGGAGCAGGACCTGTGAGGCGCCGTTCCGTCATGTGCCGCAGCAACTTGTTTTTCCTCCTCCATTTTTCTCCCTGCAGAGATGAGGTGCGCAGTGATGCCAGCGGAGGGAGCGCACATGCACCTCCACGCGCTCCTTCAAGCGTCTGCCCCATCTCTGCCCCCATCTGCAGCATCGGCGTGCTGCTCCCCAGCCTCCGCTAGGGGCCAGTTGTATGCCGACCACTGGCACCCTCCCCCCAGAGAAGGAGAGCAGTCCCTTGGACGATCGATCCTTCTTCTCCCCTGCCAACCCCCAGTGGCCAGTGCTCATTTCCAAACACGGGTCACCAGCGTAGCACGATGTATGGCATCCAGTGCCTCAGATCTCAGAGCCACCGGGTCGGCTGGGCATGGAGTTTTCTGGTGAGACACATTGTCCCTCTCCTGGAGCAGGAGGTTCCTTTATGCCTTCCCTCCATTTCTTCTGATTCAGAGGGTGCTAATCAAGCTGCAGATGGAAATGGCCAGCATGATCCTGGTAGTGCCCTACTGGCCACGGCAGGTATGGTTTCCATTTCTGCAACAGTTAGTAGAGGAAACTCCGGTGCCTCTGCCTCTTTGCAGGGATCTGCTGATGCAGTCTCAGGGGACCCTGGTCCATCTGAACCTCAAGCCCCTTCGTCTGCATGGCTGACTCCTGAGGACACAGCCATTGCCCAGTTTGGAGTACCTCAGAAGGTTGCAGACATCCTCATGGCAGCTTGGAAGCCTTCCACTAGAGCCACATATGCCATGAAGTGGAAGAGTTTTGCCATCTGGGCTGCCAAACATCACCTGGACCCGTTTTCCTGTCCATTGAGCCAGATCCTGGACTACCTGATCTCACTATTGCATTCAGGCCTCCAGTACTCCACCCTCAAGGTGCACCTTTCAGCTGTCTCTGCCTTTCAAGAGCCAATGGATGGTCGTACCATGGCTGAGCTGGATGTCTCCCATACTTTTTTTAGGGACATCCTACAACTGAAACCCCGAATCCATACCCTGTCCCAGCTTGAGATTTAAATTTTGTTTTGGAGAAATTAATCTCGTCTCCGTTTGAGCCAGCTGCGACTTGCGAGCTATGTTTTCTTTTATGGAAAACATTATTTTTGGTTGCTATTCTGCTTGAAGGATTTTTGAGCTTTAGGCTCTCTGGTGTGAGGAGTCCTATTTGATTTTTTACAAAGATGGGGTGTCTTTGCACACGAATCCTAAGTTTCTTCCTAAGGTGGTATCTGAGTTTACTCTGAACCAATCTATACCCCTTCCTCTGTATTTTCCAGAGCATGCCAATACAGGGGAAGTATTGCTCCATACGTTAGATGTGCACAGAATTCTGAATTATTATCTGCTCTGAACTAAGGACTGCAGAAAGACAAAGAAGTTTTTTGTTTCTTTCACCCCAGGAAGAGAGTGCGTCCAGGTCTCCAAACAATGTTTGTCCAAATGGGTGGCTCACTGTATTGTGTTCTGCTACAGCAAACATGGCAAGGAGTTGCCAGAGGTGATGAAAGCCCACTCCACAAGGGACATGGCTACCTCTGTGGCCTGTTTCGTGGGGTCTCAGCCACTGACATGTGTGCTGCCACCACCTGGAGTACCGTCCATACTTTCACCAAGCACTACAGTCTGGATATTGCTTCTAGAGCCCGAGCAGGCTTTGGATGGGCTGTTCTTCAGGTCCTCTTGTCCTAGGCCTCAGTTGGCCTATCTCCCAGACTGTACTGCAGCACTTGTAACTGCTTTGGACTTGTTCCCACAATGTGACCTGATGACTGAGATACACCCAATGAAGACAGCACAGTTATGTAAGAACTTACCATAACAGCAGACATTCGAGGGCATCTCAGTCATCAGGTCAGCCTTCCCTCCCACCATTCCCCTATTGGGATCTTTGCCTCAGACTGGCTGTCTGGTGTATCCAGCCTTTTATCTAGGCCTGGGCACCTCTCGGGCTTCTCAGTTCCCCATGGCACAAGCTTTGCTCCCTTAGTCTCCGGGGGAAAGAACTGAGGAGGGAGTGGGTCCGTTCTCACCTTTATAGGGTTGATGTCAGCAGGTGACGTTGGCATGGGTGGCCCCAGTTGTACTGCTGGAAAATCTTCAATGTGGATCCTGCTTCACCGACGGTGAAGTTCCTATGTGTGACCTGATGACTGAAATCCCCTTGAAGATCATCTGGTACGGCAAGTTCTTACATAACTGTTCTTTGGGGTGAATCTTGAATTTTTTTCAAGGTGGTAGCAAGAGAGAAAGGAAGACTCGGATCCGAAAAAAGAAAGGGATTCAGACAAGTAGGAACATGTATTTTCGTGTTCTATTTATTTAAATGTTTTGATAAAGAACAGTGTCATGTTTTATATATTAAAAGTGGCAGGTGTAGTACAGTAAACATAACATGGGTTATTTGAATATAAGTATTGAACGATTGTGCAACATGTTTTAGGCGCATTGCTGTGCAACCTTTGACAGGTTAATGTGAGTGGGGGCCCACGGCATCTGGCCCTGAGGCAGAGTGGGAGCAAGGTGTCGAGAGCTATGTGTGCAAATGCAGGGAGTCTTGGAAATAAAATTCCAGACCTGGAGGCCATCATGGCAGAGATAGACTTGGATATTTTGACCATTACTGAGTCATGGTGCACAGGAAGCCATGACTCGGGCATGGCCATACTAGGCTACACTCAGTTCAGGAAGGATAGGGAAGGGAGAAAGGGAGGAGGGGTTGTGCTGTACATTAGGAAGGGTATCAGGAGATGGAAGTGCAGAAGAACCAAGGGGGAACCTGGAGTACTGTGCCCAGTTCTGGAGACCACATACCAGGAAGGACATAGACAAGGTAGAGGCTCTCCAGAGATGGGCAACTAAAATGGTGCAGGGGCTGCATCAAAATCCCTATGAGGACAGACTGAAGGAGCTCAATATGCACACCTTGGAAGTAAGAAGGGAGAGAGAGACATGATAGAGACCTATAGATATCTGACAGGTGTGAATAAAGTACAGGAGGGAAGTATTTTTCAGAAGGGAAGGTGCACCAGAGCTAAAAGGCATGTAATGAACCTGGAAGGGGAGAAATTTAGGTGGGAAGTGAGGAAGTACTTCTTCACTGAAAAGGTGGTGGATGCCTGGAACAGTACTCCAGTGGAGGTGCTGGGAGCAAAAACAGTTGTAGGATTCAAGCATGCATGGGAAAGGCTCAAAGGAATCTTGGTCAGGAGGTGGGCGAGGGTAGTCTGAGGTCAACTCTGCAGTGACAGTATAGGCAGGGAGAAATGGGCAGACTGGATGGGCCAAGCATTCCTTATCTGCCAACAAATTCTGTGTTCCTATCATTAAGGACAGACTGCACAAAATTACAGAATTCCGTGTTAGAAGGCAGTCCAGTGTCTTACTTCAGTCATGTACGTAAGTTGAGAGAGAGAAAGAGCTGTAACTCGGAGAACTCACTACATCTGTAACAAAGTTGTTTAAACCCTTGTGGCACCACAAGTAGTAGTGTGTCTTATTTGTGCCTTAATGAATAGCTCATATGTTCAGAAGAAAGATACAAGTGCATTGTATTTTCATCATCACAAAGCAGAGAGGATTCATCTGTCTTTGAAAAGAAACACAGGAACAAATACCATTTTAGTTCTTGACTACAAGGTCAAAGGTGTACCCAGTGTCAAGCTGCCACATCAGGAAGCAGACCAGACTGCAGCAGCTGCCTCTCGGTGGTAAACTGCGGTCAGAGGGGAAGGCATTGGGCATCATGTGCTGCCGCAGCTCCAGTGGTGGGCCGGGGAACATTGCTCCCCTCACACATATCAGTGTGTGCATCCCAGGCTGTCAGTAGGCTCTGCCCATGCCAGGGGAGGAGGGAGGCTTGGGAGAGAAAAATGGTGATAAAATCCCATAACTGTTTAAATGATGACAAAAATACTGGCTTCTCTGAGTCTTAGCAGCTTCGACACTGGATCCTGTCTACCTGTTGGACTTCCACAGGGGAGGGGTAGGATAGCATTCCCCCAGGAGCCCTTACCCATGGAGGTGAAACCATCAGGTGGGCAGTGGGCCCCAGGGACAGGGTAACACCAGGCGTGAAAGATTGTATTCTTGGAACCATGGTATATCCCTGATGGTGATGTGGCCAGGAAAAGAGAAAGCTGTATGGAAATAGAAAGAAAGGTGTACCCAGTGCAAGTTGCTGACAGACCAAGTTACACTGGCCAAATCAAGGCACGTCTCCAGAGAGGGACGGGACAGGGCATATGGGATAAGTTATAAAAGGTGTGGCAGAAACGAAAGGGAGATGTTTACTAAGGATAGTGCAAAGTAGTTAGGTAGAGTGGGCAGACTAGATGAGCTTATGGGCCCATTTCTGTCATCATTATCTATTTATGCAACAGGTGTCAGGATAAAAACTGACACATAGCTTCAGTTATTTGAGTCACTGGGTGGATAAATGGGTGGTGATGTAATCACTATGTGGATAACTTCAAGTTATCCACATAGTGATTACATCATCACCTATTTATCTACACAGTGACTACATCACTAATCACCACCTGTGCTGCCTGCTCAGCAGTACTGCCTCCTAGTTTCACTTTCACCTTCTGACAGTGCATTTTACAACACAAGTTATCACAGTCCCAAAGACTCACAAAATGCACACCCTAACCAACCCCACCCCCCAACCAGAACCACATTTTAAATGAAAACACCCTTAAGAAAAAAATTTATTTTTTCCTTTTTCTCAGCACAGCAATCCTGCAAACTAGGCACAGAGAAAAAACATGGAAAGGAACTTATGAAAAAAATAAAATAGAACAAAACTGAACCCCCCAAATCCTGTTGCATAAATCAAATATGCGTGGGGCGCCTGTGGGATAATCAGGTTATTTGTACAGTAGCCTGTGACCTCATAAACCTCACGAGTGGCTAACTTGGTTATCCCACAGATGCCCCCTGCATATCCCATATGTATCTGTTTAAGCTTAACTTATGGCTTGCAGTCTGTATGATTAATATGGCTTAGGGCTGCTATTAATTTGCATGTCAACTCTCCTCTTTACTCAACAACAAAGAAGTCTGCATTCTTTAATTAATCAGATGAGAATAAAAACCTAGGGGAACACGTTCTCATTTAGAATGGTGTCACCAAGAGGCTCATAAACAATACAGAAATAACCAGATATTCTGAAGAATCTGAACTCTAGCATTCTTTCTTCTTAGATTTATGTTAAAACAGACTTTTCTTTACAGAGCACATAAAAAGATACCTGAGCTAGTTTTATTTATTAAAGGAGAATACCTGTCCTGTCCTCCCAGCACTCCTTCCCCCATACAAGAACCCCCCCAATTAGTCTTTTAAGCCCCAAAAGTAATTTTTTAATTACCTCTGTGGCTTATTATGCATTCTGATGTTCCAGCCATGATGTAAACATCCCCGGAGCTGTGTGGTGCTGCTCACTCTATCACTTTGTACAGTGAGTGGCACCGCGCTGAGAATATGAAATGGTGTCGCACAGCTCTGGGGATGTTTGCATTATGGCTGGTACATCAGAGTGCATACTAAGTCACAGAGGTGGTTAAAAAATTACTTTCTGGGCTGAAAATCTCAATTGAGGGGTTGTGGTTTGGGGGGTGGGGTGCTGGGAAGACAGGCGTTCTCCTTTAATTATTTATGATATCTTAAAGTGTCTGATCATGGCTGGATTCTGGTAACACTGTATCATGGTTCTCTTGTAAAGTTAACATGTAGCCTTCAGCTGGTGCAGAATGTAGAGGTGAAGGTCTTTACTTTTATAGGGACTTGGGATCCTATAACTCCAGTTTTGTGTGAGCTGCACTGGTTACCTGTAAGGCAGAGGGGGTGAGCTTTGAGGTATTGTTTTTGGTGTTTAAAACTGTTTAGGATTGGGTCCCTTTTATATGAGGGGCCTCCTGCTGCACCAGAAACCTTCCTGTTCCCTGAGTCCTTCAAAACAGAGAGCAGAATTGAGGTTCTGTACAGTGGGTGTCAGGGCCTTTGCCTCATCAGCCCACTGATGGGAATACCTTACCAGAAGACATCAAAATGGACCCATTAATACCAGTTTTTAGATTTGTGTAACCAAAAAAAAATGTATTAGGCATATGAAAGCGAGTGAGGCATGGATGATCTTCATCGGGAGTATCTCAGTCATCAGATCACACTTATGGAACTTCACCGTCAGTGAAGCAGGATCCACATAGAAGGTGTTCAGCAGTACTACTGAGGCCGCCTATGCCAACGTCATCTGCCGACGTCATCAACCCTATAAAGGCGTGAGTGGATCTGCTTCCTCATCAGTTCTTTCGCGCCATCGACTCTATTCACATGGGTCTCCTCGGAAGCTCTGACGCAGTTTCGCACCATTTTTACCTATGACTTTATTTCATTTAGTCTTTTTAGAATCTTTTTTTCAAAGAGATTCCTTTACCTTGTTTATGTTGAGAGTTAATCCTTCTACTTCTCTCTTCCATCACTGCCACTGCAAAAAGAAGATTGCCTCTACAGAGATACATGCTATCTCTTTGTCTGCTGTCTTGGGCCTGACCACACTGTCTCAGACTGTGAGCTCTGCCATAAGTTTAACCAAACCACCCTTAGGCGATGAAAAAAGGCTTTCAAAAAATTCCTAATGGAGCAACAGGTAGCCAGTTCTGGGCAGGGGTCCTCCGAGGTCCCTCCTTCCCAGTCGCTGGTGGGTTTGTCAAGCTTCCAGGCCTCTTAAGGCCTGAGACAAGTGTTGTTGAGGCACAGGCCAGGAAGCATAGGAAAAACCAGGAGCAGTTGTAGAATTTTCAATAAGTGTTTATTAGTACTAGAAGTAACATTAAAAAAATGTTCAGAATAACTATTTATAACGGCAGAATAAACAGAGAAGATCCATCTGAGTTTTCCTTCAAAACTGTATGTCTCAAAACATTGAAGCTCTCTCTTAGAAGTCTTTGTAAGCCCCCATCTTAACAAGCATCCTGATTTTTTCTAAAATGTTCTTGTCAATTTCATGCAAGTGCAGCAAGAACACAATGTCCCAGAACTGAGGCCCCTTCTTTACAGCTTCTAAAAAAGGGCTCTCAGGTTAACTCCTTGAGTTCCCAATAGCTTTTTGCAATCATCTCAAACTACAATTACATTTCAACAGTAACACTGTATCATTTCTGAGCAAAGGGATTCCAATATCAGTTACATTTCCGCATAATGATTTACATATATTTTTATATCTGCAGATATGCAAGGGAGGGAAAAACAGAAACAGCAAGGAAAGACTGAGAGACAGTGAGAGGCAAAGAATTGCGAGACTGTCGGGGTGATCAAATCCTAGGTCTCACAGGAAAATTTGGTTGCACAGCCAGACAGACAAGAGACAGGAAAGGAAAGAACAGAACAGATCCTTGCATTCAAACTCTCCATAATAACTGGGACAGGGTCCTATTCAACTCTGTCACAACAAGTCCTGGGGGAAAAGTCTTTAAAAAGATAAGGATTGCTCCTCCCCCGGTGGCATTCCCATTCCCCGACGGCCTCCTGTTCTTCCTCCAGGGGTAGTCCATCGGCTGTGGCTGCACTGATACCTGTCACTGTCCTGATTTCTGTTCCTAACAAATCCCTACTGACAGTGCCACCACCCACTACGTAGGGCAATGGGTCATCGGACCCTAGTTCATTGACACCTGGTTTGTTTGTCGTCGACAGCCCTCCCATTGAGGCCTAATACTTCTCAGGTCTTCGGCCTTTAGGTTCTCATGGCCCGATGAATGGGTCTCACACCCTGTGCCATCAAACCCCCCCCCACCCACCATCTACACAGCAGTCTACCGTCGTCGACCTCAGCAATATTTTGACCAAGTTCACCTTAGTCTTGGTCCATCAGCTGGGCACTTACTGGCCTGGGTCGACTGCGCTGTCGCCAACCCCCTTGTCGTCAACACCACTTCGGCCTCCAAGGGATAATCCCCGTGGGCCATCATCGGTCCTTTGTTCGTTGGACCACAAGCTGGAGCAGCTTGACATCGTGGAGGAGTATCATTCTGACATCTCATCTGAGGACGAGGATAAGGAGGAAGAGCCTCTGTCCTCTGACAGATCCACTGCCTCCTCAGTGAGTGAGGACTCTGTCAAACATACTCCCAAGTCTCCTCCAGAGGACCCTACTTTCTTCAATGTTATGAAGCAGCTGTCCACAGCCATGGTCTTCCATATCGAAGAGGAGGATGCCACCATAAGAGAGCTGGTGGACTTTATCGAAATTCCAGATTCTCCTCCTAAAGTCATTCCTCCTATCCTTCTAGCCCTGAGGAATGCCACTACCACTACCTGGCACAGACAGGGCGGATAAGTTATATCATGATCCCCAGGGCCTTCCACAATATGCTGCCCAACCAGAAACTGATTCTGTGGTTATAAAGCAGCCCACAACAGGTCAAAGGTGCCCAAGCACTTCAGCTTTCTTCCCCCAACAGGGAATCCTGTAGGATTGATGTCTGGGGTAAGAGGGTATATGCTTCCTCCACCTTGGGGCTGAAGACTGCCAGCTACCTTTTTCACATGGCTAAGTACCAGAATACCATTTGGAAGAGGGGCAAGGCTTCTGCCCAGGCCCTACCTGATTGCTCCCAGAAGCAGGAGGTTCTAAAATGCTTGCAGAGTGCAGAGGATATTAGCAAGTACCTTCTTAGGGACTCTGTGATATTTCGGATACAGGTGCCAGGGCTGCAACCATGGGCATTTGCCTTCATAGCACGCCTGGCTGAGGGTCTCAGGCTTCCCGGCTGATGTCCAGCAAAAGGTGCTTAACGCCCCTTTTAACGACTCCAAGCTATTTGGGCCAGATGTTCAGGACATCATAAATGAGTTACAGGCATCTGGTATGGCTATCAAGTCTGTCCACTCGCTCTACTATACTCAACCTAAGAGCCGACAGTGCCCTCCCTTTTGCAAGCTGTCCCACAAATCCAGAGCAACCAGGGCAACAGAAGAGCCTCCTTTGCTTTGCCTACTCTCTCCTCCTCTGGCACCACAGCAAATTGCCCTAGGGGTGATGGATCAGCCCAGTGACTGGATCCACATCTGCTTGACTTCTTGTTGGTTCCCCCTCTTCTGGTCCCCAACCAAGAGGAGGTGGTCGGAGGTTGGATCTCCCTCCATCTCAATCAGTAGAGAACTGTCACTTCAGATGCCTGGATTCTTCAGATCATAGAGAGGGGTCACACTCTGGAACTCATAGAGCTGCCCCCAGAGGCTCCTCCTGTATCCTCCACCTACCCCTCTGCCTATAAGTCCATTATCTGGGAGGAGGTACAGTCCCCTTTTTGCAAAAAGGCCATCTGGCTCGATGGTGCCCAGGCAACAGATCAATCTGTATGTCCAGTACAAAAAAATTCTGCATGGTAACCCTGCCAGGCCTGATGCCTGTGTTCAAGCAGGGTGACTGGCTGTGCTCCCTGTACATGCAGATGCTTACCTGAGATTCCTTTGATTTCTTTTTCAGAGCAAGCACTACCAAGTCAAAGTATTGCCCTTTGGCTTATCCTCTGCGCTGTGGGTCTTTACTAAGGGAGTTACTACTAGAACCCAACATGCGCTTCTCCAACACACTATTGCCCAAGCCTGGCAGTAGGATTTTGTTTGTTTCCATGTTTTGGATGTCTTTGCCCCCGCACCCCCCAAAATTAATATAACAAACTCGGGGGGCAAAATCCCACTGTCAGGATTTTGTGGTTCGGGATTCCGGGCTCGGGCAACACTGTATCGGGGAAGCACATGTCGGGTTGTAGTAGTGATATCTTACCAAGTGCTTGGCAGCAGTAGCTGCAGCTCTCAGAAAGGAGGGACTGTATATTTTCACCTTTCAGGATGACTGGCTCCTAAATGCCCCGTCCAGAGACCACCTCCTTCAGACTCTGGAAAGATCCCTTCAGCTATTTTATTTCCCTGGGCATCACTGTTAACCTGCCCAAATAAGTCCTGATCCCATCCCAAAGGCTGCAATATACCATATATCTTTGAACAGAAGCCGCGGCTTCTATTACAATTTTGTATTTTGACCTACGGCTTGTATTTGAGGGTGGCTTGTATTTGAGGATGGCTAGTATTGAAACATCCAATTTTTTACAATGTCTATAATTTTACCAAGTATATTGTATAATGTCCACTTCATAGTGAAATAAACCTAAACATTAGCTAAGAGCATATGAAATACATTAATGATACTATTTAAACAGATTAAAATTGCAGAGAGGTGATACAGCTAAACATCAGATGGAGCTAACTGAGATAGTCACGTTAAATTGCTTTAGGTCCCTAGCCAAGAAAGCATTTGAAGTGGTCTGCCGCTGCTCTTCATGCAAAGCTAATATATGAATCCTCACCGTCCCTTCTGCTTGTCACCCTATCCCTGTCTCCCCACCAACCACCCAGCCTATCCTCTCACCCATTTGCCCCACCCACCCCTTTAGTCCTACCCCAGCCCTTTTACCCATTCTGCCTCCTAGCACTTCTTCTCTTCCTCACCTCCCTGTCTCCCTACCCCTCTACCCCAGTCACCTCCCTTCCCTAGACCCCCTCTCTGTACCCCATCTCTGTGCACAATATTCCAGTCCTGCTGAGCCTACCACCTCCCTTCCCCACCTCCTTGTCTCCCTACCCCTACCCCAGTCACCACTCTCCCCTAGACCCCCTACCTGTACTCCCATCTCAGTGCACAATATTCCTGTACCTCTAAACCTAGTATCCTCCTCTGCGATGTCATCTACAGCCCATGTTTTCACTTTTTTCTTTTTTCCCCTTTTCCTTCTGCCCCCAGTGAAGACTTGTCTCACTGTATGTGTATCATCTACGTGCACATTAGTGCAGTTAGTTTTTTATATGTAATGTATCCGTTATTTGCAACATCCAAGTTGTACCTTATCATTGCCATTGCTGTTTACTCATGCTATCCAATCTGTTTTGTATAAGATCATGTACGTCACTGTATTGTTTGAAATCTCCAGGTCCTCCTTGTGAATGAGCTTGCTCAATGGAGTAATTCCTGTAATAAAAAACTTGAACTTGAAGTCCAATCTGAAGTGCTTTATGTAACATGATTAGAGGCCAAGGCTTGTAATTGAGGGAGCTTTTATTAAAATGTTTCACTATGGCCTGCAGCTTATATTCGAGGGTGGCTTCTAATCGAAAATATATGGTATGGGGGTGGTTCTGGACTTGGCACAGGGAAAAGCCTTCCTGCCTCTCAACAGGGCAGAGTGCCTTATTGCACAGGCACAGGAGATCGCCCAGAACCATTATATCCCTGCAAGGGTATATTTGAGGCTATTGGATTTGATGGTTGCGGCCATTCCAGCGGTTCCCTTGGCCAGGCTGCACATGTGAGTCCTCCAGTGGACACTCAGGGTGCAATAGGACCAATGCATGGACGAATTAGACCAGTCCGCAAGGTGCTTGGTGGTGGATGGACCCACAGAACCTGTTACAAGGGGTTCCATTCCAGATCTCCTCCCCCAGCAGATCCTCACCACAGATGCTTCCGACTCAGGCCGGGGAGCGCATCAGGTTCCCTTTCAGACGCAAGGGTCATGGTCCCAGATCAAACTGTCCCTGCATATCAGTGTTCTGGAGATGCAGGCGGTCCTGTATGCTACGCAGGCATGTCAGAACCATCTCCTGGGTCAGCTGTTGATCCAGTGCGACAGTCTCAGTTTTGACTCTATATTAACAAGCGGGGGGGGGGGGGACATTCATATCCCTTATGCAGAGAAGCCACGAGAGTGTGGTACTGGACACTAGACCATGGTCTGGTTCTCTCGGCAGTCCATGTCCCATGTGTGCTAGACAGCCTCAGCCGGACGCAGTCCAGCATGCACCAATGGGAACTTCTCTCATCTGTCACAGAAGATCTGTTTGCTAAATGGGATTGTCCAGAGTTGGACCTTTTTGCATCCCCACTCGATGCAAAATTGCCCAGTTTCTGCTGGCTAGATCTAGGGCCTGGAGTTTTCTGGCAACATGCGTTGTCCCTTTCCTGATGGGAGATTCCTTTACGCCTTCCCTCCATTTTCTATGATTCAGAGGGTGCTACTCAAGCTGCAAATGAAGGGTGCCAGCATGATCCTGGTCACCTCATTCAGGCCATGGCAGATATGGTTTCCATTACTGCAACAGATAGCGGAGGAACTTCCAGTCCCTCTGCCCCTCTACAGAGATCTGTTAATGCAGGCTTAGGGGACCCTGGCCCATCCCAACCTCAGATCCCTTCATCTGCATGCATGGCTCCTGAGAACATAGCCATTGCCAGGTTTTGGGTATCCCAGAGAGTGGCAGGGGTCCTCATGGCAGCCTGAAAACCCTCCACTAGAGTCACATATGCTATGAAGTGGAAGAGTTTTGCCATCTGGGCTGCCAAACATCATCTGGACCCTTTCACTTGTCCAGTGAGCCAGATTCTGGACTACCTGATATCTCTGTTGGACTCAGGTCTGCAATTCTCCTCTCTCAAGATGCACCTTTTGGCTATTTCACCTTTTCATGAGCCCATGGGCAGCCGCACCATGGTAAGCTGGATGTATTCCACACCTTTCTCAGGGGCATCCTGCATCTGAAACCTCCAGTCTGTTCCCCTGTCCAAGCTTGGGATTTGACTTTTGTTTTGGAGAAATTGATTGTCTCCTTTTGAGCCAGCCATGACTTGCAAGCTATGCTTTCTTTCATGGAAGGTATTATTTTTGGTTGCTATTACTTCTGTTCAAAAGATTTCCAAACTTCAGTCCCTCTGGTGCGAGGAGTCCTATTTGATTTTTCACAAGGACAGGGTATCTTTTGCACAAATCCTAAGTTTCTACCCAAGGTGGTGTCTGAATTTACCCTGAACCAATCTATCCACCTACCTGTTTATTTTCCTGAGCATGCCAATCCAGGGGAAGCACTGCTCCGTACATTATACATGCGCAGAATTTTGAAGTATTATCTGCTCCGAACTAAGGAATGCAGAAAGTCAAAGCAGCTTTTTGTTTCTTTCTCTCCAGGTAGAGAGGGCATTCAGGTTTCTAGACAATGTTTGTCCAAATGGTTGGCTCATTGTATTGTGTTCAGCTACAGCAAGCATGGCAAAGAGTTGCCAAGGGCGATGAAAGACCATTCCACAAGGGGCATGGCTATCTCTGTGGCCTGTTTCAAATGGGTCTCAGCTGCTGACATTTGCATGGCTGCCACATGGAGTACATACTTTCACCAAGCACTACAATCTGGACATTGCCTCTAGAGCCCGTGCAGGCTTTGGCAGGCCTGTTCTGCAGGGCCTCCTGTCCTAAGTTTTCGGATGGCCTTTCTCCCAGACTGTTTCTGTGCATCTGTAACTGCTTGCGACTTGTTCCGTATGTGTGACCTGATGACTGAAATACACATGATGAAGATAGAACAGTTACGTAAGAACTTACTTTAACAGTAGATCTTCGAAGGAATCTAAGTCATCAGATCAGCCTTCCCTCCCACCATCCCCCTTTCACAGGGCTTTTTCTTAGAACTGGCTATCTGGTGTATCCAGCCTTTTATTTAGGCCTGGGGACCTCTCTCTCTCTCTCTCTCTCTCTCCCCCTCTGTCCCCCATGGCACGAGCTTGGCTCCCTTAGTCTCCGGGGAAAGAACTGAGGCGGGAGCAGGGCTGCTCATGCCTTTATTGGGTTGATGACATCAGCAGACGACGTTGGTGTGGGCAGCCTCAGTTGTACTGCTGAATATCTTCTGTGTGGTTCCTGCTTCACCGACAGTGAAGTTCCATATGTGTGACCTGATGACTGAGATCCCCTCGAAGATCTATTGTTACGGTAAGTTCTTACATAACTGTTCTTTACATGATTCTTGATTTGCATTTATTTTGTGTATTGTTTCATTGTATTATTTTTTGTACTGTACTCTCTGTGACCTTTGTCAAGAGGGGTACATTAAAAAAGTAAAAAAGCTCACTGAAACAAAGTCCTTTTTTGTAAGAATGAGTGTATAATGGAAGACTAAGGAGTTGCAAATGCAAGCATATAAAAAGCTGGTATCTAGGAATTTCACTGGACCTGATCATTGCAGATGAGTAGTGAAGGAATTTTTGTCTGTGTTTTAATGCTTTCTTTTCTTCAGTATACTAATGAACACTCTTAGGTCCAAGTCATGAGTGTTTTTTTCTTCTTTGGATTTGGAGTCCATGTCTTTGTAGTTGAAAGCTTTAGTGTTTTCAGCTTTACAGCTCATCACAACCGAAGGTGATACAGCAAACTATTTTGAATTATACATCATCAGGTAACCAAGGAACGTAACCTGCAGGCACCCCTTATACATTCCTAATCGGGTACAGTGTTGGTACACAAAGGTCTTGTAGTCCACCCTTCAATCACTGGGCAAAAAAAGTGGGCGCGGTGAAAGAGGGAAGAGAGCAAATGGGGGGGTGATGGAGAGAAACAAGCCTCTCACTTTATTGGCTGTATAATGGGGTAAGGAGCGGGATGGGTTCAGTACCATCTTCCCCAAAAATTCTCCATTCCAGGTATCTCCGTACTAGTCACTGCCCATGGGGGTGTTAAGGTGGGCTGCCAGAAATTTGTCCCAGAAGACACAGAATTTATGCAGACAGTGAATAGCTAGATGACTCATACATTCAAAGCTGGCTATGCTCCCCATCAACAGCCACCATTCCTGCACAGTGGGAATCTCGTTGGAACACCACTGCCTGAGCAGTAACCTTTTGGTGTCTACCCCCATGGCCACCAATCAGATGCAGAACCCTTGAGAGATCGGTGACTGGCGAACAACTGCTATGCAGTCCATTTCTTAACCAGTTCCATATCATTTTTTAAGACACTTATAGGGGAACAGTCAGCACTAAGAACCCACACCCAAGTGTGGGCCTGGTCCCAGTTTTGTACATACTGTGTAGTGCAGTATAGTAGCTCAAGACTAATTTATTTGACTCCCAAGCTGGCATTTGCTGTACCATGTCAAGAATCCCAAGACTGATATTTGCTGTAACCAGAAATCCCTGAATCCCCCACAGCTGATGTCAAAGCAGGGCTGCAACAATGGGAGATTCAATAGCTGCAGTAGATGTTAGAACTTTCATAAGCTCTGATCAGATGTTTTCTGGACCTGCTGTTTTCCCATGGCTAATTACTGTTCCCTTTGATTGTATGTAGCCCTGGGAGGGCAGCGGAACCAGCAAACAAAAGATCAGAGATGATAAAAACTTAACATGTGCTTAAGGCTGTTGAGTCCGCCATAGCTGCAGCCCAGCTATGATGTCAGCTGCAGGGGTTTCTATGGTTTTTGGTTAAAGCCAATGTGAGGATGGGAGTTAGCAAGATCAGCCAGATACAACTGAATATACTGCAGTAAACAGCAAGAAAAAAAGTGTTTTTGCACACGAACTGCAAGTTGGAGCCAGCTTTTGTTCTCATAGTAGTTTCAGCTTTGTGTTGCAGGTAAAGACGTGAATTTTTGCACCGTGTAATAACTAGGCTTGTGTGGAAACCTTAGGTCAACAGCAGCTTCTGGATCGTTCGGATAATGCCACTTACTCACTCCGCTGAGGCTAAACAGAGTGGATAATTCACTCTGAGCTCTCCCAGCCTCCTGATAATCCAAGAGATCAGATCATGCACTATCCACCCAAGCTTGATAGAAACATAACTTTTTTTCAGTGGCAGTGTACTGCATATCTGTCAGAAATGTAATTAGTTAAAGAGCAACTAACGCCTTCAGGAGAACTTTGGAAAGCGTAAGATTTGGACACATTGTCTTATCTTTCATATTGTTTCTATGTGTTTACTCCCCATTATTTATTACAGGGATCATATGGATGGAATTAGGATCTTTGTTGCTTAAGAATGTATATGCACATATTGCTCACTGCCCACCTGTTGTCATAATACTGTGCTTGTGACTTAAGTTATCTGCATGGCAACAGACAGTGGTGTGCCACAACACAGGATTTCAAGTGGGGAATAAGCTGTAGGTTCAGTTGACCTATAGTAGCTAACATTTCTGTTTTCATGCCGATTTCCTCAGTAATAAATGAGAGACCAGATATCCACATAAGATATATGATGTAGAAATTCTTTCCCAATAATTTCCAAGAGGCATCAGCAGCTCTTTAAGGGTTTATTTGTTTTTCCATGTCAGATTATCCCATTACAGATCCCTACTCTGTGGACTATGGCACCAAGCACAAAAAGAACACGGAGTGTGGATCTGTGGAGATGTTTTGGAAAACTATAAGTCTAGTGCTCTGTGTGTTGCTAGCATACCTCTCAACTGTCAATGATTTTCAGGGATGTCCCTAAATTTTGCCTCAATGTTTTCCTCTGTCCCTCATAAGCTGTGTGTTTCCTTAACTGGACAGTAGGAACTGTAAGCTCAAAATAATGCCAAACATTAAAGTTACAGACTTGTTCTTATTCAGAGAAGCATTTTACATTATGTCCCTTATTCAACCAGCTTCTTGAGCGTACATCACCAGTTTTTAAGATGTGTCCCTGATTTTTTGGTCTCGTGTCCCTGATTTATGCAGCAAGAGGTTGAGAGGTATGGTTGCTAGTTTATTTTCAGCTTTTTAATAATATTCATTGTGTCCTATTTCTAACATCACTGATGCAGCATATATTATCTAGAACAAGAATGGCATGCCTGGGAAACAAAAACCCAGGGGAAGAGTACACAATGGTGGGTGAGATACTAACAGCAACAAAAATGGAAAGGGACCTGGGGGCAGTCATATCAGATGACTTAAAGGTGGTCAAGCAATGGGAGAGGGCAGTAAGGAGGGCTGGGGGGATACTGTGATGCATAGGGAGAGGCATCACCAGTAGAAAACAGGAAGTTGTTATCCCTCTGTACAGACAGCTGGTGAGGCCCCATCTGGAGTACTGCGTACAGTTCTGGAGACCCAATCTCTGCAAGGACATAGACAAGATGGAAACTGTCCAGAGGAGGGCAACTAAAATGGTGCAGGGTCTGCACCGGAAGACATATGAAGAGAGACTTAAGGAGCTTAATATGTATAGCCTCGAGGTAAGGAGGAGAGGGGGACATGATAGAAACTTTCAAGTACCTCAAGGAATCAACAAAGTCCAAGAGGGTAGCACCTAAAAAAGAGGTGTGCGAGAACAAGGGGCTAATTTGAAGATGGGGGGACAGAGGTAATGTAAGGAAATATTTTTTCACAGAGAGGGTTGTGGATGCATGGACCAGCCTTCCGGAGGTGGTTGTGGAGTCAAAAACAGTGGTTGAATTCAAGCATGCATGGGACAGTTATAAGGCAATTTTAGGGGGTGGGGGTAGAAAGAAGTAGGCTGCTGGTTAACTAGGATCTGCAGCTTATCCATTAGGTAGGGAAATGGGCAGACTGGATGGGCCAAACGGTCCTTATCTGCCGCCAAATTCTATGTTTCTCTGAAGATAATATTGCATTGCCTTGCATACAGTGCTGTTTATGATCAGCTGCAACTCACAATCATGCCGTACAACACATTGTAAACTGAATGTTTGATCCTCCTGCTGCCCGTAGGCAACTAAGTTAATAGGGTGCTGTTTTGTTTTCATTACAGTTATGCTGAAAGTGAACATACAAAAAAGGCCATACAGAAAAGTGCTGAGACACCCTTAAGAGAAAAAGAGTGTCCTATTTTAAAGTCAAGCTGTCAGTTTTCTAGGATTTCCTATAGGAAATCAATAGAGCAACTCTTTGAGCTCTGCAGGTCAAGTTTAATAACCTACATGTCTGCTGCCCTGCACAAAAGTGAGAAGTGAAGTTGTTGTAATGTTTTGCTGTACATTCCACGTAGGGACCATAAATAAAACAGTTTAAGCAATGAGACACAACATAAACCAGTATAAATAAGGCATAGCATGGGACATACTGTAGTTATGGTGAGCATCACACCCTTTAGGCATCTTTCAAGTACACCTAAACCTCCGGGGTGAGATTATTTCATGATAACCACACTCTTTGAGCTTACCTTGTATCAGCAGTTCATGTTAAAGTGAAACGTTGTACCTATACTGTACCTTTGTCCATTTTAGATCACCCCTTTTTTCCTGTCTCATAGGATGCCATTTTTATTCCAGTCTGCCTTAACAACTACTTTTTGATTTGTAATAACTAAGTGTTCATCATTAAATAGAAGATAAAAACAGCCTTACCTTTTTTGCAATATGCAGTAATTGAAGGACTGTGCCCATAGTTAGGTGGGGCAACTCACCTCTGCTGAGTGATATGTAGGTTATGTGATGGCATTTTCATCGATACAGCCAGCAGGCACTTACCTTCTCCATGTGGCCTCTACATCTCCAGCGTCTTGCCCTGATCCCTCTGGTTTCTGTACCTCTGAAGCGCCAAACCTACATTGTGCTGCTGTTTCCCTGTGTGTCCTGCTGCACTGCCCCATGGGCTCCTTCTCTACAGCTGCTGTTACTGTAGCATGGGCTGTTTGCCCCCCATTTGGCCTGGCTTCCCATTCCTTTTCTGACTGCTGCCACTTTCCACACTTTGTGTATGGTCCTAGTTCATTTTGGGTCCGTGCCCTGGGCTAATTGTGGGCCTATTGTCTCTGGGTTCTGTGGGCTTTTGTCTACCCAACTTTCTTTTACCTTGCCACCTTCACTGTCTTCCATCTGCGGGCCATCTAACTTCCACACTGTTTCACTATGCTTCATGGCTCAGTCAGGGTTTGTGCTGGTTGGTAGCTGTCAAATTCCTATTCCTTCAGACGTTTCCTTTTGCCCACAAAGAAGCGAAAATGCTATACCTGCTAAATGCTGTTTGGGGTGTTTGCTTGTCCAGAGATTATTTTTTTGCATTAGTGCCTTGTTGCTTTAATAAAGTGCTCATGTTTGCAATAAGCTGTTGACTTCCTGGGAATTTGTTCAGTCCGAGAAGTTAGTTTGCCTACATTTTGTTGCTGTTGTAGGTTCCATTTTTCTATGCAACGACACCTGTGAATCTGCTTTGCAGTGTTTTTTTGGTTTTTCCTGTCTTCCTCCTTGGCCCCTGCTGATGTTTTTCTTGAGAACTTTCTGCTTTAGTAGCTGTTATGTTTGGGCTTTGCATTTCAGCCTTCTGGGTGGGTTTCTTCTCTTCGTGCTGCCATCTACACCCTGCCTGATATGTTCATTCTGCCCTGGGGAGTTCCATTACCTTTGCCTGTCCCTCTACTGGATGTCCCTTGCTCTGCTGCCCATTGGTGGTGTGGCTGGTCTGTTCTCCACTGTTCCTCCTTTCTTTATGTGCTCAGTTTAACTTCCCTGTGGCCTGTTGCACTACATGCTTTGCTATTCTTCCTGCCTTTCCTGGACTTATGTCCTTCCTGATCCAGTGATCGCCTGCTACTGTATTTCCAGTCGTGCCTTACCTTCTGGTGTTATGGGGGCTTCATATTGTCTCAATGCCATTTTCTTCTCATCTCAATTTCTGGGCAGTATGATTCCTTGCCCCATAAACAAAGGCTGCACATCCTGTGAATGACAGACTCCTCATCCCACGACCATCAGGGAACCAAACCCATTATGTTCCATTTGACAATGCCTGCTTGATCCACTTTATTACCAGTCTAGCCTTGGTGGCTGTTTCATCTGTTTCCTTGATGGTATGCATTAACCATATGCTGTAAATGTACTTTGGCATGGACCAAAGTCTGTCATGCACCCTCGAAGGTGGAGCCACCTTTGAATGGGTTCTTTTAGTTATATGGGTGAGCCTATGGCATTTCATGCATGGTGGTAGTCCCAGCTTTGGGTTAGAGAGAGAGTCCAGCCAAGACATTCTGTGGCTGTACTGTACTCTTCTGTCTCTCCTTATGTTCCTTTAGTAATTAGGGCCAAGTGCCTCAAATGGTGGGATCCTCAAAGGTGGGGATTCCCTTAGTTAAATGGCCTGACTGAGCTGTGTAGCACCTTTGAGTGGTTAGAAGTCTCAGTAGCAAGACAGCAAAAGAGGGCAAGTCTCAGGAGCAAGACAGCAGAAGAGGGCAACTAACCTTTCAACAGAATTTTTCAAACCAGCACATTGTTTTGTTTTTGTTAATGGTCTGCAGAACCCAAAACCTTTCTTCAGGGACATGCATTGTTTCATTTTTCATTTGAGATTCACAACACCTTTGGCATAGTTCCATGGAGGGGTTATTAATAATAGCAGTATCTACAGTAATAATAATTTCAAACCCTGATGGATGGCCTTGGGTTGGGGAGTTCCTCTCCTCCTTGCCCAAGGTCATAAACTTCTGTAGACAGGCAGAAAGTGTATATGAAGTCTGAGAGGCAAAGATACAGGTACTATTTTTAAGCAACTGTTCTTACTAGTAAAGTAAAAGTGGAATATAAAACACAGACACATATGAAATATAAACAGAACTGTATGTCAGTATTATGTTTTCACAGTCCCCCCCCCACCACCACCACCGAGATGCCATAGGCCCTTTTTACAGTGTTTCTTTTTGTATTATCATTCTGTTACATGCTTCTCTTACTTCTTTGGCACCAGGACCCTTATTGTTGATTTACCAGAGATCTTCCTAGGGCAATACAGAGCCATGGGCACTGCCCAGGTAGGGTTGTGGGCCACCAGAAACAGTCTGCATTGTAAGCCCATGCAGGACATCTTGGTCAAGAATGGGGGCCGGATATACTGTGGCTGCCTGCCCCTGGTGCCAGGGCCATTTTCCTTGATCCTGGTATCCCTCCCAAGGCATGTGTGGTAGGTGGCACTTGCTGATTGGGCCTCCACATCAACACCCATACGGCTTTCTTCCTTTTGTGTTCTTCCAGAAGTACTACCCCCTGTGGTCACCCAGGTTGCAGTGCTGTGCCAGAGGAAACAACCCTCCCACCCCACAGGAGGAGAGCATGATCGAGGACTCTCAGTCTCTCCCCACCCCCAGCAGGCTGGACCTCAGTGACCTGAGATTGCTCCTGACCCTAGGGTGCCACCATCAGGGGTGGTAGCACTATGGTTGTGCCAGTTGACCAGCTTCAGTATGCTTTTTTATCTCCTTGTCATCATTGCTGCCTCCCTCTGCCCTGACAGCTGCCCCAACCCCTTCTAATTCCTTTTCTGGCACTTACCTCCAAACGGCCAATGGCATAATGTAGCTCCTACACATTGTGGTGGTTCCTTTGGAAGTTTTGTACAGATCTCTCCTCTGGCCCTCTAGTGTGGGAGGTGGAGAAGCCATTCGGGAGGGCAGGGCCTGGGAGTACCAGGCATCAGCCTGCATGCTTCGGGGTGTTTCATTGCTTAAGGTTCCCCCAACCCTTAGAATGCTGGGGGACAAAGGCACTCAGTGCGCCTGTGCAGAGCACCAGCTGGCATACACCCACCCAAGCTGCTCTGACTGCACTGTTACCTGTGATCACCAGGTAGCATTATTGCACCGGAGTCTGCTGCCCTCCCTCTCCAGAGTAGGAGAACATCCTCTGGGATGCTCAGTCCTCCTTCCCCTCTCTGGCCTTCTGCATCTTGAGTTAATTCCCAAACCCAGGTCACCTGTTTCGTCAATGGCAGCCTTGCTATTATGCCAATGCACCAGCCCTGTCACAGGCCCTTTAAAGGTAACCACTTAAACAATATCTAGTCATTACCTTGTTTGTGATGCATGGATTCTAATCTAAGATTGCATAATAACCATACAAGATTCGTCTATGAGGACAGTATAGCAGTCAGACTCCTAGCCTGCCTGTGTGCCAGGGACTTAGCTTGGAAGGAGCACAAATCCTAAGTCTTCCCCCAGGACCTGCAAAAATATCATGTCCTGTGCAGTGCCTGCACAAGAGCCACTAGGTTAGCCAAAGCAGAGTACTTTTCCTCTACCTTCCATAACAATATCAGCCACTCCTCAGAATTCTGGAAGGTTGTCCATGCCCTTTTTTCTCCCAAGGCCCAACCAGCCATCCCTGTTCTAAAGTCAAATGACTCATTCATTACTGACCCACTCTCAGTGGCCAGCGAATTCAACACCTTCTTCACCTCCTGTGCCTCTTCCCTCTTCTCATCCTTTCCACCAGCTTCCCTCCCTCCCCTACAACCTGCCCAATTCTCCTCTCCCATCACACCTGATGCTGCCATCAGTGCCCTACTAGCACTCAACCCGCTCAAGAGTAAAAGTCCTGGTGGGCTTGATCCTAAGCTCTTACATTTTGCAGTCCCTCCCATTGGTCTCCTCATCTCCGCCCTTTTAAACCTCTCATTCTCCTCTGCCACTGTCCCCTCTGCCCAGAAGCATGCTATAGTCATTCCCCTTCCTAAAGGTGGCGATCCTTCTGTTCCTGGTAACTATCGTCCCATTTCTCTTCTCCCCACCCTCGCCAAACTCTAAGAACATCTGGTGCTATCTCAACTCTCCCTTTTCCTTGATTCTTCCTCCTTTTTCACCCCATACCAGTCAGGATTCCACAAAACCCACTCCACCTCCTCTTCCCTCCTCTGACTAACTGATACCATTCTCGCAGGGATAGATCAGGGCTAAGTCACATCAGCCATCTTTGTCAACTTGGCCAAAGCTTTCGACACTGTTGCCCATCGCCTTCTCCTCTCTAAGCCCCCTGCAGCAGGACTCTCCTCCTCGGCCACCAACTGGTTCCACTCCTACCTCATGTGTAGGTCCCAATCAGTCTGGATTGGAGACTCCATTTCCCCTCCCCTCCCAATCACCACTGGGGTACCTCAAGGCTCAGTCCTCAGTCCTGTCTTATTCTCGGTCTTTCTAAATGACCTTCTTGCTGCCTGCATCTCAGCATCCATTCACATGCATGCTGATGACACAGTCCTATTTGCCTCTGGCCATTCCCCTGCTGACCTGGTGACCAGACTTCAGTGGGACTGGTTTCATTCAAATCAGCTGGCCCTTAACACCAAAAAAACGGTCTCTATGACCTTTGGTGCTTGGCAAAAGCTCTCTAGGATTGGCAGTCCCCCGTTCATACCGTAGATGGGTCCACCATTGAGAATGTACTATCCTTCAAGTACCTCGGGGTCAGGCTTGACAACCACCTCAACTTCTCTGAACACGTTAATGCCATACGTAAAAAAATGCACCCTAAATTGGGAACATTGTACCACCACTGCAGCTGCATCCCCCTTCCGACCCGTAGAGCTGTCATACAGAAAATGATCCTCATCATATTTGACTGTGGTGACATAATCTACAGCTCTGCCCCCAAATCAACCCTTTCCAGACTAGACTCTCTCTTTAACTCATTCTGTCGCTTTGCTTTGGACAGCCCTACACATACTCATCACTGTACTCTATACATCCCTTTCTTTTCCCTCCCTTGAAGCTAGGCATATGGCACACTGCTCCTTATTTATTGCCAAGTATTGGTTTGGCTCCCTCCCTTACTATCTGTCCTCTACCCTCTCCTTCGCCCCAACTCCTATGCCCTCCGCTGCTCCCACTACCGCTCCCTTGCACTCCTCCCTAGATCTTCCACAGCTGGCCAGTCTGCCTTCTCCTACTGCTTTCCTAAGAGCTGGAACTTCCTTCCCCTCCCAATCCATTCAGCCACCTCTCCCTACTCTCTATCCTTCCTCCTGTGTAGCCTCTCCTCCCACACCTGCAACTGTAACCTGTAACCTTACCTAATTTCTCCCCTATATCCAATCTACTGTCTGCTCCCCCATCTCTTACCCTCCTTCCTTTCTCTATACCACCCCCTTTTTCCTGTTCCTCCTCCCCCTCCTCTCACAACCCTATCCACCCCCCAATCCCATTCCCTCTTGTATCTCACCCTACCCCCTCCCGTGTGCCCACCTTTCTCTACTCCATCCCCTTCTCCTCTGCTTTCCTCCTCCACCTACACTCGTAACCCTTTCCTTACTTCTAATCCTTCTGCTCATCTATCTCTCTCTCCCCACACCAAACCCACCTTTCTTAGTCCTTGAGCATAACTCTTTTCTATGTTTCCCTCTCAAGCTTGCTTTCTCCCCCATTGTAACATGTATTGTTCTACTGGCCGGTGCTGTCACACATTCGGCTTTAGCAGCTATAGTTTTCAATGCCGTGGTGCATGGTTTACGAGTTCTCAGTTCTCACACTGTTTGATTATGAATTTACTCATTTACTTGGGTTAAATCCATGTACACAATGTATTATACATAGTTGCTTTCGTATTTGTTTCTGCTGTTTACAGTTGTAACATGTTGTTTTCGACTCTTAGGTATTTTCAAGTGTACCCCCCCCCCCCTTTCCCCAGGATGCATCTGGAAACGAGCTCTTTTTAGTTCAGTATGTCTTTCCTGGTGCAACTTTTAAATAAATAAACACAATAGCTGCAGAAGTGACCAGAAAAGCCACCCTGGAGACTTTCTGCCTAGTCATATACAATTAAAATTAAGATATGTTACTGTGCTCTAATTAGTCTTTAACAGACATGTCCACTTGCATTTCCTACATCAAAATATGCTTCCTGTCGTGACATCTGGGCAAGCCCAAAGTCTGTGTCAGAGTGACTTTCCACATGTTTAAATATTTCGTCTACTGTCAGAGTGACTTTCCACATGTTTAAAATATTTCATCTACATAAGTGTATCTCTTCATCGCTCTAATTGCACCAGAGGACTTGGACAGAATACAGAGGTTCCCCTGCCACTCCTTAAAGAGCAAGTCTCTAGTAAAATAAAATGTGTAAAACTATTTTTACAACAATTATCTTCAACTGTAGTGTTTTCTTGTTTTTGTGTTACTTTTGTTTTCTAGTTTTTGTGTTACTTTTTCTTGTAATAGGTCTATTAAATATTTCTGGTAATGCAGCATTTATTTAATGATGCCTTTCAAAAAGACTCTTGACTGTCCAATGCCTTCCTCACAGTTGTGGTTTATGACATCACAGTCTCTTGTCATGGGAAACGCCATGATGTCTTATACAAAGGCACCATGTAATCAGTAAAGGGCAGTCAAATACTTCTTAGACAGATTTTTCAGGCAGGATACCAAGATGTGGTGTTAACTCTGAAAAGGAAAACTTAAAAACATAGAACCTTAGGGTGGGATATTCAGACTGTGCCAGGCAGGGGCGCAAGTCTGGGTGCAGCACAAGTGGGCTGTGCCAGGGCATGGACTATGCAATATTCAACGGTGCTGCGCCATGGCTCAGCACCATTGAATATGGCACAGAGGGTGCATGCATTGCGCAAGTAGCAGGAGGGGAGCCAGGAGATGCACCAGTGCAAGTTTTGTTTTTGTTTGTTTTTTGTTGAATTTGGTTGAACTGGTAAGCCCACTGGGCCTAGAAAGTCCCTTTTTCAGGGGCGACGGGGTGGGGGGGGTACAAATGGTAAGCAACTGAAATTGAACCAGATTAAGCTGTTGGTGGTATTTTTAGTGAATGAGGAAATTTGGCCAGGACACGGGAAATTCCCTACTCTTTTCGATAAGTGCCATGGGATCTTTAACATCCACCTGAACTACCACCAATCCAGGCAGATGGGACCTCAGTTTAACGTCTCATCCGAAAGACGGCACCTCAGAAGTGCAGCACCCCTCTCATGCTGCACTACAGTGTCAGTACTGGGATATTAACCCACGTGCCAGATGTGGGAACTGAACCCACATCCCTCTGATCTCCCGGCCTCAGAGGCGAGTGTGCTACCTACTGAGCCACTGACACTGACAGGGCATGCAAATGAGGCCATTATGCATGTAAGGCACAAATGGGGCCATTTGCATGTCGTTATGGCTCCATTTGCATGCGGTGCACCGATCCTTGGCGACTTGTGCCTGGTGCCCTGCCAGGCTGCAGCCATCGGGGACCGACACCCTGCAGTCCCTTGGTGGACCCCGCACCCGTACACCCGATCACGGGCATCTGTTAATATTATCCCTGGTGGTCCAGTGGACCGCTCTCTATTGCCCAATTGTGGACTTATGATAAAATTCTCTCTGGTGGGCCATTGGACCACTCTCTATCGCCCAGTCATACTGTAGGTGGTGGGTGGACAGGCAGCATGCGGGTGGGGTGCTGCCGCCCGCTGCTGACTGGGGGGGGTGCTGAGTGGCGGGGACCACAGTGGGCAGGTGGGGAGGGGGGTACCACTGGACCACCAGGGGTGTGTTTGCGATTTCCTCCTGTGATTGGGCATTGGGGGGGTTCCACTGGACCACCAGGGATAATTTTAACATACGCCCACGAACGGGCAATAGAGAGCGGTCCACTGGACCACCAGGGCTAATATTTACATGCCCGCGATCGGGCGATAGAGAGCGGTCCACTGGACCACCAGGGATAATTTTAACATATGCCCGTGATCAGGCGGGGGGGGCACAATGCTTCCAGGGCAGGGGGCTGGTGGACAGTGTTCTGGGTGGGCAGGTGGCCACCCATGGCTGGCGACTGCTGTGTTGTGCCCTGCAATACGGCAGCTCACCTGTGGGTAGCCAGAGCTTGCTTCTGGTTTTCCCAGGCATAACTTTGCACCTCCCAGAGCAGCGCAAGCCGTGGTTGAGCCAGCATATGCGCCGCACATCCCGGGCTGAATATCGGGATGTGCCGCATGTGATGGGCCACGCCCCTGCACTGCGCCCATATGTGCCTATGCGCCCTGGTGCATCGGGTGCTGCGAGCGCACTGCTCCTTTAAATACCGCATCCGGGTGCATGGGTGAGTTACATGGCGCAACCATGTTAAGCGCCTGGCGCATTCCTTTTGAATATCCCAGCCTTATAATTTATCAGCAGAAAAGGACTAGTAAGCCCATCTAGTCTACTCTACTTAATTTTGCCTTTTACTACAGCCTGGACCCTAGTTGATCACTGGTGTCCCTCCCACCTCCATTATCTTTACTTATTATGTCCTAGTGCCCAACTAACACATGCTTAAAGCTCCTCACTGTCACCGTACCCCCCCACCTCTTCTGGCAGGCTGTTCCAGGCACCCACCACCCTTTCTATGAAGATGTAGTTCCGCACATCCCTCTTAAACTCACCCCCTCAAGCTTCATAACATGCCCCTATGTTCTGATGCTCCTCCTCTTCTTCTGAAAGACACTCCTCTCTTGCACCTTATTGACTCCCTTGAGGTACTTATAGGTCTCAATTATGTTCCCTCTCACTCTCCTCCAGGAAGTACATGATGAGCTCCTAAAGCCTTTCCTCATATACAGTAGTTTCTAGTGCAACCCCCTCAAAATGTTAGTAGCCCTCCTCTGAACCACTTTCACCCTGTCACTGTCCTTGCAAAGGTGTGGCTTCCAGAACTGGACACAGTACTCCGGGTGGGTTCTCACTAGTAAGCAGCATAGTGGCAACACCACCTCTCTTCTCCTGTTAGAACTCCCCCTCACTCTGCACCCCAGCATGCAGCTAGCCTAGTTGCCTACTGCTTTGTTGCACTTTCCTGCTATCTGGAGATCATCAGATATGATTACTGCAAGGTTCCTCTCTAGCCTGGTGACTGTAAGAACACCCCCACCATGTTATACACAGCGCCCAGGTTTTCCCGCCCCAGGAAAATGAGTTTGCACTTTTGGGTATTGAAACCCAGCTGCCACACCCTAGATCACTCCTCTAGTTTCCCCAGATCCCTTTGACATAAAAAATAGATTCTGTTGTGAGGTGTAAGAGCGGAAACATTATGTTTCTCAAAGAGCATGCTGTAGTTCAGAGCTGTTTAATGTAAATCATTACAAGTGCTGTAGCCAATCAGATGGGAGGTGTCATTAGCAGCATGGGTGACTTAATCCTGCCTGATACCCCCTCCCATAGGGCAGTTGTGAGCAAGCACACATTTAGTGGAAGCACAAAGGATTTCAGGTGTGTCACAGGAGATCTCCGAGGGTGCTGCAAAAAGGGGTGCTAACCCTCTATTTCAGACAAAGAGAATGTGTTCAGGACACCAGGTTAATAGAAATGGAGTACTCCAAAGTAGCCAAATGCAAATCTTTAATACTAATCTAAGTGCACATATCTAAGCATTTCCCATGTTTGCTCTCTTCCAACTTTTAGCTATATGCACTTACATTTGTATTAAAGATTTGCATTTTGGCTACTTTGGAATACTCGATTTCTTGTGACCTGGAGTGCTGACACTTTCTCTTTGTCACAGTCAGTGGAGCCTGCCAATTCCTTTTGTTATGCAGGAAATTGAGACACTCTGTTGCATCTCAACGGGCACAACTGTAGATGAGAGGTGGTGGGTGAGTTGAACCACCTTCAGACTGGTTCAGTTAGAAAAGCCATGTTTACATGGCAGTAGCACTTCAAACATCTGACTGCAGCAGTGCAGTTCTGACTGTCTGCCACATGCTGTCACCCTATCTACACAGCCCCTCACTGCACCACTACAATCTGTGCTGGTGAGGGACTGTGCAGTGGGGAGGCCGGACATCTGCTCGCTGACGTTGGCGTTGATGTAAATGTGCATTTGAATGCCATGCCCAAACTCACGGCTGTAAATTTCAGTTGGAGCATTCCAATCGTGGCAGCCCTCTGTTTTAAACAACAGTTACTTTGCTGCACCCAGGAGACTCTCCGTTTGTGGGGAAAGTATTAAGCTCAATGCACTTGCCAAAAATGGAGACTCATTCATGAACGAGTCTACATCACCTTGGCTGTGCATGCGCCAAGAGTCATGGTTGGACAGGTTGCAGCGGCACAGATAGTCCACACTACCATTTAAAGCCTCTGTAAGCAGCTCACTGCACTCGGCATCACCAACTTGCCTAGGAATCTGGGAGCATCTTAATAAGCAACTTACCCCAATCGGGTCAGTATCTACATCGTCACATTTGCACTGGAGCAACCTGAGCACATGGGTCACTCCAGTGCAAATGTGACTGTGTAAACAGGGATAACGGTCAATCAGTCACAGCTCACACTAACAGACACTCTGAATTCTTGGCCCCTCACCTGACACTAGAGCACCGGAATGACTTTAATCACTCTCAGACTAGGCCATGGCTGTGCCAAAAGGAAGGGAGGAACTCTGCCACAGGGGATAAACCAGGGACGCCCAAGGATCCAGATTGGTCGGGGATGGAGGCAGTCTAGACCGACTAGGAAGTGTCCAGAGTGGATGCTTTGCAGTAGGCAAGGACCAGAAGTCAGGTGCAACCAGAGGTAATAAAGAGTGAATAAAAAAGGAAACCTTTATGCAGTGAAGTTTGTGTGATTATTTAAAGAGATACCCTTCAGGACAAAATGAGGAGTCTATCCAGCAAAATGTGTGCGCATGAGGGTAAATACGCTTCGAGGACAGGACTTAGTGGCATTCACAGAGACTTGTTGGGGGAACAAAATGATTGGGACATCAGGATAGTGAGACACAGACTATTCTGGAGGGACAGGCCTGACATGAAGTGGGTGTGCTGGCTCTCTTTGTGAGGGAAGAAGTCACTGTGGAGGAGAAGGAGGACATTTGGAAGGCAGACACTAACACAGAGTATCTGGGTTAAGCAGGGGGAAAAGGGATGTAAAATAATCATGGGGGTGCTACATTCCCTCACCAAGCTTAATAGAGAATGATGCCTAGTTGGTCAGGAAAGTTATGAGCGCAGTAGAATTGGATGCACTAGTTATCCTGGGGATGCAGTCTCCAAGCCATAGACTGGTGTCTTGAGAGGGCTAACAGCAGGGCTGAGACCAAATTCCTGTCCACCTTTAAGGGCTGTTTCCTAGAGCTGCATGTCCAACAGGATACTAGGTTTCAGATCACCCTTGACCTTGTCTCAGCAGAAGGGATGGGGATTATCTCCATTGTAAGTCAGGGAACCTGTGAGAAGTAGTGACCTCAACTAGGTAACCTGCTCCCTACTGACAGCCAGTACTCATCCACCATAAAGACAGACTTTACCAAGATGAGGGAGCTGGTGTCCAAGGGTCTGGATCAACCATATGAGGCTAGTAATGCTGAGTTCATGTGTTTTTTGTTGAAGAAAGGTGCTCGAAGCAGCTGCAGAGGTTTGCATTCCTGTAAGCAGTAACAGAATAAGGGCCAAAATGTGCCCCCTCCCACTCAACAGGGACCCAAGGCAACTGATTCTGAACAAAAAGAAGGTCTATAACTACTGGAAAGAAGCAGTTTGCTTCCAGGCCAGAGAGAAGCTCAGAGCAGCACTGAGGGACTGCAAAATTGTTAAGGCAGTCAAGGAAGGGTTGGAAGCCAAGATAGTAGCATGAGTTGAGGACAACACTAAAGCCTTATTCCGGTACATAAATGGAAGGCGGAAGGTGAAGGAGGGGAGTAGTTTATTGAAAAAGGGCGGCGGGACCTGTGATAGTGACAGAGGCGATGACTGAGATGCTTAACGTATACTTTGCTTCAGTGGTCAGCAAGGGGTCTCTAGTGGTGGCAAAGGGCTCACTGGGAGGGCCCATGACATCAGAGGCAGACACAATGCAGCCATTGGACAACACACTTGCCCTGGTAGCTGACTGCCCAGCAAAGCTCAAGGCAGGTAAGTCTCAAGTGGTGGATGGGTTACACCCTAGAATCATAGTGGAGCTAAAAGAATAATCGATGGTGCCTAATAATCTTTCAGTAGTCTGCCCAGACGGATGTGCTGCTAGAGTACTGGAAAGTGGGCAGTGTGATCCCAACTTCAAGAAGGGGGAAATGTTGGACTAGGGCAACTACAGCCCAATCTGCCTGAGATCAGTGCCGGGCAATATCCTGGAAACAGTTATCATATATAGAATAAAGAAGCATTTGGTTGAGGCTGAGGTTCTTGCCCTCGCTCTGATATTTATGTTTTCATGCATTCATTTCATTTTACTGTAGTTATTTATGTACTTGTTTTTTTTTTTTATATTTTTCTTTTTATTCAAGGATGTGATATATACATGTGATACGGCATTATCTTTAAATCAACATTCAGTGGTTGTTCAAATTAATACAATGTATCAAAGATAATAAAATAATGGTGATTTAACCTGTGTCTTTGTGTTTCATTCTATAAGGACTGAAACTATTAGCTTAATAGGTAGTTCACCCCACTGTATTATCAATTAAAAAAAAAATGTGGTTCCTTCCAAGAATTCAAAAAGTTTAAGTATCAACCAGATGTGATGGCAATACTCTAGAAACCTCTATAGAATCTCGATCTCTGTTGATAAAATATGAACAATTGTAGTGTGGAGAGGCTTATGGGACAAAGCCCGGGTCTTGTCTGGCTAAATGCAACACCCGAGGTCTCCAAAGAGTTTTGAATGCTTGATATTTATTATGGAGTTTGGCTGTAAGAGATTTCATATAATAAATTTCCAAAACCACATCCCTCCAATCCCCTAAAGACAGAATAATAATAGTTCTCCATCGTCTGGTAATTGCTTTTTTTTGCTGCTAAAATATATATAGGTAGCATGGTACGCTGCCACGTGGGTCTGTGAGGGGGAAATATAGATAAGAGAGTCAATTCGGCCGTAAATTCAACCAACTCACCCAAACAGTCTGAAACCTCCTGTTGGAGTGCACACCAAAATGGAGTCAATTGAGGGCATGTCCAGAATATATGACTCTGGTCAGCAAATGTACATGTACAATTCCTCCAACATCTGCCATAGCTGGATGGTAAATATTTCGCTAGGATAGCCGGGGCAAAAAAAAAAAAAAATGACTACGGCATTTCCAGGCAAACTCCCGCCATTTCGTGGAGTGTGTTACTTTACATGCTAAAGGAGATGCCCGTAACCAATCTTGGTCTGATATATCTTCGGCCAAATCCTTACACCAGCTATTTAAAATAGTGAGCGAGGAATCACCCATCCCCTCCCTGAGAATTTTATAGATATGCCCCACTCGGTGTCCCCATATATGTCCATTTATATGGTCTTCTGTATATGTCCATGCCATGGGGATGGGGTCAAGTAATTTTGTTTTCACCTCTCTCTAAGAATATAATTTTTAACCTGGGTATACCTGTAGATGTCTGTGTTGGTTAGGCCGTAGGTCGCTTTTAAAGTTTCAAAAGGGGCGATGCTCGTATGACATAGGAATTGCCTAAAAAATTGAAGACCCAATCTTCTACAGTTTACAAATTTATGATCAATGGTAGATGGGAGAAACCTATCATCTCCCGAAATGTGCGTATAAAAGAAAAAAAGTACTCTAAAACCCTTATGTGTTTTTAACTTGCACCATAATTTCAAAATCTGTGCCGTAAAGGGAGTGCATTCTCTTATAGGCGCTGTCCTAGATGCCATGGAAAATGTTACCTTGGTGATGTCGTATAGGTCATTAATGACAAATTCTAGCTCTTTCCAGGGGGCCTCATATGTCGAGGGTACCCAAAAGGCTAATATTCTGAAAAAAGCAGCCAGGGCATAGAATTTCAAGTTTGGAAGGTTGGCACCGCCCTGAGGGAGTGGAAGTTGCAGTAGAGACATTCTAATTCTAGGGCGCTGGCCGTTCCAGATGAAATTAGAGATGATTTTATCCCATGATTGAAAGTAGAATTTGGAGGGAAAGGTGGGAACATTCTGAAATTAATACAAAAGTTTGGGTAGTATAATCATACAGATTGTTTCAATTCTTTGAAAAAAGCTTACTGGTAATTTAGACCAATGAGCCAGTTCTGATTGAATTTTGATTGACAGTGGTTCGTAGTTTAAGAACTCCAGGTTATCTAAATTTTTTGGTATATGGATTCCCAAATATTTAATCTTAGTTTGATACAATTTTAAAGGGTATTTCATTTTAAGGGTTAAGGACGGGGAAAAGTATAATGAAAGGAGATCTGTTATGGCTATATTTAGTTGAAATCCTGAAACTGCTCCAAAAAGGTCCAAGGTTTCCCAGAGCGCCGGGAGGGAAGTTTCTGGGGCTGTGGTAGAAATTAGAGTATCATCGACAAACAGGAGTATCTTATGTTCTCACTGACCCACTGGAATAACCTTCATTCCGGGCGTTACTCTGTATTGCTTTGGCCAGAGGTTCAATATAGAGAGCAAAAAGTAACGGGGGATAAAGGGCAACCCTGTCTCATACCCCTTTGTATCATGATTGGTTGAGCTAAGGAGCCATTGACTCGTACATAGGCTTTGGGGTAACAATAAATGTTTTTCATACAGGAAAGAAAAATGTAAGGAAAAGAAAATTTAGATAGGGTGGCCCATAAATATTCCCAATTAACCTTGTCAAACCATTTATGTACTTATTTGTTAATGACTTTATCAGGGGCATATCATAGAAATATAGAAACATAGAAGTTGTTGGCAGATAAGGACCTCTTCGCCCACCTAGTCTGCCCCATTTTCTCTACTTACAGTGCAACCACAGACCCTACTCGGTCTCTGGTTTGCACCCCCGACCCTTGCCTTACTTCTAAGATCCCCTTCTGTTTATCCCATGCTTTCTTGAAGCTGCTGATCGATTTGATATGTACTCCTTCTTCTGGTAGCTGATTCCACTTATCCACCACACTTTCTGTGAAGAAGTGCTTATGGATGTCCTTTTTGAATCTGCTCCTGCCAGTTTCAGTGAATTCCCTCTTGTCCCTGTGTTTGAGCTGAAGGAGAATATTTTGCTGATGTCTGTCCTATTTATCCCAGGCAGGTACTGTATTTGTATGTCTCAATCATGTCACTTCTTTCTCTCCTTTTCTGAAGGGGGTACATGTTTAAGTCCTGCAGCTTTTCCTTATAGGCAAGGCAAATTTTATTTAAAAGATGCCCAATCCCGGCGGCTCTGGGCGCCGTACACGAATCAAATCAGTAACAATAATTATAATTATACATCTTGTCCCCACATTACAGCCACTATTTCTTATCCCCACATTATAGCTGCTGTTTTTATGGTGTGCCATCATAATCTTGACATTTTCTCAGTGAACACTACCACAGCAACAGATCTCTCCAGTTCACTGTGGTGGTTCATTGAACAGTGCCACTCACACTCTGGGTGTTCCGCCCCCATCCCTGTTACAACTCCAACTCTGAGTTGTATATTTAGAGATGGGGGTTGTGGGGGGCACAGCCCCCCCTGCAGAAAAAGACTTTCCCTACAGGAGCAATGCTGACAGTCGGCATTATTCCTGTCGCTGTCGGGGATGTCGTGGACATCCTCGACATTGTCAAGTGGTGGAACCTGCTTTTATCAGTCTGGCCAATGCCTTTGATTTGGTGTCCCATCCTCTTGTCCTGGACAAGCTTAGCTCTGTTGGCCTCTCACTTCCTGTTGTTGCTTGGTTCCGTTCCTACCTAATGGGCCGAAAACAATTGGCACAGGTTGGAGGCGCTTTATCACCTGCCCTTCCTATCCAGGCTGGGGTCCCTCAGAGTTCCATCCTGGGTTCCATCCTTTTCCCCATCATCCAGAATGACCTCCCCTCTGCCTATGCCAACTTGCATATCCACATGTATGCAGATGACATAGTCATCTTCGCCTCCACCACTCCACCGCAACAGTGGAAGTTCTGCTCCAGTGGAATTTCAGCAATGTTTTGTGCTGGTTCCAATCAAACAACTCAGAGTCAACACTAAAAAAACAGTGTCCATGACCTTTAGTACTAGTCAGAAACTGGCCAGACTCATTGCCTCCCCTGTTTTCACTACCCTGAATGGTATACCTCTTGAAGAATTTAGTCCTTTAAGTACCTTGGAGTATGGCTAGACAGTAGGCCTCACTTTTCAGCACAGATTGATGCCATCCATGCAGAACTCCATCCCATGCTTGGTGCCTTCTAATGCAACAAAGACTGCTTATGTCCACAGGGGGCTTGCTACCAAAATGGTGCTCCCTGTCTTCGACTACGCAGATGTGATCTATGTCATTGCCCTTTCCACTTCCCTTGCCAGTACTGTACTGTAAGATAATGCATTTCAGCTGGGCTATTTTGGGTAAATACAGTTTAAAACAAAGAAAAATCCCTGTGACTGTTGTGTCAGCATCCTTGCTGACCTTTTCCAGTGGGAGGACTCCAGCAGCACCATGAACATGCTTGATGGTATGGCGAGGCTTCTGTCACTGTTCCTCACTCCTGCTGGATCTGTCTTTGTCCAAAAATGCATTGTACTGCCATGTACCTTGCCCCAGGATTGGAATTGGTGGTGAGAGGAGAACTGGAGTACTAGATTTGTGAGCCATTCAGTGGCCCCGTGTGAACAGTCAGTGTGCTAATATGTAGATGTGCAATCCTGACTCTGATTTACTGAGTCCCGGTCCATTACTACAAGCCAGACAGGAAAAAGTGCAAAGTCCAACAGCCTTCACAAATAAAAACAAAGAAATTACATGTTTCTGTTTTAGCCATTGCAATTTTAAGGACTCTGAATATAAATCAAATTTTGTTTACAACTCTAAAACAATTATGCTAAAAGTAGTTTTCAGCCTGCCAGAGGAGGTACTGGGGGCAAAGATTGTGGGGAGCTTCAAGCATGCATGGGGTAGGCACAGGGGCATGTTAGGTTGAGGACTGGGGGTGACATTTATGACCAGTTTGGGCCAAAGGTAACAATGGGCAGGGACAAGGGGCAGACTTGAAGGCCCTAAAGGTTCTTTTCTGCCAACAAAATCTATATGTCTATGTGAAGGTACATTTCAAGAGTTATTTGTTGTGGTCTCAGTGATATTCCTTTCAAGATTTTTTTTTTCTAAAATTTTTTTAATAATTATTTTTTTTTTTAAACAATTCATGTCTGGTGACTTGATTAAGGTCACACAGTGAGTCATTTACCATGGTGGTGTTTGAGTCTACTGTATGCTTGCTGGTTCCTGAGCATGGCTGTAACCACTTGATCATGTCGCCTCTTGTTTGGCGACACAGCTTGTGTCAATAGGCATGTTATCAGATGCTCTCCATAACTTAGCAGGACCGATTCTTATTCTCACAGTAAAGTGCACTGCCACTGGTACAAAGAAGTTCCCTGGAGCTTACTAGCCTTCACTAAGTAACTAAACTTAATTTCAAAAACCACCAAGGGTTGTTAATACAGTGATAACAAGCATTTGTCAATGCCGAATGTTTGCTTGCTGGCATTGGCAGTGGTAGTGTAGAAGTTACAGAGCTGCGTAATAGGAATGGCAGTGAAGTATTGAACTGAAGCTAACCCCACCACCACCCTGCAGAGAGTGACAGGCATTGGGGTGCGCTTGGTCGTCAGGCATAACGGCCACGCCATTTCACCACACCCCACCCTGCAGACACTGACAAGTGTCACAGTGTTCCTTGGGGTCTTTGGCCCTTATGCGCACCCCATTCCATTAGGAAATACGGTGAGATGGGTGCGATATAGGAGAATGGGGTGAACTTTGGGGCCGAAGAGTCCAAGGCATACCTCGATGCCTCTCACTGGCTGCAGGGTGTGGAATGGTATGAGCGTTACAGGCAAGAATCCCAAGTCACACCCCTGATGCCTGTCATTCTCTACAGGGTTGGGCGTTACGGTTGGAAACCCTAATACCCCAGGCATTTGCTGGTATTTTCACTCCAAATGTTCAACATGTTTTTTTTGTGACCCCACCTCATGAACAGGGGGAATATCAGTTTGTTAGCCGAAAGCTGCTTATGCACAGCGACTACGGCATTTAGCACCACAGGTGCAAAAACATTCTGAACAGGATGTAAAAAATGACAGCTGTACTGTTCATGGGGAGGTGTAAAAATGGCAATGTTGCAAGTCTGCAGTAAAAATATTTAAAAAAAATGGTGAAGTCACGAGCGTACTTAGAAACTGTGCAATGCACACCTGTAATGTAATTATGTTGGGGATTTTTTACAGCAGATTGTCAACTCAGGCATTTTGGTGCCTCCGATCATGAACAGTGTCACTGCGATTTTCTTTATCTGTGCCGAACAATGATTTCCCACAGCGACCACGCATCTCTGCGCTGAAAGTGTGAAAACACACTTCAGCCATATTATGAAAAATGACAGCTGTACTGTTCATAGGAAGTGTGGAAAAATGCCACTGGTGAAAATCTGGACTGAAAATATTACAAAGTCATGAACTTACGGTGCGTGGAAACTGCGCCAATACTCACTATAATACAGTCGTTTTATGGACTTTTGTCACCAAATTTTCAACATAGCCATTTTAAGACCTCTGCCCATGAAGAGTGTAACTGTGATTTTCTTAATCTGTCCTAAGCGTTGCTGGCACACCAACAGCACCATTATGCGCTTCCATGTTGGACTTACATTCAGGCGACATGAAAAATGGCAGCTATACTGTTCATAAGGAAGTGTAATAAAATGGTAATGTTGAAAATCTGGAGTGAAAATATTAAATTCGCAAACTTACGAGCATGCATAGGAACTGCGCAACGCACGCTCGTAAAACAGTCATTTTAGAATTTTTTTCACCAAATTTTCAACATAGCCATTTTAAGACCTCTGCTCATGAACAGTGTCACTGTGATTGTCTTAATGTGTCCCATACATTGATTTTGCACACCGACTGCGCCATTGTGCGCTACATGGGCGGAAACACGTTTTGGGTGAGATGTGAAAATGACAGCTGTACTGCTCATAAGAAGGTGTGGTAAAATGGCAATGTTGAAAATCTGGGTGAAAATATTAAAAATTTGCGAACTTCTGACGTGCGTAGGAACTGCATAGCATGCAGCTAAATAAAACAGTCATATTTTGGAATTTTTGCGCAAATTTTCAACATGGGATTTTTGGGATCCTTCTCATGAATGATGTCACTGTCATGGCGTTATTCGGGCCGAAGGGTGATTTCGCACAGTGACTGCGGTGACTGCGAAATCACCCTTCGGGCCCGAATAACACCATGACAGTGACGTCATTCATGAGAAGAGTCCCAAAAACCCCATGTTGAAAATTTGATGCAAAAATTCCAAAAATGCCTGAGATATCCAATAAAGTTGAAAACCCCCTATCTAGCCCATTATACAGCTTACCGGCATTTCCTCAGTTCGCAGTCGGCTTTGAAGAGTGCAGACGTGTTCCCGTCCACCGAAGATCGTCGCGCCAAGCTCCGGAGGTAAGTGTGGGGTGAGGGTGTGTGGGAAGGCAGGGTGCGCACTGGGTGGGTGCGGGTTGTGGGAGGGGCTGGGAGAAGGACAGGTGACCGTTTTTATTTTGCAGGTAAAAAAAAGATGATATGGGACGTTTGCCACGCTGGGGTGGGCTCCCAGCATGGCAGAAGGCGGCTGGGGGGCCGTGGAGCTGGCGGAGGATTGGGCAACCCGTCGGCCATATGATCAGTTGCCACGCTGGGCTGGGCTCCCAGCGTGGCACCCAGTGCTTCAGGGGGGTGAGGACAGTGGAGCCTGAGTTGCCACGCTGGGGTGGGCACCCAGCGTGGCATGTGGAAAACTTTAAGGGGGCGCAGCACAAGCCGGCGGGGATTGGGCACCCCGTTGGCCATCATGTGTCGTGGGGTGGAGGCAGCACGCAGTATGCGTTCTGTGTGTGTGTGTAGGGGGAGCTGCGCATGAGCAGGCGATATCTTATCGCTGCTCACTGAAGCGTAGCTCCCCCTTTCAACTGTATGCCACTGCATTTTGGAGCTTGTCATAGACAGCTCCAGCATGCATTGGCTTACAGGGGCCGCACCTGCCAACACACTGACTGAATTGGAGGAGGAGGTGACACACCTCCGAAATCTCGGATGATGGCACCATGTTTCTTGCACATGCGTGCAAGCAAACATAAAAATAGTTCTTAGTTTGTACTGACGGTAGGTGTTATTTTTTGTTAAATCCAGAGTCATAAATCATGGAAAAACCCATTCATGCACTAGCAGTAAAATGAGGCTGTGTCACCATTTGGAGTCTGTAAGAAAAGGAACGCACCAGGTTTACATATGAACATTATTATCGCAGAAACATATGGACTGCAGATTGAACCGAAAATGAAGACATACGACCAACAGAATACATTTGATGCCATTGGCAAACCTAACATATTGGCTCATTTCACCGCTTTCAAAAGCTCCAGTTTATCCTATTTACTGCACTGAATGACATGGTCAGACTGGATAAGACCCTATGCTAGATGCAGTCACAATTAAATATTATGCCAGTAACCTGATCTTATCAGAGCTTCTGCACAGAAATGTATTGTTGATGCTGTGATGTACAAGGCAAGTACAGCATGCTGCTGAAGACCTGAAGTAGAACAATTAGCAGTCTTATGAGAGTCAATAACTGAAGAAAAAATTAAATTTCCTGTGAGAGTTAATGTTGGTCTTATATCTTCATATACAGTGGTTAATCCAGAAAGGAAGATTCCAACATTATAAAAAAAAAAATTTTTGGCATTATGATATACTCTGTGCAGTGATTATGTCAGTCATCTGTTCTGAAATGGTAAGGCTGTCAGTATCAGCAGCACCAGCAGTCCCAAGGAGGTCCCCTCCACTGCTCTTTAGACACCTGGGTATTCTTGGGACAGTATTTGCATCTGGATTGCAAACTTCTTTTGCCCTGCTTCACCCAGTCACATACTGTGTAGAGTAATTTGCTAGTGACACGTGTCTCTTCATTGGGGAAAATAAAGTCCTGCTTTATCAAAGTCTTGTAGTCTAAAACTTACAGGCTAGCAAACAAAGTTCTTGTATCCCACATGATTTATCATCAGGCTGTATCAGTGCTAACGTAGCAAAAGATTAGCAAGTCTAGTACCCAGGCTACAACTTCTTTGCAACAAATAACAATGTATTTATTGTGTACAGTATTTGACCAAGAAAGTCATGTTAACCTGAAAGTTTGTTTCCGGGGTGTGTTCTGGTGGGGACAGGAACAAAGACGCAAGTAAGGAGTGTGGGTCTACTGGGGATCAATGTATGGCTTTGGTGGGCGAGGGGTTGGAGGTTCCAACCACCTAGCCATACATTACCAGTAGACCCACGCTCTGGAGTGGGTTAATTCACTTGTAACGTGGGGAAGAGAAAGGGTCTGGTGCGCTTTTTATATGTTTCTCTTCCCCAGGTACATTTGCATAAAAGTAATTTTAAAGTGCAAAATGGCAAAGGTTCTGGGAGGATATTAAGGTAGGAACCTTAATAGCCTCCCAGAACCTATGTCATTTTGCACTTTAAGGGGAAGAGAAAGGGGCTTGCACCTGACTGGAGAAACTACGTGCTGAACAGGCTGATTTTTTTTTTTTTTAATATTGTGAGTGCAACCATGAACAGTCATTGAATTACTGATTACATGCAAATGTGATCAATATTTCAGAATATGTGCTCATTTTGGCTGACTTAGTTTTTTTAACTGTGATATCATCTCCGTTTTTTCTGCTATTTTGGATTTGGCTGCTGTGCATGTTGGGAAATGCATATATTTAAGTACACAGTAGAGTTGAGGTCTAGCAGTTGTTCCTACAATTCCCTTGGCAGGCCAACAGATGGCTGTGAAACTTCTGGAAGTTGTTTCTACATAGAACAATGTTCTACTACATACTGTTATTCTGTAGTTCACATGATAATCCATATTCTGCTGGTGAAATTCTGCCAATTCTTTTCTGATAGAATTCCAAGGAATATGTTGGAATTTTCAGAAATTCCATAGAATCTTGTCCCAATGGGATTTGAAAATTCCAAACAGCGGTAGGAGGGTACGGGGGGAACCACACAGAAAAAAATGGAGAATAATAATACAACAATTCTTGCAGCAGAAAGAGCTTCTGGATTACTACCTCTCACTTTTAGACAGTTGTGTATTATAGTAGTTGCCCTCAGAGGTGGGAAAAATTAAAAAAAGGGCAATAGTAGTACATTTCAATCAATCAGTCAATCAAAATCTTTATTTATCCACACGAACATCATTGAGCAGAGCTCTTTTACAAGATGGACCTGGTTAGAACAGGGTCGGGTAACATCCATCATAAAAGCATATAAATACATGTAAATAAGTATATAAACACAAACACAGTGGTGCAGTAATAGGGGAGTCAAATGATAAAAGGAAGACAAGGCAAGCCATAACAGAGGAGGATTCAAATACAGGGGGGCAGGTCCACCATTGAACCATGCAACTGTATATAAACCATGTTCTCTGTATAGAAGTACCAGTTAGTTCATTTACCAGGGGCAGCCACTAGTACTAACCATGAAAATGGCTTGGAGAACCACCAACTAATGGCAGATGGGGTACCAGGAGGGGTATGTAATATGTAAGCGAAGGATAAACATTGTGAGAAGTGAAGTCCCAAGGATAGGTCGGTAGAACTGATGCGGCGGTGGGGGCCTACAGGGAGAGGGAAAGGGGAGTTAGGACTTTTATAGTATGATTGCATGTAGATTGTGGATGAGTGCAGTATAGAGTTGTGAAAAGAACATTTGAGCTGTTCCATACTGCTGGAATCACAGGTACCAGTGTGTGTCACTAAGAGCGTAATCCATCTTCGTTCAGCTGCTCTGCAACAGAAACCAGCTAGATTAAAATAAACCACAGGCAATTATAGCCTACGTCTCATAACTATCCAACAGGATGCCACCTTATATACACTATATATAGGATAGTGGATGGGAAACTATGCACAACCATTGTGTTGTGCCATCAAGGGGTTCTGATTCATTGTGGCCTCGAGCGAAGCTCGAGAGGTCCATGGGAATCAGATCCCCAAGGTGGCACAACACACTGGTTGTGCACAGAGTTGCCCATCCACTACTCTGTATAGTGTATGGGCATTCATGCCTATTTCGGACATTGCACTTTGTTTCGGTGAACTGGTGGTTGGGGGGGGCACTTCAGGGTTGGTGGTAGGCTCAGATTACTAACACAGTGTGCTGCAGATGTTTCTGCAAGTTCAAGTTTAAAAAAACAACTTCCAGTTTAATTGGATAGGGAAAAGCAAGTATGTGGCAGCATTCCAAGTTGTTCTGCTGTATGTGGCAGCATTCCAAGTTGTTCTGCTGCGGTAGTGACATCACTGCTGCAGCAGAACAAACTAAAAAAAATAGACTTTGAAACCTGAAACTTTCAGGTTTGATAGAGATTGGTCTAAGGTGTGTGTTTTTGTGATTTTTAGGTCCCACTGTTAGTTGTTTTTTTTTAATATTTAATAAAAGACATGGAGGCAATCTGGAAAATCATATGTGGCATGCATTACTGTATAGTTACTGAAAGGGTATGTGTTTCTGAGCCAACAGACCAAGTAAAAAAAAAACAACAAAGCACATTACATAGTCATATAGATGTTTTCAAGCTACTTATGACAGAACTACTAAAAATTTCACTTAAGCATATCTATTCTTGTTTGACAGCCATCTGTTGGCTGGCCATGAATTGCAGGCTAAGACTGTTTTAACCACTATATACTAACAAGTTCAAGTTTATTGTAGGAAAACTCAGTTGAGCAAGCTCATTCACAAGGAGGTCCTTTGACGCAGACAGGTAGTTACAGATTACATAGTTGAAAAAACAGTACAAATTCAAGTACAGAATTATGGGAAAGCATTAACATGTTGCATAAAAATGACAATGACATAGAAAAATACAAGTGCAGAAAAAAAGATATAAAGTGCTTGTTTCGGAGTGTCAAGACAGCTAATTTCTAGGTAAGTAAGAGGAAGCAGTGAGCTAGGGTTAGAGCAATGAGCTGGGATTTTGAAGCAGCTGCATGTATCTTTTGTTTTTGCTACAGCCAACCTTTTAAATAGGCTGACAGGGACAGTACTAGGAAGCTTCAGTATGCCTTGGAACTGGTTCCAGATAGTTGGAGTACGCTCGATATGGCCCGCTTGCCGAGTGAGGAGGAGGTAATTTTTCTTAAGAGAGTAGGCGCTATGGGAAATACGGAGAAGGGTTGTGAGATAGTTCAGGAGCTTGTTCAGGCATAGTTTAAGAGTCCAGCTACCAGCATGAAGCATGCGTCTAGTTGAGAGTGATGTCCAGCCAACGACTAGGTACAAATCGCAATGGTGGGTTCAGTAGGGTAGGTTTGTCATGAACCGTATGGCACGGTGGTAGAGGATGTCTAGTTTGTTGAGTCCTGAGGCCACTGCAGAGGAATAGATTAGATCTTCAGAGTCGAGTAGTGGCAAGAAAGTGGCCTGGACCAGCCTAGTTCTGGTATCCAATGGAAAGAGGGACTTGTTACGGAAGAAGAAACTTAGCCTAATTTTTAGCCTCTTTGCCAGATCGTTTAGGTGGTCATGAAAGGAAAGCTTGTTGTCTAGCCACATACCAAGATATTTGAAGGTGATTTAAAGGGGTTCACCTAGGGAGGTAGTGATGAATTCTTTGTGCATCTTTGCAAGGGAAGTGGAGGTGGTGTTTGGGGCAAAGATCATGGCGTTTGTTTTCTTGGCATTGAGGAGTAGTTTGGCATTGATTAGGTTGATTTCTAGTTGTGCAAAGTCGGCTTGGAGTACATCCCTCACTTCAGCCAGTGTAGGAGCTGATGTATACAGTTAGTATCGTCAGCAAAGAAATGCAGATGGGACTGGGATATATGTGCGTCAAGGTTATTGATGTACAGGGAGAAAAGGATGGGGCCTAATATGGAGCCTTGTGGGACTCCCCTGACAACTGGGAGGGATGCAGAAAAGAGGCCATGAGCTTTTACTCTCTGGGTTCTTCCAGATAGATAGCTGGTAAACCACTGGGCAGCAAGGGGGGTGGTGCCTACTTTTATTAGGCTTTAGTCTAACAGATTGTGATTGACAGTGTCGAATGCTTTGCTGAGATCTAAAAATACTGCACCAGTAACTTTCTTGGAGTCCATGGCTGTGATCCATTCAGTGGTAACTTTGGCTAGAGCAGTAACTGTACTATGGTTGGGCCAGAAGCCAGATTGCGCAGGGTTGAGGATTGAAGATAATTTGAAATGGAGTTTCATTTGGGAGTAAACTAGCTTTTCGAGGACTTTGGAGAGGACAGGTAAGATTGAAATGGGCCTATAGTTGTTTAGGTTGCATGGGTCCCCTGACTTGAATAGTGGGAGGACCTGGGCAGATTTCCAGCAGGAGGGAACAGTGACAGTGGAAATGGAAAGATTGAATATTTGGTGGATAGGGGTGGTGAGGTCGAGCTAGCCTAGATTAAGAAAAAAAGGTTCTAGACCATTGTCCCCTGCACTTTTTCAAATGTCTATGTTAAGAAGTGAATCTTTGACTTCTTTATAGCTAAGTGGGCACAAATGGAGCATGTGGGTTGAAGTTTGCGAGTCAGTGTTATTACAGTTTTGGTTGCTACCACAGGCTGCATAAGGCGAAGAGTCAAAAGTTAGGCCAGCAGTTACAAAGTGATTGTTGACTTCCTCAAGGATTAGGCAGTTGTTTTCCACAGCCCTACCATTGCTGAGGATCTTCAGAGGGATGGAGAGGACTACAGGCTGACCTTCGATGGACTTGAGTGTCTTCCAGATTTTTTGGGAATTCCCTTTTGCCTGTTCAAGGGTGGAGACATAATAGCTGGCTTTGCTTACGTGGATTTGTTTAACACAGGTGTTTCTAGCTGCTCTGAATGCTTGCCAGTCAGCTGGGCTTTTGGATTTTCTAGCCTTAGCCCAGAGTTTATCATGGCATAGGAGTGTAGCCTTGAGATCTGATGTAAACCATGGGTTGGATGTTTTACGCACCCTGACTTTGATCAAAAGGGCATGCTCGTTGGCCAGCACGGTGAGGTTGTCGTTAAGGACAGTGACCACCTCATCAATTGTTTTGGCAAGGTAGAGGTCTTGCCATCTAATTTTGCTCAAGTCGGATAAGTAGTCCGATGCATTAAGCTTGCGAAAGGACCACTTAGTTATGAGTGTTGGTTGCTCTCGGGCTATAATTTGTGATCTTGTACAAACAACCACCCCATGATCACTCATGTCATTGTGGAAGACTGCAGAGTGAAGAATTTTGTGGGGATGCATAGAAAGTATGACATCAAGGAGAGAACTGTTGTCGGGATTGGATGTATTGGTTTCAGTGGGTTCACCGACTAACTGGGCTAAGCCAGCTTCATCACAGAAGGATTTCAGGCTGTGCGACTTAGGGGTAAGCCAGTCCATATTAAAATCCTCAGGTATTAAAGTTTCAGTGTTGGCGGAGGTGATTAAGGATTTAATTATGGTGAGGATGTCAGTGCCACCAGATGGGGGGGCGATAACCATCAATAATAGTGAGACATTCAGTGGATGGAAGGTGTAATTTGAGAGATGCGATTTTGTGCTCCTTAGGTTTAGATTTACAGTGAATATCACTGACTGTAAACTTAGATTTAGTGTAGATGGCCACACCGCCCCCTCTGGCTTCCCTATCTGCCCTGTGCAGATTGTAGCCAGGAGGGGAGACTTGCTGATCACTGTTTGACTTTTTGAGCCAAGATTCGGTTATAATAATGAGGTCCAGCTCAGTATAGGCAGCCCATACTTGGAGCTGATCAAACTTTTTGGTGAGGCTCAATATGTTGACTAACATTAACTTAAGTGCGGGTGCAGATGCAAATTCTGTGGGAGATGCAAGTGGTAATGGGGGTCCAGGGTTTAGCTCCACCTTACCTGAACAGAGAAGGAGCAAGAGAAGCAGTTTCTTGATTCAGTTTTTGCAGGATAGGAGCGCTTTTTCCTTTGCGACCTTCCGCAAGGTGATGATGGGTGCACCGTAATGCTAGGGTGGCAGTGAAGGGAAGTGAAGGAGAGTGCTCTGATCGACATATATGAAGGGAGCAGAAAGTGTAAGGGTGAAGGATATGGGCCGAGGATAAAAGGAGGTGGCCATATTAAATAAGGGGAGGTGCAGTGGAATGAGGTTCCGGTTACAGGATTGGAAATTTCCAGAGGTGGACCTGATGCTTGTTCTTTGTTGCGGTGAGCCGCTATGGATAAGGTGGTTAGGAATAAGAAAAGGCTCAAGTATAAGGAGCGTGCCATGACACCGCAAATACAAGGGCTAGGAGAGTTATGGATACAGTCGGTTAAGTGGATAGGAGAAGACAGGATTAGGAAGCGTCGTGTCTGCCAGAGACAGCAAGCCTGATGTGCAGATCAGTAGCTCTAAGGAGGAGCAGAAGTGCACAGAAGGATTGAGTAGGAACTTGGCCGGGTGTGGCCAGTCAGTCAGTAGAAGAGAGAGGGGGCAAAGACTGTTGAATAGTGATAGACTGACCACACAATAAGTGAAATGAGACATGAATTATATTGTATTGTATTAGGTTGGATTGGGTAAGTGTGCTTATAACTGGGCGCTCTAGTGGCTAAAAGATATAATCTGCTAATGGAAAAGTCATCACAGAACAGGCAGAGAGGTTCTGAAGCAATTTTTTTTGGGGGGGGCACTGCAGCAGCCTCAGTGGGACACAGAGGTCAAGGGTGCAGCCCACAGACTTACAGCTGTAAGAGAAGGGGCACAAGGCTCAGGGCAGATAGCATCACACTACCTTAAAACCTCTCTCAAAACTTAAATTAACTCTTAAGAAATCTCTACTTCAGACTAAACATTACTTAAAGTGAGAAATCAAAAACATGTCAAGCAGAGGTCAGTCCTAGCATTAATTTCTTGGTAGCAGTTCCTAGAAGACTTCTGGATTGCTGCACATAGTGTGAGAAACACTGGCAAACAGGAGCAAGTGAGATTCCTCTAGGGGTAGATGCCAAAATTCAGAGTTCCAACCCATACCTTAACCCGTACCCGTAACAGTTTTATCCTGCAATTCATGGCTGGCAAACAGATGGCTGTGCTATGTACCACAGCAGGGACAGGAAACAGACATGGGGAAGACAAAGTGTGTGCACTGTACCATTGACTAATTCTCCAGCAACCGTGGATTACTTGAGAATTAATCAACGATCACCTGATGCTGTTGGACCAATCCTGCACAACCCTATCTCTTCTTCATGTTACAAGGAACAGTAAGCCACTCAAGGCTTGGTTTTAAGGTTGTAGTTTAATGAAATACACAGAAACATGGTTGTTTGGATGCAATCAAGGACAGCATTTACTTTTAAGGAACAGAATGCATTAAATAGTCCCATTTAATGGAAGTGTGAAAGATTCTGGTTGTTGAGTGCTGCAAATTGCAAGCTAAAACCCAGCTGTGTGAGATCAGCTGTATGCAAAAGGCTTTAATTAATGGGAGAGAAAGAGAGGGAGAGAGAGACAGGATGAGGTTTTTGCTGAAGTGCTGATTAATGAGCTAGAACTGAGCTGTGTAAGATGCAGTTGTATGCAAAGGGATTCAGTCAAGAGACACAGAGTGCACTGATCTGCATGTATGTTGCAAATAGCAAGATGGCTTTGGATCAGGGATGATCAGATTTTGGAATCTGGAATCAGATTTAATTGGATTCCAGTCTGGAATTGGGAATTTCTAATTCTGAGTCCTAAAATTTCAGAAAATTGTAGTTTAGAACTGGATTTCTGAAGCGGAATCTGATTCAGATTCCAGATCACAAATTAGCTGAGCCTCCCCATCCCACAGTAAACCCCCACCCTTTCACCCACCCTACCGCTTTCCAGTTCCTTGGCAAAAGGGCAGGTTCTGAGTCCATGCAGCCAACCTCCTCCACCTGCATCTTCCACGCTATGGCCGTGGTGGTTGCAATTCTTCAGTTCTAGTCCGAGTATTGCCTGGCACTATTTAGATGTCCCCCAGTTGGCAACCGTCACATCAAGAGTCCCGCTGCACAAGTAGCCCTGACCTATGCATAATTTACCCCTGAGTAAACAGTGATCAGTAGCCACCAGCCACTCAAGCAGTAGTTGACTACTCAACTGTGTCACCTAACCCCCCCTTGCCAGCCAGGTCCTCCTTCTCCGAGTTACTCTGAGTACAGAATTACCCCCTCCCTTAGTCCATACAGTGTCAGCTGTATTCTGTGGTGTGTGTGCTAACCCCTGTCCTGGTACCTTCTGGCCATTATTAATCTTATCCCAGTGTGACCTGGGAAAAAACAGAGGAAGTGCTCTGACCAACTGTAACAAAACCCTGGTAAGTTATGCCATATGCATTCTGGGTAAGCATCTGGCATACTTGTTTTCCCATGGTTTTTGTGCCAGTCAGCTGGTCCATCAGCTCAGGAGGGGACTCGGGATGGAGAGGGGCTTGTATTTTAGGGAGCTCAGTGGAGGCCAGACAGAGAGGGTGGGTCAGGGTCTGGTGTCCAGAAACAACACGAGTATGTGGTGAATGACCCGATCAGATTGTCACTGGATCAGGGTGGGGTGGTTCCAGGGGAGGGGGGGAACATGTTTTTCTGACTTGGAGTTGTCTTGGATGGAGCCAGCCAACGTACAGCCAAAAAGCTGAACCACCAGTACTTGTCCATATGATCCATTCATCACTGATTCCTCTGTACTGTCCTACATGCCTCAGCCCTCCAGTGAAGACCCAGCAGGTAAGAGAAGGGGGAAGTAACAAACATGGGGTAAGAGGGAGGGCTTTGGTTTTCCTGAATGCCTGGTGGGGGGAAGGCTTCATTAAGAGTCGGATATGGAATTAGAAGCTCCGATTCTGACTCCTGTTCCAGTGACTGTGACATCACTGGTAACCAAGAAGAAGCAGTCTCCTGCTGCTTGACTGGCAATATGTGACACATGTTACCAGTCAGGAGCAGGGTTTGTGATGTAGCAGTGAGTGAGGTCACATGCTGCTGATGTAGTGGGAGGATCAGAACTAGCTGTGTCTGCTTCCAGCTAAAGCACCGCTTTTCACAACATACCCTCTTCAAACTCTAATGAGCACATAGAAAAAGGAAAACACTTAAGAAATACAAAAAGTAATAAGGGATTACTTTTAAAAATTACTAAAATGTTCTGCCTGCTGTTTTTGGTGCTACTAACTGTTTAAGCATTAGCGTGGCATGGTCATTTGACGGATCTCCGCCAATCACTCTCTATCCATTTTATAAATGTACTGTATATTGTACTTTAATATGCAAATTGTGTGAGTGTATTGTACTAGGGTATATTTATTTTCTTGTTATCGGGTGAACAAACTCATGGCTGGAAGCCTCTTTCACAAGTGTGCCCTGGGGATGGCGAGCGCAAAGGGTTGAATTATTGTCAGTATTACACATTATAATTAGACTTGGCAGTATTAGATTTAAATCAGTAAATGTAGATGAATGTCAATTTCACTGCTCGCACACAAATAGATGAAAAAATATTTCCACCGATAATAATCTAAGTTTACAGATAGAAAAAGTATAAGTTCTGTTGCTATTTTGACATGTGAAGATAACAATTTGTGCTTTTATCAGTTTGTAAATCCTCAACATTTGCTGTCATTAACTGCAACAGTGAAAATTAAATCGATACAAATCGACATAAATGCTTAAAAACCCATAATTTTGTGCAACTGGTAAATTTTAAATCAATAAAACTTGGGGGGGGGTGGGGGTTTTAAAATAAAAATCGATGTTTTCCATCGAAATTATAAAAAAATAAAAATCGAAAACTGCCAACCCTAATTATAATTTATACATGTATGTCTCTGTCTACATAGATAGTCAGGTTGCATTGTTTACAAAGTAGCTATATGGAAACCTTCTTGGCAGAACTCCACTGTTAACAAAACTTCTAGCTTCTGAGATTATCCTGGAAAAGTACATACTCAATTATCTTTTTGTTTGTCTAACATCCCATTCTCTTAAAAGAATAAACAGATAGTAATCAGGCTTACTTTGTAGTAATTTTGCAGCTTGGAACTGAGAGTTGCCTTCCAGCGCACAAGAAATCTGTTTGGCAGTACTGTCTGCACAGCTCAAACCTTTTCACTCTAAAAGCCTGCAGATTCCCTTTAGCTATGAGTGTGTCTTGTAGCACTTGCTTCAGATCTACAGACAAGTTAGCCCTAGTAATTTATTCTTTTGAGAACTGTGTTGGTGTGCTGCACCAGTTCAAGAATCCCCATAAAAAAAGTAAATTAACGACGAACCACAGCCTCCTCTGTTGGCACGTTGTGTGCTTTAGTTAATTTATTTGTACTGACAAGTACATCAGTCCTTCTGCATACAGGACGTGCAAGAATGAAAACAATATGGTATCATCTTTAATACATGTAAGCCCATTTCGTATGCTGCATTAGTCTGTTTCAGTCCTGCCTGCTAGTGGTTTCATTGCAGAATCTTGTTCAGTTTGGCACTGTTGCTGTGCACTGTGTAATGCCTTTTTACATGTCTGAAGTACTGCAGTTTATTTATGTAGTTAGACCGCACCTGGAGTACTGCGTGCAGTACTGGCGCCTGTATCTGAAGAGGGACATTAAGTTACTGGAGGGGGTGCAGCACAGGGCGACAAAGATGATCAAGGGGCTGGGGGACTTATCATACAAGAGGAGGCTGAGGGAGTTGAACATGTACTCTCTAGAGGAGAGGAGGGACGGGGGGACATTATTGAAACCTTAAAGTACATGAAAGGAATAAACAAGACAGGTACAGAGGGGCTGTTCAAAGTAAGGGAAGGGAGGGACACCAGGGGCCATGATATGAGACTGGAGGGAGGAAGGTTCAGGAGGGAGATGAGGAGACACATTTTTACAGAGAGGGTGGTGGCTGGGTGGAATGCGTTACCTGCAGAAGTGGTATCCATTAGAACAGTGGACTGCTTCAAAAGGGGATGGGACAGGACAAGGGGGAGGGTCAATGAAGGGAAGGGTGGAAGGGAGGGGCAGCTGCAGAATAAGGGGTGCTATCTGCACATTCGAGCAGACTTGATAGACCTCTAGGCCTTTATCTGCTGGCAAATTTCGTGTGTTCGTATGTAGGTGTGTTGGTTTCTGTGAAGGCATGAGAGAGCTACTCTCTGGAAGGGTTTCAGATCCATCAAAGAAATCGGCACAATTGAAGCTGCCATGAATTCCCAGAAATGAAAGGATTTTGTCCGAGTTCATGGATGGTGGTTGGCACTGGTCACAGTTTCAGCCTTGCGACACATATACCTCTTAAACATATAAACTGTGTTTTTCACCATTCAGTTGTGAAGTACTATACAACGTTGTCATTTAGTGTTCATTTACATTTTAGGTAGCCAGGGCTCTACATTAAAGCAACTGTGGGCAAACAATTAGTACCTCTCCCCAAGTTAGTTTATGTGAAGAAAGTCATTGTGGAGGCTAGCCCAGTGGTGTGGAGGGCTGAGGCATTTGTGCCTTACCTTCTGCCATGCCGGCAACCCGTATTTGTGGTGCAAGTGGGTTGCCAGGGGTCAGACAGGGAGGGAGACGATCAAGCATCCAAAGGACTGCTCTCCTCTCCCAGGAGGGAGGATTGGCGTTCCTGCCAAAAGACTACCCCCAGGTGGAGGCCCAAGGGTGGTGCAGGACTGTAGGATGCTAACAAAGAGAGGGTGCTGTGGGATGTCTGCAGCATGCACGCGCCTCTATGCATGCATGCTGATGTGTGCACCTCAGCAATGGGGGGGAAGGAGAAAATGAGGAAAAATACCCCAGTCTGCAGATGATGACTGACTCTCCGCAGGCTCCGCCCCTGGTGGCTGGGCACTGCCACAGCCCAGTGGCAGAGGATGCAGGTGAAGGTAAGTCCTGGAGGAGCCAGGGTGATGGGACTGGGGGGTTTGGTTAGAAGAGGCAGCCAGGGGAAAACAGGTGTTAAAATGTATATAGAAAAAAAAAAAGAAAGTAATTACTTTTTTTTTTTTTTACTAAAAATAGAAGTTATGAAAAAAAGGTTTGCAGAGTAACTGTTCACATTGGTCTAGCAAGAAGGAAGAATATGGCTCAAAGAAACAAGTGACCTTTCTCTAGGAGTATGCAAACCTGTGAATTATGAATATAAGAATTAATAAATGGCTAGTGCGACCCCCAAGAAGTAAATACGTTGTAGTCTTATTTATATAACGTCTGTCTTACAACTGTCCCACAGTGATTTACACTGAATAATATTACAGTAACACCGGAAACTGAATATACTGTGATTGAAGACATGAAAAATAACAAAATAACAGAGAAGGGGAGTTACACTGACAGTACCATTTATTTAATGTGGCCACTGATTTTTTTTATATGCAAAGTACTTTTTAAACTTGAAGATTAATTTGGCAAATTGTTTGCTCAAGATAAGTCAACTGATATGCAACATCTCATTTTCAGTGGGGTTCTGCTTCTGCCTGGTTTTAAGACTGGAGAGAAGGAAGCATGAGGTAGGCTCACATGAGGTGCAGATGGCCAAAAAGTGAGACACTGAGTGTGTTGAGATGAGAATCTGGGATCTCTGTTTCACAGTTGAGTGCTCCGACCAGCACACTGCTTTCTTGTTCAGAGATGGCTAGATTTTCTCCATGCTTATGGAACGTGCCATTGGTGGCACAGAATTCACTTAGAGAAGGATAATTGAGGAGGATGTTCTGTACTTGTACGCCATCATCATAATGACCCTGGAGTTTGTGGCAACAGTAACTGAACAACAGCCAGACAAGCACGTTGCATACACAGACATTGCTGAGTACGTACATAATGGAGCGGCAGTGCATAGTACAAAGTATACTAGTAGAAGCAGGTGAAAAATAGATAACATGTTAATGTTTGCCATGAGGCATCAGATTATGTGTTTGTGGACCCATGACTGGCAGCAGGTGTTTGGACACTGTACTAGCAGCCAACGCTGATTACAAAGAATGTGGTGAAAATGTAAACAAAGTACTTGGGCGCAGCTATGTTTGATCCACAATTCCCTGCCTGCAGTCAAAGGGCACAGTGGCAGCCAACTGGCTTAAGAGGCACCAAGGGTTCTAGTGCTGAAGCATGTTGCTGATTCCTGGGACTTTTGGGCACTGAAACTGGTGTAAGTGGCACAGCAAATCAGAACTGCGATATTATACAGTAATAGCTGCATAAGCTGACACCATTTCTAGTAGTCTACCCTGTAACAACCACTTCAGTTAGAGTTTTTCCAGTCTTACTGATATATTTGTTATGAGGAATCTGCAGTGTACTTTAGGTAAGCATAAGGAATCTTAACAGACACGGAATTCTACAGTGTTGGACCACAGTAGTGATAGCTGCTATGGTACAGCAGCATTCTGACATCACTACTGTGGCATAGTAGCATTCCGAAGTGTATGGAATTTTGTGCCAGCCCACTGATGCAGTGGTAGTGCTACCGTTTGCAGTGCCAGTGACCTGTGCTCGGGAGCAAGCTGGGGATGTCGGAGGGTCGGCCAGTGGGAAGAGGTTGGAACATCCAATGCACGGCTTTCCTCCTCTGGGATTGGAGGGATGCAGTGCACAGTGTAAGCCTGATTCCTACTGGCAGCTGGGAGTTAGGCAGCTGGGGACTGCAACACAGAGGAGTGGAAGGAGTGGTTGGCGTTCTCCGTGCGGAGGTGTGGACAGAGCCATTGTAGGCCTTTACTGCACATCCACTCCTCCTGGGGAGAAAACCAGGAGGGGAAATGCTGGCTCAGTATGGTGAGGGACCTGACCCTCCACAAGCACCCACCTGACTGAGGATTCGTTTTGCGGTCTTTGGGGCCTGCCTCGCCACAGTAGGGTAGAACTGTGGGAATGAAGAATGCAACGGTTAAGGCCACGAGACAGCGGGGTGATGGGGCCGGGAGGGTCGAGGCCTGATAGGGGCCCAGTTTGAGGCAGATAAACACGGTAAGAAAGAAAGCAAGCATTTGTCAATGCAGAGTTTTCGGCATTGCTAGTGCAGAGTAGATAATTAACAAATTAATAACACGAGTTATAATAGTGAAATTGTCATTATTGGGAAATGAAGAAGTTCACATATAATGCTGCCATTTTCTTAGATTGTGACTTTCTGTTTTCAAAATACAAAGCTCCCCCCTTCCCCAAGCATATGAATATGAAAGGTGTCATTTATAAAATGCAACCCAAAAGGTTGTTTCATGGAATGACCATGAAAACAGGTTTTTGAAGGGGATTTAATAATGACAGCTGCCATGTTTATTCGATGGGTGGGGGGGGGAAACATGAGGATGTTGAAAATGTGGGTTCAGAAGTAAATATATTGCAAAGTTATGAGTAAACACTGAAAAAATGTCAATGTTTTTTCATTATTTTGTTTTAGTTTTTCAATTTTGACCTCAGATCTTCAACATAGTCTTTTTATTACACCATCTTGTGAACATGACAGGTCTTATTTCTGAAATCCTGCCCAAAATGTCATTTTGAAAAGATGCTCGGGCATGATTTGAAAAATGACACATCATATTCATGACGTGGAGTACAAAAATGACTGTTGAAAATGTGAGGTCACAATCTGGTAAACTAGCAACGCTAGGAGTAACCATTGAAGAATTTCAAGATTTCTCCATAGCTTTGTGGTTTTCTGAGATTTTGACCCCAGATTTTCAATGTAGTTTTTTTTTTATTACACTACCTTATGATCAAGAAAATTGGAATTTTTAAATCCTGTCCAAATGGTGATTTTGCAGAGTGACTAGAAAACATGTTTTGGATGGGGATTTGAAAAATTACACTTGCCTTATTCATGAGGTGGTTTAAAAAAAGACTATGTTGAAATGATGGGTACACAAATCTAGAAAAATTGCAAAGTTATGAGAAAACTTTGAAGAATTGCAACATTGATTCATAACTCTGTGTTTTTTTTTTTAAAGATTTTGACCCCAGATTTTCAACAGTCTTTTTATTACCCCACCTTATGATCAAGACAAGTGGAATTTTTTCAAATCCTATTCAACAGGTGATTTCACAGAGTGACTGTAAAAACATGTTTGGGAAGTGATTTGACAGATTGCACCTGCCTTGCTCATGAGGTGGGGTAAAAAAAGGCTACATTGAACATTTGGGGTCAGAATCTGGCAAAATAGTAGCGCTATGAGTAAATGTTGAAGAATTTCAATGTTGCTTCATAATGTTGTTTTTTTGGGATTTTTGACCCCAAAATGTCAACATGGTGTTTTTATTACACCATCTCATGATCACAACAGATGGCATTTTTAAAACTGTCTGAAATATGATTTCGCAAAACAACTGCAAGAACATGTTTCATGGGGATTTGAAAAATGTCACCTACCTGGTTCATGTTGTGGGGTTAAAAAAAGGCTGTACTGGAAATCTGGGATAAAAACATTAAGAAATTACAAAGTTATGAGTAAAGGTTCAAGCACATTAAAAAGGGCATTAACTAAACTGACCTTGTTTTGAGTCAGTTCCCAGTGAAGCAAAGGAGCAGCCCTGGATTGAATAGGTAAGTATTGGGTTGGAGGGTGGGGGGTAGTGGGTGCTGAGAGGACGGTTGGGGTGGGGGGCTGAAGTCTTCTCTGGACCATTTTCTTCTTTTACAGGTTTACGGACGGGGCACAGGGAAGGATGGGGAGGTGGGCGGGATCCTTGGTAGAGTGAGGGTAATTCATTCTATGGACAGGACACAAGAAAGGATCAGGAGATGGGTGAGAAACTTGGCAGTGGGAGGGTATTTTATTTTCAGGGACAGGGCATGGGGAAGGAAGGATTGTGACATGGATGGAATACTTGGCAGAGGAAGGGTATTTTATTCTATGGATGGGTCACAGGAAAGGATCAGGAGGTGGGTGGGATACTTGGCAGTGGGAGTGTATGTTATTTTCACAGATGGGGCATGGGGAAGGATCGGGAGGTGGGCGGGATACTTGGCAGTGGGAGGCTATTTTATTTTCATGGACGGAACATGGGAAGAGTCAGCAGGTAGGTGGGATACTTGGCAGTGGAAGAATTTTCATTTTTAAGGACGGAGTACCGGGGGAAGGATCTGGAGGTGGGTGGGATATTTGGTAGTGGGAGAATGTTTTATGGATGGGGCACAGGGGAAGGGTTGGGAGGTGGGCAGGATACTTGACAGTGGGAGGGAGTTATTTTTGCACGTCTCCTTTCTGCATAGCAGCGGGGGAGCGCAGAGCTGATTGTGACACTGCTCAGCTGCTTGCTGGCTGGTGTCGTGCAAATGAAAGGATTGAGCCACTCTATGATAGGAGCAGCTTGCTCCTTTCATTTAAATGAAGTTGCCACCCCACAAGCAGAGGACACTGTTTTGATTAGCCTTCCTGATCTGTCACTTTTGAGCCCCGTGCAGCCTGAATCAACTTGAATCTGATAGTGACATACCTCTGAAAGCTCTAATTGTAACAATATGTTCGTTTCATGCATGCACACTCATGCAGACATAAAAAGAAGTGTATGGCTTTCCATACACAACATGGAGAATAATGTATGGGCAACAGTACACAACAAGGCTGTGTTTCCATCTCGGGATTGAGATGACATATGGACCTTGAGAGTGAAGCTTGGGAGGTCCACGAAGACCTTTCAACCCAGAGCTAGAAACAATGAGCCAAGTTGTACTTAGTTGCCCCTGTTTTATGTTTGAAAATACATGGCTTTACTGTATGTCAAAAGTGAAAATTTCAGTTTATATAGTATAGAACAGGTGTAGTTTATGTAAAATAATCATAGCTATTTTAGCCTAAGTGACAATTGAGCTAAAATAAAATGGCGCTAATTGGCCAAACTTGCATATTTTCAGTGGGTATAAATTAGAAGCTAATTGCAGAGCATGAAATTAAATTTGCACAATTACAGCAGATTAGCACAATGCGCTAAATATAACTTGCACGAGAATAAACAATTCTACAGTACTATAGTGAGCGAGACCCATCCACTTTCCTCCCACCTTCCTTTCATCATTCGTAGACAGTAACTAAATAAAAGATAAATTATGTTGACGGGGGCTCAACAGGAGATAGCCATATACAGCAAGTTTTGTGACCTTTGAACTGTGCACAACCACTTGGCATGATCTTTAAGCTGTGCACAATCACTTGACATGCAAAACAAAGATTTTAAGAGGTTAATACAGGAATTAGATGAGCTGGCCCGGTGGCGCTGAGGGTTGAGGCACTGGACGCTGACCCGGGTTTGAGAACAGACCTGGGCCATCAGGGGTTGGCAGGAGAGGAGGAGGATCGAGCATCCGGAGGACTGCTCTCCTGTCCCGGGGTGGGTTGTTGGGGGTATCCGGTGCAGTTGCCGACTCTGGTGGAGACCAGGAGCAGGCATAGACGGGACGCAGAAAGGGTGTGGGATGTCAGCAGGATCCAGCAGCGTAGGTGCACAGGATGCCATTGCATGCCATATCCTGAGGGGAGAAAACTTCAAGAAAAAACCCTGCCTCGGCTGTAGGCGATGGTGGGGATCAGTGGTAGGCCCCATGCCCAGTGCCGGGCCTTACTGATCCATGCTCCAGGTTACCCTCCTCCTCTCCAGTCGCTCTACTGGATTATAGATGGAGCACCGGAGGAGTTGGTGGCCCCACCCCAGAGGAGCTCAGAGCCGGGGGTTGTACAGCGGGATGAGGTTGGTGGGTGAGGGTCCGAACCGGAGAGTGCAAGTGTCTGGGAGCTTCAGGCAGGCAGCAAAGCACCAGCCGAGAATCCCCACTGGAGAGAGTCTGCCGAGGTAGGAGAGAAACAAAGTATACAAAATAAAAATACAGGAAATATATGAATTAGAAACTGAGTTGTGTCTACATGTTTTCTCTATGAAGTCAGTCTTTTTAAAGCAGAACAGGAACAATGTGATCACACTGTTTTCTAATGTGAAGTATTTTAGACATTTTACACTACTAATTACTTATATTATTCTCCATCAGTCCATACACGTTTGTGTTTTGAAATTAATGGAATTATTGATATTTGTGAGGCTGTGTTATCTAGTGGTTTTTGAAAAGGTCACAATACTACACTTAGAAAATGGCCTAAGAAAATCCCAGGCTTTGATTGGTTGACAGTCCTGACAAGATGGGCATCTATCAGACAACAGAGCCCAGGTAAAAAAAGGTGCCAGTTAAAAGTGCCCCTTCACCCATTAAAATATCCCTGTGCCTACCCTCATTGCTTACTGGCCAAAAGCACCCAAATTGATTTTATACTGATGCCATTTTTCCTATCACTTAGCAAGAGATACTGCCCACCCCCCAACACTCCCGACTTCAATGACATCTGCCACATGAACCCACACACACCAACCTCTGCTGGGCTTACTTCAGAATCACATTGCACCTAATGAAACAAAAAGCAGACATTTGATATCTGTTTGCCCCATGCTACATGCCCCCCCAAATTACCATTTTCTCACCTGTGAACAGTTTTTGTTTAAAATAATAGCACTAGCATCTCACATGCTTAGCGCTATTACTATAGGAAACACTGAGTAGTCAAGATAGGAGGTAATGCTCCCTTTCAAACAGTTGTCAGTTTAAATAAATCAATTTCAACCTGCGCACACAAAACTTGTTTTATCTTTCTGCTCCCAATGCTAACACACACTCCCCATCAGTGACAGCGGTAGGGTTCCATGAATGTGGGTTCAATTGGACCCGCCACTACCAGAAATGTGGGTCCAAAACCAAATTTGTGGGTCCAAAAATCAGAATTCTTAGAAATGCTGTAGAGATGCATTAACATTGGCTGTATGTTAATAATATAGAAGTTAAAAGCAGTTTACTTATTATTTCTGTTTGCTAATTTTTTTTTTTTTTGCCTCTTTAGGTTATGTTCCAGGCCTGCCCAGATAGCTAAGGTTAGCTATGCAATCTCCGTGATCAACTATGTACAGGAAAGCAAGTGCAGGAGAAAGATGGCCTGACTGAGGATAGTGAGTCAGTGTCTGCACACCCAGGGTCGAGTAACCAGGAGTAATAGTCAGACTGTCAGAGCAGCAGCAGCAGCAGCCTATGAGAGGTGTGCAAGGCAGCAGAGTTCAGCTTCTTCACACACATCAAGCCAGTTGGGAGTGGGACTCTGGGACAGGAACTGCCCTTTTGTAATGACAGTAATTTACCTTTTAGGCAGAATGAGGAGGAGGGATGGAAGGAACACTGGACAGGCGGGAGAAGAAGATGTCATGTTATTGTTGACGACATCTGTATCTGTGTTGATTTTTCAATGATTGTCAGTGCCAGTTGCCGCCTGCTTGTCACTGTAATTAGCAAGCATCAAGTGTAGGGGGACAGGACCGGACGGCCGCCCCACTCTTATTTTGTGAGTCTTGCAATTGTAATGTTAGCTTAGTCACACAGTGCCTACTAGGCTTAGACTGTGTATCAAACCTGTGTATTTGTCTTTGAGTAACACAAGATAAGACAACTACTGAACTCACTGTAATATACTTAAATATTTTACTTGCGTAATCCCAGCTGATCTCTCAAGACATGCATGTTAAATAAACTGATCATATTAACAAATAATGCACATATACACACACTTAGTGTCATCTGTCATCATGTCACACAAGTAAAATCAGGCTACTATGGCTATGATCATCAATTATGTGCAATACATTTTCGTAACAGTCGTGTGTATCACGTAACATTTTGTGTAAGCTGCTGATGCATGACATATACCATATTAATTAGATGTATCATGTACTTTGTTATGGTTAAAATTGAAAAGTAGTTAACAGTTGCTGTTAATACAACAGTCATGGACATGTAATTAATAACTGTTGTTAATTATAATGACCTGAAGTTCTGATTTCCTTCAAGTGTTCAATGTCATACACTGACTGACATGTTCACAGACTGAAGACATTTTGTTGTAAAACGTGTAATGTGGAAAAAAATTAAAAACATTGCCATGTAGTACAAGACAAGTTACAATAAGAACTATTAACGTAAGTAACCCCTAAATCCCCTAAAGAGTTACTTGATTAAAATTAGATTTTAAACTTATTGGTTTTCCACCACTGTCTGTTTTACACTATTACATTTCAAGAAGATGGAGAAATGGAATAGAAACATAACACATTTGTTGTGAAAAAACTGCCAGATACCAGAAGTTAAAAATGTTGAAATTAATGGCATCTGATTTTATATGTAGTTGTTGTACGTACAACAATAAAATGTATAACAATTGGTAAAAAATCATTTCTACTTTTACCTGGCTGTGTATCCAAGCAAGGTGGGAAAGTTAAACTTTGAAACGTTTTCGTTTCATGTGCACAATATGTTGTACTGTTGGGATCTGCATGGGACTGCAGAGCTACTGCACTGCACACTACAAATACATGAATACAGGCAGCTGAGCTAGCAAACAGCATATTGTTGTAATGTAATACAGTGTGAAACACTGCAATAGGAAGAATGTAGTAGTAGTATACATGATGAACTGGAATGGATTATGGAAGGAAGGAATCCCTGTGATTAACTTGTTTGACAGACTTAGATTTAGAGCCTAGTAGTAGTAGTCACTGTGGCAGTGGTCTGACTTTGATTGATAACTGTGATTGTTATCATGACAGAATACAGATAGTATTACTGATTGTGGTTGCATTTAGTACATGGTGCTGGATCTGGTGCACTCGCTGCAATCGTGTTCCAAGTTTCTCATTGTTTTCTTGCACATAGGCTGTCTTGATGCCACATCATGTGCGGATGATCATGATGCATTACGTGAACGTGAGATATAGTTGTCGTGAAACATGGATGAAAACACAAATGTATGTTGTCTCACAATCATAATTATTCATGACCACACATTAGACTGCTTTAAGCTTCCATTACATCATGCCACAGCAACAGGGCAAATGGAAAATAAACGGCATCATCCTCCATCCTGTGTCCCGTCCCAGTCCCCGAAACAGAGTGGAACAAGGCTAGAAGAACAGCTGTGCGTGAAAGTGAGAACAGAGGAAAATGGAGAGACCCAACAGCGTCCCAGCCAGTGACTTACTTGGCTATATAAAAGTGATGTTGGATACAGTAACAGTAGACAGACAAAAAAGATGGCTAAGGATTGCAGGAGCCAGTTCATGAAAGAAAAGACCCCCAAGAGAAAAGTGGAATGGTGAGGGAAATACACATGACCGAGAAGATGATCCCTTCCGAGGCCCCGAAGATGTACTCTTACCATTATGTTAAGTAACACTACTAACTGTCTGTTCTATTTCTTCGGTGGTATCTCAGTCATAACATCATGTACCGTACCACAGTGTACCACCATCACCATAGGAGGACCGAGGACCAAGCAGCTGAGCAACCCATCGGAAGAGGTGATCTGAGAGGGAGACTAACTGCTAATAGTAGTTCTCCTGACTCCTACATAAACCTTACTCAGTGAGGAGGACTTCTTAAACTAAAGACAGAAGAAAGCCCCTGAGTCTGAGATTCATTGTTGGTCACTAAATTCAAGGGGCTTGGGCTGAGAGTTACCACCGTGCTGTTCTGGAATACTTATGTGGTGCACACTGCCAGTACCAAACAGAAGAGAAAGTAAGTTGTAACTTATTACGCTCTTACGCATATTACAATGAAATTATTCTTCTGAATCAGAAGACGACAATGTTATGGGCTGCTCATTCTGATTTGTAACAGTCATTGCAGAAGTACTAGTATCACTACTACTTGCAGTGGCATCGGCTGACAGTGTATTACATGAGGATGAAGGCTCGCTACCTGTGCTCATTACTGTGCCTCCCAGAACTGTGAATTTCACCCTGCGGTCTCGTGCTCGTCTCCATTTTAGAAGGGCTTTCTCCACATTAAATTCACTGAGTGGTACAGCCTCTGCTGCAATTCTCGAGGGCATCTCAATATAGGAATCTGAGAGATTACTTCAATACCTTGTTTTGATTCTGTTTTTGCAAGGAACATCCCCTTTCACAGCAGGCACTGTTTACTGGTATGGCCAGACCACAAAACAGCAACCGAGAAATGTTGGGGTAAATAGCAGAATACTTTGAAATTATTATCTTGGCAAAGTCTGAGAATTGCATCCGAGAGTAACAAGATTGCTGAAGTAATCATTTAACCTGAGACCACTCTATCTCTGTAGCATATTTATCTATGTGAAGATCAATTTCAGCACCACTTTCAGTGATACGCCGCCGACCATAATGAGAAAGAAGAACATCCAGTTCATTCTCACCATAGTTAAGGGGAAGAGGTGAAGTATCCCATTTTGTTCTAGGATCAAAAATTTGGAAAGCACACAAGACATCCATCATTTCATTGGGAAATCTTTCCTGAATGTTGCTTACCAATTTGTCTAGGTAGCTATTTTTAAGCCTCTCAAACTGCGATTTGAACTGTTCTTCTTCCACTTTATAAGTCTGTCCTTTTACTCCTGAAATAAGGTAACAGTTATTCTCGGTAAGTTGCTGGAGAACCCCCTTGAGCATTGGACCAGGATTTGTTTTCATTTCCGTTAAGCTATCTACTGCACTAGTAATAACTGGCATAATGATGGTTAGGTCTAAGTTATCAGACTGAAAAACCTTACTTAGTTTTGTTACATGTGAAAGAACATCAAGCAAGAGATGGGTCACTACAAAAAATGTAACAGTTTTCAACATTTTTAAGACCCCTGTTGCTGTGGCATTTTGTGTTGTAGCATTTTTCAAGAATGACGCTGCTTCCAGAGAAGGCCATATTCTACTAACGGTCTCAACTGCTTTATGCAGTGCTAACCAGCGAACCCGTTTGGGTTCTTTGAGACGAAGCACAGGGTCATCAAGCAGAACTTCTAATGCTGTCAGACGATGAGTCCTGACAGCACTGCTTTAAAAATATGAAAACAGAGATTGTAGTGCACTCTGATACTCCTTCAGGTATTTCTCATGGTTTGCTGGTTGTGATGCAGCCAAAGACAGCCTATGTGCAAGACAGTAAACCGAAATCATATAAGGGTTCACATCTGTTAGTCTCTTTGCTACCCCTGTGTGAGAACCTCTCATCACTGACATGCCATCTGAACAGAATCCTACACACTTTTCAGATGGTATGTTATGCTTACGAAAGAAGTCTAAAACAACGTTTGTTATGCTTTCTGCTTTACCATCTGATATCTGCAGGTTTTCTAGAAAATGTGTCTTTTCAGTCGCATTGACCACAGTTTGACAATAAAGTACACATTTTGTGCTGATTGTGAGATCTGTTGATTCATCACACACGATACCCATAAATGATGCTGAAGCAATTTCTGAAAATATTTCTTCTTCTGTTACACTGCTGCATGCTGTATGCAATTCGCGCACAGAGTCGCGGTGTGTATACACATTAGGATTAATCTCAGCACCTAAAAGGGCATGAAGATTCAGAAGAGATGCAAATTTTGAAGGGGGAAGTTCTTCCTTTGCTAATCAATATGCTGAATACATGGCTGCAGCAACACATTTCTCTGCCTTTTTAATAGCATTTACTGCAGCTGTATCAAAGGATTTTTTAAGCTGAACTTCCTTTACTGCCAGAACATGGTCGGTACTTGTATTATGACGTACAAGCGTTGTGTGCCTATAGTTGGTACAGCCCGATGTGAAAGTATTTCTTTTACCAGCTGCCTTACAAATGTTATAGTACATTAAAACAGTGCTGTCAACAACCTTAAAATCTAACCATTTATACAGTGTCCTCCACTGTTCCTGAACACCATGTATATATATTTTTTTGGGGGTATCATGTGTGATGAAATTGAATCATCAGCTGCTGCCTCAGTACTACTACTAGGCTCCGACGAGTCTAACTCATCATCCATCTCTATCACTACACATGATGAAGCAGTGTCTGTTGTAACACTGCATGACGTGCCACAGTCACCACCATGATCATCCTCAGGCAAATTTTGCTCATTACTACAACTTGTATCTGCATTATTACTTTCAACTTCTTGTTGTACGTATGTTTCTCTCGCAGTTTTTCTATGAAACAATAAAAATTTCTCCATTTTTTTACAATACAGTTTCAATTTCAGATTAAGTCAGTCACTTTTCTATTTCTTTGGTGAGAGGGGCTTGCTGGCAGCAGCCAGTACATCCTTCACGTACTCATGGTTCCCCAAAACCAGTTCAATTCAGGACAGGTTAACACTTAGCAGCACGACACGAAGCAGATGACTTCAGAAGTCTTCAGACAGCGGCCGCACTTGTCTTGATCAACTGCTATTCTGCTGCAGCTGCACTAGTCTTCAACTGATACGAGGAGGATGGATAGCAAAGAAAAGAACATTGTGCACTGGGATGATCACGTGACACCGACACAAAGGGCTGTTGTCAGACGGTCAGCACTCAGATGCTCTGTCTGTACAGAAAAATGATATTAAAAAAAAATACAAAAGGAAACAGAAACACAGTCCTAGAACTGTATTTATATCTGAAACTCAGACTCTGAGACCATTCGTGTTATAACACCAAACTAATTATTTGTGGCCAGTCAAGTGGCCCCTATTATCCCTCACGGAGTGGAGTTGATGGAGATCTACTGTTTTACTAAGAAATTCAGAATAACAAACTCATTCTTTGAGTCTACTGTCTCTGAGTCCTCCCTCACTCACAGTCACAACAATGTTCGTCTCTATTCTTGTCTCCAAAAATGAAAATGATGACAATGACAACGTACTCAAGTAAGGTAACAAGTGCACACCCCCAGGCACTGTTTAAATTTGAAATGTACTACAGGTGCCTAGCGGTAAACCCTGTGAGATCTGAGGTCAAAAACAAGGCAACTGTCCCCAATTCGACGGTTCCCACAAGAAACTAGTCAAAAATGAAGGAAACTGTCGAAAATAAACACCCTTGATAAAAATTAGGCTTTAAAGTAAATAGTCGCGGTAAAAATAAAGTCTAAATAGAGCCCTCATGCTAAAAATAAAAAAATTTGCGAAGCAGTAATGAAAAAGTAAAAATTGTCACTCACCATACTAAAGGAAAAGATTTATGAGGAAAACTTTAACCAGATAAGCACTAGGATGCTGTCAACAAGGAAAGTTGGGACTCACCTCAGAGGCAATATGCTCAGTCCAGCGGAGAAAATATTCTGAAGCAGTCAACGGCTTTCACTCAGTTCACACCCCTTCCAGTCCAGTAGCATAGCTAGCTAGCCACCGCAGTAGCGCGTATGTACTTAACACCTTCTACTATCTGCTTACCAGAGTTGCTTAATGGGCTGGCTGGCTAACAGTGTGACAAACGTCACTTAAAAAATTAGCAATCCGAAAAATCCATTGGCGAAGTCAACAGGTCAATAATCAATTCTAACCCCCAAGAAAAACACAAATGTCATTACAAAATGATAAGTGGAGTTTTTCATACCTTTTAGTCTTCCAATCAAGGCCAGGGTCTTCTCTCTTCTGTTCTTCTGACAGTGGCTGGTGGCGTCGTCGCGGTGCTTGCCTTCCACAGTCCACTGAAACTGTATGAATCAACAACTTGAAACAAAAAAAACATACAATTAAATCTCATTCATTCACACAAAGAAAGAAGTGCTAGCAGCAGCAACTATGTCTGACAGCAAGGCAGCAGCAACAATTAAAAACCCCAAACATAACTTTGCTGCCACAGAGTGTAGCCAGCCGAGCTCGCAATGGTAGCATCAGGTACAGGGGGGGGGTTAAGGCTAGTTAGTCCCTCTTCCTGTGTGGGTGCTGGTCGAGCACGGATCATCTTGGCACCATTGCCAGTAGTAGTATGCATGTGGCACTGGCAGCACTACACACATAGACAGTGGCACACATGCTCCTCCAGCCACAATCCCCCTTCAGGCCTTAAGGGGAGAAACAGATGAGATGGCACGCACACGCACCCCCCAGGCGCCCCTCAGCGACATGATGAGTGGACCAAGTACGACCTCGCTGTCCTCACCAACACAACACCGTCACCGACCCCTTCTTGCAGGCTCAACAGCAGTGTTGCTGACTGTGGCTGTGTGAAGTTGTTAAATGCCATAAAGTGCTGCTCTGTAATGCAAGCAACTCACAAGAAGTCAGTGACGCGGGGCATGGGGACAGGGGAGGGTCTCTGGGTGTTAACTTGGAAAGGAGCTACAGCTGAAGCAGCAGGAGCCTGGAGGAGGCTGGAGGACAGGATGACATGGGAGAATTTAAAATACAATTAAGAAGTACAAAAATATGCATATATATACACTACAAAATCAAATCATTATGAATCATAATGTTTCCAATCCAACTTCCCTTCACTTCCTACTGTATGCCTGTTGGAACTTGGCCGGGGTATATAATATCACACAGTGAGCGAGTCTGATGAGGACTCATCGGTCGGGACTTGATAGTCATGATTGACAGCGTGCATGCCGTGACTCATAAAATACAGTCAGTCAAGAAGAGACATTCAGTCAGCGGTGAGGTGAGTGAGTGAAGCAGTCTGCTTATGCTTGCTGACCATCACCATTATGCAGATAATAGCTGCCTGTTCCTGTTCCTGTTGCACTGTATGTAAAAAAATAAACATTTACATTTATTTACCAATAGTCATACAAGAAAAGAACCCCAGCCAGCTGACAGCCCCCTCCCTCCCCCAAAAAAGATACATACCCAACCCAACCACGAGCAAGTTCAGTAGTCACCAACGCAGCAACAACCATTAAGTAGCACACACACATACACACGTACTACAGTAACACTAACTAGCGACGAGAGATAGAGCACTGGGTGTAGATTTCACACAGTAGAGATGTAGAGAGAGAATTAGTACTTACGGTCTGGAGTACCATCTGTCTGTGCTGCCCCTGGCAGCACAGTGCACAATCACCGCCGTCCAGCGGATGGAATCACGGTGGGGCCATCTGGGAGGGTCAAGAATCAACCAGTTACTTTGGCTCCACTAAAGCACACACACAGGCTACACAGCACAACACATGTTGCATTGCACAGCACAGCACAACCTAAAATAAAGACAAAAAAATGACAGTAAGCAGTCAGTGAGCATGAGTGAGTGACTCCATGCAGCAGCCATGTGCACTGACTAACTCGAATGAAGAAAACTCTTGGTAACAACATAATACTAAAAATCTGTATGAGTCACCGGTGTCACCCCCCCCACCCCAAGTGTCCACTCCCAGTCCCACTTCCCTCCCCATCACAGTGCCACTGCCACAGCCCTCCCAGAGTCCAGCAGCTTAATATCAATCTTACTTCTCTGTCTGGCCCTGCTGGTCTGTAGCAGCAGTGCCATCCTTGTGCACAAGCACAACCGTTTTGGGGTCTCTCTCTGTATGACTAGTGTTGATGATGTGGCATGGCAACAATCTACGCAGACAGGGCCACTACACAGCGGAGTCAGAGTGTGGATATTCATCCCCCTTCATGGCAGATCGATGATCTGCAGAGTGCAACCCCCCCAAGCCAACCCCGTGAATCCCTCGTGCACTGACTGCAGTTTCCGACTTCGCTTTAGCCGAATAGCCATAATGGTTTATTTTCCCCTCCCAAGTTGGGACTAGGCTGGGGGCGCTAGCCGTGCTACCAACTTCTGCTGCAGTGCTCTCTTCTCTTCACCCACCCTCCCTCACCACCTCAGAGACAAACAGATCCACTCCCCAGCCCACTTCCTCCCCCATGCTGCAGGAACAGAGACTGGTGTCACTGACAGCACTGCACTTGTCTTGGACGGACTCAAGCTCACCATGGCATGCACTACTAGTCAGAAGTTAGAACACTTTAAATTAAACATAACAAAATGCTGAGCCTGTGCCTGCCTGACATTGACTCAGTCTCAGGCCGGCTGATGAAAATCAGAGGGAACGAACTGCCAGCTGTCTCATTAGCAGCTAATGAATAATGGATAATTTACCAGGAGGGCCTCATACTGCTGCGCTGCACTGCACTGCCTTGCCTCATCCCCGCATGTGTTTTTAATAAAAATATTCAGTAAATTGCATGAGTGGCATGGGGCGTGAGTTTAAATGAGGTGCCGTGCCAGTCATGAGGAAGCCGAGCCATCCAAATGTGAACTAGCTGTACATTTTACAAACAGACAGGGTGGGAAGGGAACTATACTTTAAAAAGAAATTACCTATCCCAGGCTCCCAGCAACCCATGACCCGTCCCCATGCAATTTATTTTTTACTAAAACAGCAGTTTGTACAATCTGCACTAGTGCACTGCTAGCTCTGTTCTAAATTCAGATGTTGTCTTTTAGCTTTCCTGAACCTCCAAGTAACCAAATTATCTGTCAGACTCAGGCAGCCCATTAGCAAAGCAACAAGAACAGACAGAGCAGCTAGCAGCAATGCACTTAGAGATACTGGAGAGAAAACAAAATGCTGCATGTGGCTGTAGTACTAGCAGCATCAGTTATTAATAAAGCGTAAATCTAGTCTCAACTTCAAGTCTCAACTGTTTCCTCTCTGCCTTTGTACCTTATGCTCCTTTTCTTGTCTACTGAGCAGGTTCTCAGCTTGTTCCTGAACTTCTCCGTTTCCCTCCCGCTGCAGCCAGCAACCCTCGTTTGGTGCTCTCACACTCTGCCTGCCTCCTCACATGTACCGCATGCTTTGCAAGGGTTATGCTTCGAGCAAGTGGAGCGTTTTCAGACAGTGAGTGCTGCCGTTGCCACCACTGAGGAGCGCCCGCCCCACCACCACCACCAGACTCATGTACGCGATGACTAAATAACTCGTCTAAACTCGGCTACGAAGTCTACAGACAAACAGACTGTAAACATAATGGGGGATTAAACCTGCTAGCTGCACCGCACACCGATTCCACTTCACAGGCAAGGACCAACAGAGTCTGCTCAGATTGCTAACTTGGTGGGTGGGGAGGGATAACGTGGGTAATGGTAACCCAACCTAACAACCCTGGATCTATTCTGTCCCACCTTGACTCGACAAGCCACATCACAAAATATGTCTCAGTCAGCCCCATGTTGTCACTTCAAATGCTGCCTCTGCCAGTCTGCCTGCATGAAGGATGAAATGCAGAATTGGTGGCAACATAAATATAAATTGTGGAGGGAGACAGAGCACACTCACAGCAAGGAAGGGCCTCTCCTGCTGCTACTTAGTTGAGTGTCTACTGAGCAGGTTCTCAGCTTGCCCGCTCAAATGGTTCCCGAACTTCCCGGTTTCCCTCCCGCTGCAGCCAGCAACCCCCGTTCAGTGCTCTCACACTTTGCCTGCCTCCTCCTATCTACCTGCATGCTTTCCAACAGCAGCACTTCCAGCGAGTGGAGCTGGACGGAGACTGCTTTCTGTCAGTGAGTGCTGCCGGCTGCCAGTGCCACCACTGAGGAGCACCCCCCCCCCCAGCAGACTCGTCTCAACTGGGCTACAGACAGTACAGACAAATAGACTGTAAGTATAATGGGGGCCTGGGGCATTTAGCATTAACCTGCTGCACCGCGGCGCACCGCACCGATTCCACTTCACAGGCAAGGGGAAGGGGACCAACAGAGTGTGCTCAGATTGCCAACTTGGTGGGTGGGGGGGATAACGTGGGTATGGTAACCTAACAACCCCGATCTATTCTGTCCCTTGACTCACAAAGCCACATCACAAAATACTCTCAGCCCCTTATTGTCACTTTAAATGCTGCCTGTATGAAGGATGAAATACAGAATTGGTGGCAAACTGGGCAACATAAATTGTGGAGGGAGAGTGCACTCACAGCAAGGAAGGGCCTCCTGCTGCTACTTGGAGTCACTCAATGAATGGGGCAGAAGTATGATGACAGGTCACCTTCTGGATAGATGGATAGGGAGTGGGTGGGAACGGGCCATCAGCACGTAAAAACTTACTTCCTTTACACTGGGTGATGAAGCTGCCTGGTTCAGTTCTTCGATCTGGTCAGTCGCGCTTTTCTCTGAGGCAGCGGGACCGGGCGGGCAGGTCTTCAGTCCACCTTCACTCTTCTGGGCCTTCTTCATTTTTTTATGGGCAGAACACTGGGTACAATTGCTGCACACTCCTCTATACTCCATCTACACTGAGAAAAATGGCGTGTCTACCCACATGCCAGTAAAACGCTTGCCGCGTGATAGATTTTACACACACAACTCATACTTGAAGTGATTGGTGGAAAAATAACAGCTTTTCTTAACCACCAATCACATTCTTTGGAACCTTTTTTCATTTGTAACAGTGTATTTTTTTCCCTGATGCACCAATCCCCACTTCGCTCCCTTGCTGTCTGAAAGTTCTGAAGTACAGCCAGTGTAATAAAAGCCGGTCTTGGCGTCCGCAGGCAGCATGCAAATAAAGGGAGTGCCCAAAATACAAACCTGCATCTTTTCCCTCTGGGCATACGTTAGCGCAGTCACTGCTCCCCATCACCAGCTCAGCTCTCTGTTCTCCCACTGCTGTTCATTCTCACACTCAGGAAAGAACTACGGTCGCTCCTTGGGCTGATTCGCCCAATTCCTTAACTATAAACACAGCAGTGTCGAAGACTACCCCTGATGAAAACTGCACAGGAAAACAACACACAGTTGTACAGGCTTACTTTTCTGCAATCAGCCTCAGAATTCAGGTCCCTCAGTCTCCAGTCACAGAAAGTCCTTCTGACGGGGGGGGAGGGTGACACATGATTGCAAGAGTTCATATTTGTGTAAAAAATAATAAACAACACACTGAATGCGACACAAGAGCCGATTGCTAACTGCTGCTACAGAAAGAATGCTAAACATTTTCTAGTTTGAAGAGCAGCAAAGGTTTAAAATTTTAAATGTTTTACGTAAACTGTTAGCCTCCTATACCAGTGCCCTCTACTGGTACATGTGCCAGGCAGGAAAGGCAACTATGTCAGACAGGAACTACTTCACCATAAACCTTCTTTTATGCATTTTTTAGATTTATTTTTTAATTTTTTTACATGTTTTTTAACTACTGTAAATAAAAATTTACCCTGAGCCTGCGGCGTCGGGCCTCATTACGCCCCTGGCCGGTCGGGTATTGCCCAATATCACCCACCCTGTCGGGTATTATTGCTTACATGTTGTATCCAGAGTGGTGACTGATTTTTACTTTGCTTTTGATGACCGATCTTATTCACCAGTAGTTTTCTTGGACTTATTGAAGGCTTTTGACATAGCGGACCACAACCTATTATTAAATAGGCCGAGATCCACTGGTCTGAATTTTTCATCTTTATTCAGTTTGCTTCATACTAAAATTGTGGACTGTCTCCAATGCGTCAAAAGTAGTGATGTTCATTTAGAACTCATTACAGTCACATGAGGGGTTCGCAGGGCTCAGTGTTGAGTCCTTTGTTATTTTTACTATATATTAATGATCTGCCTAAATACTATTCTGTACACACAAAACAGACAACACAATTTTGTGTTCTAAGCACGAGGACTCAAAAGTAGCCATATGTTTACCCTAGAATGACTTTAACAAAATACAGGAGGCTTTGTTTGATCTTAGATTTCTGTTGAGTACAAAACAAGAAAAAAAAAAATATTTTGCAAAAAGACTTACAGTAGTCTTTCTGATCTTTTAAGCCATACTAAGGATGGTGCTACACGTACGATGGCTGGTTCATATAAATGTTTAGGAATTTTCTTGGACCGTAATCAAACATAGATACATAGACACTGTCAGCAGGTAAGGGCCTATGGCCCACCCAGTCTGCCCATTTAAGCTTGTAAGTTCACTTTATGTTTTTCTAGAAGTCTGTTGCCCCTTATCCCTGACCTCCAGAATTCCCTTATGTCTATCCTATGCATTCTTAAATCTATGATTGTTTCAGCCCCCACCACTTCCTCTGGCAGGGTGCTCCACTTGTACACCACCCTTTCTGCGAATAAATTCTTCCTCATGTTTCCTCTGAATCACCCTCCCTCCAGCTTCATCCCATGCCCTCTTGTCCTGGAACATCTTTTTCACTGGAAAATAGTGTATTCCTGCTCCCTGTTCCTACCTGTAAGGTACTTGTATGTCTCTATCTTATCCCTTCTCTCCCTCCTCTCATCCAGGGAGTACTTACAGTATTCAAGTCCTTCAGCCTGTCCTCATAGAATTTGTGATGCAATCCCTGTACCATCTTTGTTGCCCTCCTCTGAACCTTCTCTACCCTGTCTATGTCCTTACGGTGGTAAGGTCTCCAGAACTGTATACTGTACTCCAGGTGGGGCCTCACTAGTGTCTTGTATAGTGGAATTATGACCTCCCTTTTCCTGCTGGTGATGCCCCTGCCTATGCATCCCAGCATCCTATTTGCTTTATCTATCTGCTGCCTTGTTGCACTGTTTCCCTACTTTAAGGTCATCAGAGATAATAATCCCAAGGTCCCTTTCCTGCTTGGTGCATGCTATATCCTCACCCCCAACTGATATGTTGTTCCAGACTTTTTGTGCCCCATATGCATTATCTTGCACTTCTTTGCATTGAATTTCAACTGCCAAACCCTTGACCATTTTTCAAGCTTCTGCAGGTCCCTCCTCATTCGGTCTACACCGCCTGGCATGTCCACTCTGTTACAGAGCTTTGTGTCATCAGCAAACAGGGAAATTCTGCCATCGAGGTCCTGCGCAATGTCACTGATGAAAATGTTGAATAGGACTGACTCCAGTACCGATCCCTGTGGTACCCTACTGGTCACTCTTCCCTCTGTGGAGTGACAGTCATTTACCACCACACTCTTTGGCCTGCTGCCCAGCCAGTTACCTACCCACTGCACTACTATCCTGCCCACTCCCATATTCCCCAGTTTGTTTAATAGCCTTCTATGTGGCATAACGTTAAAGGCCTTGCTGAAGTCCAGATAGGCCATGTCCACTGCCCTCCCCATATCCACCTCCCTAGTCACCCAGTCAAAAAATTCAATGAGGTTGGTCTGGCACGATGTCCCCCTGGTGAAACCATGCTGCCTTGGGTCCTGTAGTCTGTTGGCAACCAGATGTTCTACCATGCTTTCCTTCAGTAGTGCTTCTGTGATCATCCCCACTACCGAAGCGAGGCTGACTGGTCTGTAGTTCCCCGCTTCCTCTTTATTCCCACTTTTGTATAAGGGGACTGCATCTGCTGTCCTCCAGTCTTTGGATATCTCCCCTGTTTCCAGTGATTGGCTAAACAGGATTGCAAAAGGTTCAGCCACCACCTCTGTTAGTTCCTTTAGGACCCTGGGGTGCACCCCATCTGGCCCCATTGCTTTTTTGACTCTTGTTCCTTCCAGTTCCTTTAGGACCCTTTCCCATGCAAAGGGATTTGTGTCCATTTCTGCGCCATTCCCATGCCTTGTAGCCCCTTCAGGCCCATTACCCTCCTCTTCCTCAGTAAAGACTAAGCAGAAATATCTGTTCAGTATATCAGCTTTACTGTTGTCATTCTCCACGTGGCTCCCAACCTCCTCATCAATCTCACTATCCCTCCCTTTGCCCTTCTTTTTTCCCTTATGTACCTGTAAAAGGTTTTGTCTCCTCTACCCACTAATTTTGCGATGTGCTCTTCTGTCTGAGCTTTGCCTTTCCTTACTGACCTCCCTGCCTCCCTTTGCTTCTGGTACCTCTCCCTATCCTCTTGTGCCTGTGTCTTTTTGTATTGACTGAATACAATCTTTTTGGCTTTCACTTTCTCCGCTACCTCTATTGAAAACCATAATGGCCTCCTCTTCCTTTTTCTCTTGCTAACCTGCTTAATGCATAATTCTGTTGCTCTTGTAATCCCTGTTTTAAATATTGCCCACTGTTCCTCAAGCTCTGATTCCCTCCCCATTCCCATTAATGCCTCTTTCAAGCATCTCGCCATATTTCCAAAGTCTGCCCCCCAAAAATCCAGGATACGTGTCTTTGTGCAGTTTGGTTCTGCTCCTTCTATGATTTCACACTACAGTGACCAGTGGTCACTGTTCCCCAGGTGCTCCCCCATTGTTACCCCCATCACACTGTCCCCGTTTGTTAGCACAAGGCCCGGTATTGCCTTCTGCCGAGTTGGTTCCATGACCAGTTGCTTGAGGAAGGCGCCTTGAAGGGAGTCCAGGATAAATCTGCTCCTGGTTGATGCTGCTGCTGGGAGGCTCCAGTCCACATCTGGAATATTGAAGTCTCCAACCAGCACCAGCACACCCTTGTCTGCCATCCATTGGGTGGCTAGCATCAGCTCCCTATCTGTTTCTTCCTCTTGGGCTATTGAACTGTAGACTACTCCTGTGCGGATGGCTGACCCCATTTTCCTTTCCAGCTTAACCCACAGTATCCCTCCCCCATTTTGTTCCTCCTGGATCTCTGTGGCCTTTATGCCATCTTTCACATAAAGTGCCACTCCTCCTCTTCCCTTCCTGCCTGCCCTGTCTCTTCTGAATATGCTGTAACTGGGTATGGCCATCTTCCAGTTGTGGTTATCATTACACCAGGTCTCTGTGATGGCCACAATGTCCAGGTCTGACTGCACCATGGCAGCCTCCAGATCCTCCATCTTGTTGCTAAGGCTCCTGGCATTGGCACACATGGCTTTCCATGATTTGACCTCCCTAGACTGTTTAGCTGTTCTACTCCAGCCCCTTCCTTGGTTGTCCTTTATCCCTGGTTCTCCCTACTGTCTGCCCTTCTGATGAATTTTGCCCCCTTTCTTCCTAGCCACCTCTTGGGTGCTTATCTCCATCTTTTACATACTGCTTTGTAGAAATATCCACTCCTCCTGTTCACTGGTTCCACTGCTAGCTGTGGGAGTGGGCAATTAAATACCCTCCTTTCTGGCCTGCCACCCCCTTAGCTAGTTTAAATGCTAATCGCACTTTTAAAAATCATATTCAACATCTCTTGTGTAAACTAGAGGTTACTGCCCTTTTTGTTTTATGGAAATGAGGCTCTCTTTAGTGTTTTCATTCATAAACAGCTTGTCAAATCATTATTTTTGACACAACTTGATTATGGGGGTTTTATCTATCGAAACACAATCACCGTTTTGCGTGACACATTGGACCCTCTTTGTCATAGCACAATTAGATTTATCACTGGCCTCCAGCAGAGAACCCATAATTATGCATTATATTCTTTTTTGGATTGAGTGTCACTGATACAAAGGAGGCTCCAACATTCTTATTTTTTATATTTAAAATGTTTATTGAGACATTAGGGTGTACAAAATAAATCACAGCTAATATATCACAAAGGGAAGATAATACAAAACAGTAGTCACTGAGAAAGACAGCAAATGCTCAGCATTAATCATTAGTGCTGTACAGTAGGTTGCAGTTGGTAAAACAAATGAGAAACTGTCAATAACAGGAAGGTAGCCCGTCAGGTCAATCATCTCCAATATGTGCATGGAGTCCCAGAGCACAGACAGGCCTCGTAAAACTGGCAGGCTAAGCCAGGCTTGTGACACAAAGGAAATGTCAGTGTCAAGAAGATATTGCATCCATCCCTGCCACCTGGTGCAGAACCACTTCAGACGGTCAGGTATGGAAGCTGTCATATGCTCCATGTGGTAAATTTCCAAGAATGTTGACCTCCAGTTGGCTATAGTTCATGTTAGCAGGTACGTCCAAAGTTGGGTAATTGCTTTTTTGGCTGTGAGAATATACACATAAGTTAATGCTCCCCTACTTGAACAAGTTCCCACAGGGGGAATAGCTGGAAGTATCATTGTAGGCGAGATCAAGTCTTGGGAGAGGGATAGACCTTACTTTGAAAAACAGCTCTTGCAGCAAGTTACACCATTAGGACTGAAGGCAGCAGGCTGCAGGACCCCACGGAAAACTTCTATCTAGCTACACCCAGCAGGGGACTGCCCCTGACGTCAGCCTCACCCCAACGTAAGATACCTCATAAAAGGGGTGGTCTCCCAGCATCCTTCAGTTCTTTTCCCGCCGTCAACTCATGAGCATCTGCTCTATGGATGCCATCAGCTACCGAATGACACCAGAACTTATCACCCTTTCTTCAGAAAATTACTTCAGAAATCAACAAGCGATCTCTCCCCTTTCGCATGTCTTCTTCCCCAACCCCTTCCATTGAAAGATGCCCCTCCAAGTGCACGTGCAGCAAACAGATTCCATTTAAGGAGCAGCACTCAGCCTGCGTTTGGTGCTTAGGCCCCAAGCATGACACCAAGGCCTGTACCATTTACCAATGCTTCAACAGCTGCACATGGATCTACTGCCAGAAGTTGCTTGAGACCTTCCTGCTGGAGAACAAGTTACAGGCCATGGAGAGAAGCTCATTCTTCTGGGGGAATCGTCCCACAGATCGGGGAAACATAAGGAGAAGAAGGAGAGAGACAGAGAGCGATCTCGTGTGCCCGAACATCAGACACTAGAGCCAGATCGGGCTCAGCCTACTCCAACAGGTCCCCATCCCGGGCAAAATCTCAATCTCCACCGGCTACGGTACAGATGACCAGTGGCTTAGGTACATCTTCTCTGCTTCAGCCCCACAAGGTCCGGCCCAAGGACTCCTCCCACAGCTGGCCATCGGGTTCTTCCGGCCGATCTGCGTCATCAGATCACCCGCATAAGGCACACTCCAAGTTGGCCGCCCAAGTAGGTCCTGATTCCCTGGACCGGCACAGGGATTCCGACCAGAGATCTGTCTTCCAACCACCTTGGAGTATCCTGGACGCATCTGTTAGTGAACTACGGAACTGACGTCCCTTAAACAGGCATCAGACCATAAGCAGTCATCGGACCAGATGCCTGGCAAACGTCTGAAGGACATCACGACTCCAAAGAGGGACACACCCCTGGCCGCACTGGACGCTAGGCGCCCTCAGAGGATGATGGTACTGATGTCAGCACACAGCCAATAAGTGACAATCAGACATCAGGGGACAAAGATGAGGCAAACCTGCTTCAAGACCCAAAGTCACCCAAAGACCTGTCAATTGGTGCATCAGAGCCTCAGAAACCAGACTCTGTTCTCGGGCAGATGCCAGGTCCGTCGTCGTGCCTCAATATAGAGGGAAGTTAAGTTGTTGTTCTCCTACTGGTGAGAAATCATCAGGAGGGATGTGGTCCCAACAAAACCTCCAGGGGAGAACTTGCCCCCGCCCAGGGCCAAAACCCCGGATAGACCCCCCTCCCCCCAAGAAGACTTTTCCCTGCCTAGGGGCCGGTCTTGGGAGAAACCCAACAGGGAAGATAAGCAGAAGCGATCCCCCTCTCGGACCTTTCCCACTTGCCCAGCACTTAAAAGCACAAAAAGCTTCGCAGGAGGTTGGACTCTTCATCCTCTGAAAAATCTCGCTGTGAGTCCTTAGAGCCATCCTGGCCATCCTCTCCCTTCAGTGTCCCTTCTCCAGAGCCCCCGGGATCTTCCAAGGTCAACCCCAGATGATCCAACATTCATGGATGTCATGTGGCATATCCAGGAGAATATGGGCTTGGACACAGAGGACCTGGACCCAGAAAGGCAATGCCTGGTGAGGTACCTGAGACAAAAGGACCCAAGGCCTGTGGTAGTTCCACTGTTGGTGGACATCTTTCAGGATGCGACAAGGGCCACCTGGAAATGCCCCTTCTCCTCACCTGCAGTCCTTAAGAAAGCAGACCGCTTGTATAGGGTGCTTCTAGAGGATCCTTAACTAGGGGAACAACCGGTGGCGAATTCATTGGTCATCACGGCCACTCATGATAGGTCCCAAAGACCTCAGTATGCAGCCCCCTGATCTGGAATCTAAACAGCTTGACTCCATTGGAAGAAGGATGTACACTGCAGTGACCTGCTCCATTATGGTCCCTAAATTATATGACCCACATGGTGCAATTTCAGAATGCCCTGTGGGAACAGGGTCAGGATCTTGTTAAGGACCTGCCAGACAGGGACAAGAAAGAGGAACTACTCTAAACAGGCTCCGATGTTGGGACACATATTCTCCAGGTAGCTTATGACTTTGCAGACTCGGCCGCCAGGGGTGCGGCAGCAGGAATTTGCCTCAGGAGACACCCATGGTTAAGAGTCTCAGGTTTTATGGTGGATGTCCAGAAGGGAATCTTGGACGTTCCGTTCAGTGGCTCGGTCCTGTGTGGGGAGGAATCTGAGAAGGTCATTACCAAGTTGCAAGATGCTGGTAAGGCTGTTGGGTCTGTATAGGCCATGTATAGGCCCAAGCAAAAGCCCTTTCATAAAAAAACAAAATTGTTTCAGGAACAAGCAAAGCCACGGCTCAGGGGTAATGTGAGGAATTTTTTTTCACGGAGAGAGTGGTGGATGCATGGAACCGCCTTCCTAGGGAGGTTGTTGGGTCTAAAACAGTGGGGGAATTCAAACATGCATGGGACAGACATAAGGCAGGTGTAGTGGGGGGTTGCAGGAAGTAGGCTGTTGGTTAACTAAAATCTGCAGCTTATCCAGTAGGTAGGGAAATGGGCAGACTGGGTGGGCCAAGTGGTCCTTATCTGCCATCAAAGTCTGTGTTTCTATGTTATATTTCAACAGCCCCGTTCTGGTCAGCAACCTAGGGGCAATTTTAATTGGAGGGGCCAGCCCCACTTCTCAGGAGGCCAAAGGGCCAGGAATACAAAATCCCCACAGGCACCCGGTCCAAACCCCTCCCCTGCCTGACTCATGTTAGACCCCAGCTTTTCCTCTGGATCAAAGAGAGAAGAAGTTCGGGGGTCACTTTGTGCACCACCTATTAGGGTGGCAAAGAATCACCTCGGAACAATGGGTGCTCCAACGTATCCAAAGAAGGCATTCTCTAAAATGTGTATGTCCTCCTCTGTTCAGACCACCATTGCAGTCCCGATACTCGTGACAACACACTGCTCTTATCCAGCAAGAGGTCAATGCCCTCCTAGAAAACGAGGCCATAAATAGGATCACTTGGAACTAGAGGGGAAGGGGATATTATTCCCATTTCTTTCTGGATCCAAAAAGGAAGGGGGACTTACGACCCATTCTAGAACTCAGAGATCTCAACAACTCGGTAGCGTACAAATGTTGCAGAATAGTCACCTTGCCAGGTCTAATCTCAATGCTAAGACCAGAAGCTTGGCTTGCCTCGCTAGACATGCAAGATGCCTACCTCCATATTCCAATCACACTACCGCACTGGAGATTCCTGTGGTTCGAGTTCCCGAGGACGTCACTACCAGTTCTGGGTTCTCCTGTTCGGCCTTTCATCGGCTTCACGAGTGTATACCAAATGCCTAGCAGTGGTAGCGGCAGCCCCCAGGAGACAGGGCCACTACATCTTCCCCTATCTGGACGACTGGCTTCTGATGACCCTGTCACAGGGAGAGTTAAACCAGGCATTGCATGACATCTTCACCCTGTTTGGCTCCCTGGGCATCATGATCAGCCTGGAAAAGTCATTGCTGATACCTTCACAAAGGCTTCAGTTCATACCCGCATAGGAAGGGCCTTCCTGCCGGGAGACAGAGCGGAACACCTAAGAACACTGATAGAGAAAATCAGCACATGGAAGCGGGTCTTGGCAAGAACCATTCTACACATCCTAGGGCACATGGCAGCCATCACAGCCACAGTTCCCGTTGCACGCCTTCATATGAGGGCCACCCAGTGGACACTTGGGGTACAGTGGGATCAGCGTCAAGACCACTTGGATCAGCTGGTATCAGTTCCCAATTCCATCCTCAAAGCCCTACAGTGGTTGCTGGTCCCAGAGCACCTCTCTATAGGGATTCTCTCTATGCCACCCGCCCACTCTCTGATCCTCACCATGGACGCACTGGGGTCTGGTTGGAGCACACACCTGAACGACAGAAGAACACAGGGCCTGTGGTCCCCATTGAAGGCGCACCTTCACATCATTGTCCTCGAATGAGGGCAGTTCTCTGTGCACTTCAAGCTTTTTGATCTGAGGTACCCCCAGGACACTTACTGATTCAAATGGACAACACGTCAGTGGTGTTTTACATCAACAAACAAGGGGGCATTCACTCCTACCAGCTTTGCCAGGAGATAATGAGGATATGGGATTGGGCAGTGCAACACAACATCACACTAGCTGCAGTGCATGTTCCCAGAGTTTGCAATGAGCTGGTGGATCTGCTGGGTAGGTCACAGTCCAGTGCCCACCAGTGGGAGCTCCTCCAGTCAGTGGCGGAAATGTTATTTGGCAGATGGGGAACACCAGATCTAGACCTGTTCACATCCCCATACAATGCAAAACTGCCCAATTTCTGCTTGCTAGATTCAGGGCCTGGTGTTTTCTGGTGAGGCACATTGTCCCTGTCTTGGATGGGCAGGTTTCTCTATGCCTTCTCTCCCTTCCCTTTGATCCAGAGGGTCCTGCTCAAGCTGCAGGCCGAAGGGGCGACCATGATTCCAGTGGTGCCATTCTGGCCCAGACAAATATGGTTTCCCTTCCTTCATCAATTGGCGAATGGATCACCAATTGCCCTTTCAGTCAGCTCACACTTGCTGTCTCAGGAACTTCAGATCTCTGAACCGTCATGCATGGCTCCTAAAGACATTGCCATATTCCGACATCTAGTAACAGACGAGGTGGCGGACATCTTGGTGGCAGCAAGGAAGCCCTCAACTCATGCGACCTATGCCATGAAGTGGTGCAGGTTTTGCCTTTGGGCTTCTATCCAGGACCTAGATCTCCTCCTTTGTTCGAAGAAGTCTGTCCTGGATTACCTTCTTTCCTTGTCACAAGCAGGGCTTGCATACTCCTCGATAAAGGTGCACCTCTCTGCTGTTTCAGCATACCATGCACCAATTGGACAGAAATTGCTAGCACAGCTAGAGGTCTTGCGTACCATTCTGCGTGGCATCCTCCATCTAAAGCCACCCATTAAGGAGCCGGTCCCTCCCTGGAACCTCCTCTTCATGCTAGAAAAGCTGACATTGCCTCCCTTTGAACCAGCCGTGGATTGCGAGCTATGCCTTCTCTCTTGGAAGGCACTGTTTTTAGTTGCAGTCACATCAGCAAGGAGGATTTCGGAGCTCCATGCACTGATGTGCAAAGAACCTTACTTAGTTTTTCACAGAGACAGGGTGTCCTTGAGGACAAACCCCAGGTTCCTTCCAAAGATAGTGTCAGAACTTACCCTCAGTCAGGACATAGACATGCCGGTCTAATTCCCCTATTATTCTAACAAAGGAGAAGCTCTCCTGCACACCCTAGATTTGCATAGGATCCTCAGATTTTACCTGCCAGAACCAAACCTCACTGTGAATCCGATCAGTTATTAGTGTCCTTCTGCCACAGAATGCTTGGGGCACCAGTGTCAAACAGACACTCGCAAAGTGGTTGGTGAACTGCATCGTGTTCTGCTATCAGAAGTGAAACAAGCCCTTACCTGAACAGGTAAAGGGTCATTCCACCAGAGCAGTGGCCACTTTGTTCGTTTCACTCAAGAATGTTTCAGCTATTTGTGCAGCGGCTACCTGGAGCACAGTGCACACATTCATCAGGCATTACAGCCTGGACATTGCTTCCAGGCGAAGGGCGGGTTTTGGCCTTGCAGTCCTGCAAGGGCTGCTTTCCTGAGAGTGACTCCTCTCTCTCTCTCTCTCTCTCTTTCACTCTAGACAATCCCCCTCTCAATTTAGGGGTGCTACCAGTGCTGCTTGGAACTTAGTCCTAATGGTGTAACCTGCTGCAAGAGCTGTTTCTTGAAGTGAGATAGTACAGTTACGTAAGAACTTACCGTAACAGTAGATCTTTGAGAACACCTCTTGCAGCAGGTAGTTTCCCTCCTGCCTTCCCCTCTGGAGGTCTACTTTTCTTCATACAAATTTCATTGGTCTTTCTCTGGAAGCGAATCTTCGGTCTCCCCATCAGAATCACATTGCTATGCCAGGAGTCTCCGGCTGTAGAACTGAGGGATGCTGGGGGACCTGCCCTTTTATGAGGTATCTTATGTTGGGGGGCAGTCCCCCGCTAGGTGTAGCTAGCTAGAAGTTTTCCATGGGGTCCTGCAGCCTGCTGGCTTCAGTCCTAATGGTGTAACCTGCTGCAAGAGGTGTTCTCGAAGATCTACTGTTACGGTAGGTTCTTACATAACTGTACTTTCTGTAAACTGCATGGCCATCTCCTGCCAAAACAGTTGCATTACTGGCAAGGCTAGAATATATTGGAGTGGTTAGCTGCAGAGTGACCAGAGAGGCACCAGCAGTTTCCAAACTCTGATGGCATAAACTGAGCCAGAACTGCAGAACTATTTGCATAAACAAAATAAAAAATAGTAACTTCCCTCTAAGAGGCTAACCCCATTCTTCACTCTTTACTGGACCTGCTGGCTTTAGGACTTTCCCAAAGGGTCTTGATGCCTGTGGGTCCAGTCTGAGGAATGGGGCTCTGAGTTGAGGGCTGGCACGGTGGTGCTGATGGTTGTGGCGCTGGATGCCTTACGACCCGGGTTCGGGAACAACTTCGGGTCATAAGAGAGCCGGCATGGGGGTAGGGGGAGGGAACAGGATTGAGCAGCCGTTGGCAGCTCTCCCCTCCCAGGTGGTTGTCCACCCCCCTCGCAGTTCCACTCCCATCGGGTGGAGGGCCGATGGGCAGCGTAGGCGAGAGGCGGCGGCGGCGATTGCCACAGGGTGGGGCGGAATGGACTGAGCCGGGTATCTGCATGCACCTCCACGCATGCATGTGTCTGCTGGAGTGCCGGGTTCAGGGTGAAAACTGGGAAAATCTAAAGTTGCTAGTGAATGATATAGCTGTGCACTGTCCTAATTGTTTTAAAAAAAAGTTGCTTGCTCGGCGCAATGGTTGGATTTCCGTTTATGACGCCAGTGACCCGGGTTCAGGAATGGACTCGGGTGCTGGAGGACTAGCCGGGGAGAGAAGGCTGAAGCGTCTGACAATTGCTCCCCTTCTCTCGGTGGGAGGGTGGGGACATGACCCTGCGATTGCTGACCCCTGGTGGAGGCCGGGGGCTCAGCTCTACGCGGGGTCCCACAATTCAATGGGGCGTGGCGAACGTCAGCGTAAGCCTGACGTTAGTGGCATGCCATGTCCCTGGGGAGCAAACAGAAAAGATCCCCAAGGCCGACTGTATTACAGTTGCCAGCTCCCGCGAGACCCTGGGCAGTGCACGGACCACCCTAGCAGCACCCGGGGCAAGTATGGCGCTGGTCGCCCTCCTGGTGCCTTCCCTCTCAGAAGAGGGGGACCCACCCAGTGAAGGATTATGTCAGGGGGTTACCCGGGGGGGGGGCTGCGATATAGTGTGAAGAGGTGGCTGTACCAGGGCAGTGCGACTCGGAGGCATGGGAGGCCTGAAGGAGAGGCCGATCTGGAGCAGAGGAGCAAAAAAAAAAGTTGCTTGATAAGCCTAATAAATGTGGGGTGGGGTGGGGGAGTGCAGAGTTAAGAACGCTGAACTCCCCTTTTAATTCCAAATTCTGCTAGCTTCTTCTAGATTACTCCAGTGTACAATGTTGTTCTCACTGGAACTCAATACAAATGTGCCGAGTACCCCATGACATCTGTAGGTCTGCTCCTGAAAGGAGTAGAGAAGGAAAACAGAGAGAATTGTACAGAGCACAGGATGGGAGGCACTGAGAAAATAACATTGGAAAAAGAGGTTTACTATGTTTTCAGGCAACTGTCTTAATGAAGAAGGTTATTTGTACTGTTATTTTAAGCGTTGGCATGATTTGTTTGTTTAAAAAAGAGGGTTTGGGAAATCTTGATTATTCTTCGAAAGTGCAGAATATTTAAAATGGTTGCAAACCATCCACTGTCGCCATTTTAATGTTTCAGAATGTGTAACATGACAGTTCATTTGCTGTGGATTGAACTCCTGCAACTCATAGACTACAGAGATACCCGTAATCTGATGATTTTTGTTGCATCGTGCTGAAACAGAAAAACTAAAGACATTGTTTTGCAGTCCTCGTTGAGGAGAATCAAATTATCTAACATGTGGCACCACAATTGCTTTCATGAGCTGGAGAGCTCAGAATGTATTCAGGTGGCTTCTGGGAGATTAGTTTTGTATTTCAATTGCCTACACTTATATACTAGATAGATGGGACTGCCTAAATAAAGAGCAGTTTGCAAAACTGAAGATGTTCTTGGTGGTCGTGGCGGAGTAGTTATTCCTCTTTTCCTGATAATAAAATTTCATATGTCATGCTTCATTTTTATGAGGATAAAATGTTTATTTTTAATCAAGCCTGAGTTCTTGAAGAAGCAGTTACCTGCTCCACTGAAGCAGAGCACTGGCAAATGGACTTCCAGACTGCAGTGAGGCATGAGTACCAGGGACACCGGCCCTTTTTTTTTGTTATTTAGGATCCTTGCTACATTAAAATATGTCGATATAGCTTAGGCCTAAAGCCTGCTCAAAGCTTGTTAGTTGCTTATGCTTTAAAAACCTTTAGCTGCACCGACTATATTAGCGCAGCCATTACCCATTTCATTTTTTTTCAGTCCTGTATGTGAGCTTCTAATCGTCATGACGGCCCCCTTTCAGTGACCCTCCCCCCCAGCCCTACCTTCTCTAGTTTGTACCCCATCCCTCTCTTTTCTGGGTGCCTTGGTCAGTAGTGCTGGGAGTGCGGAGTCCAGCTTTCATCCTGACTGCAGGGGTTTATTTCCACCAGCATTTTTATTTGTTTATACCAGTTTCCCACAAAGCCAAATCATGTACAGTGACATGCATGCTGACACATGGGCATGTTACAGGCACCTGTGTTGGGTCCTTTTCCCAGGCTCTTGTCTGTCACACCACCCAGCCTCTCCTGGCCTGGTGGTGACAGCACGGTGAGATGCAGGTCCCCACTGCCTGAAGGAGGAGAGCAGTTCCTGGGAAGCTCAGTCCTCCTTACCCCAGCTGTCACCTGCGTGACCCTGGTCCATTCTCGAACCTGGGTCACCAGTGTGGCAGGAGGTAAGACACCCAGCGCCTCAGCCTTCCATGCCACCAGGCTGGCTCATCATTCTCTAGAGTGTTGAACCTTAGAGCCTTTTTTGATCAGACAAGTAGCAATATCATGGGGGGCTTCTAGGTTTCAAGAACTATTGGAGGTGATTACATCACACGGTGCACAAGGTATACAAGGTAATACCCCCACTAACATGTGAAAACAGTTTAACAAGTCCACTATCTGCCCCCCCCCCCAATTAAAGCAGTACAGGCATTTGAAAGACACTGCACAGAACAACTACAGGAACTATTCAGAACAACAGATAAACTAGAATTCATGAACTGTATCAAAAAGCAGTTTGAAGCCATTGAGAAACTGTGCAATAACACCCAGATAACAGTTAAAGCGTCTAACGAGGGGGCTCGATTGTTATTACGAATACTGAAGATTACTATGCAGAAGAGCACAGACAGTTGAGCAACAGAGATTTTTATGTGCTCCTTGACAGTGATCCCACGAATAACTTAAAAATCATCGTGGATCAGGTCCTGAGGGAGGCCATGGAGACGGGTCATTACATTGGCAGTTTATGGACACTCTAGAGTGGACTTCCTTATCAGGGCAGTTATACATGTTCTGCCAAAAATTCACAAGAGACTGGACCACCCTCCTGGCAGGCCCTACTGTGTCAGGCATTGCAGTGCTCCCAGATCAATTTGGCATATTCCCCGTTACTGTAACTCTGAGGCAGTTTTCCTCAAGATTACATTATTTTTCTATGGAAGACAAATTTTCCGTTTTCCCATAGAACCTATGCGAGTCTATGGGAACCATGTCTCTGTAGATGTCTCTGTTTCCCTGTAACATACAGGAATTCCTGTACATCTGGGAGCCTTGCATTGGCAGTTTGACAGAACCTCTGTCAAACTCTGTAGACGCCCACCAAAGAGACCAGTATTTGAGCTGCCTTCATTCATTAAGAATACATCAGATGTTTTGACCCTATTGAAGCATATTGCCATCCCCAGAAACTCTCTACTTGTGACTGTGGACTTGGAGTCCCGTTATACAAAAATCCCCCATAGGAGGAACTCCATGCTCTACAGCTGGCCTTACATGAGAGTGATCTCTATTCTGAAGTTCATTGCAACTTCATTTTGAAATGGACAGAACTTGTTTTAATATGCAGTGCATTTTCTTTTCAGTAAAATATTTCTTGCGAAGAAAGGGTACCGCAATGGGTGCTGCATTGGCTCCTAATTTTGCCAGTCTCTACCTTGACATGTAAGAATGCAGAGTGATATGGGACCCATGAGATAACCCATTCTTTGATAAGACGTTGATACACATACATTACGTAGATGGTCTGATTTTTCCATGGTGTGGTACAATGGAGGAATGAAATAGGTTCAAAACCATTTGGAAAAGAGTAACCCATATTTGAGACTCATTGTAAAATCTAACATGGAGCAAATTGAGTACTTGGACCTGTAAATAAAAATGAGTGATAGCAGACCCTGGAAACTGGTTTGTGTCGAAAAATGACTGATCGGAACTCTCTGTTGATGAGCAGCAATTGTCATCCACGCCACGTGGTTAATAGTATAGCCTTCAGTCACTTCTGTAATTTTTAAAAGAAACTGCTCAGAGAGTGAGTGAATCCTGTTATCAGGGCTGCTGTGATGAGGGCATGGTTTAAGGAGTGTGGTTACTCCCTACCGGGTCATAATGTTGTACGCTATTAAGCGTGTGACATTAGCGCTAACCCGGAATAGCACTGTACGAGACAGCGATTGGTGCAATGCTGCGAATACTGCTGTACACGGTATTGCACCACTCACACTATCCCAGGCAGAGGATAAGACCTCTGCTGGGACGGAGTTCCACTGAGCAGCTGCCATGGCTCAATGGACTGAGCCACTGCAGCAAGGAACCCAGGCACTGCATCTGGGGCCAGGTGTGATTCCCAGTCCCAGAAACTTTTATTTTCCGACTTTTGTGCAATATCATGTTGAATCCCCCAACCCCGGTGTTGAGAATCCCCCCGCAAAAAAAAAGAATTATGCTGCATGCAAGAAATTAGTATTGACAGCGTAATTTTTGAATGCAGCATAATGTCTTGCGACATTATGACCCCGTGCCTGGTTACTCTGATGCATTATTGAATAGCGCATAACAGCAGGCAGATCAGCAAGAGAGGGAACACATCCTGCAGAGTAGTACCAACAGGGGAGAACTGGTCACGGCAAACTGAATTTTGTGATGACATACACCCTACAATCGGGAATTATAATGCAGTTGATAAATCAGAACTGGCATATAATACAGTCTGATCCAGTGTTAGGGAAGCACACTAGTGCACCCCCCAGAAGAGCCAGAATTGTAAGAGATTATTAATCCTAAACTGAAATAAATAAAATAAATAAGAGATAGGGTAGTAAGAAATACCCAGTCAACACAGACGGTAGAAATGTGGTTCCCCCTCCCCGCAGGTACTTTTAAATGTGGGATTTGTGTTCACTGTCCAGCCATATGAAGTACAAATGCATCTGAGGTCCCTGGTATCCAGAAATAATACCAAATTTGGCATTTTGCTAATTGTATCATTAGTACACCCTATCCGCTCTGTCTGTATTCTCCCTATTGTTTAACCTCATTTCCAATTCATGTACCTGCAACTGAAGTCTCCACTACCTGTGTCTCACTGCCTTCCCCATCCTCCCACCCCTACCTGAACAAACCCTCAATCCAAACCTCCTAGTACCTCCCTCTCCAACCCCTTCTATTCGCTAACCCCACCCCTCCCTACATGCTCCCTTCCCTTGACCCATCCTGTATCTCTTTGACTACACTGTTTATTTCTCGTTCCTTCTTACTGTACATAGTTGTTAGCTTTCTCTGTGTTGTTTAATTTGCCGATTATTATTATTTTTGCTCATTGTTATACATTATGCTGTCTGTATATTCAGTTGTAACTGCACTGTCCCCTTCCCCCAGGATACAGCTAGAAACAAGCTGTTTCTAGCTCAGTATGACTTTCCTGCTTACATTTTTCAAATAAATAAATAAGTAATGTCATTTACCTGGCACAATGTAGTCGTCAAGCCTACTAGGTATGCAAGACAGCAAGGAAATCAAAAGGGAGAGTGGGTGAACACCACCATGAGATTAACAGGGGTGTAGTTCTAAATACCCTGGTTAGAGATATTGTGGAAAAAGGCCATGAACACAATTGGCATTGAAAAAAATTAGAGTAGGATTAGGGGGGTGGGGAGCAAGCTTGAGAACCTCCTATCAAGACAAGAGGCAATGTGGGTGTGCAATATGAGAGACTGTACTGAATCAGGCCTGAATGAATGGGTGGAATTGGCTTCATTCTCAACACAAAAGGGGAATGTGTATGTACTGATTTAATCTGCACATTATTTGTATGTATCTGCAGTTTCATGGTAATGTTTTATATGATCCAGTGTTTCCTTTTATCAAGAATGAGGTTATAACTGCATTTTCATCAGCTTGGTACTGTGCAGTTGTTTGGGCATTGGATGAATAATGGATCCCTCACAATGTTTGGATATTCATCTTTATTTTCAGGCAACAACTATATACACCAGTGGTCTCAGGACATTACCACATGGGTCACTCACTGAATGCAAGTGCTAATAGACATTAGCATGTCATTCAGATCTCGCTATCTTACCATATCCGTTGTTTCCCTGCAATATCTGATTGTATTTATTTACTTAAACTTGGTAACCGGGAAAAGCACACTGAGTCGTGGTCCATTTCTAGATGTGACATGGGGTGGAAGGGGAAGGGCAGAAGCACAGTTACAAACAAAATACAGCCACAGGTGACATGGTTGCAATGAGTATAACATGAAGAGCATAAGTTGGGTGCATTGTAGACAGAATGGCAAAACATTGCATATGGAGGACAAAAGAATTAGCAAACAAATCATCCGTGCAGACTGGGCAGACTCAAAGTGCATAGTGCCAGAATGAAGGGAGGCTGAGCTGGTGCTTGAATGCATGTCAAGAACTGGTAATATTTATCTGAGGTATCACACCATCAGCATCATATGTCAAAATGTTACGAACTCAGTATGTTTGAGCATGCTTGTGCAGTTGTTGCCTACATACCAGATCGGAAATGTTTTTAAAAATCTTTCAGGACAGCATGCAGTTTTGCACATGGTTTCTGATATTTATTCTCACATTGCACTTTATGCAGGGTTTTAAATAGCTGGTATAGCATAGCAAAATGGGGTAATGCTAACCAATTTCAGAAATGTTTAGCACTAGAATGCTAACCATTTTTTGAGTGAGTCTATGACACAGTACACAACATTAATAAAGCTATATAATTTTTTAAAATTTTGCTAATCAGTTTGTGCCAAGTGCTATGCATTTTCACAACTGATTAGCACTTTCATGTGTCAAAGTGCTAATTAGTTTTTTCAGCTTATTTAAAACCCTGTTAAGGCTTTTTTTTTTGCCCTATTTGTTTATCACGAGGGTGCTGTCTCTTTAAATCAGCATGTGTAAATTTAATGGGCCACGGGGGTGTTCTGGATCCCATGATTAAGCGCACATTCACGCTTTAAATGTTGGGTGATTGACTCCTGTTGTTGTGCTGCCTGCTTTAACATAGCAAAGTGAACCGTTGCATGATTTATTGTGAGTCTGCATAAAATTCATTAAGGTAAGGCTGCTCAGAAGCTCATTTTCTTGTATTGTAATGACTTGTCATTGCCCCTTTATTGTCCCCCTGATTTTGGTACTCGGTGAACAGGCCAGTGGCCCTACTTACTGTACAAAGTACGCTGCACACATGTACGGGCTTCCATAAGGGCTGCAGAATACTAGCCAGTACTAGGAGAATTCAGAGCTGGCACCACACCGTTCAAGGCATTAACAAAAATGGTAACTTGAATGCTTGGACCCTGCAGCTATGCATGTATATCTGTTTTTTAATTAAACACTTTTCTTAAAAAATTGAGGTAGAAGTATAAATAGAGACTAATGGCTAAAATGACATTATAAACATTAGGGGAGTATTAATGGTTTGCTTCTATAATGACAGGCAGTACAAATACTAATAGATCACTATGAGATTGTAATGAGGTATTGGAGAAATGTATATTGTTCATTGCACTTCTCTGTGTATACTACACATGCATTCATGTGCAAACAACCAACTAGTTGCTAGGAGCCTTGTTAGTGGCAACCTTTTCACCATATAAATAGTCCTGTTTGCATTCTGTGATTGTTGTTCTTAAAGTGATTGTCCAAGTTTCTTCAAAACAATTATTATTGACATTTGCAGGACCCAGATCTCATGAGATTTCCCCCACATTGAATTTACGGACATTCCAGTCTTCAACACTGAAGATGTCTGCATGAAAACAGGCTCTTTGTAGTGGCAGTAGTAGTAGTAGTAGTAGAAGTTCCATCCAGAATGATGCCCAGATTCTTCACCTTAGTGGAGGCTACCAAACAGGAGGAAGCAAGCACTTTTGCTCCTTAGGACCTCATCTGTCACCACTGCCTTTTCTGCTTTGATGTCACAAGCAGAGGATGATTACTTCACAGCAGACATAAGAAACATATACAAATGAAGTCTAAAAGAAAAAGGTACTGTAGAGATAAGAATGCCTGCAGTAATGTATCAAGCTGTCCTGAGGAGAAGCAGGACCTCACTGAAAATCATATGTAACATTTCAACTGGGTTATTCTATGCAAACATGGGGTGGCTTTTGAGCAGATATATAGTGTCTGAAGTCTTTTTATTGTCATGGTGAGTGGAATGATGTGAAGTAATTTAAATGCTGATCAGAAAGAACAGTATGTAGAATTCATAAATTATACAAAAAGGCAGATACTTTGCTATTTGTGTGGTTTCTGTAAACACACAAACACTTCAAACCGAGCACAAAGTATTATGGGTATGCAAATCTGTGTGTGTGTGGGGGTGCACGCGCGAGTGCAGGGGGAGTAAGCAGACTAGGAAGAGTTTTCAACTAGTACTGCATTATGTTTGACATGACTACTCAAACATCACCACAGCTGACTCACACACTAAATGTGACAATAATGTTTAAAATTTGAACAAAATAAAAGGAAGATACTTTCCAATTTGTTTGGTTTCTGTAAACATACATACAAGCAAAAGCCCCAAAAGCATATTGTGTGCAAATCCATCTGCGGGGGAGGGGGTACGTTTACAAGGAAATGTCTGAACTTTTTTCCTACTAAAATCCACAAGAATAAGGTGCAGTGTCCGTGAGTGAGGAGACAAGCTACAGCATTCTTCAGTAGCTACAGATGTCTAATCTGACTGATGTCACTCAACTTGAGACAAGATAGGCGTGCATCATGGACCTTCATCAAGGATATCTCCTCCATTAGGCCACACCTTTGTAACTATAAACCCTTAGCGTAAGGACCACTTAGAAACTTTTTGCTAGCTGGGGGCCACCCACAATGATGTGCAGCATCTATGTGTATATATCATGGGCAGCCCTATCGTTCCTCAGTTTTTTCTCTCGCTGTTGATCACTCTTGAGGAACCTGAAAAAACAAATGCCATCACCTAAGCCATTGCAATTTGTTATTTTGAATTAAGCAATAATGCCCGACAGGGTGTGTGTCGTGCTGGGGTAACGTCACGCTTCAGGTGGTTGGGCACGAGGCCACAGGCCGAGTGCGACCAACAAATGAGGCGTGACATTATCCCAAACAACACATACCCTGGAGGGCATTATTGCTAATATACAATGGCTCATTGTTATATATAAAATAAAAAAATAGTTTTAAAGAATGTTATTAGTGTGAAAAATAGTTTTGTTTCTTAACAGTAGATGCAAAAAAAAAGGGATCATCGGGATCATCCATATTGGTTCACAGAGCTGAGACTAGACCCATGATGTTGTGCTGGGATAACATCACGGGTCCAGTCTCAGACTGACCAATCAGAGACCAGGATTCTTTATTGCCATTGTATAATGCTCTTTTCAAAGGGTCAGAATTGTTCGACTATAATGTTGAAAAATTATTTGTTCTGTTCACCTGCCCTTTGCATCAGTACAATTTTGCCTACTTACCCTTGTGAGGTATATCCTCTCTCACCATGTCCCCTGCCACACCCACTACTTGCCTTGGCTTCTATCTCTGAAATTTACCCTACTCCAAATATGAATAACCTCTGTTTTCCTATCCCCCGCATCTAACCCCCATAGCACTTATTTGTTTTGATTCCCATATTTTCCTTGTCTGTATTTTTTTCCTCCAGGGTCATAGCTGCTGTATGTCTACTTTTTTCCTGTGAATTTGTGACCATGTATCTCTGAGTTATCCCTTGTATTTTGCAAAAATACTGTTTTTACTCTACTGCCTATATGCCTCATCCCAATGCTATAACTGTAAATATATATTCTGTAATCTGCTCTCAATACCTTGTATCTTATTTATGCTGCATAACCTGCTATAGAATACCACTGTTTATACCTTGCTGTAACTTCCTTCTGTTGTATTCTCTATAATGTTACCCTGTAACCTCCCGGGTCGTGCCTGAAAATGGTCATCTCTATGGCTAGCGCACCTATCCGGTAAACAAAAACTAAATAAAATAAATAAAAATAAAAAAGCTCTGCATGGCTTCAGGCTTCTAAAATGACTCTGAGCTCTGTGAAGTCCCTGTATCCCACTCCTGCTAGAGGTCGTTGTAGGGGCCCCTTTTGTCAGCCTGCTGTCTGAGGTAGTCTTGCCTGCCATCAGGAAGACCATGGTAGAGGTGGTGGTCCCCTACCGGGTGTCCTTTCCCCTGGTGCCCACTCAAAAGCACCCAAAGGAATTGGTTCTGGTGGCCCTGCCACCCCGGTTCTGCCTGAATCTCTTCCATCTTTCACCCCTTCTCAGCTGTTACCTCCAGGGCTGAGAGTGGGTGGTGGATCGCCCTGCATCTGAAACAGTGGCAGGAGATTACCATGGCTGACTGGGTTCTGGAGATAATTGCATGGGTGCATGCTCTGGATCTGTTACTGATCCCTCCAGATCATCTTTTCTTTTCTTTCTTTCTTTCTTTCTTTCTTTCTTTCTTTCTTTCTTTCTTTCTTTCTTTCTTTCTTTCTTTCTTTCTTTCTTTCTTTTTATTTATTAAATGAAATGTGTTGACCAGGTAGGCCCACTGAGAAAAGTTTCCCTTTTTCAGGAGCCAGCTAGTTCTGTCCTCTGTGCCATTTGTTCCTTCTGAAGGAAGATGTTCCATTCAAGGTGTTGCCCTTTGGCTTGTTTTCTGCGCTGCAGGTCTTGAAATGCTTGGCAGTAGTTGCAGTGGCTCTTTTCGGGGAAGGCCTCTATGTTTTCCCTTATCGGGACGATTGACTTCTGCAGGCCAATTCCAGGGAAGCTCTGCTACATATACTGTCTTGGACAGATCAGTTGTTCAACAACTTGGGGGTTACAGCAACTGTGCCAAAGTCAGTGCTAATGCCATGCCAAAGATTGCTGTACATAGGGGCAGTCTTGGACACAGAGAAGGGATGTGCTTTCCTGCCACAGGATAGGGCAGACACTTTATTTGCTGAAGCACACTTGGTATACAGGAACTACCATGTCTCTGCACAAACAATGTTAAACTTCCTGGGCCTCATGACTGCGTCCATACTGACTGTGTCAGTGGCACTTCTTCATATGGGGGCACCTCAGTGGATGCTCAGGGTGCAGTGGGATCAGTGGACAGACAAGTGGAACCTAATGGATCTCTTTGTGTTTCCTCTTTGCAGAGCATTGTTATGGTGGATGGATCACATAAACCTTTTGAAAAGTGTTTATTCCTTGTACCAGCTTCTGTGCAGATCCTTAATGTGGATGCCTTGGGATCTGGCTGGGGTGCTCATCTTGGCCCTTACCAGACACAGGGGTCATGGACCAAGGTGGAGGCTGAGCTGCACATACATGTTCTGGAAGAGTGGGCTGCCCTCTACACCCTTCCAGGCCTTTCAGAATCACTTCTGCCCCACTAATCCAGATGAACACCAGTGTGATGCATTATATCAACAAACAAGGGGGCACTCACTCTTATCCCCTATGCAAGATGACAGTGAGAGTATGGTACTGGGCTCTGTCTCGTGGCCTTCAGCTGTCAGCCATGTTTTTTTTCCAGATCTCCAAAATGTCTTGGTAGAGCGGTTAAGCAGGTCCCAGATGATGGTTCATAAATTGGACCAACCGTTCTCCTTAGTAAATGACCCCTTTGCAAGATGGGGTCATCTAGAGCTGGACTTTCCTACATCCCCACAGAACGCAAAACTGCTGTGTTTCTGCTTGCTCACTTCAGGGCCGACAGTTTTTTGGTGAGACGCACTGTCCCTCTTCTGAAAAGGGAAATTCCTATACACATTTCCCCCTGTTCCTCTAACACAGAGGGTTATTCTCAAGTTGTGGGTGGAGAGTGATACTCTCATCCTCATTGATCTGTTCTGGTCTCACCAGCTATGGTTACCACTCCTTCAAGATCTGGCAGTGGAGCTTCCTGTCCCTCTACCTCTGTGTCGGGGTCTGTTATCACAGGGCAAGGAGTCTCTGTTCCGTCTGGACCTGAAGTCCCTACACCTGCATGCATGGCCCCTGAAAACATATCCATTGCCCATTTTGGGGTATCCTCTATGGTTGCTGATGTTCTGCTTGTGGCTAGGAAGTCTTCTTCAAGATGTACATGTTCCCTGAAATGGAAGCACTTCACTTTGTGGTCTGCTTCCCAGAACATGGACCCTTTTACATGTCCTGTGAATGGACTATTCCTTATTAAGGTGCATTTGGCTACTATATCAGCTTTCCATGCCCCTATTGGTGGTTGTACAGTTGCCCAATAAGAGGCGTCCTGTATGTTTCTGAGAGGCATTCTTCATTTGAAACCTCCTATCTGTAATCCAGTCCTGCTTTGGGACTTGAATTTAGTTCTTGAGAAATTGACATTGACTCATTTTGAGCGTGCTGCGAGTTGTGGCTTACATGTCTTGTCATGGAAAATGTTATTTATAGTTATTATGTCCTCTACTCAGAAGATTTTTGAGCTTCAGGCTTTAATGTGGGAGCCTTTTTATTTGACTTTTCTTAAGACAGTCTCTTTGTGTGCAAATCCTAATTTTCTACTGAAGGTGGTATGTGAATTTACACTGAATCAAACAATACACTTTCTTGTATATAATCCTAAGCATGCCAACCAGGGAGAGGCACTAATCCATACCTTGGATGTACATAGAACACTAAGATACTATTTTGATTGCACCAAGGACTATAGAAAGTCATCTCAACTTTTTGTTTCATTTGCCCCTGGGAAAGAGGGTGCTTCTGTGTCTAAAAATGCCTGTTCAAGTGGCTGCCACATTGTATTACATTCTGTCATAAGAAGTACTGTAAGGAACTTTCTGGTGCTGCTCGTGGTTACTTCACAAGAGGTATAGCCACTTCGGTTGCTTATTTCAAAAATGTCCCTGTTACTGATGTATATGCTGCAGCTACATGGAGCACTGTTCACACTTTCAATAAACATTACAGTCTGGATAGTGTCTATTGTAGACATGTTGGTTTTAGGCTTGCTGTAAAGCAAGACCTTCTTGCCCTGATTACATATCAAACTGTACCATCCTCCCCGTTGCTTTGTACTGCTTGGGAGTTGTTCCAGAAGTGTGGCCTAATGGAGGAGATCTCCTCAATGAAGATAGAGCAGTTACATAAGAACTTACTGTAACAGTAGATCTTCGAGAGAATCTCCTCTGTGAGGCCATGCTATACTCTCCCTGCTTCCCCTTTTTGATTTCAGTAAGGGTCATATCAGATGCTGTGTCTTAAAACCTTACTTCATACAATCTGTCTCCAGTCTCATGCCTCTCCTTGTATGCCTGCTGCTGGTCTCATCTCCTGGTTCCCATGACTGATGTGCTCAGAGCCTAGTCTTCAGCGGGGAACTGAGGAGTGATGGAGTCACCCACGTTATATATGCATAGACACTGCACATCCTTGTGGGTGGCCCCCAGCTAGCAAAATGTTTCTGAGTGGTCCTGGCATTGAAGGCTTACAGTTCCAAAGGAGTGGCCTAATGGAGGAGATTCTCTCAAAGATCTACTGTTATGGGAAGTTCTTATGTAACTGTTCTTTTTCACATCTTCGGCTTCAAGAAGGGGATGAGATCTGGCAACATTAGCCAACACCTGGGGTGCCAGAGTCTCTCATAAGGATGGATAGATACTGTTGCTTCAGCTTCCTGGTAGCAGACCCTTTTGAAGTCTTTTGTTCTCATAGTGAGTAGAAAGAGGTAAGGAAAGTAAATGCTGATCAGAATGAAAGAAGAAGAAGAAGAAGAATACATAAGATGCATAAATGCTGCAGAAGTCAGATTTTTTCCAAAGCAACATTGGTATGCTAATTCACGTGTGTGTAATGGTGGAGGGGTGAGCTGGTCTCTGACCTCCTTGTACTATCTGAAACCTGGCTAAATAAAACACAGGATCTTTCTATTTCAATCCCAAGCTACAATATCACCTGGCAGGACTGTTCAGGTAGGGGCAGCGGCGTAGCTATATACACTACAACCTCTGTTCATCCTACCTCGGTCCTATCTGCATCGGTCCCTGCAGCTTATAAGGCTCTCGTCTTCAGGCTCTCTATGCCGTCTACTCTATCCCTATCTGTGTTGCTGGGATATACTGCCACCCTGGCTCTCCTCTACTATGGTCTCTAATCTCCTCACTGAAATCATTACGCTCACTTCCAATGAGGAGCTTTATATTCTAGGTGATTTTAAATAAAACTGGCCTGACCCCTCCCTAAGCACATTGCAAAACAACATCGCTGCTCTTAACCTAATGCAATTGATTCACGGGCCTACCTGTCTAAATCCAAAAACTGGAAACCACTCAATTATCGACTGGGCCCTAACCGCACACAAACACAGAGTTATCGAATCTGGCCACTTCCCAGACACATTATATGACCACCATGTGATTTATGTGGTCAGCAAACTTCACCGACCAAAAGTCCCTCACAAAGTATTACTAGTTCTCACATAAAAGTCCCTAGATCTCACCCACCTTGTTGTACAGAGTCTTATTGCAAAATCAGTTACTGACAGAATTAGAAGGCACTTAGCTGTCATCTAAATAGTGGAAAAGCATAACCCATGAAACAGTACAACTACAGTACAGTAGAAATGAAACGGAATATCAGAGAAAGAATGATATAGCCTCAGGAGGTGCTATTTAGGACTTATATTGTTTTAAGAAAGTTCTGTATGTCTGTTGGCCAGAATGTTTTCTGCTGATGTGGTGATGCACTGAGGCACATTTTACCATATTTTTCACCAAATCCACTAACTGCCTTCATTTCTTTTTCAAATAAAGGTATTTCTAATCTGTCTGTGACCTGCTTCCTTCTAGCCAGCCCCAGCCCCACTGCTTTCCTTCTCAAGAGCTTAACTCTCTGAGCTCCCATGGCTTACCCCTGTGGTGAGGTTGACCAGACCCCTTCGGAGACTGGATCCAGTGGAGGAAGTGCCTGTTTGGTGGTGCAGGGGATGGCCTTCATCCTGATGTTGTCTGGTATTTTCCATCACTTTTCTTCCTCCCTGGGATGCCCCCAACAAGGTCAGTGTATGTGCATGTTGCGTGACCATGCCAACATTAGGCAGCATTCTTTCTCCCTGCATTATAGCTCCGGCTACACCATCACCTTACTGTCAGGAATCAGTAGTACTGTGGAACACACCAGCTTTCCTCCATCTTGAATGCTCGATCCTCCTCTCCCGGGTTGGTGCTTAGCATCTCGGGCTAATCCCTGAACCAGTGTCGCCAGTGACACAGGCAGTAGCCCTACTGTTGAATCAGAAGGATAGCCAACACTTAGTGCCATTCTGTCAATAATAGATATTGTATGTGAAAAACTGTTTACTGTTCATTATGCATGACTCACTCAGTTGGATTATGTTCTCCACGTCTCCTTTCCAGAGATTCAGGATTGCTTAAAAAAGTCAGGCATGTGGTAACGTAGTGTACAGTATGCTAAAGGAGTACTACAGTCAAAGTTTGCAAACACATATGTTGTGGAGTGTGTTTTGATTTGTGTGTGTAATCTTGGTGTGTCCTTCCTTGTTTGCTATTAGAGTTTTTTCTGAATTTGCCTACTAGTTTTGTGGCCTGTGGGGATCCCAGGTTCCCCCTCCTCTGGAATCACCCCCCCAACTTCGCAACTCTCTCTCTTTTTCCTCCTTCAAACAGCACATCTGCTTTCTTCTTCCCCCTTTGCTCTTGCCCCTCTACACCCCCGTACGTTACCTCTACCCACCCCAGACCCCTTTGCCTACTCCCTAGCCCCTTCTCTGACCATTAGGTGATCACTCATAGTTCTACACTTACCCTGCTCTGCAGTCAAGATCATTATTCACCAAAGCTATCATTTGTTTTATTGCTACTCAGCTTATTTTGTTGTATCCTTCTTTGCCTATTTCACCATTATGTATGCTTTTCCTGAAACGATGCACATTACATTGTTCAACATTATGTCTGCCTACTGTTTCCCTAATGTACTATAACCCCACCTAGAAATGAGCCTCTGCTCAATGTGGTTATCCTGGTTACCAAAATTATAAATAAATAAAATATATGGTTCATTGCTCTTCTTTTTCCTACAATGCCTCATGTCTTGTATGACAGTGGTGTGTCTGGGACCATAGATTCATCAAATACTGGTTTAGAGTCAATTTTACAGCAGTACAACTGTGATTTTGAGTCGCTTTCCTTAACTAGTGGGCACTGAAGGCTACATGTACAGTTAAGCAAACACTTGAGGTCTATTTGTTTATTTATTTATTGAAATTTTAGTAACCGGGTAAGCCCACTGAGACAATATAGTCATTTTTTTCAGGGGCAACCCAGGATTAATTGCAGAGCATAGGGAGCACAGATAAATACAAATTCAAGTAATACAAGCACAGTTGATTACAGAGCAGAGGAAGTGCAAATTAATGCCAGCACAATTAATACGGAAAGGGTTGCTTTGTTGGTGTGGGTCACAAGAGCTTTGTATATATATATATACGCATACAGGTGCAGGACAACTTTGTTTCGGGACATAGTATACAAGACAATTACAACTAGTACATGGAGTGATGTTCTAGAAACAAGACCTGTCATATCACAGTTTTATTACAAGACTAGTCACAAACTTAGTACAGGATCAAAGTTTGCCTAGGGTAATGAGATAGCCGCTGTGTTCGGTTACTGCAGGTGCGGTTGGCAGATTAGAACGAGCAGTTCTAGGGACATGGATATGTTGTTCATCCACACTGTCTGGCAGGTTCCTTGCCGCTTTAAATCTTGCCGGAAGGTCTTCAAGCTGGCTCCTCCCACCCACCCGGGTGGTAAAACTCTTGGCTTCACCCCATGATGCCAGATCTTCCTTACCACTTGGAAGCTCAGGTTCCCTCCCTAACACTCTGCGTGTAGACTGGATCTTAATTCTTCGGTTCGCCCGAAACTTTTTTTAAAATTTTCAAGACTTCGGTCAAGTTTCTCCCTCGCAGCTGCGATGGACAAATCGACTCCCGGATTTCGGCGGTGCCCTTGTGGGCAGAAAATGTCCAGGACGGACCCGCACTCCACGTACGTCTACTGCCTTGGCCTAGAACATGACCCGCAGGCCTGCTAGTTATGCCGTTCATTTTCGGCCAACGTCCTGGAAGACCGCGCTGCCTGGTTACAGCTTGGGTGCCCCGAGAAGCACTACCTGCCGGTGAAGTCGAAGGAGGCCCGTTGGGCGGTTACCGAGGCGGCTGGCTCGGCTGAGCAACTCGAGCAGATGATCACCCTTGAGGAGGAGGCGGCACAGGCCACATCATCCTCTTCCTTGGTCATGGCATTTATCCCACTCTCTCTGGGTACCTCATATTCAGCTTCTTTCAAGGAGCTTTGCCAATCCCTTTCCATGAAAGGAGAGGGGCCATAGGGACATTTCTCTCAGTCCAAAAAGAAGGACTCTAAAGGTAAGTCCCATCGTCAGCGTTCCTGGGAGTGGGAGAGGTCCCCTTCCCCAAACAGTCGACACTCAGCTTCGGTCGAGGTTGCGGCTAAGGCCGCTGGCTTCATGGTGTCCCCATCAGGTCAGCCGGCCGAGACACCCGTCGACGCGGTCGAGATTTTTCTCAACCCATCAGATGGGCTGTCAACTGGTGAAGCCGACAACCCTTCTTCACTGGTTCCCCCGGTGGAGACCAAGGGCCTGCCTGTGCCTTCGGTGCCTCAGTCCCCGGTTAAGGCTTCTGAGCCGAGGGAAGAGCGGGTGTCCCCGGCCCTTCCCAGACCTGTCCTCGGAAACTCCGAGGTTCTTGGTCTCAGTCTCGGACATCCTCTCGGTCCAGCCGATCCCGCCGACATTGGTGGTCTCGGTCTCAGCACCGATGTAAGCGGCGCCGCCGCTCGTCCTCATCTTCCTTCTCGGAAGAGGAGAGGCTTCAGCGCAAATTGCATCGACGCTACGAGGACCTGATGTGCAGCAGTTATTTCTGTCCGGGAATAAGCCGATGCCGTCGCCTTCCCCGGCCATTAAGTGGCTGTCACCTGAGCAGCCGAAACAACCCCTCACTGTAGCTGAGGTGCCCAAGCCTGGGCCGGTTATTCAGCTGAAACCAGCTGCCCCACCGATTGTGGTGGAACCTCTGCCTCCACAACCGAAATCGGGGGCGCAGACCAAAGACTCTCGGTCGGGTCAGGGCCTGCCCCACAGGTTGTCGGTCACCCTCACTCCCGACCGTCCTCGGCAGGTGGAGGGTGGCTCAGGCCCAAGGCAGCTCTTCGCAGACTCCTCGGAGTCCGACAACAACTCCTCCCTGTTCTCCAGGCCCATTGACCTGGAGTCTTCCGGGGCCAGTCGATGGACGAAAGCCCATCGTCCTTCATGGGTCTGCTTCGGCTCATCTCGGAGTCCATCGGGGTGCAGCTTGAGCCCGTATCCAAATGGGCCAAGTATCCCCTCACGGAGCTACTGGACTGAGGGGATTCACCCATGGAGGCCTTCCCAGTGGCTGAAGCCATTGTTGCCCAGCCTTGGAGCTCTGGCAGCGGCCTGCTTCCTGTTCTGTGCCTTTGGCCAGGAAGTCCAGGAAGTATGCGGTCCCTACCGGCTCTTTGCCTGGTTTTTCGGAACACCCCTCCGCCGAGGGGTTGGTCATCAACAGCGTATTCCGGCGTTCAGGGAATGCTAGGGATGTGGACAAGCACCCCCGACAAGGAGTCCAAAAAGCTGGACTATGCCGGGCGCAAGGTGTATGCTGCGTCCTCCCTTGGCCTCCGTCAGGCCAGCTTGGCCATGCTGATGGCACACTTCTCCCACGCCCTCATGGGCTCCCTGGATGAGGTGATCCCTCATCTCCCGGCCGACCTGTAGACCACGGTCCAGCAGGTACGGGACCAGGGAAGGGCGGTGGCTAAACAGCAGCTCCAAACGGCTCTGGACATGGAAGACTCCTGTGCCAGATCGGTTGCAGCCGTGGTGGCCATGTGCCACAGGGCATAGCTGAGTATATCCACCTTCACAGCGGATACCCAGCACAAACTGGCGGATGTCCCCTTCCTGGGGACCGACCTCTTCGGCCCTGGAGTGGAAGGTCACCTCCAGCGGATCGAAAAGTCCAGTGCCACTCTGGACTCAGTCAACTCTGCCCAGAAGGACAAGGGCTGCCGACAACAGCAGCATAAGTCCTTTAGTCCTTTTGCGCCTGCAGCACGTCCGGCCCAACAGCACCAGCATTAGGGCCAGCAGGCTCGTGCTTGGCATCCCAAACCCAAGCCCGCGGCTTCCTCCAGTAGGAAGCAGGGAGGTAAAGGCCCAGGAGGTCCCTCGGCCGGTCCCTCCTTTAAGCCTGCTCAGTGATGGATTGAGGGGTGTCGCCCCAACCTCATCACTACCCCCTGGGTTCCCCCCATGGGGGGATGGCTCTGCCACTTCCTTTCTGCCTGGTCCGTTATCACCACGGACCGTTGGGTGTTGGAGGTGGTAGGAAAGGGCCTGCCCCTGGAGTTCGAGCAGGCCCCGCCCTTCTGAGCCGTCACCCCTCGGGGGGCTACGGGGTCCGCAGCCTCTTTGTCAGCTCGCCAAGCCGATATCGCCCTGCTCCTCAAAAAAGAGGTGATCAGGAAGGTGGCAGATCCTCTTCCAGACCCGGGGTTGTGTCCAGGTACTTCCTGGTCCTGAAACGGACAGGGGGCTGGCGCCCCATTCTCAACCTGCATGACCTGAACAGGTTCCTGAGGTCTTGGACCTTCAGGATGGTCACTCTGGCTCAGATAATCCCATCCTTGGAACAAGGCATGTGGTTCTGTTCTCTGGACCTTCAGGGTGCGTTTTTTCACATCCCAATCCATCCATCCCACCAGAGATTCCTCCACTTCAGGGCAGAGGGATCCCTCTATGAGTTCCGGGCCATGCCCTTCGGCCTTTCCCTAGCTCCCAGGGTCTTCACCAAATGCATGGCAGTGGTGACAGCATTCCTGTGGCGCTAAAGGGTCCGGGTGTACCCCTACCTGGATGATTGGCTGATTGCAGCCCCCTCCAGAACGGAGGTGGAGTGGTCTAGAGATCTAGCCCTCCAGGTTTGCTCTCAGGTTGGCCTCCTCATCAACGAGGCCAAGTCAGAACACGTGCCAAATCAGGTGATTCAATTCATCGGGGCAGAGCTCGACTCTCTATGAGCCAGAGCACGGCTCCCAGCGGACAGTGCTGAGGGTCTTACCTCCTTTGCCCAATAATTTCAGGTTGGGCAATTGTGTCCTGCCCGGGACTTCCTGTGCCTCCTGGGCCTCATGGCAGTCTGCACCAGTGTGGTCTGTTGGGTCTGCTGGCACATGCATCCCCTTCAATGGGGGCTGGCCAGCCAATGGTCACAGCACTTCAGTCCTCTGGATCAGCTAGTGACAGTGACCCAGGGGATGTGGAACGTTCTCCAGTGGTGGACCGTTCCAGCACATCTGCAGGAGGGCATCCCATTTGTCCACCTCAGCCAACAGTCTCTTTATTGACCGATGCCTCTCTGATGGGTTGGGGTGCCCATCTGGGGGAGCACAGAGCGCAGGCCTCTGGTCCCCTCGGGAGTCCTGATGCCACCTCAACCTGCTGGAGCTTTGTGCGGTTCGTCTAGCCCTCACCGCCTTCGCTCCATTTCTGCGGGGTCAAGTGGTTCAGGTCCAGATGGACAATACCACAACCATGTACTACCTAAACCGCCAGGGCGGCACGCGCTCCATGCCTCGGTGCAGGGAAGCTCTCCGCATTTGGTCGCTCTTGCGCAGCCTGGAGGCGGATCTCCTCACCATTCATGTGGCAGGATCCTCCAACACCCTGACCGATGCCCTAAGCCGGATAGGGGCTGCGTCCCACGAGTGGTCTCTCCTGCCGGAGGTAGTACAAGATCTGTTCTCCCACTGGGGCACACGTCAGGTGGACCTGTTTGCCTGCAGGGAGAATGCGAAGCTGAGACTGTTTCATGCCCACCCCCTCAGCAGGGCTCGCTGCAGGGGGATGCCTTCTCGAGGCCGTGGACCCCGGGCCTCTTCTACGCCTTTCCCCCATTTTCCTTGATCCACAAGGTGCTTCTCAAAGCGAGGAGGGACAAGGCGCAGGTGATTCTGGTAACCCCAGACTGGCCCCGCCAGTTCTGGTATCCAGATCTCCTCAGTCTCAGCTCCAGGCTCCCGAGGCGGCTTCCAGCCCGCCAGGACCTGATCTCAGTCAGTCAGGGGAAGGTATTCCATCCAGACCTTCAATCCCTGCACCTGACGGCCTGGTTCATGAGCGGCTAGAGTTCCAGGCCTTGGGTCTTTCCGAACGAGGTCCTCAATGTCGTTGAGGCGTCCCGTAAGGAGTCGACCAGAAAATGCTACGCCTTCAAATGGAAGAGATTCTCCATTTGGAGTCAGGGCAAGGGCCTGGATCCTTCCTCCTGTTCCTTGGCAATATTCTGGACTACCTGTGGTCCCTTTCTCAGCAAGGGCTTCGGTCGACGACCCTTAAGGTGCACCTGGCAGCCATCTCTGCTTACCGAGTACGGGCCGGGAAGCAGTCGGTGGTGCAGGAGAAGGTGGTCGGGCACTTTTTCAACGGCCTTGATCACATATCCCCTCCGGTGCGAGAACCTCCTCCTCCGTGGGATCTACTGCTGGTATTGGCTTAGCTCATGGGCAAGCCATTCGAACCGATGCACAGGTGTGACATCTCTCACCTGTCGTGGAAGACCGCCTTCTTGGTGGCTAGCACGTTAGCCAGAAGGATGGGAGAGCTCCAGGCGCTTTCCATCGAGTCTCCTTATCTGGTCTTCCACAGGGACAAGGTTGTCCTGTGCCCCCACCTGAAATTCCTTCCGAAGGTGGTGTTGGAGTTTCACCTTAACCAGGTGTTGACTCTGCCAGTGTTCTACCCCAATCACACCTCGGAGGCCAAATATAGGCTCCATACTTTGGACCCTAGAAGAGCGCTCACTTATTACAAGGAGCGGACGGCTGAAGTTTGGGGAGAGGTTCGCCAGCTGTTTGTCACCTATGCTGAAGCCGCACCTGGCAGACCTGCAGCCAAGTGGATGATAGGCAGGTGGGTCACCTCCTGCATAGATCTCTGCTATAGGTTGGTGGCATGGAGCCTCCCAGAGGGATAAGAGCTCATTCTACCCACCATACCGCTGCATCGGTGGCTGCTTCCAGGGATGTCCCTATCCAGGAAATCTGCAGGGCTGCTACCTGGAAGTCAGCACACACCTTCATCACCCACTACCACATCGACCTTGAGTCACGCCTGGATGCTGGTTTTGGGGCCTCGGTTCTCCAGTCTTATTCCCTAAGTAGGGGGTGTGCGCCTCCCTCCTCCCGGAGAACTGCTGAGCGTCTGCCAGACAGTGTGGATGAACAACATATTCATGTCCCTAGAAAGTACAGGTTACTCTGTAACAGGAGTTCTAGGAATGGTATATGCTGTTCATCCACATGACCCTGACCTCCCCGGCCGGACGCACAACCTGGCTTCCAGCGGGCTAGATCTGACGTCATGGGTGCAGCTGAGAGTTTTATTACCCGGGTGGGGTGGGAGGAGCCAGCTTGAAGACCTTCCGGCAAGATTTAAAGCGGCAAGGAACCTGCCAGACAGTTTGGATGAACAACATATACCATTCCTAGAACTCCTGTTACAGGTGAGTAACCTGTATTTATATGCCGCAGACGAAATATCAGCAGGTGAGTATCAAAATTATACAGATTTATTTTGTCAGTCTATATATATAGACAAGTGCTTAGCAATATTGTTGAAGCATAGATTGTGGGAAGGTGGATATTAGCTGTCCAGTTGGAGATAGGGAATCAGTGATGGCAGTGACAGGGAGGGGGCATTGTGTAAGAAAACAGCTGGAATATTTACTAATTATATAATTGATGACCTAAGGTGATTTGTTTGCTTTTTGTGGCTGGATGTAGTTTGATGAAATAAAATGCTTTAAAAGCAAAACATTTACTCCTGCTGGCTAGACCTAGACAAACATAAAGAAAACAAAACTACTGAATCAGAGTTATTTAGCTGAGGCCAGAACATCAGGATTCTGTCTGCAGATCACAGCTGCAATACTTTCCCTCACTGAATCAGTGGTCCTGGATGCATCACTGTCTCATGAGACAGGAGGCACTGTAGGAAAAAGAGCAATAACCCATGCTAACATGATGATCCCCAATGGCCAAAAAAACTAGCAGGCAAATTTAGAAAAGTGTCAAAATAGCAAACAAAGGGAAGGACACACCAGGACTACACACACAGATCAAAACACTCCGCACAACATATGTTTTTGAAATTATGACTGTAGTACTCCTTTAACTCACTCTCTTCAGACCTGATTATCTCCTTTACTGGACTTGATCGATATTTCTAATGAACAACTTTGTCACCGTTTCCCTGTATTGAGCTGTAAAGAAACACAGATAAACCCATTAAAAAGTCTTTACAGTACTGCCTATATCTGTAGTTAGTATCTTAGTATGGTACCTAAAATACAGATAGATACAAGGGAGCTAGTTTTCTGCGCAATCGCATGACTTTATTGGCCATAGACCAATCATAAAATATGAGGCATGTTTTTATTGGAACCACGCAATATTTGATATATAAAATGGCATGGGCTTCTGTAGTAGCAGTCATAAGAAGAAACAGTTAAAAGTTTTATAAATAAAACTTTCAGAATGAAAGCAAGTTCCAGTCTCTAATGATATCAGTCTTCTGTTCTAAAGAACCTACAATAAGGATATCAGAGGGAGGCGCTGCTGAGCAGCCTAAGAAGAAGCAGCACTTCACTTGGGCTCCCGGGAGAATATTAAAAAACTATTATTTTAAATCACTTTCACCACTGCATTCCAACTACTTTCGACATATTCTGTTGCTGTGACCTAAGACTACACGATAGGTAAATCCAAAGCCTCCAGTCCACCGTCCAATGATTTTTTCTAAGTGTAAAGGACAAAAGCGAGTTGAATAGCCTGTGCAGCAAGATGTGGCCGGGAACTCAGCTGATTCGTCGGTGGGCGACATGACTCTCTCTACTATGAATACCACACTGGGCCAGCTGGTGAGAAGGGTCTAAGATTTGGACTGTAAATTTGACCCCCTAAACCTGAGATTAGCCTCCCTTGAAAGCAGTGTGATGCCTCGGTGGCTGAACCAATGGAAGCCATAGCCTGACTGGTGAAGAAAAACTCTTTACCGTGTCAGAGGTTGGAAAATGTAGAAAACCAGGTCAGGAAATGGAATGTTCGGGTTATTGGCCTTTCTGAATCGGTGGAAGGGGAAGACTCTGGGTTTTGCCCAGATACTTATATCTTCGCTGTTGGATTTATCAGAAACGGACCCCCATTACAGTAGAAAAGACCTTCCGCATAACCCCACGACGGGTGACTGCAGCACCCACTACCCTCAGGACTTTTATGTTAGTCTGCATGGGTATTGGTGACTGTGATAGGATTTTGGCTGTGGCAAGGATCTCTTCAATATGGGGATGATTCTGTGTCTCTATTCCCAGATCTTTCATATAGGACACGTCAAAGACGGAAGGCATTTGATGGAATAAGGAGTCAGCTCCAGCAAATAAAAATACAACAGCAACACCTCCTGCTTGAGAAATTACTTTTACTATGGAACGGCAAAATGTACGAACCTCTTTACCAAACCTAAAGATGCTATGAAGTTGCTGCAGCGCATTGAGGCAGAACTGGTGAGGCAGGAGGGCGACAAAGAATCTTCTGACGGGGATTAAAGTTTTAGACTGGTTCCAGCAGTAAGTGCCTGGTTTGTTGTGTTATGTCTGGGCACTATTGTGACTTTGGGACTTTCACTTGGGTCTTGTTTGGAGTGAATATCTATGATTGTCTGCTGCATTCATGCTGATGTTTGCCAGCTAGCATGCTTTTCTGTAGCGCAGCTTTCCCACCGTTTTACATTGTTTAAAAGTCTTTTACTGTTCAGTGTGGCGAGCACTAGCTCAGTCTGCACTCTATGCTATTGGCATTGTGGATACTACATATAAATTTCTGGTCATGACTGGTGCTCCAGGTTGCATGACATATTAGCATTCACATGGTGTTAAAGTTAAATGCTTTCGTCTGTTGTGTAATGAAGGCTCTAAATTATGCATCTGCTTATGGTTTGTTACAGCGGAGTAGCTATCACCGTCTAAAGTGCTTCTTATGTTTTTCATTTCTGCCTGGGAGGTTAAGGGAATTTTTTTATTTGAGCTATTTTTCTATTATATGGACAAAGAAACTATTTAATGCCGTATTGGTCCTAGTAAGAACAAATCCAGAACAAATGGTGTGACACCTTTTATTGGACCAACAAGGATGTTACAAAAAGAACAAATAGCTTTAGCTTTCAGACCAACAAGTCCTTCTTTGGAAGCTTAATGACAGTTATTTAGAAAATCCCATATTATTAACACTTAGAACATGCAGAAAAAAACAGAAATAATTCTCACTGGTTTATAACAGGCATTCAAAACATAATTAAAGTGACGTCAGAGAGCTTGGATATCATGTGTGCTTTCAGATGACACAAATTTAAAGGTCAAAGGTTGACCAGAGATAACAGCAGGCAGAGAGTTCAACCCACATATATTATATCATATGGAGTGATTTCTTAGACCAGTAGGTCGCAGTGCTAAATGGATGATATGGGAAAATCCTTAACTAAATCCCTCATCAGCTTTATTGGCTGCATGCTAATGTTATTTTATTAATTATGCAGTTGTTAGTCTGAACTTCCCCCCATGCAGTAATAAATGGGGAGGTGTCTCACAATATGTCCTTTATAAGCAAGCTGTTTCAACCGATAATGTCTTTGTGGTATCCTCCTGTGTATCAGTTTGTAAGTTTCTTCTTGCAAAATTAATAAAATAAAATAAAAAAAAATACGAATATCAGCTTTGCCGTCTATGTTTTGATTTTTTTCGTTACCATTACATAGATATACTTACACAACACCATTTGAAATAAATGTGCTAGAATAAATATTTTTATTGACGATTGATTCAGAATGAGAATATCTGATATTATCAACCTAGATGAATTATCCCCAGATATTATCCCCTCAGATCTGTCCCAATTCAATAATTAGAACAAAAGGTTTGCAAGCACAACCCCTGTATTTACAATACAATTTAATAAATTTAGTGGGGTGGCTCCTGGTGTGTGACCAAACAGAAACATATGGTTACAGTCCCCCCATTTTGCTGCATTAAAGCCTACACTTTTTTCCAAATTAACTCTAATATTTTTACTTTTCATACTTTTCGGAGGGGCTCTTGGCTCTCATCATCCAGCTGAACCATGATTAAGCCTGACCACTTCGGCAAAGTGACCACCTCCATCGGTCAGGTAAAAAGCATCACATTTTAACTTGCCTTATCAGAGCTGAGGTCTCGTTGCTTCCTCTGTATTTTTGAAGAGACCATTCTCTACCGCATTGCCAGCCCATTCCATGGGGTTCCTACTCTTCGAAGTCCTGGGAGTAAACCTCCAGGCAACATAAGCATAAACATCGGGAGATGGAGAGGAGCAAGGAGAAAACCTCCCTGGTACATTCTAGGTCACCCCTCCATACCAGTGCAACCACTTCTGCGCCATCAACTGCTGAAGTGGCAATGCCACCGGCCACCCAGACATTTAACTCCTCCAGGTTGGGACAAGTTGTGAGCACTGCCATTGACATCAGGGATGGTGTCTCCCCTGTCAACTTCACAGGGTGCGCTTGTAGTCCAAACAAATGCTGCCATGCAAGTGGTGCTTTCGTCTTTTGTGGACATGCTGCAGTGCCTGCTGCCTCCTCCTCCTCCTCCTCCTTCTACAGGAATAGCATCAACAGGGCCCCAGCACTGACTCCTGTCAGGTTGACGTGCCAGTTGCCTTCCAGGGCATCAGCAACCTCTTCTGTGCCCTTCATGGGGCCTACAAAAACCATCTACAAGGCTCGGGAAGATAGCCCAAACCTCATAATGCAAGAGGAAGAAGAGGAGGAAGAATATGTGGAGAGCTCTTATGAGCGGTCTAGCTCCACCATCTCCACAGGTAGTGAAGGTTCCATTGTGTACATGCTGAGGTCCCCTGCTGAAGACCCTTCATTCATCTCCATGATGCAGCAACTCCAGTCTTCCATGGGTTTGAATCTGAGGATCAGGACATCACCAGAAGGAATTTGGTGGAGTTCATAGAACTGCCTGACTCCCTACCAATTATTATTCCTCCTCTATCACCTGCCCTAGAGGATGCCTCCCTGGCTGCCTGGCACAGACCAAATATAATGCCTGCCATACCTAGGAAGGCAGATCAAACATACTAGGCCCCCTCAGGTAAGCCCTTTTTTGCAGGCCAACCTGAGGCTAATTCAGTTGTAATAAATGCAGCCCATGATAGGTCTAAAGTGCCTAAATATCTTCTTTCTCTCCCTCCTGAGAAGGAGTCCAGAAGACTAGATGTTCTGGGGAAGAGGACCTTTGCGTCTGCTACCTTGGGCCTGAGGATTGCAAATTATCAGGCCCATATAGTAAAATACCTGAATACCTTCTGGAGAAAGGCCAAGGCAGCAGCCCAAGCCCTTCCAGATGCTACTCCTAAGCAGGAGCTGTTAAAGGCCCAGAAACCCATCCTGGACTTAAAGAGATTTACTAAGTTAAATTCTGAGGCCCTTGTTAGTCGCCTGGTGCCCTCGTTTAATCACCATGACATATAAAATTGGTGTTAAAGGTACCCCACCATAGACTATAATGTAGCGCGTCCCCATGCTCTCCCTGCCATCACATCATAAAATTGGCTGCACACGAGGCAGCGTGGGGGCAGATCTAAAGTCCAAGAAGTGAAAGTATCCCGGTGAAGATAAAAATTACTAGTAAAATTATGGCAAACCTACAGAACATTTATGGGGCCCATAGGAATAGACTGCATTCTTAGCAGGTAAAGCAGCAATGTATGTGGTGCATATGCCTATCTTGGTGAATCTCTTTAAGAGCTCTGAACCTCTTTATTCAGTACAAGAAGTTCAGAATAGTCACTGTGCAAGGCCTGTTACCCTACTGCAAGTAGGGGACTAGATCTGTTACCAGGACATACAGGATGCTTACCTGCATATGAAGATCTGTTCCCCTCACAGGAAGTACCTCAGGTTCCTTTTCCAGGGGGAACATTACCCATTTAGAGTATTGCCCTTTGGCTTATCATCTGTGTCATGGGTCTTTACCAAATGCTTAGCAGTAAGGCAAGGCAAATTTTATTTATCTGGCGCCCAATCCCTAAGGCTCTGGATGCCTTCCATTAAAAGGTAAGGTCAGTAACGCAACACATACATTAAAATATAAAACAATAAATAATTCTCAGCATAATAAAATAATTTCATAAAGATTAGTGCAGGTCAGTTGCCTTTCGTTGGGAAAGGCCATACAAAATAAATGAGCCGTTAGCCCCTTTTTGAACAGCTCGACTGTTGGGGCCTCCCTGATGACAATCTGGCAGTGTGTTCCACAGGGTCAGCCCGGCAACGCTGAAGGCACGGTCAACAGATGTTTTGAGCCTGACCCTGGAAACAGCAAGGAGGTTCCAAGTCGAGGAGTGGAGGGAATGGACTGAAGAGGCAGGTGTGAGAAGATCAGCCAGATAGCCTGGGCCCAGCCCATATAGGGCCTTGTATGTGAGCAAGCCCATCTTGATGAGGACCCTCTACCTGACTGGCAGCCAAAGCAGATCCCGCAGAACCGGAGTCACATGACTGTACCTTGATAGGCCCGTCAGCAACCAAGCTGCTGTGTTGTGCACCAGCTGCAGCTGCTGGAGGGTCCCTCCAGTGCCCCTGAAGTATAGAGCATTGCAGTAGTCAGGCCTCGAAGTCACAGAGGCATGCACCGGTGATGGCAGGTCTTCGGGTGGAATGAGGGGCTTAATCCTGGCAATATTTCTCAAGTGGTAAAAGCCACTTTTGACAACAGATGACACCTGAGCGTCAAGCGTCCATCTGCTGTTGAGAATCATGCCTAGATCCCACATCCTAGGGGAAGCCATCAGCAGAGCAGATCTCAGGAACTATCCTGTACCCACTATGGAAACACTCCCATCATGCCTGTGACCTGGCTCAGTCACCTGTACCTCCATCTTGCCGGGTTCAGTCGCAGCCAGCTGGAGGACATCCAGTCATTGATCTCAGCCAGGCAGTTGTTTATCACCTCAGTGGTGCTATGTGTTCTGGGGGCAAAATACAAATACAGTTGGGTATCATCTGCATAGTAGTAAAAACCCACACTGTAATGCCGAATGAGTGCTTCCAGGGGCAGCATGTATACCGTGAAAAACATCAGCGACAAGTTTGAGCCCTGAGGTACTCCACATGACAGGGGGTTCAGGGAGGAAAAGTAATTCCCCATTATTGCCCGCTGCTCCCTGCCAGAGAGATAGGACTTAAACCAGTTGGTGACAGTACCGGTGAGTCTGCAAAACTCTCGAAGGTGATCAAGAAACACAATGTGATCCACAGTATCAAAAGCTGATGAGAGATCCAGGAGAACAAGAATTGACCTGTCTCCTCTATCTTTAGCCCTGAGGAGGTCATTATTCACCCTAACTAATGCCATTTTAGGGCTATGCCTGATGCTGAAACCCAGCTGGAATGGCTCATAGATATCAAAGGACATGAGGTGTTCTTCAAGCTATTGCACCACAACTTTCTTGACAACCTTGCCTAAAAATGGCAGATTGGATGGTAATTTGCCAGGACATCAGGGTCGAGAGATGGCTTTTTCAAGAGGGGTCTCACCAGAGCCTCTTTCAAGGCATCCAGAAAGATTTCCTCTGAAATCGCACTGGACAATCCCGGTGAACACCAGGCCAATGGTCCCGACACATCTCATCTAGAAACGAGTTGGGGCTGGGTCCAGTTCACAATAAGTGTGCTTAAGCTTCAAGATCACCTCAGTGACCTCAGCCACCTCCACTGGTCTAAACTCATCCCAGACTGACAGAGTGCCTCTGCTCGTTTCCGGACGATCACTGTGAGGCAAAGCTTGCCTCACTAATGGAATCCCCACCCGGATGGAGGACACCCTGTCAGAGAAAAACAGAGCAAACTCTTCACATAAAGTGGTTGAAAAAGCATTTTTCAGCAGTAGACAGAGAGGATGGAGAAGTCTGTCCAAAGTCTGAAATAGCTGAGATGGTCTGTTTTTGCCTGCAGCAATCTCCCTGGACAGAAATTCTTCCTTCTTACGGTTGATTGTCTCTTGGTATTCATGGTAATGAGCACACAAGGCCAGTTTATCCTCCTCTGACTGGGTCTTTCACCAGCAGTGCTCCAACTTCTGGTCCTTGTTCTTCATCCCCTTGAGATCCCCATCAAAACAGGGGGATCTCAAGTGAGAAGATCTGCATCATATACGGACTGGTGCGATGGCATTGAGTGCTTTGGAGACCACCTTATTATAGGTAGCCACTGCTTCGCCCATGCCAACCACACATGCAGCATCTACTCTAGATCAGCTACTGCCAGTAGTCCCTCTGGGGACAGTCCCTTTAAAGGGCGATAGCTAACCATGTCAACAAGGGGAGGACTTCCAAAGGGGGCCCAGAACTGAAACTTCACCGTGCAATGATTACACCAAATGACCTGATCAGTCTTGAGGTGAGCTACCTCAAGCCCCCGCGAGAACACCAGGTCGAGCATGTGGCTGTGGTGATGGGTTGCAGAAGTAACAACTTGTGTCAGTCCAAGTGATGACATAAACTGGAGGAGGTCATAACCAAATTGTGATGATTCGTCATCAACTCAGGCATTGAAGTCCCACAGAATTAAACATCTGGGGGGGCTCTAGCACCTAATCAATGACAAAGTCCACAACCTCTTGCAGAAAATCTTCTCCCTACCCCGGAGGGTGCTAAATGAGGAGAATCCTGCAACCTGCACCTGGACTCCCATGCACTGCCACACACTCAAAAGATCTGGCCGATCCCACTGAGTGCATGGTGAAGCCCATGTCGGATCTAAAGCAGATGGCCACACCCTGACCCCTGCGTTCCTGCTTCAGGCAGTGCACTATGGAGTACCCAGAGGGGACGGCTGCCCTCCAGTACTGGCCCGGCATCGTCACGCAGCCAGATCTTCATAATGCAAGCCAGGTCAACTGAGAAAATCTAGTCTGCCATAATTGTGGTCTTGTTCCTCAACGACCTAGCAGTGCATAGCATGGCCCGAAGGGGATTGGCAGGTGCTGCCAGCCCCCCGGCTACCTGCCCACTCGATCTGGTGGGAACCCTGGGGACGGAGACCAAACATGTCTGGCCTCTCTCCAGGCCCTGCCTAATCCCAGGGCGTCTCCTGCACTTAACCACTTCAGTGACACTCACCTCTGCCACACCTGCTGCACCCTGCCAGCGCTGACCTGTACATACCCTTGTTATCCCAACCTCCCTACAGTGCCTTGCTGCAGTAGCTGGAACTGGGAGGTCGAAAAAAGGATGCAGGTTATGCAGCTCAGAAGCAGCGTACTTTAGATGCAAGGGGCCTTGGCTCTGGCACATCCTGATGCAAACCAGTGCACTGTAGGCAGCTCTCTAAAAACGCCCGACTATCCCTGCCCTGGCAAGACTAGTTTATATTACCAAGCTAGCTGCTCCTTAAAAACATACAGCCATCACATTCAACTAATACAAATAAAAACTATCCACTCATACACCTCATACACGCACACCACACACTCCCCACCCAAATCAAATATAATTTCCCACCTCACCCAAAACCACCCACCCTTCAACTAATAAATTAAGAAAAACCAGCAATCAAGTTCTCAGGAGAGACCAAGTCCAGTGCTACAACAGCAAAATAAATATTCACAGCTCCTTTTAGGTGCAGTGTCCAAAATCAGTTTACAGAATCAGCCATGAAATATTGGGCACAGATTTCCAGAAGCAGACACAGCTAGGGTGGAAACATAGAAACATAGAATTTGACAGCAGATAAGGACTGCTTGGCCCACCTAGTCTGCCCATTTTCCTACCTAACAGATAAGCTGCAGATCCTAGTTAACCAACAGCTTACCTCCTCCTACCCCCCACTAGGACTGCCTTATGTCTGTCCCATGCATTCTTGAATTCCTCCACTGTTCTTGACTCCACGATCTCCTCAGGAAGGCTGTTCCATGCATCCACAACCCTCTCCATGAAAAAATACTTTCTCACATTATCTCTGAGCCATCCTTCTCTATCTTCAAATTGTGCCCCCTTGTTCTTGAACATCTCTTTTTCTGAAAGATGCTACCCTCTTGGACTTTGTTGATTCCCTTGAGGTACTTGAAAGTTTCTATCATGTCCCCCTCTCTCCCTTCTTTCCTCAAGGGTATACATATTAAGCTCCTTTAGTCTTTCTTCGTATGTCTTCTGGTGCAAACCCTGCACTATTTTGGTTGCCTGCTCTGGACAGCCTCCACTCTGTCTATGTCTTTGCAGAGATGGGGTCTCCAGAACTGCACACAGTACTCCAGATGGGGTCTCACCAACTGTCTGTACAACTTCCTGTTTTCTACTATTGATGCCTTTTCCTGTGCATCCCAGTATACCCCCAGCTTTCCTTACTGCCTTCTCACATTGCTTGCCCACCTTTAGGTAATCTGATATAATTACCCCCAGGTCTCTTTCCATTTTTACTGTCGTCAGTATCTCACCCCCCCCATTGTGTACTCTTCCTCTGGGTTTTTGTTTCCCAGGTGCATTACCTTGCACTTTTTTGCATTGAATCTGAGCTGCCATATATTTGACCATTCCTCTAACCTTGCCAAGTCCCTTCTCAGCCTTTCCACTCCATCTTGTGTATCAACCCTGTTGCAGATCTTTGTGTCGTCTGCAAAGAGACATACTTTTCCTTCCAGTTCCTCTGCAATGTCACTTATAAAGACATTAAAAGGACCAATTCCAGTACTGAACCCTGCGGTACCCCTCTAGTAACCCTCCTTTCTTCACTGTAGACTCCGTTTACTACTACCCTTTGTGTCCTGTTGTCTAGCCAATTTTTTATCCAGGCTACCACCCTGGGACCCACTCCAAGGCTGGCTAACTTGTGTATTAATCTTTTGTGTGGGACTGTATCAAATGCCTTGCTATAATCTAGGTAGACCATGTCCACAGCCCCTCCCTGATCTACTACTTTGGTCACCCAGTCAGAGAAATCTATTAGATTCGGCTGACATGACCTTCCCATCATGAATCCATGCTGCCTTGGGTCCTGTGCCCCACTGGCCTCTAGGTACTCAACAGTTCTTTCCTTCAGAAGTGATTCCATCATTTTTCCTACCACTGAGGTCAAACTAACCGTCTGTAGTTTCCTGCCTCTGTTCTGCTCCCACTTTGTGAAGAGGAATCACATCCACCCTCCTCCAGTCCTCAGGTACCACCCCATCCTCCCATGATTTGTTAAAGAGAGTAGTCAGTGGTGTCACTAGTTCTACCCTTAGTTCTTTTAGAATTCTTGGGTGAATCTCATCAGGCCCCATTGCTTTGTCCACCTTCAATTTTATTAGTTCTTTCAGAACCCTTTCTTCTGTAAATGGACTGGTATCGACCCCTGTCTTCAGAGTGTTTCTCTTGTTTGGTTTAGGTACCTCCCCCTCCTCTTCCTTTGTGAATATTGAGCAGAAATATCCGTTCAGTATCCCTTCTTTTTCATTGTCACCCTCTGCCCACATTCCCTCCCCTTTATTAAGCCTCAGTATCCCTCCTTTGGTCTTTCTTCACTCCCTAATGTACCTATAAAAGGTCTTATCCCCCTTCTTAACAGAGTTGGCTATCCTTTCCTCGGTTTGGGCCTTTGCTATTCTGACTGCCTTCCCTGTCTCTTTCTGCTTTAACTGATAAAGTTCTCTGCCCTGCTCCTTCTATGTTACCTTATATTTCCTGAATGCTATCCTTTTCTCCTTAACCTTCCCTGCCATCTCTTTTGAGAACCATAGCGTTTTTTTCCTTCATTGTGTTTTGTTGATTTGCTTTACACAAAGGCTTGTTGCCCCTGTGATGGCAGTTTTGATTACTCCCCATTGTTTCTCCACCCCTCCTTCTTGCCTGTTTGCTAGTGCTTTTCTGAGGCACTCTCTCATTTTCCCAAAGTCAGCCTTCCTAAAGTCCAATACTCTTGCTTTTGTATGGCTTGATTGTATGGCTGTGTTTATCGTGAACCACACTGTTTGGTGGTCGCTTGTTCCCAGATGCCTACCCACTTCTGAATCTGAGATTCTTTCTCTGTGCCCATTTGAGAGTACCAAGTCTAAGATTGCTCCCTCCCCAGTGGGTTCCAATACTAGCTGTCTGAGGCATGTCCCTTGTAGGGCATCAAGAATGACCCTGCTCTTGGATGTGCCTGCAGCAAAGGTGCTCCAGTTAACATCTGGCATAGTCAGGACCCCATCAACAATATCTCCCCTTTTTCTGCCATTCTAAGGATGCCTTCTATCATTTCCTTGTCCATTCCCTTCCCCTGATATGGGGGTCTGTATACAACCCCCATGTGGATTGTGGTGCCATTTTCTGTCTCTAGGGTGACCCAGAGTACCTCATCTGCTCCCTGTTAACTCTTTAGTTCTATTGCTTTGATCCCTTCCTTTACCTAGAGAGCTACTCCTCCTTCTCTTTTACCCTCCCTGTCCCTACTGTAGATTGTGTATCCTGGTATGTTGACATCCCAGTCATGGTTCTCTGTGTACCATGTTTCTGTGACTGCCACAATATCCAGTCAACCCTCTTCCATCAAGGCCACTAGTTCAGGGAGTTTTTTACACAGACTATGGGCATTGGTACTCATCACCCTCCACTTTTTGATGGCCTTACCCCTTTTAGCCCCATCCCTGTCCTTACTGCCTTTGCCTTTTTTTACATTTGCCTCTGTCCTGCTCCCTAATGACTTCTCTACCTTGGTGTTTACCTCACTAATTACCGTGTTTTGTGGGGGGAGGCTGGGATTTCCCTGCTCCTTTTCAGTGCCTCCCTCTTGGCTAGTTTAAATGCTTGCCAATGAAGCATTTAAACCTCTCACCTAGGATTCTGGTTCCCCCCCCGGACAGATGCAGACCATCGTGCCAGCATAGTTATGCATCCCTCCAGGTGGCTCCCCAGTCCCCAATGAAGCCAAAACCCTGAGCTCCACACCAGTTTTTCAACCATTCACTGAATTCCCTGGTGAGGAGTACCCTAGCATCACCCTTGCCATAGAAAGGCAGCACCTCTGAGAAGGTTACCGTATGCGCTACTTGTCTAAGGCCCCTCTCCAACTTTACAAACTCCTCTTGCACTGCTCTGATCCCGTTCCTAGCCGAGTCATTTGTCTCTAGGTGGACAATGACATCCAGCTCCCTCCGTCGTGCAGCTGCTCCCACGATCCTGAGAATTCACTTCCTGTTCCTCCAAGCCGTGGTGCCAGGTAGGCACCTTACCTCCCTCTCCCCTTCCTCCCCCACTTCTACCCCCCTAATGATTGAGTCCCCCACCAGGAATTGTTTTCTTCCCCTGTGGGGTCCCATGCCACCCTCCCATGGGTCTCTTTTGTGAAGGTTCCCAGTATCTCCACTGCAGGTGCCTCCATAGAGGAACCACTATCCACCAGAAGAGTGTATGAATTGTGGAGAGGTACAGCTGGAGGTACATCTGGAGGGATGCAACTCTGTTCCACCACCCTCTCCCTTCCTGAGCCCACCCTGGTCCAGCCTCTCCTCTTTCGTGGCAACCTCTGAGGTAGTGGCATTGGCTCTGGTGGTCGCTGGGTGGGGGAGGAGGTTTCACAAATCCTAGCCAGGTCAGCCTGGAGATGTGCAACCTCCTCCCTCAGACCAGACAGGTGCCTGCAAATAGGGTAGCATCGCAGCCTCCAGAATGTCTCCCGGAACACTGCCGCCTCACAGCCATTGCACTGCACCACTCTTATGTCTTATTTTGTGTCCCCTCTCCTGTTTCTCTGTATGCTTACTCTCTCCTCTCCCTACAACTCTCACCGTTCCTTTTCTGGGACAGCAACTTAATATATTCTTCAGTAGCCTTCTTCTTCCTTGCTCAGTGTCAGACCACCAGCAGCTGGGGGGAGAGTGAGCTACTCTTTTCCTTTAGGGTTGACAAAACTAATGTTTCTCTATGATCCTTCCCTTCCTACTGCCAAACAGGACGTTCCTGTTGTCAGTCAAATCCAGTGGCTATAAAATTAGAACTGGCTTAGGGTGGGTGGGTGGAGGGGTGGGATGGAGTGCAATTAGTACGAAAAAAGGCCAAGCCACATCCCCAATAAATCTCTCTCTCCTCCTACTGGTTTAGCAAAGTAAGTTGATACAGTACCCTTCCCAGCACAGAACACACACTGACTTTCTTTCTTTTCTTTTTTTAACCCTAAACAAAACCCCTTCTACTTCTAATAAAGACTCTGTCTGCTTAATCTCAACAGACACTGACTCCTGCTGAGATAGAAGTGTTAAATTAGTAAGAAATTGGCAGTTTCTTTTAGTTAGCTGCTTTCTGCTCTACAACCTCGCAACAGGAAGTTGTAATTGGAGTCACCTGCTTTTATATTGTCTAAGCCACACCCCCAATTAAGCTCTCTCTCTCTCTCTCCTACTGGTTTAGAAAAGTAAGTTGATACAGTACCCTTCCCAGCACAGAACACACAATGACTTTCTTTCTTTTCTTTTTTAACTCTAAACAAGACCCCTTCTACTTCTAATAAAGTATCTGTCTGCTTAATCTCAACAGACACTGACTCCTGCTGATATAGAAGTGTTAATTAATAAGAAAATGGTAGTTTCTTTTAGTTAGCTGTTTTCTGCTGTACAAGCTAGCAACAGGAATTTGTAATCGGAGTCACCTGCTTTTATATTGTCTAAGCCACACCCTCAATTAAGCTCTCTCTTCTCCTACTGGTTTAGCAAAGTAAGTTGATGCAGTACCCTTCTTAGCACAGAACACACACTGACTTTCTTTTCTTTTTTTTTAACCCTAAACAAGACTCTTTCTACTTCTTTTTTTGTATACTCTTTTTACCTCCCCTCACACTCAGGTGTCCACCTCTTCTTCAGGCCACTTAGTGCTTCCATGCTTTGGCTGTCCTCTTCTAGAGCTCCTCCCACACACACACACACATCGCTGCCAACCCCCCCGTATCCCATCGCCGGGCGGGTCCCCCTCCTCCGAGGGGGAAGGCACCAGGTGGCAGGGGACCCCAGCACACTATTTTTCTATGGTCCGGAGGTTCTGCTGTGGTGAAGGATGCTCCCAGAGGTTTCAAAGGACATGGAGCACGGAGGCCGTCATCCGGTGGCGCCGAAGCTGTTTTCCGGCTTTCTGGTTATCCCTTCTCTGCCGCTGCATGTAGTACCCCTGGTCTCCACCGTGGGCCACTATTAGAGTGGGGCTTCCCACCCAACCTCCCCAGGAGAGGAGTGCAGTCCTCCGGACGCTCAATTCTCTCCTTCCCCAGCCCGCCCTCAACGACCTGAGTCCATTTCCAAACCCGGGTCGCTGGCGTGGTTCGGGGTGTGGCATCCAGCACCTCAACCCTCTGCACCACTGGGCCGGACCCCTTCTACTTCTAATAAAGTATCTGTCTGCTTAATCTCAACAGACACTGACTTCTGCTGAGATGGAAGTGTTAAATTAGTAAGAAAATTGTTGTTTCTTTTAGTTAGCTGCTTTCTGCTCTACAAGCTAGCAGCAGGAAGTTGTAATTGGAGCCACCTGCTTTTATATTGTCTAAGCCACACACCCAATTAAGCTCTCTCTCCTCCTACTGGTTTAGCAAAGTAAGTTGATACAGTACCCTTCCCAGCACAGAACACCCCCTGACTCTCTTTCTTTTCTTTTTTTTAACCCTAAACAAGACCCCTTCTGCTTCTAATATAGTATCTGTCTGCTTAATCTCAACAGACACTGACTCCTGCTGAGATTGAAGTGTTAAATTAGAAAGAAAATGGTAGTTTCTTTTAGTTAGCTGCTTTCTGCTCTACAAGCTAGCAAAAGAAGGAAGAGTCACAGTCCACTGGCACCAAACTGTCGAACACTTCCACACAGGAGCTCTACTCTCACCATAGAGTTCCAAAAGATGTTTAAAGCAGGGACTGCCCTGCTGTACCAAATATTTTAATTAGGAGGAGGAAAGCTGGAGGTGGCAATTCTAACACAGACCTATCCCAGGACTACTCTCACCTGCCCCAGTAACAGAAACAACTGGGATGCCAAACAAATTGGGCAAGCCAACAAGGAACAGACTCACCGGGTTCAAGTCCCACCGTACTGCCAGTAGCCCTCAGGAGAGGACTGTATGTCTTCCACTACCTGGACAACTGGCTGTTCAAAGCTCACTCCAAAGAGCAGCTTTACTAGACCCTAGCATGCACCAAGCAGCTGTTTGATGCCCTGGTACTACTGGTCAGTGTGCTGAAAATGGTTCTACTACCCCCCTCTCAGTACCTACAGTGCATAGGGGCAATCTTGGACACAGCCCAATGCTTGGACTTTCTGCCCCAGGACAGGGCCAAATGTCTGACTGCACAGGCCCAGAAGGTATACAACAACAGGTATGTCACAGCCAGGACATTCCTGAGACTCTTAGGCCTGATGGCAGCAGCAGGTGTTATGGTACCACTAGCCATATTGCATATGAGGATTCCCCAAAGGACCTTAAGGGTTCAATGGGATCAACACACAGATGACTTAGAACAGAAGGTTCTAGTAACCTCTCCTGTTTGGAAGGTGCTGCGGTGGTAGATGGAACCTAGCCGTTTGTTGAAAGAAGTTCCCTTCCTGATCCTCTCCCTTAATCAAATTCTCACCATAGATAGCTCAGGATGGGCTAGGGGGCACATTTGGGTCCCCATCAGACACAGAGAACATAGACCTGACTGGAGAGCACATTCCACAAAAATGTACTAGCGATGAGGGCTATTCTGTATGGCCTACAAGCCTTCCAGATCCATCTTTCCGCAGGACCTCTGCTGGTACAAACAGACAGCATCAGTGTGACGCATTATAACAACAAGCAGGTTGCAATCCACTCCTACCTTCTATGCAGGGAAGCGTTGAGGGTTTGGTATTGGGCTCAAGAACACAGTCTAGAACTGTCAGCAGTTCATGCTCCAGGCATGCAAAATCTCTTGGCAGACAGGCTAAGCAGGTCACAGTCCAGAATGCACAAGTGGGAGCTGTTGACTTTGGTGGTATAAGAACTTTTCGACAGGTGGGGTTGTCCAGAGTTGGACCTTTCTGCATCCCAACACAATGCAAAACTGCTGCTTTTCTGCTTGCCTGCTCCAGGGCCTAGAGTTTTTTGACGAGACGTGTTTTCCCTCTCTTTGAAGGGGATGTTCCTTTATGCCTTTACACCCTTCCCACCAATCCAGAGGGTGTTTCTCAAGCTCCAAGTGGAGGGGGCAACTCGGATACTCATCGCTCCTCTTTGGCCTTGTCAGATCTAGCTCCCCTTTATGCAGCAACTGGTGTTGGAACCACCTGTGCCTCTGGCCGTGTGCAAGGGTCTGCTGTCCCAGTAACAGGGAAGCATGGTCCATCCAGACCTTAAGTCACTCCACCTCCATGCATGGATCCCGAAGACATAGCCATTACTAGGTTTGGAGTGTCTCAAAAAGTGGTTGATGTTCTGATGGCTGCTAGAATACCTTCCACCAGGGCCACTTATTCCATGAAGTGGAAGCAGTTTGCTTTGTGGGTCACTTCCCATTTACTGGATCCCTTTACCTGTCCAGTATATCAGGTTCTAGGGTAGTTGCTGTCCTTGTCAGATGCAGGTTTGCAATACTCTTCTGTCAAAGTGCATTCCGCGACTATTTCAGCCTTTCATGTGCCTACTGAGGGTCGTACAGTTGCTCAGATGGAGGTGGCCCATTCATTTTTGAGAAGCATTCTGCACTCTAGTCCCAGATTAGGACCTGAATTTTGTGTTACAGAAGCCTGCTTTGGCTCTTTTTGAGCCAGCTGTGACTTGTGGCTTGCGTTTTCTGTCTTGGAAAGTGTTATCTTTAGTTGCTATTGTTTCTTCTTGAGAATTTCAGAGCTGCAGGCTCTAATGTGTGCACTTCCTTATTTGAGTTTTCACAAAGACAGGGTGTCTTTACATCCTAATCCTAAATTCCTTCCTAAAATGGTGTCGGAGTTTACTTCAAATGAAACCATTCACTTACCAGTTTATTTTCCTGAGCATGCCAATCCAGGGGAAGCATTGCTCCATACTCTAGATGTACATCGAATACTCAGGTACTATATACACTGCAAGAAGGACAGCAGGAAGTCCTCACAACTTTGTGTTTCCTTTGCCCAAGAGAAAGAGGGCGTACCTGTTTCTGAACTGTGTTTGTCCAAATTGCTGGCCAGTTGTTTTACTTTTTGTTACAGGAAGTTCAATAAGGAACTTCCTAGTGTTGTTTGTGGTAATTTCACAAGGGGCATGGACACTTCTGTAGCCTGTTTCAAAAACGTGTTGCCAGCAGATGTCTGTGCAGCTGCCACCTGGAGTACTGTCCACACTTTCACTAAACATTAAGGTGTTGATATATTGCCTCTCGAAAAAGGGCAGGTTTTGGCTTCACTGTATTTCAATACCTCCTTTCTTAGGACTGTAGGATCCAGCCACCCAGACTGTTTTATTGGCAGTACTGCTTGGTTCTTGTTCCATAGGTTTGGCCTGATGAAAGAAGTATCCTCAAAGAAGATAGGACAGTTACATACTTACCCTAACAGTAGATCTTTGAGAGAATCTCTTTCATCAGGCCTTGCTGTCCCACCCTCTGTCTCCCTTGCATTCATAGCTCTGTAATTCCTGTCTCTTTTTCCAGGGTAGGCCACCTGCTGTTTCCAGCTTCGCCTGGTAGGTGGAACCGTAACTTCTCTCCTTGTTCCTTAGAGGGAGGTCCTCGGAGCTTGATCTCTGGCAGGGAACTGAGGAGTGAAGAGGCCGCCCACGTGTATATGGGAGTGCCGATATACAATGTCATCATGAGCGGCCCCTAGCAGACTGCTTACAAATATTTTCCATGTGGTCATAGTGCCCGGTGGCTGTAGTTCCATAGGTGTGGCCTGATGAAAGAAATTCTCTCGAAGATCTACTGTTACTATAAGTACATAACTGTTCTTTACTTCTCTTAGAGTAGGGGCTGTTGTATTTTGCTTATGGTCCCACAACCTCACTCTTGAAATATATTGTATTCCTAGTCAGACTGCTGCATACCTTGTGACTCTTTCTGGTACTCTCTTGTTTACGAATGATCTTTCCTTCGATGCCTCATCTCACACTATAATCGTGGCTATTACTTTTGTTGATGACACGCAGCTGTAGTGACTCCTTTAATAATCAATGGCTGGCTCAGTGCCTGTTTCCTCCAACTAAGTATATCCAAGACGGAAGTGCTCCAGTTGGGAAAGAAAGCTGACTCAGTCAGATTATGGAGATAGCATGGGCCTAAGCTGTTCAGGCCCTTAAACCTTAACACGCACACATATACATGCATGCACACATGCTGTCATGCACATACTTTGTAAGTGGTGCGTCACCTAGCTGTCAGCTTGTGCAGAATATGGATTGTACTAGTGGGATATGTTCTGGAAGGCTTGTTCATATCATCAGCTGGGCTGCTGTGTTTTTCACTAGCTGATGGTGATGCACCAACATGTCAGGCAGACCCAGGTAAAAAGCATTTTAGAAGTCCAGGTCTGTCATCACAGAAGTGTGTAGCAGATTGGCCAGGCACCCCACCCCACTCCCCGGTAAGATATGGCTTACATTTTGTGATATTCATAAGGTGAGATAAGCTGCTGTTTACTGCCCCCAATCTCTCACTTAACTCTAGTAACTGCTTGCATTCAGAAGCGACTTGCAGATTTCTAGCCACATTCTTGACTGTTAGCTGGGCCCGATCCAAAGAGGGACTGACAGTGGTCTCATTGGTCATCACTGCCAAAGATTTTAGAAAATTATAAACACCTTTTTCTTACCCTGGATGAATCTCTGTTAGCTTGTGGCCATCCAATACTTGACCTTGGATAAGCATTGTAGAAACTTATAACATGGGTTAGGAAACAAAAGAAATGCCATTGGTGAAAGATCATCAGATGACTGTGCATTAAATGCCTGTACATGCACAGTTGATGTGATGGTGCCTAAATCAGCATCCTGGGGCAGAGTGGCACTTGCTTTGTTCTGGGCAACTGAGATGTGAAAGGCAGCCATTTAAAAAAGTAGTGAAGCGAGAGAGTACTGCAAAGCGCTGTCACACACTGGACTTTCTCCAGTTGCATTACTTATTGTCTCGTAACCCATGTTTTCTATATGGGATGTGTGAATAGCGCTGTGTCCCTGATGACTGTGGACAGCGCCGAAGCATATGCCGCTGATATCCCCGAGAGATCGTGAGACCCCCCCCCATCACAGAGTGAGGCACTGAGTTATTGATGTGGCTGTTCAGCTGGTGGTCCCATGCCACTGTCCCTGTCCCCTCGCCCTCCATCTTCATTCCCACACTCTGACACACAGAGCAAGAGTCACAGTGTGACAGGGAAGCTGCGACCAAGGTGACTGGGTGCACTGCAGCTAGAGAGGGAGAGAGATGGTGCTATGGAAAGTGGCAGAGAGCGGCAGACATGGGCAGTGCACCACACGTATAAACAGATGTAGGTGCTGAATCTGTACTCCTAGATGCTGTTGTGTTGCTGTCTCTGTGCACAGAAGTGTTATGTTGGGATGGCTTATTTTTTCTTGATCTGGAGTGAGCCCTGCCACGACTCTCCGTGCTCTGTGGACGATCCCAATTAAACACTCTGTTGGATTCATAATTTGTACTGTCTCTAATAAATCTATTTCTGTACAACACGCAGAGAGCGAGAGAGACACATAGTTTACCAATATGTAATGTCCTGCTTGTGTGACTTTTTTTGGCTTCATGCTCACCGTTACCTCCTTCCCCCCAATCCCCAACAGTTCCCTCCCTCGCCACTTCCCCCTCAAAAGCAGTTTTTTTTTTTTGTTTTAAAAATTAATATCTGGGATATCTGCCTATGCTGCTGCTCCTGACTGATCTGGTCATTCTAGAACAGGCACCGTTTCTGCCCTGCCCAAAGACAGAAACAGCTGGATATCACCTGAATATCAATCAGTCTCCAACCAGTACTGCCTGACACTCTCCCCTGTAGCAACATATACATAGAGAACAAAATCAAGGAAGCCTTGATCTACAGTGCCACCACCTGCCCCATAAAGGGAATCGTAGAACTTGGTCCATAGTTTGCTAATCACACTAGGTCCAAATAAGGTTTTTAAAGGGTTGTCTGACTGCAGTCCTTTTTGAAGGTATCAGTGAAGCTACAGTAGTACCTGGAGAACATCTACAGTATGGACACGTTTAACTGAGAAAAACCCTCCCCGCACACCACTGGTTCCCCAAAAATACTGCTGCACAGATAAATTAGTTCACTATTTTTTGACATTACTACACCACCAAAAGACCCCTAAATGACTGGAAAAATCCTGAATGGGCACATATTGCCATAAAAAAAAAAAAAATACTGTATTCACCACCAAGCCCTCATAATGTATGCTGTTACTTGCTGTAATGCTGCTATAGTAAATACATGTAGTATTTTTATTTACAGTGGCTCATTTATTAATAAACAATGAGAATCATTAACCTGTAGTCGTTGCTGTGCTGTTACAATATTCATTATGTTTATAGCTTGTATGGTGGAATATAAATTGAAGAAAAACATTACAAGTATTTCTGCTATAAAAACTGCTTGGTAAAGAACTTTCTTGGTGACAGAAGTTGCAGAGCCTAAAAGCTTTATTTTATAGGTCTTCTGTTGTGAAGTGCCTGTTTATATTTTGATGACCACAGACTCTTTTAATGGGCTTTGGTAATTTCGCTGCTGGAAATGGCTCAGTAGCAGGGGCCCATAAAAGTTTATCGACTTCAGCACACCAGCTTGAAGATGCAGGTTAGTCTGCGCTAAGGAAATTAGCCTCATCCAGTTTAATGACCTCATTACAGAGCCGTTTGCGTGCTGTCAAGCTCTACTCAGTAAATATGTATATATTTTACTCTGGTTTGCAACTATCTCCAGTGTTCTTTTCTCGTAGTAAGGGGGCTTGGTTGGGCTAATTTAAATCGACAAGGTAGAAGGTAATTGAGACAAGTGTTAATCTGACAGTTCAGCTAAAGTTCATTTAGTTCCAAACCAGAAATCTCTGCAAGGGTAATTAAAGAGAAACTGGAGGCTGGCTCCGATGCTATAAAAAATTATTATGGTGCTGCTCACCAGGATGAAGTGCTTGTATCACAGAGTCTACCAGAGATATCCTGCAGAATCCGGCAGGAATGCAAATGTTATTCAATGGTAGTTACCCTAATTTGTCACTCAGAAAACTGTTTCATCCTCATCACAGAGTGTTTCATCCTAGTGGGTAGCACTGCATATGGTATCTAATGCTCTTATTGTTACCGTATTAGGCTGATGATTTTGTGCGAAGAAATAAAACCATTTTTTCTCGGATGCTGCTGAGACAGATGTATGTATTTGTGCTTTGGCAACTAGGTGGTCTTGGTTTTAAAATAATTCTGCTGAATTTACAAGGCTGCTGGGTTAATGAATCTCACCTCCAGATGATGCCAGCGAAGCGAACAGCGTAATAAAGCACTACAGAGCCCAAATGTGCACGTAAACCAGCTATTTTCATTGGCGAATTACACACTCTGAATTTGTGAAATGGTATGAGCCCAAGAAATTCAGAACTGGCTGTTTTTTTTCTGAATGTGAAAGGAGTCCAGGTCACATCAGCAACTTATAATTCAAGTTTGAATGGCAGCTGCAATGCTGGGCAAACAGTTGAATAGGAGTGTTAGTTCTCTGAATTAATCCTCTTTACAGATACAGTACATGCCCTGTGGTATTCTCGTGTCGCATGTCACATGAGAGGGGAAGGGCTGAGAACAAGACCAAGGGGTAGAACAAAAAAAGGAAGAAGGAGAATACTAAAACAACACAAGAAGGGGGAGGCTGGAACTCTGGAGGGTGGTGTGCATGAATTCATGAATGTCAGGAGCCTGGAGAATTAAGATATGTGGCCTTCAGACACTTTGGCAGAGGTCCAGTTAGACTTGTTGGCTGTGATGGAAACATGGGTTACCAGTATGCATATCTTTTAGGAGGGATAGAAGGCAGGGAAAGGGAGGATTGGCCTTTTATATGAAGGTGGACATCTGTGCTATATAGGAAAAACACACAAGGTGGCACTGATGTGGAAGACTTGTAGGTACAGGTAGTTGTGGATGGGAGGGGACTGGTCATGGTTGGAGTGGTTTATAGACTGCCATCACAAAAGCAGGAAACAGACAAGAAGCTGGGAGAGGTAATTAAGAGGGTAGCAAAGCAAGGTTGGCGCTGCATTGCTTCATGATGGGGAGGTTGTGTCAGACTAATCAGATTGACTCTGACTTCTTTGGGCCGTAAAGGTGGTGAGAAAAGGACAAGCAGTGGAAGTACTGCAGCTGGACTGTAGCAAAGTCTTCAGCTGTGCCCTGCATGGCAGAATACTTGAGAAACTGGAGGACCTGCATGGGAGAATGGTAAATAAACTGGAGGACCAGGACCCAGTGAGGGACAAGATTATAAGATGGACCAGGAACTGGTTGGATGGGAGAACACAGGGTAGTCTTAAATACAAAATTCTCAGAGGCAATGGAAGTCACCAGTGGGGGTTCCCCAGGGATCTGTCTTAGGCCCAGTACTTATCTGTAAAGTCAGGGAAGGGATCCAAGGGAAGATGAGCCTAGACTTATTTGCAGATGACACAAAAATCTGTAGTAGGCAGCGATGAGGGAATTTGTACATTGAGAGAAGATCTGAAGAGACTGGAGAAATTGTCACGGGTCTGGCAATTAAAATTTAGTGCCAAAATGTGCAGTGTTATGCACAATGGGTCAATAACCCAAACACGGAATACAGGATAGGAGATGAGCTAAGAAAACAACATTGGAGAGGAATCTTGGGGTCTTAAGAACTTGAAGCAGGCAGAGCAGTGCAACAGAGCAGTGGGGAAGGCAAATAGGGTGCTGGAGTGCGTAAGCTGGGGGGGGTCAGTGGCAGAAAGAAGGTGATGATCCTACACTTGAACAGATCTGTGGTACAGCCACATTTGAAATACTGTATGCTGTTCTGGAGTCCACAGTTGAAATAAGACAGGGATGAGAGTGAGGTGGTACAGAGAAAAGCAACAAAAAGGATTCCAGGGCAGCAAGTGAAGTCCTACATTAGGACTTCAAAATATATACACTGGATATGAGGGGATATGACTGAAACCTTCAAGTTTCTTCACAGGCTAGACAAGCTCCATCTGGTTAGGGAACCTACAAGGCAGGCTGCCATTCTTGATGTGGTGCTCACCAATGTGGATGTGGTAGGCACAGTATGGGTTGGGGAGCCACTGGAGTCCAGTGACCATATCACCATATGATATGAACTGTCCCTGGGTACCATTATTCCCTCATCAGGTGCTGGGTTTCTGGATTTCAGATGAGTAGACTCTGATTTGATGAGGGAATTAGTCCAGGATAAATGGGTTGAAGTACATCAAATCAATGGGGTGGAGGAGACATGGGGAGTAATTAAAGGTGTCATTCTCACAGCAAGAGTTATGCTTGAGAATGGTTACTACGAATAACAAGCACAAGAGACCAATGTGGTTCTCTTCAAAAGTCAGGGAGGCAGTGAGGGCCAAAAAGATGCCTTCATCAGATTCAGAGACAAATGAGGATGAAGAATGGAGTGCGTACCAAGCAAAGTTGGAAGAAGCCAAGAAGACAGTGAGGGACACAAAAGAAGACGTAGAGCTGCATATTGTGGAGGGGCTCAAGGAAAAGAAAACACCTTATTTTTAGATACATTCGGGAAAAAAGGAAGACGGCAGGGAGAATTGTAAGGCTGACAGAAAGGGACAGGGTAATAGAGGAGGATGAGCAGAGGGCAGCCATGCTGAATGACTACTATTACCCTGTATTTACTGTGGGGGATAGTGGGCCCTTGCCAGAAAGTGCCAGAAAGGCTGCTGAAAGACGAATCTCTGAAATGGGGCAGGTGGTTGCCACAGGGGACAGAGTTAGAAAATAGCTTACTGCCGTATAAGTAGTTAAGGTCCCTGGGCCAGACAGATGCACCTAAGAGTGCCTAGGAAGCTACCATCAGAACTGGCTGAACCATTGGCAAGACTATTCAGTACCTCAGTGCAGTCAGGAGTAGTACCCAAAATATTGGAGGGTAGTGGGCGTACTCCCTCTCCATAAAGGAGAAAACAAGGACCAGCCTACTTCAGAGATTTATGAGCAACCTGGTAACAACAGACCTGTTAGTCCTACCTCAATTGTGGGTAAACTGATATAGACACTAGTCAAGGAGGACCTAGTAGACTACATGGAGGGAAATGGGCTTCGGGATAGTACGTAGTATGTGTTTCTGGCAGAGAGGTCTTGTCAGACCAATCTGATAGTATTCTTTGACTGGGTAACTAGGGCAGTAGATAAGGGACATAAGTGGATTTACTTTACTCTGACTTTAGCAAGGCATTGGACTCAGTACTGCATAATAGGGTGCTAAAGAATTTATAGGATCCCAGTGCAACGAAGGATGTAGTTAGGTGAGTGGGAAGTAGGTTTCTGGGGGACACAGCAGTGAGTGGTGGTAAACAGGGTCCAAACTTGGGAGAGGAAGTCACAAACTGAGTGTTGTAAGGGTTAGTCCTGGAAAAGTTATTTTCAATATGTTTATCCGTGGCATAGAAGAGAGATTACAGGGCAAGATGTGTCTCTTCACTAATGGCATTAAGCCTTAAGGGTGGACACTGAGGAGGGGGAAGAGAGATGCAGAGGAACCTCAAAAGGTTAGAAAGGTGGTCCAAAATCTGGCAGTTGCAGTTTAACACCAACAAGCATTTGTCAATGCCAGTTGCTTGCCGCTGGTATTAATGTTGTACCAGGTCAAGGTGAAGATCCCGTGCCGTGCCAGATGACTAAGGCTTGGACTGGGGGGAGGAGGGGCAGTTATCATGGGGCAACAACTGACAAACTGAAGGGAATTTAAAAGAATAGAAAATACAGTTTTCACCATTCTCCGCTTGGAGTGGGGGCAGGGCTCTCAGTATAGAGGTTCTTCTGCAGCAGTGCTGCTGTAGTCTGGTGTACGTGGGTGACTTCAGAAAGGAATGTTGCTTGTTTTCCCACCAGTCTGGTGTTAGAACATCAATAAACTGAACTGCAGGCTGTGGTAGAGCTGTGCTCTATGTTAGGAATAACTGGAGCACCCGGAAACATATTTTTATCATCTCTGTCCTTGTCTTTCTTAGTAGTCTGCTACAACAGTGCCATTTTCCTATCCTATTTATTTCTAATGTTATGCCTCAGTACATTGGCCACCTACCTAGGTAGTCTTCCCTCTCACTATTCTTTCTCTTACATTTATTTTCTTTTCTGTCCATATGTGGTGCTAAAGTACCTGCTGTGCTGAATAAAATGCTTGTTATGCATATGAATAAGAAAAACTGCTTCAGAATGGTGACAGAAATGCCTAGTGAAGCTGAGAGGCAGCTGGTTTCCGTATTGAAATTGAAAGAGTTACATCAACTGCCTCAAAGAACTGCTTCTATAGTTAATCTAGCAGAAGTCTCCCCCAACAGATTTATAGCCTTTCCCATGTGTAGCCCACATTACAACCGACTTAGTGGATTCCAGGTAGCATGCTTCAGACACAGATATTATCCTTTCCCTGCTCTGACACAGAGAGAATGAAAGAGCTGATATATGAATGTGTCTGTCCGAACAGTGTTTTGAAGTCCACGCACTTCATGCCTGAGAGTGTCATAATCAGTTTTACTGATTATTGGTCAAGCCCTTTGTAGACTCTTCTGGATTGGATCACTGCAACACACCTCTCAGAACCCTGTATCATAGAAAATGCTTTGCCTACAGTAAGCATAAGCCTATGACAGGCATAAAAAATGCAAGGTGATGCACATAGGGAACAAGAACCCCAGGTCAGAATATTGCATCACAGGGGTTAAGCTGGGCACCACTTCTGAGAGTTATCATAAGTGACTCCCTAAAAACAATCCAACCAATGCAGCAAGGCCTACAACAAGGTGACCATAATGTTGGGGTGTATTGGGAGGGGTTTTGACAGCAGGGGGAAGAAGGTAATCTGCCTGTCTGTAGAACACTAGTGAGCAGTGGCGTATATTGCGTGGGAGCAGACTGCCCCCAAAGAATGTGAGACCGGGACTTTTAATGAGCCATTTTCGGCTCCTTTTTCCCCTCTTGCCTGGGCTGGTGTCTGGACCTGGCTGCTCTTGGGGGAGCGGTCTCCTCCATCTCTCTCAAGTCTACGCAGAATGCAGAAGATCTGGAAGAAAAGTCTGCTCTGAATATCCCAGTTTCCTATTGGCTGCAGCCATAGCAATCTGCATGTTGCAGCTTATCACCGAGCACTGCAAACTCAGTTGGGCACGCGCCTGCACGACTAGTGAAATCCGTTAGGTGCCATTTCTCAGTTGCCCACTATCCACAAAGAGAGAGGTACATCCTAAGCAGGAAAGCAGCAGTTATTTTTTTTACTACATGACATTGCTTCCAGTCCACTAGACTAGCCACTAGTCCAGAGTTGGTTGTCTGGGTGACATCTCGAGTGGACTCTCGGTTTCGGTGATCAGATCATTGCCTGGCTTACTGGCTGCTGCTGGCTTGCTCAGTCCCTCCCAACTCCTGTCCACTTCAGAGTCCTTCCTTCCTTCTGTCCAGACCATGAGTGACCTGCTCGGGCTATCACTGTCCTTGCGCTGCAGCTATTGTGTTGCTGAGTCGAACTTGCAAGTTGGCCACCTCAGTTCGAGACCAGACAGAGACTAGGAGGAGGATTTCTCCTAGTCCTCCATGCTTCAGTCATACTCGGTCGCGACTGGTCATGGATAATTTTCCTGACTGCTCCAGTGCTCCCTGAGAGGCCCGCTAGCTGGCCAGTCCTGAGGTCCGCCCAGAAAAATGAACACCTACCGCTAGGCCCAGGGCAGAAGCTGGATTCAGGAGGAGAGGAATAAGAGAGTGATGAGGCTCGCTGCGACTCGAGCCCAGCTGCATCAATCCAGCCTGGTACTGATTTGGTAAGGAAAGGATGAGTCCGAGGGTATATGGGCAGGTGTTCTTAACTGTGTAACTGTCTGCATTGCAAAAGTAAACTAAAAAGTCTATTTCCCTTGATTAATCCTCCATGTTCACTGCTAACTAGACAGTATTGAGTTAGGTGGTAGCTGGCTCTGTGTCATGGAGAGAAGGGGCTGCCCACCCTTCTAATCATAGTAGGACTTGGCACAGTGGCAGTGGCACGTTATAGGAGCAGTGGACAACCAGTAGCAAAGGAGTAGGTCGGGACTAAAAAATCCCAATAGGGAGAATAGGAGGAAGAATAAAGGGGAGAAGGAGAAGAGGGAGACCATGAGAAATGCTGATTGGAAGGGCAGCAGGTATGCACTAGATTAACATCAGTGATTACAGAAAAGAGGTATTTTTAAAAATGGGAAGTACAGGAAGGGAGTGAGGAAAGGGGGAATACAATTTCAGAATGAAGGTACTTAAACGGAGAAAGCTGGCAAGCTGCTTGACATGCCAAGGAGGGGGGTCATAACACACAGATTTAAAAGCTGTGAAAAGCAGCTGAATGGAGAGAACAGAATGGGAGGGAGAGAGCAGGGAGTGAGCTAAAGCAGTATGTGGGAGGGGGGTACAGTGTGAAAGGTGCTTGTCAGGGACACAGTGTGTCTTGAGGCTAAGCCAAGGGACAGATAGGTCAGCAGAACACCCAGCGAGCACTGTATTACTGTGACCTTACCTTGTGATAAAATGTGTGATAAAAGAAGTTTCATAAATTCATACATTCTGTCACAGAGAAGGACACAGTAATATAGGCCTCTCTGAAAATGTGTGAGCAACACTGTAAATCACTAACCAAGCTACAGTACCACCACCACTGGAAATTTCAACCTTGTGGGTAGAGTTACCCCCTCCCCATATCCCCATAGGTATGCAGCCTCCAATGTTGGAAATAATTAATGGTTTTAAATATTAACAGTAAGGTAAATCAAGCTAGGTTACATCGCACTGAATAAATATTGTGTACTTTGTCAGAGATTTGCATTTTTTTTTAAGTTCATATGTTTGTTTATTTGGTAATCTCTGGGCAAAGTGTTGAGATTTCATGTTCCATTTGGTTGTATTGTACCCTAAAAGACATTCTGAACAAACCTTTTCTTGCTACCTTCTTTGAGGGACCAATACTTGTGGTGTGGAATACCAGCTTGTACTGCTTCACACATGGGGGGTTACATTATTCTCTATTGTTTGAATGGATCTGGATGGCTTGGGCTCTGGGTTGTAGCATCTGCTGTACTGTACTAGTATGATCTGTATAACATAATACTAATAAACATATAGTCTTAATAAAGGCCAGAGGTCAATGCTCGCATTTACTTGGAGTGGCCTCTGACCTTCATTATGAATACTGTATGTATTATTTATATTGCAAGATTACTTTTTAGCCAAGCAGCTGTGGTCAGGGGCTGTTTGGTTGCTGCTACATAGGGCTCTTTTTTACTCTGGCTAGCCAGTAGCCATAATTTTACTTGAGACAGCAGAGACAGTGATAGACAAAAAAAAGTTATAAATGGTGGTAGCATATTTTATCTCCAAAGTGGTCACTTCCCTTATACTGTATTTTTTTACAGCATTTGTAAACCTTATGTGCAATATGGTTCCCAGTATGAACATTTAATGGCAAATTTTTCTGGATAAGAGACATTTGCGGTTTCTGCTTCTTGATACTGATCAAGAAGTTGCTTTAGATTTGAAATTTATTTTAAAGAAAATAAACAGCTAGTTATTTTGATGAGGATCGTGGTTGTTTTGTAACAAATCAAACAAGGCTTTGAAAGCAGCCAAACAGTGCCAAAATTACCCTTAAAGCGCACCAGAATGCATCAGAAACCTGATAGCTTCTGGGGGCGTAGGCGGCCCCCAGACCTCTGTCCTGTTGATTTGGGATTTACGAGGAAAAGCAGGACTTTAGCGGTCTTTGCCCCCTGCCCCCCCCGTAAAAAGAAAAAGCTAACGATGCCCCTGCTGACATGAGGCCACATTTAGAATGGTGTATACACTTCAGGAGTTCCCACCTAAGGAAGGACAAAAACAGGCTGGTGATGGTTCATTGTAGGGTAACCAAAATTATTCACGGCCAACAGCAGCAGGACATTCATGTGGATCACCTCCAATTTCCCTACTAGGGACAATGTGAGTTTGAGCCAGTGAGGGGTTTCTTGTTCGAGGTCCACAATCAGCATGGAGAAGTTTGCTGGTATTAGATCTGCCCATTTAGAGGTCATCCTGACCCTTAGGTATGTGAACCCGTGCTCAGCCTTCATCACGTGTGTGCCATGGCAGCAGCTACTGACACAGAGGTCATTCAGGGAAGAGAGGGTGTGGTCTTTCTGAGTCTGACTGCTAACCTTGTTATGAAGTGAATTTGGTAAGTGCTTCAAATGCAACGGGGAGTGACTGGGTTGAGTGTGACAGGGTAAGGAGGAGGTTGTCTGCGTACACATTGACTAGATATGTGAATCCACAAGTTGTGATCCCTTGAATGTCAGGAGTGGCCAACAGTCACCTGGTGAGAGGGTCCACAGTACCAGGAAGAGTAGAAGGGACAGTGGACTCCCCTGTCGTGTGCCCCTGATGAATTGTAAGGGGCAAGTCGGGAGACCACAAAAAACATATGGGTCTGGTGAGGATAGTGGGGGAGGATTTATTTATTTTTTTTTAATTTTAGAAACTGGGAAAGGCACACTGAGCTGAGGCTTGTTTCCAGGTGCGTACCAAGGGAGAAAAGAAGGGGAGTACAGAATGAATAAAATTGCAACAGACATCAGAATGCAGTTACGTAGACAACTTACAGGTGCAAGAGCAAAATGATTAACAAGCAGGTAAACAACACCATGGCTCATAGCAGTGATTTATAGGCAAATATGTAAACACTAAATAAAGTGCACGGTGCCTGTTGGAGAAGGCAACAGTGCTGTGGGGCTGCAGAATCAAACTGCTGACATAACCTAATTAATGGGGGAGGACAGGAAGGAGAGTCAAGGTGGTAGTTGACAGGGACAGGGCAGACCAGGGAGGTGCTTTAGCTGGTATCTAAGGGCTGGGAGTGAGGGGTAGAGATAGATGGGGGAGGGCAACAGGTTCTGGGGGGGCCGTGGATGTGGTAGGAGAAAGCACCTCCTACCATTGCCATAAGGAAGAATGAGTGTGTACTAAAGCATTCATGTCATACAGTATGTAGGGCCAGGCCAACTGCATGGGCCTGAGGGCCTTTTTCTGCCATCAGTTTGTCTGTTCTGTTTTATTTAATTACTTGGTAAAAACTAAAGGGCATGGATACTACTGGAAGACCCCCTACCCCTGAGAAGGAGAGCTGTCTGAGGGCGCTCCATCCTTCTCCACCCCTTCCGACCCCCATCAACCCACGCTTGCTTCCAAACACGGGTCTGCATGGCATGAGGTAAGACATCCAGCACCTCAGTGCCACCGGGCTGGCACATAAAAGAGTACTTTTAAATAATATAAGCAGGTACCTTAAAATCATTGATTTTACATGATTTCTGCAAATTTTTGAAAGTTGGCAATCAGGAAATGTTTTAAGCAGTCTGAACTGATCAGATCCTGTAACTGCACTGATTGTGCCACAGGATGATTTCACTGAAGTGAGTCATCTAGTCTGTTGTAATGAAACCCCCTGGAATCTACTATTTAATGTTTAAACTTAGCACTTTATGTTTACATGGTCGTCTATGTCGATATTTAACTTGTACATAAATAATTTCAAGGTGATAGAAAATGATTTTTACATCATTGACTGCTCTTCCGTTTTCTTTCCATACCAGTTAGGTAGTCTACCAGTTATATATTCTGATATGGTTTGACCAGTTTTTGATAAATGATCTAGCTTTGGGCTGCCTGCAGAGCTACAAAGTTCCACTCTCCTTAGTAGCCGTTAATATTTCACGTCATATTGCTAAGATATTCCATATCATTGGTAACGTCATTCCAGGCTGTGTTTTTTAATGGCCCATACTGGTGTTACTGATGTCACAAAATGTTCAGGCAGAATGATAAGAGAGAGCAGCAACTGCTGGAAAGAGAGGGATTCAGGGTACTTACACAGACAAAAAATAAAGTATTATTTTCTCCCAAAAAAGATCAAAATATTGAAAGAGGAGTGCATCTAAAGATGTAATGAAAAATGTCTTCCTATCACATTTAAGGTAAAATGCAATTTATTTGCACGTTTGTTGGAACTTGCAATATTTTATGCCTGTATTTTAATTTGATGTACGTTGTTAGCTGTGAAGCACCCATAGCACCCGCGGTAGGGCTCTATTTAAATAAAATTGCCTTGCCTTACTTTTTGGATGTGAGGTGGGACAGAAGGTAGGAGAGGGGGTGGTGGGAACAGTAAAGGAGGTCCCACAAGTGTTTCTGCGTGGGGCACCATTATGTCTAAAATCAGTGCTGCGTTTATGACTTCAGAAATGTTCACAGTGGTACAGAACATGCATGGCGTCTGTATGTGTGCCCCACAAATGAGTATTGATGGGGTGTTTTTTATGACTGTGGGCGGAGCCTACAGGAGTATTGCATGTACAAAAGGAGTGATATCATGTTTTCTGTCCGTGGAACTGACTGAAGGTGTAAATAGTCTCCTCCGCCTTATCCTCCTCCAAGACATGTTTTCCGTTCCTCAAATAAATACGCTTTTATGTTAGTCAGTGGTTGAAGGGTACTATTTTCTTTCTTAAATGGGTGGTACAAGAACTGGAACCTGAGTAATGGAAGGCAGCATTGTTTTTTGGGGGGGAAGTAAAGTACACCCCACCTCCACCCAAGAAGCTCCAAAAGGTCCATCCCACCTTTTTTTTATTCATGTGGGAGGGGCATGAGGTGGCTCTATTATCCTGAAAGAAGACTCACATGCTTGGGATGTGGACCAAGGAACAGAACAATTCTGTGGAGTCCCTGCATTTTGTTAAGGACTAGAACAGAAGATATTTAAAGTGGCTTCAAACTGACTTAAAAACCCTTGGAACAAATGATTATCAGAGTCACCTGGTGTCTCAAAAGGAAAGACTAAGAAGTGTCTAAAAACTAAGGAAAATAGACAGCTTTCAGGTATTTCTTAAACATTTATATACTAAAAACAAAGTTTAGCTTTTGGGATTAACAATATGTTTTTACCATAGTCTTTCTATCTATATATATAGTTTGTCTTTTTTTATAGTTTCAAAATCTTGAAAGCATTGGTGTTACTAATGCATATAGAAAAAAAATATTGTCTTTACAGATAACCTTGAAAGCATTGGTGTTACTAATGCATTTAGAAATACATTTTTTAATTGTCTTTATAGATAACCTTGAAAGCATTGGTGTTACTAATGCATTTAGAAATACATTTTTTAAATTGTCTTTACAGATAAATCACACATGTTCATGTGAGCACACATTTTTTGGGGGATGGGTTTCAAATTATTTTAATCATGGGCACAGTACTCTGTAAACACAGTCTGTGATTAAGTGTAGTTATCTTTTTAAGTTTGAGAAAGCTATTAGAAGTAGAATGGGTTAAACACTTCCTAGAACTTTCTGCATAACAAGTTCCCAATGGCACCTCACAGCATTTGACATCACCATCCTGAGAGCAGTCAGTGTGATACTTTACAGGACATTGCATAACAAGAGGCCTAGCCTTCCTTTTTTCCAAATAATATACCAACTTCATTCTCAGGCAGGCAGTTCTAGGCTACTGTTTATATGCTACTGAATCTTCTTAAAGGGAAACTGCATGTTTAAATCAGGAATATATATATTACTACTTGTTTTGAGTTCTCACTTCAATCCAGTGTTTTGTTTCTGCGTAGGCTATTAGAGGAGTTTTTCTAATCTTTTCTGGGTGTTTTATGACGTCTGGGGGGCTGTCATTCAAGTTTGTTTTATTGCATCTTCTCCAAGTTAGTCATCACAGCATACCCTTTGGTTTGATATCACATAGCCCCTATAGCAGGTCAGTGTCTTGTTACAGTGTCTTGCTTAGACACAGCAGAGAAAAAAAACACTGCAGCCAAGATTCACAGTGCTATGCAATATACTATAGAAAGCTACATGTTTAAACAGTTACACACACACACCAAGCAGAACACAGCTGGATAAGGTACCAGTATTTAGGAAACTTGCCATATTTACCCAGAGTCTAGCAATGTGAATCCTGGCTGTCACTATAGCTGTTTACAACTGAATGATAATAACCACATTTGCTTCACATGCAAATAGGTAGGCATTTGTATCTAATTTCTGTTTGACTTACTGTAGGTTACACATAGAATCTGAAAAATTCATAACATGCTGTGTTGTGATTCAATGAACTGATAAATGGGGATTTTGGTTTCTTTTACAAATTCATTTTTCCTGACCATGGGTATACTAAAACAAACATTTCTCAACAAAATTTTTTTAAATAAAGAGTTTAACTCACAGCAGCAGAAGAAGCATGTTGACATTAAAAGCTTAGTGGCGTGGATATAGAGGCAGCAGTATTTAAGCATGACTTTGGTAGAGGATTAATTGTGACTGGGGGTGGGGGGGAGTGAGTCTTGATATTTGTAGCATAATGGTTTTCTAAAACTTCAACCTTCAGTGGGTTAGACTCTGCAGCCATCTGTACAGTGTATCACTAAGCCATATACAGTGTGGTATGGGTAAAACCCAGATCACCAGGCCAGGACCAGTGCTATAAAATCTGCACTGGGAACAGCTTGTGCAAATATTGCTGATCCAGTGGATCAAATAAATACATGCAAATAAATAAATACTGGACTTCACCTTGTGCTTCAACCCACCCCAGGAGTGATGTTATTACATGATAACACACACCCTGTCGTGCCTTATAGCTTAAATATGCCCTTTCTCAATGTACTATACTTTGATTCACTTAGTGTATGCAACAGCCTTCATGTGAACACTCTGGGCTTCTCTTTGACTCCTGATGTCTATTTGCTTTAGCTATTGTATATTGTTTGAACTGCTTTGGTCTTCTTGATGTGGTGCCTGTGTGCCTAAAATATGTAATCTGTTTATCTACTGCTACCCATGTATTTCCAGTGAATGGTTGTTATAACTGTCTGCTCTCCAAGCCATTGTTTTTGGATTTGTTAACTGTGCTGTCTTTGTATTAGTTTCAATGAGGTGCCTTTGTAAATGAGTTTCTGACTCAAAGGGTTTGTAAATCTGATATGTTTTAAATAAATAAATAAATGTCAGGGTTTTATTTAACTCTAAAAATTGATTAGCGTTTTGCTCATGAAAGTGCTAAAACATGGTGAAAATGCATAGCACTTGCCTATGTTTAAAAAACATAACACTTCTAGAAATCCTATATAAATACTTTCTGAACAGTTAGTATTGTCCCAAGAAGAAAACTGCTAATCAATTATTTAAAACCCTGAATGTTTACGTTTAAGCCCATGAAACACCCATGTCTAGTTTAGTGCATTCACAGTCATAGTGGCTCTGCCAGAGTTTGTTAGCATGTGGTACCACTGAGGAGAGGATGTATTACCTATAGAAGTACTACTGTAGCAGTGCTTTTGGAGAGAAAACAAATGTTGAGCTTGTACAGTGCACTAAGCTGACCTCCTGTGGTGAAGTAACATTCACAGGCAAGTGTTCTTAAAAGAAAAGCTGAACGAAATGCAGAAAATCTGCATTTGTAATTAGTATTCTTTCCAACAGCTCTTTCAGAATCCATAGCTGAGCTGTGGGACTTTGCCATTTGTTAGAAAAGCTGTGTAAATTTAGCAGGCTGCCTACTCATCAAGAGAAGCATAATCTGTTTCCTATTTAATTTTCTTTTTTTAGAAGCACTTTAAATATGAACACAGTCACCTGGTATTGGTCTACTGCCATGACTGGATTTTTTTCTCCATCAAGCTATTTTTCTGGCTGCACCACCCCTTTCACTGAGCCCTGTTTCAAACTTTCTGAGGGACTTACTGTTTTACCACTTACTTAATTCTACAGTTATAGTGAGTGCCCTTTCCTAGCTGGTTGTGCAGGAACCTATGAGGGGTGTCAGTGCTGACCTCAGCAGACCGGAGATTTTCTCCCCTAGGGTGACAGCATGCAGTGATGTACATGCATGCAGAGGCAGGCATGTTGGAAGCCATCATTGGCTGCCCCTCTCACTTTCTGTACATGCCCACTGTGATGCATGCAGAGGCATGCATGTGTGCCAGCCATCAGTGGCTGCCCCTCTCACTTTCTGTACTGGCCCTCTGTGCTGCAACCTGGCATCCACCTGATGGCAGTCTAAAGCTGTGTTTATATGGCAGTACTGCTGCAGTTGTAAAACTGCAACAGCGTGGTACCAACCACTTGCCACCCATGATCTGTCTGCCTACATGGCCCCTCTGTGCACCCCTGCAAGCTGTGCTGGTGAGGGGCTGTGCATCAGGGGGGAGCCAGACATCTGCTGGCCAGTGGACGGGGTGCTGCGGCGCACTCAGTCCACACTGCCATTAAACTGCTGTAAGCTGCTCACTCCTTTTGGCACTCATAACTTGTCTGGGAGCATCTTAGCGATGTCCACACAGTCACATTTGCACTGGAGCAACCTGAGTGCACGGGTTACTGCAGTGCAGATGTGACCACGTAAACAGGGCTTTAGAGTGGAACACCATATCCTCCCTCCCCAAGGGAGGACAGCTGTCCATGGGACACTCAGTCTTCCTCCCTGTCTGGCCCCCGAATAACACAAGGCCATTCCTGAACCATGGTGGCCAGTGTAGCCTTGCGTTGCCCTTATTTTGCCTACTGAACCAGCTGACTGTCTTTATTTATTTATTTTTTTTACATTTTACCAAGTTTAAATTTTGAATGTAATTATATCATAACCTTCTTGCTTGCTTCTGCATTTCTTTCTGTTTTTTACCAGTTCCATACATTACCTAGTTACCTGTTATTTCTTTTGTGCTCATGGTGTTGATACCCTGTATGGTATATTCTATATGATACAGTTTGCCTCAGCTCTTTTTGTTGTCTTGGATTATAATGAATTGTACTGTGTGTTGCACTTTATGCATATTAGCCTGTATGTTAGCCTGGTTGTATATTGCCTGGTAATGGTTTTTCTTGCTCTCTCCACTTTGTAACCCCTTCCCCCAGGACACTTCTGGAAACAAGCTGTTTACAGCTCATGTTGTCTTTCCTGGTGAAACCTTTTCAAATAAACAAATAAATGCACTCAATAAACAGAGGAGATGGGCTCAGATTCCTCTGTAGACTTCCTTGTAGTGTAACCCAGTCAGTGGCAGCTATAGTTTAAGAGATGCACTGTATGTGCTGGCTCAACAGTATAAGACTGTGACTGCTCCATAATTATGTATGGCTGCATATATTACAGAGTGTAAGGTTTTTTTGCTAGCAAGAAGGCATCCAACCTTCACAAGGAGGCACTGACTGGGGTTCGAGAGAGTGGAGCAAGCCTACAAATATGGCTGCATAATAAGCTTCTAGGAGCTAAAACAGGAATTCCCAGTGCTTATCACAGATTATTTAGGGTTCTGCAGCTTAGAAATTTCCTGACCGTGGAAAGTGAGAGTTGTAGTCGAAGAAACCGTTACTCCTGTTAACATTCCTGGTGCAGCCTTCAGAGTGTCAGGCTCCTAATGCTAGAAAACAGATTGAGTTTGGCAGTGGTACTGACAAGTTTGGTGCCACCCCAAGATGCTAACAGAATCCAGACATATTGGCAAGATGCACTACAAACCTCAGACCATTCTCAATGTCCTACAGGTGGCAGGCCTCAGACAGTTGGTTTCAGAACCCATTCGTGAGGGAGCAATCTTAGACCTCATACTCTCAAATGGGGGCAGTGAGAGGATCTCAGATCTAGAAGTGGGTTGCCATCTAGGAACAAGTGACCATCAAACAGTGTGGTTCACGTTAAACTCAGCTACAGAATCAAGCCATACAAAAGTGAGGGTACTGAACTTCAGGAGGGCTGACTTTGGCAAGGTGGGAGAGTGCCTCAGAAAAGCACTAGCAAACAGGCTAGAATGAGGGGTGGAGCAACAATGGGGAATCATCAAAACTGCCATCACAGAGGCAACAAGCCTTTGTGTGAAGCAAATAAATCAAAATGAAAGAAAAAGCCACTATGGTTCTCAAAAGAGGTGGCTGGGAAAGTCAGGGAGAAAAAGATAGCATTCAGGAAGTATAAGGAAACACAGAAGGAGCAGGACAGAGCTGTACCAGTTAAGGCAGAAGGAAGCAGGGAGGGAAGTCAGAATAGCAAAGGCCCAAACTAAGGAAAAGATAGCCAACTCGGTTAAGAAGGGGGATAAAACCTTTTATAGGTCAATCAGTGAGCGTAGAAAGACAAAGGGAGGGATAGTGAGGCTGAATAGAATGAACGGTGGGTGGGCAGAGGGGAACAGTGAAAAAGCAGGTAAACTGAACAAATATTTCTGCTCAGTATTCACAAAAGAGGAGGGGAAGGTGCCTAATCCAATTAACAGAAGCACTCTTGATAGTGGAGTCAATACCAGTCCTTTCACAGAAGAAAGGGTTCTTCAAGAACTCCTAAAACTGAAGGTGGACAAAGCAATGGGGCCTGATGGAATTCACCCCAGAATTCTAAAAGAATTAAGGGGGGAACTAGTGAAACCACTGACTACTCTTTTTAACAAATCATGGGAGGATGGTGTGGTGCCTGAGGACTAGAGGAAGGCAGATGTGATTCACCTTCACAAAAGTGGGACCAAGACAGAGGCAGGAAACTACAGACCTGTCAGTTTGACCTCTGTGGCAGGGAAAGTGATGGAGTCACTTCTGAAGGAAAGAATTGTTGAGTACCTAGAGGCCAGTGAGGAACAGGACCCAAGGCAGCATGGGTTCACAGTGGGAAGGTCATGTTGGACAAATCTAATAGATTTCTTTGACTGGGTGACCAAAGTAGTATACCAGGGAGGGGCTGTGGACATGGCCTACCTAGACTTTAGCAAGGCATTTGACACAGTCCCACACAAAAGATTAATAGTCAAATTAACCAGCCTGGGAGTGGGTCCCAGGTGGTAGCTTGGGTAAAACATTGGCTGGACAACAGGACACAAAAAGTAATTGTAAATCGAGTCCACTCTGAAGAAAGAGGGGTTACTAGTGGGGTACCGCAGGGTTCAGTACTGGGTCCAGTCCTTTTTAATGTCTTTATAAGTGACATTGCAGAGGGACTGGAAGCAAAAGTATGCCTCTTTGCAGATGACACAAAGATCTGCAACAGGGTTGATACACAAGGAGGTGTGGAAGGGATGAGAAGTGACTTGGCAAGGTTGGAGGAATGGTCAGAAGTATGGGAGCTAGAATTCAGTGCAAAGAAGTGCAAAATAATGCACCTGGGAAACAAGAACCCAGGGGAAGATTACACAATGGGGGGGGGGAAGGTAGTAACAACAACAAAAATGGAAAGGGACTTGGGGTAATCATATCAGATGACCTTAAGGTTAGCAAGCAATGTGAGAAGGTAGTAGGGAGGGCCGGGGGTATACTGGGATGCATAGGGAGAGGCATCACCAGCAGAAAACAGGAAGTTGTTATCCCTCTGTACAGACAGTTGGTGAGACCCCATCTGGAGTACTGCATCCAGTTCTGGAGACCCCATCTCTGCAAGGACATAGACAGGATACAGGCAGTCTAGAGGAGGGCAACCAGAATGGTGCAGGGTCTGCAAGAGAAGCCGTATGAGGAGAGACTAAAGGAGCTTAATATGTATACCCTTGAGGAAAGAAGGGAGAGGGGGGACATGATAGAAACTTTTAAGTACCTCAGTGGAATCAACAAAGTCCATGAGGGTAGCATCTTTCAGAAAAAGAGACGTGCAAGAACAAGGGGACACAATTTAAAGATAGAGGGGGGGACAGTTCAGGGGCAATGTGAGGAAGTATTTTTTCAGAGAGAGGGTAGTGGATGCATAGAACAGTCTTCCTGAGGAGGTTGTGGGGTCTAAAACTGTGGGAGAATTCAAGAATGCATGGGACAGACATAAGGCAGTTGTTGTGGGGGGTAGGAAGAAATAGGCTGTTGGTTAACTAGGATCTGTGGCCTATCCAGTAGGTAGGGAAATGGTCAGACTAGGTGGGCCAAGAGGCCCTTATCTGCCATCAAAATCTATGTTTCTATGTTTCAGTTACAGCTATACAGTTAAAGGTAAAATGGGAGAGGATTCACAGAATTACGCTTGAAGATGGCCAGTGGTTACTTACGTGCCTCTGCTATCATGCAGCACTTCCCTTCTTCTCACTCATATAATTGTTGGTGCCAGTGCAATTTCAGTGCAGATCACTGCCATGTGTTGTGGAGCCGTTCAACAATCATCCTCTTTTGGGAGACCATAACATGAAAAATTTAAAAGAGGTAGCCTCCAATCTAAAAACCAATTTAATATGTGGGCGTACGCCTCCAGAGTAAACACAGCACAAGGGTACCTGTTCAGAGTGCTGATTGCAGTAGCAGCCAAATCCATTGTGGGTCACTGTCTCTATGGCACTGCTGAGCCAATATATCATGGGTTGTAGGTGTCCACCTGATAGGCTGAAGATGCACATGTGACAGATTTAAAATTCGACCCTCTAGCCCCTGGTCATGCCAGGTATCCTCAGTTCGAGATCTTCCATAGCTGTGAAGGAATTCTGCTGTGATACACAAACATACCAATGCAATCTTCAGGGACCATATTAAGGGAAGAGATAGTATGCCTTAGTACCCCTATTCTACTTTATTTTGTTAAACAAAATTGAAGTATATATCTAGAATAGAAGTAAGTAATAAGCCATAATGTGTGGGTTATGGCCCGATGAGAGCATGCCCCAGGTGTGTTATGAGGCATAAGATGCATTGAGTGCCTTTAGCACCTGGGAAGTGCTCTTATCAGGCCATAACCCACACCTTGGAATGTCTTACTGTGCTTATATAATGGGTAGAAACATTTCAATATAGATTCTGATGAAGTAGTACTGTTTGAAAAGTAAAATGTTATTTATTGTTTTTGTCTCACTTTTTTCTCAGGTTTGAAGAAAGTAGTCCCTTTTACTCAGAGATAACAACATTTTTAAACTCAATTTAAGATTTTAGGGAGGTGATGTCTGCCTGTCTGTCTGTCTCTCTCTTATCTCTCTCCCCTGCCCTCCTCTCCTCCCTCCCTCAGCTCACACACAGAAATGATTATTTTACTACTTTTTGCAGGGTACAACACAGTGGCCAGTTTCAGCGTGTGAGCGTGTCTCGCAGTGTTCCTCCAGGCAACCCCCCCAAGACACAGACAGCCTGTTTTGTTTACCTTTTTATTTATTTATTTGTTTATTTTTTTTTTATGGATGTTGTATTTCAGGTTGTATTTTACATTGATTTTTTTTTCCGAACTCTGCTTATCCTCCCAACTTCTCCATCTCTGGACCCTCTCCAGTGTGGTTACTCGATGGTGCTGTTTCCCACCCGCCTGAAGTCTGCTCTCGCTGTTCCGGTGTAACCCTCCTCTGGTCCACCCGACCCCCCGGTTCTGATTCCCCTGGGGTGGGACCACCTTAACTCCCTGGTGCTCTATCTCCAATCTAGTGGGGTGTCCAGGCTCAGCCCAGAGACAGCGAGACAGACCTGGCATTGGGCATAGATATATCATCCCCGGACCCACAGTCACCTACCAGAGAAGGGGCATTTTTTCCCTTGTTCGCATTCCCTGAGAGCTCGGACGTGCAATGATACTTGCATGCCTGTGCGTAAGGCGTCTGCCACAGCTCAACCCCTCCAAGCATGCCGCAGATAGCGATGACCGCCAGAAGCCTCTTGAATTGCAGCAGGAAACCCTCCTTCCCTCAGGAAAGGAGAGCAGTCCTTTGGACACTCTATCCTTTCTTATCCCCGACGACCCATGAGTCTGTTCCCGAACCAGGGTCGCCGGCATGGCACGAGGTGTGGCATCCAGTGCCTCAACCCTCAGCGCCACCAGGCCGGCTGTATGTTACATTGAGTAACACAGCTGCATGTGTGATTGTGAGTGAGCAACTGGCTTGAGCAGGCCGCCATACAGAGAACTTTCTGCCTCACGCTTCTTGGGTGAGCAACTTTCCAATCAGCGCAGTTTCAGTGGGCCGCTTGCTCCAATAAACATGGTTTTGTGCTAAGAAAGAAATTTCATTGAAAATAAAAAAAGTTTTATGTTGAGGAAATGTTGCTGGTGAGCTGGAGGATTGGCAGATGGATGGGTGAGCTACTGCAATACCAGAGTCTAAGGATAGAAAAACAGCAAAGCAGGTCAGGTAATCAAGGAAAGTTGGCTACTACTCTGTGTCAGGTTTTCTTCTTAGATTAGGCAAAGCAGATTCTTTCATGAGGGCACGATTTTCCTTTTTCGGTCTAGTTTTGGCAGGAAGAGGGGGATGAGCTGCATGGCTGGTGGTGGCCAGTGGGGGGGTCTGGTGACCTACGAACAGGCACTGTTTGGGGGAAACTTGGACTGGAGCTGAGAAACTTTCATGTAAAAATGGTCTGGGAGGTATGGATATCTGGCTGTGCAGCGTCCCACTGGGTGTAACTAGGACCAGTTGGCACATTGTGGCTGGAGCAGAGTGCGTCAAAGTGTGCCTTTTATTCAGTCAGAAGCCAGGAAATGTTCTACCCATTTTATAAATGTCTGTAAAGCACATTCCAGGAGTGGTAAGTCTCCTACTGGGTGGGTCCTGGAGTGCTGTAGAGATATGCTTCCACAATCACCTTTACCAGGTAAGTAACTTCCATTACATGTCAGTAGCTGTGTTACCCCTTTGACCCTCAGTGGGGACCCGGGTGAAACAGTGTAAGACACTCAGGTAAATAGAGAAATTAATGGTAACATTGAGACTGCAGGTTGAGCAGTATGATGCAAGATGGTGGCCCTTCCATAAGTACCTGGAAGAGACAGCGAGCACGCCGGTTATAGATAATTTGCCTAGTCTGACAACTTCTGAAATTAGGCCCAACCGGGGTGGGGTGGGGGTAGGTACTGCTGGGGAAGTTTACAATACTATATCTGAGTAATCTGAACATGTCTTTTTAAGGATAAATGGAGCGAACCGTGTATTTTGACTGTAGGTAAAAAATGTAAAAAGAATCTGTGCTATGAAAAATGAAATAGTCTTTTTTTTTAATTTTGTACTGTTGTATGTTTGTGAGTTTGTTAAGAAAAACATTATAATAAAAATGCAAGTTTAACAAGATTTGGCAGGTGCCATCAAGGCTGGTCTTGATTTTTATGTTATCTGTTTATTTTTAGAGCAGACCTTGCAGTCTCACCAGTCTCACAATTACAGTGCCGTAGGAAGGGTGGGGCGGGTGGTGCTTCTGCCCCGGGCGCAAGCCTCTGAGGGGCGCAGTTTTCAAGTCTAAAGCTCACTTTTTAATTCACTTGCGCTGTCACTTTAAGGCTTCTTTTTTTTAATATATATATTTTGGTTTTGTAATTACAACTGGCTGTCAGCAGGGGCACATCTGTGGACCAAAGATCAGCAAATCGGGGTGGGGGGGTTGTGTCACATGGTTGCGCCATCTGCTGCAGACAATATAATCATGTGGTGGTGGTACAGAGAAAGAGAAATTGTGGTTGGGCCACCGCTGCCCAACCCATTAGTATAAAAGGTACTGGGTGGAGCGCCGCGAGCACGTGGCACTGAGAGGTGGTTAAATAGAGGCTGGAGATACAGTAGTTTGTTGAGACAAGACAGAAAGAGACTAGCAGCAAAAAACAGCAATAAACTATAGAGTGTAGAGAGGAGAGACGAGACCAAGAGACAGAGAGATATTGGATTTGTGTAAGCAATGCACTGTCTTCTGTGATGTCTACAATGTAGTAGTCTGACTGGACTGCATTAAGTAAAAGCAACAGCAAGCATTTTTCATTTCCATCCACGTCCGTCCTGTGTGTGACCCAAAATGATTTTATTTTTAAATGAGAACTTGTGTCATATTGTGTGTCAGTGAGATGAATTATGGTGTATGTGGCAGCAGTGGCACCAGGTTGGGGGTACTAGATTGGAAAAAATGCAAACTCAGGAAATCTGCTTTGAATTTGATTACTGGGCTGGCTCAGCTGACTGGCTGGTGGCTGCTGTGTATTATTTCATGATCAAGGAGTGCGTTCAGTTCACTTTTGTGACCGTCCGTGTGAAAGAAGTTTTAACTTGTACTGTCCACAGTGAATTTTTTGCTCAGCATGTTGTTAAGCTAAGTTTTATAATCACACTCCCATACAGTGCTTGCTTGTGAGTTTCTTTTGGGAGTGAAGAACAGAAGTTGTTGCCTTCCTAAATTGGGCTGACTTCCGTGGCGCCGGCCGAGGGGCACCATCCTCCCACCCACATGTTACACGTTTTAATTTTTCTTCTCCTCTTGACCCATCCCTTGCACTCCCATTCCATTGCCATTGTTTTTTATTTCATGTCTTCTGTTTTCTCCATCCCACCCACACCAGTCTTGCTGTAGAAAATGAAGCATTGCCTTGCCTTGGATGGAAGTTGTTAGTTGGCCTGCTGGCAGGCCTGGCTCTGGCTGCTCCAGTTACAGGGCAGGCAGGCTCCCGTACTGCTTTCCTAATACTCCAGGTGGGTGGCTATTGGCAGTGGGCCTTCTCATCCCAGTCTCAGGGCAGACAGAGCCTCCAGACCTGAGACAGTTCTTCATTCTGACTCCACTGCCCTGACTCCCCCTCAACCAGGGACACCTACTGCTACCCTAGTACTCGGTACCTGCTAGGCTGCTACTGAATGAAGAATCAGCTGCAGCAGGCCAGGCAGCCAGCACTGGGAAGTAGCACTTATAGGTACTGCAGTCAGTTGTATTTAAGACGATCATAGATACACAATACCCAATACATACAATACAATTAAATCAATCAAGATTTGTTTCTTCTTATTCAGTTAGCCTCCCTCTGCCACCTTAGCTGGCATCAGGCAAGTGTAGATTAGTACATTTTATTTGTTGGCTGATCAGCAAAAGAGAACTTCATTTTACAGCTCGCACCCTGATGCCAGCCAACCAGAGTCTCACACACCTCAGATTCCATGGGAGCATTTTCCCTGAAATCAGGGGTAGGAACATATACCCAAACTATGTTATTACCTCATGAAAAGCCCCAAAACTCACCACAGAGCATGTAAACCCACGGACTTCGAGGGGCCTTGCACCCCAGACCCAACTGTTTTTTGGACGGGGGGGCACTAAATTAGTTCTTGCCCCGGAGCACCGAAATGCCTTCCTATGGCTCTGCACAGTTATAATTATATGGGACCACATTCAGGGGCAGCTATACTGTTTGTTTGCACAGTGCCTACAAGGAGGGCAGTGACACAGCAGCACTGCTTTTCAGTAGCGCTCCCTACACTGTACACAGTGGTTCAAGTCCTGCCAACACTAGCCAATTAATTTAATCCCCCCAGTACCAAACTCATGTATAGCGTGCTCCCCCCCATATCACCAAGTTTATTTTTTTTCTGTGTGACGGTCTAAATTGGACACTAGACTGTCAGGTAGTGGTGGTGGGGGGGAAGGGTGAGAAGGCCAGATTTTTTTTTCATTCCCTGCTGGGCTAGGTTGGGTATCAGACCTGTCAGGCAGTTTAGGGGAGGGAAACAGATTTTTTTTATTCCCTGGTGGGCTGGATTGGGCTTGGGATTTATCACGTTGTTGAGGGGAGGGGAAGGGGGCAGTTTTTTTTAATTCCCTGATGGTCTGGGTTTGCCCCTGGACTAATCGGGTAGTTGGTGGAGGAGGGACAGATTTTTTTATTCTCTGACAAATCATGTTTGGCACTGGACCTGTTAGGTAGTTGGGGGTGGGGGGCAGGATTTTTATTTATTCTCTTATGAGCCGGGTTGGGCCCTGGACCCATCAGGTTGTTTGAGGGAGGGGTCAGAGTTTGTTTTATTCCCTTATGGGCTAGGTTGGGCACCAGACCATTCTGCTGTGGAGCAGGCTGGGTTAGAGTGAGCATGGCAGTGGTAGGAGCAGCAGTGCGGCGGAGAGCCTTAAACCTCCCATGCAGAGTTTGAGACCCTCACTGTGAATTGAGTGACTGGACATCAGGAGAGCTGTATTTTACTACTCACACCTATTCCACCTTCCACTCACTGCTTTCCTGCTGCTGCTCCTCATCTCCATTTGGCTTAATACAGGAACCATGTTGGGCATACTACTCATCAAGTAGTGGGAGGGAGGGGATAGATTTTAATTTCCTGACAGGCCAGGTTGGGCATCGGATTTATCAGGTGGTTGGGGGAGGGGAACAGTTTTCTTATTCCCTGACAGGCCAGGTTGGGCATCGGACTTGTCGGGTGGTTGGGGGAAGGGAACAGTTTTCTTATTCCCTGACAGGCCAGGTTCAGCACTGGATACATCAGATTGTTGGAGGGAGGGGCACATATTTTTTTTATTCCCTGACAAGCGGGGTTGCATACCTGACCCATGATGTATTTGGGAGAGAGGAACATATATTCTGGTTTTATTCTCAGATGGTCGAGATTCAGTTTTGGACCAGTCAGGTAGTTGGGGGGGCCAATTTTTTTTATATTGGTACAGTATGTCGATGGGTCACGTTGGGCACTGGATCTGTCATGTTGTTGAGGAAGGGGGCAGATTTGTTTTTGTTCCCTGATGGGTTGGGCACTGGACCTGTCAAGTAATTGGGTATTGGATCCATGAGGCTGCTGGGTGGAGAGGCACATTTTTTTTTTGATTTTCTTGCAAGCAGGGTTGTATACCGACCCATCTGATAGTTTGGGAGAAAAGGACATATTTTGTTTCCCCTGATGGGCTGGGTCAGGTAGCTGAAGGGGGGAGAGGCCACTTTTTTTATTTTTTATTTCTTGATGGGTCCGTTGAGGAGAGGACAGATTTGTTTTTTTCCCCGATTGGTTGACTTGAGCACCGGACCTGTCAAGTAGTTGGGGAGGGTGAATATTTTTTGTTTTATTCTGGGACTGGACAGGCTTCTCAGCAGACCTATCAGGTCGCTGGGAGAGTGGACCAGAGTTTATTTTATTCCCTATCTAGCCAGGTTGGGCACTGGAAATCCTGTTCTATTCTGCATTGACCACACTACCAGTTTGGAACTCCTGTGCCTTGTAAAGCACCTTGGGATACATGTGCAGGTGTGGGATAAAACAGACACAACAAACCAGAAGTCAGGTGCATAAAAATGAAAATGTGCGTTATTTTATTCAAATCAGAAAATAAAAAATAACAATAATGACCGTACAGAAAGCAAAAGGTTATTCAATGTCCAGTATCCAGCAAACTTTCTAATTTTGGTAATTCCTGAGGCTTTGCTTCAGCCTTTGCAAATAGAACAGTGTGGAAACAAGCAGACACTTCTGAGGTCCTCCTCACTTGGTAGTCAGTATTCAACAGATTCCCCCTCTCTAACTTTGTTACTCCAAGTGGTGGGTTTTTATACCTTTCATGGATGACATCCAGTGTTGGAATTACACGGGGGCTAGCCAGGGCTTGGCCCCGGTGGCTCACACATCACTGCCATTGACTTATAGTGCAAAGGGGAGGCTAAATTTATAGATAGGTCCCTTATAGGCCCCCCAGCTAGCAAAGCTCATAAAATGTAATTCCAGTACTGATGACATTACCGGCAGGTGATCCACCCCTTTTTGCTAAAACCAGTATACCCTGTTATTCTCAGGAGTTCCCCATCAAACAGTAAAGAAATACATATTCATACATGCTGTCTTTTCTAGCCTAGACTCAACACCTCTTTTCTTGGTTAAGGGTGTTTTATGTTAAAGGGGGTTTATGTTTCCATTTCTGTTTTATCTCAAAAGATAGTTTTAATAAGATTGTAAGTCCACAATGGTTTCACCGGGTTTGCAAGGGGAACGGGAGAATGAGGGTGCGCTCCTCTTCTCCCTTCTCCTGCCAAACCTTGGAACTCATCATATCTTTTTCTTATTTCCATTAAAGCGTTAAATGTGACACCCTAAAATAGACAAGCATACAGCAAATGTATTTAATTTTCATTCCCAGCACAAGTGGCCGTCCCACAGAAACAAAGAGCGAAAGGAATGGGAGGGGGGCCCAGACATCCCACACATGGGCATCCACTCCAGACAGGGCTCACCCTGTCACACACACCCAAGATCAAACAGGATTTTAAGTAAGCTGACACTTGTCTGTACATTCTTGACCAGTAGAAATGTGGTACCAGATTACTCAGTGTGCTTTCATGACTAAGGTGCCCACAAGTACTGGAATGAGCAGCCTGTAGTACCCTCTGCTGATATATCTTTGGCACCACCACTTGTATATCTATCTTGTTAGATCTGGGTTTGTGTATCATATGGTACATAATCTTGTTAATACTTTCATGCTATGAATACATTCGATTACCCAACCCACTGTTCACAGGTTCACCATCCTTCATTTTTATACACTGTTTTAGTTTCTCTATAGTATGGTCCCCAGACTGCAATTTGCCCCAATCCATTGTTTTCCCATTTTTGCAGAGTGCATCTAATAACGTTCCTTCGGCCAACTTATAGGCCTCTTCTTGCTTGACTGTACTTTCACTGCCCAGCACAATATTTAAAGGACCAGTCACACCTGGGATTTCAATGGTATTCAGACAGCTGTACATGCTTTCCTGAAGCAGACTCCCTTCACTTTCGGAGTCCATATCACACAGATAACATCCTGGGAACATGAGAAGCTCTGGACAGTCATTACAGAGTTCAAATCTTTCTGCTGGCTCCTGTGGTTGGGTGCAGGACTAGGTCTCCTCCAGTTCCTCCTCCTCAAAGTGCGCAGCACCTGTACTCAGAACTCCTCTCGACCTCCAACACATTGTTCTCTGCCTTCAGGCAAATCCACTCTGCCTCTAGCCACCTTCGGTCAGCCACGTTATCAAGGCCTCTATCATCTGGAATAACCAGTCAGGCCATCTGTCTGCTTCACTGAATGCTCATCACTGGTACTGGCAGATTGCAGCAGGCTTGTCAGCATAGCCTGTGACTCCTCCGAAGAGGCTGCTAGGTCCAATCCTGGAAGAGGCTTTTCACCCATCTTCTCTGCCTTGGCAAGAGTCAATGGATATGTTTTTGCCTCAGCACCCTGATCTTTTCTCATCTGTCAGGGTATTAGTTCAGTACTCACCGATAACGTCTCTCAGGCAGTCTAGATGTACCAGAATCCCACTGCTAACGCTACTGTGAAGGTGTGGGATAAAATAGACACAACAAATCAGAAGTCAGGTGCATAAAAACGCAAACATGCTTTGTTATTTTATTCAGATCAGAAAATAATAACTGTACAGAAAGCAAAAGGTTATTCAATGTCCAGTATCCAGCAAACTTCCTGATTTCAAAAATTCATGAGGCTTAGCATTAGCCTTTGCAAATAGAACAGTGTGGAAACAAGCACACACTTCTGAGGTCCTCCTCACTTGGTAGTCAGTATTCAACTGATTCCCCTATCTAACTTTGTTACTCCAAGTGGTAAGTTTTTATACCATTCATGGATGACATCACTGTCAGATGATCAGCCCCTTTTTGCTAAAACCAGTATAAACCTCTTATTCTCAGGAGCTCCCCATCAAACAGTAAAGACATACATGTTCATACTCAAAGAAAGGAGAGAGAGGGAGGACATGATAGAAACTTTCACGTACCTCAAGGGAATCAGCAAAGTCCGAGAGGGTAGCATCTTTCAGAAAAAGAGATGTGCAAGAACAAGGAGGCACAATTTGAAGATAGAGGGGGGACGGCTCAGAGGTAATGTGAGGAAGTATTTTTTCCCAGCGAGGGTTGTGGATGTATGGAGCAGCCTTCCTGAGGAGGTCGTGGAGTCAAAAAGAGTGGGGGAATTCAAGAATGCATGGGAAGACATAAGGCAATTCTAGTGGGGGGTAGGAAGAAGTAGGCTGTTGGTTAACTAGGATATGCAGCTTATCCATTAGGTAGGGAAATGGGCAGACTAGGTGGGCCAAGAAGTCCTTATCTGCCATCAAATTCTATGTTTCTATGTTATCTTTTCTAGCCTAGACACAACTCCTCTTTTCCTGGTTAAGGGGGTTTTGTGTTTCCATTTTGCTTCATCTCAAAAGATAGTTTTAATAAGATAGTAAGTCCATGAGGGTTCCACTGGGTTTACAAGAGGAATGGGAGATTGAGGGTACGCTCCTCTTCTCCCTGCTTCTGCCAACCCTTGTAACTCATATATTTTTCTTTTTATTTCCATTAAATCATTAAATGGAACACCCTAAAATAGACAAGCATACAGTAAACGTATTTCAGTTTCATTCCCAGCGAGAGCAGCCATCCCACTGAAATAAAGAGCAAAAGGGATTGGAGGGGGGGAACCCGGACACACCACATATGGGCATCCACCCCAGAAAGGTTTCACCCTGTCACAGTACAGTGTGCATGAAAGTTTTGTTGGCCAAGTGTTGTTTTGCAAATTGCCTCACCCTGCTCCTCTCTTGCTCCAGTAACTTGTCGTCCGCCTCCCCTTTTTTTTCCCATTGCCTGGCAAGGTCCCCCCCCCTTTTGTTTTCCCAGTCCCAGCATCAAATCGTGCCACAGTTATGCTATTCTTTGTCCTTCTGCATTGCAGTAATTTAGTAGCATGAAAACTCTCATTTTATATATTTTTTTTTCATAAAAAAATAAAGGCTAGTTTTCTAGTCATGAAGTTGTGCTCAAAGAGAGAAAACTGTACTTCCTCTCTGAGTTCATTCCTTGTCATTCTTATCAAAGAGTTGGGGGGGGTGGCTAGGCTGAATAACACTGAGGACTTCTTCACTTATATTACCTAGGTCAGCTGCACGTTCACGGGACAGCTGACATTTGCTCAGCAGGTTCTCATGCACTTTTTTTTTTTGTTTAACACTGTTTATTCACCAGATCTTAGGAACTCTTTCCAGCTACCTCCCAGTGCCTGTGACTCTACCTCCCTGTCTGAAGCTCTCTCTTGCCAGGCCAACCCAGCCCAACAGATTCCCTGGCTCTGAGTCCCCCGAGGCAGGACCGCCTTACGACCTGGCACTCTATCTGAAGACAAATGTGCTGAGCCAGAGTCAGGGGGCGGGGGGCAACCCTAGACAGAGAGAGAGCACACCGGTAGGAGTGAGTTCGGGAACAGAAGGTACCTTCGCCTATCCACGGCTGGGGAGTTTTTGTATGTAGTTTCCCCCAGGAGTGCAGCTGTGCAGTGACATCAGCACAGCTACCATGGGCATCCGCCACGCTCCTCCCTAATGTTTTCTCCTACGCTGGTAGTACCTTCAGTCTCCACCGGGGGTCCCTACAGCACTGGAGAAGCCCTAGATCCCTCCCCAGGAGAGAAGAACAATCCACCCGATGCTCGATCCTATACCTCCCCAGCCGACCCCCAGCGCCTGGACTCGCTCCCAAACCCGGGTCGCCGTTGTGGCGCGAGGCGTGGCATCCAGTGCCTCAACCCTCAGTGCCACTGGGCCGGCTCATGCACTCTTCTTGTTGCAATCAGCAGAAAAATAGCAAAACATTACAGGAGCAACAGCATATTACAACTCGGTCATTGACAGCCACATAAAAGGGCATATTCCAGTCCTCCAGTATGTTTCAATAGGACAGTTGCAAAACCCTTCCTGACTTTGATCCCAACAGGAGCTGGTCTGCTATGCAGGCCAGCCCTATAAAACACAGTGTATGTGATCCTGCTTTTGCTCAGTTTTACAAGTGGGAGTGCATAAAGTGTAGGGAGATCAAGAGATGTAGTCAGAGTCGCCTAGTATGTCGGTGACTGTGGTGGTATTGAATTGAGATTTTCTGATTAAGTTTTATGCTTCCCAAAAAAAAACTGCTTATCTGTCCTTTAGCACAAAGTTGAGACAAAACAATGTTGTCCAGTGCTTACATGTTGCTTATCCCCTCCTCCCAGTCCTAATGATTGATATCTCCTTCAGTCACAGCCAGGTGCATCCGGCCCAATCACTGAGCCTTGATGACTGCTGCTCCCTCTACCCAAACGCATGTTATTATCCCCCCCATTGCCTGTTGAGTGGGAGCATGTGATTTGAGTGCCTCAGCAGAACCAGTTTCTGAACTCAGCCAGGGCTGCCAAACAGCTCAGTGGTGTCCTGGGAGCATTCCGGTGGATAGGGAAGCAAGGCCAGCAGTGGTGGTGGTGGGGGGCTGGATGCCATCTGACCAGTTGCTGGTGATTATATGTTTTCAGCCCACACCCAAGGATGTGTATCACATTATTAGGTACTGGCAAGCTCGATGCACTGACATTTAGAACAAAAAAGTGTAGAAGCTGGCCCAGTAACAGTAGGACTACCACTCGTTACCCCCCTGACTCAGGTTCTGGAACAGACTTGAGTCACTTAGTTGTTGGCTGGGTGAGGGAGAATCCAGCATCCCGAGGAGACAGTTCTCCTCCCATTGGTGGGGGGGGCTTCCGCTACTTGATGGCCCCCTGGTGGAGGCCAGGTGGCAGCAGGGTAGAAGCACACAAAATGAGGAGCAGGACATATGTCAAACATGCTTGTGTGTGCATTATGACCAGGGCCCCTACTTTTCTGCGGCACAGTGGGACCAAGTTCTGCGGCAAGACTACCACTTGCCGCAGAACTTCTGCGGCGGTGGTTTGTAATTTCTGAGGAAGTTCTGCGGCACTAACAAACTACCACATCACAGTGACAGCTTGTCATCCTGACTTCACTTCCATGGCAGTTTTTATAGCAATCAGGATGGTGGAAAGCACAGTAACACTAGTTCAAAAATAACAGAATTATAAAAATAATTTTATGCCTAAAAAAGCAAAACAAATGTCTCTCCCTTAAGATCCTAGCCTGTTAAATAAATGACATATGCAGAGGGGATCTTATGTGATAAATAAGGTATTTCTATATGCATGCTATCTATCCCACTAATGAGGTTTCCACTGTCTATCACTTATATATTTGTATGTGCTTTCTACACCACTCATGAGGTTCCCACTGTGTATCACTTATATATTTATATGCAGTCTGTAACATACATACAAATATGTGTGTGGTGAGAGAGACAGAGATACTGTGTGTGTGTGTGTGTGTGTGTGTGTGTGTGTGTATATATATAATTTTTTTTTTATTTCCATGAACTTGCATCCTCATTCATACAGGTCCCATTAGAATGGAATAGAGGAGTTATTGCAAAACTCATTTTTGATGTCAACCTGCTTTCCCTGACACACTGCGTAACACTATCAGGCTATGACATGCATGTGAACCGATTGTGAGATAGAGCTCTCCGGCCCATCACAATGTGTCCACCATGTGACAGAACACTGCACCATACCTTCCCAGGCTCCGAGCAGTGATGTGTTCCACCAATCCTTGTGCTGCCCAGCCAGCTCCCAGAGCTAATTTCTGAGACTGAGTTGCCGGCACGGAAACGCAGCATGCTACCCTCTGGCCCAACAGCTGTCCCTGCACACAACATTTCTCCATAACTTTCGTCATTCTATCAACCAATGACAATATGTAATCAATAACCCTGGCAAAAATGCGTACAGTGCAATTATTTATTTAACAGGTCTATTTTTTCAACAGGTCTATACATTACTATATTCCACTTTTCTGGGCATAATTACTTGATGTTTCTTAAAAATGACAGTTAAATTCATTTTACCAGTTATTCATTTCAGATGGCATCTCTATACCTTAAAGGCACAAATAGGTCTGTACAAAGTGAGGTATGGACGTAACAGGTCTGTGCTATTGACAAGGTTTTGTTTAAGTTGGCCCTAGTGCAATAATGTAAGACTGAAAATTGTATTAGGCTGTAGTGCAGGTTGAGCAAATATCACCGTGCCTGATGTGCTGTGCCACCGTCTCTGGCAGTGGGAGCTGTGGTAGATAAGTGACTGTTCATTTCTGTTGCAGATTGCAGCCATTTCATTAGCTAATGTATGATGTTATAGCAATGATAACATCACATTCTGAGCATATAGGGGGTTTAGGATATAAAAAGAGGAAGGAACCTGATTCTATGGAAAAACAGAAATATTAATAATAAATCAACAAGAAGAGTGAATTCTGCGGCACCGCAGAAGTTCTGTGGTAGATTGCAAGTTCTGTGCAAAATTCTGCGGCCGCAGAATTCTAGGGGCCTTGATTATGACACACAGGCAGCTTCTGGGAGCAAGGAAACATAGAAAAATGTGCCGGTCCCCAGTTGCACCAGAACTCCACCCCCCAGGCCTATGCACGACTAACACAGCAGGCCACCTACCACTACTGTGGTCCTGGGCAAACAGTGGCTAACTAGTAAGTTTATGAGAAGGTCAGTCATGGGGCTGTAGGGTGAGCTGTGGGATGAAAAGATATAGATTTGAAAAAGTCACACATCTATATGTGTTTGAGAAGCTCAGTGATGAACTTAGACTGGGTTACTGCAATTTGAAGATTATGACAGTGAACAACAGAAAAAATATCATTTTCTTTCAGGGCAGGACACAGGGCAATGAAAGAAAGCAGCAGTTGATATTGCATTGTGACAACGTCTCAGCAACTCAACAGCAGTAACTACAGATTGGTGCAACTAAGATTACATTGCCAGTCAAGAAACGAAAAAGACATCTTTGTTAAACTGACAAAAATTGGCCCATTTCTTTCTGAGCCATTCACACCTTTCAAATGTGCCAAAAGTGTTCAGGAAGGAGATCTCAAATCAGTTTATCGTTATTTATTGTCTATAATTTGAATAGAATGCATGCCTCACAAATTCTGTACTTTATGTTTGTTTTTATTAAATGCATATTACAAAAGAAATGAAAGCAACTGTGCCTTTATAGGTGCGAGTGTTCTTAAATCCATACTGCACACATTAGAATGAGTTTTTGGAAATTTGATCCACAAATGTAATTTGTACTCACCCATGCATCCTCCACCCTCCACAGTAGTAGTGTGACTCTTCTGTTTTTCATTTGTCAATTTTTAACCATTTTAGACTCCTCTTTACTGTGTATAGAGTGCCACCATCTGTGCCTCACTGCATCGCCCATTCTAGGCAGAGATGGGGAATGAGACATCACAGAAACATCCAAGTCCCCCTTGAACCCAGTGAAGCAGATGCTTTCATGGAGGGGCAACAACCCCAGCCCAGCTGTCTCCATGCTCCATTATCCCAGAGACTGGCACTGGATTTATGATACAGACTTGGCGTTTCTGTATGGTAGTGCAGTTTACTATCCCTAGTAGCCCGGGACCAGGTGTAGTTGGAATATCTTGAATCTAACAGGGACAAGGCCTTGAATAGTCGGGGGTGAGGAGCAGGCTAGATGGGCCTAAACATAATTTGCTGCCAAAAAAAATCTGTGTTTCTGTGTTTCTAACTGACCTGGAGCCAGAGTCACAAAACCTTGCCTGGGCGCAAACTGACTTTTGTCCGGAGTTGGTATTCACAAAGCCCAGTTTGCCCCCGCAACCACTTGGGCAAAGTTGGGAGGGGGGCCCCAGTGTAAATGAGGGGGAGGAGACCTGCATATCCCTGCAGTCTAATTCACAGTGTTTGCTCCACACAAGTGCCTTTTGCGAAGGTCCTTGTGTGGAGAATTTAATGGCGACCAAAACCTGGCGGTAATCCACACAACGTTGGTAGTTGGGGAGGTACTGCGCCCCCCACCGGTCCCCAATCGCTGACCCTGTGTATAAAAATAATTGTCCATAGTGTTGTGATCCCTCCCTGGTCCCTGATCGCCTACCCTGTGTGTAAAAATAATTTTCCATAGTGTAGTGATCCTCCCGGTCCCTGATCGCCTACCCTGTGTGTAAAAATAATATTCCATAGTGTAGTGGTCCCTCCCCGGTCCCTGATCACTGACTCAATGTGTAAAAATAATTTTTCATAGTTTAGTGGTACCACTTCCCTCCCTGGTTCCCGATCGCCAACCCAATGTATGACTGGGGAGGAACCATTGCACTATGGAAAATTATTTTTACACACAAAGTTAGTGATCAGGGACCGGGGAGGATCACTACACTATGGAAAATTATTTTTACATATTGGGTCAGGGATCAGAGACCAGGGAGGACAAAACTAGACTACCAGGGAATAATGTTATTCATTTGGGGATGGTGGTGGAGGACGGATGGGGGGCACTGGACCACCATGGCATGCAGCTGTGTGGAGCATGGGCTTGTGGGGGGGTGCTAGGCCACCCACATGCCATGCAGATGGGCCCATAATGGGCATGCCAATGGCCAGCAGTACCTTGCATGCCCAGTGGGCTCATTTGCATGGCTCCCTTAGTGAATAGGGGCTTAGTGCATGTGCACTATTGTTGCTGGCCCATTCTGCTGGCCGGTTGTGGGGGCAACGCTACTGGGGTTTCTGGTGCTTTCCCTGGGTTAGTGTTTCCCCCTACCCCTGTTCACTGTTAGATAGTGCACCACACTATATGACTGTGAATAGCCCGATTGCCCATCAGCGCAACCATGGGGTGCCGCGCAAATCTTTGTGCGCCATTTTCTTTTTTTTTTTTTGTGAATCCTGGCCCTGGTCTCCTGCCTTGTATATTTTCCCTGTACGTTTGACACAGAACCACCAGTGGGAATGTCATCCCCCATCCTCAGATTCAGTGATGAACATTTTTGTTGCAAGGTTGAGCAGGATCACTCCAGAAAGGAAAAATGCATACCCCATAACTAGGGAACTTGAAAAATTTGAATTGGTTAAAATCACTCAATTGCATTAAAAAGTATACAGCAAGGTAGTCTTAGTCCGTTTTTTCTGCCAGTAATGTATGACATTTAAACTTTGAGACATTTGTATCAGAAAATTTTTTCCATAGACAGAAACAATTCTAAATACAGTACCACTTTTGTATCACTTTTTACTGAAAGGTATTTCTACTAATCTTACATCAGAATTTTTCACAATTTTTTTTTCAGTATGACTATATCATGGAAAATTTTACAAATCTTAAACAACCACAGATATTTCAGTCATTTCATATCCTTTGGCACAAATATTACCTTTGTTTTATTTTTGGTTTTTTAATTCATGTTTACACTCCGCAGTAAGACAGTCCCTATCCGCTGGGTTGGGTCCAGCTCCATCCCCTATGCCTCTGGCACTACTCTCCCACCAATGCCACTGGCTTACCACCTGTGGTGGGGCCAGGCCATGCAGAACTGAAACCTACAACCCCTGGTGAGGGCATGGAGGCAGGAGTACCCAGGGTTGAGGATGGTCTGTAGTGGGAGGAAGAGCCTGAGATTTCCGGGGTCATCTTGCTCACTCCAGGGTGTTTCCATGTTTGCCCCATCTACCATCTCAGCAATAACAGCTGGATCAAACCTTTCATCTCACCCAGCAACCTTCCCTCACTAATACATGCCTTTGTTATGTCCAGACTTGATTACTGCAGTGCCCTTTACTTGGGACTAAGCGTAGGGGCCCTACATTGCCTGCTGCTGGTGCAGAATGCTGCAGCCAGGTTGTTGACGGGTTTCCCAGGATCTTGTCATATAACCTTGGTTCTACATGTACTTCACTGTCTGATGGTGAGCTGGTGGATCTCCTTTAAGGTTGGCCTGCTGATATGTAAAGCTCTACACTGACTAGGCCCTAGTTACCTGCAAAAACGTTTGTCTCCTCAGCAGACCGCCCAAACTCTCTGCTCCCCTGAGGTGGGCTTTCTAGCGATTCCCATGGTTAAGTTAAAATCCTGAGGTAATCGTGCCTTCAGTGTTGCTGCACCAACCCTGTAGAATTCACTCCCCAGATCTCTGAGGGAGACCCCATCACCAGAAGCCTTTAAAAGGGGCCTGAAGGCACATCTCTTTACAAAAGCTTTTAGCCTATCCTAGCAACTTGAATATGATGTTATTACCTTTATCAGTATATTATTTTACCGCATTATTCAGTTTTTTATTTATTATAGATTCTTTTTATTCTGTGATGGTGTTTAAATGCGGAGTGTGACTGTTTTGTCAGTTGTTCAAGAATGTGGTTTTGTTTTACTGTATTGTTGATGATTTACTGTTTGATACTTTGTACAGTGCTCAGAGCCTATGGGAATGAGGGCTTTATAAATGAAGATTGCTTGTCCCATTCTCGCAAGATGGTGACCCATAGGGGCTCCAAGTATAAGCATGCACGTGTGCCCTGCTGGCCCTGTGGTGCAGAGGGCTGAGGCGCTTAGCATCTTATCTCTCCCATGCCGGCGCCCCAAGTGTGGGAACGTGTTTTGGCTGCAGGGGCCAGCTGGAGGGGAGGAGGCTTGAGGGTCCCAATGGTCACTGTCCTCTGGGGAGGGAGGTCAGTCAGCTCCACAGCAATACTGCCACCTGAATGACCACAGGTGGCAGTGCAGTTAGAGCATCTAGTGGGTTGGGTGACATTGGCAGGTGCTGCACAGCGTGGGTTTATGCTTGACGCATCCTTGATGCCAACATCCTAGGGGAAATCATGGAGAAAATGGAAGATCCCCAAGCGGCAGGATGATGCCACCCAGTCTGCAGGCCCTGCACCTAGCTTCCTAGGTAGGTTCCCTCCCACAATCAGATTTATTTGTGGTGGAGGCAAGCATACCTCTCAACTGTACCACATTACGAGGAATGTTCCTCATTTTACTGCACAAAAGCTCCCTGTTCCACATTGTGAGGACTTGTTCCACATTCAGTATTAACATTTTAAAGCAAAAAGCTATAGCAAATGATGCAAAACATATGTTATTCAATTAATAACAGACATTCTGAACATAAATGCAAACCTTTTAACAGTGTTCTGAGCCTCCTAGGTAAAGATTTGAGTAAGTGTTCCACATTTTGCTCATTTGTTCCACATTGTGAGAGGCAATGTACCACATTTGGGGGACAAAAGGTTGAGAGGTATGGAGGCAAGGGGGGGGCCTCACCACCCTCACCAGGGGGCAGCTCTGAAGGAACATGGGGAGGAAGAGCCGCTAAAGTCCTAGGGGACACCAGGGTGATGGCGCTGGGACTGGGGACTGGCAGAAGGGGGCCGCAGGGACCGTAGTGGGAAAGCAGAAAAAAACAAAGCATGTGAGTGTGCCAGGCAGAGCTCGGAGAAATCCTCTCTCCCCTAGTGTACCCTACTGCACTACTACCTGTGGTCACCAAAGTGGCAATGTGTCAGCTGTGATCACATCCTCCCCGAAGAAGGAACACTTCCTTTGGGATGCTCAGTCCTACATCCCTCGACTTCCTCCAGTGACCCATGCTTGTTTCCAGAGTCTGGTCACTGGCTTTGAGAGCTGTAGTGCCACTGATGGGCCCTCCCACATATTTCTTTTCATGGACAGTTGAGGGGCTCTGTTATCAGCATCTAATGCTAATGTATTTTTGTTGTTGTTATGGAAGGGTTGGTTCCTGTGTCTCTTCCTAACACACACACACTCTCTCTCTCTCGATCTCTCTCTCTCTCTCTCTCTCTCTCTCTCTCGATCTCTCTCTCTCTCTCGACTCAAACCCAGTATTTAGTCCTTTGGGGCTCATCAGTGCAGTGCAGTCACTATTGCAGCCAAGTACCAGGTCAGCAACAGAGAGAAAACAGTCATTTAATGCACTCTGAGGTAGCATACAGGAGAAGGAGGAATAGTAAGTTTTGATTTGTACAGTGCCTGTCCCCACAGACTCTGGGTGTTTTACAAAAGATAGAATAATGACAGAATAAGTACTGCATATACAAAGTACAGTAAATAACCATAACATTGCATAGACGCGTATGGCAGCATTAAAACAACAGGTGGCAAACTGAGTGATCTAAACAGATATTTTTTATAGTTTGGACTAGGCCAGGTGAAAAAAAATAAACATTTAAAGTATGGACATATATCCAAGCTTAATAGCCGAAATGCTAATTTTCTTATGCTGTGTAACTCTCACTGCCATTTTACCTTAGGTTTCTGTCTAGTCTTGATTTTTTTTTCCCCATATAGATTTTTGTGGTATTTTTGTCTTCTTTCTCCCCACTCCCAGCCCCCTACCTTGGACGTGCACACGCGTGTGGAGGCATGCGCATGCCATGTCTCAAGGTGCCCTTCCTTTGTGTCACCCCCACTGCCTACGCTGAACAATGGACCTCCACCTGGTAGCAGCAGGACTACAGGGGGGAATGGCGATCACCCCCAGGAGAGAAAGCTACCTTCCGGCTTGCTCAGTCCTGCTCCTACCCACCCCGACCCCCCCATGCCGGCATCCCGATGACCCGAATCCGTTCCTGTACCTGGATCACCAGTGTAGCACGAGGTAAGGCATCCAACGCCTCAGCCTTCAGCACCACTGGGCCGGCTGTCTAGTCCTGATTTGAAAGCCTAAACAGTGCTAGTTTACACAACCTTACTGTGTAGGCTATGCTACATGTTACTACCTTCTGTGTGAAGTAATGCTTTTAATATTCCCCTTATTCTGCCCTCTAGTTCTGCTTGTACTCATCAGCTCAAACATCAAGGTAAACTCCACCCTGTCTGTCCCTTTTAGTAATTGGAAAACCATGGTCATGTCCCTTATCAGCCTTGTCTTTTCTAGGCTAAATAATGTGAGTATGTCCAATTTCTCCTCATTGCTTTTGCCAAACCACTAATCTTCTTGGTGGCCCTTTGCTGAACCTCTCAGTCTCTTCAGTGTCCTTTTTCGTGACCAGAACTGGAAATAGTACTCCAGGTGTGGTTGAACAGAGTCCTTGTGCAGAGAGAGCAATACCTCCCTTGACCTGCTCCTTACCTCACTCATAATACGTTCCAGCATTACATTCTCTTTCTCACTGCAGCAGCACACTGCCTCTCTGGCTTCAAATTATGGTCTTCTTTCTTTAGCACTGAGCACAGCGGCTTTAAAAGAGTATCCTTGTCCCTCAGACTTCATCTGCTTCTACACCTGATGTCATAATCCTCTGTTTATGAATCATAATTAGTTGCCATGGAAATTATCATGCTGTCACAAGATGGAGACTATGACATTGTGTGTAGACAAGCAGCTGGAGCAGATGCTGTCAAAATGAGGAAAATCCTACTTCCATACAGCTTGCCTCAGAATAAAAACTAAAGTACAGATTAAAAGAGGAACATGTTGGAAGTGAGACTAACACTGTGCATCAACCATGGATGTGTGTGTGGGTGGTGGGCAGTGGGGGTGGTGCTTGGCTGTCTATTTACCTTTCAACTTCTGTGAATGTGACTCAGAGTGCACCTGTCTTGTTGCAGGGGTGGCCTATAAGAAGGCGAAGCATCAGTGAAAGATGTGCTAAGTATTTTGGAATGCGCCTTAATTTTTTTTAATCTCCAGGCTTCCCTTCTGCTTTAATTTTAATTTTTTTTTAATATAGCTGTTTGGTCCCTTTCACCTCCTCCCACCAACTGGCAACAGGGACACACATGCATTTTTATGGATTTTCTCCCCAATCCCCCTCCCGAGGCCCTGGCATACGGCCGTGCAAGCGTATGGAGGCACGTATTTCACCCTGTGGCACCAGCTCAGCTCCTTCCACTTCCCAATACTTTTGCCAGTCCCTCTCTGCCAACACTACCTACCAGACCTCCACCCGGTGGGAGCGGAACTACCCACCCTCACCACCCCCTGGAGAGGAGAGCTGCCTGCCGGCATGTTCAGTCCTGTTCCATCCCCCTCATGCCGGCACCCCGACGACCTGAGGTCATTCCTGAACTCAGGTCTCCGGCGTAGCGTGAGGTAAGGCATCCAGCACCTCAACCCTCTGCACCAGGCACTCTTCCACTTTAATTTTAAAATGGTCATTCTGACCAGTGACCAGATTGCCCCTTCCCCAAATGTCTGCTTTTTTGATTCCTTGCTTCATTTTAGCCTATATTGTTTATATGAGGTAAGTGTTTCAAGACGGTTGTTCCTGCATTGCTCATTCCGTGATGTAACAGCATTAGCAAGCAACACTCACTATGTTTCTGCTAGACTTTGAATAAATTATTGCTAAGCACACCTATGAAATGTAAAATCAATTTAGGCAGCTCAGACCATGCATAAATGTGCTCAGTATTACAATTTGTATAAGCGGCTGTACTGTACAGTATCTCTGAAATATCTTACTCTGTGCGCACAAGAAATACAAGTCCGATCTCACTGCTAATATTGTAAACAGCAACATAAAAGGTCCCCCGGCCCGCCTGTACATTGCTAAGGGTAGTCCTGCTACTTCCAAGAAACAATCTTTCTGGTGTTAGGAATAGATTTTCCCCCAGTGGAGCTGGTGTTGGTTTTAAATTGTACACCAGATGTGTTTGCTTTACCCGTTCCAAATTGTCAGCCATTCAGATTTCCATAATCCTGTAGTTAGCTTACAAAATTAAGATCCTCAATTTCTTTAAATATTTATTTTCTTGAACATGTAACCACACATTTATCTGCAATCAATAAAGCACTTACTTTACACATACGAAAATGAAAGCATGTTGAACGCTGAAGATTGCCTGTTTAATACAAACCAGCATTGCAGAGAACATCAAATCCCTTGACAGATGAGTGTTGCCATCAGAATTTATTCGCCTTCAGCTTTAACTAAAATAGCTCCAGTTGCTTTTCGCTATTTAAGGATATTGAAGTAGAAGGTTATAGCAAAATGATTTACAGATAGTAATTGCATTTCCCCGCTTACCTATTTCCATAAATGAGATCACAAATTCAATCTGTAATAGGGGCTTAGCACAACAGTGTCAATATTTGCATCTTCACCAGCTGAGATTTCAAGTACTGCAATATAACCTTCCTCTTTGTTCACACAAAATGCGTTAAAACTTTTGCAAGACAAGATGACACGGTCATCCCACCAGCATGCTTTTGGAATGTGCCAATATCTTTCTCTTTTTCTTTGGGGGGGGGGTTGGGGATACATGAAAGAATGCAGCAAGAATTGTAATAGCTGAGGATCAGCGGTTTCCTGGTCTAACGGGCTCATTGTTCTTTGAATAGGCTTGACAGAAAAATAAGAAAGGTGTCATCATTATTTGGTGCCAAAGTATTTTTTACCGTGTTCAAAACAGAAGGACCAGATACAGTATATGATTCTGAGTTTCAAAATTGCTGTGAGATCCTTGCTCTTTACTAGTCTAAGTTATTCCTGAGAATATTAAAGAAAGTAATGGTTGCCAAATAATCGTGGCAACTCAATTCTGCAAGATTGCACTGCAGGGAAAAATACTTAAGCAATAAAAATAAAAAGTTAACGAGGTGGTCCAGGATCTGGCAGCTTGGCTTCAATGCCAAGAAATGCAAAGTTATGCATACTGGAGCCAAGAATCCCAGGACAGAGTACTACCTGGGTGGAGTCCGAGTATCTGCATCAGAGGAGGAGAAGGACATGAGAGTGATGATCACTAGTGACCTGAAGCACTCCACACAGTGCAAGAAAGCAGCAAAAAAGGCAAGCAAGATGCTGGGATACATAGCTAGGGGGATGAGTAGTAGGAGAGAGGAGGTTATACTGCCCTTGTACAGGTCGCTGGTAAGGCTACATCTAGAGTATGGAGTTCAGTACTGGTGCCCACACCTCATAAAGGACATTAACCTGCTGGAGAAGGTCCAGAGGAGGGCTACAAAGATGATAGCCGATCAGCAGGGCAAGGCATATGAGGAGAGATTGAGGGCACTAAACATGTACTACCTGGAAGACAGGAGAGAGAGAGAGAGGGGACATGATTGAAACCTTTAGGAACTTGAAAGAGATAAATAAGGTTGATAAGGAGAGTCTCTTTAAACTGAGTGGCAACCATAACATGAGGGGGCACAGTCTTAAGCTGGAGGGTGGGAGGTTTAGGAGGGAGGTCAGGAAGCACTTCTTCACAGAGAGGGTGATGGACACTTGGAATGCACTGCCGAAAGAGGTCATCTCGTTGAAGACAGTGGGCAGCTTTAAAAGAGGCTGGCATAGGCGTGGGGGAAGGTAAGGATCATGGGTAGGGAGGATGGGAGGAGTGGGGAGGGAGGGCAGGGACATTAGCTCAAGCTGTGCACCCTGCAGTATGAGCAGACTTGATAGACCAAATGTCCTTCTTCTGCTGGCTTCTTAGTATGTTCGTAATAAACCACGACAGGGTGTGCATTATGCTGGGATTTATTCACGCCTGGTGTGGTTTGTTCACAAGGCCGCAGGCCAGCATAACCCGCACCCCAGAGTGGTTTATTGCGATTATTCAATGTCCTCTTTCACTTTTTGTAACAAAAAAATGAAAGAAAAATACAGTTTTTTGACACAGTAAAAAATGTTGTTTAATTTATTGTTGCACCAGAGAAAGTAGTTTCCTGTTGGTAGGTAGAATAATCCCCTGCCCCCGACCATGCCTGATATAGTGATGTTTTCACTGAGAGAGAGAGAGAGAGAGAGAGAGAGATAGAAAATGCAGCATCCACAAGAAATTACTGGAAAGTTTCCCATGGAGTTACAGATAAAATGACAAATTAGTCTGGGAGCACTTCAACATTTGTGACAGCTGAGACGAGCAGATGGCAGACTGAAAGATGCAGTGTACGGCGAAGGAAAGCAAGTGAGAAGCGGTGCTTCTGGAGCTAGACTGGGCAGTAGCATAGCAAATTCCCATAGGGCCTGGGTGCAAGGCGATGTTACAGGGCCCTTCCCCCGTTTTGAATAAACATCAAAATTATGATTTGGGCCTCTCAAACCTAGTGGGCCCCCTGTACCCTTGTAGCTACGCCGCCTAGGCTGGGAGCTGAGGTTGCTGATTTTTTAGTTTTTTGTTTTTATTTTCACTGTTGGTAACAGCCTGGAAAATTGGAGTGGATGAGCGTCTATTATTGTGATCAGGGAGCTAGCACTGGAGGTGGGTGGGAGTCAGTGTAAAGAGACTGCGTGTTTGACTTGCAAGTGACTGTCTGCGTGGTGGCAGTTCTAATGGGCACTTGAGGTTACCATATGTAATGGTCTGCTTCTGGGGTGACTTTGCCTGGTGAGGTGCTAGGTTTATTTTTAGTTCTTCGTATGGGAAAGGGAGTGTTTTTTTTATTGTTTTAATGGGACATCGGGTCATTTATTGTGAAGGATCTTGCAGTGTAAATGGATTTGCCAGCTGTGATGGTCTGGGAAAGTGGCAACGGAGCTGAGCGGACACTGGAAAATACTTAAGAGGTGAGCCAGGTGGAAGTGGATATAGGGAAAGACTTTAAAAACACTGTTTTTGGCCCCTGATTTCGGTTTTCAGACTCTTTTGTTAAGTTCTTTTTGCTTATTGGGAGTGTTGCACCATTGCGCTCTAGCATCGTGTTTACCAGGTACTCAATATGGTGGTTTAAGCGCTTTGATATTCGGGGGGGGGGGTGGAGCGATTTAAAAAACGGGGCAATTCTGTATGCGGCTGACTGGCACCTTTTGTGTGGGTTATGCCAGGATTTACCACTGCAAAAAGGTGCCAGTCAGAGTCCTCGATTCTCTGACCCCATTGCGTAATTGTTTTTAACAGATGCACTGTTGCAGAATTTAGTTGCCATAACAGTGTGAATAATTTTGGAACCTAAAAGATCAGACTGAGGCTACCTTCCACAGGATGTAAATATACCCTTGCAACTCTGTAAGTCTTTAAATACATGATGACAGTTGTTGGCCAAATCATGTTCCAGACTGTGTACCTGTAAATTACAAGTCAAGGTGGAGGACCAGGCTAAGTTCCCAATGCCTTCAGAAATAGTGCCGTGCTTCACAGTTAAATGGAGCGGGGGGGGGGGCACTTTTTTTTGACACCTACACATACATGGGTCAGGATAGTGTTATATAAAAGGGTGCTAGTAATAAAGAATTTGATAAAAAAAAAAAATAGAAACTGGAGTGTGGTACACACTGTTCCATGTGAAAATAACGACAAAAAAATTGTGAGCGCCAAATCGGCGACTATTTAATAGCGAGACCTATAATAGCTCGTTGTCTTATTAGCGCTGCACATATTAGCGGCGCTGTAATAATAGCGACTGCTATGTTGTCGGAGGATGCGGAGCATACAACCTGACAAGGTAGACCGCTCCTGACCTTGGCTATTGGGTCATGATGCAGCCCCAGTCATCAGGCTAGGGGGTTTGGGACAAACAATGGAGAAATGGAGCTGCTTACTTGAACTTTTGGGGCCGAATCTATACTTGCATGTTACGTTTGTCTTTATTGACTGAGATGGGGAATCCCCAGCTGGAACAGGGCTCGGTGCCGGTGGACAGAGCAACAGAGAGAAAGAGAGAGAGACTAAAACAGTGACAGAACACTGTTATAGTATATGGTTAGGGTTTGTTGTGGATGGAAAACGATGGTTTTCCAAATCCTGTTGTAGGACAGTTCAAAGGTCAAAAAAGTTGTTGTACTATCGTTCTGACGTCACATCGATAGTACAACAACTTTTGCCCCTTGAGCTCCTACCCGATTGGTGGAAACAGGCAGTGCTTTTAAAAATGCGTTCTAAAATGGCGTATCCATTTAGCGACCGGGCGGGCGAGCAGACAGTTTGGACACCGGCTGTCATTATCGGCTCCGTGTGTCCAAACTATCAATTTACATTTGTTTTGTTTTGATTTTTTAATCTCTGGCACAGTAGCGGTAAAACGGAGCGGACCACAGCAAGAGTATGGAGATATTCTGGGTGGCACGGCAGCGAGGACCGGTGGGTGCAATGTGTGAACACAACATGGTAGGAAACTGTACCACAATCCTTAAACGTAAATTAAAACGGGTCACATTTTGGGGGCAACCATATACTATATAAAATAATAGATGGGAACTGTGCACACAGACTGCGTGTTTCCATCTCAGGTGGTTGATGACATCATAGGGACCTCTCGAGCTTCACTCTCGGGGTCTATGATATCATCAACCCCTGATACACAGCCTTGTTGTGCACAGTTCCCTATCCATTATTCTATATGTATGTGTGTGTGTGTGTCTCTCTCTCTCTCTCTCTCTCAGTGACATTAGTCTCTACCTGCTGCACGTCGCTGTCTCTCCCAGCCACACACAGTGAAAACAGCAGCCCCCCTCTTACTTGTGCTCTCTCTCTCTCTCTCTCAGTGCTGCTCGGAGCTCAGATAGTCTTACTCTGTTGGGTCGCTATTTTGACATCATAAACTTATGGTCAGTCGCTATTTAGGCATGATCGCTGAAATTAGCAAGTCGCTTATAATGCAGTCGCCGAAAATTAGTCGCTATATTGAAGTTGCAATTTTGTAGTCGTTGTTTTCACGGGTAACCGGTACACACGTAACATCATAACAAATTGGAGTACTGGTGGCTGGACACTGCTATATGGTTACTATGTGTTCAGTATATTTGTTTTTGTTGTACAGAGAGTCACCAGAACAAAAGACTGGAATTTCAGCCTTAATATTCCTTTTAGTAACAGTATAAAACTCTATGTAAACACTTTATAGAGTTCTCTGAAAAAAATGGCTTAAGTTTTTCCTTCACAGTCTGTTGTTTAAAAAGGTCCAAATGACTTTATAAACAAGCATTACATGTGGCACCAAAAGTGGTAAAACTAGATATTTTCTTTTAATACAACACAGTGAAAAGTACTAAAACTGTTTGTGCATTAGAAACTACGTCAACGTAACGTGAGGTGGAGTAAATACAAACAGTGAAAAGAAAGAAAAATGCAGTAAGTACTTGGTACAAGACTTGGTTGTTAAGACAGAAGAAGGGTGTTTTGCCCATATGATCTGTCTCCCGTGTCATCAGGTCCACCTGTTGCCTGTATTCCCCAATAGGTATATATATAGTCTATTTTTAAAGTCTGTAAAGGAATCGACCTCAATAATGTCCCTGGGGATGTTATTCCACACATGTACTGCTATCTCTGTATAGAAGTTCCTTCTAATGTTCTTCCATGGGAAAGCTAGTTTGATTAGGAATTTATGACTTCTTAGATTAAATTCTCTGTTATTAATTTGTAGGTCTACGGTATGTAGTAGTTGGCTGTCTTTCATTATTTTAAACATCTGCAATATGTCTCCCCTTAATCTTCTCCTCTCCAACTAATATAAAACCAGATGTTCTAACCTAGCCTTGTAAGTCATGTCAGTCAGACCTGATATCAGCATTGTTGTCCTACGCTATACCCTCTCCAGGTTATTTGTGTCCTGGTGCAGGTGCAGGTTCCATAAGGGGGACTTATAGTCCATACGGGGTTTTATAAAAGCCTTGTAGATGGGCATTATACAGTGTTTATGTCATCTGATGAAGGATCTTCTAATTCTTACGAACATACGAAATTTGCCAGCAGAAAAAGCCCGTTTGGTCTATCAAGTCTGCTCGATTTTGCAGCTAGCAGCCCTATTCTTCAGCTGGCCCTCTCTTCTCACCCAACCTTATCCCTCCCTTTTGCCCTGTCCCAGCCCCTTTTGAAGCAGCCCACTGTTTTACAGGCTACCACCTCTGCTGGTAACGTGTTTCACCCTGCCAGCATCTTCTCTGTAAAAAAGTGTTTCCTCATTTTCTTCCTGAGCCTTTCCCCCCCCACCAATCTAATGTCATAGCCTTGAGTGTTCCTCCTCACCCTTACCCTGAGTAGCCCTTCTGTACCAGTCATGTTTATCCCTCTCATGTACTTGAATGTCTCGATCATATCCCCTCTCTCACTCCTCTCCTCCAGTGAGTACATGTTGAACTTCTTTAGCCTACTCTCATAAGGTAAGTCTCCCAGTCCCTGGATCATCTTAGTTGCTCTGCGCTGCACCCCTTCCATTAACTTAATGTCCCTTCTCTGGTACGAGTGCCAGTACTGCACGCAGTATTTGAGATGAGGTCTAACTAATGATCTATACAGCGGCAGACTCACTTCCCCCCTCCTCGACGTTATTCCCCTTGCAATGCAACCCAGCATTTTGTTGGTCATTGCTGCTGCCTTCCTACAGTGTGCTGAGTTGTTCATTGATCCCGTGATGACCACCCCCAGATCCTTCTCCTCAGTCTCTGCTAGCTGCACTCCCCCCCAGTTGGTGGTAGTTTCTCCTTGGATTTTTTGCCCCAAAATGCAGTACCTTACACTTTTTGGCGTTGAACCCAAGCTGCCAAGTGTCCGACCAGGTCTCTAGCTTTTTCAGATCTTCCTGCACACTCTGCCACCCCTCTGTGTCATCCACCACCGTCCCTATCTTGGTGTCGTCGACAAACAGGCTGATCCTGCTCTTGATGCCCATGGAAATGTCTAAATATCCCAAAAAACACTGATCCCAGCACCAAACCCTGTGGAACCCCGCTCATTACTGCCCTTGGGGAAAAGAGTTCCCCTTCCACCACCACCCTCTGCTGTCTTCCCTGCAGCCAGTTTGTCACCCATCCCACCATTTTTGCTCCTGCCCCTGTGCCTTCAAGTTTTATTCCAGGTCTCCCATGCAGAACCGAATCAAATGCCTTGCTGAAGTCCAGGTACAGGACATCCACTACGTGGCCCTTGTCCATCTGCCTAGTTACCCAGTCATAGTAATCTAGCAGGTTGATTTGGCAGGATCTGCCCCGCAACAAAGCCATGCTGTCTACTGTCCTGCAACCCATTGAGCTCCAGCAGGGACACCAGCCTCTCCTTCAGGATCATTTCCATTAATTTTTTTTAAAACTTTATGTTTATTGTTTGAAATAAACATACAGTTAAGACTTTGCAGTAAGAGATATACAATCACTTTTTAAGAATGAGGGTGCCACTCCTCTTAATAATTGTCTTATTACAATGGCAGCTGAAATTTAATTTATCAATTAGAATGCCTAAGTCTTTTTCCCGTTCCACCGTTCTTAGTGTTGTGTTATTAATACTACCTTGTAAGGCCTCTGGAAATCTGCTCATATAACGCCTATACTTAAAAAAGGTGAGCCAAAGGACCTGACCAATTACAGGCCTATAGCCATTCTCTCGGTTCTTAGCAAAATCCTAGAGAAAATAGTGGCATCTCAGACGATTGACTACTTTGCACGCTATGATCTCCTCTCAGACACCCAGCACAGCTTCAGAAAAGGGCACAGTACCACTATGGCTCTTCTCAAACTCTCCACCGACATACTGACCAACATGGATTCTGGAAAACTTACAGGTGCCATTTTTATTGACCTTACTAAGGCTTTTGACCTAGTGGATCAACCCCTGCTTCTCTCTACACTCCATAAACTCCATTTTTCAGCTCCTGTGGTAGACTGGTTCTGCAGCTATCTGTCAAATAGGACACAGGCAGTCAAATTTAACTCCTCCTTGTCAAAATCATCCACTATTAACATTGGGGTTCCTCAGGGTTCCATCCTTGGGCCCTTCGTTTTCTCAATTTTTATTAATCACGCTGCTGATGTCTTAAAATTCTGTTCGGCAATTCTCTACGCAGATGACCTGGTCATCTATACTAGTTTTTCTGGTATTGCCTGTATAAACTCACCGCTCACTTCTGACTTTAAGAAAATTCTGGACTGGCTATTGGACTACCAGCTTGTAGTTAATGAAAAGAAAACTAAGGACATGCTCTTTGGATCGGCACCGAAGATGAAAGCCTGTTCCAATATGCTGGAGGTTCTGCATCCAGGAGGATTTCTGCTGGAAAATGTTACTTTCTTTGAGTACCTTGGGATCTTGCTGGACCTATACCTGGACTTTAACCTACATATTAATTCCTCCTGCAAATCTGTAAACTCAAAGTTAGGAGTGGCTTACAAAACTAGCTACATGCTTACTCCCTCTGCGAGACTTGCTATTGTCCGTGGCATTCTGTTACCAACTCTTACTTATGGTGCCTCTATTCTCACCTCTGCCAATAAATCCTTCCTACTGAGATGGGATGTCACATATAACAATGTCTGTCGCTTTGCCTCCTTGTCACCTCAACTCAAACATCACTGCCTTCTGTATAACGATCTTAACTGGCTCTCTCCCATTGCCAGCAGACAATATTACCTGGGATCTCTCATGGACTCGATTATCCGGGATAAAACTCCATCCCTGCTGGCTGAGCTTCTTGTTCCTCAACCTTCCTCCCATGGCCGGCGATCTGCTGACGAATCCCTGCTCTTTGTCCCGAGATGTCGCACAGTTAAAGGCAGCGGGGCCTTCCAAAGTACTGCTCCCCGGTTGTGGAATGCTCTTCCACTCAACCTTCGGCTGTCACCGTCTCACCATAGCTTTAAACATGAATACCGACGCTATCTGCACCTTGCTGATACTAGCACTTGCTTTGACCCCACCTAAAATCCTTAGTGTCTCTATTAAGTCTACTTAGTCCCTCTTGTACTCTTCCTCTTCTCTAGGGTATGCCCTCTGTTTCTGTATTTATTTTAATAGTGTTGCCTCTGATTATTTATTATTCTTATTGTTATTATGCCAAATTGTTGCCATCATGATATATTGTCTGTTTTAGTTCCCTAATGTGTACTCCAACTTAATGTACTTTGTATAGCATTGCTGTGCTGTTTTCTCTTTTTTGTATGACCATACTTATGTATCCACACATTGTTATCTCTGTTACGTTATACTCTGCCAGGTCGTGCTGGAAAATAGTCATTTTATGGCTAGTGCACCTACCCGGTAAACAAAAACTAAATAAATAGTGTATTTACAGTACACACCAGCCAATTCTTACTATAAAAAGAACAATTACTCAATTAAAATGGTGGAAACATTACAAATCGAAACATTGTTTTGGATACTCCTATTTCTAAGAGGCAAAAAGATCTCCCAATTTGCCACCCTGTTCTGCTGCCGATTTTACCTTTTAAAACACGGTTCTTATTCTTTCAAAGGTAGTCAGTTGATTCCTTTCATAAAAGTATAAAATGCTGTCCTTTAACTTCTGCCACCACAGAACAAAGTATCTTTCTCCAGGTAACAAAAAAGCTAAAATTAAAAACCCTTCATCCATTAAAAACTATGATTAGATATGTCAAACCATGCCAATTTATTATGACATAAGAGTTGCTCATCATCAAGCGAATACAGTATGATGTCTTGCTCACCCAGAGGGAGAGATAGCATTGGTTGGACTACAGAAAAAATACTTTGAGCAAGAAACTCAAGCAGAAAAGGAAATGTCCTGTATTCTTAAGGAACAGAAAGAAAAAAGGGGGCGGGTGAGTAGATCACTACTGCAGCATAGGTCAGTGATGCTTTCCTTTTGTATTCTTGCTATTATGCCATATCACGTTTGGGGCTGAAGGGCTTTCCATTCCAGTACCAGTTGTATTAATTGGTTGGCTTCTGGGATACTCAAGATATGGGTATATTTATTTATGCAACATTTTAATGACTAGGAAAAGTCCAATTAAATACACAGAAAAAAACTTGTTTGCAGGAGCATTATTTTTATTACCATTGCTTAGCAGGTGATTGTAATTACATTTGGGTTGCTGTAGACAGGCAAGACACCTGTGGCAAATGGTTGCCATCTGGAATTTCTGGAGTGGTTCTCTGGTCACTACATAATAGAGCACCTGTTGGAGATGATTAGGCATTTCCGGAATAAGGGCTGTGACGTCTCATAGCTCAGTACTGTTTAATGTTGCTCCTGCCAAAGGAGTGAAAAGATACTTCCTTGTGTAGCTCCCACAAACCTATGTCCCTTTGTTAATCAAGATGTGAAAGTAATAGCTAAGGTAAATGTTTGTCAATTAAGTAGTCTGATACATTTAATAAGGAAAACATAAGGATACATTTGGCATCACTGTGGTCTAGTGGTTAGATCAGAAACTTAGGAACTAGGAGATTTCACGTTTAAACTCTGCTAGAGCCAAAATACTGTGTAACATTAGATAAGTTACTTAACCTCTCAGGGCCCCAGTCCACCCAGCTGTGGAAATGGTCAGAAGCAGGATCTCACTGGAAACAAGATATTGCATCTCAGCAGCTGAGCAATCTGTTGTAAAACAATTATAAAGGAAAAAGCAGGAAAAGAAGGACCGAATGGTGACTCTGTCATCTGGGGCTAGATTCACAAAAAATCACAAAGCACAGTGCACAAATTTGCATTTGCCCAGGTGACGAAGTGCACTATTTTCAATCGGATAGTGCACCTGCGCTATCCGATTGAGAATAGGGCTAGGTCGAGTCAGCAGTAACCCCAGTACCGCTAGCGCTACATGCAGCCTGGCGTATAGTTCCGCATTGAATAGCACAGCTGGAGGAGAGAGGTGGATTGAGCCTTTCTAAAGCCATACCAGAAAGGAGTGCTCCTCTGCCCTGATGGAGCTTACTTCCCTCAGACTCCCCCTTCCTGCTGCTTCATCATCTGGGGTGGGCAGTTGTTGCCTTTCTTAGTTTTACAGTCTCACTACCAGCTAGTTTTTTTTTATTTAATGTTTTTATCTCTCCGCCACCTGCATGCTGGCATCACCAAGGCATCCAGTCAGCTGCTGTCCTCTGTTACCTGTGCTTCAGTATGCCGGCCTTCCCCCATGAAGCCATGGTTTATCCCTGAGATGGGGACAAGGGCTCCTTCCTCGAACTTTCGTGTGCCGTCAGGAAGCCTTTGCCATGGGACAGGCAGGAGAGATCCAGAACGGTGCCAGGTGCTCTTTCATTCTGGCATGCAGGGGTCATTTTTCTGAGGTTGTTCTCCCTGCCCAAGGATGTCAGCACACGGGGAAATTAAGGGGTTATGCACACACACAAAGGCATGGTGGCATACCCGTATCTGGCTGATGTCCTAACCCTCCTTTGGTATCGCCTGATCTGAGCTACCACCTGTGGTCACCTAGGTGGCAATATAGCAGTGGAAACAACAATTCCCCTCCCCCCCAGCCGGTCCCCGAAGACCCCAAGTCTGCAACTGAACTCAGGTTGCCGGTGTTGCGAGTGGTAGCACTACCACTGCACCAACAGGCCGGCACTCCCGGCTAGTTTTAATGCTCATCCAAGTACCATTTAAACCTGTCAATAAGGACTGTGTTGCCCCTCCTGGAAAGATGCAGGCTGTCTGTCCAATGGGGCCCATATCCTCACAGGTTAGCTGACAGTCCTCAAAGTACAGTAGCTGTAGCCCTCCTCCATGCACCATGCACCATGCACCATGCCTTCAACCAGTTGTTAAAAGGCCTGTAGTGATTCTGGCAGAAAGTCCCATGCAGTGTACCTGAAGGCAGGGGAGCTGCAAGTCATATTTATGTGTTGGACCATTGGTCCAGATGATCCAGTGGAGCGCAAGGATCTAGGACAGGTCATGAGGGTAAGTCTCAAGAGCAAATCAGAAGGAACAGTTCCCTCCTATTACCTAGAGACAGCCAGTTTAATACACTGCAGAACTTATAGTGGGGAGTGTCGTAACAGCAGTTCAGTATCAGCCTGACTAGCTTGTTGTAAAGAACATCTAATTTAGCCAATCTGGACTTGGAGGCACCATGGGGGCAAGATACCCATGTAGTTGAAAAAAAGGAGTATCCTAGGCTGGATTTTTCTCTCTGCAGTCTTGGGGCAGCAAGGATTTGTTTCTGAATTGGAAGCCAATCTTTGGGCCAAGGCTTCTGACAGGTTTGTTGATGTGTGTGTTCCCTGTGAGGAGTGAGTTGACCCTGAAACTCAAATCTTTGTATTCACTAACCACTTCCAGGTGGATCTGTCTGTGGTAGCAGTGACCGAAGGAGCAGAGCTGGTGTAGCTTTTCAGTTGTGGGGCAGACCATAGCCCACAGTTAAAGTGTCAGCAGTCTTCTTGCATTGAGTTCTTCAAAATACTGTAGCTGTTTATCTGAAACTTGACCAAATATTAATAAGGCATAACGTTTAGCAAGAATACTTAATTTACTAGGCTGTTTCAGACTGAATTCCATTACCTGCATTACTAGCAACCTACAGTACGGTATCAGCTGTAGTCTGTGTTAGCCTCTCAGCAAACAGATCACCTTTGGCTATGAAATGCCTACCTTTAGTCTGTACTGTCTAGTTGTACTGTCGCGTGTGCCTTGATTTTCAGTTATGTTTGTTTTTTTAATCAAACGCATTGCTGTAAAAGGCCTCATGTATGTTTTTCAAAAGTAAATGTTGGCGGTCAAACTTTAAAGATGCATTTTTCTTAACTAAAGGCTGTTTTGGTCTACAAGATTACCTACTTGTTATGAAAATAGTCATTAAACGTTTTAGTGTTGTGATATTTTTAAACTCCTTACTTTAACTACTGATCCCGTCCTGGATGGATTCCATTTCCGTTGAAATTCTAAGAGAATTTTAACTTCAAATTGCTTTGTGGAGGAAAAATTATTTCTAGTACTGCATGATATATGTTTCTCTTTATTACCTGAGTTTTTATGCAAGGTGTAATCAGGAGCAGGGAAAAATCAACACCTTTCTAAAGAATTCTCCGGGAGTGATTTATGTTTTATTAATATTGTTTTCAATAACTTAGGAGTTTGATCACTCCCATGCCCTGTACTATCCCATCTACTTATATAATTATTATTTAAGGGAAAGGTTTGATAAATGCATGTAAAATACTGCTGAATAAACCCCTAAAAGCAGTGATGCATACCTTTCTTTTTTCTATATACATTTTTATGTTTTACACCCTGTTTTTCCCAGACCTGGGATCCTGGCAGACACGTACGTATGCGTGGAGGTGCACGCTGGGAATCAGCTTGGCCCCTTCACACCTTGCTATCACTACCGCCCCCACCCTCCTTAGCTCCCACCGACCTCCACCAGTGGGAGCTGAACTACAGGGGTGTGGCAACCACCCCTGGGAGGGGAGAGCTGCCTGGCGGCCGCTCGATCCCTTCCCTCCCTCCCACACCAGCTCCCTGAAGACCCAAGGTCTTTCCCGAACCTGGGTCGCCAGCGTAGCGTGAGGTAAGACGTCCAGCGCCTCAGCCCTCAGTGCCACCAGGCCGTCTTGATACATACCTATCTGAGGGGAATAGTAGCCGCCAGTGCTTCATACCATGTTTTTCACTGAAAACACTGAATATGGGTACTCAGTTTTAACTAAGTGCGCACACACAATCATGCATGTGCATGCATCCAACATAAGGGATCAAAACATCCATAACTAATCACAGTGTAATAATGAAGAGCTTTAAAATGAGAATGGCCTTCAGTGCATAGAAAACAAAACTCCTTTCTTTTATGTCTAACTGATTGTCCTGCATATTTTTTTTTTGGGGGGGGGAGTGGAAAGGGTGTTTGTTTTGCCTTTTTCACTGTTATAATATTTTTTTCTGTATTTTGTTATTTTGGTTCTTTCTTGTAATATTAATATAATCAATGCAGAAAATAAAATAATAAAAAAAAACTCCTGTTGTTAGTGAAATGGGAGGACACTCGCTCGATAACAAGCACCTGACCTCAAAAGCAGTCACTTTGTGCTATAGATGAACTTTTTCTCTTGTTATGTATTAACCATCATAAATAATGAGGCTACTAAAAAAAACAAAATACCTATGCCACACTGGCTAACACTTTGCTTGGCCATTTGGTATGGAGTGAAGTAGATGATGTTTGCATGGTGGAATTTATTACTGTTTTTTGGTTTTAATTTTGTTATTTAAGCTGGCCCAGTGGCGCTGAGGGCTGAGGTGCTGGTGTCTTACCTCACTCTACGCCGGTGACCCGTGTTCGGGAATGAGTGCGGGCCGCCTGGGGTTGGCAGGGGAGGAGAAGGATTGAGCATCCGATGGACTGCTCTCGCACCCCCCGTCGGAGGCTGGGGGACAGGGTGCCGCACCACAAGCTGGGGTGAAGTCGGGCCAGATGCCTGGAGGGAGCGCATGCGGACACATGCGCGCTCCTCTCCACTGGCAACATTGCGTGGCCCCAACTCCTGGGGAGAACAGGAGGAGAAAAAGCACTGCCATGCATAATGGCGGTGGGCGCCTTGCAGGCTCTGCCCTCGGCTAGCCACGGCACTGCCCACTAAATCTGGACTTGGTGGGGTTGGAGACCCCATGAAGCCCTACCCGAGGCAAGCCTGGGGTTCGGGTCAATGTTGGCTGGTAGATGCCGGGGGACGGGGCTGGGGGCGCCCTCCTGAGGACAAGCCATCAGTGGAAGGAGAGAAAAATGATAACTAAAAAAAAAATTTTTTTATTTAAGTGCAGAATCCATGGATAGTTTCAAGAGGGTTGGGATAAGGTTATGGTAAGAGTTATGTTATCTGGAAAGGGGGCGGCGCAATGTGTCAATTTAAATGCATGTGCGATGCATGGGGCAAACTAAATAGAGTAAAAGGGTTTCTGCATGTAAATTTCTATGTTTCTATTAGGAGAGAAGAGAACGAATGGCACCTTCTGCCAAATCACTGCCGTAGAAAACTCTGCAGACTGAAAAATAATAGATCTGCATCTTCATCTATGGCTTTTGTAGGCTTACATTTGATATAGAGTGATTCTTACAGTGTATCATTACTGTAAAAATGTGGGCGAAGAAAAAGCCCACGGGGAAAACAGTCCACAAGTTAAAGCGTTTTTCACAAAAGAATAATTGTATGTAGTATACTTTAGACTTGGGAAATGTTGCCTCCTGATGAAAGTGCAGCTATTCTTTCCTACACACACGTTGGCTTTAGCAGAACCTGCTCAGCTCCTGTTTCTCAGTTGCATACTTTAAAATGCACAGCACTAATCGGATTTCAGATTTTTAGTTTGTTAACATAACGGCCTGCCATGTTAGGAATGGCCAGTCACAGTTACCTACTGGATTGCTTAAATGTTTGGTTAAGACTTTTCATTAATGTGATTTACCTACAGTTTTTCATTGTGGTGTCACATTATTTTAGGTACCTCATGCTGGTGAAAGTGAGTTCTTGCCATTTTTGTAATTTATGCTGTGCCAGTATTTAGGTGGAAGGGATCACATATTGGCCCTGAAAAGGTGGCCAGCCTATCCTTTCCACTTCCCAGTTCCTCTGGCACACCCCCGCACTCTGCATGTAATGACATGAAGCAAGGGAGAGCACAGGGGCGAGCCCCTTTGAGGTCACTGGGGGCCAAATTTCATTATTATTTAATGTACAATGATGGCCAGTTGGAGATTAAAGAAGGCCACTGCTCGACTAACAAGGCCCATGTTAGTCGAGTGGTGGCCTTCTTTGATCTCCAACTGGCCATCGTTATGCATTAAATACTAATGAAATGTGGCCCCCGTTGACTTCAGTGGGGCTGGCCTCCACGCTCTTCCTTGCTTCTCGTCATTACGTGCTGAGCATGGGGGCATGCCAGAGGAATTGTGAAGTGGAAGAAATTAGCTGGCCACCTTGCCAGGGCCAGATTACGATCCCTTCCGCCTAAATACAGGCACATCTTGAAATTATAAAAATGACAAAGACTTTCACTGGCATAAGGTACCTAATAATGTAAGTGCTACCAGAAACTCGGAAAATCACTTCAAGTAGCATGAGGTTCTTTGTACTCTTTAGCTAAAGTTACTTCACATAGTTTAAAGGAATATCCCTGCCATCCCCTAGTAGGTAGCTTTTTTTTGTTTTGTTTTAACTAAAACAAGAAAAGGATTTTCCTTTGTAACTAAACATTTAAGAATGCATTACTTCTACACACAACAAGCATTTGTCAATGCTGAATGTTTCCTAGCATAGTGTATGTGGCAGGGGTGTATTTAAGTTACGAGTCTGTGTTCGCAAACTGCAACATAGCCTTATAACTTTGTTGTTTTTTAATATTTTTTTGCCATATTTTCAGCATAGGCTTCTTATGACCCCACCTCATGAACAATGGTGGAGAAAATTTTCAGCTCCTGCCCGAAGGTGATTTCACTGCGACTGCAAAATCACCTTCGGGATGCAAAACACATTTTGGCCAGGATTTGAAAAATGACACTTGTCAGTGTTGGAATTATGGGAGCTTGCCAGTTCTTAGCACCATTAGCTCCGAAGTGAGCCTCGGTAGTGCACACATCACTGCTGTTGAATTATAATGGGAAGGGGGGGCACAATTTTAAAGATAGGACCCTTATGGGCCCTCTAGCTCCCAAAGCTCATAAAAAGAAATTCCAACATTGACAGCTGTCATATTCATGAGGTGCTGTGAAGAAATGGCTTTGTTGAAAATCTGGGGTCAAAATATTACAAATTACCAAAGTTACGAGCCTGCATTCGCAAACTCCAACTTTGTTGTTTTTTAATATTTTTAAGCCAAATTTTCAACTTAGCCTTCTAATGACCCCACCTCATAAACAATGATGGAGAATATTTTCAACTCCTGCCCAAAAGGTGATTTCAAGCAGTGACCGCAAAATCCCCTTTTGGGGCAGATTTACCTAATGTCACTTGCACTGTTCATGAGATGGTGTCCTAAAAAAGGTATGTTGAAAATTTGGTGCAAAAATATTGATAAATGCCCAAGTTATGGTGCTAAGTTCAAAACCCCATTGAAATACATTGAGCTCCGTACCCGATTTCCTCAGTTTGCGGTCTGGCATTGAAGAATGAAGATCTTTCTGTAGTGTGGAGAAGATCACGGCGTCGGACCCCCACTGGGTAAGTAAGGGCTTGGGGGGGTGCTGAGTCAGAGGGTTGAGTGGGGGAACTAGCGGCGCAACAGACAACGATGGATGGTTTTCTGTTTTACAAGATTAAAAAAAAAAAGAAAACCCACAACAAAATGATGAGGGATGGTTTTCTGTAGTGCAGGTGATGACACTGTGGGATATGGCACCCCCAGTATCACTGTTACATATTTTGAGGGGAGACAGTAATAAAAAAAAAACAGGACAGGGAACGGAGGATCTTGGGTGGGACAGCATACAGAGGGAGGGAATGGGAGAGTTTTAGCTGTGACAGCCAGTGGGGCACAGCAACCAGAGAGCCACAGACACCATTGTTACCTTTATTGGGGGGGGGGTGCTGGGAGGGAGGATCAGCTGGGGGGAGCAGTAATAAAGGAAAAAACTAAACAGGATAGGTAAAGGAGGATCAGAGGTGGGATAGCACACAGAGGGAGGGAGCAGGAGGGTTTCAGCTCTGGCAGCCTGTGGTGCACAGCAGCCGGAGAGAGCCACATAAAGGGCAATCGAGTTGAGCCAAATATAGTGGTGGGGCCAGCGCCTCCCCTCACCCTTCAGTGCCTGCACCTTTGAGTAATGTACATAAAGCCATTCAGCTGCTTGCCGGCTGCTTTATCAACCCAAAACTCTTAATCTCTGCACTTGCAATTTCAAAGCCCCTCACCCATCTCCTAAACCTCTCTTTTGCCTCGGGCTCGGACCCTTAGGCCTGGAAATCTGCCTCAGTCATCCCTCTTCATAAAGTTGGGGAACCATCAAATCCTGGGAATTATAGGCCAGTCTCCCTCCTCCCAGCTCTAGCTAAGCTACAGGAATCCCTGGCACACTCCAGGCTGGTGGAATATCGCAATGTGAATAACCTCCTATCTTCACATCAGTCAGGCTTCAGGAAACAGCATTCCACCATCTCCTCTCTCCTGTGCATCACAAACCATATCCACACTGCCTCTGATCAAGGCCTCCTTACTGCCACAGTTTTCATCAACCTGGCAAAGGCCTTCAATTCCGTATCCCACCTGCTCCTCCTGTCAGAACCCGAAGCTGCAGGTCTTAGCCTTATCACCGTACAGTGGTTCAATTCCTACCTTCCAACAGGTCACAGTCTGTCAGAATCGCTGACGTCTCATCCCCACCCCTTCCTATCCTAGCAGGCGTTCCACAAGGTTCTGTCCTTGGTCCTATCCTCTTCTTCCTCTTTATCAATGACCTCCCCTCCTCCTGCTCTAAAACCAGCATACACAAGTATGCAGTCGACACTATCCTCTTTACCTCAGGCCCTTCTTTAGATGAAGTTCAAGCCATCCTCCAGTGTGACTTCAACAATATTTAACACTGGTTCAGACAAAACCAACTAAAATTAAACACGTACAAAACTGTATCTGTGCTATTTGGCACATTGCAGAAAGGCAGCAGATCCTACCACCCTTTCCCCATCATCTCCCTAGATGATACACTGCTAGACCAGGTCTGTAAATACAAGTACCCGGGTGTTTGGCTTGACCCCCACTTATCTTTCTCACCTCACACAGACGCAACCATCTCAAAGCTAAGCCCCAAACTTGCTGTGCTCTACCAGCACAGAGACTCTCTACCACTTCCTGCCAGAAGTCAAATCTTAATCAGAATGATCCTCCCGATTTTTGATTATGCGGATGTGGTTCACAGCACTGCCCCTGAAACCACCCTAACCAAACTAGACACCCTCTTGAACACTTTATGTCACTTCACTACCAACTCACCCCTTAGAACTCATCACTGTGATCAGTACTCCTTCCTAGATATTACTCCACTATCTCACCAGCGCCATATCCACTCTCTCAACCTCGTATCTAAATTCTGGTTTAACATGCTACCCACCTACTTGATGGACAGTCTCTCCCTGGCCCCGGAAACCCCTTATGTACTGAGGCACAGAAATAAAAGATTTTTTCTTATACCCCGTCCATCCACATCATCTGGAAAAGCTGCTTATGGAACAAACTTACCTCCTCCATTAGAAGCATGTCATCTCACATTGCTTGTCAGGCACAACTACGCCTCCTCCCAGCTGCCCCCTGCCACTGTCCCAGATGATTATGTTCTCCACGTTGCAGCTCCTACAATGACCTAGCCCTCGCTGCATGCACTTATTGTAGTGACACTGTTTTCCCAGTGTCTCATGTCCTGAAAATGCTATCAAGTTTGCCAATTACCTGTTAATTTTGACTGAATTGCTGTAACTGAGAACTGTAGCCTTTTTGTCCGAAAGACCTGAAATGTTTTGTCAAGCTTTGCTGTGTGCTGATTTCTGGTTGTATTTACTGCTTGTGGCCAAGTCTTTTGTATTTGTTTTTGTGTGTTCTCCTTCACCCCCCTCCCCAGGGTCGCACCTGGAAACGAGCCTTGGCTCAGTGTGCTTATCCTGGTCAACAAATGTTTAAATAAAAAAAAAAAAAAAATGAAAGTACTGAACCGCTCTCTCATTGGAGTGCTTCAGTCTTTTCAAGTACACAAAGTTAACGTCTATGAAACTGTGACCACCATCAGACTCTGCTTGCGTGGTCATTGGTATATCAGGGACAAGGCCAATGTAGATTGCTTTGCATTGGGCTAGCCTGTGACACACATCTGAAATGCTGTTCTCCAAAGAAAATGTTTCTTGTGCACGTGCAAGGAAACACAAAAATGGCACCGGTAATTTTTAAGATTTAAAACTGAAGAACTCATTTTCAAAAATTAAACAAAAATTATGTTTTTAAATGGCATAATATCAGTGTAGTATATGTCCCCAGATACTAACCACACTCACATTGCTAACTTATGAACAGTGACAGAACCTCAGTTTCACATTTTAGCTAATAAAAAACAAGCATTTGTCAATGCCGAATGTTGCTTGCTTGTATGTGCTGTTTAGGTATTTGGAAGTGATAGTTCCATGCCTTCCTCCCAAGACATCCACTGTGTCTTTCCGTTCAGTATTCAGAGGAGAGTGGGAGGGGCAAGGGCCACAGCAGTACAGCAGTTGCCAAGGGGGTGAAGAGGTGGACAATAGTCCATTCAAAGGCAAAAGAGTCCTGCAGGAGCTCACTAAATTGAAGGTGGACAAAGCGATGGAACCAGATGGCATATGCCCAAAGATATTAACAGAACTGCGAAGGGAGATAGCAGTATCTCTGGCAGCCATGTTCACTGAGTCATTCAACATGAGTGAATTGGAGGAGGGCACATGTGGTCCCTCTACACAAGTCCGGCAGCAGGGAGGAGGCAGGGAACAATAGGCTGTTCAGCCTCACCTCAGTAGTGGGGAAGATAATGGAGACATTGCTTAAAGAAAGGATAGTGGGGCATCTAGAAGCCGTCAGAGCCCAGGACCATAGACAACATGGATTCACAATGGGACATCATGTCAGATAAATCTGGTTGATTTCTTTGACTGGGTGACAAAGAAGTGAATCAGGGAGGGCAGTGGACAACACACCTGATTTCAGCAAGCCTTTGACACCATCCCATATAGGAGGCTGATAAACTAGCTGGGTAGGCTGGGCATGGGGAAAGGGTGGTAAACTGGGTTAGAAACTGGCTAACAGACAGGAGGCAGACAGTGGTGGTAAATGGTGTGCAGTCTAGGAAGGCAGGCGACCAGTGGAGTGCTGCAGGGATGGTCCTGGGGCCAGTTCTGTTCAATGTCTTCATTAGTAATATTGCAGAGCGTCTGAAGGGAATTTTTCACCAAATTTTCAACCTAGCCATTTAAGATCTCTGCTCATGAACAGTGTCACTGTGATTTTCTTAATGTGTCCCAAACATTGATTGCACACACCGAATGCGCCATTGTGCACTACATGCACGGAACGCATTTTGTGCGACATGTAAAAAATGACAGCTGTACTGCTCATAAGGAGGTGTGGTAAAATGGCAATGTTGAAAATCCAGAGTGCAAATATTAAAAATTTGTGAACTTATGGGCGTACATAGGAACTGTGCAACGCACGCTCGTAAAACAGTCATTTTTAGGAATTTTTTCACCAAATTTGCAACATAGACTATTTGGGAGCCCACCTTATGAGCACTGGCACTGTTGTTTCGTTAATCGGTCCCGAAAGGTGATTTCGCGCAGTGACTGTGAAATCACCCTTTGGGCCCGATTAATGCAATGACAGTTTAAGAATTCATGAGGAGGGGTCCCAGAAACCCCATGTTGAAAATTTGGTGCCAAAATTCCAAAAAATGCCTGAGATATGCATTAAAGTTAAAAAAAAAACAAAAAAACATATTTATTGCATTATACAGCTTACTGGCATTTCCTCAGTTCGTGATTGGCTTAGAAGAGTGCAGACATGTTTCGGTCCACGAAAATCGTCATGCCGAGCTCGAGGTAAGTATGTGGAGTGAGGGGTGTAGGAGGCAGGGTCGAAGATGGGTGGGTCTGGTGGGCAGGGAGATCGCCCGAGGAACTTTTTGTTTACAGGTATGTTTTTTTTTGTTTTTAAGGAAGACAGTGCGAGACATTTGCCACGCTGGGTGGGCTCCCAGCGTGGCAGCTGAAAACTGTTTGGGGGGTTGTGGAGCCAGCGAAGATTAGGCACCTGTCGGCCATGACAATTTTGCCATGCTGGGGTAGACTCCCAGCATGGCACCGCAAACTTTTGGGGGCGTGGAGCCGACAGGGGATTGGGTACCCCCATCAGCCATACAGTATGTGCGTGGGGGTGGAAGTGCATGAGCATGCAATATGCGTGCATGCGTGTGTGTGGAGGGAGGGGAGCGCTGCTCACTGAAGCAGAGCTCTCCCTTTCAGCTGTACAGCACTGCATTTTCAACTGCTGTCATAGACAGCTGCAGCGATCATTGAAGAACTGTGGCCGCGCCTGCAGACACACTGACTGAATTGGAAGACGGCTGCCACACCTCCCAAAGATTGGATGAGGGCACTATGTTTCTTGCACATGCGTGCAAGCAAACATAAAAAGGGAAGGGTCAAATATATCTGTTTTTCAGGAAGCTCAAGGAACAGTAGCTGCCCATTCTTATTTGATTCAGCATAAATGCTGCCTCTGGATCGCACGCGTTGGCTGTAATTAGGGGCTGCTTTTACCATTGCCAGATTTCACTACTGTCTTTGAAACTGAACATGTGAAATCAGCGATGTATCCCTGTCTTGTCTCAAATAGTCTTGTGCCCTCAGCCAGATCAGACACCTGCCACTGGTGCAGAATGCTACAGGTTGTCTCTTCACTATTTATTGATTTATTTATTTCAAAAGTTTCACCAGGAAAGACATACTGAGCTTTTAATAGCTTGTTTTAAGATGCATCCTAGGGGATTGGGGAAGTGGAATGTATAGTTAACATAATGTGCAATGAAAATACATGATGTAAGGTGCTGTAGTAATAAAAATACAGTAAAACAGAGTAACAATAAATTACAGTGCACAGTCACAGTTGGCAGGCAGATATTCAGGTTTACAAAACTAGACAAGATATAATGCAAATTAGACACAAGTGCTATACAATACAGAGGACAATGCCAGAAATAGGATTCACACCACAGGAGGTAGGCTCCAGAGCACAGTATTACCAAATGGAATAATTGATTGAGGCATAGTTAACCAGCTGGTGGGGGCGTAGAAGTTACTCACAGGCAGGGGCAGATATGTTAACAATAGGGGAGGAGGGAATACAAAGGCAAGGTTGTCTCTTCACTTCGGCACTCTGCATCTTATTCTTGTGGATTTTATTAGGAAAAAAAGCTCAGACATATTCTGATTAGCTAGCCCCCCCAACACATGTACTTGCCCACCCATGATGCTCTGTGCCAAGATTCAAACTTCTGATTGTATATGTGCATACAGAAACCACACAGATTGGAAAGTGTCCTCTTGTATCATCTATGCATCCTACGTATTCTTTCTGATCAGCATTTATTTATTTATTTAGTGATTCGGAAAAGACCTTTGAGCGCAAGCTCTTTTACAAAGGTTCCACGTCATAGATTACAAAACAAAGTACAATAGGAGAAAGCAAAGGTACATCACGATGAATGATACAGCTTGGATTCAGAATTTACAAAATAACTCAAAACATAGGTGCAAGTTAAAATAACAAGAAAAACACTTTATGAGGGTGGGGGTAAGCAGCCACAAAGTGCCTTGTCAGTAGTTCGTAGGGATGGGGATAGCTGGCAGTGGGGTGAAGAAAGGAGGTATGAGAGAGAGGTAGGTACTGCGGTGGAGGTGAAGGGTGGGGGGAAGAAGGGCGATAAGATATAGGGAGAAATGGGGGTGAGGGGAGGCTGAGTGGAGAAGACATGCTAGAGTAAATTGTGGGGTGTGAGGGGGTATGGTCAAGCAGCTTGCTTTAATAGTGACTGTTAAGGAAACTCACGAGACTGGGAGTTGGGGGAAGGGGAAGGTGGGGTGGCGGGTGCCGAAGGAGCATGATGCGAACTGATTGCTGAGGCAAGTTACGAGAAGGGACAGAGGGAGGGGGTACCTGAGGCCTGCCTAGTGCTTGCTGGGGGGGCAGAGAGAGCAGGTGTGGCTGGACTTAGGGGCAGGTGCACTTAGAGAGTGTTATTAGGTGCTGTTTAAGGTCAGTTTTGAATTGGGCCAGACAATTGGTGGCCAAGAGGTGTCCGGGGAGTTCATTCACCCACAGGGGGGCCTGGTAGGCAAATGCACGTTGCCCAAGTGAGGTGTAATGGAAGGGGATAGCCAAGGCCTCTCTAGTCCTCCGAACAACTTACTCAGCACTCCAAAACCTGTATTATCGGAAAAAATTCCTAGTCCGGGACACAATGCTTAATGCCAAATAGATTTATTCAGTCACACGGACCACAGGTATCCACACACAACAGAAACAAAAGCGCAAAACGCTCCCCAGCGCTTCGACTCACTAATGAGTGAGGTGTGATGGAAGGGGATAGCCAAGGCCTCTCTAGTCCTCCCCCTAGTGACCTGTAACGAGTTGGCCGCCGTGATCAAATTGCCTACACAAGGTAGTGTTTTACCCAATAGAGTCTTCTTTCCTAGGATGCACGTCTGGAGTTTGACCCAGTTTCTTAATGACTACCAGTTTGCACATTTGTACAGAGTATAGGTGTGAGTGCCACGCTCAGCATCCAGGGTGAGTCTGCAGACTTTGTTGAGTGCAGTCTGAACCCTCTTGAGCACTGTATCCATTGCCGGCCCGTAGATCACTAGCCCATAGTCAATAGTAGATATAATAGAACTATGGACTGAGAGGCGGAGGGCCCCCGGAGGAAGGTATTGCTTGTGCCTGTACAGGACACACATCTTGGTATTGATTGTCTTGACCAGAGGGTCAGTATGGTGCGCAAACGTGAGGGTATCATCTATTATGATCCTCAGATACTTGAACAAGTGGACTTGTTCCAGTGGCTCACTGCATGAGCTGGGGATGATGAGGGGGTGGTGCTTTTTTTTTTTTTTTTGTGGGTGCTGGATATAAGCATGGCCTTGGTCTTCTTGTAGTTTAATAGCAACTTATGACTACAGAACCAGTCCCCGAGTTTGGAGAAGGAGTTCTGCAGTTCAGATTGTAGGGCAACCTGAGATTTGCTGCTGTTCAGGAGCACAGCATCGTCTGCATATAGTATGAGTTTGGTGTCGCAGGTTGTGGGGAGGTCATTTAAGAAGAGGCTAAAGAGTAGGGGCCCCAGTATTGATCTCTGGGGTACCCCTAGTGATACCTCTCTTGTGCTGGATATTGTTTGCCCAATGTTGACACATTGATTTCTCTGTATCAGGTAGTCTTGGAACCAGTAAAGGGCATTGGGCGCCACACCCATGTTTTGCAGTTGGGCCAGTAACAGGGGGTGGTTAACTGTATTGAAGGCTTTGGTGAGGTTAATAAAGACAGACCCCACCAGTTTGCCTTCATCCAGGGCCTTATGTGCATAGTCCATATAGTCCAGCAGGGCAGTGGTGGTACTGTGATTTTGTCTGAAGCCATGCTGGTTGGGGCATAGTAGATTATACTTATTGAGGTAGTCGATGAGTTGACCCACCACAATCTTTTCCAGTGCCTTGGACAGGGGGGAGAGGATCGAGATGGGTCTGTAGTTGGCAGCTAGAGACTTGTCACCTCCTTTATGCACTGGCGTTAACTAGGTCCTGCTTCCAAACCACCGGGAATTGGGCAAGGGCCAGGGACTTATTGTACAGCGTGGTAATGGGCACTATAAGAACATCCAGGGTGAGGGATAGAAGTTTCATGTCTATCCCATCACTGCCCAGTCTGGTCTTACCTAGTACTTTCTTGACCATAGTTAGGGCCTCCTTCACCGTCATCCTTTTAAAGTAGAAGGTCGGGTGAGAACACTCGGTAGATACGTTGTTAGAATGGTTCAAACCAGGTTGAAAATAGGCAGGTGGTAGCACTAGGGTAAGATCAGTGAAGGCCTTATTGAACGCTTCCGCAATAGCTAGAGGGTCTGTAGTGGGGTGTTACTGATACTGAGTAGCTGAGGGTGCTTCTTGTCCTCCTTTCCAAGGATGCTTTTGATGTTATCCCAGAATCTTTTCCCATCACCTCAAGAATTGCAAAGCTGGGCCTTATGATAGTTGGTTTTGGTGAGCAGTATTAGCTTGGTGCAGCAGTTCCTGGCCATTCTGTAACACTGGTAGTCATGCTTGCTACCTGTGTCTCTGGCCTTCTCCCAGAGTGTGTCCCTTTCTTCCAGGTGGGAGAGGAGCTCCCCATCAATCTAGCCATTTGCCTACCCCCGAATGTTTCTTTTCGTGAGTGGGACATAGATGTCACAGATGAAGCTAAAGCCCTTAATGAAGTAACTGAGGGACTGATCAAGGGTAGGCACCAGGTCCATAGGAGTCCAGTCATGTAGGGCAAGGGCTGATTTGAGGGCTCCAAGTTTACCCTTCCTCAAGACCCTGCTTTCAGTGAGGATGGGTGGGCTTTTGGTAAATTTATTAGACCACAGGAAGGTGATTGGGGAGTGGTCACTTAGCATGTCTGGGAGAACCTTGATCTCAGAGATGCGGGATAGTGAGCATGCTAGGACCTAGTCAAGGAGGGTACTGTTTCCTATCTTATAGTTCTGCCTGGTGGGGCAGGTGACAAGTGTCAGGTTGGAGGTGGCTATCGGATCCCTGAAAGGGGCAGCCTCCATTCCATCCCAGTTTATGTTAAAGTCCTTGGTAATAAAGAACTCCATCCCCTTTGGAAGGGTGCTGATAATGTCCATAATTGTGGGAAGACCTGCTGTGGCTTTCTTGGGGGGTAGGTAGATTGTGGCAAGGATGAGAGTTTTGCCATTCTGACTAACCTGAGCCTTTATCGGTATTATCTCATGGTTCTCAGCCACCCTGGTTCTAGGGAGGATGGAGCACTGCAGAGAGTCCCTGGCATAGATGAGGCGTCCCCTGCCTCTCTTGCCTATTCTATCAATCCTGTGTGCTTAGAAGCCTTTGAGGGCAACTTCGCTATCTTTAATCCTACTGGTCAACCAGGTCTCTGTTAGGCAAAGGATGTCGGGGGTATGGAGGGCCATCCATGCCTGTAGTTGGTCAAATTTTGCGGTTAAACTGCAGATGTTCAGTGAGGCTATTTTTAGGCCTTTAACCATATGAACACCAGGGCCCGTTGAAGTGAGTGGGCCTGAGTTTGGGTGAATGACGCCAGAGAGGAGCAGGAGCATAAAGATGACCTTTCTGGCAGAAAGGTTTTTGCTAAATTTGGCTCGTACCTCCTGCCGCTGAGGCTTCTGGTGATTCAGGTGGTTAGACACCTGTTTAATTATTAGGGTATAGCTAACCGTTACTACCCCTATGCTAGGGGAGGGCATATGGCTACCCATGTTTGTAGGGTAAGGCCAAGTGAGTCGCTGCCCACAGCCAAGTGAGGCAGTTTCTGAAGGTACGTTTGACAGCCATGCACTACCCAGTAGTGGTTCAGAGGAAGGTAGCAGCGGCCCAGCTAGGCATCTGGTGCCTGCTGTACCAAGCTAGGTAGCAAGGAGCAGAAGGAGATAGCACCCCTTGATAGGGGACATGGCAGCTTGATTCAGTCATCAAGCCTGACACACTGGTGCCAAAGTGAGGCTGTACAGTTAACCACTATACTTGGTGGGTAACGAACAGGCAGTACAGCTTTAAGAGAGCTGTTGGCAGTTTGTAGCTGAAGTGGGTGGAATTAGCAAGGGTGGGCATGACTACTGTGTATTTAAATCAGTTCACCTCTTTCCGTTCACCATGGCAATAGTTCTTAAAATGTATCTGCACTTAGCATACAAGCAATTCACTTACATAGGACAGTCGAGCAGAGATGCCACATCACATTTCCAGTTGAGTCCTGCTTTTGTTTCGGACAGCTTGATGTTTCCCAGTACCACTAGTACATTGATGATCTCTGTGTGGTTCCATGTAGTATAAGCCTGTGATTGGAGCCTAGAATTCCCAACAAACCTGTTTAATTTTGGTATCATTTGCAACCATCATGACCAAAGAGTATGTGGTACTTAGATACAGGATACTTTCAGTTTTAATTTCATACTTCATATGTGGTCTGCTCCTTTGATGGCATGTTGTGACTTATCTGTACCAGCTGATTTTGGATACTTGAGTATTTGCATGGATCCCTCCCTAGTGAGGTTACAACAGTGTGCAGGGTAACAAAATGATGTACTAACCATATGGTGACACCCTGCATAACAGTGCTTTTAAAAAAAATATATGGCCAAATACAGTTGGGGTGGGAGATGTGCCTAACATATTTCAATTTCTTTCCATAAAGGTTGTTATTCTCCTTAGGCAGCACGGGTGGCTTCTCAGCCCTGTCCCCATGCACTGTAGCCATCATGTACTTCCTGTCAGTCAGGGTCCCCTCCCCCCCCCCGTTGATTTCTCCACGCAGTAGGGCTGGGAAGGAAGGCCATCCTTCCCCTCCCAGGTTGCATATCCAGATGTGCCCTGGACCAGAGTGACAGAGCAGGCCACCGCATGACAGGCAGGGCTTCACGGAACCCATCCTCCATTTCTTCCTCCTGTTTTCTCCTTGGGCTCAGGGATGTTCAGTGAGCACGATGTGCAGGCTGCATCTCTGCTGAGGTGCATCCAGTGCTCTGTACGGGGGATCCCGCCTTGCTGCGTGACTGACTCGTGCTGCCACCCAGATACCTGCAGGTGACAGTCAACAGCAAGCCACAGAAACCCTCTCCCTAAGGGGGGAGAGCAGTCCTATGTACGCACAATCCTTCCTCATCCGGCCAGACCCCAAGTGACTTGCATCTGTTTCCGAACCTGGGTGACCAGCGTGGTAGGAGGTGAGGTGCCCAGTGTCTCGGCACTTCACGCTGCTGGGCCGGCTCAGTATATTTCAGTTTCATTAAACGATAACAGCATAAAATCAGGCTATCCAGCACATTTGCTACATCTGTCTATCTGTCTGTACATCTCTCTGTCTGTCTATCTATACTGTATACTACCCTTTCATCTCCCTTTCCTGTTCTCTCTCTCTCTCTCTCCCTCCCTTCCCCCTGGATCCACCTTGAAGCACTCAAGGGCCTCCATCCCCTGACCCTTCCTCATCCTCCCTCCACCTCCTCCCTTTCCTCTGCTTCACACAAGTATCTCATAGGCTCCTTGAAGCTTCTTGTCTCCTTGCTGTTTATTGTAGTTTGTGACACTGAGCTCAGTCCTGGCCCTGCTGTGCCATCCCCCCTCATCTCCCAAAAGGTTTGAGGGTAGCTGATGTCAATCACTGCAGTCTCCTCCCCAAAACTGACCTTCTGCCAGTTGCTCACAGTTAACCTTAAACCTGATGTGCTGGTAATCTTGGCGTTACCCCAGGACCCCAGATACTGCTGTTGTCATCCCAGGTTTCTCTATCATCAGACAGGATAGTGCGAAGAGGGGCGGTGGAATAGCTATCTACATTACCTCTCACATCCAGTTTGAACCTGTGCTGTCAGTCACATCTGTTTCTGCCTATTAGGTGCACCTCCTCAAACATTCCCTCCTCTCCTCAGTCCCCATGATGACTTTAGTCTCAGTTGGCTCTCCCTATCCCACTAAACATTCTGCGAAAATGTAAAGTCCCTGCTACTCTCCCAGCTGATCTCTGACCCCACACTGCTCAACCACAAGTCCCTTAAATATTCCCTCCTGGATTGGGTCCTCTCCTCTCGCCCCCACCATATTGTGGATGTTGGCACTGTTCCCAGTGCTCTCAATGACCACCATATGGTCTGCAGTGTGCGCAAGTTACATCGGCCCTTATCTCCCCCAAAAATTCATCCAGATTTAACCTTTCTGATCTGTGGACCTGTCCTCCCTTCATTGTCATCTGATGGCTACTGACTGGGCCCCCATTTTAGCTGCTAACAACATCATCACCACCCTTGAGTTTAATTCCCAAGTTCATGACTGTCTGGGACCACCATACACCCTTGAGAAATATGAGGATCTGAGATTTGCACCTCCCCTGGATCTCTGTGGAGTTGCTGGCCTGTCACCAAGTGTGAGAGCATGCCCGACAAACCTACAAGTCCACTAACTCCCCTTCTAACCTTACTTAGACAGGGCCTTCCAAAAAAGCCTGCACCAGTGCTACTAGCCAAAGCCCAATTACTTTGCATCCACTCTCCAGACAAACCTTATCCATAAGTTCTGGCATATCATTCACACCCTCTTCTCCTCTCCGTCGCAGCCCCCTCCACCATTCCTCAAGGTGGGTGATATCCCTGTCACAGACCCTGCTGCAATTGCCTCACCTTTCTATTTCCTTTTTGCCTCCTGTGCCCATTCCTTACTTTTAGTTAGTTAGTTATTGAAAACTTCGGAGATTACCTTTGAGCACAAGTGGACATCAATTGGGGCATTCCTCTGAGGTACGAGGACCCCTTTCAGGTGACTCTGCCAGTCCCTCCCTTCAGGCAAGGCCTCCTGCACAGTTACATAGCCCAGGCTGAGGTACTTGAGACCCTGAGTCTTGTCCCCATCTAGGGCTTCACCACTTTATAGAGGTTGCCCATAGTCATAGGCCCTGAGAGGCCACTAATATAGGAGCAACACAGGGAGTTTGTTGGTGCCCTAAATTGCTTTCATAGAAAATCTGAAAGGCCCAGTTTAGGCCCTTCTCCTGGCACCAACAGCCCCTTAGTTTAGTGCTGCATTTCCATCAGTGTCCTCCACAGAGAGCAATGAATCATCCTGCCACCTGTCTTCAGCTGCTGAGTATGTTCTGTACCAGCGATTCTTGGTGGAGATCCTCCATGCCCTTGATCTAGGCTCATACACAAGCCACGCTCTCGCAGCCCTGCCTCTGGGAATCCTAGTGACAACGCAGTTGCCACCATCTGTGGCCTAGAGCCTTTGAGGAGGCATCAGGGGCAATGTGGAGGCATCCCGTCTCTTGTTCACCTACCCCCCCAGACATCCTTTGGTATTGGGCCCTTACAGGGTCTGCAGGTACGGTACTTCACTCTTCTTCAGGGCTTGAGGTACTGCAGTCTCTGTTGGTGCCTCATCACTTCATTTGTGATTGCCCTCCAGAGGCAGACTTTGCTCTGATGGCTGCCCTTTACACTGAGGTTTTTACCTCATGACACAGACCCATGTGCACCTCTGCACACCAGCCACATCTGGTGACCTTCAGTCGTTGCCTGTGGTTGCAGCTAAGTCAGCTTTTAGCTGTCATGCCTCAAAGCAAGTCAGTCAGGTAAGCCACTGGTCTTTCTGCTTCAGGCCTGGAGGTAGCTTGGTACCAGTCAAGGGCATTTTATGAGCCATGGAGATAGAAATGTAGAATTTGTTAGCAAAAAAGGACCACTTGTCCCACCTAGTCTGTACAAATGATCCCATCCTAGTCCGTTTCTGCAGACCTTAACTGTTCTCTGGCAACCTGCCCTTCTTCCTGCCTATTTACTAATATTCCCCTATGTCTAGCTCATTCATGCTTGAAGCCCCTAACTGTTTTCACCTTCACTACTTTTGCTGGCAGTCTGTTGCAGGCATCCACCACTCTTTCAGTGAAGCAGTACTTCCTCACATCCCTCTAAAACTACTTCCCCTCTTCCAGCTTCATTGCATACCTTCTGATTCTGGTGCTCTTTCTCAGTTGAAAGAGATTCCCCTGTTGTACCTTGTTCACATATTACACAATCTGCAGAGACCTTTTGGTACCATGTATTCCTGCTTACAGCAGAACCAGCCAAAATGTCATGGTGATTTGCATATATATCCAATGAGACTTTGCATTATGGGAGTATGTGTGATTCTGTATTTCTTTCAAACCTGGCTTTGCAGTCAATGCCTTTTTTGGGTAACCCTTACCTCAGTGCTTTTGTGCTGTAGTTCTTTCTCTTTGTAGCTTATTTTATGTGTATATATTATATTTAGGGTTGCGTAGGCTGTTTATTGTTAAACTGCAGATTTTGCATCTTAATAACTTTGATGAAATAGCCAAAATTTGGCATGCACAGTCAGGCTGTCAGAGTCTCAAGACTTGGAAGGTTTCACGACAGCATCCTCTGTGAGTTTTGAGATACAGAGTGCCAAACAATATAAAAAAGTTACACTTTTTCCCCTATACTTAACATGGAGAGTTTTGCTCTTATGTACAGGATACACAATATTGAATTGCACAAAACTTTCTGGGCACATGTGTTCTGTGCTGAGGTAGTGCCTTTCAAAGGTTTGGTAAAAAATAATGTGAAACGGTTCCTGAGTTATAAGTGGATTATAAGGATTTTAAGAATAGCTGACGCATACGAACTAGAAATTTCTGGAAGGTATATTATGTACAGGAGTGCCAAAAATAGGCTGCAGTGAATTTCCCAGCCCCTAAAGCATCAGCTGTTGAGGAGTATCACTTCTAAGTTGTCTCTGTGTATTTGGTAGCCAGACATTTTAACAAACGGGTCTGTCACGAGCATCTACTCATTTAACTATCTGCACTTCTGGAAAGCACCTTTCTCTGTCAATATGTTTATATGTTGATTAATTAATTTAGTTAGTTATTAACTTTTACCATGTATACTGAAACTGTGGAGATGACTACAAAGAATGGCTACAGAGGAGCAATTCAGTAAATAACACTAATACCACATATAGAGTTCTTTTTTTCTATTTAACAGCATCTGACATTTTACAGAAATAGTTACTGTCAAAGGAATTTGAATGAAATTTTTGTACAGAGGGGAAGACCAGCTAGTGACCCCACCTTGCGTTTTAGCTGTTTCAAATAGTTTATGAATCTTTTTTTTTCTTTTTGACCTGCTAGAACTGTATTCATGACCCACTGAGTCTTATCGGTCATGTTTATCAAGTTTTGATATGTTGAATTTATCTTTGTAATGTTACAAACATGTTTCTCATAAGTTACTGTATCACCGATGGTTGATGGCTTTTTTATCCTTGAGTGCTGAAAATTCTAATACAATATTTTGAATACAAACTGATGTATCATCTCCAACAGTGGGGGTAAAATTGTTTGTGGCTCAGCTACTGATATTAGCGGGTAGTCTGCATATGTGATTATACTAATCCTTAGTTTCAGTGTGTGCTTCTTGTATCCTCTCGTTACATGGAAACATAAGATTTGTTGGCAGAAAAGGATCATTGGGCCCAATCAACATATGAACATACGAAACTACCAGCAGATAAAGGCCTATCGGTCTGTCTAGTCTGCTCGAGTGTCCAGCACTTCAGTCTTTCAGACTGCAGCTGCCCCCCTCCCCTTGCCTCCCCCCAGTTGATTTTGTCCATGTATCCTTCACTTCCACCCTACCCCCACAGTTTGAACCCTCCCTCTGAATCTGTCCCACCCCCTTTTGAAGCTGCCCACCATCCTCATTGATATCACCACCGGCAGTGCATTCCACCCTGCCACCACCCTTTCGGTGAAATAGTGCCTCCTCATTTCTCTCCTGAATCTGCCTCCTTCCAACTTCAGACTGTGCCCCCTGGTTTCCCTTCTACCTTTTTAATTTGAAAATATTTCCAGTGCTTACTCATGTACTTGAACGTCTCAATCATATCCCCTCTCCCCCTTCTATCCTGCAGGGAATACATATTGAGCTCTCTCAGTCTCTCCTCATAAAATTTATCTCCAATCCCAGGATCATTTTTGTTGCCCAACGCTATACCCCTTCCAACAGATTGATGTTGTTTTTCAAGTAGGGGTGCCAGTACTGCACTCAGTACTCCAAGTATGGCCTCACCAGGGATCTGTACAGGGGCAGGATGACTTCCCATCTCCTAGAGGTAATTCTCCTTGCGTTGCACCCTAGTATTCTGTTGGCCTTTGCCGCTGCCTTCCTGTACTGGGCTGAGTGGTTAATTTCTCCTGTCACTAGTACACCCAGATCCTTCTCCTCCTTTGACTTGGATAACTGCACTCACTCCAACCAGTAACTATTTCTGGGGTTCCTGTCTCCCAAGTGCATGACTTTGCACTTCTTGGCATTGAACCCAAGTTGCCATGTGTTAAGAGTCTAACAATTAGACCATTCCTCCAGTTTTGTCAAATCCTGCTCGAGTACTGTACCGCCTTCCCCTCCATCAACCTCCGCACAGATCTTGGTGTCATCAGCGAAGAGACTTATCTTACTCTTTAGCCCTTCTGCGATGTTAGCAATGAAAATGTTAAACAGCACTGGTCCCAGCACTGAGCCCTGTGGGACCCCACTTGCTACTGCCCTGGGCTCAGATACCTCACCCCCCTACTACCTTCCACTTTCTATCCTGCAACCAGCTCCTGACCCATGTAACCAGTTTCCTCCCTGCTCCCAGGTTGCTCAGTTTGCTGGTCATCCTACCATGCGGCACTGAATCAAAGGTCTTGCTGAAGTCCAGGTATAGGATGTCCACCTCATGACCCTTGTCCAGTACCTGCGTCACCCAATTGAAAAAGTCCACCGGCTTCATCTGGCAGGATCTGCTAGAGATAAACCCATGCTGTCTGCTGTCCTGGAGATCATTATCCTCCAGAAATTTTACCAGCCTTTCCTTGAGGATAGCCTCCATTAGCTTTTCCACAGTTGAGGTTAGGCTGACTAGTCTGTAGTTTCCCTGGTTCCTCTTTGGGCCCACTCTTATGGAGGTGCACCACATGCACCACCCTCCAGTCCCTGGGTGTGCATCCCGTTTCCAGAGAGGTGTTGAACAGGTCTGCCAATAGCCCTGCCAGGACTACTGCCAACTCTCTCAGTACTCTAGGATGAATTCCATCTGGCCCAGGTGCCTTATCAACCCTCAGGGACTTAAGGCCCTCCAACATCCTTCCCTCTGTGATTTCCCCATCTGTGATCTCCTTCCCCTACCCCCACCCTGCCCTTCCCTTTAGGTACATGCCCGTCCCTCTCCTTGGTGAATACCGAGCAGAAGAACTTGTTGACTACTTCTGCCTGCTCTGCCCCCTTTTCTGCCCACCCACTGCCATTCTTGATCCTAACAATCTGATCTTTACTCTTTCTCTTCTCCCTTATATACCTGAAGAAATCCTTTTCAGCTTATTTGATCCCCTGAGCCAGCCTCAGTTCTCTCGACACCTTCACTGCCCTTACTGCTCTGCTCACTTCCCTGGATTTCCTCAGATGTCGATAGGGAGAAGGGCAGGGGTAAATGGAGAAAGTGACAAATGCAATAAGGACAGGGATGGGGCAAAAAGGGGTAAGGCCATCAAGAAATGGAGGGTAATGAGTACCAATGCCCATAGTCTGGGCAACAAGCTCTCTGAACTGGTGGCCTTGATGGAAGGGGGATGCCTGTATATTGTAACAGTCACAGAAACATGGCACACAGAGAACCATGACAGGGATGTTAACATACCAGGGTACACAACCTACAGGAGAGACAGGGAGGGGAGAAAAGGAGGTCTCTATGTAAGGGAAGGGATAAAACCAACTGAACAAAAGAGTAAACAGGAAGGAGGAGAAGAGGCACTTTGGGTCACCTTAGAGACTGGAAATGGCACCACAATCTGCACAGGGGTTGTATACAGACCCCCATGTCAGGGGGAGGGAATGGACAAGGATATGATAGAAGGCATCCTTAGGATGGCAGAGAAAGGGAAGTTACTGTTGATGGGGGACCTGAATATGCCAGATGTTAACTGGAGCACCTTTGCTGCAGCCACATCCAAAAATAGGGCCATTCCCTTCAGGTGGCATGCCTCAGACAGCTAGTTTTGGAACCCACTCATGAGGGAGCAATCTTAGACCTCATACTCTCAAATGGGGACAGTGAGAGGATCTCAGATCTAGAAGTGGGTAGTCATCTGGGAACAAGTGACCACCAAACAGTGTGGTTCATGATAAACTCGGCTACAGAGTCAAGCCATACAAAAGTGAGGGTTCTGGACTTCAAGAGGGTTGACTTTGGCAAGATGGGAGAGTGCCTTAGAAAAGAACTAGCAAACAGGCTAGAAGGAGGGGTGGAGCAACAATGGGGAAACATCAAAACTGCCATCACAGAGGCAACAAGCCTTTGTGTGAAGCAAATAAACAAATCAAAACAAAAGAAAAAGCAACTCTGGTTCTCAAAAGAGGTGGCAGTGAAGGTTAGGGAGAAAAAGATAGCATTTAGGAAATATAAGGAAACACAGAAGAAGCAGGACAGAGGACTGTACTAGTTAAGGCAGAAGGAAGCAGGGAGGCTAGTCAGAATAGCAAAGGCCCAAACTGAGGAAAAGATAGCCAACTCGGTTAAGAAGGGGATAAAACTTTTATAGGTATATCAGGGAGCGTAGAAAGACAAAGGGAGGGATAGTGAGGCTGAATAGAATGGGTGGGCAGAGAGGGACAGTGAAAAAGCAGGGATGCTGAACGAATACTTCTGCTCAGTATTCACAAAAGAGGAGGAGGGGAGGTGCCTAATCCAATTAACAGAAGTACTCTGGATAGAGGGGTCGATCCCAGTCCTTTCACAGAAGAAAGGGCTCTGAAAGAACTCCACAGACTGAAGGTGGACAAAGCAATGGTGCCTGATGGAATTCACCCCAGAATTCTAAAAGAATTAAGGAGAGAACTAGTGACACCACTGACTACCCTTTTTAACAAATCATGGGAGGATGGTGTGGTACCTGAGGACTGGAGGAAGGCGGAGGTGATTCTCCTTCACAAAAGTGGGAGCAAGACAGAGGCAGGAAACTACAGACCTGTCAGTTTGAATTCTGTGGTAGGGAAAGTGATGGGATCACTTCTGAAGGAAAGAACTGTTGAGTACCTAGAGGCCAGTGGGCACAGGACCCAAGACAGCATGGTTCACAGTGGGAAGGTCATGTCAGATGAATCTAATTGATTTCTTTGACTGGGTGACCAAAGTAGTAGACCAGGGAGGGGCTGTGGACATTACCTACCTAGACTTTAGCAAGGCATTTGACACAGTCCCACACAAAAGATTAATAGTCAAACTAACCAGCCTGGGAGTGGGTCCCAGGATGGTAGCCTGGGTAAAACATTGGCTGGATAACAGGACACAGAAGGTAATTGTAAATGGAGTCCACTCTGAAGAAAGAGGGGCACCACAAGGTTCAGTACTGGGTCCAGTCCTTTTTAATGTCTTTATAAGTGACATTGCAGAGGAACTTGAAGGAAAAGTATGCCTTTTTGCAGATGACACAAAGATCTGCAACAGGGTTGATACACAAGGAGGTGTGGAAAGGGTGAGAAGGGACTTAGCAAGGTTGGGGAATGGTCAGAAGTATGGCAGCTTGGATTCAATGCAAGAAGTGCAGAATAATGCACCTGGGAAACAAAACCCAGGGGAAGAGTACACGGGGGGGGGGGGGTAGTAACAACAACAAAAATGGAAAGGGACCTGAGGGTAATCATATCAGATGACCTTAAGGTAAGCAAGCAATGTGAGAAGGCAGTAGGGAGGGCTGGGGTCTACTGGGATGTATAGGGAGAGGCATCACCAGCAGAAAACAGGAAGTTGTTATCCCTCCATACAGACAGTTGGCGAGACCCCATCTGGAGTACTGCATCCAGTTCTGGAGACCCCATCTCCGCAAGGACATAGACAGGATAGAGGCAGTCCAGAGGAGGGCAACTAAAATGGTGCAGGGTCTGCAAGAGAAGCCATACGAGGAGAGACTTAAGGAGCTTAATATGTATACCCTTGAGGAAAGGAGGGAGAGGGGGACATGATAGAAACTTTTAAGTACCTCAGTGGAATCAACAAAGTCCAAGTGGGTAGCATCTTTCAGATGTGCAAGAACAAGGGGACACAATTTGAAGATAGAGTGGAGACGGCTCAGGGGTAATGTGAGGAAGTATTTTTTCACAGAGAGGATGGTGGACACATTGAACAGCCTTCCTGAGGAGGTTGTGGGGTCTAAAACTGTGGGAGAATTGAAGAATGCATGGGACAGACTTAAGGCAATTTTTGTGGGGGGTAGGAAGAAATAGGGTGTTGGTTAAATAGGATTTGCAGCTTATCCTGTAGGTAGGGAAATGGGCAGACTTGGTGGGTCAAGCGGTCCTTATCTGCCGTCAAAGTCTATGTTTCTATGTAAGTCCTCCCAGTCCTCTTCCCTGTTGCATCTTTTGTAGGTTCTAAATGCAGTTCTCTTTTCCCTCACCCTCTCCCCTACTTCCTTGTTCATCCAGCTCAGCTTCTTGGTCCTGGATTTCTTGCTCTGGCTCGTGACATATTTCCACGCTTTTGTCAGTTTTAACCCTAACTAGTGCATTAACGAAGTTTTTTGCAAAGAATATGTATACACACACACACACTGTATATTACATGGATAGGACTTTTGCACCATAGGAACCATTACTGTCTATTTCTCTGTATGCCTCGCCAGCTAAAGTTGTTTACATCCCAATTAAAGCTATATACCCCCCGATTAAGGCTGTATACCTACAGAGGTGCAGTAAAACCTACCAGGATGAAGCCCAATTCTGCAGTGTTCTGCTGCAGAGTTACTGCAGCAAACAAGGCAGTTTCAGTAGGGGTTAATCCCTTTTGTGATGCAGGAAACTGTGACACTGCATTTCATCCTTGCAGGCTCCACTGTACACAGACTACACTATGGGAACCCACCCCAGCAGAACAGTAAGGAATAACATGGGGTAAAAACACCATCCCCCCACGCAGACCTGTAGCAGGGAATAGCGTGGGAACCCTCCCCAAGATACCCGATGGCTGCAGGGAGATATAGCACATACCTAAAAATAAGTCAGCTGGGGTAACATACAAGATGCCCCTCCTTTCTTATACTTACCAATAGCCATGTCCCTTGATACTCCTGCTCTCTCCTCGAATGCCATGTCCTCCAAACTGCCACTGCCTTCTACAAACCCGAGGTCACAAATCCACCGTCTCCATAGGCCCTGATGATACACCCACTTCCAGTCACAGACCATGCTGCCAACCACAGACCATGCTCCAAACCAACCACGCACTGCGGAGCTGCTCTAAAACCACTGCACACCGCCACAATCCATGACCCTACTAAAGAACAAAAGGATGACCTGCCACAGACCCCCCCCCTTTTATAGGGGAACCCTTCACTAGGGAAACACAGAACAGCTGAAAGAGAGAACCCATTACCAAAATGCCACTACACTACAGAAACACATGGAGCCAGAAATGACAAAGCAAACCTCAAAACAGCCCCAACCATGGCTCAGCAGGAAACCGACCTGGTCCTACATAAGGTAACGTTACCAAACATCCTCTTCACCATGTATTATATAAAACAAATGGTGGTAGGGTATGTATGGTATACAAGGCCGTATACCTATCTTGGGGGACTAATTAGATAATAAAGCCACTTGCCCATTGGGCTTGTGGCCTTATTGTCTAACAAGCCCTCTCGGTGGGTGTAATTGCTTGTATATCACATATACCCAACATTTATTCTCTCTCTATTTTTTAACAGTGTTTCCTCAGTTTTTCTTGCCTGTAAGTCTGTACCACTATACCCATAAGAAGAGCCTTGAGTCAGCTGCCCAAAATGGTGTATGAGCTACAGCTGTAGCCTATATTGTCTAACTGGTCATAAACTGATCAGCATGGGCCAGTAAATCATTTGATGTTCAGAGCCGTGCAGTAGATTTTATTATTAATTTTGTATTTTTTTGCAAGTCGGATTTACAACCTTTGAGTCAGGGACTCATTTACAAAGGCACCTTGTCGCTGGGAGGATAGACATGGTTACAGTGTGAGATACAACAGTGGTAACATACAGGTGCAATACAGATAACAAAAGAACACAGTATAACAGTGGTTTACGGAATAAAGTTACATACAGTAAATAGCAATCTTATAAAGTATAACAACAGTAGAAGTCACAACCCTGGTCATACCGGGGGAATACCTATGTGTGTGTGTGGGGGGGGGAGAATGGGTGAGGAAAAGGAAAAAAAAAGGGGGGGCAGTCCAACGGACATTGTCAAGGCTATGGGTCAGAAACGGGGAGGAACCCCAACATTAGGTTGATTAAGGGCAACTACAGAGGCGGTTACGGAGAGCGACTTTAAAGAGACCCAATTTTGGCAGACTTAGTGACAGAGGGCAGGAGGGAGTTGAACCATGTGGGGTCGTGGTAGTGGAAGGAACTTTGGGCTAGGGAGGCCTTGGTATGGGGGACCAGAAAGGTGGCCTTAACTGAGCTACTGGTGGCAACAGATGGGGATGCAAGCTCAGGGACGGTGTGACCCCTGGTGGGGAGAGTCCTAGCAGGGATTTTTTGGCAAATAAGCAGGTTTGGTAGCGCAGGTGCTCCTCCAAGGTGAGCAGGTCGGTGGTGGAATAGAGCAGGCAAGTATGGGTGCGGAGGGATGTGCCGGTCAGGAGCATACAGGCCTTGTTTATTATTTGAAGAACAGTTGCAAAAGTGCACACTTGATATGTACGTTTGCCTTACCTGATTCTGTAATTTAATACTGAATTGTATACAGGAGGACTGACCAGGCCTTAATCCATCTAATTTTTCTGTGATGTCTGCTATGATCCTGTGGGAAATCCATTATCGCAAGGTTATAGGGACTTCACCGTTTTCCAGGATAAAGGTTTTTATTAGACTAAAAACAATCTTCTTTTGATAAGTTAGATAGCTGATTGAAATTATCTTTTTTAATGTGTCTGATGCAGTCGAAGAGTTATGTCACTGCATGGCACAGGGCTTTGGAAGGAAGCATCTTTCATTTTAATTCTTAACGTGATTAAGGTCATTGAATTACCATTCAATTTAATTAAATAGCTTTTATGATTTAATTTTAGTGAAGGGAGAAACGATCAACCATTAAAATTATGATTGAATGATGAACCTTTTTCATTATTGCAGTAGATAATGGGAGAGGCCTTTTGAGATAAGTTTGGCAGTAAAATGAAAGGGGAAAAAAGTTTTCCTCTGGGTAGTGAGTTACTTGTGATGAACAAGGTGTGGTTGATATTGTTAATTAATAAGTAATACATTAGTCTAGAATGTGATAATAGTTCCTCAGAACTGTTGACCTGGGATATTACTTAATAGACAGCATAAATTTACATCAATATTAAGTCAGTGATTAAAAAGGAAAAATAACTTGTCAGAAAATATTTAGGACAGTGTAGCAGTAAATGAACAAAGGCAAAAGAAAAGGTGGTGGATGCATGGAACAATCTACCTTAGGAAGTGGTGGCTTTGAATACAGTGCAGGGCTTCAGATAGGAATGGGATAGGCATATGGGAGCAATACAGATGAGTATGAATAGATAGGCCACTGACAGAGCAAAGGCCGATGGCACATTTATAAGGTAGAAAAATAAATGGGCAGACTGGATGGGCCTTGCGGTCCTTATCTGCCGTCAACTTCTATGTTTCTAAAAGATGTGAATCCAGTTTTGTTCTCTGGATATGTGTCATACTGTTTTAACACAGGATGACATTTTAAAAAGTTGTAAAGTGGGACAAACTCCTAGATACGTGACGTGGGCTGCACTGTATCAGGTAGGATTTTCGAACGTCATGACACCGGGCTATTTTCAAAAGTTCAACTTCCCTGCAACATTTCTAGCTCTTTTATGGTATTTTACATCCAGTTTTTGGATAGAAAATGGTACACAAGGTTACACTTGATCTGAAAATTGATTCCAGACATATTTTTACCTGAATTTTGCAAACTGGGCCTACCTATTTCAGAGTTTTGAAAACTGCACATAGCTATGTCCTAGGCCTAGCTTTGAAAACTGGGCATAGAGACAATTATGCTTCTGTTGAGAGTTGTACAGTAAGAAATTGTTTCTAGACATAGGATTGAAAATCCCTCCCCATAGTATTTAAGACTAGAAGGAACTCTGGGTCCGTTATGTCCTCTCTCCCCTTCATAATTAGGTACAAACCGATATACTGCGCAAAAATGTACTAACTTCAAGGGTTTCCCCACTCACTCTACTTCTCAGGGTATCCAGTGATTCCCCTAGTAAGCAGACATTTTTCCAGGCTTACCTGAAAGGCCTGCACTCTCTTCATTTCTGCTGTCTCTGCTGGAAGGCTATTCCATAGGTTCATCACTCTCTGGTGTGTGGTGGCAGCGTTTAAGTTTAAAGTTTTCCATTTTTCTTTTAATCTGTTTATTAAATTTTTAATTGAACAGTACAAAGAGAGAGACATCACAACTAGTAGCAGCACATCACAACACTTGATCAGTTCCATATGACACTTTCGTCACATAAAAGTCTGTCAGAAATACAGTAAATGTCCAAAAAATAGCTGTCTGCTTTGCATGGTACAGGCAGTGGTGTAACCATGCATACTTATTGTATGCTGGTGCGTACAGAAAAAATCCAGCAAAAATCCTTTTTTTTAAATTTTTTTTTTTCCATGTTGGTCCCAATTCCCGAACCCTGGTAAGTGCAGACAGGTTGGTGCTGTGCTGCCCACCGGTGCCGCGAGCCACTGAGCCAGGTCCTGTCCCAACTCCGCCTCCTTCTGCTGGGCTGTCCTAGACTGTGTGCTGCTGCGGAAGTTCTGTCCCTGGGGTGGACGTTTTCTGTAGTGTTGTGAAGTTGGGTCAGACTTCTGCAGCTATAACATGCTGATGTCCTGACGATGCCTTTCTGAGCCTGTGGAGCCAATCGGGTGTGCTGCTAGTGCCACCAAGGCAAGGGTCAGGGCCCGGGGGAGTTCTGTAAACATTTTGCCACCTAGCCTAGCACTCTAGTAATCCACTCAACTCTGCAGCTGCAGTATTCTTTTTTGGACTGATGGGTCACCGTGCGTGGACCGCGACCACTTACACCACCAGCAACGGCAAGTCGGCACACAACGACAATCCAGTGGTCCCTCCGAGTCCTCTTGCAGAAACCCTACCCTCACATCAGCACCAGGCAGCTTGCATCATCCCTTCATTTGCCCTAGTGCCTGCCCTAGAATGAAGAGGAGGTCCAGAGAAGCTGCCTGCCTGCAGAATTTGAATCTGAGAGACAGACATGATCCTGAGTCTTCTTGTAGCTAGCTAGTCCCTGGCTTGCTGTAAGTGGATATATTTTGTCTCTCAGTATACTGTGGGTACTGGGGCAGAGGAGGAGGCTCAGAGGAGAGAACACACAGAGCATTAATCTGGCCTTGCCATTATAACTGTTTGGGAGGTGGTGAGTGACTTGTGGTGGTGGTAGTAGATACCTGTGCTGGAAGGGGTAGGCTAGATGGCCCTGCTTCTTTTGGTGTTAGGGGTTATGTCTTTGCTTTGCCTGGTGGCTCAGCCCGGGGGTGATGGCCTTGCTGTGTCTCGCTTTGGGTTGGGGGGGGTATGGTGCTGCTTCTTCTGGCTGTGGGGGTGGCCCTGCTCTTTGTGGCTCTGGGTCCTGGGTGGTTATAGATCCTAAAGCAAGGAAGCATGTCTGTGACTGCTTTTCTCCTGCTGTTGCTGTTGTAGCTAAGCAGTTTCCATTGGCAGGTAACTTGTTTTGCCCAGTTTGTTCAGTATTTTGGAAGAGAGTCATGTGCTGAACTGAAGAGTGGTGTGTAGAGCAATGGGCTAACCAAAAGTGTGTGTGTGTGTGTGTGTGTGTTTGGGGGCTTGCTTGAACTGGCAGCTTAACATAGAAGTTGATGGCAGAAAAGGACAACTTGGTCCACCAGTTGCGGGGAGGGGGTACACATATGATGTATTTGAAGGTGTTGACACTGTGACAGTTAGTAGCTTCTTTGGGACTAGGACAGAGGATATTCCACGTAGTATGTACTGTGAAAGATTTTTATATAATGGCTGGGATTCAGGGGGCCACTAGGGCACAGCAGCCCCCAGACCACCAGCCTTTACATAAAAATGTTTCATAGTACATTACAATAATGCCAATGGTGTGGTTTTTCGATGGCATTGATCAGGCAGTTGCTCATCCCAGCTGTATTGCAGCTGCAGATTTTAAGGCCAGCCAGATTCTCCCACACCCCTGGCTCCAGGAGATAAAAAAATATTTTTTTCCCCTGGAGTTAAGGGTAGGGAAGATGTGAAAAAAGTGTGTTTTATTTTCAATAAAAGCCCCAAAACTCACCACAGAACATCTAAAACCCCAAAAGCTTCTGGGGTCTAGTATTCCCCCAGACAGCTTTTAAAACATTTTTCATGGCTATCTCCTCATGCCCAGACTTTGCACCCCCCTCCCCACTTTTAGAATGGCCCCAGCGCTCCTGGAGCAGGCTTTAGGCAACGTGCTGGATGGGTGGGAACTCTGTGGAGGGGCCTAAAGTGCAACTTACTGGGCATGGGGAGGGGAGTAACAGGATAAATTATGCTTCAGATGACCCCCAAAATGCACCAGAATGCACCAACAAACTAAAATTTCTCCAGGCCTATGGTTTGCATTTTTGGTGCATACACTTTTTTTAAGGCTAGTTACTCCACTGGGTACAGGCTACTTACAAAGCTTATCAAAATGTTAAATTGTACATTATACTAAAGCAGCCATAGTCACCAGTAACCAGTAACAAGTAACACTAACCATTTCACAAACCACAAGAGACGAACTGCAAACAAAAGAACGCAGTTAACAGTTAATGAATAACAACAGACAATAAACCAAAAACAAACTATAAACAATAAACAGTGCTGCCAGACCCACATACCCTCTTCTACAATCTTTATTGTTTCAGGCATCCAGTGTCCCAAGCCCATTCCAGAAGCAGCGTCAGGACGAAAACCACCCCATCCACATCTGCGATATTTATAGCTAGTTAGATGCTTAATCCTAAACGAAAGTTTCATGTTAATTTGGTGTAGTGCTGAAGAGGTGCAGAATAGCTGTTTACCAGCTAGAGGTGGGCAAAACAAGCTCCCTGAGAAATTAGCCTTGGCATATTAGGCAGCTCAGTGCAGTGATTTAACTAGCAGCATACCCACACAAGCAGTGGCCTGCCTCAAAACATACCATTTATTTTCATGAGTGAGGGAACAAGATCCAGGAATTCCCAGGTAGTGAAGCAAACAGTATAATGCAGTTTATCTGACAAAATGTAATATCATTGGTAGCGTGTAAACAGACATATACCATGCATGTGTAGATATAAAGATGAAGAAAAAGACACTAGTGTAGAGGTAAAACATATGGGGGACTGAGCACAGAATTTGTAGAAAATAAGTCTGTCATTTTATTCAGAGGGCTTCTGGTGACCTAAATGGATAACAAGCTTGTGTTTTGTAGTTTTCTCTGGTTAGCATACAAGAAACACTGCTGAAGGAGACAACCAGAATGATCATTAATATTATTTTTACCAGAAACTAAATGCGATACAATGGGTTTAATCATGTTTTCACTTTTGATTGCCCAACTCTGACCTCTGTAATGTGCTCATCATGTTATGAAGGTGCCTACCAGTTTCACCAATGTATATACTGTAGCTGGGCATTTCCTGGGAAGATACAGTTTATAGCTTTGCTGGAAATACATGAAAATCTTTGGTTATATAAAACATACAAATGGCAAGGCAAGGCAAGGCAAAGTTTATTTATACAGCGTCCAATCCCAGAGGTTCTGGGCGCCTTACATAAAAACAGGCAGGGTATTAAAAAAAAAAATCATACATGATAAATAAGACAAAAACAGATAATACAATCTTCAGATACAGCATTAGCATTTGGCCTAGCAGTTTCTCAGGGCTCGTCAGATACATTCATCAGGGAAAGCCATAGAAAGCAAGTAGGCCTTCAAACCACTCTTGAACCTCTTGACCGACAGGCCCCCCCCCCTGAGAACAGTGGGAAGAGAGTTCGATAGGACTGGTCCGGCAACACTGAAGGCCCGGTCACCGGAAGTTCTTAGTCTGGTCCTAGGAACTTCAAGGAGGCCCCTGGTCTAGGAGTGGAGGGAGCAGGCTGAGGTGGCAGGTGTTAGGAAATCTGCCAGGTAGCCAGGGCCAATTCAGACCTTGTCTATGTCAATGGCAGGAGAGGTGAACTTGCACAGCAGGTTCTGTTGCATACCTTAACACCCAATAGGTTGTAATAGGCAGGGATTTGGAGGCAGCTACATTATGGAAAAGGAGATTAAAAAGGAGATAAATTGGTCTGGTGCTTGGGGTGAGGTGAAACAGTCATTTTCTGTTGCTGGAGGAATTGAACCACTATGTATGGTGTAGTGAGCATTAATGAATAGCAGTGCTGCTTCCTTAAAGCCCTCCCCTGTGGGTACTCTACATAACAATGACAAAGTGAGGGTGGATGTGTTCTTCTGATAACATTTTGAAACTTAGACTGGTGAGACAGTAATGCCTGCTACAAAAGTTTAGAAACATACAATATCGTATTCTTGTTTCAAAACAGCTGTTCCACGAATGTATATTCAGAGAGTACTACAAAACCCCCACTGATGAATGTAACAGCATAAAAAGTAAGACCAATCTTGGCACAAACCAAATCTTTAATTTTTGTTTATTATCTGCTTCTTACCTGTCTCTCCCCACTTCTCTGTCAGACCCGGCCAAGATCCTCATCAACTTGTCATGATACTGTGCCAAGGGCTACCTCCTCATTGGATCCCTAAGAGGTCTGCACTAATCTAGACTCTGTTTCTATCTCTAATGCCCCACACCCCTTTAAGGGCAGTATGAGGGCAAGTGGAAGTGCTGTAAGGTGACTGAGGCTTTGGAGGTGGAGGACCTGAAGGGAATATAGACCTGGTGGTATGGGTAAGATCAGCCATCCATCATCAGATTGGGGGAGTAGAATTTTTTCTGACCGCCCTACCCTGTGTTATCATTGTGCTTCTCCATGTGCTAGCCCTCACGCTACATCATAACCTGATGCATCCCCAGCTAGGAGGCAGCATGCAGATAGATGCACTGACCCTCCTCAGTCACGTCTGCTGCTGATGTCGTAGCCTAGGGATATAAACCTGTGTCATCTGAGTGCTGAGCAGTTCCCTGGCGCATGCATATGATTCATTTTTAAATTGGGATTTCAATTTCTGCCTTCCCTGTTTCAGTTGGCATTGTAGGCTCCACGTCTTTCTTAAGGGGTTTCAGTATTTATATCCCTGATCTGGGGCCTCGATTCTATACCTCATTCTTATTTGTGTGTGTGTGCATGTGTGTGTGTAGTGGGGGCAATTTTAAGAGGGTCTACTATATTACCTCCAACCACCTCAAAGCAACTAAGACCCATCTTCCTCATTTTCATTCCCTGTACAACTGCACATTTTGACTGTTCCAAGTACTTGAAAATGTCCTGCCAGATGCTGTCTGGTCAGTCAGTTCTCTCTCATTAAAGGTGATTGTTGCATCTGCTCTATCTGCTTTTACCAGTATCAGAGCAGAGGGAGCTATATGGGGAGTGTCAGCATCAGACAAGTGCTTTTATTTTTATTTATTTTAGTCTTTGTAATGGGTAAGGCCCACTAGGTACAAGTGCCTGTTTTCAGAGGTGACCTGGGAGCACTTGGGAGGTTAAGTGATTTGCTCAAGGTCACACAATATGTAAGTAGAGGTTATGGGAATCAACCCCAGGTCTGTTGGATGTACCAAGCTCACTCGCAGTTTGTTACTCTAACCTCTAGGCCAGATTGCCAGCCCCTATGCAGTGCTATACTGCACGTGTGCAGAAGTGGTCCTAATTTAATGTTTATCCAATGAATGTCACCTCCAAAAGTTCCACAGTCTTCTCATGCTGCACTACAGAGTTAAACTTGAGTATGAGTCCCCATCCTGGTATGGGACTTGCACCCAAGACATTCTAGCTTAGGACCCGTTGTGCTGCCAGCTGTCATTTACTGGTCCTTAGAGCCCTCTTTTCTAACTGTTTACCATAATCTACAACATCAGAATGTATAAGCACATGAATTATGAAATGTTAGCGCACAAAGTTCCTCATATTTTGCTTTAATATTCATAGTTGCTCCTGTTAGAGCTTCTGCAACCCTAAATTTCTTCAGTGAAGTCCCATTCCATTGTAGCTGGGATTCAAGCTGTTCTGTCCTTGTTTCTGTTACAGTCCAATTTGAAGAGCAGAAGAGTCCATCTGGTGCTTTGAAGATTCAGACCTTTTATCTTTCCCTTCCTAAAGAGTACACTGCTTGTAAGATCTTATTCAGGGCCATCTCAGATCACGTTGGCATGCTTCCTTCTTCCAAGTTCCCATGATGCTCTGGCCTGTGATGGCTAAGCTTGACACGGGGGTCCCAACAATCATAGCCTCCGTGTTCCTTCTAAAAATAGCATTAGTTTTGTCTGTCTTTGATGGTGAAATGGAAAAGGTTCTAGTAGTATTTATAGTCCTCTGAATCTAGTGATGTCAAAGAAATAACAATTAGATGTCAGCTTTTAGACACAAAAGCAGGCCAGCTCAGTGGCTTATCCTGCACTGTCCTGTGTAAGAGCCAGGCTCTGGAGTGATCTTGGCTGTCACTCGCTAGGCTGGTGGAGGGCAGACATGTCACAGAGATGATATGATCACTCTCTGTGGAGGGAAAGCTAGAGCACATATCCAGGTATCTAGATAGAGCATCTACCCAGTTATGTACTTGTTTACGGTATTTAAAGCTAGAGCACATATCCAGGTATCTAGATAGAGCATCTACCCAGTTATGTACTTGTTTACGGTATTTAAAGCTAGAGCACATATCCAGATATCTAGATAGAGCATCTACCCAGTTATGTACTTGTTTACGGTATTTAAAGCTAGAGCACATATCCAGGTATCTAGATAGCGCATCTACCCAGTTATGTACCTGTTTACGGTATTTAAAGCTAGAGCACATATCCAGATATCTAGATAGCGCACCTACCCAGTTATGTACCTGTTTACAGTATTTAAAGCTAGAGCACATATCCGGGTATCTAGATAGAGCATCTACCCAGTTATGTACCTGTTTACAGTATTTAAAGCTAGAGCACATATCGGGTATCTAGATAGAGCATCTACCCAGTTATGTACCTGTTTACAGTATTTAAAGCTAGAGCACATATCCGGGTATCTAGATAGAGCATCTACCCAGTTATGTACTTGTTTACAGTATTTAAAGCTAGAGCACATATCCGGGTATCTAGATAGAGCATATACCCAGTTATGTACTTGTTTACAGTATTTAAAGCTAGAGCACATATCCATATAGTGCACATAGCCAGTGCCTTATTTACAGTATTTAAAGCTGGAATACATATCCAGGTATTCGGATGGAGCGCATAGCCAGTGATTTATTTATTTATTTACAATATTTAAGGCTGGAGCACATTGCCAGGTATCCAGATAAAGCACATATCCAGTGATTATTTATTTACAATATTTAAAGCTGGAGCACATATTCAGGTATCCAGATAGAGCACATATTCACTGATTAATTTACTGCTGGCTAGTATGATTATAATGTACTGTGCACAGACTGTATTTTGTGTAATTGTATACAACAAGTTATTTTATATAATGAATGCTTTGACTTGTTTGTAATATTTTCTTGTTAAAGTATTACATTTTGTAACAGTACCCATTGGGCTAAAAGGACCTAACTGAAAATGAACTTTGCTCAGTTGAGTTTTCCTGTTCTTATGAAATATGAATAAAATATTATCATACCATTTACTATTATTTGCAGCATTTAAAGGTAGAGTATGCTTCTCTGTATCCAGATGTCTAGATACAGGACTTACCTAGTAATTTATTTATTTATAATATTTCTAGCTAGAGCACATATCCAGCATTCCAGATAGAACACATAATCAGTGATTTATTTATTTACAGTATTTAAAGCTAGAGCACGTATCCAGGTACCCAGATAGAGCACATATCCACTGATTTCTTTATTTGTAGTATTTAAAGCTAGGTACATATCCAAGTATCCAGACAGAGCGCATATCAGTTACAGTATGTATTTATCTACAGTATGCAAAGCTAGAGTATGTATCCAGGTATACAGACAGAGCACATATCCAATTATTTATTTCCAGTATTTAAAGTGCACATATCCAGGTACCCAGATAGAGCACATATCCAGGGATTTATTTATTTTTACTGTATTTACAACTAGAGTACTGTATGTATCCAGGTATCTAGAGAGAGCACATATCCAGTATTTGATGTATTATTTATAATGAGAACTCATATCCAGGTATCCAGATAGAACACATGTCCAGTGGCTTAGCAATTTACAGTATTTAACGCTAGAGCATGTATCCAAGTACCAAGATAGAGCACATATCCAGAGATTGATTTATTTACAGTATTTAAAACTAGAGCACATACTCCGATATCCAGATAGAGGACATATCCTGTGATGTATTTATGTATTTACAGTTTTTAATGCTAGAGCAGGTATCTAGATTGAGCACATATCCAGAGATTTATTTGTTTACTGTACTGAAATTTGTTGACTGGGAAGGTCACACTGAGCCAGAGATTGTTTCCAAATGTGACCTGGTTAGGGGTTACAAGGAGGAAACATACAGTAAATAAAGTGTCAAAACACACAGTAAGCAAGACAGTGTCAAATGCAAATACACATACTTAAAAGCATTACAAAGGTAAAACTGACATTTCAGTACAGAGTTGTAGTAACAAGGTGCACGGTACTGAGGTGTACAAGGGTATGGGCAGTTAAGGGTGTGTAGAGAGGATCAGATCCAGGAGGATGGGGATAAGGCTACCTGCTGGTGCATGCCTTTGAGAAATGTATCAGCAAGACCACTTCAAGAGAATTGGAGAGGATGAGAGTCAGCTAGGGAGAGGGAGAATATTACACAGAGTTGGAAGGCTGCCAGAGGAGGCAGATTGACCAGTTGTAGATTTGCAATGAGGGATTGTTTATTGCTAAGCATTCCAGGTACTCTTATAACAATAAGGAGGTGTCTCATACCAATGATTCCACAAAATAAAGGTATTATAAAAGGTCTCAGAAATGAAGCAGTCAGATTGATGGTGTGACTTCTGAGACCCTTAGCTTAACCCACAGCATACTTCATATACAGCCTCCTTACAAGAATACTGGTGCAGGAATTCCTGGAATGTTCTTAAAAAGCCTCCCCCCGCCGTGTTCAATATTCCATAAATTGTACCCTTCAATAGCTGCCACTCCTGGTCCGGCTAGTGGTTTAGCCAAATCTTGTAACTTAATAATAAGTAAAACTCCCACAAACTGAAAAAATGTATGTGATCAAGTAAAAAACCATAAAGAGTTGTTCCATAACTGATTCTTCTGTCTTTTAATCTGCTGCGATTTCACTGCATTGCCACTCCTGATTCAGCTAATGCTAGCAGCACTCAGTAATCATCTTCCATTACCAAAGGTAGCTGAGAACTGGAAGTAACCAGTTCCTGTAGGGAAAAAAAAAACCACTAATATCATCAGCACTGAAGTACCATTAAAAAAAAAGAAAAACTTTCCAAAGTTGTTCTGCAACCAAGTGCACTCTTGTTTCATCACCTTCATTACGGAGGTGTTAGATTTTACATTGGCAGTAAAGAATGATACACTAGTGGTCTTCTCCTTGTCCTTTGCAATAGACAGGGTAGAGCAGCTGCTCCTGGACATCAGCTGCTGACACATGTTATGAGAGCAAATGTTTGTATGTTTCTTTAGTGATACAGTGCACACAAGCGGATTTAAATGTTTAAATATCAAAAGGAGTCCATGTGACACACACTGTAACCGCTGTGGAATGGGAGGAAGCTGTGTTTTGCGCCTCCTGCTCTAACAGCTTGCCTATCTCTGGTCCAAGCAGGCTTCGTTTTAGAATTGGCAGTCTGCTGTACCTCCCAGGTCTTGACTAGTTGGTACAGCCCAGTCAAGGATGCTTTCCCACCCTCACTACATGATGCAGTCCCTATATCTCTCAGCTGCCACTTGCCGCAAATACAATGTTAGCATTCAGGTCCATCACAGAAAGCTCCCACTATAAGAACACCTTCACTGACTCAGATCAATGATTCCCTGCTTAAATTAAATGATTAATACTACAACTGTAACACCAACTGGACTGTGTAAAATAGGACAGCACATTTTTATGTTGTCTTGCGCACGTGCTAGCAACATCTTGTGGTAGTAGGAGAAATGCAGAGGTGTGTCAGTGCTGGCGAATGCAGGGCACATTTTAGTAGGTGCGTCCCTCATTTCCCAGTTAGCCAGCATGCTAGCACTGACTCAGTTATGTAAAGTGCCAACAACTTGAAATAAATATGCCGCTGCAATCGGAGACAAGCTCGTCATGCAGCGGCACAGATGACATGCCTCCCGTACATGCCTTTCCTGGTGAAACATTTCAATAAACATGGCGGTGGAAGGAACTGCCGCCACACAATCCCCAAAGAAAGCCGGCATTGGGGGTGCAATCCTTATGTCGGCATGTCCTCCACCCCCACATTGTGTGATACACTGGAAGCCCACCCCAGTGTGCCACCGCTCACACAAAGCCGACCATGTTGGCATGCAACTCCCCCCCATGCCCATTGTGTGGCACACTGGGTGCCCAACCCAGTGTCGCCAATACCCCCCTGAAAGTCATGGGGCACACTGAGAGCCCACCCCAGTGTGCCCAACATTTGTTTTATTTCACCTGTAAATAAAGAAAATGGTCCCACAATGTTCATTTTTTTTTTCCTGTACCTGAAAAAAAGGAAACGGTCTCTCAACTTGTCTGCAGCGCCCCCCTTCCCCAACCCGCACTCACCCTCTGTGCACCCCACACCCCCTCCACTCCATACTTACCTCCGGAGGTCCGGCACTGCGATCATTGGTGGCACAGGAACATGTCTGGACTCTTCAAAGCCGAATTGCAAAATGAAGAAATGTCGGTAAGCTGTATAATGGCATCAGTTGGGGGGGGGGGTCATCTTAGTGGGATATCTCATCCATTTTTTGGAATTTTAGTTCCAAATTTTCAACCTGGGGTTCTTGGGACCCCACCTCATGAACACATGCACTGTCATCTCGTTATTTGGCCCTGAAAGGTCATTTCACGGTCACTGCATGGAATCACTCTTTGGGACTGATTAATGAAATGATAGTGCCACTGTTCATGAGGTGGGGTCCCAAAAAGCCTATGTGGCAAATTTGGTGAAAAAATCCCAAAAAATAACTGTTACAAGCATACATTGCGCAGTTTCCACGCACGCCATAACTTCGAAAATTTTAATATGTTCACTCCAGATTTTCAGCATTGCCATTTTTTCACACCTCCTTATGAACAGTACAGCTGTCATTTTTCACAACCTGCCTGAAATGTGTTTTCGCACATCTGATGCACACTGGCGTGCTCGCTGTGGGAAATCAACGTTCAGGACAGATTAACAAAATCACAGTGCCAGTGTTCATGAGCAGAGGACTCAAAATGCCTATGTTGAAAATGTGGTTAACAAAATCCTCAAAAATAATTGCGTTACGGACATACATTGCGAAGTTTCTACGCACACTTGTGACTTCACAAATTTTTCATATTTTCACTCCAGATTTTCAACACTGCCATTTTTTTACACCTCCTCATGAACAGTACAGCTGTCATTTTTCACATCCTGCCCAAAATATGTTTTTGCACCTGTGGCGCCAAATAGCGCAGTCGCTGTGCAAAATCACCTTTTGTCTAACAAACTGATAGTGCCACAGTTCATGAGGTGGGGGTCACAAAAAGCCCATGTTGAAAATCTGGAGTGAAAATACCATCAAACGCCCAGGGCGTTACGGTTTCCAGCCATAAAGCTGCACCCTGTAGAGACTGACAGGTGTCAGAGATGTGACTTGGGATTGTCAGCTATAATGCTCACGCATTCCACCCCCACCCCCACCCTGCAGCCAGTGACAGGCATCAAGGTGTGCCTTGGACTTTTCTGCCCCAAAGTTCACCCCATTCTCCTATACTGCACCCATCTCAGCATATTTCCTTATGGAATGGGATGAGCGTAAAGCCCGAAGACCCCAAGGCACACCGCAACACTTGTCAGTGTCTGCAGGGTAGGGAGAGGTGAAATGGCATGAGCGTTATGTCCGACAACCCAAAGGGACACCCCAATGCGTGTCAGTCTCTCTAGGGTGGGGTGAGGTTGGCTCAGTTCAATACTTCACTGCCATTCCTATTATGCATCTCTCTCTAACTTCTGCACTACCGATGCCAGCAAGACAGCATTCAGCATTGCAAATGCTTGTTTGTATTTGCGTTAGCTCTGCTCTGTGTGTGTTCCTCATTTGTATTGCTGGTTACCATGACAACACTAACAACCAATTATTGACAAGCCTCTATTGCAACATACCCTGCTGTCGAAGTTGATATCGGTTTTTATGTTGATGTGTGCAGTTGCGAAAGGAACACACATTTCAGGCACCTAAGACTACTATGACATGTACCACACCATCAGAGGAGCACATCAGAGGAAATAGATACAGAAGAGAAACTATTTTTGTAAGAATTGGATTTCCATGGGGGAAAAACTAGATGCAAGCTAAAGCAGCACTCATATTTATAATACCCATTTTTATAGTAACAGTAAGGCACTCCTAGGGGTTGGATTAAGAGTCATTTAATATCTGCCTATGAGTATGTGACAGCTGGCGTATTACATACCTAGGGGGTGCTTAAGAGACTGGTAATATAATCCCTGGTTGTGCCTTATTGCCTAATTACAGACATGTTTTCTTCATGAGCTGTACTCTGTCTAATACAACAATACAACTCTTAACTCTTCCATAATTCTAAAATTTTGAGTTCAGTTGGCCCAGTCCATTTCAAGGGGTTTGCCTCAGTTTCTGAAAAGTTAAGCATTTTGATTTTTAATGTGTGTGTTCCGAGACAGTCGGGGTGGCAGTGTGCTCTAGTGTTCAGAGCACTGAACAAGGAGCCAGAGATCCCAGCATGGAATCTCACCATAGCCACAGTGCAAGTCAGTTGACCTCCCTCTGTTTAAGTTGTCACAGCTAGACATTAAGCAGAAGCAGGACCCCACTGAAAGGGAGATGCTTACTGTCTTCATTCACAGTACGTGCTGTACATACAGTACAGTGGAGTTAGCCAGAATACAACATTCTTATCACAGTTTCTGCCAGTGACATGTGGCATAATACCGCAGGACCACAATGGAATCCAGTGGCAGTTAGTCCAGTTTGTCACTCAGGAAAGTGTGACATGCTTGGCTGGAACTGCTAGAACAGGTGACAGACAGGAGAGTAAGCATCCAGCTTAAACCTAGATACAGTGGTAAGTGCATAAGCGTTGCGACGGTACTGCACCGTACATCATTGCATGGTAGCATATTATTCAGTGGTACCATGCTTGGCGACCACTGACATATACTGCAATTACCGGCAGCTTTTAAGCTGACACACTGTGTGTATATATATATATATATATATATATATATATATATATATATATATATATTTTTTTTTCTCTTTATATTTAAAGTAGCAGTATAAGTTGGTAGCTGGAGGAAAAAGATTTTTATTCAGTATTTGGGGCACTTTGAGACTTCTTTAAATTTTTAACAGATAGCGTGAGAAATTTAGCTCAGGAAATTAATGATGGGGGTGAGTAGATTAAAAAAGCTCTGTGATTGAGGTGTGTGATTGAGGGTAGAGCTGGCAGAGGCATAATGGGAACAGGCAATGGGGGACACCAGGAAGGGGAGATAAAAGGAGTAACACCCAGTGTATCCCATCACATTTGTGTCCCAGCGTGTGAGTGGGACAGCGCGGGAGTGGAGCATCTGCCTTAGGCACATCTGTAGTCCACAGGTAGTCTGCAGGAGACTCTGCAGGGGCGTACACCAGACCAAGGTAAGGAGGTAAAAAACTGCTGTTTACAGTGTGCAGCCAACAACAGGGAAGGTAACTGCAGGGTGTTTAATAATTTATTTATTATGTAGCCACCTCCCTCACCATTTTGTCTAGGGGCACCCGATGTTACAGAGGGGAAGGGGCCTACCCTGAAGGAAACCCAGACCAGAACACTCATCAACCATGAAAGAAAATGAATGGTTCGGTCTTACCATGGCTCGGGTTCTACTACAGAAAAGATTCGGAACTGCAAAACCCCTTGCAACTTCTCTCTGGTGCCCACACTCGATCAAGAAACCTCTTCTTCTTTTCTCGCACGGGACTCCCCACCAGCATCCCAGCCCAGGAACTCATAGGACTATAAACAGGACTGTAAACTTTAAGCTCCCCCCAAGAAATCTGGTTAGAAATTCATTAAACTGTCAGGAATTCATCAATCAATCAATTAAAGCTTTAAAAACACTCTTGAACACTTAGAATTAAGCAACCAAACCAATTAATTTCTGTTGAAGTCACAGTGATTTGCAAGGACCCAGGGGCTCCCATTGCTTGCTTAAGAACATTCTCTCATCATTCAGCTCCATGGAGCACAACTATTCACAAACGGGCACATAAGCTGGGAGACAAGATGTCTTAGGCAGAAATTCACTTAAGGCTGCTGACGAAATCTTGGATGATGTACCCGAAACCTCCCAGGAACCTATTCAGGGCCCTCAGCACCAAACATACCCTCTGGCACTGGTAAGTTTGGTCACTGGCTATTCCTTTCTTTCTCAATCTCTCTCTAGTCAGTCTCCTGTCCCTATTGGAGAAGCTAGCAGCTTCTCTCACCTGATCCCTTGCCACAGGATTACACTATTTTCCCTCCCTGACCAGCTCTTCTACCGCACCTTCCCCTTCTGTAGAACGAAGCCGCTGTAAACCGCCGGCCTCCTTTCTCTGGCTCCAGGGAAGGAAATACAGTCTCAGAAATGCCTCTAACCCACATCCCAGTCAGCCATCACTCCTGAGCTTGCGCTAAGCATTCCAGGTCCGGAGCATTTCCCAGCACCTGTCCTTTGACTTGCGGCCCACCCTATTAGCTTGTGAACAACACTCTAAGACCTGCCCCTCCAAGCAGGCCCCTAAACTAGGTGAAAAGCCTCCGGCACCCTCCCTAAACTGGAATGGACCACCCTTCCATACCAGGACCGTGAGGGGAGCTGCCACCACCCCTCCCCTGGAAGAATCCTGCCACAAAACCTCCAGCCCTGGCAGTCCACACCTACTTCCCCAGGCCTGGGACCCCACCGACTACCACCTATGGGCACTTTCACCCCCCCCTCCCACTGGAGCCCCAAGAACCACACACGATGCTGGAAGACTGAGACCCCTCCCCATGAAGCACCCATTACCAACGCCATATCACTTAGTTCATGGCTCTACCTTACACTTGTGAGGAGAGGAGTTCGTCTCCTAAAACACAGGCCCAATCCAGACAGATGAGCTCCTCCCTGCCAGCCACCTAATCTGCCCCCAGAGTCACTCGCACTTTCTCCTTTTATGGGCCATAAGACTGCCCCTAATGGCAGTCTAAAGGAACAGTCCAAAAATGTGCCCTTCCCCAGTTACCTAGCAGAAACCGTAAAATGGGGAAGGCATGAGAGCGGGGTCCCTAATGGTAAGTGTAAGCCCCTCTCAAAGAGAGGGGGCTCACATTTATTTCAAATGTTTTACCAGGAAAATTGTACAGAGCTGGTATCAGCTTGTTTCCAGATGAGGAAGAGAAGAGAAGAGATCCACAGTTAAATAACCTTTGAGAACTGAATATGTGTGAACGTATATAGATTCTGGACATATATATATGTCCACAGTCTTCTAAGGGTTAAATGTACAAAAAAAATACAGCAATACATAAATAAGAAAACAAGAGAAATTACAAGAAACACATTTCAGAATAAAAATTGCTACACAGTAAATTACTGTACAATAAATTATGAAACTGTGAAAAGACCATTAAACTGTGAGCAACAAAACAATAATATGAGGAGTGGGGAGCAGTGACAGATTAATTGGGGGAGACAGGATAAGCTTGTGTCAGTGTAGGGAGGAAGTGCTGGTGACAGAAGTCACTTGTAGACTTACATAGGTGGGAAAGTAGCGGTAGACACCCAGAATAACGTAGGCACAGGCAGGAGGGTTAAAAAAGGAAAAATAGGAGACAACCAAGTACAACAAAGGGAGCACCACCACTGATGTGACTGGTTCCATAATCATAACCATCCACACTGCAAGAACCGGCACCATCTACTGGATGTACATTCCAGTATGTTTTCATTTCATGTATAAAGTGCAGCAAAAGTGCTTCTCACATTTGTTGTGTACAGCAGGCTCAAACGGATGACATCAAGAACGAAAAGCCTATGACCTGTATCCTAGAGTGACTCTAGGATGCCACAGAGGAGCCGCATTTGCTGGAATCAATTTACCAGATGAAGAAGCAAATAATCATTTATAGTGGCTGAGAATTACTAAGAGAAAATGTGGTTTATCAGAGTATATACATTAGGGCAATGAAGATGATCGTGGGCCAGCAGGGTATGACATACAAGGAGAGGTTGAGAGCATTGAACGTGTACTCTTTGGAGGAGAGGAGAGAGAGAAAGGGGACAAGATTGAGGCCTTCAGATATTTGAAGGGGTGGTTTTGTTGAAAATGGTGGGAAGCTTTAAGAGAGGCTGGGAGTTAAGGGGAAAATAAGGGTTAATGGAAGGGAAGGGCAGATTGGGAGAGGGCAGGGTCAGTAGCTTATGCTGAGAGCCCTGCATTATGAGCCGACTACATAGACCTAATGGCCTTATTCTGCTGGCCTCGTTGTGTGTTTGTATGTATGTATAATGTACAGCTGCCACCCTGAGGAAGGTTTTTTAAGCACTCCAAAATAGTGGTGGGTTCGGGTGATTCTATGTGTCTGTTGTTCACAATAAATAAGTAGGTGAGTGGTCTCTTATTCCGATGTATGTAGTAGTTCTAAGGGACTCATAGGAACTGACAACTCCCTGAAAGGGTTTTTTTTTCTCTGCCTAGGGAGGGATCCAGACATTCCTTGTTTTGAACAGTAAGAGATGGCATAATTAAGGCAACCAGCCTCAGCTGAAGGAAGTGAGTAAAAACAGAAGGAAAAAGAGAACGTTTTGGTTCTCTGGGGAAGTGGCCAAGATGGCGAAGGAAAAAACGGTGGCATTCAGGATGTATAAGGAAACAGGCGGAGGAGGACAGAGGGGTATACCAGGTAAAACAGAGGGAAGCAGGAAGCAGGTAAGGCGATGAGGGGATCAAAGGTGCAGACAGAGGAAAGGATAGCCAAAGGGGTAACTAAAGGGGACAAGACTTTATTTGGATACATAAGTAAGAAGAGGAAAGCAAGGGGAGGGATAGTGACAATTGGGAGGTGGTGGGGGAGACGGTACATAAGAGGACCAAGGAAAAGCTGCCATACTGAACAGGTAGTTGTGCTTAGTATTCACAGTGGAGGGAGAGGGGATGGACCACCAGGGAGTACCAGGAACAAAGTGGGGGGGGGGCAAGGTGGGCACAGTTGCATTTTCAGAACAAAGAGTCCTGAAGGGACTTGCAGTTCTAAAGATGAGCAAGGCTAAGGGACTTGACTAGATACACCCAAGGGTACTAAAGGAACTCAAGGAGGTGCACACTGCCCACTGGCAACCTTATTTAGCAGTTCACTGCAAACAGGCATGGTTCTGGAGGACTGGGGAACAGCAGACATGGTATTTCTATGTAAGAGTGGCAGCAGGGAGGAGGCTAGGATCTATAGGCTGGTTGTTCTCACTTCAGTGATGGGGAAATTAATGGAAACCCTGTTCAAGAAAAGGCTGGTAGAGTATCTAGAATCCAAGGACTGCAAGATCACAGGCAGCATAGATTCACACGGGGGCTCATGCAAGACAAATCTGATTGTTTTTCTTGACTGTGTGAGCAGGGGAAAAGATCAGGAGAGGGCAGTGGGCAGTCCTGACTGGACTTTAGCAAGGCCTTCAACACTGTGTAGCAGAGGAGACTGATAAAGAAATTGAACAGCCATGGGGTGGGATCCAAAGTGGTGAAATGGGTTAGAAACTGGTTGCAGGATAGACGACAGAGGGTGGTGGTTAACAGCACTCACTCTCATGATGGGGGGGGGGGAACTTGTGGGGTGCCACAGAGCCCAGTACTGGGACTAGTTTTCTTCAGTGTCTTCATAAGTGACATCACAGAAGAACTAGAGGGGAAGGTGTACCTTTTTTGCACATTATACCAAAGTCTGTAATAGGGTAGACATGCAGGAGGGGGAAAAGAGAATGTGCAGGGATCTTAGGAAACTTGAGGAGTGGTCAAGAGCACAGAAGTTGAAGTTCAGTGCCGGAAAGTGAAAAATGATGCGCCTATGGCATAGAAACCCAGGAGCGGAGTATAAGATGGGGGTACTGACAGTCACTAAGTAGGAAAGGGACATTGGGGTTATCATAACTGACAACATCATGGTGGCAGGGCAGCATGACAAAGCAATGGGTAGGTATTCTGCGGTCCATAGGGACAGATATCTTTAGCAGGAGGAGGGAGGTGGTGTTACCACTGTGTCACTCAGTGTTGAGACCTCCCCCGGAGTATTGTCATGTTTTGTAGGGCTCACGTTAGAAAGGACATAGGGTAGAGGTAGTCCAGAAGAGGGCAACTGAAATGGTGCAGGTGTTGCACAAGAAGCCGTACGAGGATAGACTCAGGGATCTCAACATGTGCACCCTGGAAGAGAGGGGAGCAAGAGGGGAAGTAATAGAGGCCTAAAAGTACTTCACAGGGGTGAACATGGTGCAGTAAGGCAGTCTGCTTCAAATGAGAAGGCATCTGTACCAGGGGGCATGTGAGGAAGCTTGAGGGGGTGGAGTTAAGACGGATGTGAGGAAGTACTGCTTCACTGCAAGGGTGGTAGACAACCTGGAACAGACTGCCACGGAAATGGTGGAGGCAAAAACAGTGGGGGGCATTAAGCATGCATGGAATGCACATAGGGGAATATTAGTAAATGGGGGACATAAAAGACCAGTTAGGATCTGCAGAGGCAGATTAGTTAGGGAACATCTGGGCAGACTGGGTGGGCCAGTCGGTCCTTCTTTCCCAACAAATTCCAGGTTTCTGTGTTTATCAGAGTGTTGCATCAGGGCTGACCCCATTAAATATGCGCGCAGAATTAATACTATTCTTCTCTTGTACCTTTCGTTTGTCAGCACGCTGTCTCTCCTTCAAAAGGCAACCATTGCATCAATGCTCTTGTTAAACGAACAGCACATTGGGTTTTTCGAGGAGGAGGAGGAGGAGGAGGAACACATACTGTAATTTCACATATGAAGTAAAAACTAACTCCTCATTAGTTTAATGTTGTTCCTGCTCTCTAGGAGTATGTGTTAGTTGCCGAACTGCAACTGGAGAGACTAATTACTATACATTATATTTCCACTGTTACCTGTAGAGAAAAAGTTCTTATGCATTTAATGTTACAAAGTGTTTTAAACGTGTTATCCGTTTTTTATACTGTGTATTATACCTTTGATGGTTAATTCATGGCCTTATACATTAACATAATTTTGCAAATGTATTTTCTGGAAAGCAAAAATGTCAATAAAATACCAATGATACAGAAATGAAGTGAGATACAGACATTCGAAATTGCCAGCAGAAACAAGCCATGATGGTCTATCTTGTCTGTTCAAGTGTGCAGCTCAGTTTAGATCCCTGAAGCTGCCCTGGATCATCTTGGTTGCCCTCTGCTGCACCCCCTCCAGTAGACTAACATCTTTCTTTAGATAAGGGCACCAGAACTGTACATAGTACTCCAGGTGTGGTCTCACCAGAGACCTGTACAGTGGCAGAATAACTTCTTCCCTCCTAGAGGTGATTCCCCTGGCAATGCAGTCCAGCATTTTATTACGGCATTGCGCAAAGTGCTTCATGTCTCCCCTGACCAACACTCCAAGGTCCTTTTCCTCCTCTGAGATGGTCACCAGTACTCCTCCCAGCCAGTAGCTGGCCCCTGGGTCCCTGGCTCCCAGGTGCATGACCTTGCATTTCTCGAAATTGAATCCTAACTGCCTGATGCCCGACCATTTTTCTAGCCTAGCCAGATCTTCCTTTAATTCTTGTCTCCCTTCCACTGTGTCCACCCTCCCACTTAGCTTGGTATCATCTGCAAAAAGGCGGATTTTACTTTTGACGCCCTCTGCTATGTCACCAATAAAGATGTTGAACAGTACTGGTCTGAGTACTGAGCCCTGTGGGACCCCGCTGGTTACAGGCCTAGGTTCGGATTGTCCCCCCCCCACCCTCTGGTTTCAGTCCCGCAGCTAGCTGTTGACCCAGCCTAGTACTTTGTCCCCAGATCACTCAGCCGGATGATCAGCCTGCCATGTGGCACTGAATCAAATGCCTTGCCAGGTATAGGACATCTACTGCCTGCCCCCTGTCTAGTGGCCTTATAACCCAGTCAAAGAAGTCTTTCAAGTTTGTTTGACAGGATCTTCCCTGATAAACCCATGCTGCCTATCATCCTCAAGGAAGGACACCAGCCTTTACTTAATAATGGTCTCCATCAACTTGTCCACTATAGAGGTTAGGCTGACCGGCCCGTAGTTACCTGGCTCGTCCCTTGGACCACCCTTGTGACGTGGTACCACATATGCTCTCCTCCAGTCTTGTGGTACACTCCCATTTTTTCAGTGAGGTGTTAAACAGCTCCATCAGGGACTGCTAGTACCTCTGCCAGCTTTCTCAGGACCCTCAGGTGTACTCCATCTGGGCCAGGAGCCTTGTCCACCCTCAGTCGCCTTAAGACCCTCTCAATTCCAGTCTCTCCATTATATTTCTCCCCATCCCTAGGGCAAATGCCAATCATCCCTTGTGGCATGGGTCCATCCTGTTCCCTAGTGAAGACAGAGCAGAAGTACCCATTTAGTGCCTCCGCCTGATACTCACCATTTTCTGCCCCCCCATCCATCCGTACAATCCCATCCCTTCTGGATCATCTTTCCTTAATGTAATGGAAGAAGTCCTTTACCCCATCCTTAATCCCCTGCGACAGTCTCAGTTCTTTTGCAGCCTTGGCTGCCCAGACTACTTCCTCCACCTCTCTAGCTTTCACTTCGTAACCCTGTCTGTCTTCCTCCCCCAAGGAATGCTTGTATCTCAGGAAGGCAGCCCTCTTTTCCTTCACCTGACCTGACACCTTCCTGCTAAACCAGCTAGGTCCCTTGGTTCTGGGGCCTGATTCTACAGGCTGTGCTGTCGGACACAAGGTGCTTGTGCCAAACAGCAAAGGTGCAAGTTGCACCTTGCGTCCCCGTTGCAGCATTCCCCATTCCAGAACGCAGGCTGTGCTGGATGGGGAATCTGCTGTGCTGAACGGGCACTGCTCCACCCTTGCGACCTGCATCTGGGTATGCCAGGTCACAAGGGGGCTTGCACCATGGTGGGGCTCATATTTCTGATTCCAAGAGACCCGCCATGGCTGTCGCAAGGGGCTCCACATAGACCTGCCAGGAGGTGGTCTATGCCCCTTGCGACTGCCTGGGACACCATTTTATGTGGGATAGCAGTGGGGTCTGTGGGCAGGAGGGGCACAGAGGAGCATAGGGAGGGTTAATGCTGTAGACAGGATGTATAGAATTGCTTTGGCACCCGGGGGGGTGCATATGCCTCCGAATTGATATATCATGGGTATTTGCACCCTGCCGGGTGCCAAAGCAAAACCCGACCGCCCTGCTGGCACACTGACCCACCCTGTGACCCCATCCACCCCCACACCCCCGCTGGGCACTTGTGTACCCGCTCACCATCACCACCAGTGATGCCCGTTCCATGCTGCACCGGTGTAAGGGATGCCAAGTGCTTGTGACATGTGCCGCTGGTGCGCCATTGGTCAGGCGCAGTCTCGTACTTGCGGCAATCCCGGGGAGTTTGGCACAAGGACCCTGCTTTCTTTCAGAATACGGCGCAGGGTTCCTGGCGACCCAGCATTGCTATAGCCTTGAAACGGCACAACTTGTGGTGCTCCAAGACCTCCTTTTGGAATCGGGCCCTTAGAGTTCTTTTTACAAGCCTTTGCGCATGTGTCCTTGGCCTCAATCCCTTCTTAATGACATACCATTTCTGATCTGCATCCATCTCTGATCTGAGCTTGGCCAGGTGCCCCTCTATTGTGTTTCCCATTTTATTGAAGTCCGCCTTCTTGAAATCCACTACTCTTGTTTTGGACTTGGCTACTTCCTTCCCCATGCTGATGTAAAACCACACCATGCGGTGGTCACTGCCTTCAAGGGAAGATGTTGCATCTTACGTTAGCTGTCCTTGGTAATTGAATTAGAAAATGAATAAACAAGCCATTTAAAAACATAAAATAAAACACTGATTAGTTATTTGAAAGGAAAGTGTGTGTCACATATCCGCTGTCATCCTCAATACAAACGTGTCTGTGCTTCCCATTTTGGCAGAGGAATTCTGGAGTTGAAACACCATTCTCCTGCCTGACCAGGAGTTGTAACCTTTTTTAAAACTGTGAGTTCGAAAAAGTTTTTGAAAGAGTACAGTCTGACAGCTGAAATATTTATGGATTCTAACCACCCCCACCCCAACTGGCATCTTAAGTTTGGATGTTTTTTCTTCAGGTGAAAACATAGGAAATAAGTGGTTAACAGTGGCAATGTTTTGTTGAGTCTGAGGTTAGGAATGCACTTTATGTTGTCTTTTGTTTGTGGTTAACAAAAACCTAAAGGCACAGAAATAACTGTTCTGAGATCAAGATCGTTAATTTCCCGAATGCCAAGGCAGTGGCCTGGCTGTCAGTTGCGTCAGTTGACTTATTAATGTTTGCTTCCTACAAGGTACTGTAGCTTAATTAAGCTGAGTAAGCATGTTTACAATGAGGGCCCTTTTTGTCTATATTACTTTGCATGTCCTTCTTGGATTAGAAACTTGACTCTAATAACTATGTATGCTGGATGGGTTCATTGCACCCCCGCAACACAAAAGTCTCTTGATTTGTGTAGTTCAGAAGTCCACCCGTGTAGTGATTATGATTGCATCGGTTAACACTGTCTGAATTTTCAGAAGCTCTCGGTACTTCACACAAAGAAACAGAATTACAGTTGATTGGCTACATTTCTTAAAGTAGCTAAGATGATAAGAGTCCATACCTTTTAACTGTCCCTGATTGCAAGGGACATGTCTCATTTTACCTCTCAACATTGCTGTGTCCCTCATGAAAAAGGTGTGGCCCACACATAGTCTGTGCGGTAAATTCAGACTTTAAAGCAGAAATTCATAATATTCTAAGATGCTAAATCAAAAATAAACTTTGCACAAGTGAACACAATGGTTTCCACAGTGTTCTGAGTTTCAAATGCATCCCCGTGTTTGAGAATGTGTCCCTCATTGTGAGGATCACTGGCCCTCATTGCTTCTCATTTTGGGTGCCCCTCTCTCTTATTTTAGTGACAAAATATTAAGCAATATGGGTTAGACGTACAAAGTTACCTGTGCACTCAACTGTTCCTTAGAAGTACATCTTGCCTCATTACTTTCTGAAAACTCCGTGCAACATTTAAAGTAAAACGAAACAAATAAACATTTTGAGATCAGCGCTAGTACCTGCTGCAGCAGGGCTCATATAGTGCTGTGACAATTCTACAGTTTACTGTGGTGAGCAGGGATGCGAATACATTATTTACCTTCCCTCTTAGTCTATATTTATATTCTGAACCTGGCACAAGAAATACTGCACTTAAAGGGTTAAGTCTGTGAATGTAAACAGCTGCATTGGCTAAAGTATACAGTAATGATATCAGACACAGTATGACATTTACATGGGGTTGAGGTAAACACTTGACATTCGGTGGCCTGTTGAGCAGAGGGATTGAAATCCTTTTAGCAGCATCCGCAAGTTTGTGTTTGCCATAGGAAGATTGCTTTGGGAAAAGGGCTGGAACAGAGAAGTAAATTTTCTGTCAAGATAAACTTCAGTAGTGAGCCAGGTTTGGTTAAAAAAAATAATCCCTTGGTGCTCTGTCTCATTTTTATTAACATTCTCTAATATTTACCAAAATCGCTCTCTGCCAGCTCAACTGTCAGTGGAAGCAGTGACTGGACTAGCAAGACAAATTCAGGTTTACTCGAGAGAGCTCACTTTAGCTCTAGCCTTTAAAATAACTGCTGCTGATAGCAGGTCTGCATCAAAGGTTTGGCAGTTCCTAACTGGGAGGGAAAAAAAAAAAAACCTTGAAATTCAGTAACTTTCACCCTTGCCTGCACTTTGGTTTTGGATTTTCTGATATTTCTGTGATGATACACAGTTGGTCCCAGCCAGTTAGGCTTCAAGAGCGGGAGGTGGTGCTGAATAGACTGGGACAGACAAAATGTTGAATGCTTCAAAAGTCTTCCTAGTCCTACGACAGGCAGTAATTTTGTACTGCAGTCTGCTCAGTTCTTTTAGTTTGCACCTCCTTGTTTGAGCCCTAGCAGTAGACTTCAATGATATGTTTCTTAGCAGGCTAAGTTTCTGTTTGAAGTGTACTTCTGATTTTGGAAACACTCCCAATGTTATGGATTCTGTTTGCATCTGCTTCCCTGTAATAGTCTATTGATTGTGGTGCAAAATTATGTTGGCTGTCAGTATTTGCTTCTGACTGAGTTGTACATCTGAATAAGACTTAAACCCAACTGCCTCTTATTACCCAGCCTTGCAATGACATGCCATAGAGAATTACTGAAAGGGAACATAAACCCAGTTGTTTGTTTTGAAATAGTTCTGTTTTTTTTACTTTTTTAGTGTCTCTTGCTAATGCCGCCTTTTTTCCTGCTCTGTATTCATTTTTTAATTACTTCTGAGTTTTGAAACCCAGTGAGATCAGTTGAGAGGAAGCCTAAAGTTGTTGTTCAGTGTTTAATTGGAAATGTTTAGGTGAGAGAACTCTCACATCTAGATTTGTAGGTGGTGGAACTCTCCTATTGTAGACAATGGAAAAAGATGACAGAGGTGGTGGGACTGTCATGCAATTTTTACAGCTGCATAGCTGGAGCTATGCATGATGTAGTGCAATTACATTGAAAAGGGGGTTTTGGTAGCACGTGACTATGAATACAGCACAGCTCTGGGCAGCTGGTAGCAACGTGACTGCGAACACAGCACAGCTGTTGACAGTCATGTCCTTCCACCAGAGAGGACTTGAATCTCTCTACGTCCTCTCCATTCAGTACAGTTTGCTCCCCCACTGCACTATATTCTTGCTTCAGTCCCGCTGGCTATATTTCTGTAGTGGCCAGTGTTCGAATCTGAAAATGATGAGCATGGAGCAAAAAGATTCAGATTATGTGGTTTATTTAACCCCTCACTCCTGAAATGCCCTTGAGTACTTACTCCGTTTATCCCCCATTCACATGCAACACCTGGACAGCAACCCAACCACATTACAAGTAGGAGCTCTAGGAAATGCAGTTCCAACTCAATGAGCAAAGGTGTTTTTTTTCTGGCTGGAAGTCATGCTGTGGGCTGCTGTGACAGCAGTAAGCAACTGACCTCCTGCTCTGTCTGTCCTTGCTATGTCTTTGTCTCTTTCTCTGTCTTATCTATCTTTCTATCTATCCACCTACCTACCTACCTATCTATCTTTCTCTCTCTCTCTCTCTCTATTAAGGTGACTGGGGTGCACATCCCTGGTACCGCTTCTTTCTCCCACTCCCCTCCAGGTTGCCTGCCCACCCTTCCCAATCTTTATATTTTTTTCTTTATTTTTAATACAGTGAAGTCCACCACGATGAAGTGCAGTGTCACAGTTTCCTGTATGACAAAAAAGACTAGCTCCCATTGAAATTGCATTGTTTCCTGCAGTAACTGTGCTGCACAAAGCTGCAGACTTATATAAGTGGACCAGGGTGCCCACCCCAGTACTGCTTCTTGTGACCCCCTCTCCAGGTTATTTGCCCCCTATTCCCCTTGTGTAGGTGGCACCACTGAGGTGCCCAATCCGGAATAGCCCTAAAATAAAGAAAACTATCTCCCAATGAAGGACTCCTTCACCGCCCTTGACATGGTCCAATTAGTCACCCAACCTACTAGACTTCATCCTTCTATTGGTACCAGCACCCTCCTGGATATCATTATTTCGAACCGCCCCCACAAAATCCAGGTCATAAAAGTTCTTCCCAACTCCCTAAGCGACCACTCGCCCATTCTATTCCTATGGACCTCCTCTACCCCCAAGCCCATAGCCCAAACCACCCTCCGAAGGCGTCTCTGCCCTGGGGGGGTTTAAAAACTCAAACAACTTCTCACCCAAATGGACTGGTCCCCCATTAATGTAGCCCCCAACATTGACATTGCGCTCGATCTGTTCACACAGACCTTCCCTAAGGCCTGTGATCTCGATGCACCACTCACCAAACACCACACCAGAAGACAACGAGCACTATGGATCACCCCCTCCCTACTCCAAATACTGAGTGACAGGGACAATCTCTGGTACAAAGCCACAGAATCTGGCAGGTCGGCTGACAGACAATCCTATAATGCCACACGCAATGGATGCACGCGAGCCATCCACAAGGCGAAAGCAGACTACTATCAAACTACTCTCACTGCCACATGGGGGTCTGCACGGATCTTCTGGAATAATATCAAAGAACTTAGTGGGAAATCCCGCTTCCCACCTCCCTTCCAGCTCTCCATAGACGGCGCCATTTCCACTGACCCACTTACCATAGCAAACTGTCTAAACACCACTTTCACAGATCTCAGCACTGTTCTCCCCAGTTGCTTCTTTGACCCTGTGCCCGAATCCCAACCCCCAACCCTGCAGCACCCTCGTTGCCTCCTGTGCAAAATGTCTACATGTGAAGCCTGTCCATACCTACAAAATGCACTAAACAGCAATTACCCTAGCAATGACCTCCTAGACGCTAGGCTCCTTTGGCTAGTCCTCGATGAGGTCCTAGTCCCTCTAATGGACCTACTCAACAGATCCCTTTGCCTAGGGCAATTCCCTAGTGCTTGGGAGACAGCTGTCATTACTCCCATTCATAAAAGTGGTGACATATCCTCCCCCAGTAACTATCGACCCATTTCCCTTCTCCCCTTCCCTGTAAAGCTTTAAAAAAAGTGGTTGCCACACAGCTCACTGAATACCTAGCCAAGCATGACATATTATGCCCAGAGCAGCATGTCTTTCACTCAGGCCATAGCACAACCACAGCCCTCCTAGAATTCACCAACTTCCTACACTCCTCCCTAGACTCCGGTAATTTTGCTGGAGCTGGGTTCATAGACGTTTCCAAGGCCTTTGACACGGTCTGCCATCCACTCCTTCTTGCCTCCCTCTACCAACTCGGCTTCTCCACGGGCCCCCTGGCATGGTGTGCCAGTTACCTCTCCACCTGATCCCAGTGTGTCAAAACAAACTGGACCCTATCCGACACACTACCTGTTCACTCCGGGGTACCCCAGGGCTCCATCCTGGGTCCACTACTCTTCACCCTCTATCTAAATACCTTGCCAAAGGCCTGCTCCTAAAAAATCCTACTGCATGCGGATGATGCAGCACTCTATGCCTCGCACCATAAACCTACTTCCCTCCACGACTCCCTCCAACACGCCTTCATTCAGGCCGAAACATGGTTCAAGGACCGTAGACTGGTCATAAACCTCAAAAAGACAAAATCGATGATTTTCTCCCACCACCAAAACAAAGCAAAATGTGCACCTCTCCTCATCCTCCCCAGCACCCCCTTGAACAGGTATCCACCTACAAATATCTTGGGCTTACCCTCAACTCTGCCCTTACCTTCCATGACCACATAAACGCCCTAGTGGCCACAGCAAACACTCGGTCTCCTGATGCCCTTAGGCCTGCGATCACTTCCTCTATACTGTCCGTAGTGGACCATGGGCTTCCTGTGTATGGGGCAGCAGATAATTCCACTCTCCAAAAAATTCAAATCTCCCTCAACAAGGCCTGCAGGCTCCTAACAGGTGCTCCTAGGCTCACCCACACCTGCTACCTCTATTCCACTGCCAAGCTCCTCAGTTTTAATGCAAGACTCCACTACCAGACCTGCCTACTGACCAAGAAAATTCTACTCGGTCTCTCCCCTCCTGGCGTCACTGCCTCCCTCCAACTTGCCACCCCTTCTTTCTCCACCTGCAACTCAGACAAAGCTATACTGGCGGTACCCAGGGTAAGAATCTCCCTTGCCCAGAGATCTTTCTGCTACAGGGCCCCTGTCTGGTTTAATGCACTCCCAGCCACCATCACCAGCACACCCAGGATTGTCCCTTTCAAAGTTGCTGTCCGCAACCACCTCCTAAATGTCCGCTTCTGTAACTGCAACTAGTATGCACTCTCATGCCCTCTAGGGCCAAAACCTCTGCCAAAGTCCATTATGGACTGCCTCCACTTACAACAATGTCTATTGCACCTCTGGCTTATGAATAATACTGTAACGGATGCTCTCTTATGGTAACAAAGTGCTTTTGCTGTGCTTATGTAAATATCTATCCAAATTGTATATAATGTTTGTAAACAATGTCTGTAATTTATACATGACGGCTATTCCATTGTAACTGTACCCTCTGTTTTTTCTGTCCTCCATGTGACGAGGTACCTTTGTAAATGAGATGATGGCTCAAAGGTTGTAAATCCGATACTTTCAAATAAATAAATAGCTAATGTTTCCCCCCCCAAACCTTTAAAATAGAAGATTTCTTGCCAGTCTGCCCCCTCACACCCCCCAACCCCCTCACCCCAACCACCCAGTCAGTGCCCACCACCCCACACACCCTCACTCATCTGAATATGTCCCAGGGCAAAGATCCACTCTCTGACTGAAGACACATCTTGCTGCTGTATTTCAGTGGGGTTTTAAACTTTGATGATACATAACTTTGTCATCTTTGCATATTTTGGCTCCAAATTTTCAACATGGCCTTTTTGGGACCCCACCTCATAACCAGTGGTGGTGGAATTATGCAAATCAAGCCTGAAAGAGACGAGTTTGCGGTTGCATTACAAAATCACCTTCCAGGTGGGATTTGAATATTTTCACCACCCTTGTTCATGAGGTGGAGTTCATAAGAAGGCTATGTTGAAAATTTGGGGTCAAATATGTAAAATGGCAAAGTCGTGCGTTCATTGAAATTTTTCTATGTTTGCTCGTAATATTCATAATTTTAAATATTTTGTCCCCACATTTTCAACATAGCCATTTTTTTCACACCACCTCACGAAGGTGACAGCTGTCATTTTTCAAATCCTGGGCAAAATGTGTTTTTTTGCAGCTATGGTGTGGAATGACATTTCGGTGGCACTGAATTACATTTTAGTGGGGATTTGAAAATTTTCACCAACCCAAGTTCATGAGGTGAGGTTATAAGAAGGCTATGCTGAACATCTGGTGTACAAATATGGTAAAATGCCCAGGTTATAACATAACATTACAGTATTTCAACATTCACACATAACTTTGCTAGTTTTCACCATTTTGACTCCAAACTTTCAACATACCCATTTTTCCACACCACCTTGTAAACATGACGTGTCATTTTTTAAATCCTGGATGAGACCTGTTTTCACACTTTTGGTGCGAAATGACATTTCAACCAGTATACTATAAATGATACATATCATGTTTATAAGGCAAATCATAGTATGAGTATCTTGAAAATGTGGGGCCAAAATTAAAAAAAAAAACTTTGTTAAACTTTATGTGTAGTGCCGTCTTCACTAATCTTGTATCCTTTTGAAATAGAACGGTGACATTGGGAGAAAAGTGGTACTGGGTGCCAAGGAGGTAAGATATGGGTGAGGAGCCAGAGATCAAGTAGACTCTTTGAAGACAATAATATCATTTTGCAGCCATGTTGGCTGTGACCAGAGTTTGAGGTGTTGGAACTGAGTTCCTGTGGGGTCCTCCCCAGTTCAACTCCTATACATTGTTGTAAAAGTTTAATCGATCAGCTCAAGCGATTATGATATTAATCAGCCATGCATACATAATAAAAAAGTGGAGCTAAGAAATATATAAATACAGAATGAATACAATACATGTTCACGTCACTTAGAAATTCATAAATACATGGGCAAAGTCAACCTTCTTGGAAAGCTGAGACTTGGATTTCTCCACATTACATGAACATAAGGACAAAGCAGTTTATAATATCCTGTTGAAAAAAGGGCACAGCAGGCCGTCCAACCCAGGATGATGAGCGAGCAGCAAGCTTAGGGGGAAAGAAGACCAAGGAAGTGCTATCATACAAGAAGAGCACAGCAGGACACTACAAAGAGCTCCTGCTATTCATAGCCTTCAGTACCTTCCTGTGTCAGACCTGGTCTCTCTCTCAGAAGGGGGTGGACATAAGTCCTGGCAAGCATACCTCAGGGGAGACCCATGGTTGGCACATGGGACTATTCGGATGCAGCCAGTAGACAAGCAAGAACCTGGTCTCAAGGCCGGAAAAAGAGTCACTAAAGTAGCCAAGAAAAGTCCGCCAACTTAAATAAACCTAAAAGGGCAAACCTCTGTTTTTCCTGTTAGCAGCAGACACAAAATGGCCACCTATTGAACTCCAAAAAGTTCCTATAGATAATATTTACAGTACCCCTATACTACAGGTCATGCTTTCCCATCTCCTTACCCTATGGCCCCAAATGGGCCTGTACCATAACCCCTTAATCCTTCCCCATTGAAGTCAAAACAGGTAACCTACATATGAAAAAATAAATACTGTGGCAACTCCATATCATACAGCCCAGAAATAGCTACAGTATACTTCAAGATCTCACTGATTGGAGTTTTACCTTGTATTTTACTCAGCTCTAATCCTAGATTTGTATACAAAGTTGAAGCTGCTTCACAATAGTTAATTACACTCCAACCACTTGCTGAACAATAGGGAAGCTTGTCTAAAAATGGACAGCTTGAGGCAAATCAGATGATACACCAGTAGCACTCACCTTACCATATGAGAGCACTAAAATGCTATTAGCCCACTCCATTATTTAAGTGAATCATCTCAGTATTCAAAACATGCAAAGAGAAGTACATAAAGAATAAAAATACAGTAGGTAATTAAAAAGATAACGTCAGTTTGATACTAATATATCACACATGTAATATTCATAATGTTTATGTGTGAGGCGTTCCAAAAAATTTAATCACCTTTTAAATCTTGGTTAAAAATATTGGGCTTCAGCATTCCTGGTATTTCCCCGAGTCTTAGAAGCACATAAACAAGGAATCCATGGAATATTTATGGAATTATGTTTGTATTTGCACCCTTAATAACTTGTCTCCTATAGGTGAACGTTTATATAGATCTCTCTATTTATCACAAACCATAACTTTGTCTGAAAATACAGCATGCAGATGGGATTTGAATAAGATGAATTTCATTGACACTTACAATGTTGAATTGAAGCAGACTGGAAATGTAATATGTCACCAGCCCGGTAGCAGAGAGGGCTGAGGCGCTTGATGCCTTACCTCACACCACGCCGGCGACACGGGGTCGGGAATGAGCCAGGGTCATCGGGGAGCAGGATTGAGCAGCCGTAATGGCAGCGCTACTCTCCCAGGGAGGATCTCTGTTCCGCCCCCCCGTAGTTCCGCTGTCATCGGGTGGGTGTCTGATGGACAGCGCAGGCGGGCAGGGGCAGCAAGTAGTGGGAGGGCACCTCGGTAATGGGGTGTACACGTGCACGTGACCGAGGCATGGGGGGTGGATGAAAACTAGGGGAAAAGATCGGGGGCATAAAAATATCTATAGAAAAAAAAAAAAGAAAATGTAATATGTAAAAATTGGCACATTTTACAAACAGAGGAGAACTTAGCCCCTTTTGTTAATTGTCCGCCATGTATGGTGTATAGATGATCTGCTAACAATGGTGACACCAGCCGCACCCTCACCCCCAACAGGTGAGCTCATGCTCCAATTGGTTACTACCTTTGCCTCAGGGTTGCTTTAAATGCCATAGATGTAAATACTGTGTAAACATTAACGGCACTGATACATTGTTGAACCCTTGTGATGGCAAGTTATTAAAGATTAATGATTTTATTAATTGTGATTCAAATTATATTGTATATTTAGCATCCTGTAAATGTGGTGCATTTTATGTTGGCCGCACTGAAAGTAAGCTCAAGGAGTGAGTGGGAGAACACATCAGGGCTGTTAACAATAGACATTTGGATTATGCTACTGCATTACACATACATTCAATGGCAAATTCCATTGCCCATGTATGGCAGTTCACGAGTACTGAAAAAGCTGAGGTAGGGCCAAGAAGTGGAAATATTAACAGTGTTCTGGCTCATAGAGAAAATATTTGGATTTTTAAACTGCAAGCAACCATCTACCCAGGTTTAAATGATAAAACTAAGATCTCACCATATCTGTAGTCCCAATCTCTCTTTCTCTCTCTCTCTCTCTCTCTCTCTATATATATATATATATATATATACATATATATATATATATATATATATATATATATATATATATATATATATGTGTGTGTGTGTATTATAGGAGGACAGTCACGCCCCTATATTTAGGGTTATGAAGGCACATCTATTTTAAACTCGAACTTTTGCACGTAAATAACTTTAGACCTGTTCAACGGATTTGCATAAAATTTGGTATTTGCAGTGGGGCCTGGTAGATCTCTTGATTTGCCAAATTTCGTTTTGGTTGGACATACGTTTTTTGCGCACCAAAATGCTGAAAAATGCACTTTTCGCCATTTAAGTGGGCAGTTTTTTGGATTCTGTCCATGGCGCTGTGCGGCCATTGTGTGCTATGCTGCTCTGCGACTTGGCTCATCTGAAAGAGCTTAGGTCAAGGAACATGCTGCTTTTCATTTGGTGAAAAAATATTAATCCATTCAAAAGTTATTCAACTTTTAAGTTCCCATTATAAGTCAATGGGAGAATTTATATGGTTATGTTGCGAAAGAAGAATGGGGTTTTGGCCATTTGGTCCCTCCTCACGATCAAAGAATTTGCAGGCTCATGATCAAAGAATCTTTGACTCCAAGAAATTCTTTGATCGCGATGGCCGCCATCTTGTTTTGAGTTTCTGGTCGGAAAAAATCAAATATCTCAGCTCAGGGATGACTTCTGAAGTAAAACTATCATGGATTTTACGCAAGGGTCTTCCCTCTATTGAGCCATGCCTATAGTTTCTTCTAAAAATAGAGTTTTTAACTTTTTAATTCTTTGATTGTGGCTTGCTAATGATCTTTGATCGCGAGTCTGCAAATTCTTTGATTGTGAGATTCTTTGATCGCGATCATTGATCGCGAGGGAGGAACTAGATGGCCAGATGAAAAAATTAAATTTCTCAGCCCAGGGGTGACCTAGAAAAACAAACTAGGATGGGTTTTGCTCAGGGGACTTCATTTTATCAAACCATTCTGGTGGTTTAATGTATTTATGTGCAAAATTTGAATTTTACCATTTTTTATTCTTTGATTGCGAGCCTGCAAATTCTTTGATTGCGAGATTCTTTGATCATGATCTTTGATTGCGAGGGAGGGACTAGATGGCCAGATGGAAAAAATAAATTTCTAAGCCAGGGGTGACCTAGAAACACAAACTAGGATGGGTTTTGCTCAGGGGGCTTCGTTTTATCGAATCATGCCGGTGGTTTAATGTATTTATGTGTAAAATTTGAATTTCATCAATTTTTATCCTTTGATCACAGTCCTGCAAATTCTTTGATCATGAGCCTGCAAATTATTTGATCGAGAGGGAGGGACTAGAGGGCCAGATTTGAATGCAGCACATAGGCAATTTTAACAATCTTTGGAATTAAATATCTCGAAAACGGTTGGTCTTTTTGCTTGAAAATTTGGAGGGTGTTCACGGGATGTCCTGTACATGGGAATTATGATGTTTACGTGTTGGACAATACATTTTTTGTGGAGATATTGCATGGTGCAGTTTACGTTTTGCAAACAGTGTTTTCCATTGTGGTAGTGGCTTGAAATTTGTAGGGCAGCTGGCCTTACTGCAATGGATGCACTTTTTAGTCATTGGCTGTGTAACTTGTGAACAGGTGCAGAATTTTGCCACTCCAGCGAATGAAAATCTCAAACTTTGAAATGTTACATCTTGGAGACTGTGTACTCTTTTACATTGAAATTTGGAGGGTCTTCAGGGGATGTCCTGTGCATCTGAATTATGGTGTGTACCTGTTGCAAAATTAGTTTGTTGCACAGATATTGCATAACACACTTTATGTTTTCCGTATAGCGTTTTGCATTGTGGTAGTGGCTTCACATTTATAGGGTACCTAGCATTACTGCTATGGAGATGATTTTCAGTGGTTAGGTGTCTGACATGTAAACAGATGTGGAATTATGCCACTCTGATGAATGAAACTTTATTTTGTTTCAAGGTGGTGGCAGCAGGCCCCACGTCCTATGCGCTACTACCAATATATATTATATTCAGTAGTTGCACTGTTATGTTAGACAGAAACTTGCAAGTTGGTGGGAGCGTGGGGCCTGAAGGGCCCCACACTTCCACCAACTTGTGTGACTTTCTACTTTTCTATTCTTTTTTTCCAAAAGTGAGGAAATTCTATGCAGAAAACTGTGTTAATGCATCATTTAGGGTCAAAGCATAAAAAGTCAGGAAATTAGACTTTTAGGGTTGCCCTCCTCCCTTCGTTTAGCCCCCCCCTCCTCCCGAGATTGACAGACGACAGGGTGTGTCATTGGGGTTGTGAGGCCTAAATGTCACCCCATTCTTCTTTACTGTGGCTTGTGAATTTGATTACACATGGAATGGGGTGACATTTAGGCCTCATGACCCCGGTGACACCCACCATCTGTCAATCTCGGGGAGGAGGGAGGGGCTAACAAGGAGGCAGGGCAACCTAAAGGTCTCATTCCTGACTTTTATGCTTTAACTCAAATGATGCATTAACACAATTTTACATAGAATATATATATATATATATATATATATATATATATATACACTGTCTTTAGCAATAATTTATTAACAATCGTGTTGCCAAAATATTTAGCAGTGTTCTGCATATTTTATGGCAATTAAATGTATTGTTTAATAAGTCTGTTACAGTTTTATCAATTACACCAGTTTGTTGTTATTGCATGTTTGTTTGACAATATTTAAATGCAGTCCAAGTGCTTGGCAGGTTATCCTCTTGACAAAGTGCAGTGCGCCTGCACAAAACGTTGAGGGCTTTTTGGCTGGTTGGCAACCGGTCTGCAGCATGTGGTTGCCGAATTTGTAACAATAAAGGCTCTGGCACTTCACCTTTTGGTCTGGTGTTATATCCTTCAGCACGAGTGAGTGCAACAGTTGTTTGCTTTTCCTGGTTATTAAATAGACCTCACAGATGCCAACATTTACAATTATATTAAAAGTGTAAACGACAGGGTTTATGTTCCCCGAAAGAAAATCTCAACAAGGTTAGTATCATAGACCTGGGAATGAACCCAGTCATGAAAAGTAGACTAGACAAGTACTGTATTATCTTTTTGTTTAATTGAAGCAGATGCCTAGTTCTAACCCTAAACTAGCAACACACAGATGTTTATCCTTTTCCTTGTGTTTTTTTGGTGTTCATAGAATTTTTAATGAACACTTTAGCTCAGACCCTACATTGTAGTCTGTCGGTTATAAATCATCTCTTATGTAAGGCTCCATTGTTGGTCCTCCACATTGCTGTTTTTCCAATCACACTGCATAGTAATCAGTCCTTGTTATAATGCATACTGAGTTTTGTCAGGCAAAATACTTGCCTTCTAAGAATGGCCTGACAGTGAAAGTTTTATGTAGCTGTATATGGCCATTTTGCTTTTTGTAGGTGTGCGGCGTGCACACACACACACACACACACACACTCATTATCAGCTTGCAGTAGTTGTATTTTACTTGTGAAAACCTGTGCTGCAAAATATGGGGAAATCATAATTGTGGAAAATCTCTGCCCATGCCTGAGGCCACCCTCCTCCGGGAGGGAATTATGTGAGGAACAGATGACACAGGCTGCTGGGGACTTTGAGGAGGTACCCTTGCCACTCGTGTGTCTATATTTTTTTGGGGGTGAGGGGCTGAAGCCCACATTACAGCTTACTGTAAAGGAGTACTCTATCCCTACTGATATAGCTGTCTTACATTTTTATTTTTGGTATAGATTCTTGATGTGTAAGTGTTGTGTACTGCGTCTATGGATTTAGGCTGTGGTTGTCATAGTATTCTAAGTATACCCTATGTTGTCTTGTCAAGTATACGTATTTGATGTTTTTAAACTTCAATGAAGGTATGCAACAAAACAAAAATAATAATTGGGGAAAATTTACCTGAATCCAGACTGACCCTGAAAATGCTCTAAAGAGGAATGTTTGAGTCTTCACATATCCAAGGAAGCAGTGCTCTTTCTTATTTGGATGAAGGTTTTAAGCTTAACTTTGTAATAGTTTTCTACCCGTTGTGCAGTTCATGTCCCCCATTTATTTAGTTATTTATGTTTAAATGTGGTGTACGGGATACTCACACGGAGCCAGGGCTCTTTCCCAGGTTTAAACCAAGGGATGGGATGTAACAGGGATTGAAACAGCAATAACAAAGTGATAACAACAGGTGCATAAACATGTACAGTAAAATCGCAGTACAAACAGTGAATTTCAGAGAAAGACAAAAGCAGTGTAAAAAGTGTACTTGCAGGTCAGTTATGGGGTAGCCAGGTCAAGAGCCAATGGAGCGTGTCACCAGTGTATGGCAAGTCAGAACCAATGAGGCTAAAACCTTATCCAAAGACATGACAGCCTGAAAAACATTCACTTTTCATGTTAATCACAGCTTAATATTTATTCGCAAATACATACGTTTTTTTTTTTCTTAAAGTGACAAAAGTAAGGAAATGCGATCTTAGAGTTATTGAACTATAACTCCCCATGCATCACCTCTTCATGAATAGATAACATAGCATGAGGAATACAGTAAACCCCCATGGCAAACACTGCACTTGCATGTTGTGAGGTACAGGGCCACAGGATACCATACTGGGTCAGAGAGTGTGTGTGTGTACGTGTGTATGTGTGTGTTTGTTTCTGTGTGTGTGCGCGCGCGCACTTTTCAGTTGCAAAGCAGCTGCATCATCACACACAGTGAACCAGACTTGTAACAGACTTCACGAGAAGCAGCTGCAGCTGCATGGTCACAGAAACTGCACCAAACCTGTAGCGGACCTTGTGACTGGCCCTGTATGCCACTTGCAAACCACTGTGTGTTCACAGACATGGCCCTATAAAGCCATCTAGATTTTTCTCACTTCGAGACTAAGTGTCACGAAAGTGGTTTTGCGTGACACGAAAGCAGGTCTGAGTGACAGAACTAGGACCTGTGTTTGTGACATGCCTCAGTGCAATTTCATTACTATTTTAAAAACTTTTTCTTACCAAGAAACACTTGAGAATCAACTTTACACACTATACTGTCGATCACTCGAGTTTCAGCCTTAGAACTTCCAACATATTTTCTTGTTTTTGTTGCTTCAGGGTTTCTCTCTTCTTTGATAAGTGCCATAGGATGTGGGTGGAAGGGATCTAGGTCTGTAATCTCATTTGAAGCCCAGCCGTAGTGCAGCACCTCCCTCGTGCTGCAATACAGTTTTAACCCACGGACCTGGTTTGGGGCTAGTTAGGCATGTGTAGGTCAGAGACTTGTAAAATGTGCAGTTAGGGGTGGCAACTTGGAATTCAGGATGGTACTCAGGAAAAGCCTGGTACAGTATCTGCAGGTCCATGCAGCACCGAGTTCCTGGTTCACTGAACTACAAACCATGAGATCCAGGTTCAGATCTCTCCCACGCCACTGACTCACTGTAAGACCTTGGGCAAGTCACTTACCCCCCCCCCAACACCCCATCCGAGCTATAAAACTGGGTTAGAAGCAAGGTCCCACTAAAAACAGTATGAAGCATCTCTGTTGGGCTACCATGAGTACATAAATAAAACAGACAAAAAAAAACAAAAAACTTTTGGCTCAGGTTAGTGCAGCATTTTGAGACATGAAATCAGAACTTGAAATCTGCAGAAATGTCTGGCTTCCTTCTGCCCATCCCTTTGCACACTTTTAAGCGTTTTAAGCAGTTTGAGACAGAGTAGAAACAGAAACTACTTGCATATGGCAGAACCTCTTGTGTCCATTGGAACATTGGAAATTACAGTCTGAAGGAAACCAAAAAGGTTTAGATAGTTCACCCACAATTTCTCTGCATCCATAACCATTTTCGTGACCATATTCATGAAGCACTATTAAACATTATTTTGTCCTGCTGTTCATGAAGTGCTGTTGCCATCTTTTACTTTCTTTAGCATTATTTTACTCTCATTTTCCATGTACTCCTCCTCCCAAAGGGCAGTGCTGAAACTAGAGTACAGTGAAACTATAAGATGATTGCAAAAAAAAACAGAAATAAAACTGAACGAATAGTGCAGCAAAATAAAACCCTAATGCCCTGGAAACTGCTTTATGAGTATAAGCCAATGTTTTCTCATGCCCTTCGACATGGATACCAGAAAAAAAAAATGTGTAGGATCTCATTTTCACAGCTTCCTTTCAGAAACATTCAGGAATTTCAGTGGTGCACCATGATCTTTGACCTTGATCTTTTACATTACATTTTGTGCATTATTTTCATAAAGATGAGAGATTTTCCGGGAGTAAGATGTCTTAACAGTTTCAACAGGACCCCTTGACAACCTGCAAGTTGAGCCTCAGTCCTCTCACCAAAAACACTGTAGTAAAAGCTCTTTGATACAATAGTTTCACAACAGTACATATCTGCATAGCATACCCCACTGTACCTTTGCTTATTTGCTCCATAAAGTTAGGATATTCATCCCTACACATCACCAGCACAGTGGTTAGAGCACCAGTACAGTATTCTAGGGGCCTGGGTTCAGTTCCTAGTAGGTCACATTATTTCTTTCTCATTACAATTTGTGATCTAAATTGCTTAGCAGTGGCTAATGCTGCAGCAAAAACACCTAATTATCATTTTGAGGATAAGAAGTAACTATAATTGCATGATTCAAAAGTGGGTCCATTTTTTTTAATCAAATTTTTACTGTGGTCCCCAGTCTGCCCACTCCTGGTGGCACACTCCCAGCCCCGCCACCAACCTCAAGGGCTTACAGTTTATCAACCACTCACCCAGGACCACTGTGTGGTGAGTGGCCTCCCCCTGCATTTTTCACCCCTTAGGGTGGTGATGGTGTGCAGTGACATGCACATGTGTTCGATCGCAAAAAAATGCGCTGGCATGTAATGGATGCCCCCTTCCCTTTAGTGTGCACCCTCTGCACTGTCACCTGGCTTCCGCAAGATGGCAGTCAAGTAGTGGAGTGTAGTGTCCCTCCTCCCCCGGTGAAGAGAGCTATCTTTGGGATGCAACATCCTCCCTCCCCAGACTGTCCCCCAAATGATGCGAGTCCATTCCTGACTCGAGTTGCTGGCGTAGAGAGCCGTCACAGTATTGCTGTGCTTCTGGGCCAACTGGTCTACTTATTTTTTAACTCTTTGATAGTTTGATAGATGCAAATTAAGAGCTGTTGTATAGAATGATGCCAGACTATCTGGACACTGATAATCCATAGCATGGCACAATTGGCTCGTGCTGTGGCACCACTTTTCAGGCTAGACAAATTCATGATTCACAGGTACAATGTAACTCTACACAGCTGCTTGGTTGTGTACTGTGTGCTAAAGTCATGTTTGTTTTGCCAGCAGATTTGCAACTGGCCTACAATGGAGCTTAGTTGATGTCGTTTGAATAGCAAATATAATTATGGGCTGAACATAATGGGCCTTTTTCTGATCCCTTACTCAGTGTGCACAGAAAGCTTACTAAGTGACCAGAAAAGAGGAGTTTGAAAAATGAGTCTGAATATCAAGGTCAGAAGAAAAATATGTCTGGGTATTGAAGTAGGGCTGAAAATGATGGCTTTATTAAAAAAAAAAAAAAAAAAAGGTTTTGACGAAATCATTGAAGAATGTTGGGTTCATTGTGAATATTCCAAGTGCAAAGCAGACATGCAGAGACAAAGCTAAAAATAATGAAGTATTGTTTAACGTTCAGTACAGTTTGCAGCAGCCACCCACCCAATTGCAGTTTTTGTTCTGCCAGTCCAAGACAGATTGTTGCATCGTTTCATTAGTTTCTTATAGCGCTGCTTCCCTAGTCAATTTGGATGACAGATTATATTCCATCCTTTCCCTGCAGCAGACTTCTCAGCATTAATGTAGGCTAGAGTTCAGTTTACTGCTTCCAACTCAAGAATGTCTCTCTGAAGCCCTGACAGAATCAAGAAAGTTGGTTTTCTCATCCCACAATCCGATGCACTTTCTGGCAAATGGCTGCCTTGCTTCAGCTTGTCTAGATGTGTAACAGTGTGTTCAGACTGCAGAGTCACTCCTTTGCAGTGCCTTATTTAACCTTAGTAATGGTTAAATAAATTATGCCTGAGTGTGGTTGCTAATGGAACGTGTTTTTTTTTTCTTGCCGTGTTTGAGAATCGTTATTAGAGATCTGCAGTCGGCAGAACTCTTTCGCGTGCAGTGCTGCCTTTGTGGAGGTTCAGATTATCTGACACAGAATGCAGTGCTGTAACGTAGAAGAGCATGGTGGTGATGTAGCTATCGTGAATTTGAAGAATGTAGGAACTAATTAGAAATATTATGTACTGAACCAAGATCACGTCTTTCCCCTCAGCCTGTTGCTGAAGTACTTCTGTTAGGTGTAATGAGATGTAAATCTAACGGCCAGTTAGGTGGAATGGGCAAGGAGCATATATAGTCAATGTTTTTTTTTTTCTTTTCTTACAATTTGTTTAGCCTGAAAAACCCAACTGAGATGCAAAACGCTTGCTGTTGGGTCCTGCTTCCACACAGTTTAGAGTGGGGAGAACAGAAGCCATTGAAGGTTAAGGAAGTTGCTTAGGTTCACAGTGAATAAATGGTTCTGGGGGATTCCAGGCTGTCTCTTGATTCACACTCCTATGCTTTTACCACTAGGCTACACTGAATATAGGAGTATTTTTTACCATTTAAAAAAATACAGTACTATTAATGTTAATATATTTTAGTGTGTATCATAATAAGAGATGTGACCCTAGAAGAGCGTGCATGGTTAGAGGCCAGAATGTGCATTAAGGTCCAAGTTACCTCTCTGTACTTGATGTTCTTGATCCCTGATGTTTCTGTATCCTTCCGCAGTGCTCCATACCTTCCCTCTGTCATTCCATCATTCCTAGCCTCCGTTTGTTTGCCTAAAGTCTGATGCAACTGATTTGGGCTTGTAAAGCCCTTTGGAATACAGGCACATATGAAATTAAAAAATGCAGAGAGACTTGAAATGGCTAGAGAGGTAATTAGATGTTTGGCAGTTGAAATTCAGTGCCAGCAAGTCCAGGGTGAGGTGATGCACTATTGCACATGCACACACATATATAGAGTACAGCTGTTTCTTCTGACAACTGAGAAACCTTACTTTGTGTTTATATCTCTGCCTGTCTGACAAATAATGATGGCGGTACTATAATAATAATAATAATACATTTATTTCATATAGTGCCTTTCAAAAAAATCAAGGCACTTCACAATACAATAAGACCACAATAATAAAACCAGCACAAAATAAAATTAAGTACAAACTAACAGGTCCCACTATACTACACCAAGGAAAGCCTGACACCGCAGAAAGGTCTTTAACGCTTGCGTAAAACCCCCCACAGTTGCGCACTCCCAAAGCTGATGGGGTAGAGCATTCCAGAGGGCAGGGGCCGCATATCTAAATGCATGGGCCCCAGAAGATTTTAAAGACACCCTCGGAATCTCTAGCAACCCCTCGTCAGCCGAACAGAGCTGTCGCTCAGGGCAGTAAGAAACGAGAAGCTCTTTCAAGTAGTCAGGGCCAAGTCCATGTACGACTTTGTAAGTCAGCAAGCTGACTTTAAAAGTGAACCGCCACCGAATCGGCAGCCAGTGCAGCTCGCGCAGCACAGGCGTAATATGAGAGGCATGTAATATCCCTGTCAACAAATGTGCTGCAGCGTTCTGCACTAGCCGCAGGCGGTGGATATCAACCCCCGGAAGCCCTATGTATATAGAGTTACAGTAATCAAGGCGTGAGGTCACGAAGGCGTGGACCAATGTAGGCAGGTCCCCGGATGGAACAAGGTGCTTAATCCTGGTGATGTTCCTAAGATGGTAAGAGGACTTGACGACCATTGACACTTGAGATCGTAAAGTCAGCCTGTCATCAAGCATCACCCCCAGGTCTCGTACCTATTCAGAGGAAAGGATCAGGGAGCCCCCCAGAAAACATCCCGAGGGCTGACCCGCCCTTATCCCCTCAATCCGGCAGCCTGGGTCCACAACCATCACTTCAGTCTTTCCCGCGTTCAACTTTAACCAAGCCCTATTCATCCACTCCTGGATTTCAGTGAGGCAGTTGTTAAGTATCGAGAGAGCACTGTCCTGCTCAGGTGCAAAAGACAAGTAGAGCTGGGTATCATCAGCATAACAGTGAAACCTCAGCCCATACCATCTTGCAATGTCTCCAAGGGGCAGCATATACACTGCAAACAACATGGGGGAGGGAGTAAGTCCGATGAAAAAATCCCGGACACCGCTCTCTGCATTCTGCCAGTAAGGAAAGATATAAACCATTTGAGAACCGTACATATCAGGCCACAAATGGATCTCAGGCGCCCAAGTAGCACCCCATGGTCCACAGTGTCAAAGGCTGAGGGGCGATCAAGGAGCACCAAGATAGAGCAGCTTCTCTGATCTCTTGCCATCAGGAGATTGTTAAGCACCTGAACCAGAGCAGTCTCAGTACTATGCCTCTTTCGAAAACTGGACTGGAGAGGTTTGTAGATGTTATGGATAGTCAAGTGGTCCCCCAGCTGCATTGCCACTATTTTCTCAATAACCTTCCCTATAAAGGGGAGGTTTGAGATAGGTCTGTAGTTGGCCAGAGAGTCTGGGTCCAAAGAAGCCTTCTTCAGGATGGGTGTTACTACTGCCTCCTTCAGGGAGCTGGGAAACTCATCTGAATCAAGGGAGCACTGGACTATCTGAACCAGAAGCAGACCGATAATATCACAACAACCCATAATCAGGGAAGTTGGGCCCGCGTCCAAACTACAGCATGTATGATGCATACTCTGGACAATCCGCAAGCCATCCATGTGTAACCCCCAGGAGGCACTTCCCTTAGGGTTACTACCCCTGTCTGCCCCCACGGAGGCAGGATGAGGGGCCCAGATCCGTTGATGGATGCCTCCACCCAGAGGTCGGGGTTAGCACAATTAAGACTACCTCGGTTACAGCCCTCTGGGCTACTGCAACCCCCCTTTCGTCCCACTAGTGACTCACACTGGGTACCAACAATTCTGTTCACCAGTACACTTACCCCACGGATAATATATTCCAGCTCCCTTTGGGGACCCCCTGTAAAGTAAGGCACATTTATGTTGCAATCACCAGGCAGTAGTTCACCAGTAATGCACACAATAGCCAAGACGTAGCTGTACGAAAAGCAATCTGATTTATTCAGGGGGAAAATAACAAGGACAGGGGGAATCAAGTTGATTAGCTTATCCTATACTTAGCTACCTAGGGCTCTGTGCACAGGCCTAACCCTACAGTTTATTGTCCCTGGGTACCCAAGCCCTAATGGCTAGTCCACACGTGGCAGCTGGTTGGGGCCCTTGGCACAGATAAACATAACAGTCCTGAGCAGGTCAAAGTAGGAGAAAAGTTTAATTAGGCAGTCAGCAATACAACAGTGCACTGGATCCTGCGTGAAACACTCTGGGGGGAGCTACCTGAATTAGTACTCCAACCCCAGCAAATAACGATTTCTTCACCGCTACCAGGATGGAGCCTGACCTTCACCAGCCTTGTCACACATTTATATGGCAAACAGCAACAGAGGGTACCACCAGGCAGCTGCTTCCAATAATCCTTCAAACTCACAGCCACTGCGATACTGCCACGGCAGCTTCCGCTTTTCCCTCGGACCGAGTGCAATTCAGCAATTTTCTCCAGTCCTCCTATAGGTCGAGCCTGGTGGGTAGCTGCACAGGACACAGCCTCCTCTGACCGCCCGCCGGCGGATTTCAGCGCGAACTCGCTTGCAGAGAAAAAGTCCGACTTAGGCCTTCACGTGCTTCCCGCGCGAACTCTTCCCAGCGCAGAAGTACAGAAGCTCCTCACTCCTCACCAGCCACAACGCATCTAACCCCCAACAGCAAGGGGCTCTCCTCTCAGTTTGGGCGCGACCCGCTCTCATTGGCTGGCTGCACATGCCAGTCATTTCCTCCTGCTCTCAATGGTGCGAAAAAGCACCATAGCCCATAATGCCTTTCCCAATTACAAACAGTTCCTCTATTGGTTAACCGACTTTGTAGGGTCCCAAGGTACTGATTGGCCCAATTCAGCAGTTCTGGACCAAAATGGAGGAGACAATCGCAACAGTCTGTGCTGCAAAAGAAGGCAGGTTAGAACAGCTGCATTATCATTACTATTTCCCAGTATTTAAAGCCAACATTCACATCCTCTTGTAGAGCTCCTTCTGCACCACTAGCGATGGCAGAAACGGAGTGAAAAATCAGCAGCCCGGGCGGGATTCGAGCATAGCAACACTCAAACCCCCTTCCTAATCAATCATGACTGCAATCCCAAGCAGCCCTTAAAGAAACAGTATACGGAGGCCACAGGCACTCACAGGCTACCCATTTAAAACGGCTTAGCGAACACCAACCAGGCAGGAGCATTCAAACAAGCTCCAGAGAAGCTTTTAGGAACCCCCATTTGCAAGGGGGTTACACCCTCCCTGGCCTGGAAAAGCTAGACGTCCGCGTCAAGCAACTACCCTGAGGCCATTTAGGCGAACATCCCAATTAACACTATATCGCATTTTAAATCACATACAGAAACATTACATTTACAATATATTACGGTTCATACACATTGTACACATAACTCTGGTTCCCCTTTTTTTTTTTTTCAAATCAGGTTACTAATTCCTGCTTATGGCACCGGGACTGGGGGAACCCCTCCTTTCTAGTCACTGGTGAGTCACCTGAACAGGAGCACCACACTCAAAGGGCAATGCTAACAATCTATAGTTATCCCCCAAGGCTAACTTAGGGAGGGACCTGGGGGACACATATACCCCCTTGTGAACCACATTTAAGGGCAGGTCCACTAGCTGACCAAGCGATTCATAGCTCAACTTTATTACTGGCCGTATTTGTTGGCCGGATCATCTAGGGGTCTTGGGGGATCCTAAACCAGGCCCTGACTCCACTTCAGTATCAGTGACATTAGCAACGGGAACCTCCCCCAGGGAAACAGGTTCAGTGCTCATGATACTATTAGGGGCTTGACTTTCTATCCCTGAACCCACCCCACTTGGCTCATCTGGGGGTGGTTTAGGTACTAGAGGGGAACCATCAGGGCATTCAAAATATTCATCCGATTCGGGCATATCCCAGGCTTGTTCCCCTGTCCCACTCTCATCTTCTGAAAAGTCAGATAATTCAGCCAGGCCAGACAGTTCAGCCAGGCCTAAGGACTCAGCCCCTTGAGTTTGTCTGCTACCCCATTCATCTTCTGGAGGCATTTCCTCCTGGGCCAAAGTAGGGGGCTCAATCAGTATAGACGGGCCAATTTCAGTTCCCGAGTTAACAAGGGGATTGCCCTGAAACAATTGACTCAGTTCATAAGAGGGATAGTATTCAATATCACCTTCGCTATCTTCTGACATGGAGTGTTGATCATCTCCTTCTGCAGGAGGGGTGGGACAAGGCTCCCATGGTGGACTTGTTGAAGGCTCCACAGGCTTGGTTCTTCTCCTAGTAACAGATCTAGTCACAGGCCGGGAAGGATTGACAGTGGAAGGTTCAGCGTCAATCAAGATCTGCCCAATCGGCAACAAATGATTTCTGTGTATGGTTTTCACATCTCTCGAATTGTTTTCAGGCCGCACTTTATATACAGGTAGATCTGCCAACTGTCCCACAACGATATGAGGGAGGTGATGCCATCTATCGGCAATTTTATGTTTGCCATGCAGTCCCAGATTTCTCAACAGCACTCTATCCCCTTCTCTCAACTCTACTGTTTTCACTTTTTGTCGTATCTTCCTTGTTAGCCAGATTTCGTTTAGCAGCCATGGTCTGGGCCAGTTGGTAGGCATGGTTTAATTGGGCCTTTAATCTCTGTACGCACTGTAGATGGTTTTCGCTCGCACCCCATTGGGGAAACCCCAAAACACACATCCACTGGCATCTAGCCTCTCTCCCAAACATCAGTCAATAGGGAAAACCCTGTGGCATCACTTGTGGCAATTGTAAGCGTGAACTAAAGTACTGATCTGTTGGCTCCATCTCGATTTATCTTTTGATTGTAAGGTGCCCAGCATGTCAAGCAATGTACGATTAAACCTTTCAGGCTGAGGGTCTCCTGCAGATGATAGGGGTAGTTCGTGACTTTTCGCACTTCACAAAGATAGCATCTCTTTAATCAAACGATCTCAAAGTCCCTTCCTGATCGGAATGAACAGCTCAGGGGCCCCATAATGGACGAAAAAGTTCTCAACAAGTATCTTAGCCACCGTGGTTGCTCTCTGATCCTTGGTCGGGAAAGCCTGTGCGTACCGGGTAAAATGATCAGTGACCACCAATATGTTGCTGACACTTTTCAGATCAGGCTCTAAACTCAGGAAATCAATACAGACCAGTTCCATAGGAGCACTAGTAGTAATGTTGACCAGAGGAGCAGCTGTCCGGGGTAACGTTTTTCTTTGCAAACAACGACCACAAGTCTTGACATACTGTTTCACATCCGCACTCATCTTCGGCCAATAGAATCGAGCCCGTACCAGGTCAAGTGTTCGATCTATGCCCAGGTGCCCCATTTGATTATGCAATGACCTGAGGACTAGCTCTCTGAAAACCCTTGGCAGCACCAGTTGTTGTCGGTGTACCCGGCCCTCCTTATTCACAGTCTCTCTATATAGTAGTTGGTTGATCAGCTTTAACTTGGGCTCCTCTTTATACAACAAAGCAGTCCGTATGTCAGTGGAGCGTAGTTTGGATACATCCCTTCCAGCCCGCAAAACCTCTACGGCCGTTCTTATCATAGGATCACAGGATTGAGCCTGTTGGAGATCATCATTGTTGAGTTGCGGCAGGGAGCTGGTGTCCAAGGCAGAGAAATGACAGTAAGCAGCAGGTATACAGTTTTCCGGTGGCCCCAGACAATCTACCACACAGTCCACCGTATCAGGAGATGCCTGTTCTTCTTTGTCAAATTTCTGGCAGAGGGCTCTTATGTCAGGTTCAGACAACGGACCTTTCAGTCGGGGACGAGGCCTCCGAGAGAGACCATCCGCATCTATTTGGTTTAGGCCCACGGTATTCTACAACATAATCGTAAGTGGCCAAGGCAGAGAGCCACCTATGCCAGTAGCATCAATTTGGCAGAGGTCTGTACGTAGGTCAGAGGGTTGTTATCAGTCTTTACTAATATCTTGGCACCATACAAATAGTCATGAAACTGATCAACAATGGCCCTTTAGAGCCAGAAACTCTAGTTTGGCACGGGTAATTTTTCTCTGAAGGCGTCAGACTTCTACTGGCAAACGCTACAGGTCTCAGCCCATTTGAGTGCTCCTGGTATAACACAGCCCCCAATCCTTGTAGACTGGCATCAGTATGAAGAGTGTAGGGCTTGACTGGGTCAGCATAGGCCAGTACTGGAGCGTGAGTAAGTTGATATATGATGTCGTGAAAAGCTTCCTCACACTCAGCAGTCCATCAATCCCCAAACATATCGTTTGGCCGAAAATACTTCTTTTCCAGGTCAGTGTACACACCCTTCTTATACTTTTTGTGAGTAGGCGGATACCCCTGAGTGAGATTAAGGAGGGGGCGAATCACTCGTGAATAGTCTCTGACAAACCGCCTATAGTATCCACAAAACCCCAGGAATTGTTGCAGCTCTTTTAAATTCCTGGGTTGAGGCCAAGTGGTCAACGCCTCCACCTTGCCAGGGTCAGTCTCTATGCCCTCAGTGGACACTATATGGCCCACATATTTCACGGAAGTCTGGAAGAATTGACACTTGTCAATAGACAACTTAAGACCGAAATCCTCCAACCGATCCAGGACTTTGAATAATCGTTGCTCGTGTTCTTCCAATGATCGGCCAAACACTATAATGTCATCTAAATAGACCAAACACTCGAGTAGATTCATGTCCCCCACAGCTCGTTCCATCAAGCGCTGAAAAGTGGCTGGAGCACCCGAAATTCCTTGAGGCATCCGAATAAACTCATAGAAGCCTAAAGGGCAAATGAAAGCAATCTTCTCTCGATCGTCTGGGGCCATCGGGATCTGGTAGTATCCGCTCCAAAGATCCAACACAGAGAACCACTTACTACCATTCAAACAATCCAAGGCGTCTTGTATGCGTGGCATGGTATATTGATCCGGAATGGTCCACCTATTCAAAGTGCGATAGTCTACACACATCCGAACTGCCCCATTCTTTTTCCTTACTACTACGATGGGGGAGGCATAGGGGCTCCTAGACTCTTGAATTACGCCAGCAGCCAACATTTCTTGCAGATGCCGCCTTACATCATCTATGTCAGCAGGAGCCAGACGTCGGGATCTCTCTCGGAAAGGTCTGTCGTCGTGCAGTCGAATGTGATGCTCAGCCCCTTGTACACATCCTACATCCCACTCCTTCAGGGAAAAAACCTGGTCCCTCTTGGCAAGCCTCAAACTGACCCTTCGTTTCCAGTCGGCGGGCAACGGGGAATCACCGAAGTCAAACAGATCAGGAGTAACTCTATCACCCGTCCGGGAACTCTTTCTATTTGGTAGTACAGCAGTATCTGCACAATGAACGCTAGCCAGGGTACACCCTCTTCTTATTCGAATCTCTTTATCAGACACATTGTGCACTTGTACCATCACCTTCTTAACGTAAAGCATGGGCTCTAGCCGGCAGAATGCTGGGTTTGAGCAACAACCCCTCAGGTAATCCTCCCTCCACAGGCGCATCCAGCATCAACAACTTATTTTTGACCTCTGTTTTTAGTCGTACCTCTCCATGCAAAACACATTGTGCATTTGGGGCAAGTACCACAGGGGTCGGATCCTTTTTCCACATCACCCCCACAAGGCCTTCGGGTTCCTGCAGACTACCCATCTTCTGAGTGGCCCTGACCTTTTGAATCACAGCAGATACGCTCAGAGCTCGCCCAGTCTGGAATACTCGCTTCTCTGAGCACAATTGGGCCAATCGTCCAAACATGTGTGCATTTGTCCCAATCAACAAGGGCACCCCATCGTACAGTCCAGTGGGTGGGCAAACTAAAACTAAGGTTTCCACTTGCTCATCTATTTCAATCACAGTTGCAGGGAAGGATAACCAGACACGGATGTACCCCAAATACGGATAGGCCTTGTCGCTCAACCCCCATACATGTAGACCAGTTAGAGGCTGCAGAGGCACCTCAGATAAGTGTGCTTGGTATCAGTCCTGAAACATGATGGTCACCTGGGAGCCACTGTCCAGTACAGCTTGAGTGGGAATTCCATTTACCCGCACCCGGGTCTCCATAGACGGTCTGACCACATCAGACCAGTTGGGGGTAGCAGCATTGGTAGCCCGGCGGGCGTGGGCCTGAGTCACAAAACTTTTCTTGGGGGCCCGAGACTGGGTCTGGCGGTGTCGGGCGATCAGTCTGCTGTTAACTTTCCTTAAATTCTCCGGCCTCTGGCACTCAGGCTGGAAATGCCCATCTTCCCCACAGTGGTAACAAAACTTAGGGTCCCAGGATCACTATTCTGAGGGGAGCCCTGAGGGGAGTGAGAAAGCTCTCTAGGGCTAGGGTTCGGGGCTCTACATGACTCAGGGGCCCCAGGCCGAATAGGGTACACAGTAGACTGCTTTAAGTCCCTCACCAGTTCCCGTAAATTCCTGATCTCAGCCCTCAACTCACCCTCCACGTAGGGGTCAGAGGAAACAACTCGCATCCCCACAGTACCTGGGAAATCTGGGGACCACTCGGACCCTCCAGGCGAGCCAGTCTCCTCAGGGGTGTTAGACTCAGGAGTCCCACTAGGGTTCACTGCCCCCACACAGGGTTTCCACCCCTCTTCATCAGTCTCCACTTCTCAATTCCCTCATCAATTGACAATATTCAGGCGGGTGGCCCCCGATCATGCAACTTGAGTTTCAGCAGCGTATACTAGAGAATCTGGCAGACTTTAAAATACGTTTCTAACCGAACCTGATTCAGGGCTGTAGCAGTGACCCCTTTTCTACAAGCCTTCTGCAATGCCCGCTTCACTCTAGTAACAAAAGCGGACAGTTTTTCATTTCTCCACTGCTTAGCAGACCTGAATTTCCATAGTAAATCTTCACCAGTCTCTGTACTCCCAAAAACCCCTTCTAAAGCAGAGAGATACTCTGCAGCAGTGGCTTCTGGATGGGTGGCCCGGAAGAATCTAATGGCTTCTAAGGCAGGACCCTGCAAACTCTCCATCAGCCTCTTCCTTTTCTCCCCCTCAGAGCATTGCCACTCCTGGACTAAAGGGGTGGCATAGTCCATCCACGCCACCAGGTCATCCTCCCCGGCAGGCACTGGTACCATGCCAGAGAAAAGCTTTAACTCACGGTAGGAATCAAGCTGTATGGATGGGACTGCCAAGGGCAAAGAAGCCAGCACGGAGCTTTTGGGCGGGCAAGGGGAGGTGCCCAGGGAACCCCGGTGGGGTAGTATCACTGGACAGATCCAAGGCTTGTAGCAAATCCTGGGTAGTCCTCCCCTCCACAGCTAACAATTTAAGCAGTTTGTCTTTAAAACTGTTCATCTGGGGAGACCCCCCAGGAGTGACTGACCCACTTCAGATATGAATTAGCCTCCACGCCTAGGACGCACCCTCCGGGTAAATCACAGGAGGTACCTTCTCAGGGTCGATGGCCACACTGCATAGGAGTAACACCTGCAGTGTCTGGTCAAGCAGATCAGCCATACGCCCTTTCACTTCAACCTTACCCAGACATTTTACTCACTCGGCAACAGAGACAATGTGAACAGTTGAGGTACCCAGGGGCACATCTAACAATAATACAGTCTTCTGGGAGTCTAGCTCTTAAGCTTCACCCCAACCCATCAATCTATGTACCATGGTTTTGATGGGTCCCAGTTTAAATTTTTCCAACATATCCCCTTCCAGTTTTTCCATCTCTGATGTATTTCCTCACTGAGCCACTAGGGGACGCAAATCCCAGCGGTGCCTCCAATTTGTAACCCCCAGGAGGTGCTACCCTTAGGGCTACTACCCCTGCCTGCCCCCACGGAGGCAGGATGAGGGGCCCAGATCCGTTGACGGGTGCCTCCACCCAGAGGTCGGGGTTAGCACAATTAAGACTACCTCGGTTACAGCCCTCTGGGCTACTGCAACCCTTTCGGTCCCACTAGTGACTCACACTGGGTACCAACAATTCTGTTCACCAGTACACTTACCCCACGGATAATATATTCCAGTTTCCTTCGGGACCCCTGTAAAGTAAGGCACAATTATGTTGCAATCACCAGTTCACCAGTACGCATAATCACAATAGCCAAGACGAGCTGTACGAAAAGCAATCTGATTTATTCAGGGGGAAAATAACAAGGACAGGGGGAATCAAGTTGATTAGCTTATCCTATACTTATCTACCTAGGGCTCTGTGCACAGGCCTAACCCTACAGTTTATTGTCCCTGGGTACCCAAGCCTTAATGGCTAGTCCACACGTGGCAGCTGGTTGGGGCCCTTAGCACAGATAAACATAACAGCCCTGAGCAGGTCAAAGTAGGAGAAAAGTTTAATTAGGCAGTCAGCAATACAACAGTGCACTGAATCCACTACATAAAAACTCTGCAGGGAGCTACCCTGAATTAGTACTCACAACCCCAGCAAATAATGATTTCTTCACCGCTACCAGGATGGAGCTTGACCTTCACCAGCCTTGTCACACATTTATATGGCAAACAGCAACAGAGGGGTACTACACCAGGCAGCTGCTTCCAATACTCCTTCAAACTCACAGCCACTGCGATACTGCCATGGCAGCTTCCGCTTTTCCCTCAGACTGAGTGCAATTCAGCAATTTTCTCCAGTCCTCCTACAGGTTGAGCCTGGTGGGTAGCTGTACAGGGCACAGCCTCCTCTGACCGCCCGCCGGCGGATTTCAGAGCGAACTCGCTCGCAGAGAAAATGGCCGACTTAGGCCTTCACGTGCTTCCCGTGCGAACACTTCCCAGTGCAGAAGCACAGAAGCTCCTCACTCCTCACCAGCCACAACGCATCTAACCCCCAACAGCAAGGGGCTCTCCTCTCAGTTCGGGCGCAACCCGCTCTCATTGGCTGGCTGCACATGCCAGTCATTTCCTCCTGCTCTCAATGGTGCGAAAAAGCGCCATAGCCCATAATGCCTTTCCCAATTACAAACAGTTCTTCTGTTGGTTAACCGACTTTGTAGGGTCCCAAGGTACTGATTGGCCCAATTCAGCAGTTCTGGACCAAAATGGAGGAGACAATCGAAACAGTCTGTGCTGCAAAAGAAGGCAGGTTAGAACAGCTGCATTATCATTACTATTTCCCAGTATTTAAAGCCAACATTCACATCCTCTTGTAGAGCTCCTTCTGCACCACTAGCGATGGCAGAAACGGAGCGAAAAATCAGCAGACCGGGCGGGATTTGAGCATAGCAACACTCAAACCCCCTCCCTAATCAATCATGACTGCAATCCCAAGCAGCCCTTAAAGAAACAGTATACGGAGGCCCACAGGCACTCACAGGCTACCCATTTAAAAATGGCTTAAACGCCGAACACCAACCAGGCAGGGAGCATTCAAACAAGCTCCAGAGAAGCTTTTAGGAACCCCCATTTGCAAGGGGGTTACACATGAATTCTGGCAGGTCAAAGGTACACCAGGAAGCACGAGGTGAGGCAGCCAAGCACCAATCGTAAGCATCCCTCACAGAATGAGGCAAGAGGATCTCCGACCTGATGTCGGCCACCTTACTTCAAGAAAGAATCGCTGCGTTTATCACGATTCCATTTATGGAAAGTTGAACTGCAGACAGGCTGGGTTGCACAGCCTGTCCACAGTTCAGAAAAGCTGAGCTGGTCGATTCTGAGAGGCAGCGATCTCCCCGGACAGGAATTCTTCCTTCTAATGGGAGATCGTTGATTGGTAGGTCCGATAATGCTTCACCAACCTAAGGTGGTCGGCCTCCAGGGCAGATTTCCACCAGTGCCGCTCTAGCCTTTGTCCTAGTCACCGCAGCTCCCTCAAGAACCCATCAAACCAAGGGGCCTGAGGGCGAAGGGGGAGAGGATGCACACGGATAGGAGCAAGCGAGTCCAGAGCTGTAGAAATGGCCTTATTATAGGCCATAACCAAAACCTCTGGACTCAAGTTAGTCACAGGAAACTCAGAGAGGTCAATCACCACAGCTAGGCCTTCAGGGGAAAAATCCCGTAAAGGGCGGTAACTGATCATCTCCACAGGGGCAGGCCTACATAGGGGGTCAAAGAAGTTGAACCTCACGGTGTAGTGATCGGACCAACCAACAGGTTCCACCCCCAAATTAGATGCTTTAGTCCCCAGGAGGAGGACCAAATCAAGAGAGTGACAGTGTATATGGGTAGAAGAGGTAACAATCTGTGTGAAGCCCAGCGATATACTATACTCTGACTTGTGTACCATCGCTTGAGTGGCACTGAGCAGGAGTGGAGCATCTGCCTTGAACGCCTCAGCAGAAAGTCTGCAGGAGGCTGTGCTGCTGGGACACTAGGATAAGGCTACTTTTACATACTGTGAAAACCTGCTTGGAAACAGGTAACTACAACTTGTAGACGTACACCAAATACGTAAGAGGTAGTAGACACCCAGGAAAAAAGTAGGAACTGGTAGAAGGATTAAGAAAAGGGCAAGCAGAAGATATCCTATCTGGGTTAGCATAACAGAACCAGTTTCAGGGAAGGGTAATGAACCGGTTGCAGGGAAGGAAAATGGAGAGGCAGGAGTACAAACAGAGTAGGAAGGAGGTAGAGGGGTATAGTGCTGATTGAATAGACACTAAGCAATGGAGGAGAGGTCATGGGAGTGGTACAGTGCAGTGAATGTGGGGCCGCAGTCTTTTGGGAAACCTTCTGGGTACAGTAGACATTTGTTAATAGGGACACCACAGTGGTTTCAATAGCATCCCATTTAAGCATCTGTCCCTTTCAAAAGAAGTTCATCCACGTGGGACAGAAAATGAGTGTCAGTCATCTCATGAATGCAGTAATGTGCAGTACTCTTTGGTAACACTAGGTGCTGTATTACATTAACTTTATGTAATTTAATTAAATCTTGTATTGTACGTTTTGTATTGCCATGTAACTGTATTGAAGTTAACCCCAACTGCTGACCTTCCAGGAAGGCTATGTAATAAGTGCTCTAACTTTAATCTTAATGCAGTTTTAAAGTACTAATTGTTAAAAACTACAAGCAACACCTAGCAAAAAATGAGGACTCTCAAGGACCTCTGTCACACTAATTTGCACTCTGACCATCCTGTTTAACCAGCTACCTTAGCCCCCATTGAATGGTTATGGTTAACATTGGAGCTAATGGGTTAGAAAACAGTTCCAGTGGAAACATCTTTGTTCAGCAAGTCATCCCTATTAACTGCATCCCTATTAAGTAGTGTGTACTGTACTGAGGTGCTTCCCCATATGTACTCACCTGTCAGGGTTTCAAGCAGAGATTGGTGGACCTCGGGCTGAACTGGTGAGGGTATTGAGGACGTTTTGCCCCACCCAGGGACCACCAAGTCTGTCACTGCTCCCCCAAAGGATACCTAGACAGAAGCAGAGCGGATGGACCTTGGTGGGCTCTGGGAAGATGAGGGTGGTGGGAGGAGTGCACACTCCTTCCTCCGCCTGTACTACTGCAGAGTTCCTTCACCATACTGGGAGAACATGGTAGCCGAGTGGAGACAACCATCACAGTGGGAAGGAAGGAAGTGGGGTCCCTAGAGGTGAGGCCCAAGGAGGGAGGGAGAGGCCCCAAGCCCAGGAGAAACAGCTGCTGGTGGGGGACTCTATTGTTACGGGTAGAGATTTGGGAGTGGGGGGAGAGAGGGAAAGATATGGAGGTGACGTGCATGAGAAAGGCTTTGGCTAGGGTGAATGCAGAGCATAACCACAGGATCGCTAGGGCTGCTGAAGCTGTGAAGGAGCTAGATGTCATTGTCTAGCTGGGGACACATATAAGGCAGGGGTAGTACAGGATAACTTCAGGTAATTGTGGAGTGGCCTTAATCAGGTGGGACACACAGTGGCTTTTTCTGAGGTGTTACCTGTGAACAACCAGGGAGACGCAAGGGTAATCCACGCCAGGGCATGTAATGACTGGTTGAAAGCATGATGCATGAAGGAGAGCTTCACCCACATCGGTAACTAGGGGCTAGCCTTGAAGAATACGAATCTCTATAAGGGAGATGGCCTGCATCCTTCCAGAAAGGGGGCCACAGTCCTTAGTGGGAGGTTTAAATGCTACTTGGATGATCATTTAAACTTGCCAAAGTTGGAGGCAGTAAAGAGACAGAGAGAAAGAGATTGTTACATTCTGTAAGGAAGTTGTAAAGGTGGTGAAAGAAAAAAGTGTGGCTTTCAGGCGGTATAAAGACCTAGTAAAACAAGGGAGGCAGCAGTTGCCCCCTCCACCAAATGACTGAGCAGCAGGGAAGGAGGGCCAAAGGGGAGACAGCTCCCCTAAGGCAGAGGTGCAGAAAGGCAAGCATGGGGTCAAGACAGAAGAAAAGAGGGGTAAAACTCAGCTAAGCAAGGGTAGAGGGTTGAAGGAGACAAGGAATGGGGAAGGTAAAAATGGAAGAGGAAAGTCAGGGGGAGCTTCAGGGAAAACCTCAGGTGGGAATTGGAGGGGGAAGCAGGGCAGCAGGTAGGGGGTAATGAAGGTGTAGAGAGCCATGTGCGCCAATGCAAGGAGTCCTGGAAACAAAGTTCTGGACCTGGAAGTTCTCATGACAGAGGCTGACCTGGATTTAGTGGCCATAATGGAGTCATGATACACTGAGCACCACAACTGGGACATGGTCATATTGGCCTACTCTGTGTTCAGGAAAGACAGGGTGGGGGGTTGTTTTATATGGGAGTGAGGGAATCAAGGTCATGGAAGTACAGGGGTACCCTGAGGAAAAGGAAGGGCTAGGGATGAGGTGGGTCACCCTGGAGACAGGCTCCGGGGTTGCTGTCTGTACTAGGCTAGTGACAGACCTCCAGCACAGAGAGAGGAGTTGGATAAAGCACTTGGGGAAGCTATCATCAGAATGGCTAGTAAGGGGGAGGTGCTGCTAGTTGGTGGCTTCAGTGGAGTGGAGCCTGCCAACTGCAGCTTCGTCAAGGAGTGAGGCCATCCATGACTCTCTACAAGGAGCTTTTTTCAGGCAGCTAGTCAAAGAACCCAGGAGGATGAATAAAAAAAAAAAAGGGGACTGCTTCAGAAAGTGTCTCAAAGGTGGGGATTGCCAGGAAGAGGTAGCGGCACAGTGAGGAAAAATAAAGGAGGGCATAATTAAAGCTACCAACCTCTGTTTGAAGGAAGTGAGTAAAAGCAGAATGAAAAAAGAGACCGTTCTGCTCTGTAAGGAAGTTGTAAAGGTGGTGAAAGAAAAATGTGTGGCTTTCAGGTGGTATAAAGAAACAGAGGAGGAAGGACAGGGAGGTGTACCTAGTAAAGCAGAAGGAAGCAGGTAAGGCAGTAAGGGGAGCAAAGGCATAGGCAGAGGAAAGGATCAACAAAAAGGGTCACTAAGGGGGAATAAGACTTTCTTCAGACACACAAGTGAGAAGAGGAAAGTAAGGGGAGGGATAGTGAGGATTAGAAAGATGGAGGGGGGAACTGAGCAGAAGAGGACAAAGAAAAAGATGACATCCTAAATAGGTACTTCTGTTCAGTTTTAACAGTGCAGGGAGGGTAGGACAGAGCACCGGCGAGTGACAGGAACAGGGGTGGGGGAGGGTGGCACAAGTCCATTTTCAGAGGAAAGAGTCTGGCAGGTGACTTGCATCTCTGAAGGTGGACAAAGCTGTTGGACCGTACAGGATACACTTAAGAGTTCTAAAAGACCTTAACAAGATGCTAGTTGCCCCACTGACAGCCTTATTCAACAGCTTACTGGAAACAGGCATGGTTTTGGAGGACTGGTGAAGAGGAGACGTGGTCCTTCTATGTAAGAGTGGCAGCAGGGAGGAGGCTAGCAACTATAGGTCAGCCAGTCTTACATCAGTGGTGGTGAAATGAATGGAAACACTGCCCAAGCATAGACCAGTAGAGTATCTTGAATCCGATGGACTGCAAGACAACACGCAGCATGGATCCATGGGGAGGTCATGCTAAATGTATCTGCTAGATTTCTTTGACTGGGTGACCAGGGAAGTAGATCGGAGAGGACAGTGGACATGCCCTGTCTGGACTTTATCAAGGCCTTTGACATTGTCCTGCACAGGAGGCTGATAGGGAAGCTAAGCAGCATAGGGGCGGGATCCAAAGTGGTGAACTGGGTTAGAAACTGGGGGACATAGAGAAGACAGAGGGTGTTAGTTAATGGCACTCTACAATGAGAGAGTGACCAGCGGGGTGAAACAGGGCTCACTGCTGGGACTGGTCCTCTTCAGCGTCTTCAGAAGTGACATTTCTGAAGAACTGGAAAGGAAGCGTATTGCTCTTGCTAGAGGTATGCTTCTCCCCTCACTATGTTATGGGCTCCTGTTGTTTGCCAGCACCACTAAGGCCCATCTCTCTAGGTGGTCAACGGCCTACAACAATGTCTGCCGCTTCGCCCTACGACCCCCCGGGTCACTCACCACTGTGATCTCTACAATAAGTTAAACTGGCTCTTGCCCTCAAAGCACATTGACTTTGTCCTTGGTTGCTTCACAGGAAAGGTCCTCAACACAGGCACCCCTCCAGGGGTGGCAAGTTTGCTGGCCCAAACTGTTCCCTCATCCTATCACCTTAGGTCTCAGGGATCTGACACACTCAAGGTACCTGTGACTTGGACTCAAATGGGTGAAAGGGATTTTGCAGCATGTGCCTCCAAACTTTGGAACACCTTCCCAGCCCAGGTCCGTGTTGCCCCCTCTCAGGGCAGCCTGCGTTCCTCCCTATGGAACCATCTCAAACTCGGATTGGCCTGCGGGTGCCAAACTGCCTGCAGACATATGTTAGCACTCCCAGCACTCACGCATACCAGCTGGCCCTTAAGATGATAGTTTTGTACTTGCTGCTACCAATCCTTACCTTGTACTGCTCCAAAACTGGCACACACCGCTTACTCTGCTGTACCAATTCTAACTAAATGTGCCTCATATGCCTTGTACTTTGTGTATTCTACATTATGATGTTCGCACGTGACATGCGAGTTTGTTTTTTTCTAACTTGTACCTTGTTGTCTCATGACGTGTAATCTTTTCCTAATTATGTACCATGTTGTCCCAAATGTGTAAGTATGTAATTTCCTGTACTCTCCCAGGTCGTACCTGAAAATAGACAAATTGTCTTGTCTAGTGTACTTACCTAGTTAACAAAAGCTAAATAAATAAATTAATAAGATATACCATCTTGCAGATGATACCAAAATCTGCAATAAAGTGGACATTTGAGAGGGAGTAGAGAGAATGGACAGGGATCTTGGGAAACCTGAGGAGTGGTCAGGATCATGGCAGTTGGGATTCAATGCCAAATGTGAAAAATCATGCACCAAGGGCACAGGAAGCCAGGAGTTGAGTATAGGATGGGGGTGGTTACTAACAGCCACTGAACCAGAAAGGGACCTTGGGGTCATGACACCTGCCAACCTTGAAGTGGCAGGGCAGTGTACGAAGCAGTGGTTAGGGCTAGTGGGATGTTGGGGTGCTTAGTGAGTGGTATCTCCAGCAGGAGGAGGAAATCTGTGTTGCAATTGTATTGCTTATTGGTGAGACCCTACCGTTAGTACTGTATCCAGTTTTGGAGGCTGCACCTCAGAAAGGACTTAGGCAGGGAGGAGGCAGTCCAGAGGAGGGCAACTTAAATGGTGCAGGGCTCCATGAGAAGCCCTGTGAGGTGTGACTGATGGATCTCAGCATGTACGCCCTGGAAAAGAATAGGGCGAAAGCTAACATGATAGAGACTTATGAGTATCTTGCAGGGCTAAACAGAAGGAAGTCTCTTTCCAATGTGAAAAGGCACCACGACCAGGAAGCATGCGATGAAGATGGTGGGGGGGTGCAAAGTTTAAGAGAGAGACGTGAGGAATATTTCTTCACTGAAATGGTGATAGATGCCTGGAAAGGACTGCCAACAGAAGTGGGGAGGGGTGCGAAAACAGTGGGGGCTTCAAGCATGCATGGTTAGGTATAAGGGTATATTTGAAAATAGTCAGGGAGAAAGGAGAATTATCAAAATTCAATTTGGGTTTGCAGAGACAGATTAGGTAGGGTATATCTTGACAGACTGGGTGGGCCAAGCGGCCCTTGTCAGCTAACAAATTATATGGTTTTATGTATGTAATAATCATTTTTATATAAAACCCCTTAGGTAAAGGTCCAAGACACATAGATTATACTAACATAGTAACATAGACTTTGACGACAGATAAGGACCACTTGGCCCACCCAGTCTGCTCATTTCCCTACCTATTGGATAAGCTACAGATCCTAGTTAACCAACAGCATACTTCTTCCTAACCAGCACCAGACTTGTCTTATACTACGCCATTATTACTTAATTGCAGTATATGAAGATTTAATGAACTACTGAAATCACGCTAGAAATGTTACTATTTCTCTTATATTTTCCATAGCTTCTTTCATTATTTAGTTCTTGAGAAATGCACCTGCAAAGGGGATCTTATCCATTGGATTTTATCTGCTCCTGCTTCTTTTCTACACATGACATCATAATCCTCTGTTTATGACACCACAAACTGTTGTGGAAACTATAATGATGTCACAAGCAGAGGATTATTATGATGTCATGTTTAGACAACCATTAGTAGCAAATTACGACCAATGGGCAACTGTCCTATTTTCATGCATATTTCCTTATTTGTTCTGAATAAAAGGGAGATAAATATAGGTATTATGTATAACAAGTGTTTTTCTTAAGGCATGAGTAGCTGTTGAACTGTTTCTGTTGAATTCATTACTTGAGATTAAATACAATGCTATGCCATTCTATTTATTTATTTATTGAGCTCTAGGAATTACAACCCTTTGAGTCAGAGACTCCTTTGCAAAGGCTCCATGTCAACATGAAAAGGAGGCAAGGCAATACGAAACAAAGTGTTACAAAAGACAGCACGACATGTATACATCTTAATAAAATCAAGGTAATACATCATTGGAAGAAGTACATCAGCAAATGGCAACAGTTTAGGCAGGGGTTAACAGGAAAATTGGGATGGAAAATAGTGATATTAGACAGAAGAAGAGGAAGAGCAGCCCAGAGGACATTGTCAAGTAGTAGAGGTATTTCAGCAAATTGAACGGTTTAGAGCAGTGTAACAGGAAGGTAGGCAAATAGTTAGAGAGATAGGACAGAATGAGAGGAGAGTATAGGGAGAGGAAGACAGCGCAGAAGACATTGTCTGGTTAGGTGGGGGAAGAGACCGTGACCCAGAGGGCTCAAAAGGGGAGAGGCTACAAGCATTCGCAACTTGAGGCAAGAATATGATCCCGCAAGTGAGTTTTAAAAAGGCTCAGAAAGTAGTGAACCAGGGAGGGCATTCATCCAAAAAGGAGCTCGGTACTTGAAAGATCCCTGGCCTGTAGAGGTCTTATAGTAGGGGATGAGGAAGGTGGCTTTTGATGAGAGTCTAGTAGTCTGATTAAGAAGAGCCGGGGAAAGAAAGTGTTGGGTTGCCATGGGGGAGAGTCCCAGGGAGATTTTCTTGGCAAGCAAGCACGTCTGATAAGTTAGCCTGCCCTCGAAGTTCAACCAGACGTAGTGTTGATACAGATTGCATGTGTGGGTTAATCTGTCACAACTGCTGACGAGGTGGCAGGCCTTGTTCAGCGCTACCGTGACCCTCTTCAGTGCAGTGTTAGAGGCAGAACCATACAAGACGATACCATAGTCCACCAGTGAGAGATTAGAACTAGAGACAGTCAGTCTAAGAGCAGCAGGGGGAAGGCAGGGTCTGATTCTGTAGAGCAGATAAATCCTGTGGTTGACTGCAGAGCAGACCGCAGTTATGTGGGCATGAAAGGAAAGGGGGGGGGGGTCAAGGGTGATTCCCAGGTACTTGAAGCTAGAGACAGGCTAACTGGGAGTTGAGGATGGAGAGAGAGAGAGAGAGAGAGAGAGAGAGTGGACTTGTCCTTATTCCGAGGGTGGGAGAACAACATTACCTTCGTCTTTTTGTAATTAAGGACGTGTTTGTGGCTCCCAAACCAGGATTCGACTTCCATGAAGTTTTACTGTAGTTTCTGCTGTAGGGGGGAAGGGTCGGGTTGACTACTGAAAAGGACAGCATCATCTGCATAAAGGAGTAGCTCCCTGAACAGGCATGGGGGAAAGTATTTAAAAACGGGTTAAAGAGAAGTGGGCCAAGAATGGAGCCCTATGGGACACCCGAGCAGACAGGGAGGCTGGAGGAGAGTGTGTCAACTTTCACCTTCTGTGACTGCCCAGTAAGGTAGTGAGCAAACCAGAAAGTGGCCTTCTGTGATAGCCCCAAGGAAAGGAGGGAGTCCATCAGAAGCGGGTGATTGACCATATCAAAGGCCTTAGTTAGGTTTATGTACACAGACCCAACTAAGTGCCCATGGTCAAGGGCATCGTGGATGAAGGAGGTGTACTCCAGAAGGGCCATGGTAGTACTATGACTCTTATGGAAGCCGTGTTGCTGTGGGCATAGCAGGTTATGGGTGTCCAGGAACTCAGATAACTGATCTGCAACAATTCTGTCGAGAGCTTTAGAGATAGGCGACAAAATGGAGATGGGCTGTTAATTGCAGAGTGAGATGCAGTCCCCACTTTTGAGAACAGGGGTAACAATGGCCAATTTCCACAGAGAGGGGAACTGACCAAGGCAGAGAGATAAATTTAAAATATTGGTTAACAGAGGTAGGACAGCATCCAAGGGCAGATTAAGTAGTTTCAGATCAAGAGAGTCATTACTGTATCTGGATTTACACAGGACCTTAGATGGGAGGCAGTATAGCGCAGTGGTTTAAGGCTCTGAGCTGCAAATCTGGTGACATCTAGTAGACCAGACCTGGGTTTGAATCCCACAGCTTCCACTTGCATACTGTGTGACCCTGAGCAAGTCACTTAACTTCCCTGTGCTCCCAGGTCGCACCTGTAAAAAAGCTTTCGGCTAAGTGTGCTACTCCTGGTTAAACAACTAAATAAATAAAGGTAAGACCTAGCAATGCCTGGGGTGATAACCTTGAAACGGAAAGGTGGGATGCCAAGGGAAGGGGAGGGGTGGAGGGGGTGGAGGACTGGACCTGGGAGTGAAAAGATTTTGGGGTAGAACTTTACTGAGGTTGGTGAAGGCAGAGTTAAAAGAGTTAGTGATTAGTTCAGGGTCTTATATGGTAGTACTGTTTAAATTTAGCAAAGAGGGTGGGGGGGGAGGTGGAATTCCTGTTCAGCTCCTTAGTGTTGTCCCAGAATTTGTCCTTGTCCCCAGGAGGAGGAGAGGCTGGCTTGATAGTGGCCCGCTTTGGCCCAACGAATCTTCCATGTGCACTTGTTTCTGGCAGTCCGATACTTCCGTCTGTCTGAAGGGAGGCCTGAGTGAAGGGCTTTGTGCCAGAGGTTGTCCCTTGTACGTATGAGGTCAAGGATAGTCTGTGTGATCCAAGGTGTAACATGGCACTTGGGAGCCCTTGTGACAAACTGGGCATCGATGTCACAGACCGAGTTAAATGTGGAAATAAAATAGGACAAGGCATCATCGACAGAGGTGAAATGGTCAAGGGGGGCCCAGTCATAGCTGCACAGGTGACATCGAAACTGGTCGAGGGGAGCCTTTCTTAAGTCAATGCTGGTGGGTAACTTGAGGAGGTGAGGATTTTGAATGGTTGTACCAACGGCAGATGACAGGGTAGTGGTCACTTAGGGAGTCAGGTAAAACCTGCACGTCCAACAGCCATTTGGGGCATTTAGAGAGGACAAGGTTAATGAGAGTTCAGGTGCCAGTTATGGGATTTAGCCTAGTGGGCATATGGACCACCTGGATAATGTCCAACGCCACAGCAACATCTCTGAAATGTGCAGATTGAGGCACCAACCAGTTTATATTAAAATCGCCAAGTGCAATGATCTCTGAATTATTCAGAAGTTGGGAGGTGAGTTCAAGAACTGAGGAAAAGGCTTGTTTTTGGTTGTGCAGTGGGAGGTAGACAGAGAGAAGGTAAAGGGACTTTCCAGCGGCCCCGATGGCAAGCTTTAGTGTAAGGGACTGTGCACCATGACTAATGATTCTGATGCAATCAAGTATGATACAGAAACACAGACTGTGGGTCAGCAAACAAAGAACCAGATGTCCATCCAGTCTGCCTATTTCCCTACCTAGCTCCATATGAGGCCTAACATCGGGGTGGCTTTAGAGATCTGGTAGCCTTAGTCGCTGATTGTCTCTCCTGTTCCCAGGTATCTCTTCTACCTGTGGATCTAAATATTCCCTTATGTATGTCTCACCCAAGTTTAAACCCCAACACAGTCTTGGCTTCCACCATCTCTCTGGGCAGCCTAATCCGTTTATCCACCACCATCTCTAAGTATGTCAATAAAGAAAAACTGCCTTGTGTCTCTCTAGACTCTCTCCCCCCACCAGTCTCAATCCATGTCCTCTAATTACTGTGCCCTTGTTCCATTGCTGGAGCTATTGATAGCTATTGGTTTAATATTTGATTGTGGTGGAGCTACTGTAAAAACAGATATATTGCTAACAGGGATCATATATCATGTGGAGTTATCTTGCCAAATGTATTTCCATCGACTAGGCTTCATAGTGCTTGAGGACAGCACAGTGCCCTGGAGCCACATTCACACTTTACTAGTTGAACTCGAAAAGAACTAGTTACATTTTCCACGAAAGTTTTACCTTTTAAAATGTGGTAGTACAACTTGAATGCAGAATATGACAGCCATGAACCAAAAGTGAGTGGTTCTGATACCCTAAGAACATAAGTGAGACCACTCCTACAACCGTAAGAGTCATCTCGGCAGCAGTATTAACCCTTAGGCTGCCGACAGAATTAGAATGTATAACGTATTGGAGTTCTGCATTGATATAACAATCGATGGCACAGGAAGTTCTAATATAATATTGATCAATAATGTAGTGATTTTTGTAAAACCTTACCCAAACCTGCCCATTTCCGGGAAGCTGTTCATAGCACACTGTTCGCATAATAGGAGTGTCTCATGCGCAGAGGAAGGGAGCGCTCTGATTGGGTGGGTGTGGCCCCTTGATCTATTGTAGGATACAAGAGTCCTCCAAGGACTGCCATAATAATAATAATAATAATATCTTTATTTTTAAGGCGCCTTTCAAATTCCAAGGCGCTGTACGAATGAAAATTAAAAAAAATCTGAATAAACAATCATAAAATCACACATCATCAAATCACATTAAGTAATTAATTATTCACTATATGCCTGGTGCCACAGAGAGGTCTTTAGGGCTAGCTTAAAACCCTCCACCGTTGTGCACTCCCGTAACCGACGAGGTAGAGAATTCCAGAGTGTGGGAGCCACAAAAATAAATGATCCATACCACCATACAGGGCAGAGCATTTTTAAACGTAAAAAAAAAGCCACTTTATGCCTCCGAGGCATCCATGCAATATGTAAAACACACCTGTAAGTTATGAGGTTCTTCCTTACAAGACAAGTGAGGCTAAATGTGTTCTGCAACTCATTACATATTTCAGATTGACACAGTGAGCATGGAGAAATAGTGATGAAGCTAAAGGTCTAATCTCGGTCTAGAATATGAGAAGACACTTGTATTAATTTAGATTGAATATAGCATAGTTGAGGGGATCAGCACATATAGACTCAGCTTAGATCCAGCTGTATTCCAGTGCAAACATTCTGAAACAAAATCCCAAATAAATAACCAGCAGAAAATGCCACAACTCCAGAATAAACTGCAATTAAAGCTTAGAAGTGGAATTAATTGCATAAAAATAAGGTTGCCATTGTGATTTGATTAACATGCCAGTGGTAATACACTGCTGTATGAAACACAAAATCATGTCATTTTGGTTGATGTCACAACTGCGGTGAGAAAAACCTCATTATTTCCATAGTAGAACAGTCACAACTTTTTATTGCAGTTGAAGGTCCATCATAATGGAATAGTTGATTCCTGCAGAGCAGCTTTCACAGTACTGGCACCATCAAAAAGGCCATCTGCTGTGTTTGAAACAAAGTAGCTGGACTTGGTATTAGTGAAATATTCCCATAAGGAGCTAATTTAAAACATATACCTTTTAAAATGATGTATTATAAATGCCATACAAAGAGAGAAAAAAGAGGACACATTGGGAAGTAGGTTTGGTGCTAGATATACAACTGGACAGAAAATGCAAAAGAATACAGCACTCAAACCAATCAAACCAAGAATGAATATCTAACTCAATAATTTACTGTTAAAAGTGCTCCAGTGCTCAAATGAAAAAAAAAAAGAAAACAATGGTATGGCTTAATCCACCTAAATGCTGGCAGGTAGAAATTAACATAACCTCTTACTTTTTGCAAGTGCTCCTGCCGTGCTTCCTTGGAGATTATTTTTTGTATTTGAGCATTGGAGCACTTTCAACAATATATTATTGATTTGAATATTCATCCTTGGTTTAGATGCTGTGTATTCTTTTGCATTTTCTATCATAAATGTCATACAGTTTGCAGTTGCAGTGGAATATGAGAGAAGGACAAACTGGGTGCAAAGAAACAACCACACTTGGAAAAACAAGTCTTAAGCTGACCACAGGGTTGCAAAATCCTGATACTATCTCTTTATTTGTGTCAAAAAACAAGATAAAAGAAGCAACAAAACAGTGAGATGCAGGTGACCCAAGTCAAACAACCCCTAACATTTTGCACAAGTTTGTGCTATCCTTTGACAAAGTGCACACCTGCATGAAACGTTAGGGGATGTCTGTCTGACTTTGGTCAACTGTATGAGTTCTTGCTGTTTTGCTGTGTCTTTAATCTTATTTTTTTGACTCAAATAAAGAGTTATCAGGATTTTGCCATGCTGCGGTCAGCTTAAGGGGACACTGTCAACCCCCATTGGCCTCAAAGTGTCCCTTGTTTAAAAAACACATTTTATGATTGTTAACATTCTGTAAAGCCTACTGATGTAGCTAGTAGTTTGATTCAGATTCTGTTTTTCTTTTAATAAGTGAAAAACAGACTGCCCATCATACTGGTATTACCACTCCAAAACATGTTTGTTTACATTCCTTGATCAACTCCCGCTGCATCTTTCCTGGACTTGAGAACACCTCCAACACAGTCTAGCCACTCATGATGCAGTGGGAGTTTAGATGGCTACTGCCTCATGAGTGACTGCACTGTTTGGGGATGCTTCTAATGTTTAGGAAGTATTCGAGAAGAACAGATTCAGGATTTGAAACAAAACAAAGTTGTTTGTAAATATACATTATCATGCATTTCAGTTCTACTAAACAAGGAGCCAGATAAAACAAGCAGCAACATTAATGAATTTTAGAGAAGGTAAGCAACCATAAAATGTGGGTTTTTAAGTAGATATAATATGATGGAAAATAGGTTGACAGTGTCCCTTTAATACTTGTGTTTTTACACCCCAAGTGTGGTTGTTTCTTTATGCCTGGTTTGTTGTTTTCTCATGATTGTATGTTTTACCGACAGCAATAACTGTATCTCTGAGTACTCCCTTTCAGCTGGGTTACAGTGAAATATTCATATTTAAAAAATGGGGTCATGCCAGTCCTGTTTCCTGAGTGTTAACCAGGAACCTGGTCACATCGGGGTAGGTCAACTAGCATGTAACTTGCCACACAGAACTACTAATATTAGTAACCTATGTAGTCAAAATGTCATTGCACATATCAAGCCCAAATACCTAACAAAACTCCATAACAATACACACGTGACATCTTTCCAAAAAACCTAAGGAACAGACAAAAATAAATAAATACCTGAAAGAATGGTGAAATCACTGCCACTTGTATTTTCAACAGTACACACCATTTTATAAACGGAGTAATTCATTACACAGTTTGTGGGATAAGTAAGCAATAAGATACGACAAAGCGTGCAATTATGGACCAGTACTCGCATGCCATGAGTGTGTTGTTAGATACAAAAGTGCTTATGTCCAGTGCCTTTAAAGACATGAAAGGAAAGTGTAATTATTGAACATAATTATATATCCCTGAAGTGAATTACACTTATAACATGGTTTCTACTAAGAAAATTGTGTTTTAAGTTTTCTCATGATTTTTAATTAGAAAATATTGTTTTTTTTGTACAAAATGTGTAAAAGATAAAATATTTCCAGTTGCAGTGTATTGATTTAGAAATATAAAATCACACACACCCCCATAATGCAAAGCATCATGGGCTGTATATGCAAATCACCACAAAATATTGTGCTGGTTCAACTTTAAGCAGAAATGCTTGGTGCCGAAAGGCCTCTCACATCATCTGCAAAGGGTGCCAACATAAGACACAGACACATGTTTCATCCTACCATAACTCCTCAGTGTGCCTTGCCTGTATGACACCCCAGTGGAATAAACCAGCTACCCTAAGTTGATCTGTCAGGTTTGGGTTGTGGTGAGCTCAATAAAAACCAAAATCAAGCCTAAACACGAAGAACCTTAATGTGTAAGCACTGAGGCAAGGGTTACCCCAAAGGGCATTGGCTGGGAAGCCAAGTTTCAAAGAAAAACAAAATCACATATACCCCCATAATACAAAGCATCATGGGCTATATATGCAGTTTTTGTATTGATATTGTAGCCGAACATGCTGCACAGGCTAAACAAATACAGGAGTGTAATTATGGCCACGTAAGTACACTGACCACTCCTGTGCTTGTCTTCATGTCAATCAGGTGGCTAGAATGTTCTTACTCATGTAGTAAGTACTCATACGCAGCAGTCCCTATTTTACCTGTGTCTTAATCAGTGGGATATAAAGTGCTTTGAGTTGTGAAGTGCATATGAAATGTACTTTATAGTTCTAGATTATTTTATATTCTCTTTTAACAGAAAATTGTCTGAACTACAATAATCTATTGATGTATTCTTTCTAGTCTCTTAGCATCACATGGTTAACCTTTCTGTTTTGCATATCATCTACAGATTTTAGTTTTTACTGTTAATTTTTTATGTTAAGATTTCTTCTGATCAGTTTGCAAAGTGCTTTGTGATACTTTGTATGAAACACAATATACAAAATTAATTTGCATGTTATTGAACAGATCAGTACAAACTGAAGTCTCAGTCAAAGGCAAAAAGGGCAGAAAAGACACTAGAAAAGGATGATAAAAGGATAACATCATATAACTAAATAAAAATCGTAAGTAATAAAAGAAAATAAGAAAATGCAGACAGAATACTGATCATTAAAATACTAAATTGAAAACAACCTAACTAAAAGTAAAAAATAATATAAACAAAAAGAAGTTTCTTTTAGTAAACCCAGTGTTCACAGCATATGATTCTTTATAGTGTGGTCAGTACACCAGTGATTCTCACAAAGCAGTTGTGACTCACGGACGTCATCTGTTGCTGCATGTTGTTTATATGTGATGTCATATTCTCCTCCTTGTGACATCATAATCATTTTCACAGCAACGGCTGTGATTCAGAAACAGTATTAGGACCTCATATGTACATGAGACAGGCAGAACAAGATAAAGTTTGAAGGACAGGAATACTGTTTTCAAACAGCTATCCTAGTACTGAAGCCAAAGGGGGATAGCAAGCAAGTACAGGAAAATTAAGCAAAACTGTCTGTAAATATTGTGCATTCCAGTGTTTTCCCAGAGCCATTGTGTGCTCTTTTATATAATTTTAGTGCAGTCACCACTCTCAACCCATTCAGTGTGTTGGCACTCTTAACCCTTAGACTGCTGACAGAATTAGAATATATTAGAGTTCTGGGCGGATGTATCAGTTGTGGCCTTGTAAGGGTTAATTTTGTCTGGCATGGGGAAACGGCATTAATAACATGTACAGCCATCAGTTCTAAGCGTTAAGAGACTACAAAGTCTCCAGGGAAGCTTTAAAAAGCAAATGACATACTGTACATTTTCTATTTTTAATGCTCCAAATTTCATGACAACTGTTCATACTAACATGAAAACTGGATCACTGCCCCTTTGACACAGTCTGTTCTGGTGGCCTCTCTACTCCTGATAACAAACAGGTTTGTATGTGACAGCTTAATCATTTCCATAGCAACATGTTATGTCTCAAAAGGAAGAGTGCGATGTGATGTGTAGACCAGCAGCTAGAGCAGATGGAGTCTAGGGGAACGTGATACTTTTTCATGTTATTGTGAAGAATGATGCAGAAAAAGTGGAAACTAAATAAAGAACATACATGACCTATAAGCTGAAAAAATGCCTATAAATTCTATGTTTTTTATGTTTCCCATAATATGTCAAGGACTCTTTAAATGGAGCATAAAATTATTTCTGATGTTCTGGTGAAAGGTTTTCAACTTTCAGAAATGACATTAATTGCCCCACCCCAAATAATTATTCATTTTTAAAGAGTTAGTGGAGCCAAACTAGGCAGATAGGAAAATAATACAAATTTTAAGAAGTAGCCAGTTGTAAGTTTTTATTTCTGAAGTTTTTTTTTTTTTTTTTCGTTTTACTCATTAGAAAGTCTTCTATGTGATAATATTGTGCTGGATGTGTGTAACAGCTCTCAGCCTGGTAGCTGACATATTTATCTCTGCCCCCAACCCACATCATCAGCATTGTGACCTCACTGACAGTGACATCACAGACGACTACCATGGCAGCTACTGAGTGGTTGTTCCTAAGCAGCTGTGATTTCAGAGTCAGTGAGGTCAAGTGCTGATGATGATGTAGTGGAGGTGAATAGAGATAGTCATATCAACTGCCAGGCAGAGTGCTGTCCCACATATCACACCTACTTACATCAGGTAAACAATCTTCTAGTTAACCAAAGGGAAAACAGAAAGTACCTCAGATGTGAAAGGTAATGGCTGACTCCTTTTAGAAACTAATATTATTTTTAGGCAGTACACTAGCTCTTTAACTGTACTGTAATAAAAGTTGGCATGTATGGAACCAGTATTTGATGTTAGAAAATGGGCAAAGTGTATTCTTCATCCTGACTGGCTAAAAGCACCAATCTGGCAGACCAGTATGAGACAACAGAGACTGGGAAATAACTAGTTCTGGTCTCTGTGGCCTCATCTCATTGTAATAGTTCTGGGCCAGTAGAATGTTGCAAAAGGCTAATATCGCCATGTTTTCTTTATTGCATTGCAAGCAAAAGCTCTCCCCCCCCCCACCCGACTTAAACTGTCACAATTACAAGTTCAGATAGTCACCAAATCCAAGTCAGAAAGTTAAAAAAAAGTAATAATTCAAGCCACTTTTATTTTTCACTAACACCACACAGCACGACAGCTGGCTTCACGTAAAGCAGTTATGATGCTTACTAAAGTGACGTGCCTGATGGAACTGATCCTCCATAATACCATAACCAACAGTATTCCTGATACCAGCACACCAGAATACTAGATACAGTGATTAGCGAGAGATACAGCTCCCTGGCACAGTGGTCATTTTTAAATTCAGCATAATTTTGAGATGTGCCATGGTCAATCTCCACACACACACACCCCGGATGGCCATTCATTCTTACATGTCTCACATAGTCAAACCACACTGCAGCCGATCTCCAACACCCACTTTCCCTTCCATTATTAGCTCTCTCACACGTGTTTAAAATTCTGCTGTTCCAAAATATTTTAGTACCTTAAATCGCCGGTGCCACTGAAAGTGTCCCGCTGTGCTCCCAGTGACTGCCTGACCATAACCCGTCCAACAGCGAGCAATGTACTGTCCCCTAGTATGGTGCACAGTAGCTCATCACTAAGGACCTGGCTCCCAACAGCGCTAAACAGCTCCAATGGTCGGTCCATGGTGCCCCAATATGGATCTCCAGTAGTAAGGTCATGGGGGGAGCAAAGAAAACGAGCAGTCAAGCACACTTAAAGGCACAAAAAATATGTGTATTTATGAGGTAAGTACCCTCTACTGGCAGCTGTACCAGTACAGGGATTACTTTATACAAAAGTCCATTTCTATGGATTTATACTTGATTTTAAAGGATACCTAAACAACATTTTGACAACAAACTATTCAAATATCTGACTCCGTAGGTGACTAAAGGAAAGGCTGCTGTATTCATTAATGTTATAACTACATTTATATAATTTACCTAAATATGGTTCAAGAGCATTTGAAAATTGTAAAATCAGCCTTCCAATTTCAAAAAAACTGTCTTACCTGCGTCCTAAAATGGCCGCCAAATGTGTTGTATGATGACATCATTGAAGTCAAAGTCAGAGAGATATATGGCTCTTTATAGTGCCAACTAGTTCTTTTTTCCCTTTGTATAGACTTGTTTCACCCAAATGGTCAAGACCATGTGCATTATTTTGTATAATACACATATTAGGCTATGGTTCTGTTCATTTTGTTTACTTTAACATGCTGAAATTGTGTTTTAATCCAACTGGCTTTCTCTGTGACAAACCATAGTGCAGTGTGCAGTACAAATCTTTAATAATCGGGTGGTCTAGTGGTTATGGCAGATCCAGGATGCTGCAAAGGGGGTGCTAGGGTGGTGTGCATGCTTAATATGCACTTTTAAACATTTTTATTAAACTTTTATATTTTCTGCTATTCTTTTCTAGTATGCTTTTGAAAGAACCTACAAATGTAATCCATAGTTTGAATGTAAACATTTGTACAATCAATAAATCAGACTTCAAAGTGAAATGCAGCAGCAGTAAGCAAGTACGTTACAATGTTGGGGGGTTGCAGCCACACCCTTCACTACCCACTAGAGCCACCACTTTTTTGTAGCAAAGTTCTTGTGCAGTTCAATGTTGATTTCATACTTTCTTGAAACTCAAATATATGGTTGTCTTGTCTTCTTTTTCCATGGGAAATAATAATAATAAGAATCAGCTTTTATATAGTGGTTTTCATACACGTTGTATCCTAAAGTGCTTTACAAGCAATACTACACTGGTAGTGAAGTGACTGAACGTGTAGTGGCTGCCATTTCATACATCAATATCCACACACAGCCTTGGAAAATTGCATGAACTGGTTCTATGGATGGGGAGTGTTCGCTAGGACAACAGGGTCAGGTAGTGATCAAGATGTTGGCAGCCCCACATCTTATTTCTCACAGTAATGTGCTTATATTTCTCTCCTTCTGTCTTCCTTTTCCCTGAATATAGCAGTACCTTGCAAGAGTGGCCTTCTCAGTCCCCCTCTGGTATTCATTCTTCACTACTCCTCCTCACACCGAAAACTGGTGAGCTCATCACCCTTCTGCATCATGAATGCAAATAGTACAGTCCCTGTTTTATTTTGACATATCAAATATAAATATATTTTTCCAGTAAGTCAGGCTGATAGCAGGGAACAAGGGGAATTATGGGCATTCCTATCCTTAAAAGATCTAGGCTACGTTTGATTAGGCATTATTAAATGATGGGTGTGCACATCATTATGCACATCATTTAATAGTGCCTAATCATAGGTGGCTTAGATCTTATGTGGGTAGGAAAGCCTACTTTTCCACTTGTGCCCTGCTGCTGTCAGCCTGGCTCACCAGAAGATCATGTTTATTAATATGTAAGAATAACACGGGAGACTGTACTAACCACATTCATGATGCAGAAGGGTAGTGAACTCACCAGTTTGTGGTGTGGGGAGCAGGTGAGAAGAATGAATGTCAGAGAGGGGCTGAAGAGGCCATTCCAGCATGGTACAGCTACTGTATATTCAGGTTAGTTGAAGACATGAAGGAGGACGTTGAGCAGATCACTGTGAGATCTGAAATGTGGGGCTGCCAACATCGTGATCACTACCTGACTGTGGATAAGAGTAGCCAGCGATGACAAATACTCAAGAGTGGCAGGGCTGCACCTAAACTGTTACTTGAATTCAGTGTAGGGAGATTACCCTTGAGTGGGGGGGGGGGGTCAACGTTTGTTAGGAGAGTACTGAGGGAGTTGTGTATAGCTCATTCAAGATTTGGAAGGGTGGTAGCCAGCCAACTCAACATTGTGGAGTATAGCGCAGAAAAGTACTGGAGAAGAATTGCTGGGAACTGTCCTGTGGGGTTCTGCAGAACACAGGTAAAGGAGTAGACTGACACGAAGTCAGGTGGATTCACTCAAGGTATTTGTATGCCTCTCCTGCTAATATTGTTATCCATTGTAAGTGCAGCCCTTATGAGGGCATGAACAGCAGTTTTTCTGGTGGGTCATGATGCTTATTGCTTGGCCCTCCAGGAAGACCTAGTTGTTGGTTAATGAGGCAGGAAAAAAACAGCAGGGGAACTGTACATACTATCTTTACTGTGCAGAAGGGTGGTGATCCACTCAGTGTTTACTGTGGGAGCAGAAGCCAAACACTGAGAATGTGGACTGGAGAGTGATTTGGGAGGCATTTTTAACAGTGCCAGCTGATGATGCGTATCGGTGTAGGTGTGCACAACTCTCTGAGGTACAAGATTACAATCTGAGGTGTGATAATTCTCTTCATGAGACTGCAAGCACATACAGTATGTGGCCCCAGGCAGTACTAGGGACAGGGTGTGGATGGTGGGGTGTTCAACAGAAGACAGGCTAGGTGCAGGGGGTTCACATGGAAAAAGAAAGCCTTATTTGTGGATTAACAAGAGACCACGAGCTTTGGAACTGAACCAGACTGGTACTTTGCTGTGTGACCCTGAGCAAGTCATTAAACTTCCTTGTGCTCCCAGGCCACACCTGTAAACAAGCTTTCAGCTTAGTGTGTCTCTCCTGGTTAACAAAAAACAAAATTCAGTGCATCACATAACCACTAGATCATCAGGTATTTGAAGTGTTGAACTGTAATGCAGTTTGCCAAAGAAAAAGTCAGCTGGATTGCAAATCATTTTCCGCAAGTTAAAGTAAACAAAGTGGACAAAATCATAGCCTACCATGTATACTGATCAAAATAATCCATGAGTTAATACATGGTGTTTATCATTCTGGTACAACAATTCAAAACAGAGGGAAAGAAGAACTAGTCAGCACTATAGAAATATATGTGGGTCTCTGTCTCTGGCTCTGATGATGTCATCATGACTCATCACTTAACACACTTGGCAGACATCTTAGGGAGAAACCAAGGCTGGTTTTTGAAAGTGAAAGGCTGATGTTTACATTTTTCAAAAACTATGAAACTGCATTTATGTTATTTACATAAATGCAGTTTTAGCCTAAATGTAAACAGCAGCCTTTACTTTACCTTGTTATGAAGCCAGATTTTGGATTTTGAAGTTTTAAAAAACTGCTTGTTTAGGTACCCTTTAAGTAAATTTATGACAATTTTACATTTTTAATAAATATATCACAACCCATTTTCCAAGAGCAATAAAACCCTCCAGTGTGGGTGATACTGGGCTGTACTGCACCTTCCGGGGACTATTAAGGCCCTCCGCCTGTGGCATTGGACCTCATTACACCACCGGGTGGTCTGGCATAGCCCAATATTGCACACTGTTTCGGGTATTATTGCTGCGTTTGCCTGTGTCACTGAACAGATTTAGAACGCTGAGCACTGCTGTGATACTGTAGATCAATCAATGGCTCATGGTCAGAGTTCTGAGTCCATGCAGTGACATTATGAAAATTACATATTCCTAGTTCCTTAAAGAGAACTGCTTAGAATGTTGTTCAAGAAACAAAAACAATACTAAATAGTTAACAGTTTTAACTTTTATTCCTGTGCACTTAAATGTATGTGTGTGTGTGTGCTGGAGGATGATTACAGAAACCAAAATTAGGAACATTGAAATAGCTGCAAATTTATGTAAATGTCCAGTCTCTATTATTTTATTTTCTTTTTTAACCAGGAGAGACACACTAAGCTGAAAGCTTGTTTACAGGTGCGACCTGGGAGCACAAGGAAGTTATGTGACTTGCTCAGGGTCACAAAGTATGCAAGTGGGGGCTGTGGGATTCAAACCCACTTCTCCAGGTTTGCAGCTCAGAGCCTTAAACCACTGTGCTATACTGCCTCCTTAAGACGTAGGTATCTTACAAGTGTTTATTTATGTTATTTTTCTATATTTTTTATCTTTCTTTTCCCATTTCTCATACTTATTGTGGCCCAGGTGGGGCCCCTTTCCTTCTGCAAGCACCCCTCCCATCCATATTGCCCCACATGGTGGGCCCCAGCTGTGAGTCAGATGCACCACCATCTGCATGTCCCTACATCTGAGCCTGACTGAGTTCCCCTACGTTGCACTGGGAAACTGGATCCAGTAGTTCATTCGCTGACAAGGAGCTTTACTGAGAAGTTGGGACACACAGTGGCCAGTTGGATGTGGGATGCACAGCTCCACCCCCCTCAATCTGGTTGCCGTCAAGTAACATATCCATAATGCCTAATTGGCACCACTGTCTCAAGTGTCTTACCTATCGTTGACTTCAGCCCATCCCCATGACCACTAGGGGGCAGTCAGATGGTGAACTCAGGGACTCGCACTCCAGGCCAACCCTGTGACCACTAGAGGGCAGTCAGATGGGGAACTCAGGGACTCGCACGCCAGGCCCACCCCATGACCACTAGGGGACAGTCAGATGGTGAACTCAGGGACTCGCACTCCAGGCCCACCTCGTGACCACTAGGGGGCAGTCAGATGGTGAACTCAGGGACTCACACTCCAGGCCCACCTCGTGACCACTAGGGGCAGTCATGTGGTGAGCTCAGTTACTCATGCTCCCTGAACGAGGTGAGCATCCGAGGGGATGCTCGTTTCTTCTTCTGCCAACCCACTTATGCCATACCGGGCTTGGAGTGTAAATCAGGTTCACCACTGTGCAAGGCAAACCCCTGCTACCTGGTGCCACTGAGCTGACCTATGTTTCTGACTTTGTCCTATTGTTGTTCTTTTAATTATTCCAAATAAAGTAACATTTATTACACTTTGTGTTTCAGAATTATGTGACTGTCTATGACTGAGCTGACAGTTGCTTTGATTGTGACATCATAGTGCAGTGATGCCTTGGAAAGGACTGTGCTATCATCAATAAGTGCACTGTGAGGTCAGAAAATTTTTTTATAAAGATTTATTGTTGATAAAAGGGCATTTTTAGCCCTGATGAGGACAGTTTGAATACTATGACTGTAAACTGCGGCCACCTGTGACGTCTGAATAAATTTATGTTTCTGAAAACAAACACCAAAGAAGATCCCTGTTCCTTAAATAGATAAATTGCATAACGAGTGTTTAATGGCACTGAACAACCTTTGAAAACAAAACATAGATATAAAAATTCCAGTTTTATTTAACTTTTTCTGCCATATTTCTAATCCTTATATTGTTTATTAGCCGAGGAGGAAGGCAAAAGGCATCGAGGAGGCAAAAACAGCCCCCCCCCCCCCACAGGCTAAGGAAAGAAGGAATCTGAGGGGAGAAAATTATCACAGAGGGAGAAAATTAAGTAAGGAAGTAGATTTGTAGAAAGGAATGGGAATGGAAATAATAGTATCAAAAACAGAGTGGGATAGGAAAGAGAGCAAGAAGGGAAAAAAAAGGATAATAATCAGTGGTAACAAAGTCTGGAAGGCCATGTGTGCGAATGCTGGAAGTCTAGGAAATAAGATTCCAGACCAAGGAGCCTCATGGTAGAGGCCAGCCTAGATACTGTGGCCATTATCGAGTCATGGTGCACTACAAACCACGACTGGGACGTGGTCATGCCAAACTGTAGTCTGTTTGGAAAACACAGGGTGGGTAAAACAGGATGGGATGTGTAGCTTTATGTGAGGGAAAAGCATAAAAGTGACAGAGATACAGAGAATACAGGAAAGGGCAGAGGTACTGTGGGTCACCCTGGAGAAGGGGAATGGAGCCACTTATTCACCCTGTTGTGTGATCTATAGACCTCCATCACAGTTGGAGGAGTTAGATAGAGTACTGGAGGAAGCCATCTGTAAATTGGCAGAAAAGGGGGAGGCACTTCAGTCTGCCAGATTGAAGTCCCCCATCTTCTGGAAGAGGTGGTTTCATCGATGATGGTTGACAGCTTCAAGAGAGGCTGGGATAGAGTTAGGGGGGAATTAAGGATCATGTGGGTAGGGTGGAAGGAGGGGAAGGGTGGATTGGGGAGATGGGGGCAGGGTCAGTAGCTGAAGCTGAGGACCCTGCAATATAAGCAGACTAGATAGACCAAAAGGACTTATTCTTCTGGCTTTTTTGTGTGTTTCTATGTATGTAGATGGGAGCCTCCCAGCTGCAGCTTCCCGTTAGAATCAGGGACATCCTGAACTCCCCACAGGGGGCATTCCTCAGGCAGCTAGTCAGCGAACCCACTCGTGATGGGTTTGTACTGGATCTGGTACTTACAAACAGGGACAGTGTGGTAGATATAGAGAATAATGTATGGGCAACTATACACAAAAAGTCTGTGTTTCCATCAAGGGGTTGAGATAACAGCATATGGACCTCGAGAGCGAAGCTCAGGAGGTCCATGCTGTCATATCAACCCTGAGATGGAAATGCATGCTGAGTCATGTGTGGTTGCCCATATTTTATTTTATATAGTATATGGTTTTGTGCACAGAAATCACAGAAGTGTTACTCCCTAAATAAAAACAAAACACACCAAAAAAAAACAACTTTCTTTGTTCTGTTTTTTTGATCAAAATTAAATTTATAGACTTTTACAAGTTAAAAGGTACACATTTGGGCACTGGGTGGTTAGTAATCAGCTAGGTACTTAGTGAATGAGGAATTTAAAATGTTATGACCTTTGAATTGTGCTGAAGGAGCTGCTCGGAATGTGCACAACAGTTTAGAATGTGCACAACAAGGTTTTTGAGCAGGCTGATTTTTATACAGAACAAAGGCCATGCTATACACTATATCACCATAGTCAAAAAGTATGGGCAATAATGTATGGGCAGCCATACACAACAAGGCTGTGTTTCCATCAAGGGGTTGAGATGACAGCATATGGACCTTGAGAGCGAAGGCTTGAACCTTTCTTCCATCCTTTCTGCCATTTTGCCCTGGACTGCCCACCCTCTACCCACCACTTCGACCTCTACAGGTCCTTAGATCTACCCTCACTACAGGATCAGAGAATGGCACACTGCGCTAAAATAACAGCTAAATTCTGGACCCCGTCCCTCCCCCATTACCTTGCAGCTACCCTAATAGCCCAACCTCCTGCTGCGCACTCCCTCTGGAACATCGACTCTCGACTTCTCTCCCTCCCCCATATGTTCTCTGACAAAGGGCAGCATGCCTTCAAGTACCGTATGTCTAAAGTATGGAACTCCCTCCCAGCAGTGATTAGGCACTCTACCTCCACTCAGCAGATCAACCTCCTCCTCAAGCAGCACTTTGACACTGCCTGTTCATGCAGCCTAGCCCCATAGGGCTACCAAAAGTGCCTTCTTGCTACCAGTCTTTGACGAAATGTATGTATGCTTGAGTGTCTATAGTGTTAACTAAGTTCCTGTGCTGCTGTACTCAGCCTCAGTGCCATCTCTAACTCTCTCGTTAGTACTTAACTCGCTTGCCCTGACAAGTTGGTGTCAGCGTGGCTCAGTTGGTAGCACATCCGCCTCTGAACCAGAAGGTCGTGGGTTCTCGTCCCACACTGGGATTGGACTTGCACCTAAAAATCGCTGGCATCCGAGTGCTGTATTGGGGGGTGCTGTACTGCTGGGGTGTGCCGTCCTTCGGATGAGACGTTAAACCGAGGTCCTTCTGCCCATCCTGGTGTTGTCCTGGTGGGTGTCCAGGTGGAAGTAAAAGAACCCAGGGCACTCTTCGCAAAGAGTAGGGAACATTCCCGGTGTCCTAGCCAACATTCCCCTTCCCATAAACCGGTTCATGCAATTATCCAGGCTGTGTGTGGGTGATGATGTGCGATATGGTCGCCACCACACATTCAGTCACTTCACTACCAGTCTAGCATTGCTTATAAAGCACTTTTGATGTATGAAAAGCGCTATATAAATGCTGATTCTGATTCTCTGATTCTGGTGACTGGCACACTGTGTATTTGCTTGTCATTTGTGTCTCTCATCAAGCATTTGTATGTATATTGCTGTTCTCCACTCCCCCAACCCCAGGACACATCTGGAATCGAGTGCTGTACTGCTCAGTATGCCTTCCTGGTAAAACTTTTAAATAAAATATACTATATCATGATAGGAGGTCACCTGGGGACCAGTAAGTACTGTATAGTGTGGTTCAGTGAAAGGATGACTGTAGATTCAAACCACACTAGGGTGAGGGAACTGGACTTAAGGAGGGTAGATTTGTTTAAAGATGGGTGAATGCCTAAAGGCTGGTCTGGCAGGAGGAGATTCCCTAGATGGGGTGGAGGAACAGTGGGCAAAATTAAAGAGGGCCATATTAAAGGCTACAAACTTCTGCGTCAAGCAAGCGAGTGGAAGTAAGATGAAAAAGAAACCACTATGGTTTTCGAGAGAGGTGCCTGAAAAGGTGACATCTAAAAGGGTATCATTCAGAAGATATAAGGAGATGTAGAGGGATGAGGATTGGGAGGTGTATCAAGAGAAATGGAGTGAAGCAGGGAAAGTAGTAAGGAGTGCAAACTGAAAAGAGGATAGCCCAAGAGATAACAAAAGGGGACAAGCCATTTTTTAGGTGTGTAAATGAAAAGAGGAGCAGGGGAGGGATTGAAAGGGATGGGGAGCACTGCACAGTGGGGGACCAGGAAAAAGAAGATGTACTAAATAAATACTTTTATTCGGTGTTCATGTGGAGGGAGAAGGAGAAGGCTCCATAAAAGTAATACAAGCTCTGTATTGAGGGAGATGGACATCTGTCCTTTTTTAGAGAAGTGTGTCCTAGAGGGACTCGCTGGACTGGAAGTAGACAAAGCAATGGAATCAGGCGAGGTACTTCCAAGGGTATTGAAAAAGCCCTGGGAGGTGCTGGCTGCACTGCTTGACAGTCCATTTCAACAGCTCACTGGAATCGTGTAGTTTCACGACATTGGAGGAGGGCAGATGTAGTCCCTCTTCATAAAAGTGGCAGTAGGAGGCTGGAAATTATAGGCCAGTCAGTCTGACATTGGTGGTGGGAAAGTTAATGGAATCACTGTTGAAAGAAAGGATAGTGGAATACCTTGAATCAAATGAGTTACAAGTCCAGAGACAGCATGGGTTCATGGGAGGGAGGTCATGTCAAATGAATCTGATAGATTTCTTTGACTGGATGACTAAGGAATTAGACCAGGGTGATGCAGTGGATGTGGTGTACCTGGGTTTTTAGTAAGGCATTCAACACCACAAAAGTGCTTCTAAATATTACATTTTTTGAAAGTGCTCAAATGTTATGATTTTAAAAGTTCTCCCCGAGGTGTCTGTAACTCTTCAGAATGATGCAACAAACAGGCTCAACACAGTGAAAAAATTTGAAATAGGAAGGAAGCACATTATTAGGTTATGACGGAAGACTGGGATAGGGTTACTTAGTGCGGTTCTGCATTCACTTCCATTACTCACACACACACGCACATGCACTATATATATATATATATATATATATATATATATATATATATATATACACATATACATATACATATATACACACACACACGTGTGAGTGTGTGTATATGTGCATGTATTATAGTGGTGCAGACACACCACTGTATTTAGGGTTGAACTGGAGTTTCTGTGTTAAACCTGAAATTCTGCACTTTAATATCTTTGCAACCATTCAACAGATTTGCATGAACATTATCATGTGCGGTCTCCTGTGTTAGAGCTCTTGATGTGCCAAGCTTTGTTCTGGTCAGACGTGTGGTTTCCGAGATCCGGATAGTGAAAAAAGTAAAATTTGTTCCATTGGTTTGAATGGGATTTCTTTGATTTTGTGTGGTGCACAGACAGTTTGGAATTTTGATCTGAAATTTTCAGGGTAGAAAGGGACTGACCCCACAGATGTGTCTTTTGCTGGTTTGGTGAAAAAATATTAATCTGTTCCAAAGTTATTTAATGTTAAAATTGCTGTAAATTAGTTCAGAGCATGCTCAGTAAGCAGCTCAAAATAGCTGCATGAAACAAAAAAAGAATTCCTTGTTCGTATTGACTGTTGTCGTCCTTTTTCGTTTCAGGGAAATACTTTTTCATTGGGCCGCTATCTTGTTTTGTGGTTTGCCAAAAAATTAAAAATTAAAAAATCATAATTGAGGTTGTGGGGAGCTACCAAGACATGTAGCTTACTTGTTGGGACCCCCTTAGCTGTATTCTGCTCTAAACTGTTCCAAAAATGCCCCTCAGATATTGCTTTTTTGGTGTTTATAAATCCCTTTTCATATCGTGTGATGTGAAAAAAGATTCTTTTTTTGTATCACAAGTGATGAAAAAGATTTTTTTTTCGTGAGGAAAAACTTCTTTTCCTGCTGTGTAGTGGCACCTCCCACCCTTTAATCCCCTTCCCCTTGCTCTTATAATTTTCCCTGGTGTTTAGTGGTACCCCCGCCCTCTGATCCCTGTCCCCTTGTTTTATTAAAATAACTTGCCTAGAGGTCTAGTGGTGCCCCCGATCCCATTTCTGTTGTAGAAGTAATTTCCCTGATTTCTAGTAGCACCACCCACCCTCCTATCCTCACCCCCTTGTTTCTATAGGTTCTGTGGTGTCTAGTGGTACCCCACAACCCTCCAATCCCCATCTCCCTTCTCATATTCCTTTTCTTCCTGGTGTCTAGTGCCACCCCGCGCCCTCCAGTCGCCATCCCCATGTCCGCATTATTTCCGTGGTGGCTAGTGGCACCCCCCAACCTCTCTGGCTTGTGATTTATAGCCTGTAAACCAAAAAAAAGGTCCTTCACTGATCCACCTCCCACTCAGCAACCACCACCCCACACCCCCCACACTCCCCACAGACCATCACTCACCTGAGCACATACCATGGTGAAGATTAACTTCCTGATCATTTTGGTTTACTTTTTATCCAGGCACGGAGGAGTGGTTGGAGCGAAGCTTGCTGCTAATCTCTCATTTTGGAAATTCTGTGTGAAAGGTGATTTCTCAATCATTCAAAATTTTCACCATACTTGTTCACAAGGTGGGGTGATAAGAAGGGTATGTTAAAAAATTGGGGCCAAAATATGCTAAAATGGCAAAGTTCTTCGTATTTGTTGACATTTCGATATGCTCGATCGTAACTTTGGTAATTTTTAATCTTTTAACCTCAAATGATCAACATAGCCATTTCTTTACGCCACCTCATGAATGTGACAGCTGTCATTTTTCAAATCTTGTCTAAAATGTCTCTACATGCCCCTGGCATGGAATGATGCTATCGTGGTGCAGAATGACATTTTGGTGGGTATTTCATAATTTTTACTATCGGGTTGATGAGGTGGAGTAAGAGAAAGACTGTGGTGACAATTTGGTAGATGTTGTCCTATAAATGGAAGCACAGAGCCTGGAGGGCTTTGTGCTTCCCCATAAAGATATATATTTATAAAATGGCTAGGGAAATTGTTGCCCTTTTATTGGAGCTTGAGCATCACATGACCATGCGTATATCAGAGCGTGACCACACACCTGCACTTTTACCCCCCCCAAAAAAACTATTTTGCCATTTTATAAGATAGATAACCCACTCTAGGATGTGTGGAGTGGCACTATGATATGTCGCACACCTTGGGCAGTTGGCGAGCTCGGCCAGCAGAGCTCGTGTGTACAACACACACCAAGCGCACGATATCAGAGAGCTTGACCGCACACCTAAGTGGTTATTATCTATTATATATATATATATATATATATATATATATATATATATATATGTGTATATATGTATGTAGTATGTATATGTATATATATATATACATACATACATATACACATCTATGGAGGGATGGGAGTGCAGGGCCCGAAGAGCCTTGTGTTTTAACAGGAAAATAAGGATACAATTATACGATTTCAAACAGTAAGGACATTCTTTGCAAAAAACTGTGTTAATGCAACCTTTAGGGTTGAGGGTTGAGGCAACAGCATCAAAAGTAGGGAAATGAGGCATTAGGGTTTCCAACCCTAAAACCCCAATGCCACCCCTAAAGCAAATCGGGGGCAGAATCTTCATAGGGTATGTCAACCCAAAAGCTCACCCCATTAGTTGTTTATGTTTCTGGAGTGTATAGAATCAGGTAAGCTTTGGGGCTGACAACCCTAGGAAGACTCCACCCCTGATTTGCTGAGAAATTGGGGTTTGAGGGTTGAAACCCCAGCCACATTTCCCTACTTTGATGCTGTTGTCTCAACCATAAATGTTGCATTAATGCATATTTTTGCAAAAAAAAAAAAAATATTTTTTTGCAAAGGATGTATATATATTTATAAAATAGGTAAGAAAAAAGGAATCATCTGGTTAGTTGAAACACATCAGATGACCGTGCATATATCAAAGCGCGACCGCACACTTGCACCTTAAACCCCCCCCATCAAATCAATTTTACCATTTTTTAAGATAGATAACCCACTCTAGGGTGTGCGGTTGCACTCTAATATATGCACACCTTGGGTGGTTGACACACTCGACCTGCGGCCACATGCATAACAATGCACACCAAGGCGTGCATATATCGGAGCATGACCACACACCTAGAGTGGGTTATCGATTATATATATATATATATATATATATATATATATATATATATATATATATATATATATATATATATATACACACATACATATCTTCCCTTGTACCAAGTTCTGTACCTAGTAATAGATATGTTTGTGCAGTCTGGATGGGATAGTAGGCCTCTTTCTGCTGTGTTGTTTTATGTTCCTGTGTTGGATTATACCAAGACTTGTTTAATATGAATTCCAGTGCTTGTTAGCGTGTGTGTTTGTATTCAAGGAAAACCTCTGCCCTATGATTAAATATTGTGAATACTTAAGTGGAGATGGCCATTATACAATTGTTAGATTTTGAGAAGGGTCCCAGTTCAGGTGCCTTAACATCATCCTTGTGGGCCTCAGTGACCAAGCCTGATGGCAATGCTGTGATTATCCCAAGGCAGCTGAACAATCTGGATGCCAAGTGTGGGACTACAGACAGTGACAAAGGCAAACCAGGCATTTGCATTACTGAAAGGAAGCAGTGCGAATTTAAGGAGGAGATATTATTCCTTCACAGAGTTTTGGCTTGACTCCCACCTAAAGCATTCACATTACTGTGACACAGAAATTGGAATAGATATGGTCCCCCTTATGGGGACACCGGGTAGGAAAATTAAATTATAGCAGGTCTCAGGAATGAGAGATTAAGGGATTTAGGTTTGTACTTGGGAAGCAGAGAATTCATTTTGAGCTCATTTAAATTTTAAACAATTGGGGGTGGGGGGTGGTGTTACAGTATATCCAGATCAAACTTTGCACGCTGGCCAAAAATTCAAAAGCAAGACCACATAATCTAAAAACAAGAACCACACTGAATGTTTAAACATAACTTATTCCTCTGTGCAGATGATAAAATGTAAATCACAAAGTAATATCACTGTAGCTGAGAGCGTCAGTTTGTTCAGGACATTTAGCTGAAGATGCCACCATACTTAGCAAAATGTTCACTTTTCCAAGGCGGACTGACAAAACAGGGAGCGTCAGTGTTTTCCAGAAAGGAGTTGTTACAGTATTAAGCGCAGCCAGGCATCAGAAACTCAACCTGCAGAGAGACAGAAATAATGTAACTTCACTGAGACTCGAACACAAACTACTGAATACAATCTAGGTTATTGTACTGTCTGAACAACGCTACCAGATCAGCTGGTGAGCTTGAGTTGCCAGCAACCACATTGCTTGTTACACTGCAAATCCTGTGCTTGGTGCCTCTTGTAGCTCACATGTTAAGTACTGTATTTACTGTTTTCACCTGTTTCTCCTTCCGCTCGGACATACCTAGAAACAAGCCTCATCTCAGTGCGCCTTTTCAGGTCACCAGTTTTCAAATAAATAGAGATAATAATGTACCCCTAACTGTGAGTTACATGCTGGTATTCCATACTGAGTTAGTGTGGTGACATCATAGGCATGAGAATAAAGCTTGAGTGCCTTTATGATGTCACCATACTAACGAGATGTGGAATACCAGCTTGTACCTCACAATTGGTGGTACCTTAATTCATACAGTGCAAGAAGAGCCCATTTCAGAAACACACATCTTCAGTATTCGTTTCCCTGTAACTTTACTGCCCGTTTGTATAGTGTTTCCTGATGTGTCTTTTAGTACAGTTTTGGGGGCTTACTGAGCACTCATGAAGAGCCGTTAGTGTAGAGCTCGTGATGACTACTTGATAGCAAGTGTGGTAACAAGCTCGCTTTTGGTGGTGACTTAGGAAGAGAATGGAGCTTATTACTGCAGCAGTGTAAAGAAATAATTCACATTCTAGAACATGGATTATTTCTTTGGAACACTAAGTACAAGGTTTCAGAGCCACCGCTGAATCGGTCATCATGCACTATAAATAAAAAAACTTGTTAGATGAACAAGAGTTATTTTTACTGTCTTAGCCATGATGGAGCATTTGAAGCATAAATTGTTGTGAGAAGGAAGTAATGTGACCCAAGTTGGAACTGAACTCAGTGTCCAGTGAGGCTATTGGAAAGGAAACAGCCATTGGCTTTGGATGCTCCAGCTAACCAGATGATTAGCTAGCTCAGCAGCACAGCACCAAGATGCTGCTGAGGGCACTGGGTTTGGTTCTCAGCGGTGTTGCATTATTTCCATAATCTGTATACAAGCAAGAACGTGACAAATGTGTGGTGCACAGAAGGTAGAATGGTGCAGTATGAGGGGAAAGCTGGAAATAAAGATGAGCAACGCATACAGTGCAGGCCTGTTGGCCTAAATACCCTTTTCTGTAATACTAAATTTTAATGTACCCACACACACATGCACACACACACACACACACACACATACACACACACCAAGTTAGGAAGGACTCATTCCTTCATGTCTGTGTTGGTCATCAACACAGACAACAATAGATATGCTATTCTCAACCAATAGATCACCAGTCAAGTGTAAGCTGTGGGAAAGCAACGTTTTGTCCTTTTTATGTTTGCTTGCACGCGTGTGCAACAAACATAGTGCCACCATACCAGTTTTCATAGGTGTGCCTCCCCCACTTCCAATGCCCTGCTGCCCATTTGCAGGTGCGGCCGCATCACGCCAATGAATGTCGGAGCTGTCTATGACAGCCGTTCAGATGCAGTGGCATACAGTTGAAAGCTAAAAACCGCTGCAATCAGCGGTGGTAACTTGTAGGCAATTTGCATACTGCCATTGGCAGTATGCAAAGGCCTGCACGGGCCGGGCACTGCACTGAAACAGCTGTTGTAGACAGCTCTGCCCCCCATAACAAGTAGCATGCTGGGAGCCCACCCCAGTGTGCTCATGCGCCCCCACGCACAACACCTGTATGGCCAATGGGGCTGCCAACTCTCCGGCCGACTCAGCCTGCCCCCAACAGTTCTTCCAGGTGCCACACTGGGAGCCCACCCAGCATGGCAACAGTCTGTAAGGCCAACGGGGTGCCCAATCCCATTGGCTCCACTGTCCCCCTCAACAGTTTTCAGGTGCCACACTGGGAGTCCACCCCAGCGTGGCAACAATCAACATAAGGCGATAGGGAATTTAATCCTATGGCTCTACCCCCAACAGACTTCCAGGTGTACATCAGCCCACTCCAGTCGCGGCAATCCGTCTGGCCAACAGAGGTGCCCAATCCTTGTCGGCTCCACTCCCCACCCAAAACAACCTTCCAGCTGCCACGCTGAGAGCCCACCCAGCGGCAAAAGTCCCGTGACGTCTTTAAAAAAAAGACCTGGGCGCGCCTGGTGGCGCCGAGGGTTGAGGCGCTGGATGCCACACCTTGCACCATGCCGGGGACCCGGGTTCAGGAACAAGCACGGGTCGCCGGGGCAGAGAAGGATAGAGCGTTCAACGGCAGCTCTCCTTCTCCGGGGGGCGGGGATGACTGTAGGCTTCCACTGCAATACTACCACCTAGGGGAGCCCGGGTGGATAGCACGGTCGGTGGAGCAGCAACAAGGGGATTGGGTGACTGTCGGCAGAGAGACGGAGCAGGAGGTCCATCTCAGCATGCCTCTCAGCTCACAGCCCCTCATTGCACGCTGACATCAGGGGGAAGAAACTGGAAAAACACCTCATCCCTCCTAGGTGACGACACCTCCTTAGGACTTCTCTGACCACTCGTCAAGACAGACTCTGCTGTGTTAGATCCACACGCACACACATAGAGTGCTGGTTTGGAGAGGTAAAGCACGGGGCATCCCCTGTCCACCACTCCCTTGGGGGTATACCAGGGGTTTTCAAGGGAGTGTGTGTGGGATTGAGGCACTCTAGGGGCAGACCACGGTGAGGGTTGGGGGGGTCCACTGAGGATGTCTGAATGAGTGGAGGGAAGAGGCAGATTAGGCGGATAAATACAAAGGTTAAAAAAAAAAAAAATACCTGTAAGAAAAAACGGTTCCTCGCTAACTGTCTTGACCCCCCTTCCCCAACCGACGCCCGCCCTCTGAGTGCCCCACCTCCCCACACCCCCACCTCACCCCATACTTACCTCCAGAGGCCGGCTCGACAATCTTCGGTGGACCGGGAACACGTCTGCACTCTTCAAAGCCGACTGCAAACTGAAGACATGCCGGTAAGCTAAATAATGGCATAAATAGGGTTTTTTCAACTTCAGTGCATATCTTGGGCATCTTTTGGAATTTCTTCACCAAATTTTCAACATGGGGTTCTTGGGACCCCACCTCACAGACTCAGTCACTGTCATTTTGTTATTTGGTCCTGAAAGGTGATTTCATGGTCACTGCGCGGAACTACCTTTCGGGACCGATTTACAAAATGACAGTGTCACAGTTCATGAGGTAGCCCTGTGCCTCTATGTTGACAATTTGGTGAAAAATTTCAAAATGACTGTTTTACGAGCGTTTGTAGCGCAGTTCTAGGCATGCTTGTAACTTTGAGAATTTGTAATATTTTCACTCCAGATTTTCAACATTGCCATTTTACCACACTTCCTTATAAACAGTATAGCTGTCATTTTTCACATCTCGCTTAAAATGTGTTTTCGCACATGTAGCGCACATTGGTGCAGCCGGTTTGCGAAATCAATGTTCGGGACACATTAAGAAAATCACAGTGACACTGTCCATGAGCAGAGATGTTAAAATGGCTATGTTGAAAATTTGGTGACAAAAGTCCATAACATAACTGTGTTACATGCGTGCATTGTGCAATTTCCACGCACCCTCGTAAGTTCATGAATTTGTAATATTTTCAGTCCAGATTTTCAACATTGACATTTTTCCTCACCTCCTTATGAACAGTACAGTTGTCATTTTTCACACCCTGGCCGAAATGTGTTTTCCCACTTCCAGCGCAGAATAGCGCAGTTGCTGTGGGAAATTAGTCTTCGGGATAGATTAAGAAAATTACAGTGACACTGTTCATGAGCAAAGGTCCCAAAATGCCCGTGTTGAAAATCTGCTGTAAAAAATCCTCAAACTAATGTCATTACGGGTGTACATTGTGCAGTTTCTACGCACGCTCGTGACTTCACCAGTTTTTTATATTTTCACTCCAGATTTTCAACAATGCCATTTTTTACACCTCCTCATGAACAGTACACCTGTCACTTTTCACATCCTGTTCGAAATGTGTTTTCGAACCTGTGGTACCAAATGGCACAGTCGCTGTGCAAAATCACCTTTCACCTAATGAAGTGACAGTGCCACTGTTCATGTGGTGGGGTCAAAAAAGCCCATGTGGAAAACTTGGAGTAAAAATACCAGGAAACGCCCAGGACATTAGGGTTTTCTACCATAACGCCCTACCCTGTAGGGACTGACAGGTGTCAGGGGTGTTACTTGGGATTGTCGACAGTAATGCTCATGCCATTGCACCCCCCCCCACCGCCACCCTCCAGCCAGTGACAAGCATCAAGGTGCACCTTGGACCCTTTGCCCCCAGAGTTCACCCCATTCTCCTATACTGCACCCATTTCAGTGTATTTCCTTATGGAATGAGGTGAATGTAAAACCCAAACTCCCCAAGGCACACCTCGACACTTGGCAGTGTCTGAAGGGTAGGGTGAGGTAAAATGTCATGACCGCCATGGGTGACAACCCAGAGTCACACCTCAATGCCTGTCCATCTCTGCAGGGTGAGGGTTGAGTTGGCTTCAGTTCAGTACTTCAGTGCCACTCCTATACTGCATCTGTCTAACTCCTGCACTTCCACTGCTAATGCCAGCAAGCAAACATTCGGCATTGACAAATGCTTGTTACTTTTCTCTCTTACATTTGTTCATAATCGTGCAAGACTGACTTTGCAGAACAAGGATCTGTTCAGGTCCTGACTTTCTATTGAACGGGATTCCTGAAATTCCTTTCTCTGAGAGGGACTCAGGTCTTCACTTATAATGTAAAATGTGCCCCCCCCCCCACACACGTACTGTACATCTACATGACTACATTTATTATACTGCTATAATCAGCTGAACTACAAAGCTGTTTGACTGTGCTCCTCGTTCCTGCTTGCTCTGTTTCTTTGTACAGTGCCACCTGGCATGCAGTTATTCAGAATGATGTAGCAGTTTCAAATATGCTTTTGGGTACAGTAAGAATAAACAGCATGATAGGAATGTATCCTTCCTAAGTAAAGACAACACAATCAAAATGCCAAGTCCCTTACAAGTAAGTTTCCATTTTACTGTATAGTTTATTTACCCAGGATAGCCCAACTGAGATGCAGCCCTTTTTTCTTTGCAGTTTATATCCCATAGATTGTCTTCGCTGTGTAGATTGTCTGTGCTGTGCAGCTCAATTTCGATGGGGTCCTGTTCATACCCATTTTTTTTACATTGTTTCTGCCCCCTCTGCGAGGCTGCCCCTTTCCACTTGCCTGCCCCCCCACCTCACCTTTACAGTCTTTATTGTTTACGTACTCATCCACGGGGTCCACATCGTGCTGCTCCTGCTATTGTGATGAATTCCATCAGAGGGTGGCATGTCTGCCATGTGTGGGGTGAGGACTGGCCTCTAGGTTCAGTGGGGCCTGAGGGGGCTGCAGTGTCTTCCTGCTTGCTCCAGGGTTTTTCCATAAAGATTCTCCCTGCCCCATTAACTGCTGGCCACTTGAGTGATGTGCCCACATGCACAGAATTACAAAGCTGCGTACAGTGCCAGCCAACGTCTCCCCTTCCTTAAGCTGCTCTGACTGCACTGTCATCTGTGGGCACCCAGGTGGCAGTATCGTAGTGGAGCCTGCTTCACTCCCTCCCCAGAGAAGGAGAGCATTCCCTTAGGATGCTCGAGCCCCCCAATGTCTCAGATTCATTCCAGATCCGGTCCCTGGCATTGCAAGTGGTTCACACCTAGTTTTACAGCTGAGAGGATTAATCTACTGGGCAGTCAGGTGACTTGTCGAAGGTCGCAGTGGTAGTGGGATCAGTGGTGCAAGTGGTAGACAAGAAGTACAGGAACTCAGGCACTGGCAAACATGAAATGCAGAATATGGTTTCTCAATATGAAGGATAGCCATGTCAAGACACATCTATCTGTTTCCTCACTAGTAGATTCAGTTAGAGCTATTAAAGTATTTCTAGGAAAAACACCATTGTTGTACAAGTTAAATGTTGTTATGGAAACCCTGATTTCAGGTCAGAGGCCCAGAAACTGTCATTATGTTTCTGGTTTAAGAATTTCAGTTCCACTGTCAGTGGGAAGAAAGGTACAGGAACTGAGTTCACTTTCATCACGGAGTGGGATATGAACCCATGGCACCTTGTTGCAGGGTTCAGCCATCTCAGCAGTTGACCACGCTGTCCTTTGTCATTTAAATCTGAGACTCCTCCTTGGAACACAGGAGTCTGTGCTTGCACCATGTTCTATATCATAACCATAGAACTTAAGATTATGATTTATAGTCCTTGTTAAAGTACAGTATAGCATTTTACTGAACTCCTGATAGTCAAAGCCAAACCTTTGCAGTGTTGGGAACAAAGCGCTAAGAAGACATCCTCTTTGTATGTGAATTGACTTCCTAATTAGCTTTCTGTGGATTAGATGGACACAGGGATGCTTTGGTCGACTGTGTGATTTGATTATCAGGGAAGCAGGGCATTAATTGCTGTCAGTGACCTGGTAAGATGTGTTGACAGGAGGACAGTGTATTTCCTTGTATTAACAACAAAACACCACCTGAGCTTGCTGGTGGATGGTAATTCTGTTTAACCTTAATTCTTTTCTCAGTTGTAGGGTTGCATGCAGCCCTCCTGTGAATTGATTTTTCTCCTCTGTCTGTGTTGTACTAATGTAAAAAAATATACACCTATAAAATTGTATCAGTGATGTTCGGGACTGCGCATAAACTAGCTAGAGTCCCTCCTCCTCCTCCTGCCATCACCTCATTGGATGGGACTCCCCTTGACTCAGTTACAGCATACAAATACCTAGGCATATGGCATGACCCCCATCTGACTTTCTTATCTCACATAGAAGCCATCTCCTCAAAACTTCGCCTCAAGTAGGGCATGCTGTACCGCAACGGAGATGCCCTCCCTTTGCCAGTCAGACACGAAATGCTAAACAAGATGATCACACCCATTTTTGACTACGCCGATGTGGTCTACAGCACCGCCCCTGCCTCAGCTTTATCCAGACTGAACATCCTTCTAAACGCATTCTGCCGCTTTGCCACTAACTCCCCTCTCAGAACACACCACTGTTCCTTTTACTCCTCCCTCGGTCTAACATCCCTCTCCCATCGCTGGCACATCGACTCTGTTGCGCTTATAGCCAAATATTGGTTCAACTTGTTACCTTTCCACCTTTCTGAGAACCTGTCCCCAGCAAATCCATCCCTATATGGTCTAAGATCTACGGATATCCGGACGTTCTCTCTCCCTCTACCTTCCTCCACTTCGGGCAAATCTGCCTTCTCCTACAGGCTTCCCTTCCTATGGAATAACCCCCCCCCAAAGAAACTCCACCTCATTTTACTCTGTCAAACAGCAACTTCAAGCACTTACACCTCCCACATGCTCCTGCCACTCCAGTACCCAATTCCTACACTAAGCTTTCTTCATTCTCGCCTTTCACATGTATATCCTACCAGAGTATGTTGACTGCATCTCAGCTGTACTTGTAAGTACCACTATGTATTGTATTATTAATCGTATTGTATATCATGTCATGCTTCTGTGTTTCTGTACAAAATTTATTCTACTATATAGTGTATTAACTGTATTGTATATCCTGTCCTGTTGTGCTTCTGTACAAAATGTATTCTACTATATAGTGTATTACCTGTATTGTACATCCTGACCTGTTGTGCTTCTGTGTTTATGTACAAAATTTATTCTACTATATAGTGTATTACCTGTATTGTACATCCGAACCTGTTGTGCTTCTGTGTTTATGTACAAAATATTTTTTTTCTTCACCGCTTGTTCTATCTCAAATGTAAAAAGAATGTTAAATGCTTGTAACATGCCTGTACCCCCTTCCCCTTGGTCACACCTGGAAATGAGCCCCGGCTAAGTATGCCTTTCCCCGTTAACCAAATGTTTAAATAAAAAATAAAAAAATTATTTATATATATATACATATATACAGTGGCGTGAAAAAGTATTTGCCCCTTCCTGATTTTCTCTATTATTGCATATTTGTCACACTGGATGTTTTCAGGTCTTTAGAGAAAATGTAATATTAGATAAAGGAACCTGAGTGAACAAATAACACTTGTTTTTTTTTTAATTTCACTTATTTAATGAAAAAAGTTAACCAACACTAACTGGCACTGTGTGAAAAGTAATTGCCCCTTACACTTAATAACTGGTTATGCCACATTTAGCTGCAATGACTGCAACCAAACACTTCCTATAATTCAATATCAGTCTTTCACATCGCTGTGGAGGAATTTTAACCCACTCTTCCTCGCAGAACTGCTTTAATTCAGTAACATTTGTAGGGTTTTCGAGCATGACCTGCTCGTTTGAGGTCCTGCCACAGCATCTCTATTGGGTTTAAGTCTGGACTTTGACTAGGCCACTCCAAAACTTTAATTTTACTTTTTAGCCATTCTGATGTGGACTTGCTTTTGTGTTTTGGATCATTGTCTTGCTGCATGGCTCAACTATGCTTCAGCTTCAGCTGACGGAAGGATGACCGGACATTCTCCTTAAGAATTTTCTGGTACAGAGCAGAATTCATGGTTCCTTTAATTATGGCAAGTCATCCAGGTCCTTAGGCAGCAGCATCCCCACACCATCACACTACCACCACCATGTTTGACTGTTGGTATGGTGTTCTTACTGTGGAATGCTGTGTTTGCTTTTACGCAGACATTATGGGATCCATGTCATCCAAAAGTTCCACTTTGGACTCATCTGTCCATAGAACATTTTCCCAAAAGGCTTGTGGATCATCCAGGTGCTTTTTGGCAAATGAGAGACGAGCATTTATGTTCTTCTTGGTTAGCAGTGGTTTCCGCCTTGCTACTCTCACATGAAGCCCATTTTGCCCAGTCTCTTTCTGATTGTGGGGTCATGAACACTGACCTTAGCTGAGGCAAAGAGAAGCCTGCAGTTCTTTGGATGTTGTTTTAGGATCCTTTGAGACTTCCTGAATGATTTTACGCTGCGCCCTTGGAGTAATTTTGGCAGGCCGCCCACTCCTGGGAAGATTCACTACTGTTCCAAGTGTTCTCCATTTGGAGATTATGGCTCTCACTGTGGTTTGATGGAGTCCCAGAGCCTTAGAAATAGCTTTGTAACCCTTTCCAGACTGATAGAGGGCAACACATTTTTTTCTGATCTTTTCAGGAACTTTCTTTGATCATGGCATAATGTGCTTGTTGAGTCTTTGTGCTGGCAACGTGACTCTGATAGTAAGGGTCAAAATAAGTGAGATTTATATTGAGCAGGGCTGGCTGTAATCAAGCCTGGCTGTGTTCAATCAGCTGACTCTAATTATCCCTTTAATTGGGTTGATTTAACTAGGGGGCAATTACTTTTTCACACAGTGCCCGTTGGTGTTGGTTAACTTTTTTCATTAAATAAATGAAATAAGTAAAAAAAAAAAGTGTTATTTGTTCACTCAGGTTCCCTTTATCTAATATTATATTTTGTCTAAAGACCTGAAAACATCCAGTGTGACAAATATGCAATAATAGAGAAAATCAGGAAGGGGGCAAATACTTTTTCACGCCACTGTATATATATATTTCTTAGTAAATTGTATTTTAAAGGCACCTTGGAAACATACATCCCACCGCCACTTTCTGTCACTGTTTAAAGTAAACCTGTATCCCGCCAGTCCAGTAGTACAGCGGCAACATTTCAGTTTGCAGCAGCAGCATTATTGACCAGGGTTTGGAAGTTAGCCCAAACTTTTAGAGGGTGAACAGGGGTGAATCAGGCATCCAAGATGACAACTTTTAGAGTCAACAGAGGCAATCAAGCATCCAAGATGACACTCTCCTTCTCCGGGGATGGAGGGATGTTCAGCACTACCTTCACTGTCTGGGTAACCGCAGGTGGCAGTGCAGTTTTGGATGCTTGTGACCAGCATTGGGAGCAGAAAATGCTTGCACTGGGCATCAGGCATGCTGGTAGCCAGTGATGTAAGCATGCTGTCAGTGAGTGGGATGAAATCAACAAACACATCTGGCAGCTGGGCAGAAGCTCTGACCAACCCACAACCTCTTTGGGCTCCTGTCTCATGATCTATGGGTTGGTCCTGGTAAGACCTCTGCCATGAGTACCTGGATTAGCCACAGAGTAAAAGGCAGGAGTGAGACAGTGTTGGGGGGTGAAGTACAGAAGGATGCCACTGGTGTTGTGGGGTCCTGGAGGATCAAGGCAGGGGGAGCTCAGAAGTCTGGTGGGTAACACTGATGGTAGCTAAAGGAGGTTCTGGCTAGAGAAGCCATGGGAAGTAAAAAGATTATAAAAAAAATCTGCAGCCCAAAAATAGAAAAAATTTCCATCATGGCAAACAATTCTGTCTTATTTTTCATTATTGTCAGTTTACGTCTATTATTATTTTAATTGTGTTTTATGTAACTATGCATTTCCCATGAATAGTCCAGTTGAGATGTAACATCTCATTTCCAGTGGGGTTCCTTTATCTACCCATTTCCACAGCTGTGAGAACAGGAGCACTGGGAGGTTAAGTGACTTGCTCAAAATCACACAGTGAGTAGTTGACTCTGCTAAGATTTGAACTTGCGATGTCTCGACTGAACCAGTGCTCTATCCACTGGATAACACTGCCTCCTATGTTATTGCACAGCATCAATTGTTTGTCTGTATCATTTGTTTACATAAAAACTAAATCAGCAGTAAGAAACGGCACAGGAGATTCGCTCTGAAGCACACAGGTCTCATTCATTCTGTTCCTTGCTACACAGCAGAATTGTGCTGCTTCCTTTTAATATCTGGTCCAGTGGGCTGTACGTTTGCTCTTTTAGGGTCTTGTTAAGTTGGGCATTGATATATTCTACAGAATTTTGTAGTAGTGTAAAGAGTGTATTTCTTGGTGGGGGTGGCGGGTGGGAGGCAATGCCATGCCAGAAAAATAATGACGTGGGTGGTTGTTACTACTAGAAAAGGCTTTGTAGTCTAGTATTGCACGGTTTAAAACAGCACACTTTTGCCCACCAAACTGGAGTATTTTGTTCATTTTGAGAATGTTGATGCTGCCCATTTTGCCCCCAAAAAGCAAAAATGGTAGCTGCAGTGGGTTGCACAACTCAGCCAGTTTCCAGGAAGTTAGCATCCAAAAGTCTGATTGGGCTACTAGTGTTGGGCACCGATTAGCTAAAAGGCTTAACCATTTTAAAATCACAGAGCAAACTGTGCCAGGCATTGAGTTTTGCTGTTCAGAGAACTGACCTTTAAATGTTTGAAATAGGAGCTTACATGTTTAAGTCCCACTACAGCAACTGTCTCTGTGACCCTGTGCATATTCACTTGAGCTCTCTGCACCTCAGTCCTCCCAGCTGCAAGAGCAAGACCCGACAGAAAATGAGATGCTATCTCTTAGTTGTGGCAATCCTAGATAACAGATTGTAAAATAAAAATGAAAAAAACAGTTTCAGCATATTCCCTTTAATTATGTCTTTACCTGAGGATTGTGGTTATAGCAAAGTCTGATTCCATCCAGTCCCTTTTTGTAGTCTGTCTGAAGTGTAACCTGATTTCAGTGGCCTAAACAGGCTGTCCCAGTGGTGTGGTAGTAGAGTTGCCACCTGCCAAACTGGCGACCCAGGTTTGGGACTGGACTAGGATTGCACGGGATCCAGCCAGGGGAAGGGGGAGTGAGCATTCCCTGACAGCTCTCCTACTTCAGAGAGAGGGAGGACAGCACGTACTGCTGCTTAGTTGCCGCTTAGCGGAGGCTATGTGGCACAGCAAGTGGTCATCTCTCTAGGGAGAGGGAGGCAGACACTGAGAGAGTGCTGTGCCTGTACATAGCCATGCACTGACCTCAGAGACGGGGAAGAAAGCAGGAGGAAAAGCACCTCAACCAGCAGGATGACCATGGTGACCCTGCAAGCTCCACGTCTCAACTGTGGCACCTACTGACCCATATAGGTCCAGATTTCTTTGACTGGGTGACCAAAGTAGTAGATCAGGGAGGGGCTGTGGACATGGCCTACCTAGACTTTAGCAAGGCATTTGACACAGTCCCACACAAAAGATTAATATACAAGTTAGCCAGCCTGGGAGTGGGTCCCAAGATGACAGCCTGGGTAAAGAATTGGCTGGAGAATAGGACACAGAGAGTAACAGTAAATGGAGTCCACTCTGAAGAAAGGGGGGTTACTAGTGGGGTACCGCAGGGTTCAGTATTAGGACTGGTCCTCTTCAATGTCTTTATAAGTGACATTGCAGAGGGACAGGAAGGAAAAGTATGTCACTTTGCAGATGACACAAAGATCTGCAACAGAGTTGATGCACAAGGTGGAGTGGAAAGGATGAGAAGGGACTTGGCAAGGTTAGAGGAATGGTCAAATGTATGGCAGCTTAGATTCAGTGCTAAGAAGTGCAAGGTAATGCACCTGGGAAACAAAAACCCAGGGGAAGAGTACACAATGGGGGGTGAGATACTAACAACAACAAAAATGGAAAGGGACCTGGGGGTAGTCATATCAGATGACCTAAAGGTGGGCAAGCAATGTGAGAGGGCAGCAAGGAGGACTGGGGGGATACTGGGATGCATAGGGAGAGGCATCACCAGTAGAAAACAGGAAGTTATTATCCCTCTGTACAGACAGCTGGTGAGACCCCATCTGGAGTACTGCATGCAGTTCTGGAGACCCAAGCTCCGCAAAGACATAGACAGGATGGAAGCTGTCCAGAGGAGGGCAACTAAAATGGTGCAGGGTCTGCACTGGAAGACATATGAAGAGAGACTTAAGGAGCTTAATATGTATAGCCTCGAGGAAAGGAGGGAGAGGGGGACATGATAGAAACTTTCAAGTACCTCAAGGGAATCAACAAAGTCCAAGAGGGTAGCATCTTTCAAAAAAAGAGGTGTGCAAGAACAAGGGGGCACAATTTGAAGATAGAAGGGGCAGCTCAGAGGTAATGTAAGGAAGTATTTTTTAACAGAGAGGGTTGTGGATGTATGGAACGGCCTTCCAGAGGAGGTTGTGGAGTCAAAAACAGTGGTGGAATTCAAGCATGCATGGGGCAGTCATAAGGCAATGCTAGGGGGTTGGGGTAGGAAGAAGTAGGCTGCTGGTTAACTAGGATCTGCAGCTTATCCATCAGGTAGGGAAATGGGCAGACTGGGTGGGCCAAGCGGTCCTTATCTGCCGTCAAATTCTATGTTTCTATGTTTCTATGTAAGTAGATGAGGAAAATACCAGATACGGTGCATGACAGGGCTGACAGTCGGCCTTGGAAAAGAGGCTAGTTGGGAGGAACAGGAGGCAAAACACAGGGTGTAAACAAAACAAACCAAAAAATCATAAAACAGCATAACGTAAGCAGAGCTATTTATTATACATTTTTCAGCCAAGGATAACCCATCGTAGATGCAACATCTCATTTTCAGTGGGTTCCTGTTTCTACTACTGCTGCTAGCGCTCAGTTGCAGAAGGAGTCTTGATGGACTTCATGGCCTTCTTCTGCCTTGCAGACCTTTAGTAACCCTTTGTACCCAGTTTTACAGCTGGTGGGAGGGGCTGCCACACCTGATTAACTGACATGCTCAGGGTCACACAGAGTGTCCGAGGCTGTGGTGAGATTTAAACCTGTGATTTCTTCCCGGTTCCGTCTACAGCTGACTGCTGTGCGTGTATGAAACACTTGGTTAATTACTTCATCAACTAAGAGACAAAGCTGTTGCAGGCAGTATTAAAAATGAAGACAATATTTGTTTGAACTGCTGTGCACCTTTGGTCCCCCACGTCACTTAGCTCTCATAAATGCAGTGGTACAGTACGTGCCTGAAATGTGAGGAATAGCATTAGTCTCATCAGTTGTGGCACGGTGTCATGCTTCCTTCATTTCGGTTTAGCTCAAAGAACAAAAATGGCCTATTAAGACGGATTCTTAATTTTATTCAATTTGATCAGTACGTGTTATATTGCATATTTTGGCTAATCAGGTTTTTTTCTATCTTTCTAATATTATAAAAAAATATTGTGGAAGGTTGTTTTTTTCTGAGACATATCGTACAGCTATATCTGCCATTTCTCATTGAAGACAGAAGAAATAATTAAATATTTTAGCCTGCTCTATGCCAGCTAAATCCAAGTACTGGGTGAAAGACATTGTGTGAGTTAATGAGGGCTTGGTGCAGATCTCCCTGTAGCTTACACAGATCTACACCTGTCCCCCAAATAATTAGTTTAGAAGTCTTTTCTGAATGAAACAGTCATCTTTGTGAAACAGGGAGTCTGAAACATTCCATCCCAGGAAAGGAGAACTGTGCAGTGTTGTACACACTTTGATCTCCTGACTATTGCCCTGAATGTGGGCCATTTGTAGCAATCGGAAGGACTGGTTAAGTTTGTGACCTTGAGATTGTTAATTACAATGCAACTTGTCTATTAAGGATACTGCATATGAAAGCTGTCATGCTATTAAGGACTTTTCTTGTAGTCTGGACTGCGAATTCTTAAGTAATGTGAAAAGGGTGTCTAATAGACATATTCCACTGTACTTGGAAGCAGCCCTAATGCTGCCACTTCATGCTTTGTAAAGATTTTATGTAGAGATTTTTATTTTATACTTTCTGTTTTTCACCCCCCCCCCCCTTCCTCTGATATTCAACACCCTCTAGACTCCCATGGTACTTGCTCTGGTGCCCCCACACACATTTGACTGAGGCTCCCTTCTCCAGTCTCTGCAGAGATTTTGACTGCTGCATCTCATATCCCATTTGGGAAAAGGATTCTGCAGTCCTGTGCATGCACTTTTCAGCAAGCTCTGTGTTTTTATGTTAACACGGTTGGAGAAATCGAGGAAACAGGCCTCCTTGGCTAAAATATTAGAGCACAGGTTTTGCTGTATGTCATCACGATGTGCTTCCAAATAGCACTGTAAGGTTTTGTATAAAACACAGAAAGGGTCAGCTGCTGCCTCACTGAACTGCTTGCCTGAAAGATATTTTCTGGGAAAGATGCTCACATTATCTCTAATGCTGCATTAACTCACCGCAGTGATGCTTCATTACAGTAATGAGAGTTGTTTTATAGGGCACACAAGGTTAGCCATTTTGTCAAACCAGTAAGTACCCTGACTGATGACAAAAAAAAAAAATCTCATGCCTGTTACTCAGAGTTTGGAAACTAGCTCTCGAGAAGTCTGAATCACAGATATATTCTGCTCAAATGATGTTTAGAATCAATATGTTTACTGATAATGCCACCTAATGTAGGAGAAGTGATGAGAGAGATACTGGTACTGAAGTGGTTTTAGGGTAATTGCTCTGTTGTTTACTGGAAAGACCAGATGTGTGCTCAGAATGCTCAATGCCAAAGGTTGCTGCAGCATTACACCCAAGAGTTCACTCTTGAAACACACAGGGCTTTCAGGGCGGAAAACTGCCTTGCTGACGCACCCCCCCCACCCAATCAGTGCTCTGGACCACTAGAGTATAGGTTGCTGTGTTTTCCCAGCTATTACTGAATTTATAAATAGCACCAGTCAAGACAGCATTATTAGTGATTGACAGTTTAACCCATCAGAATAGAGTTTTGTATCTGAATATACAGGAGAACATTTGAGCAAAACCGTTTACAGCAAGCAGGTGGCATAACAGTACATCGAATGACTTAGGCTCGTAATGAAAAGGTAGAGCACTGCATAAAGTGCTTCTGTCTGGCTCTACTTTTAAGTGAAACATAGTTTATATTTAGGCAAAATGCAGCAGTGACTGTGGTGTTACTTTTTGATGCAGTGTTCAGCAACCTGGTTTTACAAACTTGGTCTTGCATTTCTGCTTGGAATATGAAATGATCCGAATGTAACATAGTGGAAGTGTGTTAGCTACTCACTGTGGGAATACAGACAACAAAGCAGAACAGAACAGAACAGATGTATTTTATGCTTGTGTCACCAATGGCTGGCTATTAAAACTAAAATTAAGAAAAAAAAAACAATGAAACAGATTTCCCCCTACACATTTCACTTTCATGCAGCATCCCTTCAGCATTGCACCTTCTTTGAGGAAAGTATGTGGAATAGGAACACAAAGGGTTAACCCACCCCATTCTGTTTTTAGGCTACATGTTTTTCAGAATCATTAAAGGCATTGGTACACCAGGCTGCTAATACTGTAAATACTATTTTATTTTTCTTTTTAAACGTTTTAGTTTACAAAAAAAATTGAATAACTGGCACCTTCATACAGTTTTGTGTTCCTGCATATTGACAGATCTTGCATGACAGCATTACCAGTTAAAATCTGTGATGAACATCCTGGTGATTCAATACATCATAAAGCTAAAACATCTAGTCTTTGTAAAAGATCCCACAACAGCCTGGGTCAACATGTGCACCCCAAACTCACAATAGATCCCGTCTGGCAGTCTCTGCCTGTCCTGTATTATTTGGTTGCGCACTGTGTTATTCCTGTGGAAATCACACCTCACATTCTTTCGCTGGCTGCTGGTGGCACGAGCACGATCCATACTCATTAATGATCACCAGGGCCCCTTCGATGTGGTTGGGTTTGTAATCAACGTAATACTCCTGGGGAGACATGGCAGCCATTTGATGCATGGTCTGTTTCTGCTTCTGCTTTCGGCGCTGTGACACAAAGCATTGCCTGAGGTGCCTCATGCTGGCTGGAAAGCACTTCCAAGAGACGTACAGCACCAAAACCACTATGAGGAAAGAAAAAATCAGCGCCATGGTCCCCGTGACCACTTTGTGAATCCGAACAGTGCTTTCGGAAATTTGGTTAGGTACAGTTACTGTTATGGTATCTGTTGCTTGTTCTCCTTCTGTATCCTGCACATCAAATGTTGCAGTAGTAGGACTGTTATTTAATGCATTTTCACCATGTCTTATTATTCTGGGCGTTTCAGTCATCTTTGTGGGATCTGTTTCATCTTCACATAACTGGAATGCAAAGACTGCATCTAGAACATCCTCACCCTGTGCATATTCAGGGCTGGCACAAAGTAAGCTGCCATCATGGTGACCTTTAAATTCACTTAGCCAGGAGGCCAGTGCGCAGATATTCCGATTACATTCCCAGGTGTTTCCTGAAAGACTGATGCTAGTCAGGGACTTCCACGAATCAAGGATTTGTTGATCAATGTAGGTGAGCCGGTTTGAATCCAGCTGAAGAGATTCCAGGTTAGGCACACTTTCAAAAGCATGAGGCGCGATGTATTCAATCTCATTGCCAGATAGATCCAGTTTTTCCAAGAAGCTCCAAGTCCAGTCCAGTGAGTTAACTACAATTGATACCTTATTCCTTCGCATGTAAAGGATGCGCAAGGAGAGGAGCCGTGGAAAGTGAGCAAAGTTCATTTTCACCAAGTCGTTGTGCTCAAGATGTAGTTCAGTGAGTTTAAATAAACCTGCAAAAGAGTTTCGAGCAAGGCTTTGCAACTGGTTGTATCCTAAGTCTAAAAACTGCATGCTGCGGCAGTCTTGAAAAATTCGGACTGGCACAAATTTGATGGCGTTTGATCGCAGATGTGAAGTTGTCAGTTTCCGCAGGCCATGGAAAAGATCCGGCCCCAGGTACTGTAGGTTATTGTATGATAAATCCACATGGCGCAAGTTTGGCATGTATCTGAATGTGTTGTTGGACAACTCTGTGATTTTATTGGAGCTCAGAATGAGTTCTTTAACTCTCCGCAGTTTTTGAAAGGCATTCCCTTCTACTGAGTAGATGTGATTGTGATCCAAGTGAAGCCACGTGAGCTGCACCAACCCTGAGAAGTGTCCATCACGCAGCTCCGAAAGGCTGTTGTACCGCAGAGACAAGCCCATTATGCCGGACAGATTGTGAGGCATTTCTGTCAGATTCAGCGACTCGCAGTACAAAAGCCTGCCATCACACCGGCAGAGCTTTGGGCACATACTATCCACGGCTGGAAGCATTTTAAAAAAGACACCCAGTATACACAGTAGCAATCCTGGGGGCTTCCTTAGCAGCCAGTTTAAACAGAGACCCATAAGAAGGAAATCCATTAGCAAGAATATTCCCAAATTAAGTGGAGGAAGTCCACTGCTGTTTCTCTTATTTTAGTTTTCTACATTATTCTTTTAGACAACTCATATCCAGATCTTCTTAAGCAACTTGCATCAGCAGTAGTGAGGTTTAGAAAAATAAAAAGGCTAAAGTAATATAATCTTTTTTCATATTAGATACTGCAGACAGGGAAAAATGTTTTCTTTAGGAAATGATTCAATTGAAAAGTGTCTTACCCACCCTTTTCCAGAGAGTGACAACCACCATTCAGCTGCTGTCTTTGTGTTTGAACAAATTATGTGCAGAGCTTAAAAAGACCCCAGTGTGGTACAAATTCAGTCCCTTTTTTATGTGCGCAGAGCTGGCAGGCTCACAATGTCTCACTTTACTTCCTTTCAAAGAACCAAAAGGAGGGTTCCAGCTAGCTTTTAGCCGACTTGTAGGACCTGCAAGTTTCTCAGCTACATGCATGAGCTTGATGTGGTCTCTCCTTTTCTCCGCAGTGAATGCTGTGGTATTCCAAGGAGAAAAACCTCCAAACTCCCTTTGCTAATGACTCCACAGGATATGTTGATCTGTGTTAACGTCCATCACTTGAAGTGACCATTGACCAGTGCAACCTTTAATCCACTGAGACAGATTACAATTCATTTACTGGCCAGCTACGGATGCAACAGAGCTTTAGTCTCCCTTTGCTCATTCACTTATCTTGTTAGGAGATGCTTGGAGGAGAGAGAAAGAAAAAGCAAGATTCCCTCCCCTTCAACTGAGCGATGCGCAGGCAAAGCTTGCAGAGGCACCTAGTCCTCACTGAGTGTCGTAAGCCGCTCATGATTGTGAAGCCTGTTCAATGCGCTCTTTCTCTCTCTCTCTCTCTCTCTGTGTCTCTCTCTCTTTCTCTCGTTCACTCTCACACGGAACATACACATGGGCAGATTGAAAAGGGGTGTGTGCAAAACAGATAGAGCTCCCACAAATCCGTAAAGTAAATGTATGTTCTTTACTGCAGAAAAGAAAAAAGACATGCAATTTTGTCATTTACATTTCTGAAGCTAAATAAATTCATTAAGATTAAGACTTTCCTCTATGAAATCAATGCTGAGAACCTGTCCTTTTCATTATGTTTACTGTTGGGATTTTTTAAATGGACAGAACTAAACTTTGCTTTCTGCAAGCAGCATGTGCTTTAGTATTTTCAATAGGAAAACATACACACACACACACACACACACACACGTCGTCTGCCACTGTATCACTTAAAATATTAACCCTGTAGTTGTGGAGACTTTGTTTACTACAACTGTGTCTCCTGTAACTTGTATCTGAAGCCTTTGAGTGTGCCAAGGTCATGCCATTAGCAGGATAATAGCTTCTGAATTCTAAGCAAGCATTGTCTGGAAAAGAACCACATCCACTGGGGACCGAAGCTTCTGAAATTAGATTGATTAGGAACTCCAAAAGGCAGCAGGAACGCTAGCTCTTGATTAATTTCAGGAAGTTAGGCGACATTACACGTGTGTGCTGTGCATGTCTGTACAGATGTATGTATTTATACACAGTGCATTTCTGCTTGCTTGTAGTTTTACATTTTTCATGTATTTACACAGCAGTGAATCACACCTCAATGAGATGCAACGGGGTGGGGGTGGGGGTAGAGACACAAAACGAGCCAGAGATAGCTTCTTTATGCAGCTCAGAACCTAGTTTAGACAATCTCAAGAACAGTTCTAAATTGTAGGATTGCAGCAAACAGTATAGGAGTATGGCACCATTGTCATATAACAACACGTTTAGCATTGTCTCCTCAATGGCATCTTTAATTTATTCTTAGTCTGTGATCACATTTGTTTGTCACTAGTAATCCAAGGGTCATTTTGCCAGTATTCTGTCTTTAGTGTGTGATGGCAGAGAAACCTCTGGAGCAGATATTTGGCATTCGAGAGGTACTATTATCATTTTTTTACTTTTATTTCTTGCTCTGTTTGCTGTAAAAAGGGCTCAGTTCCAACAAAAATGCTTCTGTATTACCAAGTTTAACACAAATAAAACACTGAAGAATTTCACTATAGAATATTTCTCTTATGTTTGCTTATATGGAAGTGCATATATCCTCTGATGTTTCAAGCAGTAAAACCGTTCAGACTGAAATAATTTAAAAGGAAAGCACCTGATGAAAGAGTCTGGTCCTTGTTCTTAAGAATGCTTGTTTGTTTTGTATGGGAATAGCAAAAGGGTGGAAAGTTGGCCTGGAAAAGGTGGTAATTAAAGAGATACTCCTCCTCCTCCTCCACTGGCTATGCATGAGCCATCTCTGAAGTGTGGCGCTGCTGCTGGCTCGCAAGCTCCAATTTCTTGTTGCTTTCTTCTTTTGAAAAGGTGGGACTAACCCCTTCAGACTTTGAAGTAAATTTGACACTGCTCAGTCCTGTTGTACATCTATCCTGTTGTTTCTGTGTCCGTCATCTCACAGTCCTTGCTGCCCCTACCTATATCACAATGCACGTAGCTCGTAGCTGAATTAGTGTGCCCAGGAGGATTGCTTGGCCTCAGCTTCCAGAGGTTCCAGACTCTGGCGGTTTTCTCCATAGGGCTTGTGTCCATAACATTTAAACAATAATACATGACAGTGTGTGGTATATACAGTATAATGAGATATTATCACACCTTGGGTGCGTTTTGAAGAACACTGAGTGCCTTCAGCCACCCAAGAAGTGACGATAGTCCATAATATACCACACCCTGGAGTGTACTATTGTGATTATAAAATGGCCCCAAAATGTTTAGAAATGGCTGATCTTGGTAACAAGGTTTGAACCATGTTGGTATACTGAGATATTGTCCTAGACCAAAGAACACTTCAGTCAGTCAACTGCCAGGATTTTGTCTATCCAGTTTATAATGACTGGTGGCATGTTCCTTTAAACAAAGGCAACTAGTATTTCACGTGATAGTGAATGCTGCAGCTACCATGGTGGCAGAAGGGGAACATGATGGACCTGCAGTCTTTTTTATGTTCCTGTCGTGTTTCCATCCATTCTTACCTGCCTGTGTGTTTTCACCAAAGTACCTGCACCTGCATTCCTACCTTACACCCTGTACCTACCTTCTCACCTTCCTGCCTGCTGCAGCCTTCACACCTCATTACCTACACACGTCTTCTTATTTTACTTCCAGACCCTTCCTACCTACAGTACCTTACTAGCAACCCCTATCTCCCCATGTTGCTGTTCGTCCATATCTTCACTTCTTATTAGCGGCACTTTTCTGCTGACATAACCTCCTGCTTTCCTACCCATGCTAGTTTTTTGCAACCCTTCCTGCCACTGCTAACCCCTACATTCCAACACCCCTACCCATTCACTATATTATAATCTTTCTGTCCATGCTCTGCACCCATATGTTACTATTAATGTAATTTCATCTCCGAGCTTGTTTGGGGGGTTGAGCATCTTCTGTAAACTGAATTACAGGCTTGAAAGATTAAGTGCCAGGCCCTCAGATTGATAATTTCATCCCTTGTCTCAGAGGCAGCAGTGCTAACCATTCTGCTAGAAGGACACTCTCTTTCAGCCAAGGTGTTATTTTACCAACCGTTCTTTGCCTGCTGTAATCTTGTAACTGTAAGCACTGCATTGTCTGATTACTGATTCTGTATACACTATAGTCAGTGCCTTCCCACTGTTCCCTATGTGTCTTGTCTTCCTGCCATGCTACCCATCCCTGCCTTAGCACCTTGACATTCATCTTGCATTTCCACCTCACTACATTCTGCCTGATTTTTCCATTGTACTGTACAGCATGCCTCCTGATTCTCCACGTTACGTCATGCCTCCTGATTCTTCATCTTACTATGTGCCTCTCACTCTGTCTTATTACATGCTTCCTCATTCTATATCTTACTACAAGATGCTCGATTCTCCGTCATACTACACACTTCAGGATTCTCCACATTGCTACATGCCTCCCTTTTTTTAATTAGTGTACTTTTTCCCTTTTTGACCTGACCAGCCCTCATCAGCCCGCACTCGCACTGAAACCCGTCACCTGTCTTCTCCAGGACTTACATCTCCTGTGTTCCTCCCTGGCTGCCCCCAGGGTGGGGCTATCAGGGGGGTCCAACCCCAGGTGGAGTTAGAGTGCAGTGTTGGGAGGGCGCTGTGGTTTGCAGTGCAGGGCTAGAGATGCAAGGCATGTGTTCTACTGCATCAGTCAGGGGTGTTTTCCTTGTTCTTTTCTTTACCCCATGACATTTGTGGTGCATGCAATGTGTGCATTCTCACATATGCAAACACGCCGCTGTCCACCCTCCCTGAGTCTGTGCTCCAGCTGCACCGCCACCTGTGGTCACCTGGGTGGTGAAACTGCATTAGAAACACACTCCTCCCTCCCCCGAGATGGAGAACATCCTGAGGGGACATTTGGCTCACCTCTTGTCCAGCCCTTGGATGTCCCAGGCTTTTTCCCAAACCCAGATCATCAGCGTCACAAGCAGTAGCACTACCACTGCGCCAGTGGGCTGGCTCTACTACGTGCCTCCTGATTCTCCATCTTGCTGTATGCCTCCAGATTCTCCATCTTACTACATGCCTCCGGATTCTCCATCTTGCTATATGCCTCCTGATTCTCCATCTTGATGTATGCCTCCAGATTCTCCATATTACTACATGCCTCCGGATTCTCCATCTTGCTATATGCCTCCGGATTCTCCATCTTGCTATATGCCTCCTGATTCTCCATCTTGCTGTATGCCTCCAGATTCTCCATCTTACTACATGCCTCCGGATTCTCCATCTTGCTAAATGCCTCCTGATTCTCCAGCATGCGATATGCCTCATGATTCTCTATCTTACTACATGATGCCTGATTCTCCATCTTACAAATGTCTTCTGATTCTCCACCTTATTCCTCCTGATTCTTCACCTTGCTGCATGCCTCGTGATTCTCCATCTACTACATGAGGCCCAATTCTCCATCACACTACATGCCTCCTGATTCTTACCTTACTACATGATGCCTGATTCCCACCTTACTACATTCCTCCTGATTCTTCACCTTGCTGCATGCCTCGCGATTCTCTATCTTACTGCTGGATGCCTGATTCTCCATCTTACTACACACCTCCTGATTCTCCATCTTACTACATGATACTCGATTCTCCATCTTACTGCATGATGCCTGATTCTCCATCTCACTGCATGATGCATGATTCTCCATCTTACTACATGATGCCTGATTCTCCATCTTACCACCTACCTCCTGATTCTCTATCTTACTACATACCTCCTGATTCTCCATCTTACTACATGATGCCTGATTCTCACCTTACTATGTGATGCCTGATTCTCCATCTTTCTACATTATTCCTGATTCTCCATCTTTCTACTTGATGCCTGATTCTCATCTTACTACATGATGTCAGTGTCAGTGGCTCAGTAGGTAGTACACTTGCCTCTGAGGCTGGGAGATCAGAGGGCTGTGGGTTCAGTTCCCACATCTGGCGCTTGGGTTAATATCCCAGTACTGACACTGTAGTGCAGCATGAGAGGGGTGCTGCACTTCTGAGGTGCCGTCCTTCGGATGAGACGTTAAACCGAGGTCCCATCTGCCTGGATTGGTGGTAGTTCAGGTGGATGTTAAAGATCCCATGGCACTTATCGAAAAGAGTAGGGGAATTTCCCCAGTGTCCTGGCCAAATTTCCCTCATTCACTAAAAAATACCACCAAGAGCTTAATCTGGTTCAAGGTCAGTTGGCATTCATCTGTATCCCCCTCTCCCGGGTCGTGCCTGAAAATAGGCAGGATTTGTCTAGTGCACTTAACCGATCAACAAAAGCTAAATAAAATAAATAAAAATAAATGCTTAATTCTCACCTTATTACATGATGCCTGATTCTCCATCTTACTACATACCTCCTGATTCTCCATCTTACTCCATCATGATGCCTGATTCTCACTTTACTACATGATGCCTGATTCTCATCTTACTACACACCTGATTCTCCATCTTACTACATGATGCCCGATTCTCACCTTACTACATGATGCCTGATTCTCCATCTTACTACATACCTCCTGATTCTCCATCTTACTACATGATGCCTGATTCTCACTTTACTACATAATGCCTGATTCTCCATCTTACTACATACCTCCAGATTCTCCATCTTACTACATGATGCCTGATTCTCACTTTACTATATGATGCCTGAGTCTCCATCTTACTACATACCTCCTGATTCTCTATCTTACTACATACCTCCTGAATCTCCATCTTACTACATGCCTCCTGATTCACCGTCTTACTACATGATGCCGAATTCTCCACGTTACTACATGCTTCCTGATCCTCCGCCTTACTACATTCCGCCTGAATTTCCATCTTACTTCATTCCTCCTGCTTCTCTGTTTTACTACATTCCTCCTGATTCTACACCTTGATATATTCTTCCTGATTCTTCACCTTACTATCTTCCTCCTAATTCTCCACTTTACTACATCCCTCCTGATTCTCCATCTTACTTCATTCCTCCTGCTTCTCCATTTTACTGCATGCCTCCTGATTCTTCATCTTACTATATTTCTCCTGATTGTCCACTTCACTACATGCCTCTTGATACTCCCCCTTACTACAGGGTACAGCGCGAGTCTTCCACAGTCCTTTCTGACCCTGTCTTCCCACAGTCATAACTGACCTGATCTCCCCTTCCCACCATTCATATAGTCTCCCCATCCATTCCTACTGTCAGTCTTGCTTTACCACAGTCTTGAGTGCTCCCACTTTCCCATATTACTGAAAGTCCTAATGCAGGTCTTCTGCCAAATGCCTGCCCTACATCAGTCCTGCACCCCTACCTTCCTATAGTCCTATTTGCCCTGCCTTCTGTAGTCCTACAGTACATGCTTCCTGCATTCTTTGCCTTCTGCTCCAGCTCCTTAAGAAGATTAATTCAATTAATTCTAACATGGATAGCAAAGCACATTCTAGGAAAACCAGAGCATTACAAATGACCTCCTCCCCCAGTGGTGTTAATGGTAAGGGAAACACAGGATTTGACATTTTATGAAGCATTTCTGTAATGCAGTAAGAAATCAGAATTCATGTAGTAGTTTTAATTTTCCCTTTGTGGTCAATGTCAGCTTAAAAGCTGCTCTTTAAATTGTTGTCTTTAATTTTCAAGCGCAGTGAACTATGACAGTGTATTAAGAGAAATGTTTTTCTTTGTAAATACAGCCAGCGATTTTTTAGGAGGCACTAAATTAACCTTCCGTTATTTGTGAGCCACTTACATCTTGGACACTGCTGGCATTTTGTGACCTGCTGTATTAGAAAGTGTGAGAGTTTCTGAAAGAACCTAAGGGGCATTAACAGCTGCGTGCAGTCAGTCTAGTGGCATGATGTCTGCGTCTTAAGCTGCCAGCTGGGAGAGATGAGGTTTTTAGATCTACATAGGCTCTCTGGACCAAGGTTGCTAGAGGCTGGGTATCTTGCAGAAGTGGGATGCTTAGTCTCCAGCAAGAGGGCACTGGAACAGGCAGCATCCATAACCACTGACATAGCAGGGGTTTGATGATAACAGACAAGGCAAACAATCACTTTTCTCCCTCCCTCCCTCCAACTGCAGGAGCTGTACAGCATGTGGATCACAGACAGGCTGATGAGTTTATAGGAAGGGGAATTAAAAAAACACTGTTCTAGCCGGCCTGGTGGAACTGAGGGTTGAGGCGCTGGATACCACACCTCGTGCCACACTGGCTACCCAGGTTTGTTCAAGAGCTCGGAGCACCAGTGGTTGGCTGGGGTGGGAGGGTGAGAAGCTGATTGAGCTGCCAGGTCTTCTCCTCAGAGAGGGCTCGAAGGTCTCCTCGGCGCTTGGTCGCTTCCTGGAGGAGGCTGGGGGGGGCCACGCCACATTTGAGGAGCCCTGGTGTTAAGCTGGGGGAGGGCGGAAGGGGCTGTCACTCTTGCCATGGTGCACATGCGCACCTCCACGTGCAAGTGCTGCCATGTTCTGGGGTCTTGGGGTAATGGGGAGTAAATGAGGAAATACAGGGACTGCAGCAGGATGAAGCCTCCGTCCCAGATCCGGGGATCTGCTGGGGCATGCAAGGTGTCTACAAGACCCTGAAAGACCCCTGGAGTCATGTAAGGGTGGCCTATGCAGGCAGCAGTCCACTGTGGAGGAGAAAAAACAATATGGGGACAAAAAAACATTGCTGGGAAGGGCCGTGACCATAATTATCTTGCACAGAATTATTATTGTTTAAGTCCGCTATGCATTAAGGTGTGGGTTGCCTACATGCTACTGATCTGCAGTGCATAGGCAACCCTACATCTGAATGCTGCCAACTGGGGCTCCCGTGGACCCCTCTGCATATTCACGGAAGAGTCACACATCTCTTCGGCACAGGATCCCCCAGCTGGTTGCACAGCTTCGTGCATGGCTGATCCGTCGGCGTGTCTAGTGCGTGTGCCCGCACTCCATGCCATTCACAGAGGCACAAAGTGCTGTGCAAGGGGGGGAACAGGATATAGCAGGAGGGACCCTGCCATATCTTTTGTTGATCTCCCAGTTTACATCCACTGGCTGCGGCGGGATGAGGAATCCCCCCACTGTGCTGCCCCAGCCCTCTGGGCTGACTAGGAGGGCTGGTGCAGCTATTCTGGCACTCACCCAAGTTTTTTTTTTTTTTTTTATACTTGATTTTTAATCTTTTATCATAATCAAGTCTTATGACAAGAATTACATACAACAAACAGACCATCTGCTTAAACATCGTTTGGGAAAAACTTCCCTTAATGAAAGGGTACATTATGCATTCACTGTATAGTGGTACATCATAGGAGGGGTACTATAAAATCAAGACTTCCTAAAATTGAGTCCATATTTGTGCAATTAGTGAGTCCATGAGCAACATGGCTTGCCTTAATGAAACAGGATTGTCCAGCAATCTACTCCAACAATATCAGGGTCCCTATATGGGACGATTGATGCCATGTATTAATGCTAAATGAAAATTAAGAACACAGAAACACTTTTTGCAGCAAACTTTTCATAATGGGTACAGAACTCTACTACACTTTCCCCCCCAAGCCAAAAATTATAGCTTAAAATAAAGCCAGTACAGCTTCAAAGAAAGAACGACCCCTCCAATCTGATCTGTTGACCCACGAACTAAGCCTCCCCAAAAAAGAATGAGAGACCTACCTTATAATCTGCTATGTCAATTATTTCTAAACTTTAGAAGCAATCTACATATTAAAGTCCCAAAACAAAACCATACTTGACAAAACAGCAAGCACTATGAAGTTCAGAATATAATGTCTCTCAGGTTGCCGGTACGTTCACGTCATCTTCATCTTCCGATTCCTCCGGTGTCAGTCTCGAGGCTGCCTTCCTACCATCCGCCCATTTGCCAGATTTGATAGGATCTGAGAAAATGAAAGTTTTATTTTGATACACGATCCAAAGCTGCGTTGGAAAGATAATGGTATGTGGTATATCCAAATCACGAAGGTTTCTTCTCACAGCGTCAAACTTTTTACACCTCTGCCGCATGGCGTAACTAATATCAGGGAAGAGGTGCACAGAATTGTCATCCTGCATTAACGGAGCAACTCTACGAGCATAGCGGAGAATCTTATCCCTGGCTCCCACACTTGATGTAATTAGCATTAAAGTATGAGGTTCTTCTGTACTGGAAGCCCGTCCTCGAGGGGTCACCGACACATTTTTTGGATGTCCCAGTTCTCCTGAACGCCATCCGGGAGTAATTTCTCTGTTAGCCATTCCTGAATGGTCAAAACTGGGTGACCACCTTCCAGACCGTCAGGTAGCCCCACAATCCGAATATTAGCTGAACGAGACTGATTCTCCAATGTCTCTAATCTGGCTTATATGTGCTGTAATTCTTTAGCCATTAAGGCCATTGGATGCATCTGCCTGTTTACTAATTTGCTGCACTTCCCTTTTAGTCCGTCCACCGATGTCTCTAGGACCAACACCCGACCATTAAAATCATCTATTTTCTGGTTGAGGGTTGAGACAGAAGCAATTAGCGTTTGGATTTTGCTCCCCAAAGTTGTCAATGTTTCTCCCGAGCTGGAGTCCTCCTCTACATGCAGAGTTTCTTCTGGTCTACTAGGCCCTTTGTTTCTTCCGGGCTGGCCAGCTACTTTTTCACGTTTAGGATTAGCCATCTTAATGAAGTTAAGGGTGTTGTTTCGATTGGTGCTGTCAAAATTCTGATATGATGTCTGTAAAAAGGTGGATTTGTGCAGATTTGGTATCATACTGCACAGAGCTCCAAAACGTTGCTGCTTGGGCTCAACAGTGCCACCCCACCCACCCACTCACCCAACTTTTTAAACTTTGGATGTCCCATGCCATCCCTGAATCCCTCACTCCCTCACTCTGCATGGGGGAAGGAATCCACTATGGAACCAGGTTGGTCATTCAACTGGATGCCCTTCTCTGTCCTGTGATCGCCCCCCCACCCCATCCCACATAGCAGCAAGCTGCGGAGAGGGAATATGGATGGACATCATGTGGTGGCATGCGTTAGTGCATGCTGCACCCTGTGCACCTGTCCATGGGTGAGGAGTTGCGCAGGCTAGATGCGCGCCTCCTTTGCATACCCTGCTCACCTTTGTGCGTAGCCCCCTGAAAGAGATCCTCAGTGGATATCAATATTGGGAAGGTTACCTAAACAGGCAGTAGAAGCAGAAAGACTAGCAGGCTGTACACTAAGATTAGAGTAGTACCTGAGGTGAAAAGACATACTGTAGCTGAATATAACTGCTGAGAGAGCAGGGGAACAGACCTGAGGGCTCCTCTGCTATATTGTGTCCCATTCTTATCTTGTTATTATGAATATGCTTCCCGTAACAGGCCTAAAAGATGCACTTCACAGGGATTTTATTACCACTCAAACAGGTGAGTACCCGTACAAAATATGTATGTATGATGTGTAAAAGTATACATACGATCAGAAATGAAAGTGGGGCCTGTCCATTGCAACCGTGTAGTTTAATTGGAAATGGGAACGTTCGCACGCAAACTTAGACTCACATCCACACACCCTAGCCCTACCCTTCTAAGACCCCCAGATATCTGTTTTTTAGAGGAGCCTCTCTAACTCCTGTTTTTTTGGGTGGCACTGATGTTTGAAATGCCAGCTGCTGAAATCCTGGCTCCTGACACTATCGTTCTACTCAGTTTCCTTCCATGGCCTGACCCCACAAAGACCCCCACATTCCTTTTTTGGTGGAGGACCCCCTCCTGAACCCGCAGCCCACAGCTTGTAGGGAGCCATAAATCTAGCACCCATTTAGTTCATTCATCACTGTCCTTAACCTGCAGCGCACACCACTGTCTAACCGAGACTGAATAAGTGCATGTCTGGGAGTAAGAGGGAGGAGCTGGTGGCACCTTTGATGACGTTACACAGACTAACCAATCGGTTTGCCTAGCTTCATCAATGATACCACCAGCCATGCTCATTTCCTCCATCCCTTCCTTCCAGATGTGCCCTTACTCAGTCTATCAGAGGTACTGGGGGGTACACTGCAGGTTAGGTAGGGTGCTTACTGAGCTAGTTAATTTTTTTTCTGATTCTGAGATTGCATTGCTGTTGTACTATTTATTTATGATTTTATTTTTGGGATTCCCTGCCTGTTGTATATTTTATGTATGGCACCCAGAGCCTCTGGGATTGGGCAACTTAGAAATAAACTTTGCCTTACCTTGCCTAGTCAGATGTTGGACTATTCCTCTCTCCCGGCAATGAGGCACGTGGTTAGAGTTTCAGCTTGGGAACTAGGAGATTGCAGGTTCAAATCCCACTACAGACAAATACTTAAGTGTGTGACCCTGGGCAACTCACTTAACCTTCCAGTGGTGCAACCCACCATCTGCTGAAATGGGTGAAAATCAGGACCCCACTGGCAACAAAATAGTGAACCACAGCTGAGCTACATTGCTTAAATAAATTGTAAAATAAAAAAGGGGGTTGGGGTAGAGGTACTCTACAAAAAACAGGTATGTAGGGGGTGTCTTGGGGATACATTAGGCTAGGGAGGGGAGAACCTATGTATAGCCTAGATTTGCAAGTGTGCCTCGGTTCACCTTTCTGTTTGACCTACATGAGACTACCATGGACAGACACAAACTAGTAAGCCTAGGCTATTATTATATAGATTTACTTAGAACAGCTAAACTGAGATGCCGTTTCTCATTTTCAGTGGGGTTCTGCTTTTGCCCATTTTGTAGCATAGTGTATTTGAGACCTGGGTGGTTAAATGACTTGCTCAGGGTCACACCCTGGGTACGCGGCTCTGGTGGGAGCTGAACCTGTATCTCCTAGGTTTACAGTGCTGTGTTTTAACCCTCAGGTTATTCAGCCTGTCATTTTAAGCTTTTGATCAGATCTAAAAATGCTTTATAGCAGTAGAGGACTGTGGTGTGGCGCACTGATGTTAAAAGTCAAAGGTTCCTTTATAGCCGGTTTTAGGCACCAGCGGAACCTGCAATCGCTGGGGACCCCCTGATTATGGGGGCCCCCAACAAGAGCAGTTTACCTTATTAATTTTTACATTTTTTTTTATCTTACTGTCTTAAAACAGCAACAAAAGAATGTGCAGCCCACTCTGATGTGGCATCATTATGTCATGAAAAAGCTATGACCATGTCAATAAGAGGTAGATGGGCAGCAGTGGATGGGATGGAAAGTACAGCCTCAAGGACTAACACTGCTTTCTCCTCCCAAAAAATAAATATACCGCTCGTTGTACTGAAAATAAAATGATGTATATTTGGGCTAGAGTCAAATACATGGGGTGACGGTGGGCCAATTGGGGCCCCATGACTTCGCTAATCCTACTGGGGCCCCCAAACTCGGAAAGTTTACCCTTTTTCCTATCAGTTTTAGCAAGCATCTTGGTGCGGATGTAGTGTTTGTTTTTGCAAGACTCTTCAGATGGTTTGTGGAGGGAGGGAGTGTTGTTACTACTTTTTTTATATACTCCAGTGTGGTAAGCATATGTAACATTTTCCTTTTTTTTTCTTGGTGGGAGTGAGGGCAATTTGCCATCCAATATGAGTTTACTGACATGTTGATGCACCTAGCAGCTACCCACCAGATCACTTTCAGTGGTTTAAAAGCGATGTCTTGCAGTTGTTCAGGCCATGAGCAGTCACAGAAGCAACATTCTGCATGAGACAGTAAAGCCAAGACTAATTTACAATGAAGGGTGATCTTTTTTCTATAGAGCTGCCCAGCTCATGTATGTTATCATGGCTACTGTACTGTAAGTAACAGGCTGGATGCATATTTTTTACCAGCCAATTAGCACTTCCGAAGTAGCTACTCACAGAAGAATGGGAGGTGGTCTACAATGACGTCCATGGAATAGTAATACAAAGATTTGTGTTTGATTTGGACGTGCTCAATCAGTATTGTTTCTACAAAAGCTGCTATCAATGCAGTGTTTTTACTGTGATAACCTGGGCACTTAGTATTATAGCACAACGCTCATTAAAAATTGCACTGGAACTTTTTTAAGCTGTTTTGCAGCTTCACAATAAAGAAACCCAGAATAATCCTCACTTAACACTTCAATAGGAAAAAGAAAGGGAGGGTCTCTTTCAGAGTATGGGATCCATTTGTGTGTGTGCGCGTGTATAGAATTTTAAACTGCTGAACTTTAAGACATTCCCTACACGTTTATCCTCTCTTGCACCACAGATTAAACATATACGATCTGACAAGAGGATGCTAGGTTTTCTCTTATAGATTTTGTGTAGAGCCAAGATCGTATTCGTCCATCCTGCTTAATTGCTGGTGGTGTACAGTTGCTATCTGGTGTGTACGTAAATGCTGCTTACGAAGTTATTGCAGGTCTCGCAGCATGTTGCTCTTCATTTCGTGAGTCGAATGTAATCTGTAGTTATTAAGTAGCAGGAAAAAATGGGTCCTGTTACCCAGAGTTATACTGAGACTGTTCTGCTGTTCACTACAGCAGCAGGCATTGTTTTGAATGCAGTTATTTTGCTCTATGTCTGCAGGGGCAGAACTTCCTCCATAAGCATTGTATGGGAGGTGAAGCACCAAACTGTAAATTTAACATTCCACAGGGTCTGGCATTATTGTGACATCGTACTTTTTGTTTGACTCATTATTTGTTTTTGTCTGTGTTGGAATTGCCTGTATAATGTCTCCTTAATATTCCCCCACCCCGGGTCGCAGCTGGAAACGAGCCCTAGGAACTATGCTTGCTTACCTGACACAATGTGTTACCTGACAAACCACGTTACAAATAAATAAAAATACCAAGGCCATAAAGAAATGGCACTACAGTTTAAAACTGCCGTGTGCTAGTACAGCTGCAGGGCATTCAAGCTGAAACACTAATGTGATGAAAATGATACTGTGTCTAAAAATCTGGCGTGCAAAACAAGGCCAGATACCACACGTTACTAGTCATGTGTTCAGTCATGTTTTGTGTGTTTTCTGATTGCTGATCTGAGTGTTTATGACAAGTGTAATAAGTTGGTATCAGGATGATCTTAGATAAATATGTTGGCATGCATGTTTAAAGAAATGTTTATTAAAATACTCAGTTCTGAGCTAAATATGTTCATGCTCAGGTATAGTTTATTCCAGGTTATTTTTAAAGTAATTACCGCCTCGTATCATTACACTTCTCAATTAATAAAATTAGAGAACTAGGATCGAGACGGACAGCATGACGGACTTTTTGCCTATAAAAAGACCTTTGTAGTTTTCACGTACAGACATCAGGCTGCTCTGTTCGTCTCTTTAATTGGCCTTTTGTATCCATGAAATGATTATTGCAGTACACAGCCACTTTTGGTAACCTCAGATAGACCTATTTGAGATACGATTGCAGCTAGTACTACAAAGAAAATAGAATATTTCAAAAGGTAGGCTGCAAGGGATTAATCTTTTTTCGGTGTGTGGTGCACTCAGAACTACTAAGACAGTATGAATCACAGAGAATTACCTGAGCATAGCCCAATCATTGCAGATAGAATATACAATTAAGGCAATCAGTGGTAGTGCATTTCCCTCCCTAGCATTCTGCAAAAATGTGATGAAATATTTATTTAACCAACAAATGCCCATGATGGCTTTTGTCATGTTCTGAAGCTTGCAGCTGCCTCCCCATATCTCTTCGTACTCTAGGCAGTATGTATCTTTTAAATCAATAGACTTATGGAAAAAGGAGGAAATATCTGTATTTCCATGCCTTTTTAATCCACTGTGATTCCCCTTCATAATGCTTGTGCTTGACTGGGATTGGAGGCTGAAAATTAAGCACTGCACCCATGACCCCATGATCTATGATCTATGGCACATTCATTACAATGTGTCAGTTGGTTATAGTTGCTTCTGATTTACAGTATGCACATCAGTCTTCCTGGCAAGCAGATAAAAATCAGTGTATTTGTAAATCTGTACAAATATTCTCCGCTGCAGTCTGCTTTGGTGACCGCTTATCGAAAGGGCCACAATAATGAAACCATTTTTCCTAGCCTTACTAATTCTTGAAAATACCTGTGCGTTTTGCGATGATTAATCTTGAATGCCAGAAAGGTAGAGCATGCCAGTCCTTTGACTTTAATATTGCTCGAAGAATGAACATAAAGCAGAAGCAAATACTGTAAATCTCCTTTCATTTTCTTTTACAACTAGTATAATATGTGCTGGATTGCAAGGGCTCAACTAGAGCTCAGATAAGGTAGTTTCAGAAATAAATACTTACAGGCATAGATTACTGTACGCAGATGTAAAATACACAGTATTATTGGCTTCCCACAGACAGCTGTCAGTTGCCATTCGGGAACTCATCCCAGTAGATGGCAGCTCAACTCCTCCTGTTAATTAACATTAGCCCAGACTGTAGGCATTTGCCGTTTTGTACATCTCTGTGTTATCTAGTGTTTGTCAAGAAAAGCTAAGAGTTGGATGGGCATAATGTCACAAGCACGAGGTGTAGTTTTCAGGATCTAATAGGGCGGGGAACCAAAGAGGCATTAAACATCAGTGACTGCCCATCATTGACACATCTGTATTTTCTGTTCTTGCACCCCATGCATTCCCAGTTATTATACCACTTCCTAGGAAATCTCTGCATGCAGTGACACCCCCACACTGTAGAATTCCAAAAGGTGCTGACATGGACCTTCCTGTTTTGATCTCGCTCCCGTCAGTATTGCCCCTCTTGCTCCCCCCTCTGTTCTCCTTCATTCCCAGTTCCCCTGATGCCAAGCTATCCGCCCTTCTTTCCTTATTATGCATGGGTGTTTTCAACTGTGCTTGTTTGTAAGTGACGCTGTGCTATGGACACCATAGTAAATGAGCACTCACTCAGTGGTTCTTCCCATTATAAAATGTAAATGAAAACAGAAATCGTTCAATCCCTGCAAGAGTTACAGCCCTGACAAATGTGACCCTGAACTCTGTTACCTCTCCACTGTACTCCTACTATTTCTGTACCTGTCTACTATTTCTGTACTTGTCTTTTCTCTCCTGATTCTTTCTCAGCATGATGTTTGGGGGACACTGTGCTGACAAGAGGGGCTGTTTTTTGAATGAAACTTCAAACTGAGGTCCAGTTTTCTAGTGCTTAAAAGCATTTGAGCTACAAACCTGGAGAACTGGGTTTGAATCCTGCAGCCGACACGTGGCACTTGCTTACTGTGTGACCAAGAACAAGTTGCTTGAAATGTTCAGGTGGGCTTCATAGGTGCGATGGTGCTTCTCAAACAGAATAGGGGAATTTTATTGATAATCAAAAGTACACAAAATACTGTATTACATACATTGTCCCACCCAAAAAAAATCAACCAACAGTATCAATACATAACGGAATTAACTAATTTGTAAGCAGAAGGGGAAAACAAAAACAGAAGGAATATCATTCAGGGGCATAGTAACAGAAAGAAAACTACTCAAAAGAATATGGGAATTTCCCTGTTGTTCCTCAGTCACTTTGCATCTGTAGCCCCTTTCCCTTGATCAGGGCTGAAAACCAAAAGTATTTCCCAACCCTTCTTTTCCAGTCAATAAAAAATATGAAAAAACAAACAAACTTGGAAAGTCCCTAGGGGGTGGAGAGGAGCCACTGTCATCCCCCTTCACAAAGGGGGGTGACCCCTCCTTCCCATTAAACTACTGCCCTTTCTCCCCACATCCTGATCTGGCCAAAGTGCAGACACAATCTGTGCTTTCTAAGCTATCCTCCAACCTCTGTCTCTGTCGTTTCCAGTCTGGTTTCAGAAAGTCCTTCTCCATCCTCTAGTCCTGTTACGCCTCATTGTCTTTGTCTGTGGGGGGGGGGGCACAGGCTGATGTCCTCTCATTTTGATTGACCTTCCTGAGGCTTTCAACACTGCCTCTCATGCTCTCCTGTTTGACAAGCTTGCTGGGGGGTAGGTCTGTCCACTCCTACGTGTTTGATAGACAGTTGTTAGTCTAAGTAGGCAGTGCCCTCTTCTTTTCCCCCTTCCCATCACCTCTGGTGTCCCCTGAGTTCCATTCAGTGCTCTGTCCTGTTCTACATCTTGATTAATGACCTCCCCTCAGTGTGTCTCATGGCTCATCCACATATACGCAGATGACACTATACTGTCTACCTCTGGGGTCTCAGCTACTGAGCTGCTGTTGACCTTCCAGCAGGATTTTGACAATCCTTAGTCATAGTTCTGTTCAAATCAGGCAGTGTAGACTAGCGGTTACAGTAACGAGCTGAGAATGAGCTTGGCACATCCAGCAGATCTTGGTTTGATTCCTATAACCTCTACTTGCATACTGTGTAACTCTGAGCAAGTCACTTAACCTCCTCAGTGCTTCCAGGTCGCCCCTGTAAATGGGCCATGTGGTCCAGTGGGCCTTACCCGGTTACCAAAGAATTAAAAAAAAAAATCAGCTATTATTATATACTAAAAAGTCTTCATGACTTTTGGCAGAAAAAAGCCCCCTGCTTTAAATACCATGGGTGTGTAGCTAGTTCAAAATCTGGGTTTCTCCTCCCACATAGACTCCATCCAGAAAAATGTACTCTGCAAGCTCAGTACCCTGCACTGACCAACTCATGCTTTCCACTCCCAGTCCACCGTTAATAGTTTCCCCAGGATGCTGGTTTTTGATGACGCTGATATGGTTTACGGCACCACCCCGAAGTACACACTTGGTGTGTGACTGGATAAAGCTTTGATTTCGACTCCCACATCTATTCCATCCAGAAAAATCTACTGCCCAAACTTAGTACCCTACACTATAAAAAGTCATGCCTTTCACTCCCAGTCCAGTGTTAGATTGTATTCAAGATGATCTTACCCCCCCACCCCACCCATGCATAAAACTGACTTTTTTTATATTTCTGTTTATGCCCCCATCTACCTGCACACAGACTCCTTCAGGAGTCACCATAGTATCCATGCTGCTGTTGTCCCACCTTACCTGCAAGCCGACACTTGGGCCTTTTCCCATGGGGCTGTGGCTATACCCCCATGCAGGGACGAGGTGGGCAGTGAACCCTCGAAATCCTCCATTTCATCAGGAAGCCAGAGCATGGGACAGGCAGGCAGTGAGATCCAGGTCAGTGCCAGGTGCTCTGTCATCCCCGTGTGCAAGGGCCATTTTAATTAGATTTCACCCACCCCACAGACATCTACACATAGGAGACCCAAGGGGTGGTGCTGTTCCCAGATCTAGCCAACATCCATCCCTTCCCCAGGCATCCTTTTACCCACACTGCTGCCTATGGTCACCCATAGGACAGTGTAGCAGCAGGGATGGCCACCCTCCCTCCCTGGAGGAGGCGAGCGACTGGTGGGGTGCTCAGCCTCCCTCCCTCTGGCCGGCCCCTGATGACCCAGAGCAAGGTCCCGAACTTGGGTCGCGAGCAGTAGAGCTGCCACTGCACCGACAGGCCAGCTAAAACTGAAAATTAAGCAGCACTTCATTTCATCATGCAATTGCCCTACTTTAATTGGTATGTTTTTCCTATGTATTGTATCATAATCTCTTGTGTGTAATCTGTTGATCTAACTGAGGTGTACATTTTGCTACTGCTGTCATTTTATTTTAAATTTGCATTCCTCACCCTCCTATCCTCACATACCTTGCTTCTCTCCTCAGACCTGCCACCCCTTCCCCGTTTAACTCATGGACAATCAAGTCCCGTTCCTTTGCCCTCCCGTGAGTCCGCACCTTGGCCGGCAAACTGGCCTTCTCTTATAGGCTTCCTTCCCTCTGGAACAGCATCCCCCCAAAACCCATCTCTCCCACTCCTTTACAGTCCTTAAGCGCTTACTCAGACCTACCCCATCCACATCCTGCACCTGTCCCCCTTCCTAATACTTCTCCTTTTGCTCCTGGCTTGCATCTCCCTTACTCCATCTCTGCATCAGCAGACTTTACTCCATCTTTGCGTCAGCAGGCTTTTTTTATGATTTGCCCCGCATAGCTGTTATGTACAGTTTATCTACTGCTTATCTATGCAACCCAATAATGTGTGTGTTTGTGTGTGTGTGTGTGTGTGTGTGTGTGTGTGTGTGCATGTATGTATGTCTATATATATATATTATACTGGCGCAGTAGTGCCAATATAGTTAGGGTTGAGTAAGCACTTTAATGTTAAATCTCAAATTTTGTACCTTAATAACTTTGCCACTATACAATGGATTTGCCTAAGATTTTGCATGCGCGGTCTGGTACTATAGATCTCTGGATCTGGCAAGTTTGTTACAGTTGGATGTACGGTTGCGGAGCTGCAGAACACCAAAAAGTACAAAAAAAACCTGGCTTTTTTTGTGTTTCTTTGCTCGTGCCCACACCCCGCACGATTTGTCTGTTCAGTCCAAAATCTTTAGGGAACATGCAGTCTGGGTCACTGATGTGCCTTTCGAAAATTTGGTGTAAAAATATTAAACTGTTCAAAAGTTATTCAAAAAACAAATTTCCCATTATAGTTAATGGGGAAAAAATATATGTGTCTCACGAAAGTTTCGCAAATGCAATTTTACTTTCGCAAATGGCCCTTTTATTTTCGTGCTGCGGCCATCTTGTTTTCAATTAGTAAAAGAGAGAAAAATGCATGGCGTTTAAATTTGGGTCCCTCTAGGTAAATACTGGCTGTTGGGTTTACCTAGTCGGGTCCTGAGGATGCCAGCCCTATCTTTTTGGGCGGGGGTAATAAAAAAACCAGGAATGCCATTTTAAACATTGGGGAAAATACTTTTACAAATCACAAAAGAAACTGCTGAAATACTTTCACAAATGCGAAAGTTTCATGCTACATTTTGCGAAACTTTTGTGATTTGCGAAAGTGTTTAAAAAAACTGCAGATCTTTGCATCCTGCTGCAACAAATCGTTTGGGTCTTTTGGGCTAAAATTTGCAAGGTGGCAAGCCCTGGTCACACAGATGTGCCTTTTGGTGGTTTGTTGCCAAAACATTGTAAGGGGCCCAAGTTACAGCATTTCGAATTTGGGAAATTTCCCATAGGATAACATTGTGGCATTCGATACGTCTTTCGGTGCCCATATCTCAAAAACGATGTGAAATATGGAGCTTTCACTACTGGTAGCTTAGTTCTGCAGAAACAAGTTCGGAAATCATAGATTATATCAACAGTGGAATTTTTTTCCTACTTGCTACGGTTACAGAGATATTGGCAAAAACATGTTCCACAGGTTCCAAGGGTGCCTTTTCACTGCATTTCAGTGCCCAATATCTCGTAAACTATATGAGATACAGATTCAGTCGATAAGTCGTGTAGACGTATCACTGTCGCAGTTATAACGACACTTAAATTTTTTTTTGCAGCTGCTACGGTTGTCAAGATATTGGCACATTACTGTTACAAGGGTTCCTTGCTCTATAGGACCATTGTATGGCTCCGTACTTACGTGTGAGTGGGAGTGCAGGGCCCAGCAGGCCTGTGCTCCCACATATGTATACCAGTACACAAAAAATGGACAATGTGAAGGGAGCGCAGGGCCCAGAGTGCCCACGCTTCCATTAACACATACCACTTACATTACACTTTCTCAAAAAGAAGGGAAATTCATTGCAAAAACTCAGTTAATTCATCAGTTAGGGTTAATAGTACAGCGGCAAAAGTTTGGAAATGTGCTGTTAGGGTTTAAAACCCTAACTCCGCATCCCCCCCCCACACACTCATATGCAAGACACATGCAAGATTGCAAGACACTATACCATTCTGTCACATCTGCAACCACAATAATCACAGCACTACTTATTTCACATAGCACTATGTAATGAAAAACAAAAAATATAGTTTCATCGACTATACTGCCAGCATAGTATGATGACACATTATTGCTGGCATATCTTCTTCATACAATGAGACTTAGCCTGTACACATTTTCGAAATATTGACTTTCATGTGTCACTAGTCAACAATTGGGTTGCTGCAGGTATCGCTGCTACCACATGGACATGTGGTAGCAGGACAGATAGAGATGACGCCATAGTACTTTTAAGATACTGCTCAGGTATGGAACTAGCACCATCACATGTTGTCAGTCAATCAATCAAATCTTTATTTATCCAGGCGAACGCCATTGAGCATAGCTCATTTACAAGATGGACCTGGTTAGCACAGGAACACAGGATATACAATATATGAACAGTCACAACATAACACCTCAGTAATATTATACAACACAGAGATACAGTAGTTAAACTCAGTCATAAGTGGAGCTATACTGCTGCGTTACCTGGAAATACTCATTATTAGCATGTTATTGTTCGCTTTGGATGTTACAACTGTTGCTTTCACATGTTACTTGTAAACTGTACTACAAATAATTACTTTTATTATTACTACAGTTTGTTATTAGGATTGACTTACTCTATCAGAAAAACAAATGCTAACATTCAATGACTGTTGGTAGGCTTATACTAACTCTCATTTCCAAGAAACTATCTGTGGATAACATACTGGCCCAGATGTTCAAAAGGGCTGCGCATGGCACAACAGTGTTGCACCATCGCAACCCACTGAAGTAACCCGCGCAATATTCAAAAGGAAAAGTGCGGCAGACAAATCCCGATGCACCGGAGCGCATCAGTAATGTATGCAGGCTGGGGGCGGATTGTGCATACTCTGCACAGCCCGATATTCAGCCTGGGATATGTGGAGCCATGCATGCTAACCCCTACCTGCGCCAGCACAAAGCTGATCAAAAAAAAAGGAACAACGGATGGCCACCCACAGGTGAGCTGCTGCATTGCAGGTCGCAAAAGGGCAGCTGCCACCTGTGGGTGGCCACCCGAGCTCCGGCTGCACCTCCATGGTGGCACCCCCCCATGCCAGATTGCGTGCATCAGTAAAGAAAGAATTAATCAAAATCCCTGGTGGTGGACTGCTGCCTGCCCGATCGCGGGCTAAGTTAAAAAAGAAACCTCAATCCCTGGTGGTCCAGTGGACCTGTTCGCCCGATTGTGGGCTGAATTAAAAGTAAGAGACAACTATTATCCCTGGTGGTCCAGTGGACCTGTTCATCCAATTGCGGGCTGAATTAAAAGTAAGAGACACCTGTTATCCCCGGTGGTCCAGTGGACCCCCCTCCACACCTGCCCACTGATCCCCACTGCCCCGCTCCCCCCCGGTCAGCGGCGGGCGGCAGCACCCCACCCGCCCTGCCGACTGACACCGTCGGTAGGGCTGATCGCCATTGGTCTGCTGTGAGTTATCGGGCGCAGTAGCCCATATCAGATACACACCAGATATGTGAACCATTCCATATCTGAATGTGTAGTGGTGCATGGGCTGCACGCCCATTGGCTCACGCTAGGACCAAGGCTTACAGCCCCACTGACAGTGGCCAGTCAGTGGGCAGCGGGCGGCAGGCGGTGGGTGCTGCTGTCCGCTGGCCGGGGTGGGCGGTGGGGATCGATGTGCGGGTGGGAAGGGGGGTCCACTGGACCACCAGGGATAATAGGTGTCTCTTACTTTAAATTCAGCCCGCGATCGGCGAACAGGTCCACTGGACCAACAGGGATAATAGGTGTCACTTTTTATTTTAATTCAGCCCACGATCGGGCGAACAGGTCCACTGGACCACCAGGGATTGGGGTTACTTTTTATTTTAATTCAGCCCGCGATTGGGTGGACAGGTCCACTGGACCACCAGGGATAATAGGTGTCTCTTACTTTTAATTCAGCCCACGATCGGGCGAACAGGTCCACTGGACCACCAGGGATAATATGTGTCTCTTACTTTTAATTCAGCCCGCGATCGGGCGAACAGGTCCACTGGACCACCAGGGATAATAGGTGTCACTTTTTATTTTAATTCAGCCCGCGATCGGGCGAACAGGTCCACTGGACCACCAGGGATTGGGGTTACTTTTTATTTTAATTCAGCCCGCGATTGGGTGGACAGGTCCACTGGACCACCAGGGATAATAGGTGTCTCTTACTTTTAATTCAGCCTGCGATTGGGCTAACAGGTCCACTGGACCACCAGGGATAATAGGTGTCTCTTACTTTTAATTCAGCCCACGATCAGGCGGACAGGTCCACTGGACCACCAGGGATTGGGGTTACTTTTTATTTTAATTCAGCCCGCGATCGGGGACAGGTCCACTGGACCACCAGGGATTGGGGTTTATCTTTTATTTACTTTGCCCACGATCAGGCGGGCAGCGGTCCACTGGACCACCAGGGATTGAGGTTGATCTTTTGTTTACTTAGCCCGTGATTGGGCAGTGGGGCACAGTGCCGTGCTGCAGAGGGCGTCGGTCCCCAACGGCTGCTGCCTGGCAGGGCATGAGCGCAGCAAACCGGATCAGCGCACCTGTGGCAATGAAGAGTATGACGATGCAAAATGGCCCCGCTTAAGCATTGTGTATACTATGGCGCCATTTGCATGTCAAGTTTTGAATATTGCGTTATGTGCATAGCGCAATGGAACTTGCACTAGCGCATCCCCTGCTCCACTCTGGCCACTTGCGCTGGCGCAGTGCCACTGCGCCATGCACACTGCAGGTGGCCAGGGTGCGATATTCAACGATGCTGTGCCATGGTGCAGCTCCGTTGAATATCGCCCAGTCAATGCCCCTGCGCAGCCAAGTTGCGCTGTGCCCAAGCTTGCGCCACAGCCTGGCGCAGTTTGAATATCTAGGCCACTGTGTGTTACATCACTTCTTCACTATTGAAATATAGGCATCTGCTTAAATCTTGTTATTGCTGTTTGTAACACAAAAATGCTTACTGTGGGGCATCACCCATTGTTGCCCAGCACGCGTGTCTACGCCCAAGGCACTGTGATGGCAGCAGCACTCATACAGTTGGTGACCCATGATGATAGATGTGTCTTGCAGTACATTTACAGAGTTGTACGTTACTTCTGTTACCTGATGCTGGTTGTCTCTGATTGGTTGTGTATCCTTGGCCCTTCTCCTGCTTGCATATATGTGTGTGTGTGTGTGTGTGTGTGTGTGTGTGTGTGTGGTGTGGTGTGGTGTGGGTGGGGAGAATGCGGAATTAGGGTTTTGAACCCTAACAGCACATTTCCAAACTTTTATTTTTGTTTATCTATTTATCAGCCTACCTGGCTCCCGGTTGGCATTCTTGTCCCCGCACTCCTTATTCCGGCCACCATCTGGATCACCCCAGCTCCTTAAAGGGCCCCTCGCTTATACCCCCACAGCTTACCCCCCATGGAGGGGTAGTGGGCTGCCTCTTTCTCCCCACCAAGTCTGTATCCAATCATCAGTGATGCTCCCCGAAGCCGAGCCGACCTGTTAGGACGGCAATCAAGCTGCCACAACCTGGGAGCCATTTTCTCCTGTTCTCCCCATATGTGAGTGGGGCGTGCAGTGATGCCAGTGGGGTGAGTGCACATCCGCATGCACTCCTCCTGGCGCCTGCCCCGGCTCAGACCCCTTGATGCTCAGCATTGGCGCAACGCCCCCAGCCTCTGCTAGGGGCCAGCAACACACCGACAACTGAAGTCCCTCCCCAGAGAGGGAGAGCCACCGGACGCTCAATCCTCTCCTTCCCTGCCAACCCCGATGGACGCGAGTCCACCTCTCAACTCAGTCACTGGTGTGGTGCGAGGTGTGGCGTCCAGCGCCTCAACTCTCAGCACCACCGGGCTGGCACATTTCCAAACTTTTGTCACTGTACTATTAACCCTAACCGATGCATTACTGGAGTTTTTTGCAATGATATATACACAGACAATGTATATTAATGTAAATACTCAGTGTACAATACATGTAATTATCGTTTTACAAACTGCTCTTTAATGTACACTATGTTACCCTGTAACTTGCATTTTCTTTATCCTCTGTTGTTTTGTACCTCCCTTCCCAGGTCACACCCGGAAATGAGCATCTGCTCATGGTGCCTTTCTCGGTTATCAAATTTCAAATAAAATAAATAAATAAATATCCTCCCTTCCCCTTCCCTCAGGTCACAGCTGTAAATGAGGCTATTGTTCTGTGCATGGTTTACCTGGTAAAAAAAAATTTCAATAAAGAAATATCTTAAGTTTTTTCTCCCAATGATTGTATTACTGCACATTTTTCAGTAGTTTATTGCATTTTTATTTGTTTTTGGGATAGTTTTCCTTTCTGTATCCCCCACCCCCACCCCAGGATACACATGGAAACAAGTCCTGGTTCAGAGTGCCTTTCCAGGTCACCAATTTTCAAATAAATTTTAATCGGGAGGCATAGCTGCTAGGTTTTTGGTAAAGGTGTGCAGGGCCCTGGGCAACCACGGACAGTTTACCCTCCTGTGAGATTTAGCTGCACTTGTTATTGCATGGAAAGTTACCCTGCTGCCTGGTGTAGCTGTAACCAGGGAATTGATCCTCCTGCCATGCCCAGTTCTAGTTATGAATTATACTCACAATGCCAAGGACCGGCTTGTCTCTTGGATATCTGTTTTTTTCTTTAATAAAAAATAGCATGAAAGACCTGGAAAGGCTGCATTTAACAAGGTCTAAACAGTTTAAATGAATATCGATATCAAAACTGCCTTAGCTACACGGTTTGGATTTTGTAAGTAAAAAAAAAAAGAAAAAGGTACTTTAAGTTAGATATACTGCAGTTAGTACAAATACAGTTTTCATGCGGTTTTTTTTGCCTTCTGATTTTCCTTTTTAAGTCTCATTCTGTTCATTGATAAACTCCGGTTCCCTTCCCTACTTGAGCTACAGCCTGTCCAGTCATGTAAAGTTATGGATTTACAATTTTGGGTGGGATTGGTTAGCTCTGAGCAGAGTTGGACAGAACTTTTCAGAACAGAAAAGAATGGAGGAGCAGGGGTCCGAAGGTCCAGAAGCTTCAACTGGGTAGGGGATTATGTGGCAGTATTAGCATCTGCATGAGTGTCGCCATCGTTTCCCATTTTTCATCACCTTGCCATTCATTCCTCCTTACTTTTGCCAGTAATGGCCTTTTAGTTTAGTTATTTAAAAATTGCTAACCAGAAAAGGCACACTGAGCTGCGGCTCATTTCCAGTTGCGACCTGAGGAAAATATTACAGTATTAACACTGGGCACAACACAGCTACATTTCTCGGAACAGGATAAAGTGCTGTCACAGTACAAAATGTAACATTACACAGTAACATATCAAGGTACAGAATAAAGTGCAGTCACAGTACAAAATGTAACATTACACAGTTACAGTCACAGTATAAAGTGTAACATTACACAGTAACGTATCAATGTACAGAATAAAGTGCAGTCACAGTACAGAGTGTAACATTACACAGTAACATATCAATGTACAGAATAAAGTGCTGTCACAGTACATAGTGTAACATTACACAGTAACATATCAAGGTACAGAATAAAGTGCAGTCACAGTACAAAATGTAACATTACACAGTAACATAAGGTACAGAATAAAGTGCAGTCACAGTACAAAGTGTAACATTACACAGTAACAAATCAATGTACAGAATAAAGTGTAGTCACAGTACAAAGTGTAAGATTACACAGTAACATATCAAGGTACAGAATAAAGTGCAGTCACAGTACAAAGTGTAACATTACACAGTAATATATCAAGGTACAAAATAAAGTGCAGTCACAGTACAAAATGGAACATTACACAGTAACATATCAATGTACAAAATAAAGTGCTGTCACAGTACAAAGTGGAACTTTACACAGTAACATATCAAGGTACAAAATAAAATGCAGTCACAGTACAAAATGTAACATTACACAGTAACATATCAATGTACAGAATAAAGTACAGTCACAGTACGAAATGGAACATTACACAGTAACATATCAAGGTACAAAATAAAGTGCAGTCACAGTACAATATGACGTACCTGCACTTTATTTTGTACCTTGCTGTGTTCCATAGCTAAGGTACAGGAGAAGCTTGTTTACTCCCAACTCCGGGACTTCCTAGAAACTCACCGGGTAATCTCTCCATCTCAGCACGGGTTCCGGGCTAACCATGGAACGGATACTGCTCTAACTAAATTCTCAGCTGATGTCCTGAGTAATAATGATGGAGGGGTCAGCACAGGGGCGGTCTACATTGACCTATCCAAAGCATTCGACCTGGTAAACCATAACCTCCTTCTACAAAAAATGTGTTCTCTTGGCCTTGATTCTCACTCACTGGGATGGTTCCAGAGTTATCTCTCCTCCGAACGCACCCAGAGGGTAAAGTGGGAGGATAAAGTCTCTAAGCTAGCTCCACTTAAAGAAGGGGTACCCCAAGGGTCTATCCTTGGCCCCCTTCTCTTTACACTGTTCATTAATGATCTGCACAAAACTCTGCGGCAGTAGCAGTGCTATTCAGTATGGATGATGCAGTCTTACAGAGGCTCCCATAATTTACCCGAGCTGCAGACAGCCCTCCAAGAAGACATCCACCTGATGGAGGACTGGCTAACTCTGAACAAAATGGTTCTAAACACTAGCAGAACGAAGGTAATGCTCTTTGGCCCTAGATCCTTGGGAACAGAGAGGTCATACCACCTACAACTCCTTTCCAGGGTGGGTGCAAAACTTGAGGTGGTCTCCTCTACCAAATACCTTGGCCTTACCCTGGACCAAGATTTTACCCTAAAGAATCATGTAGATCAAATCACAAAAGCCATACATGTGAAATTAGGCATCCTCTATAGACTAAAGGACCAAATCATTCCTGAAGCCAGGGTAGCCATTGCCACAAGCGTACTGCTCCCAAAGCTCACATTCGGGGCCCCGATCCTCCAGGGCGCGGCCACGATGGAATTAGGAAGGCTGCAGACTCTGTACAATAAGATAGTCCGCTTTGCCACCTTGTCTCACCCCATGACTCACCACTGTGAGGCCCAATCCAGGCTCAGGTGGCCGTCACTTGATGCTCGTCTAGCTTACCCTTCCCTCTGCCTTACATACAAGATACTTGGTCCCTCTCCCCCCCCTAGCCTGGTTGGGCTCGTCAGGGCAAAACCCAACCCACGGTGCCTGCGCTCATCAGGCCAATCTCTCCTTGAGGTCCCAAAGATTAGGACCAAAGCCGGGTCCAGGTCCTTTGCGTACACCGCCCCTTCCACCTGGAACAACCTCCCCTTGGAGGTCCGGGAGGCAGAGACTGTTTCTAGCTTCCGGACGATGCTGAAGGGACACCTGCTCAATAGGAGCATTTGTCTATGCCACAGTACCTGACCTAGCTCAGCCTCTTGAGTAGCTCACTTGCCCTCCCAATCAGCCATCTTTTGCAGGACATTTGGTCCTCTTCTGGTGCAAGGGTGCACTTAGGTCTCTATCTTATCCCTTCCAACCTTATGTGACTCTATCAGCTAACCCTAGGTGTACAGACGTGCCTACTTCCTGTGTACCTGGTATCTAATCTACTATTTAAGATGCTTAAAGCTTAACGTGCTCATTATTTGTTACCTTTATGCTTTCCATTGTTTTGTGTCTGCAAAGATATGTACTCCTACCTGTAAATTACTATTCCACTCTCCAGTCTGTACGGAAATGTTACCTCCTGGTTGTTGTTGCACCCGGGTCGCCCCTGAAAAAGGGACCTCTATGGGCCCAGCGGGCCTACCCGGTCATCAAAATTGTATAAATAAATAAATAAATAAATAAAGTGCGACTGAAGTTGTGGCAAGGCACAGCATGCAGAAAACAAAAACTGTCTTACACTAGAGACCTGTTAGGTGGGAGGAGTGCCTTCCCCCCTGGGGATGGAAGTGCAGAGGTAGAAATTAAATGGAGCCAAGAAGCAGGTTTGGGAAGATTCGGACAGAGGCCCAATACATGGACAGTAGGGGCTTCAAGTCGTGGAGGTGTCAGATGGATGGGAAACAGGCAGAGGTGGGGGGGGGGCTTCAACTGATAACTGAGTCAGCCAAGCAAGTTGGACAGGTGGAGGGAAGGGGGGAGTAGATTCCAGACTGTGGGAAGTCGATAGGAGAAGGCAGATTGCCCAGTAGAAGAGCAGGGATGTGGAGTGGTGAAGGTTTGATGATCCCTGGAGTGAAGGGAGCACGAGGCAAGGGGACTGGAGATAGGAGTGAGGAGAGGTATGAGGGAGGTTTATCCAGCTAGTCACCTTGAGGGCCTTTTGAGTTGTTTTAGTCCTTAAATTGTGGTTGAGCAACCTGGATTGGAATTACATTGGTTTCTGTGTGTGCATGGATATTTTGTTGTATTTATATCCACAGCCATTGTTACCCAATCAGAGAAGTCAGTCAGGTTCATCATGCAAGATCTCTCCACTATGAATCTATGTTGCCTATTTTCTTGTAACCCATTTACCTCCAGGAACTCCACCAGCTTTCCCTTATTACATAGAAACATATAATTTGACGGCAGATAAGGACCACTTGGCTCACCTAGTCTGCCCATTTTCTTACCTAATGGATAAGCTGCAAAGTAAAAAAAAAAAAAAGTAAAGATCCTAGTTAACCAACAGCCTACTTCCTCCTACCCCCCACTAGAATTGCCCATGTCTGTCCCATGCATTCTTGAATTCCTCCACTGTTTTTGACTCCACTACCTCCTCAGGAAGGCTGTTCCATGTATCCACAACCCTCTCCGTGAAAAAATACTTCCTCACAATACCTCTGAGCCTTCCCCCCTCTATCTTCAAATTGTGCCCCCTTGTTTTTGCACATCTCTTTTTCTGAAAGGTGCTACCCTACTGGACTTTGTTGATTCCTTTGAGGTACTTGAAAGTTTCTATCATGTTCCCCCTTTCTCTCCTTTCCTCGAGGGTATACATATTAAGCTCCTTTAATCTCTCTTCGCATGTCTTCTGGTGCAGACCCTGCACCATTTTAGTTGCCCTCCTCTGGACAGCCTCCATCCTGTTTATGTCCTTGCGGAGATGGGGTCTCCAGAACTGCATGCAGTACTCCAGATGGGCTCTCACCAACTGTCTGTACAGAGGGATAACAACTTCTTGTTTTCTACTGGTGATGCCTCTCCCTATGCATCCCAGTATCCCACCAGTGCTCCTTACTGCCTTCTCACATTGCTTGCCCACCTTAAGGCCATCTGATATGACTACCCCAGGTCCCTTTCCATTTTTGTTGTTGCTAGTATCTGACCCCCCATTATTGATTAAGTTATTAATTACTTCCAGCATCTTACTCACTACTGAGGCGAAGCTGACTGGTTGGTTGTATCCCAGTCATTACTATTGCTACATTGGAGTAGTGGCACTATGTCAGCTACCGTTTAGTTGGTCAGAACCACTCCTTTCTCCAGCTAACAATTTAAGAGGACAATCAGCGTTGAGAGCACTTGGCCCATTTTTTTTAACACCGTTGAGGCAGACTGTCTAAGCCTGTGGAATAGTCCACCCTTTGTGACTAGAAACCTTTAATTACCTTCTCCTCTGCTATAGTTCCCATATTCATGCCCCACCCACCACGACCTGATCCCACACTGTGGGAGCAGACTGTTCTCCTCCACCACAAAAACAAAACAAAAGCACTTGCCTTATTCAGTATGCCTGATGTACCTTTATCACTTTCTGCACCCACCCCTCCCTCTTTTCAGCCTGGCAATCCTTTTCTTGTTTTGTTGTTTCTCCCTGATGAAGCGAAAGAAACTCTTACCCCAACCCCCACCACCACCATTTCCTTGCTATTTTGATGTAAAGGGCTACCCTGACGCCTCTGTCTTCTGCCGTCCTTTCTATTTATTTATTATTTCTACTTTCTAATGAGGGTGTACCGAGAAATTATGAGTTCTTACCCTAGGAATCCACTAATATTATTAACTTCTGCAGTGTCCCTTTAAGACAACATTGCCCTGGAGAGAATGGAACTATATGCAAATGATGAAACATTTGCTACGTGCCATTTTTCAAAAGCTGCCTAGCTAACTGCCTATGTTCTAACTCCTCAGATTTTTTCTCTCTGCTTGCAAGTCAAGACGCCCTGGAGTTTCCTCTCCTTCACAGTCATTCCTGACATGTTATTTCCTTCAAAAACTTTAGTATTTTTTATTTCTTTTTAATTGCTGCCTAGTTTATTGTTCTTTAGTTTTAGATGATCCTTTTCAGTGTATTTTAGTTAGTTATTGGTTCCTCATGGTTTACTTGAAACTGGGGATGAACCGAGGGTTGTTTATTTTAATTGGAACCCTTTTTACTGTTCTGCCTGCTTTTTTAATGTTTTTTTTTTTTTTTTATTAAAAACGCGATTTTTGAACCCAGTTATTGGTTTCTTCTTCCTTGGTTCCAGGTTACCAAACCGACCGCAACTGAGAGGTTTTGAATTTTTTTTTCTGTTCCTGAACTGACTGCAACCCTCAAATTGAACTAACAGTTTGTAGTTCCTGTTTTCTTTAGCTCTCTCAAAATGTCAGAAAAGCCTAAAAGGAGAACAGGACTACCTGAGTTCAGAAATTGTTTAAAATGTGCTGAGGTATTTGCCAAGGCAGACAACCACGACCTTTATGTGGTCTGCATTGGACAACAACATCTTTCTATGGATTGTGATATTTGCAAGTTCTTTCCCCCAAAGACGCTTGAAAAATGTCAGGAAAGGCTGCAAAAGAGAATTAAAAAGGGTGCCATGCGCTCTGACCAGTCCATTCCCTTTAAAAATATGGGTGAAACTTCTAGAGCCTCTTGTACCACCCCTAATCCGGGTGAGGGCTCTAGTAAAAAAGGCATTGAATTGGCAAACTCTCCGGTGCCTGCCAAAAAGTTGAGAAAGACTAAGTACACTGAGGCCCCAGCTAGAAAGCAACAAGGGACCCCTCAAGTTCACGCTTCCTTCACCTGCTGACTTAGCACAGGCTCTACAAGTGCTTCAGGTTCTGCAGGGCTTGATAACCCCTCAGCCACATGCTTAAGTCCTGGCATGGAAAACATCTGCCTCTGTTCCCCCTCCACTCCTGGAACAACTGAAGCATGGGGAACTGAACCCGAAGTTTCTCCTGAATAGATGTTTGGTTCACCCCCCAGATCTTCTGAGAATAATTCCTCATGTAACCTCTAGGTAGCACTATCCCAAGGGCTACTTCTCCTGCCTGCTTGGCTAGTAGCAGGTTAAGGGGCCTGAGTTCTGAAACACGTGCCTCCACCCACAGGTCAGGGTTGGTCGTGGTCAAGCTAACCTGGGCACAGCCCTCTGGGATACTGTAACCCTCCTCTTTCCCCTCTAGTGGCCTGAACACTGTACAATAATCACTTTCACAGTACCCCTGGTACACCACACAAGTACCCACACTGTTTGCACTTACTACCAGGGCTGGTTCCTCTGGCTCGACCCTGGGGACCCCCTGTAAAACAAGGTTAAGCACAGCAAATAACAACAGTACAGTACTTTGAGCACAAACTGGAACCACAGTCAGATTACATGCAGAAAACATTAGATCTGATTTATTCAGGGGACTTGAACAAGGGATGGGCAAAATCAGGTTAATTAGCTTAAAGGTTATATCAATCAAGCAGTTATGCATGCACTTTGAGTCCCCCCACACAGTCCACCTCTGGGTACCCAGGTGGAGAAGAGATGGGCTAGCCAGGACAGTTGCCTGGGGTTGCAGCTGGTTGGGGCCCTGTGATGGAAAACACAACATGCACAGTACACAGTATTTGTAATCCAGAGCCAGAAGGCTCAGTTTGTAAGGGAAACAAACAACAAGACAATCAGATGACACACTCAGATTAAGCTGTTGGTGCAGGGAGCTACCCTGGTATTTACTCACGATACCCAAGACTGGACACAGGCTGGACGAAAATCGAGATCGCAGGTGGTTGATCTGGAATGCCAGGAGAGGCAGGGCCCACACAAGTCGCAGAGGTGTCATTCCTGTTCAAGCGTGGAGCAGGGGGGCTGATCCCCAGGCAGATCTCTCGTCAATGGCTTCTCTGTGCAATGGGTAGTCTGGCTGAGCCAGTCTGGTAAAGCCCAGACCGCATGGAGACAAGTTCGGATGCAGTCGGTTTTGGGCTGGATACAGCTTCCAGCAAGCAGAACACAGTTCCCACATTGGGGAACTAACTCACAACCCACTAACAACTCATAGCACATTTACATGTACGAGCATTCTACTGTACCAGGCAAAGTGCTCCCCGGTCACAATGGCAAAATCTCTGCACACATTGGGAGCTTAGGAGTAGCTGAAACTCCTGACAGGCTGATCGCATTCAGCAAAAATGTTTGGTCTTCTTCAGGTTGAGCCTGGCCCACTTCAGTAGCTTACTTTAGTCACACAAACTTGGATTTAGTCCAAAATAATTCTGTTCTCTCCCTCTCATGGAGCAGCAGCAGACATGCAGCCAAAAACTCAGCCCTTTGACAGTTTTCCCATGCGAATCCACTCAGGATTTCTGCCCAAAATTTCTTCAGCTCCTTCTTCTTGAGCTTCCAGCTCAAAACTAACTGAAAACTGCAAGCAGCCCAGGACTTCCCCAAGAGCCAAGAGCCAAAAGATTTGGTTGGCTGATTTGGCTGTCAGTCAAAGCAAGAACTCCCCCTTCAGTTGCAAAAAAGGCGCAAAAACTCAAACCACAGTTCCTATAGATTTTGAATTCAGACAGCTCCCGTAGTCCGGCTACATTTTAGGTCCCACCAGCACTGTTTGGTCCAATTTGCAGTCCAGGACCAAGATAGTGGAAACAAACAAAACAGTCCTTGCTACAAAGAAAGCAGGTTAGACAAACTACATTATCATTATCACTCTAAATGATTTTCAGTAAATAGTTACATCTTTCAACAGAACTCCCTCTCAGATTACTTAAACTGCAATTAGGCAGCTCTTAAAGAGACAGTACACAGAGGCTATACAGTACAAGCTCTGGTAATCACATTTAAACTGCTAAAATGCAGGACACCAGCCTGGCAGTGAGCATTTAGGCAAGCTCAAGGAAGACTTTTTGGGAACCCCCATTTGTAGGGGGGTTGCACCCTTCCCTGCCTGGGAAAACTTGGCATCCGTGTCAAGTCTGTACCATCATAACATTGAAAATGAAACATATACAAGATATGGTGCTGCTTCGTCTTCTTGCAAGGAGAAGTCTGGGAAGCATAAGCACTGGGGTAAACACCAGGACCGGTCAGATTCCCGTTCGCAGTCACCTCACAAATTCTCCACTGTGATGGTATTGTTCCCCTGCGGGAGGTTGGCTCCTCCAGCTCCACCAGCCCTTTCTTCTTCCGGGCTCCTGCAGGCTCTGCCACCTGCCGTCATCTCCATTTTGGGCAGCAGCTCTTCAGAGCAAGGGACTTCATCTCCTGCTCCCTGGCCCCTGATGCTCAGGCCCATATCTTCCATGGACTCCCAGCCAGGTGGCTTGGCCGGTGTTGGTCTCTTGGGTATTGGCTCTACAACCGTCGCCCCCCCTGGCCACGGCACTGCCTTCATCAGCTCCCATCACTGGGACCAATGTCAGTCCTGCCAGGCAATGCCTGCAGCAGGCTACCGCTGTCTCTTCCTCACCGGCGTCGCTTTTGCCTTTAACTTGGGGGGTCTCCATCTCTTCAGGCACCAGCTTCTCCAGCTGGGCCGGTGCTGGTGGATCCTTCACCTGAGCGCTCCAGGCCATAGCCTGCTGAGCCGTCACCAGTGCTGCCGCAGCCCCAGCCTATGAACCTGACTCCATCGTTGCCTCTTCCGTAACCTATGCCGTAGCCGACGCCTGCTGGCCCGTTGCCGGATCCTCACTCAGTGCCACGTGGGCTTATACTGGAGTATCCTTCGCCAGCTCCTCAGCTGTTGTACCTTTCCCTGATGCCCTCTTTTCCATTCCAGCCAGTATATAATATAGCAACACAGGTGGATTATAATGCCCTTTTTTCGGCATGGTGGTCCCTCATGCAAAAGCAGACCCCCACCCTTCAGGGTCCCCATTTCAACATCCCCCCTCTGCCCTCCCCAGGACCCCCAGCCCTGGAATCCAGATCCTGCTGGTCCAAGCGAATCCCATATTTTGCGGTCTTCAGGGGCTCGACCCGATATTGGTTCAGGTTCTAGAAGGGACGATCGCCGGCTTCCGGCATTAGTCCTGGATAATGATATTACTGAGAATGACTCAGATTCTTTGGGGTCTTCCTCCTGTCCTGGTGAGTCTTTGCAGGGGGATGACCAGGCTAAAAAGGTGCCCAAGTCCCCCACTGACGATCCATCCTTTATGGATGTCATGCACCACATCCAGTCCATCGTGGGCTGGGAGACAGAGGAGCAGGTCCTGGAGAGATGCTATTTGGCCATTTTCCTCCAGTAGCGGGATGCCCTCCCCACGGTGGGGGGCACCCTTTGATTGACTACTATGAGGATGTCACTAAGGAGGCCTGGAATCACCCCTTTACGGACCCTCTTCTGCCTAAAAAGGCAGACTGCTTTTACCATGCCCCAGCTGGCAAGCCTTTTCTGTGGAACCACCGTAAGACAGATTCAGTGGTAATTAATGCGGCGTATGCTCGTACTAAGAAGTCCTTTCACCTTAGTACCCTTCCCCTGGACCAGGAGTCCAGGTAGCTGGATCACCTTGGCAAACATGTTTTTGCCTCTACTACTCTGGCTATCCAGGCCATAAATTATCTGGCCCACATCATCCAATACCATAATGTTCTTTGGGACTAAGCCAGGGACCTGGTACAGATTTTACCAGAGTATCCCACTAAGACGCAGCTCGCCCAACTTATGAAGTCAGGCTCAGTCACTGACAGTCATGTCCTCCAGGCACCTTATGATGCTGTCGATGCCTCCAGGCATGGGACAGCTTCTGGGGTCAATCTCTGGTGCCATTCTTGGCTCCGGGTATCCAACTTTGCCTCGGATGTGCAGGCCAGCATTTTGGATGCCCCCTTCTGGGAATCGGTCCTTTTTTGGGGGGGATGTCCAGGACATCATTTCTATCCTGTAGGAGTCAGGGCGGACTTTCAAGTTGGTCCATTCACTCAATCATACCCAACCTAGAGCAGGCCAACATAAGTCCTTTCACAGGTCCTCCTGCAAGCAGTCTTGGAACCAGCCTACCAAGGGTCAGCATGAGCATAAGACCACAGCGGCCCCTGCTGCTGCCGCCGCTAGGGCCACTGCAAACCCCCTGCCTGTGCCCGCCAATACATCCTGACTCCTTGGCCAACCCACCCCCCCCGGCCTAGGATCCAAGGGAGGTAGTCGGGGGTCGGTTCTCCCTCCACCTAAAAGGGTGGCAGGGGATGACCACAAACAACTGGGTGCTACAAATCATAGCACATGGTCACACTCTAGAGTTCCTAGAGTGGCCACCCGAAACCCACCTATCTAATCCACTTACCCCTCCTGCACACCTGTCTCTGGTCTGGGAGAAAATCCAGGCTCTTCTTCAAAAAAGAGCCACAGAGCCCGTCCCTCAGGCTCAATGGGGTTTTACTCCCACTTCTTCCTCATCCCCAAAAAGACTGGGGATCTCCAGCTCATCCTGTACTTGAGCCATCTGAATCTGTACATCGAGTACAAATGCTTCAGGATGGTCACCCTCCAGGGGCTGTTACCCCTTCTGCACATGGGGACTGGCTCTGTTCACTGGACATGTAGGATGCTTACCTGTACATCCAGATCTTCCCTGCTCATCGTTGCTTCCTCCGCTTCCACTTTCAGGGGCCCATTTCCAATTCCAGGCCCTCCGTGTTGGCCTTTCCTTGCCCCCCCCCCGGTGTTTACCAAATGCCTTGCAGTGGTGGCAGCCACATTGCGCAGACAGAGCTTCTATGTGTCCCCCTACCTGGATGACTAGTTACTAGCAGCCCCCTTCAGGGACTGCTTAGTTCAGACCCTGGAATACACCTTTCATCTCTTCCAGGCCCTGGGGATCACTATAAATCTGCTGAAGTCTTGCTTCTCCCTTTGTCAGCACCATCGATACATAGGGGCAGTACTGGACAAGTAGCCAGGGCAAGGCCCCCCCCCCCACCAAGGACAGAGTGAACTGACTGATGGAACAGGCCTGTCTGGTCTCCTCCAGGTGGCAGGTTTCCACCAGGATTTTCCTGCACCTTCTGGGCCATATGGCAGCTTCAATTGCCACAGTTCCCCTGGCCCGCCTGCATATGCGGGTTCCTCAGTGGACCTTGAGGGGCCAGTGGGACCAATGTACAGATGACCTGGACCAGTTGGTCCTGGTGTCTGACCCAGTCCGGAAGGTTCTGTTGTGGTGGCTGGATCCGACCAACCTCCTTTGGGGGATCTAATTTCAGCTCTCAACCTCCTGGCAAATTCTCATGACAGACACATCTGGCCTGGGATGGGGTGCTCATCTGGCTGATCACCAGATCCAGGGTACCTGGATGGATGTAGAGCAGGGTCTTCACATCAACGTCTTGGAGATGCGAGTGGTTCTTTATGCCCTGCAGGCCTTTCAGACTCATCTCCTCCCCAGTCTGCTGTTGGTGCAGACAGACAATATGTGTGTGGTGTACTATATCAGCAAATGTGGGGACCCATTCTTACCCCCTGTGTTGGGAGGTGATGAGAGTCTGGTATTGGGCCATCAAGCACAGTCTGGAGCTCTCGGCCATTCATGTTCCAGGCATTCAGAATGTCTTGGTCGAGAGTTTCAGCCACTCCAGGTTGCAGGCTCACGAGTGGGAGCATCTTACCTCGGTGGTCAAAGATCTCTTCAACAGGTGGGGCCGTCCTCAATTGGACCTCTTTGCGTCCCCACTCAGTGCAAAACTGATACTTTTTTTTTCTCTCGCTCGATCATGGGCCTGGAGTTTTCTGGCAAGAAGCACTGTCTCTCTCTCCTGGAAGGTAAGGTTTCTGTATGCCTTTCCTCCCTTCCCACTCCTGCAGAGGGCTCTGCTCAAGCTCCAGTTGGAAGGGGTGAAGATGATTCTCATAGCCCCCTTCTGGTCATGCCAGATTTGGTTCCCCTTGCTGCAACAGATGGCATTGGATCCTCCGATGCCCTTGCCCCTGTGCACCGGCTTGCTTTCCCAGGACCGGGGCACCGTGGTCCATCCCAACCTGAAGTCCCTGCATCTCCATTTGTGGCTCCTGTGGATCTAGCTATTGCCTGCTTTTTGGTATTCTCTAGGGTCGCAGATGTTCTGGTGGCTTTCAGGAAACCCTCCACCAGGGCCACTTACCCTATGAAATGGAAGCGCTTCTTCGTGTGGGCTGCTGCTCGCCATTTGGATCCTTTCACCTGCCTGGTAAATCAAGTTTTGGAGTACCTTCTTTCCCTTTCAAATTCAGGTTGGGGGTACTCCTCCCTTAAAGTGCACCTTTCTGCCATCTCTGCATACCATGCATCTATTGTGGGCAAAGCTGTCGCCCGGCTTTAGGTATCCTGCATTGTCCTGCAGGGGATTTTGCATTTGAAACCTCCCATTCTGGACCCGGTCCCTCCATGGGACCTCAACTTTATGTTGGAGAAACTCACTTTACATCCCTTTGAAATGGCCGTGAGTTGTGAGCTGCGCTTTCTGTCCTGGGAAGTGCTCTTTTTAGTTGCTGTTACTTCTTTTCAAAGGATTTTCGAGCTACAGGCTCTTATGTGTAAGTAGCCTTATTTGGCTTTTCAAAAAGACAGGGTGTCTTTGCGTACTAATCTTAAGTTTTTGCCTAAGGTGGTGTCGGAGTTTACTTTAAATCAATCCATCCACCTGCCAGTTTTTTTTCTTGGGTATTCTGATCAGGGGGAGGTGCTCCATATGTTGGATGTACATAGGATCTTGTGGTACTACACAAAATGCACAAAGCTTTACAGAAAATCTGAACAGTTGTTTGTTTCGTTCACCCCCAAGAGAGAGGATGCTCCTGTTTCCAAACAGTGTTTAAGTGGTTAGTGAATTTTATTTTTTGTTGTTACTGCAAGTACAACAAACCGGGGGTGGTCAAAGGCTATTCCACCTGGGGAATGGCTGCCTCCACGGCTTGTTTCAGAAATGTGTCTCCTGCAGACATCTGTGCAGCTGCCACCTGGAGTTATGTCCATGCTTTCACCAAGCATTAAAGTCTGGACATCAGCTCTAGGCACAGGGCCAACTTCGGCCTGGCAGTTCTTCAGGGCCATCTCTCCTGAGCTCTTGATTACTGATCTGTTATCTACAGTACAGCACGGGTTATACAAGTCATTAAACTGAGGAGGTATCACAAAACCACCTAAACGCATGTTGTATAAACTGAAAACGACACAGACTTGTGGCAGACTTAATACATCATGTTTGTCTTCATTAGAGGGTATTAGTCTGTTGCTAGCTCATGCATGGCTTCACCACTTGTGAGATGTTAGCAGACTATTATCCTCATGAAGATAAAAATTATGTCTTAATTTATTTATTTTTTTTTAACTTACTGTTTATGCCCCCTTCACCACTGCAGTGACTGCCTTCCCTCGGGGACTCCCAAGGCACCTTGTCTGCCAGGTCTTCTGGGAACTGTCAGCCCTCACGAGTCCTCTCCTGCCATCGGCCCCTCGGATTAGTCCCCCCCCCCGAGTGGGGTGGGAGGCATATGCCCAGTCCTCTCATCCATCATCCAAGCTGGATGAACTTGTGCAACATCCTCCCCGGTCCTGGTCTCAAAAAAGCAGTTCCGTACTTACAAACCTAGACTGTCTCTCCATGTTGTTCATACATTGGTCTCAATGAAGACATCAAAACCCAAGCTGAAGGCCTGCTTATAATGCCTCCTTCTCTTTTAATGGATCAACTCCTGACGTCCACCTCAGTGCCATGTGTTCAGAAGTGCACACACAAATGTTCTGGCACACATGTAGATGTAATCACACGCATGCACATACATATGGCAACGCACACCAACAGCAGCGTGTGTATGCCACCCGTATTGCTTGTGCATGTAGCACAAAAGATTTTTGATTGCTGTCACAATACAAACTCTGCAAAAAACGTAACCATCCTAATACAGTATATGAAGACCACCCACCTTTCAGGGTCATGGCTATGATATTTTTAGCCCCCTTAATGGTATTATTTCCTCATACACTACACTTTTCTATCTAGCACTAGACAGAGATTAGCAAGGCTCCAACATACAGCTGTCTTTTCCACTCTAAATGGTAACCTACTGGAACAGATACCCCCATTTCAGGTACTTAGGGTGAAGTTTCTTGTGCATGGCATCAATATGGGCATAAAGGCTAAGATTCTGATCCAGCCACACCCCTAAGCTTGGTGTGGTGTACCAAAAAAATTGGCCTTTATTTCTTGGTCTGTCATTAGCTCATCCTTATGATCATTGTGCCCGTGTTTGACTACACAGGTGTAGTCTACAGTGCTTCTCCCAGGTCTACACTTGCCAGGCTTGACACCCTTTTTTCATTCCTTCTGCCAGTTTGCCCTTAGTGTTCCATCTCTCACCCATCACTGCTCTCTGTGTGCTGATCTGTTTTTCCTCTCCCTTGCGAACTTCTTGTCTGACACACTGTTCCTCCTTCATGGCCAGTTACTTGTTTGCCACTGTTCCCACTTACTTCTCCTCTCTCATTATCCCTGCCATCCCCTCTTGTCTGCTGCTCATTTGTTTCTTAGCAGGCCAGTCTGCTTTCTCTGTCGACTTCCTACTCTTCAGAACAGCCACCCTCTCCCCATCCTCTCTCTTCGTCTCTCCACTCTCTCGTACCACTGTTACTGGCACACTTCACTAAAGAATGCACCTGCAGATAGACTTCTTCTTTTTTCTCTCCACATTGCAACAACCCATGTCCTAGCCGTCCCACCATGCTAGTTTACCTGTTTTACCCATTTTTGCCTACTCAGTTGTACAGCTCACAACTTAATGTACTTTGTAATCTGAATTGTATGCCCCATTGGTTCTGTACAAATGTCTTACCCAAAACTGAAAACTGTGGGAGAATTCAAGAATGCATGGGACAGACATAAGGCAATTCTTGTGGGGGGCAGGAAGATATAGGCTGTTGGTTAACTAGGATCTGCGGCCTATCCTGTAGGTAGGGAAATGGGCAGACTAGATGGGCCTAGCGGTCCTTATCTGCCGTCAAAGTCTATGTTTCTATGTTAACTGGTGGCATGGTCCTCAACCTGGCTACCCCATAACCAACGTACATGTACACTTTTTCACATTGTTTTTGTCTTTCCCCGAAATCCATTACTTGTACTCTGATTTTATTGTACATGTTCATGCACCTATTGTTGTCACTTTGTCACTGCTGTTTCACCCTATCTTGTTTCCCCTCCCTTGGGCCGCACCTGAAAACAAGCCCCGGCTCAGTGTGCCTATCCCATTCACTAAATACTGAATAAAGTAAATAAATAACACACAGACATAGATAGACAGATAGATAGATGTAATCTGGGTGCCATGCAACAGCGGGCTACTACCCCTGCCTGTTGGGTTCCAAACAGGTTGAGGGGCCCAGGAACTGTTTTGATGGTAGCGGGGGGCTCCTTCCCAGGTAAAAGATAAATAGACCCAGGGTAGAATATAGTGGGCTAGGTGTTTGTGTGATACAACCCCTGGGATGTTGTACCTACCCACCTCCCCTTCCAGCCACCCCACACATGGAATACCATAAACAATTGTAATACTTTACATGCAATTATTGACTATAGCTAATAATATGCTCACAGACAGTTTTAGCCAACAACAAGAAACAATTTATTAAAAGGGTAATGGGAATGCAGAGAAAAATGGCAATTTGGATCTTCAGACAAAAATGATAACAACTGTGCCCACCCCCAACAGCAACACAGCATTACACAAGTACCTACTTCCCCACTGCTATCAGTGGCCCTAAATACTGTAGAGTTATAAATATCTGTATAAAGTGGAAATCGTGCTTAGCTGATCGCCACCCATTTTGTGCCAAACAATCGTGCTCTGCTACTAATCAATATGAGAGTGAGCGGGGTACTGTAAACACAAATGCTTTATGTTTTTAAATTAATTCAATTTTAACATGCTGTTGTGTGTTTGGGGGGGGGATAGGCACATCAGCAGGATGGCACTGGGTCCATTTGTTGTTTGTTGGGGAGAATCCTCAGCAGTTCAGCACCATGTGGTCCTGGGGAGAAGTACATAACTTTTCAGCTTCTTTCTTGTGGGATGAGTGTTTGTTTAGGGGGGATAGGCACCACAGATGTAAACTGGTAACATGGTATTGTCAGTGTGTTGATTGGGGAATTAAGCAGGGTTAATAAGGGATGCGCGAGTACACTCCAGCATGCCAGCAAAGACGCCGATCAGGGAATCAGCAGTCGACGGTCAGCATTTCTTGTTTTGTCTTCTTTCTTGTCAGGTGCGTGCGTGTTTGTTTAGAGAATAGGCACCAGCTTGGCAGAGAGAGGCACCTGAATCTGTGGCATGGTGTTGTTTCTGGGAATGTGGTAGGATGAATGAGGAAAGTGCAAGTTAGCATACTCCACTACTCCAGCCAACGCACTGATCGGGAAACCAGGAGGTGCCTATGATCAGCTCATTGTCAGCTCCTGTTTATCTTTTATTTTAAGCTTTTAACTTTAAACCTTTGAGTTTAAGGCTGCTGGTGAGTAGGGTGAGGTAGGGTAAGTAACATACTGATATTGTACTGTATGGGATGCAGGTTTAAGACACTATATAAATATGTCATGTCATGAAATTTTCACTGTAAAACTGTTTTTACAGTCTCTCACCCATGAATACAGTGAATTTCTTTTTTACACTGAAAATTTCTAGTTCTACAGTAGTCTAACCGATTACCCAGCTATGGAGTTGCAGGCCTGTACATTGCCAGAGGTTGGCCGGCGTTGGTGCAATTTTTAATTAACTGTACAGGGTTTTAAATAATGGAGTAGCATTGTTTTTCTTGGGACAATACTAACTGTACAGGAAGCATTTATATAGGTTTTCTAGAAGTGTTATATTTGTTAAACACAGTGAGGCAAGTGCTATGCATTTTCACAGTGTTTTAGACCTTTTATGAGCAAAACGCTAATCAATTTTTAGAGTTAAATAAAACCCTGCTGTAGCTGATAATGCTTAAAAAAACCCAGGTGCAGGGCCTGTGGTTGCTCATGGGTCTGTAGTTCAGTTTTGCAGGTTTTGATGTGTCGGCAGATACAATCTGTTGAGCTAGGGCCTGGGCAGGGCACACAGGCTGGCAGCTGTCTTGGCTGTGGCAGGGTCTTGCAGCTCGTCACCTTCAGGGCTGTTGCAGGCTCTGGCAGCTTGTCACCTGCAGGATTGATTGCAGAGTCTGGCAGCTTGTCACCTTCTTGGAGGCTGGGTCAGATGCTGGAACAGGCCAGTAATGGGGACCAGGGCCAGCACGCCTCCAGGGCAGCCAATGCGTAGTGCGTAGCAGTAGTACTAGCTGGCTGACTCCCCACACCATCCTTGCTGGACTCAGCTTCTGTCCTGTGGCTCAGAAGATCACACAGTCTTTTCTCCTCTAAGGCTGGCAGCACTGAATACCTCTGGGAACAACCAGCTCACTCCTTAAGGCTAGGAGTGGCAGTCTCTAGGCAGTTTTCAAACTGCAGCTTCAAATGACAAGCAGCTTTCTCTCTTTAAACTGGCTTTCCCCAGACAGTGGAAATCTCCTGCAGGTGCCTACTGACTCTGGCTGCATGAACCCAGGAAACTTTCAGGCCCTCAGAAAGAACACTGTCCAACCCTCCTCACAGGATGAGAGCTTTTCTCAGGATGCTGAAGAGTTTCAGTGGTAAATACTCTGGCTTTCCAGACAGTAGAAAACCTTTTTTCAAGTCTGTCCATGTTTGGCTGTGGAAGCCTTAGGCCATCTTCTAATACTTTTCATCAGATGCAGCCTAAGCCCTCCTTTCTCCCCAAGGGCTTTAGCCAGACTGCCCCGATCTGTAACTGTCTCTGGTGGCTAAAGAGAGAATGGCAGCTTCTAATTGGCTGAACACAGCTGTCCATCTTTAAAATTAATATGCATTAGGTGCCTTCGATGCTTGATTGGTTGCATGTTTGGACACCAAAAACACAGTATTCACCCCCCTTCCCAGGAGCCATTGCTGAGTCCTCCAGGGTTCCTCGATTACTGATTGTGTGGGCTTGGGGTCAGGGATGACAAGAATGGTTACACACAAACAGTTCACACATAGTCCTGATGTTAAAGTCTCTCTTGTAGGCAAACTGATTGCTTTAAAAACATAACTGCCTCAGTGTCAGCTGGCTCGGTGGCGCTGAGGGCTGAGGTGCTGGATGCCTTACCTTGCACTACGTCAGCGACCCAGGTTTGGAAACAACCTCGGGCCGTTGGGGTGCTGGCATGGGGGGGGTAAGGAGGAGAGAGATTGAGCAAGCCAGCAGGCTGCTCTCCCCTCCCAGGAGTGGTGGGGGTGGGTTGTCGTCCCCTCATAGTTTCGCCTGCACCAGGTGGATGTCCGGTGGGGATAACGTGGGTGAGGAGGGGTGGCAGTAGAGGTGGGTGGACAGGGCTGAGCTGGCTTCTGGTGTGCATGTGTGCTGCCACACGCACATTCGATCATGTGCCAGGGCCTCGGGCAGGGGAAAAGCGGGAGAAAACTACAGAAAAATACCATAAAAATCTCTGTAAAAAAATAAATAAAACAACTGCCTGCCTCAGTGTCGAAACGCTGCTCCTCTGCCCTATTGTCCAATGGCAGACTGGGGATTTGCAGAGTTTCTCCCTGCCTGTTGCTAGCATTGTAGTACTGACACACTAAGCGGCAGGCAGAGGTGTTCATTTCTGTAGCAGCCTTGGCTGCTTTTCAAAGTTATAGTGCACCCTTCAAATAATAGAGTGCTCTTTTAAACATTTTATTTTCTTCCTCTGCCCCCTCCCCTAATGTGCCTCGGACCCCTTTACCATTTCTGTTGTCCTTGAGGTGGAGCACACGAAGGGAACACTTGTAGAGAGCCACAAAGTGGCTTTAACAATGAATGCATAGCACTCTTTTAGAATCTAGAAGATGCCTGCCAGCTCACCTGTTCAAGCACTGAGCTGCGCAGTGCTCGTGGCTTGTACCGCTGACCTGGTGGTTTCATTTGTTACATCGCTCCTGAAGTCTCCCACAGCAGAGCAAATACCGGGGGCTGCCAGAACCATTTTGGGCAAAAAGCAGGGACTGGCAGGAGCTGGCAGCAGGAGGAATGGCAGGGTGGCCCCACCCATGGGGGGGCTTACATAGATATATATATGCACACACAGACTTGCACTTACAGTAAACATACACACACACATATCTTAGGCAAGATGGACAACAGCTACAGTAGTAAAAGTTTATATCATAAAATATAACAAAAGTCACATCGTGCTGTTATTGTTTTCAAAGATTCCAATTCCCCCATCCAGAAGTTCAGGAAAACACCATATTGCTTCAGAAATCCAAATGCCTTCCAAACTAACCTCTTTGACATTTGTGGTATGCCATTCAACCACTCAAGAGACAACACTGGAAAAATAGTATAGAGATATTATTTCCAGTGACCTACCCCTCGCCTCACCCTCTCCCATTTCTCGACAGATGGGTTTCTTAATACTAGACAGCGTTTATCGTTCTCAGGCGACACACTTTGTATATTATTAAGATTTCAATTAAATTATAAGTTGCCAGCCTGGGGCAGAGAATCTAAAAGGCTTCTTTAAGGAGACAGTATCACATATTGTCTAAGAGAGAAAAAATGTTGGAAAACTCCAGTACATGACTGTAAATCAAGAGACCAGCACAGGATATTGCTCCATTAAAGCTGAGTGAGTTTTATGTAACAAATTAGTCAGTAAGATAATTAAATCTCTTTTGGATGTTTGATTCATCTCTGGGAAGAATCCCAAGAGCCCTACAAACTGACTTTGGGGTTATACACAGGTCCCGGGTCTATTGCAGCTAAGTGGTTTGTTTCTCATTATCGCATTTAGTGCTGCAGATACTGCTGTACGAGTGTCTTTATTAAAAGTTGCTTAAGGCAAGTGTTTTCCCCTAGGTCAGTAATGGGCTGAGAGAAATGGATGCAGAAACCAAATTTATTTCTAACCACTGGAGTGAATTGCGTCTCACTGAAGGCCCCCATGGCTGGTATTGCAACTGTGCCACAAGACACTGCATAATTTTTAATATTGAAAGTATTGGATTTGTGTGTGCTGTTGAAATTCTGTAGCAAACATCATGGGATTTCTTCATCCAAATCATAATAGAACTCTACTGAACAAGGGAGCGACTTGGGTTTCTGATTAAGTATCAAGCTGAGAAGAGGTTACAGATTTTATTTGCAAGACTAGCCGGAGTGTTCAGCCATGATGGGTTTTTAGCTGCCACTAATGTCATTTCTTCACTAGCCACATGTTAAAACATAAGCCTTGTGCTTATTTATTTATCTATGTTATTTTATTTTCACGTTGGTAACCGGGTAAGTGCACTGGACTGATGTATAATTCTTCCAGTCTAATGTTATTTATCTTTTGAGCCTTCTGTTACTGTAAGCAGCGTGAGCCAGTAATTCTGATCAGAGTCAGTACACGCTGATTTACAGTACTGTATCAGCCAAGGAAGCGGAAACGCTTTCTAACAAGTACTGTGCTATACTGGGGGTGTGTAACTGCAATTTCATGGGAGAAGGTAGCCAGACAGGACTATCAACTTTTCATTCCTTTCACTTAGGCAGGAGGAGAAGGAGTTAGTTTATCAGTTATCAGACAATTTCATAACTGTGGGAAAATGATTTGGAGCAATGAAAGCAACATGCAGAATGAAATGAACAACTCTGGCAACTGGCTTCTCCAACTGTATGCTTTGCACATATTGTAGCGAGAGGAAATGGCTATTACAGGATGTGACAGATCTATACTCTCAGGCCTTTAGCCAGGAAAGGCTGAGTACAGTAGTAGTACAGCACTCATACTCTAAGGGTGGATACTGGACAACCTGCCAAGGATTAGGCCTGGTGTTGGCAGTAAAACCTGCCTATAGCATGCAGTGCATAAAGTGAGCTGAAAAAAAACAGTGGGGTGTCTAAGGGTCATAATTTTAAAAGGATGCATGGGCTACCACTGTGGAAGTCTTTTTTTTCCCCCTTCATAAGCGTGGAATTTGCCTTTTCATTATTATCCGATTTTTCAAAAATGAGTCAAAACACAGACACAGAACATGAATATACTGAATAAACTGGAAATAGAGGGACAAAGGAACTAAGGGTCATACTGCCCTCTAGAAGTCATGGTAAGAAGAAATAAACATGGAGTAAGGGTCCTCCTTTGAGACCCTACTCAAATCCCTCAAAATGTTTCTTCTGGGTCTGAGACCCACCTCCCGAGATCCAGCCCACCTTAAGCTCTGATTGCCTGTCCTCCCAGCCAGAGGAAAGGCTCAGTGGAGAGGCCACTAGAGATTCTGGGATGTTCTGGGGGGACTGAAATAACATTTCTCGCTCTGCAGGCTAAGAGAACTGTCTTCCAGCAGTTTGGCAGCATCTGTCGTGTGATGTATAAAGGAAACTGCCTTGTGTAGTGCTGTCTAGCAGCTTGTGTAGGTTTTATAAGCTTCTTGTTAGTATGTAGATAAAACATGGATATATACTCTACCAGTACATTGGGAAGAGGGAGACAATCTTCAAAAGTAAAATGGAAAGAACAGCAGTGGACTTTGAACATTATGCAACATGTCCTTCATAGAACATTAGTGTACAGAACACAAAAGGGGAACAATACAGGTGAATGAAAACTAGAAATGGACAGGTATAAACTACATGTGACTGAAAGAAGTAAAACAGAAGCACCAGCAGGTAGAGTTCATCAGAGAATTGTTTACACTATGCAGTTTGCATGAACAGCTTGGGTAACAATTTAATTTAGGTGGTGCCACTATATTCTAATAAGGGGTTACTTTTGTACTAATCAAATGGAAAACAGAACATCAGTACCCTTGGTCCTTAGTCTCCCAGTTGGTGGTGGTTCTCTTCATCCCCCCCCTTAGATACTCACCTTCCCTCCCAATCCGTACTATATGTATACCTTGTTGCAGTTAAAAAGGTAATAACTGTGGATGCAGTCGACTGTCCCTTCCATACATATCTGGTGTGCGATAGTAGGGAACATTTACGCTATAGATAGCCTGACAGCAAGTCTCCATGACAGTTTTTCCCAATTCCAAACTAGATGGCAATCCTGGGAGTTGTACATTTCAAATATAGACCCGGAGTTTGTCCCTTAGGAAGGTACCTTGGAGTCCAGAACAGCACTACAGTTAAGCAATAATGTACGACCAGGGGCTGCGTTAACTCTGATAACTCCCTAAGGGCGTAATGTGGCACGGGGTGCAGCCAAGTGCCACATACCCTTAGGATGTGGTTAGCAAACAGTTAATGTTACCCATGGGAATGCCTTATTGTTTTATAGCAATAAGTAGAAATGAGTATTATTTTACTATTCTTAGTTATTGTTTAAATCACCTTGTTATTGTAGCAAACTATTCCATCCACCATCTGCTGTTCTGAAGAGAGTACTGGCTGGCGATCGCATTCCAAGCATGGAGCTGATTTGATCCCCAGTCAGTATGTCTCGGCACTTGGGGATTACACAGTCACTAGAAATGTTGCTAAGGGCTACTGGGGCTAGGTGCTTCACCTCAGATCCCCCTGAAGTAATACAAGTTAAAAAGAATAGAACTGCCACTGATCACGGAGGCAAAAAGCCAATGTGTTTCCCTTTGCATTTGGGAAAAGATTAAACAAATTGAAGGACAGTAAAAGGAGCAAAACAAAACAGAAAACTCCATTTAGAATAAAGCAGGCGGAATCATACTATGTCTAAAATCATCTGCGTGATCACTAATGATGTCTAATGTGTGTGACTGAGCTCCCAGTCCAACTCACGCAACACTAATACCACGTGGCAAAGACTCGCATCGGAAGCCAGACTGACCTAGGAGCCCTCTTCCCTTTCATCAGGTGCCAGTTGCTCATCTCTCCCTAACTCGCCCTAAAACACACTCCAACTCACTCTGTCTCTGTCATCACTTGATGTCTGCTCTGTATAGCTGAGTTGTTATTCCGACTCCACGAACACCTCGCAGCAAGAAAAACTTGCATCAGAAGCCTGTCCATGCTGCAACCTCTGGAAGTCTTCTTTTCTTCAGTTACCAGCTAGCTAATTAAGAAAATATGTACAGTACAGTGCTGATGCATTCCGACAGTGCTGTTGCATTTGGTAACAGTGGGTTATAGTCGGTAAAGGGGCGTCCTGTTTATCTGAAAGTAGTTTACAAATCACTTGCCACTCAGGGGATTGCAAAATAAAACAAACGCAAAAATATCTAGTTCTACAGTATATGATTAAATAGCTGTGTGGATCGCTGTTTTGACTTTGGCAGCACAGGTTTTTAGTTTGTTAAATAGATCGCTAAAAATCGCATCAGTTTGCCTTCAAAACCAGCTGAGTGGTGACCATGAATTTCTAAGCAGGGAAAGAAATGGCGGTCAGTAGAAACCAATTGGAATGCTGATGGGCAGTTCAACATTCCAGCAAGAACTTTCTTTGGTGGCTCTTGGGGCACGTGAGGAGGCCCTAAAGCATAACTTGTTTAAGATTAGTATAATGCTGGGTCACACATTCTGAACAGTCAGATTGCGCTATTTAATTGACCACCGCTATATTAACAGTTAGACAGACTCTTGGTGGAGTCCTGGAATACAGCTGGATATTCTGCGATACAGCGGTAGGGGAGTGGGAGTTGACCCAGAGTTATGAAGATGGTGAACAATTATACCTGTGTCTGTAACCTATGCTTACTGATAACTGAAACTACTGATTGCCATCTGTACTGTCTTTTGCTTCAACAAACTTTAAATTGAAAAAATTAAATGGAGCATCACATTAATCTTTGCATGTTACAACAGTCAGCTGGAGTCAGAGTAACATAATAATTTAAAGTCAGAAGGGACTCTGGGTCCATCACGTTTGCCTCTCCTGTTTGATGAGCAGGAATGAGTAAGTATATTGTGCATAGGTGTACTAATTTATAGCAGGGGCGTCACCAGAGGTATAACGTTGGGGGGGGGGGGAGGATAATGCCCCACAGGTAAAATCTTAACAGTGCTAGGGGGGTCTGGGGGCATGCTCCCCTAGAAAAGTTTGAAATTTTTACCTTCAAATGGTGACTTTTCCTGCATTTTAATTGTGAAATAAGTGTTTGAAAGCCTGGTTATCACCTATATTTCTTACATGTGGAAATATCTGGTTACTGTTACTGTAGTGGCTCTCAGAGAACTGGGTTTCACTCTTTCAGTAGGACACACACAGACTCACGTCAAAGAAAAATATTATGTTCAGGCAATTTCAGTTTCAGCCCTCACAACCTGCTTGCCTGCCGTTATTCACCCTGTAGGGTTACCTTACTAGACAGTAATATGTAAGTAACACTAAAGTGGATATTTATTTAGCTTAGCTTTAAAAAAAATGCTTCTTTTTTTTCAATTATCACTCCTCTTGGGTTGTCTGAGCTGCTTGCTTAAGCATCGCTTAATGCTTGCCAGTTGCCACAACCCCCTGTCTATTTCTCTGAGATGGCCTGTCTCAGAGAAACGAGGGTAAAACACTTTCAAAGTGCTGGCATTTCTTAGAGCTGTCCTCTCAGTGACTCTAGCTGTTTCTACGTAGGTGGCATTAGAGTATGACATTGAGAGGTGAGCCATGAGTGATTTTAATTATTTAAGTAACGACAGTTAAGTGTACTAGCAGTCCTGCTGATTGACTTTAATGCAGCAGATTCAGAACAGAAGAACAAGTGCACGTGTGCCAAGCACAGACTAAACAACTACCTTAGTCTCTTGCATACACAACCTTTTGGACTATGTACCCCATGTATGTCTGAAAAATACACCATGTGTTTGTACACTGATTGGTTGTGCACGTGTAAGCAGTGCTGTTGGTGGTCAGAAAGAAAGGCAGTTGCCATGAACCCCCCCCCTTGTCGATCACTGTGTCCACTCCCACAATGCAGATGCCCACCTACATCCACCCCTTGCACTGCATTACTGAGTGCATCTTACGTTTATAACCCCCTCACCCCCACCCCAGGCTCGCTGCTGGCAATCAAATCAAAAACTAACCTGAGAGTGACAATCATTGAAAGAAATCCCCACCCAAAGCTCTCCCGTGCTGATCTCAGATTCTCCATTGGACAGCACAGTACTGCAGCCAGTTGCTACAGGAAGCTCCCTTTTCATTTTTCTCAGCTGAACTTGGTGAGCACTCGGCGCTCACAAAGTCCAATGGAGAACAATGTAAGCGCACTGCATACAGTGGCGATGTGAAGTGCTGCATCTTTTAAAAATAAAAAAAGAATCATGGCTTCTTTAATATTTTTCTCAGCTCACCACTCAAGCAGTGGAGCTGTGATTCTTTAACCCGATGAGAAAAATGATGGGGGGGTGGGCTTTCACTTACATTAGGGGAGCTACAGCCTCCCCCAAAACAGCCTGATGACGCCACTGATTTATAGGGATTCCCTAGCTCTCGTAAGGGTTCACCCTAGTGTTTAAATAAAGGATATGGTATGTCTGCACTCCAAAGCATGCAGACTTACAGGGGAGTCCAGAGGCTTGCTGCAAAATGGTGCATTCCTGTTCTGGTGCTTCTTGACATTATAATAATAATATCTTTATTTGTATAGCGCCTTTCAAATATCAAGGCGCTGAACATCAGAATATAAAACACAGTAAAAATGACAATTCAAACAAATACACAGCTAAAATCAGTTTGATAGCTGACAGCATATGTTTTATTCAGGAATATCTTGGATAACCATGAGCTCAAACAAAATATTTAATAACTCAGTAGGTCAAACAACACTGTGTGAATGTTACTTTTTGCACACCTATTTGATGAGTATGCTTGGAGATCGGAAGTGGGGGTGGGGGGGCGATACTGGCTACTGAATGACATGGTTTCACATTAAAATTCAATCCTGATGGTGTCAGTCTTGGGCTTCTAACAAGTCTGGGTACCAGAGGACAAAAGAGTGCTTATAACAATCCAGTGGGGGGGGTCGCAAATATTCACACAGGTTATCCAGGCTTCTCATTAAAAATGAGACCTTGCAACTCTGTCTCATTTGTCAATGTTTTGGAGAGCAGAGAACAGCAGCATAGGGGACACCAGAGGGTTTTAATAGTGAAGGAGTGAATAGGGGCAGGGGAAACAAATCGTGGATATCAACAAGGAGATTTAAGGCCCTGTCCACACTACGCCTCTGTAACATTACAGTGTGCCCAAACCGTTACTGCAACGGTTTGCGTTTACACCTGTAACGTTACAGAAGGCGTTTCGTAACGTTGTTGAAACCACGCGCTGGTGGTTTCAACAGCGATTATAACGATTACGCCTCCTGTAACGTTACTGGGCAAAGTGTGGACATGTGGTAACGGTCCTCTGCAGGGCCCGTAGTGCAGCGCGAGCTGCATCCTGGGAATGGGTGCTGCCATAACGGTCGCCCAGCACCCCTAGTGTGGACTGGCTGTACTGGTCCCATAACGGACACCGCCACAATGTGGACACACTGCACCGCTCCCCGGCCATAACGGATTGCATCCGTTACTGGGCCGGAGCGGTGTAGTGTGGACAGGGCCTAAGTCAACCTTCAAATGACAACTCTGCTGCTGTGGTGTCTGTCACCAAGCTGCGTTACGGCCTTCCACGAGTAGAATGTACCAAACAGCTGACTGACCCACCCCCCCAAGCAAAACTAGCTATTCCTAACGCAATTTTAATGTACTCTATCTCCTGAACTGGTTTCTTCATAAAGTTTTACAACATTGGAAAGGCACTGTTTTCAGTTGTACAGATTTGTGATGTATTAATTTGTGAGGCTGATAGTTCCAGAGATACTCACCATGTATCCTTATTGCAGTCACTGGAATGAAACCAGTGTTGGGTAAGTTACTTTTTCTATTACTTTCTACTACTTTGGGAAACTTGTTCCAGGAAGCTCTGAGCAGTCGCTAGCAAGGATGGGGTAGTACTAGAAAAAGTAATACGTAACTGTAACTGAATACATTTATTTGAAAGTAACTAGTAACTAACCTATTACTCTCAAATAAATGTAATCTGTTATAGGTTCTTATTACTTTTGTATTGTTTTTGTATAAAAAGAAATAAGTAACTGTAACTGTAAAGTGTATTACTTTTTCTAGTACTTCTCCATCCTTGCTAGTGACTGCACAGAGCTTCCTGGAACAAGTTTCTAAAAGTAATAGAAAAAGTAACGTACCTAACACTGAGTGAAACTAAAGAAAAGCATATCTGTATCTTATGAAAGCGTGTGGGGCCTGATGTGCTTTATTCCCATGGGGAGAACCTTGCTTTTCTACCAAGGGTACCCTTTGATTCCATGTGTAAGGAACAATTTGTCCAGGCTTACACTGAAGGCATCTGCTGTACATTTTTCATATCCACTGTCTCCATTAGCAGGCTATGTCATAGGTTCACTGCCCTTTGGGGAAGAAAGTCTTCTATTTTTACCCCTGGATTTACCCCCTCTGAGCTTCAGGATGCGTCTCTACATCCCGATCTCTGTCTGTCCAAACTTTTTAATAACTTGGAGTATATGGAAGGCCAAGATCTGTGCTAACATGCCAGTCCAAATCAGAATAGTCAGCTTTTTAAAATTTAGATGGTCTGTACAGCACAAATCTTTTTTTAAATTTATTTTTATTAGCTTTATAAGATAATTCTTACAAACAGTTAATCCACAGATTACAATTTATAAGCACTGATAACATACACCATGTCTAGCTTAGTATATGCTAAAACTGCAATCTTAAGAGTTACTTCATGGAGAGCTCTACCAGTCAGTTATATAATTAATCAAATTTAGTTACAAAATAGACAGCATAGGCCATAACAGGTTAGACCATTGCCTAAGAGAGGAAACTAACTCATAGTGTTACACTGCTTCTTAAGAGCTGTGTAGGTGGTCTACATAAACTTGAAGATCATAACTACATAATATGCGTTATCGCTTCACTATTGCAAACTTTTCGTAGTATTTTAAGCATTGAATGCAGATTTTCCAGCCTAAGAAAACATTTCCAGCTGGAATGAAAAGATACTTAAAACCAGAACTTTTATTATAACATACAGCTACTAGCCGATCTGTGATTACATGGTATGAGGAAAGAGTCTAACTTAAATTCACAGTTTATAAAATCCTGTACAGTTCACAATTTTCACACCCTTTCCAGACACAGTTTGAGTTGTGTTAGCATCTCCCAAATGATAGCACTTGCATGTTCAGGGGCCATGCGGTCAGTGCCATCTTGTATGCTTAGAAGCATGGTTAATAGTTGACATTTGAGCTGTTATAGTTCAACACAGCACTTGAAAGAGATTTAAGTACCAGACATATAATGCACCTGGTTTCAGATATATTAAACTGGGTAGCACCCAATATGAGTGACTCATCATGAGCGACTCAGTAATACCGCTGCTATATAGAACAAGTAAGGAAAAAGAGCACTATATAGGTAAAGTGATTGTAGCGCTGTGGGTTACATGTTACATTTGCAAGAATAGGGGGTAAAAGGAAATATCTGGCCAACCTTTGCCGAGCTGGCTGTGTGATGTAGAGGCTTGAGCCACTGCCTCTTGAGTGTGTGGTGCCAGGTTCAGGACCCGGTTCAGGTTACAGTTTTACTTCCAGGGGGAGTTTCTTTTTTTTTTCAATTTACAATTTTTCATCCGCACTGAGATATCAGCCGGTCACGGACTCGCCTCGACTCTCACATTGTAGCTGGCCTCCCTGAACCCTGGCCCCCCCCCCAGGGCGGGTCACGCACCTTGACCAAGGGTGTCGTGAACTTGGGAAAGGCAGGAGTCAGCCTGAGCGCCTAATGCAGCTGGAGTGGGCTTCATTATGGCAGCAGGAGCAGGAGTGGGTTTTTTTTCCCCTCCAGGGGGAGTTTCTATTTTTTTGTAAGTCCACTCCCCATGGAGTTGAGAATTCTTAGATTGGGGTGTGTGTGGGGGGGCTTGCCCCCCCGCAAAAAAGAGAAGATCCGATTACTTCCCGAGGACTGTCGCTGTTAGCGGCGGTCTCGGTATATGTCAGTCACCGTTTTGCTGCGGGTGGTTTGTGCGTTGCTCTACGTGAGGGACTCGCCATAATCACATAAAACCATTAAACTTGAATAAACTAGGCAAGAAATATAACAGTTTCAGCATCAAAAGAAACACAGCTGGATGTTTTGCTTCCAAAAGTGCATTCCCCACCACAGTCCCCAGAAACTTAATGTCTCAAAAGTCCCATGTTCTCAGAGTTACTAGATATTGTACATACCACCACCTTTTACTCACAGCTCACCATCCAAAGCCATTTCTCCAGCCTCTGTGGAACTGCCAAAGTCTTTAGAAATTCTGGTCACTAGCTTTGTGCATCCTTTGGGTCATTAAAGAGATAGACTTTCCCAGAATAGACTGTTTTGAGTTTTGCAGGGTACTGTAAAACATTTGGGACCCCAAAAGTCTTTAACATAGATCGCAGTGCAGCAAATGATTTGTGACGACTTTGAGTGGTGTAGCTAAGGTCAGGGTGTATAGAAAGCCATGTTCCATCCTCTAGAGTGATTGGGTTGACTCTCTGAGCCGCTTCCAAAATTGCGACACGTTGATGTGCACCCACCAACACAACCAAAAGGGTTCTAGGGGTACCTGTGTTCTCAGGTTTTATGCAGGGGTTGATCCGATAAGCCATGCTTACATCAGGGATCCAATTCAGGTTTAAAGTGTTCTGTGACCATGCCTTTGAAAAGGCTATTGGATCATCTCTCTCAGTAGATTCAGTGAGACCCAGGATATGAATGTTTGGGGCTTGTGAGTAGTTTTTTACAACTTCCAAGTCTGTACCGTAGAGCTCAGTTTTCTTTAAACAGCCCCGTTGTTGCAGTGGCCACTCATAGAACAGGTCCAGCTGCTTCCTTGGCTTCAGTTGCTGCCTCCATTGATTGTGTCTCATATGCGGTGAGGCGTGTATTGAAATCCGTAACTTTCTTGTCCAGGGCTGCTACCCTCTGATCTAATGCTTTTGTCACCTGCAGAATATCTCTCAACGAAGCCTCTGGTTCCTCCACTCCACCACTCGTCGTTGTTTTTGCATAGTCGGAAGACGCGGCCTGTTGCCTTTTTTCCCCACCACCATCTCCTGGTCCTTTTTTGGGATTTCCCATTGCTGTGGTAGAAACCTTACTTCAGTATTCTTTGCCCGAATAATCAGATTGATCAGCTCTTTAGATGGGGTGGCTCTGAACGTGAAATTTCTAAAAAGAAAGCTGTTTTAAGTCTGACAATGCAAGAGCTCAAGACAAAGGCATCCTGCCTCGATGGCTGCTGGCTCTGCCCCCAGCACAAATCTTCTTCATAACCCCAGACCCACTCTACTTATCTGAAGTTTAATTCCTGCACCGTTTCCAAGAATGCTGTAGAGAGCCTATTCAAGCTGTCCAAGCTGAATTATATCAGCTTAATCTGTTTTACCTCTCCTTGCCGAGAAAAAGTATTGCTACTTACATGGCTCTGTTAGTTTTCAGTTTCAAGGGTCTAACTGTAGGTAGGAGGAAAAGCATGAGTTGCGCCTCTTAAGTTTCTCCAAGCTCAACAAGAAACACATTTTTATCCTCCAGTAAATGCCTCCCTTTCTCATATTTCAAGTGTCTGAAAAGGATGCATTAGGCAATGTATTGTTTTTTTTAGAAAATTAGTAACTGGTAAAGGCACACAGAGCCATACTTTGTTTCCAAGTGCAGCTGAGGAAAAGGGAGTAGGGAGGCAAGTTATACAAATAATACAAAACGTGCATTGTTGAAGAGAGTCCAACAGAAGCTGGGGGCAGCCTACCGTGTTAACCGCCTCCGGACCCCAGAAGCTCATCTTGCAGTTGCCCAGGGAAATCTACTGCCCCTACTTGACTATTGCTTCCCAGTGTTCTCCTCCATGTCCTCCTCACTTCTTTCTCACCTAAATATCACATACAGCTCTATTTGTCACTTTGCTCTTCAGGTCCCTTCCTCCACTCATCACTGCTCTCTATATCAGTCCGTAGGCTGACTCTCTCTGCAGGGCTGTTTTGAATATGCTGTGGGCTGTGTAGTGGACACCTCTCTCAGGAAGTCACATAAGTCCCCGTTCTCCTCGCTTCTCACCGACAGAGTGGTAACTCGGTGTCTCAGGGTCTGTTCAGCCCCTCCCCGTTGGTCTCCTGTGTATCTACTGTCACGGGGAGCAAGGTTTTCTCTGTCTCTGCCCCCTACCTCTGGAACAGAATACCACCTGCTATTCGTATGTTGCCGTCTTATCAGTCCTTCAAATCAGAGCTAAGAGATTAGCTCATGTCTCAGGCCACCTGTGCCTGCTCCCTTGGAAACACCCTCACCAGAAATTCGCCTTAGGGGCCCAGTGTACCATTTGCCTTACTTCCCAAATACTGGCTACTACACATACGATTGACACGTTTTTGACTCCATTGTGAAAATGTTGATTGCTGTAGTGTAATCCCTTATGCACTTTATTTGTAAACCTTGGACTGGCTGAATAATGTCTTGATTTGCTGTAAATGTATATCCTAGTTCTCTGCAAGCAGAGAAGTGTCGCTTTATTTGTCATGAACTTGTTTTTTATGTCCTTAACCCCTATTTTAAGATATGATGTTTATGTATCACTGTTTCTGATACCACTGTACTCACTGTATTATATGTACCTACTGTATTGTAACTTGTACGTACTGTCTCTGCCACCGTACGGCCCGGTTCGCAACTGAAAATGGTCCTTTGGATCAGTTTGCTCACCTGGTTACCAAAAAAATTAATAAATAAAATAAATAAATATAGGTGCTACATACAAAATATACGTGAAGGCAAAGATGCATCAGTACAGCAAATAAATACAATAGCAGTAAACAGGCTAAACTAAATAGCGTAAGTCACTGGCTTGGACGTATTAAAGCGCTGGTGACACGTTCAGAACAACTTTAAGAAAACATAATATTTAGGCACTGTCCAGCTTGTATTTCCTATTAGTTCTGTTTTCCTCCTACCCATTATTTAGTAGTGAGGTAATTTGCATGAAAACAAGATCTTTGGTCCTGAAGAGTTTTATCTATTTCTGCTGCTTTCTCCCTACCTGAAGTCATAGAGCACTACTTGTGACGTCACAGTTACTCCCATGGCAACAGATTGTGATGACACAACAGAGGATTATGAGTTGAAGTAGGGAGTAAGCTATAGAGGCAGATGAACTCAAAATGAACTATATTGGGACAGCAATCATATATTCATGCACATTTCTTTAGTAATACATTATGGGGGAGGAGAAATATATAAAACATAAATGGAATGCAAGCAGAATTGTACCTAATTATGTTTTTTAAGATTTTCTTAGAGGTGTCAGTAGCTCTTTAAGTCATTACAGGCGAAAAGCATGGCTAAAGAGAGTACATGTTAGTTGAGGCTAGGGGAGAAGCTGGAGGGGGCTACAAGAGGTTTTACCTGACATTTGAGATAAAGTAAGTGGAGGAAAGGCAGTGGGTGTTGGGGAGGGGAAGTTGTTCCAGATGGAAGGAAGACGAAAGTAAAACGCAGATTGCCCTGCAGATGGGGTTGGAGTATGGAATGGTGAAGGTATGGGAGTCATGAGAGCAAAGAGCTTGTGAGGCAGGGGGAGCATGAGAGAGGAGAGATAGGGAGGGTTTATATACTGTGTATATATATATATATATATATATATATATATATATATATTTTTAACTAGGAGAGACACACTAAGCTGGCTCGTTTACAGGTGTGACCTGGGAGCACAAGGAAGTTAAATGACTTGCTCAGGGTCACACAGTATGCAAGTGGGGGCTGTGGGATTCAAACCCAGGTTTCCAGGTTGGCAGCTCAGAGCCTTAACCCACTGCACTATACTGCCTCCTATATGGTTGAATGAGACACAGTACTATTTCTGAGGTTTACTAATACTTGTACGAAGCTTGAAATATATTCCTTAGTATATCTCAAAGGGTTTTACAAGCCTTGAACTGTTGCTTCAGCCATAGTGGAGCACAGAGAGGATCTATTCAGAGATGATAACAGGACACAGTGAGTTACGTGGCACTGGTAGGATTCAACCCTGAGTCTCACATCTTTGTTCTTTTAAGCAGTAGGTTAGAGAGCCTACCTTAGCAGAAATATGTACTATTGAAAGTGAAGTCTGCAAGAAAGCATATGGATGCTTAAAGGAAGCATATTGGTAGCCAGCCTAGTGGCACTGAGGGTTGAGGCGCTGGACGCCACACCTCACACTGTGCCGGCAACCCGTGTTTGGGAACAAGCATGGGCCGTTGGGGGTCAGCAGGGGAGGGAGAGGATTGAGTGTCCAGGGGACAGCTCTCCTCTCCCAGGGAGGAAGGAAGGGACTGTCATTCCTGCTGAATGACTACCCCCAGGTGGAGGCCGGAGGGTAGTGCGGGCCAGACATAGGGAGGGTGCTGTGGGACTGCAGATGTGTGCATGCCCCAGCACAAGGAAAGGGAGAAAAGAAGAAAAAACGACTGCCGGCTTAATCAAGCCCTGCAGCACTCCGGTGTTGCGGCTTCACGGTGCTCTCAGGCCTGCTCCAGATAACGTTCGGGAGGACTGCCCTCCCTCCTTACGTCCTGCTATGGGGGGTAATCTGTGGGGATCACAGGGTCTGGGGTGCTGGGGTGACACAGCAACTCGAGACTGCCAGTAGGACTGAAACATGCCGCTAGGTCATAGGAGGATAAACATCTTTATAAAAAAAAAAGAAAACATATTGGTTAATGGAGAGATGAATTGCTTATGGAGTTGGATAGCAGCCATTTTGGCTCATGCCTCCTAAATCAGCAGTTCGTGTTCAGTTTGTTATATCTGTACTTCATTTGTCAGTCCATACAACCCCGAGGTTGAACCCTGCTGTTCGTTTTTGTTTTCAGATGGGTCTGTGGTGCCACGTTTCATTTCATGCTCACCACATTAGAGAGTACATTTAGTGGCCTGGAGTCAGTGCTGATGTCATCCATGTCCAGTATGGTCACGGAGTAGTGTCTGTTACAGTATATTGGAAAACAAAAAAAGAAGGCGATGCACACAGATCTCGGGAAAAGACGAAATTACTTATTTATTAAGACATGCAAACAAACGGTTCCCCAGCGTGTCGAGGGTATACCCCCTCTTCATTGGGGCAGGGGTGTGGAGTCAGTAATCACTTACAGCATTTAAGTATACATCATGTGATGACATAATACAAACTGACCAATTGTGAGAGCCATTAAACAAAGTGACTTGTGCATTATTGGAAGGCTCCGCCTGTGGTTGGATGGACAAGCAGCCAGCCACTCCCACTTCCTGAGTTATGTGAGCAATTCCCCTCAGTCTCCTTCTAAAGCACTTTTTCTTTGCCAGCCAAAGGCTCTGTCCGTCTGTCCTCTGCAGCTGGCTGGGGCCTGCCCCCTCCCCCCGCCTTGCTGCTTCTTTCTGCTGGACTTCTGTGTTTTGTTCTTCTGCTTCTGGTTTGTATTTTGCCTCTGGCTATGTGCTTCCTTTTGTCCTTTCCCTGTTTTCTGTGTTTGTGTGTCTTAGTTCTATTTTTTTTTTGGGGATTTGGTTTCTAAGCTTCTACCATTTTGCTCATTAGAGCTCAAGCTACTTGCTTTCAGTTACTTATATTGCTATTGCAATCTGTACCTGTGTTCTACTCAAACTAAAGCTACTTCCCATGCCACACGCCTAATTGTTTTTCCTGATTCAGGCTCCCCCTGAACCCTTGCTGTGCAGCTCAATCATGCTTTCTCAGCTTAATCTACCGCTCACATGGTCATAGCTGCTTTCAGAGCATTGTGCTTCCCTCCATTCCCTGCTTATAGAATACTACCACTCATAGTTACTGCCGATGCTGTTCCATGTTTGTACACTGCTGTTATACTCTTGAGGTCAGCTAAGCTACTGCTGATGCTATAAACTAGCTTTAATATCTGCATGCGGTTCTCAACCCCTTCCATCACTTTCTTGTTTTTCCTACGGCGGGGACTTGGAAGTGTTTGGGGAGTTGTGGCCCCATGTGGCTAATTACTTATGTTATAAATCCTGCCTCCACCGCCAAAAATCCTCAGAGTATTTTTCACCTTCATTGGCTTTTTGAATGCCTGGCTGGCTTGCCCCACTATCATAGTGCTGCCTCTCCCACTTACGTTCATGTCCCACCATTACTACTATGTTTTGCAGACTGTGCATGAAGGTCTTACTATTCCTACTGCTTATTGACCTACATGCAGTTCCAACTATTGTTGCCCTGCCCTATTGAACTACCCTGCCTTACTGAACCACATTCAGATCCACTCCCGCTCACATCATCATTGCTCAGTGCTCCCTGCCATCTGCCCTCTGCAAGGTCTCGGCACTCAATCAATCAATCAGTCAAGTCTTTATTTAACCAGGCGTTCATCATTGAGCAGAAGATCATTTGCAAGATGGACCTGGGTGGAGCATGAACAATTGTATATACAGGTCAACACAGGTATTTACAAGGCAATACAAATAATACTGTTTACAGAGAGGAAGAAAAAGAAGTTCATATGTACATAGAATTATACAGATATTGTACAGATTACAGGGTATTTACATACATAGAAGTGTCTATAGGAAGATAAAGCAGGTTATCTAAGGTTGCAGGAGGAAGTAACGGAAGAAAAAAATATATATACATCAGGTAGAGGCGAAAGGTGGGGGGAAGGGAGGAGGGAGGTGGGGGAGAAAGGCTAGGAGGGCACGGTGCACAGAGAGGAGTTGGTAAATGGGATGTAGAGAAGGTGGATGGAGAAAAGGAGTATGTGTTAGCCCTGGGATTGAATGCTATAAAGTACGGGGCATGGTAGGATGTCACACCCCAAGGGTAGTGAGCTCCTATCCGAGGTTGGGAAAGGAAGGATAAGGGGATGGACGGGCCTAGTGTTGATAAGATAGGGGGATAAGAGAGAGAACAATTAGGCTTATGAGGAGCAAGCTGGGGGGGTCAGTACTTAAAATTGGGTCTAGACGTGGCTATATACTAGTGCAGACACCGGTACTGGGTCTGAGTGGGTGAAGCAGTTACATACTTCTCTGATTGTATGGAAATAAAGCGTCTTGAAGGCATTTATACTGATTAGAGTGCTTAATTTGAGGGTTTTTTGAAGATCATTCCATAAGGTAGGTAGCACGAAGCTTATGGCTGCCCTGCCGAAGCGGGATTTTTGCTTTGGGTACTTAAAGTGTAATAGCTGAGTAACTTCTTAACGCATATTTCCCAATTATACTCAGGGGAAGACAGCAAGAGATATAGTAAGGCAGCTTATTAGAGATGGCTCTATAGGTCCAGAGAGCAGCGTTTCTGTGGCGCCTGAACTTTAGTGATGTCCACTCCACTGCCGTATTTAGGGTGCAGTGATGCGAGTCGAAGGGAAGTCCCATTATAAACCTCAATGCTCATTCAGCTCCTCATCAGTCTCTAGGGCATGCCAGCCATACCATTCTGGTGCAGGGTTTCCCCTGCAGCTAATGGTCTTGCTCTGCACCTAGTGTCCGCAGCTTGAGCATGCAAAGCTTGGGGCCGGGTCCTTCTCACCTGGCCCATAGCTGGGAATGTCCTTGCTCCAGGTGGACCTTCAGTCATCAACCGCACCGTTGGCATCTCAAGTTGTGCAAGTTATGACTAAGCCGTGAAGGGAGTTTACAGCGATTTCCTTTAACTGTAGCGGTTTCCACTATAACAGTTGTCCATTGGCTTTAGTGGTTCCCTAGCAAGGCACCTTCACCGCATTCTCCTTACGACCATCTCTGGGTCACCTAGTTTGTTTTTTAGATCAGTAGGCTGGGTGAGTGCCTCGGTGGTCATTACTCTCCTCCTCCTCCCACCTTGGAACAGCGGTTGCAGAGCTACCGTCTCGTAACCCTCCATGGCGTTTCTGTTAGAAGGATAGAGTGAGAGTTTCCCTTCAAATTGGAATATTTTCCACCTCCCTTTAATTGGGTTTTCAAATTGCAGCAGCAGTGCTGTCACTAATTAAAATATCTCAAGCATGGCGGGAAGGCGACCTAGGCCTTGGATCCCCAGAGATTTCCTCCTCAGAGGTTTTTTTTTTCCTGTCCTCCATGTCTCAGGTCATAACTGTTAGTTAGCGTAGTGTTCCCTAGTTCTGTAGGCAGGATCCACTGTTGGATGGAGAGGGATGGTGTCCCTATTGCCATTCCCTCTCTCCTTAGGAGGTCCCCTCATTCTCTCTTGCAATCCATCAAACCCATGCCATTGCTAACCTGCGCATCCCATTACGTTATCAAGCTGCCAGATGCTTTATCTAGTACTATGTCTCACAACTACTGATTGGTTATATGCTTCATACTACTACTTTCTTTTTGGGGATCCTTCCTAAGGTACCTTTATCCAAGGGAATCACCCCGTGGCACCTCTAGGGGTGTAACTCTCTAGAGGGTTCCTGGACTTTGGTACCCCTACAGAGTGGTTATTCTTCTGGAATAGAGAGTGTGAATGGCCAAAACCTAAGTAGCACAGTTGCACAAGCATAACACTACACTGGCTGCGTAGGCCATTGAATTGGAAGGCTCTGCCTATGGTTCAATGGACAGGCAGCCAGCCACTCCCACTTCCTGAGCTATATAAGCAGTTCCCCTCAGCCTCCTTCTGAAGCACTTTTTCTTTGCCCTGCCATCCTCGCCTCCTCCTCCAGCGGCAACGCCTCTCTCCTTGGGATACTTCCCAAGGTACCTTTAGCCAAGGGAATCGTCCCGCGGCTCCTCTAGGAGTGAAACCCTCTAGAGGGTTCTTTGCCTTTAGTACCCCTACAGGGTGGTAATTCCTCTGGAATAGAGAGTGCAAATGACCAAAACCTAAGTAACACGGTTGTGCAAGCATAACACTATACTGGCTGCATAGGCCATAGGCCATTGACCCATATTTAACCTATTAAATTCACAGTGCGAGAAAAGCATTGAGCAACACAATTCATTAAGACAACTTTCAAAGTGCAGACACAGTATTAGACTGTGGTTATACCATCTTACCAAAACTTGACAGTTTAATTTCAGCAAAAATTTGTTTTTATCCAGAAGTTAAGCTTGCATTACCACATTGTGACCTATTAAACTCAGTGTGAATAAAAAACATATTGCAACACAGTTCATTAGGGTAGGTTTCAAAGCACAGACACATCAGTCTTAGACTGTAATAATACTATCTTATTAAAACGTCATCATTTAATTTCAGCAACATTTTTTAACCAGAGATATTAGATGTAAGCCTGCAGCACATCCTCAAACTCTGTCTTTCTTAGAGAAACTGTCCATGATAAAGCTATGGACTGTTATAGTATATGCTTGTTCATTTTAATCAGAAGGAAACTGATATTACATTATGGGGATTCAGGTACAGTTTGGAATATTGATGCAAACCTTGTGGCAACCATATTTAATCATGCTCACAGTTACATAGTAACATAGTAATTAGACGGTGAATGCGAGGGCTGTATGATGGCCCAGCTTGTAGTGCATTGCGCTCCTGTGCAAGGACCCAAGTTTGGAAATGAGTTCGGGGAGCCGTGTGGGCAGCCCGGGAGCTGGGGAGGCTGTGACACTCCGCAGCACTTCCAGCCAGGGAATGGATGGCGCTGAGCTCCGCTGCACTGGCAACAACTGCTGTGAGCTTGGGAGCTTGCTGCTTAACAGGGGCCACCAGTAATATGTTGAGGCCTGGAGGCGCGGCACCCAATATCAGGGGAGGTGGGCAGGGAGAAAATGGAAAAGCAGTGGTGGAGGCTTTGTGAAGTCCTGCTTGCTGGCCTCCAACCTGCACCATCACCTGGACCGCTGCCTATCTGGATTTGTGCCCCCCGTAGCGGTGGGGGCCCCTCTCTCTCCTATCCCTGCCACAGGGGGTAATCCACAGGGGATTACTGGTGTTTAGGTCCAGGCTAGATGGGGTCTGTTGGAGATTGTAGGGACAGGGCTGAGAACAGCTTGCAACCCACTCCCCTCCACACACACTTTATAAGCAGGGCCGAATCAATATACTGTGCAGACAAGTGCTAATGTTTTCATTACTTATTTGAAATCTTAACAAAATGCTAAAGTAGATTCAAAACAGCAGGAAAAGTGTCTAACAAGACAGGAGAAATGGGTGATCTAAAATGTGCTGTAACAAAGGTATAGGAACTACATTTTTGTTGTAATGTGAATTACTTCTTTTTTTAGATTGAGGTTTATTGAACTTTTTCCAGTTTTACAACAACTAGACATGTATACATGAGGCAATAATATTTAATACAACCATAGGGTCGTGGGGCCTCTGAGGGGCCTCAAAATATCCTTTTAAGTCCACCAGTCTCTGTCTCTGTGCAGGGCATATTTTGAAAGCCAGAGTATGACCACATTGTTGGAGTTCTACCCCTGTCCCCTAAGGGCCACTGAGAGGAAGGGCACAAGGGGGAAAAAGAAATGAATAGCAAGTATCAAAAGCAAGTGCACAATGTGCATATAATTACCAGGGAGATTTTGTTTTCCATAGGGAAACCCGGTTATAATTTGCTATTATAACCAGCTGGTTATAGCGGCAAAAACGTGCCGAGTTTCCCTCGCTCCACGCATGTGCCAGTCTCTGCTCAATGCTTCAGTGCTGGTGTTGTGCCAAATTGGATCTTTCTCACCAGACACTACACTGGCCTCGGAAACTGCCACTAGTACTCAGCAGTAAGAAAATGAAAAGAAAAAAAAATTGCCGACAGTTTGAGTCCTCCTGAAGCTTTGAAAACAAAAGAAAAAACGGAAAGGTTTCAGCAGCCGCTCAGTCGTGGTCCGCATTTCATCCCGGCTGCACAGCAGTGTGTTGCTATTTTATATAATTGCTGTGGCGAAAAAAACTCTCCCAGCAATTATAAAAAATGAAACATGGAGTGTGTGTAAAACTCAAATTCTACACACACCCTCAGTTTTGTATGCTTAGATAAACCCCTCAGGCTTTGCTCTCAGGGTTTATGTAACGTCCAGCACCCCGGATGTGTGTAAAATTCTTGTTAAACACCCCACCCCATATATTATTCTATATGTAATATATGGATATGCTTAATCATAGTATCGAAAACCAGGCACTTCCCCCCCCATAATCCCTTAGATGAAATCCATTGATAGTATTACGAGAGCATGTAATACTGTCGTTGGAAACTCACCGATAGTATTACAGGATCCCGTAATACTATCAGTGCATCTGCTAATGTTTCCTCATGTTATGCACAGCCCATCAGCTGAGCAGGAGCAGGCTTTACTGTAACCACCATGTACAGTAATAGCCTGCTCACCACTGACTCACAAATCATCCAGTCTCTCTCTCTCTCTCTCTCTCTCTCTCTCTCTCTCAACCCCTGCTCAACAACAACAAAAAAGGCATAGGAAATTTAAAATAAAAAGACAAGGTCATGCAGAGCAGTTTGGGGGCTTGCTCTTCACTCTCCCTCTGGCAGCCCCCACAGCTTACACCTTTCTCTCTCCCTCTCTCTCTCTGTCTCAACCTCTACATAAAAACAAACACATGTTTTAAATAAAATGAAAAGAAGCTTATGGGGTGGCAGGTCTATTTCAGCAGTATTTAGAATGTTGTTTTTCAGCCTTGAATCACTGGCTAACCTGCTGGTGAGTACAGTAATATTTACAATAAAGTCAAAAAGTGAAACTTTCTTGGAACCATATATCACAAAGAATAACAAATAAGGGACTGGGTATTTGTCAGCTATAATACTATCCCTAGGTTTTGGTGACATGTTGGAACATCTCGAGTTTGGCTAGCAAGGTTCACGTGTCACCAGAACCTCTCAATGGTATTATAGCCTCATAATACACTGTCCCCTATCTATTATTCTATTTGTTGTGTATGATTGCTCATGTACTGTAGAACTTGAAATTTTCACTGTCAAATAATTTTCACTATTTTCACTGAAGCACCAATTTGAGTAAAAATAAATTTGCGCTAACTAGCACTTCTAGTATTTTTTCCATTATAGTGAATGTGGTGATTGTGACATAGTGCTAAAATAAATTTACACAGTTATGGTTGCATTTATGTTTGCACTAAATTTACTTTACATGAAGCTAACTAGTTCTACAGTACTATCCTCTATTTGATCAACTAGACTGATATAAAATCTCAAAAGGAAATATCTAACTTAAGAGAAAAATTCACAAGACTGGTTACAGGGCATGTTGAGCCATAAAAATACAACCTGTGGGGCTGGCCCAGTGGTGCTGTAGGTTGAGGTGCTGAACTCCACAGCTTGTGCCATGCTGGAGACCCAGGTTCAAGAACAAGCCCTGGCCACCGGGAGTTGTCAGGGGTGAGAGAGGATTGAGTGTCCGGAGGACTGCTCTCCTCTCTTGGGGAGGGAGGGGTTGTCATCCTGCCTGCTGAACACCCTCTGGAGGAGGCGATACATGATGGGAGGCACATAGCCGGCGGGTGTGGCGTGCGGGGGCCTCACATGCATGCACTCACTCCAAACGCCGGAGGGGGACAAGAAAAGAGGAAAATGCAGTCAGGGGCTCCATGACGACCCACTCCTGTGTCTCGCTGGTCTTCCACCACCGCTTGCCCCGGATTTGGATTTGTGCTCTGGGAGGGGAAGGAGCTCCCTTCCCAGCCCCGCCATGGGGGGCAGTCCGTGGTGGGGGTCTCAGGGTGGGGCCAGGTGGAAGTTGGGCTCACGGTCCAGTGGTACGCAGTCGAGATACCACCCCTGGCCTCCCGGAGGAGGATAAAATACATACAGAAAATACAAATACAACCTGTGAGAGCTAGGGATCATTACATTAGTCCATTCGCTTCTGTACATACTTCTAGTTGTGGGAGATTAGCAGTTTGATATAAGGTCATAATAATCTTCTCCACTTTAAGTCTACATTTTGCAGTGAGTCACTCCGTAAAGCACGATCTGTTTACAGTTGCATTTCCACCCCTCAATAGAATGGGTGTGGGGGGGTGAAGCCATAACTGTGTCGCAACCTTGGATGCCAGAGCAATCAACACTTAGTATAGGTATTGCTACCCCCCCCCCCCGATACCCCTTGTGTATAATCCCCAAAGAAGATACCTGGCCCCAGATATTCAAAACTTTGCACTGGGTGCAAACCATTTGCGCAGGTTTAGTATGGGATTAACGTGGGTCTGCAGTATTCAAAAGGCCGAATAGCGCGCGCAAACTGCATTAGCGCCGGGCAGAATCATAATATATGGAAGGGGCAAACTGAACATGAATACAGGCGCAATACTATATTCAGCTACTAGCGCTGCGCTAAGTTGTTTTGCGCGACTTAGCACGGTACAAATTACTGCCCAAGAAAAGCTGGTCTTAACCCTTGGCAATCCTGCTTTGCATGACATTGTGGTTTTGCACGGCTTTGCGCGCAACCCTAACATATGAATATGACACATAGAAAAAGCCAGACGTGGAGGACACATGCTGCTCACTGATGCACCACAATGATGCCAACATCTGCCACCAGTCCCAGCCACGCCAGGCAGTAAGGGGGTAACCTGGCCCCCAGGGGACACCATGGTAGTGTGGCCATACAGCACACACCTGCGGACCATACGTCTGTGGTGACCAACAGATGCCAGCATATACATGCAGTACTGTGGGCATGACGGCTGTTGAGGGGAGGATGTATGGGTGGCCAGGCCTCACCACAGCCCAGGTGTGGCCACAATGCTGGGACACATCACGCAGTGCACATGGGCCAGTATTGGGAATACCCCAACACCAGTGTGCCCATTGGATCATACATGCCCCCCCCCAGCCACATACTGCACAACTGTACAAATGCCACAGCACACACAGACGGCCATGTATATGTCACTGTGAGCATCCCATGCCAGAGGTGCAGCTTCTGTGGGTCACACAACAGTGTAACAGTAATGTCCACTGTCAATACACCTGCAAGTTGGGCCTATCACTGTGTACAGTGCAGTGGTCATCACTGCCCTACATACTATAGGTATTGCTGTGTCCCTCGCACTACTGGCCCCCTGCTACTGTAGTGTCTGCTGTGCACTGTAGCATGACGTACAGTGTGACAGTTGCATGCAGCACCACCACCGCCACCACCTGTGCCTATGCTGTGTTGTCCCCTGGGGTGCAATATGCTATGCTGTACTATATACATGTAGCCTGCAGCTATCATCATGCACTGCCAGACTGACCTACAGGTGGTGCTGTGGGTGGACCCGGCCATCCCCTGTACTGCCAGACTCACCTACAGGTGGTGCTGTGAGACCCTGCAGTAACGCTGGGCAAACTGCATGCAAATCGGGGCATAATGCGATGCTAATGTGGATGTTTGCCCTGAGACTACCTAAGTAGGCTCATTTGCTTATCACTTTTGAATATGGAAGAATTTAGCACCAGGCAAACACGTTTGCACTGGGAAAATGGTTTAGCTCTGCGCTTAACCCGCGCAAACACGTTAGCACCGTGCAAACAGTTTCAGGAATATTATACTGTTTTGTACACTGTACTTTCACATGTGCTGCTCCCTGCAGCTGTACTGGGTCTACGCATTTGCTGGCACACACATTGGCCACATAGGTTACCTCTACCTACCTTCATGTCGCTGTGCACTGTGTTGCTGTTGTGGTCTGCACTTCCTGGTTGCTATATTCAGAGCTGTCTTATTACAGGGCTAAGTTTGCCCTGCACTCCCAGCCCAGTTTGCCCAGCCTCATTCCCATGCTATATTCAGACGCTGTTTGTCCCGGGCTATTCTTTTTGAATATAGCTTGCTTTTTGCTCTGGGCTAAGTTTGCCTGCCGGGCAGTGCTAATTTACCCCTGGTGCAAAGTTTTGAATATCTGGGCCCTGATATCCCGAGGGGGGGGGGATCCAAAACCATGCCCCAGAGCCTGTGCCACATCTTTCCAAAAAGCTGTTAATCTGAGTCAGTGGCATCCTCTTTGGGAGCATAGTCTTCAACACTTGTCAGTGCTGTCTTGACTGAAATGGGCCATAATGACTGGGGGATACAGCTTTAATATTCAAATATTTCACAGCTAGAATTATGTGTTTCTCTTATTGTAAGCATGGGTCTCTCTCTCTTGCTCCTTGGTCAAACACTGTAACTTTAGAAAGTATTCCTTAGGGATTATCCTATAACTTTCAGTAGGGTGTCTGCCTTGCTTTTACGGGGGTGTTGGGTGGGCGGGTATTAAAATGAAATGGATAGGCTGTGCGCCCATCTCTAACCAGCATTTTAGATGTAATCACTTCAGTGAGTTAAAAGGTAAATGACTGGATGCGGTGGTCCATGCGAGTGAGAGAAAGTCAGTATTTTTTTCCTGTGTGAGGAAAATAAACAGGGTTGGCAGAAAGCAGTGTCCAACTATACTTAATGGGAAAACGTGTAGAATTGATTCACTGCACATCTATGTGTGCTGCCGGCTCATATGAAATGCAGGGAAGCAGAAAAGGTCACACAGTGCCTCCAACAAGTTCCTCTGAATGGTGTGATTCATTTCATCTTTCAGGAGGGGATCCAGCAATTCTCCTGGGAGTTTAACACTACTCGCATTGTATCGAAGTGAGATTTGTGTTTGGCAGATTTTGAGATGACTCTGAATAACTAGTTAATAGAATTGATCTGGGTTCCAACGATCCAAAAGACCTGTGTGGTCAAAGGTTTTGTACAATCAATGGTTAAATACTCAAGGGAGATCTATTCAATATGCTATGCAGGATCTTTAAGTACTGTGTTTTGGCAGGCAGGTCAACAGACATTTCAGACAGAAAACAAAAGGCAGCCTATGTTTCAAGTGCATGTTTTGTGCCAGTTAATGGTCATTGTTGTGGCTCAAGGATTTATGAGCAGGGTTGCCCTCTGACACCATTTGGGTTCATTGTTGGGCCGCTTGGGATATGTCAGTCTTTAAAAATGAACAAAGAACATATTAGTGAAATGCAGGTCCCTTTTGTCACAGCCAGTTCTAGTGTCGGGCTTTGAAGACTGACACTGAAAATTCAGTGTCAAGGTCTGATAACCACTACCCACCTCAGCACACATTGAGCACGATTTTCAAATAGCCCTTAGAGTGGTACTAGGGCTGTGGCAAACTCCAGGTGAAACAGGGACCCTGTGCCCAATTTTATAAAAGGGAGGGTCCCTGCGCCAAAAACCCAGGAGTTGCCGCAGCTGCAGGCTTGTGCCAAGCATGTGGCTCACCTGCAGGAAGGGACACAGGGATCCCTCTGCCCAGTGCAATAGTAGAATGGCTGCAAAGGTGGGGGGAGGGTGTGTGTGACTGTGTATAGCAGGAGGGGGCCAACTAATAAGAATTGTAACACGGCACTGCAGAGACCAGCGAAATTGAGGAACGGCATTGGCTGAAAGGGGCCAGGTGACACCAACCGAGTGGTGATTAACCCACAGGTAACGCCTGCTCAGTTAGTACCACCTGTGGCCACCACAGCAGTAGAGGGGACCCGCCTGCTCCGTCACCACCCCTGCATGCCACCCGCAGCGCTCGCTAGCTGGAGGTGTTCATTGTTTAAAGCACTTAAGGAGCTGCCTAAGAACTGCGTGAGCAATCCGCTGTTGAGCACAGACTCGGCGTCTTTCCCCAACTTACCATACCCTTAGTTGTACCTGCTGTCCCTACAGAGAATTCTAGCTCTTTGCTAGATCCCTGGGCTCTTGGGCCTTTCAGCTCTGAGCCTTGTAGAGTGCTACTTGAGTGCAAGAGTGATTCAATGTAATGTGTAACATGGCACTGTTAAACCCTTGCCACTCTGCAAACTGTGTCTGTCTCCGTCTCTCCGTAGCGTCTCCGGCACTGGGGGACACACACCGGTAACATAGGCTCGTCGCCGCCGCAATGAGCCTATGTTACAGGCGATAATCACCTCAGCGTGGCTCTGCCGGATGATTAATGCCCGCCTGGTGGTTGGACCCCGGCTTTTCCCTCGGGCACCAACCCCTCAGCGTGCATTAACCACCGCAGAGCCTCTCTGTCTGTGATTAATGCTTGCTTACTGCTGCTCAAACTACAATTTTAAAATCTCATATAAGGTCAAATCCAGAACAAATGGTTTGATACCTTTTATTGGCCCAACAAGGATGTTACAAAAAGAACAAATAGCTTTAGCTTTCGGAACAATTAAGCTTCTGAAGAAGGACTTGTTGGTCGAAAGCTAAAGCTGTTTGTTCTTTTTGTAACATCCTTGTTGGGCCAATAAAAGGTATCAAACCATTAGTTCTGGATGTGTTCTTACTAGGACCAATACAGCATTAAACAGTTTGTTTGTCATATATGGTTAAGAAATTGAAATACCATGGAATACCTTTCTGTTTCAGTTACTGTATTTCAGGATTCTGAAACGAATGTAACTGGCACCTGTTGGTAATGTTTTTGCTCTTTGGGTCATGCAGCGTGATGTTTTTCTCCAGGATAGGAACAGGTTTAAGGCTAGGAGCTGCACAGGTTTTACATTTTTGTATATATTATTGTAAAACGAGTTATACACGTGTTTGCCAAGATGGTAGTTTACTGGAACACTTATGCATTATGGTGTGTAGTATGGGGAAAGTATGTTTTCGGTTATAAAGTCAGTGTTTGTGGATAACACGTGACATTTTCAGACTACAACGACAAGCAGTGAATCTGTGGCATGCCTCCTTAAACTCAGCCAAGCTGAACCGTTATTAATGTTGGTCCATGCAACAGATTTATGTTGCAAACTCATCCATAAGTGTAAGCCTGTGTAAAAAAATATCTAGGATGCTAAAAAAAAATGGAAGCAATTTACTGTAAGGACATTTAAAATACATACGTGCAACAACTAGTTACTGGAAAACGAAAACTGCTTTGCAGACAACATAGGTTTTGATTAGTGAAAAACAAGACAGATGAGAGGGAGCAGGTTGGAAGTATCTATGTATGTAGTTTGGCAGCACACATACACAAAGCATATAGACTGCATTATTAAATCTGTACAGTTTTGAGTGGGCCTGTTTTACAGATATAAGAAACATTTTGTTAAAAAAACAAGCCGATAAGTTGTGTTTAATTGTATTTTGTCAGTTACGACTGCAGAATAATTGTTTACTGCGGTGCATCTGATAGTGCACTGTGGAGGGTGGATTGTTCATTAATTATGGCTGGCTGCTTTGCTCATGACCCTGGCTCTCATACTCATCACTGTAAATTATATATATTACCCTCTTGGTTACCATTGATGCCAGACAAATCTGGTTGCTTTCTTTGACTGGGTAAACAGGGAACTAGGTCAGGGAAGGGCAGTAGATGTGGCCTAGCTGGACTTTGGCAAGGCCTATGACACTGTGCAGCACAGGAAGCTGACATCAGAATGGAGCAGTCTAGGGGTGGGATCCAAAGTGGAGAATTGGGTTAGAAACTGGTTACATATAGGAGAGAGAGTGTGGTGGTTAATGGTACTCTAATGATGGGAGAGTGACTGTCGGGGTGCTGTAGGGCTCAGTACTGGGGCCAGTCCTCTTTAGTGTCTTCATAAGTGACATTGCAGAAGAACTGGAAGGGAAGGTATGCTTTTTTGCTTTAGTGTCTTCATAAGTGACATTGCAGAAGAACTGGAAGGGAAGGTATGCTTTTTTGCAGACGACACCAAAATGTGTAATAGGGTGGACTCTCAGACGGAGATGGAGAGAATGTGTAGGGCTCTTGGGACACTCGAGGAGTAGTAAAGGACATGGCAGTTGAGATTAAATGCCAACAAGTGCAAAATCATGCACCGAGGGCATAGGAACCCGGGTCCTGAATATGGGGGTACTGAAAGTCACTAAGCAAGAAAGGGACCTTGAGGTTATAATATCTGATGACCTCAACGTGGCAGGGCCATGTGACAAAGCAATGGGTACGGCTGGTGGGATGCTGGGATGGATAGGGAGTGGTATCTCCAGCAGGAGGAGGGAGGTGGTGTTGCCAATATATTGCTCACTGGCAAGACCTTGCATGGAGTGTTGTGTCCAGTTCTAGAATCAGCATCTCAGAAAGGACATAGCCTGGGTGGAGACAGTCCAGAGGAGGTCAACTAAAATGGTGCAGGGGTTGCACCATAAGCCCAAGGAGGAGAGACTGAGTGATCTCAGCCTGTACACCCTGTAAGAGAGGAGCAAGAGGGGCATGATAGAGACCTACACGTTTAAGAGGGGTAAGAGGAAGTACTACAGGTACTTCATTAAGTAGAGTGGTAGACACCTCGAACAGACTGCCAGTGGAAGTGGTGGATGCGAAAACAGTATGGGGCTTCAAGCATGCATGGGATAGATATAGGGAAATATTTGTAAACAGACAAGGCACGGAGCATCTGGGCAGACCGGGCCAGCCAAGCAGTCCTTTTCTTTCTTTTTTTTGTAACTATCTTTTTATTAACAACTTTTGCGTATTCAGTGCATACAATGATACACAGGAGGTTCGGAGATGACAATAATTACAGTAACAAACTGTTGCTCTAGTGTAACTGTAGGCGATCCTTTTCTGCTGACAAATTCTGTGTTTTTACATTGAAGTTAAGGCATTTATACTGAGTATTTTCTTTATTAAATATTTTGCCATTACAGTTAGCTATAACAAAATATCATAAAGCTGTAGCAAACATTTTTGAAAACAGATCCATGGTTAAAAATGGTTTACAACTTCCCATAAAGAGAACTGCCAGTGGGCCAAAAGTATTTTATTTTAGAGCTGTAAAGCTTTGGGGTATTGTATTTTACCAAAACATTTGATAACTTGTTGAAAAACTTACAATATTTAAATCCTATTTGCAGTCTTTGTAAGAAAAATGTGTAACTTGGAACTTGCTGCCGTCTGAATTGGTTGGGATGGGGACAGTGGAAGGATTTAAGAGAGTGTGGGACAGACACGGGGTAAAATATGGGTGGGGGGAGAGGGTCATGACAATAGAGCAGCAAGAGAACACATTGGGGGAGGGGGGTGGCCGCAGTGAATTCACTGTAAGGGCTGCTACTCGAGCAGACTAGAAAGACTGATAGGCCTAATCTGCTGGCAATTTAGTATGTTAGTTATTAATTTGTGTATTATTTTTTGACTAAGTACTAAGGTACATTGCTATTGCTTGTCCATGTTAACCAGGGTCATTGCTGAAAATGGACATTAGTTGATCAGAGTTTGTTTTTATTTCCAGAAAACCAGTAAATTAAATGACAAAAAACATTTGTATAATTACAGAGTCCTAAACAACTGTTTACCATTTTTGAGGGATAACACAAAAACTTGGTGACATTTACACAATGGGCTTGAACACGCTGCAGTAGTAACTTTAAAGAGCACCTCTCCTGATATTTTTCTTTTTTTTTTTTTGCTTGCTTTGTTTATGCTCCCACACAGTCCCAACCCGCCAGTCCTTGGTCAGCTAATGTCTCTGATACCACTTGGTCTCACCCCCTACCTCCTTCCACAGTTCGTCCCAGGTGCAGGTGTCTGCCACTAACCCTACCGGAAGGGCCCCTCCTCCACAGACAGGGAGAGGAGATTAGTGAGTACGGTGCCCCTGGGGCAGATATGGGGGATGGAGGAGATGCACTCTGGGGACCTCAGCATGGGGGGACGAGCGGCCATCATCTGCTGGATCTGGACAGCCCATTTTTCTATCCACACCCACCCGTGTTGGTGCTGCTGCAGTGTACGTGCTGCGGGGGGATGCCTGGCAGTGCGAGCTCACCCACACTGCCTAGGACACCACTTCAATCTACCACCAGGAGCTGCTATAGAAGCGTAACGCACTCACCCACCCCACCCAACCCAGGAGGGAAGTGTCCAAAGGATGCTCTGAAACACCTCCTTGCCAGCATCTGCTCCTGTCATCCCAGGCTCGGTGCGTGAACCCAGGTTGCCAGCGTGCCAAGCAGACACACATTGCTTTGCACCATGGAGCTGGCTACCTCCGATATTTTTTCAGTTAAAAAAACATTAAACAGGTAGCTCCCTTACCTCATCTGGATCTCCTATAGGCTGTTTTCAGATTATTTTATACAGTCCCCAGATGAAGGGAAGGTATCATAATTTGCCCCCGAGGGACTAACCACATGATCCCACAATTGGGAAATTACATTTGAAAAAGATGCTCCATTCAAGTGAATGGAGCGCACCCCCCACGTTCGACCTATAAAGATGTCACAAAACATTGGAACACGGGGGGCAGATCGGAGAGTCAGGAAGTGGAGAGAGATCGTGTCGCCAGCCTCTCAGAGCAAATTAACATCCCTTCCCTTCCTCTGGAGGCTGTATAAAAAAAGAAAACTGAAATTATCCTGGAGGAGCTCCCAATTAAGTAAGGGAGCTCCTTGTTTAATGTTTTTGACATTGAGAAAGGTGTTCTTTAAAACAACTTTTGTTTATACATAACTTTTCTATTCTTACAGATTTTGACCCCACATTTTCAACATAGCTGTTTTGTACTCAACCTGATAAACTATGTTGGTGATATTTTTCCAAAGGCCTTCACATGTGTTTTTGCAGTCTCTCTGCGAAATCACTTATTGGATGAAATGTAAAAAATCGCATCTGTCTTGATCATAAGGTGCGGTAATAAAAAGACTGTAGAAAAAAATTGGCATCAATATCTCAAAAATAAAAAGGTTGTGAAGAAATGCTAAAATTCTGGGTTTACTCCAAACGTTACCATTTTTCTAGATTTTTGACCCCAAATTTCGTACATAGCCTTTTGTTTACTCCACCTCATGAACAAGAGAAGTGTAAGTTTTTTTTTTCCGTATTATTCTTTTTATGCTACTTGGGGCCATGGCAATGGAGGCTCCCATCTGACCACTGCCGCCACCCCCTTCCACTGTCCTATGCCTTCCCAAGGTCCTGGTAGCAAGGGCACCCCCATAGTTTTGCACCCCCCACCCATGGTAGGGTCATGAGAGGGAGGTCCGACCTCCCCCCCACCCAAAGCACATAATCCAGTTTCCTCACTCTGGGTTTCCTGGTGATGTGGTGGGTGGAGGTGTGGCCAGCGGGTGTCATACGCCCTTGCCATGCCCATTTGTTTTCCTCCAGTTATCTCCTATTAGCTCCCCAGGGTCATGGCAGCACGGTTATGCACATGCATGGAGGTGCATGTGCACCCCAGATCCAGCGACTCGTGTTCCACCCACCCCAGCCTAATACCTGGTCCCACATCTGCACAACAAAGTGCCATAGAAGAGCTATCTCCCACACCCAGGAGAGGAGAGCTGCCTGCTGGCCTCTCAGTCCTTTTTCTGGCCCTCTCCCTTTGGCCGACCTCTGGCAACCTGAGCTCGTTCCTGAACTCGGGTCGCCAGCATGGGAGAGGTAAGGTGCTAAGCATCTCAGCCCTCTGTGCCACTGGGCTGGCTAAGTGTACGTTTTTAGAATTCACTCCAAAACATGTTTTTCTAGTCACTCCAAGAAATCACCTTTCCAACAGGATTTATCATAAAGGTGGAGTAATAAAAGATAGTATTGAAAATCTGGGGCCTAAATCTCAAAAAAAACAACAAAGTTATGAAGAAACATTGAAATTCTTCAATGTTTACTCCTACCTTTGCTATTTTACTAGATTTTGACCACACATTTTCAACATAGCCATTTGTGTACCCTGAACAGGAAGTGTCATTTTTCAAATCCTACTCATAATGTAGCAGTATTTTTACTGTTTGAACCAGCATTTTCTTTTTTCTTATTTTTTGTTGCTCATCTTTATTGCCTTACCTCCTTGGCTGGGGGGGTGGTGGTCCTATGGTTCCTCCCTGCATCTAGTCCAATCCCGGTGGCCCCTGCACTGACCGCAGTGCCCGAGCTGCCACCCCTTCACCCTCTCACCCTTCTGGCTGCATCTTGTTCCCCTACAGTGTGGAAGACCACCTGGGGAGTTGGGACTAGAGGGAGCTACATAAGGGTGCTTGGTGCAGCGCTGTGGGGGTAGACCATCACTCGCACCTGAGGATTGGGGCTGGTTTTTCCTCCCTTTAGTCCACTTCACAGCACGGGCATGCAATGATGCCAGTGACATAGTGGTACATGCTCCCATGCACCATGTGACAGACGTCTGCCATGCCGACCCATTCTTGCTTGATGACTCACCTTAGACCCCAGTCACTGCTAGGAGCCAGCACATGCGTGGGTATCACCCCTCACCCTCCCCGGAGGAGGAGAGCAGTCCCTGGGATGCTCACTCCACCTCCCACCCAGCTGACCATGACGACCCAAGCTCCTTCCTGGACCTGGGTCATCAGCGTGGCACGAGGCAAGGCGTCTAGCGCCTCAGCCCTCAGCACCACTGGGCCAGCCTTGAACCAACATATTCAATATAATCATGATTTACCCCCAATGAATGAACATGGCAGCTATCATTAATATAAGACAAGGCCTCCCTGAGGTGGCTTACTACCAACTCATATCACGCATTGCTTTATCTACCAATTGTATAGGTCTTAACCACTCATTAGGTAACTATGTCGATAGCTCTGCCCTGTTTTAGCTACCAAATGTATAGGCATTAACCAGTGCTCATTGTACTTATACTCTGTATGATTGCCCACCAGCGTTTGTTCTATGTATGTACTGTACGAATGTCTATGTTTTATTCTGACGTGGAGCCTTTGGAAATGAGTCTATGACTCAAAGGGTTGTAATTCCGATTTACTAAATAAATAAATAAATAAGTAAATACATTATCAGCTCCCCTCCAAAATCTGTTTTCACAGTCATTCCACAAAACAATGTTTCAGGTAACATTTTATAAATGACAGACACCTGTCATGTTCATGTAATAAAAACTAGTATTTTGAAAATTTAAGGTCCCAGTCTAAGAAAATAGCAATGTTGTATGTGAACCTCTTTGTTTCGCAATCATGATGATTTCACTATTATAATATGTGTTATTCATTTGTTAATTGTAACCTCTGCGTTAGCAATGCCCAACACCTACACAGCAAAGACGAGTAAGAAAACATTTGGCATTGACAAATGCTTGTTGAAATTTCAGGTGGGCCTGTGTTCTTCAGTACAGTATCCCAGATGCCTGGGGTGGGCTGAAAATTTGTCATCAGATTAGCCTATTTTCAAAACTTTCAGGTGGCTATTGAGGGGATGATTGTGCATGCAAGGTGCTGAGATGAAACACCGCCTATAGGCTGCACACTACGAAATCCTCAGGAAGAAGATATATTTCTGTATCACTTATAGAATACGTTTACTTCAAAATACTTTGAGAGGGAAGTATGACTGGAACAGGGAGAGGCAGTGGTGTAGCTAGCAAAATGACATCTGCAAGCCAGATAACTTTAGTGTCATTTTGCCACCCCACCCCCATGGTATGCATTCCTATATTTGTTACCCAGACCCCTCGTTCATCACATATTGCACTTCAGGAACTGCATAATAAGAGCAAAAATATGCAGCAGTACATAGCTGTATACTTTTAAGCTTGTGTTCATTTCTAAAAAAACATCACTAATATAATAACGAGGCTGTGTTTTCCCCTAGGGGAAGCTGGTTATAACTGCGTTTAGGAGCCAGATTCCCCTCAGAGAGTGTACTTGCACTGCTGCAGCTCAGCGTGATTAACTCCCAGCTTGTGCGGAGCTCAGGTTGTGGCCTGCTTCATGCAGGAGGCAGAAGGGGGTGTGGTATTAATGTGAGGTGGTGGAAGAGTCTGTGGATAGAGTACCTTCCTCCACTGAACCAATCCGCATGTCCTGTTAAGTTTAAGTGCCCCGAGGGGCTTAATTGTCAGACATCAAAGCAAGTGCAGCTGGAGGGGTTTATTAAAGCACCCCACACCAAGGGCAACCATCTTTTATTATTTATAATTGCTGGTCAGCAATTTTTCCCCAACATTGACTTTGGTACTGTCACACACACATACACAGTGTCTGTCACAGACACACACACACACGCACACAAGGTCTCTGTGAGAGATTCTACTCTTTTTACAGTTGGTCTTGTCTTTTTTTTTGTCAAAAAATTATACGTTTCCTTTTTGTGGAGCATTGTTTTTTCTGTATTTAGGTCACTGTGGCTATCGGAATTTATTCCTACCTACGTTTGAGACTTTTTGGCCGTTCTTCCTGGGAGTTGTGCTGCGCAGTTTCAGAATGGTAGGATCAACTGGATATTTGTTAAAATTGCACAAATCCAGTTTTGTTTTGTAGGGAAAAAAACAACAAACGAGTAGGTGTCCCGGTGTGGCAGCTCATTGCTTAGTGGGATGAGAAGCCGCCATGTTTGTTGCACTGTTTTGCCTAACTACAAGGAGTGTAGAGCCAATCAGGATGCGGCTCTTATTGGATTGATCTGGCGTTATAACGGCAAATTATAACTAGCTCAGGCTATGGGAAAAATTGCTGGCCAGTCATTATATTCTTGTTACGCACACCACCCCATGTATTATTCTATATATTATAACACCATTAGAGGTGGATGTCAGGCAGGAGTAAACAAAAGCAGTGGCCAGGATGCCAAACGGCCATTCGCTCTCCAATGTACTTGTAAGCCATGGCTTACTTGGCATTTGCATTCCTACAGCCATGGGAAGAGGAACTACAATAGTTAGCCAGAAATGCCTGATTGGTGAAATAAAATGCAATGTAACCTTTTGGTCCATAATTTATTTTTAGATACCTCTTTTGTTTCCTTGCCCCATCTCCCATAGTGGCTCCCTTCTAGTTTGCTTTCATCTTCATTTCCTTCGGCTCTCAGATGATAATCCTCCTCCTGCATACTCTTTCCCGAGATCCACCCTGTGGTTCACCAGCACTACAGCATTATGGTGAAGTTGGCATGTTTGTATGGAGGAGTGGAGTGGAGGAGCTTGTGGATGATGTTGAGCTGGCAGCTGCAGGGCCAGTATGGAATTGCTTTACAACCACACTCTAAACACTGGTGGCATGCCATGTTCCAGCCATAGGAGTGCTTTTGGGATATGTGACACATTCACTGTTGGCCACTAGGGGGCAGTTAAGCAGTGAGAGATAATGCTACTCTCTCCCCAATGTTATATATGTCTAAGCAGACTGTACCACACTGATCTGCTGACCCAACTAGTATCCCAGCAGTGAGCTCATGGCCACAGTGCCCAGTTAAGTGAGCAGAGTTACAATTTAACGTTTATATTATTTGAGTTTCTTCTGTCATGTTCTCTTAAGGGGGTCTCAGATGCTTGCATTTTCAGGTACTGTATCCTGGTGCTTAATTGTGGAACTGCAGAGAATAAGGGGAAGTCTAATTGCACTAAATGATTTCATTAAAGAATCAGAATTGGGTCAGGAGTTTTGACTAAATCTGTAAGTAAAAGAGTCTGTGACTTGGGATCATAACGAGCAATTGTAAGAGGAAACTTTTAAGGGAGGTAGAATGAGGTATAACTTCTCACAGAGAGTGGTGGGACTTTGGAACTCACTTTCAAGTAATGTAGTTAACCAGAAAAGGCTAGAAGCATTTAAAAAAGATATGTATGTATATTTATGGGAAACAAATGTTGCAAGATGTTACCTCTGAGAAGTTGGGGTGTGGTTCCGATGCGGGATGAGTCTTCTTCCATCCTGTTTTTGTGTATGTCCCTGTTTTCTTCACATATGAACTGCTTTAATTAATGGACCTTTTGAAAACAGGATCTTTCGTGCTTTTAAGAAACTTTTTTATTGGGGAATGCACATCTTCAAGGGGAGTGGGGGTCCTGTCTTCTGTACTGAGCTTAGATAGTTAATGATCAGTGAGTTCATCCTTTAAACTGATGCACGCACAGCGAAGCCATTTTTGAAACTCTGGCCTTTTATGTTAAATGAATGTTCAGGTCCTCACAGTAGTTGACAAAGGCCTTTTAAGTTTAGAAGGGTTACCCTTGTCCATTTTAGTGGTCACTTCAAATAGCTGTGATCAAACATACTTAAAGCAAAACCTATATCAAGGTTTTGTTTTCAACATCTCCGCATGCTCCCCAGCAAAAGCCTGGAATTGAGATCGTTTCTGAAACACAGTTAACACTGCTACTGAGTCACACAGTAAACTAGTTTTTGTAACTGGCTGGCTTTCAGAACATGTCTGTGGAACCTATATGACAAAATGGTTTCAATTGTTGAAACCTGCAAATTTATTCTATTGTTTTTCAAAGCTGGTGTACTTAAGGAAAACATTAAAGAGAACTGTCAGTGGGGGCTGCATGACAACTGTTGTATTTTTATCATGTATATTAGTGTATATAATTGCTGTCATGTTTAATTTTTCAAGCCTGTAACAATTGTATGCTTTTTATATTTTTTCCCATGTGTCCCCGACTCTCCCTGCATTGTGTTTGAGACCATAAAAAATTCCATCTAAGCACCTTCAATAGTGGTTTTGTTAGAAATCTCCCTTTCATCTTGTAAAAGGAGTGCAGATTGGTGCTCCCCTGTTACTTGCGTTAGGGCCATTATCATTTTCTTTGTTTAATAAAAGATACATTCTGTCCCATTTAATTCTTTTGAGTCTTCGCTTTGCTCATTATCGCTCTTTTTATTCATGGTAATTTTACCCTATAATTTATTTAATAATCTCGCTGTGAGTAGGGTATACTGCACTAGATGACAGGATGCAGAACACTCCCCACAGGGTGCTAATTTTGTTTTCTTCAGTAATTTGTGATGGTTTGCTAGCCAGAGGAGTGGGTACTGCACTTCACCTGAAAGGATTCTATAGTGTGAACTGAAGCTTCACTAAGTTGCTGTAAGGCCTTTCATGTGGTGTAACAATTTTAAAAGGCAACTGATTTTTTTTTTCCAATTCAAAATAGAGGTATAATATTATATGTTACTACCCAAGTTCCTACTTTAAGAATATTATAGGGAAGGGCTGTGCTGGGTGCCTTGCATCCCGCCATACTGGCAAACCAGGTTTAGGAATGAACCTGGGGTGTTTGGGGGCTGGCAGGAAAGGGAGGATTGCACGTCCATAGGACAGCTCTCCTCCCTTGGGAAGGGGGGGGGGACTGCATATCCCCCAGCTTGCCTGCTGCCTAGAGGAATCTAGGTGTCAGCATAGTGGGGCAGCACAGGAAGGGACCCCATGCCCAGATGCCTGGAGTGTCTCTGTGAAGGCTGAGTAAGTACATGTGTCATTGTACGTGCATGGGCCCAGTGGGGGAAAAAACCCTTTGACCATAGCACAGTGACAGCCCAGTCTGTCACAGACCCCACACCGATGACTGGGTGCCTCTGATCCAAGGTCCTTAAGGCAGGACCAGTGGAAAAAGTAAGGCCCAGAGAAGTTGGGTGACGGGGCAGGAAGACCGGTCCAGCTTGGGGGGGCAATCGGAGTGCTGAAGGAAATAATCAGCTTTGTGGAAAAAAAGACTAATGTAGGAATTCCCAGAGAAACAAAAAGCTATAATTAAGAACATATAGAACTATTAACTTCCTTAATACATACTATACATTAATTAATATTGTGCTATAACTTGCAGTAGAGAGAGACCTGTAATTAATTCACAGGACTTTTAATTTAAGTACATTTACTGTACTCTTGCCTTTTTTTTTATATTGTCTTTATTGTGCATATTTCGCCGTTGTTACATATACATAGTGTTAGTATTATACTGAAGATGCATGCACTGTTTTTTCTTTTTATGGATATTGACTTTGTACAATTTACTTCTGATCGATTGCCTCATACAGTTACTTGTCGTTCCACTACTTTCATTTAACAGCAAGATACTGAAAGATGTTTTTTCAGAAAAAACAAACTACGGGAATATAACTATCAACTTTAAACTATAACGTTTGTACCTGGTTATGTCTCCTCGAGCCTTCCTCCCCTTCTTCTCTTGTGGGGCATCATGAGCCCAATTGAGGGGGACTGATTGGTTCTTGTCCTCGTATACCCTATTGTGGGTTTCTCCAGGTAGCCCGGCCGTCATGGTCGTTACTACCTACTTGTCTTGTACCTGTGTACGGGTTTCTTATAATTACCTCTTTCTGTTTCTGTGTTGGCTTGTCTCCCCTTCCCCCAATCTGTTGAGGTTCTTAGAGATCCTTTGTCTTTCTGTTATAAGGGTGTATCCTTCTTTCTAGCCTTAGCTAGTATCCTTTACTCTCCTTTTCAGAACATCACTCCATCAGTAGTACACATTTCATCCATCTAAGTATTTCTCTGTTCTGTTCCGCATTGCACGTGAGTCTTTCCATCTCCTGAATTTCATTTATTTTGCTTACCCATTCTTGGACTGTGGGGGGTCCTGGTTCAACCATTTCGTTGTAAAGGTTTTTCCAAGTGCTGTTATGCATATTGCCCATAGGTAATGTGCATTGGCTCCCCTCAGTTCTCTGAGTGTAAGTCCCAATATGAGATGCTGTGCCATTAATGGGGTGGTAATTTGAAATAGGGTTTTCAGTTTTACTTTACTATCTCTTAGAAGGGTGACTGGTACTGGGCAGTCTAGGAATACATGCGTGTGTATGGCCTTACTCTTCCCACACTGTCTCCAGCAGCTACTATCCTTGGCTCCTGTCCAGTGTACTTTAATGTGTGGGGTTATGAAATATCTTGCTTTGATTTTCCAAGCGAATTCCTTCCATCTAGGTGCTGATGTTGTTTTATGTGTATAGAAACATAGAAACATAGAATTTGATGGCAGATAAGGACCGCTTGGCCCACCCAGTCTTACCATTTCCCTGCCTACTGGATAAGCTGCAGATCCTAGTTAACCAGCAGCCTACTTCTTTCTACCCCCACCCCCTAGAATTGCCTTATGACTGCCCCATGCATGCTTGAATTCCACCACTGTTTTTGACTCCACGACCTCCTCCGGAAGGCCATTCCATGCATCCACAACCCTCTCTGTGAAAAAATACTTCCTTAAATTACCTCTGAGCCGCCCCGCCTCTATCTTCAAATTGTGCCCCCTTGTTCTTGCACACCTCTTTTTTTGAAAGATGCTACCCTCTTGGACTTTGTTGATTCCCTTGAGGTACTTGAAAGTTTCTATCATGTCCCCCCTCTCCCTTATCTCCCATACCTTGTCCCATTCCTGTTTTGACATGTGAAACCCTGCCTCTTGTTCCCACTTATCTGTAAGATGCTTAACTGCATCTTCGTTTGGGGTGTTTAGAAATTGATATATTAAGGAAATAGCTCCTTTGCTCGTGTTAATGTTTAGGAGTTGTTCCAGTGTCAGGGGTCTATCTTCCTCCAGTTGCTCAATATATTTCCTTTTTTGAGTTTAAATATAGTTTTGAATTTGTAAGTATCTATATCTATCTGTCTCTGCCCAGGTAAAGGTCTGCTTGCATTCTTCAAATGTGAGGATGTTATCTCCCCTCATCAGTATCTTTGCGTGATTCAGACCCTTATCCACTTGAATGTTATACCTTGGGTCTCCCTCCTCTGACATGAACTCTTTTTTCCACTACCACCAGGCATATTTCCGTTTTTCTTGTCTTACCCTGTGGTGGACTTGGAATTTCTCCAGGGCCTGTAATGTGACTTTTAGCGCCTTGAATTTACAGCCCTTGATCAAAAGTGTTGGCTTAGGTTGGAATAGTATTGATTCTAGTGGTCTTTGTGGCCATTCTGCCCCTTCTATTACCTTCCAGTGCATTACTTGGTGTGTATCCCTCCATTGTAAAGACCACCTAATCTGCGCTGCTGCCCAGTATGCACTTATATTTGGGACTGCCCAACCCACCGAGCTCTTATTAGCCTGCAGGACACTTTGTCTGACTCTTGGTCTTTTATTAGCCCGTATGAATGTTTGCAATTGCTTTTGTTCACCTTTCAGCCATGTTACTGAGAGAACAACTGGGGCACATTGGAACAGGTACAGAAGTCTGGGCAGCAGGTTCATTTTAATTGCCTGTATTCTTGCATGTTGTGGGAGTGGGAGTAAGTCCCACCTCGCTTTGCCCTGGTTTATTGTTTTAGTAGGGGTATGTAATTATTTTGGAATATGAATTGGTTTGTATTTTGCAATGTGATCCCTAAATATTTCATCATACACATTGTTCCATTTCATAGGGTATTGTTTTTTAAATTTCTGTGTGGGGGCGTATTGGAACATGAGTATTTCATTTTTGTTTTGATTAAGGGTATTCGCCACTATTCTAGTGAAGTCACCTATGATCTCCATAAGTTTGGGGATCGAGGTATCTGGGGATGTTAGGAAAAGTATAATATCATCTGCATATAATGCTATTTTTTGTACCCTGTTAGCTATGCAGATTCCCCTAATCCCTTGTTCCTGGCGTATTTTCTGCACCAGTGGTTCTAAATGTATGGCGAACAATAGGGGAGATAGTGGGCATTCCTGTCTTGCACCCCTTCCCAGGGTTATCCTTCGTGACATGTAGCCATTTGCTCTGATGTAGGCCTGTGGGCTTGTGTAAATTTTTCTGATGATGTCTGTAAACCCTGTATTGAAGCCAGACCTGGAAAGGACCCCATACAAAAAGTGCCAATCTACTTTGTGAAATGCCTTTTCGGCATCTAAACTCATAATTACAGCTTTATGTTTGTTAACCCTGAGATGCTCTATTATATGCATTGCCCTTCTAACATTATCTGCCGCTTGCCTTCCGGCCACAAATCTTGTGTGGTCGATATTAATTATTTTAGGGAGGATTTGGTCGAGGTGTCTGGTGTATATGGATGTAAAAAAATGTATAATCCACGTTTAAGACTGAGATTGATCTGTACGATGTACAGTTACTGAGGTCCTTCCCAGGCTTGGGCAACACTGAGATCATCACCTGCTGCCAGCTTGGTGGTGCCTTCCCTCCTTCTCTGGTCTCTTCCCCATATACTGCAAGAAGAATGGATGTTAGTTTCTCTTTAAATTTGTTGTAGAATTCTGCAGGGAGGCTATCAGTGCCAGGGCATTTCCCTGTCTTGCTAGCCTGTATTACCCCTTGGATCTCCTTCCTTGTTATGTTTCCTTGCAGTGCTTTGTTCTGCTGCTCTGTAACCTTTTTCAGATTCAGCCCCTGAAAAAAGTGAGTCAGCTGAGTTTTCTCATGTTGTTGGTTTACTTTATAAAGGGTCGTGTAATATTCCTCAAACATTTGCAAGTATGTCTGTTGTTCTGTTTACATGATCTACTATTTTTCTTTACATCCACTATTTTTCTTTAATCCACTATTTTTCTTTAATCCACTATTTTCCTTTACTGTAACCACCTCATGATGTAACTCACAATGCTTCAAATGTTCCTTATGTCCTTGTTCATTCTTATGTAACCCCTAGATGGCGCTATCCCAGGGGCTACTACCCCTGCCTGATTTGCCACTAACAGGTTGAGGGGCCTGGATCCAATGGCGGGTGCCTCCACCCAGAGGTCAGGGTTTGCAATAGTTAAACTAACTTGGTCACAGCCCTCTGGGACACTGCAACCCCCCTTTCTTCCCACTAGTGGCCCACACAATATATCAGAATTACCTTCACAGTATACACTTACCCCCAGGTCTAGTTCCGCACTGGGACCTCCTGTGAAATGAGATACAGTCAACAGTCACAGTACAGTACTTTAACATAGACAAATACCTCAGGCAGTATAACTTTGCTGAAACAAGCAGCTCTGATTTATTTAGGGGATATAACAAGGACAGGGAAATCAGGTTAATTAGGCTTATCACTCTAATAATCTACCTATGGCTCTGTGCACAGGCCTATCCCTATCAGTTACTGTCCCTAGGTACCCAAGCCCTAGTGGCTAGTCCAAACCGTGGCAGCTGGTGGGGCCCTTTCACACACAGAGAAAGGAGAATTAAACAGTCAGCAGTACAGTAATTCCATTTGGATTTAATGTGGCAATTCAACAGGAGTGACCTGAATTAGTACTCACGACCTCCAAATAAGATAGGGTCCTTCAATGTCAGCAGGGCTCACTTGAGGTACACAAACCTCTTCACACATCCATATAAAAGAAAGCACTATACCAGGCAGGCTGCATCTGTATCCCGATCGCAATTACTGCACAATACCGGGAGAACACACAGCAGATTCAGTTCTGACAGACAGTGCAATTTTCAGCAATTCTTCAGTCTTTACAGGGTGAGCCTGGTTTCTACTCTTCAGAGATCCTTTGATTCTTTTCACAGGACGGATTCAGTCCTAACAAGCTGCAGACGGAACTCTGGGCCTTACACACGTTTTGACTAAAACTGCACACTGAAAAGCACAGGCTCCTTCCTTCTTCACTGCCAAAGCTCAACTGAACTCCAACCCACAAAAACCGGCACTTCCTTTGAGTTCCTCCCAGTTCTTGACTGGATTGGCTGTCACTCACAATAGACTGCTGCTGTTGGTCCAAAAGGCACTGAAGTCTAAACTACATCTCCCAGAGTCACTGCCCATACAATCCTCTTGTGGCTGGCTCAGATTATGAGTCCAAGTTCTGATTCGTCCAAGGCACCATTTTAGAGCTAGCTTCCCCACACTGATTGGTCCAGTTCAGCAGTTCAAAACTAGAATGGGGAACTAGCAGACAGTTCTGACTGCAAAGAAAGCAGGTTAGACAAACTGTAATTTCATTATTACTCTAAATAATTTCTGGCAAACAGTTACATCTTTCAGATAGGTTCCTTTGCACTCCTAGTGACTGCAAAATGGAGTGAATTGGCAGCAGTTCGAGTGGTACTCAAAGAGAAACACACAGTCCCCATACAAACTAATTATGTCTGCAAGCAGACAGCTCTTAAAGAGACAGTACCAGAGGTTCTAAAAACACTCACTGATAAATGGCTTAAATGCCAAACACCATTCAGGCTTGGAGCATTCAAGCAAGCTCCTGGAAGTCTTTTGGGAACCCCCATTTGCAGGGGGGTTACACTTATAACTTGTATTGTTATCCTGGGTCTCCCCTGAAAAAGGGGCCTTCGGGGCTCAGTGGGCCTACCTGGTCAGCAAAATTTAATAAATAAATGATAAATAAATAAATAAAATTTTGCCCTGTGACAGGGTGCCTTATGTTGGGTATGTGTGCTTTTGCTCATCTGACCCTGAACCAGCATGCAAGCAGTTTGATAGATCTAGTGCCTCCCTCGTAATATCTTTGTTTCATAAAATGGAGATTTTTTTCAATTTTGTAATCCAGAAGTACATTTAACTGTTTTTCAAGCTTTTAAGTTCCTTTCCTCTCTCCCTGTCTCTGTGTTGCTGCTGCAACGTTTCTATACTTTGTATGTGACTCTCTATATTCCGTTGGTTCTCCTCTCTTTGCTTACACCTGGCTGCAGCTATGGCTATAAGTCTTCCCAGTAGAATGGCCTTGGCTGTGTCCACAGGATGCTTTTTGTCACCTCAGTATTGCTGTGATCCTCTATTGTTTGGTCTATTAATATTGGGATTTGTTCTCCAACTTCTCTATCTTTGAGGAGTGCTAAATTGAGTCTCCAGAACAAGGTCTTCGGGGTGGTGGGTAGTTGGAATTCTAAATATACTGGGGCATGGTCTGAAACTCCTATTGTTCCCACCTTGCATCCGACCAATTTTTCTAAGTCTTCCTGTGCCATCAAAAAGATGTCCAGGCGGGAATACATTTTATAGTAGTTCACTTTAGTTGCTTCTTACTGGATTGCTAGTTTAGGAATGACTGGACACCTTAAGTAACTTCTAACAGCTCTGAGGTTTATTCAACAAACATTCACCAGATACATCAGCAGGCCTCAGCAGAACTACTACTACAAGTTGTTCGTGCACTTTTTAAAAAAACAGTCTCCACCCAAGACATACCACTAGCCCAGAACTGCAGGGGGATGTGGACTAAACCATTCTACATTGTTACTAGGGTAAGTTACCATATACTGCATCACCTCTTCTAGTAAAAGAAAGCAATTACATTGATTTTGGTTTGCATATCAATGAAAAATCATTACCAAGCACTATTAACATAACGGTTGAGTCTTGCTTTGAGATGTGTTAGGGTCTAAAGTCACTGGTACTGAACTCTGTTGAAATAAGTCTTTACCACTGACTTAAGTCATAACAAAATCTCTGAACCTCTCAGGAACTTTGAGCAGACGCTGTCTTCTGGTCATTTGAGTAGACTGCACACTGGGTACAGCCTAAGGACTTTCTGGCAAAGTGTCATTGAAAATAACAGGTTCCTTTTCAGGTTGCTCATACTCTTGACAAGTGTCCTGTTCCTGGCTATTGTCCCTGGATTTCACCGTTTGTGACAGTACTGATTCAGTTGACTCATCTGCTTGATGCTGTTCAGCCTCGAAAGCGACTGTTCAGTCTCTCTTCAGGTGTCTCCTTTTCCTGCGGTATCTCTGTCCTGCAGGTGTAATGACACTATAGGACCTTGGCTCATCATGGATTCTTTCAACTGTAGCAGGTTTTCACCCACTAGAAGTCTCCATGCATACCTTTTCCCCTACTCTGAATGGAGTAAGTGGAGCTGCATTCCTCTTGTAATGCCGTTTCTATCTTTTCTGTAGCCTTTTAAGACGTTTATGTGCATCCTGAGGTATTTCAGATCGCAATGCCCTTGCATTTGCAGGTAATGTTGTCCTCAACATTCTGCCCATTAACAACTGAGAAGGTGTACAGTTCAGTCCTGTGACTGGTATATTTCTAAGACTGAGCATTGCGAGATGTGGATCTGTCTGATCTTGCATAGACTTCAGAAAGATTCTTTTTACTGTCTGGCTCATTCTTTGGCTAAACCGTTAGATTGTGGGTATCCTGGGCTGGAATGAGTTATTCCGAATTCCCACAACTTTGCAAATTGCTTCATTTCATGACTTGCAAATGATACATGATCTGCTACCACTTCTTTTGGAATTCCATGTCTTGCAAATACAGCTTTCAAGTTTTGCTTTAACTGTAGCTGCTGTCTTGTCAGGCATTCTGAGAACCTCAGGGTATTTTAAAAAAGTAGTCCACTACTATTAGGTAGGAGTGTCCCCTAAAGTCAAATATTTCTGCACCAAGCTTTAACCATGGCATGTCAGCTATTTCATGTGGACACACTGGCTCTTTATGGTTGCTGGGTAAGAGCTCCTGGCAAGGTCCGCATGCTTCAGCCATCATTTCTACTTCTCAATTCATGCCTGGCCAATACATCACAGCTCTGGCTTGTGCCTTCAACCATTGTATTCCTTGATGTGCTGCATGAAGTCTTCATAGCATATCTGTTCTCAGCTCTTTGGATATGATGATTCTTTTACCCACCATTATGAGTTCATTTTCTATGTATATATTGTGTCTCATGGGCCAATAGTGCTGAAGTTTAATGTTGACTTGTTTTTTCCTGTCAGGCCATCCTTTGAGGTGCATTTCTTTAAGCAATTGTAGATCACTGTCCCTCTCTGTGGCCTGTTTTAGCCTCTCTAACATGCTGTCAGGCAGCATCTCTGTTGCTTGGATTGAATATATGACTTTTTCACTACTTAGATCAATGTCTTCCTCTGCCGGTTTTCTTGGTACTGCCCTGGACAAGGTTTCTGCAATCAGAACCTCTTTTCTTGGAGTATATATTACCTGTATGTCATATTTCTGTATCTGTAACAGCATCTGCTGCAGTCTTGGTGGAGCCTTTCCAATTGGTTTGTTAGTATGGATTATAGTGGCTTGTGATCTGACTGTATTTTCACTGACTTTCCGTAAACATACTGGCGAAATTTCTGGAGAGAACACAATCACTAGCAACTCTTTTTCTATCTGTGTGTAGTTTCTTTCAGCACTGGACAATGACCTAGATGCATAAGCTATTGGTCTGTTTCTCCATAATAGACAAGCACCTAGTCCACCCTTAGATGCATCTGCTTGGATTTCAGTGTCCTCTTTTGGATCAAAGAATGTTAATTCTGGTGCAGAAGAAATAGTCTCTTTAAGCGTTTGTAAGGCTTCTTCCTGTGCTGGCTGCCACTGCCACTTGATATCTTTTTTTGAGTAGCTGCCTTAGTGGTGCAGTGAGGCTTGCTTCATTTGAAATGTACTGCGCCAAGTATCGAGTCATTCCTAACAGTCTCTGTAGTACTTTTTTGTCTTTGGGAGGGGGCATCTCGGCTGTTGCTTCTACTTTGGCTTCATTGGGCCGTAGCCCATTTTTGGTTATGATATGCCCCATGTATTTCACCTCACTCCCCAAATACTGTACTTTGTCACTATTGAACTTAACATTGAGTTCCACTGCTCTGTCCCATCACTTTCTTCAGAATATTGTCATGCTCTTCCTTGGTAGCTGCGGCTATAAACATGTCATCAGCTATTACAAAAACACCTGGTATGTCCCCGAAATGTTCAGCATTTCTCTGCTGGAATACTTCACTTGCAGACCTTATTCCAAAAGGAAGTCTATGAAATTTGTACCTTCCCCGTGGACTGTTGAATGTACATAGGTCTTCAGATTCGTCATCTAATTTGATCTGCCAGTACCCATCTTTTTCATCTAGAATTGTAAAAAAACCTTTTACCGGCAAGCTTACTCTGAATATCCTCCAGTGTGGGGATAGAGAAGTGATGTCTTTTGATAGCTTTATTTAAGTCTCTTGGGTCCAAACACACCCTGATCTCACCATTTTTCTTTACGGTAATTACAAGGCTATTTACCCATGTTGTAGGTTTTCTTACCTTGCTAATCACCCCGAATTGCTCCAGTTGTTCCAGTGTCTGTTTTAGTCTGTCCATGATTGCATATGGGACTTTCCTGGACCCATGTATCACAGGAGTAACGTTTGGGTCAGTATGTATGTGGTAAACTTCTGGGAATTCTCCAAGGCCTTCATACACTGTTTTATATTGTGCAAGAAGTTCCTCTTTTGTGCTTGGTGGCTTGGTTTTAAGCACCTTTACTTTGAGAATCAGATCCAGGATGAGACACACCTGTTGACCCAGTAGAGAAGCTCCCGATATGTTAGTGACATAAAACTGCAGATTGGCCTATCTGTCTTGTGTCTTACACTTTAGCGTCACTTCCCCTTCAGGATTAATTTGTGTTCCTCCATATACCATTAGGATAGTACTCATTGGCTTGATTTGTACCTTGCATGGAAACTGCACAATCACTTCTTTAGTCAGTATATTGGCGTCGGCCCCAGTGTCAAAATTGAACTTAACTGGCTGTCCCATTATCTTCAAGGTAGTGTACCACCCTTCATCTGGTACTTGTGCCTACACAATTTCTTCTTTTCTTTTTATAGCACCTACAAATAGTGCTTCTACTTCTTTGGTCATTTTCTCAAGAGGTTTATTGGACTTTTCGGACCTGCACATTTTTGCATAATGGTTGAGGCCACCACATTTACGACATTCTTATCCATATGCTGGACAAGCCTTTGGTGCATGTCCCTTGCCACACCTCCCGCAAGTGTTTGATTTTTGTGCACGTGTCTCACGTGTTGGTAGCTGGCGGTCTGGTTTTCAGCCTGTTTTACCATCCTGCTTCAATGTATGTTCTACAGCATGGATGAACTTATCAGCAGTCCCTTGCGGCATCGCTCGTGCATGTGCCCTTGTTACCTCTTTGGCTCTGCATATGTTCACTGCTTTGGCCATCGTGAGGTCTGGGGATTCCAGTAGCTTTTCTTGGAGCCTGTTGTCAGTGATGTTGAAGACAGTTTTATCTCGGATCATTAAGTCCTCAGTCTCTTTAAACACAATTCCAAGCTTTTTGCCTGAGCTCTGTAACAAACTTATCTATACCTGAGTGCTCATTGAACGGATGGACCCAAAACTGATGTCTCTCAAGCACCAAGTTTTTTCTTGGTTCACAATAATTCTTAAATGCTTCCATAATCTCAGCTGCTTTTTTAGCTTGTGGGTCAGCATATGTTACATTGAGTGTATTGTACACCTCGAGGGCCTCATCCCCGATCGTGTGCAGCATGACTGCAATTTTCATTTCCTCTGACTTATCATCTAACCGCATGGCTGTGCAGTACAGACTTAATCTCTGTGCCCGCCTTCTCCAGTTTTCTGCAAGATTTCCAGTCAACAATAGTGGTGGAGGTGGCTTAAATTGCTCCATACTGCCAAAGATATTTTGTTATACAGTCTTTTAGTAAGCTTTGGGTACTCACAAATACTGTCTTTTGTTTCTTCTCTTGGCAGCGCACACTTTTCTTCTGGCTTGCAACTGCAGCACTGCAAGTTCACTTCTGACACCATATAGTATTTCACTTTAGTTACTTCTTACCGGATTGCTGGTTTTAGAAATCACTGGACACCTTAAGTAACTTCTAACAGCTCTGAGGTTTATTCAGCAAACATGTATCCGTTAGATCAGCAGGCCTCTGCAGAACTACTACTACAGCTTGCTCATGCACTTTCTAAAAACCCAATTTTTCCTGCATTTTTTTAAATTCCGTCCGATTCTCACAACGGGAGGCTTTAATCTCTGCTAGCAGTGTTTCAAATCTGCTCCTCATAAGGGATTCCTCTTCTAGATCAGTATCATATTCTCATCCTGTACTATTGGTTGGGAATTGCTGCCGCTGCAATCGGAGCTCAGGGCTCGGTATCTAGAGCCATCCTTTGTTTGTTTTTTTGGCATTCAGTGCAAGAGCTAGTGTGCCTGGTATCATCTGTTCCCTTTGAGGCCATTTTTGGCAGCTTTTGTAAGTTTATCCGCTATTTGTTTTTTTTTATTTTATGGTCCCTGACAAGGGGAGAGCTCTTTCTCTAAGCTGCTATCTGGTCTGTGACGTCACCGGAAGTCCTCTACTGTACTCTTGCTTTAAATATTGTCTCATTTAAGTATCCTTTCTATTGCTTTGCAGAGAACTTTGCGATACATTGCGTATGAAAAGCACACTCAGATTTGTTGTTTTGTTTTACCGGGAGGGCTATACATCTTGTTTTTCCTCACGCCTGGTGACAAAGTTGCGGTTCCATGTCATAACGGCTATTTTACTATGGCGACTCACACAACAACGAGTACATTTCACCAAATGTATAATTGGCCCCAGACCCACCTGAGCAATTACCAAGACAGCGACCAGGCAGACATTCACATTTAACATTTGATGCGGGGGACTGTATACCCTCTGCACCCCCTTTGCAGGGGCCAACCCCCCTGCACCCCCCAATATAATCAACTCCGGGGCGGTGGACATGGGGGGAAAGGGATTTACATAGGAGGGGGACACCATTACTCTGGGGGAATATCGCACCTGCAGCACCATTGGTCCGGGGAACAGCATGACAAACTAAAAAGTTTTCTAACAGCGAATAACATCAAAAATAATTTTCCCTATAGGCAGTCTCAAACCCGGGACCATTACCACTGTATTCCGTGACCCTGTCTGCCACACTAGGCAGAGAGCTCAGCAGCAGCATGCTCAATTCCGGTATTTCACCTGCATTGCTCTCTAGCTCCCCCTGTCAATCACCCTCACCATTACATCACTCCTTACTCGCTACTCTCTTCTAGTGCTATTTCTCCACACTCGCTATTCCGTCGGGCATGCAAATAGAGTTGCTCATATCTGAGTCGCTCATTTGCACTCACCCATTTGACGGTATACCCAAAGTTGCCAGTGACATGCCTTTATAAGCTTAGAGCTTAATATACGCACTCCATCTACAAATTCTGAATGATAGTAAACTAATATTTGTACTTAATAAGGACTGACTAATGGAAGGAATCGCTGCTCATGACTGTGGTGCTGCTGTACTCTCTCAAAAAGCAGCAGTGACTATTTAAACAGTGTCTGTATGGTCACATTATTTGCATGCAGTCTGCAACAGTGCCAGCACTGACCTTGAAGGCAGCTTGGCTTTTATACACCCTTGAGATATTCTTTGCTTTAGGCCTTGCCTAAGGAGACAACTGTTGTACGTACACTAACACCAACAGTACTCACTCGCCACTCAAATTAACATTTTTGAAATCAGGATTGATTGTGGTGTTAACTGTTGATGAAATTTTATTCTCTCTCTCTCTCTCTTTTTGTGTCTGATGTATATGAACTAGGTTAAGCCACAAATAAACTTTTTCTGTTGTTTATAGTTTCTTCTGTTAGAGTTGTTCACTGCATTTTTGCAAACTCAAAGTGAAATAAATATACAGATAAATTATTACTTAAATGTCATTGCATGTGTAAGTAGCACCATTTAGCTTGCATCTGTTTTGATTTTATTAATTACATAATTTACAAAATTGCATGAAGAGGATCATTCTTTTTGGCAACACACATAGTGGAAAATGGATTTAAAATCAAGCCTTTTTTTCCAGAAAATAGGACAGGTTCAATTAATGTTTGCTTGATGAATGTTTTTCCAGTCTTGGTTTATAATGGGATTTAGAAGAGCATTTTTCTACAGTAACCTTTTAATTAAGCCTTTGGATGAAAATGTCATAAGAGTCAGATCTCCTTTCCAGAGTTATTGGTGGTAGATGTCCCATATGGTCTTTTTTCTCTTTTGTGCCAGGTCTGTACTCATGCCCTGTAATTGTGTTTCACATCACCTAATTAAACTGACAAGCTTCTGGAATTGATATCACTTAGCACATTGATCTAGAGAGGTGACAGCTCCCACTTGTGAGAATGAATAGATTATGCTGCTTGGCATCCATTGCAAAGTGCTACACCTGAATGATGTGTAACATAGGGAGAGTTACAAAGGCAGTGTAGCCTCTGATGTTGTCAATCCATCTGTATTGCTATTGGCCCTTTTCTGCTATAATGATGTCGTCGATCCATCTGCATTGCTATTGGCCGTTTTCTGCTACAATGATGTCGTCGATCCATCTGCATTGCTATTGGCCGTTTTCTGCTATACTCCGAAGCGTTTGCTGTCCTACAAGATAACTAATTTCTAGGAGTCTAAATTGTCTTGTTCCTGTCATATAATATGGGTAGCAGAAGCTATCAGTACTTAGGTACTTACAGTAAGTAATCATCTGTTTGCAATTTTGAGATTCTTGTTGAATGATTTGAAATTTTCATCATACTAAGCTCATGGTGGCCCCTTAAGAAAACATAAGAAAACTTGTATTCCCCCTAATGCTGTACATTAAAAAGGCATGCTACCATGGCAGTGGTTTCCTTGGTGATGAGATCCTCTTTATATGTTATTAAAATCAACCCAGTGTTATTAAGAGCAACCCAGCCATTATACCATGGAAAACAATTAAGTACCTCTTTTAATTTATTCAAGTGTTTATTCTTCTGATTTTCCCCCGGCAGACCCTCTCTGACCAACCCTCCCAGCCCCGTCACCCAGCTTCTCTGGGACTTACCTTCCCTCAGCATCCTCTGCCGCAGGACCTGAGGGGGTGTCCAGTCACCAGTGCGGAACCTGCAAGGTATCAATCATCATCCTGCCATCAGAGGTTGTTTTCTGCTGATTTTCAGCTCTGGGTCCCACTTACGTGCAATGGGAACGATGTACAAACTCCTTCAGTGGAGCTGCACCTGGCATCCTGAACATGGTTCCTTCCCTCTACATGAGAGTCACATGCACCGACACATGGACAGCTCCAGGTGGCACACAAGCAGTGAGCCATAGCAGCACCCCTCCCCAAGGGAGGAGAGCAGTCCTTCGGATGCTCAGTCCTACCACCCCTGGCTGGCCCCCTGAGTAATCCGCATCTGTTTTTGAACTCGAGTCACCAGTGTGCCAGGAAGTGAGGTGCTGAGTGCCTCAGCCCTGCATGGCACTGGGCAGGCTATAAGCCCTGTTTATGTAAAATAAATAACCAGCACTCCAAACAGCTCAGTTCAAGTGAGAATATTTTTACTGAAATTTAGGTCTTACTTACAGACACAAATGAACTTTTTTCACAAAAGTGCGTAGTGCAACATTTAATGCTCCCGCATCCTTTCCTCCCAGCCTCGCCACTTCCGGATCTGCTACCTCCTCTTCAGGTGGCAAAGCTTGTATATCCACCATATGTAATATATACTTTTAAGTAACAGCTGTACTGTGTAAACAAATTACTTCATTAAAGTGCTTAGAACATAACTGTAGTGCTATTCATGACCTTAGCCAATCAGAGCTTCCCCTGGATACTGGCTCTTACTTAGTGCCGGTTCAGCACTTCATTTAAGGAAGAATTTTCCAAATGACTGCACTCAGCACTACTGGCATGCACTGAATGCTATGAAAAAGTCTTAATGTCCTCTACACTAAAAAATGTACATTTAAAAACACGTACTGTAAGTACTAGGGTGCCATAGTTCTGTATTAGAACAGTACATAAATATTTTCTTAGATGCATCAATTCTTATGTTCAGAAGATCAATACATTCGCACAATTTCATATTTATGACATTATCCCCCTGAAATAAATGCTTGATTGCCAATTTTATATTGTATTTATACATCTTACCTTATTCCCTCGGACAACCCAAGTTGTGCATTCAGTTACATATGTCTGGTTGCTAATCCATTATATCATTAAATCCATGTGACCTCAAAGTCCTCATTTTAAAAATCCACAATGATTGCTTTTGGCTTAATTTCAGATCACGATCCCCCCCACCCCCCGGACCTTAAAGGGGGCATATTCAATGCCACAATATGGAATGCTATGGAATTCATTTCCTGATTATTTTTTTTTTTTTTTTAGTCTTTGGCAACTGGGTAAGGCCCACTAGGCACACGTGCCTGTTTTCAGGGGCGACCTGGGAGCACTGGGCGGTTAAGTGACTTGCTCAGAATCACACAATACGCAAGTGGAGGTTGTGAGAATCAAACTCAGGTCTGGTCTACTGGATGCATCAAGCTCCTTCATACCTCGTTCCTATAACCTCTAGTCTATACTGCTACTGTACTTCCCTTAAATGCCTTCCAATATGATGAGCCAGATCTAATTTTTTTAATCTCTCTAAAATGTTCCTGAATGCACTCTTTCAGTATCCGAGTGGTTTGATCTATATACACTTTTCCACAAGTACACCAAATTGCATGAACATACTTTGTATTGCATGTTAAAAATTCCTGTATTTGCATTTCTCTCATGCCTAGCCTACCTAAGCCCTGTTTACAATAACAATTTCTGTACCAGTCTAGGGGGTTTGGAGTGCCATACCAGTGCACATTGCTAGTGTAAACTGTGCAGGCATTAAACCAGTGTGACTCTTCCACTTCTCTCCTAGATAGAGGAGGAGCTGAACTAATGTGGGTGTTTTCAAGTGCTGTGTAATCAGTGATCACGTCACACAGCACTGTCGAGTGTAAATTGGCACCACAGTGAACCAGGGCACTCCTTGCTGAATGAGTCCCACAGTGCAGTTCGCAAGACTCCAATGTGACATTGGTGTTGAAGCCGATGTCCTTAGGTGGCGTACAACACTGGCTTCAAAAATGACCAGTGCAGACTGACACTGGTGTGAGCCACAGAGATGTGTAGCAGTATCAGAGGGCTTGCTGTAAGCGTCTTTGTTCACCTACTTGCTCACTGTGAAATGCTCGACTTCTGCAGTTCCTCTTCAACAACAACAAAAAAAAAGCAACTTCTAGGTTCCTCAAAAAAAAAAAAGATGGTTACCATACCCCGACGAAAACTGAGATGAAACAGTTCTTGGCAGGATGTGGGTGGGACAATGAGAAGGTGGCTGAAATTGGCCAAGAAACAGGATGTCCCATGACCTCCAGGGCAGGTGAAAGATATGAGATTGTTTGTGCATATGTACAAGTGTGTGTATTTGAGTGAACCTATTTATATTTGAGTACTTGTGGTTATGGCTGTGCGACTTTCAAAGTGTTTCTGTGTATGATTCTGCCTTGTGCGTTTACAACTGTATAAGAACATAAGAATTTAAGACAGAAGCAGGCAATACATCTCATTGAGGTAGTCCCCTCTTTCAAGACCCTTGATAAAGCACCCTTTTAGTGTGAAATGGCATTGTGTGGTCCTGAGGTTACGGGGTGCCCCACTGTGTTTGATGCACTGATCTAGCATCGTATCCTTGTTCTGATGTGTGTGCTTTTTACATTGTATTAGAAATAAAGTCTTTTTACTTCATTCTGGTAGTCAATCTATGACTTTTTTTTGAGTGGTACACAGTGATATTGGTGTGTGCTGATGATGTTTTTTATCTGTGAGCTTTAGAAAAGTTATTTACAATTTTGGGATGAGTGTGTAGAAACATCATTTTCAGACCCATTTCTACAGATTTTTTACAGGCTTTCTCTTGTTAGCATCCCCCTTTTCGTAATATCTACTATATGCACATTAACCTGAAAATAGGATCACTTCCCACAGACCTCATCAACTCTGTCCTCTTGTCTGCACCTGCCATCGCAGTCCTCTGCTTGTGACATCACAATCTGTTGCTACAGAAATGTTTATGGTGACATAAAGGATTATGATTTAAGATGTAGACAAACAGCCAGAGCAGATAAAATATAGAGGACTAGGATCCTTTTTTCATGTTACTACCCATAGCTTTTTTTTTTTATTTAGTAATTTCTCCCCAGACATGTTTGTCAGGGGTATGCCATCTTCCCAGGAATATACCACCCAGTTGCACCCAGAAACGAGCCCTGATTCAGTGTGCCTTTCCCAGTTACCAAAGTTTAAATAAAATAGATACCATGTTCAGGCCCATTAACCCCTGCTCCCCCAGGTCCTTGTCCATGCTGACATCCCCCCCCCCCATTCTCCCTTCCATGACAAGGTAGCAGAACATCATGTGTGTGACATCAACAAAGTGAGCTCACTCTTTAACTGTTAAAGAGAAATAGGCAGCATAGAGGGGACCCACACAAAAATGTGGGTGTGGACCCAATGTGCACTTTGTGTGCAAAAACATTTTGGTTTACTTACTGTTCACCGTAGTGTAGTAGATTGCATCAGACTAATTTTGCTTAGTTCTAGGCCGACATCTTCTGTTACTGAAAATCCCAGAATCCCCTGCAGCTGACATCAGAGTAGTAGGCAGCCATGCGAGAGTCAGTAATCTGCAGTGCATATAAGAGCTCTTAGTGATCAATTGTTTTCCGAGCCTGCTTTTCTGCAGAGATTAATGGGGAAGTGTCAGCATTCCCCCTGCAAAAGCACAGGACCTATAGGTTCTGATTAGGTAAATTGCACTGGCAGTGATTTTTTAAAATAACTTAAAAGTTCTTATTTATAATTTATCTGGTTGATCCTGCAACGCTCTGCCAACCATTACTATTGCATTATACCTCACGGCAAGTCTTTTGATAACGTGACTGACAGGCTGAGCCACGGGGTACTCCTATGTGACAGTACAGTTCTCAGAAGATAACAAAAGATATACCCCCAGAAGACCAAGACCAAAAAAAAAGCTAAAATTCTAAACTAATACTTCTGATCGGTCTTCACAGTGGGGGGAGGGGGATGACAGACCAACATGGATTTACAGGAACTGAGGGGAATGGATATGTCCATTTATGGAAGAGAGAGTTTTCGGGGAGTTGGGAGCTCTAAAGGAAAACAAGGCAATTGGGCTGGGTGGGATCCATCTAAGGGTAGTAAAGGAACTGAGCACAGTCAATCAATCAATCAATCAGTCAGTCTTTATTTTACCAGGCGAAACACCATTGAGAAGAACTCATTTACAAGGTGGACTTGGGTAAGGTACACATAAGTCAACGATGAAACAACAGCTTGGAGTCAGTAAACATTACAGAGCAAAATATACAACACATGAAGTAGCAGAGAATAACAAAGCAATGTAGAGTCATCAAATAATGCAGCACACTATATGCATAATATACACAATATATACAATAGGACCCATGGAAGGTGAGGGGTTAGAGTTAAATAAGACAAGGTATGTGGTAGGGTTGGTGGAGGGAAGCAGAGAGAGGGAAGAGGTGAGGCAGTAGACAGAGCAACATGGCTGGGACATAGGGGTACAGAATATAAGGAAGTTTTTGCAACAAGTCAGGTACAGTACGTAGTGGTAGTAAAAGAGTAAGGAGGAAATCTGGAGGGATCCTTGTAGGGCGATTAATTACAAACAGAACACCAAAAACAGCAGGCCAAGGTGGCAAGTTAAGTGCAAGGTAATGACCATGGGAAGGGTATACCTATTGAGGCAGGTGAAGTTATGATTAGTAATTGTACTCATCCTTCAGAGCGAGTCTAATCAGAGATTTAAAAGTATACATCCTGACAATATGTGTGAGCTTCAGTGTATTTTGTAGGGTATTCTACACTGTAGGATGGGTAAGGCATGGCTTATCGATGAGGAACCATAGTGGGTTCTTATCCTGGGGATATCAAATGTAGTGTATGAGAATTTTCTGAGAGAATATGCACAGCGGGTGCATTTAAATAAGTTACAGCTATAGGGAGGGAGTTTCTTAGTAGTGGCTCTGTACATCCAGAGGGAGGCATTACGCCATCTCCTAGTACTGAGGGAAGGCCAGCCAATCTGAGAATAAAGGGAACAATGGTGTGTATTAGATGGGACAGTTGTGATCAGTCGTAATGCTCTGTGGTAAAGCATGTCCAGAGTACTTAAGGCTGATTTAGGACAGTGACTGTAAAGGAAGTCCGCATAGTCAATTAAGGGGAGGAAGGTCATCTGGACCAGTCTTAATTCAGCTTCGTAGGTAAGCAGATGCTTGACGCGATAAAAAAGTCTGAGTCTTTGACATAGTTTTCTGGCTACTTCCTTGATGTGGGTGACAAATGAAAGTTTACAGTCAAGCCAGAAGCATAGGTATTTAAATTTCTGTACTGGTTCGAGTAGCTCTTCCTAAGTGGTCCTGATCTGGTAATTGTTACTCAGTTGGTTGGGTATTGGTTCTTTAGAGTGAGGGAAAAGGAGCATAACATTAGTTGCACAAGAGGGACAGCTGACACTGTTAGCTGTCCCTCTGGCAACACTATTCAGCACCTTTTTGGAGACAGGTGTGTCCCATAGGACTGGAGGAGGGCTGTTTTGGTCCCTCTGCATAAGAGTGGCAGCAGGGAGGAGGCTAGTAATTACAGACCAGTCAATCTCACATCATTAGTGGGGAAATTAATGGAGTCCTTGCTGAAGGAGAGGCTGATAGAATACCTGGAGACAAATGAACTCCAGAACAACCAGCAGCATGGCTTCACGAGGAGGAGGTAATCTCAGAAAAACCTCATAGATTTCTTTGACTGAGTAACTTGATAGGTGGATCAGAGGAGGGCAGTGGATATCACCTATCTGAACTTCAGTAAGGCCTTTGACATGTACCACACAGGAGGCTGATAAATAAACTTAGCAGCCTGGGGGTGGAGGAGGAGAAGGTGATGAGCTGGGTGACTAACTGGTTGAAAGATAGGAGGTAGAGGGTGGAGGTAAACAGCAGTCACTCGAAGGACGATTGAGTGACCAGTGGTGTACCACAGGGATTGGTACTGTGTCCTGTCCATTTCAACACCTGCATAAGTGACATTGCTGAGGAACTGGAAGGGAAGGTGTGTCTCTTTGCAGATGACGTAAAAATCTACAACAGGGTGGACACCCTGGAGGGGGTAAAAGAATGCAAAGGGATCTGGGGAAACTAGAGGAGTGGCAGCTTGGTTTCAGTGCCAATAAATGCAAAGTCATGCATCTAGGGCAGGGATTCCGGGGGCTTTGTATAAGATGGGGTGGAGGTACTTAAGATTACCAAGCAAGAGAGGGACCTTGGGATGATCATATCTGATGATGGTAGCAGTGTAATGTGACAAGGCAGTCGTCAAGGCGAGCTGGATGCTGGGGTGTATAAGGAGGGGGATTTCTAGTAGGAGAAGGGAGATGTTGTTGCCTCTGTATCCCTCACTTGTGAGGCCCTACTTGGAGTACTTTTCCAGTTCTGGAGGCTGCACCTCTGCAAGGATATCAATAGGGTGGAAGTGGTCCAGAGGAGGGCTACCAAAATGGTGCAGAGGTTGCATTAGAAACCATAGGATGAGAAGCTTCAGGAGCGCAACATGTACTCCCTGGAGGAGAGGAGAACAAAAGGGGACACAATTGAGACCTATAAGCACTTCAAGGGGGTGAACAAGGTGCAGGAAGAGAGCCACCTTCACAGGAGGAGGAGGAACACCAGCACTCAGGGGCATGCTAAGAAACTTGAAGTGGGGGAATTTAAGAAGTGAGGTAATACTTCTTCACAGAAAAGGTGATGAATGCCTTGAACAGCCTGCCAGAAGAGGTGGGGGGGGTGAAGACAGTGGGGAGCTTCAAATATGCATGGGATATGCACAAGGGTATACTAAGTAGAGGTAAGGGAGCTGGGAGGGACACCTGTGACCAAACAGAGCCCAGGGTATGGTAATAGGCAGGGAAAGCAGACAGACTAGATCAGCCCACTGGTCCCCTTTCTGCCAACACATTTTATGTTTCTGTGTTTCCAAGTACAGTCCTCTGTGATGGTACTTAGCCCAGGAAGGACACCAGGACAAGGAAACAAAAATCAGAACTTAAATAAACTCTCTTAACATGCTCTGCAATTTATTGAATCTCCCACTGCTGCCTGCTGCTCTGATGTCTACTGCAGGGGATTCTGGGATTTGTAGTGAAAGAAGATGTCCACCTAGAACTAAGCAAAATGAGTCTGATACAGTCTATAATACTGCAGTAAACAGTAGGCAAACTAAACAACTTTTGCAGAGAAAGTGCTCATTGGGTTCAGCCCCACTCTTGAATGTGGGAGCCCTAGTGCTGATTGTTTCCCTTTAACAGAATCCATATGACACACGGTTCCTTTTTAAACATTTTAGCCCACTCTTGGACATCAGTATACTAAATAAACAATTAAGGCATCTGCTGTGTAGCAGATAGCAACACGATTTCACCAGATGAGCCTTTTCCTTATGAGGCCTAATAGATTGGAATACCAACCCCTCCCCCAACATACAACAAACCTTCCCACTATAAATAAAAAAATGTGACTCCTTGTGTATCTCACAGATTCTTGTAGATGCTTTCCATGCTGATTTCCATTTGTAGCTAACTCCCACAAAGTTATTGCCTGTTCAGGCTGTTGTTGCCAACCTTCTCTTCAACTTTCTCTGGTTTCCATTTGTATACTGGGGCAGCTTTTTTTGTTGGAGATTATCACTTGTTTACTAGATTTGTGCAACTGCTACCATGATCTTTATTGTACTGTAATTCTGCATTTGTATATCCTTAGTTTATTTCTTTGTAACCTGCTATATTGTAATAACATAGCTTGTACTTCCGTACTCTTGATATGTCAAGGACCCCTATGAAAATGAGATGTTGACCAAATGCATGATGCAGATGTCAATACATACAAAGTAACAGCTGCCAGTGTGTAGGTTAGCAGCTGGGATGATCCTGACACAGCACTCTAATGTTAGTGTTGTGGTATGAATTCTCAGCATTACAGAGGCTGCACCTCTGCAAGGATATCAACAGGGTGGAAGTGGTTTAACTCCTCACATCAGTTTTTATGCTTGACAATGAAAATAAAATTGGCTGGGAGTTTGGTATTCTTACTTGCAACAGGTGAGGGTGGGGGTTGGGGTCATGTTTTGTCAGTGATGAGGAGTTGGACTTCACTAAAATGGTTTGGCCTGCCCACTCCTGTGTGTCACTGTCCAGTGCATTTTGAGGATGAAGGGACTGAGTTGGGATTGCATTTCAACCTGCCCAACCTTGTCTAGTAAATTCATTTTCCTTTTAATCTACCGAAGTAACTAAATGTATTTCTTTTCTTTCTGCAAATACCTGCATGATGATGAAATATGTTAATCTTAGGTGACAGCAGGTGTAACCTTGTGCATCATCTGATCTCCAGGTCTGGGCTGCTGACACCTCATGATCAGGCTAGAGCCAGGGACCAGGAGCTGATCATTGCCCCAGTCTTGGGATTAAAATTGACAGGGGATAGGCTGTTCTGGGCAGAACTTTTAATTTTTATTTTTATTTGTCAAGTCTAGAACTGGTCTTGTGGAACTCCTTTCTGCTGTCAAGTTTGGAAAATTTCAGTCGTGAACTACATCAAGGCAAAGGTCTGGAAGTGGCTGTTCTGCTGTGCCTGTCCTAGCCATGCTACAGATTTCTATTTAATTTAATTTATACTACTGCTGTTTTTTTCCTCAGCTATCTTCCTGGCATCCAACACCTTTGGGCCTTTCAAAAGCACCGTTGAGGTCTGGAGTATTCCCTTGGAGGCCCCCTTTCACTCCCATCATGAGGAAGAAATACCTTAGTGCTGTGTTCAATGCTGGGCAATGAGCCACAGAATGTCAGGTAGCAGATTGGCATGGAGGGCTGCAGGGGGCTCTCATCTGCTGTGCCAGACTGGCATTTTCAGCTGTTATGTCCTTCCTCTCACTTCCTTCAGGAGGACGCTGAAGCTAGTGACCTGGGGGGCAGTCAGTGCATGCTCATCCACTGCAGCCCAGGCACAACAATGCTATTACCACAAGACTTTGTCCAGGTAGCATATTGCTTCACTCACTGCTGGGTGGAGCATGTCCTCACCGATGCTCTGTTGCCCTACCTACCTACCAGCCTCTGCTCCTGTTATCCTTGGATCAGTGGATGAACCCAGGACACCATTTTGTCAAGCTAATGCCCACTGATCTGTGCCATGGAGTCAGCCCTATTTATCTGTTTATTTATCAAGAATATTCATTTCTGAGCCGGCCCGGTGGCGTTGAGAGTTGAGGTGCAGAACGCCGCACCTCGCGCTATGCTGGTGACCCGGGTTCAGGAACGAGCTCAGGTCGTCGGGGGTTGGCAGGGGAGGACTGGGATTGAGCGTCAGAGACAGCTCTCCCAGTCCTGGGGAGGGTTGGGAACTGTACACCGCTGCGGCAGCCCTGGGGACACCGGTACCGCGTAGATGGTGTAACTGAGGGATCATGGCGGACATCTGCACGTATGCGCATAGACATCATTGCACGTCCGCGATCCCAAATAAGGGAGAATACGGGAAAAAGGCAGCACGGGTCTGTGGCAGCTTGATGGCCACAGCTCTGCCAGCCGACAATGCCTGGAGGCATGTGCTGGTACTGGTTTCCTCACTGGGCATGGGGCTATGGGGGGGCCCCTTTCGTAGGTGTAGCTGCATCTGCCAGCGGGGCATGCGAGCTTCGGGGTCGGCGGCGGAGTGGAGCAGTGGGTGGATGTGGGCAGGACCATGGCTGCAAGGAGGATAAAGTGTTAAATGATAAAAAAAAGAATATTCATTTCTGCTATATAGTGTTGAGTAAAGCCCACTGGGATCACAGAAGGATGCTTTGTAAATAAAAAGATACCCTATTCTATCCTATCCAGCCCACAACATTGGCATTTCATATATTATCCTTTTCTTTGTAATCATTTTCTATCTCCAAGATCAGCTTTAGGAGGGTGTGTCCACTGATTGTGCTGCATGATATTGTCTATAAATATTTAACTTCAGTCTTGAGTGTGATTTTTAAATTGTATTAGCATTTCAAGATTTCCTGATGTCTGTATTTTGAACTTATTTATGCGACAGGAACATTAACACTCTAAACATAAGAACCTGCCAACGTGCTGTCCTTTTCCATTAACAGGTCTGCAAGCTATTTGCCAAAAGATAAAGTAATTTGCATAATTCCATCAAATGGAGTAATTTACAGTAGCATTATTTCAGCTTGTCGAGCTTCATTCTTCAGTAAAGCAATCTACCCAGTAAAGCTGTAGATAGTTAATCAGCTCATTAGCCTAGATTCATCCTCAGCAGAAAGATTGAAACATACTCTGTAGTAGAAAGTTCTTACGGACAGAACTGTAAATTTACTATGCTTTCATGTTAGAATAATTTAAACGCTCTCAGGTAAAAAGTATTAAATAGTAGTAAAATCACTTGACGTGCATTGCTTGGTCATTTAGCAACTCCTGCATTATTTGTGGCAACTTGCCAGCCAGCACTGTATGGACATGAGATATGCGTCAGTGTGCCCACAGTGTTCAGGTTCTGCTTCAGCTACTATAAAGATCTGTTTTATCTTAACCATTTTGACTGTAATCCCTGCTATTTGGGTGCAGAACTGCAACATTGCCTCCAGTGTTGTGTCATATGCCGTTACATAATCCCATGCAAACCCATTGAGACCAAATGGATGTATGACCGTCAAACATGGTCCAGATGAATCATTTTTGGGCAAAGTTTGATTTGTTTTTGATTTTTTTTTTAAATTCCCAAAGCATTAATCCATCTCAATCATGAATAGTAGTTGTTGGTGGTAGTTTCCAAGCCTAGACTTGAGTTTTGTTAGACTTGTTTTTCTGTAGGTTGTTGACTTAGTGCACAGTACTTCTGGCATCATCTGTTGCATTACATTGACATGTAAACTCCTCCTAAATGTCTTGCTTAGGCTGACGGAGTTCAAGGCACATTGACTAATGTTCGTAATGATAATCTGTCTGCTGTAAATTGGAAATTGCTGATTTTCTTGTTTGCTGAGTGTTAGACTTTGGCAGCACATTTCTGTGATTTCTTCTCTTAAAAACGTGAGACCCCCCAGTTAACACACAGACTAACTTTTATCATCGTCATTCTTCTTCATTACAGTTACCGGTTAGCAACTCAATTAAGGAACTGAAGGAACAGAATTTATATGACACCTTTCATACCATTTGTATCTCAAAGTGCTTCACAGTCAAGATGGGGAAGAGTATGACGATAAAATATTGATGATAAAATCTGTATTTTTGTACAGGACAGTGCACATTAGAACAAAATTCTCTATTTTAAAGTGAAGGCCTGTTTGAAATCGGGATATGAAGAATAAAAAATAAAATAAAATACTAACTTGATAGGTCTTCAGTACAAATCAACTGCTACATGAATGCAATCAATAAACAATACATTAGCGACAGTCACAACTGAGTTGTAATTCTTTTTCAGTCCTTGATTTAAACTTTTCAATAGAACTAAAATTTTGAGATCACACAGACACCTGGTTCCAGGACCAGCAGCACTGGTTGCTAGGGTCCTAGAGTCAAATCGAGTGGTTAACCTTAGGTAGACTAGATCCTGTACAGAGTTTTCTCTCTCTGGGTATCTTGATTGGCTCTTAATACATGGGGCAACAAAAGTGTAAAGTGGATAAGTTGGGGTAAAAAACAAAATATCATAGACCGTATGTAACCAGCTTTTTTACAAGAGTTGCCAGACCAATATTTTGTAAAGAATACAGTGATGGACCATTGAGCCACAGAGGAGGCTGAAGCTTATGAATCTGTTAAAGAAAACATTGGGTTTTGCCAAATTTGTACTTCTTGCAAACTGATAAATTCTACTTCCATATTCCAGTATGGGTGTTATAGTTAGAGCTATGTTAAGTCCATCAGACTGGGATAGATAACACACAGCTCTACATAGGGCATCCAGTTTCCTGTTAATCCTGGTAACAACTGTCTTGACATGCTAGGAAAAACTCAGTACATTGTGTATATAAACCCCCAAGTACAGTAGTACTTGCACTCCCTAACATTATTAATTTAAATATCCTTAATTTAAGTAAGGTTAATTTCAAGAGAGATTTTAAATAATGACTTGAAATACATGCACTGGGTCTTCCTAACGGTCAACCTGAATGAGAGTCTGCATACCAGTTCTGTAAATTCACAGAAGTCATTTTCAGATTTTGTTCCATTTCTCCAAAGCTGTTATCTGAAGCTAGCATCCCTGTGTTGTCCGCATAGATTCTGATGCTCGTGTATTTGAGAGTTTTTGAAAGATTAGTAATGAAAACTAGAAATCATAGGGGAGTCTAATGGAACCTTGGGGTCACCCCTAGGTACCCCACATTACCCTAAAGCAAGAGTAATTTACTGAAACCTTCCGAGATCTCATATTTAAATATGCTTTGAACCAAATGAAAGACTCATCACCCACTGCAGTATTTCTCAACCTATCCAATAATAATGAGTAGCTTACTAGATTAGAAGCCTTCAGTTGGTTTACAAACACAACCCATGTCTTCTTCCCAGCTTCGAAAGATGAAGTAACTGAATTGTTGAAGCCAACTAGGACAGTCTTTATGGCGTATCGTGCTTTAAAACCATATTAGGTGGTGTGGCGAAGTTAGGTTACATCCTCTGCTGTGACTGATGGACCACTTTTCTATCTCCTTATTTCCTAGCTACCAAAACTTCTGTTGCGCAACTGTTAACGTTTTTCTCTTTGATTTTCTTCTCCCCCCACCCTAGGTTGGCCACCTAGCGTAGCTCTTTACGATCCCTACTAAACGTTCTACTAGCTCTCTCTTTTCATTACTTTTCATTTCCATCCATCCAGTCCCTGGAATGATGCCAAACACCCGGAGAGGTGTTGTGTAAAGTGCATAAGTGCATTCTGTGTACAAAAAGCATGAAGACTATTTTAAATAGGAATAAATAAAGTTAATAAAACCTTTTTAAATGAAAAGGATTCAGAAGCCATATGAAACAAAAATAATTTCATGATTGGTACAGTTATAAGAAATCCTTAAGGTATTTTCATAAATTCACACTATAAACCTGTTATTGTATAATGTTTATGTATGAGGCTGAATAGTATGCTTTATAAAAGTGCTTAGTCACTGTGGATCAGAGATATAGAGACTCAATATATGTGGATATATACACTGTACCTTTAACTGAACCAGGAAGTCCCCTGAAACAAACAAAAAAAAAAACCTTGATTTTGAAACAACATGTTCAGACATGTAAATAGAAAGGGCTCAGTCAGGTGACTCCACCAAAAGATATAAGACCTCTTCACTAAGTTTACTGCAGTGTAGCCCAGTAGACTTAAGTCTTGAGAGTGAAGGAGAGAGGTGCTACTGTAGACAAGCTGTTAAATGCAGATGAGAAGGGTCTTAGGAGCTCTAAGATCCAGGACTGTATGATGTGAGAAACTACTGATGTTAAGTAGTGATTTTCTTTGCAATTTTTTTGTTTTCATTTATTATTTTTTGAACTTTTGAAAAATAAATATCACACCACGGTGTGTTTTAAACCTGTAAATTTGCCTCATCTGAAGTTATTCCCACATGCTGTGACAAACTTGGTGTCAAAAGTGGGATAGTACTGGTTGTCCAGAGAAACAAAGGAGAGACCAGTACCAAGATACCAACCTTGGTATCCAGACATAGAGGGCAAAGAGCAGAATGGTATACCTCCAGGATCTTGTGGATGCCAAGAATCTGTTGAAGTAGGAGGGGCTTACCGGTGTACATACCAGAGCCCAGGTGAGGACAACTAGAGAGGAGCTATTGCCTGGATTGGAGTTCCTTGGAACATGGAGGTGGACCAGCGCCAGAGAGAGATGCGGAGCACCACTGCCAGGTGCTGATGGAGGGTTTCCAACCAGAGGATTTTGTAGCAGAGGTTGAGGACCAGGACCCATGGTTCTAGAGGAGAAGGACCCCCTGATGGAACCTTTGTTGTCAGCCACTTTTGAGATCCTGTTGTTCCCCATTTTCCCGGGCTGTTACTTGGTGCAGGATGGTGACCAGGAAGACGAGACCCCAGGTGAGACTGTTGCTAGGGTTACTGTATTGGAGTGGAAACCTTCAAGCAAGAAAGAAGAAGCAATTGAGGCTAAAGGGGCCTTTTCTTGTTCAGTTACAACTGAAACTATTAATAGTATTTACAGTACTGACTGCGGTAGATTAGTCTTGGGGATATGGGTGATATGGAATGAAACGTATGAAACATGTAAGGTTTAAAAGGAATATAGCTTTTAAGGCTGGTGATGAGTACAGTCAATTGAGGGTACCAGAACAGTGTAAGGGTTGAAGCCCCTAGTATGTTATAAATAAGGATTGAAAGGAAACCCCAAAGTTTGTGGGAGTTAGGAACTGGCTGGTTGATGCTCAGCATGAGAAGGTTCCTTGTCTACCAGAAAATATATGAAAGGGAAATGGATAAATGAAATGTATGAAATGATTACAAGAAATGTATAACATAAAAGAAATGTCTATACTGTATGATATAAATTGAGGAACCTAGGGTCATGGAGGATCTAGGTATGGGCTGGAACCTATGATTGGGCCCCTGAGTGGAAACAATGTGTTAAAATGGGGTTAGAGCTGGGTATAATTCGCGCCGGAGAAAGTTGTGGTATAGGCCTGTACGGCCGCCCTGATAGCTAGACGGAGGAAGCTAGAAGTCAGCGTAAAACTGCTGTGTATTACTTCCTCTTTTTTAATGTATTGATGAAGGTATGATAGTGGGTGCACAGGGCTGAAACGATGCCAAGTGATGGGCTGTAAAACAATGCCAAGTGATGGGTGCTGAAACGATGCCTTTTGATGGGTGGCTGATATTACATATGAAAAGTCTGAGTTGTAGTAACGAGAGTGAAATAGTTAGGGGTTAGACAGTCACTACAGACTGAAGTCCTCTGAGAGCATAGATGGGTACTGTGCTGAACTCTATGATAGTCCCAGGGTAATGTTGTGAAAGTATTGTCGTATTGCAGTTACTTGATATGGTGAACAATACTAAAAATAGCTGAATTAAGGGACCCTGGGGTAAAACTCTCATAGTGGGTGAGAGAAAGTTTTAACCAACCCGCATTCTACTGTTTTGGTAGAATATTTATGATTGAGAGGGGGTTCTTGAAAAAACAGTATAGTTTTGAGAACTGTTTGTCTTAGGGAGGGAGGTGTGTGGTGGAGTTAGGCTACACACTCAGCTATGACTGTTGGACCACTTTTCTATCTCCTTATTTCCTAGCTACCAAAAGTTCTATTGCGCAACAGTTAACACTTTTCTCTGTGCTTTTCTTCTTTTTCCCCCCTACCCTAGGTTGGCCACCTAGGGTAGGGGGAAAAACTCTTTACTGTCCCTACTAAACGTCCTACTAGTTCTCTCTTTTCCTTCTTTTTTTTCCATTTCAATCCTTCCAGTCCCTGAAATGATGCCAAACACCCAGAAAGGTGCTGTGTAAAGTGCACAAGTGCATTTTATGTACAAAAAACATGAAGGCTATTTTAAATAGGAATAAATAGAGTTAGTAAAACCTTTTTAAATAAAAATGATTCAGAAGCCATATGAAAAATAATAATTTCATGATTAATACAGTTATGAGAAATCTTTAAGGTATTTTCATGAAGTCACTCTATAAACCGGTTACTGTATAAGGTTTATGTATGAGGCTGAATAGTATGCTTTATAAAAGTGCTTAGTCACTGTGGATCAGAGATATAGCGAGTCAGTATCTGTGGATATATACACTGTACTTTTAACTGAACCAGTAAGTCCTCTTAAACAAAAAAAACCCTTGGTTTTGAAACATGTTCAGACATGAAACAACATGTCCAGATACGTAAATAGAAAGTGCTCAGTCAGGTGAGAGTGAAGGAGAGAGGTGCTACTGTTGACAAGCTGTTGAATGCAGATGAGAAGGTTCTTAGGAGCTGTAAGATCCAGGACTATATGATGTGAGAAACTATTGATTTTCTTTGCAATTTTTTGTTTTCATTTATTATTTTTTGAACTTTTGAAAAATAAATATCACACCACGGTGTGTTTTAAACCTGTAAATTTGCCTTGTCTGACGTTTATTCCCACACACTGTGACAGGTGGGTGTCAGCAGTCTGTATCTTTCTAAATACTGTATATCCGAAAAGTAACTTTGTACATGTCTCTCCATGGCAGCACCAGTGTCCCAGTGGTAGCGCGATGTGCTGCTGTGACAGCAACCCAAGTTCGGGAGTGAGCTTGGGAAAGCACAGCGGGAGTTTGGGCCTGACCACAGCAGCTGTAGCCAGGGAGGGTTAGCTCTGCACCACCAGTACCACATTGGGTTCACCAGATAAGTGTGCGGTCAAATCCCACGTGGTGAAAAAGTATGCTTTGTGGACATCCCAAAAGCGCGCAGTCGAAAACAGCACTAATATAAATAAACCTGCACACACTGTTTTGACTGCTTGGCTTTTGATGGCATGTTTATTTTTTCGAGATCTTGACAATATCTGTGCCACATCGAGCCCTGTGGTAGGCCAAGGAAGCTTTCTTCCTTCACGGGGACATCTCTGTGTGCATCTGAGGCCAAAGACGATATGTGCACACTAGGGAGGAGGGAGGCTGGGAGAAAAACTGGGAGAAAAAAATTGGCTCCATCTACATGACAGCCTGGGCGCCTAGCTCTCCTGGGTCCTAGTCTGGCACTGAAGCTCACACTGTGAGCTGTCTTGAGAGGAGGATGGCCTTCCTTCAGGGACTCCTGCCACAGGGAGAAAGCCGTGGGGATCACTGGCAATGTGTAGGACCCAGAGTTGATCGTGGGACAAAACAGGGCCAAATTAGGGTATATACCTGACAGAGCATGGCCAAAGGATAAACTTTAAATTGAAAAAAAAAGTGTCTCGAGGGTCTTGGAGAGGATGGACAGCAGAGCAGAGCAGTTAGACAAAGAAACACAGACAGTGTTGGCCGAAAAAGGCCATTGGTCCATTCAGTCTGCCGAGTTTTAACCTACTCTGCCCTATGTCCTGTTGTCCAATTGGCTTTTAAGAGGTCCAAAGGGTTCCCACTTTAGGGGTGGGGACCACTTTACTAACTTTATGGGGAGGTAGAATAATTATCTTGGGTCAAGAGAACATAAATTATATGTTTCTACATTTTTTAAAATAATTAGATATCTGAGCATGTCTGAAGTTTGTGTAGTGTAACCAGTGTTTAGTTCTGTGTGTTTGTTTTGAAATGCTGACGTTGTCCAATGGGTTCCTTATTTAGAGTCTCTTTCTAATGTTGCCCTTTTTCTATTCAGTATTCAGTTTTTAATTACTTATCAGTTCCTGAGCCCCTGTGACATCAGTTGAATGGATACCTAGAGTAAAGAGTTCTGCGCAGGGCTTCCACTGCTGCTACTGGGTTCTGGAATTAATAAGCAATTAAAAATAAGTACTGAGCAGGAAAAAGGCAGCATTATCAAGCGACCCTAAAAAAGGGAAAAATGGAAGTATTTCAAAACAAACACACAAATGTGTTCACTAACTCACTGAGGGTGATGTTATTAAACAGATTTCACACATGCCCAGATTTCTGATTATGTTGATAAATGTTAAAAAACAAGGTTTGTGCAGTATTCCCTTTAATGCTATCATCCTTAAACCTCCAAGGAAGGACTTGGTTGGTCCGAAAACATAGGCACTGTTTTCTTTTGTTACATCTATGTTGGTCCAATAAAAGACATCAAACCATTTGTTTCTGGATCTGTTCTTTAAAGCTATAGTATTCTGTTATCCAATGAGATCAAGCACATACAGCATTTACATATATGACTTGTGTCTGTTTGACAGTCTTAGATTGAAAAGTAATTTCTTTTTTTTTTAGTTGCTCTTTAGTCCCCCAGATCCAGCTGGGCTTCCCCCGACCCATTTCGACTCCGCGATCCACCAGTCAGGCACCCCTATGTAGCCTTGGCTATCCCCTCCTGGTGGGGGTGGGGTGGAGGAACCCCATGTCCTTCTTGTTTTGTTTGGGCCCCCATTTGTGGCCTCTATGGGTCAAACAGCTTAAGGATGCTTCTTTTCCCATATGGCCCCAGAGACGGGTTGTGCCGCGGATGTCAAGATGACGACGCCGGACGTCTCACCATGTTTCCCCCTTCGGACAGCTTTGGGCTGCTGTACCTCCAGCCTCCACCAGAGGTCAGGACAGCATCGAGCCTTTGCTCCCTCCCATGGGAAGTGAGCTTCCCATCAGGCGCTCAGGCTTCCCCTTCTGGCCAGCCCTCCTGCTTCCCAGGCTTGTTCCCAAACCTGGGTCGCTGGCATCACAAGTGGTAGCACTACCGCTGTACCAGCAAGCTGGCTAAAAAGTAGTTTCAGGTGTAGATAAAGTCTTTTTAGAGTGACATAGTAACTTGTGTCACACACACACACACACACACACACACACTCTCTAAATATAAAGAGGCTTTTACTCTACCGGATCTGCATCAGTACCAGTGGTGCAGATCTGACAGAGTAAAGATCTGCCAGAGCATTGCTAGCCTCTCTGTTATGGCAAACCCGTTCCCTGGTTTGTTGGAAACACGGAGCAGAGTGCACTGGTGCAGGCATTTTTTGTAAACATGTAAAAATGCTGCTTTGCCTGCACTGGTGCGTTCCTGTTCACTACCCCTCCACCGGGAATGCTGCACATCCACAGTGTGTAAAAGAAAAGGGTGGTGGTGTGATCAGCATGGAGTAAGCCGATTCAAGCCATTAATCAAAAACAAAAAAAATCAAAAGACACTGATCAAAAATGATGATGATGTTGTTGCTCTTTTAAACTTGTCATGTTTAGAGTAGTATCCCACTTAGTAAAAGACTTTTTATATGCTGATCACTTCCTGGAACAAATCCAAAGACAAGCGGGGTTTTAGTTAAAAGATTAAAGATATGTTGGAGAGCTGGTATGTTTGGTCTGGGGAGGCAGGCAAGACATTTTCTGGTGCGGCATCGGCAGCGGGGAAGGACGTGACCACAATGGTGGTCTGTGGAGGTGACTGGTGACCGGGGGGATGACCGGAACTGCATCGGTAGGAAGAAGCGGAGGCCGCCGCGCTCAGGAGAACAGGAGGCGGTAGGGCCAATCCAGACAAAGGCGCCAAACTTTGACTGTGACTGGGCTATAAAGCCATTAGCCCAGTCGCAACTCAGGAGAGCTGGTGTGTTTGCTGTGGGGAGGTAGGCAAGACATTTTCCAGTGCTGCATTGGCGGCGGGGAAGGACGCAACCACAACGGTGGTCTATGGAGGTGACTGGTGACTAGGGGGACAACCGGAGCCGCATCGGCAGCAGGGCAGGAAACCGGAGGGCTGCCGCCACTCAGGAGCAAGGAGCGGTGGGGCCAGTCAGCACAAAGGGCACCAAACTTTGACTGCGACTGGGCTGTAAAAGCCATTAGCCCAGTCACAACTCAGGAGAGCTGGTGTGTTGTTTGTCCCACACGACCCACCCCAGTCCCTACCTCTATTAAATGGTCATTGGGGGTGGAGCCCTGGAGAGGGGCAAGCTGTGAGTGGGTGTCCCGGACTGCTGCCGATTGGGGGAAAAGAGAGCTGTACGCTGTGCCTGCTTGGGCACCATTGACTAACTGCAACCTTGGAGAGGGGCAAGCTGAAAGGGGACGATTTGGATTAATGTTGAGGGAAGGAAAGGGGGACTGTATGCTGTGCCTGCTTGGGTGCCATTGACTATCTGCTACCTACAGCTGCGGGACATAACTGTAGACTGATTATTACTATAGTACGCTGGGTGAACTGGTCACAGCTGATTGGGGGACAAGGGTACTGTATGTGGGGTTGCGAGGCCAACACTGTCTATATGCAGGGTTGCAAGGCCAAAACTGTATACTACTATCAGAAGGGGGCACATTATAGCACATGTATAACAGTGTATGCTGACCACAGTTGTGGGAGCAGGCAAAATTTGAGAATTGTTTATTGCTACTGATCTTGTTACTGATCTCTGTTGGGGTGGGCAAAATTTCTGCTAGAGAACTGGAGCTGGAAAACTGGCTGTTGTAGGGAAGGAGTGAGAAGTGTGAAATCTGAGTCCTGCTGGGAGGGGGGACAAACAACTAGTGTCCTTGAGCACCACTGCCTAAATTGGTTCTACAAGGGGGTTGGTACTACTCACACCAAAATGAGGGTAGGTTTGGGACTGCCCAGAGCGGGCATCTTTGGTAGGGCAATTGGGTGTACGGGGTGCGGGGCAGCAATAATCTTAAACTGGGCATGGAGGTTCGGAGAGTGTCCAGTGTGTTTTCAGCTGATAGGACTTAGGAAGGAGGTTGAGGGGATCTGAAGAGAGCTGGAAGGCATGAGGGGGGAGGAAAGGAGTGGAAGGGGTCCCATGGGAGGAGGCGAGACCACTACGGTATACCCCAGGGAACCGGTAGACATGGACCCTATGGGAACTCCAGAGCGGTAGAGTATAATACAAGCAATGGACGGAAAACACTTCACAGAAGGGGGGCCGATCAGAGGGAGCAAAGGAGGGCAGGGGTAGGATAAAGCATGTCGGGGGCAAGCATCACACTTAGTAATAGATATACCATGCTGTAACCAGGAGAAGAGGTGGTAGAGGAGGTGGGGGGAAGAGGTGGACCAAGAGGGTTTGGTACAAGCAAGCTTGTAGGGGTGGGGCAGGAGAGGTTGCGGAACAGGAGGGGGACAGGCAGGCAGCGGGGTGTTATTAGCAAGCCGGATGGGGATGGGGGCAGGGGAGGTGATGAGGCCAGGGGAAACTGGAGTATGGTAGTCAGGCTGGGGGTTAGTAGGTTGTACTCTAGAAAGGCCAGCGCGGGGCAGGAGAAATCGGAGGAGGAAAGGAGGGTAGGGAGAAACATGCCAGACGGGTGGGGGAGACAAGCCTGGAGGGGTTGAGGCAGGAGGAAGCAGTAGAAGGGTGTCTGGGTGGGGACCTGTGGATTCTGGCCTAGAAAGGAGCCTGAGGGAGACTGGGGGCAATCAGTGCCATCCTGAGGTTTGGGGGGCAAGGAGTAAACTGGGAGCCACAAGCAGAAGAAAGAGTATGGTAGGACATGCACAGATTAGTGATTCCTGGACTGAAGGGGGTGGGAGGAGTAAGCTGGGGGTCGATGAAAGAAGGAAGAGCATGGAAGGGAGCAAAAGGGCCAGTAAGTTGGGGGGAGGGGTGAAGGTGATCCTGCTGGGAGACTCCATGACCAGGGGCATCCAGTGGGAGGGAGTAGGGGAGGGAAAAAGCAGCTCAGTCAAGATTAAATGTATTCCGGGCCTATCCGTTCACAAGGCCAAATTCCAGCTATACTCATTAGCATTGGAATGCGGGGGATCCCCAGATTTCCTAGTACATCTGGGCACAAACGATTTAGAGGGGAACAGTGATCTGGAAATCCAGGCGAGGTTTTGGGAACTGGCCAGGGTCTGCCACTCAATAAGAAATTCAGTCTCCTTCTCGAAAATTCTACCAGTACCTAGGGCATCCGGGGAGACCAAGCACAAACTCAGAGGGGTGAGCCAGTGGCTTAGGGACTGGTGCAGGGCAGAAGGGTATGGGCTGGTGGGGGAGTGGGGGGACACATGGGAGGACAACGGGTTATTTGCCAGGGATAGGATACATCTTAGCCTAGAGGGGAGGGAGATTTTAAAACTAAAACTCACAGGATTCATAGACAAGAAATGGGGTTTAAACTTGTAAAGGGGGGAGGGATAAGTGAAGAAGTGGAATCAGGAGGGCTGCTTAAGGTTCCAGGGCTAGGGAGCAAAAAGAGGGTAGGTGACTGCAATGTAAATAAGCCAGAGTTGTGCAGGAAATGGCAAATAAGGATTGCACAGGGCCAAGACAATTTGGTAGGGGAGGGGGGATGGGGTGGAGGATGGTCCTGATCAATGCTAGGAGCATGGGCAACAAAATGCCCGAGCTCCACGCGATGCTGGCAGAGGGAGCAGCAGATGTAGCGGCAATTACGGAAACACGGGCCACCCAAAAGAATGATTGGGACCTAAACTTGGAGGGCTACACAATATTCAGGAGGGATAGAGAAGAGGGTAGAGGAGGGGGTGTAGCGCTAATAGTCAAGAACGACATAGAGGTTAGTGGAGTGGAGGAGGCTAATGGGGGAGTGGAGGCGATTTGGGTAACCCTGCAAATGAGGGGAGGCAAAAGATTGAAAATAGGAGTGATGTACAGACCACCAGCAATGGATGAGGCCCTGGAGGAAAAATTAGTTGAGAATATCAAGGGGCACTGTGACCATGGAAGGGGTAGGTTGGTGGTCATGGGGGATCAAAATATGCCAGGGGCAGACTGGGACACTATGACATCAACGGTGGCCAGGGAGCAGAGACTGATGGATGTGTTTTAGGATGCTTTCCTGGTCCAACAGGTGAGGAACCTACTGGGGGCGGGGAGAGGATACTGGATGTTGTCCTTGCAGACAGCGACCAGATAAGGGGTCTAGAGGTGTGTAGTCTGCTGGCAGGTGGAGACCATGCCATGGTTTGATTTCTGCTGTGTCTGGTGGGGGGGGGGAGGATAACTACTGAAATACTGCAGTAGGTGGACTTCAGGGGCAGACTTACGTGGGTATGGGCAGGGTTCTAAGGAGGAGCTTGAACAAGATTAGGCCAGACATGGATGTTGGTAGCTTGTGGGAGACCATTAAGAAAGGGGTGCAGGAGGCTACTAGCTCATGTACAAGGGTAAGACGTAAAAATGGTAGAGCCAACAAGCCGTGCTGGTGGACCAGGGAGGTGCAAGAGGTGGTGAGGGATAAAAAGACTGCCTATGCATGTTTTAAGCACTCCAGGGGGCCAAGGGAGAGGGGAGACTATGAAATGGCAGCAAGGAGGGTCACCAGAGTGGTGAGGGGAGCCAAGGCGAGGATGGAGCAAAACCTGGCTAGGGATATCCGGAGGGGTGGAAAGGGATTTTATAGATACATAGGGGAGAAGAGAAAAGGGAGAGCACAGATCTCCAGGATTAGGACTGGGGAGGGATGGGTTCAGGAGGTGGGGGAGCGGGCAGAGGTACTAAATGAGTACTTTGCCTTGATACTTATGGAAGGAGACAGGGGATCCATTCAGCCGGAAGGGAGGGAGGGAGAGACAGCTGAGTTGAGAGGTCAGATGGAGTTGAGAGGATGAGAAGAGGCAGGGGCACCGGGTGGGCCAGACCTAGAAGGGGATGGGTGTTTAGTTGAGGGAGGGTTGGGAGGGAGAATTCACAGAGAACAGCATGAGGGAGGCCCTTCGGACGCTGAAAACTGATAAGGCACTGGGACCGAATGGGCTGCATCCAAGGGTTCTGAAGGAACTGCCGGACGAACTAGCTGCTCTGCTAGCTGCACTTTTCAACACCTGTCTGCAGACAGGATGGGTGCCTCAAGACTGGAGGGTGGCTCATGTGGTGCCTATCCACAGAGGGGGGGGGTCTAGGGAGGAGATGGGAAATTACAGGCCTGTCAGGCTAACGTCTGTGGTAGGCAAACTAATGGAGGGCTTCATCAAGGAGAAGCTAGGGAGGCAACTGGAAAGGTTGGGGCATATGGATGGCAAACAGTATGGTTTTGTCCCGGGGAGATCGTGTCAGACCAACCTCATAGATTTTTATGACTGGGTGATGGGGACCCTGGACCGACAAAGACTGGTGGACATCCTATATCTGGATTTCAGTAAGGCGTTTGACTCGGTACCCCACAACGGGTTGTTGACAAAGTTGGGGGGGATGGGGGTGGGAGGACAGTTGCTTAGATGGGTAGAAAATTGGCTAATGGAAAGAACACAGAGGGTAGTGGTTGGTGGGATAGTCTCCTCCCCTAGGAAGGTCTTCAGGGGGTTCCCAATGTTTGGCACTGGCCACTCCTGTTCAATGCCTATGTCTCCAATATAGGGAGGGAGGTTAGGAGTAGGATGAGCCTCTTTGCGGATGACTCAAAACTGGGGGCACTGGCAGATGGGGAGGAAGCGAGAGAGACAGTCCAGAGGGATCTGGATACCCTGGAGGGTTGGTCAAGTAGGTGGGGACTGAGGTTTAATCCAGGGAAGTGTAGGGTGCTGCATCTGGGGGTCAGAAAACCAGGTCATGTATACACCCTGGGAGGGGTCTCAATGCAAGCCACAATGAGTGTTAGGGACCTGGTGGTGGTGGTAGACACCAAAATGAATAACACTGAAAACTGCAGAAGATCTGCGCCAAAGGCAAACAGGATTCTGGGCTGCATAGCCTGGGGGAATTGCGTCCAGGAAGAGGGAGGTGATACTCCCTCTGTATAATGCCTTGGTCAGGCCGCATCTTGAGTACTGCGTGTAGTTCTGGAGACTTCACCTTAGGAAGGACATAGCGTTGCTGGAGAGGGTTCAGAGGAGGGCAACCAGGATGATTCGGGGCATGAGTGAAAGGACCTATGAGGAAAGGCTGGAAGTCCTTGGGCTGCACTCACTGTAGGAGAGGACAGACGGGGGGGACATGATAGAGGTCTTCAAATATGTGAAAGGGATAAACAGGGGCAGAAGCAAAGAAATGTTCAGGCTAAAGAAAGGGGGCACAACTGGGGGGCATGTGTGGAAGCTGGATGGGGGGAAACTACAGGGGAGAATGTAGAAGGCATTACTTCACCAAGAGGGTGGTGAGGACGTGGAATGCACTGCCTGGGAGTCTAGTGGAGGGCACAGTGGAGGGCTTTAAGAGGGGGTGGGACAGGTGCATGGGTATACTGAAGCCTAAGAGGACCCTCTTGGGGGCTGGGGGGGTGGAGGAGCGAGTGCCCATTAGGGGCTGGCTACTGAGCAGACCCGAAAAACCGTTAGGCCTATTCTGCTGGCTTTCAGTATGTTAGTATATTTTTGACTCTCTGGAACCCTGGGAACAGTGTTTATTTTGATACAGAGATTTCCCTGTGGAACTTAATTGGGCTAGGTATGGCCACATATCTTGCTCATTTATGTAATTGGTGGACAATTCAGCTTTGATTCCCTAGTGTCTAGAAAATTGGGGTCATAGCCCCAATTTGTGATGCTCCAGGTGGTCAAGGAGAATTGATTAGTTATTGCACTATTTCAGTCTTACCAGTAGCCTCAGAAGTTCTTCTGAGATATACGTGAGCAGGACAATCTGCTTAAAGGCAACATCTTTAATAAATTTGGTGTTATAGTTAAAGGAATATATAGGGTGTCTGTGATTCTTAGATCTAACTGAAGTCTTCGGCACCATCAACCATGTAATTTTATGCAACAAGCTGATGACCTAAGGCCTGGTTGAAAATCCATCAAATTGTTTTATTCTCCATTAACCATACTAAAAAAAATTTAATTTTGGAGTAGAGTCAATAAAACTAGATCTTGGAGATCCCAGGGACCCATTTTGGGACTCCTGCTATTTTTGGTGTATATGAACAATCTACCATTGGTTTTGTAGCAGCTGCACACAAGTTAGGTTTTGTAGCAGTAATGTAGTTAAAATGTATGCCGATGATACGGTGGTGTACATTTGTGAGGAAAATTCAGAATCCTTAAGGGAAATGTTGTCACATGATTTGAACTTAGGTTGTGGGTCAAAGAAAATGTGTCCTTGAATATAGGAAAAATTGTGGCTATGTTATTTACTTCTAAATCAAAATACTGGAAAATAAGTGAAACTTGATCTGGCTCTGTGACAAACAGATTTAGGATTGCTTACCCTCTCTGAAATTCATGGTCGTTGCTGGTTGTTCAGCTTCTATTCTTAGTAGAACTGAAATGCATGATAATATTGTAATTAAACCCAACCTTGTTTTGTTTCAAATCCATGATCTTTCTATTTGCGTACTTCCTGAAGATTATGAACACCCCCAAACAGTGCACCCAATCATGATGCAGTAGTCTCCTCTCCTCCCTCTGCATCACGAGTGGCTACACTGTGCTGTAGGTGTTTCCAAGTCCAGGAAAGATGCTGTGAGAGTTGATCAAGGAATGTAAACAAACATGTTTTTGTGTAGTAACACCAGTATGGGGGACAGTCTATATTCCTCTATATTCCCCTTTTTAAAAGGAAAAAGGGATCAGAGTCAGACTACCAGCCACGTCAGCCAACTCTACAGAATGTGAACAATCAATGCAATTATTTTTTAAACTAGAGGCACTGTGAGACCTAAGGGGATTGACAGTTACCCTTTAAGCAGGTTGATATGGTAAAATATTTATGAATTTAACTGACACAAAAAGGTAATTCAATCTGCACATGGATAAAATATGTGAAAATTGTCACGGGTTGCTAGAGAGCCGAGCATAAGATCAGACATGCTGCGACAGAGCATTATTATTTTCTTTAAACTCCACCCTGTTAGTTGCAAATTCATTGAGCTTTTGGGCACCAGTTGATAGAACAAGTCATCCTGAGACATTCAGTCCTTTTTTTGACAGGTAGGCCAACCGAAAGGAGCAACAGTTGGCACAAATCTCAAACCGTCATAACTGATGCAACAGACATAGCAGGCACAGAAAATTGTGCCGGGTGATGGCACTATGAGCATCCTGAGTGGAACACCTGAGCCCCCGCCTTAGGATATGATTTTAAACACAGTCCAAGAGATGTACAAAAACTTGAGAAAATGCTGGACCAGATGGGCACACAAGACAATAAAATAGAGGGAGCTATGTCTGCAGCAAAGAAGCAGAGGAGCAGTTGTTGAAAACTCAGATCACAGTGTCAGCCCTCACCACTGAGAACTCTCATCTTTGGAGCAGGCTGGACACTTTAGAAAATTCAACCCAAGCAACGAATCTCCAAGTAGTTGGCCTCCTTGAATGCACTGAAGGGGACAATTCCGTGTCCTACATCAGGACATGATTGCAGGAGTCACTACCTGGAGACCATCCACTGGACCCTGAAGACATCCATAGGGCATGTTGAATCAACTTCTGTAGGGCACAGCTTAACCTGGAGCTACTGTGTACCACACTGATTGTCACTAAAGGTCCTGAAATACGAGATTCTCTACTTCACTGGGCATGGGATAATTTCCCAGTGAAATTCAAGGATATGGAGGTGGAAGGATCTGCAACCTATCCATTAGGTAGGGAAATGGGCAGACTGGGTGGGCCAAGCGGTCCTTATCTGCCATCAAATTCTATAACTGTACCTGGACTGGTCCAGTGCCACTAGAACTAGGAGAAAGTTGTTTGATCCCCTCAGGCAGCAGTTGTTGAGTTTGTAGACAGCTCATTCATTGCTAGCCCCTTCACACTGCTGTATCACATGTGGGAGCAAGACATTTCAATACTTTGACCCAACAGAAGCAAAGAAGAATTTTGGCATGCTTGTTGCTGAAGTTAACTTTCATCGTAGCTGAGAGCCAAATGAGGAGGGTTTGCCACTAGATGAGGAATGAAAACAGTTTGGACGCTTGTTTAAATGAAAAAACTGATATGTTTGTTTAATCTTGTTTCTCTTCACTGTGTTCAGAGAGGATGGAAGGGGGGTTTATAGTAGCCTTTGCATTTCAGCATATTCCTCTGTTTAATGCCGCCGGTCAGTACTATCCCCTCTGACTGGGTGGTGAATACAGTTATTTGTGATGTTCTCTTTTGGTAAAAGTTGCTTATTCCTAGGAAGCTTAGGGGATCCTTTAACGTTAAGATGGCACTGACCACGAGGCATGCACTGTGTGGACAGGAGTTCTGGCAGGTACAGTTTTGAGTAATGCACAGGGAGTTCCTCCAGCCTTGTGTTAATAGTGTTAACACCACCCCTGTTGTTAGCAAATTAGGACTTTAATAAAACAAACAGCAATAATAGCCTTGATTTGTTATGAAAGTTTTAGCAACCTGTGTAATCATTTAGAAGTTATTAAATGCTCTTTTGTACATGTTCAGGAGTCTATTCTACATAGCATTGGCAAACGTCTTTAGTGGGTACCATGACTCTAAAAGTCACAGTTGGCAATCTACCACTATATCCCTTCCTATGAAATGCAACCCACAGGTAATGGCTTGTTTGGCATTTTCCTGGACTTTGAGAAGGACGGTTGTCTTCAGAACTATTGGTTGTACCCCACATGAGGTACCACATGTATGGATTCACAAATAACTGCATTTTTAATATGATCTGAAATGCAATTACTGTATGTAATTATGTTACTGACTCTGATGCCATCAACTGTAATGTTATATATGATTCATTATAAACTGAATAAAGTAAAAAAAAAAAGTCACAAAACAGTATATGTTCTGGGCCATAAAAACCTTTGCTTCGAGGAGAGGCCGCCCATCTTTTTTCACTGTTTATCTTTTGCCATATATGACATTTGAGATTGTGGTATGGGAAATGCTAGTAGAAGGGAACTATCTTTGATTGAGACACAATACTTTAGAATAGGCGATATAGATGTTTACATAATGTTGACGTCCCAAATGCATCATTGCAGTCTCACTTCTATTTACAAAGTATTACCCTTGATAGAATTGATCAATTTTTTAATTGGAAATAGCTTTCTTCAAAAGTTATTATTGAAAGGCACCTGAAAATTATGTGAGAAAATGAAACAATCTTTAAATTCATAATTGCCACACTAGGCTGAGCAGATCATAAGCTCAACTTACCGTAACTGTAGTGTTCCACTCATGCAGACTGAAAAAGGTACAGCATTCACATACTGTATTAAGCAGCAAAACTTTGGAATGATCTTAAATGATCTATTAAGAAGCAAATGCCAGTCATGTACCTCTGATAAGAGGCTATTACCATAATAATTTTCTAAAATTTTACTGACATTATTATAAGAATAACATGGTTAAAACAAATGTATTTTGTAATAGGGCTTAGCTGCCACCAAAGCCAGTTACTAAAAATTAGAACAAAAATGACAAGATAATTATACTAAGACAATGTTACTACATAGCAGGTAAAAAAAGCTTCCTGAGAAGAACTGGATTGATGCCTTCTTTACAGATGAAAGAGGTGTTTGAGTCTAAGAACAAAAATGTTTGGTGCAGAACTGGTAGTGCAGATGTGGAAGACATAGATCTTACTTCGAGAGGGTTCCTTCAGTAGGTCATAACATGTGGGACTAGCGCCATCTGGCGTCAGGACCCCAATGACAACTTTTCAGCAATACCGATGAGGACCGCCCACGGACATCACATGCGACATTAGTGGTGGCCTATATGAGTGGGCGGTCCCAGACCCACCTCCAGTTCTTTCCCGCTGTCGACCCTTGCAGCTCCCTCTGGCAGACTCACTACAGCGATTGCCAGTATTTTTTGCGCGTTTTTTCTAAGAACGTCCATTTTTTCTTACAATTTCATATTTATCTATGTCGTCTCCACCTAAAAAGAACTGCGAATCTTACAGCACCTAGATCCCACACAAAGACTGTCACCGACGGTGCGTAATCTGTTTAGGCCCAGACAATCCAGATTGCCTCCTGTTTAACCAGGCCACCCGAAAACGGAGGCAGCAGGCTCTGGAAGCCCATCTTTTAAAATCACGCCTAGCCTTCCTCGAGAAACAGATGGAGAGGATCAAAGATTCCACTTCAACATCTTTGTCTTCTCCTTCCAAGCACAAAAAGAAGGAGCACAGGGAGAAGGAGCATCAGCCGGAAAGCAGGCCCGAGGCTTCGAGGCCCACAATCAGCAAGGCCGCTTCCCCGCCGCCTGCAGTCAAGATCCAGGCTGTGTCCGGGGAGGCTAAGGCTGTGACACTTCTCCTGGTGATGCATTCAGGTAAGTCGATCCCCGGCTCCTCTGAGAACCGCGCTGCGACTGCCGCTAAGTCGCTCCCCAGCTCATAAGTCGGCTCCTTGGGGTCCCATATGGCCGGAGTCGCCAAACTGGGGGGGGCTCCTCCCCTCCTCGTGCAGCGCAAGCACCCGATTAGTCGATCCCCGCGGGGGATCACACAGATGTAGCTGTCCCATTGGGGACTGACGTCTGCCAACTCGACATCTGGAAGAGCCCGGGGAACACAGCCCCTCTTTCTCCTACTCCTCTGCCGGTAGCGATAACCTCAGATCCCGCTACCCAGGTCGAAGATAGCATTGGTCCCCTGGACGTCGTCCATACACCATGGTTGGAAGAGGCCCCTCCTCCTCCTCTGCTGGAGCTACCCATGCAGGTCCCTCCCATTTCCAATTCAGGAAGCCCATCCTGGCTGGTTGGCCAACCGACGCCAGATCCTGCTCCCTCATCGGACCTGGTTACTCCTCCTCCCACAACGGCTCCAACGATGACAGTCTCCAGGCCAGGACCCATTCGTCTGCCTCCACTGTTGGACCTTTCAGCAGGCATGAGTCCGTTGACAGACATCGTGCGACAGGTTCTGACGCCAGCCTATCCGACGTCAGATCCCATTCTAACACCGGATCCGCCGGCTCCGTCAGCTGTGGTCCCAATGTCGGCCTATCCAATGCCAGACCAACCACCTATCTGTACGGTGCCTGGTCTGACGTTGATGCCTCCGTCATCGTCTCCTTTGATGACAGGGATTTTCACGAAACCCTACTATGCCCCTCACTACCCTTCGGGGTACCCCGCGGACCATACCCCGGCTGGTCCGTTGCCAGACTGGCACAATTTGGGGCATTATTACCCGGGTTACAACCCGTTCCCGGGCTACCCTCCACAGGGGTATCACGGGTATCCTTACCCTCCTTCCTGTGCATATCCCCCTCCACCTCCTCCTCCGCTGCTCCCTCCTCCTCCATCTCCTCCCTCCCTCCTCCACATCCTCTGGCCCCACAGCCAGACGTCAGGGTGGTCATCCACCCCTGGTGGAAGGAGGCGAGGGCTGAGCTGGTGATGGACCTGGAGAGTAGGCTCCCCCATCCTTCTCCCTCTCCCAGGTCCGATTTCGAGTGGAATCTCTTTCTGATACCGTCGACATGTGGGGTACGGCGATCTCGAACATTGCTCTCTCAGATATTGGTGCAGGAGATGATCCAGACTCGGGGGCGGAGTCATTGGAGGAATCTTCCCACACAGAATTGCCGGTCCCAGGGAAGGTCTCTTCCCCAAATCACCTCTGGAGGACCCTTCTTTTGCAGACCTTTTGAGGTCCATCCAAACATACTATGAGTGGGAGTCAGAGAAACAGGATCCAATGTGGCAGAGGCTCACTGAACATCTGGACCTGGAGGCTTTGTCCCCGATCCCAGTTCCTCCCTGGATTGGACCTCACCAAGATCTCACCTCGACTATCTGGCAACTGCCTCACTCCATCCTGGCCATCCCTAAGACAGCAGACAGGACTTACCGGGTGCCTAAGGAGGCCCCCTTTTTATCTGGGCATCCCAAGGCATACTCTATTGTAATTTCTGCTGCTCAGGATCGTTCATCCGCTCCTAAGCACATGAGTACCACTCCTCTTGACAGAGTCGAAGCAGTTTGACCAGTTCGGGAAAAAGGTTTTTTCCTTGGCTACATGTGCATTGAGGTCCCTGAATTACATAGCCCATATGGTGTCCCACCAAAAGGCCACCATAGCCAGGCTGGAGGACCGGATCCAATCTATGCTGGATTCAGACCTCAAGGAGGAGCTCGCCCGGGATATCCAACTATCAAAAATTTCTTTTTGACATGCTCTTTGGGCCACCTGTGACTCTGTTGATTCGGTGACTGAAACCTCGGCGACCGCCATCTCCCTTCGGTGGCATGCCTGGCTCTGCATTTCAGGCTTCGCCAACGAGGTCCAGTCAGCCATTCAGGATGCCCCCTTTCGGGACTCGGTGCTCTTTGGAGGGGACGTCAAAGACATCATCAAAGGCCTTCAAGAACAAGGCCAGGCTCTTAGGTCTGTGAGGTCCACGTACTGCTCGGGCAACCAGCCAGGTCAGTCCCAGCAGCTCTTTTGGAGAAGGATCTGGAGGCAGCAACGACGATGCACCCAGTTCAGACACGGTAAGTGAAAGGCCACAGGAACAGTCTCAACCCCCCCCTGCCTCCAAGACCCAGTGATGATCTGGAGAACCTCCTCCAGCCCGACCTGCCACCTCCTGACTTCTTGGCCCCACACCCTCCTCCAACTCTGGAAGAGGAGCCAGTGGGGGGGGAGGTTTGCTCGACACACACAGGAGTGGCAGAGCATCACCTCCGACAAATGGATCCAGCAGCTAGTGTCCATGGGGCACAGTTTAGAATTCCTGGAGGTTCCTCCCAAATCTCCTCCTTGATGGTCCACCTACTCTTGTGACCAGGTACTTCTAGTAACAGAGGAAGTACAAGCTCTCTTGTGAAAACAAGCAATAGAGCCGGTCCCTCTTTGTCAAAGAGGGTGGGGGGTTTTACTCCCATTTCTTCCTGGTTCCAAAAAAGGCAGGCGACCTCAGACCCATTCTCAACCTCAGTAGATTAAACTTGTTCATTGAATACAAAAAGTTCTGGATGCTAACCCTCCAGAGCCTCCTGCCCTTGTTGCAGGAGAATCACTGGCTGTGTGCTCTGGACATGCAGGATACTTACCTGCGGGTACATGACAGTTCATTCCCACTAATTCGTCCCGCAACAATTCACTCCCGACAATTCATCTCCTTACATATTCATTCCCTAGCAATCCGCTCCTTACATACTCATTCCCTGGTCATTCAAACTGTGCTTGTAAAATTACTAGCTCTGCTCTTGCTAGCTAACTGACATGACTTCTTTGAAAAATAACAGAAAACATCTGTCTTACTGAGGTGGTAAAAGATGATCAGCTGACTATATGCACTCGCTATCCAACTGGCTTTTTTAAGCAAGCAGCACTTAGAAAATAATAAAATACATTTGTGTTACTGTGCTGGTAAAAGATTTGTCATACCTTGTGAAGTTCATGCAGTCTTGACATAGCTGAATGCTCACATCGAAGTGAACAAATTAAAAACGGTATCTTTATTAAAAATATGTCACTAAAAACGATAATAAACAATAAAATTATACAGTTCCAGTATTCAGTGTTTGAAAGTATGCGCCACACCTCTAAGAAATTATTCTGTTGTTCTTTCTTCATATTTAACCATGATGACCTGTAAGTGGCTGGTGGCATCTTTGTATACCCTCCTAGAAGCATTTGGAACATGTCCTGCTATGAGCTGTTCTATTTCGGAATCTCTTTTCTGCTGTATGCCCCTTATTCCATCCACAAAGCACCATAGAGTAGGATGTGCCATTGACAGAATACTTTGCATCCCCCTATGGAATGCCTCAACTGCATTATTGGTCTTAGCTTGCCTCTCCAACACAGTGTCATAGTGATTCCACATGGTGATTTGGTACTGTGGGGGTCTTCTACCAATGCCTCTCCTGTTCCTACGCCCAATCCAGGTATCTTCGAAGTAATCTATCACCGGCTCCAGGTCTGGAGGGAATACATTATTGCTGTCAGCTGTAATCTCCTCAAACCTGGATATTACTTGATCCTGCGGATAAAAAGCCAGTGCAGGAATGTACCTGCACTTCAAAGCGAAGTCTGCATCTTGTGCACATTTGATGGCCAGTCTCTCAGACTGAATCTTTCAGTAGACACACTGATTAAAATGAAAAAAGCATCCCACCTGGCATGCATTCGGAAACACAGATTTAAATGCTTGTACAGTTGCCTTTTCAAAGTTAGTCATCACAACACTGGGATCTAGCCTGGGGTTTAGTTACTTCAGAGCCCTCAGCAGATGTTCATAAACATCTCTGCATTTACCAGGGAGAAGGGCATATATAGCCGGTTGCAGGTTGCCCAGATGCTCGTGAAGCACAACATACATCTGTTGAAATGGGAGGGGGGGGGGCGGACACAGAAAGTACCGTCGGCAAACCAGTTTTTCGAGTGTTCCAGGAAAACTAGGTTTGATTGAGTGCCAAACACTAGTATTCGGTCATCTCCTGGTCCACTATCGTGCAACAAAAACTTTTTCAGCACTGGAGCATGGAGAGTAGGTTGTATACTTTTCTGGAATAATTAAGTCATTGAGATCCCTTGGGTGATTTGTATCAGAAGCAAGCAATTTGTATTTGCAAGTGCAGAATTAGTTTAAAATCTCTGCAGAACGAGTGATTTTTTGTCAGAACAGCAAGTGCAGTGCAAGCAGGAGCAAAACTGTCTTGGGATGAATTAGGAAGGAGCGAGTATAACCGGGAGCTAATTGTCGGGAGCGGAAAGTTGCGGGATGAATTTGTGGGAGCGAATTGACGTGCTCCCCTTACCTGCACATCCCAATCTTGCAGAGTCACCACCACTTCCTGTGGTTTGCCTTTCAGGAGGAACACTTTCAATTCAAAGCGCTCCCCTTTGGCCTCTCCTTGGCACCCAGGGTTTTTACCAAGTGCCTAGCGGTGGTGGCTGCAGCCCTGAGACACCAGGATATTGCGGTATTCCCTTACCTGGACGAATTGCTGATTTCAGCTCCCTCAAGGGAGTCCCTTTCGGAGACCATTAAGATTACCCTGGACCTATTTTCCAGATTGGGGATTACTGTCATTATCCCCAAGTCTTCCCTGACTCCTTTGCAATGGCTTCAGTTTATTGGAGCTATTCTGGATACAGTTCAGGGCAGAGCTTTTCTCCCTCCGGACAGGAGGGATACACTGATGGAGCAGGCCACCTTGGTGGCCGCTTCCAGGTACCTTCCAGCCAGGGAAGTTCTCTATCTTTTCGGCTTAATGGCGATCTCTGTCTCCATGGTCCCCATGGTGAGGCTCCACATGAGAATCTCTCAGTGGTCCCTCAAGGTTCAGTGGGATCAGCTTCAGGATCAGCGGGTCCTCATTTCCTCTGCGCTTCAGAGGGACCTTTTGTGGTGGAAGGATCCCATGAACCTTTCTCTGGGTCTTCCGTTTCACTGCCCAGCCCCCGCAGCAGTCCTCACTATGGATGCCTCCAATCTGGGATGGGGGACTAACATGGGGGACCATCAGACACAGGGGCTTTGGTCACGGTCAGAGCTGTCCTTGCACATCAACATTCTGGAGATGAGAGTGGTGCTATGCGCTCTATCAGCATTTCAGACCATCCATCCCAAGGTACTCTTGCTCATTCAGACAGAGAACACTACAGTTGACTGGTACCTCAACAAGCAGGGAGGCACTCGCTCTTACCCCCTTTGCAGGGAAGTGATGAGAGTGTGGGACTGGGCAGTCCTGCATGACCTGTCTCTCATAGCTGTGCACATTCCAGGAGTGGAAAACATCCTTGCCAACAGCTTAAGCAGATCGTTCACCCTGGCTCATGAATGGGAGCTAGATTAGGAAGTGGTGGAGTCACTTTTCTGGAAATGGGGGTGACCAGAACTCAACCTATTCACCTCCCCATTCAACGCAAAGCTTCCCAGCTTTTGCTCGCTTGTTCCAGAGCATAGTGCTTTTTGGCACAACGTGTTGTCTCTCTCTGTCTTGGACAGGGAGATTCTTATATATGCCTTCCCTATTCTTCAGAGGGTGCTCCTCAAGCTTCAAACAGAGTGAGCACGAATGATCCTAGTTGCTCCTCTGTGGCCCAGACAGATATGGTTTCCACTTCTTCTTCTTCTTCAGTTGTCCAGGGAACCCCCAGTTCCACTTCCATTAAAGCACAGCCTCTTAACCCAAGACAAGGGCCGGCTGGTGCACCCGGGGCTCAAGACCCTGCATCTTCATGCCTGGCTCCTGCAGACATAGCGATTTCCCACTTTGGGGTCTTATCGAGAGTTGCTCAAGTTATTGTAGAGGCCGGAAAGCCTTCCATGAGGTCCACTTATGCTATGAAGTGGGAAAGTTTTTCTATTTGGGCGGCCTCCAAGGGTTGGGACCTCTTTACTTGTTCGGACTCACACTTAATGGAGTACGTGCTTCATCAATCAGATTCTGGGCTCTCCAATTCCTCATTAAAAGTTCACTTGTCAGCTATTTCGGCTTACCACTTACTGGTGGATGGTAAACCCATGGCTCAGTTGGAGATTTCCAAAACCTTTCTGAAAGGGATTTTCCATTTGAAACCCCCCATCTGCAGCCCCACACCACTTTGGGATTTTAATTTGTGTTGGAGAAGCTCACTCTCCCTCCTTTTGAACCAGCGATGAGCTGTGATATGCGCTACCTTTCTTGGAAGGCGCTGTTTTTAGTTGCCATTACTTCTGCTCGAAGGATTTCCAAGCTTCAGGCTCTCGTCTGTAAAGAGCTGTATCTTATTTCTCATAAGGACCAGGCGGTCCTTTGCACTCATCCTAGGTTTCTTCCTAAGGTGGTATCGCAGCTCACCCTTAATCAGTCGGTCGAGCTCCTGGTGTACTATCCGGCTCCAACAAATAGAGGTTAGGCTCTGTTACATACGTTAGACGTACACCAGATTCTCAGGTGATACACCTTTTGAACAAAAGAGATGTGCAAAGTCGATCAACTCTTTGTTTCCTTTGCTCCAAAATCCTTGGATAGGGCTGTGTCTAAGCAGTGCCTTTCTAAGTGGCTAGACAACTGCATTCGCTTCTGTTATCAGAAGTATGAGAAGCCTTTGCCGGGGTCTGTCAAGGCTCATTCCATTAGGGGCGTGGCTGCTTCTGCAGCCTTTCACCATAATGTTTCTGCAGTGGAGATCTGTGCAGCAGCAACCTGGAGTTCCATCCATACCTTTACCAAGCATTACAGTCTGGACATTGCTTCTAGGCGAAGGGCTGATTTTGGCCTAGCTGTCCTGCAGGGTCTTTTGTCCTAGGCATGCTCCTTTCTAGTTTTCAGTTGTTCCTCCTCCCATGTTTCTCTCGGTCTGTCTCTTGAGGGACTGCTTGGGAATCTGTCCTACATGTTATGACCTACTGAAGGAACCCTCTCGAAGTAAGATAGTACAGTTATGTAGGAACTTACCATAACAGTAGAGCTTCGAGAGAGGTTCCTTCAGTAGGTCATGTTTTTCTCACCCTCCTTCCTCTCCTTCCGGACTCTGGTGGGAGAACTGGAGGGTGGGTCTGGGGACCGCCCACTATATAGGGTTACGCTGACGTCGTCATGTGACGTCCAGTGGGCGGTCCCCCTTCGGGTATTGCTGGAATAGTCTGCCGTTGGGTCCTGACACCAGATGGCGCTAGTCCTACATGTTAAGACCTACTGAAGGACCCTCTCTCTAAGATCTACTGTTACGGTAAGTTCCTATGTAACTGTACTGTTTGCATTCTCGAACCAGTGAAGTCTGAGTAAAGGGTATCATTCACCTGCAACAGACATACGCAAGCTTGTCATCCTGGTGAGGGTTTTAGGGTATGTTTCAGTGGCTAAAGTTGAAGGAGGGGGTTGGAAGATATTTTGATTAAGCACCTTAAGCCTCTGGCCAAGATGACAGGTTTGTCTATACCTGTTGCCTGTTTGTAGTTCCTGCTGACACTCTTAATTAAGGATATATTTTTGGGAATACTTAAACGATTATAACTCTATATTTGCACTTGATTTCATTATGTTAACATGCCATTGTACCCCTTATTCTACAGCTACTGTACAACTATTGTAGCTCAACTATATTTGTTATGGCTTTGTTTTGTACTTCATTTTTAATTTTTGATATGGCATTGTTGAGTTTTTTACATTTATTTGGTGTTTTTCTTGACTGGGAAAGGAGGATTAGGCAAGCTTTCCTATTTTCAGCCTTGTTTGTGGGGGGGGGAGATACACATGGAAACCAACCAAAAATGAACCAAATTAAGCTGTTGGTGGTATTTTTAGTGAATGGGGGAAATTTGACTTGGCCTGGATACTGGGGAAATTCCTCTACCCTTTTCAACAAGTGCCATGGGATCTTTAACGTCTACCGGAACAACCACCAGAGTAGGCAGACAGGACCTCCATTTAATGTCTCATCTGAAAGGTGGCATCTCAGGAGTGCAGCACCCCCCTCATGCTGCACTACAGTGTCGGTGTTTTAGCACTGGAATTTTACCACAGGTTCCTGGTCTGAATCTAGAACCCACATCTTTTCGATCGTCTAGCCCAGGAAGCAATTGCACAACCTGCTCAGCCACCGACTGAGTTGAATTGTTAGATTGTTTTTTTTTGTAGACACTCTTTATGCACTGGTCTTGAGGAACTCTCTCCAGCAACCTCTCTTGTCCATGGCTCTACCTCCCTGTCTGAAGCTCGCTACTACCAGGCCGACCCAGCCCAGTGGATCCCCTGGCTCAAACCCCCTGAGGTGGGGCCACCTTACGGCTTGACGCTCTATCTAGAATCTGATAAGTCAGGCGGGAGTTGGGGAGGGGCCCTGGATAGCGAACCCGACGGCAGGAGTGTGGCTGGGACACAGGAGGTGCCTTCACCTATCCCCGAGGCCGGGGATTTTCTATGTAGGCAGTTTCCCCCTAGGGGCACGGATGTGCAATGACGCCGGCATGGAAGAGCCGTAGGTGTCCACCGCGCTTCTCCCCTATGCTGCTGCAGGCACAGGTAGTACCTGCAGTCTCCACTGGGGGTCTCTACTGCACTGGGGAACCCTGAATCCTTCCCCAGGAAGAGGACAACAGTCCATCGGATGCTCGTTCCTCTCCCTCCCCTGCCGACCCCCAGCACCTGAGCTTGTTCCTGAACTCGGGTCACCGGTGTGGTGCAAGGTGTGGCATACAGGGCCTCAACCCTCAGCGCCACTGGGCTGGCCGAATTGTTACATTGTAATGTTATTATATTCCCAAGCCCTGGTCATTGCACTGTTTTAGCTCTATATTCTATGGTTCATTCCTTTTTAATTTTCCATCAATGTGACTTATAATCTGCTTGCTGTGTAACCTCCCGGATCATACCTGAAAATAGGCATGAAGTTGTCTGGTGTGCTTACTTGGTCAATAAACACTGAAAGAAAAAAGGTCAAGAGATATTGTAATGCCCCAGTACAGATCCTTTGTTAGGCCTCACCTCAGAAGACTTACCAAGGTAGTTGAAGGTTTGGAAAGCATAGGCTATGTCAACTGTCAGAACTAGCACTGTATTCCTTGGAAAAGAGAAGGATCAGGGGAGATACAGTATGATCATGGTCTTAAAATATCTAAAATGGAAATCAGGTGCAGCTCCTTAAGATTCCAAATGATACAAGGGGATACATAATGTCATTGCATTGCAGACACTTGTAATACACTTCCAGAGTGCAGGTGGAATCAGCTGATACTGAACTGATTTTAAAGCTTAGACTGAACAACTACTTTAAAGAAAAAGGGGTCATAGAGTATTCACACCAACCTGTTGAGAGTACTTCATTGGACCATCGTTCTTCTTTTTCCCTAAACTTACATAAATGAAGGGATGAGGAAAACCCAGCGTAACCATACCAAATATTTCCTGATACATAGTCACTGTCTCAGGTGCTTCCTACCTCTAAAATGTATTCTTCTATGACCGAATCACCGGGGTATGAATGAGATCACCTTAGACACCAAACACCACTTTTAAAGGGGGGGGGAGAAAAGGTTGCATTTGAAGCCAATTGGAAAAAAAAAATCTGTAGAGATACTCAAAAATATGAAAATAAATATGTATTTTTTGCTCTATCTGGAATATGATTGTCCTTCTAGAATAAGATACATCACATTGCCACAGGCACCCCTTTGAGCAATATTGCTGGAAACAGACACTTAGAATATTTAGGACATTTGGGTTAAAAAGTCATAGTCCTTTGAGGGTCTGAGGATGAGGGATGAAAACCAGACCAGAGGATGATTGTAGAAAAAGTTGCCTGCCTCTCTTTTAGCCTAGCTTTTATCCCTTGTATAGCAAGCAGCTAAACAAATACTTCTTCATAGGCAAAAAAGTTGCTGAGTGGGGAATTGTTTTCCAACTGATGTTCTTACAGAAAGCTAGAAAGTTTTGAACTTTGATCTGCAAGAATATGAAATCTTAAAGATAGACTAGCTGTAGGTGATAACAGTCGTTCAACCAGGAAGCACTTTTATCTAATCTGTTCAAAGTGCCATAAAATTCAATAGAAAGGGACGAGTACTGTATAAATTATGACCCTGTGCACAGCAGTTACCAGTACCAAAATATGAAGTTAATTTTTTATTCTTTCTGTTACAAAAGCAAGTTAACTTTTTGACAGTGCTTCTTTCTGTTGTATGACTGTTTTAAAACAATGTGCACACTATTTTGAATAAAAAACCCTGGGCTGGTATTATTTTGTGTTTCAGGTAGTACTGTTAACAACTGGTGAATTTAAAAGGCTTAATGTTTTCTCAGCCTACAGTACCTCCCTATATTTGAGAGGCATCAGATCGTTAAACTGATTAACATAATAGCTGGGATCTAAAACATCAGTTTCAAACAGCTGTTGTTATATTTGTTTTTGAACAGTCAGTTTAGATGTGTGTCGTACTCAGTTGGGGTATAGTCTTGCTGTGTCAGAAGGGGTGGACCTAGACTAGACAGATCCTGCATCCTTTCTGCCATCACATTATGGTACTATATACGATGTTCTACTGGAGCCAGATTATGTCCCGTTATATTAATATTTGAAATCTAAAAAGGGGCAATTAATTTGTTTAGTACCTGAGGTGGTAGTTAATGCTTATGTGCAATATTACCGTATTTTATCCTAAACTGTTAATGACCCTTTTGTAGTAGATTTAAATTTGCCAATATGTTTTCAACTTGACTTTGCATTTCACTGTGTCTAACATTTTTGTTAATGCTACACTTTGTAATTAGACATGGGAACCGTGCATGAGGCTCATAAAATTACTTTTATCAAATGGGTACAGCATACTGCAGATCACCAGCACTGAACTAGTAAATACAGTACATCGTAAAGATTTTAGCTTTTGGAGTATTTGACCATTTATTTACCCATGATAGCCCAACTGAGATGCCACATCTTGCTTGCAGTGCGGGTCAGGTTCAGCTACTTTTAGCCGTTACAGCAGGGAGGACTGAAAGAGGTGGGGGAAGGACAACTGATGGGCTCATGGTCTCCAAGTGAGTCAGTGGGTAACATAGAAACATAGAAATTGTCGGCAGCTAAGGACCGCTAGGCCCATCCAGTCTTCCCATAGGCCCTATACATTGTATGTGATCACTGACCCTGTGTGATCAATGGCTTTTCATCACTCCCTTCCTCCCCTCTCAAGCTTCCCTTGTGCTTGTCCCAGGCATGAGTAAACCCCTCCACTGTGATTGCCCCCACTATCTCCTGTGGCAGACTATTCCAAGCGTCGACTACCCTTTCTGTGTAGAAAAACTTCCTCACATTACCTCTTAATCTACCCCCTTCCAATTTCATATTGCGCCCCCTTGTTCTGGTACTTTTTTCTACATTGGAAAAGGTTCCCCACCTGCACCTTGTTTATGCCCTTGAGGTACTTGAAAGTTTCAGTCATGTCCCTCCGCTCTCTCCTCTCCTCCAGTGAGTACATATTAAGGGTCCCTTAGTCTCTCCTTATGTGTTTTGTGGTGCAAGCCCTGCACCATATTTGTTGCCCTTCTCTGGATAGTCTGTACCAAAGATTATTTCCACAAAGGAGTAGGCACAAGGACGTGGTGCTACTATGCCCAAAGTCGAAACAAAACACAAGAAAAGGCAGAACACACACTAACCACATATTGTCAAGGGCACTAGTCCATAAAAAATGTGTTTAAATATACATTAAAGAGGTAAAAAGACATATTTGTGAATGACTATTACAGTATGCACTGCACACCCATTGGTCCACACTGTGGACCAATGGGAGTGCAGTGCATACCGTAGCTGTCAGTCGGCGGTCAGACACGTAGGTATGTGGGTGGATATGCTGCTGCCCACCACTGATGGGGGGGGAGCTGGGTGGGTTGGAGGTCCTGTGTATGGGGGGTGAGGGTGCCATGGGATGACCAGGAGAGGTTTAACGTAGGATCGGCGAGGTTACGGGAGGGTGGGGGACCACTAGACTACCGTGGAATAATGGTATTGTACATTTACGGGACTCAGAGCATCGGGAGGGGTGGGGGGTACCACTGGACTACCAGGGATATATTTTAATTTTCTTTTCAGCTATCAGGCTACGGGGTGGGAGGGGGTGCCACTGGACCCCCTCTGGCAGCACCACATGCTATGCAGGGCGCTATGCGCATCTCTCTGGCCTGCCCTGCACAACTCATGCAAATGGGGCCATAATGACATGCAAATGGCCCCATCTGCGCCTTGCATACATTATGGCCCCATTTGCATACTGCCAGCTGAATATCAGGAATTTGCACACAGCGTAATTCTGTTGTACTGGCAGAGTTCACATTCCTGGTGGTATTCAGTAATGTCGGGGGAGGATGGGCCAGCGCAACGTATTTGCACGGTGCACAGTACCTGATATATTCAGAGAAGATGCGTCATTGCTCATCTCTTTTGAATATATCCCTGGGTTTCATCTTGTGCTGTGCCACCACATGCGCCATTGTCGGGTTCAACTCTGAATATCGAGGTATATATAAAAAATCTTTTAAACAGAATGAAAATATGCACTGCACCACAACAAACAGAAAATAATTATCAAAAATTACTTCAGATATTACTGTGAGTACATAAACACACAAATACTAACACACACTACTAGTACAAAACAGAAAGACTGCCTTTCTCATGTGAGTCTCACTCCACCACAGATACACCCCTCCCCCGAAGCACGCTTCAACAGTGTCTGTCAGTACACAGGCTGAATGTTCTAAATTAACATTCAAAATGCACAGAAAAACAATCAGCACTCCATGATCTAAGCACAGGAGGGTTTCCTACAGTTGATGTACTAAATTTAGAACAAAATTGGATCAAAAGTGATTTGTTAAAGTTTTTTCGATGGTTTGTTTCTCAGAGCTCTGATGCAAACTGTCTCCAACTTTCCAGTACACACACACTACGAAGAACTGAGGCTGTGCAAGACAGTATAGAGGCCATGTGACCTGCCATCCTATGAATTAATGCAGAGTTTGCCTCAAATAGCAATAAACAGGCGAAGCAAAGCGAAGTCTATTCAAATCAAATGCACTTCCTATTAAAATTAAGGGGAAGGCTCTAATACGAGATGAAGTAGTGCAAAGTCCATTGAAAACAATGCACTTTGCATTCAAATTTAAAGGCGGAGTAATTCGCTTCACATTGTGGAGCACTACGCGGATTTGGGGATAATACGCAAAGTGCTCCACGAAGCAAAGTGGGAGCACTTTGCCCACCTCTAGTCTCCACCTTATAGAAACATAGAGTTTGATGGCAGATAAGGACTGCTTGGCCCACCTAGTCTGCCCATGTCCCTACCTACTGGATAAGCTGCAGATTCTAGTTAACCAACAGCCTACTTCCTCCTATCCCCCACTATAATTGCCTTATGTCTGTCAACCATGCATTCTTGAATTCCCCCACTGTTTTTGACCCCACAACCTCCTCAGGAAGGCGGTTCCATGCTTTCACCACCCTCTCTGTGAAAAAAATACTTCCTCGCGTTGCCCCGAGCCATCCCCCCTCTACAAATTGTGCCTCCTTGTTCTTGCACATCTCTTTTTCTGAAAGATGCTCTTGTCTTGGACTTTGTTGATTCCTTTGAGGTACTTAAAAGTTTCTATCATGTCCCCACTCTCCCTCCTTTCCTCGAGGGTATACATATTAAGCTCTTTAAGCCTTTCTTCATATGGCTTCTGTTGCAGACACTGCACCATTTTAGTTGCCTTCCTCTGGACTGCCTCCATCCTGTCTATGTCCTTGCAGAGATGGAGTCTCCAGAACTGCATGCAGTACTCCGGATGGAGTCTCACCAACTTCCTGTTTTCTACTGGTGATGTCTCTCCCTGTGCACCCCAGAATCCCCCCAGCCCTCCTTACTGCCTTCTCACATTGCTTGCCTACCTTAAGGTCATCTGATATGACTACCCCAGGTCCCTTTCCATTTTTGTTGTTGTTAGTACCTCCCTCCTCCTCCCCCACCATTGTGTACTCTTCCCCTGGGTTTTTGGTTCCCAGGTGCATTACTTTGCACTTTTATGCATTGAATCTAAGCTGCCATATTTTTGACCATTCCTCCAGCCTTGCCAAGCCCCTTCTTATCCTTTCCACCCCCAACCCTTGTGTATCAACCCTGTTGCAGATCTTTGTGTAGTTTGCAAAGAGGTTTACTTTTCCTTCCAGCCCCTCTGCAATGTCTTCTATAAAGACATTAAAGAGGACTGGTCCCAGTACTGAACCCTGCAGTACCCTACTAGCAGGACTCCAGCACAAGCAAGCTGCTTGCCCTTGAAGAGGGCTGCTTCAGCTCCCCACGGTTAGTTGGCACCTCCAGCCACCATCCGAGACCAGGACCCCAGACTCCAGCACAAGCAAGCTGCTTGCCCTTGAACAGGGCTACTTCAGCTCCCCGCGGTCAGTCAGCACCTCCAGCTGTTGGCCGAGACCAGGACCCCGAACTCCAGCACAAGCAAGCTGCTTGCCCTTGAACAGGGCTTCTTCAGTTCCCCGTGGTCAGTCAGCACCTCTAGCCACTGGCCGAGACCAGGATCCTGGACTCCAGCACAAGCAAGCTGCTTGGCCTTGAACAGGGCTGTTTCAGCTCCCCACGGTCGGTCGGCACCTCCAACCACCGGCCGAGACTAGGACCTGGACTCCAGTACAAGCAAGGTACAGCAGCAGCGCAGACAGTCAGTTCACGGGCGCTTCTCACTTCCCCGTTCAGATTGGTCAAGACTTCTTCCCACTTCTTTGCCGCCTGACGCTTCTTTGGAAAAGCTGTTTCCAGTAATTTTAGGAAACTTAAGCTAGCTGCTACTGTAGTAGTGTAAGAAACAAAAATTATTTGCTGATTTGAAGTGCTACAGCTCCTTTCTGCTCATTTCTATTGTAACCAACCCCTCTGAGCCAACCCTCTGCTTTGGCACCCAAACTTCCCAGCCCTTTGTCTTGTTAATTTGTTCTACCCCCCCCGCCCCAAGCTCTGTCTGCCTATTTAAACATTTTTTTCTCTACCCCGTCGGCTGCTTGCCCTTGAACAGGGCTGCTTCAGCTCCCAGCGGTCAGTTGCCACCTCCAGCTTCTGGCCGAGACCAGGACCCAGACTCCAACACAAGCAAGGTGTGGTGGCAGCGCAGCCAATTGGATCACGGGCGCTTCTCGCTTTCCCGCTCCAATTGGCCAGGACTTTTCCCCACTTCTTTGCCACCTGGCGCTCCTTTGAAAAAGCTGTTTCCAGTAATTTTAGGAAATTTAAGCTAGCTGCTACTGTATTGGTGTAAGAAATTCAGCCCCCCCAACACCCGCCCCTTCAATCTTTAAATACACTATTTCCCCACCCACATTACTTCTCTCTCTCTCTCTCTCCCATTTGCTACCTATATCCTCCTGCAATTGGTCACCAGTCCCATTCTGGACCCAATCATATTACCTCACCCACCACCCCTTTGCTCTCCCCTTCTCCTCCATTGTGCTGCCTCTGTAGCTAGGATGCCACCTTCTCAGCAAGCAAAGCTATGCCCCTCCTGCCTGCCTACCTGCCCCTACTTATTTCCATCCTCATCTGCCTCCCTGCCCCCCAGCCATGCGACCTACCGCCCCCATACTCCCCTCTCCCCTCCTGCTAATCCCTGCTGGACTCCACCACTACACCAGCTTGGAAACTACCTGTCCTCACTCCCAAGTCTGGGACCACTCTATCTCACATCCCTGCCTCTTTCTTTTCAGTCCCTCACTCTCATGGATGCTACCTCAACTGATTGCCCCTTGCCTAGCTCCTAAAAATCATTCTTGCCCGCTACCTAAGTGACGCTCACTCACTTCTTGGTGCATACATCTGTCTGCACACTACCTAACTCTAGCTCTCCTGCTCCTTGCTGCAGGCGACATACACCGCAACCCCAGCCCCCTATCCACACCTTCCCTACATCACTCAGTGTGTCCCCTTCCTAGCCAGTCCCCCACCACACTGCCCACAGGAAGCCCTCTCACTCATGGCCTGTGTCTTCTGCATCTAAATATAAGAAGACTTTCTCACAAACTTGACTCTCTCCAGGTACTTGCTGCCCACTATGCCTCTGACATTATCACCCTTTCTGAAATGTGGCTCAATAAAAGCATCACTGAGCCTCACTCGCCATCCCAGACTATGCTGTGGCCCATCAGGACAGGGCCACCAGAGGTGGCAGAGTATCCATCTATATAAATTCAGACTTACACTATTTGATTATCCTAGCTAAAGCCGAACCCAAAGCCTATGAGATGCTACTGTTACAACTGTCCCTCCCTGTCTCCTCCCAATCTATGTTGCAGGTATTTACTACCGACCAAGCACACCTTCCTCAACTGTCATTGACCTCCTTGCACTAACCTACTCCCTCACAGGTGAATTATATATAATGGGAGATTTTAATCACAGTTGGCTGTCCCCAGCCCTCAATTAAGCCCAGACCGATGTAACTGGGCTAAATCTCTCTCAACTCATCACCAAGCCCACCCACCTAAACCCCAAATCAGGAAACAACTCTCTTCTAGACTGGGACCTGACCACCCACCCTCAACAGGTCATCAAGTCTGGACTGCTTCCAGACTCCCTGAGTGACCACTTGCTTACCTACCTCGTCTGTAAAATTCACCGCTCCCAATCACCCCCCAAGTTCGTGGTCCAAAGGTCCTTCAAATCACTCAACCTTGCTCCCCTGTTAGTTGACCTGACCCAAGCTAACTGGGTCCCAACCTCTGCTATCTCCTCCATTGATGATGCCCTCCTTCACTTCAAAAGCACATTTCTCAATGTCTGGGACACTCATGCCCCTCTGCTTCACACTAGGGTTTGGAGTAACCACCTGCCTTGGAGCACCCCTGAACTCATAGCATGTCAAATCGCCCAAGACCAAGCCTGGAGAGCCCATAAATCTTCAAGCCACCCACAAGACTTCTCCATATAACGGATGCTTCGAAACAAGTGTACCAGAGCTACTCAGCTGGCCAAAACTGAGCCTTTCAACTCCACCCTTCAGATAGACTTAAATAATCCCTCAAAATTCTGGAAGGTCATTCACTCCCTCTTCTCCCCTCCTACCGCAACTCCCACTCCTCTCCTAAATATTAGCAACTCCCTTCTCTCGGATCCAAGTGCTGTCGCTGCTGAGTTCAACACATACTTCTCCACTTGTGCAGCTTCACTCCTCTCCTCCCTGCCCACCCCTGCTCCTTACACACCCACCGAAGGAATCAAGAAGCCTTATGTATCTCGTACCTTCTCCTTCAATAATATCTTGCTAGCAGATGCCCTAGTTGACCTGCTTTCACTCAACCCTTCAAAAAGCAAATCCCCTGACGACTTGGACCCCAAGCTCCTCTACCTCTGTGCCCCTGCCATAGCTTCCCCACTTGCCAGCCTACTAAATCAGTCCTTTGCTGCTGCAGCAGTCCCCCAGGCATAGAGGCATGCCATAGTCATCCCCCTCCCCAAAGGGGACCCCCCTACCTCCACGTCAAACTACCGCCCCATCTAGGGCTCCAGATAAGGTTTTTTTTGGGATGAGTATTGTACTCCTCATTTTGAAAGTGAGGTGAGTAAAACCAAATTCAGATGTGTACAAATGTCTGGACAGAGTGGAGTGAGGAGTACATTTTAAATGTAGTTTTTTCCTAGATAAAAACTAATCAAGTGTCAGCAATGCTCCAGATAATGTTGGCAGGTAGGAGTAATTTACTCACCAGTTTTTAAATATAGTGAATAAAACAAAACTGGGATGATTATGAATGCTGTAAATCTGGAAAAAAAATGCTCCTTTTGAATCACCAGTTATGTTATGAAGCACTATTCTTTGGAGTGTGGAATATTTGCAAATGTTGGGTGGGTACTGGTACTCATTAAAAAAATTTCTGAAGAGTATTTCCTAAAATGAGGGGAGTAAAATGGGTCGGTACTCCCCTTATCTGGAGCCCTGGCCCCCCCTCTCTCTCCTCCCGGCTCTTGCAAAACTGAAAGAGCACCTGGTGCTCACACAACTTACCTCCTTTCTCTCTTACTCTAACTTCTTCATGGCTTTTCAGTCTTGGTTCAGGAAGGGTTACTCCACTACTTCCTCCTTGATTAGGCTCACCAGTATGGATAGAGGGCAGATCACCTCTGCCATCTTTGTCGATCTAGCTACAGCATTTGACACTGTCTCACATACCTTACTTCTCTCTAGCCTCTCTAAATCTGATCTCTCCATTGCTGCCACCAACTGGTTCAGCTCCTACCTCACTGGCAGAACACAATCCATAAGACTCTCTGATGCTACATCTTTCCCCCTTCCCATAACTACCGGTGTCCTTCAGGGGTCAGTGCTCAGACCTATTCTGTTCTCCATTTTTTCTGAACAACTTACCACTCAGCTGCTCTACCTCCTCCATCCACATGTACGCTAATGACACCGTTCTTTTCTCCTCAGGCACCTCCCCAGAAGCGGTAGCTGAAAATCTGCAAGCTGATTTCTTCAATATCCAACGCTGGTTCAGCTCTTCCTCAATACTAAAAAAACTGTCACCATGACCTTCGGCATATGACAACACCTGTCCAGACTCCCCTCCCTATCTTCCGCACCCTAGATGGGCAAGTACTTGAGGATGTCACCTCATTCCAATATCTATTGGTCTGGCTTGACCGGTATCTATACTTTGCTGACCACATTGATGCTACCATAAAAAAACTGCGCCCCATGCTAGGTGCCCTGTACAGAAACTGTAGAAGCCTCCCTCTAACTAATCCAGAAGATGATACTCGCCTCCTTCGACTACCGCAACATCGATTACAGTGCCGCCCCAAAGTCCACCTTAACCAAACTAGATACCCTCTTCAATGCGTTCTGCCGCTTTGCTGTCGATGCCCCTTCCCTCACCCATCACTGCGATCTCTACCGGTCTCTGGCATTACCATCCCTTGAAAACTGACACATTATTCACTGCGCTAAATTTGTCTCCAAGTACTGGCTAGGCGTCCTCCCATCTTACCTTTACACAATGCTCTCTTTTGCCCCCACACCCCTCTCATGTCCTCAGATCCATTGACTCTCACCAACTTGTAATCCCTCTGCAGAGGACCACTGTTGGCCAAGCAGTCTTCTCGCACTGCTTCCCTAAGCTCTGGAATGAGCTGCCTCTACAGACCATCACTCCTCCTCTGTCAATTCTCTCTCCACCGCCCAAATTACTTCATGGTAAACTACTCCTGCACCTGACTTCAGGTCTGCCCCCCTCCTTGCCAGACCAGCGGCATTTAGCAAATGCTACGAAGCTGGACTATTTTATCTCAACAGACGAGCTTAGTACCTATGCACTTAATGTTTTTGTTTTTGATAGCTGCTTCTTGTGAGTATACATCTGCAATTGCTAAATCAGAGTAACCTCTACTACAGTATATTATTATATGTATGTTAAGTGTATTATGTGCCTATCTGTAGCCTGGTTGTTCATTTAACTCATCTGTAACCAACACAAAGTGTAAACAATATGTATTCTGATGTTTAAATGTTACTCAATTGATAACCTGAGTGTTATCTATCCCCTGTTATCCCCCCCCCCGGTCGCACCGGGAGACGAGCAGCTTGTTGCTCAGTGTGCCGTTCCTGGTGAAACAATTTAAATCAACAAATAAATAAATAACCAGCCTTTCTTCAGAGTGTACTTCATTTACTATTACCCTACTATTATCTATGTCCTTGCGCAGATGTGGCCTCCAGAATGCAGTACTCCAGGTGAGGCCTTACCAATGTTTTATACAGTGGCATCACCACCTCCTGCTTCCTGCTAGTGATACCCCTACCTATGCACCCCAGCATGCCACTGGCCCTCCCTTCTGCCTTTATGCACTGCTTTGATCCCTTAAGTTCATCAGAGATGAGAACCCCTAGGTCCCTTTCCTCTTTGGTGACAGTCAGCTTCGCCCCCGCCACACCTGTACCTCTACCCAGGGTTCCCTCTACCCAGGTACATTATTTTGCACTTCTTTGCATTGAACCTTAGTTGCCATGTCTCCGACCATCTTTCAAGCTTTTCCAGATCCCTCTTCATTTTCTGCACCCCTTCTGGATTATCCACCCTGTTGCAGATCTTGGGGTCAAATGCAAACAGGCAGACCTTTCCTTCCAGCTCCTCTGCAATGTTACTAATGATGACATTGAACAGGACTGGTTCTAGTACTGATCCCTGTGGTATCCCACTGGTCACCCCCCTCTCCCCAGATTGTACCCCATTTACCACCACCCTCTGTCTCCTGTCTGTTAACCAGTTCCTAACCCAGTTCTCCACCTTGTCTCCATGTCCAAACTACTCATCTTGTTAATTAGCCTTCTATGTAGGATGCTGTTGAAGGGTTTGCCGAAATCTAGGTGGGTGACGTATACTGCCCTTCCCTGATTTGCTTCCCTAGTCACCCAATCAAAAAACTCTATTAGATTCATTTGACATAACCTTCCTGCTGTGAATGTGTGATGGAACTGGGACTTGAGAGTTGCGAGTTCATATTTCTGCGCTGGAACCACTGGACCACACTTCCTTTCTTTATTTGGAACTTTGACTATACAGTAGATTTTGTCCGTGATATAACGCATCATCTCTTAGACCTGTTAAAATATATCAGCCTTTAGCCATTTATCTTGCTGTCTCCTGCTATCAAAATACTCACAGTAAAAGAAGCCTTTCAATGGCAGGTGTGTTGCACTTTGCAAATTAGTAGTGTCTAAGGTGTTCATGCTTAATAAACGTATACATTTTTTACAAGTTGCTTCTCTGTAGTTTTAAAAAAGGAAAAGAGATTCTGGGGACTGTTCTTTAGACTTCTGCAAATTCGACTTTACTACTGTTTGTTAAATGTGTAGTTGTTTTGTTTGAAGTTTTTTAGTTTGGATTTATTATTTTTTTAAATTGTTGGCAGTTATTGAAATTGTTTAATTGTTATTTTGGGGTTATAATTTGGGTTGGGATTTTATTTTCTTTTTCTTTTAATGTGTAATAGTGTTTTTGTCTGACTCCTTCCTCTGTGAGAGAGAGTGAAGAAGTGATTTATTATTTTTGGTTATTTGATATTTATTAGGTTTATTTTTGTTCTTTCTTTCTTGTTATATTGTTTATAATGTGTTGGGGAGGTTTAGCGACGGTTAGGCGTTATTCCTCCACCAGGCTTAGGGAATTACGCCCCTTTGAATGCCCCCCATTGTCATCTGACACCTGTTTTAGGTGTCATGAGCTGGGCATTCTCAGGAAGAGTAGGTGAAGGTGGAGAGCTGGGCCTGTTGGGGACAGAGGGGTGGGCGGATTGGGGTTTTGGGTTCAGGAGACGCCCTGGGTGAAATGGGGTCAGGATAGGGTTATTCCTGTCTTGTCCTCATACCCAAGGGTTCCGATGTTAATGGACAGGTGCCGAGGTCTTCCTCGACAACTCATCCTACCTTGGCGGTGTTGTGCAATGCCAGATCTATAAAAAACAAGACAGCTATTATAGCAAATCTTGTTGGATCAACTGATCTGGCTTGCATCACTGAGACCTGGCTGGATGAAAATCCAGGCCCTATATTGGCCTTGGCAGTTCTAGCCGGGTTCTCGGTGATATACCATCCAAGGTTGGATCGTAGGGGCGGGGGTGTGGCCATTATGTTTAAGACTGAGCTGGGCCTTGTGGATGTGCCATTAGGAACTACCAGATCCTTTGAATATATCCTGGGAGAGGGTGTAGGTTGTGGGATCCTCCTCGTTTACCGTCCACCAGGTGACGGTGGAAAATTCCTGCGGGAGATAGCAAACTTCATCGTCGGCTTGGTTTTGAGGTTCCCCAGACTGATAGTTCTGGGTGACTTCAATGCCTGGGTCGATGATGAACTCTCACACTTTGGTCAAAATCTCCTCCAGCTGATGACAATGCTTGGCCTAACACAGGTGATTACCTCCTCGACCCATGTAGGGGGTCATTCATTGGATCTGATCTTTCTTTTGGGTATGGAGATCGCTGATCTGGGGGTGGAATCAGTCAGCTGGTGTGACCATCACACCATAAGGTTCAGCTTCAGGGCCCCCCCAATAGGTCTGCCCCTACGGAGATGGTTCGGTACTGCCCTTTAAGGGGTATTCACCCCAGTGACCTAATGGCGGTACTGGATCTATCGGGTTTGTCGGGTGAATGCATGAGTCCAGATGATCTCGTACTAGCCTATAACAAGGCTGTGGGAGATGCTCTGGACAAAATTGCTCCTGCTCGTGTTCGGCCTCTCGCCCTCCGTCCAAGGAGCCCTTGGTTTGATGGCTCCTTGAAGGAGTTAAGGCGAATTGGCCGAAGGTGAGAGAGAGCCTAGGCGAAGTCCGGCAATGATGTTGACAGGCTTAGGTTGATGGCACATTATGATGGCTATCAATCAGAAATCACCTGTAAGAAGGCAGAATTCTGTCCAGGAGATTTCTGCTGCACAGAACTGACCGGCTCAGCTTTTTCAGACTGTGGACAGATTGTGCAATCCAATCTGTCTCCAACCTAAAGAAGCTTTTTCTCAGCTAAGATGCGAGGAGTTCACTCAGTTTTTTGCAGATAAGGTTGCCAGCATCAGGTCTGGCATCGGTATGACCTCTCCTATGTGGGATTGTGGTGATCGACGGGAAGTGGCATGTACTCGGTCTGTCTGGTCAGACTTTCGCCGGCTGGAGTTCAATGACATTGTAAAGATCGTCCAGATATTGTGACCAACTAGTTGTAGTTTGGATCAGGGCCCTACACCCCTCTTAGTAGGATGTGTAGAAGTTATCTGCCCAATCCTTGCTGACATTGTCTGGAAATCCTTGGAGAGGGGTGTCTTTCCCGACACCCTCAAGGAGGCAGTTGTTTGACCACTCCTTAAAAAACCCTCCTTGGATCCAGATTGTCTAGCTAACTACTGGCCTATCTCTAACCTGCCATTTGTTGGTAAGGTTATTGAAAAGGCGGTTGCGCTGCAACTGGATGATCATCTTATGACTCACAATGTCTAAGATACTCTCCAGTCTGGTTTTAGGAAGAAGCACAGCACGGAGACTGCCCTTGTCCGGGTATTGAGTGATCTCCTAATGGCCAGAGATCGAAAGGCATGTACCATTCTGGTCCTTCTCGATCTCTCTGCTGCTTCTGACACTGTAGCCCATGGTGTGCTGCTGGAACGCCTGCAGGTTTATTGTGGGCTGTCTGGTACAGTCCTCAAATGGTTTAATTCTTACCTCACAGACAGGTCTCAGAGAGTTGCCACTGGAATTTATTCCTCTGGCACTCATTCCCTGCCTTGTGGGGTACCGCAGGGCTCCATTTTAACTCCCATGTTGTTTGCAGTGTATATGCTACCATTGGGAGAAATCATCAGGCGATACAGTCTGGGTTTTCACTGCTATGCAGATGATACCCAGCTGTATCTGTCCTTTCTCCCCGGCCAGGATGATGCATTCTCTGCGCTAAACAACTGCCTTGCTGAGATCAGACTTTGGATGAGTTCCAGCTGGCTGAGACTGAATCCAGATAAGACTGAGGTACTGGTAGTGGACCCAGGTCGTCCGGGGCGGGTTTGGGTGCTGGACAACCCTCAGGTTTGTTACTTGGTGGTATGCCACTCCCTACCTCTGATCAGGTGCATAGTCTGGGTGTTATTTTTGATGATGGACTGACCTTAAAATCTCAGATATCAGCTGTCATCAAATCCTCTTTTTACCATCTGAAGAATATCGCCTGGGTGAAACACCTGGTTCCGTCGGGTGATCTTCCAACATTGGTCCATGCCTTTGTCACTACCCATCTTGATTACTGCAATTCCCTTTACCTAGGGCTACCTGGGGTTGATATCCGCCGCCTGCAGCTGGTGCAGAACGCGGCAGCCAGGCTTCTGACTGGGACGTCTAGAACCAGTCATATTACACTGGTGCTCCGCGAACTGCACTGACTGCCTGTTAGGTGGCGGATCACCTTTAAGGTTGGTTTACTAACCTTTAAAGCCCTACATGACCAGGGACCCGGTTACCTGAAAGATCTCCTGATTCCCTATTGCCCCCTCCGTCCTCACCATTCCGCCAATGAGGGATTGCTAGAGATTCCCAGGGTTCGATTGAAGACATCAGGTTCACGTGCTTTTGCCTTTGCAGCACCAACCCTGTGGAATTCTCTACCTCATTGGTTGAGAGAATGCCCAACCGTCGATAGTTTTAAAATTGGCTTAAAAACATATTTATTTAGTCTAGCTTTTATGTAATTATGGTTGACATATTTTAATGTTGTTTTAATTTATATTATGTATATGATTTTATGTACAGCGCCTTGGCTCTGAAAGGCACTATATAAATAAAGTTGATTTGATTTGATTTGATATAAAACTTAGCTCAGTCTCAGATACAGTAGTATTGTAAATTGACTGCTTATTTGGATCTAGGAATCTCATCTTGAAAAAGAGGCTTTTGGCAGTGTCAGTAGCTCAGTAGGTTGCACGCTCACCTCAGGAGCAGAAGCTAATTCCTAACACTGACCCTGTGGTGCAGTTCTGAGTGGGCACTGCACTGTTGAGGTGCCATTCTTCAGATAAGACACTAAATTGAAGTTCCTTCTATTTATCCCGCCTGGCTATCCAGGTGGGAAGCTAGAGACACCCTGGTAATTGTCTTGACTAGGGGGTTTCCTGGTGTTGTGGTCAGAATTCTCCCTGTCAGTACGGTGCTGTTGCAGCTCAATGTGCATTTTCTGGTCAAAACTGAAAAATAGTAAAATAAAATACATTTGGGGCCAATATCTCCCCCCTTCCCCACCACCTTTTAATAGATTTAGTTTTTCGTGTTCATTGTTGCAACATGTATTTTGGTGCCACTTTGCAGGACTGTAATGCTCACTTTCTGTTTTCATTGAAAATGCACAACCCCCATGAGACCTTGAGGTGCTGCTTGCAGACTACTGTTTTGCAGTTTCTTGAGATTTTCCCTTATCGCTGGGATCAGGTAGCCTGGCACGTTTCATGCATATTCAAATATGCATGATAACACAATGACATCACTCACAGTTCCATGTTGCTGGCATCATCATGCTGCCTGGTTCACAGTCTGCCTTCTGTCTTCAAGGGATGGAGAAGCCAGATGCAACGGCTCCCTGGCAATGACGGTTCTTTTTTTTTTTTTTGTCCTCCCACTCTACCTGTCATGCCCCCTTCAGCCCTCGTGGTGCCTCCAACTCTCTCACCTGCCATCTCTGGGCGTTACCTGGCTGCCACCAAGTCCTCCAAAGATGGCCCCCTTTGGTGGGGCCATCAGGGGGACGCCAACCCCCCCCCGGTGCCACGCTTAGTCTGGTGGTTCCTTCGCCTGGTAGGTGGTGCAGGGTCTGCCAAACTTCATGGGGCAGCATCCTGCCACCGGTGGTCTTTTCCATTGTGCTTGGTTCCCAACCCATGGACACTCCGCGGAGGCAGCGGCTGGATGTGCGCACATCGGAGGATATGCTGACGTGTTCTGTCAGGGAACATCCCTCAGCTGGAACTGCTGCTCCAACTCACACCTCCACCCATGGTCACCTAGCTGGTGGTATTGTGATGGAGCAGTCTGCCTCCCCTCCCTGGAGGAGGAGCGCATCCACTGGGGTACTCAAGCCTCCCCCCCCCCGCTGATCTCTGAGTGGCACAAGTTTATTCCTGAACTCGGGTTGCCAGCAGGATGGCTGGGCAATGACAGCTCTGACTGTGGATGAGATTTTACACTGAAGGGTGTTTTAGCATCAAGGGTGGGTTAGCAGCTGTTCATTCTTTGAGCAATTAGATTGAAAATATATACTGCATTATTTAAAAGTCCTTAGAGAGTAAGAGTTAAAGTTTAAAAACAGACATGTTTTGTTTCACTCTGTAATATTATCTTCCTGATAACTGAGAGGAAAACGTTTTCTGACCCAAACAAGCTGAAATATTTTGAAAGGCAACAATAGGCAGGAAGTAAAAACAGAATTTATTTTTCAACTTAAGTTTGATAAATGTAACTCCAACATTTATTTACAGGACTTTACAAAGTAAAAGACACTTTTGATCTTTTACCCTTTAGTCATGAAGACTGACAGAATTCATACAGAGCTTGGATGTTACAGAATTTAGAGTGTTTTCTGAGAAGGACAATTTGGGAGTGCCTTAGCTCAATCTGTTTATTTTTCTACACTACTTTAAAGCATTTGAGCATGCAAAAAACTTTTTGGAAAAATGAGATAGCCAAACATATTCACTTTGTATGATTGTTTGTCAGGCAACAAGTGTTGCTGTATTTCCAATTTAAGAAAAGAGAATCTCTTTTCTGTTTGGATTTAAGAATGTATATTATAATGCAGGTATCCAATAATTTTTATGTATTTATAATATAGTTAAATATAAATGAAAATAAAAGAGCAATTCAGTATTTCTGTTTTATAATAAAGAGAAACAAAAGGTTTAAATGAGTTTCAGAAGTGAGGCTGTCACACACACCTCTGATCAAACTTAGAGGTAAAATGGAAGTTTACTCAACACTCCGAAGTCTTCACAAGTGGGATATAGAGGCGTCCTCTGATAGGCTGATGCACAAACTAAAACTTTGAATCCAATCCAGTCCCCACTCCCTCCTGTTGGATCTTCCTCACTATGAAACTTCCAAAGCTACTCCTCTTGGAAATAAGTAAATGAACTCTCAAGAGGAAACTAGCATAATGGAATAAAACAGAATACCAGTGGAGACAAGTAAAGACGGATTCAATGGGTTTTATTGTCAACACCATTAAGGCACATTTGTGAACTTAGAAACATCTTACTGAACAGAGAAAAAACATTTGAACTACAGGAGACTACATAGGTAACTATGATATTGTAACGTAAAGACCTGAAATATGTAGTGATCCAACTATCACATTCAATTGGATCAAAATGCACACAGATCAAAAGCCATATGCTATAAAAGGTGCTCCTATAATCACCTTTACCAGATGGGTAAACTTCCATTATCTATTGCACCTTTTACAGCACTCTGAAGTCATCACAAGTGGGTTACCTAAGTAGCGGTGACAGAAAGAAATTGGGTGGGATGATGAGAAAGTGGCTTAAGAATCGACTGTAGAACCATACAACAAAATTGTGCTTTGTCATAGTCCCAGGTATTGAGTCTGTAACGTTGAGAGAACGTGTGCACGGATGACCAGGTGGCCCCAAAAAGATGTCTGCGATTGAGGCTGAATTTCTTTCTGCCCAGGAGATTGCAACTGCTCTGGAGGAATGGGTCTTCACTTGAGGGGAGGCAGGGCAGGTGCTCTGTAGACATTTGAAATGGTCGATTTAAACCATCTGGCAGTGGTAGACCTTGAAGCGGGGAGTCACTACTTAGGCTTATGGAACAGAAGACACAGTGGCTCAGACTTTCTGAAGGAGAGTGTTCTGTCCAGATAAATCTTAACAATCCTAATGACGTCCAGGTTCAGGAGAGTGTCCCTGTTTTTGCTTGGTTCTGGATCAAAGGAAGGATGTGATACCTCTTGGGCAAGGTGGAAGGGAGAGGCACCTTGGGCAAAAAGGAGTCAACAGTCTTGAAAACTGCTGTATCTTTGTGAAACTTCAGAAAAGATAAGGCCTACAGCTTACTTGTTCTATGGGCTGAGCAAATGATAATTAGAAATACAGTCGTGAGAGTCATAAAATACACTGAGACAGAATCCAGAGGCTCAAATTTAATTCTAGTTAAGGTGTCTAGTCTAGCATTCAGCTGCCATGGTACTACATTTGTTTTCTTTCTGGGTCTAATATTGCCTGTGCCTTTGAAGAAAGTTAGCCACCGTTGGTGCACTCCAGGAACTGACCCATTGATTTTCCCTCGTATAGTCCCCATTGTGGCGGCTTGTACCTGAAGGGATACTGTGGTCAGCCATTTGTCGAATCATCTTCTAAATATTTCAATAACTGAGGAATGGAGCAGGATGTGGCAGTGATGGATTTGTATTTACACCGTCTAGTGAAAATGGACCAGTGTCTCTTCTAGGTGCGGTTGTTAGGCCAAGCGGTCCTTATCCACCATCAAATTCTATGTTTCTGTGTTCGTCTGTTGTCTGTGAGACTGTGGCATTGTATTCACAACCTTTTGTAAAAGTTCTGATGCTAGCAGTTTGTCTCTCTGAGCAGCCATGCCCTCAGCCTGAGGGTGCGTGTTGCTGGATGTAGGATTGGTCCCTGGACAGGAGATCCAATTGTGTTGGTAGTGGTATTGGTTTCTTTAGCAACATCTGTATTACTGATGCATACCACATTCTTCTGGGCCAGTTTGAAACTATGAGGACCCCCTGTGGTTCTGGATTCCTTGATTTTCAGAAGTAATTGTGCTACAAATGAGATTGCTGAAAAGTCATGTGTCCCTTTGACTGCCATGGAGTGGATAGGTTGTTTACTCCTGCCATTTTTGCTTTTTGTGTCTTGAGAAGAACTTTGGGACCTGCCTGTTTGTTCTTGTGGCCAGATGGTCTAGTTATAATAATAATAATAAACTTTATTTCTCTAGTGCAATACAAAATATCAAAGCACTTTACAAAAGAAACAGAATAAAAATAGATCATAAATAGTTAAAATACAGACAGTAATACTAAAATCCATCCTTATTACTTACTCATTACAGAAGGCAAGACTAAATAGGTACATTTTGAATGTGGTTTGGAACTTTCTACCATCAGGCACTCCCGAACTCGACGAGGTAGAGAATTCCACAGGGTAGGGGCTACATGCACGAATGCTAGAGCACCAGATGACTTCAGCTAAATCCTGGGAACCTCCAGCAATCCCTCGTCGGTGGAGCGGAGGTGTCAAGAGGAGCAATAGGGGCGTAAAAGCTCTTGCCAGTAGCGCGTCCCTGTCCTGTCCTCTGGGTTGGGTGCCTGCCTACTGATCCCATCTGCTTGTGTATGTAGTTCTCCTGCTTGGTCGATTCCTGGGGGACTCACTAGGTGAACCTCTGCACATGTTAAGAGACTGGTTGTCTCTCTGGCCTTCTGTCTGCTCTTTGTTCCCCCTTGTTTGTTTATGTATGACATTATTACTTTGTTGTATGTTCATATTCTTATGTGACATCTCCTTCTGTTCATATTCTGATGTGACATCTCCTGTCCACCACTGAACTGATTGTTTTAAGGATTGGGGGAGTGACAGTTTCCATTGATAGTTCATTGATAGGCATGATCCCAGCTGTTGAGGAGAACTCTTTGTAGTAGTCTCATGTGCAGTTGAGCCAAGTTGTGGAGGTCTCTGCAGGAAACCATGAGCCCTAGTAGCTGCATCAGATCCCAGATCATAGAGAATTTGCTGGACAGGATTAAATTTCAGTGTCACTTTAGACTGAGGATGCGGTCGTTTGAGGGTCGTATTATTCCTTGTGTTGTATCAAACAGGGTTCTGAGGTGTTCCAGTGTTGATGGGGGACTGAGGTTGATCTTGGTTCTGTTTACAGTTCAACCATGTTGGGAGAATATTTCCTGTGTTCTTTGTGTCGCTTTTAGTGATAACTCCCTGGATCTGGCCCTTATCAGCTAATTGTCAGGCTACGGGATGACATGTATTCCCTCCCTTCGTAGGTTTGCTGCCAGAGCTGCCATGACCTCTGTGAAGACCCATGGGGCCAATGTGAGACTGATGGGAAGGATTTGTACTGGAAGTGGAGGTTTAGGATATAAACTCTTAAGAACTTGTGGTGCATCGGATGGATGGGGCTGTGGAGATAGGCAACTTTCAGATCAAGGGATGTTGTGAAATCTCCTCTCCTGATAGCCACTATTATGGTTCATGGAAGTTCAGGAAGAGTTTAGGAAACTGGGGAGGGGTCTCAAGCAAGTAGCTACTTCTGTCACTTTCTCAGAAGTACTACCTGTGAGAGGCAAGGGAGAGCATAGGAGTGCATGCACCAGGAACTTTAACTCATGGTTGAAGAACTGGTGCTGTGAGGAAGGGTTTGGATTCATTGGTGACTGGGGACCCATCTGGAGGGATGGAGGTTTGTTCAAGCCTGACGCCTGCATCCATCCTGGAGGGGAATCAAGCACTCAATGATAAGTTTAAATGCTACATTGACAAGCATTTAAACTAGCAAAGGGTGGCAGGCCAGCAAGGATGATACCCACTTGCTCACCCCACAGCTAGTAATGGAACCAGTGAACCAGAGGAGTGGCTATCTCTGCAAAGCAGTGTGCAAAAGATGGAGATTAGTGTCCAAAAGGTGGATAAGCAGAAAAGGGGCAAAATTCAGCAGAAGGGCAGACAGCAAGGAGAACCAGGGATAAATGACAACCAAGGAAGGGGCTGGAGTAGAACAGTGAAGCAGTCTAGGGAGGTCAAATCATGGAAAGCCATGTGTGCAAATGCCAGGAGCCTTAGCAACAAGATGGAAGATCTGGAGGCTGTCATGGTACAGTCAGACCTGGACATTGTGGCCATCACTGAAACCTGGTGTAATGATAACCATGACTGGAGATGGCCATACCTGGCTACAACATATTCAGAAGAGACAGAGCAGGCAGGAAGAGAGGAGGAGTGGCACTGTATATGAAATGACATAAGGGCCACACAGATCCAGGAGGAACAAAATGGGGGAGATACTGTGGGTTAAGCTGGAAGGAAAAATGGGGCCAGCCATCCGCACAGGTATGGTCTATAGACCACCAGCCCAGGAGGAAGAAACAGATAGGAGCTGATGCTAGCCATCCAAAGGATGGCAGACAAAAGTGAGTAGTACTGGTTGGAGACTTCAATATACCAGACGTGGACTGGAGCATCCCAGCAGCAGCATCAACTAAGAGCAGATTTATCCTGGACTCCTTCAGGGTGCCTTCCTCAAGCAACTGGTCATGGAACCAACTCAGCAGAAGGCAATACTGGACCTTGTGCTCACAAACAGAGACAGTGTGATGGGGTAACAGTGACCACCAGTCATTGTGGTTTGAAATCACAGAAAGAGCAGAACCAAACCACACAAAAACACGTATCCTGGATTTTAGGGGGCAGACTTTGGGAAAATGGGGAGATGCTTGAAAGAGGCATTAAGGGAATGGGACAGGAATCAGGGATTGAGAACAGTGGGCAGTATTTAAAATGGGGATTATAAGAACAACAGAATTATGCATTAAGCAGGTTAGCAAGAGGAAAAGAAAGAGGAGACCATTATGGTTTCCAAAGAGGTAACAAAAGTGAAAAGCCAAAAGATTGCATTCAGGCAATACAAAAGACACAGGCAGAGGGATAGGGAGAAGTACCAGGAAAACAAAGGAGGCAGGAAGTCAGTAAGGAAGCCAAAGCTCAGACAGAAGAACACATTGCAAAATCAGTGGTTAAAGGGGACAAAACCTTTTACAGGTACATAAGTGAAAAACGAAGGACAAAGGGAGGGATAGTGAGACTGAAGGGGGAGGATGGGAGCTTCGTGGTGGATGACAACAGTAAAGCTGACATATTGAACAGGTATTTCTGCTCAGTCTTTACTAAGGAAGAGGGGGGTAATGGGTCTGAAGGGAGTACAAGGGGTGAGAATGGTGCAGAAATGGACACAAGTCCCTTTACACGAGAAAGAGTCCTGAAGGAACTGGAAGTAATAAGAGCTGATAAAGCAATGGGGCCAGATGGGAAAACCCCTAGGGTCCTAAAGAACTAAGAGGTGGTGGCTGAACCTTGGTCATCCTGTTCAGCCAATCACTGAAACAGGAGGTACCCAAAGACTGGAGGACAGCAGATGTAGTCCCCTATACAAAAGTGGGAACAAAGAGGAAGCAGGGAACTACAGACCAGTCAGCCTCACTCGGTAGTGGGAAAGATCATGGAAGCACTACTGAAGGAGATTGGTGGAACATCTGGTTGTCAATGGACTACAGGACCCAAGGCAGCATGGTTTCACCAGGGGAGGTCATGTCAGACCAACCTCATTGAATTTTTGACTGGGTGACTAGGGAGGTGGATCAGGGAGGGCAGTGGACATGGCCTATCTGGACTTCAGCAAGGCCTTTGACACTGTGCCACATAGAAGACTATTACACAAACTGGGGAATATGGGTGTGGGCAGGACAGTAGTGTGGTGGGTAGGTAACTGGCTGGGTGGCAGGACACAGAGGGTGGTGGTAAATGGCTGTCACTCCACAGAGGGAAGAGTGACCAGTGGGGTACCACAGGGATCAGTGCTGGGACCGGTCCTATTCAACATCTTCATCAGTGACATTGCACAGGATATAGAAGGCAGAATTTCACTGTTCGCTGATGACACAAAGCTCTGTAACAGAGTAGACACACCAGAGGGTGTAGACAGAATGAGAAGGACCTGCAGAAACTTGAAGAATGGTCAAGGGTTTGGCAGTTGAAATTCAATGCAAAGAAGTGCAAGATAATGCATATGGGGCACAAAAACCCTGGCACAATATATCAGTTGGGGTGAGGATATAGCATGCACCAAGCAGGAAAGGGATCTTGGGGTTGTCATCTCTGATGACCTCAAGGTAGAGAAACAGTGTGACAAGGCATCAGGTAAAGCAAATAGGATGCTGGGATGTATAGGCAGGGGCATCACCAGCAGGAAAAGGAGGTCATAATTCCGCTATACAAGACACTAGTGAGGCCCCACCTGGGTACAGTGTACAGTTCTGGAGACCATACTCACGTAAGGACATAGACAGGGTAGAGAAGGTTCAGAGGAGGAACAAAAGATGGTGCATGGGTTGCATCACAAGTCCTATGGAAGACAGGTTGAAGGAACTGAACATGCACTCCCTGGAGGAGAGGAGGGTGAGAGGGATATGATAGAGACATACAAGTATCTTACAGGGAGGAACAGGGTGCAGAAAACACTATTTTAAGCGAAAAAGATGTTTCAGGACTAGAGGCATGGGATGAAGTTGGAGGAGGGCGATTCAGAGGAAACATGAGAAGAATTTCTTCACAGAGCGGGTGGTGGACAAGTGGAACACCCTGCCAGAGGAAGTGGTGGGGGCTGAAACAATCATGGGATTTAAGAATGCATGGGATAGACATAAAGGAATTCTAGAGGTCAGGGGTAAGGGGAAATAGACTTCTAGGAAAACAAACTGAACTAACAAGCTCAAATGGGCAGACTAGGTGGGCCATAGGCCCTTATCTGCCGACACTGTCTATGTATCTATGTATCTATGTATAACATCTCTATTTTGAACCTTTTGTAATGGACAAACTGATTTATGAACATTAAGTCCAGTAGATAGATAAATACTCTATTTGTTTGGTCAGAGACCTTTACAACATATAAAAATTCATATAAATCTCGACATACATTCAATACACAATAGTTTAGACCAATAAGAAAATTTCTAAAACAGACATGAATATTAATCTCTCTAAGTCTAGTATGGCACACAGGTCCCTGGTCTTCTTTGGTAACAGAAAGGTTACGTAAACTCCTGCCTATTGCTTATGCCGTGGCACAGGCACTATGGCACTATCTTGTAAAATGTGGTTCTGCAGTGCTCACATATTGGGGCAGTGGTGATCTGGTCAAAGAGACATGTAACTGTATTAATCTGTTGTTTCTGGATACTTGATTGAATTCAAAAGCCTATGCCTTTGAAATCAATTCCAGTATGCATTTGTCTTTCTGTGTTCTAGTCTAGGTTTTGGTGAAGAAGTTGCAGTCTCCTCCCCACTGCATGACATGAGTCCTGAGCCCTCGTTGTCTCATGCCTAGAATCCTTTGTTGCCATTATAGGGCTGGATAAACCACTATTTCTGGTTCTGCCACCAAGGTTTTTATTTGTATAATTTCCTCAGTGACTGAAAAAGTTGGATTCAACATGGCTCTCACTGTGGGCCAGTACCACACCTGACAGACCCCCAAACTGGCTTCCCATAGGAAGGGAAACTCAGAATGGCATCTGCCAAGAAAAACCCAATCCAAAGTGCACAAGCTCAGGCCTATAACATGGCCACCAAGAGTATTGTGGCATTGTGTGGTCTTGAGGCACTGTAGAAGGCCTCCACAAAGTAACTCATGGTTCTTAAGATGGCCACTGAGGTCTGGAGCTTACAAGATCTCATTGCCAGAGCAAGTAGCAGAGGCTAAAGAACGCTACCTCGCTTAAGATGGATGACGAGATCTGATGCCTTATGGGATCTCAGCGTCATCAGTCCTGGCATGACCAAAACCTTACAACTCCCAAACTGAGTTGAAAATACATAAAACTGAGCCCAAAACAAAACACAGGTAAAAATGCAACCCCAGGGAGAAGGAGCGCAAACAGGGACTGCCTCTCTTTCAAACCGGACTACTGCCATGCTTCGCTATGAACAGGTGTGCGGTGTCTGCCTTCCGGCACGCATCTTCAGTGTCACCACTCAGCACCAGCCAGTCAAGGCCCTAACCCAAATGAAAGTGTAAGTCAAAACAATCATTCAAAGGCACAACTGGCGGTGTGCATTCCGAGCTTAAGAGTGGCATAAGTGCAAGCTCCAAAGCAAGGCACAGTGTAATGTCAGCTCTTGACAGTTGGTGAGGAGCCCCTGAGCTGAGGCTTGATTGGGAACCACCCAGGACTCATAGCCCAGAATCATCCATCGTATGGAGGCATTGGGTGAAAGGGATGGCCACATCAGCCAAACCACACCAACAAGCAGACAAGAGATCTGGCATGCATAGAGTTGCTGCAGCCAGCCTGAAACCACTTCTGAAAGACACGGAGCAGCCAGTAAACTCAGATCAAAGCTCACTGTAAGAAAATGGCTAACATATTCCTGGCTAAACCAGGTAAAAACCAGCTTCAACAAAAAAATCCACGACAGGGAAAATGCAGTTAGGTGTTAGGCAGACAACAAAAAACAGTAGCAGATAAAGGAGAGCATTTTACATAAATCAGAAATGCTGAATGAGACAAGACTGGACCCCACCCTGAAGGCCTTAGGGTGAGGGGATGTAAACGTACAAATTTGATCTCCAAACATCCAGAAAAGAGTCTCAGTCAAAAGTATTAAAAAAAAGAATAGTAAGAAAAATAAAAAAAATAAATGCTTTGAAAAATTTCTTAATAAAGTACATATGCAGGAGAATGAATAACACACTAGTATCTTCCCCCTAGCAGAATGTGCAACAACTGAGAGGGCTGCTAGCAATGCCAGTACAAAATGGCTACCTAAGAAGGGCACACGAAATGGCTTTGTAGTGCTGTTCCAATCAAGTAAGATAGCAGTCTCATAAAATGGCCACTGAGGCTGCCAGCCTGGTGCCATGGAGGGCAGAGGCACCTATTCCTCACTTGCTGCCACACTGGTGACCCAAGTCCGGTGATGAACTCGGTTTGCCAGGGGAGAGGAGGACTGAGTGTCCGAAGAACGGCTCACCTCCTCTGGGAGGGAGGATTATGGACTCTCAGTGCTGGTCTGACCACTGGCAGTTAGGTCTGCGCAAAACCAGTGCCACCTTGGGGTTGGAGAGATGGCGGCCATTGACACCTATGCACAGTAGCATACATGGTGCATCTGTGACAGCACTGCACGTCTGTCCTTTCCTCTTGGAAAACCAGGAAAATGGCCGGGTGTAGCCTTGATGAAGCCGGCTGTCTTGCGGCCTCCATGCTAGACTCCAGGACCCCTCTCCCCACACCGGATCTGTTCATTCAGCAGGGGGAGCCCACCATTGGACCTCCACCTTGGGGTGTGGGGCTAAGCTCTGGGGAAAGCTTGTGGCCCACTCCGGATCTGTCTCACCAGCAGCATGGTGTCTCCGATGAACCCAGCCACAGGTGGTAAGCTGTGGAGGAAGCTCAGGGGAGATTAGTTCCTGGATGATATTGTTGTGGGATGGGGACGTCAGTGGGAGGCTGGGCTGCACCGTGATGGGGTGCATAAAGAAATTAATGAAAACAAAAACCTAAATGGCCACAGAGATCTTGAAGTATCATGAGATCTTGGTGCCTAGATAGTGCCACACAGTTTTTAGTCTCTTCTACGATGGCCACCAAGAACCAGGATCTCGTGAGATCTTGGTACCAGTTGAAAGTCATTCTGTTCCTGTCCCCACAAAGATTATAGCCAAGATCTCAAGCATTATGAGGTATCACCCAAAGTGGGGTAATCTCCAACAATAGTAAGTTCCCCAACATGAGACAGAGCTTTCAAAATGGCTGCTGAAATCTTGGCTGGAGAAGATGGTCACATTGCCAGTCGTTCAGCCTTAAGCAACGTGGCCAACCCACAAAACAAAAGGGAAAACAGAAGAGTGTAGATTTCCTCTAAATGCCCCAGCCAATTCACTGGGTGAATTCAGCATGCTAGTGTGAGCGCTAGAGAGCGGCCAGGAATGCAGGCTTCGTAACATCACCATACTTGCAAAATGAATACATTGTAACATACATGTAACAGCATCCAGTTAGAGGGGGGCAGTGTAATGCCCTGTATTATTTGGGTAACAGAGGCTTCAGGCATATCAGAATGGATATAAAAAAACTCCTGAATGTAGACAAAAACCATCTGACTGACTGCCATTCAACAAGTAAGCAACATAGAAACTTCATAGAGAAGGTGACAGTCTAGCCACACCATTCCTGATGTTTTCAAGTGAAGCAGGGTAGAATCCGAGTTTGGGTGGGTGGAGTCAAATGTACAGTCGGCTTCTAGAAAACAGAACCACAGCATGCACATATCCTACCACTCTGGGCTAGGGAAACAAAACTGAAAGCACACAGCGCCAGTAGTACCCGCTAGGGACACAGCTTATGAAACAAGCATTTGTCAATGCCAAACGTTTGATGATTGGCAAACAATTTGTTTCTTGCAATTTTGACCCCAAATTTTGAAGATACTTGTTTTATGATTTGCCTTATAAACATGACATGCACCATTTATAGTATATTGGCTGAAATGTCATGTCACACCAGAGGTGTGAAAACACATCTCATCCAGGACTGTAAAAATGACATGTCACATGTATGAGGTGGTGTGGAAAAATAACTGTTTAAAGGTTGGAGTAAAAATATTGAAAATTAGCAAAGTTATGAATGAATGCTGAAATAGTGTAATATTCAGTCATAACCTGGGCATTTTACCATATTTGCACACCAAATGTTCAGCATAGCCATCTTATTACACCACCTTATGAACCCAGTAGGTCAAAATTTTCAGATCCCCACCAAAACATCATTCCGCGCCACTGAAATGTCATTCCATGCCACAGGTATGAAAACACAGCACCTCATGAATGTCAATATGTCAGTATTTTGACCCCAAAGTGCTGTGAAGAAATGGCTATGTTGAAAATTTGGGGTCAAAATGTTGAAAATGACCAAAGTTACAAGCCTGCATTTATAAATTTCAGCGTAGACTCAACTTTGTTACGAACATACGAAAGTGCCAGCAGAAACAGGCCTCACGGTCTATTGAGTCTGCTCGAGTTCACAGCTAGCACCTTATAATGCTGCTGCCCCTTCCTTCCCCCCATCCTATTACCCCTTACCTGATCCCAACCCCTCTTGAAGCCTTCTTGTTGTTATGTTTGCTTGCACGCATGTGCAAGAAACATAGTGCCATCATCTGAGATTTCCAGAGGTGTGTCAGCCTCTTCCAATTCATTCAGCGTGTTTGCAGGCGCGGTCGCAGTGCGCCAATCACTGCTCCGGCTGTCTATAACAGCTGAAAATGCAGTGGCATACAGTTGAAAGGGAGAGCTCTGCTTCAGTGAGCAGAGCTCCCCCCCTCCACACACACACACACACACACACACTGGCGTGCACGCTCACTGCGTGCTCATACTTCCCCTCCCCACTGTAGCCAGCCGGGGTGCCCAATCCCCGTCGGCTCCACACCTAAATCATCCAGGTGCCACGCTGGGAGCCCACCCCAGCATGGCAAAATTGTGTTATGGCTGACGGGGGTGCCCAATCCCCCATCGGCTGCACGCCCCCCACCAAGCATCCAGGTGCCACGCTGGGAGCCCACCCCAGTGTGACAAAATGATGTTATGGCCGACAGGGGTGCCCAATCCCCCTTCGGCTCCTGCCCCCCACCAACATCCTTCCAGCTGCCACGCTGGAAGCCCATCCCAGAGTGGCAAACGTCCCTCATCGTCTTAGGAAATAAAAACCTGTGAATATAAAAACTGTCCTTCGGCGCTTCTCCCTGCCCCCCTCCCACAACCCACACCCACCCACTGCACACTCTGCCTCCCCACACCCCCCTCACCCCATACTTACCTCCGGAGCTTGGAGCGATGATCTTCGGGCGGACTGGAACACGCCTGCACTCTTCAAAGCCGACCACGAACTGAGGAAATGCCGGTAAGCTGTATAATGGGATTGATAGGGTTTTTTCAACTTTATTGCATATCTCAGGCATTTTTGGAAATTTTGCACCAAATTTTCAACATGAGGGTTTTGGGACCTCTTCTCATGAATGCTGTCACTGTCATGGCGTTACTCGGGCCCGAAGGGTGATTTCGCAGCCACTGCGTAAAATCACCTTTCCAGAATGATTAATGAAATGACACTGCCAGTGTTCATAAGGTGGGCTCTCAAAAAGCCTATTTTGGAAATTTGGTGGAAAAATTCCTTAAAATGACTGTTTTACGAGCGTGCATTGCGCAGTTCCTACACGCTTGTAAGTTTGCAAATTTTCAATATTTCACTCCAGATTCTCAACATTGCCATTTTGCCACACCTTTTTATGAGCAGTACAGCTGTCATTTTTCACATCTCACCCAAAATGTGTTTCCCCTATGTAGCGCATACAATGGCGCAGCTGCGTGCTAAATCAATGTACGGAACACTAAGAAAATCACAGTGACACTGTTCATGAGCAGAGGTCTTAAAATGGCTATGTTGAAAATTTGGTGAAAAAATTCCTAAAAGCTAGCTGTTTTACGGCGTGCATTGCATAGTTCTACACCCAGCTACGTAAGTTTGCGAAATTTCAATATTTTTACTCCAGATTTTCAACATTGTCATTTTACCATACCTCCTTATGAGCAGTACAGCTGTCATTTTTCACATCTCACCCCAAATGTGTTTCCGCCCATGTAGTGCACAATGGCGCAGTCGGTGTGCGAAAACAATGTTTGGGACAGATTAAGAAAATCACTGTGACACTGGTCATGAGCAGAGGTCTTAAAATGGCTATGTTGAAAATTTGGTGACAAAACTCCACAAAATGACTGTGTTATGAGTGAGCATTGCGCAGTTTCCACGCACCCTCGTAAGTTCATGACTTTGTAATATTTTCAGTCCAGATTTTCACCAGTGGCATTTTTCCACACCTCCTTATGAACAGTACAGCTGTCATTTTCCACAACATGGTCGAAATGTGTTTATACACTGTCAGCACAGAAATGCGTGGTCGCTGTGGGAAATCATTGTTCGGGACAGATAAAGAAAATCACACTGACACTGTTCATGATCGGAGGTCCCAAAATGCCTGTGTTAACAATCTGCTGTAAAAAAATCCCCAAACTAGTTACATTACGGGTGTGTGTTGCACAGTTTCTACGCATGCTCGTGACTTCACCAGTTTTTTTAAGATTTTCACAGCAGATTTTCATCATTGCCATTTTTTACACCTCCCCATGAACAGTACCGCTGTCATTTTTCACATCCTGTTCGGAATGTGTTTTTGCACCTGTGGTGCCAAATGCCATAGTCACTGTGCAAAAGCAGTTTTCGGCTAACAAACTGATATTGCCACTGTTCATGAGGTGGAGGTCACAAAAAAGCATGTTGAAAATTTGGAGTGAAAATACCAACGAATGCCTGAGGCATTAGGTTTCTGACCATAATGCCCCACCCTGTAGAGAATGACAGGCATCAGGGTGGACTTGGGATTCTTGCCTGTCATGCTCATACCATTCCACCCCACCCACACCCTGCAGCCAGTGAGAGGCATCAAGGTGTGCCTTGGACTCTCTCGGGCCCAGACTTCCACCCCATTCTCTATACCACCCATCTCACTGTATTTCTTGATGGAATGGGGTGCGCAAAGAGCCAAAGATCCCAAGGCACACTGTGACACTGTCAGTGTCTGCAGGGTAGGATGTGATGAAATGGCATGGTCGTTATGCCTGACGACCAAAGGCACACCCCAATGCCTGTCACTCTCTGCAGGGTGGTGGTGGGGTTGGATTCAGTTCAATACTTCGCTGCCATTGCTATTATGCAGCTCTGTAACTTCTACACTACCAATGCCAATGCCAGCAAGCAAACATTCTGCATTGACAAATGCTTGTTTTTTAATATTTTTGCCCCAGATTTTCAACATAGCTTTCTTATGGCCCCACCTCATGAACAAGAGCAGAGAAAATTTCCAGCTCCTGCCGGAAAGGTGATTTCAGGCAGAGAATGTGAAATCACCTTTCAGGGGCGAGGAAACACATTTTGGCCAGGATTTGAAAATTGACAGCAGTCACATTCCTGAGGTGCTGTAAAGAAGTAGCTATGTTGAAAATTTGGGGTCAAAATATTGAAAATTACCAAAGTTACGAGCCTGCATTTGCAAACTTCAACATGGGCTCATAACGTTGTTGTTTTTTTAATATTTTTATGCCAAATTTTCAACGTAGCCTTTTTATGACCCCACATTATGAACAAGGGTAGAGAAAATGTTCAACTCCTTCCCGAAAGGTGATTTCATGCAGTGACTGCAAAATGACCTTTTGGGACAGATTTGCCTTATGGCACTGTAATTTGTTCATGAGGAGGCAGTATAGCGCAGTGGTTTAAAGTTCTGAGCTGCAAACCTGGAGACCTGGGTTTGAATCCCACAGCTCCCACTTGCATACTGTGTGACCCTGAGCAAGTCAGTTAACTTCCTTGTGCTCCCAGGTCGCACCTGTATACAAGCTTTCAGCTCAGTGTGTTTCTCCTGGTTAAAAAAAAGGTGGGTTCCAAAAAAGGCATGTTGAATATTTGGGGCAAAAATATTCAAAAATGTCCAAATTATGCCACTAAGTTCAAATCCCCATTGAAATACATTGAACCGCATACCTGATTTCCTGAGCTCATGGTCCGGCATTGAAGAGTGAAGACACGTCTGCGGTCCAGAAGGGATTTCAGTGTTAGACCATCGTGAGTAAGTAAGGGCTGGTGTGTGTGTGTGTGGTGGATGCTGAGTGGGAGGGTCAGGTAGGGGTGGGAGTGATGGTGCAACAGACATCGATGGACGGTTTTCCTTTTTTTTTCAGGTTTTCTATAAACAAAAAAACCAGACGAGAGAGTTTCTTTTATTTCAGGTGAAGACGCTGGGTGATTGGGCACTCCCAGCGCCAGTGTTTCTTTATGAGGGGGTTGGGGGGTGGATGGGGGGAGGAGGGGAGAGTCAGATGACATGGCAGCAGTGGGACACAGCAGCAGAAAGGACAATGGCACCAGCTGGAGAGTGAGTACGGGATGCCAGGGTGGATCGAACTGAGTGTACACTGTTACAACAGTGACATATTTATGTTGCAGCATGTACGTTGACTCACTTTTGCTGATACTGACAGGGGCCACCTTGATTTCTGGTCGCCCGCTATCAGGTCAACTTTTGCCATCCAATGGGTTTTCCTCTTTCCTCCGACATGCACCTCCCATCCCGGAGCTTGTTACATAAAGTCTTGGGGGTATGGGGTGTAGCGCCCCAAAAAACAGTTTTCTTTGCAGAGCGGTTTGGCGCTCTGCCATCAGAGAGCCACACTGCCTGGTGCTGTGAAGGCAGGCAGCAGATTCCCTGCACCCATGTTGGTGCTGACAAAAATGTTGTCACACCAGCATGGAACCGAACCAAGTTGGCAGGACCTCGCAGGTCCTTGGTAGTGCTGGACTTTGTGGGGTTGGCAGAGTGGAACTCTATGGCCAGGGGAGCACGAGACAACAGGACCCCAGAGAGGAGACTCCATCCAGGCCTCATTGACTGAGACTAGAGCAAGAGAACAGAGGGGGTTTCCAAGGATTTGGGTTCAGGGATGGTAGATATCTGCCGTCAATTTCTGTGTTGAGAACAGCTATGGGACAGCAGCTGCAGATATCAAGGTACAGTTTTTTTTATTACAGGCCATATATTTATAAAATAAAATAAAAATGACACTGGTGAATTGGGCACCCCAGTGTCAGTGTTACCTTTATGGGGGGGTGTTGGGTGCTGAGTGAGGGTCGGGTGGGGAGAGTCAGCTGACAGGGCAGCAGCTGGACAGAGCAGCAGGACCTACGGCACCAGCTGGAGAGTGGGTACAGGATGTAAGGTTGGACCAACCTGAGTCAGCAGGACCTCGCAGGTCCTGGGTAGTGCCAGACTTCTTAGGGGTGGCAGATTGGAACTATACGGACAAGGGAGCATGGGACAGCAGGACCCCAGAGAGAATACTTCACCCAGACCTCAAGGAGAGAGACCGGAGCCAGAGAACAGTGGAGGGGTTTCCAGAGCTCTGCGTTCCAGGGATGGTGGATATCTGCCATCAATTTCTATGTTTCTATGTTTAGAACATTTACAGGGCACCAGCAACAGACATCGAGGGATGGTTTTATTTATTACAGGCCTTATATTTATAAAATAAAAACGACACTGGGGCATTGGGCAGCCCCAGTGTCAGTGTTATGTTTGTTTAGGGAGGAGGTGCTGAGAGGGAGGGGAAGGTGGGGGGAGTATTACAGGGTAGCCAGCAACAGACATTGATGGACGTTTTTTGTTGTTACAGGGATTCATACAGCAGCTGCACACCGGTGGCAAGCAAATTTCCGGTGTGTAGCTGGTAACTTGTTTTGCAAGCCAATCAGCTGTTTGCCAACTTGGCTTCATGCAGATCAAAAGACCGAAGCCCTCTCTGACTGGAGTGGCTTCAGTCCTTTGAAGTGCCCAGAGTTTAGGCCCACCAAGCAGAGTGTGGCATCAGGACCACATTGCGTGGACATTGGTGTAGATTGCCGAGCCTTTGCTATTCTGAACTGCAGTGGGCTCGGCAGTGACCCCTCCCCCCAAATCCCATTTCATTTGTCCCAAAATGTTTGGTGCGCTGGCTCATCAAACGTAAAATGCACAACCCCAAACAAACAACCAAGGACAAGCAATTTTAGATGTTAGAGAGAAACCAGGAAAAAACAGCAAAAAATAGTCTTCAACTACCATTAACTCGCCAGAAAAAGAAGCTGACAAACCAGAATGATTAACTGTGGCCTAGGAAAACAAACTGTGCTGGCAGGTGGAGGGGCGGCAGCTCCACACAGAGAGGATTCAAGACAAACAAAGACAGTTAAAAATATATTATTTTAGCCAACAGAAAGTGGCCAATGATGAAAAAAAAAACAGCAGTTTGCCAGAAAGAGAACATAAAAAGGCAATTAAGCATTGAACGAACCTAAAAAATTTCTTATTCTTACTTAAAGAAGAGGCAGTTGGCAAAGGGCCAGCATGGATGTGACCAGCCTAGGGAGACGCACAAACTAATGTGAGGAAGATCCAGCAGGAAGGGGCAGAGACCGGATCGGATTCAGAGTGTTAGTCTGTGCATCAGTCTATCTAAGGACTCCTCCATAACCCACTTGTGATGATTTCAGAGTGCTGTAAAAAGTACAATAGATAATGAGAATGATACATTCCCTAGTCCTCCATTCTATATACACTTTATGTCTAAAACTGGCTTTTGTTATTATTTTTAGCCACATTATACCCTAAAGAGGAGAAACTATTCTTGAAACGTTGTTTTCCGTTCAGGTGGCTGTAACAGTGATAAATACAATTTCAGAGGGTGAGATGAAGATATTTTTTTTGTTTCTTGCCAATATTCCTGTAGCCGTGTCTTCCCTACCCCAAATTGGTCCAGCAGGGGGAAAGGTCCTGTGGATCAGCTGTATCCATGATCTGAAATCAAGAGAAATAAACTCTTGTTGCAGGGTTGGCTGGTGCCTTCTTAAACTATGGAAGAAACACGGCGTAGACTTTTCTGATAAGTAGATTCATGGTGGCAATATCATGTTGGGGGGGACCTTATTATCAAAGCAGTTTTTGTTCTAATCTTTAGATCACGCTGGAATCATTAGTTTGCAGAACAAGTGAACCTTACTTAAAAAGTTTATGCACAGTTCTGGTACATTGACTAGCTTCGAAGCAGATACAATATTTTAAGACAGTGTTGCACACTGGAGTAAAACAAATCAGCAGTTTTAAAGCTGCAGCATATATGACTCACTCTCTTCTCTCTTTGTCTTTTTTCCAGTTTGCCAGCTCAGTCTAAGCATCAGGCAATCATAACCCGAGTTATATTTTATTAAAACACGTGTTATGCATTCAGCCTTTACATTTTTGCTGGGTTGCAGAAAAAGAAAAAAAACAGAGAGCGCCTTTGTATCTACCCAGTCTTATTCACAGGTGAATATCAGCAGACCAGTGGCCTGTAGGAAATCTACCGAGCTACCTAAATATATAATTTCCAGCCCTCTAAAATAATTATGAATGTCTGCAGTGGCAGGAAAACGATAACAAGAACAAACAAGGGGTGTCAGTGAGGTCTGAAGTGAAGCGTGGAAGCAAAACCGTCGGCCTGCAGTTAAATTCATTTACTTTCTGTTCTCTCACTTTGTTCTGTGAGTTTGGAAAAAAAATACTAAGAAAGCTAATAGTATTCTCTCCTCATACAAGGTGAAAAAGTAAACTATTAGACTGAGTTCGGTGAACACAGAGAGAAACTGGTTCAATTCAAACCTAATGCCTCATTACAGAGTTCTACATCCAGTGGCTTTGGCTCTCCGTCATCCTGTCTCAGTCTCAAATACCCTTGCAGATGGAATTTTGTGGAGAAAACTCTCCCATTTGTTCTGGGTGTGAAAAAAAATGTAATGTTTTATGGTTTTATTTATGAATTTTGCCTGTGTACCCTTGTCAGTACAGGTGATTGGACAGCCACTTGAGTGATCACGCATTGCTGGTGGGCCAGGAGGCAATGCTTGATGTATTTATTTGTTTATTTATTTATTAGTTGTTTATTTATATGGTATCCCCTGTGTGCTGTTTTAAAATGAAGTCTGTAAAATCCTACTTCCTCACTGATTGATGACTGGTACAGGGGTGCTACTTTATCCTATATATGATTCTGCCATGGATGTTTTATATGCAGTGTAACCCTCCAAGGTCAAAGATGATTATGCAAACAAAATACAGCTATATGACAGACTCCCATGTAACCCAACACACCCATACACGTACACAAAGGCAGAAGTAAAAAGGCAACCTACACAGAAGAAAAACAAAATCCTAGCTAAATAATGTAAATCCTACCATATAATCCAGAAGCAGAGCCAAAAGAACCCAAAACTCAAAAACTTACCTGGGTCATGAAGGCCCAAAAAAAAAAACATGAAAACAGTTATCATACAAGCATCCCCTCTGCAACCAGAACATACAACTGCAAAATTAAAGCAAACAAACACAAAATAATTCTAATTATGAAATGGGCAGAAAAATAGAAAACTGATTGGCTGAGGACCTCAGGACCCCTTGATGATATCCCAGCACAACAGCACTGGAAGAAGATCCAATCGGCGATCTTGACTGTTTATTCTAAAAATCACTTCGCTGTCACTACAACCTGACTCCCTGACATCACATCTGTGACTGTATACTTTAATATAAATCAGCTCTGTCTTACAATCTCTGATTTGTGGCTGTGATCCCTTTATGTAGAAAAGGATAAAAGTCCTGAACTCTCTTCCATGACTGCTCAAACCTGCCTTGGATCATTAAAAAACAATCATCTATGTCGCAGACTGTCCCTTGTGTTCACTCCCCCACTGCCGCCGGGTCATCACACACTTTGGCTCCAGCCCAACCACCAAACACTATACACCAGTGACCAAGCTTATGGCCAGCCTCCACCCACCCTGCAGCATCTATTTAACCCACTAAATGTGACTTTTCATTTACATTTCAGAACACTTCAGACATTTGCTAAACAAAGGACTATTAGCACCCCTCCACAGGGCTTCTTAATTTTTTTTAGCTTAACTGTCCAGTCCTGCAGGCTGTCAACTGTAGCGTCTACTTCCAGATGAAATGGCTGTTGACCAAGGAGCACATTGCCTCCAAGTTCGTACCACACTCTGTCCATCGAGCTGTAGCCATGGAGCCCAATGCAACTGCGACTCCAATGTGATCACAGCCAAAATCCCACACTAACAAAACTTCAGTGACTTCTTGTTTCATGCTGCTACACTGAAGCCGCCCAAGCCATGCCCTTGCACACTCAAACACTGCCCTTACGCTGTACAGACAGAAAACATGAAGCATGGGCGCCACCTACTGCCCAAACTCAAAATACTTCGCAGTCAAAAGGACAACTTTTTCATTAATGTATTTTGTTTGTTTTTTCCTTTAGTATTAAAACATTTTACTTTAAATAAAACTTATTTAAAAATCTGTTTTGTTTTATTTAGCTAATGGGCCCATTTCATAATCATCTCTGTCAGTTAGAAGACAGGGCACCAGCTTGTCCTCAGTCCTCTCTGCTGAGGCTGGGAAACAGCATGAGGAGACAAGATCTCTCTGGGTATGCCAACACGCATGGGGACACTGAAAAATAAGGAATTAGGATGAGTTAATGAAGAACTGTTCACTTTGCTCAGAAAACCATTTGGCCAATACCTGTTGCCTAGAGGAAGAAGGATTTTTCCTTCGAAACGTTGGCAGGCAACTTTTAACAGTACTGCAATCAGTGGTTATTAAACAGAAATAGTGATAATAGAAGAATATAAGTGGTGAGTGAGTCTATTTCTCCAGTAATGGTAGGGACCCATTTCTTAATCGCAATAAAGCACTTCAGGGTGTGCATTGTGCTGGGATAATGGCACTTCTCGGGTGGTGGAAGCACTTTGCCTTTTTTGGTGTGCCTTAACCCACCCGAGGCGTGCTGTTATCCCAGCACAACATACACCCTTTCGTGCCTTTATTGCTTAATCAAATCATTTCAAGTTAATGCATTGCTAATTCAGAGCCTTCATTGCCTAACAAAGGTAACAGAATTAGGAATATGAAATGTGTTATGTCTGTCCCTTCTACTTGGTTAGAGGCTTTATTGGCTCAGGCTGGAAATCAAACTGGGGACCCTGAATCTCAAAGACAGCACCGTAAACTGTTTGGCAAACTGGACACCTAGGAGGTTAGAGAGCTCCTTTACCTTATGTAGTACTTGCTATTGTAGCGTTCACATGACGGCTATATTAGTTTTGACTGATATTTACAGCTGTCATTAATCAATTGCAATGCTGTGTATAGAATACTTTTTTCATATATACAGCACTATTCCCCCTTTTGTTATAGTGAATCATCCTACATCCTCATAATCACTGTTATGTCACTCCCCTCCCTATTTGGGCAGGTGCTCCTCCAACCTTTACTGGGAATGAAACCTAGGACCCTGTGTCCAAAAGACAGCTACTCTAACTATTTAACTAAATGGAGGTTCACCCTATCTGGAATGTGAAAGCACTCCTTTACTTTATACTTGCTATCCCATTGACCACCAGTTGATAGCTGTTTCGCTTTTTTTTATTCAAGTTTATTGACAGCTATAGGGTACATTTCATGAATGAATTACAGACATTTATAAGTATCTTGTACAAAATTTATAGATAGGATAAATAAGCCACCAACTTCTTCCCCACCTTTATAATTATCCATAAGATACAGTACATACAATGATGAAGTCCTATAAAGTCGTGTATCCCGAAGCTAAGTGGACCAGCCTCCCTTACACCCACCAATCCACACTATAAGAATCCCTAATCTCTGCATAGGAGCAGCATGTTATGGGGGAGGTGGAGTCATGGAGGCTGATAAGGGTTTGCAGCACGATATGTTTCCAACCATAACTGCCACCTTGTCCACCTCTGCACATAAACCTGCGTCCTTTGATTTATTCTGAAAGTTGATTCCTCCATATCTGCGATTTCCCGAACCACCTTTACCCAGGTATTCATGGAAGGAGGATCACTTTTCAGCCAAAGATGGGTAATGGACTTATGGGCCGCTGCCAAAAGTATAGCCCAAAGATAGACCATATCCCCCCCTCACGTTCCCCGGTGGGTCCCCCAGAACTAGGTTGGGCCAGTCCAGGGTGGCATCCAGGGCAAAGAGATCCATAAGGGGCCGGGAGATGCCACTCCAGAAGGGCCTGATCTGAGAACAAAACCAGAAAATATGTAAATACCCTGCCCTCAGTTCTCCACAAGTTCTCCAACATGTTGGTTGTCTTGCAGGGTCTCTTTTGCTCAAAGGGGGGGGGGTATGAAAGAAACGTATTTTAATTTTCCAACTGAATTCTTGCCAGAGTAGGGAGCAGGTGGTTCTGGAAACTGTCGAGAATACAGAGTTCCAACTGATCACTCTCAGAGCGACCCCTCCCTCATCTCCCCATTTTACTTTACTTTTTCTAAATAATCTCTCTTTAAACCAGATAAGGATTTGTATATTAATGAGATGAGACTCATTGATTTCTGTGAGGTTATTATTGCATATAGGGATTCAACAAAGGGGGGGGCTACCCTATTTTGGTGAGGGTCCTTTTTAAGGCAAAGGGAAATGTAATCCCTAACCTGTAGGTACCGAAAATGATAGTGGCTTTAGCGGTAAACTGGCGTAGGCGAAATGCCCGAAGACAAGAACTCCTGGAGCCACCTTCATAATATTTCTGTTTGAGGAAAAAGAGATTTCTCTCTACCTCCTCTCTCTGGAGCTTCTGAAGGTCAGCCCTGATGCCTTTGAGAGCCGTGTCTCTCTGTTTCTCCCAGCAATTTTTCTGTTGGCTCTCCAGCTCCCTGAGTTGTGTCAGGAGGCTCTGTTGCTGCAGGAGGCAATCTTTTTTCTTTTGGGTAGCTATAAGTATTAATTTCCCCTGATTGTGGCTTTTAGGGTGTCCCACAAAATTTGTGGTGTTATTCCTGGTGTAGTATTTTCTGCAATAGTGGTCTTAATATCTCGTTTGAGGTTATCTACTGTTTCTTTGTCCTGAAGTAGGGACATATATAACCTCCAATGTATAGTCTTCCTTGGGAGGGGGAGGGCAACTTCCAAGAAGGTTGGGCTATGATCAGAAAGGGTGGTGGTACCTACCCACATAGAAGGAAAATTGGACATGTTCTCAGTAAATTTAATAATGGTATCTAGACGGGAGAAAATCCCAAACCTGGGTGAATAGTATGTATAGTCCTGTGCTTTAGGGTACCTCTCTCACCAAATATCTACCAGGCCTATTTGGGAGAGGATCTTCCCAACTGCCCGGGCCTTCCGATAGTCTGGATTTTGTATGTTAGAGGTAGTGTCCAAGTTTCTGTCCCAAACTAAGTTCCAGTCCCCATAATGAGTATACCTTTAGACCTCTGTGCCACAGGCTGAGCGAGTGAGGCATAGAAAGCCGTGGGGGATCCCGGAAGGGCATAAACATTAACCAGAGCTACTGGCATATCTTGCACCCTACCCACTACCAAAATATACCTAGCTCCGGGATCCTCCACAACCTCCTCTCACTCAAAAGGGAGAGAGGCCGAAAGCAGGATGGCCACGCCTCTTTTACAGCCCAAGCCCAGCGAGGAGTGGAACAAATGTGGGTGGGACTTAGTCTTCAGTTTTAAGACTTCCGTTGGAGACAGGTGAGTCTCCTGAAGAAAACTCGCTTCGCAGATTTGTCTAGTAATACATTTCAGAATTTGTTTCCTCCTCACCAGGCTGGAGCAGCCATTAATGTTAAATGACAGCACTTTTACATTATGAGTAAGCATTGGAATGTGATGTAAAATATCCTTCTGAATGCCAGAGAAAAGGGTGGCTATATAATATTGTCTGGTATATTTGAGTTCTATTAATAGAGTCTTACCCAAGTAACTTTAGCAACAGCAATAGCAAGTAAGAAAACATGAACAGTATCTTAAACCTTACAAAAATAAGGATCCAACTATGGATCAAGATCAAATGCTCAGAACCAACCTCAAATGTGGGTCTGAGCAGGAAAAAAACAAGAAGTGACAGTTTTTTTTTTTAGGACCTGTCGAACTCCAAGCTGAATGCAAGTGGTAAGACTTCCAAGGGAAAGCTGGGAGTAAGACCCCAGCAATAGGGCAATCGCAAGTGCGATATTTAGAAGAGCATTCCAGAGTGTCATCCTTTGACCCTTCTTTCCCCGGGGTGACCCCGTAGTGGGTAGCCCCTTTTATCGGCAGTAGGCATGCATTAACATAGACCTGTCTCCCTCTCTGTGTCTGGAAGGACCTATTCTTAACTAGTCACACTCGCCCATATAAAATGCCTAACTAGGAATATAACCTACAATCTGGCACTGACAGTACTGCCTTGAACTTAAAACAGCTATCTCTATCTCTTGATGTATTTGATATGCTCTGAATAACTTAAAAGTTGACTAGTTTAAACAAAACATATAGCAGCAGTTTCAGATCAGTCCTGAAACACCCTGTAAAATGAAGCGTATAGACCAGATCACTAGTAGGGGCTGACAGAACATTCCCCAAGCCCAGATTTCCAGCCCTCGCTAAATTGCTGACAAATGGTGGAAAACAAAAAACAAGCAGAGGGGGGTTTCTTGAAATGCCTGGGGGGAGAGAATTGTCTGATCTAAGGCCTCCAGCTGTTGTCAAGGCAAAAAAAACCCAGAAGAAACACCCATATCAGTCAGGAGACCCAAGCATGGCCAACCTGCTGGATTTTTCAGATGACAAGCCATGAGAGGAGGAGTCCCCCCACTCGACCAGTGTCATGGACAGTCCAGAGTTTAGCCTGGAGGACTAGGCCACATGAGTCGAGAGTCAAAGTGGTCCGAGAGCCAAAAGGGGCGTGTGAACCAGAAAGAAAGAAAGAAAAGAAAAAAAACACTCACACAGTGTCTCCATAACGAACAGTGATCTCTGGAGCTCGAGTTGCACCTCCAGGCCTTTCCTGAGCACTGCTGTTGGGTCCGAACAGAACCAGAATGAGAGAGAGGTTTACTCGGGTGGAGGGAGCATCTGCAAACTGCAGGGAATCTTCAAGGTGTGATGAGAAAAAGAAAGGGGTGGTTTGAAAGTTGCTATCCATTCTACCTCTCAGGTTTCCAGGCCGAACTCAGTAGTGGCATTTAGGGAGGAACCCTTGGTTTCTTCTGAAGATGTGTGGCATTCTTGTTTATTTTTGTGAGGTCTCCGTAATTTCAAAGTAGGGCTGAGATGTCCGCCCGAAGGTTCGTCTGAGGGATTCTCTGTGTTGTGCCAACTTTGGGGAGACCTTTTTGAGCTGCAGTCCAGGCCGAGGTGAGCATGTCCTTTTCCAGCTTCTCTTTAATTAAAGTGGCACTGTAATTCCCAGCGCCTCCAAGAAAGGTGAAGCAGTTAGGAGATCTTGGAATATTTTAGTGCCCTTTTCAGTGGTGACTTTGAGATGTGCAGGGAATAAAATTTGGGCTTTGATGTTGTGAGCCTGTAGTTGTTTCAAGATCGGCCAAATGAGCTTTCTGGCGTTCTGGACAGATGCTGTGTGGTCATTATCAATGTTTAAGTGATTTCCTTCGAACTGTAAGGCCCCTTGTCTCCACGCTGTACACAGCAGCTCCTCTTTAGCCTGAAAAGATGTCAGCTTTGCGATGATGGAACGGGGTCTCACCTCAGCATTTTTGGGCCTTGGACCTAGAGATGTATGTGCTCGGTCCATAGAAAGGTTGAGCTCCGGGGGGAGGGCTTGCAGATCTCTAAGGGTTTTTTGCAGGAATGCCAACATACTGGGGGATTTATTCTCTGAGCCTTCAGGAATCCTGTAAACTCTTATGTTTTTTCTCCTGCTCCTTCCTTCCAGGTTGTCCAGCCTGTGAGTGAGCTCCCAGTCCCTGGCCAGTAAATAGAGTATCATCCTATTCTGTCTGTCCGATTGCTCAGCCATTTGTGTAACACAGAGCTCCAATTGTTCAGTTTTGTGGTCGACTTTGTTCAGGTCCATTCGGAAGTTGCTGAGGGTTTGGTCAATTTTTGAGATGGTCCTCACTGTTTGCATGATTATCTCAACAAGATTGACGGGGATATCGTCTGCATGGGACTCTGTCTGGTGGTGGGCCTCCAATAGCTCTCACTCCTCCATGTTGTATCTTGGGTCTGCGTGTATCATTTCTTTTAATTTTTGCATTGGTGTTGCGGGAGGCTTCCCTGGTTTATTTGTCTTGGCCTTGATGGGCGAAGACATTCTCTAAATGGGCGATGGAAGTAGCTTACTCTGAAGAGGGAGATGGAGCCACCAGGCTATGATGCCATAGATTTGCTGACGTCACTGGAAGTCCATAGCTGTTTTGCTTTTGATGGTTATTTGCAGCTTTCACTACTCGACAACACAGCTTTGCACAGACTGTGTCTTTACAAAGTACAACATAGTGCACTGGCAACTCTTTTAAAACACCCTATTGATCATCCCTCTCCCCAGCCCATAGTCTTCTGTCTGAAGCACAAGGTACAGCTCCAAGCCAGTTGTTTCACCACATGTTACAAATACAGTCTGTTATGGCTCTGGTGGAGATCATGTCTGACCCTGTTTGCTCAGGGAATGTGGTAGGCATTAGGGACGACTACCCAAAGGAAGACACCACCACTGATTCGCCAAGACTTCGGAGATCCAACCCCTAATGTTTTTTCCTTTTGCTGCTGTGGGGGGAAGTGGCGGTGGGGAATTAGGGTTGGAAACCCTGATGCCACATTTCACCCTACTTTTGAGGTATTAACTTAACAGGTACATTAAAGCATTTTTTTGAGAAAAAAATGCCCTTTTTTTTGAGGTAGTGGAATTGTATCCTCATTCATGCAAGTCCCAACACATGCACATGTGCAGGGCCTTTTGGGCTTTGCACTAAGAGAAGACTTTGTCTGCCTACAGATGTGCAGCGATGGATGTCAAGAATTCATTGGGCTGTCTGGTGGGCTGCAGAAGCGCAGTGCCCTCTGTTCCTTTCACTTCCATGTGGCCGTAGATAGAGACGCAGAGGGCAAAGAATCCATCTGTCTGCCAGTGCACATTGCCGTCTGCCACCCTTGGGTGCAGAGGTAGTCCTGTGCCAAGAGATGAGTTGTCTTCACAATACAGTACTTGGGACCATGCAGGCAACCCTGCAGCTTTCATACCCTGGCTAGGGGGTGTTGCATAACAATGCCATCCCCCCACCCTCACCACAGCCAGCTGTGTTGCTGAGCTCGCTCCCAAACTCCGCTCACAGGGATGGGATCCCAAAACATACCTGCTGGGATCAAGGCTGGCACTACACATAAGCTTTCTTAACAGTTATATATACATTTTTATTTATTTTAACCCCAAACTTTCAAGATAGTCATTTTATGACTCTCCTTATAAACATGACATATAGCATTTATAGCTGCCGCGCCACTATAGTGAAGGTTGAGCAGAGGTTTCTGTGTTAAACCTCAAATTTTGCACTTTAATATCTTCTCAACTGTTCAATGAATTTGCTTGTAATTGTGCATGTGTGGTCTTGATGGGTCAGTTTCTTGACATGCCAAGTTTCATTGCAGTTGGATATGTGAATTCCAAGATCTGGATAGCGAAAAAAGTTTAAAAAAAATCACCATTTTTTCCTTTTTTTTTTTTGTCATAGCCAGGCGCTCAGATGGTTTGGAATTTTGTTCTGAAATTTTCAGGGTACACATTGCTAAGCCCACAAATGTGTCTTTCACTGGTTTGGTGAAAAAACATTAATCCATTCCAGAGTTATTACATTTTGTTTCTGAGCATGCTCAGTATAGTCTTTTGGATAGCTGCTTTGAACGAAAAAAGAATTTGGTCCATACAAAAAAGGATTGTTTTTTTCATATGAGGGTAATCCTCTTAAGTGAAGAAAACATATTTTTTTGTATGGCTGCCATCTGGTTCCCTAGTGTCTAGTGGCACCCCTTGCCCTCCGATTGTTGTTCCCTTCTGTTTCTTGTTTCTCTGGTGTCTAGTGGTACTCCCCTCCCTCTGATCATCATCCCCTTATGTTTTTTGTTTCCCTGAGACAGGTAAGATGGGTACAGCATGGAGAATGGGATGAGCATTAGGGTTCACAACCCCAAAACACACCCCTCATGCTTGTTCCTGCATGCACAGTGGGGGTGGGGTCTTAGACTTGGGACCCCAAAGTTCATAGATCCCTTCTTTTGATGCTTTAACCCTAATGGTGCATTAACAAAGTTTTTTGCAATGAGTTCCCTTACTTTTTGAGAAAGTATATTCATAGCCTTATTTGATTATGGGAGTGGTAGACGCCCTGTGCTTCCATCCATGCCTTTTGTAATGTTCCCTCATTTCCATGTGCAAGTGCAGGGACCAGTCCATAGTGAGTGGTAAGGCCCTGTGCTCTCATACATGCCTATTGTACTTGTCCCTCATGTCCATGAGGGATCATAGGGCCCTCTGGGCTCTGTATTCCGATCAGTCCATAGTGAGTGATTGGGGCACAGGGCCCTCCAGGCCTTGTGCTCCCATCCATGCCTATTGTAATTGTCCCTCATGCATGTGGCTCCCATCAGTGCATAGTTTGTTGTGGTATCACTGTGCCCTTGCAAAGTAGTACTGCTACCATGTTGATAATGCATGCCACAGTATAGGTCACATGTGCCCCATTCATTGCAATTCACCAGCAGTTTGAATCAGATCTTGGTAACTTGCAAAACAACTATCCATAGTGTCAAAACTGTATCTTGAAGCATTTTTTCAAGATATAGCATCTGAAAAGAACCCCAACCATCACAATGTTACCCTAAGGGAAATTCTGAAACTTCAAAGTGTTGTAACTCTGTTGCGCAGTGGCATTTTTCAACCAAACCAACTAAAGGCACATCTTTGGGGTGAGTCCTTTGTACCCTGAAAGTGTCAGCCCAAAAGCCCAAACCGTTTTTCAGTTATGAAGTGACAAAGAAACAGACATATCTGGAAAAGCACTGTCGCAAACTGTGGCAGTACAGTAGTTCTTTTGGCAAACGTCACAATTAAGCAGTTCAAACTAAATTAGCCTCATCAACAGAACTACCCCATGAGATTATGCATGCAAAATGTAATGCACATCTGTTGAAGGGTTGCAAAGTTATTAAGGTCAAAGTATGCAAAATTGGAAGACTGTGAAAATGGAAACATGTACATTTAAGGATATTTAAGACACAGTATCTCAGAAACCACAAAAGCATTCAAATGAAATTAGCAACATAAACAGATCTACCCCGAAATTATGCATGCAAACATTCATGCATATCTGTTGAAGGGTTACAAAGTTATTATAGTGCAGTATACTGTATGTTAAACTGGATGACTGCTAAAATGGGAGAAACACTTAACTTTAAGGATATTTGAGAAACAATATCTTCAAAACCACACAAGTGATTCAAATGGAATTAAAGACATCAGCAGAGCAACCATATGACATGATGCATGCAAAATTGTATGCACATATGTTGCAAGGCTCCAGCATTACTAAAGTACAAATTATGCAAAACTGGAAGACTGTTAGTAAAATTGGGGGAAAAACATGCAAGTTTAATGTTGTTTAAGACACAATATCTCACAAATAACACAAGAGGCTCAAATTAAATTTATCACATTTACAGACATACCCCCTGAGATTATGCATGCAAACTTTCATGCACATCTGTTTAAGGGTTCTCAAGTTATAAAGGTGCAAATATGTGAAATTGGAAGGCTGTGAAATGGGAATAAAACATGTAAGTTTAAGGATGTTTGAGACACAGTCTTAGAGAAAACCCACAACGGATTCACCTGGAATTTACCACATCAAGAGAGCTATCTCCAGAGCCGAGGTGTGCCAAATTACATGCAAATCCATTAAAGGATTGCAAAGTTATTAAGGTGCAAATTATACAAAACTGGATGACAGCGTGTGATAAGTACTTTCGCTTTCATTCTACATATACATTTTCCCATAGGAAATAATGGGAAAGTAAAAATGTAATAACTTTGGAAAGAATATTTTTTCACCAAACCTTTAAAAGGCACATCTGTGACCCAAAGGCTTTCTACCATGAAAATTTCAGACCACAACATAAGGCATTTCTAAGATACAGGTGGACAAAGAAATGTGAAAAAATGTTTTAAGGTTTTTTGACAGTTTCTATCTCACAAACCACACAATGGATGCACATGAAATTTTACATGTCAGGGGACCTACCCCTGGAGATTATGTATGCAACATTCGTGCAAATCCATTGAGTGGTTCCAAACTTAAGGTTAAAAGGTTTGGGTTTAACATAGAAGTTTGCACTCAGCCATAATATACTGGTGCAACACGCCAGTATAATATAAATATATATATATATATATATATATATATATATATATATATATATATATATGGGGGAGGAGGAAGATACATTGACTTGTTGAAAAAACATATGCCCATGGCCCTTTAACCCAGAGAAGAGAGTCATTAGGGGCTGGATTGCAAAGCAATATGAACAGATGAAGCATAAGAAAGAAAGATAATGTTTTAATGAAATGACCTTAGTAATAAAAAGCAGAAGGCCCTGAAATTCAGTTTTTTAGTATTTTATGTAACGGTGTCCTACTGCTGATGGCAACTGTGATTTTTTTTTTTTATCTGAACACAAGAAAATTGCTTTAATGCAAGTTTATTACCTGATAGCTGTAGGCAGATGCTCGGTTACTGCTGTAAAAGTGGTATAACTGTTCTTTTTAATTGCTCTTCTGAGGGTGTGCCTCAGGTGTGCTGCAGTATGTTAAGATTATGAAGTGTTGAGAACCTAAGTAGGCTTTGGGCATACTAAACAGAACAAAGGAAGGGTTGTTAGATCTCCCAATGGCAGCATGTCTACAGTCTTTAGGTTTTGTTTTTGCTCTTGTAAACAAGCAGCTATACCCATGGCCAATCAAAACTGAATTCTGTGTTCTATATTAATGTGCCTTCACTGTTGCTGCAACTCGTAGTAGTTTCGCTGTATTTGACACCACCGCCATTCATGAAACATGTTTAGTTTACTGTAATTTTATTTGACATTATTTTATTTGTCTTGTGTTGCACCCATCCCAAAAGGGAGAGCTGGCCAAAGAAAAGAGTAAAAGACACACAAGAAGAGTGCAGAAAATGCATCATGAATAGTGAGATAAAATATAATTCTTTAGTGCTCTAGGAAACAGCTTTGTTAAAACAGGCCTATATTGTCACCTCTGTTGACCTCTAATTTTAAATAAGCTCGAAACTGGCCTTACCTGAACCCTGTTGGCTCTCTTATAAGGGCATGCTTTGTTGTTTTTGTAAGTTGACAGATTGGATTGTGTCAGATCATTTGGTGCTCAGCATCTTTAGTGGGATAAATCCCCTTTTTTCTCTTGCTCTTGCAGAGGGGGGGCTGACTCAGGCCAGTCCCATGGACTAGCACCATAGGTGCAAGTGGTAACAGGTTATACAGTCTTTTTGCTGCTATTAAGCCAATCAAACAAGTTTTACTCTATCTCTGTGGGGCCCCTTCCATTTGGGAGTGAGGGAAAATGGTTCTTTGGTTTCTTTGTTTCACCTTGTCACTGAATCCTTACCTTTTGGGGTAGAGGCCAGAGGGGGTGCCCTAGTTATAAACAATCATCTCTCAAATGGTTATCTTAGTCTTCTTTCCTGGTAAGGGAAAAAGGTTAATGGCTGCCTTCCTCATTCCATTCTACACTAAATTTTGCTTGAAATCCATTTGTGAGTATTTTGGTGATAAGCTGTTTTCTTTCTGAAACAACTACAGGATTCCAACTGGATCCTTGTCCTAAGAGTTAGCTGGCTGGCACCACTCTTTGGGCTGCTGCCCATGTTACACCCTTTCTCCTTCCCTTGGTCTGTTCTTGCTGTGGGAGGTGTACCTCGGTGTAAAAGTAGTTCTATCTCGGTCTGTACTTGTTAGACTATCTCTAACCCTCACCAGGGGTTGTATCCCCTATTTCTGTCTCATTCTTTCCTCTCTAAGCCTTTTCCTACTGCATAGCCTTTTTTTCTGTTCTTTAATGCTGTCTCTTTTGCAAGCATAGCTTGTTTACATTTCTTACTCTCGTGGCTAACAGAACTGAGGTAGGCGAGGGAGCCAGAGATGGTTAGTGGCAGGCAAGGGACAGATTCTTTCAACGAAAGTTGTCTCCGGGGCCACCTTGGAGGCAGCACTTTACTGTTGCACTTCTTCTTTCTCACATTTAAGTCCCTTTTCCTATATAATGGGGTTTTAAATAGCTGGTATAGCATAGCAAAGCAGGGGGTAATGCTAACCATTTTCAGAAATGCTTAGCAGTAGACAACCATTTTTTGTGTGACTCTACAGTAGACACAGCACACATTAATAAAACTATGTAGTTTTTTTAAATTGTGCTAATCAATCTGTGTCAAGTGCTGTGTAGTTTACAACTGATAAACACTTTCATGCGTCAAACTGCTAATCGTTTTTTTCAGCTTATTTAAAACCCTGATATATTTGCTATTATAACTCTACGCTGCCATGGGCCATCACTCTAGTGAAAATCTTACAAAAGAAAACTGAAGGGGTCTTACATAGAAACATAAAAACATACACAATAACGGCAGAAAAAGACCAATGATCCTTGACCTTCCAGTCTGCCAGAGTTCCTTCTATAGCCCTGGGACCTACTGTCCCTCCTGGGTCTGAGCCGTCCCCATCTTCCAAACCATTCCCCTCCCAGCTTCTGCTGCCTCACACAACCACTATACCCTTCATTCTATCCCAGACATACTTGAACCCACTAACAGTTTTAGCACCCACCACTTTGGCAGGCAGACTATTCCATGGCTCTACCACCCTTTCAGTAAAACAGTAATTTCTCATTTCCCTTCTGAGCCTACCTGCTGTCAGTTTCCACTCTTGTCCATGTGACCGTGAACTAGTATTCAAGCTAAGTATTTCTCCACAATTCACCTTATTAATTCCTATTAGGAACTTTAAGGTCTCTATCATATCTCCCCTCTCCCTTCTGGTCTCTAGCGAATACATATTTAGTGCCTTAAGTCCCTCCTCATAGGACCTTTCCTGTTTGTTCTGAATCATTTTTGATATGCTGCACTGCACTGTCTGTAGCCTATCTGTATCTGTCCTGAGGTGAGGACTCCAGAACTGGGTGCAGTGCTCCATGTAGGTGTGGCCTCACTAAGGCTCTATAGGGAAAGCATTACCTCTTCCCTTCTGCTGTCAGTACCCCTCCTGATACATCCCAGCATCCTACTGGATTTGCCATATGCCGTGTTGTAGTGACTCGATTGTTTGAGGGAATCACTGATGATAACGCCAAGGTCCTGTTCCTCAGTAGTGGTGCTCTCACCCCAACCATCCAGTACTTTGTCCTGGGGTTCTTGTTCCCTATGTGCATTACCTTGCACTTTTTGGCATTGAATTTCAGCTGCCAGACATTAAACCACCCCTTCAGCTTTCGTATGTCACGCTGCATCCTGATTCCCTCATCACTATCCACCCTCACACAGAGCTTAATGTCATCTGTGAAGAGGCACAGCCTGCCCCAGCTACCCTCATTAGTGTTGCTAATAAACATATTGAAGAGGGACCAGTCTCAGAACAAATCCTTCTGGTGCCTGATCATGGCTTCACTCTCTTATCTTGTCTGGAATTGAACTCTGAGTCTTTCGTTTGTCATGCTGTAGACCTTTCTGCTATGCCACCACGCTGGCATGGAAGTGAAGCTCAGCTCTTTAGCTATAGAGGTTAATGCTCTGCCTGGGAGACAGCCATAGCCATGATGTTTGCCTCCATGGCAGCACTGCCTCTGAAGCAGGGCTGTCCTGGGGGCAACCTTTGTTGAAAGATTCTGTCCCTTACTGTTGTCAGGTACACATCACCACGTGGCATCACACTGGTGCCCTGAGCAAGTAGCTGTTGCTATCCCCCTGGCCAAAATATTTGCTCCTGCGATGTCCTAGCACCTGCAGCTTAGACCCAAGGGGGTACTGTAATGAAAAGATATTCAGGAAGATTTTCAGTTAAGTATGTAACATTATTTTTTGTACCAAGGATGGTTCAGGTGAGATGCAATACTGTATTTCCAGTCCTGCTTGTAACATTTTTTTCCTAGCCATATACGTCTTGGTCAAGGACACACACTGGTCCCAGGGATATACCCTGTTCAGACCTGCATTCCTTGTCCCCCTTCGGTACCCGGCACCTGCTGACTTACCCTCACGGCTTTTACCCCATGTGGGAGGGGCTCCATGTGGACCAGTATCCAGTGCTAGCAGGAACTAGCACCAAGGAAAACATATAGGGCCCAGGCTGTCATATAGATGGCCATGGGGTTTTCTTCCAATTTTCTAGTCCCTTCCACCTCCTGCAGTGTCAGTGTAGCCTGTGTCGGCCTTGCATGCATGCAGCACATCTGTTGTGGCAGGAGCAAGCTCCTTGTCCAGGCCACATGGGTTGCTGCCCTGCCGAAGCTCACCGTCGATCCTCCCTGGCTGAAGCATACTGCTGTATTGCAGCTACTTCAGCCTGGCCTGCCTTCTGATGCAGTGACTCGGGACCACTCCTGAATCCATGCCACCAGCACCACAGCGCACAGTTTCTGGGCCATCAGGGTGGCTGCTTGTTCCCATTTCAACGCCAATTTGGCTTTAATGCAGAGAAATGTAAAGTGATGCATTTGGGCAGAAACAACCCTAGAATGGAATATTGGTTGAATGGGGTGCAACTTAGTACCTCATCAGATGAAAGGGATGCAGGAGTTTTAATTCATGAGTCCCTTAAGGCAACCAATCAGTCTAACTCTGCATGTAGCAAGGCCAACAGAATACTGAGTGCATCAGCAGAAGCTTTGACAGCAGGAACAGAAATATTATATTGCCTCTTTACAGATGCCTGGTGAGACCTCAGCTGGAGTACTGCATCCAGTTTTGGAACCCACACCTAAAGAAGAACATCAACAGACTAGAGACGGTCCAGAGAAGGGCAACAAAGGTGATAACAGGACTACATGACCTGCCATATGAGGAATGCCTGAAAGAGTTGAAGTTATTCTTGCTGGAGGCCAGACGAGAGAGGGGGGACATGAGCAAGACATTTAAATACCTGAAAGGCATCAACAAAGTGTCATACGCAGAACTGTTTACTAGGTCCCACAACTCTAATACTAGAGGGCACAACTGGAAACTCAAAGTGGGGAGGTTCAGACATGATATCAGGAAGTTATTTTTCTCCAGGAGGGTGATGGCACCTTGGAATAGTTTACCCGCCGAGGTGGCAGAGGTCAAAAAAATCACCTCCTTCAAACTTGGTTGGGACAGAACATACATGCAACACAGGGTTGAGGATGGGGACTCATTTTGAGTAAGAGTTCAATGCTAGCAGGTATGGCCCAACAGGGTCCTTGCAAACAAATGGGCAGACTAGATGGTCCTTTGGTCTCCTTCTGTCGTCACCTTTCTGTTTCTGCAGTTGAATCAACAGGAGTACTGTGAGGTTAAGAGACTTGCTCTGGGTCACACAATGAGAATTTGGCTCTAGCAGGGTTTGAACTACAATCTCTGGTTCCCAACAGTGCTCTTATGACTAGCACAGACTGTCTGCACCATCTGCTGGATGGGGGGGGAGGGGAAAGGTTTTTTAATATAGTTTATGTACCAAGGATAGCCCAACTTAGATACAGCACCTCATTTCCTGTCGTTTTCCGTTTCTAAAATGTCCGATTGGGTGGGTTGAGGGGATTAGTACTGCTGGACCATCAGGAAAGTTTCCTTACTTCCCGCTGCTAAGTTTGGAAACAACTTCAACAAGCCTTGCCCGTATACAAAGGACAATATCACCCACCACCATGAAACTGTGCTTTAATCCTCTAATCATCCTTTAATCTTGTAGTTCATAGTTCCAACAACCACAAAATACTTAAAAATGGACAAAATTGGCAGTGCAAATATACAGCAGCTCCTAACAAAAGCTCCACCCGCTCAACATCTCAGCAGGAAGTAACATGCATTTTGTTTCCTTTTGGTTGGCGCCGGTCCCCTCGGCTGCTGGTCTGAACTGCTGAAATATAATTAACCTTACACAACCATTCCTTGGTGCGGCAAAACTCTTTTGGACTGAACTGTACTTCAGTAATTGCCGGCACGGGTTAAAGTAAGAAAAAGGTCTTCCCTATAATCACCCTACCTGGTTCGTGCTCCTATTTATGGTGGATATATACATGGCAGAACCACTGCAGGTGCAGCATGACCAGGACACCCGCACATTGAAACAACTGGTTCTTAGAAATACAGCCAGTGTTGTTAGCTACACGAATATTTTAAATGACCCAAGTGAGACTTCACGGAGCCTACATAATGCAAAACAAGCATTCACACAGTTTGAAAAAATGGCATTCAAACTAAAAAGACTTCAGTGGGAGGAAATTAGCCTTAAAGCCTACCTCGAGGTGAAGAGAGTACCCAGGGGCCTTCGGGTGCTCAACAAAACAAATTGTGGAGCCAGTTGAGAGGGATTCGAAACTAAGTGGGACAAGATAAATGCAAAAGCAGGAAAAGAACACATTGGGCAGGATTCACAAAGAAGATGCGCTCAGTGAATCTCAGCTGCCCCAGCGTAGGGGAGATGCACTGAGTGCAAATTGGGCAAGTCACAGAGGAGGCGCAGGGAGATGCCCCCTCTGTGAATAGCACAGATGTGCCTACCCAGGATGCCCCGGGGCATCCCAGGCTGCACTGGTGCATCCCCCATGTCAGGCTGTGAACCCTTCGGGGCAGGGCATCTCAGGATGCCCTGTGGCCAAAAACGTGATCCACAGCCAGGGGCATGCAAATGAGGCCATTAGGTAGTAGTACAGATGTCAGAACTCCCCTTCCCACAAGCCCCTGGTAACTGCTGCCACTTGTGGTGGTATCAGAGTGGTCTGAATCCCCCCTCCCCAAGCCCCCTTGAAAGCCGCCCTACATGGCAGCTGGACATGAAGGAATGACCCACCCCCACCCAGGTACCACCAGCACATCCCTCTTCCCCCACCCAGCACGGTCCCACCATCGGCGGGCAGCTCAACCCACCCGCATACTGCCACGGCTACCCACCGACAGAGCTGTCTGAGACTGACAGCTACCGTACTACCCGAAGACCTGTAGTACTGTAGCTGTCAGTCTCGGATAGCTCTGTTGGTAGGCAGCTGTAGCGGTATGCGGTATCCTTTGACTGTTGCACTAGTGTGGCTTGTGACTCCAACATGTGGTACTGGCCATCGACCTGCTGTGTGCCGTTTGACTGCTGCACTGTCCCCCATGTGTGTGTGTATGTGTGTGTGTATCGAACAGATTTTATTTCTTTTTGTCCTCAATTTCATGTGTATTTCACTATTATCTTCATTATTGGCAGCATATACTCAATGTCACACGTATTTCACTATTATCTTTATTATTGGCAGAATATACTCAATGTCACGTGTATTTCACTGTTATCTTTATTATTGGCAGAATATACTCAATGTCACGTGTATTTCACTATTATCTTTATTATTGGCAGCATATACTCAACATCACGTGTATTTCACTATTATCTTTATTATTGGCAGCATATACTCAACGTCACGTAGAGTTTACTATTATCTTCATTATTGGCAGTACAATTAAAAAATAGGGTTTGAATTCTTAAAAGTTCTAAAAAAGATTAGAACCCTAGAACTATTTCAAAAGTTCTAGACTAGAACTAGAACCCAGAACCTCAGAGGGTTTTGACAGCCCTAATCAGCATACAATAGCATGCGACTGGTGCAAGAGCCTGGATGTTTAAGAAGAAAACTGAAGAGGAGGGACCCAAATATTGATCCCTGGGGGAACCCCGAATAGACAGGTTTGCTATCTGAGATGATGTCTTCAATCTTGACCTGCTGTGAGCAATTGCTGAGTTAGCTGTTAAACCACAGAACTGTATCAGAAGAGAGACCGGTGTCGGCTAGCTGTTCAAGGAGGAGGAGTGTGTGGTGAACCGTATCACAAGCTTTTGATAGGTCGATGAAGGCAGCCCCCATTAGCTGTCTTTGATCCAGGGCTTGGTGGATATAACCAGTGAATTCCAACAGGGCCGTAATTGTGCCGTGCCCTGCTCGAAGCACATGTTGTTCCAGGCATAGGAGTTGGTGCATGTTCAGGTATTCCACAAGCTGATCCGCTGCTATATAAATGGCTACATAAAGGCATGCAAGTGGCCCCATAGCACCTTACATGCCATATGTACTAATTAGCATGCAGGCCTCTGAATATGACATCCGGGAGAAAAGGTGCTAATCTGTTTGGCATCCACTGTCTCCTTTGCTCCTTGGTGTCTGTTGCCACCAAGGGGCTAAGAGTGCACTGCGCATATGCACTGTGGGCAGCGCTGCCGCAGTCCAATATTCATACAGGCAGCGCGTGTCAGACAGCACGCACTACTTTATGAATATGCTTCCCTGATAAATGTGCACTATTTTGTGTGTGGTGCTATGTTCTGCACAGCGCAGTTAGATATTTTTGAAAACAGGGGCCTCAATCTCTAGTCCATGTTTATAGTGAGGTTCGGGTGTTCAGTTAGCATGATCGGAAACTTTAAATGTTGTGACTGTTTTTCAGAAACAAAATATGGGGTGCAGTACTAAATACACATGGCTAAAAGACAGACGCCTAATGAAACCCCAACACTAAGGTGATCAGAGAACATGATTCTGCTCTTCAGGTGTATTAGGTATCTAAGTTTGTATTCCTCTTTTTTTTTTTTTACACCATGTCAGTTGTGTTTCCATAGGAATAGAATTTGAAATGGGGAGGAGTAAATGGAACTCTGGAGATGTCTCATGGCTATTTAAGAGAATCCCATGGTAACTTTTAAGGTTCCAGAACCATTCAGCTTTGTTTCTTGGTTCTTGAACCCAGAGAAGTCATGAGAAGTCATGCGTGATCAACCAAGAGACATATTGTGGCCCCCACTTATTTGTTTTATTATAAAACAAGTCAGATAAACTTTATATAATAAGAGTCACATAATTTGGGCCCTGTCAGTGCCTGTGTTACGTTGATGTTAAACTATGTCAAAGAGAAAGTGATGTTATCTTTTGTGGAGTAAGTTAGCTGTGCTTCAGTTGTACGGTCTGTATAGTTGGGTGGTCAGTGAACTGTAGTACTTGTTGGACCAGCAAGGCACAAGCATGCATGTCCGACACAGCACTGGAAATCCCTGACTGGAATGTCTTCATCTCCCTCTCTGCCATTTACCATGCTGCTCACATCATACTTTGCTATTGTTTTTGCTGCCAGTGCAACTTTCTAGGGGTGGTGTTCACCCCTCTCTCAGGACGATGTACTGACAGCTGGGACCAGGCCATATAGTTTAGGGGGTGGGAAATTTGGATATCTCTCCGATAGGGAAGTCAGCATAGATAGTGGCAACATTAGTAAATGCCCTTTGTGTCTGGGAGCCATTTCTACCAGTGGCAACATCAAAGAAGCCCTCCAGGAGCAGGAGACACCACTCCGTATTGCATGTATTGCAACATCAATAATGCCCCTTTAAGCACTGCCACTGCAAGCACTAATGTGCTTGTTTATAAGTGTGTGTGTGTGCGTGCAAGTATTTGTGTGAGTGCGTGTGTGTGTTTATGGATGTACTGTCATTCAAACCTTGGCACCACCCAGTACAATTGGTACTTCGATTTAAACTGCGGACATTTTGTGTACAAGTGGATATTTTTGTCTTTTTTAACTTTCTGTTTCTAAGCCCCCTGTCATCACCATAGCCAGCCTTTCCTTCTGAGCTCTCCTAAGGCATCCTATGGCTCTGCCCGACCTCCAGGTACCAGTGTCCCCACACCATGGGGAAGGAGGGGTTCCTGTTATTCCCCTTATGCTTGCCGTGTCGGGTCGTGGTCCACGGGTCCTGGGGTGGGTCTGAGCTAAGGTGCCATGGGGTTTTCATCTGGCTAGGTTGCAGGGCCAGTTTCCGTTTTTGACGTCCCCACCCCATGTCAGCCTACAAGGAGCTCAAGGGAGCGTGGGCACCCAGAGGCATGTCCAAACTGCTCCAGAGGCTGGCTGATGTCTTTCCCTATTTGCGGCACCCCCAGGCTCCCCCTGTGGTCACCCAGGTGGCAGTATAGCAGTAGATGCGACAGCCCCCCCCACCCCCCCCAGAGGAGGAGAGCATCCCTTGGGATGCTCAAGCCTCCTTCCTCCTGCCGGCCTGACAACCCGAGTCCATTCCCAAACCTGACTGCTGGTGTTGGGAACAGTAGCACTACCACTTCACCGATAGGCTGGCAGAAGTGGATATTTTTGTCATTATGTTTTGTGTGTTATGAATGGTTACTATAGTCCACTTAAGAACCCCCACCCTCTTTTGGTTAGATCTGTGGCTGAGGAAGGAAATACAGATACGAAATAAAAAAAAAAATCATTAGATCTGAAGATGGCAGTCCTTCAACTATGAACCTTGAAGATTGTAGAAGAGACACAAGTATAACAAAATTACAATTTGTAAATGCCATTTCCTCCTTAGCATTACCCTTTTACATTTAAATCTATTAACCTTTGATAGGTTGAACATCGTCTTTAAGATTGGTTATAAGATGCTGTCTTTCAAGAATTATAAAGCTGCTGAAGTTTATATACTCACTCAATATTTTAATTAAGCAGAAAATAATAAGAAAATGCAGAGTTCACATGATTCTCAAAAGTTGTGCTTGCCTTTAAGTTGGTTTAAACAAAAGAAATTTAAAGCAGAATATTGGAACTGTTTGGCTTGCAACTGGATTTGCGAGTGCTGAGTCAGCAGTTTGTGAGATAACACCTTTATTGGAAGCCTGCCATTTGCAAGCTCAAACCTGTTTGCACTTATTAGATAATTAAGGCGTGAGCGTTTGCAAATAACTGGCAGAGTCATGAATACGAGACACTAAGCGACATTGGAGCAACATTGTTCTATGGAGTACATGGTACTCTAACGTAAAGTGATTTTGTACAGTGTACCTGTACTTTCCTCCCTAAGGTACCACTTTCGGGATGTGGTACCTTACGTCTGTGATAGTCAGTCTGTGTAATGTTTACTATTTTATGGGCAACCTTTTTAAAGTGGTAAGGAATAGTATTTTGGCCCCGACACAGTGGCCAGCTGATTCCTTCCACTCCCTGATTCAGGTGCATGGCCCTACACTCTCCCTTGCATGACGAAACTACTTGCCTGAGTGTGGGGGCGAGCCCCATTAAAATGAATGGGACTGATCCAAGCCCTGTGTTCATCAAGGACCATTTTAGAACTCCATGATGTAGTTTATATGCTTGCTCAGGTCTTCCATTGTTGGCACAATTAAATATATAAATATGGACAGTGCCAGCAGAAAAAGAGCATTGACTCATCCTGTCTGCCCAGTTTTATGCTAGCCTACCTTACAGGTTTTTCAACCTTGCCTCCTCCCCCTTGTTCCCTGCCTTACTGCAACCTCTGAGTAACTATTATTGCTATTTCTCTGTCCCAGCTGTGCTTAACCCCATTAGCGGTTCTTATACCTGATACCTGATGGGGGGGGGGGTGGCTCAGAGGTAATTTAAGGAAGTATTTTTTCACAGAGAGGGTTGTGGATGCATGGAATGGCCTTCCAGAGGAGGTTGTGGAGTCAAAATCAGTGGTGGAATTCAAGCATGCATGGGATAGTCATAAGGCAATTCTGGGGGGGTTGGGGTAGGAAGAAGTAGGCTGCTGGTTAACTAGGATCTGCAGCTTATCCAGTAGGTAGGGAAATGGGCAGACTGGGTGGGCCAAGCGGTCCTTATCTGCCGTCAAATTCTATGTTCTATGTTTCTATGTTTCTACCTCTGCCGTTAGTCTGTTCCATGGCTCAGCCACTCTCTAGCTACATTTTTTATCTATAGAACTCGGCTGAAAGGGACTTATGCCATACAGTTCTCAAACGGTACTTGCTCACCAGTCTAAAAAACACTGTGTTTACTAAAAAGCCATTAAAGATGAAACAACAACAGAATGGTAACCAGTATGTAACGAATAGCTTCTAGATGAAAAATGGCCTAAACGTTCACTGCCATTCTCCATTAAACAGATGTAAAGCTGGCATAATGGTATGATAGCTGTTTGTCAATGACATAGTAATGCTGCATTTGTGAGTTGCATGATGGATGGATTCATTTGCATCCTGCTTTTCAATATGTGCATTTATTGTTTCGGCACAAACCCGAGTTTGCGTCTTTTAAGTGTGCTTTTTGGGTTTATCTAGGTTTCACTTTGCTGGCAGAATTCTCTTTATAAAGCCATTTTTGCATCACATCAGGCAAGCACTTTTGATAGTTTTCTGTAACCTGATTGTTTTTTCATTTATTTATTTTATTGAAAAGTTTCACCAGGAGGGAGGGCACACTGAGCTGAGGCTCGTTTCCAGGTGCATCCTGGGGGAAGGGGACAGGAGGAAATACAGTAATAAGAATATATACAGTAAGTCAAACATGTAATACATATCATTGTACAGTCAGTAGGTTTACAGTAAACAGTAACAGTGATTGATGAACAGTATACAGAGGCATGAATACCGAGTCAAGCATATTGCACTGTAGATTTACTATAGCAAGAGATGTAGCTTTATATTGGTAAGGTAAGTATATTCATGGGTAGGGACATACTGAACTAGGCAATCTGGATGCAAACAGAGGTGAAAATAATCATGTTCCTGTTTCTGAATGACTTCTTTCGATAGATAGTTCTGTTTCAGTACTTGAGCTAGGCGAATACAACTACTTTACTTTAATCTGATGGCAAAACTGTTTTTATCTTTCTTTCAGACTGGAAGAAAAGAGAAAGGGGACCCACTGAATACTGCAATAGATAAGATGACCAAGAAAACAAGGGACCTGCGAAGACAAGTAAATAACTTTAAGCTTACATCATATCCACTTCTTATTTTTTTTCATCTTTCTCCCTCCCACCCTACAAAAAGTACCTATTAGCACCACGAGTGCCATAAGAAACTCGAGCAGAGGCTGATGATGGGGGAACAAACTGGGGGTATACTTCCATTAGACTTAATTGGGCTTAAAACCATCAGCGTCTAGTTTTAAGTATTTGGAGTTCCTACTGGACCCAAGTTAAACTATGGTACCACACTTTGAAAAGGTGGGTAAGAGAATAAATCAGACATTGGGATTTCTATACCGAAACCTCAGTTCTTTAACTGATGGAGCATGGTTATTGATAGCAAAGCAAGTTCTGATTCCAACCTTGGATTATGGTAATATATTACTTGTGCATCAAAATAACATCTTCAGAGAAAAATACCAGGTAATCCCAAATGATATGTGTAGATTTGCTCTTCAGGCCTCATATAAGACACACCACTGTACATTATACCAGCAGATGGGAATTTTACCCCCTCAGTTTAGGAGAAATTATAACGCAGCAATATCTGCATATAGAGTCTTTAAAAACCTAGTACTGGAAACCCTATTTTCATCCTCTAAGCATTCATCTCCACATTATAGTACCAAGAACAGCATATCTGCACTCTTTTCTACTCCCCTTTTAAAGCTGGAAATGTATAAGAAATCATGTTCTTGGTTTGAATCGACTGTTTTAAATTAATTGTCATGTATTGTTAGAAAGGCACACAGTGTTAAGCATTTTAACCGTCTTTTAACAAATGTGTACATTACTTATGTTAAATGTCAAGGTTAATGTCTGTAATTTATAGAGTTTCATGGCATATGTTGCATTATATGTATTGTATGTCTTTTTATGTCAGGCGTGACTGAAAAAGGGCTGTGCCTAGTTCACCTCCTGGTGAAAACTAAACTAAACTAGGGCACTGTACACACTCAGGTACTTAAACTGTGTTAGCAAGCTTAACATAGTTTAAGACCCTCCTAACTCGGTCTGGAGACACATTGTGGCTGTAATTAAACCATTTTTGATAAATGTGCGTTAATCCTGCTGACTACCTAGTCTAGAGCCCACTTTCAAAAACAGTTTAATGTTAACACGCTTATCTCCTGTAGTGTGTATGTGAATTCGTGCTGTACCTCCTACAATACAGTACAGTGAGATATGTGATGGAATTGTGAGATACATAGCTGTGAGCAATTATACACAGTGGTCATTATTGTGTACGCCATGTGTGTTTAAGAATGGACTCAAGATCGTGTTAATAAATTAGTGTGGATGCTTCAACACGGTAAGTTTTAACCCATATTATAAATTGTTTTTTAATCCGATAGACAAGTGTGCACAGGACCTAAACAGCTGATGTGGGCATATGTGGGCTGGATGAAGCATTTTTTAAGAAGTGTCTATATGCCCTACACCTGTGTACCCCCTCAGTTTGAGACCTGATCTCGGTCTACAGTTGTTCAGTGTGGCACGTGCTACCTCTCCTCTCTCGAAAGAGGAGACTCTGTAGTGGATGCGCCCCCCCCCCCAACTCACTGAGATTCAGAAATATTCTTCATTGCTGTCATCTGAAACTCTACAGATTTTGAAATCTGAGTACAGAAGAATTAGAACTGTTGTGAATCAATATGAATTTATAGACCATATTATATGCAACATCTATATAATGCAAAACACCATATTTTATGTGTTTTATGGTTCAGGAGATTGTTCTTAATTGGAAGTGGAGGAGATGAGAAGGAGAGATCAGTAAACTTTTTTGCTGGCCACTTCGGCACACAGTTTTAAGTCACTATATGGAACAATTATTGATCCATTACCACAATGGGAAGTGAGGGAACGGAGCTGAGACAGTGGTGGAGTGCCACCTTTTTCGGTAGCCATGTAAGACTTGCATTTGAGAGTGAACTAGTGACTTAAACCTGTGACCAATAAGGGTTAAATTTCACACTGGTGGCCCATTTACCATTCACAGAGCTTCAATAGCTCGAATCTCTAGAAGCTGCCTCTTAGCAACCCTGATATTATAGCCAGTACTGGCTATCGGTATTGGTGGGTTGGGCTGCTGTACAGTCTGTGAGGTCAGTGCAGGACTTGAGTACCTGTGCTTAGGTTTTGGGAGAGGGCATTGAGTCCCATCTCAGAATCCTATGCAAGTACATTGGTAGGGGCCTGAGGAGAAGCTGCTGGGACGTCAGAGCCATTGATCCCTCATATGCTGCATCATCTGACCAAAGATCAGTGCAACCATGGGGAAGAACAAGGGACTGATAAACAGAAGAAACAAGCTAGTGGTTAAGTGCTTCAGCCCCAGTGCAGCACACAGTGTCTCAGAAGAGAGGGTTAATGAGTTCATGAACCAGGGAAGGAATATCTCTCTTCAAAAAATGTACCATGGAAGCTATGACACAGTTTGAACATCTCTTGATATGATAGGATCCAGAAAGCAGCTGTTGTAATTCTGTGATTCTGTAGAAACCAGAAGTTCAGGATATTATTCATTTTTGCATTTCCAGGCTAGATTGCTGTAGTTTCTGTGCTTACAGTAGATCAGTGATCCATCAGCATCTGGGCCAAAATCTTGCTGACCGCTGATTGAGATACTATAGAAGTGCAGTGCCTTTTTAGAAATGGTCTGTGAGGTCCCTCTTCCATACTGGTGTGATTCCGCCCAATATCGAAATGTAAAAAGGACTGACAACAAGCTGTGACAACTTTGTTTAGCTATATTTCAACTGTGCAGTGGGGTATTCTGCATGTCCCAGGTGCCCAATCACTTTTCAAACTTGACTGGTTATCTTGATGCTGATAGGCATACTGGGCATCAAGAGGGCTGTCTCGTAGTTGCCATCTGTCTGAACAGGTGGCAAAGGGCAGTTCAACATCTGCTCAGAGTGCTCACACCAGTGGAATAACTGTTTATTGTTTTCAGCCTGCACAGCACTAATGTGTTTCTCCGAGCTGCTGGATTTGCTCAGCTATTACTGAACTGGCTGAGGAAATACAGCAGCTGGAGTTTGAGCTCAGCTGGGCCAAAACTAAGCTTCAGTCACAGTCTGACTTTTTGGAGGACAGCCCTGAGTCTAATCACATATGAGACAGAAGTGTCATTTGCTGAGCAGTTCACATTCCTTGGTAGTGAGATTGAAAGTTCCTGCAGCAGTGGGCCCAGTGGCAGGGAAGACTAAGGTGCTGGATGCCTTACCTCCGGCCATGCTGGCAGCCCAGGTTTAGAAACAGATGTGGGTCATTTGAGGGCTGGCCATGGGAGGCAGGATTCAGCCTCCATTAGGAGAGCCCTCTTTCTTTTTTTTTGTGGGGGGGCCTGCTGCTCATCTGCCACCTAGAGGTTTCTGCATCACAGTGCAGTGAGACCACAGAGGGGGAAGGACCCCACATGCAGGGTACCATGGTTATCTCCGGGGAGGCAGAGCTCACACTTTGCTCCTGTTGCACACAAGGTGGGCCCGGGGTGAAAATAAGATGGAAAATATCCCAGACTGTTTGATGAAGGCCTGGTCCATCTCAGGCCTCACACTGGTGACTGGGTGTCCCCCACAGTCCTATGACAGAGGATTATAGAGGAAAGGTAAGCACCAGAGAAGCCAGTTAATGGAGCTGGAAGGATCGGTCAGAAGGGATGGTTGAGGTAGACGAAGGCAGCATAAACTATAAAAAAGAAAAAAAAGAAAACTCCTGCAGCAATTAAACCATAACCTGGTTTGGTAAGGGGGGGTGCTTTTATGATGTCATTTAACAGGGACTGTGTCGCTGCCGTTGTTTTAGTATAGTTTCCATATTAAATGTATACATGCTTGCTTATTTTGTTCAGTCTGTCTTTGTGTGGTTGCAAATTATGGACATGCTCAAGGGGAGATTTGAACCTAGTAGTGGAGCTTTTGTCACCCCAGTGCCATGGGTTTGCAACCTGGAGATGGAGCATTGGGAGCCAGTTGGCCGAGGCAGGGTGGTCTTTATGTAGGTGGGCACCAATTTGTACTGCACAGCTCTGCCATGGCAGCCTGTTTGGAGGGGAGCCATGCAGGAATGGACTAGTGGTCCCATAGAATGTACTTATATTGTGGACGCTGTCTTGCCTAGCACATAGCATGCATATGTCCTACATTCAGAGCAGGACTGGCAGGGGGGCTCGCTTCAAAGGGTGCTGGTGTGAGGCGCAACTTGCCTTCTCCCACGATGGCCCTGATGGGCCCCATAGCTGGGTTATCTTACGGCATAATACTTAGGAGAGGGATAATGGGAGAGAGGTAGTTAGTGAGAATTATCAAAGCGGCCCCAGGCACATAAAGCTGCCCACCCACCATGCTGCAGTGGGGTCCCACTGACAGCTCCTGTTCCTCGCTGATGCTTCCTCATGGACCTCATCTGTTGAATCAGAGTTCACTTGCTCCTTCTTCTGGGGAACTAAGGTTTCTACCGCTAGGGATATGTTTGGGGTAGCGGATAGAGGCTTTTGGGAGGGAAATTGAGTTGAGGCTGGCAGTTGCTTAGGCCCTGGAGGACTCTTACAGCATCAGGGCTTAGTAGGAGGATGGAGGACCTCATGGTGGGCAGGAGAGAAAGGGGGCCAAAAATAGAAAGAATAAAAAAAAATCTAAATTTGGTACAAATTAGATGCATTTGGCACAAGCTTACTGCCTGGAGTCCATTAGTTATAGTGTTCTGGCTTCTGGACTAATAAGTATGTAATTGCGGTGATGGGCAGAATGGGTATATTTGCACGTAACACCTCCAGGCATGTTTCCCAGCTTCAGCATGGACAGTTTCCAGTCCATGCTTTGGGGGCCAGTCTGTAACAAGACTGGCAGCATCTACGTAGACAGACCTGTGCGATTAACCCTTTGAAATCACCAGTGTTGGGGAATACTATACCCGACATTGATGTGCTTTGTGGCCCAGGACCTTTTGCTGCTGTTGCTTATGGAAATTGGACACACTTTATTAAAGCAAAATAAACAAACAAAATGGAGAATTGCACCCCCAAGCAACCCCATGCCACTGTAGTATGAAGATAATCCAGAAGCACAGAGAGGATGTACTCCAGTGTGGCGAAGTGCAAAAAGATTTAATAAAGAAGGTTGTCACAGAAAGCCAGAATATGACATTTTCTCTGTAGGTGAGTGTAACCCCTAGATGGCGCTATCCCAGGGGCTACTACCCCTGCCTGATTTGCCACTAACAGGTTGAGGGGCCTGGATCCAATGGCGGGTGCCTCCACCCAGAGGTCAGGGTTTGCAATAGTTAAACCAACTTGGTCACAGCCCTCTGGGACACTGCAACCCCCTTTCTTCCCACTAGTGGCCCACACAATATATCAGAATTACCTCACAGTATACACTTACCCCAGGTCTGGTTCCGCACTGGGACCTCCTGTGAAATGAGATACAGTGCAACAATCACAGTACAGTACTTTAACATAGACAAATACCTCAGGCAGTATAACTTTGCTGAAACAAGCAGCCTCTGATTTATTTAGGGGATATAACAAGGACAGGGGAAATCAGGTTAATTAGCTTATCACTCTAATAATTCATTTGCTAGCTCTGTGCACAGGCCTATCCTCATCAGTTACTGTCCCTGGGTACCCAAGCCCTAGTGGCTAGTCCAAACCGTGGCAGCTGGTAGGGCCCTTTCACACAGAGAAAGGAGAATTAAACAGTCAGCAGTACAGTAATTCCATTTGGATTTAATGTGGCAATTCAACGAGGAGCGACCCTGAATTAGTACTCACGACCTCCAAATAAGATAAGGGTCCTTCAATGTCAGCAGGGCTCACTTGAGGTACACAAACCTCTTCACACATCCATATAAAAGAAAGCACTATACCAGGCAGGCTGCATCTGTATCCCGATCGCAATTACTGCACAATACCCAGGAGAACACACAGCAGATCTGGTTCCTGACAGACCGAGTGTAATTTTCAGCAATTCCTCCAGTCTTCTACAGGGTGAGCCTGGTTTCTACTCTTCAGAGATCCTTTGATTCTTTTCACAGGACGGATTCAGTCCTAACAAGCTGCAGACCGGAACTCTGGGCCTTACACACGCTTTTGACTAAAACTGCACACTGAAAAGTACAGGCTCCTTCCTTCTTCACTGCCAAAGCTCAACAGAACTCCAACCGACAAAACCGGGCCCTTCCTTTGAGTTCCTCCCAGTTCTTGACTGGATTGGCTGTCACTCACAATAGACTGCTGCTGTTGGTCCAAAAGGCACTGAAGTCTAACAACTACATCTCCCAGAGTCACTGCCCATACAATCCTCTTGTGGCTGGCTCAGATTATGAGTCCAAGTTCTGATTCGTCCAAGGCACCATTTTAGAGCTAGCTTACCCCACACTGATTGGTCCAGTTCAGCAGTTCAAAACTAGAATGGGGAACTAGCAGACACAGTTCTGACTGCAAAGAAAGCAGGTTAGACAAACTGTAATTTCATTATTACTCTAAATAATTTCTGGTAAACAGTTACATCTTTCAGATAGGTTCCCTTTGCACTCTAGTGACTGCAAAAATTAAGTGAATTGGCAGCAGCTCGAGTGGTACTCAGAGGAAGCACACAGTCCCCCCATACAAACTAATTATGTCTGCAAGCAGACAGCTCTTAAAGAGACAGTACCAGAGGCTCTAAAACACTCACTGATAAATGGCTTAAATGCCAAACACCATTCAGGCTTGGAGCATTCAAGCAAGCTCCTGGAAGTCTTTTGGGAACCTCCATTTGCAGGGGGGTTACATGAGCACTAGCCAAACACCTCCACCACACACCAGGGTGCTATTGGTGCTCACCTACAGAGAAAATGTTATATGCTTGGGTTGTGTACAGACCCCCATATCAGGGGGAAGGAATGGACAAAGATATGATAGAAGGCGTTCTTAGAATGGAAGAGAAAGGGGAGATACTGTTGATGAGAGACCTGAATATGCCAGATGTTAACTGGAGCACATTTGCTGCAGCCACATCCAAGAGCAGGGCCATTCTTGATGCCCTACAGGTGGCAGGCCTGAGACAGCTAGTTTCGGAACACACTCGTAAGGGAACGATCTTAGACCTCGTACTCTCAAATGGGGGCAGTGAGAGGATCTCAGATCTAGAAGTGGGTTGCCATCTGGGAACAAGTGACCATCAAACAGTGCGGTTCACTTTAAATTCAGCTACAGAGTCAAGCCATACAAAAGTGAGGGTACTGGACTTTAGGAGGGCTGACTTTGGCAAGATGGGAGAGTGCCTCAGGAAAGCACTAGCAAACAGGCTAGAAGGAGGTGTGGAGCAACAATGGAATCATCAAAACTGCCATCACAGAGGCAGCAAGCCTTTGTGTGAAGCAAATAAACAAATCAAAACAAAAGAAAAGCCACTATGGTTCTCGAAAGAGGTGGCTGTGAAAGTCAGGAAGAAAAAGATAGCATTCCGGAAGTATAAGGAAACACAGAAGGAGCAGGACAGAGAGCTGTACCAGTTAAGGCAGAAGGAAGCAGGGAGGAAAGTCAGAATAGCAAAGGCCCAAACAGAGGAAAAGATAGCCAACTCGGTTAAGAAGGGGGATAAAACCTTTTATAGGTCAATCAGCGAGCGTAGAAAGACAAAGGGAGGGATAGTGAGGTTGAATAGAATGAATGGTGGGTGGGCAGAGGGGGACAGTGAAAAAGCAGGGATACTGAACGAATATTTCTGCTCAGTATTCACAAAAGAGGAGGGGGAAGTGCCTAACCCAATTAACAGAAGCACTCTTTATAGGGGGGTCGATCCCAGTCCTTTCACAGAAGAAAAGGGTTCTGAAAGAACTCCTAAAACTGAAGGTGGACAAAGCAATTGAGCCTGATGGAATTCACTCCAGAATTCTAAAATAATTAAGGGGGGAACTAGTGAAACCACTGGCTACTCTTTTTAATAAATCATGGAAGGATGGTGTGGTACCTGAGGACTGGAGGAAGGCAGATGTGATTTCCCCTTCACAAAAGTGGAACCAAGACAGAGGCAGGAAATTACAGACCTGTCAGTCTGACCTCTGTGGTAGGGAAAGTGATGGAGTCACTTCTGAAGGAAAGAATAGTTGAGTACCTAGAGGCCAGTGGGGCACAGGACCCAAGGCAGCATGGGTTCACAGTGGGAAGGTCATGTCTCATGAATCTAATAGATTTCTTTGACTGGGTGACCAAAGTAGTAGACCAGGGAAGGGCTGTGGACATGGCCTACCTAGACTCTAGCAAGGCATTTGACACAGTCCCACATAAAAGATTAATAGTCAAATTAACCAGCCTGGGAGTGGGTCCCAGGGTGGTAGCCTGGGATAACACTGGCTGGACAACAGGACACAGAAGGTAATTGTAAATGGAGTCCACTCTGAAGAAAGAGGGGTTACTAGTGGGGTACCACAGGGTTCAGTATTGGGTCCGGTCCTTTTTATTGTCTTCATCAGTGACATTGCAGAGGGACTGGAAGGAAAAGTATGCCTCTTTGCAGATGACACAAAGATCTGCAACAGGGTTGGTACACAAGGAGGCATGAAAAGGATGAGAAGGGACTTGGCAAGGTTGGAGGAATGGTCAGAAGTATGACAGCTAGGATTCAATGTAAAGAAGTGCAAAATAATGCACCTGGGAAACAAGAACCCAGGGGAAGAATACACAATGGGGGGGAGGTAGTAACAACAACAAAAAAGGAAAGGGACCTGGGGGTAATCATATCAGATGACCTTAAGGTTAGCAAGCAATGTAAGAAGGCAGTAAGGAGGGCTGGGGGTGTACTGGGATGCATAGGGAGAGGCATCAGCAGCAGAAAACAGGAAGTTATCCCTCTGTACAGACAGTTGGTGAGACCCCATCTGGAGTACTGCGCCAAGTTCTGGAGACCCCATCTCCGCAAGGACATAGACAGGATAGAGGCAGTCCAGAGAAGGGCAACTAAAATGGTGCAGGGTCTGCAAGAGAAGCCATATGAGGAGAGACTAAAGGAGCTTAATATGTATACACTTGAGGAAAAAGGGGAGAGGGGGGGGACATGATAGAAACTTTTAAGTACCTCAGTGGAATCAACAAAGTCCAAGAGGGTAGCATCTTTCAGAAAAAGAGACGTGCAAGAACAAGGGGACACAGTTTAAAGATGGGGGTGGGGGCAGTTCAGGGGCAATGTGAGGAAGTATTATTTCACAGAGAGGGTAGTGGATGCATGGAACAGCCTTCCTGAGGAGGTTGTGGGGTCTAAAACTGTGGGAGAAATCAAGAATGCATGGGACAGACATAAGGCAATTCTTGTGGGGGTAGGAAGAAATAGGCTGTTGGTTAACTAGGATCTGCAGCCTATCCTGTAGGTAGGGAAATGGGCAGACTAGATGGGCCAAGCGGTCCTTATCTGCCATCAAAGTCTATGTTTCTATGTTTGTAAAGACCGTCTTCATTAAATGTTTTTGCACTTTACCACTCTCGAGTGTACCACCATCTATGTGCTAATGGGACACATTGAATGGACTAGTCAGATAGGCTACCTGTGGAGATGAGCGAGAATAAAACAGCAGTAAACATTTCCAGGCATTGGAACAAACAGGTGTGGGACAAACCTCTGGTCTAGGTCTCTTGTTCCGATAAAAAATGTTAGAACCCATTTCCACAATAGGAACCTGCAGTTTTCAAAACTGGAGGTCTGGCCTGTTAAATCCTTAATGGGTTCACTCATAGCCGGGGCCGCTGGAAAACTGCAGAAAAGGTTACTCAAAATTGCGGGAAATTGTGGGGGTTCTACTGTATACCCTGAGTGCTTCACAATAAATCTTTTAATGTTTTCTACAGCATATATTAGTCAGTATAAATTGCTAAATGAATACACTGACACCTGAATATGTTTAAAACATAAAAGAAAAGTTTATGTTCCTAAAAAGAATACTAAATTAATAAGCTGTCCTAAGCATTGCCTATCTTCCAAAATTTAAAAGCATATTCCTCATACAGTGCTAAATAGATTCTGTAAATGAGCCACAGCAAATCAATATTAAATTAAGCCAGAAGAAATATATATATATATATATATCTATATATTTGTTTCTGGCTATAGAATAATGAAACCTAATCAACAGCTGTTTACAGTGCTCTGCCCATCTGGTAAAAGAAAAAATAATCAGACAGAGTGGTGAATAACTGAGTTTTAGTAAAATGTTGTTAAAGTGTTTAATGGACATAATTTGTATTGTAGGCACTGTACACTGTTTTTGAAATGATATATTTAAACATTAAATCTGGGGGGTTATTGGGGCTGGCAGTATAATCTACAGGTTAGAGTAACAAACTGAATGAGCTGACATCTAGCAGACCTGGGTTTGATTCCCACAACCTCCACTTGCATACTGTGTGATTCTGAGCAAGTCACTTAACCTCCTCAGTTCTCCTGGGTTGTACCTGAAAACAGGCACTTCTGCCTAGTGGGCCTCACGGAGTTATCAAAAAATGTACAAAAATACCAATATATCTTTACTGCATCATATAGTAGTCAGGGTACCCTATAATTGACCTTTGTTTTACTCTGGCTGCAATGATTTTGTTTAGTTAAATATATATATTCAGATACATTTTGTGTTTTCTAAGCTTGTTTTTAGACTTTAGTCAGGTTTTTATTGTAGTCTTTGCATGTGAGCATCTAGGAAGTAGTTGCTAAGAGTGAGATTACTGTTAGCAACCAGCTTATTCAAGTTTAAAATTGACAAGGCTATCCAAAAATCCTCAGCTGTTTGAATCAAAACTAGTCTGAATGAAAGTATGCTCACAAGGAAAAACTTGCCCTGCCACTTACAAAAAGGCTTCATAGTTAGCACCCCATTTAAGTGAATGGGATAATTTACACCTTTTCTCCCATTTGTTGTTTCAGTTTGTGTGGCAACAAAAAGTTTTCTGACAGACTGCTTCAATGCAAAACAAATGTTAAGTGGTGGGGGACTCAATTATTAGGGGTATAGAACTGGGGGGAGCTGGGAAAACTGAAGTAAGGTGCCTGCCTGGTGCCATGGCTTGGAGGGACAGGAAGCGCATCCTTAGGATCACGAGAACAGCTGCAAAGGAGTCTGAGCTGGACGTAATTGTCCACCTAGGGACAAATGACTTAGCTCATCATGAGATTAGAGCAGTGCAGGAGGACATTCTAGAGTTGGGGAGGGGCCTAAGACCAGTAGCACACACAGTATCCTTCTCAGAGGTGCTGCCTGTCAAAGGCATGGGGGAGGCGAGGGTACTTTGCACCATGCAGTTTAATGAATGGTTGAAAAAATGGTGCAGAGCACAGGGGTTTGGCTTCATTGGGGACTGGGGTTCCACCTGGAGGGACACCAGCCTATACTGGCAGGATGGTCTGCATCTGTCCAGGAAGGGAACAAGTCTTTTGAGCAATCGGTTTAAATGCTTCATTTGCAAGCTTTTAAACTAGTCAAAGGGGGAGGCACTGACAAGCAGCAGGAAAATCCCAGCATCTCCCTACAAAACAGGGTACTAAATGAGAAAAAGACTGAGGTAGAACGGTCAGTGGGGGATGTTGCAACAGAAGGTAAAGCCATCAAAAAATGGACAGCAATGAGTACTAATGCCCGTAGTCTGGGTAACAAGCTTCCTGAATTAGTGGCCTTGATGGAGGAGGAACAACTGGATATCGTGGCAGTCACAGAAACATGGTACACACAAAACCATGACTGGGACATAAACATACCAGGATACACTATCTACAGGACGGACAGGGAGGGTAAAAGAGGAGGAGGAGTAGTTCTTTACATAAGGGAAGGAATAAAAGCAACAGAACAAAAGGGTAAACAGGGAGGAGAAGAAGCACTGTGGGTAAATTTGGAGACAGGCAATGGCATCACAATCGCACAGGGGTTGTATACACCCCTTCTCAGGGAGGAAATGGACAAGGAAATGATAGAAAGTATACTTAGAATGGCAGGAAAAGGAGATATTGCTGATGGGTGATCTGAATATGCCAGATGTTAACTGGAGTGCAGTTGCAGCTGCCACTTGAAGAGTGCAGTTATTCTAGATGCCCCTACGAGGGCATGCCTTAGACAACTAGTACTGGAGCCCACTCGAGAGGGAGCAATATTAGACTTGATTCTCTCAAATGGAGATGGAGAGAGATCACAGATGTAGAAGTGGTAGCCATCTGGGAGCTAGCGACCATCAACAGTATGGTTCAATAAACACAGCAATAGAGTCAAGCCATACAAAGACAAAAGTACTGGACTTTAGGAGGGCTGACTTTGCCAAATGGGTGAGTGCCTAAGGAATGCACTAGCAAATGGGCAGGAAGGAGGGTGGAAGAACAATGGGAATAATAAAACTGCCATCACAGAGGTAACGAGTCTTTGTGTGAAGCAAATAAACAAAACAAAACGATGTAAGAAACCACTATGGTTCTCAAAGGAAGTGGCAGTGAAGGTTCAAGAGAAAAAGAAAGCATTCAGGAAGTACAAGTAATCGCAGAAGGAGCAGGACAGAGAACTGTATCAGTTAAAGCAAAAGGAGGCTGGGAAGGCAGTCAGAACAGCAAAGGCCCAAACCGAGGAAAAGATAGCCAACTCAGTTAAGAAGGGGGATAAAACCTTTTATAGGTACATCAGGGAGCAAAGGAAGACCAAGGGAGGGATAGTGAGGCTTAAAAGGGGAGGAGGGTGGGCAGAGGAGACTGTGAAAAGGCAGAGATACTAAACAAATGTTTTTGCTCAGTATTTACAAATGAAGAGGGGGAGTTACATAAAACAAACAGTAGAAACACTCTGGATACAGAAGTTGATACCAGCCCATTTACAGAAGAAAAGGTTCTGAAAGAACTCTTAAAACTGAAGGTGGACAAAGCAATGGGGCCTGATGGGATTCATCCCAGAATTCTAAAAGAGCTAAGGGTAGAACTAGTGACACCACTGACTACCCTTTTTAACAAATCTTGGGAGGATGGGGTGATACCTGAGGACTGGAGGAAGGCAGATGTGATTCCCTTCACAAAAGTGGAGCAAGGCAGAAGCAGGAAACTACAGACCTGTTAGTTTAACCTCAGTGATAGGGAAAATGATGGAATCACTTCTGAAGGAAAGAATTGTCGAGTATCTAGAGGCCAGAGGGCACAGGACCCTAGGCAGCATGGATTCACAGCAGGAAGGTCATGCCAGACGAATCTGATAGATTTCTTTGACTGGGTGACCAAAGTAGTAGATCAGGGAGGGGCTGTGGACATGGCCTACCTAGACTTTAGCAAGGCATTTGACACAGTCCCACACAAAAGATTAATGTACAAGTTAGCCAGCCTGGGAGTGGGTCCTAAGATGACATCCTGGGTAAAGAATTGGCTGGAGAATAGGACACAGAGAGTAATAGTAAATGGAGTCCACTCAGAAGAAAGGAGGGTTACTAGTGGGGTACCGCAGGGTTCAGTATTAGGACTGGTCCTCTTCAATGTCTTTATAAGCGACATTGCAGAAGGACTGGAAGGAAAGTATATCTCTTTGCAGATGACACAAAGATCTGCAACAGAGTTGATGCACAGGGTGGGGTGGAAAGGATGAGAAGGACTTGGCAAGGTTAGAGGAATGGCCAAATGTATGGCAGCTTAGATTCAATGCTAAGAAGTGCAGGTAATGCACCTGGGAAACAAAACCCAGGGAAGAGTACACAATGGGGGTGAGATACTAACAACAACAAAATGGAAAGGGACCTGGGGGTAGTCATATCAGATGACCTAAAGGTGGGCAAGCAATGTGAGAGGGCAGCAAGGAGGGCTGGGGGGATACTGGGATGCATAGGGAGAGGCATCACCAGTAGAAAACAGGAAGTTATTATCCCTCTGTACAGACAGCTGGTGAGACCCCATCTGGAGTACTGTGTGCAGTTCTGGAAACCCAATCTCCACAAAGACATAGACAGGATGGAAGTATGTCCAGAGAAGGGCAACTACAATGGTGCAGGGTCTGCACCAGAAGACATATGAAGAGAGACTTAAGGAGCTTAATATGTATAGCCTCGAGGAAAGGAGGGAGAGGGGGACATTATAGAAACGTTCAAGTACTTCAAGGGAATCAACAAAGTCCAAGAGGGTAGCATCTTTCAAAAAGGTGTATGCAAGAACAAGGCACAATTTGAAGATGGGGGGTGGCTCAGAGGTAATTTAAGGTATTTTTTCACAGAGAGGGTTGTGGATGCATGGAGCGGCCTTCCGGAGGTTGTGAAGTCAAAAACAGTGGTGGAATTCAAGCATGCATGGGACAGTCATAAGGCAATCCTGGGGGGGGGGTAGAAAGAAGTAGGCTGCTGGTTAACTAGGATCTGCAGCTTATCCAGTAGATGGGGAAATGGGCAGACTGGGTGGGCCAAGCTGTCCTTATCTGCCGTCAAATTCTATGTTTCTGTGTTCCTAAGTGTACTTATGCTTGGCCAGTGGATTTTGAAACCAAACAAGACAAGGATTCAAAAGAAATCAGAGTCACAAAAAAACCCTGACCTACCTTGCACCACATTGTTTTGGCCAAACTAAAGTCTGCATGCAAAATTGTCAATATGTTGGAGAATATTTTATTAAAAATGTTAATTCTTTTTATACAGTTCAATATAAAAACTCAAAAATCGTAAGAAATTTACAGAACATGTCTTTTTTTGCAGAGAATGGTGAAAGTTGCGGATTCCACAAAAAAATTGCGGGCGCAATTTTCCAGTGGCCCTGCTCATAACTTATCTTTAAATTATAGCACTTACTTCCAACTCCCAGGGCTTCTCTGAACCCTCACATTATTATATGTCACCACTCACAATAAATACTTCTCGATGTTTATCATTTTGACAGCAGATTTTTTACAGTGCTCTAAAGTGCTTTAGAGGAAATGGAAAGTGTTTTAACAGTGCTGATTTACTCTGCCGGGTCTGCAGTAATTTCCTCACTCAGTAATTATAAGCTTCAGTTTAATTTATACTATGTAGAATGTTTACTAATGCACATATGGTCCCATAATTCAGTAAGCCTTCACTGTAACGGCAGTTTGTGTCTGGAAAATACCTGACTTCCACACAGTGCACTGGATGACATTAGGAGGAAGCAGAGTGGTCTGATGGTTACAAAGGAGGGTGACGCAAGTGATTCTGGTTCAAATCCCAGGTAAGTATGATGCAGATGATCCTGGTTCAAATCCCAGCTTAGTCATTGGGTCACATGTGTGAACTTGAACAAGGTGGGACCACCTTATACTTCCCTTTTCTGGCTGCAAACCTGGGATGAGGCAGCAGTAAGAGGCTCCTTTTTCTCCGGGGTTATCCTGGCTAAACATGGTCTAAGTAAATGACTACATTCATGGAATGAGCCAGCTGCTGCGCTAATAGCTTGCTGATGAAGGGTGGAAAGGCATACTTCAGAAACATGAAATGCATGTGATATTAGTTGATTATCCCACGGATGCAGCAATAGCCTCCACCATGGTGTATAGACAGATACTACTATCCACCTCTTGTATTGTACTAGCATACTTCTCTGTAGTGTCTGATGCCAAGGTCATGACAAAACAAGCTGATCTTTGGGACTTGCCACCTGTTTGTTTAGGTAGAGGGTTATATAAGGAATTCTAGATTGAGGGAGCGTTCCCGACCAATGGGAGTGCTCCTTTCCCCTGCGTGAGAGACACTCTTATTCTGTGAAGAGCGTTTCATGCACAGATGCCCTAGAAACTGGCACATTTCGGGAACAGTTTTTAAAAATATATATTATCTGTCACTCTTGATTAGTAATATATTAATATATCCCCCGTTGCTACTCGTTATTGTATCAGAGTGGTTTCACTTGCCTTCAGCTTCAACGAGAACAGCTCAGCTTTGCTTTGCTGTTCTCGCTCCAACCGAAGGCACATGAAACCACTCTTATACAACAATGAGTGGCTCTGGGGGACATATTAACTTATAAATTCCATGGTTGGATGTGTGGCACTAGTGCAGTAACCGCACACCCTAGGTGGGTTGTGAGGCATGAGGAGCAGTAGGGGGCTTTCAGCCACCCTGGAAGTGTGCTAATGGCAGCTTTGCTGCACAGCCAGCATGGATTATTATGCTTACAACATTCGAAAAAGGTAAAAATGTGTTATAAATACTACAAGCCAACTTCCAGAGACTAGAAACATGGTTTACGCAGAATAGACTCTTGCTGAATTACAAAAAAACCAAAAGCTTGCTCTTCACTATGCCTCATAGCAAAGAAAAAGTATGGTCCGCTATTAATCCATAGCCACAAAGGAGAAATATTGGAGCAAGTAGGTACATTTAAGTACCTGGGTGTTCACCTGGACGACACCTTCACTTTCTCCATGCATACTGACCAAGTCGTAAAATCAGCTAATACTAAGCTGGCTGTTCTTTACTGCCACTGGCATGCAATGATTCCAGAAGCACTGAAACTGATCCCGTGCAGCTCTGTGCTGTCCACCATCAATTATGGCTGGTGATCTATGGGGCTGGTTCGGACACTGTGCTGAAAAGGGTCAAAACCCTCCTTAATAAGACCTGTAGGCTGGTTCTTGGGGCAGACTATCTGACCCACATCTGTGCTCTTTATAAAGAGACTGGATGGCTTCCTCTCCATCTCAGAGTAAAATACCAGGCCTGCCTGCTGGGGAAAAAATCACTCCTAGGACTGACACCTAAATCTACCGATAATCTATTTAAGAACGCCCAACTACCAAAAACACCAGAATTGTGAATGGGGGGGGGGGGGCTACTGGTGCCCTTTAAGTGCACCACACTTGGACAACAATCCCTATTGCATAGGGGACCTAAATGGCTAAATGACCTCCCTGCCCCCCTTATTGAATGCAGCAAGGCCGCGAAAACGACTGCTGCTGCCGCCCCTTTTAAACGTGGACTACCCAGTATTACCCCTGAGCTCACTCCCTCTTTTCCATTTCATTACCTCATATCACCGCCTCTGATCACCCTTCCCTCCTACTCCCACTCCTCAAAACTATACCTCTCTGCTGTACCCTTGTCAAAGCCACCTCTGTCTCTCAGATTTTATTTATTTATTTAGTCTTTGTTGACCAGGTAAGTGCACTAGACAAATTCTGCCTGTTTTCAGACACAACCCTGGGGGGATACAGATGAATGCCAACTGATTTTGAGCTAGATTAAGCTGTTGGTGGTATTTTTAAATGGGGGGAAATTTGGCCGGGGCACCTGGGCAATTCCCCTACTCTTTTCGAAAAGTGCCATGGGATCTTTAACATCCACCTGAACTACCACCAGAACTGGCAGATGGGACCTCGGTTTAACGTCTCATCCGAAAGACGACACCTCAGGAATGCAGCCCCCCATGCTGCACTGCAGTGTCAGTATTGAGATGTTAACCCAAGTGCCTGGTGTGAGGCTAGGACCCACAGCCTTCTGATCTCATGGCCTCAGAGGCGAGTGTGCTACCTGCTGAGCCACTGATCTCTACTCTCTGCACCTTGGTACCTCTTCCCTCCCCACTACTCCATCCTTCCTACTCCCACCCCTCAAAACTATTTCTCTCTGCTGATCCCCTGAAAAAGTCACCTCTGGCTGTGTATATTTAATCTCCATGTACCCAGATAGCCCAGGAATTTTCTCTGACCTTAAGTTGTAAACTGAATCTGTCGAAACTATGTACCTCATTCATGGAGTGCGGCTGTATTTTTTCTCCTAGAGCATTTCAGTGACTGAAACTGTGTAACCTTATATGTAATTTGTGTCTTGTCTGCCTGTCATTGCCTGTAACCATTGTACTGTCCTGTATTCTTTTGACTTGGAACCTTTGTAAATGAGCCCCTCGGCTCAAAGGTATTAATCCGAAAATGAAATAAATATATATGATCTTCCTTTTCTGTTGTATGGTATAAATAATTTTTGCTATACCTCAGCAGTTTAAGGCTGTTTCTTTAAGGTTGTTCATAGAGAGTATTGCCAGATAGGCTGATGTTGAGGTCTTGATCAAAGCCCCTTATTTTTTACCTTTCCATGGTGGCAGAAATATTTGCAGAAATTGGGACTACTGGGAAATTACCCAGAAGTGTATCTGAGGTCAAACAGACTCACAGTTTGGAAAATAACTGTGGAAGGCACCCACCTTTCCTTGTCCTGCCATGCAGTGCCACGTCTGCACAGCAGCGTACATCCGTAGTGCTGTCCTACAACAGGCAAATCCATTTTCAAAATCTGCAGCCAGCAGTGAACATTTTTTTTTTTTTTTTCCATATAGCTGTTTCTTTTGTTCCTGGGGTACTGGGTGGCTCTTCAGCCCCTTGCCACCTCCCCAACCGGCCACCATCTCCCCGCAGGACTCACATGCTTAGATGCCCCCATGGCATGCCCCCTGTGGTGGGTCTGGGAGAGAGAGGGTCATTTTTACCAAGCTCTCAGTGTCAGGATCTGGTTTACAGTGGAGTGCTGGGGTGATGGTGTGGGCCAAGGCAGGTGAGGCAGGCAGGGCTTCCTGTTGCACAGTCCCTGAACATTCCCATTTGCTGTCCTTTCCCAGTGTAGGCATGAATGAACTGGCATAGGCATGCCGCATGAAGACACCACACGCACTCGTATGCCTTCGCCCAGCCCTCTGAGATGTAGCCGCATGTTGTGCCATCCAGCCTCTGCTGGGTGGCAGTTAAGCAGTGGCATGCACTGCCCCCCCCACCCCGAAGGAGGAAAGCTTTCTATGGATGCTTGATCCTCTGTCCTCTGCCAGGGCCCCCGGCGACCCTTGGCAGGAGGTTAGGTGCCCACTACTTAAGCCCTTCACGCCATGGGGCCCACAGAAAACATTTTAATTAGCATGACATCACAAAAACAGAACCAATCTGCTGTGGCTGTGGTGCAGTTACCCTGTTGAATTGTCACTGTTAGGAACTGTGATTAAGCATTATTCTCCCCTCCAGGTGCTGGTAGCAGTAATGGTGCAAACTCAAACCGTGATTCTTGAAAATCATGGTTTTCTTTAGTTTCATTAGTGCTACTGAGCCAGGACAAAATGGCATTCATTTGCTGTAGCCTGGACACAGTCGAGACAGGGAAGTAAATTAGAGAAAAAAAGAGATATACATGCATGAACAGAAAGAAGGATGGTGGAGAAAACAGAAGTGAGAGAGTGCAAAGAAACTAAATTAAAAGAAACCAGGACAGAACTGTAAAAAGGGAGCATAGAAGAAACAGGCAGGAACAGGAAAAAAGAACAGAGAAACAGAAGGCACAAAAAGAAGAGATTGTACATAGAAAACAAGAGGCTCAGAAGAGAAACAATGTCAGAACAGAGAGACTGGTAGGGGAGGAGACCAAAAGAAGTACAGTATGTGTGCGTGTGTTATGAGGGGATGTTAAAAAAATATCTGCTAAAACTAAAGTGCTACACACAATTTATCTAATGCTAAACAAAATGCATTTTGTTTAGCAATCACTTCTACACAGAATTTGGGAGTAAATTTACCCTGCTCAACAGTCTTGTTGGTTCAGGTGGTTCCATCTCATAACGGTGATCGCCAAATAGTGATTGCCATTATAGCGAGTGTACATCGCTGAAAAATGAAAAACAAATGGTGATGTACACTCCCAGTGAAGACATGCAGGCGAAAACAAATGTTTTTTTTATGCGGGGACTACCCACGCAACCCCCTTAATAAAGATTCTCAACCCAGAGAGGAGAAACTGTAAAAAAAAAAAAAAAAAGAAACCCTGCTCACAAAATACGGTGTGCCTCCCCAGACCCGAACCCAACACCCTCCCCACTGTAGCCAGCCACCCTCAATACCATACCACATGGCCAGCTCGGTAGCCTCTCGCCACACTATCTCCCACATACCTTCTGTCCTGTTCCGTTCCTCCTCCTGTTCTTCCGGTCACCTTGTTGTTTGCCCCTCGCTACCCTGAAATGATGAGCGCTGAAACTGAGTCACTCATATTCAAGTCACTCAATTTCAGTCACCGTCTTGACGGGTTACCAGTTCAGGCTGTTACCCTTAGTTATGCGTCTTATGGTGCATAGCTGCATTCCTACAGTGGCACCCACCCATAATACTGGACTGTCCCGTGGCAAGCAGATGCATTTTTTTGAAATCATCATCTTCTGGTTCAGGAGGTGGTGCCTACATTTCCATGTCCTGTGATGCACAGACTCATCCATACACTGGTGCCTACCTATGGGCACTGTCATACAGCAAGCGGTCACTTTTTTAGATTATCAGCTGGCCACAGGTTCTGGTCGCACAGATATTTTTGTGTCTGGTAGTACACTGCCACATCCATAGAGTGGCTTCCACCTGTGACATTGTCCTGTGGGAAGCAGCAACTTTTTCAAGATCACTGTCAGCTTGCAACTTGGGTTGCATCTGTGGTCTTGTGTCTTGTGGTACACATATACATACATACTGTGGTGACTGCCTGTCTCACTATCCTGTGGCTAGCAGACCATACAACTGAAGGTGTGCAACCAGAGGCATTCTGAATGACCAACCATGGAGTGCAGCTGGACACAGCACGTACAGTGCAAGGTGGTGCACGTAACCCCCGCCCCTTCATTAACTACCACTACCACTGTGCAGACTATTAAATGGAGATTGTTACCCCCCCTCACCCTAAACAAACTGAGCGTACAGTGGTGGAAATTTATTTTTACTGACATAATGATTTATCTCCACATTTCCCCCGAAAAACAATTTTGACATATGATCCCTACCAGAAAAGAAGTTTACCTTTTAAGTTCTGAAGTTTACCTTTTTAAGCCTGTACTCCACAGAGGGCACAGGCTGTAGAATAAATATAGAGGTGTAGGTGCCTTTATTAATTTGCTGCAGCTCTTTATCCTCTGCCACGGAACTTGACCAAACTAGCATGCAGAAGTTCAAAGTCCCTGCCATGGAAGTTAGGACTACAGTGCCACTGAGAACAGGGGACCTTGGTCTTAATGAATAAAATCTGTAGATTCATTCGGGCACTGAGGGCTGAGGTATCCACCTTACCTCGCAACGTGCCAGCAACCCGGGTTCAGGAGCGAACTTGGGGCATCAGGGGTCGGTCAGGGAAGAGAGGACTGAGCGTCCTGAGGACTGCTCTTCTCACCTGGGGATGGTGGGCTGTGGACTCTGCAGCACTAGTGGCTTCCAGTGGAGACTGGGAGCATTGTGGCCAAAGGGGACACGTAGAGGGGTATGGAGGTGACGGCAGACATCCTGCGGTTGGGTACGGGAGCGCACCTGTCAAGCGCTGGGTGTCATTGTATGTCCACACCTCCAGGACCAGAAGAACACAGAAAAAGCCCTGGCACCCGGGAAGATGAAGATGGGTCCAGCAATCTGCCCCCACAGTCATCGCTGCACCAGCCCAGATGGCCTCTGAATTTCTTCCTCCTTGCTCCGTCTGCTGTCTAGATTCTAGAAAGCGCGCCAGGTAGGAGTTGGTGGCCCCACCTCGGGGGGTGGGTTTGATGCTGGGGGGTCAGTGGGATGAGAGTGTAGGAGGAGGGCTCTGGAGCAGAGGTCTGATCTGGGGGGTCGCAGGCAGGGCCCTGTCCGCATCAGAGGGAGTCCTATGGGGCCACTGAAGGAGATAGAGAGTTGGAAAAAAAAAAAAAGGATGCATCACTGCAAATTGCAAGCATCTTTTAACTGGTTGCCATTATTCCACTGTATCCAGTATCATCAATGCGCTATGTTATGGAAAACTCTTAATGACTTTTCCCCTTCTGTAATTCAGGAGGTGGTTAATTACCACTGAGGAAATGGTGTGACTAGATGAAATACCAGTGCTAAACTTCAGATTCCTTTTTGGTGAACCAAGCATGCTCAAAGCACATTTTCTTTTCTAGCGGTAAAACTCAGGAACTTGGTTCCTTCATCAGTTGCTAACCCAAGAACTCTGTTAAGTTTGAAGTGTCTTTTGAAACCGTATTTGGTGTTTTTGTATACCGTATATGTGATTGCTTTGTACAGTCGAAGCCGCTTAAGTGGGACACCTCCATGGAGTGAGCAAGCATCATGCTCAGGTGGCTGTCTCTTTAAAATGAAGTTCAGTTTTGGAGGCATTATAGTCGGCAAGGAAAGCACACAGAACTCAGTTAGCTTACTGCAGATAACAAGCTTTTTTTTTTTTTACAGTTACTCTTAGACCACTGCATTTAATTATTTGTAGATCTTCAATGAATATACTTGTTAGCTGAAAAATTACAGTAAGGTATACTCATAACGTTCCTTGCAAAATCGTTTGCACAATCTTATTGGCCAGTAAAGACCTGTAGTGGCCCTTGAGATTTTGAATTACCCCCATGTCCATAGGCTGGACTGTGCTTTTAGTGCTGGGAGGGAAAAACGCAAGCTTAATGTAGTGCAGCCGTATTGTAAGCTCATGTTGGTGGGTGCTACGGTCATCCACAAGAAGAAGAATCTTGTGGAGGCTGCATTTCAGCTCATTTTTCCACCCCATCAACCACTCTTAGAAAATAGCAGAAGTCATCCATGCATTACCTGAGTTCGTGTAGGTGACTGGCAGGACATTAAGGTCCTTGGGCAGGCATCTAGGTCTCCTACTCTTGACGATGACCAGCAATTTTCTTTTTTCAGTTCCAGAGGCGTTGATACAGCAGAGAACCGAAATGCGGTTCTTAGCCTTTTTGCCACCGGCGAGATCCATTTCCTTCATGGTGTGCCCAGGATCAGGATACCCATGGTAGAACAGGCCAGTTTCATCTGCGTTAAAGATGTCAGTAGTGTAACATCTTATATGACCAGGGAAGATCTCAAGTGAGCCAGTTTTGTGCTGCCGCTGAGTCAACGTCCTGTTTCTCGCCATGCTCCCTTTTCAAGATGATCTGGTGCCCTGCTTTCCATCTAGAAAGCCATCCATCACTGGGTTTAAAATCAGTGTGCCCCATGTGAACAGCGAGGTCTTGGACTTTGGATATCAGCATCGGCCCAGATGCACGGGCTCCTTTGTCAATTAGAAGAGCATCTGATTGGATAAACTGAGCCACTCACCAGTTTTAAATCAGATTATTTTATTCTTTAAAGTCAAGTAAGATCATTGCTGTGCATCAATTCCTACATTTTGGAGAAAAACTCCTTCTTCAGGGAATGCACACTTTAATTCTAAAAATCATTACATACAAATTGTTATAAACTTAGTATTGCAGCCTGTTTGCACAGCCTCTGCTAGTGCTACAACTAAAAAGACAATATTATAATTTCTTATACTCACATTTGACTGCTATTGGTTGTACCAAATGGTAATCACTAGGGTTTTCACTATTTCTTTTAATCTACATAGTGTATATCAAAGAAAAATATACTGTATTTATCACAAAATCTTTCACTTTTAGTTCAGATTTATACTTGTTTGTTTGGTAATTGTTAAACTGGTTAAGCAGCAGTAAATAGTGCTGGTTACAAAGTTAGTTCACAACCTCATGCCATGTTTACAAATATTTATTATTTATAGTTTAAAACATTTTCTTGTAAAAATATATATATATATATATATATATATACATATATATATATATATATATATAAAATAAAATACAAAATAAACTGGTGCTGTCTACCCAACAATCACTTTACATATGTCTACTTATTTAAAATTGTGAAATAGGGGAAAATAATGCTTACTTTAAAGTTTATAAGTCAGTTCAGACCATGCCTTGGAAAATGTCTAAAATGTATAACACTTTCCTATAGGAAAACATAAAGTAAAAATAATTTGCCACTAACCATAATAAATCATCTGAAATACAATAAACCAAACAGTTTTTCCTTGTTACCTAAGTGCTTGCTCCTGTGTTTCACTTTTCATGTGTCTGAAATATATAATAGAGTAACATTTTTCTTGCTTTCTCCCCACCCATATCTCTCCTAACACTTTCTTTATTGCTATTTTATATCCTCATTACAAATGCTCAAATAAATATATAAAACCGTTTAATTGTCTTTACATTATGCTAGCTGCCGCTGCCAGACTGACTTCTCTTTATAAGTTTTGCCATCAGGAGCTTGTTCCTATGTAACATTGCACAAAAGTCTGTGTCAGTTGCTTCTCATCAATGTTTACACATTCAACGCAGCTGTTTTAAAAGACAGCTTATCGCAGAAGATTTTAACCTTTACAAGAGTACCATTTATTCAATTAAACAAGTGATGAGTGCTTCATAAAAAGAGTACTCACTTTTTTATTTTGGACCTTTTCTGCATCAAGGAGCCCCACCTCCATTTGCGTCTCTTTGCTAAGTGGGAGAACTCGACATGTCGGTGGTGCTTTATAGTTTCAGGCGTCCAATGTCAAGTTCCTGCTGAAACCAAACAGAGTGCATCCTCAGTGCTACTGTCTTTCCTTTCCCATTTCCGTCTTCTTTGGGGGGTTTGCGTTGGAGTGCCTCTCAGGCAGAATGGCATCTCCATTTTTGCTTATTCGACCTGCCTGGCTCTTGGAAAAGCGAAATTGAGCAGCCACAGTAGAAAGTGATGATGTGGGGTTCTGAAGAACTTCAAGTACCTTGACCCTGTCAGCCAGAGAAAGTTCATTTCTTGGTTGTGACATTGTGGAATCAATGAAACTGACATGCAAACTCCACTATACCTCTTTTAACACCTTCGTTAGGTGCTAATTTCTAATCTACAGGTGCCGGTTTGGTGCTAATTACTTGCAAGCTGAAGCAGAAAAGAGGGAGGATGACCACTGAGTATCCCACTAAAGCAGATTTTTGTATTTTTGCCCTATCAACAAAATGAAGTAGAGCAAGGCTAATTTAATGTGTGCAGATTGGTTCCCATTACAGTGTCCCGTTTAAGTGGACGTCCTGCTTATCCGTGTCCCATTTAGCTGGCTTCTACTGTACTTCACTGCAACATTCCCTTTCTCTTGGTTTACTGACTGAAGTGACTGTGTCCCATGGGGATGGGAATGGCCCAGGGTACTCCTGTGTCTAGGGGTATCTAGATGGTATGTCAGCTCACCAGGACCCTCTTGCAGTGAAGTCACATAAACTGACCGGTTCACCCTTTTCCTTTACTGCAGGAACTGCTGAGACAGGCTGTAGTCGTTGATGGCAAGTAGATACTCAGAACCAAGCATTTGTGCATGATCCTCCTTTATTAGAGGCATGGTGGTAAATGGAGACAACTGTTAGTCCATCAGGTCACAGAGACCTAATCATTTGAACTCTATACAATTAATTACGGTACTCCGAGCATTCTTCAAACCCAGCACTGCATCCGTGGCGTAACTTAGAAACATAGGCCATTGTTGATATAATGATAGACACATAAATGATGACAGAAGAAAAGACTAGCCATCTAGTTGCACACTTCCTTGGTCTCAGCTTAGCCACTGCTCTGGAATCTTAGTTTCCCACTTCAGGCAATTTCATTAATAGTGATCTGCTAATAATATACTCCCAGACGTGGCATGTTGCAACAAAGCACCCATAACGATTTTGGTTTACAAGACTTAATCCAGCGTTCAGTATCCCTTCTACTACAACCTGGCTATACACTGGAATTTCTGATGCCTTGAGCACATGTGGCAGCACTGACACCGACCAAAGATCTGCTTCTGCTGTGGGACCTCGTAGCCCACCATGTACCTGGGGGATTCCAACTTGTGCAGTCATGAGTGCTCAGTCCCTACCTCTTCATAGGCAGTCCTTCCCACATTCTCAGAGACAATCTTCTACCAGATTCCTGGATATTCTCTTCTTACCAACCTAGCATTCTGCTCTGGTCTTTAGTCATGCCCTTGCTTCCTCTACCAACTCCCAGCTGCTTGGGCCTACAGGGCACTCCTACCAGCCATGCTGTTCAAACCCCACTTCTCGGGCATTCATACCTCTTGAAGACGTACCACCCACAATCTCTGCCTTCCCTCCTGAGTCTTATAAACCGTACCACTAGAGCCACTGGTTCAGCTCCCTCCTACAGTATTCTCAGGGCTAGGGATGTGAGGCTTGGGTCGTTCCTGGCCATGTCAGATGCCAGATGTGCTGCATGGCTCCTGCATTTACTAGTGGTTTCTGACTAATGCTACTCTTAACTTGAGATCCCCAGTCCTAGGTGAGAGCCCGTTTTCAGAAACCATAACCTGCCTGGCTTATTTGGAATGAGCCAGCTGCTCAGACGAGCTGCCTCCCAGCTAGTACCAGCACATCCAGCTGCAAAGCTGGCATTGTACCAAGCTGCTCGCCATCCAGTCATTTGCCCTGGGTTACTGGACTGGTTCCACACCTTTTGGTGAAGCTCCTGGGCTGTGATGTTCTTCCCATCTTCACGGCTGGCTAACCCTTGAGTCCCGCACTCCAACTTCTTGCCAGTGGAAACCTCCCTTTCTGAGCCACACAGGCCCCTTTTTATGTTGTCTTTCGCATAGGTGCAAACATCTTGTGGTAGTATCACATTGAGGGGTGTGTCAATGTTGGCAAATGCAGGGCACGCTTTAGTAGGTGTGTCCTTCATCCCCCAATTAGTGAGCATGCTAGCGCTGACGTGGAAATTATGAAAAGTGCCACCAACTTGAAAGAAATGTGCTGCTGCAATCAGAGACAAGTTCATCATGCAGCGGCAGATGACATGCCTCCCCAATGTGCTTTTCCTGGTGAAACTTTTCAATAAACATGGCAGCTCCTGCCGTCCACCACACACAGTCCCCATACAGACATTGGGGGTGACCAGTCCCCCATGTCGGCATATTCCCCCACCCCACACACTTTCTTTGCTGACGGGGCAATTATCGAGCATGCTAGTGTTGATGTAGAAATTATGGAAAGTGCCACCAACTTGAAAGAAATCTGCCGCTGTAATCAGAGACAAGCTTGTCATGCAGTGGCAGATGACACACCTCCCCAATATGCCTTTCATGGTGAAACTTTTCAATAAACATGGCAGCTCCTGCCATCCACCACACACGGTCCCCATACAGACATTGGGGGTGACCAGTCCCACCTTTTTACAGAGAGGTGTGGTAGCTGGGTGGAATACGTTACCTGCAGAAGTGGTATCCAGCAGAATAGTGGACTGCTTCCGAAGGGGATAGGACAGGATAAAGGGGAGGGTTAATGAAGGGGAAGGGTGGAAGGGAAGGGCAGCTGCAGAGTAAGGGGTGCTGGCTGCACATTCGAGCAGACTTGATAGACCTCTAGGCCTTCATCTGCTGGCAAATTTCGTATGTTCGAAAACATGGCAGCTCCTGCCGTCCGCCACACACCCAATCCCCTTACCGACATCGGGGGTGGCCAACCCCCCGTGTCAGCATGTTCCCCCACCCCACACACTTTCTTTGCTGATGGGGCCCAATAATCCCTGTTGGCATCAGCCCCCCCACCACACACACACTTTCTTTGCTGATGGGGCCCAGTCCCTGTCAGCATCAGCCCACCAAAACTCATGGGCTCCCAGTGTGCCCAACATCCCCCCACTGAAACTCATGAGGCACACTGGGAGCCCACCCCAGTGTCCCCAACATCCCCCCCCCCAAAATTAAACTCACGGGGCACCCTGGGATCCCACCCCAATGTGCCCAATATTCCCCCTGAAACTCACGGGGCACACTAGTAGCCCACCCCAGTGTGCCCTACATTTTTTTTAGTTCACCTGGAAAGAAAGAAAACCATCCCCCCTATCAATATCTGTTTCTTGTTTTTCCCTGTAAAAAAGGAAACGGTCCCTCATAGCCCCCCGCACCCTCTTCCCTAACCCGCACCCACCCTCTGCGCAGCCCACCTCCCTGCACCCCCCACCCCATACTTACCTCCAGAGGTCTGGCGCCATGATCAACTGTAGAGCAGGATGCGTCTGGACTCTTCAAAGCCGACTGCAAAATGAAGAAATGTTGGTAAGCTATATAATGGTATCGGGGGTTCAACTTCGGTGAATATCTCAGCCATTTTTTTGAATTTTGCCTCCAAATTTTCAACATGAGTTTCTTGGGACCCCACCTCATGAACACATACTCTGTCATCTCATTAATCATTCCCAAAAGGTGATTTTGTGGTCACTGTGCGGAATCACCTTTCGGGACCGATTAACGAAACAACAGTGCAACTGTCTATGAGGTGGGGTCCCAAAAAGCCTATGTTGCAAATTTGGACATCCAGGAGACAACACCTGTCCTCACACCCCTATGGCTAGAGCCTCATGAGGATTTGGTCTCCACTATATGGATAATGCCTTCCTCCATTCCAGCCATAGTGAAGAAGGCTGATAGGACCTATAGAACCCCAGAGGGTAAGGATCACCTAAGTGTCCACCCTAAGGCTGACTCTATAGTCATCACAGCAGCCCATGATAGGTCCTCCAAGCCAAAGCACATGAGCAGCTTCCCTCCTGACAAGGAGTTGAGGCAACTTGATCAGTTTGGGAGAAAGTTTTAATCTTCCTCCACTCTAGCCAAGCGTGGCCTTAGCTATGTGGTACACATGCTAATGTACTAAAAGTCGCTGTTCAGTCGCTTGGAGCCAATCATTGAGGCCATGCCAGACTCTTAAGTCCAAGTCTCTACTGGAAGACTCCATTAGGTCGGCCAAAGTCACCTGTTGCCACTCTCTAAGGGCCACCTACGTAGTGGTGGTCTCCATAGCCAGGGGCACCGCTACGGCGTATGTCTCAGGAGATTTTCCTGGCTAAGGGTGTGAGGCTTGGCACCTGATGTCCAGGTGGCTCTCCAGGATGCCCCCTTCAGGGGTTTTGTCCTGTTCGGGGGTGATACCCAGGATATAATTACCAGCCTCCAGGATAAGGGCAAGGCCTTGAGGTCGGTTCACACCATGTACCAGCCTACATGCAAGACCATGTTGCCTTTGCATCGCCGGACCAAGCGCCAGACGAGGCAAAAGCAAACGGCCAGATGCCAGACTAAACATTGGGCCCCTTCAGCATCAGCCACCCCTCTGGCCAAGACCCAGAGAGCCTCAGGGGTGGCTTTTCCCATCCCCCACTCCGTCTCTTGACTCGCAGCCTGCCCCTTCTCCTCCTCTTCTATCGAGGGAGCCAGTGGGTGGAAGATTTGCCAGTCACCTGATAGGGTGAGAGGTAACCACCACAGACTCATGGGTCCTTCAGTTGATAAGATAAGGCCATACTCTGGAGTTTCTCAGGAGACCCCCAGACAAACCACCAGGTGTGTCTAATTATCCAAAGGTGTACACTTCCCTCATAAGGGAAGACATCGAGGCTCTTCTGCAAAAAGAAGCAATAGAGCCCATTCCATCAAACCAGGAAGGAAAGGGATATTACTCCCACTTCTTCCTGGTTCCAAAGAAGACAGGAGATTTGCGTCCCATCTTGGACCTCAACACTCTAAACCTTTTCGTAGAATACAAATGGTTTCAGATGCTGACTCTCCCAGGTCTGCTCCCCCTCCTTCACCAGGGACAGTGGCTCTGTGCCCTGGGTATCCAGGATGCCTACCTGCACATCCCAGTCTTTCAAGCCTATTGCCACTACCTCAAGTTCTCCTTTCAGGGGGAACATTACCAGATCAAGGCCCTTCCCTTTAGCCTGTCCTTGGCACCCCGGGTGTTTACCAAGTGCCTTGCAGTAGTGGCAGCGTCCCTGAAACACCAAGGCCACTACGTGTTCCCCTACCTCGATGACTGATTTCTGTCAGCCCCGTCAAGGGAGCAGCTGGAATTTTCCTTTCAGTTATCCTGGCCCTGTTTGCACAAGTGGGAATTACTGTCAATTATACCAGGTCCCAACCTGCCCCTTCCCAATGCCTCCACTTTATTCAGTTTATTGGAGCGGTGTTGGACATGGCCCAGGGTATGACCTTCCTCCCTTTGGACAGGGTGGAAACCTTGCAGAAACAGGCTCATTTAGTAGCCTCCAGCAAGTGGGTTCTGGCCAGGTCGGTTCTTCGGCTTCTTGGCCTTATGGCAGAGGCCATCCCCACCGTCCCTCTAGCCAGACTCCACATGCGAATTTTGCAGTGGACACTCAGAGCACAGTGGGATCAGAGGTTGGACGACCTAGACCACATGGTCATGGTCTCCAGTTCGATATAGCAGGATCTTCTATGGTGGCAGAATCTCAACAACCTCACCAAGGGTGTTCCCTTCCAGTCCCCTTCTCCCACATAGACTCTGACTACAGATGCGCCGGGGACCAGTTGGGGCACTCACCTGGGGAGCCACTGACTCAGGGGCAGTGGTCCCTGTCAGAGCTCTCTCTGTGCATAAATGTATTGGAGATGAGAGCAGTGCTCTATGCTCTTCAAGCCTTCCAGCACTTGCTCACCAGGGCCCACTATTAGTCCAGTCAGATAATATGTGCATAGTCTGGTACCTCAACAAACAAGGGGGCACTCGCATGTAGATCCTCTGCCGGGAAGCGATGCGGGTGTGGAACTGGGCAATTCTGCACCAGATACACCTCTCTGTGGTTCACGTTCCAGGCATGCAAAACATCCTAGTGGACAGTCTCAGCCTCACCAGAGTAAGAGACCACAAATGGGAGCTCAAGCAAGCTGTGGTTGATGACATATTTGACATATGGGGTCATCCGGATTTAGATCTGTTCGCCTCCCCATACAATGCAAAACTACCCAAGTTTTGCTCATTCGCTCCTGGGCATGCTGTTTTTTGGCAAGACATGCTGTCTCTTTGGTGGACTGGGAGGTTTTTGTACGCCTTCCCTCCCTTTCCAGTACTGAAAGGGTGCTGCTCAAGCTTCAAACTGAGGGGGCTCACATCATCCTAATTGCCCAGTATTGGCCTCACCAAATATGGGTTTTGCTTCTTCAGCAGCTTGCAGTGGAGCCTCCAGTTCCCATGCCCCTCAGCCATGATCTCCTGACTCAGGAGAGGGGCACATTGGTCCAGTCAGGGCTGAAATCCCTTCACCTTCACATGTGGCACCTCATGACATAGTTGCTTCATGTTATGGAGTTTCCTTTAGGGTGGCTCAGGTCCTTGTAGAGTCCAGAAAGCCTTCTACAAGGATACAGTAAACAGGATCACGGCACATACCACCACTGGATTCCAAAAACAGCATGTTGCAGTCAGGCTATAAGCAAAAATTACTTTATTTGCGCCGAAAGAATGCCAGCACACAGTTACAACGTGCCCTTCCCCAAACAGCCAAACATTTTCGAGCTAACCCTCATGCTTTCTCAAGTTCCTTGACCAAGTCCTATGCCATGAAATGGCAGCATTTCTCTATTTGGGCCACTTTGAAGGGTTGGGATCCCTTTTCGTGTCCCGTTCCTAAGGTCATGAAGTATTTACTACACACTTCTGACTTTGGCCTGAGATACTCTTTGCTAAAGGTTTACCTGTCTGCTATTTCTGCCTACCACACCTTAGTGGATGGCAAAACTGTGACTCAGCTGGAGGTTTCCAAAACTTTTCTGAAAGTGATCCTCCACCTGAAACCCCCGGTGTGCAGTCCCGCACAACCTTGGGATCTAAATTTCATTTTGGAAAAACTAAACTTGCCTCCTTTTGAACCGGCTCGTAGTTGTGATATGCGCTATTTATTGTAAAAAGTGCTCTTTTTAGTTGAAAATACTTCTGCTCAAAGGATTTCTGAGTTTCAGACCCTGATGTGAAAGAAGCCTCATTTGATTTTTCACAGAGACCGGGTGGCTCTGCGTACCAATCCTCAGTTTTTACTGAAGGTGATTTCTGAGTTAACGTTGAATCAGTCTATTCAACTCTCACTGTATTACCCTGAGCAGTCCATTCAGGGGAGGCAATTCTGCATACATTAGATGTTCACAGAATCTTGTGTTGTTATATTAACTGAACTAAGTCTGTCTGGAAGATGGACCAATGTTTTGTTTAGTTTCCACCTAAGAGAGAAGGTGCGGCAGTGTCCAAACAGTGTTTATCCAAATGGCTGGCAAACTATTGTTTTCTGTTACCAGAAGTATGGTAAAACCCTCCCGCGGGAAGATAAGGGGCATTCTACCAGAGGCATGGCTGCTTCTACTGCTTTCTTCAGGAACGTGTCAGCCCCTGACGTTTGTGCGGTAGCCACTTGGTGCTCTGTCCACACTTTCACCAAGCATTACAGTCTGGATATTGCCTCTAGGCACAGGGCTGGGTTTGGTCTAGCTGTCCTCCAAGGCCTTCTCTCCTAAATTCTCTGCCTTTCTGCAGGCCTTTCCTGCCTCCCATGCTTCAGTTCCTTCTGATTCACATTGTTTGGGACTCAGTCCTCAAGGTTATTGCCTACTGCAAGAGCCCAATCGAAGTAAGATAGTACAGTTACATATGAACTTACATCAAGAGAGGCTCTTGCAGTAGGTAACCTTTTTCTCTCCCTCCGTCCCCCAACTTCTGCTGCTCTTCTTCTTTGACTCTATCTTGGCTCCAGGAGCCTAATGTTTCCATTCTCCTGTCGTTCCCTTTGGAGGCCTCTGGCGGGAGAACTGGAAGGCAGGCGTGGGAACCACCCACTATATAGTGTCACGCTGACGTCCGTCACGTGACGTCGGGTTGGTGGTCCCCCATCAGACACTGCTAGCTAAAGTTTCCATGTGGTCCTGATGCCAGGGGGCACAGTCCTCAAGGTTATCGCCTATGGCAAGAGCCTCTCTCGAAGATGTACTGTTATGGTAAGTTCTTATGTAACTGTACTTTCTAGTGTCTGGAGGTTGTGAGTTTGCTCAATACACGTCCCCAGACTCGAAGCTAAGCAATATGACCTCTTACCAAAAACGGCCAAGGAACAACAAAATTAAGCGTGGCTCTGGTAGAAGGCCTGGGCGACCAAGTAGGTCTGGTAAGAAAGGCATGGAGTTCTGAATGTCATTCTTCAGTATCTCCTTGGTCAAGCCAGGCCTAAATCATTGGTCTATGCTGTGTCCAGCAGCCTCTTGAGCCCAAGTGGGCTAATGAAATAATGTCCCCAGTCCTTGAAGAAGTTTGTACAGGGTGATGAGTGTTGCCTCCACCAGGAGATCCAGGGGGCACCGAGGTGGGAGTAAAGGGGCTTGGTGCATTATCTAGATATGTAGTAAAATTGTCATGTCACATAGGACTGGAGAGGAAGGAGAAACTAAACGGTCTTGCTGTCAAGGCCTCTGGCTGCCTCTTCTCCTCCATTACCCTTCCTGCACTCCCCCTTATAACATCTCCCTCCTTCCTTCCTTCTCCATCATTGACACCTCGTATACTGCTCTGGATGGCTATTGACTCTCCCCTTCCCCTGTCCTCCTCCTCCCTCTCTCTGGCTCACCTACCTCCTCACCTTCATCCTCTACCTCCTCTTACTTCCCCTCCACTTTTTCCTTGTTTTTCTCATGACAATGCCATTCTGGCAGCAACTTTCACCCTCCACTTAACTATCTGTCCTCCTCCCTCACTCCTAACTATCTGGCTAATTCTAGATTAATGACCTCCTAGTATACATTGTAATGACTTCCTGTTGTACATTTTAAATAATTTGCATTGTAAATGACTCCATATTGATAATTGTAAATCATTTGTTTCACCCCCGTCTTTGTAATACCCCTCCCAAAATGACGTGGAACCTTTGTTAATGAGCTGTGCTGAGCTCAAAGGTATTGTAATCCGAGAATGAATAAATAAAAATAAAATAAATATGCAGTCCTCACATGCACCCGTCCTGAGCTCTGTAACTACCCTTGTGCAGTATAATATTTCACTTTAGTTGCTTCTTACAGGATTGCTGGTTTTAGGAATGAATGGACACCATAAGTAATTTCTAACAGCTCTGAGGTTTATTCAACAAACATACATTTGATAGATCAGCACGCCTCAGCAGAACCACTACTACAATCTGCTCGTGCACTTTCTAAAACCCAGTTTCCACCCCAGACATACCATTAGCCCAAAACTGCAGGGGGATGTGGACTAAACCATTCTACACTGTTACTTGGGTAAGTTACCATATACTACATCTCCCCCCTTCTAGTAAAAGAAAGCAATTACCTTGATTTCGGTTTGTATATCAATGACAAATAATTAGCAAGCAATATTAACATAATGGTTGAGTCTTACTTTGTGATGAGTTAGGGTCTAAAGTCACTGGTACTGAGCTCTGTTGAAGTAAGTCTTCACCACTGACTTAAGTCATAACAAAATCTCTGAACCTCTCAGGAACTTTAAGCAGACGCCCTCTTCTGGTCATTCGAGTAGACTGCACACTGGGTACAGCCTCAGGACTTTCTGGCAAAGTGTCATTGAAAACAACAGGTTCCATCTCAGGTTGCTCATACTCTTGACAAGTGTCCTGTTCCTGGCTGTTGTCCCTGGATTGCACTGTTTGTGACAGTACGGATTCAGTTGACTCATCTGCCTGTTGCTCTTCAGCCTCCAAAGCAACTGTTCGGTCTGTCCTCAGGTGTCTCCTGTTCCTGCGGTATCGCTGTCCTGCAGGTGTAATCACACTATAGGATCTTGGCTCATCACAGATTCTTTCCACTGTAGCAAGTTGCCACCCACTAGAAGTCTCTATGCATACCCTTTCCCCTTCTCTGAATGGAGTAAGTGGAGCTGCATTCCTGTCGTAATACTGTTTCTGTCTTTTCTGTAGTCTTTTCAGACATTTATGTGCATCCTTTGGTATTTCAGGTCGCAGAGCCCTTGCACTTGCAGGTAATGTTGTCTTCAACATCCTGCCCATTAACAATTGAGAAGGTGTACAGTTCAGCTCTGTGACTGGTGTATTTCTAAGACTGAGCAATGTGAGATGTGGATCGGTCTGACCTTGCATAGACTTCATAAAGATTCTTTTTACTGTCTGGATCATTCTTTCAGCTAAACCGTTAGATTGTGGGTATCCTGGGCTGGACTGAGTTATTCTGAATTCCCACAACTTTGCAAATTGCTTCATTTCATGACTTGCAAATGGTACATGATCCGCTACCAGTTCTTTTGAAATTCCATGTCTTGCAAATACAGCTTTTAATTTTGCAAAACTGTGCTGTCTTGTTTGTCAGGCATTCTGAGAACCTCAGGGTATTTTGAAAAATAGTCCACTACTATTAAGTGGCGTGCTCCTAAAGTCAAAAATGTCTGCACCAGGCTTTAACCATGGCATGACAGGTTTCATCTGGACACATTGGCTCTTTATGGTTGCTGGGTAACAGTTTCTGACAAGGTCCACATGCTTCAACCATCATTTCTACTTCTCGATTCATGCCTGGCCACATACATCACAGCTCTGGCTTGTGCCTTTGACCTTTGTATTCTTGATGTTGCATGAAGTTTGTAGCATATCTGTTATCAGGTCTTGGGTATGATGATTTCTTTACCCACCATTATGAGTTCATTTTCTATGTATATATTGTGTCTCATGGGCCAATAGTGCTGAAGTTTGATGCTGACTTGTTTTTTCCTGTTAGGCCATCCTTTGAGGTGTATTTCTTTAAGCAACTGTAACTCACTGTCCCTCTGTGTGGCCTGTTTTAGCCCTCTAACATGCTGTCAGGCAGTGTCTCTGTTGCTTGGATTGAGTATATGACCTTTTCACTACTTAGATCAATGTCTCCCTCTGCTGGTTTTCTTGGTACTGCCCTGGATAGAGTGTCTGCAATCAGAATATCTTTTCCTGGAGTATGTATTACCTCTATGTCATATTTCTGTATCTGTAACAGCATCCGCTACAATCTTGCTGGAGCCTTTCCAATTGGTTTGTTCAGTATGGACTGTAGTGGCTTGTGATCTGATTGTATTTTCACTGACTTTCCATAAACATACTGATGAAATTTCTATAGTGAGAACACAATCGCCAGCAACTCTTTTTCTATCTGTGCATAGTTTCTTTCAGCACTGGACAATGACCTAGATGCATAAGCTGTTGGTCTGTTTCTTTGTAGTAGACAAGCACCTAGTCTGTCCTTAGATGCATCTGCTTGGATTTCAGTGTCCTCTTTTGGATCAAAGAATTTTAATACTGGTGCAGAAGAAATAGTCTCTTTCAGCTTTTTTAAGGCTTCTTCCTGTGCTGGCTGCCACTGCCACTCGATATCTTTTTTGAGTAGCTGCCTTAGTGGTGCAGTGGGGGTTGCTTCATTTGGAATGTACTGCGCCAAGTATCGAGTCATTCCTAACAGTCTCTGTAGTGCTTTTTTATCTTCGGGAAGGGGCATCTCGGCTATTGCTTCTACTTTGGCTTCATCAGGCCGTAGCCCATTTTAGGTTATGATGTGCCCCATGTATTTCGCCTCACTCACCAAATACTGTATTTTGCCACTATTGAACTTTACATTGAGTTCCACTGCTCTGTCCATTACTTTTCTCAGAATATTGCCATACTTCTTCTTGGTAGCTGCTGCTATAAGCATGTCATCAGCTATTACAAAAACACCTGGTATGTCCCCAAAGTGTTCAGCATTTCTCTGCTGGAATACTTCACTCGCAGACCGTATACAAAAGGAAGTCTGTGAAATTTGTACCTTCCCCATGGACTGTTGAATGTACATAGGTCTGCAGATTCGTCATCTAATTTGATCTGCCAGTACCCATCTTTTTCATCTAGAATTGTTAAAACTTTTACCTGCAAGCTTACTCTGAATATCCTCCAATGTGGGATGGAGAAATGATGTCTTCTGATAGCTTTATTTAAGTCTCTAGGGTCCAAACACACCCTGATCTCACCATTTTTCTTTTCAGTAATTACAAGGCTATTTACCCATGTTGTAGGTTTTCTTACCTGCTAATCACCCCAATTTGCTCCAGCTGTTCCAGTGTCTGTTTTAGTCTGTCTGTAATTGCATATGGGACTTTCCTGCACCCATATATCACAGGAGTAACATTTGGGTCGGTATATATGTGGTAAACTCCTGGGAATTCTCCTAGGCCTTCAAACACTGTTTTATATTGTGCAAGAAGTTCCTCTTTTGTGCTTGGTGGCTTGGTTTTAAGCACCTTTACTTTGCGAATCAGATCCAGGATGACACATGCCTGTTGACCCAATAGAGAAGCTCCTGATGTATTAGTAACATAAAACTGCAGATTGGCCGCTCTGTCTTGTGTCTTACACTTTAGCGTCACTTCCCCTTCAGGATTAATTTGTGCTCCTCCTTATGCCATTAGGATAGTACTGGTCAGCTTAATTTGTACCTTGCATGGAAACTGCGCAATTACTTCTTTAGTCAGTATATTGGCTTCAGCCCCAGTGTCCAACTTGAACTTAACTGGCTGTCCCATTATCTTCAAGGTAGTGTACCACCCTTCATTCGGTACTTGTGTCCGCACCATTTCTTGTTTTCTTTTTACAGCACCCACAACTAGTGCTTCTACCCCTTTGGTCATTTTCTCATGAGGTTTGTTGGACTTTTTGGACCTGCACATTTTTGCATAATGGTCGAGGCCACCACATTTACGACATTCTTGTCCATGCGCTGGACAAGCCATTGGCACATGTCCCTTGCCACACCTCCCACACGTGTTTGATTTTTGTGCACGTGTCTCACGTGTTCGTAGCTGGCGGTCTGGGTTTTGGCCTGTATTACCATCCTGCCTCGATTTATATTCTACAGCATGGATGAGCTTGTCAGCAGTCCCTTGTGACATCGCTCTTGCCTGTGCCCTTGTTACCTCTTTGGCTCTGCATATGTTCACTACTTTGGCCATCGTGAGGTCTGGGGATTCCAGTAGCTTTTCTCTGAGCCTGTCGTCGGTAATGCTGAAGACAATTTTATCTTGAATCATTAAGTCCTCAGTCTCTTTAAACTCACAATTCCGAGCTTTTTGCCTGAGCTCCGTAACAAACTTGTCTATACCTGAGTGCTCATTGAACAGATGGACCCAAAACTGATGCCTCTCAAACACTGCGTTTTTTCTTGGTTCACAATAATTCTTAAATGCTTCCATAACCTCAGCTGCTTTTTTAGCTTGTGGGTCAGCATATGTTATATTGAGGGTATTGTACACCTCGAGGGCCTCATCCCCGATTGTGTGCAGCAATACTGCAATTTTCATTTCCTCTGACTTATCATCTAATCCCGTGGCTGTGAAGTACAGACTTAATCTCTGTGCCCACCTTTTCCAGTTTTCTGCAAGATTTCCGGTCAACAGTAGTGGTGGAGGTGGCTTAAATTGCTCCATACTACCAAAAATACTTTGTTATACAGTCTTTTAGTAAGCTTTAGGTACTCAGAAATACTGTCCTTTGTTTCTTTTCTTGGCAGCACAAACTTTTCTACTTTCTTGCAACTGCAGCACTGCAAGTTCACTTCTGACACCATATAATATTTCACTTTAGTTGCTTCTTACAGGATTGCTGGTTTTAGGAATGAATGGACACCATAAGTAACTTCTAACAGCTCTGAGGTTTATTCAAAAAACATACATTAGATAGATCAGCAGGCCTCAGCAGAACCACTACCACGATCTGCTCGTGCACTTTCTAAAACCCAGTTTCCACCCCAGACATACCATTAGCCCAAAACTGCAGGGGGATGTGGACTAAACCATTCTACACTGTTACTTGGGTAAGTTACCATATATTACATGCAGAGGATCTTGTTATGAATTCAGCCTTCCAAAAATTGGGAGGTCAAGGGGACCTGGACAAAGCTCCAGACAAGGTGTCCAGGAAAATTAAGCACACAGCTAAAAAGCTGTATGCTGCCGGATCTCTGAGTCACTATCAGGCCAATTATTCGATCATAATGGCGCTTTTCAGCTGTTCTCTTTTGGCATGTTAGGGTAACTCCTCCCTCTACTACCAGCTGATAAACAGCTTCCAGTTAAGTGCATTAGAGACCAGTGTTAGTCATTGGCTAAGCACCAGCTTCAGACAGCTTTGGGCATGGGTGACTCCTGTGCCTATGCCATGGCTACAGCATTGCCACACATCGTAGGGCCTGGCTGAGGCTGTAACCCATTGCAGCAGACACTCAATATAAGTTGGCTGATGTTCCCTTCTTGGGCACCAGCCTCTTTGGCTTTGGGTGGCAAGGACTTCTCAGGCCTATTGAGAAGTCCAGTGCCACCCTAGATTCTGTGGCTTTGATCCTTTCAGCCACAACCTTAGCAGCAGCCTCAGCAGTGGTGTCTGAAACAAGGTCTGCGGCCAGGGGCAAAAGGGGGGCAGAGGGGGTGGTGCCTGTGGGGCCCTGTGTCCGGAGCTTCCTCCAAGGCTCTGCAGTGATGGGTTGTGGGGTGTCATTCCTCCCTCCCATTCAGTCCCTGTCCCAGCTCACGATCTGGGTTAGTTGTGCCACTTCTTGACACAGTGTCCCACCATTTCTTTAGACAAGGGGTCGGTTTTGGGCCCTTTTCTATTTAGTTTAATTTTTGATCTTCATTATGGTATAACATCTAATATCATAAAATTTGCAGATGATACTAAACTTGCTGATGTGGTTGACCTTCCATCTAAAGAACTATCACTTCAAAATGATAGAAATACTATTTCTAAATGGTGAAAAGAAAATGGAGCTAAATATAGACAAATGTGCTGTTTTGCATTTAGGTAAAACTGATCCACTATATTCATATCATATAGATTCCATGCCTATAAGGATAGTCGAATCTGAAAAAGATCTTGGCATAATAATTGATAACGTCTTAAAACATAGATTACATATTAGGTCCACTGTCCAAAAAGCTAACAAAATTATAAACATTGTAAAAAAAATATTTATATATCTCGTGAAAAACGGAGCATTTTTAATCTCTGTCGGAACTATGTATCTTGATTATGCTTCCCCTTTTTGGGCTCCCTATTGTAGACAAGAAATGTACCTTATTGAGAGAGTACAGAGACGAGCCACCAGGTTGATTCCCAGTTTGTCAAATGTACCCTATCCTACTAGACTACAACGCCTTCATTTAATGCCACTTGAAGTCAGAAGAGGGGATTGTTTACTTTTCCACAATATTATAAATGATAAAACACTGATGAAAGTATGTTGCATTATACCCAATAATAGGGGACAAAACCTAAGATAACAAATTCAAACTCCCTATGACAAATATAAAAAGACACGGCAACTTTTTCACCATGAGATCTGTGACAGTATGAAATAAACTTCAAAAAAATGTTGTTGCCATTACAGAATTCAACAAATTCAAGAAAGCACTTGATAATTATCTGGGCTATTGACATCTGCCCCACATGGTGTGAGGGGACGGACTAGATGGGCCACGTCCTAATTCCTTCCTGTCTTACGAAGTACAAAAAGTACAAAGTACAAAGTGGGTTCTGAAAGTGGTGGGTACAGGGTTGCCTCTGGATTTCAGAGTTCTCCCACTGTACTAAGTCCAAGTTCTTCTGGAGTCCAGGGTGTCACAGGACACATCCATGCTGAGATTGACATTGCTTAGCCCCTAGAGCATGAGGTGATAGCCCATGTTCAAGAAGTCTTGGCTAGTCAGGGATATGTATCCAGGTACTTCCTAGTCCAAAATGCACAAAGGGGCTGGAACCTCATACTGGACTTTCGTGATATGAACATGTTAATGCAGAAGAGCATGTTTTAGATGGCCTCTATGAATCAGATCATACCATCCCTGGAGCAGGGAATGTAGTCCTGCTTCCTGGACCTCCAGGGCATGTTCATCTATATCCCAGTCTGCCCATCCCATTGTCACTACCTTTGGTTTTGTGCAGATGAGATTCTGTACCAGTTCCAAGTTCCTTTGGCCTTTTTTTCTCACCCAGATTTTTCTTCAAGTGCATGGCAGTGGTGGCAGCCTTTCTGTGGTGCAAGGGTATTAGAGTATATCCCCCCTGGACAACTTGCTTTTAGTCAGGTCATCCAGAGAGGCTATGGAGTGGCCATGGGTCTGGCTCTCCAAACCTGTCAAGACTTGGGCCTTCCGGTCAACCTGACCAAGGCAGAGCTGTGCCCCTCAAAGATGGTCACATTCATCCAGGCAGAACTAGACCCTCTGCAGGTCAAGGCCTGCTTCTGGGCAGACCAGGCGTCGGATCTTACCTCATTTGCCCGATAATTTCAGGTTGGACTCTCATACCTGCCCAGGATGTGGTGGATGGGATTAATGGCAGCTTCTACCAATGTGGTCCATTCAGCTCACTGGAAGATGCACCCCCTGCAGTTGGAATTGGGCCCTCAGTGGTCCCAACAGCTAGGTAGCCTGGACCAGCTGGTATTGGTGACCCAGTTGATGTGGGATGCTATTTGGTAGTGGATATCCCCACAAGACCTGGAGAAGGGAATCCTGTTTATTTGTTCAAAGTAATATTTCTGTGGAAAATGGTTCATTGGTCACGTTCTTGGATTCCCCCAAAGGTTTTCTTAGTCAAAAAATGGTGCGGAGCTGGGATGTATTACACACTTCATTTTTGGCTGAGATGTAAAATCATTAGTTGTCGCCTAACAAATATTGTTATTCCTACAATGTTAAGGGCAAGGGATGCGAATGTTATACTGACAAGGACGTGGTTGTGGGGGGTTGGAGAGTTGTCAATTAAGTCATGTTAAACTGTAGAATTGTTACACTTGAGTTTACAGTGGTTCACCACATACAAAAAATATATTCACTTATAAATACATATGTATTTTATTATCTAGATAGGTGAATGCCATGCACGTGTGGATAACCTGAAGTGCATAAGGTTGTGAACTCTTTTATTTGATTTATTTATTTAAAATTGGTGACCGGGAAAGGCACACTGAGCCGAGGCTCATTTCCAGGTGCAACCCGGGTACAAGGTGTACGCTGTAGAATGCAGAGAGTACAATTTTTTTTTTGTTGCAGACGAATAGTACAGTATAAGGACAATTACATAGTGGTATGCAGAAAAGTAACAAGTATAGCTAGTACAGATGATTCAATTCAAACAATTTGCATTTAAAGTATATTACAAGCGTACATAAAACATTTTACAAGTAGTGGATGCCCAGAATTTGGTAAACTAGCATGGAACTAGTGCAGTAGGTAAGTGGTTAATCCGGTTGGGGGCTGGCGTGTGCATGCATGTTGACCTGTGTTTTACAATCATGTTTAAATGCATCTCCATAGATTTTCGCTGATGTGTACCCAGATGCATTTGTATATAGGGCAGTATGTTATGTACTACACTTTCACCCTTATACAACGTGGTGTCATTCCCTTTCCATATGTTGGCAAGTTCACAGTGTTCCATCCGTGCTTGTCATATCACCCCGCTTCTTCACTCCCCAGTCACCAACACACTGACCAGTTGGTTTCAGTAGTCATGCCTGTATTTGTATTAAAGACTTTTAAGTTAAAGGTCCATTTCATCTCTGAGTGGTCCAGTTTTTAATATAATCTCCTCCACTTGGGGGTGGTGCTACAGCTTCTAGTCCCCAAAACCTGAGTGCTGCCCCAGTGTGTCCTGCTGCCCTAAAGAGTTTGCCACTGGATAATTTTCTTCATTTCTATGTATATCCCCCTTATCAATCAATCAATCAAAGTCTTTATTTAACCAAGCGGTCACCGTTGAGCCAGCTTATTTTCGAGGTGGACCTGGGTTTGTTAACAAGGAACGAGGGACAATATACATGGGATGCAACACACAAGAAAATAATAATAATACAAATAAAGTGAGATACAATAATACAGTGTATACAAAGTATCAGCAGGAAGCATTGACAGTAGTATATGTTTGGAACAGAAGATACAGCTAGTTTTGGGTAGGACACAATTTTTCATAAAAGTAAAGAAATATACATATCAGGTGCACTGAACACAAATAAAACCTAATATAAAAAGATAAATAGTGATACGGTATGGAGAATTTAGAGCTGGAACCAGGGTCAAAGGAATGTGGAAGGGACAGATATGGGGGTAGAAAAAGGGGAGAGGGGAAGAGTCGATTATAGATGTGATCAGTCTTTTAACAGTAGTAATTAGTGTGTGCTTATGTTCTTGAATACAAATTTTTGGGGCTGTGCTAGTTTTTCCAATATACAAAAGATCACAGGGACACAACCCCTGTATGGTGCAGTCAGTGTGTTGCTGGATTTTGAACTGCTGTCCTGTGTGTGGATGCATAGAAGTGCTTTTCTTCCTAGTGTGTCCGCACACTGAGTACCAGCCACACAAGACCATCCCCAGCTGTGGAGGGCCTAATGCAAGCTGCCCTGTGTAAAATTCGGGCATCTTGAATTGTGATTTAGCTATATGATCTTTAATATTCTGTATTCTTTTGGCACTACTTATGGGTCTATCTTTAAGGGCTCTCACTTTGGAGTTACCCACTCCACCCAGATGCCAGTGCTTATTAATAATACCTCATATTTCTTTGAATCTGTGGTTATATTTGGTCTCAAGAATAACTGTGTCCATACGCATGGGTGATCCCCTAGGTACTAAAAGTTAGTCCCAGCTCACATTTTTGTATCCTAATATCTGCTTTCCTCAGTGTCACTGCTTACATCCCTGTTCTTTGAACCATTCGAGCATGTTTTGCTTCTGTTAACAAAACTCCTGTGGGTCCCCACAGTTGTGCTTAATATGCGTAAACTGTGAGTAGGGAAGACTATTAAGTAATCATGGTCCATGAGAACTAGAACCATTAAGTAAGGTGTTCCTGTCCACACTTTTTTGAAACAATGTGGCCAGTTTCCCCTTTCGCTTTGTTATTTTAAGGTTCAAGTATGACACTTCTGTGTTACTGTATCACAAATTTTTTATTTTTTTTAAGACTTTATTTTCCTCTGGTCATGGCCCTGCGGAGCCTCTCTCAGGCATCCTGCCCGCCTGAGGTCCCCTCGACGTGTGCCTCCTCTCTCCCCCCCTCCCCGTAGCCAGCACCCCCCTCCGGCTTAACGCCTTCAGGGTGGGGCCATCCCTCTTCATTGGGCGCACTTACTAGTCAGTCTTTGGCCGCAAGTGAGGGCCCAGGCGGAGGATCTGGAAGGCCAGGTGAGGTGGACCAGGCAGAGGGCATGGGGGATAGGTGCTGTCGCCTACCCCACAGAGCTGGTTGTTTCTTTGTTCTGGTGGCCTCCCCCCTCCTTTGCATGCGCACACCTGACGCTGTGGCGCATAGCAACCCTGCCTGTGTCAGCATGCTGATCGATATGCAGCCCATGCACTACAGTGCTCCCGATCTCCATCGGGAGCTGCTGGTGCGCCGGGCTATCCCCTGCCTTCCCCCCCGGGGGAGGAGAGCAGCTATGTGGGCGCTCAATCCTCTGCCCATCCCTGCTATCCCCAGTGCCAGAGCTTGCTCCTGAACTTGGGTCACCGGCATAGCGCGAGGTGTGGCGTCCAGCGCCACAACCCTTAGTGCCACCGGGCCGGCCTGCATCACAAATTTAAGATTGTGGTCTCTAGTATTCAAAAATTCTGCAAATTCTCCAAGTTGTGATTCTGTTCCTTGCCATCTGAAGAATATAACATCTATAGATCAAAGCCACGCCTGGATATACAAATGATATGGATTTTCACTGGCATTGAGGACATAATTACTCTCAAAATTATACATAAATGAATTGGCACACACCAGGGCTATGGTGCTGCCCATGGCAGTACCCCTGATTTGTTGATAAAATTTACCTTTGTAACCCCCCTACAAATGGGGTTTCCCGAAAAGTCTTCCTTGAGCTTGCCTAAATGCTGACTGCCAGGGAGGTGTTCTGCATTTTAGCAGTTTAAATGTATTGCCAGAGTGTGCCTGTATAGCCTCTGTGTACTTTCTCTTTAAGAGCTGCCTGGATTGAAGGCATAATTAATCTGAGAGGGAGCTCTGTTAGAAGATGTTCTTTTTTTCTGATCATTTGTTATGTTTGCTTGCATGCATGTGCAAGAAACATAGTGCCATCATCCGAGTTTTCGGAGGTGTGGCACCTGTCTTCCAATTCAGTCAGTGTATTTGCAGGCACGGCCGCAGTTCTCCAATGAATGCTGTAGTTGTCTATGACAACAGTTGAAAATGCAGTGCCATACAGTTGAAAGGGAGAGCTCTGCTGCAGTGAGCAGCGCTCCCCCCCTCCACATGCATGCACGCATATTGCGTGCTCATGAGCTCCCCCACGCACACACTGTATGAGCCGACGGGTGCCTCCAACTCCTGGTCTCTGTGCCCCCCAAAAGTTTTTCTGAGGTGCCACGCTGGGAGCCCACCTCAGCATGGCAAAACTTGTTATGGCGATGGCGAGTGCCCAATCCCCCATCGGCTCTAGTCCCCCAAACAGCCTTCTAGCTGCCACGCTTGGAGCCCACCCCAGCGTGGCAAACATCCCGCGCCATCTTCCTACAAAACAGAAACTGTAAACAAAACTTTCCCACAGGGGTCTCCCTGCCCACCCGCGCCACCCTCTGTGCATCCTGCCTCCCCACACCCCCACCTCACCCCATAGTTACCACTGGAACTTAGCGCGATGATCTTCGGTGGACCGGAACATGTCTGCACTCTTCGAAGCAGACCGCAAACTGAGGAAATGCTGATAAGCTGTATAATGCAATAAATAGGGTTTTTTCAACTTTAATGTATATCTCAGGCATTTTTTGGAATTTTGGCACCAAATTTTCAACATGGGGTTTATGGGACCCCTCCTCATGAATTCTTGAACTGTCATAGCGTTAATCGGGCCCGAAGGGTGATTTCACAGTCACTGCGCGAAATCACCTTTCAGCATCAATTAACAAAATGACAGTGCCAGTGTTCATAAAGTGGGCTCTCAAAAAGCCTATGTTGCAAAATTTGGTGAAACAATTCCTAAAAATGACTGTTTTACGAGCGCACGTTGCACAGTTCCTACGTATGCTCGTAAGTTTGCGAATTTTTAATATTTGCACTCCAGATTTTCAACATTGCCATTTTACCACACCTCCTTATGAGCAGTACAGCTGTCATTTTTCACATCTCACCCAAAAAGTGTTTCCCTGCATGTAGCACACAATGGCGCAGTCAGTGTGTGCAATCAATGTTTGAGACAGATTAAGAAAATCACAGTGACACTGTTCATGAGCAGAGGTCTTAAAATGGCTATGTTGAAAATTTGGTGAAACAATTCCCAAAAATGACTGTTTTAGGAGTGCACGTTGCGCAGTTCCTATGCATGCTCGCAAGTTTGCGAATTTTTAATATTTGTGCGCCAGATTTTCAACATTGCCATTTTATTACACTTCCTTATGTGCAGTACAGCTGCCATTTTTCCCATCTCGCCCAAAATGTGTTTCTGCACATGTAGCGCACAATGGTGCAGTCGGTGTGCGAAAGCAATGTTTGGGACAGATTAAGAAAATCACGGTGACACTGTTCATGAGCAGAGGTCTTAAAATGGCTATGTTGAAAATTTGGTGAAACAATTCCCAAAAATGACTGTTTTAGGAGTGCACGTTGCACAGTTCCTATGCATGCTCGCAAGTTTGCGAATTTTTAATATTTGTGCACCAGATTTTCAACATTGCCATTTTATTACACTTCCTTATGTGCAGTACAGCTGCCATTTTTCACATCTTGCCCAAAATGTGTTTCTGCACATGTAGCGCACAATGGTGCAGTCGGTGTGCGAAAGCAATGTTTGGGACAGATTAAGAAAATCACGGTGACACTGTTCATGAGCAGAGGTTTTAAAATGGCTATGTTGAAAATTTGGTGACAAAGGTCCATAAAATGACTGTATTGCGAGTGAGCATTGCGCAGTTTCCATGCACCCTTGTAAGTTCATGAATTTGTCATATTTTCAGTCCAGATTTTCACCAGTGGCATTTTTCCACACTTCCTTATGAACAGTACAGCTGTCATTTTTCACAACATGGCCGAAATGTGTTTTCACACTTTCAGCACAGAAATGCATGGTCGCTGTGGGAAATGATTGTTCGGGATAGATAAAGAAAATCACAGTGACTCTGTTCATGATCTGAGGTCTCAAAGTGCCTGTGTTGACAACCTGCTGTAAAAAATCCCCAAACTAATTACATTACGGGTGTGCGTTGCACAGTTTCTACGCACGCTTGTGACTTCACCAGTTTTTTTTTATGTTTTCACTGCAGATTTTCAACATTGCCATTTTTACACCTCCCCATGAACAGTACAGCTGTCATTTTTCATATCCTGTTCAGAATGTGTTTTTGCACCTGTGGTGCTAAATGCCATAGTCGCTGTGCATAAGCAGCTTTCGGCTAACAAACTGATATTGCCACTGTTCATGAGGTGGGGGTCACAAAAAATTTTTGAATATTTGGAGTGAAAATACCAATGAATGCCTGAGGCATTAGGGTTTCTGACCATAACATAGAAACATAGACTTTGATGGCAGATAAGGACTGCTTGGCCCACCTAGTCTGCCCATTTCCCTACCTACAGGATTAGCTGCAGATCCTAGTTAACTAACAGCCTATTTCTTCTTACCCCCCACAAGAACTGCCTTATGTCTGTCCCATGTATTCTTGAATTCTCTCACAGTTTTAGAACCCACAACCTCCTCAGGAAAGCTGTTCCATGCATCCACTACCCTCTCTGTGCCAGAATACTTCCTCACATTGCCCCTGAATCCCCCATCTTTAAATTGTGTCCCTTGTTCTTGCAACGCCTCTTTTTCTGAAAGATGCTACCCCTTGGACTTTGTTGATTCCACTGAGGTACTTAAACATTTCTATCATGTCCCCCCTCTCCCTTCTTTCCTCAAGGGTATACATATTAAGCTCCTTTAGTCTCTCCTTATACGGCTTCTCTTGCAGACCCTGCACCATTTTAGTTGCCCTCCTCTGGACTGCCTCTATCCTGTCTAGGTTCTTGCAGAGATGGGGTCTCCAGAACTGGACGCAGTACTCCAGATGGGGTCTCACCAACTGTCTGTACAGAGGGATAACAACTTCCTGTTTTCTGCTGGTGATGCCTCTCCCTATGCATCCCAGTATACCCCCAGCTCTCCCTACTGCCTTCTCACATTGCTTGCTAACCTTAAGGTCATCTGATATGATTACCCCCAGGTCCCTTTCCTTTTTTGTTTTTGTTACTATCTCCCCCATTGTGTAATCTTCCCTGGTTTTTGTTTCCAGGTGTATTATTTTGCACTTCTTTGCGTGAATCCTAGCTGCCATACTTCCACCATTCCTGCAACCTTGCCAAGTCCCTTCTCATCCTTTCCAAGCCTCCTTGTGTATCAACCCTGTTGCAGATCTTTGTGTCATCTGCAAAGAGGCATACTTTTCCTTCCAGTCCTCTGCAATGTCACTTATAAAGACATTAAAAGGACTGGACCCAGTACTGAACTCTCATGTACCCCACTAGTAACCCCTCTTTCTTCAGAGTAGACTCCATTTACAATTACCTTCTGTGTCCTGTTGTCCAGCCAATGTTTTACCCAGGCTACCACCCTGGGACCCACTCCCAGGCTGGTTAATTTGATTATTAATCTTTTGTGTGGGACTGTGTCAGATGTCTTGCTTAAGTCTAGGTAGGCCATGTCCACAGCCCCTCCCTGGTCTACTACTTTGGTCACCCAGTCAAAGAAATCAATTAGATTTGTCTGACATGACCTTCCCGCTGTGAACCCATGCTGCCATGGGTTTTGTGCTCCACTGGCTTCTAGGTACTCAACAGTTCTTTTCTTCAGAAGTGATTCCATCACTTTTCCTACCACAGAGGTCAAACTGACAGGTCTGTAGTTTCCTGCCTCTGTCTTGGTCCCGCTTTTGTGAAGGAGAATCACATCTGCCTTCCTCCAGTCCTCGGGTACCACACCATCCTCCCATGATTTGTTAAAAAGGGTAGTCAGTGGTTTCACTAGTTCTCCCCCTAAATTATTTTAGAATTCTGGGGTGAATTCCATCAGGCCCCATTGCTTTGTCCACCTACAGTTTTAGGAGTTCTTTCAGAACCCTTTCTTCTGTGAAAGGACTGGTATCGACCCCACTATCCAGAGTGCTTCTGTTAATTGGATTAGGCATTTCCCCCTCCTCTTTTGTGAATACCGAGCAGAAATATTCATTTAGTATCCCTGCTTTTCACTATCCCCCTCTGCCCACCCACCGTTCATTCTTTTCAGCCTCACTATCCCTCTCTTTGTCTTTCTACACTCCCTGATGTACCTATAAAAGGTTTTATCCCCCTTCTTAACCGAGTTGGCTATCCTTTCCTCTGTTTGGGTCTTTGCTATTCTGACTTCCTTCCCTGCTTCCTTCTGCCTTAACTGGTACAGCTCTCTGTCCTGCTTCTTCTATGTTTCCTTATACTTCCTGAATGCTATCTTTTTCTTGCTGACTTTCCCTGCCACCTCTTTTGAGAACCATTCTGGCTTTTTCTTTCGTTTTGATTTATTTGCTTCACACAAAGGCTTGTTGCCTCTGTGATGGCAGTTTTGATGATTCCTCATTTTTGCTCCACCCCTCCTTCTAGCCTGTTTGCTAGTGCTTTTCGGAGGCACTCTCCCATCTTGCCAGAGTTAGCCCTCCTGAAGTCCAGTACCCTCACTTTTGTATGGCTTGACTCTGTAGCTGAGATTAACATGAACCACACTGTTTGATGGTCACTTGTTCCCAGATAGCAACCCACTTCTAGATCTGAGATCCTCTCACTGTCTCCATTTGAGAGTACGAGGTCTAAGATTGCTCCCTCACAAGTGGGTTCCGAAACTAGCTGTCTGAGGCATGCCACCTGTAGGGCATTGAGACTGGCCCTGCTCTTGAATGTGGCTGCAGCAAGTGTACTCCAGTTAACATCTGGCATATTCAGGTCTCCCATCAACAGTATCTCCCCTTTCTCTGCCATCCTAAGAATGCCTTCTATCATATCCTTGTCCATTCCCTCCCCCTGACCTGGGGGTCTGTATACAACCCCTGTGCGGATTGTGGTGCCACTTCCAGTCTCCAAGGTGACCCATAGTGCCTTCTCTCCTCCCTGTTTACTCTTTTGTTCAGTTACTTTTTTCCCTTCCTTTACATTGAGAGCTACTCCTCCCCCTCTTCTCCCCTCCCTGTCTCTCCTGTAGGTTATTTACCCTGGTGTGTTAACATCCCAGTCATGGTTCTCTGTGTACCATGTTTCTGTGACTGCTACGATATCCAGGCATCCTTCTTCCATCAAGGCCACCAGTTCAGGGAGCTTGTTGCCCAGGCTATGGGCATTGGTACTCATTTCATTATCCTCCATTTCCTGATGGCCTTACTCCTATTTGCCCCATCCCTGTCCTTCTTGCCTTTGTCACTTTCTCCATTTAACCTTGCCCTTCTCCCTATCGACATATCTGTGTTGGTGTTTACTGCACTTACTACCGTGACTTTTTTGGGGGGCTAGGATTTCCCTTCTGCTGTCCAGTGCCTCCCCCCCTTGGCTAGTTTAAATACTTGCCAATGAAGCATTTAAACCTATCGTCTAGGATCCTGGTTACTCTCCTGGACAGATGCAACCCATTATGCCAGTATAGGCTTGCATCACTCCAGGTGAACCCCAAGTCCCCAGTGAAGCCAAATCCCTGAGCTCTGCACCAGCTTTTCAACCACTGATTGAATCCCATGGTGTGGAGCACCCTAACCTCTTGTATGCCATAGACAGGCAGCACCTCCGAGAAATTACCGTGCATGCTACTTGTCTAAGGCCCCTTCCCAATTCCACAATTGGGGAACGCCCCATCCTGCAGAGAATGACAGGCATCAGGGGTGTGACTTGGGATTTTCACCTGTAATGCTCATACCATTCCACACCCTGCAGCCAGTGAGAGGCATCGAGGTGTGCCTTGGACCCTTCGGCCCCAAAGTTCACCCCATTCTCCTACACCACACCCATCTCACCATATTTTCTGATGGAATGGGGTGCACATAAGGGCCAAAGACCCCAAGGCACACCGTGACCTTTGTCGGTGTCTGCAGGGTAGGTTGTGGTGAAATGGCGTGGGCGTTATGCCTGACAACCCAAAGGCACACCCCGGTGCCTGTCAGTCTCTGCAGGGTGGTGGTGGGGTTGGCTTCAGTTCAATACTTCACTGCCATTCCTATTATGCAGCTCTGTAACTCCTACACTACCAATGCCAATGCCAGCAATCAAACATTCGGCATTGACAAATGCTTGTTAGAGTAGTAATAATATTGCAGTTTGTTCTAACCTGCCTTCTTTGCAGCATGGACAGTTCTGTTTGTTTCCATCATCTTGGTCCTGGACTGCAGAATGGGCCAGTCAGTACATTTGGGACTCTAAAATGGAGCCTGCCTACAGGGGCTTGGTGGGGCCAAAACTTGTAAAAGTTGTAATTTTGGGCTTTTGACACCTAAAATAACCTGGAGGGGAGCCCTTTTTGTGACTGACAGACAGATCAGCCAACCAAACCTTTTGGATCTTGGGGAAAGTCCCACACTGCTTGCAGTTTCAGTTAGATCTGAGTTGGGAAGTGAAGAAGTAACAGCTCGAGATAGTTCGAGCAGCAATCCATAGTGGATTCACACGGGAGAACTGTGGAAAGGTCTGAGTTTGGCCTGCATGCCTGCCTGCTGTTCCTGAGAGGGAACTTGTTTTTTTTTGGACTGAATCCAAATTTGGAGAGAGAATTAAGCCACTGAATTGTGATCAGGCTTTAACATGAAGAAGACCGAAAATTGTCTGAACGCGATCAGCTGCCAGGACTTCCAGCTACCTCTGAACTCCCGGATTGTGCAGAGACTCTGTAATTGCGACCGAAGAGCTATTTGCCTGGTACAGTGGAATTTCCTTACATGTGAATGTGCTGTGTGCTTATAGTGGGTCGTGATTTGGTTCCCCACTGTGTGTCTGAACTGTATTTTGCTTGCTGGAGGCTGTATCCAGCTCCACGGACTGAATCCGTATCCATTTCCATTTGCCTGGGCCCTGCTACACTGGCCCAGCCAGAATATCTGCTACACAGAGAAAGTCATCGACGAGAGTCCCGCCTGGGGATCAACTCCCTGCTCAACGCCTTGAACAGAAACAACGCCTCGGTGATTTGTGTGGGCCCTGCTTCTCCAGGCACTCAAGCTCAACATCCTGCAGTCTCAATTTCATCCTGCCTGTGTCCAGTATTGGGTATCGTGAGTAAACATCAGGGTAGCTCTTTGCAACAACAGCTGAATCTAAAAGTGTTGTCATCTAATTGTCTTATTGCCTTTTCTTTTATGAACTGAGCCCTAGGGCTCTGGATTACAAACAGTGTGTGTTGTGCATGTTGCTTTCTTCCATCACAGGGCCCCAACCAGCTGCAACGTTCCTGGCTAGCCCACCGTTTTCCTACCTGGGTACCCAGAGTGTGTGACTGCATAGGGACTCTGAACTGCATGCATAACTGTCTGATTAATATAGCTTTTAAGCAAATCAACCTGATTACGCCCCTCCCTTGTTCAAGTCCCTTGAATAAATCAGATTTAACTTTGTTTGCATTTAACCTGACTGTGGTTCCAGTTTGTGCCAAAAGTATTGTAATGTTGCTATTTGCTGTGCTTAACCTTGTTTTACAGGGGGTCCCCAGGGTCAAGCTAGAGGAACCAGCCCTGGTGGTAAATGCAAACAGTGCAGGTAATTGCCTGGTGAATAAGGGTCATGGTGAAAGTAATTATTGTATATTGTTCAGGCCACTAGAAGGGAAAGGGGGGTTACAGTGTCCCGGAGGGCTATGCCCAGGCTAGCTTGACTACTAACAACCCTGACCTGTAGGTGGGGGCACCCTTTTCATTACCGAGGCCCCTTAACCTGCTACTAGCCAAGCAGGCAGGGGTAGTATCCCTTGGGATAGCACCACCTAGGGGTTACATCTTGGAGGCTCACCGCTGGGATTTTATGCCTTCTAGTGGCCAAAAATTATGAATTATTGTTAAAGATTAATGGCTACCCCAGTAGAAATGGCTGTACACCAGTTGGTGGGGTGGTGTACTGGGCAGGAGATCGACCCCCAAAATGCTCTGCTTATACTGGACATTCCCCAGGGTACCAGTAAGGACACTGTAGAGGAAGCACTCTCTAAAGTTGAATGTTTTAAAAACCCTGTGGTGGTGGGTCGACAGGCTGATCTGATCACTCAAGCTTTCATAGCCTTGGAAGAGTGTAGTGATCTCGTGGACAGCTCTAAAGTGCCACAGACTATTGCCTCAGAAGGGGTCCTATCCACCTGGAGAGTGATAACAAAAGACAGTAAAGACCCTGGGGAAGATGAGCTCCCACCATTATCTGAGAATTTTGAGGAGAAATTTGCTAAGTTTTTGCTGGAGAAAGGGAAAACCGTAGAGGACTTTAAGAAACTACTCCTGCCACCTGGGGGTGTTCCTTCCCCAACACTCCCTCCCACTCCAGCACCTGTTACTGCCCCACCTTTTGTGCCTATGCCAATGCTGGCCCCTATATCTGTACCTGCCATTAGTCACGACTCCTACCAAAGGCTGAGAATCTTCTTGGGCACCCTCCCCTCCCCACCTCCCAGGGGGAGGATGACTGGGATGCCTGGATTGACTATGTTGCCCCCTTGGTAAACGAGTGGCAGAGTGCGGAGGCTGACAAGTGGAAAAGGATCATAGAAAGTTTGAGGGGCCCTGCCCTTGAAGCCATTACATTTTTGAGGTCCACAAACCCTGATGCATCTGCTCAGAAGTACCTATCTGTTCTTGAAAGCAATTTTGGTAGCATTGAATCAGGGGAGACTTTGATGTGGAAATTCCAAGGTACCAAACAATGGAAGGGGGAAAGTTTATCTGTGTATGTTACTCGCCTAGAAAGAGATCTGCAGAAATCTTATCGGAAAGGTGGGGTAGCCACCAGTGATTTGAACCGTGTGAGATTGGGGCACATACTGCAACATACCAAGCTTTCTAAACTGCAGATCATCCAGTTAAGGCTCCAGGATAGGACAGGTTACCTACCTGACTACTGTGACTTGATAAAAGAACTCCAGGAGGTAGAAGGTGAAGAGGGAGATTGTAATTATGGGGTGAGTCCAGCACAAGTGATCATGGCACAAGAAGGCCCTTCCGAAATGGAGACCACTATGAGTGTTTCGCCGTGGGCTAAACGGTGGGGGGAAGGGTTGCTGAAGGAAGTCAGAAAAGTACAACCGGGCACGTTTGCTGAGGTATCCCCTGCTGACAGAGACCCTGGCCCCTGTCAGGACATGACTGTTTTGGGGGTGGGGGTGCACCCTCAGACATCCTCTGCTGAGGGTGGCTTCTTGGCTGAGCTCAAGGAACTGACTGCCACCCTAAAGGAACTTTTGAGACATGGTACACTACCAGCAGAAGACAGATCACAATCTCCTGTCGATGCTCCAGCATCCCCTGCTATGTTTTCCCCGAGGATGCCCCGAGAGCCCATCATTTGTCACAATTTACTTTTTCTGAGCTCCCATGATCATCCTAAAATGCAACAACTCTAACCTACTCGCCACTGAAGAGGCCCCTAGGCTGACGCCACCACTTACCCAGTTTTCTTTAGTTCTTAGTCTTACTTTGCTTCTCCTTCTCATTGGGAGTTCGTACTTCTTGGTTTCAGACATTGGTGTACTCTGGCGTACTTTGAGCAGTGCCAATTGTATTGGCATCTCCTCTAATGACTCCCTCATGAATGGCTATTATATGTACTTCTGTTGCTTGTCTCCCTGTATCGTACTTTACCAATTTGGTTTATCCACTGACGTGAACCTATGAAATGTGCTGTTCTCAAAGGTGTTAACTGAGATTCTTGTATTGTAAACTCTTATTTTGTCTACCACTGTATTTCTGTAGTTACAAACTGCAACTGTATTCTATTATTCTTTATGTATTCCCTTGTAATGACTATGTCTTTTTCCTTTACTATATTTGTATCATCCTGACGTGGAACCTTTGCAAATGAGCTTTCAGCTCAAAGGTGAATACATAAATAAATTAAATTATAGGCTAACCATAGCCCCTCTGGATCTAGGCTAACACTTGGACTCCCCAATAGGTCCAAGACCGCCATAAGACCATCAGGGGTCAGTGCCCGTAATTGGCGGCATTGGACCATCTCCGTAGGGGCAGGCCTGTTGGGAGGGGCTACGAAACTGAATCCAATAGTGTGGTGACATGACCATCAAATGGGTTCCACCACCACGTTGGAGATCTCCATCCCCAGCAGAAACACCAGAGCCATGAATGACCTTGAAAGTGGGTCGCAGAGGTAATCACCCGTGTAAAGCCCAATGATAACATCAATTTGGAGGAAGTCCTGTCCAAAGTGCGAGAGTTCGTCGTCGACCCAGGTGTTGAAGTCCCACAGGACCAACCACCTGGGTGCCTTCATCTCTATCTCGACAATGAAGTCTGTGACTTCCTGTAGGAAATCCTTCTCACTCCCGGGTGGACGGTATATGAGAAGTATCCTGCAACCCTCACCTGCGCCCACGATGCAGTCGAAGGATCTAGTGGCTCCAACTGGCACATCTATAAGGCCCAGTTCTGACTTAAGACATAAAGCTACCCTCCCCTACGATCCAACCTCCGGCGATGTATCACAAGTACCCATCCGGAACAGCTGACTCCAGAATGGGTCCACATTCTCATCCAGCCAGATTCTCTCCCCCACCAGGCTTACAACCTCCACCCCTCTGATGCCCCCTCACTATGCTCAAGGTGCAACAGCGCCTATAAACCTCTCCTGGAGGTGGAGGGCAGTCAAAGGGATGGAGGGCTGCAGCTCGGCAGAGGAGTAATGCAAGCCCTCTGCCAGCACATCCTGCCGATTACCTAAGAATCAGTAGTTACTGAAATAAATTCTTTATCAAGCACTCACACACTCAACCATATACTCACTCACACTCTCTTAAAAACTTCTAACCCAAAAGAAAACTATCCCCCAATTTTCTCCCTAACATAACCCAAATCTTAAACCCCCAAAATAACAAACACTACCCGAATGCAATAGAAGCGCAACAGAGTCTTATGAAATGTGGAGAATAAAGTTGTATTGTCCACTATCAGCAGGGATTTATCTTAAAAATCGTCCGAGTCTTTACTCCAGGTAACTTGCAGTAGGGAGGGGGAGCTCTCACCTACCCCTCACCCACAAAATCTGTCCAGAATGCAGTGGCCCTCTCACTGCCACACTCTTATGTTAATAAGTTAAAACAGCAACAAAGAGGTACTCTCACCACCACCTCCTCCTCCACAAGTTTATATGGACTACAGTACCAGCCAGAACAAAGTTTAAGGGAGGGATTGCCCCAGATCACCAGACACTGAAGATCTTCTAAAACTGCCCCGAGAAAATGGATCTATCCTCCATCTCTGGAGCCACTTGGACTTAAACGGGCAGCTCACGGTGATTCTGGGGACAAAACAGATGCCCACCCTCTGGTTAGCACCCTAATCCCCAAGGGGGGTCTCCTGAACTGACTCCCACCTCAGGGTCAGCCGTCCAGGCCAACCAGTCCACCAATGGTAGTGGCAGTCCTTCTCGGTTTCAGTTCAACTACAGCATAATCCGTTCTGGCAAATCACTGCACTCTCCTGCTTTGGTCCGATAATCCTTAAGCTACCCTGGGCCACAAAGTAGTATCTCTCAAATTTGCTGCCCATCTCCACCTCTGTAGTGGCTCAGCTCCGGCAGGATCTCCAGGCAGACCTCATGAAAGCTCCAACAGCTGATAAGATCTCTCCGAGACTAAAAAGCCCTGCTATAGTGCACCCACTACTGCTGATACAGAATTAACAGCAATAGCAGGTAAAAGCTCGCCGTCGATTTTCAAGCGAGCTAAACAACTCTTGTAAGCACTCCAGGGGCTGTTGGTCTGAGAGACAAACAGCGACTGCGGCTTGTTAAACAGTGTGTGGGAATAATCCCCCCCCCCCAAAAGGAGGAGGAGATCTATCTCCCTACGACACTCAGTACTCCTGAGCCTGGGTTCCCAGTGTAACCAGTGGTTGCACTACTGCAGCTCTACTGGTCTTGCTCAAGTATCATATTTTAAAGCACTGCGTCACTTTTGTGGAAGCTTTGTAGCATTTAACAGTTAGGAAAGTCACAGTGGCAGTGGATTCCAAAATAAATTGTGCTGGTCCGAAATCTGGATGAATTTTATAAAATTCTGTATATGCACCTTTGCTTTATGTTGTGGAAGCAGTATAGTGTAGTGGTTAAAAGCACTGAGCTGCAAAGCTGGAGACCTGGGTTTGAATCCCATCAGCCCCTACTTGAATACTGTGTGACCCTGAGCAAGTCACTTAGCTCCCTTGTGCTCCCAGGTTGCACCTGGAAACAAGACCAGGCTTAGTGTGCCTTTTCTGGTTAAACAGTTTTCCCTTCCATTTTGAAAGACAACCCTAAGCTCTGGACTCTGTTTCTCAGGTTAATTGTAAATCACACCTTTTTTTTTTATTTCTCATTGTAATGTTGGCGTCTGTGAAAACTGTTAATTAAGCAACTGTGGAAGTATTGTTTGGCTGGACTGCCTTAAAGCATCAAGAGGGGGCAGAAACACAAGAGCAGCCTCCCAGCAGTTATTTGCATTGATGAATGGGACTAATTGGAAACAATAGGCTGGCAGTGCTGAGCTAATGTCTTTAAATGTCCTGCCTCATGCAATTAATATTCCCTTGTCATACATCCATTTAAGCTATTGGAAGAATGCCATGTGTTCATACCCTTGTCATCACATTTAACAAATGATTTTGTCAAGTCATTCCTTATAGCCTTTGTTGATTGATAGCTAAATTTGTGGTCTCTGCAAATGTACGAACTGTTAAATATAACTTTCCACGGTGTACACAAGGACACCTGAATCAGTCATTGCGCATGAGTTTACAGGTTCTCTTTAGAATGGGTCAATAATAGAGGAGCTGCAGCGGTGAGACAAAGAAGTAGTGCATAGGCTAAATGGCATACTGTAACACTTGCAGGAAGCGGCTTATACCGTTTCACTCAGTAAGCATATATAGACCAGGAACTCTGTAGGGATGAGTCAGATTCGCAAGTTTTATTCATGAGTTAGTATCTTCACACAAGTCCCCATCTGAGAGTGATGTTTGCTGTTTGTTCAACATGTGGACAAGACTCTAAATAGGGATGGAACTTTCATTGTTGTGTAAAGCATTCACGTATGCAATTGCAGCAGGAACTATTAAGCAAGTTATCACCACAGTGACCCCTCAAAGACCACCAACAATTCACTTAATACATGTGGTTTCATTTGGACCATTAGATTAAATACAAATCTCGTCAGTGAGCTCCAGTAGAACTGTTCCCCCTCTGACACTGGAGCAGACAGTTTTTCAGATTTGGTTGCTTGCCACAGATTGTTTGTGGTTTAAACAGTGTACAAAATAACAAATCTTGCCAAACAAATATCCATATATAACTAGTTATATAAGACCAGGTCCTTGGTGGGTGTTGGGGGGGGGGCGGCTCCCTACAGCGAGCATAACCGGCTAATGATCTTGTCCTGAGATTAAAAAGTCACTGTTGCTTAGGACAGGCAAGGGAGAGCTGATATCTACACAAACCATCTACGCTGCACGCCTTTGGTATCACAGTCTTTTCTCTGAAGGTTCTTAACCAAGTTGCACAACTCTTAAAAATTTAATTATCTTTGTCCTCCTGGAGTAGGGCTCAGGTCCAACACTACTCTCCAGCCTGTCTTCAAAACAGACATTAGTTTGCACTTAGGAAAACAGCTCAAACCATATAGGACCTCTCAATGTCGTGCCCCGCAAATCAGAAACAAGACTTAAACTAATCAGGGACACAGAATTACAGTCAAGGACACATCTTAAAACAGTGACTTTAGCCTAAGAAGCTGTTTTAATGTGTGGCGTACTGATAAAAGCATTTTTGAAGGAGAATAAGCTTGTAACACTCATGTCTGGTGTAATGTTTATGATTCAAATCCTGACTCTCTGTGATGGAAATGCCAAATCTAAGTGAAACACAAAGGGGATTCTTGAGTCAAAAGCAGGGATGCCCTGAAATGAAAACCAGAGACGGTTGAAAGATATGGTTCGGTCGTACAGTAACTTATTTGCTAACAATCCGTTCAGATGCTTGATGAGGACCCACACGTTCAGAGCATATGTATACAGTGCTTGCTTACAGAACCCATAATTCAGCACTGGGGGGACCTGATATACGTCCCTTTGGTATTCTCACCTACAAGGGCTTAAATTCTGCCACTTTTCAGTAGCAATTCAATGCCACTTTCAGATAAATACTTGTATACTGTAATCCCCACACTCTGCAGACATTATCAGAATGAGTCCTTTCACATAAGGGCCAGAGGTAAGCTGTACCTTGCCCCCACTTAGAAACCTACCTGGGACTACCTTGATACTGGTCTGGCAGCTCTTACTGCTGTCTGAGGAAGGCTCAAGTGCACAGACTGCATCAGGATACCTTTATCTCCCACAGAAGCTCTAGATAATTTTTGGGGCGTCACTACCCTTATTTTGGCTCTGTGGATGTTATTCCTGCCTCATGGATGGTTTACCACATAGGGAAAATTCTGCTGTGGGTCCTGGAGAAAACCAAAACAGACAAAGAATTGCCCCAAAGCAGTGCAGTGCATGGGGTCAAAACACAAAACATACAAGTAGGCAACCGAAAAGACCTCGCACCTGCAATTCCCGCAGACACGCTCCCTCAGATAACTAGCAGAATCAAAATTTGTTGAAGCACTGTCTTCTTATAAGTTAAAAACAGTGATGGGCATATCTCATGAAGCACAAGAGCTCCCTCGTAGCTGCCACAGAGCCTCCACTACTTACTTGAGTGAGTGAGTATGTTGGGGTTGCCTGGCTGTCCTGGAGGAAACCAGTTTATGGAGCCTACTCTGGTTCTGCACCTGCAGCTTTGAGGGTTCTCGGAGACTGGAGCCAACATAGGATCCAGACCCTGCCTGGACTTGAGGCCCTTGCCAGCACCCCAGACCAGGCCAGCCATTTAGGGCACTGAGTCGCAGCCATTGCTCTCACGCTCTCTTATTCTTACTCTCAACCTCTCCTCTGAACCTCGGACATTATTAGTCTGCACTCAAGAGTTGAAGCAGTCATAACTTTAATTTGATAACATTACAGATGCTTTATTAGGACCTAGAAATTTAAATTTGTTTGCATTTGTCTTGCACAATCCATAATTCAGCATGGGGGGATCTGACATATGCCCTTTTTGATGCTCTTACTCCTATGGGGGCTATAGTACAGTCACATTTCAGTTAGTGTTGCTCAGAGAGTGCTTTTGTGGTTCCAACTATCATCCATCCGATAGTGCTGATCTTCTTTGTGGGTATCTCAGTCATCAGGTAACACCGTAGGAACCTTCACCGTCAGTGAAAGGGAATCTACCCACGCCATCAATGTCTGTTGACGTCACCAATCCTATGTACGCGTGAGCAGCCACGCTCCATCCACAGTTCTTTCCTGCCATTGACTCGCTTGCATGGGTCTCCGCGGAAGCTCCATTTTAGTATTTGCGCCTTTCTTTCAGCCTACGGCGTTTATTCACTTACTTTGTAAAAATCTCTTTTTCAAAGAGATTTCTTCTTTTTGTTTAAGTCAAGAGTTAATCCCTCTACTTCTCTCTTCCATCGCTGCCGCTACAGAAAGAAAATTGCCTCTACAGATGAACATTCCATCGGTGTCTGCTGTCTTGAGCCAGACCACGAAGTTTCTGACTGTGAGATCTGCCAGAAGTTTAATCAAGCAACCCTTTGGCAATGCAAAAAGGATCTTAAAAAAGTCCTGATGGAACAACAGGTAGCCAGCTCTGGACAGCAGTCGTCTAGGGCCCCTGCCTCCCAGTGGCCGGCCGGTTCTTTAAGCTCCCAGGCCTCCAAGGTCTGAGACAAGCCCTGGGGGGGGTCATAAGAAAGACCGAGATCACGACTGTTCCCCCCAGCATCAATCTTGCTCCACGTTGGCTTCTCCTTCTTCTGGGGGATCTTCGTCAGGTGCAGCTGCAGCCACTCCAATGAAGAGAACTGCTGTCCAGGTCTCTGTGCCCTCCAGACTCATACTGACAACACCTCTGCCTGATTCTCAGGCGCACGGCCGTCGACCTCCGGATCATCAGCCCCCCCCATCATCAACGACAGGTTCATCATTGATGGCTGTCCCATTGAGACGTGCCCCTTCTCCCACTAGGGCTACAGGCTCGACAGGTTCTCGGGACACAGCAGGCGGGTCATCGACACCTGTGCTGTCGAATCCCCTCTCCATCGACCACCACCGTTGACTTGACTGAGTCCTGATTAGTTTACTAATGTGCTTGTACAGCAGCTGGTCACCTTAAACAGGCCCCCCTCGCCAATGCTGTCAACAGCAGCTTCATTATTGGCGCCTGTTCATCGGCCCTGGGAGGCTCCCCATGGGCTGCCGCCGGAGCACCTGATGCCAGACTCAGAGATTGAAGAGGTCGACGTCAAGGAGGAGTATCACCCAGACCTCATTCTTCCTGATGATGTGGATGAAAAAGAGGAGGAAGTCCTACTCTCCGCCAGGTCTGCAGCCTCTTCTGTCAGTGAGGACTCTGTAAAGCATACTCCCAGGTCTTCTTCTGAGGATCCCACATTTTTAATGTGATGAAACAACTGTCCTCCACCATGGGCTTCCACACTGAGGAAGAGGATGAGGATGCCACTAGAAAAGATCTGGTGGATTTCCTTGAGATTCCAGAATCTCTCCCATTGAAGAATGCAGCCACGGCAGCCTGACACAGATAAGACATGGTGCCAGCTATGAGACGCAGGGCAGACAAACTTTATCACGCCCCCCTGGGTCTTCCCTGTTATGCTTCCCAGCCAGAGACTGACTCAGTGGTCATCAAGGCAGCTCATGACATATCAAAGGCACCTAAGCACCTTAGTTCCTGTCCCCCAAAGAGTCTTGTAGAATTGACCTGTGGGGAAAAAGGGTTTATGCTTCCTCCATGCTAGGTTTAAGGATTGCAAACTATCTGTCACACATGGTTAAATAACAGAATGCCAGTTGGAAGAAGGGCAAGGCTGCAGCCCAAGACCTTCCAGAGGGTGCCCAAAAGCAGGTGCTGCTTCAGTGCCTCCTAGCAGCTGAGGATGTTAGCAAACACCTCCTTAGAGCTTTGTATGACATGGCTGACACCGGTTCCAGGGCAGCTGCCATAGGCATATGCCTCTGCGGGCACTCCTGGCTCAGAGTATCGGTGTTTGCTGCTGACATGCAGCAACAAGTGCTTAATGCACCCTTTAGTGGCACCAAGCTGTTTGGCCCTGGTGTCCAGGACATCATAATTGATGTGCAAGCCTCAGGCAGGGCCCTCAAATCGGTCCACTCCATCTATCATACCCAACCAAAGGGTAGAGGATGGCCTTTTTTTCATAAACAGAACAATAGGTTGGAACAGCTCCCCATTCCCAGGGAAAATGCAGAGCCCAAGCTCCCTTGCCCGCCTCCTCCAGTGCTGAAGCGGTGGCCAAGCGACCCAGAAGTGAGGGACCAGCTTCTTTGGCTGGCTCCACATCTGCTTGACTCCTTGGTGGACCCCCCTCTCCTTCGGTCCTGGACAGTAGGTGGTGGTCAGAGGTTGGTTCTCCCTCCATCTGAACCAATGGAGAACCATAACTTTGGATGCATGGATTCTGCTGATCATGGAAAAGAGTCACACTTTGGAGTTCATCGAGCAGCCTCCAGACACCCCACCTCCACCCTCCAGTTATCCCCCCCCCCACTCACTTGTGTGTTCTTCGGGAGGAGGTGTAGTCTCTTCTGCGTAAGTAGGCAGTTGAGCCAGTGCCCAGGCACTAAAGAAGCAAGGGGTTTTATTCCAGGTTTTTCCTGGTCCCCAAAAAGACTGGAGATCTGAGGCCTATTTTAGATCTAAAAGACCTCAGTCTGTTTGTCCAGTACAAAAAGTTCTGGATGGTAACTTTGCCTGGCCTAATGCCCCTCCTCAAGACAGGGGACTGGCTCTGTTCACTGGACATGCAGGATGCTTACCGGCACATTTCGTCCTTTCCTTGTCACAGGAAGTTTCTCCATTTTACCTTTCAGGGTGAGCATTATCAGTTCAAAGTGCTGCCCTTTGGCTTATCCTCTGCACTGCAAGTCTTTACCAAGTGTTTGGCAGTGGTCGCAGCAGTTCTTAGAAGAGAGGGACTGTATGTCTTCCCTTATCTGGACAATGGGCTCCTGAAGGCCCTGTCTAGGGAAGAGATTTTGCTGACTCTGGCGTGAACTCTCCAGCTCTGCTTCTCGCCGGGCATTACCATCAACCTGCCCAAGTCAGTTCTGGTACCTTCCTGAAGGCTGCAGTGTATATATAGGGGCAGTTCTGGACTTGGTGCAGGGGAAGACCTTCCTGCCCCAAAACAGGGCACAGTGCCTCATAGCCCAAGCTCAGAAAGTTGCCCAGAGCCGGTACATTCCTGCCAGGGTATATCTCAGATTGCCAGGCCTGATGGCAGCTGCCATACCCACTGTTCCATTGGCCAGGTTCCACATGCATACCCTCCAGTGGACCCACCAGGGATACAGTGGGACCAGTACATGGCTGACTTAGACCAACCAGTCCTGATCTCTTCCCCAGTACTTAAGGTACTGCAACTGGGGATGGACCCCTTGAATGTGCTTCAAGCCATTCCATTCCAGATCTCTTCCCTACATCAGATCCTAACCACAGATACCTCGAGGTCTGCACTGGGGATCACACCTAGGTCCCTTGCAAACCCAGGGCTTCTGGTCTTCGTGGGAAACCTCCCTTCATATCAGTGTCTTGGAGATAAGAGCAGTTCCCTGTACCATGCAGGCCTTTCAGGAACACCTTGCTCCGGGTCAGCTGCTGGTGCAGTTGGACATTCTAAGCATAATATACTACATCAACAAGCGGGGGGAAGGGGCTCATTTATACCCCCTTTGCAGGGAGGCCATGACAGTGTGGTACTGGGAGGTAGATCACAGTCTGACACTCTCTGCATTCCACGTACCAGGTGTTCTAAACACCCTAGCGGACAGTCTCAGCAGGACTCAGTCCGGAATGCATGAATGGGAGCTTCTCTCATCTGTCACAGAAGACTTGTTCAACAGATGGGGTCATCCAGAGTTGGACCTTTTTGCGTCCTCACTCAGTGCAAAACTGCCCAGTTTCTGCTCGCTAGATCCAGGGCTTGGAGTTTTCTGGTGAGACGCATTGTCCCTCTCTTGGATAGGGAGCTTTCTTTATGAATTCCCTTCATTTCCACTGATTCAGAGGGTGCTAATCAAGTTGCAGATGGAGGGGGGCCAATATGATTCTGGTGGCTCTATTCTGGCCTCGCCGGATAATGTTCCCTCTCCTTTAGCAGATGGTGGAGAAACCTCTGGTCCCTCTTCCTCTTTGCAGGAATCTGCTGACCCAGGATCAGGGGACCCTGGTTCATCCCAGCCTTAGGTTCCTCCATCTCATGCCAGACTCCTGAGAACATAGCCATCGCCAGGTTCAGGGTCTCTAACAGGGTGGCGGACGTCCTAGCAGCTGCCCGGAAGCCTTCCACTTGAGCCACATATGCCATGAAGTGAAAATGGTTTGCCATCTGGGCTGCCAAACATAGCTTAAACCCTTTCACCTGCTTGGTGAATCATATCCTGGACTACCCGATTTCGCTGTCTGACTCAGGCTTCCAGTATTCTTCCCTCATGGTCCACCTTCCGGCTGTTTCTGCATTCCATGAGCCCATGAGTGACCTCATGATTGCTCAGCTGGATGTCTCCCTTACCTTTCTTGGGGGTATCATGCATCTGAAACCTCCAATCTGTTCCCCTGTCCCAGCTTGGGACTTGAATTTTATTTGGGAAAAATTTACCGTCTCCTTTTGAGCCATTCACATCTTGCGATTTGCGCTTTCTTTCATGGAAAGCACTATTTTTAGTTGCAATTACTTCTGCTTGAAGAATTTCAGAGCTTCAGGCTCTCTGGGGCAAGGAATCTTATTTGATTTTTCATAAAGACAAGGTATCTTTGCACACAAACCCTAAGTTTCTGCTTAAGGTAGTTTCAGAGTTCACATTCAATTAGTCTATCCACCTTCCTGTTTATTTTCCTGAGTGTGCCAATCCAGGGGAAGCACTGATTCATATGTTAGATGTGCACAGAACTTTGAAGTACTACCTGCTTCAGACTAAGCAGTCCAGAAAGTCAAAGCAGTTGTTTGTTTCCTTTTCCCCAGGTAGTGAGGGCATTTCAGTTTCTAAGCAATGTTTATCCAAATAGTTGGTAAATTGTATTGTGTTCTGCTACAACAAGTACGGCAAAGATTTGCCTGGTGCTGTCAAAGCTCATTCCACCAGAGGAATGGCTGCCTTGGTGGCTTGTTTCCAAGGGGTTTCAGCCACTGACATTTGTGTGGCTGCCATCTGGAGTATAGTCCATACTTTCACCAAGCACTATAGTTTGGACTTTGCCTCAAGAGCCGTGCAGGTTTTGTCAGGGCTGTGTTACAGGGACTCCTGTCTTAAGTTTATGGAGATCAGCCTCCCAGACTGTCTATTACTCTTGTTGCTGCATGGTACTCATTCCTATTGTTTACCTGATGACTGAGATAACCCTGAAGAAGATAGAACAGTTACGTGAGAACTTACTGTAACAATAGATCTTCGAGGGCATCTCGGTCATCAGGTATATTTTCCCTCCCACCACCCCCTTTCTTGGGGCTCCTGTCTAGGAACTGGCTATCTAGTGTATCCAGCTTTTTATTCAGGTCTGGGCACCTCTTTCTGTCCTCAGTCCCCCAGGGCAAGAGCCTAGCTCCCTTAGTGTCCAGGGGAAAGAACTGAGGAGGGAGCAGGGCCGCTCATGCCTATATAGGGTTGGTGATGTCAGCGGTGTGGGTGCCCCAGTTGAACTGCTGAAGGTCTTCTGTGTGGATTCCCCTTCACCAATGGCGAAGGCTCCTACGGTGTTACCTGATGACTGAGATCCCCTCAAAGATCTACTGTTACAGTAAGTTCTTACATAACTGTTCTGTATCTGACCTAGGATCTGGCCAATGGATCCCAGGTCACATCCCTCTGATCCAACCTCAGATACAGTCGTGGCCAAAAATATTGACGCCCTTGCACTTTTTCAAATAACTCACAATTTCCTCTAAACATAAGTTGAAATTAACAACAGTACAGTATTTGGTCTCCACAATTCTTTATTTCTCCGTTAATATTACAGAACCTTTGTTTTTGATTCAGAATTTAATATATCCTTTTAAATCAGAAAATAAAAAGAAATGGCATTGACAAAATTATTGGCACCCTAGACTTAATATTTGGTAGCACAGCCTTTGGTCAAAATAACTGCAATCAACCGCTTCCTATAGCCATGAATGAGCTTCCTGCACCTCTCTACTGGCAGTTTAGCCCACTCTTCTTGTGCAAACTGCTCCAGTTCTCCCAGATTTGAAGGGTGCCTTCTCCCAACTGCTGTTTTCTGATCTCTCCATAGGTTTTCAATGGGATTTAGATCTGACTCATTGCTGGCCACTTCAGAACAGTCCAGCGTCTTGTCTTGAACCATTCCTGGGTGCTTTTTGAAGTGTGTTTGGGGTCATTGTCCTGCTGGAAGACCCATGACCTTCGACGGAGAGACAGCTTTCTGACACTGGGTTTAACATTGTGCTCCAAAATGGCCTGGTAATCTCCAGATTTCATGATGCCATGCACACGTTCAAGGCACCCAGTGCCAGAGGCAGCACAGCAACCCCAAAACATCACTGAACCTCCTCCATGTTTGACTGTAGGGAAGGTGTTCTTTTCTTTGAAGGCTTCATTTTGTTTTCTGTAAACATAGAGATGATGTGCTTTACCAAAAAGCTCTAATTTGGTCTCATCTGTCCACAGACATTCTCCCAGAAGGATTTTGGCTTGTTCAGGTGTGTTTTGGCAAACCCCAGTCGGGATTTCTTATGTCTCTCTCTCAGCAGTGGGGTCCTTCTGGGCCTCCTACCATATAACCCCCTTTCATTGAGTTGGTGACGGATGGTGCAAGTTGAAACTGTCGTGACTTTTGTGTCTGAAGGTCAGCCTGAATCTGTTTGGCAGTTGATCGAGGTGCTTTCTCCACCATTCGAACAATCCTGTGCTGCAATCTTCGATCAAGTTTTCTCTTGCGGCCACGCCCAGGGAGGTTGGCTACAGTGCCATGGGCCTTAAACATCCTCATAACATTACGTACGGTGGAAACAGGAACATCAAGGTCTCTGGAGATTGATTTGTAGCCTTGAGATTGTCCATGCTTGGCTACAATCTTCTGTCTGACCTCCTCAGACAATTCTCTGGCTGCCTTTCTTTTCTCCATGCTCATTGCGGTACACACAGTGACACAAAACAGGAGAATAAGTCCTTTTCTCTATTCAAACTGGTTGAATGAGTGATTTTTATGTTGCTTGCACGCATGTGCAAGAAACATAGTGCCATCATCGGAGATTTCGGAGGTGTGTCACCTCCTCCTCCAATTCAGTCAGGGAGATGGCAGGCGCGGCCCCTGTAAGCCAATGCATTTTGGAGCTGTCTATGACACGCTCCAAAATGCAGTAACTCCAGTTGAAAGGGGAGCTATGCTTGAGTAAGCACCGATAAGCGTAGCTCTCTACACGCAGGGCGCACGCCTCAAGACATTCTGTGTAGCCGACGGGTGCCCAATCCTTACCGGCTGAGCTGCTGTCATTTCCCTTCACCCCTCCGCCTCAGCTGGTGCCATGCAGGAGCCCACCAGCGTGGCAATCACTTATTTGGCCAACGGGGTGCCCAACTCGCTTCGGCTGAATGGCCTCTGCCCCAGCACGCCGCTGGGAGCCCACCTCAACGTGGGAAGCGGTCCTACGAAGTCTTTTTTTGTTTTAACCTGTAAACAAAACGGGTCCTCTGCCGCTCCCGAACCCTCCCGCAACCTGCACCCACCCACTGCGCACTCAGCCTCCCCACCCCCACCTCTATACTTACCTCCGACCTCGTGCGACGATCTTCGTGGACTGGGAACACGCCTGCACTCTTCAAAGCCGACCGCCGAACTGAGGAAATGCCGTAAGCTGTATAATGGATAGGAGGGGTTCAACTTTATTGCATATCTCAGGCATTTTGGGAATTTTGCATAATTTTCAACATGGGTTTTAGGACCCCTTCTCATGAGTGATGTCACTGTCATGGCGTTATTCGGGCTCGAAGGGTGATTTCGCAGTGATCATGGAATCACCCTTTGGGACTGAATACCGCCATGACAGTGACATCACTCATGAGAAGGGGTCCCAAAAACCCCATGTTGAAAATTTGGTCCAAAAATTCCAAAATGATTGTATTATGTAGCGTTGCTAGCAGTTCCTACGCAGGCTCGTAAGTTCATGAAATTTCAATATTTTCACTCCAGATTTTCAACATTGTCATTTTACCATACCTTCTTATGAGTAGTACAGCTGTCATTTTCACATCTCACCCAAAATGTGTTTCCGTCTTGTAGCGCAGAATGGCGCAGTGTCAGCAAATCAATGTACAGGACAAATTAAGAAAATCACAGTGACACTGTTCATGAGCAGAGATCTTAAATGGCAATGTTGAAAATTTGGTGAAAGAATTCCAAAATGACTGTTTTATGAGTTGCGTTATGCACTTCTACGCAGACGCCTGTAAGTTCGCAAATTTTCAATATTTGCACTCAATGACTTCCAAATACCTAAACAGCACATAGAAACAAGCAACATTCGACATTGACAAATGCTTGTTATATTGCAGGCACCTGCAACTCACCACAGGTGAGTTCAATTCCAAAGTGAAGGAGAATTACCTGCTTGAAATCTAATTATTTCTAACTACTTCTAAAAGGTGCCAATAATTTTGTCCAGGCCATTTAAGGATTTCTGTGTGGAATAAGCTAAGACTTAGTAAATTTTTCTGCTTTTTGTGTTTTATTCCACTGCAAACCAAAGAAATACATATGTGGATACCAAAATATTTTTTAATTTTAACAATTTTCTGGAAGGAATGGTGCATTATTAGAAAAAACTGCAAGGGCACCAATATTTTTGGCCATGACTGTAGATGGATCTGACTTTCAGATCCACTGAATCCAGGTCAGATCCATCAGATACTTACAGTGGATCCTAGGAGGTTGGATCCTTGGTCAGATATGTATGCCATTAGAGGCTTTCTGATAGCCGACCAAAATGATGGCATCCGATGGTATCTGACCTGGCATGATATTATCCGAGAACCACTAATTTAGATTTTCAGTGCCACTGACAGATAAATCCTTTTCCACTAACTCTGCTGGGATTTTCAAGATGAATCATTTTATATGAGGGCCTGGGACAAGCACTAACTTGCTCCCACTTGAGAACGTCCCGTGGACTATCTTGATACCAGTCTGACTACTTTCTCTGCAGTCCAGAGAGGGACTTAAACTTGTGACCTGCATCTGAGTGCTTTCCTCTCCCTTAGGAGCTCTGAACTTATTTTTTCTTGGGCATCGTGTTGTCCTTACCTTGGTTCTTACAGGTGTCTTTCACTACCTAATTTTAATGTTTTCCTTTGTGGGGAAATCTCTGATATGGGCCGGGGGAGGGGGCATTCATTAGAAGTTAATGTGCTCCTCTACTCCCAGTATTTGGGGGTTCTCATAGACTGGTGCCTGCAGGTGGTCCAGACCTTGTCTGGATATAGGGCACTTGCTCCCCTGCCCATAGGCCTTTACTGGACTCATGGTTGCAACTGGAACGCTCCTGCTCCTTCTGTTGCAACATCTCCTCTGAACTTCTTAGCACTCTCTGGGCCCCCTTTTAAACACGGGTGAATACCACACGAGACCTGCTCAAATGCAGGGGGAGAATAGGACTCTACTACAGTAGTAACCCCCAAAAGGGGGGGAGGTGTTACAGTTAGATGGTTGAATATGATTTTAGAACTGTGTCACAAATTGCTGTTTTTGCAAATAATGAGAGTTGCTTGCCTAGTGCTGCAGATGCTGCTGCTGAGGAAAGCATATAGCTTCCAAAGGGAAGACATTCTGCTACAGTAGGTAGTAACTTTGCTGTTTTAGTCTTTGCAGTTCCTCACCTGCTGGGCTGCTGCCTTTTTTTTTTTTTTTTTTTAATTATGCTGGATAAAGGTCATATTCTGAAAACAACAACTGGATTTTAGACAAGCTTGTTAAAAAATTAAATTACTTCACATTGTCAGTGGTCTCTTCTGGTTTGAACAATCAATTCAAGATACAGCAAATTCTGCTGAGTGTTCATTAGGTACTGTAGTGTAAAAGCCTTTTGTTTCCAACAAAAATTCAACTGGGGAAGGCCAGTACAACCCTCAGCTCATTTGCCTTTTCTGTTTGCTGGTTTGTGCCAACTTATTCATGTTTTGACTACCTTGACAATTCATTATTCATCAATAAAACTTTTTGCAGTAATAACTACGTTTGCTTATTCAGGCAGCAAGAATGAAGACATGGACTTGCCTGATCTCCTTGCTATAGCTGATTGTCTCAACCTAACTGAAAAATCTATAGCACAGTGAGGCTAATTTGTTGTAGCATCCCCAGGACCGATTATTTCCTGCCTCGTGGTTTTGAGTTTTGTTTGACATATTACATCTCAAAACATAACAAGCATTTGTCGATGCTGAATGTTTGCTTGCTGGTATTAGCATTGGAAATGCAGGAGTTAGACAGATGCAGAATAGGAATGGCAGTGAAGTACTGAACTTTATGCCAACCCCACTTCCATCCTGTAGAGATGGACAGGCATTGGAGTAAGTGTTTGGGTTGTCGCCCATGACGTTCATGCTATGTCACCTCACCCTATTCTGTAGACACTGACATGTGTTGAGGTGTGCCTTGGGGTGTTTGGCTTTACAGTCACCCCATTCCATAAGGACATATGCTAAAAGGGGTGCAGCATAGGAGAATGGGGTGAACTCTGGGGCCAAAAAGTCCAAGGTACACCTCGATGCCTGTCACTGGCTGGGGGGTGGGGGTGGGATGGCATGAGCAGTTCAGTTGGCAATCCAAAGGCACACCCCAGTGCCTGTCAGTTTGTACAGGGTGGGATAGTATGGTTAGAAACCCTAACGCCCCAGGTGTTTGGTGGTATTTGCACTACAAATTTTCAACATGGCCTTTTTGTGACCCCACCTCATGAACGCATTTGGGACCTCTGCTCATGCAGAGTGGCAGCGTGATTTTTCAATGTGTCCCAAACTTTGAGTTCCAACAGCAACTGTGCCATTATGCGCCACATGTACAAAAACACAGATAGGGTAGGATGTGAAGAATGACAGCTGTACCATCCATAGGGAGGTGTGAAGAGATGGCAATGTTGAAAATCTGTAGTGGGAATATTAAAAATGCTTACACTTCCGATCATATGTAGAAACTGTGCAACACATGCGCGTAACATAGTCATTTTATGGACTTTTGTCACCAAATTTTCAATATAAGCATTTTAGGACCTCTACTCATGAACAGTGTCACTGTGATTTTCTTAATGCATCCCAAACATGGATTTCCCACAGCGAGCGTGATATTCTGCGCTGGAAGTGCGAAAACACATTTCGGCCAGGATGTGAAAAATGACAGCTGTACTGTTCATAAGGAGGTGCAGAAAAATGGCAATGTTGAAAATCTGGAGTGAAAATATTGCAAATTCGCAAAGTTATGAGCGTGCGTAGCAACTGCACAACACAAGCTCGTAAAACAGTAATTTTTTGGATTTTTTCCACCAAATTTGCAACATGGATTTTTTGAGAGCCCACCTCATGAACATTGGCACTGTTGTTTTGTTAATCGATCCCGAAAGGTGATTCCGTGCAGTGACCGCGAAATCACCTTTCAGGACTGAATAACGCCATGACAGTGGCTGAATTCATGAGGAGAGGTCCCAATAACCCCATGTTGAAAATTTGGTGCCAAAATTCCCAAAATGCCTGAGATATGCACCAAATACAGCTTACCGGCATTTATTCAGTTCATGGTCAGCTTTGAAGAGTGCAGATGTGTTCCCCGTCCACCAAGACTGGCCACACCCAGGCTCCAGAGGCATGGTGGGAGGTGGGAGGTGGGGTGCACAGAGGTGGGCGCGGGTTGGGGAGGGACCACCAGATTCGACGAGGGACCGTTTTCTCTTTACAGGGTAAACAAAACAAAAAGGCATTGCAGAACTTTTTTTTTACTAGGACATTTGGCACACTGGGGTGGGCTCCCAGCATGCCACCTTAGTGTTTTTCTTTGGGGGCAGTAGCTGACAGGGATTGGGCACCTCGTCCGGCACATACCGAGGAGGGTCAAGAGCCGAGGGGATTGGGCACCCTGAAACAAAACAAAGGTTTTTTTGGTAGGGGACATAATGCCGATGGAGAGTGGGCTTCCGCCGCAAATTAAACTGGGAAGGGGAGACTGAAGCCGACGGGATTGGGGCCTCCATTGGCAAACAAAGGATGTTTTTGGGAGGGTGCATGATGCCGGGGACTGGGCACCCTTGACACTGATTGGTAAATTGTTTAAACATGGCGCCAGCTGCCGCATTCACAAACAATATTACACTAGGCAAAGTACCACTCTGCAATGACAGGTCGCTCCCTCATTGCAGCAGAATGCCTGATGCTGCAATGATGAGGCAGCCCCTGATTGCTGTGGCAAAAACCTTACAAGTTGGTGCCACTTTTGGAAGCCAGTGTCATCAGCACACTGTGCCTCCACTGGTCCACCAGTGCCAAGTCCCCAAATGCAATGCCTTCATTGGCTGCCACAGTGTCACGCCTCCACAACCAGCTTCTCTCCTAAACTGCCACAGAATGTTTCTTGCGCATGCGTGCAAGCAAACATAACAAAAAGCTTGTTAAAGCACTTATGCTGTTCAGGCTACCCAAATACAGTATTGATCTTCTAAGATATTGCTAAAAATTTCAGTCATGTTATGGGCTAGCTGCACGTGGTAGTAGAAGTTAACAACAATAATTAGTTTGCATATAATTAGCCTGGAGTATGAGACATTGCCCTATTAGTTGTCCCCCTTCCCCTAAACATTTGTTTCTGTTACCTTCCCCAATGGTAGCCCTGGGAATTTACTCCAGTTTCAGGTCTGTGCCAGGCTGCCCCTGCCCTATAGCCATACATGGTTACATTTCTGTAGTCTGTAATAAAGGTAGCTGCCTGTTTATTGTTTTGAAAGCATTCCTGAGTAAGGTGATTTTTAGTCTCTAAGCACAGCCTGTACTCACTTAATTCATGAAGTTTCCCGGGCATTCCTGCATTCCCAGCCCCCAGTGATGTATATATGAGGCCTAAGCCCTGTCATTGGTGGTCATAAGTATGTGGACAGTTGGGTGATTTCTAGCACTAGGATTAATGCAATGACAGATTGGCATGTGACTGGCCAGTGGGGCTCTGCCAGACCCGGGGTGGTGGCAGGGTCTGAGTTCAGAGCGGCCCTTGTTTCCTCTAGGCCATGTCTCTGGAGGTTAGAGCCTAGCTGAGATCCCAAGTCAGGATGGCAAGGACCTGTCTGCAGGCCCCCCTCAAGCTCAAGAGAGCCACCTGATGGTATTCACTGGTAAATCCTGGGAGCAGGACGACAGCTTGAAGGTTTCAACTTGTACCTGACTTCCAGTTGTGGAGCACACTGGGACCTCTAGCTCTGAACAGAGGGTTACCACACTGAGACATCAAGTCTCCATTAGTGTGCAAGACGCAGTCAGTGAGCTCTGTATCTACCTTATTGGGGCTCATAACCAGGTGCTGCTAGACTAGCATAGGAGGGTATATCCTTCAGTGTTCTGTTCGTGGTGGGTTGCTTGTGTACATATGAATTGAGGACGCAGTTAAATCCTGTGGTAACCCTCCGGTTCCCTCGTGGCTGCAATGGAGACCTGTAGTTTGTATTTTGTTACTCACTGTTAAATACATTGGATCCCGCTGATTACGGGTACAGGAGATATATATGTAGAGCTGATGATGGGCCCTCAGAGGAGCTAACGAAACAGGGATCCATTTCTGTGACACTTCTAACATGTGACTATACATAGTTTACTGTACATAAATTCAAGCAACTTAAAAATGGACGACTTTGTGCAGGAGTCCTGAATTTAATGTTTGTGTAAAAGGACTAATGTGTAGTGCTGCTGTATGTAAAGACAGATATCCCCTTTGTAACTGCCTAATTTCCGCAGGGATCCATCTATGCCATGCCCTTGCACCATTCAGGGTTACTGCCTCCTTGCCCAGTGGGTCCAGTGCGCAGGCTTCCTGGGGTGCTTTCCTGCATAACTCCAGGTGGTGGCACCATGCAATGTAAATATGTTAATATGCTTCCCCTTTTCCGAGAACTATTGTGTAAAGAACCCAGGTCATCAGTGTAAAGCGACCTGCTCCCTGAGGGCCTCAGTATGGCTACCAATGGATCACTCTGTATCCCAGTGCTGGGCATGTGGACACCACTGCCAGTCCCTTGGTGTGGAGGCTGGAGCAGAGAGATCTGCTCTCCTCCTCGCCAGCATCGTTTCTTTCTCAGAACAGGTAAGCATAGTTTTCCATTAGGATGGATTCTGGATGTGGATGTTAATCTTGTCTGTGAAGTTCATTTGAATTGTTACTAGAGACATATAGGATATCACTTTAGCTTTGCTGAACATGGACACAAGTACATGTGAGGTAGTTGTGCTCTGAGGGCTTGTGCAGCATGACTGCTTAAGAAAATGTAACAGTAAAGGACAACTGCACTGAACTTGTAAGTCATTTTCTTCTGTAGAAGCTGATGTTTTAATACTGGTTTCAGTTTTGTTACTGTTCCGTTTATATATGTTTTTTAATCATCCTGTAAGGTGTGTCTAAGCAACAAGGCATGACAGAGAGTGCATTATGTTGGGATAACAGCCCGCCTCAGGTGGATTGAAGCACAAGGCAAAGCCGAGTGCTTCCACCACCTGAGAAGGGCCGTTAGCCCACCATTACACACCCCCTGGAGTGCCTTATTGCGATTATGAAATAGGTCCAACAGTATTAATAAATGAGAATTGAAAAAAAAAACCTTTGAGTCTTTTAAGTTATTAAAAAGGTGAAATAAATTACAAATAAATTGTACAAAAGAACAAAGTAGTGCCCTTTGTCCACTGTAATGTCCTGTGGCGTTGCCAGCTCACCAGTAGGTGGCGCCTCTGCTGTACATAGGAAGCAAGTATGGGCAAAAGTTAGTGAACGGCAAGGCAGAGTTTATTTATACGGCACCCAATCCAAGAGGCTCTGGGTGCTTTACATAAAACCACAGGCAGGATATTAAATTAAACATACATAGTAAATAAAAACACAACAAGTAAAAATAAACTTCAGATTTAGCATTAAAATTTGATTGGCAGTATCTTAGGGCTGGTCAAATGGATTCCACAGGGAAGATCATCGCGCACAGGTAAGCCTTTAAATCACTCTTAAACCACTTGACTGTTGGGGCCTCCCTGAGAGCACCTGGAAATGAGTTCCATAGGACTGGTCTGGCGATGCTAAAAGCCCAGTGTCTGGAAATTTAAAGGCTGGTCCTAGGAACTTAAAGGAGACCCCTGGTCGAGGAGTGGAGGGAGCGGGCTGAGGTGTCAGGTGTCACCAGATCAGCCAGGTAGCCAGGGCCAAGTCCATGTAGGGCATTATAAGTGAGTAAACTCACCTTGAACATAACCCTCCACCTGACTGGCAGCCAGTGTGGAGCATGCAGCACTTGGGTCACATGGCTGGACCTACAAAGCTCAGACAGCAACCTAGTAGCTGCATTCTGCACCAGCTGCAGCCAGCGAAGGGTACCTCCAGAGACCCCAAAGTAGAGATCATTACAGTAATCCAGCCTTAACATCACAAAGGCATGTACCAGTTTGGGCAGCTCTTTGGGCGGAACTATGGGCTTAATCCTGGCAATGTTCCTCAAGTGGTAAAAGCCACTTTGGACAACAGCTGACTCCTTAGCATCAAGTGTTAGTCTGTCATCCAGGAACATGCCCAGATCATGCACCTTAAGGGAGGCCAGAAACAACAGAGATCCCAGAAATAAACCAGAGACCATGTTGGAGGCACTCCCATCACACCCTTGTCCTGGCTTAATCACTAGGACCTCCATCTTATCTGGGTTCAGTCATAACCAGCTGGAGGATCCAATCATTGATCTCGGCCAGGCAGCTGTTAAGCACTTCAGCAGCATTCAGTGTTCCAGGGGCAAAGGACAAGTACAATTGGGTATCATTTGCATAGCAGTGAAAACCCGCATTGTACTTCCTAATGAGCTCACCCGGGGGCAGCATGTACACTGCAAATAACATCAGTGACAGTATCGACCTTTGAGGTACTCCACATGGCAGGAGCTTCAGGGAGGAGGAGAAAGTCACCAGCACCACCCATTGCGTCCTGCCAGAAAGATAGGACTTGAATCAGCTGATGACAGTGCTGGTGAGTTCACAGCACTCTTGAAGGTGATCAAGAAGTACAATGTGATCAACAGTGTCAAAGGCTGAAGAAAGAGCAAGGCGAATAACAATTGACCTGTCTCCTGTACCTCTAGACCTGAGGAGGTTATTGTGCACCCTAACTATTGCTGTTTTGGTGCTATGCTTGGCTCTAAAACCTGACTGGAGTGGCTCATAGATGTCAAGTTGGTGCCGGGTCCGGTTCACAGTATGTGTGCTTCAACTTCGAGATGACCTCAATGACCTCAGCCACCTCCACCAGTTTAAACTCATCCCACATAGGGATAGTACCTCTGCTACACCCTGGTAAATCACTGTGAGTTGCAGTGCGACTCACTGATGGGATCCCTTGCCGGATAGTGGACACTCTGTCTGAGAAGAACCGAGCAAACTCATCATATAAAGTGGTTGAAAAAGCTTTTTCTGGCTGCAGACAGACCAGATGAAGAAGTATGTCAACAGTTTGAAAAAGCTGAGCTGGTTGGTTCTTCCCTGCTGCAGTCTCCCTGGACAGGATCTCTGCCTTCTTACAGTTGATTGCCCCCTGGTACTCCAAATAATGGGCACACAGGGCCAGCCTATCTACATCCAGCTGGGTCTTCCGCCAACAACACTCCAGCTTCCGACCCCTGATCTTCATTGCCTTGAGATCCCCATCAAACCATGGAAGTCTCAAGTGAGAATATCAGGGTCATACACGGACTGGTGTGAGGGTATCGAGCGCCTCAGAAACCACCTTATTATACACAGCCACTGCTATGTCTGTGCCCACCACACATGCAGTGCCTACGCTAGATAGATCAGCAGCCACCATTAGTCCTCCTGGGGACAGTCCTCTTAAAGGGTGGCAGCTGACCATCTCAACAGGGGAGGGACTGTCAGGGGTGCTCCAACCAAGAATTTCACCATGTGATGATCAGACCATATAACGTGATCAATCTTGAGGTTATTCACCTCGAGCCCCAGTGAGAACACCAGGTCGAACGTGTGGCCGTGGTGATGGGTCGCGGATGTAATTACCTGTGATAGGCCCAGTGATGACATCAACTGGAGGAGGTGAGAGCCCATTTGCGAAGATTTGTCATTGACCCGGGCATTGAAGTCCCCCAGTACTAAACATCTGGGGGACTCCAAGACCGTATCGATGATGAAGTCCTCAACGTCCTGCAGGAATTCTCCCCCCACCTCAGGAGGGTGGTAGATAAGGAGAATCCTGCAACCTGCACCCAGACCCCCATGCATGGCCACACACTCAAAAGACCTAGCCATCCCCACCGGGTGCACGGTGAAACCCAGGCCAGATCTAAAACAGATGGCCACTCCCCCACTCCTGCATTCCCACTGCGAGCAGTGCACTACAGAATACCCAGAGGGGACAGCTGCCTCCAAAATTGGCCTGGCATCGTCACCCAACCATGTCTCTGTAATGAAGCCAGATCAACCGAGGAAATCAAGTCTGCCATAATTGCGATCTTGTTCCGCATCGATCTGGCATTGCATAGCACTGCCCGCAGGGGACTGGTAGACATTGCAGCCCCTCTGGCTACCAGTCCACTTGGTCTGGTGAGAATGGCAATGGTACCCTCACGATCTAGGACATTAGTTCCCTGGTAACAATCCACAGTTCAGTCAGCTAAATAGATCTGCATATTTTTGTTAAAAATACAGCAGTTATCCACATGTTTGGGAGTGAGTGAGGAGAGACCAGATGAGCTGGAGTTGTACAACGCAGTCACGGGAACAGCAGTTTTACTGTACAGTCATGGTGAGTTTGGGCCGTAGTATTACAAGTTTGAAGGGAGCAGCAGCTGCACAGCTCCTTACCAGATTGGCACTTTTTGTCAGACCTGCTGAGGCCTTTCAAGAAAGCCCACAATTGGACTGAAAGTCAGGAATAACAAATGTGGTGGTGAGTCGACAAAGTGAAGGGAGAGAGCGAGTGGCTGGTGAGCCAAAGTTGTAATGCACAGCAACTTATGTACCACAGCGGGAGCCATTACTGTTAAGCCACAGTCAGCAGCTATGGTAATAAAGCTTTTTTTTTTTTATTATTTTTTTATTTTAAATGGGTGGACCAGAGACCATCTCCTGGTGCCTGATACAGATCTGCAGTCTACCAGGTCTGCTATGTTTGTTGTGTACATTGTAGCCCAGGTGATAAGCGGATTACTTTTACAGTGCTAACTTCTGATTGTGTGGGGACTACTTTCAGTTGGGCTGTTGTGCTGGGGTAGCGGCCCTGCTGAAAGTAGCTCTCAACCAATCAGGATTCAGCATTCTTCAGACCCATTTTCATAATTTACTGTACATACAGGAAGTAGCTATCATTTTAGAACTGTGTGATATAGTTTATGTTCCTTGCTCAGCTCTTCCATTTATTTATTTATGTTATCTATAGCAACATTTTTACCAGGAAAGACATACTGAGCTAAGATCAGTTTGCTTCCAGATGCGACCTGAGGAGAGGGGGAAGAGTAGAGAACAGAACGAATACAATGTTCAAAATAATGCAATAATCAATCAGTCAATCACTTTATTTAACCAGGCATAATATAGAAACAAGTATAACAAAATAAACAAATTACAAGAAAATGCTACAAGAATAAAATTGCCATTTAGTAATTTGTGGAACAAGCAAAAGAACAATTAACAGTGAGAAACAAATGAATAATATATGGAGCAGGGAGTGATGATTGAGGGAAGAGGGGCTGTGCTAGTGTCAGTGAAGGATGGAAGGCAGCTGACAGAAGTCCACCCCAATATCAGAAACAACTGCAGGAGTGAAGTAAAGATACAACCCCAAAAAATAATTTTGATAATCATTTCCTGATTATGTTGCACTGCTGCTTTAAGCAGTGATTTTTAGATATAGCAATAACTCAAACTAGAGTTTGTTGTGATTGATCAAAAGCATTAGAATTGTAATGCACTTTATATTTATAATAATGTACATTTGCAACTTTTTTCTTTTTTGTTTCTTTTTGTGTATAATTTTGTGTTATGCAACTGTTTTGTAATTAAAATACAAATTATACGTAACCCAATAATGCAAAACATCATGGAAAGCATATGCAAATGCCCATGAATTACTTTGGACTGGTTCAGTTTTTTTTTAATCTTATTTCTATTTATCACCTGCTGCGGCGTGTTACCTGCGGGGGCATCCAGCCACTGGCTGTGCTGCCCAGAGAGCAACAGGCTCACTCACATGATGGGAGATCTGGTGTGGCTGTCCGCTGACCCACCAGAGGGCCCCTCATGCCACTCCAAGCCGGGCAGGCCCCGGACCCCCCCCCAGCACAATTCCACAACAGTCCTCCGGGTAGAGCAGGGTGTGGCCAAAAAGCTGCACAGTCACGCCCAGCCATTTTCCTCCCTAAGATCCCCTGGAGTATGGACGTGCAGTGACATCCTGAGGCACGTCGTGCCGACATCTGCCACACTCCACCTCTTGTTGCACCAGCCCTGTAGTACTCCCTGGTCATCACCAGGGGCCACTGCAGAGCGGTGGAAGCCCACTGCCCTCCCCATGATAGGAGAGCAGTCCTCTGGACACTTGATCCTATCCCTTCCCTGTCCACCTGGGTGCGTTTCCGAACCCAGGTCACCAGCATGGTACGAGGTGTGGCGTCCAATGCCTCAACCCTCAGTGCCACTGGGCCAGCTTGGACTGGCTCAACTTTAAGCAGAATTGTATGGTGCCAGTAGGCCTCACAGTACAATCAGTGAAGGCTGAGAACAGCAGATACAGACACGTGTTTCATCCTCATTTGTATTCATCAGTGTGCCTTATCTGTACCTCAACCCAGGGAGAGAGAGAGAGAGACAGCCACCTCATAGGGGAGCTTATTGGTTCGGGTCGTGGGAAGCCCAAAGTACAAGAGAAGAGTACAACAAAAGAACCCCAGAGCAAATGCCCTGGGGCAAGGGTTCTCCCGGAGGATATTAGCCATACAGCCAAATTTTAAAGAAAACACAAATTGTGCATACCCCAATAATGCAAAGCATCATGGAAAGTATATGCAAATGCCCATGAATTAATTTAGACTGACTCAACTTTAAGCAGTTTTGTAACTGTTTTGTTACATTGCTTTGGGTCACCATTTTAAATTAGTTCTCTCAATTATCTAACCCTTCAAATAAAATGAAATGAAAAATGACATCAGAGGGTGGCTAATAGGAGTCCAGAATCCAGCGGGACAGGGAATATTTGACAGGGAGGATAGAAGGACTTTCACAGCAACTGAAATTTCTTGTACAGTTCTTAAACAACATTGAAATACTGCATGCAACTTTCGGCATCATGATACAACAACTGTTGCCATCATGACCTCCTGTTTGGGTGCCGCACTTCAGGGATGAGGCATATTGATGGGCCCACTATGATGACAAAAGTTGATGGCAAAGTTGTGCAACTGGAAGGGATTACCACTTGGCATGTTTGGAACAGGCCTGCTTGCTGCATGTGTGGAAGGGGCTGCTGTTCCTGTCTGTGGCCCTGTTTCAGGAGGAGCGCTGCTTGTGGTTTTGACAGTGGCACTGGGTGTGGAGGAGTCAGCTGCAGCTGCTTTCTGGGTATTTCTTACAATGATCAATGTGTGGCTCGGACAGGGTGGTGGCTGCTGCTGACATGCCTTTGCTGTTTGACAAAATTGTAGACCACTTCTGACGATCACTAAACGATGGAGACCAGTAGCTCCTGAGGCCGCTTTCACATCGGTGCCCTGTCACCAACATGATTTCTCTTGATGCGAGCCCAGCCTCTGACAGAAGGTGTACAGCTGTGCTCCGAATGGAGTGGTTGGTGTATCAGTGACTGAGCTCGGCATCACTCTATATGTGTGACATTAGTTCTTCCAAATAGTTTACACCCATGGGTTGGTGGCCATACCACCACTGATGGTGGTCCAAGACTCGCTGCAGGAGCTTCTTTGGGTGTAGATACAAAGCAGGTGGGTCAGGAGCACACTTTGATACATACTTTTTAAAGAGTGCCACAGGACAGTCTGGGTTGCCTGTCTTTATTTATTTATTTACTTATTTATGTCTTTGGTAACCGGCTAGGTTCACTAATCCAGAAGACTGTTTTCAGTCATGACCTGGGCCACAAAGTGGCAAAACAATACAGGTACAATAGTAAATACAAGATACAATACACACATGCCCAACAAATGGCCGTGAGGAAGGAGGGAGAACAGTGGTTTTATTTTATTTATTCATTTCGGATTAACACCTTTGAGCCAAAGGCTCTTTTACATGGGTTCCACGTCAAAGACATTTGAGGGAAATAGGGTACAGTACAGAAAGGTAGGGATTAAACAAACATACAGGTAGCAAAATCATACAGTCATAAAAAACAAAATTGTATATTCAACAGCATGGGGGCGAAACACATTTTGGTTTTTACACATGTGAGTTGCACAAGATTGTAAAATGGCACAGCCAGAGGCATTGTCAAGCAGGATGCTGTATCTAGGACCAGAGCCTAAATGAACTGGTTTACAACAGTGTCAGGAGCGGAAGACAGGAGGGGGGACACCACCAGTGGGTTGATGTAGAGCTGGGAGGGTGGGCAGGATAGCATGGGAGGGTAGGTGGGGTTAAGAGAGAGCAGAGGGGAGGTAGAAGTGAGTGATGATAGAGGTGGCTGTGAGGGAGGGATCAGGGAGGATAGAGGAGGGTGGGGATTGGGAGGCGATTAGAATGGGGATGGAGGGGGAGCTAGGGGAAGTGAAGTGAACATTAGAGCAGGGGTAGCAGGTGAGGAATGAAATAGGGATATAGAAGGAGGAGGATTGTGAGGGGGTGGGAGACGGGAGGCATAATGGGAAGGAGTGGAGGGGCAGGGAGGAGCAGGGGAAAAGGAAGGGAATGACCAAGGGGTAGGCATAACAGACACAGGTAGGTAGGAAGCCACAGTATTTAGGGTTAGTGAGGGCATGGGAATGGGAGATGGTAGTCAAACAGGAAGGACATAGGATTAGGTGAAACAGTCACAGGAGGCTCTGGTAACAAGGTAGTCCTGGAGCTTGTGTTTAAATGGGCCAAGAGTAGCAGTGTCAGTAATTTCCCTTGGCAGGGAATTAAAACATTTTGAGGCTCTGAAAGCAAACAACCACTGCCCTTGTGAAGTACGAAACCTGATGACTTGAAAGGAGGAGTTGTCTGAGCTTCTGGTGTGCCGTAGCTTATGTGAGGGGATAAGGAGATTCTGCACTCCAGGGGGCAGTAGTCCAGTGGAGGCTTCCTTTACTGTGAGACTGGTATGGTAGAAGATACAGCCATCCAGCTGCAGCCAATCTGCCTGTTCATAGAGGTCACAGGTATGCATCCGAGGTGCGGCCCCTACAAAGAGTCTGCAGGCCTTATTTAAGGCCACGGATAGTCTACATATTGCAGTGTCAGTAGCTGCACCATAGATCACCAGCCCATAGTCAATTAATGAAACTATGGAGCTTTGGATGGCTATTCTGAGGGCTTGATCAGTGAGGCAGTGTTTATGCCTGTAGAGACCAATCTGGGTATTCACTGATTTGGCGACAAGGTAGTGTGGTTATTGAAAGACAGGGTGGGGTCCAGGGTGACACCAGGGTACTTGAAAGAATGGGTCTGTTCAAGAGAAGTACCTGAGCAGTTCCTGATTGTCAGAGGTACTGACCGATGGCATGCTGTGGGTGGAGTGGAAAAGCATTGATTTTTTTTTTTTTAGTTAAGCACACATTTTCTTTCAAGGAACCAGTCTTCTACTTTTCATGAAACTATCCTGTATTTGCCCTAATAACTGTGCGTAATCAGAGTTCTTTGTGTAAATTACTGTGTCATCTGCGTACAGCAGAACTTGTACAGGGCAGTAGTTGGGGAGCTTGTTGATAAAAATACTGAAGAGCAATGGCCCCAGGATTGATCCTTGAGGTACACCGGATAGGACCATCAACTTGGTAGACTGGACGTTTCCAATTCTCACTTGCTGTGTTCAGTCAGAGAGACAGCTGTGAAACCATTCAGTGGTGTTAGAAAACAGACCCAGATCTGTTAAGCTTTCCAACAATAGGGGGTGATTGACTGTGTCAAATGCCTTGGAGAGATCGATGAAGGTAGCACTGATGATTTGACCCTGGTCCATGGCCTGCTGGATGTAGCCCGTAAATTCCAGCAGGACAGAGGCAGTGCTGTGCCCTTTCCTAAAACCATGCTGGTGAGGACACTGGAGATGATACTTTTCCATGTACTCAGTCAGCTGGTCAGCTACGATTCTTTCGAGTGTCTTGGACAGAGGGGGAAAAATGGAGATGGGCCTGTAGTTTCCATGAAGGGCTTGGTCACCACTCTCATATACAGGGGTCACCAGTGCTAGTTTCCAGTTGCTGGGAAACTTGGCGAACATAAGGGACTTGGTGATCTTTGTAAGGGGAGGTAGGACTACATCAAGCATGAGGTGTACGAGCTTCAGGTCCAACGTGTCTCCACTGTATCTGGTTTTCCCAAGTGCCTTAGTTAAGTATTTCTTGGCTTCATTTTGTGTCACTGCCTTGAAATAGAAAGGTGGGTGTACCAAATCTGGACCAAGAGTTCCCTTTGGAGAGGCACCCGGGGGTGGTTGGTCAAGGAAGTTTGATGGCAGGACATGGCTGAGATCGGTAAAAGCAGAGTTGAACGCGTTGGCAATTTCAGTCAGGTCCAGGGTTAGGGTTCCTTCTAGATTCAGCATGGAGGGGGCAGCTTTGGATTCTTTCCCCGTGATTTCCTTGAGGTTGCTCCAGAAGTTCTTACCATCCTTCCAGGCGTCGGTGAGGATGTTTCTATAGTATTGTGCTTTATCTTGATGGAGTGCCCTGGTGCAGGCATTCCTGGCAGATTTGTATGCCTGTGGCCCTAGCCCTATACCACAGATGGTTACAGATTCTCATTTTATGTAGGAGATCAGAGGTGATCCAGGGGTTGATAGAATCCTTGACCTTAAGGGGATATGTATATCACAGGCGGAATTGAAATTAGTGATGAAGAATTCAAGGGATGTGTCTATGTCAGCAGCTGTGTCACTACCTGTCCAGTCTTGCTGTCGAAGAAGATTTCTTAGAGGTTTGGCAATTTCAGTCAGGTCCAGAGTTAGGGTGCCTTCTAGATTCAGCATGGAGGGGGCAGCTTTGGATTCTTTCCCTGTGATTTTCTTGAGGTTGCTCCAGAAGTTTTTACCATCCTTCCAGGTGTCAGTGAGGATGTTTCTATAGTATTGTGCTTTATCTTGACAGAGGGCCTTGGTGCAGGCATTCCTGGCAGATTTGTATGCCTGTATGTCCGCTTGTATGCCTGTGGCCCTAGCCCAATACCACAGGTGGTCACAGGTTCTCATTTTATGTAGGAGATTAGAGGTGATCCAGGGGTTAATAGAACCCTTGACCTTAAGGGGACATGTATATCACAGGCGGAATTGAAATTCGTGATGAAGAATTCAAGGGCAGTGTCTACGTCAGCAGCTGTGTCATTGCCTGTCCATTCTTGCTGTCGAAGAAGATTTCTTATTTCTGAGGGGTTCACGATGCCCACGAGTGAGTACCCTACTAAAAATGGTTTTCGGTGGTGTTTTAACAAGTTTGTTAGTCCAGAGGCAAAATACCGGGGAGTGGTCGCTTATATTGTCAGGCAGAACCTCAGTGTGTGTTATATGGTCAGGTCGATTGGTAAGCACCCAGACCAGGAGGGTGCTGATCCCAGTTCTATAGTTTACCCTTGTAGGGGACTGTCAGTTGAGTGAGGTTCACTGCTGACAGGGCATTCTTATGGCTACTGGCATTGGTTGACAACCAGTTAACATTGAAGTCCCCAAGTAGTATTACCTCGGTGTTGTGCTTAAGTTTGTTGACACAGTTCAGGGTTAAGCTAGGCCCACTGGCCGCCGATTTGGGAGGGATGTAGATTGATGCAGTGGTCCGGGCTTTACTGTGGGCTCCAAGCAGCAGCCTGATTGCTAGGAACTGGATGTGTGTATCGGTGTGTGGTAGCTCCAGAGCATGGCCTATGAGGGTCTCCTTCATATAGATGGCACAGCCACCCCCTTCTTTTTGAGTCTGTCTTGCCTAAAGACAGTGTACCCCTGGATTGTGATGGCGTTATACTATGACAATGTACAGACAGGGTGAGCAGGTTATACTATAACATAAATGTACAATAAGCAAAAACACAGGCGATTAATACAGATGGTGCAGGTTACATACAGTGAAAGTGTACAAGTACATGGTCCAATACAATACAATACAATACAGGTGTATTAACAATAGCTGTACAAATTTGAACAGCAATCATCACAATTCATAGCATCACTGGGGGTCAAGAAAGGAGAAACAGGCACCTGATTTGGAAGGACATTGAATTCCTGCTCAATGACCTATATGACATGGAAAAAAATAGCTTTTGCATCTCGAGAATGCACCTCCCTACTCGGGGACTTCTCTCGATTTACAGCCCAAGTTTTAAGGATTTGGCAAAAGATGAAATGAAAAAAATCCTTACAACAATGTTTTTATTAACTTTAATTTCTGCTGACGAATCATTTTTACCAGCTACACTTGATTCTACATTCAAAGTATGGAGAAGGCTGGGCCTTACTTTTTACTGGTAATTTCTTAACACCAAAGGGGTGATTCCTTTTTCCGATTTACAAATGCAGTATACCCTCCCAGAGAGAGAGAGATTTGTTCCGCTATACCCAGGTAAAAAATGTTATACTTAGACAAAGAGAATTTTCGGCCTCCTTATCCTCCCCTCTTCCAACTTTATGGAAATTGCTAAAAGACACTCTGAGAGGTAACCCGTGGGGTAAATTAATTAGCAAGCTCTACAGAATAATACGAGAAGCATTAGGGGACTCTTCCCTATCAATATTGGAGGCCTGGAACAGGGACTTACTATTAGAAATTCCCTTTGAAACATGGACTGAGGCCACTTTAAATGCTATTAAAATTACCGCCTCAAATACATGGAGGGAATTCGCATGGAAATCAAGTTCCCGGTTTTTCCGATCCCCAGCAATTTTCATAAAATACCTCCCAGCCTCCTACGGATTTTGCTGGAGAGGCTGCAATTGCAGTCTGGCAGATTTAGGACACATATTTTGGTTTTGCCCCAGGCTGACATCCTTCTGGTGTGCCTTACAGGTAGAACTAACGGGATGCCTAGGAGAAAATATAGAATTAACAGCGGAGAAACATAGAAACATAGAATTTGACGGCAGATAAGGACCGCTTGGCCCACCCAGTCTGCCCATTTCCCTACCTACTGGATAAGCTGCAGATCCTAGTTAACCAGCAGCCTACTTCTTCTTACCCCCATCCCCCAGAATTGCCTTATGACTGTCCCATGCATGCTTGAATTCCACCACTGATTTTGACTCCACAACCTCCTCCGGAAGGCCGCTCCATGCATCCACAACCTCTCTGTGAAAAATACTTCCCTAAATTACCTCTGCTGCCCCTCTATCTTCAAATTGTGCCCTCTTGTTCTTGCACACCTCTTTTTGAAAGATGCTACCTCTTGGACTTTGTTGATTCCCTTGAGGTACTTGAAAGTTTCTATCATGTCCCCCTCCTCCTTTCCTCGAGGCTATACATATTAAGCTCCTTAAGTCTCTCTTCATAGTCTTCCGTGCAGACCCTGCACCATTTTAGTTGCCCTCCTCTGACAGCTTCCATCCTGTCTATGTCTTTATGGAGATTGGGTCTCCAGAACTGCACACAGTACTCCAGATGGGGTCTCACCAGCTGTCTGTACAGAGGGATAATAACTTCCTGTTTTCTACTGGTGATGCCTCTCCTTATGCATCCCAGTATCCTCCCAGCCTCCTTGCTGCTCTCTCTACATTGCTTGCCCACCTTTAGGTCATCTGATATGACTACCCCAGGTCCCTTTCCATTTTGTTGTTGTTAGTATCCCACCCCCATTGTGTACTCTTCCCTGGGTTTTTTTCCCAGGTGCATTACCTTGTACTTCTTAGCATTGAATCTAAGCTGCCATACATTTGACCATTCCTCTAACCTTGCCAAGTCCCTTCATCCTTTCCACCCCACCCTGTGCATCAACTCTGTTGCAGATCTTAGTGTCATCTGCAAAGAGACATACTTTTCCTTCCAGTCCTTCTGCAATGTCGCTTATAAAGACATTGAAGAGGACCGGTCCTAATACTGAACCCTGCGGTACCCCACTAGTAACCCTCCTTTCTTCTGAATGGACTCCATTTACTATAAAATACAAAATCACACATGCCCCCACAATGCAAAGCATCATGGGCTGCATATGCAAATCACCACGAGGCATACTGATGAGTCCTGGTAGGACAAAACACGTGTCTATGTCTTCTGTTAGCACCCTTTGCAAACTGTGTGAGAGGCCTTTTGGCACCATGCAATTCTGCTTAAAGTTGGACCAGCATAACATTCTGTGGTGATTTGCATATGCAGTCCATGATGCTTTGCATTGTGGGGGCATGTGTGATTTTGTATTTTCTTGAAACTTGGCTTCCCAGCCAAATGCCCTTTGGGGTAACCCTTGCCTCAGTGTTTACGCACGGAGGTTCTTTGTCCATTTACTATTACTCTCTGTGTCCTATTCTCCAGCCAATTCTTTACCCAGGCTGTCATCTTGGGACCCACTCCCAGGCTGGCTAGCGTGTATATTAATCTTTTGTGTGGGACTGTGTCAAATGCCTTGCTAAAATCTAAGTAGGCCATGTCCACAGCCCCTCCCTGATCTACTACTTTGGTCACCCAGTCAAAGAAATCTATCAGATTTGTCTGGCATGACCTTCCTGCTGTGAATCCATGCTGCCTAGGGTCCTGTGCCCTCTGGCCTCTAGATACTGGACAATTCTTTCCTTCAGAAGTGATCCCATCATTTTCCTATCACTGAGGTTAAACTAACAGGTCTGTAGTTTCCTGCTTCTGCCTTGCTCCCACTTTTGTGAAGGGAATCACATCTGCCCTCCTCCAGTCCTCGGGTACCACCCCATCCTCCCATGATTTGTTAAAAAGGGTAGTCAGTGGTGTCACTAGTTCTACCCTTAGCTCTTTTAGAATTCTGGGATGAATCCCATCAGGCCCCATTGCTTTGTCCACCTTCAGTTTTAAGAGTTCTTTCAGAACCCTTTCTTCTGTGAATGGGCTGGTATCAACTTCTGTATCCAGATAACACTTCTATCTATCTATCCCCCTCAATTGACCACGATGGGAAAAAACTTTATTCCCTCTGGTTATTTTAGCAGCCAGAAAAACCATCACTCGACGATGGATGACACCTACGATACCTTCCATTGAAGACTAGTGTAATATAATAAAAGAAATCTATTATTCTGAACAGCTTACAGCTAAATTACACGATAGGCACCCTCATTTTAAATTAAAATGGCATAGGTGGGTGTTCTATATTTCAGAATCTAACCTGGAATTTATTCCATCAATTGAGTGGCCACGACTTAATGAAGATTGGACTGGAGAGGGATCTCTACCCCCCGTTATGTAACTGGGGAGGGACCTTGACAATTACTATTAAAACAAAAGCTTTATACCTTTAATACGGAGTGGCCGCTTACCTCTGAGGAAGGAAAATGTAATAAAAAGAGCAGAAATATAAGAAAGAAAATAAAGTTGTTAAGGCTGAGTGTAATTATTACCAGTAATGCTTATTGTCATGCTATCAACTGGCACTAATAATCTTAGTCATTAAAATATGTAACAGGCAATGCTTGTACCATCCATTATGTCTTGATTCTTAATAACAAGCATTTATCAATGCCGAATGTTTGCTTGCTGGCATTAGCAGTGGAAGTGCAGGAGTTAGACAGATGCAGTATAGGAATGGCTGTGATGTATTAAACTGATGCCAACTCCACCTCCACCCTGCAGAGATGGACAGGCATTGGGGTATGCCCAGAGATGGACAGGCATTGGGGTATGCCTTTGGGTCGTGACCCATAACGGTCACGACATTTCACCTCACCTCACCCTACCCCGCAGACACTGATAAGTGTCGAGGCGTGCCTTGGGGTTTTTGGGCTTTACACTCACCTCAGTCCATAAAGAAATATGCTGAAATGGGTGCAGTATAGGAGAATGGTGTGAACTCTGGGGCAAAGAGTCCATGGTGCACCTTGATGCCTGTCACTGGCTGCAGGGTGGGGGTGGGGTGGAATGGCGTGAGCATTACTGTCGACAATCCCAAGTCACCCCCCCCCGACGCCTGTCAGTCCCTACAGGGTAGGGCGGAAACCCTAAGGACCTGGGCATGTCTTGGTGTTTTTACTCTAAGCTTTCAACTTGGGCTTTTTGTGACCTCACCGCATGAACAGTGTGACATTATCAGTTTGTTAGCTGAACGGTGATTTTGCACAGTGACTGAGCCATTTAGCGCCACAGGTGTGAAAACACATTTCCAACATGATGTGAAAAATGACAGCTGTACTGTTCATGAGGAAGTGTAAAAAAATAGTAATGTTGAAAATCTGGAGCTAAAATATAAAAAGAAACTGGTGAAGTCACGAGTGTGCATAGAAGCTGCGAAACGCACACCCGTAATGCAATTATTTGGGGGATTTTTTGCACCAGATATTCAATATAGGCATTTTGGGACCTCCACTCATGAACAGTGTTACTGTGATTTTCTTAATCTGTCCCGGACACTGATTAACCACAGCGACTGTGCTATTCTGCGCTGGAAGTGCGAAAACACATTTTGGCCAGGATTTGAAAAATGACAGCTGTACTGTTCATAAGAATGTGTGGAAAAATGCCAATGCTGAAAATCTGGAGTGAAAGTATTACAAATCTGTGAAGTTACGGGGGTGCGAGAAACTGCGCAATGCACGCTGTAATACATTCATTTTGTGATATCTGTTACTACTCTCAACATAGGGCATTTATGATTCTGCTCATGAACAGTGTCACAGTGATTTTCTTAATCTGTCCCAACATTGATTTCTCACAGTGACGCCATTGTTCTGCCGAAGTGTGGAAACACATTTTGGGCAGGATGTGAAAATGACAGCTATACTGTTCATAAGGAGGTATGAAAAATGCCAATATTGAAAATCTGAGTGAAAATATTGCAACCACAATTTGCAAGTGTGCTGGAAATTGCGCAATGCACGTCAGAATATTAGTCATTTTGTGAATTTTTTTCACCAAATTTTGCAACATAGGCTTTTTGATAGCCCACATCATGAACAGTGACACTGTCATTTCGATATCATCCCGAAGCAGGATCCGCAGTGACCGAGAAATCACCTTCGGACCGAATAACCCAATGACAGTCACTGAATTATGAGGTGGGTCCCAAGAACCCCATGTTGAATATTTGATGCACAAATTCAAAAAAATGACCAAGGTATGCACCAAAGTTGAAAAAACCCTATTTATGCCACTATAGAGTGTTCATTTTGCGGTCGGCTTTGAAGAGTGCAGATGTGTTCCCAGTCCACCAAAGATCATCGCACCGGCCTCCGGAGGTAAGTATGGGGTGAGGGTGTGTGTGTGGGGAGGTGTGGTACGCAGAGGGTGGGCGTGGATTTAGGGGGGCAAGAGAGTCAATGAGGGACCATTTTCTTTTTACGGGATGTTTGTAATTTTACATAGACGACGTGGGACTTTTGCCATGCTGGGGTGGGCTCCCAGCGTGGCACCTGGAAGTTTTGGGGGGGCAGTGGAGTCAGCGGGGGATTGGGCACCCCTGTAGCAGCTGAGCTGGACTGTGGAGCAGGGCACTAGGGCAGGCAGCCAGGCACTCAGTCACAGTGACAGTGGAACTGGAACAAACATGGAGCACTGATGACGAGTCCCAAGAGCTGCCCTGAGGGAGCTGAGCTGGTGGAGGGTTACATGGTAGAAGTGGCGGGGAGCTGGCCTGAAATATCCTCATACACCTGTGTACAGTGCACATTGCACTGTTACTGTCCATTACTGTCTTTCGGCGGAGGTGTCCCCTTCCCAGACCATTAAGTCACCGCTGACTCATGTTACGGGACCACAGTGACAAGGAGCTATGGCACTGTGTGTGTGTGTGTGTCTGTGTGATGCCAGCATGGTGGAAACACCGGACAGTAGCCCATTAAGCATGCCAGAAATGTGTCTCTCACCCACTTGCCCTGCGGACATTACCGCAGACAAGGCAAGCTCCATTCGGTAGTCATTAAGTAGCTGCTTCTCCTGCACTCCGGTGCGCTGCTGTCTGGAGCCCTTCAAGTCAGTGTCCATGCTGTGCAAGTGGGCTAGGCGGCACAACACTGATTTCCGTTGATATTGCCGGTAGTGTCCCCAAAATGTCCTATGGCTGCTTCAGTGTTGTGTTGGTGGTGAGTGGCTATAATGAGAGCTGTAAGCAGCAGAGTGTCAGTGCGACAGTGGCAAGTTGAGCAGATCGGGAGCAGACGCGCCAGAACTGGAATCCACACTGGGGCTGTAACAGCTTGTGCTGAAGCATATGAGTGCCTCTGGCAATGTTGTTGATGCTTTTCTTTGGTGCACTTCAGTATTTTTTTTTGTTTGTTTTTTTGTGCCCGATTGGACAGACTACAGAGGACTTACTTGGGAAGAGAGAGGGAAGGGAGCCAGGATGGGACTGGAGGGACAGAAAAGCAGAGCCACAAAACTCGGCATAACAGGCAGATACCTCAGCTTTGTTCTGTGGGGGCACCTGGGGGCCTGACATGCCCTGTAAGTATTCTGTAACCCGTGGTCGATTCCGTCACTTTCATGGGGGTGCCAGGCGAGCTCCATGACCTGTGGCTGATTCCTCAGGCTCTATGGGAGGGAGTGCCAGGAGGGGGTTGCAAAGTTGGAGGAGTTTGTGTTTTTTGGGGGAGGGGGCCACTGAAGCTGATGGGGATTGGGCACTCCCGTCGGACATACAGTGTGCTTGGATGGGGGGGAGTGTGCATGAGCCGAGGGGGATTGGGCACCCCCTTGGCACACAACAAATGGGGGCAGGGTGTGCATACAACCACCAGTGCAGTCAGCAGTGGTGACGTGTGGGTCAATTTACATACTGCTGATGGCATGGCAGTATGCTAATTGCCTACACGTTACCACTGCTGATTGTAGTGGTCACTTGCTTTCAACTGTACGCCACTGCATCTTAACTGCTGTCATAGACAGCTGGGATATTTATTGGTGTGGTGGGGCCACACCTGCAAAAACACTCAGGGCATTGGAAGCGGGGGTGCCACACCTACAAAAACTCGTATGGTGGCACTATGTTTCTTGCACATGTGTGCAAGCAAACATAAAAATGAATTTAAAAAAAAAAGAAAGGAGAAATGGAGGATCGGGGGTAGGCTAGGGATTTGGGGTATGGGGGTATGGTAGGGAAGGACAGAGGTGAGGAAAGGGGCAGGCTATGGGTGGAGTCTGAAAGTGCTGCCTGGCAGCAAGTGCTGCCTGAGTGCTGTAGAGCATAGGTGAGTTGTAGCCCCTGGCATTGTTGTACGGAATAGTAACAGTTTGCAGCCGTGAGGAGCCAGGCTTTCAGGTTTTGCTTAAAAGCTTGGTGGGTGGGGGACAAGTGAACTGATGGGGGGAGCTTGTTCCATAGGGAGGGTGCTGTGACTGAGAAAGCTCGATTCCCCATGGTGGTGGTGACGCGAGATACTTCTAGCAGTGGGACCCCCCAGAGAGAGTCTTGATCTTTCTGATTAACCATACTATAAGTTTTGTTTGCCTCATTAAATGACAGGGTCACACACTCCTGCCCACTGTCATCAGTTGTGATTTAAAAAAGCTGTGCTGGAGTTTTGCTAGACCTTCTCACCTTCGACTTTCTGATCCCAGTTGAAGCGCAAACCTCAGACAGCATACCAGTCCATATGCCATGTCTTTACTGAGCTTGGGGCAACACTGGATGGTATGAAGATCCCTGTATGTGACGTGAGGGTGATGCACAGATACATCCAGCCCTGCTCTGTGATACTCCTTTAACACAGCAACAAAAACGTTATTCGCCCAGGGTAAAGTCTGTATCAGTCACAGTGTTAATGTGCCTATTTAACTCCACACTGTTTAGGTGGTGATTGAGGCCAGCTCTTAAGCCAAACAAGGAACTCACCGTGTGCTTCTTATCACCAGTGGTTCTCATTAAGGCATAAAACTGTCACAGAATGTCCCCCAGTTACTGAGGGGTTACTGTTTTCAGATCAATATGCCGAGACATGGACTGCATCCAGTCCTGAAAGACATTCACTGCCCACCCTGTCATTTTGTGGGTGTCTGCCTCATTCTTTTTCCTTTCCAGGGCATCTAGCTCTCTGGGACTCAGGAAGACATGGCCGCAGGTGCAGTCTGTATTTGGAACTACGGCTCCTACATCGGCATTCTCTGTCTCTTTTGCTGTTGGTCTGTTATGTGGGGGGTTCTTTTTGCCCATAGTGCTGGTCCACCCACTCAGTTATACTGAGGTTCCCCGACAGAAAATTTCACTGAAATGTTCTTCTGCATGCTACTATTGCTGCTGATGTAGCAGTGGAGATGTGCAGATCGACAGAGTAGGGAAGTGACCTGAAGGGGGCATCCCGTTCGCACTCTTCCTGACTCTCACTGCTACAGAGAGCAACCGTGGATTAATTGAGAATTAAAAAAAAAAAACACAACAAAAGGAAAAGTCAAAGTTCTGGTTTCTCCCTTTGTGCCTTGCAGTTCTGGGTTCGCTCTTCAAGTTTTGCTCTTATCACATAAAACTGTTGAGAACCCATGTTCCATTTTAGAACACTAGTTAACAGGGACATAAATTACATCACACAGTTTTTTTGTATCAAAAGTTTATTCATTTTTCAATTTGTTGGCAAGGAACAAACATACAAAGATAACATAGGAAAAAACACATAGCAGTGTAAATGATAATGTCCAGCTTACTCTGAGCATCAGTTCATCCATTTGAGAAGTATTCAAACCAGTTGTTGTAAATCTCGCAACTGCTGTGTTGCTACAAACATCAGTATCCTTTAACAAAAAGAGAAAGACCTAAATGAGGGACCCAGTGGACTTGCAAAGCAGTGGCCCTACCAGTATTTAGTTATATGATAAGGTGATTAGCAGAAATAGAATTGTTTAGTACAGATCTTACTTCGAGGGTATCTCTTGCATCAGGCCACATCTAAGGAACTATAGCCACCAGACACTACAACCACACAGAAACTTTTCTTGCTAACAGTCTAAAAGTGGGCCATCCACGACATCAGATGCCCAATATCCCTCCCATATAATCGTGGGTGGCCACCACTCTCCTCAGTTCTTTTTCCACTGTCGAACATTGCACGTCGAACTCCACAGAGACACTGCCAGCTTCTATCGACTCCTACATTCCATTTTTATTTTCTCTCACCATAGTTTTATATCAGTTTAGATTCAAAGTGATTTTTCTCCTTCCTTGCATGTCGAAATCTGTTTCTTTGAAACTTTTCCACGTCTGCACCTGTGAGACGCAGATCCCTGAAAAGGACTATCATGAGGCCTGTGTCCATTGCCTAGGCCCAGACCATGACATTAAGGTCTGCGAACTCTGCTGCCTCTTCAACCAGGCTACACAGAGACGATGCCAGAAGGCTTTAGAAACCTTCCTGCTTCAGCAGCAAGTTGCCCGCATCGAGAAGGCGCTCCAGGTGAGATGCTTCTTGATTTCCCCAGCCCTATCTATGGACTTGCATTCTTCCAAGGCCTGGGAGAAGTTGGCCAGGAAGCACAAGCACCGGGCCCAAGAGCAGTCCTCCCCAGCTCGCTTGCAGCGATGATTGTGGTGACCCACACCTTCTCTTCCTCAGTGCTTGTTGCAGCAGCGCCCCCTGCCAGTTTGACTCTGGCATGCTCTGGCTTCTCGGCATCAAGCAACTCCTTGGCCCCACCAGTGGTTCAGCCCCTGCTATTATGGACCCCCTTTCCCTCTTTTCCTCAGAGCATCAGTCATTTCATCGCTCCAGCTCCGGCTCCAGCTGGCGTTGGCACGCCGTTCTTGGCCTTCCCTTCAGTTGGGTCTTAGCCCTCAGGGTTCGGGTCACCCCCAGCGTCACCCAAGATTCCTCCTCAGCTGTTGGCACCTTCCCACTGACCCCCAGACTGAAGAGCTTACTGCAGGTCAGCCACCCTCTCTGTCATCTTTTCCAGCTCCACAGCCACCGCTGGTCCCACGGTTTCCCCAACCGGCAGCACTTGGGGTACTGATGCCAGTCTTGGTGGATTTCCTGATGATACTTTTCTGTCTGTGGGATTTCATGCATCTCCTTGCCCCCTCCTCAGGGGCTGACGCCGTAGGGCCCTTCTATACTTAGCCCCACATCTCCCTACTTTCTGGCACCATGTTCTGCTCATCCTAGGTCCTCGACACCCATGAAGTCTCTCACAGAGCCCCGCAATGAGGACGAGTGCCGTCTGGATCTGATGATGATGATGATGATGATGATGCGGCGGCAGCGACGGCGGCGGCGGCGAGCGGCGGCGGATGACGACGACAGTGACGGGACCATGAGCCCCTTTCATTCAGCCTCTGTTGTATCTTCCTGGGTGAGGCATCCCCTAGCTATACTCCTTGGTCCTCTCTGGATGACCCCTCCTTTGTGGCAGTCATGTACCAGCTCCTGGTTGCCATGAGGTTTGAGGCAGAAGAGCAGGACCCTGCCAGGAGACATCCAATCCATTAGTTAGAGCTACCAGACTCTCCTCCCCTCATTATTCCTCCATTGATGGAGCCCTTTGAGGATGCCACTATGGCTGCCTGGTATTGGCTCAGTATGGTTCCTGCCATGACCAGGAAGGTGGACAAGCTATATTAGGTCCCTGCAGGGAAGCCTTTTGTTGCCAAACAACCACAAGCAGACTCAGTAGTTATAAATGCTGCCCATGACAGGACCAAGAAGCCTAAGCACCTTAGCTCCCTACCCCTGGACAAGGAGTCTTGGTGGCTGGACCTTATTGGCAGAAGGACCTTTACCTCTGCTACCCTGACCATCAAGGTCCTTGACTGTCTCACCCCCATATGGTCAAATTCCAGAACCAGCTCTGGAGACAGGCCAGAGGGGCAGTTCAGGCCTTGCCAGAGGACTCTGTGCATCAGAACACTCCAATCTGGCACCAACATTGGCAAGCACCTTCTGCAGTCCACCTACAATACTGCTGATTCCTCAGCCCAAGAAGCTGCCACAGGCATTTTCCTTTGGAGGCTTTCTTGATTCTGGATCCCCAGCTTTACCTGGGACATCTGGCAGTTTATCCTTAATGCCCCCTTCAAAGGTTATAAACTCTTTGGGATGGATGTGCAGGACATCCTTTTTTATCCAACAGACCTAAGGCTAGACTCTCAGGTCAGTCTGCTCTCTGTATCACACCCAGCCAAAGAGTGCCAAGAGGGTGCCCTTTTTTCAGGCCACCCATAAGCCAAGGCCAGGTACAAAACCACAGCGTAAGTGCAGGGCAGCAACACCCCTGCCTACTCCCTCCTCCACCACTGGAAGGGCTTCCAGAGGATATGGTGTATCTCTGGCTATAGGTGCTACTTCTGCATGAATCCTTGCCCGACCCCCTCCCTCCAGTGGAGCTGCAGGGTGTGGTCATGGTGGTGATGCTTTTTCTTCCACCTGGACAGGTGGAGGACCATCAGTACAGACGCTTGAGTTCTACAGCTCACAGAGCAAGACCACAGCTTAGAATATACCATATAATGGACCCATATTTTTCATTTGTATCATTGGAGTAGTGAAATATCTCATCCTGCTTTTGTAGGCATAATCCCACCAGTAATTTGAGGAGGTAATTCTGTAGTTCAGGGCAGCATGTTTATGCTGCACTTCCAGTGTATGATTAGTGGACAGTTCAACATTTAATTTATCTAGGATTTTTATGTAAGTGCCTTGATTTAGTTCCTTTAAGCTCTTACAAAGTACCCAAATTAAATGATTCCATTGTCCCCCTTCTGATAAGTAGTTAACATCATTAATAATAAATTAGTTCTAGTAAGGAAGGTTTTAAATCGTCTCCCATCCCAAGTAATTAAGACCAAAACTGTAAATAATGAATATGGGCCCGTGGTGGTAACTGGAACTCTTGTTGTAGTGCTAAGAAAAATGTTAACCCCTGCAAATCATACAGTTGGTGGACATAGCAGAGACCTAGCCCATTCCATTGATGCATGATGATATCCACTGTATTGGGGTAGAGTGAATTGTAGGCCATGGCTGTGAACTACTCAGTGAGGGCAATGGGAAAATACTTTTTCCCAGCTATTCTCCATTGCTTCGGTGTTATAGCCGTGTATTGAGAAAAATGATGCAATGGAATGGAACTAACTGGATGGGCAAATAAAAATGTGTCTAGGTTATAAAAGTCATTAACGTGACTTCGGTTTCTTTCCAGTAGGAGTGATACTATGTGGAAAGCCAAGAACAAACAAGACAAAGCTGAGCTGCCACACAGTACAGCTGTAAATTAGGTAAATTAAACCCTCCTCTGTCTTGGGACAGTTGTAGTATTGGGTATTTTATTCGGGGCCGTCCCCTCCCCAAAGAAACCATGAGATGATCTTATTCCAGTGTTGAAAATAGCTTGGTTCCTGGACTAAGGGCAGTGTCTGCAAGAAATACAAACTCCTAGGAAAAATGTTTTGACTATCTGTTCCTACTCTGCCTAGAAGGAATAAGGGGAGGTGGTTCCATTGTGTCAGGTCCTCCTCTATTTTCCAGGTAAGGAGTCTGTAGTTTAAGAGTTCCTTATGACCAGGATTGTCTGTTAATTGTATTCACAGATAATTAATCGCCCCTGCATTCCAACATATCGGTAAGCAGTTGTTTGTGTTTAGGGAGGGAATGCAATTAGATGTCAGGGCTTCAGTTTTTGAAATATTCAGTTTGAATCCTAATAAGTGTCCAAACTTATCTAAAAGGTGCAAGACCTTAGGAATGGAGGTCTCTGAGGAGGTGAGTGTTAAAATAATATCATCAGCAAATAAAGCTACTTGATAGTCCCCCAGTCACCAGTGGAACCCCCTCCACATCTGCGGCTAAGCAAACCAACTGCACTAAGGGTTCTTTGTAAAGCACAAACAATAAGGGTGAAAGTGGGCACCATTGCCTGGCACCTCTTGATAGGTCAGTGTGGTCTGCCAAACCCTCATTAATTTGAATGTAGGCCTGTGGGGCAGCATAAACAGATCAAAATTGCTCAGTGGCAGTGAGCTCTAAGGGAAATCCAAAGTCTGACAGGGTATCCCCCAAAAATTCCCTGGACTCCCAGTCAAATGCTTTCTCAGCATCCAAACTAAGACTACTAATGGAAGTGTTCTCTGTAGGGTAGAATCTATTAGGCGTAATGTGTGCTGAACATTGTCATGTGTTCGCCGCTGCTGAATGAATCCTGCCTGGTCGTTATTTATAATTTGAAGCTGTAAGAAATCCAGCCTACTAGCACAGATTCCTGTAAATAATTTATAATCTAAATTTAAAATCGAAATAGGATGATATGAGGTTGGATGGGGGAGGGTCTTTCTATGGTTTGGGGATTACCAATATCATGCCATACCTCCATGTAGGGAGTAGCATGTCTCCTTCTTGAATACTGCTAAAGGTATGGAGCAATATCAGGGAGAGATCCTCAGAAAATGTTTTTACAAAACTTGGTTGGATAGCCATCTGGGCTGGGGCATTTGTGAGTTTTAGCATGGGGGATTGCTACTTGAAGTTCCTCTAAAGAAATGGGGGCAAGCAATGTAGTTTGTTGCTCCTTGGTCAATTAAGTTAGTCGCAGTGCTGTTAAGTAAGCATTCACTTAGTTCCAATCAGGAGCAGCTTCCTGAGTATATAACTACTTATAATTTGTTGCCATAATTTGCCTGAGGCCTTTGTGTTCCTTAAGCAAAGCTCCTGAAACTGGATTTTATAGCTGAAGCACACATGCCTGTTTCTTCCAGGCCCTGAGCTGTCTAGCCAATCTTCAGGCCCCCTTGTGAGTCCCCTTCATAACAATATTGCCTCAGATAACACAGCTGGGTAAGAAAACAGAAAAACAGTCAACTGCTTCAGGAGGACATGTGCTCCTCACCACAGGCCCACACCGCTGACTGTGGCACTCTCCGTCTGAAGCACCAGCTGAGTCACTGATGGAGGTAGTGCCCCCTCCTAATGATCACACCCTGGGGGGTAAGCCAAGGTTTATAAAAAGGAGAGGTAAGTCTCAGGGGAGGCAGGTGGTGGGGCTGGGTGAGTTGATAGGACCAGTGGGGGCCAGTTGCCCAAGGGGAAAAAGCATGCTAAATTAAAAAAAAAGGCATGCTCGACTTCACTGTCCTTGCCCTCCCATTTGTGCTTCTATTGGGAACAATTTGAACTTTAATATACAGTATTTTGTGGATAAATTAGAATACTTAAGCTATGGGTAACAGTTAGTGTACAGTACTGTAGTCATGTAAAATATTTACATAAAGAGCTGGTCAACAGGTAGTCAGTTAACTGAGCTTTTGCGAGAAAATGAGAAGGGGTAGAATGTAGAAGCTGGCCCTGTGGTGCTGAGGGTTCAGGCATTGGATGCCACACCTCGTGCCATGCTGGCAACCCAGGTTCGGAAGCGAGCCTGGATTGCTGGGGGTCGGCAGGGGAGGGGAGAGATCGAGCGTCTGAAGGGCTGCTCTCTCTTCCCGGGGAGGGTTGTAGGGGATCTGCCGCTCTTGAGCGGTCCCTGGCGGCGGTTGGTGGCACACAATGATGCGGTGCTTGCGTCAGCGGGGGGGGTGGAGTTACGGCATAATGTTGCCTTGCTTAGCCACACTCCACAGGTGCCGGGCAACATTAAGCAGCTAAGAAAATTCCCCACTCCCGGGGATAGGCGACGGCACCTCGGGCCCCACGTCCACACTCCCAGCGCCGGATACATTCTCCTCTCCAGGGCCAACTCATGGCTCGACACTCTATACTATAGAAAGAGCACCCTGGGGGGATAGGGTAGTCCTTCCTCCGGCGGGGGGGTTTAGATCCAGGGGTTGTGTTGGGTTACATGAGGGAGGGGACTTAGGTGGTGTCAGGCAGGAAGTAGAGAGGTGGCCCCCCAAGGGTGCCAGAAAGAATTCCCCAGGGCCCAAGTGGTAGCAGAAAAAGAATTAGAAAATAAAAAAAAAAAAAAAAGAATGTAGGCCAGAGGGGAGGGAGTTTCAGAAGTGGGGGCAGCAATGTAGAAGGTCTTAAATACTTTTAAAAATATATCACACAGCACCCACTCACTTTGGTCTGTAAAATTTCCGCGTGTCCCACCTCCCAGTGCTTTTGCTATGAGAAATTGTCACCACCCAGTCCTCTGTGCGAGTACAAAAGGAAGTGGTCTGCAGAACAGAAGAGCCCTAACAAGAGGTGACTGTTTATGCCATTAGCCTGGAGTGGTTTAGGTAGGGTTTTGTAGCGTAAACGGAGCTGTGTTTTTTGTTTTGTTTTCTTGGCCCCTTGGAGGACCTGCTTGTGGCTGGGCTGTAAAAGAGCAGTTAAAATATGGTACAACATTTCCGTGAGTTGTTAGTAACAGTTTCAGAACATTTTATTGAAACCACATAGCTATGTTATGACCCATGTTAATTAATGCCCCCACCTCCACTGTAAATAATCCCCGGCACTCAGTCATTCTTCCTCTTCTTGGTCTGTAATTTGCATAAAAATGGCTCCCTGTATCTGCTTCTCAAGATTTATGGTGGTCAATGATGCAGATACGCTTCCCTTTTTTGGCTTTATCTGTGTGAAACCTTTTTCTCATTTGATCAGGAGGGAAGGAGTTACTTTAACAAACTGCTGTGTGGCAGAGTAGACGGAAACTTGATCAAGTGGGAAGAGGCAGTGGCAAGAATGACTGAGCTCTGCTGGGGGCTGCAGTCAGTCTGCTTGGCACTTCAGCCCTTTGGTAGGAACAAAGGTTATAAAAGCAGCCTAGACGCTATCATTCAGGCCTGTCTAACTGCAAGACCTGGACTACACATGTAGCTCTCATTAGAAAAATACAGTAGCAAACTACAGGCAAGCCTTATCCAGCCACTAGTCTCTTAGGGTGGGTCAAAAAAAAAGAATACAGACAGACCTTGCCTATACCTACCTGCCTACATTCAATGCTTGACATTCACCCCCAACCCTGAACTCTGAAGCATTTTTTTTATCTTTAAAACATTTTCCCAGGAAAGGTCCACTGATCTAAAAATAGCTTGTTTCCATGGTTGTTCTGCTGCAAGGGGTGCTGGGGAAAATGCAATGACAATACAGCAATATAATACTGTACAATGTACTGAAAACAGAAGGAATGACATGAGAAAAAACAAGGCAAGTTTGTGAAGCACCTCTCACCAATGCCAAAAGACATGGGTCTAAGCCCTGGTCAGAATAGTTGTTAAATAAAAGGGACTTGGCTGATCTGGCCTTTGCACGAAAGGCCCTTTATTCCTGGAGGTACTGTAGGAGTTCTTATGTTTTAAGGCATGCGGTGTCCCTACCCAAGGTGGTTCCTTTCATAATAATGATTTGGAGGTACAGCCCCTTGGGAAATGTAATATATGTACAGGTGTGCTTGTTGCCATATCCGTAGGGGTGCAGGATATTTGATGCAAGCTGAGCAGCTGCAAATATGAACATACAAATTTGTCTGCAGAAGTAGGCCTTCTGGTCTATCGAGTCTTCTCATTGTGCGGAGCGTTCAGCTTTGCTCAGGCTGATGTCCCCCTCCCCCCTCCCCAATCATTTCATCCCTATCCTCTTCCCCTCGCCGGATCTTAATCCTCCCCCAGTACCTATCCCAGCCCCTCTTGAAGCTACCCACCATCCTTGCTCAGATCACCTCTTCTGGCAATGCATTCCAGTTGGTCACCACCCTTGGTTGTAGTGAGCCCGGAGGCTGGGCAGTTTCTTTGCTGCATGGCAGCTGGTGTTAATACTTCGTGAAACATGCAGTCCCTCATTTATCTTTAAGTCTTTAGTGCATCCCTTAGCACTGTTGAATCTCTGTTCACCAGCATTATGCCATGTGAGTCCAGGAACACAGACCTCAGGTTTCAGTGAAATATAAGGTTTATTTGGAAGTTGAGCACAAATGGCCTTTAGAGGTGATCAGAAGAGTCAGATAGTACAGTATATAGTAGATATTCGGAGGTACCCTCTCTGCATAAAGGTCATTTAGCTAGTAGCGGACCTGAGAGTCCTCACTACTTCTTATGGGCTACAACTTGCTGCTTCATAGTGACTGCAGACATCCCTTCTAAATGTCAGGGAAAAAACTCTACCTTTTGCTCAGAGTGAATGTTGGACCCATTCCTTCACCATGCATCTAGTTAAGGAACTAAGTGAGAATCACCACTCCTGCTGAGGGCTACAGCTTGCAGCTTCAGTGGCAATATCAAAAGCCTTGGCAGGACTTGAACTCAGATAATCTCATTTAGCTATGCTGTACCTTTATTACTTATAAGTAGTGTCATGTTACACATCTCTCCGGCCTGGATACTGGAGAATACATAAAGCTCCAGTCTTTCTGGGATATGGGCACCATTAAGTGCAGTAGTCTCAGAGATTTCTACTTTTGTTTTGCGCAGACTATGTGAAATTGCATCTGACTCCGGAGTTCCTTTGTGTGGTGCTGATAGCACCTGGCATCTCCCTTCTTTCCCAGCTCACATGCACTGTGCTTTTGGCCATTTAACTGTTACTTCATCTTAGTGGTAGGACTCAAACCTTTACCCACCTTACAGTATAGCTTTCCTGATAGGGGCCAATGTTATACATGTGGATTTACCTCATGGTCTCCTTTCATAGTCTGTAGATCCATACATGCCACATGACAACCCTGGTTTTTGTGGATGTAGCTTGTGGACATCTTCCTCACCTGAGATCCTTATAGTGCCCTCAGGGCAGCACTGTCCTAAGATATCTTATGGGCTTAGGCTATTAAACAGTTACAGAATATACGGATATCTTATGGACTTAGGCTATTAAACAGTTACAGAATATACGGGAGCTTCTGGTTCCTGGGCAGCTAATCTTCATCCCCAGTTCACTGGACAGGTGAAGTTTATTGAAAACTCGAAAGTCATTTGAGGAGCTTTGAACATGTGTGTGACCTCCTGCTAACATGTTACCATACAGGGAGATACTGACCACACCTCTGCATCCCTGTTCAACAGGTCACTGGATACAGGAGAGATTCCAGAGGACTGGAGGAGGGCCAATGTGGTCCCTCTCTACAAAAGTGGGAGCAGAAAAGAGGCTGGTAACTATAGCCCCGTCAGTCGGTGGTGGGGAAAATGATGGAATCAATACTAAAAGAAAGGTCAGTGGAGCACCGTGAAGTCAGTGGAGCACAGGATCCAAGGCAGCATGGATTTACAACAGGAAAATCATGTCAAACAAATCTGATAGATTTCTTTGACTGGATGACCAGAGAGGTGGATCAGGGGAGAGCAGTGGATGTGGCCTACCTTGACTTCGGCAAGGCATTTGACACTGTCCCACATAGGAGACTGGTGAATAAGCTGGATAGCCTGGGATTGGGTCACGAGGTGGTGAACTGGGTTAGAAATTGGTTGAGGGACAGAACATAGAGGGTGGTGGTAAACAGAATTAAAACCAAGGTAGGGAAGGTGACCACTGGGGTGCCACGTGGATCAGTTCTTGGGCCAGTACGTTTTAAAGCCTTCATCAGTGACATTGTGGAGGGGCTGAAGGGGAAGGTATGCCTCTTTGAAGATGACACCAAGATCTGCAATAGGGTAGACAGTCCAGGAGGAGTGGAGAAAATGAGAAGCAACCTAGCTAAGCTGGAAGAATGGTCCAAAGTGTGGCAGCTAAGATTAAATGTGAAAAAGTGCAAAATCATGCACGTGGGGCACAGGAAACCAGAGGAGGATTACATGATGGGGGGAGTTGTTAGAGGTCACATAACAGGAAAGAGATCTAGGAGTGATCGTATCCGATGACCTAAAGGTGGTCAAACAATGTGCCAAGGTGGTGGGGAGCCAATGGAATACTGGGGTGCATAGGGTCCTTAGGGAGAGGTATCACCAGCAGAAGAAAGGAGGAGGTAGTGGTGGTGCCACTGTACAGGTCCTTGGCGAGGTCTCATTTAGAGTACTGTATCCAATTCTGGAGGCCACGTCTCCGAAAGGACATAGATAAGGTAGAGACTGTTCAGAGAAGGGCAGCAAAAATGGTACAGGGCCTACAACAGAAATCATACAAGGAAAGATTGGAGCAACTCAGTATGTGCTATGGAGGAGAGAGAGTGGGGGTGACATGACTGAGACCTTCCAGTACCTAAAGGGAATGAATAAGGTATAGCAGGGCAGCATCTTTCAGATGAAAAGATTCTCTAGAACAGGGGGTCTTGACATAAGACTAGAAGGAAGTAGACTAAAGGGCAATGTGAGAAAGTACTTCTTCCCGAAATGGGTAGCGGGGGCATGGAACAGCCTACCATTAGAGGTGGTGGGGGCATTGAAGACTGCATGGGATAGACATAGGAGAACCCTGGAGGTTCAGAAAAGGAGAGGAGATGATGCCATAGATCAAGTAGGATCTGAGGCATTTTTTTGTAGGTAGGGGAAAAAAAAAAGGGCAGACTTTATGGGTCTGGCAGGCTTTAAGTCCGAATTCCATTTTTAGCTCCTCAATATTAATTGGACCTGTTAAATGCATTGAATAGCCATTTAAATGCGTAGATCTGGTTCCGTAGGACAGTGATCCAACTGGCACTTCATGTCCTGAATGTTTTAGTGATTAACAGCTGTTGGTAGGTGTTTACTACAGTGTCAGTGAAGCACACAATCACTCTTAATCATTTACAGTCACTAATCTGATCAAGACAATGGAGTCCCAGTGAGTACCTTAATACAATAACCCAATTTTAACAATAGCTGGACTGGGTGGAAATGGGTTGACTAGGTGCGCAAGTCGGCCCTTATCTGCCATTAGATTCTATGTTTCTTTTCTATGTAATGCAAATGTTTTGTTTTTCCAATGGAAAATGTAAAAGCTCATTTAAATGCATAACCTGCTTAAATGCATACTCAGAGCCGGCACATAAGGCATGTATTGTCTTTACCCAGCAACAAGATTCTCTTTTTGTCCCTCTCCTACCAATAACAAAAAAGTGACAACAGCAAGTGTATATTATAACTGACCCTAACATTGGTGCTTCCTTTACAGAACCACCTATTGCCTCCTACCGCCGGCCACCTAACCTGCGGAATCTCCTGGTTAAAAGCAGCCTACCCACTCCTAACAGTTCCTCCCCCCCCAGGTACCAAACCTTGCAACAGGGCTCGCTGCTACACCTGCAAATTTATTTCCAGTGTGACTGAGATTCGGGGGCCTACAGGTGTTTTTCACATCACCAAGGAGTTCTCATGCACCTCCACTAATGGTGTGTTGTATTCTTTGCAGGAAGTGTACAGCTATTTACATCGGAAAAACTGGTAGGCGCCTTGCTGACCGTTTCAGGAACATTACAGAGCAGTCAGGAATGGTGAAACTGCTAAACCCATTGTATCCCACTTTATCTCCAGGGACCACAATGTCAATGACCTTTCTGTTTGTGTCCTTCAGCAGGGCTTCTGGGATCCTGACCATAGAAAACATGGAAGCCAAGCTGATCATCCGCTTTGGCTCCCAGCAGCCTCTGGTTTAAATGATAGACTTATTTTCCACTAACATCTTTCAGCCATCCTTTTTTCCCTAAAGTCAATTTGTTTTTGTACTCATTTATTTTTCATTTTCACCATATGTCTCCATTTCTGTCTCCTTCCACACATTTGTCACCTTTCAGCCTTCTTACAAGGCCCTGTTAATTAGTCTCCACCTGGGAACTTCCCAGCTCTTTCTCTCCCATTATGCTTTATCTTTCCCATCATCACCTTTTTGTTTCTCAGATTCTCTCTTAATCTTACCATTTATCACTTCTTCTCCTTAGCCTCCCTTCTTCTTTCTCCACATGTATATCTCTCATTTTACCTCTCCTCTACACTAACTTGTTTTTTCTCTTTTAGACATTTCCTGAAGAAGACCTAAGGTCGAAACGTAGATTTTTAACTCTATTTTCTATTTTCTGCGTGCATTTAATATAACCATTTTGTTTTGCTTTTAGACCACATGCTGACGCAGCGCCTTGTTTTTGTTTTTTGTATATTATTTATATCTATACACGTACATACAGTACGTAGTGCATAGCATTCTGGCTGTAAGATACCCAATCAAAAGTAGCAGCCCACCGAGTTCTAAAAATAATTAGAAGTGGGAGAGTTATCTTTATCAGTCTAAAAATACCAATTTTGCTAATAATTTACTTTAGCATTTTGTTCAGTAAAGATCTTGCAACTTATATTTTTGTTTACTATAAGACTTATCTAATAGCTAAATACTTTTTTAAATTATGTTTACCAATAGTTTGCTTTAGCAAGAGTCCCTCTGCTAGGAGGAATGGTTATCAGGAAGGATGGAAGCTGAATTTGTGTGTTGCCAGGGATACGTGATGTATGCCATCCTGCCAGCAGAGAGTAGAGGGGTTACAGCTGCAGATGATGTGTGCAGGTTGCTGCACTTGACAGGCATGGTCTAAAACTGCAGCTGTCTGTAACATGGGGGCACATGGATGAAGGGTGGCAGCTATGAGGGACTCTGTGGGATAGGTGGGAGGCTAGGGCCCAGGACACTGGGAGTGACGTACATCTGCTGTACTTCTAGGACAGGGCTGTACACACTATCCTGCCTGTGTGTCGGAAGAGACATCTGCGGACACTATGGGCTGGTTGACACCTCAAGAGGTATATTGTGAGACTTGAGTAGCAGTTGAAGACACCATGCGGTTTCAAGGAAGTGAGCTGAAAGCTGAGAAGGAAAGGGGGATAAGTGGCTAGGGAATGGGATGTTGATTGGTACATGCAGGGAAGGAGTGGACAGGGACTGTGATCTCCAGTGGGAGAAACGGGGGATGGGTCATAGTGGAAAAAGGGTAGACGGCATGTTCATACCGGAAACTGAAACACAGTTATGCGCTCACAAAATTGAGTCACTACCACAGAGGAAGAAAACCAAACTGAAGAAATCATAAAAATGGGCACAGACCAGTGCGTGTGTGTGTGTGTGTGTGGGGGGTTGCACTCAAATGCTTATTGAGCTTACAGCAGTATACTCTGGTGCTTTGGGGACTCCTGATGAATTATTAAGTTACAAACATGAAATGCCAAGGTATAGTGTTGCCAGCTAAGTAGAAACCAGAATCTGATGGCAGATGAGGATTGCGTGACCCATCCAGTCTGCCCATTTCTCCCAACCTACACTATCATTGCTGACCGTGCCTGATCTACAGCTCTTTCTCCCTCCAATGTTCCTTTCCACTCTGATTCCCTTGCGCTTATCCCAGGCATTCATGAACACCACCACTGGTTTTGCCCCCACCGCCTCCTCTGGAAGGCTGTTCCAGGAATCCACCACTCTTTCTGTGAAGGAGTACTTCCTCACATCTCTCCTGAATCTACCTCCCTCCAGCTTCATAGTATATCCCATTGTTCTTGAGCACCTTTTCTTCTGAAAATACTTACCTCCTGTACCTTATTTACCCCTGTGAGGTATTAAAGGTCTCTGTCATATCCCACCTGTCTCTCCTCTGTTCCAGGGTATACCTCTTGTGGTCCTTTATGCTCTCCTTGTAGGGCATTTGATGCAGACCCTGCACCAATTTAGTTGCCCTCATCTGGACTGACTCCACCCTGTCTGTGTCCTTCTGGAGATGTGGTCTCCAGAACTGGACACAGTACTCGGGGGGTCTCTTACCAGGGATCTGTACAGAGGAAACATCACCTCCCTCTTTCTGCTGGTGATACCCCTCTCTATGCACCAAGCATCCCACAAGACCTCTCTGCTGCCTTATCGCACTGCCTGACCACCTTTAGGTCATCCAATATGATTACCCCCAGGTCTCTTTCCTGCTTGGTGGTCGTCAGTACCACTCCACCCATTTTGTACTCTGCACCTGCATTTGTGTACCTCTGGTGCATTTTTTGCACTTTTTCCATTGAAACCCAACTGTTGAACCCTTGACCACTCCTCTAGTTTTCTCCAGTCTCTGCTTATAATAGCTTTATTTTTATAGTGCCTTTCTACAGCCAAGGTGCTGTACAGCTTTAAGAACAAGTAAAATCTGATAAAATGCTTAACGTTCATATAAAGCAGGTCATACAGTTACTCCTGATAGGCAAGATGCCATAAGTGGGTCTTCAAGGCCTTCTTAAAACTCTCCACAGTCATGCACTCATATATTTGATGAGGTAGGGAATGCCACAGGGTCGGGTCCGCATACATAAAAGCACAGGCCCCTGATGTTTTAAAGCGTACCCTGGGAATTTCTAACAGCCCCTCGTCAGATGAGCGGAGCAGTTGTCCGGGGCAGTAAGGCAGCAGAAGCTCTTGCAGATAGCTCGGGCCCTGTCCGTGCAGGTCTTAAAGGTCAGAAGTTTGACCTTTTAGGTGATCTGCCACTGAATCGGCAACCAGTGCAGTTCACGTTATCCTTTCCATACCCCGAGTGTTCACCCTTTTGCAGATTTTGGTGTCATCCTCAAAGAGGCAGACCTTCCCTTCCAGCTCCTCTGCAGTGTCACTTAGAAAGATATTAACAAACACTGGTCCCAGCACTGATCCCTGAGGCACCCCACTGGTCACCCCCACTTCCTAGTAGTGAGCTCCATTGATCTCCACCCTCTGTCACCTATCCCCAAACCAATTTCTTATCCAATTTACCACCTTCGGACCCACTCCTAAGCTACCCAGTTTGCTTACTAATCTCCAATGTGAAATGGTGTTGAAAGTCTTACTGAAATTTAGGTAGGCCATGTCTACCACTCCACCTCGATCTAAATTGTTTGTCTCCCAGTCAAAGAAATCTATCAGATTTGTTTGAGATGCCCTCCTTCCTGTGAAACCATGCTGTCTTGGGTCTTGTTACCCAATGTATTCAAGATATTTCACACTCCTTTCCTTCAGCAGTGATTCCATTAACTTTCCCACCACTGATGTCCGACTGAATGGCCTATATTTGCCAGCTGTCTCCTTGCTGACACTTTTGTGTAGTGGATCTACATCTGCCCTCCTCCAGTCCTCCGGAACCACTCCTGTTTTCAGAGAGCTGTTAAATAGAACTGTCAGAGGTACAGACAGTATTTCCATAAGCTCCGTCAATACCCTTGGATGTACCCTATCTGGCCCCATCGCTTTGTCCATCTTCAGATTAGCAAGTCCCTTCAGTAGTCTCCCCTCTCAAGCATTTGTTCAGGATATCTGCCTTTTCCTGACCCTCCCCTCTGCACAGTACCCCTTTCTTCCCTTTTTAACCTTACAGTCCTACTCCAGTTTTCCTCTTTTCACCGACGTACCTAAAAAATGTTTTGTCCCCTTTTGTTACCTCCTGGACTATTCTCTTTTCAGCTTGCACCTTTGCGTTCCTTACTGCCTTCCCTGCTTCTCTGTTTCGCCTGATAAAGTTCCCTATCTTCCACCCTCTGTGTCTCCTTATACCTTCTGAATGCTGCTCTTTTAGCCTTTACCCTTTCAGCTACCTCTTTCGAGAACCATAGTGGTCTCTTTTTCCTCTTGCTTTTGCTCACGTGTTTGACACAGAGGTTTGTTGCCTTTGCTATGCTATCTTTTATCTTCCCACTCCACCCAGGCCACCCCCCCCACCAGATCTTCCCTGAGGCATTCATATTTCTTTATAATATCTGCCCTTCTAAAGTCTAGGACCCTCGCCCTTGTGAGGTTCGATTCTGTAGCCGTCCTTAAATTGAACTACACCATACTGTGATCACTGGTCCCCAAGTGGCCTCCCACCTTGATGTCTGCAGCACTGTACCTATTAGTGAGTACCAGGTCCAGTATTGCCCCATCACGAGTGGGTCCACTGACCAGCTGCCTGAGGAACACCACCTGCAGAGAGCCCAGGATATCCCTGCTTCTAGCTGAAGCTGCAGCTGGGATTCTCCAATCTACATCAGGCAGGTTGAAGTCCCCTACCAGCAGCACCTCCCCCTTTTCTGCCATCTTGTCAGTGGCTTGCATCAGTACCTCATCTAATTCCTCACCCTGTACTGGAGGTCTGTGGATCACTCCCAGCTGAACAGTGGCTCCATTCCCCATCTCCAGGGTGACCAACAGTATCTCTTCCTCCTCATGTATTCCATGTAGCTCCATCACTTTTATGCCTTCCCTCACATAAAGCACCACACCCTCTCATTTCCATCCCACCTGTTCCTTCCTGAACAAAGTATAACCTGGTATAGCCACATCCCAGTCATGGTTTTCAGTGCACCATGACTCTGTAATGGCTACAGTATCCAGGTTGGACTCTGCCATGATGGCCTCTAGGTCCGGAATCTTATTTCATTGACTTGTAGCTTTCGCACACATGGCCTTCTAGATTTTGTTTCCACTCTACTTTTTACTACATTTTTTGCTTTTTGCCGTCCCCCCAATAAACACTTTGGTTTGGCTGCATGTTTATAAGGGGAGGGGGGGGCATCACCACCACCGGACACCAGCAACAGATATCAGCTTATGACTGGCCAGGCTGTGGGTGTCAGCAGGTGACTATGGCTAGTGGAGGCAGTCCTAGCAGCAGAACAGCTGACGAGCCAAGGAAGAGGAAAGAATATACCAAGCGGAGTGGCATGACTGTAGTACAGTAGTCATTGGCAGCTTTATATGAAAGTGGGTGAGATGGAAGGAATATTGCTGAACCAGGGTGGTATCTCAGGAGAGGTGGGTTTGACTACCTGAAGGATGAGTTGAATGAGTGCTATCCAAGGCCAAGCAACACAGCTAAGGGGGAGGAGAAGGCTGTCATTGTTAATGCTGGTACACACCATGAATAACATAGGGTGAATACATTCCGTTGGCTTGGAGAGATCATTTATGGAATTAAAGATGATCCTTAAGGGAATGATATCCAGTGCCATCTTTTCTGAGGCCCAGACTTAGTGGCACTCACAGAGACTAGATAGAGGTAGAATATGACTGAGACATCTGAATAGAGGGTGAAAGCCTTTTGAGAACTGATAGGCCTTTAAGGAAATGGGTTGTGATATCTGTGTTCATAAGGGAGAGAGTTACTCTGGAGGACAAGGAGGATATCAGGGGGGTAGAGCCACAGAGTACATCTTGGTTGGGTTAGGGAAAACAGGACAAAAGAGTCACTTTCCAAGTGTGCTGGAGGCCCTAGTGAAGCATGATGCCCAGCAAGTTGAGGGAATTACTAGACCAGACAGATCAGATCTAGAGGTGATTCTTGGGAACTTCAGTTTCCTGGGCATAGATTGGCATCTTCAGAAGGGTAATGTCAGGACTCAGGCTGAGTTTCTGTTCACTTTCAAGGACTACTTCCTAGAAATTGATATCAAGCAAGGGACTAGGTTTGAAGCCATTCTTGGCCTTGTTCTTAGCAGTGGGGATGAGATCATCTTCAGTGTGAATATCCAGGAACCAAGTAGAGGCACAATTGGTAACCTTCTTCCTGGCGAGAGGGCCTCAGTCAACAGTACCCAGAACTTTAGAAAGATAGACTTTGCCAAGATGAGGGATCTGGTGACCTAGGGTATGGAGAAACTGCTTGAGACTGGTAATGCAGCACACTGTGTACTTTGTTGAAGAAGACGCTTAAAACAGCTGTGAGGCCTACATTCCTGTAAGCAGTAAGTGAGAAGAAACCCAGAAGTGATTCCCTGGCTCAACAGAGACCTATGGCAATGGCATGTGCACAGATACATACACACACACAAACACAGAGGAGAAGGCCTATAACTGCTGGAAAGAGTTATGCCTCCAGGAAAGCAGTGACTACAGAGAAGCACTGAGGGACTGTTGAGAATAGAATTAAGAAAGCCAGAGGTCTGGAAACCAGGATAGTAGGAGCTGTAGATAAAATCAGTGTCTTCTTCCAGTAGGAGGAAAATGAAAGAGGGAATTGGGCACTAAAAAAATTGGAAGGGGGGAAACTAGAATCTAAGCCGGGGTGATGGATAAGATGCTGAATCAATACTTAAATTTGTTATTTAGCAAAGGGCTTGGTGGAGGGGAAGCACTTATTTGGAAGGCCCATGACATCAAGGGAAATTCTGTGCAATCTGTGGACATCATGTCCACCTTTGTGACAGGCTACCTTAGAAAAATTAAGCCAGTTAAAATTCCAAAAGTCATATTGGATACACCTGGTTCACAGTTGCCCAGAAGAAACAATTGCGATAATCTTTCATGAGTCTGTTTATATAGGTGTGGTACCAGAGGGTTGAAATATGCCAGTGTTGCTCCTTTTTTCGAGATGGGGTAAGAGCACCCCTAAGGAAATATAGATCAGTCAGACAGCCTGACATCAGTGTTGGGCATGGCTCTGGAATCCATTACCAGTGACAGAATAATAGATCACTTGATGGAGGCCAAGGTGCTTGCCCCCTTGCAGCATGGTGTTTTGAGGGGCAGATCATACCAGACCAACCAGATCAGACTTTGTGTCTATCTGTCACACTCTCCCCCTTCCCCTTTCTGCCTGCCACTTCTGGCTTCTCATAATCCCTGTCCCCTTACCTTATAGCCCAATCCTTCCTCTGGACGCCTGCAGAAAAACCCGCAACCCCCAGGGCACAGACTGCAGCAGACCTAAGATACGGACATTCATTCAGCAGAGGTGCAACCAACTGCTGTTACCACTGCTGCTTCCAACAGTGGCTGCCATCCACCGCCTCCCACCTACCCACCCTAGGTGGTCGATCTCTTTAGGTTCCTAAGGTCACATGACCTGCCGATTCTATCACCCCACTCTCCTAGCTGCATTCTATCACAAATTACCACTATTGGCCACTAAATCTCCTATCTTCCTCCTTCAAAACTGAAATAGCTATCCTTCACAGCCCTTGACTGTCCCCACCCCCTCTTTCTAGTTCTCTCCCTCTGAACATCCTTGTTGTGGCCCTTCTTCCCACACTCATCTACCCCCGACATTTGCCAGCCTCTCAGCCCCATACCCACTGCCTCCCTCTAATCTTACCTTTGTGGCCCTCCACCACCCACTCCTCCCTTTGCATAGTTCCTCTACCCCTCCTTGGACACCCTCATACTCACCCCTCTTCTGCTTCTTATCCCCCTCTCCTTCCCTCACCCACCCATACCTCCCCACACCCAGGCCTCATCCCAGCCCCCCTACTGAAACACATCTCCCTCCTTACCTCACGTCATAGCTCCCCCAGAGTCCCCTACCCTCTCTCGCTCCCCTTCCTCACCTGTAAACATTTCCTGCCTTCCATCCTCCTCCTTCTCTCAGGTGACGTGGAACCCAGTCCTGGCCCATCCTCTCCCAATCACAACTCCACTCCCCACAAAGGTCTTTGAGTCTACCACATTAATGCCCATAGTCTTCTCCAACACCTTGACTAGTTAAACGTCTGGCTATCTCAACACCCCCTGGATGTACTCTGCATCTCTAAATCGTGTCTCCCTTCCCATGTTCCCTACTGGGCTTCAACATCTTCCATCAGGACTGCGGAAGGAGGGGCAGAAGCATTACCATGTACATCCAAAGCTCTATCCTCTGTTCTGTCATCTACTACAAAGCTGCACTGACATCCTATGAAGTTTGCCGCCCACCTAGCTCTCCCATTCACAGCCCACATCTTTATTTGTGTCCTCTATGCCTTCCCTAGACTCACCCATGTGTCTCTCACCTCCTGCATTAACATCATCACCTCCCTCTCCTCAACAGGTGAGCTACTGATGCTGGGAGACTTCAACGTTAACTGGCTCTCTCCCTCCTCCAGTTTCACAAGGCACTCTATCGAAGCTCTCAACCTTACCCAGCTAATCTCCAATCATACTTGTCTCAACCCCCGCTCTTCCAACCACACCCTTCTTGATTGTATCCTCCTCTCTCATCCCTATCGCATCTCAACAGCCAGAGTCGTACCTGACACAGTGAGTGACCACTGCATTACATACTGCATCAGACAGGCTCACCTCCCCCACTCACCCCCAAATACATTATCTACCATGCACTCAAGCTCCCTGACCTCCTTCTTTCTGACCTCGACTCCACTGACTGGACTCCTGTTCTTTCAGTCACTAATGTCGACATCACCCTACAACACTTCTATTCCATCCTGACCTCGCTTTGGGACGTCATGCTGCCCTCCGCACATCCCAGGTAAGGCTGTGCCATCGCCTTTGGATCACCCCTGATATCCTTTTCCTTTGTAAAGCTAGAGACCATGCCTGGTCCTTCTGCAAAGCCTGTGGCTCTTTCTCCAGCCTTCTTGAATAACGCACATTCAGGAACAAGTGCACCAAAGCAATTCTCCAAGCCAAATCAAACCACTTCAGATCTCACCTCTCCTGTAACCCCGACCCATCCTCCTTCTGGTCTACGATCAAGTTCCTCATCAACTCACCACCTACTGTACCCTCACTGAAAATGATGCACCTATCTCTGACCCCTCAACAGTGGCATCCATTTTCAACAAATATTTCACATCCTGCGTGCTCCCTGACTTACCCTCCCCCACATTCCCCATTTCCATTCTGCAGGCTTTGACTTCTCCCCCATCTCCTCCTTGGAGGTCTGTCATGCCCTAACCTCCTTAAATACCACCAGATCGAGCCCTGATTGCCTCCACCCCTTACTCCTGTGCCTCTCTGCCCCAGCTATCACCAATCCCCTCACCCATATCCTCAATCTCTTCTTATCCACCAACTCAGTCCCCACACCATGGGAACTTACAAAGGTAATCTCCCTCTCTAAGGGTGGTGATTCTTTGCCTCCGAACAACTACTGGACTGTCTCCCTCCTTCCCCCACTCGCCAAACTCCAAAAGTCTCTGATCCTTTCCAGGTTGTCGGACTTCCTTTCCTCCTCAAATTTCTTCTCCAACTACCACTCTGGCTTCCGCAGAAACCACTCCACTGTCTCCTCTGAGTCTTTGACTCCATCCTTTCTGCCATGGACTGTGGGTACTTCACTGCAACAATTTTTATAGACCTAGTTAAAGCCTTCGACTCCATCTCCCACCCACTCCTCCTACAAAAACTCCATAGAGCTGGTTTGTCCTCCTCTCTTTTAAAGTGATTTAGCTCCTATCTCTGCGCAAGGACACAGTCAGTTTTAATAGGCAACTCTGTCTCACCTCCCCTCCCCATCCTCTCTGAAGTACCCCAAGGTTCTATCCTTGGGCCAGTTCTTTTTTTTCACTACTTATTAATGACCTTCCCAATGTCAGCCAACACTCTAGCATCCACTGCTATGCAGACGACACCATCCTCTACATTTCTGGTCCTACCTCTGACTCTGTCTACTCTACCCTCCAGTCTGACTTCAGCCGAATCCTCCGCTGGTTCAAAGACAACAGTCTAAAAGTCAATGCCAAGAAAACTGTCTCCATGGCTTTTGAGACTCTCCACAAGTTGGCTAAGCTACACTTCACCTCCTTTCTTCACCTTGACAGTTCCACCCTTGATTCTGTCTCCTCCTATACATACTTGGGCTTTTGGCTCAACCAGCACCTTGACTACTCCGTCCATATTGACTTTATGTGCACAAAGCTTTGCCCCAAACTCGGAGTGCTCCATCAGAATAAAGACTCCATCCCCCCTCGCCTCCACCACATCCTGCTCTTCAAGACCATCCTACCTCTGTTTGACTACAGCGATATTATCTATGCTTTGGCACCCTCCACCACCCTCTCTCATCTAGACACCCTCCACCACTCCTTCTGCTGTTTTGTTACTGACTCACTACTGCTCTGTTCTCCTTAAACCTTCACTCCTGCTCACCCAGAAGGCACATTCACTCCCTTACCTTCATTGCCAAGTACTGGTTCAACCACCTCCCCACTTACCTCACCTCCACCCTCAACCTTGCCCCTGCACCATGCTACACCCTGCACTCCTATCACCCCCGCACCTTCAACATCCCTTACAACTGGTCCTCATTAGGCCTCTCCACCTTCTCATCCCATCTCCCCACCTCTGGAACCAGCTACCCCCTTCCCTTCATGACTCTCCCTCTTTCCCTGCCCTCAAGCATCTAATAAAACTCATCCCTTCCTCACCCTGCACCTGCCTCCCCTGTCCCCCCTGCCTCTCCACCACTTCTTCCTCTGTTTAACCCCTCCACTCCCCTCCTCCTTCTGCCCCACCCCACCTCATGCTGACCCCCATCTGGTAGAGCTCCCCTCCTCAGCCAATCCCCTTTCTGCCCAACTTTGTATCCATACTCACCTTAAATGTTTTCTCCCACTTCAAATCAACCATGGTTCTTGGCATAGTTCTAAACTGGTTCTGTACAGTCCAACTGAGTTGTATATATACTATAGCATAGTTTGTATAGCTTTAAACCACTCTTATATCATTCACTGTATATATGGTATATCTTGTATTGTTCTTATTACAACATCTGTAGTAGTGTCACCCCTATTGTCACCTGTTGTCTTGTATAATTGTTTATTTTGCCTTGTATTCATTCTCCTGTACCTGCTCCCCCAGGTCACACTTGGAAATGAGCCCTGGCTCAGTGTGCCTTTCCCGGTTATCAACTTTAAATAAATAAATAATATTATTCCACAGGGTGACGAGGGAGGTGGACAGGGTAGAGGAACACAGACATAGTCCATTTTGACTTCAGCAAGGTCTTTGACTTGTAAGTGCAAGATGAACTCTGGTCAGAGTACACCAGTGCAGTATATAATGACATATGCAAGATGGGTTGCTAACTGTGTTGGAGACAGGAAGTAAAGGGTTGTGGCTTACAGACAGTGCTCTATGTGAAGTGGGGTAATTCTCGGTATTTCTCAGAAATTGTTACTGGGGCCACTGCTCTTCAATTATTTCATCAGTGATATAGAAGCTGGAGTGTCCAGCAGACTGCCTAAGTTTGCGGATGACACTAAGCTGGTCAGGGTGGTGGCCTGCCTTTTTTTTAATTTGTCTTTATTAATCATGATGGGTGCATTACATATTCTTTGATAGGATGTCAGCTATACTTATTACAGCTTACAGAAGGTCAACTATAGTATAATATGAGAACATTCAATAGTGATAAAACAGCCCAACAAATTTAAGAGTGCAACTATTGGTTACAAGTAGTATTACACAACTAAGAGGAAGTGGATGTAACAGAGTCCTGATATAGGATCCAGTGAGCCCATATTCTGGTGAAAACTGAGCGGCAGAGGTTCACCTTGTAGGTAATTTCCACCATGTATGAGATTTCACACACTATGTCAGTCCACTGCTTATAGATGGGGGGTGTCACTTGCAGCTATTTTTGGGTAATTGCTTTACGAGCCGTGGTTATCAGAACATTCCACAGACAAGTCTGGGGGAGGACTCAGAACAGTAAGTTGAAGTGTGAGATAAATGGTGATAGAGAAGAGGTCATTTAGGGCACTAATTACCTGTCACCAAAAATGTATCAGCTCTGGGCAGGACCAAACTATATGTGAGTGGTGACCTCTAGTCTCACCACTCTTCCTTCAACAATCTTGGGAGAAATTAACGTTCCATTTCACTTGAATAACCAGCGCAAGAAAAAAATGCACTCGTACCTTCCATGTGAATTCTTGCCAAGGGGGAGAACATGTGGATTTTGCACTGTTATCAAAGATTTTTTTCCAGTCCTTATCTTTGAGATCTAGTCCATCGTCCTGTGACCATTTCTGTTTAATTTTACTGATTGGATCAGAATTCAAGGGGCGAAGGGCTTTACAGAGGTGTGAGATGAAGCCCTTGGTGATTTTTTGCAATGAAAGTGCCACTATTAGATTGTTTAGAGGTTTAGTAAGGGAGTGGTCAGGGTGGGCATGATGTAAAACCTATATATAGTTCCTAAGTTGAAGGTATCTAAATAAATCTAAATTAGTTAAATTATTTGCTTGTTTTAGGGCTTGGAAGTCTGTTTATTTATTTGATTGAATTTTGGTAACCGAGTAAGCCCACTGAGACCATGCAGTCCCCTTTTCAGGGTCGACCCAGGGGAAGGGTACAGAGGATTAGGAATACAAAAATATGTACAAAAATAGGTACATTCAATAAATCAGCATTGGTAATAAAGGAATGCAAATTAGAGAGGATAACTAGATTGTTTACAATGCCAAATTCATACAATAAAATCGCTGGAATAGGAGGAAATACAAAAATTGGGATCCTAAAACCTAGTACAATGTGTATTGAAGCTACCCAATGTACATAAAGTGAGAACAATGAATTCAGTGGAAAGGGGAGTGGATGATTCAGTACAATGCAAAATCAGGCAATTAGGACCACATTATGTACAGTAGTTAGGCATGATAATGCAGTACAGTCAGATGTTCAGCAGTTAAGCAAAAAGTAAGGCAGGGCAAATGTGCAGTTCAACTGGATGGAAAGGAAGAGCAGGAAAGGCTTGACAGGAAGTGTAGAACAGCTGTCTCAGACAGAATTTGCTCTGAGTATTATAAGCCTTGCTGGTACCACCACCAGAAGGTCAACTCCATTTGTGACGGAGAAAAAGTGTTGTACCATGCAAACCACTAGAAGGGCCAGAGGTGTGGGACCAACTGGAACTTGTTCCATAGGCTGTATACTCCATGTAAAGTAGAGCAAACTGTTAATAAGATAAGATCCCCATTGCGTCGTGCGAAAGTCTGATCTATGGCTCTCGCCAGTAACTGTGGGCCACCCCCTCTTCATTTTCTTCCATCAGCTTCCAGTTGGATGTATATGTACGATGGGACCACTGCAAAGCTGTTTTAAGGTGAGTGGCTAAGTAATAGTCCTCCAAGTCCAGAAATGCCCTCCCCCCAGCTAGCTTAGGTGCTTGTAATATTTGAAATTTGAGTTGTGGGCATTTCGCTGCACAAATGTATTGAGAGAGGATCTGTTGCCACTTTTGAAATTGGGTTTTGGGTATGGAAATTGGAAGGCATTGAAATAAACTATAGGTATCTGTGAATAATATTCATGGTGATAGATTGGATACATGGGAAATCCCAGGAGAGACCATCGATGTAAGTCATCCGGTACCTTTCTAAATAGAGGCTCAGAGTTGGCGTTGTATAGTTTACTAAGATTTTTATGGAGCTGTATTCCAAGGTATTTAATTTGCTTGGCAGACCAGTTAAGAGGGAGCAGTTGGCTCACTTGTGAAGATGGCGAGTAGTGGAGGGTAAGAACTTCCATCTTGGTTTTATTAAGGACATATCCAGCGTGTCAGCCAAATAATTTGAGAGTCAACCATACCTTTAGAATGAAGTAATTAGAGTTGGCTAAGTAGAGTAGTACATCATCTGCGTAAAGTGAGATTTTCTGTTGAAGTTTAACCTTAACTTTTTATTGGATATCAAATTGAGATAATATTATCTCTTCTGCAATTGTATCCAAACATATAACATACACAGACAAAATTAAAGACTTACAAACAGCATTTCAGTTTCAATATAACATTACAATTTTTAATTCATATATGAAGCATAAATATGAAATATAAAAACATCATTTGGCCATAGCAACTACAGTGTTTCTTGCACAAACTCATCAAAGAGGACCTAAAGCATTTAAACAGCAACAATACAGTACTATCTAATTGTTTAGACAGTCGTTCCCATGTCTTGGGTACTAAACTTGATATAGTTTTATCACCAAATCTAGCCCTACATCTTGGTACATAAAAACATGTTCGAATTGAAGACCTTAGAGAATAATGTAGTTGTGATCTAATTTGTAATAAATTCAAAAGAAAAACTGGTAATGACTGCAACACAAACCTCTAAACCAATAAATTCCAATGAATATCCCTCCTGTCAAATAATGAAAAGAAACCTGATTTTTGATACAGAACACAGCAATGGGTTCTAAATGGTAGATTTGTTATAAATCTTAAAGCACTATTGGATAATACATCCAGTGAGCACAATAATGACTTTTTAGCATTTTTATATACTACATCTCCATAATCCAATATGGGCAGGAACATGGAAGAAACCAGTAACTTCCTAATCCTTAAATTAAAAAGAAATTTGTTCCTATAGAAGAAACTCAAAAGTCTCTTTAATGTTTTAGACATAGATGTTATGTGCAGTTCAAAAGTCAGATTATTCCTTCATAGTGATTGGTTTAGACGCAGTCAAAGTGTTTGACAAAGTAGATTGGAAGTACCTATGGGCTACGCTAGCGAAATTTTCATTTCCTAACTCTTTTATTACATGGATCAAAAACATTTATGCACAGCCCCAGGCCTATATTCGTGTCAACGGCGCTTTATCCCAACTAATTCAAATTCAGAGAGGCACTAGACAGGGGTGTCCCCTATCCCCTTTATTATTTGTGTTATATATTGAACCACTAGCAGAGATTATAAGAGATAATACAAGAATAGAGTGTGTTCCAGTGGGTCAAAGACAATACAAGATTGCATTATTTACAGATGACATCTTAATTACCACCTTGTCTCCAGAAACATCTCTTCCAGCCCTTTGGCAAACTTTGGAAAACTTCAGCAAAATATCTGGTTTTCCAGTTAAATATAAATAAGACAGCTCTCATACCCCTCTTTTTTCCCCGTCTCAGTCTCTCAAAAGTCAATATCCAATTAAATGGCATAAAACTTATTTTCGGTATTTGGGGGTGATAATGCCTCAAAGGCTGGAACTGCTAGAGTTATTGAACTATAAACCTCTTTCTATTCAAATCCAAAAAGATCTAAGGGTGTGGTCACATCTACCGTTGTCCTTTTTCCACAGAATAGAATCTATCCAGATGATCATCCTCCCTAAACTTTTATATCTGTTCCTAAATGTCCCCACCTTTCCCTCAAATTTTTACTTCAAATCTTGGGGCAGGATGATTTCAAATTATATTTGGCAGGGTCGTAAACCCAGAATCAGATTGTCACTACTCCAATTGCCTCTTTCAGAGGGAGGGGCCAACTTACCGGAATTTAAAGCTTTACTGTATGGCTTCTTACTGTATAATATTTTCTCTCTGGCTTTCTCCATCCTATCATTCACCTTGGAAAGATCTAGAATTTGCCATAAATGACCTTTATGATATAATTAGGATAACATTGACAGCAGGGAACCGCTCACCTCCTCCGAAGGATTTCACTCCATTCACGGCCCAAATAATAAAGGTATGGTATAAATTAAAGCAGCGAAAAACATTTAATATCCACAGTAGTACCCCATCCATAGCAGTGTCCCAATTATCTACCCCTCCTCCGTCATTACCATAATAAACAAGTACACGACAGCCATTGTCACTTTCTGTGGTTTTAGCCCAATTTTTCCCCCAGTCGTCAGTAATATATCCCTCCTCTTCTTTACCTCTCTAACCTGCCACCCTATACACAGCCTCTTTCTCCTATATGTGTAGTTGCCGGCTGCCTCACTCAAAAGATCTCTGCTTATAACCCATGTCCTATGGTTGATTGTACATCTGCTGACTTCTTTAATTGTAAAATAATGCTGTTTTTTTAATTATTATTTATGTCAACCTTGTACTGTACTGTATACACTGTATATACTTTTTCTTCCTTGTATGTTATTGCTTTTTGTATACCTGCATCTGTACTGTACTTTGATGTATTCATGACCAGGTCCACCTTGCAAATGAGCCTTGCTCAATGGTGCCCGCCTGGATAAATAAAGATTTTGATTGACTGATTGATTTAAAAACATTTTTTTCCTTTATTCCTTGATATTGGAGGATGACCATTTTTTTCTAGCAAGATTAGATCATATCTTCCTCAGGTGGAGACATCTGGGACTACAATTTTTTAAGCAGTTCCTCTCACCTTCCGGAATAATCTCATTCAAGCTTCTACAAATCAAGTTTGGTTTTCCCAATGGTGATATCTTCAGCTATAATCAGGTGCAGAATTATCTATTACGTCAAAGGGATATTAATATCTGACTTCCAGAGCCACTACCTATGGTCTGGAGACCTCTAGAAGATAATATTAGGGGTAACCTATGGGCACATCAGGTGGGTCACTTTTATAAGATTTTAAGGGAGGGGTTGGGTGACTCCTCTGTTTCCATCATGGATAGCTGGAATAAGGACTTAGATCTGGAAATACAGCAACAAGAATGGCTAAATTCCTCTGTATCTGCATATAAAATTACACACGCACTAGATGGCGTGAATTTGCATGGAAATGTAGAAGCAGATACTTTCGCTCTCTGGCTTTGTTAACCAAATACCTCCCAATCTCATATGGGGTCTGCTGGAGGAATTGCTCCTGTAAATTAGCAGACCTGGCCCATATCTTTTTGTCTTGTCCTTTGTCAATGCCTTTTTGGTGTTCTATTCAAAATGAAATTTCTGAATGTATGGGGGAGTTCATTGAATTTACGCCAGAAACGGTTCTGCTCTCTATCTATCCCAGGCAAACCCCTTAGCGACATCATATTCTTTTACCTATACTCATCCTAGCAGCCAAAAAGGCTATTACTAAGAGATGGCACTCCCTGATTGTTCCAGCAGTACACGAATGGAGGGCTCTGGTTGCAGGCATCTATTATATGGAATCATTGACAGCGGAAATCCATAACAAACAAAAACAATTTGAACAGCAATGGAGATTGTGGGTATTATATTACTCTAGATATGACCAAGATTTTGTTCCCTGATTACATGCCCAAGGTTCAGTATCAGGAAGGGGGTATAATTGGCTATAAAAAAAAAATAGAGGGACAGGGAGGTGTGGATGCAATGGGAGTGTGGACCATTCATCAACAAGACAGTGTATGTCTGCAAAAATATTCTTAAGGCCATGAATTTGGGTAGCACTAACTCTTTAATAATAGAAATGGAGACTCGAGGGCATTAATTTAACAATGTGATAGATTTCAAGGTATTCTGTTTTGCACGTTAATATTTATACTATATATGTATTATCACAAGAGATGTGATTACCGATAAGAAGAGATGTAATGTCTAATGTAATCAAAAAAGGATGTATTTGTCACCTTCTACCAATAAAAAGATAATTTAAAAAAAAGTCAGATTATTATCTAATATCACCCCTATATATCTATAAGATTCTACATGTTCTAAAATGGTTGCTGACAAAGATCTAATTTATTTTTTAGATGACTCTTTTATGTCTTTCCTCCTAAATAACATCCACTGTATTTTTTGTACATTTAAAAGTAATCTTAATTCAGTAAGCTCCCTCTATACAGTGACACAATCTCGTTGCAAGACCATCATTGCTGTGACTGAATCATCACATTTGGTGTACAATATTTTATCATCAGCATAAAGTTGTATAGAAGTATTAGATGAACAGTAGTTTGGTAAATCATTTATGTATAATAAAAAAAGAAGGGGACCAAGCACTGACCCCTGGGGTACTCCGTTCGTCAAAGTGGTTGGTGCTGAACAAACACCCCCCCCCGACAGACTGTAACCTCCCGATCAAATAAGCATGAATCCAGCTTAATGCGGTAATACCTAAACCAACCTTCTTTAATCGATTTAATAATATGACATGATGTACAGTGTCGAATGCCTTCGACAGATCCAGGAATATTGCTGGCACTTCCTGGTTTTTGTCAAAGGCATTCAACATATCATCGACCATTTTAAGTATTGTATATGTTGTATTATGTATGTCCTTTTCTAAAACCTGATTGCAAATGTGTTACTATATTGTATTTAGTAAAATAGTTTGCTAACTGTGAGTACACAGGTGTAACCCCCCTGCAAATGGGGGTTCCCAAAAGACTTCCAGGAGCTTGCTTGAATGCTCCAAGCCTGAATGGTGTTTGGCGTTTAAGCCATTTATCAGTGAGTGTTTTTAGAACCTCTGGTACTGTCTCTTTAAGAGCTGTCTGCTTGCAGACATAATTAGTTTGTATGGGGGACTGTGTGTTTCTTTGATTGAGTACCACTCAAGCTGCTGCCAATTCACTCCATTTTTGCAGTCACTAGGAGTGCAAAGGAACCTATCTGAAAGATGTAACTGTTTGCCAGAAATTATTTAGAGTAATAATGAAATTACAGTTTGTCTAACCTGCTTTCTTTGCAGTCAGAACTGTGTCTGCTAGTTCCCATTCTAGTTTTGAACTGCTGAACTGGACCAATCAGTGTAGAGTAAGCTAGCTCTAAAATGGTGCCTTGGCGAATCAGAACTTGGACTCATAATCTGAGCCAGCCACAAGAGGATTGTATGAGCAGTGACTCTGGGAGATGTAGTTTAGACTTCAGCACCTTTTTGGACCAACAGCAGCAGTCGATTGTGGTGACAGCCAATCCAGTCAAGAACTGGGAGGAACTCAAAGGAAGTGCAGTTTTGTCGGTTGGAGTTTCAGTTGAGCTTTGGCAGTGAAGAAGGAAGGAGCCCTGTGCTTTTCAGTGTGCAGTTTTAGTCAAAAACGCGTGTAAGGCCCAGAGTTCCGGTCTGCAGCTTGTGTAACAGCTTGTTAGGACTGAATCCGTCCTGTGAAAAGAATCAAAGGATCTCTGAAGAGTAGAAACCAGGCTCACCTAGTAGAAGACTGGAGAATTGCTGAAAATTGCATTCGGTCTGTCAGGAACTGAATCTGCTGTGTGTTCTCCTGGGTATTGTGCAGTAATTGCGATCGGGATACAGATGCAGCCTGCCTGGTATAGTGCTTTCTTTATATGGATGTGTGAAGAGGTTTGTGTACCTCAAGTGAGCCCTGCTGACATTGAAGGACCCTATCTTATTTGAGGTCGTGAGTACTAATTCAGGGTCGCTCCCTGTTGAATTGCCACATTAAATCCAAATGGAATTACTGTACTGCTGACTGTTTAATTCTCCTTTTCTCTGTGTGAAGGGCCCCTACCAGCTGCCACGGTTTGGACTAGCCACTAGGGCTTGGGTACCCAGGACAGTAACTGATAGGGATAGGCCTGTGCACAGAGCCATAGGTAGATTATTAGAGTGATAAGCTAATTAACCTGATTTCCCCTGTCCTTGTTATATCCCCTAAATAAATCAGAGCTGCTTGTTTCAGCAAAGTTATACTGCCTGAGGTATTTGTCTATGTTAAAGTACTGTACTGTGATTGTTGCACTGTATCTCATTTCAGGAGGTCCCAGTGCGGAACCAGACCTGGGGGAGTAAGTGCATACTGTGAAGGTAATTCTGATATATTGTGGGCCACTAGTGGAAGAAAGGGGGTTGCAGTGTCCCAGAGGGGCTGACCAAGTTAGTTTAACTATTGCAAACCCTGACCTCTGGGTGGAGGCACCCGCCATTGGATCCAGGCCCCTCAACCTGTTAGTGGCAAATCAGGCAGGGGTAGTAGCCCCTGGGATAGCGCCATCTAGGGGTTACACAAGTTTTTCAAATTTTTTTGCACATACAGGCAAAACTGATGTAGGTCTGTAAGGAACCTGGATTTAACCCCCTTTAGTATTGGAATACCAAAAGCTGTTTTTAGATCAATTGGTAATTCACTACTATTCAAGGAAAAATTAAAAATATATGTTAAATGAGGTGCCAATATTTCAAACCCCAATTTCAAAAAGATAGGGGAAATCTCATCGCATCCAGGACTTTTTCTAGTGTCTAAGCTCTGTAATTGCTTTCTGGCATCATAAATTTCTATTGAATGAAAGGAAAACACAGGTCTGTTTAACTTGTTAAGTAAAATCAATGTCCAAAACAGGAGAGGACAGTCCAGGATGTACTTTATCAAATGTGCCACCAACAGCAATAAAACAATAATTTAACATTTCAACTTTGTCCTCCTACCTCTATTCCTTTCATATTATGGTTATCTCTAACGCTTTTTGCAAGGAGTTCGCTAAAAAGAGCAAATAAAAGGGGCAATGGGGGCAGCCATGCCTGGTGCTTCCATACAGGTGGCATCTGAGGGAAAGGTGTCCATTAGTATGGACATACGCCTCCTGGGGAGAGGCATAGAGGGATTGTATTCCAGTTATAAACTGTTGGGGGAAGCTAAAAGATTCTAATGTTAGAAATAAAAAACTCCAGACTACTTTATCAAAAGTCTTTTCGTCATCTAGACTCATGATACACGCAGAGACTTGGCTTCACTTGATGGACTCGATGGCTGTCAGGAGCCTGTCTGCCTGTGATGAAACCTGTTTGATTGAGGGAGAGGATAGTGGGGAGCAATGGGTTTATTCTTTTTCCTGCAATTGAGGTAAAGATTTTATAATCGACATTTAGGAGTGAAATAGAGTGATATGAATTACCTAGCATTGGGTCTTTACTGGGTTTGGGAATAACAGTTATCGTGGCACAGTGCAAGGTGGATGGCAGTGCTCCCCCCTCTTTCCACACCTCATTAAAAACCGTAAGGAGCAATGGACTAATATCAGTCTAAAGAATTTTATAAAATTCATCACTAAACCCATCAGGGTCTGGGCAAGGGTGGTGTGCTGCCTTGAGGATGGGGCAAACTTCAGGAGGACCTTCACAAGCTGGGCAAGGATTCCTGGAGCTTTCTCCCTTCTCCTTCCCTTCCCTTTCCTTTTCTTTCCTTTCCTTTCCTTTCTTCCTCCAGGAAAGGCATAATTAAGGGTACAGGGGATAAAATACAGACAGCAGAAAATAGTACTGACAACGAAATTGGGTACAGTGTAGTACAGCTAAACAGTGCAAGACTATTAAAATATATGTATTTCAGTGTATCTTGAATAAAATCAGACAATCAGGAGGGCAAAGGCAGATACTGAAGAAGGGATAGTAGGAGAGGCCAGCAGGGGAGACAAAAAGTTCTTCAGATACATCAGTGAGAGAAGGAAGAACGAGTAGGGTATAATGAGACTTAAAGGGGAGGGGGAGCGCTGATAGAGAGGGACTTAGAAAAAACAGACTTGCTGAACAGGTATTTCTGCTCAGTTTTCACGATTGAAAGGGAGGGAAAGAGGCCAGAGTTGCAGGGGAGGGACACAGAGGGTAAGGAGGTGGACACTAGCCCATTCAAGGGGAGCAGGGTGTTTGAGGAACTGGGTAAGTTAAGGGTGGACAAGGCAATGGGTTTTGATGCCCTACATCCCAGGGTGCACTGGGAGCTTGGGGAGGAGCTGGCAGCACCATTAATGAGGCTGTTTAACCTATTATTGGACATGGAGAGTTCCAGGGGACTGAAAAAGACGTACATGGTGCCACTGCACAAGAGCGGAGGCAAGGAGGTGCCATGTAAATAATGTCCAGTCAGTCTTACATCAGTGGTACATAAGATTATGGAGGCACTCCTGAAGAAACAATAGTAAAATACCTCGCAGATAATGGTCTACAGGATGACAGACAGCACAAGTTCACAGAAGGAAGATCATGCCAGACAAACCTGATTGAATTCTTCGACTGGGTGATGAAGGTGTGCGATCAAGGAGGGGGCAGTGAACATGGCCTATCTGGACTTGGTGACAGGGGTCAAAGGGTGGTTGTAAATGAGGTTCACTCTGGGGAGGAAAGGGTGACAAGTTGAATACCTCAAGGTCAGTATTGTGCCCGATACTCTTTAACATTTACATTGAGGATATTGTGGAGGGACTAAATGGGAAGGTGCGCCTATTTGCAGAAAATACAAAGATCTGCAATAGGGTGGACACACTGGAGGGTAGTGGAGCACATGAGAGAAGACCTGTTAAAGCTGGAGGGGTGGTTAGAGAGTTGACAATTGAGATTTAATGCCAAGAAGTGCAGAATAATGCACATAGGGCACAAGAACCCAAAGGCCACATACACACTAGGAGGAGAGGATGTTTTGGTAACGGAGCAGGAGAGGGATCTGGGGATTATCTTTTTGGACAACCTAAAGGAGGCAAACCAGTGCAACAAAGCGATTGGAAAGGCAAACAGTATGTTGGCATGCATAAGGAGGGGTATTACAAATAGAAGAAGGGAAATGATAATGCCCCTATGCAGGTCCATGGTTCGTCTACACCTAGAGTATGGGGTACAGTTATGGAGACCTCAACTACAAAGGGATATAGATAGGGTGGAGAGAGTCCAGAGGAGGGTGTCCAAAGAGGTGCATGGCATGCGTCAGAGGACCTACTGTAAGAAGATAGGGTGGAGGAACTCGACCTGTATCACCTGGAAAAAAGGAGGGAGAGGGGGGACATGATTGAAACTTTTAAATACCTGAAGGGAATAAAAAAGGTGAGGGAAGGGAGTATCTTCAAGATGAAAGAAAATCCAAAAACTAGGGGGCACAGCTTAAAGCTGGAGGATGTAAAATTCAGAGGTAATAGGAGAGGACGCTACTTTACAGAGAGGGTGGTGGGCCCCTGGAATAATCTACCTGAGGGGGTGGTGGAGGCAAGAACAGTGCAGGGGGGGTTCAAGAGGGCATGGGATAACTACATGGGTTTAAACAAGAAAGGGAAGGAAAGGTCCCCTAATGGGAAAAAAGGAGACTGGACTCTACATCAGGGGAAGGGGGGCACAGGGATGGAAGGGGTGGAAGGGCCAGGGCTATCTAAGGGGAAGAGAATAAGGGCAGACTAGATGGGCCAATAAGGTCCTTTTCTGCTGACAAATTTCTACGTTTCTTATGGGTGATATAAAGGAATGCAAACAGTACGAGACTGTTTAGTACACTTAAATTCAGTGCAGCTAAATGCAAGGTGCTACACATAGGGAGGGGAAACACTGGTGGGACCTACAAATATTTTGGCATTCTGTTTGCTGCAGTGGAGGAGGAAAGGATCTGGGGGTCATAAAAGACAGGGGGTTAATGCGTTACAAGCAGTGCATGGCAGCTGTTGAGAAGGCTAGAACAATGATTGGGTGCATCAAAAGAGGGTGCCCAGCAGAGCAGGGGAATTAATCCTACTACTTTACAAGGCCCTGGTCACACTCTACCTGGAGTACTGTGTGCAGTTCTGGACACCTCTGTACAGAAAGAACATTAGTGCAATAGAGAGGGTACAACACAGGATGGAGGATGAAAGTCTGTGAGGAGAAACTGAAGGCCCTTAACATATTCACCTGGGAGAAAATGATGCTGAGGTGGCACCTGATCTCAGCCCCCCACATATTGAAGGTTATTGACAAGGCAGAGCAGATGGAGATGTTAGATCTGGTGTGCTTCAGCAGGTTTAGGGGACATGCCCTAAAGCTCAAAGATGGTAAATTCAGGGGTAACAGTAGAAGGCACTTTTTCCTCCCAGAGGGTGGTGTATAGGGTTGCTTAGATGTCCATTTTAAATGGCTAGGTAAGATAGTTGACCATCTTTTAGGATTTTAGAATGTTGGGCTTCCATATCCTTAAAATCTCAGATATTATTAAAGGGGAATGGTCAGCACTAGGAGCCCGACACCCAAGTGTGGGGCAGGTTCCAGTTTGTACTTTGTATGCATAAAACAGTGCATGCTAGAGCTGGAGGCTATTGGATCTTCCACTGCTGTAGCCCTCCTCTGGTCTCATCTACAGGGGATTTTGGGACTTGTAGTTACAGAAAATATCAGCCTGCAAGTCAGCAAAATCAGTCTGATACAATCTACTATACTGCAGTGAACAGTAAGTAAAAAGCAATGTTTTTGCACAGTGTCCAAACTGGGACGAGCCCCGCACTTAGATGTTGGGCTCTAAGTGCTGACTGTTCCCCATTAAATCAGATTTTAAGATATCCTGAAATCCAAAATTAGAGAACCCTAAACCAAATCCAACTATTTCTGACATTAGGAGTGGATAGGTGTCTGATAGGATAATCCTAATATCCAAGTGACTGAGGCCATATCAGATTTTGAGATATCTGAGCATCCTTACTGGTGAACCTACAGAACAGTGTACCTATGGAGGCGGTGGACATGAAGAGAGTACAGGCCTTCAAGTTAAGCCTGGACAGTGTTCTGCTTCCCAACAGAATCACAGGGTACCATCAGTAGTAGGGCATTGGGGAATCCCCATAAGTTAGTACATTTAACAGCATACTTATTGGTCCCTGCTTGAAGCGTGGGGGGGGGGGGAGAGACGTGATGGATCTACAGTCTCTTGTGAATGAGTTATTTAACCCATTTAGAAGTTTCTGTGCTATGAGGACTCAGTTAGCACCATGCACTTAGTAACAGAGCATGTGAGACTGGATTCATGCAGCCTGGGGACACATTCAGACAGGCAGGGCCTACTGTTTGTATAGTAGGCACGAGCACTCTCTCTCTCACTGAGATGGCGACTGGACAAGGTGGTGAGCGGAGGGGCGGAGCTGGTTGCCATCTTCTGGCAGGGGCAAATGGAAGGATCTGCCAGCTGGGGTTAGGGAAATGCCACCAGGGGGATGGGGAAAGGTCCTGAGTGAGAAGAACAGGGAGGGGGTTCGAACTGGTGATAAGGGTGTGAGGGGGGGGGCTACCTGACAGTCACGGATGGGAGTTATTTAAACTGGGGATGGGATTGGTGATCAGGAAGTAAGAACAAGTCGTACTGGCAGGGATTGACAGGCCAGACTCAGTCCTGTCCAGTGTTTGGCCGGAGAGGGGGGCAGCGTGCACCACTCTGCACTTTGGTAAGGGCAGTGTTTTTGAAGGCATTTGTCAGTGCTGTGTTGCTGGCTATTGAGTGCTTTCAGAATCACTTTATATACCTCTGTGCCCCGTATGTAGGAATCAATCCCTCACTTGCATGGTGAGGGCAGCCATATATTCTTTGTGTACATGCCGTCAGTTTAGCACTACACACTGGGGGCTGCTGAATATGGCTCCCCTTCCTGACTGCACAGATGCTGATGGGCTTTGCTAATGTGTAGTAATGTGATAACCTTCTGAAAATGGGGCCTATGAGTCAGCAGATTCATAAAACTCCATTGCTTTGTCTCTCCACCAGTCTTTCTGCTATAGCTTTCTTCCTCCGTTTTGAGTCCCTCTTTTATTGCCCCAGTGCATATGGTGGAATCCTTAGTGTGGTTGCCTCTGTTGCCATTCACTTACTATGGCAGGGCATCTTAAGAGGATTCCAAGAGAAGACCAGATCCAGCACACCATGTTTCAAGAGTAAGCCACATCTCACCCACACATCAGTATGCAACCTCAGCTTGGAGCTGGGTGCTGACTGTCTCCATGTCAGATCGCAATATCCTGCAGTACGTCCATATGGGCGAATGATGAGATGAGCTCTGCTAACATAATACCCCTCCCTCACAGCCCCAGAGGCAGTAATATCACTGTAATTTATATATCACTGTAATTTATATGAGGATTTGGGATGGATGACTCAGGATAATAAAAGGAAAATTATTTGGGCCCAGCAGGTTTATAGGGTTATAAATACAAATCAACCTTTGTATCTTTACGAAAAATTGGAAAGTAAATCTTATAATTATAATATGCGGAGTTCAATCATTAGGAGTTTTAAGTCCCCTAAATTAAAGAATAAATTTAGTTATATGCGCTTCCCTACAATTATGAATAGATTATGGAATTTATTAAAACCATATATAGCAAATCAATATGAATCAGTTAAAGATTTTATAATCATTTTAAAAGCTGGATTAAAGGTAAAATGTGAATGTTTGGGATAAATATTGGTTTTATTGTACAGCGTATATGTCTAATTATGTTATGTTATATGATTTTTTGTAATGTATGGTTGTTAAATTAATATTTGTGAATTGTATGTAAGTATGTGATTTTGTTGTATATACAGGACCATCTTGAAAATAGGATTCGTCCTAATGATGTGAAATTGTCATCTACTATCCTGTATAAAAATAAAGGTTTTTTACTACTACTACTACTAGTAATATGGCCACACTGTCTCCCTGGGATTGTATATCCTATGGAACTTCTCTTCCGACCCTTTCTGGCATGACTAAGATTTCAGCTTTGGAGGGGCATGGTTTAACCACCATCATGATGTCAGTTTAACTCCTGAGCTCTCTCTGCATGTGGTGGCAATCCCTGCTCATGTTCCGTGATCCCGGGGTGCTTATCCCTCCCCCCAAGTGCACTCACTGATTGGGCATTCCTCCTTAAGTTGTCCGGTGCAGTCAGTTTTCAGATCCGATGAGTATTTTCCACTCGGAAGCGCCGGTATCCGCGAGTTGCTACAGCCAACTAAGCCCCACAGGCTTCCCGTTCACAGTGACATGCTCCTGGTCTCACGATCCTTCGGTCGCTCGCGCATCCTCTATCTCCTAGTGTGGCTCAGTATCAGTAAACAGCATGGCTTCACCAGACGCTTCTAACCCTGTCCTGGCCTGCTACTGAGTCCCCTGCCCAGGCGGTCTCAGTAGGAGATTCCTTACAATACATAACTCGGATGCTAGAAGCTCTTCTGACACACATTGATGATATCAACCTGGCACTTACCGGAACAGCAGCCGACGTCGGGCAGCTCCAGGACTGCATGAATGTAGCGGAACAACGGGCAGACTCCCTTGAGCAGCAGCAGAGTAATTTATGGCACTGGGTACAGCAGCATGAAGAGAGGTTGGCTGCATTATGGGACTGAGCAGAGGACCAGGAAAATAGGGGGTGCCGAAACAACCTCCGCATCATCGGCATCCCCGAGGGGGCAGAGGGACAATTGATGGAGAAGTTCCTTAATGACACCATACCTCTGATGCTGGGCAAGTGCTGGAGGGGGCCAATTGAAGTGGAAAGAGCCCACAGGATAGTGGGATGAAGGGAGAGACCCGGACAGACACCGTGCCCATAGTGGTCTACCTACTTAGATACTCCACAAAAGAAAGAATTTTGCATGTGGCACGGGACTTGGGTGAGATTCAATGGCAGGGGGCTCACATATTCTTTTTCAGAGACTTCTCTCAAGAGACTGATGCTAGGCGTAGAGCCTTTGTACCTGTTAAAAAGTTTTTGTACCAGCATAATTTCTGTTACAAATTTAAAGGGCTCATCATGCTGCAGGTATCCAAGGATGGAAGGGAACTTGTGGCTGCCTATCCAGGTGAAATTGAGAGGTGGCTCTGTAAGTTTTGGCCAACTCTGCCTCTCCTACTACTTCTCCCAAGAAGCTTTGGGACCCATCTAAAGAATCATCCCACCATGGGAACCAGCATGCTGGAGGGCAGAATCCTGGGGTAGGGAATTCAGCCGGGTCTGGTCCGTCCCAGACTGGTACCCCCTGCTTGAGGAGTCCTGCTGCAGAGGCGTCACCTGGCATTATCCCCGTAGTGTTTCCACTGAGTCCGGGAAATCCCTCCTTACCTCCGCGAGGTTCAAGTTCAGCTCAGCGCCAAAGGCAGTGTTCGAGAAGTGGACAGCAGCGGTCCCCGGAACTAGAGTATAGCCCCACCAGCTAAAATCTCAAGAGATGATTTGCCTTCTGATTCTGATATAAGCCACAGGAAGCCATCAGAACTGATAGCAATGGAGGCCGAACAGCACATTGATTGAGTGGACATTCCTGACTCGACGCTGATGGAAGCCGCAGACCTGTCTGCCTCAGTTAAACCGGGACTGCTTTCATATGCTGCAGCAGCGACTTCTGTGCCGGTCAGCTTTGCAGAGGCTCCCCATGTATCTCAGGGGCCACCTGAAGGACTCCTAGGCTGATGCCAGGACTTTTGCATAAGTGTTATCCTAACTATTGTTTGATGTTTACTGCCTACCCTTTGCCCATTGTGGCTCAGTAGGCCCCCTTAGTTAAGTTGCTCTCCCTCTGTCTATCTTCCTTGAGGGAGCTCCGTTTGATTTTGAGTATGGCTACAGGTTCCGAGGGGGTCTAGACTAGATTCCCTCCCACTCCCTCTCTCTCTTGGTTTAGGGGGTCCTCCCTGGTCCCACTGCTGGCCACTCTCACGCAGGCCGCTACTGCAAAGTCAGAAGCATGTCTCTACCCTCTCGCCTCGGGGATTGGGCATCGGACCTACCCACCATCCCTTAAGTTGTGATGTTTCCTCCAGGTTTCCCCCCTCCCCTCCTTATCTCCCTTTTGCAGAGTAGGGGGGCGCAGTCCACTGTCCATAGCCCGATTGAGGCAGGCATCTCAGCTACTCTCAGGCACTGCCCGTAAGCCCCCACTTGCCCTGGGCCATTTTCTCCCTGCCTGCAGTTCAATTCCCCATTAGGCCCAACTTCAGTTTTGGCTGGGGAGTTTGCCAATATCCCTCCACTCCTCTCTTCCCTTCCCCCAGCTATCCCCCTCCCCAACTGTTACCCCATATCCTGTTCTTTCCCCTTGCCCCTTCCCCAGCATCGTGGTACCCGACCATGGGATGCCTGCCTAGTGTGGAGGAGTTGCACTTAGTTGGTTTGCTGCATACTTCCCTTTCTTGGGTTTCAGAGTGAGCATAGCTGAGGGTTTACCAGCGCTGAAACCCTCTTTCGCTTTGAGCTCCCTGCCCTGAGTGTGTTCACACTTGTTTTGTTTATCGGTGCGAACCTTGTGCAGTCTAGCTAATTGTTCTTTGAAGTACTAGTTGCTTAGCACGAGGCCCGGCTCTGTTGTTTTAAGGTTTTTTGATACTGTATTTACTTTCTTCTTGTTTTATTATCTACAGTTTATACTTTCCTACTGATTACTCAGTTATGGTTGGTGTCATTGTTCAGCTTAGAAGGCTTGCACTCCCCAGCGCACAGAAGAGTTCCAACTACGCCGGGGGCCTAGGTTTGTCCCCCCTCTCCCTGTGTCATTTTTACATGTCTGAAGGGGTAAGTACCCTCTTACTTGTTAGTCAGCATGGATGGCATGGCTACACCCCTGGAAAAAGGACTTTGTGTAGTCTCATGGAATGTTAAGGGGCTTAACCATCCCATTAAGCACACCAAGGTATTGCATTATTTGAGATCCATGCACACTGACATTGCACTTCTCCAGGAAACGCACCTTCTGAGCAAATCCACTCAGTGGCTCAAAAAATCCTGGGTGGGGGCGGTTAAGGCAAGCTTGGCTACTTCCAAAACAAAAGGCATTGCTATACTCATTTGGCGATGTAGCCTCTGGAAAGTGGAAGAGGTAAGGGCCGATTCGAAGGGATGTTGGGTGGCAGTTAGGCTTTCCACTTTGGCTGATAATTTGATAATTGCTAACGTTTATGCCCCCAACGAAGATCACCTAGATTTCTTCCCTACCCTTAGTCAGGCCCTCTCATCCCTGTCTCCGCATGACTCTTCTACACTTGTCCTGATTGGGGGTGACTTCAATCTTGTTCAAGACGTATTCCTTGACAAGTCCAAGCCCACTCCCCATAGCCACCCCAAAGCCCTTTATGGCCCTGCAGGAGATGCAGAAAGAATGGGGCCTGGTGGATGTGTGGAGACGGGACCATCCTATGGGGCGGGACCACACCTACTACTCTCCCGCCCATGCCAATCATAGCCACATAGATTTTTGGCTTGCAAATGCAATGGCAGCCAGCGGAATCTCCGATACCAGAATTGGCAATATCGTGGTCTCCGACCATGCCCCTGTAATGACCACCTATACCCCAGTGGGGTTGCAGAAGTCTGTTACTCATTGGAGCTGTAATCCACTCTGGCTCAAGGACCCAGATTTCCGGCTTATGGCCATCCAGACTGCCAAAGATTATTTTTCCATAAATTCAGTTTGTGGTGTCTCCCCGGGTACGGTGTGGGAAGCCTTTAAAGCTGTCCTATGAGGACACATTATCACATACTCAGCCGCTAAAAACAAGGCCCGAAAGGTGACCCTGGCCAAGTTGGAATCTGAACTCACTGTGCTGGAATCGCACTTCAAAGCATCCTCAGTCACCACCAGAGATGGCTCCCTAACCCATAAAATTGTGGGCCTCAAATATCAGATTAATTCTATACTGCACCAGAAAGCAGAATGGCTTCTACTGTGGTCCAAACATGCATACCGGGAAGGGGGTGAGAAAAGGGGAGAGGCTATTAGCCTATCAACTTCGTAATCAACAGTCCTCCTCTCATTTGCATGCCCTTTGAACTCCGTCCGGACGGGTAGCTACTGACCCCAGGGAAATCAGTCACACCATGAAACTATTCTACAAGTCACTATACCCATCTCTCTCCACCCTGAGTGCTCCTCAGCTTGCGCAGGGCCTTAGACAGTTCTGTCAGCACTTCCCCATGCCTGGCCTTACACCTACCAAAGTGAACCAATTAGACGCCCCGATCACTAGAGAAGAGCTATGTCTCGCCCTCTCGCAGATGGCCAAAGGTAAGATGCCTGGACCGCACGGGATGTCAGTCGAATTATACCAAATCCTCAAACAAGAAATAGCCCGCCCGCTACTTTTAGCTCTGCAAGAGGCTCATTCGGCTGGAGTCCTCCCCCCACCATGAGAGAGGCTTTCATAACCCTTATCCCCCAAAAAACGAACAATCCATTGGATTGTGCCATTTACCATCCCATTTCCCTTCTGTCAGTCGATACTAAAATCTTGGCTAAGGCCCTGGCCACCAGAATGCTGAACACGTTGCCCCCCCATCATCCACCCGGCCCAGTTGGAGTTCGTGCAGGGGAAATCAGGGGCAGACAACAGCAGACTGCTACTCAACTTGAAGTGGTTGGCTTCCCACTTGACTCTACCCATGGCCGCGCTAGCCATAAATGTCACCAAAGCTTTCGATTCAGTGGAGTGGGACTACCTCCATGAGGTGCTCCAACTATATGGCTTTGGTCCCCAGTTTTGCCGGTGGATAGCCACCCTTTATAGTTCCCCGATGGCCAGGATCTTAACCAATACCAACATTTCTACTCCATTCCCACTACACAGAGGCACTCGACAAGGGTGTCCTTTGTCTCCACTTTTGTTCTTGGTAGCCCTAGACCCCCTGGTGCGGGCTTTTATTGCCTTCAGAGAGGGTTCTGGCATTGAGGTGGTGCGAGACTACTATTTAGTAGCTGCATACGCAGGTGATCTCCTTCTCACCCTGTCCCAGCCCAAGCAATCTATACAGGCAATCCTTCTGATTTTACAAGAGTTTGCTGCCCTAGCTGGGCTTCAGACTAACCATAGGAAAACTACTCTCGCTCTTCTCAACCTGGCCTGCACTGAAGATTGCCTCCAGGACACAGACTTGGCTTGGGCTGCCCAGGTTTTCTCTTACGTAGGCCTGTATATTCCCACCAGATCTGACTTAGAAACTGCCAATTTCTCTCCGCACTTAACTCAGCTGTCTACTGAAATAGAGAGAAGGCGTAAGCTACACCTATCCCTGCTGGGCAAAGTGGCAGCGGTGCGCATGCTCTTTCTCCCCAGCGTTACTTGCCTATTTAATAACCTTCCCATACATCTCTCTTCCAAACTGTCTGCTTTCCTCGAGAAGCTCATACATCAATTCCTAAGGGACGGGGGAATTCCGAGGTGGGGGAAAAGCAAATTGAGAGCACATTGGACATGGGGAGGGATGGGTGTTTCCTGGCTACAAGGTTACCATCATGCCTGTATAGCTATGCAGGCCACAAAATGGTTTCTTCCTCCACCCCCTCTGCCCTCAAGCATGGTTCCATCTGGAAAATAGTCTTGTAGGAAATACATCACTTGGGACCCTACTGGGTCCTAGGCACTTTATCCGCAGATACCTCACCCCGATCATGTGTGAGACAGGGAGGGCATGGTGCCAGATTATGTCCCTCTCCCACACCCTGCGCAAGGTGTGGGCCCCTCATTTACGCTATGCTAGGCTCTGGCATACCAGCCTTTTCACTGTGGGGGGGGGGGCCTTTACATTGGTCATCCTGGGAAGCCAATGGCATTCACCTGGTACAAGATTTGTACATCCTGAACTCCACCACGTTGCTCTCGTTTGAGCAGTTAAGAGTGGCCTTCAACCTCCCCAGTACTGACTTTTGGAGATACCTCCAGCTCCGCAGTATTATTCATGGTCTTCAGGTGCAGCACAGCTCTGATATCAAATGGCAATGACTGGGGGACACTACATAAATCCCCTTCGATCCGTGGCCTAATAGGGAGGTTCTATAACACCTGGCACGACTCACAGCCCGACCCCTCTAACTCCTGTAGACTTAAATGGAAAGCAGATTTGGATATAGATGCCTCAAAGGCCTCCTGGTCCCGATATATCAAGGCAGCCCAACTCACCTATAAGGACACCAAGAGTCGCTTCCTGCAACTCAGAATTCTCCTGCGCTGGCATCGGACGCCTGCAGCCCTCCACTTGATAGGGCTACTCAGCCACTTCAACTGCTGGTGGTGCCAACAACCTGCAGCTCACCTTCTGCATGTTTTGTGGTCATGCCCCCAGTTGGATGCATTCTGGGCCACTATTGCAGCAGACTGCTCTAAGGTTCTAGGAACCTCTATCTCGCTATTAGACCCTAAACTGTTCCTAGGAGACACCTCTGCACTTACCACCTTGTCCAAACTCCACCAAGACTGGATGATGCTCACCTTGCTAGAAGCTAAGCGACTGCTATTGATGCACTGGCACCAGATGGCCATACCTACTTTGTCTTCCTGGCGTGCCGCCCTAGCACGTCTTGCCCAACTAGAGAGGTTATCCTACTCCCACAGTGGTCACCTGGACAAATGTCACCATAAATGGAATGCATACTTGCAGTTGCCTCTGTGCAAGACCCCAACACCCCCTGCTAATCCCCCCCTTGGTGTGACCTAAGCACAGTTAGGCCTACTGTTTCCTTTTAGGTCATTTTTGCCGCTGGAAAAGTATAAGCCAGAAAAATGATGTGCGTGACACTTGTATGTTGTTTATTCTTCGTGGTATTACTTAATGATTTGCCATACTCTTGTTTAGATGAACTTTTTCCTGTTCATACCTTCTACTGCTGATGATGTATGGTGATGTATAAGCTGTTTTTGTATTGAACTGATTCCAACCCAAAATGAATAAAACTTTCTATGATAAAAAAAAGAGTTACTGCACATGCTGAGAATACTAAGAGTAACTTTAAAAAGTACCCAGCTGTTAATTTTTGTATCTGACGCCTACGTTCCTTTTCCTTTTGCTAAATAAAAGATTTTCTATCTGACATTACAAGTAAAGAGTAATACAAGCAAAAAAAAAGAAAAAGATCCTGGCTTTGGATGAACTAGGAAGCTTCTTAATATGTTAATGTAACCCCCACAGATGTATGCATACCCTTCTCTGGTACAGCCCAGGGAACCTCCCGTGTGTAGGGATATTTCTGACATTTTGAGAGTACCCTTATATCCCTCAACTTGCTGCTCTTTTGTTCTCCCCTGGTTGGGATTTTGTATACTGTAGTACCCCAGGACCCTCACTCTCAACAGACCACAAACACAAGAGTCTTTGAGCACATTTTCCGTTACTGAACAAAAACTATACAAGTTCATGTTTGAAATCCAGAGATCCCATTTCATTCTGCATTTGAGTCTACAAGAACTCATTCCTCTTTCTGAGTTTGCAGTATTCCAGACCCTTTTTCAGAACTAACAGTAGTCTGACCTCTCTTTCAGAAATAAAATTATTCCAGTCCCTTTCTCAAAGTTAAAAGTATTTTCATTTCATTTCATTTTTATTTTTTATACTGGAGGGCATGTGAACAGTACTGCCCTTTCTCACAAGCGTCCAGTTGTAGAAGCATACATTAGTCAGGTGGTAAAACACAGAACAAGTACATAATAACAGTGATAATTAAAACTTTACATGAGCTTTGACATTGAAATAAATACAAAAAGGGGGGGGCATGGAGGGTGAGAGGTGGAGAGGTGGAGAATCAGAGACAGGAACAGTTTGACTTTCCAAGGAGGTGGTGCTTGATGTTGTGTTTGAAGGCTCTAAGCGAGGCACAATGGATGAGTGTGGATGGGATGGAGTTGAAGAGTCTGGTACCTCTGGAGGAGAGGGAGCGGAGTCCATGGGTGTGGTAGAACAGGACAAGGAAGGACAGTTGGGGGAGGATTTGGTGGTACGGGTCTTGGTTGGCTTCTGGAAGCAGGAGGTGATGCTGACTGGAAGCATGCCATGGAGAACTTTATAGAAGAAGGTCAGGATTTTGGAGTTTATCCTATCTTCAAGGGTGAGGCAGTTAGCAGCCTGGTAGAGGGGGCAGTGATGGGTGCTTTTGGTGAGTCCAGTGATGAACCTGATGATGCAGTGATAGGTGGTGTTAAGCGTACTGAGTATTTTAAGGGATGAGGTGCAGGCGTAGCTAATAGAACCATACTCAAAGAGAGGGAGGAGGAAACTGTTGGCTACAAGTGCTCGAAGTTCAGGTATGAGGAATTGCTTAAATCTATAGAGCATACCCAGTATTTGGTGGATTTTATTAATAAGTTGGGTTATGTGCTATTTGTAGGAGAGGTGGCAGTCCAGGTAGATGCCAAGGTATTTAAATTTGTGGACTCTCTCAATGGGGTTCGCATCATTATCTGTGAGTGTAAAATCAAACTCAAGGTTTTACTGGGGCCAGAGGAAACCATGGGCTTAGTCTTTTTGGCGTTAAGAATTAGACCGTGATTGGAGAACCAGGAGTGCGGGTGGCTGAAATCATACTGTAGTTTAAGAAGGGAGGTGGGGCACCTATCTTTGCAGAAAAGAGCTGCATTGTTGGCGTAAAGAATTTGTTCGGTGTGTGTACAGATGGAGAGGAGGGAGTTAATGGTTAGGGAGAAAAGCAGGAGACCATGGATGTAGCCCTGGGGAATGCCATATTTGAACTGATGGATGTTGGAGTATTGACCATCAATTATGGTGGAATGGGATCTATCACAGAGGTAGTTCTGGAACCAATGTAGGACTTCCTGTGAGACGTGGAGTTGGGAGAGAGTTTGGAGGAGTTTGTGATAATCAACGAAATTGAAGGCCTTGGTAAGATCTATAAAAACAGTACTGGTGTAGAAACCTTCATCTATGGCCTTGTCAATGTAGCTGTTGAGTTTTAACTAGGGCAGTCTCAGAGTTGTGGCCTGGCCTGAAACCATGTTGTGAGTCTGTTAGGAGATAATATTGTTCTAGGAATTCCATAATTTGGTTGAGCACAATTTTTTTCAAGGATTTTGGAGAGGGGAGCAAACTGGGAGATGGACTGTGATCCCCTCTCTCAGAATTAACTGTATTTCCTTTCCTGGGATCCTGAGCTGTCTACTGACACAGTTTGTGGGCTGGTCTTGGTCAGGATGATATACAAACACAGACTTTTACTGGGATGCAAGTTCACCCTTTCTCATCCCAGCGGTTACTATAGTATGTGCATTGCAGAAGCTGCATTTTGTGTGTGTTGCCTTGGCTCTCCCTGTTCTTTCTTGAGTTACACGAGCATCATTGCGACAGTCCTTTTTCCCTGATCCTGTAATACATAGCTTTACTTTAGCTTGTCTCCCACCTCCCACTGTCCTAACAGTGGTCCCACACTGTATGCGAATCTTCGTCAGTGCTTTAGTCTGTGTCCCGTGGGTGATTTGGCTTTGTTACTGGGAAGACTCTGGCCACTGTTCTTTGATTTCTCACATTAGGATTTCCGGGTAGGTGATTGAGGGCATGGTACCTGCTCACATGTCAAACTCACCAGTATCACCCTGCTGTAGCTCAAGTGAAGCATCACCCGGCTAGTTGCCACATTTAGCCATGTGTGCTAGAGTACTCTGTTATCCATGGTATTTATAGAGCTGAACAGTCATTGTTGAACTGAGGGTACCACTGCCTTAGGCCACCTCGTCTATGCTGGAGGCAAATCTCCTATCTTGTCTGGTAGCTTTCCTTCCTGCCAGAGTCTTGACTGCTGCTTCAGGTGCTGTATCATCTGTAAGAACCTTCCTCAGACTTGTCCCCTCTCAGAAGAGGCTCCTTCTATGACTTTGGGGGAACCACCACAGGCTTTAGGGCCATCAAGTTGTCTCTCTTGAGGGGAGACCCCCCATGGGATTCTACAGCCTCCCGTAGGTCCCACGACTTACAGTAGTTTCCTTTCTCAGACTCTCAATAAAAAGTCAGATCCAGACCATTTCTGAGTCTTTATTTTATTTATTTGATTTACCAGAAAAGGGGACTGGATCAAAGACCCGTTTTCAGCTACGCCTGGGGAAGGGGAAAGACAATAGGAATACAGACTTTCTAATCCATATCAAACTTATTAAAGATCTAATAAAATACACAATGCACAAGTATACAAATATGGTCTCATTATACGTACGTACAATATTTACAACATGTAAATATGATCTCCATGTAATTCTACGATGTAAATCTTCAAACATCACGTGATGTCATAACAGCAGCAAACTAGCCGGCCTGATGGCGTGGGAGGCTGAGGCATCATGCCTTACCTCCTGCCACGCTGGCGACCTATGTTTGCGGTGTGAGCGGGTTGCTGGGAGTCGGCCAGGGGGAGAGAGAATTGAGCATCCGGAGGACAGCTCTCCTTTCCCGGAGAGGGAGGGACATGGAGGCCGGCACACCTCTGACACCTAGCAGCGGCTGGGTGTCGGAGTGCCTGGGTCACATTCATGGGGGACGGAAAATGAGCAGTCAGCCGGTGTGCTGTGTGCGGAAGCATGCACAGTTCGGCCATTGCCAATGTCACATGCTCCACCTCTGGGAGGGGCAGGAGAAAACAGGAGAAGAAAAGCCTGAGCGGTTGGATGACTGCTGATCCCTGCAGACATCGCCCCCATTAGCATTGCAGGCACCTCTAGAACTGGATCCGTGTCAGTGGGTCGAAGGATCCCCACTGCCCCGCCGGAGGAAGACAGGAGGTGGCGCTGTGAATGGATGGACGGGGCTCAGGGGTCTGCATGATTGTGGGATGCCCAGGAGGGGGATGAAGCAAGTATAAAAAAAAATAACAGCAGTAAACTGATTGGGCTTTTAAGTAATTTCTTACACTGTTTTTGAATGTATTCTTCTTTGTGTCCACTTTTACACCCATTTTTATTAGATTATTTAACAGTTTGGGACCATAAAGTCATTGAGCTCCCAGCAATCTTTATATTAGTCCTATTTTCTTGAAAATGTTTTATTGACGTTGCTCATAATGTCCTTATTTTATTGTTCTGTTTGAATCTGTCATGCAAAATTATTGGAGTTTCCGATCTCAAAACTTCATTCATAAACATCAATACTGCATATAGTCGGCAGGCTGGCCCACTGGCACAACAGTAGGGCTACTGCTTACAGCGCCGGTAACCCAGGTTCGGGAATGGACTCTGGCTGCTGGAGGGCCAGCTGGGGGGAGGAGGATCAAGCACCCACAGGCCGCTCTCCTCCTCTGGGGAGGGTGGGTTGCAGGTCTCACCGTTCTATCGCCACATGGGTAACCACAGGTGGAGGTGCAGAGAGACAGGCAAGAAGCAGGAGGGAGGACGTCGGCCGGGTGCTGGAGTGCCTGCATGTTACGACATGCTCCACCCCTTGTCTCCCCTAGCGTGCCGATGCCCTGAGGGGCGGCACCAGAACACAGGAAAAATACCCTATTGTAGCAGTCGTAGATGGGACCCAGCTGCTCCACATCCTACAACCGCTCCCCACGTAAGATCAGTAAGGACCTTCTGACGCACACTACAATGGACTGGAAGGGTGATTGGGGACCCCCCTCCTTCCTGCCTGGGGGGGGTAGGCCAAGGCATGATGGAGGTAGGTCTGGTGGCTTCATACTGGAGGTACCCGGGGAGGGACTAGGGGATCAACAGCCTAGGGTAACCCGGAAGGGAACCACCTTGATGGATAGAAGGGAGCAGGAAAAACAATAAATAAAAAAAAAATACTGCATATATTATTCTCTGGTCAGGTGGCATAATCACATAGTTTTGGTATAATTTACAATCATGTTCCTGTATTTCATAATCTGTTTCAAATCTCAAAATATTATTGAATGTAACTGTATATCTTTGTAACTATAAGTCTGACACATTCATTAATACTATTGAACTGTATTCCAGAGCTGGTAGTAACACCTGGTGTGCTATTATCCTTTTAGCTTCTGCAGATAAACTGTTTTTGTTTCTGTATGAATGACCCAGTTTACTGTTTTTTTGTGTCTTTAGTAATGTGTTTGAACGATAATGTTACTCCCAAATAATTGAAATTTAACACCCCTTCCAAACTTACATCATTTTTCCCCACTATCTTTATAGTGTTTTCTTGCAACCTTTGCCTTGTTCCAAAAACCATAGTCTTAGTTTTTTTGTCATTTAGTAGAATCGTGTTTTCTGCAAACCAGTCTTGTTAGGCCCAGTAAACTGGCTGTATTTTTTTCTAGATCTGCTCCTGTTTTATCTGTGCAATAAAACACTGTATAATCTGCATACATTATTACAGCATTTCATTACAGATGTTAGGCAAATCATTTATAAATATCAAAAACAGGAGAGGACCCAGGACTGAGCCCTGCGGTACTCCAGTGTGAATTTCTATCTTACAGATCCAATTTTAACTATTTGTTTCCTGTTTGTTTAATACTGTCTAAGCCATTCTGACATGTAATCCCCCACTCCCTTCAGCCTAAGCTTATGGATCAGAATGAGGTGGTCCACCAGGTCGAAGGTCTTGGTCAGGTCAACAAATACACCTCTGGTAAGCAACGCTCGGTCCATACCATCATATGTGTCACTTGTCAACCTGACCAAGGCCGTCGACCTGCTGTACCCCCCTCTGAATCCATACTGATCTTGTGTTAGAAGTTGGTATTTTTCCAAATGTGCTGACAACTGGCCAAATGCCACCTTTTCAAGCATCATTGCCAACTCAGGCAATACAGATATAGAGTTCAGAGGTTGCTCGCCCTTGTCTGCCCCTCACCGATTCATCCTATGCAAGACTGGGGATGCACTTTTTATTCCTTAACTCCTCCCACAAAGCTACACCCTGAGACCTGTCCCTACAATTTCAGTCCTGGGCTAGAGATGAACAACTTCTTCCACCCTACTGGTAGTAGGGAAAGGGGATATTATTTAACCAGGAAAGGCACACTAAGCCAAAGCTTGTTTCCAGGTGTGGCCTGGGAGCACAAGGAAGTTAAGTGACTTGCTCAGGGTCACACAGTATGCAAGTGGGGGTTGTTGGATTCAAACCCAGGTCTCCAGGTTTGCAGCTCAGTGCCCTAAACCACAGTGCTGTACTGACTCCTTGATCCCTAGTGGGAGATTGTTACACTAACTTGCTTGTGATCACATACCATCTACAATCAGATTTTACCACTCTACAAAATTGGCTTACTTCTTCAAATTTGACATTAAACACTAAAAAAAAAAACAAAGACTATGTTGTTTATTTGTTTGTTTGTGAAAATCAGTTTACAACCTTTGAGCCAGAGGCTCGTTTCCAAAGGTACCTCATCACATTAAAGACATACATAGAGTTTTAGGTTACATAGCACAGGTTTGCTAAAAATAGGCGTTCATCAGAGGCGCCATGTCACACTGAGGTCAGACAAAATACATTTAGGTTACAGGGTACAAGTAATTGAGAACAGGTGTTACACAAGTTGGTATCAAAAATTGAGCAATCTAATAGGCATACCATGAAACAGCTGGCACTGGCCAGGTTAGACATAGGTACAGTGTACCGGGAAGAGGTGGTGGGGAGGGCTAGGTGGAGAGCCGCCCGGTGGGCGTTGTCATGAGAAGTCGAGGTGGAGGCTGCCTTCAGAGACAGGAGCAGCTACGAGTGTTGAAGAGTTGGTTTCGAAGGGTGGTTTTGAACTTGGATATGGTGGTGGCATTGGTGATGGGGGCAGGGAGAGAGTTAAACCAGGTTGGGGCTCTGTAGCAGAAGGACCTCTGGCCACGGCTGGTTCTTGATCTGGGGACCATTAGAGTGGTCTTGTTGGATGACCGTGTTGCAATAGTAGGTGGGGTCCGGTGGATGGATGCCGACACCCCAGGTAGGGAGAGCCCGAGTAGGGTTTTTTTTGTGAGGAGGCAGGTTTGATATCGGAGCCGTTCATCCAGGGTAAGGAGTTTAGCCTCGTCATACAGCTGACAGGTGTGTGTGAGCCTGGGGGCACCAGTAATCAATCTGCAGGCTTTATTCAGGGTTAAGTGAATTTTTTTGAGTGCAGTCGTGTCGGCAGCACCATAGACTGGTAGACCATAGTCTATAAGGGACAATATGGAAGACGTAACAGCGAGCCGGAGTGCATTTGGGGGAAGGCAGGTTCTATGGCGGAAGAGGATGCCAAGCCGTGTGTTAGTGGCGGATGTTAGGGCATCAATGTGGTTGTGAAATGTGAGGGCTGAGTCGAGGTTAACCCCAAGGTATTTGTAGGAGCAGACTTGTTCCAGTGGCTGTTTGGTACTAGGAAGGATATAGAGTGGGTGGTTGCTAGCTTTGTTTTGGGGGTGGGAAAAGAGCATAGCTTTGGTTTTTTTAAGATTGGTGACGAGTCTGCGCTCCTTAAACCAGGCTTCGGCATTATTGAAAGACTGCTGTAGGGTGTCCTGAAGGGAGACGGGATTGAGGTGGGCGGCAAAAAGGACAGCGTCATCTGCATACAGGAAAATTTTGCCAGGGCATGCACTGGGCAGGGTGTTTAGATAGAGTGAGAAGAGAAGGGGGCCCAGGATGGAGCCTTGGGGGAACCCAGAGTGAATGGGACAGGTATCATAGAGTATCCCATTGATTTTAACACACTGTGATCGAGCGGCTAGATAGCTCGTGCACCATGCTAGGGGGCCAGCCGAGAGACCAGTGTGGCAGAGAGCATTCAGCAGAAGAGGGTGGGAGACGGTGTCGAAAGCCTTTGAGAGGTCGATGAACACTGCACCAGCTAGGGAGCTGGTATCCAGGGAGGAGTGTAGTAAGTTGGAGAATTCAGTTAGTGTAGTGCTGGTACTGTGACCAGCATGGAAGCCATGTTGCTCTGGGCATAAGATGTTATGCTTAGCCAGATATTCAGTGATTTGAATGGCCACCACTTTCTCCAGGGCTTTGGGGGGGGGGAGGATGGAGATTGGCCGGTAGTTGTTGGCCGACGACCTGTCGCCCCCTTTATGAATGGGTGTGATTATGGCTGTTTTCCAAGCCGTGGGAAATTGTCCCAGGCAGAGCGATCGGTTAATTAGGCTGGTGAGTGGGACAAGGACTTCATCTAGCACCAGCCTGAGGATACTGGGGTCCAGTGAGTCACTGCCGGGACTGTTGCTATTCAAAGCTTTGATTAGGATGGGTCTGGCTTCCCGGTCAGAAATCTTGCGCAGGTGGAAGCTGGGGTGCTGGAGGACAGGGGGAGGTTGGTTGGGGGGAGGGTCAAAGAAATTGCTAGGGAGGACTGAGCTAAGGTCAGTGAAAGCGGTGTTGAGCCAGTTAGCTATGGTGGCAGGCTCGGTGGAGGTAGTGCCATTGCTAGTGAGCTGGGATGGGGCAGGGGAGTGTGATTTTCCATTTAGTTTTTTAATATTATCCCAGAAAGTCCGGGCCGAACCCCAGGAGGAGGTAAGGGTGGCCTGGTAATGGTCGGCCTTGGCTTTCCGGACGGCCCAAGAGCACTTATTCCGGGCTGCATTGTAAGCCTGCCTATCAGACAGCTGACCCGTTTCAGCGGCAAGGTGCCAGAGGTTATCCCGATTTCTTAGTAATTGTAGAAGGGCAGGGCTAACCCAGGGTGCATTCTGCTGTTTGGATCAGATTTTGGTGAAGGGTGCAAAGAGATCACAGACCATGTTGAAGGTGTGTGAGAAGAAGGCGAGGGCAGTGTCAATGTCGGTTGCACGATGAATGGGGGACCAGTTTATCTGGGTGAGGAATAGTTTAAGTTTTTGCAGCCCACCAGGGCAGAGGCGCCTGCGGAGGGTGGTCTGGGCTTTGGGTTTGGGATCGGGGACTGCCCAATGAAATAGGATAGGGGAGTGGTCACTTAGGGAATCTGGTAGGACCTGGATGTTTTGGATTTTTTGGGGTCAGTTGGTGATAATTACATCCAGGAGGGTGCTGGTTCCTCTCTTAGGGTTTATTCTAGTGGGCTGGGTGACGAGTTGCGTCAGGTCTTGGGCGGCAAATGAGTCTCTGATCGTGGAAGAGGAGGTGCTGAGCCAATTTACGTTAAGGTCCCCAACTAGGATTTGTTCCACCTTTTGGTGGAGGGAGGCCAGATAGTCAGTTAAAGATACCAGGGCCGGGTGCTGGTTCTTTGGGGGAACGTAGGCAGTGGTGAGATAGAGAGGGCCCCTAGAGGGGTCCGGGGTGAGTTTGAGGGTAAGAGCCTCGGCCCCATTTACAAGGGCAGGGGTGGGGAGCGTGGTCCAAATATTGTGTCCCTAGTGTAGATTGCACAGCCTCCCTCATTTGCCTACTGGTCCCCCGGTATAAGGTATAGCCTGGGAGGGAGACAAATGAGTCAGGGTGGATTTGGACAGCCAGGTTTCAACCAGGGCTAGATGTCTGGTTGATGAGCCATGGCCAGCACCTGTAGGGCGTCAAATTTTTTCAGCAGGCTGCATATGTTCATAGAGGCTATTTGGAAACCAGTAGGCCGAGTAGGTGGATGGGAGGGGGCAGGGCCTGGGTTGGGGTGTATGTTCCCCGTCAGGAGCAGAAGGAGGAGAACTGCTCTGGTCAGAGGGTGGCAGAAGGAGAGTTTATGCCGGGAGCGATAGGAAGAGAAAGTCCAGTTCACTTAGGTAAAAAAGAAAAAAGCAAATATTCTAGAAATAAAAACCTCAAATGGCGCCACACTAACCCAGGTCTTTACATACAAATACCTCAGTGTAACTGTAGACTACCAACTTTCTTTTGAACAGCATATTATGTGTGGTTCATAGCTCAGTGCTTATGTAACATGTAGTTGAATGATGAATATGATTGATGGATACAGAGGCCAGAATAGAGCACAATGTTTACTGGGTAAAGTATAGGATGTATTGTGCTTAGGTACTTGGATGCTTGAAAGAGTCGTTTGATATTATTTGAGGGTTTTGGCTTTACTCTGTATCCCACCTGCAGGCAGGAGCTTGAATTAGAATTGTAGAGCCCCCAGTGGGATAAGAGTGCCGCAGAAGGAGGAGGTGTTGGGGAGGATGGTGGGTGAATGCGACTCGCTCTAAGCAGAGCGGGAGACATCTGTCTCCTTTAAATAGGCTGTGGGGGAGGAGCTCTTCCCCCACATAATGCCAGTTACTACCTACAATTATGTGTGGTTCATAGCTCAGTGCTTATGTAACATATAGTTGAATGATGAATATGATTGATGGATACAGAGGCCAGAATAGAGCACAATGTTTACTGGGTAAAGTATAGGATGTATTGTGCTTAGGTACTTGGATGTTTGAAGAGTCGTTTGATATTATTTGAGGGTTTTGGCTTTACTCTGTATCCCACCTGCAGGAAGGAGCTTGAATTAGAATTGTAGAGCCCAAAAAGAATAAATATCAATTATTGTTCTATAACTAATGCTGAATAAGTCAGCATAACTTAATGATAAGAATAGATGATCACCTCCTCCAACTCCGGAGAGTATGACCAGTAGCACTCAGGAGAGGAAAACCCCCCTTGGGGGGAAACCTCCGAGGACCCATGGCTACTGACCTGCCCGTCCTTCTGGGCATACTAAAGGAGAGATCCTAATTAAACTAATTTAATCAGTTAAATTCTGAATTCTGATTTATAGAATTTAATCCATATGAACGGAGTTTAAGAACAAACTGAATTATAAGTGTCCAGTAAAGTAATTCCTTCTAATAAGTCTGAGTCAAAATCCATGTATAATTCGGAATGATGGAAAGTAATATTGAAGAACTGACTTCCATACTTCAGTTGATAGAGAGCATAATCCATGGAATTGAATGATGGTGGATGAAGTTGATGACTAACGAACTCAATACCTGAGACCAAAGATATATGCATCCAAGCTTTGAAGACAATGAGGCGAGACAATATAAGTAGTACAATTTCCATGATTCTAATAATATAGGTCTTGTATGAGACGAGGAATAGAGAAGGCTTGAGGCCAGGCTACCGACTGATGAATCCAGTCCTGATAAGTGAAGTATAATCTTAGGAACTGATATGAAGGCAACGGCTGTAGAGCTGAACTGGAATAGTGGCAAGCTGTAGAGGATAAATGGAGACTGGTACGATGTATGAAGCATCTGCGTAGTAGGATATGGAGAGCCCAAAAAGCAAACAAATCCGATGTACTGCTAATCCAAAGTGAGAGGTAGTAGGAGCAGGGAGTGCACTCATGAAGCCAGATGAGAAGGAAGAGGATGTGGCACTCAGCCCCTGAGAAATTGCAGCTGAACTGAGAGCTGGTGAGGTAGGAGAGAGGCGGCTGAGTCCAGTATGTGAAGCACAGCCAGACCTAGGAATGTCTGCTGGCAGAAATCGAGCGTGGAAGGTAGTCGTTCGGCGAGATGGACAGCAATCATCAGCTGCAGAGGTACGAAAGGCAAGTAGCTTCAGGTAACATGAATGCAGCTACACCTATCAGGCAGCTAATAGAATGAATGTGTCATACATCTTCCAGGAGAAGCATCTTGAATCATCTTTGAGCATCGTAGAACTGTAGCTGTAAGCAGACATAGAGAAGGAATGATGCTGAGGACCGACGTATCCAGATCAAGGAAGGAAGGGATCACATGGAAGAGACTGAGGCAGATATATGGCAAATGGACGAGGAATAAATAAACATCCAAACTGAAGGTAAGCAAAGTCCAAGGTAGTAGAACCAGACGAGACCCGAAGAATCCCAGATGTAGAAAACTGAATAGGCGGAATCAAATGAAGTAGCAGTGCCACATGTCTGAAGTTGGTAGAGCACAAGCAGAAGAAAGTCCACAGGAGACGCTAACCAAGTCCTGGAAAGAAACAGCTGGAATTCCACAGCTGAGGCGACAGGGCAAAACATCCAGGACAGCAACTCTGGAAGCCGCTGAATGAGCACTGGGGCAATCTGAAGGCGGTGGAGAAGGAGGACTATCCAATGAGTCGGAGAAGTAGGAGTCACGAGGCATGTAGGGGGAGCCAGGTGAGATGGTAACTAATGCCCTAAAGGTGAAGCATCAGGGAGTGCAGGTCTGAGGCAGCAGAAGCAGGTATGCACAAGTAGAATGGAATCACCAGGTTCCGAGCTGGGTGAGGCTGAAGGAGAACAAAGCAGGTGAACCACCCAGCCCGAAGGGTGAAGGCAAGTCAGAAGCAAGCAAAGAGGTAGATAGGCTGCCCAGCCTGATGGGCGAAGGCAGGTCGTAGAAGCAGAAATTAGCAGGAAACCTCCTAGCCCAGTGGGCGAAGGCAGGTCAGAGAAGCAAGCGGTAATAGGAACCTCCCAGCCCGATGGGCGAAGGCAGGCCATAACAACTGAAACTCCAGGCCCGAGCGTAATGAGCAGGCAAGAGTAGAAGTAGGCAAACCTTCCAGCCTGAAGGGTGAAGGCAAGTCGTATAAGCTGTAAATCCCTAGGCCCTGAGCTAGGTGAGGCAAGCATAGAGTAGGAGTAGGCAAACCTCCCAGCCCGAAGGGCGAAGGCAGGTAGGAGAAGCTGAAGCTACAAGTCCCTAGCTGGAAGATGTGGGCGCACATACTGAAACGACATACTTCATAGTCCCCTGCACCCCCCCACATCAGGCTGAGAAGGGAGCACTGCGGCACCCAAGCCCAATCAAAATCAGTTTCCAATTTACAGTGTTGCAATACCATACATCAGAAATAACATGGGGGGGGAGGCAGCACCCCCCCTTTTAAAGCTATGTCCATAGATTATACAGCGGACTAGTGATGATTCTCCAGGAATTGCTCCACTGTGTTGTGGGTCAGAAATCCATTGTTTGCCATGAATAAAGACTCTCAACCTGGCGTGCGGGTTGATAAATCTAGATAAGCAGAATTTGTACTGCTCAAAGTGAAGTCCTAAATTAATCTTAGCCCACTGCAAGATTGCTTCTTTTCTTGCTTCAGCTGCAGTCGTCCGTAGTGTGAGAGTTCCCAATTGACTTCGTATCGATGTTAGTACCACGGATAAATCTGCTAGTGCAGTAGCAATAACGGCAAACCCAACGTAATCTCACTCTTAATTTCAGATTGAAAATGCCCCAAATACATGTTTTTTAAAACAGGTCACTGTCCACTAGACCCCTTTTCCTACACACTCCCTATGTCCCTCTGAGGGATGCAGGATCAGCTATGTCGACACAATTATAAACAACTTCAGCTGAAGACAGTTGGACATCATTGTGGGCAGCAGGACTTTGAGATGCTGTTAGCCTGCACAGACAACACATTCAACATGGGGTTACTTATAAATAAGAGATTACCTCCAATAGGCCGTTCGGTCTCATTCCCTGCAGACGAGATATTCAAACTAGTCCCTTCGGTGTTCTCTTTGACTGCTGTAAGGCAGCCAATCCCTACAGAATCCGGAACCAAATTACTGCGCTTTGCTTTAGGCACTGTGGCAATGGAGGCCGAGATGGTGGTAAAGAAGATTGTTCACTTGCTGCCAGTGTAACGGCTTGCGTTCCTTCGTTACCAGTAGGAGGGAGATAGGATGTAGATTTCCCCAAGTCAGTAGACGGCATTGACGAGTGCAGAAGGGGGGGGGGATTTACCTGAGAAGATAGTTTCATAGAAATAAAGAGCTCAACTTTAGCTGCCGAAGTCCTATAACCGTTGGAGCTAGACGCTGCAACGGTATCATCACTAGCTTTGTCGCTTTTGCCTTTCATTTGGCATCTCCTCGTTTCGTGGTGTCCCAGAGAGTTAAACGCCGGTGAGCTAGAATCAGCCCCCAACGGCATACTAGAACCCCAGTCAGGACAGAATGCCCAAATTTTAAAGTGCAGCGAGAATAAGCCGCCAGACTGCTAAACTTTTGAGCATTTGCAACACCAAATTACAGAATGTAATAAAATAACAGCAGGAGCAAGGATGTTCAAGGGAGCTGCTTTTGGTTAATGAGACATGAATAAGCCATGCAGATTTGGGCCGGAGATGCTGCCACCGCATACACTCACTCATCCATAGTTACGGAACATGCGCACCAGCGCACTAGCGCACCCCCCCTCGCTTCCTCCGCCTTCTCTTTAGATTCCGGAATGCGACTCACTCTAAGCAGAGCGGGAGACATCTGTCTCCTTAAATAGGCTGTGGGGGAGGAGCCCTTCCCCCACATAATCCCGGTTACTACCTACAATTAATGGCCTTGTGAGTAAAGTAAACTCAAGAACAGGGGCTCTGATGAGAGTGGCAAATTGCATGACAAAGAAAGACAGACTAACAATAGAAAATCAACTGATTCTTCCATTAATTGACTATGGGTGTCATATTTATACTCATGCAAATAACCATTCACTACACAAACTCAACACTTGTTACCACAAACTAGCCAGATTTGTGCTTAGATGTAATTATAGCACCCATCACTGTCTTATAGTCAGTCTACTACTTCTGATGAGGCCCTGCTGTTTTTCAAATCCGATTTCACTGCCATCTGGGACCGACACGCCCCACTCCGTAGAACCAGGGTCCGAGGTACTCACCTCCCTTGGATTACACCAAAAATTCTAGCCCTTCTTAGAGCCAGAGACAAGGCCTGGAAAACCTTTAAGATGTCCAACTGTCCACTTGACCTCCAGTTCTACCGTGAGCTTCGGAACGCCAGCACTAGGAAAATCTGCCAAACAAAAGCTAACTATTTCAGAAGCGCATTCAATTACACCTCCCATCTTCTGACCAAATTCTGGAATGTGGTCAAGTTGCTCATCAGCCCCCACTTGCAGCCCCCCACAGTGTTCCTGCAGGTAGGCGGTCTCACCATCTCTGACCCTCCAGCAGTGGCCACACTGTTTAACTCTCATTTCACAAACAGCCAGGCTACTCCCCTGCCAGCTCCTCCACACGCTCATCACCAATCCCCTACCCCCCAATAGGGACCCCCCCTCAGCCCAGCCTTTCTCTTTCCTACTGGTCACCCCAGAAGACGTGTATAATGCACTGGTTGCCCTTAATCCAAGTAAGGGTAAATGCCCCACTGGGCTAGACTTCAGAATGCTCCAACTTTCTGTCCCTGCCGTAGCCAAACCCCTGACCTCCTTTTTCAACCTCTCCTTCTCCCGTGCTGAAATCCCCTCTGAATGGAAGCATGCCACCGTATTTCCACTTCCTAAGGGTGGGGATCCCTCAAACCCAAACAATTACCAGCCCATCTCTCTCCTACCAATCCTCGCAAAACTACAGGAACGCCTGGTACTCTCTCGCCTATCTCCTTTTCTAGATGCCTCCTATTTTTTCTCCCCCTACCAGTCCAGCTTTAGGAAATCCCACTTCACCACTACCTCCCTTCTCAGGACAACTGACTCCATCCTTACTGGGATGGATGCTGGCCACATCGCAGCAGCCATCTTCATCAACCTAGCCAAGGCATTTGACACAGTCTCCCACTTCCTACTCCTAGCCAAACTCGCCAACGCTGGTCTATCCAGCAGGGCCACCTCCTGGTTCTAATCATACCTTGCTGCCAAGTCCCAATCTGTCCATATCAGTTCCTCCACCTCAGTACCTCTCCCGGTCTCCTCAGGTATACCGCAAGGTTCTGTCCTAGGCCCACTCCTATTCTCGATTTTCCTGAACAACCTACCCTCTGCTTGCCCACACACCTCAATCCATATGTATGCAGATGACACTGTGCTGTATGCATCCGGCCCCTCGCCCTCAGAGGTCACGACCCGACTGCATCAAGACTTTATCTCAGTCCAGGAATGGCTTTGCTCAAATCATCTCCTTCTCAATGCCAAGAAAACGGTCTCTCTAACCTTTGGCACTAGGCAGAGACTATCTAGGCTCCTCTCTCAAATCACATTTCACACCCTGGATGGGACCCCACTAGAAGCCTGTACCACCTTCAGATACCTCTGTGTATGGCTGGACCAGCACTTCAACTTTTCCACACACATTGACTCCTTACTCAAGAAGCTACATCCCAGGCTCGGAGTACTTTACCGGAATCGTGACTGCATCCCTGCACCTGCTCAGAGGGCCATTGTGCAGAAAATGATTCTCCCTGTCTTCGACTATGGTGATGTAGTCTACAGTGCCAGCCCTAAGTCGACCTTAGTCAGGCTGGACCCTCTTTTCCATTCCTTCAGCCGCTTTGCACTAAACTGTCCCTACTCCACACACTATTGTGACCTTTACCAATCTATGGATCTCCCCTCACTACATAATCGCAGACAATCCCACTGCGCCAAAATCCCAGCCAAGCTATGGACCCAGCAACTCCCCTCCTACCTCACTGCCACCCTCGTCAACCACTGCACTCTAGCTTATTCTCTTCGAAACTCTGACTCCCGTTCCCTGGCTGTCCTGCATAGGTCCACTACTGCCGGTCAGGCTGACTTCAGCTACCATGTACCAACGTTGTGGAACTCCCTCCCAGCAAACTTCCATCATTTCTCCTCCTCTCGGCACCTAAACTCCTTGCTCCAAGCGCACTTCGCCCCTACTTGTACATGTGCCCAGGCAGTTTCAGCTCCCTGTGTGAAAGGACAATACTTTGTTCCGCACTGGTACTGCAACTAATCTGATCTCCTATTCCTTGTTGTCTGCACTATGCTGTCAGCTATTGTATATTCTACTGTTTTTTGTTACTCTTTGCTTAGTCACTTGGACCAATTGTTAGTGAATTCACGCTATGTATTTTCACCTGTATCATATGCTGTGCAACTGTTGTATATTGTTCCCCCTTCCCCAGGACGCATCTGGAATCGAGCATTTAGCATGCTTAGTATGCCTTTCCTGGTTAAATGCTTGAATAAATAAATAACAAATAAATATACGAACACTTAAACTGGATGCCACTAGAACTTACAAGAAAGGAAATTTGGGCAACTGATGTCTATAGAATGCATAAAGACAATAGACCTTCCGGTCTGTCAGACAAGCTGACTAGACCTACGCATAACTTTAACTTAAGGAAAAAGGGGGCCAGAGATCTGGTAGTACCAAAAATCCAAAACAACTATGTAAAAATTACATTTCAGTACAAGGCCTCTACAACCTGGAATAACTTACCATTGGATATGAAATCACAAGATATAACAGAGCATTTAAAACAACAATGAAACAGGAGTTACATTTTCGCTGTACGTGTAACAGATAAATAGGGGGCTGTAAATAAGTTATATTGTGGTAGGAATGCTTGTCTACATGCATTAATGATTGTATTTAAAATGTTTAAGGTTTTGTATTTTATGTATTATGATTTATATTGTTATATGTGTGCATCCTGAACATTGGAAATATCAGACAGGTGTGCCTTGTAAAAAATGCTGTTGTAGCCTCAATGGTGTATTGAAGCTGCTCTTCTGAAACCTGTATAAATATTTTTAATACTACTTACATATGCCTCTACCTTTCTCCTGACCAATTTCAGTACTTAAGAACTTTGCTTTGCCTTTTGAGTCAAGTAGAATTCAGTGTTCTACTTAATTTACATTTGTGTAAGCAATGAAACACGATGGAACATGCATTATGCTGATCTAACCACATGTCCAGGGGTATAGTGAGACAGGCCTTCAGTCCCTGGAAGTTCAGTTTGGTCAACATAATGCACAGCCCGTAAGCGTCTTATTGCCCTTATAAAATGGGTACATTGAGAAAGTTAAAAAAAAAAAAAAAAAAAAATGCCAACTATTTAAATAAACAAACAAACAGGTATTTCCTTTTGTTTAAAGTAACTAGTAAAAAATAATCCTTCCCCTGCTGTCAAGCATCCATTTATGCATACATACATACATAGATGGAATGTTTGTTCATCATGGAATTCAGGAATTCAAACTTCTTGCAGAATTCTACTGGCTGATTGTTCCTCTCTGTCCACAAAAACATACACAACAGAAGACCTCAGCAAAGCCAGGGAACCAATGTTATCTCTGACAGGCAGGTAAGAAGGCGGGAGTGGGTGGTGGTGGTGGTGGTGGTGGTGGGGGGGGCTGGTCAGAAAAGAAGCTCTAAGAAAAACTGTAATAATAATAATAATAAATAAATCTTTTTTTATAATGTGTCATTCAAAATACCAAGGTGCCTTACAAGGCAATTGAACACCAATACAATAAAATACAATAAATGCACACTTTATAGATACAATAGAATGCAGATGAAAACACAGTTTAGTCACTCAGAATATGCCTGATTCCACAAAAAAAGTTTTGAGAGCCTGTTTAAATCCCTCCACAGTCGTGCACTCCTGTAACTGATGGGGTAGAGAATTCCAAAGGGTTAGGGCCGCGTGCGTAAATGCACGGGCCCCTGAAGATTTGAAACAAACCTTAGGAATATCTAGCAACCCCATATCAGCCAAGTGGAGCGATCGCCCTGGGTGGTAAGGAACCAGAAGCTCTTTCTGGTAATCTGGACTCTGTCTGTGTAGGGCTTTGTAAGTCAGAAGTCCGACTTTAAAGGTGATCTGCCGCTGTACTGGCAGACAGTGCAGTTCGCGCAGCACCGGGAAAATATGACAGGACTGAGGGATCCCCATCAATAAACGGGCTGCTGCATTCTGCACCAGCTGCAAGTGGCGGATATCCACTCCTACTAGCCCTAGGTACAGGGAATTACAATAATCAAGGTGCGAGGACACAAAGGCATGGACCAACGTGAGGAGATTGCTGGACGGAACAAGGTGCCTAATCCTGGAGATGTTCCTCAGAAGGTAGAAAGAGGATTTGACGACTGCCAACACCTACGATCACAATATCAGCCCCTCATCAAAAATCACCCCCAGGTTATGCACCTGTTCAGAGGTAGGGAGTGGAAGGCCCCCAGGAAAAAGTCCCAAGGGCAAACCCACCCCAACCCCTCTCTCCCGCTCCCCTGGTCCACAACCAACAGCTCTGCCTTTTCCGAGTTCAACCTCAACCAGCTCAAATTCATCCAATCTTGGATTTCAGCGAGGCAGTTGTTAAATACTGAGAGAGCTGTATCCTTGTCAGGTGCACAAGAAAGGCAGAGCTGAGTATCGTCAGCATAGCAGTGAAACCTCAGCCCATACCTTCTTACGATGTCTCTGATGGGTAGCATATAAACTGCGAACAACATGGGGGACAACAGCACAGTATCAAATGCTGATGAGAGACTGAGAAGAACCAAGATGGAATGTTTTTTCTGATCCCTTGCCATCAGGAGATCGAGTACCTGAACCAGCGCCATCTCCGTACGATGCCTCTTATGAAAACCAGATTGGAGAGGTTCATAGATATCATGGATGATCAAATGGTTCTCCATTCTCAATCACCTTCCCTATAAAAGGAAGGTTTGAGAGTGGTCTGTAGTTAGCATGGCAATCTGGGTCCAAAGAAGCTTTCTTCAGGAGGGGTGTCACCACCGCCTCCTTCAAGGAGCTAGGAAACTCACCTGTTTCCAAGGAGCACCAGATTATCAATGATGTCACTACAGCCCATGATTGGGCTGTTGGTCCTGGATCCAAACTACAGCATGTAGGTCGCATACCCTGGACAATCTGCATGACATCCATTTACTCCGGCCGGTTGAAGGAACTCCAGGAAAATTGAGGGACTGTGGCCAAGCGCCGATCAAAAGCAGTGCCCATAAAGTGTGCAGGTCCGAGCGCCGCCCTGATGTCAGTCACCTTAGCTGCAAAGAATCGAGCAAGCTCATCACACTCTACTTGTGAAAAAGCTCTTCGAATCTGTAGACAGGCTGGGTTGCACAGTCTATCCACAGTTCGAAAGAGCTGAGCTGGTCGGTTCTGAGCAGCCACACTCTCCCTGGACAGGAACTCTGCCTTCTTACGGGTGATAGCGGATTGATAAGCTTAGTAATGATCCATCAATCTAAAGTGGTTGGCATCAGGGCTGATTTTCACCAGCAACGCCCTAACCTTCCTCCTAATTGCCGCATCTCCTCAAGGTCCCATCAAACCAAGGGGATTGATAAGAGCGATTTAACTCGGCAGGAGCAATGACGTCCAGGGCCACAGAAACTGCCTTATTACTCTTTTAATGTGCATATGTGTAAGGAGGGGAATACAGTATAAAAGAAAATAATATTTAATTAATTTCTTTGTTCTTTTTACTTTGGGGGAGTTTTATTTTTAGGGCTTGAATAATTTCTCAGGGAGTAAAGGAGTCAACAATTTTTGTAATAACAATCAGGAATTTAAAAAAAGGCATTGATATTGTTAGGTTGCTGTGTCCTGATTGCGAGCACTTTTTTTACCTGTGCATTAGAAAGATCTAAGACATGGGTGCTGGCCAATCAGGATGCAGAATTTTCCCTATCCGTTTTATACATTATTTTATGATGGTCTTTTTGTTTGGTGCACAGCCTTTTTAAAAGCTTCAGTTCTTGATTTACCTGCCCTAAATTAGTAGTCTATGACTTCAACATTTTGTTTAAGAATCCTGCATTATTTGATTGATTTTGGGATAGTTAGGATATATCCAGTATTGAATAATGTACCTAAAAATGTTATAAATAAAAATAATCCGTAGTGACACCTACTTGATTACCTTATTACATATTTTCAGTCTTTCTAACCCAGATTTTGTTTTTCTTTCACCACAGCTGCGGAAAGCTGTTATGGACCACATCTCAGACTCCTTCTTGGAGACCAATGTCCCCCTGCTGGTTCTTATTGAGGCTGCAAAAAGTGGAAATGAGAAAGAAGTCAAAGAATATGCCCAAGTCTTCCGTGAACATGCAAACAAACTAGTAGAGGTACGTTTTATCCATTTATCTTCTTGCAGTTACAGAATAAGGGAAAGCTTTGCCAGATACTATACTTCATGTAAGCAACATTGAACTGCAGGCCTAAGTATTCTGTCAAATGAAAGTGCACTGGTGTGCATACTGTTGGACTGGGTTGTTATAGTTCTAGTGCCTGGTCTGGCTTGTTCAATCTTGACAAACTTGAATGAACAAATTGGTGCTGGAGCAAAGCTTCTGTGCAGCTCATCAGGTACTTGTCCCAAAAGGGGGAATACATTTTGTAGAGCTGGATGGCGCTGAACCCAGAGTGGGTCATATAAAGCATCTTATTTATAGCTCGAAGGTGTGAAGGTCAAGACATTAAGTAACACAGGACTTAAAATTAATATTGCCAATATTTTAATAATGGCTGATGATGCTTAGACGCTCTTCCCTGCCATGCAAATTTATTGTTCCATTTCCAACCATATATCATTTTGTGAGCAGATGTCAGCTGTAGCAGCACTAAATCAGTTATGATCATGGTACCAATAATGACTTTGTAAGATTCCTGGGGCTCCATACGCAGTTGTAGTTTAGTGCCACAAAGTGGCTGTAACAATCTCTTCTCAGTACATTTCTGCAGTGCACCGATACACAGTTGCAGTTTGGTGCCACAAAGCGGCCGTAACAATCTCTTTGTGGTACATTTCTACAATGCACCCCTTTGGGCTATGGTTTACAAACCTTTTTGTGCCAGTCTTGCACAGGTCAGTGTGACAGTACAGGAAAAAGGGGCGGGGGAAGTTCTTATTAATGAGACATGCTCACTGGCACCCCTTCCCACTAGTCACAGGGTGCAGTGACCCCCTTCCACAGAAGACCTGCAAAAAGCAGTTCTTCAGTGGGTGGCTGCTTATGGCCGGGGAGATCCATTGGACACCAGGGAAGTGAGGGACAATCTCCATCAATTTTGTAGCCATTAGACCACTTAGGAAGACCACAGTGAGGTAAGAAATATATATTTATGAATGATCACAAATGGGAAATTGGTACAGAGAGACAAGGAAGACTTCAACTGCTGCATTGTATGCTAGGGGTACATGCCGTGGAATGGCATCATGCACTTGGTGCCATACTATAGGCCAACCCCATGCTAGTGGTTGCATGGCCTATTAGTGTTTCTCAGATAATGCTTTTGTGGACCCTACCGCTATCTGTCAGCTAGTGCTGGTATCCTAACTTGGAACCTGCCAGATATCCTGCCAAAGACAGATGCAGGATCCAGGGTCAGATAGTGATGGATCCTAGTTAGGATTCATGGATCCTAGGGAAGATAATTAGGATCCGAGGCCAGATAGTGATGGATTCTGGTTAGGATCCAGGTATCCTAGTTAGGATCCATAGATCTTAGGGCAGATAGGATCCGGGGCCAGATAGTGATGGATCCTGGTTAGGATCCAGGTATTCTAGCTGGTAGAATCCATGGTCGATAGTACTACTATCCTACCACAGCAACTATCTGGCCAAATTGGAGGTATCTGTTAGTATCCTGATTTCTAGGATACTATCTGAGCAACACTACAGCCAATGCACGATCATTAACATCTGGATAAGTGATTTGTATGATGAAAGCTAGCAGCACTATTGCAGGGGGTGATCTTCCCCCCTTCAGACAGTGCTGGCCCTTTGTGTATTGCAGCTTTGGTAGATAGCAGTATGGGGAGCCTCTCTGAATCCCCAAAACATGCCACCCACCACTGAGACTGTGTATGGGGTCCTTAGGAACATTAAACTGGGACTGATTTGATGGCTGTCAAAAATGAAGTACAAGTTGAGTAAAACCTGTTACTTTACTTGGAGCAATGTATGACTAGAACTGATATCAAAGTACATGATGTGATGACACCAGCTCTTTGACCATCTGATTTTATTTGTAGGAGTTAAAGTATTCCAAACAGCAGGTCTGTATATGAAATGGAACAACCTGAATTGCAAGTTCTTGGTCATTATAGTAAAACAGGATTGTTGTGATGTGAATTTGCCCCTCAGACTGGGGTCGGGGTGGCGGTGGTCGAAAGAATTCCGGTTAGTTTTTCACATTGCTAGAGACTGAACAATTTTCTTCTGACTCTGGATCCGGTATTGGAAACAGAAAGTGGCTTTAGTGAACACAGCTACAGTACTCGATCCTTGTCCTGCCTAACTAGAGTCGTTGTAGGGATATAGCTGAAAGATCAGTGTGTTTGATAGTCACTTATTTTGTACGTTTGTATAGGTTTTGTATTGTTGTTCTTTGGAATTGTGGTCATAAATATGCTATATGATGCCGCGATTCTTTGCATGATAATGTAATTATTTTTATTCTTTCCATGCCTGTATACAGTAAGATATAAACAACAGCTGGTCTTGAGGTATTATATCAGGTGATGGTAGATATTTAAAAATACTGGGAAAAAATCAAAGACACAGAAAGAAATCCTCCATCTGTGAAATTTAAATAAAATTGATAATGTATTTTTCAAAATGTGGCTTTATGTTATACCGGCTTACTGGGAATCACAGTATTGTTCATTAAGGATTAAGACTGTCACAGTATATAGTTAGTACACCACTGTTAATAAATATGCTATCTTAGGCTGTATTATTGTACAGTGAAAATAACATCCTCAGCATAAATTGATCGAAATCACAGAACTGTTCAAATGGTTCTTAGATGAGTAATGTCCTGTATTTGTCCCACGTCTCATTTTAACAGTCACGCTATGCCCTTACTCTTAAGCAGACTGTCTCATCTTCAGTCATGTTAATCGGTACGTCCCTGTTAGTGCTGGTGGTGATTCTGCTAGCAACAGTGGATTTCAATTAAACTTCAGCAGTATTGCAATGCAGCAGGGTATCTTTTGAAACAGGCAGGGAGCCAAGCAGAAACACTGGGGTGCACTCTGCTGTGAGAGATTGGAGAGAAGACTTCATCATTTTCTTACCGTCTCACTTAAAATAGAGAAGGGGAAAAGGCTAGTGATTACATTGCAGACTAACCTCTCCGATAAGTTCTTCTCTTCTTAGTGTAGGTTTTCCTTTCTTTCTTCTTCCTACCTCCTTGATTATACTGCAGCAGGGATAATCCTATGCATCAAGTTCCCCAATCCACAGAAAAGCCGTACAAACAGAAGCAAGTCATATTATTATTTTAAGTCCTTTGTTTGAATTGCTGAAGCTAATCAAGGTAAATGATTTGCTACCCTACTGTCACTTCAAGCCTTTCTTAAGGTGTTTTAAGTGAATTAAATCTGAACTTGATTGGTTCCAGTGAAACATACTAAGTATACAATACGGATCCATCATTTTTGTTTGAGTGTTGTACAGTTGGCTTGCTTGTACAGTACCCCCTTAAAACCTAAAACATTTCAATTTATTTTAAGTGGCAGCAGCAAGGCACTTTCAAATTAATCAGTCTCTGCATAAACAATTAACAGTCTCTAAGAAATTCATAAGCTTAATAGAATGTTTTGTAGTCCAGATTTCTTAGCAACAGCAACACATGTCCCTTTCCTGAGCTCTGAAAAAGCTGCTGCCAGGTTCTCTATATAGACTCTGTAAAAAATGATGAATCTAATTTCTGGCGTCCTTTATTGCTAGTAATGCTGGCAATCCCACGGATTTCTTAAGAACCATTGACCCCATCCTTAATTCACCTTTCTGTGTTACCCTCACTGCCCCTAAATGTGAAGAATTTGCGAACTCTTTCCTCTCACAATTCACTAACATCAGAAACAATCGTGCAGCTCTGTCATTCCCAGCATAGAGATCAGAATAAATGAAGGGTAGGAGGGTATTATGTGACAAAGGGCAGTCATGCTGTAGTGGACAAAACACAATACAGGATAAGACCTTTTGCAGCAAGAATGTAAAACAAAACTGTAACTGTCATTCATGATCTTTTTTTTTGTGATTGACAAACAGGGTTAAAGTATACCTCATGCGTCAATCACAACAACATTTAAAGGATGAATGTATAGGATTATTTTGCACTGCTATCTATACTACCTTAACCCTTGTGTCACAGCAGTCTCACAGCTTTTGAGAATTCATTTTTTGTTGCAGTTTTTTTCTTTTTTCCTTTTTTGACAACCCTGACTGCCTTTAGACAAAGTCTGTTCTCACTGTTACATTTCCATGTATGCATCCCCATGAATACACCAAAACGGCATACATGTGAGTCAGTCTAATACAGTTGTGTATTCATGGGTATCCTAGACTTGATAACCATTCTAACTACAATATGCCTCCCACCATGACTCATACATCATAAAATAAGCTGGTTTATCTGTCTTTTTCTAAGGGGGGGCTTGACTTCCAAATCCTATATGGTTAGAAGCGACATAAATCATTTAATCCAAACAAAACTAAAAACATTCAACCCTAGAGCTCATAAATTAAACATGTGAAACATAACTTGTGGGATAAGTGTTACCTTAATATCTATTTGTGTGCTCCCTGTCACAAATGCACTCCACAGGTCCGGTCCTCTGCTCCTACAATGCCAACCTCAGAGTGCAATAGTGTGAACAGGTAACAGGATAACTCTCCTGTCTGCTTTGGGTCCGAATCACCTTTAGCCTCGAGTTCCGGGGGGATACAAACTGTGAACCTTATGCTAGCATACCCAATGTACAGGCTCAGATATGTACCCTCTTCGGGGATTGTGGTACAGTCCTTTGCCTAGGGCACCTAGCCAGGTCTCCAAAATGAACCCTTAAAGGGGAAGTGCCTAATCCAATTAACAGAAGTACTCTTGATAGGGGGGTCGATCCCAGTCCTTTCACAGAAGAAAGGGTTCTGCAAGAACTCCTAAAACTGAAGGTGGAGAAAGCAATGGGTCCTGATGGAATTCACCCCAGAATTCTAAAAGAATTAAGGAAGGAACTAGTGAAACCACTGGCTACTGTTTTTAATAAATCATGGGAGGATGGTGTGGTACCCGAGGACTGGAGGAAGGCGGATGTGATTCCCCTTCACAAAAGTGGGACCAAGACAGAGGCAGGAAACTACAGACCTGTCAGTCTGATCTCTGTGGTAGGGAAAGTGATGGAGTCACTTCTGAAGGAAAGAATAGTTGAGTACCTAGAGGTCAGTGGAGCACAGGATCCAAGGCAGCATGGGTTCACAGCGGGAAGGTCATGTCAGACGAATCTAATAGATTTCTTTGACTGGGCGACCAAAGTAGTAGACCAGGGAAGAGCTGTGGACATGGCCTACCTAGACTTTAGCAAGGCATTTGACAGTCTCACACAAAAGATTGATAGTCAGATTAACCAGCCTGGGAGTGGGTCCCAGGGTGGTAGCCTAGTAAAACATTGGCTGGACAACAGGACACAGAAGGTAATTGTAAATGGAGTCCACTCTGAAGAAAGGGCGGTTACTAGTGTGGGTACACGTGAGTTCAGTATTGGGTCCAGTCCTTTTAATGTCTTCATCAGTGACATTGCAGAGGGACTGAAGGAAAGGATGCCTTTTGCAGATGACACAAAGATCTGCAACAGGGTTGATACACAAGGAGGCGTGGAAAGGATGAAAAGGACTTGGCAAGGTTGGAGGAATGGTCAGACGTATGGCAGCTAGGATTCAATGCAAAAGTGCAAAATAATGCACCTGGGAAACAAGAACCCAGGGAAGAATGCACAATGGTGGGAGGTAGTAATAACAACAAAACAGGAAAGGGACCTGGGGATAATCATATCAGATGACCTTAAGGTTAGCAAGCAATGTGAGAAGGCAGTAGGGAGGGCCGGGGTATACTGGGATGTATAGGGGAGGCATCAGCAGCAGAAAACAGGAAGTTGTTATCCCTCTGTACAGACAGTTGGTGAGACCCCATCTGGAATACTGTGTCCAGTTCTGGAGACCCCATCTCTGCAAGGACATAGACAGGATAGAGGCAGTCCAGAGGAGGGCAACTAAAATGGTGCAGGGTCTGCAAGAGAAGCCATATGAGGAGAGACTAAAGGAGCTTAATATGTATACCCTTGAGGAAAGAAGGGAGAGGGGGGACATGATAGAAACTTTCAAGTACCTCAAGGAATAAACAAAGTCCAAGAGGGTAGCATCTTTCAGAAAAAGAGACTTGCAAGAACAAGAGGACACAATTTAAAGATAGAAGGAGGCGGTTCAGGGCAATGTGAGGAAGTATTATTTCACAGAGAGGGTAGTGGATGCATGGAACAGCCTTCCTGAGGAAGTTGTGGGGTCTAAAACTGTGGGAGAATTCAAGAATGCATGGGACAGACATAAGGCAATTCTTGTGGGGGGCAGGAAGATATAGGCTGTTGGTTAACTAGGATCTGCGGCCTATCCTGTAGGTAGGGAAATGGGCAGACTAGATGGGCCTAGCGGTCCTTATCTGCCGTCAAAGTCTATGTTTCTATGTTTAAAACTCTGTAAGAGATCTTAGGTATATTCTTACCTTTTTCAAGTTTAGTAACACCATCAAGCCTTTTAAACAGTTGTCAGACTTAAAATACAGGCACTTCACATGCAAAAAGAAACTGAGAAGACACCCAGGCAGTATCTTAAAGAAAATGTGATTTACCAGAATATGATAAAAACAGGCAAAATAACATACAGAACAAATCTCACAAGTCATCTACAAATAAAAAGGAAAGTTACAGAAATCCAAACTCCTACCACAGACACACAATTCTTCTCTGTTTCCTTTAAGTGCTTGTTAAATCAGAGAACTGTCTTTCTCTCGGGAGTCCCAAGAATATCACACATTTCAGAAACAATGATACATTTTCAACTCGTATCTCCCCACCCCCTTGGTGAGTCATTTAGCTCCTCCTTTTAGAATTAATTCTTACAAACTTAATTTCCTACCAGGAGGTATTTTAAAATTAATGGTACATCAGAAGAAATTTTTTTTTCCTAAATATGGCATCCTTTAATTAAACATTTCCCTTTGATCTTAACATTCACACATCTGTAATGTCCCTTGGCTGATTTCCTGTGCCAATGAGATCGGAGGTATTTTATGATTCTTCATCTAGTTGATAAATGGAGAGGAACTGGCCCAATTACCTTTCTCTTGAAACGTCATAAAATTCATATATAAGTTCTAACTGCAAAAGCAGCAACAGGCAATAAACTGTCTCTGGAAGGATGTCTCAATTAAGTGTTTTCCTCCTGGTCTGTTTAATTACATCCTGTAGTTCTCAGCCACTGACACCTTGAAGTTATAGGCCAAATTCCTCACACACTAAAATGTCATACACAGACCATGTATTTATAATACCAATATCATACAATAATCATAAGCAAGGGGCTGAGCGTCACAATCCTCCCCACCTAGACTGAATTTGAGGGCTCTATCCCCTGCATAGCATGAGCTCCCTAAGTCAGTTCATTCCTCATATAGACATGACAAGCCATCTGCGTTCTGATTGGTTGCTCCAGCCCTATGTAAGATCATCATATCATACCCTTGCAAGACAAGACTTCATCTTAATAGTCTACCATTCAATTTTCCCATTTGTGTCAGCCAAACCAGGGGGTTGTGGTCAGTTTGTATCTCAAAATGTTGCCTGTATAAGTATGGCTCTATCTTCTTTAGGACCAACACTATGGCAAGACACTTTTTTTCTACAGTAGAGTAAGCCTGCTCCCTGGGAAGTAACTTTTTACTCAGGTACACAATGGGGTGATCTTTCCCTTGGTTGGTTGTCTGACTCAGCACGGCCCCAATACCCACATCTGAGGCATTAGTCTGGACTATAAAGGATCTGCTGTAGTCTGGACTTGTCAACACAGGAGCACTGCACAGTGCCTCCTTCAGTCTGGTAAAGGCTTTTTCACAGACTGGTTCCCAGGTAATTTTCTTAGGCATCCTTTTCTTTACCAGGTCAGATAGGGGAGCAGCCAGGGCACTGTGATTGGCCACAAATGTCCTATAGTACCCTGATGCCCCCAGAAAACTCCTGACCTGCTTCTGCATTTCTGGTCTGGGCCATGCCTTGATCGCCTCTATTTTCACTTGGTTAGGACAGAGCTGTCTCCAGCCTACAACATGTCCGAGGTATGCCACTTCAGCCATGGCCACCTGGCACTTCTCAGCTTTGACAGTGAGCCCAGCCCTCTATATCCTGCCCAGCACTTCCCTAAGGTGGGACAGGTGTTCCTCCCAGCTGGCACTAAAGATGGCAGTGTCATCCAGGGATGCCACAGCGTACTCCTCAGCAGCATTTAACACCTGATTCACCAACCTTTGGAAAGTGGCCAGGCATTCTTCATTTCGAAAGGCATTACTTTGAATTCAAATAACCCTATCAGAGTGATGAAGGCCGACCTCTCTCTCTAGTTCTGTCAGTTAACTCTACCTGCCACTACCTCTTTATCAGGTCAATAGTCATAAGTCACCCCTCCCAACTTGTCCAGGAGTTCATCCATCCTTGGCATCGGGTGGGCGTTTTACTTCATGACTGCATTCAGTCCACGATAGTCCACACAAAAATGAGTAGAACCATCTGGCTTGGGCACAAGGACTACGGGTGAGGCCTAGGGGCTGTGGGATCTCTGGATTACCCCTAAATCCAGCATTTCCTCCACCTCCCTCCTAATGTCATTTTGGACAGCCTCTGACACCCGATAGGCTGTCTGCCATATGGGCGTCTATGTCCCTGTCTCCGCAGCATGCATCACTAAGGGGGTTAGTCCAGGCTTGGTGCTAAATAGTGGGGCAAAGTTTGCTAAAACCTCCCTTACTTCCTGGATCTTTTCCAAGGCCAGCTGGGGTGACAATTTAACTTCCTCCACAGAGGACTCCCACCTGCTTTCTTCCAGCAAGTCCAGAATGGGGTCTCTTTTGCCCGTCCCCTCCCCAGGACTACATACTGCAAACACCATGTCAGCCCTATTAGCATATGGCTTCATCATGTTGACATGGTCCATTCTTTCTGTATGCCTTCTGTCAGGTAACTCTGTGATATACTAACATACTAACATACTATTTGCCAGCAGATTAGGCCTTATGGTCTATCGAGTCTGCTCGAACCTAGATCCTTTGTTGGGTGCCGAGACCCTCCCATCCCTTGTGCTCCAGAAACCCCTATCATCCATCCCCACCCCCCTGGGACAGGCCATCATCTGATACATCCACTTTCTGTGTCTGTCCCACCCTCTCTTGAAGCCCTCCACTGTGGATCTCTGAACCAGCTCACCAGGCAGTGCATTCCAAGGTCCACCACCCTCTCAGTGAAAAACCTCCTCCTCTTTTCCCCTCACCCTTCCACCTTCCAACTTCAAACCATGTCCTCTGGTGATACCTCCCTGCTTTAGTCTAAAGATCCCATCCATGTTTACCCTATTTATTCCTTGAGGTACTGAAGACCTCAATCATGTCCCCGTCTCTCCTCTCCTCCAATGAAAACAGGCAGAGCTCCTCAAGTCTGTCCTCGTAAGTCAAATCCCTAGCCCTCGTATCATCTTTGTTGCCCTCCTCTGTACCCTCTCCAGGAGCTGTATGTCCCTCTTCAAGTGTGGTCTCCAGTACTGTACACAGTACTCAAGGTGTGGTCTAACCAGTCCATTGTACAGGCAGAATCACTTCCTTGCTCCTAGAGGTGATCCCTTGCGATGCATCCCAACATCCTGTTTGCCTTGCTAGCTGCTCTCCTGCACTGCTCAGAGTTATTCATACATGTATCCACCATGACCCCTAGGTCTTTTCCCTGTTGAGGCTTCCAGCACCTCCTCCCAGGGTGTACCTGTGTTTAGGGTTCCCCGACCAAGATGCAACACCTTGCACTTGGCGATATTGAAATTTAATTTCCATGTGGAGCCCAGCTTTCCAGGGTGTCCGGTCCTTGCAGGGCCAACCTCCTCTTCTCCCTCAACTACTGCTCCCATCTTGGAGTCATCTGCGAAGAGACTCATTTCACACCTATACCATCCCTGATGTCCGATATGTATGCATTAAACAGGTTGGACCCAGGACCGAGCCCTGTGGTACCCCACTACCAACCTCTGTAGGGTTGAGAGCTCCCCACAGACCACTACTCTCTGAGTGCGTCCAGCTAGCCAGTTTTCAATCCATCTGACCATCAAAGGGCCTACTCCTAACCCCATCAGTTTCTCCACCAGACCATTGTGAGGACAGAGTCAAACGCCTTGCTGAAGTCCAAGAATAATACATCCACAGGCTTACCCCTGTCCAGTTCTGATGTTACCCATTCATAGAACTCCACAAGGTTGGTTTGACATGATCTACCTGGCACAAACCCATGCTGCCGACTATCCAGACCTCCCACCTCCTCCAAGTAAACCCCCAATCGTTCCTTTAGTATACTCTCCATTAATTTTCCCACCACCGAGGTTAAACTGATGGGTCTATAGTTTCCTGGTACTTCCTTGACCCCCCTTTATGGATTGGTACCACATGTGCCTCTCGCCAATCCCTAGGTACCTCCCTGTCTCAAGTGACCTGCTGAAAAGCTCCGCCAGAGGTGCAGCCAGTATGTCCACCAATTCCCATAGTACTCTCGGATGAATGCCATCCGCCCAGGAGATTGTCTTTCTTTAGGGCCTTGAGGGCAAACCACACCCTTTGGCGGGGATGGCATCATCCATCCCTCCACCTTACTGGTCTTTTATCCTTATCCAGATGTGACACCCCTGGGGTACCTTTCCCTCCCTTTTGCTCCATTTCTGTTGCTCCCTGATCCCACCTCCCTGCTTCTATCCCTTTGTGCCTTGCTTTGTAGATATCCCATCCCCTCCCTAGTGAACACAGAGGCAAAGTACTGGTTAAATACTTCTGCCTGGTCCTCGCCTCTTCCACCCACCTCCTTCTGATCTCAATCTGCTGAGATGGCCCTTAGTTTTTCTCCGCTCCCCAATGTACTGGAAGAACCCCTTTTCCCCTCCATGTATCCCCTGTGCCAGCCGCTGCTCTTTACTGGACTTTGCTCCCCTCACCATACTGGTGACTTTTCTAGATGCAAGCTGGTACATTTCCTTATCCCTATCCCCTCTTGTTGTTTTATATTTTTGTAAGCCGCCTTCTTTCTCTGACTGCTACCTGGACCTCACTGGACCACCAGCATGGTTTATGTGACCTTGCTCCCTTACGTTTCAACTTAGCAGATCCTGACTGCCTCATGAAGTCCCGTTTATGACCTCCATCTCCTTTCCACACTTGTCGTTGAGTAATCCCTTCAAGTGATCCTTGAGAATATTTCCCACGCCCATAAAGTCTGCCCCCTGAGTCCACTGCCAGTGTCCTAGATCTCACCCCCACTCCCCAATGCTTATTTGAAACCAGACAGTATTGTGGTCACTCCCAGTCAGGGGTCCTGTACAACCATGTCCTTACCAGATCCCCATCTGCCAGAACCACATCCAGGACATGCCTCCCTTGTGGGCTCCATCACATGCTGTGTAGAACACATCCTGGAAGCCATCCAGCAGCCTCTGCTCCTTGGCCACCTTAGAGGACATGGTTCCCCAGTTTGTATCTGGCATATTAGGTCCCCATCAACACCACTACTTCCCTTTTGGACCACACTGGGCAATGATGTTGTCCAGCAAACCATCCTCTAGAACATCACTCATCCCGGGGGCCTATATGCTGCTCCAGCTTGACCTTATCTCCTGCTGGGGATCATAAGGTGACCCATAAGGCCTCCACGTTTCCCTCTGCCTCTTCTCCATAGCAATTTCTATGTCATCTCTAATGAACATAGCCACTCCACCCTCTGCCCTCCTTTCTATCCTTCCTAAGCATAGTGTACCCCGTACATTTAGGTCCCAGTCATGGTTTTGTTGGCCCACATTTCCGTGACTGCCGCCCATCCACCCCAGACAGCATGGCCCGGAACTCCTGGCAACTTGTTTCCCAAGCTCCTGGCATTAACTAACTAACCCCACCCCTTATCCTGATCATCTTTGTCGAACCCCACCCAGATTCCTTATACTTCCATCCTCCCCCTGCTCCTCCTGAAACCTCCACCTCCAGTCTGTTTCCCCCCTTCCCCCCTTGGGCTTGAAGGCTACTCCCCTCATATACTGTAGTTCACGTCATTTACCTTGCTGACTGCTTTGTACAGTCCTGCCCACTCAGCCTGCAGCTTGTCCTTCCAGACTGGGATGAAGAACTTGACTTCCTGACCCACCATGCATGAGTGCACTCTGGCTCTGCAGTCCTACAACACTTTTTGTTGGGCAGCTGCCAGGTTGCTCTGGGCAGTCCCCATAAGTTCCTTCAGCCTTTCCCTAAACCTAAGGACAATAATCCACTACGGGAGTTCCCTGAGTGGCATGCTTGCCTTCCCAGTCCTCTTGGATCAAGTCTAGGGGCCCACGTACCCGGCATCCATGTAAGAGCTCAAAGGGGGGAAAGCCCTGTTGACTCTTGGGGCACCTCTCTGTATGCAAACAACAGGTGGGGAAGGTATTTCTCCCAGTCCCTCCCATGCTGTTCAGCAAACACTTGGAGCATTGACTTCAGGGTACTGTTAAATCTTTCCACAAGCCCATTGGCTTGTGGGTGATAAGGAGTTGTGCATCTCTGCACCACCCTACACCTCTCCCACAAACATTTCATCAGGTCCGACATGAAGGAACCCACGCGATCGTTGATGACCTCCTGCAGAAACCCAACACTGGAGAAAATCCCAAGTGAGACATCTGCCACTTTGTCTGTCCTCAGTGAGGACAGGGCGACTGCCTCTGGGTACCGGGTGGTATAATCTACCACAGTCAGGATGAACCTCTTCTTGGAGGAGCGGGGGTACTAAAGGCCCCACAATATTCATTCCTACTCTCTGGAATGGCTCCTCAACTATGGGCAATGGAATTAGGCGGCTTGGGGTTTCTTACCTGCCTTCCCTATTTCTTGGCACTGGTGACAAGATCTGCAATACTCCTTCACCTGCTAGGTGAAGTTAGGCCAATAGAAATTCTGGGCCAACCGCTGCGTAGTGAGTGCAATTCCCAGATGACCAGACAAGGGAATATCGTGTGAAATCTTGAGCAACTGCTCACGGTACCCCTGGGGAATGACAAGCTGCCTGCCTGTCACCCCTCCCTCTGTCTTAGCATCCTGCATATATGTCAGTCCATTTTCCCAATAAACTTTATGTTTTCTGTCACCTCCCCTGTGCTCCTTCAGAGTCTGCCCAAGCTCTCAACTTCTCTAGACTAGGGTCACTTTTCTGAGCAGCTGCAAACTCCATACACATATCTCTAGGAATATCTGCCTGAATACAAACTTTTTCAAAGGAATTTAAAAAGGCATCCATATCCTCCCCCTCTTTAAATTCAACTATCAGTTTGGAATTTAATTTGTAACCCAGTCCTGTAGTTCCAGTTAAACCCAGGCCACTTACCTGCTCTGGTGCAGGGTGTTAGAATCATAGCTTCTCCAGTTCATGTTGCCTCCGGCGCTCATGCTCTTCACTGTCAGCCTCTCGCTGTTCCCACTCCCTCTTCTCCTCTGCGACTCGCTGTTCTTGCTTCCTCTTCTCCTCTGCAGTTCTCTGCTCTTGCCTCTCCTCTCTCTCAAATTCCTGCTTCCGCTGTTTGAACTCCAGTTCCATCCTCCGCAGTTCCATCTGCAGCTTGATGGCTTCTGGTTTGTGAATGCTGGTGACCTTCCCCTGCTGCTGTACCCATTGACTTGCACTGGCCCTGCTGTCCTCTTCACTAGATCTGGACACTGCACTGGCCGCTGCCTCCTCTATGTCCAAGGTTCGGCCCTTTTCAGTCATGGACTGTGACTCGACACTCTGGGCATCAGTGGCCATCAGAGCATCTAAGAGGTTCTGCTTGTTGGCTTTCCTCTGTCCTGGCACAACTGCCTCAAGTAGTCTGCAGTGTACCCGCTGTAGTTGAAAGCCATCTTCTTCCCTAACTACAGCTACTCTATCTTGCATTTTAGAAAAAAATTATAAAACAGGTAGCAAACTGTTGACTGTAAGCAAAATGATATAGTTCTGTTTCTCTTTTTAAAATTAAATCACTGCCTTATTTTGCAAGTGAGCTGTACAGTATTAAGCTGACACTCTGAACTGTTAAAGCTTGTGTTACCAATTACTTTAAATTATACAACGGCAAGGAAATTTCCTGTATTCTGATTGGTGAATGGGTACCTGAGACAGTGATGTTTTTACACAATAACATCACTGTATTGATTTTTTGCCACAGGATTACCATTATTTGCTCTTCTCTTAAGAAACAAAGATATACTGAATCACTAAAAATCTACTAAAAACATTTTTAATTATTTTTTTTAATAATTTTGTATAACATTGAGCCATTGTATAATTGCAATAAGGCACTCCAAGGTGTGTGTTATTGTGTAATAACATCACTCCTGGGGTGGTGGAAGCACTCGGCTTCACCTCGTGCTTCAGCCGACCCCAGGAGTAACATTATTACACAATAACACACACCTTGCCATGCGTTATTGCTTAATCACGCCACTGCTAACCAAATCTTTCACAAATGCACTCCACAGGTCAGGCCCTCAGCTCCCACAGTGGCAACCTCAGAGTGCAATAGTGTGAACAAGTAACAGACAGGATAACCCTCCTGTCTGCTTTGGGTCTGAATCACCTTTAGCCTCGAGTTCTGGGGGGATTCAAACTGTGAACCTTATGCTAGCATACCCAATGTACAGGCTTATATATGTACCCTCTTCGGGGATTGCGGTACAATCCTTTGCCAGGGGCACCTAGACAAGTCTCAAAAATGAACCCTTAATACTCTGTAAGGGACCTTAGGCATATTCTTACTTTTTTCAAGCTTAGTAACACCATCAAGTCTTTTAGACAGTTGTCAGACTTAAAATACAGGCACTTCACATGCAAAAAGAAACTGAGAAGACACCTAGGCAGTATCTTAAAGAAAATGTGATTTACTAGAATATGATAAAAACAGGCAAAATAACATACAGAACAAATCTCACAGTCATCTACAAATAAAAAGGAAAGTTACAGAAATCCAAACTCCCACCACAGACACTTAATTCTTTTCTGTCTGTTTCCTTTAAGTGTTTGTTAAATCAGAGAACTGTCTTTCTCTCAGAGTCCCAAGAATGATATCACACATTTCAGAAACAATAATACATTTTCAACTCTTATCTCCCCTTCCCCTTGGTGAGTCATTTAGCTCCTCCTTTTAGCATGAATTCTTACAAACATAATTTCCTACCAGGAGGTATTTTAAAATTAATGGTACATCAGAAGAAAAAAACATTTCCTAATACGGCATCCTTTAATTAATCATTTCCCTTTGATCTTAACATTCCCACATCTGTCATGTTTCTTGGCTGATTTCCTGTGCCAGTGAGATCAGGGGTATTTTATGACTCTTCAGCTAGCTGCTAAACAGAGAGGAACTAGCCCAATTACCTTTCTCTTGAAATGTCTTAAAATTCGTATTAAAGTTCTAACTTCAAAAGCAGCAGCAGGCAATAAACTGTCTCTGGAAGGATATCTCAATGAACCGTTTTCCTCCTGGTCTGTTAAATTACGTCCTGTAGTTCTCAGCCACTGACACCTTGAAGTTACAGGCCAAATTCCTCACACACTGAAATGTCATACACAGACCATGTATTTATAATACCAACATGATACAGTAATCATAAGCAAGGTGCAGAACATCACACTCCCAACCAAGGGGACATGTTGATGTCACTCCTATATGTATTTTAGCTCAATTAGCGGGATGAGCAGGATTGCATTATCTAGGGCAACTTCCTATTAGTTGAAGATTTACTCCCCACTGATAAGTGTGCTCTGATGGGCTAAGAAGGGGACCTGTAGTGTTTGTATATTCCTTTTTCTCTCTGCATTGTTAAGTTATAAGTAAGCAAAGAGTTGGAGAAACCATTTACAACATTTTATCGTTCATTGTTTAGATTACCACACTCTACAATGACCCACTTAATGAAAGCAGAACTGGGTAGAATCCCAGTAGAATCACTTGTAAAATTGAGATTAATCCCAAAATTTTTTAACCCCTTATTAATCTTAACATTTATCTGCCCAAGTCTTTCTTCAGGCCCTTGCATAGAATCTGTACAGACTTTCTGTGGAAAGGTAAAGCCCCGTGCCGGGCATACGCTAAGCTTACCCACCCTAAAAAACTAGGGGGTCTTCAGCTGCCTGATTTTTATGTTTATTACCTGACTATTCATGCCATGAGATTCTCACATTGGATGTCTATAACTGAAGCAGCCCCAGATTTTTCCCCCTGGTTAACTTTGGATCGATCCCTAATAGATATTCACAAGGTAGATTTGGAAGCCTTGTTATATATCCCTTGGTCTAAAGTCCCTTAAAACATAAAGTACTCCCCGCTAGGATGGGATGTGAAGGCCCTACAGCAGCTTTGCTCTTCACTTCACAAATCTAACCCTAAGGGACCTGAGGCAACCTCACTTAATAACCCAAACTTACACATAGGTAACCGCCTAATCAGTAACTTGCCAGGTAAATACCTCCAAATTCGAGATTGTAATGCCTTGTTTCTGCCAGCTCATTGCTACCGATATCCGTGCTAGCCACTAAATTCGAGGTGAGACATAAAGATTTACTACGACTGTACCAGATTTGCCAGTGTGTATGCTCCTTCTTAGGGAAAGGACCATGGTCGGAAGGAGCCAGAGTTATGTTAGAAAAATTGAGGAAATTAGCAGAGAGCCAGAAAGCAGTTTCCAAGATTTATAAATCAATTTTGTCGGATGTAATGTATAAGTGTACTCCTACAGCACACTATTGGGAGATTAATCTTACTAAAAGATGGCCAGCCAAAACCTGGGAAAAGATTTGGATTGATACTTATTCCTATATTAAACAGGATAGACTTAGGGAATATCCAATTTAACATCCTGCACAATCTTTATTTTACCCCCGCCAAACTATCCCGGATTTATAAGACCTCTTCATTCGAATGTGAAGATTGTGGAGGCTCATTTGCTACTTTATACCACAAATTGTGGGCCTGTCCTAAAATTGTTAAACTCTGGAACTCAGTCAAGCAGTGGGTGGCTCCTTTTTTTAACATCTCAACCTTTTTTAACGAAAATACATGCTTACTAGGGATGTACGCTCAAATTCCAACCTTGCCTCAAAAGATGCAAGTAGCCATGATAGCCATGGTTACCAAATTGTTAATACTTCAGCATTGGCAGAGCAGATGGGAACCTTCGTTCAGAGAATGGTGGGATGAGTTTTTAAACGCTTTAAATGCCGAAAGGTGTGTTAACCGCTTTTTTCAATCTACTGCGAAATTTCATAGGTGCTGGGGTGGATTTCTTGTAAATTTGAAAAATAAATACGGTTATTAAAGGAGAACGAGCCTCAAACCCCACTGACCAGGGGCTCCTTCCGGCGCAAAGATCAGGTCAAACTCTCCCTATTGTTGACTGCATCCTCCCCTAAATAGATTATGAATTTGACTTTGGTTCAATAGAAAGGTTTTCTTTTTACGTGCTTTAGTACCCCTCTTCTCCCCTTTTCTCCTTTTCATTCTTTTGACAGTGTTTCTTCAGTTGTCTCCCCCTCCGTCAGCTCAAAATTAATGTCTTTTTCCTGTAGTCTAACCTCAATTTTGCCACATTACAAACTTGTAAGGAGAGTAATTTTGTATAATATTTTATGTATTTGCTGCCAAGGTGGGGGTGGTGGGTCAGTCTTAGTTTTTTGTTTTTTTTCTCCTTTCTTGTAGGTACTGTCACATACAAATGCTGTCTACCACTCTTTTGGCAATGTTTGTTTGGTTTTGTTCCTATTTGTATTGAGTTGGAAAAATAAAGTTAATTGCAAAAAAAAAAAATTGAGATTAATCACTTATTGGCTTAGAATACAAAATCAAACAGCCAACAATTTGCTGAGATTGTGTCTGCAAGAAAAAGTCGAGTGGGAAAGAAATGGAATGGACTCAGTATGGCTGTCAGCTTTAAAAATATATGTAAGGTAAATTAACCTTTCTGTCTTAGGACAGAGTATTTAAAGAATATTTTGGGTGCTGTAAGCTATAAAAGGGTGATAGTGAAAGCCCTATGAACATGGTGGGGTGTACGATGTAATGCATGCTTTGAATTACATGTGTAATTATATACCTGTATGAAGTATGCCTATAAATAAAGTAGAGCTTCAAAAAAAAAGTGTAAGAAAAATGGTAGCTACTGTACTGGTTCTCGTACAAAAACATGAACAAAATGAGTGGTTTGATACGTTTTATTGCACCAACAAATATTTTTTACAGATTGTTTAAGCTTTCAGACTACACAGAGTCCTTCATCAGAAACATGGCAATTAAGGAATGATAACACTTGAAAAATCTCAGAACAGAATTAGTAAAACCCTTGACATCTGAACACGGACAGCTTATCTGATTAATAAGATTTAAGGCATAGGCTGAAACCAGAGAACAGGCAAGTCCTACAAAATGGAATGCATGTGACAGCAGTATTCTGGGGGGAAAAAGTGTGTGTGTGTGTGGGGGTAAGCATAGCAGTATGTCTGTGTGTATGATGCTGAGAAGAAAACAGCAGTTGAAGTTCAGATTGTGTAATGGGTCATGAAACCAAGGTCCATATTCATACCGCAAATAGATGTATTAAGAAGGTAAATAAATTTGACCTCATACTCTCGCTTCTCATATGCATTCCTGAAGTGCCCCTTAAGAACTAGGACAGACAAGTCAGAAATTAAGTGATCAGATTGAGAAAAATGTCCCACTGGTTTTGCTGTATTTTTCATTTTAATATCATGTCTGTGTGAGTTCAGTCGGGTTTGAAGGCGTTGTCTGGTTTCAACCAAATAACCTGTACATGGACATTTCTTGCATTGGATATAATAAACAGTGTTCCTAGATGTACACGTATAATTTCCCTGTATCTTGAATTGTTTATTCTGGGGGATGCTGATAGAATCTGAGGTGGAAATACATTCACATGTCTTACATTTAGGACTATTGTGAGGTTTCGTGTCACCTAGTGTTCTGCTGTTTTGGTCAGGTATAAATTTGCTCCTGTCAATCAGGTTAGATAAATTAGGTGGCTGTCTGAAAGACAGTAAAGGTAGTTCTTGAAAGATACATTACAAGGTGTCATCCTCACTGAATATTGATTGGAGGTCCCAGATGATTTTTCATACAGCCTGCAGATTAGGATTGTATGCAACAAACAAGGGTATCCAGTTGGTGGTGTCCTTTTCTTGATATTGTAGGAGGAGTTCTCTTGGCATAGGTGTGGCACATGTCACAGCTCTGTCAATTTCTCCAGAAGTGTGTCCCTGCCCAGTAAATGTTGTTTTTAGTATGGCCAAGTGTTTATTTCTGTCCTCTTCACTTGAACAGATTTGGCGACAGCGAAGCGCTTGACTGTATATTACTGTAAAAAGTGTGGCAGTGTGTTAAGATTGTACAGTGCGGCATAAGAGTTTTCTATATTGAACTTAGGAAATTCTAAATCTTTACCTTGCCTCGCCAATTAGCAGCACCTGCTTGTTTATAACGTCTTGTTATGCTTGACCTTTGATCTCAGTTGTTACACTATATTTATTGTGTCTGTATAATCTTAATTTCACCTACTGTATTTGTTTACCATGCTGCTGTCATTCTGTACTTTCTATGCTTTATGTACTTCAGTGACCTTGTATTATGATACTGACCGTAGCCTCCTAGGGTATGCCAGAAAATAGACAAATCCTCATCTAGTACACTTGCATTAAATAAATAAGTCTAAAAACATGCATTACTTAGAACCATACTTGAGAACGGCTTTATCACCAGAAGACAGGAGCATGATACTAAGTTTCAGATTCGAGCCATTTTTGCATCCTGCTGAACCGTTGGGATTTGAATGCTGCTCACTTCTTGTTTGAATTTGTTCAAGCTTGTCCTCAAGCATAGGACTAGATTCTCGCTGGACATGAAAATTACAAATTAATGGTGGGCTTTATTCAGAATGGTTGCTGGTTAACTGTGTCTTGTAGACATCAGCATAGTCATACTCTCTTAGCTACTTGTGTCCTATGTATTTGTATGACAAAAATGTATTTAATGTCTTTTTGTATGTAAATGTTTTTATCTTTTTAAATTTGTAATAGTATAATTTACCAAATGGTAAAGATTTACTGAACTGATGTTATACATCCTAGGTGGGCTAATTCCGTCATAAGATTTTTCCAGAAATGTATAGGAGAGACTGCTTATCCTTCCGTGTTCCATGCTGGTTGCAGGTTGGTTTAGGATTGCTATGTAAGACTCATTCCTGCAGGATGCAATCTACCTGTTTTGTTCAAAGACAGGCATGGAAGAGGCTTTTTTATGAGACAACATAGGTGGGGTACGTTGTGGGGAAACTTTTTGAAGTGGTGTCTTAACTGTTGTCTGTAAGGTAAATTGAGACCAGCCACAGTAGCCTACATTTTTTTACAGTTAAACTTTTTTATTAATTTTTCATAAGATATACAGACAAACCTCTTACAGTACAGTACAATGTGAGGATTTTTTTTTTAAAGAAATTGAGGCAGCATATAATAAGAACATTGCTACAATAATACAAGGAGCTTTTGGTTTAAAATATAGTAAACAATACAGGTCATGTAATTAGCATATACTTGACATTTGTAGTGAACTTAAAGCGGATAGTATGATTAGATACGGTTTATATTAAAATGTTACATAATTATATATGATGCTGCAAAAGGAAAAAGTACATTCAGTAAAAGGATTGTGGAGTAATAAAGAATGATTGAGAACAGAGTATAGGAAAGAAAAGATATATAAGAAAGTTAAGAAGAGAGACAGGGAAACTATAAAAAAGGGGAAAAAAGCGAGACTACAATGATGTAACAGTAAAAGGGGAAAATCCATATATATTAATTCCTACATTGGTGTTGGAAGATTTAGTTGATTCCAAAAAATTAAAAAAGCCCTGCCAACAATTGTTATATAACATGAGTCAGTCAGACAAGATATATGTCATACGGTCCAGAGAGGCATATTGCAATAGTTGGTTAATGATACTGGGAAGGGTAGGGATTATGTTGGATCTCCAATGCATGAGGATTGTGCGTTTAACTTGAAGGAAGAGTATATTTAACCATCTGCTCTGCGAATATGAAATTTTATAAGAACGGTGATTAAAAATACCAAGAATGCAATGTTTAGGGTCTAGTGTAAAAGGTTGACCTACCACTTTCATTGCAAATCTGTGAGTACAGTGCCAAATCTTTTGTATGAGGGGACAGTGCCATAAGATATGCAATAAATCCCCATTGGGGAACTGCAGCAGCAATTGTTATTGTTCAATAAACCCATTTTTGTAATACAACAGGAGTTCTGTACCACAAATGAAGGATCTTGGTTTGAATGAGGGAACTCGTGCTCATCATTAAAAGATTTGTGACAGGAGAGCCAACATCTGGACCATTGTGCATTGGTGATATTATATTGTAGCAAAGTACTCCATCTTTTTAGCATTGACAGAGTAGTCAGGAAGGATATCACAAATATCTTTGTAACAGTGCTATTTAAATTGGATGTTGTTTTATCCATTTAGAGATGTGCTTATCATACAGAGAATTGATAGAGAAGGGTGTGAGGTAAGAGTTGCATGCGGTAATGTAAGCTGTAGATATTTCCAAAAATCTTGATGGGGAAGATTCCATATGCCTCAGAGGGTCGGTGTAAGATTTTAACTTTAATGACTTGGGTCAAGTATATCCTGCAAAAGAGAATACCTTTATTTTTCCAGGTACGACAAAAATGGGGTGATTATCAAGAGATATATGGTGGTTACCCCAGATGGGGGTAGTGTAAGGGTTTGGTTAGATTTAATATGCTTGTGAATGATTTTCCAATAGAATATAGAAGCAGCTATGGTAGGGGTGAGACTTTAAAGAAGAGGTAAGGGTGTTATAAAGGAAGAAGTCGCCACATTACCAGGACATAAGGATGTTTCCATATTGACCCATAAAGGAGACTGGATGTTGGGTTTGTTAAACCATTTAATTGTTTGAGATGTACTGGAAAGCCCATAAGTAGGTTTGGAACCAAGGAAGGCCAAAGCCACCTTTTGACCAATGGGATCTAAGTTTATTAACTAAATCTAGGTATTTTGCCTTCCCAAATGAAGCTGCCAATAATTTTGTCTATTTTGGAAGAAAACTAGAGGGAAGTATCAAAGGGATATTGGAAAATAGGTATAATATTTTAGGAGTTATTGACATTTTAATGGCGGAAATGTTACCATTAAAAGAAAGTTTAAGTAGCTTCCATCTATCAAGTGTTGTTTGGATACTGGTTAACAGAGGAAAGATTAGCATCCATAATTTATTCAATGTCGGGTGATCCAATGCCAAGATAAGATATACCTTTGGGGGCCCCAACGAAAGCCTCAATGAGTTGTTCATGAGGGGACTACAAAGGTTATTCAGTGGTAGCGCTTCTGATTTGTCAAGGTTTAGAGCTAGTCCAGAGTGGGAGGTGAAGTCATTCAGTAGTTTAACTAAAGGTTGCCCAGAACTTCGAGGTTTTCGAGTAAAATAAGGAGATCATCTGCATATGAAAGTGAAGTATAGTGAGAGTTACCAATAGTAATGCCTTTAATTGTACCGGATTGTGAGGGACGTAGAAAGAGGTTCCATGGCAAGTATAAACAATGAAGGTGATAAGGGCATCCTTGTCTGGTGCCTCTTGCTAAGTAAAAGGAGGGGACAAAATAGAGTTCGTGAGAACTCGAAGCTGAAGGAGGTATACAATAATTGAATCCAAGCACAAAATTATTTGTAAAGCCAAAATGAGATAGCACCTGATATAGATATTCCCAATTGAGAGAGTCAAATGCTTTCTCAAAGTCAATGGCTATTGCAGCTGCAGGGGTTTTAAGAGTTTTGCTTTGTGAATTAAATTGAGTAATGAGGAAGATGATCGAACTGTTTCTATTTTGATAAATCCTGATTGAGAAGTATGGATGAGTTTAGTCATTAAAGATTCTAAGCGGAGAGTTAATAATTTGGCAAAGATTTTCCATCAGTATTAAGAAGTGAGATCGGTCTATAGTTTGAAGGAAGTAAAGGGTCTTTGTCTTTTTTGGTAAGACTGTTATGATGGCTTGGTCATTGTGCATGGGAGTTTCTTTATTAAGGTTGCTTCTTGGAATACATTGACTAATACAGGACAAAGAGTGTCAGATAGGGTTTTATAAAAATCAATAGGAACCCATCACTGCCAGGTGCTTTACCGTTTTAATGATGATAAAGCAGTTTGGATTTCTGTAAAGTGATTGGTTTATCAAGCACAACTTTGTCCTGAGGGATAGGTGGGTAGATTCAATTTTTCCAGAAAATGTTGTATTAGGTTGGGATTTGTAGTATTAGGTTGCAGTATAGTTGATGGTAAAAGGATTGCATATCGATTGATTGAAAGGTTGTCTGTGTGTGTCTGACCTGATGGATCTTTAGACCTGCTATATGTCTCTGCATCTGTTGAGTTTTAGCTGGTAGAGAGCAACTTTCCATTTATCCCTTGTTCCCAATAACCGTGTTTAATCCTAAAAGGGCAAGTTCAGCTTTCCTGGATATCAACTCGTTAATTTTAATTCTTAATTGTAGAATTTCCAGATGAAGCTGTGAATTATGATTGGGTTTATTTAATTTATAGTTTTGGGTTTCTTTTTCTTTAAGTGATTTTTCTAAATTAGCTAACTGTTGTTCTCTTAATTTCTTTCTATGCGCTGCATAACTAATAATTTTACCTCTAATAGTGGCTTTTAATGCTTCCCAGATAGTACCTTGAGACATATCTGGAGTATCGTTAATAGAAAGAAAGTCTTGAATCTGGGTTTTAATCTGAGGAGTGAATTCAGGGTCTCTGAGTAAAAGTGGGTCTAAACGCCAAGATGGGGATTTAGAAGAAGGTGGACCCCAGAGTAAATGCAAACTGATAGGGGAATGATCAGATATAACAATAGGGAGAATCGATGTATCAATAATTTTTTCAGTAATGAGGGGAGAAGAGAACCAATAATCAATCCTACTATATGATTTATGTAAAGAGGAATAAAAGGTATAAAGAGTAGCCTACATTTAAGGGCCATATTAAAGAGCTGTATGTTGCCTAGTAGTTTGGGGTCTGGGTGAGAATTGTTTGGCCTGGGGTCTCAGGTGATAACTGGTGGAGAGTATAAGGAAGTAAGGGTTGAGGCATCATAGTTAGACCTACCAAAGCATTCCATCACATTCTCATTCCATCATGTGAGTGGCACAGAGAAGGAGTGGGGCATCCTAACTAGGGACATGCAGTATGTAGAGTGTCTGCAGGAAGACTACCAGACCACTGGGAACTCTTAAGGTTGGTACAGGTACCGTACCTGACATGCACTGTGCAGATAAGGTAAAGGAAACCTAAGATTTCCCTATTTGGGGTAGCACAACATAGTGCATTGTGATGGTGAATGTGTATTAACGGACAAACACCCTATCTAGGGTAGGACATTGTAGGAAATAGCTAAAGAGGGGGTTTCAGATGAGCGGAGATCAGTACAGTTAGTATCAGAGTGTAGTTAGGCTTTCTAGGAATTAGGTAAGTACTGTGGGATGGGAGCAGTCAGATAAAGTGGAGCACAGGTACAGAGGAGACATAGCTGTTGGGGCTGTGGGGCGCTCATTTCCTGGGCTACACTCTGGAGTGGAGGACACTGCCTCATATCTAGGACATTTACAGAGCTCCAGGCACAGCTAGTAATAGCAAGAGAAAGAGGTTGCTGGATTCCAGGCTGAACTGGTGAGGGTGCAGAGTATCTTCTGCCCCACCCAGGGACCAGCAAATCTGCCACCACTCCCCCCAGATGATGCCTAGGCAGAGGCAGAGAGGTTGGACCTTGGTGGCTCAGGGAGGGTTGGGGTGGCAGGAAGAGTGCGCGCTTCTCAGCCTGTACCACTGCAGAATTCCTTCAATGTATGGGCATGATGGGGCAGCTGAGAGAAGGCACCCATAGTAGTGGGAATAAAGGAAGTGGGGTCCTCAGAAGGGAAGGCCCCAAGGCAGAAGGAAGATGCCCCCAGCTGAAGAGGACACAGTTGCTGGTGGGGGACTCTGCTGTTAGGGGGATAGACTTGGGAGCAGGGGGAGGAAGGGAGATGGAGGTAACCTCCCTGAGAGGTGCTTTAGGTTGGAGGGATGGAGAGCATACAGTATCCAGAGGATTGCTAGGGTAGCAGGAGATGGGAAGGAGATAGATATAATTGTCCACTTAGGGACAAATGATCTGGCAAGGGAGAGGGTAGCAGTAGTGCCGAATAACTTCGGAGGACAGTGGGGGGTCAGGAAGATGGCACATAACATTAGCTTTTGATGAGGTGGTACCTGTGTATGGCCATGGAGAGGAAAGGGTACACTTCACCAGGGCATTTAACAATTGGTTGAAGGCACTGTGCAGGGAGGAGGGCTTCAGCTACATAAGGACTGTGGCGCAGCCTGGAAGTATATGGGCTTTGTAGGGGAGATGGCCAGCATCCTTCCTGGAAGTCATTAGAGGGAAATTTAAATTATACTTGGATGTGCATTTAAACTAGCTGGGGTGCGGGGAAGCAGTAAAACAAGGAAAGGCAACAGTTGCACACCCCCATGATGGGGCCAGCAGGGAGGGAGGGCCATAGGAGAGAAAGTTCCCCTAGGGTGGAGGAGCAGAAAGGCATGGATGGGGTAAAGACAGAATAAAATGGGTGTAGAACTCAGATGAGCAAGAGTAGAGGATTGAAGGAGACAAGGAATGGTAAAAAGGAAAGAAGAGGAGCTTCAGTGTAAAATACAGGCAGGAATGGTGGGGCAGGGCAGCAAATGGGGGGGGGTGCAGAAGGTGTGGAGAGCCATGTGTGCCAATGCAAGGAAATAAAATTACAGACCTGGAAGCCATCATGGTGGAGGCTGACCTGGATTTAGTGGCCATAAAAGAGTCATGGTGCTCTGAGCACTGTGACTGGGACATTGCCATACTGAGCTACTCTATGTTCAGGAATGACAGGGCAGGGAGGAAGGGAGTAGGGGTTGTTTTATTTGTGAGGAATGGAATCAAAGCCACGGAGGGTACAGGGGCATCATAGGGAAAAGGAGGGGATAGAGATGTTGTAGGTCACCCTTGAGACTGACTTCAGTGCCACTACCCATACAGAACCTCCAGCACAGGGAGAGGAGTTGGATAAGGCACATGGGGAAGTCATCAACAGACTGACGAGTGAGGGGGAGGTACTATTTGGTGACATCAGTCTGCTCGATGTGGAGTGAAGCCTTCCAACTGCAGCTTTAGCATGGAGTAGGGCCATTCTGGACTCCTTAGTAGAGGCTTTTCTTAGCTAGCTAGCCAAAGAACCCACTAGGAATGGGGCCATGCTGGACCTAGTGTCTACAAACTGGGACAGACATTACTGTGGAAAGTGTCCTGAGTACACCATACAGTGTGGTTTAACAAGAAGTCAGGAGCAGAAGCTAACCTCATGAGGATGAGGGTCCTGGACTTTAGAAGGATGGATTTTAAAGAAATGGTGGACTGCCTCAGAAAGTGCCTCTTGGGGGTTGCCAGGAGGGGTAAGGCACATTTGAGAAAAATAAGGAAGGGCATAATGAAAGCAACCTACCTCTGCATGAAGGAAGTGAGTAAAATCAGAAAGAAAAAGAGATTGTTACAGTTCTCTAAGGAAGTGTCAAAGGGGGTGAAGGAGAAAAGATTGACTTTCAGGTGGTATAAAGAAACACAGAAGGAAGAGGACAGGAAGGTATACAGAGTAAAGTAGACAGAAGCAAGTAAGATGGTAAGGGGGAGAAAAGGCACAGACAGAGGAAATGTTCACCAAAGGGGTCACTAAGGGGGAAAAGACTTTCTTAAGATACATAACTGAGAAGAGGAAAGCAAGGGACAGGATACTGAGGATTAGAAAGGCTGGGGGGGGGCGCGGAAAAGGACTAAGAAAAAGCTGACAGCTGCGGAGAGAAGCGGTGGCTGTTGCTGCCGTAGGAGTTATACTTAGCCAATGGAGAACCAGTCGAGGCGCAGGGCACCAAATTTTGAACTGAGGGCTCTGCTGTAAAAGCAGAGCCCACAACAGACTTCACAGCCTTATAGCAGTGAGCAGTGCGGACATTGCCGCAAGGACAAGGGGGTGGCAGGAGCTGCAGGCACGCAGTGCGGCCATAGCCGTGGGGAGGATCAGTGCATCCGTAGCCGCAGAGAAGAGTGGCAACCATAGCCACCATAGGAGTTGTACTTAGTTGAGGGGGAACCAATCAAGGTGCAGGGTGCCAAATTTTGAACTGAGGGCTCCACTGTAAAAAGACTTCTCCCTCCCCACACCACCTCCATTAATTACATAGGCTGCTTGGGCTCCAACCAGAGAAAGATGCCAAGTAAGCCCTGATGGAGGAGGTGTGTGACTTTTTTAGCACTATGTTTTAATCTTTATGGGATACAGTATCTTATGGAATGGATAGAGGGTGATATGAGATAGTGGATGCCATACCTCTCAACCTCTCAGCATTAAAAATCATAGCTCTGGCTTTCAAAAATCATAGCAAATGGCCAGAATGTGTAGCACTTTTCTTATTTTAAACAATAATATGTCTACAAATAGTGAGCCCCATATAGTTAGTGATAAGGAATATTTCCATTAAATTAGTTCAATGATTTAATAATTTGTGTGTCCAGAAATAGCTCTAACATTATTAAGAACATCAGTAAACCTCTGCGGAGCAATGGTAAATTTGAGGGTGAAAATCGTGGCGCTATGCGAAATTCATAGCAGTTGAGAGGTCTGGTGGATGCTATGCAGTTATCTTGCTTTATTTTGTAGAGGAATTTTGTTGCTGTGGGTTGTTAGCAGATATGTGTCAAACAGTGTCTTAGGTAATAACTGTTATTTTTTTTTTCTAGTTCAGAGTGACATGTGCTAAGTGAATCTCTGGAGTTTAGCCTGTAGTATAAGGTCGGCAGGGTGGAATGCAATAGGGGAACTGTAGGGAACTTACACGCAGGACCTGGAAGTACTGGAGGGCTGCAGAGTGGGGGACTGGGGATCTAGTAAGGGATAATTACTGTTTTCGGGTTGTTGACTTTTCCAGTATTTAAAACTGCAGTAAAGTAAGGGGGCACACTTTTACTATATTTTTATCTAAGAAAATTAAGGGAATCTTAAGGAAAGTTAAAGAGGTTCCTTTTCCCTATAGTTAAATTTAAGGAGATTTAGGAGAACAAGGCAGATAACAGAAGTATAGAAATGGGGCACACTAGAGATGGATACATTGGGGGAGTGCCTATCATGGGAGGGATGGTGGCAGAGGAAAGAAGATTGGTACGGGGACAACAGGATGCTAGGGTGACAAACATGGGTAGAATATTGGGATGTAATGGATATGGGGGCGGCTGTTGAGCTGAATATATTATGGAAGCTAGGGGGATGTCCAATCTGTCGCAGGCTGAGGAGACTGGAGGAAGAAGTGCAGTGGTTTTGTAGGAAGTTAGAGAGGGTAGAGGGAAGGGGGGGAACAGAAGCAGGATGGCTTCCTCCAAGTAGTAACATGAGGTCAGAACCTAGGAGTAACTTAAGTTCTGAACCAGGGAAGAGAAGAGGTTGGGGTATAGGGTCAAAGAGTACAGGGGGCCAGCAGCAAGAGGGAGTCTTGGGATAGTAGGAAGGAACCAGTGCTCAGTGGTGGCAGGAAATAGGTTTGCGGTGCTGGCTACTATGGTGGAGGAGCAGGGAGGGGATCTCTGTGAAGGGTCAGGAAGAGGAAAGGGTAGTGAATGCTCAGGGGGACAGCATTTGGCCAGAGGTAGGAGGGGCTCAGTAAGGGGATGAGGGCCCAGCTAAAAGAGTGGATGTGGGGGCACAGCAAAGGAGGAAGCCAGGCTTAGGGAGGATGGGAGAGATGATGTGGACAGTGGGAGAGCTTTGGGCTGGGGCAGGATCTGGGACAATAGTGAGCTGTATGCAGGGGACAGGTTACACTTGAGCAGGGGGTGTTAAAACAGAGGATAGAGGAGTACATAGCAACAAAGGTAGATTTAAATTAGGAGAGTGGGGTGGTGAGTGGACAGCAGATAGGTGGGGACTCCAGAGTGGGGAGACTAACAAGCTTACCCCCATACAAACAGTGATGGTATCTGGGAAGGGTCGGGGGAGAAACAGGATAGGGATTGTAAGGGAACATCTTGGCAGGTTGTCTCCTTGAATGCAAGAAGCCTGGGGAACAAAATTGCTGAACTACAGGCTCTTTTGACGGGTGGTGGGGGGTTGGGGTGGGCATAGTGGCCATCACCGAAATGTGGGCCAACCAATACCATGACTGGGACCTGATGACTCTAATGATGGGGGTGGTATACAGGCTGCCAGCTCAGGTAGAGGACTTGGACAGGGAACTGGCTGAGCAAATTAGGAAGGTGAGCAGGAAGGGTAAAACAGTAATCATGGGGGACTTCAATCTGCCAGGAGTGGATTGGAGAACCCCAGCCACCTTGCGTGCTAGGGAACAGATAGTTCAGGAAGCCTTCCAGGACAGTTACCTAGCACAGATGCTTATTGAGCTGACTAGGTTGGGAAATATGCTGGATCTCATACTGTCCAATGATGAGGCTATAAGGGAGGTGGGGGTGGAGGACCCTCTGGCAGAGAGTGACCACCACTTAGTGTGGTTCACACTCAATATAAGCCGAGACGCAGTGGGTACAAGGACCAGGGTGGTTGACTTTAGACAGGTTGATTTTGGAAGGATGGGGTAATCTTAGTGGGGCATCTGTCAGAAATTCAGTCACACTGTGAGGTGAACCAGAAATGGGAAAAAAACACACTGGGGCTTGTGGAGACTACTGAGACCTGTACAAAAACGCAGAGCAAAAAAGGAAGGGCTAAGAAGCCAAGCTGATTAAGTAGGGCGGTCATAGAAATGGTGAGGGTGAAAAAAGCAGCATTCAGGAGATACAGGAAGTCCGGCAGGGGGGAGGATAGGGAGGAGTACATGAAGAAGGCCAAAGAAGTTACAAGGGGAATCAGACTGCCAAGGCTTCCCGGGAATTGAGTCTAGCATAGGGCATCAAGGATGGGGAAAAGGACTTCTTCATATATATATATATATATATATATATATATATATATATATATATGAGAGAAGGAGCTACTAGGACCAGAAAATAAGGATTAGGAGGTACGATGGGGTGGGCAGAGAGAGGGGAACAGGCAGAAGCACTGAACATGTACTTCTTTTCTGTATTCACGAGGGTAAAGGGTGGGCAGCTACCACAGAGGATGGGGAGGGTGGGCGATGGACAGAGTAATCACTGAAGGCAGGGTGTTGGAAGGTCTAAGGGCTCTGAGGGTGGATAAGGCAACAGGACTTTGTGGCATACATTTCAGAGTGCTGAAGGAAATGGTAGAGGTCCTGGCTGGGGTACTGGCAGACCTGTTTGTTGTATTTGGTGACCGAAAATAAGTACCTTAAACACATCAGGGCCTTGGTAGAAAGAAAGACACACACCACAGAAATTTAGACCTTCTCTGTTTACTTCCATTCAGCACAGACATAGGGGGAGAAACTGTTCTCACACACACAGGAAGATTCATAGGCTCACATGAAGTACATTTCTTAAAGCTGTACTGTCTGACATTTCTTAAAGCTGCACTACACATAACATTCCCTCCTGACTTAGCTAGAAAGTACGTAAGTAAATAATTCAGAAAATAGTATGAAACTATCAAAGATATTACTGCAGTGTCCCTTTTAGTTAGTCGTGTCATTAGACTATATCTCTACAAGTCCATTCTCTTTGGTGGACGTCTTATACATCCTGACTCACGTAGTATGACTGGAGGCTGTTGCTCTGGTATCTGATTAGCATCAGCCACATCTTATCTCAATTGCTATGGTTCCACTATCTCTTCCTGTTCTTGTTCTGGAACAATTAATGCTGGATAACTACCCCGATTCTGGGTATCCCTTTTTTGTTCTGTCTCAGTTCTAGTACATAATTGATCCACATGTTTTTTCACTCTCCCCTGGTTAGTCAGTCGAACAGTATAGACAACATTTCCAAAATGTTTTTCTACCATGCCTTTCTATCCATCTCTTCGGGCCTGCCTACATCCTGACCCACACAAAATCATTGGGTTTGAAGGATCTGGTGTTAGGAAGCATTTCAGTTACTGACTTATAGCCTAGAGTGTGAAGAAGGTCCAATTGAGTTTGAATCTGACGTCCAAACAACAATTCTGCAAGGGATATTCCCGTGACACAATGTGGCATTGTTCGATACATCGCAAGAAAGTCCAGAAGGGCTATTTGTATTGCTTTTGGTGCAATAGGATTAACTTTGTCCATACTCTTTTTAAAAGTCTGAACAGGCATTCCACTTCACCATTTGAACTTGGATGGTAGGGAGGTGAGAAAATATGGTGGATACCACGTTGCTGGCAAAATGCTTGGAATTCAAGAGACATGAACTGTGGTCCGTTATCCGAGACAATCACTTGCGGAAAACCATGGGTAGCAAAGATAGATTTCAGCACTTTAATGGTACTCTTAGTAGTTGTTGAAAATATTTGATGAATTTCTGGCCATTTACTATAAGCATCAGTTAAGAGTAACCATATGGAATTTAAATAAGGTCCTGCAAAATCAATATGCAACCTTTGCCAGGGTTTTTCAGACTGTTCCCAGTGGTGAATTGGAGCTCTTGCCGGATTTCCCATTGATACAGCACAACCTTCACATCTTTGCACAACCTGGTATATGTCTCTGTCAGTGGAAGGCCACCATACATGAAGTCTGGCCAGGAATTTCATTTTAGCAATGCCTAGATGGCCCACATGCAGGACAGTCAGCACATTTGAGTGATAACATTGGGATACTATGACACGCAATCCCCATAGAAGACACCCCTCAGCAGTGGACAACTGCTGTCTATGTGTATAGTAGGGTTGTAGTGCAGTCGAACAAGTAGTGTCTTGCGGCCAACCCTCAAGCGTATACTGATACACCTGTTTCAAAATTACATCTTGACTAGTCGCTTTTGCAATGTCCTTGGCTAGTACTGGAAGCTGATCTAACTGTTGTAACTCTGTTGCACACACAACAGTAGAGTCCTCCATATCTTTGAATTGCACTGGAAAACTATCTGGCCCCACCTGACATACTAATGGCTCCTCTTTAAGTCCCATATCAAACTCCATTTCTCTGGATATTGGTAACCTTGACAAGGCATCCGCATTTCCATGCTGGTCATTTGGTTGGTATGTGACCTCAGAATTATAGACAGACAAAATTAATGCCCATCGTTGAAGTCAGCTAGCGGCTGTTTCTGGAATTCCTTTTTCTGGACTGAAAATTGTCACTAGTGGCTTGTGGTCCATCTTCAGGTGAAACTTGTGACCTAGCAAGTATTGGTGAAATTTCTGAACTCCAAACACAATTGCTAATGCCTCTGTCTGAATCTGGGCATAATTCCTTTCAGCTGCAGTGAGTTTGTGTGAAGCATGGGCTATCGGCTTCTCCACTCCTTCTGGATCTGTATGGAAAAGGACAGCTCCTATATCCACAGGACTAGCATCACAGGCCAATGTGATAGGTAAGTTTGGGTCATAATGAGTTAAATTATTCACATCAGTTAGAGAGTGCTTGATGGTTTGAACTGCCTTACTGTGGCCCTTGGTCAACTTCCAAGGAGTACCCTTATGTAACAGTTCATTTAGGACAGCAAATTTAGTGGCTGAGCCAGGAATGACGCGGTCATAGTAGTGCACCATACCCAAGAATGAGCACAACTCTGAAACATTCTGTGGTTCAGGCATGTGCACAGTGGCTTCCACCTTTTCATCATTCGGATGAATTCCGTCTTTGTCAATAGTGTGACCTAAGTACGTGACACTTGGTTGACAAAATTGGCATTTTTCTCTCCTGAGACTGAATCCACTCTGTTGCAGTCTTGCTATAGTCTTTTGTAAGTTAAGTAAATGTTCTGCTTCTGTCTTGCCCATGACAGTGATGTCATCCAAACAACAAGCAGCACCTGGTATATCACCCACCGTTTGCTGAATCACTTTTTGAAAAATAGCAGGTGCAGAACTAAGGCCAAAACATAACCATTTGTACTTGTACAGTTCTTGGTATGTATTAATCACTACCAGTTTCTGAGAGTCTGTATCCAACTCCACTTGAAGGTATGTATCAGCGCGGTCCAGTTTAGAGAACCCCACACCACCATTCAGTCTATGAAAAAGTTCCTCTGGTAAGGGTAAAGGAAATACATCTGTGTTAAGTACTGGATTAAGTGCCACCTTAAAATCTCCACATTTTCGAACCTTACCACCTGGTTTAGATACCACCACAATTGGAGTAGCCCAATCTGAACTTGAAACCTTTTCTAGCACACCCTCTTTTTCTAGTCTGTCCAGTTCTGCCCCAGCCACCGGTTTTAAAGCAAAAGGAAGTTTCCATGGTTTACAAAACTTAGGGACTACATTAGGCTTTGTAACTAGCTTGGCTTTAGCTGTTGCGCAACATCCCAGGCCTTTCCACAACTCTGGATACATGTCTAAAATCTCCCCAAACTTGGGCCAGTTACTGCTTTGTGGTACCTGGACAGCAGCAAGGAGGCTGAAATCTGCTGGATCAATATGAATGTTTAGAAGAACCTGAGCGTCTCTGCCCAAAATGTTGACACCCTTTTTTGAAACCAGAAAAGTTAAAGGTGCACCAGAAGAATCAGTTCTGCGTACCAAAGTGGTAAACAAGCCCAGTGGCTGAATTGGTTGCCCTTCAAATGCATGCAGCAACTTATTACAAGGAGACAGTGGTGGCTTATCCAGATCAGACCATGTTTGATGGTTAATAAAAGTAACTGGGGAAGCAGAGTCTACAATTAAACGCAACTGACGCCTCAGTTGTGACAACTGAAGTAACTCATAGAAAGCAGGAACATCTTTAGTCTGCATTTGTGGTGCAATAGGATCCGCTGAACTGTCTGTGCTCTCTGAACTGATCACTGCAGTTCTCCTGCTTCTGCAAACCTTATCAATATGCCCCTGACATTTACATGCATGCCACTGAACTTTACTGAATTTGCAATGGTCCCTGCTATGCTGAGATGACCCACATGATGCACATTTGTACTGGCCATGCAGTTTGGGTGGCATGGTGGCATTTTTCTTTGGAAACAGTGATTTAGTCTTAGGTTAGCAGTTTATACGTAGGGTTTACTGCAATTACTTGTACCTCATTTTTAGTATCCGTCTTAGCATGTGCTTCATTTTCTGCAGTCTCATACATTTGTGCCAACTATAAAAGTTTATCAGCAGATTTCTTGACATTTACAGAAAGTAACTGCTGAATATGATGTTCATTATTCAACCCCATAACAAACTTATCAGCTAAATTAGATTCAAGATGCACCATGTTCCACTCACATGTGACAGCTAAGTGTTTGATCTCAGCCAAATAAGATTGTAATGACTGACTTTGTTTCTGATGGTAACTGTAGAATTTATGACGTTCAGCCCTTGGAAAAGTTGTTAAACTGTAATGTGCATTCAATTTAACCTTTAACTCTTGATATGACAAATCCTCTGTCCAGTCTGGTGCACACAGAGTGCATAAAAGTTTGAAGATTTCACTCCCCAAGAAAGTATAAAAAGTAGCTCGAATAAGCTCACCCTGTAACTGGTCACTTGCTGATTGTATGGTAGGATTAAGTAATAACCACTGATCAAACCATCTGGACCATGTATCCGAGTCCATTCCTGTAAAACTCTCAAAGCTGGCTGAAGATTCCATGATATAGCACAGTTCCAAATTGCTTACGTGCCTCCAATGCAGAAAGTCAGAAAATGGTGTAATTCAGTAAGCTGGAGCTATTAAAATTTCCACCATCCATCATCGCCAGTTTGTTGTATTTGGTGGCAAAAAATAATTAACTTAAACACATCAGGGCCATGGTAGAAAGAAAGACATGCACCACATAAATTTAGGCCTTCTCTGTTTACTTCCATTCAGCACAGACATAGGGGGACAAACTGTTCTCAACACACACAAGAAGATTCACAGGCTCACAGGAAGTGCATTTCTTAAAGCTGCACTACACACAACACTGTTCAGTACCTCCCTGGACACAGGGTGAGTACCACAGGACTGGAGGATGGCCTATGTGGTGCCCTTCCATAAAAGTGGCCCAATGGATAAACTGGGCAGTTGCAGACCAGTAAGCCTAACATCCATAGTGGAGAAGCTAATGGAGACAATCCTGAAAGAGAGGCTGCTGACCTATCTGGAAGACAGTGGGCTCCAGTACGGTCTCAGGAAGGTTCTGTCAGACCAACTCAGTTGAGTATTATGACTGGGTAACGAGGGAATTAGACAAGGGCCATGCTGTGGATGTCATCTATTTGGACTTCGGCAAGGCCTTTGTTTCAGTGCCACATGGGAGGCTGAGGGAAAGTTGAGAGATGTGGGGGTGGGGACTAAGATGACCAACTGGGTCGAGAACAGGTTGCAGGAGAGACAGCAGAGGGTGGTGGTGGTGGGGATCTCTCATCTCCAAGTGCTGTGATGAGCAGGGTACCACAGGGATTGGTACTGGCGTCGGTGCTGTTTGGCATATTCATATCAGACATCTCACACAACATCAGGAAGAGGATCAGTCTGTTCACTGATGACACTAAGTTGGGGGTGGTGGTGGATGACTGAGCAGGGTGGCAGGGGCTGCAGGATGACCTGACCAGACTGGAGGAGTGGTCGGAAAAGTGGCCGTTGGGGTTCAATGCTAAAAAGTGCAGGGTTCTGCACTTCGGAGCAAAGAACCCAGGGAGGGTTTACCAGCTGGAAGGAATACAGCTAGGTACCACCGAGGAGGAAAAAGATCTTTGGGGGGGGGGTTATAATGGGGGAAAGGAACAACCCAGAGCAGTGCAGGAAGACGGCTGCAAAGGCCAGTAGGATGCTGGGATGTAATGCGAGAGGAATCTCCTCGAGGAGCAGGGAGGTGATCCTGCCCCTCTACAGGTCACTGGTCAGACCACACCTGGAGTACTGCATGCAATACTGGTGCCTGTATCTAAAGAAGGATGTCAGATTATTGGAAGGGGTGCAGCTGCAAAGTAATGGTGCTAGCTACACATCCAAGTAGACTTTATAGACCATGTGGCCTGTTTCTAATGGTAGTTTAATATGTCTGTATGCAAACAGGCACGTCTACTCAGTCTTCACAGTGTGAGGGTGGACAACCAGGGAGAGGCAGGAATGGGGGGCGGGGTGGGGGTGGACACAGATCTATTTTCTTTTCTTTTTTCCGTTCTTGTCTTTATACTCCTACCTCCCGCAGAAGCCGCTCTCTTCCGGGATCCAATGCGTCCCTGCTTTGGAGCTCCCCCGAGGTTCACCAGCCCATATGGGTGCCCCGCTCCTGAAACCTAAGCACTCCAGATAACCCCCCAGCTGGGGCGGAGGAGTCCCCCTAACTCCCCCAGACCTATAGCTGAGTGTGCACTTTGCACTGTCTTCCTTGGATTCCTCCGATCGCCGGCGCTGGGCCCTGTCTACCAGCACCCCTGCGGGATGTTTTTCCTGTTTTTTTCCCACCCCCTGCAGGCATCGACACACTGGGAGAGCCAATGAGACAAAGGCACGGTGAGACATGCCTTTGCTCCAGCCCTTGGCTGACGTCTGCCCCCCGCATTACATCTTGCTGCCTCCGACTGCTGACTGCACCTTCCAGCTGAGCTTCCCGAGGTGGTGATATTGCAGCTAGGTTTGCATTCCTGCCCACCCGGAGAAGGAGGACAGCCGTCAGGCACTTGATCCTTCTCCTCCCCTGCTGACCACCGGTGGCCCGTGCTTGTTCCTGAGCATTGGTTGGCAAGGTAAGGCATCCAGCACCTCAGCCCTCAGCACCACCGGGCTGGCTGCAAATCTATTTTCACAGAAAAGAATTCAGAAGGGACATGCAGCTGTGAAGGTGGAAAAACCTATGGGACCAGATGGGATACATGCAAGAGTTCTAAGAGAATTCAGGGAGGTGTCAGTTGCCCCCCTGACAGTCTTGTTCAACAGCTCACTGTAAACAGCTGTGCTTCCAGGGACTGGATAAGAGCTAATGTGGTCCCTCTACATAAGAGTGGCAGCAGTGAGCAGGCTAACGCCTCGACGGTGGGGAAGTAATGGAAACCCTGCTAGAGGAAAGACTAGTAGAGTACCTTGAATGCAATTGGCTGCAAGACCACAGGCAGCATGGATTCACTGCGTGGAGGGGGGGGTCATGAAAAATGAATCTGATAGATTTCTTTAACTGTGTGACCAGGGACATAGGTCAGAGAAAGGCAGCAGACATGGCCTATCTGGACTTTCACAAGGCCTTAAACACTATGCCACACAGGAGGCTGATAAACAAACTGAGCAGCCTGAGGGTGGGATCCAAAGTGGTGAATTAGGTTAGAAACTGGGTTAATGGATAGGAGAAAGAGGGTGGTAGTAAACGGCACTCACTCTCCAATGGGAGCGTGACTAGCAGAATGTCAGTGGGCTCAATGCTGGGACCAGTCCTCTTCAATGTCTTCATAAGTGACATTGCACCTTGTTGCGGATTATAAAAAATCTGGAAAAGGGTGGACATTTAGAAGGGGAGGAGAGAATGTGCAGGGATCATGAGAAACTGGAGTAGTAGTCAAGAGCGTGGCAGTTGGGATTAAATGCCAAAAAGTGCAAAATTGGGCAACTAGGGCATAGGAGCCTAGGAGCTGAGTATAGGATGGGGGTGGTGGGTTACTGACAGTCACTGAACAGGAAAGGAACCTTGGGGTTATCATATGTGATGACCCCAAAGTAGCAGGGCAGTGTGACAAAGCAGTGGGTGGGGCTAATGGGATGCATAGGGAGATGTATCTCCAGTAGGAGGGAAGTAGTGTTGTCACTGTATCACTCACTGGTGAGTCCCCACCAGAGTACTTCTTCATAGAAGGGGGGTGGTAGAGGCATGGAACAGCCTCCCAGCAGAGGTGGTGGGAGCAAAGTCAGTGAGGGAATTCAAAACTGCATGGGATAGGCATAGGGGACCCTAGCAATTCAAAAAAGAAGGTAAGACCAGAGACAGAGTAGGATCTCTGGGATTTTTTTAGTAGGTAGAGAAAAAGGGCTGACTGGATGGGCCTATCGGTCCTTATCTGCCATCAAATTCTATGTTTTTATGTTTCTGTGAGTATTGTGTCCATTTTTGGAGGCCACACCTTAGAAAGGACATACACAGGGTGAAGGCAGTCCAGCGGAGGGCGACTAAAATAGTGCAGGAGTTGTACGAGAAGCAGGGGCTACACCAAATGCCCTACAAGGAGAGGCTGAGGGATCTCAGCATGTACACCCTTGAAGAGAGGAGGGTGACATACGACATGAAAAAGACTTACAAGTACCTCACAGGGGTAATTGGGGTGCAGGAGGGGAGTCTCTTTCAAATGAGAATAAGCACGAGGATCGGAGGACATGCGATGAATTTGGTTTGGGGGGGTTGAAGAGAGATGTGAGGAAATATTTTTTTTTACTGAGAGGGTTGTAAACGCTTGAAAAAGATTGCCAGCAGAAGTGATGGGGGCCAAAACAATGGTGGCTTCAAGTATGCGTGGTATAGACATAGGAGTATATTAGAAAATAGACAGAAAGGAGTGAGGATCACTGGAGACCAGTTAGGGTCTGTTGAGAGAAATTAGGCAGGAAACATGACTGCTGACAAATTCTATGTTTCTTTGTTTCTAACACATAACATTAACTTCTGGTGTTGCCACCACTCAGTTAGTACCACTACCATCTATGAGGCATTCCTGGCCAACCGTATACCTACGTTTTAAATTTCAGTGGGGCAGCATTTAAAACTTCACTTCATGAATAGTTGTTGAGGGTAGGTGGGAGATGTCGGTTAGGAGACTGATTTGGTCCAGTTGATTTTGTAGCCCAACAGCTCTCTGAATTCTGAGATGACATGCATAATTATTGGAATGGAGTGCACGAGTATATTGATTTCCACTGGACCAAGTCAAACCCTCTCTGTTTGGGGTCTGCATGGATCTTTGTCGCCAATGGTTCTAGCACTAGCACAGAGAGCAACAGTGATAGAGGACATCCCTGCCTATTCCCTCAGTGAAAGCTATTGGGGGACAACATGGTGTTGTTTATATTCACCATTGTTCTGGGACTGTCTTAGCTGCTTCGAACAGTGGGCAGGGGTGGCACTAGAGAGAGCAATGTGGCTGCCAGCATCTTATAGGGCACAGCTGTTTGAACCTTCAGTTTCAGCTTAATTTGTTTAAACTGTTGTTGGATTTTACCTTAATGGCTCAACAGACTTGACTAAGAAGTAAGGAAGTACTATGTATATATTCATAGAGATTTTTATCAATATACTAGAGCAATGGGACATAGCCCAATATTTCTATCTGACCATGCCATGGTAGAAATGGAGATTGCCCTGGGCCAGAAGGATATACAAAGGGGTTGATGGAAGTTTCCTATATATATGTTGGTGAGGGAGGAGTTTCGGGACTTTGTAAAAGAACAATGGAAATTTTATGAGGAGACAAATAAGGGTACGGTGGAAAGCGAGGGCATATACTGGGAAGCTGGTAAAGCATTCATAAGAGGGCTTATAATTGGATATACAGCTAAGCAAAAAAGAGAAAAAAGGCAGAAGCAAAGGGATATGTAAATCAAAATAAGTGACCTGGAGAAGGAAGTAATTAGGGGAGGAGGAGAAGAAAAACAGAGAGAACTCAGGTTGGCAAGGGAGCTGCTTAAAGGGGCACTGTCGGCGTTTGACTGTCATTTCTGGCTAAAAACAAACGGTGTGCCTCTTGATGCGAACCACCAAACATATGCTGCAGAATACTCCTATGTATAATAAAGATATATTTTTTTTAACAGTTTGGCACTTTTAAAACAAATACCTTGTCACTCGTCTGATCGCGAATGCCCCGCGATTCGGAAGCACATCCAGGTTGTAACCCTTCGAACGCGCAGATCTGTTGCTAGCGGTCCTGAAGTGATTTTTTCATATACGCATATGGTGTTAGAATGTACCTAAACCTCACATGATTCTAAAATGGCCCGCTTATCTACGCCAGCAAACCGAGCACTGGAAATACTTTAATTTTTTTTTTTAAGTCAGGTCAAATCCCACAAGATGCAGACTGATGGCATTGCTCATGCATGCACTAGATCTTTAGTCATGCATCAGCGCGATGCGCTGATTTTGGCCACGACTTAAAAAATAAGAATTAAAGTATTTCCAGTGCTCGTCTTCTGCATGAGATAAACGGGGCATCTTAGAATCATGTGGGGTTTAGGTACGTTATAACGCTATATGCTGTATATGAAAAAAATGCACTTCAGGATCACACTCTCGGCAGGCGCATGATCCCGACCTGGATGTACTTTTGGAATCGCGGGGCATTATGACCGGGACAAGTGAAAAGGTATTTGTTTTAAAAAGTGCCAAACTGTTTAAAAAACATTACCTTTATTATACACAGTAGTATTCTGCAGCATATGTTTAGTGGTTTGCATCAAGATGCACTCTGTTTGATTTTAGGCAGAAATTACGGTCAAACGCTGACAGTGCCCCTTTAATATCAGTTTGGGTAAGGAAGTGAATACCAACACATTCTTTGCAAAACAGAGGATGTATGAGTGGGGCAATGAAGTAGGCCCCCTTTTGGTCCAGCTTATGAGGGGAGGGAAAAGTAGTCATAGGATAGTGCAAATTAAAAATAGGAAGGGGAAAATACTAAAGGAGGAAGGTGGCATTTGTAATAGATTTAAGGAGTTTTATGAGGAGTTATACAGGGCTGAGTGTCAAGGGAAAGGTGGAGAAAGGGACAGCTTCCTTAAGGAGATAAAAATACCTAGTCTAAATGAGGTACAAGGTACAAAGGGGAAAGCTGGGGGGAAAAATAACGATGATAGAAATTAAAAAGGCGATCAGTCAGCTGAAAAATGGAAAGGCAGGACCTGACAGGCTGGGGTGGAGTTTTACAAACTGCTGAAAGAGAAGTGCTGCAGGCACACTGTGGTAATATTTTGCAAGAGACCGGGGGTCCTGACACGTGCTGCCAGGCTTTGATTACTGTTCTTCCCAAAGCAGGAAGGAATTTGGAGGAATGCGGATCCTTTAGACCGATCTCGCCTCCTGAACCATGATTGTAAAACTGCTGATCAAAGTCTTAGCAACGATTTGAAGTGGTACTCCCCCGTTGGTCAACCCGGATCAGACCGGATTCATCAAAGGAAGGTACTCCTACCATAACTTAAGGAGACTATTGAATGTCATTTGGTGGGGGGAGAGGCACCCAGGTGAGGCTTGTGTCCTTTCAATGGACGCCGAAAAAGCTTTTGATAGAATTGAGTGGTAATATATGCTGCACGTTTTGCAGCGATTCGGGCTGGGGAAAGAGTTTGTAAAGATGGTAGGAGCATTTTATGCACACCCGAGGGCACAGGTATTAGTTAATGGGATAGCAACCCCAGAGTTTAGATTATATAGAGAAACAAGGCAGGGCTGCCCCTGTCACCCTTTTGCTGTTGTATTGGCATGAGCCTCACTATTAAATCAGAGATAGCCTGATATAAAGGTATCAGGGAAGACGGGGCGGACATGATATATTCTATGGACGTATGTCCTACTGTTTTTGACAGAACCAAATGTGTCAGTCCCAAAGTGATATCAGTAATAGAACAATCAGGGTCGGACTGGTAAGCAAAGGGCCCACCTGGAAATGGGCCCGTGGGGGTCTTGGTACTGGCGGGGAGGCCCTGTTAGGGTCATGGGGGGCCTTGGTACCAGTCACAGGTAGGGCCTTTGTACCAGCTACGGCATGCTGTAGCCAAGTACAAGATGTCAGCATGTATTCCATTTGTAAGAAAGCTATTACATTACTGGTAAAGTTATATTAACTATTTCGGAGGCTTCAGTCCCATTGATTTAGAGTGAACTCTGCTACCTTGCAAAAATGCTGCTAGCCATGAACTGCTAGTCCCACCCCTGCAGCAATACTGCAGGAAAGCAGGTTACCAATTTAGCAATACTTGTTTCATTAAGTGAGCCGGCAACATTACATTTATCCAGCTACATGGCTGCAGGTGAGCAGAGAGTTCCCCTTTCAAACAAAATCAATGGTTAAGCTTAACACCCCGGCAAGGCACCTCCGGAGGTTGAGGCCCTACCCTTTCCCTCTCTGAGCAATTTGTGAGGCAACATGATGTGAACAGGAGAAAAGAGTGCAGTGCAATGTGTGCTATGCTAAGATTCTGCCAAAAGCAGCCTATGTGCTCCCAACATGGTTGTTACAGTACTATTGTTAGCCCCAATAAAGGAACATGAGGCTGTAACTCACAATGCTCTGCCTTAAGACAGAATTGAGGTTGCTCTCATCTGACGAGATTGGTGTGTCCGCTAATTATATACACAGTGAAAAGTTTCCACCAAGGCATTTTCGCAAAGTTTTGAAAAATGTGTAATTTTGCTTTGGGTTGCCCTCAGATCTACTGTACTTGCATAAAGTTTCACTCAGCTACTGCTTCGTACGTTTAAGTGTTCTATGGCCTCATTTATTTAATTTATTTGCTTTTGTTAACCAGGTAACCACACTAGACAGCCAAGTGCCCATGTTCAGGGTTCTAATCTCGAGATTACAAGGTACACAATGCGTGGAACATCAGGTAAATACAAGTGGAGGATTACTTACATAGAATTAGCACAACAGGGACTTTATACATCAGACTCCAGGCAAATAGTAGTAAAGAGTTAATATAAAGTGACCAGAACACAGGGACATTGTAAGACAATACCAAAAACAGGTATTACAATACAGTATTAAACATTGCAGTCAGTAGGAAGAAGTGCAGTGTGAATTCATTGCTCCAGGCAGCAAGTTGTAAGGCTAGCAGTTAGAATAAGGAGGAGTCACAGTTGGGATAGAGTGGGACCAGTGCAATAGAAAGGAGTGCAGTTATAGTGCTCACCCTGTTTTGCCAGTGGGCCTAAATGGTCCATTTTTATATACAGTATGCTGTGAGAACAGGAGGAGTATGAGCACAGTTGTCCTCTGCCCAAGTTGTAATGTTTGGGTAGCATCTCAGTTAGCTGGGGCATCTCAGGCTGAGATGGTTCGTCTAGTGCAGAGACAAGTGGCAGCTGCTTTGAGAAAACCCCAGAGGATAACACTCTCATGCTATGCATCTGAATGGTCTGTAATGGTGTTATTGATGTCACAGAATGTTCAGGCAGTGTGAAAAGAGCAGCAGCTGTGGAGTAGAGGGGGATTCAGGGTGGTTACTAAGTCAATAAAATTAGATGCAACCAAAAAAATGTCAGACTCAAAAGGACAATTGAAAGCCATCTAGAGGTGTAAACAGTGTTCTATTGTATATTGATGTTAGTGCTGCTGTATTAAACTGCACTGTATTGTGGGGCATGAATTTAATCAAATTGGTACTATGCACACTGAGTCATGGTACGTTTCCAGCCAGGTGCGACCAGAATAAAAGGGAAGAGGAAAAGCACAGGTGGTGGTGTTAGTGAGGGTGACAATGCATATATGTAAGTGCAGCACATATAAAATGGTTGGTGATCGTTCTTATAAACTTGCATAGAAATTGATGAATTGGGCAAACAAAATGCATAGTGCCAGAGTGAAGGGAGGCCAAGCTGGTGCTCAAGTTAGCCAAAGCAGGGAAATAGCTGCTAGGTTGTTGCAGCTGAGGTTGGGGGGGTAAGGGGTGGTCAAAGGCCCAGCCATGGTAAGAAAGGGTTCAGAAAAAGGGTTTGCATGGAAACACTTGAAAATGGGCCTTTGACTCAAGAGCCTGTTACACAAAAGTAGATCTTCTATCCTAATCTTTCCCTACACTTTCCCTAATTCGAAACATTAGCCACACAGTCAAATCTGTATGTTTCCCATTGTCATTTGATCAGTTATACATTAGTCTGCCAACAGTGTTGTGTAATTTTTATTTTAATAAAAACAGAACTGTGTATCCATTGTGTGTTTCATTGTCATTTGATCAGTTATACATTAAAGTCTGCCAACTGTGTCCTGAGTGTAATTTTTATTTTAATAAAATTGAACTGTGCGTCTGTTTTGCCACATACAAAGTATAAAAGTACAAATTCAATGATAGTCTCCATACAAACAAAATCAATGACCAGAACAGTGCATGCAATGGTTTATAGTCAGAAGAAATTAAAAATGTATACTTCCACTCAATTACGTTTCTGGATCTCTTCTGCATGCACTCAGCTCACATTATAGCGAAGACCAGCATGGTAAATATCCCTTTCTTCAGTTCAGACAAGATCACTACTCCAGGTAGTAAATACAGTAGCCAGACTAATCCATTGAATCCTTCTGGACCTGGGTACCTGAACCCAGCATCCAGCTTCTACCCTGTAGTGACAGTAGCAGTAGCCTTCCAGGGTCAGAGTGACAGTACTCGCTTGTATGCTTCAGATCGTTGAATTAGTTTCTGGATGACATCTTCTGCCCGCACTCCATCAAGAAGGTCTCTCTCAATGGCCATAATCATGAATGCCTCCAGTTTCTCTTGTCCCAGCAATGAGCGCAGTCGAGTCTTTATTATCTTTAGCTTGCTGAAAGCTCTCTCACAGGACACCTGGGTAAACGATAAAGTCAACAAATACTCGTAGACAGCGAACAAGGTTGAAAATGCAGATGAGTGCATGTTGTATTGTGCCAAATTTTATAACAGCACATTGGCATTCTTTGCAGGACTTGCATTTGTCTGGCAAATCTCTTCTCTCTCGTTGCTCATTCTGGTCACTACTTTTACCTTCATGAGTGTCGGAGTCTTCAGAGTCATTAAAGTCAACACCCACTGTTAACACATCTGCAGTGTATTCTTCAGGCAGTGATCTTTGCAGTCGCCGGAATATTTTAGCAAAAGTTAACAACTCCAGTTTAAGTCTGCTACGGTCTACTTCTGCCAACAATGCCACTTTCTGCAGACTTTCATCTGGTATGCCATCTTGAATTATACTTTCGAAGTGACGTGGGTCCATGCAGCTGGTATCCAGAATCAGTTGCTTGTTGTTATCAAAGCGATCACTTAAGCTCATCTGAACTTGATCCATAATGCGAGTGTACACTTCACATTCAAATCGCTTCATGGGATCTGCCACTGTTCGTCACTGACATTTTCCCCTGGCATTTTCTTCTTCCTGGCTACCCTTTTATTTGGCAGATGATCCTCAAGGTCAATATCAATACCCAACTCATCAATTTCTTCTTGTCTTCTAGCAACAAAATTAGAAGCTTTTTGCTGGATGTTTATAAATTCAGACTGTTGCAACTCCATCTTAGCATGATCCACCATGCGCCATGCTGAAAGATAGTCTAGTCCCTTAGTCTGCAGATACTTTGATACTGGCCCAGTTACTGTAAAGATCTTCATGAACACAAAGGCTATCAAAATGACGTCAAACTTCTTCCATTTGTCAAGCAGTGAATCTGCCTCACTGGCAGCTTTAGCATCAAACTTTCCAGAGGTACTAATAAAAAGCAAAGTCTGGAGAAGTGACACATACAGATTCTTCTCTTGGTTTTCATATGTTCCAAAGATGCATGCCAGTGCTCTAGGTTTTGCCTACCATCTGGTTTCACCAATCTTTGAAGCCGCCTGAGTTTGTCCTGTCCCGTACATCAATGCTAGATTTCCTATAGTCATCCTTTGTGCGATTCATTAATGAAGATGGATGTCCTTTGTAGCAAACCAAATAGTGTCTTTGCTTCCACAACTGCTTCACTACAATCTGAGACACATAAATTGAGAACATGTGCATAACCAGGTATAGACACTGTTTGGTGAATCCTTTTTATCAAAGCTCGTGAATCCCACAAACTCGCCCGATGTTGGCTGCACCCATCAAATGACTCCCCTCACATGTTCTTTCATATCGAGTCCATGCATTTCAAAGTTCTCCTTTAAAACCTTGTGCATTCCTTGTCCAGAAGTGTCCTGCACCTCAACCACAGCAAAGAGACGCTCATGAACTTTAAGGTCCTTCACATACCGTAGAATGATAGCCGCTTGGTCAGTCACACCAATGTACTGTGTGGTATCCATCTGAATGCTGATCTTCTGGTCCGTAGCATCCTTTATAATGCTGTCTCTGATTATCTTCAGAATAATCTCAATAATTTGATTTACGGTGGTCTTTGACAGCAAGGTAATCAGCCCTCCACGCCCACGAGCTTCTGAAGTGTCCTTTTCTTTCTCCATTCTCTGCTTCCTTCTCTTGCTCTGCTCTGCTGCTTTTTGGATGTGTGTATTCAGAGGAACATCAAATTGGGACAACAGAAGAATCAGCTCCAAGAAATTTCCATGGTTAAGTGATGGTCCTGCACGCTGTATAAAGCTTCATCTTTTCCACGATATGGCAGGCACTGGCGCCCAATAAACTTGACAACTTCAATAATTCTTCCACATGACATCTATGTTCTGCTGGACTTGCTTCCTCCGACTTGCAACCATATCTTTGTTCACCAGCGTTTCAACATCAGCATCCACTAAGCAGGCCAGATACGCATCCACAGCTGCGTTGTGAGCTCTGGAATCCTCATGTTCTATCATGCCTTGGTAGATGTGCTTAAAGTCTTGGTATCCTGTAACAAACCTAGTTTCCACATCTGAAAATGCCATGCAGATACTGCAGTGGAGAGAATGCACCAAACAGTCAACCACCTGTACCGTGACCCAGTTCCTTGGTATAACTTTGTTGCTCCCAGGAAGAATCCGTGTGTAGATTTTTGATGGTTTGTATGGTAGGACTTTAATATCTGAACTGGCTGAACTGGATGCCTTTGTACAAAGGCAACCTTTTCATGTTGCGAGGCAGACCTTTTGGGGCATTGAAAATAGGATTTGTAGTCTCACAACATCAAGTGGCACAACTGTTCCCTTGCAGAATCCACTGGCTGTATTTGTTGAATATTTAGATTCTGACTAGCAGTGCAGCTGCTCACACACTGAGCCACAGTTTGTCCACCTTGTATTTCAGCTGGCCCTCATGACTAGTTTTGTTCTGTGGGTAGTAGCTTTGTTTTGTATGCATGTAAACAGCGATAGCTTCCTTTGTTTTGATCACTTGATGCTGCCACCAGTGCAGACAAGATAGCCAGTTTCGTTTCTTGTGCACCAGATTTGACTCTTGCTCAGCTCAGACATCGTGAAGAGCGATTTCTACCACGCAATAAGGTGATCCTCCAGACACAACTGTTCTATCTGAAAGGCAATAACTGTACCAAAAGAACACGACAAACACGCAACAAACAGAACCAGAAAGGACAAATAACTGAACCCAAAATTCAACCAGATTTATCTTCGCTAGTTCTGCTCCTCTGGTCAAGCACACTGCCAGTGATGTGCTGTGCCAAGCTCAGTCTGTCAGTCACCACACTGTCCACTCTGTTCCTGCTGCTTTTACCTGCCCATTACAGTAATCTGGAGTTGAATTATATGGCAGAAAATTATGCAACAACATGAGTGGTTGACCAGTACCACTAAACAGATTTCCTTTCTCTATACATAAGAGAACCCCAAGAACATCCCCCCCACATTACTCCATGATAGCAGCGGCATTGTGCGGGATCTTGAACTCATTTTCCCTGAAAAATGAAAACATTTTGAAACTGGGTTTTAGATGCTGGTATATCATAGCAAAAGCTCTATGCAAAAAACAGAGGAAATGCCAACCATTTCCAAAATGGCACATCAGTATACCGCCAACCATTTTCTCCCAGTGGATTCATGGCAAATCTATGCCACAATGGACAAAGATGGTACAGGACTTACAAAGGCATATACGACTAGAGAGAGCACAGGACCTCAATACAGAGAGAGAGAGAAAGAGAGAGAGAGAGAGAAAGAGAGAGAGAGAGAGACACACACGCGCACACACACCCACCCACACGATATGAGAAAGCCTTCAAATATCTCAATGGAATAAATAGGGCACTGGAGGATAGCATCTTTCAGAAAAGGAGAGGTAGAGGAATGAGAGGGCATGACATGAGGTTCGAATGGGTAGACTAAGTGGCAGCATAAAGCATCATTACTTCACCAGAAGGGTGGTGGATGCATGGAAAAGAGTTCCCAGTGGAGCTGATGGGGCTAACCGTGGAGAAGTTGAAAAAGATGCATAGGACAGGCACAGGAGAACCCTAGAGATAGGAGTGAGAAGGTGAAGCCACATACAGAAGTAGAAACTATTTTGCATGTAGCATGCTACATCCAAAGTCAAACTGCACAAGCTTCCAAAAAGCAGCCCACGCTATGACCAGCCTCAAGGTGAAAACAGTTTCCATGACATTCCATCTGGCCCTATGTTTTAAACATGCAATGCTTCATACCTACAGACTTTGAGAAATGAAGCACAACCTCTCAGCTGTACTGTCAACCAGCACTACAGGCAGAACACATGGCTAAAGAGCAAGAGCTGTGGTTCATTAAACTCTCTCCAAACCCAAACATACATGCAGCTTGACCAACTACTATATTAACTCACCGGGACCACAGGTACTCTGAGAATTCCACCACATGTGGAGGTGGCCTGTATACCTTTACCAGTGTAACCTGGAGCTTTTGGAGCAAAAGCAAGCCATAATCAGCATGCCACAAATGCTAATGCCTCAAATTGAACCGTAAGTGCTACACACAAAAGTATGAGTGGCAAAGCTGTTCAGCATAAAAATTACCTTTCCAATGGTGCTATGCAGTCAATTGCACCCACTCCGGTTTGTTAATATTTAAATTAAGCAGCGACGTCCTCAGTGGGACAAGACCTCAGGAATATCTTTTCTGCTACCACCTACATGGGTCTTGGGGTCTCAATGAGTTAAGCCCGCTAGTAGAAGCTCCAAATTCCTTAGAAACAAACATGACTCCCTACAGGCACTTGTTTGCCTACAATGCAAGATGAGCGTGGGGGTGTGCTCCACTGACTAAGGGGGAAGTTTTTTTTATCTGGTTGAGTGCAGATTTTGACAAAGGAATGCCTCTGCTTGACTAATAAGGTCCTTGTTAGTGAAGCAGCAGCATTCATTTGTCAAAATTGGCATTGAATATAAAAAAACTGACCTCACAGCCAATGGGGCACACCCCATACGCTCACCTTGCTAGTGTCAACACATGCCATCCTAAGGAGACTGGAGCATGACGGCCTCATCTGAAGTTCTGTGTCCAGTTTTTGGAGGCCATATCTCAGAAAGGACATGGGACACACAAACCCAAGGGAGGAATACAGGATGAGGGGTGGTGGGGGTCAGGTTCTATCCACTACAAGTCAGGAGAGAGACTTGGGGTTATAATATCCGATGACCTGAAGTCAGCCAAACAATGCAAAAAAGCAGTGGGGAAGGCAAACCAAATGCTGGGGCGTGGGTGCATAAGAAGGGGCATAACCAGTAGGACTGAAGTGATGATGCCACTATTGATCACTGGTGAGGCCTCATCTGAAATACTGTGTCCGGTTCTGGAGACCACATCTCAGGAAGGCATCAAGACAGAACGGAAGCAGTCCAGAGAAGAGCAACAAAAATTGTGGACCGCACCCACAAGCCTTAGGAGGAAAGACTGAGGAATAAACAGGGTACAGGAGGGAAGCATATTTTAAATAACGGGCACAAGGACAAGGGTACGTGAGGCAGAAGGGAGGCTTAGGGAAAATCCTAGAAGTATCTTTTCACAGAGAGGTGGTGGATCCATGGAACAGCCTACTCATGGAGGTAGTGGAAGTGAACAGTACAGGGATTCAGTAAAGTGCATGGGATAAGATAAGTCACCCTGCTATACAGCAGAGTGGGGAAAGGTAGTCCAGACAAGAGTAGGATTGCCAAATCAGGGAATGAAAAATCCAAGTCAAAGGTCCGATACACATCTAAACAGAAGCAGGACGTGAACTGCATAGCCCTTTAAAGTCCTTATCCTCTAAAACTTTAAAATTACTTTAAAAAAAAGTCACGCACAACGTCATATTAGCAACTGTCTGTAATTATTTTATTTAATTTCCTGAGGTGCTCCACCCCCCCACAGAAAGATGAAAATAAAATAAAGCTATTACTTTATGAGGAGGAGCTCCATCAACCATACCCCCCCACACACACCCACCCACACACCCACACACCCATCCACCCACCCACCCACACGTGGTGACTGGGGGTCCACGGCCCGTTTTCTTCCACCAGCACCTGCACCAACACAAGTTAACATTACTACCCTACTTGAGCAGCGTCCACTCCATGCTCAGACAGGCCAGGAAAACCAGAACCCAATTTCCCCTCCCTTGTCCCATTCCCCCCTGGCTGCTGCTGTGCACTTGGTTTTTCAAATAGGAGATTTACCAAGCAGGGCTGCTCGTCACCAGCCCAGATTCAATCTGCAAGGAACACTGCCTGACCTGACCATTACACCATTAACTGGTGGAGCAGCCTGGCCTGGACCCCCAATCCCTTTCCCACTGTCCAGCCCCCATGCACCAACATTGTTTGCTTACAGAGAGCAGCATACGAGTCTAATCCCCCCTTCCCCCACACACACAGGCTCATAAGTGACTACACCCTCCCAGTCCAGGCACTGAAACTGGTTTGTTCCCCGACAGCAGCATTGCCAGCATATGACTCATGGCCCCCCGACTAGGCCCGTAACTGACCTCGTCGTGACTGGCCAACTACAATACAACCTAAGCCCCGTGTGACACCTCCTGGTCCCATCCACCACCACATTAACACAACCATATGATCCACTGCATAGTCTCCAGCTTAAATGTTAAAATGCATCTGAAAGTTAAATTCTTACCTTACCCTGGAGAAGCTGATTTTTGGGTCCAGAGATGCTGCCTGGATATGTGGTGGGGTGGCCGCAGTCTTCTCAGGTTCAGTGTCTTGCAGGAAAATTCTGGTTCCAATCCTGGATTTCTGTCCTCCACGAAGTCACGAACCGACCACGATAAGCACTGGAACGGAACCCGTATCAAGCTCTCGCCAACCGAACCAAGCCGAGGGTGAGTTGCTCAGTAGTACTGTTAAGAGTTCAGCTGAAACATAGGAACATTGAATTTGACGCAGATATTAAGGCCCACCTAGTCTGCCCATTTTCCTACCTAACAGATAAGATGCAGATCCTGTTAACCAACAGCTTACTTCCTCCTACCCCCAACTAGGACTGCCTTACGTCTGTCCCATGCATTCTTGAATTCCCCCATTTTGCCATGCCGCATCAATATCTGCACGGAGATTTTTTTTCCGAAGGCTTCCCAGCACTGACTCCATACCTGGAGTAATCACAGGAGAATATATTACAATTTATCCTGGAACCCAACCCTATGCAGAAACTAAATTACCGTCGTGGGTGGGAGAACAGGAGGGTATAGCGACTGCTGGGGGCACACTGAACAAACGTAGTATAGCCCATCCTGTTTCTCCTAGTATAAAACTTAAGACCTCGACCGCGTCTAGCTCCCGCTGGGAATACTGCCAGTCCGCCCTCTCACTCAAGTTAAGGCTGCTCTGCACGTCCCGCTTGTCTGTTGTACCGAGAGTATGTGGGCTCCGGGGAAGAAAGACAAGCTTGGCCACAATGCGTTGCGATTTGGTCACAACTCACAACAGGCGCTCGGACAACAGAATAACCAGCAGAGCTCACCTGAAGAGAACCATTCATCCTGGGCCTTGCTCTGGCATCGAGAACGGACGCCACGTTACTAACCCACCTTTCTTAGTCGATTACGATTACCAAAGCAATCGCAGCCTAAATCCTCAATGTCAACCAAACAGCCTGTGGCTAACATCATGGTCTGTTCAAGTTGCTAATTTTGAAATTAATTAACACACAAGGAGATGTGCACACCAACCTTCGACCACAACTTCTGGGAATCCGGCTCCTCGCGCTGCAGCACTGGCTGTCAAAGGTACGGGACAAGCTAGAAGCTACTCCACACGATGCTACGCAGTCTGGTCTCCCCGAGTGCTGGAAAGGACTGAATGTTGTTGCAGGGGTCTTTTAAAGTGCCCGCGATGTCGTGTCGCGCACAGTGATGTCATTAGAGTGACGGTGACGCGTCCTGCCGCACGATGATGATGATGATGCCGCCATTAGGGGTGGTCTGACTGAGCAATACACTGAAGCCTGCCTCCAGCCAGCCCTCCTGTGCCTAGACGACCCCCTCCCCGCAACCTACATAGGCAGCTGGAGCTGTCGCAGATAATGGATTTAACCTGCTGCACGCATAACAAAGGGGCCCAACCCCCCGCCTGACACTGTTAACAGGTGAGCCACTAGCCAGTGTGTTGAGTTATTGAGTAGGTCTTAGGATTCCGATTTGCGACCGCGTTGCGCCCCCCCACAGACACTGTAATTATGAGGCGAGCCAGCCCTCAGCCGTGACCCAGTGTTAAGTTTAGATGTTTTTTAATTCATGTCTTTCATGACCACGTTGTTGCGCCCCCCCCCATGCAAACGGCGTACTGGTGATTACAGTAATGAGGGGGCCCACCCGGAAATTTCCGGGTATCCGGGCAGGCCAGTCCGACCCTGAGAACAATTCGCAATTTTTTCCAGGTATAAAATTAATGTGCAAAAGTCCGAAATTATGTTTTTAGGAGGATGCAACAGGAAGGAAGCCTGGGGGTTAAAAAGAGTACAACACACACTTACATACCTTGGAATTGAGGTGGGAAAACAAGTTGGAAACCTCTATGAGGCGAATTATAGACCACTGATAAGGGAAATTTTACAAGACCTGAGTAGGTGGAAGGAGTTCAGTATTTCCTGGATGGGACGGGTCAACCTCCTGAAAATGAACATTTTGCCCAGAATCTTATACAAAATGCAGATGATCCCTTTCGGCCTGACAGCTCAGGATATAAAAAAAGCTGGAAAGTGCATTTACAACTTTTGTCTGGAAGGGCAAGCACCCCAGAATTAGTCTGAAACGGTTAAAAGCACCAGTAGCACAAGGGGGGTTAAATATCCTGGATATGATGGGATACTTTCTGGCAACACAATATAGGTACATACAAAATTGGGTACACAGACAGAAGGTTGCCGGGTGGGTCGAGCTTGAAGAAGACGAGGCACCAGGGAGAATTTCGAGCTACCTATGTGAAGAAGGACCCAGGCAGTATAGAAAGCTGGATGCACCTCATCCGCTGGTGGTGGTGGGCCTGGGCGCATGGGGGAAAATTAAGAAGAGACAAGGCATCGAGACATGTCAGACTCTACTGGTCCCGCTGGTGAGGAACCCGGACTTCCTGCCAGGTCTAGAGGATGACGGATTTAAATTATGGCAGGATGGGGGGGTTAAAATGTATGGTGACCTTGACATCTGGGGGGAGTATATGCACATTTCAGGAGGTTAGAGAAAGGGTGCATGTACCCACTTCACATATGTATAGATATTTCCAGGTAATGGACTATCATAAATGGCTCAGCTGGCCCAGAGAAACAAGGAGACTGATGGAGGATGTGGAAAGGGAGATAATGGGGGCCAATAGGTGTGAGAAGGGATTAATAAGGAGGGCTGTGACACTGGACAGGAAATGTTTTTTTCAGGCCCCTCCCCAGAAGGCGAAGGTATGGTGGGAGCAGGATATTGAGGATGAACTTAGTGAGGTCAACTGGCAGCTAATGCTAGAATCCCATCGGGGACTGCCAGAGTGTAATAAGTACAAAGAAGCCCAATTCAAATATATTCAGAGATTATACTACCCACCAGCTATGGTGCACAGCTTTTGTCTGGGGGTCTCTCCATTCTGTAACAAGTGCTAAATAAACAGGGGCACATACCAACATTATTACTGGAGTTGCCCAATGATAAAGTCCTACTGGCAAGACATATCTAAAGAAAGCACATCTATGAGAGGAAAGCCTATTGAGCTCTCCCAAAAATCATTGCTGTTGGGGGTAGAAGGAGAAGAAAATGGGGATTGGTTTCTTTACCCTAGGTGGATAAGGGTGTTACCTACAGTGGCAAGAATAGGAATACAAAACGTATGGACCATGGCTGTGGGGCCTGCAGTGGGTCAATGGAAAGAACTCACGATAAAAGTCCTAGCAGTGGACAAGTTGACATACAGCTTAAAAGGGATGGAAGATAGATTTGAGAGAACTTGGGCAGAATATCTGTGTGCTCTGAGTATGGGGGAAAGAATGCTGCTTGAGGGTAGCGGATTATTTAATTGAGAGAGCAAACCTCTGGGCAAGGTAGAGATGAGATAGAAGGAAGGGACACAGACCAAATTAATAGTTAATTGTTAGGGGGTAGTGGGTTGGGGATTTTTGAAAAATAAACAGAAAAAGGACAAGAATGTGGAACGAAGTCTGAAATATAACTAAGTGTTGTGGCAAATGCATATGACTGTATTACATGGATTTTTTTTTTATATCTGACGGCTATGAAATGTATATGGATAACTGTCCAATAATAAACATATGAAACAAAAAAAAAAGAAGCAAGGAAGTGACTGAAAGTAGAGTCCAGTGCATCAAAAAATTCTTATCCCCCAAAGTTACAGAGAAAGCAACTCCAACATGGGGGCCAGTTGGCTCCCTATGTGCTGTTGTTGGACTAAGAGCTTCTCTCCCTGTTACGGCATTCAGATGTAGGTGCAGAGCTGAAAGCCTCTTAGAAACCAACTGCAACATTGATTCAGGCATTCCTCACTGTTTTCCAAGAAGAGGTCTTACACATCTATGGATAAAGTTCAGAGCACTTTGGCTCCTATTTTAGTATGGTGCATGGATGAGCTCTGTTACACATCAAATTTTAAAATTTCACATTGCTATTGTAGTATCACAGTGATGTCAGGATGTTGTTATATTATCATGACTACGTCACCGCAATGGTATAACAAAAAAGAAGGCCCACGTGATCTAGTTTGCCTAGCAGCACCGCCGATCGCTCGTGTCTTTTTTTTTTAATTTTCCTCTGCAGTGACTGTTTACATCCACTGAAACGAGTGATTGCGATGGTTGCATCAGTATTTTCTAAGCCAGCACCCACAGACCACAAATCTTTCATTGAAGAGCAACAAAATAAAAGAATGTTGAAAAAGACTGAGTCTGGCATTAGATTACTGAAATCTTACCTGGCTGATGTGGGTGAAACGCAGGCAATAGTTGACATCCCTGTCACTGAGCTGGACAACCTCATAGCAGATTTCATGTATAAAATTAAAAGGAGAGATGGGACGGATTACGAGCCGAGCACTCTGAGGAGCATTCTAGGAAATGTGGACAGATATTTCCTGAAAAATAACTACAGCCACTTTGTTTTTCATGGCAACAACACAGACTTCAAAGAAACAATTGGCACCCTTTCTGCAAAGCAGACGTATTTAAAACAAGCATTTCTCAATGCTGAATGTGTGCTTGCTGGCATTGGCACTGGTAGTGTAGGAGTTAGAGAGATGCATAATAGGAATGACAGTGAAGTATTGAACTGAAGCCAACCCCACCCCCAACCTGCAGAGACTGACAGGCATTGGGGGTGTGCTTTTGGGTCGTCAGGCATAACGGCCATGCCATTTCACCACACCTTACCCTGCAGACACCAACAAGTGTCATAGTGTGCCTTGGAGTCTTTGGGCCTTATGCTCACCCCATTCCATATGAAATACGGTGAGATGGGTGCAGTATAGGAGAATGGGGTGAACTTTGGGGCCAAAGAGTCCCAGTTACACCTCGATGCCTGTCACTGGCTACAGGGTGTGGGTGGGGGTGAAATGGCAGGAGTATTACAGGTGACAATCCCAAGTCACACCCCTGATGCCTGTCAGTCTCTACAGGGTGGGGCGTTATGGTCGGAAGCCCTAAAGTCCCAGGCGTTCATTGGTATTTTCACTCCAAATTTTAAACATGGGTTTTTTTGTGACCCCCACCACATGAACAGTGGCAATATCCATTAGTTAGCAGAAAGCTGATTTTGCACGGTGACTACGCCATTTGGCACCACTGGTGTGAAAACACATTTCAAACAGGATGTGAAAAAAGACAGCTGTACTGTTCATGGGGAGGTGTAAAAAATGGCAATGTTGAAAATCTGCAATGAAAATATAAAAAAAACTGGTGAAGTCATGAGCGTGCGTGGAAACTGCGCCACGCACACCCGTAATGTAATTAGTTTGGGGAGTTTTTACAGCAGATTGTGAAGACAGGCATTTTGGGACCTCTGGTCATGAACAGTGTCACTGTGATTTTCTTAATCTGTCCCGAACAGTGATTTCCCACAGCGACCACGCATTTCTGTGCTGGAAGTGTGAAAACACATTTTGGCCAGGGTGTGAAAAATGACAGCTGTACTGTTCATAAGGAGGTGTGGAAAAATGCCAGTGTTGAAAATCTGGAGTGAAAATATTACAAATTCATGAACTTACGACGGTGTGTGGAAACTGTGCAATGCTCACTTGTAACAAAGTCATTTTATGGATTTTTGTCACCAAATGTTTAACATAGCCATTTTAAGACCTCTGCTCATGAACAGTGTCACTGTGATTTTCTTAATCTGTCCCTAACATTGATTTCGCACACCGACTGCACCATTTTACGTTACATGCGCGAAAATACATTTTGGGCGAGATGTGAGAAATGACAGCTGTTCTGCTCGTAAGCAGGTGTGGTAAAATGGCAATGTTGAAAATCTGGAGTGAAAATATTAAAAATTTGTGAACTTATGTAGCGCATGAGGAACTGCAATGCACGCTTGTAAAACAGTCATTTGGGGGAATATTTTCACTAAATTTTCAACTTAGGGTTTTGGGGGGCCTACTTTATGAACTGTGCCATCTTTCAGGACCGAATAACAAAACGACAGTGACTGAGTTCATGAGGAGGGGACCCAAAAACCCCATGTTGAAAATTTGGTGAAAAAATTCCCCCAAATGGCCGAGATATGCACCAAAGTTGATAAAACCCCATTTATGCCGTTATACAACTTACCGGCATTTCTTCAGTTCGCGGTCGGCTTTGAAGGGTGCAGACGTGTTTCTGGTCCACCGAAGATTGTTGTGCTGGGCTCCGGAGGTAAGTATGGGGTGTGTGTAGGGAGGTGGGTGCGCAGAGGGTGGGGGGGGGCAAGACAGTCAACGAAGGACCGTTTTTATTTACAGTTTATTTGTTGCCCTTTTGCAGGAAGACGAAGCAGGACTTTTGCCACGCTGGGGTGGGCTCCCAGCGTGGCAGCGGAAATGTTGTTTTTGGGGAGCGGCAGTTGAGCCGATGGGGGATTGGGCACCCCTGTCGGCCATACCGACTTTTGCCACGCTGGGGTGAGCTCCCAGCATGGCAACTGGAAGTCGTGTTTTTTTTTTGTGGGGGCAGGGGACAGTGGAGCTGACAAGGGATTGGGCACCCCGTTCTACTCTACGGATGTTTGCCACACTGGGGTGGGCTCTCAGCGTGGCACCTGGAGATGTGTTTGGGGGGGCAGCAGAGCCGATGAGGATTAGGCACCCTGTCGGCCGCCACGGTGTCATGGGCGCGATGGAGCATGCTGGGGTGAACTCCCAGCGCACGATGTATTTCGTGAAGGGATGACCTGTCTATGACAGTTCAAATGTAGTGCCAATGTAGGGCAATTTGCATACTGCTGATGGCAGTATTTAAATTGCTTCTTGATAATGTTTTCCTTACAAGTGTACCTGCATATGAGCTGTCATGAACGGCCTGGGACATTCATTGGCGCGGTGCTGCCGTGCCTGCAAAAAGGAGCAGGGCATTGGAAGTGGGGGAGGCACACCTATGAAAACTTGTATGGTGGGACTATGTTTCTTGTACATGCATGCAAGCAAACATAAAAACAAGAAAAAGGTAGTAAACCCTACAGAGCAGATGCTCTTTCGCCAACAGACAGAGAGAAGTTGTATTCTGTTGGTGTCTTAGGATTGCACAGCCCAGTCTCATTGTTAAACATGTTTGTTTTTAATAATGGCCTTTACTTTGCTTTTAGAACCGCTGAACAATATAACCTCAGATGGGATGATTTAGCATTGTTAAGTGACACAGAGGGGCAAGAATACTTCGAGTTCACAGAATGGCAGTCAAAAAACAGGACGGGAGAAAATCCACGTAATGTAAGGGCAGTAAAGCCTGGGATGTACGCAAACACAGCCAGACTTGACTGAGATCCAGTACAGGCGTACAAAACATATGTGTCCCAGAGACCACCACTGTGCTGTCACCGGATTCTACTTTTTACTTGGCACGGAATATCAATTTCAAGCCAGGAATGTTGTTATGATTTAGGAGTATGGCACTCAGTTAGTATATGATACGGTATGAAATGTGATGCAAGCCATAAAAGCATTGGTAGGATTACCACCAGAAAAGCACATTACTAATCATTCAGCTAGAAAAAAACGGCCATTCAGTGCCTAGTGAATAGCAAAGTACCCCCCCACAGAAGTGCAGTGGGTATTGGGGCACAGATGCTTAGTCTGTCAATAATTGCAGTTACTTGTCTGAGGCTAAACAAAAATGTAATTCACAAATAGTTGGTGGCCAGAGCAGCATCGACATCTAGTACCCTTCCACCTCTAAGTCTTCTGCGTCTGTATCACTGACCCAGGCACCCAAAACACCAAAAAGCTTCCACATTCCGATTTAACAAACTTCAGTCTGTTCGGAGTTAATTGCATATTTCAACAGGGAATCACTCTAAACATTAACAACTACTTTGACCCCCAGAAGGAGAGAAAAGTTGCCATCATCACTGACTCCTTGTTAGCTGACAAAGACTAACAAGTAAGTCACTTCAAATCTCCCTCCCCCACCCCCTAACTTATGGCTGTAACATAATAAAAGAGAAACTTTTTTTTTTTACCACAGGTACCTTCCAGAAACCAGCACCCTCCATAACTGCTGTTTGACTCTGTCACTGAGCAAACTTTCGGCTCACAACAGCTCCTTCCTGTCATATGCCACCAGCAACAGAATCTCCCCCCCCCGAGAGCTCCCTCACGGAGCGCGGACCTCGTAGGCACTAGGAGGTAATAAACTACCTCCGAATAGTAGCACCCTTGTGGTGGGGGATAGCCCATCGACGCGCACTGCCCCACCCACCCTCGGCATTTCCTTTATAGGCTCCCAATAGTGACATCACATCCTGTTACTCATTCAACTAAGTCCCCATTTTTCCATTAGCAGTTTATACCTGCTAGCCACTAGAGGGACCATCTGTCCTTCCCTCCTCTACCCCCTCTTTCTGCATTACTCTCCCTCTTGGCTACCTCTCCTGCTCAGTCTACTTCTCCCCTTCTCCAAACCCCTGCCACTGCCTACACCCTCCTTTGCCCAGCCAGCTGGGTTAATCCACGCCTCCACCTCGCCTATTGCCTCACCCCACACCCAGTCTGCCACTACTACAGTAACCACCAGGAGTCGCTATTTCAACCACATTTTTCAGGCCCAATCACAGCCCACGGCATATCACCTAATACCAGGTTCCCTGCACTCAGCTAGGTCTAAGCCCTACTGCCCTACCAGGGTCTCGAACCCTGTACCCTGTCCACCAGAGGCCATGACAGTACCACTACTCCAAAGTGGTACCTACGTTATTGGAAGGGCAATTCTGACACTTGTAATCCTCCTACCCGGCTTTCACTAGGGTTCTACGATTGATCACCCCTTCCTCAAATCTGACATAATGACTCCTTCTGTGACCCTGATTCTACTGTCCCCCTCCATTTTACTATCCCTCCCAACATCTACTCCCCCCCTTTGCCCCTACTCCTTCACCACCTCCATGTATTTCTGTCACTGCCTTCTTCTGCCCCTATAAGTCCACTGCTCCCCTCCCAGCTATTTCCTGGTCCCTTACCCCACCCCCTCCTCCTCAGCCCTTTCCTAGCTGCCTCCTTGCCTCTCCCCACACCTACACCTGCTCCCCATATCCAGCGCCCCCTACTATTGCCCCCACCCGCCGGAAGTCTAAATCCCGGCCCCTCCGCGTACTACGCTACCACCTTACCATTGCACTACTTCTTCTAGCGGCAGGTGATATACACCCTAACCCCAGGCCCTGCCCACCCCATATCCAACCCCCCAGCCAGTGCAAACCCCACCTCCCACCCTAGCTTCCTCCCCCGGGGCCTGCGTCTTCTCCACCTAAATATTCGTAGCCTGGCCCCTAAGCTGGATCAGCTCCAGGTCCTAGCCATACAATACACCCCTGATATTATCATCCTAACTGAAACCTGGCTAAAACCTAGTCTACCTGATAACAACTTAGCTATTCCAGGGTTCAACATTATACGGCAAGACCGGCCTTCCAGAGGCGGTGGGGTGGCTATCTACATCAGTTCAGCCCTCCACTTCACTGTCACAATTACAAAAACCGTGCCCAAAGCTTACGAGCTTCTGATGGTAAAATTGTCCCTCCCTCCTCACTACCTATCTTTGTGGCTGGTATTTACTGCTGCCCAGGCACATCAACCACAATAGTCACCGACCTTCTGGGCCAGCTCGCATCCCTTGCCCAATCGGGTGAACTATATGCTATGGGTGACTTTTAACCACAACTGGCTAGCACCCACCTTTACCAAAACAAACTGAGTTAACTGCTCTTAACCTTGTCAAACCATTACTGAACCCACTCACTCAAACCTTAAGTCCGGTAATCACTCACCTCGACTGGGCAATTACCTCCACACCACACGGCATTGTCAGCTCTGGTCTTCTCCGATTCCATTAGTGACCACCACCTAATCTACTTAGTCCGTAAAATCCAGAGTTAAATCCCTCCCAAATTTATATTCCAGCGTTCATATAAATCCTCAATCTCTCCCTCTTGGATGATCTTTACCACTCTAATTGGGTCCCAAGCACAAACCACTCTAATATGGATTGGCCCTTGCACTTCAGAACACCTTCCTCTCCGCTGGGACAAACATGCCCCCTACGCCGGGCTAGAGTCCGTGGTTCCACTTACCCTGGATCACTCCCGAGCTAATTGCTTGCCATCAAGCCCGTGATAAGGCCTGGCGCACCTTCAAATCCTCCCTCCTCCCCGGCGACTACAGCTTCTATCGCATGCTCCGCAATAGGTGCACTAAGGCCATCCGCCTAGCTAAGTCTGAATATTTTAATAACACACTTAATGCAAACCTTGGAAGACCTTCCAAATTCTGGAAAGTCATTAACTCCCTTTTCTCCCCACAAACAGTTAACCCTCCACCTCTTCTCCTTGCCCAAGGTACTCTCCTTTCCGACCCCCAGGAAGTCGCCTCTGAGTTTAATTCCTATTTCACTACCTGTGCCCAGGCCCTCCTTGAAGCCCTTCCGCCTGCTAACACCCCATCTCCTCAGTCTCCTCATCCCCAGCCATCCGGCATGAACCCTCTTCCTTAGACCCATTTCCCCACTGAAACCTTAGATGCCCTTTGCGCCCTAAACCCTCCAAAGGCAAATCCTGATGGTCTTGACAACAAACTCCTCTTCTTATCTGCCCCGCCATCGCTACCCCTCTCGCAGCCCTACTAAATCTTTCCTTAGGCACCGAGTCACTCCCCCTCCGTTTAGAAGCATGCCACTGTTCTACCCCTCCCTAAAGGCGGTGATTCTACCTCTACATCCAATTACTGCCTCATCTCCCTCCTCCCCACCCTCGCAAAACTCCAAGAACACCTTGTGCTATCCCAACTCTCTCACTTCCTCACAGAAACCAACCTTTTTCACCCCCTTCCAGTCAGGGTTCAGAAAACACCACTCCACTACCTCCTCCCTGCTCAGACTCACAGACCACATCCTCACTGGGATGGATAAAGGGCTAATCACTGCTGCCATTTTCATCGACCTAGCAAAGCCTTTCACGATCAGATCCCACTCTCTCCTTCTATCCTGCCTATCTGGCGCTGGGTTAGCTGCACCCGCATAAACTGGTTCAGTGCCTACCTTCTAAATAGAACCCAATCCACTAAAATAGCTGACCACATCTCCCGCCTCCCTATCACCTCTGGAGTACAAGAAGGCTCAGTACTGGCCCCATCCTCTTCTCCATCCTTCTAAACGACCTGCCAGACTCCTGCTCCTCTTCCCATCCACATGTACGCAGATGACATAGTCCTCTCCTCCCGCCGACTCCATGCAGACGCCGCTTCCAATCTTCAGTCCGACTTCAATAAAATCCAACTCTGGTTCAACAGCAACGAACTCTCCCTAAATGCTAAGAAAACTAACTCTATGACATTCGGCACCAGACAGCGCCTATCCAAACTCACCTTCCCTGAAATTCCACACCCTAAACAACACCATCCTTGAAGACGTACCCTCCTTCAGGTATCTCGGGGTTTGGCTTGACCGCCACCATTCCTCCTCCTCCACTCACGTCGATGCCATCATTTCCAAACTGCACCCAAAACTTGGTGCCCTCTATAGAAACCGCCAGTCTCCTCTTCCTATCACCATGAGAAATTGTTCAGAAATGATTCTACCCTCCTTCGACTACTGTGATGTAGGTTACAGCTCCGCTACACAATCCACCTTGCTAGACTAGACCCCTCTACAATGGATTTTGCCGATTCGCCTCAATGCCCCCTTCGATCACATCACTGCACACCTTATCGCTCCCTGTCCCTACCTTCTCTAAGTAACTACTTTAATTCATAGCGCTAAATTCACTTCTAACTTCTGGCTCGGCTCCCTCCCTCCCTCTCTCTCCTCCACCCTGTCCTCCCCACCTACCCCCTCAGATCCACTGACCCCAGACTACTATTCATCCCTCACCGTAGGACCACCACCGGCCAGTCCGCATTCTCTTACCTCTTCCCTAAACTCTGGAACGGCCTGCCCACCCAGATTCGTCATTCTTCATCCAAACTCTCCCTATCCTATGCGCTCTCTAACTTCCTCACACCTAATTGCTACTGCTCCTAACCACTCTCCCGTTAGATCCTCCCCCCCGCTCTCCCCTGGCCTGACCAGTGGCTCCGGGTTATTCGCCAAATTGCCTGGCTTATATAATACCCTCAGCACTTATGCCCTCCATTACCTACCCTCACTCTCATTCTCCCTCCCCTTCCTAATCAATCTAGCTCCCGGTCCCTCCCTCCCTCCTCCTCACCTAACCCTCCTTATACACCTATGTTTCGTCACCCCCATCCCCACCCTCTCTTGCTCTCCCAATCCTTCCTTTCTGTTTGATGCTCCTCCTGAGCTCAACCTCCACTACTGGCACTCAAGTTCTGTATACTACCCTGTTCTGTTACGGGCACTTATGTACTTCATGTTTTGCCTCGATGTGCACCTTGTTTTGTATACCATCCCTTACGTTCTTGTTCCCTACTGCTCCTACCTAGTTGGTTAACCACAATTTGTATAACCTGTACTTGCTGAGCCTGTGCCGTGCTGAACGGCACTGCCTATGTACTTTGTTCTAATGTATCCCACCAACTATGTAACATTTTCCATATTGTGCTACTGTAAGTTCAACTTTGTTATGTATACCCGCCTCCTCTGTAATCCCCCGCCCCCAGGTTGCACCGTGAGACAAGCATCTTTTTGCTCAGTGTGCCTTTCCTGGTAAAACATTTTCAATAAATAAAATAAAATAAAAGATGATCATTTCTTTTTTTCTTTTTTAATCACACAGTTTTAAAATGTCTAAAGAAGTTTTAAATGTGTAAGCATTGCTATTTTTTTGGTTTTTAAATGTTCAGTAAACATGTTTTATTCAGCCACATCACGACTGGTTTCATGCGGTAGTAAGAATGATTGCCATGGTAACTTAGAGGTGCAGTTTAAATGTAACACGGGGGCATGGCTAGCAGCCGAGCTGTGAGCAGCACTCCAACACAGCTCCACATCAATACGAGAATATTTGTTATTTTTATACAGTTAAAAGAGCAGCAATTGAGTCCGGCAGGGAGGGTTTCCATAGGCGTCCATTGGACATCTCCCTCTCGGGGAAGTGGGTTCAGCCTGGAGACCTCTGGGTGGATTGGAATGTGCGTGGAGATGTGCTGCCTCGACACGCTCCTACCCCAGGACTCTCCGCACTCTAAACAAGGCCGAGAACTGCGGTGGGCGAGAGGCACACAGAACAAGGAAAAATACCTCCTGACCAGACCTAGATGATGAGCGCCCTAGGCCCCCATCACCCAAAGCCCTGGAGCTAGCCCGGACCCATCCCCGCGGCACCTGAGAAGCTGTGTCTGGCTGTAAAGGTGATTTCCTCTCAGAGGAGAGGGACCCTCCCGGTACCAGGGATATACCAGGGCCACTCCTCAGGTAGACTGCTATAGGGGATAGAAGTAGGTGATGAGGGGTCGGAGGGTGGTGGACAAGGCATTGGCGCCCTCAAGGAGTGGCAGGTTGGGGGAAGGGAGGGGCAAAAAAAAAAAAAAGAGCACCAAACTTCTTGGAACTACTAGATTCTGCTTCAGCACAACTTACCAATTCTGGGCATACCAAAATCACAGCTGTTGGTGTAATGGGTTGCACAAAAATGACAACTGGAGCAGATGGGGCTAAACAAAAAGAAACCTGACTAGGCCCAGACAAGGAGAAGGATTCTGCCAACCCCAGCCTGAATCAACCCTCTAATGCCGCCTTGTTAAAGGCCATCCATATTATCAACAAGAAAATGGACGATTTCACATCCAAATTATCGATGGCAGAAACGAAGCTGACTGTAGTGGAAGAAGCAGCTCAAGGGGCTAAATAAAACTGCAGAGAAAGCCATGGCTGCAACATCAGGCCGGTAAAAGAAAATCTTTTACTCCATCGCTGTCTGGAAAACTTAGAGAATGGAGTGCGGGTGTCCCACATCTACATATTGGGCTTACCGGAGGCTGAGGAAGGAGAAGCCCTCGATAACATTTAGGAACATTGGTTCCCGGAGCTATTGCAGCTGGATACACCGGTCTCTGTGCAGTGGGCATGTTGTGTTAATGTGAGAGGGGCCCGCCTACATGTAGACTCAGCTCACCCTCAGATATGCAAAATATTGGCTGTATTGGGGTCCATGAAAGAAAGGGACAGTGTACTACAGGTGGCGAGGAGACGGGGCCCTATTCAATGGCAAGGGGCACCCATTCATATTTTCCCAGACCTCAGCTTCATTACCCAGCAGTGCTATAAGGCGTTTGATGGGATTCGTTCGAGGCTTCGTCAGCTTGGGGTGTACCTCATTCTATTAATGCCAACTAACTTGAAGACCGATTACAGTAACAAAACCTACCATTGCTCAGACCCCGCCGATGCGGGGAAATTACTGACTAGAATTGAATTGAATTGCACAGCCTGAGGACCGGAGTTGGATTCTGAAAGGGAGGAAGACACCTGAAATGGCGAGGAATCAATTTCAGTAAGCCGCCACATGGCAGAAGGGCTTAAAAGAGGCCTTGGACGTGAACATTATTTCTTATTAAGTCTCCTTTAATGTAGACATTACGTACAGGGGATCGTGCATTTAGCATTTAAATCCAAAAGCTATTACGTTATTTGGGCACTGTTTTAGGTATTTATTCTACCTGTTTAAGGATTATACTAAGGGAGATTAACTCTAGCATCTTCTATGACGTAGCTTACTTTTACAAATTGCCTCTCATTCTGTCGTACAGAGTTCCAGATATTGGTGGACATTTTTCTGTCTCTTTATTAAAAAGTCTGATGCCTTAGAGAAGCTTAGTTATTTAGTTACCCGGTAATAACGGAGCAATTTGTGAATTTAAATGCATGTTATCGAGTAATTCAAACATCTTTGTGAGTTTTGCGGCAGAAAATTAGTTAATTACTGTATATCATAGTTGTGATGCAGATGGTGGGGAGCTGCGGGAAGATGCTCTGTTGTTTTTTTTAAGGTTGTTTTCCTTATACATGGATATTGGGGATGTTTCACCTCTATCAAAGGGTGTTATATGTGCTTAGCTAGTATGTTTATTAAAGTTTTTCCCCACTCATGGCAGCAATAGCCTTAGGATGTATTTTTTAGATAATAGAAAATTATAAAGGTAACCTTCACATGCTGTACCACGTTAGGAGTGCCAAAAATGCTGTTTAATCATATGCTGTAATTGTTAACACTGTGCACTGTCCTACGGGAGATGCTTGTAACACTGGGCCTTTTTTGTTTTGTTACAATGAAGTGATCTCAGATTCAGACACTGTTGCCCTTACACTGTAAAAGACAATGCATGGGCATCAGTGAAACAACAACACTTGAGTTCACGTCTTGTGGTTGTTATGACAGCTGCGCTCTCAAGGGTCACTAAGTTGTCATGTCAGCCACTTGAAGTGAACACAGTGTCCACTGATGCCCATACATTATCCTCTATACAGTGGGCTGGAATCAAATCTAAAGCTCACATAACAGAGGGCTATAGTTTCATAATGGAGACTGATGCTATAACACTGACCCTGTAGTCCTGACAGTGTAGAGGGGTGAAAATTCATCTTTGCATAAACAACTTACATTCATTGAGAACCTAAAAAACAACTGAAAAAAACCCTCTTTTGCTGAAATATATTCTCCTCATTGGACTGCTAACCCTTAGTCTTTTACCAGTATTAAGTACTGTAAGTTATTAAAAAGACACAGTCTCTTTCTCCTTTAAACCTGCATTCATTATGGAAATGTTTTTTTGACCACCTGTGAGTCATAAAAAAAAAAAAAATCTAAATAGAAATGTTAATTTTGAGGTGATGCAAGGGGCCAAGTATGTGACGTGTTCTTTTAAAACTTTAGTAGAAGTAAATTAATTACCTTAGCTGGCCCATCAGAGAGAGGGTGGGAGTGTTGGTAGAGAGTAACAGCAATGACCATGAAGGGATAGTGAAACTGAAGTGTAGCCTTATAATGCTAGATCAGTTTCTGGGCCAGCTGTCAGCCGGGGGCGTTGTCTACACTGTGGGGATATCAGTTGTTCCAACCAGGGTGGATGGAACTAGGAGCAGGTAACCATGGGAGGAACATAGTGTAGGTGGCCCTGAGGTACCGACCAAAGTCCCATGATACTGGTTAATAAAGCTTTAGGCAGTGGGGCATCACACTAGGGCAATGCAAGAAAGTTAAATGGGACCTGAAATAACACCTACTGTAGGGTGAAAATTCCAGTTCTGATGAAGGTGGCAACTTCAGCAGAGGTCAGTATCCCTGTTCATCTAGATTTAGCCCCTAAAGAGTAGTCAGAAATGGCCAGTGTTTGTATGAAATAGTACGAGTGTCTACAACATGATCTTTAGTGTGCTGCTTTGGGGACAATCCAGTAAGTGAACAGTACGAGAGATAAAAGAGAGGCATAAAGAATGGGTTGGGCACTAATGGAATAGATTGGATAAGGAATGCCATTGAAACTTCAAGGCAGCTGTGATTTCACAGCAAAATTGTGCAGGTGCAGGTTCAAAGACCCAGAGTAGTTATCTGTTTTGTCTTGTCTGTAATGTGAGGAGGTAGTGTAACACTAACGCACTATGACTTCCTCAAAGCTTTATGTGGCCCTTCTTTGTACTTGTGTCACTGGGGGTTGTCTCCTTAGAGGAAGACACCGATAAATAAAGTTCAGTTATGCTTGGCTTTGATGCTGGACATGGACCTTGAAGCTGTTGCTGTTAGAAACCGTTGGGAAGAGTAATTCTCTTGGGGCCCCATAGCTGGTTGCCCCTGTGCCTGAACACTTTTCTAGAATCCTGTCTGGTTTCCCTTCCCCCATGAAGGGTGCCCAAAAGAAATAAAATCTTCTACTACTACTACTACTGATATTACTGCATGCGGAGGCCCAGTATTACCTGGCATTCAAGAGACTGGTTAAACAGTTCTGCAGGTGTGGTCAAGCCGTGGCCTTGTACAGGGAGGTGCTACTCTCTTGATCTGCTACTTATTCCTTCTTTATTCCCAGCATTGCATTTTCTTTCTTTAGTAGCACACTGTCTGACTGGCTTCTGAATGTGGTTCACAGTTACCACTAGATCCGTTTCCTTGGTTGTGCTGTCTGTGGGACCACACAGGGTGTATGTGCAATCCAAGTTCCTCATCCTTATGTGTCTGTAGTACCTTGCACTTCCCAGCATTCAATTTTAGCCCCCATTTCTCAGCATACACCCCTAATGTATGTAGGTCCTTCTGTATTGTATCCCCTTCCTCCACTGTATTCACTCTTCTTGCCAGTTTAGTGTCATCGCAAACTTCAGCAGACAGCTGCTAACCCCCTCTCCATGTCATTGATAAATATGTTCAAGAGAAACTGATCCAGCACTGACCCCTGAGATACTCTACTCTGCACATCCCTCCACTCTGAATGGTGATCATCCACCACCATTCTCTGCTTCCAACCTGCAAGCCCATTTGCTATTCACCTCTTGTACACGTTGAGGACTCCATACTGTGCTACTTTCCTAAAGAGTTTTTCATGTGTTACAATGTCAAAGGTCTTGCAAAAGTACAGATAGACTACATAACCCACATGGCTCCAATCCACCTCCTTAGTGACCTCCTTGAAAAAGACAATTAGATTGGTTTGGCTGGATCTATCTTTTGTGAAGGCCATGCTGGGTGCTACCAAACAGACCATTTTCTTCTATCTTTAGACTCCCTTCTGTCACTTTACATTTAGTTACGCCAAAACTAGCTGCTCACCCTAGGAGACCTTGAGTGGTGCTACCAATCTGTATTATTAATGCTAGCAGCAATAAGAGTTGGTACACCCGCTACCCTGGTAACTACAGGTATAAGTTATCCCAATAATAGTTTTTGAGATAACAAAAGGACCCAGTTACTTACTACTTCTTTAGAAAAATTCCTTACCTTCTATTTTGAATGTGCCATTGATGAAAAACATACATTCAGTCTATTGAAACATTGAGATCTTACTTTGAAAGGGCCCTTGCAGTAGGCAGCACCGGTAGAACTAAGACACCAGGTGCTAAGACCACATAGAACCTTTATTTAGCAATGTACCATGGGGAGACTGCCCACCCAACGCCATTTGACCAGTGTCAGCCTACAGTATATAGTAGGCAGTCCCCCACGCCCCCCAGTTATTTTCCTACCATTGACCTGCACTTGTCAGACTTAGTGTAATGTTGCTTCAGTCTAGTGCCATTTCTGAGTATTTGTTTTTTATTTTTTTTATTTAGTACAATAGCTTTTCATCGTTTTCAACCGTTGGTTGCATGTCTTCACTGACTCCTTTGGTTGGATTCCGGAAATCCAAGTGTGCCTGCGGCAAACAGATTCCAGAGTAAGATGGCCATACCTCGTACTTCCTTTGCCTAGGCCCGGACCATGACATCGAAGCCTGTCGGGCCTGCCTGATACTTCACCAGGTCACTTGGAGACAGCACCTGAAGGCCCTGGAAGACCATCTCCTTCAGCAGAACTTGGCCGCCATGGAAAAAGGAGCAGCAGATCTGGAGTGCATCTTCCTCACCTGGGGCCTCGTCAGAGACCTCCCTTTCTCCTAAGAAGGAGCACAAGTGGGATCAGCATCGGGACAAGGATCAGTCCACCTCTATTCCACGGTTGCCACAGGGGCCGCAGTCGATGTCAGATCTTCCCCCCACAGGGGGTCGGCCCCTCCAGCCAAGCTAGCCCTCCCTTCCTCTGGGCATTTTCTGGTCCCACTGCCCGCTCTGGTCACAGTGTCGGGTGGTGCATCCACAGGTTTGGGGGATTCTTCCTCTGTCCTGCCACCGCTGTTGCTCAGGCCCTTCACACCACAGGGTCATCAGCCAGGTGGATCTACTGGTAAGCCGGCCATCAGTGCTACTGATGCCCGCACAGCCCTGGCACTTTCGCCAGATCCCTTTTCCAGATCCAACACTGGTCCTTTGGACCATCGCCAGCTGTTGCCCACTTTTGCAGGGCAGCAGCCATCACCCCTGGAGGGGGGTTTCCCCCCTCGGGCACCTCCTAATACTCAGCCGCCACCGCCAGTTGGCCCTACTTTGGGACTTTCCCACTTGGCCTTGGCAGGACTGTCCTCTGCCGGTCCTCCTGCAGACCCAGTGCTGTATCGCCCTATACCAGGACCCTCTGGGTGCCCCCCGGTCCTTCCGTTACTGGAACTTGACACGGGGCTCCGGGCATCTCCTTCTAGCCCACCCCCAAACCTACTGGTTCCCTTGAGCCCAACGCCGGCCTACAACCACCGTCAGTCCCAGCCTTTGGTTGTCCCTCAGGTCCGATACTGGGTTACCCCTTGGTCCTCAACTGGGGCTGCCGGGTTTGGCCCCTGGGTACCCAGCACCTTATTAGCCATCACCGGTCTCATCAGGGTCCGTTGCCAGGACCCTACTCAGGCTACCTGACACCATCTTACCCAACACTAGGGTACCCTTATCCACCGATTGTCCCTCATCTAGCGCCAGTGGACTATACTACCTTGTTCAACTCTTGGTGGGCTCTCACACTGGCAAACAGAGGAGCAGGACCCCCATTGACACCGCTTGGTGAAACACCTATGCCTCCCTGAGCTCACGCTGATGGTGGAGACACCCTATGACGATGTCACTGCTACCTTATGGCAGCAGCCGGTGAAGGTACCTCCAATGCCAAAAAAGGCAGTACCATGCCCTAGATGGTAGGCCCCACTTTGGGTCCACGCCCCTTTCCTCCGCATAAGGAGTCCAGGGAACTGGACCATTTCAGGCAAGGTGTATATGCTTCTTCCACCCTAGTCGTATGAGCCGAGTACTACTTGAGGCATATGGTGGTCTTATCTGCAATCCCTATGGAGTTAAGCCAGGGTTATTGTGGAGGCCCTTCTGGACTCCCCTTCTGAGGCGCAGCTGGAGCAGATTCTGTGCCCTGCTGACAATGGTAGCTACCATGTCTTCCAACTCGCCTACGCCACTGTGGACAGCAAAGGACAGCTACCGCCGTCTGCTTCCGGCGTCATGCTTGGCTTCACCCTTCTGGGTTTGCACCAGTCGTTCAAGCCTCCATTATGGACACCCCATTCTGTGGCCCAGTCCTCTTTGGCAGCAAAGTTCCATACATGATCTCCACCTTGCAGGAGTCAGGTAAGGCCCTACGTTTGGTGCACTCCCAATTCTTTTTTTTTTGCCCAGCCCCCGAATGGAGCTCAGTCCCACTCCGCCCACCGTCCCCCCATGCCCTGGTTTACCCCCCCCAATGGACACTGGATAGGTGAGATTCAGCTTACCACCCCCTCCTGGGTCGGGGCCACGGGAGCAGGACCCCCCTGGCAGACACTGGTAGGCAGCGGGGACAGTGGGTGGAGCCAGCGTCATACTCCGGGGGCGGCTTTCCTGATGCTGGTACCCAGGGCGGGCGGGTGATGCTTAGCATCTGCCCTGGCCCCATGCGTGTGGCACTGGCACTTGTGGAGCCCCAGCCTCAGCCAGAAGTCCGTAGTGTACGGACCTCAGCCCCCGGAGAAGGAGAGCAATCCCCTGGATCCTCAGTCCTTCTCCCCGCCGACCCTCCAACTACCAAGTCTGTCCCTGAACCCGATTGTCGGTGCCGCAAACGACGCCTGTCGCCATGCGCCGGTGGGCTTGCTTGGTGCACTCCTGGTACCACACCTAACGAAGAGGTGTGCTCTATTCTTCCTTTCATTGCCAAGCACGATGGCCCTCCTGACAGCAGCCTTCAAAGCCCCAGTGCAAGCTTTTGGGCCTTTTCTGCCTCCTCTATCCCAGTCCCCAAGGCCCACAAAGTTCCTGTGCCCTCTGCCACCTCTTGGCTCATGGCATGGCCCCCCCTCCTCCAACAGAGAACCCGGAGGAGCCGGTAGGGATTGGTTTGCCCTCCACCTTGATGGGTGGAGGACAATAACCTCAGATGACTGGGTTCTCCAATTGACGTCTCAAGGTCACGCTCTAGAATTTCTCAAGTGGCCTCCAGAAAAACCTCCAGGGCCCTCTCATTGCCCTTGAGCCCGCATCCCTCTGATCAGGGAGGTGATTCAGGCCCTCCTCAGAAACTACGCCATAGAGTGGGGCAAGTCAGTCTAGGCTATTATTCCCACTTCTTCCTTGTGCCTGAGAAAATGAGAGACCTCCGTCTGATCCTGGATCTAAGCCTGCCCAACCAGTGCATGGAGTACAAGTGCCTTCATATGGTGACTCTACCTGGGCTCCTACCATTGATCCACCCCGGAGACTGGCTTGCTGCCCTCGATATGCAGGGTGCCTACCTGCACATTCCTGTTTTTCAGGCCCAGTTTCCTCCATTTCTTTTTCTGGGAGGAACACTACCTCTTCAAGACCCTCCCTTTTGGCCCGTTTTCGACCCCCAGGGTCTTTACCAAGTGCAAAGTGGTGGTGGCTGCAGCATTGAGGCGATAGTGCAAGACATGTTTCCCTACCTCGATTACTGGCTTCTTCGTCCCTGTTGAATGAACGTCTGGAACAGACACTGGAGTCCACCCTGCGTCTTTTCCAACTGCTGGGGGTCACAGTGCACTATGCAAAGTTTCACCTGTTCCTGAGCCAATAACTACAGTATCTTACTTCGAGAGGGCTCTTGCAGTAGGTAATTACATATAGGGCTGAAGCCGGCAGGTGTCAGGACACCACGGAAAAATTTCTAGCTAGCAGTCTCTGACGGGGGACCGCCCCCACATCAGGTGACCGACGTCATGCGACGTCTGTATAAAGGGGTGGTCCTCCATGCCCGCCTTCCAGTTCTTTTCCGCCATTAGCTTGTGTAAGCGCTTCGTGGTTAAGTTCAACTGCTTCGTCAGTCTGTCATCAGTAGTTTACCATCGTTTTTTCTTTGCTTTCTCAATTTTTGTCAGTTTACTCTCGGTGTATGTCGCCCTACACCCTCCGAAAAGAATAGTAGGACTCGTGCGGGCGCCTAACTCCCCGTGACAAGGATGACACCCAGTGACTCTTCTGTCTAGGCCCAGATCACCTGGTGGAGAAGTGCCAGCATTGCCTGATCGCTCAACGCCGCCACCCGCAGATGGAGGCAGCAGTCCCTGGAGGCCCACATCCTTAAAAGAAAATTACCTCCATGGAAAAAGGAGCTGAAGAGCCGTCAGGCCTCAGCTTACCCGAGTCACCGCAAAAGAAAGACAAGGAGAAGCACCGGGACCAGGACTCCTCTTCCTCGGGCACCTCAACTCCGGCTGGAGTCGCTGTGCTCAAGGTAACACCCCCCCCCGTGGGACCACTCCACGATGGCCATCTTGGAGGCTTCCAAGACAGCGTCAACTGACCCGTCTGGCTTGCGCTCGGGCTCTTCAGGTGCCTCTGGGTTAAAGGAGGCCTCCACTCCCAGCAAGGCTGCCACCGCGTGGCCTACTGCTGTGAGTGGCTCCGGTAAGCTGGACGTCAGCTCCTCTGACGTCTGCCTGGAGAAGGCTGCTAAGTTGCTTGACCCTTCGGGGCAGCGCACAGCCCCTAAGCCACCCGACCAGGCCGCTCCTGCTTCACGGCCTCCCTTGGGCTATGGTTCCGCTAAGTCGGACAATGGCTCATCAGTGTCTGCCGGACACCGCGGTAAGTGGAACATCAGCCCTTCCGATGGTCGCTTGCGGTGTCGAACCACGCGGACCCTAATGTTCTGTCTACCATCCCCGGATCCCCAAAGCATTCGCTGCACTCCGAGGCCCCAGCGTCTCCTCAGCTTGACCCCGGGATTTTACTCCTCCTTCTCCGAGCGATACAGAGGATGTAGATATGCTCCCATCAGGTCTCCCTCCTGCTGGGCCGGATGACCTGACATCGGTCCCTTGGATGCCGGCACCAAAGCTGGTCTTGCCGATGCCGGGCAACATCCCTCTCCCTGATGCCATCCCTACGTCAGGCCTGACGCCCGCGGGGCCTCCTGTTCCAGGCCCGCCTGCCGGGCAACTTCCCAGGCCATCTGCTCCTGCAGACCCCCTGGTCCCTGGGTATCCAACCCCGTCCCATACTAATGCTGTCATATCAGGGGCCGCAGTATCCGGCACCCCAGTACCAGACGCTGGCCTATCCGATGCCGCAGTACACGGTGCCTCACTACCAGATGCCGGGTTACCCTCCATCAGGGTATGGATACGTGCATTATGGATATCCTCAATATCCATATCCCCTTCCTCCTCCTCCTCCACCGTCCCCTCAGCCGCCGGTGGATTTGAAGGAGACTCTAGCCTCTTGGTGGGCTGAGGCCAAGGCTCAGCTCACCAGGGAGGTAGAGAGCCATCTTCCAACACTGGTCCCGGTTTTGGATCCCCTTCGTTGGAGACGAGAGACTCCCTCCCCACCTCCGGACACCAGAGGCGAGCCCCCTGGTTCCAGGGCAGGGCAGAATACGTTTCCCCCGGGGCTTCCCAAGGGGTCTGTTCCTCCCCCGCATCTGGAGGAAGAGTCTTCTCCCTCTTCATCCTCCTCAGACGACTCCGATGGTCATTCTGACTTAGACAACGAGCCACGCTCTCCGGGTAAGCCCAGGCCGAGGACTCCTCCGAAGTCCCCTCTTGAGGATCCTTTTTTTTACGGAGTTGCTGTGAAAAATCCAGGATGTTCATCAGTGGCATTCCTTGGAGTCAGATCCACAGTATAAGAAACTCGCTGCACACCTGGCTGTGCCCAAGACTGCTCCTACCCTGGTGCCACCCTGGATTGAGCCTCATGCTGACCTTGTCTCCACTATTAGGAAGCAACCGTCAGCATTAGCTCCCCTTCCTAGGAAGTCAGACAGGCTTTATCAGACTCCCGAGGGTGTCGACTCTTTGAATTCGCACCCTCGAGCTGATTCAGTGGTGATCAGTGCCGCTTACAGCCGGACGGCTAACCCCAAGCACTTGAGCTCATCACCACCTGACAAGGAATCTCGCCTTCTGGACCAGTATGGGAAGAAGGTTTATGCTACTTCCACTCTGGGTATTAGGGCCCTGAATTACGTTGGTCATATGGGGGACTATCAGAAGGCGATCCTTAGCGAGATGGAGACTAAACTGGACTCCCTTCCTGAGTCTCAGACGAAGCAGGAAGTGGCGGATCTAGTCCGGTCTGCGCGTTCAGCCAGTCGGCACATGCTTCGTGCCATGTACGACGCCGTGGACGCTGCTGGTTGGAGTTCAGCTTTCGCTGTAGTTTTGTGGCATCATGCCTGGCTCCGAGTGTCAGGTTTGGTCCCGGAGGTGCAGTCCACTTTCCAGGATGCGCCCTTCAGGGGTTCTGCGCTGTTCAGTGGCGATGTCAAGGACATCATCACCGATCTGCAGGAGAAGGGTACTGCATTTAAGTCGGCTGACTCTCTGTACAATCCCCCTCAAGCTCAGCGTCGTCCCTTTCGCAGACATCCTCAGCAGGAAGCGAAACCTCAGGGAAAGCGGGCCAATAAACGTTGGGCCCCTTCGGCTGCCAAGCCCCCCCGCCCAAAAAAGCAGTGGGAGCTTCTGCCGCGACGCTGCCTCATACCTCCCGACTCCTTTCCTCTCCCACTGCCTCTGGGTGTACCAGAGAAACTGGTAGGAGGGAGATTCTCCCTCCACCTACCAGGTTGGGAGAGGATAACTACAGACACTTGGGTGCTCCAGCTGATCGCAGAAGGACACTCAGTAGAGTTTCTTCGGAAACATCCTCGAAACCACACCCCCCAGGTCGTCGTACTCCCCAGAACATCATCTTCTGGTCCAGGAAGAAATCTCTTGTCTTCTGGTGAAAGACGCGACAGAGCCTGTACCCCCGCACCTTCTAGGGACAGGCTACTATTCCCATTTCTTCCTGGTCCCAAAGAAGCCAGGAGAGGTGAGGCCAATTCTCGACCTCAGCTCACTGAACTTGTTTGTGGAGTACAAAAAGTTCAGGATGCTCTCTCTGCAGAGTCTTCTGCCCCTTCTTCAGCCAAGACAGTGGCTATGTGCTCTGGATATGCAGAATGCTTACCTGCATATCCCTATTTGCCCTTCCCACTACAAATACCTGTGTTTTGCTTTTCAGAGGGACCACTACCAGTTCAGGGCCCTCCCATTTGGTCTTTCCTCGGCTCCCCGAGTTTATACTAAATGCCTTTTGGTGGTGGCGGCCTACCTGCGTACCCAAGGGGTGCAGGTTTTCCCGTACCTGGACAATTGGCTCCTGGTGGCCTTGTCCAGGGAGGGACTCCTGCCCTCCCATTTCCCTACCCTGCAGGTTTTTGCCTGCCTGGGTATTACCGTCAACCAGGCCAAGTCCCATCTGATCCCGTCCCAGAGGCTCCAGTTTATCAGGGCGATCCTGGACATGACCTCTGGCATGGCTTTTCTGCTGCTGGACAGGGCAGCATCAATCCAGGCTCAGCTCAACCTGTTATCCAGCTGCAGGCGGGTCAGCGTCAGGTCGGTCCTTCGCTTTCTCAGGCTCATGGTGGCTGTTATTCTGATAGTCCCTCGTGCTTGGCTCCACATGAGAATCTCTCAGTGGACGCTTCAGTCTCAATGGGATCAGCTGGTGGATGACCTAGATCAGCTTGTTCTGGTCTCCAGCCCTATGGCTCAGGACTTGCAAAGGTGGGCGGTTCAGGAGAACCTTTGCCGGGGAGTTCCCTTCTGCCTTTCTCCCCCCTCCCAGACGCTGACAACAGATGCCTCGGGAGAAGGTTGGGGAGCACATCTTGGGCCACACAGGACCCAGAATTCCTGGTCCCCGCTTGAGAAATCTCTCCACATCAATGTGCTCGAACTTCGGGCCGTGTTGTATACTCTTCAGGCTCTGCATCCTTTTCTGCTTCCCGGGCATCTGGCTGTCCAAACGGACAACATGTGTGTCGTTTGGTACATCAACAAACAGGGAGGAATTCGTTCCTACCCTCTTTGCAGGGAAGCGATGCGGGTTTGGGATTGGGCAGTGCAGCACAACCTTCACCTCATGGCCATTCACGTCCCAGGGGTCGAGAACACGTTGGCAGACCACCTCAGTCAGTTGTCTGCTCACACGCACGAGTGGGAACTCGATCAGGGGGTAACAGACAAAATCTTTCTATGCTGGGGAACCCCTAAGGTCGACCTGTTCGTGACTCCTCTCAATGCAAAACTTCCCACCTTCTGCTCGCTCGCTCCAGGGCACGGTGTTTTTTGGAGAGACGATCTGTCTCTAGACTGGAAGGGAAGATTCGTCCATGCCTTCCCCCCAATCCCCTTGGTTCCGAGGGTCTTACAGAAACTCAGCTTGGAAGGAGCTTGTATGATTCTCATCGCTCCTTTCTGGACCAGGCAAGTTTGGCTCTCTCTTCTGCAACAGTATTCTGAGGAACCTCTGCTTCCACTTCCTCTGTCGCGGACTCTGCTGACCCAGGATCAGGGGACCCTGGTCCATCCAGGCCTCAAGTCCCTTCAGTTGCACGCGTAGCTCCTGCAGATGTAGCTCAAGCCTGTTTCAGGGTCCCCCCCCCCAAGTGGCTGAGATTCTGGTGGAGGCCAGGAAGCCATCCACTAGATCCACCTATGCCATGAAATGGAAACAGTTCACTATCTGGGCCATTTCCAAAGACTTCGAGCCTTTGTCGTGCTCTGTTGGGTGGCTTCTGGATTACTTGCGACACCTCTTTGATCTGGGTCTCAGTCATTCATCTTTGAAGGTTCACATGGCGGCCATCTCGGCCTACCATGTTCCTTTTGGTGACAGAACGTTTGCACAGCTGGAGGTCTCTAAGACCTTCCTTAGAGGGGTTCTCCACTTGAGACCCCCTATTCAGGTTCCTGCCCCTCCTTAGGATTTCAATTTTATCCTTGAGAAGCTTACTCTGCCTCCTTTCGAGCCGGCAGCCTCAGCAGATCTGAAGTTCCTCTCATTGAAGGCTCTCTTCCTTGTGGCCATTACTTCTGCTCGGAGGATTTCCGAGCTCCAGGCCCTGATGTGTAAAATCCCGTATTTGATTTTTCACAAGGAACGTGTGGCTCTGCGTACCAACCCTAAGTTTCTCCCCAAGGTGGTAGTGGAATCTATGCTGAATCAATCCATAGAGTTGCCTGCCATTTTTATGCAACACTTCAATCAAGGGGAGTACCTCTTGCATACTCTGGATGTTCACCGGATCCTGAGATACTACACCTCCAGGATGAAGGATCTCAGAAAGACTGATCAACTGTTTGTCTCTGTTGCTCATAAACGAGAAGGCAATGCTGTTTCCAAGCAATGCCTGTCTAAATGGCTGGCTCATTGTATCACTTTCTGTTATGATAAGTACAACAAGACCCTTCCGGGTCAAGTCAGAGGCCTCTCCACCAGAGGGATTGCTGTCTGTGCTGCTTGTTTCAAGAATTTGTCAGCGGCCGACATCTGTGCAGCCGCTACTTGGACTTCTATCCACATCTTTACGAAACATTACAGTTTGGATATTGCCTCTCGCCGTAGAGCGTGCTTCAGGTTGGCTGTTTTGCAAGATCTTCTTTCCTAAGACCTTCACAGCCATAGGGTCTACTTCTGGATAGTTTTCCTCCTCCTGTTTGCTTCTTCTTGTTCCAGACTGCTTGGGACTCAGTCCAATATGTAATTACCTTCTGCAAGAGCCCTCTCAAAGTAAGATAGTATAGTTATGTAAGAACTTACCGTAACAGTAGATCTTCGACAGAGGCTCTTGCAGTAGGTAATACCTTACCGCCCTCCATCCCCCTAAGCTTTTTCAGCTCCTTTTCCAGGATGGGAAATATCCACTTCTCTCTCATCTTGCCTTTTGGCCTTTGGTGGGAAAGAACTGGAAGGTGGACGTGGGGGACCGCCCCTTTATAGTGACGTCACATGATGTCGGTCACCTGACATGGGTGCAGTCCCCCGCCAGAGACTGCTAGCTAGAAAGTTTTCCGTGGGGTCCTGACGCCTGCCGGCTTCAGTCCTATATGTAATTACCTACTGCAAGAGCCTCTCTTGAAGATCTACTGTTATGGTAAGATCTTACATAACTGTACTATATTGGGGCAGTGCTGGACACCTGCAAGGGTTGGGCCTTTCTGCCCCAAGACAGGGCAGAGACCCTAAAGGAGCAGGATTGGTGAGTTGCCTCCAGCCATGAGGTACGGCCCGGTCATTCCTTCGGCTGCTGGGCCTCATGGTGGCAACCACTCCTTCTGTTCCCCTAGCCAAGCTTTACATGCACACCCAGCAGTTGATATTATGGATTCCATGGGATCAGAGGTCAGATGACCTCGACCACAAAGTCCTTGTCTCCAGGCCAGTAACGGGGGTTCTCCTCTGGTGGCAAAACATTGACAGTCTATTATTAGGGGTCCCCTTCCAGTCCCCAACTCTGACCCAGATTCCTGACGACAGATGCATCAGGGCAAAATTGGGGATTCATCTGGGAGACATTCAGACTCAGGGGTCCTGGTCCCCATTGGAACTGTCCTTGCACATCAGTGAGCTGGAAGCGTGAGCGGTGCTGTACGCCCCTTCAAGCTTTTCAGTCTCGACTTCTTCCAGGACCACTACTCATCCAGTCGGACAACACATGCATTGTCTGGTACATCAACGAACAAGGGGGAACCTGCTCATATCTCCTTTGCAGGGAAGCTATGTGGATATGGCATTGGGCCATACAGCATGGCCTTCGGCTTCTGGCACTGCATGTACCAGATGTTCACAATGTCCTGGCAGACAGTCTCAGCTCCATGCAAGTCCGGTCTCAGGAGTGGGAACTGCACACATCAGTCATTGAAGGGCTGTTCAACAGATGGGGTCATTCTGATCTAGATCTGTTAGCCTCCCCATCCAATGCAAATCTGCCCAGTTTCTACTCGTTTGTTCCCGGGCCTGATGCTTTCCAGCGAGATGCGTTGTCTTTCTCTTGGAAGGGATGGTTCCTGTATGCCTTTCCTTCCTTCTTGCTTTTACAGAGGGTTCTCCTCAAACTGCAGTTAGAGGGAGCAGAAATAATTCTTATTGCTCCATACTGGCCATGCCTGATATGGTTCAGCAGCTGGCAGCGGAACCTCTGGTTCCTCTTCCCCTCTATTCAGCCTTACTCTCCTAGGATCAGGGCACTTTAATCCATCTGGATCTTTAGTCCCTTCACCTTCCTGCATGGCTTCTTCAGCTGTAGCTATCTCTTGCTTTGTGGTGTCACCCAGGGTTGCTGAAGCCCTGATAGAGGCTAGGAAGCCATCTACCAGAGCTTCTTCCGCCATGAAGTGGAAGTGTTTCGCTATTTGGGCAGCTTCCAAAGCGTGATATCCCTTCTCATACCCTGTTCATGGTTATGGAGTACCTCCTGTCACTGTTGGACTCCGGGCTCATTATTTCCTCACCAGAAATCCACTTATCTGCAATCTCTGCCTTTCACAGCCCTGTGGAAGGCAAGACTCTGACTCAGTTGGAGGTCTCCCGTTCCTTTCGGAGGGGTATCCTCCATGTTAAAACTCCTATTGAAGATCCAGGTTCCCCCTAGGATGTAAACTTCATTCTGGAAAAACTTAAGTTACTTCATTTGAATTGGCCGCGAGTTGCCAGCTGTGCTTCCTATCATGGGGAGCGCTCTTCTTAGTTGCAGTTACTTCTGCTCGAAGGATTTCTGAGCTTCAGGCTCTGATGCATAGAGTCTTATATAAATTTTCACAAAGACAGATTTGCTTTGCGTACAAATCCTGCGTTCCTACCTAAGGTACTGTCTGAGTTTACTCTGAACTAGGACATACACCAACCGGCCGTGTATTACCCTGTGTACGCTAATCAGGGGGAGGCACTTCTCCACACACTAGACATGCACAGAATACTAGGGTATTATACCCATCGGACCAAGCCCTTCAGGAAGTCCCATCAACTTTTCATTTCCTTCGCTCCAAAGAGGGGGGAAGGCGCTCCAGTTTCCAAACAATGCCTGTCAAACTGGTTAGCGAACTGCGTTTTGTTATGATTTATGAAATAGGTATCAGTATTTAGGCATCCTGATTGGTACATACCTGTGTGCTATTCTTTCTTACACACAGGAAAAAGGACCAGCAGTGCCCTGTGGGCACTGATCCTAGTAAAAATTACAGTTAGAATGTTGGCAAATTGAAAATCAGCCATCTTGTTTTCACCAACTGTGAGTGAAATACCAGTCTGTATTTTCAATCTGTCAACATATCTCTAAACAAAATTCAAGACCTTTCTCCCAGATTTAACATTGTCAAATTAAAAACTGCCACGATCGGAATCCCAGCCTGCCCGCTCACTGTACGGCTGAACAACCGACTTGCAGTCTCGCAGCCCGCCTGCATGCTCGTTCTGTAACTTAACACTGAGCAGGTGGGCACTCTGTACTTCAGTCCCTTAGCACCACACCATTCATATTCTCTCTCATTTTTTTTTTTTGTACTTTGTTTCTTCCCCACCCCGGGGTCCCCAGGTCAGCATCCATCCTAGCCTCCTGTCCAGCCACGTAGCCCGATATCAGGCTGCATCCCCTCTTCCCCCATGGCTTACCCCTCATGATGGGGTGGTGAGAAGCTCCACCAAGCTACTATTTACCTCTAATAGGATCCAGTTCAGGGACCGCCACTCAGGGTCGGGGCCTGCGGTGGGTGGCTTCCTCATCTAGCTGACCTGGGACCATTTTCTCATTTTTCCTTCCCTCAAGAGTGGGGTGTGCAATGACGTCTAGGGAGGGAATGTGCATGCATCCGCACGCATTCGTCCCAGTGCCTGCCCCACTCAGTGCTTGTCTTGCAGCGTCGGTGTTCTGTCCCCCAGCCACCGGCTGGGGGCAGTAGTGCACTGACCACTGAAATCCCCCCTCCCCGGAGAGGGAGAGCAGTCCCTCGAACGCTCGATCCCTCTCTACCTCTGCCGACCCCTGGCGGCCCTTACTTATTCCTGAACATGCACAATATTTTGCATGTAGTTGTAAAAAAAAAAAACAGTATCAGCTCTACCTGAGATGACAGCTTAATCCACAAGTTACGGAAGACTTTCATTTTCATACTTTGCTTCCGCACCGATGTAACGGCTTTCTCCTATCTCCTCCAAACAAAACCAGTGTATTCTCCATACCGCTACTTGCTGCCATAGCTACACAAATTATAAAAATAAAGACAGCATAATTTCTTCTCCAACAGTTTCAAAACTAAATGAAGTAGAACTGCTGCTACTTGGGGGGCATGATAACTACATGAGGGAGAAAAAAATGCAACTAAAGGAAGCCTTACCAGCTCAAAGTGCTCAACTCAAAAAAAAAAAAAAAAAAAAAAATAGTGGAGGAACTATTTTATTAAAATTAACACAAACATTTAACATTTTCACTAATAAAAATATGCAAATTAGTTACCACATACATATTTATGTTAAATAACCATTTCATAAGCACAGTAAGACACTCCAGGATGTGTGTTAGCCACTTTAACACATGGCTAGGAGGCTGGACGCACTCGGCCTTGTGCCTCACTACACCTCCTAGCCGTGTGTTAAAGTGTCTAACACACACCCTGTTGTGTCATTGCTTACATCAGACATACACAAAGTTCCTTCCTGGGGTTGTCAAGGACCACTTCACCAGGAGTATGGCCACTTGCGCAGCCTGTTTTAAAAAAATAAATAAAATATGCCTGCTGCAGATATCTACATGGCATCTTCTTGGAGTTCTGTCCATATCTTCACTAAACATTAAAGTCTGACCATAGCTACTAGGCACAGGGCTGGCTTTGGACTAGCTATCTTTTAGGGCAGACCTTTGTGCCTACCTCTGGTATCTTGTCTCTGCTAGGCTTATCACTGCTTGGGACTCAGACCTACCAGTGTTGCCTACTGCAAGAGCCCTCTTAAAGTAAGATACAGTAGTACAATTATGTAAGAACTTACCATAACAGTAGATCTTCGAGAGAAGCTCTTGCAGTAGGCAAGGTTTTCCCTCCCTCTGTTCTCCTGCTCTCTATTTTCATATCTGCATTTTCTGTATCTCCAGGAGCCCCCACCTTCTCCTGTCGCACCTTCTCACAGGTATCTGGTGGGAGAACTGAGGTGGACGTGGGAGATCACCCACTATATACTGTAGGCTGACACCAGTCATGTGGTGTTGGATGGGCAGTCTCCCCATCGTACATTGCTAACTAAAGTTTCCATGTGGTCCTGGTGCCTGGCGGCTTAGTCCTACCGGTGTTACCTACTGCAAGAGCTTCTCTCGAAGATCTGCTGTTATGTTAAATTCTTACGTAACTGTACTGTATGCATACAGAGCATATCAAATGGCAACAGAGCAATCCATTCAGAAAAAACGTTTCACCCTGGCTAGGCAGGGCTTCCTTAGAGTATTCGTTAACTAAGTCACATAGTATTTGGTCTCCATAGTAACCTTATGTTATCCATGTGCTAAAGTACATATTGACAAGACATGAAAGTGTCTACACAGTGGAACTGTGTAAATTACAAAATACTAGTATAATGGCATTAAATATTTTAAAAACAACACATGTATTAAGGAACCCCAGATCTTTAAATTTTTGGACTGTTACACATGTATATATGACACATGGAGCAGGCTGTATCTGGTAAATAGTGCTTTAACTTCTTTTTAAGTTCATCCGTAGCACTGATTTACAGCTTTCTTACTCTACAAATGTATGTTATTTCTGACATACTGTTGCTACTGTAACATAAAATATTAATTTGGTTTTTTAAAAGTCAAATTTGTCATTCATACTTTATCTTCTAACATCATCTTCTTGGCATCATGTCAGGATGTCATCATGTCATTTCAGGTCGATAAGTTAGCCACGCGTAATGTGTCCTTATGTGCATTCATGGTGTTACTATTTCTGTAGTCTTGCAACAAATCTGTAGAGAAAAATGTACCCTAGCAGGGCTGCCAATTTAGCTCTCCTTATACCTGAAGAAAACCTGTGTATCAGTTTGAAAAATTGTACCTGTAAATATTTTGTTCTAACTTTTTATTGTGTGCATACTGTTTAGACAGCAGACCGAACACCTTGCTTACAAACTATGATTTGTGATGTCATTGCATCCTTCTGTGATCCAGTACTGCGTATGTGTGGTTTGGAGCTGGACAGCAGCACAGAAATGAGAAGCCGCAGTGGTTGTAGGATGACATTTTCCATTTGTGGGGAACACAACTTATATCTTCAGAGTCAATCCAGCTGGTTTGGTAGATATGAACAAGTGCTAGTTCTTTCTCGGGAAAGTCCATTATTTTAATGCCCCTCCCCTAGTAGGAAGGGTGTGATACTTTGTCAAACTGTTTATTTCAGTCTTTGTTTATGTGTACAATGGAATATCATTTTTCCTGTCACATGCCGTATTGGAGAGTTTTACTGAAATCACATACTTGGCCACATACACAGATAACTGTGTCATACCCTCCTGCAATTAACAGGAAACACATATTAAAATATGTCATTTTGACATTGCCTGAATGTAAAAACTGATTAAACCCAGCCTTTGAGGGTGGAGGGTATTTTTGCTCTCCATGCCTTAATGTATTTTTCTTTGAACATGCTTTTAATTAGATATAAACTATTGTACTGAATGTGCTAAGCGTCTTTATTAACTGCTGTATGACTCTCTGTGTGGGTTTGCCCAGAAGGATGTGTTGTAAGTAAAGAGTGATTTGTTTCATTGTTAGAGCTTTATAGTCTAATTGGGCCCCATTTTCAAAAGGGTTTTTCTCATTCTGTGCCTGAAGATACAATGTTTTAAAAATTGGCCCAGATGAAAGTATTGGAAAGAGATCCATTATTTTAAGGTGTGTTATCATGGTGAACATCGAGCTTCAATTATAGCGCCCCAGGCATCAGAATTCTTTAGCTCCATTCTAGGAATGAGTATGTGAACATCATATAGGTCCATCCAGCTCAGCCTCACTGTATTATATAAACTAAAAGAGAAATGACTGAAAGACTTAAAAAAAGTAGGGATTGGAAGTGGGAATTCCTGGTAATAGTGACAGGAAAATCTGTGTATTTTACTTCCTATTTTTCCTCCTAACCCAGTGGGTCAGGCTCACCAGCAGTTCCTCAACAAGCCCTTGATTCTACACCTACTGAAACACTTGCCACTGCCCTTCAGAATACCCAGTGACTGCCCCCTCATATACTGGCCCAGACATGTGCCTCTGTATAGTGACAGCCAGCTGGGAGCAGAGCCGGGTGGAGCTTTCACAACTACGCTTGGCCAAGGGGGCTTAGAGGTTAGACACCAAAGGAAAGGGGAAATTGTTTAACCAGGAAAGGCGCACTAAGCCGGAGCTTGCTTCCAGGTGCGACCTGGGAGCACAAGGAAGTTAAGTAACTTGCTCAGGGTCACACAGTATGTAAGTGGGGGCTGACGGGATTCAAACCCAAGTCTTCAGGTTTGCAGCTCAGTGCCCTTAACCACTGTGCTATACTGCCTCCACAACAGAGCCAGGAATGCATGCTAATGGTGTCATCTGCCTGAAAGCAGTCATTGTATCCAGCAGTTTTTCCTCACTCCTATGTTCTGCTCCTATGGGATGAGGCTCAAGATGGGAGGCCTTTCTGCCCAGTCAGAAATTGTCTTGTACCAGCCCCAGCCACTAATCTCCAACTGAAATTCATTTATGTCAGTGTCCTGTGCAGTGCCCATGTCTGGATTTCACCACCATCTGGAGCTGCGTATTTCCACCTACTCAGCCCAACCCCCCGAGGTTCTTAGAGGATACTCGTATTATGACAGAAGCTCCCACCCTGTCTGAGTCAGGAAGTATCCAAGACAGATAATCAGCATCGCTTCTGCAACTTAGTATGTGACAACTCAGGTGAATGAAACATTTTTAGTTTTCCTGTAGATTGTCCTAAGGAAGAATAACCCTGAAAAGGCTGTTTTCCTTCTGTTATGCACACTGTTATGTTTCGGTCAGCTGAGTTCCATTGCCCAAGGTGAGGTGCGCATTTTGGTGTCTTCACTTGGGTCCATACCGTCAGATATCCCCAACCTTCTGTGTGGCCACAGGGGAATTGTACAGTTTCACTGCAAGCAGTACTAGAGAGGCTGTGGTATAAAGGGAATGTTCCATGAAAGTAATCATTTTCTTCTTCCCTTAATGTCGTGAAGATCATTAGAAATACCCAAAATGTTCCAAATTTTGTGGTAAGTGCAGTCATAGCTGGCAGGTCTGTATTAGCCTGTGGTTTATGGTGATTAAAATTTGATATAGCACAGACAAATCAATAGAGTTACAGGGTTGGGTGGTAATTTGCAATAAATAGAAGGAAAGACTAGCACTTTTATTTATGTTTTATAGCCATTTTATCTATTAGTCTTACAGAAGCATTTATTAATATCCTCCTGACAATCAAGGTGCCGACATTGAAAAGGAAATTCTTTTGCAAAGTCATCAGAATCTGTGCCTGTTATTTTAGCCATTTCCTGTTATAAAAATGGCAAGGGCATTGTCTTTCATTTTATGCGATGATAAAAAGATTTTGATCATCCATTGCATTATTACTTTCATTATGATTCTCCAACAGTTTAGAACAGGTGAATGTAGTTTTTAGCTTAGTAAATACAGGTAAATGTGTTGGTTTAGAAGCCACGGAAGGAAACACTTACTATCCTAACTATTACTGGAGAGCTCTGTAACTGGGTCAACGTGGATGTTATGGTTACCACCCCTGCCGTGTGGGCTCAAACAAGGCTGAGGGGCCTGGGCTCTGATTTTTCTGAATGGGGTGTTCGTTCCCAACAGAATGACAAATAGTGTGGCACCTCAACCCAGAGTTAATTGTAAGTGGGTCTCGTAACAAAGTGGTGCAACACCCTGGGATGCTGTACCTACCCCCTACTCCCCGCACAGTTACTCCACAGATGGAATGCCAGACACTGTTGTAATATTTCAGTGCACATGCAATTATTGACTATCTCTAATATTATGCTCACCAATGATTAAGGCTCATGAGACAGGCTTAAAAAGAACAAACCATCTATTGAAATGGTTAACCATGGGGAGTGAGGGATGCAAAATAAATAACTGGTTTCAGCTATTTCATTGAATTTAGTATAACTGTTGATCTGCCTTAATTTACCTCCAAGACAATAAATAAATACTAGCATTAACAATAACAGTGCCCACCCCCACTTGCAGTGCAAACAGTAGAGATCCCAATTCTCACAGCCCACCTGTACTGGGGGTACTACCCACTCCCAACTGGTACCAGTTCCTCCAGTTAATTAAATTGGGAGCTCCCACTGTCTTGACAGGGTACCCAGCCATTGCAGTGGTGCAGGCCCTATGATGGTGCAGCTGGTTTGCCGACGTTGGTGCACTTTAAGTGATTTTCCTACTTAACTGAGGGCAGCTACCACTCACATATTATGGTAGCTGCCCTCAGCGATAGTCATTCCAACCTGGTTCCAAAAATTAATTGTATTCCATACCTTAGTTATTTCACTCGTAATCTAAAGTTTAGAGCAGCCAGCCTGATCCTTTCCGATAGCCCCGGTGATAATGACATGCGCCCGTGCTCAAGCAAGTAATGACGTGTGACCAGGGAGAGCGCGGGGGCGCGCCCTATTGAAATGAATGGGGCTAGTTTTTGCTTACATTTTTACGCTTAAAAATGGCCAGCTAGAGATTAATGAAGGTCTCCACTTGAGTAACAAGGGCCTTGCTCTCCTGGTCATATCGCCATTACGCAAGCTTGAGCACGGGCGACATTATCCCCCGGGTTATCGGAAGGACTGTGGCTGGCTGCTCTAAACTTTAGATTACGAGTGAAATAACTAAGGTATGATATACAGTGAATTTTTCTCACCAGGCTGGAATAACTGCCGATGTGGGTAGCTACCACAATATGTGAGTAGCTGCCTTACATCAGAAAATCACTTTAAACCAATAAGTTAACCCCAAACCCCACAGGCCGTGCAATTGTAAAACTGGCAATTTAGCTGAAACAATTGTAAATCCTGACCCGATAGCCAAACAGCAGATTTGATGGAAAAACTATTTACACAAACGTTCGCTCAACACTTGATTGGCTGGAAGAAAGGTGCTAAGAGCACAGTCCTCTCCCTTTGTACCAGGAGTCATAGCTGAAGTTCTCCAGGCTTCTTGACTTCTTTTGGCTATGAAAGAGGTCAGGGGAGACAAAGATGGCTGCTACAGGGCAGACAGTCTAATGTCCCAACTTTATGTTTATTTTATATATCCCCTGTCCTTCTCCAACACCAACTGGCCCCAAGGTTCCACAGCTGCCCCTCTTCTGCCCTGGCATCCGGTGGCAGAGTGGGTCTTGGCAGGGGCTCCCCCTTCCTGTCATGAGCGCCGTAGTGCTCTCCCCCCCAGGTGGCAGGCAGGGCTATGCAGAATAACAGCCTCAGTTGCTCTTAAAGATAAAGTGCTTATAAGTGCTTAAACAATGTTCTATTTCTGCTCCCCCCCAGTGTGCCTCCGAGCGCCTCTATGCAGCTAGAGACACAGGGGCTGGAGCACGCAAGGAAGAGACTTTTCCATGAGCTACCAGAGTTGCTTAAACCATTGAGCGCCATAGCACTAGCAGAGTGTGCAAATAGAGCCACCAGCTTGCATGTTTGAGTAGGAGCCATGTCGAATATGGGCACTCTGAGCTGTGTGGTGCTCGCATTATATTTACTGCCAAACAGGCAGTTTTAACATTAACAATGCTCCCGTCTCTGTTCCAATGTGTACATATTGAGTTCCCTAAGTTTATCACCATATGCCTTGTTGTGCAGACCCTGCACCATCTTAGTTGCCCTCCTCTGCACTGTTTCTACCCTGTCAATATCCTTATGTAGGTGCGGCCTCCAGAACTGCACATAGTACCCTAGGTGAGGCCTAACCAGCGTCTTGTACAGTGGGATCACCTGGTTTTCAGGTTATCTGATATAATGACCCCTAAATCCTTCTCTTTAGTGACCGTCAACAACTCACCCCCCAACATGTAGCACTACCCAGGGTTTCTGTTCCCCACATGCATGATCTTGCACTTCTTCGCGTTAAACCTTAAGTGCCATACCTCAGACCATTTCTCCAGCTTTTCAAGATCTCTTTTCATTCTCTCTATGCCCCCTGGATTATCTGCTCTGTTGCAGATCTTGATATCATCTGCAAACATGCATACTTTTCCTTCTTGCCCTTCTGCTATGTCTGCTATGAAGACATTGAAGAGGACTGGTCCCAGGACTGACCCCTGTGGCATCCCGCTGGTGACTCCCATTTCTGCTGTGTGTCATTCACCACTAGCCTCTGCCTTCTGTCCACTAACCAATTTCTGACCCAGTTCACCACCCTGTGTCCCACTCCCAGACTCCTCTGCTTGTTTACCAGTGTTCTGTGTGGGACTATGTCAAAGGCCTTGCTGAAATCAAGGTAGGCAATATCCACTGCCCCTTCCTGGTCCACCACATTGGTCACCCAGTCAAAGAAATCTGTCAGATTTGTTTGACAGGGCCTTTCCGCCGTGAACCCATGCTGTCTTGGATCCTGCATTCCAGTGGATACCAGGTGATCCACAATACGCTCCTTAAGCAGTGTCTCCATCATGTTCCCCACTACTGAGGTGAGATTCACTGGCCTGTAGTTCCCTGCATCCTCTTTGCTAGCACTCTTGTGAAGAGGGACCACATTTGCCCTTCTCCAGTCCTGTGGGACCACCCCCGTGTTCAGCGACTTGCTGAACAGGGTTGCCAAAGGTGCTGCCAGCTCCATCCTCAGTTTCTTTAGGATCCTTCGATGCACTCCATCTGGCCCCATTGCTTTGGTCCACCTTTAGTTTTGTAAGTTTCTGTAGGACCCTCTGTTCTGTAAATGTTGCGAAGCTCAAGTCTTCTCCCTCTGCACATCTGTTTTTCAGTTGTGGTCCCTGCCCCACTCCCTGTCTAGTAAAGACTGAACAGAAGTACCTGTTAAGGATTGTGGCCTTCTCTAGGTCCCCTTCTACCCTCTCTTCATTGTCCCCTTTGAGTCTGAATATACCTCCTCTGGACTTCCTCCTCTCAGTGATGTACCTAAAGAATGTGTTGTCCCCTTTCCTCACTGATAGTGCTAGCCTTTCTTCTGTCTGTGCTTTAGCACTTCTCACTGCCGCCCCTGCCTCTCTCTGACATTTTTAGTACTCTTCTCTGTCTCTATCCTCTTGTGTCCCCTTGTATTTTCGGAAGGCTACCCTCTTGGCCATGATTTTATCTGCCACCACCTTAGATAGCCAGAGTGGCCTTCTTCTTCTCTTGCCCTTATTCTTCACCCTCACACATTGATTGGTTACCCTGATAATGGTCTCCTTAATGTGTGCCCATTGCCCCTCTACACCTCCTCCTGTCCCCCCCTTAGCCAACTCCTCTTTAATCCTCCTTCTCATCTCTGCAAAGTTAGCTCCTTTGAAATCTAGGATATTAGCTTTTGTATGTGTGGCCTATATTCCTGTGTCCAACTTGAATCAAACCATGTGATGGTCGCTGGACCCCAGGTCCCCCTCCACCTGGAGATCTGTGATCCTGTTTCCACTGGTGAGCACTAGATCCAGGATATTCCTGTCCCTGGTGGGCTCCTGTACCAGTTGTCTTAGGCCTGCTCCATGTAGGGCTCCACAGTGTCTCTGGTCCTACTCGAGGCTCCTCTTGGTACGGACCAGTCTGCATCAGGCATGTTGAAATTACCCATAAGCAGAACCTCCGCCTTATCCGTCATGTTGTTTATTGACTCCAGCATTAACTTGTCTGCCCCCTTCCCCAATCTGGTGGCCTGTAGATCACTCCTGTTCTAACAGACGTTCTGTTACCCGGCTCAAGGGTGACCCACAACTCCTCTGTCTCCTCATGTTTGGTCTGGATTTCTGTCACCTTGATTGTTTCTTTGATGTAAAGTGCCACCCCTTCCCCCTTCCTTCCCTCACTATCTGTCCTGTATAAGGCATATCCTAGTATAGTTGTGTCCCATGAGTGTTTATTAGTGTACCACATCTCTGTTATGGATGCTATGCCTATGTCAGCCTCCCCCATTAAAGCCACTAGATCAGGGAGTTGGTTTCCCAGACTTCGGCATTCGTATGCATTATGTTCCAAATCTTGTTCCTGGTCACTCTGCCATTATTTTTGTTCTTGTCCTGTTGTTCCTGACCTGCATTGTTACTACTCCCTCCGTTTCTTATTGTGCCCCTTACCTTGTCCCTCTTTTCTGTCTGGATTCGCTAACCTCTTGTACTCCCCTTTTCCCATTGCTGACATTACCAACCTGAGGGGCTAAACTGTATTGTTTCCATTCCCTCTGGTAGCCCCCCTGGCTAGTTTAAATGTCCAAAAAGGAGTCATCCAAACTTTTCATTGAGGATGGCCATCTCCTGCCTGAACAGATGCAGACCGTTCCTATACAGCTGTGCATCTGCCCAGGTGGATCCCCAGGCCCCAGTGTAGCCAAAGCCCTTATCCTTGCATCATCCATTCAACCAATCATTGAATTTGCTGATGCATTCATTCTTTACATCCCCCTTCTCCCTGATTGGTAGGACCTCAGAGAAGATCACCAATTTTGCAGCCCCCTCAAGCTGACTACCCAGGACCCTGAAGTCATCCTGCACTGTCTGTACATTAAACCCCTTCCTTGTCCAAGTCGTTAGTCCCGAGGTGGCCAATGACATGTACTTCCCCCCTCCTTGCCACTGCCTGGGCGATCCTGTGGATTTGCATTGTGTCCCTCTTGAGCAGTGGCCCCTGGCAGACACTTAACCTTCCTCTCTATATCCCCTTCTATTCCCAACACCATATCCTTAACAATTGAGTCCCCCACCAGGAGAAGCTTCCTCCTTCTCTCTGGGGTCCTATGTCTCTCACCCCTTTACTCTCCCACTGCTGGTCCTGCACCTCTTCCCTGGTCTCAGCCATGGGCCCCTCTTGGGGGTATCCCATTCCATGAGAACAGCATATTTGTTCTCCAGTCGGACTAGTTGGGGAATGTTCTCATGAGCCACCCTCCTTGTTCTTCCTGAGCCCACTATAGCCCATGCTGGCCATATAGCCTAGCGGTTAGAGTAATGAGCTGTGAATGAGTTTGGTACATCCAGCAGACAGACCTGGGTTTGATTCCCACAACCTCTACTTGCATACTGTGTGACTCTGAGAAAGTCACTTAACCTCCCAGTGCTCTCAGGTTGCCCCTGAAAACAGGCATCTGTGCCTAGCAGGCCTTACCCGGTCAACAAAGAATAAAATAAAAAAATAAAAAAAATGCCTGTGTCTTCGAATCTGCTGTGAGCCCTGGGTGCGAACTAAGGTCTCCAACCTCCTGCCAGCTCAGCCCAGAGTCTGTCTGCCTCTGCTCACAGCCCAGAGAGGTGCCTACAAATGGGGCAGCACCTCAGCATCCAGAAAGCACTCCTGAACACTGCTGCACCACGTGCATTGCACTGTGCCACTTCCTGTACCATTTCTGCTGTTATTCGTACTGCCTCTTAGTACTGCCCTTTATTTGCTATTGGTTTACTTATTTGTAGATAATTTACCCTCAGCCATCCCTGGTCCTTGATTTCCTGCTTCTGCTTTTATTCTTTTTTTGGTTTTTTGGCTATTAGTACGTTACTACCCTACTGCCTGTATCCCAGCAGGACATGACACGAGAGCCCAGATGAATAATGGTAGGGACTGCCTTGGGGGTGGGTGAGTGGGTAGGACTAAGACCCCCGACTTCTGGAACAACCAGGCAGCCAGCCCAAACAGCACTGCTTAAATTACCCAGCAGAGAATTTCACTCAGTAACAGCTCCAACCCAACAGCGATTCCCCAGCACCATTTTACCCTCACAGTACTATTACAATATCAAAATTAAACAGAAGAAACCAGCACTTCCCTAGTGCTGCTGCTCCTCTGGTTTCCTGCTTGCAAGTGATTCAGTTAACAAAGATGGATTCTGCTAGTTCCCCCTACCCCACTCACAAGGCCAAGCTGATCTGTAATTTTCTGTCTCAGCCCCGTAACACAGAATTTCACTCAGTAACAGTCATAATAATCCAAACAGCACTGCTTAAATTCTCCAGCATAGAATTTCACTCAGTAACAGTCATGATAATCCAAACAGCACTGCTTAAATTCCCCAGCACAGAATTTCACTCAGTAACAGCTCCAACCCAACAGCAACTTCCCAGCACCTTTTACCCTCACAGTACTATTTTATCAAAATTAAACAGAAGAAACAAGCACTTCCCTGCTGCTGCTGCTCCTCTGGTCTCCTGCTTGCAAGTGATTGAGTTAGCAAAGATGGCTCCTGCTAGTTCCCCCCACCCCACTCACAAGACCAAGCTGATCTGTAGTTTCCTGTCTCAGCCGCACAACATAGAAACTGCATGAGAGAAGAAATCAGTGATATTTCCATTAGGGGCATGGCTTATTTGATTTATGTCATGCCTTTTATTATACAGTGGCAAGAAACAAACCCTGCGTCCTGTTTGTTCAGGGGCTCACTTCAACAGTGATGCTGTCCCCCGCACAACAGCCCTGTATGAAGGGGAAGCTCACTAGGCTCACTGGCACTCTGCACTTCCATTGCCACTATGGACCGTGTGAGGAGAAATGGACCTAGAGTGCCAGTAACACTGATATTCTTGCTCACTCTGGGTCCTGTAGTGGCAGAAATATAGTAAGTAAAGTAAATATCACTGATATCTGCCATTTTGTATCCTTATAGGTACAGGATGTATAACATGGGTAACAAAAATCTGTGAAAATCCAGTCATCTGTGAAAGTCCTGTCTCTTTATTGGATGAAACACACCACATGACCATACAGTATTCCACAACAGCTGCATGCCTGCCCTTCTTTTCATCCCTTAGAACCTTCTGGACATTTTATAAGATAGATAATCTACTACAGGTCATATGCTCGTGCTCTGATATACGCACGACTGAGGTGGTTGAACACACTCGGCCTGCGGCCTCATGCCTCAAAACGCACCCAAGGTGTGTGTATATCAGAGCATGACTGCATGCCCTGTAGTCAATTATCTATTACTTATCTCTCTCTCTATGTATATACATACAGTACATGTATATATTATATATATAACTGTCTATCTATCTGCAGTGTACATAGTGACAGTCCAGAGGCGAATAATTTCAATGAAAAGCCAAATTTGGCCTCTGAGTCCAAGAACTTAAAAATGTGAAAGGTTAACAGACACCTTACAAGTTGATAATGGTCTAATTGGGCTCCCATCCTGCTCCTTATAAGATTTCCAGTTGTTAAAACTGTCAACATTTTCTGGATAAAAATCTATTATTTATTATCTGAAAAAGTATTATCAGAAGATCACTTCTGATAATTCAGTTACTTGCTTAAACACATTACATTACTATGGTTTTATGTATTGTATGTATTGATTTGATTATCTAGTTCTCCCTCAGTTCCCTTTTATACCAATAATACTCTCTAAAAACCCAGGGGAGTGTCTTTAAATAGTGAGAGTAAATGACATGTTTGCAATCAAATAAAGACTCTCAACCCTTATAATAACTTTTTATGTATGTCCTCTAAAATTTTTGTATAAAACAAAAATACATTTCATCCAATACGGACAGAATTTCAAACATCATCTTACTCAGGTTATAGATTCAAATCCATCATTTAGGTTCATTTACACATATTTCCCATAACAGGCACTTTAACATCAGTGTAGATATAATCAGTTTTCCTAGGTAAATGTTTTCAGGACTATCCTGTCCCTTCTTCAGATCCTGTTTATATTTTCATGTGCTCTATCAGAAAAGATAAAAAAAAATATGTATTTTGGTAACCCTCTTAATTGTATATAATAAATTAATATTTTTAGAGTTGTCATTAATAGGTTCCTACAGGGGGAACACACGTTTTCTTTAATCTGTCATAATATTCTGGCTCCTTGTTACACAGAATCCTGGTTACCATCTAAATAAAAAACATTTTGTATATTGTTATTTAGCTTCTCCTGTTTTTATATTATTAATTTTTAAAGCGTCAGTTTTAAGGCAGGACTGCTAAATGAATTACCTGCATGAAAATCACTCTATCTTGTGGTGAACTATTTTCTTATTTTCACCAAGGAAACCCTACAAGCAAATAGTCGAAATTACAAAACCAGGAGACATTATAATCTTTTAAATGTTATATTTTGTTCTAAGATTTGCACCCAGTATGATTACATTCAACTCACCAAATCATTTCTATGTGGATATTCCCCTTTTTCTTAAGCCACAACTGAACCTGAACGGTTTCTCATGCGGTCCTCTTTCTAAACTCAGTGCCAAAATGCACAAAGCGACTGTCGCTATCAATCTGACTACTATCAGTAAAAACTTTGTTCAATTTAGCTGCAGTCGCCATTGACCAGGATGCCAAAAATGCTTTCTCCTTCACGAGTGCTTGAGAATGAAGGGGCTGAGCCGCTTGAAATCACGTTCCCGTGGGAACATGAAGACATCATGAAATGATGTCCTGGCCGGCTCAGTCTCTAAGGAAACCAATGGTATACCATTGTGAAGGTCCCCCCTCACATACCTCTTGTTCTATTTATATTCTAATTCCATATTCCAATATTAGGAGCCATTATAATAACACTAAATATTAGTTAGAAAATAACTTTTTTACAGTCTAATACATTGAGCCTTGGGACACGTCCGAGTGTATTGCAATGTACAACATGTTAAAGTGGCAGTGGTGGGAGTAGAACCAACTATTTTTCACCTTATCAGAAAAAAACCTTTGGTTTCTGTTTCGCAGTCAACCAAACTAATAAGAAATTAATCAAAGAAATGAACAACCCTGCACCCAGATCTTTCTTTTAGTGTATTTTACTGCTCATAAAAATAAAGGATTTTTCCAAATGTATCTGTAGTAAGTAATCTAAGTGTGCCAACTTAGAAAAGGAGCTAATAGGAAGAAAGAAGACAAAAGAAAACAAAATTGAAAAGGGAAGAAAAATTTGGGAAAGGGAAGGAAAAGAAGCGGGGGGCATAGAAATATCATAGAAATAAACAGATTTATATACATGTTAACGTGAAATTATCCTTTTTAAGCAAATCCTGAACATTCACAATACCAAAAAAATATTAACGAATGAATCTATAGATCTCTCCATTTGCCATAATGGACAAGTCCATCAATGAAAACTGGTCCAGATCAAATTTCCGTTCAGTCCATAACGTCTTTAAAGTGTTTTTAAAGTATAGATCCACCAGGCTTTGCGTTTGAGGAGTTGTGTGTCCCAATTTCCTCCTCTCTTGGGTTTCATAACTTTTTCAATTCCCATAAATTTCATACTTGAAATAGGGTGATTGTATTCAAGAAAATGTCGAGCCAATGGTGATCTTTCATTTCCAATTCTAATGTTACTTTTGTGTTCTGTTATTCTTGTTTTCAATGAACGAGTAGTTTCTCCTATATAGTATAAAGTACAGGGGCAAATTATACAATATATCACATGGTCAGTGCTACAAGAAATAAAACTTCTCATAGAAAAAACTCTGTCTTGATATGTACTCTTAATATTCTTAGTTTTTATCATACTGTTACAATGTGTGCAGTTTCCACATGGAAAAAAGCCAGCTACATTTCTTTTCAGCCAAGTTGTCCCTACTGGTTTTCTAAAAAAATGTTGAGTTCGAACCAGTTCATTTTTCAATGACTTTGACTTTCTGGCTGTGATCCATGGTTTCTCTCTAAAAATAACCTGTCTGGTGACTGTGCTTTGTAAGATGTTCCAATTTTTTGTTATGGTATTTTTGATCTTCCAGTATTGTTCTGAATATTGTGTTGAAAAGGAAATTCTGTTAGTTTTCTATGTTACTTTCATTTTTATTTTTTTGCAAGAGATCAATCCTACTTTGTTTCTGTACCCTTTGTTCTGCTTTATCCAAGACATGCCTATTATATTATCTTTCTACAAATCTGTCTTTTAGGTCCTTCAAATTATTTTGTAATAGTATCTCATTTCCAGTATTTCTTTTAACACGTAGTATTTGACTATATGGAATACTGTTTTTTAAAGTGAAGGGATGAAAGATCCTGGCATGCAAAGTAGTATTTTTGTCTGTCGGTTTTCTGTATAAATATATAACATCTGTAACAATCTGTAACAAACCGATTATTTTCAATTAATACTTACAAATCCAAAAAAGCAATCTCTATTTTATGATAACTCAAAGTAAACTGTAAATGGGGATACAGTGAATTTATATATTTATTGAATTCTAACCGTTTTTCCTCTGTATCCTGCCATATTATTATTATATCATCTATAAACCACTTGTGCAACACTCTCTAACTTTCAAAATTATTTCCAGGAATTGCAAGATATAGACACATATATGGAAGTGCCTGAGATCCCCTATGAACAATTACATTTAGAAACAGAAGACATTGTTAGAAGTGCTGAAATGCACAAATTGATTTTAAAATGGGAAGCTGAAGCTTTAATTAACAGATATCCCAGGACTCCGTTATACTGTTGCTTGCCTAAAATTCATAACAATTTACAACAACCTCCATATAGACCTATTATTTCGGATATTTTTAGATTCTATTATTGAACCTCTGTCTATCTTTGTTGATTTTCATTGTAAAAAACTATTATCTGCATTTCCAGCTTATTGGCAAGATTCCAAACGCTGTATTCAATTATTGGAACAACTTAACCAACAAAAGGTGGATGGAAATGCATGTATTCTGGCAACATTTGATGTGAAGAGTTTGTACACAAGTATTCCTCATTTTGATGGTTTAACAGCTCTGCAGTATTTCTTGGATTTAAGACAGGAAAATGTACCAGATAAGAAATATTTAGTTGATCTGGCTAAGTTTCTTCTCAAAAACAATTATTTTAGATTTGAAAATAAAAGTTACCGTCAAAAAACAGGAACAGCAATGAGGGCCACGATGGCCACCCACAAATGCCAGTTTTTATATGGCATATTTTGAGCATCTTCATATCTTAAATCCAGGAAATAATTTTGAAAGTTTGATAGTGTTGTACAAGCATTTTATAGATGATATATTAATAATATGGCAGGATACAGAGGAAAAACTGTTAGAATTCGATAAATATATAAATTCACTGTATCCCCATTTACAGTTTACTTTGAGTTATCATAAAAAAGAGATTCCTTTTTTGGATTTGAAAGCATTACTTGAAAATAATCGGTTTGTTACAGATTTATACAGAAAGCCGACAGACAAAAATACTACTTTGCATGCCAGGATCTTTCATCCCTTCACTTTAAAAAACAGTATTCCATATAGTCAAATGCTACGTGTTAAAAGAAATACTGGAAGTGAGATACTATTACAAAATAATTTGAAGGACTTAAAAGATAGTTTTGTAGAAAGAGAATATAATAGGAATGTCCTGGATAAAGCAGAACAAAGGGTACAGAAACAAAGTAGGACTGATCTCTTGCAAAACAAACCGAAAGTAACACAGAAGTCTAATAGAATTTCGTTTTCAACACAATATTCAGAACAATACTGGAAGATCAAAAATACCATAACAAAAAATTGGAACATCTTACAAAGCACAGACATTGATCAGGTTATTTTTAGAGAGAGATCACGGATCACAGCCAGAAAGTCAAAGTCATTGAAAAATTAATTGGTTCGAACTCAACTTTTTTTAAAGAACCAGTAGGGACAACTTGGCTGAATAGAAATGCAACTGGCTTTTTTCCATGTGGAAACTGCACACATTGTAACAGTGTGATAAAAACTAAGAATATAAAGAGTACATATCAAGACAGAGTTTTTTCTGTAAGAAGTTTTATTACTTGTAGCACTGACCATGTGATATATTGTATAATTTGCCCCTGTGCTTTATACTATATAGGAGAAATTACTCGATCATTGAAAACAAGAATAAGAGAACACAAAAGTAACATTAGAACTGGAAATGAAAGACCACCATTGGCTCAACATTTTCTTGAATACAAGAAGGAGAGAGAAAGAGCAGAACCAAACCACACAAAAACACGTATCCTGGATTTTAGGGGGACAGACTTTGGGAAAATGGGGAGATGCTTGAAAGAGGCATTAAGGAGAATGGCGCAGGAATCAGGGGTTGAAGAACAGTGGGCAGTATTTAAAATGGGGATTACAAGAGCAACAGAATTATGCATTAAGCAGGTTAGCAAGGGGAAAAGGAAGAGGAGGCCATTATGGTTTTCCAAGGAGGTATCGGAGAAAGTGAAAGCCAAAAAGATTGCATTCAGGCAGTACAAAAAGACACAGGCAGAAAGGGATAGGGAGAAGTACCAGGAGAAGCAAAGGGAGGCAAGGGAGGTCAGTAAGGGAAGCCAAAGCTCAGACAGAAGAGCACATTGCAAAATCAGTGGGTAGAGGGGACAAAATCTTTTACAGGTACATAAGTGAAAAAAGAAAGGCAAAGGGAGGGATAGTGAGACTGAAGAGGGAGGATGGGGGCCACGTGGAGGATGACAACAGTAAAGCTGACATATTGAACAGGTATTTCTGCTCAGTCTTTACTGAGGAAGAGGAGGGTAATGGGTATGAAGGGATTACAAGGGGTTGGAATGGTGCAGAAATGGACACAAATCCGATTACACGAGAAAGGGTCCTGAAGGAACTGGAAGTAATAAGAGTTGATAGAGCAATGGGGCCAAATGGGGTGCACCCCAGGGTCCTTAAAGAACTAAGAGAGGTGGTGTCTGAACCTCTGGCAATCCTATTTAGCCAATCACTAGAAACAGAGGAGGTACCCAACGACTGGAGGACAGCAGATGTAGTCCCCTTATACAAAAGTGGGAACAAAGAGGAAGTGGGGAACTACAGACCAGTCAGCCTCACCGGGTAGTGGGGAAGATCATGGAAGCACTACTGAAGGAGAGATTGGTGGAACATCTGGTTGTCAATGGACTACAGGACCCAAGGCAGCATGGTTTCACCAGGGGGAGGTTATGTCAGACCAACCTTGTTGAATTTTTTGACTGGGTGACTAGGGAGATGGATCTGGGGAGGGCAGTGGATGTGGCCTATCTGGACTTCAGCAAGGCCTTTGACACTGTGCCACATAGAAGACTATTACACAAACTGGGGAATATGGGTGTGGGCAGGACAGTAGTGCAGTGGGTAGGTAACTGGCTGGGCGGCACGACACAGAGGGTGGTGATAAATGGCTGTCACTCCACAGAGGGAAGAGTGACCAGGGGGGTACCACAGGGATCAGTGCTGGGACCGGTCCTATTCAATATCTTCATCAGTGACATTGCACAGGACCTAGAAGGCAGAATTTCCCTGTTTGCTGCTGCCACAAAGCTCTGTAATAGAGTAGACACACCAGAGGGTGAAGACAGAATGAAAAGGGACCTGCAGAAGCTTGAAGAATGGTCAGGGGGTTGGCAGTTGAAATTCAATGCAAAGAAGTGCAAGATAATGCATATGGGGCACAAAAACCCTGGCACAATATATCAGTTTGGGGGTGAGGATATAGCATGCACCAAGCAGGAAAGGAATCTTGGGGTTATCATCTCTGATGACCTCAAGGTAGGGAAACAGTGTGACAAGGCAGCAGGTAAAGCAAATAGGATGCTGGGATGCATAGGCAGGGGCATCACCAGCAAGAAATGGGAGGTCATAATTCCACTATACAAGACACTAGTGAGGCCCCACCTGGAGTACAGTGTACAGTTCTGGAGACCTTACTTACATAAGGACATAGACAGGGTAGAGAAGGTTCAGAGGAGGGCAACCAAGATGGTACAAGGATTGCATCACAAGTCCTATGAGGACAGGTTGAAAGAATTGAATATGTACTCCCTGGAGGAGAGGAGGGAGAGAAGGGATATGATAGAGACATACAAGTATCTTACAGGGAGGAACAGGTGCAGGAATACACTATTTTAAGTGAAAAGATGTTCCAGGACTAGAGGGCATGGGATGACGTTGGAGGGGGACGATTCAGAGGAAACGTGAGGAAGAATTTCTTCACAGAACGGGTGGTGGACAAGTGGAACACCCTGCCAGAGGAAGTGGTGGAGGCTGAAACAATCACGGGATTTAAGAATGCATGGGATAGACATAAAGGAATTCTGGAGGACAGGGTTAAGGGGGAACAGACTTCTAGGAAAATATAAAGTAAACTCACAAGCTCAAATGGGCAGACTGGGTGGACCGTAGGCCCTTATCTGCTGACACTGTCTATGTATCTATGTACAAGCACCCTATTTCAAGTCTGAAATTTATAGGAACTGAAAAAGTTATGAAACCCAAGAGAGGAGGAAATTGGGACACACAACTCCTCAAACGCAAAGCCTGGTGGATCTATACTTTAAGAACACATTGTAGATGTTATGGACTGAATGAGAATTTGATCTGGAGCAGTTTTCATTGATGGACTTGTCCATTACGGCAAATGGAGAGATCTATAGATTCATTTGTTAATATTTTTTTTGGTATTTTGAATGTTCAGGATTTGCTTAAAGAGGATAATTTCATGTTAACATGTATGTAAATCCGATTATTTCTATGCCCCCCCTTCTTTTCCTTCTCTTTCCCCCTTACCCTAACTTTTTCTTCTGTTTTCTATTGTTTTCTCTTTTCTTCTTTCTTCCTATTAGCGCCTTTTCTAAGTTCATACACTTAGATTACTTACTACTACAGATTCATTTGGAAAAATCCTTTATTTGTATGAGCAGTAAAATACACTAAAAGAAAGATCTGGGTGCAGGGTTGTTCATTTCTTTGATTAATTTCTTACTAGTTTGGTTGATTGTGAAACAGAAACCAAAAGTTTTTTTCTGATAAGGTTAAAAATAGTTGGTTCTACTCCCACCACTGCCACTTCAAGTTTAACATGTTGTACATTACAATACACTCGGACATGTGCCAAGGCTCACTGTATTAGACTGCAAAAAAGGTTTTTTCTAACTAAAATTTGGTGTTATTATAATGGCTCCTAATATTGGAATATGGAATTAGAATGTAAATAGAACAAGAGGTATGTGAGGGGGGACCTTCTCGATGGTATAGCGTTAGTTTCCTTAGTGACTGAGCCACCCAAGATGTCATTTCATGACGTAACGTGATTTCAAGCAGCTCAGCCCCCTCATTCTCAAGCACTCATGAAGGAGAAAGCGTTTTTGGCATCCTGGTCAATGGTGACTGCAGCTAAATTGAACAAAGTTTTTGCTGATCGTAGTCAGATTGATAGCGATGGTCACTTTGTGCATTTTGGCACTGAGTTTAGAAAGAGGACCGCATGAGAAACCGTTCAGGTTCAGTTGTGGCTTAAGGAAAAGGGGAATGCACACATAGAAATGATTTGGTGAGTTTAATTTAATCATACTGGGTGCAAATCTTAGAACAAAATATAAGTTTAAAAAATTATAATGTCGCCTGGTTTTGTAATTTTGACTATTTGCTTGTAGGGTTTCCCTGGTGAAAATAAGAAAAGAATTCACCACAAGATAGAGTGATTTTCATGCAGGCGATTCATTTAGCGGTCCTGCCTTAAAACTGATACTTTAAAAATTAATAATATAAAAGCAGAAGAAGCTAAATAATAATATACAAAATGTTTTTTTTTTTTTATTAAATGGTAACCAGCATTCTGTGAAACAAGGAGCCAGAATATTATGGCAGATTAAAGAACAGGTGTGTTTCCCCCTGTATGAACCTATTAATGACAACTCCAAAAATATTAATTTATTTTGTAACATGGGATCGAATTGAATGTTGAAATCAGGAGCATTCATTGGGTGAAATGGATCAGCTGGCATAGTTTGGAGCAGGCATTAATCCAGCACAGATGCCTGCTCCAAACTGAAGTACCACGAGTATCCAGAGATCTAGAAAAGCAGCACCGGGGAGAGGTAAGAAAGAACTGTATTTGCGATGCTGCTCTTGGGTAGTCAGGGATCGAGAAGGTGGTGAGTGTCGGAAAGGGGAAGCGACAAATATCAAATGAGAAGTAGACGAATAGGTAGGAGAGCTGGAAAGAATAATAAGATGCAGGGAAATGGAGTAGTTTTGTGGCTGAGAGGAAGTATTACGGTGGAGCAGTGGTTTGAGCTGAAGTTTGGAGGGAGAGGAACAGGAGCGACAGATAGAAAGGAAAGAAGCAAGGGACAACGTCGGAACAAGAAGCTGAGCAGAAGAAGTAGTAGGAGATTGAGGACCACACAGAGCGCAGCAGATCAGAGCTATCTGAGAGGAGCATACAGAAGTGAGCGACGCAGCATACAAATTTGTAACGGAAGTTCACAGAGCGGCACAAAACGAGTGAATGGTAGACCTCCTACGACCGGTATGAAAAGAATAGTCTTGTAGAACTGTTAGCAAATTGTTGTAGCATGTCAAAGGCACCATTGTGCACATGTAGGAGTAGACAGTGTTCTGACTGTATCAGCATATAAATGCTTGTGTGTAAGAGTTTTCAGAAGTGCATGAAAAACTTAATCAAAACATACAGACTGGCTGTATTATGTTGTTCAGACTATCTCAGACACAATAATGGCACCTCTGTACTCGTGCATCCCGTATTCACAAAACACATTAAGCCACTCAGTGGCATCTAATAGTATTAATGCATGGTTGGGTTGTTGTACGCCCTCGGCCTGCGGCCTCGGGCCACAACCCTCCCAACCATGCATTAATCCACCATTAGATGCCAGCTTCATCGTGGCTTAATGCTTACATATACAATTATGAGGGTTACTATAATACATATATTTTCTTATCTTTTCTGATACAGCACATAAAAATATAAACAGGGTCTGAAGAAGGGACAGGATAGTCCTGAAAACATCTACCAAGGAAAACTGATTATATCTACACTGATGTTAAAGTGTCTGTTATGGGAAATATGTGTAAATGAACCTGAATGATGGAGTTGAGTTTGTAACCTGAGAAAGATGATGTTTGAAATTCTGTCTACATAGGATGAAATGTACTTTTGTTTTATACAAAACTTTTAGAGGACAGACATAAAAAGTTATTATAAGGGTTGAGAGTCTTTATGTATTGTATGCCCTGATACCTCTGATTCTGGTATGCCTGTAGTGGTTCTGTAGGTCATGAGGCGTATAACTACTTAAACACCATGAACTGTGTACAGGAACTGCAACTGTAACAGTAGAAGGGAAATATGAGTATCTACCTTGTCGTATGTGTAGTACTGAACCGTAACATACATCATTTTAATTGTGTCACCCTCCGCTCTGGCACAGTGCTGTACAGTCATTTTGTGCTCCGAGTTGGAGGCCCTTGAGCACACCTGTGACCATATGGTCACTGCGATTTTTAACCAATGCTGAGGGGTGGGTGCATCTCATACATTGAAATTATGTACCCCATACAGTCGCGGCATTCTAACATTAAAAAGACTATAGTTTGCAGCTGGGTAATCAAATAGTTTTAAGCAAAAGTACCATAACATTAGTCCAGGGAGCCTCAGTAATTGAAATCACATGGCCTGTAGAGAGAAAGGCTGTAGCAAAAAAAAACAAAGGAACAAACAGTTTGAAAGAGTCTCTAGTCCCATTTTTTCACATTTCAACCTACTCTTTCCCCTTATAACCATACCTCCTCTTGCAAAATCCTTTATAATTGCCTGTAACTTACAGATTGACTGCCTCTGCTGGATCTTCAAAAAGAAAGACCATCCCTGCATAAACATTCTATGTCTAACTGGTAGCTGTGGTGGGCGTGCAGTTCCCAACTCTTGGAAGCCAGCATGGACGGGGTTGAATCTCCTTCGGCACTGGCGAGTCGCATAGCTCAAGCTTGGGAAGCAGTGTATCGGTATATTATAGGAAGCCTGGAGGTTACTGATGTTTCTGGCTTCTGGCTTTTACCAAGGTCTGTTCTGTAATGTGGATGTTGGCATTAACTGCCAACATTGTTCTGGGAAGCTCTGTATTATTCGGCCTATGCCATGGAGTAATTCGGAAAGTTCATAGAATAAGGGAGTCTGCCTCAAAATGAGCCAATTCTTTGAACAGTGTTCGGGTTTAGGAAAGAGGGTCTGCGTCTTCTGCCTTCTCCAGGAAACCCAAAATGCCCAAATTTTGTGAGCAAGAGCTGTTTCCAAGGTGCTCAAATCTCGCATGTGAAATATTTTTTATATTTACTGGTTAGTATCAATTAGCCTCTGCCAGCAGGAGCTCAACTGCTCCATAATACACATATGTGAAGCTCTTTAAACCACGGCCACAATAAAACTGGGGGAGCACCTGTAAAAGCCATCGGACAAGCTATCCTCACGCTGGACGTCCACTAGCACTACGCTTTCAAACAGTCAGCATGAGAGACAAGCTTGTCGATGGTCTCACAGAACCTCAAAAAGTGGTAAAAAAATACATTAAAAACAAAAAGTGGCACATTCTTTCAAATCAAATCAATATGACAACAGCGTCCTAATTTAAAGTCATCGCTCTGATCCGCCAACTTTCCACACCTATCATTGCTCTCTTATCTCTCTTCCATAGCTTCCTCATCGACCAGTTACCCGGATGCAGAAGACTGGCCCTTTGAAATGAGGCAAAATCATCGATCCTGGAACCACAGCCCTCAACAGACTCCTTAAAACCAGTAAACATAAAAAATAAAACATGGGGAAAGTGTGTTTAAGGGGGATATTTTGCACACCCGCAATGTGTGATGCCTGTATAAACCCCTCGGGCTTTATCCTTGGGTTTTATGGGGCATTACACACTGAGGGTATGCATGAAATCCCCATAAACCACACTTCCTCATGTATTATTCTATATTTAATAATAAATAAATAATTTTATTTATCAAGTGCAATTCAGTTATAAAAGCACCGGACAAATACACAATCGTAAAACTTTAAAACATGAATTAAAATTCAAGAATCTCAAATAAACAATTAGTTATCAACAATTCACAAAAGCAAGACTAAATAAATGGATTTTCAGTGCTATCTTGAAGCTCTCCATGGTCTGGCAATCTTGAACCCGACGAGGTAGAGAGTTACACAGGGGTAGATGCTACAAAAGCAAATGAGTGAGCATCAGATGTTCTCAGCTGCACCCTGGGAACCTCTAGCAATCCCTCGTCGGTGGAACGGAGGGGGCGGTAGGGGCAAAGAAACTCTTGCAGGTAACTTGGGCCCTGTCTGTGTAGGGCTCTGTAGGTCAGCAAACCGACCTTAAAGGTGATCCGCCACTGCACTGGCAGCCAGTGCAGCGCATGCAGCACAGCGGTAATATGGCTAGATCAAGAAAGCCCAATCAGTAGCCTGGATGCAGGTAATTAATGGGTTGCGTTTTTTCTCCCATACAAAGAGCCATGCATTAAATACCATATTAAACGAGTGTTAATTACGGCAAAGCGCTCAGCATTTTGTGTGAGAGAAAGCGCAAGTCAAAAGCACTGCCTCGCAGCCAAAAAATACTGTTTTCTCTGCCAGCATGAACCACAGTTTTCCATACCACTCCTGTATGAACACCACTCACCTCGTAAAGCACTTCACAATTCAAACAGCCGCATCATTCACAAAATCCCTGTCTAGCAACTACTCTCACTCTCTTCTCATTCCCCTCTCTCTGCAGGTCAAATGTCACCATCTCGACCAGTTGCATAGCAGCAGCAGCCGTGAGGAAACACTTGTACAAGGACACGAACTTTAAAACTTAACAGTTAATTTAACTTAAACAAGTTAATGTTAGTTTTTAAGATTAACACTTTCAAATATTGTTCAGCGGTTGTTTAAAGTGAAGTTGTTAAACTGTTACATCGCACCTCAAAGGTACACCTCTTTTTTCTGCTTTACTAGGCTCACAATTTGAATCTAAATCGGTGAAAAAAACACAACCCCTCGATCAATAAAACAGTAGTGCAGGTAAACTGACTTTACACACCCTCATTGTTAAATGGCTGCATAAACCCCGAGGGTGAAATGTGCCATCCAACAATGAGGGTGTGTGTAAAATTCTCGTTACACACTGCACCCCATACTTTATTCTATATTTCTTTAATTTCGACACGTACTGCTGTCTGTGATTTGTTAACAGTATGCATCAGGGATTTGAGTCCATCATCCAGCATCTGGACCTTTGTTTCCACAGAGGTAACATGGGCATTATGTCCCTCCACTATCTTGTCCAGGACCCTTACTGCCACAAGTAAGGCCATTGTGGTAGGTGTAGGCTTCTTATTGTCCTCCAGAACCAAGCCCCCTTTGAAACTGTTCGCTGTTTTTGTTGGTGGTCCCTTTCCCTTGCCACTCTTTAGTTTGATGGTATTTTGGCCTTCCCGTTGTTCTAGTGAGGTGAAACCACAACTGTGGGTCGGAAAGAAGTCAATTTACCAAACCTTGTAAGCATTTTCAATGTTTTTTGCAGTTGAAATAGCAGTTTTAATTCTTATTAGTGCAGTGGCTGTGAGAGCTCTGACAAGATGTCTTAGTTTGTTGACTGCAAACTCTGCCCCTATACCAAGTCATTTTATAAGTGCAGTAACACACTGCAAGTGGCTGCATTCATTGGGAGATATGGGCACTCCACTGGTACGTGCTGAGGAGCCTGCAGTCTTATGTCTCAGCACACACCAGACGAGTGCCTGTATCGTCCAACAAATACATACCCTGTTGTGTGTTATCACTCACTATATAGTGTATATATGCAGTAACTCCAAATGAAGAGTCTGATCATGCCAAAATATATGGATTCCTATGGTGTGTTGTGAGGCACAAAAGTGAAGTCAAATGCCTTAAACTATTTAAAATGGTGCTCCTGGCCTTTGACTATGCTGACGTGGTCTGTGGTACAGCCCCCTCCACTTCCCTAGCCATACTGGACACCCTATGCAATGCCTTTTGTCATTTTACAAATAACTCCCCTCCACATATGCTCCACTGCTCTCTCTCTACTCCTCCCTGTCCACACTTCCTTTATGATCACTTTGCCAGTCGCACAGCACTTTCTTCATCTCAAAGTACTGGTTTTGCTGCCTGCCATCCTATCTCACCTTACTCCTCTCTCCAGCCCCCCCTTCTCCATGCCGCCTCCTCTCAAGGGACCAGCAGACCTTCTCCACTCCTCACTCCCGTTCCTCTGCTGGGCAGTCTGCCTTCTCCTACTGTTTGCCATTACTCTGGCACCAGTTCCTTCAGTCCATTCGTCATTCCACCCCCTAGGGTTCCTCATGCTTCAACTGTGACGCCTTCATCTACCCACCTGTACCTGTTTCCTATAGGAGTTCCCCTCGCTGAGTTTGGTATTTTTAGGTTTTGGATTCCCCTCTACCCAGCTGTTCCCTAGTGCACTGCTTTGACTGCCTCTGCGTTGCTTTGATGCCCGTCTCAGTCTTCCACCCGCACTTGTGCTCCACACTTGTACCAGTGAAGTATTTTTACTGCTAAGTGTCTGCACTTCATGTGCATCATGGAAAGTACTGTAGTGTTTCACTGTTTATTCCTGTAACCATCCCCACGGCTTATACCTGGAAATGAGTCTTGGTTCAGTGTACCGTTCCTGGTCACAGATTTTCAACTAACTAACTAATTAGCTAACTACATAAATGTAAGAAGTTCACATATTTCTGCATAAACAGACACCTTGGACAGTGTTACTGTGCTTGCAAAACAGTCCTGAAAGATTACAAATAATGAATAATCATCAGCAACAGTTGTGCTGTCTGGTTATGTTGAAATAACTGGACACCAGGTGACAGTTATCAGTCAGTTAGATAGCTAGACTTTTTCATATATAATGACAGAAAAGTGTTGTTTGCAAAAAAAAAAAGAATTCAGTTGGGTGGTGGTGGGGTGGTGTCTAATGAGGTATAATGCCAAAGGCCCAGAGGGAGCAGCATATTAGCTTATTAGACCAGTGATGCACAACATATCGCCTGCTGGCCACAAACATCCCCCAAGGAGGCTGTGGCCCACGATGACCTACACTAGCCGACAGTTTTCACCATGACTTCTGTAAAAACACAAGCTTTTGTTGGACGGAGGAGGGGGCGTTAAGCAACTTGATCAGATGGACAAGTGCACGCACTGCAATCTGCGTCTTTATGTAGTGTAGTGTCAATAAGTAAGTAAATCTGGACAAGGGCAGCTCTACAGTCTAAGGGGAAAAAATTCCATGTTTTGATGGATAGTCAGCTCACTGAAGTTAGGTGGTTCCAGCAGAGCGATTGTCCAGTGGTATTAAATAGCTTAGTAGCGCCGCACTGCAATCTGCTTATTAAATCGCTTATCTTCTGGACAAGTTCATTTTCAGACTTCTGAGGAAACAAATCTATCAGTTTAAGTAAATGAGTGTTTATTTTTTTATTTACATATCAGGGCAAATAAATCTGTACCTTCGCTGGTATTTTGAGGGAGTATAAGATCGGAGAGTGCAACTATTGGTCCTGTCTTTTATCTGAAAATGAGAGCGAACAAGTGCCTGACTGTGTCTTTGTTTATGTTTTTGGAATTGCTTTACTAATGTGTTCTTTATATATATATATATATATATATATATATATATACACACATATATTAGAAGCAAAAACTCAGTTTAATGCATCGGGTTGTTCCACAGCGACAAAACAGGAAATTGATTGTTAGGTTGAAGCTCCCCTTGGACCCCCAATACACCCCCAACCGGCATCGCGGCGATTAGTAGTCGGCCCTAAGGGAGCTTTCACCCATAACACCAATTTCCTCGCTTTGTCGCTGTGGAACAACCCTAACTGATGCATTAAACAGAGTTTTTGCTCTAATTTCCTTCTTTGAGAATGAGGATGATAAATAGTGAATGGAATGTGGTGGCGGGAGTGCGGGGCCCCCCACCACATGATGTCTTGTTACATAGTAACAGGAACTGCAAAGCAAACGCAAGCAGCAACGGTTATGCACATGGTAAAGCAAACGTAAATGATAAAGCAAACGTTAATAGAAATGCAAGCGCAAAGTGATGCTGAAGCGAACAGTGACACAAACGGATGAAAACACAACTGCTAACGTGTACAGTGACGGCACCGGTATTTTAAAGGCAAATGTTAAGTGTTACAGCAAAAAGAACACCAAAGGGAACAGAAATGGAAACACGAATGGCATCGCTCATGTAAACGGAAACCGTAACCCGCACAACCATGATACCACAATTGTAAACACAAATGGTAAAGTTAACATGAAGAATAACGCCAAAGGAAACAGAAATGGAAACCGGAACAGAAGCGTGTACGGAAACGTGCACAGGCACAGTACCACAATTGTAAACGCAAATGGTAAAGTTAACATAAAGAATAATGCCAAAGGAAACGGGAACGGAAGCGCATACGGAAACGCAAACCATAACGCGCACGGTCACGTTACCGCAATAGTAAATAGAAATGTTAATGGTAACAGCAATAGTAACGCCAAAGGAAACAGAAACGTGAACGCAAGCATGCACGGAAATGCAAACCATAACACACAAGGGCATAGTACCACAATTGTAAATGCAAATGGTAACGGTAACAACAACAATAACGCCAAAGGAAACAGCAACGCAAAAGGAAATGCAAGCACTTATGGAAACACAAACCGTAATGCACACAGGTACAGTAGCGCAATTGGAAATGTAAATGGTAACAGTAACAGCAACAAAGACACAAAACGAAAGACACCAGTTGGTTGTCGTGTGGGGCCTGCAGAGGGTCAGGTTGTCATCTGGCTTGGACAGGGTCTCCCCCCCCACCCCAGTTTTCTCCCAAGACCCTCCATTCACGCAGTGATGCACCATGTCTGCATGTGGAGGCACGTAAGTGCATATCAGCATCTGAGGATTGGTCCGCAAATTGCTGAGGCAATTGCTCTGTGCTGCTGTCCACCTTCTGCCAGGTGGCAGACTAGTAGCAGGACACTGTGTACCCCATTCATGAAAGAGGGGGCTGTCTGCAGGATGCTCCATTGTCCCTCCTCACTCTGCTAGCCCCAGAGTGACCCAAGTCCATTCCAGAACCTGAGCCTTTGGCATAGCATTATTACTGTGCTACGAGACTGACCCCACAGTGCATATATATATATATTTTTAATCAAAGTATTTTACTCTTCGAGGCCAAGGTAGGCTGAGCTCCCCTCTGCACTGTCCCCATTGCCCACCACTGACTATCACCTTCCCAGGCCTTAGCTGCACAGTTTGGGTACCCCCATGGATTACACCTCCCCCACCCCCATGGCAGGGTCTGGAAGGGGAAGGCCATCACCATCAGTCATGGGACTGGGAGAAGATCACAGTCCTCCCAGTCTCTTGACTCACCTAACTGCTCAATGGTGGTCGAGCGCCCTCAGTGAAGGGACATGTTTGTCAGATCAAGGTCTCTTTGGTTCCTGTGTTGATCCAGTTGACTTCAACTCTGATAAAGCAGTCCATGGAAATTTTCCTCGAGCCTGTTGACCAGTTGTTGGACAAGGTCGAGGAATCAGTATTACAGACCTCAGTGCTCCCAGACCTCATGCAAGAGGACGTGGTTCTGGTGGAGTCCCCGCCTGGTCCTTGGTGGGAGCATCCTCCTCAGTCAAGCCTTTCACGCTCATGCTGCTTAACATGGGCAGGCACATGGTATGCCACAACGAGCCAGAAGGCTCCCCTCACCACTGAACTGTCTGGTTGACGGTCAAGATCAAGGGTGAGATCTCGGTCAAGGCATTTCCTCTCTTGATCCTGTTTGACTGGGAGGTGTTGCTGTTGATGCTTCTCGACCGCCTTGTCCTTGGTTGAGGAGAGGCCTGTCATAAGATCTGCCGGTTTTACGAGGAGCTCCTCTGGCAACAGTGGGCCATCACAGGGCAGGAGAGGGCTCTGCTCCCTGGACCCGCAGTCTCCTGGCAGCTGCTAGTGGTGCCCCTGCCAGTCCACGCTATGCAGGTGCTCCCCACAACTGCTTCTCCACCTCTTTGGGTGGAGCTGCCACCACCACAACTGAAAGTGAGTGTTCTTACCAAGGACACTCATTTAACCACCGGTTTACCAAACTGGTTGTTGATGCAGATGACCCCAAAGGATACCCACGTGGTCCATGGTGAGAAATGGTTGAGGGCTGTTTTCAAGGAGCACTCAGTTGGCTCAGACCACAAGTCCAAGGCTTCCTCTGGGACTACCCTCTTTTGACCGGGTATCAATCAAGGAGCTGTCCACCAAGCATGGCCCTGTGTCTCCTGGGGCACTCTTCCACCTAATTTCAGAGTCCATGTCAGTCCCGATAGAGCCAGTTTAGGAAAGGACTAAGTACCCCTTTACAGACATTTTATATGGGAACGATTCCCCAGTGGTTGCCTTTCCCATTGCTGAAGCTTTTTTAGGACAGACTCTGGAGCTTTGGAAGCATCCAGCGTCTTGCCTGGCACCCTCAGCCCGTATGGTCTGCAAGTATGTGGTCCCTATGGGATCCCTTTCTGGGTTCTTGGACCACCCCTCTGTGGAGAGTTGGTAGTGGGTTCGGGTGGTCCACAAATCCAGATACCAGGAGGATGTGGACAAGCCTCTCTGGACAAGGAATCCTATAAGACTGACTATGCTGCTAAAAAAGTGTATGCTGTGGTGTCCTTGGGTCTCTGTCAAGCTAACTATGCCATGATGATGGTCAATTTTGGTCACTCCCTTGTGAAAGTTTTGGATTCCATCCTCCCTCACCTCTCAGCTGCTCAGCAATTGGCAGTGGTCGTCATCAGAGCTCAAGGTCAATCACTGGCTAAACACCAGCTTCAGAAGGCATTGGACATAGGCGATTTATGGGCCCGTGCTATGGCAGCAGCAGTCATCATGCATCACAGGGCCTGGATGCATCTGTCCACCTGTACAGCAGACACCCAGCATACTGTAAACTGACTGCTGTCCCCTACTTGGGCACTGACCACTTTGGCCCTGTGGTGGAAGGTCATCTCACCCATACTGAGAAGCCTAGTGCCACCTTGGATTCTGTGGCATCATCCCAGAAGGACATGAAAAAGAAGTCTAAATGAGAGGCTTTCCAGTATCAGTCCTTTCAGCCACAGCCTTCTTGGCAGCAGCCCCAGCATGGGAAGTACCAGGCCTGGTGCCCCAAGCCAAAGTCTGGGGGCCAGGATCCTAAGAAACGGGGGGGGGAGGAAGGGCAGGAGTAGTGGTGCCTCACCAGCTGTTATCTCCCCACTCTTCCTGTCTCTTTTTGCACTCCCCATCGTAGGTCGGCTGCTTCTTGCCACATTGGTCTGCTATCACAATGAACAAGTGACAGAGAGTTGCCTCTGAACTTCAAGGCTCTCTTGCCTTACCGCCTCCATGATCTCGGGAGTGCAGGGTGTTCTAAGACACACTGTCTACCTTTCGGGAGGACATTGCTCAGCTCCTTGTAAAGGAGAAATAGCTTGTGTCCTGGATGCCCTGACCAGTCAGGGTTACATGTCCAGTTACTTCCTGGTCCTGAAACGGATGGGGGGCTGGCATTCCATATTGGCTCTGCACAATCCGAACCAGTTCATGCTGAAATGCAAATTCTGGATGACCACTCTAAATCAGATCATTCCATCAGTGGAGCATTTTTCCACGTCCCAGTGCATCAGTGCCACCACCAGTACCTCTGGTTCTGAGCAGAAAGGGTCCAATACCAGTTTCAGGTCAGATCATGCCCTTCAGCCTCTTGGTGCCTAGGATCTTCACCAAGTGCATGGCAGTGGTTGCAGCTCACCTCTGGTGCCTAGGGGTCAGGGTGTTTACCTTCCTGAACAACTGGCTGCTAGCCAGCCCACTGAAAGAGACCATAGACAAGTCCAGAGGTCTGGCACTCCAGACCTGCTGAGACTTGGGTCTGCTGGTCAACTTGGACAAGTCTGAACTGGTACCCAACTTAGTGATCAAGTTCATCGTGGCAGAACTAGTCTCCCTGCAGGCCAAGGCCTGTCTCCCCTGCTGACAGGGCACTGAATCTTATCTCCTTTGATTGATCATTTCAGGTTGAGCTCTTACACTCTGCTTTGGATTTCCTGATGCTGATGGGGTACATGGCGTCCTGCACCAGCTTGGTCTGTTGGGCGCAGTGGTGGATGTGCCACCTCCAGTGAGAGTGGGCCATCAGTGGTACCAGCACCTATGCCACTTGGACCAGCCAACCACAGTGACCCATCCAGTGTGAAATGCTATGCAGTGGTGACTGATCCCAGAACACCTGGAGGAAGGAATCCCATGTGTCCATCTAAAACTGACCATCACGGTCATGACTGACACATCTGTGATGAGGTGGGGAGCCCACCTGGGAGACCACAGAGCTCATGGGTTCTCGTCACCCCGGGTCCCGTCACTACCTTAACCCTACTGGAGCTTCATGCAGTGCATTTTACGCTGACAGAATTTGCTCTTTTAGTCATGGGTCAGGTCATTCAGGTCCAGATGGACAACGCTATGACTATGTTCTACTTGAACAGGCAGGGTGGAACTCGCCCTCTTCCCTTGTGTTGGGAGGCCTTTGCACCTAGACCCTTGTACACAGCCTGAGTGCAGATCTCCTGGTGATTCACATTGCCAGAGAAAACAGTCAGCTTGTGGATACTGATAGCCAGGTAGGAGAGACATCACACGAGTGATCCCTGAATCAGGAGGTGGAGAAACACCTGCTCTTCCAATGGGGCACTTCTGTGGTGGACTTGTTTATCTCCTGGGAGAATGCCAAACTGAGACTGTTTTGTGCCTACCTCCCAACAGTCCAGGACACTGTTGGGGGTGTCTTTACAAGGCCCTGGATTCCAAGGCTCATGTATGCCTTCCCTTTCTTCCCTTGATCCAGAAGGTAGTGGTCAAAGTCTGGAAGGACAAGGCACAGATGATCCTGATAGCTGCAGACTGACCACGGTAGTTCTGGTACCTGGATCTCCTCAACCTCAGCAGCAGACCACTGTGGCAACTGCCGTACCACCTGGATCTGCTGTTCACACTTCAGGGGACGGTCCCTGCACATCACGGCCTGGTTCCTGAGTGGCTAGAGGACTAGGCCTTGGGTATATCAAATGATGTGCTCCATGTTGCGCAGGCCTCCCAAAAAGAATTGACTTTATGCTATGCCTTTAAACGGAAGATATTTTCTATTTGGTGTCAGGCAAGGAGCTTTATCCCATTGCCGGCCCTGTGTTTAGCATCCTGGACTACCTCTGGTCTCTCTCTCAGTTGGGACTGCAGGTGACGACCCTTGAAGTGCACTAGCAGCCATCTCCACTTACTGAGTGGGGGCGGGTAAGCTGACAGTGGCCCAGGAGAAGGTGGTCAGATGCTTTTCAAGGGCCTGGACCACCTGTCCTCTCCGGTGCATGTACCACCTCCACCATGTGACTTACTGCTCGTATTGGCTATGTTCATAGGCAAGTCTTTTGAGCCAGTGCACAGTTGTGAGATGTCCCACCTGTCGTGGAATATGACCATTATAGCTATCATGTCAACCAGAAGGATTGGACAGTTCTAGGTACTCTCGGTGAAGTCACCCTACCTGGTCCTCCACAGGCACAGAGTTGTCCTTCACTCCCAAACTGAAGTTCATCCTGAAGGTTGTATCGGAGTGTCACCTTAACCAGGTGGTTAACATACTGGTATACTTTACTGACCCATCTTCAGAGACCGACAATAGGCTCCATACCCTGGACTTGCAGAGGATGCTCTCTTAATATATAGAGCACATGGCTAGAGTTCGGGGAGAGACTTGCCAGCTGTTTGTCACTTATGCTGAAGCCGTGCCTGGCATACCAGCAGCAAAGCAAACTGATGGCAGGTGGATCACATCCTGCATCAACCTCTGCTGTAGGTTGGCTGGTAGGGAGCCTCCTGTAGGGCTTAGAGATAATTTCATCAGGCATACTGCTGCCTCAATGGCTGCTTTACTATCCTGGAAATCTGCAGGGCTGCTGCCTGGAAGTCAGCACACACCTTCATTTCCCACTACTGCATCAACCTTGAGTCATGCTGGGATACCAGTTTTGGGACCTCTGTTCTCCATTCTCTGTTCACCAAGTAGCGGTGAATGCCTTTCCTCCTCCTCCTCCTCCTCCTGGAGACCTGCTTGGAGTTTGCCAGAGTGTGGCTATTGAACCATATCCACGACCCTAGAAAAATAGGTTACTCACCTGTAACCTTAATTCTAGGAGTGATATATCTAGTTCACATCCATACAACCCACTTGGTCACCCCCGGCAAGTGGCACACAAATTCCTGCTTCCAGCATGCAAGATCTGACGTCACGGGGCAAAATTGGGGGATACACCACCCAGGTGGTGGGAGGAACTTAGCTTGAAGACATCCAGCAAATCAGACCATTCCAGTGGAACTGCCAGACTGTGGATGTGAACCATATACCACTTCTAGAAAGTACAGTTACGCAAGAACTTACCGTAACAGTAGATCTTCAAGAGAGACTCTTGCAGTAGGTAATAACCATTAGGACTAGAGCCATCAGGCACTAGGACCACACAGAAAACTTTAGCTAGCAGTGTCTGATGGAGGACCGCCCACCCGACTTCACGTGATGGACGTCAGCGTGACGCTATGTAGTGGCTGGTCCCCATGCCCACCCTCCAGTTCTCTCGCTGGAGACCTAAGAGGTGCAACAGGAGAAAGGAGTGGTCTCCTGGGGTCAAGAGAAAGGCTAGAAAGAAGTAGCCACAGAAGCATGGGAGAAGGTGGGAGGAAAAAAGGTACCTACTGCAAGAGCCTGTCTTGAAGGTCTACTGTTACAGTAAGTCAAGGCCCTGATTTTTCCACAATTCCACAGCCACGGAGATTGCTGCAGAATTTTGTGTAAACTGCAGAAAATCCACGGAATATTATTACGTGGTTTATGTGAACTGCAGAATATTATTCCGTGGTTTACATAAACTGCAGACTATTATTTTGCGGTTTACATAAACTCCGGAGTATTATTCTATGGTTTACATAAACCGCCGACGAATATTCTGTGGTTTACATGAACAGTGGAATATTATTCCACAGTTTGCATCAAATGCAGAATATTACTCCGCTGTTTATACTAAAGAGTCAGTATTTAACTGGCCAGCCGGCACAGCAGTGCTGCTCGCAACGCTGATGATCCGAGTTTGAGAATGGGCCTGGAAAGTTGGAGGGCTGGCTGGGGGAGGAGGATTGAGCATCCTAAGGACTGCTCTCCTACTCCGGGGGAAGAGTGGGGAAGTCGCTGGTGTTTGGGCAACTCCTTGTGGTAGCCTGGGGTATGACAGTCAAGAATGACTATGTTTGGGAGGCATGTCAGTCGTTCAGTGTGCGCCCCCAACGTCATTGTACGACATGCCTCCCAGGGGACAAAAATGGTAAAATGGAGGTTCCGCCGCCGCATGATGACGTCTGCCTCCACGTTGCAGACCCTGTGCCACTGGCCAGGCTTTTGCTCCCATTCTATCATTCAGTCTCTGTTGGGGGTGTAGGCCGGGGTGTTTGGGAGTGAGATAAGTCCCAGGGTGTGTGGCGGGGCTGAGCGTGTGTAGATTGGACTAATGGGGGCTGATGGATGAGGCGATAAAGTATCATGAAAAAAAAAATGAAGTCATTATAAAGTGTGAGTAAAACAAATCTGCAGTTTACATTGACTCCGACCAAGGAAAATTATTCCAGGAATATATAAACTGTGGTTATTCCATGGATCATATAAACTCCAGAAAACTATTCCGTGGTTTATGTTCAATTCCACAGAATGCTTTTTTGAATTCTGTGTAATTTAAAAACAAAAATATGAAAATAATTTTGAAACAGCCTCTGACTATTCATTTGTCTGCTAGGGCTTTACCTTAAAATCAAAACCGTAAATCTTCCCCCCACCACCTCAAGTCTAGCTCAGCCCCACCACTTTCCCTACACCACCCTAAGAACCTACTTGAGTCCCTTTATTTGAAGTAGAAATAATTTTATCGGGTCCCATACTGTGGTGCAATCCTCATCCATCTAATTACACCTCCTGGCCTGAATTCTGGTTTCATGTCTCAGAAGTGCTTTGAGCACAGGTGCACAAAGCACTGCTACAGAGAGAGAAACTGGCATTCTGGCCTAGTGGTAAAACTAGAAGGATGCGGATCACTGTGCAGTGTGGTAGCTGCTAAGAATATTACTCATTCAAATTTGGTGGCCCTGGGGACTCAAAGGCTGGGATGTGGCTGCGATGGATGGGTGGAGTTTTTACCTTCTAATACTAAAAACTCAGGAGTTACTTGACAGTCTTCTCTGGTTTGTAGGTCCCAGAACAAAAACTAACATTTTTCCCCTATCTGGGTGCGTGGGAGAGTTGCTGACTGCTACCAAAGCCCCCAACTGCCACCTCAGAATTTCCGCAGAAATACGAAACTAATGCCACAGAAGTTCTCCTGCAACAGTGGGACTTGCCGCAGAATTTAGACCCAAGTTGCCACAGAAAAATTGGGGCCTTGTGGTAAGTTCTTACATAACTGTACTATCTTACTTCAAGAGGGCTCTTCCAGTAGGTAATAACCATTAGGACTGAGTTCCAAGCAGTGAAATTCAGACAAAGGCTGCAGCATGGGAGGCAGGAAAGGTCTGCAGTTGGTACCAGGTTAAAACAGGAGGCCCTGAAGAATGGCTAGTCCAAAGTCTAGAGGCAATGTCCAGACTGTAGTGCTTGACAAAGGTGCGGACAAAGCTCCAAGTAGCAGCTGCACAAATGTATGCAGCAGAAACATTCCTGAAACGAGCAGTAGATGCAGCCATGCTTCTGGTTGAATGCCCCCTGACTTCCCTCGGAAGGGGCTCGTTATACTTCTGATAACAAAACAAAATGCAGTTTGCTAACCATTTGGATAAGCATTGTTTGGAAACTGCCACGCCCTCTCTTTTGGGCGCAAAAGAAATGAAAAGCTGATCCATTTAATGGACCGACTTCGTCTAGTAGTGTAATAACGCAAGGTTTTGTGCACATTGAGTGTGTGCAGGATGGCCTCTCCTTGATTAGAATGCTCAGGCCAATACACTGGCATGTGTATGGTCTGAGTCAAAGTAAATTCAGAAACCACCTTAGGTAAAAACGTAGTATTTGTATGCAGAGCCACCCGGTCTCTGTGTAAAATCAAATAAGGCTCCTTACACATCAGAGCCTGAAGCTTGGAAATCCTTCTAGCCAAAGTAATGGCAACTAAAAAAGGGCGCTTTCCAGGAAAGGTAGCACAGGTCACAACTCGTGGCTGGTTCAAAGGGAGGCAAAGTGAGTTTCTCAAGGATGAAGTTCAAATCTCATGGAGTAACAGGGTTCCTGACCGGGGATTTCAAATGGAGAATTCCTTTCAGAACGGTTTTGGAAACCTCCAACTGAGCCAAAGTTTTGCTATCCTCCAGAGTGTGGTAGGCAGAAATAGCAGACAAGTGGACCTTCAGTGAAGAATAACTAAGGCCAAGATCAGAAAGATGCAGCAGGTATTCCATGACCTGTGGGACAGGGCAAGGGAAAAGATCCCAACCCTTGTTGGATGCCCAAATGGAGAACCGCTTCCATTTCATAGTGTATGTGGTTCTTGTGGATGGCTTTCGGGCCTCCACAAGGACTTGAGCCACTCTAGAAGAGACCCCAAAGTGTGCAGCCGCTATGTCAGTAGGTGCCACGTGTGAAGGTGAAGGGACTTGAGACACAGATGGACCAGCTTGCCCTGGTCCTGAGACAGCAGGTTCTGGCAGAGGGGTAGGGGAACCGGAGGCTCTACTCTCAACTGCTGAAGCAGAGGAAACCACGCTTGGTGAGGCCAATAAGGGGCTATGAGAATCATGTGGGCCCCTTCTTGCTGTAGATTCAGAAGCACCTTCTGCAGCAGTGGAAAGGGAAGGAATTCGGACAAGAACCTCCCTGTCCAGCTGAGAGACAGCACGTCTCACCAGAAAACACCATGCCCAGGAATAAGCAAACAGAAACTGGGTAGATTTTGCATTGGATGGAGTGGCAGATAGATTGAGATATGGGCGACCCCACTGATCGAGGATGTCTTTGACTACTGACTGCCTCAATTTCCACTCATGTGCCCTTTCCTGAGTGTGGCTGAGGGTGTCCCTCAGGGCATTTTGAATGCCTGGGACATACACTGCCGTCAGCTGCAGGCTGTGCTGTATCGCCCAATGCCACATGCACATTGATTCTTTGCACAGAGGATATGACCACCTGCCTCCCTGTTTGTTCAGATACCAGACCATGCACATGTTGTCTGTATCTACCAGAACGTGCCCAGGGAGGAGTAAGGGCTGAAAAGCTTGAAGGGTGTATAGTACCACCCTCATCTCTTGCACACTGATGTGCAGAGAAAGCTCCTGCTGAGACCAGGATCCCTGTATTCACTCAGATGGGTGCCCCAGCCCCACCAGAAACATCTGTTGTCAGTGTCTTGGCCGGTGTGGGCCTCTGAAAAGGAACCCCTCTGATGAGACTGGACAGATCCTGCCACCAAAGGAGGTCCCAACGCATGGAGCTGGAAACCAGAATCCTGTGATCCAGGTCGTTTAATTTCTGATCCCACTGGAACCGAAGGGTCCACTGCATAATCCGCATGTGGAACCTGGCTAGGGGGACAGTAGGAAAAGCTGCTGCCATGAGGCCCAAAAGGCATAAAACTGAATGAGCCGGGGTCCATTGGCTGGTGGCCACTTGTATGGCCTGCTGACGCAGAGTTTCTGCCCAGTCCAAAGGGAGGCAAGCCTGACCCTAAACAGTATCCAACACCGCCCCAATAAATTGGAGGTGTTGGGAAGGTACAAGGTGGGATTTGGGGTAATTCACCGTGATCCCCAGTTGCTTGAACAGATTCAGGGTAGCAGTCAGGGGGGGCCACCAGGCTGTCCCTCGATGGCACTGGCAGGAGCCAGTCATCGAGGTACAGGAAAACATATATCCCCTGGCATCATAAAACCACTGCCACCACCATTAGGCACTCGGTAGAAACCCTGGGTGCCAAGGAGGAACCAAAGGGGAGCACTCTGAACTGGAAGTGATCCCCCTGAAAGGTAAAGCGTAGGAAGTGGTGGTGGGAGGGTAAAATTGGAATATACAGGTATGCATCCTGCATATCCAGAGCAGACAACCAATGACCATGGTGCAAAAGAGTTAACAGACCCAATAAGGTCAGCATGCAAAATCTCTTATACTCTACGTACAGGTTTAGTGTGCTGAGGTCCAGGATTGCATAGAGGTCCCTTGTCTTTTTGGGGACCAGGAAAAAGTGGGAGTAATATCCCTTTCCTTTCTGGATCTGAGGAACAGGCTCTATAGCTGATTTTTTCAGAAGGGCCTGGATCTCTTCCATTATGAGAGGAATGTGGCCTACTGGGTAGTGGGACAGACCTGGAGGATTTCTTGGTGGCCTCTCTGTGAATTGGATGGTGTGACCTTGAGTAATGAGCTGAAGGACCCACATGTCTGAAGTGATCGCCTCCCACCCAGCCAGGAGGTTGGCGAATCTGCCCCGTACTGGTTCCTCCAGAGCTGGTGGTGGAGGCTGAGGGCCATGCCACAAGTCAGGAGGCAGCCCCTGCAGCCCTTTGGGACTTCACTGGAGGTGGCTCCCCCCGATGGGGCCTGATGTTTGTTCTGATGTCAGGCTGGCTGTTGCCTATTCTGGTGCTGTTGCTGGTGGCAAAATGTTTTGGCTTGATGTTAGAGTGGTACATAGATTAGACAGAGTGCAGTGCTTTGCCACTCTCCTGGAGCTCAGTGATTATGTCCTTGATGTTACCTCTGAAAAGGGCTGGTCCTCTGAAAGGGGCGTCCTAGATGGCTGACTGGACATCTTGTGCCAATCCGAATACCTGCAGCCAGGAACACCGGTGCATGCTAATAGCCATGGCGGTACTCCGGGTACAGGGGTCTACTGCATCATATCTCACTCTGAGGGAATGACTGCTGGAGAGTTCCACTGTCCTGACAGTCTGTGAAATTTTGGTTTTAGTCTCGAAATCGGGCAAAGCCTCGAATTCCGACTTCAGCTGTCCCAGGATAAATTTCTGGTATATAGTCATGTGTGCCAGGTATTCAAAGCTCTGAGGGCCAGAGTGGAGGAGGAATAAACCTTGCATCCAAACTGGTCTATTTGCCGTGACTTCTTGTCTGGAGGAGAGGTGCTCATGTGTTTAGGTTTGGTTGTAGGGTCTTAGGTCGCATTAATGACCACCGAATTTGCTTTAGGGTGAGAACTTATGTGGTCTTTACCCCTGGGGGCTCGATACAGTCTATCCACCTTCTTGGTGGCGAAGGTTGCTGCCAGACCATGGAGGCCAGGTCCTCGTGTGGCCCAATCCACGGAGGAATGAGCAGAGGGGACAGCTCGGGCACATCCAGGTGTTCTGCCAACCTCTTGTGTTGGGGATCCTGATCCTCCATCTTCCACCCATTTGCCTCCTGAATGTTCCGAAGGATCTTAGTAAAGGATGAGTCATCTGGAGCGGACTTGAGAAAATTTTTGGGCTTTGGTTCCACCAGAGTGTAGGGTCTCAAAATCCGAGGCAGAGGAGTCTGTAGTGTCTATCTCTGAGTCCGACGATGGGCTTTTGTCCGGAGACAGAGCCCATGGGAGCGGTATCTCCTGCAGTGAGAGCACAATGCCCCTGCCAACACTGGCTACCACAGCAGGACGCCAGGTCTGTCCCGAGGTAGAGGGACGAGACTTCACTGGAGAAGGGGCTATCCGTGTAGGGTCAATGCGGACAGGCATGGAAGCCTCAGCCGGTCACCACCATTCCAATTCTGAGACCAGCTGTGTCCTAGTTTCAGACCACTAGGACTGTAATGCCTCCCTAAAATCCACCTGAGGTGGTGGAGGGAGCAGAGGAGGAGGGGGCTGATAGGCAGGTATCCTTGTAAGGTAAACCCTGGCATCATATAGCCTGGCGTCAGGTTATGGTAGCCTGGTACGCCATAGGGTGACTAGCCCAGTGTTGGATAGGCATGTGATACCCTGGCAGCAGGTAGCCTGATGAAGGGTAGTGAGGTGCAGGGTTGCCTTGCATCGGAAGGCCCAGCGAAGGGCCCAACAGTGGAGCCGAGGGACCTGCCAAAGGCCCTGATGGCTGGTAACCCAGCATAGGACCCAACGGAGGAGTCAAAGATCCTGACAGAGGTCCAGATGGTGGGTAGCCAGGTGTACGCCCTGAAGGAGGGGCCGAGGGACCTGATGGGGGCCCTGAATGAGGGTATGAAGGGCCCCATAATGTTAGGTCTGGCGCCGTATCTTCTGGAGGAGGTTCCGGTGTCGACTCTGAGGGGGCAGAGGGTCCAACTGGAGTCTGGGGTTGGGTGATCTGGTCCAGGCAGGGGAGCCTGCAATGCAGGAGACAGTGGCTCCCGAAGGAGGTCCGGCGTAGGGTGTTCCAGCCCCGGCACCAGGGTTGTGTTGGGCAGAAGCTTCTCCAACACCAGCTCTGAATGCACAGGAGAACTAGGAGTCACCACCAGCAAAGGAGGCGATGGAGGATCCCGAGAGGAAGAACCCTCTGGGGAGGGCTGTGACAAGAGCAGCAGCATGCACAGATCCAGAGGATCAGTGTCAGACCTTTTATGGGGGCCCTACGGAAGTGCAGTGGCTAGACGGATGCCAGAGAAGCTGGCATGTGACTTAGCAGCCTGGGCTGGGCGTTCATCAAAAGGGCTGACAACCAATTTATTGGCCGCGGCACCAGGCTTAACCAACGGGGTTTTGAAGGGCCTATGGGTGGCAGAGCTCTCTGGAGGATCAGAGGTGCTCACCTGAACTGTAACCAGCTCAGGCAGGGGGACCAAGGGTGGGGAGGGGCAGGCATTATTAGAGGAGCGGTACCGATGCCAGCGGGAGGCTGCTCGTTGCCCATGACCCCGAGGGAGGTCGCAGGCAGGAAGGAAACCGATCACAGTCCTAGTGCTTCGCCTTGTCTTTCTTTTTCTTCTTGTGGGAGTCAGAAGAACCCCCCAGGGAGAAGGATGATCCCCGCAGCTTCTGTGGCTCCTTCTCCTTGGAACCCATCCTGAGTTTGAGAACGTGGGCTTCCAGGGCCTGTTGGCGGCATTTCCGTGTGGCCTGGTTGAAACTCTGGCAGACCTCACAGTTCTCGGTCTTGTGCTCTGTTGCCAGGCAGAAGAGGCAGAGGGAATGGACGTCCTTGTGAGAGGGCTGGGTACCACAGGATTTGCACTTGTTCTTATGCAAATCGGAAGGCATCGGAGAAAACATGCACAAAAAGGTAATACTTCTCAGAGATTTACAGAAAGAAAAATAAAGCGATGAAATATTCATCTGAAAATGGCGGTTGACTGAAGAAGCATTCTACGGGAGGTCTGATGTGCGCAGGTCATTGGCGGGAAAGAACTGGAGGGTGGTGTGGGAACCACCCACTATATAATGTCATGCCGGTTATCCGCTACTGACGCCGGGTGGTGGTCCCCATCGGGGACGCTGTTAGCTAAAGTTTTCCGTGTGGTCCAAGTGCCTGACAGCTCTAGTCCTAATGGTTATTACCTACTGCAAGAGCCCTCTTGAAGTAAGATCTGTGGTTACACTGAGTAATCTGTTTCTCTGAATCAAAAGTGGTGCAGGGGCTGCAGCAAATAACTCTATGAGGATAGACAGAGGGATCTCAACATGGACACCTTGGAAGAGAGGAGAGCGAGAGCAGACATGATACTGTATGACCTACAAGTACATAAAAACATAGAATTTGTTAGCAGATAAGGACCACTTGGCCAGCTCTGTCTGCCCATTGTTTTTGCCCTGCTTGCACTGTCACTGCAGTACATCGCAGGGGTAAATGGTGCAAGAGGGGAGTCTCTTTCAAATGCAAAATGGCACTAGGACCAGAGGACATATGATGATGCTGGAAGGGGGGAAATTTAAGAGAGATGTGAGGAAGTACTACTTCAGTGAAAGAGTTCAAGATGCCTGGAACAGACTGCCAGTGGAAGTGGTGGAAGTGACAATAGTAGGCGGGCTTCAGCATGGGATAGACCTAGGGGAATACTAGTAAACAGGCAGGAAGGAGGGAGGATTGTCAGAGACCAGTTAGGGTCTGTGAGGACAGACTAGGCAGGGCCCAGCTGGGCAGACTGGGTGGGCAAAGCGGTGCTTTTTTGCAGACAAATTCTGTTTCTATGTTTCTACCAGGGTAATGCTGAGGCGGATGCTTCCAGGTTCCCACGCTTGGTGCACAGTAAATGGTGATCAATGAGATTAAAGGCCTTGGTGAGGTTGGTGAATACTGTGCCAGTAATATCACCTCTGTCCACAGCACTAGCATTGTTTGAGGTAGGGTATAGGAGGGTAGTAGTGCTATGACCTTTGAGGAACCTGTGTTGCACAGGAGACAGGAGGTTGCAAGTATATTCAGTAAGTTGGGAGGCAACAATTTTTTCTAGGCTGTTGTTTAGTGCTGGAAGAAGAGAAATTGGTGAACAATTACAGATGGTCTTGGTATTTCCTTTTTTAAAAAAGTGGTACTATATGGCATAGCTTTCACAGTTCAGGCACTCCTCCAGGCAACAAAGACAATATAGTTGCTGGCATGGCAAGTTCCATAGCAGCAGCGCTCAGAAGTTTGGGCTCAGTTTCATCTTAGACTTCAGATTTGGAAGTAATGATCATCTGTAGGTGCTTACGAATCTCAGAAATGTGGGAAGTTTTGAGATAAAACTGGTGATGATAATGGGAGCCCATATTAGGCTTTAAGAATGAGGCCACTCGAGTTCGGGAACGGACTCGGGCGCTGGGGGTCGGCAGGGGAAGGGGAAGGATTGAGCCTCGTGAGACTGCTCTCCTCCTGGGGTTGGGTGGATGATGCCTGCAGCTGCCACCGGTGGAAACCGGGAGCACTGCAGAGGGATCAATAAGGGGGAACACCACAGAAAAATGAAAATACCGCTCCGGGGACTGTCCGGATGATGGCTGCTGGCCCAGGACACCTCTGAAGACTCCCAGGAAGCCACGGAAAGCCTCAGCAGTGCCCGAGACTGAAGGAAAAATAGTGTGCTGGCCTCCTCCTGCCGGTGCCTTCCCCCTCGGAGAAGAGGAACCCACCCGGTAAAGGGTTACGGCGGGCTATCCCAAGGATTGTTGCAGATCTGAGGTAAGGTGGCTTGGGGAGATAGTAGGAGGAATGTATGTGGGTCATGGCGGCCCGAAGGTGTGGCATCTCCAGAGCACCATGGGGGTATAAATAGATAACACACAAAAAAAAATGAATGAGGCCAGATTAGGATGGGGGAAAACTCAGTATATGCTGATAAGGTGTGAGAAGAAACCATTAAAGGTATTGACTGTTGTGATGTAGCTGTTACATTTTTCCCTGTTTATGTCCATATCTGGTGGTGAAAGGTTGCCAGCTTGACCCAGAGTCTGTTTAATGTGGCCTTTTTATACTCTTTTGTAAGAGTCCAATACTTCACTCAGTCAGGGACCGAATCAGAAGCCTTAAAAATTGACCAGCATTTATCCCTAGCTCTGACTAGAACAAAAGAGGACAGTCAAGCCACTTGGTGACCAGCCCACAAATTCTCCTGGTTGTAGAGGGGGGATACTTATCCTGGTGCCCAGATAAATATGATTGAACTGAGAGATGACATCAGAAAACATATGAGGACAGATTAACAGAGCTCAATATGTATTCCCTAGAGCAAAGGAGACAGAGAGAGAGAGCGGTGATACTCGATCGAAACATTCAAACATCTTAAGGGCATTAACAAGGTGAAAGAGTCTAACATGTTTCAATATAAGAAAAATAGCAGGACAAGAGAACACAGCATGAGATTAGAGGGAGGCCAATTAAGGGGGAATGTGAGGAAATTCTTTTTCACAGAAAGGGTGGTGGATGCATGGAACGGCCTACCTCAGGAAGTGGTGGATATGAATACAGTGTAGGGCTTCAAACAGGCATGGGATAGGCATAAGGGAGCAATACAGATGAGTATGAATAGATAGGCCATTGACAGAGCAAAGGCCAATGGCACATTCATAAGGTAGAAAAAGAAATGGGCAGACTGGATGAGCCTTGCGGTCCTTATCTGCTGTCAACTTCTATGTTTCTGTATTTTTATGACTAGTTCTTGCGCCTGGGCCTTTGCTGCTGTTGCCTCCCATTTTTCTTCTTTGACTGAAATGTTAAACTGAGAAGATGCCCTCTGCCCGTCTTTAACATAGAAACATAGACTTTGATGGCAGATAAGGACCGCTTGGCCCACCCACTCTGCCCATTTCCATACCTATTGGATAAGCTGCAGATCCTAGTTAACCAGCAGCCTACTTCTTCCTACCCCCCCACTAAACTTGCCTTATGTCTGTCCCATACATTCTTTAATTCCCCCACTGTTTTTGACCTGACAACCACCTCAGGAAGGCCGTTTCATGCATCCACCACCCTCTCCATGAAAAAATAGTTCCTCACGTTGCCCTTGAGTCGTCCCCCCTCTATCTACAAATTGTGCCCCCTTGTTCTTGCACATCTCTTTTTCTGAAAGATGCTACCCTCCTGGATTTAGTTGATTCCTTTGAGGTACTTGAAAGTTTCTATTATGTTCTCACCATCCGTTCCTCGAGGGTATACATATTAAACTCCTTTAGTCTCTCTTTGTATGGCTTCTGGTGCAGACCCTGCACCATTTTAGTTGCCCTCCTCTGGACTGCCTCCATCCTGTCTATGTCCTTGTGGAGATGGAATCTCCAGAACTTCATGCAGTAGTCCAGATGGGGTCTCACCAACTGTCTGTACAGAGGGATGACAACTTCCTGTTTTCTACTGGTGATGCCTCTTTCTATACATTCCAGTATCCCCCCAGCCCTCCTTACTGCCTTCTCACATTGCTTGCTTAGTGGTTGTTCAGGTTGCTGTTAGAGATTGGATGACACTTTTTACTGTAAATACCATAGTCCCTCAAATAGAAGCCGAAACTTCTGTTTGTAATTTGATTCAGTTGGCCACTGCTATTACAAGATTATCACTCTTACTGCAGAGCAACCTCTATTTAAACCGACAACTGATCAGCTGAGCTTAACGCTTTATCATTTGTCATTGTGGTTGCCAATTTTGCTGCCGGATTGCTATGGCTAGGAGAAAAGCCTGTGACCTTGCTTTTAAAAGGTTCAAAATTGAGGAAACAGACTAGTGATGCTAGTGCTAAAAATTGATGAGAAGCATGTCCAGGAATGGCGCAAGAAATGTGCACAGCTGGAAGAGCAGATGGCAGTTTCTGGACCCACTGCCAGCAATAAAAAAAAGGCACCGGTTAGAAGGTGGGGGTAGGAACTGTCAGCACCCTGAGACTGAAAGCCAGCTTGCAGCCTTGATCTCCCTGCAATGGGGGCAACACCCCAGGGTCCCCAGAAAAATGATTGCCCTAAAAGCTGTGTCCCTCATACAAGACCCATCCATTAAGGCAAGCAGAGGGTGAGTAGATACACTGTTGTTGCAGCATGGCTTTACAGTGATGCAGAGAACTACTGCTGGACAAAAACTGCCCAAGGATCATGATCTAGAAGTAGTGGAGTCTGTGTGCTACTGTGCCCATCATCTGAAGAGTCACAACATAAATTTGAGGTCCATAGGTAAAATGGATGAGGCGGTGATTTGGGACGGTATGCCTAGCAACAAAACTTTGGAGCAGAAGAGAGTAAAATTGGTACTTTGCTCACTACAGGCCACAAAAAGCAGTGAGTGACTGTCTGACTACATTAGCAGTTAGCAGTAAGCCGCACCCCCTTCCCCATTTGTTGTCTTGAAGGGGAAATGAATTCCAGTGGAGCTGACATCCTTACCTGGGATAGTGGTTGGAATTAGTTGTTTTGGTTGTTTATTGTGCATTCTTTTACTACCTCTGTATGTATGTTGACCCTCATCCTTTGACGTGGAACCTTTGTAAATGAGCAGTTTCTGCTCAAAGGTATTTGTAATCCGAGAATTTAATAAATAAATAAATAAAAAATGTTGGTAAATGGTCGGATGAATGAGGACCTTATACTCCAGTAACTAGATAAAGTGTGAGACAGCATTTAATTCGAACAGAGGCTGCTGTAATGGGAGCGGTTTCATTGCCGTATTAGTGCAGCTGTTAATCAGATGGGTTAAAAGAAGAAAATCATCACTGCCGCAATTTCTGGAGGGTGTATCAGCCTGCTGACATCAGCCGAAATGCCCTGTTTAAAGCTGCGTACTTTGAACGTTATGACCACTGGCTAGCTAATGAGGAAAGAGAGCTGACTAAAGGAAGCAACCCTAGACCACCTGCTAAATAACAAATACTTGCCTGGGTGAAAACAGCATGGCAGGCTGTAATAAAAAAGAAAATGATTATCATGTCTTTCCAGATACTGCTTGATTACAGAAGAGCCGTTAAGCTATTCCAATGAGGAGCTCGATAGCGGCAAGGAACTGATCTGATTCCTGCTACCACTTTTTCTCTCTGTCTCATCGACAGTAACCATGGCAATCATGCTCTCTCCCTCTCTCCACTCAAGGGTATAACAACAGCGACTACAAATACTCCCTCTCCTCTCCACATACCATGGCGACCATGCACTCTTCCTCTCCACTTCATGATAACCACTCTTTAGGCCCGCCTCAAATGGTATTACAAAGTAGCCTCAAACTTGAAACTTGGTCATCTACAAAGTTTCATAAATTGAAGTGTGCACAGCCACCTCCAGCCCACCCTGAGTCAGCCCACCGCTAATAATGTTGTAATCTTGTTCTTTACTCAGCATCATCAAAATGCTGTTTTGGGGCTAGGGATGCAAAGGCTGATTTTGGTGTGGCACTGTATTACTGTACTATTCTATGATGGGTCAAGTTTACATAGACTCCTAGACAGTTGGGAACAGATAACAGTTTTCAGCTATCTTGTCTACTCTGTATTGCATTTCTACCATCTGTGACAAGCCGTCTGACTGGATTGCAGAACACTGGGAATCACCTTTGTTCCTAAGTGACCGCCCATCCGTACAAGTCCTATTTGTTCTTGACGCCTGACATAGAATCCACATTCACTACTGCCTGTGGTAGCCTGTTCCATCGATCTGCCACCCACCCAATAAAGAAGAACATCCTCACATCCTTTTTGAAACTTCCCCTACCGCCCCCACTTGTCTCAAGTTGGGATAGTGTTTTCACTGGAATTTGAATAATTCACTCGTGTCCACCCTGTTGAATCCTTGAAAGTATACGTATGTCTCAGTCATGTTCCCCAGCTGTCGTATTTCATTTAGTTAGTTATTACAGTAAAGTATTACAGAACTAGAAACATAGATTAAAACCATTTGTTTTTTCCCAGGACAGGCAGCTCTTTGGTGTGACTTGCCTACCCAGAGGCATCAGGTGCTCTTTAAAAAGTGTAGAAGATGTGCTGGCCCGGTGACACTGAGGGTTGAGGCACTGAATGCCTAACCTCGGGCCACACCGGTGACCCAGGTTCAGGAACAACCTTGGAACGTCGAAGATCCAGCACAGGGGGGAGGGAGGGAGGAAGCAGGATTGAGCAGTTGAAAGGCAGCGCTCCTTTCCCGGGGTGGTTGTCGCCACCTCCCCCACTTGCCCGGGGCAAGGGGATGGGGAGTAAAAGCTGATAAATATCTATATGGAAAAAAAAAAGTGTAGGCGATATGTCCAGTATCCTAGCTAGTAATCCCTGCCAACAGGATTGATTCAGTAATTCTCTATGGCTTTTTGGGATGATGTTGAGGGATTATTAGCCGAGGTCTTTGTCTGCATACAGTCTGCACTACTAGTATCTTACTTGTGAGTCTATAAAGTGTGTCTGTCCATATAAACTATGTAAGTCTCATTGATTGTAGGCAGGGTTAAATCTTTGACTCCAGTGTTCCCAAATTCTATAGGAGTGGGGATAGGCTTCTGGTAATCTCTGGAGTGAATTATGTCATAAAAAATGGATTCAGGATAAAAAACTATGACCACCACCAGCAGTACTGCTGTAATTACTAAACAGCAAAATGTCCACCAGAACAGTTGCAAAAAAGAAAGGACAGTTTACTGCAGCTGATGTGATAGTGTAACTGATAAACATCTGCAGGCAATAGAAACCGAAAACAAAACTGCAGGGTCCTCCATGCTGATGAGGGCAGTGCAGCTTTGCCAGAATTGTCAGTACAGCTGAAAAAAAGCACAAAAACGTCAGACCCAGAAAGTGACTGATTAAGGAAAAAGATCTGGTCAGTACCACTACAAGTGGCACACCCCCCCACGACATGTCACTCATACATATCCATCTCTGTCATCTGAAAGCAATGGGGCAGATGATGAAGCGGTACAGGTGTCATCCTCATCCAGTAAAGGTAATGGCTGAATACAAGATGAGGAAGAGGATGCCACCTGGGTACCTGAACAGAAAAGAAAAAGCACATACAGCAAGAATTGCCATATCTCAGTAGTGGAAAAAACAGTCAAAAGATAGATCATAGCTGTGGGGATAGCCAAAGCGTGCATGTCTAGGGGTCAGAAATGGCAGAACCATCCAAAACAGGTGCTGCCATTCCTGGTATGACAACCAAATGTTCTGCCTGTGCTGTATGGAGCGATTTCCCTATAAGTCCAGCAATGAATGTTTTGCTGTCTGTACATTTTGTCGCAGGGAGGTGAGCAGGGAGAAGATGAGGGGCCAGTTTGGTACATAGTCTCTAAAAAGGCCTTTGCAAAGAGTACTCCCAACCATTATACTGGGAAACATGGGCAGACTGGATGGGCCTTGCGGTCCTTATCTGCCGTCAACTTCTATGTTTCTATGTTCTATGTACACAGTTAAGAGAAAGGGAAAATACTTACTTTCAGACTTACTAACAGTGATGTTGATGAAACAGCAAGTCAGGAGAGAACAAAGAGAGGCTTAGTTTCCCTAGAAAATGCTTTTGGAAAACTAATAGCGGTGCAGCTGGTATCATGTGGCTTCTGCTTGCCTTCATGAACCAAACAGCAGACTTACTAAAGTGCTGGAACAAAAGACTGTCTTCAGTAATTCACATCAGGTAACATTAACAATTTTTCAGTTAACTATTGAATTTATTGCCAAGGATCTGCAACCATTTTTTGAGGTAGAGAATAAAAGTTTTAGAATCCTTTTAAAAAAGCATTGCCCCACGCTACGACATACTAAGCTGTAAACAATTTGAATGAGTTGTCAAACCACTGATTATATGTGCGTCATGGCACAGGGTGTGCTATACCAGTCATCTTTACGGCGGCTGGGGGACACTGTGGAAGAGAAAGACCTTGGGGTGTTGGTAATGGAGAGCATGAACATCTCTGCTCAGTGCAGGAAAGCTGCAGCTAAGGCTAACAGAATGCTGTGGTGTATTGCGAGGGGATTCTCGTCCAGGCATAGGAAAGTGATTCTGCTCCTTACAGGTCATTGGTCAGACCACACATTGAGTACTGTGTGCAGTACTGGTGGCCGTATCTGAAGAAAGACATTTAGCTACTGGAGGGGGTGCAGTGCAGGGCAACAAAAATGTTACAGGGGATGGAGGGCAAAGCCTACAAGGACAGGCTAGGCGAACTGAACATGTACACCCTGAGGGAGAGGAGGGATATTATTGAAACGTTTAAATATTTGAAAGGGATAAACAAAGCTGGTGTGGTTGGGCTGTTTAAGTTGAGGAAGGGTAGGGGCATGAGGGAGCACGGGCTAAGATTAGAGGGCGGTAGATTTAGGAGAGAGATGAGGAGACATTACTTCATGGAGACGGTGGTGTCTAGGTGGAATGCCCTACCAGTGGGGGTGATAGCAAGTAAGACTGTGGGATGTTTCAAAAGGGCATGGGACAGGGAATGGGGGAGGGTCTGGATGTATAGTGCTGATTACGCCTTGAATAGGAGAGATGGGGAGGGGGTTGGGGCAGCTGCAATCCAGGGGTGCTAGCTGCACACTCAAGCAGACTATGATAGACCATGAGGTCTGTTTCTGCTGGCAGATTTGTATGATCGTATCTTCAGAAACCGCCACAGCTGGCTATCCTAATCAAGGGATGCAATGAATGGCAGCTCGTTGTGTCAGCATGTTTGGTAAGCAGTACACTGCTACCAATATTTTAGAAAAGATGTAATGCAAGAATGGTTACTGCCAGTGGGTCTCAATGCTGAATTTGTTGTTTCCGACAATGGTACCAACATTGTCTGTGCTTTGCAGGATGGTGGCCCCATATGCAGGTCCCCCATTGTTGATGGGGGACCTGAATATGCCAGATGTTAACTGGAGCACCTTTGCTGCAGGTACATCCAAGAGCAGGGTCATTCTTGATGCCCTACAGGGGACATGCCTCAGACAGCTAGTATTGGAACCCACTCGGGAGGGAGCAATCTTAGATCTGGTACTCTCAAATGGGGATGGAGAAAGAATCTCAGATTTAGAGGTGGGTAGCCATCTGGGAACAAGCGACCACCAAACAGTGTGGTTCACGATAAACACAGCCATACAATCAAGTCATACAAAGCAAGAGTATTGGACTTTAGAGGGCTGACTTTGGGAAATGAGAGAGTGCCTAGAAAAGCACCAGCAAACAGGCAAGAAGGAGGGGTGGAGGAACAATGGGGAATAATCAAAACAGCCATCACAGAGGCAGCAAGCCTTTGTGTATAGCAAATCAGTAAAACACCACGAAGGAAAAAAACTCTATGGTTCTCAAAAGAGGTGGCAGGGAAGGTTAAGGAGAAAAGGACAGCATTCAAGAAATATAAGGAAACACAGAAGGAGCAGGACAGAGAACTTTATCAGTTAAAGCAGAAAGAGGCTGGGAAGGCAGTCAGAATAGCAAAGGCCCAAACTGAGGAAAGAATAGCCAATTCTGTTAAGAAGGGGGATAAGACCTTTTATAAGTACATTAGGGAGCGAAGAAAGACCAAAGGAGGGATACTAAGGCTTAATAAAGGGAGGGAATGTGGGTAGAGGGGACAGTGAAAAGCAGGATACTGAACAATATTTCTGTTCAGTATTCACAAAGGAAGAGGAGGGGAGGTACCTAAACCAAACAAGAGAAACACTCTGAAGATGAGGGTCGATACCAGTCCATTTACAGAAGAAAGGGTTCTGAAAGAACTAATAAAATTGAAGGTGGACAAGCAATGGGGCCTGATGGGATTCACCCAAGAATTCTAAAAGAACTAAAGGTAGAATTAGTGACACCGCTGACTACTCTCTTTAACAAATCATGGGAGGATGGGGTGGTACCTGAGGACTGGAGGAGGGCAGATGTGATTCCTCTTCACAAAAGTGGGAGGAGGACAGAGGCAGGAAACTACAGACGAGTTAGTTTGACCTCAGTGGTAAGGAAAATGATGGAATCACTTCTGAAGGAAAGAATTGTTGAGTACCTAGAGGCCAGGTGGGGCACAGGACCCAGGGCAGCATGGATTCACGATGGGAAGGTCGTGTCAGACGAATCTAATAGATTTCTTTGACTGGGTGACCAAAGTAGTAGACCAGGGAGGGGCTGTGGACATGGCCTACCTAGATTTTAGCAAGGCATTTGATACAGTCCCACACAAAAGATTAATACACAAGTTAGCCAGCCTTGGAGTGGGCCCCAAGGTGGTAGCCTGGATAAAAAATTGGCTAGACAACAGGACGCAAGGGGTAGTAGTAAATGGAGTACACAGTTAAGAAAGGAGGGTTACTAGCGGGGTACCGCAGGGTTCAGTACTGGGACCGGTCCTTTTTAATGTCTTTATAAGTGACATTGCAGAGGAACTGGAAGGAAAAGTATGTCTCTTTACAGACGACACAAAGATCTGCAACAGGGTTGATACACAAGATGGAGTAGAAAGGATGAGAAGGGACTTGGCAAGGTTGGAGGAATGGTCAAATGTATGGCAGCTCAGATTCAATGCAAAGAAGTGCAAAGTAATGCACATGGGAAACAAAAACCCAGGGGAAGAGTACACAGTGGGGGGTGAGATACTGACAACAGTAAAAATGGAAAGGGACCTGGGGGTAATTATATCAGATGACCTAAAGGTGGGCAAGCAATGTGAGAAGGCAGTAAGGAAGGCTGGGGGATACTGGGATGCATAGGGAAGAGGCATCAATAGTAGAAAACAGGAAGTTGTTATCCCTCTGTACAGACAGTTGGTGAGACCCCATCTGGAGTACTGTGTGCAGTTCTAGAGACTCCATCTCAGCAAAGACATAGACAGAGTGGAGGCTGTCCAGAGGAGGGCAACCAAAATGGTGCAGGGTCTGCACCAGAAGACATACGAAGAAAGACTAAAGGAGTTTAATATGTATACCCTTGAGGAAAGAAGGGAGAGAGGGGACATGATAGAAACTTTCAAGTACCTCAAGGGAATCAACAAAGTCCAAGAGTGTAGCATCTTTCAGAAAAAGAGATGTGCAAGAACAAGGGGGCACAATTTGAAGATAGAGGGGGACGGCTCAGAGGTAATGTGAGGAAGTATTTTTTCACAGAGAGGGTTGTGGATGCATGGAACAGCCTCCCTGAGGAGGTTGTGGAGTCAAGAACAGTGGGGAATTCAAGAATGCATGGGACAGACATAAGGCAGTCCTAGTGGGGGGTAGGAGGAAGTAAGCTGTTGGTTAACTAGGATCTGCAGCTTATCTGTTAGGTAGGAAAATGGGCAGACTAAGTGGGCCAAGCGGTCCTTATCTGCCGTCAAATTCTATGTTTCTCTGTGGCTTTTCTCCCATTCCCTGTTTTTCACACACATTAAATCTAATAGTGTGAGCTTTCCTATCTAGTGTCAATATCCTAGTAACATTGGTGGGAACAGCTAAAGTTAAGAAATGTGGCATTTTGGCAGACCACCACAAAAAAATAACTTGCTAGTACAGCAGCTTATAAAAGCTGTTCCCACATGATGGAACGTAACATTTTACGTGTGTGAAAGACTTCTACTGCAAAAGAAGGCAACACTATGGAGCACAGTATAGCAGATGGTATTATAATTAATTATTTTCAGTGGGGCCTTATGGAGCATCTTACACTGCTTTTGACTCCTTCTGAGGAAGCCATCCACCAATCAGTAAGGAGAATGCCACCCTCACTCAGGTTATTCCCACCATAAGTTTATTGATGAAAGAATTTAAAAGGCTGGGAAGAGATTTAAAACAAAAAGAGACAAATCTGGTGTGTCCCTTTCTGCTAAATTGATACATCAATTCCAGAATTGCTTCAAGACTCAGTAATATGACACTGGACACACATTTTTTTTCTTGATACTCTTCTTTACCCTTGGTTCAAGTTACAACTGCTGCTTCATGCAGAGAGTTCTCCAAGAAAAGTTTGCACACCAAGAAATCAGCAGAACAAAGTGCACTGAGCAAGAAAATTAAGTTTCAGGATGTTTAATTTGCCGGCTCAGTGGCGCCGAGCAAAGGGGTTCACTTGAATTGCTGGCAACCAAGGTTCATGCCCCAAGCCTGGGTGCCAGGAGCGGAGGCTGGCAGGGAGGGTGTGTACAAGCATTCCTCCCCGGGAGTGGGTCCTGTCTAGGCACCTCCGGGTGGATTGGGTGCATACTTGTGGGGATGTGCGGCCTTGACATGCCCCCTGCACTTCCCCGTCCGAGGACGCCGCCACCATAGGCTGAGAACGTGGGGCGGAGAAAAATGGAAAATGGCACATCTGCTGGTCGGATGATGGCCACCTGGACCATTGCCACCGTGGAGCACCCGGACCACCAGACTGACCCCAGCAGCACCCAGGGCCAACTGAGCAGACTGATAAGGTTTATCCTCTCCGTGGGGAAAGGATCCACCCGATGCAAGAGATACATCGAGTTACGCTGGCAGGGCTGCGATGTGCCACAGTGGGTGGGTGGATGGGCGGGGGATAGGACCAGTCCTTGGCAGCCCAGAGGAGAGACCTGCAGGTGTGCAGGGGGTGGGGCATAAATAAAATATAAAAATAAAAAAGATGTTTAATTCATGAAAATAAATACTCAGCAGTTACGTCCAGTCACCTACAGTGAAGTAAGCTCCCCTCCCCAGCGCTTCACCTGTACAACAGGCTTCGTTAGGGGGCTGATGGGAGAGTACATCCTACTTACTTATACAGTCACCTACAGATTACAACATCAGAAAATGTCCATGTGAAAAGTGCATAAATTAATTGATAAATTACCAAAGCTAAACGTAAACATAAACAGTGGAAACATTTCTATACTTAAGCACTTCACATTCCTAAAGAGAGAGAGACACGTTCTCTAAATTCTTTATTTCGTATTAAAAGTTACTCTCTTACTTATTGCATAAAGGAACATACAAGAAAAGATGAGCTTCTCAATTGCATATAAGTCCTGAGATTGTCATACTGTCATTTTCCAGACATTCCTAAAGGACACTGATTTAATATTAAAGCAGTAAGTATTTCTGAATTATCTAATGGTCTAAATGAGAGCTTGAAACATCTTAATTGCACATATGTCCTGTGATCTAGGACATATGTGCAATTAAGATGTTATATATGTTCCTTTTTGCAATGAGCAAGAAAATAACTTTAATATGAAACAAAGTTTAGAGAAAGTCTCTCTTTCAGAATATGAGAGAGCTTGAGTATAGAAATATTTCCACTATGTATATGTGTCTTAGCTTTGGTGAGTTATCAGAGTTATGCATTTTCACATGGACGACTCTGATGATCAGTGGGTGACTATACAAGTAATTGGACATGCCTCCCATCGGCGCCTGGCAGCTGTGTACAGGTGAAGGCTGAGGGAGAATACTTCGCTGACCAGCTGGACTGTAACACTGCTGTTTATTTGATGAAATAAACATCTTGAAACTCAATTTTCTTGCTTCATGTAGTTTTTGTGCTGATTTCTTGGTGCGCAAACTTTTCTTGAAGAACTGTCATGAATTCCAGGGCTAGCCACCCCTAAGTTTGCACCCCTAGGTTCTATTGAGTGTGCAGACCCACCCAGAAACTGCTTCATGCAGAGGTTGGTCACTCTTTCCATAGTATAAAGAAATGCTGATTGCAACTCTGAAATCCAGGAAGAGGTTCCGTTTGATAATAGGAGTGATGAGGATGATGATGATACAGAGTACATTGGTGGTGGCAGCAGTAATTTCCATGCCCCGCCATGTACACCTTCATCAATATCAGTTAAACATTACACAGACAGCCCGCCTACACAGTCTTTGAGAAAGACAGGTCATTCTATAAAGCCACTGGATGACTGTCATAGCTTTTGGTCAAAACTAATGCAAACTGACAGTTGCAGAACAGCCTTCTCTGTCTTTGTCTGACATTGCAGAGGGATATCTAAGAGAACACTCACTGATATTACTGCTGATCCATTTGAGCACTGGAGGAAAAAGAAAAAGATGTAGCCTGCACTAGCTTCCCTTGCTATAAAACCTGTGAGTTGCCCATCCACTTGTGCTTACCGTGACCATATTTAGCATGCCTGAAAATGCTGTCTCTGACAGCTGGACAAGGCTTGATCCTGAAAATGTACAGTGCCTTTCCTTCCTTAAAGTCAGTCTCAACACATTTTGCTTTCAGATTCAAGGAGCAGTTGCAGGAAAGTAAAAGTAAGGATGAGGAAGGGTTGGCCCAGGTGACTGAGGGCACTTCTTTGGTGGTGTTGAAGACTATGCTGATGACATTTACTAATGGACTCAGTAGACATCGGAAAGAAAAAGACCATAAAGATCAACTTAAATGCAATATTGTGAATTTTGTTCCTCGTTGTTACATGTGTTTTTCCCAATTTAGTGTAGGTTCCCAGGTGAAGTTAACTGTTTAGTTTACTGAGTGAGTCAAAATATGGACAGGCATTTGACAAGTGTTTAATTGTTTATGCTGTGTACTGTAGTTCATTAACCTCTTGGTTAATAAGTTTAAAAGTGCTTTTTAAAGCAGAACTGTGTCTTTGTTATATACCTGGACAAAAGGGGGAATAGTCAGGCTTACCGGTTTCCTTTATTACTTGGGAGTTCTGTAAACATACTGTTTATTTGGCTGCCCCTGCCACTACTGACCGCACATTTCAATCCTGGCTGTAGCCAACAAGCCCAGCAGCTGAAGTCATCTTTAATCCAGGAACTACTGTGCACAAGATGGGAGAATGGTAGGTACTGTGACCATGCTGAGGGATTTTAAAAAACATGGGTCAAATTATTAGACCCACTGTTTTAAAAAATGTGGGTCGAGACAAAGAAAAAGAGATTGCACCAGTATGTGAGCTAATATTGTCAGAACATTTTTTCTTGTTCACTTTTCCTTGTTTTAACTGTTGGTATAGACTAGTTGCACTCAGCAACATCATTTCACTAGAATCATAGGGGTTATGATTTTGTGAATCCCTGGTTTTTGTTTTTTTGCAATAAAAGTTTATTCAAAACATTTCTATCATGTAACAGCAATTCATAGAAACTGACAGCAGATAAGGACCGCTTGGCCCACCTAGTCTGCTCGCTTTCCCTGCCTACCTACTGCAATACCGCAGACCCTACTTGATCTCTGGCTTTTACCCTTTGTTTCCTATTGCTGGGGTTCCCTTGTGCCGATCCCATGCATTCTTAAATTCCTCTACCATTTTTTCCCCCACCTCCTCCACTGAGAGGCTGTTCCATGCATCCACCATCCTTTCTGTGAAAAAATACTTCCTCACTTTACCCCTGAGTCTATCCCCACCCAGCCTTATATTATCGTGGAATCCATCCATAAGATGGCAACTAAAGGGGAAGTGCTGCTGGTAGGTGACTTCAAACTGTCAGATGTTGGAGCATACCAGTCGCAGCCTCAGCTAGGAGCAAGGACATACCGGACTCCCTACAGGGGGCATGCTTCAGGCAGCTAGTGCTAGAACCCACCTGAGAAGGTGCGATTGGGACTTGGTGCTTACCAAAGGGAACAGAACTGCAGATGTCATGGTCGGTGGACACCTGGGGTCCAGCGATCATCACGTGGTGTGGTTCAGTATGAGTACAGTGGCAGAGTCAAGCCACATGAAAGTGAGGATTCTGAACTTCAGGAGGGCAGACTTTGCAAAGTTGGGGGTATGTCTCCGGAAAGCCCTAGCAGGGAGGGAGGGAGGACTGGTGGGGGAGAAGATTTGAGGAACAGTGGCCCCATCTAAGAAGAGCCACAGTGGAAGCAACAAACCTTTGCTTTAGGCAACCAAAGAAAGGCAAGAGAAAAAGAAAACCACTATGGTTCTCAAAGGAAGTGCCGGGGAAGGTAAGAGTGAAAAAGTTGGCTTTCAGGAAGTACAAGGAAACACAGAAGGAGGAGGACAGGGTAGTGTATCTGTCTAAGCAGAGGGAGGCAGGGAAGGCACTCAGGAGCACAAAGGCACAAAAGGAGGAAAATATAACCCAGACAGTAGAGAAATGGGACAAGACTTTTTCTAGGTACGTTAGTGAAAAGAGAAAGACAAGGGGTGGGATTGTAAGGCTTAAGGGACAAGAAGGGGAGGGTGCAGAAGGGTTCTTGGAAAAAGCAACAGTCCTGAGCAAATATTTTTTGTTCAGTATTCACGGAAGAGGGAGAAGGTGAGGGACCACAATTAAGTGACAGGAGCAATAAGGAGAGGGAGGTGGACACCAGTCCATTTACGAAGGAGAGAGTTCTACAGGGACTCACAAAACTGAAAGTGGACAAGGCAATGAGACCAGACAGGATGCATCCTAGAATATTAAAGGGACTTTGGGAGGTGCTGGCAGCACCACTGGCAGTCCTGTATAATGATTCACTGGAAATGGGAGTGGTTCCAAAGGACTGGTGAGCAGATATAGTCCCTCTACACAAAAGAGGGAACAGGGAGGAGGCTGGAAACTATAGACCAGTCAGCCTGACCTCAGTGGTAGGGAAGATAATGGAATCACTGCTAAAAGAAAGGATGGTGGAGTATCGTGAATCCTGCGGAGCACGAGATCTGAGGCAGCATGAATTCACAGCGAGAAGGTCATGTCAAACAACTCTGATAGATTTATTTGACTGGGTGACCAGTGGATCGGTGGGGAGTGGTGGATGTGACCTACCTGGACTTCAGCATGGCCTTTGACACTGTTCCACATAAGAGGCTTGTAAACAAGCTAGGTAGCCTGGGAATGGGTCCCAAGGTGGTAAACTGGGTTAGAAATTGGTTGAGGGATAGAACACAGAGTGTGGTTGTAAATGGAGCTCAATCCGATGAAAGGAGGGTGACCACCGGGGTGCCACAGGGATCAGTTCTGGGGCCAGTCCTATTTAATGTCTTTATAAGTGATATTTCAAAGGGGCTAGAAGGAAAGGTATGCCTCTTTGCAGATGACACTAAGATCTGCAACAGGGTAGACACTCCAGGGGGGGTTGAAAAAATATGGAAGAATCTAGGTAAACTAGAGGAATGGTCAAGAGTGTGGCAGCTGAGATTCAGTGCAAAGAAGTGCAGAATCATGCATTTGGGGCACAGGAACCCAGAGGAGGCTTACATGATTTGGGGGGGGGGGGTACTGATGGCCACCAAACAGGAAAGGTATCTGGGGGTAATCATATCAGATGACCTAAAGGTGGCCAAACAATGTGTCAAAGACGTTGGGAGAGCCAGTGGGGTACTGAGGTGCATAGGGAGAGGTATCACCAGCAGAAGAAAGGAGGTGGTGATGCCACTGTACAAATCACTGGTGAGACCCCATGTGGAGTACTGTGTCCAGTTCTGGAGGCAGCATCTCCTTAAGGACATAGACAGGGTAGAGGCAGTTCAGAGAATGGCAACAAAAATGCTGCAGGGTCTGCACCAAAAGTCAAATGAGGAGAGACTTGAGGACCTCAATATGTATAACCTGCGGGGTGGGGTATATGACAGAGACCTTCAAATATTTCAAGGGCATAAATAAGGTACAGGAGGGTAACAGTCCCATTGTCAAGTGGAAGATGAGTCATTTCTGAGCATGCTGAGCCCTTTTTCCCATTTGGGGCATGTTGATACTTACTGTCTGTGGGTAAATGTTATATATACAACAGGAGTGGGGGTAAATATGACAATAAAAAAGATATTGTAGCTAGTGACATCAGTAACAGCAACATATCAAAAAATATTAGTGTATGGTGGAACTTCGCTATTGATAGAAATCGGTTATTAGAATCCACCTGTTATGCTGCACTGGCTGCGTCACTATGATGTTTTGCTGCACTAGCTGTGTCACTAGTGCAGCACAACAACATAGAACGTCTTCTCGCATGCATGATGAAGTGGGCCACGGTGGTGAGAGTTCAAGAAGTGAACTGTGCTAGAAGGAACCTTGCCACTATGAGGTCTTTTTTTAATTCTCGGGATGTTTTTGAGACAGAGGAGCAATGTTATGGTTGCCCATACACTATAAAGATTGTGTATGGGCAATCATACACATACAAGGATATTTTCTGTTCTCAATGTTTCCATGGTAATGAGACTTATTGAGCTGCGCTCTCGAGGTCTTTTGTTACCACGGAAGTCTCTCGATCGGAAAATATCTTTGTTGTGTATGATTGCTCAAATACAATCCTCTGTGTTGTTACTGTTGTCACAATTGTTATTTTTCAGATTACTGTCATCACAGTGGACTACTGAACCAATCAGAGAGCAGCTTTCACTATGCAGAAGACATCACAATGTCTAGTGCAGCAGTGAAGCCAACTGTTAAAATCAAAGAAAAACAGCAAACGCTTCAGTAAAACTGCAGATTTGAAAGCTATAACTTGTAAACTATTGTTGTATATATCAAATATACAATAGCCTGACTCACAATAGGCGACTTATCATGACTTTTGAGTGGACAGGACTTTCATAACTCACTTGTGGCTCTGCCACTCATGAATTACGGTCCTGCCCCGCCACACTTGAAGATAAATTGCATACGTTGAGTCAGCCCACTGCATATCACCTATATGTTGTAGAATCCTCAGATTCAGGCTGTCTGCCATAAGTCCCCTGTGCCTGATTCTGGCAGTGATGTCAGTTGCAGGGACTAGTAAGATAGCTCCAGGATGAGAATACCAACCTGGGGAGGGGGAATGGTAAGGTCAGTCAGATAAACAGAGGATATGGTATGGGCAAGTGTGTCATATGGTTTTTATTTTCATGAGAGGTCTATGACCTCTTGACCCCTCATGAGTGGCTGCACCACTCGTGAGGGATCAAGAGGTCGCAAATCTCGAATGAAGAATGGAACTGTTCAGTTTTTGGAACTGCGAAGTGCACATGTACTGTCTATTCATCTAGTGTGTCTCTGACCTCTTGCATCGGTGTGCAGGCAGAATTTATCTTATGGCGACATGTGTTCACTAAGGTTTTTCTACCTTTTCTTCTTTTGTCTGTCAGCATTTGCAGATATTGCGGTAGGTGCATATGCTTACCTGTTGACACATCAGAGCCCAAGTACAAATATTTTGTTTTTGTAGGCAGGCTGCCGTTGAGGACACTGATCATCAAAACACAGGTAAATCAGTAAATAACTATTGGTATTGTCAGTACTAATAATGAACGGTATTGTGGAGATCTGCTGAAGACTTCATTTAATTAACTCTTGAATTTGACCTTTGCCTGTATCTGTAAGGAATAGTTTCATGTATAGGGTTTAAAATGCCATGTGGCATTCATATTATCCACGAGAGAGTGACATCTTTTTTTTTATGGTTGTACTTGAAGCCACGTGTCTGATGTAGTGCAAGTCAACATCAGTGTGGTTCACTATTACCTGTGTTTGTCACTGAGATTTGTTAGCCAGTGTTAAGAAACAAGCTTGGGGGAGCAGAATTACATCAGGCTAATGGAACATCAGCTGTGTGGAGATAGTTGGCGTGACAAACCTGATTCATGAGATAAGAGTGCTAACTTATGAGTCGGGTTTGTCATTAGCTCAGATAGCGTTTTTATCTCGGTACTTCTGGCAACCCGCTAGTTGTACAAAAGTACGTTGCAGAAGACCCAAGTGATGAGGAATATTTGATCAACCTGGCAACTTTTTGAACCAGAACCTCCATGCCCTTGTATTAATAGACCCAGTTTTCTTCCCTTTATTTGTTTTTAATTTTGTACTTTTACATTTCATTAAAAGTCTGCCATAACACTAAACAAAACATTACAGCGGGTGAGATGAATGGGGCCCCTTACTGGCTGCCACAACAGCCAGCAGGCAAGCAAGATATAAAAGTGTAACGTCAGGCATTGGGTGGGGGGATGGAACCCTGCGCTGCTTGCTGTAACATCTAGCAGGCAGCTATAACAATGTCAGATATGGCAGTGGGGTGGGAGGAGGAAAGTGATGGGGCCCTATGATGCTTACTGTAACAACAAGTAAGCAGGCACAAAATAGCCAAAATCATAGCATTTCAAAGGGGTGGGAGGGATGGCCTGGGTCCCCATCACATCTTCTTCTCATGCTGCCTGTCATAACATGTCAAAACTGAGAAAAGCATATGCATGTCTCCATTCAATGGGTCAAACATTCCACACCGATAAAGCACACCAGACTCAGAAAGTACACAGATCATCAGACAGAAAATACTTTGAAAGGTACATCACAAAGTGAGTAAAACAAAATAGTCAAGACACATTTCTCATATTCAGATAGACTAAAACAGGTCTAAAAATAATCAGAGTAAACCAGAACCTTTTTGAAAGAAGCCAGATTCAGAATCAGAACTGGGCACTGCCGACCGTACCACCCCTACTTTACAGCTCCAAGTAAAAAATGCATTGCAAAATGAGATTAGGTATTGAGTCTACTACAGCTTCTCCTATTTGCCTGTGCCTACTTTTATTTATATTTATGAGGCACTAAACACCATAAAAAAGCCATGATTGCTGCCTAAACTAGTACATCAGTGAAACCAACTGTCTGTCTTAGCCAAACAGACAATACTTTGAGGAGTAAGCTCATCTTCTCCAATTATTCCTTCAAGAAAACACTGAAAGTGTTTTCAACTATGAAATGCCACAGATTTTTCACTTCTGCACTGTGATCATGTGAAAGTACAGCACTTACTGTGTGTACGTTTTGTGGGGTTTTTCAGTATTCTTAGCATTGAGTAATAACATTGTCTAAGCAACATCGGTATTTGGTTTGCAAATAGGACAAACAGATTCTCTAAATGGACACTGAACCCAGATTTGGCGAATAAAAAATCTTTTCTTTTACAAATTATATAACTACTTTCATTCCCTCCTGAACCACAGTTTCTATGACTATTATGTCTCATTCACCCACATTATATATTTATTTCAAAAGTTTTACCGGGAAAGATGTATCAAGTTGCTAACAGCTTCTTTCCAGATTCATTCGTTGGTTATGGGGTGGGGTGGGGGGTGGAGAATGGGGGGATAGGAAGTACACAATACAAAAATGTCAATGTGAAGGTAACCGTACTGCAAGAACGGTAGTGATAGGCAATAAAAAGAGAATAATGGATAGGTTTGTGTCTATTACCAGGGAGTAATACCATCAAGAGGTTCTGGACACATGAACCTCGAGAGTGAAGCTTGAGAGATTCCTGTGTGTCCAGAAACTCGAGATGGTAGGATTCCCTGCTAATTGTCACAAACCTATCCATTATTTTTTTTAAAATATGAAGCTGCGATTCAAATTTTTTTTTTTTTGCTAATGGGCGGTCAGCCAATTCATTGAAGGACTGACTTGGTTCTGGCTGACCACCGCAGTGCCTCGCGCTGTCTGTCCCGTTCAGCTCCCTTCTTCTCACTTGTCTGTGACGCTACCCACTCCCATTCGATTTTCTGCAATACTGAGTCCTACCTGTTTTTTTTTTTTTATTAGGGGACAGCAGGATCAACCACATAAATCCTTGGTAATGGTAAAATGCAAAAAAAATATGGAGAATGGCCGAGGACCAAGTTCGGCCTTGGAAAGCGACAGACTGGCCGCCATGTTTTTAAAACTGTTGTGCCTGCCCAGAAAAAGTGCCAATCAGGTGGCACGTTTTGGGAGTTGTGTAGGTACTGACAAGTGTATGTTCTGTTGGGATTCGGTGGTAATACTATCGTTGAGGTCCTGAACGATAGTATTACGGGACCTGAACGATAGTATTATCACTCTTGAAGTGTAGTACTATCACTTCAGGGGTGATAATATTACCGCAAATTTGTTGTATGCTTTTGTAGCATATTAAAATCCAAATCCATATATTAAAAAAGAATATAAATACATTGCAATAACAATAATAGTAAAAAAGTTACATAATATATAAGTTATGCGATCACAATGTACTTGCAGTAGTGCTAACACAAAATGATGTGAAGCAGTGTTGAGGTACATGTGCAAATAATGTTTTATTTTTATTTATTTAAATCTCAGATTACAAATACCTTTGAGCTTGAGGCAGCTCATTTACAAAGGTTCCACGTCAGTCTGTATATACTGAGTACTGTAAAGTACTGGGAGCAGTCCAGAAAGGAGCAGTAAGTACCCCACCCAGCCTGTGGAAGTGCTGGGGTTAACAGTGCCAGTGTATCAAGCTAGCTACCGGAGTTAAACATTACTAACGCAAGTCACAGAAGATGAGCACTTGAAGGCCACACAGTCCAGAGGCTTTGGGGGGGGGGGGAGCTGCCGACAGCCAGGGAAGGAACATAGAGGGGCAGATCAACAGTGAGGAGCATGGAGGGAAGCACAGGGGACATAGGTTCGGAACAGTTGCAAAAGGGGGTAGTAAAATCAAGGAGAAGGGGCTAGAGGGAGGAGGGGGGAGGACAAGGATGAGCAGAGAGATAAGGGAGGGAGGAAGGACCAGAGCGTAAGGGAACAATATGAAAAGGCAGCTTGGCCTGCCAAAGTTTTGCTGGAGGGGAGGGAGAGGGAGTGAGAAACAATGTTATGGAGAGTTTAGGAGGTGGGAGTGGGGGAGGATAGGAGTGTGAAAAGATAGTAGGGAGAGTGCCAAACAAGAATTTGGAGGTAAAGAAGGCACAGTGTGCAAGGTGTCGGGCACCAAAAGGGGGAGAACAGAGAGCAGTGGTGAGTATGAGGAGGGCAGTCCAATGCGAAATTGCAGAATGGATAGAAGAAGGGGTCCAGTATGGCCAGAATGGACTTGGGAGCTGAACTGTAGACAATGTCACCATAATTGAAGATTGGGGGTGGGTGGTCATCTTCATGTGAAGTGAGGGGGATGCTGGCTTTTTCTCTATAAACCGCACCCAGCATGGGGTGGTGTTTGAGATGCATGGCGTTGGTGTGTGCCTTGAAGTTCAGGTGACAGTGCAACAAGACTTCCAGGTACTTAATGGAGGAGACATCCTCTGGCACAGTATTATCAAGGATGTACAGTAGAAGTGTGGGGGGGGGGCGCTAGGGAGCCTCTGACTAGAGCTATAGGTCATGAAGACCATTTTCTTGGCATTGAGGGATAATGTCCTGCAGTAGAACAAGGCATTTATCACAACACTTAAGACCTTCATTACTTACATGTGGCTTTGCCATTCATGAGTTATAAGTCTGACCTAGCACTAGTGAAGATAAATATATTATCCCATTACACATGTTCTAGTTAGACAGTATAACTGAGCATTAGCAGTAGCATACACACCAAAATCAACTAAAATCAGAATGCAAAATAAGCTAGTAAATATCCTGAGAAAAAATAAATGATAGTCATTGCCAGCTTACTCATCTGTGTCAAAGCTTTTTGGTTAAAATGGACAAATGCCTTTGAGTTAAGGTGCAGCATCTCTGTTGAATTAATATGTCCTTTAAAACTCAGCACCATTAATCTTACTTAATTCACTCTGCTATGGCAGGGTAGTGATTTGTGCTTGTTAAAGGGAGGAATTGCCTGACGGCTGGAGAAATGCCATCAGTGCTTATTACAGGAAGAAAATGATTTCAGTTAATTACAAAAAAATGCCTTTGTACTGCAGCACAAATGTTAAAGTTTTTAAAAGAAGGCTGAACAGTATTTGTCATCTGTAACTTACTGGCATCTTGGGCAGAAACTATAAAGCAATAATGTCTTGGATAGCTTACTAATGTCGAATTATACTTTATTAAAGAAGTGCTAATCAGAAAAACAACTTTTTACAGGTTAATTTCCTTTAGATCGGTTTTAGTGGTAATCTCCTTAAACATTTCCATCTGTTAATTCTGCTTAATTGTCAAAGCTCAGTTCTTTTTCTGAATCTTTGTTTCATGTATACTATTTACATTGAAACATAGACTCTGTCAGCAGAAAAGGACTGGTAAGTTCATCTAGCCTTCCCCTTTTCCCTACCTATTCCAATATCTCTGATCATATATAGTCACTGGCATCTGCCCCTTCCTCCCTTCCTTTACCAATTTGCCCCTGTGCCTATCCCACACAGGCTTGAAGCTCTCCATACAGTCTTTGCCCTCACTACTGCTTCTGTCAAGCTGTTCCAGTAGTCCACCACCCTTTCTATGAAGAAGTATTTCCTCACAACTTTCCTAAGCTTACTCCCTTTAGCTTCAGTGCATGCCCCTGTGTTCTGGTGCCTTCTTTTCTCTGAAAGAGGCACCCCACTTCAGCTTGTTCATTCCTGTAAGGTACTCATCTCGGTCATGTGCCCTCTGGATCTCCTCTCCTTCAGGGACTACTGCCTCCACCATGTCAATGTCCTTGCAGAGGTGCAGCCTCCAGAACTAGACACAGTACTCCAGGTGAGGCCTCACTACTGAATCATACAAGGGCAGCATCACCTCCCTCCTCCTGCTAGAAATCCTCCTTCCACTGCACCCCAGCATCCTACTGTCCTTTCCCATTTCCCTGTCACACTGACCAGCTGCCTTGAGGTCATCAGATTTGATTTCTTCTGAACAGAACTGTAACATCTGATGGTCTTTCTTATCTGCCTTCCTTAGGTTTTACTTAAAAATGAGGTTCTTGCACCTCAGTGCCTGTACTGGGAAGATAATTTTGAAATGACAAAATGAATTCCTTAGTGTAGCCCATCTCCAGACCCTTCTGAGAGAGGGCCACTACCCCACCTGCTGCCTAGGATACAGGTCACAGGGCCTGGGTTTTCCAAAGCTGACCTATGGGGGTCCTTTTCCCAAAAGTGAAAAAAATGGTAGTGCCTCCAGCCAGGGTACGTTTTAAGTGGGTCTGATTACCAGTAGTACAACCCCCTGGGATGTTGTACCAACCCACCTTCCCATCAGTTACCCCAGCATGGACTTACCAAGTTCGAATTTCCCCATATTCAGTTATACCTTTTACCTTTTCCATTTCATCAATGCACAGGCTCACCAAAATTAGGCTCTGAATTCACTTTCTGCTGCGAAACAATAACTCTGTGGTTTATTTACAGGGGGAGGGTTTAGGAATTGGGTAGTGGAATAGAGGTCAAGTAAGCATTTTTAAAGATATGCCTTTTCCCAAATTCAAACCGGATCTCAATCAATGCAGCCATCAGGTCTGTCTGTCTTGCTAACTGCTGCAGTGCCCAAAACCCAGACCCACAGGTCCCAGTCCATTTCCCCAAAGTCCAGTACCTGGGTACCCAGTTTTAAAGTTGCAGGCCTGAGGTGCAGCTGGTAGCTGGCGTTGGTGCACTTCCTTGAATTAAATTACTCTACCTCCAGCCCTAATGTGCTTGCTTAACTTATTTACAGTCCGCAGGTGCAGGACAATTCCTTTAGTTTACTCATGGTTCTGCAGAAATAGTTCTTGGATGGTACAGTTCGCTGAAGTCCTGGGAATGGATGGCAACACAGGCAGAACCAGGCTTAATGCTTTAGCAGGGGGTACTGAAGCTGCAGCTTGCTCTCGCTCTCTCTCTTCTTGCTGACAGATCTTGCAGTATGTCCCCTTCGGGCCATTACAGGCCCCGTTGCAGGGCATGTGCGCAGGGCCTACCACCACTGAAGACCTAGACCAGGGAGTGGCCCCACGGCTCGAGTCCCACTGATCAGAGCGCCCTAGCACTCAGGTACAAGACCCATGACCCTAGACCGGCCCAGTGGCGCTGAGGGTTGAGGCACTAGACACCACACCTCGCGCTGCACCGGTGACCCGGGTTCGGGAATGGACTCGGGTCGGCGGGGGGGGGGAAGGGAGGATCGAGCATCCCAACGGATGCTGTCCTCCCTTTGGGGAGGGTTACCATGGGGTGCCTTGTGCACCTGCTTCCTGAGGAGAGCAGGTGGAAGCACGGGCTCTCCCAGGCTCTGACGGCTCCGTTCACTGGAGTCTGGGAGGCGGGGGACACTGTCAGGTGCTTGGGAGAAGGCGTGCGTCAGCACATCACCTCTCTGGACGTACTTCCTTGCACCGGCATCCCAGGGGAGGGCTGGGGAGGACCACCAAAAATGGAAATTGCCTCAGTGAGCCAAGATGACGGCCACTCCTAATAGCCATCCAGGTCCAGAACCCACAGGCAGATCTCCACTGTGCAGGTGCTCCGGGAGTAGGAGGAGGAGGTAAGGAGTTACTGGGCACTCTAGAGACAGATACTGTGGTAGTGGACCTAGGAGGGACTGGAGCAATGCCTGAAGGAGCGGAGCACTGAGGGGAGTACAGGAGGGGGTATAAATGGGACAGAAAGTGTCCCAAAAGTAAAAAAAAAAGACCCATGACCCTCTGCAGTGGCAGACCCCACTTGATGGCGGATAGCAAGTTCCCCACCTGGCCCTGGGTGTCAGCAGAAACACAGTCAGCACATTCACTTCTGCTTCTTCTCGTTCTCTCTCTTTCCTGCTATGGTATGTAGCCACAACAATCCATTTCTGTCTTTGCTGTATCTCAGGAGCAGATAACAGGTACTCGGACCAGAAAGCACTTGTCCACCCTTCTGCTTTCACAGTCTCTCAACTTTAACACAGCTACCTTTTTGTTCTGGCTCACACAGATATCACCTGCACACTCACAGTCCAGTTTCTCACCGTGCAGGTACTTGGCATTTCTCGGGCTCAAAGAGGCTTACTCTTCTGTTTCTCTCTCTCAGCACATTTATATTCACTTTCTCATCATTCTCTGAATCCCCATGTTTTTCCAGGCTTAGATGCAACATTTGTTCTTTTTGCAGGCTCAGAATGCAACCGTGGTCTTTTTCCAGGCTTAGACCCAACCTTTGTTCTTTTATTCAGGCCCAGGACACAACCTTTCCTCTCTGCTTCTTTGCTTCAGTGCTGAGGTGCAACTTTAGAACAATGCAGACAATTCAGCAACCTGCAGCTTTCCCTTTTCTCTTCCAAACTGCTTCTTTCTTTTCCCGATGGATAGGCCCTCCCTGCCCAGGGAGACAAATTTCTAGCAGCCCCCAGGCAGGCCCATCTCGTAACCCCACTTTCCAAGGGCAGGAGCCCCCCTCCTTGTGGAGGAGCTTCCACCAAACTGACTCAAAGTCTAACTGTTCTGTCCTTTTGGGAGCCCTTTCATCACTCTCTATTGGCTGGAGCCAGTGTCCTTCGGCAAAAATTTATATGTATGAAGCTCCCCCCCCCATGCCTCATTGGCTGTACAAAAAGGCATCTAGATTCTCCTGGATATTTTCTCCCAAGAGTCTATTCGTAAGCCCCAGAATCCTTCTGGCTAGTCCTGGCTTGGTGGTTGACTGGCTGGTGCCACATGGCTGCAAAACATGGTGGCTGGAGTAAATAGTATTCCAACATTTGCACAGTGTCCCCTGTTTCAAACTCTCCTACAGCCAAACACTTTACTTTTATTACACTTTTTCCCCACACAACTGTAACCACCCCTGTGCCCTGCATAGCGACTGCATTCATTGCCCATTTCACTTAGCCCCGTTTTCAGTCGCTGCTGATGTTTCTCATTGCCCCCAGGCAGCTTGTATCATCACTGCTCATACATTGCCTCAACTTTACTCCTTGGTTGCAGTCCACGTAATCCTTTATATTTATTTACACCCCCACTGACTGGCTGGCTGCCTTCCCTTTTTTCCTTTGCACACATCTCTTTACATTTTATTTAATTATTTCTCTTTTCCAGCCTGTTGCTAGCGCTACCCTTATGCCTCAGTGCTAGACAGGCTCTTGACTTATTAATATTCATAAGCTGCCTCATTAATATGCATGTGGCAGCTCCCATTCTCGAGCGTGATTGATGCTCACAAAAATTGACTTTTCTTGCTCCCAGTTACCTCTTCCTCTAAACCAGGGTCCCAGTCCCTTTCTTGCTGTTCCCTGGGACTGAGACCACCAGAGAGGCAACTCCAAAAGCTGCCAAAATGGGTACTCAAAAATGCACATCTGCTCATGCGCGGGGCTCGCTGGCACTGAAGTGCCGCTGCTAAAACCGGTGGCTCCACGCTACAGCTCCTCTGGCCCCGCTCTGTCTCTCAAAACCATTGAGGGGGCTGGCAGGAGAGGACAGGAAAAAAAAAGGGGCATGCCAGGACCCAGGCCAAAACAGAATGGGGGCGGAACCAAAATCCCCAGGGAATTGAGCCTTTTTCAGGGGCTCACAGGTAAGCCCCCAACAGAGGGGTTACACTGTACATACTTTTCATGTTGCGAAAATCACGATTATGTCCTTTCAGTCATAAGAATAATAATGACAGTAATATGCTGTTCAGAGATTTTACTATATGCATAATAACTGGTGAGCAATCTTTTTCTGTGGGCTCAACCTGTTATTATTCGCCGTAATAATTGGCTGGTTATTATGGAATGCAGTAGTGCACCAACTCTGGTAAAAACCAAACACTTGAAACTGTTTTCCAGTTCATTTCATTTTATTAAGAATTAGTTTCATCTGTGCCCCAACGTTTGGCCAACCTATGACTTCTTCTGGGGAACTATTAGGCAAGAAATAAAATATGTTTGTTTAACTTCGTTAGACTCAATTATTTCTTTTTCACAACCCTCATTTCAATTTTTATGGACACCATCCCAAATCTTTCCAAATGATTCTCCTTTCATATACAAACTGCATTTCAAATACTATTTTACATGACTCCTAAAGCTCATTACAATGCTGACTTACTTCTGTCACACCAATCTCAAAATTCACCATAAGACATGCGCTGCCTCAGACTCTGTAAGTGCAAGCTCTGTTCTCACAGCTGCAGAGCTGCTCTCACTTTCACTTCCCACTGCCACTGTAAGAACAGATGCGCTGGTATTGCAAATGGGTGTACATTCAGACACTGCAGATGATTGTCTTAATTTAGAACGGTCGTTTGGACTTTTTTCAAAGAATCTAAATGTTTACAGCATTGTGGCACAAGCAGTGCCCATGTGTAATTAAAAATGCGAGTTTTAAAAATCGGCTTTCTCATCTGTGTCTTAGATCGCTTTTGACCTGTTCTGTGATTTGCTTACTTCTTAATTCACCATGATTCTCTGCTACCTGTAAAGTGTTCCTGTAAAAGTAATGCAATAAATACATTTCAAAATGCATATTCCTCTTATATTGTTAATGTTTGAACATTTCATGTTGAAACCTGCTAGAATCCTGCTTTCTCACTATGTTGTGGTTAAGTTTGTATAGTTTCTGGCTGGAAAAAAAAACTGCTCACCAGAAATTATAGAGACTAATGCATGGGTTGGAGTGAAACTCAAATTTAATACTAACTCTTGGTGTGTGATGCTGTATGAACCCCTCAAGCTTCGCTCTCAGGGTTTATGTAGCATCACACCTGTGTCAATACGTGAGAATAATACATGACGGGTGTGGTTTATTGGCTGATAAGAGAATTCCCCAAGTGCATAATGAACCACAAGGCACTTGTGCCAAGTGCTTGTAGCATCTGGGAAGTGCTCTTTATTTATTTATTAATTATTTTTTTACACACAAGAACTTTTAGGCTGGGCCTATTTTCAAAGGGTGTCGAGTCATGCAAAGTAGTGAAACAGAACTATGTTGCATATTTACAAGAGAACTGAACAGGTAACAGAGGAGCAGCATAATTCAAATACAATAGCAAAAGAAGAAACGGTCACATTAACATGAGCTGAGTTGAGTCGTATCCACCAATTTAAGTTAACATTAAGAGTCAGGATAAAAGAGACTGTACAATACGAGGGAAAATGTGGATGAGAAAGTGGGCACAGGGATCAAGGAAGGTGACCAAACTGGAGTCCCCACCCCCACCTTGAACACACAGTAATGCACAACATTACCATACCCGGACCACTAGGTTAAAACATTTACAAATAAAAGTTTTCCCTCTGCTGCCTCCATTTCAGAAACAGCCACCTGCACTCTTTGGTTCAGAAAAAGCCACTCACAAATGTTCAAACAAAGTGTGGTTTATCAGCCAATAAACCACATGTCGAAGTGTCCTATTCCACTTATAAAATGGGTCCTCCAGTAAATACAGAATCATCAACAAATTCACAAATTTAAATAAAACGTGGTAAAAACTGTAAAACAATTTCTCAGAAAAGTAGTCCTTTCTGTTTGATATAAAAGCCACTTGAGGGTGTTAATGTCTGTCTGTTTCCTCCCCCAAAAGACAGACAGACAGACACACACACACACACACACACAAAAGAATGATTTTTTTTTTAGCACACCCGCATCCCCTAATACACAAGCACCCGTGACAAGGTATTTCTTTTTAATATTTTTTAGGCTGACTTTTGGCAGTCTGAGTAGCTTTGGTGGGTGGTTTCGGTGGGAGCAAGTGTGTCCCCTGGCAGCCACCGTACTAAGCACCTTTGAGTGAGTGGCTGACTGCCAGTGGTCTCTAAGATCGGCCTGCTCAGTGCTACATATGTGAAAGCAGGCTTGATTGATGTCATTTTACAATTATTTTCCAAACCTTGTTTCTAGGAGGGGGCAGAGGTGCGGGTTTTGGCTCTGATTTTAAAGCTGTTTCCTGGAAGCATGTGCGATGCTCGCTGAATCATGGGTGACTTTTTCTGAACCAGAGATCACAGGTGGATCTTTCTGAACTGGAGGCAGCAGAGGGCAGACTTTTATTTGCAAATGTTTTAACCTAGTGGTCTGTGTATGACAATGTTGTGCATTTTGGGTACTGTGTGTTCGGGGTGGTGCTCCAGTTTAGTCACTACAGCACTGAGGTTGGCACAATGATCTCTGTTATTGTAAGTCCTGAGTGACTGAAAAGTTAGCAGTTGGCACAATATACACTGATAACGACATGGCCAAAGGTACCTCTCAGTCAGTCTGGATGCAGAAAACTCTGGATCCATTTTATAAATTCTCGTAATACACTCCACCCCAGGCATTATTCTCTATTTAAATTAACATGTATATTTTCTCATTTTAGTACCATTTAATTAAAGGCACATTTGGTCAATCTGAAGCTTGTTTTTTTTATAAATATTATATAATATCCAGGTTAGGAAAGTATAAGCTGTTAAGAGACTATCAAACCCCTCCAACTTCTATATTCCGTAACTGGAGTGTCTGATACACTTAGTGGGTATTGAACTTTGGAATCTGCTACCTCAGAAAGGATATTATTAAACATACCAATGAACAAACAACACCATCTTACTTTAGTTGGGACTTGAACCCAGCAATTATGGGACATTGCAAATGTGCTACCTCTACAGTAAAATGTCATCTCAAACATGGTTAACATGGCTGCAGCATTTCTTTGTTGCTACAGCTAAAAAAGATAGTGTCACACTGACTTGCCTTTTGTATGAGAATAATGCAGCCTGCATCCATAAACACTGCATGATGGTCACTTGTGCTCCATCTGTGTTGTGGCGAATATAGGGCTTTGTTCTCCAATGCTGCCAGTCTGGCACCTTTCATGAGCACAACGTTTGGCATAGGGAAAGGAATAGAAAATGTTGACAGTAAAGAGTCACTTGTAAGTCATTTTGTCATCCAAAAGTTACAGCTAGCTAGCAGACATATAGTAGATGCCTAGCATCGGTAGAGGACTAAGGACACGTGGCAGTGACATAAAGAAACAGAAAATCGCTGAGCTGTGCTGTATATGTAACTATGCTTGCTATGTGACTGTTCATCCTTCCCTCTGTCCAGCATGTGTGACATTATCCTTTTTAAACATATTTTGGTTTGTCTATGTTCCTATATATATATATATATATATATAAAAAAGTGTGAGGGCAGAGCTCCCCCAAATATTTTATTTTATTTAAAATTTGGTTTCTACGAAAGGCACACTGAGCCAAGGCTCGTTTCCAGGTGCCACCCTAAACAAACCATGCATTGATAAAGTGAAATTTCAGCTTCTTCCAACCTGGATTCAGTTCACTGTCCTCACTGTGGCAGGTTTGCTGGATATAGCTCAGTCACTGGACGTCTTGAAGTTTGGCTTTTCTTACTACCTGTGGGGTTGCCCACTGACTCCATCTATCGTGACGTTAGTTCTTCCATTCCGCTAGAAGAGACACATATCCTCATTCACAGCTGCTGCTGCATGTGAGGAATTTCAGTTTTCAAATGCTTAAAATTTGGTGATTTTCAAAGTTTCTTTTGGTCTTCAGAAGCAAGCAGAAAAGAAACACTCCTGGTTTCCAAAGGTGCTGTCCCAGGCATAGAATACTTGAAGAAAAATAAATGAAGTGTGCACAACAACTGAAGTTTTAATTAAGCTCAGAAAAACATGCAGCAAACTCTCCTGTGTATTACCTCTGAGTATGGAGGCTTCATCAGGGGGCCTGGTGGTTGCTCCTCGGGTATCGACTACAGTGCTTCCAGTGTCAAATTACCATATCAGGTAGTCTATGACACCTTTGCTGGTGGGCACTTATCTTGATCCATGTCTGGATTGAGGTCTTGATCTTGCTCAGGTTGACACATCACCAGAGACTTTCCTTTGTTTCCTCATCTTTGAATGACTGCCAGCAGTGTCAACTGCACAGGAGGTATGAAGACCTCACATGGCACCAATGCACCCTGTCAGGCCAGGTGTGCAGTAGGTCCATGCTGCCAGCCATCTCAACACTCTCTTGGGTACCTTTGCCATCACATTCTGTGGACCTTAGCCTGCTAAAGTAATTTGACCTTAGTCCAATGGTTTTGCCTCCTGCGTTTCCCGCTCCTTAGTCAATTCAGGTGGAACCTTCCCTCACCAAGGCTGCTTGATCAGAAGCCTGTTTGTCTGGCTTCCTGCCAGCGGTAGTTACTCTGGATAAGCAGGTTGTTCACACTCCCAAAGCAGAATGTAGTCCTTGTTCGGGCCATTAACTCTCATTAAGAAGAGGCCTCCATGATCTGCTCCTTCCAAGTTTGAGTGGTTATTTACTCCTATGATGGTATGTTCACCTTGGGTGAGTTACCTACTCTGCTGCATATATCCGCTACCCTGAAAGTCCACTTAGAGAACCTCCAAACACATGAGACCTACCCTCTGATGGACATCGTGGAGCAAGCATCCTCTCTGGGGGTGGCATTCTCTGTAGCCGAGGCTGTCCTGAGCCCTGTGCTTAAGATCTGGCAGCCCTTCACATTCTGCCAGTCATCCCCCCCACTGAATGGACCTCAAGTATGCAGTCCTTATGGGGGCCTCTCTGGGTTTCAGAGTAGCCCTCAATGGAGGCACAAGGAGATTCAGACATCCCACCAGATAATGAGTCAGAGAGGCAAGAAGCAGGTGGCTACTCTAAAAATATGTCAGGCCAGCTATGTAGCTCTGACAGCTCGTTTTGGTCATGCACTTTTTGATAAGCTCACTGACTTGTTTCCTCTGCTCCAAGCTGATAGCCAGACTGAAGTCAGGACCCTACAAGACCTGGGATGTTCGCTGTCAAAGCACCAGCAGCAGACCGCTCTGGACTTAGGTAAGTCATGTGTCCATGCAACGGCCGCATCAGCATCCATGCACTGAAGGACCTAGCTGCATCTTTTAACTTTTACTCTAAGAGACCTAGCACAAGTTAGAGGATATGCCTTTTCTGGGCACTGACTGCTTTAGCCATGGGGTGGAGTATCAGCTTACTTGCATTAAGAAGTCCAGGTGTCACCCTAGGTCCAGTGGTATAGTCCCAGCAGACTAAGCAGCCACCTAAGCCCAAAAAGTGTTAAAAGGTCTACCAGACCCAGCAGCGGCAGAGACAGCAGTACCATTTGATGAAGCTCAAGTGTGGTGGTCAGGCTCAGAAAGAGGGGATCATGGTGTGTCCAGAGGCCAGTCCTCTGGAACCCCCTCTGTGGGCAAAGTGATGGGTTTTTGGGTACCATTTCCCCTCCAGCACCATCACTAATGCAGCTCCTGATCTGGAATTGTCTCTTTTGCTTCCTTCTGTAGTGGTCTGACATCACATCAGACAAGTGGGTGCTGGAAAGTGGTGGGTTTGGGTCTTTCTCTTGAGTTCAAGACTTTTGCCATACTGACTTCGGGTGCCTAGGGAGTCCGTTGGAGTCCATGGTTCCGAGGACATCCTTGCCACACTGCAGAGCAATATAACTCAGCTCTTAGAGCGTGGTGTTACCAAGGTTGCCCTGAATGCCCTGGCCTCACAGGTCTAAGTGTCTCTTTACTTTTTAGTGGCAAAATAAACTGGGGGCTGGCACCCCATTTTAGACAAGCACAGTCTGAACAAGTTCATCCTCAGGAAGAAGTTTTGTATCAGCACAGTTAACCAGATCATACTGTCTCTGGAGCCATGGGCATGGTTTTCTTCCCTGGATCTCCAGGATACTTTCTTTCACATCCCCATCTGTCCATCCCACAGGCTGTACCTCAGGTTCTTTGTGGGAGGACTACTGTACCATTTTTTCCCCATTAAATATGCTTCATTGAAAAAAATATGCATTTTCTGATTTTTGACAGGACAGTATAACAAATCAGACAGAACCATACTAAACAAACATATCACTAACAACTATTTCCGGCACCCCACCATCCCGGAGTATGACACTGGTACAGTTAATTGCAGAGGGAGTGACCATCCTGGACTGATTCAGCTAAATTATGATGGGAGACTATTATACCTGAGAAAAATGTCACACCTTCGGCTAGTCACTAACTGAGTCAGTGGATAACAGGGCATATGAAGTTGTCTACCTACTCTTAAAGGTGTTTATATCTGTATATGAAGAGTGCCTGTCTGGCTCTCTACATTTAAGGTCTGCAAAATCTATTGATGCCACTCTCATCAAGTTGGGGTGAGGTCATCTAACTACTGCCTTAATATCACAAGTTTGGCAGTGATAGCTATCAAAGCCATATACATCTTCCAAGAGTCAAAAACTTGGTTTTGATAAAGTCCCACCCAACAAATTTCTGAGTTAAAGGCATCTTCAAGCCCTAAGAGAAGGTCCAATTGGCTCTTGATAGATTCCCAGAAAGGGATCACCTTGACACAATCCCATAAAATTTGTTTTAAGTTTGCCCTCACCTAGATCACACCTAGAACATGTAAGGGAAGCTAATTTCCCCATAATGTGGAACTTCTGAGGCATAAAATACATATTGTGCAAAACCTTGAACTGCAATAATCTGTATCTAGCCTTTTATGTATTTATGTATCATGGTCCATACGGACTACCATTATTTAGGAGTCTAATTCACTGTAAGGGCTTCTTGCCAGTAATAGTAAATACCTTGAAATCTTATAGGGTCCAGAGTCTGAAAGGAATTGTATAAGTCTGAGGTAGAGTGGGGCTGGCTCGAAATGAGGACTAAATCCTCCAGATCTTCCCTGCTTTTCGTTTCCCAGGAACTTGGACCCATATGAGCAACAACTGAGTGGGTCAATTGTTTAAACTTAAAACTAGATGTCCTGCTTATATTCTGTCGGTCTTGAAGCATCTGAAAGGTAATAAGCCTGTCTTCTATTACGAGGGACCCTATAGTTGAAAGCTGTATCTGAGGCCAAAAATTAAAGGAACTAGGGTGCTGATTAAACCAAAAATTAGGGTACCCAAGTATTGGTTGAATAATATCATGTAACAGGTTCAAACCCAAATATGAGGTAATCTGAAAGTGAGCTTTGAGGGACCAAACAAATCGGGGTTTGTTTAAGAGCAGCAGATAATAAGGAGGGTTTGATAAAGGAAAGACTTCTGATCTGTCAGCCCACCACCCAATAAAGGTCTCTCTCTCTCTCTATACAAAGCCAATAGGGAACGTAGACTAGATCCACCTCCCTGTTTTCTGATCTTCCCTATTGCAAATACTTACTTCCATGTAATGCTCTATAAACTGGGTAGCCATAATCCCCCCATCTGTTTAGGGACCGTAAGTTTAAAGTAGGACCATCTCACTACCTTGCCCTGCCAGATAAAATCATTAATTAAGTGTTGTAGCCTTAAGAATCAAGGTTTGGGTAAGAATATGTTCAGCATACCTAGGGTGGTAAAGCAGCCTATGGAGAAGGTTCATTTTAACAATGTTGATACAGCCTCATAGAGTCATAGGGAAGGCCGACCACCTATGGAGATCCAGTCTGATAGTTCTCAGAAGGGGATCCAGAATGTTTTTAGTCAATTCCAAGGGATGCCGTGTAATTTTAATACCAAGGTATGTTAGCATGTGGGGTTCCCAAAGTAGGACCATTTCAGTAATGTCTTTTTTACAAATGATACGATTCAGTGGTAAAGCCTTTGTTTTCCCCAGGTTCAGTTTGAAGGCCGAAATTTCAGTCATTTTTTTCATTTCCTCTAGTGCCTCCAGGATAGAGGCTATGGGGTGTTTTACATGTAGGAGTAAGTCATCAGTGCACACAGAAACTTTATAGCTGGTGCCACCCATAGAGATCCCTTTGATATGGGGATTGTTTTGTAAACAATGTGCCAGTGGTTCTAGGTACAATGGACATCCCTGCCTCGTTCCTCTCTCCAGAGGGATGTTGGCCAAGAGGATCCCATGGTGCCATATACAAGCGATAGGGCAATGACAGAGAATTTTAACCCAAGTAACAAACTCTTCTGGGAATCCAAACTTTTTAAGAACCTCAAATAATTAAGGCCAGGATACTTGGTCAAAGGCCTTTTCCGCATCCAGTGAGACCAAGGTCGCAGTGACCCTGCTTCCTCTGGATGCGGAGACCAAGTGATGAAGCTTACGTAGGTGGTCACTTGAGACCCTTCCCCCATACAGCCCACCTGTTCCACTCCTATTAATCCATCCCAGACTTTTAGGATTTGATTAGCCAGAATCTTGGCCAAAATGTTGAAGTTTGTATTTATGAGGGAAATTGGTCTATAGCTTCCTGCAAAGAACTGATTCCTGCAGGGCTTGAGGAGAAGAGTAATTCAAGCCTCTTACATAGAGCTATCAGACAAACCCCTTAGAAAGTGTAATTATACAATGACAAGAAAGAATCCTGGATTCTGGCTGGTCAGTCTGAGACTGGACCCATGATGTTATCCCAGTACAACATCACGGGTCTAGTCTCCACACTGTGAACCTCTTGACTGATTGTTTGCATCTTCTTTTAAGAAACAAAAATATTTTTCCACACTAAAACATCTTTAAAATTAACTTTTTTATTCTGTATAACAACAAGCCATTGTATAATAGCTATAATGCCCTCCAGGGTGTATGTCATGCTGGGATAACGTCATTTCTTAGGTGTTGGATGCACTCAGCCTGCGGCCTCATGACCAACCACCTGAGGCGTGATGTTATTTTTTTTTTATTTTATTTATTTTAGTTGCTTAACCAGGTATAGCACACTAAGCTGGCAGCTTTTTTACAGGAGCGACCTGGGAGCACAAGGAGGTTAAGTGACTTGCTCAGGACCACACAGTATGCAAGCGGAAGCTGTGGGATTCAAACACAGGTCTGGTCTGCTGGATGTCACCAGATTTGCAGCTCAGAGCCTTAGACCACTGTGCTATACTGCCTCCACCCAGCACGACACACACCCTGTTGTGCATTATTGCTTAATTGAACACTTTAGCTAAAATGGGGGCAAGCTCAGTATTACATACTTTATAAAAATTAGTGGGGAATCTGTCCAGCTCTGGGACTATCCAGGTTGAGCTGATTAATGGCTGATTTGACCTCCCCAAGGGAGACTGCTCCCTTAAGTAGTTCTTTTTGCTGATCTGTCAATGATAGAGTTCAGCTTGTTGGAGGTACTCAGCAATCTTCTGTAAAATTACAAAAGTCTCATTGCTTATCTTTATAAAGGGTCCCATAAAAACTTCTAAAGACTTTGGCTATTTCTCTAGGTTTAGTAGCAAAGGTCATGCTTGTGCCTACTCTCAGCCCCTTCACTATCCTTGATGCCTCTTGCTGCTGTACCTGAAGCGCCAACATTTTCTCAGCCTGGTACCCATGTTCTACATATTTGACCTTAGCTGTGAAGATGGCAAGTTCCACTTTGTCACTTAACAGAAACACATATTGTGCATGAAGGCAGTTAAGAGTGAGCCAAGTATGCTCAGGGTGTCAGGCTTGAGTAGTTTCTCCATCTCCTGAATCCTGCCCAACAAGCTTTCTAGTTTCTCAGATCATTGCCTGTGGCATCTGGTAGCCAATTGAATACATTCCCCCCATTTAGAGCATTTCGCTGCACTCCACAAAACATCTATGGTATCCACCATGCCCAAATTGTATTAAAATAATTGCTGAATGTACTTTTTCAGTATCTGACTGTTGCACCCCCATACGTTATCCCATTCATCTCTACACCTTACATTATGTTTCATGCAGACCAGGACATGATCAGAAATTACTAGCGGGCTACTTTCACAAGAAAGTAAGCCAGTGATACTTTCTTTTTTTTTTGTTATATATTTGCTTGTGTGCCTTGCCTCCTTGGCAGGGGTGTCTCTATGGATCCCTTTTGAGTCAGCCCCAGTGGCACCGCACACTGTTCCTGATCTCCCCCCCTCACACTCTCTAATGTGCCAGTCACATTGCAGTGCCTCACTTCATTGTGGAAGACCATCAGGTAGTCAGGATCAGAGGGAGCACCCATGGGATCGTCTGGTGCAGTGCCGTTGGGGGTTGGCTTTCATGAGCGCCGGAAGAGTGGGGCTTTTTCCTTTGTTCTGGTTCCCCCCATGGCACGGGTGTGCAGTGACATCAGTGACACTGCCGTGTGCGCTTCCATGCATTGCACATCCAGTGTCGGCCCGCATCCACCCCACATCTTAAACCGCAGCATGCAGTGACCACCAGCCACTGCCAGGAGCCAGCACAGCTGCAATTGTCCCTCCCCACCCTCCCTGGGATAGGAGAGCAGTCCCTAGGATGCTCAAGCCTCCTCCACCTTGTCCGAGCCCCAGTGCCCCATTCCACTCCCGAACACAGGTCACCGGTGTGGCACAAGTTGAGGCGTCCAGCACCTCAGCCCACAGCACCACCGGGCCAGACCCAGTGATACTTTCTTAATTAATTGTAAAGTAATCTATTCTAGAAAATGTAACGTAGAAACATAGAACATACAAAGTGATGGCAGAAAAGGACCGCCAGGCCCACCCAGTCTGCCCAGTATGCCTAGCCAGCTGCTAGGACTTTTGGTATTTCCTACTGTGTCCCCCCCCAGCCATATCTAAAAGACATTGTAGCATGTAGCATGAGGAATGTAGTGAAAAGTGTACTGCTGGTCCGTGGGATGAAGCCAACTCCCCTGGTCTGTCAGTCCAACACTGTCCATTAACTCCCTAAAACCCCTTTGACTAGGAGATAGGCACCTTGTATTAAAACCTGGTTTGACTAAATCAGGTTGGTATGCCATATTCCATTTACTACCAGTTAGGTTGGGAAGGTGAGCAAAAGGAGCCAACTATGGTGCAAGACCTGTAAGAAAACTTGGGGTGTCTACATTTGGTCCATAGACTGTACCCAGCAGCACCTCACGAAGACCGAGTCAGCCATGCAAAAACAGGTATCGACCCTCCTGGTCTCAAATCTCCCTAATCAGCTGGAAAGCCACCTTGCGGGCAATTAAGATCGCAACTCCTCCCTTTTTACTACTATTTCCTGCACAAAAAACCTGGCCTACCCACTCCCTGCAGAGGTAGTGGGCCAGGTCCCTTTTCAAGTCAGTTTCCTGTAAGTAGGCAATCCTTGCATCTAGTTTCTTCAGATGCCTAAGAATGGCACACCTTTTACATTTTTCATGGGCCCCCTTAGTATTCCATGTAATGAAATCATAAATGCTACCCATTAAACAATAATCCAAGAAAAATATCTGGTCTGTTGTCTACAGTTTACTATTGAGAAATAACCCCCCATGTCATACTTCAGAATATCCCCCTCCCAAATCCCAACAAAATGAACGCTGGACAGTAGTACATTAAAAACTGTGGAAAACATAGAACACTGAAATGCTTCTCTCTTCCTGCACCCCAGTCCCAGGGACCACAACTCCAGATCCTTTCAGTCAGCTATGGTCATAGCCCAGCTGACAACAGCTGCTCCCACCCCCTTAGGTGGGCCCCCCAGCAGGATGACAAGGCTTTAAACTGCTTCAGGAGGGGCAGAGAGTAAGGTCAGGATGTGATCCTAGGAAAAGCATGCCATCAAGACCTCCCCCCATCCGGGGGTAATGCCCCAATTCATGCATCAGCCAATATTGTTAAGATGCAACAGTAACAATGACTGTAACTGACCGATAAAATAGCAAGTTATATAAAGAAAACAACCCCCATAAGTAGCCGCAGTCCACTTGGGATTATCTTAGTTCATGTATAGTGCCCCTTAGAGATAGTTAGTATGAGGGCATGATGGAATGGTAGACCCCCACATGAATGAAGTGCCAAGCAAAGTTCACTGAGCCTGAGTCACTAACATGCTGTGCCTTTCTTGATCAAAAAATGAGTCCCTCCAACCCAGTTCTGAGATGGATTTTATAATTAACCAGGTCTGGAATCAGGATCCACAGGTTAGAATGGTGCAGTCCATCGAGCTGGCATGTTGAGTCCAAACAGCATAGACAGAGTATGTGGTAAAAGCAGTCAAGCCACCATACAGTCCTCTTCCTATAATGCACAGGCAGGGTGTACGCCATGCTACATTGGGGAACATTGGTTACCAAAGAGATCCAAGCCCAGGCAGCACCGTACATTTAAAGGGGATGTGAAATGCTCTGTGCAGCACAAAGGGAGCTAAAATGCTATAAGTTCATGCCAGGCTTCTGTTGAGGGAGCCAGTTTAAAAACTGCATACCAAATTAAAGAAGTTAAAACAGGCAGCATAGTGTACTTTAGGGATACACACAGTACACAAACTCCCTCCGATAGTTTCATATACAATAATCCCAGAAGCAGATAGATTCAGATAGTGTAACAAGACATGTCTTTCTCGAGAAATACGGGACAGAATTATAGCATTGTTTTAGAGCTTGCCACAATACTGAGACTGCCTTGGTGAGGTTAGCAAACTTTATAAATAGGGCAGTTGATGATTGTCTCTTTTAAACACAAACTGCACCAACACCTTCTCGCCACAGGTACCTGTGCCTACCCCCGCTAAAATCCCACCTCAAGTCAGTAATCCCATTTCCAAAGTCTGTACTTATATACTAGCACTTTCTAACCAAGTCACTGTTCCACTGGGTAACCCTGACCCTGTACTTCACTTACCCCTCGTGATACCCCATTGCTGCCCCACCCCACCCCACCTCACCTCACCTCTCTTTCCTACCCCACCCCCTTCCTATACCCACCCCTTCCTCTTACCTTATCTCTCCATCTTCTCTCCCTTCTCCTCCATCTGTGTACTCTACTGATTTTTTGTCTCTCCTTGATGAGGGCATACATTGTACAATGCCTCAGTATAGTGTAACCATGTACTTTATCTGTATTGTTGTACCATAACATGTATTTGTATATCTACCACCAAACAACTCTGTATCTGAATCTTTATGTATCACACTGTACTTGCTACCTGACGTGGAACCAGTTAATGAGCATCCACTCACTGGTGTTATCCAAGATTTCAGTAAATAAAAAAATAAAATAAAATACTGGCTTTATGCTAGTGGACCTCACCAAGGCATTTGATCTTGTGAACTATGATGTGCTTCTTAATTCACTGTCCCAAATAAATTTTTTTGGGGGGATGTGCTTAAATGTTTTAAGAATTATTTACGTGATAGGACTCATAAGACTTTGATTGATGGGTTTTATTCGGAAGATGGTCATATTAAGCGTGGAGTGCCACAGGGTTCGATATTTGGCCCCTTATTATTTACACTTTTTGTCAGTACTGTCCCGGAAATCTGTACGTACACTGAATTTATGCTTTACACAGACGATGCAGTTCTGTTTTATAAAAGCAACAGTGCTTCATTACTTTTTGACAAGCTCTGGAGTGATTTCAGTTGACTACACTCTTGGTTCTCCTCATGTGGCCTAGTCCTTAACCCCAAAGACACAAAATCTATGGTCTTTTCTGGTACAGGAAGGGCTGCAGACTTTGAATTTGTGCTTAAAGATAACGATGGCAACCAGGTTTAAAGAGTAACTGGGTTTATTATCTCAGTGTAACTCTTGACAGTCACCTGTCTTTTGAAAATGATAGAAGCCAGTTGATTAAAAAATTACGTCATAGGCTTGGCATGCTATACCGACTAAAACATTTTTAATACCTAAAATAAGGGTAATGTTAGTTAATATTTTTTTTCTCCCATTAATAAACTATGGCTAGCTAGTCAACTTGTCTACTTCTATAAAAATTCTAGGAAGGTTAAGGATTACGTACCACAGCATTACTCGTTTTGTCACTGGGCTCGCAAAGATGACTTAACATTGTGACCTCTATAAGGCTTTAAATTGGCTTTCACTAGATGATAGATTCAACAGTAAGGTTTTGATATTGTTACATAGGTGCTTCAGAGCTTTTTGAAGACTTGCATCCATTGTAGCGTGCCATTAATTTAAGAATAACCTACAATATTAATAGTGACAAGGTGGTTGTCTAGGCGTGTCTTGAATATATCCACGCTACTACTGGCCACCACTTTGAAAGGAAGTTCATTCCATATCTTGGTCACCCTAACTGAGAACCACTGTTTCCTTTTTTTTTTTATTTAAAATCGTTCACCCTCTAGCTGCGTGGGGAGAGGGGGGACCTCTGGTATTATACACCTGATCCCTGAATATGAGGCCTAGTTGTTCCCATGGTATCATATCGGTTAGTGCCCTGTAGATCATGCTTATGTCCCCCCTTAGCCTACGATATTCCAGGGAATATAGACCTAGCAACTTGAGTCTGTTGTAATAATCCATCCCCCTGACCTCCTTTATCCGATGGGTGGCTCTCCTCTGCACCCTCTCGATTGCCCTTATCTCACCTTTACCTCCATGTGCCCAAAACTATGCACAGTACTCGATGTGGGGCCTCACCAAGGAGGTATACAGGGGTAGCATGACCTCCCTGTTTCTACACATTATGTGCTTGTTTATACAGTGTAGTACACTACTAGCTTTTTTGATGACAAGGTTGCAATGCAATTTAGGGCTAAGGTCGCTGCTAACTCTGATGCCGAGATCTCTCTTATCCTGTACTACTCTTAATGCCCCCTCCCCCAAAGAAGTACTGTGCCTGGGTACTGTTATTCCCAAAATGCATAACTGTGCATTTGTCGATATTAAAGGTTAGTTTCTTAATTTTTGCCCAGTATTCAAGTTCCCCCAGAGCTGTTTATTGCTCTATAAAATTCACTTGGGTAATTCGCCCAATGGTACTGTCTCCCTATTCCAGTGGTCTGTTAATAGATGCAGTACCAGATACACCATGGGGCACTCCTTTCAAATTCTGTCATGCCCCACAGGGACTCGATCGTATGTGCTAAACTCCCTTTTTTCCCTTTAGGTACTTGTAACTAATCCCGGGTTGCCCCTGAAAAAGGGACTGTCATGGTCTCAGTGGGCCTACCTGGTCACCAAAATTTAAATAAAATAAGAAAATAAGATAAACTTTCCCTTTATATGGAGAGCTAAACTTCTCAGTAGTTTGCCCCTATCATTAGTTCAGTGTCTGACTGAGTCCATATTTAAAAATAACTTAAAACATTTCTTACTCAATATAAGTGTCTATAAATGTTTAGAATGCCCTGTTTTATATACCTTTGTATATGTTTTTACTGTTTTCGTTTTGTTGTATTTGTTAAATGTTAATCACTGGACATTTGTGAAGATGGGCAATTTTGCTCACTTGCCTTTCCAATATAAAATAAATGAAGTGAAATGAAATGAAAGGTTAGGTAAAGTTGTTCCAGCAGTCATCCTTTGCAGTATTTCACTATATGCAGCAGGGTCAGAAAACACAAGAACATATTCTCTCAATATACCGAGGCCTTCAGGAGGGTTTAAAAAGGTCCAGATACAGTTGTGTCAATTCTTGCTTAGCTTGATCTGCATTTTGGAGCACTTTCTGACCTCCCTCTGTATTAACGATGAGTTAAGCGGGATACCGGATATGAAATTTTATCTGAGCTGTTAAGAGCTTTGCTGTAATAGAGTGATACGCTGCCTGTTTTTCCTGCACTTGTTGGGAGAGTTCTTGGAAAATATAGAGCTTCTTACCTTCCTATAGAACGTCTTTAGTTTTGTGGGCTTTATTTAATATATGCACCTTGTGAGGGAAGTTAAATTATTTGAAAATGACTTGCCCCAGACACTCTCCCTCAGCTGACATGGGGCGCATAGCTCTGTACGTCCTCTTGATGACATAAGATGGGCCATTAAGTGATGGTCCAGTGATTTTAGTGCAGAGTTTCTCTACAAATAGGATTGTGTCTCCACTCTCAGCTGTCTCCGGTAGATGACGATGACCAGATTATTGTGTCGACTCCTACCCTCCTGGTCTTCTAGATGCTCTTCCATCTTGGACAATTTTCTCCTTAGTTGGACAATCTCTGGGTCCACTCTTCCACTGAACTGATGTAGGCTTTGGTGTCACCGACCCACCTGGTGAGCTCCTCAAGTGCTGGATGGATCACTTTAATATCATTGGAGAGGTCTAAGATGGTCTCCTTGAGTGGGATGAGTTCTTTTAAGAATCTCTCCACGGTTAGGGTTTCTGAGATTTGACCACTGGAGTTGGCTGGTGAGGCACTCTGGAAGGAACGCTTGTGTCCCTGTTCTTGCTCTGGCAGAGGAAGTGGCATATGCTGCAGATCCGTAGAATCTCCCTCCATTACAATATTTGCTGCAATGACTAATCAGGTGTTTTTGCTGAATGCCTTATAAATAATAGTTAATGCATTTTGGGTAGGCTAACCCAGAGTTAAATAGAACATTTAATTAGTTGTCTTGATGGTACAGAGCAGAACACTTGAGCATGTGCTACAGTAGCTCAAATGCATCATGTGACTCACGGGTACTGTAACGGTTTAAGATCATATCATTCAGTCTGTCCTCAGCACTCAGGGTATTCACCAAGTGTCTGTCTGTCGTAGTGGCCCACCTCAGGTGCAGAGGTGCCAGAGTATACCTGTACCTGAATGACTGGCTCATCACATGTATCCCGAGGGAAACAGTGAAGCGATTAAGGGATCTAGCCCTTTAGACCTTCTGGTAAAGTCAGAACTGGTCCACAAGCAGTGTTGTTGGACTCCCTCCAACTCAGGGCTCACTTAACTGTGGACAGGGTGGAGTATCTTACCTCCTTTTCCTGACTATTTCAGGTTGGGCAATCATGCCTGCCCATGGAATCTGTACTGCTGTTGGTGTTCATGGCAGCCTTTACCTGTATGTTCTGTTGGTTCCTCTAGTCCATGTGCCCCCACCAGTGGGAGTTTGGGGACCAGAGTTGTCAGCATCACAGTGACCTAGACCAGCCACTTTGGGAGACGCAGCTGATATAGGATGCCATCAGATGGTGGCCATGCTTGCGGAACCTTGTGGATGAAATTCTGTTTGTCTGCCCAGAGCCATCCCTTGCCCTGACCATTGATGTGTCTCAAGAGGAATGGGGGGCTCACATCAGATCACAGAGTCCACAAGTTCTGGTTACCAGGTGAGACCCAGCAGCACGTCAACCTGCTGGAGCTCTTGTCAGTGTGGCTGGCACTGACAGAGTTTGCTGTGCTGATTGGGGGTCAGGTCATACAAGATAGCATGACAGCTGTGTTCTACCTGAACAAGCAAGGTGGGACACTCTCCTTTCCGTGTGTCAGAAGGCACTCTGTATTGGTCCCTGGTATGCAGCCTGCAGGCAAATCGCCTTCCAGTGCATGCAGCAGGGGAGGACATCGAGTTGGTGGATGCTCTCAGACAAGTGGGAGAGACATCTCACAAGTGGTCCTTGCACCAGGATACGGTGACACAGTTGTTCACTAGGTGGAGCACACCTCTGTTGGACCTGTTTGCCTCCTGGGAGAACAGAAAGCTGGGGCTCTTCTGTGCCCACACTCTTCAGATGGGAACGCAGATGGGGATGCCTTTTGCTGGGCCTTGGCCTCTAGCCTTCTGTATGCCTTTCCTCCCCTTCCCTTGATTCACAAGGTGGTACTCAAAGTACACAGAGATCATGCAAACCTGATCCTGTACCTCCAGACTGGCCCAGACAGTTCTGGTACCAGGATTTTCTCAGCCTCAACAGCAGATCCTTGTGGTGGCTTATTCTGTGCCTGGATCTGTTGCCTAGATAGGTCAGAGTAGTCAGGCATCCAGACCTTCAGTTCCTGTACCTGTCAGCCTGGTACTTGAGTGGGTAGAGTTCCAGGCTTTGGGCCATTCAGACGATGTTCCCCATGTACTGGAGGCAACCTGTAAGGAGTCGACTAGTAAAACGTACTCATTCAAGTGGAAGAGGGTCTTGCTCTGGTGTACAAGCAAGGAGATTGAACTTCCTACCTGTCCAGTGACACTGATCATCGACTACCTGTGGTCCCTGTCTCCATCAAGGTTACAAGCCACATCCCTTGAGGTGCACCTGGTAGCAATTTCTGCATACTGGGTGTGGGACACTATTTCAATGGTGACCCAGGAGAAAGTGGTAGGGCACTTTTTCAAAGACCTAGATCACCTGTCCTCTAGCCCGAGAGCCTCTGTCACCATCAATCTTACTACTGGTGCTTGTTGAACTGATTGGTAATCTATACAAGCTGATTCACAAGTGTTAAAATGTCACACTTACCATGGAAAACTGCATTTCTAGTTGCTATCATCTTGGCTAGATAGGTGAACGAGACTCAGATGCTGTCAGAGGAGTCACCATATTTGGTCTTCCATGAGGACAAGGTAGTCCAACCACTTTCTCTTTTTCCCCAACGCAAAGTTCCTGCCTAAGGTTTTCTCAGAGTTCCACCGTAACCAAGTTTTGTATCTCCCAGTCTACTTCAGATTCTGAACATGTGCTCTATATCCTTTTAGGATGAGGCTCTCCAGCTGTTCATGACATACACTGAAGCCATTTCTGGCAGACTGACAGCTAAACAGATGATTGGCTGATGAATAACCTCCTGCATCAATCTGTGCTACAGGTTGGCTAGTAGGGGAGCCTCCCAAGGGGTTGAAGGCTCATTCCACCAGACATATTGCTGCCTTAGTTGCTACTTCCAGGTACATCCCAGTTGAGGAGATCTGCAGTTGGTCCAGTGCACATAAATTCATATCCCACTACAGCATTGATGTGTTCAGTCATTGTGCTGCTGTGTTTGGGGCCTCTGTCCTCCAGTATCTCTTCTCCAAATAGTTGGAGTGTGTGCCTTGCCCCTCCCAGAGGACTGCTAGGGATTTGCCATAGTGTGCATAGTGAACTGAATCCAGGTTTGTAGAACAGAGGCTACTTACCTGTAACCATAGTTCTACTACTAATAATATTCTTTTCACATCCATAAGACCCACCCAACCTCCCCAGGCAAGTAGTGCATGGATCCCTGCTTCCAGCATGCAATATCTGATGTTGCAATGGGCAGAGCTGGAGGACGACACCACAGGTTGTAGTAGTAGTAAAAATCTTTATTTTTAGACAGGAAATAGATAGAGTTTCACATCATTAGGACCGAAGTCCTATTTACAAGATGGTCCTGTGAGTGGATTTGTTACATCAAATAAAAAAGTTTGTGGGTAAGCTGTACATGCCAGTTTAACATATTTGCGTACATTTGTGCAAGCTATAAAATATGGTCCTAAGTTTTCCATAATCACTGATGTTCTCATATCTCTCTCACACACACACAAACACACTCACTCACTCACTCACTCACTCTGTCTGTCTGTCTCTCTCTCTCTCTCTCACACACTTGTTTTATACCAGGCCTGCAGTCCCTTCCTTTTGAACACTAATCACCCCTTTCTTCCCCAAGTTTGGCATTGTTCTCCCATTGCCTACAGTCACCCAGCTTCAAATCTCACTTATGTAGTGATCCTATGATGAGAGAATTTAAGAACCAAAGGATAACAGTCTGCAGTGAACTTTATTAGCTGTTTGTTTATATTCATCATTATCCAAAATGCAGATTTAAGTGTATGATGTAGACTCCTACTGTTCTGTTTAAATATCTGAAAAAATAAAATAGAAAGCTGGCTTGATAGAACAGCTGTGACAGTTGCTGAGTGCTATGCCAGAGCCACAGATACTTCACCTGAGCCAAGAACGCTGCATCAGGCTAGTTGAAGGGACCGGAGTGCCTCGGTCCCGGTGGATGTTATCGCTTCTTCATGGTGGGAGGGCGATGCTTCCACAGCACCAGCAGTGCCTTGGCACCCACAGGTGGTGTTGGGAGTCATGGAGAGCATGTATGTGTGTTTGTGGGGGCAGGCATACAATGTCACAGTGTTTGGTGTGCCAGCACCAAGGATGTCTAAACATCATCATTATTGGAGTGTTTGGGGGGAAAATAAGAAATATTGCCCTGTATTGGGCAGATCTGCCACCACATTCATTAAAGGCCTTCTTCATCTGCCCTCTTGGTATTTTAAAGTATGTATGTATATATTTATTTATTATTTACGCAGAAGCATAGGTAAAATAAAAACAAACTGGGCAATTGTGGAATTAGTTCAAAACAGCTAAAAAAATAAGAAATGTTAAAGAAAAAAATAAATTATTTTTACTACCACTGTTATGGAAACCTAGATGCTTTCTCAAGAGTGTCAAATCCTCCCTAGAGACAGACCATATATAGTAAGGATTTAAAGACACAGTAACCCCACAGAATAATGAACTGGGAGAGAGCTACAGTGAAGTTTTATATATTGCAATAAGTGATTTAATATTGTTTAAAAGACACAACTTTAAAAACTTCTGAGAAAAAGACACTTTTGGAAAACAGATCCTGTATAGTGTTAAGTATTATTATTGAATGATTTTACACTCATTTTTAGTTCTTCGTCCAGAGGCTTCCATTACTGTGATAGGAAAGGCCGAAGGAGAGATGGTACCGAGACAAGATTTTCAGATTTAGAAGACAGGAATAAAACTCCTATCCTCTCCCTCTCCTTCCTCCTATTCCTCTCTGCAACAGTGTTTCCTATTCCCTTTCTATTCCATCTAAGAAATCTACTGTTGGTCAAGCTGCCTTCTCACATCACTTTACTAAACTCTGGTCCACCCTTCCACTGTTAGTCCACTCTGCCTCTTCTCCCTTCACCCTTAAGTCTCTTATTCGTGACTTTTCCACTCCCATCTCCAACTGTCCATGATCTCTACATCTTTGCTCTCTTTCCCCTAATTCATATTGTCCTGCCATTTTGCCCCCTCCATGCCTGTAGGGGTAATTTCCACTTGCCCATTCCAACTCAATTTTATCTACTTCATGCACCTGTTGCACTCTTATGAATTGCAATGCTTATGATTATGCTCCTTTTTGATGTACTGTATTTTAAATGACTATTATTTTTGTAATGCTGTTAATTACTATTTATTCTTTCTCATCTTGTACTGTTTTTCATACCCCTCCTTCCAGGACACATCTGGGAACATTACACAATATTTTAAGATACATTGGTTTATGTCCTCGGATAAGAGTGTGGTCTGACAAATACAGCTCACAAGACAGCCCTTCCTCCTGAGGAAGAGAAGGTCCCCTAAGACACTCAATCCCCCCTCCCCCGGCCCTCCGATGACTCAAGCTGGTTCCCGAACCTGGCTAGTTGGCATCGCGAGTGGTAGTGGCTAGTTTGTCCATTTCTGGTGTTGAGAAAATGCTTAGCTATGTTGATGACACGTCTGTATTTTTCAGTATCCACATTTGTGGCAGCCTGGTGGCTGAGGTAGAAGCCACCTGACATTGGTTTCATATGGTTAGAAGCTATGGGTCAGTCTGTCTCCCAAATTCTGTGTTTTTTTTTTTTTTTGTAACCCATACTGTACACAGCAGGCGGGGGTGGTAAAGGGATCCAGTTTTTCTCTGCACACAAAATACACCAATTTCTTGGCAGGTTCTCCTGGATCTTGCTTGATTGGTTGGAAAAGGTGGTAACAAAGTTAAATTGACTTGTTTAACCCTGCACCCTATAGTACTCCTGTAACATGTGGTCTGCTGAGTCTCACCCTCAGTTTCAATTAACTACTTCCTTGTCTACCTACCTTACCCTTGCTAATGCACATGTATGAATTACTCAGCTATGTACCTACACTGTGAACTGTAATCTTGCCAATCTGTTGTTTCTGCCTTGTGTTTTAGGTTGTGTGAAAAAAGGGCCTTGGCTCAACAAACTTACCTGGTAAACAGATGAATCGGTGCTTCCCTCATAGTGGCAATTACTCCATTTTTGACCTCCTCCTCCTCCTCCTCCAGTATCTGCTGACTGTAACCCATCTCAATAAGGCACTGAGTTAGAACCTCTGCCGTGACAGAATCCTCCATTTTACTGCAGTTAGGTCTAAGTCTGAGGTACTGACGTTTGGGAAAATTGATAGTGTGGTAGGGGAGAGAAGTACAGGCCAACAGCACAGTTTTCTTGTGTGTGGGTTTACAGAACTGTTACCATAACCATGATCACCGTTTTTTAATAATAAGCAAAATGGAAATATCAAACTGGCTTCCGGTCACTAGAAATGTCAAATAATAACTTTTGTCCAAACAATTGTAAAAAAAAAAAAACATTGTTTTTTTTAGACTGCCCCATCACACTGTCACTATATTGTCAATAAAATCTCTAGAACTCATTGTTTAGAAGTGGATTATAATCTGCATTGCATGTTACTTTATTCTCCTGAAGACTCAAATACAAATTAGCGAAATTGGTGCAAAAGTTGCCCTCATTTATGTTCCACTAATTTGTAAAAATTGATCTTCCATTAATAAGATCGAGTTCAACTCCAGGACATACATTGCAATTTGTAGCAACAATATTGTAGGAGGCAGTGTTTCAGGATCCCTTTGATTTATGAAATGTCCAAGGGCAGATGTGCCCTCCTCATGGGGTGTGTTGTTGTTTGTTTATTTTATTTTAGTCTTTGGTAACCGGGTAAGGCCCACTAGCCACAGGTGCCTGTTTTCAGGGGCGGCCTGGGAGCACTGGGTGGTTAAGTGACTTGCTCAGAGTCACACAGTATGCAAATGGAGGGTCGTGAGAATCAAACCAAGGTCTGATCTGTTGGATGTACCAAGCTCGTTCACAGCTTGTTACTCTAACCTCTATGCTATACTGCCAGCCCCAGTTGTAGAGGGATTTTACATGGAATGTCACCACACACTGTCGCTCCTGAACTTGGAAATTCTCCAACACTCCCTGTATGTCCCCAGTGTCCCAAATATAAGATGATAAATTGCGCACTAAGTCTCAATGTGCTGATAAATAAACCAGGGTAATGTTGCCGTAAGGGAGCACCCCATCCCCCAAGATGATGGGTGTACCGGGAATTTGGAAAGAGTTCTTTGTACTTTAGGTATCTCATAAATTTTAGGCCAGAGGGGAAATCAGTAATAAGAAAATCTCTCGTTTTCTTGGAAATCACATTATTTTGTAATGCATTTTCAATATATGTGTCAATCATTTTCTTTAAAGGGGAACTAAAGTCAAAATTTACAAAAAAATGTGCATAGCCTTTTGATTTGTTGGTGTAGTCCTAGTGTGTCCCTCCATGTGTTTGTAGTGAAGAGTTTTTTTTATTTTTTTATTTGCCTCCTGGTTTTATGGCCTCTGTGGATCACCCTGTTCACATTTTATGACTCTTCATTTTTCCTACAATGCTTCCTGGGCCATTCATTCAGAAACCACTTTTTTTTTTCAAGTTTGCAGTAGTGGAGCTGTGATTTTAAGTTAACTCTCCTTGTCCGGGAGATAACAAATACCTGATTGAAAACTGAGTGGACTTTTCTGTAAGGAAATAGCTGGTGTCTTCACTAATCATACTATTGGTGACCTGGAGTGATTTGTGTGCATTTTTATGGTTGTGTATAGCTTAATAAAATTAAAAGCTTTAAAAACAAAACATTCACTCCTGGTGGCTAGACCTAGACACATACCTAGAGAATGCTACATTTGGATTAGAAAGAGCTATTTAGTTGAAGCAAAAACATAGGCTCTTACCAAGAGATTGCTGCTGCAGCAGTTATTATGCTCTGAATCAGTGGTCGAGGACACATCACTGTCACATGGGACAGGAGGCATTGTAGGAAAAAGAACAGCCATAAAAATTAGGAACATGGAGATCCCCGTGGGCCATAAAACTAGCAATCAAATAAAAAAAAAACGCCTTACAACAAACAAAGGGAAGGACACACTAAGACTACACCTACAAATTAAAACACTCTGCACAACATTTTTTTTTTGCTAATTTTGACTTTATTTCTCATTTAAGGGTAGTGTCAGGTCATGTGACATTGTAGTTAAAAATTTGGATTCCTGCCTGGTGACACACACGAAACAAACATTTAAGAATGATAGAAAAAGACTACAAGTCCATCAGGTTAATCCTGACGCTCCATTATATATATTTCTTAATTAGTGTTCTGCAAAGTAATCTGCCATGTCCAGGACCTTGCTACTGCCCCTAGTGTCTTTGATCATAATGGCCCCTTTACTTTTCAGTTTTTTCCACAGCCAGTCTCTCTTCAGTGGGCATATTTACAAAGGATGGTATTTTATTCTGTGCATCAGGAATTTACAATTCTGATTGCAGGCTCTTAGAAAACTACTCACTGTTACATTCATAGGGGGCAGTATTCAGATAGTGTATTACAAGTCTGAAATTCAGATGTAATGATTTCCTGAGTCTCATCAGGCTACCCAGTCACAGAAGGTGCAGGACAACACATTTCCGATGTCGTGAGGAAGCACTTTAGGTTCTGAAGTCTTGCAAATTAAGGCACTCAATAATTAATGCTTTCAAATTGATTGGGATTGTTTGTGGGTGCAAAGCCAAGTCCTTTGTTCAGTGATTTTAAGTCTGCTTTCTGAAAGTGGATCACTTGAAAGATTGATCACATTATTGCTGCCTGTTAATAGTGATTCCTTTGGTGCTGCTGACATCTTAGTTGTTTTCCTCTGCTGCTGCCATGATTTGCCCATCCCACCCCTACTTACGTGCCTTCTTCCAAGTGGAATCTTATAATACATGAGCTATGAAGTAGAGAGGGGTAGGAATGGGGGTGGGGATGATAACAGGTCCAATAAGAACATTGATTGGGAGTCAGTGTCACTCCCACCAGAGCTGATGTCCGATCTTACAGCAGAATCCTTTTTTTTCTGACTCCAGTTACTGTGCACTGTTAGATTTCTTCTTTCAGTCAAAAAACTTAATTATTAACATAATCCGCCTCATCTTTCTAAATTCTCTTCATTTGTAGGTCTTGATTTATGTGTTGGGTTTTGAGATGCTAGTGCTAGCGTAACCCCCCTATAAGTTGGGGTTTACTATAATGTCTTCCTGGGCTTCTTAATACCCACTGTCAGGCTGGTGTCCAATATTAAGCAATGCTATCTATTTGTGAGTGCCCTAGTGAGCCTCTGTGCCTGTCTCTTTAAGAAAATGGCAATCTTTGTTTAGAAATTAGTCTGGGCTGGGTCCGAGTAATAAAGGCTTACGACCGGCAAGACAGTCTGTTATTCTGTTCTATTCTGCAGTCGCTACTTGCACAGAGGGAGCTCTCTTAGGAACTGTGATTATTTACTGTTTAATTGTTGTTATAGAAAAGATAGAGACATTTGTCTAACCTGCTTTTATTGCAGCTCGAACAGATGGATGGGAGCCACCATGTTAGGTTCTGGACTTCCAGTATTTGGACCAATCGAACCACTAGGGACCTAAAATGGAGACTGCCCCCAGGGATCTTGTGGGAAGGAAATTCTGTATTTTTTGTAGTTTTAACTGTTGCTGCCTAAACTGGCCTGGAGGGGGAGCCCATACTGTGACTGACAGTTCCCTCAGCCAATAGAACCTTTTGGATTCCAAAGGAAATAGTCAGAACTGCCTGAAGCAGTGTATCAGTTAGACTTGGAAGTTGAAGAGTGAACAGCTCAAGCTTTCAAGCAGCTGCTCCCAGAAGGAGCGTAGAGGAATCAGTGGGAAGAGGCTTGCCGGTCTGCCTGCCACATTCTCCTGCCTGTGAGCTGCCCATTGCAGAAGTTGAACCTTTCCGATTGCTGGCTTAGATCTGCAGCAGAAGCAAGAAGAAGTTTGTTATTGCGACTTGGGATTTGGACCGAAGCCTTGCTCCAGAAGCGATCGATCTGTCTGATGAGAGAAATGGCTTTGAAGAGAAAGGTTTGCGTAGAGCAGCTGTAATTTGCAACCCATCTATATCCGAACTGTGGCTTAGAGAAGTAATTGATTTAAATGTGCTGAATGTGTTTTGTGGGTTGCAATTTGGTTCCCCACAGCAGAATCTTGTATGCCAGATGGAGGCTTCACCAGCAGAGGATCACAGACTGTTGCAGAACTGTTCATCCTGCCTGGGCCCTGCCGTCTCAGCCTAGGCCACTACTCCCACTTTAGACACCATCTCAGCAAAAGACTCGCTTGGGAATTTGGCCCCCTGCTCAATACCATTGAACAGGTAGCAACCACCCGGAGGTGAGTCATGTCGGCCCTGCTTCTCCTGGCCTTCCAGATCAACACCTTGAGATCTTCATCTAGCCTGTCCTGCATCCAGGTTCTGGTAGCATGAATACAATTCAGGGTAGCTCCCTGCAACAACAGCCATGATCAGTGTGTACCCTCTAATTTTTTGTTTTGGGTTATTGCAAAGGACTGAGCCATCTGGGTCAGGATTACAAATATTTGGGTTGTATGCATGTTAACTGTTTTCTTTCAAGGGCCCCAATGGCAGCTGCAACGCCGTCCACCCCGGGCAGCGCTTTAGTCTAGCCTGCATGACATACTGGGTACCCAGGGTTGTGGAACTGTTTGAAAGGGATTTACAGTGCATGTTTAATCAACCTGAATTTAATCAGAGTGCCAGTCATTCTTGTTCATTTCCCTGAAATAAACCTGATTGTCTTTTTTCATGTTTAACTTGGCTAATGTGCATATTATTAGTTGGGTTATATTGGTAATATTGCATTGTTGATCTTTTTTCCAGGGGGTCTCAAGGGCAGGTACAGTAGATCCAGCCCTGGTGGTAAGTGAAAGGGGCACGAGCATATTATTGTTAATGTTATCTATTGAATGTGAATGTACAATTGTGTTACTGTTTAGGCCACTAGAAGGGTTGGTTGGTGGTTATAGAGTCCTGGAGGGCTATACCAAAGCAGTTAAGCTACCCCAATACCATTCCTCCGGGTGGAGGCACCTGTTCACAGAACTCTGGCCCCTCAACCTGTGTACTGCCATACATGCAGGGGAAGTAACCCTTAGAATAGCACTGCCTAGGGGTTACACTAAGATTTTGTATACAGTACCCCTTAAACCCAGCTGAGTGCACAAGGTACTGTATGTAGAATTGCTGCTTTATTCTTCAGTTCATCTGTGACATCTTTCTGGATAACTTTTTTTTTTTTTTTTATACTTCTTTTATTTCATCTCAACTTTTGTCCGTCTTATTTACTTTTACATTTCAATATATGAAATTTTCATTATATTCAACATTTTAAAACATTTAATATAACACTTAATTGTAACTTGGCTTCTGGATAACTCTTGAATCATCCAGGATACCCATAATCAACAATGCAAAGTACATTATCATATGTCCTTCCGCTTATTAAGGAAAACAGGTCTGTCCTGTCCTAAGGCAGGATTCTTCATGTTGGGTACCCTGCTGACCTACAGATAGGCCTTCAGGGGAACCTGCAGGCAAAACAATCTGTGTGCCTTTTATGCTGTTTTTTCAGAGCTAGTGATGGCATCTTTGATGGTAACTGCTTTAACCTGTGCAGAGTCTGTGGCTGGCACTACACTTTCTTGTGTGGCTAGATTACCCACCTCCTCAATCAGGGTTCCAGCCCAGTCATGTCTGATTTCAGGGAATAGTCCATTCCAATAATGGTAAAAGACACATCATAGCAATGAACTGGAATGAGAACTCACTCAGCACAATTTAACATGCCAAAAAATACAATTTTCATTGTTATGTGTGGTTAAACAAAGTGCCTGTGTCCCCACCAAAATGTTAGAGTGCCCACTGACCCTTTCTGCAAGGTAGGCAAGTTAGAGCTGCATGCTGCCCACCTATAGAACCTCTGTCTGCTTATTTTACTCTTTTTCTCACTGGCTCTTCATTTTCTTTTTAGGCTGTTACGCCCTTCCCACTTAAGTGATGTGCTTTTTGTATGCCGCCTAGCACCTTCCTCTTCAGGACATTGCTTGGAACCATGGAAAAAGCACACCACAGTAGCTCAAGAAATAAAACGAAGGGCCAGAGAGGAAAAAGAATGAAATAGATGGTCAGAGGATCTGTAGGTGTGGCAACATGCAGATGTGACCACTTGACCCTGAGGAAGGGATCAGTAGGCATACCAAAACATGGGTGGGGACAGAGGACTTCTGTTAACAACACCAGATAGAGGCTGGCCTGGAGGTGCTGGAGGTTGAGGCGCTGGTCGCTACACCTCGCACCACACCAGTGACCTGAGTTCGGGAATGAGCTTGTGCTGCCGGGGGTCAGCGCATCCAGAGGACTGCTCTCCTCTCTTGAGGAGGGAGGGTTTGCCATCCCGCTTGTTGATCACCCTCTGGAGTCAGCCAGGGGGAGATGCGAGACAGGAGACATGTCACCAACGTACTTCATCGGTGGGGGGGGGGGACAGGAGTAAAACTGGAGGAAAAAGGAACTGGCAGGCTTCATGATGGCCACGGCAGCGTCCCATTCCAGCCCCCGATGTCTGGATTTCGCTCCAGGGGTGGGGAAAACCAGTGCTCCTTCACCTCGGCCCTGCCACAGGGGGGAAACCTGTGGGGGATTTAGGGGTGATGGATGGGGGAACGGTGCAGTCAGAGACTGAGTCCCCAGTGGGAGTGACCGGAGACGCTTGCCAGGCTCCACAGGAGGATAAAAATATAATGGAAAAACAAAAATAACACCAGATTTAAAAAAAAAAAACATTTTTTTGAATGTTAAATTGAGGTGAGTGAACTGTCATTCATATACACTACTGTGTTTACCCACTTCCTGCCTTAAAGAGGTAGCGTCTGATCTTTGGGGATATCTCTTTCGTCAGGTAACACCAATAGAACTTAGCCGCCAGGCACTAGGATTCCACGGAAGCTTTTCCCAAGCAGTCTGCCAGGGGCCATCCATGCTGTCATCGCACATCAACATCCCCTACACTATGTAAGCATGGGAGCCCCTCTCCCTCCTCGGTCTTTTCCAATTTTTGATCTGCTTGCAGAGGTCTCTGCAGAAGCTTCGCCTTCAGTTGAACTGCCTTTTTGCTGCTTTCTTTTTTATCAACTTTATCTACTTATTCTTTCTAGTTTCTCTGTCGGTGTTCATGGCGAGAAGAAGGTTTCCTTGTCAAGATGTCCACTACACTGGTGTTTGCAGCCTTGGGCCTCACTTCAGCTGTCTCTTCTGCTTAGCCTGCCAGCACTCGTTTCTTCTTCGATGGGCTGGCAGGCCCTGGGGCCTGATAGTAGCCTCCGAGGACCCTCCATCACTGAGCATGGATGGTACACCAGTGCCACTCTTTCGAGGGGCACTGTTTTCTTCTTCACTCCTCTGGGAGTTTGGTGTTGGTGGCTTTGGCCCCGATGCCCTCCGCTGTCCAGGCCTTTGCTTTTTCTGGGCCCCATGACAGCACTTTCCACCAGTGTCCCTGGTCAGAGTAGGTTCATTGGCTGTAGTCCAGTCAAACTCCATGCTGCCTGTGCGCCTGGCGTTTCTCCAGGTTAGTAGGCATTTGATACCTCGGGTTGCTCTGGATGGCCAACCCATCGACTGAGCCTGGCTACATGCTCCCTTCGCTGATTCCTACATAATGACTATGCTTTTTCTGTCTGTCAACCTCAGGGTCTGTGGCTCCCAGGCCACTTGACCCCTGCCCTACCTCTGCACCCCATAGATGCTTCAGGGTCAGGAGGCGTTGGGTGCCTTGGGTCGCCCTCAACAGGCAAACTGTCAGTGGAGCCAGGCTATGTGCACTCTCCATCAATCCCTGCATCAGTGACAATGCCCTTCCATCTGTGGCTTCCAGGCCACTTGCCAACTGCCCCACCTCTGCGCACGCTGATGCTTCCAGGCCGGCAGGCATTAGGTACCCTGGGTCACCTTCTGTGGGCAACCCATCAACAGAGCTGGGCCAATCAACTCCTCTGTCAATCCCTGCATCAACGACAATGCCTTCTCATATGTTGACCTACGGGTTTGTGGCTTCTAGTCCACTCACCCTCTGCCCAGCCTCTGCATCTGTTGATGTTTCTGGGCTAGTAAGCGTTGGGTGCCTTGTGTTGCCCTCGATGGGCAACCCATCGATGGAGCCGGGCTCTGTACCTCCTCCATCGATCCCTGCATCGATGATGATGCCCTTCCATCTGTCGACCTATGGGTTCATGGCTTCCTGGCCACTTGTACTTTACCCTGCATCTGCACCAGTCAATGTTTCCAGGCAGGCATTGTGTGTTTCAGGTCACCCTCAATGGGTGCCCCCTCGATGGAGTTGGGCTGTGTGCCCCCTCCGTCGACCCCTGTGTTAATGAAGATGACTTTTCTGTCCATTAGCTTACAGATTTCTGCCTTCCGGGCCACTCGTCCCCTGCATCGCCCCTGCACCCGTTGATGTTTCTGGGATGGCAGGCATTGGGTGCCTAAGGTCGCCCTCAACAAGCAGCCCATCAACAGAGCAGGGCTAGGTGCCCCATCTGTCAATTCTTGCATTGTTGATGATGCCTTTTCTGTCCATTGACCTACAGGGTTGTGACTTTCAAGCCATTCAATCTCTGCCCTGGCTGTGCACACCTGGATGTTCCCTGGCCGGGTGTCGAGTGCCTTGTGTCACCCTTGATGGGCAACCCGTCAACAGAGCCGGGCTTTGCACCCCCTCCGTTGATTCCTGTGTCAATGACGATGCCTTTCCTGTCCGTCGACCTACAGGTTCACAGACTCCCAGCCAGTCAAACCCCACCCCCGCCTCTGCATTCGACAATGCTTCTGGACTGGCAAGCATTGGGTTCCTTGGGTTGTCCTGCACTGGCTACCCTCTATCGGAGCCAGGCCTTACACCTCTCCATCAATCTCTGTGTCGTTGATGAGACTTTTTCCATGTCGACCTATGGGTCTGTCACCCCCAGACCAGTTTTATTCTGCTCCGCCTCTGTGCCCAACAAGGTTTGCGAGACGGCAGGCTTTGGGTACCTTGGATTACCATTGACATGGCCCCCAGTGTCATCGACGGGGCTCTTCCTGATTCTCAACTGAAGTCCAGTTCTTATGTACATTTCCTACCAATTTTGGGTTAATTTCATGGTCTGGTTCCTGCTCACCTGTGCCAATGGGAGGATTGATGGTTTCATCACTGTCTAGGTCCATGGACCCTGTCTTCTGCCAGGTGTAGATGACCTTCAGGATGTCGGCCCCGTTCTCAGTAGCGCCATCTTCGAGGAGACAAGCCATCATGGTTTCACCCTCCCTGAGGATGACGAGGAGGACATCGTGGTTGTGGATCCTCTATGAATGGTCCACAGTTCTCACCCAGGAGTGAGTACTTGGTCAGGCGTATACCCAGCTCCCCTCCTGTAGCTCCACCACCTCCTCTTTACGACAGCACAAAAATACAGGTCTGTCACCAGAGGTTCCAGCCAGAGGAGGTCAATATCACCAAAAGGCTGTAAAGTCTTTCCTCCTCAGCTTTTTGCTTGGCAGGGTGTCGCTGCGGCAACCTGTCACATGCCGCTCTGGTATCAGCTATATTCAGGAGAGCTATCAAATTCTTTTAGGCCTCTCAGGGGTTGTCACACTATGCACCCCAGCCAGAAACTGACTTGACGTGCTCAGGGCTGCCCACAACAGGTTGAGGGCGTCGTACCACAGTGTTCACCAGACTTGATACTCTTTACCACACAGCCCTAAGATTTATCTCTGGAGCGCTGTATTCTATACACCATTGCTCCCTTTACTACTTGTAGAGATGAGCGAAGTGGCCTCAGTTTGCTCATGCGGGCTGCTTGAGTAAAAGCGGTTTGGGGGCCTCCGTGAGTGCAAAGCAGAGTACTTCGCATCACAATGGGTAACACGAAGTCCATTGAAAACAATGACTTCACGTTATTCCGCCTTCCCCAAACCACTGCTCCACAAAAATTAAGGTGAAGTACATTGAAAACAAAGTACTCCGCCTCACTTCACCTTGTTTTAAGCTCCAAAGGCGGATTTTGCAGTGATTCGTTAAATTGCAGGTCACATGGGCTCTAGATTGTTCTGCACAGCCTCAGTTTGGAGTAGTGTGTGTAGGAAGCTTTTGGAGACTGTCTGCTCTGAGAGCTCTGTGCAATTCAACCCTTCTAAAAGCTGTTAAAAAAGTATTTTTGAGTCATTTTTTTTTTTGCTTAAACTTTAGTTCATGATTGTAGGAAACCCTCTTGTGCTCATATCATCGAGCATTTATTGTTTGTGTGTGGATTTTGAACGTTAATGTACAACATTCAGTCTGTGTACTGAGAGACAGTGGAAATGCACTTTGGGGTGGGGTGTATCTGTGGTGTACGTAGACTTAAGTAGGAGAAATAAGGAGTTCTTTGTTTTCTGGTTATATTTTTATTGTATTACTGACTGTGTTAATGTACACACAGTAATATTTTCAGTAACTGTTGAAATTTTTTTGCTGATTGTGTGTGTTGTGGTCTGGAGGACCTGGTGCAGCAGTGCATAATTTCAGGTTGTTTAAAAAACGTTGCATATTACTGAAGTTTTCAATTTGCTACGCATTACTTGTAGACAAATTGTGTGTGTGTGTGTGTGTGTGTGTGTGTGCAGTGTGTGTGACATCATATAATACACCTTTTGTTGTGCCATAGTGTATTTGCAGGCGCAGCAGTGTGAACCTGCTTTCCACTGCAGCTGCGTGATTTTGTACTGCCATTGTGGTGTGTTTTCTTGGTTTTGCACTGCTGTAATCTGCAGTCAGTGCTCCCCCCCACCACTGGCAAAAGGTATTTTTTTCCAGATTGGATTGTTTGTGACTTGAGGGCACCACTGGTTAGTTAAGGTATTGTTGAATGTGTTGTGACTTTGCATCTGTATCTGTTGTTGAAGCCACAGTTGTATTTTTGACTTCACATCCAGCTTCTCTCCCCGGCCTACCCAAAGTGATGCGTTCAAAATCTGAATTTGTTTAGAATATTCTTGTTGATCCCCCAAAATGCCCGCAAAGAGACGTGCAAGCAAAGCTGTTTCTCGCCATGGCACTGCTGCCAGTGGTGAGATTGTCTGTGGGCGTGGTAGTACGCAGTCACAGACATGCATTGCTGATGTGAGGAAAGGTATTTCTCCTTCAGTGTTTTTTTTTACAGCGCAATCAGTAGCTTCACTCATAGTTGAAGGAGATGATGATGTTCCAGCTGGTGGAGTTAGCGCAGTTGCTGGTGGTGGTATGAGTATTGCTGCCTCAAGTTCCACTTCTGACCAGTTTACTGTGTCCCAAAATATAGTGGAGTGTCAAGCAGTGACAGTGTAGATGATGTTATACTCCCCAGTAACATCCCCGTAACTGAACATGAGGATTCTGATCGTCATGTCAACAATAGCACACAGTGTCACATTTCTTTCACTGCTGTTCAAGTCACGCATTTGTCATGCAGTGATTTACAGTGTGGTGCAAAAATTTCGGGTGGTGGTGGTGCTGCTGATGATGATGTTGCTGTGGTTGTAACATGCAGTCCACATGCCAGCATCCAAGCAGAAGATGTGGATGATGTTGATGAATATGATGATGATGTCAGTGACCCCCTATTGGGAACTGGAGAAAAAGAAACTCAAGGTGGCTGTGTCTGGGTCTGTTTGCATTCCCCCCCCCCCATAAAAAGTTGTGATTTACTAGTTTTAGTTGATGATGACCACCCAGTAGTAATGATAGGTAGTTGTGGTGTCAGTTGAAGTCCAAGTGTGTCCTGCCTGAAAAATCATGTAGCACACCCCCCACTTCATGGCTTGAAAAAACAGAGTCCAATAAGCAGCATCGGGGGGACATGTTAAAACTAGAGTATCACAATCCCTTGTTTGAGAATTTTTTGTGCAACATGTAAATGAGTCAGTTAAAGTCTACCAGCTTTGTGAGGTGCATGTGAGTTGAGGTAAAAAGGGGAGCCATCTGGGAACAGGGGGGACAGCATACACATCTTAAGAACAGGCACATTGCACTGTGGACCCAGCACAAGATGGCAGCTAATACCTGTACCCCAGTGGGGCGTTCACCCTCGTCATCAACCATAACGAGCATGTTATCCCCTTCCATAACCGTAACATCAAACAGAAAATTAAATGTGGGCAGTAGTGATGAAATAACAGCAGAGGATTACTACAGGCATGATGAGGTGGAGGACCTGAATGATTTTGAAATCTTGTCCAGTGGCGGAGAGAGTAGCTGTTTTGGTGGTGGTGGTGCTGGTCAATGCTGTATGTCTAGTGCAAGTGGTATATCAACCCCTGTTAGTAAATGTGGGAAAATAGCTGCATTTTTGGGTTTGTTATCACCTATGCAACCGTCTTCATCACACGTCCACATTCCACCCCCTGTGATTCGCAGAGCAGAACCATTTGTCATTATACCCCATGTAAAACATTTAATTCAGACAACGTTACAGTGTTTATGCACATAAGCTGAAGTACCCACCCAATCATACAGTGTCACATGAACTTAATGTTACTGTAGCTGAAATGCTGGCAGTTGATCTTTTGCCCTTTTCCTTTGTGGAGAATTCTGGTTTCTGGTGGTTTGCTGCACGTGCCTGTCCAAAATGGAAAGTCCCATCCAGGACATGTTTTTCTAACCGTGCTGTCCCCGAGTTGTTCCGCATTGTGTCCGACTCAGTAAGACATGCCCTTCAACATTCCTCCTCTCCATTCATCCATTTAAGTATGGATATGTGGATAAGTGGCAAAACAGCAGGGAGTTCATACTTGTGTATAACTGCACACTGGGTGCAGGTTCTGGGGGTTGTTTGTGCTGTTGGTAGTGTGAATAATCAGTGTAGTAAGGTGGAGTGTCATGGTAGCAATCTTCCAGGAATTCGACAGCATGCAACAATTGCTATGCGCAATGTGACCTGTTCACACACTGGTGAAAACATGTTTGACATGGCACTGACTGAAACAGACAAGTGGCTGAACCCCCTGTCCCTGAGAGCTGGGTTCGTAGCAAGTGACAATGGGTCAAATGTGGTGAAATGCATCATGAATGGTGGCTTTTTTTTCGGGTTCCATGCATGGCCCTTTGCTTAAATCTTGTTGTGCAGGAGTTTCTGCAGCATCCTGATATAAAGGAAATGCTGACAGTTGCACACTGTATCTGTTCTCTTTTTTCATGCTCTGCAAAAGCCCGTGGCCAGCTTCGGCACTTGCAGTTCCAAAACAGCCTCCCTCAGCACCGCTTGAAACTGGAAATTGTCACCCAGTGGAACTCCACTTTATACATGGCAGAGAGGGCTGTATGAATAGCACAAAGCCATCTCAGAATATCTTGTGATGCACACTAGCTGTGATAGTTCTGGGGCCTCCATGTCTATGACGACTGAACAGTGGCACCTCATGGACTCTCTAATAACAATCCTGAGGCCTTTTGAACATGCTATACAGGCAGTGAGTGGTGTGTCTGCCTCCATTAGCCAATCAATTCCACTGCTACAGGTGCTGAGGCAGACATTGGTGAATTTACAGCATAGCTTTGATGTTGCCGGACACAGTTCTAGCAGTGTGTTGCTGAAACACATGGTGAAAGTATTTAGCCTCATTCGTCACATCTTGAGCAGTCGGCGTAGTGACAGCTTTGCATTGGCAACAATGCTGGACCCATGATACAAATGTGGAATTGCCTCAGTACCGGAGGACAGGCCTGAACAGGTAAAAACTGTCAGTGGGCAACTGATGTAGTTGGTTCATGGGGCACAGAAGTCACGTGCCAAGGTCAGCAAACCTCAGCAGCATAATCAGGCTGAAGGTGAACCTGGAGGAGTAGTATCAAGCATATCCTATAAGGGGAAGGGGACTGCAGTTCCAGGTGTTCTGTCATCAACAGCGGTTGGCGTTAACCCACTTTGGTAGGCTTTGTCCCAAGTGGAGATCTGTGACATAAATGATTCTGGAGAAGCGGATGATGCATCAAACAATAGACTTAGAGCAGCACAATGAATGGTTGAGTCATATGTATCTGAAAGCAGGCATCTGACAATCACTGATGATCCCCGTTTATACTGGAGTGGAAAGGTCAGTGAATGGCCAGAGCTGACTGCTGTGGCACTGAAGTACCTGACATGCCCACCCTCCAGTGTGAGTGTCGAGAGGGTATTCAGCTCAGCAGGTGAAATAGCTCAGGATCATCATACAGACCTCTGTCCTGCAAATGTCAGTTTGCTGACATTCATAAAAATGAATGAGAGGCACATACCAGCTCAGCCTGCAACCTCAGTATTCGTACCCCGGCATAGTCGTGGTTTGGCTGATGCTGTAGAAAGGGACCATCCTGGTGGCAGTGGCAGCATAAAACGGCCTACCACTGATGTAGATGATAACACAATGGAGAAAGAATTTCCCAGTGGTCAGAATTCAGACATAGAAGACTGTGAGGGAAGTTTTCTTTATGAGGATGATGATGAGGTTAATGTTGGCAGGTTTTAACTTAAGTGGTTAAAAGGCTGTCGCATTTCTTATATGATACATGTTTTCTTTTTCATAAAGTTAAATCAGTGTCCAACTCATAGTGACTCAAATTCCATATGTCACGTCACATTTATAACACAGAGCACAGTATATCCTGGCCCCTGGACTACCACCACCATAACACCGCTGTTACCTGTTTGCCACTGCCAACATAGGGATTGTGACCATGTGTCCCCCTGGACTGCCACCCATCTAACACCATAAGAGATAAGACCACTGTTCACAACTGGCAGCATAGGGAATGTGACCATGTGTCCCCTTGGAACATCATAAGAGATAAGACCGCTGTTCGCAACTGCCACCACCACCACCACCACCAGATGCAGGAAGATGTGTGGGAATGTCAGCATGTGCCTCAGCTATGACCACCAGTCCACCGCCACCTACCACCACCATTGTGACAATGTTTTCCATTACATGTCCTGACCATGCCAAGGCAGAGAGAATCGAACAGGAAACCTCACCCATCAGCCACAGGCACAAGGCTTCTTACTATTAAAAACTATAAAGTGAGTATGTGTACTAATGTTTTTCATGTTATTCAACTTCCTTTATCTGTGTGTTTTGTTTTCTGTTGCTTTTCTGAGCTGCAATGGTCAAACACATACGGTCAACTTATTTTGTTTTTTACAGGTTAACAACAAATGACTCTCCTTCTCTGAAGGTCTGTGTTAATGGAACAACAGCAGTACTGTCTACAGGAATCTATGGGATATCCATGTCCAGTCCATTCTGGTAAGTATATCAATTTTATTTCATTTGTTCCTTTTTTGTTTTTCATAACGGTGCAACAAATCCGACTGATGATTCATAAACTAGGTGACACTACGTCACAAAAATATTTCTGCAACATAGCATGCACTATATTCCAAATATGCAGCTATGCAGCCATGACAGTGTTGAAAAAGTTGGACTCAGGTTGTGTTACTTCACAAGATGTGGTTTTAAAATGTAACTTAAGTTGAGACACAGGGACACTGACACAGTGTATTTGTTACACAGCCTGATACTAAATTTATTTGTGATCTGATGATTGCAGTGGGACAGCTTGCTATCTGTGTTAATCTGGATACCCGTGGTGAACAGCCATGGCTTAAACATAATGTCTTACTGCTGCAATCAAGTTGTAATAAGTCCTTCATTTCTTTTTTTAGGAAACTTCCAGATGCTTTGCTGTGTCATAGTTGCCTTATCCAAAGAACTTCTTCAACATCATCCCCCCCACCCCAGAGCAGACATGCAACAAGCAGAAGTTGTTTCAGTCGATGACCATGACCATCACTACTGGACTGGAGAAGGATGCAGATAAAATCTGTGAATAAGTAACCAAATATAAAACCATTAATGAGATCTACTTGCAAATATGCTCCCCCTCCCAAAAAAAAAAAATACTTACCTTAATTGACTTGCGAGCATTCCATTTCCAATTTCAACACCAACATTTCTCATCAAGCACTACAATGTGCACACCAACAGTATGTGACCTGTGATACAAAACAATACAATGAGTACATGTATATATATGTCAACCCCCACCTAGAAAATACACACACATATATATATATATATATATATATATATATATATATATATATATAGGCTGCTATTAGTGTACACACAAAGGGCACCTATCCATCCGGCTGAGGTGATGGCATCGCATTCACAGGAATCGCAGCATACTTTGGACAAGCAACAGTTTTCTCACGGTCATCATTTCTGATGGAACACTGAATGGATTCATGTCATGTTATCCCTCCTTCACACAGTTTGGCAAGACACTGTGCATCATGACATCATCATCACAGTATGTTAATTTTCTGGACACAAGACAATTGCATTTTGGAGATGCAGAAAATTTCTGGGGACTCTGTGTGACCACTGAACACATGTGTGACTGTGCAATAAATTCTGGGGGACTTTGCATGTGGTGTAAAGCTCCCATTTCACTGCGTCAGCACTTGGGAATTTTCTGGACACTAGACAGTTGCATTTTGTGTGTTGTGATTATGAGCACATAATGTCATAATTCAATTATAAATTAAAGCAGCAGTGCAACAGTGTGGTGAAAATTTTGACCTATACTTTTGTATGCTATTGCCAGCCACTAGTTACCTCCTGTCTTGTATGATACCCTTCTTTTTACAGTTTATGTCTGCTTTGGTACTTTTTATCATGTCTGAAAAAAATAAAAGGAGCACTCCTTTTAATATGGCTTGGACCAGGTTTTCATCAATATTTGCAGCTGTTTTTGTACAAATATTGTTTTGTGATGTCAGGAAACACTGCATGCTGCATAATTGTTAATTTTACTCACAACAGAAGTGATATATAAACAATTGATGGACAAAAACAATGGAAAATACTGATGAAGACCTGGTCTACACCATATTAAAAGGAGTACTCCTTTTATTATTTCGGACATGAAAAAAAGTACTAAAGCAGACTCAGTTACTGAAAAGAATGGCATCATACAAGTCAGGAGGTAAATAAAGTGGCAATGTAAAATAGGATGAAAAAGCATAGGTCAAAATTTTCACCAGATTGTTGCACTGCTGCATTAATGTCTATTTCAAAAAAGAAATATTTCTGGAGCCTCAGTAATGTTTACTTTGTGTCGGGACTCGTGAAATGTTTGTCAAAAAGCAGGACTGAGCAGTGCAGGCATGCTGTGCTAAACTGCATGTGTGCTATCAGTGTTTTTTCCTATGTGTGCAGACATTGTCCAGCTTCATGCAAACATATATATGATGTGACTTGTTGCTGTATGTAAAGACTAAAGATAAGAAAGAATATGTGACATATATTTTATTTGTACCATCAACACCGGTGCAATAAGTGATATGATATTTTTTCAGAGGTCTCGGGTCACTGTGCATCTCAGTCACTTACAGTGCACACACGATTTTGTAGAGATAATAGCACAAAAAACACATGCTGTCCTAAAAGTCATGTGTGCAGTATGTGACTAAGGTGCAATCTGGCCGGACACCTCTGAAAAAATACTTATCACTTAGTCCACTGATGATGATGGTGACAATAAAATACATGTTATATATTCTTAACTTTATTCTTTATACCATAAACACTGCAACATGTCAGCATATATATGTTTGCAAGAAGCTGGACAATGTCTGATGTCACACAGCCACAGGAAACAACACTGACTGCACACATACAATTTTGCACATTATACTTGCACTGCTCAGTTCTGCTTTTCCACAACCACTCCACAACCGAAAGTAAACATTACTGAGGCACCAGATTATAATAACAGGGCAATAAGGAGCATGTGTATATTTATGTGTAGGTATATATTTAAAGGGAAGCAGTCAGTAACAGGAGCTCCTGCCCCCTGCAAGGCTTACCCTCCGGTTAAGCCTTTGAAGTATGTTGCAGCATTTTTCTCGCATCGCAACATGCTTCATTTTAATAGAGAAAAGTCCATGACCCAGAAGTATGGCGGATGCTATGGGGGCTCCATTATGTGTAAAGGTGCGGCGACGCATCATGCGCTTTAATACAAAAGTATTGATGCGCAAGGTGCGTCACCGCACCTTTACACATAATGGAGCCCCCATAGTGTTTGCCATACTTCTGGGTTGCAGACTTTTTTCTATTAAAATAAAGTATGTTGCAGCGCGAGAAAAAACACTGCAACATACTTCAAAGGCTTAACCGGAGGGTATGCTTTGCAGGGGGCGGGAGCAGCTGTTGCTGACTGCTTCCCTTTAAACTACTACTGTGGCAGTGGCCTTCCCTCTGTCTGTTATTAAACATAAACAAAAGACAAAACACTACAGCGGTGGAGGAGGGGTGTTGGAAAAAAAAAGCTAATGGGGGATCCCCTGATGGTCCAGCAGCAGATGGTGCATCGACACAATCTGTAACTAGTGTTGCTCTGTATGCTCCAACTGCTGCTGGACAGCACCCACCCTCTCAGTATTCTCTTCCACAAAAGTCCTATCTCTGCCTGAGTTGCAGGCATTGTGGGGTCCACTGGTGGGGGAAATCCAGGTAGATGCGGTGGTAAGGTTGGTGCTTATGGCTGTACTGGAGCAACTGCTGCTGTGGCTTTCCTCCGGCAGTGACGAGGCACAACAGCAGTACCCTCTACCACTGCCACAGAATGGCCAGCAGGTGGAGGCCTGGCCCGTTCTGTGTCAGCCTGCCACTCCACCTTGTGGTAGTTCAACATATGGGTGCACTGGCCTCCGGTCCCTGGTTGTGTCCCCCGGGGGCCACAGCACAAGGCACAGGAGGGACAGATGCACTGCCAGCAGCATGTTCACAGACCTGGGGCTCCACCTGCTGCTGTGGAGGTGGTGCTGCTGGAGCTCCTGTAGCTGCCACTGGTGGTGGTGGTGGTGGACTTGTTGAATGTGGCACTGGTGCTGCTGCTTCTGGGGGGGGGATGACCAAACACTCTGGACTGGTGCAACACCACCCAGCTATGCCCCCCTCCCATGTGTGCGCACTGCTCCCCTTCTGCCACGGGCCACATACTGTTCCTGATCCTCCATTACAAACAAAAAAAAAACACTCCTTCCCTCTCCGACGAGTCCTGACTTCACACACACTTACACAACACAGGCACACACACACACAGTCACACATTCACACACCCAAACTTATAAAACAAAGAAATCAGTCACCAAAAAGAAAAAATGAACTGACAAAACAGCAAAACAGTATAAAAAAAAAATTAAACAATTAGCTTTTCAAAAAGCTTTTGGGTTTTGAATCTGATCAACTTTCAGAACAAGCAGCCAAGAACTCTCCTCTCCACAAAATGGTTCCTCTCTCTACCTCTGCAAAGGAGAAAGTGAAAGTATCTGCTTCTATGACTCACTTCCTTCCTGCCTGGCTAAAGCATGTGACTTACAGTACTGTAAGCCATGTGATGTATGGGGGGCTGCCTATATTGTTGCCATTCCGCCTTACTTTGCAATAAGGTGGAATGGCATTGCAAAGTCATAATAACAAAGTGACGTGAGCACTTTACAGTGGTCACTCCGTGTAACTCTGGCACAACGCGAAGTGGCCACTTCACATTCACTTCACCAGCGGAATTTAATTTCTCTGCATCTCTGCTCCATAGTGAGTTGGTCTTCCCTTAAATTCAGAAGGCAAAGAAATGTTGCCCTCTGGACCTTCCAGGCAGTCACTAAGAAGCTCCCACAGTGCATTTCAGATTGTTTACCCTATTGTACGATAGGTAGTTATGCTCTGAGAAGCTCCTCTTACATTTCTCTAACTATCCCCAAAGTCAAGTCACGCTTTGGCTGGGCCTCAATAAGTTATGTACTTCCTTAACTCTGGAATAAACTCCAAAAAAACATGAGAATTGCCTGCCATATTAATCTGTCAGCATTCAAATCACTATATGCACGTTCCGTTAAGGAGTCCTGCGATTGCTTTCCTTGATTTTTGGCTAAAGATATATTGACCTCAGGCAGTGTACCCTCTGTTTGGCCTCCACTGACACCCTCAATGTGATTTTTACTCATGCTTATCCTCCTCCCTCCTTTCTCCACCTTTAGTTGCCCCATGTAGACGTTGTCCTTCCCTGCTTGGTTGCCCACACTGCCTTGTTCTGCTGGTATGTTCAATGCATATATTGCTTTTTGACTGCTATCTATAAGTGTTCTCTTAGTGTACATATTTACAAATGCATCTTATTCTGTTATATGTAATGCCTTTATTTAAATGTCTGTAATATTATTCTGTGTTTGTTCATGTACCTGTCCAGGTCCATCTTGTAAATGAGTTTACTCTAAGGTGTTTCACTTGGTTAAATAAAGATGTTTGATTGATACCCCATTGGTCCCCGGTTAAGGAGTAGCAAAGGACATATCTCTGGGACAGGAGGCCCTAGGGTTTTACAACACTGGGCCTCAAGCTAGCCATATTCTTTTTTCTCATGGTTGAATATTAGCATACCATAAAGGTAACAGGTAAGGTGATGACACATGCCCTCCCTGAGGGGTCCCAGAGGCAGGGGTTGCTTAAGCTGCAGGAAGAGGCTGAGAATGTTGGTCACTACTTCCATATGGCTATATGTGACAAGGCATATGTTTCTGCTGGAATTACAGACATTGGCTTTGGTGGCTGGTGCTTTTCAGTAGCTCCTCAAGGTGGCTGCTGAGGGGCCCCTGGCGCTCTGTACCTGAGACTCCAGTCATCTTGTTGTCCTATGGACCTCTGGCAGGGCCACTTTGTCTTACTCAGCCCAGACATGGGCCCAAGCCTTTTCCTTTTTCAGGTCTTCCAAACTAACGTAAAGACTAGGTCTCGAGGTCACTATGCGGCCAGGGCCCCCACCCACCTTTGCTCCCCTGGAGCAGTGGAGAGCCAACACTTCAGTATATCCTGATCTGCCCTCAACACACAGAATGGCCACAGGATCTTTACTGATTCAGAATCACACCCCAGGACTGGGCTAAGGCTCTGCCTGTTCAGACTTGCTGGGTGGATCAGGGCATGTTGGGTTGTGCCAGGACCTCCTCAGTTTCATGGGTTCCTTAGTTGCAGCCTCTGCTACTGTTCCTCAGGTCAGGCCACATACAAGGCTTCTTCAGTGGACATTCTATGTCCAGCAGCCCAGCACTTTGGGACCTGGCTTGGCATTTGTCTGTCTTTCTCTTGATGAGCAAACCACCTTGGTAGAGACAGATCCCACTCCCCAATTTCTCAAAGGGGGTCTCATTTTCCATTTCTGCATCCCCACTAGTTCCTCACAGCAGCCACCCGGGTCTAGCCTGAAGGGGCACATCCTGACCCATTCCGAAATTCGGGAACCCTGGTCCCAGCTGATGGTCCACCTCTGAAGGAACATCCTAGTAATGAGGGCACACAGGCCAGAGATTTTCCTCCTTGGTCCTCCCATGGTATAGCCGGACACCACAGTGTAGTCTCTGGGGTCAACCAGTAGGAAGGGACATGCTCTTTTTTCCCTGTATTGGGAAGTGAGGGCTGGAGTGATACCGGCCTCTAGACCTCAGTCTAGCCTGGCACGATGCAGTGGAGGTGGTTGACTGCCTGGGCCCCCTTTCCTCCGCTGGAACCCCCTTTATTGCCTGTCTGGTGCACCAGATCCTGGGATTCTTCTTATTTCTGTCTGCCAAGGGCATTTAACATTCTCCTGTTGAGACATATCAGTGCTTCATGGGCCTGCTGAGTCTCATAATGTGACACACTGAGAGGTGATCAGTGTTTGGCTGGGGGCCATTTTCACTTGTATCCTCCCATCTGCCACCCCATCCAGGCTTGGGACCTGAATAATCCCTTGGAGAGGCTCAACCTGTCTTCTTCTGAGCCAGCTGTGACTTGCGAGCCTCGCTTTCTGTCTAGGCAGGCGGAATAAGTTTTAGTTACTTTTTCTTCTGCTAGAAGGTTTTCCTAGATGCAGGCTCCCATATGAGAGAGCTTTATTGAATCTTCAGCAGGGTCTAGGTAGCTTTTGCAAATCAAACCTGAGTTTTTCTTAGGGCAGTGTCTCAGTTCACTTTCTACCCACCACTCTGTCTCGCTGGGTATGATCCGGAGCATACTGTCCCAGGGGTGGCCTTTCTCCACACTCCAGAAGTGCTTAGTCATGTGTCTGACTATGCATATTGGTCTTAAGGTTTGCATGGATTCCTGCCATTTTCATTCTTTGTCATAGAAAGTATGGCAAAGACTTCGCTGGGGTTGTTGCATGGTCTTTACAACTTAGGTGTGATCACCATAATTGCCAGTACCAGGGAGGTGTCAGCAGCTGCTTTTTTCTGCTGTGACCACTTGATCAGCTCTCCATTCTTCCACCAAGCTACCAGTCTGGATGTTGCCTCCTGAAAGTGAGCAGGCTTTTCCAAGCCTTATTCCTCAGGCCTCAAATTTCCTAACTCCCAGACTGTGTCTTTATTGATTATTGCTTGGGATTCTGTTCTATAGGTGTGACCTGATGAAAGAGATATCCCTGAAGAAGACAGAACAGTTATGTAAGAACGTGCTGTAACAGTAGATCTTGGAGGGAATCTCTTTCATCAGGTCATGCCATCCCGCTCTCCATCCCCCCTTTACTCTCTGTTTGGTAGCTCCTGCCTTCTGTCTAGGCAGCTGGGCACTTCTCTCTCTTCAACCCCTCAGGGGAGGCCTTGCTCTTCAGGTCCCTGGGGGAAAAGACTGAGGAGGGAGTGGGGCCGCCCATGCTTATATAGTGTAGGGGACATCGACGTGCGATGTCAGCATGGGCTGCCCCTGGCAGACTGCTTGGGAAAAGTTTCCGTGGGATCCTAGCATCTGGTGGCTAAGTTCTACAGGTGTGACCTGATGAAAGAGATTCCCTCCAAGATGTACTGTTAAGGTAAGTTCTAAAGTAACTGTTCTGTGTTAAAAAAAGTTAATTTTTTTGTCATTGAAACTGAGTGTTTGCCCCTAGGTCACTTAAGGGCAAGGAAGCCATATATTTATTGTCAATTATTATAATAGTAGCAGTAGAAGCCATAACACAGAAATGGTTACAAGCCGCTCCCCTTACAGTGATGGCATGGGCTGATATAACTCAAATATAAAATATGGAATGAATTTCATAAGCAGTCCAACATAGATTGCCTGCCTCTACTAATAGATGGATCAGGTGTGACTTTAACTAATAGGAACTATCTGCTAGTGAGGAGTAAACAATATTTTGGTTCTTGAAGCTGCTCACTTTGGAACAGCTTATAAATACAGGCTAAGAGCCATTGCCTCAGCTTCAGATTCCTTCTTATTTTTATTTCTTCACATTTACCTTATTAACCCAGAACTGTGTAGACAGTGTGATTTACTTATCTTGTGTGATCTGCTTGGTCTTAGATATTTAAATTAATTAGGTGACTGTAGATATAGCTGATTAAGTCTTGTTATTCTTAATAACTTTTTATTGCTTATTTAAATTAAAGGTTGTACAGTTTAGCTTTTACCTTTTACTGGTTATGTATTATGTTATGTCTAAGAATGATAATAGGAGATGAGGTTTATGGTGAAATCAAGATATTCTGTACAAATCTTTTCTCCTTCAATAAAATATGTATAAAAAAAAAGAAACGGAGTGCCTGAATGCTACTGTATTTAATCTAGTGCTACAGAACAGTGCTGGATGAAAGCAGTGATTAAGCAATTCAACACAAGTGATGCCTAGAAAAATGGCTTTAAAGGATACCTAAACAACATTTTGACATCAAACTATTCAAAAATCTGACTCCGTAGGTGACTAAAGGAAATGCTGCTGTATTCATTAATGCTAAAACTACATTGACATAATTTAACTAAATGTGGTTCCAGAGCATTTGAAAATTGTAAAATCAGCCTTCCAAGTTCAAAAAAACTGTCTTACCTGCTTTCTAAAATGGCCGTCAAATCTGTTATGTGATGACATCACTGGAGTCAAAGTAAGAGAGATATATGTCTCTCTATAGTGCTAACTAGTTCTTATTTCTCTTTGAATAGAATTATTTCACCCAAATGGTCAAAACCATGTGCATTATTTTATATAATACACATGTTAGGCTATGGTTCTGTTTATTTTGTTTACTTTAACATGCTGAAAATGTGTTTTAATCCAACTGACTTTCTCTGTGGCAAACCACAGTGCAGTACACATTTTGAATAACCTGGTGGTCTAGTGGTTATGTGGATCCAGGATGTTACAATGTGGGTGCTGGGGTGGTGTGCATGCTTAATATGCACTTTTTAATATTTTTGTTAAACCTTTATATTTTCTGCTATTATTCTTTTCTAGTACGTTTTTGACAGAACCAACAAATGTAATTCATAGTTTGAATGTAAACATTTGTACAATCAATAAATCAGACTTCTTCAACAAAGTGAAATACTGCAGCAGCATAGTATATTACTGTGGGGGGAGGGGTTGCAGACACACTCTTCACCACCCCCTAGAACCACCACTTTTTTGTAGCAAAGTTCTTGTGCAGTCCAATGTTAGAGTTCATACTTTCTTGAAACTCAAATATATGGTTGTCTCGTCTTCTTTTTCCATGGGAAATAATAATAATGATCAGCATTTGTATAGTGTTTTTCATACACATTGCATCCCAAATAGCTTTACAAGCAATACTAGACTGGTAGTGAAGTGACTGAACGTGTAGTGGCAGTCATTTCATACATTAATATCCACACACAGCCTTGGACAATTGCATGAACTGGTTTTATAGGAAGGGGAATGTTGGCCAGGACAATGGGGTCAGGTAGTGATCAAGGTGCTGGCAGCCCCACATCTCATTTCTCACAGTAATCTGCTCATACTTCTCTACTTCTGCCTTCCTCCTTCCCTGAATATAGCAGTGCCTTGCAAGAGTGACCTTTTCAGCCCCCCTCTGGTATTCATTCTTCACTATTACTCCTCACACTAAAAACTGGTGAGCTCATCAGCCTTCTGCATCATGAATGCAAGTAGTACAGTCCCTGTTTTATTTTGACATATCAAATATAAACATATCGTTCCAGTATGTCAGGCTCTTAGCAGCAGAGAACAAGGGGAATGATTGGCTTTCCTATCCTTAAAAGATCTAAGCTACCTTTGATTAGGCACTATTAAATGATGGGTGCGCACATCATTAAGCACCTCATTTAATAATGCCTAATCATCGGTGGCTTAGATCTTATATGGGTAGGAAAGCCTATTTTTCCACTTGTGCCATGCTGCTATCAGCCTGGCTTACCAGAAGATCATGTTTATTATTAATATGTAAATATTACACGGGAGACTGTACCAAACACATTCATGAAGCGGAAGAGTAGTGAACTCAACAGTTTTTGGTGTGGGGAGCAGGTGAGAAGAATGAATGCCAGAGAGGAACTGAAGAGGCCATTCCAGCAGGGTACAGCTATATTCAGGTTAGTTGAAGACATGAAGGAGGACGCTGAGCAGATCACTGTGAGATCTGAAATGTGGGGCTGTCAGCATCATGGTCACTTCCTGACTGTGGATGAGAGAAGCAGCGATGACAAATACTCAGAGTGGCAGGGCTGCACCTAAACTGTTACTTGAATTCAGTGTAGGGAGATTACCCTTGGGTGGGGGGGATGTTGATGTTTGTTAGGACACTATTGAGGGAGTTGTGTATAGCTCATTCAAGATTTGGAAGGGTGGTAGCCAGCCAACTCATATTGTGGAGTAGAGCACAGAAGAGTACTGGAGAAGAATTGCTGGAAACTTTCTTGCAGGGTTCTGCAGATCACAGGTAAAGGAGTAGACTGACACTGGAAGTCAGGTGGATTCACTCAAGGTATTAGTATTCCTCTCCTGCTAATAACATTGTTATCCATTGTAACTGCAGCCCTTATGAGGGCATGAGCAGCAGTTTTTCTGGTGGGTCATTATGCTTCTTGCTTGCCCCTCCAGGAAGACCTAGTTGTTGGTTAATGAGGTGGGGAAAAAAACACAACAGGGAACTGTACATACTTCCTTCACTGTGCAGAAGGGTGGTGATCCACTCAATGTTTACTGTGGGAGCAGAAGTCAAACATTGAGAATGTGGACTGAAGAGTGATTTGGGAGGCATTTTTAACAGTGCCAGCTGATGATGCATATTGGTATAGGTGTGCACAACCCTCTGAGGTACAAGATTACAATCTGAGGAGTGATAATTCTCTTCATGAGACCGCAAGCTCATATGCGGCCCTGGGCAGTACTAAGGACAGGGTATGGATGGTAAGGTGTTCAACAGAAGGCAGGCTAGGTGCAGGGGGTTCAAATGGAAAAAGGAAGCCTTATTTGTGGATTAACAAGAAAGCATGAGCTTCGGAACTGAACAAGACAGGTATTTTGCTGTGTGACCCTGAGCAAGTCACTAAACTTCCTTGTGCTCCCAGGTCACACCTGTAAACAAGCTTTCAGCTTAGTGCGTCTCTCCTGGTTAACAAAAAACAAACTTCAGTGCATCACATAACCACTAGATGATCAGGTATTTGAAGTGTTGTACTGTAATGCAGTTTGCCAAAGAAAAAGTCAGCTGGATTGCAAAACATTTTCCGCAAGTTAAAGTAAACTAAATGAACAAAATCATAGCCTAATGTGTGTACTGATCAAAATAATCCACGAGTTAATACATGGTGTTGATCATTCTGGTACAACAAATCAAAATAAAGAGGGAGAGAAGAACTAGTTAGCACTATAGAAATATATGTGGCTCTCTGTCTCTGGCTCTGATGATGTCATCATGACTCATCACTTAACACACTTGGCAGACATCTTAGGGAGAAACCAAGGCTGTTTTTTGGAAATGAAAGGCTGATGTTTACATTTTTCAAAAGGTATGAAACTGCATTTATGTTATTTACATAAATGCAGTTTTAGCATGAATGTAAACAGCAGCCTTTACTTTACCTTGATATAAAGCCAGATTTTGGAATTTGCTGTTTAAAAAAAAAAATGCTTGTTTAGGTACCCTTTAAAGCAACAGCACAATGGCACCAAATGAGATGGTGCTAATGGTAACTTTTTGTATTCATTTTTTACTATTTACAGCTCGAGCCAGGAAAGACGCACTTGTTTTCAGGTGCATCTTGGGAACATGAGGAAGTTAAGTGACTTGCTCATGGTGACACAGTATGCAAATGGTGGCTGAGGGATTGCAGCACAGTGCTATTAAGCTCTACACTGTACTTCCTGCCATGCATGGCAGAATAAAAAAAGTGCACTCACATACCACTGTGAGCAGTAAAGATTATGACAAGTGCTTGCTTGTTTGTAGTACACCATTGGTGAAAATTTATAGTGTTACAAACAGCTCAGGCAAAGTGACTGACATGACACAAAAGCCCCATCTATACACGCCCTAACCTCAGCTGTTTCTAAGGAGTGCGGACCCCTTCCCCCACCATTGTAGACTATGTATGCTGGGGATTTAAAGACAGTGTAATCCTACAGTAGAATGAATTATAGGAGACATACGATAAAGTGCTTTATAGTACAAAACCCTGATTAAAATTACTTAATAATAACTGATCCAGAAGCAAATGATTTGATACCTTTTAATGGACCAACATAGATGTAACAACAAGAACAAAGTGCTCTAGCTTTCGGACCAACCAGTCCTTCTTCAGAAGCTCATGGCAGTTGTTTAGAAAATACAATACTTATAACAGCTAGATAATGCAGAGAAAAACAGAAAAAAATCCCCATTGGTTTAAAATACTCATTTAAAAAAAACCAGAAGATGATGTCAGAGAAGTTTAACAGTACAATACTGCCCTCAGTCGAATAGACCTTGAGGTTCAGATGTGTAGTGCAACACATACAAAGAATCCTACTGCACATAAATTTAATTGACATAAGATAACACTGCTGAAGCAGATAACTCCCAAATCAAGCCATGAGTGTCACAGTCAGTATAAGGATGTGATTACTGAAGGCAACCCCACCCAGCTTAAAGACAAACTAAGATAGTTATAGGGCTCATGAAATTACAATGTATGCATTAAAGACAAAATTACCAGTAAAGTTGTCTAAAAACATCAGTGCACACTGTGTGATGTGTAAAACCTAGCTGGACATGCCACCCAGCTGTATTCTCAAGCTAAATAAAAGGCCCAATAAATTACAAAACCTCAGGACTATATAAATGATAATTTAAATATAAATTGATAATATTAGTGTTAAACAAAAAACTCTAGTCGAGGAACCTCAAGAATTCAGACCATGCAGCCTGATATGTACTGATGTCAATATACACTGAGAATGTAGCAACTTGATGTACCACAAGTGTCTAAGGGAATCTGAAAAAGAGATAAAATGTAATTTATCTCCTCCTGTTCATACAAACAATACAACCCTAACCCACCCCACATCACAATAATGTGGGTGGGGAGATATAAGCTTAAACAGATGTTGTCTCTCTCTCTCCCCTCCTTTTCTCTCTCTCTCTCTCTCAATACACACACACATCACATGACTATTATATTCCTTGGGAACTATTACAGTTACTGAAGTTTATATAGGTTCACTAGGAGAGAGATTGAGTGTGTGTGTGTGAGAGAGAGAGAGAGAGAAAAGGAGGGGGAGAGAGAGAGAGACAACATCTCATTTAAGCTATGTATTCCCCAGCCACATTATTGTGATGTGGGGTGGGTTAGGTTGTATTGTTTGTATGAACAGGAGGAGATAAATTACATTTTATCTCTTTTCAGATTCCCTAGACACTTGTGGTACATGAAGTTGCTACATTCTCAGTATATATTGACATCAGTACATATCAGGCTGCATGGTCTGAATTCTTTGAGGTTCCTCGACTAGAGTTTTTGTTTAACACTAATATTATCAATTTATATTTAAATTATCATTTATATAGTCCTGAGGTTTTGTAATTTCTTGGGCCTTTTATTTAGCTTGAGAATACAGCTGGGTGGCATGTCCAGCTAGGTTTTACACATCACACAGTGTGCACTGATGTTTTTTAGACAACTTTACTGGTAATTCTTGTCTTTAATGCATACATTGTAATTTCATGAGCCCTATAACTATCTTAGTTTGTCTTAAAGCTGGGTGGGTTGCCTTTCAGTAATCACATCCTTATACTGACTGTGACACTCATGGCTTGATTTGGGAGTTATTTGCTTCAGCAGTGTTATCTTATGTCAATTAAATTTATGTGCAGTAGGATTCTTTGTATGTGTGTTGCACTACACATCTGAACCCAAGGTTCATTCGGACTGAGGGCAGTATTGTACTGTTAAACTTCTCTGACATCATCTTCTGTTTTTTTTAAATGAGTATTTTAAACCAATGGGGATTTTTTCTGTTTTCTCTGCATTATCTAGCTGTTATAAGTATTGTATTTTTAAACAACTGCCATGAGCTTCTGAAGAAGGACTGGTTGGTCCGAAAGCTAGAGCACTTTGTTCTTGTTGTTACATCTATGTTGGTCCATTAAAAGGTATCAAATCATTTGCTTCTGGATCTATTCTTGCAAGGACCAATACGGCAACTACTAAATCTAGATTTTAATAATAACTGTTAACACACAAACACACACTCATACACCAGTTTAAAAGCTTAAAAAGTAAAGACAGTGTGGGAAAACAGATGCTGCAATATGTAGTATAAAGTTATCAATATTGAATGATTTTACACTCGTTTTTGGTACTCAGTCTAGATGCTTCAATTATTGCAATAGGAAAGGATCAAGGAGAGATGGTACCTTAGACAAGATTTTTGAAGGAAGATAGAAATAAAACACACTGATGAGAGTGTCTCACAAGAACAGCTCTTGAGCCGTCCCCTTTCTTGTGAGGTACAGCAGTGCTAACCAAGATGCAATGCGGTACCTAACAGTAAGTGACATCTCACGAAATACTGCATGACAAAATGGTTGAATTACCATTGAATCACTTTGTTCCCTGCAGCGTACTGCAACAGTTTGCAGTCATACTGCAAGGCACTGCACTGTATCCTGCCTGGCATTGCTGTGTATTCTAAGGATACTGTATAAGCAGATGTATTTAAGCAATAAGGCACGATGGGGAGGGGGGCATTCTGGTGGGATAACTCCCCACTTCGGGTGGGTTGAAGCACAATGCTGAAGGCGGAGTGCTTCCACCACCCGAGAAGGGTTGTTTTTTTCACCACAGTGCCCCCCCCCGGAGTGACTCATTGCTATTAGAGATGCAGTGAATTTAAAATCCACTGGTGAAGTGAACGCAAAGTTACCACTTCACTATGTGGAGTGCCCCATAGGAAAGGCTCACTTTGCCTTGTTATTTTTACTTTGCGTTATCATTCCGCCTTAAACATGAAGTAAGGTGGAGTGACAACAATATTGGCAGCACACCACCCACATAGTCACCAGAATGAATGTGCATCCCCGAAGTGCTACTGTCTTGTGTCCAGAAAGCTCCGCAGTGCTGTCAAAGTGAAATGAGAGAGTAACAAGAAATGCAAAGTCTCCCAGAATTAATGGCACACTCAGTCATGCTACAGTGGTCAGGTCACACACAGAGTCACCAGAATTAATGTGCATCCCCAAAATGCTACTGTCTTGTGTCCAGAAAATTCCGCAGTGCTGACGAAATGCTGCTGTCTTGTGTCCAGAAAATTCCCCAGTGCTGACGAAGTGAAAGGAGAGCGTAACAAGAAATGCAGTCTCCCAGAATTAATGGTGCCATGCAAATACACAGACAGATTAAGTTTGCGCTGCACACTCAAGGGATGCATACAAAAAGGCACAACAACACCTAACCAGTGCTCACAAGTCACAAATCCAAATCTGGAAAGGAATACATTTTGCCAGTTGGAGGATAAATGCACGGAAGTAACAATTCACTACCAGTAAAGATACTAAAAAGCAGTATGAAAATTCATGCAGGTGCAGTGGATAGCAGGTTCACACTGCTGCAATTACTTTGTAGCACAATAAAAGGTGCCGATTTAGTGGCACGCATCACACACACACACTACAAGTAATGCGTAGCAAATTGAAAACCTTTAGTAATATAACCAAATGTTTTAAACAGACAAATTATACACTGCTGCACCACAACAATCAGCAAAAAAATTTCAAGAATTAATGAAAATATTACTGTGTACATTAACACAGTTATACAAGAAAAATATAACCAAAACAGAAAGACTGCCTTTTTCTCCCAGTAAATATACCTACACCACAAATATGCCCCTCCCCCAAAGCACACTTCACAGTACACAGACTGACTGTTCTAAATTAACATTCAAAATCCACACACAATAAATACTCGATGATAGGCACACAGAAGGGTTTCCTACAATCGATGTACTAAATTTTGAGCAAAACAAATTGACTCAAAAAGGCATTTTAAACAGCTTTTAGAGGTTCTGAATCACAGAGCTCTGAGAGCAAACTGTCTCCAACTACCACTACACACACACTAACCAGGCCAGAAGTGAGACTGTGCAGAATAATCTAGAGCCCATGTGACCTGCAATACCATGAATCACTGAAGAATTTCATTTGGAGCTCAATTACAAGGCCAAGTGAGGCGCCTTACATTGATTTCAATGTACTTCACCTTAAAATTGGTGGAGAAGTGGTTTGGGGAAGGCAGAATAACCAGAGTCATTGGTTTCAGTGGACTTCGCGTTCCCCATTATGAAGCGAAGTACTCCGAGGATTCCACGTTACTCCATGAATCACTTCGCGGAGTGAATTGGGACCACTTCGCCCACCACTACTTACAGTATTGTAATGCACATGCTGTACAGGAAGGAATGCGAATGCCTACGGCTGTACTTCCTGATGAGCTATAGCACAAAACTCCCAAATTAAAAATGCTTATTAATGAGTACAATGGTGGGGTGGTGAAGCCTGGAGAAATACTACAAAAACAAGCTTACAATACATCCAAGTAACTATTAAAAATGTGATTCATGGCATGATCGTGAATCGTGATTTGCGACTGCATTTATGATTGTGATGATGAAGAACGTGATTTGTATCATGAGTGACACGTGATTATAGTCCTGACTTAAAAATGCATATTAATGATACACTGTTCATGCAGAATTATGCACCACACCAGCCCAGTACTCTGAAGGCAAGCCAAAGAAACAACTGTGACTTAAATTACAGATGGGGATTGGGCCCTAAAGAGATGCAAATGCACAGACAGATTAAGATTGTGCTGTGCACTGAAGAGATACAGATGCAAAGGCACAACACCTAACCAGTGCTTACCATCAGAAATTCAAATCTGGAAAAGAATACCTTCGCCGGTTGGGGCGAGCCGCGGGTGGGGGGGGGGTCGGTAACAGTCACTAGTACTAGTACCAATAAAGATACCACAAAGAAGTACAAAAATCACACAGCTGCAGTGGATAGCAGGTTCACATTGCTGAAATTACAGTGTGGCACAATAAAAGATGTCTGATTTGATGACACGCGTCACACGCATACTCACACACACACACACTAAGTAATGCGTAGCAAATTGAAAACTTCAGTAATATAACCACATATTTTATACAAACTAAATTTATGCACTAGTGCACCACAACAATCAGCAAAAAACCCACAAAATTATTGAAAACATTACTGCGTGTACATTAACACAGTTATACAAGAAACATATCACCAAAACAGAAAGAACTGTCTTTTTCTCCAAGTTAATCTACCTACACCACAGATACGCCCCTCTCCCAAAGTACACTTCCACTGTCTCTCAGTACACAGATTGAATGTCATACATTAACATTCAAAATCCATACACAAACAAACGCTCGATGATATGAGCACAGGAGGATTTCCTACAATTGATGAACTAAAGTTTCAGAAAAAAAATTATTCATAAAGGCCTTTTTAATAGGTTTTAGAAGGTTTCAATCACAGAGAGCTCTCGGAGTAGACTGTCTCCTACAGCTTCCTACACACACTACCCCGAACTGAGGCTCTGCAGAACAATCTAGAGCCTATGTGACCTCAAATCCCATGAATCACTGCAAAATTTGCCTTTGGATTTTAAAAACAAGGTGAAGTGAGGCGAAGTACATTGCTTTCAATGTACTTTGTCTTAAGAATTGGTGAAGTAGTGGTTTGGGAAAGCAGAGTAACGTGAAGTCATTGTTTGCAATGGACTTTGCAGTACCTATCATAATGCGAAGTACTCCGCTTTGCGTTGCGGAACATTCTGCGAATTTGCTTTCACTCCGCGATCCACTTCACAGAGTGAATTGGGGCCACTGCGCCCATCTCCAATTGCTGTTATGAAATGGGCACTGCAACATATACTTGTATGAAATAAAGACATAGAAGATGCTATGTTTGGAAAGTTTTATCAAGTACTTTTTCAAATATTATTTTTTTATGATTACACTAGATGGACATAAAATAGCCCCTAACAGAATAAATAGGATTGTGTAGATATTTCATTGGAATGAATGCAGCTCATGTATGATGATGAACACAATAAACAAACAGATAACTGAACTGTGATGAAATAGGGCACAACAGTTCTAACAGGTTAAACAAGTACACTATTTATGCTTAACTAAAACATGAACAACTTCATTTCATAGCCTGCACAATTCTGATTACTTTGCAGCACTTTTTACAGAAGTTCATTTCTCTGCATAATTGTACACGTTTAGTTGAATGTTTCCTTGCAGGGTGCCTAGATTAATATAACAATCAAAAGGCACTGTGAAGCTTGTGGTACAAGGCATTGCGAACTTACTGGGATCAGCTTCTGTTGCTGCTGCTTGGCCGAATTTGACAGTTTCTCTCACTGCCTGGCTGACTTCAGCTGTTTCTCTGGATGCCCGGTTCACTTTGGACGTTTCTCGTGCTTGCCTGATAGAGATTTTGGGGGTCTGTTTGTCACAACCTGCAGCACTTCTTGATGGCACTGTCTCTTTGTAGGGGTTCGAGAACTGCACATTTTTAGGGACGAGGAAGTGAGTAGTAGGAATCAGGAAGTCTTTAACATTTCCTGTAGGAGTTGGATCCTGATTGTTTTCGTCAGTGGAAAATGATGTACTGACAGATACTGATGTTGATGGCTGATCGCAAAATGGAGTCTGCTGCTGATTTACAGAACTGCATGAATGTTGTCCTGCTAGGATTTCTGACCAAATTCACCGGTCTTGCAAGCTGGGAGCCCAGTAACTCCTTAGCAATGATTCAGACCAGTGGCTGGTCACGGACATAATTTGCCTGGATTCCAGACCTGCAGCAGACAGCAGATGAACAGCAGTACTACAGAGACTGTGATTGGTAAAGGTGGGTACATCAGCGAGTTTGCCAATTCAGGCTAACATTGTGGCTATAAAGTTTTTACCCATCACTTCTTTAGTGAACCAAATCTGTTCTGTTGCTAACTGTGCTTCGGAGATGTGGCTGGGGTGCAAATAAAATGCTGGTGCATCCAATGGGATTTTACTTAGGTACAGCAGGAGAGATTTGATCAGACACAGAGGATAATCTGGTAACTCAGGCATAAAACCTCTGTTATCACATCGTGAGGATTCCTGGGGGGATCTGCATGATTTTCAGTTGCCTCGTTGTGTGATATAGTACAGTAACAGAGCCCATTTTCATCTGTTAAGATTTTAAAACTGCTAGGTTTCAGTGTACGGAGTCCTTCTCTGCCGTGGCAGGCAAAGAAAGGCTGTACATCCAGCCATACTTTTCGGACCAGTCTCGCTGCGGTGTTAATGTTCAGGGCTGCACTGGATCTGATTTTTTTCTGTATTTTTGCAGGAATACATGGATGGTGGCAAGCTTTGTCTTTCCCCTGTCACCTTAGTGTTTTTAGGATACTAAGGAACACATGGTTAGAGGTGGTGAATTCTGTGTCCTGCCTTATGCTAAATCCACGGCTGAGAGGTGGGTTGTTTAGGTAGCGGAATTATGCCAGCTCGCAGAGACACATATGAAGAGATGCTATACATTTCACCACTGCTATTCCAGATTGCGCCATATCGTTACCTTAGTAACAGATTGCGTTCTTCTTTGCTTATTGTGTCAAAGTTGACTAACATTTTTTTTCTCTCAGTCACTCACTTTGTTGATGGCCCAGGTTGTTTGCCTCTCTGTATTGGCTTTGTTTCTTGTCACTTCCAGATTTGACAGCTCAGTTTCTGAGCCAATGACATGACGGCTTACTGTTGTTGAAGTTCCTTCATTTGTAGTTAACCGACTGCCTGTTTCTTCTTGTGGATTTTCAGTTGAAGTTTCTTGGGTTGTCTGCTGCTGTGATTCATTAAGAATGTCGGCAAAGAGTTCAAAATTTGTAAACATTTTTTCTCTGTCAGGAAAAATCAACAGCTGCCAAATGGAATGTTCACTTCTCTCACATGCAGTGATTTAATGATGAGGTCACTGTAGTCCCAGCATGCTGTTGAGCTGGGATATCAGCCCTGGTCTACTGGCTAGTTGGCCAATCAGAGACCTTGATTTTTTATGCCCATTTTATAATTTAAAATATTGTGTGGTGTGCTGTTAACCCAGTGTTTTATTCCTGTCTAATAGGTTGTCCCATAGTACTTTATCTTTTTTTCTAAAGTTGTCAATTAAGCAATTTTAAATCACTTTTTGGACTATAAAACACTTCATTGTAGATTTCCCATAATTCAGTATACTATAGGATTACAATGGCTTTAAAATTGCTAATTTATAGATATATCGTCTGGCACCCTTAAGAAAAAGCAGAGTTTAGGGTATGAAATGTTGGTGTTTTGTGATGCATTTGTCACTTTGGCCCTGTCCACACTGATCTTCTTTTCTCAAAATGCTTTTCAAAACGTTTTGTGTTCCGTGGTGGAGCACAGTTGTTGGTGCATCTACACTGTGATTTAACACCATGCAGCTGTTCTGAGTTCCCAGGCATGCTTGCGGCAGCAAAATGCATGTCGGGATACTCATGAATGGCCATGGTAATGGATCCCTTTAAAAATACCATTGCTGAATTCAGGAGAACATTGCGAGGTCGGGGATGTAAGTAAATTATCCCCTTTCTTTTAGGCAGCATTAAAAAATGCCACAGACATCAGCAGAGGTTGCCTTAAACCGTGTTACAGCGTGGCTTGCATCCACACTACTGTTAACACAGTTTAAGGCAACAGTTTTGGTCTGAAACCATGCTCAAAACCTGCTCCGATCAGGTTTCAAACGCGGTCTTGGAACACAGTTAGGAGCGCGGTTTTGCTATGCTACAGTGTGGATGTGAACTGTGTTTGCCATCCTTGTAATGTTACCGACTGCCGGTAACTTTACAATAACTCAAGTGTGGATAGGGCCTTTGTCTGAGTTATTTGCTGCACTATAAATTGCCACAAACAATGGAAGAAAATGAAAACAATGCATTTTGACAATTTGCCCCCCATTAGCTTAAAGGAGTACTGCTGTCAACATCTGCATAAACAAAACTTGTACAGAGCATTTTGATTCATGTGTCTAGTCATGGTGTGTCCTTCCCTATGTTTGCTGTTAGTATTTTTTTTGTCAATTTGCCTGCTAGTGTTATGGCCTCTCCTAGTAATTTTATGGCCTCTGGGGATTTCCATATTACCATGGTTTGTTGCTCTTCTTTTTCCTATAATGCCCCCTGCCCCACGTGACAGTGATACGGCCAGGACCATAGATTCAGCAAGTAGTGGTTTACAGTTAATTTTACAGCAGTACAGCTGTGATTTTAATTAACTTTCTTTATCTGGAGGGCACTAAAGGCTACATTTACAGCCAGTAGTCACTTGAGGTCTAATTTAGTGGGTATTCTGTAAGCAAACAGCTAGAGTCTTTACTGTTTACAGCATCGATGACCTAGGATGATTTGTTTGCTTTTTGTGGCTGGGTGTAATTTGATGACATAAAAAGCTTTAGAAGCAAAACATTTACTCCTACTAGCTAGACCGTGGCAAACATATAGAAAACAAAGATATTGAATTAGGGTTATTTAGTTGGGGCCAGAGCATCAAGCTCCTGTCTTCAGATTACTGCTGCAGTACTTTCCCCTCTCTGAATCTGTGGTCTCGGATGCATCACTGTAGCAGGAGACAGGAGGCATCATAGAATGAAGAAGTACAATGAACCGTGCTAATATATGGAGCTCCCCAGTGGCCATGGAACTAGTAGGCAAATTTAGAAAACAACTTCTAATAGCAAACAAAAGGAAGGACACACCAGAACTAAACATACAAATCAAAACACTCCGCACAGCATATGTTTTTGCAAATTTTGACCTTTAATGCAGTTATTCCTGTTACCACATATAAGGGAGTTACATATATTTCCTTGTCAATGTGTAAACTGTATTTCTTTTGGTGTTTTTTAGTTGAAAAACAGAGACACGCTGCATGGAAATCAAAAACATCTTGAGATGCACCTGTAAGCCTCCTTGAGTTCTCGTAAGCAGGTCACAGTGACAGATCCATGTAAGAGGTTTCTCATGATGTGCCTAAGATATGTCAGCCTTTTCTTAATAGTGTGGCAGCTGACCTGCTGTCAGCATGACACATCACTGCCGTGCTCCCGACACAATCCTGCCATCTAATCTTTATTATCTGCCTTAGGCACTGTGAGTGAAAGCTATCTAACCTTTGTGCGGCCTCTTCAGTTTCCAGGTTCCATTATCACCGAGGACAGATAATACTGAACTCCTGTAGTAGAAAAGCTAATCTATTTAGAGTTCCAGATGTTAAGAGAGTTGCTGAAAAGCACCAGCAGACATGACAGTTCTTTCTATTAGCTATAGCTAACTACAGACTTACATCTAAAATGATTTTCCAGTCCACTGTTCTGGAGAGTGTGCACAAGATAAACTTTAGACCACTGCACTGATCATTGTTGATCTGAAAAGTTTCAACCAGGTTTCAATCCACGGCAGGATATAGTAACTGCCCTTATTAGAGTGCTAAATTAAGTTTTAGCTGCCTTTTAGATTTTGTTTAGTGTCTGTGCCTTTTAAACCATTGACCATTCTTTTTGTTAAAAACATCTTGCAGTGTACAGTATATTGGGATATGAGTGTGGTTTTGTAACTAGTTTTGCCAAGTCATCAAGAGCAAGTTGTTGTGCTAATAATTTTTAATTTTCTGTTCACTAAGATCAGTGGAAAGGCACAGGGCTCAGTTTTGGATCTATTATTGTTTTTAGACTACTTATTAATTAGGGTGCGCTTATGTGCAGTACTGTACATGTAGGAGTTAAAGTTTATTCATGCTGGTGGCCCACAGCTTTATAGCATTTCTCCTGAATCTGCCTCCTTCCAGCTTCTTATTGTGTCCCCTTGTCCTTGAGCACCTTTTGTTCTGAAGGATACTTCTTTCTTGTACCTTGTTTACCCCCCTGTGAGGTATTTAAAGGTCTCTGTCATCCCCCCCTTCCAGGGTGTACATATTTAGGTCCTTTCATCTCTCTTCGTAGGGCTTCTGATGCAGATCCTGCACTATTTTAGTTGCCCTCCTCTGGATTGCTTCCACTTAGTCTATGTCCTTTCTGAGATGTGGTCTCTAGCACTGGACAGAGTACTCCAGCATTGCACTCACCTTCCCAACTGCCTTGTCGCACTGCCTGGCCATCTGATCATCCCCCAGGTCTCTTTCCTGCTTGGTGGTCATCAGTACCACCCCCATATTTTGCACTCCAGCCCTGGGTATCTGTAGCCCAAATGCATTATTTTGAACTTTTTCGCACTGAAACTGAGCTGCAGTACCCTTGACTCACCTGGAGTATTGTGTCCAGTTCTGGAGACCACAAGTCCACAAGCACATCAGCAGGGTGGAAGCGGCCCAGAGGAGAGCTATCAAAATGGTGAAGGGGTTACATGAGAAACCATACAAAAAGAGGCAGTGGGAGCTCAACATGTACTCCCCAGAGGAGAGGAGAGCAAGAGGGACATGATTAAGACCTATAAGTACCTCACGGGGTGAACATGGTACAGGAGGAGAGTCTCTTAAATAGGAGGGGGAGCTCCAAAACATGGGGGGGGCTCTATGAAGCTTGATGGGGGGAATTTAAGAGGGATGTGAAGAAATAATTCTTCACAGAAAGGGTGGTAGATGCCTGGAACAGCCTGCCAGAGGAGGTGGTGGGGTCGAAGACAGTGGGGAGCTTCAAGCATGTATGGGACAGGCATATGGGTATAATAAATGGAGGTAAAGGAGATGGGAGGGGGACACCTTTGACCAGATACAGTCTGGGGTGCAGTGTTAGGCAGGGAAAATAGGGCAGACTAGATGGGCCTACCGGTCCTTTTATGCCGACACTTTCTCTGGTTCTGTGTTTCAGTGCAGCCTCATGGCAAATCCTCTTAACATCTTCAGAATATTGCACTGTAACGTCCCTGCAATGATGATAAATCAGTTACATGCCTCATACAGAATGCTGTAACATTATGTTTATGTTATTGCATTTCTTGACGGTTTCTCTGTCTCTTTCCTGCTATGGTAGCCTATGTTGTCATCCATTCCAAGAGGAGGGAATATACCACAGGAAAAAAAAAGCTGATATGTCTTATTGTTAAAGCAGCAGTGCAACCAAGGGGACCTATTGGGATACAGCTGTGATCTAGCTATCGCCTTAGGAATTAAGGAGGCTGTTTCATGTGTGAAATTTAAATTTATTTATTTTTTAACTTTCTTTCTGCCCCCTCTTTCACCGGCAAGCCTAACCTCTCTTCAGCGATGACACTCGGTACGGTTTTGCTCCCGCCCACCTGAAGCCTCTTGTCTCCGTTCTTGGCCGTGGGCCCATCTCCCTCCCTCCCGCACAACTAGCCACCCGACCCCCGGCTCTGAGCCCCTGGGTGGGACCACAAACACCTATGGTGCTTTATCTACAAGTGTGATAGAGCGACCAAGGAGCAGAAGGAAAGACAGGCAGAGCCAGAAGATCCGACTTTGGGTATGGGGCCAACCACTGGTCCTGCCTTCGCCTATCAGGCGCCGGGGTTTTTCCTCTTTTTCTGCTCCCTCCCCCTGTGAAACTTGGATGTGCAATGATGACCAGCGTCCGCTGAGCTGTGCCCCCCTTGGTGCCATTGCGGCAACTTTGCCAATGCCTGGCTACCCCCGACTGACGTCAGAGGTCACTCAAACGTGATGTGGTTCCTATGCCCCCCTCTCCAGAAAGGGAGAGCAGTCTACCAGATGCTCAATCCCTTCCCGCCCCCGCTGACCCCTGATGACCCAGGCTCGTTCCAGAACCCGGATCGCCGATGTGCAGCGAGGTGAGGTATCTAGCACCTCAATCCTCAGCACCACTGGGCTGGCTGTGAAATTGAAATTTAAAATACAGACTTCTTGTTTGATTAAGTTGATGTTTCCCTTTGACCCCACAATGTCCAGACAGCATGTGCATGCCTAACTAAATACTACAGTGTTAGGAGTTTACATGAGTGTGCTGCATAATGTAGGGTCAAAAAGCAGTGTTTTAAAATCAAGTCGGTAAAACAGTGTAAAATCCTAAAAGTACTGTGATTCAGTGGGCAGAAACAATGGGTCTTAATTCCATCACAATCACAACATATCCCTTTTGTTGCACTGCGGTTTTAAGACATAGTTAAGTGTGCAGTGCATGTTTACAACTTCTTGTGCAATCTGGCTTCTTGTAGCTATCTGAGTTAATATCTAAGTGCAAACTGTGCCAGTCTCTGTGTCTTTATATTACCCCATATAAACATGCGATGGGAGTCAGTGCCTTCAGTTTAGTTATAACATGGACAGGTTTGTGTGGTCTGATTGGGCAACTGAATTTGTGAAACCACGGTGCTGTACCAGTACAACACCATGGTTAGGACAAGTTCCCAGTCTCCAGTTTTGTACCTCATTTTCTATCCTTTACACCATAAAATTAACAGAAAAACATAAACATTTGTGGGATATTCAAAAATCAAAAAATTGGCAAAACTCCTAGTTACTTCAAGTTGAATTTTCAGAAATCATAACATGGTTATTTTCCAAAGTCAACTTTCCTGCAAATTGCTAGTTGTTTTATGGTACTTTGAATCATGTTTTTGGATAAGAAATGTGAGCCATGAATGCAAATGATAGACGAAGTTACACCTGGTGTGAAAATTGTATCCAGGCACATTTATACCTGTACTTTGCAAACTACCATTAACTAAGGCAGAGTTTTGAAAATTTGACATGGGTCAGTTGTACTTGTATCCAAAGTTGTACAATAGAAAATTGCATCTATACATAGGCTTTAAAAATATCCCCCCAAAATACATATTTGGCTTAATTTGCATTAAGATCCTCTTCCCGGCTGCTCTTGTGACTTCTAACCTGAAGACCCTGCATTCTGTCAGTGGTGGGCTGCATTTTGCCTGACAATTCTGCGTGCCATCACTCCTGACCAGTGACCTGTGGCATATCAAATAGTTCCTTTCTCAGGCACTATCTATGTCAATGCCCATGTTCTACGCTCTCTGCCCTCTGGTTCTTTGATGGCCACTGCACCTGAAGCACACTTTATACCAGCACAAAACACAGTCATGTCTTATTGCTTAAGCACTGCACACTTCTTGAATGTCTGTCTTGAAGATCTTTGTCTATCTTTCCTTTCCCATGCCCAGGAGCAGTAGCTTCTCAGAGACGGAAGCTTTGCTTCTGTACCTCCCTGCTACTGAGGGTGATGGAATATTCCTCACCTCAGTAGCACAGAGTTCCAGCATCCTAGGTACTCTTGCCTTGGAAGCCCAGGACGTTACCAGCCCTTTGTATATAGTTACGGGTGCTCTTTGTTTTGTTTATGTACCATCCTGTTTGTATATGATTGAGGCATATAAATTAATAGTGATGGGGCAGTGTGCAAGACCACTGGAGGTAGGCTACAGGGACAGTCTAGGTATGAGTTTCAGGAGGGACCATTTATGTCTTTTAAGAGATCAGCCCTTTCAGTTGAACCCCCCCCTCCATTTTTTCTTCATTGTTTCATGATGGGTAATCCAAAGTTAAAAATACATTTTGTTAATGTAAATGGCGTTAACAACCCCGTTAAAAGGAAGAAAATATGTTCCATTATTAAGAAGAAAAAGCTGTCGATTGTCTGCCTTCAAGAAACACACTTAAATCAACCTGAAAGTGCTAAACTTATTACGTTTGGCTACTCTGCCGTATATTCCTCTACATATGGAACAGGTAAGCGGAGGTGCATAGCCATACTAATATCTAAACACCTGGCTTTCCAAGACCTTAAGGTAATAAAGGAAAAAGAAGAATGCGTATAATTGTGCAGGGACAAATGGAGGGAGGGCTCGATGGTCACTTTGGTGTCCTGGTACCTGCCCCAAGGTTCTGATACCCACTTTCTTAAGTGTATTGTGAACTTCATGTTGTGTAACTTGGTTATAAGTTATCTTCTCAGGTTCTTGTTGGAACGGCACAGAAGGAAGCGACAACAGACAAGTGATAATCATGTAATAAATGGAATTTATTATAGATCAGTAATGCAGGCTTACAACCAACAGTGTGATCACTGGGAGAATCACCAATTTTCCTTACCTAGGTAAATGCAGTTTCTCTTCTCAGAGAAGTTACATACTACAAAGGGTCTTATACCCCAATAATCACTATGGAAACTACTAAAGAAGATACATAAAAAGTATATAACTGGCCAGTAACAGATGGCCTGAGTAACTATCCTAACTAACATGAGAAATTGCTTAGCTTGCATAAGATAGTGTAACACAATGGGTCTTCTGTAAGTCCAAGGTCATAATAGCAGTACAATTACTAAAGATGGCACTGTTGCCTTACTTATAAGAATATAGTGAAAACAGAGTAAAAAACATCTCTCATAGCTAAAATATATCAATATAGCACAATGAAACATAATATGCATTAGCAGAACACAGATCTTGACATTTATGCTTATATGATAAGTGTATTCGCATAAGGTTAGTACAGGTACCTACATTTATGTTGTTGTTCATGAGGTGGGGGTACAATCAGGGGTGCTGGACCATGGGTAACATTCCCCCCATGTTGCCTTCAGAAGAAAAGGCAAGAACCATAGGAAAGTAGCGGGATGGAGCTACAAAAGTCATTTACAAGCCTGACACATGAGCCTTGTAGAGGAATTCAAGTTGTTCTCGATGTTGTCTTAGAGTTTATCACAGACAGCAGAAGGTTAGTATCAAAAATGCTTGGATAATAACAAAAGCTTTAAACGTCAATTCTAATCAAGTATTTGATAGAGCAGTGCTTAAATCACCATCCTGAATAAGATCATTAAGAGCATCACCAGCCTTAAAAATATTATTGCTGATATAAATCAAATGCGAATTCTTTCTAGCTAAAAGAGATTGCGAAGATAGTGTCAACGGGTCAATGTCACGTTAAATATGGGCAAATACTGAGACAAGGCAAGCAGGTATTTGGATCAGTATCAGCATCTGGTTCAGGGAGAGGAACAGGAGTGATCACAGTGTGACCAATGACTGTTTTCAGCTGTGGAGTAAAACAGAAGTTAGGAGCATTAATAGAACAAGTTCTGGCACCATAAGCAAAGGATTTATGATTTGTCACTACACAATACTGCCCATCACAATTATAGGTTACTCGTACAGTTGGAACCCTCCATTTCTGTGAACATACAGGACATGCAAAAGACTGGTTGGTGAGCCAAGTGAAGCGATGTGCCTCTTCCAGGTAGCTTCGGGATGCAGCTGTTTTGGAATCGGGCACTGAAGATGCAGCTTGCGAAGATTGTTCAGAATCATCAGTCAGGTTGGATGGCAGATCATTACCCAGTGTAAAGGACCAGTCAATATTTTCCAGAGAATAACCACAGACAGGTTTGACAATGTGAAATATATCACAGCAACACTGGTAATACTATCCTTGTTGGTGCAACAGTTCATATGGGGCACCACCCAGGCTTGGAGAACAAAGTGATAGACTGGTAAAGAGGGTAATTCAGTTTGTTATCGGTAAATGTTCTCATCAAGATGTCCGATGGAATTAATAGCAGCCAGTTTGTCAAAGACAGAAGTTTGTGGATCAAAGCGAGGCAGTAACATAGTAAAAGTAATGAACATGTTGTCATGGATTGATCATTTCTTAGTAAAGTAACATGGTGCTTGGTTTGGATATCGTGAAATATAGCCAAGATTTCTAACAGTAGACAGAGAAATATTAACATTGTTTGACATACATACAGTGATGCATGACAGAGACTTGCAGTGAGGACAATACCTTTTAAATATTCTCCTAGCATGAATATCAGGAATGCGTCCTTTTTCCAAATCCCTGAAGAGATTGTTAACAGTGGCAATTACGTAAGAACCATAGGCAGAGCATAAAAGTTCAGGGGCAATATATTGCTTGTCTGCCTCCTTATCATTCTGGAAAATCAATTCATTAATTTTGTTTTTAGTGTCATTGAACCCTTTGGCAGTTTCCTGCACATTATATACACAGTAAAACATTCTTCCTTCCTTAAATCATCTACACCATGTAACAGTGGTGGTAACACATCATTTTTAATAGCTTGTTGAAAATTAATTGTTTGCGCTTTAATAGCGGCTATATCTGCTCTATCCCAGATAGACATGCCTGAACCAAAAAGGCCAGAGACGGTGCCTGCTGCACCGATAACATCTGCAGTATCACGTCTAGCACATGATTTACTTTTAGCATTAAGTGCGGGTCTGAAGACTTCTGCATGTTGAGTAACATGAGATCCAATAATTGGTTCATTTGTGTGACTTTGGCATGCATCTACAATGTCTAGAAGCATCATACTGAAAAATTTAGAAGTGTTGGTCATGTGACAGAGACCAAACTCCACTATATTCCAGTGTGTAAGATTAAAAATAACTGGGACATGCATGAATTGTACATTATTAATTAAAGCTCCTGGAAGGGAAGTGGCAGTCAAACCAGTAGGAGGACCAGGCTACTGGGGAGGACATTCGGTCAGTTCTTTGGTGGGACTACAGAAAGGAACATAACTTCAGTAGCCTTGTAGTTATAAAGACAGAAAGCACGTGATTCCTCAGAGGTGACGTGGTCACAAAAGGTAGGATCTAGTAAGGCAGTCGTTACAGAGACCAGTATGTCTAGAAGAAGTTTTTCGAATAGAGAGTGTACCGTTTGGTGCAATCCAAGTGTTGGGACATCTGTGAAAAGTACCTTTAGATAAACGAGCTGCAGGAAGTGTGTAACCATTAAAATCAGTTTTTCATTGTATCTGCAGTGTGGATTTGTCTGGAGCTACAACCATGGCATTAAGATAGGCGTCTGAGCCTTCCTTAACAGTAATCATTTTGTTGGGGAAAGCAATATGGACTCCTTGTGGGCCGGGGATATCTCTAGCTGAATGTTCAAGTTTATCAAGCAGATATGCTATACGTTGTCTGTGTTCATTCAAAAGGGGTTTGTCTTGAGAATAAGTCAAAGAAAGTTGTCCCACCAGGATGAGGATGTGCAAGATATCCATGTTGCCAGTGTATCTGAAAGAAACAGAAAAGGATTAAGTGAGGGGTATTATTCTGCCCTAAGAGGGTTGGGAAAAGTAATTAGTCACCTTTATACAACTTGAGCTGATTAGCATGGAACCACTTGTCGGTGGTCTGTTTTTGCTGTTGAACTCTGATCTGATAGACAGTAGGATTGAGTTTGTTGACAATGGGATATGGGCCTTCCCATTTGCTGGAAAATGAATGAGCTGGTGGGCTGTATTGGAGGAGTATAACTTGATCTCCAACTTGCCAGTCAACTTCTTTGACATGCTTATCAAAATGAGCTTTAGCTTGTTGATGAGCTTTACCCATATGATTGGCAGCGAACAGGTGTGAACATATTTGTCCACAGATACTCTATCTGCAGTGGGGGTGTGGAGATCAATCAGCAGATGCTCAGGAAATCTCATGGCTCTACCAGTCATAACCTCATATGGTGTGCACTGAGTAGCTGCTGCAGGAGTGCCCCTGATTGCCATCAGTAGTAGTGGCAAGAGGGAATCCCAATCCTTGGGATTATCATTGATGAATTTGTGTAACATCTGTTTAATTATTCTGTTTGCTCTTTCTGCCTGGCCTGAGGATTGAGGATGGTATGGGGTATGACATTTTTGATCTACTCCACGTTTGTGGAGTGTCTGCTTCATCAGCTCAGCTGTAAAACTGGTTCCATGGTCTGAGTCTGCCTTAAGGGGTATGCCCCACCTGGAGAACAATTGATCCACCAGGATCTTGGCAGTTGTCTTTGCTGTGTTATTCTTAGTGGGGAATGCCTCCACCCACTTAGAAAACACAACTGTGACAAGTGCATACTTGTTGTTCTTGCTTGAATTGGTTAAGGGGCCAATGAAATCAATTTGTATCACATTCCATGGTCCAGATTGCCTTTGAGGCAATAGTTTGGCATTTCTTTTCACCAAAAGTGGGTTGTTCTGGGCACACACTATGCAGTTGTCCACATAGCGCTCTACATCTGTTGCCATACCAGGCAACCAGATGACGGTTTTAAGTCTCTGGAGGGTATTGGGTGTCATGAACCATATGAATAAATTCAGTTCACAGAAATTGTGGTGCAACCCACAATTTGTCACCTTTGTCTTCCTTTTGATACCAGATGAATTTCTGATCACTAGACAGGTGTACATAGTCAGAGTGTATTTTGTATGGACTACCAGTAGGTAGTTCCTGTTCAGTTCCTTTGTCCAAGAATTTGAACACATCTTTTAGTTCTGGGTCAGATTTCTGTGCAGCAGAAAGGTCCAGTGGAGGTTCTGGTTGTGGTTTCTGCCTGGTGTTGGTGGCTAAGAAAACAGCTGCCACAGCTACTGGGTGAGTCATTGACCATGTCTCCCCCCCCCAAGCACCTGCGTTGGCAAGCGAGTCTTCTTGGTCGTTGAATTCAAGGTAAGGGTTGGTTTTGCAGTGAGCCCTTGCCTTGTGGATGTACCGTTTATGTGTAAACTGTTGTGTCAGGGTGTGTATGTATACAAACAAATCCCTGTACATGACAGGTGTGCTATCAGAAGATGTAAAGTTACTTCTCTCCCAGAATGGTAGAAATTCAGTAAGGGAGGAACAGACCCAACTGGAGTCTGCAAAGATGATTGCATCTTTAGTACCATGGGGCATGATTTCTATAGCACAGGCCACAGCTGCAAATTCAGCATACTGTGAGGAAATGTTGGTGCATTTCCTTAATGCTCCTAAAATTACCATCTTGATCTAATATGAGCACCCCAAATCTTGCTACCTGCTCTCCATCTGCATAGGAGGCAGAGCCGTCTGTAAAGGCGCGATACATGTTGGTATCTTCTAAAACTTCTGGTGTAGCCAGTAAGAATGGTCCCAGCTCAGGTAAGTCAAGAGGTTGGAGTGCACAGTCATGGGGCTTACCTGTGTAGAGTAGGCCATGGGCTAGGCTGGATGGTATTTTTGCAGGTAGTACTTTGATGTCCTTGTCCTGCAAAAGCAGAGACTAGTGGGATGAGGCTGGTGTTGGAAACCGAACAATCTTTTACCTTGTCTGAAAGCAAGAAATTGGGTTGTGACAGGTATGCAAGACAATAGGTGCATACCCAATGATGTACAGAAAATGTGTGACAGCCCAAAAGGTTGCCAAGAATGTTCTTTCACAGAGATTATACTTTCTCTCTACTGAAGACAGCATCTGAGAAGCATAGGCAGTGGGTCTGAGGTACCCATTTTATTTTTATGCCAGCACTGCAGACATGGCCACATCAGATATGGCAGTTTCCAAATGAAATGGAAGGTTTGGGTTAGGGTTCACCAGTGCTGGGATTGAGGCTAGGGCCTGTTTGAGCTGTGTCACAGATTCAGTATGAGTGGGGCCTCATGTCCATGGGACCTCTTTTTTCATAAGTTCATACAAGAAGCGGCCTTCAAGGCAAAGTCAGGGATAAAATCCCTGAAGTAGTTTAACATTCCTAAAAAGCTTCTGAGTGTTGCCATGCTAGTAGGAAGTGGCAGATCTTGTAAGCCCTGGATCTTCTTGACAGCTGGGCTCCTGCCTTAGTCTGTAATGTGTAGGCCAAGGAAGATGACCTCTTTTTCACACAATTGTGCCTTAGCGGGGTTGCACTTGAGGCCGGCTCTCTTGAGGAGAGACAGAAGTTCGTCTGGAAGGGCCAAATGATCTTCTTTAGTGATGGTTGCTAAAAGCAAGTCATCCATATACTGCAGGAGACACGGGGGTGTGGAGAACCCCTGCAAAGCATCCATCATGTGGAGATGGAAGAGGGAAAGGCCGTTGTGAAAGCCCTGGAGAAGACAGGTCCAGGTGTACTGGCATTCATCAAAGGTGAAAGCAAATTTGTATTGGCTTTCCTGTGCTAATAGTAGTGACCAGAACCCATTAGAGCTATCAAGAACTGTGAATCAGTTTTTGTCAGGTGTCAACAGCTTGAGTACATCAGGTGCTTATGCTACTGTTGGGGCGCAGCTGGGGGTAACTTGATTAAGTTCCCTATAATCAGTTGTGAGTCTCTCAGCTCCATTTGGCTTTTTCACAGGCCAAATGAGCGAATTAACAGTGGAAACACAGGTCCTTATCACTCCTTGTTGAAGCAGTGATTGGATGGTCTCCCTCAATGATGGCAGGGCTTTGGCAGGAAATGGGTACTGCTTCTGCCTCACAGGGTTGGGTCCTGTGAGTTCAGTGGTAGTGTGCATCCTACCACAGTTGTGCTTGTTGGTGACAAACACATCAAGGTGTTTTTGCAGCAGGAGTGCAAGCTCAGAAAACAGATCATGGCTTTTGAACAAAGTCATGTTGTCATACTCCTTGTTGTTATGGGAAATGGCTGCCACCACATGCTAGTCTTGAATGATGACAGCATGACATTGTCCTTTGCTCTGAAGGAGTAATCTATTGGCTAAATCTGCTACACAGCCATGTAATGCTAGGAAGTCAGTTCCCAGGATGCTGGGGGGATGATGTAGAATCATGAGGTCAAAAGAAAAATCAGTCCTGAGGTGGCCTACCACCACAGGTGGAGGAATAGATCAGTAGGTGTGTAGCTGGGTACCATCTACACCCTGTGCACTGGTCTTCCAGCCATTAGACCAGTCAGATGAGACTGGGTCCTCCTCATGGAGGACTGACATGGCTGCTCCGGTATCCGGAAGCATGGTAAGTTGGTGGCCCCGACCGTGGCCTTTACACAAGGCCATTCGTTTGTGTCAACAATCAAAGCACTCACTGGGGCCTGTAATTGTCAATCAGTATTTTTGGAATCAGCATCATCATCCTGTTCCTGAAACCTGAGGCCTGCAGGATCTTGCAAGGCCACCTGTATGTCTTGCACAGGATTCACGTGTACCAGAGACGTCACATGCACGGCGATGGCCTGCACAGGTGGCTCCCCCTTGGATGTTGCATTGGTCTAGCCAGTAACCGATGCAACAACAGGATTCTTTCCTCAGCTTTTAGATCATTTGACAGCCGGGGTCAGGAAAGGATTTCCTTGGCTGCTAGTTCGTTCAGTGGTTGGGCCACTATAGTTTATGGAGCTTTAGTATCCCTCTTGGCTCGGATCTCCTCTAACAGCTTGCGGAGGGTCTCATTTGTGTCTTTGATCTGTCGATAGCTAGGACCATTATGGTTCTGACTATACTGTTGGGCATTTGGATTTTTCCAATTGCCTCTGTCTCTATTCCTGATGTTTCTATAGTTCTGATCCACCCCCCCCTTGTGCGACTGCTTGTCGTTAGAAGGGGCGTCATTCATTTAGTTATTTCCCTCTACCATATAATGGGTAGGGGTGTCAGGTGTGAGCTGTACTGTAGTGACCTGTACTGAAGCTGTCTTGTTGGATTTGCAGTAAGTAAGGGTATGGAGGTAGACCTGGTAGGCATGCTCCATTTAGTGAGGATAGCCACAAATGTATCAGTACTTGGGTAAACATTGAGCTCAACCTTTTCCCTCAAGGCTGGAGTCATATTCCCGGATGTACAAATCCTTGTACTCAATTTGATTTTTGTCTGCATCCTCGTTGGCGAGGCCTTTGCCAGTGCTGTATGTGAGCCATAACCGTTGATGGTAGACCACGGGGCTTTCTTTTGTGGCCTGCTTAACCTTGCAGGCCAAGCGAGCTCCTATGACACCCGGGGAATTGGCGGAGATGAGGGCCGCTGAAATGTCACCAAAAGCAAGGGTGTCGGAGCTGCGTATGGTTCATAGGTTCATAGGTAGAATACGTGATCGAAGGACAAGCCCATTTTGATCATGCCGCCTACACTAGGTGGACTTCATATTTTAGTTCATCCATGTACGAATCAAGCTTCAATTTAAATTGTGTTAAATTATCACTATGCACAACTTCATGTGGGAGGGAGTTCCATATCAGGATTATCCTCTGTGTAAAAAAGTTATTTCTCTTTGAGGTCCTATTTGTATTGGCCTTTAATTTCAGATTATGTGATCTAGAAAGACAAGCTGAAGGTTGCCAATCCAGATAAATGGCTTCACACAAAAAAAATTTTCTTTCATCGCTCTGAAGAGCAAACAAAGATTTCCTCCCAAGGAACAATATTCCATAGTGTAGAGATTTAATTATTTTAATCTTTCATTATAAGATAGGGGGCACATACCAGTGATGTGATGAGTATATACCTGTCTGCAATCCAACTAGCCTAGGGGGTGTATATGACAATGTTATAAGTTATATTATGACCAATCCAGTACTTGAGCTATGCTCCACTCCTATGTATGATGACCTGTATATATCTGTCAGGCCCAAACTGAGGAAAAGATAGCCAACTCAGTTAAGAAGGGGGATAAAACCTTTTATAGGTACATCAGCGAGCATAGAAAGACAAAGGGAGGGATAGTGAGGCTGAATAGAATGAACAGTGGGTGGGCAGAGGGGGACAGTGAAAAAGCAGGAATACTGAACAAATATTTCTGCTCAGTATTCACAAAAGAGGAGGGGGAAGTGCCTAATCCAATTAACAGAAGCACTCTTGATAGGGGGGTCGATCCCAGTCCTTTCACAGAAGAAAGGGTTCTGCAAGAACTCCTAAAACTGAAGGTGGACAAAGCAATGGGTCCTGATGGAATTCACCCCAGAATTCTAAAAGAATTAAGGGAGGAACTTGTGAAACCACTGGCTACTCTTTTTAATAAATCATGGGAGGATGGTGTGGTACCCGAGGACTGGAGGAAGGCGGATGTGATTCCCTTCACAAAGTGGGTCCAAGACAGAGGCAGGAAACTACAGACCTGTCAGTCTGACCTCTGTGGTAGGGGAAAGTGATGGAGTCACTTCTGAAGGAAAGAATAGTGCAGTACCTAGAGGCCAGTGGAGCACAGGACCCAAGGCAGCATGGGTTCACAGCGGGAAGGTCATGTCAGACTAATCTAATAGATTTATTTGACTGGGTGACCAAAGTAGTAGACCAGGGAGGGGCTGTGGACATGGTCTACCTAGACTTTAGCAAGGCATTTGACACAGTCCCTCACAAAAGATTAATAGTCAAATTAACCAGCCTGGGAGTGGGACCCAGGGTGGTAGCCTAGGTAAAACATTGGCTGGACAACAGGACACAGAAGATAATTGTAAATGGAGTCCATTCTGAAGAAAGGGGGTTACTAGTGGGTACCGTAGGGTTCAGTATTGGGTCCAGTCCTTTTAATGTCTTCATCAGTGACATTGCAGAGGGATTGAAGGAAAAGTATGCCTTTTGCAGATGACACAAAATCTGCAACAGGGTTGATACACAAGGGCGTGAAAAGGATGAAAGGGACTTGGCAAGGTTGGAGGAATGGTCAGAAGTGTGGTAGCTAGGATTCAATGCAAGAAGTGCAAATAATGCACCTGGGAAACAAGAACCCAGGGAAGAATACACAATGGGTGGGGAGGTAGTAAAAACAACAAAAAGGAAAGGGACCGGGGTAATCATATCAGATGACCTTAAGGTTAGCAAGCAATGTGAGAAGGCAGTAGGGAGGCTGGGGGTATACTGGGATGCATAGGGAGAGGCATCAGCAGCAGAAAACAGGAAGTTGTTATCCGTCTGTACAGACAGTTGGTGAGACCCCATCTGGAGTACTGTGTCCAGTTCTGGAGACCCCATCTCCACAAGGACATAGACAGGATAGAGGCAGTCCAGAGGAGGGCAACTAAAATGGTGCAGGGTCTGCAAGAGAAGCCGTATGAGGAGAGACTAAAGGAGCTTAATATGTCTACCCTTGAGGAAAGAAGGGAGAGGGGGGACATGATAGAAACTTTAAAGTACCTCAGTGGAATCAACAAAGTCCAAGAGGGTAGCATTTTGCAGAAAAAGAGACTTGCAAGAACAAGGGGACACAATTTAAAGATAGAAGGAGGGCGGTTCAGGGGCAATGTGGGGAAGTATTATTTCACAGAGAGGGTAGTGGATGAATGGAACAACCTTCCTGAGGAGGTTGTGGGGTCTAAAACTGTGGGAGAATTCAAGAATGCATGGGACAGACATAAGGCAATTCTTGTGGGGGGTAGGAAGAAATAGGCTGTTGGTTATCTAGGATCTGCGGCCTATCCTGTAGGTAGGGAAATGGGCAGACTAGATGGGCCTAGCGGTCCTTATCTGCCATCAAAGTCTATGTTTCTATGTTTCTAAGTTGAACTAGCTAGTCTAGATTGTATAATCTGAAATGTGCTTACTACTATATGTTTCCTCTAGCGTCAAATGATGTATTTCCCACATGTTTGTTTACTGTGACAAAAAACTGTACTCTCTTTGCCATGTCTCCTTGACTGTTGTTCCTCATGTTGTATTCTCCTGGGTTGTTCCTGAAAATAGGCATAATACTTGTTTAGTGTACTTACCCGGTAAACAAAAGCTAAATAAATGTGCTTAGTAAATCTTCTTTGAATTCTTTCCCTCGATCGTCTCTCTCTAATTAAAGTGGGAGCACAAAATGAGGATCAGTAATCAAAATTTGAACTCACAGTGCTGGTGTATAATAGAATTAATACAGCTGGCTCCCTACTTTTTATGTTTTTCAGTATACAACTAGTCAAATGGGTACACTTTTTAACTGTATTATTTAAATGTTCAGAGAATTTTAAGTTATTTGAAATAACCCCCAGATCTTTTTCAGAGCTGGTTTTACTTAGTAGTTGATCATTAATAAAATAATTGACACACATATTATTTTTCCCAAAATGCAAGATTTTGCATTTTGCATAGTTGAAATTTAGTTTATGTGAGCTGGCCCAGTCTGAAATTAATTTCAGGTTATCCTGTAATTTTAGAGCAGAGGTCATATAATTTACAATACCTCCCAATTTGGCATCATCAGCATACTTTGTTAGCCAGATTCCATCCGTAGAGCTCATACTAGCTATTAAGATGTTAAATAAGATTGGACCCAGGACGGAGCCCTGAGGCACACCACTAGTAATCTCAGTCCATGTAGACTTATACCCACGTAGGCTAACCTGCTGTCTTCTGTCAGTTAACCATAGCAAAATCCAATCAACTACATATTTATTTAAATCCATTTTTATTAAGCATTCAAATAAGATTTTGTGAGATAAAGAATTGAAAGCTTTCTCAAAATCCAGATAAATGACATCCACCACATAGCCCTGGTCCAATGCCTCACTAACAGGTTCAAAGAAATTTATTTTAAGTTAGTATGGCATGATCTACCTGATACCATACTGTGAGATATCTGAGAGCCCTTTATCCAAAGTATGTGCACTGATCTTGTGAGATATTAATGTTTCCATTATTTTACACACAGAAGAAGTCAAGCTTATAGGCCTGTAATGGTTCAATTCTTGCTTAGAACCACTCTTGTGGATCGGAATAACTAGGGCATCTTTCCATTCTTTGATGACAATGCCTTTAGCTATTGATTCATTAAAGAGTAATGTCAATACTCCAGCTACTTCATATGAAACCTTTTTTTAAAATGTAGAGGGAATATTATCAGGTCCAACCGATGTAGAAGATTTGAATGAATTAATAGTTGAATAGGTGTCTGCAACAGTAAAAATAACTACAGGATCAAAGGGAGTGCAATTATCAGTAGATGGTATATCCTTTTTTTTTTAAATACTAGCAAAATATTGATTGAAGTTGTTAGCCATTAACTGCTCATCACTTATTATTTCACCATTAATTTTTAGTGGTCCAACTGTATTTGCTGTAGATTTAAGAGAACCAATGTAATTGAAGAACTTCTTTTTGTTATCAGTCTGAGTGCTTGCTAATTTATACTCTAGATCTTTTTTAGCCTTCCTTAAGGCATATTTAGGTTTTTTTTGCCTTTTGTATAAATTGTGACCAATTATGATCAGATTTATTTTTATTATATTTATTGAAGGCTTTTTTTTTTTAGCCAATACTAATCTTTTAATAGATATGGAATACCAAAGTGGCAGCCTTTTCTTATGAATGTATTTTGTTCTAATGGGAACTCACTCGGATATACAATACTCAATTTTTTCTTTTATACTATTCCAAATCTCATTAACTGATAAACCATATAGATCTTCTTTCCAATTCCATTTCATTAAGTTGGCTTTGATAGTCTCATAATTTGCTCTATTATAATTTCCAAATTTAGTTATGCCACTGGAATCTTTTTTATAATAATTTATGGACCATTTGATCACAGAGTGATCGCTGTCACCTAATGGAGCCATTATGATAGGTGTTTCTGTACCTTCCCTGATATTAGTCAATATTAGATCCAGTATATTATTGAGTCGTGTGGGTATAAACACTATTTGATCTAATCCTAAGTGTGCTGTTGTACCTAAGAATTTGGTTTCCTGTGTGTTTGATCCTTCACAACACATCCAATTTATACCTGGATAATTAAAATCACCCATCAATACAATATTCTCCAGTTGATTGATGCTTTCAAGATAATTACAGAAAAGATCATTATTAAATGAGTCCATGGAAGGTGGTCTATAGCATAACCCAAATGTAATTGGAGAAAATGTATTATTAAGCTTAACCCACAGAATCTCAATTCCTGGTGGTGAGGGGGTGTCCATATTAACTTCTATACATTCAATTCCATCCTTAACATAATAAGCTACACCTCCACCTCTTGCATGAATACGATTTTTCTTAAAAAGTGTGTAACCAGGAAGATCTTGTCCCCACTGTTCATGGGTGAACCAGGTCTCCGTTACACCACAAATATCAATGTTTTCAATATGTAGGATAATTTGCAGTTCATTAATTTTGTTGAGCAAACTCCTAGCATTTAAAAGTAATATATTAAACTTTGATACTTGTTTATTTAATTTAGGTAACTCAGTAGAATCAACCTGATTCAAAACTGGATCCTGTTTTCCTGTAAAAATACCAGATGTTAAACTTGATTCAGAATTGGTATTTCCCCCCATACTCTGGATTAAAAAAAGCATCTATCTGTGTGTTAATTGCATTTCCCAAAACTTCTGTACCCCTTTTGTTTAGGTGTAAACTATCTTTTGCGTAGTAATTGCAATTTTGATGAAAATGTTCCCAATGTGTCAGGCACTTTATGTTTTGTTTTTGACACCAACCTTGGAGCCAGTCATTTAAATGTTTTATTTTATCAGTAATAAATCGGTCTGCTCTAGGTACAGGTAGAATCTCAGATATTACAGTATTAACTCCTATGTCAGCAAGGATGTTAGACAGTCCAACATAGGTCTCTTTAATTTGTTGAACACTCTGATGCCAAATATTGTTTATACCCGCAGGAATCAGCACAAAATCATTTTTACCACAGTTATGTAGAATCTGTCTACTCATTTTGGTTATATCCTGAATTTTTGCTCCACGAAAACAAGATAATGTACGAGTGGCTTTATTAGGATTACATATTTGCCTATTGAGATTTGATAACATAGAGTCACCCAACACAAAAATCTGCTGTGGAAAATTATGTGCAGAAAACATTTGCCTGTTATCAGTTTGCTCACACTGCATATTGTTAGTCCCTGAAAAGCTTAAAAGATTGGACTGCTCATTTGTAACTTCACTATTTTCAGGATTAACCATAAAATCAGATTCATTATTATTAAGTTGTTGTAAACTCATAAGTAATATAACAGTTGTTTGACAGGTAGTAGACTCAGCAATCTCCTCCTCTTCAAAATTAATTAATAAAGGATCAAATTTGTTACATGTAGGTAGGTGAAAATCATTGGCTTTCCTGCCTCTTTTTGGGGGCTTTGTTATATTGCACAGTAAACCAATCACTCTCTGAATCAGAGCTGTCTCCCTCTTGTCTAGGCCTCTTTCTTGTTACCACATCAGTATGCTTAGACATAAGGCCAGAAGGTTCACATAACTGTGAGGCTGAATTATGTTCATCTGTTATGTGCAGTCTTTTTGCACTCTCTAATTGACCGAGTTCCAGTGCCCTTAATCTACAGTCAAACAACTTTATTTCTGCTTCTAATTCTTGAACCTTAATACACTTATTACATGTATAAGGCACATCATTCTGCTGTTTCAATTCAAAATCAAACATACTACACAGCCTACACATTGTACCTGCCCTCTCACCTGTCTTAAGTATGACAGTAGCCATTCTACCTTTCTTAATTTTTGATCTTTATGACACTTCTTACCTGCTCCTGTATCTGAGTTTTTGTTTTCTCTTTTTTATTAATGAAACTGTATCAAGGCACCCTGAATCGATAATGACTATAAATGCCCAACACACATAACACGTGCTGATGCACATGTCTTTGTGCATGTCTTCGTGTGCAACAATGCGTGCCCACCCCTCTCACCGCAGGGCAGCTAAATATAGCCCCAGAGGACCCGGAAGTAACTCAGTGGGTTGTGCTATACCTTCGACAGATATTTGATTAGTAAAATAATGCAGAGTGTCTCTGAGAGTTTGGCTCAGAGGATAGGTTTGATTGTCTGTCACAAAACTTGAACCTGGTACTCGGGTTGGAGGGTGAGCTTCTCACAAAGGGAGCACACTTTTTCCAAATGGTGACTCAGATTGTCATTTGGGACCTTCTGTCCGATGCTGTGTGCAATTTGCTGGACAGAGTGAGCGACTTGTAGGGAATTGGAAGTATGCGTAGTCACATTTAGTTCATTACGTTCCCAGGCTCTGCGAAATGTAGCTTCTGCTGCTGCATCAGCGATTGCCTTGTACGTGTGATCCTGGTTAACAGAATATTTTAGCATTTTGTCAATTTGGTCCTGGATGATCTTCTTTTGATCCTTTGGGACTGTGATGTGACTAATCGCATCCTTAATCATGTTGCGGATCTCCGACTCATCTCCCCTGGTGAGAAGAGTGAGTGGAGGCACACCACAGAATACAGACCTTCCGCCTGTGTCATGGGGGCCGCCATCTTGGTGTTGTACTTGGCAACTGCCATATTTGTGTAGACGTGGCGACGCAGTGTGCATGCTAACATCGGCACCATCTTGTGGATGGCTGGTGGAAGTTATTCCATCGGGGGGTTGGACTTGCGTGTGGCATGGCATGCCTCGTCATCAAACTCAGAGTCGTCATCACTGGATGACGCAATCTCAATGAGCGTATATTGAAACCCATTCATGGCCTTAACATGGCCGGCAAGAACCTCCCATTGATGGCACAACTTTGCCATTTTTTGCCTACATTTCTTGTGACAGACTTTTGCAGTGCCCTGCTCAATATCTCTCTCAATCTCATGCTGTACTACTCTGTACGCAGTGCTCAATTTGACGTTTTCTCTAAGCTCTTTATCTAACTCACAACTCACACGCTTTTAATCCTCTTTCAACTCAGCATTCTCCTCTCTCAAACCTTCATTCGTATCACTCAGAATATCATTCAAACATGCTACCTGTTTCTTATCACATTTCAACCTTTCACAATCATCTCTTACTAAACATATCTCACTCAGTGTCTTGAGCAGTACAGTGCAGCAGTCTGGAATTAGCATCACAGAGTGACTGTGTCTCCTCCGTTAGTTTCTGTTCCTTTTTCTGTAACTCCGATGCCTGCAAGCCCATCTGTTTTTTTAGAGACACATTTTGCAGTTCAAGGGAGGCACACCTTGTTGTGAGACTCTCAACAACAGTATGTAGAGCCACAACCAAGAGACCTTTAAGGTTGTATTTCTTGGTTGTTTGTTTGGACTCTATGTAATGGTCAGATATTAGCAGCAGTGTTTTTTCTACAGCTTTTGCGTCCAGCGCACAATCTGTCCTTCCACCATGGGATGTGAGATAGTTTGAGACGTTGAGTCTCAGTTCTCTGCACAAGTCAGACATAACAAAGAAGAAGTGATACACAAACAAAGAAATAAGCAGTTAGAAAACTGGTCAAAATGCCTCGGCACCATCACCAACTGCTTTCCGGTCCTCGGAGGGTGAACGGCGATACCAAGGTGGTATGCTGTCACTCATAGAGTAAAGGGGTCCGATGTGGGTCTGCCATGCCTGAGACCAAGACGGTGTGGGTCTGCCACAACCTTTACCATTGTTAGCATGAGTAGGTCCAAGTAGGCGAAAATCATACTACACTACTCAACATTCAAAATAAATTGAATGTGAATCTTCCTTTGTACCTTCCAACCTACACGCAGTCACCAAAATGTAACTTGGTAATAAATTACCTTCTCAGGTTCTTGTTGGAATGGCACAGAAGGAAGAGACAACAGGCAAGTGGTAATCATGTAATAAATGGAATTTATAGCAGATCGGTAATACAGGCTTACAACCAACAGTGTGAGCACTGGGAGAATCACCAGTTTTCCTTACCTAGGTAAATGAAGTTTCTCTTCTCAGAGAAGTTACATGCTACAAAGGGTCTTCTACCCCGATAATCACTATGGAAATCTACTAAAGAAGGTACATAAAAAGTATCTAATTGGCCAATAACAGGTGGCCTGAGTAACTATCCTAACTAACATGAGAAGTTGTTTAGCTTGCATAAGACAGTGTAACACAATAGGTCTTCTGTAAGTCCAAGGTCATAATAGCAATACAATTACTAAATATGGCATTGTTGCCTTACTTTTAAGAATATAGTGAAAATAGAGTAAAAAGCATCTCTCATAGCTAAAATATATCATTATGATATAATGAAGCATAATATGCATTAGTAGAACACAGATCCTGACATTTATGCTTATATGATAAGTGTCTTTGCCCTAAGGTTAGTACATGTACCTACATATATGTTGCTGTCCGTGAGGTGGGGGTACAATCAGGGGTGCTGGACAATGGATAACAGTTGCATCATCAGTTGGGATATCTATTTATTGTGGGTGATTGTAATTTGTTGCTGGACCCCCAACGGGACACCACAGCACCAAGATCTACTCACTCCCCCGCCGTGCATAAACACTTTCATAAATTATTAGCTTCCCTGGTCTGGGTGAATATCTGGAGGGCACTGTCCCCACAGCATGGGACCTACACATATTTTACTCACCCTGAACAAACCTACAGTCAAACTGACTATGTCTTTACCCCATGAGAGGACTTACATAGGATCTCTTCCTGTCAGATAGGCCCTATTTCCTACTCAGATCATGCCCCCATTATCACCAAACTAGATATTGGCTTGTTCTGGAAAACTACTACATGGCGGTTTGATACCTTTTATTTAAAAGACCCTCAGTTTGTAGAGCATGTCAACCAGCTGATTGCTGAAATTTTAACACATAATAACATCCCCCACTGTAAGCTCAGCTGTGTTGTGGGATACATTGAAAGCTGTTCTGCAGGACCACTTAATTAATTATGCAGCACAAAATTCCAAAGTGCGCCAAGCACATGGAGATGACCTGCTTGGTACCTTGCACTTTCTTCAATTGCAACACAACTGCGTACACTGGCAGATCCCACACTCATCTCCAAGATTAAAAAGCAACTGGATGACCTCGCCCTTCAACTAACTTGAAAAGGCACTTCATTATCACCAAAAAGAATACTATGCTGCCATACAATTGGCACATAGACTTAGAGGATACAGGTAAGGAGCTACTATTTTCAAGATTAAATATCTGAATACAAAACAGATCCATAGGGATATTTATTTAGGTTTATTTTTTCTAATCTTTTTTCCCTCTGGTCATGGTCAACGGGGCCTCTCAGGAATCCTGCCAGCTTCTGCCCTACCTGAACTCCTCCTACCTGTGCCTCCTTTCTCCTCCATCCTGTATCCACAATCGGTAAACCCAGCTTAACCCTCCGGGTGGGCCACCCCTCATCTTTGGGCGTTCTCAACAGACAGAGTCCGATGTGATAGAGAACTTAGGTGGAGGAACCTGGAAGAACAGGCAGTATGGACCAGGCTGTGGGCATGGGGGCAGGTGCCATCACCTACCCCACAGACCAGGTTTTTCCTTGTTCTGGTGAGCGCTTCTCCCCCCTCCCATGCGTGTACACATCCCGATGCATGGCGCACAGCAACCCCTGCCTGTGTCAAGTCACACCAATTACGTGCTGCTCAGTGAACTACAGCACTCCTGGTCTCCACCAGGAGCCTCTGAGGCTCCAAGCAATCCCCAGCCTCCCCCCCGGGGAGGAGAGCAGGCCTGTGGGTGCTCAATCCTGTCCCACCCCTGCCATCCCCCAGCGCCCCAAGCTCGCTCCTAAACTTGGGTCACTGGTGTGGCGCGAGGTGTGGCATCCAACGCCTCAACCCTCAGCGAGGGCCATCTGTCCATAGGGATATTAAGCATATCTCAAAAGCTTTCTCTACTTACTGTGCCACGCTGTAGGTAGCGGATCCAGATATAGATCCTTTGGCACTGGCGCAATTCTTTACTGACTTACGACTCTGTAGTCTTTCTGAACAGGCTATACAAGGCCTGATGGCACTCATTCTTGGGACCAGAGCTGGCTTCTACTTTGGGAAGGCTGAAACCACACAAATGTCCAGGACCAGATGGATATACAGCGGAGTTCCTCAGTAAATTTGCACAGCAGCTCTCGCCTCTGTTCCTGAGAGTAACCAACGATTTGATCTCGGGTAAATCTCCATCCTTCCTTCATGGAGCTAAACTATTATTTCAATTATCCATAAAGCCGGTAAACCCCCAGAACGTTGAGAATCATATAGACCAATATCAGTTTTGAATACTGATCATAAGCTTTTAATGTCCATTATGGCACAGCATCTGGATCCATTATTCCCCAGTCTGGTTCACTCAGACCAGACAGAGCTCATCGTACTTGGCAAACAATGCATAACATCAGACAAGCCCTTTCAATCATTCTTCATGGTAATATTACCAGTTGACCTCTTTTGTCCCTCAGCCTCGACACGGAGAACATGTTCAACTGTGTGTCTTGGACCTTACTCTGCATCACACTGCAGCAGCTTAGTTTCCCTTCTACTTTCCTAGATTTACTCTCCTCCCTGTACTCTTCCCCACAGGCACAGATCCAAGCTAATTGGCATTTATCCTCTCGTATATCCCTACAGCATGACACCAGACAGGGAATGCTGCCTGAACCCTCTTCTTTTTGTGTCATATATTGAGCCCCTGGTGCAGGACATCTGTCAACATCCTTCAATCAAAGGATAGCCTGACTCTGATGGAGAGAGCGTCATCGTCTTGCACTGTATGTAGATGATGTGCTGGTGTTCCTTTTGAAACCAGACACTAAACTTGCAGAGTTCTGGACCCTTTTATGTACTTTTGGCTCCTTTTCTGGTTATAAATTGAATGAGTCCAAGACAGAGGCCCTTGCTATCAATTATACCTCCACAACTCAGTTCAAACCTCAATTCCCATTTTGTTGGGACCTATCATCGAGACACAGGTCAGGAAACATAGGAAAAACCAGGAGCAGTTGTAAAATTCACAAGAAGAGTTTTGTTATGAATAACATACGAATGTGCCAGCAGAAACAGATCATCCGGTCTGTCTAAGTCTGCTCGAATGTGCAGCTAGCACCCCTAGTTTGCAACTGCCCCACCCCCTCCCCTTTGTCATCCCACTGCCACCCTCCACCTTCCCCACCCTCACTCTCCCCTGTTCCCTGTCCCATGCCCTTTAGAAGCTGTTCACAGATTTACATGATACCACCCATATACAAACATATGAATATGCCTATACAATACAATAACAATAACATTGTTCAGAATGACTATTTACAAAGGCAGAATAAACAGAGAAGATCCATCTGAGTTTTCCTTCAATCTCTGTGTCTTGCAAGCAATTGCAGCTCTGTTTTTATAAGTCCTTGCAACCACCCTTCTTAATAAGCATCCTGTTTTTTTCTAAAATGTTCTTGTATATTTCAGGCAGGTGCAGGCAGGAACACAATGTCCCAGAACTAAGGCCCCTTCTCCACAACTTCTGCAAAAGGCTTAAAAATTGTGTTTCAGGTTAACCCCTTGAGTTTCCAACAGCTTTTTGCAATCATTTTAAACTATAATTATATACATTTCAACACTAACACTATATAATATCTAAACAAAGGGATCCCAATATCAGTTACATTTCCACATAATGAGTTGTATATATTTTTACACCAGCAGATATGCAAGGAAGGAAAAGACAGAAACAGCAAGGGAAGGTTGACAGACAGTGAGAGTCAGAGAATTGTGAGACTGTCGGGGTGATCAAGTCCTAGGTCTCATGAGAAAATTTGGTTGCACAACCAGACAGACAAGAGACAGGAAAGGAAAGAACAGAAAAGATCCCCACATTCAAACTCCATAACAACTGGGACAGGGTCCTGTTGTACCCTATCACAGGACCTCCCTCATGTGAGATACTTGGGAATAAATTTAACGACTTATACTTCTACACTTTACCAAGCTAATTTTACCCCACTCGCAACTCAAGTAAAGCAAGAACTAGATAAATGGTCAATATTCCCCTTGTCTTTAGAATGATGAGTATCCATAATTAACATGGTTTTACTGCCCCGATTCCTTTATTTATTACAGTCACTATCTATTTGGATAGATAAACCATACTGGAGAAATGGTGTAAAATGATAAATAGATTTCTGTGGAATGGCCACCCATGGCAAATTGGGTACTCTTATTTATGTCACCATTAACCACAAGGGGGTTTAGCCCTCCCTGACCTTTCTATTTACTATGAAGCCACCCATTTAGAACCAGTGCTTCACTGGCTTCATAATGAACCATCCCAACATTGGGTGCAGCTTGAATGTGCTGCGCTCCCTGCCATGTCACAACTGTTAACCTCTCAGCTGACCACCTCAGTGTTAGATTATAACTCTCCTTGTGTCTTTACCTCTCTTTGAGTCTGTAAGAAGTGACTTTAAAGGGCATGTCTCAAGGAGGAGATGCTTTGGTTCCTTCCGCTACAGCTTCATCATGATTTCTACCCGGCCAAACAGGATTGCAGTTTTAAAGACCGGTACAGGATGGGCCTTCACTGTCTGGTTCAACTCTTAGAAGGAGATCAGATTAAAGCCTTTCAGTCCCTTAAACAAACCTTAGGATTTCAGCAACAAGATATGTTTAGGTATTTCCAGTTAAAGGCGTTTCTTTCTGCCTGGCTTAGACATGACCCTAGGTTGGACCTCCATAACCCGTTAGTGAGTGTCACTATTACAGCTATCCAAGGGAACCTTGAACAGCATTTGGTCTCCTATCTGTACTCCACGCTTATCCAACTCCAGAACCCCCCCCCCCCAAGTATTTGGCAAATGGAATAGGGAACTGACTTCTCCTATCCTCCCTGGAACAGTGGCTTTTAGCCTGCTCTAACTCACACCAAATCAGTTCTTCAGTACAATAGCGAGACTTTAGCTGGAAATGCATTGTTCGATTTTTCCTTATTCTGGTTCAGCAGTTTCATCACAATACAGCCTCTAACACACACTGTTGGAGAGAGTGTGGAGAGGATGTACCATTATCATATTTTTTGGTCCTGCCCCCGTTTAACCCCTTTCCTAGAGTCAGTCCGGTCTGCTTTGCAACAGATTTTTGGTCCTCAACTGCAGTTCACCGAACACTTGTACTTACTCATGTTTTTCCCTAAGAAGATGAAAGACAAAGCTGTTAAGTATTTATTGGGTATCTTCTCCCTAACGGTGATGAAATATATTACAAAACGTTGGCTCACAGGGGTTATCCCTACTATTGAAGAATGGATAACAGTTGTGAACTCAATTTACTGCATGGAAATGTTAACATTTACCATTTGACAACAAGCGAAGCGGGGACACAATCAGTGGGCTAGGTGGCTCATGTTCACCATGGCCAGGAATCCCGCCTTTGTCCCCTGATCGGGGTCGCTTTGCTCTCCCATTAGAATCCAGAACTGCACACTGCCCCCTTACTGTTATCTCTCCTGACTGTGCCAAATAACATACAGCTTTTCCTTGTATAATGTTTTTTTCTTTAACAGGTGCTGTATATCTCGAGGCATGTAATGTACTGTTTTGTGTGTTCAGTTTTACAATTCTTTGGTTGAAAATTTTAAAAAATATGCTTATTAAAAAAAAGGCCTTTGTGAGGCCTGCTCATTGGATATTTTTAAATCTAAATTGATGGCCAATCCATGAAGTTTGGATCTAAACACCGGATTTTATTGCTTGTCTAACTCTGCTGGTCATTACCAGATTTATGAAGTGCTTTGATTACTTTTCTATGAAAGCTGTAGTTCACATATTCAAGGGGAGAAAAAGCAATAGGTATCCATTTCTGTAACAAACAGTTGAATTCTTGGATGGGTACTTGAAAACAGTTTATTTCATCACTGCCTAAACTAGAAAATTACTTTATAACGTCACTGCATGGTAGTGGTCTTTGCTACTAAATATAATTTTAATTTAGACTCTGCAATTCTTGATGTAAAGCACCTTATTTAAGAAAAGAATATTAATTAGTTGTCTTAGTAAGTGAGACTGCCAACTCAACACCAGATAGTACAGTACAGTACTGTCACTGTTATGTGATGCCTTGGAATGGGATGCCAGAACTACCTGGAGATGAAGGATCTTCAGAGGAGGTATTGTCAACTAGTGCTGATCAGAGAAACCTTGATAGAAGAGTCACAGAAAAACTAAGTATAAAGCTGCAGTAGCCCCTTGCAGTATATAACCCGTGGTCCTCTTTGTACTGAACCACTGCACAAAAGGACTAAGCTTGAAGCTTCTCAACTCTTTTATCTTTATCCTGCATAGAAAGTCATTTCTGGCATTAGAGCTTGAGACAGCAGTGCATTAGCACTGTCTGGTCTGATCCAGTATTTCTTCCCTAGATTAACTATCAGACCAAATAAAGTCCAAACTGAAGCATGTTTCTAATATAATATATTCCCACCAAAACCTTGCTAGGTTTCCTGCTCAGTACTTTCTTTGGTAATGTGTTTGAAAACCAATTAAACTCATTGGCAACTTGCTTTATTCGCTGTGACTTGGGAAGTTTCTGAAAATCTGTTTTGCAGTTCTCTGGAGTATGTGGCACACTTAGGCCTGTCATTTAATGCCCTCAGAATGCCTTTATTGAACAGATTGGCAACAGATTGCAATTTAGTTATTCAGGAGACAGAGGCTTCATAAATTACCAAGGATAAGTATAAAATAAGAGTCAAGGGAGCAACTCCACCAAGTTGGAGAACATATCCCTGTTGGGTTTGCTATTACCATTTGGCCTGCTGTGCTTCTTGTTTTGCTAATTGTTTGATGAGGGCTGGCGGACAGAGAGAATAGATTTCCTTTTTAAGAGATGATAAACCCATGCTCTAAATCTGTAACGTAATCCAGCCTTAAACCCCAAGGATGTGTTTTCCTGCACAGCATCTGATCTCATTGACCAAGTTACACATGCAAAATAAAACATTATCAAAATACAGAAATCTAAGGGGAGGCACTACAATATAGTGTGAAAGAAAGATAGAATCTTCCCTATTCCCATTTCGATGAGTGGGAAGCCTGCAGGTAGCTGTAAAGGAACAGTTTGAAACACATATTTGGGAAACTAGAAAGGGGAACCCTTGTCCTGGCTGATGAAAAGTGAATGCAGTTTTTAGTTAATGCCACCTTCTGCGTGCAAATTTTATTTAATGTCACATTTTTTCAGCACACTAAACCTCCAGAAAAAAGCTTAATAAAAAAATACATGCACCACAGGGTTTAAGAATTATGATTACAGCTCGGATTAGAGTTTCATATGCCTATTAGTGGAAAGCAATGTTAAATTATAACTATAATAAGCAATTTCTTTTGTATTTATTACTTTTGTGCTTCCACCTCTATTGGGTATTTGTATAGCTGATTGTTATTCCGGTTTCATTCTAATGCAGTTTCTTTTTTATTCAGTATCAGTTTATAAAACTGTATTACATGTTCACTGACACCAGATAACCAATAAGTCCCAGTTTGTAGCGGTACAATACATAGCAAAGACGGCTACAAGGAATTCAAAATAAATCAGCCATTAAATCCATGTCTCTTAGTAAAGCAGCTAAGATCAATCCTATTTCTTTTGTACTGCATTATTCATTCTACTTCAGGTAGTGCTGGATGCATTAATTTTGCTCAACTGCATTTTTCCATAGAAAAAAATAATTATGTTCACAGGTTTTGTGGTATTTGAGGCTTTACTGCAGTGGACATAATATATTAGCAAGTATTCCATTCGTTTTAACACTGAGAACAGTTGCATTGGATGTCTTAGCCTTGGCATGTCTGCCTGTCTGTCTGTCTGTCTCTCTCTCTCTCTCTCTGATATTCCATGGGCCTAATGAAAAAGTCACTGATATTTTTCCTGTCTGTAGTTTGACCTTCTGTCATCATGAGTGGCAAAACCATGAGAGCTGTCAAAAGGCCAAACTGCACAAGGGAAAATATCAGTGATATTTTCATTATGGCCATGGCATATCTGATTTGTGCCATGCCTTTACTGTACAATGGCAATAAACAAATCCTGCATCCTGACTGTTCAGTGGCCACCTTCAACAGTGATGTTATCCCACGACAGCCTCACTGTATGGAGGTGTTGAACAACACAAGCAGTATGTCTCCATTGCCATTATGGACCTATTTGATAAATGGACGTAGGGTGAGAATAACTGATGTTTTCATGCTTGCAAAAATATCACTGATATTGCCAATTTTTATCATCACAGGCACAGCATAAATATAGCTGTCCACGATTTGAGACCCCACAGTGACCTGAATATTGGTTGAGATTCATAGTGCCTTCACAGGAAAAATTATCTATCTATCTATCTATCTATCATCTATCTATCCATCTCATACCTGTGGGCATTAGACATAGCATATAACAGTGATATTTTTTTGCCACTTTGGACCTAGTGTGAGGATATCGCAGTAATCTCACTCTAGGTCCATAGTGGCAATGTAGGTATAGTAATAATGCTGGACACTCTGGGGCTCTGCTGTCTAGGGCAGGGCCCATCATGTTGGGCTGGGATAACATCACTGTAGAAGGTGGCCACTGATCAATTAGGACATAGGATTTTTTTCTTGCTATTGTATAATAAAAGGCATGGCATAAATCAGGTATGCCAAAGCCCTAATGAAAATATCACATATATTTTCTGTCATTCAGTTGGACCTTCACCACTCATGATGTCATAAGATCAAACTGCACTTGGGGAAGAAATATCAGTGCTATATAAGCAATAAGACACTCTGGGGTGTGGAGTTTTGTGTGATAAGATCATGGCCTCGGTGTCCAGCGAGGCACACTGCGTGCAATTCTGAAGACCCGATCTCCGCAAGAACATAGACAGAGTGGAGACTGTTCAGAGGAGGACAACCAAAATGGTGCAGGGTCTGCACAAGAAGACATTCGAGGAGAGACTAAAACATCTAAATATGTATACCCTTGAGGAAAGGAGGGAGAGAGGGGGACATGATAGAAACTTTCAAGTATCTCAAGGGAATTAAAGTACAAGAGGGTAGTATCTTTCAGAAAAATAGATGTGCAAGAACAAGGGGGCACAATTTGAAGATGGGGGGAATGGCTCAGCGTTAATGTTAGAAAGTATTTTTCCACAGAGAGGGTTGTGGATGCATGGAACAACCTTCCTGAGGAGGTTGTGGAGTCAGGAACAGTGGGGGAATTCAAGAATGCATGGGACAGACATAAGACAATTCTAGTGGGGGGTAGGAGGAAGTAAGCTGTTGATTAACTAGAATCTAAAGCTTATCCATCAGGTAGGGAAATGGACAGACTGGGCGGGCCAAGCGGTCCTTATCTGCCATCAAATTCTATGTTTCTACATTTACACTGAGTGCCATTAGCACCTGGGAAGTGCTGTTATCACACAGCAATCCCCACCCAGGGTGTCATATTACACTTATAAATGGGTTTGTAATTAAAAAAAAGTAAAAAAATAGTTTAAAATAACAAAATCTAATATATAACAAATAACTGTGTTAATGAATCAGTTAGAGTTAAAGAGACAAAAGTTGGGAAATGTGGCATTAAGGTTTTCAACCATAACACCCCATTCCCCACCCTGCACAGACCCACAGCTGGGAGGAGGGGAGCAGTCTAGCCAATGTAACAAGATCTCTTCCTAACTCTCCCTTCCCAGTTGCTGTGCCCTTCAGCATGCATCGCTGGTGCTAAGGCTCTGGTTGAAAACATGTACTTTTCCCTGGGAGGGGGATTAGTATGCCCTGCTTCACACAGTAGGTTAAATTGTTATTTGTTGTGATACATGGGCCTCTTCCATCTCCAGTTGTTGCTACCTTCCAGCCACCCTCCTTGCCTACTACCTTCCAGCCACCATTCTGAACCTTCAGAGGTCACTGAGAAGCATCAGTGGGCATCCCTGGACCCTTGTCTAGCCTGCTCTCCAGTTGGTGAATTACAGCCCATGCTACTGTGGACTCGATGTGGAGTACCGTCAGACTATTGGAGACCAGTCAGCCTCTACACCTCCACAGTGAAACCTGGAGGAGTGTGGTACAGCAGGTCCTGAAGTTGGCTAAATTCCCTTCCCAAGGACTCCTCTTCAGCTTGCTTATTATGGCTGTTCTAGGTCCCCTTTGTATTTCCTCTACTTTGATGTACTCTGTATGGGGCTATTACCCCTCCTGTATGGTATTTTCTACTACTCCTGTTTCCTCCCCAAATATCCCTGAATGCAAACCCTGACACTGCCTTAATCCAGATAGGGTTTTGCTAGTCTTTTCTTTGTTTATACCCAAAAATTAATGAAAATGACACCATAGACAGCATTACCCCTGACAGAGTTTTGCTGGGCCTTTCCCCAGATAGTAATCAACAGTTAAACACAGTACCTAGCTAAGAGACTGCAGTTCCACGTACAGCTGTACTCAAGACAATTAATTCAGACGACCCTTAGTGGGTGAAACAAATGGCTCTTACCTTAAACCAGCTGAAGAAATTGGCAGAGTGTCCTGTAGATTTTTGGATTACCCAGCAGATGCCCTACAGATGCTGTCCTCCTGCATTGTGATCTTCACACATTGGGGTTGTTTATGTGAAGGGTCGCTTGCACCTGTTGGGTTTAAAATTAGTTGTCAAGCCACTCCTGCTTGCAGCTGGTTGGTTCCCCTTAGTCACATGGTGTCTATGCCTTCAAGATGGCGCTATTTCAAAATATTTTTCATATACGATGTACCCTACTTATTTGGTCTTAAATATATATATGTATATTTATTTTATTTATTTATTACAATCTCGGATTAACACCACTTGAGCTCAGAGCTCTTTACATAGGTTCCATGTCATGATCACAGTACAAACAGAGTAGTACAATATTACAATGGAAGTGGATACAACAGAGTAGTACATGTTACAAGAGAATGGAGAGGGAATTATATATTAGAAACAACAAACAAGTTAGGATAGGGGAAGCGGGGGCTAACAAACACACTTAAGGGTATAAGATGCCTGATGGTGAAAACCAATCATTTGTCTGCAGTGAATAGGGTTAGTAGAGGGTAGATAAGTACAAGATGAGGAGAGGAGAAACCTTAAGTGCCAAAACGAGCAAGCAATATTACAAGTAATTAGTCTGGCAGGAGGGATGGGGAGGTATGAGGGCAGCATGTGAGGGGGAGAAGGTAAGAAGGGAGGAGCAGACTCAGGAGAGGAGTAGGGGCAGGGGTAAGTGGTGAGAGGGTAGGAGTGGATGGGGCTCAAGAGGAGGTAGGGGTATGGTGGGGTGAGGGATGGGATGAGAAGGGGCAAGGCTAGGGGAGCGAGGGAGAAGGGCTGGGGTGAGCAAGGGAGCAGCGGTGAGGAGAAGGGGTGGCGGAGCTATGGGTGACATGTATATGCATACATATATCTATCTGTCTGCCTGCCTGCCTATCTGTCTGGCTGTCTGGCTATCTTTCTATCTGTTTGTCTGTCTGTCTATATCTTAAGTCTTAGAAAATTCTGTAATTATTTGCGTGGTAGATAGTAAGATTGTACATTGTTAACAGGATACAATCAGGTTATATGGGACTATTGTGTTCCTTTTCTGAGGTGCCTTAATGTACTGCAGAAATATTTACAGACTACTTACCACCTATGTTTTTTGGTTGTATTTGCACTAGATTTGAGTGGATTTCTTTAAAAGCAGACAGTTCACACTCTTGGAGGAGCCTGTCTTCCCTAAAGATGTGTCAGGCGGAGTTATGTGAGCTGCTGCTGTAATTGACAGTCATCCGCATAACTCCACCTGGTACATCTTGCACTGGGATCAAATCCATGAGCTACACACTGCTCACATTTAGAGTGATACACTCAAACTAAAGTTAAAGCTTCTTTTTAAAACCAGCATAGGAGGTAAGGAATCTGTTCGTTTTTCCATAGCATATCAAGGACACTGTAGGAAACGCCCTTAAAAGGCTAGACAAATCTGACAGTATACTCTTAAGAAATCAGCTTGTGTAACAGATAGATAGTGTGTAGACACTACTTTAATGGAAAAATGACTAGGCACTTCAAAACTATTATCAACATTATGTATTTTATTGAATATTTGTGCTGTGTTTATACTGTAAAGATATATAATTTCTCCAGCAAGAACAGCTGCCAAGATAAAGGTCAAAATACCAAATAACTCCTATTGTTATCTAGCATTAGTGCTTCATATGTAGTCTTTGTACTGGTAGCTTTATTTAGATTTCCTGGCCACTACTTAAAAAAAAATATGCACAGTGGATACTTTCAAGATGCTTCACATCTGCAAGGAAAATACCAAAACGGGTTCTGGGAAAGTCCGAGATTGGATCAATGTTTTTTTTTTTTTATTAACAGAGCAATGGTTAAATTGACCACCTTCAGTAAATAGTAAGTAAATTACTCCTCTGAAAACTTCTTTTCTGAAGTACTCCCCACAACCCAGGAGTAATTCTTGGGTATCACACATCCTCTTAGTAATAAGTGCGTAGGTTAGGTTTATTTGCTTAAGTGCCCTCTGAAGCACAAAGTGCTGTTCATTTAATATATACCAAATATGCAGTTTGGCAAAACAGACATAAAAACTATTAACGCATTAACTGTAACCATAACTAGCAACCCCAAACTGAATATATTTAAGTACAAGTTCTGCACAATACCCATTAGGTTGGTATGATTGATTCTGGAATGCCTGGTAGAAGTGGGAGCATTGTCATTTATTTATTTGTTTAGTTTTGTTGACCAGTCACAAACACTAGACATAAAAAAGTCCATTTTCAGGCATGTCACAGGAGACTACTGACTACACAGCAAATATAGCATTGTAAAATACAGAAAGTACAGCACAGATGTACAGTAACAAGAATTACAAGAAATGCATCAAAGATACAGCAGCTGAAGATAATAGAAACGTATAATCCTTGCAAAAAGCATGACTTATAAAATGATATGCAAACAGACATTTTTAATCTGTGTAGATATTTTCTTAGTTCACTTGTGAAGAGCAAATGAGAGAAGACATAACTCAATCCCAGAGGAAGATGGTTCCAATAAATGGAAACAAAAGAAGAAAATGCCTGTAGCCCTGTAGTAGTAGAACACTTTGTAACACATAAGAACGACTTCTCAGTAGATCTGAGAGGGTAGGTACTCCAGAGGCCCTGAAGCAGCTCAGACAATGAAGCAAGCACTAGTGACATTAGTAGATGGTCAATAAAGCAACCAAGGGCAAAAAAGTGCTTGGTAGCAGTAGATGGCTTACCCAGCAGCTGACAGCCTCCTTCAACCACCTTAAATTCTAAACCTGAGGAAGGTCAGGGCTAGCATTAGCAGGATATGAAGAGGCTAAAGCGGGCACATCAGGTAAACTAGAAAAGGGGCGAGTATAAGCCACCAAATCAGAAAATGACCATTAAAAGCATTAGCAGTGGTATCCAGGTTGATGCAGTTTACTCCATTTATGATAATATTTTCATAAATTACTGTTTGATTCCATAAGACTCTTGACATGACCCGATAATCTATAGTGAGACACCAGTAGAAGTTGTAAAAAGGGCCTTATAATGAGCAGTTTTCTGTACTGGAATGGGTGTCTTATAGGTCTTCCTCATTCTCCTGTATTCCTCGCAGTCAGAGATAAGGGAAGAGGCCTTGAGCCTAGACTAGCATTTATCCCTAGTTTTGAATAGGGACAGCAATTCACTATCTATCCATCTGACAGATGCTTCACTCATTCTTCTTTTACTAGTAGAGGTATGCCTGTCTTGAATTTCAGAAAATGTGGTTATAAAGAATGGCAAATCAGTGGAAAGATCTGCAGTGTTAAATAGTAGTGGCCAGTCAATTTGAGAGAAATCAGTTATACAATTAGCAGGGTTTACCTTAGAAAAAAATTCCTTAAATAAATAACTCTTGAAGAATAGGGGAACAAGTTCTCCAAACACCAAAGGTGGGAGACAGGTCACTGATAGGCGCATGGAAAACCCCAGCACAATCAGGTCTGTTCTTCTTGTTATATGATACCCAGTCAATCAATTTATGATGGCCACAAATACTGTACAGTAGAAGCTGCTTAATTGGGATGCTCTGGTGGCAGGCTTGTCATCCCCATTAGGCGACTGTCACAATTACAGTAACAGAAGTGCAATTTTAGCAGTTTAATTTGAATCACTTTGACTAAGAAAATGTAATGGCAGTCTTTTAAACTGATTTTTTTTTTTTTACTATTTCTTTATCCTCCTACTGCTGCCACTGATCCCTCTCTCCGAGCTCGCCTCGTAGATCCCAATTTGCAGCCCCAAGGTGTCTGCCCCTAGAGTGCTAACGCTACTCTCGTACCTTCAGAGCCTCGGATTACCCTCCGGGCAGGGCCGCAGAGATCCCCTCTATCTCCCCCTGAACACTGTTGGAAGCACGCACAGCGATGTCTGCTTCTCAGTTGCTGCCTTGGAACCAACACTGAGGCTCATCACCTAGATCAGGGCAGGGTTTTTTTCCTGGTGTTCTGATGGATCCCCAACGTTGGCATGCAGTGAGGAGCAAGGCTGCCGACACGTGTAGAGATGCACATCGAACCCGGTCCTCTGCCAACATCTACCTCATGAGCTCTCCCAGCTGCACCGACACATTGAGATTCCTCAACAGGTGGCTGTAACGCAGCGGAGAATACGGCCCCTCCCGGAGAAGGAGAGCAGCCATTGGGCACTCAATCCTTCTCCCTTCCGGCTGACCCCTGTCGACCCGAGTCCGCTCCCGAACCTGGGTCGCTGGTTTGGTACGAGGTGTGGCATCCAGCACCTCAACCCTCAGCGCCACCGGGCCAGTTTTTTTAAATTAATTTTTAAGGTCATTGCTGCAGTGTATATACCTGATCGGCATTCATTCATCAGTAGTGTTCAAGCCCGAGCGTGGAGGAGTTCGTTTCCATCCTGACACAGAGAGAGAGCTGAGCCGCAGTACACCATCTGGGATGAAGTGAGCAGCAGTATTAAAGCCTGAACATGGAGGGGGAAGGATGTACTCAAGAAGCCCTGAACAAGCAAGCTGGATTGAGCTAAAATGCTGGATTGGGGGATGGGCTGAAATGCTGACTCGGGAGACGGGCTGAAAATGCTGGATTAGGGAGACGGACAGAAATGCTGGATCGGGGGATGGGCTGAAAATGCCAGTGGCTGTAAAGCTGACTCACTCTTTAGCTCAAATCGGGAGGACTTGGAGAAGGTTGAACTGTTCAGTCATATTTTTTAAATAGCTGATGGACCTCTCTCTCTCTCTCTCATCAGTGTCCTAGAGTGTTAACAGGAAAAAAACATCAATGAGTGAGTAGGGAGTGAGAGAGAGTAAGCTGTTTTTCAAAAAGTGGGGGATCTGAGTTCAGCAGTGCCATTGGGGGGGGGGGTCAAGTTGTGAGTGTGGAATAGGAGCTTGGTTTTTGAAATGCCGTGGTGGAGAAGACAAGTTGGGAGTAAGGGACAGGAGTGTGGTTTCAGGTTTTAGAGACAAGTTGGGAGCCGCAAACTGACATTCACACATAATTAGATGTGAAAAGGGCTTAGCGGGAGGACAAGTTTGGCCCAAAACGTCCCATTTAGGAGGCATGGGCATCCCATTTAAACAGTTACAGCTGCCATAGGCTGTAAAGTGGACGTCCTGATTATCCATGTCCTGATTAAATGGCTTCTGCTGTATTATGGAGTCTAGCGAGATCTGAGGTGTATCGAGCTATGTGTAGTTAGAGGGCGGATATTGCCACCCATACAAGAGTAGGAGCTGAGAAGACCCAGGAAATTACAGGCCAGTTTGCTTAACCTGTGTAGTGGGAAACCTTCTGAAGACTGTCACTAAGGAGCAACTGGCGGACTTTCTAGAAGTTAATGGACCCTAAGACATGCAGAACCATGACTTTATGAATTGAAGTTCATGCCAGGCCAACCTGATAAGAGTTTTTTTGATTCAAGAGCTGTGAACAAGAGGCGTGCTGACAATGTGCTGTACCTAGACTTCAGTAAGACCTTCAACTTGGTGTCCCATGGAAGGCTTGTTAAAAAGCTGGAAAACCTAGGGGAGGACATAAAGCTAACCAGATGGGTATAAATTGACTGAAAAGACATAGAGGTTGGTAATAAATGAGAAACCCTCAGCAGTCAGGATGGTAACCAGTAGTGTGCAGCAGAGATAAGTGCAGGGCCCAATACTATTTAATGTGTTTATCTGCAACATAAACAAACATAAAATCTGCTTCTTTGCAGATGACACTAAACTCTTTGGCAGGGTAGACACCGAAGTTGGGATTAGGGCTATGAAGAGGGGATTCATAGAAATACTGGAAGAGTAGTCCAGTGTATGGAAACTGGTGTCTAATGCTAAGAAGTGAATGCAGAGTTATGTAGATAGGCATTGGTAACCGGAGGACAGTTGATTGGATGGGGAGTGAAAACATCAGTGTGACCACAGAGGAAAGCAATTTGGGGGTCATCATTAGAGATAGTCTTAAACCATCAATCCAGTGCACCAGGGAACCAGGGCACTCAAGAAGGGGTGGGTGACTAGGGAAGTAGATCGGGGAGGGCCAATGTGAACTTTACTAGCAAGGCCTTTGACACAGTGTTGCACAGGAGACTGTTAACAAAATTAGGCTGCTTAGGGGTAAGATCTAAAGTGGTGATTTGGATAAGGAACTAGTTAAGGGATAGGCGACAGTTCTGGAGCCCACACCTGAAAAAGGGTAATTCTATTCAGAGGTGCTCTATAAAGATGATACAGGGCCGGTAAAGGAAAACACATGAAGAATGCCTAGTCAGTCTGAACATTTACTCACTGGAGGCCAGTGAGGAGAGCGTGGACATGATAGAAACTTTAAAATTGGTGACTGGGAACAGCGCACTGAGCTGAGGCTCATTTCTAGGCGTGACCCAGGAAAACAGTGAATACAGTTGTTGACATGTGAGCTACAAGATGTTAGAGACATTGAAGTGTAATGGCAGAAGCTTACGACTGATAAAAGTAGTAATGCAACTCAAGCAGCACAGTAAGCAAACAATAAAACACAACGGGGGTGTGGGTTATCTCCTGATAAGGGCACGCCCAGTTGTGTTATAAGGCACGAGCCACTTGCGCCACTTACAAAATGGTCCCTAAAGTAATTATTAAAAAAAAAAAAGTCAGAAATATAAAAATGGAAGTTGCAAGAGGTCAAATAGTGAAAAATATTCCCCCCTATTAAAACACGTTTACTGGCAGCAAAGGGTTTCCTGTATATTCCTGAGGTACATATTGCAAAACTACCACCAAGTATATGTAAGGTCCCTGTTTCTCCACAAGTCCTAAACATTTAACATTTTATAAGGGAAGTCTGACCTGTGATTCAGTGTTGAAACCCAACTGCAATCTTGCCAGTGAACCGTGGCTTTCAAAGCACGGTACAGTTACAGTCCTCTGTTAGCAATTCAGAGAAGTAGCGAACTTGGCATTTGAAATAAGAAAACTTACAGCTACTTCTCCAATTGTTCTTTTCTCTGTAGTGTGTCAACTAAAGAAACAAAAAGAAAATCCATGCTCAGTGATCGGTTTGATGTTACACCACCCCAGATTTCGTTAGTGCTATGTGAAAAGTGCTAAGTATGGGGGCTCCAGTGGGACACGCTCACTCTCAAGAACAATGAACGGTTGGTGTAAAGAAAATGGTTAGTCTCTGAATTTTCTGACTGATAAAAAAAGACACCTGTGCCATCGGAGTAGCAGGTCTGGAGTTTTATTTCAAAGATACTGGCATGAAAATGCAGTTGAGTTGTTTGCTGGCTTGGTGATGGAGGACTACAGTATATCTGCAAGGAGATTTAAAAGCCATGCTTCAGTGACTTCCTTGGGGTCAGATTTGACCAGTGAAACATAGGCCAGACTTAAAATAAACAGTTACTCATTTAGGGCTTCTGGAGGAAGAAGGACCTTACACACAGTGCCTGGTATTTTTGTACTTTATGTCCAGGTGCCACCGCTCTGACAGTTCAGCTGTTTTTTCTGTCAGCTGCTAGATACTGCTGCCTGCAGCATGAGAGCAGTGGCACAGATTAATGTCACCGTGTGCTGCATTTTGCGTGGCACAATAAGTGCCGATTGTAACATTCTCTCCTGATAAGGACATGGCTTGAATCATGTTTCAGCCAATCAGGAGTCAGGATTTTTTGCCCATTTTATAAGTTACAGCAAAACATGATCCCTCGATGGGTAGGCAGAAAATGGAACAAATTCCAAACCAGGAAAGTGCAGTAAAAATGGAACTTATGAAGTGCACGGAGTGAATAGGGTCTGACCTGAGGCAAGACAGGATTAGGTGCCCAATAGGCACAAGTGGAGGAGAAATGGGACCTCAGCAGAAGTTTAAGGGCAAGATAAGAGGGAGCAATCCTAAGGAAGGAAGGGAAAGAGTTCCAGAGAGAAAGCAGCCACACTAAGAAAGCAGACTAACCAGTAGATGTAGAACAATGGAGTACATTAAAGAAATGAATCAGAAGAGCAGAGGGAGAAAGAAGGTCAGATAGATAAGAGGGTAGGGTTGCAAACCAGTATTTAGAGAGAAGACAGGAGCAGTGCAATAGATGCTGGGAGGCAAGGAGTTTATGCATGGAATGGTGGTGAGTAATAGTGAGGAGAGCCAAAATACCTAAAGGGGGGATTTGAAGGGTAGAATGTTACCAACCAGTTCAAGCAATGCAAAGAGTTGAACAACCACGTAAAACAGTCATAAGCTGGGGGGAGGTTCAGGAAAGAGGTGAAGAAATGCAGTAGTGCCCAACGTTATGTTCTCTTGTATCAGTTAGTATCTTGAGTGAAGAACAATCAAGAATAGTCAATCCAAGCCAGCTCACTGGCACGAAGGGCTGAGGCGCTGGGTGCCTCACCCTCTACCATGCCAGAAACCCAGGTTTGGAAATGGATGCAGGTCACTCAGGGGGCCAGCTGAGGGAGGGAGGGAGGATTGAGCATCAGCAGGACATCTCTCCTCCTCCTCCGTGGGGGTTGGGGGTAACAGTATCCTGCCGCTTATCTGATGCCTGGAGGAGTTCAGGTGACAGTGTTGCGGTGTCACACAGGGAAAGAGACCCCACACACAGGCTCACCACAGAGGCAAAGTATGCAAATCGAATCCATTGCATGCGCTATGGGCCTTGGGCAAAAAAAGTGAGCTGCAGAATGACATCCGACCCCATACAGGCTCCGCACCTGTGACCTTGCACCTCCATGGAGCCCCTCTGGCAGAGGGCAGGCAGGAGTAAGGTAAGCCCTAGAGAAGACAGCTAATGGGGCTGGATGGGTCAATCAGATGGATGCAGCCAGGCAACACAAAGTCTGTTAAAAAAAGAATAGCCAGTCCAATATTTTACACTTGCTTGTCTTCTCACAATTTGACAGCCACTTGTTATAGTCCATTGGTTAAAAGGCTTGTGGAAGCCCACACATGCACACCACTGTTTTTGTACATTCTCCCCCTGCTGTCTAACAACCCTGCAGGTGACGGTGTACATTAACACTAAAATCAGTGACCCCAAGGCACACCAAGCATAACGACTAGTTTTGAATGGGTGCACTTTGACAGTAGTATCTGGATATCTTTAGTCATGATGGTACTCATGCTGGGCAACACTGTACTATGTGGAAAGAGTGGTAGATAGATGGAACAGCCCACCCAGAAGGGTGGCAAACACTGAGACAGTGATGAGTTTCAAAAGGGTGTGAAGAGTGGCAAAAGTGCGATGATCCCTGGAATAGAGGGAGCATGAGGCGGGGGCTAGGAGAGAGGAGTGAAGAGAGGTAAGAGGGTAGGGAACCAAACCAATATTTTGATATGAAGGAAGTGCAGTGAGACTGGCGACAGGACGGTGGAAGATGGTGGACAGGGAGGAGTAGAGTGAGCAGTAGTGAGTACGATGGGAGATTTTGTAGCAAAGTGGCAAAAGTCATTTACAGAGGGTGTCCAGTCTGGCTAGGGAAGTGGAGGGGGCAATGCCATAGTTCATATCTGCATAGTCGAAAACAGGGAGCAGCATTTTTATAACAAGCTACCTGCAGAGATAAGCAGTTTTTGTTACAGTACAAGGCACAAAGCTATTTTTGTTTTGTGCCTTTGGGTTCCCCACTTCTGGGTGCCAACCTTCCTTTCATTGTCTACCTTGGGGAGCTGTCTGTGACCCCATTGTTAGCTACTTAAAACACTGTGGCCTCTGTTGTACTGCTAACTGTGGCATCCCTCTCCTGTGGGAGTAGGTCTCCTCCGGCCTTTCCTGGTGTTGTGTGCATTCATTCTCTCTCTCTCTCCTCCCCTCCCCTCTGTCTGTCTCCCCCCTCCCTTAAGGTGCCCTGTCAGCTGTGGGCTGCTTGCCTCTGGCCTCTTGTGCTGTGGTAATGAAGTAATTTTCCTAAGGGAAAGGATTTCTCCAGAATTGCCCTGTGGGGGATCCTACTCCGCCTAATTTTTAGCCGTGGATTCTACTTGGTCTGTATCATTTGCTTGTGCAGATTTCTTCTGCCATCTGTTCATACGGCTTGTTCTATGCCCCTTTTGTAAGGGTGGCTCATCTGTGGATTCCCTGTGGGGTATCCTCTCTTTGGCCTTGCCTGTTAACATTGCACAGGACTTTTGGTCTAATGAGTCTTCCCTTGGGCAACCTTCTCTAACCTCCTGTTGACAGCTTCAGGCCATTGGGCCTTTTACAGCTGCTTCTCCCTGTCATTTGCTTTCAGGTTGGCACTTCGAGTTCTTGGCCTATGAGTGTCCTTCCATTGGAGTGCTCCTTGAAAGGTCTGTTGGACAGTTCTGCTTTTCTGTAGGATGTTGGTTGGGGAGTCATGCACTTGTGTAACCCCAGTATAGTTACCAGCAATTATCTGTGATCTTAGTCAGGTGTATGAAACGTTAATAAGTCCTTTAAACCAGCTACTGCTTTTGACTTCTTCCCTCACTTGAATAGCACTCTTCTTGGTACAGTAGCTATAGCATTCAGCTCACAGAGCGCCTCTACTGTAGCCCTAATAATAGTTCATCCTCGTACAGTACTCCACAAGAACAGAATTAACCTCAGTTGCTTGTTCTGGTACAGTTTGTCTATATGGCACTGGTGAGTCTTGATGACTTTTCAGTCTTTTGCATTCTTGTCATATATTCTTGACCTTCAGTGGATTGTTTTAGGTTTTAGGTCCACTGTCTTTGGTCAGTGCAGTCCTAAGCCGAGGGTAGTCAGTCATTTCTTCAGGCCATCTTAGTTGATGTCATGATAAGTACAGTGGAGCCCACCAAGATGCGATGCAGTGTCTCAGGTTACTTTATAACAAAAGGGATTAACTTTCATTAAAATCGTCTTGTTTGCTGCAGTAGCTCATTGCAGTGTGTCCTGGTGGGCTCCACTGTATTGTGTTTTGGTTTAGTGGACATTCCAGACACTTATTGCTACTAGTATTACAGATGCTCTTGAACTCTTCATGAGCCTACAACATTGTTAGCGCACAGTACTGCCACTGTGTGTGTTTCTTTGCCATACCTCTGAGTGCTTCTCACTTCTTGGGAGCAAATCATATGTCTTTGGGTTCAGAGCAAATGCTGCAGTATTTGCTAATTTGCTGTACTTTTCCCTACAACTCCCTTAATCGAACTCCACTTTGATTTCTGTTCTTTTTTTATCTTGAAAGGTTCTGTTGAACCCCTTTCAACATCCACCCTTTCCAGGGTGTAATTATTTCCCTTTTCACATATTGTTTTTGATTCATGTGCTATCTGTTATATGTCCCTGGATACTCATGTGGAGACATTCCTTCCTCAGACATTTCATCCACCTTGGCTTGTAGGCTTTTTGGTGGGGTTCACCCATATCAGTGTGACAGTTATTTTGTCGACGCCAGTATGTGTGAAGGCATTCCACTGCCTGGCATTAGGGTGCTAGGCATTGCAGCTCTTGGGACATGTAGCGCCAAAACGCCGACCCAGGAATCAGTCCTGTTTTGCCTTTGTCCCCTGCACCCCCTGAAAATTAATATAACAACCTCAGGGGCGGGCATGCCCTGGAGGAGGTAGTAACAGTGTTGGTGCACAGGACAGCATCAGTGAGGGGCATTCAAAAATCAAGTTTGTCTCTTTCACTGTCACCCTTGTTGCGGCACCCTAAATGTGGTGACAATTTTAAATCGGCGTTCTAATGGTATACCTTTTGGTGACTTCCGTTTGTTCTATTCCCCACTGCCAGTTAGATAGGGCTGTTTCATAGTAGTGTTGTCTTTCCCCAAAAGGGGACACCCTATTGGTACAGTCTAGTAAGCATTCAGGAACTGGGTTTGCAGCACTATAGAGCTTGCCTTATTCGCAAAGTCCTGTTATCTCCAACTTACCTAGTTCTGGGGATTTTGTACTGCTGGCCACTTGATCAAAGGGTGTGACTCTATGGAGAAAACTTATTCTAGAAAGACAGGAAAATTACTTACTGTAGCTCTTTATTTTCTAAAGTGTTTTTTTTTTTTCCACTGAACAGTACTCACCCACCCACCATACACTGGAATGGTGTGCTGGCCCTCAAGAGACAATAGACTATCTCAGTTTGTTGTTCTTTTACTGTTTTAAATTTTTCAGATTTAAAAGAAATGTTGGTAGTCTTTAGTTCAGTAGCTTTTCTTTCACTATTAGTGGGGCTGGCACTACTCTTTATACTACTGGTTCAAGTGGTACCATACATTGGTGCAACGTGCATGTGCATGGTGTCTGCTGGCCCCCAAATTCCTAAATCCTGCAAGGTCCTAGTGGCTATGGCCCTAAGACCAAAGAATGTGACTCTATGGAGAAGATAGTTTCGAAGAGCAAGAATTACAGTAAGTTACTGTCCTTTCTTCTCAACAGGAATAACAAATAGTACATTCTTCCATACTGTTTTCCAGTATTTCAACAGATGGTGGAGGTTGACAAATGCAGGGACAAAAACTTAGAATAATTTTTGAAAACTCTTATTTTGTTTCTTTTTTATCATATTAAATGCTGCTAGAGGGGGTTTTCTTGGAAGTAATGACTGTTTTGAGATTAACCCTTAGACTGCCAACAGAATTAGAATGTATTGGAGTTCTGGACTAATATATCAGTCAGCGGCCCTGCAAGGGTTAAATCTCACAATTATTCAATTACTAGACCATATTTTAAAGTATGGTCTAGGTGCCGCCCTCTTCCTAGATGCAGAATATGGATATAGTACAGCAGGGAGATAGTTGTAGCTGGAGTCAGACAGCCCTGCCAGTATACCTGGAAATTTCAGGTGGGCCCCTTCTGTTGGGTGCCTAGCCTTCTTCTAAATTATGAAAATATTTACCTTTATTATCTATTTTCTAATTAAATGTGGTGTTTTGGGCACTGCAAGTAAATGTAAGATGCAAGCACAGCTATGGAATCAAAATGAAATGGAATACTGACATGAGTGTATCACCTTGGGCCCTTCCCTTTGCTTTTCCAGGTGGGCCCCTCTATTCAATTTCCAGTTTGGCCCCCTGTTCCCCAGTCTAATCCTGGTTGTGGTGACCATGGGGTGCTCTTCTCCAGGAGTACGCTGTTTGGACAAGATTTCCTCCAGCTGCTGGAAGTGCTGGGCCTCGCACAAGTGGTTACTTCTTTGACCCACCAACACGGTTATGTCTTGGACTTGGTCTTCTCACTTTGGTTCAAGATTAACAACCTTGAGGTTCATCCAGACAGTTGGATCACTGCTCAGTGAGGTTCTCGTTTGGGCCCCCCCCCATAGTCCACCTCCTCTGGAGATGGTTCATTGCCGCCCTTTGAAGGGGCTGTCCCCATATGGACTCCGAGGACTACAGGTGGTGATGCATCGCTAGGGTGTAAGGGCTGCAAGTGGGAATGGATCATAGGTAGCAGTGCTGGCATGTAACAGGGCCATTGCCCAAGCCTTTGATGCCATCACACTGATTTGTGTACAACCCTGGGCTTTGTGCTTGAGGTCCCCATGGTTTGACGGGGAGCTTCAGGAGATGAAGACTAGGGGTCGGAGGTTGGAGTGTTGTTGGAGAAAATCCTGCTTTGATGAGGACAAGCTGACTTTGAGGGATCCTTGTGGTGAGTATCAAAGGGCAATTTTCCATAAGAAGGCAATATTTCTGTCCAGGTAAATTGTGGCAGGGAGAAACTGACTAGCTCAGCTCTTCCGGATGGTGGACATACTGTTTAATCCAATCTGTCTACAACCACTAAAATCCTTGTTATCCACTCATAGCAAAGAGTTTGCTTGGCTTTGTCTCTGACAGGGTAGCCTGTACTCAAGCTGAGATATCCTCAGTCGGGTTGTCGTGACCAGGCAGAGTCAAGCTGGTTGTGAACTGGTGCACTACTCCAGTCTGGAGCGAGTTTAAGTCAGTCTCGGTGGAAGATGTCTATGAGGTGATTTCAGAGTTGTGACCCACTTTTTGCAAACTGGACCTCAGTCCAACACACCTCCTAGTGGGTCGTGTGGGATTCCTGGTGCTAGTGTTCACCAAGTTAGTCTGGTGCTCCCCTTTGGAGGGGTCCTTCTATGTGCATTGAAAGATGCACTGGTGAGCCCCTTCTGAAAACAAACATAGCTGACCCAGACTGCTTGAGGAGTTAAAGACCACTCTCTAACCTCCCCTATCTGGGAAAGGTTCTTGAGAAAATAGTGGCACTGCAGCTCGAGGCACACTTCATGGCCTTTCTACATCTCTGAGACTCCAGTTGAGATTTAGGTCCAAGCACAGTACAGAGACTGCATTGGTCAGTGTGCATAATGACTTTTTCAGAGTTAAAGATTGAGGAGAGTGGTCAGGTCTTAGTCTCCATTATCTCTCATCAGCTTTTGACACTGTGGGTTGTTGGATTATCTGAGGGAATACTGTGGGCTCGTTGGCACTATCATCTGCTGCTTTGAGTCCTTCCTCAGTGATAGGATGCAGAGGGTGGGGTTGAGGAATTTTTTCTCACTCCTGAAGCCCCTACTTTGTGGTGCAGGGTTTGATTCTCTCTCCCATGTTGTTCACAGTGTATATGCTATCCCAGGGAGGGATCATTAGACAATACAATCCAAGTTTTCACCTCTATGTAAATGACATCTGTTGGTATATGTCATTTGCACCCAGAATGCCTGGTGCAGTGGATGTACTAAATTTGTGCTTGACCGAGATCTAGGACAGGATGTCTTTGAGCTGGCTGAGACGTAGTCCGGATAAGACAGAGGTACTGGTGATTGAGCCTACTTCATTGAGGAGTGCAGAGGCCTCTGAGGAGTCGACCAGCCTTGGGCTTGAGTCATCATGACTGTTGGCCTCTGCTAAGGTAAAGAATCTGGGAGTCATTCTGGGTGACAGGCTGACACTTGAGACTCAGTTGTCTGCTGTAGACTGGAGTGGCTTTTACCATGTTGGAAATATCACCCGAATTAAAGCCTTAATTCCACTTGAAGACCTGCCCTCACTAGTGCATGCATTCATCACGTCCAGACTTAATTACTGTAATGCACTGTACATCAGGGTAAATGGAGGCAACCTACGACACCTGCAGCTGGTGCAGAATGCAGTGTCCTGGTTATTAATGGGCCTTCCTAGGTCTTGTCATATGACCCCAGTCCTGCATGAACTGCACTGGCTGCCAGTGAAGAGGTGAATCACCTTCAAGGTTGGTTTACTGAGCTACAAAGCCCTATACAGACTGGATCCTGGTTACCTGAGAGACCTTCTTACTCCATATCAGACTTCCCATCCCCTGTGCTCCTCTGAGGTGGGCCTTCTTACTGTTCCTAAGGTATGATTGAAATCATCAGGGGATCGGGCCTTTGAGTCAGTGGGCCTGGCCCTTTGGAACAGATTACCAAGATTCTTGAGGGAGGCCCCCTCAGTGGAGGCCTTTAAAAGGGGACTGAAAACTCTTCTGTTTATGGAGGCTTTTACCTTCAGTTAGCCTCTAGATTCATTAGATACCACTGACCGTTCTGTTATTATTTATTAGTATTTATTATTTTAATGAGGCAATATTATTTAAGAAGTTATTAGTTTGTTTTAAGTTATACTACATGTCTCTAGTTGTGTCAACTATGTAAAGGAATCTGAGGCTCAGGGATAGGGCACTTTTTACTGCCCCATCTGCAGGACCCTTGCAATACTCCATGCTCAGCTGGCAGCAGCAAGAAATGAGATATCTCTGCTGCATAGCCAGCTCTGTTGGAACTTACACTCCACTCCTCCACTCCCCCAGAAGCCCACTGGTATGTGGGGAGAGGGAGGCAGAAGGGAACTAGGGCTAGCTACCAGGAGGTAGTCCAGCCCCACACCATCTAGACGGCAAATCCCTTTGCATCCCTGGAGGAGTCTCAGTTACCTGAATCCACTGGGAGACTCTGAGTCAGTCAGGTTAAAGGGGCAGGACAACTTGATGGTGCCTGGGGGAACAAACAGGAAGAAAGCAAATAGGAGAGTCTGCTAGTAGGGGATTCAATGATTGGGGGGGTTAGAGAGGGTGGTGGATGGGAGGGGGATGGTCAGGTGCCTTCCTGGTGCAGCGGCCATCCAGGATATAGCCAGGATAGGGAGGATGGCCGGGGGGGTGGTGGTGCTGGTACACCTGGGTACCAGTGATCTGGCAAACCAGATTGTGGAGATGGTGAAATGGAAATTTCATAGTCTGAGGGACAGATTGAAGGCACACTGGCCTCCCCAGCCTTTTCAGAGGTCCTCCCTATGTGGGGCAGAGAGGGAGGGAAAAACAGAATAAGGAGAGAAGAGATAGAGGAATATAATGGGTGGCTAAAGGGATGGTGTCAGGAGATGGGTTATCACTTTGTGGGTGACTGGGGGGACTTCTGGGACATGAGGCTCTTCAAGAGTGATGGCCTTCACCTAACAAAAGAGGGGGCCAGTGCCCTGGGGAAATGTCTGATGTCTTTATCAGATAGTTAAACTGACTGCTGGGGATACTGAGTCTAGGGGAACCACAGTGATAGGAGAAAGGAAGGGGAACCTAGCTAGTACTCCCCCATTCTAGGGGCCTGTAGAAGCACAGCGGGTAAAAATAGGGTTGAGCTCTTAACTGTCTGGGAGAAAGGACCAAGGAGGGAGGCTCACAGAGCCTGCAATCAACATGAAGGAAACCAGGGAGGAATGAAGATAAAGGACTAGTAAATAGCCAAAGGGGGCTCAAGAGTTAGATGGAAAGGGGTCAGCTTCAACGCCAGGAGTCTGGGTAATAAAATAAGTGAGCTCCAGGCGATGTAGGCAGGCACAGAGGTGGACCTTGTAGCCATCACAGAAATTTGTGCATCAGAAAATAATGTCTTGGACTTGAGAGTCCCAGACTGCACCATGTTTAGGAGGAATGGAGGAAAAGGTAAAGGAGGAGATGTAGTCCTTTGTGTCAGGGATGGCATTGAGGCTGTGGAAGATGGACACATCAGAGGAAGTAATGGGGAGACAGAATCACAGCAGCGCCGGGCAAGAAAATATGGATGAGGATTATCTGTAGACTGTCAGGGCAGGTGAAGGGGAGAGAGATTGGGATCTTGAACTAGTCAGGGAAGTGGCAAAGGAGGAGGTTGTGATGGTGGGGGACCTGAACCTTCCAGACATTGACTGGGATGTTCTGGCTGCCAGGAGCACCAGAACTCAGGCTTTGCTGGATATATTCCAGGACTGTCTACTTGTACAGCTAGTTGGAGAACTCACCAGGAAGGTTGACATCTTTGATGTTGTGCTCAACAACTTAGAGATGATAGGAACAGTACAGGTAGGTGAGCCACTAGGGAACAGTGACCATAACTCTATCTGGTTTGAGCTGGGCCTAGGGATCAGTAAACCCCAATTGAGAGCTGAGGGCCTTGATTTTTTTGAATGGTGGACTTTAACAGGATGAGGGAGTTGCCTGAGACAAGTTAGTCATGGCAGACAGCATCAGAGACATGGAGGAGAGATGGAAGGTAATAAATAATTGTAACCTGAAGAAGGGACATTCGGGACCCAGTGGGCCTACCGGTCATCAAAATTCAATAAATAAAGAATAATGGAAGAGGGCAAATGTACAGAGGGCTGGCATGCTGTTTGGGGAGGTTAAAACATTTGTATATTATTGTATGCCTAGTGCATGCACATATGAATGTTAATTATTTGACTTTATCATTTTACACATAGATCCTTGCCCATGAAAAGCCCACGGAGGGTGAAACGTTGGGCGTGGTCATGGACTTCTGGTGTGACATGATCGTGGAATAAACAGTGGAATTTCTAATTTTTGGAGCGTGGCTCGTTTCTTCTACTTTGCCTTTTGGATTACTCCACCTTTCCAGACCCAATCTACAAGCAGTGAGTTAACACTTAGAAGGGGACCCACCTGTGACTGACTGACTAGGTGTGGGCAATAAAGCGGGTCATTCCCGAGGTATCAAATATATGCCTGAGGACAGTAACTAAAAGTATCAGGTACAAGAGACCGATGTGGTTCTTAGAAAAGGTAAGGGAAGCAGTGAGGGCCAAGAAAAAGGCCTTTATCAAGCAGGGGAAGGAAAATGGGAAGAATACCAACTGAAAACCAATGGAAACAAGGAGGGCAGTTAGTAAAGCTCAAGTGGACACAGAGCTGCACCTTGCTGAGGGTGTCAAGAGTGGGAAAAAGCAGTTCTTCATGTGTATTAGGAAAAAATGAGGAAAGGAGGGGGAATTGTTAGGCTGTCTGAGGGAGGTAGGGAAATGGAGGAGGATGGGCAAAAGGCAGTCATCCTTAATAATTACTTTTGCTCTGTCTTCACCAGGGAAGACAACATGCCTTTGCCAGACAGTGGCATCAAGATGGCCACAAAAGGTGTCTTAGAGATGAGGCAGCCAGTATTCACCAGCGAAAGGGTCTGGAAATGGTTATCAGCCCTTAAGATAGATAAGGCCCTGTGGCCAGACGGTATGCACCCGGGGTGCTCAGGGAACTGGTAGGGTTATTCAGTAGCTTGTTACAGGTGGGGTGGTTCTGAAGTACTGGAAGGTGGCAGACATAGTTCTACTTTACAAGGAGGTGACAAGGAGCAAGCGGGGAAGTACAGACCTATCAGTTTTATGTCAGCTGTGGGAAAGCTGATGGGGTCACTAGTCAAGGAGGACCTCGTAGGCTACTGGATAGCAGTGGCCTCCAGGATAATAAACAGCATGGGTTCATGGCAGGGAGGTTTTGTCAGACTAACCTAATAGTTTTCTTTGACTGGGTGATGAAGACGTTGACTAGGGGCTTATGGAGAAAGAATCCAGAGCAGGTTGTGACTCTTCACAAATGACACAAAGCTCTGTGGGATGGTGGACAGTGATGAGGGAATTAGGGAGATGCAGAGTGAACTGCATAGGCTGGAGAGGTGGTCTGAGGTCTGGCACTTGAAATTCAATGCTAAAAAGTGCATGGTGATGCACCTAGGGAGCAAGAACCCCAGGACAGAGTACTGGATGGGAGGGGTTAAGCTGAGCACTACAAAAGAGGAAAGGGACCTATGAGTCATCATTAGTGACACCCTCAAACAATCGAGCTAATGTAATAAGGCTTTTAAGGTAAATATGGTGTTAGGATATATTTGGGGGGATAGATAGTAGAAGAAAAGAGACAAAGAACCTCTGTGCGCAAACACTGAGGCAAGGGTTACCCCAAAGGGCATTTGGCTGGGAAGCCAAGTTTCAAGAAAATACAAAATCACACATGCCCCCACAATGCAAAGCATCATGGGCTGCATATGCAAATCACCACAGAATGTTATGCTGGTCCAACTTTAAGCAGAATTGCATGGTGCCGAAAGGCCTCTCACACAGTTTGCAAAGGGTGCTAACAGAAGACATAGACACGTGTTTCGTCATACCAGGACTCATCAGTATGCCTCGTCTGTTTGACACCCCAGAAGAAAAGAGGTACTACTACCTCTTTATAGATCAATGGTGAGGTTGCACCTGGATTACTGTGCCCAGTTCTGGAGTTCTCACCTCAGGAAAGATAAGAACAGGCTAGAGGAGGTGCAGTGAAGGGTGACCATGATGATACAGGGCCAGCAGTGCAAATCTTATGAGGATGGCTCAAGGCACTACATGTGTACTTGCTGGAGACCAAGGGGAGAGGAGTGATATGATAGAGGCCTTTGGAGTCCTGAAAGGAATAAATAAGATGAACTCCAAGGAATTATTTAGCATAAGCACCAGTCTGAGGTCATGGGGGCACAAGTGCGGAATGACAGATTGATGGTTCAAGAGGGACATGAAGTATTATTTACAGAGAGGGTGGTGGAATCTCGGAACAGTCTTCCAGGCGAGGTGGTAGATGACAAACTGCAAATGGTTTCAAGTGCGGGTGGGACATAATGAAGCTTATAGTCACTACTCAGGGCAGTAGCAACAGTAGTGGCAGGGAGGGAGGGAGTGGGGATGGATAGTGAGGGCTAGTACCCTGGATGACAGTTATGTCCTCGGAACTGATAGGGAACCACGGACAGACTGGATGGACCATCGGTCTTTTAATTCTGGCATTGTCTGTGTATCTCTGTTTCTAGGGTAATAAAAATCAAGGAATCCCTTTAATCAGTTGTAAATCTCCTGAATGACTGAGTCCCCCTAGAATAATAATAATCATAATACAAAGTTATTTACTCATTAGATTTTCTGTGGTAGCTTGTTTTTACTGTACTTCGCAGTATATGATTCTAAAAGCATGCAACAGGGTTTCTTCAACTTTGTCGCAGCTTTGGCTTTGTAGCTGCTCTTGAACAGAAGCATTTGATTTCTTAGTTTTGCCTCTTTAATCCATGGATATGTAATTTTTTGTTTTGCCTTTAAATGTTTGTTAGCGATTGAATAGATATGTATAGCTATTAATAGATGCATATGTGTGCTAATGTCTGCATACTGCAGTTGCTGTTTCTGTAGGATTTTTTTTTAGATGGCAGCATTTGTGGCTTCTCTGTGGTAGTCCTCAAATGAGCTATTTACTCACAGGCGAACACACACATACTCACTCTCTGGTGGTGCAGCTCTGCAACTGTCTTCTAATTACCCTGCATGTGTTCTCTCCTCAGCAGTTTAATAATCACACACTATGCTGTCTCCTCTTCAGTGGCATCTCAGCAGTTCTTTAATCACTCCATTTGTTTTCCTTAGCTGGATGCTTCATTGGTATTTCTGCTCAAGCCCAGCTCTTATGTTCCGTTTGATTTTTTTGTTTTTCAAACAAGTATTTTTTTTATCTTCTTTTGTACATTATATATTGGATAGTGTGCCTACTGGCAAATTTTGATTTCCAGAAACACAAAACCCATTAAATTCAACATCACTTGCTAATGCAGCCTATTAAAATATACAATAAATCCAGTTGGTACAAAATTGAGGATAAAACCCGGTAATGTCTCTCTATAATGAATGTTGAGGTTGTAATGTTTAAGCTAGAAGTCTAAAAACCTATAGCATTTCCAGTAGGTTGTTATCTGTTCCTTTTTTGGCAAAAGAAATGATCCTTAAAAAACAAAAACAAGGGCCGACCGGTGGTGCTGAGGGTTGAGGCTTGGACACCACACTGGCACATGCCGGGCACTCCGGTTCGGGAGCTGACTCCGGCCGCCGTGTGTCATCGGGGGAGAATAGGCTTGAGCATCCCACGACAGCTCGCCTTCTCCGGGAAGGAACAGGCTGATGCCAGCACACTTGCCTGACTCCGCGTGGAGGCTCAGGGTACTGCAAGCCCCTCGAGGGATGGCTGGCCGTGGTACAGCTTGGACGTCGGCTTCTTGAGCCATGACATCAGGGGAGTTGCACGCTGTATGGGGAGGGCAAAAACGAGAAAATGAGCCTGCCACCGCCGGGAAGATGGGGAACTGTGACGAGCCCACGATGTGCCTCCGCCCGCCTGACAAGGCCCAGGACCGACGAAATGTAAGTTACGGGGTGTCCAACTCCTCCCTTATCCTCGCCCTAGGGGGTACAACTGCGGCTCCATGAGGATCTGGGGTCTGTCTGGATAGGGTGGTAGGCAGTGGGATGTCAAGTGTCTCCCCTGATGGGTCGGGGATGGCATGCTGGGAAAGGAGGCAAAAAAACCAAAAACATTGACTAGGATCTGCAGCATTACTGTACAGTAGCAAATAATATATAATTAAATATGATAAATATGGAAATGCTTAGTATTTTATTATCAGCTCTTAACTGGGTTCGGTAAGAAAGGTCATGTCCGTGGCACTGTTTACAAAACCCTGTTTCTCTTTTTAGACAAAATATCATGATGTTATTATTTACCATTAAAGTCTGCAGTTTCTGGAGACACTTATCTAGGGAGGCAGTGTTGCGTAGTCATTAGAATGCGGATCTATGAACCCAGTGACCCAAGCTTGAATCCCAGCTCTCACAAACAAAAAAGGGAACATGTTCAGTGCAGCTGGCAGGTGCACTCTGGGAAGTGGTTTGCTCCAAACATCACAAGAAAACATAAAATAGAGAGCACCCCAGGAAAAAGATGCTGGATAAACTAGTGAAGCTCCAGGTATACAGGTATGTATTACCGTGCTCAAATTTACAACGTGCAGGAATACAAGCCAGCTCAAGTGCTAAGTCTAATGTCCCTACTCAGCCACTTACTTGCTGTGTGACCCATAGTGGAGAATGTTTGTCTCTGGGGATAAAGAGGTGTGGTGGCATGACATTTTCCCAACCATACCACACAGCAGTGGTCTGCTAGCTGTTATAATGGTCCCTCTGTGCACGTCTGAATTATCCTGGAAGACAGCAAGGAAGGAGCCCTTGTTATGTTGTGACGATGGGTAGAAACAGGGATGGTGAGATGTGGTATTACAGTGGGAGGATGACTGGGGAGGTTCAATAGTGTCATTGTGGGAGTTTGATCAATAGAGCTAAACTTACTGGCTGAAGACTGGGGAGAGAAACAGTTCAAGAAAAAGAACAAACAATAAGCGTTTCTTCCAAGTAGGGAAACAAACTGTATAACAGTTAACCCTTGCCGTTGGAAGGCTGGGCAATTATAAAGCAGCTAAGCCCTCATCAGACTGGGTTTTAAGTTCTGTTTAACATCCAGTGTTCATGTGAAGTTTCTTTACCTGCCTAACACCCCAAAGTAACTAAGCCCTCCATTTTTTTCAAACTGGGGGACTCAGGATTTGAACCTATATCCCTCTAGCTCCAAACCCAGGATTCTTTTACAAGCTCAAGGAGCAGTTCTGCTAGCTCAGGTAGATGGAGATTCCTAGATACTGTAGCCTAGTTGCTCATTTCCCTCTCCTTATTACATCACTCCATCAGAAGGAGTTGACATTCAAACTTCCAGTCTGTCCCAAACTGGTTTGTATCATAGTAACAGTAGTAACCTAGTGATTTAAGGTCGTAAGGGACTCAAGGCCCATTGTACGATCCATCCTCCCTCTGCTTCACTAGCAGGGATAAAATAAATATGCTGTATAATCGTGTGGACCCCCCACCCTTCCCACCAGAGCTTTACCTTTAAGGGTCCCTGGCATCAAAGGTGCTAGCTCCCACTGACAAATATGCCTCTTCAGCCAGGCAGCTGGATTGAGACTTTTCTGATTGTTGCCCTTACTGAACCAAGCATGAAAAGCACCCACGCAGCCCTGGTTTGAGGTGTGACACCTTGTGACAGTGCAGAGTTTTGTTGAATAAAGGTACTTTGTGGAAGGACTGTCGGGCTACAAATCAGTGGCCATCTTCATCAACTCTGATGTGAGCTGGCATGGTGACAGGGTCAGAAAGTGACTGTGTGACCAATCAGGATTGAGTTGCCTGAGGAGACGGCCTCAAGTGCTTGTGGAATGATATTCAGGTGTCCTTGCAGGAACCAGTCGCCTGCCATTTGACAGTTCTCCCAACCTGTCAATGTTGAATAACAGTTCAATCAAGCCAAATAAGAGCTGCCATTTCCCAGTGAAAAGCAGAGGATGTTCTGACCCAGTTTGGTCTGGTGAGACTCAGAAGCAGATGGTGCCTGTGTACTGTTGACAGAGACAGATTGCTGCTGGATTGCAGAAACAGACTGTGAGTCTGCCAGCAAGAGTGAAAATGAGAAACAGAACTACTGCTGTGAAAGAAGTGGAGGTAATTGTGTGCTGAGTGCCATATACGAACTGAAGCTGAAGGCTGCATCTGTTGAAAGCAGAGAATGTTACTGTGCTGCAGCAAGAGGCTATGACTGAAACTGAATTGCAGCAGTGATGGAGTGCAAAGGTCATAGCTACACATTAGAGCTGGTGAGGGTACATGTGAAGGAACCTACAAGCTATGGATGTATCTGAGTAAAGAATCCTGGTCATATGCCAGGTGAGGTCCCTCCAGAAAGAGGCCAGGGCTGGGTACCCCCTGCTGAGCCACTGCATTGTGGAGCAAGTCGATGGAAGAGGATCTTTTGGTTCAGATGTGGAGAAGAAGAAACTTAAGAAAACTACGTTAACTGCTGAAGAAATTTAGTGAGTAGTTCCAAGTGGAGAACTATGTGTAACCCCCCTGCAAATGGGGGTTCCCAAAAGACTTCCAGGAGCTTGCTTGAATGCTCCAAGCCTGAATGGTGTTTGGCGTTTAAGCCATTTATCAGTGAGTGTTTTTAGAACCTCTGGTACTGTCTCTTTAAGAGCTGTCTGCTTGCAGACATAATTAGTTTGTATGGGGGACTGTGTGCATCTCTGTTTGAGTACCACTCGAGCTGCTGCCAATTCACTCCATTTTTGCAGTCACTAGGAGTGCAAAGGGAACCTATCTGAAAGACGTAACTGTTTGCCAGAAATCATTTACAGTAATAATGAAATTACAGTTTGTCTAACCTGCTTTCTTTGCAGTCAGAACTGTGTCTGCCTAGTTCCCCATTCTGGTTTTGAACTGCTGAACTGGACCAATCAGTGTGGGTAAGCTAGCTCTAAAATGGTGCCTTGACGAATCAGAACTTGGACTCATAATCTGAGCCAGCCACAAGAGGATTGTATGGGCAGTGACTCTGGGAGATGTAGTTTAGACTTGGCGCTTTTTGGACCAACAGCAGCAGTCTATTGTGAGTGACAGCCAATCCAGTCAAGAACTGGGAGGAACTCAAAGGAAGTGCCGGTTTTGTCTGTTGGGAGTTTCAGTTGAGCTTTGGCAGTGAGGGAAAGGAACCCTGTGCTCCTTCAGTGCACAGTTTTAGTCAAAAAACATGTATGAGTCCAGAGTTCAGTCTGCAGCTTGTTAGGACTGAATCCGTCCTGTGAAGAGAATCAAAGGATATCTGAAGAGTAGAAACCAGGCTCACCCTGTAGAAGACTGGAGGAATTGCTAAAATTGCCTTCGGTCTGTCAGGAACTGAATCTGCTGTGTGTTCTCCCGGGTATTGTGCAGTAATTGCGATCGGGATACAGATGCAGCCTGCCTGGTATAGTGCTTTCTTTTACCATATAAATGTGTGAAGAGGTTTGTGTACCTCAAGTGAATCCTGCTGCCATTAAGTGACTTTTGCCTGTGACTGTTTACCAAATAAATGTGTGAGGAGTCTCTTGGAGCTCAAGAGTAGCCCTGCTGACATTGAAGGACCCTATCTTATTTGGAGGTCGTGAGTACTAATTCAAGGTCGCTCCCTGTTGAATTGCCACATTAAATCCAAATGGAATTACTGTACTGCTGACTGTTTAATTCTCCTTTCTCTGTGTGAAAGGGCCCTACCAGCTGCCACAGTTTGGACTAGCCACTAGGGCTTGGGTACCCAGGGACAGTAACTGATAGGGATAGGCCCGGCGCACAGAGCCATAGGTAGATGAGTAGAGTGATAAGCTAATTAACCTGATTTCCCTGTCCTTGTTATATCCCCTAAATAAATCAGAGCTGCTTGTTTCAGCAAAGTTATACTGCCTGAGGTATTTGTCTATGTTAAAAGTACTGTACTGTGATTGTTGCACTGTATCTTATTTCACAGAAGGTCCCAGTGCCGAACCAGTCCTGGGGGTAAGTGTATACTGTAAAGGTAATTCTGATGTATTGTGTGGGCCACTAGTGGGAAGAAAGGGGGGTTGCAGTGTCCCAGAGGGCTGTGACCAAGTTAGTTTAACTATTGTAAACCCTGACCTCTGGGTGGAGGCACCCGCCATTGGATCCAGGCCCCTCAACCTGTTAGTGGCAAATCAGGCAGGGGTAGTAGCCCCTGGGATAGCGCCATCTAGGGGTTACATATGTAACCAAGAGCAGCTGAGAGGGTTAGTGAGCAGATCTGTGGGGGAACTGTGAAACTGAGGGCCTGCAAGAGGGGCACAAGAAACATAGGCCCAGAAGCCAGTGACGTTGAAAACTTCAGAAGTTAAACTGTCTTGTCAGTCACCACATGGGCCCAAGAGATAAAGACATCTGACTTGCCTTTCAGGTGGTGGATGACAGAGACACAGAGAGATTATGTGGAGGGCTTTCTGCTCTGCAACTCTTCGATGGAAGACACACTGCCAAAGGAGCATGTGCTCAGTTTGTCTTCTCAATATGGAACCTGTTACAGTGGACAGACCAGTCCCAGACCTCGCTGACTTGGATTCAGAGATATGCTACTCCATGGTAGATATCCCCAGTTAGTGTGCAGACCTTAACAAGCTTTAGGGGGATAGCAGCGCTGAACCATTTGTGCCTTTGAATATAGGGTCCATATCTGAAGGGGATACCATCAAGGAGAACGATGGAGGCACCATGGCACACAGGTCAGTTGAGGATACTCTGTTGCTGGTCGAGGATCTGGAGTAGCAAACCCAAATTCTGAGGAAGGAGTGCTATTTCCAGTTCCATTGCTCTGAGGGAAAAGTCAGACTCATCATCTAACATGTGACTTTCTGGATTCCTTTCCCCAACTTGCCCCAGTATTTATATGTACTAAGAGATCTACAGCCCTTAGTTCATATCAAGTATTGCTCTTCTTGGTATTGTTGTGTAATTTCTGCAGAGGTGGGACTTGTGTTAGAAAAATTATTTGCCTAGCTAGCCTATATTCTCTGATGTTGGCCAACATGCTTAGGTAGAAGAATTTATAAGACAGGATGTTTGCTGACATTACCTGTGGTAACTAGGAAGTTATTGTCTAGACAGGATGTAATTGTGCCCTCAGTTAGATAGTTGGTGTCTAGACAGCTATTCATTACCACTGCTAAATGCTGCTTAGGTAGAGAGCATTTGTATAGACATGACTGTCTATTGTTTTTATTGCCATGCTAATGGGCTTTGTTGATTTAGCCTTAAAGCAGATGTCAAGTGTTCAGCTGAGGGAGTGTGTAACCATCCCCACCATGCGTCACAAGCCTGCTGCTGTTGTTGTTGTCCAGTCTCTAGGACTGCTGATAGGGATTGAGAAAGTGAAAAGTATTTCAGCTTTTTTTTTTACATAGTTGGCGACCTTGAGCTACATAGCTTCATGCCACAAATAGAGCCATTTGTCTGCCACCAACAGAGCAGGGTGTGATTGGTGCTCCTGACTAAACTGGGACTTCCCTGATGACCACCCTAACTGGGTATCAAAGTTTAACTGTGTACAGACTGACTATGGGCACAGAATAAATGCTTAGAGGCAGGAGCACTTCTAACTAAGGATTTTGGGCTGAATGCCTTTAGGACTGTAGGGAAGGCCACCATCTTAGCCACCTGTGATGTCCTGGAGTTATGGAAGTGGGGTCAGAGGATGGATGCACAGTCAAGAAAGCAGCAGACTTTCAAACATCCACAGAAGGCTCTTGGGAGAGAGGAAGACTTCATCAGTTCACCTGGGAGCAAGGCAACCTATCAGCCATTGAGGACCAGCCAACCTGACGTGACTGACAGAGGCTCTCAGCTAATTAAAGGGCTGGATCCATCAGTGAACTGTAGGAGCCATTACAGAAAATGTTCAGTCTGCATCAGAGAAAGTTTGGGGGCAAAGCTACTGCCTGAGCATGTCAGAGTTTGGCTGCCAGAACCAGAAGATGCTTCTGGGCTTAAACAACCCTGAAGGAAGAGACTGCTACGTGCAGAAGAGAGAAAATAGACCCTTTGTCCAGCAGCTGAAAGGGACAGTTTGCAGTGGAGTTGCTCTGCAGCTGAGGAGTGTTACAGAAAGATTTTCCAGAGGCAGACCTGAGCAGTTTGAATGGTAACAGAGCCAGCAAGGGCCTAAAGTCACCATGCTGATCACCATAACCGGATGACTGCAGCAAAGGGTGCTGCCTTGAGGATTTGTGAAGGTGAGCTGTAGAGGCCTGGTATCCTCAAGACACATTGAGAAAGCAACAGATCAAGAGTCCAGCTGAACTACAAGGTATCAGAGGATCCATCAAAGGTGTAACTGAGTTCGTATATGGGAGCTGTGAATCCAGCCAGAGCTGCAGAGGTTGGTGGAAGCTTTTGACACTGACGGTAAACCTTGAGTAACCTAGCTGGGCTTTCAGGTCCTACACCACCAAATTGTAGAATAGTTTAGGCAGGGCACAGAGATGGGCTAAAGTTTATACACTAGGTCATCCAGCCAGAATTACAGTTTCGGTGTTGCTGATAATAAATATTTAAGTGCACCAATGAAGGCCAACCATGTGATTGTCAGGCCTGTTCTGTTCTTACACCTCGGCACCAAGTCTTTACCAGGAGTTCTCGAGGACAAGGGTTAATTAATGCTAGTACCAGTGGGGCATGGCTAACACCCAACATTACAGTTGGGCAAAGGCACTATGCTGGTGATGGTGGGCTGAATGCACCATATATCAGGCTGTGACTGGAAGAGCATTGGTAGACAGCTAAACAGGCAAGTGACAACAGCTGTGCATATTTATTTATTTAGTTTTTGTTGACCGGGTAGGTACACTAGCCATAATATGAATATAAACTGGCTAGGTGAACTCCCTTCCTACCTCTTCTCCTCATTTATATCTCCTCCGCCCTCATCCCACTCCCTTAGATCAGCCAACCACTGTACATTGCTCGTCCCCTGCCAGTCCACCCTTATTGGTCAAACGAGCTATTCCTATTGCCTACCAAAACTTTGGAATTCTCTCCCTCCTCAAATCCGACACTCTTCCTCTTCCTACTCCATCAGTTCTGCACTTCATAACTACCTCTCACCCAACTGTTCCTGCTACAACCCACCCTAATTCCCTTCCATTTCCCTCTCTCTATAACTCCTCATAATTTTCCTTTTTTCTTCCTCTAGAATTCCTCATAATTCTTCTCCCACCTTCCACCTCTATCTGTCCTTGCTAATCCCTCACTCCTTCACACTCCCCCTACCCTCAATGAACTCCACCAGTTCTGCACTTCAAAATTACCTCTCACCCAACTGTTCCAGCTACAACACACCCATATTTTCTTCCATTTCCCTTCCCCTAGAACTCCCCAGAATTTCCTCCTCCCCTTCCTACTCCTGTCTGTCCTGCTAACCCTTACTCCTTCCCACTCCCACTACCCTCAGTGAGCCCTGGTTCCTACCTGCAACCCCCCAACCCCACATCACATCCTAGTCCTCTCAGTCCCCTTGCAGGGTTGCCAGCATCCTGAAGGGCCCCCCGAAGTACTAGGTTTCTTCCCTCTCCTACTCCTCCCTTTCCCCCATTCCTCTCTGTGTACTCATTCCATCTTCCCCTCCTCCCTTTCACTCCCTTCCCCTCCTTGTATGCCTTCCAAATTGTTGTCTCCCTTTAGTGCCCTCCTTCTTAGTTGTCAAACCCTCCCTTTTCCATGTCCATCCGTGTCTCTGTTACCCTCCTTATACCTCTACTTGTCCTATGCCTGTACTCATAAATTAAAGTTATTATAATGCTCATTCTTCCCCCGTCATATGCTAATTCCTGCTCTATCAATGCACCCAAATGTAACAAGCACTGTATTGAGCATATGTATGCAACATTAATGTAACAGTCTCTGTACATTCACATGTCTTGCAAATGTTTGCAAAGTGGACTTAAGTAACTTGAATGTTTGTATTTATAGAGAGCATGCTACTTCCTGCTCTATCAATGCTCCTTAATGTAGAAATCACTGTATTGAGTATATGTGTCTTATTAATGTAACAATTTCTGTACATTCACATGCCTTTTCAAATGTTGCAAAGGGGACTTATGTAACTTGTATGCCTGTATTTCATGAGTGTATGTATGTATGTATTATTGCACTTTCCCCATCGCTCCCCTCCCCCAGGTCGCACTGTTAGACGAGCAACTTGCTGCTCGGTGTGCCTTCCTTGTGAAACATTTCAATAAATAAATAAATATTCTGGCATGACCCGGGAGAATACAACAATCAGACAGGAATAAAACAGGCAAAAACAATACATAGCAGGTAGGTCATGGATAAAAAACAGGGTGAACACATTACAAATTTAATAACAGGTTCAGTAAGGCCACTGACTACGAGGCTAGGACAGTAATATACAATAGGTAACAGGAAGGAAAGTACAGGGTTACGCCAAGTTAAAATATACAGTGCACAATACACAATAGAATTAAGTGAGCATCATATTAGAATCATATTAGAACATAGGCAGTCTTCAGTAGTTAGAGACATTCTAATTACCCATACAAGTTCTAGCCACATAAATGTAGGGTCGGAGCAGGGCTGGAGGTCCAGCTTAGCTAGAGGAGAGTAGAAGCTTATCAGAGATTAGGGAGCAGGCAAGAGTGCAGCTAATAGTTAAGGTGGGTCAAAGCATGTACAGGGGTTAGATCAGGAAAAGAAGTGCCGCAGTTTATTTTTAAAGTGGGTGTAGGAACTAGCCTCTTGTAATGACGGAGGTAGGTAGTTCCAGAACTGAGGGGCAGAGTGCGAGAAGGCGCTAGATCCTTTGGACGTTTTGAACCTAGGCATTTGAAGAAGGGATTTATCCACTGAGCGCAGGCCATAGGCAGAGGAGAGGGAGATTAGCATATTGGCAAGGGCAGCAGGAGTTTGGGATCTAATCACCATGTCAGTTAAGGAGCCAAGAAAATATTGCCTGAGAGCAGTAGGGGCTAGCCAGTTCAGGTCGTCATAGAGTTGGCAGTGGTGCTTAAGTTGGTGTGATGTGGATGCATAGCGGCATATGTTATTGTAAATAACATCCCACTTGTGGAGGGTTGTCTTATGTGTTGCAGCATAGGAGGGAGCACAGTAAGTGAGGGCAGGAAGCATGATTCCATGGGCAGTTGCTAGCTTGGCAGAGGAGGTAAGCATGTGGCTCATCTTGTACGCAATCCCGAGCTTGCTGTTGACTGCTTTACAGGTAGCAATACTATGGAGATTAAAATCCAGAGATTGGTCCAGGAGAACACCTAGATACTTAAAGGAGGTGACATTTTCAATTGGAAGGCCACCTGGGCCATGGACTGTCAGTTCAGTGTGACAAGCTGTGTTTTGGAGCAGAGCCAAATAATATAGACTGGGTTTTATTGGAGATCAGTAAAAGCTTGTAGGCAACAAGCCAGTTTTGGACATTTGTAAAGTCAGCAGAGAAGCATGTATTAATGTGTTGAACACCGTATACTGCAGGTATAGTGACATTTCGACAGCGCGGTCTCCTACAGTGACTACAGCACCACCGCACTGTAAGGAACCCACTGGAACCCGGCACTGTCTGCTGGGGGGGTTGTGCACCCCCCCAAATCAGCTCCGACTCAGGTTGGAGAATCCTAATTATAGGGGTGTGTGGGGGCCTGAAGAAAACACTTGTTTTTGTATGAAACCGGCAGCCGACTGCAAAATGCGGTCAACCTGTCGGTTTTGTTGTCTGGTTTTTCTACAAAATTTTTGCCGACGACCAGTCGTGGATTCAGTGAACACTATTGGAGCTGGTATAGAGCACTGTATCATCAAAAGAGGAGAGTTGAACAGGATCGAAGATCCTTAGCAATGTCGTTTATGTAGAGAGAGAAATAGGAGGGACCCCAAGATGGAGCCTTGGGGAATGCCGATGTTTATGGAAGCGCTGTCTGACAGGGAGAAGTTGACTTTTAACTACCTGTGTGCTGTTAGACAGGTAACTGCTGTACCAGGCCACAACCAGGGGAGAGAAGCCAGTGTGCTGCAGGGTGGAGAGATGTAGTGGGTGGTTAACCAGGTCAAAACGCCATAGTCAGGTCAGTAAAAACAGCCCCAGTTAGGAGACCAGAGTCCATAGAAGAGGGAGTGTCAGTCGTGAATTTTAGTAAGGCAGTAGAGGTACTATGACCCTTGTGAAAACCATGCTTAGTATCAGAAAGGAGGTTGTATTTTGTTAGTCGGTGGTTTGGATGGCAACGAGTATTTCCGGGGAGCTTGCTGAGTACCGATAGAATGACAATGGGCCTGTAGTTTGAGATGTCCTTGGGGTCGCCCTTTTTGAAAACAGACGTTATATGGGCAGTTTTCCAGATGCCTGGAAATGTGCTAGTGGAGAGGGATAAAGTGAAGATTCTAGCCAGCGGTGCTGCAATGAGGGGCAGCAATTTTCAGGAGCCTAGGTTCAAGGGAGACAGAACCTGTACTTATGTTCACAGAGATAGAGTTCAGCAGTTTTAGCACTTCAGCTCATGTTATTTTCTTGAAGAGAAAATGGGGATTAGTTGTTGAGTGGGTAGAAGTGTTAGTTGATGCAGGAGGGGTGGGAGAGACAGCGGGGTGGCCTGAAAGGAAGTGGTATATTTGGACAGGTCTGAGAACATGAGGTTGAAGGAGTTAGCAATTGTGCCAGGATCATTGCAGTGTGCTCCGTTTAGTATCTTATCGTTCCTGATATTCGATTGAAAGGCTCCGAGAAAGGTCTTAATATGGGCCCAGAATTTCCGTGGGTCACCAGTGGAGCTATGTAGGAGGCTCTTACAGTAGGAGCTTTTGGCAGCCCTGACTTGTTTCCTGCAGGAGTTTCGCAAGGCCCTGTAGGCAGCAAAGCCAGCCAGAAACTGCAACATTTTATATTTTTTCCAGCTTTTATCTCTGATACACAGTTGAGACAGCAGGTCTTTGTGCAGCCATTTGGCCTGCTTACCCCTTACCCTTCGTGTTATGTTAGGGACATGTTTGTGTTGTAGTTCAAGGAATACTTTGCCTGCATTGACCTTTTTTCTTGCCCTTGATCCCGCGTTCCCCTAATAAACCCTTTGTTATTTGCTTGCATACTTGTGTGTGAGCATATTATTAATAACCCAAGTCCCTCAGCCTCATTTGATCCCATAGGCAGGGGTAGTGACTGACATCTACAGCGACCAGTACACACACTTCCAGGACATTTTTAGAAGACTTTATTTTGACTTGTCCTGGTTGTTTTTAATCCCTGGTCTCCTAACTCTGTGTGGGGGGAGGGAAAAAATTATTTTGGAATGAACACCCTTGTCCTACTCCCTCTCATCTTTACCTCTTTCTGCGATTGCTTGTCCTCTCCCCTCCTGTCCTTCCCCTTCCACTTCTTCATTCACCTTGCGCTCCCCAAGTTCTACACCTCTCCCCCCTTCCCTCATCCTATCTTCCCTCCCCTCCACTTCCTCTACCATCTCCCTCTAGTACTTTCTTTTCTCTCCCCACAATTTTACTCTTTGACAAAGCCGTTTCCTGGCAGCTAAAGAATGTGTCCTCTTTCAGCATATTTAATTATGTCCCTTTGTATGCAATTTGCCACGCTCCTTCTCAATTTGACACTTTTGTACCAATAGTTACTGTGCTTGCATTATCTTGTCTAATATTGTTTTATCCTTGACATGGAACCTTTGCAAATAAGCCCTTGACTCAAAGGTACTGTAATTCCAAGAAATAAATATAGAATAATGCATGGAGAAGTGTGGTTTATGGGGATTTTATGCACTTCGAGTTGTGTGATGCCCCATAGGCATCACACAATCGAGATGCAGCATAAAATCCCTGCAGAGTAGCTAACACCTCCATGTTTTATTTTTTTATGTTTACTGGTTTTGGTATATTTTTGGTTTAAATTGTCTTTTGTCACTTACAAGCGTAACTGTTACCACCGACAAGTTTGTCTAGTGCTGAGTGACCGATTGTGTAGCACTTGTTAATGTGCAGTGCGAGGACAGCTTGTTTGGCTGTTTTTCTGATGATACTATGGTACTGTTCTGCCCATGGTTTATGGAGCTCCATAAACCACATATGTGATTTATGGAGCTGTTGGGCACTCGCTGGCAGTGGTTTATAGACACCAACTAGTAAATATATGAATGAAAAACATGGTAGAGTGTTGCATCCTGTTTCAGCGCTGTAAGGGATCAACAGCCAGGGGCTTAGTTATTAGGTGGTGGGGTGGTAACTTTAGGAGGGATGTGAGGAAAGAGTTTCATGCAAAGAGTAGTGAATAGATGGAGCAGCCTGCCCAGAGAGGTGGTAAACATTTATATGGTGACTTGTTTCAAGAGAGCATGGGATAGCTATAAGGGATGGGTGAAAGCAGAGTCAGGGAAAGGTTTGGAGCAGGGGAGAAAGGCTAAACTGCTGTCAGGGCATTGGCCAAGGCACATCTAGTGATAGGTTGGAATGGTTCAGGTAGGAAAGTGGGCAGATACAATGGACTATGAATCTACTTGTACCTTTCTGTGTTTCTAACTGACATTTTTTTGTCCTGATAGAAAATATTCATTTATTATGTTGTCTTGTGCACATGCAAGCAACAATTTGTGGTAGTAGGAGAAATGCAGAGGTGTGTCGACGTTGGCGAATGCAGGACACACTTTAGAAGGTGCGTCCCTCATTCTACAATGAGCCAGCATGCTAGCACTGACACAAGTTTGCAAAGTACCACCAACTTAAAAGAAATGTGCCTCTGCAATCCGAGACAAGCTCATAATGCAGCGGCACAGAAGACACGTCTCCCCCCACGTGCCTTGCCTGATGAAACATTTCAAATAAACATGGTGGTGGCTGCTGCCATCCACCACACAATACCACAGCAAAGCTGATTTTAGGGGTGCCCAATCCCCATCGACATGTCTGCCACCACACACACACACACAGATTGTGTGGCACACTGGGAGCCCACCCCAGTGTGCCTCCATTTAACAGAAAGCCGACTATGTCAGCATGTTCCTGCCCCACCCCATTGTGTGGCCAGCATCACCCCAAGAAGTCATGGGGCACACTGGGAGCCCACTCCAGTGTGCCCAACATTTGTTTTATTTAACCTGTAAGAGAAAAGCCATCATGAGGCAGTGTCCTTTCTTTTTGTTCCTGAAAAAAAAGCGTTCTGTTGTCGTGACATTCCCCTCCCAACCCGCACCTACCCTCTGTGCACCCCAACTCCCACACACCCCCTCCCTCCTTACTTGCCGGAGGGCCAGCTCTGATCTTCAGTGGAGCAGGAACACATCTGCACTCTTCAAAGCTGACCACGAACTGAAGAAATGCTGGTAAGCTGTATAATGGCATAAATGGGGGGTTTCAACTTAGGTGGATATCTCAGCCATTTTTTTGAATTTTGGCTCCAAATTTTCAACATGGGGTTCTTGGGACCCCACCTCATGAACACGTGTACTGTCATCTCGTTATTTGCTCCCAAAAAGGCCATTTTGTGGTCACTGTGCAGAATCACCATTTGGGACAGATTAACAAAACGACAGTGCCGCTGTTCATGGAGTGGTGTCCCAAAAAGCCTATATTGCAAATTTGGTGAAAAAATTCTAACAAATTACTGTGTTACAAGCGTGCATTGTGCAGTTTCCACGCACACTGATAACTTCAACGGTTTCTCATATTTTCACTCCAGATTTTCAACATTGCCATTGTTTCTTACCTCCTTATGAACAGTATAGCTGTCATATTTTACGTCCTGCCCAAAATGTGTTTTCGCACATGTGGCGCACAATGGCGCAGTTGCTATGGGAAATCAATGTTCGGGACAGATTAGCAAAATCACAGTGACACTGTTCATGAGCAGAGGTCTCAAAATGCCTATGTTGAAAATTTGGTGAAAATAATCCCCAATATAATTGCGTTATGGGTGTGCATTGTGCAGTTTCTATGCACGCTCATGACTTCACCAATTTTTCATATTTTCACTCCAGATTTTCAACATTGCCATTTTTTTTACACCTCCTTATGAAGAGTATAGCTGTCATTTTTCACATCCTGTCTGAAATGTGTTTTTGCACATGTCGCACAATGGTACGGTCGCTGTGGGAAATCAATGTTCAGGACAGAGTAACAAAATCACAGTGACACTGTTCATGAGCCGAGGTCCCAAAATGCCTATATTGAAAATCTGGTTAAAAAAATTCCCAAAATAATTGCGTTACGGGTGTGCGTTATGCAATTTCTACGCACACTGGTGACTTCACCGATTTTTTTATATTTTCACTCCAGATTTTCAAAATTGCCATTTTTTGATACCTAAGAGTACAGCTGTCATTTTTCACATCCTGCCTGAAATGTGTTTTCACACCTGTGGTGCCAAATGGTGCAGTCGCTGTGCAAAATCACCTTTTGGCTAACAAACTGATAGTGCAACTGTTCATGAGGTGGGGTCACAAAAAGCCCATGTTGAAAATTTGGAGTGAAAATACCAACAAACACCTGGGGCGTTAGGGTTTCCAACCATATTGCTCCACACTGTAGAGACTGACAGGTGTTAGGGGTGTGACTTGGGATTGTCGGCTGTAAGGCTGATGCCATTCCACCCCCATCCCCACCCTGCAGCCAGTGACAGGCATCAAGTTGTGCCTTGGAGTCTTCGACCCCAAAGCTCACTCATTCTCCTATACTGCACCCATCTCGGCATATTTCCTTATGAAATGGGGCGAGTGTAAGTCCCGAAGACCCCAAGGCACACCGCAACACTTGTCAGTGTCTGCAGGGTAGGGTGAGGTGAAATGGCGTGAGTGTTATGGCCGACAACCCAAAGGCACACCCCAATACCTGTCAGTCTCTGCAGTGTGGGGGTGCGGTTGGCATCATTTCACTACTTCACTGCCATTCCTGTTATGCATCTCTCTAACGCCTGCACTGCCAATACTAGTTCCAGCAAGACAACACTCGGCATTGACAAATGCTTGTTTATTTTAAAATACATTAACTGGGATAACCTCATCAGATTCAGCATCTCATTTTCATGGGGTCCCATGATTCGCAGCAGCAGTCAACAGGTTGACATAGCCCAGCAGGAATAGTTACATACAGGCTAAAATATACAAGGCAAACAAAAAAACTACGAAGGTAAGCCAATCTAAACAGCAATGCAAGGAAGCTAATAAAGTGGGTAGCAGTGAATAAAGAGCATGAGCATTGGTATGCAACATGATCATGGTTGGGGATAGGTGGTACTGGACCAAAACAAATACGGGAGGTTCTAAGATTGCAGGAAAGACTGATGTTGAACACTTACAAGCTAGAAGAATTCCTCAACTGGAGAGAGAGTGTGTTCTAGGTGTCTGGTGCTGACAGTGTGAAGGTCCTTCTACAACAAATCACACTTCATCCTGGAAATTTTTTTCCCCCTAATTCTTTTTCTGCACCTGATCTCGGGGTACTCTCTCTGGCTGTCTCACTCACCGTTGACTCTACCTCTGTGTCTGAAGCCTGGTGCTCTATCTAGAATCTGACCCACCAGTCGGGGTCAGGAGGGGCACCCTGGTCGAGGAGCCCAACCGAGGGAGTATGGTCTTTGGCTCTGGGGAACCTTCGCCTATCCCCAAGACAGGGGATTTTCTGTGCTTGGTTGTTGCCCCTTCCCTCTCCCTCTCCCGGAACTCGGACGTACAATGACGTCCTCTGACATCCGCCTCAGCTCTGCACCTCTACTTCAGCCCTAAGCTTGTGCAGTGCCTCTGACTTCCACCAGGGGCCGCTGCTGTGCTGGGCGAGCCCTGAATCCCTCCCAGAGAGAGAGGCTGTCCTCTGGATGCTCGTCTCTCTCTCCCCTGTTGACCCGCTGCGAGGCTCATTCCAGACTGGGTGCCGGCATGGCGCATGGTAAGATGACCAGCGCCTCAGCCCTCAGTGCCACCAAGCAGGCTTCATCGTGGAAATTGACAAGGTAAGTGTTGCTGTTGAACAGAGTGAGTAGGCAGTGCTCGACTGTGTGAGGCAGGCAATGAAATAAGGCTTTTCCTTGTGAAAGACAGAAGTTCAAGTTGAACAGCTCATAGATATTTGTGTAGTTTAATTGAGGTTTGCAGTGCACCCTTTTGAACCTGGGAGCAGCTCTGCATTAAACATAGAAACATAGAAACATAGAATTTGACGGCAGATAAGGACCGCTTGGCCCACCCAGTCTGCCCATTTCCCTACCTGATGGATAAGCTGCAGATCCTAGTTAACCAGCAGCCTACTTCTTCCTACCCCCAACCCCTAGAATTGCCTTATGACTGTCCCATGCATGCTTGAATTCCACCACTGTTTTTGACTCCACAACCTCCTCTGGAAGGCTTCCTTACATCCACAACCCTCTCTGTGAAAAAATACTTCCTTAATTACCTCTGAGCCGACCCCCTTCTATCTTCAAATTGTGCCCCCTTGTTCTTGCACACCTCTTTTTTTGAAAGATGCTACCCTCTTGGACTTTGTTGATTCCCTTGAGGTACTTGAAAGTTTCTAACATGTCCCCCCTCTCCCTCCTTTCCTCGAGGCTATACATATTAAGCTCCTTAAGTCTCTCTTCATATGTCTTCCGGTGCAGACCCTGCACCATTTTAGTTGCCCTCCTCTGGACACAATGTTGATTTTCACTGCTGTGCAGACTATACCCAGCTGCACCTTTCCTTCGTTGCTCATCAGAGCACAGCCATACTAATGCTTGAAAAATGTCTGAACAAAATCACTGCCTGCATGGCCTACAACTGGCTGTTACTAGTGGGATTTGACCAGCAAGTCTCTGTACTGAAGGGCTGCTTTAGAGGTTTGCCCATCAACACTGCATTAGAGCTGCTGTTTGTCATGCTGACAACCTGGGTTTAGAAACAAGCCTGAGTTGTTGGGGGGCCGAATAAGGGGGAGAAGGATTGCGTGCCCCAGAAGATGCTCTCCTCTGTGGAGGAAAGGTCACTGCCTCCACTGCAGTGTTGCCACTTTAGTGACCATGGGTAGAAGTAGAGTGGAAACAGAGTGGAAGAATGAACGGCAGCCGGGCTTGGAGATGGGGTGCTGTTGTGCACACCTCTGTCCCCTTGAACCCTTGAAACACTGAGCATGCTGATATTCTAGGGGCAGGGAGGAAACACACAAAAGAATGCATCCCAGCTGCAGCAGGATGATGTGGTTCCCCATAACTATATGCCTCACACTGTTGCCTGTGGTACCTGTCTTCCAGTGGTGGCTTATGTAGGAGCTGAAGAGCTTAGCCATCAGACCTGATGAAAGATCCCCACTGTGGGGGGCAAGCGACAGGGGCAACTGAAGATGAGGCAAGTCCCAGAGATGATGGGTGATGGAGCTGGGGTGGAGGAATAGGCAGAATGGGGTCAGCCGGAGAGATGGGGGAGCATAAACAAAAAGTAAAAGAAAAAGTGCAACCGTAGGTTTCTCACTGTCAAGGGGGGGGGGCAGCTTAAGGTGTCTGTGGTAGTCTGCAGTCTGACGGTAGTCCTTAATGAGAGACTGATACTTGATTCTCAAGTGTCAGCAGTAATCAAGGGCTGCTTTTTTTCATCTGAAAAATATTGCCAGACTGCACCCTTTTCTGGAACTTGAGGACTCTAGTACAGGTTTTCATCTTGTCTATTGGATTACTGAAATGCTCTCTACAAGAGCTTGTCCTGTGGCCAAATTTGCCATCTGCAGCTTATGCAGAATGGGGCAGTGAGGTTTCAGACCATTGTGTGGAGGTCAGATCAAGCCATTCCCTCGCTAAGAGTTCTGTGTTGGCTGCATGTTGGGCAGCGAGTTGACTACAAGGTTTATTTGGTAGCATTTAAAGCCCTAAATGGATGGGGCTCTTTCTACTTCTGCAAACTCCTGGCTCCTATATTCAGGGAAGTGAGGCCCATTCCCTAGGTCAGGGCTGTTAAGTGTTTCTTGCACGTTTTGGCATTGATGTCAACATCCAGACCTAGGACTACTCTCTAACTTCTGCAGGTCCCTCTGCAGCCCCTTACCTCCCCTCCTTGCTGTTTTCCCTGCCACAGAACTTAGTGTCGGTTGTAAAGAAGATTGAAGAAAAATAAGGTAAGACTCATCTGTCCTGGACATTTAGAAAACAACAGGCATTTTGAACATTTGTACCCACCTCAAGTCTGGAGCTGATAGAAAAAGAAAATAATTCTCATAAAGGACCAGACTGTTTTATCCTTATATAATACATAGTTAGGACTTTCTCTGCATAGGCAAACTGCATTTTTACCATCCCTACATACAGCTTTAATCAATCATGACACTATCAACTGACATCTTTTTTTCAATGTCATACCTTAACATCAGATCACACTTTCACAGAAAAGGGCATCTCATCTGTTTGTATTCACCCCACCAACCCAAAACCACCATCTAAAAGCAACATTCAAAAATATTAAAACATTTAAATGCAGTTTTCGAACCATAATTTCAATACAATAAACAAGCAGCATGACCTTAACTTACAAGTGCTTGAATTTTCAAACTGTTTCCACCATGCTGTCTTCTGCCATCTCACAAGTCAAACAGCCACAAATTTTGTACTGTACAAAAGAAAAACTTTTTAAACTGACTGCACATACCTTTAAACTCAATAAAAATAATGTGTTCATCTTTCAACAACTACAAAATATTATTTGAAAGAAGCGAGTTACTTACAATACCTGCAGAAATATACTCACAAATAGAGACCAAAGCGCAGAATCTAATGAATGAAGTACACAAAGCACAGAAGCTGACTGTATCCATCTTCCGCCTCCTCGCAATCACATGGCCTGCGAGCCATGTGACTAACTGATATTACATGTTTCACATTCAGGTGCGACCAATAAGGTAATGCCTCTGATCTTCCCAGACTCATTAAGAGGTTAAGTCCTTGACTGGAGGGAGGTTTTTAAAATCTATATCAATTTAAAATGAAACCATTTCAACTCACCAAATGAATTATATGAAACAAAGTACTAGAAAAGTGCCATGTACTCACGTTAAAAAATGCATCCCAGGGATTTAAAGAGAACATGAATCCACTTGCCCTTTAGGCTTGCAATTTATGACCTTGTTAGGGTCCATGAATGCATTCTTTGTTCTGTACACTATACTACACTAGACATTTGTAGCATGTATGCTATATGTATCATTTTACTCAGAACGCTCATTTAATCTGAGTTGCCCTCCCAAGGAGCAAGAAATCAAGGCTAAATGCCGTTTTAGAGATAGCTGTTCAGGTATAAGTTTCACTAACCTCAGATCAGTTTACTCTGCTGCATTTAGTCAAAGTGTTGCAGTCTCATTTGAAATGTGTTTACGATTACAAGTGCTTTATTTTATTTTTTTATTTTATTGACAATTTCAGAGATTAACCTTTAAGCACAGGTGCTCATTTGTAAAGGTTCCACATTAAATACATAGTCAAAAGACATTACAAATACAATAAGAAGTTCCAGAGGAAATGCAGTAATGTCAGGCTCGAAACACTTAAGACAGAACAATTACATAACAGTTTTGAAAAAATCCTTGCTGATCATTGTATAAAAAGTCACAGGATATGTACAGAGAGCGACCCAATAAAACAGTTTAATGGTTACAGTTGCCTTGGACTGCAAGGGCAGACTGCAAAGATCTCTTAAACTGATTAATCTTGCAGAGATTCAGCAGAGTATCAGGCAGTTTGTTTAATCAATTAGCGGCCCTGACAGCAAATGAGTGTTTGCCTAGCTGAGTATACTGGAGAGGAGACTTAAGGGCATTCTAGGCCATGTTCTTGGTGTTCTATTGGTTGGAGACGGTGTGGAGGCAGTGTGTTAAAGCCAGGGATCTTAGGCCCAGGAGCACCTTTTTGGCTAGCAAACATGTCTGGAGCTTTATTCTGCTCAGTAAACGTAGCCAGTTAGTGAGTGTATAAAGGGCACAACTATGAGTGCAGTTACTGCACCAAGTGCAAAGTGGCATGCCTTATTACAGATCAGCTTTATTCTGTATAACATCGAGTCTCAGGGAGCTGCATAGACAGGGAGGCCATAATCTGTAAGTGACAGAATATAGCTGGCCACAACAAGGCGTCTAGCATCCCCACTGACTTTGTTCTGGTTATGGTACAGGGCACCCAATCTACTTATTAACTATGTCAAGGTGTCATTCAGAGTTAGGTCTCCGCCTGTTCAAGATATTGTCCCTGGCAATTTTGGATAACAAAGGGTGGAACGTTCCTCTTCTGTGGGAGGCTAGAGAAGAGAATGGTCTTTTATTTTTTTTGTAATTGAGGATCAGTTTGTTGTTAGACAGCCACCTTTCTAGTGACCTGAAGTTACTTTGGAGAGCAGTGGTGAGGCTGTCAAGGTCAGGGTTTAGGAACAGATGACAGCATCATCGGCATTGAGGAGTACACTGGCTGTCTGACAGACATTGGGCCATTGATTTATGAAGATGCCAAATAGGAGTGGACCCAAGATGGAGCCCTGGGGAACACCAGTGGATGCTCCCCTAGAGTCAGACAAGGATTTATGGATCTTCACAAACTGGGAGTGATTGCTGAGATAGCTATGGAACCAGTCAACTGTGTTTTGTGACAAATACAGTCCAAGGAGTTTAGTTAAGTAGGATCTTATAGTTGACCAGGTCGAAGGCCTTAGTAAGGTCAACATGTATAGCTCTGACGAGGTCACTAGCCTCATGAATATAGATGGTGTACTCAACAGCACCGTGTTCGTGCTGTGGAGCTTCCGGAAGCCATGCTGCTGTACACAATGGACACTGTATTTTATGAGGTATGTGACAAGCTGGTCAGAGGCTATACTGTCAAGGGCCTTTGAAAGGGGTAGAGAATAGAAATGGATCTGTAATTGGCACACGTAGTATAGTCCCTGGTTTTGAACACTGATGGTAACCAGTACAGATCTCCACTTCTCAGAGAACTACAAGTAGCACAGGGAAAAGTTAAAAATTCTAGAGATGGGGTGGGAAAGTTTGTCTACTGCCCAAACAAAAATGGACTGATTTTTGTCCATAAAAACATTGTTGATGGTGCTGATGTTCTATTTAATGACACAGTTAATCATTTCTAAATGGTTCCTAACATTCTGATTGCTGGATGGTTTCAGACCATGCGTTAGATTGCATAATCTTTATCTGTATACTTCCCAACATATGAAAACAGTAACTAGAAGTTACAGCTAACTGCTTTGCTTCATGTCTCATTTCTTCTTTCCAAGGCCTTTAAGTAGCTTGGCATTTTCTGCAGATCCAGTTGCAATTATTTGTATAGAATTTCCATTATTCTGGTTGTTTCAAATTGAATAAATATATACTGTCAATTGTTTTTATTCTGTATCTGCTTGTGATATTACTCATGGGAAGAGCTGTTTAGCAAATTGTATGATGAAACTTAAAACAAATATGAATAAAAACCCATTATTCCATGAGTTTATAAGAAAACAAAATAACATAAACTCTCATCTGAGAAATTAATGTGGATTACTATTACAGAATCTAATATTTTAGTCCAGCATAATGTAATATCACAATCTTAAATTACACTTGTTGGGGAACAACAGAAGTAAATATATCCAATTATATTTGAATATGTGCCAAACCACAAAAATCTTGGAACATAATACATCTTAACAGAGTTTATTTTAAATTTAGCTCAAATAGCTTCTAAAGTCAAAACAAGAAAATTATTTATAATTTAAATGTTACACCCCCCAACAATATTCCACAGGGAACTGCTCAACTCGTAGCTGGCTGCAGCAACAGTTTGTAATGGGTACAGTTTATGTATGCCCCCATATATACAGTATTTGTATAGTAAAGGCAATACTAGTTTGTCAAATATAAATGCTAGCCTAGTGCATATGCCAACAGTCCCTGACAAAGAACTCATGAGGGCACAGCAATATAGATAATTACTTTCACAGTTAAAGGATAGTTGTTATCCCATTTTGAAAGAAAACTCGAGGTCATCATGCCCAACGTTATTTTTAAATTTGTATGCAGCTGCTTAACAATCACATATCTGTACCCACAAATAAAAAACACATGATTCACAATAATTTCCACTATGAAAAGAAGCACTTATCCATAAAATTGTAAGCAGAGCGAGCATACTGTACCTTAAGGTAAAATAAACTGCAGGGTGGTTAGGCACATTAAAAAGAAAAGAAAAAAGTAAATCATGCATAGAGTCTAGCTAAGCCTTCAGTATACCCACGTCAGCTCCCCCAGGCCATTTTAAATTACATGGCAGTCATTTCCACCCACTGGTCAGCATCTTAAAGACCATGAAATGGAAACATCTTTCCTCTTTATGAACTATGTAATCTGGCCTGTATCAAAAGAGAGTAAACGATACCTAGTAGTAGCAGAAACAAACGATGCTGCTCACAGTGACAGTGGTGCTTTCAGTGCAGGCAGTGACACACATGATAAACAAAAACTTGGCATGCTCCAGTGCTGCAACACAGAGTCCAAAACACTTAATTTGATGTTTCAAAGTGCTGGATTTATTAAAGAGCAGCAAATAATGAGTGAGGTGGGCACACATGGACACACTCCCAGCGTTTCATGCAGTGGGTGCTTTGTCAAGAGACAGAGTGCCCTCCTATGGACCACTTTTATAGAGTAATACTTAAAGGGAAACACACCAGATAATAGGAAGGGCTTATTAGAGTGCCAGGATATACAATTAGTGCTCATTGTAAAGTGCAACAATAATTCATAAAACATGTGATCACAAGTTACAGTCTAAAAGCATGTATCACACAAGTATCACAGAATCCAAATATAGCTGTGTGACACTGCAAATCAAAGATTTAGATTTGTGTTCTTCACATACTTAACAAACAGCAAAAGCTCGATTACTGTTCCTGCCACACCATCAAGATATAGAAACATTAAAACATAGACTGATGGTGGGGCGGAGCTAACTGCCGAACTGGGAAGATGCATGTATCTGTGGCAGCAGACTAGAACAGCTCTAATAATGACAAAAGTACTAAATATCTTAAATGTTGGCAGTCACAATTGAAAGCGTCTGGAAGCTCATAATTTGCTGAACATTTTGATACCTAATTTGTCAATATGGGAAGAACTACTCAAGGTGCGCAAGTACCAGACGGGATGAAACTGAAAAGCGATAAGGCCCAGAGCAGCTCCATACCATCAACATCTGCTACGCCAACTGAAGCTGGGCAACCTACGGATGTGGCCCTTCTACATGCGATCCAAGCTATGGACGCTAAATTGGAACTATAGTTGGTAAAGTCACTACCTTGGAGGCCGTAGTAACTGGGGTACAGGGAGATGTAAAGACCGCCTCTGATACGGCGATGAAAGCCCTCACTACTTCAGCAGACCTAGTTAAAGAAAACTCAGTGCTTCGGCTGTGACTCGAGCACCTGGAAAATCAGGCCAGAACTACACATGTATGAATGGTTGGAATGCCGGAGAGGGTCGGCGAGGATGACTTTAAAGCATTTATTACCCACTGGATCAAAGATCAGCTGCATTTTCAGGATTTCTCAATTAAAAAACTATACCGTATACCTCCTTGACGGGCCCTGGGAGATGATCCTCCTCCTCGGACTGTAATGCTTGTGCTGCGGGATGAAGTGGAAAGAGATGAGATGCTGAGCGCAGCCAGACGAGCTGAAGCCACGGAGTGGCATGGAAATGTGGTTCGCCTGTTCCCAGACCTCAGCTTTGCCATAAGATCCAGAAGGAAGACCATTGATGGAGTCCGACATCAATTGCGCACGCTGGGAGTTCAACATGTGCTAATGCTGCCCGCCAGGCTGAAGATTATATACCGGGGCAGAACATACATCTTCACGGATCCAAAGGATGTGTGGAAAATGGTGGTTCACATCGGTCGTGAATTTGTGGCCCGCGGATCAGAATCTGATTCAAAGGAGAACCCCTGAGGAGGTATGACTTGTAAATGCCATGGTTGTTGAAATCGGGGGATGAAAGTGGCAGGGGAAGGCTAAATGACTTTTCAGATGTTTTAAAATTCGTGCCATTTAAAAGTTGATATGGTGCCTTCCCACCACAGCTCCCAATGAACAGTCCTACATCTCACTTAGTTCATCCAGCTTTGTTTTTGTTTTATACAAGCAGGGACTGTGTTCTCCTTCACTAGTACACTTCTGGGACTTTAGCTGAAATGTTCATGTCCTTATCCTAGAAAAAACAGATTATCCCATAGTGCTATATAGTTATGCATTATAATAGTTTTTTCTTTAATGATGTTTAAGGCACTTTATGATCTATAATGAGTGTCAGTTGCTAGAGCACATGCAGTATACAATTTTCTCCTAATCTAACTATTAGAGGACAATTAATCCAGTTCTTGGGTGGTACAATTATCCTTGTTTGTGTTTTATTATGGAACATCCTCATACTTGGCAATAGCAGCTCATCCTGAGGAAATAGCTCTAAAGTTTTGAAACCTGTATTACCCCTCATATGGAGTAACTAAAGCTAGAATTTTTTGTGAAATCCTATCATTATATATTGACTGAGATGTACTCTATGTAAAAAAATTCTGGATGTACAAGCTTGTTTTTATTTGTGCAAACTAATAAAAAATAAGTAAAAAAAAAAAACATAGACTGATGGTAGAGAAAGACCATTGGTCCATGCAGTCTGTCTGTAAACCCAGGACCTATTGTCCATGCAGTGTCGTAACACGCACTGTCCACCGCCGTGCTCTCTGCCCTACTGCTACCACTCTGAGCAACCACTAAGCCCTTCATTCTGTCCCAGCCATGTTTGGAACCACTGATAGTTTTGGCACGCACCACATTAGCTTCCAGATTGTTCCACAGCTCCACCACCCTTTCTGTAGAATAAAACATTCTCACTACCCTCTTGAATCCCCTGCAGTCAGGTTCCACTTGTACCCATGTGCTCTTGATCTGGTACTTATGCTAAATAATTCCTCACAGCTTACCTTGTTTATTCCTTTCAGAAACTTGAAGGTCTCTATTATATTTCCCCTCTCTCGTCTGGCCTCCAGCAAGTACATGTTCAGTGCCTTGAGCTGATCCTCGTAAGATCTGCCCAGCTGGCCCTGAATAATTTTGGTCACCCTATGTTGCACTGTCTCCCCGCCTATCCTTATCCTTCCTTAGGTGACAGTTCCAGAACTAGGCAGAATACTTCGGGTGGGGCCTCCTCAGGGATCTGTAGAGAGGTAGTAATACCTCCTTCTTTCTGCTGTCAGTACCCCTTCCCATACACCCCAGCACCCTGTTTGCCTTACTGTAGGCACTGTTACACTGGTTTGATTGTTTTAGGGAGTCACTGATGATGACCCCTAAGTCTCTGTCCTCAAAGGTTGTACCCAGCTTTACCTCCCCCCCCAATCTATTACTCTGTCCTCCTCGAGTTTTTGTTCCCTGTGTACATCACCTTGTACTTTGCGGCTTTGAATTTTAACTGCCAGACCTCTGACCAACCCTCTAGCTTTTGCAGGTCTCCCAGTATCTTCCTAATGCCCTCTTCACTGTCTACCCTGCCACAGAGCTTAGTTGTCTGCAAAGAAACACATCTTGTCCTGAATTCATTCTCCCATGTCACTAATGAACATATTGAAAAGGATTGGACCCAGGACCAATGCTTGTGGCACCCCACTGGTGACCTCCTTCTCTTCTGATTTGACTCCATTAACCACAGCCCCTCTGCTGTCTCACTTCCTACCAGTTTCTCACCCATTTAACAGTGTCCTCGCTGTACTCAGATTCTTCAGCTTCTTTGGCAGCCTTCTGTGAGTCAATGAGTTGAAAGCTTTGCTGAAATTGAAGTTGAGTAAATCCACAGTATGACCCTTATGCACTACCCTCATTACCCAATCAAGGAATACTATCAAATTGGTCTAACAAGACCTTATTGACATGACCCTGTGCTGTTTACTATCCTGGAGTCCACTGCTCTCCAGGAAATTCATGAGGACCTCTTTGACTAGTGTCTCCATTAGTTTACCCAAAAAGAGATAAGACTGACAAGTCTGTAGTTACCCAGTTGCTCCTTGTCACCCCCCCCATAGAGCAGCACTACATGGTACCCAGTTAGATTAGTGCTACATTAATAGCACCAGTCAAGAGAGCGCTAGTCCGTATAGCGCTACCAGGGACAGTGAGAGGGGATGTGCAGTGCTTGCTATATGCACTCCCCTGACCGCTGTCTGTAGTGCTGCCACAGGACAAGGGCAGCAGAATACCAGGGGCTGGCTGAGGTGCTCCTGTGGCGTGGCGGGCTGGGGCATGGAGCAGCTCATCTGGGAGGCAGTGGAGACCAGGTTTCTAATCCTGGTCTCATAAAGTTTTGCCAGATCGGGACTTGTTTTATTTTACAAGGGGCCATGAAAACAGTATTCCACAGCCCCACAAATTTCATTTTGCCCTGTTATCTGCTCCCCCTGGAGTTGTTATATATTACTTTGGTGGTGCGGGGGGCAGATCCCCCTCCACGCAAAAATAAAAGTGACAGCATTTTTGCTGAGCTGTTTTTGCTCATAGCATTGTGGTCGGCTATGTTCAGACCCAATGCCGCACTACATCTGCTACCCTCCAGTTATGTGGAAATACCCCATCTGGATTAAACTACTGAATAGCCCTAAAAAGGGGTTCAGTTCTGTTACCAGTTCCATGAACACCCCCAGATGCATCTCATCTGGTCCCAGGGCCTTTTCTGTCTTTAGAGCTGCTAGCTATTTCTGAACACTTTCACTAGTAAATAGTTGCTGCCTCATCTCAGGGATCCCCCTTACAGCTGCTTTAATACAACTCACTAGCAGAGCCCCTCTGTCTTCTTCCCTAGTGAATACACAGTGAAAGTATTTTTTAAGAATGGCTGCTTTCTGCCCGTCTTCCTTAATCGCACTACCTCCCTCTGTTAGCTTAACAAATACTTCTCTCTTCTTTCTTTTTCCCTAATATATCGTAAGAACTGTTTTTCCCCCTTCCTTGCCCCCCTCTGCAATATGTGACTCTGTGTCTGCCCTTGTTTCTCTGACCACCCTTTTGGTTTTCCTTGTTCTCCTTTGGTACTCTCCCCTTTCTTTTCTTCCCTTATTTTTCCTTGTACCTGGTGAAGGTTTCATTTTGCCTCTCACTTCTCCCTGACCTTTCCAAAGAACCATATTGTTCTCTTGGACTTTTTCCTTTGATTACTGTTCTCATGCAGTACTTTGTTGCCTCAAGAATGGTCCCCTTGATTGCTCACCCATCTTTCCTCCACGTCCCTAATGCTGTCCACTCAGACTGATTTGTCCCGGACCAGTTTCCTCATCTGGTTGAAGTCTGCCATTTTGAAATCTAGGAGTTCAGCCTTTGATGAGGGCTTATTTGTCTCAAACCAGATCAAGCCATATACAGTTATGGTTGCTGGAGCCTAGTTGCTCCCCTGCCCTCACTCCTTCTACCATTTCAGAGTTGGTGAGCACCACGTCGAGAATGGCAGCCTGCCTAGTGGGCTCTTTAACCAGCTGCACCAGCAGGGAGTTCTGCAATGTGTCTGGCAGGGCCTGACTTCTGGAGCTCCTGGCTGCTGGAATGACCCAATTGGTATCTGGCAGGTTTAGATCCCCCACCACCATCAAATCCCCCTTTGCCACCCTCCTTTCTAGTTCTGCCCCTAGCTCTTCATCTCTCTCTCTCTCTTCCCCCTTCCTAGAGATCTGTAGATCACCCCTATCTGTAGTTTGTTGCACGAGGATGCCGTCAACTGAGCACACAGTGATTCTGTTTCCCCATTACACCCGTAATGCTCCCATCCTTCACTGCCTCTAAGCCCTCTCTGACATGTAGGGCTGCACTTCCTCCTCCAGCTTTTCCTCTGTCCCATCTAAACATGATGTACCCTGAGTCTGTCAATCATTATTCTCTGTTGTCTTGAGTTTCTGTGTCTGCCACCATTGAAACATAGAAACAGAAAGCTGACAGCAGTGGGAGACCAACGGTCCATCAAGTCTGCCCTTGAAATCCTGAGATCCTAGGTGACCCTGGGTCCTAGCTGATAGATCCCCTTGCGGATTTGATTCTAGTGTACTCCTTATCCCAACCCCTTTTGAATGCTGATACTGCCCTAGCTTCTACCACCTCCACAGGTAGTTTGTTCCATGACTCCACAATCCTTTCTGAGAAAGTGCTTCTTAAGATACCTCTTGAAACTCCATCCCCTCAGTTTCCATCCATGCCCCTCGTGTTTGAGTTGGGAGTCTTGGCGAGTAGTTCAGCATAGGGTGCTGAGGGACATTTCGTAATATTATTATTATTATTATTATCATAATTGATATCAGTGTAGCGTCTCCAAAGTGAGATGGAGTCAGCATTATGTTCATACACATACAACTTCTCCCACCTACTGTACGCAAATTGATGAAATTGGGCTGATAAATTAGTAGACTCTCTCCTTTTGGCCTCAACCAAGATAACCTGGTCAGTTTGCCTTTTAAAAGGGTTTTTTTTAACTCTTTTTTTAACTCCTCCTGGCCTCCAGTGAACTCTCTCCAGCGTCCTCTTAGGCCCCCGTTGTCTCTACCTACCGTTGTGGCTTATGCCTTCTCTACTGCCCTGGCCCAGCATCCTCCGGGTCTGAACCCTCTGAGAAGGGCTGCCCTATCCACCCAGGGCTCTTTCTATAGTGTTGAGCTCCGTGGGTGGGGGACACAGCAGAGAAGGCAAGCCGAATCTGGAAGTGTGGACTCTGGAAGGTAGGAGGCGTTCCGCCTATCACTGAGAGGAGGGGTATTTTTCATGTTGTTTCTGCCACTCCCACCCTCCTCCTGGCGTGGACATGCAATGACGTCCTATCGACGTCCACTGTGGCTCAGCCTGTCCATCCTCTTCTGTGCCCTGTAGTGTGGCAGTGCCTCCAGCTTCCGCCCGAGGCCGCTGCGGTGCTCAGCTACTCCTGGATCCCTCCCCGAGAGAGGAGAGCTATCCTCTGGACGCTCAATCCTCTCTCCTCCCTGCCGAGCCCCGATGGCCCGGGCTCATTCTTGATCCTGGGTCGCCGGCGTGGCACAAGGTGTGGTGTCCAGCGCCTCAACCCTCAGAACCACCAGGCTGGCCCTTTTAAAAGGATTTTTAAAAATGTAATCTATACTTTACTACAGGCGTCATTTACCCACACAGTGACTCTCGCAAAGAAACTGTTAATAAATCAGGCCACAATTAGCTTGTCAGTAGCAGCTGGTGAATGAGTGTCATAACAGCATACTGTGTGCTTAGGTTCAGCTGAGCAATAACACTGCATGAGAGTTCCTGCACCTCTGTCATTTTTATTCACTGAGTATTATAGGGGAGTTACACCACTTGGGGATGACAGTAGTTGCACATCCACAAATCTAGAGGGGAAAGTTGCCCACCTGAGCATTTCCAGTTTAACCACTGTGTGTGTGTGTTGGGGGGCACAACAGCAGCACACCTGCCTGCATCTTCTTCACTCTGAGTCAAACTGCACTTCTTTTATGTCACAGACAAGTAGGCTAACAAGATTACATAAACAGCCATATTTGGAATTGCAGTGTAAACTGCAGTTTGTATGTTTTGATACATGACCAGTGGAAATGCTATGGTGATGACGCATACTGGCTGTAAATTTATACTAGTATATACTACTAAGTCAATTAATCCCATTTTTCCTTTCATGTCCCTTTAAAGGACCTAAGCCCTGGATTGTGTTTGAGCCCACAAGACAGTGATAGCCATTACAACAACACAGCAACTGGTCGCATTGTAAGCCAGGAGTGTCTTGAAGACTGAGACAACCTAGAAAGCAGCTTATATTGAAACTCAGGGCCTTATAAAATACCGTACACACAAAAAATATATACAATGAATAATTCAGTGTATATGCATGGAGTGAAAAGCCATACTCACCTTTCCAGGAACCAGCACAGCCCAAAACTTCAAATGTTTCAGTAATTATGTCCTTTAATCTAACATTGACACATTTAGCAGTCCATTCAGCAACAATTCACAATTAGTGTTGCTCAAATAGTGCTTTTGTGGATCCTACCACTATCTGTCCGATAGTGCTGGTGGTACCTTACCTAGGATCCTACCAGAAATCCTACCAAAGACAGATGTAGGATCCAGGGTCAGATAGCGATGGATCCTAGGTCAGACCCAGGGATCCTAGGTCAGATGGTTAGGATCTGGGGTCAGATAGCGATGGATCCTAGGTCAGATCTATGGATCCTAGGTCAGATAGGATCTGAGCTGGATCTGTTGCTAGGATCCACAGCATTTGTTGCTAGGATTCACAGCATTTGTTGCTAGGATCCACAGTATTTGTTGCTAGGATTCACAGTATTTGTTGCTAGGATCCACAGCATTTGTTGCTAGGATCCACAGTATTTGTTGCTAGGATTCACAGAATTTGTTGCTAGGATCCACAGTATTTGTTGCTAGGATCCACAGCATTTGTTGCTAGGATCCACAGTATTTGTTGCTAGGATTCACAACATTTGTTGCTAGGATCCACAGTATTTGTTGCTAGGATCCACAGCATTTATTGCTAGGATCCACAGTATTTGTTGCTAGGATCCACAGTATTTGTTGCTAGGATCCACAGGACCCACAGCGTTTGTAGGATCCATGGCTAGATAGCACTGCTGTCCTACCACAGCAACTACTGGCCAAACTGTAGGAATCTGTTGGTATCCTAGTTTCTAGGATACTATCTGAGCAACACTATTCACAATTACACATACCACTAAGATCTTGTAAATTCCATTTTAGACTCTCGTTACAAAGGACTGAAGGCAAGTATTTCTGCTGGCATTTAATCAACAACTTCCAGGATTCATGTTGTAGTCTGATGTTTCGATATCCATGGATTTCTTCTTCAGAGCTCTGAAGAAGGTGTGCGTGGATATGGAAAGAGCACACAATGCGAATCCTGCAAGTTGCTTATCTTCAACCTTTTGTAAAAGGGAGTCTAAAATGGGATTTACAATTTTTTGTTGATATATGTAAATGTTAGTTGTTGCCAAATGGACTGCTACATGTTTCAGTGATGATTAATAAGGGAACTAAATACTGAAAATTTGTGAAGTTTTTGACTGTTCTGGTTCCTGGAAAAGTTAGTTTTACATTTTACATAGAAACAGAAGGTGACAGCAGAAGGAGAACAGCAGTCCATCTAGTCTGCCCAGAGTTTACGAAATCTACTACTATCTCTGAATCTAGCCCCCCACCAGTCTTCAGACTGTTTCTGACCCGTTTGTTACTACCTGAGCCCTTGCCCTATCCCAACCCTTCTTAAATGCTACCACAGTCTGTGCACCCACCACCTCGAATGGCAGGCTATTCCATGGACCCACGACTCTCCATAAAGTAGAACTTCCTTATATCCCTCTTGAAGCCCCCCGCAGCTTCCACTTGTGCCCTCTAGTGGTTGAGCCATCTACCCTATTGAATAATTCTGAGTAGGGAACTTTATTGATACCTCGCGAGGATTTGAACATCTCGATCTTATCTCCCGTCTCTCTCTCCTAGTCTTCAGTGAGTACATGTTTAGTGTTTGCATGCGTTCCTCATATGAGAGTCCTTGGGGACCCGGCACCATCTTGGTTGCCCTTCTCTGTATGGTCTCCAGCCTGCCTCTGTCCTTCCTAAGGTGTGGTCACCAGAAATGGACACAGTATTCCAGGTGAGGGCTCACCAAGGACCTGTAGAATGGGAGGATCACCATGTTCCTACTGTCAGTTCATCTCCCTATACACCCCAACATATTGCTTGCCTTGCTGTAAGCTTTATTTTATTGGATTGACTGCTTCATTTATAATGGCCCCAAGGTCTCTCTCCTCCTGCGAGTTGGTGAGTTGGACCCCGTTGAACCAGTACTCCGTTCTGGGATTTTCTTTATCTAGATGCAACACCTTGCACTTCTTTGTATTGAACCTAAGCTGCCAGATACTGGACCATCTTTCTAGCCTCTGTAAGGCTTGCTGCAGATCCCTGACTGCCTCTACATTGTCAACTCTACCGTCTAGTTTCGTGTCATCCGCAAAGACCTAGAGCTTGCCCTTAATACCTACTCCTATGTAACTAACAAACATATTAAACAGGACTGGACCAAGACCGAGCCCTCGGGCACACCACTAGTGACATCTCCCTCATTTGACCTTACTCCATTGACTACCACTCTCTGACTCCTATCACTGAGCCAGGGTCCCAACCACCATCAGTGTCAGTGGCTCAGCAGGTAGCACACTCGCCTCTGAGGCCGGGAGATCAGAGGGCTTTGGGTTCAGTTCCCACATCTGGCACTTGGTTAATATCCCAGTACTGACACTGTAGTGTAGCATGAGAGGGATGCTGCATTTCAGAGGTGCCGTCTTTCGGATGAGACGTTAAACCGAGGTCCCATCTGCCTGGATTGGTGGTAGTTCAGGTGGATATTAAAGATCCCATGGCACTTATCGAAAAGAGTAGGGGAAGTTTTTATTGAACATCAACTGAACAGAAAAAGAAAAATGAAAATGATACAGAGAAAAATATAAAACACAAAATAATTAAGTAACAGGAAAATCAGAATCAGTTATCCAAGGTAATAGTGTCCATAATTCCAACAAAGAGTCAGACGGCAAATGCTCTGCCTTTGAAAAACATATGGTCTTCAAATCATGTTCGATCCTTCGAATAATGGTAAGAAGAGGAACATCCTGACTCTGTAAATTAAACAGACAACGAGCATTCCACACATGCCATGTGATTATTACAAAAATCAAATTTAACGTATTACTATTCCAGTGAGACCAAGTGAGGGGGAAAAACCATACATCAAATTGTCATAAGTAGTGAGAGCAAACAAGGGTTCACGCCATCTGGCAGCTAATAGAGTCCAAAAAGAAACAATAAATGTACGTGAGAAAAAAAGGTGTGAAATAGTTTCTTCTTGTTGCTGACATTCAGGTCTGGAACAAAATCTGTCCAGTAGTGATTTGTGTTTATGGTTACATTTGACGTTGATGTCAGTGGCAGCTAAGCCAATGCAAGTCCCACATCTTTTGGGGAACCCTAGAATTACGAAGTAAAGTGAGCAAAGCAGGGAGATGTTGCGTAGGACATTTGGGAAAAACAACAATCTCCAAACATACACAGTCCACTAAATACTTATACAATGATTTTCTGGAGACAGTTATTAGCATATGGCTAGTAATCTGCCAGTGTTTCAAACGAAAAAAACTATCCCTAACATAAGCAGAAATCTGGGGGGAATGTGTTAAAACCGTCAATTTGTTAAGTTCCCATTTATGAAACCAGGGACCACAGGATTCAAGAAACCAAGGTTCAAACAACATGAAGTCTTGCTATATTATAGACATTAGCAGTTTGTTCCAGCTCTAGAACTGCCCCAGAGTGAAATGGTTAAAACCATTCCAAAATAGAATTTTGGCACGAGAGCAGCTCTATCTGTGTCATTTCAAACTTGAACTGTCAGATTCTTTACTCCGCCTCAGTGAACAGTCGCTCCGGAGATTTCTCCTTCTGCTCGGTTCATTTCTCGGTTTAAAAAGTGTTTTCTCGGTTGGATTTAACCGAGAATAGTTTTATTTTAACCGCAAAACCGTTCGGTTCAAGCTCTATCTGTGGTAACCATAAGTAAATGAAGGTTTTGTCTGTGTGGAACTTGTAAGTTATTGGTTCGGTTTTGAACCGATCAGTGGGTTTAAAACTCATTTAAAACTAAAAGTTACTATTTTAGAGTGCGGTTCCCGGTTCTTATCGGTTCTAAAAAAAACGGATTTATTACGTTTTTCCAATACCGATGACACAGTTAGGAACTGATAAGGGTGTCTTGCCTGACACTGCCGTTAAAAGGGCAAGTTTTTGGTTAGGCTGGCATTATGTCTGAGAAACCCAAAAGAAAAACCGGGTCCACTGGGTTTCAACACTGTGATGTTTGTGGCGAAGTCTTTGCCAAGGCTGACCCACATACCACATGTGTTTATTGTCTGGGGTTTGACCACCTCCAGTCAGACTGCCAGGTATGTGAAATTTCCTGCAGCCACCCTGGAAAAAGATTGGGCAGGCTCAGGGGCGAGAGGCCAAAAGTCAGCTGACCGGATGGCCAGCCGGTTCGGTGCCAACGAACCAGAGGGATGCCCTCTGACCAGGGCCAGACTTCCTCGGCAAAGAAAAGCTGGTTCTGAGGAACCAATTCCAGTAAAGAAAACAAGAAAATCAGCAGGTCTGGAGTCCAAAATTCCTTCTCCAACTGCTGCAGAGATAACAAAAGCCATACAAATTGTCCAGTCACTGTCTCAGGGTCCGTCGAACCACCACTATCTGGTAAAGGTCGGTTCGTCCGGTCCCAGTGGTTCAGGATTATGATATTGAGGAATTTTATGAACCAGAGGAGGGAGGAGGATTATGAACAGTATGAATGTGGCTGGGAAGGTCTGGGTATGCCCATTGAACGGACATCTCCCCAGACAGACCTTTAGAATCTCCCTATGCTGTCTGAGTCCCCATCTCATTTTATGTTTTATAAAAGTTGCTGAAACCCTCCAGCTTCCTTTAGAAGAGGCTGTGGATGAGCAAGAGGAGCCTGATTTTGTAGAAATGATGGATATTCCAGAGTCTAGGAGATTGTCTATTCCTTTACATAAGTCTTTTAGGAAACAAACAATTAAAATTTTAAAAGCTCCTAATTCTGTGCCTCCTGTAGATAAAAGATGGACAGAAGGTATACATTGTCAGGCCCTGATGCAGAATTCCTTTCTCAACACTGCAGTCATGTTGGGGTAGTTCAGGCTGCTGCCTGTGATAAAGCTAATATTCCCTTGGCTTCACATCCTCCTGACAAGGATTCCAGGAAGATTGAGGCCATGGCAAAAAAAACAGTATATGGCAGCCTCTCTGGGACTCAGGCAAGCAAATTATATGGCTTATGTAGCTAGGTATCAGAAATCTAGATGGGATACTGTTATGCAATTGGCCAAGCGGGCCCATGGCCAGCTGGCTAGTGAACTAGAACAGGTGGCTGCTGATGGCATTGAAGCCTCTAAGGTTCAGTTTCATGCTGCTGTGGATGTTAATGATGTTTCCTCTGGGGTCATGGCCACATCTGTAGCTTTTCGTAGGTTGGCCTGGCTCAGGTGTACTAGTTTGTCACAGGATACCCAGACTAAGGCTTTGGATTTTCCTGTGGTGGGAAATTCTCTGTTTGGAGAGCAGACAGAGAATTACATGAAGAAGATGGATGAATATAGGACTACTTACAAAGTGCCCAGGCTAAGGGCGGCAAGCCACTTCTCAAAGGCATGCCCCCAGGGGTAGGGGGTAGAGCCTTTTCACAGGCCTTTCTACCAGACTCAGGCCTCCCCTGCCTTTGCTCAGAGGGCTTTTCAGAGGCAGGGCAGACAAGGGGTGGGCAGACCTGCTCCCACCCCCAGCCTAAAGCTCCTGAAACAGGCACCCTGATGGGTGCCCAGGGCCGATTCTCCTGTACCAGTGGGGCAGGCTGGCTTACTTCAGTCAGAATTGGGCTTCTTTAACCTCAGACAAGTGGGTTCTGGAAGTAGTAAGCCAGGGTCTGGTTCTCAGCTTCAAAAAGTTTCCAAGTTGAGAAGCAGACTTTTCTACCTGCAAGTGCTTCAGAGACCTCGCCTGGAAACAGAGGTCTCAACCCTGTTAGCTCTCAGAGCAGTAGAAAGGGTTCCTCCCTGCATCAGGGCAGGGGTCTGTATTCCAGATACTTCCTTACCCCAAAAGACAGGAGAATGGTGGCCCATTTTAGATCTCAGATATCTGAACAAGCATCTTTGAAACCAAAGTTCAAAATGGTAACTCTGGCAATGATTTTACCTTCCCTAAGGCCGGGGACTGTAGCCTCCCTGGACCTCAAGGATGCCTATTTCCATGTCCTAATCAGAAGATCCCATCGAAAGTACCTCAGATTGAACTGCCCTCAGGTCATTACCAGTTCAGAGCAATGCCCTTCGGCCTTACCTCTGCTCCAAGGGTATTCACAAAGTGTCTAGCAGTGGCAGTGGCCCACTTAAGGAGGCAGAGGATTGCTGTTTTCCTATATAGATGACTGGCTCATTGTAGGCCAGTCCCCAGAACAGGTAAAATCACCTGCAGGTCACCCAGCAGCTTCTCACCTCCTTGGGTTTTCTGCTAAACCTACCAAAGTCGGTTCTGGAACCAGTCCAGGTACTCACCTTTATAGGGCAGAATTGGACACAAGCTAGCTAGAGCCTTTCTTCCCCAGAAAGGGTAAGGAATTTAGTGGCTCTGGCCTCTTCCTTCACTCTGCAGGTCTCTCGACCAGCAAGACACTTTCTGCAGCTCCTGGGGCACATGGCTGCATCCACAGCTGTTGTGCAGGAGCCAGATTTCAGATGAGAGACATTCAGTTTCACTTGAGAACCTGTTGGTCTCAGAGAAGAGCCCCCTTTCCAAGTTGGTCCCAGTGACTTGAACCTTGATCCTAGCTCTCCAGTGGTGGCAGGATCAGAGCAATTTAAGAGCGGGGTCCCTTTCATTTCCCTTCTCACAACTTGACTCTCACTACAGATGCTTCCCTTCTGGGTTGGGAGCCCACATGGGCGACCTTTCCACTCAGGGAGTTTGGTCCCCAGGAATCTCTGCTCCACATCAATTTGCTGGAACTCAGAGCTGTCTTTTAGCTCTTCAAGCTTTTTCTGCATCTGTCCACGACAAGGTGATACAAGTCAGAACAGACAACACCACAACAATGTGGTACATCAACAAACAGGGCACTCGGTCTTCGGCCTTGTTCACCAAGGCAATGAAGTTGTGGTCTCTGGCCTATTCCTGAACACTTCCCTCATAGCAGTTCATCTTCCAGGGAAGGACAATGTCCTAGCGGATGCCCTCAGCAGGATTTCCACGGCCATCACGAATGGTCCCTGGATCCTCAAGTGCTGGGGATAGTTTTTGCCAGGTGGGGCATCCCTCAGATAGATCTTTTGCAGCCCCAGACAATCACAAACTTCCTCTGTTCTGTTGCAGGCCTCCAGTGCTGGGCTCAGTTCCCTGGATGCCCTTCTTCTGGATTGGGAGGAAGTTCCTCTCATGCTTCCCCCTTTCCTCTCCTATTCAAAGTACTAGTCAAAATCAGATCTCAGCCTTGCAGGGTGATTCTGATTGCCCGGATTGGGCCAGGCAGCCCTGGTACCACTCCTTCTGTCTCTGACAGTCCATCTTCCCTGTGCCTCCCCAGGAATCACAATCTGTTGACTTGTGCCCAGGGAAGGGTTTGGTATCGGACCTCATATCCCTCAACCTCTAGGCCTGGCTCTTGAGGAGTTAGAGTTTGCTGATTTACACCTCTCTCAGGGTGTTCTTGAGATCCTAAAGGCTTCCAGAAAGCCTTCCACTAGAGCTACTTATAGTTCTAAATGGAAAAGGTTTTCCATTTGTGTGCTGTGAAAATATTTCCCAGAATCTGCTGAATTGCCCATTTTGTTAGATTACATGGTACATCTTAATTCCTTGGGTCTCAGACCAGCTACCCTGAGAGTTCATTTGGCAGCTGTGTCTGCTTTTGTGTCAGCAGGAAAGTCATCCCCTCTTTCCTCTCATCCTGTGTTTTCCAAGTTTTTTAAGAGGTTACTCCATACTAATCCTCCTTTTCGGGAACCGGCCCCTGCTTGGGACCTTAATGTTTGCATTGCCCAGTTAATGCAACCCCCTTTTGAACCTCTGTTTTCTGCAGAGCTTAAGTACCTAACTTGGAAAACTGTTTTTCTAGTGGCTATCACTTCTGCCAGACGCATAAGTGAATTGCAAGCCTTGTCAGTGGAGACTGACTTTATTTCCTTCCACAGGGATAAGGTAGTCCTTAGGACTAATAGGAAGTTTTGCCTAAGGTGGTTTCAGATTTCCATCTTAATCAATCTATCTCCCTTCCAGTATTTTCATTGATCACTCCTCTTCAGGTGAGGAGGTTGCACAGCCTGGATGTTAAGAGAGCTCTTAGTTATTATATAGAGCATACCAAAGGTCACAGTTCGAATCCCTCCAACTTTTCCTTACCTATGGTGAAGTTGGGAAAGCAAACCTGCCACTAAGAGATCAATAGCCAGGTGGATTGTCTCTTGTATCCAATTTTGTTATCAGAAAGTGGGCAGAGCCCCCGGTTTGAGGGCTCATTCTACCAGGGTACAGCTGCGTCTCTAGCTGCTGCCAGAGATATCCCTTTATTAGAGATTTGCCAGGCTGCTACTTGGAAAACGGTACACTTTTACCAAGCATTACTCCCTGGATGTCCAGGCCAGGAGAGATGCTCGGTTTGGCACAGCTGTTCTTCAGAGCCTATTCCTAAGTAGGTTCTGCCCTCCTCCATGGAGGTACTGCTGTGTATTCTGCTAATGTCTATAATATAGCAAGACTTCATGTTGTTTGAAGAAAAATTACTCACCTTAGTAATGTTGTTTCTTCTAATGGAGTCTTGCTATATTATAACCTCCCCAACCTGCCCCTCTCAGAACCTCTACTTGGTGGGGTGCGGGCAACTTAGTGTGGGTACTACTTATGTCCTGTTAGCATTTTGTCCCCTTTGGGACTTTGGGGGTGTGTATGTGTACGCGTGTGTGTGTTTTATTATATTTATGTTCCATTTTCATATTATTAGAATGGTGAAGTATTTCTGGTCCCCTGACTTGAGTCTTGGGTGTTGGGACCATCAATGGTTGTTATTATTTAGGTAGCCATTTGGCTAGTGTAGGTTACAGCTTCCACACAGACCTTAGTGAGTTTGTCTCGTAAAGATCTGACAGTTCAAGTTTGAAATGACACAGATAGAGCTGCTCTCATGCCAAAATTCTATTTTGGAATGGTTTTAACCATTTCACTCCGGGGCAGTTCTAGAGCTGGAACAAACTGCTAATGTCTATAATATAGCAAGACCCCATTAGAAGAAACAACATTACTAAGGTGAGTAATTTTTTCTTCCCAACCTCGATCTTGGTTAACCAGCAGGGGTCTAATATTATAAAACAAGAAAAAACTAGTATAAAAAAAACAGGTTGGACCATAGCTAGGCCTCCATCCCGAATAGGGAGATAGGTGATCTGGCGTTTAATGGGGTTCAGGCGGCTACACCATAAGCCTTGAAAAAAGAGACTAAGCAATCTGGTTTCAAATTGCCTGGGAGGGGGGAAAATATAAGCCAGAAAGAGAAAAAGGGGAAGCAGAAAGGTTTTAATCATGTAAATCCTTTTTCTTACTCATCTGCCATGAATTCAATGTGCAACCATAGTCTGAGCATAATCTAATTTGGGAGTCCAGTTAAGGACATCTAAAGGACCAGTACCGTATAAAATGCCCAAAATCCTAATAGGGTCATCACAAAGTCTAATGTCAACAGAAGACTCATCTACAAAAGGGGAACCTAATCTACGGCCTACACATTTATCAAGATTAAGGGCCGCGCCAGAAACAGCCCCAAACTTGGAACAATGCCACAATGCAGAATGCACGGAGGCAACATTAGCCACCATGAGATTCATATCGTCTGCATAGGCCAACACGGAATATGGGGCTGAGGGAAGTGGCATAATTGTTGGGGCCGAATTAATAGAACGAAGTAAGGGATCCAAAAAAAAAACATATAAAAGTGGACTAAGGGGATAGCCCTGTCTAACCCCTCTGTGTAGAGGAAGCATAGGGCCCTTCCATCCATTGACCAGTGGGACAACAGTTGCAGACTGATATAGCAACCGGAGTCTAGTCAGGATATAATCAGGTACTTTATAATATCGAAGAGTAGACCATAAAAAATCATGATGTACAGAATCAAAAGCCTGCCGTTGGTCCAGTGAGAATATGAAACCATGTAAAACATTAGAATTTCCATGTTCAGTCATTTCTCTAAGAAAATTAGATGGTCCTGAATACATCTCCCAGGGACACTGCAAGATTGTGCGGTAGAAATCACATATATGGCCAATTTAGAAAGTCTGAGGGCCAAAATTTTGGTCAATATTTTAAAATCAGTATTTAAGAGGCATAAAGGTCTCCAATTGGAGAGCAATCTTCTATCCCCTTTTTTATGTAAGTAAAATAAACAACCCATGTTAAAGTCTAAAGGAAGATGTTCGCACTGTAGAACAGAATTATAAACTGTAGCCAATTCAGAACTCAGGTCAGCAGAAAACAATTTATACAGCTCACTGGAGAGACCATCCAGGCCCGGTGTCACACAAGGACGTAAAGACTTGATTACTGATTCAATTTCATGTGCTTATGTCTCAGTATCTAACATATCTACAACAGAAGAAGGTACATCAGGAAGTTGTAAAAAGGAAAAGTAGTCCATTATGGATGCAGATGGGGGGGGCATGGGACCAAACAGTTTTTGTGTAACAGGTAACACGGTGCCTGATATCCAAAATATCAGTGAGCTCAGTGAAACTGTCATCAAACAGTGTAGTAAAGGTTTTACTCTCTACTGTTCGGCGAATAGAAGCATACGGACATACTGCGTCACGGGTACTAGAGGTCCCAAAACGCTGTTGATGCTGAACAGAAGTAGCCTTCAAAAGGTGATAATCCATCATGCGCTCCTTAAGAGTACTTATTTGGGTGGAAAAATCATGGCCAGTTTCATGAGATAAAGTAAGTAATTTTTGAAGTCGTCGTCTGTTAATGTGATAAAGGAAATACAATGAATCATGATGATGTTTACTAAAATTTTTAAATAAAGTTCGGAGTCCAGATTTCGTATCCCGCCACCAATCCCAGGGGGCATCATATAAAAAAAATACAGTCTTTTGATTATGAATATACTCAGTTAAGTGACTTAACAAACGTGAATCAGATAACAGGGAAGCATTCAGTTTCCAAATGCCAGGGCCAAAACGAGATGTCAAGGAAGGGCCTAAAGAAATAGATAATAAATTATGATCCGAAAATTCCACAACTTGAATTACAGCATCAAAAAGTTGAAGGTGGGAAGAAAAAAAAAAATCAATCACGGGTTGCAAGGGGCCTCTGTGAAAATTAGGAGTATACCGACCCGTAAAGATAAATATGCATCCTGTAAACCTGTGGAATGGAGCAATTGTTTCAGAAAATTCGTGTCACAAAACAACTTAGTAGTCTTTGAAGTAGAAGACTTATCTTTAGTGGATAACCCACAATTGAAATCACCCCTAAAAATCACATGCATTGATGTGTATAAATAGGGCTGAATCAGTTTCAGTAGTTCAATTCTGTGGGATTTCAATTGAGGGGCGTAAATATTAATAATCCGGAAAGGGACAGAAGAAATCAAAATATCCAACAACAGAAGCCGACCCGGGTAGACATCCAACAGTTTAACAACAGTAACATCAGGTATACTAAACAAAATACCCAAACCAGAACAAAAGTCCTGTCTAAAGGACCAAAAAGAGAGCCCAGAGGTCCAGGCATGAGTGGCCCTGGAAATTTCTGGAAGAGCATGGAAACGTACATCTTGCAAAAAGATGAGACCAGCTGTCAAGCCAGATAAAAAGGAAAAAACTGCATCTCTCTTAGCATGCTTCTTTATACTGTTAACATTAACAGTATGCACTGAGAAAGCAGAAGACATGAAACGGGAAAGTGAAAACAAAAACACAAAAGTCACCTTAACCTACCTTTCCTAGGGGTACCTTCCCTATGTTTCAGTTTTGCCTTAGCTTTCCTTTTTTTGAGAACCAATATTATCAATGGGTACTTCAGTGTCCGTAGTCACATCAGGGTGGGAGGAAAGAACAGAGGATGTATCAGAGTCCGTGTTGTCCTGAGGGTGGCGTAAAACCTCAAATTTATTCATATGAGTCACAGTAGAGGATTTCAGGGCTTTAGAAGAGGGAGAAGTCCCCTTCTTAGATCCTCGTGTAACTCTAACAAAAGGTTCGGGGGTCCATGGAAGACCCAGAAATACTAGGCAAGACAGGAATAGGGACCTCTTCCGAGGTAGAAATAGCAAGATCAGAGGAAGGGGGAAGGAGAGCTGTAGTAAAGGTCTGTGGTTCCAAAACAGGAGCAGACCGTTCATGTAAAGTAGAAGAGGGGTCAACAGCAGGTACAACAGGGTGAGGGAAGGGTACGCGTTGAGGTCTAGAAAGAGTGTCAGATAAACGAGAACGTTGTGCAACAGTAATGATCAAATGTTGTTCTTCCCCATCAGCAAGAATCGGGGAGTTGTGAGCTGCCCACGTACAAGTCTGGAAAGTGTGCCCCAGTTCGTCACAAAGGACGCAAAGAGGTTCATCCACACATTGGGAACCTGCATGGCCAATGTTACCACAAACAGAGCATTTAATCTTGTCACAGACACTACTGATATGATTCTGAGAGCCACATCTGTAGCAAGCTTTAGGCTGGCCGGGGTAAAAAAGAACTCCCCTGTCTTTCCCAAGCATAAAGCTGTTCGGGAGATGCTGTATTCCAACCTCCGAAGTGCGAAGCATAACCCTAGCTCTCCACCCACCCGTCCAGATATTCTCAGAATCAAAGATAGCCTCTGGGTCAGAAAGGACAGTACATCTTTGCTTTAACCAGACAGTAATATCATTAAGACTGACACCTTCGTTACGAAACAATATAGTAACAGTTTTCTGAGTAGGTTTAGTTAAGGGAATGGCATTAAGCGGTGACCATAAAGGAGAAGTTTTAAGCTCTGATATTTTCTCCAAAACTTTTCTAAACCAGTGATAGTTTTAAAACTAATATCAAAATGAGACTCTGAAGAAACATGAATTAAGGCATGAATCTCAAAAGCAGCAAATTGCATAGAATCCTTCAAAGAGTCGACCTACAAAAATCGGTCAGGAAAGTCAGGTAAGCCCCCCAAATAATGCAGCCGAACAGCGATGTGTCGTTTAGCTTGATGTACAGGGGTTGAAAGCATGCAGCATAAGTTTTAGGGGATGATGCAGTAGAAGTAGCAGGAACTGGATGAGACACAGGGTCCCGAAGAGTCCGTTGTTCTTGAGGCGTCGAGGAAGCAGGACCAAATTGCAAAGTTGGGTTCTGAGTCAGAAGAAGTTCAGTTGGCAAAGAAAGATCAAGAGAAGCAGCAGAGTCTTTCAAAACAGGAGAGGCCAGCAGTTTGTCAGGTGGCCTATTACAGATCGGGGAAGAACCAGAACGCCAAGTCCCAACGGTAGGATCCTTCTCCCACCCAGCCGCTTCCAGGGCCGACTCAACAGACCAGTCCATCGTGTGCAAGGCATCAGGGAGAGCAGAAGCAGGCACCTGTACAGAAGAAATTTCTGGAGAAAGCTGAACAAGAGGTGCAGTCAGTACAGGTGATAGGGAGAGAGGAGGGTCCGTAGCAACAGGCAAAGAATGCGTAAGTGTCAGAATCGGTGAAGAGACAGTAAAACAATCTTTCCCAGACGGTAAGTCAGTAGCAGCAGGTACAAAACCAGACTGAGGCTTAAGGGCTAACAAACACTGTCTAGCAGTGAAATAATACTGTTCCTCGATTTTAAGTAACATATCTACATCCATAGAAACAGGAGGAGAAGACTCACGTATATCCATAGTAGCAGGGCTAGAAGACGTTGTAAGCACAGTTTGAGGAATAAATGAAGGATCCACAGGCAAACACTGCACACAAGTATCCACAACAGCAGCAGGGGAAGTATCTAAAGGCACAGAAGAACCATATTCAGTAGATTGCAGCACAATAGGCATAGAAGATGGGGTCTCTCTCAGAACAGAGACAGGGAAGAGACCAGCTCCACTGCCTCAACACCTCCATGTCCTCCACAGCATGTCCAGCGGCAGCCATCTTGGTCCCACATGAAATGGGACCTCTGCTTACAGGAAGCAGAGTAGGGGAATTTCCCTGGTGTCCTGGCCAAATTTCCCTCATTCACTAAAAATACCACCCACAGCTTAATCTGGTTCAAGGTCAGTTGGCATTCATCTGTATCCCCCTTCCCAGGGTCATGCCTGAAAATAGGCAGGATTTGTCTAGTTCACTTACTCAGTCAACAAAAACTAACTAAATAAAATAAAATAAAAATAAAAAAACATGACTATGGTCTTGGCAGTGCCAAGGTCCTCTAACTTTTTTAACAGAGGTTATGTGGCACTGAGTCGATGGCCTTGCTGACGTCAAAGTATAGGAGGTTTACTAGGTGTCCCCTATCCATTTCCATGGTCACCTAATCGGAGAATGTAAGGAGGCTTGTCTGGCATGACCTACCCGCCATGAACCTATGCTGCCTGATGTCTTGAAGGCCAGTTGTTTCAAGATATTCTACCAGATCTTGTTTAAGGTCTCCATAAGTTTCCCCACCACAGATGTGAGGCTGACTGATCTGTAGTTGCCATCCTCTTCTGTATTTCCCCCCTTGTGCAAGGGGACCACATCCAGTCTTCGACAGTCCCTCGGTACAACACCTGTTTGAAGTGGCTGATTGAACAAGTGTGTCAATGGGACTGTTAGTTCCTCCTCAAGCTCTTATAGTACTCTCAGGTGCAGCCCATCAGGTCCTGGTGCTTTGTCTGTTTTTAGATTCAGCAGTGCCTCTCTAACTCTGTCAGTGGTGATTGATGGAGTTTCCTTCTAATTGCAGCTTTAATGCCGCTCTCAGGCAGTGGACCCATGTGTTCTTTTGTGAACACAGAGCAGAAAAAGCTATTCAGAGCAGTAGCCTTTTGCCTGTTATCCTCTGCTTTTGCCTCCATTTATGAGTCTGACTACCCTCCCCCCATTTTGTTTTCCTGACGTATCGAGATAATTGGTTATTTCTGGATTTGATTACCTCAGCAATCCTAAGTTCTGCCTCTGCCTTTGCTAGCCTCACAATCTTCTTTGCATCCCTGCTCTTCTGGGTGAAATTATCCCAACTATCATTGCTCTGGAACTCCTTATGACTGCGAAAAGCTTCCCTTCTGGTTTTAATTGCATTTCTGACCTGGTCTGTGAACTATATCATTCTTTGTGGTTTTTGCATTTTGTCACTGATCTGACGTAGAGTTTTGTAGCCTCTGTTAAGGCCTGTTGAACTAGTCCCCAGATGTCTTCCACCTCCACTTTTTCATGGATCATGGATATTTTGCCCCTAAGTATCAATTTTATTTTTTCAAAATTTGCTCCCCTAAAAGTCAAGACATCCTCATGAGATTGAGATTATACATCCCTTGGGGACAATTCAGCCAAATGGAGTTGTGGTCGCTATTTGCCAGTGGTTCTCCAACCCTTACAGCTCCAACTATCTCTGAGTTTGTGAAGACTAAATCGAGGATGGCATCTGGCCTAGTGGAAGTGCTGACCATTTGATTGAGCAGACAGTCCTGTAAGGCATTTACCACAGTTTGACTTCTTGAGGTTCTAGCAATTTGAACACCCCAGTCAACGTCTGGCATGTTCAGGTCGCAGACCACCACAGTTTCCCCTTTTTTTATCACATCTTTGATTTCTTCTAAGAGTGTTGAATCCTTCTCCTCTGTTTGACCTGGTGGTCAGTATAGCACCCCCCTACATAGATCTTATTACCTGAAGCTGCTCTGAGCTATACTCTTGGGATTCTATACCTTCCCTTTTGATAGCGTCGAAAGAAGTTGTTATCATTCCATTGTGAACATACAGAGCTACCCTGCCCCCAGCACCTTTCTTATCCTGACTGTAGAGTTTATAACCGAGGACCAAGAGGTCCCAATCATTGTTTTCTGTGTCCCATGTTTCCATGATGGTCACTAGGTCCACTTGGGTGTCTGCCATTGTTGCCTATAGTTCGCTTATTTTGTTATCTAGGCTTCTGGCATTGAAGCACATCCCTTTCCATGTACTGGTAAGGGTTGTTTTCTTACCTGTATTTAGTTTCATCTTTTGGTTACCTGTTGCTTCCTTCCTCTTTCGGCACCTCCAGTCACCACCTGATTTCCACACTCCTGCTCTCTGTTTGCAGCAGGGTATATTTTGATTTTGGGGGATGTCGTGGAAAAAATATATTCTTCTTACACTTTACTTTAAAATCAGGCTCGGGAACACTGCATGTAGTAAAAAGAAAAGTTTAATACATATGCATATGGGAGTCTGCTTCCAATAACATGCAAGGCTCCCTGAGTTTTATTAGTCAATCACTTTTATACACTTATTATCAAGGCGTTGTTAGGCATACTCTTATCTTGAAAATTACCAACATTGCAGTATTAACCAATCATGAATTAGAAAACATGTTGATACCAATGTAACAAAACACTCTCATTTCTTTCCCAATACTTCTTGATACATATGCCTGGGTCAGCTGACCTGAGTGAAACAATGAGTTTCACTCACACCATAGCAACTGTTTTGCCTAAGCATGTTTTATCTTATATTTTTGTCCGGGCCTGTTATCCAGGCTGGTACCAACCAGTTCTATCCAGTTTTATTTTGCTTTCTGCTTCTACAAATGTACCTCAAGTAACCTTAGTGACATTCTGTAACCCTGTAACAGCATATACTAGTATGAACTCAGAAATTTCTACTACATTCTCCCCCCTATTGATACTTTGTATCAACTAACCACCCCCCTTTTTATCTATATGATTTAAAACTGGTTGCCAGCATACAGATAGTTAAGGCATTTATAAAAAAAAAATTTTGTTCTGGAGCTGATACAGAGGGAGTTACAGATGGAACACAAATGATGAGTTTGTAAAACACAATACAGAACTGAGGGATGTCAACACCACAATTCAAATATGTGAAAAAAAATGCTAACATGTGATACCATATATAACACAATATAACATAACAATTTTGTCGATTAAAAAGAGTTCCTGGGATCCACTTTGAGAGTGAATAAGGTAGATGCTACCTTGTGTTGAGGTGTGGCACACCCTTGGAGCTTGATTGAAGAATTTGTTGATAATGTCTCTTGACAGATAAGTCCTTATAAAACATAACAGTCCATAAAGTTCATATAAGTAAGCACAGGTTGGTGTAATTACAGTACAGGTGAAATGTCATTTGCAGAATGGTGGTAACCCCACAAGGCACATGGGGCAATGCAGACAGTAATTTAAAAACAAACACTAGCATAGTAGAAAAGTCAGTGTTCACGTTGCTGGATGGCTGATTGGCAGACACATTGGTCAGGGGTGCATTAGATTGTGCATTGAGTTCATTTAATGGAGCCACACACACACACACACACTTGCATGGCATTTGTGTCGTGATAGTTGATTACACTCCAGCACAAAGATTAACAGTTTATAAAAAAGTAACAGTTTACAATAAACCAGAGTAATAGGGTTGTATAAGGTACCAGCCATGTTTGGAACAAGCAGCAGTGAAGAAAATGCATGTCTTGCTTGAAGATCAGTTGAAAAAAAATGTTTTTGCTGGAGTTAGGGGATTGCCCCTACCCCAGATTTAACTTCATAGTAAGCAGAAACAATAAGCTTGATTGCAGAGCCTGAACTGATTGGACCTTATTCAGTTGATTTAAAGTTTTATAAATAGGTGTAATTTTGCTGAAAACATTACACTTGCAGAGGTAATAACTGGATTCATGCAATAGTCCTTATAAGGAACCAGTCAGGCACAAAGATGGTGATAACATCAAAACTGCGGCTGCAGTTTTTCTTTTTTAAGGAAAAAGATGAAGGTCTTGGCAACTTAGATGAAAGTATTACTGCTGTTGAACGTGGAGATCTTATGTGTGCCACACGTGGAAACCTGCAAACTTGCAAAGTGTGTTAGACACTGAGTTAAAACACATAAATAACAATCTTTAAACCATTTGACTTTTTGTTTTGTAAAGAGTGGTGTGACAGAGCCTAAATTCTGGCAATTTGAAAGAGACAAATAAAATGGAACATTAACCTACACCCTGGGGTGCAGGCCAAGGTTCAATTATACCATTTGACCATCTGTAAATTATGACAATGTTATGGTTACATCCTGCTTTCAAATCACAGAAGCAGTTATGACAGTGATGAACATTATTTCCCTGTCTGTTGCAAGCAGGCCTGACTGAGACCAGTCATAAAATCTTGTAAATTCTTTTACAATAACATGCTTTAAACATATAGTTCATAGCAATATGCCTGATACACTATGCAATTAGTGGGACAAATACATATGTTATTGGCCTATGCTAATTTAATAACAGTGCCTATTGCACCTGTGAATAATAAGACAAACGGAGCATTAATTTGTCTGGGGTTTTGCTTTGGAACATATTGTAGGGGTGGGTCAGCAATGCTGGCCCCAGTATTTAGGTTTGGTTATGAGCATTAAAAACGCTATACATGTGGAGCACTTTCCCGAATACATACATGCATGATACAGTGTAGCAAGATGTATATCAAAATATTATAACATAAACGTGAAACATTAGTGTTTGCAATAGAACAATTTCAGTATTGAGCATAATGCATAAAATACATTTTAAACAACAAATATAAACTGTAAACTTAGCTTAGAGTCCAGAAATGTTAGAGTACTGTGAATTTACTGGTTGAAAAAAAAATGCATTCATTGCTGTAAGGCTATGACAAAAGTTGTTTTTCATTTGTTTTGACTGGATAAGACAGCTGAAAAGACAATCAAAAGAATGAATATGTGTGGACATACATACACAACTTCACCCTCCAGTGTAACTGATTACTTGCTGAGGGCAGAAACCCTTGTACCAATAATAGGTGTGAGATTTAACTGTTTGCACTAGAAAAAGCAGAAGGGCTTGGGCTGGGTTATGCTGTTAAAATACTTTGGGTCTTTTAAAACCTGTAAATAGGAAACAATTATTGGCAAATACACATTTCCTTATTTACCCCTCTGAGAACAGTGATATACCTTGCAACCTTTGTGGGTATTACACTGGAAGGGAGGAAGGTAGCTACCCCTTCCCAAGCTCCTACTGGTGGAAGAGACAGCTCGAATACTGTAGCAATAAAAGGTTAGCTCTAGATGGTGACATGAATATTAACCCAGAAATGGTCTGGTAATATTAGTAGCTAGTCGCGCAGCACCTTAAAAAAAATGTGCACTGGATAAATGGTAATGGGGTGGCCCCATTGCAGTCCCCACCTACTTACACTTTAAATTATAACAAGATAATATTACAATTAGTTTAGTAAGTTTCATACCTTACTATAAAGATGGGGAACTTCTTTTTCTCTAGAAGAAAGAGAAGAAACACAGACAAACAATAAAAACAAATACACACCAGTTTAAAAATAAAACAAGATTATTTCCATAGGATAAAAGAAGCCAAGCGTCCCTGGGTTCCCTTATCCTAAGCATGACAAAATGTCAGCTGAGTTTATAAGATCCGGATTGACGGTAATACTGTACATGCGTATTTTTTTGAATGCATTTCAAAAAGGAAAAAATGATTACACCATGGTCACACATAAAAACCAAAACCATTGTTTTTTAACTGTAGATGGTAAACTCTCAAAACAGCTGTAATAGTCCTTTTTCAAAAGCGTACTGTATATATATAATAAAAATATGGGAGATGATGAATAATTCTCCCCTTCCAGCTGGAGTATTGCCTGTGTTGGCTGCAAGTCAGAAGCAGTGAGAGGAGAATAAAAGTTTGTTCCTCTTCACTTAGAATACTAGTTTGCAATAAAAGTCAAATTACATGGTTCACTCTGGTGTGCTTTCATGAAAACATACATTTGTGTGAAAAGTTGTGCTTTAGGTATGGAATACACATCAAGTTTGAACTGGTAGTAACATAAAATGTTGAAACACAAGAAGGTCAAATAACGTGCAAAAGGTCACAGTGTGCATGCAAGGGTCGTTCAAACCCAGCTATTTTTGTAGTGTCCTTGAACACTACTAATATTAAAATATCTTTAAATAATAATAAAGCACACAATAAAACTGCTGGCCAAGACAGTACACACACATACACATACACAAAAAGAAATACTTAACACAAAATAAGACTAACATTATTTGACACCAATTTGCTGAGGTAATGCCCATAGTTTTATTAGAAAACTGTACGTGTTTTAGATATATGTGCTGCCTTCTGCCTGTCTTGTAACACTGACAATTTTTAAATCAACACATTTATACATATCGCCATGCCAAATCTTTCCAGAACAAAACACTTTTTAAACACATTTTAACTCCTTTAAAATGCAGTACAACACACCATCTGTAAGTGAACACAACTTGTATAACATGGTTACACCTTTTGGCACATAGCTAAAATATGGCACTGCCATTTTGCAAAAAGTTTCTGGTTTTAACTAGAAGTATGATAAAGCCATTTATAGCTGTTAACACATTACATTTTCACCTAGCAGTGGCTTGGCACGTTGCTTGCAAACTACAAATCTTTTTGCACATTGCAATCTATGACGTCATATCTCTTCACCTTCAACACTACCTGCTTCAACCAACAACTACATACAAAAGTTCTTCACTGACCCTATCTAGGCAGCACAAATGTTCCATTAAAAATAAAACCAATTAAAACAGATATGAGGCAAAAGCTTCCTCTTTCTTTTACTGTAACATGTTGTGCACGAAGGCAGTCAATCCTATCTCACAACCTGACAACAGAACATAATTACAGAACACAGATATCGCTGGAAAATACGCACAAGAGAGATGGAGCATTACCTTGTTTAGTATATGTATTACAGAAATAAAACAGACATAAAAAAAAACTTTAAATAATAAAACAATTCAGACTTACCAAGGTATTTTCCTTCTTTTTTGATACACTGGTCCGATTGAGAAAACCGACTGCAAGACCTTCATGATAATTTTCAAACGCTGCAGCTATTAACCCTTTCAAAGGTTTTCTTTTTTTGCCATTTTAGTAACCTGCCAAACCAAGTCTTTTTCCAGAGCTCTGGTTTGCAGTTTAAAAACACAACAAAAAAAATCTCTAACAGTACTAGGTTGAGATCCATCTGGTAGAGGTCCCCAGTACTTGGGTTTGGGATCAAATGTTTCAGCCTCATAGGAGGCAGGGAACTTGAAATTGATACAGAAAAACTTGAAACTACACAGATAGGCAACATGGGAGGATTTTCAAATCATCCTGCTGCAGTCACCTACTGTGCGTACATCCACAGTAGTTTATTTTCTTTCTCTAAATGTTGCTTATCTAACGTTATTTAATCAGCCGCTGCTTTTCTACTAAAACAGCCTGAACTGTGAAAGCCATCATTGGCTCTAACAGTATATACTTATGCAAGCACAAATTACAAGGGCAAAGGGCAGTTATCCTTGCTTGTTTGAGAGACTTTTCCTTAATACATCTCTCCACATATTCTTAAACCTGGAGTCCTCAAATCCTCTCTTTCTACTTTTATTATTACTCTCCTTTTAATTTTATACTTTGTACACCTTCCTTTTTCTGATGTTCATCTGTCTCACACACTCTACCCATGGCCTCAATTCTTTTCAGGGAATGGAGGGGTCCCTTGCCAGTGATATATGTGGGTATGACCCTGGGACCTGGAACACTTTCTGCTGTTCATGGCTGAGCCCCACTGCTGCTGCACAGTGATCTTTAGCTGCATATATTTTAGAAATGTTTAGGGTCTGCTCCACTGGCTGCCTTCCCCATTCCCCACCACACTACTTGCTGTCTCTTACCCTTGTTAAGTAGTGTAGTGCAATGCAGGTCCGTCGGCACCTGCAGGTTGTGTGTAATAGCCTTTGCACTACTACCCACAACCGTTGGTCTTAATTGATCATGGCTTCCCTCCTGCCTACATTCTGCCTTTCTTTCCATCTGCAAAATCCAATCATTTTTCCCATTTTTTTTTCTTTTTAGCAGCTCTGTATGCATATTACTCTCACAGTTTCATCAAAAAGAAAAGATAAAAAAAAAAAACAACCACGAGTTACTATTGTCTGCCTTATTCCTAAAGGGTGCTCAACCCACCTAAGGGTTCTGTTGCTGGGGTGCTCAACCTACTTAAAGGTTCTGTTGCTGTCCCCCCTTTTTACATCAAAGCAGACTAAACGTCCCTGTTAACTTGTTTACGGTTTACTTTATACCTAGTCCCTATTGCCACTATTTCAGGCTCAGACTTATAGCTACTTTTGTCACTATTTCAGACTCAAGCTATCCTGATATTAGTTACAACTTATACAAGCAATTTTTTTTTTTTTTTTTATCATGCAACAGCCTGAGTGCAGGTACTTACAGTGATCAGCGCCGTCTGGGTCCGAAGAGAATCCTCTGCGATCGGGGATGGTCCCACCCTGGCTCTGCTTGACTGTTACCAGAAGTCTTGGGATTCGTCCCCGACCAGGACTACTCCAGGTCCAGTCCGTGCTGATCCTGCCGACACGCCAAAACTGTCGTGGAAAAATATATTCTTCTTACACTTTACTTTAAAATCAGGCTCGGAACACTGCATGTAGTAAGTTTAATACATATGCATATGGGAGTCTGCTTCAATAACATGCAAGGCTCCCTGAGTTTTATTAGTCAATCACTTTTATACACTTATTATCAAGGCGTTGTTAGGCATACTCTTATCTTGAAAAATTACCAACATTGCAGTATTAACTAATCATGAATTAGAAAAACAGTTGATACCAATGTAACAGAAAACACTCTTACTTTTCCCAATACTTTGATACATATGCCTGGGTCAAGCTGACCTGAGTGAAACAATGAGTTTCACTCACACCATAGCAACTGTTTTGCCTAAGCATGTTTTATCTTATATTTTTGTCCGGGCCTGTTATCCAGGCTGGTACCAACCAGTTCTATCCAGTTTTATTTTGCTTTCTGCTTCTACAAATGTACCTCAAGTAACCTCAGTGACATTCTGTAACCCTGTAACAGCATATACTAGTATGAACTCAGAAATTTCTACTACAGGGAAGAGTCAGCTAAGTTCCTACCCTTTGTGCTGAACCTGATAGTTTCCCTAGCCACAGACTCCCCTTCACCTAGTTTAAACATCCTGCGAAGGCATCAAATCTCTGCCCCAGTGCTCTTGCCCCTTCCCTGGTAAGCTGAAGACCATCATATTTGAAGAGCTTCCTCTCCCAGAAGTCTGCCCAGTTTCCGATGAAGTTTCTGCCTATTTCCTTACACCACTCTTGCAGCCAATCATTGAATTCTTCAACCTCCTTGTACCTGCTCTTGTCCATACATCTGCCTTTTCCTCACACCGGAAGTACCTCGGAGAAAGCCAGGGAAGTTGCACTAGCTGCCAACTGTTCTATCAGTTTCTTGAAGATCTTACTTCGAGAGGGCTTTTGCAGTAGGCAATTACATATAGGACTGATGCCGGCAGGCGTCAGGACCCCATGGAAAAATTTCTAGCTAGCAGTCTCTGGCGGGGGACTGCCCCCATGTCAGGTGACTGACATCATGCGACGTCAGTATAAAGGGGTGGTCCCCCACCCCCGCCTTCCAGTTTTTTCCTGCCATTAGCTCATGTCAGCGCCTCGCAGTAAAGTTCAACGCTCGTCAGTCTGTCACCGGTAGTTCTACCGTCAGTTTTTTCCCAATTTAATTCGATAAATAGTTTCCTTTTTTGGTGGTGTATGTTGTCCCCTACACCCTCCGAGCACAAGAATAAGTGCGACTCGTGCGGCGCCCAACTCCCGCACAAGGATGGCCATTCTGAGTGTCTCTTCTGTCTGGGCCCGGATCATCAGGTGGAGAAGAGCCAGCATTGCCTGAAATTCAATGCCACCACCTGCAGACAGAGGCAGCAGTCCCTGGAGGCCCACATCCTTAAAAAGAAAATGACTTCCATGGAGAAGGAGTTGAAAAGCTCCGTCAGGCTTCTACTTCCCCGAAGGCCATCGTAAGAAGAAGGATAAGGAGAAGCATTGGGACCGGGGCTCCTCGTCCACCGCGACTTCGGATGGAGTCGCTGTGTTACAGGTAACGTCCCCCCAGAGGACCACTTCACAGCGGCCGTCTTAGAGGCTTCCAAGACGGCGTCGGCCCACCCGTCTGGCTCGTGCTCGGGCCCTTCCGGCCCCTCCGGACTATTGGAGGCCCCCACTCCCAGTAAGGCCACCACTGTGCGGCCTACTGGTGCGAGTGATTCCGGTTAGCTGGACGTCAGCTCCTCTGATGCCCACCCAGAAATGGCCACTAAGTCGCTCGACCCTTCAGGGCGACGCACGGCCTCTGTTCTGCCCGACCAGACCGCCCTTCCTTCGCGGTCTGCCTCAGGCGATGGGTCCGCTAAGTCGGACATCGGCTCCTCCAACATCCGCCCAGACTCCGCCAATAAGTAGGACATCGGGCTGCCCGACGACTGCGCGGTGGCCGAGCTGATGCTGGACTCTATTTTGTCCGCTGTTCCCTGCTCCCTGCAGCCTTTGCTGCCTTCCAGGGACCCTGGGTCTCCTCAGCCTGACCCCGGGGATTTTTCCCCTCCTTCCCCGAGCGATGCCGAGGATCTTTCTGCACCCCTGTCAGTTCCCCCTCCCGCTGGACTGGACGACCTGACGTCGGTTCCCTGGATGCTGGCCCCGATGCTGGTCCTGCCTACACCGGGCGAAATCCCCCTCCCGGATGCCGCCCCCATGGTGGGCCTGCCGCCCACCGGGCCTCCGGTTCCAGGTCTGCCTGCTGGGCACCCTGCCAGGCCGTCTGCCCCGGCAGACCCTCTGGTTCATGGGTATCCAACCCCATCATATCCGACGCCGTCATACCCGGGTCTGCAGTATCCAGTGCCCCAGTACCCAATGCCGGCCTATCCGACGCAGCAGTATACAGTGCCTCATTACCTGACGCTGGGTTATCCGCCATCCGGTTACAGATATGTGCCATACAGATACACTCAGTATCCATATCCCCCTCCTCCTCCTGCTCCTCCACCACCCCCTTATCCACCTGTGGATTTGAAGGAGACTCTAGCCTCCTGGTAGACTGAGGCCAAGACTCAGCTCACCAGAGAGGTGGAGAGTCATCTCCCGGTGACGGTGCCCATCCCAGTTTCTGTACGTCCAGGACGAGTGACTCCTTCCCCACCTCCGGATACCAGAGGCAAGCCCTCCGGTTCCAGGGCAGGGCAGGATATGCTTCCCAGAGGGCTTCCCAAAGGGTCCGTTCCTTCCCTGCACCGGGGAGGGGAGTCATCTTCTTCCTCTTCTTCCTCCTCAGATGCCTCGAACCACTCCGATGGTTGTTCCGACCTGGACGATGAGCCTCACTTTCCGGATAAACCCAGGCCAAGGACTCCTCCAAAGTCCCCTCCGGAAGATCCTTACTTCATGGAGTTGCTGTGCAAAATCCAGGAGGTTCATCAGTGGCGCTCGTTGGAGCCGGATCCACAGCATAAAAAACACGCACCTGGATCTGCCTGAGACCGTTCCAACCTTGGTGCCACCCTGGATTGAGTCTCATGCCAACTTTGTTTCCACTATTTTGAAGCAACCATCGGCAATAGCCCCTCTTCCCCGGAAGTTGGACAGGCTATATCAAGCATCCAAGGGTGTTGACTCCCTTAATTCTCACCCTCGAGCTGACTCGGTCGTGATTAGCTCTGCTCATGGTCGGTCAGCCAACCCGAAGCATTTGAGCTCGTCGACACCTGACAAAGAATCCCGTCTTCTGGACCCATATGGCAAGAAGGTCTTCACTTCTTCCACTCTGGGTGTTAGGGCCCTGAATTATGTTGGTCATATGGGGGATTACCAGAAAACAATTCTTCGTGAGGTGGAATCCAAGTTTGACTCCCTTCCTGATTCTCAGGTGAAACAGGAAGTGGCTGGTCTTGTCCGCTCTGCACGTTTGGGCAGTCGGCACATTCTTTGTGCCACATTCGATGCAGTGGACCCTGCTGGTAGGAGCTCAGCTTTTGCCATGGGTTTACGGCGTCATGCCTGGCTCTGTGTGTCAGGGTTGGTCCCAGAAGTGTAGTCTGCTATCCAGGATGTGCCTTTCTGGGGTTCGATACTGTTCGGGGGTGATGTCAAGGACATTATCACTGATCTGCAGGAGAAGGGGACTGCATTGAAGTCTGTGGACTCCATGTACAAACCCCCTCAAACGCAGCGTCGTCCCTTTCGCAGATGGATGGCCCTGCCACAAATGGCAAGCAGCAAGGCCAGGAGGTACTGCAAATAGCAGAGAAGGTATTTGATGGGGCTGAGACAAACCAATAAATAAGGGTGATGCACCAGGTGCAAGAAGGGATTAAAATTATAAATAAAATAAAAAAAAATGTTTTCCCTATCCCTGTCATAGCCTCTGTACTTTAGCTTTGCCACTGGCTCAAAATTTCAGGTGCACAGGACACAGGCAAATGGCCTCCCCAGAGACTGATGTCTAATGCAACTAATGAACTAGCGAGTAGGTACAGTAGTTGATACAGAGACATGTGCACTAAGCCTTTTCCTTGGAAGGAAAGTTATCACCCCTGCTACTGTATACATTTTCTCCCCATTGGCCCAGAGAGCGAGAGCCCTGACTCCACTACCAGGAACGGATCTCCCATACTAATGTGCAGCATCCTTTTATAGGGCCACCAAGTTCAGCAGTAACAAATGTCAAAATACCAGTGAAAACAGTACTTACAGCTTTAAGGGATATAGGAAATTATTTTTACATAGTTAGCTGCCCTTCCACGTTCCTTTCCATGCCAGTTATGTCTTCTGATATGCTTTGACTGATTTTTTATAAATTAATAATCAAACTTTGAAGTGCTCTCAGAGCTACATAGAGTTCCATTCTCCTCACCAGCTGCTGCTCTGTCTTTTCATATTTCTAGGACATTCTATGACATCAGTTACACCATTCCATACTCTTCATGTGAATGGCCTGGAATGATATTACTGATGTCATAGAATGTTCAGGCAGCATGAATGAGAGATCAGTAACACCTGAAGAGAGGCTGATTCAGGGTAGTTGCAAAGGCAACACAATTAGATTATTAATTAAAAAAAAAAAAGTCAAACAATGTATCAGAATATTGGACAGAAACTAAAAAGACAACATATGGGTATTTAAAAGTGTAAAAAAGCTGTTTCCTATCACCTTTAAAAGTTACTTGTAAATGTATTAATTTATTGAAAGATTTGGATGATACCCTTGAGCATGTGCTCTTTCACAATGGTTCTATGTCAGTTTATAAAGTTACTGTATAGACAATGACGCTTGAAATGAGCAGATTCCAGGGTGAATGTTTGTCAATCAAACTGCACACAGAATTGAACCCCATATAGATTGCAAAGCTGATCAATCAAGGACAAGTTCAAGGCAGTAGGCTGCTTACATAGACAGTAGGTTAAGCGCAGAAAGAGAAATACAGCAAATTCACTGGCAAACTGCCTTTGCACTGAGCTGCTATGGCAGTCCGCAGGGATCTTCTGAATCAGTTATTTCTGGGGAGGTTCAGCATGGATTCTAGTAATTTGTTTAGCCAGCCTGTAGTGCTAACAGCAAAGGAACGCTTACCCATCTGAGTTCTGCGGGGCGGTAGTTCAAGGGCATTTCTGGCTATGCTTCTCATCTTATATTGGTTTGCAACAAGGTGGAAACCGTTTTTTTAGTGCAGGGGGTGTTAGGCCTAACAGTGTTTCTTGGCTAGTATACATGTTTGAAACTTTATTCTACAAGGTAAGGGTAGCCAAGTGATTAGTGTGTACAGGGTACAGCTATAGGCGCACATGTCAGCCCCTAACACAAAGTGGCAAGCCTTATTACATATCACCATGACCTTGTTTAACCCTTAGACTGCCGACAGAATTAGAACGTATATGGAGTTCTGGACAGATATATCAGTCCACAGCCCTGCAAGAGTTAATACTGAGTCACAGGCAGCTGCATAGATAGGTAGGCCTTAGTCCACTAGGGGTAGGATGAAGGTGGATACTACCAGTCACCCACCATCTGCAGTAAGATTGCTGCAATTTTTGAAGTGGGCAGAACCTTAACTCTCAAGCGGCAGAGCCATGAGTGAGTTATGAAAGTCCTGCCCACTTAGAATTGATGATAAATTGCCTATTTTGAGTCAGGCTATTGCATATTTGATATATACAACAGTAGTTTACAAGTTATGGCTTTTAAATCTGCAGTTTGTTTGAGGATTTTGCTTTTTTTCTTTGATTTCAACAACTGGCTTCAGTGCTGCACTAGGCATTGTGATGTCATCAGCATGGCGAAAACTGCTGTCTGATTGGTTCAGTATTCCACTGTGATTACAGTGACCTTAAAGAGCAGGTAGTTACTGAAACTGGGTGTTTTGCAGTTTGATTTTCTACCCCATTAACAAATACCACTTATGGGTTAAAAACAGTAGTTGTTTTACAGTTCAAGGTGAGCTTGTCAGTATAGTGATTTTACCCAGAAGTGGTGTTTGTTAATGGGTGAGAGAAGTTTAGTGTGTATCTGTGTGTGTGGGGGGGGGGGGGTAACTGACAGATGACTGTTCCCAGAGTGTGACCATATATGTTGTCATGCAAGGGAGAAAAGCAAGCTGAGGAGATGGGAGGAGGTACTTTACTTTCAGTTAACCTCTGCCACGTTTCTTGTGAAAATTCTGTGTCCCTATAATGGCCATGGGTTGATATTTATTTTTTTATTTTTATTTTTTATTTATTTCAAATTCAGATTAATACCTTTGAGCCGGGGGCTCGTTTACAAAGGCTCCAAGTCAACAAGGAATACAAGACATTTACAGGTGATGAAACATTGCAGAACAGAAAGACATCAACTAACAAGTGGTATTAGAGTGCAGTTACAACATTAAGCAGGGGACAAGAAGTAAGGAGAAACAGGACCACACTTCCAGAGAAACATATTAATGCAGCACTAATTAAGTGCAGTACAGCATTTAACAATCATGTTACAGTTCAGACGGGGTGCTCCCAGTCTGCAGAAATGCATGTTTTAGCAGCCAAGGTGAGGCTTTGTCAAGGGGAGGTAGTAGGTAGAAGAGATTGAAGCCCATTTTTAAAGTAGCCAAGTCTGGGGGAGTTGGCAAGGTCTGCAGGCAGATCATTGAACCATTTAGGCCCACAGTAGGAGAGGGATCTTTGGCCAAGGGTGGTTCATTTGAAGGGAACAGTTAGAACTGTCCTGGAGGCACTCCTTGTGCATTTAGATGGTTGTGCAGGCTCAAAGAGGGCTGAAGTAGCCGTAGACATGGACCCCATCAGGAACTTTTTCGCAAGGAGGCAGGCCTGGTATTGGAGTCTGTGGTGGAGTGGGAGCCAGCCAGTTTCCTTGTATAGGTCACAAAAGTGCATCATTTGTGTACTCCCAGGACCAGGTGGCAGGCCTTGTTGAAGATGGTTTTGACCCTTTTAAGCACTGTGTCTGTGCCTGCCCCATATATGACAAGACCATAATCCACAGATGAGAGAACTGAACTGCACGTAACAAGTTTCAGTTTATTTATTTATTAGCTTTTGGTGACCGGGTAAGTGCATTAGGCATTGTACCTGCCTATTTTCAGGTACTACCCAGGAGTGTGCAGCAATACGACGATACCAACAATACAGAATAACAAGCAATCAGTTCCTGAGCAATGAACAACATGACTCCACACTGGAATAAATGGGGAATATATATGATAAGAAAGAACCATCCACGCAGGGATGCATAAAGTTAGACGGACAAATGTTACTCATAGTTATCCAGTACTGCTATAGGCAAGGCAGGTGGATAGCAGTGGTGATGTCAAACAATTATTGAGGACAATTACAAGTGCCAGGTGCGTATAGGTGAGAGAACAGTGCATACTTGAAGGAGGTATGATATAAGGAACTCTTAATGTAGAGAGGTAGTGAATTCTAGATATTGGGACCAAAGTGGGAAAAAGCTTGCTCACCCATCTTAGCTGAGCAGCGAGAGACAGAGATTTGGGGGTAGTAAGAAGACCTCAAAGAGCGAGAGTGAGTCACAGGGTCAAGCAAAGTTCCCAGTGAATCAGGGCGGGGATGTCAAGATAAGGAGTCAATGAAATATCCCAGTGCACAAGAGCGTACATTAGGGGACAGCCAGTGCAAGGCAGAGTAAAGTAAGCAGTGGTGGGTAAGGCGAGGAGCTGACAGGTCAAATCTGCAGATATTATTATAAGTGGTGTCCCACTTACAGAGTACACCAGTATTGGCCTGGAAAAGGACAGGGAGAGCATAATTAAGTCTAAGGAGTAGGACACCACGGGCTACCGACATCCTGTCAGCAGGGGTGAGGGAGTGACATACTGTGCAGACTACACCAATCTTAGAGTTGACTGATCTACATACCTTATTAATTTGGGAAGTGAAATCAAGAGCAGAGTCAAGTGTCACTCCAAGGTATTTGAAGGAGTCATTAGCCGTGACTGCAGACCCATCAAGACACAGGACTTGTAACTTATGTAAGTCAGCACGGACTTTTCTAGAGGCTCCAGAGAGCATTACCTGAGTCTTGGAAACGTTAAGAATTTGATAGTTAGAGGTGAGCCATGATTGGATATGTTGAAAAATGGATGTAAGGTGATTGTTGAGGACATTAGTAGACCTTGAGGCAGAGAAGAGGATCAAATCGTCAGCATACATAATGGTCCGACAGTGAGGTGATGAGGTGGGAATATCATTTATAAAAAGTGAAAAGAGCAAGGGGCTAGGTATTGAACCTTGTGGGACGCCACAAAAGATTGGAGCAAGGGATAAGTGGACTTTGCAGAAAGTGACAGATTATAGCTGCTAATCCAGGATAGGGTAGGTCCAAAGGCACCAAACAATTGAAGTTTACTTAATAGCAGAGGGTGATTAACCAGATCGAATGCCTTGGTCAGGTCAGTGAACACCGCACCAGTGAGTAGGCTATTGTCCATGTTAGTCTTAACTTCACTGGTGAATAAGGTAAGAGCAGTAGTGGTACTATGCCCCACTCTAAAACCGTGCTGGACAGGGGACTGAATATTGAAGTTAAGTAAATATGTAGAAATCTGCTGATGGATTGTTTTTTCAAGCAGCTTGCTAAGAGGTGGCAGTAATGCAATGGGTCTGTAATTGGTGAGGATCTTTGGGTCACCTTTCTTGAACACAGGGATAGTCCTGGCGGTTTTTCAGGCCATTGGAATGGTGGAGGAGCAGATAGGTTAACGAGCCTAGTTACAGGGGTAGTTAAGAGAGAGGCAGCAAGTCTTAGTATCCTTGGCTCTAGTCCATCTGGCCCAGCACTGCCATGGGTTCGGAATGGTTCTTAGTAATTTTAGGACCTCCTGACAGGTAACAGGAGCCAGCACTAAGAAGGGAGAGGCATTAGGAGGAAACGGAGGGGTGTCTGAGGACAGGGGGATGAAGGAGGAGAGTAAGAGATAATGGGAAGCTTAGTGAAGAGAGAGTTAAAGGCGTTGGCTACAGCGGACGGGTTGTTACAGTTGACTCTGTCTATAAGCATTCTGTTAGGAGTTTGTGGCTTTTTGTTACCTAGGATCTCATTAATTTGAGACCAGTATCTCTTAGGTTAGAGCTAGAGGAACCGAGTAGTTAATGGTAGTAATTATTTTTTGCAATACGAATCTCCTTCTTACAGGTGTTACGCAAGGCCCGATACTCCTCAAAGTCAGCAGGGAGAGAGGAAGATTTCCATTTTGACCATAACTTATCCCTAGGCTTGAGTAATTGTAAGAGTGGCCACTTGAGCCACTTAGTGGCTTTTGCCTAAACCCTGTGTGTAGAGATCGGAATATGCCTTTTCTGCAGGGAAAGTAAAGTTTCGTTAAAGTATTCAGTTGCATGGTTGACATCTTTTGTTATATACAGGGGAGACCAATCAACAAGTCGAAGGTCATTTAGGGATGCAACAGGGTCAAGGTTGGAAAAGTTAGAAAAAGATATCACTTTATGGGGATGTGATGGAGGGAAGGCATCCCATATGCAGAAAACAGGACAGTGGTCACTAATGGAGTCAGCTAGGACCCCAACTGAGGAAAATCTGTCCTTTCGGTTGGGAAGTATCCAGCCGATAAGAGTGTGGCTGGAGCCATTCAGAGAGATCCTAGTGGGTGACAGTATAAGCTGTGAAAGGTTGGCCTTGCTGATAGTAGAGGCGAGGAAGGAGGAGTTGGGTCCGAGGCAGTCGAGGTTAAAGTTAAAGAGGTTAAAGTCCTCTAGACATATCACTTAATTTTTCATAGCCACGGCTGGAATTGGATCTATGAGTTTCTTGAGTCCTAGCTTACAATTTCTTGGGGGTATGTGAACACTCAAAATGTGCAGTTTCTTAGCTCCACCCAGAAGTAGGAGCGAATGCAGGACCTCACTATTATTTAATGGGTGGGTAGGCATGAAAGAGATGTTTAGGTGGGACTTGAAGTACAGAGCCAGGCCACCACCTCTTCTGGAGGTGGGACAGTCAGCCTTAAGCCTGGTGTAGCCTGGTAGTGTGCATAATGAGTCAGGGACAGAGGGCTTCAACCAGGTTTCAGATATGGCTAGAATGTCAGGTTTATTGGCAAGTACCCAGGCTTCCAGCTCAGGGAGGTTAACTGTTAGACTCCAAATGTTAAGGTGGGCAAAGGATACACCAGGAGACCGGGGCAAGTGACAGGAAAAGCAAGGATTATTTAGATTGATATTGACAGTTGGGCCAGGGTTGGGCTCAATGTCACCAGCTAGGAAAAGTGATATAGTAATAACCCATAATGTGACAAGCAAAATCACATGAGAAACACACCCAGGGGAAGTGAATTTCCTTTGGAGAATGTGCTTCAGGAATGTCCAAATCAATTTGTAGGTACGGCCCACCTGAGGTAAGGGAGTGGGGGCTTTATCAACCAGCATATTGGAGTAAGTAAAGTTATTAAGGGAGGCTTCAATGTGGGAAGAGGGGGTCCCGTAGATTAGAAATAGATGGTCTAGGGCAAGAAGGTTAAAAAAGGTAAGGAGGCACGTAACGAGAATGGGCATAATAAACTACTACTATGATGGAGTAAAGTGGAAGAAGAAAGTACATTTTGAGGGCGAGGAGATGAAATAAGCAGGGGAAATAGTTAACAGTTGTAGGTATGTGCAATGCGAGTGTGCAACACATCGGGAGAACTTTTGTTTAGTTGAGGCGTTAGGTAAGGGATGGTTTTTTAACAGAAATATTTTTTTACCACTCCCAGCACCTACCTACATTATGTTTGAGCTACTATCTGCTCAGAGTCTGACACCCTACTTTTCATTAAGAAAACATCAGTAACTTTCCACAGTGGTTGAAGTGTGGAGGGAAGAGGTGGGGGAGAGGATTAACAAAAAAATATGCTGCCAGCAGTGTTTTTTCACATACATTGAAGGTCGAGTCCCGATTGCTCTGCGACAGGTGTCTCATAGAGATCAGCTGTTCCGGCAATGGCTCCTCTTCACGAGTGAAATTATGAGCCGCAGTGTGGGAACAGCTGATTGTCTGACTGACACATGGGCACCCATCCTTTCCAGAAATCTGTAAAGAAGTGTAGGCGCACTGCTGTCTAGCTTTTGAAGCCTATGTCACCTTACTGTAAGTGACATCACTAAGGCTTGGGTTTCAATGCTCATTTTAATTTTTTTCCCCCACTGGCTCCAGCTTCTGCTTGTATTGCGGTTGTCAGGAGGCTCACCAGTAGCCCTAACGAGACAAGAGAAACCACACAGGACACAGGTTTCAAGATCAGGTTTTATTAGCATGGGATACAAAACTAGACTGCAACACACCCAATTTCAGCAAATACCTGTTCCTTAGAAGTATACATTGTGTCCACAGTAATAAAGTACAGTTACGTAAGAGGTTACTGTAACGGTAGATCTTCGAGAGGAGCTCTTGGAGCAGGCAGGCCATCACCGGTAGGACTAAGCCACCAGGCACCAGGACCACATGGAAAACATTATAGCTAACAGTGTACCATGGGGGACCACCCACCACCAGTGTCTTTCCGCTGATGTTGACCTATCCTATAAAGATGGACAGTCCCCCACACCCTCTTTAGAGACCCAGAGCAGGTAGTGGAAGAAGAAACCAAGGAGGTTTCCCAAGAACCAGAAGAAAGAAAAAAAGAGAACAGAAGACTCATTTGCATGGAAGGGGAGAAGGGTAGACAGAGAGCAGGGAGAAGGAGGGAGGGAAAATTAGAGCCTGCTGCAAGAGCTCCTCTCGTAGATCTGCTGTTACTGTAAGTTCTTACATAACTGTACTATCTTACTTCAAGGGAGGCTCTTGCAGCAGGCAGTCACTGGTAGAACTGAGTCCCAAGCAGTTTCGGTAACCAAATGAAAGAACAGTGGGAGGAGGAGACACAGCAGCCGAGGCTCAAAAGATAAGACCCTGGAGAACAGCCAGGTCAAAGTTAGCCCTATGCCTAGAAGCAATTTCTAGGTTATAGTGTTTGGTAAAAGTATGGATAGAGCTCCAAGTGGCGGCTGCACAGATATCTACAGCGGACACATTCCTGAAGCAGCCATACCCCTGGTGGAATGATCCTTACCCACACCTGAAAGTTCCTTGTTGTACTTACGGTAACAGAAAACAATGCAATTAGCTAACCACTTAGACAAACACTGTTTTGACACTGGAGCGCCCTCTCTCTTTGGGGCGAATGAAACAAACAACTGATCAGATTTCCTTAAAGCTTTAGTCCAGTGTATATAGTAATGTAACTGAATCTTTTTTTTTTTTTTTTATTTATTGTGCTTTTCCCCACTGCCAGCGTCGGGACCATCTGCCTGGTCACAGACTCTCGCCCATCCTCACTCCCACATGACACAACTCCCCCATGCCCCCAGGCTTGCCCCGAGTGGATCCCACGGCACTGACCAAGGTGTCGTGAACGCGGGACGAGTTGAGGAGCTGGCTTGGAGCTGATTAAAGCGCGAACGGGCATCATATAGGTGCTGGCTGCAGTGTTTTTTTGTCCCTAGAGGGATGTTTCATGGGGGACGTGCAATGACACCCCGTCTGCCCCACCCCCTGGACTTCCAGACGCTGGCTGCTGTGGTACCCTTGGCCTCTGCCAGGGGTCCATCGTGCATCGGACATTCCCTTCGCCCTTCCCCCAGAGAAGAAGAGCAGTCCATGGGATGCTCCATCCTTCTTCCCCCGGCCGGCCCTCTGATGACCCAGGTCTGTTCCTGAACCCGGGTTGCTGGCGTCAGAAGCGGAAATCCAAGTGCTGCACCGATGGGCCAGCATAATGTAACTGATTCTGTGCACATCCAGAGTATGGAGCAAAGCCTACCCCTTATTAGAATACTCTAGAAAATAAACAGGAAGGTGGATGGATTGATTCAAAATAAACTCTGCCTTAGGAAGAAACTTAGGATTGGTACGTAAAGACCCCCGTCTTTGTGGAAAAAAAAAATAAGGCCCCTTACACATAGCCTGAAGCTTGGAAATCCTTCGAGCAGATGTAACAGCAACTAAAAAGAGTGCTTTCCACGACAGACAGCGCAGCTCGCAACTTGTAGCCAGTTCAAAGGGAGGCAATGCGAGTTTCTCCAACACAAAATTGAGGCCCCAAGAAGGGACTGGGTACTGAATGGAAGATTTGAGATGAAGAATGCCTCGTAGAAAAGTGTGGGACATGTCCAGCTGGGCCACAGCTCTGCCCTTGACAGGTACATGGTACGCAGAGATGGCAGAAAGATGCACCTTGATGGAGGAATACCTCAATTCAGAATCAGAGAGGGATAGCAGATACTTTAACACCTGATTCATTGGGCAGGTGACAGGATCCAACTGGTGGGAAGCAGCCCAAAGGGAAAAATGCTTCCACTTCATAGCATAGGTTGCCCTGGTGGATGGCTTATGGGCAGCCTCCAGGATGTAAGTGACCCTAGGGGAGACTCCAAACCAGGCAATGGCTATGTCCTTAGGAGCCATGCATGGAGATGCAGAAATTTGAGATCTGGATGGATCAGGGTCCCCTGCTCCTGGGAGAGCAAGCCGGTGCACAGGGGTAAGGGCACTGGAGGTTCCACCGCCAGCTGTTGCAGCAAAGGGAACCATATCTGACGAGGCCAGAAGGGAGCTACGAGAATCATTTCGGCCCCCTGCATTTGAAGCTTTAGCAGAACCTGCTGAAGGAGCAGGAATGGAGTGAAAGCATTCAGGAACCTCCCCTTCCAGGAGGGGGATAATGCATCTTGCCAGAAAACTCCAGGCATGGAACAAGCAGAAAAGCGGAAGTTTTGCATTGAGTGAGGACGCAAAAAGTTCCAGTTCTGGACACCCTCACCTGTCAAAGAGGTCTTTGACAACGGGGGTCTGCAGTTCCCACTCATGGTGGGAGCGGCTTAGACTGTCTGCCAGGACATTTTGGATGCCTGGAACATGGATGGCAGAGAGCTACAGACTGTGCTTAATGGCCCAATACCAAACCTTCATCGCCTCCCTGCACAGGGGGTAAGAATGTGCCCCCCCTTGCTTGTTATATAATAAACCACGCACATGTTGTCCATCTGAACTAAGAGCAAACTGGGAAGGAGATGAGCCTGGAAGGCCTGAAAGGTGTACTGGATGGCCCACGTCTCCAGAAAACTGATGTGAAGTCCCTGTTCCATGGTTGTCCACGTGCCCTGAGTCTGGTGAGCTCCCAGGTGAGCTCCCCAGCTGATACCCGAGACATCTGGTGTCAGTATCTTATGGGGGATTGGAATAGGAAAGGGGATCCCCCAAAAGAGGTTGGTCAGCTCTACCCACCAAGATAGAACCCATCAGACTAGATCGGAGACCATTACCAGTTGGTTCAGGTCATCTGTGCGCTGGTCCCATTGGACCTGCAACATCCACTGGGGAATCCTCATATGGAGATGGGCTCGAGGCACTGTGGCAGTGGCAGCTGCTGTGTGACCCATAAGACATAGGAAAACCTGGGCTGGGACCTGATGGCTGGAGGAGACCAGATGGGTCTGCTGCATCAGATGCTTTGCCATGTCCGTGGACAAGAAGGTCATGCCCTGGGCCATGTGCAGGATGTCCCCTATGTACTGGAACCACTGACAGGATATCAGACTGGACTTTGGCATGTTGATAGTAACCTCCAGGACCTGGAAGAAACTGAAGGTATACTCCAGGGTCCGGAGAAGGCATTCCCAGGATGTGGCCGCTAGGAGCCAGTTGTTCAGGTAGGGAAAGACAGAGAAGCCCTACCTCTTAACGGCAGCTACCACCACTGCCAGGTACTTGGTGAAAACCTTGGGGGCTAAGGACAGTCCAAAAGGGAGGGCCTGGAACTGAACATGGGCACCCTAGAAATGGAAACGAAGGAAGAGTCTGTGGGTAGTGAAAATCTTGTTATGCAGGTAGACATCCTGCATGTTTAGAGAGCAGAGTCAGTCCCCCAGGCAGGAGGGGCAGAAGTCCCTGAAAAGTGACCATCCGAAAGTGCTTGTACTTCTATAAACAGATTCAGATCACTCAGATCTAGAATGGGCCTGAGGTTTCCTGTCCTTTTGGGGACCAGGAAGAAATGGAAGTAGTACCCCCTGCCCCACTGAGCTTGAGGGACAGGCTTTATGGCTCTTTTTTAAAGCAGAGATTGAATTTCCTCCTAGATGAGAGACAGATAAAGTGGGGGGTAGAAGGAGTTGCTCGGAGGGTTGTTGGGAGGCCACTTGAGGAGTTCTAGAGTGTGGCCTTGTTCTATGAGCTGCAGAACCCAACTGCCTAAGGTGAGCTCCCTCCACCCATTGAGGCGGAGAGAGAAGTGACCCCCTACTGCCTCCACCAGGGTCTCTACTGGAGGGGGGGGTCTGGCAAGGAGTCAAGAAGTAGGAGCAGGCACCGGGAGGGCCAGGGCGGCCATCTGGGAAGCCCTAGAGGTGACAGATACTGGGGCCAATGCCTTTTTGTGTTTGCCCTGGCCCATGGCAGGAGATCGGGTCTTCCTGTGAGATGAGCAGTGAAAGGGCAGCCACTGGCCAGATTTCAGCTGGGTATGGTACAAGGAATGGATGGACCTGAGAGCCCGGCCTAATTCCTGAAGGGAGGAAATCAAGTCTTACTCATCTCCTCCAAAGAGGACAGAACCCTGGAAGGGGTGTCCAGGATTCTGGCCTGCACGTCCAAGGCAAAGCCAGACACCCTGAGCCAAGAGTGGTGTTAGAGACAAATGCACAAGGCTGATGCTCTGTCCGAGGCATTGATGGCATCATAGGCAGCCTGCAGGATATGATTGACAATGTGAGCCTGTTTTAAGCATCTGGGTTGCTGTTTCTTAGAGAGAGATCATCAGGCAGGGCCTCAGCCAAGTCTCTGGCCTGGTCCCACAATACACTCTGGTACTTGATCATATGGGCCAGATAATTAAAGGCCCTAATGGCCAGAGAGGCCGAGGAATAGACCCTCTTACCCAGGTGATCCAACTGCCTGGACTTCTTGTCTGGTGGGAGAGCACTGAGGTGTTTATGTTTCTTTGTGCGGTCATGGGCCACATTGATAATCACCGAGTCAGTTTTGGCTGCCCCCAAAGAAAGGTTTACTGGCGGGGCATGGTAAAGGCGATCCACCTTTTTGGGCAACACTGGGGTGGTAGAGGGTTGGTTCCAGACCACCCTAGTGACATCATCATATGAGTCCATCAGGGAAGGGACCACCAAAGGAAGGGCATCAGGCTGGCATATGTAAATGGCTAGCCGGTGATGCTCACAGTCCTGCTTCTCTGTCTCCCAGCCCATGGTGGTCTAAATGTGCCTCATGATGTCCAAGAAAGAAGGGTCATCAGGAGGAGACTTGGGAACTGCCTTGGGGTGCTTCTTTTCCACAGACAAGTTCCTGCCAGAGAGGAAGAGTCCGAATAATCAGGATCCTCTTCATGGTCTTGATCTGGCTCACTTTCTGGGGACTGACATCGGTCAAGCATCTGCCCAGACTGGCGTTGGACCTGGTGCCCATAGTGTGATCATCACTGGGATCCAGTCTAACAGGGTCCAGAGGCGGCTGGGTTGGGTTCTGCTTCTGCAGCAGAGCCCACCAAGAATTAAACAGGGCATTTACATCAACTGATGGAGGGTAGTTGTAGACTGGAGGATAAGGGTAGGCTGGCACCAGGTAAGGGTAACCTGGTGTTTTGCCAGCCAAAGCCAGCATCGGGTACCCCAGCATGGGTCCTGGTGCTGGAGGAGGAGCCTGTGCTGGGTCCAGCTGAGGCAACACTGGTGGTGGCCCAGTGGGCGCAGGCTGTGGGAGCCTAGGAGGGCTGTCCACAGGCACTGGCAGAGGAGAGACCAGTGCCGCAGGGAACAGAGGCTTAACAGGTGAAGGCTGAGGTGTGACCAGACAAGGGGAAGTGCCAGTAGCCTGCAGCGACATTGCCCCATGGAGGGGACCGAGGTAGGCAGTGCTTTGGCCAGGGGGCATCAACTGAGGGACCAGTGCCCGAAGAACCATCACCAGCTGAGCCACGTGGCTGAGAGCCTGTGGAAGAAAGGGCCCAGAGCGTCAGTGGCTTGGGGGCAGGAGATGAAGTCCCCTCCCTTGGGAGCCACCACCCACCACCGAGATAAGAGTGGGTGGTGGGGCCACTGGTAGCCAGGATGAATTGAGGGCTGAAGAGGCCAACCTCCTGTGGGAGAAAGACCCAGATGGGGTTGAAGGCTTATGGGGAGACTGCGAGTGGGAAGTGGACTGGGCCCAGCCCCGGTCTTTTCTCGGTGTTTATGCTTCCCACTAGACTGTTTATTGGGAACAGAAGAGGAAGCCCTGGAGGACTGAGGTGAAGTCGAAGAGCTCCTTGCCTGCAGCTCCTGTTCCACCGTGACAAGCTTCTGCTTAAGGATGTTGCTCGCCAGAACTATCAGGCGACATCTCCATGTGGCCTAGTTAAATTTCTGGCAAAACTGGCAGGCTTCAGTGTCATGGCTGGGGCATAGGCACAGGATGGAAGCAGGATGTCTGTCTTTTTTTCTGGAATCTGTTTGCTGCAGGCACACTTTGTGGAGCGGTCGGAAGATGAGGCAGTTTGAAAAGACATAAACCTGAAACCGGTAACACCAAAAAAAATCTATGTTAATACTAAATGACTAGGAAAAATAAAGGCGCAAAGAGCAGGAAATGGCAGTCGACTGTAGCTGTGGTGGTGTCAGTGGCCCGGCGTGCGCCGATCGACGTCGGGGAAAGAACAGAGTAGGGTGTGGGGGAGCACCTGTCTTTATAGGATAGGCTGACGTCAATGGAGTGACGACAGTGGGGGGGGGCATTCCCTGTGGTACACTGTTAGCTAGAAAGGTTTCCGTGTGATCTTGGTGCCTGGTGGCTTAGTCCTACCAGTGATTGCCTGCTGCAAGAGCCTCCCTCGAATAAGATCAATATTTTTTGATATGTTACTGTTACTGCTGTCACTACGATATCTTTTTTAGTTTGTCATTTTTACCTCCTCTCCTGTTGTATATAAGGTGTTATTTTGCTTTATAGAAACATAGAAACATAGAATTTGACGGCAGATAAGGACCACTTGGCCCACCCAGTCTGCCCATTTCCCTACCTACTGGATAAGCTGCAGATCCTAGTTAACCAGCAGCCTACTTCTTCCTACCCCCACCCCCCAGAATTGCCTTATGACTATCCCATGCATGCTTGAATTCCACCACTGATTTTGACTCCACAACCTCCTCCGGAAGGCCATTCCATGCATCCACAACCCTCTCTGTGAAAAATACTTCCTTAAATTACCTCGGAGCCCCTCTATCTTCAAATTGTGCCCTCTTGTTCTTGCACACCTCTTTTTTGAAAGATGCTACCCTCTTGGACTTTGTTGATTCCTTGAGGTACTTGAAAGTTTCTATCATGTCCCCTCTCCCTCCTTTCCTCGAGGCTATACATATTAAGCTCCTTAAGTCTCTCTTCATATGTCCTCAGTGCAGACCCTGCACCATTTTAATGCCCTCCTCTGGACAGCTTCCGTCCTGTCTATGTCTTCTTGGATTGGGTCTCCAGAACTGCACACAGTACTCCAGATGGGATCTCACCAGCTGTCTGTACAGAGGGATAATAACTTCCTGTTTTCTACTGGTAATGCCTCTCCCTATGCATCCCAGTATCCCCCCAGCCCTCCTTGCTGCCTTCTCACATTGCTTGCCCACCTTTAGGTCATCTGATATGACTACCCCCAGGTCCCTTTCCATTTTTGTTGTTGTTAGTATCTCACCCCCCATTGTGTACTCTTCCCCTGGGTTTTATGGAGTACAATCGGTATCATCTGATGATGCTTTAACACCAAGCTTTCAGTCTGAAAATATATGTTTCTATCCCTAACAGTTCTGGATTTGTCAAAGATAATTTCTTCGAAATGAGATAATTCTGGAACCAGAGGGGCCAGGAACTTAATTTTTTAAAATGCCGTGGAACCACATTGTGAAGCCACTGCTTCTATTGCCTTTATACATTTTTATCCACGGCTTCAAAAGGGTAGCACCTGGTAAATCGGGGTTGTTTGTATTTCCATCACCAGCTACGTGTCCTTGATTCTGTCAGCTGATTTATTCTCCTAACTGTGGGAACCTCATAGAAACATAGAAATTGCCGACATATAAGGACTGCCAGGCCCATCTAGTCTGCCCATAAGTCTATCCTTGTTTGTGGTCTTTGACCCTACTTGGTCAGCAGCTATCTCCTTTCCTTCCCACCCTAAGGGTCCCTTTATATTTGTCCCATGTATGTTTGAAGCCCCCCATTGTGTATGCTCATACGCAGTGGTGCCGGAACAGTTTGAAAAGTGGTAGGGCCAAGGACGTAAGGAGTAAATTTTCCCCTATTAAATACATTACCATGATAGCAAAAAGTGATAGGGCCACTTATGAAAGTGGTAGGGCCATGGCCCTAGTGGCCCCCCCGTTCCAGCACCTATGCTCATACGACCTCCTGTGGCAGATTGTTCCACATATCCACCACCCTTTCTGTGAAGAATAACTTCCTCACATTCCCCCTTAACTTGCCCCCCCTCAAGTCTCATATCATGCCCCCTCGTTCTCATAGTTCTCTGATATTGAAACACGCCACCCTCTTGCACCTTGTTTATGCCCTTAAGGTACTTGAAGGTCTCTATCATGTCTCCCAGCTCTCTCCTTTTCTCCAGTGAGTACATATTGAGATCCTTCAATCTCTTCTTGTATGTTTTCTGCTGCAAGTCCTGTACCATCTTTGTCACCCTTCTCTAGACTGCCTCCACCCTGTCTACATCCTTACATAAATGCAGCCTCCAGAATTGTACACAGTATTCCAGGTGAGGCCTCACTAGTATTTTATACAGCTGAATCACCACCTCCCTCCTGCTAGTGATACTGCTGCCTATCCACCCTAGCATGCCACTGGCCTTCGCTGCAGCCTTTGTACTCTGCTTAGACACCTTTAGGTTATCAGAAATGATAATCCCAAGATCCCTTTCTTCCTTGGTGACTGACAACTCCCCCCCCCCCCCCCAGTCCTTTAGTTCTCCCTTGGGTTTCTGCATCCCAGGTGCATTATTTTGCTCTTCTTAGAATTGAACCTCAGTTGCCACACCTCAGAGCAGTTTTCCAGTTTCCTTAGGTTCCTCTTCCTTTTCTCCAACCCTTCCAGAGTATCTACTCTGTTGCAGATCTTGGTGTCATCTGCAAACAGGCAGACCTTTCCTTCCAGTCCTTCTGCCATGTCACTAATGTAGACGTTAAACAGTACTGGCTCAAGGACTGATCCCTGAGGTACCCCACTTTTTATTAACCCCCTCTCCCCGGATTGGATCCCATTTACCACCACCCTCTGCCTCCTGTCTGTTAACCAGTTTCTAACCCAGTTTACCACCTTGTGGTCCTTGACCAGACTACCCATCTTGTTGATCAGCCTTTTATGTGGGACGGTGTCAAAGGCCTTGCTGAAATCGAGGTAGACCATGTCCACCGCTCCCCCCCGATCCACCTCCTTTGTATCCCAGTTAAAAAAAAATCTATCAGATTAGTTTGACATGACCTCCCTGGTGTGAATCCATGCAGCCATGGGTCTTCCGCACCGCTGGATTCCGAGTGCCCCACTATTCTTTCTTTAAGCAGTGCCTCCATGATTTTACCCACTACTGAGGTAAGGCTGACCGGCCTGTAGTTTCCTGCCTCTTCCTTACTACCGTTCTGGTGAAGAAGGACTACATGTACCCTCTTCCAGTCCTGTGGCACTACTCCTGTGTTGAGTGACTCTGTGAACAGGGTTGCCGGGGGCTTTGCCAGTTCCTTTTGTAGTTCCTTTAATATTCTTGGGTGTATGCCATCAGGTCCCATTGCTTTTTCCACCCTCAATTTTGCAAGCTTTTCCAGGAATCTCTGCACTGTAAATGGACTGGTGTTGACCTCTCCCCCCCCTTCGCATCTGTTGCCCAGCTGTGGTCCCTGATCCTCCCCTTCTTCTGTGAGTACTGAGAAGAAGTACTTATTCAGTATTTCTGCCCTTTTCAGGTCTCCCTCCTTACACTCCCCTCATCCCCTCCGAGTCTTATAATCCCTCTCCTAGCTTTCCTTCTCTCACTGATGTATCTATTGAATATCTTGTCCCCTTTCTTTACAGTCTGTGCTAATCTTTCCTCCTTCGGTGCCTTTGCGCCCCTAACAGCCTTCCCTGCTTTCCTTAGACACTTAAGGTACACCTCCCTGTCTTCTTCCTTTTGAGACCCCTATACTTCCTGAATCCCACCCTTTTGGCCCTCACCTTCAATCTCTGCCACATCTTTAGAGAACCATAGTGGTTCCCTCTGTCTCTTTCCTTTGGTTATCATCCTAGTGCATTGGTTTGTTACCTCCCCTATGACTTCTTTTATGCGTTCCCACTGGGCTTCAACCCCTCCCTTCCTTCCTCACCAGTGCTTCCTGGATATCCCTCCCCATCTTATCAAAGTCTGCTCTCCTGAAATCTAAGACCCTAGCCTTTGTGTGACTTGACCATGTCCCTTTCCCCAAGCTGAACCACACTATGTGGTGGTTGCTGGACCCCAGTTGGCCCTCTACCGGACTTCTATGATTTCAAGAACTCTCCTGCTGATCTGTAAACATTCTCTGGCAGCATCGTTTTCAGCTCAGAGCGGAATAGCCAGGCAGTAGCCCATAGGCTCAGGCCTTCATTTGGATTCACACATTCTGGACAAATATGCCTTAACTTTACTGGCAATGGATTACAAATGTGCCCCAAACAGCATGTATCTATGTTTGTGGCTTCAGTTTTTGAAATCCTGGCTACTCCCTGGCTCTTTCTGTTTATTCTTACTTGCTCTGAGAAAGAGATACAAATGAAATTCCCACTTAAATGCACATTTTTTTCATATCCCGATTTTTTTTTTTTTTCATATTCATCCAATGTTAAATGTCTTAAGTGCACTACATGTAAGTGCACATTTCAGTTAAATGCACATTTCTTTTACTTTTCCTATTAATTTTCAGTCCAACTCAGCTTTTAAGTGTACAGTTTGTACAGTACCACCTTAAATAGTCCACCTTAAAGGGACAGTAAACATTGCAGGGGTCACTCAAATTGTAAAAGCCCATGAAATTATATTTCAAACAAGGCACTGGATTTCCTTGTAGATGTCTGGAGTCCTGAGATATGACTTTGGAATTAATCTGTAAATCAAAACATGGCAGCAGCCATTTTACAACAGGAAGTGATGTCACTGAGGGGCAAGCTGCATGTGGTTAATTACAACTTTCCCCTCAGTGACATCACTGTTGGTCTCATGATTCAATGAAATGGCTGCTGCCTTGTTTTGATTTACAGATGACTTAGATATTTGTAACTCAGGACTCCTGACACCTACAAGTAAGCCCATACCTCATTTGAAAGCTCTTTTTATAGGCTTTCATAATTTGAGTGAACCCTGCAGTGTTTACTGTCCCTTTAACATCTTAACTGCAGCCATGGTGCCATCTGGCATGGCGACAGTAAGAAATTTCAGTTTGTTAAAAGAAAAGACTGACTTTAGCCTTCATCCTACACTGAAACACACAAAGCAAAAGAAGATTACTGATTTTTATGTTGCTTTCGTAAGAAATGTTTTGCTACAGAGAACAACATTTCAGAGGTGTGTCACTGACTAGCCCAATGCAGGTCATGCATTCTTGGGCTCGTCCTTGACAGACCAATGATCATCCAAGCTAACTGTGACAGTGGTTCACAGTTTATGGCAGGAACCTTTGTGAAGTTGAAATGAATGAAGTGCTCCAGTGAGAGAGCACTTCATCTCTTTCATCCACATGAAGCCGTTGCTCCGTTTTCCTTGCATTGTTAACCAGTAGGCTGCCGACAGACTTAGAAGGAGCACATGTCAAACAGCAATCCCCCCCCCCCAACAACAGCAGCTGAGACACTTCATGGTGGCATAAATGCTGTCACCTGTGGCTGCGTGTCCCAGATGCCTGTGGTCATACTGTTCCCTCCCAAAGCACTTGGTGTGTCCCCCAGTCACCTTCCCAGCCACCCACTTACAACAGGAGAGGCAGAGAGACAGACATCGGAGAGAGAGCAAGCGACGACTTGACTGGAGCGAGAAAAAGAGAGAATGAGAGATGAGCAGAGTGTGGTCCAGGGAGTCAGGGTGACAGAGAGTGAGCGAGCAGAGAGTGAGCTGTCTCCTGTGTCACCACCACATACCTTAATTTTCCCATGATGGAACAGTTACTCTGTCTTCTCACTCGCTCTCAGCCGTTCCATCTGTGTGTGCTGAGTGGCCCGCAGTGACACTCATCTGTACCCCAGTGCAAAGGTTCCACTGAAGGGAGAGGAGTGCTATCATTTGCACAAAGCAGCAGTAACTTACAGTAGTCCAGTGTTTGTGTGATACTGGACAAAGTCCCCCTTCCTCCCTCCGCCCCCTCCCTCCCCACTGACCCAAGAACTTCGACATCGGAACAGTTAAAGGGAGTAAGTCTTGTCTTACTCCAGTGACCCAAGTCAATGGGTTGCTAGTGCGGTTGATGTCAGAGCTCAGGGAGAGACAGCAGCCGGACTTCAGTGCTCTGTCAGTTGCCATAGACTTCTGTTTTATTTGTCGTCATCTGTGTGTGTGTGTGTGTGTGTGTGTGTGTGAGAGAGAGAGAGACTGTGAGACAGAGATACTGCATTTGATTTATAGAAGCATGTCTCCCGTGGCTCTGTCTCTCTTTCTTTACACAACCGCGTGTGTAAATTGTGGCAGCTCTTCAGCAGCACTTGCACCCTCCAGTGTATAATCAGATGAGTGTTGCCTGTGCTGCACTGTGGTTTAGTCAGGAAAGTTGGTTTTGGGGGTACCTCCGACAGTGATCCATGGACAGAGAGAGAGAGAAACTGAGAGGGAGAATCTGGGGGAAAGTGCTGCTGTGTCCCATCTCTCTCTCTCTGTCTCTCACTCTTCTCTTTCTTCTCCCTCTCTCCAGTCTGTGTGTGTATTTCTGTACAGTATGCGTCTGTCTGTCTCTTTGTCTCCCCCTATACACACACACACACAGCAGCTCCTAAACAGCAAATAGAAGCAAGCAATGTTCGGCATTGACAAATGCTTGTTTTAAGTAGTACTGTGTTGTAGGACAGTGCAATAATGTCTTTTTAACTTGAGCGCCTGGTTTTAATAAAGCACATTACAGAAACAGTGACGTATGCCTGGAAGTGATTTTCTGGTTAAATGCACAGCCTGCTTAAGTGCATTAAAAACTTTTATCCGAGGGTGTGCACTTAAGACGGCTCCACTGTATTACTCCCTCTACGTTAATCTCTCCCTTCCTCTTCTTGCTTCCCACCTTCTCATACATTAGGCTGTCTTTTGTCTCTTAAATACAGGTTCTCCTCCCTCTGTATCTTTCCTGTCTCCTCTCCCTGCTTCCTCGTCCATTACTCTGTTCTATGGATTTTCATACCTTTTCTGTCATCACCTGCAAATCTTCCACAGGGCAAACAGCCTTTTCCTTCTGACTCCTGTCCCCTTCCTCTGCAAGAACATGTCTTCCTAGCTCTGTATTTTCCTATCTAACAGCTCCCTCAAGCATCTACCAAGGCTCCATTTTGCTTCCTCCTGCTGTTGCTTCAGACCTGGTTAGAGAGACCTTTTGGCATACCTCTCTTAGCTGAGGCACCAACTTTGCTTCCCAAAGGGCTTTGTTCCCCCCCCTAACAGTAATCCAGGTCAGTGCTTGGTTTAGCACCCTTTTCAATGCCACTGCCTATTTTGTATTTCCTTATTTTTCCTCCATGATTTATTGAGTTGGTACAAATGAATTTATTATATTTTAGTTTTCATGGTCTTACACTGTTCCTCTGTACAGTATTGAATTTAATCACACTGTTTTCGTCTGTACTTGTTTCTGCTGTCTGTTTGTTATGTCCTATTCACTCCCCTGGATCACAGCGATATAAGAGCCTCATCTCAGTGTGTCTTTCCTAGTTACTGCACCAATTTTAAATAAATTCATGAATAAATAAATTAAAGCATGCAGTTAAAGGAGTACTGATATAATGTATAGGTGCTTTGTTCATATATCAAAATACGAATGTTTTATTGTTTATCGACACATTTCTTGTATTACAGTTTACAGTTACCTGCCAGAGGAAGAAGTGGCACTGCGGACAGTGGGCAGCTTCAAGAGGGGGTGGGATAGGGCCGGGGGGTGCAAAACAGTGGAGAGGTCGGAAGTGGGTGGCACTAATTTAGAAGGGGAAGCAAGGGGAGGGGGCAGCTGCAGTTCAAAAAAACAGCGTGCTGCACGCTCAAGCAGATTACTGTAGATAGGCAGAATGGCCTGCATCTGTTGTATTGATGTATTATAATCGCATATCAATATTGCTCTAACTCCAGGTGTCCTTAACAAAAGTTTCAGTTCCTAGTGGTTCCAAAGTTAGCTCTCTCCGAAGATACTTTCTTCAGAAGGAGCTAGCTCTGGAACCAGAGGTGCAAGGAACTGAATTTTTTTAAATGAAAACTTGTAGCTATGACATTATTGATATTATGTATAGTTTTAGTGTTCATGTATCAATATATGAGAGTTTTGTCATTACCATTTATCAATACATCAGTTTTTAACTATTGATAAAGCTCTATGTAAATGCATGAATGCTGTATTACTATCACAAATCAATATTACTCTGGCTCCAAGCTGCCATGTAACAAAATAATTAAGCCTCTATCCCTGATGGTTCCAAAGTTAACTCTTTTTAAAGATAATTTATTTGAAAGATGATAACTCTGAAACCAGAGGGGCTAGGAACTTAATTGTATTTTTTAATAAATGCGTTTAATTAGAACAGTATTGACATGGAGACAATGTATCCGAAAGTGTTAAGGCCCCAAGCTGTGAAACTAAGGACCCAATAGACCTGGGTTTAAAATACACATCTGCCATTCACATACGCTGTGAGCCTGAGCAACTCACTTAACATCCCTGTGATCTCAGAATGCTCCTGAGAAAAAGGTTCTGCTCAGTGTGCCTTTCCTGGACCAAATTCTAAAATAATAAAAATTAAGAAATTTATGATGTTCTAAGAGGGAAAATTATTTTCAAAACTTGTTCAAATTTGATTTATTTTTTGTGATAATACAGCATATTAAATACAGGTACATGTCAACTCGCTCCCGATATTTTGCTGCGCAACGATTCGCTCCCGACAGTATGCTCCGACTACTATTAGCCCCCACACCAACTCGCCCCCGAGTCAGTTCACTGCCAGACCACAGTACGAACAGAAACGAACAGTCAGTGTTGAAGTGCAGTACTCTTTTTGATCACTGGCTAATGACTTGCCAAACATACAGTCAGTGATTGGCTATGTAGCACAACATTTCGGTTTAACTCACAGAGAAAAAAAAATGAGATCCCTGCCTAGATCCATGCCTTGATCGAAATCGAGCATGGTTGCTATGGTTACAAAGGCGCCACTACATTGTGGACTTCCTGTGGCTTCCTTTTACTGCACTTAATCAAACTCTTTTCAAGTTGCACATCTGGTGCTTTGGACGAGGGATTGGCTGAATGGTAAGATATTATACCTTTCTATTTAATAATTGTCTTTACTGCTGAAAAACTATTGTTTGTATCTGGCTGGTATATTGAATGCTGCTTGTCGCAGGGGTGATTTATCTGGCAATGGTATATTGAATGTAAATACGTCTGTTTTGAGTTTGAGAGAACCATAGCTATGCACTGGTGAGTCTCTTGACAATCTGGCTGGTATATTGAATGCTGCTTACAGGGAGCGGGAGCGAATTGTCGCAGGGGTGATTTATCATAGGAGCTAATCGTCACCGGAGCGAACTGACAGGAGCGTGTTGTCGGGGGGTGAATTGGCGGGAGTGAGTTGTTGTATTCCCATTAAATACATCCATATTTAATGCCTCTGAAAGTGTAACACACATCTCACTAATTATCCTTACTACCTCTAAACTTCAGCATTGGAAGATAAGAAAATGCTGTAGGGGCATGGATGTGATTCAGTATTCACACTCTGGTAGTTCCACTGGAATGGTCTGATTGGCTAGGCATCTTTAAGCTAAGCTACTTTCACCACCCTGGTGGTATATCCCCCGACTCTGCCCTGTCATGTCAGAGCTTTCATTCCATTGGAAGAACAAGTCACTTTCTTCATGGCTTCCACTTAGGTTTTAGTGCGCCATAGGCAGACTGTGTCTTTGAAGTGTTTTTGATTTAATTACCTTATTGACTCAGTTCCTTTGACTCCCTTCGTTGATCTACGATGGAGCAACAGAAGCTGGGGTTCCAGTTCTGCATTTGGTGTTGGCAGATGATGTCAGTCACCGAACATCACAACACGTGTGTACTCTCTAGGTGGGCAACACGATGTGGCCGCATGCAGCCTTTGCTTAAGCATGCTTCCAGAGTCCCTCAAGGACAGGAAGATCTGTCTCTCACTGAGTTGGCCTTCGGAACAGGATCCAAAGGACCACCCTAAGGGTTGCAAGAAGGCCTTGGCTGTGGTCGGGTCAGCTCAGCATCTTGCAGCCCTTGAAATGGAAGCGGCAGCAGCTGTTGCAGGCTTCACTTCAGTCTCAGCATGATACCCAGCTGGGGACAGCATCTGAGGGTCATTCACTGGAGGATTCTGGGATGTGTGTTTGGCCCTCCAGACCCTGGGGGAGAGCCCTGCCCACTGCTATGGTAAGAAGCACAAGCGCCACTGGCACTGATTGTGGGACCGAGAGAGATCACGGTCCTCCCAGTCCCTTGACCTGCAGACCGCTTGGTAGCTGTTGAGCGCTCCTCGTTTGAGGGGCAGCTTGGGAAGGTCATGGCCTCTTCGATCCCTTCAAGCCAGTTGACTTTGACTCTGGTTGAACAGGCTGCCGAGGTATTTCTTTAGTTTGTTGACTCTGTCGGACGAGGTTGAGGATCTGACATCGCAGACCCCATTGCTTCCAGTCTTCACGCAGGAGGATGTGATCTGGTTGGTGTTTCTGTCTGGTCCTTGGTGGGAGTCGCCTCCACTGGTAGTTGAGCCTTCCATGCCCATGCTGCTTAACGTGGGCAGCATGTGGTTTACCACAGTCAGCTGAGAGGCTCTCCTTGCCATTGACCAGCCAGTTAACATTCTAATTCACAGCTGGGATCTTGACTGTGGCATTCCCACTCTCGATACCACTCTGCTGGGAGGATCACCGTCAGCGTTCTTCTACCACCTTATCCTTGGATGAGGAGAGGCACTATCGCAAGCTGCAATGGTGCGAGGAGGAGCTCATCTGGCAACAATGGGCCATTGCAGTGCAGGGTAGGGCTCTACCCACTGGAAGTCTCGTCACCTGGCTGACACCTGTGGCACCCCACCAGTCCACATCACACAGGTCTCCCCTGCACCTGCTTCTTCACCTGTTTGGGTGGAGCCACCACCACCCCAGCTGATGGTGGCTACTCCGACCAAGGAGGCCCAAACGGCCACTGGCTTGCCAGGCTGGCTGTTGGTGAGGATCACCCCAGGAGAGGACACCCAGGTGGTCCCTGGCAAAAAAATGATCAAGGGTCCATTTTTGAGGCATCCTCGAACAACTGAGATCATGAGTCAATGACGTCCTCTGGAATCCCCCTCCTTGACCAGAGGTTGGTTGTGGAGCTGACCACTGAGCATGGCCCGGTGTCCTTCAGGGCACTTCTCCAGCTCATCTGAGATTCCATGTCTGCCCTGCTTGAGCCAGTCCGAAGAGGGCCAAGTGTCACCTTATGGAGGTTTTGTACAGGGACGAATTCCCAGTGGTTGCTTTCCCTGTGGCTGAGGCCACTTTAGGACAGGCCCTGGAGCTTTGGCAGCATCCAGCATTCTGCCTGGTACCCTCTGCTTGTATGAACCGCAAGTACTGTGAGCCTGATTGGTGTCTTTCCTGTCTCCACCAGTCGGGAAATTAGTTCCTGTTGTGGGCAGGACTGAGAGTGGAGTGGAGTGGAATATGTTTTGAAAGCTCCACTCATGGCAATAGCTGATCGCCAGCTCATAAGGACTGTTGTGGCAGCCGGACTCTACTCTGTTGAGTGGCAACTTGGACATTGAGATGTTTGTGCCAGGAACTGTACCGTGAGCATGCTTGGTGCCCTTCTTGTCTCACCAATCGGGAAAAGAGTTCCTGTTGTGGGTGGATGTGAGTGGTACTGTTTCTGTGGCTTAGGCCTACTTGTCCTCCACTGTGATCCTCCACCTAAAGGACTGAGCTTAAGTGCGGCACACTAGTGGCGACAGTGTGGGGCAGCAGTCGGCAGGACACAGTGCACCCCTTGTGTGCCACCCTTGACCACACCACATTTTTAATTTTAGGTTTTAAAGCAGCAGTACTAGATAAAAACAACTCGGATCTTTTGCAACAGTTTGTTCCCTGTGCGCTGTCGAGCACTTACCTGGTAATCTTTCTTGTTTTCACTGTACTGTTACCCCTTAATTTGCTCCGTTTTTCTTTGTTTTTCTTTACATTTCTCCCACCCGCCATGTTGAACTGGAAACCTCTGCTGCCAACCACAGATGCACATGACTCTCAGTGCTACACAGAGACAGCGGGAACAAGCAGCACAGGATCCCACGGAAGTAAATAAAAGATGTGATGTGACGTGAGGGGCGAGCTCCGCTGCAAATTAGGCACCAGCCATATTTTCTGAGAATCTACAACAATGGAAATAAATTTTAAATATCTAAAAAAACTAAAGATTGCCAGAAAAAATATTTATAGATATGGGAACTGGAACTATGGCTGCATGCATCCAGCCAAAAAGCAGAATTTTGATAATCACTTACTGATTATCTGGTACTGCTGCTTAAAGTGTATTAAAATCATAAGGTAAAGGGTAAAGAGTAGCCCAAAACAGGGAACGGGAGAAACACCTTGTCTAGGGCAGGTGTACAAGGGGAATAACAGATAACAATAGGGGAAAAATCAGTAACAAACTATTGCAGGGGTGGCCAGCCTGTAGCTCGTGAGCCACATGTTGCTCTTGAAGCAGTCTGATGTGGCTCTCAAGGGGTTTGTCAATTACGTGTCAAGTATGTGTGACGGTCTTTTAAATCTGAGAAAAGTCAAAGTACAGGAGCTGAAAAGTGCCCTGAGGGCTCAACAAGCTACTTTTACTAAGCCTGCAAGCAAATCTAAAGCTTCAGAGCTGCTATGAATAATTATTTTACAATTACAACTATTTTTAAAAAATACTGTAACTTAATAAAATACTATTATTGATGATTTACTATGACTATGTTGTTATTTTAACTCCTAAATATGGGTATGGAAAGGGCCGTACGTTGGGTATGGTATGGGCCACATGTTGTTGTGGCTCACATCTCACTCAGAAATTTAAATGTGGCTCATGACCCTGAAACGGTTGGACACCTCTGCGTTTTTGGGGATAAAGGTATATAAGGGATGAATGGAAAGTAAAGGGTAGGTCAAATCTGGGAATAGAAACAACACTCTATATAGAGTACATGTTCAAAGGGCATAACAAGTAACAAAAGGGGAAAAACTAGTAACACTCTATCAGGGTAAAGCTACATAAGAATTTCCAAGTATCGAAGGGATGTGTAGGAATTGGGAATGCTGGGAATAGTGCAGTGAAGTGGCTGTGGGGCAGCAGTTTTCAGAGAGAACTTCTGGAGACTGTGGTGCTGCCCCATCTGCATGCACCTCTCTGGGTTGATGAAGGAAGTTGCTAGACTCCAGGCTGAGTTGGCTAGGATACAGGTAACCTTTTCCCCCATGCAGGTGCCACCAACTCTGACACTGTTACCACAGAGAGTGCCTAGGAGGAGGAGCGGCTGGACTGTTGTGGGCTCTGGAAGGATGGGGATTGTGGGTCAGAGGCGCATTCCTCAACAGGTACCACTGCGTAATTCCTGTATCACTCTATTGCAGGATGGGGCTGAGGGAGACCTTAAGAAATCTAATAGAGGACCCTGGAGAAAGAGAAAGCAGCTTCTAGTGGGTGATTCAGTTGTGAGGGGGATAGATCTGGGAAGAGGAAACGGGGGGAACAGAGGTTAGGTACTTATGAGGCACCATGGCCGGGAGAGTTGGGAAGTCAGTCCTGAGGAGGAGGATCACTAAGGCAGCAGGAAGGAAGACAGAGCTGGATACCATTGTCTACCTGGGGACTAATGTCCTGGCTAGGGATGGGGCTGGGATATTGCAGGAGGAGTTTATGGGCCTAGGGAGTGATCCTAGGTGGGTAGCACATTCAGTGGCTTTCACTGAAGTGCTGCCTGTCTACAGTGGTGGGGGAGGAGAGGGATGTCTGCACCAGGAGTTTCAACTCATGCTGAAAGAAGGGTGCACAGAGGAGCAGTTTGGCTACATTGGGGACTGGGGATCAGCCTGGAGGGATAAGGGCCTTTACAGGGGTGATGGCCTGCATTCATCCAGGAGGGGAACCACAGTTCTTATTGGAAGGCTTAAATTTTACTTCAGTGAACATTTAAACTAGCCGAGGGGGTGTCTGACAAAATTGAGGAGTCAGTAAATGCCCCTTCACAGGTTAAAGTAGGAAGAAGGGAGAGAAGTGCTTCAGGATGCAAATTAATGAAGGAAGCAGAGTGCTAGAAGTGAAGGGTAATGGAAATACAAGCAAAATATAACAGCGGGGGAAGAGGGAGGGTAAAAAAGAAAAAAGTGAGGGAATAATCAGAGAGGTAACCAGATCTAGAAGGCAATGTGTACAAATGCTAGAAGTCTAGGAAATAAGATTCCGGACCTAAAGGCCATCATAGTGTGTCCATTACCAAGTCATGGTACACTGAAAACTATGACTGTGACATGGCCAAACCAGGTAGACACTCTTCAGGAAGGACAGGGTGGAAAGAAAAGGAGGGTGTGTGTTGCTTTATGTGAAGGAGAACATAAAAGCGATAGAGATACAGGGAAAACAGGGGGGGAGCAGAGGTCCTGCTGGTCACCCTGGAGAAGGGGAATGGAGCCACTATTCACATTAGTGTGATCCACAGACTTCCAGCACAGAGGAGGAGTTTGATAAAGTACTGGGGGAAACCATTGGCAAGATGGCAGAAAAGGGGAAGATGCTGCTTGTGGGGGACTTCAGTCTGCCGTGTATAGTCTACAGCCTCACAGCTGCAGCTTCATCTAGAAGCAGAGACATCCTGGACTTTATAGAGGGGACATGCTGGTCACCCTGGAGAAGGGGAATGGAGCCACTTTAACCAATTTAAAGATAGAAGGAGTGTGGTTCAGGGGCAATGTGAGGAAGTATTATTTCACAGAGAGGGTAGTGGATGCATAGAACAGCCTTCCTGAGGAGGTTGTGGGGTCTAAAACTGTGGGAGAATTCAAGAATGCATAGGACAGACATAAGGCAATTCTTGTGGGGGGTAGGAAGAAATAGGCTGTTAGTTAACTAGGATCTGCGGCCTATCCTGTAGGTAGGGAAATGGTCAGACTAGATGGGCCAAGTGGTCCTTATCTGCTGTCAAAGTCTATGTTTCTATGTTTCTATCTGCTTTATCGAGTCTGAATGACCAGTAGGAAGGTCCTCACACCCAATCACTTTTGGTTTGTTTCAGCTGGTAAGAGCCTTGCATCCATGTTTCTTGCAAAAAATATTATCCACCCACTCCAGGTGTAACACTGAAAATAATCCCATCCTCTTATGTGAATTCCTAATGCTACAAGCATTAAGAGACGTGAGGTGAAACGTTTCCATGGTGAGGTGTCAAACGTCTCCAGAACTCATGCATGATATCCCTTATTTTCGAGACAGGGTTGCTGAAGTTGTGTGTTTCTTTTTCTTCCTTCCATCCTGTTCATCAGGTAAGAGCAAGGAATGTGTTGAAGTATCGGATTCCAATCTAAATTACAAACTTCTAGGAAAACATAAACTGAACTTACATGCTCAAATGGGCAGACTGGGTGGGCCATAGGCCCTTATCTGCCGACACTGTCTATGTCTATCTATGTATCTATTCCTCAGGCAACTAATCAGTGAAAGCACTCATGATGGCAATATCAGACCTGGTACTTACTAACAGGGACACTGTTGCAGACATCAAAGTGCAAGGCCACTTGGGGACCAATGATCACTCTAAGTGTGTTTCACTATAAGGAGAGCTGCAGAGTCGAAACACTCAATGGCGAGGGACCTGGACTTCAGGAGGGCAGATTTTATAAAGATGGCTGAATGTCTCAGGGATGACCTAGCAGGGGAGATGACCTGGTTGGGGTGGGAGGAACAGTGGGCAAAGCTAAAATGGGGCAGAGTGAAGGAAACAAACCTCTGTGTCAAACAAGTGAGTAAAAGTGGGAGGAAAGACTGTTGTGGTTCTCAAAAGAGATGGCTGAACAGTTAAAGGCTATAAGGGTGGCATTCAGAAAATATAAGTAGATGCAGCAGGAGGAGGATAGGGAGGTGTATCAGGAGAAACAGAAAGAAGCAGGGAAGGCATTAAGGACCGTGGACACACAAACTAAAGAGAGAGAATATCTCAAGCAGTAATGAAAGGGGACAAGACATTTTTTATGTATGTAAGTGAAAAGAGGAAGACGTGGGGAGGAATTGTAAGGTTAAAAAGGAATGGGGGGAACAGTGCAGAGGGGGACCATGAAAAGGCAGACATCGTGTAGGCCCGGTGGTGCTGAGGGTTGAGGCGCTGGACACCACATCTCGCACCACGCTGGCCGGGGGGGGGGAAGAGGAGAGGATTGAGCATCCAGAGGACAGCTCTCCTCTCCTCTCCTGGGGAGGGTTAGGTATATGAGCCGCTGCACTACTGGCTCCTGGTTGTGGCTGGGGGATGGTGTGCAATGGCTCCAGTACATGGGGTCGGCAGGGCAAGATGCCGGATGTTCAGCTTGCGGAAGCATGTGCTGCAACATCCTAGGCGTCATAGCACACTCTCACCGATGAGAAACGGGAAGAAGACAACAACTTAAAAATAAAGAACAATCCTCCAGCATGCATGAAGCCTAGGCCTGCAGGCGACACACCAGACACATCCAGATTCTCCCTCACAACCCGGCTCACAAGGAACTCCCCAGTATGCAGGTAAGTACCCACTGAGTTAGAGATCTGGGCTGCATGCCGGTAAGGGGGGTTAAGAATGGGGTGCTGTGGCCAGTGGGGTGCTGGTGGACATCAGAGGTGGAGAACAGGGGAATCCATAGAGGGCAAAAAACAGCAGAGGAGGTAGTACTAGAAAGAACAAATAATAAAAAAAAAGAAAAGGCAGATATCGTGAACAGATACTTCTGTTAAGTGTTCACAGTGGAAGGGATGGGGGAGACCACAGAAGAGTAACAGTAGCTCTGAAGGGAGGGAGGTGGACACTGGTCCTTTTACAGAAGAGAGAGAGTTCTAAAGGGACTGTCTAATCTGAAAGTGGAAAAAGCAGTGGGACCAGACAGGGTGCATACAAGGGTATTGAGGGAGCTCTGGGAGGTACTGGCTGTAGCTCTGACAGTCCTGTTTAACAGGTAATTGGAAACAGGAGTGGTTCCAGAGAACTGTAGGGAGGTAGATGTAGTCCCACTTCACAGAAGTGGTAGCGGGGAGGAGGCTGGTAATTATAGGCCAATCAGCGTGACATTGGTGATGGGAAAGTTAATGGAATCATTGCTGAAGGAGAGGATAGCGAAGTATCTTGAATGTAATGGGTTACAAGACTCAAGACAACATGGATTCACAGGTGGGAGGTCATGTCAAACAGATGTGATAGATTTCTTTGATTGAGTGACCAAGGAATTAGATCAGAGTGGAGTGGTGGATGCCGCCTACCTAGATTTTAGTAAGGCATTCAACACCATTCCACATAGGAGACTATTAAGCAAGCTGAGTAGCTTAGGAGTGGGTCCAAATGTGGTAAACTGGATAAGAAATTGGTAAGAAGATAAGCAACAGTGGGTGGTGGTAAATGGAGTTCACTCTGAGGAAGGGAGGATGACCAGCGGGGTACCTCATGGATCAGTGTTGGGACCAGTCCTCTTTAATGTCTGTATGGATGGCCTTGCAGATGAGCTAGATTGGAAGGTCTGCGTCTCTGTGGATGACACCAAAATCTACAATAGGGTGGACACTCCGGGGGTGTGAGTGTGTGTGGAAAAAATGAGCAGAGGCCTGTGAAAACTCAAGAAGTGGTCAAGGGTGACATAGCTGGGTTTCAGTGTGAACAAGTGCAAAATAATCCACTTGGGGCACAAAAACCCAAGGGCAGAGTACAGAATAGGGAGAGTGTTATTGACAACCACCACACAGGAAAGAGACCAGGGAGTAATAATTTCTGATGCTCTAATGGTGGCCAGGCAGTGCGACAAGGCAGTTGGGAGGGCTAGTGGGATGCTTGGGTGCATAGGGAGAGGTGTCACCAGCAGAAGGAGGGATGTGGTGATGCCTTTGTTTAAATCACTGGTACAACCTCACCTAGAATACTCTGTACAGTTCTGGAGGCCACATCTCCAGAAGAAGATCGACAGAGTGGAGGTGGTCCAGAGGCTGGCAACTAAAATAATGTGGGGTCTACATCAAAAGCCCTATGAGGAGAGACTAAGGGAACTCAATATGTACACACTGGTGGGGGGGATATGATGGAGATCTTTAAATACCTCAAGTGGGTAAATAAGGTACAGAAGGAAAGTATTTTTCAGGAAAAAGGGTGCACAAAAACAAGGGGGCATGCTGTGAAGTTGGAGGGGGGTAGTTTCAGGAGAGATGTGAGGAAGTACTTCTCAGAAAGAGTGGTGGATTCCTGAAATAGCATACCAACTGAGGTGGTGGGGGTGAAAACAGTGGTGGGGTTCAAGAATGCATAAGATAGGCATAAAGGAATCTTAGTGGAAAGGAATGGGGAGAGGGAGAAAGAGACAAAGATCAGGTAGTGTCTACGGTGATACTGCAGGTAGTGAAAAATGGGCAGCCTAGGTGGGCCGAGCAGTCCTTATCTGCCACCCAATTCTACGTTTCTGCGTTTGTAGGTCTCTATTATGTCCCCTTTGTCTACTGTCTTCCAGGGTGTACATGTTGAGATCCCTCAGTCTCTTTTCGTAGCGCTTCTTATACAACCCCCGCATCATTATAGTTGCCCTCCTGTGGACTGCCTCCACCCTGTCTGTGTCCTTTCTGAGGTACATCCTCCCAAACTGGACACAGTACTCCAGGTGGGATCTCACCAGCCAGTGATACAGTGGCAACACCACCTCCCTCCTCTTGCTGGAAATGCCCCTCCCTTGGCACCCCAGCATCCCACTAGCACCCCTGCCCAGTGCTTTGTCATGCTGCCTTTCCACTTTGAGGTCATCAGATAAGATAACCCCAAGGTCCCTTTACTGTCTGTCAGTGCCTGCCCTTCTGGATTCCTATACCCTAGGTGGATGATTTTGCATTTTTTGGCATGGTACCACAGCTTGAGAAAGGGTACACCCACAGTGCCTCCAGTTGTTTGGGTGGTGAACTGTGGGGAAATTCAGGGCATAAAGAAACAATAACAAATAACTCTTCCTCACTCTTCATTTTAACCATTAATAGGGTCTTACTAGACCAGAAGGATTATTACAAATAACTCCAGGTATGTCCCTTGCCTATAATAAGAATATTGTCTATATCCTTTCCATAATATGTATTATAGTAGGCAAATTGTGTAAGCCTAAACAGCATCTTGATGGATATGCCAAGATAGAAAGGATAGTTCCTTCAGTCAGTCAGATTATGGTGATATTGTTTATCGATCTGCATCTAAAACTGTTAAAAAACTGGACATGCTTTATGAAAACTGTTCATCCATATTGATTTGCCCGCACCATACTTATCTCTGTACATGTTTTAATCAATTCAGTGGTTAAGCCCTGCAGATAAAAGAAGCCTTTACTAGTTCATCTTCCTACACAAATGCACTTTCAGAATGCTCCTGGGTTACCTCCAACATTGCTTCATTGCTGCAGAATAGAATTACTTGTTACAGTTCTCTGGAGTTGACATCTACAAAGTACCCAAAGTCAGGAAAGGTCATGGCAAGCACACGTCTACCTTTCTTGCTGCTGACACCTAGAACAAACTGCCAAATTACCTGCGTTCTGAATTCACTACCCATTCCGTAAATACCATTTCTTGAGCCATATCTCAAAGAACCCTGCAACTCTTTCTTGCATTAACATTCACTTAATTGAATTGTATGCCCCCTTTTACTGTAGGTAGCTATAAATATATCTGCATGTGTTTGTATTTATACTGGTACCAAAAGACATAGACTGCAGTATTTATGAGGTTGTAAGTTATAAACAGTTGAGAGTGGCTGTTCCTTATAGATCTTCTGTACTATTGAACTGGCTAATTAAAATGCTATTTATATCTTACAGTATATATACAGTAGCTACAAAGAATATTGCTTTCAGTGACAAGTAGCACAATTTTATTATAACGATGATAGTACAGTGGTGGGGGTTTATGAGGTGATAACCATATGTGTGACTAAATAAACTTCAAGGCCACTATCTGACATGTTTTTGAAGTCCCAGTTATGGTTGTTACAGCGTTTAACTCCCATCAATGAAGCTGTTACAGGTATTATACTTCAAATATTTATTTTTTCAGCACTTTCTTCCATTGTCTTTTATTGACCACTCACCTGACCCTTCTGTCACTGCCAGCAGCTACTCCCAGCCTGCAGAGCCACCCTGACCAGTAATCCTGGTAATTCTGGGCAACCCGCACCACACTGGGATGTTCCTCTTTGGGGTTCCCCTCCCAAAGTGGGATCCACCTTCTGCTCCATGGCAGTAGTTCCCTACCTAAATGATCATCCCAGAAGACATCATCTCAGAGCTAGCCAGGGTCAGTAGGGAGATGGCCTGGTTGTGGGAGGACATTATCTGGCAGGTGGTGCTTATTTTCCCAGCAGTCCATGAGGAGCTGCAGTGCAATGGCACTCATGGTTTACATGTGTGCACTTCCACACACAGCATGTCAGTGTCTGTTACTCCTTCTCCTATTCTGGGCTCCCAGTTGTCTTACCCTTAGCCACTGCTGGAGATCAGGCTAGCGTGCGAGGGGGAGAGCTGTTCCTTGTGCACTCCATCTTCCTTCTCCCCTGGCTGAACTGCCAGTGTTCCAGGTACATTCCCAAGCCCAGTTTGTCAGCATCACAAGTGGAAGCCCCACTGCAACACCAGTGGCTGACATAAAAAATCTACTTTAATTAGAAACAAAATTCGGAGAAATATTTTGAGACGTTAAAATGAGTTCCTGTACAGGTTAGTGACAGAATGTGGATAGTGAAGAGCAATGTGTAGGTTTTAGCCAGTCAGAATGCAGGGATTAGTAAGAAGTCCATTTGCTGAGTCTACTCTCTGGTTAAGGCAGAATAATGGGACAGTAGTTCTATATTCTGATTGGCTGAAGGGAGACATGGTCAGTGTAACTGTAGATATACCACACTAGTGGAAAGTAATTCCACCAGTTAGTATCACTTAGCGTTTCACCTTATCTACTGTGACAAATACATGCTATGTGGTATACAGTCCCAGTGTTACTTCCACAGTAGCTCTGCCATAATGATGCACAAAGCCCGTGGTAAGCAGGAAGTCCCACAAAAGAAACTTATTTTGCTGTTGCAGACTGATATGCAGCATCATTCTAGAATCTAAAGATATCATGATATACTGATATCACAATATACCATAGTATCGGAAATCATGATAGGGATACTGTGGGCAATTTCCAATACTGTGATCATCACAGTTCATAGTATGCCATTAAAATAGTTTTGTGTGTTTTTAGGGAAGTCTGACCCTTTAGCACCAAATGCTCCAACATAAAAGCTCAAGATTTTTTTTTTTTGCACAAAAACAGCTGCTTCCATAAATATTGCAGTATTGTTATGGGATGGTTATCATACTGTTAAATTTCATTCACACAGTAGAGGACTTCCAGTACATTCTAAATCTGTTGGCAGCCCAATCAGGAAGCACAGTGCAGCTCTCTTAGGGAGGAGAAAAAACAACTTCCTGCTCTGCAGACCACTCTGCCAGGAGTTTTCAGAGCTGAAGCTATTGGGAATGCTCTACTGTCTGTTCTCTCACGACAACATCCAAGAAACCTGTGAAGACTTGCATCACGCTGATGCAGTCAGCGATCATTAAAAAGGTCAACCAGGGCCATGCTTAAAAAATAATATGAAGGAGTGCATTTATTAACTTTTAATTTCATTTATTTATAGTTTTTGATGCAGAACAGTACACTGTGCTGTTACAGCCAATTTACAGGTGTACCCTGGAAGGTAGGCTGTGTTGATCTGTTTTATTGACAATAAGAATGTTGCCCAGGATGGCAGGGAAATTCCCACCTCCTGAGGAACAACTGTTCGATTGAAAGTGCCGGAGCGTTGGTTGCCGTCCTTTTGCGTACTCCACATTTGTGATTGAATTGTCACTGCTTCACTGCTAACTTTGTCATCAGCACTTCTTTCACCATGGTGTTTGTTATGTTCTCAGTGCAGTTTTTTTAAAACTGCTACTACACAGTGCAACGCTGCACCAGGTGCCTTTTCTCTATTTCCACAAGAGGGAAATAGCCCTACTCTAACAATAAGTGCTATGGGATCTTTAAATTTACACTTGGCCACCACAAATATGCAGAAGGCACCTTGAGTTAATGTCTCTTCTGAAGGATGGCACCTCGGCAGTGCAGGGTCCTCTGGTGCTGCACTGTAGAGTCAGTATTGGGTTTTAGCTCAAGTTCCTGGTGTGGGACCAGAATCCAGAACCTTTCAATCTTTAGACAAAAACAATTAGTATTAAAGTTGCTGTGTTCAGTTATGGATCACACATGTTTTAATGGAGTTTTAAAGGGGTCTGAACTTGGATGCTGTTGCTTAACACTGGGTCTGCAGTCTGTAGCAGATCTCATCCTGTAACTCGTATTGCGGGAAAAAGCAATCTGTTTGCCATTCTGCCATTTATTGGTCCCTGGGTGGTAAAAATAATGTTAATAACAAAGCGACAATGTGTAAACAGGTATTGGTTATAATGTCAAGTCTGCCAGAATAAAAAAAATTGTGATATATGGTAGGTGTAACATTCTGAATTTAGCATTTAATATTTGATTGTGTTGTCTTATGAAATTTAAACCATTTTCATTTCCATAATAGTATTTATTTATTGTTTAGTTTTTTGTTTTATTTTTTAACTAGGAGAAGTGCACGGAGATGTTGCTAACCGAGACACAGTCTCATTTGCAGTAAGGTCCTGGAAACAAGCAGAGAGCTGCACAGATTATATAGAATTCAAACATATACAACATATTCAGAACACAGTGACGGTCAGTGGGTAATGACAGCATTAGTGATGCCTGTCTGACTTCATAGTACTGGATAGTTAGATGAATCTGTGTATCCTTAACCTTGCACATCTCATTAACCACTGTCCAGTATCCACATTGTTGTCTGAACCCCTTAGACATACAAATCCAATGACTTGCCAAGATAAAGAGAAGGGAGTATGATATACCCTTCAGGAGAGATTGCAACATGGGAGAGCCCTCCACTTTTACATAGAGAAAATATGACCCGTGACACACTTTATGTTACCACTGGCTTTTAAATTATCACAGGGCTTTAGATTGCATATACTGTATATAGGCTCAAGGGCATCCATTTAAAGGTTTTCATTAAAAGTAAATGGAGTTATCCAATTAATCTCGAACCATTATTTGCTGCTGATTGTGTCATCAACCCTCAAACTTTACTGGTTTGTGACATTATTCCTCCTATAATTACTGCCTGGGGAATTACTCACATATTTTAGCAAAAAGCAGGCTATAGTGTATTTTATAGGTGTGAACTACAGGTCAGGTTTGTCCTCTCCGACCCAGTGTGACAGATTTATTGCTAAGAAATCAGATTCTGTTTTTTACAGCAGCATAGAAAGTAGTATTGTGTAACAGTTTTTTTTAGCATGTATACAGATGTATTATTTAAAAAAAAGTCTTTGATACCAGCTCCCTGGCACTGAGTGGTAGGAGGACTACTTGGCACACCGATGACTCGGGTTCCTACCTCAAGACAGGGATGCCAGAAGCAGAGGTTGACAGGGAAGGATCAGTTTTATTTAGTTTTTGTTCACCAGGAAAGGAGGGCTAGACAATACTGCCTATTTTCAGTCTCATCCCACGGGAGGGGAGTATACATAGATACATAGACAGTGTCGGCAGATAAGGGCCTATGGCCCACCTAGTCTGCCCATTTCAGTTTGTAACTTCGGTTTATGTTTTCCAAGAACTCTGTTGCCCCTTACCCCTGACTTCCAGAATTCCTTTATGTCTATCCCAAGCATTCTTAAATCCCGTGATTGTTTCAGCCCCCACCACTTCCTCAGGCAGGGTGTTCCACTTGTCCATCATACAGATGCAAACCAATTGAACCAGATTAAGCTGTGCGTGATATTTTAGTGAATGGTGGGAATTTGGCCAAGACATGCGGCAAATTCCCCTATTCTTCTTTGAGAAGTGCCTTGGTATCTTTGATATCCACCTAAACAACCACCAGGAAAGGCATACAGGACCTAGGTTTAACATCTCAGCTGAAAGATGGCATACTTTGATGATACAGCATCCCCTTAGCACTGCGCTTGGGTGCCAGCGTTTATGATAAGAGCCCAATCCTGGTGTGGAACTAGAGCCCATGACCTTCTGGCGAATGTGCTACCAACTGAGCCACACTGACCTACAGAATCTCAAGCATAAGATCATATGATTTCTTCCTGGGGGGTGGCTGTACTGCATGTTACCTCAGTGTCTGATCACATGATTTCCTCTGGGGGGGGAGTGGCTCTGCTGCACATTGCCTCAGCATCTGATCATATGATTTCCTCTGGAAGGGGTGGGTCTGCTGCACCTTGCCTCAGCGTCTGATGATATGATTTCCTCTTGTGGGGTAGCTCTGTTGCATGTTACCTCGTGTCTGATCATATGATTTCCTCTGGGGGGGTGGCTCTGCTGCACGTTGCCTCCCAGCATTAGGTGGAGGATGCATGAAGAGGAAGATAATGTAGATAGGTGGTATGAAGGGGAATTGTTGCTCCTCAGAGGGATCTGTGTCTCTAGGGAGGGGAATGATGAATGTATCTGGTGTTTGATAACAGCTGCCTACTTCCCCACCTATGCCACTGGGTTTGTGCCGACCAGGGCCGTCCTGCTCTGACATCCCAGACTTCCTCCTGATCACACGGTACTTCCCTTCTTCCTCCACATAACCTCAAGTGTGTGGAGAAAGGGGGCTGCAGTAACTATAGATACAGAGTTAGGGGCTGGTGTGAACACTTGTTGGAGATCTGTAGTGGAAGAAGTCTGAGACACAGTAATTGTGGTGGGAGGCTTGTAGAAGATTTGGTTTGCTGGCCAAGGCACCTAGCTTCACCTGAGCTCTTTCCTTCTAAGACTGCTTGAAAGGCAGAGTAGAGAGAAACTTACCAGAGCAAGGGAGAAGGATTAAGACTTAGTTTGGCTAAGCAGATTTACTGTGTGGTGGTGTTTTTATTTTTTACTCAGGGATTGCTACTGTTGTTGCTAACATTTCATTGCTTTATTTTCTCTGATTCAAATTGTTGTTGCTGGTATACCTTCTTCTGCATTATTACAAGGTGTGCCTACAGGTGTGTGCTAACAGATTACTGCTGTAATCTTCTGATTCAAATTGTCTTTTGCAAGGTATATCTTCTGTTACTGCTTTATTTTTCTCTGGAGCAAAGTGTTTCTTACAGGGTATATCTTCTCTGAAATTTACAGGTGGTGCTTTACAGGTTTTACAGTTTTATCTAACATTAGAATAAGCTTTCAGGGTTACTGCATTTGTTGTTGACTGATTGTTTCTGCTCTTACCTCCTTGTTCTTTAAAGTCCGTGGTTCTTCTTTTGAGGCAGGGAAGGGCCCAGCCACCCACCCCCATCCCCAACCACCCACGCTACACTCTTTATAGGGTACCACAGTTGTGACATTTCCTGTGGCAGAGCAGGAAGGGGCGGATCAGTGGGGCTCCACAAGGTGATCTCATTTACAGGGCACTAGTAATTTAACTTGTTATAACAAGTTAAACAAAGCACAATTAAACCGTTACTTGCATTTTTTTCCTTTTTTTCCTTCTAATTACTCTGACTAGGTTACAAACCCAGCAACTTATTTGGAATGGATTTCATTAACTGCAGGTACTGTGGAACAATTTTCAGAAGGACAGTCTTACAGGATTAGGACACTGTCCTACATGCTGGGCCTTTGGAGATCTTAGGTCTCAGCTCCGGGCAGCATGGGCAGAGATTGCACGCCTCAAATTTCATATTGAAGAGGAAATACATTATAAGAACCACTGCGCCATTTCCCCAGCATCCAACAGAAAAACCTCGACCGCAGAGGGTAGTTGGTCCAGGAGGTTGGCAGGTGGTTAGGAGGAGCAAATCAGGTGCCCCATCACTCTCTGCTCTCCAACACATTACCTCCAAAACCATATAAACACTAAAACAGGTATCTGCCTCTATCTCTGAAATCAAATAAAGAGGCAGAAGACACTGCAGAGCAGGACATGCGGCACAGGAGCTAGCACAACAATACTCACCCAAATCAGGAACCAAAACTAAACAAGCACAAAGGAAATCCAAAAACTTCTGATCATAGGAGACTCCATGATTCGGGGAGTTGATACCCATCTCCAGCCAGGGTGATGGTCAGATGTCTCCCAGGTACATCAGCATGGAGAGACACTGACCGGATTACTAAAATTGTTCAAAAGCAGGAGAAAACATTGATGTCCTAGTACACATAGGACTAATGATCTCGCCAGCCGGTCAGTTGTGGAGACCAAGGAACACCTGACTAAGCTGGGTGACAAACTATCATCTATTTCGTCTGGGATCTCCTTCTCTGAGATCCTGCCAGTCTGGGAGAAGGGAGCAGATGGACGGAAGGTCAGAGAAGGGAGATAGGGAGCTAAACACGTGGCTCAAGGACTGGTGCCAGGAAAAGGACACAGATTTGTAGGGAACTGGCAACAGTTCTGGGAGGCGAAAGTTCTTTAAATTTGATGGACTGCATCTGACTAAAGAGGAGTCAGTGCATTGGGGCAGAAGTTTGACGTCTTTGCAGAATATTTAAACTAGCAAATGGGGAGAGGGGTGCAGCACCCCATACGTCGAATGGGAAGAACACCCCCCCTCAGCTAGTGGTCAAACAGGAATTCAACGTGTTTGCCGTTCATTTGCATCACCAGGTAAGAAAAAGGTTTGTCTCCCATACGATGCACAGGGTAATGCCAAACTTCACCCAACAACTAACACACACCAAAATCTGGCCAATGGAAAATCATGTACACAATGCTCACAGCCTGGGAAATAAGATCCCAGACCTGCAGGCAATAATGTCGGAGGCTAAACTGGACATAGTAGCAATTAGTGAGACGTGGTTTACCAGTAACCACACTTGGGAGACTTCAGTACCTGGCTATGTATTGTTCAGAAGAGACCGAGGTGCAAAAGGGGGAGGAGTGGCCCTGTATGTTAATGAAAATATCAAAGCTACAGAAATTCAGAATACACATAAGGAGCCAGAAGAACTGTGGGTCACCCTGGAAACAGGAAATGGGACAGCCATAAGAACTGGGGTTGTCTACAGGCCCCAGACCAGAGGAGGACATAGACACATTACTGTTAGAAGATATACAAAACATGACAGCTAAAGGGAGGTTCTGATAATGGGAGACTTCAACATGCCAGATACAGATTGGTCAATACCAGCAGGAACATCTGCCAGAACTAGACTCATAGTGGATTCCCTGCAGGGAGGGCCTCAAACAACTGGTACAGCAACCCACAAGAGACAGGGCTATCCTAGATCTAGTACTGACTAACAAAGAAGGAATCACAGATCTCCAGGTAGAGGGTCACCTGGGGGCCAGTGACCATCACATGGTATGGTTCAATTTGGCTACTACATCTAAATTATCCCATTCCAAGGCAAAAATATGGGACTTCAGAGGACTGACTTTGATAAGATGGCCAACAGAGTTAAGCTAGCCCTGGCAAAAAGAAACACAGGTGAGGGGGTACAGGCAAAGTGGGCAAGCATTAAGGATACAATACTTGAAGCAACATCCCATTGTGTTAGACAGAAAAGGAAGTGCAAAGAAGGAAACCACTTTGGTTCTCAAATACAGTAGCAGAAAAGGTCAGAGCCAAGGCTGGCCTTCAGGAAATATAAAGGAACACAGCGGGATGAAGATAGGGAGGCATACCAAACTGCCTAAGGGAAGCAGGTAAGGCAGTAAGGCAGGCAAAGTCCCAAACTGAGGAAACACTAGCACCGAACAGTAAAGAAGGTGACAAGACTTTCTATAGATACATTAGTGAAAGGAGAAAGTCCAGAGGGGTATTGCAAGCTAATGGAGAAAAGGGAGCATGTGAGGAGGAGGACCCTGTAAAGGCATCTATCCTAAATAGATACTTTTGCTCAGTATTTACTGAAGAGAAGGTAGGGCAGGGCCCACAGCTCAACATCATGGACACAGGGGAGGGAGGTGAGCACTACTCCCTTCACAAAAGAAAGGGTCCTACAAGAGCTTAAGCTCAGGGTGGATAAGGCAATGGGACCTGATGGCATACATCCCAGGGTACTCTAAGGAGCTAAAGGAGGAACTAGCAGAGCCATTAGCAGAATTGTTTAGTGAGTCTCTGAGCACAGGAGAGGTCCCAGAAGACTGGAGAAGGGTCATGTGATCCCGCTCCACAAGAGTGGTAGCAGGGAGGAGGTGGGGAACTACAGACCGGTCAGTCTTACCTCAGTAGTGGGCAAGATTATGGAGGCACTTCTTAAGGAAAGGATAGTGCAACACCTGGAATCCATAGGGGCACAGGATCCAAGACAGCATGGGTTTACAAAAGGAAGGTCCTGTCAAACTAATCTCATAGATTTCTTTGACTGGGTAACCAGAGTGGTGGACCAAGGGGGAGCAGTTGATGTCGCCTACCTTGACTTCAGCAAAGCTTTTGACACTGTTCCACATAGAAGATTGATAAATAAGCTAGGTAGGCTGGGGTGGGTCAGAAGTTGGTCAACTGGGTGGCAAACTGGTTGACTGGCAGAAAACAGAGAGTGGTGGTAAATGGTATACAGTCAGAAGAGATGCAAGTCACAAGTGGGTACCTCTAGGATCAGTCCTGGGGCCAGTCCTATTCAACATCTTCATTAGTGACCTCGCAAGATGGACTAGAGGGTAAGGCTTGTCTGTTTGCAGATGACACCAAGATCTGCAACAGAGTAGATGATCCAGATGGGGTGGGCAGAATGAGAAGAGATCTGGATAAACTAGCAAAATGGTCAGAAGAGTGGCAACTGGGATTTAATGCAAAGAAGTGCAAAATCATGCACATAGGGAAGAGAAACCCGAAGCCACTTATAGGCTGGGAGGGAGTTGCTAGCAGTCACAAAGGAAGAAAGAGACTTGGGCATCATCATCACTGATGACCTAAAATCATCAAGCAGACCTCTAAAGCAGTAGGTAAGGCTAGGGGGTGTTAGGGTGTATTAGTAGGGTATCACAAGTCGTAAGAGGGAGGTAATAATTCCTCTGTACAAGACATTGGTTAGGCCCCATCTGGAGTACTGCGTGCAGTATTGGAGGCCACACCTTCACAAGGACATTAATTCAAATTGAGGCAGTCCAGAGAAGGCAACCAAATGGTGCAGGGACTGCATCAGAAGACATATGAGGACAGATTAACGGAGCTCAATATGTATACCCTTGAGCAAAGGAGGGAGAGGTGATATCGAGACATTTAAACACCTTAAGGGCATAAACAAGGTGAAAGAGTCTAACATGTTTAAATATAAGAAAAATAGCAGGACAAGAGGACACAGCATGAGAATAGAGGAGGCCGATTAAGGGGAATGTGAGGAAATTCTTTTTCACAGAAAGGGTGGTAGATGCATGGAATAGCTTACCACAAGAAGTGGTGGCTATGAATACAGTGCAGGGCTTCAAACAGGCATGGGATAGGCATAAGGGAGCAATACAAATGACTATGAATAGATAGGTCACTGACAGAGCAAAGGCCGATGGCACATTTATAAGGTAGAAAAAGAAATGGGCAGACTGGATGGGCCTTGCGGTCCTTATCTGCCGTCAACTTCTATGTTTCTATGTTTCTATGTATGGGTGACACCAGAGAGACAAGTGAGGAGCAAAAATAGGGGTTAGTTTGTTTCAGGATTCTGTTACTGAGTAACTGTGAGGAAGGTATATGTAACAGAAATAATTATGCAGTAGTTGCATATAATTGCCCTGTAGTTACAGTGTACTAACATATCAATTACAATGTAATTAAAGTGTTACCAGAATAACAAACAACCCCCCAAAAAAACTTTAACTAAAGCCCTGTTTACAAAGATAGAGGAGTCAGACTGAGCATCAGGGGCAGATCTTGAATTTTCTTAAAGGGTTAACATTTTCCCTTAAAAAAATATAAAATGTTGCTTTTTAAAGCTCAGATTAAGCTAAAAGATGGACTGCTTGCAGTCTTAAGGGGGTAGTGGATGCTACTTGCTACGTGGCTGTTTCTGTGTTGTGGGAAAAGTACAGAACAGCTGTTTACCCTACAGCTGCTAGATAACCAACAGATGCAGTCAAACTGCAGTGGTTACATAGCCAGTACAATTAAGCCATTGTCTAATCTGTACAAACAATTAAGCTGATACATTTGTGTTATATACTGTTGTATCTTATCAGGTGAATGTTATCAGTTGTTTTTACACAGTAGCATTCCTTCTCTGTGCTTATGGTCTGTAACCATGTGTAATGATGCATATTTGGCAGCTTTTCACCTTCAGCGTTCCATTTCACCTGTGATCATAATGCATGCTAGTGTGCTCAGTTTATGAACTTACAGTATATGCTATAAGTACAGCTTCTATAGTCTTTTTGCAGTGCGGCACTGGAAGCTAAAGCACTGCCGCATGAAGTGGAAAATTAAAGAGCTAGTAGACTGAGCGCTTTTTTGTATCACTGTACCTGTAGCACTGGAGTAATGAGGTTGTTCTTTGCTACATATACTTTAGTTGTGTCAGATTCAAGTTTATTGCACTTTTAGGCTTTCAGATTGCTAAGTGGAAAGTCTGTCTACCCGACTCCTCTACAAACGGGGAGTGTGTGCAGGTTTTAGTCTGGATGGGAAATTGAACAGTGGGAGGAAACCCTTGCTGCTCTTACTGACTGTCAGATTAATGATTGTCAAGGTGCCTGTATTGTAATTCAAAACGTCAGATGTTTCAAACTTTGTTATACTATAGAAGAGAACACAATCTTGTTCTGTGTGAAATGCAGATTTATTTATTTATTTATTTTTTCAACAGGTCTTATTTACAGCAACGAAAAAGAACTAAGCTAATTGCTGCCTGCCCATTCTTTTGAGCGGGTTTAGTGCCGCTGGATGAATGATGTCTGGTTGTATTGTTACACTCTCACCACATTCACAGTACAGCCACGATTCTCCCTCCCCCTCCAGTTATCCAAATGTATGGATTATTTAAACTAGCTCTCTGTCCTCCAAACTCCTGCTCACCTTGCCAATTAGCACTTTAATTATCGCAGTAGTGAACATTCGCAGCTTTCAAGTAGATGGTAGTTTGAGTCTGAATTAACTGAATCAATCAGTTTAATTTAGTCAGTGTAAGAAACAATTCCAGCCTGCCTACATCTAACCATAGAAAACCCTTATACTGCTACCTACTGTCCCTTCCACCCTCCTACAACCTCACCCCTTACCATACTGATGCCAGATCATAATGGTTGAAAACATAAGAGGAGTCAGCTCGACATCCCTCTACATTCACAAGATCAGAATCATGTTTACCTCCCATTTTATTTATTAATTCTCCGGGTAAGTACTCTAAGCACAAATGGCCCCTTTTTCAGAAACGACCCGAAGTTGCTCAAATAGCACCTAAGATGTAACAATAAACATGAAGTACAATGAACAACACATTAGTTCATACAATAAGAACATTTATATGAAGTATTTAGTATTATCTAATACAATGACATCAAGTACAATGAAAAATTTTAAAAACACTGACAGTATAATTGCTCCAATAAGTGTGTTTTTAAGAAAGTTTTAAATATATTATGATTGTGTAGATTATAGCACGAAGATGATAATTTGTTCCAGCATTTCGGAGCACATACCGAGAAGGCATGCTCTCCCATAAGGGTTGAAATCCTAGGAATGGACAAAAGAAAGTTTGTGCTTCATCATAAATTTCTGTTCACCTTTTTATACTCAAGAAATGCATAAAGAGGTGAGGAGGTATGAGCATGCAGGGTTTTTGTCAACCACACAACATAAACTGTAAAGAAAATTAGTTCCAGGTGCCAGCCAACCATTTTTTTTTTTTTGCATTATTTCTTTTACCTCCTCCGACGTGCCCGCTGTCATCCTCTCCTTCAGGCGGCCAAATCCTGTCATTTCCTCCTCATCCAATCCGCCACCCACCTGCTCCGATGCCCCCGGTTGTCCCGGACGTATCCCTTCGCCGGGGGGGGGGCTCGTCCATATCCTCCCGGGGCCCTCAGGAGGAGAGACTGGAGCACACATAGTGCTCCCTGGCATCTTTACTGGGGGCCCAGAAATGCAGCCTGGAGGTTTCTTGGCTGGGAGATGCAGGGAGGTGGGCCGCCATCATCCGGACGGCATGCGTGCATTTTTCACGCTGTTCTGGTCCCTCTTGTGCGCCGTTGCTTGCAGTACCCCCTGTTCTCCACCGGAGGTCACTAACATAGTGGGCCTACCTCTTCCTCTGCCAGCCCCCGGTGCGCTGGCGTGGTTCGAGGTGTGGCGTCCAGCGCCTCAACCCTCTGTGCCACCGGGCCGGCCTCAGCCAACCAATTTGATAATACAGCACACAATGGTGAGTGTTGAAGGTTAATTTTAAAACAAAATGACAGATGGCATTTAAAGTTTTAGTTACCAGAGTTATATTAGAACAAGACAGATTAGTGAAAAGAATTGTAATTTATTGTGGGTAGTAAAACACCAGTGGCAACAGTGTGTCTGGTTTCCTGCGTTAGGCATTTCTTTAACCTGAACAATGCCCTGAGCTTCTGCTTTACTTGTTTACGAACAGTTAATGTGAGATGAAAAAGTTAAAGCAGAGTCCAATAATACCCCTAAATACTTAAATTCGTTGACTTGCTCCACCAGGGGATTGTTCAGGTCACAGATCTGTAAAGGCTTACATTTAGATGTCTTAACTTTTGACACAAAAATCATAAATTGTGTCTTTTTGATATTTAATACTAGGTGAGCTTGTTGAAACCAAGAATTTAACAAAGCAAAATCTGAATTTAGAATTGAGTTTCTCTCATCAGTAGATGAGGAACTAAAATAATGATTATCATCTGCAAACAGTACAGACTTAGATGAAGTTAATACTGTAGGGATGGCATCAGTGTAAAGTAAAGACAGTAGGAGCCCCAGGATAAACCCCTGGGTAACCCCCTGCTCAAGCATTCGTGCTGAAGACAAACAGTCACCAATGGATACCCTAAGGGGTCAATTGGACAGGTCACTCTGTAACCAAGAACAGGATGACTCTTTCGGTTCCATGTCCCCCCAGTCTCCCAAGCAGCATGGAATGGTCAACAATATAGAGGATTGTGTATGAGCAGTCATACATAACAAGGATATTCTTGTATCGAGAGATTTCCTTGGTAACAGATGACATCAAGAGCGCAGCTCGAGAGGTACTCTGTTACCAAGGGAACCTCTAGATACAAGAATTTCCTTGTTTGTGTATGACTGCTCATACACAGTCTTTTATAGTGTATGGGCAGTCACCGCATAGAAAATCGCACAAAACCAGCTGGAAAAGACAACAGAAAACAGAAATTTTAACATTTGTTTTTTTTAACTGACACAGTGTGCTGCAGATGTTTCTGCAAGTTCAGGTTTAAAAAAACAGCAACTTCCAGCTGAACTGGATTGAGGAAAGCAACTATGTGACAGCATTCCAAGTTGTTATTCTGCAGTAGTGACATAGCTAGTGCAGCATAACAGCTGTGATGACATAGCTACTGCAGCATAACAGCTCCATTCTAGTTATGGATTTCTATCCATAACAACATTCTACCATACACTATATTGAGCTACCGACTGCAAATGAAGCAGTAGACGCCTTTAAAAAATGCATAATTTGGCGCAAGAGTCAGCCAGAGAGTACCTGCGTACACACACACTCTTTTTGAGGCAGCTAAAGATGCAGGAGCTGAAACAGCGGTGCATGAACTCTAAGCAATGTACAATGACTGTGATCAGAGCCCTACTTCTTTTTAAATCACTTCTTAGCTTTTAAACTTTCTTTACCCTAAAAACAAATGAACTTTGCTAAATAAAGCTGGGTTACTGTAACTTTTATACTTGCCTGACTCATGTTTGTCAGTGGTTAGTTGGTGCATTGCTGTTACTGCATGCAGGATGGACATCTGTTCTTCATAATGGCACTCCTGGTTTTCTCAACACCTCGATTATGTAATATCCCGTCAGTTGAGGATACTTGATGTTGGATTGAATTTGTTATTATTCATATGTGATTTTTTGAAAAAAGAGTAATTGATTTCTGGAAACAACAAAATAAATTGTGTGGTCTTGAGGCGGTGGTGGTGGTAGTGACAGTGCAGAGCTAAATGTGTGGGTTGTCTTTGTCCATTTTTCTAACATACAAATCAGCTTGCTGCCTTGAACTGGTACCAAAGAAAATCATAATTAAACTTGCAATCCATAGAACTGTGGCCGCTGCTTAGTTCCTTTTCCTAACCAACAGGTCAGCTCCCTCTGTTGCTGTACTGCTCCCCCCCCCCTCGACAGCACAACTCTTTCACTCCTTACATGAGGCCGAGCTTGCCAAACTGACAGGATAAAGTGAAGCAAAGAACAGATGCAATGCCATTTTGAACACTGAAAATCATAAAAAAAGAAAAACGTATCTTTTTTTGTTCATTACTTAATATGGCTGGCTATTATTAAGACATACTGTATTGGTATTGGTGCCATAGCTGAGTTGTGCAGGCACTTTAACTGACAGAACCAGTCTCAAATCTGTTACTCTTTTCACAAAGCCAACCTGAACCTGCAGCAAGAAACCTGAAACAGGCATATTCTCTTGCACAACAGTGGGATTTTTTGTTATGAAGTGGAAGCTTTTTTTCAATTTCAAAACACTGTCATGCTTTGCTACTGAGAGATAACACAGGGACATGAACGCAATGACTATGATTTAATTCCCCCAACTCCGTCACTTCCGGTTTTGGCAGCTCCACTGGCAAATTACCACAGCAGGCAAACTGGCAGTCTGGAAAATAATGAAAAAACACAAAAACACTGTTCCCATTCTCTTATTTGCATATTTGAATGTAAAACAGGTTATTTTTAATCACTAAACATCATCTTTCTGATCAAAACGGCAAATCAGATCCACTAGCTCTTTAACTGAGACATAGACCATTATGCTGTAATGACAAGTGTATTGCAATGTAGTTACCTGCAATAAATACATATGTACTGGGTTAGATGGTTGCTGTCTGTGTCATGGTAACTATGGCTGTTGTATGCATTTAATTATGATTATTGTATGTAACTAATTCTGGGTTGCTCAGAAAAAGGGATTTTTAGTTGCAGTGAGCCTACCTGGTTAACAAGCAAGCAAGGCTTTATTTCTAAGGTGCCTTTTCCCTGAGACTCAGGGCACTGTAAAAAATACAGGCAGATAAAGAAAATGATTAGCACAAACTTAAAGGCATAATAGGAAAATCAGTAATCAAAGACATTGTACTAAGCCCCGAAGGCTTCTCTAAAAGTTAAATAAATAAATAAATAAATACCATGTAATTAACAACAATACCTACCACACAGTTACAATGACACTGACATTAAAGTAAAGTGTCACCTACTGTATGTAACTTTTAGACCTTGAATGCATGCTTTGGAGGTTTTATAGTGTGCCTGTCATAGATAATGTATATCAGAGCAATGAATTGGATGCTGGCGGTACATTTATTTATTGGAAAATGTTTTCCAGCTAGACCATACAGAAATCAGTAGTCTTATTTAGAAATGTGATGTGGAGGGAGGGGAACAGAGGGTAGGAGAGGGGGGAGATACAGTACTAATTATGATAGAAAGAATTACAATAGTAACAACACAATGTACAATATTAGTTACCTTAGTATACAGTGTATACATAGATTTAGCAGCACCGTGTCAGACTAAAGCTTCAGTTTCATAATAGCAATACATGGCAGTCATGCAGGGCACTCACATGGGTGTAGGCAGGCATACTCACTGTACACATTTGTGTACAGTTTTGCTGAGTGCCTGTCCCAAATCATATGCCTTTTTTATTAAAGGAAAACTGAGCAAAACAGTGCCTGCAATCACCAGGGCTGCAGAAATGCCCGATTAACATACCCTGTAAAGTTTACAATCACTGTGGCTAACCTTTGCAAAGTTATTTTTTGTTTGTAATGTGGTCCTGGATGCGCCATTTCTAATGCTACTGCGCATGCCCGAACTCAGAGCTGGAAGTTTTAAAAATAAATTTAAGCACCTTACACTTCTCCGATTTCAACGGGAATTGCTTGTAGAGGTACAGCTCAAAGACCTCTACATGGCACATAGTTTAGTTTTACTCGGTGTAAATGTGCCTCGCTCATCATGAACGAGCATTCTGGCAAAGGACAGGATGATCTGGGAGGAAGTGAGGTCACACTCTGTCTTCCAGTGCAGCGGCACCTTAGAAATGGCGCATCCAGGACCACCTTACAAACAAAAAATAACTTTGCAAAGGTTAGCCGCAGTGATTGTAAACTTTACAGGGTATGTTAATCGGGCATTTCTGCAGCCCTGGTGATTGCAGGCACTGTTTTGCTCAGTTTTCCTTTAACATTATCATTCTAATCTGTACTATTTAAGTTAGTGTAGGCCACTGAGCAGAGTCTCTGTTTAACCTTTTATTGTTTAGGAGATCGAGCTGTATAGCACATAGTTAGAGAGTGGATGAGTCATCTTACAACAATCTGATTTGTTTGTTATGGTGGTAGCATTTAGAGAGGATGTGTAAATTTTTTTTTAATGAGGAGCAGCAGTTTGAGAGTGTGTGTACAAAATGGAAATTTCTGGCTACACCCCTGGGCACTCATAAGTGGAACTAAAATGCTGGTTCAATGTTAATTTGGTGATGAGGACTGAGGAGGAGCAGTCAATGTCAGGGGGCAGTGCTTTCCATTCCTTGTGCATGGATCGTGGATTCATGTACAGTCATTTCCAGACATGATGCACGTTACAGTTACACACAGACATGGATAATTGTATAGCATATGGTTCAGTGCTGCTGCTTATGGAAATCCATACACTTCCAGATGCAGTTGTATCACAGTAGTGATGCCAGAATACAATTCTATCACACTAGCCACTGTATGCCAGTACTGTAGCACAACTGCATAGAATTCCTTGTCTATTAAGAGTAGTCATGCTTACCTACACAGCAGATTTTTCTTAAAGGTGAAATAGGGTCAACATTTAGAAGAGTACATGTTAAGCAGAGTGTTTTGATTTGTGTGTGTAGTCCTAGTGTGCGCTTTCCTTTGCTGCTGTGAGTTTTTCTAATTTGCCTACTTGTTTTATGGCCTGTGGGGATCTCCATGTCTCTGGTGTTTCATTGCCTTTTCTTTTCCTACAATGCCTCCTGTCCCATGTGACAGTAATGTGTCTGAGACCACTAATTTAGTGAGGCTAGTTCGCTGTTTTCTATCAAGTGCCTGTACTTATCTAGTAAGTACCAATAAAGGCTATATTCACAGTTTGACAAACACTTGAGGGATAATCAAGTGGGCTGTTCTTTCAGAAAAAAAAGCAAGAGTCTTCACTAATTATAGCATTGATGACCTGTGGTGATTTGTGTGCTTTTATTGCCACGTGTGGTTTTCATTCCTGCTGGCTACACTGTGGGACACACCTTGAAAACAAAAAGTCTAAATTAGACATACGAACATATGAAAATGCCAGCAGAAGCAGGCCTATATGGTCTGTCAAGTCTGCTTGAATGTGCAGCTAGCCCCTCAACTTGCAGCTGCCCCCCTTCCACCTCTTCATTGTAACACCTCCCTTTTACCCTGTCCCAACCCCTCTTAAAACAACCCACTGTTCTACATACCACCCCCTCAGGCAGAGCATTCCACATGTCCACCACCCTTTCTGTGAAATAATGTCTCCTGATTTCCTTCCTGAATCCCCCCTTCCCCAACCTCAGCTGATGCCCTCTCATATCTCTCCGTCTTAGCTGGAAAATCCCTTCTGTATTAACCTTATTTATCCCCTTAAGGTATGTAAAGGTTTCAGTCATATCCTCCCATCCCTCCTGTCCTCCAGGGAGTACCTGTTCAGCTCTCCCAATCTATCCTTGTAGGACTTTCCCTCCAATTCCTGGATCATCTTTGTCACCCTACGTTGCACCCCCTCCAACAATTTGATATTCTTCTTCAGGAATGGGTGCCAGTACTGCACGCAGTGCTCAAGGTGAGCCCTGACCAGGGACCTGTACAGGGGAAGGATCACCTCCTTATTCCTGGAGGAGATTCTCCTCGTTATACACCCTAGTATCCTATTGGCCTTTGCTGCCACCTTCTGCACTGAGCTGAGCTGTTCATGCTGCCTGTTATAACCACCCCCAGATCCTGTTAATCCTCTATACTTTCTAGTTGCACCCCTCCCGGCTGATAGCTCCTTCCCTGGTTTCTCACGCTGAAGTGCAGTACCTTGCACTTCTTGGCATTGAACTCCAGCTGCCATGTTTCTTACCATTCCTGTAGTTTGGTCAGGTCCTCCTGCAGCCCCTTCCACCCTTTGATGTCATCTACCACTGCTCCCATCTTTGTATCGACAGCGAAGAGACTGATCCTATTCCGGACCCCGTATGAGAGATCAGCTATGAATATCTCAAACAGCACTGGTCCCAGTACCGATCCCTGTGTCACCCCGCTAGTCACTTCCCTTGGTGATGAGAGCCCCCCCACCCTCTGCTGCCTTCCATTCAGCCAGTTGACAGTTCATTTGACCATCTTTGTTCCCACCCCTATGTATTCCAGCTCCCCCCCCCCAGCCTCCTCATGTGGCACGGAATCAAAGACCTTGCTGAAGCCTAAATTAAGAACATCCACCACATGGCCCCTGTCCAGTTCCCTGGTCACCCAGTCATAATACTCAGTTAGATTTATCTGGCAGGATCTGCCTCAAACAAACCCATGTTGATAACTGTCCTGGAGACCATTGTCCTCCAAGAAGGTCACCAGCCTCTCCTTTAGAATTGTCTCCAAGAGTTTCCCCACAATTGATGTGAGACTCACTGGTTTGTAGTTGTCTGGCTCGTCCCTGGGCCACCTTTGTGAATGGGTACCACATGGGCCATCCTCCAGTCTTGTGGTACGCATGTCCAGGGAAGTATTGAACAGGTCAGTCAGTGGTCCTGCCAGGATGTCCACTAGCTCTCTGAGTACCCAAGGGTGACTGCCATCTGGTCCCGGTGCCTTGTCCACCCTTCGTGCCCTCAGTCCTTCCATAACCCTGTCTTATGCAATCCCTACATCAGTCACCCTCTCCCCCCGCCGCTTCTCCTCCATGAACACAAAATAGACGTATTTGTTTAATGCCTTTGTCTGTCCTCCATTTTTCCACCCTCCCTCCCTTCTTCCTAATCCTCACAATCTGGTCTTTGTTCTTCCTTCTTTCTCTAATGTATCTGAAGAAGTCATTCTCTCCTTCCTTAATACGCTGTGCCAGTCTTAGTCCTCTTGAGGCTTTGGCCGCTCTGACCAGCCTGGTAACCTCCATGGGCTTCTTTGTATACTCATCCTTATCAACCCCCCCCCCCACACACACACACTTCTTCAGTTTCCGAAATTCCTTTCTCTAGGCTCTTACCCCCTCCATAACCTCCCTAGTCAACCAAATGTGCTTTTTTGCCTTTCCCTTCTTATTCCTTGTCTTCGTACATGTCCCAGTGGCCTCCTTCAACCATCTTTTAATAACATCCCACTTTTGACTAGCATCCATGTCTTGACGAATGCCTGCCATATACATTTCCCCCATCCTATTGAAGTCTGACCCTTTAACCCTTAAGCTGCCGACAGAATTAGAATGTATAGGAATTTTGGACTGATAAATCAGTCCGTGGCCCTGCAAGGGTTGAAATCAATCACCCTGGTTCCCGTACCCCACTGTTTCCCTACTCATATTGAACGTGACCCACACACCAAGTGGTGGTCACTCCCAGCCAGAGGGTCCTCCACCCCATATCCCTTATAGCCTCCCCATTTGAAAGTACCAGGTCCAGAGTCCTCTCCAATCTAGTCGGCTCCTGTACCAATTGTACCAGGAAGCTGTCCTGAAATGCCTCTAGTATGACCTGCTCCTTCACGCTCGTGGTGGCTGGAGTACTCCAATCCACCCCAGGTAGTATGAAGTCCCCCACCACCACTGTGTTCCCCTTCCTACAGACCCTTCTGATTTGCTCAGCTAGCTCTCTGTCCAGGTCCTCCCCTTGTGCAAGGGGTCTGTATACTACCCCATCCTCAGTGCCCTACTTCTCAAGTCCTGAAACTGCATCCATAGGGCCTCTGTTCTGCCTTCTTCCTCCATCTCCCTTATACACTTTATCCCTTCTCGTACATAGATTACCATGCCCCCCTTTCCCTTTAGCTCTATCCTTCTTGAATATTCTGTACCCTGGGATCATTATATTCCAGTCCTGGTACTGGGTAGCCCATGTTTCCGTCATGGTCACAATGTCCACCCTCCTCACTGCCAAGAGAGCCTGCAACTCAGCAGACTTATTACCTAGGCTCCTTGCATTCAATGTGACCACCCTCAATCCCGTTTTCTTCTTTGTCTTACCCTGGGTTCCCCCCCCCCGTGCCTCTACCCTGACTCCTTCCCTGTTATCTTGGGGGGGTAAGCTCATCGGGCTCCCCTCTCTGGGTTCCCTGCCTACCAGCTGTCCACTTGCCACCTCCACCTAGTTTAAACTCACCTTTGCTGATATGTACCCTTCTATCCTCTGCTTTAACGTCCCCTTCCCATCCTCACTCAAGTGTAGCTTGTCTTCTGCGTATAGATCACTGTTGTCCCAAGTTTCTCCCTAGTCCCCCACTAACCTGTACCCCCTGGATCGACACCATTCCCCCAGCCATGTGTTAAACTCTCTTATCCTCCCTTTTCTCACCATACTTACGCACGGCACTGGGAGCACCTCTTAGAAGGCCACCAATTCTCCCAGTTCCTCACATACCCTTCCCAGTTTCTTGAACCTCTCCCTCACCACCTCCACCATCTCCCCTGCCAGGTCATTCATACCTATATGCACCACAAGATGCGGTTTCCTCCTGCTCCTCCTTGCGCACTTCAGAATTGACTGTCCCGCCTTGCCCACCGTTAACCCAGGTATAGACTCCACCCGTATTCGACTGTGCCTTCCCCCCCTTACTGCCCCATCTTATCCCTTTTAGTATGGAATCTCCCCAGCACTAGTATACCTCCTCGTCATTCCTCATTCCAACCCCCACCCTGCTACCAAGGTACCTATCTCTGGAGTCCGCCACCGTTTTCTATATTGCGTATAAGGTTAGTGTACCTTATCATCTTTATCAATATTTAACTGGTACTGTAATGTACAAGTAGAATATCAATAAAGATGATTAGGTATCTATATAGTGGTAATCTTATACACACTATAGAAGGCTCCGTAGGGATTCAGTATTAGCGACGAGATGCCTCACTAAGATGACATCATTTTGTTGCATGTTCTGGCAGCTTTAGGCTTGATCAGCACAACGATCTTAAAATGCTTCCCGATTCAGGCAAAATGAAAAAAGGTGCTGAAAATATATTAAACTACTTATTTTAAGGTACCTCTTTATATTATTCAGCACCTCCTCCCTCTCTGCTATACTTCCATGGGAGGGTTCCCCAAACACTGTAACAGTAATATCAGTGTTTTGCTGGTCTTTAAAGACTTTTCTGAGAACTAAGAGCCATGCAGAATGGTTTGAGAATGTGAAGAATAGGTTTTCTTGCAGACATGGGCAATACCTTATGAGTAATCACAATTTTTCCTTAGCAACTTCGGAACTTGACCAGCTGCCTTACTAGGTGCTCCTTTGCATTTGCAGCACCCCTTCCTCCCCAGACCCTACTCAGGACCTCTGGAAGGTTTGGTGTTTAATGTTTGCAAAATAGGCAAATAGTGTATTATAAAAAAAATGTAAAAAGTCTAACTGTGAAGAACTGTGTTGATAGGACACCTTGGGGTTGTAATGACATCATAGTACCTTGCTTTACTCTCTTGGTTCAGTCACAGGCCAGTATGTCACAAGAATGCCTCAGTATCCAAACATTCCTGTTCCTCACAGTCAAAGGTTAATTATTCTAAGTAAAAATGTTTTCTGGACATGCATAGTTCAGCCACGTGTCCAAAAATAATATAAAATTGTCTTTAGGGACAGGGGATTTGTGCCAGTTAGTGACAGTAATATTCCTGTTTACAGCAATAAAATGTCATACCTCCAAATGATCCATATTTAACTGTACTCCAATAAACACTGATATTAAGAACTGTTTTCAATTGTTTTCTGTTTATGGACAACATGCTGCACAGTTCTTTTCATGGGGCCGGTAGTTTTGAGTTTTTATTATGTCATGGTTTGTGTACAGAATGCTAATTATGATCTGTTGACCTATCAGAATCTTGCTCATAGTTCTATGCCCAAACCATGACATAGTTAAAACTCCAGATCACAGGTTCCATGAAGAGAACTGTAACAGAATGCTGTCCATAGAAATAAAACTATATAAAACACAGTTTTTTGTATAACTTTTTATTCAGGTATGGTCAATATGGATAATTTAGGGGAATAAATATAGTTGCTGAATGGAAGGAAAACACTCAATGGGGTGGTGGGTCAGAGCTGTAGCTGATTGTTTCTGGAGGGCACAGGCTTGGTCCCATCCACCCACCCCGGCCTCACCCCACCCACCCCAAGTGCATCATTTCCTTTACACTAGGGGTTCTGACATCACTTCCCCAAAAGGGCAAAGGACATACATCTGTCATAACCTTAATAGCCCAGCACGCTGAGTAAGGGGTAAATGCAGACACCCTCACACACTAACAAAACAAAAGAAAAAAAAACAAGAAGGGAGAGAGACATGTAGGGAGTGGTGCAATGCACTGGCTGTGGGGACGGCAGTGTTCCAGGAGATGTTCTGGAGGCTGCGATGCTGCCCTATTTGCAGGCACCTCTCTGGTCTGAAGGAGGAGGTTGCTCCAGGCCGACCTGGCGAGGATTCAGGAAACCTCCTCCCCCAGCTACTGACCACCAGAGCCACTGCCGCTGCCTCAAAGGTTGCCAAGAAAGAGGAGTGGTTGGACCATGGTGGACTCGGAGGGTGAGGGTGGTGAATCAGAGGCGCATCCCTCCAGTTGTACCTCTCCACAATTCATATGTCATTCTGGTGGAGCGTGGTTCCTCTAAGAAGGCACACAAAGTGGAGAACATGGAGGATGCTGGGAACCTCCACAAAGGAGACCCAGAGGAGGGTGGCATGAGACCCCACAGGGGAAGGAAATAACTCCTGGTGGGGGACTAAATCATTAGGAGGGTAGAACTGGTGGAGGGAGGGGAGAGGGAGGTAAGGTGCCTGCCTGGTGCCATGGCTGGAAGGGACAGGAAGCAAATCCTCAGGATTGTGGGAGCAGCTGCATGGGAGAGAGAGAGAGAGAGCTGGATGTCATTGTCCACCTAGGGACAAATGACCTGGCTGGGTATGGGATCAGAGCAGTGCAGGAGGAGTTTGTGGAGTTAGGGAGGGGCCTTAGACAAGTAGCACATGTGGTAACCTTCTTGGAGGTGCTGCCTATCTATAGCATGGGTGAGGCTAGGGTACTCCACACCATGGGATTCAATGAATAGTTGAAAAACTGGTGTGAAGCTCTGGGCTTTGGCATCACTTGGGACTGGGGGGGTCCACCTGGAGGATACAGACCTATACTGGCATGATGGTCTACATCTGTCCAGGAGGGGAACCAGGATCCTAGGTAATAGGTTTAAATGCTTCATTGGCAAGCATTTAAACTAGCCAAGGGGGAAGGCACTGAAAAGAAGCAGGGAACCCCCCCCAACAAAACAGGGTAATTAGTGAGGTAAACAACAAGGCAGAGAAGTCGATAGGGAGCTGGACAAGGGTAAATAGAGAAAAAGGCAGCAAGGACGGGGATGGGGCTAAAAGGTGTAAGGCCATCAAAAAATGGAGGCGATGAGTACCAGTGCCCATAGTCTGGGTAATAAAGATCCCTGAACTAGTGGCCTTGATGGAAGAGGAATGCCTGGATATCGTGGCAGTCACAGAAACATGGTACACAGAAATCCATGACTGGGATGTCAACATACTAGGATACACAATCTACAGGAGGAACAGGGAGGGTAAAAGAGTAAGAGGAGTAGCTATCTATGTAAGGGAAGGGATCAAAGTAATGGAACTGAAGGGTAAACAGGGAGGAGAGGAGGCACTGTGGGTCACCCTGGAGACAGGAAATGGCACACCAGTCCGCATGGGGGGTTGTATACAGATCCCCATCTCAGGGGGAGGAAATGGACAAGGAAATGATAGAAGGCATCCTTAGAATGGCAGAGAAAGGGGAGATACTGTTGATGGGGGACCTGAATACGCCAGATGTTAACTAGAGCACCTTTGGTGCAGCCACATCCAAGAGCAGGGTCATTCTCAATCCCCTACAGGGAGCATGTCTCAGACAGCTAGTGCTGGAACCCACTTGGGAGGGAGCAATCGTAGACCTGGTACTCTCAAATGGGGACGGAGAGGGGATCTCAGATTTAGAAGTGGGTAGCCATCTGGGGACGAGTGACCACCAAACAGTATGGTTCATGATAAACACAGCCATAGAGTCAAGCCATACAAAAGTGAGGGTACTGGACTTTAGGAGGGCCGACTATGACAAAATGGGAGAGTGCATCAGGAAAGCACTAGCGAACTGGCAAGAAGGAGGGGTGGAGGAACAGTGGGGAAAAATCAAAACTACCATCACAGAGGCAACAAGCCTTTGTGTGAAGCAAATAAACAAATCAAAATGAAGGAAAAAAACGCTATGGTTCTCAAAAGAGGTGGCAGTGAAGGTTAGGGAGGAAAAGATAGCATTCAGGAAGTATAAGAAAACACAGAAGGAGCAGGACAGAGAACATGTACCAATTAAAGCAGAAGGAAGTGGGGAAGACAGTCAGAATAGCAAATGCCCAAACTGAGGAAAAGATAGCCACTTCATTTAGGAAGGGGGATAACACCTTTTATAGGTACATTAGGGAGTGAAGGAAGACCAAGGGAAGGATAGTGAGGCTTCATAAAAGGGAGGGGGTGGGCAAAGGTGACAGTGATAAAGTAGGGATACTGAGCAAATACTTCTCAGTATTCACAAAAGAAGAGGAGGGGGAGGTACCTAAACCAATCAGTAGAAGCACTCTGGATAGGGGGTCAGTACCAGTCCATTCACAGAAGAAAGGGTCCTGAAAGAACTCCTAAAACTGAAGGTGGACAAGCAATGGGGCCTGATGGGATTCGCCCCCAGCATTCTAAAAGAACTAAGGAGAGAACTAGTGACACCACTGACTACCCTTTTCAACAAATCATGGGAGGATGGTGTGGTACCTTAGGACCGGAGGAGGGTGGATGTGATTCCTCTTCATAAAAGTGGGAGCAGGGCAGAGGCAGAAATTACAGACCTGTTAGTTTCACCTCAGTGATAGGGAAAATGATGGAATCACTTCTGAAAGAAAGAATCGTTGAGTACCTGTAGGCCAGCGGGGCACAGGACCCAAGCTAGTGTGGATTCACAGCGGGAAGGTTATGTCAGATGAATCTCGTAGATTTCTTTGACTGCGTGACCAAAGTAGTAGACCAGGGAGAGGCTGTGGACATGGCCTACCTAAACTTTAGCAAGGCATTTGACACAGTCCCACACAAAAGATTAGTAAACAAGTTAGCCAGCCTGGGAATGGGTTCCAGGGTGGTAGCCTGGGTAAAAAAATTGTCTGGACAACAGGACACAGAGGGTAGCAGTAAACAGAGTCCACTCCGAAGAAAGAGGAGTTACTAGTGGAGTACTGTAGGGTTCAGTACTTGGACCATGTGACAGTTTTTGTGGACCCCCCCCATCACCACTAGACACTCCTCTCTACCCTAGACCCTATTTCTAAAATAATCTACTGCAGTAGTACTTGTCTTCTCTACAGGTCTCCCTTGACCTTTTTTTTCACCTTTCTACCACAATGGGGTGGCCTCCTATTGTGGTATTCTTCTCTTTTCTAACCCGCTAATTTTCTACTTTTTGTCTAGGTGGTGATACTGTAGAGGCTGACCTAGCTGCCTGTTTTGGCTAAATGAATACTGGGAAGTAATCAAATTAAGCCACATCCCTTTCAGTTTTTAAAAGGGAAGCTTGGAAAAGAATTCATACTGTTTAAGTAAAATGCAGTAAACCAAAGCCTGGTTGGAAAATAGAAAAGGGGTGGTTGCTTTGCACCACTTGATAAATCCATTCAAATTCCCAAACAGACCCTGTTAATTATGTGCACACTTCTCATCAGTACTTTTCCCTTGCCCTATACCTCCCATATCTGTACCACTAATGTGGTGCTGTTCACTTGTTTAGGGCTTAAATTGTATTGCATGCGGACTAACACTTTTGGAGGATTTTGGGGCTTAAAACTAACGTAAAAATTCTTCTTGGAAATAAGCCAGTGTACTGCAGTTGTTAGTTTATGTTAAAGCTCTAGTAGGAACTGCTTCAGGACACACTTAATGTATGTTTTGTTTTCAAGTTAATTTAAGCAAGAAATCAAGGAGGTACCTGTATGCTCTTGAGGCCTGCTCAGATGAAAATGAGTTTCCTTAAGGGCTGCAGGCCCCCTAGTGGACTCTATTTATTATACATTTATGGTGATGTCATGATTTGGAGGAGGAGACAAGGGTCATTATAGAACCCTTGCTTATTCATCTCTATTTATTTCTCCTATGAATAATGCTGTTTTATAGTTTGTAAAGATTATTGCAGTACTCTTCAAGTGTGATAGATCTAGCAGAGTCTGAAGCCCCATTTCCTGTATTAGTATAGGATTATTCTCTGTATTAGATTAGGGGGCAGATCACATGATTGATGATGTCATGGTTTTCAGTATATAAAAAGACTTGGACTCAGTATGTGGTCAGATAGGTTGTGGAGCACAGATGATGGTGGTCATGCTGAGAGGGAGCTAGGACCACTCTGTGACATTTGTTTTTTTTTTTTTCTTCAGAGAAGAGTATCTGAAGTTATTTCTTTTGGAATTGTTTATTTGCTTGTTTTCCTGAAGTTTTATTTATTTTGTTTGCTTTAATAAAAGTCACTACATCAATTGGTGCAGTTTCAAGAGAAAACTTGTGTCAAGTGTTGTCACTACCCACACCTGCTCACAGACTGGTCCTCTTTAACGTCTTTATTAAGTGACATTGTGGAGGGACTAGAAGGAAAAGTACGCCTCTTTGCAGATGATACAAAGATCTGCAACAGGGTTGATACACGGGGGAGGGGTGGAAAGGATGAGAAGGGACTTGACATGGTTGGAGAAATGGTCGAAAGTATGGCAGCTTAGATTCAATGCAAAGAACTGCGAAGTAATGCACCTGGGAGACAAAAACCCAGGGGAAGAGTACACAATTGGGGGAGGTACTAACAACAACAACAAAAATGGAAAGGGACCTGGGGGTAGTCATATCAGATGACCTAAAGGTAGGCAAGCAATGTGAGAAGGCAGTAAGGAGGGCTGGGTGGATACTGGGGATGCATAAGGAGAGGCATCACCATTGAAAACAGAAAGTTGTTATCCCTCTGTACAGACAGTTGGTGAGACCTCATCTGGCATACTGCGTACAGTTCTGGAGATCCCATCTCCACAAGGACATTGACAGGATGGAGGCAATCCAGAGGAGGGCAACTAAAATGGTGCAGGGTCTGCACCATAAGCCATATATGAAGAGAGACTAAAGGAGCTTAATATGTATACCCTCGAGGGAAAGGGGGTGCATGATAGAGACTTTCAAGTACCTCAAGGGAATCAACAAAGTCCAAGAGGGTAGCATATTTTAGAAAAAGAGATGTGCAAGAACAAGGGGCACAATTTGAAGATAGAGGGGGACGTCTTAGCAACATATAAAGTACTTTTCATGGAGAGGTGGTGGACACATGAAACGGCCTTCCTGAGGAGGTTGTGGGGTCAAAAACATTGGGGGAATTCAAGAATACATGGGACAGACATAAGGCAATTCTGGTGGGGGGTAGGAGGAAGTAGGCTGTTGGTTAACAAGGATCTGCAGCTTATCCAATAGGTAGAGAATGGGCAGAATGGGTGGGCCAAGCGGTCCTTATGTACTGTCAAAGTCTTATGTTTCTATGTAAGTTTCTGAAAATATGTGTAACCCCCGTGGCAAATTAACCAGGTTCACACCCCTTACTAGTGACTGTACAGTGCATACCTGCTTGAGGGGTTTCGGTTAGTTTTTTCTCCTGTGGTGGGGAGGTTCGTCCCAGAACAAATAATAAGTAGCGAGGTGACTCTACCCAGTGAGAATAAGTGGGACATATGTTGTGTGTAGTACCACCCTCTGGGATGCAGTACCTACCCACCCCCCTACACTGGACTGGACCAGACCACTCCCTGGGGACCATAACAGTTATTACCTTCACTAGTAAACACTTCAATCAAAGCATACAAACTGAGGGCACACACATGGGATTCAAACAATTAACAGTGCTTTTGTTTGGGAACACAGGCCTGGCAGCTGGGAAAAAATAGAAAAGTTAAGCAATTGCAAATCACCTTAAGCACCCCCCCCCCATATATCAATACACTCTTCAGATATGTGAGTCACTCACCCACTAACTCCACATATTTTCAGGACGCACCCGCCCAAGTAAGGGGCACAACAAGAGGAACTATTTTACATAGGTTGCGGTAAACTCTTCCATTGCTACCAATAGACAAACTGCAGTCTCATGCATAGCATCATTGGCAATTACTCTGGGTAGTCGGAGATCACACAAGAGTCCTGATGCAGGCCTGATAGTTGCGTTGCTTAGGTGCCTTCAGTGGTGCACTTAATGAAAGTTAGCAAGCTTGCAGGTTAACCCCCCAATAGGCTATAGTGTGTTTGCACAATTCCGAGAACTTACAATTCCAAATAAGAAGGCTTGAAACCCAAAATTGTAATCCGGAGTTGAAGAAATACAAAGGCCCAGCCAGCAGTGCCAGCACAGTGGAGAGCTTTAAGGCTGCCTTAAAGACTTATTTATTTCAGCTCGCATTTGGTGTCGCTTTGTAATGGATTGTTATTATTGAATTCTGGATTATTGAATTGTATCTTAATATTTTATGGTTTTAAATTGTTGTTTATTGTGTAGCACTCTGATACCCCATGAAGAGCGCTGTATAAATAAAGTTTATTGTTATTATGTGACCCACAGATGCAGCAGTTGAGATGAGGCAGGGAACATTACACAGCAGCAGATCGAAGCACAATCAGGAGCTTCAGACTTTTGAATGTTCAGTAGTAGCACTTCCCCATCTAGCTCACACCTTTCTGGATACAGCCCTTCTGGCTGAACTCTCAGGATGCAGGAGTACTATGCAGTGGCTTCCCAGTTCCCAAGGAGCCCAGACCCTAGGAGCGATCCCAAGGTCCAACTCCCCAATGGATTGAGAGTACACCTATACTCAGGTACGCATCCCATGATTCCCTGTTCCCTGATCCACCCCACTGGGTAAAGGCTAGCAGGCCTCTACCTGACTCTGAAGCACTCTGGGCAAGATGCAGGTCTCTATCTCCACTTGGTACAGCTTAGCAGCTTTGGCATGCAGAAGTGGTCCACCGGCTCACACTCAGTAATTTCTTCCACACAATGGCTAGCCTGCAACAACCTCTGGATTGGGTGAACACGGGGAGAAGTTCACAAGGGATTTTTCTGGCTGAACCCTGGAGAGGGCTCGCAGGAAGTTTGGCCTGGCTAGGCCTCTTACTTTCTTTCGCCAGCAGCAGATCTGAACACCTCTGTGTCCTCCTCAGACTTCCCCCAGCTCCTCAACAGTCCAACAACCTCTTTCCCTCCATTCAGTGTCTCATTGGACAGGCAGGGCTGTCCATCAGTCCTTCTGCCCTGTCTTGCCCTCTGATTGGCTCCTTAGGCCTGCCAGTCCATTGGGGAGGGTTCTTACTGCACTAATCCCCCATAATCCTCTAGGTTTCTCAGCTTCTGAAATCTTTGACCTCTGATTGGCTGGAGCGAGGTCAGGAATTGACAAGATGGTGGCTGTAGTTCAATAAACACAGTGCTTTCACTTTAAATTTTTTTATAGGGCGCCACCATTCTTTTATTTAAACTTCCCCCATAGCTTGATAGGCACACCTATTCCCATTAATCCAGCAGTGGTTGTTAAATGGATCTGAGCTTTGTGTTTCTGGTCAAGAGTTCTGTTTCTTGTTCCCCTTCGTCTATGCAGGCAGATTCTATTTGGCTGGTGACCACTTTAATCTTAAAGGCGCAGCGCTCCAAAGTTGCAAAGTCCATTATTTGGTTCCTTCCCCCTCCTAGTGTCCTCGTGTACCCTGATGCCCACTGGTGTCCCCTGGGGCCAGACACTCTTGAGGAGGTGCTGAACTGACCACAGATGTGACTTTTAAGATCCTATAGCTGGCAGGCAATCCCATTACCAAATATATCCAAGCTGCATTCAGCTCGCAAGTTCGAGCAGGCGGCTGCTCGAATGTTTGCACATTGCCTGTACCAAAGTGCAGCGATCTTTGTGGGGCTCCTCCGGTTTCTTTTTGGCTACTGTCATGGGGCTGGAGAGAGCAAGGAAACAGCAGGCAGAGTTCTGGGGGCAGAAATAGCAGTTTAGTTAAGCCCCCACGATGGGGTGTGGGGGGGTGTTACATAAGAACTTTATAAACAACTGCAAATGAGAATTGATTTCCTGTCCTCTTTAAGGTTCTGTGAGGTATTTTTGTGAATGGTTCACCTTCAGTCCCCTCTGCGATATTGTCCATACAATAAATCATTACATTTTTCTGCAAATATGACATAGTGTGATCCTTTTCATATTTATGCTGCAGAAGTTTGGATATTCTGACAGAAATAATGTTAGTTCTAATAGCTTCTTATTACTTATTCAACATATAATATAAACACTGTGTTTTGCAGCTACAAAAAAAGATTACTCCACTTTGTCATGACTGTTTTCAATAGAGAATTATAAAAATCCTCCTGCAAGGTACCTTTTTCTTGCATTTTAAGCAGAGTACAGAAGGTTGCTGCCTCCAGATGTGATCTGAACATTTAACACTGTTGCTGCTGAGCATCGGTGTTTGCTGAAATGAATCAACCTGAGATCGTCATCATAGCCTGCTAGCTAATTACTAGACCTACAACAGTCTGCTGTCTTACTTTTATTTACATGTAAAGTTCACACACTACAAGTTTTGCATGCAAAATGCACACAACACATATTTTGTGTGCATTCCACATACAAATTTGAGAACAGATAATTGACAAACTACTTATCAGATCATGCACTAGCGTATAGCTGTAAAACAATTTCAGCATTGTTTTCTCTCCCCCAAATTGTGATGGCATATGAAACTGAACATCAGTGTAATGTGGATGCAGTTTTTGATTTTTTGGTCACTTCTAAAAATGCAGGTCTGCCCAGTGGCATTGTGGTGGCTGTATCACGTGTGACTGGCAACTTTTGTTTGTATCCAGAGCCCGGGGTTACCAGTAGGGCTGGCAGTTGGGAGGTATGAATGTCACACATGATGCTCTTGGGAGTAGAGAGGTTGCACTCCCTACTGTGACCCTACCACTTGAGTGATCACTGGAGGTATGGAGGAAGTACAGTACATGTGTTGCGTGAAGTGTGCCGGTGCCAGCATCACGGCATCCTCAGGGACTGACCTAAAGGGGGAACAAGAAGTGTGCCCCTCCGGGCAGATGATGTTTCCATGTCATAGACCAGCGCAGATGGGGCATTCAGAGCCTATGGGTCTTCCTCATGCTCATCCCAACTCTCCACTGATCCTGACTCTTCCAGTAAAGAAAGAACAGCCAAAGGGCTGAAGGCCAGTCCTGGAAGAGATTCTTCTGGGACAGAAATATGCCTAGTGGCAGCAGAGAGAGAGAGAGGAACATTTTGAAAGATTGCAGTGACCTCTCTAGGGCTGATGCCAGGGGACATCTGGATGGATAAAAGGAGGCCTGTAAGCAGGATGGTTGGGGAGGTGGGAACACAGAGTTGGTAAAAAGTTCTGAGAGCTGCATTTTGAAACCTAAATATTAATTCACACTGGCATTGGCTACAAAATCCTGTTTAGTCCAACATTTAACTTTTTGCAGTTATTTCTGTAACCTTTCACAAAATATTTATGTCATTTAACTCACTGTAAACATCAAGGTTGGACTAGTGGTATTTTGGGAGTGCCCACTATGTAATTTAAATCTCAAATTGAACTTGAATCGATGTGGTATTACATTATAGAGCTTGATGGCACTTAGGTGGCATAAGAACCTTTATAAAACATAACATGTTATAGGGTTTGATGGCCTTAGTTGGTATACCAGTATTCAGACTTTAATCTGTCATTATGTACGAGACACTAACATTCACAAACAGTGATATTGTGTGGAAGTGGGGTGCTAACCTTAATACAAAGTAAATACCAACACTTTGAAGTAGAACTATCAACTCATGTTCAAATGTCACAAACATACCTCTCAGTCACCTAACCAGCCAATGTAAAATGTAGTTTGGAACACCACTGTTAAGAGTGTGCAGTTTTGAAAGTTTTAAACTGTTTTCTCGTTTTCATCTCTGAAGCTTTGTAATTGTGTACATAAGCTGGTACTGTACATGAAGAAGGCTGCAGACTGGTAATTGCATTAGTAAGTATTAAGAAACCCCTGCACACTTACTAAAGTTACACAAGCAACAAGTGACGCCATGTGTAACAATATGGGAAAGCCTAGGTTTTGGGGACTGAAATCTAGAATGTTGTATGCAGTGAGGAGCAGGTTACAGCATAGATTACAGATCTTTGTGTAGAATGTAATGAGGCTGAACAATAATGGAGATAAAAAGTGTATTAACTGAATGAATAGCATTGTAGTGTACATAAACAAGATATTTGTTGTAGCTAGCCAGGGGGCTACAGCAGTAGGGATTCAAAACGCTACTCCTGTGACCTGGGTTCACAAACAGACAGGGGAAAAGAGTGATGTGTCCCACTGGAGAGCTCTTCTCCTTCAGGGAGGGGGAATTCTGCCCTCCACTGCCTCCCAGTGGAGGCTGAGTGGCAGCACATGAGGAAGCTGCCACAGGGTTAGGGGCTGCTGGGGATGCTGATACCTGCTCACGCACACTTGCACCTGTGCATGTTGCATCACTGTACACAGGCAGCTATGGGTAAGAAAGATGGTGGAGAAACTACCAGTGCAGCAGAACGGCAACCAGCCCCTTGTATCTCCGCACCGCCGACTAAGCATCCATCTTCCAAATCATATCCTTCACCTGACAGGGATGTTGCACTCCTCCAGGAGTCTACAATGGAGGTTAAGTCACGGAAGCACACAGGCAGTCAGGGTAAGTACCTGGGGTTTGCAGGTGATGCGGTTCAGGGGCTGGTCAGATGGGGCCGTCTACTAAACTGGAAGAGTAAATACATAGTTGAAAGATATTTGTTGCAGTAATAGTGAAAATGAGATACATCTAATTGGGCCATTCCACCATCTGTTTGATGCAAATTTCAAATAAACAAATACATAAGCCCCATCTGATTTTTAATGAAGGCCCACCTCAAAAAAAAAAAAAATGTGTGTGTGTTTAAGTACTGTAGGGTTTTGCTAGAGACTTTGACTAAAGACAGAATACATGAAATCTTTAGCTTGGCTGCTAGCCATTCAGGATTCAGATGAAATGTGAGATAGCAAATCTACTGTACTGTACTGTACTGTACTAGAAACATACAAACATATAATTTCATGGCAGATAAGGACCGCTTGGCCCATCCAGGCTGCCCATTTGTCCCTGCCTATACTGTCACTGCAGACCCTACTTAATCTCCGGCCCCACCTTGCTTCTCAACTAAGATTGTTGTTGCACTATTGTACTATACTATACTATACTATACATTTATTTATTATTATTTAACTGTATTTATCACAGAATGAATACCTGTAAATTCCACAGGTTTACCTTAGATGCAGTGTAGCCTAATGGTTAGAGCACCAGCTTGGAATTGGGAGACCACAGAATAAAACCTGAATAGAGCCAAATGCTCACTGTGTGCCTTGGGCAAGTCACATAACCTCCCAGTGCTCTGGCTCTCCCAGCTTTAGAAATGGGAGCAGCAGGACCCCAAGGAAAATGAGATGTTGCATCTCAGCTGGGCTATCCTGGGTAAACAAATTGAAAAAAACAAAACATTGTCACAGATTCCCAATATTAAAGGTTGTGCTATATGATAAAGTCTTTTGGAATACTTCAATTACAAGGAGAGGTGGTGATTTATAGAGACATCCATGACCAATCGGTAGCTGAGCTGCAGACCTTCTGTGACCCATCTGCTCAGTGACTCATTTGCATTTTTGACCACCGCAGTCTGCAGGAGGAAATAGATTTAAAAGCACACCACTCTAGATTTATAAGCCAAAGGTTATTCTGCTGTGTCAATGCTGAGAGGAAGAAAGCTCAGCAAACTGTAATTCTTTTCGACAGCAACACTTACTAGCTGCAGTCCTGCAACTTACGGCTTATAATAGCATCAGATAATGTCTTGTGCACTTCTATTACTGATGGGCAAAATTGAGGAAGGTGGTAGGGTCCTGTGGTCTCATGGTCAAAGCACAGAACTGTGAACCAAGACATTCCAGCTTCAGGTCGTATCACAGGGGCTGGTTCATTTGGGTGCCCTTCAGTAAGCCAGTCTACCTAATGCTTCAGTTCACCCAATTGTAACATTACATGCAAGTTGGACTCCACTGGAAACAAAATAATAATTAGGCTATGACACTGGCTAAAAGCATTCTTTGACCCCTCCCCCTGTTAGAACTATACTTTTGATGTAGCAGAGGTTTTTCACTTATGCACATAAAAAAAGAGTCTTTATATCTAGTGCATGAAATCACTTCACTAGGCTTGTCAAAATTAAATTAATTTAGATCCTTAGAAGACTGTGGACGTATGTATACGTCCAGAATCTATATACGTTCACACAGATTCAGTTCTCAAAGGGTTAAAATGTTCCTGTTCCACTCCATTCCACTGCACAGTGCATTTACCCATGCCCACTGATCCTTTGGCTGAGAGAATAAGACTAGTGGCTGCATCCTGGCCTTCTGTGGTCACTTGTGCATTGGCAGGCAGCTCCCTATTCCATAGAGAACAAGAGCTAAATGGTCAGAGTCTATTTCTGAACTGTACTTCGCAGCTCACAATATAAAGCACTGCTGCTATACGGCCAGGCTGGCTCAATCCAATTCATATCCTTTGCATCATGTAACTGGGATGTGCAAATGGTTTTCAGTGTCGTACGATATCTTAGCTGCTGTGGACTCCCGAAAAGTAATGAAGTGAGATTTTCCCTCCTCTGATTAAGTTGGTTGAGTCATGGTCTGCATATGGGCTGAAGTGCATTAAGCTACATTATAATGTGAAGAAACATTCTAGTGATTTGACTGGCTGAAAGCAGCTCAGAGCCATGTACTTATTGAGCCATAATTAAATGTCCGAGCTACTTGCAGCCATGCAAACTACATTACATAATGACTTGAACATCACTGCATCTTCCTCCCAGACCAGCAAGCTTTTATTTGAAGTCAACAATCCACCCACTACTGCAGTGTCCTCCCTCTGCCATTAAACTGCAGAAACAGAGCAGTCAACACTGAAAATCAAGCCCTCCTCTTCTTTCAGAAGATGCTTTCCCACCACGTCTTATGACTGGCACCTGACTCTACATCATCCGGTTCATGCAATTATCCAGGCTGTGTATGGGCGATGATGTGCGATATGGCCGCCACCACACATTCAGTCACTTCACTACCAGTCTAGCATTGCTTGTCAAGTGTTTTGGGATACTATGTGTGAAAAGTGCTATATAAATGCTGATTCTTCTTCTTCATCCTGATGCCGCTTGCCGCTTGCCCCAGCACTTCTTCAGTTATGTGCTCACAGCCGACTGCATGACCGATAGAGGCAGCCACTTCAGACAACATTCACTCCACCAATTCAACATTCTTCTGGTGGCTGACTTAATATATCAGTCAAGCATGCCACTTCAACTCTGACCCTGCTGGTGCTGACCGCAAACACAACTGCGCCAGTGCCTACTGCACTATTCAAGTCACAGCATCAGAAGAGTGCCATCGAAGCTGAAGAAGTGGGAGCCAAGCACCACTACTTCATCTCCTAGCTTCACAGTGTACCGTGACAATGGGGAACCACAGAAGCCCAAAGGAAAGGATTCAAGAATTGAGGAGGGACATTCTGAAAGCAAGTACAGTTCTGCAACACTGTCCCTAGCAGGCATTGTTGCATTTAAATTTAATTAAAGTTAAAAACAATCATCACGATCGTTCTGCTTCTGTTCTGCTGTATTAGGCACAGTTAAGTTCAGATTAAAAGAAAATGCACAAAGAAACAAAGTTTACAGTTCAAGTGAGTTTTATTAAAATGTCAGCTACTGTTATGATGTGCATGTGTTGCTATTGGGTTGTGCATTTGAGAAAGAGTAATGTGCTCAGGGACAGCTTAAGTTCCAGTTGTCTCAGTGGTGCAGCTGGTTAGTGCAATTGGAACGGTATTCCGGGCAGCCTGGGTTCAGGTCCCAGCTGAGGCTCTTACTTCTTTCTCACCTCTGTTTGTAAGATGTTCCATAAATATGCACACTGCACTCCTGTGTGATTGTTATGCTGTCCACTAACTCTGCATCAGCAGCATAACAGTAAAGAGACTACTTTATGTCCCAGCACAGCTCCCGCAATTAGAAAAACACATTTCAATGTTTCTTAAGAAAGAGAGTCTTTTTCTGTATTTAGAATTTTTCTGCATGTTATAAGTGCGATAAAGCAGTCTAGGATGTGCGTTTATCGTCAGTAACCACGCATCTTTCTCAGGCGTTGTAAAGGAGCTCAGCACAAATGCCTCATACCGAACAACACCCTCAAGAGGTGTGTAATTATTGACCCATAATTACACAACCTGGACTGCATTATTGCTTACATACTTGCATAGACTCTCTATAGCCTCTCTAAAGTCGAAGCATAGCTGCCTTAAACTTGAATTGAATTTCAGCTTATGTAAAGCCTTTCACACACAAAGTATCTTTCATTATTTTTTGCAAAGCACTGTGAATAGATACAATAACATTAAGGTAACAAGGTGCAAACGTAAACCAGATTCAGTAATTCTATACTAATACAGAGGTTCTTATGCAGCGTATAAAACTTGAAAGTTATAATACTTCTAATTGTCATGGCGAACACTTCACAGGAGCATTTCAGTAACAATTTTGTATGCCCACTGGTGAGCAAAGGCAAACAAGCTGTTTTGCTGTAGTTAGTCATTTTCCTTTTTATATTTCTTTTAGCAGTTTCATGATGTTTATATCACCATTAAAAACAGCAGAGTGTGTGTGTGTGTGTGTGTGTGTGTGTGTGAGGTCGCAGGATAACTCTGCTCTGTCAGCCCATGCTTTCTAAGCTGCAAAAGCAAGAGTTTCGGGAGATTTTAAAAATACTTTTGGGGGCATGGCCGGCAGCCGACAGAGCTAGATGCTCAAATAGGAGCGCCACTTGAGCAGCACTGTAAGATAAAATACCAACTTTGAAAGTATGCAGATCAGCACAAAGTAGGCAGAATTGAATATAGTTTGACTACTGGATCAATTTGATAACAACCTTAGCAAGATTCGGAGATGGGAAACCCAAAACAATCAGCAGCTCTGGACTACGGGAAGAACAATTTATTTATTTATTTAATTTTGGTAACCGGGTAGTCCCACTGAGTCCAGTAATGGTCCCTTTTTCAGGGGCCACCTGAAATTAATTACATATAGAGCAAAATATATCATTTACAGAAAAATTCTACATGCCATTGTTTTCATATCACATATGGTGGGGAACATGTTTGGACATACAACACAATGCGATTATTGTTAATATGCCTATATACACTAACTAACATCCTCTTTCACAGACAGAAATAATAGAGACAACAGGATCATAGTTGAGATATAAGGAGGGCAAGCAGCAGAAAGCAACACAGGGAAGTGGCCAGAACCATGAAGTCACGGCAGAAGGAGAGTCCCCTTACACAGCTCTATTCTATGCTTTTAGAGACCTAGATAAAAAAAAGATGGAATCCCTTAATCATAAATTTACTGCTATGACTCTAAATGTAACTTGGTGTTGACAGAAGCTAAACCTGCTGCTGATTCAGCACAGAAATCAGCTATAGCGGTGAACAATCTAATGCATCTCCGTCTCGAACATCTTGAGAAGAGAGCCAGGGTGAACAATGTAAGACTGGTAAGGGCCCAAGATGCATCTGAATGGACTGATATATTGCAGTTTGTCAAATAAGTGGTAGATTCTGTTTTGGGATTGTACATTGTAGCACAGACTGTACAAGCATACAGAATTACGTCTTGTCGCAAGCCCACGGATATGGAACAACACAAGGCTATCCTCCTGTAATCGTTGGCCCTTACATAAATGAGGTTATTCTACAAGCTGCAAAACAAAACGGTCAAATCCACATGACAGATGGCTCACCTATCTTTTTTCCCCCAGACCTTAGTTTTAAAAACATAAAAGAATGACAGCAGAAAAAGACCAAGGTGAATCCAGTCTGCCAAAGCTCCCTGTATAGCCCTGGGACCTAATGTTCTCCCAGGGTCTTAGCTATCCTCCTCCCCCCCCATTCCTCTAATGCTGATGACCCGAGCAACCACAATATACCCTTCATTCTATCCTAGCCATGCATAAAACCATTAATGGTCACCATTGCTACTAGACAATGTAGAAAGTGCTTTGAATTGATGAGAACTGAACTGTGAATACTGGGAATATCACATGCACTGCAGTTTCCTGCCAGGCTCAGAATTAGTTACATGGGCAAGAATTACATCTATTTGGACCCCATGGAGGCAGGGCAATGGCTGGAAAGTAGCAAACAGGACGTTATGTATCTGGAGCAGGAAACGGACTCTGATGGGGGGGGAAGAAGAGAGAACTTTGTACTGAACTGGTAAACTGCATACTGTGTAGGTACAGACTGATACATTGAAGAAAACATTAGCTGTTTGTACAACGTTTAGTAGCAACAGGATGGTAAGAGGTAATGCGCTTAAATGTTGACAATGTGGTTTGTTTTACGATGCCCCTTCCCACCCCGAAGATCAATAACATTTTCAGTTCAGCTGTTCTCTATTTGGTGGCACTTTGGGACATGAGGGAAGCCAAGGGTCTTACAATGGCCACCACCTCATGGCAATGGAGCTGTGTGCTATATGCGCATAAGGGAATGGGGACTGATGTACACAGCTAGTTTGATAGCTCACTGTCCAAACTCGGTGCTGTACCTTGACATTGTGTAGTATGTCTGATAATCGGTGCAGTTGTCCTCCATGCCTGAGTAGGTCATATAAGTTTTGAAATATTCGTGTCATAATGCCTGTTTCAGTGCCTTAAAGAGACTTGTTGTCCTGTTAGTTTTTCTGAATTATATGACCAAGCAGAGTTTAAACTTTACTACTGTTATAAAAATATTGCTCTAACTGTCAGCACATATTTTATGCTAATTGTTACATAGAAACATAGAAGCATAGACAAAGATGGCAGAAAAAGACCAATGGTCTAGCCAGTCTGCCCATGGATGCCCGAGATGAAGCGTCTATCCGGGGACCTGTTCCTCTCCCTTCAGCTATCCTTTCTCCTCCTTGCTTTCTGTTATTTCCTTTACTCTGTCCTATCCATGCTTGAAGCCTTCCACAGTTTTGGCACACACCACTTCGTCAGGTAGGCTGTTCCATAGCTCCACCACTGTTTTGGTAAAATAATACTTCCTCAAGTCTCTCTTTAAGTTTCCATTCATGCCCTCGTGTCAGTGAGCTGGTGTTCCTATTAAATATTTCCATGCAGTTCACTTTATTAATCCCTTTCAGAAACTTGAAGGTTGCTATCATTCTCCCACCTCTCTCTCCTGACCTCCAGCAAGTACATGTTTAATGTCCTCAGATGTTTCTCATAGGATTCCCCCTGTAGACCCTGAGTCATCTTTGTTGCCCTACGCTGTACCGCCTCCAGCCTGTCCTTATCCTTTCTGAGGTGAGGGCTCTAAACTGGACACAGGTACTCCAGGTGTGGCCTCACCAAGGATCTATAAAGGGGGAGTATTACTTCTTTCCTTCTGCTACCTATATATCTCCCTATACACCCCAGTATTTTGTTTGCCTTGTGATAGGCTGTGCTGCGCTGGCTTGACGACTTCAGGGTGTCACTGATAAAGACTCCCACGTTGTGCTCCTCTGTTGTTGTACTGAGTTTAACCCCAGTTAGCCAGGGTATACCATTATATGAGCGAAGGCAAAACAATGAAGCTGTTACAACAACAGCTGTACAGCAAAGGGAACCACAGCACTAGGGATGTCATGTCGACAGGTGTAAGTGTCAACGAGTGTTTCTGATCACTTGGGTATTAAGGTCCTGTGTTTAAGATGGGCATTCACACATGTGTTAGGATGCCGCCTGAATATGTCCTGATTGCAAGGGGGAAGCATTTGCTTGTAATGGATGGGTACGTTTATCAGAAGGAGCAGAGTCAGAGATCGGTCGTGTATTGGAAATGTGTTGAATACCATGTCACCCGGTGTAAGGGGAGAGTGAAACCTTCAGGGAGGATGAAGTAAGTGTGTCGGAGTGACACATTCATGTTCCCAATAGGGCCAGCATGAATGTCAGGAGGGTCCAGGAAACCATGAAGAAGAGGGCTGTGGAGACCAACAAGACGACCCAGCAGGTGGTTGTTGCATGTTGCGCCGATGTTTCAGAGGCTGTTTGCGGCAGTTTGCCATCTGTGGGACTGCTAAAAAAAAAAAAAACATTTATAGGGCTTGTAGGGGTGCCTGGAGGGCACCCGTGTGTCCAGCAATGTTGTCCGAGCTCAGCATTCTGGAGGTGTATCGGGTGTCCCTCAGTGGTGAGCTGTTCCTGCTGGTCAGTTCTGACTGCACTGTGAACTGATTCCTCCTGTTTAGCACCTCACGAAACCTGGAATATCTGGCACACAGTGGGACATGGTTCGGCGATGGGACATGTAAGTGCTGTCCGCAACTGTTTCAGCAGCTGTATAGTGTCCATGGTGTGGAGGTGACAGCCGTACTACCTGCCATATATATCCTGATGTCCAACAAGACAGTGGCTGCCTATATGGCTGTGTTCCACAAGATTGTAGAGCTTTGTCTGGAATGCAGCATCATTGTATGCTGATTGATTTTGAGCAGGTAGAGTATAAAGCGCTGAGGATCATTACGGGGCTGCTTCTTCCATTTGAGCCAGTGTCTATGGCAGAAAATACAACAGGATGGAGACCTTTTGCAGCTGTTGGGATCTATAGCAAGGGGAATAAGTAGCAGCTGGAGTACTGCACAAGGTACTGGAGTCCACACCTGAAGAAAGACTGTGACAAAGTGGAAGCAGTACAGTCCAGGGTAACCAGATGGTTCAGGAACTAGGGGGCAAGACATATGAGGAAAGGCTGCAGGACTTTGACTCATACACCCTAAAGAAGAGAAGAGAAGAGAAATGGGTGACATGACAGAAACATACAAGTACCTGCACAGAATGAACAGTGTGAACACCAGGAACGCTTCTCCCTGAGCTCGAAAATACAAGGAAAAGGGGGAACTCACTTAAACCAGTGGGGGTGGGAGGGGGGATTCAAGAAAGAATTCTGCAAGCACTTTTTCATGAAAAGAGTGGTGGGCAAGTGGAAATGGCCAAATTGGTAAGCAGTTTAATGCAAGGATGGGGCAGGCATATGGGCCTAGTTAGAAGAGGAAGGCAGAAATTTAAGGATAGGATGACCACTAGAGCCATAGCAGAGTAGTTAGGTAAGGTGAAAGAAATCCAGTAGAAAGCTTGTTCTCTCAGTGGTGCAAAACCTGGGGTGCATCTGTGGGCAGTCCAGCCCAAGGGAAAGAAAAACCAAAGAAGCAGGTGCACTCCCCATTAAGAACGCAGCCCCCCCAGACGAAGCTCTGATTAATCGAGGCACCAGGACACCTGGCTACTAGTGTGTAGTATCAGTCTCACAGATTCCACAGTATTCTGCATTTGCTGATTTACTGCATAATAAAACCTTCAACTACATTTGGACTGTGGTCTGTATTCTTACTGGGGAGTGCAGCTCCTTCCTTGTTTTAGTTAGGTAGAATGGGCAGACTGGAGAGACTGATAAACCTCTTTGTGCCATCAGTGTCTACACATCTGTGATCTGAGTTGAGAAAAAAGCAGTCTGTTACATACTGACTGTGCAGTGTCTGCATGTAGACAGATGAAGCAGCCTTTACGCACTAATCAGCCTCTCCCTTAGTCATGGAAAGTTTTAATTTGTACAGGGAATGTTGTTTCGGACACTGGGGTAATTCACTATTTCCTTGAGCAGTACCATAGGATCTATAAAGTCATACCAAAAAACAAAAGTCTGGAATTGGACAGACGGCACCTTGGAGTAATATCTAATCCAAATAGAGATGCTTGTAATTGACTGATTCCGATCTGATATGAATGTTTAAGAATTTAAGAATTTCCAATTTTGAGTCCTATTCCTATTTGATTCCGAAAAGGGCTTCAACATTTAAATCAGATTCCGAATCCTAATTCCTAAATCGAAAATTCTTATGTAAAAACAGTTTTAGACTTCCGGTGACGACATCTACCTTATGGCTGCCTGATCCTTGAGCTCTTCTTCCTGATGGCCAAACAACCTTGCTCAATCAGCAAGTTTTGCACCCATTTGTCTCCAGAATAGTACAGGAGGGGTAAACACACTGAAGAAGAAGAAGAAGCATTCGAGGAACAAATTCAGTGTTCTAGCCATTGATAATGAGGGATTCGATGTGGCCAAATAATCTGATTCTGCACAATCAGGCATATCCATCGTAACTCCTCCTTCCACCACAGGGCCAACCCACCCAAACGTAAATGGCAAGGACAAGAAACTCGATGCAGTTTTTGAAAGAACTTCAGGCTTTTCAAGGGGAGTTTAATCAATGGAGAGAAACCTTATCCTCTTTTTTTTTTCCATTCTGCAGCTACCTGCTTACAAACATCCCCACCTTACTCACCCCAGCTGGGACGCCTGCAAGGAGCTGTTAGAAGCTACAAAGAGAGGGGTAGTGAGGCTGAATAGAATGGATGGTGGATGGGCAGAGTGACAGTGAAAAAGCAGGGATACTGAATGAATACTTCTGCTCAGTATTCACAAAAGAGGAGGAGGGAGGTGCCTAATCCAATTAACAGAAGCACTCTGGGGGGTCGATCCATTCCTTTCACAGAAGAAAGGGTTCTGAAAGAACTCCTAAAACTGAAGGTGGACAAAGCAATGGGGCCAGATGGAATTCACCCCAGAATTCTAAAAGAATTAAGCAGAGAACTAGTAACAACACTGACTACCCTTTTTAACAAATCATGGGAGGATGGTGTGGTACCTGAGGACTGGAAGAAGGCTGATGTGATTCCCCTTCACAAAAGTGAGACCAAGACAGAGGCAGGAAACTACAGACCTGTCTCATTGACCTCTGTGGTAGGGAAAGTGATAGAATCACTTCTGAAGGAAAGAATTGTTGAGTACCTAGAGGCCAGTGGAGCACAGGACCCAAGGCAGCATGGGTTCACAGCGGGAAGGTCATGTCAGACGAATACAATTGATTTTTTTGACTGGGTGATCAAAGTAATAGACCAGGGAGAGGCTGTGAATATGGCCTACCTAGACTTTAGCAAGGCATTTGACACAGTCCCACACAAAAGATTAATAGTTAAATTAACCAGCCTGGGAGTGGATCCCAGGGTGGTAGCCTGGGTAAAGCATTGGCTGAACAACAGGACACAGAAGGTAATTGTAAATGGAGTCCACTCTGAAGAAAGAGGGGTTACTAGTGGGGTACCGCAGGGTTCAGTACTGGGTCCAGTCCTTTTAATGTCTTTATAAGGACATTGCAGAGGGATTGAAGGAAAAGTATGCCTCTTGCAGATGACACAATGATCTGCAACAGGGTTGATACACAAGGAGGCATGGAAAGGATGAAAGGGACTTGGCAAGGTTGGAGGAATGGTCAGAAGTATGGCAGCTTGGATTCAATGCAAAGAAGTGCAAAGTAATGCACCTGGGAAACAAAACCCAGGGAAGATTACACAATGGGGGTAGTAATGACAACAAAACTGGAAAAGGACCTGGGGGTAATCATATCAGATGACCTTAAGGTTGGCAAGCAATGTGAGAAGGTGGTAGGGAGGGCTGGGGGGATACTGGAATGTATAGGGAGAGGCATCACCAGCAGAAAACAGGAAGTTGTTATCCCCTTGTACAGACAGTTGGTGAGACCCAATCTGGAGTACTGCATCTAGTTCTGGAAACCCCATCTCCACAAGGACATAGACAGGATGGAGGCAGTTCAGAGGAGGGCAACTAAAATGGTGCAGGGTCTGCAAGAGAAGCCATACGAGGAGAGACTAAAGGAGCTTAATATGTATACCTTTGAGGAAAGGAGGGAGAGGGGGGGACATGATAGAAACGTTTAAGTACCTCAGTGGAATCAACAAAGTCCAAAAGGGTAGCATCTTTCAGAAAAAGAGATGTGCAAGAACAAGGGGACACAATTTAAAGCTAGAGGGGGGACGGCTCAGGGCAATGTGAGAAAGTATTTTTTCACAGAGAGGGTGGTGGACGCATGGAACAGCCTTTCTGAGGAGGTTGTGCGGTCTAAAACTGAGGGAGAATTCAAGAATGCATGGGACAGACATAAGGCAATTTTTGTGGGGGATAGGAAGAAATAGGCTGTTGGTTAAATAGGATCTGCAGCTTATCCTCTAGGTAGGGAAATGGGCAGACTACGTGGGCCAAGCAGTCCTTATCTGCCATCAAAGTCTATGTTTCTATGTTACCTGCTTACAAACATCCCCACCTACCTCACCCCAGCTGAGACACCTGCAAGGAGCTGTGTTAGAAGGTATAGAGTTCCAGTGTCCAGCATTATTCATCTGCAGACTTGCTTCGATAAGTTTTTCCAGTTACAGTTTAAAGTAATTTATGTATTATTTTGTGCTGTGTTAGAAGGCACTTTAAGACATTTCTCCTACTGCAGTAAGTCAGCTGTGTACTGTGAGGCAATTATGTTCTAACCTTGCCTGTCTGCTAAGATTGTCTCAGTATTGTAGGCTTGTTTAGTATGTATTGTATAGAGGTAGTGTCTGGCCTGCTGTCCAGAGTCAGCCAGTTGGTTTTGCACATTCCTCAGGCCCTCTCCCCACCCCTTCCCTGCCTATTCCAGGTACTTTTAGCAGGGACTCATCCTGTTCATTTCATTCTGCAGCTGCCTGCTTACAAACATCCCCACCTACCTCACCCCGGCTGGGACGTCTGCAAGGAGCTGTTAGAAGGTACAGAGTTCCACCCTCCAGCATTATTCATCTGCAGACTTGCAGTATCTCACCTCCCTTCCCAGCCAGGAATGGTGCTGGTTTTATTAACTGTTTAACCAATCAGGACAGTTTCCTATCTGCTCCTCGTGCAGCTTTTCCACTAGGTGGCACTGTTAAGCTCTGGACATCTTCCATCCACCTCATTAACATAAGTTGACCTTTTGTTATTGTTTCCCACCACAAGCTCTCTCAGCAAGCTCTTCCTGCAGCCCTAGTAATTTCCTATCTTCCCTTTAGCAACCCTTTCACTAACCCCCTGCAAGTCTTGAACCCATGCCCTCCACAGCTCTGCCCCACTGACAACTGTTGTTCTTTCCTCTAGGTCACCCTGACAGTGTTACTCTTTTCATGCGTTTGCTGTCATTGAACCTCCACCCCTCCCCCTGCCGTGCCTAGCACTTTCCCTCTATATTCTTGATGCTTAAACAAAACTTGCTTGTTGCAAGATCCCTCCACTAATTGCCTCCCTCGAGCACTACTTCTCCTGAACCTTAAGGAGCACAAGATCATCTTCACTTGTCTGTTTTTACGCAACTCCCTACTCAACATTACACAGTCCATGATGATTTATTCTTGGTTCTCCTCCCTACATCTCCTCATTCTATATGCAACCCTGCTGTCACTTCCACCTCCCCTCTCCCTTGTCACACTTCCATCTTACCAGACACCCACTGATAGCCCCCAGTTATAATCCACCCCTGGCACAGCCTTGCTATAGCCCCCACCACTCCTAATTTATCTTGACCCACTCTCCGTTATGGCCATCTTGTTCTCTTACTTCCATACCTTACTCTCTCACTATTATCACCCTTCTTAAATTTCAGCACCTCCTTAGTACCATCCTATCACCCCACTCTCCTTTCTCCACCACCCAGCCCTGGTACAAAAGCACCAAGATGCATTTATTATTATCTCCCTCCTACTTCTCTCTGCTGGTGATATTAATCCCAGCCCAGGCCCTACAGTGGCAACTTCTCCTGTCCTATCCTCCTCTCCCCCCACCTGCCTAGCCTACCCTTTGACCCTCTCTTGTGGCCTAAAAATCCTCCACCTTAACATTTGTAATCTACTTCCTAAATTCGACTTCCTACTCCCTCATGTTAGTTCCCTCACTCCTGACATCCTTATTTATCAGAGACCTGGCTAAAAAACAAAGTCTCTGACGCATTTTTAACAATTCCTGGGTACTCTATTACCCAGCAAGGTCGCGTTAGTAGGAGAGGGGGTATAGCTATTTAATCCGACTCCAAATCTCAACAGTCCTGTCCAGTTCAGTCCCAGGTGCCTCTGAGGCACTGGTCCTTCAACTATCCCTCCCCTTTTCTGTGCCAATTTTTATTGCCGGCCAGGTTTACACCACTCCACAGCCACTGACCTAGTTACCACAATAAGTTTCCTCTCTGCTTCTGGTGAGCTTTATTTGTTAGGTAACCTCAGCCTGAACTGGTTGTTGCCCTCTCTAGGTAAACCACATGCTGACATTACTGCCCTCAACTTGTCCCAATTAATTATGGAACCCACCCGTTTAAATCACAAAACACCAAATCACACTCTCTTAGACTGGACCCTCACCTCCCACTCGCACAGGATTGTCCAGTCGGGCTTATTACCAGATGCACTTAGTGATCATCACATGATATACTCAGTTAGAAAAGTCCATAGCCCTAAAGCCCCCCACAAACACCTTACTATCCGCTCCTGCAGTTTCCTGGACCTTGTTCCGCTCCACCACGACCTCATTCATGCTAACTGGCCTCCAATAGCCTCTGCCCAGTCCATAGATCATGCTTTAGCATATTTCAAAGACTCCCTCCTCAGTATTTGGAACAAACATGCTTCATTAAGGCAAGTGAGAGTATGGGGTTCTCACCTCCCCTGGATTACCCCAGCGCTACTAGCCTGCCAACATGCTCAAGACCAAGCCTTGAAGACCCACAAATCCACCAAACTTTCTCAAGATCTCTCTAACTACCGCTCACTCAGAAACTCCTGTACTAAGGCTATCGAGCTTGCCAAAGCAGACTATGTCAAGCCCAATTTCAATTCAAATATAAACAATCCCTCAAAGTTCTGGAAGGTTATCCACTCCCTCTTCTCCCCACTTTTACAATGTGTGCCTCAGCTCTGCTTACCTCCCTATCCTCACCACCTACATCCCTGGCTACCCCTACCCTACCCCCCTCCCACAACTGCCAGTCTTGAGTTTCTCCTTTTCCTCTCTTCTCATTACACCCTACATGCACTTCTCTCTCTAAACCCCTCTCTCTAAACCCTACAAAAGGCAACTCGCCTGATGGCCTGGACCCCAAGCTACTCTATCTATCTGCCTCCCCCATCTCCATCCCACTAACTGATTTACTCAACTTATCTTTCCTCACTGCCACTATCCCACTTCTACCTACTGTGGCAAAACTTCAGGAAGACCTGGTTCTCTCTCAGCTATCCTCTTTCCTGGATGACTTCTACATTTTCACATCATTCCAATCTGGATTTTGGAAGAGCCACTCCACCATCACCTCCCTACTTAGGCTTACTGACTCTATCCATTCTGCCATGGATAGTGGTCATATCACATCTGCCATCTTTGTCGATCTTGCCAAGGAATTTGACATTGTTTCCCACACCCTCCTTCTTGAGACCCTCTACTTAACTGCCCTATCCCAGTTGGCCTGTAACTGGTTTAAAGCCTACTTGGTAGGAAAACTCAATCAGTTAAAATAGCTGATTCCACGTCCCTGCCACTGCCTGCCTCAATTGGTGTGCCTCAAGGCTCTGTACTTGGTCCACTTTCATTCTTTATTTTCTTTAATGACCTGCCGTCAATATGTTCCTCCTCCTCTATCCATATGTACGCTGATGACACAGTCTTGTTCACCTCTGGCCACTTTCCCTCTGTTGTATCCGCCAGCCTCTAGCTTGACTTCAGTGATGTTCAGTGCTGGTTTAAGTCACATCAGCTTTTCCTGAACACCAAGAAAACAGTCTCCTTGACCTTTGACACAAGGTAGAGACTCTCTAGGATTACCTCCCTACCCACCTTCCACACCCTGGATAGGACCACACTTGAGGATACCACTTCTTTTAAATATTTAGGTATTTGGTTTGACCGACACCTAAACTTTCCTGAACATGTCGACGCCATCCTGAAGAAACTTCACCCCAAGCTCGGTGTCCTCTACAGGAACCACAGTTGCTTGCCTTTGTCAGCTAGGCGGGACCTTGTTCAGAAAATGAGTCTACCTATTTTCGACTACTGCGACATAGCCTATTGTGCTGCTTCTAAGTCTCCCCTATCCAAATTGGATTCCCTTTTCAATGCTTTATGTCACTTTGCTCTTGACTCTTCCCCCCGTACCCACCATTGCTGTCTCTACCACTCCCTTGCTTTCCCCTCCCTGGAGTGCAGATGACTCTTGCACTGCATGAAATTTACCTTTAAATTCTGGATTGGCTCTCTCCCCTCTTACCTATCCTCCTTTCTTTCCATTCCACCACCCTCGCACCATTCTCTCAGATCCACTGACTCTCGCACTCTGGTTATTCCACGACATACTACTACAAGCGGCTAAGGTGCTTTCTCTTATCACTTCCCTATACTCTGGAACTCACTACCTATGCCTATCTGACACTCTTCATCCTCCTCTTCCATCTCCCAGGCCCTACATAACTTTTACTCCTCAAACTACACCTGTCAATGAAGATTCGGCCGTATTTCCCAATGTTTATTGCACTTCAAGCTTATTTTGCTTTGTTGCACTATACATATAACCTTGTAAATGTATTTGGTTCAATTCTGCCTTTGTATATGTCTTATCCAACCACTTTTGTGTATGTGCATTTGCTTTATCTGCACTGGTTTGCTATGTATATGCCATACCAAACTGTAATTGATTTAATTTATCTATACTGTATTGCCTATGTTCCCCTCTTCCCCCTTCCCCGGATACACCGTGAGACAAGCAGCTTGTTGCTCAGTGTGTTTTTCTGGTGAAACTCTTCAATAAGAAAATAAATAAATGAATAAAGACAAGTTTACTGCATTGAACACCGTGTCACAAAGTCTGAACAAGCTGCCAACTGCATGGACTGCCGCCTAGGCAAGCTGTAATTGTCAGTACTGAAACTTGCACAAACACAGGCTGAAATCATTAATCGGCAGGAGGACGGTGAAAACTGGGCATGCCAAAAGAATATAAGAATCCACGGCATGCCTGAAGACTCTGAGGGCCCTCACATGAATGACTTCTTAGTCGCCCTGCTGCATATGGCCTTCTTATTAGATCCCATATGTTAGCTAGGCATTGAGTGCTGACACAGAGCACCTGGCCTAAAACTGTGCTCCCCCACTGCCAGGCCAAGATCCACACTGGTCAGATTTAATACCTACCACACCAAGGACATTATCCTATGCAAAGCATTGGAGCAACAGCTGGTATTTTATAGCTCAACAAAAATTTATCTAGACAGTGATTATACTTCTACTGCTATGCAGAGAAGACAGGAATATGTACCCACCTTTCACACATTACAGCAAAACAAACTAAAATGTATAACACCCTACCCTCAAGCCTGGTGGTCCAGTACCCAGATGGCCAGAAACATTACCACACAGCCAAAGGGAAGGGAAACTTGAAGAAGTAGTTACTTGCATTCATGGGCAGACTTGGTGGACTGAAGGCCCTTATCTGCCGACAACATCTATGTATGGCTCCTTGCTAGACCCCTTTTCCCAACAGAATACAAGCTCCAACCTTGGGAGGAGGAATATTACAAACCACAGCAAGAGGCATATAGTGCCCTCAAGCCCAATAGGCTTATAGGGTTGTCCACCCCCGATATACCGTCCCTACCCTTCAGAATATGCTGAGTTCCTTTTTACCACCATTAAAGTGGCCTGTACTGCGGGGAGGTAATCGTCTGTACCATGTGGGTCAGAAGGCTAGATGATGCCAGTACAAGATCTGAGGATAGGCGGATCACACTGCAGACCCAGCGGTCCTCACACATGGGACCTGCACCACTATCTCCACCCTGGACAGACTGCTTAATGTAGAAAAACCAACATGCCCAGGACACTCTCACAGACATCACTCCCCAGCTCTGCTCTATGACAGAAGACAGAACCTGAAAATTGGAGCAATATCCTTTTATGCACCAATTAACATGTGAGTAGTGGAGGGGCCAGCCATGGAGACAGCTCTGAACCTGGGGGCACAGTCGCGAGCAGCCCTGCACATGCCGCTTACCCTATAGCAAGCACCCCCACATCCCAACACATTTTAATGGACCTACCTCCTTCATTGTATGACACCAGCGGGGGATCCTGGGCTTGCCAGATGTTTTTAATGCGGCCGGATCTGTGACCATGGAGCCTCTGCACATAAGGCTCAGCAGACATCCTGTGTATTCAGGGGACTAGGCCTAGCACATAGCCCACTCAGAGTGCTGGGAAACATTATTTCTCACAGATGACAGGAAAATGAGGGCTCCAAGCTTGAAGTGAGGTATTATGTACAAAAATGCATTTTTTGCAACCCTTAAAAATACAGTAGGCATGCTTTATACGTGTTGGAAGGGTTCTTCCTTTCTTTTCATGCTGCTACTCGACTGGGTCAGCTGGGGGGGGGGGCCGCACTCTGTGGCTGGAGATCCACCACCTCTACTCCACACTGTGCCCGAGAAACACAAATGAGAGAAGGAGCTTTTCTCCTTTTCTCCCTCTATGCTCACAGTTTTCACAGATATTTAAAGAACAAAGACTGGCCCTGAAAAAGAGGCCCCCCCCCTTATACATAGGGGGGCATCAGTACTTCTCCCCGGCCCTTTTCCTCACTTTATGATAAAGTGCATTGATAATTTATACTCTGTTGAATAAATGTTGTGTGTTTATTCTAATTATAATAGGCTGTTGTATTTTCCACACTATAGCATTGCTGACTTTCTACATAATCCCTAGGAGGGAGTGATAGTGTAGGAGTCCGCCAGTGGTAACACAGATAATTCTTCCCCCAGCTTATGGAAGGTCTGGTGTGTTCTTACTGTCCCCAATTCTGGTGCCACCATGGCCATGCCATCCCTTCAGCACCTACCCCGTCTTGAACAGTGCTATAGCTTGAAGGGAAGGGAAGCTTGAAGAAGCAGTTACTTGCATTCATGGGCAGACTTGGTGGACCGAAGGCCCTTATCTGCCGACAACACCTATGTATGGCTCCTTGCTAGACCCTTTTCCCAACAGGATACAAGCTCCAACCTTGGGAGGAGGAATATTAAAAACCACAGCAAGAGGCATATAGTGCCCTCAAGCACAATAGGCTTATAGGGTTGTCCACCCCTGATATACCGTCATTACCCTTCAGAATATGTTGAGTTCCTTATTACCAATATTAAAGTGGCCTGTACTGCAGGGAGGGAATCGTCTGTACCATGTGGTCAGAAGGCTAGATGATGCCAGTATTTCATGCTACCTATCCCTGAACTCCCTCATATTTTTTTTCTTTCTGACTTCCAATCTCCACATTTTGGATGCCTTTATGGCAACCAGGGAGCCCCAGGCCCTCTAGCCTTGGGAGTACTCCCTGGTGCGGCCTTACAAGACCCATCAGTAGGGAAGCAAATTAGTATTTCCCTCACCTTGTAAGCCCATTAACCCTTTTCTGACTACCACAAGGACACCGAAGACCTATGGGATAGTCCCCCGAGGGAGTGGTGGCCTTCCCTACCCAGTTACTGGCCCAGTTGGCCACTGTGTGTGTCTAGTGATGTTACCTCAGTTATTCCATGTCTCTGATTTAAAGCAGTCATCAGAGGCTTCATAAAAGGTTCTCATGATGGATGGTCACACAAGGACATGATCACTCAAGGGTTTGGTAGAGACCTAGAATATATACACAATACATTAGACTATCAGGCAATATGAATCCCTCATAACCTGAGATGGATGTCAGCCTATCTACAGTATAGAATGTTTCCCTTTTCATACAGAATAATATGACTTCAAAGTTTAAAATCCTATCTCATAATGTGAATGGCCTGTCCAATCTGGTTAAATGCTCTAAGGTTCTCAGGGCATTAAGAAAAACAACACCCCCATCTAATACTCTAGCAGCAGATCTACTTCAGTAGTTTAGAATATCAAGCACTCCTGAAATTTGTTTTTGAGAACATTGTGGAGTCGGTTTACAGGAATGGACATCAAAGGGGGAACAGTTATCCTGATCCCCAGAAATTCCCCATTGAAATTAAATACCAAATATACAGATAAGGGGGTAGGTTGGCTGTAGCAGTGGGTACAATACATGTTAAACTCCTCATAATTATGCCACACTATACACACAGAAAGTCACTTCCTAATGCCGAGTCTGGCTGAACCCTTTTCGATTATATAACCCTCACCAATTTGTTGGAGGACCAGAGCACCTCCCTTCTAAATCATTTGCCTCTGTGGAAAGTAACATGACTATAAAGACTCTTAAAAATGGGAAGATTCCCGGCCCTGACAGACATGGGGTGTTTTATAAAATAGCACTAAAGTTAATTCATAAGCCTCTCCTCCAAACATTCAAAGAGTGAAAACATCAGCATACTGCGCAAACTCGTGGCGGTACGCCCAGCATCTCCGCCATACTTAAACTGCAAAATGATGCCACACAGTGTGAATCCTATCATTCTGTCTCAGTCTCTAATGTAAACTTTTCACAAGTATACTGGCACACTGCCTAGACCATATACTACCATCCGTTATAGACCCTGACCAATCAGTATTCACTTATAGCTGATAGACCGCAGACAACATTAAACACTCCCTCCTGCTCATTCACACCACCACCACCAAACACCACTGCCCCCTCCTGATTCTCAGCTGTGATGCCCAAAAGTCATTTGATAGTGTCACATGGGCCTTCCTCTCTCAAGCGCTAGAGAAATTTTCTTTCCTGGAGTAGTTCCTTTCTTTAATATCAGGCTTATATACTTCCCCTTAACCAATGGTTAAAGCCAACGGTACCTTCTTATCCAGAGTCACTCTATCAAGGGGAGCCCAGTGGTTAAAGCCAACGGTACCTTCTCATCCAGAGTCATTCTAACAAGGGGCGCCCAGTGGTTAAAGCCAACGGTACCTTCTCATCCAGAGTCACTCTAAAAAAGGGCAACCAGTGGTTAAAGCCAACGGTACCTTCTCATCCAGAGTCACTCTAACAAGGGGCACCCAGTGGTTAAAGCCAACAGTACCTTTTCATTCAGAGTCGCTCTAACAAGGGTCACCCTGCGAGGCTGTCCCCTCGCCCTATATTTATTTGCACTCTGTGTGGAACTGCTGGATCAGGACCTGCGCCAAACACTAGGGGTAGAGGGTTTCCTGGTGGGAAGCCACTCCCATAAAGTGACATATTATGCAGATGATTTACTGCTGTATATTACTGATCCTGAGACATCGTTGCTGGCCATGGCATGGTGCTTACAGGCCATGGACAAGCTAGCAGGCTACAGAATTAATGAAACTAAAACTGGAGTTCTGCAAATTAACCACCACCCAATGAATAACTTAAAAACCCAATTCCTCTACAAATGGGGTAGGCCTAGCATTAAATATCTAGCAGTGAAACCGAGTGGAAAAATGACAGATCTATAGAAATTTAACTATACTGGCCAGATGCAGGGAATTCAGGAGCACCCCAGTTATTGGCTTCCCCTCCATCTCTCCTTTATCAACAAGATACAGACAACCAGAATTAATATTTTCTTCCAATTCTTATATTTTTTCCAAACCATCTCTGTCTTACCTCCGACAGCAGAGTTTCAGAAATAGAACAAATCCATCTCCAGATTTTATGGCTGGAGAGAAGACCAAGAATTGAAGTAAAAATTGTAGCTCCCCAAAATTAAGGGAGGCCTGGCACTACCAAACCTGGCACTATATGCAGCAGTAGCCCTTCTGAAGCATATCCTCATGTGAACCCAGACCACTTCAGGGCCACACTGGGTAGAACTGAAAAAAGACATCTCTCCAGTGGATCTGACAGCTCTTCTTTTTGTGGCACTAGACGATACCACAATCCCCAACAGCTCTCACAACTAGGCTAGTAAAAGCCTGGTGCCACTTGATGCAGCAGCAGAGACGGAGCAGTGTGGAAGCTGAATGAATTAGAAAAACGGCGTTTGATCTGAGCTTCTACACAGCCCAAGTAGACCACAAATTTAAATTATGGATTCTGCGTGCTTCTCACATACCTTTCTCTTCTATGATAAGGGAACCCTTAAATCCTTTGAACAACTGTTGTGAGAATTTTACCTAGATCATAAAGATCATTACTACTGTTTACAACTCAGACGTTACTTGGGGACCTCCCTGGGAATCACTGTTGACCAGGCGACAGTCCCTCCTTATTTTTGTTTTAATTTCCATAATCCAGGGTACTAGGCCACCACTACTAGAAGGGGACCATACCTCCACTGACTCCACAAAATTCACATGGGAGCACACAGAGATTACTGACACAGACTGGATCACTGAGTGGTCCAGGCAGCACAATAAAACAAGCTTCTATCAGTAGCGAGAGTATCATTGGAAGTCTGTTATTTGGCACTTCCAGATACCACAAATAACGGCTAAATTACCAGTTACCAAAGATGCTTCCTGCTGGAGAGTATGTGGGCAGGAAGTGGCAACTCACACATATATCGAGATCCTGTCCAGCATTAACCCCCCACCCCCCATTCTGGAAACAAATAAAGGAAGCAGTTAATCACATTGTTATGAACTATGTTTCCCTAACACCAGATGCTGCCCTTCTTTTATGATACCCTAAGCATATTAAATGTTATACTTACCTTTCAGGGAACTTATTAATGGCAGCAAGAAAAATGATAACAAGACTCTAACAGCAGCCTCTCCCCAGTATTACCCAGTGGAAGCATACAGTACTTGACATTTATAAACTCGACAAATTAACGGTCCAGATCCAGAATAATCTACCCACTTTACTGAATAGATGGAACATTTGCCTCCTATGTATTATGGACTGCAGGGAAGATGCGACCCCTAACCCTATATAGCCCAGATATTACGCATGACAGGGGACACAATGTGGCCATGTTGGACTGGAGAGACCAATTAATATTCCTAGAGGGATAAAAAAAAGAGCTATTTGCCTGAAGTTGCCAGACTGTATGTTAATACTGTTTACTTGGTCTGAGACTGCTACTTATTGAGACACCACGTTCTAAGATACTACATGTACTTACTGTCCAAGCTCCAAGAACACCTAGCTTTCTCACAACTCTCCTCCTTCCAGGACATGACCTCCTTCTTCAACCCCTTCCAGTCTAGCTTTAGGAAGCAGCGCTCCATCACCACCTCTCTTCTTAGACTCACTGACTCCATTCTAACTGGGATGGACAGTGGCCTCATCACCTTCGCCATTTTCATTGACCTTGCCAAGATTTTTGGTATGGTTTCTCACCATATCCTTCTTACCAAGCTTTCTGCAGCTGGGCTCTGTACCACTGCTGTAGATTGGTGCTGATCCTACCTAGTTGGCAGTACCAAATTTGTTAAGATTGTGGAATCTCTTCCCCCCCAATCAAGACAGGAGTTCCACAGGGCCCTGTACTTGGCCCCCTTCTCTTCTCCATATTCCTTAATGACCTCCCTGCTTCTTGCTCCTCTTCCAGGATCCATTTATATGCAGAAGGGTAAAAAACAAATTGGACACTCCGAAAACCTGGATTGTAACAGAGACCCCAGATATTGTATTTTTAACTGAAATGTGGTTAAATAAAAGTGTTAAAAATGTTGAGACAGAGTTAGAGGGATTTTACGCACACAGATGTGATAGAGAAGGAAAACCGGGTGGTGGGGTTTTGTTATATACTAAATGGGATTTGGGCTTGACTACAGTCATATACGCAGGGAAAATGTAACAGATAGAATGTCTGCTTGTAGAGTTACAGTGTCTGAATTTAATTCTGGGTGTTGTTTATTCGCCACCCAGAACAAACATTAGTTCTTTTGAAATTTTCTCCCAATGTCACTTGAATAAAACAATGGGCAGGGACTTGTTGCTTATAGGAGATTTTAATGCTGCAAGGGGTTTACCTTGGGGAATAGCCCTAAAAAAAGAGTCTACAGTCACTGGATTTAACCCAAATTGTTATAGACCCCACTAGGAAAACTAAAATGACAAATGAGGGTAATATTCTGGATTTAATATTTGTTTCTTCAAAGATTGTAACACTGGAAGTAAGTGTGGAACAATCAATGTTAGGAGACCATTGTTCGCTGATTAGCAGATTTTTACTTAAAGAAAAGGAGATTCATAAGTTAAAACCCAAAGTAAACATGACTAATACAGTAGTAGAACTTTCAAAAATTACACTAAAGATCGATTAATGGCCCAGTTGCTTAAAGTAAACTGGAATAGCATTTTTCTAATTTTTTGTTTAGATGCTGCCATTCAACACTTTACTAAAATATTTATGGATGTGTGTGATTCTATAGCACCTTTTACTAAAAAGATCCAAAAGAAGGAACAGGCTGCTTGGATTTCAGAAAAACTCAAAAAAGACATTAGGGTCAAGAACAGATTATGGAAAATTGATAATAAAACTTTCAAATCAGAAGACTGGACACATTATAAAAAGGCCAGAGATAGATTAAAACAAAACATAAGGAATACAAAATGCAAATATTATATAAATAAAATAAATGAAACAACTGATTCCCATCAGTATTGGTCTCTGATAAGGTTCTTAGAGTCTCTGGTTAACAATAGACCAATGATTCAAATTGCAAAAAATGGAGTGTTGCAACCTATAAAGGAATCAGATGACTTAATTAACACTTACTTTGTTACACTTCCTGATGTAGATATCCAAAAAAAATGCACATGAAATAGAAAACACATCTTTAGGATTTGAGGCACAAACAGAGAGGCCAAAATGCAGGTTTAGGGTAGTAAAATGTAGTGAGGTGAAAAAATATATTGCAAACTTAAAGACAAACAAAGCGTGTGGTTCAGACAGAATAGAGTAGGTTTTTAAAAGACTCAGTTCATATAATTGCCCCAGTCCTGACCAGATTATTCAGTTGGGGCCTGATGGAAAAACATTTCCCTGATAGTTGGAAGTTAGCTAAAATTGTCCCGATTTATAAAGGAGGAGTTGAATCTGACCCTTCAAACTATCGTCCAGTGGCTCTCTTACCCATCCTCTCTAAAGTGTTAGAAGGATTGGTTCAAGAACAATTGTGAGATTATTTGGAGCAATACAATTTATTATCAAGTTATCAATCTGGTTTTAGAAGAGGATATTTCACGGACACTGCATTCACCGACCCAGTTGATCAAATTGCAACACCTTAGAATAATAATAGGGAGGTAGGTGCAGTGTTCATGGATTTATCCAAAGCATTTGATACAGTAGACCATGAGATGATGGGTAAAAGGCTGCTGGACTGGGGGGGTGGCAGAAAATGCATGTAAATGGTTTCATTCTTATTTATGTGGTAGTTTGCAACAGGTTCAGCTAGGGAATACAGTCTCAAATAAAATGAGGAACCTGAGGGGAGTTCCCCAAGGTTCAGTTTTGGGACCAACTCCATTTTTGATTTATGTGAACCAAGTCTCAGAAATTATAGAAAAATGAAATGTTAGACTTTATGCTGACGATACAGTACTTGTTGCTAGTGATGTAGAGTTAAAGGAGCTGGAAAATAATCTCCAGCAGGATTTCTATGCTTTGTGTGAATGATTCACAAACTCAGAATTAGTTTTAAATAGTAAAAAATTGAAAATGTTGGTCTTTGGAACATCTACAAATAAAATGAATGACAAATATGTATAAAAAAAAATAAAGAAGATAGGTTAGATCAGGGAAAGGGATATAAATATCTGGGTATTTAGATAGATGATGGCCTAAACTTTGAACATCATATAGAAGAAATGATCAGGAAAATTGATTCCAGACTAGGGGGTTTTAAACGTACCGGGTTCTGTCTAAATCACAAGATGGAGGGCAATGATTGTAAACCAACTACTCATTTCAGATATGGAATATGGTGACCATATTTATGGGTTATCAAATACAAAATCATTAAATAAAGTAACTAAATTATATAGTAGGTTAGCAAGATTTGTGCTCAGATGTGATTTTTACACACACCACTGTATTACGTACAAACTATTGGAGTGGCGAGACTTGGAGTGCAAAAAAAAAAAAGTGGACTTGTTTAGTATATAAAATGTTCTATACCAACAGTCCTAAATATTTAAAAGAAAAATTACAAATAAAAGAACATAAATATAAGTTACGCAATGGTGATATAAATAATTTTGCATTCTCTGGTAAAGCAAATAAGTTTAGAGATATGACCTTTTCTTATTTGGTAAGAAAATATTGGGATACATTAAACCTTCAGGAAAAAAAACTGGAAATAAACCCTGAAGAATTTCAAAAAATCTTAAAGAAAGATCTAAAATACAGTGTTTTTGTGATTAATGTGTGATGCTTGGCCAGCTGGTTATAATTGTTCTATGATATTTGTAATATAAAACAAAATAGTATGTGAGTCTGTGCTCCATGGGTCCTCCCCCCCCAAGGATTTAGTGAAGCTACAAGATATATGTTAACTGACCAGGAGATCTCTGTAATGTAATTAACTTCCTTGAGAAATTGCATTTTATGGCCATCTGCCAGAGGATAAGCGTAATAAACTTTTATGGTGTTTTAAGAGGAACAGGCCATTGATACCAACATGGTGTGAAAAGTTGAAAAAAACGTTCATGTTCCTTGGGAAAACAGGAATTAGCCACCAGTTCAAAGGAACTGGGGTATCAAAGACTCATAATTTGGGAAATGAGTTTTTGCTGATGTCACTTTATTTAATATACCTCCTGATAGGACATCCTGTTTGTATTTCTTTTTATATTCTAAAAGGAGGAGCTAGATGACTCACAAAAGGGGTGTGGAGAGACACAGTTTAAACTAATACTTGTGTCTGATCCGTTTGTCATATTCCATCTTGGGACGCAAGAGAGAGCTCTCAGTTCTCTGATCTAACTATAGGCACTTAGAGAGGTAATACATTAGATTGAAAAAATCTAAATGTATTGTGGTAGGAGTATTTGTGTTGTACTTTTCCTTGTTTTCTTTTAAGTGATTGTATGCTCTTTGATATATTGTACTGTGTTTACATTTTACGTATTTGTATCCATATTTAGTAAACCTTTTATTCAAGAGACTGCCTGTGTGTCTTCCAAGTTCTTTTTGCATGTGATGTATTTGTGGTTGAGTTTGACAACTGTTCAAAAGCTTGATAGTGTTACTAAACTGGGCAAAGGTAAGAATATACATAAGGTCTTTTATATAGTGTTAAAGGGTTCATTTTGGATATCTGGTTAGGTGTCTTTAGGCGAAAGATATATTGCATCCCCCAAAGAGAATATTGTCTGAGCCTGTACATTTGGGTACGTTAGCATAGGGTTCACAGTTTGAATCCCCCCCCCAGAACTTGAGACTAAAGGTGATTCAGACCCACAAGCAGACAGGAGGGTTACCCTGTCTGTTACCTGTTCACACTCATGCGCTCGGAGGTTGGCACTGTGGGAGCAGAGGGCCTGACCTGCTGAATGCATTTGTGACAATGTGCACTGGAGATAAAAGGTATAATGGGAACTGAGGAAACCATGTATGCCTGTAAGTAAAAATTGGAGTATAAGAATTTACAAATTAAGCTTTGAAATGTTTATGTCCCACGTGTGTTTCTGTAAAAATCTGAATGAATAGTACTGTTCTGTATGTACTGTATTGGCTGTAGTATTTTAACAATGTAAATTTTAAACAATTATTTTGATACTTTTGTAAACTGGGCTACCTTGTAAACAGGCTCTTCAGGTCCTAATGGTGTGTTTTACCATCTACCTGTATAAAAATAAAGCTTTTATTACTACTACTACAGATGATACAGTCCTGTATACATCTGGTCCCTCCCCCTTGAGTGTTTCTACCAGCCTACAGTGGGGGATTTGAATGATACGAGTTAGAATACATTGAAGGAACAGTTTGTTTCAGTCAGGTTACAAATAAAATAGGAGGAACATGGTTTCCAGGGTATAAAGCATTTCATTGAGGGAACATTCAAGATACAGCTCAAACAAAGGAAATCGTTTCAAAGGACGTGCTTTAGTCTGTCAGTTTAGGGTCATCAGGCTCCTGGAAGTACTGGCCATACAGATGGGGACTAGCTATACAGAGGGGGAGTGGGTGGGGGAGCAGCCTAAGGACAGCATTGTTGTTTTGTGGGAGGGTGAGTGATGGGGGATGGGAGTTAATGCAGTGATACCAGCAGCGTGGGGGGGTGCAAGCTGGAGCATAGTAGGAGGCAAGTTGGGGGAGGGGGACAGGCATGGGGAGAAAACTAAGGGAGAGATACTGGAGTGGGAGAGAGGTGTGAAAGGAGGTTGGGATATAAACAGCAAGGGAGGTAGGTGGTGTAATGGAGGAGGGTTGTGGAGGAGAGGAATTGAGGTGGGAATATTAGGGGCAGGAGAGGGTGGGGGTTTGGGAGGTGGAGGGGATGGGGTGGGAAGGAGGAGGTGGGTTATTCGGGCTAAAGAGTCTTGCAGTTGGTGAGTCGAAGCATGCACAGGCGAGTTCATGATGCAGTAGAGTCCTAAGTCCTGTTCTGAAGAGGCTAATCTGATTGCTTTCAATGAGTGATGCAAGTAGCCCATTATACCATTTTACCATGATACCTCTTCCTTTATACCCCAGCATTCCACTGGCTTTCCTCACGGCCTTCTCACATCGGCTACTTTTAGATCATCTGTTGTGACTACTCTTAGGTCCCTTTCCATTTTGGTTGTTGTTAGTAGCTCCCCCCCACCCCAACTGTGTATTCCTCTCCTGGGTTTTTGTTCCCCAAGGGCATGATTTTACACTTCTTGGCACTGAATCTGAGCTGCAACACTCTTGCCCACTCTTCCAACTTGCCTAAGTCTCTCCTCGTTTGCTCCACCCTCTTGGAGTGTCAACCCTATTGCTGATCTTGGAGTCATTTGCAAAAAGGCATGCATTTCCCTCGAGTCCATCTGCAATGTCACTTATAAAGACATTAAAGAGGACCGGCCCCAGCACTGAACCCTGTGGCACCCCGCTGGTTACCCCCCCCTTCAGATTGAACTCTGTTTACCACTGCCCTCTGAGTCCTGTTGCTAAGTCAATTTCTGACCCAGTTTACCACCTTGGGACCTACTCTCAGATTGCCCAATTTGTTTACTAACCTCTTGTGTAGGATTGTGTCAAATTCCTTGCTAAAATCTAGATAGGCTGTGTCCACCACCCCTCCCTGATTTACTACCCTTGTCACTCAGTCAAAGAAATCTATCTGATTAGTTTGGCACAACCTTCCTGTTGAGAATCCATGCTGCCTTGGGTCCTGTGCCCTGCTAGCTTCTAGATATTCTACAATCCTTTCCTTTAACAGCGATTCCATCATCTTTTCCATCACTGAGGTCAAACTGACCAATCTATAGTTACCTGCTTCTGCCTTGCTCCCACTCTTGTGAAGGGGTATCACGTTCGCCCTTCTCCAGTCTTCCAGTACTACTCCCTCCTCCAATGATTTGTTGAATAGGGCTGTCAGTAGTGATAGTATCACCTCTTTGAGCTCTTTTAGTATTCTGGGATATATCTCGTCTGGCCCTATTGCCTTATCCACCTTCAGTTTCAAGAGTTCTTTTAGGACTCCGTCTTCTGTGAATGGACTGGTGTCCACCCCTCTTTCCTGTGTGTGTCTACTTGCTAATATTGGTCCATCCCCTCCCCTTCTTTTGTGAATACTGAGCAAAAGTGTCCGCTCAGTATCTTAGTTTTCTCTAGGTCCCCCTCCGCCCACTCTCCCTCTCCTTTACTAAGCGACACTATCCCTCACTTGGCCTTTCTTCTTTTCCTTATGTACCTGAAGAAGGTTTTGTCCCCCTTTTTCAGTGTCTGGGCTATCCTTTCCTCTGTTTTTGCCTTTGCACTTCTGAATGCTTTACCCATCTCCCTCTGCTTTGCCTGATGCAGTTCCTTCCTTTGCATTTCCTTGTAGTTCCTGGATGCCAGTTTTTTCTCTCTAACCTTCCCTGCCACTTTTTTTGAAAACCAAAATGGTTTTCTTTTTCTTCTGGCTTTATTCACTAGCTTCGCACAGGGGCTTGTTGCCTCTGTTATGGCTCCCTTGAGGTTCTCCCACAGTACCTCTACTCCCCCTTCCCCACCCTGTGCCAGTGTTTTCTTGAGGCATTCACCCATTTTAGTAACGTCGGCCCTCTTGAAGTCAGGAACTCTGGCTTTAGTGTGGCTTGATTCTTCTACTGTCTTTACCTTGAATAATACTGTATCGTGGTCACTGGATCCCAGATGGCTGCCCACCGATACATCCATTATTCTGTCTTGATGGGACCAAATTGGAGGATGCCTCCTCTGTAAGATGTCTTGGTGTCCGGCTCGACCGGCACCTTGACTTTTCTGATCACATGGATGCGATTACTAAAAAGCTCCACCCCAAGCTTGGTGCCCTTTTCAGTAAATGCAGTTGCATCCCACTGCCTGCCCGCTGTGCCACAGTGCAGAAAATGATCCTTCTAGTTTTTGACTACAGTGATGTAGTCTTTGGTGCTGCACCAAAAACTTCCCTAGCCAGGCTGGACTTTTTAACTCCTTCTGCCGCTTTGACCTTGACGCGCCTCCTCTCACCCACCACTGTGCTCTCTATAACTCCCTCTGCTTACTCTCCCTTGAGGAAAGGCGATGCTCGCACTGTATCTTTTTCATATCTAAATATTGGTTTGGTTTCCTCCCTTCTTTTTTTTTTCCATTTATTAATCTTTAGCGGCCTCCACAGGGCTATGACCCCCTCCTTCAGAGGGGGCACATCCTCTAGCCCGACCCCCAGCTCGTCTGCCCCCGAGGTTCACCCACAGAATCCCCCTCTGTGGCAGGGCCAGGTGGAGGGGTGCCAGCAGTTCCCCGCCATCCAGTGTGGCAAATCTGGTGGCAGGGGGCAGACTTTGCCGGAGCCTTCGAACCTTCACGGATCCGTGGAGTCCCAGCCTTTTTCCGTTTTTCTCCCTCCCTCCCCTCCAACATAAGCACATCATCTTCTGAGCCTTCTGACCCCTACTGCCCTCCAGCCACCGCTGGAGGGCAGTCAGTGGGTGGGACGACTAGTCCCCTTCCCCAGAGAGAGGAGAGCAGTCGTCCGGATGCTCAGTCCTCTCTCTCTCCCCTGCTGACCCCCAGCAGCCCAGGCTCATTCCCGAACCCGGGTCACCAGCATGGTGGGAGGTGTGGTGTCCAGTGCCTCAACCCTCAACACCACCGGGCTGGCCGGTTTCCTCTCTTCTTATCTCTCCTTCTCCTCCTTGTCTTCCTCCCCCCTTTCCCACTCACTCCAGAGTAACAACTCTTGTTCCTTGGTTGTTCCCCAGAGAACATCTACAGCAGGACAGTCTGCATTTTCTTACAGCGTCCCTAAATTGTGGAATTCCCTCCCTTCTGCTCTCCACCATGCCTGTTTCCCCCTGCCCTCTATGCTCGCCTACGTAACTCTACCCCCCATGCAACTGCCGCTAGTTCTCCTATTCACTGTACCTCTTCTGATGCTCTCTTATAGTTAACCTAGCTTGATGAGCCCTAACTATGTAATTGGCTCTACGTAGTTCTCCACAATGCTGTTCTCATTGTATATTTTTGCTTACCTATCTTCATTATGCTGTACTGTTCAAATTGTATGTAGCTGTTTTGCACATTTGTCCTTTACATCCTACCTTCCATGTATTTCATGTTTATTTATATGTATAGTTATTTTTCTGTATATACTGTAAATGTTATTGTATTCCCCCTCCTCCCATCCCCCAGGACGCACTTGGAAATTAGCAATTTGTTCCGCATGCCTTCCATTTTAAATAAATAAATAAATGTACAACAATGTCTGGTGGTATTGCAGTGCCATTTATTCTGCATCATGCTTTCTAATGTACTGCACATTTTTTTTTTATAAAATTAAAGTTAAAACATGTTTTAGCCTTAAATTTGGAATTAGGATTTTTGGACTGCAATTCCAAAGATCCTAATTCCAAAAACCAGGTCAGAATCCGACAAATCCAATTCTGTGACTCTATTCTAGCAACCCTAAATTCAAATTTCGTCACTTCCAGAGGGGTAGGTCTGGAACCTGTGACAGGGTTGGGATCAGACCCTGTCCCATTTGTTATGTAGAGAGAGTTAACGGCAAGGATCTATTTTTCTCCTTTTCTAGTCTGTCACTTGTCTATCTCTTGTTTGTCTGTACAATCAAATTTGTACTTGTGGAACCTCGGATCTGGCCACTCCAGTGGTCCCCAAATGTCTCCCTGTTACCTCCCTTCCTGTACTTGTTGTTTCTGTTCTTTCTTTCTCCACCTGCTTCTCTGTGGCTAAAAAATATATATGAATCTTTATGTGATATTGAGATTGTTTGGTTAGCAAATGTATATGATTGTACTGTTGAAATGAATGTAGAAAGCTATTTGGGGTTATTTGGAACCTGTGGGGGGGGGGGGAGTAACCTTGAGGTGCATTTTGACCTCCCCAAGCATGTTTGCAGAGTTGTCAGCAGGAAAACCAGCTCTGGCCAGAGTGTCTTAATTGGCTGCACCTGTTGAAAAGACTGACTGTACTGGTCACAGGAAAGAGTTTGGTACATTGTGTGAAAACAGGAGATATAACTTAACAAGAACAAGATGCAGAATTTAATTGCCAGGTGACAACATCTTGGAAAAAGAGAGGAATGATTGTTTACAGAGATAGAGACTGAGATTTAGATTTAGAGATACCCTCAGATGAATGATTTTGTTTTGTTTGAACTGCCTGATAAGGGACATCCTGCAAATTTTTTTTTTTTCTTATTGTTATTGATAATAATAAAATGCTGCTTGGAAATTGTATAAGTTCTCCTGGCTTGCCTGTGCTTCCTGACCTATGCATCAACACTAGAACCCACATTCATAGGACATGGAAGTGAGGACCACATTTACAAGCTTTACATGAGGCATGGTGAAGCACAGTGCAGTTTTTTTTTTCTTGTTTTTTGTATCCATGTGGCATTAATCAGCACATTCAATGATGTAAAAGCTGGTTGTTTACATGATGTAGAGATAGTGGTACTTATTCCAGTTGATTGATGCAACAAGATCTAAGGAAGCTTTATTAACATCTAAATATCATGTTTCGAGTCAGTTTGGGAAACAAACACAGCAGCTGGTCCAGCAGAACAAGAAACAGAAATTAATTGTTTTCTTTGGGAACTTTGAGAACAGTATGGGTTGTTGATGGTGCTACTGTGTGATTCACTCTGTACAGCCGTACAACTTTAACCCTCTATTGTTAGGCTTCTTGAGTTGAGTCCCATTACTCTCAAATGAGCTCTGAGCACAGTTCCCATTGGACAGTGGTTAACATCAAAAAAAACATTGCATGTACCTGGCAGGACTCTGCATAGAACATTACTTCTCATACAGGGTGGTCAGTATGAGTAACAGCTTACCTGGTGAGGTAGTGGCCTTGAAAGCAGGACTAGGCAGACTGATAGTAACATGACATGGTGATGGAAGTGGAAAGGGCTTGCAATCCAACCTGTCTGCCCCACCCTCCCCAGCTTAAGAGCTTGATCTACAGACTTGGTCTGGATATGTTCCACAGGTGTGTATCCTGGCAGGTAATGTACAGCCTCCCTGGTGTTCAGTGGTTTCCCTCACTACGCTCATTACTTCTAAATGTAATGTATACCTTTTCTGCTGCCCAGTGGACCCCCCTCCTGATCCCATGCCAAAACCAACTGTTCACCCGCCTCCATTTCCACCCACTCAGGACCCACCATCCCCATACCAGCCACCACTTATCTGGGTACACTTATTGTAAGAATGTTTAAAAGCGGGACAACATTGAAAATGAGATATTGCATCTCAATTGTATGTCCTGAAAAAAAGACATTGTAAAACATGATGAAAGCAGGACACCTCTGAAAGCACAATGTTACATCTTAGTGGTCCTGTTGTGGGTAAATATATTGTACAAATGTGTAAAAGCAAGACTTCCACTGAAAGTGAGGTATTGCATCTCAGCTATGGTATATTGGAGAAAAGCAATTCAAACATGCATAAAAGCAGGACCCCACTGAAAAGAAGATATTGCATCTGAGCTGTGCTATCCTGGGTAAATGCATTTTAAAAATGTGTAGAAGTACCCTCACTGAAAACAATATATTGCATCTTTTTTTTTCTACTTCTGTGATGTAAATCTGGAATTTTAATATTACAGTAATATAACAAATTACAATCCAACCAACCCTTTAATTCTATATATTTTATCAGGTTAATGCATTAGCAGCTGTTTTGGCTCTGACCACGTTTTGTTCTCATAGGTTGCGCCACCATGGCCTTTAATTGGCTACATGATCACCTCCTGACTCGCTTGCTCTCTTCAGTATCTTGAGGGAGGGATTCTTGAGGAAGAAAAGCATTTAGGATTACAGTGGTTGCATAGTTGTTACAAGCTAGGCTCCTCCCTCCTCTTCTCGACACATTACAACAACCCATGCCCCATCCACCCCATCGCAGGGTGTTGCCTATTTTACCAATTTTGCCTCTTTCTTTACCATATTGCTTAAAGCTCAGTGTACTTTGCAATTTGAATTTTACACCCTATGATTCTGTACAGATATCTTGCTGTACGCTGGCAGCTAGCTCCCTTAGCTGACTTCCTGGCTACCTCGTAACCAGCGTAATGGTGCACTGGATACATTGTTGTTGTTTTTTTTTCCTTCTCTGGAATTCATTACTTGTACTTGTGCCTGTTGTCACTTTTTTATTGCTGTTTCATTCTCTGCTGTATCCCCTCCCCCGGGGTCACACATGGAAACGAGTCCCGGCTCACTGTGCCAATCCTGGTCACCAAATTTTAGATACATACATACACACATAAATACATAACTAAAATAAGACAGTTTATTTCAAAAATTATATTGTTATAAAAAATAAATCCAAAGGGGGACAAGAGTCCTCCTTGAGGGTGTGCATATCATTCTTGTGATTGTATTGTGTAACTTAACCCAGGTGTGCCTTGTAAATGAGCCACATGTTCAAGGGCATCATACCTGGGGAAATAAAAATAAATGTAGATAAAATAGTTACCCATGCCAGCCCAGCTGAGATGAAACATCTGTCCTCCTGTGAGGTCCTGCTTCTTGGAGAAGTGGTAACATTCTGGCACTTGAGCTCAGATGTGCATATCAGTAGTATTCAAACTGGAATGTAGTCACTGCAGAGGTATGGCAAATATGATGGATTGGAAGTAATTTCTGCCACCGCAGTATTACTGTTTGATTAAGAATATTTGTTCAAAAGAGATGGTAGATTTAATGAGATGGCAGATATAATGAGCACAGAGACAGAACAATCCCAGATGAAATAATGGGCACTAAATTCAGTACCCAAAGATATATACAAATTCTGTTCTGCAGCTCAGATGTTTCTTTGGTCTTGAGAACTGGTTTGTTAATTTTCACAAATCAAACCAATTACTGTAACATCAGAAATAGTCCTAGTAGTTGCTGGGCTTAGGAAGTTTTGGGTTTTAATTTTGTTTCTCACATGTCAAATAAACGGTTGTTTTTGTACTAAAGGGGTATGTTAACTGGAAGCACTGTAAAGCTTTTTGGGATAGAATGTGGATGAAGGCCCAGCTCAGTGCTGCTGGTGCAGCATGCCGCATTTCGGTGTGGGTGACCGGAGCTTACACAGTGAGCCTGGCCCACTACCCTGGGCCTGATGAGCCCTGCAATGCTGTAAGACTCCAGGGGATCATGGAAGTTTGTCCACTGCTTGAGCACCTTTGTGGTGGACATGGGGTGATCTTGGATGGCCTGGGTGACCATGCATCATCAGCCCTCTCTCAGGTCAAACATAGATTCAGAAATCTGCAGAAAGTGGGTGGAGAGTGGCACTTAGAAACATGGAACAAAAGCCCAGACTAGCAAAGCCGGTCTCGGTATACATGGCTCCATCTCCTTCCTGGTGACTCTCCGAAGGTAGAGTCTCTAAAGCTTGACCACATTGGGGTGCTTGAGGCCTGCTGTTGGGGGCTTTCCACTGTGGTAGAAGAATCACTGGGCCACTTTTGGACTGGAAGCAGCGAAAAAGGATGTGCGAGGCCATAAGGCAGGAGGCCAAGCTGGAGGAATGTGAAGAAGGCAGACATTTAGTAGGAAAGAAAAATCAAAATGCAGTATAGTACCAAGTACAGTTTTTATTGTGTGAGAAACAAGGATAGTGGTGGGTAAATTTGGTTTGTTGCCCATGATGACTCAAGCAGTGTCAGTGGCTCAGTAGGTAGCACACTCGCCTCTGAGGCCGGGAGATCAGAGGGCTGTGGGTTCAGTTCCCACATCTGGCACTTGGGTTAATATCCCAATACTGACACTGTAGTGCAGCATGAGAGGGGTGCTGCACTTCTGAGGTGCCGTCTCTCGGATGAGACGTTAAACTGAGGTCCCATCTGCCTGGATTGGTGGTAGTTCAGGTAGATGTTAAAGATCCCATGGCACTTATCGAAAAGAGTAGGGGAAGTTTTATTGAAAAAAACACAACATCACCAAATTATACAGATACACTGAATTGTACATAAAGCAAATACATGAAAATACCAGAGTTAAACAAAAAAATCTTTCCAAAGAGAATAGAACTTGTCAGCAGAACACTTCAGTTTGTCCTTAGATTTAATAGACAATAAACCAAGCTCCACTTGGGATAATATCGGATACAGGAACCAACAGTTGTTGAAAAATAAATTGACATCTAGCCTGCCAGAAATAATACTGAATAAAGGAAAAATACATTCAGTGTACTGGGGTGAAAGTTTGCCACAGTCCTGTATAATCCCCTAAAAGTAAAACTTTATATGTCACCTGCTTCAAAATAGGGGCCCCCAATGACCAGATGCCTCTGACCAAAAATGTTTTGCAAAAGGGCAATCAAGAAAAAAATGTGTAAGACTTTCTTCAATAGAAACACAAGAGGGTCGTAGACAATATCTTTCAGTCAAAGGTTTATATTTAAGATTCCCACGAACCCCTAATTTCCCGTGTGCGGACATCCAAACAATGTCCCAAATATAAGGCTGAAGTCTATAATCAGACAATTTATGTAAGGCAAAAGACATTTTGGTTGGCACACATTCTGGAAACAGTAAAATAGAGCCCTGAACCGTAAAGACAATATATTTATAAAAGGATTTTCTAGAGTGAGAGATGAGAGTGGAAAATAATAAATTCCACTGCCTGCATTTTTTCAGTGTGGAAACCCCATAAAGGGGTAAATAATTTTGTTTCAGAATTTTTGGAGGATACGTTGTCCATTTTTGAAAAAAAGGATTCCAAAAAAAATGAGACCAGGATTGCCAAAGCATACAAGTGTGACTCCAGAGAAATCCGAAAGAATTAAACAAAAAAAAGGAATGAAAAAACACAATTGGGTTTATCATGGCCAGCCCCCCTTGTTTAACTGATAAATAAAGAAAATCTCTGCGTACTGGGTTTAGGCGATTCCCCCAGATCATTTGAAAAAACACACTATAAAGTCGGGTTTCTAATGAAATTGGTGGTGGATATAAATAACTGAGATACAAAAAAATAGGAATTAAAAATTGCTTAACAATATAAACCCTCTTTTTCTTCCCAAATTTCCAATGTTTCCAAATATTGACTTTAGTCTCACAAACTCTCAATTGCTGTTCCCAATTGAAAGTAGCCATGTCACCAAAACCAAACCAAATACCTAAAATTTTGCTTGGGTGGATGAAACGAATACCCCAGTGTCAAAAAGACAATCCTGTTCCGATTTAAGAAAAATAAAACTCTTGAGACATTAAGCTCTGAGCCCAAATCTGTCCCACTTGAAAACAGTGTAAGGCAGTCTGAAGGAGGTCTCATCCTGCACATACAGAGTTACATCATCTGCATAAGCTGTTATTTTAACCCTTGGTAAAGAAATATCAGGGCCAGGCCTATAATACCTCTATGCTCTTGAATATAACGGACAATGGGATCTAAGACAAATGTGTACAAGAGAGGACTCAGTGGGCAACCCTGTCTAACTCCCCTAACCACTGGAACAGCAGACCCCATCAGGTTATTCACTAAAGGATGCATTACCGCTTCAAATATAAAATAGAAATCCAGTGTACAAATAGCTTAGGAATCTTGTAAGCTAGTAATAAACCAAATAAAGTAAGAGTGACATACTTTATCAAATGCCTTGACCTGGTCTAATGCCACAATGAAGCCCGTCCCTCTATCCCGCTACTGTTGTCAAATAGATCCTCAGTATATATAAACTATGCTGAATCTTCCTATGTGGAACAGCACAAGATTGAGCAGGATGAATAAGAGAATCAGAGACAAGGATAACCTATTGGTCAGAATTTTGGCCAAAATTTTCTAATCACTGTTGAGAAGACTTATAGGCCTCCAATTGGTGAGGAAGGAGGAATCCCCTTTCCTAAATATAAATTTTAATAAAGAAATATTAAATTCAGGAAAACTTAAACCAGAGGTCAGGATAAAATTAAATACCATAGGAAGGAAAAGGCACATATATGGTAGAAATGTCTTATAAAATTCATTCGGAATACCATCCAAACCAGGGGATGTCTTAAGCTTAAGAGATCTTATCACCGTCTCAACTTCAATAGAAGAAATGGGTTGTAATAATCGGATTGATGAGAAACTTCCATAGCTGGAAGATAGGCTAGAAGTCCTCTGGGAGGTTGTCACTAATAGTAGGGTCCCCCAAAGGAATCTGAAACTAAGGTGTGTACAACAGACATCATCTCTGGTTCAGAAGTTACTATTGTACCAGTAGAGGAAGTTAATTTGGACATCAAGGTTTTATCCAGACGCTCCTTACACGCAGAGTAAGGGTCAGAAGCAGGCTGTGTCCGGACGCCAAATCTAAACTCCATATCAAGGGATTTAGCTCTATCATATTGGAATCTAGACATCTGCTTCTTAAGTTCTGAAATCTGCGATAAAAAAGGAAGTTGATCACCAGATGGCAATGACATCAGCTTATAAAATTGATCACGATATTGTAGGTATGTGAGATACCTAGCGTTGGCCTTAAATTTCCCTCTAGAGATTAGAAGGGATTTAATCTCAGCTTTAGTATCAACCCACCATGAAAAAATATTCTCATAAAAACAGAGGGTAGAGTAACGCGCAGTAAATAAATCCTGCAAGGCAGAAACACAATCTCCTCTTCCAGGACAGACACATTTAAACGCCATCTAGGGCTCATGGATGGTAGTTTAGGAGGAACATTCTCAAACTTAAAACCCGATTAGTAGATGGTGGTCCGAAAACTCGGTTGGTTTTAAGTGGGTAAGAGAAGGTGTCAGGAATTTTGATACAAAAATAGTCAATACGGGAAGAAAAGACATTTCTGTAATAGGAGGAACCCCCGTAGCATGTAAAGTCCTGTAAACATCCGACAATCCAGCAGTGTTAAGAATTTGTCGTAGTTAGGAATCGCAATATCTTTTGCTTAGGATCACCTTTTAAATTTGACGTCGATGTCACAATTAAAGTCACCCCCAAATGATTTTTTTTTTGTGTAAAGAAAAGGTTTAACATCCTCAAATAGTCTAATGCGGGCCGATTTCGTTTGTGGGGCATAAATATTTATTAATCGAAAATCAAAATCATGCCAAGAGCAATCTAAAAGCAAAGCATGGCCAGGACAGATATCAACCAATTTAGGGATCCGAAAAAAAGTGGAAGTAAAAAGAATACCAACCCCGTCAGCTGCATCAGGCCCGAAAGTCCAGAACGAAGGACCCCAAACCCACCTTTTCTGTATCTGTTTAACTTCAGCAAGGGAGGATAATCTGGTCTCCTGCAAGAGAATAATATCCACCTGTAATGTACTAAGAAAAGAAAGGACTGCAAGTCTTTTCTTGAAATTCTTCATACTACAAACATTATAGGAGGCTATTCTAAGTGTTGCCATGATGAGGGGGTTTTAGAAGATCAAGAGCCTGATTTCTGGGAATGGCTTGCTTTCCTTTTTTTTACCTTTTTTTACCTTTTTTTCTTTAGCTAGGTCCGTAGTTTTACTGTCATCCTCTTCTGAAATTAAATCTGAAATGTGAGAGGTATCGAATTCTAAATCAGAGTCCCTCCCGTCCACCTGTAAGGGAGAAAAAAAATTTTCCACTGGAACAGAGGTGGCAGGCGAGGATTTACTGGAAGCTCTAGTAAATCTTGAGGCTTCACTGTCTCAAAGGGAGGGCATGGAAGAGGATGCCGATTAGACTCAGAGGTAGCGAGTGAAACGGATGGAGGTAATAAAATAGGAACTTCTGTAGGTAGGAAGTCGCCTTACTATCAGATAGAGGAGGGTTAGCCACAGATTTAGATGGGGAATCAGCCTGAATTCCAGATGCATGTAAAGGCCTGAACCGATAACAGTTTTCTCCTGAGCTGCAGGAACCAAGGAATCAGAATCCCACCCTCCTGATTTATTATGGGAAGCCCATGGGCATTGGTGAAAGGCATGGCCTTTTTCACCACAGAGATTACATTGAAAAATGTTTTGGCAGCGCTCAGCAACATGCCCAAACCCTCCACATAATGGGCACTTCAAAAGGTCACAGGAGCTACTCAAGTGTGTACGAGCACCACACTTATAGCAGGCCCGAGGCTGACCACTATAAAAGCAGACTCCTCTGTCCTTACCTAAAAAGCTATTGGGCAAATGAACAATGTTACCATCTATTTGAGATAACTTTACCTTAAATTTCCAGCTCCCTGTCCAGATACCTTCTAAATCTAGGATAGCTTCGGGAGGTCCTAGAACCTCACATTTGTTTTTCAACCATAAATAAATGTTACTAACATTGACACCTTCGTTGAGAAACATAATTGTAACATAACGAAACACAGGCTTTGAAAGGGGAATAGCATAAAAAGGAACCCACAAAGGAGTATTTTTTAAAGAGGAGTACTTATCCCAGAATTTTTCTAAACCTCTAAATGTCTTGAAGCTGATATCATAAGAGTCCTCCCCCGAAATATGGATTAACGTAAAGATATCTACAGGAAGAAAATTCATTGAACTTTTCAGCAGAGTATTGGCTACATAATATCTATCAGGGTGGGTTTGCAGACCTCCCCTATAACGTAGACGAACAGCATTTCTCCTGGGTGCTTGTTCTAATTTGTTTTTAAATAAATCAGACATAGTTGCTTTAGGCTGTGAGAACTAGATTGAACTGCTACAGTGGCATTACCAGGAACAACAGAATCAATACCCCCGACGAACTCGGCCTAGAAAAGGCCAAAGAACGTGTATCAGAGCTCTGCGCAGTGTCAATAAAATCCCTCCCTTTATCCTGTATGTCCATACCTGAGCTCAGGATTGTGGAATCGTTGGCATGCATATTCGGCGTCTGTAAACTGTCCGTCCAGTTTGAGTCAGGTATCCAGGTGCCTGATGATGACTTAGTCCATCCAGCTGCCCTGCAAACCTCCTCTGAGGACCAGTCCATCGCCGGGTAAGAAGATTTACGCAGAGGCAACCCGAATTGCTGTTTGATAGTCTGAGAAATCGTTGCAGTAGCAGGAGGATCTAGTAGTCGCGGTTCCTGATCTGCGGACACACCGGCCCTCGGTTGCGTTAGAATAATGTCCCCCTCCAGTATTTCCTGCTGTGCACTCGCAGAATAGGTCCGACTCGAATCCTGTGCCAGACGCAAAATATCTGAAGAAATCGGAGTTACTGGTGGAGGAAAAACGCCATCCTTACTTTCTCCTGAATTAATGACTCCCAAGTCAGACCGCAAATCAGTCTGAGGCTGCTCCGTGACCGAAAACACACTCTGGTACTCGAGGTAAGGCGACCAAATGAGCTTTCCTGCATCGGACTCCAATGAGCCTCAGCAAAGCGACCTCCGCTCCATTGTGCGATGAGAGTGCACTGAGCAACCTCTCCAGATTACCCAGCAGCACTCACCCTCGTCAGCAAGCGCTAACAGAGTAGGGGAATTTCCCCGGTGTCCTGGCCAAATTTCCCTCATTCACTAAAAATACCACCAACAGCTTAATCTGGTTCAAGGTCAGTTGGCATTCATTTGTATCCCCCTCCCCCGGGTTGTGCCTGAAAATAGGCAGGATTTGTCTAGTGCACTTACCCGGTCAACAAAAGCTAAATAAATAAATAAATAAAATAAAAATGCTGTGACTCAGAATGCAGGGTGACATGACAAGACACATAATGCAGAGTGAGCAAAACAAAAGTTTTATGATAAGCATTGTAGCCTAGTAGTTAGAGCATGCAACTGGACTGAACCTGGGGAACCAGATTTCAGTCCTGTCAGTGCCCTGTACTCACTGTGTGACCCTGAGCATGTAGTCTCTTAACCTCTCCGTTTACTTTCCCCTGTCTCTCTTTCCACACTAAGCTTTTCAGAGTGTTCCTTAACCTCTGTCTTGCTAACCTAACCACCCTTTGGTTGCTTAAGAGCTGGTACAGCATTTACCAGCTTGTAAGACACTTTAGGATGCAATGCATACGAAGGGCAGTGTAATAAAACTTACTGCCTTTTCGTCCTCCCTTCCTCCTTGACTTGTCAGGCCCTGCTGTTGAATGTGTGGGTAAGCTAGCAAGGCAGATGGCGATGAGGGTAAACTCTCTCCTGTATAAAAATATGCTTCCTTGCTTGGCACCATCTAGTAGCTGTAATTTTGAAGCCCTGTGTTTTGAAGGTTTTATCAGCCTAATATAGAAGAAGTGAGGTTTTTATTGATATAATAGATGTTGGACATAGGAATGCAAGCACCATGAAATCAAACCAGTGATCTGGGGTGCTGGCGTTTATTAATCACTGTTGCTCAATAGTACTGCCTGTTGCAGTCACCATTACTGTTCAGAAATACCACCAGCCCAGGTTGAACAATTATACTGGCTTCAAAATATGTATATAGAAGTGAAGTAGTTTTATATGGTACTTTCTATACACATTGCATCTCAAAACACTGTACATACCAAAGACAGCAAAAATGAGGAGGGGACTGTTAGAGTGAGTAAGTAAAAGTGTACTTATCTAGCATCCTATCCCAGAGGCTCTGGGCACTGTACAGGCAAACACGAATTTAAAATAAATAAAATACATCAAAATACAAAAACATATACAGTTCTTCCATGGATAATTATAATGGATGCTGCTTTACTAAAAGACAGAATGTTGATCAGGATAACGGGGTAATTCTTTCCCCAACTCTTTTCTTTTAACTTCCATACAGCCATCCGGGCTCCAGCAGAGATGGGCAGAACAAGAGACCTTAGTTAATGTCTTACCAGAAAGACAGCTCTTCCAACAGTGCAGAACCCTCTTATTGCTGCATGCTATGAGCCAGAGTCTCCCATATGGGACTTGAACCCATGATTTGTGATAATTATGCAGTAGAGCTACCAACTGAGATATGTGTTGACTAATAGTACCTCTATGCTTTGTCTCTATGTACCCACCTTGTGAATGACTCACCCAGGAGGAGGCTGTGTGATGATGTCTTACACCATTTCCCCACTGGACTCACCATAAATGGTACGGGTGATCCTTCTCTTGGAGGTGCATATCACTCTGCTTGTCTTTGTGGAAATGGCACTACACACACATACCTACCTATAGAACAAATAGATATTTTTATTATTTGCAGAGGTTTTGTCCAGTTTGCAATACAGGTTGTATTGAACATCTATTTACATACAGTTGTAAATTGTACAGTGTTAAAGACTGTGTCTCTTACGTGAAGGATATTCCTTTATATGCCTCTCTAAATAGACATACTCTAATGGACTGCATGACCAATACAGATTGTCACTGTAGGTACTATGGTATAACTTGATTTATGAAAGAGGGTGATGAAATCCAAACAGTCTGATTGGTCAACATAATCATCTGACTGTCCAGCTATCAGAGGATGCTCGGACTGTTCATAACTTAATGACTGTTTACACTTCAAAAATCAATTTAGGATTTATTTCAAAAGAGGAATAACACCTGTTGTATTGTCTGGGCCTGCTCATACATGAACTTGTCAGGTTGTTGAAGTCACTCCGCATATGCCTCATGCCTCACAATGCACCCAAGGCATCCGTATGTCACAGCATGCAAGGACAGACACCCTGGCAGGTGTTATTCCCTGCATAACACCATCAGACAAAGTGTAGCTATTCACAGTGCTCAAGGGTTAAAGGACAAGGGAGCACTCACTGGTGTTCTTAAAGGAGGAAGATTCTAGGGGAACATCAAGAAGAACTGCATCACAGAACGAGTGGTGAACTTAGAATATACTTGCTATATATAGTATTGGCTGATACTGTAATAACCTTCAGGCTTATACTGAATAAGTGTTTTCACAAAACAGCTTTTGGGGTTTAATTATTGTAAACAGAATAAACTTTATATAAGAGGACATAGAAACATAGAATTTGACGGCAGATAAGGACCGCTTGGCCCACCTAGTCTGCCCATTTTCCCACCTAACAGATAAGTTGCAGATCCTAGTTAACTAACAGCTTACTTCCTCCTACCCCCCCACTAGGACTGCCTTATGCCTGTCCCATGCATTCTTGAAGTCCCCCACTGCTCCTGACTCCACGATCTCCTCAGGGAGGCTGTTCCATGCATCCACCACCCTCTCAGTGAAAAAATACTTCCTCACATTACCTCTGAGCCATCCCCCCTCAATCTTCAAATTGTGCCCCCTTGTTCTTGCACATCTCTTTTTTCTGGAAGATGCTACCCTCTTGGACTTTGTTAATTCCCTTGAGGTACTTGAAAGTTTCTATCATGTCCCCTCTCTCCCTTCTTTCCTCAAGGGTATACATATCAAGCTCCTTTAGTCTTTCTTCATATGTCTTCTGGTGCAGACCCTGAACCCAATGTGAATCAGTGTGATTTTCTCAAACCAAACTGATTTGAACTGCTGAAAATTGAAGCATAATTTGACCAGAGAGAATGCATCTGGGCATGGCAGTATAGTGAGGTTAGAACATTGAGCTGTGAATGAGCTTGGTACATCCAGCAGACCTGGGGTTGATTCCCACACCCTTCTCTTGCATACTGTGTGACCCTGAGCAAGTCAGTTAACTATTCTGCACTCCAGATTGCTCCTGTAGTTGGGCCCTGTGCCCAGTGGGCTATACCTGATTAACAAAGGATAATAAAAAAAACCAAAATCCTACGTGCGCTAGCCCTTTCCCCCACTGTTTTTTCCCCCCATTAATCTGTATATTTTCTGTAGCTCTGTCAGTTGTGCAGATGGAACTGTGGCACGTAGTGTATCAGGAGAGGCAGAACTTTATTGTAGGCTGTAAATCAACAGATCAGAGAGTTGGAAGTGAATCAGAAAACCACTCCATCATCATTAACTTAGCAGGAGCAACATATTTCTAAACGTGTTATCCTTATTTGGCTGAGGTGCCATAGCCTCCTCCAGTATTGTGTGACAGCAGACAAGCAGTGACCCTGTAGTACAGCAAACTACAGTTGACAGGAATCGGGAACATGTCAACCCTACAGGTGATATTCAGGCTTTTAACTTTGTGTTTCCATTTTGGACAAAATCTAAATGATTAGAGTAAGAACTGTATTTTTATAGGAGGCTAAGAGCCTAAGGTAAGAAATGTGTGCAGTAGCTGCTGCTGTTAAATGGGGTTATTTCAGCAAAAAGGGGGTGCATATACTGTAACTTTAGCAGTGGAGGGAGAGCAAGAGTGGGTGGGGGGGGTCACTGGTGGCAGCAGCAGGTGATGTGCCACCTCTGCTGAAGTCAATGCAACCTGATGTAGGATCGTCGTAGTCTAGGAATTGGGATGAACTGCAGCCATCACTTCTCAGAGTGGGGCATATTAGTGGGGAGGCAATGCCAGTACTAGTAGCCTTGACCCAGGAGCTAGGGCATACACCACTAGTGCCTGCATTGGACAGTATTAGTGTAGAATGTCTGAAGCTTGTGTTAAGTGGCCAAAACAAGGGCAAGGCAACCATGGCCCAGAGATCCAGCATGTTGCAGACAGTATGCACTCTGGTGGGTTTGTGCCACAGATTGCCCTCTCAGAAGACCCAGTTACAGAGCTTTCAAGTGGTGATGAGGACTTGGAGTATGAAGGACAACCAGTTATGCTGGTGGCAGCCTGTTTTTTTTTCTGTAGAGGTTTTAATCCTCTGGAGCCACGGCAGGCAGCTTTTGCCCTCCTAATGGAGGGACTCTTTCTCCGGTCCCGCTGCTTCCGGACTTGCCGATTCCCGGTCGTTCCCCCACGGATTGCCCCCTGTGGTGGGGCCAGGAAGGGATTTGCTGATTTCTCCTCCCTTCCAGAGACACAATCCAGAATCTGAGAATGGCCCCCATGAGTGGCGGGCCATCATTGAGCCTGCCAGACTAATTTTTCCTCCATTTTTCCCCGCACCCTCTCCCCTACTGATGTGAGGATGTTGGATCGAGCCTCCCTATCCATACTGCCCTCCAGCCACTGCCAGAGGGCAGTCAGTGAATGGTACAACAAGTCTCCTTCCTCCCAAGAGAGAAGAGCAGTCCTCTGGATGCTCTATCCTCTTTTCCCCCTGCCGACCCTCGGCAGCCCGGGCTCGTTCCCGAACCCGGGTTACTAGCGTGGTGTGAGATGATGTGACCAGCACCTCAACCTCCAGTGCCACCAGCCTGGACTGGTGGCAGCATATTTAGTAACGTTTTCACAAAGGTAGCATCTTGGGAGCCAGAGAGCAGGGGCAAAACACATCACCAGAGTGTACAGAGACCATGTTTGTGTTGTCAGTGTTGCTTGCTCCTTCTTTATTGACATCTATGAAGTGTTTTGTGTGGGTAGATGCTATATACAATGAGATTTATATTTTATGAAAGCAGTAATACCCGACAGGGTGGGTGGTATTGGGCAATACACATCTGGGGGCATAAGGAGGCCCGACGCTGCAGGCTTGTATGCCAAAAATAAATTACAAAATCACATGTGGCACACAGTGTACTCTTGTTAAAGATTTTGACCAACATTTGTCTGAACAGATTTTTCTCGTAAGTACTCGTAGTGCTAGCATGTTGACTACTTCCCCAGCTCCAACCCCTCTTGACCCAAGATAAGGTATTATTGCTTTTTTTTTTTTTTTTTTTTGTTAAATTCCAGTTACACATCCTGTCCTCCCATTGCCACTCGGACTGTGAGCTCCCCCTCACTCTTGTTCCTAAATTAATTTAGCGCTACTGTTGTTCTCCAGCAGTGCTGTCTGTCCTGGTATTTACCCCTTGGCAGGTGATCACCAGCACTGCTTTGGATGTCCCGCTCACTTTCTACTGCTGACAAACAGGATGAGGTGTGGATAAAATACAAAACTGCAGCGGCCATCAGCCGATCTGCTATGAGGAAAGGGTGAAGCTGGTGTACCACAAGAAACACTGCAAAAAAATCATCTGGTGAGTGTGTATGGGGGTGGAGGGGAGAGAATGACAGTCACAGTAATAAAAGAGAAGACCTCCAAGAGCAGCGCCCTCTACTGGCAACTGAACCCCATAAGGGACTACTTTACAATAGTCACAAGTTATATGGTCAATTTTTTATAATTTATTTTTAACTTTTAATTAAAATTTTATAATAAACCCATTTTCTAAGCACATTAGTACCCGATGGAAGGGAAGTATTTTCCAGAAGAAAAGGTGCTCAGCGGTGCAGCATCAAGCCTCATCGGGTGTTATTGCTTACTTAGGTCACAAAGGAACCTTTAACCAATGGAAGAGCAACCTGACAATGCCTGACGACATCACGGTGGCCTCTGCTGCACTCAAAACAGAGCAGTGAAATCAAGCAGAACCAGTTAAATCTTCATATAAAAAGAACCAATTTGAAAGGTTTACAATTCACAATACATACATAACTTAAACACATGATGATCTGGCCTAGAGTATCCTCGAAAGAAAAAGAATGCAGCACAGTCTCTGGTTTGATTGTTTAAAGCTTTATGTAGCCAGAGATTGCTCTGACGTTTTGTAACTCATGTTGCTTAATCATAGAAACATAGAATTAGTTGGTAGATAAGGACCACTTGGCTCACCCAGTCTGTCCATTTTTGCCTACCCATTGTATCACCATAGGCCCTACTTGATCTCCAGCTGTTTTTCCCCTCCTCCCCATTTCTGTTCACTAAGTTCCCCTTATGCATATCCCATGCATTCTTGAACTCCATGACTGTTTTCACCCCCTTCACTTGTTGGACTTAATGTTTATCGTCAATTGTTATTTGTATTTTATGACTCGGGGCATTCTGTAAATGAGACAAGTTCTCATTGAACTTGTCCTGTAAACCATCAACTTTTAAATAAAAAAATTAAAACATAAAATCACCTTGGCTGAAGGGCTAGTCCATGAGTCCACTACCCTTTCTGTGGAGAAGTACTTCCTCACATCTCACCTGAATCCACCCCCTCGTGCTTCACAGCATGTCCCCTTGTTGTTGAGCACTATTTCTTCTGGAAAATACTTCCCTTTTGTACCTTATGTAGACTCGTGATGTAATTTTTTTTTTATTTTGTATTTTTCACTTCCGCCCCAACCCAGCACTGTCACCCGACTGCCTTACCTTTGCCACCTCTTCCCGTCGAGGACTCCCCATGGAGCCCTGGCTTACCCCCCAGGCAGGGACATGGCGGGGGGCATTCCTAAACTCCCTCCCCAGAGGGATTAAGTCATCATTGGGATCCAGGGCAGTACTGCAGCTGTGGGTAGGTGAGGACCCACTATCAGGCCCTCATGTTGGTATCGTGCTGGGAGAGGCATTTTTCTATGTATGCCCTCCTAGAGCATGACATGCCATGATGCCAAAGCTTACGCTGGTGTCCATTATGCTATCCCCTCTTGGTGCGGGCATTGGGGCTTCAATATCTCTGGCTGTCGTCAGAGGTCAGGCCACCCCCAAGCCAGTGTGCCCCCCCTCGGAGGAGCTCAATGGTCCATCGGATGCTCAGACATCCTCCCCCCTGGCCGCCAGACCCTTGATATATTTAAAGATCTTTATCTTATTGCCCCATCTCAGTTCCATGGTGTACATATTGAGTTCCTTCAATCTCTCCTCATGGGGCTTGTGATGTAGACCCTGTACTATTTTAGTTGCCCTGCTCTGGACCGCCTCACTCCATCTATATCCTTCTGGAGATGTGGCATCCAGAACTGTCCACAGTATTCAAAGTGACGTCTTAACCAGGGATCTATACAGAAGCAGCACCACCTCCTTCCTTCGCTGGTGATACCCTCCCTATGCACCCCAGCATGCCACTAGCCCTACCTACCACTTTGACGCATTGCCTGGCCACCTTTAGGTCATTAGAGATTATTATCCCCAGAAGTCTCTGCTGCTTAGTGATCATCAATGACACTCTTAAAGTTGAACCAGAATGCTATTTTATGTTGATTTGCATATACAGCCCAATATGCTTTGCATTATGGGGGTATGTGTGATTTTGTATCTCTTATCAATAACACTCTACCCATTTTGTACTCTGCCTCTGGGTTTCTGTGCCTCAAGGGCATTATTTTTCACTTTTTCATATTAAAACCCAGTTGCCATGCTCATGACCACTCCTCAAGTTTTCTCAGGTCTCTGCTCATCCCCCCCAGGGAGTATCCACCCTATTGCAGATTTTGGTGTCATCCACAAATAGGCATACCTTCCCCTCCAGATCCTCTGTAATGTCATTTATAAAGACATTAAGGGGATACGTGATGGGCAGGCATACAATAGCAATTTTATCAGATGCAGTGCAGTGGCAAGTGAGCTTGGGGTTATCACAGGTGGCTCCATGAATTGGAGCCACAAGTGATTTAACCCCAAGCTCACTTGCCACGAGTGTTGATTAAATCCGCTAGTGTATGCCTCCCCATCATGTATCCATTTTATATAATAGGGGTTGACCTGGTAGTGTGTATTTTTCCATAGTTTTATGTAATGTGGCTTAGTTTTTTACCTGTGTGTTGGGGTGTTTCTTTTTCTTCCTGTGTTTCTGCGCTGTTGTTATGAATGGGCTTGGCTCCGGTGTGTTATTGGTCTTTGCTGTGTTACGTTTCATGTGCTTTGTTGTAATTGGTTGTTGCGGGATGTGGGCGGGGTTGCATTTTTCCGGGTTTCAGAAATTACAGGTTGCCATGTTTGACAGAAGGTTTATTTCGGCTTCTGAAACAGGTCTCTCAGTTTGGTAAGTAGTTGGATGTCTGTTAAATTTGTTTCCAGTTCTGTAGTAGCTTTTCTAAGTGTATGGGTAGTGTTTTAGTTTCAAACTTCATTAATACGAGGAGTTTTACTTTTTTTAATCATTTATTTGTATCACCTGTAGATGGAAGTTGTTTTTGAATGGATCAGGGTGGCTGGAGGCGGGGGGGGAGTGAATTTAGTTCAGCACTTTTTTCTCACTGGCATGTACACTGTGGTGATAACAGCTGCTACGTAATGAGAGTGATGATAACCGGCTTTCTTTTCCCGTGTACACGTCATGAGGAGCGGTTTGGCTGGGAGTGCTGATAGCATCTTTTATCGAATGTGTTATAGGTCAACCCCTATTATATAATAAAGATTACCAGTCCCAGTACCAATCATGAATCTGTGGTCCTGTTTTAATCACACTTTCATTTGCATTATCATTATCCATTTTCTTATGATACAGTCAATATTCCACTGTTTGTTACTGTTCATTATAAAATGGGCAGGGAAATTTTGTAACCCCAGCTGGCTAAAACCAGTCACATGACCGTGCATTAATGCAGTACAGTGCATACTCAAGCACAGAATTTTGACAAAATTGCTACCACTCTATAAAAACAAGAAATCCCAATGTGCAAAGCAGATATATTTCAGTTATCACGAACCATGTTTTCCCTCTCACACACACCAAACGAACAATCACAGCCATTCCAACAACACAACTTCCACAGATTTTTCCTTTTTTATTTAATTTTGTTTATACTCCGGTTATCTCCGAGGCATCCTTCGGCAGTGCCCACACAATCTTGCCCCTTCTTCTCCCGCTGCTGTAGCCACCCACACGGTTCACCCCCACTCAGCGGAACTTCCCAGCACTCGGATCACCCGGAACAGGGCCCGCCCACCTCGGCGGCTCTTTCTGAAATTAGAGGTCCCACCCTCTGGGAGGCCTGTAGATCTCCAGTGTGGCCTGGCCGGCGGTTGGGATGAGAGGGAGATCACTGGGGCCCTCATCATCTCCTCGAAGGGCTGGGAACTTTTTGTACTTGTAGTTGGCCCCCCCCCAGCGGAGCCCAGCCAGCAAGGCAACGTGGCTCCGCCCCCAGGCATACGTCACGCTGCTGCAGTCAGCGATTCTCCAGCCACCGCCAGAGGTCGCCCAAGAGCGAAGCAAGACATCAGCAGCCCCGGGAAGAGAGCAGTCCATCCATATGCTCAATCTCTTCCCTTCCCTGCCGACCCCCGGCAGCAGTTTTTTTTCCTTTTATTGTTAATTATTTGTTAATTGACATTTTCTTTGCCAGCCAACCCAAGCTCTGGCCTGTCTCGTCATTAAAAATAATACTACAATCCCGCTTCATCTGAACTCCAGCTTGTCTCTGTTTAGTAATAGCAAAGTGTCAATTTTTCTGACAGATGTGTATTTCGCTGTGTTGGTGTTGCCATAAGGGGGGCATACCCACTCAGAGGCCCCTGCCTCATGGACTTAACCACACTAGCAGGTACAGTTCATAGGGGATCGAGAGATCATTGATTAGGGGCCCAGACTGTTCAGGGCATTTTATGTCAAAAATAATACATTGCAGCCAGTGCACCACCTAATATGCAGCCAGCTCAGAACCCCACTTGACCATGCGTCCTGACACAGTTACATTTCAGGATACAAAACTGAAGCTCTAAAATGGTGAAAAGAAACTGAAAAATGGAGCTTCAGTAGACTGGGAAACAAAAATGAGCACCAGGAATCAATACCATGGGCTAAAGTGGAGAGCAGAATGAAGTTTATTATTGTTTAAAGCAGCAGTGCACCAAGAAATGTTTTTACAAAAAAGTTACTGTCAGCTACAGTTAATAACAATATTAGTACACCTGTTAAAATAACTTGTCTTGGTACCTCCTATGCTGTGCACCATATGTCTTTCTTAATTTACTCGATCCTAACCCTTGCCAGGTCTGCAGTGCTATTTCTATTCATTTTTAAATGCCAGCAGCCAATGAATCGATTCTCATAGCTGGTTTGATTATCTGTTGCTGTCCTGTTTTCTGTAACACTGCTTGCTTTTGCAAGACTCGACTTTTAGGTTCCGTTTCTGATCCCCATCCATAGTGGCACAACCCTGCTGCTGCCTGCCAGTATGTCCTTAGCGAGCCAGTATTGCTGTGACACATTCCTTATATGCCAGATGCCCCCTCCTGTCTTGAACAGGCCTGACTGCTTTGTTGTGGCTGTCGTAAATGTTTTCCAGTTTGCTGCCTGTCCCTTGAGCATTCCATGGGTGCAGTGTGATTTTTATTTTAGAGCTGTTAGCCTGCCACGCCCAAACTACGACAACCAGTACTACAGAATTAGTAATGGCCACAGCACACAACAAAGCTATTTGACTACTGAATGACTACACCCTCCCTTTTGGTCCAAAATAGATGCCATTTTTGGAATAATTTATTTACTGTCGTCATAGAAACATAGAATTTGACGGTAGATAAGGACCACTTGGCCCACCCAGTCTGCCCATTTCCCTACCTAATGGATAAGCTGCAGATCCTAGTTAACCAGCAGCCTACTTCTTTCTACCCCCAACCCCTAGAATTGCCTTATGACTGTCCCATGCATGCTTGAATTCAACCACTGTTTTTGACTCCACAACCTCCTCTGGTAGGCCGTTCCATGCATCCAAAACCCTCTCTGTGAAAAAATACTTCCTTACATTACCTCTGAGCCACCCCCCCCCATCTTCAAATTGTTCCCCCTTGTTCTTGCACACCTCTTTTTTTTGAAAGATGCTACCCAAGATGTCTTTTGTGGGCTGCAGCACTGCACCTTGGGTGACTGCTGAATGGCCGTCCCATAACCATTATGCCAATAAGTTACATATATAGTCTAAACACTCAAATAACTTACCAGTAATTAAATGATATTCCGAGATGCCATGAACCATGTTAAATCCATTGGCAAGCATGTCCAGCCTTTTTATTCCTATTGTACATGGCTCTAGTGATCAAGTAGTTTACAGGTATCACTTGCTGTTTCGGTTAACTTCATGGTTAAGGATCCTTGGCCCCTCTGTTTTTATGGTTTCAGACTAAATGATTTTCTAAGTATATGATTCTAGGGATTTTATACACTGTTGAGATCCTTGAAAAATCTGCAAATGAGATTCTGGACTGGGAAAAAAAATTGTACTAATATAACATTATGTAACTGTAAAGTAACTTTGACCTTTGTTTTTTAATTTGTCTATCTTAGGTAATACTAGAAAAGAATTGACATGTTTTGTGATGGTCTTGTTTAATTAATATTTTTCTTTTTTGGTAATGTAGTTCTAAGTTTTACAGTGGTCTACAGCATTTGCATATGCAGTTCTTGCAGTCAGTAAATAACATGGTTATAAAAGGTATGTAAATTCATCATGTCCTGAATGAGAGGAGAGGGAGACCACCCAGTACCCTATTTGTAGTATTTTGGGGCTACGCTCTATGACACAGTTTGAGCAAGGCTGTACTTCGAGGGTATGTTCTTCATCACTGTTCAGGGGAAGGGGGCTGGTCTATCTCTGTCTTAAATGCATAGCAGCCGGGAGGGGGAGAAAACCCAAGAGGTAAAAGGTGGGGTCCCTGGCATGCAGGATTTGGACACAGTCCCATAGTATTACTTTATTGGGGGGACGTTGTATTGTTTAATTTATTCATACTAATGATGCTGTTTTAATCAATACATTTTCATTGTAAAATAAAATTTATCATTCCTGTTGACTACAGTTGTACTTTAGAGTAATATTTGGAGCCCAGTGTGCTTTCCGCAAGAAGCTGCAGTTGTGAAGTGCTGCATAATCCTTGTCTGTGTATTACATAACAAATACTTGCCGTTAGTGTTATGCCATTTTTGTAGAACAAAAGGAGAGAAATCCATTTTACTGCATTGTACCACAGGACTATAATGTCAGTTTCTAATTTCATTATAGATGCTGTCCCCTGAGGAATCTACCACGCACATCAAACAAAAAAATTACTTGTTCTACAAACATATTCTGTTTTGTTTACTCAAAATGTATGTTGGAGTGGGTTTAGCCATTGTCACACACATAGCCTAAGCTGTCAGTCCCTTGACAAACATTTTTTGTTATGAGCATCTCTCATGCAAGTCGACTCATCATTCTGAAGTTCAGATTCAGCAGGAATATTCCATTTTCCTCATCAGGTGTGTGCATCTTTTTTTTTTCTTTGCAAATAAAAGCACTAGGGGGCTGATTCTATGTTGTTATCTACTACCCCGTGTACATAAAAGGTGCATGTGCAAGGTGGGGGGCAGAGTCCCCCTCCATGACAGAGGTAAAATGCAAATGCGTGAGTTAGATATTGCAGGAGCAAACAGGATTTGTACCTGCTGACACCCCAGTGTAGGACTGTGACCAGGTTGTAGAATGGCATTGCACCATGCACAAGGCACAATGCAATGCCGTTACTAGGTCGCATCATTGAGAACATGGGCGTCTGGCGCGAGCGTGTTTCCACAACTCAGGTTTACAAAATTTTTTGTAAGTCCTCAACTCAGTGCACCAAGGCATATGGGAGGGTGAGCAGAATGCTGGGGTGTTTATGTAGGGCGTTCACCAGCAGAAAGAAGGATGCGATACTGCTCCTCTACAGTTCCATCATAAGACCACACCTAGAGTACAGTGCCCATTTCTGAAAGTCCTCCCCTTAAGAAGGACATGGACTGCTTAGAGAAGGTCCAGGGAAGGGGTTGCAAACATAATACAGGGGCAGCAGGTGAAGACATATGAGGAGAGGTTGGAGAACCTGAAAATGTATGTTCTCTATGTCAGAATTGACAGTAGGGACATGATTAAGACCTGCAGGTTCTTAGGGGATATCAACAGGGTAGATTGCATGGATCTATTAATGAGGAATGAAAAAACAGTAATCAGGGGACAAGGGTGGAAATTGGCCATGGTGCGGGAGATTCAAAAGGGATGTTAGGAATTACTTTTTCCTTTATGATACCATTCACTTTCTCCCTAATACTCCAGTGGACCCCCACAGCCATCTTCAACCCTGGTGAGCTACAGGTTCCCCTTACCTAACCTCATCATCTGTGAATTTCTTGTGAGCTAGTGGTTCTGCCCTTCCAAGAACATGGTACACCAAACCAGGTTTGTTATGTTTGTTTGCACACATGTGCAAGAAACATAGTGCCATCATATGAGTTTTCATAGGTGTGTCTCCCCCACTTCCAATGCCCTGCTCTCTTTTGCAGGCATGGCTGCACCGTGCCAGTGAATGTCTGAGCTGTCTATGACAGCTGTTCAGATGCAATGGCATACAGTTGAAAGGAAAACACTGCAGACAATTTGCATACTGCCATTGGCAGTATGCAAATTACCCACATCAGCACTGCATCTGAACTGTCTGTCGTAGACAGTTCTTCTCCCCCATGAACACATAGGTGCACGCTGGGAGCCCACCCCAGCGTGCTCATGCTCTCCCCTGTACAGCGTATGGCTGACGGGGGTGCCCAATCCCCCATCGGCTCCGTGCCCCCCCACCACACTTCCAGGTGCCACGCTGGGAGTCCACCCCAGCATGGCAAACATCTGTCTGCTGCCTCCCCAAACACACTTCCAGGTGCCACGCTGGGAGCCCACCCCAGGGTGGTAAACATCCATCTGCTGCCCCCCAACACACTTCCAGGTGCCACGTGGGGAACCCGCCCCAGCGTGGCAAACCTCTGTATGGCAGACGAGGGTGCCTAGTCCCCCATCGACTCCACTGGCACCCCCCAAAAAAAAACTTCCAGCTGCCACACTGGGAGCCCACCCCAGCATGGCAGAAGTCCCTCATTGTCTTCCTAACAGAAAAAAAAGACCTAAAAACAAAAAACAGTCCCTCGTTGGTTGTCTTGCCCCCAACCCACGCCTACCCTCTGTGCATCCACCTCCCCACAAACCCCGACCCCATTCTTACCTCTGGAGGCCGGCATGACTATTTTCAGTGGACCGGGAACACGTCTGCACACTTCAAAGCCAACTGCGAACTGAAGAAATGCTGGTAAGCTGTATAATGGCATAAATAGGGTTTTTTTTTTTCAACTTTGGTGCATATCTTGGCCATTTTGTGTAATTTTTTCACCAAATTTTTAACATGGGGTTCTTGGGGCCCCACCTCATGAACTCAGTCACTGTCATTTTGTTATTCCATCCCGAAAGGTGATTTTGCGGTCACTGTGCGGAACCACATTTTGGGACCCAATAATGAAAGGATGGTGCCACAGTTCATGAGGTAGACTAACCAAAACCCTGTGCTGAAAATCTGGTGAAAAAATTCCCCAAAATGACTGTTTTACGAGCATGCGTTGCACTGTTCCTATGCACGCTCGTAACTTCGCAAATGTGTAATATTTTCACTCCAGATTCTCAACATTGCCATTGCAGTACAGCTGTCATTTTTCATATCTTGCCCATAATGTGTTTTCACGCATATAGCGCACAATGGCGCAGTCGGTGTGCAAAATCAATGTTCGGGACAGATTAAGAAAATCACAATGACACTGTTCATGAGCAGAGGTCTTAAAATGGCTATGTTGAAAATTTAGTGGCAAAAGTCCATAAAATGACTGTGTTACGAGCGTGCATTGCGCAGTTTCCATGCACCCTCATAAGTTCACGAATTTCTAATATTTTCAGTCCAGATTGTCAACACTGGCATTTTTCAACACCTCCTTATGAACAGTACAGCTGTCATTTTTCACACCCTGGCCGAAATGTGTTTTCGCACTTCTGGTGCAGAAATGCGTGGTCGCTGTGGGAAATTAGTGTTCAGGACAGATTAGGAAAATTACAGTGACACTGTTCATGAGCAGAGGTCCCAAAATACCTGTGTTGGCAATCTGCTGTAAAAAATCCTCAAACTAATTACATTACGGGTGTGAGTTGTGCAGTTTCTACATACGCTCGTGACTTCACCAGTTTTTTTTATATTTTCACTCCAGCTTTTCAACATTGCCATTTTTTGCACCTCCCCATGAACAGTATAGCTGCCATTTTTCACATCCTGTTTAAAATCTGCTTTTGCACCAGTGGTGCCAAATGGCATAGTCGCTGTGCAAAATCAGCTTTCCGCTAACGAACCGCTATTGCCACTGTTCATGAGGTGGGGGTCACAAAAAAAACATGTTTACAATTTGGAGTGAAAATATCAATGAACACATGTGATGTTTGGGTTTCCGACCATAACGCCCCACCCTGTAGAGGCTGACAGGCATGAGGGGTGTGACTTGGGATTGTCACCTGTAATACTCCTGTCATTCCACCCCAACCCACACCCTGCAGCCAGTGACAAGCATCAATGTGTGTCTTGCACTATTTGGCCCCAAAGTTCACCCCATTCTCCTGTACTGCACCCATCTCACCATATGTCTTATGGAATGGGGTGAGCATAAGGCCCAAAGACTCCAAGGCACACTACATAGAAACATAGAGGTTGATGGCAGATAAGGACCGCAAGGCCCATCCAGTCTGCCATTTCTTTTTCTACCTTATAAATGTGCCATCAGCCTTTGCTCTGTCAGTAGCCTATCTATTCATACTCATCTGTATTGCTCCCTTATGCCTATCCCATGCCTGTTTGAAGCCCTGCACTGTATTTATAACCACCACTTCCTGAGGTAGGCCATTCCATGCATCCACCACTCCTGTGAAGAAGAATTTCCTCACATTCCCCCTTTATCGGCCTCTCTCTAATCTCATGCTGTGTCCTCTTGTCCTGCTATTTTTCTTATATTTAAACATGTTAGACTCTTTCGCCTTGTTAATGCCCTTAAGGTGTTTGAATGTTTCGATCATATCACCTCTCTCCCTCCTTTGCTCAAAGGTATACATATTTGAGCTCCGTTAATCTGTCCTCATATGTCTTCTGATGCAGTCCCTGCACCATTTTGGTTGCCCTTCTCTGGACTGCCTCAATTTGTTTAATGTCCCTGTGACACTTGCCAGTGTCTACAGGGAAGGGTGTGGTGAAATGGCATGGCCATTATGCCTGATGACCCAAAGGCACACCCCAGTGCCTGTCAGTCTGTGCAGGGTGGTGGTGGGGTTGGTTTCAGTTCAATACTTCACTGCCATTCCTATTATGCATCTCTGTACACTACCAATGCCAATGCCAGCAAGCAAACAATCGGCATTGACAAATGCTTGTTTTTAACTGATGGCTACTTAGGGGACAACAGCAAAAATGTGTGAGAACCAGCTGCACTGACACAGATGCAATGTTTCAAGATCTATTTTCTTTATTATCCATCAAGCAAAATATCCCAGACCACACCCAATGTTTTGTCCGGACATGGGGTACCTCAGGGAAGGAGATCTGCATTTAAAAATAAATACCTAAAATTACCATAATGTGCTTATTTATATTTGACATTATTAAAGCACTTCATTATGATACTCTGTTAACAGGTTATCACTGTGGCCCATAAACATGCAATAAATCAGGTAATGTATTTTTTTATAAAATCATTCTTCATACGGTATAGCCAATTTCTAATATTTAAGAGCAACCATCTAAAATGAGTTTATCCTGTTCATCTACTATATTAAACTTCAGAATCAAAATATATGTTCTAACAACAGTGCTAAAGCCAGCGTTATTTTCTCACATGCTCCTGTGTTCACAGCACTCAGTGATAGTTGCATATTGTGCCCTCACTTATACTCTTAAAGTGATTTTACAAGGTTTTGCAGATGCTCTTTTCACATAGTATGCCACTGCCACCCATGCTTCATATGTTGAAGCTCAATTTGTTTGGTAAAAAAATGTGTCCATCATTTTTATTTATGTTTTATCAGCACTGTCTTCCAGTTTTCTGTGTGTGTGGCTACACTCCCAGAATGATGTCATATAAGGGAACTGTGGATGTTTTACATACAGCACCAAGGAATTCTGGGTAAATTATAATGTTGATAGAAGTGTTAGTTACTCAGTGGTGCAGTCCCTTATTTTGGTGATGGTGAGTGCGCCTAATATGTAGATATACATAGCAAGGCATTGTGGTTACAATAAGAACTTGTTTTCCAGTTTTCTTACTGTGAGGTGCACTCATATCTCTGTAGTGGCTTCAACAATAAAAGCTCGTATATGATTGTTTTCAAAACAAGGCATTGTGCATATAGTATCTAGCTGACAAGATTTCTTTAATGAGAGATGTAGTGTCCTATGTCGGTAGTGTAGATGTCTGTAATACCAAGACTTACCAACAGAGGTCTCTGTTTCAAACAGTGCTTAAAAACGTCATTTCCCTTGCATGGTGTCATGCTTGGGAGTTGCAGCACTGAGAAAAAAGGGGTCAGGTTATGCATATGAAGCAGAGCACAGAAATAAAAGCATTTATTTCATGGAAAACAGCACTTTTGGGCAGTTTGAATGGTAGGAGATTGAATCACAACTCCCACAGGTTACTACAGTTTACTACTACAGTGTAGAGGGGTTGTGGGATAACAGATGAACCAGACACCGAACTTCAGGTTCAACACACAATCTCTGTGTGATGTTTATTTAAAATACAGAATATAACCTTCAGAAATGGCACATCCCTTCTTTCATACATCAGTTTGCAGCAACAGACTATGCATGTCCTTCCTCTGCACTTAGCACCCACTGATCTACTGATCTAACTTTTTGGTGAAAAACAACTTCATCCCTATGTATGACTTGTTTGCGTGGGTGATGGGGGCTCAAAAAAGAATCCCCCCCAAAACAAGTTAAAGATAAAGAAACCTTGGTGCAGAAGTACTGAAGTAAGGGGTACTCCAAAGGGCAATGGCAATAAAGCCAAGTTTCAAAAAACACATCATCACACATAACCCATAATGCAAGGCATCATGGGATGCATATGCAAATCACCATGGCATTTTAGACTGGCTCAGTGTACAGCAGGAATACGTGGTACCAAAAGGGCCTCTCAAACAATCTGTAAGTTACATGCATTGAATAACGCAACAGGGGGGTTTCTGATATCTCTACCTCAGTAACTTAATTTCTATAATACAGTCACCTAGTACATTTTACCTTTATCAGAAACACCTAGTGCCATGGTATTGTCAACAATTACAGGTTTCATACACATAAGGTATATACATCAAGGTATTTTATGACATAGTGCCATTGCATACTAAATCCAACAACGAGGAACACGGTCTGTTGTTTCACATCAGCTCGGAGGTCACAATAATAACCTCCCTGTATGAGGACTTGAGAGGGAAAAGGAAAATTAAAGAGGACACTATAGCATAGTCAAGAAAGGGAAGGGGGTGCCCATAGGTGGACAACCTTATGGACTAGAAATTGTAAAGGATAGATTAGGCTAAGAAATAGAAGAACTGTCACAAAAGATTTAAAAAAAGGTCAGTCCTCAAGAGTGGCATGCGCTCCCTGTCACAGGCAAACCTCGCAAAATGACTTCAAGCTTCTTCTACAAAGGAGAGACAGTGTTACAATATTTAAAATAATTCCAAGACTTCATGGGTACAATCCCAACATGACCTATTCAGTATTGTGCCACAGAATTGCTAAAAGATGTACATCAATTTGTTTTATAAATTAAAAAAGATGGAATTTTTTTTTCATGAAGAAGTCTGTACCTGGGATGAGCAGGCTTGTTGCACACAATTACTGTTATTGTCAGGTATCTTTCAAAATCATCTAAATGAAAAAAAAAACAGTTACTTGAAACTTTTTTAGATAATACAGTCATAACGATAGGAAACTATAAATATTTTGTAGCTTTTACTTAAATTAAATTGTTTCACGGGATTATCTACAAAGCAAGGCACGATGGGGATAAAAGCGGCAGTGAGTGGGATCAGGGGAGCAACAGAAATGGAGCAAGAGGGAGGGAGAGGTACCCCAGGTGTGTCACATCAGGATAAGGATAAAAAGGCCAGTAAGGTGGAGGGGACGGATGATGCTATCTCTACCAAAAGGGTGTGGTTAGCCTTCAAGGCCCTAAAGAAAGACAAATCTCCTGGGCTGGATGGCATTCATCCGAGAGTACTATGGGAATTGGTGGACATACTGGCTGCACCCCTGGCGGAGCACTTCAAAAGGTCACTTGAGACAGGAGGTACCTAGGGATTGGTGAGAGGCATGTGGTGCCAATCCATAAAGGGGGGCGAGGAAGTACCAAGCAACCATAGACCCATCAGTTTGACCTCGTGGTGGGAAAATTAATGGAGAGTATACTAAAGGAACAATTGGGGGTGTACTTGGAGTGAGGTGGAGGTCTGGAGTATCAGCAACATGGGTTTGTGCTAGTTAAATCATGTCAAACCAATCTTGTGAGTTCTACCGAATGGGTAACATCAGAACTGGACAGGGAAAGCCTGTGGATGTATTATTCTTGGACTTCAGCAAGGCTTTGACTCTGTCCCCACAATGGTCTGGTGGAGAAGCTGATGGGGTTGGGAGTAGGTCCTTTGATGGTCAGATGGATTGAAAACTGGCTAGCTGGATGCACCCAGAGAGTAGTGGTCGGTGGGGAGCTCTCGAACCCTAGAGAGGTTGGTAGTGGGGTACCGCAGGGCTCGGTCCTGGGTCTGATCCTGTTTAATGCATACATATAGGACATTAGGTAGGGTATAGGGTGTGAAATGAGTCTCTTCGCTGATGACTCCAAGATGGGAGCAGTAGTTGAGGGAGAAGAGGGGAGGTTGGCCCTGCAAGGGGACCTGGACACCCTGGAAAGCTGGGCTCACACATGGAAATAAAATTTCAATATCACCAAGTGCAAGGTGTTACATCTTGGGTGGAAACCTAAACACAGGTACACCCTCTGAGGGAGGCGCGAGGCCTCAATAGGGAAAAAGACCTAGGGGTCATGGTGGATGCATGTATGAATAACTCTGAGCAGTGCAGGAGGAGGCTAGCAAGGCAAACAGGATGTTGGGATGCATCGTAAGGGGATCACCTCTAGGAGCAAGGAAGTGATTCTGCTGCTGTACAATGGACTGGTTAGACCACACCTTGAGTATTGTGTACAGTACTGGAGACCACACTTGAAGAGGGACATACAGCCCTGGAGAGGGTACAGAGGAGGGCAACAGATGATACGAGGACTAGAGGATTTGACGTGATGAGACAGACTTGAGGAGCTCTGCCTGTTTTCATTGGAGGAGAGGAGAGACAGGGGGGACATGATTGAGGTCTTCAAGTACCTCAAGGGAATAAATAGGGTAAACATGGAGGGGCTCTTTAGACTAAAGCAGGGAGGTATCACCAGAGGGCATGGTTTGAAGTTGGAAGGTGGAAGGGTGAGGGGGAAAGAGCAGGAGATTTTTCACTAAGAGGGTGGTGGACCCTTGGAATGTACTGCCTTGCAAGCTGGTTCAGAGATCCACAGTGGAGGGCTTCAAGAGGGGGTGGGACAGACACAGAATGTGGATGTATCAGATGATGGCCTGCCCCAAGGGGTGTGTGGATGGATGATAGGGGTTTCTGGAACACAAAGTGGGGAGGGCCTCGGCACCCAACTAGGGATCTGAGGTTCGAGCAGACTTGATAGACCGTAAGGCCTAATCTGATGGCAATTAGTATGTTAGTATGTTAGAGTAAAAACATACCTTGTGATTCATTATTATTCTTATGGCCAGGGCTTCAGTTAACTCCATGTAGGGATTACTTGACTACCAAAAATAAGGCAAAAACTTCCAAAATAAAGAGGGAGGAAGTTATTGACTTCCAGATGTAAAACCAAAAATTAGATGACTTCCAAAATTGCAGGCATGGAAGTCAGAAATGATGGATTGTTCTGAAAGAAATTATATTTTACCAGTAACATATTATATTAGCATCCATAAATGTGTCGTCCTAAGAATGTTGACTTCCAAAAGTGGGATCCTGGAAGTATTCTGACTTCCCCAAAATTGGAATGACTTCCATATTTTGACTCCTGGAAGTTTTAGACTGCCACTGAAAATAAATTAACTGAACCCCTGCTCGTGGCTTTAAACAGTTTCTTTCATCCAATGGTTCACTTATGTTTTGTTGACTGAAATACGTATTACAGACTCTTAGTTTTAAGATTACATTATATAAAAGCCGGTGACCATGTCCTAAGGATAGCAAGAAGGAAAAGACTTACCCTCTCTGAAGCATGTGCTCACTCTGTAAGTATGTATGAATGACTGCGCTGAATGCTACCATGCTGGCTGTTGAAGTAAGACGGAACTGGGGGCATGAGTAGCTGCAGCCAGTCCCCACCCGGCGCAGACTGACATCACGGATAACACCAGCACATCTGGGGGTTTGTCCTTACTGGAGCAGTTGGCCATTGCTAGGCAACTGTGTGCCATTGCCCTCCAAGACCCCGGAAAGGACAAAAGTCAGTGGCCTCATGCAGCAGCACGCTACTCATCCCCTGTGCTCAGACAGTCTTTAAATGTATAAATGGAGTGTCTGCCGTCTGTAGTCTGCAGAGGCGTAAAGCACTCTGCAGTTCCAGTGTAAGAACTGGAGTGGAAAACATCAATGAGTGCAACAGAAGTAATGTGTCAAGCTATACCCTGCAATAAGCACATGTATGCAGACATTCCCCTTGGTTCAATGCTATATACCGTAGGTTAAACTGTACAGGTATAATAGGACATTTAAAACAAGAAATAATGTTATTAGTTCAGTTCCCAATGAGTGATTCTAGATGAATCACATAATCACACAGTGCTGACAAGAACTAATGTTATCAGTTCAGTTCCTAATGAGCGATTCTAGATGAATCACGTAATCACAGAATGCTAAGATAAAGTATTATAGTAAAGAAGGAGTAGCGAGCAGATTTAATGGAAAGTTATATCCATATAGGTAGTTCAAATTCTTAAGCAAGAGAAGAGGAAGAACACATACAGAGAATAACAGCACCTTTCACAGCAAGTGCTTGTATAGAATGGACTAGTATAGTGCAGATGGGGGGTGAACAGGGACGGATCACTAATTGCACAGTACTATACATGTAGGTAGTTCAAAACCATAAACATAGGGTATCTGTCGTATACCAGGACATTCATATGGATGACACTAGTATACATAACAGCTAGAATGTGTAGAAAAGGGATACTTGCACATTTCACAGCAGGTGCATGTAAGGAAAGAGTGGTAAAATGCAGAGTGCGGGGGGGGGGGGCAAGGTAAAGCAGGGATAGAGCACTAGTTGCAGTATACTGTAAAGTTAGGTAGCTCAGAACCATAAATCAAGGTATCCATAGTGCACTATGGACATTCAGATGAATGATACTATAAGAGTAAGTGTGTGTAAAAAAAAAAAAAAAAAAAAAAAAAAAAAGGAAGGATATAATGTAGGTGGCGGGGGGGAGGGAAAGGCAGGACTAGATCACGAGTTACAGTATAAGAGATGCAATCCAGGGTTAGGTTGACCCAGTGAGAGTAAAAGGAAGACATATTTAAAGCAAGGATTTTATCTAATTTAAATGCTTAATTACAAGAAAAACAGAGTTCTTGCAAGCATCCTGCAGTGCAGCTGTGTAGCAGACTTGCATACATGCTTGTTCTAGGTACCCTGACAAAGCAAACATGAGACAGAAGAGAGGCTTGCCAGCATAGTAGTAGCGGTACCACTTCTGACACCGGTGATCGAATTCAGGAATAAGCTCGAGTCGTCAGGGGCCTGGCAGGAGGAGGAGGAGGATCGAGCATCAGAGTGGACAGTCTCCTGCTCGGGGTGGGAGGGTGCCATCCTCCATTGCAGTACTGCCACCTGGGTGACCACAGGTGGCAGTGGGGCTGGTAGGGGTGAGGGAGGGTGAAGATACAGCTGATGTTGGCAGGTGGATGCATGCATAGCATGGGGAGGCCCGCCTTGGTGTCCTTGTATGCCATGTCTCCAGGGGACAGGAGAAACTTAGAAAATCGTGCCCTAGCCCCTCCATGATGAAGGCTACAGCAGCTTCCAGGCCTCCATCTCCCCAGCACAGCTTGATAAAATGTGCAAGTTCAGCGGAAGGTCCCCCCCCCGACCCCACCTGGGGGGGCACAAGCCAGAGCTCCATGTAGGTAAGTGACCATGGCTGGAGGAGGCTCGGGAGGCTACTGGCAGACCTGAGGGCTAAGAGGGGGCTGTAGACAGGGGGCATAAAAAGAAATTACAAAAAAAAAAAAAATGAGACAGTAGAAAAGGGATCGGTTCAAGGGGATGGCCACAAGGGGGTGTCCCAGTTATATATATTCATCTGTGCTCACCAGTATACCCCCATCTTTTCTCCTCATTCATGCCTATATGGTCATCCAGAGTGTCCAACATGTAGATCCAGAAAATTTCAAATTTTTCAACTTTGTTATTCCAGTCACCACCCCTGCTAGGCTGTTCTACTTTTTTCTATCGCCCAGAACCTAAGGGATAAGCATATAAACATACAAACACAGATCTTATCAACAGAAAAGTCCCACCAGGCCCACCCAGTCTGCCCAGTATGCCTAGCAAACCACTAGGACTTCCCTTCCTCCCACCCCCCTCCCTGGAACTACCAGTCCCTTGTGTCTGTCCCACGCTGTCTTGAAACCTCCCACAGTTCCTGCCTCCACCACCTCTCCTGGGAGTCTGTTCCAGCTATCTACCACCCTCACTGTAAAGTAGAATTTTCTGATGTTCCCCCTGAATTTTCCCCATACTATCTGCATATAGTGTCCCCTTGTTTTTGATTTTTCCTTTAGCTGGAAGATATCCCCTGCTGGTACCTTGTTGAAACCCTTGATACAGTATACTTGAAGGTCTCAATCATGTTCCTCCTGTCCTCCTCTGTTCGAGAGAATACATGTTGAGGTCCTTCAGCCATTTCTCTTATAACAGATGCCAGAGTCCCCCCTACCATTTTTGTCGCCTGTTTCTGGATGTGCTCCACCCTCTCCACATCCTTCCTAAGGTATGGCCTCCAGAACTGAACTCCGTACTCAAGGTGTGGCCTGACAAGCTGCCTGTACAAGGGCATTATGACCGCTCTCACTCCTCATTATTCCCCCGTCGATACAACCCAGCATCTTACTGGCCCTTGCCACCACCGTCTCACATTGCTTCGCCACTTTCAGGCCCTGTAAAATGTATATGTCAATGCCTCTTTCCAACTCGGTCACCTGTAGGGCTTGCCCTCCCATACTGTATTTCATGTGCTGATTATTTTTGCCTAAATGCATGATTTTGCATTTTTTGGTGTTGAAGGTCAATTGTCATTCCCTGGACCAGATCCCTGTGCATGCTTTCATCCTCTTAAGGCATATCTATATCCATGTGGTACTGCACACTGTTGAAATGGTTGCCACAGGTGATCCCTCATGGCGATTTCTGATGGCACTTATGTTCACTTATTCTCACTTTAACTGGACTGTTGGTTTCCCAATATAGTATTTTGTGCAAGGGCAAGTGAGCACATAAATGACATGATCAGATGTACAGGTTAAGTGTGATTTTATGAGATATGGGATATATATGTGTGTGTGCATGTGTATATATATATATATATATACTGTATATATATGTGTATGTATATATGTATATGTATGTATGTGTGTATATATATATATATATATATATATATATACACACACAATTTCTGTTTGGGTGTTCAGTTTCTTTTTCCTTGGATGTATTGCTACAATGGGTAGATCCCCACAGGGATGCATACTGGAGGTGATAAATCAGTGCATTAGGCTAAAAAACAAGGACAAGAGAAGGAACAAATCACTATGGTCCTCAAAGGAGGTGGCAGAGAAAATAAGGGCCAAAAAGGTGGCTTTCAGAAATACAAGGAGACACAGAAGGAAGGGGATAGGTTGGTGTATCTAGATTAACAGAGGGAATCAGGGAAAGCAGTTAGGAGCGCAGGGGCCCAAACCGAGGAAAGATTAGCAGAGACAATAAAGAAAGGGGTCAACACATTCTATAGATACATTAGTGAAAGAAGGAAGGCCAGAGCTGGGGTTGTAAGGCTCACAGGGGAGGAAGGTGTGTGTGTGGAGGAAGACCTAGAAAAAAGCATCCCTGCTGAATAAATACTTCTGTTCAGTATTCACTGAAGAGGGGGAAGGACAGGGACCACATCTGGGCATCAGAAACAATGTAGGGAGGAAGGTGAACACCAGTCAATTTACACAAGGAGAGTCCAAGAACTCACAAAACTGAGGGTGGACAAAGCAGTGGGACCAGATGGTATGCACCCTAGGATATTAAAGGAACTACGGATCGTGCTAGCAGCACTGCTGGCTGCCCTGTTCAGTGAGTCATTCAATACAGGAGTAGTTCCAGAGGACTGGAAGAGGGCATATGTAGTCCCTGTTCACAAGAGTGGAAACAGGAAGGAGGCAGGAAACTGTAGGCCGGTCAGCCTAACCTCAGTAGTGGGCAAGATTATTGAGGTGCTTCTTAAGGAAAGGATTATGTAACACTTGAAATCCTGCAGAGCACAGCATCTGAGGCAGCATGGATTCACAGCAGGAGTGTCATGTCAAACAAATCTGATAGACTTTTTGACCAGGTGATGAAGGAGGTGGATCAGGGGGGAGAGGTGGATATCCCCTACCTTGATTTCAGCAAGGCTTTCAACACCATTCCTCACAGAAGAATGGTTAACAATTTGAGTAGCCTGGGGGTGGGCCACAAAGTGGAGAACTTGGTTAGAAATTGGTTGAGGGACAGAAAGCAGAGGGTAGTGGTCAATGGGATCCAATCTGAGGAAAGGGGGTTGGCCAGTGGGGTGCCTCAAGGATCAGTCCTGGGACAAGTCCTTTTTAATGTCTACATTAGTTGCATTGGAAGGGAAGGTTTGCCTATTTGCAGATGACAACAAGATGTGCAACAGGGTAGACACTCTTGGGGGTCAAGAAAATGAGAAGGGACCTAGAAAAGCTGGAAAATTGGCCCAAAGTGTGACAATTAAAATTTAATGCAAAGAAGTACAAAAGCATGCACCTGGGGCACAGAAACCCTGTGGAGAGTTACAGGATGAGGGGGAGTTGCTGATGGTTACCAGGGAAGAATGGGATTTAGGAATAATCATCTCAGATGACCTAAAGTTGTCTCCACATCAAACAGTGTGTCAGGGATGTGGGGAAGGCCAGTAGCATATTGGGGTGCATAGGAAGGGATATCACTAGCATAAGAAGGGAGGTGGTGATGCCGCTGTACACAACACTGGTGAGGCCTCATCTGGAGTATGATGTATAGTTCTGGAGGTCGCATCTTCGTAATGACATTGGCAGGGCGGAGACTGTTCAGAGAAGGGCAACAAAGATTGTGCAGGGCTTCCACCAAGAGACATATGAGGAGAGATTAAAAGAACTCAGTATGTATACGCTGGAAGAGAGGCGGGAATGGGGAGATATGATAGAAATCATCAAGTATCTTTAGGGCATAAACAAAGTGCATGTGGGCGACATCTTTCAATATAGGAGGTGCACAGGGATAAGGGGGCATGATATGAGATTGGAGGGAGGCAGGATAAAGGGGAATGTGAGGACATTTTTCTCCACAAAAAGGATTATAGATACATGGAATAGCCTACCCAAGAAGTAGTGGGAGCTAGCACACTGGGGGGATTCAAACATGCATGGGATAGGCACAAGGGAACCCTAGAGGTGGGTAGGAAAGCCAGTGACCAAAGAAGGGTCAGCGACCACTAATGCAGGCAGGGAATATGGGAAGACTGGGTGGGCCTAGTGGTCCTTTTCTGCCATCAAATACTGTGTTACTATGAGTTTAGTAGTCCCAAAGTAGTAGTTGATCAGGAGTCCCTGCCTTTTTTGTTTCGAGTGAACTCTGCTGCCCCCCCCCCAACACACTTCCAGGTGCTAACCTTTTTTTTTAGGCTAAGATAGGTCTTGTGATGGTAAGTTCTAGTATCCGTAAAGTAGAAAGTATCTCATTGTGAAATGATTGTCCTTCTGATAGGTTCAGTATAAATGGAGTATTCTAGGGAACATACTGTTCTTTATCAGTGGTTGTTCTTTTGCCTTCTCTGGATCCCAATATTGTCCCTGTTTATATTTTGTTTTGTTGTTGCTTTGTTGTATGCCATCTTTATTGATTTTTACCACAGCCTCCCCATCTCCTAGTGTATTCTGTGCCAGAGCCATCTGGGCCACTTGCTTTTCCTCTTTTCAGTGAAGCCAGTGACTGAGATACCTCTATTCGTGTAATAGGTGCCTCCAACACCTCCTGCTGCTCTGCTCTTCACCCTGGGATGTACTCAGGGTGAAGAGTCACTCTTTGATCGAAGACACATCTTGCTAATGCAATATGAGAAACTAAGGTAAGTGTGGTTCAATATATTTCAATGGGGTTTTGAACTTAGATGCATAACTTTTCATTTTTGCATATTTTGACCCCACAATTTCAACATGGCCTTTTTGGGATCCCACCTCATGACCAATGGTGGTGGAATTATGCCAATCGGGCTGGAAAGTTGAGTTTGAGGTCAAGTGGCAAAATCACCTTTCAGGCAGGATTTGAACATTTTCACCACTTTGTTCATGAGGTAGGGTCATAAGAAGGCGATGTTGAAAATTTGTGGTCAAATACGTAACCATGACAAAGTTATGCATGTACCTTATATTTATCTACGCTCACTCATAACTTTGGTAATTTTAAATATTTTGACCCCAGGTTTTTAACATAGCCATTTTTTTCACACTACCTCATGAACATGACAGCTGTTATTTTTAAAATTCTGGCCAAATTGTGTTTTAGCACCTATGGCACAGAATGACGTTTCAGTGGTGTGGAAAGACGTTTTGGCAGTGATTTGAAAATTTTCACCTACCAGGTTGATGAGGTGGGGTAATAAGAAGGCGATGCTAAAAATTTGGTGTACAAATACAGTAAAATGCCCAGTTTATGAGTGAACATTGCTGTATTTCAACGTTCACTCATATCTTTTCTACTTGACTTCATTTTTCCACTCCACCTCATAAACGTGACACATGTCATTTTTTAAATCCTGGATGAGACGTGTTTTCAAACTTCTGGTGCAAAATGACATTTTGTCCAATATTCTATAAAGGATACATGTCCTGTTTATAAGCTGAATCATAAAACGAGTATCTTGAAAATCTAGGGGGGTCAGAATAAAAAGAAAAATACATAAAATTGTTAACAAATTTTTTGTGTAGTGTCAGTCATGACCCCAGCGGGTATGCTTTGTGATCCTGTGCCAGTGAGTTGAGTTTGGTGGTGAGATCAGTGACCCAATTGGATGGGGTGAGAGTGGGGGGATGGCACTGTTATGTGACACCCCTCCAGCCAGGGAATGAAAGATGCAGGGTTGTCTGCATGAGCCCGACTACCATATAGTGAAGACAGCTGTCCTCTTGGCATAGGGCCCTGCACTCCTCCCCCTCTTGGGTGGTAGAGGGACCTGTGTATTGGCTGGAAGATGCGCTCTTTGCCCTGTGCATCTGTAGCTGCAGCCACATAGATGTGCAAGGACCACAGGGCCCTGTGCTTCCTCAGCCCACCAAACAGCCCCATGGATTCTTCACATCTGTCGTTACATACAACTACAAGACCTGCAAGGGCCCTGCACTTCTGTAGGTGGACAGAGTCTTTCTTTGGCACAGGGCATCTGAAGCTGTTCACCCAGGTCCCAAAGGTGACCTGCGTGAATGAGGATATGATTCCACTGTCCCAAAAAGAAAGGAAATTCTTTGCAAAAAACTTCATTAATGCACCAGTTAGGGTAACTTAATGCCACAAAAGTAGAGAAATGTGGCGTTAGGGTTTCCAGCCCTAATTCCCCAACCCCATCCCCCAAAAGAAAACAAATTGGGATTTTCAGTCTCTGGAGTCTTGGCAAATCAGTGGTGGGGTTTTCCTTGGGGTTGTCAACCCTAATGCCCACTCCGTTCCCTGAGCAAACATCAAACAGGATTTTCTTTCTTCATGCAGGGCCCTGCATGAAGAAAGCTACAGCAAATTGTGTTTTCAACATGTGGCAAGACATAATTCTCTACCTTTGAGGAGTGCATCACTATGAGGCACTGGCTTGAAGTTGTTCCATGTGCTTCAGACTACAGGCTACTGGCTTGGGGGGCCATTAGGGTTGACAACCCCAAGGAAGACCCCACTACTGATCTGCTAAGACTCTGGAGACCCAAAACCCTAATGTTTTTTCCTTTTGCTTCTTGGGGGTGGGGAGCTGGGTTGGAAACCCAAATGCCACATTTCCCTACTTTTGTGGTGTTAAGTTACCCTAACTGGTGCATTAACAAAGTTTTTTGCAAAAAAAACTTCTCAGCCCATTCACCAACATAAAGAATTGTGTCGGAACTGGAAGTGAATAAACTACATTTGGCAAAAGCAGTAGTAAATGTCCCTGCCCCACAGTGGTACAATGGCGTGTTTTCAAGATACTTTTTGACCGAGAAGAAAATGGGGAATGGCTACCCATTTTAGACTTAAGTTAGATGAGCAAACAAATAAAAATAAACCTCAAGATGGTCACACTGGACACAGTAATACCATCCCTACAGTTGTGAGATTGGTCGGAGTCACTGGATCTGAAGTATGCTTATTTCCACATTCCAGTCAAACCCAGCCACAGAAAAATACCTAACTGTCAGACTAGAAAACTGCCAGTATCAATTTGCAGCCCTTCCTTTCGGTCTCACCTCAGCACCAAGGGTATTCACAAAATGCCTGTCTGTGGTGGCAGCTCACCTAAGAAAACAAGGTGTTGTGGTTTTGCTCCACTTAGCCAACCAGCTTATTGCAGGGAAGACAAAACAAGAGGCAGTGTCTTCCACACAGGATGTAAGGAGCCCCCTGGAGGGCCTGGGATTCCTAATTCAGCTGCAGAAGTCTTAGACAGAACTAGTGCAGGTTCTGGACTTCATAAGTGTGGAGCTGGAGACCCTGCATAGGAAAGCTTTCCCTCCACAGGACAGGTTTTCAGATCTGATTGCCAGTGTAGAATCCTTCACACTGGGGCACCCAAGGCCTGCAAGAGATTTTCTGCAGCTGTTGGGCCACATGCTCTCATCCACAGCTGTGGTGTCATGGGCCAGATTTCAGATGAGGGACATTCAGTACTATTTAAGAAGTTGCTGGTCCCAAGGGTCAAACTCACTGTCCAAGCTAATGCCAGTCACAAAATCTTTGTACAAGCATTAGAGAGGTGGAAGGAGGAAAGCAACCTCAGAGAGGGCATTTTCTTCCTCTAGCAGTTGCCAGAAAATGTTCACACAACAGATGCTTTACTACTATGGTGGGGTGCACATCTGGAGGATCCCGTAGTAAGTGGCATACAGAGTCCTCAGGAGACTCAGCACCACACAAATGTCCTCGAGCTGTGTCCAGTAATGCTGGCAATGCAATCCAGTTCCTCCCAGCCACAGGGTTAGTGTACAAATTTGGACAGATGATAGTAGTAGCAGTATTTTTATTTATTTAGTGTCCATTCCCTGTCTAAAACTGGTTAAAGAAATAACTTAATATCAGCTGAAATTATTGAAATACAGCATTAATAAAAGCGGCAACCCTACAACAATGTACTACATAAGCAAACAGGGAAGAGCCTCAAAACAGCACAAGAACTGTGAAAATATGTCTTATTCCCTGTTGAAATTTGTAGGTAACTGAAAATGGTTTTGGGAGTGAAAGTTCTTTAAATTCGATGGACTGCATCTGACTAAGGATGGAGTCAGTGCATTGGGGCAGAGGTTTGACATCTTTGCAGAATATATAAACTAGCAAATGGGGAGAGGGGTGCAGCACCCGATGCGTCAAATGGGAAGAACACCCCTCCCCCTCAGCTAGTGATCAAACAGGAGTTCAGCATGTTTGTAGTTCATTTGTATCACTAGGTAAGGAAAAAGGTCCGGCTCCCCATATGATGCACAGGGGAAACGCCAGACCTTGCCCAACAACTAACACACCGAAATCTGGCCAATGGAAAATCATGTGCACAAATGCTCGCAGTCTGGGAAACAAGATCCCAGATCTGCAGACAATAATGACAGAGGCTAAACTGGACATAGTAGCCATTAGCGAGACATGGTTCACCAGTAACCACACTTGGGAGACTTCAGTACCTGGCTGTGTACTTTTCAGAAGAGACTGAGGTGCAAAAAAGAGGGGGGTGGAATGGCCCTTTATGTCAATGAAAATATCAAAGCTACAGAAATTCAAAATACGCGTAAGGAGCCAGAAGAACTGTGGGTCACCCTGGAAACAGGAATTGGGACAGCGATACGAACTGGGGTTGTCAACAGGCCTCCAGACCAGAGGGAGGACAAAGACACAGTACTGTTAGAAGATATAAAAAACATGACGGCTAAACAGGAGGTTCTGATAATGGAAGATTTCAACCTGCCACATACAGATTGGTCAATACTTGCAGGAACATCTGCCAGAACTAGACACATAGTGGATTCCCTGCAGGGGGAGGGCCTCAAACAACTGGTACAACAACCCACAAGAGACAGGAATATCCTAGATCTAGTACTGACTAACAGGGAAAGTATCACAGACCTCCAGGTAGAAGGTCACCTGGGGGCCAGTGACATCACATGGTATGGTTCAATTTGGCCACTAGAACTAAATCATCCCATTCCAAGGCAAAAATATGGGACTTCAGAGGAGCTGACTTTGATAAGATGGCCAACAGAAATAAGCTAGCCCTGGCAAGAAGAAATATAGGTGAGGAGGTACAGGGAAAGTGGGCAAGCATTAAGAATGCAATACTTGAAGCAACATCACATTGTGTTAGAGAGAAAAGGAAGTGCAAAAGAAGAAGTAAACCACTTTGGTTCTCAAAAACAGTAGCAGAAAAGGTCAGAGCCAAAATGCTGGCCTTCAGGAAATATAAGGGAACGCATCAGGATGAAGATAGGGTGGCATACCAAACTTCCCAAAGGGAAGCAGGGAAAGCCCAAATGGAGGAAACACTAGCACGAACAGTAAAAGAAGGTGACAAGACTTTCTATAGATACATTAGTGAAAGGAGAAAGTCCAGAGGGGGTATTGCTAAGATCAAAGGGGATAAGGGTGTGTGTGAGGAGGAGGACCATGTAAAAGCATCTATCTTAAATAGATACTTCTGCTCAGTGTTTACTGAGGAGAAGGTAGGGCAGGGCTCACAGCTCAGCACCATGGACACAAGGGGGAGGGAGGTGTGCACTAGTCCCTTCACAAAAGAAAGGGTCCTACAAGACCTTGATAAGCTCAGGGTGGACAAAGCAATGGGACCTGATGGCATACATCCCAGGGTACTAAAGGAGCTAAGGGTGGAACAAGCAGAGCCATTATCAGAATGGTTTAGTGAGTCTCTGAGCACAGGAGAGGTCCAAGAAGACTGGAGAAGGGCTCGTGTGATCGCGCTCCACAAGAGTGGTAGCAGGGAGGAGGCAGGGAACTACAGACCGGTCAGTCTTACCTCAGTAGTGGGCAAGATTATGGAGGCGCCCCTTACAGAAAGGATAGTGCAACACCTGGAATCCATAGGGGCACAGGATCCAAGACAGCATGGGTTTACAACAGGAAGATCCTGTCAAACTAATCTCATAGATTTCTTTGACTGGGTAACCAGAGTGGTGGACCAAGGGGGAGCAGCTGATGTCACCTACCTTGACTTCAGCAAAGCTTTCGATACTGTTCCACACAGAAGATTGATTAATAAGCTGGGTAGGCTTGGGGTGGGTCAGAAGTTGGTCAACTGGGTGTCAAACTGGTTGACGGCAGAAAACAGAGAGTGTTGGTAAACGGTATACAGTCAGGAGAGATGCAGGTCACAGGTGGAGTACCTCAGGGATCAGTCCTGGGGCTAGTCCTCTTCAATATCTTCATCAGTAACATTGCAGATGGACTGGAGGGTAAGGTTTGTCTGTTTGCAGATGACACCAAGATCTGCAACAGAGTAGATGATCCAGATGGGGTGGGCAGAAAGAGAAGAGATCTGGATAAACTGGCAAAATGGTCGGAAGAGTGGCGACTGGGGTTTAATGCAAAGAAGTGCAAGATCATGCCCATGGGGAAGAGAAACCCTAAAGCTACCTATAGGTTGGAAGGGGAGTTGCTGGCAGTCACAAGGGAAGAAAGAGACTTGGGCATCATCATCACAGATGACTTGAAATCATCCAAGCAGACCACTAAAGCAGTAGGTAAGGCTAGGGGGATGTTGGAGTGTATTAGTAGGGGTATCACAAGTCGTAAGAGGGAGGTAATAATCTCTCTTTACAAGACACTGGTTAGGCCCCATCTGGACTACTGCATGCAGTACTGGAGGCCACATCTTCACAAGGACATTAACCAAATTGAGGCAGTCCAGAGAAGGGCAACCAAAATGGTGCAGGGACTGCATCAGAAAACATATGAGGACAGATTAATGGAGCTCATTATGTATACCCTAGAGCAAAGGAGGAAGAGAGGTGATATGATTGAAACATTCAAACACCTTAAGGGCATTAACAAGGTGAAAGAGTCTAACATGCTTCAGTATAAGGAAAATAGCAGGACAAGAGGACACAGCATGAGATTAGAGGGAGGCTGATTAAAGGCTAATGTGAGGAAGTTCTTTTTCACAGAAAGGGTGGTGGTTGCATGGAATGACCTACCTCAGAAAGTGGTGGATATGAACACAGTGCAGTTCTTCAAACAGGCATGGGATAGGCATAAGGGAGCAATACAGATGAGTATGAATAGATAGGCCATTGACAGAGCAAAGGCCGATGGCACATTCATAAGGTAGAAAAAGAAATGGGCAGAGTGGATGGGCCTTGCAGTCTTTATCTGCCGACAACTTCTATGTTTCTATGTTTCTATTTCTACAGCACATCTCCCAAGCAAGGATAATGTGGTGACAGATGTGCTAAGCAGAATTAGCCAGGAAAACCTTAAGTGGATCTTGAGTCAACAAGTGCTGGCTTCAGAGTTCAGAAGATGGGAAACTACAGAAATAGATCTGTTTGCCTCCTGGGAAAGCAATCAGCTCCTAAGGTTTTGTTGTAGGTCACCTGCAAGGGGCATAGTCCCAGTGACTGCCATAGCCCTGGATTGGACAGGGGAAATTCCTAAATGTTTTCCCACCATTCCCACTCATACAGAGAGTGCTCATAAAGCTCAGAAGAGAACCAGCAGCGATGATCCTGACAACCCCAGACTGGGCCAGGCAGGCTTTTATGCTGTGCCTCTGACCTTGTCCAGCAGGATTCCGATAAACCTGTCACTGATATACAACCTGCTGACTTTGTCTCAGGGCAGAGTAAGATTCCCAGATCTCAGAACACTACATCTGACGTTATGGTTCTTGAAGAGTTTGAATTCCCTAGTTTGAGTGTTTTGGAGGAAGTGCTGCAGGTGTTGAAGGTTTCCAGAAAACCAACAGCAAGGAAAGCATACTCCTCTAAGTGGAAGAGATTCTTATACTGGTGTGCCCCCAAAAACATATTCCCAATTCTGGTGGGGCAAGCTACAGTTCTGGACTACCTGGTACACTTACAGTCCTTACAGACACATTGTAACGTTACTTTTTTTGTGTGTACAGGCACTCCCTGCTGCAACCAAATTGAGGGCTTTCTTAAAACTCATTTCCTGTTTTCTTGGGTTCGCTGGCTTTTGTTGCATTGTGTTCCATTCTGCCCTGCCATATAAACATGGCTTTCCACTCATTTTGGTGAACTGGTAGCCTCTCCCCAGTTACAACACCTTCTGCAAACAGATATAACTGAACTTTGGGTAGCCATTCTTCGGGACTGCACCATAAAGTTCAATACAGAATTCATTTATGGAGGATTTTCCTTAACGAATTCTGTTGAAAACATTAAAAAAATCATCTGCTTGGAATTATATTTGTTAATAAATTTGTTCAGTAACTCAGAGATCTGAGAGTGCACTTTCTGTGCATAACTTGGGACGAACAAATGTTTTCAACAGAATTCGTTAGGGTACATCCTCCCTAAACATATTCTGCACTGAACATATAATTTTGTTATGTTATTAATGAAGAGTTGAAGCCCAATGTTCCTTTAATTTGAACTGATCCCACTGGACCCTGGATGGCAGAAAACACCGCCAAAACACCAGAAGAGACAAGCTATCAAAACCGGAGTTATATGTACAAGGTAGCAGAGAGTGCAGTGGAAGGAACATAATAGAACCATAACAAAACTGAGTGGCACAAGTAAGCGCCGTGTAAAGACGCCTATAATCTCCTGCAGACTGATGCCATTTGTAAGGCTCGTTGATGGATCCCTGAGAAGAAACAACATTACTACTGTGAGTAGAAATTTCAGCGAAGTCCAAGTTGTGAAAATCAGTTTTTAAAAGTAAATTGATGCTATTCCACAGGAGCTGTATGTAAAAGCGTCTAGATGCTCAGACTGCTGGCTCCACCCCACATAGCCAAATACTGTAACAGCTACTTGTGCTGATATTGCCATTGTTAACATGTGCCCCCGATACTGGTAATTTGTTCCTGATTTTTGGAATGCCTTGTCCCTAATTTGTCAGATAGCAGGGGTCAAAATTAGCACCAGCCCACTAGCCAAATGCTGTTAGATTTTCTATAGGGCTAGTAAGATTTTCCTTTAACTAGCCCCGGAGGCTTCTACTGGAGAAAATAATATTTCAGTAAGTGCACTACCTGGGCCAATGGAAAAGTCTGTGGGGCTGATGGAGTTTCCCTGTCACCAGTCCTGCTGGCTAGTGGCTGCAAAACTTAATTTCATCTCTGAGACAGGCGGTTGAGAAGCATGCTGAAGCCATTCCAGTAGTGCTTTTCTCAGCCTTAGCTGATCACCGTAATTCGGAATAAGTAATGCACAGTTCTTTCTCCTCAGACATAATTAGAATGACTAAACAAGATTCCTTTTTTGCGGAACTGTTTGTGGATTGGGAGAATGTTAGATATTAATCAGTACCCTAACTTCTTATTTGTTAATTTGATATGCAAAGCAGGTCTGTAGGAGGGGCAGCTTCCTGACTACAGTTATTACCTCAAATATAATATGCTGATAGATGCCGCAGAATGCTCAGTTCACTGGATATTGACATTTATTGTAGGGACTGAATACATTCTCCTCCCGCATTGTTTTTTTGGGATGAATTTTATTCAAGATTTTCCAATTATCCAGTACATGAAGTTGAGTATATTCACAAAAGAAAAGAAGTCCTAGCAAGATGATCAGAAAGTGCATACAATATATAGAAAATGACATTTCAAAATGTTCATATAAGTATAATGGCATTCAGTAGATGGAGAAGAATATAGCTGCTAAACAGAAGTACTGTTCAGAGATCTTACACATTTGGCATAAATAGAGGAAAATATTTCTGTGAACTTTCTTTGATGAAGACTTGTTTACAGAATCATGCAGCAATGTGTGCAGAGCTGTTCTCGGTTTGTTTTTTTCGTGATCCAGCTGCTTGTTTTCCTCCTGCTTCTTTCTCAGTTATTTGGGTCACATTAGGCACTTGCACATTAGATTCATGGTGAACAACAATGAAACTTGAACATTTCTTACTGTTTACAATATTTATTCCCAAACTACCCATTTTCATCATTGTTATCTGGTTTGCTGGTTTAAGTTTAAAATGTTACATTTTCCATTCATTGTTCTGCTCTTGCCATGATACCCCCACAGTCAAATCACGTTTCGAGTCCGATTTCCCCCCCCCAAAAAAAAAATGCATCAGTGGTTCCTAGGAGACAGGTTCATTTTAAACCAGAAAGGAACTGCTACTGTGTTTCTTGGCTCCAAGTGCTCCTTCTGTATCCCATCCTCTCTAAAAATACATGCCCATGAAGGCTCCCCCGGACAGTGTTACCCCCTACAAACAGTTGGCCTAACCCTGGACAAAACCTGGACTGTGCAGACCATATTGAAAAATGGTGATCTACAACATATCCCAAGCTGGCCACCCTACAGTATGTCTCATCAGAGATTGTCTCTCATTGGCCGACAGGAAACAAGTGGTTGAGCAGATGCTATTAGCCTCCATTGTCCCTGCGGATGTAGTGTATGGCTGTGTGGCAAAAACACAGTTGTTCAAACTGAACATTCCTCGTAATTCCTTTTTGTTAAACTTGAAATTTATTAAAGTGTTTTCAGTAGACGCACAACATACCACAAAGTACCACAGGCCACATACTGTATGGGCTAACAGTAATAAAAGCTGGACATGTGGGAAATTAATTCAATTGAAGTAGAATCTGAGAGAAAAATCTTTTACATAGCACCATAGTAGTAGCAGTAAGCCTGAGTCTGTCTTCTTTGTCCAGGGGGAAGAAGGGCAAAAGTCCTCAAATACTAGGATGAAAGAAGGCAGGGACAATTAGTATCCCAATAAAGTCCTATAGGAGGAAAGAATCATCATAGCTCATTATGTACATGACCCGCTTATTAGTGTTGCTCAGATAGTGCGTTTGTGGATCCTACCACCCTCCGTCAGATAGTGCTGATATCTTGCCTAGGATCCTACCAGAAATCCTACCAAAGACGGATGTAGGATCTGGGGTCAGATAGTGATGGATCCTAGGTCGGATCCAGGAATCTTAGGTCAGATAGGATCTGGGGTCAGATAGTGACTGATCCTTGGTCGGATAGTTAGGATCCGGGGGTCTGATAGCGATGGATCCTAGGTCAGATCCAGGGATCCTAGGTCACATAGTTAGAATCTAAGCTGGATCTGGTGGTCAGATCTGTGGATCTGCTGCTAGGATCCATAGCATTTCTCAGATCCCTGCACTGGATCCAAGAGGGTCAGATACATGGTCAGCACTGGTATCCTACCATAGCAACTATCTGGCCAAATGGGAGGTTTCTGTTTGTATCCTAGTTTCTAGGGTACTATCTGAATAACACTACCACTTATACTAATGGGTCTGAAAACTAGGGTAACAGTTGCACATTTTATAAGTTAATTTTCCCATTCTGTAAGTGTTATTCACATTGGCTCTCCAATGTCCCACTGTAGGTGACTGATCCTGTTGCCATAGATGAGTAATAGTTTTTTTGTTTTGTTGTGGCTAATAATATATAAATCAATGGTTCACCCAGACAACCCCCATCTCCAACAATTGACAGCAGTATCAATGCGACATCAGTGAAGGAGTGCCCTGGGAATAGCTGTGTCATTTCCTGTTCTGTACCATGCCAGTAAGGCCATAACACTGGATATTCCCAGGAGATACTGTATGGTAGTGTCTAATAGAAGTGGGCCCACACTGTCTCTAACATTTATGTAAAAATCCCTAATAAACTTTGCCTGTATGTCAAGGATATGGAAAATATAGCCCTACATTTCCAGGCAAATTCCTTCCAACCAATTGATGAGGTAATTTTCAAAGCAAGTAATGCATATTTTAACCATTGGTCATATGAGCAATTGGTATCCATGTCCCAATTCCATTTATACAAGATACCTTGTATGGTGTGCGGTTCCAGCTCCTGCAGTCACCTGTGGAGATTCCCAGTTAGGTGGCCCCATTTGTCATTCACTCTGCATTCCCCTCCTCTCTCTTTTTCCTTCTCTTCTACCACTGTCTTTGCTTTACTTAAGGCCCTGCTTTCCCTTAATCCTCACAAGGGAGGTAGGCCAGATGGCCTTGATCCTAAGCTTCTGCTTCTCTCGGCCCCTGGCATCGCATTGCCTAATACCATACTCCTTAACCTTTCACCTTACTTCGAGTTGGAGCTCTTGCAGCAGGCAGTAACCATAAGGACTAAGCCACCAGGCACCAGGACCCCACTGAAACCTTCTAGCTAGCAGACTTCAGTGGGGGACTGCCCCCAATGTCAGCCCACTCCGACGTCAGCCAGTGGTATAAAGGGGGCAGTCCCCAGCCCTACCTCAGTTCTTTTCCCGACGACACGTTCGAATCAGTGCCTTGGACGCTTCCTGCTTCAGTCGACCACCTTCGCACTTTATTGCATTTTTCTTTATTTTTTCTACAAAAACAAGTGCTTTATTTCTGCGTGTCTTCATCCCCAGCCTCTTCCGTCTCGTCTGTCAAATGAAGAAAATCTAAGCGTGAGTGCGGCAGGCAGCTCCCGTTGAAAGATGACCACGAGGCCTGCCTCCTCTGCCTTGGCCCAGACCATGACACCTCAGCCTGTGAACACTGCTGGTGATTCAACCAGAGGATGCGGATCCGCCTCCAGAAGGCCCTTAAGGCACACCTTCTAGAACAGCAGCTTGCCGCCATGCAAAAAACACCTTTGGGGAAGAGCCCTTCTTCCTCCTCTTTGGTCTCAACCTCTTCATTGTCAAAGATTCACAAGGAGAAGAAGAAGAAGGCCTCAGGGAAGCATAAGTCCTGGAACAAGGAGAGAGAGAAGGCCTGGACTCACTCCCGTTCACGGTCTCTGAGTAGAAGGAAGACCTCTTCAGGTTCCTCCTCCCACGGGGGGGGGGGTCGGATTATTCCTCCTGGCCTGCCCTCACTGCCTCCGGTAGCCGGTTGTCAAACCTTTCGTCCTGGTGTTGGCGATGGGGAGAGGTTCGTCAGGGTCCAGGACTGCCATCCAGGCCCTGCAGCCCCTGCAGGTGAAGGCCATACCTAAAGCATCTGCCTCCTCCTCAGGTGGTGGGGCCAGCTCCATGTCAGGTGGTGGGTCATCTCCCTGTTCTCTCCCCCCATGCGTGGGCACCCTGGCGTCAGCGCAGCAGCCCTCGACGTCAGCCACGCTGAACCCGCGCTGTCTGCGTACTGCGGCACCGATCTCCATCGGGAGCCGTTGGTGTGCCGGACAAACCCCAGACCGCCCCCCGGGAGAGGAAAGCTGTCCGTCGGACACTCAGTCCTCTCCCTTCCCTGCCGACCCCCATCGACCCGGGCTTGTTCCCGAACCTGGGTCGCCGGCATGGCACGAGGTGTGGCGTTCAGCACCTCAACCCTCAGCACCACTGGGCCGGGCACAGGAGGGCTTCTTAACAGTCTCAAACCCAGCCTTGTTAAGTGGCTTCCCGGATGGGAAAACAGTACAACAGTTCAAATGAATTACAGGCTGGGAAAAAAACTGGAGAACTGCAGTTCAGATAAATTCATCACTGGGAAAAACAGGATAGCAGTTTTAAAGACTTCCCTACTGGGAAAACAGGTGAGCAGTTACTCAGCATTGAAAACCTGTTGGGCCTGGAGGGGCCTTAGGCATCACGCATAGCCTCTGGCTGGTGCAGTCCCCTAACACAGTCTCTACCTTCCATTTCTTGGCTGGGCTCCTCACAACTGTAAGGGAACAGTCCATTATAGAGCAACCCCCAGCTCCCAACCTGATTGGCCAGCATTTTTCCCAGCCAAGAGCAGGACGCCCTTTTACCCCTTACTGTAAATTTTCATTTCCTGTCATTCAGTTTTGACAAATGAAGGCCACTGCTCAACTAACAAGTAACTTGATAGTTGAGCAGTGGCCTTCATTTGTCAACATCTGCATTCAAAGGTATAAAAAAACCTTTAAAAAAGTGCTTCCATTATAGTCTATGGAGCTTGCCCCCATGCTCTTCATTTAAAGATGTCACAAAACATGCTAGCGTGGGGGCGTGTGTCTCCAAATAAGGAAGTAGGACCATTTTGGCAGCAATCTCCATGGAGCATATGATGATAATTTTTTTCTGTGAATACAGACAGAAATTAATTAAACTTTGTCAAAATCCATTTGGGGACAGGTAAGCTTCCTTATATGTTTTTTTGTGGGGGCAGAACTGCACCCTCGTATTTTGTAAGCGTTATTTGTTTCATTGTCAACAGACAACTCTTCATGTAACTGTTGGGAATATGTGTGTGTGCCTTAGTTTACTGTATTTTCACTGTTTGTACCACTCCCTGTAACTATCCTGGGGGGGGGGGGGTGTCTATTTTCTGGTTGTTGAAATCTCATAGTGTCTGATAGCTGCATTAACATATCAGGACATGATGTGTCAGCACCCTTTAGACTCTACATTATGCATGTCTGCTTACTTGGAATTCAATAAAACAAGCTGCAGCAAGGTGTGAAATACCACATTTACCTTCTGCTAGCTTTACAAACTGTCTTAAATGTAATGCGGAGATTTTTCCTTTAAACTGCATTTAGTCAGTGTTTCTAGAGAGCTTTTTTTCAGGTTACATGTACTTTCAGCAAAGAGATAAATGACGTAAATAGGTGCTGTGGCATCATGTTCTCATACGTTAATGCAGATAAATGACGTAAATGGGTGCTGTGGCATCATGTTCTCATACGTTAATGCAGCTGTGAAGGAGACTGAGATTTCAACAACCAGAAAATGGAGACCCCCAGGCTAGTTACAGGGGCTGGTGTGAACAGTGAGAACAAACTAAAGCGAACCAATATATCCCCAACTGCTACACAAAAAGAGTTATTTGCTAACAAGGAAATAAATAGCATTTACAAGATATGAAGGTGTAGTACTCCTTTAATCAGCAAAAGGTTCTACTCCTAACCTGTGCCAGTGATCTTATTGTCCGACGTTCTTGTTGAATTATAAGACTGAGTATACAAGTATTTAACTTGTATTGTAACAAATACTTTTATATATAACTTGATCTTTAATGTATAATGGATGCTGCAGCTATCCACAGGGTTTTCCTTGGTCATGAGATGTTGCACCTCATGGTACTAATCCTAGTGAGCAGAATTTCAACAGCTCAATCCAATGCATAAATATATTACCAGAATGTCATGGATGATGACCATGTTCAGGCAGGCCATCCTCTCTCACCAATTCAATAGCTGTGAGCTGTGTAGGAGATATAATAGAATATTGCACTTTCACACTGACTATGTTAGCACATTTCCTGGATATTTCAAAAGGGACAGTATGTTATATCAAAAGGGAAGTAAATGGATTCCGTTAATGTTGACTCTGGAAGGGAAAACCTCTTCACATGGCTTGCAGGAGCTGCACTGGCTTAACTGATGAGTAACACAGTAAGGTGGGACAGAGTAAGACAGGTGGGTCAGTAGGTGTCACCCCCTTGTCTTTGCAGTTATATTCAGTAATGCCTTTTCAATCCAGGTTCTCCTCTCATATCAGTTTGAATCCTGATACTTCCCCTTTCCTTTAGACATTTTCTCCTACATTCCTAGCACCTTTTGGGTGAAATAACACTTCCTAATATCCAAGTGAAGCTTTTACTCATTCAGATAGAGCCCATTTCCTCTTGCTTCTTGAGAAACAATGAATAACCTGCTTGCATCTTCCTTCTCAATAGCCCTGAGCATCTTAAACATCTCAGTTATGTTCCCCATCAGTTTTCCCTTCCTAGTAACAAGATTCCCAGCTGCTTTAATCTGTTCAGTTTCCATTCCCCTAGACAATTGCCATAGTTGCTTTATGCCGAACGTTCTGTAATTCCACTATGTCTTGCCTACACTGTTCCAAGCAGAATGCACACCTTACTCTACGTGCAGCTTAAGCAGTGCACTGTATATAGGCAGGATCACACCTCTTGCATTTTTGATGTTTCTTAGCTGGATGTACCCCAGCATCCCCTGTTGGCTTTTTTTGACTGTTGCAACACTCTGTTTAGACAGCTTTAGTATCTTACAGTAATTATAGTAATCCTCAGCACCCGTTCCTTCTATGATGCCGTGATTGCCCTGCCATTTGGTGTGTTGTTCTCCTTAGTCTTCTCCCCCAGGTGCATTATTTTGCATTTGTCTATGTTAAACTGCATGTACCGCTTATCTGATATTTTTCAGACTATCCATGTCTTCTGTTGTCTATCACATCGCTTGTTCCTGCCACACTGGCTATTTTGGTGTCATCTACAAATCTAGTTATGTGACATTCCATCCATTTTGCGAAGCATAGGAGTAGGAACTGGGGGCCAGAGGGGCGGCAGCCCCCCCCCCCACTTTTTATTTTTGTATGGCAAAAACTAGTTAAGAAAAAGTGCCCTTTGTACCCTCATAAGTGCCCTTCTGATCCTCTGCCCCCTTGGCTTTTACTATCTTCTGGCACCCTTGTTGCAAAGTCATTGATGTATACTTTGAACAGTAGAGACTCTAGCACTAATCACTGCTGCGCTCCACTAGTAACATATAGAAGCATAGACATTTTACAGCCAGAAAAAGGCTGCAAGCCATCTTGTATGCTCTGTTCCTACCTAACTCAGCCCCTTCAGCCTAGTGCTGTGTGCATTGCTGAACTCCCTAGTGGTAGCTCAACCCCTTCCCTTCCTACCATTCCCATCATATCTAATCAGCCTCATATGTCTCTCCCACTTCCTGATTAAGCCCACCTCAGTCTCCATCTGCACCACCTCCCTAAGTAAACCATTCAACTTATCCACCACCCTCTCAGTGAAAAAATACTTCCTCAGATCCCTTTGGATCCTGCCTGCAGTCAGCATATATCTGTGCCCCCTCATGGTGGAATCCTCACAATGCTTGAAAGGTTTCTGTCTGTTCACCCTGTTTATTCTCCTGAGAAACTTGAACATGTCTGTCATGTCATCTGACTCCCTCCCGGTCTCCACTGAGTACATATTCAAGTAACAAAAATGCTCCTCAGGATTTCTCCTGCAGCCTCTGAATCTTCTTGGGAAGCAGTGTGGCGTAGTGGTTAAGAGCACTGAGCTGCAAGCCTGGAGAGCTGGGTTTGAATCTGACAGTCACTACTTGCATAGTGTGTGACCATGAGCAAGTCATTAACTTTCCTGTGCTTCCCGGGACACACCTAGAAACAAGCCTTGGCTTAGTGTGGCTTTCCTGGCCAAAACAATGTGGGAAAAAAAGTCTTAGTTATTCTAGCCTGCACTGACTCAAGCTGATTCCTGTCCTTGATATATACAGGTTCCTAAACTTTGCACAGTGATCCCAAGTGTGGTCACACCAGTAATCTGTACTGAGACAGTTTTTTTATTTTAATCTTTGGTAACTAGTAAGGCCCACTAGGCACACGTGCCTGTTTTCAGGTGTGATCTGGGAGCACTGGGTGGTTAAGTGACTTGCTCAGAGTCACACAGTATGCAAGTAAAGGTTGTGGGAATCAAACCCTGGTCTGCTGGATGTACCAAGCCCATTCACAGCTTGTCACTCTAACCTCTAGGCTATACTGCCAGTATTTACTGTCTTGCTCTTGCTGGAGAACCCTCTCCCTATGCCTTTTTCAGCCTTGCCTGTATGCCTTATTGCACTGTGCCATGACTTTTGAGCTATCCGCTTTGATCACTCCCAGGTCTCCTTCCTCTGACATGATCTTGGCTTGTTCTTGCCATTATGCATAGCTTTGCATCATTTGGCATTGAACTTGAGCTGCCAGATGCCCCAAAATGCTCTAGCCTTCTCAGGCCTCTCTTCATATCTTCAGTGCACTCATCAGTGTTGACCCTACCAGAGAGCTTAGTGGCATATGGGAACAGACTAATCTTGTCAAGAGTCCTATATTGCAGATGTACATGTTGAACAGAACTGGTGACAAGACTGATTCCATAGGAACTCTGCTGGTGCAAGCCCTCTACTCTGAGTGTTGTCCATTCACCACCACACTCTTGGCCCTCCCCATAACCAGTTCCCAATTCATACACCATCCCCCAATACCAGGTCTCCAAGCTTGTTTGCCAACCAGTTGTGTGGCACTGAACTGAAAGTCTTGCTAAAGACCAGATAGAGGCTGTTAATAACCAGCTCCAAATCCACTGCCTGCATCATCACATTGAAGAAATCAGTGTGGTTTGTCTGCCAGGACTTCCCCTTCAGAAAACATGTTGCCTCAAGTGCAGGAGCTCAACTATCTGTTGTTTCAAGATGATCTCAAGCAGTTTGCCCACTAAAGAGGTGAGGCGTACTGGTCTGTAGTTCCCTGCGTCACCCTTGCCCCCCCCCCCTTACGAAGAAGTATAACATCTTCTTTTCCCCAGTCCCCAGGTACAGAACTATTCCTGTCTCTAATGAATTGTTGAAGACATCTTCGTGTGGGGGGTGGGGGTGGGGGTGGAAAGCACCCTGCCTTGTTCTTTTAACACCATGGGATGTAATCCATTCTGGCCTTGGGATTTGTTGAGTTTTTATTTTAGGCCTAAAGATGTTTGAAAACCCTGTCTGCAGACACCTGGCCAACCTCAATTTTCTGTCCGCAGTTCTGAGCTATAGCTTCTCTGCAGTATGACAGTTGAGGACATTTGCTTCCCCTGGTCATCCTTTACCCAATCCATCCCTCTTGCCTGCCTTTTAATGCCCTCCTTTTTTTTAAATTTCTGAGGAAGGCCTTGTCTTTGTCTATTGCTTCCTCTGCTATCCTGAGTTCAGTCTCCGCCTTAGCCCTCCTATGATTGCACTGGCTTCCCTTATTAAGATACTGTATGGTATGTTCTGAGTAATGAAGTGAATTATTCTGAATATAATTATGAGTAGCATTTAATTAAAAAATGTACTTAATGTTTATTTATAGATCCTGATGAAGTAGTGAGTAAACTATGAAACATTGGTCAAAGATCTATATTCCTTAATTAATGAAATAAATATATTCATTTCAATTTGAAATTTGGTGAGTGGATCCAGTTTCTCCAATTGTGTGCAGTACAGTTCCCTGAATTTGTCCCACTAGTTTTGCCTAGTAACATAGAAATAAAGATGATGACAGCAGAAAAAGATAGATGGTTCATCTAGTCTACTCATATTACCCATTCATACCCCAGGACCTATTGTCTCTGTGGTGTCTAAGCATAGCAATAACCAAGGTGGCAATCAGAATGACTACCATCCTCCGGGTAGAAAGTTCATCAAGCACACATGAAGAGTTTGGGTAAGGCTTCATAGGAAAATATAAACCGCTGTTTTTTTCGCTCAGAAATTTTAAGCCAGAGATAGCTTGCAGCACTCCCCACTCCACTGAGCGCCAACACCTCATGTTCTTTCTCAAGGCAATCCTCCTTATGTCTTCAGAAAGAACATGGAGGTGTTCGAAAGCGCTCTGCAGAGTGGGGAGTGCTGCAAGCTATTATGCGTTTTAATAAAATATTTCAGAAGCAGAAAAAACAGCGTGGTTTATGTTTTCCTGCGAAGCCTTAGCCCAAAGTCTTTGAGTGTGTTTGGTGTCTAAGCATACCCTATTCCCCCTTTTGTTCTTTGTGATTCCACCTCCCTCATCCTGCTCAGCAACTACTATACCAGTGACTGAAATGTTGAAAATCCTGTTTATAGCAGAGGATGAATACATTATAAAAAGAACTGCCCTTTATTCGTTTAATATATAAAAAATCAGGAGAAAGAAAACTTGCCCTATTTTAATTGTATGAAATATCTTCTGTGGTATTAATAATGTATTGGGATAAATATAACAGTTTGGCTATCTATACAGTCTATACGAACATACGTAAATGCCAGCAGAAACGGACTTCCTGGTCTATCAACGTCTGCTCGATTGTGCAGCTAGCTCCCTAGGTTGCAGCTGCCCCTTCCTCACCCCCTTATTCTCCCTTTGTTGTCCACCATCTCACCCACCCTCACTCTCTGTCCCATGCCGTCTTGAAGCCACGCATAATTTTCTTGATATCACCCTTTTGGGTAGAGCGGGCCACCTTGACACCACTCTCTCTGTGAAGTAATGCCTCCTCGTCTCCCTTCTGAATCTACCCCCCCTATATTCTCAGCCCATGCCCTCTAGTATCCCTTCCATTCCTTAGTTTAAATGCCCCATCCTCTCCCCTCTTGATGATTTCCTTCTGGTGCTTGAAGGTTTCGATTATGTCCCCCCCATCCCTCCTCTCCTTCAGTGTGTACATATTCAGTTCTCCCAGCCTGTTCTCGTAGTGCTTTCCCTCCACCCTCTGAATCATCCTCGTTGCCCTCCTCTGCACTTCCTCCAGCCACTTGACATCCCGCCTCAGGTATGGCCTCCAGAACTGCACACAGTACTCCAGATGCGGCCTGACTAGTGACCTGTAGAGGGGCAAGATCACCTCCCTGCACCTGGATGTGAACCTCCGCACTATGCACCCCAGCATCTTGTTCACCCTCACCACCGCTTTCCTGCATTGGACAGTTTTGTTCATGCTCCCTGTTACCATTACTCCTAGGTCCTTTTCCTCCTCAGTGATCCCAAGCTTTAACCCGCTAACCAGTGCTCCCTCCTTGGGTTCTTTGCCCTGAAATGCATAACCTTGCACTTCTTCACATTGAACCCCAGCTGCCACCTCTCCGACCACTCCTCCAGCTTGGTTAGGTCCTCCTATAATTGTTTCCAGCCCTCTTCCTCAGGCACTGCTGCACCCATTTTGGTGTCATCTGTTAACAGGCTTACCCTCTTCTCCACCCCATGCGCAATGTCCAAGATGAATAGCCCAAATAGCACTGGGCCCAGTACAGAGCCCTGCGGCACCCCGCTCGTCACTGGTCTAGGCTCAGAGACTTCCCCCACCACCACCACCTGTTGTAGCCTACCATGTAGCCAATTTGAAATCCAGCATGCCATCTTTGTCCCCACTCGCACTCCAGTCAGTTTCCCCCCAGTTGCCCATGGGGCACTGAATTGAAGGCCTTGCTGAAGTCCAAGTAGAGGACATCCACAGCATGGCCCCCATCCAGCTCCCTTGCCACCCCGTCATAATACTGTATAAGGTTAGTTTGGCAGGATCTCCCAGAAACAAATCCATGCTGCCTCCCATCCTGGAGTTCATTGTCCTCCAAAAATGCCACCAGCCTCTCTTTCAGTATCGCCTCCATGAGACTGACTGGCTTATAGTTCCCCGGTTCATCCCTTGGACCACTTTTGTGTATCGGCACCACATGGGCCATCCTCCAGTCCTGAGGCACACCACCCATTTCCAAGGGTGTGTTAAACAGGTCTGCCAGTGGTTCTGCCAGAACCTCTGCCATCTCCTGATGTTTTTTGTATACAATATGTTATGTAATTTTGTGATGGTCTTTTTAAATTGAACAAAAGAGATCAACACAACTATAACAGTGACTGTATCCCAACCGTATTTTAAGCTGTTTATGGTTTGGGCACCCACCACCTCTGCTGGGAGATCATTCCGTGGCTCAGCCATTCTTTCTGTAAAATTATACTTCCTCATATCCTTTTTCAATCTTCCTCCATTAACCTCTATTCATGACGCCATGTTCTAGCGTCTCTGTTCCAGGTCAGTAGCTCTGCACAGTTCACCTTGTTTATTCCTGTCAGGAATGTGACTGTCTCAATCATCTCCCCTTCTCTTGTCTGGTTTCAGGTGAACACATGTTCAGTGCCTTTACCTGATCCTCTCAGGATCTGTCTTCCCGGCCCTGAATCATCTTGATCACCCAGAATTGTACTGTCTCTTTCCTGTCCCGCCATTTTTTAGGTGGAGACTCCAAAACTGGTCACAGTACTCCAACCGTGGCCTTAACAGTGACCTATACAGAGATAAAAATACCTCCTGCTTCCTGCTGTGGAACCCTCTCCCAGTGCACCCTAACATCCTGCTAGCCTTGCTGAATGCTTTGCTACACTGGTTGGTTTGTTTAAGGAGTCACTGTTGATGACTGTTAGGCCCCTTTCCTCTGATGATGTGTCCAACTGAACCCTTCCCATCCAGTACTCAGTTCTGGGGTTTTTGTTCCCTAAGTGCATCACTTTGCACTTCTTGGCATTTATTTATTTGAAAACTGGTGAATGGGAAAGGCTCGTTTCCAGGTACAACCCGGGGGAAGGGAACAGTGGAGGTAATCACATAGCATGGACACAGTACACAGTTAATGCAATTACATAGCATTGACGCAGTTCAGAGCTACAGTAAAGAGGAACACAGTACATGACTTAAAACAGGAGTAAGTACAGTATGAGCAAGCAGCAAAAATCAGGCATTTCATGCACACCTACACCAGGGTAGCAGGCAGATGTAAGCATGGCAGATAGGTAGGGGGAAAACAGGACCGGGGGAGAGAGATGGAGTTTTAGGAGCTTTAGATGGTACCTGAGGGAAACAGGGGAGGTAGTGAGACTGAGGGAGGAAGGGAGTAGGTTCTAGAGTGAAGGGAGATGGTAGGAAGAGGCTGATAGCCCAGCAGAGGAGCAAGGATAAGGAATGGCAAAAGTGCAAGGATCCCTGAAGTGAAGGGAGCAGGAGGCAGAGGGAATGGAGGAGAGGAGTGAGAAGAGGTAAGAGGGAACGGAAGTGATTCAAACCAGTATTTGTATATTAATGAGGCACAGTCATTCTAGTGGTGGATCTGGAGACATTGAATTTCAGTTGCCAGACTTTGGATCAATTTTTCACCTTTTCAGGTCTCTCTGCAGTTCCCTTATCCCCTTCACATTGTCAATTTTACCACAAAGTTTAGTGCCACCTGCAAATAAACACAACTTTCCCTGGATTCCCTCTCCTACTGTATGCCACTGATGAGCACATTGACGAGAACTGGGCCAGGGCATATCCTTGTGGTACTCCACTTTTGACGTCTCTTTTCGTGATCTCACCCCATTTACCACAGTTCTCTGCTGCTGTTCCTCCAACCTACTGCTTACCTACTTCACTGTTTCCCTATCTGTACCCAGATCCACCATTGTCTTCAGCAGCCTTCAGTGTGGCATGGAGTCAGATTCCTTGATGAAGTTAAAGTCAAGTAAGTCTGCTATGTACCCCTTGTCAACTATCCTGGGTAACCAGTGAAAGAATACTGTCAGGTTGGTCTGACAAGACCTCCTTGCCACAAACCCTTGCTGCTTACTACCTGAACCCCTGTTCTCTAGATATTCCACTAGGTTCTCTTTGACTAGTATCACCATCAGTTTCCCTTCCATGGAGGTACGACTGACGGGCCTATAGTTTTCTGGATACTCCTCGTTCCCTCCCTTGTGTAACGGAACTACATCTGCCATCCTGCAGTCCTTGGGAACCATCCCTTGTTGCTGAAATCTTGCAGCATGTGGAGGTTGCTGTAGAGGGTGTTGTTGATAACATTGATGTCACTGTCATCCACAAATGACACAGCATCGTCAGCGTAAAGAAGTTTGCTAACTAAGTTGCAGACTTTGGGCAGGCTATTGATGAATATTGAAAAAAGCAGGGGTCCTAGTATGAGTCCCTGGGGGATCCCACATTTGATATCATTGGCCTCAGAAAAACAGCACCAAGCCTGACCTTTTGGGACCTGTTTGTTAGACAATCCATGAACCAAGAGACTGAGAGTACACCAAGCCTTTATGCCGCTCTCTGGCAAGAGCCTGTTGTTTTCCATGGTGAATACTGAGCAGAAGAAGTCGTTTAGCACAGCTGCTTTCTGCCCATCTTCCTCTATTACCCTGCCCCCTCCTTTAACCTGACAATCCCCCCAGTCTTTTCCCTCCTCATATATCTAAAAAAACTTTTTTCCCCTCCCTTGTACCCCTCCGCAGTACGCAGTTCTCTCTGCCTTTGCAGTTTTGGCTGCCTTTGTGGCCTACAGTTAGTTTAACTGTCTACCAATGTAGATGTCAAACACACACCGTAATGCACTAGTCCCTTTTCTTGTCAGGTGAGGGCTATCACTTTTGAAAAGCCTTCTGTCCCAGAAGCCTTGTATTTTCTAAATGTAACCCCCCTGCAAATGGGGGTTCCCAAAAGTCTTCCAGGAGCTTGCCTGAATGCTCCAAGTCTGGGCGGTGTTCGGTGTCTGAACTGTTTAAATGTGGTTCCAAGTGAGTGCTATTTGAGCCTCCATGTACTGTCTCTTTAGAGCTGTCTGCTTGCAGACTTAATTAGTTTGTATGGGGGGACTGTGTATTTAATGCTCGAATCCCGCCCGAGCTGCTGCCAATTCACTCCGTTTCTGCCGTCGCTACATGTGCAGAGGGAGCCTTGTTGAAAGATATAACTGTTTGCCAGAAATCATTTAGAGTAACTGAGAACAGTGGTGTAACCATGCATACTTATTGTACGCCAATGCGTACAGAAAAAATCCAGCAAAAATCCTTTTTTTTTTATTTTGTATTTTCCATGTTGGTCCTGATTCCCGAACCCTGGTAAGTGCAGCCAGGTTGGTGCTGCGCTGCCCACCGGCACCGTGAGCCACTGAGCCAGGTCCCATCCCAACTCCCCCTCCTTCCGTCGGGCTGTCCTAGACTGTGTGCTGCTGTGGAAGTCCTGTCCCTGGGGTGGCCGTTTTCTGTAGTATTGTGGAGTTGGGTCAGACTTCTGCAGCTGTAACATGCTGACGTCCTGACGATGCCTTTCTGAGCCTGTGGAGCCAATCGGGTGTGCTGCCAGTGCCACCAAGGCAAGGATCAGGGCCTGGTGGAGTTCTGTAAACATTTTGCCACCTAGCCTAGCACTCTAGTAGTCCACTCGACTCTGCAGCTGCAGTATTCTTTTTTGGACTGGTGGGTCACTGTGCGTGGACTGCGACCACTTACACCACCAGTAACGGCAAGTCGGCAACACAACGACTTAATCCAGTGGTCCCTCCGAGTCCTCTTGCGGAAACCCTACCCTCACATAAGCACCAGGCAGCTTGCATCACCCCCTTCATTTGCCCTAGTGCCTGCCCTAGAATGAAGAGGAGGTCCAGAGAAGCTGCCTGCCTGCAGAATTTGAATCTGAGAGACAGACATGATCCTGAGTCTGCTTGTAGCGAGCTAGTCCCTGGCTTGCGGTAAGTGGGTATATTTTGTCTCTCAGTATACTGTGGGTACTGGGGCAGGGGAAGAGGCTCAGAGGAGAGAACACACAGAGCATTAACCTGGCCCTGCCATTGTAACTGTTTGGGAGGTGGTAAGTAACTTGTGGTGGTGGTAGTGGATACCTGTGCTGGAAAGGGGTAGGCTAGATGACCCTGCTTCTTTTTGTGTTAGGGGTTATGTCTTTGCTTTGCCTGGTGGCTCGGCCCGGGTGGGATGGCCTTGCTGTGTCTCGCTTTGGGTTGGGGGGGTATGGTGCTGCTTCTTCTGGCTGTGGGGGGGTGGCCCTGCTCTTTGTGGCTCTGGGTCCTGGGTGGTTATAGATCTTAAAGCAAGGAAGCATGTATGTGACTGCTTTTCTCCTGCTGTTGCTGTTGTAGCTAAGCAGTTTCCATTGGCAGGTAACTTGTTTTGCCCAGTTTGTTCAGTATTTTGGAAGAGAGTCATGTGTTGAACTGAAGAGTGGTGTGTAGAGCAATGGGCTAGCAAAAGGTGTGTGTGTAGGGGGGGCTTGCTTGAACTGGCAGCTTAACATAGAAGTTGATGGCAGAAAAGGACAACTTGGCCCACCAGTTGCGGGGGAGTACACACATGATGTATTTGAAGGTGTCAACGCTGTGACAGTTAGTAGCTTCTTTGGGACTAGGACAGAGGATATTCCAAGTAGTATTTACTGTGAAAGATTTTTATATAATGGCTGGGGATCTGGGGGCCACTAAGGCACAGCGGCCCCCAGACCACAATCCTTTACATAAAAATGTGTCATAGTACATTACAATAATGCCAATGGTGTGGGTTTTCGATGGCATTGATCAGGCAGTTGCTCATTCCAGTTGTATTGCAGCTGCAGATTTTAAGGCCAGCCAGATTCTCCCACACCACTGGCTCCAGGAGATAAAAAAATATTTTTTTCCCCTGGAGTTAAGGGTAGGGAAGATGTGACAAAAGTGCATTTTTTTTTTTTTCAATAAACGCCCCAAAACTAACCACAGAGCATCTAAAACCCCAGAGAGGGCCTAGCGGCCCCAGACCCCAGTTTTTTAAACATTTTCATAGCTAGCTCCTCATGTCCAGACCTTGCGCCCCTCCCACTTTTAGAATGGCCCGAAAGCTCCTGGAGCAGACTTTAGGCAACATGCTGGCTGGGGTGGAACTCTGTGGAGGGGGCTAAAGTGCAACTTACTGGGCATGGGGAAGGGGGTACCAGGATAAATTATGCTTCAGATGACCCCAAAAATGCACCAGAATGCACCAACAAACTAAAATTTCTCCAGGCCTATGGTTTGCATTTTTGGTGCATACACTTTTTTTTTAAGGCTAGTTACTCCACTGACTGAGAAAATGTAGTTTGTCTAACCTGTCTTTATTTTAGCATGAACTGTTTCAGTGTAGCTCTTTCATTTTTGTCCTGAACTGCTGTGCTGGACCAGTTAGGTTTAGGGAGCCCTAAAATGGAGCCTGTGGACGAAACAGAACTTGGACTCTTAATTTTGAGCCAGCCACAGGGGGATTGTACGGGCAATGACTCTGGGAAATGTAGTTTTGACCTTGGCGCCTTTTTCCACCAACAGAGGGAGTTTTATTGTGAGTGACAGCCGAACCAACCAACAGAATGGTGTGGAGCTAAAGGAAATGCCCTGCCCTGTGACTGGAAAGCTCAGATCAGTTGTGACAGTGAAGAGAGAAGGAGCTCTGTGCTTCTGTGGTATATAGTTTCGCATGGGAAGCACGTGTGAGGCCCTGAGGTTCGGCCTGCAGCCGTTGCAAGTGCCAGTTTGGACTGAATCTGATTGTGAGGAGAAACAAGGAAATCTGAAGAGTGGAAACTAGGCTCACCCTGTAGAAGACTGGAGAAATTGCTGAATCGCGCTCGGTCTGTCAGGAACTGAAGCTGCTGTGTGTGCTCCTGGGTATTTTGCAGTAATTGCGATTGGGATTGAGGAGCAGCCTGCCTGGTATAGTACTTTCCTTTTACATATGAATGTGCGTAGTGCTTGTGGGGAATCGCTATTTCCAATCCCCCATGCTGTGTGCTGTGTGCTGAAGCTGGAAGCAAACCCCAGCTTAGCTTGGACTAAATACGTTTGCTATCAACTGCAGTGAGGTCCAGTCACAAGGACCTTGTCTCCATGCCCTGTTGTTCTGGCAATCCAGAAGAACATCTACCATCCAGTCCTCAGCTTGGCTTGGGTATTGTGAGTACAAATCAGGGTATTCCCCTGCAGTCTGTTTTCAATCACAAGTGTGTCATCTAATTCTTGTTGTTTCCCTGCTTCATGGACTGAGCCATCCGGATTACAATTGGGTGTTGTGCATATATTTTCTTCTACAGGGCCCCATCCATCTGCATCTGCCAGCCAACCCTGGGCAACGGACCTGGCTAGCCCCCCCCCCCAACCTGGGTACCCAGAGTGTGACTTTTCAGCCCCTGTATGTGTGCACAGTACTGTGATTTAATGCCACCAATTAACCTGATTTCCCCCTCCCGTGTTACTGCCCCCTAAATAAATCAGATTTGTTGTTGTTATACTATATACTGTCTGTGGTGTTGGTACTTATGGAAACAGTATTGTTTTGCTGTGTATGTTGTTTAACCTTATTTTACAGGGGATCCTCAGAGACGTGCTGCAGAATCAGTCTTGAGGGTAAGTGGTATCTATATGAGTGAACAGTGTGTATACGTGGGGTATTGGGGCTGTAACTGTGGGGTACTGTGTGAGCCACTAGAGGGAATAAAAGGGGGTCTCAGTGTCCCAGAGGGCTGTGACCAAGCTAGTCTAACCACTACAAACCCTGACCTCTGGGTGGAGGCACCTGCCATAGGACCGAGGCCCCTCAACCTGTCCGTAGTCAAACAGGCAGGGGTAGTAGCCCTTGGGATAACACCACCTAGGGGTTACATAAAGGTTGCCTTTTTCTACATGACCCCTTTTATTACCTTCTCTGAAAATCACTCTGCATTACTGACCTCTGTCCACTTTAAATACCTCCACTGGATGTTCTACTTTCTAACCATATTTATTGGACTCCTGTACAGTACCATGTCACGTATTCTTAACCTTCACCGAGGATAAGTATATTATTCTTTCTTCTTCTTTTTATTTTAAAAACCAGGAAATATGTTTCACACCCCACTGAATGTTAGCTAGTTTACAATGGTTTCCTGTATATATTTGGTATAAAGTTGATACAGCAAAGTTATGAATTACATCTACAAAAATACACATAAAATGTTATTGGCATATTTCTCTTGCTATTTAAGTAAATATAAGAGTAAGACGAGTAAGAAGAAACTAAACAGTAAAGGTTCATTTACTATATAGGTAGTGCACACTAGTATTAGAGTGCAGAACTGTGAACCCAGATGCTGAGGTTCGAATCGCTTCCCTTTCTTTTACTCACTGTGTGGCCTCGGACCTCCCCTCTTTAGCTTTCTCTATGTACTACCCTTCCAAAATTTATGTTAACCTCCCTTAGTATCACATAAATTCCTTTGTTTGCCTAATTGCTACTGCAGCTGTTCATGGCACGTACAGAGCTTTGGGCAACAATGTGTATAAAAGGCACTTTTTAAAGCCAAATTCCTTCCTTCCTTTCCCTCATAAGGCAGGGATGGCCAAAGTTTCTCATTTATGTTTCACGCAGTCTCTGCAGTAAATTAAATAATGGCACATTTTTCACATAGTCTTCGCTGCGAAATAACGGGGGACTTTTTGAAGTCCACCAGTGGTTCTCTTTGCCAGCAGAGTCCATCATACTTCATAAAGTGTGCACCAGAGAGCTGGTCACATGACTAATTTCCTTCCAAAAGGATGGTCACATGGTAGACGCTGGAGCAGGATGTTCACCTTGGGGCCCCATGCAGGCATGCACATGTAACAGACCCTCCCCATTTTATGTCTAAGGGCAGTGGGTGTCACATCTGTTCCTGGGCTTGGGGTCTGCTACACAAACTGACTTGCATTTTACCACCATGAGTCTGAAAGAGTAGGGACTCAACGAATGCTACACCACGGCCAGGTATTCCCCTTCTTGGTTCTTCTCCATCACATAATTCTGCTTTTCCATCTTCATCACTGCTGGCCTCCAACACTTAACTGCTCCTTAGACCAAGATTACAGACCTTAAGGTGGATGAATGGGTTGCCCCAAGGAAACGGCTCAGTTCTCAATTATGCAGCACACTTAGCTCTGTGCATCATTTATTGTCCCCGTGTAAACAGTCAGTGCAAAATGGTGTGCACAGTGCCTTCTCAAGTTTACGTATGCTTTTTTTGAAATGACCTTTACAGTTAGTAAAGTGTTTCACTTTAGGAGCTTTGTGGCAGCCTCAGTGCTTTTCTTTCTGTCTTTCAGTTTGCTTCTGGAACTGTAACTCTGTAACAGTAACTTTTGCCAGCGGGCTTGCTAAGAGAACATGTTTCATTTAAACAGCAGAAAGTATTTATTTGTTTATTGCAGTTCGGGTTAGGTTGGAATGATGCCCATGCAACTTCCAGTTTCAGCAATATGGCCACCAAATACACAGGCACATGCAATTGCCTCTATGCTGTTTGCGGAATATGTAAAACAAATGAGAGCATTTAAAAACTCTTGAGTAGCTCCCTATCCTTGTAATCTGACAGGAAGAGGAGGTTATGGTAGTGACAGTAGCAGCGTGGTGGTCGTGGTGGTGGTGAGCTGTCCAGCCGGGAACAGAAGCACAGAAACAAAGGATGCCGTCAGTAACTCTGGGCTATGGATTACAGGTCTGAAAAAACAAATGGTTACAGTTCCTTTTTTGCAGGTCAGTTTTTTATGCACAATGTTTCTTTTTTCTTTGGCACATGTTCTTTATTTGTGTGGCATGGATGGGCATTCTGTATTTTTGGTGGAAATATTACTGAGTGGATTAGGGCAGGACAGAGAACTGTATCTGTTAAAGCAGAAGGAAACAGGGAAGGCAGTCAGAATAGTGAAGGCCCAAACTGAGGAAAATATAGCCAACTCAGTTAAGAAAGGGGATAAAACCTTTTATAGGTACATCAGGGAGGAAAGAAGACCAAGGGAGGGATAGTGAGGCTTAAAGAAGGGGAAGGGGGTGGGCAGAGATTGACTGTGAAAAGGCAGTGATACTGAATGAATACTTCTGCTCAGTATTCACAAAAGAAGAAGAAGAAGAGGGGGAGGTACCTAAACCAAACAATAAAAGCACTCTGGACAGGAGGGCTGATACCAGTCCATTCACAGAAGAAAGGGTCATGAAGGAAATCCTAAAACTCAAAGTAGACAAAGCAGTGGGGCCTGATGGGATTCATCCTAGAGTTCTAAAAGAACTAAGGGGAGAACTAGTGACACCACTGACTACCCTTTGTAACAAATCATGGGAGAATGGTGTGGTACCAGAGGACTGGAAGAGGGCGGATGTGATTCCTCTTCACAAAAGTGGGAGCAAAGCAGAGGCAGGAAACTACAGACCCGTTAGCTTTACCTCATTGGTAGGGAAAATGATGGAATCACTTCTGAAAGAAAGAACCCAAGGCAGCATGGATTCACAGCAGGAAGGTCATGTCAGACGAATCTAATCGATTTCTTTGACTGGGTAACCAAAGTAATAGACCAGGGAGGGGCTGTGGATATGGCCTACCTAGATTTTAGCAAGGCATTTGACACAGACCCACACAAAAGATTAATAAATAAGTTAGTCAGCCTGGGAGTAGGTTCCAGGGTGGTAGCCTGGGTAACAAGCTGGCTGGACAGCAGGACCCAGAGGGTACTAGTAAACGGAGCACACTCTGAATAGAGGGGGGTTACTAGTGGAGCACCACAGGGTTCAATACTGGGACTGGTCCTCTTTAATGTCTTTATAGGTGACATTGCAGAGGGGCTGGAAGGAAAAGTATGCCTCTTTGCAGATGACACAAAGGTCTGCAACAGGGTTGATACACAAGAAGGGGTGAAAAGGATGAGAAGGGACTTGGCAAGATTGGAGGAATGGTCAAAAATATGGCAGCTTAGATTCAGTGCAAAAAGGTGCAAAGCAATGCACCTGGGAAACAAACACACAGGGGAGGTATACACAATGGGTAGGGGGGTACTTACAACAACACAAATGGAAAGAGACCTGTGGGTAGTCATATCAGATGACCTTAAGGTAGTTAAGCAATGTGAGAAGGCAGTAAGGAGGGCTGGGGGGATACTGGGATGTATAGGGAGAGGCATCACCAGTAGAAAACAGGAAGTTGTTATCCCTCTCTACAGACAGTTGGCGAGACCCCATCTGGAGTACTGTGTACAGTTCTGGAGACCCCATCTCCACAGGGACATTGACAGGATGGAGGCAGTCCAGAGGAGGACAACTAAAATGGTGCAGGGTCTGCAACAGAAGACATACAAAGAGAGACTAAAAGTGCTTAATATGTATACCCTTGAGGAAAGGAGGGAGAAGGGATATATGATAGACTCTTTCAAGTACCTCAAGGGAATCAACAAAGTCCAGGACGGAAGCATCTTTCAGAAAAAGATATGTGCAAGAACAAGGGGGCACAATCTGAAGGTGGAGGGGGGACAGCTCAGGGGCAATGTGAGGAAGAACTTTTTCACAGAGAGGGTGGTGGATGCTTGGAACAACCTTCCTGAGGAGGTTGTGGGGTCAAAAACAGTGGGGAATCGAAGAATGCATGGGACAGACATAAGGCAATTTTAGTGAGGGGTAGGAGGAAGTAGGATGTTGGATGACTAGAATCCACAGTTTATCCAATAAGTAGGAAATGGGCAGACTAGGTGGGCCAAGCAGTCCTTATCTGCCATCAAAGTCTATTTTTCTAACTAGTTGCTGTTGTATTGGTTACTTAAGTAACATGGCTGAAAGACTTTTTTTTAAGTTTCTGGCAGGCATGGATATGTGCCATGCACTGCATCCTGGTCACCTAAAAAGTGCCACCCACAAGGTTGTTGCTGTAAAACACACACCTGGAGGTGGCTCCTGACCAATCAGGATGCGGTGTTTTCCCTACCCATTTTTTTAGTAATATAGAAACATAGACTTTGTCATCAGATATGGACCACTTGGACCACCCAGTCCTCCCATTTTTCCCTACTTACAGTATCACTGCAGACTCTACTTGACTGCCAGCTCTTTCTTCCTCCACCCATTCGTTTCTACTAAGATTCCCTTATGCCTGTCCCATGTGGTCTTGAACCCACCACTGTTTTCATCTCCACCACCTCAGCTTGTAGGCTATTCCAAGAATCCACCACTCTTTCTATAAAGAAGTACTTCCTCACATCGCTCCTGAATTTACATCCCTCCAGCTTCATAGCATGTCCCCTTGTTCTTGAGCACCTTTCTTCTGAATAATACGTTCTTCCTGTACCTTATTTACCTCTGTGAGGTATTTAAAGGTCTGTATCATATCTCTCCTCCCCTTGGTGTACATAATGAGTTCCTTCAGTCTCTCCCCCATAGGACTTTTGATGCATGCCCCTCACCATTACAGTTTCCCTCTGTTTGACCACTTCCACTCTGTCTGTGTCCTTCCGGAGATGTGGCCTCCAGGACTGTACACAGTATTCTAGGTTGATATTTTACCAGTGATCTATACAGAGGCAACATCACCTCCCTCCTTCTACTTGTGATACCACTCCCCATTCACCCCAGCATTCCACTAGCCATGCCAACTTCTTTGTCTCACAGCCTGGCCACCTTTACATCAACAGGTAAGCAATAACGCATGACAGGGTGTGGGGTTATAGGTACTTAATCCACTCCTGGGGTGTGTTGTGAGGCACAAGGCCACAGGCCAAGTGTCCTCACAGTGCCCCAGGCGTGGTTTAAATGCCTACAACCCCACATCCTGGAGTGGGTAATTGTGCTTATAACATGGGTTACCTTCCCCATAGGACAGAACCCCCCAAAAATGACTTGTTCCCCCCATTTTGCTGCCTGAAAGGCATATTATCCTTCTGCTGTGCAAAGTATTTCCTTAGAAAACATCTTTTGTTTTTCTTCTTATGCATGCTCAAGAATGAGTATGTGTTTCAATATGCTTACACTGCTCTGTGATGGGTACAGGACAGCAGAGTTCTATGGTATGCCTTTGTTAAAGACTATCACTGGCTCTCTGAACTGTTTGGTGTGGATTACAATGCAAGTTTAATCCACACTTGCTATCTGCTGTGTACTTCTACGTAAACCTTGAGCCTGCTGTACAGTACTGCGATAGTAAAGGCATAGTGCTGCACTCATAGGTACTTGAAGACATGTTAAATGGCAATGCAAGACTATTTCCCATGACAGGAGCATTACAGTGCACCGAGACCTCTGCCTATCACAGTTGCTGCTGACTCCTTCACACTGCGCTCACACAGACATTGCTATGTATTGAAAGGGACGGGAGAGATGACAACGCGCTTCCCACCGCTGTTGCACGGCCTGGCTGGTGACGGGGGGTGGGGGAACTACGCCAACTCCCTGTCTGTCTCTACAGTGCTCTTACTATGGCTGTGCCTCTATGGACGTGACAAAGAGGGATCATTGTTGGCTCCATCAGCTGCTGCGGGACCCGGATTCTGCATGACACAGTGTGCAAATTGTTCACTGTTAATGTGTCTTGCCGTCGATGCCCACTGCTGCTGTACTGTTGGCGATGAGACTGCTGCACCCGATTGGCACAGTCCTCTGCAGACACACGCAATTGCTGCATTTTCCAGCACAGACACACACCCAGTCTCAGTATCACGGTCAGTGAGGGGAAACCTCAAACCTGTGCTCAACCTTTCTCTGAGTGACCGTCTCTCTTTTGGTGGAATGTAGGGGGCATTTGTGAGAGAGAGAGAGAGAGAGAGAGAGACGGGGAGAGAGAGAGAGAGAGAGAAAGAAAGGCATGCTAGACAGCTGTTTAGGTTATCAAATGTGCTCTTTGTTTCTCTCTCACTCTCCGTCACTGTGCCACTTAACAGTGCGGGCCACAAGGGCTTTGGGAGCAGATGGCACAATCTCAGTGAGGTGCACTCTCTCTGTAGACACAGACGCTGCCTGGTCACTCTGTCTTTCACCTGACAGTCAGGGACTATTTTCATTTCTGTCCTTTCTGCCACAGTTTCCCTGCCCCTACATCATCTTCTGGGAAATGGGGTTCAGTGGGTGATGGAGGAGTTGCAACGGAAGCCGCCTTGGCAACTTTAATTTTTTTTTATTTGTCCAACAATGGCTTCCCCATCAGGACATTTGCCTTTTACCCAATGATGAACATTAACATCTCCAAATAAGGTGAAATTACTTTCTCTTTCTTCTTCCAATAGCAGACTCTGCTGAGCTCGGTAACCAAAAAAAAACAACACGGTTACTTTGCAAAACGAGCACATCAGACTGATTAAATCCATCCACTCTGTGAACAGGTTTTCTGAAACCTGTGGAACAGGATCTGGCAGGTGAACCATGGATTAACTAGGGAATTTAATCCATGGCCACCTGACACCTGCTCTTCAATCACACTAATAGCCTAAGGTAACCCATGTTACCAAAGATGATTACCCTCAGGTCTCTCTCCTGCTTGGTGGTCGTCAATAACACTCCCCCCATTTTGTACTCTGCCCATTGGTTTCTGTGCCCCAAGTGCATTATTTTGCACTTTTTCGCATTGAAACTCAGCTGCCATACCCTTGACCGCTCCTCGAGTTTTCTTAGGTCTCTGCTCATGCTTTCCATCCCCCCATGAGTGTCCACCCTATTGGATGTGACGAAGAGGGATCACTGTCGGCTCCATTGGCTGCCACGGGACCTGGCATCTGGCAGTCACAGAAACATGATACACAGAGAACCATGACTGGGATGTCAACATTCCAGGGTACACAATCTACAGGAGGGACAGGGCCGGTAGAAGAGGAGTAGCTCTATGTGTAAGGGAAGGGATCAAAACAGTGGAACTAAAGGGTAAACAAGGAGGAGAGGAGGCACTGTGGGTCACCCTGGAGACGGGAAATGGCACTACAATCTGCACAGGGGTTGTATACAGACTCCCATCTTAGAGAGAGGAAATGGACAAGGAAATGATAGAAGGCATCGTTAGGATGGCAGAGAAAGGGGAGATATTGCTGATGGGGGACCTGAATATGCCAGATGTTAACTGGAGCACCTTTGATGCAGCCACATCCAAGAGCAGGGCCATTCTCAATGCCCTACAGGGGGCATGCCTCAGACAGCCAGTGTTGGAACCCACTCGGGAGGGAGCAATCTTAGACTTGGTACTCTCAAATGGGGATGGAGAGAGGATCTCAGATCTAAAAGTGGGTAGCCATCTGGGAACAAGTGACCACAAAACAGCGTGGTTCACGATAAACGCAGCTGTAGAGGCAAGCCATACAAAAGTGAAGGTACTGGACTTCAGGGGGGCTGATTTTGTCAAAATGGGAGAAAGAAAAGCACTAGCAAACAGGCAAGAAGGAGGGGTGGAGCAACAATGGGGAAACCTTAAAACTGCCATCACAGAGGCAACAAGCATTAGTGTGAAGCAAATAGACAAATCAAAATGAAAGAAAAAACACTATGGTTCTCAAAAGAGGTGGTGGGGAAGGTTAGGGAGAAAAAGATAGCATTCAGGAAGTATAAGGAAACACAGAAGGAGCAGGAGAGGGAACTGTTCCAGTTAAAGCACAAGGAAGTGGGGAAGGGAGTCAGAATAGCAAAGGCCAACCCAAGGAAAAGATAGCCAACTCGGTTAAGAAGGGGGACAAAACCTTTTATAGGTACATTAGGGAGCGAAGAAAGACAGAGGCTGAATAAAGAGATGGGGGGGTTGGCAGAGAGGGACAGTTAAAAAGCAGGGATACTGAACGAATACTTCTGCTCAGTATTCACAAAGGAAGAGAAGGGGAGGTACCTAATCCAGTCAATAGAAGCACTCTGGATGGGGTGTCGATATCAGTCCTTTAGTCCTTTCACAGAAGAAAGGGTTCTGAAAGAACTCCTAAAACTGAAGGTGGACAAAGCAATGGGTCCTGATGGGATTCACAACAGAATTCTAAAAGAACTAAGGGGAGAACTAGTAACATCATTGACTACCCTTTATAACAGATCATGGGAGGATGGTGTGGTACCTGAGGATTGGAGGAGGGCAGATGTGATTCCCCTTCACAAAAGTGGGAGCAAGACAGAGGCAGGAAACTAAAGACCTGTCCTCAGTGGTAGGGAAAATGATGGAATCACTTCTGAAGAAAAGAATTGTTGAGTACCTAGAGGCCAGCGGGGCACACAACCCAAGGCAACATGGATTCACAGCGGGAAGGTCATGTCAGACAAATCTAATTGATTTCTTTCACTGGGTGATTAATGTAGTAGACCAGGGTGGGGCTGTGGACATGGCCTACCTAGACCTTAGCAAGGCATTTCACACAGTCCTGCACAAAAGATTAATAAACAAATTGGCCAGCCTGGGAGTGGGTCCCAGGGTGGCAGCCTGGGTAAAACATTGGCTGGACAACAGGATGCAGAGGGTAATAGTAAACAGAGTCCACAGTGAAGAAAGGGGGGTTACTAGTGGAGTACCGCAGGGTTCAGTACTGGCTCCGGTCCTTTTTAATGTCTTTATAAGTGACATTGCAGAGGGACTGGAAGGAAAGGTATGCCTCTTTGCAGATGACACAAAGATCTCCAACAGGGTTGATACACTTGGTGGGGTGGAAAGGATGAGAAGGGACTTGGCAAGGTTGGAGGAATGGTCAAATGTATGGCTGTTTAGATTCAGCACAAAGAAGTGCAAAGTAATGCACCTGGGAAACAAAAACCCAAGGGAAGAGTACACATTGGGTGGTGAGATACTGACAGCAACAAAAATGGAAAGGGACCTGGAGGTAGTTATATCAGGTGACCTAAAGGTGGGCAAGCAATGTGAGAAGGCAGTAAGGAGGGCCGGGGGGATACTGGGATGCGTAGGGAGAGGCATCACCAGTGAAAAACAGGAAGTTGTTGTTCCTCTGTACAGACGGTTGGCGAGACCCCATCTGGAGTACTGCGTGCAGTTCTGGACACCCCATCACTGCAAAGACATATATAGGGTGGAGGCAGTCCAGAGAAGAGCAAACAAAATGGTGCAGGTTCTGCACCAGAAAACATGCGAAGAGAGACTAAAGTGCTTAATATGTATAGCCTCGAGGAGAGGGGGACATGATAGAAACTTTCAGGTACCTCAAGGGAATCAGCAAAGTCCAAGAGGGTAGCATCTTTCAGAAAAACAGATGTGCAAGAACAAGGGGGCACAATTTGAAGATAGAGAGGGAACGGCTCAGAGGTAATGTGAGGACGTATTTTTTCACAGAGAGGGTTGTGGGTGAAAACACAGTGGGGAGATTCAAGCATGCATGCGACAGACATAAGGCACTTCTAATGGGGGGTAGGAGAAAGTAGGTTGTTGGTTAACTAGGATCTGCAGCTTATCCATTAGATAGGAAAAAGGGCAGACTAGGTGGGCCAAGCGGTCCTTATGTGCCATCAAATTCTGAGTTTTTATGTTCTATGTTTCTATTGTATATTTTGGTGTCATCCACAGACCTTCTCCTCTACAATGTCACTTATAAATTCATTAAACAGGACCGATCCCAGAACTGATCACTGAGGCACCCTGCTGGTCATTCTCCCCTCTTCCAAGTGAACTCCATTCACCACCACCCGCTGTCGCCTATCCACTAACTAATTTCTTACCCAGTTTACTACCTTTGGACCAACTCCTAATCTACCCGGCTTTCTTACGAGTCTTCATTGTGAAACGGTGTCAAATGCCTTACTGAAATCTCCCACCCATGAATCCATGTTGTTTTGGGTCTTGTAACCCACTGGATTCAAGATATTTCACTACCCTCTCCTTTTCGTTTTTCTTTCAACTTTCTTTTTGTCACTCAGGCTTCTGGAGGGGATGTTCCCCCTTCTGTCGATGCCAGGACCTGCCACCCGGCATCCCCCTAGGCTGCCCAGTCTAGGAGGCCAGCAACTTATCCCCCGGTGGCGGGTCTCCCCGAGGGGAAAGTCAGAGATCCACCTGAGGCCCCAGCTGAGGCTTAAACCTGGGGCATCATTTGGGTGGAGGTCCAGAGGTGTCATTGTGCTGCCGGCCCAGGGGATTTTTCCTTGAGTTTCCCCCAGGAGGCATGGACGTGCAATGACATCAGTGCAACTCACACTGCAGATGTGTGTTGTCACTTCTGTCCACTGCGGTGTACACCTAGTCTTCACTGGGTGTCATACGCATGCCGGGAAGCCACAACCCTCCCCCTGGAGGAGAAGAGCTGTCCATGGGACGCTCATCCTACCTCCCTCCAGCTGAACCTCTGACACTGTGTGCTCATTTCTGAACATGGGTTTTCAGCGCCGCAAGCGGTAGCCCTACTGGTGGGCTGGTTCAGTACCCTCTCCTTAATAATATTAATTCATATTAATAATAAATAATAATAAACATATGGTACATTTTATCGTTATTTTCTGAATAGCAATACACCCTCGCAAAGAGAATGACAGATTTTGCTATCTTATAAGTTATTAACTTTTTTAACTATTGAAACTAAAACATCGAGCACTCACCACCTCCAATTAATACACACTGCGCTCTAAACTTAATTGCTATGCTGTCCTTTATTAAAAGTGACAATCACTGTTGTTGCTCAGAAGGACAAGGTACAGACATGCAAAATGCCCACCTGACTTTCTTAACTAATAGTAAGGACGTTTATTCATATTCAAGATATAACTGTTAGGGCTAAAAGCCTTGCTTGCAAAGTTGTCGTGGGACAGTGGCAATGTTGCATACATCTTATAAGAGGTACAGAGTTAGAATTTACATAAGTCTAAGCAAGATCCGGAAAGGGAACATTGTTTAGGGATAACATTGTTTGACCAGGAGTAGCACACTAAGCCGAAGCTTGTTTCCAGTTGAGTCACTTGCTCAGGATCACACAGTATGCACCTAGGCGGCTGTGGGTTCAAACCCAGGTCTCCAGATCTGCAGCTCAGAGCCTTAACCTACTGCGTGATACTTAAGGTAGAACGATACACTTGGGTAGTATACATTTATTTGTGAGTACACAATTACAGTACATGTTTATGGAAGAAATGGCTGTGCATCAATTTAAAAGGTAGAACGATACACTTGGGTAGTGTACATTTATTTGTGAGTACACAATTACAGTACATGTTTATGGAAGAAATGTCTGTGCCTCAATTTAAAAGCAGTCACACGTTTCGGACAGTGCCATGTTCATGGCAGTTTGAATGCAACTAGTTTGGGGATTTTTCTAATGTCTGGGAGGAGTGTCTAGAGGCACAAGTGGCCACACTGAATACATTAAGAACCCTGAGACAGAGTGATGGTTTTACAGTATACAACCTAGTAAATCGTACCATGCTGTCCAAAGGGACTTGGGGTTGTTCCTGCCTCTACTGTTTACTAAGGGTGTCACAATATGCAAATTTTCACAGATGAACTGTTTACCACAGGCAGTTCAGTTACTTCTGTTGGTTCCCGTTGATAATGTGACAGCTGCCAACACTTCCTTTTCCCTCTCCTAGGTTTTCTTTTTCTTCTGCTCAGAGCTGTATTTGGTCCATGTGATGTTCCGGACTCCAAGCTAAAATAAAACGACCACCTGCTTTTGTGCTGTCCTTGATCTGGTTTCTGGGGGTGATCTTGCAGCTTGTGGATTACCAGGTTTCCTGCTCCTAGAGCGACCACTATTGGCGGATTTTGCTCTGCTACAGGACCTAGTTGGCCTATTCACCAAGGAAAACACATTTCCCCATTCATAGTTCCTACAGTCTGTTTCAGATGTATTCTTTTTTTTCAGCTCAGTTTCCTTTCCATGCTTAGTTGCTTTTTCCAGTAATGTTTGAATAAACTCCTGTACTATGGGCTGTGACTTGACACTTTTCAATTCTTGATCAAGATTTGTAATGGCATTCTTTGTTTTCTCATATAGTCTTTAATCTTGCAGAATGACCCCATCATACCAGTAATGAATTTCTTTAAGAAAATTATTTTTCAAACTCACTTAATTTTAGGGTTACACTTTATTTTATGTATTTCCTGGAGGAAAGAAGAGAGAGGGGGTACATGACTGGGACCTTTAAGCACTTGAAAGGGACAAATAAAGTGGATAAGGAGGGTCTCTTTAAGCTGAGTGGCGACTATAACACGAGAGGACACAGTCTTAAGCTTGGGGAGGAGGTTTAGGAGGGAGGTCAGGAAGCACTTCTTCACAGAGATAGTGGCGGACACTTGGAATACGCTGGCATAAGAGGTGGTCTCGTTGAAGACAGTGGACAGATTCAAGAGATGCCGGGATAGGCACAGGGTGAAGGTAAGGATCATGGGTAGGGGGGATGGAAGGTGTGGGGGGGGGGGCAAGGACAGTAGCTCAAGCTGTGGACCCTGCAGTACGAGCAGACTAGATAGACCAAATGGCCTTCTTTTTCTGGCATCTCCTATGTTCGTATTCATTTCATGCAGCAGCATAGTCGCACTGCAGTTACCTGTTTGCTGCATGCAACTACATTGTAGTTGTAATGCAGTTACAGTGTAGTTACACTGTAGGTACTCTGTAGTTAAGTGAGACTTAAAGTGTAAGCAACTTTAGTTTGGTTTCACTGTCCTCTTCATCCTCAGCTGTTGCTTCTCCCAAGAGTCCTCTCAGAAAGTCCCGGCATTGGTTATTCCTTCCTGTCCCCACAAAGTCGAATGCGACTTCTCTGTGGCTGGCTGAAGCTCCGGCTGGTGTGTGCCTTTTTGTTTTTTTGTAGTACTGCACCAGATTTGACTATGGACACTCAGTGAAGAGAACATTGTCGTCCGTGGAGGGGACATGTCTGACATAGTAGAACTCCATTTACACTTTTGATAAGCATCATTGAACAGATGTATCTGCTTCAGCAGATGAGATCTTTGGTCACAGTATGTTATGTGTTACATTTTCCTAATGCCACGTTTGCCTGTGCTACTGTATGTTAGGGAATTTTGTGTATCATTGCCCAGATATTATTTTTGTATTGTATATGTATATGTTTATTTTCATCCATTAACCATCTTTCTAGCTCTGTCTTGAACTGTGGTCAAATGAACAGAAATCCACAAACAACAGGATACGATTAAAAAACATCTAATATGATTTCATAGCTAAAGTTCATGAGCTGGCACCACTTCTAGTAATTTATCTTTTAGCAAACCGTCTATCTCGGTCTATAATTTAATCTCTGCCCTTAATGGAAACAGCCTTGTTGTGCATGATTGCCTGTACATTATTCTGTACTATACAAGCATTTGTCAATGCCGAATGTTTGCTTGCTGGCATTAGCAGTGGAACTGCAGGAGTTAGACAAATGCAGTATAGGAATGGTAGTGAAATACTGAACTGACACCAACTCCACTCCACCCCACCCTGCAAAGATGAACAGGCATTGGGGTGTGGCTTCAGGTCGTCGCCCATGATGGTCATGACATTTCACCTCACCCTACCCTGTAGATAGTGACAAGTGTCGAGGTGTGCTTTGGGGTGTTTGGGCATTACGTTCACCTCATTCCATAAGGAAACACGCTGAAATGAGTGCAGTATAGGAAAATGGAGTGAACTCTGGGGGCCAAAGGGTCCAAGGGGCACCTTGATGCCTGTCACTGGCTGTAGGGTGGGGGTGGAATGGCATGAGCATTACTGTCGACAATCCCAAGTTACACCACTGACGCCTGTCAGTCCCTACATGGTAGGGCGTTATGGTTGGAATTTTTACTCCAAGTTTTCAACATGGGCTTTCTGTGACCCCATCGCATGAATAGTGACACTGTCAGTTCGTTAGCCAAAAGGTGATTTTGCACAGCGACTGCGCCAAAATTGACGCCACAGGTGCAAAAACACATTTCAAACAGGATGTGAAAAATGACAGCTGTACTGTTCATGAGTAGGTGTAAAAAATGGCAATGTTGAAAATCTGGAGTGAAAATATAAAAAAACTGGTGAAGGCATGAGCGTGTGAAGAAACTGTGCAATGCATACCCATAATGTAATTAGTCTGGGGATTTTTAACAGCAGATTTTCAACACAGGCATTTTGGGACCTCCACTTATGAACAGTATCACCGTAATTTTCGTAATCTGTCCCGAACACTGATTTCCCACAGCGACCGCACTATTCTGTGCCAGAAGCGTGAAAACACATTTCGGCCAGGGTGTGAAAAATGACAGCTGTGCTGTTCATAAGGAGGTGTAGAAAAATGCCAATGTTGAAAATCTGGACTGAAAATATTACAAATTTGAGAACTTACAAGAGTGCATGGAAACTGCGGAATGCACGCTCGTAACACAGTCATTTTATGGACTTTGTCACCAAATTTTCAACATAGCCATTTTGAGACCTCTGCTCATTAACAGTGTCACTGTGATTTTCTTAATCTGTCCTGAACATTGATTTTTTGTACACCGACGCACCATTGTGCATTACATGAGGCGGAAACATGTTTTAGGCGAGATGTGAAAATGACAGCTGTACTGTTCATAAAGAGGTGTGGTAAAATGGCAGTGTTGAAAATCTGGAGTGAAAATATTAAAAATTCTCGAAGTTACGAGCGTGTGTAGGAACTGTGCAATGCACACTCGTAAAAGTCATTTTTGGGAATTTTTTCACCAACTTTTCAACATAGGGTTTTTGAGGGCCTACCTCATGAACTGTGACACTGTCTTTTCATTAACTGGTCCCGAAAGGTGGTTCCGCGCAGTGACCGTGAAATCACCTTTCAGGATGAATAACCAGATGACAGTGACTGAATTCATGAGATGGGGTTCCAAGAACCCCATGTTGAAAATTTGGTGCAAAAATTCGAAAATATTACTGAGATATGAACCAAAGTTGAAACCCCCCTATTTATGCCATTATACAGCTTACCGGCATTTCTTCAGTTTGCGGTCGGCTTTGAAGAGTGCAGACGTGTTCACAGTCCACAGAAGATTGTCGCACCAGGCTCCGGAGGTAAGTATGGGGTGAGGGGGGTGTGAGGAGGTGGAGTGCGCAGAGGGTGGGCATGGGTAGGGGGGCAAGAGAGCCAATGAGGGACTGTTTTCTTTTGTTACAGGGTTTTTTTAAAAAAAAAGATGACACAGAACTTTTGCCATGATGGGTTGGGCTCCCAACATGGCACCTGGAAATTTGTTTGGGGGACAGTGGAGCCAATGGGGGATTGGGCACCCATTGGCCATACAGTGTGCGGGGGAGCACATGACTATGCAAGACTTTTGCCATGCTGGGGTGGGCTTCCAGTGTGGTACCTTGAAGTTTGCTTTTTGGGGGGCACTGGAGCCGATGGGGATTGGGCACCCCGCCGGACATACAGTGTGCTTGGGGGTGAGGTGTACATGTGCCGAGATTGGGCACCCTCAGCACACAACAAATGGAGGGGGTGCATCATGCTAGGAAATGAAGTGGCATATAGCTGAAAGAGAACAACTGCTAAGCTGGTGAGGTGTAGGCAATTTGCATACTGCTGACGGCACGGCAGGATGCAAATTGCCTACACGTTACCACCGCAATCAGCGGTCTTTCTCTTTGAACTGTACGCCACTGCATCTGAACTGCTGTCATAGACAGCTTGGACATTCATTGGTGCCCTGCTGCTGCGCCTGCAGAAATGATCAGGGCATTGGAAGCCGGGGTGTCACACCTACGAAAACTCGTATGGTGGCACTATGTTTCTTGGACACGCGAGCAAGCAAACATAAAAATGGACAGGAAAAAAAGAGCACAAAATCAAAAATGTGATTGGTTTAAATCAGTCCTCTCACCATTACATTGATTAATGCCTAGTGTACACGCAGTCACTGTCAAAGTAATGAAGTCTACCTAGTAACAGGTTGGTGTACAAAAAAAAATCTGCCAGTGCTGAAAGAAATACAGTAGCAGCCTTTTTTTCTCAGCGTGAGTGGAGCTTACAGGTGGCCGATGATCCAAATCCGTGATAGGCATTTACGAAACAGCTTGTATCAGTAAGTTCCAGAAATCACCCCTACATCTAGTAACCATCTTAAATGTGTTGTAATCTAACAATAATGAAAGTCATCAGTTCCGTTTTACTGTGGCCTTGTGACAGCAAGCAGCTTGGCAACAGAGGCATTGAGCAGCTGAGCAAAAAGTCATTCATAGTCACGGTAGGGAGTTACTGTAGCCAGTGGAAGTTACTCAGTGGGTTTTGCCCTGGGTTTTAGTTGCCACAGCATGACTAGGGGATGGAAAGTTTGCATGACCCACATGCGAGTTATGAGATGCAGTGCTGGGGGAAGGGAGAGAGACAGTAGAAGACAAAAGCCACTGGGACTAATAGAAACCCAGAGAGGGGAAACAGCTCACGTAAAGGCAATGATAACTCACGTAGGCCTTTGGCCTTGTGCCTCACAACGCACCCGGGGTGTGCATTAATGCACCCATACACCCATGGCCTTTCGTGGGTTATAGCTTACTGATTATGTTCTGTAGGTTTGCTTAGTCTTCAATGTGCAGTCAGTTAACTATGACTGGCTGAGACACAGGGAGGTCAAGGTAGTTTAACAGGGTCACACAGTGATGTGGCAGAGTGGCTTTTCTTGGTATTTCCTAAGTGCTATACTCATACCCATAGCCCTTACTGCCTGCCTAATGACTATAATCTGACTAAACAATGCAGTATTATACAAGAAAAGGTAACATTTGTTTGTTCCCATCAGATAAGGAGTGTTGTAGGCAAAAAGGAGATACTTCAACCAGTAGTGGTTGAGGTATTCTGAATGAGCTTTGGGGGTTTTCTTGTACTTTTCCGGCTGATGTTGTCTACCTAATTGAGTTCACCAGGGTTGAATAAACAAATGGCATTCGGTACATCAGTGATGTTATTCTTGCCTTTGTTATGCAGTGAATTAAACATTTTTTCCAAAAGAACTAGTTAAATAATGCAGGGATGTTGTATTCTCTCACCACAGCATAACCTGCTACAGAAGGCCTGCAGAGTGCCTTTAAAAGTTTCTCCACCTAAACTTTTACTCTTGGTATGGAATCATGGTTATTACCCAATTTTATTTTTCCTCCTTGAAGATTAAAGAGCTGCATTAGATGTCTGAAAAATTGACTGCGCAAAGTTGCAAATTGCATGGGGATGTCAAGTTAGGAGGAAATTTCTGACATGAGTGCTTTAAGGCTGTTAATAAACAGACTACCTCATTTGTCTTGCCTTGAAATGAAAATGAGAATGACTGCATTATGATAAGATCTTGACTGGGATGTGCCTGGAAGACTCTTTGAAGTCTGGGGTGTTTCTTCTGGCGGAGGTTTTGATACTGTGATTCATGCAAACCACGTTCTAAATAACAGCGAAGTGAAATGGGCTCCGTGAAAAACAGATGGAGCGGGTTAATGTAGTGATGTGTACCGGAGAAGGGAACAGATTATTACCACTAGGGGGAAACGGAAGAAACTGGGAAGAACAGGGCACTGGAGCGCAGACATGAATTATTTCCAGCTGGTAGGTTTGCCTCTAGACATGGTGAACACTGAAGTTTGGTATACATTTATGAATTTATTTCAGTTCAGATTAACATTCTGAATAATTCCTGCAATAAAAGAGTAGAGTAATTTATCCTGTATCTTAGAGGTCCTGGGTTAAAATTGTAGTGTGCAAAGTAAAACAGCTGTGGCCCCTCCTTTATTATGGATCTGGTGATGCTGCAGAGTTCTTTATTCTCTTTATTTATTGTATTTCTTATATTGCACAGTATAATACACAGTCAGTAATAGTTAAAGTACTGTATATCATACAAACAGAAACATAGAATGTGTCGACAGAAAAGTACTGGTAGACCCATCTAGTCTGCACTATTTTCTCTACCTGTTACTACACCGTGGACCCTGTTCGGTCACAGGTGTCACCCACCCTCCCTTCACTCTACCTGTCATGCCCATGTGCCTATCCAATGCATTCTTGAAGCTTCCCACTGTCTTCACACCCCACCTCTACTGGCAGGCTATTCCAGGTGTCCACCGCCCTTTCTGTAAAAAAGTATTTCCTTACATCCCTCTTAACCCCCCCCACCAAGCTTCATAGCATGCCCCTGTGTTCTGGTGCTCCTCCTCTGAAAGAGATTCCCTTTCTGCAATTTTTTAACCATATGAGATACTTATTGGCCTAATTCAAGTCCCCTTTCACTGTCCTGTCTTTCAGGGAGTACATGTTAGGCTGCTGCAGCTTCTCCTGGTGTGGCTCTTGTGCAACCCCTGATAAATGTCCTGGTGGAGGTGCAGCCTTCAGAACTGGACTCAGTAGTGCAGGCGGGGTCTCACAAGTGAACGATACAGTGACAACACCACCTCTCTTCTCTTGCTAAAAATCTCCCTCCCTATACAACCTAGTGTCTGGCTAGCTTTGCCTACTGCCTTGTTGCACTGCTGTGCCACATTGAGATCATCAGATGCGATTACCCCAAGGGTTCCTCTCTTGCTTGGTGACTGTAAGTACCTCTCTCCACATCTTAAACACAGCCCTGGGGTTCTCCTCCTCAGGTGCATGACTTTGCACTTTTTGGCACTGAAGCCCAGCTGCCACACCCTAGACCACTCCGCTAGTTCCCCCAGATACCTTTGCATTCTCCTTACCCCCCCTCCTGGGTGTCCACTGTAATGCAGATTTTTGTATCACCTGCAAAGAGGCACACCTTCCCACTCAGTTCCTCATTAATGTCACTTATGAAGACATTGAAGAGGACAGAACCCAGTACCGATTCCTGTGGTACTCCACTGGTGACTCTCCTGTCCCCCGAGTGACTTCCATTTACCACCACTCTCTGACTTCTGTCTTTCAACTAGTTAGATACCCAGCGTACTGCCCTCTGCCCCACCCCCAAGTTGCTAAGTTTCTTAATCAGCCTTCTGCATGATACTGTGCCAAAGGCCTTACTGAAGTCCATATATGCCACATCCACTGTCGTCCACTGATCTACCTCCCTCATAAGCCAGTCAGAGAACTCTATGAGATATTTTGACATGACCTCCCCCCTGTAAAGGCATGCTGACAGTTGTCCTGCAACCTGTTTGCCTCCAGATACTCCACCAGTCTCTGCTTCAGCTGGGTTTCCATTAATTTCCCAACCACTGATGTGAGACTGACTGGTCTGTAGTTGCTAGACTCCTCTCTGCTGCCACCCTTGTGCAAATGGACCACATCGGCTGTCCTCCAGTGGACCTCCACCTGTCTCTAATGAGGTGCTGAATAGTGTTGCCAGAGGGGCGGCTAGCACTGTGCCCAGTTCTTGTAGTACCATTGGGTGGATCCTGTCTGGACCCATTGCTTTGTTTTCCTTCAGGGCTTCCAATCCTCAGCAGACTCTTTCTTCCAAAAATGTACTGGTGTCCACTCCTCCCACCCCCCAACCCCCGATGCCTACTGATGTATGTTGGCCTGGCCCCTCCACCTCCACTATGAAGAGTGAGCAGAAGTACTTGTTTAAAAGTCTAGCTTTTTCTTGATCTCCTTCTGCACAGTTCTCCCCACCGCTCTTCTGTGCCTCACTATCCCTCCCTTTGCCTTCCATTTTTCACTCACATATCTGTAGAAAGTTTTATCCCCCTTTTTGAACTCTTTGGAGAGTATCACTCCTGTTTGAGTCTTTGCTGCCCTCACCCTCTTCCATGCCTCCCTTTTTTATCTAGATATACCTCCTTGTCCTTGTCCATTTTGGGTCTCCTTGTACTTCCTGAAAGCTGTTTTTCTCCCTTGCCACCTTAGCCACCTCCTTAGGGAACCATAGTGTCCTCTTCCTCCTCTTACCCTTGCTTGTTTCCTTTAAACAACTTACTGTTGCTTAGTCACTCACTCCTTTATCCCATTGTGCCTCCACTCCTCCGGCCATCCCCCCACTTCAAGGTATTTACTGAGGCGGTCTCCCATTTCTTTAAAATCTGCTCTCCTGAAGTCCAGGACCCTTGTCCTAGTGTGTTTTTTCTCTGCCCAATTCGCTTGCCAGACCACACTATGTGATGATTGCTTGTACCCAGGGGGCTACCCGCTATGTCATGGCTTCAGCTAAATACCGAAACTGCTCAGTCACTGTACTGCACTCCTTGAGTGCTGTTATTTTCCCTAGCACTTCTGTAACTGGAATCTCCATGTAACCTTGTCTGTAATTTCTGTTTTGTATGCCATTTAATATCTATAACAAATGTATTGTCTTGTATTTTTGACCTGGAACCTTTGTAAGGGAGCTCCTCAGCTCAAAGATATTAATCCAAAGCTGAAATAAATAAATAAAAAGATAAATAATGATGTCTGCAGTGCTGTCCATGTTGCTGCACCAGATCCAGCACTGCTCCATCTTTAGTGGGTTCTGTAACTAACTGCCTACGAAATGCTCCTTGTAGGTAATCTGGGATGGTTCTACTTGTAGTTGTAGCTACTGCCAGAATATTCCAGTCTACAGCCATCAGATTGAAGTCCCCATAATACCTCCCCTTTGCTTGCCATTCTGCCAGTGGCCTCCCCAAAACCCTGTCTACCTCCTCCCCTGGTGTTAGTGAGCTGTACACCACTCCCACGTGGATAGAGGTCCTGAACCCAGTCTCTAAGCCAACCTAAAGAACCTCCATCCCTTTTGTGCATTGTAACTCTGTGACCTTTATCTCTTCCCTCCCATATAAAACAACAACTGGGTTAGAAACTGGCTGAAGGACAGACCACAGAGGGTGGTGGTAAATGGAGCTAAATCCGAGGTAGGGAAGGTGACCAGCGGGGTGCCACAGGGATCATTCCTGGGGCCAGTAATTGTTTCATGTCTTCATCAGTGACATTGCAGAAGGGCTGGAGGGGAGGTATGCCTCTTTGCAGATGACACTAAGATCTGCAGTAGGGTAGACACTCCAGGAGAGTGGAGAAAATGAAAGGTGACCTGGCTAAGCTGGAGGAGTGGTCCAGAGTGTGGCAGCTGGGATTCAGTGCGAAAAAGTGCAAAATCATGCACTTGTTGCGCAAGACTCCAGGGGAGGTCTACATGATGGGTAGAGTGGTGCTAGAGGCCACAAAACAGGAAAGGGATCTAGGGGTAATCATATCTGATTTCCTAAAGGTGGGCAAACAATGTGCCAAGGCTGTGGGGAAAGTCAGTGGGATGCTAGAGTGCATAGGGAGAGGTATCACCAGCAGAAGTAAGGAGGTGGTGATGCCACTGTACAGATAATTGGTGAGACCTCATTTGGAATACTGTGTCTAGTTCTGGAGGCCACATGTCTAAAAGGACATAGGCAAAGTAGAGACAGTTCAGAGAAGAGAAACAACAAGCATTTGTCAATGCCGAATGTTGCTTGCTTGTATGTGCTGTGTAGGTATTTGGATGTCAGTGGAGTGCAAATATTGAAAATTTGCAAACTTACGAGCGTGCGTAGGAACTGCGCAACGCACGCTCGTGAAACAGTCATTTTTAGGAAGTTTGTGACCAAATTTTCAACATAGCCATTTTAAAACCTCTGCTTATGAACAGTGTCACTGTGATTTTCTTAATGTGTCCCTTACATTGATTTCGCACACCGACTGCGCCATTGTGCACTAGATGGGCGGAAACACATTGTGGGCGAGATGTGAAAAATGACAGCTGTACTGCTCATAAGGAGGTGTGGTAAAATGGCAATGTTGGAAATCTGGAGTGAAAATATTCAAAATTCACGAACTTATGAGCGTGCGTAAGAAGTGCGCAATGCAGGCTCGTAAAACAGTCATTTTTAAGAATTTTGTCACCAAATTTTCAACATAGCCATTTTAAGACCTCTGCTCATGAACAGTGTCACTGTGATTTTCTTAATGTGTCCCATACAGTGATTTCGCACACCGACTGCGTCATTGTGCGCTACATGGGCGAAACACGTTTTGGGCAAGATGTGAAAAATGACAGCTGTACTGCTCATAAGGAGGTGTGGTAAAATGACAATGTTGTGGGGTGGGCTCCCAGCGTGGCACGGTGTATTTTCGGGGGAGGGACAGTGGAGCCGACGGGGGATTGGGCACCCCCGTCAGCGATACCATGTGTTGCCACGCTGGGGTGGGCACCCAGTGTGGCATGTGCAGCTCAGTTTTTTGGGGGGGGCGCAGCACAGCCAACGGGGGATTGGGCACCCCCATAGGCTATACAGTGTGTGTTGGGGGGGGCCGAGCATGCAGTATGCGTGTGTGTGTGTAGGGGAAGGCGCATGAGCAGGTGATATCTTATCGCTGCTCACTGAAGCGTAGCTGCCCCTTTCAACTGTACGCCACTGCATTTTGGACTGCTGTCATAGACAGCTCCAGCAGCGATTGGAGAACTGCGGCCGCGCCTGCAAACACACTGACTGAATTGGAAGAGGGCTGCCATACCTCCGAAAACTCGGATGATGGCACTATGTTTTTTGCACATGCGTGCAAGCAACATAAAAATGATGCATGACCTGCACCAAAGGTCATACAAGGAGAGATTGGAGGAACTCAATATGAATAACTTGGAGGAGAGGAGGGAGAGAGGTGACAGGATAGAGATCTTCAAGCACAAATTATCAGATTGGAAGAATCAGGCTCACTCACCACATGATTAAAAAAAAATCTCAACAACTTTTTAATTCAGTTTGAGAATCTCAGCTTCTATCTTCTAGACAATCTTTTCCTACATTTTAGGTTTAGTTACCCTCCATCAGGGAGTCCAGTTTTAAAGCTGTTTAGACAATTAAACAACATAAAAAAATTATTAATTTTATAGGATGCTGTAAGACACACTTATAAAATTCATTTTATAATAGGGACAAAATGAGCTCACTTGCTAGCTAAACTATTTGTAGCTGTCTAAATCATGATGCTATGAATCACATTAATAGCTTCCCTATAAACAATTTGTATAAAACAGTAAACTATTAGAAACTTAACCACAGTTCGTTTTCTATCTACATCCTAGTAATAAATTCATAATCATACCTACGGCATATATGTGACCCTTCTACTCTGCTCTATTTGTCCAAAAAACTTTACCCCACTCAGCTTTTCACATTCATAAACTTTTCTAATAAAAACAAGAGAAGGCAGTATGTCGTCCGTAATAACGTAACTCTAATAACCAATTCTCTAACCACTTTTTAAACATTTCAAACATTTACAATTCAAACTCAACATCCAACATTTAAATCCATTTAGAGATACCAGCTTCAGAAGAGCATTCAAAGTATAACTAACCTTCTGTCTTGGTCACCCCATGCTAGCGCCATACTTCTGCGGAAGCAGCCGAGGCAAAGTAAGTGGGATAATTTTATACTGCTTGGACAGTACAGCTGAATCTGGCACAAACCTCCAAAAAGTCTCTGTGTGGCAACAACCTTGGGTATTAGAGAGCTAAATTAGCTCCCCTGTGTGCCGGATCCACCACCTAGCGGCACCTGTATTGTAGGTATCAGCTGCGAAGCTTACTCTTAAATTTATTATGTTCCAGGATCTTGCCATGTTCACCCCAGAACATATCTCTCTCTCTCTCTGTTTAGTAAACACATTATCTGTTATTGAAGTAGTGTTACCTATAATGATTCATTTGCCAATATATAGAAAGGACTAAACAAAATGCACCCATCTTAGAGGCATAGCAATAGAAACAAAGAAACATAGAACTTGACGGCAGATAAGGACCGCTTGGCCCACCCAGTCTTCCCATTTCCCTACCTAATAGATAAGCTGCAGATCCTAGTTAACCAACAGCCTACTTCTTCCTACCCCCACCCCCTAGAAATGCCTTATGACTGTCCCATGCACTCTTGAATTCCACCACTGTTTCTGACTCCACAACCTCCTATGGAAGGCCGTTCCATGCCCCCACAACCCTCTCTGTGAAAAAAAAATTCCTTACATTACCTCTGAGCTGTCCCACCCTCTATCTTCAAATTGTACCCCCTTGTTCTTGCACACCTCTTTTTCTGAAAGATGCTACCCTCTTGGAGGTTTTTATGAGTGCTAAACATATTTCAACAATCAAAAACTAACCCTCTGTGATGACTAACATAAAATTAACATAATATTTGTAGTCCAGCTATTAAATATAATAAGCTGCCATTTTTAGTGTTATTACATTAAATGTTAAACCACCTACTAATTCCTAAGAAAGTCCATTGATCTTAAAATACCATTGAAATAATACCTAAAGAATTGATGGCCAGTCTATCGCCTCATTCATGCCACACACAGGGTTAGTCGATCGAAAGTAATCAATATAAAATGCTTCCCTGAGTAACAGTTTATCATTTTTATGTTTGCTTGCACGCATGTGCAAGAAACACAGTGCCATCATCTGAGTTTCTGGAGGTGTGGCACCCCCTCTTCCAATTCCCTCCGTGTGTTTGCAGGCGCAGCCACAGTTCCCCAATGCATGCTGCAGCTGTCTATGACAGCACTCAAGAATGCAGTGACTTACAGTTGAAAGGGAGAGAGCCGCTTCAGTAAGCACGATCAGATAAGGGAAGTGCTCACTGAAGTGTTCTCCCCCTCCCCAAACAGTCTTCCAGGTGCCACGCTGGGAGCCCACCCCAGCGTGGCAACAATCAGAATGGCCGACGGGGGTGATCAGTCTCCGTCAGCTCCACTGCCCCCCCAAAGCATTCCAGCTACCACGCTGGGAGCCCACCCCAGCATGGCAAATGTCCTGCATTGTGTAATTGCCATGCTGGGATCCCACGCCAGCATGGCAAACGTCCTGCGTCGTAATTAAAAAAAAAACAAAAAACCTGAAAACACAAAAAGCGGTCCATTGCAGTCTCTCTGCCGCCTCCCACCCGCGGCCCACCCTCCGCGCACCTGCCTCCTCACCCCCACTTCACCCCATACTTACCTCCGAGCTTGGCGTGACGATCTTCGGTGGACCGGGAACACGTCTACACTCTTCAAAGCTGACCGCGAACTGAGGAAATGCCGGTAAGCTGTATAATGTAATGAATAGGGTTTTTTCAACTTTGCTGCATATCTCAGGCATTTTTTGGAATTTTGGCACCAAATTTTCAACATGGTTTTGGGACCCCTCCTCATGTATTCTGTCACTGTCATGGCATTTTTCGAGCCCGAAGGGTGATTTCTCGGTCACTGCGCGAAATCACCTTTCCGGACTGATTAATGAAATGACAGTTCCAGTCTTCATAAGGTGAGCTCTCAAAAAGCCTATGTTGAAAATTTGGTCAAACAATTCCTAAAAGTGACTGTTTTACGAGTGTGCGTTGCGCTGTTCCTATGCACGCTTGTAGGTTCGCGAATTTTTAATATTTTCACTCTGGATTTTCAACATTGCCATTTGACCACACTTCCTTATACAGTACAGCTGTCATTTTCACATCTCATCCAAAATTGTTTTCATAAGCATGCAGCTTATTAATGGCGCAGTCGGTGCACGCAATCAATGTTTCGGACACATTAAGAAAAGCACAGTGTCACTGTTCATGAGCAGAGGTGTTAAAATGGCTATGTTAAAAATTTGGTGAAAAAATTCCCAAAAATGACTATTTTACGAGCATGCGTTGCGCTGTTCCTACGCACGTTCGTAAGTTTGCGAGTTTTCAATATTTTCACTCCAGATTTTCAACATTGCCATTTTACCACACCTCCTTATGAGCAGTACAGCTGTCATTTCTCATTTCTCACCCAAAATGTGTTTCTGTGCATGTAGCGCACAATGGCGCACTCTGTGTGTGAACTCAATGTATGGGACACATTAAGAAAATTACAGTCACACTGTTCATGAGCAGAAGTGTTAAAATGGCTATGTTAAAAATTTGGTGAAAAAATTCCCCAAAATGACTGTTTTCGAGCGTTTGTTGCGCTGATCTTATGCACGCTCATAAATTTGCAAATTATCAATATTTTCACTCCAGATTTTCAACATTACCATTTTACCACACCTCCTTATGAGCAGTACAGCTGTCATTTTTCACATCTCCCCTAAAACATGTTTCCACCCATGTAGCGCACAATGGCGCAGTCAGTGTGCGAAATCAATGTATGGGACACATTAAGAAAATCACAGTGACACTTCATGAGCAGAGGTCTTAAAATGGCTATTTCAAAAATTTGGTGAAAAAATTCCTAAAAATGACTGTGCTATGAGTGAGCATTGAGCAGTTTCCACGCACCCTCGTAAGTTCATGAATTTGTAATATTTTCAGTCCTGATTTTCACCAGTGGCATTTTTCCACACTTCCTTATGAACAGTACAGCTGTCATTTTTCACAACATGGCCGAAATGTGTTTTCACACTTTCAGCACAGAAATGTGTGGTTGCTGTGGGAAATCATTGTTCGGGACAGATAAAGAAAATCACAGTGACACTGTTCATGACCGGAGGTCCCAAAATGCCTGTGTTGACAATCTGCTGTAAACAATTCCCAAACTAATTACGTTACGGGTGCACATTGTACAGTTTCTACGCACGCTCGTGACTTCACCAGTTGTTTTAATATTTTCACTGCAGATTTTTAACATTGCCATTTTTTACACCTCCCTATGAACAGTACCGCTGTCATTTTTCACATCCTGTTCGGAATGTGTTTTTGCACCTGTGGTGACAAATGCCGTAGTCACTGTGCAAAAGCAGCTTTTGGCTAACAAACTGATATTGCCACGGTTCATGAGGTGGGGGTCACAAAAAAACCATTTTGAAAATTTGGAGTGAAAATACCAACGAATGCCTGAGGCGTTAGGGTTTCCGACCATAACACCCCACCCTGTAGAGAATGACAGGCATCAGGGCTGTGACTTGGGATTGTCACCTGCAATGCTCATACCATTCCACACCCTGCAGCCACTGAGAGGCATCGAGGTGTGCTTTGGACTCTTACCCCAAAGTTCACCGCATTCCCTATACCCCACCCATCTCACAATATTACCTGATGGAATGGGGTGCGCATAAGGGCCAAAGACCCCAAGGCACACTGTGACACTTGTCAGTGTCTGCACGGTAGGGTGTGGTGAAATGGCATGGCTGTTATGCCTGATGACCCAAAGGCACACCCCAATGCCTGTCACTATCTGCAGGGTGGTGATGGGATTGGCTTCAGTTCAGTACTTCACTGCCATTCCTATTATGCAGCTCTGTAACTCCTACACTACCAATGCCAATGCTAGCAAGCAAACATTCGGCATTAACAAATGCTTGTTTATTTAGTTTTTGTTGACAGGTAAGTGCACTAGACAAATCCTGCCTATTTTCAGGCACGACAGTGGGGAGGATACAGATGAATGCCAACTGACCTTCAACCAGATTAAGCTGTTGGTATTTTTAGTGAATGAGGAAATTTGGCCAGGACACGGAAATTCCCTACTCTGCTTCCTGTTAGCAGAGGGGTCCCATTTCATGTGGGACCAAGATGGCTGCTGGACATGCTGTGGAGGACATGGAGGTGTTGGAGGCAGTGGAGCTGGTCTCTTCCCTGTCTCTGTTCTGAGAGACTCCATCTTCTATGCCTATTGTGCTGCAATCTACTGAATATGGTACTTCTGTGCCTTTGGATACTTCCCCTGCTGCTGTTGTGGATACTTGTGTGCAGTGTTTGCCTGTGGATCCTTCATTTATTCCTCAAACTGTGCTTACAACGTCTTCTAGCCCTGCTACTATGGATATACGTGAGTCTTCTCCTCCTGTTTCTATGGATGTAGATATGTTACTCAAAATCGAGGAACTGCATTATTTCACTGCTAGACAGCGTTTGTTAGCCCTTAAGCCTCAGTCTGGTTTTGTACCTGCTGCTACCGACTCACCATCTGGAAAAGATTGCTTTACTGTCTCTTCACCGATTCTGACACTTCCGCATTCTTTGCCTGTTTGCACGGACCCTCCTCACTCCCTACCGCCTGTACTGACTGCACCTCTTGCTCAGCTTTCTCCAGAAATTTCTTCTGTACAGGTGCCTGCTTCTGCTCTCCCTGATGCCTTGCACACAATGGACTGGTCTATTGAGTCGGCCCTGGAAGCGGCTGGGTGGGAGAAGGATCCTACCGTTGGGACTTGGCATTCTGTTTCTTCCCCGATCTGTACTAGGCCACCTGACACTGACAAACTGCTGGCCTCTCCTGTTTTGAAAGACTCTGCTGCTTCTCTTGATCTTTCTTTGCCAGCTGAACTTCTTCTGACTCAGAACCTGACTTTGCAATTTGGTCCTGCTCCCTCGACGCCTCAAGAAGAACAGACTCTTCGAGACACTGTATCTCATCCAGTTCCTGCTACTTCTACTGCTTCGTCCCCTAAAACTTATGCTGCATGCTTTCAACCCCCTGTATATCAAGCTAAAAGACACAACGCTGTTCGGCTGCATTATTTGGGGGGCTTACCTGACTTTCTTGACCGATTTTTTTTTTTTGTAGGTCGCACTCTTTTGAAGGATTCTATGCAATTTGCTGCTTTTGAGATTCATGCCTTAATTCATGTTTCTTCAGAGTCTCATTTTGATATTAGTTTTAAAACTATCACTGGTTTAGAAAAGTTTTGGAGAAAATATGAGGAGCTTAAAACTTCTCCTTTATGGTCACCGTTTAATGCCATTCCCTTAACTAAACCTACTCAGAAAACTGTTACTGTATTGTTTCGTAGCAGAAGGTGTCAGTCTTAATGATATTACTGTCTGGTTAAAGCAAAGATGTACTGTCCTTTCTGACCCAGAGGCTATCTTTGATTCTGAGAATATCTGGACAGGTGGGTGGAGAACGAGGGTTATGCCGCGCCGGAGGTTGGAATACAGCATCTCCTGAACAGCTTTATGCTTGGGAAAGACAGGGAGTTCTTTTTCGCCGACCAGCCTAAAAGCTTGCTACAGATGTGGCTCTCAGAATCATATCAGTAGTGTCTGTGACAAGATTAAATGCTCTGTTTGTGGTAACATTGGCCATACAGGTTCCCAATGTGTGGATGAACCTCTTTGCGTCCTTTGCATGTGAATTGGCACACTTTCAGACTTGTACTTGGGCAGCTCACAACTCCCGACTCTTGCTGATGGGGAAGGAACAACATTTGATTATTACTGTTGCACAATGTTCTGTTATCTGGCACTCTTTCTAGACCTCAACGCGATACCCTCCCTCACCCTGTTGTACCTGCTGTTGACCCCTCTTCTACTTTAACGAATGGTCTGCTCCTGTTTTGGAACCACAGACCTTTACTACAGCTCTCCTCCCCTTCCTCTGATCTTGCTATTTCTACCTCGAAGAGGTCCCTATTCCTGTCTTGCCTAGTATTTCTGGGTCTTCCATGGACCCCCAAACCTTTGTTAGAGATACATGAGGATCTAAGAAGGGACTTCTCCTCTTCTTCAAGCCCTGAAATCCTCTACGTGACTCATATGAATAAATTTGAGGTTTCGCCACCTCAGGACAACATGGACTCTGATATGTCCTCTGTTCTTTCCTCCCACCCTGATGTGACTACGGACACTGAAGTACCCATTGATAATATTGGTTCTCAAAAAGGAAGCTAAGGCAAAACTGAACATGGGAAGGTACCCTAGGAAAAGGTAGGCTAAGGTGACTTTTGTGTTTTTTGTTTTCACTTTCCCGTTTCATGTCTTCTGTCTCTCAGTGCATACTGTTAATGTTAACAGTATAAAGAAGCATGCTAAGAGAGATGCAGTTTTTTCCTTTTTATCTGGCTTGACAGCTGGTCTCATCCTTTTGCAAGATGTACGTTTCCATGCTCTTCTAGAAATTTCCAGGGCCACTCGTGCCTGGACCTCTGGACTCTCTTTTTGGTCCTTTGGACAGGACTGTTGTTCTGGTTTGGGTATTTTATTTAGTATACCTGATGTTACTGTTGTTAAACTATTGGATGTCTACCCGGGTCGGCTTCTGTTGTTGGATATTTTGATTTCTTTTGTCCCTTTCCGGATTATTAATATTTACACCCCTCAATTGAAATCCCACAGAATTGAACTACTGAAACTGATTCAACCCTATTTATACACATCAATGATGTGATTTTTTTGGGGGTGATTTCAATTATGGGTTATCCACTAAAGATAAGTCTTCTACTTCAAAGACTACTAAGTTGTTTTGTGACACGAATTTTCTGAAACAATTGCTCCATTCCACAGGTTTACAGGATGCATATTTATCTTTTACGGATCGGCGTACTCCTACTTTTCACAAAGGCCCCCTTGCAACCCGTATTGATTTTTTTTTTTTATTTCTTCCCATCTCCAACTTTCTGATGCTGTAATTCAAGTTGCGGAATTTTTGGATCATATTTTATTATCTATTTCTTTAGGCCCTTCCTTGACATCTCGTTTTGGCCCTGGCATTTGGAAACTGAATGCTTCCCTGTTATCTGATTCACGTTTAAGTCACTTAACTGAGTATATTCATAATCGAAAGACTGTATTTTTTTTTATATAATGCCCCCTTGGATTGGTGGCGGGATATGAAATCTGGACTCCAAACTTTATTTAAAAATTTTAGTAAACATCATCATGATTCATTATATTTCCTTTATCACACTAACAGACGACGACTTCAGAAATTACTTACTTTATCTCATGAATCTGGCCATGATTTTTCCACCCAAATAAATACTCTTAAGGAGCGCATGATGGATTGTCACCTTCTGAAGGCTACTTCTGTTCAGCATCAATGGCGTTTTGGGACCTCTGGTACCCGTGAAGCAGTATGTCCATATGCTTCTATTCGGCGAACAGTAGAGAGTAAAACCTTTACTACGCTGTTTGATGACAGTTTCACTGAGCTCACTGATATTTTGAATATCAGGCACCGTGTTACCTGTTATACACAAAAACTGTTTGGTCCCATGCCCCCTTCCCCATCTGCATCCATAATGGACTACTTTTCCTTTTTACAACTTCCTGATGTACCTTCTTCTGTCGTAGATATGTTAGATACTGAGATACAAGCACATGAAATTGAAGCAGTAATCAAGTCTTTATGTCCAAGAGTGACACCGGGCCTGGATGGTCTGTCCAGTGAGCTGTATAAATTGTTTTCTGCTGACCTGAGTTCTGAATTGGCTACAGTTTATAATTCTGTTCTACAGTGCGAACATCTTCCTTTAGACTTTAACATGGGTTGTTTATTTTACTTGCATAAAAAAGGGGATAGAATATTGCTCTCCAGTTGGAGACCTTTATGCCTCTTAAATACTGATTTTAAAATATTGACCAAAATTTTGGCCCTCAGACTTTCTAAATTAGCCATATATGTGATTTCTACCACACAATCTTGCAGTGTCCCTGGGAGATGTATTCAGGACCATCTAATTTTACTTAGAGAAATGACTGAACGTGGAAATTCTAATGTTTTACATGGTTTCATATTCTCACTGGACCAACGGCAGGCTTTTGATTCTGTACATCATGATTTTTTATGGTCTACTCTTCGATATTATAAAGTACCTGATTATACCCTGACTAGACTCCGGTTGCTATATCGGTCTGCAACTGTTGTCCCACTGGTCAATGGATGGAGGGGCCTTATGCTTCCTCTACACAGAGGGTTAGACAGGGCTGTCCCTTAGTCCACTTTTATGTTTTTTTTGGATCCCTTACTCGCTCTATTAATTCGGCCCCAACAATTATGCCACTTCCCTCAGCCCCATATTCCGTGTTGGCCTATGCAGACGATATGAGTCTCATGGTGGCTAATGTTGCCTCCGTGCGTTCTGCATTATGGCATTGTTCCAAGTTTGGGGCTGTGTCTGGCGCTGCCCTTAATCTTGATAAATGTGTAGGCCATAGATTAGGTTCCCCATTTGTAGATGAGTCTTCTGTTGACATTAGACTTTGTGATGACCCTATTAGGATTTTGGCCATTTTATATGGTACTGGTCCTTTAGATGTCCTTAACTGGACTCCCAAATTAGATTATGCTCAGACTATGGTTGCACATTGGAATTCATGGCAGATGAGTAAGAAAAAAAGGATTTACATGATTAAAACCTTTCTGCTTCCCCTTTTTCTCTTTCTGGCTTATATTTCCCCTCTCCCTGGCAATTTGAAACCAGATTGCTTAGTCTCTTTTTCAAGCCCTATGGAGTAGCCTTGAACCCCATTAAACGTCAGATCACCTATCTCCTATTGGGATGGAGGCCTAGCTATGGTCCAACCTGTTTTTTTATATTAGTTTTTCTTGTTTCATAATATTAGACCCTGCTGGTTAACCAAGATCGAGGTTGGGAACCTTGGTTTCTTGAATCCTGTGGTCCTTGGTTTCATAAATGGGAACTTAATAAATTGACGGTTTTAACACATTCTCCAGATTTCTGCTTATGTTGGGATAGTTTCTTTCTGTTTGAAACACTGGCAGATTACTAGCCATATGCTAATAACTGTCTCCAGAAAATCATTGTATAAGTATTTAGTGGACTGTGTATGTTTGGAGATTGTTGTTTTTCCAAATGTCCTCTCGTAACATCTCCCTGCTTTGCTCACTTTACCCGTAATTTAGGGTTCCCCAAAAGATGTGGGACTTGCATTGGCTTAGCTACCATGAACGTATCAACGCAAATGTAACCATAAACACAAATCACTACAGGACAGATTTTGTTCCAGACCTGAATGTCAGCAACAAGAAGAAACTATTTCACACCTTTTTTTTCTACATATTTATTGTTTCTTTTTGACTCTATTAGCTGCCAGATGGCGTGAACCCTTGGTTGCTCTCATTACTTATGACAATTTGATGTATGTTTTTTTTCCCCTGCACTTGGTCTCATTGGAATATTAATACGTTAAATGTGATTTTTGTTATAATCAAATGGCATGTGTGGAATGCTCATTGTCTGTTTAATTTACAGAATCAGGATGTTCCTCTTCTTCCCATTATTCGAAGGATCGAACATGATTTGAAGGCCATATATTTTTCAGAAGCAGAGCATTTGCCATCTGACTCTTTGTTGGAATTATGGACACTATTGCCTTGGATAACTGATTCTGATTTTCCTGTTACTTAATTATTTTGTGTTTATATTTTTCTCTGTATCATTTTCGTTTTTCTTTTCTGTTCAGTTGATGTTCAATAAAAACTTCCCCTACTGTTGTGCCAGTTGGGGGACCCTGTCGCTGTGAGTTGCAGGTGGTCAGTCTGCTCTTTGGATGGAGGAGGAAGGAGGTCTGGTTGGGGCTGAGGTAGCCCAGAGTATGTCAATCGTTACTGTACCTGATTTTGTGGAACCAGTGGTGTCGGTGGCTGGGGTGCACCCGTGGGGTGGCCAGCAAAACGCTGATTCAAGTGGGCCTTTGAATTTTTCGGAAATGTCCTGTTTGAGTCTTGTGGAGAAACAACGTTGCCTCGAGGAGGAACTTTTGCGCGTCAGTGACTTGTTGCAGAGGGAACGCCGGACCGCGATTTCAGAGGAGGACCGGAAACGGAAATGATCGGCTACTTCTCCGAGTGCTGCTGAGTCTGAGGGGCCAAGCAAGCTTCTTCCACCAGTGGAGAGACCTATTGGGGACTTGGACAAGCCTTCTAGGGATTGGGGAACTTTGGTGGAGGAGTCCTGGTCGCCGGAGCGAGCGTTGCAAGGGACTGGATGGATTCCAATTTCTGGAGGCACATGGAGACCGGAGCAAGCTGTTCCTGCTCATGCAGTGGATGAACAGATAAGTCCTTGTGATACATCTGACTCTATAGGGGTTGTCTTGAGTACTGAGGCTATTGTTTCCCCTAGCCCCCTGTCTACAGATATCGCTGCTGATTTAACTATGGGATCTCGGGGAGAGGGGGGTCTGGAGATGTGAATGCTTCCCCTAGCCTTTCTGAGTCAGTTGTTCATCCTATCTCTAAACCTTCTTATGCTAGCCATTTCAGACAGCCGCTGGAATTGGCAAAGCGATGTAATGCTGTTAGATTACGTTATGTGGGTCCTAGGGATACTTCCCCTGATAGGTTTTTCGTTGGGAAGACATTATTGAAATGCAGCATGGGTTTTTTTCCCTCAGAGGTATATGCATTAATACATGTTCCGGGGGAATTTACCTTTGACGTCAGCTTTCGCACCCCTGCCTTGATGGAGTTGTTGTGGAGTCGATATCTGAATTTGAAGACTAACCCACTATGGTCTGACTTTATTGTATTACCTTTGTCTCAGCAGGCCTATAGGATCATCACAATCATGTTTAGGAATGAAGGGGTGAATATTGTTGATATTGTTAAATGGCTATCTAAACCTTGTGATATTCAGGGGAATCCAGTCCCTATTCTGGATGAAGAGGGGTTTTGGAATGGGGGTTGGAAATTTAGGGTAAAACTTCATTCCACAGATTCTGGCTTAATTCATCTGCCTAATTGCTTCTTTCTGGGGAGGGGTAAGGGGTTCCTTTTTTATCCTGGGCAGCCTAGGGTTTTTTTTTATTTTTATTTTAGTTGTTTAACCAGGTATAGCACACTAAGCTGGAAGCTTTTTTACAGGAGTGACCTGGGAGCACAAGGAGGTTAAGTGACTTGCTCAGGGCCACACAGTATGCAAGTGGAAGCTGTGGGATTCAAACCCAGGTCTGGTCTGCTGGATGTCACCAGATTTGCAGCTCAGAGCCTTAGACCACTGCGCTATACTGCCTCCGGTTTGCTTTAAGTGTGGGTCTCGAACCCACAATAGTACCTCCTGCACCGTCCTTAAATGTTCTTACTGTGGGGAGATGGGTCATCCAAGTGCCCATTGTTTTCAAAACTCAAAATGTAATCTTTGCGATGAGGTGGGTCACACGTTTGAAACCTGTCCCTTAGCTGCCAAAAATACTGCTGATCATTACATCCGGGGGGCAGTTAGACCCGGTATTCCTACTAAGGGAGGGAGGGAGGGGCCCTGATATTGACGGGATTGTTCCCCCTTTGGCTGACTCTGATTATGGGGTACAAGATCATTACATCCGGGAGGCAGTTAGACCCGGTATTCCTACTAAGGGAGGGAGGGGCCCTGATATTGACGGGGTTGTTCCCCCTTGGCTGACTCTGATTATGGGGTACAAGATCATTACATCCGGGAGGCAGTTAGACCCGGTATTCCTACTAAGGGAGGGAGGGGCCCTGATATTGATGGGTTGTTCCCCCCTTGGCTGACTCTGGTTTGTTAGACTCAGCTGATTCCCAGTTGACTACCATGGTTCCGCCTGAAGTGGGAGCTGCAGTGGTCTCTAGGGTGGATCAGGGGGAAGGTGGGAGCATCGTCCCTGTGTTGCCAGATTTAGAGACTCCGGATGCTGGGTTTGTGGTGGTTAGCGAGAAAAAGGGGAAATCTGCCAAAGGGAGGGGGAAACTAGGGAAGAAACTAGCTGCACCTGCTCCTGTTGTTTCTATGGCTGACCCGAATATGTTTTCTGTTTTGGAAGAGTGTCCAGTGGATGATCCTAGCGTGTCTGGGCCTCCTCTTCCATTGCCTGGGTTAGAATCTACTGAACCTGTGGTTGACCAGGTGGGCCCTAGACCACCTGGCCAGTAGATGGTAGGATCACAAGGGCATCTAGTAAGGTGAAGTAGAATGTTCCCTTGCTGGGCTCCTTGTTCCTTCCACTTCGGGTGGCATCCTTGAATGTGAACAGTATTAAGATTCCAGAAAACGCACGAGAACTTATTCCCATTTTCTGTCTGAAAATCTAGATTGCGTTTTTCTGCAGGATGTTCGTTTGCATTCCCTTGAAGAGGTGGAGACTGCCTCTGCAGGTTGGATTTGGGGGGACTGTTTTTGGTCTTTGTGTGCTGACTTATGTAGTGGGGTTGGAATATGTTTTTTTCATTATCATGTCACTGTACTACATCAGATAGAAGTTCTGGCTGGCTGGGCCTTGGTCCTCGATGTTAAATGGGGTTCCTTATACTTGAGGTTAATTTCTGTGTATGCTCCGTAATCTAAGTTTGACCAGGTGGCTTTGTTTAATTCACTTTATCCTTTTTATGCTCTCCTTATCACATTATTTTGGGGGACTTTAACTGTTCCTTGCCTTTAAAAGTGGCTTCAGGGACAATGAAAAGGTGTATTGTGATGAGACTAGTTTGTTGAAACTCATCTCAGACGCTGGTTTGGTAGATGCTTTGGACCTCTACTGGAGGGTCTGGGGACACTTACTTCTGTGGACCAAGGGCTTCCAGGATTGATTTCTTTTTTCTCACTTCTGTGGTTACTGTTCAATCTAGATCTCTGCAGGATGTTGCTTCCTCTGATCACAGATTACTGAGACTGACCTTGGCTGATGTTTCTGCAGCTCAGAGAGGGCCGGGTATCTGGAAATTGAATTCTGAATTGTTGCATATCCCCTGTGTAATGGGTGGGTTAAGCTCTCTTTTGCTGGCCAGGAAGTTGGTTTCCTTTTTGTATGATGATTTAAATGTTTGGTGGGAGGACACTAAATGGGAAGTTCGGGTTTATTTTAAGGCTGTGGGTCGTTTAAATGGACAATTATCACATACTGAGTTACGGTATCTTAGGGAACGGCTTCATTTTTTGTCCACTAATAGACGGATTCTTGGCCTCAACTGTCAGCAACAGATTGCAAGTTTGAAAATGGAATTGGCTAAGGCTCAGTCTCAGGTTTTACGTGATATGGAAATGAAACACAAATTTAGACTTTGTGGCAGGAAAAAAGATACTTTGCCTTTTGAGTACTTGACATCACTCAGACATTTAAGAAGTATGGCGTATCTGAACACCCCAGGGGGTGGGCGAGTTTCTACCAATGATGATATTTTGGAGGAAATTCATGCCTATGTTTCTACGTCATTTCAGAGCAGGACGCTTTCCAAAGACGGTATCTGTGATTGATTCACTGGTAGATCGGTTCCGGCCTTGTCCTTAGCTGACCGGCTTGAATTGGTGCGACCTATCACAGTGGAGGAACTGAGGTCAGCAATTTGGTCTTTACGATTGGGAGTTACACCTGGGTATGATGGGTTGCCTCATGAGGTTTATAAACTCTTATGGGAGGTTTTGGGAGTTGATTTCTGTTCGGTCCTGAATACTGGGCTGCAGTCTGGGGTACTCTCTCATAGCATGATGCAAGGTGTGCTACTCCTTCTGTATAAAGAAAAGGGTGATCGTGGGGATTTGGGTAATTGGAGACCTTTGTCATTACTGAACTCAGATTATAAGATTCTGATGAAGATTTTATGTCTGCGGTTAAGGAAGGTTATGGGTACCCTTTTGCATCCGACGCAGTTTAGTGGGGCACCTCTCAGAAGGGTTCAGGATGCACTGATCTTACTTAGGGAATTGGTCTCTAAAGGTAAGGCTGGAGAATTGTTTGGACATTTGGTTTGCCTGGATCAGTCCAAAGCCTTTGATCGGGTAGAATATATCTATCTCTGGGAGTGTCTGTTAAGGTACGGATTTCCTACCCAATTCATAGGATGGCTACAAACGTGCTATAGGGGCATTACTTTGATCCCCTGTGTGAATGGCTGGGTGGGTAGGGAAATTGAGGTCCATAGTGGGGTTCGGCAGGGGTGTCCATTGAGTCCCTTGCTTTATGTGCTTTCTTTAGATCCCCTCTTACATGCCTTACACAGTACTGATGACATTGTTGGGTTATCGATTGGCTGTAGTGATCCTCAGATAGTTACTTTACTGTATGCTGATGATCTGATTTTAGTTTTAGTGGATAAGGCTTCTGCTATGGCGGCAAGGGAGTTGTTGAGTGTCTTTTCTGTTTTGACTGGGTCCTCAATTAATTGGCTCAAAAGTGGGATTCTACCCTTGGGGTATGATGTGGCTGATGTGTCCTTGGTTTGGGGTTTGCCTATTGTATCTGACTATAGGAAAATTCTGGGTATTTACTTTGGAGGTCTAGATGACCACAGGCATAATTGGGATCAACAATTGTTAGCAGCTCGTAGTAGGGTTCAGCTTTGGAATAAGGGCTGTATGTCCAAAGCTAAGCGTGTCTATTTGATTAAGTCTTTTTGTTGCCATATTTTTATTTATTGCTGCGTTTTCCCTCCATCTCTATGGAGGCTTCTCTTTATGGAGTTTTTTCTGTGTTTATGGGGTAGTAGGCTAAATCCCTAAAAGGGTATTACGTATTTGCCTCTTAGTGAAGGAGGGTTAGGGATGGTTATTCCAGTAGTGTTTTTTCATAGTATTTTTCCTTTTTACAACTTAGTGCCCTTACTGAAAGGGCAGACTATGATCTGGTCTCCATGGGTGGCAGATGGTGTTGACTTTATCTTGTCACAGTGGGGAATGGACTCCTTTCTTGCTCGTCAGGTTAGGATGGGTGCCTTGTCGAGTCATTTTTGCGTGATGTGTCAGAAATTGAAGACGTGGCATGTTGTTCGCCGCTTGCTTCTTTCTCAGACACGTCAACAATTTTATTTTTCCGTATTACATGATTTCTTTTTCTCTGACCCCTGGTTTCATGTTAGGCCTCCTGCTGAACAACGTGCTAAATTACAGTTCTTAGTGAGTAAGAGGGTGCCTAGCAATATGTGGGATATTTTATGGCTCTGTTTACATAGGAAATTAGGAGTGAAAGGAAATAGGAAACATAAAGAATTGTCTGAACGATATTGCCCTAGGGAGGAGACCTGTTTGGGAGTTGTTGAAACGATGGAGCATTTTTTTGTAGAGTGTCCTTTTACTGTTTCATTTTGGTCTTATTTTGACGATACATGGCCTTTGAATCCCTTTCGGGTTCTCTCGCCTGACGTATGGGTGGACGGGGTTCTACCGAGCTCCTGGATTGTGTATGATGCAATTACATTACATCTTGTGATGGGCCATATCAGTTTTTAGTTATGGCAAGCTAGATGCTCTCTTACTGTTCAACAGAAGTTACTTTCTGAATCTCAGATAGTTCACAACATACGCACAGCTGTGTTTACTTGGAGAGGGCAGGAGCAGGGAAAGGTGCATCCTGAATTGTTCAAATTTTGGTGGAGGAGGATGACCTGGTAAGATACAGGGTGAGGACCTTGTGTCTGCCCAAGCCCTGTATTGGGTTACGATGGTTTCCCTTGTACTGTGAGGAAGCCCTTCTCTGCAGATCCTGGTATGCCTTCACTGTTTTTCTGTATAAATATATGTCCTACGATATCTCTACATGGACAGTCTTGAATTTTTTATTTTTGCTTCTGTATATCTTGATTGCTTCTTTGCCTTTTATTATGATTTGTACTTTGCTTTTCTGTGTGGTAATGCCATTTTTTCTTGTTAATCTGTGGTGTTGTGAATAAAAAATTCCCCAACTCTTTTAGTTGGGGGGGGGGGTATGTTTATTCCTGTTTCTTTTCCCATTTCTAGGGTGATGTATGATTGCAATACTTCTTTGAGTTTGTTTCCTATATGATTTGTTCATTATTTTGTGTGACTTATCACTGTTTGTATTCCTTTTTGTTTTGTTGTTGTGATAATAAAAAATTCCCCTACTCTTTTCGATAAGTGCCATGGGATCTTTAGCATCCACCAGAACTGCCACCAATCTAGGCAGATGGGACCTCGGTTTAACGTCTCATCCGAAAGACTTCATTAAAGTTACCCTCTCTTCGATCCGTAGACCCTGTGGTTATAGACCTTCAAGTACCTAAAGGGATCAAATAAGGTACAAGAGGGCAGCATCTTTCAGAAGAAAAGAAGCTCTAGGACAAGAGGGCATGACATGAAACTGGAAGGGGGTAGACTAAGGAGCAATGTGAGGAAATACTTCTTCATAGAAAGGATAGTGGAGACATGGAACAGCCTCCCAGTGGAGGTGGTGGGGGCAGGGTCACTAAGGGGCTTCAGAACTGCATGGGATAGGCACAGTGAAACCCTAGCAGGTCAAAAGAGAAAGTGATTCCGGAGATCATTCAGGATCTGCTGTATTTTTAGTAGGTAGGAAAAAATGGGGGCAGACTGGATGGGTCTGGCAGTCCTTACCTGCCATCAAATTCCATGTTTCTGTGTAACCCTCTCCCTTTTCTTCCCTGCCTTATCCTTTCAAAACATGGTGTAACCCGGGATGGCCACATCTCGGCTGTGGTTGTTGGTCTGCCATGATTCTGTTATGGCCAACAGATCCAGATCCACCTCTGCAGTGGTTGCCTGAAGGTCAGAAATGATGTTAACTGGGCTCCTTGTGTTGGCACACGTGGCTCTCCACTTCGTTTTTTCCTCCCTTCCCCTACTTTTCCCTCCCTTCCCAGGTCCATTCTTCTCCCTTCCCTTGTCCCGAGTACTATCCTCCCATTTTTTAACCTCCTTCTGTGCACCCTTCGTAATTCTTCTCTCAGCCTTAGAACCACCTCCTGACCCTTCACTCCCCTTGTCCCTAGGCCCTGTACTCCAAGGGAATTTATTTACCCAGGGCTTCTCCTCTTTTATATGCCATTTTCTAAAGGGGGAGGCATTCACTGCCTCCCTCTTTATTTCTGCCTCCCCCCTTGGCTAGTTTAAATGCCTGTCAAAGTAGCATTTAAACCTTCCACCCAGTGCCACTATTCCCCTCCTGACTGGATGGAGGCTGCCTCCCTTGTACAGGCTTCTACCCCCCCCCCCCAGATAGGACCCCAGTCATAAATGTAACCAAACCCCCTTCCTCCCTGCACCATACCTTCAACCAGTTGTTGAAGACCATGGTGCGATGTTCCCTATCCTCCCCCTGGTCAAGCACAGGTAGTGCCTCAGTGAAGGCCACCATGCGAGCTACCTGCTTCCGGCCCCTCCCCATCTCCCTAAACCTATTCTGTACCACCATGCTGCATCCTTTGCCAGGTCATTAGTCCTTAGATGGACAATGCCATTGAGATCCTTTTTCAGCCCTACTGATCCTAAGGATCCACTCATGATTCCTCTGTGCTGAGACACTAGGCAGGCACCTTACCTCCTTCCTACCCTCCCTTCCTGATTCCAAAACTACCCCCCAACAATTGAGTCCCCCACCAGAAGTTGCTTCCTCTTCCACTTGGGTCCTCTGCCTCCCACCTTGAGGCCTCCCCTGTGGAGGACTCTCCTATCCTCCCTTGCCACTATCACGGGTGCCTTCTCTTGGCAGTCCTGTCCCACAAGAGTGAAAAAAGAGTTGTCTAGTGGCATCGGCGGAGGAATGCGTTTCTGAACCCCCAACCTCCCAGAGCCCACCACAGTCCAGTTGACCCTTCTTCTTGGCATCCTCTGATGCAATGGTGGTGGACTTGTGAATCCTGGCTAACTCAGTCCAGAGTCTAGCAACCTCCTCTTTCAGCCCAGAGAGGTGCATGCAAATGGGGCAGCACCTCAGTCTCCAAAAGATCTCCCTGAAGACTGCTGCTTCACAGGCTCTGCACTGCACCACTCCACTCCCATTACTCCTAGTACTACTCTCCCTATGTCTTTAGACCTTGTGCCCTTACCCCAGATAGCGTGTTTCTAGATTTCTCTTTATTTTGTTTGGTTTACCCCTGTTGCTTTAACCTAAATAGTGTTCTAATTTGCTTTCTCCTTAAGACTTTACTAGTTTTCCCCTTTAGTTTAACCTAACCCTTTGTTAACTGGCCTTGGATAGGGTTAAGTTTCCCCTTTGTCACTCTGTTTTTACGCTTACTTTACATAGGGTTTTTAAGTTTCTCTTTTGTCACTCCCTGCTTACCTTTACCCTAGATAGGTTTTTAAAGTTTCTGCTTTGTCTTCCCTCATTTACCTTTACCCTTGATAGGGTGTTCTATCAGTACCCTCTGTAACAGGTGCTTACAGTTTCTGTACTGTTTAACATAGCTTGCAAGAAGTGTACAGGTTGTCTCCCATATCTTACCTTACCAGACAAGCAGAGTTCCCTGCATGTCTGCTGTCACTTGCAGGTGCCTGCCAATGCCTACGACACAAATCACTACACCTGTTCTATTCATGTTCGAGGATGTGAACATGATGGGACACGTTAGAAGTGTTTCTTTTTATCCTCCTGCAGACAGTTCCTGATTGGTTCTGATTAGGTACTTAGCCCCATCAGTCCTGCCCACACCGCTGCCCAGTTATGTCCCACTGGTGCTTCTTTTACCTGCAACACAAGCAAATGCTCAAAAAGGCAGGTTAGTAGAGAAAGTTCACAGATTTATGCTGTGTTCCTAACTATTCAGGTGCACGTTCTGCCAACTACTCAGTATGCACTGACTGAATCTACCTTTCGTGTTTTAAATCCCCAGCTTGTGTTCTGATTGGACATTTAGCCCCATTAGTCCTGCTCACACCGCTGTCCATCTCTCTCCTGCTGGCAGTTCCTCTGCTACCTGCAACATAAACAAAATGCTTAAAAAAGCAGGTTAGTAGAGTGAGTTCACAGATTTGGTGCTCACTCTGCCCAACACTCAATGCATGTCGACTGAATCCCCTTTTCACCTTTTAAATCCCCAGCTTGTGTTCTGATTGGTTACTTAGCCCCATTTGTCCTGCCCACACCACTGCCCAGCTCTGTTCTGCAGGCATTTCCTCTCCTACCTGCAGCACAATCAAAATGCTGAAAAAGTAGGTTAGTATAGAGAGTTGTACTAAATAAAGATGTTGCAGAGTTCTAATAGTAAGGACATCTACAGGAGTTCTTATAGTTTATTACCTGCTTGTAACATGGCACTCCAGACACCAGTGAAAGCCAGCAACGGCATTGGCTCAGGTGACACTAACTGAGTGGTGATTAACCCACCGGTAATGCCCGCGCGGTTAGTACCACCTGTGGCAACAGACAGCAGCACTCATTAAAGCCCGCTGGGTCAGTACCCAGATTGTCCATGAGCCAGAGGGTGCAGCACTGATAGGGGAATAGGGCATATACCGTCTAAGGAGAAATGATACAACACCTCGCTCCAAACACAAAAAATGTACCGTTCTTGTGTCTGTCATACAGTTATCCTCTCTTGCTGTCGGGTGCGAAATAGATGCCACAGTGTAAAAGAATGTGGAGCGTGCATTGGGAACATGCATCCAGGCACATCCTCACACTGACTGCAATGCAAGCAAAAGTAGGATATTATAGGAGGCGGCAGTATGACTTTTCGGCAAGTCCTCTGTATTTGTGGCGATCTACGGCTCTTCTGAAATGTCCCCGTCGTGCTTGCCATGTTACAAAGCGCATTAATCACCTCCAGCCGGGGATCTACTAAGATTAATGCCCGCTGGATGAGTTGGAACCTCGGACTTCGCCCCGTGCACTAAACCCCCCCCCCAGCGGGCATTAATCCACCGGTAGAGCCCTCCTCTGTCGGTGATTAATGCTTACAGGGAACACATCCAAAATTTCCATTGTTTGAGTAAGAAAATTAACCATATTGACTTTACATAAGAAATAATGCAATTTTAAAGAAATCGTACAAAACAAACAAAAAAACAACACAACAACATAAGGGTACAGAAAAAATGTAAGGTAGGTCTGGGAGCCCTGGGACTGAGAACACTAATTTTGAAGCTTGGGTAGAACAGCAATGCTAGAATTTCCACAATACTACCAGAATATTGTTTGCAGTATCCCAGAAATTAATGGTCTTTCCACTTAGCTAATGTTTTTCTGCTGTATTGCAATTTAAGTCTTAAAAATTTTTATCGAGAAATCTTGCTTGAGAATGGTATTTAAAGCTGAACTTTTAAAAATGTGAAAGTTTTTTTCCGTAATAAGTTATATTTTAGCGTAATTATTTATACTTTTATCCTTGAATTAAAAAACATCTTTAACAGCTGTAATTTAATTTCTGTTACCTAATATCTTTGAGATCTGTGTTTGAGATCAAAGACATAGTCTGTGACATCAGTCTATGTTTCTATGTTTCTAGAGCCAGTAATGAGGCAGGTAGTTCATGCAGTGTACTGTTTTTGTATAAACAAAACAACAACAAAAAACACCTGTCGGGTAACAGTTCTGAAGTTCAGCTTAGGACTGTGGTATTTAGCCATTTTTTTATGTTTGCTTGCATGCATGTGCATAGCAAACATATTGGCAGTGCGCTGGGCAAAATAAAGGCTGGGGAGATATGTCCTGTAAGCAACCAATGCAGCCTAACCTGCAGGAGGTATAGCCTGTGCACATCCAATCCCGGCAAGGCTGCTGCAGAGACTTCTGATGCTACCTGATGGGCATAAACTTCTCACATATGAAAGGATGAAGCTGCACCTATCACAGTGCGGCTTCATCCTTTCATTGTGTCACCCATCAGACAGTGTCCCCTCCCTCGTCTGCTGCTATTGTGCTGCGTCCCAAGAAGTAAAACATCCCGCCCACTGTTCCTAATACATACCTATCATTTTTATGCCCATGGTATTTTCAGATCATTTATGCAACTATGAGCAGAATATGGCCTTCTGCAGAGGGATTTGTATCGATACTTACAAATTCTTCCGTACTTGGACATAACCTCTAAATCGAATGTCCCACTGTTCATCCTGCTTATTCAGATACAGGGGGATCAGTCCCCACAACACTTGGTCTCATGCTTTTGTAAGGCTATAACAAATATCCCAGTGACAATGATGGAGGGGGTTCAGACGGCTTGGGAAGCTGACTTGATGGTAGAACTCACACTGGAAGACTGGCGTAGGATCTGGCGAAGACAACATAAGATTACGGGCTCATATGGATGGAGAGAATTTGGGTGGAAGGTGACAACACAGTTTGTTTGTACTCCTCAAATTGCAGCTAAATTGTCAGCGGAGGGGGATTCATCTTGTTGGAGACAGTGCGGCTGTGATGTCTCTACACATGCCCACATTTTTGGTCTTGCCCTGTACTTTTAGAATTCTGGCATCAGGTAGATACACTATTCCCTGCCTTCAAGCCTTTAACTCCAGAGATAGCCATTTTACTACATTTGCTGAAACAGGTTACTCAGAAACATCAGGTCTGTTTGATCAGTATTTTATTGACAGCGGCAAAGAAGGTAATAACTAGGTTGTGGCTTTAGCTGACCCCCACCCCAACACTTAACAGCTGGGAAGATTTAGTACATGACATATAAAAAGGAGAGTATGACGGTGACATTATAGGATAGGTCCCCTGCCCTAAAGAACAGATGGAACACCTGGCTTCCTTATATGGCACCCCATAGACCAGATTTAGTCCCATAGTATGGTGGAGGAGAAGGGGTTTTTGGTCCGGCCGGACCATTTCCATCCCGATGAATTAAGAACCCTTTGGAGACCATTTTACTTCCCTACAGGCCCATGGAGGGGTACAGTACTCTACAGGGATTCCACCTTGTATAATGTGGATCTTTTACAGTGCTTCAGCTATCCTCTGTATGATGTCATAGAGAATGTAATCCTGTAAATATTATTGGATGTGAAACACATGTGCACTTACTCACCTTTTGTATGGATATGTTTTGTCAGTGGTACCCTAAAAATACAATAAAGATATAGTTCCAAAAACCCACCCAATGCTGTGATTGATGCCCACCCACCTCCTGGCTGTATCTTCGGTGGCCCAGCCCTGAAACAACAGCAAACAACCCCACCCACTGCTTCCATTGTTCCCACCCACTTCCCGATTGCATCTCCGGTTGCCCCTATCTAAAAACAATCCTGCCTACTGATGCCATTGATTCCTGCCCACCTTCCAATTTTGCCCCTGGTGTCCAGTTCCAAATCAACAAACAAGCCCGCCTGTTGCTGCCACTGCTTCCTGCCCACCTCCTGATTGTGGCTGTGGTACCCCATTCTGAGACAACAAATAACCTGACCCACTACAGCCATTGATTCCAACCCACCTCCCTATCATGTCCCCAGTACACCATCCTGCCATACAAGTAAACCCCTCCTTGCTCCTCTGCTGCTGTCCCACTCTCTGTTCTTGTCCCTGCCACCCCCCCAACAGCCAACAGCCTAAAAAGAAGAAAGAGTCCCTTGTTTTGTCTTGTCCCACATCATATGTTGGCTTCCCCTTGACTCTCTGGACCCCCCACCCAGTTCTGCTCTCAGCACCCACAACTCTACACCCCCACAACACTCCCACCATATCTGTGTGGTACACCACTGAGAAGACCAACACATCCTGCTGCTTCCAGGGCTGAATGAGAAAACATGATATGTTCAGTCAATAGCTTTTTAATGTGTTATGAACTGTTATTCATAACTTTGTCATTTTGTTAACTTTTTTACACCAAATTTTCAACATAGCCTTTGTGGGACCCCAGGTCATAAACAAGGTTAAGTGAAATGTTTCAGACCCCCCAAAAAAAAACCATGTTCTCACAGCCATTACACAAAATCACCTTTTGGACAGGATTTTAAAAATTCCACCTATATTATTCATGAGATAGGGTCATAAAAAGACTGTGCTGAAAATTTGGGGTCAGAATGTTAAAAAACAAAGAAGTTATGGAGGTGCATTTAATTTTTTTCAGCGTTTACTCATAATTTTGTGTTTTTTGCAGATTTTGGCACCAAATGTTCAACATAGCCCTCTTGTTACACCACATCATGAACATGACAGATGTCATTTTTCAGATCCCTTCAAAACATGTATTCACCATCATTCCGCAAATTAATCTTTTGTCCAGATTTCAAAAATTCCATGTCTCTTGATTATAAGTGGGGTCATAAAAAGGCAATGTTGAAGATTTGTGGTCAAAATCTGCAACAATAAAGTTATGCAGAAACGTTGGAAAAATTCAACATTTCTTCATATCACAGTTATTTTTTTCACATTTTGACCGCAATTTTTTGGTATAGTATTTTTAAGATCCCATGTTATGATCAAGACAGGTGGAATTTTCTAAATCCTGCTTGAAAGGTAATTGGGTGTATCGACTGCAAAAACATGTGTCAGAGGGGATTTGAAAAATGATACCTGTCATTTTTATGAATTGGGGTAACACAAGGGCTATGCTGAAAATTTGAAGTCAAAATGTGCAAAAATAATAAAGTTATGAGTAAACACTGGAAAAAAATCAACATTTCTTCATAACTGTATTTTTTTTGTTACATTTTGGCACCAAATGTGGCCCCTTTTGTTACCCGACCTGATGAACATGGCAGGTGTTATTTTATAAATTCCTTCACAAGCATGGTTTTGCAGTCACTCTGCAAAATCACCTTTCAAATGGGATTTAAAAATTACACCTGTCTTGATCATAAGGTGTAGTCATGTAAAGTCTGTGTTGGAAATTTGATCTCAACATGTAAACCTACCCAAAGAAAACTAGTGCAACTGCTTACTATGCCACCGATGTGCGTTTGGGAACGAGTGTGGCCCATCAGGGTCTGGCTGGGGGTTGAGCATGCCATGGACTGCTGTACTTCCTCAGGGAGGGGAAGAGACTGTGCCTGCTGCTTCCCTGCTGACTGGTGGAAGGAAACTGGTTGGCAACACTAGAAGGGAAGTGGTTGCTGCCAGATGCATGTCACGCATGCATGCCACCCCCACGTATACGCGACCGTGTCATTGCATGCCAGTACTAAAGGGGGCAACATCAGGTGACAGGAGGAAAATGCCAGCCTTCCAAGCCACTACCCCACGGCTCTTGCAAAACTGACATGGCTGGCTACCCACAGCATTGTGGTCCTTGGTAGGTGGTGAATAACCTGTAAGTTTGTGAGGAGGTCAGGGGTCAGGCTGGGAAGGTGCTGTCAGATGACACCGGATTGAGAAAGAGCTTTGTGAAACATTAAAAAGCAGGATTCCACTGAAAAAAAGATATTGTGTCTAAGTTATGGTATTCTGGGTAAATAAGGACCCTATTGAAAACGAGCTATTGCTGCTGTTCTAACTTGTAACATTATGCAAGCAAACATGTTTGTCATTGATAAATTTTTTTTGGTGTGTTGGGGAGGGTGTCAGGGTTGGAGAAAACATAACCATGTGTGTCTATAAATGTCTTGGAAAAGGGGATTATTCTGCAGTTAGTTATGTTTTTTCATACAAGGCATTTATTTTATGGATAAGCTTGCCTTTTGGAAACTTGTTTCTTCTACAGATGCTGCTGACAGCAGAAGGAATAATCCATTGTAGTCCAGCGTGTAGTTATTATTAAAATAAAATGAATATATTCCAAAACTACATTAAGCAAAATACAGATAATGGCTTAAATTCAAGTTTCTCAGCCTTTTGAATCAATAAAGTCTTTAACGCACAGATTGGATACTAGAGCCCGGATATTCAGACTGCACCAGGCTGTGGCGCAAGCCTGGGTGCAGTGCAACTTAGCTGCACAGGGGTGTTGACAGGGTGAAATTCAATGGAGCTGAGCCATGGCACAGCAGCATTGAATATCGCACCCTGGCCACCCGCAGTGCACATGGCGCAGTGGCACTGCACCAGCGCAAGTGGCCAGAGTGAAGCAGGGGGATGCGCTAGCGCAAGTTCCATTGTGCTAGGTGCAACAACTGCGATATTCAAAAATGCACATGCAAATGGGGCCATAATGCAAGCAAGGCACAAACCAGGCCATTTGCATGCAGGTGCGCCGATCCCCGGCGACTTGCGCCTGGCGCCCTGCATGCAAGGCACAAACAGGGCCATTTGCATGTCATTATGGCCCCATCTGCATGCAAGTGCGCTGATCCCCGGCGACTTGCGCCTGGCGCCCTGCCAGGCTGCAGCTGTCGGGGCCGACGCCCCCTGCACATCACGGCAAAGTGTCCCACTGCCCAATCGTGGGCATACATTGAAAATTACATTTGTCCAATATCCCTGCTGGTCCAGTGGACCACTTGCAGCTCGATCGTGAGCATAAGTCGAAAACTAAATCTGTCCTATACCCCTGGTGGTCCAGTGGACTGCTTGCAGCCCGATCGCGGGCATAAGTTGAAAACTAAATCCATCCTATATCCCTGGTGGACCAATGGACCACTTGCACCCTGATCGTGGGCATATGCAATAAAAATACTACTCCCATCAGCTGGGGTCCAGCGGTACCCCTCCCCACCAGCCCACTGGGCCCCACCTCCTCACTCCTCCCGGTTAGCGGTGGGGGCAATTCCCCACCCGCTTTTGCCACCCGCTCCGACCGACTACCCTACGGTAGGGCTGTATGTGCATTGGTCTGGCGTGAGCCAATGGGCGTGCAGCCATGCCGTCTACCACTCTCCAGATATGTTCACACATCTGGACTGTGTATGGTACAAGGCTGCATCCATTGGCTCACGCTGGTCGGACCAATGGGTGTACAGCCCTATCAGGAGTTAGTCAGCGAGCCGCAAGCGGGTGGGGAGGTGGGTACCGCTGGACCACCAGGGATATGGGAGTAGTATTTTTACGGCATATGCCCGCAATCTGGCTGCAAGCGGTTCACTGGACCACCAGGGATATAGGACGGATTTAATTTTTGACTTATGCCCGTGATCAGGCTGCAAGCGGTCCACTGGACCACCAGGGATATTGGACAAATGTAATTTTCAACTTATGCCCGCAATCGGGCTGCAAGCGGTCCACTGGACCACCAGGGATATTGGATGAATGTAATTTTCAACTTATGCTCATGACCGGGCTGCAAGCGGTCCAGTGGACCACCAGGGATATTGGACGAATGTAATTTTCAACTTATGCCCATGATCGGGCTGAAAGCGGTCCACTGGACCACCGGGGATATTGGATGAATGTAATTTTCAACTTATGCCTATGATCGGGCTGCAAGTGGGCCACTGGACCACCGGGGATATTGGACGAATGTAATTTTCAACTTATGCCCGCGATCGGGCTGCAAGCGGTCCACTGGACCACCGGGGATATTGGACGGATTTAATTTTCAACTTATGCCCGCAATTGGGCTGCGAGTGGCCCACTGGACCACCAGGGATTTAGGACTTTTATATGTATACGTATGCCCACGATCGGACATGGGGGGGGGCGCCACCAGAAGGTGCAGCCGGAGCTCGGGTGGCCACCCACAGGTGGAAGCTGCTGTGTTGCACCCTGCAATATGATAGCTCACCTATGGGTGACCAGCTCTTGCTCCTTTTTTTCTTTGGCTCACCTGTGTGTAGCACAAGTAGGGGTTGCGCATGCATGGGCTCTGCACATCCCGGGCTGAATATCGGGATGTGCGGGTGTCATGAACGCCCCCTACCTGCGCCACATACATTACCGATCGGCTCTGGTGCATCTGGATTTGTGCCAGGCAAAACCCCCATATGAATATCACGCCAGGGCGCATCAGTGGGTTGCGCATGGTGCAACAGTGTTGCGCCATGCGCAACCCTTCTGAATATCCAGGCCTAGATATTTAAGTCTCCTGCACCTGAGGATATAATGCCAGAACATTTTTATCTGACATTTGTTTTTCGGGTAAGCCCCAAGTGCATCAAATGCCTATTTTCAAGTAGGACCTGAAATTGTACAACATACCAGAAAATAGGAGGAAAATAAGAATACATATAAAAATATGAACTTATAAAAAACATGTACATGGTGAATTTACAAAGCTGTGTGACCTTAGGATTTTCTTAAAAACATTGTATGAATTGTAATTCTCAAAACTAATTGGCAGCACATTCTAGAGATTTATTGAACAGAATAATAAAAGCCAGTGACCAGTGGAGGTCTTGTGAAAAGGTGGTCGGACAGTGCGATTTTGAGAAGCTTTAGTATAATGTTGAGAAGCATTACAATAGTTCCCAATTCGTGCCTAAATGTAAGCTGAACAGGGGACTTTAGGAATCTTCTGAAATTAATAAGAGAGACATACTCAATTTGTTGTTCGAAGAATATCCATCCCAGTTTCTCAGTCATCAGACAGTTCTGTCAATATATGGAGCCCACCATTGCAAAGCAGCAAATTGAGTGTTACAGTGTTTTCACTCTGTTCAAGGATATAACAGGCGCAGAGGCGTATAAGGGCAAGCCATAATCAACCAGAGATAACATGATAGACTGTGCCAGTGTTTTCTGAATAGAGAGACAAACATTTTTTTTAAGCAATAGAGTTGGCCCAGATGGATAAGAACTGATTTAACCAAAGTTTCAATACGAGCTTGAAATGTGAGAGATTGCTCTAAAGTAAATCCTAAGTACTTACATTTATCAACTAGTTTGATGTCCTTACCTGTAAGAGCTCAAATAAGATAAGGAGACTGCAGATGTTTTTGTTGAGTACAAAAGTACATTGATTTAGTTTTCGCCAGATTCAATAAAAAGCCATTTCTTGATTTCCATTTTTTTTCCCTTATATATTTCTCTGCCTACCATCCCTGTTTCTGGTAGCATCGTCCCAGTCCCATAACTGACCTGTCTGGTATACTTATGGGTTAATGACCATTTACACAGAGCCGTGTCAGTGGATAACGAGCCACGCAGGGTTGTGCGGCACCTAGGGGGGATGCTGAGTGAGCCAGGGCATTTTCCTTTGTTTTCTTTCCTCTGCAAGTGATGCACACATGTACGTATTGATGCAGGCGCATACTGCACAAGCGCGCACCCCCTCCCTGTGTCTGCTGGTCCTGCCGGTGCTGCCACCTGGCCTCTTCTAGGTGGCAAGCAAGCTGTGGAACTTAGAGTCCCCCCTTCCCGAGGGAGGAGAGCCATCCTGGGATGCTCAGTCGTCCCTCACTCAGCCAGCCCCTGAGTGACCGTGGTCTGTTCCTGATCTTATATCACCAGTGTGGCTGGAGGTAAGTCGTCAGCACCTCAGTCCTCCACGACACTGGGCCGGCACTTAGTTTCCATTTCTGAACTATATCAGAATCCAATTGCTAGTGTTTACCAATCTCATCCATTCCTAGCCCCTTCTTTAAAGGATGATCTCATCAGTGTACATAACAACACTTGTCTGTGAATCCTGGATATCACTTGGGAGGTTGTTCAAGAAATACTGAATAGAATGAGACCCAGGATAGAGCCCTGGGGTACTCCAATAAATATTTCAGCCAGAGATGATACGGTAGGATTAAGTAAAACTGTCTGCTGTCTACCAGATTAGTAATTTTGACACTAACCCACAGCTGTTTCAGACTGACCAAGATCCCCAAGCCTTGAAAGCGGGCAACCTTGGTGCACCAAATCAAAAGCCTTTGATAAGTCCAGGAATAAGGCATCAACCATGTCCCCACTGTCCAAGGCCCTATGAAGAGAGTCTATAACTTCCAGAATGGCAATCAAGGCGCTATGATTCTCCCTAAAGCCATGCTGGAGTGGTATCAAGGCATTACGGCAGTTCAAACATGTTTTTAGCCGGTCAAAAACAATCCTCTCTAGGACCTTGGACATCAAAGCTAACAGAACGATAATTTGTGGTCAGGGTACAATCCCCAGATTTAAAAATTGTGACCATGGTTGCCCACTTTCAGAGCCGAGGGATCTCCTCAATCTGTACTGAGAAATTAAATAAAACATTCAAAGGTTAGGCCCTCAGTTACGCAGTACTTACACTGTAGTGCAGCATGAGGGTGGTGCTGCACTTCTGAGGTGACGTCTTTCGGATGAGATGTTAAACCGAGGTCCCATCTCCCTGTTCTGGTGGTAGTTCAGGTGGATGTTAAAGATCCCATGGCAATTCTTGAAAAGAGTAGGGGAATTTTTTATTATAATTCAATACAAATCAATAGGAAAAAGCAACTTTGATATATATACAAAAACAGAAAACATTCAGTAATAGTCGAGGAAAAATTTACAGCAAATATCAAAACAAAAGGTAAAGCAGAAAAAAAAACACATTAAAGAAAAAAGAACTCAACCATACTTCATATTTAAATTAAAAAAAAAATCCTCCTACATTTGTACAGAAAAGGTGGAGAAGGAAGATTATTAATCTGTCTAAACTGTCCTACTAGCCAAAAGGACTCATAGGAAATCAGATCTCACCCCACCCAATAATAGAGCACAGAGGTAATCCCCATCTTATTATTCTCAGCAAGACGTACAGCATCTAACTCAGCCTGGAGTTTAAACAAAATATCATTCACTGTAACCTCCTCCCCTTGTAAAAACCGCTGACATCTCACATGCCATTTGAGACATGCCAAGGTAACAAACACAGTACTCTTTTTCCACTGTTGCCATGGCCCTGTAAGCTGACCATATACCAACACTTCATATGTCATACCGGAAAAGCAGGAGGTATTCCAGAATGTGTCTAACTGTGACCAAAAGGATCTTATAAATGAGCATTCAAAAAGTAAATGAGCCATGGTTTCCACCTGTGCAGTACTGTCTGGTGTTTCACAAAATCTGTCTTGGGACAATTTATGTTTATGATTGCCCCGTACATTTAGATTATCATGTCCACAGAGCCACATCGTATCTTGCATTTTCTGGGGAATCCGGGGCTCCAACATGCAACCTAAGAATAAAGAACAGTCTATCAAAGGAGCAACTTTAAAAACTGGATCTTCAAATACCTTTTCTCTTCAATCGTGTTGTAAAACCATTTACGGGGAACACCTACAAACCAGCTAAGGTCTACCTTCCATAGCCTAATATATTTTAAACATATTTGAACGTGTTGAGGCAAGGACTTCTCCCCCCCCATGCCACTTACCCTTCCCCCAAGCTGTAAGAAATTCCATCTCCCACAATCTCATAACCTTGGTTCCTAGGGGCATATACTGGAATAAAAATAATTCCCAAATAAAAAAACTAGGGATTGCGACATGCTCAATTCCCCTTCTTTCCATGCTCTGTACGTATAACATTGCTTTACAGGGTTTAAGCGACTACCCCACAATAAAGTGAAAAACAACCCCATAATTTTGGAGTGCATACTAAACGAAAGGGGAAATATATGGGATATGTACACCAATAAAGGTGCTATAAACTCCCTTTTCAAATAAACCTGTTTCTTTCTCGTCACCTTCTATGCCTTCCATTTTTGAATTTTCCTATATGCTGCATCATAAACACTATTCCAGTTACTCTGGACAACTTCTTGTGACCCAGAGTATACCACTAAAATTTAAATCGTATCTTTTTGTATTGGTATCACAAAATGTGGATCTTTTTGTGCCTTTCCCAATGCCAATGCCTGACTTTTTAGTTTATTTATCCGAATACCCATAACCTGCTGCTGATCTTGAAATATCTGCAGCGCTTGCAACCCTGAGGGTAAATCAGCCACCATTAAAACACAGTCATCCTTATAAGTGGTGACTTTTGCACATGCAGTCCCTGTATTATGCAAAATAGGTGAAAATACCCCTTGTGCCTCCAAATTGCTAAAAATGGGATCCAACCCAAATATATAAAACAAGGGGCTTAGCAGGCAGCCTTGCCGTACCTCATTCTTAATATACATCGGGATTGCAAGATGTTCATTTATCACAGGCCGCACTTGTGCCTCCCGGTACAATAGACATAACATTGCTATAAAACCTTCTGAAATACCATAGCGTGCTAATACATCCCAGAGATAATCATTTTTAACAGCATCAAAAGCAGCCTCCTGATCTACAGTAAATATAGAGCCATCCAGATTCATCAGTAACCCCTGTTCCACTACTTTTTGCAAAAAGATTACATTTTGTGATATACTTCTCTCAGAGATTGCACAGGTCTGCACTTCCAAAATAGTATCTTTAGCCACAGTAGCCAGCCAGGCTGTGAAATTTTCGCCAACATTTTCTAATTAGTCATTAACAGACTTAGAGACTTCCAATTATGAAGATCCCATTGATTTCCTTTTTTATATAGAAAAATAATGATGCCTTCCCTCATACTGGCACCCATCTTCCCTATTGCCATCATTGTTAAATATTCTTCTGTTAATATAGAGGGCAACTAATTAACAAAATCCTTATAAAAGTCATTAGGAATGCCATCACTCCCAGGGGATGTATTAAGGGATAATTTTCCTATAGCAGCCTTGACTTCAAACTCTGTAACGGGTTATGAAGCTCAGACTTCACAGTCTCAGTTACCTGGGGAAAAGTCAACTGATCCGGAAAGTCATCCTGACTCTGTAACCCTTTTACCTGAACTCTGTCATGAATATATTGCTGTACCACCTGTTGCATGGAATCGTGATCAGAAACTAAATCACCATCAACCTGTTATAATGAGGTCATAATCCTCTCTCCTACCCTATCAGCTGGACTAGCATATGGATTTACTTGTGCTTTTGGCCCAGGAACACTACATTTCTGATTAAATGCCTTAATATGTTCCTGTGCCTGATGATAAGCATACATCTGGGCTTTGATTTCCACAATCTGACTTGTGAGATTCACCCCAGACTCTCTCATCTGCGTTACCAATTTCAAAAACGTGCCCCTAAGTCACAAATACTGTATGTATTTCTATTTGGCTTCTTGAATTAATAAAGTGTTGAGATCCCGTTTCATGTTCTCCCACCAGTCTGTGGAGCTATCATACAAAAATCTAACCACAAGTCAAGATTCTAATAAAATCAAAATGTCTCGATGGTGAGAATCTATTTGCAATATAGAGGTGTTCATTTTCCAGTATCCCCTACTCATGGAGACATTGCGTCTCTACCCTAGCACAATTTTCACAGCAAAATGGTCAGAGGTTTCAACAGGAATCACTGAGACCGATGAACCAGTTGTTCTTTCTGACAGAAACCAGAAGTCTATTCTGGTAGACAAAGTACCTTTCTAGGGACATGGATATGTTGTTCATCCACACTTATTGGCAGGTTCCTTGCCGCTTTAAATCTTGCCGGAAGGTCTTCAAGCTGGCTCCTCCCACCCACCCGGGTGGTAAAACTCTTGGCTCCGCCCCATGACGCCAGATCTTCCTTACCGCTTGGAAGCTCAGGTTCCCTCCTTAGCGCTCTGCGTTTCGACTGGTTCCTGGAAATTTCGGTCTTCAAAATCAATTAAAAGTTTTTCTGAAACTTCAATCTTCTTCCTCGCTGTGGTGATAGCTCATTCCCTTTCTGGCCCCGGGAGGCGCCCGGTTTATTCCTCCAGGAGAGACCCGCACTCCATGTGCGTTTTCTGCATTGACCTGGATCATGATCCTCAGCTTTGCGAGTTTTGTTGAGCTCTTTCAGCCAGCTCTCTGGAGGACGGTGCGGCCCGTTTGGGGCTCGGACATCCAGTAGTTTTTCCCGCTCCGGAAAATCCCTCAGATCGTCGGGCATCCGCTTTGGCTGTTTCTGAGCAGCTTGATTCCACCTCCCTCTTCCTCGGTTGTGGCTCTTATCCCGCTGTCCTTGGGTTCTACTCATGCAGCTTCATTCAAGGAGCTTCGTCAGTCCCTTTCCTCGAAGGGAGAGGGACCCCGGGGACCCCTCGGCCCAATTCCGGGTGCACGAAGCGAGGGTCCCTCGTTGGCCCGGTGGGAGGCGGAAAAGTCCCCCTCCCGTGGGCGATTCTCGGCCCGGTCGAGGATCTGACTTCGGCCTCTGGCCTCACGGTGTCCCGTCAGGTCAGTGCTAGGACCCCGTCGACGTGGCCGAGCCCCTCGGCACGTCATCTGGGCTGTCTCCTGCTAGTGCCGCAATCCCTTCGCCGGTTTCCCCGGTGGGGGCTGAGGTTCTGCCGGTACCTTTGGGTCGACAGTCCTCGGCCAAATTCTCCGAGCCGAAGGAGGAGCGGGCGCGCTTCGCTCCCTCCCCAGCCCGCCCTCGGTCTCCCTGAGGATTCGGGTCTCGGTCCTCCTCTCGGTCTAGCCGCTCACGCCGACCCGACGTTCTCGGTCGGGGCACCAAGTCAAGTGGCTTTGCCGTTCTTCCTCATCCCCCTCCTCGGATGAGGAGTGGCTTCGATGCCGTTGGCATCGACATTACGAGGAACTTATGTGGCGGCAGCTGCTGTTGTCTGGAAGTCAATCTCGACCTGATTCATTCTCCGGCTAGTAGCAGCCGCCACCGGTCGGCCGACACAGCCGCTCGGGGCAATCGAGGCCCTCTTCGGGGCGGTTGCTCGTCTGATCCTCGCTGCCCTCCGCCCTCGGCCAGACCAGACGGGCCATGATCTGTTCCGCAGGTTACTCGGTCCCCTCACTCCCGCCCGCCCTCGGCGGATGAAGAGTGACTCAGGCCTGCAGCAGCTTTTCGCAGACTCAGAGCCTGACATCGGCTCCGTTATGTTTCCTAGCAGGGAGGACCCATGGTCTTCCGTGGAACATTCTGTGGATGACAGCCCATCGTCCTCTTTGGGTCTGCTCCAGCTCATCTCGGAATTCACCGGGATGCAGCTCGAGCCCATTCCAAATGGGCACCTTACCCCCTTACAGAGATTCTGGACCGAAGGGGCTCTCCCTCGGAGGCCTTCCCGGTGGCTGAGGCTGTCGTGGGCCCAGCCTTGGAGCTCTGGCGGCGGCCTACTTCCTGCCCTGCACCTTCGGCCAGGGTGGCCAGGAAGTACCCTGTCCCTGTCGGTTCTCTGCCCGGTTTCTCGGAGCACCCCTCGGCTAAAGGGTAGTCACCGACAATGTTTTCCAATGTTTTGGAAATGCTAGGGATGTGGATAGGCCCCCTGACAAAGAGTCCAGAAGGATGGACTACGTCGGGCGCAAGGTTTACGCCGTGTCCTCCCTAGGCCTCCGTTAGGCCAGCTCGGCGGCACTGATGGCACACTGTTCCCGTGCTCTTTTGGGCTCTCTGGACGAGGTCCTTCCTCATCTCCCAGCCGACCTGCGGACCACGGTCCGGCGGGTTCGGGACCAGGGTAGGGCGGTGGCGAAACAGCAGCTTCAGTCGGCTCTGGATCTGGGCAACTCCTGTGCCAGATCGGTGGTGGCCGCAGTGGCCATGCACTGCAGGGTGTGGCTGAGGTTATCCTCCTTCTCCTTGGAAACCCAGCATGAGTTGGCAGACATCCCCTTCTTGGGGACTGACCTCTTCGGCCCTGGAGTGGAGGGACATATCCAGGGGCCCAAGAAGTCCGATGCCACTCTGGACTTGGTCACTCCCGCCCGGAGGGACAAGGGCGACCCTCAGCCCTTGCATAAGCCCCTTGGTCCCCTGACCCCTGCGGCTCGACCGGCCCAGCTCGAGGGCCAGCAGGCATGCACTGGGCGGCCTGTTGCCAGACCAGCGTCTTCCTCCAAAAGGAAGCAGGGAAGTAGGAGTCCGAGAGCCCCCTCGGCCTCTTGCTCCGCCAAGCCTGCTCAGTGACGGGCTAAGGGGAGCTGTCCCCAGCCCCGTCGCCCCTGCCCCGGTATTCCCCATGGGGGGACGGCTCTGCACCTCTTCCTCTTGGGTGGTGCTAGGGTAAGCCCTGTCGCGGGTTGCGAACAGGTTTCCCCTTCTGAGCCATTACCCCACGGGGATCTTGGGTCCACAGACTCTTCGTCGGACTGCTGAGCCGACTTGCCTGGCCCTCTAATTAGAGGTGGTCAGGAAGGTGGTGGGCCCTCCTTCTGACCCTGGGTTCGTGTCCAGGTATTCCTGGCCTGAAACAGACGAGGGGCTTGCGCCCATCCTTCGGCACGCCGGATGGTCCCTCTGCTGATCTCCCATCCTCAGATCGAGGCGTGCAGCTTCCTTCTGGGCCTCCAGGATGTACTTTCTCCTCGTTCTGTCCGTTCTTGGGAGACCCCTCCCTTTCCTAGGCGAGAGGTCTCCTCACGAGTTCCTGGCCAGGCTCTTCGTTCTCTGCTTCGCAGTTTCTGCGGCTTCAAAGGGTCCAGGCATAACCCCACCCAGATGGTGGCCTGATTAAAACCTTCCAGGCTTAGACTGATCTCCCTTACTGGAGCCACGTTGGAACTCGTGCCTTAGCAGGTGAGGCTTCTCTGGGACTAGGCTCGACTCTTGAGTCCGAGCTCGGCTCTGGGCAGACAGGGCTGAGGTTCTTCCTCCCTTACCCAGTCAGGTTTGGCCGGGTAATTGTGCCCTGCCGGGACCTCCTGCACCTCCTGGGCTCACGGCGGCTGAGTTCCCCTAGTGGGACGGGCCAGACAGTGGTCACAGTGCTGCGTTCCTCGGACCAGTTCGTGACTACAGCCCAGGAGTTAGGGGAACGCTCCTCATCGGACCATTCCAGCTCCTGCAGGAGAACATCCTGTTCGTCCCCCCTGAGTCGATGGTCTTCTCCTACCGATGCTTCTCAGATGGGTGGGGGTGCCCATCTAGGGAAATACAGAGTGCTTCGCCTCTGGTCCTCTCGGGAGTCCCGATGTCCTCCCTACCTGCTGGAGCTCCAAGCGGTCCGCTTAGCGTGCACCGCTCGCTCCGTTTGTGCGGGGTCTAGTGGTTTTAGTCCATGCAGATAGCACCACAACCATGTGCTACCTACCCTGCCAGGTTCGGTCGAACCCCTTGCCTCTGCGTAAGGAGGTTCTCTGCACTGGGTTTTTCATGCAGTCGGAGGCGGGTTCCCAGCCTTCTGATGGCGGGAGCCTCCAATTCCCCGGCTACTGCCCTAAGCCAGACATAGGCTGCGCCTCACGAGTGGTCTTCCCTGCCGGAGGTAGCACAGGATCTTCTCCCTCCTCCCTCCAGGGAAAATACGAGGCCAAGACTGTTTTATGTCCGCCCCCTCAGCAAGGTCTGCTGTAGGGGATGCCGTCTGGGCCACGGACCCCGGGCCCTTCCGCGCCTCTCCCCCATTTCCCTTGACCTACGGGCAAGGTGAGGAGGGACTTGGAGCAGATGATGCTGGTAGCCCCAGACTGGATTGCCAGCTCTGGTATCCAGCTCTCCTCAGTCTCAGCCACAAGCTCCCGAGGCAGCTTCTAGTCCACCCGGTCTTGATCTCTTTTTCAGGGGAAGGTTTTCCATCTGGACCTTCAATCCCTACACCTGTAGTCCTGGTCCCTGTGCGGCTAGGGGCCAGGCCTAGGGTCCTTCGGCAAGGTCCTCGACGTTTCGAGGCGTCCTGCCAGGAGTCGGCCAAAATGCTCGCCCTCATTGGAAGAGTTCTCCATTGGATGATGGGATAGGACCTGGCCCTCTCCCGTCTGTGGGCGAGCGTTTCGGACCATCTGCGTCCGTTCTTTGAAATAGGGCTCCGGCCGATGACCCTCTGGGTGCTTCTGTTGGTCATCCCTGTCTTCCGGGCGCGGGCTGGAAGGCAGTCGGTGGCGCAGAAAAGGTGGTCTGGCACTTTTCTAGGCCTTGATCACATCTCCCCTTTGGGGGAGAGTATCCCCATTCTGTGGGATCTTCGCTGGTATGGGCTTAGCTCACGGGCAAGCCATTGAAACCGTTGCACAGGTGCGAGTTCCCCACCTGTTGTGGAAGAACACCTTCTTGGGGCCACCCTGCCATCCAGAAGGGGGGGGGGAAAGTTCCAGGCGCTCCTTGAATCTCCTTATCTGGACTTCCACAGGGACAAGGTTGTCCTCGCCCCACCCAAGTCCTTCCGAGGCGGTGGTGGAGTCTTCCCTAAGGGGTATTGCCTCTGCCGGGGTTCATCCCCATTCACACCTCGGAGGCCGTATATGGGTTCCATGGGACCCCATTAGCGCTCACCTACCGGCGTAGGGTTGAAGTTCGAGGAGAGGTTGCAGCTGTTTGTCATCTACGCTGAAGCCGCATCTGGCAGACCTGCAGCCAAGCGGATGACGAGCGGGTGGGTCATCCTGCATAGGTCTCCGCTATAGGTGGGCGGGCATGGAGCCTCCCAGAGGGATAAGTGCTCATTTTACCTGTCCTTCCGCTGCATTGGTGGCTGCTTCCGAGGATACTCCGGTCCAGGATATCTGCAGGGCTTCCGCCCGGAAGCAGGCTTTTCCGTTCCCCTTCCACGTCGACCTTGGGTCACGCCGGGATGCTGGTCGGGGCCTCGGTTCTCCAGTCTTTATACCTAAGTTGGGGGTGTGCGCCTTGCCTCCCTCCTCCCAGAGAACTGCTAGGAGTCTGCCAATAAGTGTGGATGAACAACATATCCATGTCCCTAGAAATACAGGTTACTCACCTGTAACAGGAGTTCTAGGAATGGTATATGTTGTTCATCCTGACTCCTACCTCCCGGCTTGACGCACAACCTGGCTTCCAGCGGGCTAGATCTGGCGTCATGGGGCGGAGCCAAGAGTTTTACCACCCAGGTGGGTGGGAGGAGCCAGCTTGAAGACCTTCCGGCAAGATTTAAAGCGGCAAGGAACTTGCCAATAAGTGTGGATGAACAACATATACCATTCCTAGAACTCCTGTTACAGGTGAGTAACCTGTATTTATCGAACGTATGGGTGGGAACCTCACCTAAAATGTCATACACGTCCTTAAGGCAATTTCTATCTAAAATACCCTGCAACAGGTTGGTATCAAAATGCACTTTTCCCACTTCTCTACCCCAATCTCTACTGGACAATCCACAGTTAAAGTCTCTGCCCCACAAGAGTACCTTTGAGGTGTCTAAAAAAGGCTCTATCTGTCTTAACAAGGCAGTTCTATCAGCTTTTGACTGGGGAGCATAAATATTAATAAGTCTGTAGGTGGACTCGGTGATTACAACATCTGTTAACAACACTGCAAGGAATAACATCAATAACTTTCAACACAGTTGCAGGACAACCAGAAAACAATATAACCAATCCAGAACATAAATCCTCTTCTATTGACCAAACAGAAGGCCGCTAATGCCACTCAGACTGAGCTCATGCTATTTCTGAAAGCGTATGCAGTTTGGTGTTCTGCAAGAATTTAACATTCCCTTGTTCCATCTGCAATTTTGCAAAGGTGACCTGTCTCTTTGCAGCTGTCATGATGCTATTAACATTTAATGTTAGTAATGTGAGATCCATTAACAAAAAAGAAAACAAGTTTAGCAATCGTAAGAATTATTTACAGAGAATACTTTTTTTCTTCTGCTTTTTTGCTTTAGGTTTCACCTCAAGAGCAACTTCCCCAACCACCTCGGTCTGAGAGGAGGCTATAGAGGATACCTCAGAACAACCATCTGATTCAACTGACTCCAGATACATTAATACCTTATAGGCATTCTGAGTAGGCAAGGGATTTATTTCAGTAGTCAGGATAGGTACAGTAGGCTGTGACACTGCCTTTGACCTAGTTATCCTCTGAAGGGGGGGATCAGGCACGGGAGCTGGAGGGGGCAGATGTAAATCAGAGGGGGCGGCAACTGGCTGCTGAACAGGGCATTCTTCAGATGCCGTTGTACTGACTCCTTTGGGATTCAAAACCTCCTGGGGGGCTGGAACAGCAATTTGCTCCACGACCTCTGGGGGGCCTCCCATTGCTGTGACAGAGGAAAGATCAATAGAAGAGGAGGCAAAGGCATGGGATACCTCTGAGGAGGGGGGGTTCAGTGCCTGAATTTCCCCCAGATCTGGGTCTAATAGCTCTCTGAGGTCGAGGATCAGAGGGAACAGTTTGAGACATTAACTCTGTAAATCTCATATGCTCCTTCTGAGCTATAGCCACATACACATCCTGTTCTGCCCGTACTGCTTTATCGAAACTACTATGAGATGCCCAGGCACATGTGCTAAAGGAATGCGAATGTTCATCACACAAATTACACCTAACTGGCCTAGTGCAATGCAAACCACCATGTCCTAAATCTCCACATAAGCCACATTTTAACCTGGTACACACATTACTAAGATCACCCACATCCCCATAACGATAGCAGGAGCGAGGCTGCCCTGGATAAAAAAGCATCCCTCTATCCCGCCCAAAACAAACAGTTCGGAAGGTGCTTCATCTCACCATTTTCCTGTTTCATTGTTACTTTATAGTGCCATCTGACCGTCCAAAGGTGTTCCTCATCAAGAATGGGCTCAGGGTAGCCATCCACAGTACAATGCTTCTTTAAGCGACAGGTGATGTCAGCAACATTAACTCCTTAGCTCCGGAATAAGACAGTAATTCGTTTGAAGGATAGTTTTGTAAGTGGGATTGCCAAAAAAAGGCTTCCATAGGGCATATGTTTAAGTAACTGATATTGCTTTCAAAAATGTTCAGGGCCTGCAGGGTGCTTAAAGCCGATATCGTAAATCGTGTCGCCAGGCATATGAATGAGGGCATAGATTTCATAAGCATAGTACTTCATACTATTTTTTAATAGAGCTCTGCCTATGAATAAGCTGTCTGGAATATCCTCCATATTCCCCCAATACCTCAGGTACCCTGCATTTCTGTGGGCTGCAGGCTCACAGGCCAATTTCACTGTCTGGGGGTGGGGAGACATTCCCTAACATTTGTGGTCCACACATTGGCCCTATGTCCACCCTCCCACTCGGTGGGCATTTAGATTTGCCTCCTCCAAGTCTTCTAAGGGTGGTGGGACAGTATGTTGTGTTGTTTCTGTACCCTCTCCCTCTAGGCCTTCATTACACTTTTGGTAAGGCTCCTGGAGATTCACCTTCCCCTTTTAACACCATAATATCCATCACTAATCCCTGAGAATGCACAGTAACCTGTTGTGACTCAGTAAACACAGGAGGCCCTGTAGGTTGGCGGGGAGAATAGATGTAGTGATGCTCTCCCCTTCTTCTGATTCAGGGGAGATCACAATAACAGTAGTTTTAGGCATGGCATCCCCCCCTCAAATGCCATAGGGAGGTTTGCATCCAACCCTGCTCTAGTCTTCATCCACATAGCTCCTTACAATGCAGTTTGAACCCACTCTGGGGACTGCAGGCACATCCATCACAGACCCCAGTCATACAGTAGAAGATGTAGGAGCCTCTAAAGGCATCAGTTCCTTAACACTCTGTCTGCCCTTTTTCCAGTTTTTATTTGCCATAACTTTAGCAGCTGCAGCCTTTTTGCCCAGGCTGCCATTTGATAAAAAAAACATGGTTTTAGATGGCAGAGGAGGAATGAGCTCCCCCAGCATTTCCTCTTTGGAAGCCAGAGTACTGCATAGCAGTACATTACTATGGGCAGCAGAAGAGCCTACTCCCTGTCCAGTAAATACAGCCTGTGACATTTTTGATTCTAGTGTGCTCCCATCCGGGGCCTCAGCACTCAGAGAGCAATTTACCTGAAGCTCCGGAGAGCAAACTGTGAGATCCCTTTGGTCAGTATTCAGCTCTGATTCCTCTTTTCTTCCTAAAACGCCAATAGCTCGGTCACCCAACCTAGACTTCAGCCATCCCTCATCGTCCATCTCCAAAACTGTCCCTCGTCACCTCAGCTCCTGCTGTAGTTGGTTCCATCATTCTGCAAACCTCTATTCCTCCTTGTACAGCAATTGTAGCATTGCAGGGGGCATCATCATCGCACTATCCACCCCTTCTACTGCAGCCATCAATTGACCATCACTTTCAACCGCTTTTCCAGCCGAAACGTCCTGCTCAATTTCCATCGGTAAGCCTGATGAATCCATTGCAGCTGTAACATCAGTAGGGGCCTCTAAGCATACTGAGACTGAGGAGGAGACCCGCTCCTTAGTCCCACACATGTTCTGCTCCTCCATCAGCCGGGACCGACTGGCTACACCGCACCAGTCACAGCACTCCCTACCACAGAGTAGGGGACTTTTTTAGTAAACAAACTATATAATTCATTAATAAACACCACACATTACATATTGATAACTGTTAATACATACATCCAGAAAAACACTTATAATAGGCAGGATGAATTAATTCTTTTAACATGCACTATACTTTACTAGATTGCACACTATTGCGCCCCCAATGCTGTCTTCACCATATTTCCCTTAATTACTCGTTCTTTGTACCTATTTTGTCCACTCTTATTCATCAAGTTTCCATTTCTTCAAATGCCCTTATTTTGGAATTGTTCTTCCCCTTTCTCTCATAAAGGCTAGATACTTATATTTACTTCTTTATTAACAATTAATCCCACTACCCCCTTAAACCTTCTCCTTATGCCCAGTGGAACTATCCAGTAATGTTTCTTTGTCCATGCTGTGGGGCAGTTCCTTTAGTGCAAAAACAATTTAACCTATATTACTATAGTATCCCAATGTCTCCACCATACCCTTGTAACTTGCTGTGGAAGGGGTACATTTTCCTTACTCCATACCCTTTTTATCTCCTTTGTGCACCACTCTATAACCCCTTGTTGCATCATCTTTTTTTTGCTGCATCACGAATTGGCATCTATTTTGCCATAAAACCCATTTAATAATTACAAAAATCACAAAAAGCATGCCTTTATGGAATCCTTTCCAAACCCTTCCATACTGCCCAAAGATTAACATTTCATATGTTAATGATCTAAACTGGGTTACCCCCCCAGACGTCTGCCAGCTGTCCCCAAAACCCGTCCATGTAAGGGCAGTTGAAATACAGGTATCTCATGGACTCTATTATGTCCTCACATCCTGATCTTACACAGTATCTTTATATCATTTCTTTGTGATGATGATTTCCTCCAATGTTTAAACAGCCATGGCAGCATAGCCTTAGGGTATCCCACAGTTTAGGTGGGACCCTTGCCTCGGCCAATTGTTACCTCATTGGTCTGTATCCCATCTGGAAGACTAAGACATGACGTGCCCTGAAATTCAGTCTGCAACACTTGGTTATACATTTCTTTCCTAGACATATATCTAATATTGTATGGGTTGAAAATTAATGAACAGAAAACACAAGTAATGATTTTTGTAGAAGTAAACAACATTGGAGAATTAACGGGAAGAAGTGAAAGATTGTTCAACATTATGATTATTTAGGCTTGACAATATCTTCCAATGGAAAGTGGTTAAAACATAAACAAAAGCTCAATATAAAATTAAAACAAACAGCAGGAGCCTTACAAAAATGTAACTATAAATATGGGGGAAATACTATATTACCTTTATTAAGAGCAATAAAAGCAAAATATTTTCCACAAATAACATAGAGTGAAATTTGGAGTTTGGATAAAAAAGAATCTACAGAAGTCCCAGTAAATAACTTTATAAAAATGTAATGGGTCTTGGGCCATCTGCTCCAAATGTATTAGTGAGAGCGGAACTTGGAATGGTTACATCAAAATCTAGGTTGAAACATCATTGTATTATTGACACATCTTGCAAATGTTAGACTTGATTTTTCCCCCTGTATTATGTTGCCTTTTGTATTCATGTTTAATGTTGCACTGTACTTTGGGTCCACTTGATAATGGGCATTTTATGCCCTTGGGGATTATCTGATCAATACATTTTTATTAAAAATAAATAAAATTAATGTATAAGTTTTAGTGGGACAGAAGCTGGCACATTTATTTTCCTTAAAGTAACATACAAATGTGAAGTTTAGTGGGATAGAAGCTGCCATTTATTGCTGTTAAAGTAACATATAAATGTAAAGTTTAGTGGGACAGAAACTAGCATTTATTACTATTAAAGTAATATATATGTGAAAGTTCAGTGGGGCAGAAGCTCACACATTTATTGCCATTAAAGTAACGCTTAGATATAAAATGTAATGGAACAGCAGTCAGCATATTTACTGTTATTAAAGCAACATATAAATGTAAAGTTTAGTAGGACAGTCAGTAGTCAGCACATTTACTAGTCATTTACAGTAAGTATCACTTAAATGTAAGGAATGCAAGAAAGGAAGATAATTTGATGTGATATACTGTAGCACCTTTCATACAAACTGCATGCCAAAGCACTTTACAATCCAGAATGGAAGGGGAGAAAATGTTGCTGCCATTTCAGTTCATAGGGAGATTCACAGAGCACAGAAATCAATCAGAAAGAGAATGGTATGTGAGATGTTCAGCACAGGACTATTAAATGACTTGCTCAAAATCACACAATTAGTATTTAGCAGTTATGGGGTTCAAACCCATGTTTCTGGGTTCACAACTCCCTGCTCTAACTAACCGCTAGGCTAAGCTGCCTCGTGTAAATTTCAAAGGCTGACCTTATATGCTGGTGCTAAGCATTTCTTACCAGTTGGGAGACTTGACATCATGCACTGAGCCTGATATCCTAGGCAGGCCCGTAGAGGCTTAGCACAGTTTCCAAGAGACATCTAGCACCTCTGGGGAGGATTAGCATCAACCACTGTTACATGGCTTCTCCTGCTGGCACAAAGGAGGGGATTCTCATACTGTAGTTTGTAAAACAGATAGGCAAAATTCTGCATCCCGATTGGTCAGGACACATGCATGGTGAGACCACTGTGCATGGCAAAAAAGCAAGTTCTACTAACCAGGACATTGTAGTCAAAGAAGTCAAGATGCCAGGGCTGGAATTTCAAAAACACTGAAGCAGTTGCCATTTTTTCCTTCTGTTAAACTCAGTAATACTTACCGGCACTACTGCTGCTTTCTTTTACTGCCTGCTCACTCACAGATCTCCCAACCCAATCTGTCTTCAATACAGTCTTTTTTTTTGGTGTATTCTTAGTGTCTTCTGTTTAACTGGCAAGGCTGTTCCCTCTCATCTGCCCTCCCTCACTAATTCATGTACTCAGCTGACTGTGGGTAGTCTCAGAACAAGCACTTTTAAATAAAAAAGTTTGAATTCTCACACACTACTTATTCATCCTAGATAACATGAATCTGCAATATTTGTTTAAACTATGACCTTCCCATTGCCACATTGCATGTTCCCTCTCTCCATGCCCTCTCTCACTCTCCATTCTCATACCTACCTACTCACTCGCTCTCTCTAACTTCCATCGTCATCGCAAACTACAGTACTTATGAAAATATTATCACAAACCACCACTAAAACCAGCAATGCACTACAACTGCTGCTTGTTTCCTATGCAGAGCATCACTCTGTGTGTGTGTGAGGGGCCATGTGAACTGTGCCTGGCATCAGGGGAAGGGGATGGGAGAAAAAAATAGAAAAAAAACCCACATGTTCTCCTTGTCTCCATGAATTATGGCTGGCAGTACTCTTAGGCTCTATACAGTGTGGATCCCCACACGGCTTGATGGTGGAGGGAGCAGCAGATGGGTCTGGGAGGTCTCCAGGTTGGAAGCCTGAAATCAGGAGTAGACAAAAAACTGTATGAAAAAAAAAAAAGAAAATGCCAAGTGGCCACCATCGGTGTCTGCCGTGGGGTCTTCTGCTTGCTGTACACAGGCTTTCACTGGGGAACCCTGCAGGTGTCATCATCAGGTGGTCATGCTGTTGCCTTCATGTGAAAAATGCAATTTGTTAGAGTTTTTCAGTGAAGCATCACCACAAACATTCATAGTCGCCCTCCCAGTTCAGGTCACTTCTGAATCCCTGTAGGGCAAGCCTGAGGCCACTTTATTGGTCTCTGTCACCAGCTTGACCATTGCTCAGATGCTAAGATCAGGCAGAGACTCTGGCTGTCCTGATGCTTGGGGCATGCAGCCCATTCTCTGTGCATTGTTGGCAAGCACTTTCTAAGTTGACTACACAGTATGGGACTGTCAGCGCTAGCACTATTGTTTTGTCTGCTGTTTCTGAGTTATTCATTAAATTTTGCCATGCCTGCCATTGATAATACTCTGTAAGTTCATCCATTCTTGTTGCTTCCATTGACACTGACTGAGGTGCTTCTAGGACTGCCTCTGTGCTGCCTTACCACTGCCTCAGCACCCCCAGTTCCAAAAGGGATGGACTACAGGAAATGGCATGTCTCATAATCAATTCTCCAAGTGCAGTCAGCACCAGGATACCAAGACAGTGAAAATAGTTGTAGGGTGGTAGGGACACAAGAACAATATTCATCCAAAAATCTTGTTTCACAAGTGTTTATTTCACCCTAATTCAGCAATAATGGCAACATTTTGCCAAACATTCACTGGCTACATCAGCAGTCCACATAAACATAGAAACCTAGCATTTGACATCAGATAAGGACCACTTGGCCCACCTAGTATCATTATTTGTTTCCCTACCTATACTTTCACCGCAGGCCCTACTAGATCTCCAACTCCCTCCCCTATCACTCCCGGTAAGATTCCCTTGTTCCTATCCCATGCACGATTGAAGTCCATCAGTTTTCATCCCCACCACCTCCACTGGAAGGCTGTTCCAGGCATCCACCACTCTTTCACTGAAGAAGTACTTCCTCGCATCTCTCTTGAATGTACCCCCTTCCAGCTTCATTGTATGTCCTCTCATTCTAGTGCATCTTTTCCTCTGAGAAATACTCTCCTGCTGTACCTTATTTACCCCCGTGAGTTATTCATAGGTCTCTATCATATCCCCACCTCACTCACTCTTCTCTCTTCCGGGGTGTCCATATTGAGCTCCTTCAGCCTCTGCTCTCCTCATAGGGCTTCTGATGCAGATCCTGCAACATTTTTGTTTGTTTTTATTTAAGGTTATAACCATTGAGCATGAGCTCATTTACATTGGTGACCTATACAGATACAAATAAAAATACATACAACCGTACACAAATATAAAAACATATACAATTTACAAGTTTAAAAAAACACTTACTCAAAAAATTAACAGTTTTTAGAGAGGATATTAAACAGTATTTCAAAACTGAAACTGATGGCTGGCCCGCCGGTGCAGCAGTAGCGCTACCGCTTATGATGCCGACGACCCCCTTCCAGCTCATCTGCAACCTACAACCTACAGGAGAGACAGGGAGGGAAGAAGAGTGGGTGGAGTAGCTCTGTATGTAAGGGAAGGGATAAAAGCAAGTGAACAAAAGAGTAAACAGGGAGGAGAGGAGGCACTGTGGGTCACCTTAGAGACTGGAAATGGCACCACAGTCCGCACAGGGGTTGTATACAGACCCCCATGTCAGGGGGAAGGAATGGACAAGGATATGACAGAAGGCATACTTAGGATGGCAGAGAAAGGGGAGATACTGTTGATGGGGGACCTTAATATGCCAGATGTTAACTGGAGCACCTTTGCTGCAGCCACATCCAAAAGCAGGGCCATTCTCGATGCCCTTCAGGTGGCATGCCTCAGACAGCTAGTTTTGGAACCTACATGTGAGGGAGCAATCTTAGACCTTGTACTCTCAAATGGGGACAGTGAGAGGATCTCGGATCTAGAAGTGGGTAGCCATTTGGGAACAAGTGACCACCAAACAGTGTGGTTCACAATTAACTCAGCTACAGAGTCAAGCCATACAAAAGTGAGGGTTCTGGACTTCAGGAGGGCTGACTTTGGCTAGATGGGAGAGTGCCTTAGAAAAGCACTAGCAAACAGGCTAGAAGGAGGGGTGGAGCAACAATGGGGAAATATCAAAACTGCCATCACAGAGGCAGCAAGCCTTTGTGTGAAGCAAATAAACAAATCCAAATGAAAGAAAAAGCCACTATGGTTCTCAAAAGACCTGGCGGTGAAGGTTAGGGAGAAAAAGATAGCATTTAGGAAGTATAAGGAACCACAGAAGGAGCAGGACAGAGAACTGTACCAGTTAAGGCAGAAGGAAGCAGGGAGGGTAGTCAGAATAGCAAAGGCTCAAACTGAGGAAAAGATAGCCAACTCGGTTAAGAAGGGGGATAAAAACTTTTATAGGTATATCGGGGAGCGTAGAAAGACAAAGGGAGGGATAGTGAGGCTGAATAGAATGGACGTTGGGTGGACAGAGAGGGACAGTAAAAAAGCAGGGATACTGAATGAATACTTCTGTTCAGTATTCACAAAAGAGGAGGTGGGGGAGGTGCCTAATCCACAGAAGCACTCTGGGTGGGTGGGGTCAATCCCAGTCCTTTCACAAAAGAAAGGGTTCTGAAAGAACTCCTAAAACTGAAGGTGGATAAAGCAATGGGGCATGATGGAATTCACCCCAGAATTCTAAAAGAATTAAGCAGAGAACTAGTGACACCACTGACTACCCTTTTTAATAAATCATGGGAAGATGCTGTGGTACCTGAGGACTGGAGGAAGGCAGATGTGATTCCCCTTCACAACAGTGGGACCAAGACAGAGGCAGGAAACTACAGACCTGTCAGTTTGACCTCTGTGGTAGGGAAAGTGGTGGAATCACTTCTGAAGGAAAGAACTGTTGAGTACCTAGAGGCCAGTGGGGCACAGGACCCAAGGCAGCATGGGTTCTGGCAGGAAGGTCATGTCAGGCAGATCTAATTGATTTCTTTGACTGGGTGACCAAAGTAGTAGACCAGGAGGGGCTGTGGACGTGGCCTACCTAGACTTTAGCAAGGCATTTGACACAGTCCCACACAAAAGATTAATAGTCAAATTAACCAGCCTGGAAGTGGGTCCCAGGGTGGTAGCCTGGGTAAAACATTGGCTGGACAACAGGGCACAGAAGGTAATTGTAAATGGAGTCCACTCTGAAGAAAGAGGGGTTACTAGTGGGGTACTGCAGGGTTCAGTACTGGGCCCAGTGTTTTTTAATGTCTTTATAAGTGACATTGTAGAGGGACTGGAAGGAAAAGTATGCCTCTTTACAGATGACACAAAGATCTGCAACAGGGTTGATACACAAGGAGGCGTGGAAAGGATGAGAAGGGACTTGGTAAGGTTGGAGGAATAGTCAGAAGTATGGCAGCTTGGATTCAATGCAAAGAAGTGCAAAATAATGCATCTGGGAAACAAAAAGCCTGGGGAAGATTACACAATGGGGGGGAAGTAGTAACAACAACAAAAATGGAAAGGGACATGGGGGTAATCCTATCAGATGACCTTAAGGTTGGCAAGCAATGTGAGAAGGCAGTAGGGAGGGCTGGGGGGATGGATACTGGGATGTATAGGGAGAGGCATCACCAGCAGAAAACAGGAAGTTGTTATTCCCCTGTACAGACAGTTGGTGAGACCCCATCTGGAGTACTGTGTCCAGTTCTGGAGACCCCATCTCTGCAAGGACATAGATAGGATGGAGGCAGTTCAGAGGAGTGCAGCTAAAGTGGTGCAGGGTCTGCAAGAGAAGCCATACGAGGAGAGACTAAAGGAGCTTAATATGTATACCCTTGAGGAAAGGAGGGGAGAAAGAGGCATGATAGAAACGTTTAAGTACCTCAGTGGAATCAACAAAGTCCCAGAGGGTAGCATCTTTCAGGAAGAGAGTTGTGCAAGAACAAGGGGCACAATTTGAAGATGGGGGGACAGCTCAGGGGCAATGTGAGGAAGCATTTTTTCACAGAGAGGGTGGTGGATGCATAGAACAGCTGTCCTGAGGAGGTTGTGGGGTCTAAAACTGTGGGAGAATTCAAGAATGCATGGGACAGACATAAGACAATTTTTGTGGGGGGGGGGGTAGGAAGAAATAGGCTGTTGGTTAAATAGGATCTGCAGCTTATCCTGTAGGTAGGGAAATGGGCAGACTAGGTGGGCCAAGTGATCCTTATCTGCCATCAAAGTCTGTGTTTCTGTGTCACTTATAAAAACATTGAGGACTGGTCTCAGTATGAGCCCTGTGGCACCATGTTGGTCAACCTCCCCCTCTGTGGGATGAACTCTGTTTACCACCACCCTCTGTCCCCAGTTCCATAACCAGTTTATTAGCCAGTTTACCACCTTTGGGCCCAACCCTAAGCTGCACAATTTCCTTATAAGCCTCCTGTGTGGAATGGTGTTGAAAACCTTACCGAAATTTAAGGAGACCACATCGACCGCTCCACCCTGATCTATTTTCCCTGATCACCCTGTCAAAGAAATCTATCAGGTTTGTCTGACATGGCTTCCCTCATGTGAATCAGTGTTGCCTCAGGTCCTGTAATCTGCTGGAGTCAAAATTCTCTGCAATCATTTCAGTTACTGGTGTCAGGCTGACTGGCCTATAGTTGCTAGCCGTCTTCCTGCTACTGCTTTTGTGAAGCTGGACTACATCTACCTTACTCCAGTCCTCTGGAACCACTGCTGTTTCCAGTGAGTTTTTAAAAAGGACTGTCAAGAGGTGCAGCCAGTACCTCCCTGAGCTCCCTAAGTACCCTAGGATGTACCCTGTCTGCCCCCATAGCGTTGTCTACTTTCAGATTTGTGAGTCCCTTCAGGACTCTCTGTAAAAGGACTTGTGTCTACCTCCCTCTCTCCTGCGCCCCTGTTGATTTTATGTTGCCCGTCCCTTTCCCCTTCCTCTGTGTTGACTGAACAAAAGTATTTGTTCAGGTTGTCTGCTTTTTTATGATCCTCCTCTTACACAGTCCCCACCTTCCCTTCTTAACCTCAAAATTCCTCCCCTAATCTTCCTCTTTTCACTAATGTGCCTAAAAATGTCTATCTCCTTTCATTACCCCTTGGGCTGTTCTTTCCTCAGTTTGCACCTCTGCATTCCTCACTGGTTTCCCTACCTCCCTCTGCTTCTCCTGATACACATCCCTGTCCTCTTCCCTCTGTGTCTCTTTGTACCTCCTGAAAGCTACCCTTTAAGACTTTACCTTTTTAGTCACTGTCTTTGAGAACCATAGTGGTCTCTTAATCCTCTTGTTTTTGCTCACTTCCTTTGTGCAGAGGTTTATTGCTTTCACTGTGCCTTCCTTTAGCTAAGCCTACTGTTCCTGGCTCCACCTCACCCAGGTCACCCCCCCCCCCGTCAAGTTGTCCCAAAGACATTCTCCCATTTGTTAAACATCTGCCCTCCTGTCATTGTCGTGTGGTTCACTTCCACTGCTGTCCTTATGTTGAACAGCACAGTATGGTGATCACTGGTCCCCAGATGGCCTCCCACTTGGATGTCTGCAATACTGTCCCTGTTAGTGAGCACCAGGTCCAGTACTGCTCCATCACAAGTGGGCTCACTGACTAGTTGCCGGAGAAGTGCCTCCTGCAGGGAGTTCAGGATTTCTCTGCTCTTAGCTGAAGCTGCAACTGGGAGGCTGCAATCTAATCTGGCAGATTGAAGTTCCCTACCAGCAGCACATCCCTTTTTTCTGCCATTGTGTCAATGGCTCCCACCAGTGCCTTATCTAAATCTCCCCATTTTGTAGGTCTGTAGATCACACCAGTGCAAACAGTGGCTCTGTTTCCCTTCTCCAGGGTGACCCACAGTACCTGCAACCCCTCCATAGCCCCCTGGACTGCCTGTGTCTCCGTCACTTTGATACCCTCCCTTACATACAGCAAAACACCATTTTGATGGACATTAAACTCGTTTTTTATAAATCTCTCAAGGCTATATTCTGACTACACACTGATTTTTATGTGCATTTCCTTTTCTCTCTGCTACAGTCCTTAATCAGCCTGTTAATCTCTGAAAAAGAGACGTGCAAGAACAAGGGGACACAATTTAAAGATAGAGGGGGGCGGTTCAGGGGGCAATGTGAGGAAGTATTATTTCACAGAGAGGTTAGTGGATGCATGGAACAGCCTTCCTGAGGAGGTTGTGGGGTCTAAAACTGTGGGAGAATTCAAGAATGCATGGGACAGACATAAGGCAATTCTTGTGGGGAGTAGGAAGAAATAGGCTGTTGGTTAACTAGGATCTGCGGCCTATCCTGTAGGTAGGGAAATGGTCAGACTAGATGGGCGTAGTGGTCCTTATCTGCCGTCAAAGTCTATGTTTCTATGTTTCTAATGCCTTTTGATGTAAGATCAGTCAGTGTTCTAACAGTTGTAAAAAGAGAGTTTCAAGTCCAAAGAAACAGTGTTGTACACAGACTTCTTGATACCAGGGAAGCCACTTCCAAAGGACCTGGGCCAATCCAGGCAAGGCCAGCTAGCAGTGGACCTGGAAACTGACAAGGCCTAAGCACCCTTGAGTTCAGCCTTGTTACAGAAAGGGCAGCCATATTACAGATTCATGTAGAAGTAACTGAGTTCAGCTAACCAGAAATATTAGGTATGAGGGAAAAGACACTGCATGCTGACCAACTCGTAAAATAGCCTCTCTCTTTAGCAGATACTGCATCCTTAACCATAGAATACTAAAATATTTCATCACTGACCAAAAAAGAAGAAGAAATACAGGTACAGATGCCTGGGTGGTCCTCTTTAGAGCTTTTGCATTTCTTTCTAGAAAGATCCCTTTTGAAAGACCCTCACCAACAAGACTATAATTTTTGAATTCTGCTGAGTGTTTTAGTGGCATTGTGGCTAGACGTGCTGACAGTGCCCCATGAAGTGGAAAGAAACTGATTAAGCTCTTTGCCTCTAGCACTGATCACTTCAGATGTAAAATACTAGTGGTCAGGACTGCGGGTTCAGTAAGACTGCCATTTGTGGAATGATAGTTTTGGAACAAGAATGCAGAAGTTATGCAACAGATTAGTTAGGATATATATTTGAGTAATTGTAATAGGAATACTAACATTGCTATGCAATTCAGTTAGGTTAGCTTGTTCTGTTTCTCAGACTAAAAAATTGTGTTAGAAACCAAGAGGGCTACTGAACTTATGGATGATACCCCATGCCAGACCCCACACCGCCGATTGTGTGTCTGGGCGAAGCGGGTGGCTGATAATGCTCGGCAATGGGCTGCCCCCCAAAAAATATTGGCAGTTATTTGTCCATTGCTTTTGCTGGGTAAAGAAAAGAATGATTTTGCCATGACATTTCTAATAAATCTTACTGATATGAAATTGTGAACATGTTTTTTCATGCAGTGCATGCTTATATTGTTTAGTAGTATGAAAGTACCATAATAATAATAATAACAACCGTTTGAGTCATGCCAACACACCCCAGATCTGTTTTATAACATACATGTAAACTGAGCACTCATATTGTTGTGTAATATGAACCCTGGCATTGGCATCTGGTTCCGGTACCAGTTCTGGTTCTGGTACTGGTTCCTGGTGGCATCCTGAAGAAATGAGTAAATGTTTGGTGATATGTTGGGGCATATCACTGAAGCATGGTGAAATAAAGATTCGTGAAACAAGATTTTTGGATGAACATTGTTCTTACCCCTCCCTCAGCTGTTTATGACTATACTGTAATCTCAACTTCCAGGATGTGGAAGTAAGGGATGTAGAGAAAGAGCAACCCAATTATGATTTTGGCTATAGGTTTCTCCTGTAGAGTGGAGACACAGTGGTCTCTGTACCCAAGTCTTTCCTGTGCCTCATGCAGGAAAAGCTAGGCTTTGCTGCTAAAGGAGAGGAATCTGTATAAATTCCTGGAGGTCCCAACATCTTACATACATACATAGATACATAGACAGTGTCGGCAGATAAGGGCCTATGGCCCACCCAGTCTGCCCATTTAAGTTTCTAAGTTCAGTTTATGTTTTCCAAGAAGTCTGTTGCCCCTTACCCCTGACCTCCAGAATTCCTTTATGTCTATCCCATGCATTCTTAAATCCTGTGATTGTTTCAGCCCCCACCACTTCCTCTGGCAGGGTGTTCCACTTGTCCACCACCCGTTCTGTGAAGAAATTCTTCCTCACGTTTCCTCTGAATCGTCCTCCTTCAACTTCATCCCATGCCCTCTAGTCCTGGAACATCTTTTCACTTAAAATCGTGCATTCCTGCACCCTGTTCCTCCTGTAAGATACTTGTATGTCTCTATCATATCCCTCTCTCCCTCCTCCAGGAGTAGATGTTCAGTGCCTTCAACCTGTCCTCATAGGACTTGTGATGCAATCCATGCACCATCTTTGTTGCCCCCTCTGACCTTCTCTACCCTGTCTATGTCCTTACGTAGGTAAGGTCTCCCAGAACTGCACAGTGTACTCCAGGTGCGGCCTCACTAGTGTCTTGTATAGTGGAATTATGACCTCCCTTTTCCGGCTGGTGATGCCCCTGCCTATGCATCCCAGCATCCTATTCCTTTACCTGCTGCCTTGTCCACTGTTTCCCTGCCTTGGGGTCATCAGAGATGATTACCCCAAGATCCCTTTCCTGCTTGGTGCATGCTATATCCTCACCCCCAACTGATATATTGTGCCAGGGTTTTGTGCCTATATGCATTATCTTGCACTTCCTTGCATTGAATTTCAACTGCCAAACCCCTGACCATTCTTCAAGTTTCTGCAGGTCCCTTCTCACTCTGTCTACACCCTCTGGTGTGTCTAGTCTGTTACAGAGCTCTGTGTCATCTGCGAACAGTGAAATTCTGCCTTCTAGGTCCTGCGCAATGTCACTGATGAAGATATTGATTAGTACTGATCCCTGTGGTACCCCACTGGTCACTCTTCCCTCTGTGGAATGACAGCCATTTACCACCACCCTCTGTGTCCTGCTGCCCAGCCAGTTACCTACCCACCACACTACTGTCCTGCCCACACCCATATTCCCCAGTTTGTGCAATAGTCTTCTATGTGGCACAGTGTCAAAGGCCTTGCTGAAGTCCAGATAGGCCATGTCCACTGCCCTCCCCTGATCCACCTCCCTAGTCACCCAGTCAAAAAATTCAATGAGGTTGGTCTGACATGACCTCCCCCTGGTGAAACCATGCTGCCTTGGGTCCTGTAGTCCATTGACAACCAGATGTTCCACCAATCTCTCCTTCAGTAGTGCTTCCATGATCTTCCCCACTACCGAGGTGAGGCTGACTGGTCTGTAGTTCCCGTTTCCTCTTTGTTCCCACCTTTGTATAAGGGGACTACATCTGCTATCCTCCAGTCTTTGGGTACCTCCCCTGTTTCTAGTGATCGTCTAAACAGGATAGCAAGAGGTTCAGCCACCACCTCTCTTAGTTCTTTAAGGACCCTGGGGTGCACCCCATCTGGCCCCATTGCTTTATCAACTCTTATTACTTCCAGTTCCTTCAGGACCCTTTCTCGTGTAAAGGGACTTGTGTCCATTTCTGCACTATTCTCACCCCTTGTACTCCGTTCAGACCCATTACCCTCCTGTTCCTCAGTAAAGACTGAGCAGAAATACCTGTTCAATATGTCAGCTTTACTGTTATCCTCCACACAGCCCCCATCCTCCCCCTTCAGTCTCACTATACCTCCCTTTGCCTTTCTTTTTTCCCTTATGTACCTGTAAAAGGTTTTGTCCCCTCTACCCACTGATTTTGCAATGTGTTCTTCTGTCTGAGCTTTGGCTTCCCTTACTGACCTCCCTGCCTCCCTTTGCTTCTCCTGGTACTTCTCCCTATCCCCTTCTGCCTGTGTCTTTTTGTACTGCCTGAATGCAATCTTTTTGGCTTTCACTTTCTCTGCTACCTCTTTGGAAAACCATAATCTTCGATGATCTTTCCCCCTACTTCCCCTGCTTTGGAGGATGCTGCTGTAAAATGGCCTGGCACAGGCCCAGTAGATTGCTGTCTGTTCCTCGCAAGGTGGATAAACAATATCCTGCCTCCTCTACCAATGCTTTTGTACTTCCCTTAAGATTTACAAAATGTGCAGTGAAAACTTAAGCTTCCGTATTTCAAGTACTTTTATTGAAAGTGCAAATCAAACATGCAAAATAGGACTGACACAGCTGAAGAAAAGCCACCTCCATGCTTTATGGCCACACGATTCTTCATCAGGGAGTGTACCACCCAGCCTGAAAGTGGCTTAGGAGCTGGTGGTCATAATGGATGTTCACGATCGGTCCGGGTCCACGTGAGCTCTTTGCTCGCTGACGTATAATCCAGAAAATTGGAAGTTATAGGCAGAAAGACTTATGTATCTTCCTTACTGTGCCTCTGTTTTGCCAGCTATCTGGCTTACATGATAAAACATCAGAATAGCCTGTTGAAGCCTTTATCTACTATGGTAGATAAATTGCCTGATAGCACTGCTAGGACTGAAGTCCAGCAGTATGTTGTACATGGATTACGGGCTGGTGAGCATATACTGCATTCTACTTATGACAGCTCTGATGTTTCCACTCATGCAGCTGTATCTAGCATTTGCCTTTGTTGTTATTCATGGCTGATAAAGCCAAAACAGAAGTATTGGTGTTTCGTCATTGTCCAACCCAATTATTAAAAGACTTCCTACTCCCAAATCTCGAGGCAATCCATACAAAATACCTGGGAGTCCAAGGAATGAAGGAGTCACCTCTCAAAACTGTGTGGGGCCAGTTTCAATCTGTTAACCAACAGGATAAAGGAGGATCTTTTGAGATGGTCTAATAAATTTCCCTCTATATTGTCCTCTATAATGCTACCTGCTGATATTTTGTATACACTGTATTATTGTATATCACTTTATTTGTATTATTACTGTTTTCTTGTGTGTTGCATCCTATCTATATTATCCCTTATTCCTTGTTAACAAACTCAGATCCATTTCGAAAATGAGCTTGCTCAACGGTGATCGCCTGGTTAAATAAAGTCTTTGATTGATTGACTGATTGATTGATTGATTCCAGGAATGACTCATCACTATGAACGCGTTACCCAGATTTCTTTACCTTTTCCAGAGTGTTCTGGTACTGATCCCCAGGAAGGTGTTCCTAGTGTGGCAAAAAGCTTTCTCAGAATGCATTTGACCAGACAGATGCCCTAGGATCAGATTTTTTTAGTTCTAGTTTGTTGAACAACTTGGGTACATACAGCAAATCAAGCAGTTGACAATGGTAGATCAGCCTACATTCTATTACACTTAAAATAATCTAAAGTTACAAATAGATTAGAAGCAAGCTTAACAAATTTTCACTGTTAGCTGCTAGAATTTGTCAGGAAATAGGCTACAGGGCATGGAGCAGGTTTTGTATGGGACCTCATTTATGTTCCTTTCTGTGGTTGGCGTATGACACTGTTTTTCAACTGGTGAGTTTAAATGCCGGGTACATAAACTGGGTGTGAAAGGGCCTGTGCAGTCCATGTCAGCTTACCTCACAAGAGGAGGTGGTATCTTTTGAGACCATAAAGCAGAACTTTGACTTACATTTTACAGACTTTTTCCAGTACCTTCAGGCGTGGGTGTTTGTATTAGCACATGGTAGAATAAAGTATCCCTCTTCTTCAGTAGTGCAGTTTGTGCAAACTGTGTAGGACATCCTGGGGGTTGGGGTGGGGTCCCAAAATGGCAGATTTCAACATTATTCATACTACTATGAAAGTGGGTCCCTGAGCAGTTGGGCAAGATAAAATGGTTGTGGGAGCAGGAGAATGGGCTGGCCTTGATGAAGCAGGAGTGGTATGAGTCCTTTCAGTCCTCATTTCAGACTATGTATTCTCCATTGTGGCAGGAATACAGCTAACCCCTTTTTTGGCTACATACACAAATTCTCTTCTTTGCGCTGTACCAACACAAGAGTAACTCTGTTTTTCTTGAGCAGAGGTTTTGCAAGTCTCTGGCAGGCACATGGTCTGCCTCCATACTCTCTCTTCAGCTCTCCAGTTTGTCTCCACCAGTGCTTAGATGTGGACTGGGAAAGCTCTGTGACAGCCCCTGCAGTACTGAGTAAAAGCTGCTCTCAGGTGGTTCTCTGGAGGAGGGTGTGGAGTCAAAAACAGTGGTGGAATTCAAGCATGCATGGGACAGTCATAAGGCAATTCTAGGGGGTGGGGGTAGAAAGAAGTAGGCTGCTGGTTAACTAGGATCTGCAGCTTATCTAGTTGGCAGGGAAATGGGCAGACTGGGTGGGCCACGCGGTCCTTATCTGCCGTCAAAATTCTATGTTTCACGAAGCTGTCCACCGTACAGTATAGCAGCAATGCCAGAGGTCTGTTATTCAGAAACCTCTTGGCAGCTTCAGGCGGGCCTGAGTTAATGAAGTCCTTCTTTAGTCAATGAGCCTTCTGTGGCTCCCTCCACAGGCTTTGGAGCCTGATTGGTAAGTAGTCTTCCCCCCTGACCTCGTGCCAAACCAGTGTATATTGGCGGTGGCAAAGATAGCTGCTGAAAACCAAAGGCAACCATTACCAAAATGTAATTTACAAAGCTCTGGCCATTAAACATTATCCTGTGCCTCAGACATGTCATGCACAGTTGCGCTTAAGTGTAAGGTTTGGTTGGGGCAATGATCAGAGGATTTCTGATTCACTAGGAAGAAGCTGTGCACTCGCTTTTTCAGGGGTGGTCAACCCTTTGATGTATGAGCTGTGTGGAGCCTTAAAGATTACATGGTTACACAATTCACAGACAGAACCATGGGAAGTGTGATGGTGGAGTTCTTTTATACATATGTCACAGCCCTAACTCCGATGGCATGTACTGTTCTGCCAGCCCCCTATTCCCATGAACTCCTCCTATGTAGAGTATCTTCCCCTGCTCCCTTGTTCATTTCCCATTTTCATCGGTGGCATTTACTCCTTTGCCAAAGCTAAGTCTGACTCCTGTTCTGTCACCCTCTCAACCAATTCATCCCTCTCAGCCTCAAGTAAGGTCTTAATTCTTGGGGATTTAAACAGGTCTGTCTCACCTTGGCAAAAATGACCATAAACCAAACTGAGTTCCTCAGTCTCAACTCAGTACTGAACCAGCATGTCTTAATTCAAGCTCAACAGATCACTCCCTTATTGACTGGGTCCTGTCCTTGCACCCCACCAAATTAATTTCAGTGGCACCCTTCCGAATGCTTTCAGTGACCATCACATGGTTGACTGTATTTGTACAATTCGCTGTACTAAAGTGTCTTTTTTTTCCATAGATGTTTTCTCCCAGGTGGGTCGACTCTGGTGACTCTCAGCCCTGTCCCTACCTCTGCCATCCGGCATCTAACACCCAACTGACAACCCCCATAAGGTCGGGGTGATTGTCGTATGGGGACACGGGAGTGGGGCCAGGAGGGCAGGGTTTCATAAAGCCGGAACCTTCCCTTTTCCATGTTCCTCCCTTGTTCCCCATGCTAGGGTGCAGACGCGAGCATGTGGAGGCATGCGCATGCCATGGAGTCCCACTGCCCTCCCTTCCACTTCCCTCCTTAGCCTGCATTACCACCTGGCTTTCACTGGATGGTAGTCATTCAGCAGAGTATGCAGGTCCACCACCCCCAGGAAAGGAGAGCAGTCATTGGGAGCTCAATCCTTTCCTTCCCCGGACAACTCCAGCAACCCTCATTCATGACTGAACATGGGTTGCCAGTGTGGCAGGAGGTAAAGTGCCAGCGCCTCACTCCACGCCACTGGGCTGGCCCGTACTAAAGCATCTTTAAAGTTTATCTGATCTAGGTTGCTCAAGTCTCTTGACCTCTCACCCCAAATAGACAATCTTTGGACCGCTGACTGCGCAGTACTCATGGTATCCACCAATATAGATGTTGTAACATCTTTTAGTGCCAAATTTATTGCCACATGGGACAAACATGAACCTCTCAGTAGGTCTCTTTTCCATAAGTCCCACCTTCCTTGGACCATTGCACAGGTCATTGATCAGCTCAAGCTTGCAATTCTGCCTGGCATCTCCACAAAGCCTTGGACTCTCCTGAGGACTTATTGAGATACAAACAACTACAGTACTGTGTATAACACATAACTAAGACCATCAGGAGGGGCCAAATCAATTTACTTTGCCTTCAACCTTCAGAACAACTTTAAATTACCTGACAGGTTCTGGAAGGTTATTCACTCCGTTCTCAACTACCATACCCAGTCTACCTCTCCCATTCTGCAACTATGAAATTTACCTACACTGTGTATCTCATCCACCTGAGGTTAACGACACTTCTAACAATCTCTTCACATCCTGTGCCCTCTCCCTGCTTCCTCCCTTCTCTCCTTCCTGTCTGCTGCCCATCCCTCTACCCTATCATTTTTATTTCCTTCTCACTGATCTCCTCTGAGACCTCCCTTGCTGCCTTTTTTTAATACTTGTTTTATTAAAAGTTTTCATGTTATACAGCTTATTGTTACAAGTATTCAAAGTTACATTCTCATATCCACTTCACCATGACCACTGTAAAGCAAAATACACAGCATTTAACTTCTACCCCAGCAGTCTGGGTCCATGAATTTACCCCAGAATTATAAATATTTAGGAATGTTATTAATTACTAACTATTAACTATACCAGGATTTTTAAACATATTTGGATTCAGAGTTCCAGTATCAAACTTTTCACGTCTGTGCTGACTGGATTAGGAGATGTCTAACAATACTGGGATTAAATTCCCCACTCAGAGATAATTGCTACCATCCTCTGTAGGTATTCAAGACAAGGTACTGCAAATAAGACCATGGTTCTTAAGTTTGTATGTCATTTAGTCAGTGGACTGCAGGGGTCCATATAGGAGCCACCTCGTCCATCTGTTCTGATAAATTTGGGGTTGTTGTCTCAGATTATAAGTTATTTTTTCCATACGATGTATGGATTCTATTATGGAAGTCCACTGAGAAGCGATCCAGTGGAGACCTCTGCAGCCATCTCCTAGTTATTGATTTAAGAACTGCAGCTAACAAAATCAGCCATAAGTATTTTACTTCTTTGCCTGATATTTCTTTAGGCAAAATGCCTAGTACAAGGTGTTTGGGGCCTAGTGTTGTTTGAATTGAAAAAATATGTGATAGGTGATAAATTATCTCCTCCCAAAATGGGGTAAGTTGGGGACAGAACCAGAAAATATGGGCCTGCATGGCTCTTGGCTCACCATTGCCTCTCCAGCATGTCGATGATGCAGAGTTATTACTGTGTGCAGCTTGCACTGATACTAAGAAATAACGGGTCCTAAGCTTCTTTCCTTGCTGCCTTACTTTCTTTTAATTCCTCTAATGGGCATGATGGGCTGGATACTAATCTACTTTATCTGTCTCTTACAGTGTTCACTGCCCCTTTTGCCCCCTTTTCAATCTTTCTTTAGAACTTGGGTCCATTCCCAGTCCTGGAAGCAGGCTAAGGTCCTCCCCCTCCTCAAAGGGTGTGTCTCTTCATCCCCAGATAATTACTGGCCCATTTTCCCCCCTCCTTGCCCTGGCTAAGATGTAGGAAAAACGTGTTCTTTCCCAGTTAACCACCTACCTTGACCCCTCTCCTTTCCTCTTCTCTTTTCAGTCTGGGTTCCACATACACTATTCCACCATCTTCTGCTGTCTCTGGATCACTGACTCCATTCTGAAAGGCATGGACCAGGGCCTTTTCACCATGGCCACTTTTATAGACCTTGCAAAGGCCTTTGATTCTGTGGCCCACCCTCTTCTTTTGGGTAAGGTAGGTGCTGCAGGCCTATCTGACTTGGCAATCCAGTGGTTACATATCTACCGCTCAGGCCAGCTCCAATCAGTCAAGGTTGGTGATGCCCTATCCTCGCCCCACTCATCAAATCTGGTGTTTCAGGGGGCCCTATCCTCTTCCCAGTCCTTTTTTCATCTTCTTAAACAACCTACCCATCACCTGCATCTCCTCACACATCCACATGTGTGCAGTTGACACAGTTCTGTTTGCATCTGGTGCTTCAGTCCTTGAGCAGGAATCATCACTTTTACATGATTCTGACAGTGTTCAATACTGGTTCCACTCAAATCTGCTATCAGTAAATGTTCAAAAAACTGTCCTCCTGACTTCTGGCACTAGACAGAAACTAGCATGGCTCCAACGTAGTGCTGTCTTCAAGACTCTGGATGGCAACTTGCTTGAACAGGTAGCCTACTTCATGTACTTAGGGGCATGGCTGGACCAAAACCTCAGCATTTCCAACAACACTGACACCATGTATAAGAGACTTCACCACACACTTGATGTGGTGTACCACAACAAATCCAGACCTCCTTTCTTAGTTTGCTGAGATGTAATTCTCAAAAGGATCCTATCAGTCTCTGACTGTATGGCTATAGTCTAAAGCACTTCCCCAAAGTCTACACTTGACAGGCTGGACCATAACTTTCATTCCTTCTGCTGCTTCCCCCTTAGTGCTCCATCTGTCATGCATCCCTATTCTCTCTATACTGAGATCTCTCCCCTTCCTAGAGGTTCAGCATCCCTCACACTGTTCTTCCTTCCTGGCCAAATACTGGCTTACCATGGTTTCCACTTACCTCTCCTTAACCCTGCCATCCCATACTCCTACTTCCTCTGATCATTCGATGCTCACTGCTTTCATATCCCTCACTGTAAATATGTAGCTGGCCAGTCTGCTTTCTCTGTCTGCCTTCAACACTGTGGAGCAACCTTTCTCTCCCCATCCATCTCTCATTCTCCCGGTACCCTCGTATAGCACTCTTACTGGCACACGTCTCAAAATCATGCACTTGCAGCTCCCAATCTTTCTCTTTTCTCCATACTACAGCAACCTATGCCCTATTTACCCCTACCACTATTTAATAATTTTGCTTCTTACCCTATTATATAGCTTAAAACTCAGTGCACTTGGGGGTGTAGCTTAGCTCTGAGCCAGAATGGCAGCTTAGTTTGTGAGCTCCTCAGACATTGAGACAACCCAGCAGCATCCTACAGTCTAGAGATCTCTTTTTGGTGCTAAGGGGACCCCTCTCTATAGTGAGACTCTACCTGCTTCTGAATATTGAAAAACTGGAGTTTGATTTCCTGCTTGGAGTCCATTTTCTAGTTGTATTCCTGGGAGTTCCTCAGGGCCTGCAGTATGGCCTCCTCCATCTCTGTGGCTAAAGAATCTACAAAAACAGAGCAGATCTTTGCCCAACTACTACAACAAATGACTCAAATGACATTGGCAGTGAACAATAACACCAAACTCTCCAATCTATTGAGGGCAGACTATTTCAGAGTGTAGGATCAGCTCCCACAAAGTTGCGATTCAGTAAATGACCGCAACCATGCGGAAACAGGCCAGGGCCATCAACTTCCTAGAAGAGAAAGTGAACGATTTAGAAAATAGAAGCCGATGGAACAACCTCAGTTTCATTGGCTTTCCAGAGGGTGCAGAACAAAAAGACCCTATTTGATTTCTTCAGTCTACCCTCCCCCAGCTGTTGGATCTCCCTACCAGCACTTCTCTTCAAAATAGAGCGGGCACACCACTCACTCACACCCCCTCCTAAACCCGGAGAAAGGTCCCTACCAAGATGGTCCGTTTCCTTGATTTCCATCAAAAGGAGGACATCTCTGCGGCTGCGAGAAACAAGGGTCAGTTTATGTGGAAGGGCCAAAAGATACAGACTTGCCAAGATTACTCCCGGGAGTTATCGGAGCACTGCAAGGCATACACAGAGGGCCGCAAGCTTCTTCAGCGACTGAACATACCTTTCTCCCTTATGTATCCAGCCACAGTGTGGATCATATATAATGGATCCCCCTTGATGTTTGCCCACCTGGACAATCTTATGGACTTTCTCCTCAAAACGTACCCAGTGGAGTTTAGAGCACAGGGGAGCCCGGGAAGGATGAGGCGTACCTCGCAACAAGACATAACTCAGACCGGAGGCTTTGTTTTTGGCCCGCACCAGCCAGAAGCTGCAGCAGTGCAAGTCTTTGAGGGGGCCTACCCTCCTAGGTTGAAGAAACGACATACCACCCACAGACATGAGAGGAGGAACCACCCTGCTGAGAGCCCATGCGGACAGTCCGGAATGTGGACCACTACTACCTAAAGAGGAGACCCCAGCCCTGCACACCTTTTTTCACCAAACAGATTTGCTGCTTTCCAGAATGACACCGTTGCTGGCAGCGAGCCCATCAATGTGGATACTGTGCCCACAACACCCGGAGACTCCCCTACGCCAGAATGCGCTAAATTCTGGGCTGAAATTACAGCTGCCAGCTCCTCTACAGTGTTGGAAGGCCCCACTGAGCGTCCTCTTCCTGTGGTGTCTTGCCCTGACCTAGATGGCGGGACTCAGTCTTCGGAAGATCCTAGGCTGTCAGTGGCAGCTAGCCCGACCTGACTGTCAGATACGTACTGTGCCTTGATACTTTGTGGGACTTAGAGGTGGGGCTGATCTGGGGGGAGAGGGCTGGGAGTTGGAAAGGTCTTTTAACAAGGCCATGTCTTTCTGGCCTGGAAGTGTATTCCTCCAGACCCCCCCCCTTGCTACCGGCGGTGCTGTGAGCCGGGCTGGGCATTCCTATGCCCCGATAATAACTATGCCTTCCTCTACTGTTGCCACACAGCTGTGCTGGACATTTGTTCTAATATGGAACCTGCATGTTAGGTACCATGGAACACGTAATTGAGGGTTCTGCAGATGGACTTATGGACAAATATTTGCGAGGGTTTGTTGCAACATTATGGGTCCCTAGGCAGAGGGCTCCATTCAGCTTACGCCCCATTGTTTAGATTTATGTCATATGCCTGCTTATAATTGTTTTCTTGGGGCTCGCAGTGCAGGCCCTTGCTCTCTCCTCATGCACTGCGCCCAGAGAGCTAGGGCCTATGGCACTTTTTCATTTAACATGGTGACAGGACTGCAGAAGCAATGCTCCTGAACTGCCCCCCCCCCGGGGGCTCTGAGTCGGATAGCACTATAACTATTGGGATCCATCTTCTCCCCAGGTAGATGTAATATTACAGTCACTATCAAATGACCCAGGCAGGAAGCCTTCTACATCTGGTTGGTGTCATGCAGGTGGTTACCCTTTATGTCAGAGGTGACAGGGATCGGAGGGCAGGGAGCTTGCCCCACCCCCCATTTGCACTCCTAGTGTCAGTTGACCTCGTGTTTCCACCTCATTGTCTGAGGGGTCTTCCTCTGGCTGCACCATGAGTTTGTTGTTTTCCTCTGACCTGTTCATAAGAGGATCCCCCCCCCCACGAGAGAGGGAAGTGACCTTGGTGGCTTCTTCGCCGGTCTTTCTTCCTTCCAGCTCATCAGGTTGTTTGGCTTTAGCCATGCTGTTAAATGTTTTTATTATTATTAGTAGACAGTTAGTTTGGACTGGTTGCCCTGTTCATTTAAATAACATTGAAAAGAACCAGACAAGTGTGCATATAATAGTGCTGTGTGTGCTCAGATTGTGCTTGTATTTTTCACTGGATCGGTATGGTAGGGACAGTGAGAATGGGGTGCCAAGGTGGATCGCAGTCTTCGGGGTTTTGGATCATATGCTCCTTCATCTGGCAGTACATCCCCACCTGGATAATGGGTGACCTACGTGCCCACACCTGGAACATACGGGGCCTCAACACTCCAGTAAAACATAAACAGGTGTTATTGCACTTGAAATGACTGCGAACTACTTTGGCATTCCTTCAAGAAACAAAACTCACTAAACAGGATCACGACAAGCTTGCTAGGGACTGGGTGGGGCAGGTATTTTCCTCCATCACCCCCTCCGAGAAACGCGGGGTGGCTATTCTCCTACACAAAAAATTTAAGTGGACCCTGGTCCAGACTAAGTATGATGCACAGGGGCAGTGGCTTCTGGTTTTACTGGATACACCGGAAGGCCCACTCCTTCTAGCCAATATTCATGGACCAAATGAGGATGCCCCAGGGATCTTTCATGAAGTGGCTCAAGCTATAGGCACTTTGGCCCAGCCCTCTACTCCACTTGTTGTTGGCAGGGATTTCAACCTCCCCCTGGACCCTCTGATAGATTATAGCTCAGTCACTCAGGACTACCACACCAAAGCATGGCTGGCAGTGAGACAAACTATGTCGGACCTAGGCCTGCAGGACATCTGTTGGGTCTTTCATCCCCGTGAGAAAGACTACACTTTCTTCTGACTGGTGCATGGCACCCACATCCGATTAGATTACCGGATGGTTTTGGCCTCCATAGCACAGGCTGCAGTTGGCTCTGATATTACGCAGATGGTCATATTGGATCACTCTCCAGTTCATCTGCATATCTTATGGGGGCCCAAAACCCACCCTTGCACCTCTTGGAAGCTAGATCCCCTTCTCCTCAGGGACCCTGACTTTAAGCAGTGGTTTACTGGGAGGTTTCCCACTTTCTGGCCAAAAATCTGCATACTGACACCTCACCAGGCACCACCTGAGAGGGCCCTAAAAGTTACTCTCTGAGGTGCCATCATGGGCTATGCGGCTAACTGGCACAAGCAAATGGAGCAGCGTCTTCGTTCATTAGAAGAACAACTTCGGGTAAGAGAGCTGGAAGCAAAACAATCCCCTCATTTTAACCAGTGTTCCCCATTGGGCCGAGACATTGTTCGGCTCAGACTGGAAATAAATTACTTGCTGTCTCGCAAAGCCGAGATAGCGGCCCTCCACCTAAAACACAAATTTTGGGAAGGGGAGAAAAAGAGGGGGCAAGCTGTTTGCATACAGGCTGCGGAAACAGCAGGCTGAATGGCACATCCCCAGATTGAGAGATCTCACAGGGACAACCAGTACAGCAGCTGCTCAAGTCAATAGCATTATGCAGCAATACTATGTTGACCTATAAGCATCCTCCAGATCTGCGGATCAGGAAGCAGTGCGGAATTTCCTAGCTTCGTTAACTCTCCTAAAATTGTCCTCCCAACACAGTGCCCAATTAGAGGCCCCCATTTCCCAAGCGGAAGTAGAACTGGCCCTTAAATCCATGAACTCGGAGATGGCCCCCGGGGAGGATGGGTATCCTGTTGAGGCATGGCAGCTGGTCCACTCTCGAATCACCCCCCTCCTCAGCGAGGTATGAAAAGAGGTTCTTCCCCTCTACCCTCTAAGAGGCTATCATTACTATCTTTCCCAAGAAGGGGAAAGATCCTCCCTCCCCTCAAGCTATCATCCCATATCTCTTATCAATGCTGATAGTAAAATCTTTGCTAAAACCCTTGTGGCTAGACTAAACTCCTTCCTTCCTTGCTTCCCATGTTCACCCATCACAAGTGGGTTTTGTGCCTGAACAGTACAGTAGAGACCATATACGTTCCCTGCTGAACCTGCTCCACCATGCTAAATCTACTGTACTCCCACTCCAGCGGCCACAGTGGCCATGGACTTTGAGAAAGCTTTTGATTCCCTGGAGTGGGACTATCTGGCATTGATATTGCAGCACCTAGGTTTTTGTGAGCAGTTCAAAGGCTGGGTCTCGGCATTGTATCACAGGCCCCTGGCAAGGATTCTTACCAACTCTACCCTGTCGGGCCCTTCCCTTTGGACAGAGGTACTAGGCAGGGCTGCCCCCTCTCCCTTTTGCTATTTGTTCTGACAGTGGAGCCCCTTGCAGTGGCCATATGGCAGCACCCCGTCATACAGGACATAACTATTTTGAATTCGTCATACACCACCCTCATGTATGCTGATGATGTGCTTGTCCCCTTGGAAAATGCCCCGGCCTCCATCCTCGCCCTGCTCTCTCTTTTGACAGACTTTGCGGCTCACTCCGGGCTGAAAATGAACCAGTCTAAGACTGAGACTAAAACTGAAATCCTCCCCTTAAATCCCCTTTGTATCCCAGCCCACATGGCCCCTTTTGGTCTTCACTGGTCCCCTGAAGAGTTAGTGTACCTTGGTATTCATGTTGCCCCTGATCTTACTAAGATGTGGGACTTCAATTTATGGCCGCTGATGGGAGAGCTTGGAACTGAGTTAGAGAGATGGCAGTCACTGCATCTCACCCTAGCAAGGAAGGTTGCGGTGATCAAAATGATCTCGGCACCCAAGGTCTAGTATGTCATCTCTCATCTCCCCTTAGAGTTCCCGGCCAGATGGTTCAGCACCATTGATGCCCTCCTTGGCAAATTTATTTGTGACAACAAGATGCCATGCTATAGTAGGAATAAGCTGAGGGCTCATTGGCGGGTGGGCGGATGGTGCCTGCTGTGACTGGAAGGGTACAAATGGGCCTACTCCTTGGCCCAGACACTGAAATGGTTCACTCCATAGGGCCAAATTCTCCAAGGTGGTTATCTATGGAGAAGACAGCCTCCCAGGTCTCCGGTTTACCACTTCTGATCTGTACCTCTTTATCTATGAAGCTGCAGGATCTCCCGGCAATAGCCTCCTCACTCAAGACATGGAAAAAGGTGGAGGCAGAACTTCAGGCGGACCCACTCCCTTTTGCCTGGACCCCCCTTTGGGGCAATGAACAGCTCCAGATTGAACATAAACCATTCTAGTGGGTTCACTAGGAGGAAAGGGGTATCACCACTCTGGGAGATGTTATGATACGAGATGGACCGGGCCTTAAGTCTTTTCAGGAACTGACCCAAGAGGCTGGGCTGGACAGAGCTGATTTCTGGAGATTATTGCAGTTCTGTAGCTCTATCATGGCTTTTCTGAAAACTTCTTCTTGGATCCGTCTCCCCTTAGCTAAGTTAACTCAGTGGCTGTCCCTCCCCAAGGGACAAGCTAGCAAAATCTACGCCGAACTCCAAGACTCGCTCCCTTCCCAGCCTCAGAGTGCTAAATATAAATGGGAAACTGCACTGAAAATCCATATAACTGATGCCCAATGGAAATTCTGCTGGCAGCAGGTCCATTTCGCATACCCAGATATGAGGAGGCTAGTGGTACCCCTGCCATCATCCATTCCTGTCTCACGCAAGACCCTGATGGTCTACTCTCCCCGCACCCTCCTGATCACCAGCTAGACATGCCTACTGAAGATCCATGGTTTGGTACCTCCATCACCCATCCCCATGTTGTACAACACCCTGGTGGTCCAGTGTCTCCCTACGCAACCACCCACTTGCATACTGCCTCCCAAGACACTCCCACCCCAGTGGCTGGCGATCACTGGGGCCAGATATTCATGACCGGCTCAGCTCTCCTCTCACCTCCTCGGCAGCAACCATATGAGCTGTCAGCAAACTCATGTACAGGTGAGAGGAAGGCTGTGTTGGTTGCCATATCAGGCCATGATGATTGCCAGGGTGTTGTACAAGATGGGGATAGATGATGGGGGGGGGGTGCCACTAGCCACCAGGTTGGTATCCTCAGTATACATGGTCAGCTGTTGAATGGGAGGGTGGTGGGACACTAGGCCACCACGATGTTGTACGAGATGGGGCAGGTGATTGGGGGTACCACTAGTCACCAGGATGTAACATACTTTTGCAGCGGTGCTAAGAGGTTGCTGCACCTCATGTAAATGAGCCCATAATGGGTATGCAAATGGACCCTTAGCACCCTGCGTGCCCAGTAGGCTCATTTGTATTTTGTGTCTGAATATAGCCCACAGGGGTCTTGGCACTGTCCTGTTTCAGGCAGCACTATTCCCTGTGGGCTATATGCAGCCCCCGTCTGTGTTGGGGCAATACTTTTACATTTAGTGCTGTAGTGGCACAGCCTGATATTTAATCAGATTGTGCCGAGTGCTGTCTGACTGTATATAGCAGCCAACATTTCAGACTTGCACTGCACCAGCTTGTCCTTAGAGTATCGGGCCCCATGAGTTTTGTGTTATTGGTCCAGGTTTTGTGTGTGTTCTTTTAGTACTGTGTTGGAAAATTACAAAACTATATTTCAGTAATGCCCAGGAAAGAAGAGATAAATGTATGATGACAGTATGTGTTAATGACAAGAATATTGTGTAATAGAAAGGCATTCCGTTTGTATGTACCTGACATATCTATACCTCAATAAACCTGAGCATAAAAAATAAATAAAAAAGAACAACTCTGTACTTCTGCATGCACTCTCATATGCATGATGTTTCAGCTATGACAGTTTACTAGGTAATACATTTTTTGTTCATATTCAGATCTCCTTTCTAGGGCTTAAATAAATTTTGGTAGTTTGTCCAACATGCCTGTACAAAAAGATTGGCCTATAACCTACTGTCCTCATATTTCCTTTTTTGATATCATAATGCTGACCATGACAGCAGACTGTGATGTCACAAACAACATTTCTGAGACCGGTTGGAAGCAGTCAGATGCTTTTGAAAAGCAGTGAGCTATGCACTTTATTATCTGAAATATTTAGTAAACCAAGAACAAAAGAAAGTAAAAGAGGACTAGAAACACTATTTTTAAACATTATTGTTGGAAATCGAATGGTTTTAAGTTTTTTGTTTTAGCAGAGTGCTGGGCTCTTTAAATCTCAAGGCCAATGTATTTTAGAGTCCACAATTATATTTTGTTTGAGCAGAGGCTCTGGGGAACAGAGTATGGACTGAGGGAGTGATCTCAACCAATCAGAGCATTTCTTTCCCCAGCATGTGAGATGTAATTCATGTATTCTGTAAAGAGTGTCTCACAGCAGGTGCCCTGGAAATGGGCACATTCAGGGAAAGATTAAAAAAAAAATGTGTGTGTGTATATATATATATATATATATATATATATATATATATATATATATATATAATACACACACACACACATTTTTGTCCATATAGGTTTTTCTTCCCTTGGTCTGCTTGGGTGGGCTTATCAGTCCTGTCTGTCTCCTCCACCCAGCATTGTGCCTTAGCTGCGACTGGGACCCATCGAGACCCTCACGAATTGCCCTCCCCTGTGGCGGGGTCAGGTGTGGGAGGGCAGCCCTCCCCCCATCTGAAGACACATATCCAGCATTAGGGTCAGTAGGAGTGTGGGATAACAAATGGACACAACACAGTTCTTATAAGGTTAACACACTTTGTCTAGTGTGATGCTTATTGCTTCATAAACATTTCTTTAAGAGGGATGCAAAAGAGAAACTTCATAAAAAAATAATAAACAGAAAATGAACACAGATAAAGTTCTTAGGATGTGACAAACTTCTCTCAGCGTCCACTCAGCAGTAGTATGGGACTCCCCTTAGTCCTCTATCTACACCAGACAGCAGGAACTGACCCTGTCTCTCTCAGTCTCAGTCTAAAACTCATTTCAGAATGGAGTTAGAGCTTTGATAGGCTCTCTAGAAGTTAGGAAATTTCCACTCCCCTGTGATTGACATCAGACATAACATAAAATTAGCCACTAGGGGTCACTGGTTGCTCCATAGAGAACAGTTCAATTGGCACTTGCAGGTTTGTTTACAACATTGGAAAAGGTCAGACCCGAGGTCAGAACATTTTGTACTCCCAAACTCTCCTGCAGGGACATGCTGTCTGCTGCAAAAGATATCTTAGAAGAGGGCAGCTAGCATCTTAAAGAAACAGACACAAGCTTTTGTTGTTCTTATATGAAACAGTCCTCTTAGCTTTGTTTTAGGTTAATATGCACAGAAAGCCACTGTACTTAACCAGGACCCAACAGCTGCAACTCTCTCCTCAGCCAGGACTTGGTTTAATATCTCAGCAGTTTTATACATAATACTATGGGGCAGCAGGGAAACAAAAGGGATACAGAAACATAAAAGGAGGGTGCTCCATTAACCAAATGTCCAAGCCATTTGCTCTTGCAACTAACAGTTTATACGTCCCTGTCCTGAGTATACTGTTGCTCAGGGCATTTCATTACTGGTACCAGTACTTTTCCTTATAATCCCCACATGGGCACCTTTTATCAAAATATTACAGAGGTCACTTTCTTAAACTCCCAATAGCTGGATCTTTAAAGAGGAAAAAAGGAAATCAAAGTGGGTGATAGCTCAGAGAAAAAAAGGGGGTGGGGGCGCCTAAAGCTGGCCAGCCTTTTAGACTAGAAAATACAGAGATAGGATAAAAGGAGAAATGAGAGAACTGTTGCAACAGAAGTTTCAGTAAATGAGAAAAGAGGGTCCATTACCATGACAAGGAGTTCCCCCTGCCATACATCCTCCACCTTGAGAGGGAAACAGTTTTCTTTAAGACTGTTTTCCACTTTCCTATCCCTGAAAGTGATGGAGCGTCCATCCACCCACTTCAGAAACTCCGTCTCAGGGTCCCTATTAATAACTAACAATCACTAAGGTTTACCATTGCCACAGTGAATTTTACAGCAATACAGTTACCCTGAGACAAATATATACATTATATTTCATGATGTACATCTTTTACACAAACATTGTATAACAAACATTACATTGTCATCTTTCAAAATATTTCCTCAACACCTGCCCCATATTGCGACAAATAATCTGCATTCAAATGGAGAGTCCCTGCCATATGGGATACTGTAAAGCGATAGGGCTGTAAGGCTAAATACCGCCTCATGATGCAGGGGGATTTCTGTGTCATCTGTTGGAGCCAACAGAGGGGGGTTATGATCTGTCAGTACTTTAAATTCAGTTCCCGACAAATAATACTTAAGGGATTCCACAGCCCATTTCAGAGCCAAACATTCGTTTTCAATTGTTGCATATTTTCTTTCTGTTATGCAACTTTCTACTGATGTAGATGCTAGGATGTTCCTCCCCATCAGTTCTCTGGGTCAGTACAGCCCGAATTCCTGCCTCTGATGCATCTGTATGCACTTCAAAGGGCAGAGTAAAGTCAGGACTCTGGAGAACTGGGGATGTACACAATATGACCTTGATACTCCTAAAGGCCACATCACATTCGAGGGACCACTGTACTTTATTGGGGTACCTTTTTTCAGTAAGGTCCGATAGGGAGCTATCAATATCTGAAAAATTGGGGCTGAATCTTCTATAATAGCCAGCTAACCCCAGGAAGGACCTAACGTAAGGTAGATGGTACCGGACTGTTGGCTACTGCAGTCACCTTATCCATCTCTGGCTTCACCTGTCCATTTCCCAGAATGAAGCCCAGGTACCTTGTTTTCACATTACCAATGGCACATTTGGATGGATTTACAGTCACCCCTGCTTCTTTAATTGCCTATAACACCCTCTCAGTATATACCACGTGGGTTTCAAAGTCAGGGCTAAACACCACAACATCATTCAGATAAGCTGAACAATACTCTGTATGGGGTCTGAGCATTTGGTCCATAAACCGCTGGAATGTGGCAGGGGCTCCATGCAGCCCAAATGGCATGTTTACAAAATGGTACAGGTCCAGTGGGGTACTAAAAGTGGTTATCTCACATGACTCTGGGGAGAGGAGTATCTGCCAATATCCCTTCGTTATGTCTAATGTAGAGATATACTTTGCATTACCCAATGTATCAAGGATGTCGTCAATTTGTGGCATAGGGTAGCCATCGAAAAGCGACACATTGTTTATTCACCAGAAATCAAGGCAGAGACAGATCCCTCCTTCTTTTTTATCCACCATCACAATGGGTGATGACCAGGCACTTTTTGATGGAACTGTGATTCCCAGCTTTTCCAGTTTTTTAACTTCTTGGATGACCTCATCCCTTACCTTTACCGGTAACCAGTACAGTTTCTGATGTATGGGCCTGCCTTGTGTTACTGTGATAGTATGGGTGATCCCTTTAGTCCCCCCTGGTATGTTGGTGAAGGTGCAGGCTTCCTTCTGCAACACATCTTGCACTTCTTGGTGCTGCTGGGGGTTTAGCTCTGGGTTTACATGTATCTCATCTACACTCCCAGATTTCTCTAACCTATGGTATGCTATCTCCAACTCTGACTCCTTGCTTCAGGATGGATGTAGCACATGGGGGTACTCTTCTCGTGCCATTTTTTTAGCAGATTGACATGATATACCTTTTTTGGGGGGGGGTTCTTTCCTGACATCCCAATCTCGTAATTCACTGGCCCTGTCTGTCTCAAGATAGTGAAGGGGCCTTGCCATCTCATTAGCAATTTATTCTCTGTGCTTGGGAGCAACAACAGGACCTGATCCCCTACTTAGAGTGTTTTGGTACCCACCCCTTGGTCAATACTGTACCTTTTGTTCAGCCTGTTTGTGCCCTAGGTTTTGGTGCACTAGTTCCACATATCTCACTAGGCGTTTTCTGAGCCTAGTCATGTATTGTAGGACATTACATTGCCCCACTGTTTTGCCTTCCTCCCAGTGCTCCTTCACCACATCTAAGGGCCCTCTAGGGTTCCACCCATACAAAAAGGAGAAGGGGGAGAAACCTGTAGATGCCTGGGGAATCTGTTGGTAAGCAAACAGTAGGTAAGGGAGATACCTGTCCCAGTCCCTGCCTTCCTCACTCACAAACCTTTTTAACAAGGCCTTCAAAGTCTGGTTAAATCTTTCGACTAATCCATCTGTCTGAGGATGGTAAGGGGAGGTATGGGCAGCAGCTATTCCCAGGAGACGGTAGAGTTCCTTCAACATACTGGCATTGAAGTTGCTTCCTTGATCTGTTAATATCTCCTGAGGGATACCCATCTGGCTGAACACTTTGGCCAGTTCCTCTGCTATCCTAGGGGCAGTGACTGTCCTCATAGGTATAGCCTCGGGGTAGTGGGTGGCATAATCGCAGATGACAAAATTTGCATTTGTTAATTGCATAGCATAATTTTATATTGTATTGTAATTGTCCCATGTGTATTACATTTGTATTGCCGAATGTTAATTATCATCTATTGTGTATCATGTTTGTTTTTTGTAATTGCTTGTTGCCTGTGAAAACAGGCAGTTTTGCTCATCGGGTTCATAAGGATAAAAAATTAAAAAATGAAAATGACGAAAATAAAGCGATTCTCTATGGAACTATATCCATGGCTGTTTTGTCAAATGGAAGGGATAGGTTGAAGGGGGACCTTATCCTTCCTCCCTATTCGAGCTACTTTCTGGCATTCAGGATGACACTTTATGTAGTCAGCAACTTGCTCATGGATAGCAGGTCAGTAAAAGCGGGATAGTATGCGATGTAATGTGCTGTCCCTACCAGCATGCCCTGCTAACGGAACATCATGGGCTAACTGTATGGCCTGTGACCTAAACCTTTCAGGTACCAACAATTGGATAACAACCTCCCCTGTCCTTGGGTTGGTACTATCCCTATATAACAGCCTTTCATTTATTACACATTTTGGGGCCCCTTTGACTGGTTCTTTCCCCAGCTGTAAAAAGAAAGTGGTTAGGGTAGGATCAACAGTTTGTTCCTCATGCATATTGTTATCCTGAAATAAGTGTCCCACATCAGGATGGACCACAGCATGCTTATCATGCCAGTCCTTCTTGTCTTTTCTTCTTTTGGACTTGGATTTTTGGTCCTTCCCAGGAGTCTCACACATGTCCTCATCAAAAGGAAGCAGGTCTGGCAAATGCCCCTGTTTAGCCTGTGCCCTTGTAGTGACACCAACAAGTGATGCCTGAGGAGTATGACATTCCACAAAAGAGGAAAAGTCTGGATGGTCCTGTCCGATGATTATGGGCACAGGCAAATGCGGTACTAACCCCACCTCTATCTCATGGGTATTTCCCTGAACAGTCATTTCCAAAGGCGCGGTGGGGTACCAATGGGTGTCACCGTGGATGCATACCACAGTGATTCCCTTGCCCTGTTTTCTTGGAGTATCCACCAAATCAGCCCGTACTAATATCTGTCGACTGCCAGAGTCTGTCAGTCCCAATAGCTGATGAGATCCCATCTCCACCATGGCCAGAAATGTAATTCCTGTTTTGTACTACAGGGTGTGTTACTGATCTCAAGCGGAGCTTTAAGGGGTCTTAAAGGGGCTTATCACTGCATAGTCACTGATTTATCTGCTCCTGCTGCATGTCTTATCTGCTGTACTGTGCTGTGAAGCCTCAGGGATCTAGCCAGCTGTACTGTTTGTGTGAATTGTGAAGGTTACCTGCTAGTCTGGGGTTCTACGGAGGGGAGTCCTGCAGGGTTCTGGCATCCTTGTGCCAGTGTCCTGATGTTCAGCTCCATAGTTCCACCATTGTTCCTAGAAAAACCCACACATGCGCAAGTCGAGGCTATGTCCCGATAATGTTTCAGAGTTCCTGCACATGCGCACTAGGGTATAGGGCTTGAGTAACATACTGCTGCATACTAGTGGTGTTCAACCCTTTGTCCTCCCTCCTTATAGGCCGTACTTCTACCCCCCACAGCACACTATTCACTTGGAGCACAGGAGTGCTCTAGCCTGGGATTGGAACAAAGCCGCAAGAGGTAACAGACTGTGCCTCCCTTCTCAAGCTTGTTTGCTGGGGTGTTAGCCCGTCTCCTCTTCTCTCTACTATTAGACCTACTCCTCTATTACTAGCCTCCTTTACATCCTATCCCCTGTCACCCTAAGCATTTTTCCTATCCTGTCTGCCCTACAGACCCCACCTGCCCCACCTTATTGCCTGCAGTCCTGCTTGTTGCCCTTCCCACGGCCACCACTAGGAGTCACTGCTGACCCTGCCAGTTCCTGACTTTTTCCCACCACTTCCAGGGCTCTCTGCACTGCCAGCTGGTGCATCACCCAGTGTTCTCTCCCAGGTTTTGAACCTGGTACCTCCCACACCAAAGGGCGCCACCCTACCACTGTGCCACAGAGGTCACCACAATGATAGCTGCCTGTATGCTCTACTTGTACCTGCACCTGTGTGCCCCACAAGCTGAAGTGAGAACTGTAAACACCAACCTTCTCACACTAACCATGCTCCTGCTGTTATCCTTGCTAGTCACTCATCATAGTGAGCCCACAAGCCCATCCCACATGCACTCACTCACCACACTCGACTCTCACCCCCCTCCTCCACCTTTCTACCACTCTATCCACCACCTCTCTCCCTTCCCTTCCTCCCACTGCCAGCACATCCCCTACACCACACCCCCATCTTCCCCCTGCCATATTTTCCACCAAACCTTCAGAGCCCTTCTCTGCATGCCCATCCCCTGCTCTCCCCCCTCCAAGCTCTCCTTCCATCACTACCGAGCTGAAAGCTGGCAACATGTGGCCCTCCTTCAAATAATCTCCCTGCTACTGCTGATGTCTGGCAACATACATCCCAACCCTGGCCCAGTAACATGCAGCCAACCGCAGTCCACCCAGGGATTATGAATAGCCTCTATGAATATTTGCAGTTTACCTAAAAAAAACGCATCCCTGCAATGCTGGCTAGTACAGCACCAACCTGACGTACTGGCTCTAACTGAAACCTGGCTCTCGCAAAGGATGCCTGATTCCTTTCTCTCTATCTCTGGCTTCACTCTTCTTAGGTAAGATAGAAAGGGAAAGCGTGGTAGTGGCTGCACCTTCTATGTCTGGGACTCACTGCACTACCAAGCCCTACCTGCTTCTACGCTGGACAGTAATGCCTAAGCCCTCACAGTAAAACGCATGCCAGACGCTAACTGAGCCCCGCTAATCCTTATGGTTGCCTATATCCCCACCCCGCAACCAATCATTAGCAACCCTATCATTCTTGGACTACCTAGCCACACTCTCTCACAAGTTGGAGCGGGTACTGGTTGGGGACCTCAGTATAAAATGGTTGGCGAGCTCAGCTGCTCACACCAAGGACACCTTTGCTTTACTTGATCTATCCCAACTCGTATCCAAACCCACAAGGATCAGCCCATCTAATGGTTCTCACACCCAGCTAGACACACTACTCACAAATCGCCCTCACCAAATCACTGACCTAGTGATCCTCCCTAACTCTTTGAGCGATCACTCCCCAATCCTATTCGCCTGGTCCTGCCAACTTCCAAAACCACCACCCAATGTCACCTCTTGTTGTCACTTAAGGCCTGGCAGTCTCTCTCTAAACTCAAATGGCACCTGTCACACTGTGATTGGTCCCCTATCTCCCAGGCCTCCAATATCGATGATGCCTTGAACTACTTCACCTGCATCTTCAATAAAGCCTGTGATGCTTTTGGCCCTCTCACTAACACAACCTCCAAGAAGCATAACGCTCCTTGGATTACCCCTGCACTACTACAACAGCTTAAGGAACGAGACAACCTCTGGCATTGTGCCACAGATTCTAGATCACTGGTGGACAGGCAGGCATACAACGCTGCCAGCAGTAGGTATACATGGGCAATATGTAAAGCCAAGGTAGACCACTACAGAACTACCCTGGCCTCCTTCTGGGGTAGTTCATGTAACTTCTGGGATAATATCAAAGATCGTACCAGAAAGTCACGACCCCCCCCCAATCCCATATTATCACTGATGGCACTATCACCATGGATCCACTCTCCATCGCCAACTGCCTCAACTCCACCTTTTCTGACCTTAGCCCAGTACTACAAAGAACTTCTTTGACCCCATCCAGCCCAACCCAGTGCCAACCCTCAACCGCCCCCCATTCTGCCTCAGGTCATTACACTAAAGAGCCAGAAACTACCTTTCCAAAGCCCTATACTCGGCTCAATTATAGCAAAGACAACTTTGACATGAAATTCTACACAGTGTACTCAACACAGTTCTATTCCCCCTCACGGACCTATTAAACCGCTCTCTGTGTCTGGGTCAGTTCCCAGCCACATGGAAAACCGCAGTCATAACCCCAATTCTGAAAAGCGGTGATTTTCCTCCCCAAACAATTATCGGCCCATTGCAATTCTCCCACCACTCTCCAAAGCTTTTGAAAAAATTCTGGCAGACCAATTCACTGAGTACCTCCTCACCCACAACGTGTTATGTAGGGAACAGCATGGTTTTAGAGCAGGTCACAGCACTACTACCACCCTGACAGAATTCTCCAGTGCTCTACAATGCACCCTGGACAGAGGGCACCTTGCTGGGACCGTGTTTATAGATCTCTCTAAGGCCTTTGTCACAGTCTCCCAACCCCTCCTTCTGACCACACTCCAACACATCAGCGTTTCTCAAGGTCCCCTCGCCTGGTTCACCAGCTACCTTGCCAATAGAACACACTGTGTTAAAATTAACAGCACCCTGTCAACCACCCTACCAGTACGCTCAGAGGTACCGCAAGGATCAATCCTGAGTCCACTCCTCTTCAGCATATATCTAAATGCCCTGCCAAGCTCCTGCTCTGAAAATATTCTCCTATATGCGGATGACGCAGTTCTATTTGCCTCACACCCTGACCTCTCTTCCCTCCAGCTCTCCCTACAAGACTCCTTCAAACAGATAGAAAACTGGTTCACAGCTCATAGGCTAGTTATCAACATTAAAAAAAAAAAGACCATGCTCTTTGCGCACCGACAAAGTAGGGCTAGAGATCACCCCCTGAAAATCCTATTCAGTTCACTTCTCCAACTGGACTGGGTCGCAACCTATAAGTACCTGGGTGTCACGTTTGACGCCTCCCTGTCATTTCAGGAGCACATCAAAACTCTCACCTTAGCTGACAATATCCGAACAGGCTTCTTATACCGCCTTAAAGACTGTTTCCCACCTGAAGCTCTACATCTGGCAGTCACATCATCAGTCTTGTCCCTAGTGGACTGTGGACTCACAATTTATGTGGCCTCTGACTCCACTGAGCTCCATCAAGTCCAACTGGCCATCAGCTAAAACCTGCCGGCGGGGGTGCTAGAGAGCCCACGTACGAAGTGGTTGCATTTTCCACAGCTCCTCACAACAGAGAGTTTAAAACTATAAAATATCATTTTAAAGTAAAAATTTAAAGTAAACATTGACACAGTTCGATAGAGTGTGATCTCAGGATTCCACTGCTGCAATTTTCAAGGATGGGTCGTACTAATAAAGGTGGACCAGGTGGATCTAATCTTCCATCATCAACTGAGCAACAGGCCTCAGCAACACCAACCTCGAGTACAACAACTGACCCCTCTTAGAAAGCTCTACAATTGTCTATGCAGGCCATCGACACAAAAGTCGAAGCTATATCGCAGCGTATAGGTGAACAAGGCATTAAAACTGAGATTGCGATGAAAACAGCTAACACTGTGGAATCCCAAGCAACTAAGGCTCCTTCAGCTACCGCTAAACTGACCCAAGAGAACTCTCAGCTTCGGTATAGATTGGAGGCACTAGGAAATGCTCAGCGTGCCTCCAATCTGCGTATTGTTGGATTGCCGGGGAGTAAGGATGACAAAGACCCCCTAACTTTCTTAAAAGCCTGGCTGCCAGGTGCTCTACATCTGGATTCTGAATGGGCTCTGCATTTTCTTCGGGCATATAGGATCTCGCCAAGATCTGTGGCTGCACAGCAGGACTTACCTCGCACCATACTTCTGATAACAGATGGGGTGGCAGCTCTGGACTGTTTGCTCCAGGCCGCTTGTACAGTGGAGAGCTTTAACTGCGATGGCAACACCATACATGTCTTCCCGGATCTATCCTATGCAGCCATCCACTTTTGTATAGGACATTTTAAAAATATATTCATGGACTCCCCCCCCCCCCCATCCTTAACTGTATAATGTCTAGATTGCTCATTCCTTATCCATTGGATGGTTCCTATACTGTTTCCAATTGTTTAACCAAGTGAGACACACTATGCTGAAAGCTTTTTTACAGGTGCAACCTGGGAGCGCAGGGAAGTTAAGTGACTTGCTCAGGGTCACACAGTATGTAAGTGGGGGCTGTGGGATTCAAACCCAGGTCTCCAGATTTGCAGCTCAGAGCCTTAAACCACTGCGCTATACTGCCTCTCTTATCTCTGATATTTAGATGTAACTTTATATTGTATTCTATAAATGCAATAAATACAAAGTACAAAAAAAAAAAAGCCTGCTGGCTCATCTTGGGTGCAGACAAACATATGCACACCTGCACCCTCTATGCTCTCGCCAATGTCCTCTTGCTAGAGGAGCGGTTACTATATCAGACTTGTCTACTCACCAAAAAAATACACCTAGGACTGACCCCGATAGGGGCTGCCACCTCCCTACAGGCTGCCACCCCCCTCGTTGCTACCCGCGTGGCCTCCAAAGCTGTCTGGAAGGTACCCAAGGTCTGGTCCACTCAAACCCAAAGATCCTTCCCTTTCCGAGCCCCATCATGGTGTAATGCTCTCCCCCAGGCTATTACCAATCTAGGTCCTTTTAAGACAGCTCTAAAATCCCATATCTTGATCACACATAGCTGCTGATGTGACCGCTAACCTTCCCAGGCCAGGCTCACTCACAATGGGTCATCCCTGGCCTTGACAATACCTCATCTGAGGCTGCGCTCTGTCGCCCTTTGTACGTCCCTGGCCGAACATACACCTAAATAAGCTAAAGAGCTCACTCCTTGTCATAGGAATCTGACAATACTCCCTGGAGGTAGCACCTGTACATGTGACTGAACCAGTGATGCAACTTCTACTTAGCTAACACCTGTATAGGCAGACTTCCTTATCTGTATGTATGTCACATGATTGCTTGTCTCCAGACTGTTTTTTTAATTCTTCTCAATCTTGCTTCCATTTTTGTCTTACTCTGTACCAACTTGTATCCTGTTATGCAACTCCAGCATAGCTACCGCTTGTCTAGGCATCTACTCACCAGTATGTAACCTTACTGTACTCAAATGTCCTAATTTCCCGTTGTTAATGTTCTTATCATATCTGTGACATGGAGCCTTTGAAAACGAGTCTATGACTCAAAGGGCTGTTATTCCTATGTTTGTAAATAAATAAATAAACTATAAGGTTACCACACTTTGTCTAGTGTGATGTTTATTACTTCATAAACATTTCTTTAAGGCAGATGCAAAAGAAAGATTTCATAAAAAAATAATATAAACAGAAATTGAACACAGATAAAGTTCTTAGGATGTGGCAAACTTCTCTCAGCTTCCACTCAGCAGTAGTATGGGACTCCTCTCAGTCCTCTACTTACACCAGCCAGCAGGAACTGACCCTATCTCTCTCAGTCTAAAACTCATTTCAGAACTGAGTTAGAGCTTTTATAGGCTCTCTAGAAGTTAGGAAATTTCCACTCTCATGTGATTGACATCAGACATAGTATAAAATTAGCCACTAGGGGGCCACTGTCTCTCCATAGAGAACAGTTCAATTGGCACCTGCAGGTTTGTTTAGAACATTGGAAAAGGTCAAACTCGAGGTCAGAACATCTTGTACTCCCAAAACCTCCTGCAGTAACATGCCATCTACTACAAAATATATCTTAAAAGGGGGCAGCTAACATCTTAAAGAAACAGACACAAGATTTTGTTATTCTTATACCAAAACAGTCATCTTAGTTTTGTTTTAGGTTAATATGCACAGAAAGCCACTATGGGGCAGCAGGGAAACAAAAGGGATACAGAAACATAAAAGGGGGGGTGCTCCATTAACCAATCATCTGAGCCATTTGCTCTGGCAAATAACAGTTTATACATTCCTGTCCTGAGTATACTGTTACTCAGGGCATTTCATTACTGGTACCAGTACTTTTCCTTATAATCCCCACATGGGCTCCTCCTATCAAAATGTGGCAGAGGTCACTTTCTTAACCTCCCAATAGCTGGACCTTTAAAAAGGAAAAAAGGAAATCAAAGTGGATGATAGCTAAGAGAAGGGGGGGTGGTGCCTAAAGGTGGCCAGCCTTTTAGACTAGAAAATACAGAGATAGAATAAAAGGAGAAATGAGAGAACTGTTGCAACAGAAGTTTCAGTAAATGAGAAAAGATGGTCCAATACCATGACAGGGAGTTCCCCCTGCCCTGGGGCGCCCAGTTGGGTGGTGGCATGGGGCAGAGCCAGTGGACAGTGTCACAAACCCACTCAACAGGTCAGCCCTCTACTCCCAAAGTGTCAACCTCGGAGCACAGTCTTGTGAACAGTTAACAGAAACAGGGTAACCCTCCTGTCTGTTTTGTGGGTTCAAATCAACCTTTGGTCTCAAGTCTTGGAAGGATTCAAACTGTGAGCTTCTTGCTAGCGTACCCAATGCACAGGCACTGATAATTCTGTCTTCGGGGAGCCAGATATCTTTGCCTACGGGCTCCTAACCAGGTGTACATAAATGAACCCATAAAAACTCTAATAAAGACCTCAGATTACTCATTTGACACAGTCATTTGACACAGTTCCACACAAAAGATTAGTAGTCAAATTAACCAGCCTGGGAGTGGGTTCCAGGGTGGTAGCCTGGGTAAAACATTGGCTGAACAACAGGACACAGAAGGTAATTGTAAATGGAGTCCACTCTGAAGAAAGAGGGGTTACTAGTGGGGTACCGCAGGGTTCAGTACTGGGTCCAGTCCTTTTTAATGTCTTTATAAGTGACATTGCAGAGAAACTGGAAGGAAAAGTATGCCTCTTTGCAGATGACACAAAGATCTGCAACAGGGTTGATACACAAGGAGGTGTGGAAAGGATGAGAAGGGACTTGGCAAGGTTGGAGGAATGGTCAAAAGTATGGCAGCTTGGATTCAATGCAAAGAAGTGCAAAGTAATGCACCTGGGAAACAAAAACCCTGGGGAAGATTACACAATGGGGGAAGGTAGTAACAACAACAAAAATGGAAAGGGACCTGGGGGTAATCCTATCAGATGACCTTAAGGTTGGCAAGCAATATGAGAAGGTGGTAGAGAGGGCTGGGGGGATACTGGGATGTATAGGGAGAGGTATCACCAGCAGAAAACAGGAAGTTGTTATCCCCCTGTACAGACAGTTGATGAGACCCCATCTGGAGTACTGCGTCCAGTTCTGGAGACCCATCTCCGTAAGGACATAGACATGATGGAGGCAGTTCAGAGGAGGGCAACTAAAATGGTGCAAGGTCTGCAAGAGAAGCCATATGAGGAGAGACTAAAGGAGCTTAATATATATACCCTTGAGGAAAGGAGGGAGGGAGGGACATTATAGAAATGTTTAAGTACCTCAGTGGAATCAACAAAGTCCAAGAGGGTAGCATCTTTCAGAAAAAGAGATGTGCAAGAACAAGGGGACACAATTTGAAGATAGAGGAGGGACAGCTCAGGGGCAATGTGAGGAAGTATTTTTTCACAGAGAGGGTGGTGGACGCATGGAACAGCCTTCCTGAGGAGGCTGTGGGGTCTAAAACTGTGGGAGAATTCAAGAATGCATGGGACAGACATAAGGCAATTTTTGTGGGGGGTAGGAAGAAATAGGCTGTTGGTTAAATAGGATCTGCAGCTTATCCTCTAGGTCGGGAAATGGGTAGACTAGGTGGGCTAAGCGGTCCTTATCTGCCATCAAAGTCTATGTTTCTATGTTACTCTTACCTTTTTTCAGTTTGGTATCACCATTCAAGCTTATGCACAGTGTCTGCTTTAACCATATATACTTCAGTTGTTTAAGAAAAGAAATTCAAAGACAGATCAAGTAGGCTCTAAAACAGAGTTTTACTAAAATAGATAATAGTATGTAAAACGTAAAATACAGAACCATATATGACAAGAACCATACAGTCTTTTAAAAGAACAAGGTTTTAACAGTGCAATTCCTACTACAGTACTTGGATTTTGTCTCTCTCTACCTGCATGCTTGCTAAAAGTGCTCAAAGATGTTTTTTTTTGTCAGAGTGTAGATAGAAGCGTTAAAATGGAAAAACAGAATACTGTTTAAAAGCTGGCTTTGCCCACCTCTTTGCATGAGGTCACCTAGCTCCTCCCTGTCAGAATATAAAAAATATATATTGATGCAAAACAGGATGTCTTATCAAAGGTAAATTCTGTAATCTCAGCACAACTCATTTTCTCATATGACTTTCTTTGATCTTATGATCAGCTTCCCCTTTCCAGGACATCAAAGCATCTTTTATGACTTCGCACTACAGTGTCATAACCTGCTCTTTTTCCTCTAAGCATTATAAAAGTTTATGATCTATCTTGGCAGTTAAAGCTATATTTAACTTAGATAAACAGGAGATCCTTGATTAAGGCCTGTTCTAGTCTGTAATTAGCTCCTGGCCTTCCAGGTAACATCTTGTATCTAAAACCTGGGTGTGTGTATATGTCATCTCACATGCTGTCTCAGCATCTCTCATGAGAGACAGTCAATAACACATTTTTGTATTACAAAAAATGATACAGTGATCAGAACCAGCTGTCCAAGTGTCACAATTCCTCGCTACCTAGACTGAATTTGGAGGCTCTATCCCCTGCATGGGATGAGCTTCCCAAATCAGTTCACTCCTCATGGACACGAGACAACCCATCTGAGTTCTGATTTTTGGCTCCAGCCTTTTGTAGAATTGTCATGTCATACCCTTGTAAAGCAAGACTCCATCTTAGTAATCTACCATTGTTCTTTCCCATCTGCATCAGCCAAACCAGGTGGTTGTGGTCAGTCTGCACCACAAAATGCTGCCCATATAAGTATGGCTCCAATTTCTTTAGGGCCCACACTATGGCAAGACATTATTGTTCGACAGTAGAGTATGCATGCTCCCTTGGAAGTAACTTCCTACTCAGGTGCACTATTGGGTGATCCCTCCCTTGGCTGGATGTCTGACTCAGCACTGCCCCGTTACCCACATCTAAGGCATCAGTCTGAACAATAAAGTGTTTGCTATAGTCAGGACTTGTCAAAACAGGAGCACTGCACAGTGCTTCCTTTAGTTTGGAAAAGGCTTCCTCACAGGCTGGGCCCCAGGTAATTTTCTTTGGCATCCTTTTATTTGTCAGGTTAGATAGGGGAGCAGCCAGGGCACTGTAATTGGGTACAAATTTTCTATAGTACCCTGCTGTCCCTAGAAAACTCCTGACCTGCTTCTGTGTTTCTAGTCTGGGCCATGCCTGGATTACTTCTATTTTGATTTGGTTAGGACGGAGCTGTCCTCGGCCTACCACATGTCCGAGGTATGCCACTTCTCCCATGGTCACCTGGCACTTCTCGGCTTTGACAGTGAGCCCGGCCCTCTGTATCCTGTCCAGCACTTCCCTAAGGTGGGATAGGTGTTCCTCCCAGCTGGTACTAAAGATGGCAGTGTCATCCAGGTACACCACGGCGTACTCCTCAGCACCGTTTAACACCTGGTTCACCAACCTTTGGAAAGTGGCCGGGGCGTTCTTCATTCTGAAAGGCATTACTTTGAATTCAGATAAGCCTATCAGAGTGATGAAGGCCGGCCTCTCCCTAGCTCTGTCTATTAACGCTACCTGCCAATACCCCTTGGTCAGGTCAGTGGTTGTAAGGTAGGTCACCCCTCTCAACTTGTCCAGGAGTTCATCCATCCAGGGCATTGGGTGGGCGTCTGACTTCGTGACTGCATTCAGTCCATGATAGTCCACACAGAAATGAGTAGAGCCATCTGGCTTAGGCACAAGGACTATGGGTGAGGCCCAGGGGCTGTGGGATCTCTGGATTATCCCTTAAATCCAGCATCTCCTCCACTTCCCTCCTAATGTCCTTTTGGACAGCCTGTGACACCTGATATGCTGTCTGCCGTATGGGCGTCTGTGTCCCTGTCTCCACATCGTGTGTCGCTAAGAGGGTTGGTCCAGGCTTGGCGCTAAACAGTGGGGCAAAGTCTGCTAAAACCTTCCTTACTGTCTGGATCTGGTCCGGGGCCAGCTGGGGAGACCATTTAACTGCCTCCACAGAGGACTCCCACTTACTTTCTTCCAGCAAGTCCAGAAGGGGGTCTCCTTCATCTGTCCCCTTCCCATGACTACACAATGCAAACACCATGTCAGCCCTATTTGCATATGGTTCCATCATGTTGACATGGTACATCGTTTCTGTCTGTCTTCTGTCCGGTAACTCCACAATATAGTTCATGTCATTTACCTTCCTAACCACTTTGTACAGTCCTGCCCACTCAGCCTGCAGCTTGTTTTTCTGGACCGGAATAAGGACCATGACTTCCTGACCCACCATGTACAAGCGAGCTCTGGCTCTGTGGTCATACCACACTCTTTGTTTTTGTTGGGCAGCTGCTGGGTTGCTCTGGGCTGTCCCTATAAGCTCCTTTAGCCTTTCCCTAAACCTAAGGACGTAATTCACATTGGGAGTTTCCTGGGTGGCATGCTTGCCTTCCAAGTCCTCCCGGATCAAGTCTAGTGGCCCATGTACCCAGCGTCCATATAAGAGTTCGAAGGGGGAAAATCCTGTCGACTCTTGGGGCACCTCCCTGTATGCAAAAAAACAGGTGGGGAAGGTATTTCTCCCAGTCCCTCCCAAGCTGTTCAGCAAACGCCCAGAGCATTGACTTTAGGGTACCATTGAATCTTTTCACAAGCCAATTGGCTTGTGGGTTACATGGTGTCATGCATCTCTGCACCACCCCGCACTTCTCCCATTAACATTTCATCAGGTCCGACATGAAGGAACCCCCTCGATCGATGATAACCTCCTGTGGCAACCCAACACAGGAGAAAATCCCAAGTAAGGCATCTGCCACTTTGTCTGTCCTCAGTGAGGATAGGGCGACTCCCTCTGGGTACCAGGTGGCACAATCCACCACAGTCAGGATGAATCTCTTCCCTGAGGAGCTGGGGGTATTTAAAGGCTCCACAATAGCCATTCTCACCCTCTGGAATGGCTCCTCCACTATGGGCAGTGGAATCACTGCGGCTTGGGTTTTCTTGCCTGCCTTCCCTATTTCTTGGCACCAGTGACAAGATCTGCAATACTCTTTCACCTGCTGGGTGAAGTTAAGCCAATAGAAATTCTGGTCCAGCCACTGCGTAGCATGCGTGATTCCCGGATGACCAGACAAGGGAATATCATGTGCAGTCTTGAGCAACTGCTCACGATACCCCTGGGGAATGACAAGCTACATGCCTAGCATCACTCCCACTGTCTGCACAGCATGAGTATACATAAGTCCATTTTCCCAATAAAAATTATGGCTGCCGTCACCTCCCTGTGCCCCATCAGAGTCTGCCCAAACCCTCAGCCTCTCTAAACTAGTGTCACTTCTCTGCACAGCGGCAAACTTCTCACACATTCCCAACACATGGGACAGGTCCCCTTCAGTCCCTAAACTAGGGTCCCTAGAACTAGTGTCAGGGAACTCAGGATGACTGTCAATCCGAACCCTCTGACAATGGGTCACCTCTTCTTCTTCTTCGGAGTAACCCTCTGTAGATGTGTGGTTACTTGCTACTGGGGAAATGTCTACCCCCTCTTCTTTAATCTCCATATCAGGAGACACAGGCTGGGGAACCAGCCTCTCAGTGGTTTCCACAATGGGTTCTGTGGGGTTCAGGGAACTACAATTTTCCCTTGCCACTTGGCTACTGGTAATTGCAGATATCATCCCCGTTTGAGGTAATTACCCAGGATCACATCCACTGCTAAGGTTTTGGCTACAGCCACCTGTTGCACAGTTCCCCCTGTTTCACCCCAGTCCAGGAGAACACTAGTGAGGGGCAATGTTTTCACCTCACCAGTAAAGTCCTGTACAGTGACGTATTTATTGGGTATAAGCTGACCAGGCTGTACTAGATCCCCCTTTACCAAGGTCAAGGATGCCCCTCTGTTCCTTAACCCTTGCGTCTGTACACCATTCACCATGACCGGGTGCATGTGTTCCCTCATGTTCACAGGCATGCTTCCAGGGACACACAAACAACCCACTTCTTTTCTAGTACCATTCTGCATATTATTGCTCATTCTTTTGGGACACTGTCTGGAAATATGCCCAGTTCTTTACATAACCAACATTCACTTCTCTTTTCAGAGAAGTCTTTTCTCTGAAACCAGGGGTTAACTGATTTCGGTGGAGGCAGTGAAGGTTTTAGCTGCTCTGAAAGTGCGCTTTTCCCTTTCTGCGCTGCCACGCCCACCCCATTCGCTCTCAGAGCAGGTCTGCTCTTGGCATAGCTGTCCAAGAGTTCAGCAGCCTCTTGCACTGTTTTGGGATCTCGGTCCTCTAGCCTGGTTTTTAGCTTGGCTAGGCATGCTCAATTAAACTGTTCTAACAAAATCAACATTTTCAGTTTTATCAACAGAGTTTGCCTCAATTCCTTCCCACCAATGTTTTAAAAACAGACGTTGTTTCATGGCTAGCTCCTCGTAGCTCATGCCAGGGCTTCTCCTGAGCTTATGGAATTTGCTCTGTATGATTCAGCAGTTAATTCAAATTTCTCTAACAGTGCAGCTTTAAGTTTGCTGTAATCTTCACTGTCCTCATTGTCCATTTGACCCAATGCATCCCTAACTTTCCCAGTAAGTAGCGGGGATAGCTGGAAGCTCCAGAACTCTCTAGGAATTTTAGCCAGAATACAAACTTTTTCAAAAGAATTTAAAAAGGCATCCATATCCTCCCACTCTTTAAATTCGGCTATCAAGTTGGAGTTCAATTTGTAACCCAGTCCTACAGTCCCAGTTAAACCCAAGCCACTTACCTGCTCTGGTGCTGGTGATTGGAGTCATAGCTTCTCCAGTTCATGTTGCCTTTGGTGCTCCTGCTCCTCACGATCCACCTCTTGCTGTTCACACTTGTCTTCACTCTGGAACTCCAGCTCCATTCTGCGCAACTCAATTTGCAGCCTGAGTACTTCTGGATCCAGGATACTGGTGACCTTCCCCTGCTGCTGTGGCCCTTAGCTGACATTGGCCCTGTTGCCCTCCTCATGAAATCTGGACAATTCACTGGCCACTAGCCCTGCCACACTCGAGGTTTGGTCCTTTTCAGTCACGGTCTGTGACTCGCTGCTCTGGGTATCTGCTACCATCAGGGCATCCACAAGGTTCTGTTTGCTGGCTTACACCTCGAACAGGATTCCTCTGTCCCCGCACAACTGCATTAAGTAGTCTACAGTGTGCCTGCTGTAGTTGGAAGCCATCTTCTTCCCTAACTATGGCTGCTCTGACTTGCACTTTAGAAAAAAAAAAATAAAATTGGTAGGAACTTGACTGTATTCCAAGTGATACAGTTCTGTCTCCTTTTTAAAAAAAAAAATCACTGCCTTTTTCTTTCTTTGCAAGTGAACTGATGGTCTCAAGCTGACACACTGAACAATAAAAGCTTGTAATACCAAAATATTCGCACCGCTGCAAACCAATCTGTCACAACCCCACTCAGCAGGTCAGCCCTCTACTCCCAAAGTGCAAGCCTCCAAGCGCAGTCTTGTGAACAGTTAACAGAAACAGGGTAACCCTCCTGTCTGTTTTGTGGGTTCGAATCAACCTTTGGTCTCAAGTTTTGGAGGGATTCAAACTGTGAACCTCTTGCTAGCATACCCAGTGCACAGGCTCAGATAAATCTGTCTTCGGGGGGCCAGATATCTTTGCCTACGGGCACCTAATCAGGTGTACAGAAATGAACCCTTAAAAACTCTAATAAAAGACCTCAGATTACTCTTACCTTTTTTCAGTTTGGTATCACCATTCAAGCTTATGCATAGTGTCTGCTTTAACCATATATACTTCATTTGTTAAAGAAAAGAAATTCAAAGACAGACCAAGTAGGCTCTAAAAAATAGAGTTTTACTAAAATAGATAAAAGTATGTAAAACATAAAATACATAACCATATATCACAAGAACCATACAATCTTTTAAAAGAACAAGGTCTTAACAGTGCAATTCCTACTACAGTACTTGGATTTTGTCTCTCTCTACCTGCATACTTGCTTAAAGTGCTCAAAGAGGGTTTTTTTTGTCGTAGTGTAGATAGAAGTATCAAAATGGAAAAACAGAATACTGTTTAAAAGCTGGCTTTGCCCACCCCTTTGCATGAGGTCACCTAGCTCCTCCCTGTCAGAATATATAAAAAAAAATATATATATATATATATATATATGCAAAACAGGATGTCTTATCCAAAGTAAATGCTGTGATCTCAGCACAACTCATTTTCTCATATGACTTTCTTTGATCTTATGAACAGCTTCCCCTTTCCATGACATCAAAGCATCTTTTATGACTTCGCACTATAACGGCATAACCTGCTTTTCTTCCTCTAAGCATTATAAAAGTTTATGATCTGTCTTGGCAGTTAAAGCTATATTTAACTTAGATAAACAGGAGATCCTTGGTTAAGGCCTGTTCTAGTCTGTAATTAGCTCCTGGCCTTCCAGGTAACACCTTGTATCTAAAACCTGTGTGTGTGTGTATGTGTGTGTGTGTGTGTGTGTGTGTGTGATCTCACATGCTGTCACAGCATCTTTCATGGGAGACAGTCAATAACACATTTTTATATTACAAAAATGATACAGTGATCAGAACCAGCTGTCCAAGTGTCACAGACAGTACTTCATATAGCCTGAGCCGACCATTTTCTCCCCTTGTTGCAGTAGCATGAGCTGCGCATGCATGTGGAGATGCATATGTGTCCTGGAACTGCAGCTTCTCCTCCCCGACTGCCATCTGTCGGTCATGCATCAGTGCTACCACAAGGCCTCTACTTGGTGGCAGACCAGAGCCAAGTCAAATTGTCACCATGATCCAGGAGAGGAGAGCAGCCTTGTGACTGCTTGATCCACTTCTAGCCTCCCTCCTGGCCACCCAGGCTTGTTCCAAAAGTTGAGGTCGTTGGCGTGGTGAGAGGTAAGGTGTCCAACGCCTCAGCCATCTCAACCACTCATTCGGTCTTTTAAATATATTTTGATCAACAAGTGGAATGGACTGAGTTTCTAGCCTGGGAATACAGGCAGGTGGGCCTATTGGGCCCTGGAGCCTCACGATTGACCTCCAGACCCAAGGCACACCAGTTTGCATGCCATGGCAGTTGTGAGACCATGAAAAAGTAGCTGAGTTTGGGTCAAAAAAGAAAGTGTATCACCTGAGGGATGTGGGAGTTCAAGCTTTTGTATCAAGAAATGCTGAGGTTAACTAAGCAGGGGGGTGGGGGCTGACTTTTATCTGGGGAAGGGCTTACCTATAGGTCAGGGGGTCTGAAGGCTTTTGTTCATTACCAGTTTATACAGGAAGCTTTGGCAACTTTGGGGGGGGGCGTGAGGCTTGCAGTCTCCCCCCTGCAGTCATCACTCATGGGCCTGAATGCTGTCTGTCATCATTCTGAAGATTCAGTAAAGGAGAAATGTGCAGTAAAAGTCTAACCCTCATAGTTTTATTGCTGTGGTGTACCTGAATGGTATGTATTTGTGCCCAGTTTGCCTGTGGTCACCCCAGTCCCGGTGAAAGTATCAATTTCTTTGTAACCCTTCTTCAGCCACAGTACACCCTAGTTGGCGGGGTGAGGTTACACCAGCCTTTACTTTGCATTCACCTTTCCAATGTTTGTCAGTCAATCAGAATACCTCTGTTGCCTTTCATAGTGGCCGAGGAAGCTGGGACTACAGCCACTTGCTGTTAGGAGAGCTGACCTAAGTAAAACCTTTATTCCTCTTCAGTACCAAAACACCAACAGTGAAATCTGTTTCCTGAAAATGAAACAACCTTATCAACTGAGAAAACAAATACATGATTAAGAATTAAAGGGAGATTAAAAAGCTATAACTCTAGTTTCATCTCTTGTGCAGTAAAACATTTGGTTGACTTGATGGGTAAGGATGTCAGCCATTTATGGTATTATTTACAACTATTTACAAATTGTTCCTTAGAAGAAAGTCCATGATATAGTTTTGAAGTGCAGTGGTTATTAAACACTCCTTAGAGGAATTCTGTGACATGGAAATTATTTTTCAAACTAGATGTTATTTTAATGACCGTCAATATATATGAAAAGGGTTTTATGAAAAGAAATGTTTTGGTGGAAACTAAGCTGCTGGAGTTTTTTTTTAAATGTCATTTATTTTTTTTCCTTTTGTTGTGAAGTGTTGTATTATGTGTAAAGGGCGGAATGGGTATATTTTAAAGCTATTAATTGTTTTAGTGAATTTCATGGGTATTTAATAACTTCAACTTGATATACCAGTTGCAGTAAATCAAACCAGCCATGCCACTTAATTAAAGCAATCTGTTTTAGTTTGATATTGTACAAGTGTTATTCTAGGTAAGGTTGCAATAGATGGCATTGAAATCGCTGTTCAGCAAATGCAGGCACTTTTGACAAGTACTTGATTTCTTCTTGTAGATGCTGTGTGGTATGAAATGTCACATTTGCTTTAGAAGTATGTTTTTCATTTTGTTATCTAAATTACAGGTTGCCAACCTGGCCTGCTCAATCTCGAATAACGAAGAAGGCGTGAAGCTGGTCCGTATGGCAGCGACCCAGATTGATAGCCTCTGCCCACAGGTAGGAAATATTTATGCAGAGAAGAATATGAGGACTATTATAACATTTAAAAAAACACAGGGTACTTGAAATGAAAAGTTATCTATATGAAGATTATAGCCTTGGGTTTTCTATTACTTTTATGATTACCTCGTGTAAACCAAAAACAATACATTGTAACCAGAAACTTGGTTAATGGGTAAAGACAACACAAAGATATAGCTTGGAATACTTATAAATCTACAGAGATACAGGTACCAACCTTGGTATTTGTTTTTACTTTAGAGATGTTCTGACACTCTGTCTTAATTTTCTGTACACTGTAGGTGATTAATGCTGCTCTCACCCTGGCAGCAAGACCCCAGAGTAAAGTTGCTCAAGACAACATGGATGTTTTTAAGGAACAGTGGGAGAAGCAAGTCCGCGTTCTCACTGAAGCTGTTGATGACATCACATCTGTGGATGACTTCCTGTCAGTCTCAGGTACCATGACTATAACTTTAAGATGCTCCCATACTAGACAACAGCAGGGATAGTGGGGATGGCTAAAGAAATGTAACATGCTGATGCCCGTTAGTTTGGGTTAATCTGGGACCCTCTTACCACTATAAAAATGATTTCATGTGTGTTCTTCAGATGTGGGAACAGAGAATCAAAACTGAGCTATTCTAACTGTTAAAGGCCCAATCAAAACCACTCTTATAGTGACAAGAGTGTCCTGGGTGAATGTAGGCTGACATTTTAAATCCCCATATTGTTTTGTTCGAATAGCGGTATCATTTTTACAGCTGCTAGTGAGTGAAAACTCAGTTTGAATAAGACCATTGCTGTTCAGCAGTAGCGCTGAGCACTGTGGATGATGTCATGGCAACAGAATACTCAGTGCAAAAGACACTGTCTTCACTGTATGAGTGTCTTGTGCTGAGTGTGCAGCACCTCTGGCTGAGAATAAAAAGACAGCTGTTTATAATTTATGACACACATAGTAGATGATTATTTCTGTAGTAAAGTAGGCACCAAGTTTTCTTGGGTGGTGAGAACTGGTTGTGGATTTACCTCTGCCTTAAAGGTTTGGTGGTTAGCAGATTATTCCACTACCAGAGTTTTCTAAAATAATTTAGATTGCTTTTCACAGAGTAAATAAAATGCAGGTGGTTCCTAGTAAAACCATGTGCTGAGTTAGCCAGGTTCTGTTAAGTTTTATACTAGCTGCACTAGACTACAGAAGGACACGTTAGCCATAGCATCAGTGATACGGACTCAGAGAACCATTCATCCGGTTTTCAGCTTATTGTGTGTTATCAGAGGTCTATAGAAGTGGGCTGGAGCTACCTACTAAAGGCCTTGCTGTGTAGTGGTTTTTGAACAGCCTGTTGAAGGACAGCTTGCTGTGCTGAATGACAGTTTTCTGTCCTTGTGCGCATTCTATGTTTTTTTTTCTTTCCTCAGGTAGCTCGTGATTGTATTAAACAGCAGATAAATGCTTACTTCAGTCCCTAACTCTCCTCCCCCTTAAAAATTCACTGCTGTACGACTCAGTTGTATCCCCGGCTGTTACTTTCATTGATTCCACCTTTAGTTTAGATACCTGAAATAATTTTATAATATACCATGAAGTGCAATATCTGTATAAAGTAAGAGGGATTTACGTCTTATAATTGTTTATTGCTTACTTTAGTACTGAACAATTAAAAGATGTGATGTTAAGTGCTAAACATTTGTGACCCTGGGGATGCTGTGTCTGGGTTCATACCCCTGCCTGGTGACTGTACAGGGCCCACACGTTGAGGGGGGGTTGGGTTCTTTCTTTCTCCTGCGATAGGTAGGTTTGTCCTAGAATGAAGAAATAGCACGGTGACTCTGCCATGAGAGAATAAGTGTTCTAAATGTTGTGTGTAGTAACACCCCCTGAGATGTAGTACCTTCCCACCTCCCTACACTGAACCTGACCACCGCTATGACAGTTCAATCAGGTTATGCAAACTGGGCACTCACACAGAAGTAATATTCAACTAGTTGACAGTGCTGTTATTTAATAGCACAGCTCTGGAAACTGAGAGAAAAAAGATGTTAAGCAGTGGCATGTAACCATGAGTATTGCAACCCTATAACAATGCCGCCTAGGAGCCACTGTACTGTGGGTCGCTACCACCCTCTCAGATCCCACACAGTTTCAGGGAGCTCCTACCCAGCCAAGGGCTGCAGAAAGATGAATTATACTACTCAGGGTGTGGTAAACTCTTCATCTGGTGCCAATAGTAAAACAACAGTTTCAAGTATGTCACAATACAGTAACCAATGACTCCATGTGCCTAGGAATTACAGTGGAGTCCCGGTGCAGGCCTGGTAGCTATTTTTTCCAGATTCTTTCAGTTGTGCATGTGATGAAAATTAGTAAGCTTGCTGTTTAAGCCCCCAATAGGCCATGTTGTGCGAACACAATTTAAAAGAATGTGAGATCCAGACAGGAAATGCTTGAAATCCAACTGGTAATCAAAATGCAGTAATTGTAATCCAAATTGGAAAAGTACAAAGCTCCTAGCCAGTGATCCCTGCACTCAAGTGACCCACAGATGCAGCAGTTCAGTTGAGGCATGGGAGTGCACATAGTAACAGGGTGAACAGGAACAGGGCCCAGTGGACCAACAGTGAAGCACTTCTGATTCCCTCAGACTTTCTGCAGCAGCACAGCCCTTCTGGTTCACACCTACAAGAAACAGCCTCTTTGGCTTAGCTCTAAGGCTACAGGAGCACTACAAAGCAGCTTCCAGGTTCCCAGGGAGCCCAGACCGCCGGAGCGATCCCTACAGTCTGAGTCACTTCCGGATCGAGAGTACTCACGTACTCAGTGCATGTGTTCCATGGCTCCCTGTTCCCTGATCCCCCCACTAGATACAGGCTAGCAGGCCCCTTACCTGGCTCCGGAGCAACTTGGGTAGGATGCAGGTCTCTGTCTTTGCTTGGTACAGCTCAGCAGCTTCGGTATGTAGCAGTGGCCCAAAGGCTCACACTCTCAGCAGTTTCTTCCCACAGGTGTTCATCTGGTACAGTCTTTTAAAACTATAAGCCCAGGATAAGGCTTACCATGAGTTTCCTGATGAACCCTGGTGAGGGCTCGCAGGATGATTGGCTAGGCCTCTTGCTTGGAATCACCAGCAACAGGTCTGAACACATTTGTGTCCCTCTCAGACTGCCACGAGCTCCTTGGGAGCCCAGAAACAACTTCTCCCAGTCCAGTGTCCCATTGGACAGGCAGGGTTGTCTATCAGTCCTTCTGCTCTGTTCTGTTCTCTGATTGGCCCTCATAGCCCACAAGTCCATTATGGAGGGTCCAAGTGATCATCCTCCCCCAATCCTTGTTGTTTGTTGCTGCAGCTTTCTAGCCCTGTGATTGGCCAGGTGTCAGGGTCAGGGGGCATGAAGATAGTTCCCCCCATTCTCTGCAGGAGCTTTGTACTCTGAAGTTTTGAATTTAAAAGTTTATTTGTGGCCCCATTAAGTGCACTGGTTCTCTGGGATTGTAGCAGCCCCTTAGATCTGTTATCCAGTCCATTGATTTCGGTGGTGGGGTAATGGGTCTGGCTGTTGGGCATGCTGAAGTCGGGAGGAAAGAGAGTGCAGGGGATGATTCCTTTGCAGCTTACGCTCTCTGTCTGTGGTGTCGTCAGTGGCAGTTGAGTAGCACAGGAGGTGCCAAAGAAAAACTATGTCCCTTTCTCTCCCAGTTCCCACTGCCAGGATCTGGGGACTTGGGGAGAAGAATGTAGCTGCAGCCTGTGAAAAAATGTGCAGGAGGCACCAAGGACATTTGTTTAACTGCACTCTCTCTGGTTGCCACACATGTGGTCGAGTGGGGGGGGGAGCTGACAGCACAATGCAACTCTTACCGATTTATAAACCTCGAATCATTCATTGCTGACATCATTTCCAGGTAAAGATCAAGAACTGTAGCAGGTAAGGGTCAACGGATGCTGAAGTCAGGTTTGGTGGGCCCAACCAAAACCGCCATTTTTGACTCCAGTAAAGAGGGTCCGAAGTTTCCTGGCTTCCCTTCTGGTCTTTAGCACTGCAGCATGATGTACTGTTTTTTTTGTTGTTGTTACAGGGATTACACACTTTGACCTGCAGAAGTCAATTAGCAACACAAAGATTGTGATCTCTGATGCTGCTTATGTCTCAGTGCCACTGCCAGCTTTCTCTCAGCAGTGTTGGGTGGGTGTGTGCACTGAAAGGGATCTTCAGTTCTTTGAATAGAAGTTGTTTTTGTCATAAAACACTTAGAAATAATCAGAGTCATTTATTATTGCAAGGCAGATGTCTGGGGCTGTATGGGGCAGCGGGCACCGTGTGTCACACACCTCACCAAGCCCTATGTAGGAGTGCATGCCCCATGCATCTTCCAGATGCCCATTGGTTTGCTGTGGCATTCCTGAGGTCATGCGACTGTGCTTTCTCCTCCCACTCTGTTGGCCGCTGTATGGCTGCCTTGATGCATCCGAATCAGTTGCTCCTTCCTTCTGTTGGTCTCCGCCCAGTTTTTTATGCTGCCTGCTGTAGGCTCGGGGTTGGTGCTCTGGTCTTGTGCCAGGTCCTGTGTGTCATGCTGGCTGCTTCCAAATGGGTGCAGGACCCGTTTCTTTTCCCATCTCTTGCTTCTGGGACTCCTTCTGCTGTGTTCAGTCACCTTTCTCCAGCCATGTCTTGGCTCTTTCTGCTGCTGGGCTTCTGTTTCTGGCCATTTCTGTTGGCCTGCTGGCTGCTTCTGCCCCCTGCTCCTGCTGTTTACTGGGAGGGGGGTCTTCCGGGTCTCTCTCCCTCCTTGTTTTCTGTCCTTTCCTTCTTGCCCGCCTGTTCTCAGGAATCATATTCTGGGGCTGCTGTCTGCCTTGGGCTGCCCTGCTGCATTCTTTGCCACTCCACTTCCCTTTCAGGAGGTTGTCTGAAGGCCTTTTGTCATCAGGGTCCCTTTGGCCATGGCTCTACCTGTGCTTCTCCTGTTTTTTTTTGGGGGGGGGAGAGTTTTGTTCTTCTTTGGCTCGGGTGTTCACTCTGTTTTGCCCTGTCATGATCCCTGCATACTTTGCCACTGCTTCATACTGCTTTTCTGTACCAGTGGCCCGACTCATTCCTGGTGTTCCTTGAGCCTGTGCCCTCCTGCTCCATAACTATAACCAGCCTGCCCAGGCAACTGTTCAGTCCTCTCCTCGGTGCACACTTTACCCTACCATCTAGCATTCCCACTCTGCTTACTACTTCAGGCAAACATTTCACCAAGCAGCAATGAGCACGTCTCAACGACATATTGGCATATGCCTTCCTAAAACCAGACATACACCCACTTTATGTCCCTTAAGGGCCCAGTACCCTTTCACCTCTCTGCCTTCAGACTGCACCAATCAGTACGCTTTTGCCCTCACTGGCTTTGTACTGCACCGATCTGACCCCTTCAAGGGATTGATTTCCTATATCCACAAGCCCAGTCAGGAGCATTTTGGGCTATGAAGCCTGTAGCAGCTGTCTCCAGTCTTTTCCTTTTCAAACTCCAGTGTTCCCTGGCATGGCCACAGCTATGATCCCAGATGGTAAGCCTTTGACCCCTCTGCAATGAAAGATCTTTAGTCAGACAGATAAATCTGCGACTTCCTTAGCATTAAGTAGTGCTGCAGACCCATCTGATGCCTGGGTCTTAAGTCATTTTATCTGATGCCTGGAGGGATGGTGACCTGAAACCTTGGATCCTCGGGTTTTTTTTCTTGTCTTCCATGCTGATAGTCATAAAATTAGTTAACGCCCTAGTGCGTAGTTGGATGTTCTTTCTGCAAGATGAGTTGGGACTTGGATGGTGGCATTTTTTCTTCCTCACTGGTCACTCCACTTCATGGCCTTCCCTTAGCAGACGTTGATGTTTCGACAGTTCTACTACATGCCTTCAGCTTTGGTATTTTGTCTTCTCCTGTAAGGTATCTGGCAAAAAGACTACTGTTCTGTGGCACAACTAGGGGTGGAATTCTCAAGATGGTTTCTGTGCCTCCCGTAGCCTGAACAGGGTTGTGGGTATTTCATACATAGTTGCATGCCAGACCAATGAATTGCAGGGCAAATGCCTGGGATTCAATGGGGCAGTGAACAACATGCAGCACTCCCTACCCCCCATCCCCCACTCCTACAAACACCCAAAATCACTGCTGCTGTTGCACTGCAATAAACTTCACTAAAGTGAGCCCCTGGAATGTTTGTAGTTATTTGGCTGTGGAAGTATGGACATTACTGTTTGAAGTGCAGCTACATTCTGCTCTGCTTCTTCCCTAAGGTAACTGTAGTGAAAGGACAACCATCCTACAGCACTGCTAGGGGCGGAACCCTCCTCAAGAGGGTTTCTGTGCCTCTGGTACTCAAAACAGGGTGGTGGTTCACTAGTAACAGAGCACAAGAAAGGCCACGTAACATCACAAGTTACTTGGGCTTGACATCCATACGTTGCAGAAGTACAATACTCTATGCACCAACTGCACAAGTTATTTAATACATAGCTGCCCGCTGGACCAGTGAATTATTTTAATTAGCTAGTTAACAGAAGTTAACAGTAGTTCTTGTGCAGAGCAGGCCAGAAGTAATTTGTGTGCTGCTGCAGAGTAGTGCACAGTGCAGTGCACAGTGTGCTTGCTGTAGCCAGCAGCATAGCAGGAACATAGCATCAGCGAAGTAGGGAGCATGGACTGGGGGATTTTTGCAGTAAATTTTTAATCTCCTTAGAGGACATCTTTGGCCATACAGCCACACATGTTGAACTGTAAGCTGTTGGCATCAGGACTACTTGGAAACTTTTGCCAAGCTGAGGCCAGCCACGATGATGTACATTTTCGGCGCATATATAATGTGGAAAGCCCCATACCTCCTCTGTTTCTTTTCTACTGCTGCAGACCAATCTCAGTGGACCAAAGAGGTGCCTTTGTCAAGTTTGATCACGAAAGGCTTTTACTTTGGTTTTTCATTTTCAGTAAAGTTTTATGCTGTTGTCAGCACCATCAATGAAGCAATCACTTTTGCTTTTGTTGGTGCTGCGTAAAGATTTTCCATGATGATGCTCATGAACTATGTGTTACTGTCTGGGCTTTTGGCACAATGTTAAGTCCTGCCCTGCTTGGCAAGGTTTCAATCAGACCACAAGAATATGCTAACAAACATCCTTAGAGTTTTTTCTGCAAAAAATGAAAAACGCTAAAGTACAGCATCTGGCTGTGCTGTGGAGTCCCCCTCAACTTTCTGTGGAACAAGCTCAGTTGGAGCCCTGCAGCTCTCTTCACCATTTAGTTATGCTTTAACTTCTACAGGAGCAGTGTCATTCATTGAAAGAAAAGAAGCCAAAAAATATTTTTTTCTGTTAAATGGCACTACCATACGTCTCCCTCCAGGTCCAGGTCTACATTGAAGATGCAGGAAGATAAATCCAAGGCCACGTCTTTAGCCTCTGTCACCAACCTGACCATTGCTGAGACACCAAGGTCTGGTGCAGACTCAAGATCAGATACTTCACTGACCCTGCAGATTTCAGCCAGCACATTGTAGACAGACATTGCCCAGCCAGTGTTACCATCATCATAGCCTACTGGTGTCATCAACACTAATGCCTCTGTAGTGGCTACATTCTCTGAATTAATCCAGAGACTGCTACCTTCCTTGCCTTTATCGATTTATCATTAACACTGCCCCTGTCATCACTCCTGACAATGCAGCCCAGGCCTAGTGGGACTTCTGCACCTGTTGCACCTTCACAGCCACCTGCCACCCAACACGTAGCTTCTGTGATTCGACTATGCCCTCCTTCACTTAATGAGGAGGAAGAGGGTGACTACAGTTCAGACTTGCTGGATTATAATGATGGGAGGAGGAGGAGGAGGAGGAGAGGAAGCTTTCATGGCTTGGCTTTCATTCCAGTTCTGTTGTCGCATATTTTTTTTTTCTGTTGTGTTTTTGCACCCACTGCCATCAGCTCAGCAGCAGATATACCAGCCCAATCCAGTCCCCGTGGCTCCAGGGATTTTCATATGACACAGCAGTTGGGATTTTCAACTGGTAGCGAGGATAGTGTTGTTTACACTTCCAGGTCTCTACCAGAGGATGCCTCATTCCTTGTACTTGTTGGGAAGGGGAGTGGAGATTAAGGTTACTATATACCAGTTTTTAATATGTTGACCCTGCACGATGTATCATACTGTTGATCCATGCCCCTGTACCCGTAGACTGTCCTTGGGTCTTGAGGGTGGGGGATGTAGTAGGGTGGGTGGGACTTAGTTGTTACAGCCCTGATAATACATTTCCAGACTTTGTGGGCATGGTGTCCACAACAGTTTATTTCCAGCCTTTTTGGGGTTTTGAGCATTTTACAATAGTAACCCTAATGAACATTATTAGCAGGCTTGTCTGGCATTTGGGGCAGCAGGTGACATCGCCACACCACCATTGAGCTCCGGTAGAGTACACCAGTCTTAAGTGTCTTCTGGACACTCATTTCCTGACAGCGGCTGTGTGGTTGCTGGCTTCTTGCCCAACTTCCTTGTCCTCCTTCCCTTGCCATGTAGGTGCTGCCTGGGGCATTCCTTCTGTTGGCCGCCCTCTGTTCTGGAGGTCCTGCTGGGCACTGACTCTGGCTTCTCTGATGCAGCCGTTGCCACATTCATCTGCTTTCAGGCCTTGTGTTAGTGCCTTCATGCTCTCCTATCTCCCCTCCTCTGTTCAGTAGTTGGGGCCTGTTTGCTACTGCTCCTTCTACTTGTGGCTTCTCCACTGCTCATCTTCTGCTTCACCATGGCCTTTGCTGGCTGGTGGTGGCTGAAGGGTTTTCTCCTTCTTGCTATTACTTCCATGACCTCCCCCACCCTGACTGAACTCTTGTTCTTTTTTTTTTGGGGGGGGGTGTGGGTTCTGTGTGTGCTGCCCAGCCTCAGCTTCAGTGCTGGCTGGGGCTGGCTCCTTCTCTCAGCTTGTCTGCTGCCCTGGCCTGCCTGTCTTGCTAAAAGCAACAAAAATAAGGGGCTTGGGGCTTCACTAGCCCAAATCTGGTACAGTGCACACAGGCAGTGGCACAAGTCAGACAAGTGGTCAGGGCAAAACTCACAGCCAATGATTAGGGCAAAACCACTTTACTGACTTTTGCATGTCTTGCTGCCTGCGTCCTCTAGGTTTCTCCAGCCATGGCTGTGGCAATGCTCTTCCTCCTCCTCTATTTTCTTGGTCTTCTTACTGCCCGTTCACTAGGTCATCTGATTTTCACTAGGCCATCCACCCTGCATTGCCTCTCAAGAGCCCAGTAAATTTTATCACCCCCACAACTACAGTGTTTATGCCCCTTTACTACTGGACACAAGGTCCCTCGACAAACAGGCTACCACCAGGCTTACGCCAAATGGATCACCAAACTCACGACCCAAAAACATTGGGCTTCCACCCACGACAACGGGGCTTATGCTCCTCTACTATCAGGCTCAAGCCCTCAACATTGGTGCTCCCCACAATGGTTCCTTCAGGATTCAGTAAAAATCACCCCACATTACATCATGCTCAACTAACGAAGCCCCTTCAGCACTACTATGCTTGCCCAAACTGCTTCATTCCATACCAACGCACTAATACCTGACTTGTCAGATTTATTTTCTGTGGTGTAGTTTGTAGGTCTCACCCAAACTGTTCTGTAGTCCAAGGGTTGTTCAGTCATCCTGTAGCCCGAATATAATGCAGGGGTGGAACCCTCTCTAAGGGTTCCTTTGATCATACAACTGCAACTCAGTGACACCCCTGACCTATTGAACCAGAAGGTAGTTGGGTAGTACGTTGCTTGACGCTGATTCACCCACTGCACCTGCCATGTACATATCCGGTCTCTACCCATGCCCCTTCCATTAGCAAGACTTTGCTCCCTAATCACAAAGTGGAACCTCCAATACTTGGGCTCTTTTAGTCATATGACTGCAACTCTGTGACACCCACTTAAGCTTAGGCCTCCTATGGGTGCGCTGGTGGGGCATTCCTCCAAAGCAGTGATGAGCTCCTCACAGGAGTCTAATCTGCTTTATGGGAACTGAGCCTTGTTCCTTTAAAGATGCAGCCTTCTCTCTGGGTCCCTTTAGTACTATGATATCAGCTTTGTGACACCCTCGAGGATGATCATACTGTTAGTTGGATGGAGCAAGTTCCTACTTCCTCCAAAGTATGCCAATCCTCTGTTCCTTCCTTGATTACACAAACGTTCAAGCCATTTGATTTGCCCAGTTTTCTGAAATTTTCTTTGTTCCTGGTTTTCAGTATCTCCTAGTACACTGTAACATAAAAGACAATCACATGGCTGGAAGGATGGCGACCTAAAGCCTTGGATCCCCAGAGGTTTCCTCCACAGGGGTTTTGTCCTCTCCTCCATGCAGAAGGTCAAAAACATTAGATAGGTTATTTGCATTGTTAGCTATCCACTGGTCAGTTTGGGATTTGGATGGTAGCTTCTTCACTCAGTTTGTCTGTGTCCTCCCCTCTCTCCTTAGTGGATGATGTTCCAACAGTTTTCCATGCTACGCCTTTGGCTCTGTGTTTTTGGGCATCTTCCCTATAATATTATCAGCCAAAGGACCTCACTCCTGCGGCACATCTAGGGGTGGAACCCTCCTCAAGAGGGTTCCATGCTATTGTACCTCAAAAGGGTGGTAGTTCCTCAGGAACAGAGAGTGCAACAGGCCACACATATCCAACCTTAGTCTCTTCTGTAGTATTACAAGCACTACTTTGTTGCACAAACATCCTTCACTCTTAGTCGTCCTTTGGACCAGTATTACACATTTTTTCCCATATATATATATATATATATACATATTAATAAATACACACACACACACACACACATATATATATATATATATATATATATATATAGAGAGAGAGAGAGAGAGAGAGAGAGAGAGAGAGAGAGGCATGGTAGTGCCACTATAGTTAAGGTTGAGTAAGCACTTTAATGTTAAACCACAAATTTTGCACCTTAATAACTTTGCCGCCATACGATGGATTTGCCTGAAATTTTGCATGTACAATCTGGTACCATAGATCACTGGATGTGGCACCTTACTTTATGGTTGGATGTATGGTTGCGGAGCTACTGAATGCCCAAAAATGCAAAAAAAACAGACTTTTTGTGAGTTTATTTGCTTGCTCCCATTGCCTGCACGGTTTGTCTGTTTGGTCCGAAATCTTCAGGGAAGATGCAGTCTTGTCCACCGATGTGCCTTTCAAAGATTTGGTGAAAAAATATTAAAAATTTCCCATTGTAGTCAATGGGAAAAGTTAACAAAAATCATGAAACTTTTGCAAGTGCCTGTTTTTACTTTCGCAAATGGCCCTTTTACTTTCCTGGGAGGGGGGTCGATCCCAGTCCTTTCACAGAAGAAAGGGTTCTGAAAGAACTACTAAAACTGAAGGTGGACAAAGCGTGGGGCCTGATGGAATTCACCCCAGAATTCTAAAAGATTTAAGGGGAGAACTAGTGAAACCACTGACTACCCTTTTTAACAAATCATGGGAGGATGGTGTGGTACCTGAGGACTGGAGGAAGGCGGATGTGATTCCCCTTCACAAAAGTGGAACCAAGACAGAGGCAGGAAACTACAGACCTGTCAGTTTGACCTCTGTGGTAGGGAAAGTGGTGGAATCTCTTCTGAAGGAAAGAATTGTTGAGTACCTAGAGGCCAGTGGGGCACAGGACCCAAGGCAGCATGGGTTCACAGCAGAAAGGTCATGTCAGACAAATCTAATAGATTTCTTTGACTGAGTGACCAAAGTAGTAGACCAGGGAGGGGCTGTGGACATGGTCTACCTAGACTTTAGCAAGGCATTTGACACAGTCCCACACAAAAGATTAATAGTCAGATTAACCAGCCTGAGAGTGGGTCCCAGGGTAGTAGCCTGGGTAAAACATTGGCTGGATAACAGGACACAGAAGGTAATTGTAAATGGAGTAAATTCTGAAGAAAGAGGGGTTGCTAGTGGGTTACTGCAGGGTTCAGTACTGGGTCCAGTCCTTTTTAATGTCTTTATAAGTGACATTGCAGAAATGGAAAGTATGCCTCTTTGCAGATGACACAAAGATCTGCAACAGGGCTGATACACAAGGAGACGTGGAAAGGATGAAAAGGGACTTGGCAAGGTTGGAGGAATGGTCAGAAGTATGGCAGCTTGGATTTAATGCAAAGAAGTGCAAAATAATGCACCTGGGAAACAAAAACCCTGGGGAAGATTACATAATTGTGGGGTAGTAACAACAACAAAAAAGGAAAGGGACCTGGGGGTAATCATATTAGATGACCTTAAGGTTGGCAAGCAATGTGAGAAGGCAATAGGGAGGGCTGGGAGGATACCGGGATGTATAGGGAGAGGCATCACCAGCAGAAAAGAGAAAGCTGTTATCCCTCTGTACAGACAGTTGGTGAGACCCCATCTGGAGTACTGCGTCCAGTTCTGGAGACCCTATCTCCACAAGGACGTAGACAGGATGGAGGAAGTCCAGAGGAGGGCAACTAAAATGGTGCATGGTCTGCAAGAGAAGCCATATGAGGAGAGACTAAAGGAGCTTAATATGTATACCCTTGAGGAAAGGAGTGGGGGGGCATGATAGAAACTTATAAGTACCTCAGTGGAATCAGCAAAGTCCAAGAGAGCAGCATCTTTCAGAAAAAGAGATGTGCAAGAACAAGGGGACACAATTTGAAGATGGAGGGGGGGCGGTTCAGGGGTAATATGAGGAAGTATTTTTTTCACAGAGAGGGTGGTGGATGCATGGAACAGCCTTCCTGAGGAGGTTGTGTGGTCTAAAACTGTGGGAGAATTCAAGAATGCATGGGACAGACACAAGGCAATTTTTGTAGGGGGTAGGAAGAAATAGGCTGTTGGTTAACTAGGATCTGCAGCTTATCCTGTAGGTAGGGAAATGGACAGACTAGGTGGGCCAAGCGCTCCTTATCTGCTGTCCAAGTCTATGTTCCTATGTCTATGTTTCTATGATTTGGCCATCTTGTTTTCAGTTAGTGACACAGAATAATGTCTGGCGTTTAAAATTGGGACCCTCTAGGTAAACACTGATTGTTGTGTTTACCTAGTGGGGTCCTGAGGATGCTAGCCCTATCTTTTTTAGGGGTAAACCCCCCAGAAATGCCTTTTTCCAATTTCAAGAAAGTACTTTCAAAATACTTTGCAAATGCAAATTTTTGTGATTTTGCTAAACTTTCGTGATTTGCTAGAGTAATTTGCGAAAGTATTTCCAAAATAACTGTAAATCTTTGCCATACTCCTGCAATAAAACGGTTTGGTCTTTTGGGCTGAAATTTCCTGGGTGGCAAGCCCTGGTCCCACAGATGTGCTAAAACATTACAGGGGCCCAAAGTTACAGCATTCCGAAGTTCAGAAATTTTCCTATAGGATAACATTGCGGCACCCTTGCCGCATTTCAGGGCCCGTATCTTGAAAATGGTTCGAGATACAGATTTTGAGTCGCACAAATTCTTAGTCCCCCTATAGAGGAGGGGGCTAAGTGCAGAAGATGGCTGCAAAGCCATAAATAACATGAAATTTGAATTGTTTTCCCACCTTGTACTGTTACCGAAATATTTGGGAATTAGTGTTCCAGTTGCTCATTTTCATGTCAGAGGCCCACTATTACGCCGACAGAGTTAGCATTCATAACGCTTTTTGCTGTCTGTATCTCAGACACAATGTGGGATATGGATTCGGTCGACTTTATGTTGCGAGAACTACTCATTTTCATAATTACAACCACACTTGAATTTTTTTCCTGCCTGCTACAGTTCCCAAGATATTGGCAGATTTGTGTTACAAGGCCTCCTTGGCCTATAGGGCCTGTATGGCTCCATGCTTATGTGTAAGTGGTAGCGCAGGGCCCGCACTCTCACAAACACATATCATTGTGCAGAAATGGGCAGCCTGATGGGCCTCACGCTCTCACCAACACATACCATATACTATTTCTATTACACTTTCTCAAAAAGAAGGGAAATTCATTGCAAAAGACTCTGTTAAAGCATCAGTTAGGGTTGTTTCCACAGCAGCAGAAGTGTGGAAATTCAGTGTTAGGGTTACCACCCAACCCCCACACCCCCATCCTCAAACCCCTAACTCCGCATTCCCCCACCCCCCCACATGCACACATGCAAGATTGTAAGACACTGTACCAGTCAGTCACATCTGTAAGCACAATAATCACTACACTGTACTCCTTTCACATAACACTATGTAATGAAACAAGCATTTGTCAATGCCGAATGTTTGCTTGCTGGCATTGGCATTGGTAGTGTAGAAGTTACAGAGCCGCATAATAGAAATGGCAGTGAAGTATTGAACTGAAACCAAACCCCACCACCACCCTGCAGAGAGTGACAGACATTGGGGCGTGCCTTTGGGTCGTCAGGCATAACGACCATGCCATTTCACCACCTACCCTGCAGACATGACAAGTGTCACGGTGTGCCTTAGCCCTTGTCTTGCGCGCACCTACCTATCAGGAAATACGGTGAGATGGGTGCGGTACAGGAGAATGGGGTGAACTTTGGGGCCGAAGAGTCCAAGGCATACCTCGATGCCTCTCACTGGCTGCAGGATGTGGAATGGTATGAGCATTACAGGCAAGACTCACAAGTCACACCCCTGTTGCCTGTCATTCTCTACAGGGTGGGGCGTTATGGTTGGAAACCCTAACACCTCAGGCATTCGTTGGTATTTTCACTCCAAATTTTCAACATTTTTTTTTGTGACCCCCCACCTCATGAACAGTGGCAATATCAGTTTGTTAGCCGAAAGCTGCTTATGCACAGCGACTATGGCATTTAGCACCACAGGTGCAAAAACACATTCCGAACAGGATGTGAAAAATGACAGCTGTACTGTTCATGGGGTGTGTAAAATGGCAATGTTGCAAATCTGCAGTAAAATATTAAAAAACTAGTGAGAAGTCACGGCGTGCATAGAAACTGTGCACGCACACCATAATATAATTAGGTTGGGATTTTTACAGCAGATTGTCAACTCAGGCATTTTGGTGCCTCCGATCATGAACAGTGTCACTGTGATTTTCTTTATCTGTTCCGAACAATGATTTCCCACAGCGACCACGTGATTTCTGTGCTGAAAGTGTGAAAACACATTTCGCCATGTTTTGAAAAAATGACAGCTGTACTGTTCATAAGGAAGTGTGGAAAAATGCCACTGGTGAAAATCTGGACTGAAAATATTACAAAGTCATGAACTTACAAGGGTGCGTGGAAACTGCACAATGCTCTCATACCACAGTCATTTTATGGACTTTTGTCACCAAATTTTCAACATAGCCATTTTAAGACCTCTGCTCATGAACAGTGTAACTGTGATTTTCTTAATCTATCCCAAACATTGCTTTCACACACCGACTGCACTATTATTAAGCTTCATGTCTTGGAAACACATTTGAGGCGACATGTGAAAAATGCAGCTATACTGTTCATAAGGAAGTGTAATAAAATGGCAATGTGGAAAATCTGGAGTGAAAATATAGAAAATTTTGCAACTCGGCGTGCGTGGGAACTGCATAGCAGCAACAAAACAGTCTTTGTAGAATTTTTCATTTCGAATTTTCGACATAGCCATTTTAAGACCTCTGCTCAGTAACAGTGTCATTGTGATCTTCTTAATGTGTGCCATACATTGATTTCGCACACTGACTGCACCATTGTGCGCTACATGGGCGGAAACACGTTTTGGGCAAGATGTGAAAAATGACAGCTGTACTGCTCATAAGGAGGTGTGGTAAAATGGCAATGTTGAAAATCTGGAGTGAAAATATTGAAAATTCGTGAACTTATGAGCGTGCGTAGTAACTGCGCAACGCATGCTCGTAAAACAATCATTTTTAGGAATTTTTCCACCAAATTTTCAGCATAGCGCTTTGAGAGCCCACCTTATGAACAGTGGCATTGTCATTTCATTACTCAGTCCCTAAAGGTGATTTTGTGCAGTGACTGCGTAATCACCCTTCGGGCCCGATTAACGCCATGACAGTGAGCGCATTCATGTGAAGGGGTCCCAAAAACCCCATGTTGAAAATGTGGTGCAAAAATTCCAAAAAATGGCTGAGATATGCAGCAAAGTTGAAAAAACCCTATCTATTCCATTATACAGCTTACCGGCATTTCCTCAGTTCGCAGTCGGCTTTGAAGAGCGCAGATGTGTTCCCGGTCCACCGAAGATCGTCGCGCCAGAGTCTGGAGGTAACTATGGGGTGAGGTGGGGGCGGAGTCTGCGCAGTGGGTGGCGCGGTGGGGCAGAGACAACGAGGACCGCTTTAAGTTTCAGGGTTTTTTTTTTTTTAAACGACGACGCTGGACGCTTGCCACGCTGGGTGGGCCCCAGCGCAGGCCAAGGATGGCTGGTGGGGGCATGGAGCCGACGGGTGATTGGGCACCCCGCTGGCAACAGGCATCTGTTGCCACGCCTAGGGGCTCCCAGAGTGGCACACTGTACTCGGGGGACAGTGGAGCCGATTGGGGATTGGGCACCCCCATCGGCTGTGCGATGTGCAGCCACGCTGGGGTGGGCACCCAGCATGGCATATGTAACTCTGCTTTGGGGCGCAGCACGGTTGATGAGATGGGCACCCCGTCGGCTACACAGTGTGCGTGGGGGCGAGCCGCGGTATGCGTGTGTGTGTGTGTGTAGGGGGAGCGCGCATGAGCAGGCGATATCTTATCGCTGCTCACTGAAGCGTAGCTCCCCCTTTCAACTGTACGCCACTGCATTTTGGAGCTGTCACAGATAGCTCGAGCAGGCATTGGAGAACTGCGGCCACGCCTGCAAACACACTGACTGAATTGGAAGAGGGCTGCCACACCTCCGAAAACTTGGACGATGGCACTATGTTTCTTGCACATGCGTGCAAGCAAACATAAAAACACATAAAGTTTGATTGAGTCTATACTGCCAGCACAGTATGATGACACATTATAGCTGGCATATCTTTTCATAGAGTGAAACTTAGTCTGCACACACTTTCTAAATATTGATTTTTTTGTGTCATAATTCGACGATTGGCTCACTGCAGGTATCACTGCTCCACATAGGCATGTGGTGGCACTACAGACACCGCTGATACATACATAGTACTTTTCAGATACTGCTCAGATATGAAACTTGCACCATCACATGTTGTAATACTGCTGTGTTACCTGGAAATACACATTAGCAGCATGTTGTGGTTAGCTTCGGATGTTACAACTGTTGCTGTCTCATGTTGCTTGTAAACTATACTACAAAACATTACTTTTATTATTACTACCATTTGTTATTAGAACTGACTCACTCTATCAGAAAAAAATATGCAAACATCCATTGACTGTTGCTAGGGTTATCCAAACTCTTACTTCCAGTACAGCTATCTGTAGATAACATACTGTGTGTTGCATCATTTTTTAACTATTGAAATATATGCATCTGCTTAAATATTGTTATTTATGTTTGTAACAGCAAAATGCATACTGTGGGCCATCTCTCATAGTTGCCCAGAATGCGTGTGTACCGACAAGGCACTCTGATGGCAGCAGAACTCATATAGTTGTTGGACCATGATGATGGATGTGTCTTGTACTGCTTGTGTGTGTGTGTGTGTGTGTGTGTGTGTGTGTGTGTGTGTGTGTGTGTGTGTGTGTGTTGGGGGGATGCGGAGTTAAAGGTTTGAGAATGTGGGCGTGAGAGTGGGGTGGTAACTCTAATGTTGAATTTCCACACTTTTATCGCTGTAGAATCAACCCTAACTGATACATTAACAGAGTTCTTTGTAATGAATATACACATATACAGTTTTGAAACACAGAAAAGTGCACACTGGGCTGCAGGTGTTTATAATATATTCAGATATGTATACAACAAAAATCGCCGACTGTCATCCGGTCGTCTGAGCAGCAATTTTCTGTTTTCTCCCCAGCCCACCCACCTCCCATGCATATTGGTCTGGCCGCAGCAGCGTCCTGGGGGGCCGGGGCATTCAGCAGCATGTTGAGGCTTCATGCTGACAAGCATGCCTTACCGCAAGTCACCACCAGGAGCCACCCCCCCCAAGAGAAGCCTCCGAAGAGAGCTCTTAACTCCCTGCTGGTATCTGCTCCTGACATCCGTGTTCAGGGCGTGAACCCAGGTCTCCAGGGTGCCAAGCGAACTCCCATCGCTCGGTGCCACAGAGTCGGCCTGCAGTCATTCTTTTTAAACTCACGTCTGAGCCTGAATTCAATTAAAACTAAACTTGTGTTGTTTGGTCAGCCTACAAAATGAAAAGACATTTCAGACATTCACATTGTTGCTAATTACGTTATTCCAGTGAAGTTAGTTGACTCTCATAAGTACCTTGGGTTCTGGTTAGACTCCCAGGGTCCAGGAAACAAATATGTTGATAATTTGGTATGGAATATTGGCAAAAGGGTTGGACTCCTTCATCCAGTCAAGGAGAGCCTGAACCCTGATACACTTTAAACAAATTATACAGGCTCAACTTTGTCCTGGTTTTGATTTTCTGTATGAACATGCCTCCCTGAAAGTCTCCATAAACTAGACTTCTTGTAGAATCATCTAACGGGATTTATTCTTGCTTGCCCACGAGAAACCCACCACTGTGTTCTCTATAAGAGGCTGGGATAGACCTCGTTAATCATCAGAAGGAAAACTTAACAAATATATTTTTGCTTATAAATGTGTACTGTGCCAGGTTCTGGATTATTTGACTAAGCTAATTAAACTCAGGTGCGTTAAAGAGGAACTCTCTATAAGAAGAAAAAGCTTAAAAATACTAGATTTATACCAATTATGTTTTAACCTCATTGTTTTGTAGTTATTTGTTTACTTCCCCCTGAGGTTGATCTACCAAATAACTGTAGATAATGCAGCAATTGTTTCACTGAATCTTTCAAAATGTATCTGATTCTCCCCTGCTAACAACAGAATTGTGGTTTGTGACATCACAGTCTGTCTTGGCGAGCACTATGCTGTTATAAACAAAGGCACTGTGAGGTTAACGGGGAGAAGCAAATGTTTTCTATACAGATGTTTTAGATGGATTACCAAGATGTGCTGTTAGTCTTGGAAAGGAACATTGAAAATGAAAAACATGTATTCTCTAGTAAATTGTAACAGCTGAAACACCTTATTTATGAAAGCAGATGCTGAAGTGAAGAGTTGGTCTTTAAATCATCCCTGTGCAGTAACCATTTCAGTGAGCTTTCATACCCAGAAGCCAAGACCATCCAGTCCAAATCTTTTTTCAGTCACTTTGTTCCCCTTCTTTGGCTCTCTCTTCTGGACCAGTTTTGAAGTACATTCGATAAATCCCCATGAATGTCTGCACTGAAAATATGGATTACAACATTGCTGAGTGGTTGTCATTGTTTTTCTTAATTCTCTCTCTTTTTTTTTTTAATGATGTATTTTTTGGAGTTTTTTTCTCCGCCCACCCATGCGTCCTTAGTGCAAGTGTGTTCATGTGGAGGTATGCGCACGCTGCGCATTGCAGGACGCTCCACCCTACCAGTCACTCCTACCTGTCTGCGTCACCACCGGGCTTCCACCATGTGACAGCGGGACTGGGGGCGACTCCCCACCCTGGGAGAGGAGAGCCACAGCTTAATCCTGCTCCCACCCTCCCCCTCCTCATGCTGGCACCCCAGCAACCCAAGGTCATTCCTGAACCTGGGTCACCGGTGTGACGTGAGGCGTGGTGTCCATCGCCTCAACCCTCAGTGCCACCGGGCTGACCTCTTATTCTTAATTCTAACGCTTGTTGTCAAGTCGTGATGTTTTGATATTTGATGGATGCGATGCACTTGGCCTGTCTGTTTACATGTTATGCTGTATACTTTCTGCATGCTGTATTTTTGTATGTTTTGTTGCAGCTTGTACTGTACAGACACAAGGTGTAAATGAGCTTTGGCTCAATGAGTTTTAACCTTCAAATTAAATGCAATAATGAAATGAAATAATATTGCACCAGAATCCATTGTAAGTGGAGTTGTTTTTTGCTGCATGGTGGTGAGTGCCAGATTTCCGTTACATATTATAGGGACGCTATAGCGCCCCTATAGTTAGGGTTGAGTAGGCACTTCAGTGTTAAATCCCGAATTTTGCACTTTAATAATATTGCAATCATTCAACGGATTTGCATGAAAATTAGCATGCGCCATCACCCAGTGTAGATCTCTGGATGTGGCAAGTTACATTCTGGACAGGTGTGCAGTTTCTGAGTTCTGGAGAGGTGAAACATGCACTTTTCACTCATTGACTTTTCTGGGTTTTTCTTTGAATTTGCCTGCAGTCCAGACTAATTGGAATCTTGGTCTGAAATTTTCAGTGCAGAAAGGGACTAGTCCACAGATGTGCTTTTTACTAGTCTGGTAAAAAAGCAAAAATCCGTTCCAAAGTTATTAAATTTTTAAATTTTGAAGAAAAAAAAAGTTTCTGAGCATGCTCAGTATGCACTTCAGGGTAGCTGTATGAAATGAAAAAGGAATCCTGTTTTGTATTGGAATATTCCTTTTTCATTTGCCACCATCTTGTTTCATTTAAAAAAAATATTCAAAAGCTACAAAACTGACACCATTTAGACACCAGCACATCTATCTGGGTGATAAGGACCCTGTTAGGTATAATCTGCACTTCACAATTGCAGACATGCCTTAGAAATGTTTTTTTTTTTACTATCATGAATCCTTTTTAGTATCACGAGTCATGAAAAAGGATCCTTTTTCGTGACTCAAGAATCCTTGGCCTGCCTTGCATTCTGTTGCAGTTCCCAGTACTGTCCTATATTTCCCTGGTGTCTAGTGGCACCCCACTCTCCAATCCCCATCTCCTGTCTCCTTTTGTTTCCCAGGTGTCTAGTAGCACCCCCCCCCATCTCCCGATTTGTGTCCCCAATATAACATTTATTTTTCCTTGGTGTCTAGTGGCATCCTCCACTCTCTGATCCCCTTCCCCTGTCTCCTTTTATTTCTCTGGTGTCTAGTGGCACTGCTCACCTGCCGATTTTCGCCCCCAATATCAAATATCTTTTTCCTGGTGTCTAGTGCCACCCCCCCATCTGACGATTTTCATCCCGATATAAAATATCTTTTTTTCTGGTGTCTAGTGGTACCCCCCCCACCTGCTGATGGTGTCCCAGTACCTGAAATAAAATCGTCCTCAATGTTTTTTTTTTTATACATGAAACGGTCCCTCGCTGATCTGACCCCATCCACCCCCAACTCCCAGTCAACACCCACCACCCACACCCTCACTCACCTGAACAAGTTCCAGGTTCGAGATCCACTCTCCGATTAAAGACATGTCTTACTGCTGGAACCGGCAACTACAATATGAGAAACTAAGATAAATGTGGTTCTGTGTATTTCAATGGGGTTTTCAACTTTGATGCATAATGAACACTATGACTGTCATTATGCAACTCCCAATTGAAAGGTGATTTTGCGGTCACTTGGCGAATTCACCTTTCGGGTGGGATTTAAAATGTTTTCCTGCCCTTGTTCATCAGGTGGGGTCATAAGAAGGCAATGTTGAAATTTGGGGTCAAAATATGTAAAAGTGGCAAAGTTATTCCCATTCATTGCAATTTCGCTATGTACACTCGTAACTTTGGACATTTGTAATATTTTGACACCAGATTTTCAACATAGGCATCTTACTACCCGACCTCATGTGTGTCACAACTTTCATTTTTCAAATCTTGACCAAAATGTGTTTTTGCACCTGTGGCATGGAATGGCATTGCAGTTGCGCGGAATTATGTTTTGGTAGGGATCGAAAATTATCCGTACCGGGTACATGAGGTGGGGTAATAAGATGGCTATGCTGACAATTTGTTCATTGTTGTCCTGTAAATAGAAGCACAGGGTCCTTCCACAGTAACATACATATACGCATCCATGGAAGGATGGGAGCGCAAGACCCAAAGGGCCCTGCACTCCCACAGGCAAATAAGGCTACAGTTATACTATCTCAAAAAGTAAGGAAATTCTCTGCAAAAAAACTACGTTAATGCTTCAGTTAGGGTTGAGGATAAAGTGGCAAAAGTAGGGAAATATGAAGTTAGGGTTTCCAACCCTAGAACCCCTGCCCCACCTCTGAAGTGAATGAGGGGTGGAGTCTTCCTTGGCGTTCTCAACCCTAACCCTCTCCATTCTATGCACTCATAAAACATAAACATCTTTCTCCATCTCATCTCAGATTTTCTGTTAATGCAGTAGGCAGTAGGGTGAGTGTTAGATTTAAGAACCCCAAGGAAGATTCCACCCCTCATTCACCTCAGAGGTGGGGCAGGGGTTTTAGGGTTGGAAACCCTATTGCCATATTTCGCTGCTTTTGTCCCTTTATCCTCAATCCTAACTGATGCATTAACATACAGTACAACCCCGATTATCTAAACCCTGTTTATCTGATCCTCCAGATTACCTGAAGAAAGTCCATATCCATGGCTTTGGTAATGCAACTCAATTAACACTACAGTTATCACATAATTACCTTTTGAGTATGTGCCAGCTACTAATGATTTCAAGCTGAATTTAAGCTGCCTGCCTTCCTGAGTTCATTGTAGATGCTGCAGGTCACTGATGCTAAATCTTGCTACCCAGCTTCAGTTATGGCCCATTGCAAATGAAAGCAGAGTGTGCTTGACACCACACAAAAATCTTGAATTCTTGACTCCCTGGAATGGGGAGAACAAGCAGTCAACATCACTGAGTGTTTCCAAATCAGGTAGTCAACTGTTTCAGGCATAGCAAAGGGTTGTGAAAAGCTGTGTGAGTCCCCTGCCACAATGGAACATAAAGACAATCCTGATAAGTGCAAATCCATGAAGTGCTACAGGGTGAGCCATGGGATTGGGCTCTTTATTCGTGGTTTGTTTAGAAGTCAGTTGGGGAACACCTGCAGTGCCGTCAGAACTTGAAAGATGAAGGTGGTTCTCTCATTGCAAGTGAGGGGTGGTTGGATTGCTTCAGATTCCGGCACAGGATTAGTCAACTGTCCATTGCTGGTGAACTTCATAATCCAGTAACGACTCAATGGCCTCATTTAGAGACAAGCTAGCCTCATCATAATTAATAAGGGTTTGTGTTCTGAATAAATCTACGGTGCAGATGAGCCTGGCTCCTATTCAGAGTTGCTTCCAAAGAAAACTCTTGTCAGCTCCACCAAGAAAAGTGCACCAGGCTTCAACAAACTTAAGGAGTGCTTGACATACTTGGCTGTGCAAACACTAGTGGCACAGACATGCTAAAGCTCCTTGACACTGGCCGAACATTGAAGCCAAGGTGTGTCAAGTATTTTTATGTGGAGACACCCCCAGTCACTTACCATGTGCAGTGCAATGCATGGATGACTATTACCATTCTAAAACACTGGTTACTGAATAACTTTGTACCTGCAGTCTGTAGTCACCCTCATGGTCTCAGCCTCCTCACAAGAGCAGTCTTGCTCATACACAATGCTGGTACCTACTCAGACAGTGAAATCCTCTCAACAGAGGGCAACTCCATTCACTGCATGCTTCTGCCAGTCAGAAGAGCAGTGAAATTATAACTAATAGATTAGGGTATCCTTGCTAGCCTTAAGCAAATGTACTGCGCAGTGTGCTGTCTGTCGAAAACAATCAGATCAGCATCACAGACATAATTAAGCTCCTCACAGTAAAAGACACTTGCTACTTGCTGGCAGAATCTTGGGTAGTGGTACTCACTGAGACTGTAGTAAAATGCTGGCAAAAGTCTCAGGTACTTATCCCCCTGAGTAGCTCCAAGGTCACAGTGGAGCAGCAGAAGGAAGCCACAAACAGGCTGAAGAGAATCACTGAACATGTACACATTGGCAACAAAGTTCTGGATGCCTGAATTAACTGTAACTCACAGGACACGGGATATTGGGAACTGACAGGCCAGGCCATTGCTGAGATCATTAAGGGTAATATAAATGAGGATCTCCCAGTACAAAATGATCAGGGTGAATATGCACTGGCAGTCGGTGTACAGTACCAACCATCAATGAAACAGTAGATGCTTTTGAAAAATGCATCTTGTGGCTTGAGATTCAACAAGAGTATCACTATCTACATACACTCCTGCTAAGGCAACTTAGAATGCGAATGAAGGCACTGCGAAAATGAAATGTGAATGCAAAGCAGTGTGCCATCGCAGAATATTTCAAGTCGTGAGCTGTAAGCTGGAGCAGTATCGTTAATTAATTTTTAAAAATAATTTTTACAATTTAATGAGCAATTAAATTGACTTAAGGAGCAGTATATCGCAGTCTGGCATACCACTTCACGTATTGTTCTATATATTATATCCTAGATGTAATTTATTTTTTATTTGTTTTCTACATTTCTTGAAACATTTTTTTGGGGGGATATTATTATTTATAACTTGCATAAGGAAAATAGTGATTTAATACTGGAAAAATTGAGTCACATGACCATCTGTTGATATAGCTCAACACTTGATGTTCCTGGTTTTAAACCTTACTACATATCTCTACACCACTACATAATTTTTTTTCTGCTATGTTTTCATTCTCTGTGTCTTTGACAAGCTCCCTTTCGACCAGTCACTCTAGTCCTATAACCCCCCTTCCCTAGGTCTTCCCTCTCTGATGCATCCCCATGGATTACCTCTCGGGGGGGGGGGGAGTGCTGGGGCTTTCCAAAGCCCTCTGGATCACATTCCAGACTTTGGACATGCCTAGTCATTGATGTAGGACCTGCAGTGGCTCGATCTTCATAGAGTCACCACTGGGAGTTTTCCTCCTGCAGTTTCCTTCCCAGGGGGGCATACCATGCAGAGATGCACAAGGTACACGCACATGCATGCCTGGCACTTCAGTAATGTCCCACCCCTGGCCTTTTTTTCTTCAAAATTATTTGATGCAGTGGAGGATCACAATCAAGGTTGCGTTGCTGACTTATAAGGCCCTACACGGGCAGGGACCAGGCTACTTGCAAGACCTCCTGCACTCCTATTGCCCCCTCCATCCACTCCACCCCACTGATGAGGGATTGCTAGAGGTTTCCTGGGTCCGTCTTCAGACCTTGGGTGCTAGGGCGGTTTCATTTGCAGCCCCAATCCTGTGGAACTCTCTTACCTCGTAGGATTAGAGAGTGCCTGTCCACTGAGACTTTTAAGTTCTCTTTGAAGACATGTTTATTTAGTTTAGCCTTTGGGAACAATGTTTAGTTTGTACGTTATTGCTGCCTATTTTAAATATTTTGATATGTTTTATCTGATTGATTTATGTTTTATATTGTGTACGCGCTTTGATATCTGAAAAGTGAGTTATAAGTAAAGTTTGATTTGATTAGATTATTGATGTTTGAAATACAGTAGAATGCAAAACTGAGTGCATTGGGTATATGCTGGAGTACAATCACTGTATAAAATTAATTTACCATGATGTTAAAAAACGGAGGTATTAACTGTAAAATTCATTTACAGCAAAGGGAAAATAAAAGTGAAAATGTGCCAATACCTTACAGAAACCTATTAATATGTAACAATGTAAAAAGTTTATAAAAAAGTTATAATAAAACCAAGAATGTTCACAGATATTCAAAATGTGACTTATTTTGATTGTTAGAAAGTACATATTACTTGACATAGGATCATGCCATTGGCTACTACCTGCTAGGGGATGGGATTCCTCTGGGATAAATGATCCCTCCTCCCTGTGTCAGCCCTTCTTTGGGATATATTAAGTTTATATTCCCAAAATTCTTTGAATGATAGCCATCGTTTATCATTAAGTAAAGCAAGAAATCAACTCTACATAACCACTAGGTGGCACTATCCCATGAGCTACTACCCCTGCCTGCTTGGCTAGTAGCAGATTAAGGGGCCTAGGTTCTGCAACGGGTGCCTCCACCCAGAGGTCAGGGTTGGTAGTGGTCAAACTAACCTGGGCACAGCCCTCTGGGACACTGTAACCCCCCTCTTTCCCTTCTAGTGGCCTGAGCAATATACGATAATCACTTTCACAGTACCCCTTGTACACCATACAAGTACCCACACTGTCTGCACTTACCACCAGGGCTGGTCCCTCTGGCTCGACCCTGGAGACTCCCTGTAAAACAAGGTTATGCACAACAAATAGCAACAGTACAGTACTCTTGGCACATACTGGAACCACAGTCAGGTTAAATGCAGAAAAAGTCAGATCTGATTTATTCAGGAGACTTGAACTAGGAAGGGGCATAATCAGGTTGATTGGCTTAAAGGCTATATTGATCAAATAGTTATGCATGCACTTTAAGTCCCCACACAGTCACACCTCTGGGTACCCAGGTAGGGAGATGATGGGCTGGCCAGGAACGTTGCAGCTGGTAGGGGCCCTGTGATGGAAGAAAGCAACATGCACAACACACACTATTTGTAATCCAGAGCCGGAGGGCTCAGTTCGTGAAAGAAAAAAGCAATCAGACAATTGGATGACAACACTTTAGATTTGGCTGTTGTTGCAGGGAGCTACCCTGATGTTTACTCATGATACCCAATACTGGACACAGGCAGGATGAAATTGAGGCTGCAGGTTGTTGAGCTGGAGTGCCCGGAGAAGCGGGGCTCACACGAATCACCGAGGCATCATTCCTGTTCAAGTGTTGAGCAGGGGGCTGGTCCCCAGGCAGGTCTCTCGTCGATGGCTTTCTCTGTGCAGCGGGTAGTCGGGCTGGGCCAGTGTGGCAAGGCCCAGACCCAATGGAGATGATTTTGGATTCAGTCCTTGGGGCTGGCTGCAGCTTCCAGCAAGCAAAATGCAGTTCAAACCACAGTGGGGAACTAAATCGTGACCCACTGTCAGCACACAGCACATTTACTAGGGAGGCAGTATAGCGCAGTGGTCTAAGGCTCTGAGCTGCAAATCTGGTGACATCCAGCAGACCAGACCTGGGTTTGAATCCCACAGCTTCCACTTGAATGCTGTGTGACCCGAGCAAGTCACTTAACCTCCTTGTGCTCCCAGGTCGCTCCTGTAAAAAAGCTTTCAGCTTAGTGAACCTGGTTAAACAACTAAATAAAATAAATAAATACATTTGCATGTAAGGAAACTCTAATGCAGCTTCCAACAAGAACAACACAATTCAGACCACAGTGGGGAACCAAATCACAACCCGCTATAAGCACACAACACATTTACATGTAAGGAAATTCCACTGTACCAGGCAAAAGGCTCTCCGGTCACAATTACAGAGTCTCTGCACAATCCTGGAGTTCAGAAGTGGCTGGAGGTCCAAGCAGGCCAATCGCATTCAGCAAATCATCGGTCTTCTTCAGGTAGGGAGCCTGGTCACAATTCAGTAGCTTACTTCGCTCTCCAAGTTCAGATTCAGTCCGAAAAAAGGCAGAAGTTCCCTCTCAGGGACAGCAGGCATGCAGGCCAAAGCTCAGGCCTTTCCACAGTTCTCCCATGCAAATCCACTATGGATTTCTGCTCAGACTACCTTGAGCTGTTATTTCTTCACTTCCCAACTTAGGTTTAACTGAAATTGCAAGCAGTTTGGGACTTCCCCAAAATCCAAAAGGTTCAGCTGGCTGATCTGTCTGTCAGTCACAACGAGGGCTCCCCCTCCAGGTTATTTTAGGCGCCAAAATGCAAAAACTACAATTCCTACAAGTTTTGACCCCGCCAAGCCCCTGTAGGCAGGCTCCATTTTAGAGTCCCAAATGTACCGATTGGCCCATTTTAGCAGTCCAGGACCAATGTGATGGAAACAAACATAACTGTCCATGCTGCAAAGAAGGCAGGTTAGAACAAACTGCAATATTATTACTACTCTAACAAATGATCAGCAAACAAGCACATCTTCTAACAGTGCTCCCTTTTAGATTAATTATGACTGCAATCCAGGCAGCTCTTAAAGAGACAGTACACAGAGGCTATATAGGCACTCTCTGGCAATCACATTTAAACTGCAAAAACGCAGGGCACCAGTCTGGCAGTGAGCATTTAGACAAGCTCAAGGAAGACTTTTTGGGAACCCCCTTTTGTAGGGGGGTTACATCTACTTTAATTGACAGCCTGAACTGTGTGTGGCTGCCTGTAAGTGCTTCCTGGCAGGTAAAGCTGCTGCTCTGTGTTTAGGGTCTTGGGGGAGCCGGCAGCTGATTACATAATTCGAGGGGGGGCTCACCACTTCAAAAGCCGCTAGCACAAGGGTGAGTGACCCGAGCACCCTCCTAAAAGAAATTTGTTAGGAAACAGTAATTTGCCAGATAAGCTTCCTGTAAGTTATTCTGACTCTAAGTATTTTAAAATAGTTTTTCATGGTGTCAAGGGAAGGTAGTATAGGTCATTCAATCATAGGGTTTTACTGTCTTAGGTGGGGCTGTATTGAGACTAGTGATTAATCTGTTTTTTCTTTGTTAGATAAACTTTTACAATGTTATTATATTTTATTATCTGTGGTCTTCTATACCTTCAAAATAACCCAACAAACTTTGACCTGGTTGCAAAAAATGTTACTTCTCAAGCTGATTTAGGTTGGGATACAGATTGTACTACCCCTCAGAGCTTGAGAAATCAGGAGAGTGGTCCTGTTTGTATTATTCCATTCTGGCAGGATAAATTTATTTGGATGAAAACTATTAGTTGTCAAATCTACAGTCATATTTCTTAACATAATAACATTTGCACAGAACAGTTGGATCTCTAAATGAGAAGGAAATCACTATAATAAGATTATGATAAGAAGGTTGTTCGCCCTGTTGTTGTTAATATCTGGGTTGGGTCATCCTCCTCTAGGTCCACAGTATTTGGGTGATGATGATATTAACTCAGTTCCATCTCTGAATTACGAAAGTACATTAAGGGCTTCCACCCTTAAAAGTGTTCATTTAAATATTCAAAGTTTACCTGCCAAATTAAATCAGTTTGTTGCTTGGGTTGAACAACATAAATTCGATGATATAACTGTTTCTGAAACTTGGTTAAGCAATAAAATTGAGGATTCAGAAATCTTTGTGGTAAGATATAACCTTTATAGGCAGAATAAGGTAGGAAGGGCGGGGCACTATGATATATGTTAATGTGAAACTCAAAACTCTTTTATTGGATCATTCTGGAGGAAACTCCGGCTGCGAGTTTTATCTCTGTTAATTTGCTCCTGCATCAAGATAAACATTTAACTATCAGCTCCACTTATATTCCACCTGGATGTACTTGGGCTGGAATGGGTTTGGTAGCAATCATGAAAAAAAGCCTGCCAGTAAATAGAGACTAGATAATGTTGGGAAATTTTAATTGTGTTTGGGCTGTTGATCAAAAAAATGATGCGAGGGAATTATTCCTGTATCTAGGTGTTCAGCAGATAATTGGTGATGTTACAAGATACAACTATAAAACTGGTAAGTGGACCACATTAGACTGGATAGTGGTCACCCACATTAATAAGATCACAAACTCTAGCCAGCCCGTCGGCGCAGCGGTTGGATTTCCATCTGCGACGCCTGCGACCGGGTAAGGGAATACACTTGGATCGCCGGAGGGTCGGCCAGGGGGAGAAGGATGGAGCATCCAGGGACAGCTCTCCTTCTCCCGGGGGAGGGTGGGGATGCGTATCGGCACACGCTGACTCCTGACGGAGGCTGGGAGCACAGCAGTGACGCCTGGGTACAGTGCTCAAGGGGGAGTGACAGACATCGGCGTATGCCTTGACGTCAGGATGTCACTCCCCACAGAAAACCAGGAAAATGCTTCCTGGCTGGCTGGATGATGGTCTCTCTGTCCTCCGCTGCCGCCGATCCCATGACCAACACACCTCAGCAGTACCCCGGGCCAATAGAATAGTGCACTGGCCGCCCCACCAGTGCCTTCCCCCTCGGAGGAGGAGGACCTGTCCGGCGAAGGGATACGCCGGGTTACCCGAGGGGACTGCCATATGAGGTTGGTAGCTGGTGTGGGAGTTAGGGCAGGCAGTCGGGAGGGGCAATAGAGACCTGAAGGAGTGGGCAGCCAGGAAGAAGGGGATGCGCAAAAAATAAAAAAATTAAAATAAGATCACAAACTCTGGTGTTTTGTCAGATGCAATTAGTGACCACTGTCCAGTCTATTGTGAATGGTCAACAAGAGTAGCGAAAAATACCCCCAATTACACTGAACCAAGAAATTTGAAAAGATTAAATTCTGAAATAATTAACGAGGCTTGTATAGAAGTTGACTGGGCTATATTGGATTCCATTAAAGATGTGGATTTACTACTTGAAACATTTTCCAAACTGTTTAATCAGATACTTGATAGAGTCGCACTAACAAAGAATATGAGGATAAGGGCTAATAAAAATAAATGGGAAGCCAAAGATTTATTAAAGTTAAAGAAATCCAGAGATAAAATATGGAAATTATATAAATTAAATAGGGAAGTAGTTTTACTACAGAAATATAAAATGTTGAGAAATAAATGTAAATCAGAAATCAGAAGAGCTAAAATGCAGTATTGACTGGCTGAACACATTAATTCTTTCGGTAACCCTCAAAAAACTTGGCAGGCTTTAACTAAGCTGATGGGAAGAGAAACCAAGGAAATTACCATTTCTTCACAGGATGGAGATCACCTGGTTAGTGATCTAGTACATGTAGCTGAGATGTTTAATAATTTTTTTGGAGACCTGGATGAGTACAGAATTGATCCCACTGCTTCATCTTCTGTGAATGAACAGCTACGTGTTAGCAGTGATGTACATGCTAAATTTTATTTTAAAAAAAGTTGCATCTGAACAAGTTAAAAAATATGTGTTAAGGCAGGATTCCAGGCCCTATGTAGCCCATGATGGAATTGACTTTAGAGTTATTAAATTAGGAATTCATTATTTTTCCAGCCCTTGGCAACCATATTCAGTTTCTGATTGTGTTATGGAATCTTACATAATCAATGGAAAATGGCAACTATTAAACCTATTCTTAAAAATGGTAGTCCAGTATGTGTCTCAAATTATCGTTCAATTTATGTCATAACACTTCTATCAAAGATTCTAGAAAAAATATTTGATCAAACAACTGATCATCTTGAAAAGTTTGGTTTGCTAACTGAGTTTCAACATGATTTTAAATCCAGGCACAATACGGAAATGGCCTTGGTGAGGTTCCCCGGCTGCATACAGGCTCCCCTGATAGAGGGCACTCTATTGCAGCTGTGTTTGTGGACCTCACCAAGGTCTTTGATTTAGTCGAATACCATCTATTATAAGGTACCCTTTTTGATTTACATTTTCCAATGACGTGATATAATGGTTTACTGACTATTTGAACAACAGAGCACATAGGCCATACCTGGAGTATGGGGTCTAGTTCTGGGGACCACACCTACATAAGAACATAGATGGGATAGAGATGGTGCAGAGAAGGGCAACCAAGATGGTGCATAGTATGCAGGGGAAAGCCATATGAGCAGAGGTGGAGGGAACTGGATCTGTACCCACTGAAGACTAGAAGATAGAGGAGGGACATGAATGAAACTTTTAAGTACATAAAGGGGATAAACGAGGTGAAGGGGGAGCTTATTTAAAAGGAAGGATGGGGCTAAAACTAGAGGGCATAGTCTAAGATTAGAAGGAGGAAGATAGAAGGGTAATGTGAGTGGGCGTTTCTTCACAGAGATGGTGGTGGAGGCCTGGAATAAACTACCAGAGGAAGTGGTGGGGGCTGAAATGGTGGAGGGATTCAAGAGGGCATGGGACTGACACATGGGGTTGGTAAGTGGGGGGAGTGGATGGGAGGGCCTGTGGTATAGGCAATGAGTAAGGGGAAATACCTGTAGGGCAGACTAGATGGGCCAGTGGGGTCCTTTTCTGCCATCAGATTTCTGTGATAGAACCAGAAATGAAGGCAATTTATCTCAACCGAAAATGACTAAATGTAGGGTGCCCCAAGGCTCAATATTGGGCCCACTCATTTTTTCTCTTTTTATGAACACTGCTCTTGACATCTGCAGTAAAACCTCTATGACCCCTTATGCAGATGATGCAGTTATTGATAGTATAGGTGTTCAGCCCATGGATGCTATGGAAATGGTACAAAATGATTTTCATCTGTTTCAGAAGTGGTAACTTGCAAGATGTATGGTATTAAATGCAGAAAAAAAAGACAAAAAACTAAAGGTGTGATTTTCACAGGCCCAAGAAAAAAAGGTAGAGGATGTTTCTCCAATTGTTGATTTAAATGGTGAGGTTATTGAATTACTAGAACATTTTAGATGTCTTGGGATAACACTAGATTGCCGTCTCACTTTTGAACGACATATTACCAATTTAAGGACATCCCTACACCAGAGATTAGGATTACTTTATAGAGTAAAGCCTTTCCTGACTCCTGAGCCCAGGAAAATACTTACCCTCAGTTTTTTACAAAGTGTTTTCGACTACAGACTTACCATCTATAGTGCTACTAGTGAAAAAATCTGGATAGATTTAGGGTTATCTACAGTATAATAGCATCCTTAGGTTTATGACCAATTCATCTATTAGAACACACCACTGTGATTTACTAAAAAAAGGTACTGCTATAAAGCCCCCACTGTCCCTATACCCTTGGAGGCATGGCCCACTGAGGTACTTTTATAAAGCTCCAGCTGTTCCCATACCCTTGGAGACATGGCCCACTGAGGTACTGCTATAAAATCCCAGCTGTCCCTCTACCCTTGGAGGCATGGCCCACTGAGGTACTGCTATAAAGTTCCAGCTGTCCTTAAACCCTTGGAGGCATGGCCCACTGAGGTACTGCTATAAAGCTTCAGCTGTTCCTGTACCCTTGGATGCATGGCCCACTGAGGTACTGCTGTAAAGCCCCAGCTGTCCCTACACCCTTGGAGGCATGGCCCACTGAGGTACTGCTATAAAGCCCCAGCACACTTTGACGGAAACTGCTCTGGCCACACTACTTTTAGCCTTTCAGGAGAGACCACTTTCCTTTTAGGCCCCCCACCCCCCGCCACAACAGTCACATTCTTCATTTTGTCCCAGATTACTTTGTCCTGATTTAGGGCCTCCCATTTGATTCACCCCTGGCACTTCCTGCCAACCCTGGCTAAGAACATCCTTATGTTCTTTTCCATTTGTCCCTTTGGCTCCGGGGCTGAACGGAGCCACCTTTGTCAAAAGATCGATTTTAATTGCATTTACACAGTACACTGTTACTGCCCCTGCATGGCAACTTGGGGTAGGTTTCAACTCATTTTAACTGTGATCCTATAACTTAATTCGGTTGCATTAACTGTTGCAATTGAGTTAGGTACTAAATCCCGACACCCATGTTCCCAACATTGAAAATCCCATCGCCTTAATCACGACCCATTAAGTGCTCAACATGTCAATTGACTGAATGATGAAATCCTGACAGATTTAATTTCTGCTGCCCCTATACAGCACACTGAGCACAGAGAAACACTGCAGTTATCTTACCAGAAGTATTTAACATCACGTCTGACCTTACTTTGAGTGGGAGCTCTTGCAGCAAACTATAATCTTCAGGACTATGCTGCAGGCACTAGGACCATCTGGAAAACTTCTCAGCCAGTAGTATACAGCAGGGTCTGCCCCTGACACCGGCCCCGCCCCGACGTTGGCCCTGGTACAAAAGGGGGTGGACCCAGCGACACCTCAGTTCTTTTCCCGCTGCGTCCAGCACGTGAAGAGATCTTCAATCAGCTTGCCAGAAAACAGAAAGAATTTCCTCCAAACCCGCTTTTTTTACCCTATTCAATGATTCCTTTTCCTGTTAACTGACATCAGACCGTTTCCAACGGTTTTTTTAAGTTTCTCGACGGATGTCTTCCCCGTTGTCAGCCTCGCCGGAACATCACCAAAATAAGTGCGAGCGTGGGAGGCAGATCCCGGCCAAGGACGGCCATCAATGCTGCGTATTCTGCCTTGGGCCAGACCACGACACTGCGGCCAGCTTTGCCTGCCAGGCTTTTACTAGCCAGACCCACATCTGTTGTCTCAAGGCCCTGAAGGCTTTCCTTCTGGAGCAGAAGATGGATCTGCACTCCTCCAAGGCAAAACGCAAGGAGAAGAAGCATCACGGTAAAGACCATAGTCAGTCCCGGCATGGGTCCCGGTCTCACTCGCGGCTCTCTCTCAAGAAGACCCACCCTTCAGGATCAGGAGACCATCCGAAGTCTTCTCAAGCCAAGGCCGGCCCTTTGGGGGAGAAGCCGGCCAAGCCTAAGGTAACCCGGCTAAGAGTTACCACCAAGCCCTTGGAGGTGAAAGCTGTGGACCCACCTCCCAAGGCACCGGCTCTGCCTGCTGAAGGTGCGCCTCCGGAGCTCAAGGACTCTCTGGCACCCTCTGGTGGCACCCTGTCATTGGTACCACCACCGACGCCAGTCAAAGGGGCCAAGGGTGAGGGATCGGCCATGGAAGAGCCGACATCCCCGTTGCCCAAGTCCTCCTCCCCCCTGTGTCTCCAGGAGGGCTCTCCTTCGCAGGCCAATGTCCCAGATACTCCCTTTCCAGGCCAGGCAGCAGAACTCTTTTCAAAGGATGAGCTGCAGGAGCTGTTCTCCTTTTGGTGAGGCAGGTCCACAAGTGGATGACCCGTCGCCCGACAGACACGGTACTGGACCGGCGGGCAAACCATAGCTGGGAGGTAAGCCTTCCCCGCAGAAGTCTTCAGAGCGACCGCCTACACCTCCTTCTAGGGCTCGTTCCCGCACCCGGTGTGGAGACCACCGATGTTGCTCCAGGGATTCTGGAGACCGTCATCGGTCTAGGTCGTGTTCTCGGAGTCTTTCTTGATTTTCTAGACAAGAACACTCCTGACATCGATCCTCTGATCGACGTCAGTCTCTGCTTCGTCGCTGGTCTCAGAACCGGAGTCGTTCTTCAGACCGACGTCGGGCCCCCAGTTACTGACGACAGCAGGAGTCTGGTCACAAGGAGAGGCCAGACTATTCAAGATCTTATAGTCTATCTCCCTCATCCTCTTCTGCGTCATCTTCCTCTCTCAGCTTGCAGCGATCCCCAGGAGAGAAGGACCAGCCTCGCTCACCTCCAGATGATCCAGCCTTCATGGACGTCATGAGGTATATCCAGGCCTCCAACGAGTGGGAGACGGAGGACCCGGATCCAGAACGCCAGAGACTGGAGAAGTACTTGTGGCAGAAGGAGCCGAAACCACTGGTGATCCCTCCTTTGGTGGATACTTTCCAGGACCTTACCTGAACTACCTGGAAGCATCCAGCTTCAGTCCCAGCTGTTCCAAAGAAGTCGGATAGGCTGTACAAGGCCCCAAGGGCAGAATCTTTCCTAGCTGAACACCGTCAGGTGGACTCCTCAGTGATCACAGCTGCCCATGATAAATCCAGACAGCCGAAGCACCTCAGCTCACAGCCTCCCGACCCGGAGTCTTGCTATTTGGACCAGGTGGGCAAGAAGGTTTACTCTGTCTCCACCTGCTCCATACGGTCTCTCAATTTGTTGACCCATATGGGCTAGTACCAGAATGCACTATGGGAATGAGGGCAAGAGCTTCTGAAGGCCATTCCAGACTCTGATCAGAAGACAGAGCTTCTGGACATTTTAAAATCTGGCTCAGATGTAGGCTCCCATATCCTGAGAGCCTCGTATGACACTGCAGATATGGCAGCCAGGGCAGCCACTTCAGGGGTGTGCCTACGGCGCCATGCCTGGTTGAGAGTCTCAGGCTTTCACCAGGATCTGCAGGCTGGTATCAAGGACTTACCCTTCCAGGGTACCATGCTTTTTGGGCAGGAGATGGAAGCTTTGATTTCTCGTCTCCAGGAGTCAGGCAAGTCTATCTGATCGGTCCGCCAGATGTACCGTGGTGACCAGCAAAGACAATGCAAGTGGCCATTTCACAAGTCCTCAGGTGGCCAAGGTCGTGCCCGTGGTAACCAGCAGGGGCAGAGAGGCAGCTTCCGAAGGAGATCCGGTAACCAGCAGCCTGGAGGAGCTCCTATTCGTGGGCCCAAGTCCTCCCAGGCCTCTCTGCCTACACCCAGCTCAGCCCAATGACTCCCTTCTGCCCCCCCCTTCCACAGGAAGACCCAGAGGAGATGGTCGGGGGCTGCTTCTCCCTTCATCTCGAAGGGTGGAAGTCGATTACTGCGGACCAATGGGTCCTAGATATCATCATGAGAGGACACACGCTGGAGTCCATGGAGTTTCCCCCAAATACTCCGCCAAAGTACTCCTGTTATCCACCTTCTCACATCCCACTAATAGAAGGAGAGATTCAGACCCTGTTGCAGAAAAGAGCAATATAGGTAGTCCCCTTGCATCAGCGGGGAAAGGGGTTTTACTCACATTTCTTCCTGGTCCCAAAAAAGACACAGGATCTTCATCCCATTCTGGACCTCAGCTCTCTAAATCTCTTTATAGAGTACAAAAGGTTCAGGATGGTGACCCTCCTGGGTCTTCTTCCTCTGCTACACCAAGGGGACTGGCTCTGCTCCCTAGACATGCAAGATGCATATATGCATATTGGGGTGTTTCCTCCCCACAGGAAGTTTCTGAGATTCCACTTCCAAGGGGAGCACTACCAATTCTGAGTTCTTCCGTTCGGCCTTTCTTCTGCTCTGCCAGTCTTTACAAAATGCTTGGTAGTAGTGGCTGCGGCTCTAAGGCGCATGGGACACTACGTTTTCCCATACCTAGACGATTGGCCACTTACAGCCCCGCCCAGCGCAGGCCTACTTCACGCCCTCGGAGATACCTATACTCTATTCCCAGAGCTGGGGATCACCCTGAATTTGCAGAAATTGTCCCCAGAGCCCAGTCAAAAGCCCGTTTTCATTGGAGCAGTACTGGATTCCATCCAGAGCATGGCCTTTCTTCCCCCAGGACAAGGGCGATCGCCTGCAAGAGATTGCCGAAGGAATCTCAATAACTCAAGTTCCAGCATGGAACTTCCTCAGGCTACTGGGGAACATGGTGGCGGACATTCTGGTCACTTCCTTGGCACACCTCAACATTCGGATCCACAAGGGATGCTCAGGGTACAGTGGGACCAGGGCTACGATGGTCTAGACTTCATGGTCAGGATCACCGAGCCAGTCAGAAGAACTTTGCTTTGGTGGATGGGTTACTCATTCGTATCCTCTTTGCAGGGAGGCGATGAGAGTCTGGTACTGGGCGCTGGAGCGGCGCATTCTGCTGTCCGCAGTGCATGTTCCAGGCGCCCTCAACGATCTGGCCGACAGCCTAAGCAGGTCTCGATCCAGAGCACACGAGGGGGAGCTGATACAGTCTGTGGCAGATCAGCTCTTCGACAAGTAGGGTCATCCAGAGCTGGACCTCTTTGCATCACCATGCAACGCCAGACTGCCATGTTTTGCTCGCAAGAGCACGTGCCTGGAGTTTTCTAGCCAGATGCGTTATCCCTTTGCTGGGCAGGGAGGTTTCTCTATGTCTTTTCGCCCTTCCCTCTCATTCAGAGAGTCCTACTGAAGTTACAGACGGAAGGGGCCCGAATGATTCTCATAGCCCCCAGATTGCCTCGGCAGATTTGGTTCCCACTTCTGCAGCGGTATCCACAGAGCCTCCAGTTCCGCTGCCCCTATGCTTGCAGTTACTGTCCCAGGAACAGGGGTCACTGGTCCATCTGGACCTTCGGTCCTTATACCTACATGCTTGGCACCTTCAGACGTAGCTCAACACAGATACGCGGTTTCCCCGGAAGTGGCGGCAGTCCTCATTTTAGCGAGAAAGCCCTCCACCCGCTCCGCTTATGCCATGAAGTGGAAACGTTTTTGTCTATGGGCCTCATCACAGCATTTGGACCCTGTGACTTGCCCAGTGAACTCATAGTTACAGTATCTCCTCTCCTTGTATCAAAATGGCCTGAGTTACTCCTCTATCAAGGTGCATATGTGAGCTGTCTCTGCCTAACATGCTCTCATTGGAGATAGGGCGTTGGCACAATTGGATGTTGCCCGCACCTTTTTAAGAGGAATTTTGCCTATGAGACCTCCCATTCGGGACCCTATCCCACCCTGGGATCTCCTTTATGTGGTGGAGAAGCTCACCCCCCCCCTCCCTTTGAACCAGCAGCAGATTGTGAGCTGCATTACCTTTCTTGGAAGGTTTGTTTTTTGGTTGCTATTAATTCAGCTCGAAGAGTTTCCAAGCTTCAGGCTCTGTTGTGTAAAGAGCCGTATTTGATTTTCCACAGGGAAAGGGTTTCCCTTAGAACAGATCCTAAGTTTCTTCTGAAAGTTGTCTCGGAGTTGACCCTCAACTAGTCGGTTGACCTTCCAGTTTATTTTCCTTCCCCCATCTAATAGAGGGGAGGCTCTCCTTCACACACTGGATGTCCACAGGACTTTGAGGTATTTCCTCAAGCGGATGGCTGCGCACCGTCAATCGGAGCAACTTTTAGAGGCCTTTGCACCACAATGCTTGGGTAAACCGGTGACCAAGCAGACAATGTCAAAGTGGATAGTCCACTGCGTTTCCTTCTGCTATGAGAAACACAATAAGCCCCTACCAGGCCTGGTTAGGGATCACTCCACCAGAGGAGTGTCTGCTTCATTCGTCGCCCTGAGAAATGTCTCTGTCAGGGACATATGTGCGGCCACTATCTGGAACTCGGTGCATACCTTTGTCAAGCATTACAGCTTGGATAGCGTCTCCAGACACTGAGCTAGCTTCGGCTTGACTGTTACAAGGACTTTTGTCCTGAGGCCTCTGGTGTCAGCATATTCCACCTCCCGGGATCATCTACCTCTTTGGCGTGGACTGCTTGGTATTCAGTCCTGAAGGTTATAGCCTGCTGCAAGGCTCCCTCCAGTAAGATTGTACAGTTCACGTGGAGAACTTACGTGGCAGTGGATCTTGAGGAGGAAGCTCTTGCAGGCGTTACTTTCCCACCCGCCTTCCACCTCGAGGTGTGCAGATCCATCTTCATTTACATCTCCTATATTCACTTCAACTCCTTCTCTTGTCAGGGCTTGTTGCGGGCCTTGGCGGGAGAACTGAGGTGGAGCTGGGTCTGTCCCTTTTTGTACCAGGGCCAACGTCAGGGCCGTCCCTGCTGTACACTGCTGGCTGAGAAGTTTTCCGGATGGTCCTAGTGCCTGCAGCATAGTCCTGAAGGTTATAGCCTGCTGCAAGAGCTCCTCTTGAAGATCTACTGTTACAGTAAGTTCTTACATAAACTGTACTTTTTTGGTGGATGTCGGGATGTTAAGGACTTCTAGTAAGCCAATTGTAATGTTCCTCCATGCTCAGTGTGTTGTGTAGCGGCATCAGGAATTAAAACTGATCAACACACTGTTTGCTCAATTTACTGTTCAGTTTTAACACAAACTCAATTAAGGCATACTCAACAGCTTATCTGTTCCCTCACCTTAATGTGCTGCTCAGTGTAGGCATCTTTTGTATTGCGCGCCTGCTGGAGCCTTCAGAATGCTATTTCAATGCTTACTCCGATGCTGGTACAGTTTCTTTTGCTCAAGGACAAGCCGCTGCACACCTTACAGTAGAAATGGAGCAACGGGCTCCTTAACAGTTTCCCAGCTAGATCAGGGAATCAGTGGTTACTAAAATGACTGCTCAACCTCTGCAAACAAGGACAGTCCCAGCAGCTTATTCTGGTAACCACTAATTCCCGAATTCTGAGGTCCGATTCACTCAGACACCAATCCTGGCAGTAAAGCTGGACTCCTCAGCTCGTACACGTATAAACAGAAGTCTGTGACCAAATACACAAAACAAATTGCAGCGCTGCAGAACTCGCAAACAAACAAGCTGTTGGTGGGTTCAGATGTCTGGGGGGAGTCAGACAGGTGACTGAATGGCTGTCTGCTAGGCTACAGTATTAGGATCGCGGTTTTCTTACTTTCAGTTCAAACTGTCGGGATTTTGTAATTCAGTCAATCGACATGTTGGGCACTTAACTAGTCAGGATTTAGGTGGCGGGAATTTCAATGTTGGGAACATGGGTGTAGGGATTTAGTATGCATCCCGTTGCAATTGTGGCTGAACACTGTGTTCTTTAGTAATAACTCGGACACACGGCATGAGACTTCGACTTAAACTTCATACAAAAACTCCAACATTTATTTATGGGCCAGTTTTCACACAGCATAAGGTATTTACTTACAGTAATTATTTATTTTTTATTCACTGGGTAGGCGCACTGGACCCAGGGATTGTTTTTAGGCATGACGTTGGCCATGAAGATGGCAACACAACAGATTAGTAAGACTACCATACATTAAGGGCAAATACAATTAGTAGCAAGCAGAAGAAGAAGAAATGCAATCCATTCAAGGCATTTTGAATATACTGGTGAGTCTTCCGCCACAGCTCCTATATTTGGACCTAGATCAGATAAGTACTCGGTCATAATTCAGCAAGAATCATGTTTGGCATAGTCACTAGTACTGTACATATCCCTTAACTAGCTAGTCGAGGGTTCAATTCTTTCAACATATTTACAGCTCCATATCAGTTAGACTGCTGCCCATAACTTCCAGTTAAACACTGGTTACACATTCCCCATTAATTAAAAAAGTGACACAAAGGGATATCAAGAGTTACATTTCTGTGCCCCTTGCAGCAGCAAGTGGGACAAGGGGACATCGTGGTGTACCTGGCCCTGCATAGCACAGATGCAGAGATCAGCACCTCTGACAGAGGTCAAGTGAAATAGTTTATCCCTCCAATCACACACATACAGCACATTGAGGTACGGTATGCAAGTGCCTTCAATGGTACTGGGTTAATATAGCGAAGAAAAAAAAGTGCGGCAATAACCGCACTGTGTAACGCGCACCTGCATTTGAAGCGACGGGGATATAATAGCAGTATGGAATTACCACTACCCCTGTCGTTCTGTGCTTAGACAGTGAATCGATCAAGTAACCGTGTGTGGTGCCTAGTCGAGCTGCTCCCGTGGTGGAGTTGCTAAGGCACACTGCACGATTGGAGACCTGGGACTGTGGTTCAGTTCCCCCCAGGGCTCCTGGTGTTACAGCATTTTGCTATGTTTTTTTTTAATTAAATAACATTTTTCCCTCTCCTGAGTTTCTTTCAATCCCCGAAGTCCACACCCCCTTGGAGTTAGTTGTATAAGGTCTGAGATGTGTGGGGCGTGAAGCCACCCTATTGGGGGTGTACGGGGGGGGTGAAGCCTCCCACAAAAAAACAGAAAGTCCAGTTAGGTAGAGCGGTGTGCACTTTTTTGGGTCACTGTTTTCCGCAACATTATTGCGATGCACGCTGTTTTGCTTGCGGCATTGATTGCCGCGTGTTTTTTTGTTAGCAACATCTTGACCCCATGCCCCTTCAATATAACCATGAAGCAAGAACTTGCCCAAAGGTGCAATTTTTTTAAATGAAGTAGATAAAACTCATGCAACAAAAGGATTTTGTGTATTTTGTTTACCCACAGATTTAAATATGGAAGTAAGGTATTTAATATGTGTGTGTGTGTACTTAAGCCATGTAACCTTTTATGAACTGGATATACAGAATGACCTTATAAGCAAGGCTTGTGTTGCCCTAATGGTGTTGATACTCTTCTGTCCAAATATAAAGATTTTATCACTATAGTACAGGCTACCCAGTTGGTCTGCCCTGAGCCCCAGCGTTTCTGGAGTTGAACTTGGCACCAAGCATAGTAACAGCAGAAGTTGCTTACCGACACCTGGGTCTATCCCTTGCACTGGGGTTCAGATCCTTTGTGCCAAATGGTCTAGGTCTTCTGGCAACACACACAGGCCTCTTTGTGTAGGCCACAGGCCCTTAACAGCACATGATAACGTCTGTAACTTCTTACCCATTGCAGGATACCTGGGATGATTCATGTGGAAGCCATCAGTAGACCCTTCTTGAGGGTGAGTCCCCAGCAGGCCCTGCCAGTCTCGAACCCCAGATGGAGCCTGTGTCTCTGAAGACCCGCACCAGAGTGGACCAGTGCCACAGAGAGCCACGAACCCTGCCACCATTCCTGGTCCTGAAGGCCCCATCCAGCCAATTGCAGCCAGAGAAGTGCATCTGGAGGTTCTAACTGGATGCCATGCACACAGGCACTGCACTAGAACTGCAAATAGAACTGCTTTTGGTGGGTCAGAGCCCGTATTTATATGCCCTAGTGAGCGGCAAAATATTACCTAGGAACCTTCCCAACCAATGGGCAATTGCAGATGCAAGCACTGGCACCTAGACATGCTGTGTATCAGCAAGCTGAAACACATTACAGTAACAGAATGCACATCATCATTAACATTTCAGAACAGGTTTTAGAACCTGGAAACCCAGGGCTAGGATTTACTCTCAGTGCACTTTAATCACAGGCATATATGTTTTTATTTTGTAGGCCATGTAGCATAGCCTCCCATGTGACATTCTCATTACTGTTTAACCTTCATGTGGGTCCTGGTAACCCCAGTTACGACACTGGAGTTACCCTGCACTCAATGCCTGATCATAGCTAACAGTCTAGCTCTCTATAGCAAATATATTTTTTTATTACATCACAGTAGCGCTTCCTGCTTTCTGCTCGTACAGTGTGTTTCTTAAACTCACTGCCAGTCACATACATAGTTCTCTGTCACATTAAGTGACACTTCTTCCTAGCTGATCTGTTTAAATAAAATACTTTTCGAACAAAAGTAACAATTTGTTACTACAAGGAATGCACTTGCTGTTTCATTATCAATCTCTGTCTGCCAACCACACATTCCCTTCCTTAGTGCTGACAAACGGTAACAAACTACAAGTATGGAATCCTAACTAGGACAATATAGTGACTGTAGTAAGTGACAGATAAAGATCTATACAAGAGCAAGGGTGAGTGGCACCATCCAAAAGAATTACTTCACCAAATACAAGAAACCTAGTTATTTTTAATATATGAACCTCTTTGTTTTAATTGTATTATATACATAAAAAAAAACATTTTAAAGAAACATTTTATAGGCACAACAAAACAATCTAAGGCATGTGTGGTGCTCAGTCGATGCACTTCCTGGGTTGTTGAACATACTCTATCTACAGCCTTGTGCCTCACCATGCTCCCAGGATCTGTGTCAGTTGAGTTTGATGTATGCCCTATCATGTGTTGTTGATTACGTAATCTGAAGATGTATGGGACCAGGGAGAATACAGATACTGACATGGAGGTGAAGCAGAGACTACAGGGGGGGTATAAGCCTTTAGATTGTCAATGAATGTTTATTACCCTTACTCAGCGGGCTGCACCACAGGGGACATGGCACTTGCAGGCTCTGTCTCACCACCATAGAAAGAAAACACACAGAATAACCTAACTCTTTCTGTATAGTAAGCAGAGGAGACTCTTACCCAAACTGGTAGCTCAGTGAGTAAAGGCAAACTCAGACCCTTGATGGTGCTTGCTCAGAGTCCCAATGCTTACTGTCATTGGCAGGTTTAATCACAGAACCTAAAAATCTTCGGCTGATCAGCCCACCATGTTGCATCATCCTGAATGTTACTAACATGTTCGGCCATCTGTTTGATTCCTGGTGGACCACCTCTCTGAAAGACTGGTCTAAGTCAGATTTTTCATTTCTCAGCCAAATTATGTGAATGGTAATCCCAACTCATTGTTCTCTCAGCTTTCCTCACTGTAGGGAGCCATCTCATTTGGACCGAGCCCTGTTTAGACTCACAATAGCTCCTTCTGATATGAAAAGAGTTTATCTTCCTGTGAAGATTCCTAAGACAGCCACCCATTACTGGAGAGCAGCCCCTGCAGTGATACAAAAGACATTTGGTGACAGGAATTCTACACCCAGCCTCTCTGAGAACTCAGATTGGATTTTCAAAGTTAAACCTCTTTCCCCTCTGTGGAATTACCAAACTGTTTTAATGATAATGAAACAACCCCCCAAAAATGAACATGGTAGAAAATACATTAAAAGGTGCTACACATAGTAAAATACACAGTAGTTTAAGACCAGAAAGAACTCTGGGTCCATCATGTCCCCTCCATTTGCTTCAGAAGCCGACATTTCCATTTGTATGTTTTTTATTTATTTATTTCTCAGATACACACCTTTGAACAGAATTGCTCATTTATACAGGTTCCTCGTCAAGAACAACAAATATTTACAATATGTCTTCAGGGTTCACAGATTCATTGCAAACAAGCAACAAACAACATGAGATTAGTATCAGAACTATCAGGTTGCAGAAATCGGAGGTTTACATCATGTGGAGTACATAGTGATATAGCTGCACATGGATAATGTACGTTGTCCGAGGATCTGTGTGTGCAGTATGGCACAGGGAATCATAGAGTAAAACATGAATGAGAAGTCAAAGTGGTGTTTAGACGGGGTGCTGGTGTCAAGTGCCAGTGTGTGGAACATGAAATAAGTATGCTGTGCAAACACATACCAATTTAGAGGGACTCCCTACCCAGTCGGAAAGCAAGGATATGTCTGAGCTTACCTTAAAAGCTTGTATTGTCTTCATTTCCACTGTCTTTCCTGGTAGACTGTTCATTAGGTTCCCCACCCTTTACACAGAAACATAGAAGTTGACGGCAGATAAGGACCACAAGGCCCATCCAGTCAGTCCATTTTTTCTAACGTTATGAATGTGCCATAGGCATTTACTCTGTCAATGACCTATTTATTCATACTCATCTATATTGCTCCCTTATGCCTATCCCATGCCTGTTTGAAGCCCTGCACTGTATTCATATCCACCACTTCCTGATGTAGGCTGTTCCATGCATCCACCACCTTTTCTGTGAAAAAGAACTTCCTCACATTACCCCTTAATCAGCCTCCCTCTAATCTCATGCTGTGTCCTCTTGTCCTGTTATTTTTCTTGTATAAGGCATACGAGGAGAGGTTGAGGGCACTGCACATGTACTCCCTGGAAGACAGGAGAACCTATTCCCCCACCCAAGGACCACCTAGTCCACCACTGCTACCTCAAAGCATGCCAAGTAGGAGGAGTGGCTGGACAACGGTGGGCTCAGGGAGGGTAAGGGTGGTGGAGAGCAGGCACATCACCCATCTGGTACTACTATGAAACTTCTATGCTGCCCTGGCTGGCAGGAATGTCCCACAGAGGCACCCAAAGTAGTGACTGGGGTAGATGTTGTGGTCCTCCATAGTGGAGACCCCAAGGGGGGTGGCAGAGGACCCCAGAGGAGGGGAGGAGAAAGTGAATCCTGTTGGGGGACTATATGGTGAAGGAGATACAGATGGGGGCAGGTAGGGTCGAAGAGAGGAAGGTTAGGTGCATTCCCGCTGTCACAGCTTCAAGGGAAGGGAAAAGGATCCAAGGGATCACTGGAGCAGCAGGAAGGGAGGGAGAGTTGGACATCATTGTCCATATGGGGACTAATGACATGGCTAGAGATGAGTCATGGATAGTTCAGAGATTCGGGGAGGGATCTTAGGCAATTAGCATGATCTATGACCTTCTCGGAGGTGCTACCTGACTATGATGGGGGAGGACAGGATTCTCTGCACTATGAACATCAATGCATGGTTGAAGGAATGGTGTGGAGAAGAGGGATTTGAATTGATTGTGGACTAGGGTCCCACCTGGAGGGATAGAGGCCTGTACAGGGCAACAGTCTGCATCTGTCCGGGGGGGAACCATGCTCCTCAGTGAACAGTTTACATGCTACATAGGCAAGCATTTAAACTAGCCGAGGGGGAAGGTGGAATGAGGTAGGGAGACACAAACTGTTCCCTCCGCACAGGCTTACAAGGACAGCAGTGGGAACCTATTAACATAAGAATCTAGGGGGTAGAAGGAAAGGGAAATAGTAAGAAGAATAGTGGAGGTAATAAGGGAGGACAAATGGGTAAAAGGAAGGGGGGGTGGCAGTACAATCTGGAGAGCCATGTGTGCAGCAAATGCTTGAAGTCTGGGCAATACAATTATAGATCTAGAGGTCACCATGGCAGAAGTGGACCTGGACATAGTCACAATTACCAAGTCCTGGTGTAATGAAAACCAAGACTGGAATGTAGCCATATCAGGTTGTACTTTATTCAGAAGGGACAGGGTAGGTAAAAAGGAGGGAGGAATGGCTCTTTATGTGAAGGAAAATATAAAAGCTACAGAAACACAGGGGGAGCAGGGAGGTAAAGAGGTACTACAGGTCACCCTGAAGACATGAATGGGGGCTGCTGTTCACACAGGAGTAATCTACAGACCTCCAGCACAGGGGGAGAGGTAGATAAATATATGTTGGAAGCATTCCAAAGGATGGCAAGCAAGGGTGAGATATTGCTGCTGGGGAACTTCAGTCTACCAGACTTGGATTGAAGTCTCCCAGCTGCGGCAACAGTTAAAAGTAGGGATATCCAGGACTTCCTGCAAGGGGTGTTCCTCAGGCAACTAGTTAAGGAAGCCACTCCTGGAGGGCAGTACTGGACCTGGTACTGACAAATGGGGATAGCGTTGCTGACATCATGGTGGGTAGCCACCTAGGGACCAGTGATCATCGTATGGTGTGGTTCAATATAAGAACTGGGCCAGAATAAAACCACACTAAAATGAGGGTTCTGTACTTCAGGAGGGCTGATTTTAAGAAAATGGAGACCGCCTCAGGGACACCCCAGCAGGCATAGGGGAACTGGGTGGAGTCAAACAGTGGGCAAAAATAAAGGAGGGCATTGAGAAGGCAACAAAACTCTGTGTCAGGCAGGTTAAAAGGGGCAAGAGAAAAAAGAGACTGCTATGGTTCTCTAAAGAACTAGCAGAGAAAGTAAGTGCAAAAAAGCTAGCATTTAGAAGGTACAAGATGACATCAAAGGAGGATAGGGAGAGATATCAGGAGAAACAAAGGGAAGCAGGGAAAACAGTTAGGAATGCAAAGTTGCAAGCAGAGAAGAATATTGCCAAGACAGTAGAGAAGAGGGATTAAATATTTTTTAGGTATGTAAGTAAAAAAAGGAAGACCAAAGGAGGGATAGTAAGGCTAAAAGGGGAAGGAGGAGTTTGTGTGGAAGAGGACCAAAAAAAGGAGTCATACTGAACAAATACTTTTGTTCAGTATTTACAGAGGAAAGGGTAGATGATGGGCCACCAATAAGGGACATTAAAGAAAGGGAGGTGGACACTAGTCCATTTACAGAGGAGAGAGTTCTTAAGGAACTGGCATAGCTAAAAGTGGACAAGTCAAGGGGGACTGACAAGGTGCAGTGTAGAATACTGAGGGAGCTCAAGGAGGTGCTGGCTGCACCTCTGACAGCCCTGTTCAATTTATCACTAGTTATGGGGGAGGTTCCTTGGAACTGGAGGAGTGCAGATGTGGTCCCACTTCACAAAAGTGGTAATAGAGAGGAAGCAGGAAATTACATACCTGTCAGCCTGACTTCAGTGGTGGGTAAAGTAATAGAATCACTACTGAAGGAAAGGAGTGGTGGGTAAAGTAATAGAATCACTACTGAAGGAAAGGAGTGGTGGGTAAAGTAATAGAATCACTACTGAAGGAAAGGAGTGGTGGGTAAAGTAATAGAATCACTACTGAAGGAAAGGAGTGGGGAATACCTTGTGACCAATGGACTATAGGATCCCAGACAGCATGGTTGCACAGGAAGGAGATCCTACCAGACAAACCTGATTGAGTTCTTTGACTGGGTGACCAGGGAAGAGGATTAGGGAGGAGTGGTGGATGTAGCCCACCTGGATTTCAATAAGGTCTTCAATGCCGTTCAGCACAGAAGACTGGTAAGCAAGCTGGGCAGCCTAGAAGTAGTAAAATGGGTAAGAAGCTGGCTGAGCAACAGGAGTCAGAGGGTGGTAGTAAATGGTGTTCATGCTGAAGAAGGCAAGTTGACCTGCGGGGTGCCACAGGGGTCAGTACTAGACCTAGTCCTCCTCAGTGTCTTTATTAGCGACATTACAGAAAGGCTGGAAGGGAAAGTATGTCTGTTCAAGGATGACACAAAAATCTGCAACAGAGGGGACACACCAAGGGTGTGTGGTAAAAATGAGGGACAATCTGAAAAAGCTGGAAGACTAGTCAAGGGTTTGGCAACTGGGTTTCAATGCAAAAAAGTGCAAAATCATGGACTTGGGGCAAAGAAACGTGGAGGCAGCATACCAATTGGGTAGGAAGGTATTGGCAACCACAAAACAGGAAAGGGACCTAGGGGTAATCATTTCTGATGAACTGAAGGTAGCAAAGCAGTGTGATGAGGCAGTGGGAAAGCTAGCAGGGTGCATAGGGAGGGGTATCACCAGCAGAAAGAGGGAGGTAGGGTTACCCCTTTGTAGATCAATGGTGAGGCCCTACCTCGAGTACTGTGTCCAGTTCTGGAGTCCCATCTCCGGAAGGTCATAGATAGGGATGAGGCATACAAAAGGCCTACAATGAAAGACTCAAGGAATTAAATATGTACTCTCTAGAGTAAAGGAGGGAAAGGGGGACATGTTAGAAATGTTCAAATACCTCACAGGTATTAGTAAGGTGCATGAGGGTAGCATTTTACATAGAAAAAGATGCTAGAGGACAAGGGATCAGGCTATGAAGCTGGAGGGTGGGAGACTTAGAGGAGATGTGAGGAAATATTTCTTCACAGGAAGGTTGGTGGACTCCTGGAATAGCCTCCCAACAGAGATGGTGGGTGCTAAAATGGTAATATGATTCAAGCATGCATAATATAGGCACAAGGGGACCTTAGAAATAAGGCGGGGGGGGAGAGACCAGAGATCGAGTAGAGTCTATGGTGGCACTGTAGGCAGGGAAAATAGGGCAGACTAGGTGAGCCAAGAGGTCCTTATCTGTTGCTAACTGCTATATTTCTATGTGCCCTTCATAAAGCTATGCTGAGATGGGGCAAGAACATTTGCCTCAACCAAGTGCTCCATTATTCTGTCTTTCATTATGGCCTGTAAGACCTTGCCTGGCACTAATGTCAGGCTGAGTGGCCTGCAGTTGCTTTGGTCAAAACCTGTCCCTTTCTTGAAGATGAGGACTACACAGTCCACTTGAGTCCGGTCCTCTGACACCATGTCTGTCCAGACAGACTCTTGAAAGATTATTGCAAGTGGCAAGGCCAGTGGTTCCTTTAGGGCCACTGTGATATAGGAGTATATCTCATCTACCCCACAGAAGTTATTTGGCTTGATCATTTGCAGGTAGTCAGCTACCAGAGTAGGCATGATGTCCTGTGGTTGCATTGTGGCTACCCCTGATGTTATGATCCCTCCCAGTGAGCCCCCTCTCACCATCACAAGAGGCCCTTTAGTGAACACTAAAGCAAAGTTTTTGTTAAACATCTCAGATATTGCCTCTGCCTCGCTCTCAGGCCCACCACCCCTGCCTTCCAATCCCCTCCTTCATCTTCCTCCTTCCATGTATGTACTGGAAGGAGGCTTTGGTGTTGTCTGCAGCTCCCTGCAGCTATAATGACTTCTAGTTCTTTCTTTCCTGACTTAATTCTACTGTTGCAGTCCCTTAGTGCTGTGCTGCATTTACTAAATCTTTGGTTTAGAAGCACACAATTTTTCTCCAGTGGTCACAGATCATCTTTTCATTCAGAACCAGTTGCCTTGGGTCTCCAGTGAGCCAGGAACCACATTTCTGCCTCTTTTGCCTTACTGCTTACAGGAATTCAGACCACTGCAGCCAACTGCCTGGAGCACTTCATTCCCTGAGCACCACATACGCTTTGCTTTAGCAGACTCATGCAGCCACTCCAGACCTTGTGGTCATGGTCTCCCACCAGTTTGTTGTCTTTAACACCGGAGATGACCCAATCTCCACTACTGAGAATAAGGTCAAGAGTGGCTTTAAACATAGTACCCTTTTGGACTAGAAAGAAGTCCTTGAAGTTGGAGATGAGTTCAGTCTTATTCCCTTCTGGTAGCCCATTCAGGATGCCAGCCTGTGCCCACGAGAGTGAGGTCCCGATGATCACTACTGCTTAATTTGGCTGCTCTCATAATTGCCCTGACTAGTTGGGTGTCATGTCTCGCTGATCTCTTTGAGGGCCTGTAGCACATCCCCAGGATGACTCTCTTGGCCCACCTTTTCCCCATAGCTCATGTCAGTTGGACTCTGTGACATGGTGTTTGACCCTTTATTTGTTATATTTTACCATAGAATAGGTCAACATATCTGCGGTTAGCAGCAGGAAACCATGGCACTCACCGCACCATGACAATTCCAAGATGACTGCTTGGTACAGGAGATAACATGTCAAAAACTGTAGATTACAACACAAAACAATAAAATCAAGTAAATCGGCCTACAACTAGTCTGATTTGCTTGATTTTACATGCTTTTATTGTTTTGAATTGTAATCTAATTTATGTATGTTTATACAATGGTTTCTTTAGCTGTTTTTACATTTTATATATAACTTAGCACAGACAAATTCAACGTATATGCATCACTTTAAGGGTTTTTCTGGTATATAAGGGGTACCATGAGAGGGCAATAGTAACCTCTTGACAAAGCATGCATGCACACAACGTTGAGGTACTAGTCCTGGGCAGTGTTCTTAACATATTGCTGGTATGTTTTATCACATGAATAAAGTTTTGGACACGTTATCTTCTGTGCCAAGCAATCATCTTTGAATTGTTGGGGTGTGCTGAGTGCCATGGTTTCCTGCTGTCTATGTGTTACTTTACAGTAGGCACCACCAAAGCAGAGAGTGGCTTTTTCTGAACTGATATCTGAGATAAGGAAGATACCACATTAATGTTTACCTAAACTGTTTACGACCGTTATTACTTACAAAACATACTGTTAAGTCAAACCCTCACAGCACTCAGTGGATCTGATTTAAACCAACTGAAATGGAAAATACATTTTTTTTTCTATTGAGGAGACCAGTTTGTATGACAGAAAACTGAATCTAAAGACATTCTGTCATTGTTAACACTGCTGAAATCAGTGCCATCAGTCAGCTGTAGTAAGCATGCTGGCTTTGCCACCATGGAAGTGCAGCAAAATTCCTTTTCTTAGTTCTTAGCGCTCAAGTCTTGCCTCTGAAATAGAATGACATAGCCACAGAGAAAGAACAAAAGAGAGAACATGTATAATGGGTTTCTCTGGGATATGAAAAAGCACCAGGGTGCCACTGTGTTTGCTTAAGGTAAAATGTGAGGCTTTTTTAAATCTCTGGATTGCAGCTTGTTTCAGTATGAAGTATTTCTGTTTTGCTGAAGCTTTAGCCAAAAAAAGAACTTTTGCTTAATGCTCATATGTTCCTGTCTTTCTATAAATGCTAGGCACCCTAGATGATTAAATAAGCAACACGAGGACATGTAAAAAGCTCACACATGCTTTTCTATTTTAAAATAAGGTCTTATAAAATCAATAGGAAAAATACCGAGAGCCAGTAGACAGGGGCTGTTCAAACTGTGATGTTATTTCACTACAACATTATGGATTGTGAAACTATTTGTGCCAACCCCCTTTCCCTGCTCTACCCTGCCCAGGTGGGGGGGGGGCATAGCCCCGAGGCAACTGCCATGTCTAAGAGTATCTGGATGGTAACATGTCACCACATCTCACCAGAAACCACCCCTTGTCTGCAGTTCCGGTCTGGCTGCCTCACACCTACTAAGCATGACCACCAGGGCACTGCCTATTTATGTCTCTGTGCCACCCCAGTGTAACTGCTGTGCCAAGCTACACAGTGCTGTTATGGAGAGACCACTCGCCATCCTCTTCTTCTGCTCAGTCTCTGCCATTTCACATCTACCTCCAGTGGGGCGCATTCCATCCATGTAAAGATGCCGGGCCTGCCAGCACAACTGCTCCCTGGTGCCACCTCTGGTTGGACAAATAGAAACATAGAAACATAGAATTTGACGGCAGATAAGGACCGCGTGGCCCACCCAGTCTGCCCATTTCCCTACCTAATGGATAAGCTGCAGATCCTAGTTAACCAGTAGCCTACTTCTTTCTACCCCTCCCCCAGAATTGCCTTATGACTGTCCCATGCATGCTTGAATTCAACCACTGTTTTTGACTCCACAACCTCCTCTGGAAGGCCATTCCATGCATCCACAACCCTCTCTGTGAAAAAATACTTCCTTACATTACCTCTGAGCCGCCCCCTCATCTTGAAATTGTGCCCCCTTGTTCTTGCACACCTCTTTTTTTGAAAGATGCTACCCTCTTGGACTTTGCTGATTTCCTTGAGGACTTGAAAGTTTCTATCATGTCCCCCCTCTCCCTCCTTTCCTCGAGGCTATACATATTAAGCTCCTTTAGTCTCTCTTCACATGTCTTCAAGTGCAGACCCTGCACCATTTTAGTTGCCCTCCTCTGGACAGCTTCCATCCTGTCTATGTTCTTGCGGAGATTGGGTCTCCAGAACTGCACACAGTACTCCAGATGGGGTCTCACCAACTGTCTGTACAGAGGGATAACAACTTCCTGTTTTCTACTGGTGATGCCTCTCCCTATGCAATCCTGTATCCCCCCAGCCCTCTTTACTGCCCTCTCACATTGCTTGCTCACTTTTAAGTAATCTGATACGACTACCCCCAGGTCCCTTTCCATTTTTGTTGTTGTTAGTATCTCATCCCCCACTGTGTACTCTTCCCCTGGGTTTTTGTTTCCCAGGTGCATTACCTTGCACTTCTTAGCATTGAATCTAAGCTGCCATACATTTGACCATTCCTCTAACCTTGCCAAGTCCCTTCTCATCCTTTCCACCCCACCCTGTGCATCAACTGTGTTGCAGATCTTTGTGTCATCTGCAAAGAGACATACTTATCCTTCCAGTCCCTCTGCAATGTCGCGAGAAGACATCGAAGAGGACCGGGTCCTAATACTCGGAACTCCCCTGCGGTACCCCACTAGTAACCCCCCTTTCTTCAGAGTGCACTCCATTTACTAATACCCTCTGTGTCCTATTCTCCAGCCAATTCTTTACCCAGGCTATCATCTTGGGACCTACTCCCAGGCTGGCTAACTTGTATATTAATCTTTTGTGTGGGACTGTCTCAAATGCCTTGCTGAAGTCTAGGTAGTCCACAGCCCCTCCCTGATCTACTACTTTGGTCACCCAGTCAAAGAAATTTATTAGATTCGTTTGGCTTGACCTTCCCGCTGTGAATCCATGCTGCCTTGGGTCCTGTGCCCCTCTGGCCTCTAGGTACTCGACAGTTCTTTCCTTCAGAAGTGATTCCATCATTTTCCCTATCACTGAGGTTAAACTAACGGGTCTGTTGTTTCCTGCTTCTGCCCTGCTCCCACTTTTGTGAAGGGGAATCACATCTTCCCTCCTTCAGTCCTCAGGTACCACCCCATCCTCCCATAATTTGTTAAAGAGGGTAGTCAGTGGTGTCACTAGTTCTACCCTTAGTTCTTTTAGAATTCTGGGATGAATCCCATCAGGCCCCATTGCTTTGTCCACCTTCAGTTTTAAGAGTTCTTTCAGAACCCTTTCTTCTGTAAATGGGCTGATATCAACTTCTGTATCCAGAGTGTTTCTATTGTTTGTTTTAGGTACCTCCTCCTCTTCATTTGTAAATACTGAGCAAAAATATTTGTTTAGTATCTCTGCCTTTTCACAGTCACCCTCTGCCCACCCCTCCCTTTATTAAGCCTCACTATCCCTCCCTTGGTCTTCCTTCGCTCCCTGATGTACCTAAAAAGGTTTTATCCCCCTTCTTAACTGAGTTGGCTATCTTTTCCTCGGTTTGGGCCTTTGCTGTTCTGACTGACTTCCCAGCTTCCTTTTGCTTTAAGTGATACAATTCTCTGTCCTGCTCCTTCTGTGATTCCTTGTACTTTCCAAATGCTTTCTTTTTCTCTTGAACCTTCACTGCCACCTCCTTTGAGAACCATAGTGGTTTCTTACATCGTTTTGTTTTGTTTATTTGCTTCACACAAAGGCTTGTTACCTCTGTGATGGCAGTTTTTATTATTCCCCATTGTTCTTCCACCCCTCCTTCCTGCCCATTTGCTAGTGCATTCCTTAGACACTCACCTATTTTGGCAAAGTCAGCCCTCCTGAAGTCCAGTACATTTGCCTTTGTATGGCTTGACTCTATTGCTGTGTTTATTGTGAACCATACTGTTCGATGGTCGCTAGTTCCCAGATGGCTACCCACTCTACATCTGTGATCTCTCTCCATCTCCATTTGAGAGAACCGGGTCTAAGATTGCTCCCTCTCGAGTGGGCTCCAGTACTAGTTGTCTAAGGCATGCCCCCTGTAGGGCATCTGGAATAACCCCACTCTTAGAAGTGGCTGCTGCAACTGCACTCCAGTTAACATCTGGCATATTCAGATCACCTATCAGCAATATCTCCCCTTTTTCTGCCATTCTAAGTATACTTTCTATCATTTACATATAGAATTTACATATTTGCTATATAAAGATCTTGGTAAGGCAGCTCAGATATATTAAGCAGCAGACTTATTTAAGGCATACTGCAATTCAGTTCTGTTCCCCCATTTCCCATATTTGCAGCAATGGCACGGCACACAGGGTACCTTAATTGAGGCAGAACTTTGTTTGAAAACACCGGCATATTTACAGGGTGCATTGCATGACACCAGAGAGGTAACAGGGGACCATATGGCCGGTGCTGTTTCAGGTACCCTGCCAAGGGCTTGGAATACATCAGTGTTTAAAAATCCTGAGCCCTGTAGTATCAGGTATCAAACTCAGCAGCAGCTTCTTTGTTCAACATATATGTTTTTTATACTTGTCCCTTGCAGCTGCGAGAGGACAGGGCCAGACGTTGTACCTGGACCACTGAAGGCAGAGCAGGTTCCCAGAACCTAGTCTAGATGTGGGACTCGGAGAGCATTCTGCCCTCTTAATTAACAGACCACCTTACTCAGGCATGGGCATCTGATATCATGAGGTAGAAACAGCCACTGCACTCTTACCTCTCTCCTGGGACTTGGTGTCACAGCGTCAGTTGTCACAGTTATGAAGCATACCTGGCTCACTGCATCTCACACCTTCTGTTGGGTTTGGATGTTATGACACTACTTCCTCTGGTCTTCTACAGAATTTTAGGGGTTCTCTGTTTGGAGTTTGCTCCATCACACGGCAGTCGGGTGACAGGAAAATTGCATGGTACCTTCTGGTACTGGCCCAGGACATCTGGTTGTGAAAACCATCTGGCATCCCTCCTTTGAGGTAGACCACTGACAGGCCCTGGCTGTCCCCCTTGCCTCACACTCTGGCTGGGTCCAAGCCTCCGGAAAGCCAGCTGGAGGGAGCCAGTGCCACTTCAGACCCAGGGCTCCGCCATCATCCTGAGCCTGCAGTCCACCTCCAGCTAGTGACAAAAATATAGAATTTGACCACTGAAGGTTCATTGAGTCTGCCCTTCCTATACTGTCTCACCACACAGATCTGCTGTGCTGGTGGGTTGTTATTACCCTGGTCCCACCACCCAATAAACCTTTTTGGCTCAACCTGGGGGTTATGAGTCCCATGGTCCTGTCACAACCATGTCTAAGCCCTTTTAGGGTAGCTGCCCCCCCTTCTGCCAGCAGTCTGTTCCATGGTTTTACTACCCTCTCTGTGAAGTAGGACTTCCTCACATTTCTTCTGAACTTACCCCCCCCCCCAAACAACAACCTCCAGTTATACCCACTAGTGACTGCATCCCTAGTCCTTACAAATGGGTCTGGACTATTCACCTTGTTTGTACCCTGAGAAATGTACATGATTCAATCATGTACCCCCCGCTCCTGCCTGGCCTACAACACACAGTATTCAGGGCTTCCATCCAGTCCTTATACAGTAGGATCTGCCCTGCTGGCACTGGATCATCTTGACAATCCTTCACTATACCGACTCTAGTCTATCAATGTCCTTCCTGAGGTGAGGACTCCAGAACTGGTCACAGCCCTCCAGGTGGGGCCTCACCAGGGATCTCTGCAGTGGCAGATTCACCTTGCTTGTCCTACTGTCACAACTCTTCCCTTTATACCTCAGTATCCTTGATGCCAAACTAGGAAACAATCTTGTAGTCCAAAAGTCCTTGTAGTCAGAGTAAGGTGCTTACTCCATCTCTTTATTTTCATGTAATGGTAAAGGTGCAAACTTGCAAGTAAAGTGAAGACACCAGCAAGCATGTAGGGTGCGTCCTCTGATGCATTTCGCATCCATCTTGATGGCTTTATCAGAGTCTGAGTGCATGATTATGACACTCTCTTTTATACAGAACCTTCGTAAAGAGATAGTAAACAATACTGGTATGTGTTGCAACCTTTTGACCTTCAGTAAAAATACCCTGCAGTGTGGACATGCGCAAAGTGCAATACAACTTAAACAGTTAATCAGTTTAAAATTCTGGTTCACACCTTGTTATCACAGGAATAACTACACAAAGAACATATTTAAGATAAGAATGTTTTTCCATCTCTTCAGTTTTTGAAAGTTTTGCAATACGTAAGCACTTTTTTATTACAGTAGGATATACTCAAACAGGCTGCACTTTCCCTTTGGCAGCTGCTATGGTAAAATTCATTCAGTTACAGCATGAGACTAAAACTATTCAGTTTGCACTAGAAGAGAGAAGATACATATGGCCCGATTTACAAAGGGGACTTAGATCGATGCAAGCTGCGGCAAACAGCTGCTTGCGCCAAAGCCTGGTGCACCGGGGACCCTGCACTGGATTCAGGTACAGGAGGGGTCCTGGCACCTGAGTCCCCACACATGCGATACCCTCACCCATGCGGCAAATACATGGTGCACAGGAAGGGTCTGCCGCAGGTCCCATGCAGTAAATGCAGGTGGTCCCCCCTATCCCCAATAACAGAAACAACACCCATCCTGGTGGTCCCCCCCCCCGAACCCCAATAGCTCCCATTGTTAAATAAATATGTTTCCCCATCCTGGTGGTCTAGTGGTCCACCCCTCCCTGAACCCTGATAATGCCCATTGTTAAATTAATAAATATGTTACCCCGTCCTGATAGTCTAATGGTCCCCCCTTCCTGAACCCAGATAGCACCCAGTGATAAGTTAAGAAGTTACCCCGTCCTGGTGGTCTAGTGGCCTCCCACCTCCCATCTCAGCTGGTAGTGCCCACCACCCACTCCCCCTCCCCAGTTCTGGAACACAGCTGGCAACTGGCACAGCACACCTCTCACTTCTGCGGCTGGCCGATGGACAGAACTGTCAGTGAGCACCTCTACTGTGTAGTGTATGTGCCCATGAATAATAATAGTCAACCGTGGGGGGCTATAAGGGATCAACTCCGACTGATGTTTCTAAGAAGGTAAAAACCATTCTGGACTACTGGAGTCTTGAATGTCAGCCCCTCATCTAGAATGGCTCCCAGATTCCTCACCTTTGCAGCAGCCAAAAGCCTAGAGGTGCCAAGCCAAAGTCCCATCTCCCTCTCGACAGCTGCCACTACTCCCATCCCACCTAGCTCAGTCACCAGTACTTCAGTTTTATCCTGGTTAAGTTTCAGCCAGTTCAGTGACGTTGAGTCCTGGATCTCAGCCAGGCACTTATTTAGCATATCCACCATTCCAGGTGTCTCTAGTACAAAAGGCAGATAGAGTTGAGTATCATCTGCATAGCAGTGAAACCCAGCTCCATACTGTCTAATGATCCCAACCAGGGGCAGTATATACACTGCTAACAACATAGGTGAAAGGATTGATCCCTGGGTACACTACAGTGCAGGTCCATCGGGAATGAGGAAACTTCCCATAACTATGCTCAGTGTCCTGCCCATGAAGTAGAACTCAAACCAGCAGATAAGTTTGCCGGTGAGTCCTACATACTCCTTGAGTTAATCCAGTGTTAGAAAATGGGCTGGGGAAATCCTTTAAGCTGATTGGCTATGGCCACTAAGCAGCCGGTCTGGTATCGGGCAACAGAGACTGGGAAATAATGAGTCCCTGACTCTGCTGCCTGATTAGGTTCTAAATCCTTGTGCCAACACAACGTTCATTTTGAAATTGCAACCATGTTTTTCTTAACAGATAACTGAGACACACACACACACACACACACACACACACTGTAGTCTCTGTGGTTCATTTTTATGTTTGCTTGCACGCATGTGCAAGAAACATAGTGCCATCATCGGAGATTTCGGAGGTGTGTCACCTCCTTCTCCAATTCAGTCAGTATGCTGGCAGGCACGGCCCCTGTAAGGCAATGCATTTTGGAGCTGTCTGTGACACGCTCCAAAATGCAGTGCATGCAGTTGAAAGGGGAGCTACGCTTGAGTGAGCAGCGAGAAGATAAGGCGTGCTCATGCGCAGCTCCCCCACAGATGCCCGCAGGCGCAGCGCCGCTTCGCACGCGCGCGCACGCGATATAGCCGACGGGTGCCCAATCCCCGCCGGCTGTGCTGGCGCTTCTCCCCCAAACGCTATAAATGCCATGCTGGTGCCCACCCCAGCGTGGCAAGTAATCATATAGCTGACGGGGTGCCCAATCCCCTGTCGGCTGCACTGTCCCCCAGTGTAGAGTGCCACGCTGGGAGCCACCCCAGCGTGGCAAGCAATAGTGGGCCGACGGGGTGCCCAATCCCGTCGGCTGAACGGCCGCCTCAACGTCTCTTGTGCCATGCTGGGAGCTCTACCCAGTGTGGCAAACGCCCCACGTCATCTGCTTTTTTTTTTTTTTCACCTGTGAAGAAAAACGTCCCACGGTGAGTCTCCCCGCCTCCCACAACCCGCACCCACCCACTGCGCACCCAGCCTCCCCACTCCCACCCTCACCCCATACCTACTTCCGTACCGCGCCGACGCTTCTGGTGGACCGGAACACGCCTGCACTCTTCAAAGGCGACACGAACTGAGGAAATGCCGTAAGCTGTATAATGGGCTAGATAGGGGTTTCAACTTTATTGATATCTCAGGTATTTTTGAATTTTTGCACCACCAACTTGTTTCCCTTCATGATTGATGTCATTGTCATGGCGTTATTCAGGCCCGAAGGGTGATTTCGCAGTGACCGCGCAGACACTGCAAATCACCCTTGGACCTGAATAACACCATGACAGTGACATCAATCATGAGAAGGGTCTCAAAAACCCCATGTTGAAAATTTGGTGCCAAAATTCCCAAAATGACTGTTTTACGAGCGTGCGTTGTGCAGTTCCTACGCAGGCTCGTAAGTTCGCAAATTTTCAATATTTTCACTCCAGATTTTCAACATTGCCATTTTACCACACCTTCTTATGAGCAGTACAGCTGTCATTTTTCACATCTCACCCAAAATGTGTTTCCACCATGTAGCGCACAATGGCGCAGTCGGTGTGCGAAATCAATGTACGGGACAAATTAAGAAAATCACAGTGACACTGTTCATGAGCAGAGGTCTTAAAATGGCTATGTTGAGAATTTGGTGAAAAATTTCAAAATGATTGTTTTACTAGCCGCATACAGGCTAGTTCTACTAATGCTCAAGCGGTTCGCGAATTTTCAATATTTTCACCTTAGATTTTCAATGTTGCCATTGTACCACACCTTCTTATGAGTAGTACAGCTGTCATTTTTCACATCTCACCCAAAATGTGTTTCCGCCCATGTAGCGCACAATGGCGCAGTCGGTGTGTGAAATCAATGTACAGGACAAATTAAGAAAATTACAGTGACACTGTTCATGAGCAGAGGTCTTAAATTGGCTATGTTGAGAATTTGGTGAAAAAATTCCTAAAAATGACTTTTACGAGCGTGCGTTGCACAGTTCCTATGCATGCTCGTAAGTTTGCAAATTTAATATTTTCACTCCAGATTTTCAACATGTCCATTTTATTAAACTTCCTTATGAACAGTACAGCTGCAATTTTTCATATGTTTCAGTGTAATGTGTTTTCGCGACATGTAGCGCACAATGGTGCTACAGTGCGAAAGCAATGTTTAGGACAGATTAAGAAAATCACAGTTACACTGTTCATGAGCAGAGGTCTTAAAATGGCTATGTTGAAAATTTGGTGACAAAAGTCCATAAAATGACTGTGTTACGAGTGAGCATTGCACAGTTTCCACGCACCCTCATTAGTTCATGACTTTGTAACATTTTCAGTCCAGACTTTCACCAGTGGCATTTTTCCACACTTCCTTATGAGCAGTACTGCTGCCATTTTTTACAACATGGCCGAAGTGTGTTTTCACACTTTCAGTGCAGAGATGCGTGGTCGCTGTGGGAAATCATTGTTCGGCACAGATAAAGAAAATCACAGTGACACTGTTCATGATCGGAGGCACCAAAATGCCTGAGTTGACAATCTGCTGTAAGAAATCCCCAACCTAATTATATTACGGGTGTGCGTTGCACAGTTTCTATGTACGCTCGTGACTTCACCATTTTTTTAAATATTTTTACTACACATTTGCAACATAGCCATTTTTTACACCTCCCCATGAAAGAGTACAGCTGTCATTTTTTACATCCTGTTCGGAATATTTTTGCACCTGTGGTGCTAAATGCCGTAGTCACTGTGCATAAGCAGCTTTCGGCTAACAAACTGATATTCCCCCTGTTCATGAGGTGGGGTCACAAAACAAACATGTTGAAAATTTGGAGTGAAAATACCAACGAATGCCTGAGGTATTAGGCTTTTCAACTATAACGCCTGACCCTATAGAGAATGACAGGCATCAGGGGTGTGACTTGGGATTCTTGCCTGTGATGCTCATACCATTCCACACCCTGCAGTCACTGAGAGGCATCGAGGTATGCCTTGGACTCTTCGGCCCCAAAGTTCACCCCATTCTCCTATACCGCACCCATCTCACCGCATTTCCTAATGGAATGGGGTGCATAAGGCCAAAGATCCATGGCACACCGGACACTTGTCAGTGTCTGCAGGGTGGGGTGTGGTGAAATGGTGTGGCCATTATGCCTGATGACCCAAAGGCACACCCCAATGCCTGTCCGTATCTGCAGGGTGGTGGCGGGGTTGGCTTCAGTTCAATACTTCACTGCCATTCCTATTATGCAGCTGTCTAACTCCTACACTGCCAATCCCAATGCCAGCAAGCAAACATTCGGCATTGACAAATGCTTGTTAATTAAATTCCCCTGCCCCCCGCACTACATTAAAAAAAAAACATTTATCGTTTTTTCCCCCCTAACTTGTAGCGCTATCAGAGACACCTGCTTTGAGCGCTACACACTCGGGGACATGTTTCCTTTTACTTGATGGCTCCTGCCTGGTTAACCCTGCCACTATGTCAAAAACTAAATGAAATAGGACTTTACATAAGGGAAAATGACATTAAGGTTGTCCAGCCACCCTTTTCAGGCACGCGTCTATGAATTTATTCAGTCTCCATCAGCTGCACTACCTGATCACGCTACAGTCCTAATGCTAACTTTAATGAGAAACTAGTGCTCGCACTCAGTGCTTCCCATTCATTACTCACGGGCACAAAACAGAAGCCACCATCTTTTAATCTGGCTTTGTAAATGATTGCTTTTGTCCTCCTCCCCCAGCCACTCACAGACAAGTAACAGCAGTCGGCAAATAGCAGAGAAACTGCACTGGGGAAAGAAGAAAAGAAACACTGACTGGGAACACTTTCAGAAACTCTGGGGGAGGGAGAAGACAACTGACAGAAAGCAGGTACCTTGTTTTCAGACTTCCCGTCATGCGATGATTGCGAGCGCGATCCGGGGTGCTTGAAAGCAACTCTGGGGTAGGTGCAGTAAGTGCTTCTTAGTGAGAAGCAAAAGCCCTAAAATACAGAGCTCTTTTTAATTTTACTGGTCTTTTTCAGCAGCTTAAATTTTTCCTGACAGCTCAGGCTACAACCTTGTGTGCTCCTGGCAACCAGAAACTGTATAAAAAAAATGGAAACTTTTAATATCAAGGGCATTAAAGAGCTGTCACATCCAAGTTATTCTTGGTCTGAATAAATCACTGCCACAGCTTTGACCCTACTCAAAAGCTTTTTCTGGGTCTGATGCTGCAGCCACTATCAAACCACACAGTATATATAGATACAATGGCTGCATGAATAAAAAAAAAAAAAAAATAAAAGAGAAGCCTTGTTCTAGTGTGTGTGTGTGTGTGTGTGTGTGTGTGTGTGTGTGTGTGGTGGGGCATAACAATGACACCTAGATCAAAAGGCTCAAGTACAAGGAAAGTCCCTACCTCAAAACAAAAACCAAAAACACACACATTGTAATGCAGGTGGAGGAACTATTTTATTACAAAAATGTATTTTAAATGATTTTTTATTTATATAAACTTATTTTCTTTTACAGTGCCTATTTTGTAAGCACGATAATACCCTTCAGAGTGTGCGATATTGGTGAATACCGGACCTTCCAGGGGCTAAAAGACCCTCGGCTTGCAACGTCGGGCCCCATTATGCCCCTTGGTGGTCCAGTACTCCCCAATACCGCCCACCCTGTCAGGTGTTACTGCTTACAAAGTTCATGGTCCCCAGTGCCAAATACTGTTGCAGAGATGGAGGAAGACAGGAATTGACTACTCTCCTCAGTCTCTTGCCCAGAGGAGCTCATTGTGCACCCTGACCAGCATGGTCTCTGTGCTGTTCTTTGACATATAAACAGACCAGAGAGACTCAAAGATGTCAAAGGCTGTGAGGTGTGCCTCAAGTTGCAGCACAACCATCTTCTCAATAACCTTGCCTAAAAAAAGGCAGGTTTAAGACAGGCCAGTAATTCACCAAAATATCTGGGTCCAACAATGGCTTCTTCAAGAGGGGCTTCACCAATGCATTTTTCAACGCAGATGGGAAAATCCCTTTTGACATGGAGCACAGGACAATCTCAGTGAACACTGGGTCCAGCTGCCCAACACAGCTCACTAGTAGCCGGCTTAGGCCTGGCTCCAGTTCACAAAATGATAACCGCAATCCCGTGATTACCTCCCCAACCTTATCCATTGTCACTGGCAGGCACTCTCCCCAGGACCACTGACTGCCATTGTGTCCCTCTGGACCGACATTTTAGGGCTGTAATGGCCCATGTGATAAGATACTAGACCAAATACAGGACACTCTGTCCAAAAAGAACTGAGCAAATTCCTTGCACTTAGTAAATGAAACAACGTTCATGGACTCCAGAGACGCAGACTGGAGAAGCCTGTGCACCATCTGAAAAAGCAGAGCTGGTCATTTCCTTCTGGCAGCAATCTCCCTGGACAGAAATTCTTCCTTCTTATGGGAGTCTGTCCTTTGATATTCACTGTAGTGAATATTCAAATCCAGTTTATCTTCCTGGGCCCTCAATCTCCTCCAACAATGCTCCAGCCTTCACCCCTTTGCTTTCATCTCCCTCAGTCCACTGTCAAATTATGGTGAGCCAAGTCGTGAAAGCAACAGGCATACATGAACTGGCACTACAAGGTCAAAGGCTGCACCAGCAGCTCTACTATGAGTCACCACTGCCTCATGTGATCCCCCCGTGCATGCCGCCAACATATCCAAGATGTCCATCTGGCTTAAATCCTCATAAAGGGTGATATCAGCCCATCTCCACATTGGTGGACTACAGAGGGGTACCCTGAAGTCGATCCTGATGGAGTAATGACCCGACCAGCTAATTGTATCAATCCTCTAGTTTTCCACCTCAAGCCTCAGGGAGAATACCAAGTCCAAGGCATGCCCATTCTGGTGAGTCACAGAAGAAACAGCTTGTGCAAGGCCCAGGTATTCCATTCTCTGGAGGAAATCCTGTGCAAAATGTGAGAGTTCAGCATCAACCCAGGCACTGAAGTCATCAAGAAAAAGCCATCTTGGCAACTCCAATACCTTGTTGGCAGCAAAGTCTGTGATTTCCTGCAGAAGATCCCCCTCGTGTCCTGGAGGCCAGTGAACAAGGAAGATCCTGTAACCTGCTCCTGGACCCCCTCACACAGCCATGCATTGAAACAGTGAGGTATTCCCTACTGGGTGCACCTTCAGGTTCAATTCAGATCTGAAACAGATGTCCACCCCCTTGCGATCCTTCCTGGGGCGGTACAACACAGAGAATCCCAGCTGGGATGGCTGCCTCCAATATTGGGCCAGCATCATCACCAAACCAGGTCTCCAAGAAACATGCCAGATTGACTAGGGTGTGAGATTTAAAATCCACCATAATAACAGTCTTATTCCTCATTGATCTGACATCGCATAGCACCACCTGAAGAGGATGCATAGTGGCAGCCGATCCATCAGCTACTTGCCAGTTCAGTCTGGTGGGTTCCTGGGGGGATGGGGATTAAACATGTCTGGCCTCTCCCAAATTCCCATTTCACCCCAGGGCATCTCGTGGTCCTCACAGTCCTAATTACCTCCTCCTCTGCCAGTACTCTTCTAGTGTCTTGGCTCTCCTCCCCACCTTCTACTAATTCCCACCTCCCTGCAGTGGCGATATGCCACACCAGGTAGAGGGGGGGGGTCATAGAAAGGGCACAAGTCCTGGAACAGAGATTGGGAGCAACTGAACCTAGGGGTATGCACAGGATGACACATTACCAATATCACTAGACCTACCAATAAAAGTCCCCATTATCCACCCACTTCGCCCAACCGGCCCCCCTCCACCCTTTATTACAAAAAACTTTCCTCCCCCCAACCATGCAATCACACCAACATACATCAAACATACTCTGTACACCCAATTCTACCCATTCATTCCTTGACTCACTCAAATAATGAATGAATATAACCAAAACTATTACAGAATTAATAAATACGAAGGTTAGGGTGCAAGCAGGAATTTTTTAAATTTAAACTTTAAGTCCTCCCCAGAGAAAAGTCCAGGATAAAAGTCCATACAGATGGATATTAAATGCTGGAAGGTGCTGCTGTAAAATTCTCACTTTAAAGCATCACCAGGTCCTCTCTGGAGACTAAAATAGTCCCCAAAACAGTTTATAATGATAAGCAGTATTGGTGGTTAAAAGGTCGTGACACATAGCAGTATTGTTTACTGTCTCTTTAAGAAGGTTCTGTATAAAAGAAGGTGTCATAATCATGTGCTCAACCTTTGATAAAGAATTGAGTCGGATGTGTAACGTCAGAGGACACACCCACCATGCTTTGTGGGGTCTACACTTTAATTACAAGTTTGCACATTTACCTTTGCACTAAACAAAAAGTGAAGTAAGAATCTTACTCTGGCTGGAAGGAATTTTTGACTACAGGACTGTTTCCTCATTGGTGGCAAGTGCCCAGCTGTTTTTCTAGTTTGATACTGAGTGTTGCTGTGAGTACCCACGTCCAAGTGTGGCTCTCCCTCGCAGACTGCATCCTTGATGCCTTGCTATATGCCTTTTTGCACTGACTCATTTACTTGAGGGAGTCACTGAATATAACCCCCACATCTCTCTCTGTCAAAATGACCAGTCTGACCTCTCCCATCCAGTATTCTGTGTGAAGATTCAGTCTTCCATCTCCAGTCAGAGCTTGAGAGTGCACAAACAGATGCCTGATCCCCTTGGTCTCCGAAACTCTTAGGCCGACTCTAATCCAAAACTAGAGCTGGCTTTTGGCAAGACTGGGACCCTATTTATATGCCCTGGGCGGGAGGGCAAAAAAAACCTGAAAAGTGCTGAACCAATGAATACAAGTTGTACTACGTACAGAGACGACACCCTGTTAGTGGGGCAGAAAATTGTAACAACAGGAAACATTTACATTTCAGAATTAGGCTGTAACATTAACCCTTTTTAGTGCAAAATAAAATGAGAATCAAGGGCCACCTAGTAATCCCTATTGTAATAGTCATGTTACATTATGTGGACTCCGTAGATAAGTGAGTCTCTGTTGCATAGACTCCAACTGTGTATGCCAAATATTGTGTTGTATGCAGCTGTGTTGTCTCCAGCGATATGAAATGCTGCTGTTTTTTTTATAAGGTCCCATGTGGGAAAAATGTATTCCTGCTTATGTAGTTTTTGTCACTGTACTTATGATACCTTAAGGCCCTTGAGGATAAATGTATTCTTCCTAATAATCTCCTACACCTTACCGCCCCCGCCCCCAGATCGCAACTTGAAATGAGCCTTCTGAGCTATGCTTGATTACCTGGTGAAATATGTTTAAATAAATTAAATAACAAGCTACATAAAAGCATTTGATTAATGTAAAGAATCCATTTCATAATCGCAAAAATAACTCCAGGGGTTGTGTTAAGCTAGTTAGTGTCACATCTTGGGTGGCTGAAGGCACTCAGCTGCACCTCATGTTTCACAGTGCATCCAGAGCATGACGTTTTCTCAGCATAACACACACCCTGTAATGCCTTACTGCTTCAGTTTGAACTAAGCAGACTAATAAGAACATACGTATTGTCTGGCCTGTTTGACCTGCGGCAGCGTGGCCACCCATGTTGCCGGTGACCCTGGTTTGGGAGTGAACCTGAAGCGCTAGAAGGGGAGGAGGAGTCTGTGTCCCAGGGGACACTCATATTCAGCAGAGAGAGGGGGTTGCTTGTCCTGCTGTGTTACTGTCACCTGGCGGCCATAGGCAGCAGTGCAGTGAATGATGCCAGCCAGGAGGGAGGATACCAACAGGCTTCACAACCGCATACTCTGTGCAGTGGTGCTTAGGGCCCTGATATTGGCATACTTGCTGGAGGGGCTAAATAAAAAAAGGGAAACTCTGGCATGAGCAGGAAGATACAGGGTTACTCTCAGGCCCTGCTCCACTGACTGTCTGCCCTACCAATGGGTGTCCCTAGCGGTGCATTAATTTGAGGGCCCTGACGGGTTGGGGAAGTAATTGGGTTGAAGGGGACAAAGCAGGTAAGTGGTGTCAGCATTGGAAGGTTGCCCTGGGGGCAGCAGTAGTGATTGGGAGCATAGCCAGTAAATCAGGGAAAAAATATACATGCTGTACACTGTGGTATTTTGCTGTCCATTCTGTATGCCATGAATAGCTGATCATCCCAGTGAACTCTAACCTGACTAATAGATTCACAATACAAAATCTCCACTGGTCCTAAAATCAGAATGGGGTGAGTAAAGAAAGGACTGTACCCCAGGTCCCACCTTTTCCATTGAAGCAAAGGCCTAGGTGTTTTTCAAGTCCACAGATGGTCAGAAAATGTGCTGCTGCACGTAGGACATTTTTACAGCCTTGCTCAGCCATTGGGAAAACATGATTGATTTTCTTTTTCTGTTCATGTACCTAATTAACTGTGTTTTCTTCTTGCTTCTTTGTAAACACCCTTATGTTACTTCCCTTTCCTAGGTTTGTTTCTTGAGTTGCTGCTTAACCCTTAAAATATACTTCAGCAGCTACGTGTTTCACAGTTTGAAGGGCCAGGTACTTAGCTTTTGAACTTGATGGATTTTTTTCCATCATCTAAACTCATCCATATAAGAAGCACAATAGTTGGTGGGATAGTCTCATCCCCAAGGAGGGTCATTAGTGGGGTCCCACAGGGATCAGTCCTTGGGGCCCCTTCTGTTCAAGCCTCACGTATCTGACATAAGGACAGGAATCAGGAGTGAGATGAGTCTCTTTGCAGATGACTCAAACTGGGGCGGTGGTGGATGGGGAGGAGGGAGGTGGCCCTGCAGGGGACCTGGAGGCTCTGGAAGATGGTCTAGAAAGTGGAAGCTGAGGTTCCATGCAGGAAATGGTACTCCACCTGGGGCCAGAAACCCAGGCCAAGTGTACACCCTGGGGTGGAATGCTACAAGTCTCGATGGCTGAGAGGGACCTGGAGGTGGTGGTGGATGTCAAGATGAACAACTCTGAGACTTGTAGGGAGGCAGCAGCCAAGGCCAACAGGATGCTGGGATGCATCGCTAGGGGATCACCTCCAGAAGGAGGAGTGATACTCCTCTGTATAACTGCTTGGTGAGGCCGCACCTGGAGTACTGCGTGGCAGTTTGGAGGCCACACTAAAGAGGGACATTAACCTCCTGGAGAGGGTCCAGAGGAGGGCAACTAAAATGATTTGGGGCTTGGGGACAGGACCTATGAGGAGAGGCTCGAAGAGCTAAATATGTACACATTGGAAGAGAGAAGGGACCGGGGGACATGATAGGGTCTTCAGGTACATGAAGAGGGTAAATAGGGAGGAACAGTCAGGGTGCTTGAAGGAAGGAGGAAGGGGCCACTAGAGGGCATGGGTGGAAGCTGGAGGGGAAGATTCAGGGAGAAAGGAGGAGGTGCTACTTACTGAGGAGGGTGGTGGAGCCATGGAATGCACTACCTAGGGGCTGGTGGAGGCAGAGACAGTGGAGGGTTCAAGAGGGGTGGGACAGGTACAGGGAAGGGTTCTGGAAGCAAAATCCAATGCAGCAAGAATATCCGGAACTGGGAAGGGAGAAGCCAGAGAAGGCGAGGGGGACAGCAAGGTCAGCACCCAGGGTGGGGGCTGACCAAACGAGCAGACACGAAAGACCGTTAGGCCTATTCTGCTGGCATTTTAGTATGTTAGTATGTAATAGGACAGAGTGAGGTGGTACTATGGACAGTACCCTGTATTTTAGTAGCTGTGACTCCAACAGTGTGAGCAGGGGTACCCTAAACTTTGGGAGGACCCACTCCGTAGGGTTATACCTGTCCCCAGGACCTTTAGTTAACTCATTTTTGGAAGTATTTGACTTCCAAAACTAAGATAACAGAAAGTCTTTGACTCCTAAGCTGAAAAAAAAAAAAAAAAAAAAAAAGAAAGAAAAATCGGACGCTCAGACATCCTCCCCCTGGCTGGCCCTCTGACTCCCATGTCCACTCCCGAACCCAGGTCGCCAGCGTCACAAGCAGAAATCCAACTGCTGTGCCAACATGCCGGTTTGATTGGAGGCTAGTTAATATGGTTACCCTACACAAAAAGGGGTCGATTGGGAAAATCTAGGAAATGATAAACCAGTAAGCCTGACAATGACAGTGGGAAAGCTTTTGGAAATATTTGTTAAGTAGGAGATAGTTACGTGTTTGGAAACAAATGACTTAATAGATAGGAACCAGCTTGGGTTCACCAAGGGGTGATTATACTAGACCATCTTAGAAGAGGCGATTATATTAGACCAACTTAGTAGACTTTTAATGAAGTGATACAAATGGTAGACAGATGTCAGGCAGTGGATGTACTTGTACCTTGGTTTTAGTAAGGCATTTGACTTAGTAGCATAAAAAAGAGTATTTATTCATTTAGTTATTTATTGATTTTTGCCAGAAATGGCACGTTAAGCTATAATAGCTCCTCTCCAGAAGAACAGCAGCAATGGTTCAGACATAATAGACAGGGTAGAGAAGGTTCAGAGGACGGCAACAAAGATGGTGCATGGGTTGCATCACAAATCCTATGAAGACAGGTTGAAGGAACTGAACATGTACTCCCTGGAGGAGAGGAGGGAGAGAGGGGATATGATAGAGACATACAAGTATCTTACAGGGAGGAACAGGGTGCAGGAAAACACTATTTTAGCTAAAAAGATGTTTCAGGACTAGAGGGCATGGGATGAAGTTGGAAGGGCGATTCAGAGGAAACATGAGAAGAATTTCTTCACAGAACGGGTGGTGGACAAGTGGAACACCCTGCCAGAGGAAGTGGTGGGGGCTGAAACAATCATGGGATTTAAGAATGCATGGGATAGACATAAAGGAATTCTAGAGGTCAGGGGTAAGGGGAAATAGACTTCTAGGAAAACAAACTGAACTTACAAGCTCAAATGGGCAGACTAGGTGGGCCATAGGCCCTTATCTGCCGACACTGTCTATGTATCTATGTATCTATGTATAATAACAGTGTTACAGCAGTTGATTTGTTATTTATTTATTTAAGTCTCGGATTACATATACCTTTGAGCTAAGAGCTCTTTTACAAAGGTTCCACATCAGTAGAAAGGACAGCAGATTAAATAGAACAATAAAGTACGGTACAATAAAGTGTAAATAGGAGGTACAAAAATCATAATGGTCTCAAAATCATAATGGATGTCAAAATAAAACAACAGGGACACTTTATGCTAATCAGCTTCAGGCACAGGAAAATGCATACAGTACATTGATATCGGCCAGCAGGCTTTGTCAAGACAAACAGGGCACAGGGTGTAGGAAGGGATGTGGGAGGGTGGGCTGTGAAGAGTAAGAGAGGGGGGTGGGAGTGGAGGACATGAGGAGAGGTGGGGCAAGGGGAAGGGGAGGAATGGTGGAGGGGTAGGGGGGATGCAGGGGGAGGGGTAGGAGGCAAGAGTGCTAACTTAGTATGAAAGAGAAGAGAGTTAAGAAGGTGTATGATCTGCAGTGCAGTTAAGGGATTGGATAACTGTTTGGATCAAAAACTGGTTAAAGAATAGAACACGGAGAGTGATTTGCAGTGCTAAATTCTCTGAATTTAGGTCAGTAACTAGTGGAGTGCCATATAGGTAAGTCCGGAGACTACCCCTTTTTATGTTTGCTTGCACACATGTGCAAGAAACAGTGCCATCATCCGAGTTTTCGGAAGTGTGGCAGCCCTCTTCCAATTCAGTCAGTGTGTTTGCAGGCGCGGCTGCAGTTCTCCAATGCCTGCTGAGCTGTCTATGACAGCTCCAAAATGCAGTGGCGTATGGTTGAAAGGGGGAGCTACGCTCAGTGAGCAGTGATCAGATATCACCTGCTCATGCGCGCTCCCCTACAGACCACACACACACATCACTGCTGTGCTCATTGCCCCACCACACTGTATAGCTGATGGGGGTGCCCATCCAACGTCGGCTGTGCTCGCCCCAAAAAACACAGTTCCATATGCCACGCTGGGTGCACCCCAAGCGTGGCTACATATGTATAGCCAGCCGGGGTGCCCAATCTCCGTCGGCTCCACTGTCTACCCCCAGAGTACAGGGTGCCTGCTGGGGAGCCCACCCCAGCGTGGCAACAGATGTTATGGCCGACGGGGTGCCCAATCCGCCGCTCCACACCCCCAACCAGTCGTTCTTCTGCCACGCTGGGAGCCCACCCCAGCATGGCAAACGTCCCGCGTTGTCGTCATTAAAAAAAAAACCTGAAACTTAAAAACGGTCCCTCGCTATGTCTGCCCTCACGTGCCCACCCACTGTGCACCCTGCCTCCCACACCCCCACCCCATACTTACCTCCGCATCTTGGCGCAACGATCCGGTGGACTGGGAACATGTCTGCACTCTTCAAAGCCGACCGCGAACTGAGGAAATGCTGGTAAGCTGTGTAATGTAATAGGTAGGGTTTTTTCAACTTTGCTGAATATCTCGGGCATTTTTTGGAATTTTTGCAGCAAATTTTCAACATGGGGGTTTTTGAGACCCCTTCTCATGAATGCTATCACTGTCATGGCGTTACTCAGGCCCGAAGGGTGATTTCGCAGCCACTGCGAAAAATCACCTTTCTGGAAGGATTAACGAAACAACACTGCCAGTGTTCATAAGGTGGGCTCTCAAAAAGCCTATTTTGAAAATTTGGTGGAAAAATTCCTAAAAATGACTGTTTTACGAGTATGCGTTGAGCAGTTCCTACGCACACTCATAAGTTTGTGAATTTTCAATATTTTCACTCCAGATTTTCAACATTGCCATTTTACCACACCTTCTTATGAACAGTACAGCTGTCATTTTTCACATCTCACCCAAAATGTGTTTCCGCCCATGTAGCGCACAATGGAGCAGTTGGTGTGCGAAATCAATGTACGGGACACATTAAGAAAATCACAGTGACACTGTTCATGAGCAGAGGTCTTAAAATGGCCATGTTGAAAATTTGGTGAAAAAATTCTAAAATGACTGCTTTCTGATCGAATTGCTACTGTGATTCTACGCACACTCGTAAGTTTGCGAATTTTCAATATTTTCAGTCCAGATTTTCAACATTGCCATTTTACCACACCTCCTTATGACCAATACAGCTGTCATTTTTCACATCTCACCCAAAATGTGTTTCCGCCCATGTAGTGCACAATGGCGCAGTCGGTGTGCGAAATCAAAGTACGGGACACATTAAGAAAATCACAGTGACACTTTTAATGAGCAGAGGTCTTAAAATGGCTATGTTGAAAATTTGGTGAAAAAATTCCTAAAAATTACTGTTTTACCAGAGCGCATTGCGCAGTTCCTTCGCACACTCGTAAGTTTGTGAATTTTCAATATTTTCACTCCAGATTTTCAACATTGCCATTTTATTACACTTCCTTATGAGCAGTCCAGCTGTCATTTTTCACATCTTTCCCAAAATGTGTTTCCGCCCATGTAGCGCATAATGGCGCAGTCGGTGTACGAAATCAATATATGGGACACATTAAGAAAATCACAGTGACACTGTTCATGAGCAGAGGTCTTAAAATGGCTATGTTGAAAATTTGGTGAAAAAATTCCTAAAAATGACTGTTTTATGAGCGTGCGTTGCGCAGTTCCTACGCACGCTCGTAAGTTTGCGAATTTTCTATATTTTCACTCCAGATTTTCCACATTGCCATTTTATTACACTTCCTTATGAACTGTACAGCTGCCATTTTTCACAACATGGCCGAAATGTGTTTTCACACTTTCAGCGCAGAGATGCGTGGTCGCTGTGGGAAATCATTGTTCGGGACAGATAAAGAAAATCACAGTGACACTGTTCATGATCGGAGGCACCAAAATGCCAGAGTTGCCAATCTGTTGTAAAAAATTCCCAAACTAATTACATTACGGGTGTGCGTTACACAGTTTCTATGCACGTTCCTGACTTCACCAGTTTTTTTAATATTTTTACTGCAGATTTGCAACATTGTCATTTTTTCCACCTCCTCATGAACAGTACAGCTGTCATTTTAACATCCTGTTCGGAATGTGTTTTTTGCACCAGAAGCTAAATGCCGTAGTCGCTGTGCATAAGCAGCTTTCGGCTAACAAACTGATATTGCCACTGTTCATGAGGTGAGGGTCTCAAAAAAAACAGGTTGAAAATTTGGAGTGAAAATAGCAATGAATGACTGAGGTGTTAGAGTTTCCAACCACAACACCCCACCCTGTAGAGAATGACAGGCATCAGGGGTGTGACTTGGGATTCTTGCCTGTAATGCTCATACCATTCCACACAACCTGCAGCCAGTGAGAGGCATTGAGGTATGGCTTGGACTCTTCGGCCCCAAAGTTCACCCCATTCTCCTATACCGCACCCATCTCACCGTATTTCCTGATGGAATGGGGTGCACATAAGGGCCAAAGACCCCAAGGCACACCGTGACACTTGTCGGTGTCTGCAGGGTAGGGTGTGGTGAAATGGCGTGCCCGTTATGCCTGACGACCCAAAGGCACACCCCAATGCCTGTCACTCTCTGCAGGGTGGTGGTGGGGTTGGCTTCAGTTCAATACTTCACTGCCATTCCTGTTACGCAGCTCTGTAACTTCTACACTACCACTGCCAATGCCAGCAAGCAAACATTCGGCATTGACAAATGCTTGTTAATATTTATATCTGTACCATAACTGAGGTTATCCAGGGCAAAGAAGGTCTGTGCAGATGAATCATGATACTGCTCTCTGTGGGAGGGTTGGTAGCGAAGATGGCATTAACATTATGAGACAGGATGTGTGGAAATTAGAGAAATTGTCTAGTATATGGTAGTTGAATTTCAATTCAAAAATAATGAATTGTGAAGCACATACTGTATGGGGAAGAATCCTGGAACATGCACTGTATTGATAGGATGCCTGTAGAGAGCACTGAAGAGGAGACAGATCTGAGAGTAATGATAAGTAATATTCTGAAATGTGTTTCTCAGAAGGAGGAGGGAAGTAATACTGCTACTGTGTAGATCACTGGTAAGACTACACCTGGAATGCTGTGTGCAGTTCTGGGGCCCCTAACTGTGGAAGGATAGAAATAGATTAGAGACAGTGCAGCATAAGGCCATAAAGATGATCGTTGGGCTGCAGGGAAAGACACATGCAGAGGAGAGGCAGAAAAGGCATAACATACTCACTAGAGTAAAGAAAAGAGAAAGCGGTCATGATAGGACTTCAAGTTTATAAGATTGTCTCGTAGTGCGGACCCAACAAGTTTTATGTAATCAGAGAAAAACTATACCCACCAGAGGCTCATACATTTAAGCAAAATGGGAAGATTGAAAAAGACATTAAGAAATAGTTATGAAGTGGTAAACAAAGCTTCTAGACAATGATTTGGAGGCAGATATTCTTTTTTCTTTTTCTTTTTTTCTATTTTCTGTTTTTGCCCCTACTGTCCCCGTCGGCTATCAGCTCCGGTCACGGACCCCTGATGCCCCCACCTCCGGATATATAGCCATATCCCCTGGTCATCCCTGGCTTACCCCCCAGAGAGTGGGGCCGTGGCTCCGACCCCTGATATCGGGCCGCGGGACTTTGACTAGTTGGGGGATCGGCTTCTGGAGGCTGATCAGGGCTACCAGGGGCGGAGCGCCATTGAGACGGCAAGGCACAGGATTTTATCCCCCCTGTCCCTTTAAGCAGGATGGGGACGTGCAATGACGACCTGCGTCCGCCCCATCCTGACGTTCTGTTGAGCGCCAACATGGTGCGACCACCCAGCCTCCGCTAGGTGCCGCTCCAGCGCTAGGTGCTGCGTACCTCCCCAGGGAAGGAGAGCTGTCAGGGCGCTCAATCCTTCCCGCCCTGGCTGGCCTCCGGCCGACCCAGGTCCATTCCCGACCCTGATCGCGCCGCAAGCTGAAATTCAACCGCTGGCGCTCACGACCGGCTTGGAGGCAGATATTCTGTATGGGCAACATTTCTAAAAGTGCCACCTTGCGAGGGTTGAGGCATCCATGCCTTACCTCCTGCCATGCCGGCGACCTGTGTTCGGGGTGCAAGCGAGTCACTGGGGGTTGGCCGGGGAGGAGGAGGATTGAGTGTTCCCAGGACAGCTCTCTTACAGGGAGGGGGGGGGTTGCAGCAGTCGGCATTAGCCTGGCCCCTAGTGGAGGCTAAGAGCTGGTGCGTTGATGCTGCCAAGACCAAGAGGCAGAGGAGGGGCAGACGCCAGGCATGCAGAGTATGTGAGTATGCATAGCACCGCCATGTGGGGTCCTTGCACACCTTCTCTGCGGGGACAAAAAAACAGGGCAAAACTGCTGGCTTGTTGGATGACGGTGGGTACCTGCAGGCCCTGCCCCCCCCAGCCAGTCGGACCAGCAGAACCAGATCCTGGAAGCAGTGGGAGTGAGCACTCCCCCCACTGACTACGCCAGGGGGTGTAAGCCCTGGGGAAAAGGAGTTAGTGCCGGCAGACATCGGCAGAAGGAACTGGAGTGTCTGCCTGATTGAGGGCTGCTGGGGGAGAGAAACAATATGAAAAAAAAAGTGCCACTTTGCTCTTATTCATTGAGATTGTGGCTGGCTGAGGTGATAGAGGAGCGGGGTACCTGTTGGAAATAATGCAAACACTGTCTTTAAGTATCACTAATTCTGTAACACCCACTTTGTCCTCTATATTGTTGTCATGCCTTCTGTAATGTATGTTGCTTCTATGCCCTGTCCAGTAACTCTCCGGTTATCAAAATGAATAAAGAAATAAAATATAAAATACAGTGTTGGGGTTTCAGAAAATATTGGGATGCTTTAAAAGACTTATTAGACAGGATAATATGGGAGGAGAAGGAGTGTCTGGGAGGGATTAATTGATGCTAGAGAGATTCTGAATTAGGGACTCTTGGACTTGTGGATGGGCTGTTCGGGGTCTCTTTCTATGTGTAATCTTGACGTTCACAGTTCGGAAGCTGGTAAGTATTTCAACCTAGGTAAACTTGAATGGCTTCCACAGTTGGAGCCATGGAAGTTTTACACTTCTGTCATGCTACTTGTCTCTTCTTTCCATTCCCTTCTTTCTTCTTCTAGCATCCTAAAGAGAATATGCCTGATATTTAAAGCATTTTCATGTATAACTGTGTTGCTTACGCACATTTAAAACTTTTTTTTTGTCAGAATAATGTCCAGAATCACATGAGACATAACCAGAATGCATCTGTGTTGTAAATGCTGGTGATCCCATATCATTAGGGGCATTTGTGTTTCTGCCAAGGAAAGTGTTTTCAGCTTTGCACAAGCAAGCAAATTGCACATACTGTCATTTTCTGTAATGGGCGCCAGATGTAATTTGTTTAGTTTTTGTTGACTAAGTAAGTACACAAAACAATAGTATGCCTATTTTTAACAACAACCTGGGAGAGTACAATGAAAAAACACAGTTGTCATATGCAACAACAAATTACAGTATTACAGAAAGATAATGGTACAGAGACAGGACACAAAAGAGCAATAAAATTACAAGTCATCCAAACAAAAAAATGCACGTTAGTATTTACTTTTTTTAACATAAGACAGTTTAGTAGAGGATATATTTAAGTCTGCACTGCTAATGCAGATTTTGTTGCTATGTTGTTTCAGGAGCTAAAATAAGGATAATTTCAGGCAGTCTGGCAGGTTCCTGAGACACTTATGAACTGTAATCACCACTGAGAGCACCACATGAAAAATCACCCATTAATTAGCTGTTTTAATCTGTACAGTATGCTTGTTAAAATAACTTTTTATTATTTATTTCAAAAGTTTTACCAGGAAAGACATACTGAGCTGAACAGGAGCTTGTTTCCAGATGTGTCGGGGGTGGGGGGTGGGGGCTGTAGTTAAGAGGAGGGTCATGAGTAACAATAGGAATATGATTTTACATAGCAGGAAGGAACAGAACTAAGCATCAGAAACAAGCTACTATAGATGGGTAGTTAAACAAATAAGTGCAATTTGCGAAGGTATCACAGTCAAGCTACAACAGAGACACTATTTAAGCATTATGTACAGTGGTATGGGAGGTAGCATAAATACATCGAGGAGGGTAGCAAGAAGGTGATACTGAAAGTGCAGAGTCCAATAAATGTAGGCAGTGGTAGTGAAACTATCCAGAGGAGGTGAACAAGGAAGGGTGCAATTGGAGAGGGGGAAATGGGGGGATTGCAGCAGGGGTTAGAAGGGGGAAATAATGTGGGGTGGAGGGGAGGGAGTAAAAGGATATAAATAGAGGAACAAAGGCAGGGATCAGGTGCAGTTGCAGGAGTGAGAAGTGAATCTGAGGAAAAGCGAGGAGAGAGAGCGTAGGGAGGAGGCAGAACAAATAGAAAGGCGACGAGAATTCCAGAGCTTGGGGAAGTGGTAGGAGAAGGCAGCCTGACTAGCTGAGGATGTCCTAGAAGTGCCAGAGATTGAAAGCCAAAGTTCTGAAGGGTGTAGTGAGATGGGGGAGAGAGAGGTAGGAGGAGAGAGTCCAGCCAGTATTTTGCTTCAAAGGAGGAACAATGAATGAGGTGCCTGGCTTTGAGGGTGGGAAGGGAGTGGGAGGTAAAAAGGAAGCAATGGTGGGTGCAGGGTGTGCAGTCCAGAGCAAAGCGACAGAAGGAGTGGAAGAGGGAATCCAGTGTGGTCAGGGTTGACTTAATAGCAGCACTGTAGATAATGTCTCCATCATCAGAAATAGAGAGAGAATCATTTTCTAGATAATGGGTCTGTGAGCCAACAGGGATGAAGCCACAGTCCCTGTAAAGGACCCATAGTTCAGGGTGTAGTTTTTTATGTTTGCTTGCACGCATGTGCAAGAAACATAGTGCCATCATTGGAGATTTCGGAGGTGTGTCACCTCCTCCTCCAATTCAGTCAGTGTGCTGGCAGGCACGGCCCCTGTAAGCCAATGCATTTTGGAGCTGTCTATGACACGCTCCAAAATGCAGTGGCATACAGTTGAAAGGGGGAGCTACGCTTGAGTGAGCAGCGATAAGATAAGGCTGCTCACGCCGCAGCTCCCCCAGACAGACGCCTCGCAGGCGCAGCGCTCGCGACTGTATGGCCGACGGGGTGCCCAATCCCCATCGGCTGTCGGCGCTCCCGCCCAAAGGCTTCCAAAATGCCACACTGGGCGCCGCCCAGCATCGCAATTAATCATATAGCCGACGGGAGTGCCCAATCCCCGTCGGCTGCACTGTCCTCCCCAGTAGTGAGTGCCAGCTGGAAGCCCACCCCAGCGTGGCAAGGAATTCGTGGGCGCGGGGTGCCCAGTCCCTGTCGGCTGAACGGCCTCCCAACGTTCTTGTACACGCTGGGAGCCCACCCCAGCATGGCAATGTTCAACGTCGTCCGCTTTTGTTTTGTCACCTGTAAAGAAAAACGGTCCGCGGCGAAGCTCCCCCCCTCCCACAACCCACACCCAGCTTCCCACCCCCCATCACCCCATACTTACCTCGGACTTGCTGCGGCGATCTTCAGTGGACGGGAACACGTCTGCACTCTTCAAAAGCGCCGTGAACTGAGAAATGCCGGTAAGCTGTATAATGGGCTAGATAGAGGTTTCAACTATTTGCATATCTCAGGCATTTTTGAATTTTGCTGCAAATTTTCAACATGGGTTTTGGGACCCCTTCTCATGATTGATGTCACTGTCATGGCGTTATTCGGGCTGAGAAGGGTGATTTCAGCGCGGTGACTGCGAAATCACCCTTCGGGCTCGAATAACGTCATGACAGTGACATCAATCATGAGAGGGTCAAAACCCCATGTTGAAAATTGTGCCAAAATTCCCAAAAATGACGTTTTACAAGCGTGCGTTGCGCAGTTCCTACGCAGGCTTGTAAGTTCCTAATTTTCAATATTTTCACTCCAGATTTTCAACATTGCCATTTTACCACACCTTCTTATGAGTAGTACAGCTGTCATTTTTCACATCTCACCCAAAATGTGTTTCCGCCCATGTAGCGCACAATGGCGCAGTCGGTGTGCGAAATCAATGTACGGGACAAATTAAGAAAATCACAGTGACACTGTTCATGAGGTGAGGTGTTAAAATGGCTATGTTGAAAATTTGGTGAAAATATTCCAAAAATGACTGTTTTACGAGCGTGCGTTGTACAGTTCCTACGCATGCTCGTTAGTTCGCAAATTTTCAATATTTTCACTCCAGATTTTCAACATTGCCATTGTACCACACCTTCTTATGAGTAGTACAGCTGTCATTTTTCACATCTCACCCAAAACGTGTTTCCGGCCATGTAGCGCACAATGGCGCAGTCGGTGTGCGAAATCAATGTACAGGACAAATTAAGAAAATCACAGTGACACTGTTCATGAGCAGAGGTCTTAAAATGGCTATGTTGAAAATTTGGTGAAAAAATTCCTAAAAATGACTTTTACGAGCGTGCGTTGCACAGTTCCTATGCATGCTCGTAAGTTTGCAAATTTAATATTTTCACTCCAGATTTTCAACATGTCCATTTTATTAAACTTCCTTATGAACAGTACAGCTGCAATTTTTCATATGTCGCCCAAAATGTGTTTTCGCACATGTAGCGCACAATGGTGCTGTTGGTGTGCAAAAGCAATGTTTAGGACAGATTAAGAAAATCACAGTTACACTGTTCATGAGCAGAGGTCTTAAAATGGCTATGTTGAAAATTTGGTGACAAAAGTCCATAAAATGACTGTGTTACGAGTGAGCATTGCACAGTTTCCACGCACCCTCATTAGTTCATGACTTTGTAATATTTTCAGTCCAGATTTTCACCAGTGGCATTTTTCCACACTTCCTTATGAACAGTACAGCTGCCATTTTTCACAACATGGCCGAAGTGTGTTTTCACACTTTCAGTGCAGAGATGCGTGGTTGCTGTGGGAAATCATTGTTCGGCACAGATAAAGAAAATCACAGTGACACTGTTCATGATCGGAGGCACCAAAATGCCTGAGTTGACAATCTGCTGTAAGAAATCCCCAACCTAATTATATTACGGTGTGCGTTGCACAGTTTCTATGTACGCCGTGACTTCACCATTTTTTTAAATATTTTTACTACACATTTGCAACATAGCCATTTTTACACCTCCCATGAAAGAGTACAGCTGTCATTTTTTACATCCTGTTCGGAATATTTTTGCATCTGTGGTGCTAAATGCCGTAGTCACTGTGCATAAGCAGCTCGCTAACAAACTGATATTCCCTGTTCATGAGGTGGGGTCACAAAACAAACATGTTGAAAATTTGGAGTGAAAATACCAATGAATGCCTGAGGTATTAGGCTTTTCAACTATAACGCCCAACCCTATAGAGAATGACAGGAATCAGGGGTGTGACTTGGGATTCTTGCCTGTGATGCTCATATCATTCCACACCCTGCAGTCACTGAGAGGCATCGAGGTATGCCTTGGACTCTTCAGCCCCAAAGTTCACCCCATTCTCCTATATCGCACCCATCTCACCATATTTCCTAATGAAATGGGGTGCGCATAAGGGCCAAAGACCACAAGGAACACCGTGGCACTTGTCAGTGTCTGCAGGGTGGGGTGTGGTGAAATGGCGTGGCCATTATGCCTGATGACCCAAACGCACACCCCAATGCCTGTCACTCTCTGCAGGGTGGTGGTGGGGTTGGCTTCAGTTCAATACTTCACTGCCATTCCTATTACGCAGCTCTGTAACTTCTACACTACCACTGCCAATGCCAGCAAGCAAACATTCGGCATTGACAAATGCTTGTTATGGATTGCATCCACTTGACCAGAAAAGTTGATGTGCTGGTCGAGCCAGACCCCAAGGTACTGAAAGGAGGGGGCATCATTGATCATGGACCTATTAGGGGTGTGGAAAGATGGGAGGCCAGCAAGTTTGGAGAGCTTCTGCCTTGAGCCAAAGGTCAAGGAGACTTTTTTTGGGCATTGAGGGACACTAGATTTGAATTGAACCAGTGTTAGACAACGTTGAAGTCCGGCTGGAGCTTGCCCATCAGCTCAGAATGGGTGGAACCGGAGGCAAAAAGAACTGTATCATCTACGTACATATGGATCGATGCAGAGGTACAGGCAGCAGGGAGGTCATTCAGGAAAGTTGAAAAGAGTATTTGGCCAAGGACAGAACCTTGGGGACACCAGTGCTAATGGTTAGTGGATGGGATAAGGAATCTCTGATTCTAACCAATTGAGTTTTGCCCTCAAGGTAGGAGAGGAACCAGTTGGTAGTGAAGATGGAAAGCCCCACTGCTGTAAGTTTGTCAAGTAGGAAAGCTTTGGCCAAGTTGACAAAGATGGCTAAGGTGATAAGGCCCTGATCCATGCCTGAGAAAATGGAGTCAGTAAGCCGGTGGAGGAGGTAGAGTGACATTTATGGTAACCAGATTGAAAAGGGGTGCAGAAGGAGGACTAATCAAGGAAGGGGGAAAGCTGAGAAAGCACTAGGTCCTCCTGCAGTTTAGCAAGGGTGGAAGCAAGGAGATAGGGTGGTAATTGCCAGGACAAGAGGAGTCGCCTGCTTTAGGAAGGGTTACGAAAGTAGCATGTTTCCAAATGTCAGGGACAGAGGCAAAGGAGAAAGAAAGGTTGAGAAGGGATGTGATTGGAAGAGTTATGGCTGGGGAAGACAGATGGAGCAGTTTAGGGTTGAGCCCATCTGGGCTCGTGCTCTTAAGAGGATTCAGAGCTAAGAGGGACTTGTGGGTGCCAGCAGGAGGAATAGTAGAGAAGGAGAATGGGGAGATTGGGGAGGGGTGGTTGGGGAGGGAGGGGAAGGAGGAAAGAAGGGAGGAGGCACAAGAGGTGAAAAAGATGTTGAATTCAGAAGCAACAGAGAGGGGGTCAGAAATTATGACATCTCTAACCTTGAGGATTGGGGGGAAGGGAGGAGAGGACATGGATTGCCTTCCAGAACTTGGAGGGGAGGTTGTTGTGCTGGAAGGTAGAGGCAAAGTACTTGACCTTGGCAAGCCTAGTGACTTTGGTACATGTGTTGCACATGGCACAGTATCTGAGTAGATCATCAGGGGAGCCAGAGGACTTGTGGGCCTTCCAGGCAACATCCCAGGCTCACAGGCAGGCCAGCAGTTCCGCTGAGATCCAGGGGTGGTGGGAGCCATGGACCCTGGTTTTCCTGAGGGGAGCATGTCGATGCCAGATAGACAAGAAATTGGTCTTGAAATAATAGAGGGCAGAGTTGATGATGCGGGCAGGGGAAATAGGTGACCAGTCGGTAGCTGCCAAATCCACATGGAGGGAGGACAAGTCCACTGAACGGAAGGACCTGATCAGAAGGAGCTTGTGTGGGGCCTTAGGGTGGTGTAATCTGCAAACACAGTATTCCATATGATGGTCACTGAGGGCATCCAGAAGGGTGCCAGCAGCAATAATACAATGGGAATGGGAGACAAGAAGCCAGTCCAGTAGGGTATGGTTGAGGGGTTTGTAGTTGTGGCGGGTAGAATCAGTGATCAATTGAGAAAGATAAAGGGACTTAATGTTATGGCAGAATTTGGACTGAGCAGGGGAGAGCCAATTTATATTAAAATCCCCAAGGATGAGTAATTCACTGGATGAGGCGTGGGTAGAGGTAGTAGTGAGGAGGTTGGTGGCAGAAGTGGGGGAGATGCCTGGGTAGCAGTAAACGCCAGCCACATAGATGGGGAGAGAGAGAATGGGAGGGAGAGTTTGAGGAGAAATAGTTTGTAGGTGGAAGGGGAGGAGATAGTATAGGGATGCACTGAATAGCAGAGGAGAGGTATATGGCAACATCACCACCTCTGTTGGTACGATCCTAGCAGGCAAGAGAGTACTCTGGTATGGTGACTGCTGAGTCTGGAATCTTTGGGGAAATCCAAGATTCAGAGATGATTAACATGTCAGGTTTATGGTTAACCATGAGTGGTTATAGAAGGTCTACCTTTGGGAGGAGGCTCTTGATGTTGAGGTGAGCTACACTCAACCATTTGGGGAGGCTGGTAGGAGAGGAGTGAGTAGGGCCAGGGTTGGACTCGATAGCCCCTTTAGCTAAGAGCAACCATGAGATAAAGAGTTTAGCTGGGACAGAGGTGTGTCTGTGTGGCAGTTGAGAGGGAGTGTAGAGGTTAGTGGGAGGAGGGGTTGGGTAGGAAGCAAGCACTGAAGAGATTCGAAATGGAGGCAGGAGGAAGGGAGGGGTGAGGGACTAGGGATCCAGGGGGAGTGGCAGAGAGAGAGAAGACAGGAGGAGGGAAGGGTGGGAGAAAGGGGAGAGGAGACAGAGAAGGGGAGAGAAGTAGTGCAGTGGTGCACAGAGGGGATGCTAGTAGGTGGGAAGGAAGCAAAGGAAAACAGGACAGGTAGGAGAGAGAGGGTTATGAGGAACATATTGGAGAGACAGGACAGGGTATACTGGTAGTATGAGAGAGGGGACAGAGTTTGTTTCCACAGAAGAGGGGTAGGAGGAGTATTTGTGGATAAGATGGGGTATGACTTACCTGGGGTGAGGAGGGGGATCGAGAGAGGATTAGGGGAAAGGTGTATTATGGAGAGGGGAAGAGAGTAGGTAGAGAAGGAGAGTGGGCCAGGTAAGCAGGGAAAGGGAGACAGAGGAATGAGTAGTACAGTGGTGCACAGAGATACAAAAGGTAGGGGGACTTAGAAAGGGAGTATGAGCTTTAGGCTGAAAAAAGCAGGCGCAGGTGGGTGAGATAGCAGCAGGAAGAGAGTGAGGATGAGTAACATGAGGGAGGAGTAGGGAGCTAAAAGGGGGATAGAAGGCTCGCAGGTAATGGGCACTACGGGAGGTGGTTCAGTCAGTAGGAGTAATACAGTAAGCTGGTTGAAGGGGTATAAGCAATAGCTATAGCCAGTACTAAGGATATCAGCAGTATAAGCAATTTGAAAAGGTCTCCAATATGGATAATACTATTCATATAATTATACAAGGCAGTACTGCAGCACTAGTAGTAGCAATGAAGCAGTGTGCACTAGTAACATACGGTAAGCAGTAGCCTAGTTGCAGAGAATATTGATAGCAGAATAATAATACTACAGAGAGAGTACTTCCCACCAGTAAGCTGTAGGTAACACACAAGGTATAATATACATAACCTTTTTATAGTGCTTTGGTGATGCCTTTTCTTGGTATATGTAATTTAAAAAGGTGCGTTTTCAAAATACAAAGTGATGTCACAAACCATATGCATACTAGCTTTTACAGATGCATACTTAAGCTTGTAAGCTCTTTAAATGGGGGCAGTGTGTGTCATGTTATTATTCTTGGAAAAATGGCAGTATTAGGTAACCTTCTATCACTTCTTTTGCTTGGTAGTTCTCATCGTTAAATTACTTTACCTTTTTCCGCTCACTAAAATTATAATGTGTCTGGTGCTATGCTTCCAGTGAGCTCAGGCAGCAGAGGTTACCCATCTGGGATTTAGATTGTTGCTAAAAGGGCTGTTAGCAATCTGGGCATAGTCCTTCACAAGAGTCCGACCCCGATATTCCAGGTGTTAGTTGAAGTCTGGTGCAAGCCTTCATACCCTCAAGTGCTATAGTGTCCTGTATAAGGGCCTACCTGTGATGAGATCTGATGCCTGCAGCTGGTGCAGAACACGGTAGTGTGCTTCTTGACCTCCTTATGGTGCTCAAAGCATATCTCTGGCCTGTCGCATCTTATTGCTGCAAGCTTTAGGAAGAAAAAAAATTTTAGACCTCAAGTGACAGCTTAAGCACCTGTTGTTATGTGTGTTATTGTGTGCAATATATATGTGTGTATATATATATATATATATATATATATATATATATATATATATATATATATGTATATAATGCATGGGAGGGAGTGTATAACGAGAATTTAATGCCTACCCGAGGTGTGGGATCAGCTACATAAACCCCAAGGTGAAGCCTGAGGGGTTTATCAAAGCATCCCACACTGATGATGGGCATTAAATTTGAGTCCCCTCCCATGCATTGTTTTATATAATTGCTGGCATCAGTTTTTTTTGGTCAAATTGAAAGAAATAGTGTCATTTTCTGTTACTGGAATAGTAATTTTGACTGGCCACTAGATGGAGCTGCTGGGCACATTGTCCTTATTTGTGGACATTGTCTAGTTCTTTCAATTTGTCAAGTTTTCCTGTCGGTTTTAAGATTTTTTTTTTTTAATTTATTTGAATTGGGGTCCTAGTAGCTGGAGTGTGTAGCGCATTGAATAGCTGAGTGGCGATGGCAGTTGTGGTCGGGCTGACTCAGTTATGTTAGACGCAAACTGAAAGTTTTTTTTTACTAAGAAGAAGAAGAAGGAAAAACAAAAGCCAGGAAAGAAGATAGCCTGTTTTGGCAAGTAGTTTAGTGTGGTCTTTGCCCGCCCAGTGCCATACTGAGAAAATGGCTGTGTTGCTAGTCAGCACGAAAGGGTCAGCTAGTCGGCAGGAGAGAGCTCTAAGCATGCGTACAAGGTGGGAAACCTGGCGCGTGTTCGCCATTGTAATCCGTGGGTTATAACGGCGAATTATAACCTGGTCTCCATATAGAAAAAAATTTATGCCAGTTATTACAGGAAAATTAATATTATATTTTAGTGTGCACCAGCCAGGTGCAGTGTGGTCTACATAGTGTCATGGCCAGCAGGGTTTGATACCATTTCATCTGTTTCCTATTCAGCTTACCCACCACGAAAGATCTACATACCCTGAAGATTTGTGCTGGGTTTGAGGCTTGAGACTGCAACATGTGTGTTTACAGAAACAGTCAATTGGAACTTCTTTTATTTCTTGTATCACATATGAATCCAACACACTGTTCTTCCTTCTTATTTAAATTACTTTACCTCCTTTTCGCTCACTACAAACATAATAAGAGTTATCGTAGTTATATGTGGTTCAAACAACAGGAATCCGTCAAAGAAATGTAACCCCCGAGGGGCGCTATCCCAAGGGCAACTACCCCTGCCTGTTCAGCTGATAACAGGTTAAGGGGCCGTGATCCAATGGCAGGTGCCTCCACCCAGAGGTCGGGGTTAAAACAGTCTGGAATGACTTGGTCACAGCCCTCTGGGTCACTGCAACCCCCCTTTCTTCCCACTAGTGGCTCACACACGTTACCAACAGTACCTTTACAATATGCACTTACCCCCAGGATTTGGTCGATCAGCTTGGCTCTGGGGACCTCCTGTAAAGTAAGACACAGTAATGCAATACCCACTGTACAGCACTTTGGCACAAACACGCAATTTAGGCAGTATACTTTGTGAACAACCAAATCTGATTTATTTAGGGGGAAAATAACAAGGGCAGGGGGAAATCTAGGTGATTAGCTTAAACTCTCATATTTCAGAACACTGTGCACAGGCTAAGTTCCTATGAGTCACTGTCACTGGGTACCCAGGCAAGAAGGGGCTAGCCAGGTTCGGTGCAGCTGGTTGGGGCCCTGAAGATGAAAACAACTGTACAATACCCAAATTTGTAATCCAGAGGCTCAGTTCATGTAGCCAGAGAGGAAAACAGACAAACACTTGAACTCAATAGATCAAATGACAGGGAGCTACCCTGATTTCTACTCATGACCCTTGCAGCAGTATCCCTCGCATGCCACTGCAGGACTTGGCCTGTAATTCAGACACTTCTCCACACATTTATATGTAACACAGAGGGGTACCATACCAGGCAGCTGCTACAAACTCCCGATCGCTTTCTCTGAACGAACCGGGTGAACAACGCAGCTTCACTTGTCCTGACAGACGGAGCGCAATTCAGCAGATTCTCCAGTCCTCTACAGGGTGAGCCTGGTAGGTAGCTGCAACATGTACAGCCTCCTCTGCCTGCAACACACAGCAGATTCAGTCTGACTACTTCGGTGATCAAGCTGCCCAACTGTAGGCCTTCCACACGTGCTTCCCGCATGAAAACTCACAGAGCAGGAGCCCACTCCAGCCTCACCCACAGCCACAACGATTCTGCCCCTTGGCAGTTTGGGCAGGGAATCATAGTTCGGGCGCCACCTGATCTCATTCGAGGGCTGCATATGCCAGTCACTCAATACTGCCCTCATTGGTGCAAAAAGGCACCATAGTCCAGAACTCAACTTCCCAGAATTACTGGCTGTATCCTCTATGGCCAGCCAGCTCCAAAGAGAGTCCTGATTCTGGTTTATCACTCAGTACCCCATTTTAGGCGCCCCCCCCATTTTAGGCGCGCCCCCTTCCGATTGGATCCAAGAGGCAGTTCTGATCCAAAATGGAGGGTCAGAATACACAAAGACCCAGCTGCAAGGGAAACAGGTTAAATAAACAACAATTTTACTGCCACGCTACATTTGTTCCAGAAAACAGATACATCCTTCAATAATGCTCCCTCTGCTTGCTTAGCGATGGCAGAAACGGAGCGATTCAAACAGCAGCTCGAGTGGGAGTCAAGCAGTAAACCCACAGCCTCCCCTTGCAAACTAACAAAGCCTGCAGGCAGGCAGCTCTTAGAGACAGTACCAGAGGCTCTAAAAGCACTCACCGCGCCCACATTTAAACGGCATTACGGCGAACGCCAGTTAGGCAGGGAGCACTTAGACAAGCTCCAGGAAGGCTTTTAGGAACCCCCATTTGTAGGGGGGTTACAGAAATATCTTACAAATTGTACCAGTCTGCAGGAGCATGCAGGCCTGGACTCGAGACAGAACTTTATGCTAATTGTGGGATTTAGAAAAAGTTCAGACTCTGCACTGTGTTTATGCTCTTCCTGCTGTCATAACTTCAGATTTGTTTCTCTGCTGAAGAGAAGAGTTGCCCCGAAAGTCAGTTACAGTCTTCTGATCAACTATTTTACAATTGATACTATATTGTTTATTGTTTTGATTTACTAGTTAATTTTGGAATAACTGTGTTAATTTTTGAATAGCTGTGTTAGGGTGTTTTATTTAATTAACTGATTTGTTTTATGGTTTCTCTAGTTCTGGATCAGCTCCCAGGAACTGGAGAAGGCTGCTCGAAAACACTGTTCCCGCCTGCGGGAACTGACTGCATTCACCTTTTGAATTTAAATTGCTGTACTCTTATTACTAAAATTAAAAGTGTTTTTCCTGGTCTGGGTTATAAAACATTCCTAACTACCACTTGTGATTGGAACCATTTAATCGAAAAATTACAGGTTCAATCAGTGTTTGGCATGACTGATAGGCCCAAAAAGAGAACAGGACCTACAGGTTTTAAAAAGTGTTTGAAGTGTTTTCAGCTCATGGCAAATGCATACTGCCACAAACTTTGTTTAAAGTATCTGGGTCCAGATCATGGTTTTATTAATTGTGAACTCTGAAAAATGTTGTCCTAAAACCCAAAGGAAAGGGGCTTTAAAGAGAAAAAGAGTTTATGGTTTTTCATTCTGTCTGTATGTCACCAAAGCAGAATAATGGCCCAGAAGGAGTTCCTAATGTTGGTGGAAGCACACATCAGAGGGTTCTTCTCACAAGCAGCAGCCCCTGTCAAGGGGACAGACAGAAAAGATGAAGCTGCTCGGCCATCAGAAAGGGATGGAAAAGACATCAATGTGTCCACCGGAGAGCACTCTAATTCCAGTGATCTCAGATTAGAAATACAAATAAAGGAGCCCCAGAGCAGGTGCTGGGAGCAGTGCCTGCCAAGAAAAACAAAAAGAAATGCATGTCCCTGACCACTCCTCCTGTGAAAGAAAAGAAGGCAGTAAAACAGAGTCAGATGCCCTCAACAGAGGATATGTCTAAGGTATGTCAGTTCTTCCAGGCTGTGAGGAATCTATTCAATGTGCGCCCCCCCAACCGACGTTCTGGTTCCATACCACTTACATATAGAGAAGGGGGATGTGTACTATGAAGAGGAGGAGGAAGGTGAACCTATAAAACATGATAGTTTACCAGACTAGTAGTTCAGCTCCCATCCTAGGCCTTCAGAGGGCTACACCTCTTATTCCACATTCATTAAGCAGGTGGTGAACACCCTCAACATCCCACTCATGATGAAGAGGAAGTGGAAATCATGGGACTAGCTCCTGCACGGAAACTTCTAGTCCCATCCACAGATCCATCCAAAGACCACATCAAAAGTTATGTCAGCACCCAGTTCAGCTGTTGGCATTGGTAAAAAATGAAACAAAAAAAGTACCAGGTGGACAGACCTGTATGCCCACTCTGACTGTAAAGGAGTGATGTTAAGTAGCTGCTTGTGAGAAGGTCAAGGTGCCGTTCTCTGCTCAGCCTCCTGAAAAAGGATTCCAGTAAGCTGGACACTGCTGCCAAAACAGTGTACACAACAGCCTCCCTGCTTCTAAGGCAGGCAGCTTATTTACATACACAGCCCAGTACCAGAAAGCATTGTGGAATGCAGTACTGGCCCTGACCGACAAAGTGGATGGTCAGATGGCACAGGATCTGGCCAGCACAACAAAGTTATCCCTGGATGCCACCAAGTGTCAGTACCACATGGATGTGAACACTAATGACTCTGCTTCAGGAGTCTTAGTTCATGCAGTGGTATTGAGGAGTTTGTCTGGTTAAGGGCTACCATCCTCACCCAGGACACTCAGGCAAAAGCCATTGATTTCCCATTTCAGGGAAATTCTCTGGTGACAAAACAGAGGAGTACATGAAAAAGTGGATGAATGCGGCCCCACCCAGGGGGGTAAGCCTGGGATTATGGAGGGTGGTGGGCGACCAGGGAGTCCAGATCCTGCGGTTGCCGAAGGGAAGGAGCCATAAAAAAAAGGAAAAGAAAAAGTGGACGAATACAAGTCCACTTTTGAAAGTAACACTGAGAGAGAAAACGCTTCCATTTCCTGTAGGTATTATGGAAGGGGAGGAAGGGGTTGCTATCCAAGCTTCTCTGCTGCTTATGAATACCAGTCTCAGAGAGGGCACTGTAGGGGCAGAAGTGGGGGAGCTCCAGGCATGCTAGCACTAGCCTCTAAGCCGCAATCAAAGCAAAACCCCTAACAAATTTTGCCCAGGTCGCCAGTCAGCCATTGCCAGTGGTGGGAAGGCTGGCTCGCTACTTCCATGAACAGGAAAAAAATTACTACAGACAAGTGGGTCATGGAGGTAGTGGGTCAGGGATTGTCCCTGCAATTGCAGAGGTGTCCCAAACTACACAGACCAGAAAAGTCTTAGCCCACTCAACAACAGAAAGGATTCTGCTAGCCGGCACGGAGGGTTGAGGTGCTGGACACCACCGCTTGCGCCATGCCAGCGACCCATGTTTGGGAATGAGCACAGGCCACCGGGGGTCAGCAGGGGAGAGAGAGGATCGAGCGTCCGATGACTGCTCTCCTCTCCTGGGGATGGGTGGGCATGCTGTTCCGCTCCTTGGCTGTCCCCTGGTGGAGGATGGGGGGTAGTGCCAGAGCCAGGGAGACAAAACAGCATGACTTTGTGAATCACATGCACCTCCACGCACACGTGTTCATGGCTGTGAGGGGGAAGGATCAAAGAAAATCAAGAAAAAAATGGCTGCCAGCTCAGTGAAGCCCCTCTAGTACTTTGGCGCCGCTGCTTCAGGAACTCCCAGGCCTGCTCTGGATGTGTACTTGGGGGGGGGCGGTCCTTGTCCCTCCCACCCTGCCATGGGGAGTAATCTGTGGAGGATACAGGGCATGGGAGATGCCGGGGGTGAGGTGGTGACCGGGGGCTGGAGGAGGACAGAAGTCTGCCGGCAGGCCGAGGAGGATAAACACCTACATAAAACAAAGAAAGGATTCTGCTGGAAATGGAAGTAAACAAACTACTGGAGGCAAAAGCAGTAGAAAAGATCCCTGCCTCAAAGTGGGACAAGTGTTTCTTTTCAAGATACTTCCATGGCAACCCATTTTAGACTTCAGGTACCTGAACAATATAGTAATCCTTGCTGTGCCGTGGACTGATATATCAGTCAAAATTCCTATATGTTCTAATTCTTTCGGCAGCGTATGGGTTAAGAAAGAAAAGTTTAAGAACGTCACTCTGGGAACAGTGATACCATCTCTATAGTCAGGAGATTGTTTGGGGTCACTGGCTCCGAAGGATGCCTATTTTCACATTTCAGTCACACCCAGCCACAGAAAATGTCTCAGATTCAGACAGGGAAACTGCCAGTATCAGTTTATAACCCATCCCTTTGACTTTATCTAAGCTCCAAAGGTATTCACAGAGTGCCTAGTCGTGGTGACAGTTCACCTAACTAAACAAGGTGTGGTGATTTTCTCCTGCCTACATGACTTGCTAGTTTCGGGGAAACCAAACAAAAGGCAATGTGCTCCATACAGAGGGGAACCTGTGATTCTTAATTAGTCTGCAGAAGTCTCAGACAGAAACAGTGGAGGTGCTGGACTTCATAGGTGCAGAGCTGAATACCCTGCAGGGAAAAGCTTTCCTGTTACAGGAAAGTTTTTTTTTTTCCTTTGCGCCTCCCACACTCCTGGCTGGCCACTTCTTCAGGCCGCTAATGGACTCCTGTCCTGCTGCATCTTCCCTCAGCATCATTCACCATCCCCATGTGCATCATGCCCGAATCAACCTGGCATATCCCTTCACCGAGAGGACCCCCTTCCTGGGCCCACAAGAGAGGAGATGGGGTCTGAATCTGTGCTGGGTGCACGATGGAGGATTGGCTCTGGAGGCCACTCCCAGGGCTTCATTGTGTGAGGGGATCTGGGTGACTGTCATCCGGTCAGCCAAGCGACGAGTTTCCATTTTTTCCCCAGCCCACCCACCTCCCACATACTGGTCCAGCCACAGCAGGGTCTTGGGGTTGGGGGTGTTCAGCGGCATGTTGAGGCTCACTGCGCCAAGAATGCCTACTGCAAGCTATGACCAGCAGCTGCTTAGCAAGCAGCCCAGTACTGCCCCCCCCAAGGGAAGTGTCCGAAGGGCGTTCTTAACTCCATTTCCACCGGTCTATGTTCCTGATGTCTGGATTCAGGGCGTGAACCCTGATCGCCAGCATGCCAAGTGAACTTCCATTGCTCGGCACCATGGAGCCAGCCTAGGAAAGTGTTTCAAACCAGCTTGCCAGTGCTGAATCCTTCACACTGGGCATCCCAAGGCCTGCAGAGGATTTCCTGCAGCCATTGTGCTGTGTGGCTTCATAAGCTGTGGTCTCGTGGGCCAGATTTCAAATGATGGACATTCAATACCACCTAAGAAGTTACTGATACCAAAGGTCAGACTCGCTGTCCAAGCTAGTGGCAGTCACAAAAGCCTTTCTACAGGCACAAGAGTGTTGGAAGGAGGAAAGGAGCCTCAGAGAGGGCATTCGCTTCCTCCAGCAATCGCCAGCAAGAGTTATCACAACAGATTCTTTACTCTTAGAGTCCGTGGGTAGATCAGCTGGATTCTGTCTTCAGAAGATTAGGTACTTCAGAAATTGATCTGTTCACCTCTTGGGAGAACAATCAGTTCCTAAAATGTTGTTGTAGGCCACCAACCAGGGAACAATCCCAGAGGGTGCCCTTGTCCTGGGTTGAACAGGGAAGTTCCTGTATGCCTTCCTACCATTCCCACTCACACACAGAGTGCTCATAATCCTCTGGAGACAGCCAGCAACAGTGATCCTGACAGTCCCAGACTGGGCCACACAGGCTTGGTACTCAATGCTTCTGATCCTGTCCAGCAGGATTCCAGTCAGCCTGCCACTGAGATACAACCTGCTGACACGATCTCAGGGTAGAACTACATTCCTAGACCTCAGAACACTATGTCTGAAGGCATGGTTCTTGAAGAGTTCAAATTCTCAAGGCTGAATCCATCAGAGAAAGTTCTGAGAGTGTTGAAGGTTTCCAAAAACCAGCAACAAGAAAGGATACTCCTCTAAGTGGAAGAGATTCTTGTGCTGGTTTACCCCCAAAAAGATAATCCCAAGTGATGCAGAGCCATCTGCTGTCCTGGACTACATGGTACACTTACAGTCCTTAGGTCTGAGACCCTCAACCTTGGAAAGTACACTTGGCAGATTTGGCAGCCTACACATCAGCTGGCAAAACAAGTCCTTGGCCTTGCAACCTGTTTTTAACATTTTTTAAGGGCCCCAGTCACCTGTGTTCTCCTGTGAGAGGCCCAGTTCCTCCAAGGGACCTAAACATCTGTCTTGCCCAGCTGATGCAGCCTTCTTTTGAGCCTATGGTCACAACTGACTTAAAATGTGTCACATAGAAAACAATTTTCCTGATAGCCATGTCATCTGCCAGGGGGTAAGTGAACTACAGGCCCTCTGTACAGATCCAGACTACCTAATCTTCCACAGGGATGAGATAGTCCTTAGAATCAATGCGAAGTTCCTACCTAAGGTGGTGTCAGAATTCAGCAAAGGTGAGCCAGCTGCTAGGAAAACAATCTCTCATTGGATAGTCTCCTGCATACAGTTCTGTTATGAGAAAGCCAACAGTGTACCCCCCCAGATCCAGCACTTGCAGCTGGTGCAGAATGCTGCAGCTAGCCTCCTGGCCTCCTTGCAAAGGTCAGAGCACATCACTCCAGCATTCTGCATTCATTTATTATGTTTGCTTGCACGCATGTGCAAGAAACATAGTGCCATCATCCGAGTTTTCAGAGGTGTGGCACCCGTCTTCAATTCAGTCAGTGTGTTTGCAGGCACAGCCGCAGTTCTCCAATGAACGCTGCAGCTGTCTATGATAGCAGTTGAAAATGCAGTGCCATACAGTTGGAAGGAGAGCTCCGCTTCAGTGAGCAGCGCTCCCCCTCTCCGCTACGTGCCATATTGCGTGTATACGCCTCACCCCGCGCATACTGTATGTGACGCTGAGTTCCCAATCTCTGCTGGCCCCAGGCCCCAAACAGCTTTTCCAGCTGCCACGCTGGAGCCCATCCCAGTGTGGCAAACATTCGTCATCTTCCTAAAAAAAAAAAAAAAACTGTAAACAAAACTTCCTCGGCGGTCTCCTGCCCACCTGCGCCCACCCACTGTGCACCCTGCCTCTCCACAACCCCCTTCACCCCATACTTACCTCCAGAGCTTGGCGCGATGATCTTTGGTAGACTGGGAAAACGTCTGCACTCTTCAAATCTGACCGCGAACTGAGGAAATACCGGTAAGCTGTATAATACAATAAATAGGTTTTTTCAACTTTAATGCATATCTCAGGCATTTTTTGGAATTTTGGCACCAAATTTTTAACATGGGTTTTTTGGCACCCCTCCTCATAATTTCTTGAACTGTCATGGTGTTAATCGGGCCCAAAGGGTGATTTCGCAGTCACTGCACAAAATCACCTTTCAGGACCGATTAACGAAACAACAGTGCCAGTGTTCTTAAGGTGGGATCTCAAAAAGCCTGTTGCAAATTTGGTGAAAAAATTCCTAAAAATGACTGTTATACGAGCGTGCATTGCACAGTTCCTACGCACGCTCGTAAGTTTGTGAATTTTTAATATTTGCACGCTAGATTTTCAACATTGCCATTTTACCACACCTCCTTATGAGCAGTACAGCTGTCATTTTTCACGTTGCCCAAAATGTGTTTCCCTGCATGTAGCGCACAATGGCGCAGTCAGTGTGTGAAATCAATGTTTCAGACAGAGTAGGAAAATCACAGTGACACTGTTCATGAGCAAAGGTCTTAAAATGGCTATGTTAAAAATTTGGTGAAAAAATTCCCAAAAATGACTGTTTCTGATGCGTTACACGGTTCCTAATGCGCTCACAAGTTTCTAATTTTAATATTTGCACACCAGATTTTCAACATTCCCATTTTATTACACTTCCTTATGAGCAGTACAGCTGCCATTTTTCACATCTCGCCCAAAATATGTTTCCACACATGTAGCGCACAATGGTGCAGTCGGTGTGCGAAAGCAATGTTTGGGACAGATTAAGAAAATCACAGTGACACTGTTCATGAGCAGAGGTCTTAAAATGGCTATGTTGAAAATCTGGTGAAAAAATAGTCCATAAAATGACTGTTATGAGTGAGCATTGCGTAGTTTCCCCACATCCTCGTAAGTTCCTGAATTTGTAATATTTTCAGTCCAGATTTTCACCGGTGGCATTTTTCCACACTTCCTTATGAACAGTACAGCTGTCATTTTTCACAACATGGCTGAAATGTGTTTTCACACTTTCAGCGCAGAAATGTGTGGTCGCTGTGGGAAATCATTATTCGGGACAGACAAAGAAAATCACAGTGACACTGTTCATGATCGGAGATCCCAAAATGCCTGTGTTGACAATCTGCTGTACAAAATACCCAAACTAATTAAATTATGGGTGTGCGTTGCACAGTTTCTACGCATACTCGTGACTTCACCATTTTTTTTTATATTTTCACTGCAGATTTTCAATATTGCCATTTTTTACACCTCCCCATGAACAGTAAAGCTGTTATTTTTCACATCCTGTTCAGACTGTGTTTTTGCACCTCTTGTGCTAAATGCTGTAGTCGCTGTGCAAAAGCAGCTTTCGGCTAACAAACTGATATTGCCAATGTTCATGAGGTGGGGGTCACAAAAAAACCATGTTGAAAACTTGGAGTGAAAATACCAATGAATGCCTGAGGCATTAGGGTTTCCGACCATAATGCCCCACCCTGTAGAGAATGACAGGCATCAGGGGTGTGACTTGGGATTCTCGCCTGTAATGCTCATACCATTCCACACCCTGCAGCCAGTGAGAGGCATCGAGGTGTGCCTTGGACTCTTGGCCCCAAAGTTCACCCCATTCTCCTATACCGCACCCATCTCACCGTATTTCCTGATGGAATGGGGTACGATAAGGCCAAAGACCAAGGCACACCGTGACACTTTTCGGTGTCTGCAGGGTAGGGTGTGGTGAAATGGTGTGGCCGTTATGCCTGATGACCCAAAGGCACACCCCAGTACCTGTCAGTCTCTGCAGGGCGGTGGTGGGGTTGGCTTCAGTTCAATACTTCACTGCCATTCCTATTATGCAGCTCTGTAACTCCTACACTACCAATGCCAATGCCAGCAAGCAAACATTTGGCATTGACGAATGCTTGTTTGGGTATCAAGAGAAAAGGGAACAGTTTTGGACAAAGATCAGGCAGGTTCCTGGGACAAATTCACATCTCACAGTAATAAACAATGGATGCAGTAATTCTCTGGGACAAACACAAGCCTCACAATTACAGTGGAGCAGTCCCGCCTACAATACAGTGTCTCGAGTTACTGCATGACAGAAGGGATGAACTGCCATTGAAATTGCCTTGTTTACTGCAGTAACTCTGCTGCAGTATTGTGTTGCATCTTGGCCTGCTCCATTGCAGATAGTGCCACAGAAACACAAGTTCCCCAATTAATGGACTGTTTTAATCTGTATATTAGTAATTGCAAAAAAGCTACATTTAAGCATCGGTTAGTGTTAAATCCTAATGCAACAAAAGTATGGAAGTGCAACTTTAAGATAATACTCACACACCAGTGCTTGGGGAGAGAGATCACCAATGTCAAAAACAAACAAACAAAAAATTCTCACACTCCAATGCTTGGGAAGAGGTCACCAAAGCTAGGGTATCACCAATGGCAAAAAAAAAAAATACACACCAGTGCATGGAGAGAGGTCACCAAAGTTAGGGCAACATCAATGCTAGGGAACACAGAGGAGTTTTTTTTTACCTTGCTGCATTGCCGTACTTATGTGCCAACCCTAATTAATACCAAAATGTATTTTTTTTGCAATTCATGTCTTTACTTTTAAAGAATGAAACACATACTACCTTTTTCTTGACAATGTCAGATGCCGCTGGCATTATGAAAACATTACATGGCAAGCTGTACCTGGCCACAGTGTTGCCCTCCACCCTTACTCCACCTTCTGACAAACAATTCTGGTCATACAGTGTCATGCCCATCTTCCCCCCAGCCCTGTACCAAGCAGCCCCTGATGTCCTGTGGTAACCACCTACTCCTATCATATTACACGGACTACTGGTATTCAGTGATATCCACCCTGCCTCATTGAAACATCCCTGTCGTCCAGTGTTGCCTGACCCCACCCAATCTCATTTCAGTCATCCTTGGTGTCCAGTGGCATCCCCCCATATAGACCCTTCCCCATGTCCAAGTATCTGTGACATCTGTGACACTGGCCTTGCACACCCTGCCCCATTGCCAAGTATCGCTGAGGTCCTGTGGTACCTCTCACCCTCACCCAGGCTCCCCCAGTTCTGACAGCAGGTGCCTAACCACAGTGTCCAATATAGTAAGGTGACAAAATACATTTTTCTTTCTTCCACCCATTAGAACCCATCCCATCCACTTTTACCTCCCCTTCACACGTCAGTGTAACCCCTCTTTCCTGCAGCCCACTAACACCCCAGTCCATCCCTCCCCCCATGCCACTTGTAAAAAATAGATGTAAACCAGTGCATCCTTTCTCTTACCTCCTCATCTCGCTGCCATCTAAATGACTGAACAAAAGTGTGACCATGAGCAGTTGATTGTGATTTCATTCATTCAGACAGCAGCCAGATGAGATGGTGTGAGGGGAAGGCTGCACTAATCACTGTCTTTTTTTTTTTTTTTTTTTTTTAGTTCAGAATGTATGGCATGAGGGGAAGAGGGTTGAAATGGGGTGCTAGTGGGCTGGGGAAAGGGGGGGATAATCTGATTTGTGATTGGAAGGGAGAAGATGGATAAAGAGATGGTTGCTAGTGGGCGGGGGAAGGGAAAGAAATATTGCTTTTTTCTAACTATTTTTACTTACTCAGTATATCTGACAGTAGGGTTGGGCACCCAGTGTCAGAACAGAGCATGTCATTCCCAGCATTGGGGTTGGGCTGCTAGCAGCTGCAAATGATTCATTTTGTGGTCATCTGTTTCCGAGACGGGGTTGGGCACCTGGTGCTGGAATTAGATGGTCTTCCATGACACTTGGTCTAGGCTCTGATTGGCTGCTTTTTTTGTTTTGTTAATTAAATTTCTCCATCATCTAGGTAAAGCACTCTGCATCAAAATGAAAGGGATCTTCAGTAACACCAGGGTTGGGCTCCAGATGATCTCGCATTTCGTGTTTTGTATTGTAAGATGCTTACTACACTGGGGGTTGGGCATCCAGTATGAAAGGGGTGGGTGTTCTTTGGCAGGTTGGGCAACTAGTGTCATTTATCCCCTTTCCCTGCAGTTGCAGGCTGCTGTGAAATGTGGCATTGTAGGGGAATTGAATGATGTGTGAACTGGTATTATTGGGGCTAGTTTTATAGTTTACCCACATATATTTTCAATATGTGTAGTAATATCACTAAAACAATGTGCAAACTACCTCAATCATAGATGGGGGAAGAATGTGTAATTTTGGTTTTCATTAAAACATAGCTTTATGATTTTGGTCTCACTGGGTAGCCCTTATTTTGGAGTTTTTGCAGGGCAGGTCTCACCATTTAAATTACTTCACTTTTCTCTTACACTGAGCGTACCACGAGTTCTGAGTAATTAGACTCAGTTCACTATCCACACTTGGGCAGTTCCCCTGGGCTATTCTGAGTCACCAGACGTTTTCAATCTTGGCTCATCCCACCACCCGTGGTGTCCTGCTCCAGCTCTGCCCCTTGCAACGTCAGATCTTTCTTATGCTGGAAGTGACGAGTCTCCTTCACAGCTTCTGCTGCTTGTGAGGATTATTGTTTCAAGCACTTTACATTGGTAAATTCTTTGATATTTTTTCTTTGGTCTTTGACTGATGGTGTACACCTCATCTTCCAGTTACCACTCCATCGACATTTTTTAAGATGGAGTGAAAAAACTGGGATTTAAATGAAAATGTCAGCTGTGGCATGTGTCTCTACTGGCTGGGGCTGACCATACAATCAGACATGGTGTATGTTGTCATGCCATGCATCCTTTCTTGTTGAACGAATGAAAGGTGTGCTTCTTCAAAGGCAGTCCTCAAGAATGGCAATGGTCTGCTGTCACTTGGTATAAGTGGGTTCCGAGTTTGAATCTGTCTCTGGAGTTCAAGACTATCCTTCTATACTGATGTAACCCCTAGGTGGCACTATCCCAAGGGCTACTACCCCTGTCTGCCTAACTACTAACAGGGTGAGGGGCCTAGGTCCAATGACGAGTGCCTCCACCCAGAGGTCAGGGTTTGAAGTAGTTAAACTAACTTGGTCACAGCCCTCTGGGACACTGTAACCCCCCCTTTCTTCCCTCTAGTGGCCCACACAATGCATCAGGAATATCTTCACAATGTACACTTACCCCCAGGACTGGCTCCATCGACTGGACCCTGGGGACCCCCTGTAAAACAAGATGATACAGTGCAAAAACCACAGTACAATACTTTAACATAAACGAATACCTCAGTCAGTGTAACTTTGCTGAAACAAACAGATCTGATTTATTTAAGGAGCTGTAACAAGGACAGGGGGAAATCAGGTTGATTAGGTTAAACACATTAATAATCACAGTACTGTGCGCATGTTCAGAGTCCCAAATTGTCACTTTCACTGGGTACCCAGGATGGCGGGGGTGCTAGCCAGGATCGGTGCAGCTGGTTGGGGCCCTGTGATGGAAAAAAAAACACTTGCACAATACCCAAATTGTAATCCGGAGCTGGTTGGCTCAGTTCGTGAAGAAATGAAAAAAAGCAACAATTAGATGACACACTTGCAATTCGATAAACAGAGGGCAGGGAGCTTCCCTGCTTTGTACTCACAAATTCAATGCTGGGAACTGGATGGAAGGCAGATTGTCCTGGATTGCCAGGAGGAGTGAGCCATGTGGACAAGGTCCTTGTGGCTGGACCCCACTGCAGTGTAGAGCAAATGGATGTAGTCTGGATTAAGCTGGGGTTTACTTTCAGCTTCATGCACTCAATTCACTGTACAGGGGATTTGAAACGCGATTCCCCACAAGCACTACACACATTTATATGTAAAAGGAAAGTACTATACCAGGCAGGCTGCTTCTCTATCCAGATTGCAATTACTGCACGATACCCGGGAGAACACACAGCAGCTTCAGTTCCTGAGAGACTGAGCTACAGGGTGAGCCTGGTTTCTGCTCTTCAGATCTTCTTGATTCTCCTCACAGGTCAGATTCAGTCTGAACGGGTGCTTGCACAGGCTGCAGACCGAAACTCAGGGCCTTACATGCACTTCCTGTGTGAAACTATACAGCGCAGAAGCTCATAGCTCCTTCTCTTTTCACTGCCTCAACTCCTCTGACTTTCCAGTAGACAGAGTTGGGCATTTCCTTTGATTTCCTCCCAGTTCAGTTGGCTGGTTTGGCTGTGACTCACAATCAGACTCCCCCTGTAGGTGCAAAAAGGCGCTGAACTCCAAACTACAATTCCCAGAGGCATTGGCCATACAGTACATAGGTGGCTGGCTCCACAATGAGAGTCCCAAGTTCTGATTTGCCAGCAGCAGGCTCCATTTCAAAGGTCCCCCCACACTGATTGGTCCAGTTCAGCAGTTCGAAACCAGAATGGAGGGCTAGGCAAACACAGTTCTGACTGCAAAGAAAAGCAGGTTAGACAAACTGTATTTTCATTATTACTCTAAATGATTTCTGGCAAACAGTTACATCTTTGAAAAATGCTCACTCTGCCCACTTAGCCAGGGCCTGTTTTAGGACGTTGGGGGCCTCCAGTAAACTCTATGATGGGGGCCTCACAGACAGGGCCGGGCCCCCCTTCCCTATAATCCTTCTACATAGAAGAACACAATTAATGCTGGATTATTGTAAATACATCAAAACCATTTACATTAGAGTAACTTTGAAGTAACTTCCTTAACTGCTCCACCAGGCCCCAGAGCTGCTTCAGCTACTGCACAATTTATCATAGTCTCAGACACAGTGACCTTAAGAACACTATATAAACTCCCCCCAAAAATCCTTACCTACTCCTCCAGCTGCTTCAGGCTCCAGCTACTGCATATAAAAACAGATTATATATTAAAATAAAAATTGCTTCCTTTACTGCTCGAAGTGCTCCAGCGGGTTGCTGCACAATTTGTCACTGTCCCAGACAGTCAGAGTTACTTGAAGAGCAAGCAACAGTAGAACTACTCGTTATTTATATGTGTGCCTATCTGTATCCCAGCAGAGGCTAAACAATTAATTCAGGTGATCCTATAGTCAGACAGACAGACACCTTATAAGCTCCTGTCCCATTATTACCTACCTAAAAAGGAAGCGAAGTCAAGCAATGCACTGGTCTCCCTAAATCCTCTTGGGGCTCCCACCGGGTTTCACTAAGCCACCTCTCCACTCTGTGTACTGGCGGCGGAGTGGCGGCCTGCACTGGCAAAGTGGCAGTGCCCAGTGAATTGCTGCTGCTGGCTGCCTTGCTTTGCTCTAATTTTCTTAAAAAAGGAAAAATAAATTATAGCTCTAGCAGCACTGGCAGTAGCAGGGCAGCAAATCTGTATTGGCAGGTAGGTGCCGGGTCTGGAAGGTCAATCTGACTGCGGCGGTGATGGTCCATATCTCTGCTCTCGCAAGTCAGGCTAGCGGCTGCAATCCTCTGATTCTCTCCGGAGCTCTGGAACTGATCCTCGGCTGTGATTCCAAGAGCGCCGGAGGGTCCATTTTTATGACGCCACTATGGACCTGAGGGGGGAACAGAAATGTTCAGGTCCCACTGGGAGGAGGTGTGATAACAGGAACAGACGGAGTGGGGCCTTGTGATTGTTTCCAACCACACCTCCTCCCACATCAGCATGTGTGGCACAATAGGGGGACATAGGGAAACAAAGCAAAGTTTAGTTCAGCAGAACATGGCGTGGACAGGACAGCATGGTTCAGCGTTCACCAGGGAAATTGGGTGGACGGCAGGCAGCATCATGAGACTAGGCAGCTGCAAGCAGAAATGTAACCTGGCGGGAGGCATCTCCGCAAGCAACATAGAGCCAGACTTGATACAGCCGAAAATTGACCGGGGTCGCAAAGGTAATTAATTAATCATGTATCTGCAAGTTTCTTGAATGTTTTGTTAGCTTTTGCTGACTGCTGGGGCCTGCTGCCAGACCTGCCGCTGCCCACTAAATCTGGGGGCCTCCCGAGGCTGCGGGGTTCACTTGTGCCTAACGCTGGCCCTGCACTTAGCGACGGCAGAAACAGAGCGATTTGGCAGCAGCTCAAGTGGGACACAAGCAGGGAAACACACAGTCCCCCCATAGAAACTAATTATGTCTGCAAGCAGACAGCTCTTAAAGAGACAGTACCAGAGGCTCTAAAAGCACTCACTGATAAACAGCTTAAACGCCAAACACCATTCAGGCTTGGAGCATTCAAGCAACCTCCTGGAAGACTTTTTGGGAACCCCCATTTACAGGGGGTTTACACCGACCCTGTGCACCACAGGAGTCCATGGTTCCTGAGGACACTCTGGCTGAATTGCAGAGTAATGGTGCTAAGCTCTTGGAGCACAGTGCTACTAAGGTTATCCCAGATGCCCTGGCCTCACATGGGTTTGTGTCTTGTTAATTTAACAAAATGGATGTGGGGCTGGCACCTCATTCTTGATCTGCACATTCTGAACAAGATCATTGACAGGTGAACATTTTGTATGGTTATGCTCAACCAGACCATATCACCACTGGAGCCAGTGGCTTAGTTTTATTCCCAGGATCTCCAAGGTGCCCTCTTTCAAATCATCATCTGTCACACAGGCAGTATCTCAGGTTCTAAGTGAGAGGCCTTCAGTAGAAGTTCATGGTCATGCTGTTTGGCTTGTCCTCTGCACCCGGGTGCTTACCAACTGCTTTTTGGTCGTGGCAGCCTACTTCAGGTGCAGGGAGTGCCAAGGTCTACCTGTACTTGGAGGAGTGACTCATCACTGGTGCTCCAAGAAGGCTGTGGAGTGGTCCAGAGATCTGGACCTCCAGACATTCCAGGAGCTGGGCCTCTTGGTCAACACAGTGAAGTCATAACTGGTTCCCAAGCAGGTGATTGGGTTCATTAGGGTAGAACTGGATTCCCTCTAAGCCAGGGCTTGCTTACCAGTGGACAGGGAGGAGGATGTGATGTCCTTTGCTTGATCATTTGGGGTTTGACAATTGCACCCAGCCTGGAAGTTCCTACGGCCATTGGGATTCCTTGCAGCCTTCACCTGCATGGTATATTGGGCCATTTGACATATGTGCCACCTCCAGTGGGAGCTGGGGCACCAGTGGTCTGAGTGCCACAATCACCTGTTTCAGCCAGTTCATGTAACGCAGCTGATGCGGGACATCGAGTGATAGCAGTGTCCTCAGAACCTTGCAGAGCAATCTGTGTCTGCCAAGAGTTGACCCTTACCTTGACCCCAGATGCATCTCTTGTGAGATGGGATCATTTGTCTGACCACTTAGCCTGCAGTTTCTGGTTGCCCAACAAGACCCGCCAGCACATCAACCTACTAGAGCTTCAGGCAGTGTAGTTGGCTTGGAGGAGTTTGCTCTGCTGCGTTAGGGTCATGTAGTGCAGGTTCAAACCAACAACACAATAACCATGTTCTGTCTGAATAAGCAAAGCAGACTACACTCCTTTCCATTGTATTGAGAGGCACTTGGCATTTAGTCCCAGTATGCAACTTGCAGGGGGGAGCTTGCAGTTCATGTATCAGGGAAAGAAAACCAGTGGATGGATGCTTTTAGCAGAGCTGGAGAGAGATCTCATGAGTTGTCATTCCACCAAGATGTGGTGACAGCTGTTCTCCTGGTGGGGCACTCCTCTGGTGGATCTATTTGCCTCCTGGGAGAACAGAAAACTGAGGCTTTTTTGTACTTTCCCCCTTTCAGACAGGACTACTGCATTGGGTTGACTTCTCCAGTGCCTGAATCCCTGGCCTTCTTAGTAAGCCTTTCCTCCCTTTCTGTTGATTCACTAGGTAGTACTCGTGGCACGCAACAACAGGGAAAACCTGTTTCTGATAGCTGCAAACAGGCCCAGACAGTTCAGATATCAAGATGTCCTTAGCCTCAGCAGTAGCTCCCCATGGCAGCACCCTCTTCACCAGACCTGCTGACAAGACAAGGGAGAATGGTCCGGCAGCTGGACCTTCAGTTCCCCACCTGTCAGCCTGGTACCCGAGCCACTAGAGTTTCAGCATTTGGGCCTTTCAGAAGACATCCTCCATGTCTTGGAGGCATCCTGTAAGGGATCTTCTCATAAAACATACTCATTTCAGTGGATGGGGTTTTAGTGCTGGTGTGCAGCACAGGATATTGGCCCTTTTCCTGTCCAGTGACATGAAACCATGACCACCTCTGGTCCCTTTCTCAATCGGGGTTAGCAGCCACGTCCCTTAAGGTGCACATGGACTCCATCTCTGATTGCCAGGCATAGGCCAGTAGGCTGATGAAGGCACAGGAAAAGGTAGTCAGACACTTTTTCAAAGGTCTGGACCATCTGTCCCCTCAGTGAGAGAGCCTTCACCACTATGGGACTTACTCCTGGTGCTTGCTAAGTTAATGGATACACCATTTAAATTGATGCAGAAGTGTGATTTGTCACATTTGTCATGGAAAACTCAGTTTTTGGTCGGCCACATGTGTGAGTAAGCTCCCGGTGCGCTCAGTGGAGTCTCTATATCTGTTTTTCCCACAAGAACAAGGTTGTTCTTCACCCCCAGGTGAAGATCCTGCCTAAAGTCATCTCAGTGTTCCACCTTAACCAGGTGTTATATCTCGCTCATCTACTTTCTGAAGCCTACCTTGGATACCAAGCATGCGCTCAGTACTCTGGATGTGCATTGGATGGTCCTCTACTACAGGGGTCTCGTGGCATGTGTTTGCAACAAGGCTCACCAGCTGTTTATTATCTATGCTGTGCAGACCAGCAGCTAAACAGGTGACTGGCCGATGGATGATTTCCTGCATTGATCTGTGCTGTAGGTTGGCTGGTAGGGAGCTGCCCAAGCGGTTAAAGGCTTTTTCCACCAGACACATTGCTGCCTCTGTTGCTGCTGCCAGGTAGATGCTGATGTAACCCCCCTACAAGTGGGGGTTCCCAAAAAGTCTTCCTTGAGCTTGCCTAAATGCTCACTGCCAGGCTGGTGTCCTGCGTTTTAGCAGTTTAAATGTGATTGCCAGAGACTGCCTGTATAGCCTCTGTGTACTGTCTCTTTAAGAGCTGCCTCGATTGCAGTCATAAGTAATCTGAGAGGGAGCTCTGTTGAAGGATGTAACTATTTGCTGAAAATCATTTAGAGTGATAATGATAATGTAGTTTGTCTAACCTGCCTTCTTTGCAGCAAGGACTGTTTTGTTTATCCCCACCATTTGGCCCGGGAGTATGAATTGAACCAATCAGTTCTGGCGGGACCTAAAATGGAGCCGGACTACAGGAGCTGACTGGAGTCAAAATCTGTAGGAATTGTAGTTTTAGACTTTTTGTGCCTTCTTGCACCTGAAGGGGGAGCCTTTGTTGTGACTGACAGGAGGATCAACCAACCGAACCTTTTGGATCTTGGGGAATTTCCCAGGCTGCTGCAGCGAGTTTCAGTTTTGAGCTGAGACGTGAAGAAGTGCCAGCTCAAGTGATTTTGAGCAGCAGTTTTGTGAAGTTTTACATGGGAAAACTGTGAAAGGGCTGAGTGCTGGCCTGCCTGTCTGCCTGCTGTCCCGAAGTGGAAAAATAGAGTTTATTTGGACTGAATCCGAGTTGTGAGGACTATTTTAGCCACTGGACTGTGGCCAGGCTTTAACCTGAAGAAGACTGAAGATTTGCTGAAAGCAATCGGCCTGTCAGGATTTCCAGCTGCTTTTGAATCCCCGGTTTGTGCAGAGACTTTGCGATCGTGACCGGAGAGCAGCTTGCCTGATACAGTAGAATTTCCTTACATGTAAATGTGCTGTGTATTGAAAGTGGGTCGTGATTTGGTTCCCCACTGTGTGAACTGTGTTCTGCTTGCTGGAAGCTTTATCCAGCCTAATCGGATTGAATCCGTGTTCATCTCAATTCGGCCTGGGCCATGCCATGCTGGCCCTGCCAGACTACCCCACTGCACAGAGGAAGCCACCGACGAGAGACCTGCCTGGGGATCAGCCCCCTGCTCCACGCTTGAACAGGAACGACGCCTTGGCGAATTGTGTGGGCCCTGCTTCTCCTGGCACTCCAGATTAACTGCCTGCTGTCTCGATTTTCGTCCAGCCTGTGTCCAGTCTTGGGTATTGTGAGTAACCATCACGGTAGCTCCCTGCAACAACAGCCTAATCTAAAAGTGTGTCATCTGATCGTCTTGTTGTTTTCTTTTCACGAACTGAGTCCTCCGGCTCCGGATTACAAATAGTGTGTGTTGCACATGTTGTTTTCTTCCATCACAGGGCCCCAACCAGCTGCAACATTCCTGGCTAGCCCACCATTCTCCATGTGGGTACCCAGAGTGTGTGACTGTTTATGGACCCTGAAGTGCATGCATAACTGTTTGACTGATAGAGCCTTTAACCAAATTAACCTGATTACGCCCCTCCCTTGTTCAAGCCCCTTAAATAAATCAGATCTAACTCTTTTTTGCGTTTACCCTGACTGTGGTTCCAATTTGTGCTCAAAGTACTGTACTGCTGTTATTTGCTGTGTATAACCTTGTTTTACAGGGGGTCCCGAAGGCCAGGCCAGAGGAAAGCCCTGGTTTTAAGTGCAAACAGTGTGGGTACTTGTGTGGTGTATCAGGGGTATTGTGAAAGTGATTGTGTGTATTGTTCTGGCCACTAGTAAGGAAAGGGGATTTACAGTGTCCCAGTGTGTGCCCAGATGTGACCGACCACCAACCCGACCTCCGGGTGGAGACACACGTTTCAGAACTCAGGCCCCTTAACCTGCTACTAGCCAAGCAGGCAGAGGTAGTAGCCCTTGGGATAGCGCCACCTAGGGCTTACACTGATCAAAGAGATTTGCAGAGCTGCTGCCTGGTCCATTATGCATACTTCAATATCCTACTACAGCATTGACATGCTCAGCTGTCATGATGCTGCCTTTGAGGCCTCAGTCCACCAGTCTCTGTTTGCCAGATAGTTGAGGTGTGTGCCTTGCCTCCTCTCAGAGGACTGCTAAGAGTTTGCCCGAGTGGGGACAGTGAACTGAATCTGAGTAGTCAGCAGTAGAGGTTACTTACCTGCAACTGCAGTTCTGCTACTAGTGTTAAGTTCACATCCACACTACCCAACCGACTTCCACTGGCGAGATGCACTTAGACTCCTGCTTCCAGCGTGCATGATGTGATGTCGCAAAGGCGGGGGGGGGGGGGAGAGAGAGACAGAGATGACACTACAGGTGGTGGGAGGAGCCAAAATTAAAAATATCCGGTGATTAAACATAGCCCAATTGAACTGCTTAAGTGTGGATGTGAACTAAATACCAGTACCAGAACGATGGTTGACATTGAGCATTTTAGACAGGATCATGGATAAACTAGAGTTCAAGTCTGAAGGTGCATCAGTGCTGTTACAGAAATGTAGACTTTGTTGGTTCCAGACAACTCTTGTTTCTTTTTCCCAGGGCTTATCATGCTTCTTGTAAACATATCCATTAAATCTGTAGAAAAAGGTTTGCTAAAGATTTTCCTGATTTCATGGGTGGGTTTATAATATCATAGCCAGTTCTATTACTTTGACTGTGATGTCACTAGCACAGACTTTTGAGGTCAGTTATGGACAAGCAGACTTTTGAGATTTCTGCTTTCCCCTTCCCATCCCACAGCAGTCTGCACCCTACCTCTGGCCGGGATAGTGCTTGCCTTCCCATCCCACAGCAGTCTGCACCCTACCTCTGGCCGGGATAGTGCTTGCCTTCCCATCCCACATCAGTCTGCACCCTACCTCTGGCCGGGATGGTGCTTGCCTTCCCATCCCACATCAGTCTGCACCCTACCTCTGGCCGGGATAGTGCTTGCCTTCACATCCAACAGCAGTTCTGCTCCTTGGGAGACTGCAGTGGCATACACAAATGGCAGTATGTCAAGTTGCCTGTTCCCTCTCTCTCTTCAGAAGCCAAGTGCCTCACCTCTGTTTGCTCTCAGCTCAGCCAAATGTAGTCTGGAAATCCCAAGGGCTCTCACATGAACCATAGCCTCCCAGGTGGCAGTTGATGTGCTGCATCACTGCACTGGTCAAAGCAGGGGGCTCAGTTCACAGTCACACCGACTGGCATAAAGTGGTCTTTGTGGTCACATGACATTGGCAGCTGGTGCTTTGCGACCAAACAGAGCCACGCTCTCTGGGGGTTGCAGCCCCTTTGCAAGTGCCCACAAGGGTTTTTACAGTCAGAAAAGGGATATGGGCCACCATTCCCAATAGATGGTGGCTACCACAGGCCTCAGTGCATGCAGCTAGGCCCCCCTTTTGAGATGTGGTATTGGGCACGTGCCAGGGTGTTAGCAGGTAAAGACTCCGTACTCCCATGTACACCTGGACCAGCACAATGCACTGTTCCACTGTTGGGGGGGGGGGGTCACATCATGTGACCAGGCTTTTTATGCCACTTTTGGGTGGTGGCACAATGGAGTTAGTGCAGAGGACCCCCCCATTTTCCTCTGTCCGCAGTACTGACTATCAGGCCTTAGATGTGCAAGCAGCGAACACTGTCATGTCATGCTAAACTGGACATAGTAGCAATTAGTGAGACGTGGTTTACCAGTAACCACACTTGGGAGACTTCAGTACCTGGCTATGTATTGTTCAGAAGAGACCGAGGTGCAAAAAGGGGGGGAGGAGTGGCCCTGTATGTTAATGAAAATATCAAAGCTACAGAAATTCAGAATACACATAAGGAGCCAGAAGAACTGTGGGTCACCCTGAAACAGGAAATGGGACAGCCATAAGAACTGGGGTTGTCTACAGGCCCCCAGACCAGAGGGAGGACATAGATACATTACTGTTAGAAGATATACAAAACATGACAGCTAAAGGGAGGTTCTGATAATGGGAGACTTCAACATGCCAGATACAGATTGGTCAATACCAGCAGGAACATCTGCCAGAACTAGACTCATAGTGGATTCCCTGCAGGGGGAGGGCCTCAAACAACTGGTACAGCAACCCACAAGAGACAGGGCTATCCTAGATCTAGTACTGACTAACAAAGAAGGGATCACAGATCTCCAGGTAGAAGGTCACCTGGGGGCCAGTGACCATCACATGGTATGGTTCAATTTGGCTACTACATCTAAATCATCCCATTCCAAGGCAAAAATATGGGACTTCAGAGGAGCTGACTTTGATAAGATGGCCAACAGAGTTAAGCTAGCCCTGGCAAAAGAAACACAGGTGAGAGGTACAGGCAAAGTGGGCAAGCATTAAGGATACAATACTTGAAGCAACATCCCATTGTGTTAGACAGAAAAGGAAGTGCAAAAGAAGAAGGAAACCACTTTGGTTCTCAAATACAGTAGCAGAAAAGGTCAGAGCCAAAAGGCTGGCCTTCAGAAAATATAAGGAACACAGCGGGATGAAGATAGGGAGGCATACCAAACTGCCCTAAGGGAAGCAGGTAAGGCAGTAAGGCAGGCAAAGTCCCAAACTGAGGAAACACTAGCACGAACAGTAAAAGAAGGTGACAAGACTTTCTATAGATACATTAGTGAAAGGAGGAAGTCAGAGGGGTATTGCTAAGCTTAATGGAGAAAAGGGAGCATGTGAGGAGGAGGACCCTGTAAAGGCATCTATCCTAAATAGATACTTTTGCTCAGTATTTACTGAAGAGAAGGTGAGGCAGGGCCCACAGCTCAGCATCATGGACACAGGGGAGGGAGGGTGAGCACTACTCCCTTCACAAAAGAAAGGGTCCTACAAGAGTCACTAAGCTCAGGGTGGATAAGGCAATGGGACCTGATGGCATACATCCCAGGGTACTTAAGGAGCTAAAGGAGGAACTAGCAGAGCCATTAGCAGAATTGTTTAGTGAGTCTCTGAGCACAGGAGAGGTCCCAGAAGACTGGAGAAGGTTCATGTGACCCACTCCACAAGAGTGGTAGCAGGGAGAGCGGAACTACAGACCGGTCAGTCTTACCTCAGTAGTGGGCAAGATTATGGAGGCACTCCTTAAGGAAAGGATAGTGCAACACCTGGAATCCATAGGGGCACAGGATCCAAGACAGCAAGGGTTTACAAAGGAAGGTCCTGTCAAACTAATCTCATAGATTTCTTTGACTGGGTAACCAGAGTGGTGAACCAAGGGGAGCAGTTGATGTCACCTACCTTGACTTCAGCAAAGCTTTTGACACTGTTCCACATAGAAGATTGATAAATAAGCTAGGTAGGCTCGGGTGGGTCAGAAGTTGGTCAACTGGGTGGCAAACTGGTTGACGGGCAGAAAACAGAGAGTGGGGTAAATGGTATACAGTCAGAAGAGATGCAAGTCACAAGTGGGGTACCTCAGGGATCAGTCCTGGGGCCAGTCCTATTCAACATCTTCATTAGTGACCTCGCAGATGGACTAGAGGGTAAGGCTTGTCTGTTTGCAGATGACACCAAGATCTGCAACAGAGTAGATGATCCAGATGGGGTGGGCAGAATGAGAAGAGATCTGGATAAACTAGCAGAATGGTCAGAAGAGTGGCAACTGGGATTTAATGCAAGAAGTGCAAAATCATGCACATAGGGAAGAGAAACCCTGAAGCCACTTATAGGCTGGGAGGGAGTTGCTAACAGTCACAAAGGAAGAAAGAGACTTGGGCATCATCATCACTGATGACCTAAAATCATCAAAGCAGACCTCTAAAGCAGTAGGTAAGGCTAGGGAGTGTTAGGGTGTATTAGTAGGGGTTTCACAAGTCGTAAGAGGAGGTAATAATCCTCTGTACAAGACATTGGTTAGGCCCCATCTGGAGTACTGCATGCAGTATTGAGGCCACACCACAAGGACATTAACTAAATTGAGGCAGTCCAGAGAAGGGCAACCAAAATGGTGCAGGGACTGCATCAGAAGACATATGAGGACAGATTAACAGAGCTCAATATGTATACCCTTGAGCAAAGGAGGGAGAGAGGTGATATGATCAAGGCATTCAAACACCTAAGGGCATAAACAAGGTGAAAGAGTCTAACATGTTTAAATATAAGAAAAATAGCAGGACAAGAGGACACAGCATGAGATTAGAGGAGGCCGATTAAGGGGAATGTGAGGAAATTCTTTTTTCACAGAAAGGTGGTAGATGCATGGAATGGCTTACCACAAGAAGTGGTGGCTATGAATACAGTGCAGGGCTTCAAACAGGCATGGGATAGGCATAAGGGAGCAATACAAATGACTATGAATAGATAGGTCACTGACAGAGCAAAGGCCGATGGCACATTTATAAGGTAGAAAAAGAAATGGGCAGACTGGATGGGCCTTGCGGTCCTTATCTGCCGTCAACTTCTATGTTTCTATGTTTCTATGATCAGCCTTGCTGATCATTGGCCTGTCACTGTTGAGTTTTCCGCAGCCTGAGCTGAATTGGACTCAACAGTGACACACCTCTGAAACCTGTTACTGCAACAGTGTCTGTTTGTTTTGCACAAACATAAAAGAAAAACAAGCATTTGTCAATGCAGAATATTTCCTTGCATGGTATATGCAAACTAAGTAAAAGAGAAACGAGCAGCAAGTTAACTGCAACGCCTGGAAATAATAGTGTGAAATGAATAACACGGTCGAAATGGAAACTTTTTGTTAGATGAAGAACAAGTATCGATGGTCGGCACTCGTCCCTCTTAAAAAGCAGGCACCATATTCAAATCATATAATACAAGTTTCGGGGTTAGGCAGACAGTAACCAAGACCCAAGAAGGAGAGGCATGTGATACATTTCTCGACCTTTCGTCACTCAGACTGAGTATACGGTCCCTCAGAATCATGGAAAGACAACAACATATGGGCCACATCATCACATCAGTGAAACAGTTCTTCACAACACACTAGTGTAGAACATGGTGCTTTTTCTTCTGATAAAGGGATACGGGTGGAATGTGGTTTCCCTTAATGCTAGGAGCCTTGGGAGGAAAACTGCAGCGTTACAGGTGCTCATGGCAGAGGGAAAGGTGGACATTGCAGCCATCACAGAAACATGGGCCACCCAATACAATGACTGGGACTTGTCTGTACCAGGGTACAGGTTATTTCATAGGGACAGGGTGATTGGGAAAGGAGGAGGTGTGGTACTATATGTGAAGGAAGACTGAAATGTGTAAGGGAGGAAGGGGAGGAGGGTAGTTTGGAGTCACTTTGGATGCAAATCCAGGATTCCAAGAATAGGATTCTTAGAATGGGAGTGGTGTACAGGCCACCATCTCAGACGGAGGAATCAGACAGAGAACTAGCAGGACAGATCAGGAGGACCTACGAGAAGGGTAGTGTGGTGATTGTGGGGGACTTCAACAGGCCAGGAGTGGACTGGAGTACCCCAACAACCAAGAACAGAAAGGAGCAGATACTGCTGGATGGCCTCCAGGACAGCTTCCTGTTGCAGATGGTCAGTGAACCAACCAGGTTAGGGAATACCCTTGACCTTGTGCTGGCAAATGGGGACTTTGTGAGAGAACTTACAGTGGAGGAACCGCTGTCGGGGAGTGACCACCACTCAGTATGGCTCACATTGGATATGGGAAAGGAAGGAATGGAATCTGGCACAAGAATGCTGGACTTCAGGAGGACCGACTTTGGGAGGATGGGGGAAGTGGTAAAAGGGTACCTGGCCAGAATTCAATCTAGTATGGCCACTAACCAGAGGTGGGAGCTCATAAAGCTGGGATAGTGGAGGCAGCGAGCCTGCTGCAAGGCCCAGAGCAAGAAGGCTGGGGCTAATAAGCCGAGCTGGTTGAGCAAGGAGGTCATGGAAAAGGCAAGGAGGAAAGAGCTGCCTTTAGGAAGTACAAGAAAACAGGGAGGGGAGGACAGGGAGGAGTACTTGATGGAATCAAAGGAGGTGACAAGGGCAGTAAGGGGAACCAAGGCATCTACGGAACTCAGGCTGGCACAAGGCATTAAGAAGGGGGAGAAAGACTTCTTTAGGTACATCAGGGAGAAAAGGAGCTGTAAGGACCACATAGTAAGGATTAGGAAGGAGGGGGTTGGATGGAAGTAGGGTGCGATATGGCAGAAGCACTAAATGAGTACTTCTGCTCAGTATTTACTAAAGAGAAGAAGGGGGTGACACCCAAGGGGAGAGAAATGGCAGAAACGGGGGGGAAGGGGTGACAGATGGGGAAATCATGGAGGGCAGAGTTCAGGAGGGTTTGAAGGCACTGAGGGTGGATATGGCGCCAGGCCCAGATGGCATCCACCCCAGGATACTGAAAGAACTGGCAGAGGTCCTTGCAGAACCTTTGGCAGACCTATATAATGCCTCACTACATTTGGGGTGTGTACCTCAGGACTGGAGGATGGCTCATGTGGCCCCAAGGATGAACCGGGAAACTACAGACCGGTGAGCCTCATATCCATCGTGGGTAAGCTAATGGAGACTATCCTGAAGGAGAGGCTGGTGGCCCTCCTAGAGGCCAAATGACTACAGGACAGCAGACAGCATGGCTTCATATGGGGCAGATCCTGCCAAACCAACCTGGTGGAGTTCTATGACTGGGTAACTAGGCAGCTGGACAGGGGCCATGCAGTGGATGTCCTGTATCTGGACTTCAGTAAGGCATTTGAATCAGTGCCGCATAGAAGGCTGGGAAGTAAGTTAGTAGGCACAGGGGCAGGTGCAAAGCTTGTGAGATGGGTGGGGAACTGGCTTCAGGGAAGGCAACAGAGGGTGGTGGTGGGTGGGGAGCTCTCACACCCAAGGGCAGTGACGAGCGGTGTTCCACAGGCTTGGTGTTGAGGCCAGTGTTGTTTGGGATATTCATTGCAGACATATCATTGGACATCACGAGCAAGATCAGTCTGTTTGCTGATCATACCAAGGTAGAAGCGGTGGTGGATGACCTAGGGGGATGGCAGGGGTTGCAGGATGATCTGGCAATGCTTGAAACCTGGTCAGACACCTGGCAACTGGGGTTTAATGCCAAAAAGTGCAAGGTGCTGCATTTTGGGATGAAGAACCCAAGGAGGAGTTACCAGCTGGGGGGAGTGCAGCTAGCCCAGACAGAGGAGGAGAAGGATCTGGGGGTGCTCATTCCAGGGTCAATGAACAACTCGGCACAATGTAGGAAGGCAGCTGCAAAGGCCAACAAAATGCTTGGTTGTATTGCAAGGGGTATATCCTCAAGGAGCGAGGAGGTGATTCTGCCACTGTACAGGTCATTAGTTAGACCGCACCTGGAGTACTGCGTGCAGTACTGGTGCCCGTATCTGAAGAAGGACATTAAGTTACTGAAGTGGGTGCAGCGCAGGGCGACAGAGATGATCAAGGGGCTGGGGGACATATCATATGAGAGGAGGCTGAGGGAGTTGAACATGTACTCACTGGGGCAGAGGAGGGACGGGGGGACATGATTGAAACCTTTAAGTACATGAAAGGAATAAACAAGACAGGTACAGAGGGGCTGTTCAAAGTAAGGGAGGGGAGGGACACCAGGGATCATGATATGAGACTAGAGGGAGGAAGGTTCAGGAGAGAGAAGAGGAGACACTTTTTTACAGAGAGGGTGGTGGCTGGGTGGAATGCGTTACCTGTAGAAGTGATATCCAGTAGAACAGTGGACTCCTTCAAAAGGGGATGGGACAGGACAAGGGGGAGGGGGAAGGTCAATGAAGGGGAAGGGTGGAATGGGGGGGCAGCTGCAGAATAAGGGGTGCTAACTGCACATTCGAGCAGACTTGATAGACCTCTAGGCCTTTATCTGGTGGCAAATTTCGTATGTTCGTATAAAGTTTGCCCTCAAAAATTCACAGAAGCACTGTATGAGGGACAGCGCCTCTGGCAACAAGCTTCTTATCCATGATAAGGCCTAGTGGACAATCCCATCTCAGTGTTAAAGTAACAGTTGTCCCTGTCTGACACAGCATTACCATTTGTTCTGATTTCCTCAGGACAAGCCTGGTTTGGGTGGTTGTGTTCTGCCAAAAACAAAGAAAAATGCTACTTCAATACTAGGAAAAAATATTTTTTTTCCTCTTGAAGTTGCAGAAAACTAGAATACCTTAACTAAAATACCTTAAATGACAGATAACAATATGAACAAAAAAACTACAAGTAGTCTTAGTTTTTCATTATTTACATAAAAACATAGAATCTATCAGCAGATAAGGACCATACGGCCCACTTAGTCTGCCCGTTTTCCTTCTTACTGCTGCAGCCGCAGATCCAATTTGATATGCGTCTCTCCTGCTCTGCACATCTCCGGGGTACCCTTATGTCTATCCCATGCACCCTTGAACCCCTGTATTGTTTTCACATCCACCACTTCTGCTGGAAGGCTGTTCCATGGCTCTACCACCCTCTTAGTGAAAATGTACTTCCTAACATTACTCCTGAGCCTTCCACCCTTCAGCCTCATATCATGCCCCCTTGTTCTTATTATGCTATATTGTATTTAGAGAAAAGAAGTCTGTTGTAACTATCACACTTGGGCTTCTTAAAATGTGGTAACTCTAGTCTGACTTCTTACTAATACTGATGGGGGCAGTGAGATGCCAGATGTGCATCAAGTTGACCTATGGCTTACTGTCGCCTTTCCTGTAGTTTTTAGATCAATCAAAGTAGTTTAGTTACAGGTTTCCAAAAATGTTATTTGTAGACTCACCTCCCTTTTCCTGTCACCTGAGGAGGCTGCGTTCCATATGATTCTCACCATCTGGTTGCCTCTTGTCCGCAGCACTGGCCAGTGGGTCACCAGTCCAGAGGGGATTGCAAAAAGAAGGCAAAGCTTTCGATGTGACTTGTTTTTTTCTCGTTCTTTCTTCCTCTCCAGTCTTTAGTGATTTGATTAGACAAGACAGCAGTGACGGGGTTGAACAAGGCTGCCTCTTCTCGACCCAACTGCGAAATTTCCAAACAGCTGCAGCAGCTGGAAGGAGTTTCCTTATTGCTGCTGGCAGACTGTGATCCTTCATCTGTCCAAGGATTTGATTATCAAACTTCTGCAGATTGAGCATGATCATTCCTTTTTTTTCTTTTTATTTATTATGCTTTTTGCCATCTTACTGCCTGCCATCCGCTCGTACCCCTCACCTGCCTTGCATCCCTGATTGCCATACTCCCACTGATACCCCCTGACTTACACCTCAGGGTGGGGCCACCACTTTGATCCAGACCCTCTATGCTGGAGGAAGGTGTCAGCAACTACCAACATTACCTCCCTAGATTGCACCCCCCCCAAGGTGGGGTTCAGGACTGGTCGTCACAGTGGAGCCGAGATAGGTCCGCAGAGAGGTGAGGAGCAATGAAGGCCAGGTGGGTGAGCTTCATTATGGCGGCTGGCAAGATTTTTACCATGGTTAACAGGTGGGAATGTGCAGTGACGTCCAGCGTCTGCCCCACCCCTCTTGTTTCAAGGCACCGGGCGCATGTGGATTCCCCAGCCTCCGCCAGGAGTCCCTCGAGTGTTGGGCACACAACCTCTCCCTCCCCCCCCCGGAGAAGAAGAGCAAGTCCATAGGATGCTTGATCCTTCTCCCCCTGGCCGGCTCTCTGGTTCCCTGGGTCCATTCCCGAACCTGGGTCGCCGGCATCGCGAGCGGAAATCCAACTGCTGCGCTGGCGGGCTGGCGAGCATGATCATTCCTACGACATGACTACAGCTGACCTTTTCTACAGGGTGAACTCCCATGTCAGCTTACAAAAAGTGAATGAGAATGAATTAACTCTGCCTTGACCATCCCCCTTTGTGCCAATCAGCTCCTACTATGCAAAGCCATATCCCCACCCATGATTTCACTAGCTCCACCCCTTGTCTTTTAGAATCAATGACCTGCAGTGAAGTCAGTAGCCTCATCCCATTGCCTATTAGAGAGAAGCCTGCTCGCTCCTTAATCTGTTGTGTTGGGTGGGTAGGCTCCTACTATCCCATGGCATATGTATGTGTTTCTCCTCCTGCTTTTGCGTGACACTAGCCGGGGGGGGGGGGGTAGTTGTTACCTTGCCACCCGAAGGTCACTGTAGTCAGAGGCAGCTATGGTCTGAATGTGCAGAGTACGTGGCGCCCTATTCGTCCCGCTTGTACAGCTCCTAATGTCCTGTGGCCTATTGAGGCATTTATTCCCATTCTTTTGCATGACACTGGCCAGCATGGTTCAGAAGTGGGGAGTCTTACAACACAGCACGGAGTGGGAACACAAAAAACAGGAGGAGTAGCATGTGGCGACCTGAGTCACAGAGTGAGTGGCAGACACATAGAGAGAGGCACAGAGAGGATCAGTGGCTGCGAAGGAGATGGGGAACCGGAATTCACAGGACAATTTCTAGCAATAATGCACCAGCAATCGGGACATTTCAGCCGACCAATAAGAGGCGATGGTTTGTTTCACTGTAGTTAGTATAAATAATAGGTTCCCAGTTGTAGCTTGGCTCCCAGTACCTCCAAGGCAGTGCTGTGAACATGTAGATATTCAACAGTAGGTGTTTGTAAGGCAAAGAAGGATGAGTGCTGTGGCTGAAGTTCACATCACTGACGGACATCCTCTCAGCAAGACTGGCACTCTGTGTTGCGAGTGGTGTGGCTGAAGTACACCTCGGTGACAGACATCTTGCTGGCAAGACCGGCAGTCTCGACCTGACCAGGAGCCATGTTACAAAGTAATAAAGCAGCTCAGCTGCTTGCTGGCCAGCTTTATGCAAATGAAAATACTGAAGCGCTCTCTCATTGGAGCGCTTCAGTGCTTTCAAGTACACAAAGTTTACGTCCATGAAACTGTGACCACCATCTTACCCTGCTTGCATGGTCATTGGCCTGTCAGAGGCAAGACCAATTTAGAGTGCTCTGCATTGGGGTAGTCCGTGATACACCTCTGAAATGCTGTTCTCTAAAGCAAAGCAAAATGTTTCTTGCACACACACAAGGAAACATAAACATAGTAAGGAGCCACACAAGCCCGAGCCAGGGAGCACTGCACACAGGGGTGTAGCAAAAAATGTCTATTTTGTACACACACTCTCCAACTGCAGAATCCTTTAAGAAAATTGTACATATTATCTCCAAATGCTGCCCCTATTACAAATTAATCAGATTTTTGTCAGATGACTCTAATCTCTAAACAGGTCGTACACATATCTACCTCCTAAACAAGCCTACACTAACTCAAATACACACATTAGAATGATAATGTTAACAAAAGGGCATTTGGCTGGGACAAGCACTCAACAAATATGTACAGTGAGTATGCCTGCCTACACCCTTGCTGCACAGTAAAGTGAGCGACAGTGAATCAAAAGGGACAGTAGAAATAAAAACATACTGGGGAAGCATCAAATAAACACAGAAATTCCACAGCAACTGTGTCACTCACCACAAGGTAGCCATACATTTCCTTCAGCACGTTGGGGAGGACTGTGACTGTGGTGGGAATCACCTTGAATTGAGACAGAACTCAGCCTGCCTCATGGCAAGGAACAACCACCTATGTTTGGGCACAAACAACAGGTAGGAAGTGGCTAACCCTATGTGGCAGCCATCTTGCAAGGGATGTTCTGTAGGAAATCTCATAGCATTATTCAGATTTCCGTCAGCCATCTTTGCTACAGGCACCAGCTTCTTCAAAAAGGCTTCATTCCATAGGAAGCAGTGGAGGCCGTCCAAGGACTGGGGTTGGCATTGTTTATTTAAGACATTGCATAATGGACCTTGCTTACAGATATTTGTACTTTGTCCATTACAAACGATTCTTCACAGCAGTCTATCTACTCCACAGTGTCCTATCCTCTACATGATGGCAGCTCTGTCTCATCCTTACATAGAAACATAGAAACATAGACTTTGACGGCAGATAAGGACCGCTAGGCCCATCTAGTCTGCCCATTTCCCTAACTACAGGATAGGCCGCAGATCCTAGTTAACCAACAGCCTATATCTTCCTGCACCCCACAAGAATTGCCTTATGTCTGTCCCATGCATTCTTGAATTCTCCCACAGTTTTAGACCCCACAACTTCCTCAGGAAGGCTGTTCCATGCATCCACTACCCTCTCTGTGAAATAATACTTCCTCACATTGCCCCTGAACCGCCCTCCTTCTATCTTTAAATTGTGTCCCCTTGTTCTTGCAAGTCTCTTTTTCTGAAAGATGCTACCCTCTTGGACTTTGTTGATTCCCTTGAGGTACTTGAAGTTTCTATCATGTCCCCCCCTCTCCCTTCTTTCCTCAAGGGTATACATATTAAGCTCCTTTAGTCTCTCCTCATACGGCTTCTCTTGCAGACCCTGCACCATTTTAGTTGCCCTCCTCTGGACTGCCTCTATCCTGTCTATGTCCTTGCGGAGATGGGGTCTCCAGAACTGAATTCCAGATGGGGTCTCACCGACTGTCTGTACAGAGGGATAACAACTTCCTGTTTTCTGCTGCTGATGCCTCTTCCTATACATCCCAGTATACCCCCGGCCCTCCCTACTGCCTTCTCACATTGCTTGCTAACCTTAAGGTCATCTGATATGATTACCCCCAGGTCCCTTTCCTGTTTTGTTGTTGTTACTACCTCCCCACCCATTGTGTATTTTTCCCTGGGTTCTTGTTTCCCAGGTGCATTATTTTGCACTTTTTTGCATTGAATCCTAGCTGCCATACGTCTGACCATTCCTCCAACCTTGCCAAGTCCCTTTTCATCCTTTCCACGCCTCCTTGTGTATCAACCCTGTTGCAGATCTTTGTGTCATCTGCAAAAAGGCATACTTTTCCTTCCAGTCCCTCTGCAATGTCACTGATGAAGACATTAAAAAGGACTGGACCCAATACTGAACCCTGTGGTACCCCACTAGTAACTGCCCTTTCTTCAGAGTGGACTCCATTTACAATTACCTTCTGTGTCCTGTTGTCCAGCCAATGTTTTGCTAGGCTACCACCCTGGGACCCACTCCCAGGCTGGTTAATTTGACTAATAATCTTTTGTGTGGGACTCTGTCAAATGCCTTGCTAAAGTCTAGGTAGGCCATGTCCACAGCCCCTCCCTGGTCTACTACTTTGGTCACCCAGTCAAAGAAATCTATTAGATTAGGTCTGACATGACCTTCCGCTGTGAACCCATGCTGCCTTGGATCCTGTGCTCCACTGACCTCTAGGTACTCAACTATTCTTTCCTTCAGAAGTGACTCCATCATTTTCCCTACCACAGAGGTCAGACTGACAGGTCTGTAGTTTCCTGCCTCTGTCTTGGTCCCACTTTTGTGAAGGGGAATCACATCCGCCTTCCTCCAGTCCTCGGGTACCACACATATCCTCCCATGATTTATTAAAAGAGTAGCAAGTGGTTTCACTAGTTCCTTCCTTAATTCTTTAGAATTCTGGGGTGAATTCCATCAGGACCCATTGCTTTGTCCACCTTCAGTTTTAGGAGTTCTTGCTGAAACCCTTTCTTCTGTGAAAGGACTGGGATCGAACCCCCTTATCAAGAGTGCTTCTGTTAATTGGATTAGGCACTTCCCCCTCCTCTTTTGTGAATACTGAGCAGAAATATTCGTTCAGTAATCCTGCTTTTTCACTGTCCCCCTCTGCCCACCCACCGTTCATTCTATTCAGCCTCACTATCCCTCCCTTTGTCTTTCTACGCTCGCTGATGTACCTATAAAAGGTTTTATCCCCCTTCTTAACTGAGTTGGCTACCTTTTCCTCAGTTTGGGCCTTTGCTATTCTGACTTCCCTCCCTGCTTCTTTCTGCCTTAACTGGTACAGCTCTCTGTCCTGCTCCTTCTGTGTTTCCTTATACTTCCGGAATGCTATCTTTTTCTTCCTGACTTTCACAGCCACCTACAGCCTCTCTTCTGTCAAGCAAAGCTCTCTCACGATGACCGTGTCTGACGGAAGAGAAATATGAGCACAGGAGCGTCCAGAGTAACACCTTCACCCACCTCCAGGGCATGGAACTGCAAACTGGAAACCCTCCTGCAGGACATCTAGTCCTCCATTTCAATACAGGGAGCATCAGCGATGCAATCCATTCATGATGACCTTGCCTACATTAAGACCATTTCATCATATTCCATAGTGCACACAGCCTGCAATCAGCATTGTCTCAGCCTTGCCTCACGAAGATCCTGTCAACTGGCTGAGGCAGTTCCAAGCCTGGGTCACCCTCAGTGGTTGGACTGACTCCCTACTTACCACCAATGCCTTATGCTTGCTTCTGAGAGGGACTGCCATTCATGGTTCAACGCAGATCCAGAAAAAGTTATAGGAAATACTGCCACCCTGCATGCAACTTTCAGAGGTCACTTCATCCAAGTGCACCCACCCTGGTTAATTGAACAACAGCTGTGGAAATGCACCATATAGCCCTCTGAATCTCTTGAAACCTTTATTGTGGACAATGAGACATGTCGTAAATATCTGCAGAAAACAGAGAAGGATCAAATCACAGCCTTCATCTTTGCGTGGTCCAACAGAAGCTGACAACCTGGATGGACACTATTCAAGCTGATTGACTTGCTCAGGAATCCATAACCATGTTCCCACCAGGCCACCAGCATGCAAGGACCTCAAGCATCACAAATGGCTGCACTCGCAACTTACATCCAGCAGCAACAAGCAATGACAGACAAGCTCATCACATCCATCAATAATTTACAGTTCTGCTCAGCTTCTTCCTCAGCTGCTTGTGTCAAAGCCCTGCAGCCAACTTGATTGCCACTTGCTCAGCCACCGCCTTCTCGAGAGCCTATCGTCTGCCAGTGGTGTGGAATCAGTGGACACACTGTGCAGTTTGCAGAGAGCTGAAGCATGAAAATAGGAATAACAGGGACAGTACAGTGAGAGATGGGCATGGCAGACCTGAAGAGATGGTAAGGACCCTAGTGGCGGGCCTACACCAAAATGCCACATTAATCACTGTTTTCCCAGACTAGGGGATTTGCCTTGAAGCACAGGGGCTAGTGCAGTTGCAGCTAGTCCCTGTCAGGCTAGTTAATTCTTGATTTCTTCCATGTAGGCCTCTGGTGTCAGCTGATACAAGTGCTGCTCTCTCTGGTTCCAGACAGGCCTCTCTTAACATCTGTCATTCGGAAGGTGATCCTTGGTTGTACACAGGCTTCCTCAGTACGTGAAAATGCAATCCTACCTGCCCAACACACCTTGTCCTACTAATTAGTCTTTAGTGTGCGGCTGTGATACTGACTGGGCTACCTCCCAGACTAGATATGGTCACAGTTTGGCAGTCTCTGGCTGCAGCACAGGAACGTCTCTTAATCAGTTGCTGCAACATTCAGGTTTAGTTTGTGTTGAGCTAACACACCATTACCTCCTTTTCTCAGTGGGAGCTCTGCTTCCTACTTGGTTTTGCTTTGTTGCTGGCAAATACATGATCTGTCTGTGCAGCAGGGCAGCTTCAGCTGTCACTCTCAACAGCACACAGGCACTTCTCCCACCAGTATCCCACACAGTTCTGAAATATTGCTGGAACAGCCCCTGCTATTCACAGAGCAATTACATCTCTGGATAGGCTGTTTGGAGCTGTCAAACAAAGTTACCAGGCCTGGAGGCCTGTCACTTGATAGGTGATTGGAAGCTGCAGAGGCACCTGAATTACTTGTCCTCTTCAAGTGCACAAGCCTTTGAGGCTCTCTTCACAGGCATTCTGACCTTGATTGGTTGGACAGTCACCTTCTGACGCCATTATCATGCCACTTGGGTCAGAAGTATGGCTGCCAGATTTGTAGTCCAAAGGCAGTCTTTCCACAGTGTCCATATTCAGACATGGTTTGGCAGTTTTAACTATGTTTTACAACCCAAAGCATTCCTGCGTTGTGTTTTCTTGTCCAGTATGGTTGGGGCAGTAGTTACAGGATTCCCAGTTCAGTCAGGACCACTGCGCCAATGACTCCGCCATTGCGAGATGGCATTTTTTGATGTGTGGGACTACAGTTTTCCACCAATTTTCTAATCAGAGCCAGTCCTCTTATCACTACATGTAGTCCCTACATGTAACCTCTCTGTGCTTAACCTCTGCATTATCTCAGTTTCTCTATCTGTCTCTGTCCACTTTGAATCTCTTCGTGCACCTAATAGAAGCAGTATCACCTCCCCTCTCCTTCCCATAACCCTTCATTTAATCAAACCTAAACTAACCTGCAGTATCTTATTATGAGAAAGCCTTCTTTGTCTTAAAATAAGCCTGACGAGGGTTGGAGCTACAGTTTTTTCAGGGGGTACACGTTTTTTCAAGGCAGTAGCACTTTCCCCCAAAAGTATGAAAGATGCCCTTTTAAAGTGCAGATTAAGCTAAAACAGCTACAGTTTTCTGGCCTTAGTGGGTAGCGGTTGCTAGTTCATTACATAACTGGATCTGCTAGTGAACTACATATACTTTTGGCAGTCATTGAGTACCTGCTCGCTGGACTCTGTTCTCAAAAGATTTTTAGGGTGGGAGAAACTCTTCGGTGATTGGATCCCACTGTATCTTTCCAGTATCAAAACAGTTACATATTGTTTGCTTGGCTTTTATAAGTAGGGTATGCCCATAGACACTGGAGTTTGCTGATGAATCGGTTGCAGTGGATTGTTGGCATGTCTTGCTTATTTCTTAGAGATGCAATACAAAATAATTGAATACTTAATTAATAATACATTATTCATACCTTTGTAGTTAAAAGTATCAAATCAAAATGTACAGACTGGTAGTTACTTTGAGCAGCTGTTTCTTGTACTGAGACTATTACAGGATTCTATTGATTTTGGGAGAAAACACATACATTTGTTACTGGAGATGGGGAGGCAGGATTGATAGGTTAGATAAAATGGAAATCCATTCAATAAAATTTAAAGAGCAGCTGATGTGATTTTCAGTCTTGGCAGGCAACTCATACTAAGGAGCTGCCTGCACAAGGAGCTAATTTAGCCTGCAGTGGAATTTTGTTTTGTGCAGTAAACCAGCTACTTACATTTGTATGCCTAGTCCGAATATGAGCTGAGCGGCCACTGTGCACTGCAGCCCCTGCCCTAAAAATAGCACTTTGATGACCTGCAGTAGGGGACAGGGCTGCAGGCACGCTATGTACAGAATAATGAAATCGGGAGAAGGGGACCCTCTAAACATTCAGTCTTTTTGCTTCCACTTATACATAACCACCCTATACATGTATAAGAGCAAACAAAGAAACTTAATGCTTTGAGGGCTCCCTCCCCGATTTCATTATTCTATATATAACCCGCCTGCAACCTTGTCCCCTACTGCATGTCATCAGAATGCACTTTTTAGGGGTGGGACTGCAGCACTTGGTGACAGCTCAGCTTGTACACAGATGTTATGAGCCAGGCATACAAATGTAAGTAGTTGTTTAATTACTGCACAAAAAAATTCTGTTGTGGGCTAAACTAGCTCCTTGCGAAGGCAGCTCCTTAGTATGGGTTGCCTGTCCAGAATGTGTCAGTTGCTGTTTTAGGCATGCAGTGTTTGTATACTGTTTAAAACCTTACTAGTAATTCTGAACAAATTACTTACATAGGTACATAGGCAGTGTCGGCAGTTAAAGGCCTATGGCCCACCTGGTCTGCCCATTTGAGTTTGTAACTTCAGTTTATGTTTTCCTAGAACTCTGTTGCCCCTTACCCCTGACCTCCAGAATTCCTTTGTGTCTTTCCCATGCATTCTTAAATCTCGTGATTGTTTTAGCCCCCACCACTTCCTCAGGCAGGGTGTTCCACTTGTCCACCACCCGTTCTGTGAAGAAATTCTTCCTCACATTTCATCTGAATCGTCCTCCCTCCAACTTTAGCCCTTGCCCTCTAGTCCTGGAACATCTTTTTCGCTTAAAAATAGTGTATTCTTGCACCCTGTTCCTCCCTGTAAGATACTTGTATGTCTCTATCATGTCCCCTCTCTTCCTCCTCTCCTCCAGGGAGTATATATTCAGTTCCTTCAACCTGTTCTCATAGGACTTGTGATGCAATGCATGTACCATCTTTGTTGCTCTCCTCTGAACCTTCTCTACCCTGTCTATGTCCTTACATAAGCAAGGTCTCCAGAACTGTACACTGTACTCCAGGTGGGGCCTCACTAGTGTCTTGTATAGTGGAATCATAACCTCCCTTTTGCTGCCTATGCATCCAAGCATCATATTTGCTTTACCTGCTGCCTTGTCACACTGTTTTCCTACCTTGAGGTCATCAGAGATGATAACCCCAAGATCCCTTTCCTGCTTGGTGCATGCTATATCCACACCCCCCAACTAATATATTGTGCCAGGGTTTTTGTGCCCCATATGCATTATCTTGCACTTCTTTGCATTGAACTTCAACTGCCAAACCCCTGACCATTCTTCAAGTTTCTGCAGGTCCCTTCTCATTCTGTCTACACCCTCTGGTGTGTCTGCTCTGTTACAGAGCTTTGTGTCATCAGCGAACAGTGAAATTCTGCCTTTTAGGTGCTGTGCAATGTCACTGATGAAGATGTTGAATTGGACCGGTCCCAGCACTGATCCCTGTGGTACCCCACTGGTCACTCTTCCCTCTGTAGAGTGGCAGCCATTTACCACCATCCTCTGTGTCCTGCCGTCCAGCCAGTTACCTACCCACCACACTACGTTCCTGCCCACACCCATATTCCCTAGTTTGTGTAATAGTCTTCTATGTGGCACAGTGTCAAAGGCCTTGCTGAAGTCCAGATAGGCCATGTCCACTGCCCTCCCTGATCCACCTCCCTAGTCACCCAGTCAGAAAATTCAACGAGGTTGGTCTGACATGACCTCTCCCTGGTGAAACCATGCAGCCTTGGATCCTGCAGTCCACTGACAACCAGATGTTCCACCAATCTCTCCTTCAGTAGTGCTTCCATGATCTTCCCCACTACCGAGGTGAGGCTGACTGGTCTGTAGTTCCCCACTTCCTCTTTGTTCCCACTTTTGTGTAAGGGGACTACATCTGCTGTTCTCCAGTCTTTGGGTACCTCCCCTGTTTCCATTGATCAGCTAAACAGGATAGCAAAAGGTTCAGCCACCACCTCTCTGAGTTCTTTAAGGACCCTGAGGTGCACCCCATCTGGCCCCATTGCTTTATCAACTCTTATTACTTCCAGTTCCTTCAGGACCCTTTCTCGTGTAAAGGGACTTGTGTCCATTTCAGCACCATTCTCACCCCTTGTACCCCTTCAGACCCAGTACCCTCCTCTTCCTCAGTAAAGACTGAGCAGAAATACCTGTTCAGTATGTCAGCTTTACTGTTGTCATCCTCCATGCGGCCCCTATCCTCCCCTTCAGTTTCACTATCCCTCCCTTTGCCTTTCTTTTTTCACTTATGTACCTATAAAAGGTTTTGTCCCCTCTACCCACTGATTTTGCAATGTGCTCTTCAGTCTGAGGTTTGGCTTCCCTTACTGACCTCCCTACCTCCCTTTGCTTCTCCTGGTACTTCTCCCTATCCCCTTCTGCGTGTGTCTTTTTGTATTGCCTGAATGCAATCTTTTTGGCTTTCACTTTCTTTGCCACCTCTTTGGAAAACCATAATGGCCTCCTCTTCCTTTTCTTCTTGCTAACCTGTTTAATGCATAATTCTGTTGCTCTTGTAATCCCCTTTTTAAATACTGCCCACTGTTCCTTAACCCCTGATTCCTGTCCCATTCCCCTTAATGCCTCTTTCAAGTATCTCCCAATTTTCCCAAAGTCTGCCCCCCTAAAATCCAGGATACATGTTTTTGTGTGGTTTGGTTCTGCTCCTTCTGTGATTTCAAACCACAATGACTGGTGGTCACCGTTCTCCAGGTGCTTCCCCACTGTTACCCCCATCACACTGTCCCTGTTTGTGAGCACAAGGTCCAGTATTGCCTTCTGCCGAGTTGATTCCATGACCAGTTGCTTGAGGAAGGCATCCTGAAGGGAGTCCAGGATAAATCTGCTCCTAGTTGATGCTGCTGCTGGGATGCTCCAGTCCACGTCTGGAATATTGAAGTCTCCATCCAGTACTACCTCACCCTTGTCTGCCACCCTTTGGATGGCTAGCATCAGCTCCCTAACTGTTTCTTCCTCCTGGGCTGGTGGTCTGTAGACCACACCTGTGCAGATGGATGGCCCCATTTTCCTTTCCAGCTTAACCCACAGTATCCCTTCCCCATTTTGTTCCTCCTGGATCTCTGTGGCCCTTATGTCATTTTTCATATACAGTGCCACTCCTCCTCCCTTCCTACCTGCCCGGTCTCTTCTGAATATGTTGTAGCCAGAAATGGCCATCTCCCAGTCATGGTTATCATTACTCCAGGTTTCTGTGATGGCCACAATGTCCAGGTCTGACTGCACCATGATAGCCTCCAGATCTTCCATCTTGTTGCTAAGGCTCCTGGCATTGGCACACATGGCTTTCCATGATTTGACTTCCCTAGACTGTTTAGCTGTTCTACTCCAGCCCCTTCCCTGGTTGTCCTTTATTCCTGGTTCTCCTTGCTGTCTGCCCTTCTGCTGAGTTTTGCCCCTTTTCTGCCTATCCACCTCTTGGGTGCTAATCTCCATCTGTTGCACACTGCTTTGTTGAGATATCCACTCCTCCGGTTCACTGGTTCCACTGCTAGCTGTAGGGGGTGAGCAAGTAGGTACCCTCCTTGTTGGCCTGCCACCCCCATTGGCTAGTTTAAATGCTTGTCAATGTAGCATTTAAACTTATCATTGAGTGCTTGGATTCCCCTCCAGGATGGATGCAGGCCATCAGGCTTGAACAAACCTCTATCTCTCCAGGTGAGTCCCCAGTCACCACTGAATCCAAACCCTTCCTCACAGCACCAGTTCTTCAACCATGAGTTAAAGTTCCTTGTGCATGCACCCCTATGCTCTCCCATGCCTCTCGCAGGTAGTACTTCTGAGAAGGTGACAGAAGTAGCTACTTGCTTGAGACCCTCCCAATTTCCTAAACTCTTCCTGAACTTCCTTTGGCTCCCCATTTGCCAGGTCATTAGTACCTAGGTGGATAATGGCATTCAGCTCACCCTTCCGTCTTGCCTTCCCAGTGATCCCCAGGATCTTCCTTCCATCCCTCCATGCTGGAGCACCTGGTAAGCACCTCACCTCCCGGTCCTCCCCTCCGTCTCCTGTGTTCCTAGCTGGATCCCTCTTATGATGGTGTCCCCCCACCAGGATTCACATCCTCCTCCTCAGGGGTCCACTGCTCTCCCCGCTGAGGTCACCTCCTTGGCTAATCTCCACATCCTTTCCTTCCACTTCTCTGGGTACCTCTATTTGGTTGCCCCCATTTGCCAGTGTGGCATATGAGTTTTTGAGTGGAATAGGATCTGGGATGTGCCTCTGCCTGACCGTCTTAACCCGCCCTGAGCCCACTGTCATCCAAGTGCTCCTTGTTCTCGGCATCCTTTGAGGCAGTTGCATTGGACTGGGTGGTCTCTGGATAGGGGTGATGGTACTCCTGACCCAGTTTACTTCCACTCTGAGTCTGGCTACCTCATCCCTCATACTTACAGTATCTGAACTGATGATTTATAATCAAAAACTGCCTATTGGCAAAACTGAACCAAAACCAAATTGCCTGTTGGCACCCTTTGCAATGTTGCATCTCTTTATTCTTTACTTTATAGTTACTGTTGAGAATTCTTATCATGACTGTGGAGCTGCAGCAGATGTTATAGGTATCATGGCATTGAATACTGTACAATGGCTTTTTTCAGCTGGAGACATGAGTTTGAATCTCGACTCAGGTTACGGCACAATGAAATTATTTTGGAGTTTCAGCTCCTAGCAAATATATTCCACGTAGAACTCAATTTATTTGGTAGTTTTATAGAGAAAGCAGAATGAAGGAGCTTAGAGAGTAAAGTAACGATTCACACAAGGGAGCTAGTGTGTCCAAGCCAGACTCTGGAGGTCACTGATTACCTCCTTTCTCCCAGCCATACATACTTACATTCCTTCTGTGATGGCTCAGTTATCACTGCCTTTACCATTCCTTTTGGCCCCATAGTGACAGGTCAGGTGGGCTCCGTAGCAAAGTGTGTAGTGAGACTAACTCCCTTCTGGCCCCCCATTCCTTCAGCAAAGGCTTCTGCCAGTTAACTGGTTGCTCCAACAGGGGGGAAAACTCCTCATGGCCAGGAGGCATTTAGGAGGCAGAGCAGAAGCTGAGCATGACAGAGTGCAGCCTCATCATTCTGTGACCTGCCTATAAACCCACCCATGAAGGGTGCTGGGAAATGGGTGGGTGTCATTTCCTTCCCAGCAGTACTACTCAGCTGTACTACACTGATGCCACCTGTGGTCATTCACATGTCAGTCTTGCAGATGGAGCTACTTTCTGCTCATCCCAGAGGAGAATAGTGCCCCGTGCTCAGCTCAGTTTTCCTCACCCTAGTTGCCCAGGTGATTTCAGGCAAGGCATCACAGGGGGAACACACTGACATGATGCCACAGGGCCTGATGTCACTACATTTTCAAAGAAAAAACAAAAGTCCAGCTGAATGAATTTGTTTTGTGCCTTTGCATCTGATTCCTGTAGAGCAGAAGAAATTAGAAAAACCTTTTGCTACACTGTACTGGAAGGTGTGGAATATTATAATTAATCCCTGAATTTTTTTCAAGATATTTTTAGAGAAAGGGAACCTTATTTCTCTTTGTAAATTATCAAAAGCATTAGATAAAGCAAACCACTAAACCTATGTTAGTTGAATTTTGATGTGTCTGTATATGTGTGTGTGTGTGTCCGTGTGTATGTATGTGCATGTACGTGCATGCATTCACACATGAATATTATTATTAATGCACTTAAGTGCCTGAGCTTCGTAACCATGACAAGACAACAGCTGGGCTCTGATCAGAATTCATTTAAATTGAGGACATGATAGTATGTCCCAGACAAACTATTGAAAGTTGGATGTGTCGAGGCCGAGTCTATGGTAAGAGCAACTGAAAAAATGGTTGACAGGCTGGTTTAATTGAAATTGAGCAGAACTAGATCTGGCCTTCAAGGAAAGAATATTCTCTCTTTTTTTAAGGATGCTGCTTAACAAAGTACTGTACAGCATTTATTTCAAGTTTCCCACACCAGAAGAGCCTCATTTACGGATAGCACGTAGTGTACAAGAGGGTCCTGGGGAGAAACAACAACAGCAGCAAATGTATATGTTATTCAAGGTTGCACAATAAATTAAGCCGAAAAAAAAATCACACAGCAATTTCAGATAGTAAATGAACAGACAGTGACATAGAGCATAGGGATTAAGTCTGGAATGGCCCCCCTCGCTTCATAAGCAGAAATGAAATAAATACAGTATGCACATTGATAACACATGTATGATTTATTACTTATGGCAGGTACCGAGCATGTTGAGGGGACTATAAAGCCTTGATGTAAATAACAGTAGCAATGCCCATTAACGTGATGTTAACTTTAATTTTTCTTCTGAATGTTGTTTACAAATACTTTGTGGAATATCAGCTGCACTGGTTTTATTGCCAAATTAATATCTGATTCTTCCATTTGTTTTTCTAGAAAACCACATCCTGGAGGATGTGAACAAGTGTGTTATCGCTCTACAGGAGGGTGATGTTGATACTCTGGACAGAACTGCAGGAGCCATCCGGGGCCGTGCAGCTAGAGTTGTCCATATCATTAACGCAGAGATGGAGAACTATGAGGCTGGAGTTTACACCGAGCGGGTCCTGGAGGCTATAAAATTGCTCTCTGAGACAGGCAAGTATGACTGATAAATCATATCTCAGTAATGAGAGGGAAAGAGAAACGCTTAGCCAAGTTAAACTAAAATGATGTGCCCTGAACGCAGAGCAGTTCTTTTATCTATACGCATCTGTCAAGGCTAGCACTGCGATTCAGCAATATGTCACAGCTACCCCCCAACAACCCATCATTCACGAAATGGGCTGACCAACCAGATTAAAACCAATAATCATTTTTAGAATTTGTATTGGTGAGAACTGCTTTTATTTTATGAATTTTTTCTTGAATTTAAGAGACAGTGCTGAGACAGCGGTGATCCTGTTCTCAATTTAAAGTACTTCAGTGACGAGGGGAAGCAAGGTTGTTTTTGCACTGGCACTAAAGGCAAGAGGTCATCCTTGACCAATGAACTATTAAGAAAACTTTCTTAAAGTTGATTTCTACTGTACATAAGAAATCTGTACAAAATTGATCTCTTGGGATTCTGACAGTACATTCCATTTCACCATTTCTCTTGTAGAGAGTGGAGTGATACTTGAGAGCAGGCTACTCCTAGTTAGGTCACTGGAGGAGCTGGGCAGGCTAGTAGTGAAGATGCTGTTCTTTCACCACTAGAGTCATGGGCTTCCTTCCTTCCTTGCTGTGGGTCACAAGTAAACTGAGTTTTATGATCTCCACGTAGTTCACAGTCAGCAAAAAGTACGCATCACACAACCACAACATATATATGAGATAAGCACTGTTAGGGGGATCTTTGTCCAAAAGAAGCTTCAAGCTGAATGAACATGGAAACTGCACTGCCAGTGACCTTCTTTGCTTAGTTCAGTACACAGGGACACAGCATTTGAAAGCATGTACTGTACCTACTCGCGCTGTTTTATGCCTGTGGTTGACAATAAATAGAGAAATTCAGTCCTTCACCCTTTGCACACAGTGCTCATCAGTGAACTTGGAAAAAAAAAAGAGAAGCAATGTACCAACCCTGGGCTCTTTATGTAGTATATCAGTGGTGGAAACAGAGAGTGCGAGTGTGTAGGTTGCAGCAAGCAGCCTACACTCTAATGCACTTGCCTTACTATGTCAGAAAAAAACAGACTGAAACAGTTTTCTGTCACCCTCCGACACTTAAGTTTTTTTTTTTCTTTTAATCAGTTCAGGATTATTACTCTACCTTTAGAAAGTTATAAAATGGGTCAGAATCTGAATCTCTGATCTGGTTTCTCAAAATCTGAATTTCCGTCTTTATTTTCTCATCTATTAAAATTGTTTCACCATGTAAACATACAGAGGTAACAGCAATAATCTCATTTAGAGATATGACCTGGGGGTAAGGGGGATGGGGAGGGACTGGAACTCAGGGGCACAATATGAGTAGTCAAGTAGTATACGAGACAGTACAATACAATATATGCTATACAGTATTTATAATAAGATTATTATTTTTTATTACTAGAAAATCCTCCCACATCCTCACTTAAAAGAATTAAGGGCCACTATATTTGTCAACATGTTGAAATGTACCCCTTAATAAGTAAACAGGGTATTTTTCAAAAGAGCAGTTTTAAAATCTGGCTTCATAGAGAGATAAAGGAAAGGCTGCTGTTTACATTTATGCTAAACTGGGCATTTATATAATTAATATAAATACAGTTTAATAGCATTTGAAAAATGTAAACAAAAGCCCTCTCCTTTCAAACCTTCTGCCCTTTCTGCTTTCTAAGATGGCTGTCTAACATGCTATGTGATAAAATCACTGGTGCAAGAGCCCCTGTAAAGTGCTCTTTATACTTCTAACAGCCTCTAGTTTAGTCTCTGCCAGTCAGCTCTTTCGCAGTCTAACTTAAGCAAAATGAACAAAATCATGACTTTAACATGTGTATTAATTTTGATCTTTACTGTACCAAACACCAGAAGAAATTATGCATTTAAAAGCAGCCCTCGCAGCCGAACAGCAAGGAGGTAATTGTAGTGATCAGAAACCTGATTGTCTAGTCGTTGATTTTCATCATGCCAGTCTGGTCTGAATCAAAAGCTGAACATATTGCAGGACATTCTGTATTTTCAAACAAAATCCTGCTTCTGATCTTTTTTTTTGTGTAGTGCTATAATAAATGCAGTGCCCCCCCCAACTACTCACCCACCAGCCAGCTAGCCAGCACCTTAAAAGTCCAATGCTGCCATTACCCAGTCCCACAAATCCCACTGTGCATACATCTTACAACCAGATACACTGCCGGGTCTGGCACCTCCTGGAGCACATGCCTTTATCGATCGCTCTCTTGCTCCTTGGCTGGCACTTCTAAATGACATGCTATTGCGTCATTTAGTAGTACCAGCCAAGGAACACGGAAGTGATCGGCAAAGGCATGCACTGCAGGAGGTGCTGGACCCTGTAGTGTGTCTGCTTGTCAGATGGACCTACAGTGGGGTTTCTTGGACCGGGGCAATGGCAGCATTGTTCTTTGAAGGTGAAGTCTAGCTGGCAGGCTGCAAGTGGGTGGTGGTGATGGTGGGGGTACTGTGTTACACTGCATGAGTGTAACACTGTACAAAAACGATCAGAACCAGGATTTTGCTTGAAACTACAGAATGTCCCGCAATACGTTCAGCTTTCAATACAGACCATGCCGACACAATGAAAATCAACTGCTAGACCACCAGGTTTGTGATCACTAGTACTACCTCCTTGTTGTGATGCTCGTCTGAGAGGGCTGTTTTTTAAATGCACAATTTCTTCTTATGTTTGGTATAGTAATGATCAAAATCATAGTGTAGCATGAATTTATAAAAATAATACACAGGTTAAGTCATGATTGTGTTCATTTGCTTAAGTTAGGCTGCAGAAGAGCAGACTGGCAAAGACTGACCTAGAAGCTGTTAACAGTGTAAAGATCACTGTTTAGGGGCTCTTGCACCAATGACAATATCACATATCATGTTAGGCGGCCACCTTAGAGAGTAGAGAGGGCGGGAGGTTTGAAAGGAGAGGGCTTTTGTTTACATTTTTTTAATTCTACGAAACTACGTTTATATGAATTATATAATTGCAGTTTTAGCGTAAATGTAAACAGCAGCCTTTCCTGTACCTTTTTATGAAGCAGGATTTTAGAATTGTATTTAAAAAATACTCTGTTGACTTGTCCTTTATGGGGAATATATTGTACTATGAAGTGTTCTTTTGCAATATGATATACTTTATTGTACTGCCTTAAAAAGTAATAACATTTATGTTAACAAACCAGATGAGTGCGTTAGGCTCATTGGGAAGAACTCAAGGACCAAAGCACTCTGCTGGTTTAGTACTGAGGTTACCCAGGCAGTAAGGGACAAGAGATTAGCATATAGGAAATTCAGGAAAACCAAGAGAGAGGAGGAAAGGCAGAACTATCTAAAGACGGCTAATGAGGCAGGTAAGGTAGTTCGGTTGGCTAAGGCTCAAAAGGATCTGCATTTAATGGAGGGAATTAAGAAGTGGGAGAAGGCCTTTTTTTGCTATATAAGCACAAAAAGGGACAAGAAGGACAGGACTGAGGCTTTGGAAATGGGATGGGTGGGTGGAGGAGAATGGGGAAAAGCAGAGGTACTGAACGAATACTTCTGTTCTGTCTTCACCAAGAAATAAGACAGGCCAGTGCCAACAGGGAAGAGAAGCAGAACCGGGGGAACGGAGCATATATGTAGTGGTAGGGGGGATAGGGTGGGGAAAGGGATGCCAGCATTGAAGGTAGACAAATGACCAGGCCTGGATGGAGTGCACCCAAGGGTGCTGAGGGAACTGGCAGAGGAACTTGTGGAACCACTGGAGGGCCTGTTCAGTAGTTCACTGGAGTCAGGCATGGTACCACAGGATTGGAGGATGGCAAATGTAGTGCCCCCTCCATCAGAGCTGTCCCAAAGATGCCCACAGAATTACAGACTGGTCAGTCTGACTTTAGTTGTGTGCAAGCTCATGGAGACCATACTCAAAGATAGGCTGGTAGAGTATCTACAGGAGCATGGTCTTCGGGATGCAAGGCAGCACGGGTTTATTTATTTGTTTATTGAAATGTTTCGCCAGGAAGACGTAATGAGCAGTATTACTTGTTTCCAGATGTGTTCTGGGGAAGGGAAAATGGAATAATACAGAGAATAGAACAATTTGTACAGTAGGTAAAGCATAACAAGGGCTACAGTATGGATTGCAGAGTTAATATACATACAACATAAGTGCTAAAAACATAGTTATTACATTCACTTTATATAGCTGACTTGGTACAAAAGGCATAGAATAAGGGGAGAGTGAGTAGGGTTTCAAAAAGAAAAGGGATGGGTAAGGGGAGAATGTGAAGGGGGTACAGCAAGAGAAGGGGGAAGTAGGGAGCTAAAACAAGAAATTAGATGCAGTTGCATATGGGGGCAGTTTGAGAGCACAGGAGCGAGGAGAGGACTTGGGACGAAGAAGCATTTTGAATGTTGGTGGGAAGGGAGTTCCAAAGCTTGGGCAAGTGGTAAGAAAAGGATGCTTGACCAGCAGAGGTAGACATGGTGGGGATGGTGAGGGTGCAAGCAGAACTACTCCTTAGGGAATGTGTGGTAGGCTGTAGGGAGAATGATGCTATTAGATAATAAGAGAGTGCACTGAGCCAGAACTTGCCAGTAAAATTTGTGCAATGAGACAGACGGTGATCAGCAAGGGAAGGGAGTGCCAGGGATTGGTATAAGAGACAGTGGTGAGTACAGGGAGGACAGTCAAGGGTGAAGTGTCAGAAGAAGTGGAAGAGGGTGTCCAGTCTGGCTATGGTGGTTTTGGGGGCGACACTGTAGACTACATCACTGTAGTCGAGTATTAGAAGTAGCATTCTCAGTCGAATTTCTCTCCTGTCTGATAGGGGGATGCTTTAACAATTCCGGAAGCAGTTTCTTGTGAATTGCATCCACATGAATAGAAAAGTCTAGCTGTTTATCAAGCCAGACCCCAAGGTATCTGAAGGAGGCACTGTCTTCCAACATGGTTCCATCAAGTGTGTGGAGGAAGGGGTGAGGGAAGCCTAGAGGTTCTCTGTCTTGTACCAAAGGTCATGGAGACTGTCTTCTTAGCATTTAAAAATAGTTGGTTGCGCCGGCCCGGTGGCGCTGAGGGTTGAGGCGCTGGACGCCACACCTCGCGCCACGCCGGTGACCCATGTTCGGGAACGGGCACGGGTGGCCGGGGGTCGGCAGGGTGGAGATGGATTGAGCGTCCGGAGGACTGCTCTCCATCTCCGGGGTGGGGGGATTTGGCCGGCCGGTGCTTGCCTGACCCCTGGCGGAGGCTGGGGATCGACAGCACATAGTCGCCAGACAAGGGGAGGGCGGAATGTGGCAGATGCTTGACTAGTGCACTCAGTCGCTGGCGTCATTGCACGCCACGGCCCGTCAGGAGGAAAAAACAGAAAAATGGGTGTCCGGCTGCTCGACGTCATTCCCCGGTGCCACTCCTGGAGGACGCCTCCCTGGCATGGATCCGTTGTGGTGGGTCGAGTCACTCCTCACCACCCTGCCACGAAGGGTAAGTCGTGGGGTGCTGAAGGGAGGGAGTCTTATGTCCGGGGATGGCACCGGGGAACGACGGAGTGGGGGGGGGGGGTTGTAGCCGGAGCTCAGTGGAGAAAAATAACACCCATTAAAAAAAAAAAAAAATAGTTGGTTAGCACGTAACCACTGTTGGACATTATCAAAGTCCAGCTGGAGAGTGGCCACCACCGTGTGGGCAGAGGGACCGGATATGTACAGAGCAGTGTCATCAGCATACATGTGAATGGATGCAGATTGACGAACCGAGGGAAGGTCGTTCAGGAAAATGGAGAAAAGGATTGGGCTCAGGACCGAGCCTTGAGGCACTCCTGTGTGGATGGGGAGCGGTGGAGAAAGGGAGTCCCCGATCCTGACTGATTGCATTCTATCTACTAGGTAGGATTTGAACCAGGTTGTGGCTGAGGGAGACAACCCAGCATTTGAGAGCTTATCCAGTAGGAGTGAATGAGAGACAGTGTGGAAAGGCCTTTGCAAGGTCGATAAAGATGGTGGAGGTGATTTGTCCCTGATCCATGCCCATAAAGATGGAGTCAGTGAGCCGGAGGAGGGAGGTAGACGTGGAGTGATTCTTTCAGAAGCCAGACTGGGAAGGGGTGAAAAAAGAGGAGGTGTCAAGGAAAGGAGAGAGCTGACAGCACTACATGTTTTTGCAGCTTAGCATGAATAGGAAGAAGGGAGATGGGATGGTAATTGCCAGTTGCTGAAAGATCACCCTCTTTGTGGAGGGAAATGACTGTAGCCTGTTTCCATGAGGCTGGGACAGAGGCCAATGTGAACGAGTGGTTTAGTAGATCAGCAATAGGCTGTGCAATGGCAGGGGCTGATAGACATAATAGATTTGCGTCAAGGTCATCAGGGCTTTTGCCTTTAGATGGGTTTAGTGCCATGAGTGCCCTGAGAGCATTGAAGGGGAGACGGAGAAGAGGTAGGGCTGAGGGGCGGGGGTGAGGAGGCGCAGTGGGAAGAGTGGAGAAGGATGAGGCACAAGAGGTAAAGTACAGTATGGGTTAAATGCTTTGGCTACTGGGGGGGGGGTCAGCTAAGGTAGTGTCTGCCACAATAATAGTGGAAGCAGGGAGTTGCTTGGGGGAGAGAAGAGAGCATGCACCACCTTCCAGAATTTAGCCGGGTGATTTATATTAATTTGGAAGGTATTAGAGAAGTAGGCAGCTTTAGCTTGATGCACTAATCTAGTACATGTGTTTCAGAGTTGACAGTGTTTCTGCTCGGTGTTGGAGGAGGGTGATTGTGTGGATGGGGAGCAGTGGAGAAAGGGAGTCCCCAATTCTGACTCATTGCATTCTATCTACTAGGCAGGATTTGAACCAGTTTGTAGCTGAGGGAGACAACCCAGCATTTGAGAGCTTATCCAGTAGGAGTGAATGGGAGAAAGTGTTGAAGGCCTTGGCAAGGCTGATAAAGATGGTGGAGGTGATTTGTCCCTGATCATTGCCAGCAAAGGTGGAGTCAGTGAGCCAGAGGAGGGAGGTAGATGTGGAGTGATTCTTTCAGAAGCCAGACTGGGAAGGGGTGAAAAAAGAGGAGGTGTTGAGGAAAGGAGAGAGCTGAGAGAGCACTACATGTTCTGCAGCTTAGCAAGAATAGAGAGAAGGGAGAAGGGATGGTAATTTACAGTTGCTGAAAGATCACCCTCTTTGTGGAGGGGAATGACTGTAGCCCGTTTCCATGAGGCTGGGACAGAGACCAATGTGAACAAGCGGTTTAGTAGATCAGCAGTGGGCTGTGCAATGGCAGGGGCGGATAGGCATAATAGATTTGCGTCAAGGTCATCAGGGCTTTTGTCTTTAGATGGGTTTAGTGCCATGAGTGCCCTGAGAGCATCGAAGGGGGAGACGGGAGAAGAAGAAAGTAGCCTCAGGGGGCGCAATCGGCGAGGGTGATGGGGGAGGCACAGTGGGATGAGTGGAGAGAAAGGATGAGGAACAAGAGGTAAAGTATAGTATGTATTAAATGCTTTGGCTACCGAAGTCAGCTTGGGTAATGTCTGCCACAATAATGGTGGAAGCAGGGGGATTGCTTGGGGAGAGAAGAGTGTGCACCACCTTCCAGAATTTAGCCGAGTGATTTATATTAGTCTGGAAGGTATTACAGAAATAGGCAGGTTTAGCTTGATGAACTAATATATTACATGTGTTTCAGAGTTGGCACTGTTTCTACTAGGTGGCGGAGGAGGGTGACTGTTTATGGGCCTTCCGTGCTAGGTCCCGAGTCTGTAGGCAATCAGGGAGGTTGGAAGTGATCCAGGGGAGGTGAGATCTGCAGGCTGTGATGCATCTAAGGGGAGCATAATGATTTCAGATGTTTAGGAAGGTAATTTTGAAGTAATTGAGGGCCGTGTCAGTTAAGTTGACTGTGTTAATGGGTGACCAGTCTGCACTAACAAGAGTCATCAGAAAATGAAGTGTAGCTCGAAAGTTTGAAGAAGATGGGTAAGAGTTTGGGGTGGCTCGGGGGTCTGTATTTTATATACAGAAGGTGATGTGGTCGCTTGAGTGCTGCCTGGTAAGATACCAGCATTAATAATTTGGTGGGGGTACAAGGCCAGGACCTAATCAATGAGGGCGTGATTGAGTGACTTGTTATTGAGGTGAGTTGGTTCTGTAATGAGCTATGTTAAATTTAGGGCAGAGATTTCAGAGGGGTCAGAGGAGTGAGTAGAGGCCAGCCAGTTCAGGTTGAAATCATCTAGGACTAACAGTTCACCTGAAGATGCGAGGGCTGATAGGGAGGACAATAGGTCAGTGATAGAGTTGGGGGGAGGGACAACAGTAGATGCCAGCTATAAAGAATGAAAGGAAGGAGGGGGAGAGATCTTTATGAGTAATTGGTCATACTTGGAAGGGGTGGAAGAGGCCAGGATTGACGTGAAGTGTAAGGAGGATATATGGTAGAAGAGTACCCCACCACCTCTCTTGGCTCTATGCTGTCAAATGAGGGTGTAGCTGGGGATTGAGGCAACTTCATTTGGAATTTTTGGGCTCAACCAGAACTCAATCAGAATAAGAACATCAGGCTGTAGTGACACAACTAGTGTTCGAGCCTGCCCGCTGGCGCAGCGGTTGGATTTCCGCTTGCGATGCTGGTGACCCAGGTTTGGGAACGGACCCAGGAAGTCGGAGGGCCGGCCAGGGGAGAAGGACTGAGTGTCCCATGGACTGCTCTCCTTCTCCAGGAGGAGGGAGGGGTAGAGTATCCAGCACCTGATGGACCCCTGGCAGAGGCTGAGGGAACCACAGGTGACTGGTGCCAGCACACAGGAGTGATGGGGGAGGACATCGGATGTCATTGCACGTCCCTGTCCCTGGGGAACCTAGGAAATTGCTGCCAGCCACCCTTGATGAAGCCCGCCCTTGAATTCAGTTAGATCTCAGGCCGGCTCCCTGACCTATCCCATCAGATGTGGCACTATAGGGCCGGTGCTGCAACCCTGCCCTGGGGAGTAAGCCAGGGGGTATCAGGGAGTTGCGGCCGATGTGAGAGTGGAGGCAGGTCCACAACTGGGCCGAGGTACTGGGTGGCTGGTGGCAGGAGAAAGCATAGTAAAAAAAACAAAAAACCCTAGGGTTTGGATCTGGTCTATGGTGGGGGGGAGGCAATGGATGGGAGAGAGGGGACAAGTGAGGGGGGGTAGGATGCAATGGTAGTAAGGAGAGGTAGGAGGTAGATGTAGCAGGGAGGCATGGTAGGGCCGTTGAAAGTAATAAGGTGGAGGGGAACCCAGAACTAGCTATGGAACCTCCTTAGCTGGGTTAGGAAGGAGGGACCAACTCCATTGTTGAGGTGGGAGGAGTGCGCTGTACCAAGTGCCAATATCTAACACTAGATTAGGGAAGGGTGGGATGTGCCATAGACTTGGGGGCAGGGTGCACCAAGAGCTGGTGGGAGGGGTGTAAGGAAGGATACTTGTAACTGGCTCCTACTTGGAACCCTAACAGGTAGAATAGTCTAGTGGCCAGGGTGGCTGGCCATGGGTAGCTGAATTGCTGAGGAGCAGGGTTTGAGACTTGCCTCCACCAGAAGGGCCATGGAGATCAGGTCAAATGAATCTGATTGACTTCTTTGACTGGGTCACCAAAACAGTAGACAAGGGCCAAACAGTGGACATCCTCTATCTGGATTTCAGCGAGCCCTTTGACTCTGTACCTCACAAGATGTTGATCGGGAAGTTGGCAGATCTCAGGGTTGGGGAGAAGATGACCAGGTGGGTAGAAAACTGGCTGGGGAAAAGGACCCAGAAGGTGGTGGGGGAAGAGTAATTTAGCACTGGGGAGGCCACCAATGGGTCCCTCAGGGCTCAATGCTATATAGGGCTGGTGTTGTTCAATGTCTTTGTTAATGATGTCAGGGATGATATTAAGGGGGAAAATGTGTCTTTTCATGGACGACACCAAGCTCTGTGGGAGAGTGGACATGGCTGAAGGGGTACAAGACCTAAAGGAGAATCTGGAAAAACTTGAGAGGTGGTCTGGGATTTAAAAGCTTCACTTCAATGCAGAGAAATGCAAAGTTATGCACATTGGAGCCAAGAGTCCCAGGACAGGGTACTACCTGGGAGGGGTCCAGGTATCTGCAACAGAGGAGGAGAAGGATCTATGAGTGATGGTCACTAGCGACCTGAAGCACTCCAAGCAGTGCAAGAAAGCAGCATCAAGGGCAAATAAGATATTGGAATGCACAGCCAGGGGGATCAGCAGTAAGCGAGAGGATGTTATACTGCCCTTGTGCAGGTCACTGGTGAGGCCACATCTAGAGTATGGAGTACAGCACTGGTGCCCACACCTTAAAAAGGACATTAACCTGCTGGAGACAGTTCAGAGGAGAGCAGCAATGATGATCGTTGGTCAGCAGGGTAAAGCATATGAGGAGAGGTTGGGGGCCCTGAACATACTCCCTGGGGGAGAGTGGAAACATGATTGAGACCTTCCAGTACTTGAAAGGGATAAACAGAGTGGATAAGGATAGTCTCTTTAAGCTAAGTGGCAACTGAAACACAAGGGGGTAGAGTCTTAAGTTGGGGGGATGTTTTTGAGGGAGGTTAGGAAGCACTTCTTCATGGAGAGGGTGGTGGCCAGTTGGAATGCGCTGCTGGAAGAGGTGGTCTCATTGAAGATGGTGGGCAGCTTCAAGAAAGGCTGGGATAGATTAAAGGGGAAAGTAAGGGTCATGGGAGTGGCGGATGGAATGAATGTGAGGATTGAGGGGGCAGGGTTAGTAGCTGAAGCTGTGGATCCTGCTATACAAGCAGACTAGATAGACCAAATGACCTTATTCTACTGGCTTCTTCATATGTTTGTATGTTTATAAAACAAACAATAAGAGGTACAAGACCAGGAGGGTGAGGGTTATACAAAGATGTGTAACATCACAGTATCAATTCGAGGACATTCACAAATGAACAGTCAGGTGCAATCATGTCGGGATGCGAGCCCTAACCTCATACTAGAGACTCTTTCCAAACATTCTGATGCTGCCTCAGATTTTATTGTTGTGGACTGGTACAGGAAAACCTAGCTGTATTATAACATTGCAGTCTTGCTTATTTCTCATTGCACAGTCTATAGTTATCTTCCTACGCTTTTGCAGACACAGTCTGATAAAGCAAAGGAAGACAATAGATTGTGTAGGATGAACTGATTACTCTGAAATGGGATTACAGTATTATCATACAGTATTTTCTCGCAAAACGTATTTGGTCTGAATCTGAACCTAAACATGAAAAATAAAGAATAACTTTTTGTTAAAAAACCGTGCCCCCCCCCAAAAAAGAAACCAAAACCTTTATTTTGTAGTTAGTCCTGGTAGGACGAAACACGTGTCTATGTCTTCTGTTGGCACCCTTTGCAAACTGTGTGAGAGGCCTTCTGGCACCATGCATTTCTGCTTAAAGTTGAACCAGCATAATATTATGTGGTGATTTGCATATGCAGCCCATGATGCTTTGCATTGTGGGGGTCATGTGTGATTTTGTATTTCTTTGAAACTTGGCTTCCCAACCAAATGCCCTTTGGGGTAACCATTGCCTCAGTGCTTGCACACAGAGGTTCTTTGTCTTTATGTTATAATGTCAGCATAGGTTTGTACGTTATTTTTTTACACCAACGGGTTATTGTTATGTTGTGCTATACTTTCAATAAATGTAGGAACTTGCTTAGCATTTGCATGTAGAATGTTAGTTCTAGCAACAGGAAGGTGATGTACAGTATAATGCCACGCTAACTGCATCAAGTCTGCACTTGTGTGATGTCCCAGTGAACGTGTAAGCAATAAGACACGATGGGGTGTGCGTTAGACAGTTCTAATGCATGGCTAGGGGGACTTAGTGAGGCACGAGGCCAAAGGCCGAGTGCGTCCAGTCCCCTAGCCGTGCATTAGAATTGTCTAATGCACATCCCTGGAGTGGTTTATTGCCCTTATAAAATGGGCCTGTGTATTCTAAATGGGGGTTCTAGTTTTAGCTGTGCATTAGACACATCCAATGCACGGCTAACAACCAATCAGACTGCTTGAAATCCTTTGCCCATTTTATAAATTAATTTTAAAGCATGCCCGCTGCACTGTGCAGAACCTGCACCTACTGACCTCCCAATGGCGGATCCTTACTCTCTGCAGAAGCAGCAGTCACCCAGGAAGTCAGCTAATTCATAGCCATGGCGAAGGTTTTGATTTTTAACGAAAAAATTAAACTTTTTTGTTTAATTTATAAATATTGTTGTTTATTGATTCCAGTGCTGTGTTTTAGTGCAGTAATTTCAACAAATGTTTTATTGTGGTTCCCTAGTTGGTCCCAGGGAGCCGCAATGTGCTTTTTTCTTGATTCCCAAAGCACTTATTGATAGGTTTCTATTTTTAGAAGGCCAAAAATAGAAGCAACCTAATGATTTTTAAGTTTGAACTTAACTGAGTCACTGTAGCCAGAGATTTGTAATGTTTCTCTGCACACCTAAATTCTTCTTTTGGAAATTGCATAGTAGTGATGCTCTTGAAGACATTTCCTGTTGCCTTAAAAGGCTGCAACAGGTGTGGTACAATATGTCTGTTGCAGCAACTCTGTTATTTTTAATGAGTGCTAAATTCAGTTAGCTCAAAGCAAGAGGCAACATTTTCATGACCACCGCTGTACAGTATGTCTAAAATGCCTAAAAAATAAAAATAAAAAAAATTAAAAAATACAGTGGCAACAGATTTTAAACCGTCTGTAACTCCACTGATCCGCTCTCTTGTGCCTCCAAAGATTTTAGCTGGGCCTGAAACTGTTCGTGAATGAGTTTGGATTTTCAAAGGCATACACTTTTATTCCAAAGAAAATAACCTAGGATGTGTTTTGACTAGACGTGTATTAGGTCAGCGGCTTATTTTCATATTTAAACTTGGCTTTAAAAATAAAAGGCGTGGACTCTCGGTCTGTGCATTAGCATGGCTGCTGATGCACATGCCCAGAAGTCATGCCGTACTCAAAGCCAGAGTTTAAATATGAATAGCCGTACACGGTATTACTAACACTGGCCAGTCTACAGCACACCCTAGGGTTTTTGGGGGGGGATTAAAAGTGCCTGCCTTGAAAAACAATCCAAACTCATTCATAAATGAGTTTCCTGGAGCTCTGGTGCCATATTCGTTTGGGGACACGCAGGAGAAGTGGACTGGTGGAAGTTACGGTCGGGACAGTAGATACATATTTTTCATAAAAATACTCTGATTCTGTTATTATTTTGCCACTGATTGCCAACATATGCTGTCAGTGTATATTTAGATGACAAGAGGCACCAGTTTTTAACACTTTGAAAAAATGTTCAGAAATGGATGACAGTGTCCTTCTAAGAGGAGACGTGAGGGAAAAAGAAAGTTCTTTTCTGCTGCTCCATCCATTTTAAATTCAGTTGTATGTTCCCTGGTTAAACAGAGGCTAAAATTAAAAGGGGAAAATGGAGACAAAGGACTGGCAGTGATGCCTAAACTATCACAACCAAAGTCAGAGACTAGAAAAGGTAGGAACTCCCCAGCTACTGGGACCTCTGGTGTGAAAGAACACAGGCACAGAAGACCTGCTTACTGTTACCTGGAGGACTGGTCAAGGGGTCAGAAAACATGAGAACAGACTCAGACATCTCTGGATATAATCATGACCATGGTGTCAGATTTAGATTTTCTACTGAACTTAATGAAGTTAAACTAAAGACTGTTCAGGTACAGGAATTCACAGGAGCAGAAGTGAATTCCCTGGTTAGCAGAGCATTTCTGTCCCTACAGAGTGCAAAAATTCTCAGCGATTTGCTGCGTTTTTGTCTGACAGATTTTTTTTTTTTTGCTTCCTTTTTTCTCTTCTGGCTCCCTGGTCGGCTCCCTTCATCCTGGAATCCTTTCATCCACCTGTCATCTGTCCCACACCCATCCTCCAAGTTGGGCCATCACCTTGCTACCCCCATGGCTTACCCCACATGGCGGGGTGGTGGGGAACCCCCTAACTCACCCACCAGGACCAGATCCAGTACAAGCGATGCCCTCTGGAGATGGTGCGTTGTGTCAGATGGCAATCAAGTCGCTCGACCTGGGCTGCCATTTTCCACGTTTCTTTCGGCAGGTGGAGCATGCAGTGCCGACAGTGGGCATGCCACGCGCGTGTCCACATGCAGCACGCCTGCTGGCTGCTCCACCTCCATACCCCACTGTACTGGTCCATGCATGCCAACACATAGTCTCCGCTAGGCGTCAGGCAAATGCCGGCCTCTGTTCCTCATCCTCCCTGGGAGTAGAGAGTTGTCCTCTGGATGCTCAATCCATTCCCATCCCGACCAGCCCCCAATGACCCACTTGCACTGCGAACATGAGTCACCGGTGTGGCAGGAGATAAGGCACGGCTGCCTCAGCCCTCCATGCCACAGGGCCGGCTCATGTCTGACAGATTCTAACAGGACTGCTAGATAATTCTTCAGACTGCTGGCCCCCATGACTTTAACTGTAACAGTGGTTCCATGGCCCCTTGAGAAATCGGAAAGAGAGCAGCAAAGTGACAGAGCATTAGTCTGGGTCTGGAGATTACTGTGAACTGAGAAAATGTAATTTGGTATTGTAGTGGTAAGTACCATATCCCATCGAACAGAAGCCACAGCATATATTAAAATGTTGTATTTTGACCTGCATCTTGTATCCTAGGGTGGCTTGTCTTGCAAAATCAAATATTTAAGTGTGATAAATAAAATATTACACATCCTGAATGTTATCAACTATATTGTAACTGGTCTACTTTATAGCTAAATAAGTGTAACAAACATTTACTAAGATCATAAGTTTAAAAAGAAATACAAAGCTAATCATATTTAGAGATGAAATTCACATAGATTCCCATCTACGTTGTTTATATGTCATAGGTTTAACCATAATTAGAAGCCATGGCTGTTATCTGAGGGTGTTTTTTTTTAATTAAAAGTATTCATCATGGACTTCAGCTTCTATATGAGGGCTGCTTCTATTCAGGGGTGGCTTCTATTTTATGAAATATGGTAAACATTTTTTATTATTAATTAATGTATGATTGCTGGCATTTTTTGAATTGCTTGTTAGGAGGATGCACCGCTACTGCGTTTAGGGCGGGATCATAGATCCTGTTTCTAGAAGCACCTCCATTACCCTGTGTGCACGATCCCTTTATCAGAGGTTCCATGGACAAGATACAGGCAAGGTGAAGCAGATTCAGTTCGATCTCAAGAGATAATGCTACCAGGCAACTGCACTCTTAACCTAAAAAGGTACCAGTCAAGAAAACATGGTGGACCCCATGACATGTTGGCAAGAACTGGGGAACCTGAACAATGACATTTGTTTTCTCCAGCTTCATTTCTTAGTGGAACTCACAACAGAGGCTTCCCTCGTAGGACAGGGAGGACACCTGGAGGGCAGATCTGTAAATGGAGTATGGTCTCCAGAAGAGAGACTAGAAGACATAAATTATTTAAAGCTGAGAACAGAATTTTTTTGCACCAAGTCCTTTTTCATCCACCATAAATGACAAGACAGTGCACATAAGGGCAGGCAACAGAATAACAGTGTATTACAGAACAAGCAGGAGGTCCCTAACCCTCCAAACTGTGCAAAGAAACTTCAGAAATGTGAAATCTGGTATACAGTTTACATACAGGGATCTCTGCAGTACACTTTGCGAGGAAGGACAATATGCTGACAGACGTATTCAGCAGGATGGGCCTTGTAATTCATAATGTTCCACAGCCCAAATCATTCTTAATTCCATCTTCAAGAAATCAGATGGGGTGCTCCAGAAATAGACATATTTGCATTATGATAGAATAGGAAATTCCTCTGAGAAGCAGTAATTTGTCCAGTTTTAAGACCTGTACTGTCTTCGTGTTAACCGTTTCTGCTGGTAGCTGTTCCTTGGGTTCACCTCCCTTTGGAAGAAGCACCTCCTAATTCTACAGTGCCACTGTTTTACCACCTTTAATTTTCAGGGCGAGACCCTGCTTCTGATTGAAATACATCAGATTGAACATTTCTGTCTATTTGACCTTGATGATACCCTTCAGTATGGGGAAGACCGAGATCTTGCACCCCCCCCCCAGTCTCCTTTGCTCCTGAGTGAATATGTTAAATTGCCTTCAGTCTCTCTACACAGCTTCTATCCTCCATACTCTCTGATCATTTTGGAGGTCCTGTGTTGCACCCTGTCTATTGCTTTAATGTCCTTTTTGTAATGGGGAGTTCTGAACTGCACACTATACTCTATGTGGGGTATGAGCAGGGTCTTGTGAAGTGGTAAGACTACTTCCCCTGCTGTGCTGGTCATCCCCTTTTAATGCTCCACATCAGTCTACCAGCCTTCTTTTTTTTTAAGTTATTTTTCCCTCCGGTCACTGCTTGTGGGGACTCTCTCAGGCATCCTGGCCTGATCCTGCCCGCCTGAGATCCCCCCGGCCCAAGTCTCCCCTGCGGCCCTTCTACCCCTTGCAACTACCTTGTAGCTGGACCCCCTGGCTTGTACCCCCCAGGGCGGGGCCACCACATCATCTTTGATGCTCCTTGAAGGCGGTATCTGCCGCAGGCAGGGCTTGGGGAGGAGGGAATTGAGAGACCGGGTGGGTGGTTTCCGGCAGAGGGCATGGGGGTCAGGTGTTGTCACCTACCCCACAGAGCAGAGTTTTTCCTTGTTTGAGATTACTCCCCCCTCCCTGAGGTGCAGACGTGGAATGACATCCAGTGCAGTCATGCACGCTCCTGCACATGTCTGCAGGTCATCCGCTGACACCTCTCCCCTGCTTGCAAGCAGTCCTCGGGCTGCAACACACCCAGCCTCTGCTGGGTGTTGCTATCACATAGAAAAGCTCCCTGCCCTCCGCCCCCCAGGAGAGGAGAGCCATGGTCAGATGCTCATTCCTCTCCTTCCCAGCCAACCCCCGGAGCCCCGAGCTTGCTCCCGAACCCGGGTCGCCGGCATGGTTCGAGGTGTGGCGTCCAGCGCCTCAACCCTCAGCACCACTGGGCTGGCTTCTTCCAGCCTTCTTGATAGCAGTCGTCCACTGCTTGTCATGCTTTAAGAGAGGCAGCATAGTGTAGTGGTTAAGAGCACTGAGCTACAAACCTGAAGAACTGGGCTTGAATCGTACAGCCACCACTTCCATACTATGTGACTGTGAGCAAGTCACTTAATTTCCCTAGGCCAACCCCCGGAGCCCCGAGCTTGCTCCTGAACCTGGGTCGCCGGCGTGGTTCGAGGTGTGACGTCCATAGAAACATAGAAACATAGAAGTTGACGGCAGATAAGGACCGCAAGGCCCATCCAGTCTGCCCATTTCTTTTTCTACCTTATAAATGTGCCATCGGCCTTTGCTCTGTCAGTGACCTATCTATTCATAGTCATTTGTATTGCTCCCTTATGCCTATCCCATGCCTGTTTGAAGCCCTGCACTGTATTCATAGCCACCACTTCTTGTGGTAAGCCATTCCATGCATCTACCACCCTTTCTGTGAAAAATGAATTTCCTCATTCCCCTTAATCGGCCTCCTCTAATCTCATGCTGTGTCCTCTTGTCCTGCTATTTTTCTTATATTTAAACATGTTAGACTCTTTCACCTTGTTTATGCCCTTAAGGTGTTTAAATGTCTCGATCATATCACCTCTCTCCTCCTTTGCTCAAGGGTATACATATTGAGCTCCGTTAATCTGTCCTCATATGTCTTCTGATGCAGTCCCTGCACCATTTTGGTTGCCCTTCTCTGGACTGCCTCAATTTGGTTAATGTCCTTGTGAAGGTGTGGCCTCCATACTGCCGCAGTACTCCAGATGGGGCTAACCAATGTCTTGTACAGAGGATTATTACCTCCCTCTTACGACTTGTGATACCCCTACTAATACACACTCCTAACACCCCCTAGCCTTACCTACTGCTTTAGAGGTCTGCTTGATGATTTTAGGTCATCAGTGATGATGATGCCCAAGTCTCTTTCTTCCTTTGTGACTGCTAGCAACTCCTCCCAGCCTATAAGTGGCTTCAGGGTTTCTCTTCCCTATGTGCATGATTTTGCACTTCTTTGCATTAAATCCAGTTGCCACTCTTCTGACCATTCTGCTAGTTTATCCAGATCTCTTCTCATTCTGCCCACCCCATCTGGATCATCTACTCTGTTGCAGATCTTGGTGTCATCTGCAAACAGACAAGCCTTACCCTCTAGTCCATCTCTTGAGGGTCACTAATGAAGATGTTGAATAGGACTGCCCTGGACTGATCCTAGGTACCCACTTGTGACTTGCATCTCTTCTGACTGTATACCATTTACCACCACTCTCTGTTTTCTGCCAGTCAACCAGTTTGCCACCCAGTTGACCAACTTCTGACCCACCGAGCCTACCTAGCTTATTTATCAATCTTCTATGTGGAACAGTGTCAAAAGCTTTGCTGAAGTCAAGGTAGGTGACATCAACTGCTCCCCTTGGTCCACCACTCTGGTTACCCAGTCAAAGAAATCTATGAATTAGTTTGACAGGACCTTCTTTGTAAACCCATGCTGTCTTGGATCCTGCCCCTATGGATTCCAGGTGTTGCACTATCCTTTCCTTAGGAGTGCCTCCATAATCTTGCCCACTACTGAGGTAAGACTGACCCGGTCTGTAGTTCCCCTCCTCCCTGCTACCACTCTTGTGGAGTGGGATCACATGAGCCCTTCTCCAGTCTTCTGGGACCTCTCCTGTGCTCAGAGACTCACTAAACAATTCTGCTAGCAGCTCTGCTAGTTCCTCCTTTAGCTCCTTAAGTACCCTGGGATGTATGCCATCAGGTCCCATTGCCTTATCCACCCTGAGCTTAGCAAGCTCTTGTGGGACCCTTTCTTTTGTGAAGGGAGTAGTGCTCACCTCCCTCCCCCTGTGTCCATGATGCTGAGCTGTGGGCCCCTTGCCCTACCTTCTCTTCAGTAAATACTGAGCAAAAGTATCTATTTAGGATAGATGCCTTTACAGGGTCCTCCTCCTCACATGCTCCCTTTTCTCCATTAAGCTTAGCAATACCCCCTCTGGACTTTCTCCTTTCACTAATGTATCTATAGAAAGTCTTGTCACCTTCTTTTACTGTTTGTGCTAGTGTTTCCTCAGTTTGGGACTTTGCCTGTTTGGGTCCAGCGCCTCAACCCTCAGCGCCACTGGGCTGGCTTCTTCCAGCCTTCTTGATAGCAGTCGTCCACTGCTTGTCATGCTTTAAGAGAGGCAGCATAGTGTAGTGGTTAAGAGCACTGAGCTACAAACCTGAAGAACTTGGCTTGAATCGCACAGCCACCACTTCCATACTATGCGACTGTGAGAAAGTCACTTAATTTCCCTACGCTCACAGGACACACCTGGAAACAAGCCTTGGCTTAGTGTGTCTTTCCTTGCCAGAAATAAATGGAAAATAAATAAATAAAATAAAATGCTTCTGCCCCTTGTCTGTTATGACCCCTAGCTCTCTTTTCTCCTCCGCTGCAGGAAGAGGAGCCCCACATTAGGTGCGGGTCCTGACCCTATTTCCCCTACCCAGGTGTAGCACCTTGCATGTGTCTGTATCGAATTCAGGAGCCTGAGCAATTGCCCAGCCTGTTCAGGTCCTCCTGAAACTTGTCCCTATTGTCAAGGAAGTCCACCACCCTGACCAGTTTATGGTTCTCAGCAAACTTGAGCAGTTTGTTGGAGACTCCGGCTACCAGATTGTTGATGAAAATGTTTAAAAGCAGTGGCCCCAGCACTGATTCATTGAGGTACACTGCTGAGTACCCCTCTTAAATCAGAAAGGTGTCCATCATTCACAACCCATTGTTTCCTGCCCTATGCCAGTTAACAGTCCACCTTGTGTGTGCTTTGTGTATACCAAACTGGAGCACTTTAACCAGAAGCTTATCATGTGCCACAGTGTCATACGTTTTGTTGAAGTCCATATGGACTGTATCTACAAATTTTCCCCTGTCTACATCCCTGGTCATCCACTTACCACTTGAAGAATGTTTGGCATGATCTGTCCTTCATTAATCTGTGCTGAGAGGGGGTGGGAACCCCGGTTTCAATCAAGTAAACCATTACTCTGTTATTGATAATGGATTCCAGAACCATTCCCAGCACTTATGTCAGGCTGACCAGCCTACAGTTGACCAGTTCTGACCTTGACCTCTTCTTTAAGAGGCTGACCACACTGGCCACTTTCCAGTTCTCCAAACCCATACCCGTACAGACAGAGTCATGCAAGATTACCTGAAGAGACCCTGACACCTGTTCCTTTAGTTCTACTATGATAATGGTGGATTTCCCATCTGTGTCTTGATCTTTGCCAGGTAATCTAATGCCATGGTGAATGTAATGATTGTATCATCATTACTGCTGATGCCGTGGGACCACCCTGTTCTCCCCATGCTGATTAGTGATCACTGAAGAGAAATATTCATTTAGTATCTCAGTGATTGCTCCTGGATCATGCACAGGTCCCACCTTCCTTGCCTTGTGTTCAGGGGCCCAATCCCATCCATCACCTGCTTCTTTCCATTTATGTACTGGAAAAAGCCTTTGCACACTGCAGCACACACTGGTAGCCTGGTTTCCAGCCCCCTCTTTTGTATCCTTAATTCTATATTTACAGTCCCTCAGTGATACCCTGTATTTTTCTCTTGCCTGGAGGCAACCTGTTTCTTTCCATGAGTTTCTACAAGCTCTTTTTGTGCTGGACCAATTGTCTTAACTCCATGAGCAATGGGGACACTTCTTGGCACTTTTCCCCTCTTTTTCTACAATGATAAAGGCCTCAACAGTTGCTTCCAGCACCTTCTTCAACCAATCCCACATGTACTCTGTATTGCTAGCCTCATACAGCTTCTTGGACCCTAGGCCACTTGATTTCTCATCTTGGCATAGTCCGTCTTTCTGAAGTTCCTGATCCTAGTGTCTGAGGCCCTACTATTCTTCTTTTTTACCAGGGAGAAGAATAACAGATTGTGGTCGCTACCTCCCATATGTTTCTTGATGCTCACACTGGATATTATCCCATACTCACTGCTGATAACAAGGCCAAGGATGACTTCGAACCTAGTCCTTTGGTGGACATACTGTTCTAGGAAACAGTCTTCTGAAGTGGACAGGAATTTGTTCTCAGCCCAGCTATTACCATGCTCAAAATGCCAGTCTATGCCGTGGAGCTTGAAGTCCTCCAGTATCATCACTGTGTCTGATTTGATTGCTTTTGTAATTTCCCCAACCAGCTGGGTATCATACTCTGTTGAGCAGTTTGGGGGCCTGTAGCATACTACTAGGTGGTGTGTTTGCCTCCCCTTTTTTCCCCCCTAACTTAAGCCAGATGAGCTCTGTGGCTTTTCCATTCCCCAGATCTCCAATTGTTCTCCACAGTGACTCTTCTTTGTGATAAAATCTGCCCCATCCCCATTTCTGTTTGGCTGATCCCTTTGGAATAGTCTATAGCCCTCTATCCTGGTGTTCCAGTCATTTACCCCCCCCCCCGATCCCTCAGAGCACCACAAAGTCATGACCTGGTAAGTGCATCAGACCCTCAAGCTTACCCATTATTATTGGTTTGCCCCTCATGTTGGGTCTGTATGCCACTGATGATATTTTCCTTCCCTTCATGGGTCACCCTGTGGCTCACCTGCTTTTTGACCTTCCCTCTATGATCCCCTGTGTCTCCTCCTGCATTTTAGGGCACTCTCGCACATGCCCCCAGTGCTGTAGTTGTAATTTCTGACTGCTCTGTACATTCTCCTGGCCAGAATCCCTATTCCATTCTTGCTGAGGCGCAGCCCATCCTGGGCATACAGATGTTGCAGTTAGCCCGAAAAGAAACCCCTCTCATAACCAAGCATTTGTCTTCCTAATGGTCAGTTGCTGCTCTGCTGTTTATCACTAGCCCCCAGGACTGAAAGTATTTCAGAAAGGACCACCCTGGACACATTACCTTTCCCTTTAGGAACATCTCTTATTCCATGAAAGACCTCTCCTGTCCTTGGGATTTTTGCATCCTGTGTCATTTATTTTAACATGGACAGCTAGGATCTGCATCTCACTCCAGCTGCATTGCTTGGTCCTGGATAGTACTCATTTGACCAGCACTTCAGGCAGGCAAACCTCCTCTCTCGTGACATAATCCTGGTCCAGCAATGCTCTACCTACCTCACCAACTGCCTGAACTATAAAGTCACTAATGACTACTGCCTTCTTGTCACTCCACCCAGCCTTTTCCTTTCTCTTCCTTGGCAGGTCGTTCATCCTGCTGCTTGAACTATCCCAAGCAGACCCAGTTACCTGTTGACCAGCCCCAACATAGCCAACCAGATGCTGATACCTGTTGCTTTTTTTTTTAACTTACTATGCTTTCTGTGACTCTGACTAGTCCCCTTCAACCCTCTGCCCTGCCCAGCCCTATCACTCACCTTCTCTGGGATTTATCTCACTTCCCTAGTGCCCCCATGGATGACCCCCCCCATGGGAAGGGCTGTCCAAAGGCCACCCTTTACCTCCAGAACAAAGCTGAAGCATTGGTTTGGAAGCAAGTGTCACAGTCAATGGTGCGGGACAGTGGCAGGGCAGTGGGTGGCATCCTGCACTATTGGGGATTTTTCTTGTTTCCTTCTCCACCTTCAACTGTTGCGAGATGGTGTGTCTGCACATGTGTGTCAGCACTCCCCTCCCTCAACTCTGGTTCCACAGCACTGCCTCCTGTGGTCACTCAGGTGGCATTAGTGCGCAGAGACCAGGATCCTTTCCTTCCTTGAGGAGGAGAGCATTCATGGCACACTCAACCATCCTTCCCCAACTTGTCTTTCAGCAGCCTAGGGTTATTCCTGAACCTGAGTTGCTGGCGTCGCAAGCAGTAGCACTACCACTGCACTGGCAGGCCAGCTTGTCTGATACCTGGTGCTGATGCTCAGAGGCGATGGTGCATCCTTATTATTGCCTTATCCCCCCCATTCAGTCAGAACCCTTCCCAATCTCTTGCACTGGCGATCACAGTCCTGCAATGCTCTTCCATACCCTGCCTATCCCAGTCAGCCACCCCCTCTTGGCCTATCCCTAGCCATCTCTCCTTCCATTGTCAGTTTCCTTCTTACTTCCATGTAGCCACATGGTACCTTCATCTGCTGCTCAAGCCTGGCAGTGTATCACTTGAGGATGTTGACCAGACTGCAGTGTCTGTAGATATATACCCCCAACACACCTTCTGTAGGCAGCACTGTACATTGCACTGCACTTGCAGCATACTAGAGGTGCACCCCTCCCAGTGTTCTGAACCCTTGCTTTCCATCTGCCCATCGGCTGACAGTCTTCTCCCTGTGCCCCACAGTACTGAACATTTCCATTCTAGAGTAGCAACATGCCTCTCCAGAGCAGTAACCTCCTCACAGTGGTTGCAGATATACCCCTCTCTACCCATTACAGGTAGGATGGCATGTGTCATGTAGATCTGGCATCACACCAATTCTGCATCCATCCTCTCTGATGCAGGTATTATAACTTATTAATTACATTTATACAATATTGGTGAGAGTGACACCTTACAGGTAAATGATTTATGATATTTTAGTCACTTGAGCTGCAAGAGGAGAGGCAGCATGCGTTTGTGTCAGGCAGGTCCTGCCAGACTAATCTGATTGACTTTTTTGACTGGGTGTTCAAGACAGTGGACAAGGGCCAAGTGGATGATGTCCTGTATTTGGACTTCAGCAAAGCCTTTGACCTTGTACGTCATAGGAAATTGGTCGGGAAGCTGGAGGATCTTGGGGGGGTAGGGTCCAAGCTCACTAGATGGGTCATAAACTGATTAAAGGACAGAAGCATAAAATGTGGTGGTCGGGGGTTCTAAGAAGTTAATCTGGTGAACCATGGGGTCCCACAGGGCTTAGTGCTTGGTCCAGTGTTGTTTAACATCTTCATCAGTGACATAGCAGATGGGATAATAAAGGGTAAACTCTTCCTGTTCATGGATGACACGAAGCTCTGTGGGAGGGTGGACATGGAGGAAGGGAGACAGGAACTAAGGGAAGACCTGACTAGGTTAGAAAAGTGGTCTGGCATTAGGCAACTGGGTTTCAAAGCTGAAAAGTATTAAGTTAAGCACTTAGGGGCAGGTAACCCAGAAACCAATTACTGGCTAAGTAGTGTGCAGGGCGGCAAGTCTGATGAAGAAAAGGACCTGGTAGTTATCAAGAGTGACCTGAAGCACTTGGCACACTTCAGGAGAGCTGTGGCAAAAGCAAACTGGATGCTGGGCTGCATAGCCAGGGGACTAACCAGTAGGAAGGCAGACGTCATACTACCACTGTACAGGTCACTGGTAGGACTGCACCTAGACATGTACAATGTGCAGTATTGATGCCCTTAAGAAGAATGCACTTTATTATTTTTATAATCTATTGTATTGGAGTTCTGTGATGCTGGCTTTTCTTGGTGTCAATGTTATGGATATTTAAGATAAAATTCTTAATAAAATGTAAATTAAAAAACAAAACAAACTTGCTGGAGACAGTCCAGAGAAGGGCGATCAACATGATCAAGGCCCAGCAGGGCAACACCTATGAAGAGCGGCTCAAGGGGCTCAACTTGTACTCCCTTGAGGACAGAAATGAGAGGGGGGATATGACTGAGAACTTCAAATACCTTAAAGGTATTAATAGTGTGAATAAGGAAGGCCTCTTCAGTTTTAGTCAGACAAGTCCACTGAGAAGACACTTTTTCACTGAGAGAGTGGTGACCAAATGGAATGAGTTACCAGAGGAGATGGTCTCCCTGAAAACAATGGATAGCTTCAAGAGAGGATGGCACAAAATAAGAGGGAAAATTATTGAGGAGGAGGGGGAAGGGGATCGGGGGAGGGCAAGCCCCACCGTAGACATGGGAGACCTACACAATCGAGCCAACAAGATATACCGTAAGACCTTTATCTCCTGGTGACTTTGTGTGTTCATATCTATGTATGAGCATTTTTAAGTGAAAATAAATAATAAATTATTTATTTCAGTATTAGGTGGGTCATCAGCATTTATTTCCACTTTAGGTTGATCACAAATGAGTTGTTACCCAATGGGAAAACAATTTGCACAATGCCTGATGACATCACAGTAGCCACTGCTACACTCAAAACAGACTAGTGAAATTAAACAGAAATACTTACATCTTCATTAAAAGAACTATTCTAAAAGCTCTTCAATTTAAAATGCGTTGTATAAACTGGACATACAAGGGCCGTACTCAGAATATGATATTTATTATCACTTGTGAGGGAGCAGGGCTTTTATAACTCAATCATGGCTCTGCCACTCAAGAATTATAGCCTTGTTGCCTCACTCTCACTCACACTCATGAAGATAAATGGCATATTTTCAGTCAAGCCATTGTGTGTCCCAGACATATATATATATTTTTGTAAACTTGTGTTGAGTCAAGCAGCATGCCTTGTTTATTTAGACATCAGACTTCCTTCTCCTTGAAATGCATCAGTGAGGGTACACAACTCCATTAGGGACTGTAGTGTACGTATTAATTCATTCCCATTCACTTACTTCCACACACACCTTCTTCATAAGGGATATAGCTCTGTTCAGGAACTAAGTGGCTGAGTGGCATCTGGGCACCACAGAGTAAACACAGCTGCACATCATAGCAGTGGGCCCTTTACAGTTGATCACAGTGTGGAGTCAGAACTATAGCTAATGTTTATTTATTTATTGAAATGTTTCACCAGGAAGGCACACTGAGCAACAAGTCACTCATCTCCTGGTGTGATCTGGGGGAAGGGGCACAATAGGAGTGAGACATTAAACATTCAAGTTACAAGAGCAACATTAACATACAGTTGTAAGGCAGGTGTTACAAGCAGTGTTACAACAGTGTTGTGCATAATAGGTAGAAAGAGTGGACAATAGTAAGTGCCGGGTTAATAAGTAAACAAGTGCTTACGTGAAAGGAGAGGGAGGGGTGAGGTGGAGGGATGGTGGGGGAAAGGGAGTAGATGAGGGATACAAGCCCCTGGGTGGGTAGGAGAGGGACCCATGGAGAGCATTTGGCTTCCCCTAAATTCTGTGAGAGATCAAGGGAGGCCAGTAAGGGGAAGCAATTTGAGGGGAAGGGGAGGAAAGCTAGAAATTTGGGGGGGGGGAGGTGCACAGGGTAAAATGAAGATGACGGTAGGGGGGTAGGGTTTATCCAGGGCTTAGAGTAGGGACTTAGGGAGGGACATGGCAGGAGCAGCTAGGAGCAAGGTAATTATTGAGGGCAGAGCTGATGGAGAAGACAGAGGATGAGTGCTGGGTTTGATGGGGGAGTGAATTCCAGATTTTTGGGAGGCGGTGAGAGTAAGCAGATTGGCCGATTATGGTGGATCTGCGGGGGACTACCAGGGTGTGGGAGTTGGTTGATCTAAGGGAATGGGAGGGTTGTTATAAAGGAGGAGATGCAGTAGAAAGGGAGCTCACCCAACCAGTACTTGGAGGTGAATTTAGCACAGTGGGAGATTCACCTATTTTTAAGAGAGGGGAATGATAGGACATGATAAAGATCGCAGTGGTAGGTGCGAGGAGGGGCATCCAGGGCAAAGCGGCAAAAGGAATTGAAGAGGGTGTGCAGTCTGACCAGGGAGGACTTGGAGGCAGCACCATAGACTGTGTCACAGTAGTCAAAAATAGGCAGTATCATCTTCTGAACAAGTTCACGCCTGGCTGCAAGAGGGATGCAACTACGGTTACTGAAAAGGGCACCAAGCTTGGGGTGCAGTTTTTTCTGGATGGCGTCAGTAATAATAATAATCATGTTGGGCACTTTGAGGCAATACAGCACACAACGGGCACTTGGTAACCAATAATATGGCAAATCTGGTATCAGTGAAAACTGCAATGTTAGAAACGCACATGTTTATGTAAACAGCACATACAGGCCTACAAATCTGTAGGTACTGTACCTGAAATGTTCTCTTGAAGGTAAAGGCAGCTCAAGAGAACTGCATGCTAATAATTTCCAGAATATCAGAAAAATGTAATCTTTTTATTGAGTATCTTCATTTGTATGAGACCCTAACCTTTGGTCCTAATTGATGGGTTTTCTATTGCATTATCAAGCACGTTATGCTGCAACAGAAAGGTGCAACTCCATTTCCAAAGTGTTTAGACTGCCTTAAATGATGGCCATTACAGTTCCTTACAGAACCCGACTTTGACAAAAACTTCAAGCTAAATAAGGTGTCATGTTCAATTCTTTATTCATTCCTCAAGCTAAATGGTGAAATTGCACCATCTTTTCAGATAGCATGGTTTATAACCCACTTGGGATTATTTTGAAATACCTATTTAAAATAGCTGAATTTCCCAACAGACCGTTTTACTCTGTACAAGTAAGTGGATTAACATTTAGAAAATGGAAGGAAGAATTTGTAATGACTTGTGCTCTGCATTAATGTTCTAGCTGCTGTTTGCTGAGTGACAGCATTGCACTAAATTTCTGCTGCAGCTTGGCTGATAGAATGAATGGCTTTCTTTGGACTATTCATAAATCCTTTTGCGGTGTAATATTTTTCTTTCTAGGAGCAGAAGCAGCCTTTCAAATAATTTAATTAAATTTTTTGTTGCATTCATGATGTTATTTTGTTATTAGAACACTCTTTCAAGACATTCCACTGTTTGGTGTGTATTTTTTCTCTTCTACAACAGCATATTTTTCAGGAATGAATTTATAAAAGCCATTTATTTCTTCCAGTTTTCCTCATTCATATGTCTAGCTGACGTATGTGTACCAAATAGTGTCTGCATCATTTTTTTCTCACATTGCTGCTTGCAGAACTGTAACAACCACAGTCCACTGCCTAGGCCCCTCAGAGGCTGTGTTAAAAAAAAAATATTCCTTTCAACAGGTAAAGACAGAGAACTGGGAAACACAAAGCAAGATTGAAGGGGAAAAGAGCAAATCAAAATGTAGACTTTAAAGTATTTACCAGTGTGAGACAAGAGAAGAAGACAGTGCAGATGGATCTGGCATGAATAGCAGAGTACGGGGATTGGAGAGAAATATAGAAACATAGAATTTGACGGCAGATAAGGACCGCATGGCCCACCCAGTCTGCCCATTTCCCTACGTACTGGATAAGCTGCAGATCCTAGTTAACCAGCAGCCTACTTCTTCCTACCCCCAACCCTAGAATTGCCTTATGACTGTCCCATGCATGCTTGAATTATACCACTGTTTTTGACCCCACAACCTCCTCCAGAAGGCCATTCCATGTATCCACAACTCTCTCTGTGAAAAAATACTTCCTTAAATTACCTCTGAGCCGCCCCCCATCTTCAAATTGTGACCCCTTGTTCTTGCACACCTCTTTTTTTGAAAGATGCTACCTTCTTGGACTTTGTTGATTCCCTTGAGGTACTTGAAAGTTTCTATCATGTCCCCCTCTCCCTCCTTTCCTCGAGGCTATACATATTAAGCTCCTTAAGTCTGTCTTCATATGTCTTCGGTGCAGACCCTGCACCATTTAGTGCCCTCCTCTGGACAGCTTCCATCCTGTCTATGTCTTTGTGGAGATTGGGTCTCCAGAACTGCATGCAGTACTCCAGATGGGGTCTGACCAGCTGTCTGTACAGAGGATAATAACTTCCTGTTTTCTACTGGTGATGCCTCTCCTCTGCATCCCAGTATCCCCCAGCCCTCCTGCTACCCTCTCACATTGCTTGCCCACCTTTAGGTAATCTGATATGACTACCCCCAGGTCCCTTTCCATTTTGTTGTTGTTAGTATCTCACTCCCCATTGTGTACTCTTCCCTGGGTTTTGTTTCCCAGGTGCATTACCTTGCACTTCTTAGCATTGAATCTAAGCTGTCATACATTTGACCATTCCTCTAACCTTGCCAAGTCCCTTCTCATCCTTTCCACCCCACCTTGTGCATCAATTCTGTTGCAGATCTTTGTGTCATCTGCAAAGAGACATACTTTTCCTTCCAGTCCCTCTGCAGTGTCGCTTATAAAGACATTGAAGAGGACCGGTCCTAATACTGAACCCTGCGGTACCACACTAGTAATGCCCCTTTCTTCAGAGTGGACTCCATTTACTATTACTCTCTGTATCCTATTCTCCAGCCAATTCTTTACCCAGGCTGTCATCTTGGGACTCTCTCCCAGGCTGACTAACTTGTATATTAATCTTTTGTGTGGGACTGTGTCAAATGCCTTGCTAAAGTCTATGTAGACCATGTCCACAGCCCCTTCCTGATCTACTACTTTGGTCACCCAGTCAAAGAAATCTATCAGATTCGTCTGGCATGACCTTCCAGCTGTGAATTCATGCTGCCTTGGGTCCTGTGCCCTCTGGCCTCTAGATACTTGACAGTTCTTTCCTTCAGAAGTGATTCCATCATTTTCCCTATCACTGAGGTTAAACTAACAGGTCTGTAGTTTCCTGCTTCTGCTTTGCTCCCACTTTTGTGAAGGGAATCACATCTGCCCTCCTCCAGTCCTCGGGCACCACCCATCCTCCATGATTTGTTAAGAGGGTAGTCAGTGGTGTCACTAGTTCTACCTTAGTTCTTTTAGAATTCTGGGATGAATCCCATCATTCCCTATTGCTTTGTCCACCTTCAGTTTTAAGAGTTCTTTCATAACCCTTTCTTCTGTAAATGGGCTGGTATCAACTTCTGTATCCAGAGTGCTTCTACTGTTTGTTTTGAGGTACCTCCCCTCTTCATTTGTAAATACTGAGCAAAATATTTGTTTAGTATCTCTGCCTTTTCACAGTCACCCTCTGCCCACCCTCCCTCCTTGATTAAGCTCACTATCCCTCCTTGGTCTTCCTTCACTCCCTGATGTACCTATAAAGGTTTTATCCCCTTCTTAACTGAGTAGGCTATCTTTTCCCGGTTTGGGCCTTTGCTGTTCTGACTGCCTTCCAGCTTCCTTTGCTTTAACTGATACAGTTCTCTGTCCTGCTTCTTCTGTGATTCCTTGTACTTCCTGAATGCTGTCTTTTCTCTTGAACCTTCACTGCCACTTCCTTTGAGAACCATAGTGGTTTCTTACATTATTTTGTTTTGTTTATTTGCTTCACACAAAGGCTTGTTACCTCTGTGATGGCAGTTTTTATTATTCCCTATTGTTCTTCCACCCCTCCTTCCTGCCCATTTGCTAGTGCATTCCTTAGGCACTCACCCATTTTGGCAAAGTCAGCCCTCCTAAAGTCCAGTCTTTTACCTTTGTATGGCTTGACTCTATTGCTGTGTTTATTGTGAACCATACTGTTCGATGGTCGCTAGTTCCCAGATGGCTACCCACGTCTACATCTGTGATCCTCTCTCCATCTCCATTTGAGAGAACCAGGTCTAAGATTGCTCCCTCCTGAGTGGGCTCCAATACTAGTTGTCTAAGGTATGCCCCCTGTAGGGCATCTAGAATAACACCACTCTTCGAAGTGGCTGCTGCAACTGCACTCCAGTTAACATCTGGCATATTCAGATCACCCATCAGCAATATCTCCCCTTTTTCTGCCATTCTAAGTATACTTTCTATCATTTCCTTGTCCATTTCCTCCCCCTGAGAAGGGGGTCTGTATGCAACCCCTGTGCGGATTGTGGTGCCATTGCCTGTCTCCAAATTTACCCACAGTGCTTCTTCTCCTCCCTGTTTACCCTTTAGTTCTGTTGCTTTGATACCTTCCCTTATGTAAAGAGCTACTCCTCCTCCTCTTTCACCCTCCCTGTCCCTCCTGTAGATAGTGTATCCTGTTATGTTTACATCCCAGTCATGGTTTTGTGTGTACCATGTTTCTGTGACTGCCACAATATCCAGATGTTCCTCCTCCATCAAGGCCACCAATTCAGGAAGCTTGTTACCCAGACTACGGGCATTGCTACTCATTGCTCTCCATTTTCTGATGGCTTTACCTTCTGTTGCAGCATCCCCCACTGACTTTCTACCTCGGTCTTTTTCTCATTTAGTACCCTGTTTTGTAGGGAGAGGCTGAGAGAGAGAGAGAAAGAGAGAGACCAAGAAAGTGAGAAGGAAAAAGGGAGGGAGGGAAGGAGAAAGAAAGACAGAATGAGACAAATGAGGAATGAAACTTACTGTAGTTCTTTTTATGCGTTCTAAACCCTAAACTGATTATAAGGACACTGAAACATAGAATGCTGTGGGACAGAAAAAAAGACCATTGCCCATTCAGTCTGTCCTGACCCTACATGCTGACCCCATGATACCAGCCAGCTGGCCAATCCAGAGTTCCCTGAGCCACTCAACACCACTGCATGCCTTATACCATATCACACTGCTAGTGTTTACATTTTTGCCTTTAACCATCCTCGCTGTGAAGAAACACATCCTCATGTCTTTTTAAACTTACCCTCTGACAACTTATAGTTTTGCCCCCTTTCATTGTGAACAGCACTGCCATATCCACCCTGTTAACCCAGTGCAGAAGCTTGTATGTCTCTGTCATGTCCACTTTCCTTCCTGGTCTCTGGGTAATACATAGAAACAGAATCTTTAGCCAGGATATCTCTTCCATTAGGCCACACCTTTTGAACTGCAGTATAAGCCATCAGTGTCAGGACCATTCAGAAACCTTTTGCTGGCTAGGCTTACCTACAGTGATGTGCTGCATTGACGTGTATATAACGTGGATGGCCCCATCACTCCTCAGTCCTTTTTCTCACCGTTGATCATCCTTGTCAGACCTGCTGAAAGAAACACAATCAACAAGCCATTGCCATTTTTTATTTTACTTTTATTTAATTTACTATCATTGTCTCTGTATGCCACCAAATTCAAAAGAGTCTTTGTTTTAATATTGTAAGTGCAGATACAAAATTTGCAAGGAAGACACTCTTGATGCTTGTGTGTGCTGTCTGGGCTTGTCTCGCAGTGTGAGAACTTGTGAGATTTGCCAGGACATCAACCAAGCTATAAGACAACACCATAAGATAGCTCTAGAAACTTTCTGTGCATTAAAGGTGTTAAAAGCCATAGGGAAGGAAGAGGGCTCAAAATCTGCTTCTCCCTCATTTCCACTGAGAAACAGTAGTCAAAGTCTAAGGACAAGGGACGGTCATCATCTCATGTCCCCTCCTCATCCATCCATAAGCACATACACAGAGACAAGGACAAGTCTGCTTTGCCATCGAGGTCCCAGTCACCACTGAGCAAAGGTATGTCCTCATCAATGACTACACTAGTGGTGTTGACTTCAGTCCCCCGACTGTTGCTGAGGCACCAAGGTTGGGCCTTGGCTTCGGACAGTATGATGCCATCATCACTGAGCCAAGGCTCATTGACACAGTCCTGGCCCCTTTTCAAGGCGCAGACTCCGAGGCTGTGCTGGCATTGTTCTGTGAAATGATTTGATGCATTCTTCCAGGGCTGCCAAGCAGTCGGGACTTTCTGGTGCTTGATCCCTATTAATGGATTCCATTACCGTGCCACAGATTCTTGCCTCTCAGCTGCCACTGGCATCACCAGTCCATTCTGTGGCTCGCATCATTGCTCATGATGACAGCAGTGAAATAGAATATAATCCTGGCCTTATGGACATAAAAAATGGATTTGGAGGAGGGATATGAGGGTGAAGAATAATTTGTGGAGGTTCCCCCTCACTCTAGTTCTCCCTCTTGTCCTGTAGTGAGTACTCAGTGGTTTGTACCCTGAGGTCTCCTCCTGAGAACCCATCTTTCCAAGTCATGATGCAGTAAATGCAGTCTACCATGAGCTTTGATGTGGAACAGGAAGATTCCACTAAATGGAATCTCATGGAATTTTTGGAGTTGACCTGCTCCCCATCTATTATCATTCCACCTATATACCCTGCATTAGAGGATGCTAATTTTGCTGCATGGTGCAGACCAAACTCACTGCTTGCAGTCACTACAAAGGCTGATAAGCAGCACAGTCTGCTAAGCCTTATTTATGCTGACTAGCTTGAAATTGACTCTATGGTCATCATGGCTGCGCATAATATTTTTATTTATTTATTTGTAGAAATTGGAATTGCAAACCTTTGAGTCAGGGACTCATTTACAAAGGCTCCTCATCAGGAAACAGACAGAATCAACACAAACAGACACAGTTGCATATTATACTGCTCAGTATCAGGGACCCTTTACATATATATATATATATATATATATATATATATATACATAGATACAAGGAATAGAGTTCACATGGGAGCCATAATCTATACAGTGAGGTAGCTAAAATCATTGAGTGCCCAAGCGACAACAGTTTCATCGCTGTAATAAAAATAATAGATAGCAACTTAAGACAGACATGGTGAAACTTGAGCAGCTGCAAGTTTTGCTAGTGCATGAGACAGTTTGGGGAGGTCCCTACTGACAGCTATGTGCAGTTACAGCAGCGGGTGGTGATTAGGTGTTGTCTGAGAGCAGATTTGTAGGGCCCTATTCTTAGTTGCGAGATGATAACAGGGGGGAGGGCACTGCTCCAGGTTGGTGCCCGATAACGGAAGGACCTTTGTGCCAGGGATGTCCTGACCCTGGGCACTTGAAGTGTGCAATTGCGAGTATTCCAGGTGGAGATAGCAGGAACGAAGGGGGTGAGGATGGAACTTAGGCCTGGCGGTGCAAGGCCTACAACAGTTTTCTTTGTAAGGAGGCAGGTATTGTAGCGCAACCTCTCCTCAAGGTTGAGAAAGCCAGCCAGGTCATATAGGGTACATGTTTGGGTGAGTCTGCAGGAGCCCATAAGTAGGCGGAAGGCTTTGTTCAGGGACATTTTGATTTTGCGTGTGGTATTGTCAACTGCACCATACGCCAGGATACCATAGTCTACTAGGGATAGCACAGAGCAGGTGATGGCTAGCCTTAGGGCTGCAGGTGGTAGGCAGTTCTTGTGGTGGTACAGTAAGCCAACACACGTGTTTATGGCTGAAGTGAGGTTGCACATATGGTCACGAAAAGAGAGGGCAGAGTTCAAGGTAATGCCCAGGTACTTGTATGTTTTTACCTGCTCGAGGGGAAGGAGGGAGTTAGACCGGACAGTGAGTGGTGTGCCCCTAGGTTTGCTTTGGGAATGTGAGAATAGCACGTGCTTCATCTTTTTCATGTTGATTACCAGACGTCGGTCCAAAAACCAGACTGTGCCTGATTAAACGCATGTTGCAGGGCACTTTGGAGGTGGGAGGGGGTCTGGTTGGACATGAAAAGTACCGCTTCATCTGCATAGAGGAGCATTTTTTCTGAGCAGGAGCTGGGGAGCGTATTTAGATACAGACTGAAGAGCAGTGGTCCAAGGATTGAGCCTTGTGGGACACCGAGCAGACCTGCTGAGTGCCGGAGAGGGTATTGTTAATTTTCACACACTGTGACCTGGAGGTGAGGTAGTTGGAGAACCAGGACAGAGGGCCATGTGCAAAACCTAGCTGGGAGAGTGTGGATAAGTGGAGTGGGTAGCAAACGGTATCAAAGGCTTTCGATAAGTCGATGTAGACTGCACCCACGAGGAGCACTTTATCCAGGGCTGTGTGTAAGTAGTTGGAGAACTCGATAAGGGCAGCAGTAGTGCTATGTCCCCTTCGGAAACCATGCTGTTCCGCACAAAGGAGAGTGTGTTTGTCAAGGTATTCTGTCATTTGGTCAGCCACCGCCTTTTCTAGTGCTTTCGAAAGAGTGGGCAGTATCGAGATTGGTCTATAGTTCCTGGGGAAGGTGCCTTCCCCACCTTTGTGTATAGAGGTGACCACTGCGGTCTTCCAAGCAAGGGGGAATTGGCTGTGGCATAGCGAGTAGTTGAGAAGGCTGGTGAGGGGTGCAACAACAGTGTCCAGCACTAAACGAAGCAGTTTTGGATCTAGTGTGTCATTACTATAGCCGGTGCCACTGATGGCTTTAAATAGGTAGGGTTTGGCCTCAGACAGTGTGAGGGCCCTGAAATGGAAGGGGGGTACTGGAGGTTGGGGGGAGCAGGTACAGGGTCGAAGAAGTTAGTGGGGAGGATTGCACTGAGTTCTGAGAAAGCTTCATTGAGTCTGTCGGTGATACTGTGTGAGTCTGTGGTGAGTGAACCATTGACGTCAAGCTGAGTGGGAGGGGACGTTTTAGACTTTCTGTTCAGCTCTTTAATATTATCCCAGAACTTCAGAGCAGATCCCCCAGGAGGAGGCTAGGGTGGATCTGTAGTAATCTGATTTTGCCTTGCGGATGGCCCAGGTGCATTTATTGTGTGCAGCACTACAGGCTTGCCTATTGGCAGGCTTACTAGATTCAATCGCTCTGTGCCAGAGGTTATCTCTACTAAGCAGCTGGTTGATTAAAGCTGGGGTTATCCATGGGGAGGTATACTCCTTAATAGATGATTTAGTAAGGGGAGCAAAGATGTCACATGCTGTTTTAAATGATCGGACAAAGTAACTGAAGGCAGCATTCACGTCAGGAGCTAGATTAATCGGGGACCAATCCCATTTGGCAAGGTACTCTCTAAATTGTGTTAGCTTGCCAAGGCAAAGGCACCATTGGAGGACAGTTTTTGGTACCAGTTTTTTTTTTTTACAGCACCAGAAAAGGGTGATAGGAGAGTGGTCATTGAGGGCAATGGGTAGTACACCGGTGCTGTTGGTTTTATGAGGTTTGTTCAAGAGGACAATGTCCAGAAGTGTGGCAGTGCCTTTGTTAGGGTGGAACTGGGTGGGGGTAGATATCAGCTGTGTGAGGTTGACGGCTGCTATAGCATCCTTGGCTTGGGATGCAGAGCTGGAGAGCCAGTTAATATTGAGATCTCCCATCGTGATCTGTTCCAATTTGCTGGGCAGACTGGAGAGGTGCTCGAGTAGAGACTGAAATGCGCGGTACTGGTGCCGTGGAGGGATATAGGAAGCCGTGAATATTTGGGGGACTCTGGAGGAACCAGTGGCAATTTTGAGGGAGATTGCCTGAGCACCATGCTCCAATTTAGGTGGGGGGAGGGTAAGCCCTTACAAGGTGTCTCTGAGGTATATCACACAGCCACCTCCACGTTTCCCTACCCTGTCTTCCGGAAAGAATGATAGGTCTAGAGCCCCTAGATATATGAGTACTTTGGCTTTTCATAAGGAATCTAGTCATCTGGATGTGATGGGAAAACCAACTTATGCCTCTGCATCACTGGGCCTTAGGATTACAGACTAGTACGCCAACATGATCAGATATCAGAAAATGAACAGAAAGCTGCTGATACTGATGCTCAGGCTTTGCCTGATGGCTCTGCCAAGACAGATTTGCTTAAAACATTGTCTGCCAGTGCTGTGGTTGGCAAACATTTGCTGCGCTCAGCTTGTGATATCTCTGATGCCTCTGCAGGGCTGCAGCATCTTGCATTTACATGAGAGGATATTCTTGTCTCAGAGTTGCTTCCATTGCCACTGATGTGCAGCAGGCAGTTCTGAATCCTTCCTTTAAAGGGTTATAATTGTTTGTCTATGATGTTGAGGAAGCCTATGTGGCATTCAGACCTCGAAAGTGATTCTAAGGTGTTTGAAGTCCCTGTATCCCATGCCTGTTAGAGGTCTTGGTCAGGCTTCTTTTATAAGTCTGCTGCCCGAGGTAATCGTGCCTACCATCAGCAAGGCCATGGCCGAGGTGGTGGCCCCCTTTCTCCCCTCCTTCCTGGTGCCCATAAAAAAGCACCCAAAAGAATCAGTTTATGGCCCTGCAGCACTGATTCCACTTAACTCTCTTCCATCTCTTTCCCATACTCAGCTCTTACCTCCAGGGGTGATTGTGCTCAGCTCTTACCTCCAGGGGTGATTGTGGGGGACAGGATCTCCCTGCACCTGAAACAGTGGCAGGAGAGCACCACTGACAAGCGAGTTCTGGAGATAACTGCAAGGGGACATGCTCTGGATCTGTTACAGATCCCTCCGGATCATCCTCCACCTCCTTACTTTTATCCTCCAGGTCATTTATCCCTTCTGCATAAAGAAGTTCAGACTTTTCAAAAACATGCCATAGAACCATTTCTTCCTCAGGAGAGAAACAAGGGGTTCTATTCCAGATATTTCCTAGTCCTGAAATGGACAGGGGATCTGTGTCCTGTTTTAGATCTAAGGGATTTCAACCTGTACATCAAATACAAATAGATTTGAATGGTATCCAAGCAGGCTCTGATTCCACTACTGCAAACAGGGAACTGGCTCTGTTCTTTAGACATGAAGGATGCATACCTTCATATAAATATCAGTAATTCCCACAGACAATGCTGCTGCTTTATGCTGGAGGGTGAACACTATCAGTTCAAGGTGTTGCTCTTTGGCTTGTCTTCTGTGCCATGGGTCTTTACTAAATGTGTGGTAGTAGTTGCAGCAGTCCTTTGCAGGGAAGGCCTGTTTGTTTTCTCCTATCTGGATGACTGACTTCTGAAGACCAGCTCCAGGGATGATGTGCTACATACCCTGTCTCAGACACGCCAGTTGTTTGATGACTTTGGGGTCACAGTAAATGTGACAAAGTCTGTGTTGACTCTGTGCCAGTAACTGCAGTACACAGGAGAGGTCTCGGACACAGAGAAGGGATGTACTCTCTTGCCACAGCTCAAGGCAGACTCTTTGATTGCTCAGGCACACTTGGTGTACAGGAGCCACTGTGTCTCTGCACGAACAGTGTTATGTTTCCTGGGTCTCATAGCTGCGGCTATAGTGACTGTGCCATTGGCACGTCTTCGTCAGAGGATACTTCAGTGGATGCTCAGGGTCTAGTGGGATCAGTTGACTGACAAGCTGGATGAAATGGTTCTTATCGTGTTTCCTCTTTGCGAAGCATTGTTATGGCAGCCGGATTGCGAAAACCTACTGAAGGGCATTCCATTCCTTGTGCCAGCTCCTGAACAGATACTCAACCATGGATGCCTTGGGCTTCAGATGGGGTGCTCATCTCAGCCCTCACAAGACACAGGGGTGATGGACCAAGTTGGAGGTTGAGCTGCACATGAATATGCTAGAAATGTGGGCTGTGCTGTATAACCTCCGGGCCTTTCAGAGTCATCTCTGCCCCGGTCCTCTGCTAATCCAGACAGAAAACTCAGTGTATTACATTAACAAACAAGGGTGCACTCACTTCTATCCCCTATGCAGGGGAAGCAGTGAGAGTATGGTACTGGGCTCTGTCATGCGGCCTTCAACTGTGGGCTGTGTTTCTCCCAGGTATTCAAAATGTCTTAGCAGACAGGTTAAGCAGGTCCTAGTCAATGGTTCATGAGTGGGAATTGCTGACCTCCATGGTAAATTACCTCTTTGTAAGATGGGGTCATCCAAAGCTGGACGATTTTGTGTCCTCACACAACACAGAACTGCTGCATTTCTACTTGCTTGCTCCGGGGCCTGGAGTTTTTTGACGAGACACATTGTCCCTCTTCTGGAAAGTGAAATTTCTATATGCCTTCCCCCATTCCTCTAATTCAGAGGGTTCTGCTGATACCATGGGTGGAGTGCCACTCTTATCCTCAGTTCTCTGTTCTTAACTCGCCAGATAGAGTTTCCACTCCTTCAACACCTGGCAGTGGAGCTTCCTGTCCCTGTACCTCTGTGTCGGGGTCTGTTGTCACAGGTCAAGAAATCTCTGGTCCATCCAGACTTGAAGTCCCTGCACCTGTATGCATCACTCCTGAAAACATAGCCATTGTACATTTTGGGGTATCCCCTAAGGCTGCCGATGTCCTGCTTGTGGATAGGAAGCCTTCTGCCAGACATATTTATTCCCTGAAATGGCAGCGCTTCATTATGTGGTCTACTTCCTGGAAATTGGACCCTTTTACATGTCCTGTGGATGCTGTGTTGGAATACTTGCCTTCCCTATCTGACTCTGGCCTGTAATATTACTTTATTTAGTTGTATTTAGCCACTAAATCAGCTTTCTGTGCCCTACTGATGGTCATATGGTTGCTCAATTAGAGGTGTCCCATACATTTCTGAGAGATATTCTTCATATGAAACCCCCTATCTGTACTCCAATCCCTCCTTGAGACTTGAGAGTTTGATTCCTGAGAAACTGACATTGGCTTCTTATGAGCCTGCAGCGAGTTGTGGATTACGTTTCCCATTGTGGAAAACATTATTTTTATTTGCAATCACTTCTGCTCAAAGGATTTCAGAGCTTCAGGCTCTAATAAGTGAGCCTCCTTATTTGATTTTCCACAGAGTTTGTTTGTGTACAAATCCTAAGTTTCTGCCAAAGTTGGTATCTGAATTTACACTGTTTCAAACAAGAGCCCTTCCTGTTTACTACCCTGAGCATGTCATTTGGGGTGAGGCACTGCTCCATATTTTAGATGTGAATACTCAGATATTATGTTAATCACACCAAGGACTGTAGAAAAGTCCCCTCAGCATTTTGTTTCATTTGCCCCGGCAAAAAGGGCACTTCTCTGACTAAACAGTGCCTGTTCAAATGGCTGGCACTTTGTACTGTGTTCTGTTATAAGAAGTACAGTAAGGAACTTTCTGGTGGTGTTTGTGGTTACTCCACAAGGGGGGGTTGCCATTTCTGTTGCTTATTTCAAAAATGTCCTTGCTGCCGTCATACATGCTGCAGCCACATGGAGCACTGTTCACACATCACTAAACATTACAGACTACATCATCTCCTATAGATGTGCTTATTTGGGGCTTGCTGCACTGCAAGGCCTTCTGTCCTGATTACATATCAGACTGCACCATCCTCCCTGCTGCTTCATATGGCTTGGGAATCGTTCCAAAGATGTGGCCTAATGGAGGAGATATCCTTGATGAAGACAGAACAGTTATGTAAGAACTTACCGTAACAGTAGATCTTTGAGAGAGAATCTCCTCCATTAGGCCATGCCCTACCTTTCCTCCTTCCCCCTTTTTGATTTCGGTGAGGGTTACATCAGATGCTGTACCTAAAATCGTACTCCATGCATCCTGACTCTAGCCCCATGCCCCTTGTTGTCTGCTTGGTGCTGGTCTCACATCCTGGTTCCTCACAGCTGGAGGCCCTCTGTGGATAATTTCTGGTAGGGAACTGAGGACCGATGATGGGGCCGCCCATCTTATATATATGCATTGACGTTGTGCGTTATTGTGAGTGGCCCCCGGCTAGCAAAAAGTTTCTAAGTGGTCCTGATCCTGGTGGTTTATAGTTTCAAAGGTGTGGCCAAATGGAGGAGTTTCTCTCAAAGAACTACTGTTATGGTAAAATGGTTTTGGGGGAGAAATGCTACAAGTCTCGATGGCTGAGAGCGACCTGGGGGTGGTGGTGGATGTCAAGATGAACAACTTTGAGACTTGTAGGAGGGCAGCAGCCAAGGCCAACAGGATGCTGGGATGCATCACTAGGGGGATCACCTCCAGAAGGAGGGAAGTGATACTCCCTCTGTATAACTGCTTGGTGAGGCTGCACCTCGAGTACTGCATGCAGTTTTGGAGGCCATACTTAAAGAAGGACATTAAACTCCTGGAGAGGGTCTAGAGGAGGGCAACCAAAATGATTTGGGGCTTGGGGATAGGACCTATGAGGAGAGGCTCTAAGAGCTAAATATATACACATTAGAAGAGAGAAGGGACTGGGGGGGGGACATGATAGAGGTCTTCAGGTACATGAAGGGGGTAAATAGGGGAGGAACAGTCAGGGTGCTTCGAAGGGAGGAGGAGGGGGCCACTAGAGGGCGTGGGTGGAAGCTGGAGGGGGGAAGATTCAGGGGAGAAAGGAGGAGGTTCTACTTCACTGAGAGGGTGGTGGAGCCATGGAATGCGCTGCCTAGGGGGCTGGTGAAGGCAGAGACAGTGGAGGGGTTCAAGAGGGGGTGGGACAGGCACAGGGGAAGGGTTCTGGAAGCAGAATCCAATACAGCAAGAATATTTGGAACTGGAAAGGGAGAAACCAGAGAAGGTGAGGAGGGCAGCAAGGTCAGCTCCTAGGGTGGGGGCTGACCAAACGAGCAGACGCAAAAGACCATTAGGCCTATTCTGCTGGCATTTTAGTATGTTAGTAAATTCTTACATGACTGTTCTATCTGGTGGCAGAAGGAGACTGAGGGTACATTAAGTCTTTCTTTTTTTAACTCTGCTTTATTCAGACAGAGACTATACAGTACAAAGACATAATAAGAAATACAATTTCAGAGTGCTAGGACAATGTACAGCACATTGTACACTACTTCATAGATGACATTATGTGAGCTCTTTTGACAAGGACTGTTCCAGATGTAAACTAGTCCATTTGGAGTTACTCGTAGGTGACACAAGTGTAACCCCCCACTGGCCCCTTATTTAACTAGAAGACACACCTCTCACCACCAAAACAGGTCTAGGGGTAGAAACAGAGAGGGGTGGGAGTTACATACGATTAAGCAACAGATACACAAACTAGAAAACTGTCTACTTGCCCACCATAGACAAGATGGGACCGGTGCAGACCACAACCAGGTGTGGCACAAAATACCTGGTGGGACCAATGCATGGCCAACAACCCAGGTCCCAGGGAGAAAACATTTGCTCAGGGCTATGCTAGGTTTGCACTTCTGGACAGGAGTACCCAAAGTAACTCCATATGGGGAGCAATAACATAAATGTCCAAACCAGGTTGGGATTCTAGAGTATGGCTTTATTCCATAACACAGTAGGAACAACACAAAACGAAGATGGACCCCCAGGGGTTACACACACTGTAAATGCAGACCTCTAAGGTACAGAACTCCAAGAATTCCCATTTAGCATAGGATAACTGTAGAACTTGTGGACTAGCCACCTGTAGAACACACATAAGCAAATTTCCCTCGACTAGGAACACACGGCCAGTACTTGGTCACTTCCCATATGGCATAGGATAAGTTGTGGCACACAAACCATGAAAGAGCACAGAAGGCGCCACACTCGCAAAACCCACATACATGGTGTAAACTGGAGAACAATCCCACTCACTGGAGTAAAACTGTTTCTTCAGGCATTGGCCACATGCACTGATAGAAAACACAGGTGCTCTTTAGAATCCGTAGAGGTAAACTGGTCAGTCCAGATTGGGGGTAGTCTCTCACGTTTTGTTTCCTAGTTCGTACTCGGCCATTCATCTGGTAAATACACCTCATACTGACAGGGACACTGGTTTACCGGGATTGAGAAAGGGCATATTCCATTTTGCACATTGTAAAAAACGGTATTGTCACCGGTGTCTGCTTAGCCAAAATCCGGTTTTACCGGTATTTGGTTCTCTGTACTTTATTTAACAATTTTTAACTCTGCTAAAATGCATTTTAGCAATTTTGACCTCCACTGTTGTAGATCATTCCATCCTTGTACCAATTTAAAGTTATTTTAGGTACAAGATGTGATGGCAGCAGCAACACTACAACCGCCATCCCTAAGGTGTGATGGAAGCAACACTACGGCCCCATCCCTCAGGTGCGATGGCAGCACCAACTAGCACTATGCCCCCATCCCTCTGGTGTGTGATGGCAGCAGCAACAGCACTATGACCTCCCTCCCTCAGGTGTGACAGAAGCAGCAGCACTGTGGCCCCATCCCTTAGGTGTGATGGCAGTAGCAACAATGCAGTCCACATTCCTCAGGGGTGATGGCAGTAGTGACAGCACTATCGATCCCCTTTCTTCAACACCCACATCCCACATGCACAAGTTACAAATTACTTGGTCTCTTTGCTTGTTAGAACTCAGATGTGAATTAATCTGAACCATCACCACTAAGGTGAATTACCTTTGTTTTTTCCTATCTATAATTTAACTGCCTGAATTGGATTTCTGCCTGTGACACCGCTGACCAGGGTTAGGGAACAGACTTGGGTGTTGGAGGGCCAGCTGGTGGGTGAAGGCTTGATTGTCCAATGACCACGCACCTTCTCCTGGGAGGGAGCGTGGGTTCATGGCTCAGCATTTTCTGGCCCCTGGTGGAGGCCAGAGGCACAACAACATGTCACCCCTCACTGCAGGAGGGAGCGTGACGGACGTCGGCTTGTTCCTTGACATCATGTGGCCTGTCAAGAAAATGGCAAAGCACCCACTGTCCAACCGAAGGACAGCTGTTGGTCCCTCCTTAAGCTGGAAGCCCCAGACATGTGTCCGTTCTGACCCCTGCCATGCTCAGGATACACAGGAAGCTCTTTGGGGTAATTCTCCTCTCCTGGTAGCCTCCCACAGGGGTAGGGGCCCACTCAATGAACGGTTACTTTGGGTTACCTGGTTGCACAGCAGTAAGGGGCAGCGGATGGTGGTCGGGACTCAGCATCAGTGGTAGGGGGGCCTTGGCAGGCCTGAAGGAGTGGATGGCCACGGGGTAGGAGGAGAAAAAAAAACTGCTTAAATTTGCTTCTTTGAAATAGTGTCTTCACCTAAAAATCCCACACGTGATTAGTGGAGGACCTTCAAATGGATTCATGGATCTCCCAGACATGTGGATGCTTTTTTTTTTTACTTGGTGTCCATGAAAAGGGTGTCTCCCAGTTTCCCGTCTTTGTTCAGATGTGAATTGAGCACTACTCCTGCCCACCAGCATCATACAGCCCCAGGGTCATACCTTCTGTACATCATTGACTGTGCTTTCAAAATCCACTGTGCCAAACATATGTACACTTAAATACTTAACTTTTGCTTTATGTTGAAGCAGTCATCAGAAAACTTTTTGTTGTCACAGAGACTGAAACAGTAGGTGGGAGAAAAGGTGCAAATCATCCAATTCACCTAAATGGGGTGTTAACTGTGAAGTCTTTTCATAAGTAGTAAGGCAGTTTCTTCTTTGTAAACATACTATCATTCAGACAAGTTTCATTTAAACAACTGAGGATTTTGGATGGCTCTACTGATTACAGTATAAACTTGAATAAGTTAGTTGGTAACAGTGATCCTGTGTTTAGCAATCTACAACGTAGATGCTCACATGCAAAGAATACAATGAAAACTGACTAAATCTAACAACAAGCTTATAAAGCACATAGAATGTATCTGAACATTTATCTTTACCTATACAAAATCATTGCAGCCCAAGTAAAGCATAGGCACACTACATGGTACCCTGACTACTGTTCTATGATGCAGTAAACGTATATTGGTATTTTTTGTATTCTTTGTAAAGCAGGTAAGGCCCACTAGGCAGAACTGTCTATTTTCAGGAGTGACCTAGAAGCACTGGGGAGGTTAAGTGACTTGCTTGGAGTCACACAGTATGCAAGTGGAGGGTGTGGGAATCAAACCCAATTCTGATGGATGTACCCAGTTCAATCACTGTTTGTTACTCTAACCACTAGGCATGGGTGATTAAACTGAATGGCTGATTACAACAAAGCAGTGCAGGTGATTTCCATACTGACTCTATATGCAGAAAAGCAGAAAGAATGCAATGCACATCAGCATTCATTTTAAGATACTGAAATCTGGGTCGGCCCACTGGCGCTGTGGTAGCACTGTTGCTTGCAATGCCAGTGACCCAGGGTCAGCAGTGAACTCGGGTTGCTGGAGGTCTGTCCAGTGGAGTAGGATTGAGCACCCAGGGGACTGCTCTCCTCCTCCGGGAAGGGTGGGCTGCAGGTCCTGCTGCTTTACCACCACCTATGTGACCACAGGTGGTGATGCAATGGTGCCGCAGAGTGATCAGGAAGAGCGGAAGCTAGCCAGAATCTGGAGCAGTGACATGTCTATGTGACCTACCTCCTTGGAACTCCTCTAGTGCAGATGCCCTCAGGGACAGAGACCAGAAAACCAGGAACAATCACCGTACATTGATCACTGGCAGAAGGGACCCAGGTGCCCCAGACTTCATAACCAGGCTCCATGAGGGACCGACTGAGCTGCCTGGCACAGACTAACAGAGTGTGGAGGGGTGACCTGGCGTTCCTCCTTCCCACCTGGAGGTACAATCCAGGCAGGATAAGGGCAGGCCCACAGGAGCTCCTGAGCATTACCCAGGGTGAAGCTAGAGGATACCCAGCCTAGGGATCTCTGAAAAGTCGAGACTGATGCTGTGAGAAGGGGACATAGAAAGAGAAAATTAAAGAAATTTAAAAAGATGCTGAAATCTTAGAGATTCTGTGCAGTGACATGCAATTTCCGTGAGGCACCAGTACAAGAATTCAAAATCCGCTAACCAAGCAGGATTCCGTGATTGTTACCGGTGTTACCGGTAAAAATTGAAAACCAGGGTCCCTGCTCATACACTGTACAAGCTGTAGATGCTGTCTTGAAATGTATATCACACTTAACATCATACAAAAACACCACAGGGTGTCAAAGGTAAACATTCTGTTCACTTGGATGGTCACATACTGGACTCCACAGAGGACAGTCAACTTTTAAAACTGTTTAGAGTGACAGGGTCCGTATATCAGAGAATTCACCCTTAAAATGCAGGTACTCCTGGGCAGACTTCAACCAAACAAATGTACTCACAGAAAGTTGTCATACAAAGGCAGCTTCAAAAGTCCTGGGAGGATCAGGGGATTGCCCCTGAAATCCTGGAGTCCTGCTACTGTACATCCCTCCTGAGATGAAGCACAGGAAGATCCAAAGGGAGATGGTTTCCACCACTTCAGCAAGCTGGCAAAGCTGTCCTCCACTAGGGTGAGAAAAATCGAACAGGAAAAACTGCAGCTGTAAGTCAGAGCTGCTTGAGGAGCTGCAGCTGCACTTTGCATCCTCCTCCATGAACTCTACTACAGGACTCCCACTTCAGACTGACTTTGAACATTCTGTCTCCCTCAGGGGGTTACACAAGAATAACATGAGCTCTGGCATGTTTACAGTGTATACTTTAAAGGGTGTAACAGATAAGCAATTTATCGATGTAACAAAATGGATAATTTCCTCTAGGATAGCCTATTTTTTTTATGTTTATTTTTTTTTTTACCGCTGTGAGGAATATCAGGGCAAAGTGGCCGAAGCTGACTGGTGAAATATATATATATATGACTAGTCCTGTTTAGGGGCCTATCTGTGCCTCTCCATCAAGGGCCCCTAGTCTCTACTCCTCCATTTCTGCTGAAGGTACGCTTGTGTCTCTAAAGTGAGCCTCAGTGTTGCCCTCAGCTTTTCCATGTTGTTAAGCTCCCCAACTGTTTACCCAGGTCATCACCATGGGTGCAACCACTTGTAACCACTGGGCTGTGATCTCTTCAGGGCTACTATACACAGAACTCAGAACAAACACTGCAGTGCGTGGTTGCCCAGTCATGGCACATGGACCCCCAGTACCACATATTTAAATGTGAATGGGATGGTGGCATCCCACATTTTATGAAGAACGCTATGTATCTGTTACAGTACTGTTGAAGGCCTGGGCATGCTCAAGATATGTGGAAGTGCAAGCTTACACCCCCAGACTATCTCCAGCATTTATCTGTATGCCCAGCAGGAAAATGACATGGGATCATAGGCGTGTGAATGAACCGGACCACACAATTCCATCTGTATTCTCACCAGCCTGGCAAGGCAGTGATGTTCCAACCTACCCCTAGAGTGATCTCCCAGTCCTCCACCAAAATTGGTGTTCCCGACTCCCCTTCTCAGTGTTCTCATATTTTCTTTAATTCCAGGTACTTGTCTCCCATGAAAACTTGATAGCCTCTTCTGATTGCGTCACTTTTTCATCTGAGCATTGCCACCCAATAAAATAAATTTTCTAAAGCTGTGAGCTCCCTTCCCACCTAGCCTAGTATTTTTTTTTGAGGTCAGGTGATCCTGGACCTGTAGATATCTATAGAAGTCTTGCTGTGATGGCCTGGTGATGCTGAGGGCTGAGGTGCTGGACACCTTAACTCGTGTTACGCTGGTGACCTGGGTTCAAGAACAACCTCAGGTCATCAGGGTGCCAGCACGGGGGCGGGGGGGAGAGGTGGGTGCAGGATAGAGCACTGGCTGTCCTCTAATGGGAGGCAGGGTTGCCCATCCGTAGTCCCACTGTCACCAGATGGAGGTCCCACGGTGGCAGGCGGTAAGTGAGGAACTGGTAGGGTGGGGTGCCCAGCAGTGTGTAACGTGTGCGAGCCTCTACATGTGCACACTATGCCGGGATGCAGGGGGAACAGGGAGAAAACAGAAAAAAAGCCTACAAACTACATATAGGAAAAAAGAAGTCTTGCTGTGATAATCCATTTTTTGTTGCAACTCTGCGAAAGATACACATTGTGAGTTATGCACAAAATGATATCGCATTAGGGTGAGGTCCTGCGGAACCCTGGGTCCTAGCTCAGAGGGGAGAAGTGTGCATCCCCAATGATGCTTGAAATGAGCCCTATGCATTTAAGGTGTAGGTGGTACACCCCAGCATGCTCGACTCATTGCTATATACAGTATTTGGTTACAGTACTTTGCTTGCTTGAGGGGGGCATTTACTATGACCCCAAAATCCCTCTCCTCTTTTGAAGTGGCTAGTAGCCTAAGCCATCTCATCCAGTATTCCATGCATGGGTTATGTTTTTCTAAGTGCATTACCTTACATTTCTTGGTGTTGAATCTCAACTGCCAGATCACAGACCATCTCTGCAGCTTGACTGGGTCCGTCTGGAGCTCCCACACTCCTTCTCCATGATCTTCTCTGCTGCAGCAACAGACATTGACGGCAGATATAGACTGCTTGGCCCACCCCATCTGCCCATTTCCAGAGTTTTGTGTTGTCAGTAGACTTGCAGCTTGCCCTGGATACCTTCCCCTACAGTATGTCACTGATAAACATACAGAACAGGACAGGTCCCAAAGCCGATCCCTGCAGTATCTCACTCATGACTTCCCTGTCTGCTGACTTGGCCCTATTCACCACTATCCTCTGTTGCCACCTCTAAAGTCAGTTTCCCACCCATCTGACTAAACCCTACTCCGCTACCAAGTCCTCCAACTTTTTCAGCAACCTTCTTTGTTGTACCGAGTTGAAGGCTTTACTAAAGTTTAAGTAGAATAAATTTACTGCCTGTCCTCTGTCCAGTCAAGAAACAGTATAAGGATTGTCTGGCATAACCTCCCTGACAAATCCATGCTGCTGGTAGTGCTGCAGTCCTTTATCCTCACAGTATGCCACCAAACTTTCTTTAACGATGGACTCCATCAGCTTACCTGAAATGGAGTAAGCCTGACCAGCCCTGATCCTATCTGCTGCACCCCCCCCCCCTTTGTGGAGTGGTACTATGTCAGGGAACCTCCAGTTCTGGCAACATTCCTGACTTCAGTGAGTCATTAAATAGTTGGGATAATGATAACACCAATTCTGCAGCCAATTTCCTAAGTACCTGTGGGTACAGGTCATCCTAATCTGGTGCCTTATCTACCCTGAGGGCTTCCAGTCCCTTCTTCACCTGGTCTACCGTTATTTTTACCCTGCCCATTTCCTGAGCCCTCTGTGTGGCAATCTAGGTACCGCTCTCTGATAGGGGTCCATCATCCTCTACTGTGAATACCAGACAGAAGTAATTTTTCAGTGCATTTGCCTTCTGCTTGTTGTGTTCAGCTATCTTCCCCATCCTCCCTCTGCTAACCTGACTATACCCCGTTTTCTTTTCCCCAAATGTATCTAAGACATTCTTTTCTCCCACCTTTTAAATCCTCAACAATCCACAGCTCCATATCTGCCTTTTCTCTCTTAATTGCCACCCTTGCCTCTTTGAGTCTAGTCTGATATTCTTGTCACTCATACTCCTCAATCTTCTTCTTGTATCTAGTGAATGCATTTCTTTTCTCCCTCACAGTTTACTCCAACCCTTTTGAAAACAAGATTGACTTTTTGTGCTGGTTTCTTTTGATGACCTTCCTTGCACAAGATTTCGTCACCTCCTGAAATGCCATCTTAGTTCCACCACACTATTTTTCTACCCCCCTCACTCGACCTACATCCACCACTCTCTCTCTAACCATTTCCTGCATCAGGCCAACATCTACTTATTTTAGGTCTAGAACCACTGTCTTCGAGATTGTTTCCCATGGCCTGCTCGAACCATAGCGTTGTAGACACTGGACCCGAAAGGTTTCCTGACTACCACCCTACCATCTCCAAACTGGTGAATACCAAGTCGAGTATGGTGTCCTGGCATGTGGAATCCCTGGCCAGTTGCATCAGAAAGCAGTCTTGTAACAATGTATCTAGCAGTACATGACTCCTGGTACGCTTTGCAGCAGGAATATCCCAGTTAATATCTGGCAGGTTCAGGTCCCCCACTAACACCAGATCCCCTTTTGCTGTTTCCCATCCTACAACTTCCTGTCCTCTTCTTCTCTCTGCCCCAGTAGTCTGTAGACCACCTCTAACCTAACATTTTTTCCAACAGCTAATGTTAGCTGCACCCAGATAGAATCCACTCCCCCTTCTTTTTTAATGGTCCCATCTTCTGTTGTCTTAATTCCTTCCTCAATATATTGGGCTACCTCCCCTCCTTTACCCCTGCCTCTGCGTGTCCTAAGCAGTGTGTAAACTCGAACTGTCAGATCCCAATTGTTGATCTTTCTTCGAGAGGGTTCCTGCAGTAGGTTTTCACATATAGGACTGTGCCCCTTGGCATCAGGACCGCATGGCAAACTTGTAGCTAGCAATCATCAGTGGGGACCGCCCCCGTTGTCAGGTGATGTGATGTCAGCGTGACAATAAAAGGGGCGGTCCCGTGCCCACCTTCCAGTTCTTTCCCACCATCGCTCAATATCGGTCAACAAATGTGGTCGAACAGCATTCATTTACCTGACATTTTTGGGATTATTTAGCGATTTCGTTCCAAAGTTCTCTGATTTCCGAACATCGCCCATTATGATGTATATCATCTAGTCGGTCCAAAAAGAAGCGCTCCCAGTGCAGTACGAAGATCCCGATCACTCCCGGTGTCTCCTCTGCCTGGGGCCCAAGCACAACTCGTTTGAGTGTACCATCTGCCAGGGCTTTAACCAGGCCACATGCACCTGTCGCAAGAGGACCCTCATAGCCCATCTGCTGACTCGGAGGCTGGCTTCCATGGAAAAGGAGCTTCAGGAGCTGAGAGAAAGATCGTCACTGCTGGCCCTGGAGAAGAAGAGGAGGAAAAAGAACAAGGAGAGATGCTGGAGTGGAGCCATTCTCCTCAGGGGAAGACCAGCCAAACAACTGATGCTGACCAGGGTGGGCCCTCCACCTCCATGAGTACCCCACCTGCACAGCCTTCACTCGCTCTGGTGGACCGGACACCCTCACCCCCCCCCGCCAAGGCAGTCGGGGTTGCATCTTTGGAGGTTTCTATTAGGTCTCCTGCTCTAAGCACTGCCGATAAGCCACCCTCCAGCTCCACCGCCGGGTGCCCAGCCCAGGCCGATCAGCCTGTTCTGAGTACTTCTACTCTGGTCAGCCCGGCAGCACCCAGTAAGCCAGTCGACGGCTCCTCCACCGACCGCGTGGATGCCTCTACTCTCCCGTCAGGCTCCCTTGAGGCCCTCGACGCTGGGATGAGTGTGCACCCAGGTACACCTTCATCCCCGTGGGTTTCTTCCCCCAAGGATTCGCTACCTGTACCCGACACTTCCCTTAACAAGGTGGATACCTTACCTGACCTGTCGCTGGGTGACTTGCCTGACCGCCCCCTCCCCCCTCGCCAGGCTTTATTCTGCCATCAGATCCCCCTCCTTTTTGCAGATCCCTCGCTGGACCATTCATGGACCAGGCATAGATCCTTCTCCTGTAGGACCTTTGGGCCTCCTGCCTACCCCATCGCTGGACCCACTTCCTAGCAGACCTTTGGTGCCCCCTTCAGTGAACCCTTCTGCTCCTCCTTCGGGCCCTGCGGGTGACTTTTCAGGGAATCTCCATGTCCCTCAATATCCACTACTGGGGATCTGTCACAGGGCTACAACCCACTGATGCCGGGCTAGCCTCTGCCGAGGTACCCGACACTGGGATACCCAATGCCGGGCTACCCGGCGCTGGGATATCCGATGCCAGGATATCCTGTACCAAGCTACCACGGTCAGACCTTCTACCAATACCCTTATTGGCACCAAGTTCCCAGCTACCCCACCCTTAACGGGGTACCCGGGTTACCCACCTCCTCCGCCTGTACCACCACCGCAGCCTGATCACGGATCCATCCCTGCATGGTGGAAGGATGCCAAATCTCAGCTTCTTTTGGAGTTGGGTCAGCCTCAGGTCATGGTCAGGGCCACTCCTCCTTCCAGAGGAAATTCCTGATGAACGACTCAGGAATACGCTCCTGGAAAAAGTCAGGATGAACAAGTCATCCTGCCACCATGCCCTCCTCGCCACATACGACTCGGTCAACTCAGTGGATTGGGGTGCTGCCACAAGGATTTGTCTCAAGACGCCTAGCCTGGCTTCGACTGGTTGGGTTGGCACAAGATGTTCAGTCTTTTCTTCTGGACGCTCCTTTTAAGGGCCCAGTTCTGTTTGGTGGCAATGCCAAAGACAATATTACTGAGCTGCAGGAGAGTGGCAAGTCCCTCTGGGACGTCTGCTCCATGTACCGTTACAGCTAGAAACAACAGCAGGAGCCCTTCGCTGCCAGTGGAAGTGGAACAGGCAGAACCAGGGCAAATGACAAAATAAACGTCATGCCTCAGGTTCCAGCGCCCAAACTCCTCAGACCAAGTTCTTGAAACCCGCCTAAGGAGGAAAAGCACCACTCCCCTCTGCGTCCTGACTCCCTACCCCTCCTTCCGCTCCCTCTGACTCTCTTGGAGGAACCGGTAGGGGGAAGGTTTAGCCTTCACCTGGACAGGTGGAAGGCTGTCACTGCAGATGCGTGGGTTCTTCAACTCATAGAAAGAGGTCACTCGATAGAGTTCCTGGAGAGGCTTCCTCCCAACCCCCCGGGAAGGTCCTTTTACCCGTTAGGCCAATTTCAGCTGGTCAGGCTGGAGATACAGGCTCTGCTACAAAAGGCAGCTATACAGCCTGATCCTCTGTAACAGACAGGAAGGAGTTTCTACTCCCACTTCTTCCTGATTCCAAAGAAGACGGGGTATCTAAGACCTATCTTAGATCTCAGCATGCTCAACGCTTTTGTGGAGTACAAGAGATTTTGCGTGTTGACTCTCCATGGACTGTTACCCATGCTCCTACCAAACACTTGGCTGTGCTCCCTGGATATGCAGGATGCTTACCTTCATATCACCATTCTTCTGGCCCACCACTGATCTCCTTCCTGGAGGACCATTTCCAGTTCAGAGCCCTCCCATTTGGCCTCTCCTCAGCACCTTAGGTTTTCACCAAGTGCTTAGTGGTGGTTGCAGCATTTTTACACCGCAGGGGCATTAATGTGTTCCTGTACCTGAACGACTGTCTCTTTTCAGCCCCCTCGCCGGACAGTCTGAAGGACTCTCTCTCCTTCACACTGGACCTCTTTTCCAGTCTGGGAATCTCCATCAGTCTCCCCAAATCCCAGCTAGTACCCTCGAGCACCTTCAGTTCATTGGAGCAGTGCTGGACACAGTCCAGAGCAAGGCCTTCCTTCCAGTCGACCGAGTGGAGACTTTGATCTCACAAGCCACTCTCGTGACTTCCTCTTGGTGGACCACAGCTCATTCGGTCCTACGACTCCTGGGTCTGATGGCAGTTTTGCCATATCCACAGTCCCTTTGGCCAGACTGCACATGAGGGTCACCCAGTGGTCTCTCAGAGTCCAATGGGACCAGCACTTAGACGAGATGGACCAGAGAGTGCCTGTCTCCAGCAGCCTTCAAAAGGATCTCCTCTGGTGAAAAGACCCCGCCAGCCTGTTGGTGGGGGTCTCATTTCACCCTCCGCCTCCCTCTCAAATCCTCACTTCAGATGCCTCAAACCTGGGATGGGGAGCACATATTTATTTATTTATTTATTTAGCTTTTGTTTACCGGGTAAGTACACTAGACAAGTAGTATGCCTATTTTCAGGAATGACCCGGGAGAGCACAAAACATACAGTATACATACATGGCAACATTGGAGAAACAGCATGATACAGTAAAAAACAGCTATAACAACGCTTGTATAAGGGCAGAGATACTGCCACACATAGTACAAATTGTTACAGGACATAGATAGACATTAGAATCACTGAATACATATTTCATAGACCATCATGGACTCAGAGTGGACAATAGTGGACTGCAGAGTATTACATTACAGAGACTAGGAGCAGTCACATCTTGTAGTTTGTTTTAGGTGGGACCACAGGGAGGGTGAAAGGTCCCATGGGAAGGGCAGAGCAAACAGAGTCAGAATGGAGTTCCAAACCTAGAGCACAAAAGCGGCAAAGTCACGATCCCCATAAGGGTCCAGTGGGGAACTTTAAGCAACTCGGCAGTCTGTGACCCTGAGCTGGTAGGGATGGCGTCCAGTTTTGGGAGGAGATGCGCCAGTCCCGATGGTATGCCCATGGCAAGCACTTTCCTGGTGAAGTTTCCTACACCAACGATCAGGAATTCCGCAGGGGGGAGCCAGCTGAGTTTGTCATAGAGCTTACATCAGTGGGTGAGTTTGGGAGCAGCAAGTGCAAACCGACAGATAACATTATATGCCGTGTTCCAACAATTAAGATGGATTTGAGGTGACCTGGCAAATAGGTGGTATCCATAACTAAGGGAGGGGAGAAGCACTCCCCTCGCAAGTGCCAGCCTCGCTCCCGGAGTCAGGTTGTATTTGGCCCTGTAGGCAAGGCCAAGCTTACACCTGGTGGTTCTGCAGATGTTTTGGATATGGCTTCCCATGTCAAGTTGTGGGTCGAAGGTGACCCCAAGATATTTAATTGAGCTTGTTGTTGGCAACAGGGGGCCTCTATCACAAGCTATTTTGAGCATAGCTGATGGGGCGTTTAACTTGGCTGTGGAACCAAAGAGCATGGCCTGAGTTTTGTTAGGATTCAATACCTGTCTATGGTTGGTAATCCAGGCCGAGACTCTGCTGAAGTCTTCAGATAGGCACTGGTTAAGGTCAGCAGCATTATGAGCATGGGCCACTAGCACAAGGTCATCTGCATAAAGCGTGACTTGGCAACCAGAGGTCACCCGTGGGAGTTGATTAATAAGAAGTGAGAATAGGAGAGGTCCAAGTACCGATCCCTGGGGAACTCCCATGGTCACAGCCCTAGGCTCCGAGAGGACCTTGTTAAAGCAGGTGCGCTGCTTTCTACCCGTTAGGTAGCCCATCATCCAACTCATGGCATGTGGAGAGAACACAAGGCTTCTGGTCTCCCACGAAGGAGAACCTGCACATCAGTATTCTGGAGATGAGAGTGGTGCTCTATGATCTCCAGGCCTTTCAGTCACTTGTAACTCGGGGAACACTCCTCATCCAGACAGACAACATGGCCACTGTCTTGTATCTAAACAAACAGGGAGGCACCTGATTATACCCCCCTCTGCAGGGAGGCAATGCGGGTGTGATACTGGGCAATGCAGCATGGCCTGTCTTTGACAGCAGTCTGCATGCTGGGTGTTCACAACATTCTGGCAGACAATCTTAGCCGATCAGTCGCCAGGGCTCGTGAGTGGGAACTAAAGCAGGAGGTAGTAGAAGACCTGTTTCTTCAGTGGGGTTAACCATACCTAGATCTGTTCACCTCCCCATCCAACACAAAACTACCCAGCTTTTGCTCGCTCGTTCCCAGGCATGGTGCTTTTTGGTGAGATGCACTGTCTCTGTCTTAGACAGGGAGGTTTCTATATGCTTTTCCTCCCTTTCCTCTCTTGCAGAAGGTTCTGCTGAAGCTCCAAGCAGAGGGGGCTCACATGATCCTCATCGCCCCTCTGTGGCCTCGGCAGATATGGTTCCTGTTGTTACAGCAACTTGCACTGGAACCCCTAGTACCTCTTCCTCTCTCTCACGACCTTCTGTCCCAGGAGCAGGGCACCCCCCTGGTACATCTGAGCGTCACGTCCCTCCATCTTCATGCGTAGCACCTGTGGACATAACGATTTCTCACTATGGAGTCTCCATAGGGGTAGCTCAGGTCTTAGTGGAAGCTCTGAAGCTCTCTATTAGATCCACCTACACCATGAAATGGAAGAGAGTTTCGATCTGGGCCCCCGCGAAAGGCCTAGACCCCTTTTCCTGCTCGTCTTCCGAGGTGTTAGAATACCTCTTACATTTGTCAGAGTTGGGCCTTAGTTATTCCTCACTGAAGAGCCATCACTCCGGTGTCGGCCTACTACCTTCCAGTGGAGGGCAAAACCCTAGCTCAGCTAGAGGTTTCTGAGACTTTCCTGAAGGGGATCCTTCATATTAAAACTCCAGTCCGGAATCCTGTTCTTCCCTGGGATCTCAATTTTATATTGGAAAATCTTACTTTGCTCCTTTTTGAACTGGCAGCAAGCTGTGATATGCATTTTTTTAGCAAGGAAAATGCTCTTTTTAGTTGCTATTACTTAAGCTCGAAGAGTTTCAGAGCTTCAGGCTCTAGTTTGTAGAGAGCCTTATTTAATTTTCTACAGGAACCGGGTGGTCCTGCGGACTAATCCTTCGTTCCTTCTGAAAGTGGTTTCAGAAATTACTCTAAACCAGAATGTTGAATTGCTGGTGTTTTTTTTCTCAGAGCACTCCAACGGGGGGGAAACATCTCCTGCACATCTTTGATGTGCACAGGATTTTGAGGTACTATAACTCTCGGACTAAGGAGGTTTGAAAATCGAACCAGCTCTTTGTTGCCTTTACCTCCCAATGTCAGGGTAAGACAATTATGAAACATACTCTGTCTAGGTGGCTGGCTAACTGTATTCATTACACTTACCAGAAGTACAAAAAAACCCTTCCAGGGGCAGTCAAAGGCCACTCCACCAGGAGTGTGGCTACCTCTACTGCCTTTTTCAGGAATGTGTCCACTGTGGACATCTGTGCAGCAGCCACTTGGTCTTCCATTCACTCCTTCACTAAGCATTACAGTCTGGACATTGCCTCTAGGCGTCAAGCTGGCTTCGGTCTTGCAGTTCTGCAAGGTCTTCTGTCTTGAACAGACCCTTTGTTGGCAGACATCTTCCTCCTCCCAGAACCTCATCTCCGACTCCTTTCTTTGTTAGACTGCTTGGTATTCAGTCCTATATAGAAACATAGAAACATAGAATTTGACGGCAGATAAGGACCGCTTGGCCCACCCAGTCTTCCCATTTCCCTTCATACTGGATAAGCTGCAGATCCTAGTTAACCCGCAGCCTACTTCTTCCTACCCCCAACCCCTAGAATGGCCTTATGACTGTCCCATGCATGCTTGAATTCCACCACTGTTTTTGATTCCACAACCTCCTCCGGAAGGCCGTTCCATGCATCCACAACCCTCTCTGTGAAAAAATACTTCCTTAAATTACCTCTGAGCCGCCCCTCTATCTTCAAATTGTGCCCTTGTTCTTGCACACCTCTTTTTTTGAAAGATGCTACGCTCTTGGACTTTGTTGATTCCCTTGAGGTACTTGAAAGTTTCTATCATGTCCCCTCTCCCTCCTTTCCTCGAGGCTATACATATTAAGCTCCTTTAGTCTCTCTTCACATGTCTTCCGGTGCAGACCCTGCACCATTTTAGTTGCCCTCCTCTGGACAGCTTCCATCCTGTCTATGTCTTTGTGGAGTTTGGGTCTCCAGAACTGCATGCAGTACTCCAGATGGGGTCTGACCAGCTGTCTGTACAGAGGGATAATAACTTCCTGTTTTCTACTGGTGATGCCTGTCCCTACGCAGCCCAGTATCCCCCAAGCCCTCCTTGCTGCCCTCTCACATTGCTTGCCCAACTTTAGGTCATCTGATATGACTACCCCCAGGTCCCTTTCCATTTTGTTGTTAGTATCTCACCCCCCATTGTGTACTCTTCCCCTGGGTTTTTGTTTCCCAGGTGCATTACCTTGCACTTCTTAGCATTGAATCTAAGCTGCCATACATTTGACCATTCCTCTAACCTTGCCAAGTCCCTTCTCATCCTTTCCACCCCACCTTGTGAATCAACTCTGTTGCAGATCTTTGTGTCATCTGCAGGGAGGCATACTTTTCCTTCCAGTCCCTCTGCAATGTCACTTACAAAGACACTGAAGAGGACCGGTCCTAATACTGAACCCTGCAGTACCCCTTTCTTCAGAGTGGACTCCATTTACTATTACTCTCTGTGTCCTACTCTCCAGCTAATTCTTTACCCAGGCTGTTATCTCAGGACCCACTCCCAGGCTGGCTAACTTGTATATTAATCTTTTGTGTGGGACTGTGTCAAATGCCTTGCTAAAGTCTAGGTAGGCCATGTCCACAGCCCCTGCCTGACCTATTACTTTGGTCATCCAGTCAAAGAAATCTGTCAGATTCGTCTGGCATGACCTTCCCGCTGTGAATCCATGCTGCCTTGGGTCCTGTGCCCTCTGGCCTCTAGATACTCGACGATTCTTTCCTTCAGAAGTGATTCCATCATTTTCCCTATCACTGAGGTTAAACTAACAGGTCTGTTGTTTCCTGCTTCTGCCTTGCTCCCACTTTTGTGAAGGGGAATCACATCTGCCCTCCTCCAGTCCTTGAGTACCACCCCATCCTCCCATGATTTGTTAAAGAGGGTAGTCAGTGGTGTCACTAGTTCTACCCTTAGTTCTTTTAGAATTCTGGGATGAATCCCATCAGGCCCCATTGTTTTGTCCACCTTCAGTTTTAAGAGTTCTTTTATAACCTTTCCTTCTGTAAATGGGCTGGTATCAACCACTGTATCCAGAGTGCCTCTACTGTTTGTTTTAGGTACCTCCCCCTCTTCATTTGTAAATACTGAGAAAAATATTTGTTTAGTATCTCTGCCTTTTCACAGTCTCCCTCTGCCCACCCTCCCTCCCTTTATTAAGCCTCACTATCCTTCCCTTGGTCTTCCTTTGCTCCCTGATGTACCTATAAAAGGTTTTATCTCCCTTCTTAACTGAGTTGACTATCTTTTCCTCGGTTTGGGCCTTTGCTGTTCTGACTGCCTTCCCAGCTTCCTTTTGCTTTAACTGATACAGTTATCTGTCCTGCTACTTCTGTGATTCCTTGTACTTCCTGAATGCTTTCTTTTTCTCTTGAACCTTCACTGCCACTTCCTTTGAGAACCATAGTGGTTTCTTATATCGTTTTGTTTTGTTTATTTGCTTCACACAAAGGCTCGTTACCTCTGTGATGGCAGTTTTTATTATTCCCCATTGTTCTTCCACCCTTCCTTCCTTCCTGCCCATTTGCTAGTGCATTCCTTAGGCACTCACCCATTTTGGCAAAGTCAGCCCTCCTAAAGTCCAATACTTTTACCTTTGTATGGCTTGACTCTATTGCTGTGTCTATTGTGAACCATACTGTTCGATGGTCGCTAGTTCCCAGATGGCTACCCACTTCTACATCTGTGATCCTCTCTCCATCTCCATTTGAAAGAACCAGGTCTAAGATTGCTCCCTCTTGAGTGGGCTCCAATACTAGTTGTCTAAGGTATGCCCCCTGTAGGGCATCTAGAATAACACCACTCTTCGAAGTGGCTGCTGCAACTGCACTCCAGTTAACATCTGGCATATTCAGATCACCCATCAGCAATATCCCCTTTTTCTGCCATTCTAAGTATACTTTCTATCATTTCCTTGTCCATTTCCTCCCCTGAGAAGAGGTCTGTATCTAACCCCTATACGGATTGTGGTGCCATTGCCTGTCTCCAAATTTACCCACAGTGCTTCTTCTCCTCCTTGTTTACCCTTTTGTTCTGTTGCTTTGATTCCTTCCCTTATGTAAAAGCTACTCCTCCTCCTCCTCCTCCTCTTTTACCCTCCCTGTCCCTCCTGTAGATAGTGTATCCTGGTATGTTTACGTCCCCGTCATGGTTTTGTGTGTACCATGTTTCTGTGACTGCCACGATATCCAGATGTTCCTCCTCCATCAAGGCCTCTAATTCAGGAAGCTTGTTACCCAGACTATGGGCATTGGTACTCATTGCTCTCCACTTTTTGATGGCTTTACCTTCTGTGAAGACCTACTGCAGCAACCCTCTCAAAGTAAGATATAGCAGTTATGTAAGAACTTACCGTAACAGTAGATCTTCGAGAGAGATTCCTGCAGTAGGTCTAGTTTCCCAACCACCTTTCCCCAGCTCCTGATTTTTTACCTTTTTTCCTTGCCCAGGACTCAGTCTCTTCCAGGGCTCAGGATAACAGGAGTTTTCTGCTCTCTTTCTATAGGTCTCCGGTAGCTACAAGTTTGCTGTGCAGTCCTGACGCCAGGGGGTGCAGTCCTATATGTGAAGACCAACTGCAGGAACCTCTCTTGAAGATCTGTTACGGTAAGTTCTTACGTAACTGCTACTTCCTACTGGCCAGTGTCTTCATAATGGCCACTAAAACTAATTTAGCCTCTGCAACCATCGCCTGTACTTTGCAGATCTTATTGTTCACACTTCTGACTCATAGGCAAAACACCCTCCACCTTACTCCCTCCTCCCTTACCTGTCCATTCTTAGTGCCATTGCTTCTTTTCCCAGACCATCCATTACCCTTTCCACTAGCTGGACTATTGCTACCCACTCCCACCTCTCTTCTTTCACCTGTCTCCCACCTCTGCCAGTGCTGATTTCCCCGTTTCTGTTTCCATTTTTAGAGGAGCCTCAGCTAGGTTCACCCAAAGCCTACATCCTGCTAGGTTTTTTTTTTTAGTATCAGCCTCCCCCTTCTTCAGTTTAAAAGACTGTCCAACATAGTCTATCCAGGTCTCCCAGTCATCCTCCCCTTGGGGGGTGGGGAGGGTGCCAGAGAAGATCCTCAACCTTCGGTAAGAGTCGTGACTAATGGCAGGTGCAGAAATAGGAGTCTGCATTGGTTCAGCCACCATTACGGGCACTGGAGCAGGAGAGGGTGTTGGGGGAGGAACACCCCCAGGTGGCAAGAATAGTTTCTTCAAGTCCTCCACAGTTTTCCCCTCTCCCAGCAACCATTCAGCAAATTTCTCCTCAAAAGTTTCAGATAGTGGTGGGGGCTGATTCCCCCCCGGGTCTTTACTGTCCTTAGTTATCACTCTCCAAGCAGTGAGGGCTCCTCTGGGGTAATGGTCTGTGGCACTTTGGAGCTATCTATGGGATCCTTAAACTCTACTAGGGCCAGGAAAGTGTGGGTGAGCAGATTAGCATGCCGACCCACCACCACAGGGTTTTGTAAACCTTCCACCTTGGAAAGTACTCCCTGCACAGTGTCCGTATTGATACCAGGGGGATGTCCAGGATAAGCATAGCATTTTGGGGTCGATCTCTCCCAGTACACCACTCCACCAGCCGATTGCACAGCCACTTCTGTCAGGGTACCCATTTTTTCTTAACAGTGGTTCATAAATATGGCCACTAGAGGACACACAATCCCAGCGGTGAGCCTCCAAGATGTAACCCCTAGATGGCGCTATCCCAGGGCTACTACCCCTGCCTGATTTGCCACTAACAGGTTGAGGGCCTGGATCCAATGGAGGGTGCCTCCACCCAGAGGTCAGGGTTTGCAATAGTTAAACTTACTTGGTCACAGCCCTCTGGGACACTGCAACCCCCTTTCTTCCCACTAGTGGCCCACACAATATATCAAATTACCTTCACAGTATACACTTACCCCCAGGTCTGGTTCGGCACTGGGACCTCCTGTAAAATGAGATACAGTGCAACAATCACAGTACAGTACTTTAACATAGAACAAATACCTCAGGCAGTATAACTTTGCTGAAACAAGCAGCTCTGATTTATTTGGGGATATAACAAGGACAGGAAATCAGGTTAATTAGCTTATCACTCTAATAATCTACCTATGGCTCTGTGCACAGGCCTATCCCCATCAGTTACTGTCCCTGGGTACCCAAGCCCTAGTGGCTAGTCCAAACCGTGGCAGCTGGTGGGGCCCTTTCACACAGAGAAAGGAGGAATTAAACAGTCAGCAGTACAGTAATTCCATTTGGATTTAATGTGGCAATTCAACAGGGAGCGACCCTGAATTAGTACTCACGACCTCCAAATAAGATAGGGTCCTTCAATGTCAGCAGGGCTCACTTGAGGTACACAAACCTCTTCACACATCCATATAAAAAAAGCACTATACCAGGCAGGCTGCATCTGTATCCCGATCGCAATTACTGCACAATACCGGGAGAACACACAGCAGATTGAGTTCCTGACAGACCGAGTGCAATTTTCAGCAATTCCTCCAGTCTTTTACAGGGTGAGCCTGGTTTCTACTCTTCAGAGATCCTTTGATTCTTTTCACAGGACGGATTCAGTCCTAACAAGCTGTTACACAAGCTGCAGACCGAACTCTGGGCCTTACACGTTTTTGACTAAAACTGCACACTGAAAAAGCACAGGGCTCCTTCCTTCTTCACTCCAAAGCTCAACTCAAACTCCAACCGACAAAACGGGCACTTCCTTTGAGTTCCTCCCAGTTCTTGACTGGATTGGCTGTCACTCACAATAGACTGCTGCTGTTGGTCCAAAAGGCACTGAAGTCTAAACTACATCTCCCAGAGTCACTGCCCATACAATCCTCTTGTGGCTGGCTCAGATTATGAGTCCAAGTTCTGATTCGTCCAAGGCACCATTTTAGAGCTAGCTACCCCACACTGATTGGTCCAGTTCAGCAGTTCAAAACTAGAATGGGGAACTAGCAGACACAGTTCTGACTGCAAAGAAAGCAGGTTAGACAAACTGTAATTTCATTATTACTCTAAATAATTTCTGGCAAACAGTTACATCTTTCAGATAGGTTCCTTTGCACTCCTAGTGACTGCAAAAATGAAGTGAATTAGCAGCAGCTCGAGTGGTACTCAGAGAAGCACACAGTCCCCCCATACAAATAATTATGTCTGCAAGCAGACAGCTCTTAAAGAGACAGTACCAGAGGCTCTAAAAACACTCACTGATAAATGGCTTAAATGCCAAACACCATTCAGGCTTGGAGCATTCAAGCAAGCTCCTGGAAGTCTTTTGGGAACCCCCATTTGCAGGGGGGTTACATATATCCCTCCTCCCGACACCACTCCTTCTACCAAGCATTGAATGCCTCATTTTCCTCCTGCCTCACCCTTCCACATTCCTTGCCCATACAAGCAGCACTTCTGAAAAGGCCAGTGTGACTGCCTTCCCTTTTGGTTCCCTTCCTAGTCTTAGAAAGTTGGAAGTGGGAACCTCCATACCATGGTATGCCAAGTCATTCATACCGAAATGTACTAGGATATGTGGTACATTCCTCACCCTGTCTGACATCCTCCCTATCCTGGCCTTTTCCCTTGGGACTGATATTCCTTGAAGGCATCTGACCTCCTCCCTCTTAGTCCCTTCCCTGCACGCCACCCTTTACACACTCCTCACCATTGAATTTCTGGCTATGAATACCCAGATCGCCACCTTCATTATTCTGTTTACCCTACTATGTACCTTCCTCCCCCTGAACCTTATTGGGAGTCTCACTCCCAGCCTGGTCCTTACTGTGACTGGTTCACAGCCTCCCTAAGATGAGTCCGTAACTGAGCCTTGTTCAGGGGTGTGTAACTGTTTGTGGTCACTACTAGAGGACCCTGTGTAGGACATTCAATCTATTTCCCTCCCTCCTTTCTTCCCCCTTCCACCAGTCTCCATCCCCCTTCGGCTAGTGGGTCACTGTGTAAGGGGTGGAGTGGGTAACGGTTCAGGAGCCCAACTCATTTGTTTGCTGAGCATAAGTATTTCCCCTTGTCCTGCCCTCACCTGGGTATGGAGCTCTTGTACCCTTCTGCATATGGGGCAATGATTAATCCTTCAAAGAATACTTGTTCAAACTCTAACCTTTCCTAATATGAGTTATTCTTTTTCCCCCGGGACACTGACCAGGATTTCTTCCACCAGTCACCAATGTCTTGATACCTATACTCCAGGGCCCTGCCAGCTGACCTACCTAGGACTCCGAGGCCCACTTGCAGTGCACTGCTTAGCTGCCCCCCTGGGGCTGGGGTTACCTGTCAGCTCCTTCAGTGGTCTTCCCTGCTCTTTATGTGGCCTCCCACTGCAGAGGTGAAGAACCAGAGCACCCCGAGAAGACAGGACTAGGACCTAGACAGGACATAGGCAACAGATGGAGGATTCATCCTCAGTAGTCAGACGCATATTTCCCCACTTCATCCCTGCACTCCCTGGAGCATGGTGACATCACTGAACACCAGTATGCCAGATGCATCCAATGACAACCGCACTTTAGCTCCCCATTCCACACCACTCCCCTGCACCTCCACATGTGATCACCCAGGTGGTGGCATAGCAGCGGGATGCAAACCCACTCACCCCAGAGGAGGAGATGATCTGCTGGGATGCTAAGTCCATCTCCCCCGTCCTGATCTTCGATAGCCTAGGCTCACTCATGAACCTGTATTATCAGTATAACGAGGGATGGCACTACCGCTACGCCAGCGGACTGGCTCGTATGTGCTATTCTGAAGAAAACTGATCATCATTGTTGCCCTCCTTTGGACTGATTGTAGCCTCCCTGTCTTTTTTCAGGTTGGGGGGGGGCAGAAATGGATACAGTACTCCAGATGCTGTCTCATCAGAGACCGGTAGAGAGGCAGGATCTCCTTCTTCCTTCTGATAGTGATACCACTCCTTATGCGTCCCAGCTTACTGCTGTCCCTCACATATGCTTTACGCACTGAACATTTGGTTTTAGGCCATCACTCATGAAAACCTCCAAGTCTCTGTCTTCTGTTGACTGTGTCACCCTTTTCCCATTTTTGAGTACTCCATTTTTGGGTTATTACTTCCTACGTGCATGGCCTTGCACTTCTTAGCATTACACTTCAGTTGTCATATGTTCGACCAGCTTTGTAACCTTTCTACATCCCTGGCCATATATGTGACTCCTTCTGCACTGTCCATCTTCCCCACACAGTTTGGTGCTGTCCACAAACAGACATGCCTTACAATTGACCCTCTCCTCAATATCTGTGGAAAAGCATAGGTCCCAGGACAGAGCCTCGGGGAACATTGCTAGTGACATGCCTGTTTCCTGAGCATTTTCTGTTTAGGCCCTCTTTCGTTTTGCTACATTCCAACCCGCTCCCACCCCACCCTGCCAGTTTTTCCCCTCTCCACAGCCCCCCAAATTTTTAACCAGAAATTAAAGAGTTGCTCTGGACCAGTGGTGCTCACAGCAGAACTATCCAAAGTGAGAAAGTAAAAAGCTGGGCTTCCAACATCACATACCTCTATGCAAAGAAGGTAATGTGGGTTAATATCCATTAATATCCAAGTTTATTCAAGTACAAGAAGAATGAATGGCCTCCACAGCCTGACCCAGCGTTTCACCCAGGTACTCTGGGCTTTGTCAAGGGACAATGAAATGTTGGGTCCAGCTCTGAAGGCTGTTTGTTGTTCTTGTACTTGAATAAACTTTTTTTGTATTTCTATTTATTAAAGGTTTTGCAGTGTTACACATTGCAAAACAAGAGATAAAACAAAGAACACAGTGGGCTTATAAAAGCATTACATCCAAAAGCTTCACCACCCACATTTGTGGGAGAACAAAAGACTGGGGTGCTTCAGATTGCTGTGCAGGTGCTACACCACGGACAGAAGTCCCAATTCAACACTGAAGAAACACAAAGGTGGCACTCAAAAGAGGAAACTGTATAGAAGGAACCAAATAATATACAATAGAAAGAACCAAATAATATACATGGGGAGGGTGGTATTTGCTCCTTTTATTTCTCAGATTGACTGTCGGAAATATAGGGAATTACTCTTAGTGTAATTACTGTTTGAAGGAAAAAAGTTTATATGAGTATGTAGTCGTGTAAAAATTAAGTGGGGGTAACCTGGGCTGGATAGGTGACAACAGCTTATAAGTGATAGTTTTCGGTCTTGTGTAACCCCTAGGTGGCGCTATCCCAAGGGCTACTATTTCTGCCTGCTTGGCTAGTAGCAGGTTAAGGGACTTGGTAATGAAACGAGTGCCATCCACCCGGAGAGTAGGGTTGTTAGTGGTCAAGCTAACCTGGGCACAGCCCTCTGGGACACTGTAACCCCACTCTTTCCCTTCTAGTGGCCTGAACTATATACAATAATTACTTTCACAATGACCCTTATTCACCAGGCAATTACCCACACTGTTTGTACTTACCACCAGGGCTGGTTCCTCTAGCTTGATCCTGGGGACCCCCTGTAAAACAAGGTTAAGCACAGCAAATAGCAACAGTACAATACTTTTGGCACGAACTGGAACCACAGTCAGGTTAAATGCAAACAAAATTAAATCTGATTTATTTAGGGACTTGAACAATGGAGGGGCGTAATCAGATTGATTTGCTTAAAAGCTATATTAATCAGACAGTTATGCATGCAGTTCAGAGTCCCTACACAGTCACACACTCTGGGTACCCAGGTAGGAAAACAGTGGGCTAGCCAGGAACGTTGCAGCTGGTTGGGGCCCAGTGATGGAAGAAAGCAACATGCACAACACACAGTATTTGTGATCCGGAGCTGGAGGGCTCAGTTCATGAAAGAAAAGGCAGCAAGACAATCAGATGACAACACTTTCAGATTTAGCTGTTGTTGCAGAGAGCTACCCTGATGTTTACTCACGATACCCAATACTGGACAAAGGCAGGATGAAATCGATACTGCAGGCTGTTGAGCTGGAGTGCCTGGAGAAGCAGGGTACACACGAATCACCAAGGCATCATTCCTGTTCAAGGCATTGAGCAGGGGGCTGATCCCCAGGCCGGTCTCTCATCGATGACTTTCTCTGCGTAGCAGGTATTCTGGATGGGCCAGTGTAGCAGGGCCCAGGCAAATGGAAATGGATACAGATTCAGTCCGTGGAGCTGGATGCAGCCTCCAGCAAGCAAAACACTGTTCAGACACACTGTGGGGAACCAAATCACGACCCACTTTAAGCACACAGCACGTTCACTTGTAAGGAAATTCCACTGAACCAGGCAAATGGCTCTCTAGTCGCAATTACAGAGTCTCTGCACAGTCCGGGTGTTCAGAGGTAGCTGGAAGACCTGATAGGCCGATCACATTCAGCAAATCTTCGGTCTTCTTCAGGTTAAATCCTAGTCACAATTCAGTGGCTTAATTCGCTGTCCAAATTCGGATTCAGTCCGAAAAAAGCACAAGTTCCCTCTCAGGAACAACAGGCAGGCATGCAGGCCAAACTGGGGCCTTCCACAGTTCTTCTGTGTGAATCCACTATGGATTGCTGCTCAAACTATCTCAAGCTGTTACTTCTTCACTTCCCAACTCAGATCTAACTGAAACTGCAAGCAGTGTGGGACTTTCACTAAGATCCAAAAGGTTTGGTTGGCTGATCTGTCTCAGTCACAACAAGGGCTCCCCTCCAGGTTATTTTAGGCGCCAAAAGCCCAAAACTACAATTCCTACAAGTTTTGGCCCCACCAAGCCCCTTTAGGCAGGCTCCATTTTAGAGTCCCAAATGTACTGATTGGCCCATTCTGCAGTCCAGGACCAAGATGATGGAAACAAACAGAACTGTCCATGCTGCAAGAAGGCCGGTTAGAACAAACAGCAATATTATTACTACTCTAACAAATGATCAGCAAACAAGTACATCTTCTAACCGAGCTCCCTGTCAGATTAATTATGACTGCAATCCAGGCAGCTCTTAAAGAGACAGTACACAGACTATACAGGCGCTCACTGGCAATACATTTAAACTGCTAAAATGCAGAACACCAGCCTGGCAGTAAACATTTGAGCAAGCTCAAGGAAGACTTTTCGGGAACTCCCATTTGAAGGGGGGTTACACTTGTTTTTAATAATTTCTGTTATCTTTATTTTTATTAAGATAAAGAGTGAAAAATAGATTTCCTTTTATACACAGTGTTAAATATAATGTTTTAAAGCATACATATAGAAGCTGCACAGATGCTTTAATGTTTGGAATCTTAAATTTGTAAAGAAATATTGGTTTAAAAATGTCTGTAAGCTGAGTAACTTTAATGGAATCTGTATGTGGATTTGTACAACCTTCTGGATTTCAGTGAAAGAAGTATAATAAAAACAAAACAGGAAACTGTGATGCTTAAAACTCACTAATGATGAGTTTATTCAGGACCCATGAAAACACTGAAGAAATGGCTATTTTCTCAGCGTTTTCATGCGTCCTGAATAAAGCGTCACAGTTTCCTCTTTTAAGTGCCACCTTTGTGTTCCTTCACCACCCACACTTGTCTTACCATTTCATTCCACTGAACATGTGTAACCCCTAGGTGGCACTACTCCAAGAGCTATTACCCCTGCCTACTACCCGGGACAAAGGTTGAGGGGGCTTGGGTTCCCAAACTTACGTTAGACTGGTTCTTGTCCATACTGTTTCATAATGTACAGTGCCTCCATCCTGAGTTTAACCTTTTAAATGGGTTAGCTGTTACCTGGTACAACCCCCTGTGATGTTATACCACCCTCTTTAACCATTTGCCACCCCAGCACATGACCCAACATTTCAGACATTTTGTAATTAAAGACGCTCTCTAATAATATGCTCATGACAACAAAATTGTAAACAGTATTTATTTGGGGGCATAAAGAATTAGGAATGGGGAAACAGGAGGAATCGAGGTTCTGCAGTGATTATTATTTACATATTTACACTTGATTAGATTGGTTTTGAGTTGCTGGTGAAAACCCTCCAGCTGGATAGATACCAGTTATCAAAATGGAAGAAAAGCAATCACATGGTACCAGCATTTAATAGCCAGAGCCCTGGCTATCTAGTTGCCTTAAATCAGATGGAACACATTTCATTATTTACCCACCACTGGTACCAGTTCCCCAGACACGGTAAGAAACCCCGCAATCTCATAACCTTTTACCCTGGGTTCCCAGTTACCAGAGTACTGAAGATGGTTGCAGGCATGGTGGATGGTGCAGCTGTGCATTGGCCGGCTTGATTGAAAGGAGAGAATAGTGTTTAACGTGAAAGCAAACCCATAAACAACAATTTTGTTATCCTTAAGGGGTGCACAGGGATTGCCCTGCATGTTGTAGTTAGACCTTTGGATTGGATGTAACCAGCCGGTCACACCAGATTTTGGAAGTTGAGCATTTCCTTCTGACTGTTTAACATATTTATATGTGTAACCCCCCTGCAAATGGGGGTTCCCAAAAGACTTCCAGGAGCTTGCTTGAATGCTCCAAGCCTGAATGGTGTTTGGCGTTTAAGCCATTTATCAGTGAGTGTTTTTAGAACCTCTGGTACTGTCTCTTTAAGAGCTGTCTGCTTGCAGACATAATTAGTTTGTATGGGGGACTGTGTGCTTCTCTGTTTGAGTACCACTCGAGCTGCTGCCAATTCACTCCATTTTGCAGTCACTAGAGTGCAAAGGGAACCTATCTGAAAGATGTAACTGTTTGCCAGAAATCATTTACAGTAATAATGAAATTACAGTTTGTCTAACCTGCTTTCTTTGCAGTCAGAACTGTGTCTGCCTAGTTCCCCATTCTGGTTTTGAACTGCTGAACTGGACCAATCAGTGTGGGGTAAGCTAGCTCTAAAATGGTGCCTTGCAATCAGAACTTGGACTCATAATCTGAGCCAGCCACAAGAGGATTGTATGGGCAGTGACTCTGGGAGATGTAGTTTAGACTTCAGCGCCTTTTTGGACCAACAGCAGCAGTCTATTGTGAGTGACAGCCAATCCAGTCAAGAACTGGGAGGAACTCAAAGGAAGTGCCCGGTTTTGTCTGTTGGAGTTTCAGTTTAGATCTGGCAGTGAAGGGGAAAGAAACCCTGTGCTCCTTCAGTGCACAGTTTCAGTCAAAAAACGTGTGTAAGGCCCAGAGTTGCGGTCTGCAGCTTGTGTAACTGCTTGTTAGGACTGAATCCGTCCTGTTGAAAAGAATCAAAGGATCTCTGAAGAGTAGAAACCAGGCTCACCCTGTAGAAGACTGGAGAAATTGTTGAATTGCACTCGGTCTGTCAGGAACTGAATCTGCTGTGTGTTCTCCCGGGTATTGTGCAGTAATTGCGATCGGGATAGAGAAGCAGCCTGCCTGGTATAGTACTTTCTTTTTTACCATATAAATGTGTGAAGAGTCTCGTGGAGCTCAAGAGTAGCCCTGCTGATGTTGAAGGACCCTATCTTGTTTGGAGGTCGTGAGTACTAATTCAGGGTCGCTCCCTGTTGAATTGCCACATTAAATCCAAATGGAATCACTGTACTGCTGACTGTTTAAACTAATTTTTCTTTTCACTGTGTGAAAGGGCCCCTACCAGCTGCCACGGTTTGGAATAGCCACTAGGGCTTGGGTACCCAGGGACAGTAACTGGTAGGGATAGGCCTGTGCACAGAGCCATAGGTAGATAGTAATGTGATAAGCTAATTAACCTGATTTCCCCCTGTCCTTGTTATATCCCCCTAAATAAATCAGAGCTGCTTGTTTCAGCAAAGTTATACTTCCTGAGGTATTTGTCTATGTTAAAGTACTGTACTGTGATTGTTGCACTGTATCTTATTTCACAGGAGGTCCCAGTGCCGGAACTAGTCCTGGGGGTAAGTGTATACTGTGAAGGTAATTCTGATATATTGTGTGGGCCACTAGTGGGAAGAAAGGGGGGTTGCAGTGTCCCAGAGGGCTGTGACCAAGTAAGTTTAATTATTGCAAACCCTGACCTCTGGGTGGAGGCACCCGCCATTGGATCCAGGCCCCTCAACCTGTTAGTGGCAAATCAGGCAGGGGTAGTAGCCCCTGGGATAGCGCCATCTAGGGGTTACATATGATTTTTAAACACTCAGCACATCTATATGGTTTGAAACATTCAGCACATTTATATGACTTAGAACATTACAGTACATTTATATCTCAGACACATCTGGTACGTAGATGAAGGGACAGTGCCTTCAACCAGGGGCCAAGAGAGCTGCCCTGGTCAGATTACTCGGTGGAAAAATTGTCATTTCTGGATCACAGAATGGAAGACTGTCATTTCCAGGTTATAGAAAATCCGAATTTAACTTCAGGGTCTCAGACCGTTTGGCTTGCGGCTGTGGCTGCGGACCCACGGGACATCTTGACCAGATAGAGGTAGCACAATCATTACATATCAGCACATTTATACGATACTATTGGGCTCACTTGGGTCCCCCAAATAGTTAGACGATGCTTGGGCTTACTTGGGTCCCCCCAAACAGTTACGATTAGCAAAGTTATTACTCTGCCCTACGGTCATTATGGATACACCCAGAACAGTCATGGTCAACAACGTTCCACAATAAGGTCCACCCTCTCTGGGCTAAAGTCATGTGCAGCAATTGCAGGGTGCAAACCAAAGAACGATCTTCAGTCGAACAGTACTTGGACAAGGCTGCCCCAATTTGATTTCTTTCTTTCTTGCACCGGGGGGGTACAAGAGTGCTCACTCAGGCTCGTCATGGTAGATTCTCTGCAATCAGGGTTCCTGATGATCTTTATTTCTCTCACAGCTGAGGTGAAAATCAGCTCTCTCACAGTTTTTTTTTGTCGTCAAGTTGCAGGTCCACGTCTTTCCCCAATGTAGAAGAGAGGGCCTGCGCCTGTGGGACATTCTGGCAACCCCCAGTCTAGCAGAACTACAGAAGCAAAGGAACTTTACCTTTTACTGCTAAGAAGGCAAATAACCCCCACCTGGATGGAGAGGATAAGCTGGATCTCCAGGCTTGGCTGCATGGCTGGGGGCTGGTGCCTCCAGCCACGTGGAGGTTCCCACTCGAGTCTGGCAAAAGGCTGAAAAATAAAGTTTCTTGTAGGGCTCTTCTGAGGCTTTGGGGCCAATGGCCTTCAATTGGCTAGAGGGCTTGTCAGTCAAAAACATGAATTATGCATGAACCTCACTCGAAGCAGTGTTGGTTTGCTGTTTTGGTGCTCGAAATTAGGTCCTTGCAAGTTACCATGAGCACTTGGTAATTTCCCATTAGCTTTGGCTAATGTCCTATAAGTCCTGGCTTTGTCATCCTAGTTTTCTGGTTGGCTGTGCTACTTTGTAATGGCTGCTAAAAACAAACAGTATCTTAAGCAGATCAGGTGCAGTCTCCAATCAAAGTTCTGGTGCAGCCAGAATAAAGTAGATATTTGCCCCAATGCACCACAGTTCGTTAGCCGTGGTTGTGTACTGGCTGTCACTGCACATATTTTTTAAATTGCTCAGTCTGTTTTCCTGTCACTGCTATCAATATTTAAGGATGCCTTGCAGCAGCAGACAGGCTGTCTGTCCGAGTCCCGACAATTTACTGGTGCAGCCAGGAGTAAAGGCATTTTGCCTAAACACTGTCCCTCTGCTTAAGCAATCTTCCCCCAAACACAGGTACAGCAGTTACAATATTTCTTTCTTTAACACATCTCTTTTTCTCTTTCTTTCTCAGCCATAGACGAAATACAGCTTCCCCAAGGGCAGAACAAACCCTCATGGATATTTAACAGATCGGAGCTCTAGTTCATTAATATTGGTGAGCCCCGATCGTGAACAAGTCATAGATTTCTTTTATTTTCCTTAAAAACGGGCTCTCTTCACCTTGCTTGTGGTCACCCAGCCCCACTGATCAGGTGGGGACACCGGGACCGCTGAACACTTCCTCCTTTCGACCACACTATAAGCGGTCAATTGATCCAAGGCACCGCTCGTGCCTGCATGTTTCCCACTGCACCAGAGTACATGTTTCGAACTGGGAATCGCAGTTGGACTTCTGGAGCCCCACAGGACTGAATTAACACATGGGGCTAGACTGGGGCACCAGATAAGGGTGCTGAAGGACCAGGGAACCAAACAAAAAAATGCAGGCTAAAGGAGGCGCTAAGGGAGAGCGACTGCAGACAGGAGCTACAGGGCTGCAGGTAAGCCCCCAATTTGGCAGGGTTGTTACACATATATTAGTCATAAACATTCAAGGTACAAAGTCCAGCCTATGATTTAGAATGTAGTGGACCCAATGAGCCCATACCATGACAAATCTGGGAACAGCATGGTTTAATCTTGCTGTTAATTTTTCCATTTCATAAACAGACCACATGAGATCCTGCCATTGTTAGACAGAGGGTATCTGATCTGTGAGCCACAGTTTCATTACATTTTTTTTTGCAACCACCGGGCAAATATTAAACAGTTTACAGCTGTACTTGAATAATCTTGGGTATTAACCTGTATTAACTTCTTTGCTTGGAGGTATATGATGTTGAAGCCCTCTTTTACTTTCTCCCAAGCTTTTTAACAAGTCTCCAGTGCAGTACTGTATTGAAGGCCTTACTGATGACCAGATAAAGGAAAACCACTGCCTGACCCTTGTTCACTGCCTGTATCACTAAATTAAAGAAGTCTCAAATGTGCTTGACATGACCATCCTTTTAGTAAAACCATGCTGTCTTTCGTCCTGTAATCAATGCAGCTCCATGGAATCCACTAACCGCTACTTGAGTATGGTCGCCAACACCTTCCCTTCTATGGAAATCAGACTCACTGGCCTGTAGTTTCCAGGGTCATCCCTAGCTCTGTTCTTCTGTGGTGGTATCACATTTGCAACCCTCCAATCCCCAGGCATGCCTGTCTGTAATGAGCGATTGTATATGTATGCCAGTGGCCCTGCCAGAATCAGTACAGCCTCTTTTAGGACACTGGGTTGCAAGCCATCTGGTTTCAGGTATTTATTTACATTCAAGCCTTGCAGCTCTTTTGGGACTCTGGCCTCAGTGACATCCCATACCTCCATCTTTTGTCCCCCCACCCCCGAACTTGACCCTGCTTCTCAGGAATTGGACTTCCTGCTTCCACTGTGAAAACCAAGCTGAAAAATTCATTTAGGTTGTCATCCTCCACTGCCCTCTCCCCAGATATTTTCTCTATATCATCTTAAATTTTCTTTTTTCACTTATAGCAGAAGGTTCTGTTATTTTTCTTGACCCCTTTTTATGTTCATCAAGCGTGCAAGCACGAATGAACATGTTGATATGAGAGTTGCTGAACAGGGGTGTGAAAGGTGCCAGCCCAATGACCAGCAGTGTTGCAGGGGCCGGTCTGTGGCAGACAAATCAGCAGGCAGTATCCTGATGACACTTTTTTGCTGAGGGGGCTCACCTTGGCAAACATTTCAAAGGTTAGAGCCAATGCTGCACGCGGCTGTGTCCTTTGAAATGCAAACCCTTCAGCTGCGGCTTAGTGTGTCTTAACTGGTTAAACAATTTCCCCATTCACTGCAGCTCAGTGTGTCTTTCCTGGTTAAACAATTTCCCTATTCCCTGCAGCCCCTTAGTGTGTCTTTCCTGGTTAAACAATTTCCCCTTTCTGACACTGAGATACCGACTCCCAGTACTGGATGCGGCCCCCAACCCGTCTGAACCCCTTGCCAACATCGAGGTGCCCATTCCCTGTGTTGGCATCCCCCTTACTGTTTCTTTCCTGGTTAAACAGTTTTCCCTTTCTGACATTGGGATGCCCATTCTCGATGTCGGACCCCCCACATCCCCATCTATATCATTAGCCGACAATGGGGTGCCCAGTCCCCATGTCGGCAATGGCATGCCCCACCCCCACACACACGCACACTATTGTGGCACACTGGGAGTCCACCCCAATGTGCCTAAATGTTTAAAAAAAATCCCTGTAAAATAGAAAAACCATCCACCCAAAGTCTTTTTTTTCAATTTTACCTGAAAAAAAAAAAGAAACTTCCAGCATCGTCTCCCCAGTCCCCCCTCCCCCACCAAACCCTCCCTCTGTGCACCCACCTCCCTGCACCCCCACTCACACATACTTACCCTCCGGAGGACAGGAGCCGTGATCTTCACTGGACCTGGATACGTCTGCACTCTTCAAAGCAGAACTAGGAACTGAGGAGTCGGGTAAGCCTTATAATGGGACTCAAGGGGGGGGGTTCAACTTATTTATTTATTTATTTAAGCGTTTTACCAGGAAGGCATGCTGAGCAGACTACTGCTCAATTCCAGATGCGTGCTGATATCTCAGCCATTTTTAGGAATCTTGGCCCCAAATTTTCAACACGGGGTTCTTGGGACTCCACCTCATGAACATGTTAGTGTCATTTCATTTCTCAGTCCCGAAAGGTGATTTTGCTGTCACTGCACATAATCACCTTTCAGGACCGATTCCCGAAACAACAGTGCCACTGTTCTTGAGGTGGGGTCCCAAAAAGTTCATGTTGCAAATTTGGTGGAAAAACTCCAAAAAATACCTGCGTTACCAGTGTGCGTTGTGCATTTTCTACGCACGCTCGTAACTTTGCTCATTTTTTTATATTTCCACTCCAGATTTTCAACATTGCCATTTTTTCACATCTCCTTATAAACAGTACAGCTGTCATTTTTCACATCCTGTCCAAAATGTGTTCTAGGGACATGGATATGTTGTTCATCCACACTGTCTGGCAGGTTCCTTGCTGCTTTAAATCTTGCCAGAAGGTCTTCAAGCTGGCTCCCCCTCACCCACCCGGGTGGTAAAACTCTCGGTTCCGCCCCATGACGCCAGATCTTCCTTACTGCTTGGAAGCTCAGGTTCCCTCCTTAATGCTCTGCGTATAGACTGGATCCTAACTCTTCGGTTCACCTGAAATTTTTTTTAAAGTTTTCAAGACTTCGGTCAAATTCTTCCTTTGCGTCTGTGATGGGCAAATCAACTCCCAGTTTTTGGCGGTGCCCATGTGGGCAGAAGATGTCCAGGATGGATCCACACTCCATGTGCGTCTACTGCCTCGGCCTTGACCACGATCCGCAGACCTACGAGTTGTATAGGTCTTTTTCGGCCAACGTCCTTGAAGACCGCGCTGCCCGGCTACAACTTGGGCACCCCGAGAGAAACGTTCTCCGCTGGTGAAGTCCAAGGAGGCCCGTTTGGCAGTGTCCATGGCAGCTGGCTCAGCTGAGCAACTCGAGCAGATGATCGCCTTCGAGGAGGAGGCAGCCCCGGCCGCATCCTCATCTTCCTGGGTCGTGGCATTTATACCGCTCTCACTGGGATCCTCCTACACAGCTTCTTTTAAGGAGCTTTGCCAATCCCACTCCACGAAGGGTGAGGGACCTTTGGGACACTCTTCTCAGTCAAAAAAGAAGGACTCAAAGGGTAAGTCCCACCATCGACATTCGTGGGAGCAGGAGAGGTCCCCTTCCCCGGACAGTCGACACTCAACTCCGGTCGAGGTTGCGGCTAAGGCCGCTGGCTTTATGGTGTCCCCGTCAGGTCAGCCGACTGAGACACCCGTCGATGCGGTCGAGATTTTTCTCGACCCGTCAGACGGGCTGTCGACTGGTGAAGCTGACAACCCTTCATCACCGGTTCCCCTGGTGGAAACTGAGGACTTGCCTTCGCCTCCTGTGCCGGAGTCATCGGTCAAGGCTCCTGAGCCCAGGTCGGAGCGGGTGTCCCCCGCTCCCTCCCAGACCCACACTCGGAAACACCAAAGGTCTTGGTTTCTGATCTCGTCTCGGTCCAGCCGATCCCGCCAACATCGGTGGTCTTGGTCTTGGCACCGAGGAAAGCGGGGACGCCGCTAGTCCTCGTCTTCCTCCTCAGAAGAGGAGAGGCTTTGGCGCAAATTGCGTCAATGCTATAAGGACTTAATGTGGCAGCAGCTCCTTTTGTCCGGGAACAAGCTAATGCCATCGCCTTCCCCGGCCATTAAGTGGCTGTCACCCGAAAGGCCGAAACAACTCTTCGCGGTGGTCGAGGTGCCCAAGCCTGGGCCGGTTGTTCAGCCAAAACCAGCTGCCCCACCGATTGTGGTGGAACCTCCACCTCCACAACCGAAATCAGGGGCTCCGACCAAGGACTCTCGGTTGGGTCAGGGTCTGCCCCACCAGTTGTTGGTCACCCTCACTCCCGACTGTCCTCAGCAGGTGGAGGGTGGCTCAGGCCCCAGGCAGCTCTTCGCAGACTCCTCGGGGTCTGACGATGACTCCTCCCTGTTTTCCAGGCCCCTTGACCTGGAGTCCTCCGGGGGCAGTCTATGGACGAGAGCCCATCATCGCTCATGGGTCTGCTTCGGCTCATCTCGGAGTCCACTGGGATGCATCTCGAGCCTGTATCCAAGCGGGCCAAGTATCCCCTCATGGAGATACTGGACCGAGGGGATTCTCCCACGGAGGCCTTTCCAGTGGCTGAAGCCATTGTTGGCCCAGCCTTGGAGCTTTGGCAGGGGCTGGCTTCCTGTCCTGCACCTTCGGCCACCATTCCCTACTGGCTCTTTGTCCAGTTTTTCGGAACACCTCTCTGCGGAGGGGTTGGTCACCGATTATGTTTTCCGGTGCTCTGGGAATGCTAGGGATGTGGATAAGCCCCCTGACAAGGAGTCCAAAAAGCTGGACTATACCGGGCGCAAGGTGTACGCTGCGTCCTCCCTCAGCCTCCGTCAGGCCAGCTCAGCCGTACTGATGGCGCACTTCTCCCACGTCTTCATGGGCTCCCTGGATGAGGTGATCCCTCATCTCCTGGCTGAACTGCAGACTACGGTCAAGCAGGTGCGGGATCAGGGAAGGGCAGTGGCGAAACAGCAGCTCCAAATGGCTCTAGACATCGGAGACTCCTGTGCCCAATCAGTAGCGGCCGCAGTGGCCATGTGCCGTAGAGCCTGGCTGAGGATATCCACCTTTACGGCTGATACCCAGCACAAATTGGCTGACGTCCCCTTCTTGGAGACCGACCTGTTCGGCCCTGGAGTGGAAGGCCACCTCCAGAGGATCAGAAAGTCCAACACTACCCTGGACTCGGTCACGTCCACTCAGAAGGACAAGGGCCATCGTCAGCAACATAAGTCCTTTCGCCCTTCTGCCCCTGCAGCACATCCAGCCCAGCAACACCAGCATCAGAGCCAGCAGGCTCGTGCTTGGTACCCCAAAGCCAGGCCTGTGGCTTCCTCCAACAGAAAGCAGGGAGGAAAAGGCCCAGGAGGTCCCTTGGCCGGTCCTTCCTCCAAGCCTGCCCAGTGACGGGTTGAGGGGTGTTGCCCCCAGCCTCATCGCTCCCCCCGGGTTCCCCCCCATGGGGGAACGGCTCCACCACTTCCTTTCCACCTGGTCCGCTATCACCACAGACCGCTGGGTGTTGGAGGTGGTAGGAAAGGGTCTGTCTCTTGAGTTCGAGCAGGCTCCACTCTTCTGAGCCATCGCCCCACGAGGGGGGGGGCTACGGGGTCCACTGTCTCCCTGTCGGCTCACTGAGCCGACATTGCCCTGCTTCTCAAAAAGGAGGTGATCAGGAAGGTGGTGGATCCTCCACCAGACTTGGGGTTTGTGTCCAGGCACTTTCTGGTCTCAAAACGGACGGGGGGGACTGGTTCCCCATTCTAGACCTGCACGACCTGAACAGGTTCCTAAGGTCTTGAACCTTCAGGATGGTCACTGTGGCTCAGATCATTCCATCCTTGGAACAAGGCATGTGGTTCTGTTCTCTGGACCTCCAGGATGCATTCTTTCATGTCCCAATCCGTCCGTCCCACCAGAGATTCCTCTGCTTCAGGGAAGAGGGGTCCCTCTACTAGTTCCGGGCCATGCCCTTCGGCCTTTCTCTAGCTCCCAGGGTCTTCACCAAATGCATGGCAGTGGTGACAGCATTCATGCGGCGCCAAAGGGTCTGGGTGTACCCCTACCTGGATGACTGGCTGATTGCGGCCTCCTCCAGAATGGAGGTGGAGTGGTCCAGGGATCTGGCCCTCCAGGTTTGCTCTCAAGTTGGCCTCCTTATCAATGAGGCCAAGTCGGAACTCGTACCAAAGCTGGTGATCCAATTCATCGGGGCAGAGCTTGACTCTCTGCGAGCCAGAGCACGGCTCCTGGCGGACAGGGCCAAGGTTCTTTCCTCCTTTGCCCAATCATTTCAGGTTGGGCAATTGTGCCCTGCCTGGGACTTCCTGCACCTCCTGGGCCTCATGGCAGCCTGCTCCAGTGTGGTCCATTGGGCCCGTTGGCAAATGCATCCCCTACAATGGGGACTGGCCAGCCAATGGTCACAGTGCTCTGATACTTTGGATCAGCCAGTGACAGTGACCCAGGAGATGTGAAACGCTCTCCAGTGGTGGACCGTTCCAGCTCATCCGCAGGAGGGCATCCCATTTGTTCGCCCAGAGCCGATGGTCTCTCTATCGACCGATGCCTCACTGATGGGTTGGGGTGCCCATCTGGGGGAGCACAGAGCACATGGCTTCTGGTCCCCTCAGGAGTCCTGATGCCACATCAACCTGCTGGAGCTTCGAGCGGTTCGTCTAGCCATCACCGCCTTTGCTCCATTTGTACGGGGTCAAGTGGTCCAGGTCCAGACGGACTATACCACGACCATGTACTACCTGAACTGCCAGGGTGGGGCAAGCTCCATGCCCCTGTGCAGGGAAGCTCTCCGCATTTGGTCCCTCGTGCACAGCTTGGAGGCGGATCTTCTTGCCATCCATGTGGCAGGAGCCTCCAACATTCTATCCGATGCCCTAAGTCGGAAAGGAGCTGCGTCCCACGAGTGGTCTCTCCTGCTGGAAGTAGTACAATCTCTGTTTTCCCACTGGGGCATACCTCAGGTGGACCTGTTTGCCTCCAGGGAGAATGCAAAGCTGAGGCTGTTTCATGCCCGCCCCCCTCAGCAGGTTTCGCTGCAGGGGGATGCCTTCTCGAGGCCATGGACCCCGGGCCTCTTCTATGCCTTTCCCCCATTTCCCTTGATCCACAAGGTGCTCCTCAAAGTGAGGAGGGACAAGGTGCAGGTGATTCTGGTAGCCCCAGACTGGCCCCGCCAGTTCTATTATCCAGATCTCCTCAGTCTCAGCTCCAGGCTCCCGGGGCGGCTTCCAGCCTGCCCGGACCTGATCTCAGTCAATCAGGGGAAGGTATTCCATCCGGACCTTCAATCCCTGCACCTGATGGCCTGGTTCCTGAGTGGCTAGAGTTCCAGGCCTTGGGTCCTTCTGACGAGGTCCTCAACATTGTTGAGGCTTCCCCTAAGGAGTCGACCAGAAAATGCTACGCCTTTAAATGGAAGAGATTCTTCATTTCGTGTCAGGGCAAGGGCCTGGACCCTTCCTCCTGCTCCTTGGCAAGCATTCTGGACTACCTGTGGTCCCTTTCTCAGCAAGGGCTTCAGTCGACGACCCTTAAGGTGCACCTAGCAGCCGTCTTTGCTTACCGGGCGTGGGCCGGGAAGCAGTCAGTGGTGCAGGAGAAGGTGGTCGGGCGCTTTTTCAAAGGCCTTGATGACATATCCCCTCCAGTGCGAGAACCTTCACCTCCGTGGGATCTACTGCTGGTATTGGCGAAGCTCATGGGCAAGCCATTCAAACCAATGCACAGGTGTGACATCTCTCACCTGTCGTGGAAGACTGCCTTCTTGGTGGCTATCACGTCAGCCAGAAGGATGGGAGAGCTCCATGCATTTTCCATTGAGTCTCCTTATCTGGTCTTCCATAGGGACAAGGTTGTCCTGCGCCCCCACTTGAAATTCCTTCTGAAGGTGGTGTCAGAGTTTCACCTTAACCAGGTGTTGACTCTGCCGGTGTTGTACCCCAATCACACCTCGGAGGCCGAATATAGGCTCCATACTTTGGACCCTAGAAGAGCGCTCGCTTATTACAAGGAGCGGATGGCTGAAGTTCGGGGAGAGGTTTTCCAGCTGTTTGTCACCTACGCTGAAGCTGCACCTGGCAGACCTGCAGCCAAGCGGACGATAGGCAGGTGGGTCACCTCCTGCATAGATCTCTGCTATAGGTTGGCGGGCATGGAGCCTCCCAGAGGGATAAGAGTGCATTCTGTATGCCATACCACTGTAGCAGTGGCTGCTTCCAGGGACGTCCCTATCCAGGAAATCTGCAGGGCTGATACCTGGAAGTCAGCACACACTTTCATTACCCACTACCACATCGACCTTGAGTCACACCGGGATGCTGGTTTTGGGGCTTCGGTTCTCCAGTCATTATTCCCTAAGTAAGGGGTGTGCACCTTGCCTCCCTCCTCCCGGAGAACTGCTAGGAGTCTGCCAGACAGTGTGGATGAACAACATATCCATGTCCTAGAAATACAGGTTACTCACCTGTAACAGGAGTTCAGGAATGGTATGTTGTTCATCCCATAACCACCGCCTCCCGGCTTGACGCGTAACCTGGCTTCCAGCGGGCTAGATCTGGCATCATGGGGCGGAGCCGAGAGTTTTACCACCCGGGTGGGTGGGAGGAGCCAGCTTGAAGACCTTCCAGCAAGATTTAAAGTGGCAAGGAACCTGCCAGACAGTGTGGATGAACAACATATACCATTCCTAGAACTCCTGTTATAGATCAGTAACCTGTATTTTTCGCACCTGTGGCCCAGAATGGCACAGTCGGTGTGCAAAATCAACTTTTGGGATCAATTAACAAAATCACAGGGCTACTGTTCATGAGGGGAGGTCCCAAAAAGGCCATGTTTAAAATTTGGTGAAAAAAATCCACAAAATGCCTGTGTTATGAGTGTGCATTGCGCAGTTTCTACGCACCCTCGTATCTTTGCCATTTTTTAATATTTTCACTCCAGACTTTCAACATTGCCATTTTTTCACACTTCCTTACGAACAGTACAGCTGTAATTGTTTTACATCATGCCTGAAATATGTTTTCGCACCTGTGGCTCAGAATGGTGCGGTCGCTCTGCTAAGTCACCTTTTGGTATGAGTGAACAAAATGACAGTGGCACTATTCATGAGGTGGGGTACCAAAAAGGCCATGTTGAAAATGTGGTGACACAACTCCAAAACATGGCCAAGTTATACCCGGTCGTTCACAATTTTCTACGCACGCATGTAACTTTGGTTATTTTCAATATTTTCACTCCAAATTTTCAGTATAGCCTTTTTATCACACCACCTCATGAACAGTACAGCGGTCATTTTTTACATCCTGCCCATAATGTGTTTTCATACCTGTGGTGTGGAATGCTATTTCCCCACGGATTTGAACATTTTCACATACAGGGTGTGACAGGGTTGAATAGGACCCTGTCCCAGTTGTTATGGAGAGTTTGAATGCAGGGATCTGTTCCATTCTTTTCTTTCCTGTCTCTTGTCTGTTTGGTTGCGCAACCAAATGTTCTCGTGGGACTTAGGGCTTGATCACCCCAATGGCCTCACAATTCTCTGCCTCTCAGTGTCTCTCAGTTCTGACTTGCTGTTCTGTCTTTTTTCGTCCCTTGCATATCCGGTGGTATAAAAATATATGCAAATCATTATGTGGAAATGTAACTGATGTTGGGATCCCTTTGTTTAGAAATTATATAGTTTTACTGTTGAAATGTATACAATTATAGTTTGAGATGATTGCAGAAAGCTATTGGGAACTCAAGGGATTAACCTGAGAGCAGTTTTTAAGCCCTATTTCAGAAGCTATGGAGAAGGGGGCCTCAGTTCTGGGACATTGTGTTCTTGCTGCACCTGCCTGAAACATACAAGAACATTTTAGGGAAAAAAAAACAGGATGCTTGTCGGGGGGGTGCAAATACTTATAAAAACAGAGCTGCAGTTTCTTGCAAGAGAGAGACACAGACACGCACAGAGATTGAAGAAAAACTCAGATGGATCTTCTCTGTTTATTCTGCCTTTGTAAATAGTTATATTGAACAAGTTTTTTTATTATGTTACTACTAGTACTAATAGACATTTTTTTGTGAATTCTACAACTTCTCCTGGTTTATCCTGTGCTTCCTGACCTGTACCTCTACAACAGATGGTTTTAGAAGTGGGATTTATGTCATGCATACTCCAAGCCAGGAGTTTTGTGCGTGGGTACTGGACCTAGTACCAGGGAAGCATAGAGAAAGGTATGGATTCCTGCAGCAGCAAGTCCAGGAGTGGTTACCAGGAGAATGGCAGCCAAACTAGCCAAGACAGAAGTTCAAACTGAGATTCTATAGCCAGCACAAGTTATGAAAAAAAAGAACAGGCAATGACAGAACCTGAAAGCCTTTTTTAAATGGTGGGCTATACAACAAAAAGAGATGGAGAAGCAGAGAGAGAGAAAGAGATTCAACGTTTAGAAGCACAGATTTGAGAAGAGAAGCAGTGACAGGAGCAGTAGAGGAGAGAAGAGAGCAGCAGATGAGAGAAGAGATGCAGTGACAGGAGCAGCAATGGCTGGATGTGTTGCAGTCTATCAAAGGCAGAGGATCTGGCACAGATCCTGACGAGAAACAAAACACAAGCAACTGAAAAGCCATTAAACTTTCAAAGTTGTCTCCTTTGGATGATATTGAGGCATACCTGGCAACTTTTGAAAGAGTTGCCACAGCCTGCCAATGTCCAAAGAAGCAATGGACAATCAGACTGGAACCCTACCTGACAGGGAAAGCCCAACTTGCCTACAGCAATATGGACACTGTACAGTCAGAAAACTATGACTTGGTGAAAAGAGAAATCCTGAAAAGGTATGACATCTCAGGAGAGACCTACAAGCAGAGATTTCAAACTCTGAAGTATAACTCATTTGACAATCCTCGAGAAGCCTTCATCCAACTCAGAGAACTCCTGATAAAATGGCTCCAACCAGAGGGCAAAACAGTCCCACAGATCATCGACACATTTGCAGTGGAGCAATTCATCAACATCCTGCCTACAGATGTGCAGCTTTGGGTAAAGGAACACTGACCAGAAAGTGGGGAAAAGGCAGTTTCTTTGACTGAGGACTACCAAATGGCCAGACAGATGCCACAGCAGCAAGGTAACAGACAAGCACCGATGAGACACTCTTTTTCCTATTTAAGGTCCTAGCCTGATAAGAACTCTGGTGGGGGTAATAAATCTGTGCCCAAAGACGTTATTTGCTATAACTGTAATAAGCCAGGTCATATTGCAAGAAATTGCCATAAGAAGAGTGACACTGGAGCCGATTTGTCCTTCACAAATTGGGGCAAGTACTTAACAGATATGAAGGTGGGGGTTAAGACTGTAAAGGGACTCATTGATTCGGGAAGCAGACAGACTCTAGTGCATGTTGAGGTCCAGGGAAAACACTGTGCAAAAGAACCAGGTACTGGTGTCAACTGCAACCACGGGGACACTCAGTACTATCCCACCACACAAGTGACTGACTATTAATGGGGTGTTGCACCAAATGAAAGTGGGGGTAGTACCCAAGTCACCTATACCTGTCATTATTAGAAATGACTTTCCAGGATTTACTGACTTAATCGAAGAGGGAGTAAATCCTGATGTTTTAGCAGCTGTGGTAACAAGAGTTCAGGCAAAGAAAATTTCAGATGGTGGGGACTCTTTTTCCTTTCGCCAGTTTTGATTCAGACTTGTATGAGCACAGCTCCAAGATCTGGAAATCCAGGAAAGAAAGACGGTGCCTGAAGAAACTGTGGCAACAAATGACTGACAGACATAAGGGGTTAACATATGAAAATGCTGAAACTAAGCTGATAACTGATTGTGATTTTCTTTCAGAGCAAGCTAATGATGTTTCTCTCCAGGGTTATTTTAAGCAGCTAGGGGTGAAACTAAAACAAGGTGAACCAATGTTTAAAAAATATTATGGGTTACTGTACAGAGTTCTGGATAAACCTCAGACACAGGAACAGACAAAACAATTGGTTATACCACAGCAGTATAGAACAGAGTTGTCACAGATAGCACATGATAGTCCTATGGCTGGTCACTCAGGGAGGGATTGCGCCCTTGCCAGATTGCTGTATAGATTTTACTGGCTGGGAATTCATGAAGATGTTGCTACCTGTTGTAATTCCTGTGCTGAGTGTCAGAAAGTAGCAACAGTCACTAGAAAAGACAAGGTGCCCCCGGTGCCCCTACCCTTGATAGATGTGCCATTTGAGAAAATTGCAATGGATGTAGTTAGTCCTTTAGATAAATTAAAAAGGGTAATAGATTGATCCTGGTAGTATGTGACTCGATACCCAGAAGCAGTTCCAATGCGTACTGTCACTGCTTCAAAAGTGGCAGCAGAGCTTCCAAAAATTTTCAGCAGAGTGGGCATACCTAAAGAAATTATTATTGATCAGGATAGTAATTTTGGTGCTGCATTACTTAAGGAGCTGTACATGCTACTAGGTATCACTGCCATAAGAACCTCCCCCATCACCCTCAGACAGACGGTCTTGTTTAGCGTTTTAACCAAACCTTAAAATGCATGTTAAAAAGGTTTGTAAAAGGGGAAGGGAAAGATTGGGACCACTACTTGCCTTACCTACCTTTTGCTTACAGAGAAGTGTCACAGGCATTAATAGGGTTTTCACCATTTGAAATGCTGTGTGGTAGACAGCCAAGAGGGCCACTGGATTTGATAAAAGAAAGTGGGAAGATAACCCCACTCAGAAACAATCTATAACGTATTGTATGTGTGCCCTAAGAAAGAAGCTGGCAAAATATATTGAAATTGCCCATAGTAATCAGTAAGAGGCCCAAACCCAGCAGAAGGTATATTGTGACCATGGGGTAAAAGAAAAAGGTTTTGAGCCAGGTGAAAAGGTTTTGCTACTGTTACCCACAACAGAAAAGAAACTGTCAATGAAGTGGCAAGGGCCTTATAGAATGCTTAGACGTATTGGCACTGTTAACTACGAGACTGAGACCCCTGACAGGAAAAATCCAACTAAGATATACCATGCTAACCTCCTCAAGAAATGGGTTGAAAAACTGGCAAAAGCTGCTTTGCTAGTTTTACCAGAGACTGATAAAGAAGATATTGATGTAGCTTATGATAGACTGGAACAAACTGTAACTGCTGATGCTGTAAAGGTGAATGTTTCCTTAACCCCCGAACAAACCGCAGAAATTCATAACTTGCTAAAGACATTTAACAGTACTTTTACCACAGTACCAGGCTGAGCAAAAGGGGTTGAGCACATAGTGCCAAGGAATGTTTGCCCTATTAAGCAAAAGACATACAGGTTATGAGAGCAGCTAGGAGCTGACGTGGTTAAGGAAATACAAAAACTGAAAGATATGGGCATGATAGAAGAGTCGAGGAGTGCTTGGTCATCTCCAATGGTAATTGTAAACAAAAAAGAAAGGGGTATTAGAATCTGCCTTGATTTTAGGAAACTTAATCACGTGTCAGAATTTGACAGTTATCCTATGGCCAGAATAGACGATCTGGTGGACAGACTGAGGAGTGCAAAGTATATCAGTACCCTCAATCTCACCAATGGTTACTGGTAAATCCCTTTAGCTAAAGAATCCAGAGACAAAGCTGCATTTTCTACTCCTGTTAGATCCCATCAGTTCACCACCATGCCATTTGGTTTACATGGTGCGGCAGCTACATTCCAGCAGTACATGGATGTAATTTTATCACCTCACACTGGTTATTGTGCTGCTTACCTGGATGATATCGTGGTGTACAGTCCAGACTGGAAAAGTCACCTGGAACACCTACGAGCAGTTATCCAAGCTATCAAAAATGCAGGTCTGACTGTTAATCCTACCAAATGTGCACTGGGCATGCAGGAAACCAGATATTTGGGCTATGTGTTGGGACATGAAGTCAAACCAGAGGGTTTCTAAGATAGAAGCTGTAGCTAACAGCCCTGTCCCTAAAACCAAGAAACATGTCCGGTTATTTTTAGGGCTGGCTGGTTATTATCGGAGATTTGTTCCCAACGTTGCTAAGTTAGCTACTCCCCTAACTGAACTCATGAAAAAAAGGCACCCAAATAATGTGAAATGGACCCCAGAGTGCTACGAAGCTTTTCAAGCTATTAAGGCTGCATTATGTTTAGCCTCTGTGTTCTTTCCTTTCCTGACCCACGTCGGTTTGGTTGCGCAACCAGATGTTCTCGTGAGACCTAGGACTTGATCACCCAACTGTCTTGCAATTCTCTGCTTCTCACTGTCTCTCAACCCTCACTTGCTGTTCTGTCTTTTTTCCTCCCTTGCATATCTGCTGGTACAGGAATCACGTGATGCAGCCAGCTGAGTAACAGCTCTTACAGGCGCTCCCGCTACCCCCACTCTAAATTCTTTTGGATTACATATTCCTTGAAACTTTTTCACTTTCACCTACCTGAGGCTTGTACTAGGACTCGACAAACATTAACCAAAACCAGAAAGAAAGGGATAAAAAAAAGAAAATGGATGCAGCGATGCTTACAGCTTTGCCCCGATGACACACGCCGACATCAACACCCGAGAAGGCCAGCAGAAAAACAAAGCCTCAACCTACACCCAATAGCCGTTCTGCAACAGCACAGGCTGAACAAAACCTACTCATAGTGGAATGCTTTTTGGCGGAATTTTACCCCTTTCAGGAGGAACTTTGTTCCCTTGCTACAGAATTTAAATCCATGGGGGGCCCTGGAAGATCTCACTAGAAGAACAGGGGATAACAAGGCCCGCATTAAGTCTCTGGAGAAAAAAGCTGAGTGAACAGACCCGGAGATTGTGATGACCAAGCAATGGATGGCTAAACTAGAAGCAAAGGTAGAGGATCTGGAGGGAAGGAGTCTGAGGAATAACACTGTAATAATGGACCTACATGGGAGAGATGAGGGCTCCAATCCAATACTCTTCATCCAGAAGCTCATCACTAAACTTGCAGGCCCTTGTCCATTTGGGCCTAACTACGTAATTGAATGCTGTCACTGAGCTCTGTTCCCCTTGCCTCTTCCTGGTGCACCACCTCGCCCACTGATATTCCGGTTCCTTAATTTTCAGGAGAGACAGTATTTCTTAAACAAGATAAGAGAAGTGCAGGAAATTAAATGGGAAGGAGCCAAGATACGGGTGGTGCAGGACCTACCAGTTATAGTGCATCAGAGAACAGCCTCCTTTCACCCCATGGTTACTAAATTAATAGCAGCAGGCATCAAGTTCAAAATGGGCTACCCTGCGAGGTTCCAAGTACTTATTGCTGGCAACTGGAATACCTATGAGGACCCGGAGATTGCAGAGTCTGCCCTAATGGAAACCTTACCCGAACTATTCAAGAACAGTTGAATTGGATAGCAAATCGTCATGTTGGATTCAGGCTATTAAAGATTCAGCTTGCTGGATTTGAACTCGGATCCCTAGAGAGGACTGAATAAAGTGGGACTCCATCAAGAAATATAATTGGTGCATTTTAACCCCCCCCCCCCATTATGGACTCGCCAAGGACTGCTTGTGTACTTGCCAGACTGTGCTTAACAGGCTGCTTCACACCATGGCAACAAGACTGTTGGTGACCCAAATTACTTGGGCTACTACCCCTGCCTGCTTGGCTAGTAGCATGTTAAGGGGCCTGAGTTCTGAAACGGGTGCCTCCACCCGGAGGTCAGGGTTGGTAGTGGTCAAGCTAACCTGGGCACAGCCCTCCAGGACACTGTAACCCCCTCTTTCCCCTCTAGTTGCCTGAACACTGTACAATAATCACTTTCACAATACCCCTGGTACACTACACAAGTACCCACACTGTTTGCACTTACCACCAGGGCTGGTTCCTCTGGCTTGACCCTGGGGACCCCCTGTAAAACAAGGTTAAGCACAGCAAATAGCAACAGCACAGTACTTTGAGCACAAACTGGAACCACAGTCAGATTACATGCAGAAAAAGTTAGATCTGATTTATTCAGGGGACTTGAACAAGGGAGGGGCAAAATCAGGTTAATTAGCTTAAACGTTATATCAGTCAAGCAGTTATGCATGCACTTTGAGTCCCCCCACACAGTCCACCTCTGGGTACCCAGGTAGAGAAGAGATGGGCTAGCCAGGACAGTTGCCCAGGGTTGCAGCTGGTGGGGGCCCTGTGATGGGAAACTCAACATGCACAGTACACAATATTTGTAATCCGGAGCCAGAGGGCTCAGTTCATAAAGGAAATGAAACAAGACAATCAGATGATGCACTCAGATTAAGCTGTTGTTGTAGGGAGCTACCCTGGTATTAACTCATGATACCCAAGACTGGACACAGGCTGGACGAAAATCGAGACTACAAGTGGTTGATCTGGAATGCCAGGAGAAGCAATGCCCACACAAGTCGCAGAGGCGTTGTTCCTGTTCAGGCGTGGAGCAGGGGGCTGACCCCAGGCAGGTCTCTTGTCGATGGCTTCTCTGTGCAGTGGGTAGTCTGGCTGGGCCAGTCTGGCAAAGCCCAGGCTGCATGGAGACAAGTTCGTAAGCAGTCCGTTTTGGGCTGGATACAGCTTCCAGCAAGCAGAACACAGTTTACGCAGTGGGGAACTAATTCACAACCCACTAGCAGCTCATCGCACATTTACATGTACGGGAATTCTACTGTACCAGGCAAAGCGCTCCCCGGGCACAATCGCAAAGTCTCTGCCACACCAGGAGCTTAGGGGTAGCTGGAACTCCTGACAGGCCGATCGCTTTCAGTGAAAATATTCGGTCTTCTTCAGGTTGAGCCTGGCCCACTTCAGTAGCTTACTTTAGTCACATAAACTTGGATTTAGTTCAAAATATTTCTCTCCTTTCCCTCTCAGGAGCAGCACACCGGCATGCAGGCCAAAAACTTAGCCTTTTCAGAGTTCTCCCATGCGAATCCACTCAGGATAGCTGCTCAGAAAAACTTCAGGTTCTTCCTGCTCAGTTTCCAGCTTAGTTCTAACTGAAAACTGCAAGTAGCCCGGGACTTCACCAAGATCCAAAAGATTTGGTTGGCTGATTTGGCTGTCAGTCAAAGCTAGAGCTCCCCCTTCAGTTGCAAAAAAGGTGCAAAAACTCAAACCACAGTTCCTATAGATTTTGAATTCAGACAGCTTCTGTAATCCGGCTACACTTTAGGTCCCACCAGAACTGTTTGGTCCAATTTGCAGTCCAGGACCAGGATAGTGGAGACAAACAAAACAGTCCTTGCTACAAAGAAAGCAGGTTAGACAAACTACATTATCATTATCACTGTAAGTGATTTTCAGCAAATAGCTATATCTTTCAACAGAACTGCCTCTCAGATTACTCATGCTGCAATTAGGCAGCTCTTAAAAAGACAGTACACAGAGGCTATACAAGCTCTGGTAATCACATTTAAACTGCTAAAATGCAGGACACCAGCCTGGCAGTGAGCATTTAGGCAAGCTCCAGGAAGACTTTTTGGGAACCCCCATTTGTAGGGGGGTTACACGCTTCCCTGCCTGGGAAAACATGGTGCCTGCGTCAAGTCTTTACCATCATAACATTGAAAATGCAACATATACAAGATAGTTATACCATAAGCATGCTATACAAGTACTATCTGATTCATCAATTGGCATAACTTGTCACTTTACTATACATTTCAATGTACTCCACTATATAATTTCCATTCTGACAATACATTATGCATATTTCACACAGGTAAATTGAACATTACTATACCGAATCATGTAATAACTTCTTGTACTCTAAACAATGCAGGAGGGGGCATTTCCCTATCAGCTAACTTGGGGCTGGATGGGGCAGGGGCACCATGGTGAGAGGGCAGAACCAGTAACCTGGAATGGGTCATCAAGCTCAATTTGGGCAGTGAGCTCTGGGAGACATAAACACCTTTGTGGACTACATTGAGAGGCAAATCCACTGGCCTTCCGGGGGAATCATAACTGAAGCGCACCACTGGCTAGACAGCTTGGCCAGTCTTTCTGGGGTGAACAACCACAGTCTCTGTACTTTCAGCGATGGTCTTGGAGCTTTCATCACTTGTGAGGCGTGCCTCTGCATGAAGGGGAATGTCCAAGCTGAGAGCACTGCCAGTCCCTTGCTCTGTAGTCTCTGTTTCTACAACACTTGGCTCATTTTGAAGACACTCTGGCACTGAATGAGGGTTTTCAGCACTCTCATAGTGTTCCTCAAGTTCTGGCATGTCACCAGAAAGACTCATACCATCAGTCTCTCCTTCAGGCAAATCATACAGTTCCACGATACACAAAGACTCGGGCATCTTCAGATGTGATACTTTGCACTTTACCTTCAGGGAGCATTGGCTCCAAGGTTGATGCTGGGGCGTTAGGCAGTCCAGAAGGCCCAGCTTCATTCCCATAATTTAACATAGGATTTCCACGAAACAACTGACTCAGTTTATATGAGGGGTAATAGGCATTATCACACTCACTGTCATCCAAGTTAGACTGGCAATCACTATCATTCTGGGCCTGCTGTGGGGAAAGTCTTAAATCGGCAACCACGGGGCAGGCTGACTCTGTTTCTTTCTTGCAGTAGCACAAGTCACTGGTCCAGGGGGAATCAATCTCGGTGGGTTCAGCCTCAATTATAACTTGACCAATAGGTAGCAAGTGCTTACGGTGCATGGTCTTGACAGCTTTGGAGTTATTCTCTGGGTGCACTTTGTACACTGGCAAATCATCCAGCTTTCCAACTATGACATGGGGAAGATGGTGCCATCGATCAGCAATTTTGTGTTTACCATGCAATCCTAAATTTCGCAACAACACACGGTCTCCAGGCCTAAGCTGTTGAGCCTTTACTTTTCTATTATGTCTCTCTTTGTTGGCTAGATTTCATTTGGTGGCCATTGTCTGGGCCAGTTGCTAGGCATGGTTCAATTGAGCTTTAAGTTTTTGTACATATTGCAGGTAATCTTTGGCTCAGACCCCATCGGGAGAAACCCCAAAACAGACATCAACAGGCAGCTGGACTTCTCTCCCAAACATGAGGTGGTAGGGAGAGAACACGGTAGCATCATTTTTTGTGCAATTGTATGTGTGTACCAAGGTGCTAATCTGCTGGCTTCATTTATGCTTATCTTTTGGGTGGAGGGTGCCTAGCATGTCTAGTAGGGTGCAGTTAAAGCATTCAGGTTGAGGATCCCCTTGCAGATGATAAGGGGTGGTTCTTGACTTTTGCACCCCCCTTTGAGAGAGCATTTCTTTGATTAGCCAACTCTCAAAGTCCCGGCCCCGATCAGAGTGAATTCGCTGGGGGGCACCATAGTGGACGAAGAAATTTTCCACTAACACTTTGGCCACGGTAGATGCTTTTTGATCTTTGGTGGGAAAAGTTTGTACATACCGTGTGAAATGGTTTGTAACCACTAACACATTGCCAGTGTTTCGCTGATCAGGCTCTAAACTCGAGAAGTCTATGCAGACTAGTTCCATTGGGGTGCAGGTAGTGATGTTGACAAGGCGGGCAGCCCTCTGAGGCAGGGCTTTTCTCTGCAGGCAGTGACTACAAGTCCTTACATGGTGCTCAACATCGGCCCCCATCTTTGGCCAGTAGAATTGCGATCGTACTAGGTCAAGGGTCCGGTCGATACCGAGATGGCCCATATGATTGTGGAGGGACCTCAGTACCAAATCTTTGAAGGCTCTGGGCAAGACCAGTTGTTGCTTGTCTATTTGGCCACCCCGATCTACAATCTCTCTATACAACAACTGATTAAGCAGCTTCAACCTGGGGCCTTCTTTAAACAATAAAGCAGTTCTCAGATCAGAGGAATGCAACTTGGACACATCTTTTCCTGCACGAAGGGCGTCAAGTGCTGGCTGAATCATAGGATCTTGGGATTGAGCCCATTGAATGCTGTCATTGTCAAACTGAGGTAGTGCACTAATAACTAGAGCAGAAAAGTGGCAATACGCAGCCGGTATGCAGGTGTCACAGGGGCCCAAGCAATCTGCTTAGCAGTCCACTGTGTCTGTGGACATCTGTTCATTTCTATCAAACTTTTGGCACAGTGCTCGGATGTCAGGTTCAGACAGCCTGACCCAGTCATTCTTGGAAATGGACCTCTGGGATAGGGCATCAGCATCAATATGATTCAGGCCCGGTCTGTATTCGACTGCATAATCATATGTTGACAATGCAGAAAGCCACTGGTGCCCCGTGGCGTCTAACTTAGCTGAAGTCTGTACATAGGACAATGGGTTATTGTCAGTCCTCACCAATATTTTTGCCCCATAGAGGTAATCATGAAACTGGTCGACAATGGCCCATTTTAACACAAGGAACTCCAACTTGTGCACAGGGTAGTTTCGCTCTGATGGGGCCAAGTTCCTACTGGCGAATGCCACTGGTCTCGAACCATCCTCATGGTCTTGATACAGTAGTACAGTTCCTAGACCCTGCAGCCTGGCGTCAGTATGCAGCACATAGGGTTTGGTGGGATCAGCATAAGCGAGGATGGGGGCATGGGTGAGCTGGTATATGACTTTGTGGAAAGCTACTTCACAGTCAGGCATCCAACGGGACCCAAAAAGTTCACCTGGACGGAAATATGCTTTGTCTGGTTCTTTGATGGACCCTTTTTTGTAATTCCGATTGGTAGGAGGGTAACCATGGGTAAGATTGAAGAGTGGCCGAATCACTTTGGAATAGTCCTTTATGAACCGGCGGTAGTAGCCACAAAATCCCAGGAAATGTTGTAGTTCTTTCAAATTGTGGGGCTGGGGCCAAGTAGTCAAGGCTTCAACTTTACTAGGATCAGTCTCTATCCCCTCTGTAGACACTATGTGCCCCACATACTTCACTGAGGTTTGGAAAAACTGGCACTTGTCAATGGACAGCTTGAGGCTGAAATCTTCCATTTGGTATAGTACTTTGAACAGTCGACTCTCATGTTCCTCTAGGGAGCTTCCAAACACAATGACATTGTCCAAGTACACCAGGCATTCCAGCAAATTCATGTCTCCCACTGCTCGTTCCATCAGTTGCTGGAAGGTGGCTGGGGTGCCCGATATCCCTTGTGGCATTCTCAGGAATTCGTAGAACCTCAAAGGACAGATGAAGGCTGTCTTCTCATGGACCTCCGGAGCCATCAGAATCTGGTATTAACCACTGCAAAGATCCAACACCGAGAATCATTTGCTCCCATTCAAACAATCCAGAGCATGTTGTATACGGGGCATGGTATATTGATCGGGGATGGTCCTCCGATTCAGAGTTTGATAATCAACACACATTCTCACAGATCCATTCTTCTTTTGCACAACCACAACAAGAGAAGCATATGGGCTCCTAGATTCTTGTATCACACCAGCCGCGAGCATTTCCTGCATCTATGTCTGCAGGGGCTAGATGTCGAGACCTCTCTTGAAATGGCCGTTTATCGTGGAGGCGTATGTGGTGCTCTGCACCCTGGACACATCCCACGTCCCATTCCTTCAATGAAAACACTTGATCTCTCTGGGCAAGTTTCTGGCTAATTCTAGTCTTCCATTCAGCTGGCAATGGGGAGTCACCAAAATCAAACAAGTCGGGTGTCACTCTATCTGTCTTGCCAGGATGCTTGTTTCTGGGCAACACTGCAGTGTCTGTGCAGTGTACCATAGCTAGGTGTATCCTCTGTTCACCCGGATCTCCCGATCTGACACATTATGAATCTGGACCATCACTCATCATGCATAGGCATAAGCACGAGCTGGCAAGATGCTGGGCTTAACCAATAATCCCTCCAGCAATTTTCCATTTCCTGGCACGTCCAACATCAGTGTTTTGTTCTTGACCTCTTTGCGGAGGTGGACCTCCCCTTGAACTGTACACTGGGCATTAGGGGCCAGTACCATTGAATCGGGATCTGTCTTCCACACGACCCCTACCGGTTCATTCTGGTCCACTCCCTTGGGGTTCTGTTGCAAATCATAGGCCCTCTTGATCAGAGCGGGAATTCTTAGGGCCCTCCCAGTCCGTTGCCCTTGTTTCTCGCGACAGAGTTGTGCCAGTCTCCCAAACATATGGGCGCTGGTCCCAATTAACAGGGGAACCCCATCATACAGTCCAGTAGGGGGACACACTAAGGTCAGTGTCTCGACTTGCTCCTCTACACCAGTTACAGCTGCAGGAAATGACAACCAGAGGCAGACATATCCTAGGTAGGGATAAGACTTGTCACTCAGCCCCCACACATGTAGGCCTTCCAGGCATTGTAAGGGCACAGCAGATAAGTGTTTGTCATACCAGTCCTTAAATACAATGGTCACTTGCAACCCACTGTCCATCACAGCCCGAGTAGGAATACCATTCACAGTCACGGTAGTCTCCATTGAAGGGACCACTATTTTGGAGCAGTCTGGAGGGACAGCAGCAGGCGCCTGGACAGATGATTTAACGACATGGGGATTTGAGTTACTACTTCTGGAACCCTCACTGTGGTCATTTTGGGCACTCCTTGTCTGCTGATTCATTCTCCGAAGCTCGCCTTGAAGTCTATATACAACTTTATCTAGGTCCTTTTTGGACCTGCATTCTCTCTTCATATACCCATCCTTCCCATAATTATGGCAAAATATGTTTTCTGGCATTTGGGGTGGCTGAGGCATCACACTGGGAGCTGGGGCAGTGGTACTACCAACTGAGAACCTTGGTGCCATCTCTGTCTGCTGTGTGGTGAGCATTTGGAGACATCTCTTCAATTCTCTTACTTTCATAGCCAAGACATCGAGTATCGAGCTGCTGTCAGCAGGAAATGCTTGGGTGGACACCCCCACCCCCATGGCAGATGCAGTTGGAAAAGGGTCGGTGCCTGTACTTGCAGGAGCGGCCTTCATAAAGAGACTGTTTTTTGTTTCTCTGAACTCCCTCAGCAGTTCATCCCATGGTGGCACTCCCTCATTGGTCCCCACTTCCGAAGGGCCGTCGGATGCCGTGATCACTTGGGCTGCACTCACCCTAGAATTATAATCCCCCTCTTCATTTTCAACCTCCCGGAGTTCTTTTATCAAGTCACAATAGTCTGGTGGATTACCCCTTCTATCTGGGAGCCTTAGTTGAAGGAGCTGCAATTTACAATGCTTTGCATGTTGCAGTATGTGCCCCAACCTCACATGGTTTAAGTCAATTTAATTTGGAATTGCACTTATAAATAAAGTATGATGATGATGATGAAAGGGAGAATCAGAGCTGTAGCACTACAGACCAAATATTATCTGCAAGACCATCAGTGAATTCTTTACTGCTGATTCCTGTTCAGGAAAAAGATAGGCAGACACATGCTAGCCAGCACAGGTATGACACTGAGATAGCACAAAATGGAGAAGCCGCCAGCAGGGCAGCTGATCAGGTTCTGTAACAGACACTACAGCCAGGTGTGGGGCCACCAGCACCTTGAGGGATCAGAAGTTGGGACATGTGGGTCAGTATGTAACCTCAGTAGCTGAGGAGAGAAGAGACCCAGCTGAACCTGCAGAAGGAATACAGAAATGCTGTCACAGTGTAAAGCAAGTCCAAAGAGGGAACCCAACTGATCCAGAGGCACTTCGGGAGAGTGGGACCCAGAGGCCTGTAGTATTTGGAAGGGACCTCTGCTCGGGGAACCATGAGTAAGAGCAGGGTTACCCGGATTCGATGAAAAAACAGTTTTGTGATCTAGTCTTTGCTAACTAGGCAATGGATCAGATTACAAATACCTCATGTTCAAGGTTAGTTAAAGCCATTTTAGCAGTTGCAGGCTCGTGGAAAGGGGTTATTAAAATGAGGACATTGCTGCCTTGTATTTAAAGTGCACCAGTGCCAACCAACCTACAGCAACATCATCAAGCCTGCCGCAAACCAACCCTGACTACTCAGGAACTATCGGAGCAGAGGGGTGTTCCAAAAGCAATCATTTAAAACAGGTCAGCACTATAGACTGAAATGAACCAGGCCCCAAACGGTCAATGGTACAAATAGTGATCTGGTTTATTATTGCACAAATCAGAAATTCAAACAGCAACAAACTGTAAAAGCTTACCCACATAGGCGCTTAAGGTACAGTGCTGCAAAAAGATTGCTTTCCATGGTAAACCAAGTTGAAGGAACCGCCATGAACTAAAAAGTTACCACAGAGCGTATGCCTCTAAACCAGGAAGCAAAATCAAAGCACACAAACGTCATGCGCTTATGTATTGATAACAGTCATCTTCAGAACATCCCCCTCTGCTTCATCTGTAAAGTATCTCCTAGGTATGTGCACCCGGTATTGTTTGGTGTGAGCCTCCCCTAACAAAATGCTCCTCATTTTCTGCCCTCTTTACTCAGGAACTACAGTATGTTTGAGTGTGCTGCCCAAGAATTAATAGTAAATTCTGGTATTAGGTGGGAGAGGGTAGCACCCTCCAGTACAAGAAGCTTGGCAGAGTATATGTGCTGCGCAAAGCAGTGTAGGGTCAGGCCTTGAATCAAAAGCTGTGCCTGGTTGGGCTTGTCAAAGCAGCCAGGGTGAGCTGCATTTGACTGCAGCACTGCAGGGTTTTTAGAGGCAGTCTCCCACCTTCTGGCCTGGCCTGCATAGAGCACTTAAGGAGGCCACATACAACACATGGTTTAGGCTGAGTTTGTATAGGGTACTGGAGGAATGGCCACACTGGTTGCACTAATGTTTTCATTTTCAGGACCTGTTCCTGACTAAAGTTGTGTTAAACTCTTAAACCTATTCCTGCTGCTGACTGCCGTGCTTACTGTATGTGCATCTTGTTTGAGGGGAACTGTTGCATTTGCTTGATATCTGCAGGAGGTGTGACCACAGGAAGGGGTGGGCTGGTATAGCATTCCAGGGAGTTTCACTAACACATCATCAAACCCACTTACAGTATGTCTTTCTGTGGGTGTAGGCAACCCACACCTAATTCTTTCTCTCTCGATAGGAATCCCCTTTACTGCTGAATGAAACAAGCTCTGGCAGCGCCACTATGACTGTGAATGCATTAACTAGTAAGGGTGTTTCATGGGCTGAACATAAACATTTATTTATTCATTTATTTAAAAAATATCAGAGTTACAAACCTTTGAGTCAGAGTCTCATTTACAAAGGCACCTTGTTGAAGCTAATACGAAGACAACACAGTTAACAAGTCCAAAAACAATGGCTCGGAAAGCAGACAGTTAACAGTCATTCACTGGAGATACATGAGTAGCAGTAGATAAACAGATTACATAGTTTAGGCACACAGGCACCGCATCAAGAAGACCAAAGCAGTTCAAACAGTATACAGTAGCTAAAGCAAATAGACATCAGGAGTCAAAGAGAAGCCCAGAGTGTTCACATGAAGGCTGTTGCATACACTAAGTGAATCAAAGTATAGTACATTGAGAAAGGGCATATTTAAGCAATAAGGCACGACAGGGTGTGTGTTATCATGTAAAAACATCACTCCTGGGGTGGGTTGAAGCATGAGGCGAATCCGAGTATTTATTTATTTGCACGTATTTATTTGATCCACTGGATCAGTAATATTTGCACAAGCTGTGTGAGGCGAATCCGAGTATTTATTTATTTGCACGTATTTATTTGATCCACTGGATCAGTAATATTTGCACAAGCTGTGCCCAGTGCGGATTTTAGAGCACTGGTCCTGGTCTGGTGTTCTGGGTTTTAACCATACCACACTGCATATGGCTTAGTGATATACTGTACAGATGGCTGCAGAGTCTAACCCATTGAAGGTTGAAGTTTCAGAAAACCATTATGCTACAAATATCAAGACTCACTCCCTCCCTCACACCCCCCAGTCACAATTAATCATCTACCAAAGTCATGCTTAAATACTGGTGCCTCTACATCCACATCACTAAGCTTTTAATGCCAACATACTTCTTCTGCTGCTGTGAGTTAAACTCTTTATTTAAAAACATTTTGTTGAGAAATTTTTGTTTTAGTATATCCATGGTCAGGAAAAATGAATTTGTAAAATAAACCAAAATCTCCATTTATCAGTTCATTGAATCACAATACAGCATGTTATGAATTTTTCAGATTCTATGTGTAACCTACGGTAAGTCAAACAGAAATTAGACACAAATGCCTACCTATTTGCAAGTGAAGCAAATGTGATTATTATCATTCACTTGTAAACACCTATAGTCACAGCCATGATTCACATTGCCAGACTCTGGGTAAGTATGACAAGTTTCCTAAATACTGGTACCTTATCCAGCTGTGTTCTGCTTGGTGTGTGTGTGCTGCTCTTAGGATGGTGGTGTCAAATGCTGTGAGGTGCCTAGGGGAACTTGTTATGCAGAAAGATCCAGGAAGTGTTTAACCCATTCTACTTCTAATAGCTTTCTATGATGTCTGTACTATCCATTATAGCACTGATGAGCTGGGCAGTTTCTGTGCTTTTATGCTTGTGTATAGTTTGATAAAATTAAAAGTTTTAAAATTGAAACACTCCTGCTAGCTAGACCTGACACACACACAAAAAATAAAAATAGTGAATTAGAGCTATTTAGTAGCTGTTGTCTTACAGAAACCAAAATTAGCTAGCTAGCTCTCCCCTGGACTGGGAAGGGAGAAGCCAGAGAGGGCGGGGGGGGGCAAGGTCAGCTTCCAGGGTGGGAACTGACCAAAGGAGCAGACATGAAAGCCCGTTAGGCCTATTCTGCTGGCATTTTTGTATGATAGTATGCTTACTACACCCACACCATGAACCATAAAACAGATGACTGCCATAACTCGGTAGGCAGTATAGCACAGTGGTTTAAGGCTCTTCTCTGCAAATCTGGAGATCTAGGTTTGAATCCCACAGCCCCCACACAAATGTGGAGTATTTTTTTAAGAAAGTATAAAATACTAACATACTAAAATGCCAGCAGAATAGTCCTAACGGTCTTTTGCGTCCGCTCCTTTGGTCATCCCCCACCCTGGGTGCTGACCTTGCTGCCCCCCTCGCCTTCTCTGGCTTCTCCCTTCCCAGTTCCGGATATTCTCGCTGCATTGGATTTTGCTTCCAGAACCCTTCTCCTGTACCTGTCCCACCCCCTCTTGAACCCCTCCACCAGCCCCCTAGGCAGCACATTCCATGGCTCCACCACCCTCTCAGTGAAGTAGCACCTCCTTCTTTCTCCCCTGAATCTTCCCCCTCCAGCTTCCACCCATGCCCTCTACTGTGAAATGATTTTAAAGCAGTGCACATGCTAAATCCTACTGCCACATTCAAAACATCATGCCCTACCTACTTACCACATATAAACTCGACTATATTAAAAAAATAATTGTAGGCACTTTTTTATTGTTACCAGGAGAGACACACTAAGCTGAAAGCTTGTTTATAGGTGTGACCTGGGAGCACAAGGAAGTTAAGTGATTTGCGCAGGGTCACACAGTATGCAAGTGGGGCCTGTCGGAGTCAAACCCAGGTCTCCAGGTTTGTAGCTCAGAGCCTTAAACCACTGCCTACTTAACCATTTACAACACGGTTACACTTATATATAATACAAACTTCTCAAACTTGAAAGAAAAAATACACTTTATCATCAAAGTGTGTATTTACCAAGTACTGTGCCCATGTTTAAAATAATTTGACCCCCCCAATAAATGTGCCCTGACATGAAACTGCATGTTTAACTGTAAAGATAATTAAAAATTGTATTTCTAAATACATTACTAACACCAATGCTTCATGATTAAAACAATTTCAACCCCTTCCCCGTGACAGATTGCATTCTGGGAAGATTATCTTGGCAATATGCTATAAAAAAAACAACTGAAAAACAGGTTTAATGGAGTGAATGCTGACGTCCTATTTCTAGTGTCCATGAGAAAAGAAAAAATAAAGATTTTTTTTAATGTCAGCTCTGATCAGAATAGCTTTTAAAATCACCGATTGTTTTCTTGTTCAATGTTTTCTAATACATCTCAAACTTAAAAGAAAAAAACACTTTATCATCAAAGTTTTTTTTCAGCTTCCTACCATGCACTTCATTTGTAAAAAAAAAAATATCTTGTCACAGGCCACAATCAGCACTAACTACTAACAGAATGCTAATACCTACATTTACAATTTAGCAAATACTTGAAATCAAAGATTCTATGTGTAACCTATAGTAAGTCAAACAGAAATTTGGCACAAATGCCTACCTATTTGCAAATGAAGCAAATGTGGTCATTATCATTCAGTTGTAAACACCTATAGTCACAGCCAGGATTCACATTGCTAGACTCTGGGTAAGTATGACAAGTTTCCTAAATACTGGTACTTTATCCAGCCGTGTTCTGCTTGGGGGTGTGTGTGTATGAATGCTTTCAAAGTTTTGAAACTACTAAAGACAAATTATATATAAACTATACATAAATATAATGTTTAAGAAAAACATGTGGCTCTTACTGTAAATTAGAATGTGTGTCTGGGTCTCCTTCTGAGGCCCCAGGTGGCTCTGATAATCATTTGTTCTAGAGGATTTTTAAGTCAATTTGAAGGCATTAAATATCTTCTGTTCTGTTCTCTACTGCACAGGCATGTCTGTGTCCCAAACTAGTGTATCTTGTTACAGCATGCTAGAGCTATCGCATGCCCCTCCCACATGAATCAGAAAAAGTTTGGGGTGGAGGCAGAGGTGCATCTTACTCCAAAAAGCAAACTAATGCTGCCTCCTACTACTCAGGTTCCAGTTCTTGTACCACCCATTTAAGAAAGAAAATAGTACCCTGCAACTGTTGACTAACATAAACGCGTATTTATTTGAGGGTGGAAAACATTGCTTGGAGGAGGGTAAGGCAGAGGAGACTATTTACACCTTCAGTCAGTTCCACGGACAGAAAACATGACTTCACTCCTTTTGTACATGCAATACTCCTGCAGGCTCCACCCACAATCGTAAAAAGGACCCAGTAAACATACAAACATAGAAGTTGTCGACAGATAAGGACCACAAGGCCCATCCAGTTTGCCCATTTTTTCTACCTTATGAATGTGCCATAGGCCTTTACTCTGTCAGTGGCCTATCTATTCATACTCATCTGTATTGCTCCCTTATGCCTATCCCATGCCTGTTTGAAGCTCTGCACTGTATTCACATTCACCACTTTCTGAGTTAGGCCGCTCCATGGATCCACCACCCTTTCTGTGAAAAAGAACTTCCTCACATTACCGCTCAATCGGCCTCCCTCTAATCTCATGCTGTGTCCTCTTGTTCTGCTGTTTTTCCGACATAGCATTTGATCTTCTTAAAAAGGTTTACTCACATAATTCTTTTTATAAATAATATTTTTTGTAGATATTTTTTCAAATTCATATTTATACTTATCACAGAATAAAACAATTGTTTAATATCTTCCATAGAAGTTAAAACTGTTAAATCATCAATGATCTTTTGTTGTTTGTAAGGTTGGAAAGTTTTAATAAAAAGATTAATGTTAAAAAAATAACCATCAGTGATGATCACTTGATCAGTTTATAGTATCATGAAAAATGTTCATGCTGATTTATGATTGCAGAGATCATAAGTAATCAATGGGTGATATCAAAATTATGATTCTGATTATCAAATCATGATCTAAATGATGATTGTAGGTCATGATCTCCCTTAAGAAATATTTGGTAATATTGGATGATTAAAAGTGATCATTCATTATTGACCTTCAGAAACAATGAATGGTGATTTACTGATTTGCCTGGGCGTGTAGCACTAGGTTTTCTGCGCTGTTGGAGGTGCTGCTTATCTTCCAGTTAAGATGTTATACTGAAAGCCCCTTAGAAGGTAAAAATTCTGCACATTCAAAGCTTTAAAGTACAGTGCTCTGCCTGAAATTATCAACTTGTAAAATATGCCAACTGCTGCTTTTTGTATTAGAGAAATCTTTCTTTTCCCTTTTGACAAACAGCAGATTTACTTCCTTACACAACTAGGCACGATTTGAGGAACACACTTGACTTGGTGGTTGAAATATTTAGATCTGTTCCCCTTTATACCACATCCATATTGTGACCATAGTTGTGGAATCACAGCTGACCAAGAAGAGCCACTCCCTTTCTGCAGGTCGGGTCTAGTGATGACATCATAGTGAGGGAGGTCACAATGCTGATGAAGCATGAAGGTGACTAGCACTAGATATGTCAGCCGCCAGGAAGAGTGAGGTCAGACTTAGAACTTACAGCTAGAAAATCTTCTAATTAGTGAAAGAAAAGAACTGAAGAAAGAAATGAACTATTTCTAAAATGAAAATACACCCAAATGAGCACAAAGGTCAGTAACTGAGAGACCATTTGGTTATGAATGGTCCAAGCTTCACTAAACTGGCATTGGGTCTGCTGTATTTTGGCCATTATAGGCAGGTCACTGTTTCAGAAACGCTCACAGAGGAGTGGCAGTCTCCCCAGAATTGGACGGTTCTGGGTGGTGGTGACAGAAAGCAGGAAGGGGTAAGGGGAGAAGATAATGAAGAGCTGTCAGAAACATTCACACTGTATGAGATGTTTCTCAGGGTGCTGTTTGCCTTTGGTTCATAGTGTATGAGTGGCAGGACGGCTCTACAACCTGACAAACATGTATCTAGTCAGTCAGCAGGCAAGCCTTGTAACTGTGACAGCAGTTTGTTCAGTCCTTGCTGCTATGCATTCATGTCCAAGGGCAGAAAAAATTAACATGAAAGGAGGTCTGTAATCTTGTTGCCTTTCTTTTTTTTTTTTTATCTAGTTATGCCACGTTTGCTGAACAAGTGGAGGTTGCGATTGAAGCCTTGAGTGCAAGTGTCCCACAGCCATTTGAAGAGAATGAATTCATAGATGCCTCCCGCTTGGTTTATGATGGAGTTCGTGACATCAGGAAAGCTGTTTTGATGATAAGGGTATGTAAGCCACCTGGGAAATTTAAGTTTAAAAAAAAAAGTATCAGGAATGGAAAATGAACATAAGAGAGAATGCAAACAGCTGTCAGGCTTTATAGAATCTGAATGGGGAGCAGACACAGGACTGTAACACAAAAGTGGACTTGATGGATTTGTGAGGAGATGATTTTGAAAGTTATTAGTATCTTAAGATAGAGTGAATTCTGCTGACATACGGACATCCTGTGGAGTTGTATCCTGTGATGGCACATATAGCATGGTATGTAATGAAAGAGAAAAGGAAAAGCCCTTATAGAAGGAGGTGTGTACCAGAGTGAGCATTGTAAGCTGGATCAAATGTCAGAATCGCATAATTTGATGGGTTACACTAATGATCATAAGCTACTGGGAAATAATTGCTAGAGTACAAGCATGTGTGTGCAAATCATGTTTGAAAGGAATTTTGGTGTAAAAAAAAAAAAAAGTCTTTATTTCAGTTTGCAGTAGCAGTAATAATCACTTCCGGCCAGGCATTTCTTAACAGCTTAATGGCCAGCTGGGTTAAAAGTCCAAGGCTGTCAGCAAATGCCTTGGCTGTCAGGGATGATTGCTTAAATTGGGGATGACATAGTTGTCCTTTGTCAGTCACTTGCAGACCTGCAAGACATGTCAAGGCCTGAGGCAAAGCTATGGGCACTTAATGATCTGCTGGCCTTTTACTGAGAGAAAAAAGGCTACCGCGAAAATCATTATTGCTATTGTGAACCTTTTTTTTACGATTTTTTTTTTACCTACTAAAACTCAAAGAATGGCATGCTAAATGTTCCATGTACTCAGGGGGTCATTTTTTGTGAGAATGGCACTGCTAGATAACCAATCAGAATGCAGCTTTTATGATCTCAGCATTCTGTGAGGGTTATGATGAGGAATTGAAGGACCCAAAAGAAAGGAAGTATGGTGCAGTTAATACAATGGTCTACCAGCACTCACTGTTTTTTTTTAATCATCAATATTATATGCTGACATGCCTCATAAGATGCAGTAGTTACAGTATGTAGTATGATTTTAGATCAGTAAAATTTCCTAATGTCAGTTTTAGAAGGAAAAAGCATGCAGGGTTTTGAGCAGAAACAAACTCTCAAACATCCTTTACCGCCGGACAGCAGCAGGACCTCACTGAGACTGATCTGTTGCATCTCTCAGTAGGGTAGTTCTTGGTAAACATCTTCTCAAAATTCTCATATTGTCACTGCTTTGCTATTAGCATTCTGCCAAGCACTTCCTGGCAGAACCCAAATAATCAGAGGACTGCTGGCGAAACTTAATCCCCTTGTTTAGACTGAAGGAAGCAACTTTGATCACCTATCACAAATATAATAGCCAAAATAAAACTATGGTAGACAAGATATGTTTTATTTTTCTGTCAACATTTTACTTTTTTTTTTTAATGTCACTGATTGTTTCTTGTTTTAGCTTGTGATGCTGTCCACTTACTGTACTGGCCCACATATATTGGCTTATGGAAGGAAACGTATGATCTGCAGGGACTACAGAGATACGATATGTTAAGAGAGAGATATTACTTTAAGTCTGAAAAATAAAAAAATATGTGTCTCACAAAAGATCAAAAACTACAGGGATCATGAAAATCTTGAGAGCAACCACAACTCCCAAGTTCTCACTTTGGCTAGTGTTAAAGGATTGTCATTTTAGCTGCAAACACTACCTGAATATTTTTGAGAACATTCAGTCAAGAATATTATTCAGGCTAGAATTGTTTGATAGCAATGTGCTGCAGGCCAGATATCAGAAACTTCTGCATTGAAAGACATTAATTGTCTGTGCAGTCAGGGTGGTAAGGGAGATCTCAAGCATGTGATCTGCTTTTGCACTAGGTACACCAAAGTTAGACATCAGTGACTTAGTCCACTTTTCCAGTATTCACAAGCTGTGGACATGAATACTGTTATTAATATTTTATTAACTTCGGAAGATGAATGGACAATTAATAGGACTACTAATTTCTCATGATTGTGAAAATCAGGAAAAGGTTTGTCAAAATTTGATTGATACCGGGGGCCCGATATTCAAAGTTTGCCTTGTGGGCAAAGTGATTGCCTGCTGTTTGCCCAGGGTTTGTGCCTGTGTGCAGTATTCAAAGGGATCAGGAGTGCATGCCAAATGGATTAGTGTGCATGCAAGAAGCTGTGCGAAAAAGGAGGGATGGAGACATGAATGTGGGCACAGTGCAATATTAAGCCTCTTAGCGCTGCATAAAAGGAATAGCACAGGCCACCTTGTACTGCGCCATTGCCGCGGAGAAGAAGTCCGATATACTCTGGGCAACTGTAGGGGACAGCGGAGCCAATGCAACCAACACAGTGGGGGGCCCATACAGTATGTGACCAGCAAAGCCCTGCTCTCACCACCTTGGCCGGCTGCCGTATGCAGTGACAGTTAGCACCCTATCATCGATAAACAGCGGCTGGCCAAGGTGGTAAGAGGAGGGCTGTGCTGGATGCCATATGGGCTTCCCATGGCACCGGATAGAAACATAGAATTTGACGGCAGATAAGGACTGCTTGGCCCACCCAGTCTGTCCATTTCCCTACCTAACAGATAAGCTGCAGATCCTAGTTAACCAACAGCCTACTTCCTCCTACCCCCATCCTCTAGAATTGCCTTATGACTGTCCCTTGCATCCTTGAATTCCACCACTGTTTTTGACTCCACAGCCTCCTTAGGAAGGCTGTTCCATGCATCCACAACCCTCTCTGTGAAAAAATACTTCCTCACATTACCTCTGAGCCATCCACTTTCTATCTTCAAATTGTGCCCCCTTGTTTTTGCACACCTCTTTTTCTGGAAGATGCTACCCTCTTGGACTTTGTTGATTCCCTTGAGGTACTTGAAAGTTTCTATCATGTCCCCCCCAACCTTTCCTTGAGGCCTCGAGGATAGAAATATAGAAGCTGATGGCAGATAAGGGCCACATGGCCCATCAATTCTGCCCTTTTTTGTTGCATTGCTTACACTGTAGACACCTCATGGTCTACAGCACTTTCTCTGTTACCCCATTACCTATCCCTTATGACTCCCTTGAGCTTATCCTAGGCTTGTTTGAATCCCACCACTATTTTCAACCCCACAACCTTCACTGGAAAACCATTTTTATGCATCCACCATCCTTTCTACGAAGAAGTATTTCCTCACATCTCTCCTAAATGTACACCCCTCCAGCTTCATATCAAGGCCTTTTGTTCTGGAGCACCCTTTCTCTGAAAAATACCTCTCACTTGTACCTTATTCACCCCATGAGGTATTTGAAAGTCTTGGTCATCCCCCAGGGTGTACATATTTAATTCCTTTAGCCTCCCCTCATAGGACATTTGATGTGGACCCTGTACCGTCTTGGTAGACCTCCTTTGGATGGCCTCCATCTTGTCTATATCCTTTCTGGGATTCGGCCTCCAAAACTGGACACAGTACTTCAGATGGGGTCTTACTAAAAGGTGGCAACACTGCTTCCCGCTTCCTGGTCCTATTGATAATACCCCTACCTATAAAAAAGGTCCTGCCAGTGTGTGGAAAAGGTGACTGCATGAACAGGATCAGGGAGAAGGAATAGAGGAAGTCAATATTTGAATACGTGAATGGTGTAAGGAAAACTGTTACCATGTTATACGTGGCTGGGGGATACTTCTGGGAAAGAAGACTTTTCATGTTCAAGCGGTCTTCACTTAGACAAGGAACGAGTGCATTGAGATTGAATTTCGACGTCCACCTCGGGTGTTTAAACTAGTCGAGGGGGAGTATGGCATTAGGAAACCTATCAGCAATAGCATAGAAGATGTGAACTTAGCTGCCACTCCCCCACAATCAAGTTCTACTAGATCACACCACAGACTCAATCACAGTAAGCAGAAAAAGGCTCGAAAGGACCGTAAAGGGGACCAGGAAAGCAGAAAACACGGGAACAGACCAGTAGGTAGAAGAAACACTTAAACTCCTGTTTCTTGGACTGGAGTGTGCCTTAGTTCCAGAAGCCTAGGTAACAAGATAAGTGACCTTCAGGCATGGATAGCAGAGTCCTGTATGGACCTGGTGGCCATCACAGAAACCTGGGCATCAGAAAACAATGGTTGGGCTCCCTCGGCTCTGGGTTATGAGCTCTTTAGGAAGGATAGAAGGGAAGCCGGGAGGGGAAAGGGTAGCGCTGTATGTTAAAGAGGGAATAGAGGCCACAGCATGTGATGTCTGCTTTAAAGAAGGAGTGGAATCCCTGTGGGTATAGCTTAGTTCAGCCTCAAGGAAGAGGATCCACATCGGGGGGGGGGGGTATATAGGCCTCTGAATCAAGTGGGGGACAGGGAGCTTTTGGAAAAAATTTGAAGAGTATCACTGAAAGGAGAATTGGTGGCAGGGGACCTAAACATGCCTGATGTAGACTGGGGCATCCTAACGGCTAGATCAGCTAGAATTCAATCTGTGGTAGAAGCCTTACAGGATTGCTTTCTTATGCAGTTAGTCACTGATCTGACTAGGCAGGACACCATCTTGGATGTGGTTGTCACCAATTCAGAAACAGTTGGGGCAGTCAAGGTTTGGGAGCCACTGGCTAACAGCGACCACAACTTAGTTTGGTTTAAATTATCCCTGAGGGAGGTCAAATCTCAGTCCAGGGCAGAAGTCCTAAATTTCAGAGGGGATAATTTTGACAAAATGAGGGAACCTAGCCAGAGATAAACTAACTAAGCTACACAAGCAGAAGCAATTAGAAGTAGAAGAAATTTGGAGATCAATTAAACAAACCACCTTAGAGGCCATAAAGATATGCGTAAAGACTGTGACAAAAAGGAATAGACATAAACGCCCCATATGGTTCACGAGTCAAGTTAAAACAGCCATTAGGGCTAAGAGAGAGGCCTTTCTCAGCTTCAAAAGGGGGCAAGGAAATGACCTATGGGAAGATTATGTACAGAAGAATAAAGAACCTAATTCGGCAGTGAAGCAAGCAAAGGTGGGCGTGGAACTTTAGATAGCAAACGGAGTCAAAAAGGGGAACAAGCAATTTTTCAGATATTTACTAGAGAAGAGAAAGAAAGGGCGATGGGTAAAGAAGGGGACAGGATTGTGGAAGGAGACAGACAGAAGCCACCGTTCTGAACAAATGCTTCTGTTCAGTGTTCACCAGTGAACACAGTGGCCCAGTGCCTGACAGTGGCATTGCAGCGCATGGCAGGGGTGTCCCACAAATGGAAACGCCAACTATTACCACAGGCAGGGTTAGGGAGGTACTCTAGTGCTACAAAATAAGACAAATCTCCTCGACTGGATAGAATACATCCAAGGATACTGAAAGAGTTTTCAGGTGAGTTAGTGGACCCCTTGGTGCATCTGTTTAACCATTCACTTCAGATGGTGGTCGTGACAAGGGACTGAAAGAGGGTTGATGTGGTGCCTCTACATAAGGGTGGAAGCAGGGAAGAAGCTGGTGACTACAGACCAGTTAGCCTCACATCAGTGTTAGGAAAACAAATGGAGGTCCCGACTAAAGAAGACCTAGTTAAATACTTGAGTAAGAATGGCCTTCAGGATGACAGACAACATGGTTCCGTGGTGGGCAGAACATGCCAAATGAACCTGATAACATTTTTTGATTGGGTAACTAGTTAATGGATATGGACCATCCAGTGGACCTCCTCTATTTCAGTTTTAGCAAGACCTTTGATTCTGTGCCAGATAACCACCTGCTGAAGAAGCTAGAGGATTTGGGCATAGCAAACTGCGCTATTAAGTGGGTGGGTAACTGGCTGGGGGGCAGGAAGCAGACAGCAGTTGTTAACGGGGAGAAGTCAGAAGAGGGAGAAGTGACGAGTGGGGTCCCTCAGGGCTTGGTCTTAGGACCAGTCCTGTTTAATGTGTCCATCAGTGACATAGGAGTAGGGATCCAGGGCAAAATTGCACTGTTTGCAGATGACACTAAGCTAGGTAGTAGGGTTGACAGTGAGGAAGCAGTTGGGAATCTACAGAAAAATCTGAAAAAGCTGGAAAAATGGTCTCGTGTCTGGCAGCTGAAGTTCAACACCAAGAAGTGTAAAGTGATGCATCTAGGCAAGAATAACCCGAAGACAGCCTATTGGCTCAATGGAGTCAAGCTCAGTGCCTCACAATAGGTAAGGGATCTAGGAGTTATCATATATGACATACTAAAATAAGCCAGCCAATGCAATGCAGCATATAGTAGGGCCAACAAAATGTTGGGGTGTATAGAGAGAGAATTTGACAGTAGGCATCGCAAGATGATTCTGCCACTGTACAGATTCCTGGTGAGACCCCACCTAGAATACTGTCTCCATTTCTGGAGCCCACACCTTACAAAGGATTGGGACAGGCTATAAACTATACAGAGAAGGGTGACCAAAGTGACACAGGGGCTCCAGGGGCTACCATATGAAGGCTTCTTGAAGCGTTAAACATGTACTCGCTGGAAACAAGGAGGGAAAGGAAGGATATAATAGAAACCTTCAAGTACATGATGGGCATTAATGCAGTGCCCTACTCAGAACTATTCACTAGGGCGTCCAGCTCAAGTACAAGGGGGTATGGATGGAAGCTGAGGGGTGGGAAATTCAAAAGGGATCTTAGGAAATATTGTTTTTCAGAAAGGATAGCGGAGCCATAGAAAAGACTGCCTGCAGATGTAGTGGGAGCGTCAACCTTCAAACAGGGTTAGGATAAAGAGTATTCTTGAGTTAAATCCACGGTTAAAAGTATAGGCTAGGTCCTGGGATCTCCTAGGGTCTCAGGAACTCACAGGCAGACTTGATGGACCTTTGGTCTCCTTCTGCCATCACCTTTCTATATTTCCATGTTTCTGTACATCCCAGCATCCCACTAGCTCTCCCAATCACTTTATAGTATATGGTTAGGGTTTATTGTGGATGGAAAACAGTGGTTTTCCAAATCCTGTTGTAGGACAGTTCAAAGGTCAACAAAGTTGTTGTACTATCGTTCTGATGTCACAATGATAGTACAACAACTTCTTAACCTTCAACTGTTTCCCGATTGGCTGAAACATTGGGCTTCACAAAAAAAAACTGTACAACATGGCGGCACTGCTAAACGAACGGTTGGGCACGAGCTTCTCAGATAGTTTCGACATGGACTGCCATAGTCGGTGCCGTGTTTCCAAACTATCAATTTGTCAACAGTCTTTAATTTTTTTTTAATAAATCAGTGGTCCTGGGGAATAAAGCTAAGTCAGATGACAGCGAGAGCCTTCAGGATCGGTAGCAGAGCGGGACCCCCGCACGCACCGGGAGGAAACAACAGCGTCAGAACAAGCTGCAGAAAGGTACAGAAACCAACAAATACTTACTGGCAAATTTTGGGGGAACCATATACTATATAAAATAACAGACAGGGAACTGTGCACAACAAGGCCGTTGTAACCCCCCTGCAAATGGGGGTTCCCAAAAGACTTCCAGGAGCTTGCTTGAATGCTCCAAGCCTGAATGGTGTTTGGCGTTTAAGCCATTTATCAGTGAGTGTTTTTAGAACCTCTGGTACTGTCTCTTTAAGAGCTGTCTGCTTGCAGACATAATTAGTTTGTATGGGGGACTGTGTGTTTCTCTGATTGAGTACCACTCAAGCTGCTGCCAATTCACTCCATTTTGCAGTCACTAGGAGTGCAAAGGAACCTATCTGAAAGATGTAACTGTTTGCCAGAAACCATTTAGAGTGATAATGAAATTACAGTTTGTCTAACCTGCTTTCTTTTGCAGTCAGAACAGTGTCTGCCTAGTTCCCCATTCTGGTTTTGAACTGCTGAACTGGACCAATCAGTGTGGGTAAGCTAGCTCTAAAATGGTGCCTTGGACCGAATCAGAACTTGGACTCATAATCTGAGCCAGCCACAAGAGGATTGTATGGGCAGTGACTCTGGGAGATGTAGTTTAGACTTCAGTGCCTTTTGGACCAACAGCAGCAGTCTATTGTGAGTGACACGCCAATCCAGTCAAGAACTGGGAGGAACTCAAAGGAAGTGCCTGGTTTTGTCGGTTGGAGTTTCAGTTGAGCTTTGGCAGTGAAGAAGGAAGGAGCCCTGTGCTTTTTCAGTGTGCAGTTTTAGTCAAAAAACGTGTGTAAGGCCCAGAGTTCCGGTCTGCAGCTTGTGTAACTGCTTGTTAGGACTGAATCCGTCCTGTGAAAAGAATCAAAGGATCTCTGAAGAGTAGAAACCAGGCTCACCCTGTAGAAGACTGGAGAAATTATTGAATTGCACTCGGTCTGTCAGGAACTGAATCTGCTGTGTGTTTCCGGCATTGTGCAGTAATTGCGATCGGATAGAGAAGCAGCCTGCCTGGTATAGTAGTCTCTTTTTTTTTTACCATATAAATGTGAAGAGTCTCTTGGAGCTCAGGAGTAGCCCTGCTGATATTGAAGGACCCTATCTTATTTGGAGGTCGTGAGTACTAATTCAGGGTCGCTCCCTGTTGAATTGCCACATTAAATCCAAATGGAATTACTGTACTGCTGACTGTTTAATTTTCCTTTTCTCTGTGTGAAAGGGCCCTACCAGCTGCCACAGGTTTGGACTAGCCACTAGGGCTTGGGTACCCAGGGACAGTAACTGATAGGGATAGGCCTGTGCACAGAGCCATAGGTAGATTATTAGAGTGATAAGCTAATTAACCTGATTTCCCCTGTCCTTGTTATATCCCCCAAATAAATCAGAGCTGCTTGTTTCAGCAAAGTTATACTGCCTGAGGTATTTGTCTATGTTAAAGTACTGTACTGTGATTGTTGCACTGTATCTCATTTCACAGGAGGTCCCAGTGCGGAACCAGTCCTGGGGTAAGTGTATACTGTGAAGGTAATTCTGATATATTGTGTGGGCCACTAGTGGGAAGAAAGGGGTTGCAGTGTCCCAGAGGGCTGTGACCAAGTTAGTTTAACTATTGCAAACCCTGACCTCTGGGTGGAGGCACCCGCCATTGGATCCAGGCCCCTCAACCTGTTAGTGGCAAATCAGGCAGGGGTAGTAGCCCCTGGGATAGCGCCATCTAGGGGTTACACCGTGTTTCCATCTCGTGGGGTTGATGACATCATAGGACCTCTTGAGCTTTGCTCTCGAGGTCTACGATGTCATCAACCCCCTCGATGGAAACAGCCTTGTTGTGCACAGTTCCCTATCCATTATTCTATATGTTGCATTTTGTGGCCACCTTCAGGTAATCCAATATGATTACCCGCAAATCTCTTTCCTGCTTGGTCATGGCTAGCATCTGTCCCCCCATTGTGTACTGTACCCACGGGTTTCTGTGACCCAAGTGCAATATTTTTCACTTTCTTGATTTAAACCTTAGCTGCCAAACTTTGACCACTCCTCTAGTCATTTCAAGTCTCTTTCCATCCTTTGCACCCCCTCTGGAGTGTCTACTCTCTTGCAGATCTTGATGTCATCTGCAAAGAGCAGACCTTTCCTCACAGTTCCTGTGCTATGTTACTAATGAAGACATTAAAGAGGACTGGCCCCAGTACTGACCCCTGCAGTACCCCACTGCTCACTCTCCCCTCCTCAGAGTGAACTCTGTTTACCACCACCCTCTGTCTTCTATCCCCTAACCAGTTTCTTACCCAGATTACCGCCTTGTTTCCCACCATCATGCTACCTAACTTATTTACCAGCCTCCTATATGGAACGGTGTCCATGGCCTTGCTGAAGTCTAAGTAGGCCACATCCACCCTCGCCTCCATACTCCGATCCAATACCCTGGTTACCCAGTCAAAAAAGTCTATCAGATATGTTTGGCATGATCTCCCCTCCATAAAGCCATGCTGCCTCGGGTCCTGCAGTCCACTGGATTCTAGGTGTTCTGTGATTCTTTCCTTTAATAGTGTTTCCATCTGTTTTTCTACTACAGATGTCAGGCTGACAGGCCTGTAATTTCCTGCCACCTCCTTGCTACCATTTTTGTGAAGTGGGACTACATCTGCCCTTCTCCAGTCCTCCAGGACCACACTAGTCTCCTGTAAACTGTTAAGTCTATCAGGGGTGCAACTAGCACCTCCCTGAGTTCCTTTAAACTTTTGGATGCACCCCATCTGGCTCATGGTTTTGTCCACCCTCATATCAGCGAATTATTTCCTGACCCTCTCCTTAGAAAAAAGACTGGTGTACCCCCCCAAATCTCTTGGTGCTTATTTGTGGTCCCTCCCCTTCCCCCTCAGCTGTGAATACTGAGCAGAAATATTCGTATAAGATTTTGCCTTTTCTAGGGATGTGGATATGATGTAGTAATCCACATTTCTGGCAGAGTTCCTTTCCCTCTAATTCCTGCTGGAATGTCTTCAAGTTGGCTTCTTCAACTCAGATAGGTGGTAACTCCCTCTGCACCTTCCTGTGACGTTAGATCTTCCTTTCCACTGGAAGAAGAAGGTTCCCTCCTCACCGCTCTCAGCGCGGAGTAGGTCCTTTACTTTCAAAACTTCCAAATTCAAGTCTTCAAGCAAATTTTGAACCCGTTCAAAAGTATCATCATGGACAACTTGAAGTTGGCGCCCGAGTGCAAAAAATACGAGTGCGGGCAGAGGCTGTCCCGGACAGATCCACACACCTCGTACGTCTACTGCCTAGGCCATGATCATGATCCCCAGGTGTGTGGCCTATGTGGCACCTTGCATCCAAGTACTCTGGAGGATCAGCACGCTCAACTACTTTTAGGGTGACCAGATGAATGGGACCCTCCTGTTTGACTAAAAGATGCCCGTCGGGCGGTCTCCACAACTGCGGGGTCCACAGAACAGCTAGTGGCTTTCAAAGAGGTGGCAGCTCAGGACACAGAGCATGCCTCTTCAGCTTTGACCTTTGTGCCACTTTCTTTTGGCACCACCTTCATGTGACAGTTAGGGATCTGTGTCCCACCCTTGGGCAGGGCCCCTCTAAATGCATAAAATCTTCCAAAAAGGAGACTAAGAAGAAGTCTCGTCAGCGATCGTGGGCTCAAGAGCGCTTTTGGGCCTCAGACTCCTGCTCTTCCCTGGAGGTTTCAACTATGTTGAACCTTTGGTTCCAGGGCCTTTGGCTTCACGGTCTACCTGTTGGGCCAGTCAATTGTGACTCCCGTTGACCAACCTGTTGAGATATTTCTTGAGCCCGGTCAATGCAGTGTCGCAGGATGAGGTGGATACCTCACTTTCTAGGACTCTGGTCCCACCTGTTTCTTCTCAGGGTGGGTCGGACCTGCATGCTAATTCAATCACTAACCCTCGGAATCCCATTACCTTTGCTGATTCTCTCCATTTCTCACCATCAGGCTCCCTGACAATCGAGGTCGAGGTTGCAATCCCGTAGTCCGGAGTCGAGCAGCCCGCTCCAACATCAGCATTCCCACTCTCAACACTTGGGCAAGCGACACTGCCACTATACTTCCTCTTCTTCTTTCTCAGATGAGAAGAGACTTCAAAACAAGATGTGCCGGTGCTACAAAGAGCTCATGTGGCAGCAGCTCATGTTTTTTGTGGGGTTAAGCCAATTCTGGCTCCCACCCAGCTCTTCCGTGGCTTCTGCCACTGAGGCCCCAGGCTACTGCGGCTCCGCTAGTTCCAGCTTGACCTGTTCCGACCTCTGTGCCCATCCAGGTGGAGCCGCCTCCTAAGCAGCCATAGGAGGCTCTCCCTCCTAAGGATGCCCATACCGCTCCTGGGCTACCTCATCAGCTGTCTGTCTCCGTGACTCCTAGTAGACCCCACAGGATCAGCAGGGACTCCTGCAATCAACCACTTTTTGGCGAATCTTCAGAGTCTGAGGACTCCTCCCTGAATTTTTGCCCCATGGACACTGAATTGGGAGAGAATAGAAACATAGAAACATAGACTTTGACGGCAGATAAGGACCGCTTGGCCCATCTAGTCTGCCCATTTCCCTACCTACAGGATAGGCCGTAGATCCTAGTTAACCAACAGCCTATTTCTTCCTACCCCCTGCCTGCAGTGCACAGTCCTGCCTCTTTCGAGGGCCTGCTGTGTTTGATTTTGGAGTTAACTGAAATCCAGATGGAGCCCATCCAAAAATGGGTCAAGTATCCCTTGACTGAAATTCTTTATCGAGGGAACTCCCCTAGGGTCACCTTTCCAGTTGCCAAGGCCTTTCTTGGTTCTGCTCTGGAGCTTTGGCAGCACCCTGACTTCTCCCCAGTGCTGTCGGCCTGTATGGCCTGAAAGTATGTGGTCCCTATGGGTTCCCTGTCAGGTTTCACTGAGCATCCCTTGGCTGAGGGTCTAATAGTTGAGTCAATCTTTCGGTGTAGAAGCAATGTCGGGGCCGTGGACAAGCTTCCTGGCAAGGAATCCAAGAAATTAGATCACATGGCAAAAAAGGTCTATGCGGACCCTTCACTTGGCCTTCAGCAGGTGAGTTAGGCCCTTTTGATGGCCCATTTTGCTCATGCCCTTCTTGGCACATACGATCAGATGCTTCCTCAGCTCCCGACTGACTTAAAGACCATGGTCAAGTAAGTCTGGGATCAGAGCCGAGCAGTGGCAAAACAGCAGCTCCAGATGGCCATGGACATTGGCGATTCCTGCGCCCTGTCCATAGCTGCTGTGGTGTGCATGCACTGCAGGGCTTGGTTGTGGATCTGTACGGCAGATACCCAGCACAAGTTGGCAGATGTCCCTTCTTGGGCACCAACCTGTTGGGCCAGGGGTGGAAGGGCACTTCACTCACATTGAGAAGTCCAGTGCCACTCGGGACTCTGTCACATCCACTAAGAGGGAACCCAAGGGTTCAAAGCTTTAGCAGAAGAAGCCCTTTTGGCCCCTCTCTGCCCCTGCAACAAAGCCGTCCCAGCCCCCAGCTAGGCAGCAGGCACAGGTTTGACATCCTCAACCAAAGTCATTTGCTTCAGTCATCTGCAAACTGGGTGGTTGAGGTTCTGCTGCTTCCTCAGCTGGTCCCTCCTCCAGGCCTTCCCATTGATGGGATTGGGGGTGCCTTCCCCATACCATCCTGTCTCTCTTGGGTCCTCCCATGGGGGTCCGGCCCCACCACTTCCCTTCCTCCTAGTCTGCTGTCATTATGGAAAGATGGACCCTTGAGGTGGTCGGCCAGGGTCTGCCTCTAGAGATCGAGGACTACCCACCTTGCCAAGCCTATAACCCATGGAAGGACATGGTGTCCACAGACATGCTATCAGACCTTCAGAAAGACATTGACCAGCTCCACCAGAAGGAGGTAGTGGCTCAAGTCCAGGACCCTCAAGTAAGCCCAGGCTTTGTCTCCAGGTACTGCCTGGTCCAAAAGCAAACAAGGGGCAGGAGCCCTATCTTATATCTGCTTGACCTGAACAAATTCCTTTGGTTGCACATCTTCACGATGGTCACGCTGTCTCAGATCATTCCATCCCTGGAGCAGAACATGTTGTTCTGCTCTCTGGATCTTTGGGACGCATTCTTCCATTTTCTCATCTGTCCATCCCACTGCCGGTTCCTTCGGTTCCATGCAGAAAGGAATCTCTGTGAGTTCTGGGCCATGCCCTTTGGCCTCTCCTCAGCTCCCAGGGTCATCACCAAGTGCATCGCAGTGGTAGCAGCCCACCTGAGGTGCCAAGGAGTCCGGGTGTATCCCTACCTGGATGACTGGCTTATAGTAGGTCCCCCCAGGGTGGAGGTGGAGTGGTCCAGGGATCTGGCTCTGAAGACCTGCTTGTCCCTTGGCCTCTTGGTGAATGAGGCTAAGTCAGAGCTCGTACCTTTGCAGATGATACATTTCATCAGGGCAGAGCTCGACTCTTGCAGGACCAGGGCTCAGTTTCCGGCGGACCGGGCAGAGATTCTCTCCTCCTTTGCCTGATCATTTCAGGTTGGGCAGTTGTGCCCTGCTCAGGATTTCCTGCACCTTTTGGGATACATGGCAGCATGCAGACAAGGGGGAGGCGGTGCTGGTTGAAGACTTCAATATTCCAGACGTGAACTGGAGCCTCCTAATAGTAGCATCAACCAGGAGCAGATTTATCCTGGACTCTCTTCAAGGTGCCTTCCTTAAGAAACTGGTCATGGAACCAACTTGGCAGAAGGCACTACTGGAAATCATTCTCACGAATGGAGACAGTGTGATGGGGTAACAATGGTAGAGCACCTGGGGAACAGCGACCACTGGTCACTGTGGTTTGAAATCACTGAAAGAGCAGAACTAAACCGTACAAAAACACGTATCCTGGATTTTAGGAGGGCAGACTTTGGGAAAAAGGATACATGCTTGAAAGAGGCACTAATGGGAATGGGGAGGGAATTGGGTGGAGGAACAGTGGGCAGTATTTAAAACAGGGATTACAAGAGCACAAGAATTATGCATTAAGCAGGTTAGCAAGGGGAAAAGTAAGAGGAGGCATTATGGTTTTCCAAGGAGGTAGCAGAGAAAGTGAAAGCCAAATAATTGCGTTCAGGCAATACAAAAAGACACAGGCAGAAGGGGATAGAGAGAAGTACCAGGAGAAGCAAAGGGAGGCAGGGAGGTCAGTAAGGGAAGCCAGAGCTCAGACAGAAGAGCGCATTGCAAAATCAGTGGGTAGAGGGGCAAAACCTTTTACAGGTACATAAGTGAAAAAAGAAGGGCAAAGGGAGGGATAGTGAGACTGAAGGGGAGGGTGGGGGCCGCATGGAGGATAACAGCAGTAAAGCTGGCATACTGAACAGATATTTCTGCTCAGTCTTTACTGAGGAAGAGGAGGGTAATGGGCCTGAAGGGAGTACAAGGGGTGGGAACGGCGCAGAAATGGACACAAGTCCCTTTACACGGGAAAGGGTCCTAAAGGAACTGGAAGGAATGAGTTGATAAAGCAATGGGGCCAGATGGGGTGTACCCCAGGGTCCTAAAGGAACTAAGAGGGGTGGTGGCTGAACCTCTGGCAATCCTGTTTAGCTGATCACTTGAGACAGGGGAGGTACCCAGAGACTGGAGGACAGCAGATGTAGTCCCCTTATACAAAAGCGGAAACAATGAGGAAGCCGAGAACTACAGACCAGTCAGCCTGATCTCGGTAGTGGGGAAGATCATGGAAGCACTACTGAAAGAGAGATTGGTGGAACATCTGGTTGCCAACAGACTACAGGACCCAAGGCAGCATGGTTTCACATGGGGGAGGACATGCTAGACCAGCCTCATTGAATTTTTTGACTGGGTGACAAGGGAGGCGGATCAGGGGAAGGCAGTTGGACATGGCCTATCTGGACTTCAGCAAGGCCTTTGACACAGTGCCACATATAAGGCTATTAAGCAAACTGGGGAATATGGGAGTGGACAGGAGAGTAGTGCGGTGGGTGGCAGGACATAAAGGATGGTGGTAAATGGCTGTCACTCCACAGATGGAAGAGTGACTAGTGGGGTACCACAGGGATCAGTACTGGGACCATTGTTATTCAGCGTCTTAATCAGTGACATTATGCAAGACCTAGAAGGCAAAATTTCCCTGTTCGCTGATGACACGAAGCTCTGCAACAGAGTGGACACATCAGAGGGTGTAGACAGAATGAGGAGGGATCTGCAGAAGCTTAGAAGAAAGGTCAAGGATTTGGCAGTTGAAATTTAATGCAAAGAAGTGCAAGATAATGCATATGGGTGAAATTTAATGCAAAGAAGTGCAAGATAATGCATATGGGGCACATAAACCCTGAAACAGCATGTCAATTGGGGGGGTGAGGATATAGCATGCACCAAGCAGGAAAGGGACCTTGGAATTATCATCTCTGATGACCTCAAGGTAGGGAAACAGTGTGACAAGGCAGCAGATAAAGCAAATAGGATGCTAGGCTACATAGGCAGGGGCATCACCAGCAGGAAAAGGGAGGTCATGTTTGCACTATACAAGACACTAGTGAGGCTCCACCTGGAGTACAGTGTACAGTTCTGGAGACCTTACCTCCGTAAGGACATAGACAGGGTAGAGAAGGTTCAGAGGAGGGCAACAAAGATGGTATGGGGATTGCATCACAAGTCCTATGAGGACAGGCTGAAGGACTTGAATATGTACTCCCTGGAGAAGAAGAGGGAGAGAGGGGATATGATAGAGACATACAAGTTCCTTACAGGGAGGAACAGGATGTAGGAATGCACTATTTTCCAGCCAAAAAGTTTTTCCAGGTCTAGAGGGCATGGGACGAAGTTGGAGGGAGGGTGATTCAGAGGAAACATGAGGAAGAATTTCTTCACAGAAAGGGTGGTGGACAAGTGGAACACCCTGCCAGAGGAAGTGGAAGAGGCTGAAACAATCACGGGATTTACGAATGTATGTGATAGACATATGGAAGTCCCGAAGGTCAGGGATAAGGGGCAACAGACTTCTAGAAAAACATAAAGGGAACTTACAAGCTCAAATGGGCAGACTGGGTGGGCTACAGGCCCTTATTTGCTGACAGTGGTTATGTATCTATACACCACCATGGTCCGTTGGGCCCAGTGGAGAATGTGCTCTCTGCAGTGGGAGCTCACCCATCAATGGTCTCAACACAAAGGTCACTTCAACCAGCCAGTCACTGTGACGCAGTTAATGTGGGATGCCCTCCAGTGGTGGTTAGTCCCAGAACATCTGCAGGAAGGAATCCTATTTGTCTGCCTGGAGCCAACAGTCACCATCATAACTGATGCCTTCCTGATGGGCTGGGGTGCCCACCTGGGGGAGCACAATGTCCATGGACTGTGGACCCCCGAAGAGTCCCGATCTGATCCAGATCAACCTGCTGGAGCTTTGGGCAGGTCGGCTGGTGCTGACAGCCTTTGCTCCACACATTCAGGGTCAGGTCATTCAGCTCCAGATGGACAACACCACGACTGTGTACTACCTCAACAAACAGGGCAGGATGCACTCCCTTCCTCTGTTCAGGGAAGCTCTCCACATCTGGACCCTTGGGCTCAGCCTGAACGCTGATCTTCTGGCCATCCATATGGCCAGTGCATCCAGCCAGCTGGCAGACGCCCTTAGCTGGGTGGGCGAGGTGTCTCACGAGTGGTCTCTTCATCCAGAGGTAGTACACAGTCTGTTCTCCTGGTTGGGTACCCCTTTGGTGGATCTGTTCAACTCCAGGGAGAACACAAAGCTGAGTCTGTATTGTGCCCACTTCCCCTCAGCTGGGAATGCTGCCTGGGCATGGGGATGCCTTCTTGAGTCCCTGGACTCCGGGCCTCCTGTACGCCTTCCCTCCTTTTCTGCTGATCCACAAGGTGCTGCTCAAAGCCAGGACAGACGAGGCACGGATGATCCTGCTGGCGCCGGACCATCGGTACCCCAATCTCCTTAGCCTCAGCTGCAGGCTCCCATGGCATCTTTCTCTCTGTCCAGAACTGCTCTCTTGCAATAAGGGGGAGGTACAGTACTCCATCTGGACCTTCAATCCCTGCAACTGACAGCCTGGTTCCTGGTAGGTAGAGTTCTAGGCTTTGGGTCTCTCCAACGATGTCCTCACCATGGTTGAAGCTTCTTGGAAAGAGTTGACCTGAAACTGCTATGCCTTCAAATGGAAGAGGTTCTCCATTTGGTGCCACGGCAAGGGGCTCGACCACATATCTTGCCCTGTGGCTAGCATTTTCAGCTACCTTTGGTCTCTCTCTCAGTCGGTCCTTCGGTCAATGACCCTTAAGGCGCACCTGGCAGCCATCTCTGCATACCGGGCGCAGGATGGTATGCTGTTGGTGGTGAAGGAGAGGGTGGTTTGGTGCTTTTTCAAAGGCCTTGACCAATTTCCGCTCTGGTGCATGAACCACCACCATCTTGGGACTTGTTGCTTGTGTTGGCAAAGCTCATCGGCAAGCCATTTGAACCAATGCACATGTGTGAAATGTCTCACCTGTCGTGGAAGACTGCTTTTTTGGTGGCTATCATGTCAGGCAGAAGGATCAGTGCATTCCAGGAGCTCTCGGTGGAGTCTCCTTACCTGGTCTTCCACAGGGACAAGGTTGTCCTTCGCCCCATCCCAAAGTTCCTCCCAAAGGTTGTGTCTGAGTTTCACCTTAACCAGGTGATCAATCTCCTGGTGTATTTCACCAGCCACACCATGGAGGCCAAGCACAGGCTCCATGATTTGGACCTGCAGCAAGCACTTGCCTATTATAAGGAGTGCATGGCTGGAGTTCGGGGAGAGGGTCACCAGCTCTTTGTCCCCTACACTGAAGCTGCACCTGGCAGACTGGCAGCTAAGTGGACGATTGGCAGGTGGATTGTTTCCTGCATCGACCTCTGCTTTAGTTTGGCTGGTAGGCAGCCTCCTGCAGGGCTAAGGGCTCATTCCACGTATCATACTGCTGCCTTGGAGGCTGCTTCCAGGGATATCCCTAGCCAGGAAATCTGCAGTGCTGCTATTTGGAAGTCGGCACGCACCTTCATTTCCCACTACCAAATTGTCCTTGAGTTATGCCAGGATGCTGGTTTTGGGGCCTCAGTTCTCCAATCTCTGTTCCCTAGGTAGGAGATGTGTGCCTTTCCCCTGCCTCCCTGGAGAACTGCTAGGAGTCTGCCAAAAGTGTGGATTAGTAAATCATATCCACGTCACTAGAAAAACAGGGTACTCACCTGTAACAGTAATTCTAGGTGTTTTTTGTATTGTGGCCAGGGATTAGAGGTTGGGGAGTACCACTAGACAACCAGCGACTGCGTTCTTTTATGGGCCCAGGGATCGGAGGGTGGGGGGGTAGAGATGTAGTGAAATTTAATTTTGCCTGCGAAATTCTGGCAAATCAGAATTTCACCTCTGAAATAGTTCATGAAATTCACGATTTCACTGGGTCGAAATATGGAATTTGGGAATACACAGCCCAAAAATAAAATAAAAAAAAGATTGTTCCCCCGCCACCATTAAAATCTTTATCCCCACTGTCATCATTGGTGTCTAGTGGTCCCACCCTTCAATCCGCTACTTGCCAGCCCAGAATGAAGAATCTCTCCCCCCCTCCGACGAGATTCAGCCCTGTCCCCTATCCAGAATTTCAGATAAAAATAAATTTCCCTGATGTCTAGTGGCCCCACCACCCCAGGGCCAATCACTGGCCAAATGAAGATTAATGCCCCCCCCCAGGATTCAGACCTGTCCCCCCTCCCTGTTGTCGGTAAGTGCCACCGCCAAGCCCAACACCGGGGCCAACATCAGTTATCTCATTAAAAAAGAAAACTTTCCCTGGTGTCTGATGGACCCCCCACCCTGTTCCGGTAGTAACCACACACCCCAATCTAGGACCCCAGCAGGCCACCGGCACAGCCCTCCACTCACCTACATGGCCAGCAGCCCAACTGAGCTCTTTTATAAATGAGCCCAACTGAGCCCTTTCAATGAATGAGCATGTGCCAGGTGTTCAGAGTGGGTGGGACCAGTTTCAGGGGCCCAAACCTGCTGTCACTTCCTGTGCAAATGAGCCCATAAAGGGCATGCATATTGCCCGTTAGCACCTTGCATGTCCAGTGGGCTCATTTGCATGGTGCCGGGCTGAATATCACGTGAGAAGGCTCCCGGTGCTATTGGGATTTGGAGGCACTGTTCCCTGCACTTCTGAGATCCATGTCAGGGCAGCACTGCTCGACTTAGCACTGCACTGACATGCCCCTATATTCAGTCAGATAGCTCTGGCACACTGTCCAACTGAAAATAGCATCCTCAGGTTCGCGGGCAGGGGCAAGTACAGTGCAAACCTTTGTGCTCTGCTTTTGCCCCTTTTTCAGTATCGGGGCCCAGATACTTATTGCACCCATACTGTTCAGTTTACACTCTGTATAAGATTCATTTAATATCGCTACCTGTTCTTGGCTATTTATGCTATTGTTTTTATCTGTCTGGAAAAGTGTATTGTGCTCACTTATCTTTGTAATGAACTTTTTAAATAATTGACCTAAACTACTGGCCATGGCAAATTAAAATTATTTATGCCAATTACTTAGTTAGCCATTTACAGTTGCAGCACTGACAATACTTGTGTAGCTGGAGAGCTCTTGGTTAAAGACTAGCAGGGTGAAAAATATTGTAGCACTACAGTTAATCCCCCACACAGACACACACACACACACTCTTTCCACAAGCTGGATACTCTGACTAATGCAAGTGACCAGCATGGCCACATCTTATCATATTTAGATAATGGTCTTTTTCATCTTATCTGCATTTCCAGGCCGAGTAGAAGTTGTTTCTTTGAGACTGAATTCAATTTTGTTTTCTAGTGTGGCAAACGTTTGCTTGTGGCTAAAAATGTTATGTTCTTTCCAGCAGTGACAGGTTTATAATTGATGATGTACAGTCACAAACATTATTTAACATTACCAGCAACATTTGTTTCCAGTTCTTCTGCCATAGCTGTACTCTGCTGTAACCCTTGGCAGTAATTGCTTTGATCCATTTTTCCTCCTTTGATATCAACTACTACATACATGCATTCCACCCCCCCCCACCACCACCACACACACACACACACACACACACAGTTTGTCATTTTTCTTGCTGGAATATTTATCCCCATGGAAAACATAATTTAAAAAAACACTAATCTTAAAAAAAAAAAAACACTTGAAAACAAAAAACAGGTGCTTTGTCACTAAGTGAGTTTGTGGCACTGGCAAAATTGGGAAACCGTCATGTCCAAATACATGTTGAAAAGGAGGAGGTAAGGCGAGAAACATGATTTGGTGGTTCACAGTTGCAGTGATGGTATTCTGCACTGCCTCCTGTGGGATCCTTTTTTCTTGAGTGGACTCTAGTTCACACTCTGTGACCTGAAGTGACAGTACTGGTTATGTAGGTGGCTAGATATAGAGGGTAAAGGACAGAAAAGGTCAGGCCATCACATCTGCCCAGATGTTTCTGTGCTGTTTTACTATGCTCTTCCTGAGCTCTCTTCCCCTGCCTTGTTCCTAATTACCTCTTTAACCCTTGTCCTCCAGGTGTCCTTTTTTTTTTTTTAGTTTGCTTTTTTTCCGTGCTCTCCAGCGGCTCCCTTCAGTCCAACTGCTCACCCAGCCCCGTCATCCACCATCCCTGGGACTTGCCTGCGCCTTGCATGTTCCCCCATGGATGACCCTCTGTGGGAAGGGCCACCGAAGGCCTCTCCCCACAACCCCTGCTGGAGTTCAGGTAGTCAGTTGGCGAGGCGGAGAGCTCCGTTGGTGGCGTGGAGCCTGCAACAAGTGGTTGGATATCATCCTATGCTGTGGAGGTTTTTTTCAGTTTTTTTCAGGTGTGAGAGGCAGGACATGCAATAACATCAGGGGCACAAACGACATCTGCCCTACTTCCAGTACGTGTTAGCACTGGCTGCTGGACCCATGGTCTCCATGAGGGGTCAGGTGCACACTGGGAGCCCCCCCCCACCAGGAGGAGAGCAGTCTATGGGACTCTCATTCATCCCCCCTCCCCCCGTCCGGTGCTCTGATGCACAGGCTCACTTCTGAAAACAGGTTATTGGCATCGCATGCAGTAGCGCTTCTGCTGCACCGGCATGCCAGCTGGGCCAGGTGTGCTGCGGCCTGGTACCGCTTTGTGTGGGTATAACCCTTGGGCCTTGAGGCAGAGGGTCCCTGGTCTGTGGAATGTTAACTGGTGTCTGTACAACTAGTGCAATGCCTCCACTTAGCAGGAGCTGGCGGACAAGGTTAGGGCCAGGGTCATCCTACCACAAAACTAAAGTAAGTACCACCCACCCCACCTAAAATTAGGCAATCACCCCACAATTAAAGTTGCTTTATACTTTCCACTGCCGATTGTATACCCTAGTCCACAGTCTCCTCACTGTATTGAGTTGCTGAATGCATCCTTAAGGGAATGGACCAGTGTCACATTACTGCTGCCGTATTCATTGATGAGGCAAATGCTTTTGACGCAGCAGATCACTCACTTCTCTTTGACAAGTTTGCAGGAGTAGGATTCTCTGGCTCATCAGTAGGTTGGTTCCACTTCTACCTCACTGGTCAGCTACAATTGGTCCAGCATCCAGGTAGATGACACTTTGTCCCCCATCCTACCTGGGGTCCCCCATGGCTCTGTCGTGGACCCCATCCTGTTTTCTGTCTTCCTAATTGACCTGCCCACTGTCTGTGTCAAAATGAACATCCACATATGATAACTCCATACTCTTTGCCACTGGTGCCTCAGTCAGTGATTTGGAATCTTGGAATCATCACTGCAGTGATTTGGAATCTTGGAATCATCACTACAGTGATCTGGAATCTTGGAATCATCACTGCAGCAAGACTTAACACTGGCTCGAGTCACACCAGTTAACTGTTAATAAAAAAATATATTTCCATGTCCTTTGGTACCAGTCAGAAGCTCGCAAAGCTCAGCTCCCCCTAGTTTTTAAAACCCTGAATGATACCCCACTTGAGGTTTTTCATTTCCAGTACCTCAGTGTGTGGCTGGCTCGACACTTCGACTTCTCTATCCACACTGTTCCATCCATAAAAAGCTCTGTCCCAAAGTGGCCATCCTCTGTAGCAACAAGTCTTGCCCAGCTCCTCCCTGTCCACCATGACATCTTCCTTAAGATGCTTCTTTCAGTGTTTCACTGTGCATGTGTGATACACTGGGCTGCTCTGGCTTCATCTCTTGCTAGACAGGACCCTATCTTCCATGCTTTCAGCCATTTTACCATTAACACTCCTTTCTCCACCACCCCTGCCCACTTGATGCCTTCCTCTCTCTTCCTCCACTTATGTCCGGGTGCCTCTCATTTTACCACGAGGAGTGGGATGTGAAACCTGTTACTGTGTTTTTTGTTTTATTTTTTGCTTAAGTTCAGGTTTTTGCTTAAGGGCCAGATAGAGGATGTCAGTGTGATGAGGAACCGCCAATGCCATCCCCATGGCACTGGTTAACTAAAAATAAGATTGCCCTATTTCAAGAGCATGACCTAGATAATGGCTGTTCTGAAGTCTACCTTTCATTATCCCCTTCTTCCTCACCCCCAGGAGGCAGTAACGACATCACTGTTGGAGTTTAAATGGCCACAGCCATATGCTCATTAAAGAGATCCAGTGTACGAACATACGAAATTTGCCAGCAGATAAAGGCCTAGAGGTCTATCAAGTCTGCTCGAATGTGCAGCTAGCACCCCTTATTCTGCAGCTGCCCCTCCCTTCCACCCTTCCCCGTCATTGACCCTACCCCTTGTCCAGTCCCATCCTCTTTTGAAGCAGTCCACTGTTCTACTGGATACGCTTCTGCAGGTAACGCATTCCACCCAGCCACCACCCTCTCTGTAAAAAAGTGTCTCCTCATCTCCCTCCTGAACCTTCCTCCCTCCAGTCTCATATCATGGCCCCTGGTATCCCTCCCCTCCCTTACTTTGAACAGCCCCTCTGTATCTGTCTTGTTTATTCCTTTCATGTACTTAAAGGTTTCAATCATGTCCCCGTCCCTCCTCTCCTCCAGTGAGTACATGTTCAACTCCCTCAGCCTTCTCTCGTATGATAAGTCCCCCAGCCCCTTGATCATCTTTGTCACCCTGCGCTGCACCCCCTCCAGTAACTTAATGTCCCTCTTCAGATACGGGCACCAGTACTGCACGTAGTACTCCAGGTGCGGTCTAATTAATGACCTATACAGTGGCAGAATCACCTTCTCCCTCCTCGAGGATATACCCCTTGCAATACAACCCAGCATTTTGTTGGCCTTTGCAACTACCTTCCTACATTGTGCCGAGTTGTTCATTGACCCTGTAATGAGCACCCCCAGATCCTTCTCCTCCTCTGTCTGGGCTAGCTGCACTCCTCCCAGCTGGTAACTCCTCCTTGGGTTCTTTATCCCAAAATGCAGCACCTTGCACTTTTTGGCATTAAACCCTAGTTGCCAGGTATCTGACCAGGTTTCAAGCTTTGCCAGATCATCCTGCAACCCCTGCCATCCCCCTAGGTCATCCACCACTGCGCCTACCTTGGTATCATCAGCAAACAGACTGCTCTTGCTCTTGATGTCCAATGATATGTCTGCAATGAATATCCCAAACAACACTGGTCCCAACACCGAGCCCTGTGGAACTCCGCTCGTCACTACCTTTGGGTGTGAGAGCTCCCCATCCACCATCACCCTCTGTTGCCTTCCCTGAAGCCAGTTTCCTACCCATCTCACCAGCTTTGCACCTGCCCCTGTGCCTACTAACTTACTTCCCAGCCTTCATGCGGCACCGAGTCGAATGCCTTACTGAAGTCCAGATACAGGACATCCACTGCATGGCCCCTGTCCAGTTGCCTAGTTACCCAGTCATAGAACTGCACCAGGCTGGTTTGGCAGGATCTGCCCCATATGAAGCCATGCTGTCTGCTGTCCTGTAGTCCTTTGGCCTCTAGGAGGGCCACCAGCCTCTCCTTCAGGATAGTCTCCATTAGCTTACCCACGAAGGATGTGAGGCTCACTGGTCTGTAATTTCTCGGTTCATCCTTGGGGCCACTTTTGTGGAGTGGCACCACATGAGCCATCCTCCAGTCCTGAGGTACACACCCCGAATGTAATGAGGCATTAAATAGGTTTGCCAAAGGTCCTGCAAGGACCTCTGCCAGCTCCTTCAGTACCCTGGGGTGGATGCCATCTGGGCCTGGCGCCTTAGCCACCCTCAGTGCCTTCAAACCCTCCCAAACTCAGCCCTCCATGATTTCCCCATCTGTCACCCCTCCCCTCTGTTTCTGCCATTTCTCCCCCCTTGGGTGTCACCCCCCTCTTCTCTTTAGTAAATATTGAGCAGAAGTACTCATTTAGTGCTTCTGCCTTATCACCTCCTGCTTCCATCCAACCCCCTTCCTAATCCTTACTATGTGGTCCTTACAGCTCCTTTTCTCTCTGATGTACCTAAAGAAGTCCTTCTCCCCCTTCTTAATGCCTTGTGGCAGCCTGAGTTCTATAGATGCCTTGGCTTTCCTTACTGCCCTTGTCACCTCCTTCGATTCTGTTAAGTACTCCTCCCTGTCCTCCCCTCTCCCTATTTTCTTGTACTTACTAAAGGCAGCTCTTTTCCTCCTTACCTTTTCCATGACCTCCTTGTTCAACCAGCTCAGTTTCTTAGCCCTAGCCTTCTTGCTCTGGGCCTTGCAGCAGGTTTTGGTTGCCTCCACTATCCCCAGCTTTATGAGCTCCCACCTGTGGTTAGTGTCCATACTAGATTGAATTCTGGCCAGGTACCCTTTTTACCACTTCCCCCATCCTCCCAAAGTCGGCCGTCCTGAAGTTCAGCACTCTTGTGCCAGATTCCACTCCTTCCTTGCCCATCTCCAATGTGAGCCATACTGAGTGGTGGTCACTCCTTGACAGCGGTTCCTCCACTGTAAGTTCTCTCACAAAGTCTCCATTTACCAGCACAAGGTCAAGGGTATTCCCTAACCTGGTTGGTTCACTGACCATTTGCAGCAGGACGCTGTCCTGGAAGGCATCCAGCAGTAACTGCTCCCTTCTGTTCCTGGTTGTTGGGGTACTCCAGTCCACTCCTGGCATGTTGAAGTCCCCCACAATCACCACACTACCCTTCTCGCGCAGGTACTCCTGATCTGTCCCATGAGTTCCCTGTCTAACTCCTCCATCTAAGATGGTGGCCTGTACACCATTCCCATTCGAAGAATCCTATTCTTGGAATCCTGGATGTGCATCCAAAGTGACTCCGTACTACCCTCCTCCACTTCCTCCCTTACACACTTCAGTCCTTCCTTCACATATAGTGCCACACCCCCTCCTTTCCCAATAACCCTGTCCCTACGAAATAACCTATACCCTGGTACAGACAGGTTCAGTCATTGTATTGGGTGGCCCATGTTTCTGTGATGGCTGCAATGTCCACCTCTCCCTCTGCCATGAGCACCTGTAACTCTGTAGCTTTCCTCCCAAGGCTCCTAGCATTAAGGGTAACCACCTTCCACCCTTCCCCCCCATCCTGCCCTCCTTTACTAGCATCACAAATAGTACTTGCCATTTGTCCTTTGTCACTGTTATGGGGGGTAAGCTCATATGGTTTCCCAACCTGTGGTCTCTGCATGTCTCTTGCCCAATTGCCACCCCCCGCTCCTAGCTTAAATTCCCTACTTCCTCTATGTACTCCTTCATCCTCTGTTTCAACACTTTCTTTCCCTCCTCACTCAAGTGTAGTCTGTCCTTGGCATAGAGACTACTGTCCTCCCAGGTCCCTCCCCACCCCCCAACAGCCCATACCCTTTAGCCAGGTTCTTAGCCATCCATTAAATTCCTCTATTCTCAGCTTTCTTGTTGTGCTTGCCTTGGGCACTGGAAGTATCTCCGAGAAAGTTACTGATCTTCCTGCCCCCTCACATAATTGTTCTAGTTCCTCAAACCTCCTCTGGACTATATCTACTGTCTTGTCAGTCAGATCGTTCGTCCCAAGATTTATAATTAAATGAGGTTTGTCCCTACCCCTTCTAGCATATTTCAGAACAGATTGTCCCACCCTTTCCACTGTCATTCCTGGCATGGCCTCCACCCAAATGCGACTATGCCTCTCCCCCTTGCTACCCCACCTGACTCCTCTTAGTATTGAGTCCCCCAGCACTAAGATTCCCCCCACTCTTTCTCCCTGCTTGCTTCCATTCATCTCCCTCTCTCACTTCTGGCTTCTCTTCTTCCTCCTGCACATTATTTCCCCCTTTTGCCCCTGTTGCAATTCTCCCAGCAGAACTTCCCCCCCGCTCCGGTTTGGTCCAGGCATTTTTCAATTACTCCTCTAATTTCATCATTTCCCTCCTCCTCCTTCTTTCTCTCTAGCAGTGCAAAACTATTTTCTGAACACCCTTAACAAATGCCTGCTCCCTCTCTCTTCACAGTAACCTGTTCTCTCCTTTCCACTCCATGACTTTTGCCACTTCTTCGCCTCCCCTCACAAGTCCCTATCTCCTCCTTCCATTTGTCTTTTGTCTCCTGACCCGGTTTCCCCGGCAATCGTTCTTCCTGGTCTGGGCCCCCTTGTCCCTGCTTCCCTTCTTCTGACCCTCTCCTCACCACTGTTGGCCTAAAATCACCCTCCCTCATCTCCCATTCTTCCTCCCTCTAGTATTGGGCTAAACCCACCTCCAGTCTGCCTTGCCTGTCATAATTCCTCCTGCAGACCCTCAATCTCCTTTCTAAGTTTCTCTATATGTGGTTGCACACTAAACATCCTCCCACACTCCAGGCAATTTTTAGAAAGATTGGTGCACTGCAATTGTTGCAGCCTACCACCCTACCCACTGCTGTCGTTGCCCACCAACGACCCCACCACCCTTCCAGATGCAGGATACCAAACACTCCCCCAAGTCTCCCCTCTCCCTCCTCTATCAATGCAAAACGTTCTTTTCTTAATTTCCCTTACCCCCTTTGTTGTACACATTTAGATAGATTGAGCAACTGCTTTTTATATTCCTAACCTTCCTATCCACACTCAAAAAAGAGACTTTAAGTAGCTATTGCACAACCTTCTTCAAACTCATACTCCTCCTTTCCACAGTGCAATAGCAATGCAAAGAAGTAACAATGAAAGCTCCTAGATTTGCAGTTACTTCCCTTCCACTGAGATAGCAGTCACCTCTTCACTCGCTGCTGTTCCTTTCCTGGATGTCTGCTTCTGCTATGACAGGTGCATATCCTTTGCCCGTTTGAGGAAGTGACGTCAGAACCCCTGGTATAAAGTAAATCACAGACCAGGGGTGGAACCAACCCAAGTCTTCCAGAAACAATCAGGTAGCTGAGGCCCCTGGTCAGACCATTAGCACCCTTCCCCCACTATGCACTAACCTTTGCAGCTAGTGAAGCTAGCAAAAATGAATCTCAATTCTACTCAAATCCCCCAAAATAGGTTTGCTACCAAAAGAAACAGGTCTCCAATTCAAACAGCTTTACCAACAACACATCAAAATAGGCTTGAAATTAGAAGATATAGGTCTCTGATTCAAAGAGACAGCCCCAGTTAAATCACACCAATAGGTTTTAAGTCAGAAGAAGTAGGCCTCTACAAATGCAGCCTGCTACACAGTGAAACGTCAAACAAATGAGCCCACTTATAGCCACCAAAACAGTTTTCAAAATTCCAACAGCCTCAAAACAATACCCTGCTAGCCCCTTAGAAGTAGTAAGAAAGAAAAGAAATAACCTTCTACCAAGTAAAATCCACAAGAAACAATGTGAAAACAACAATAGGCTTCTGTACTGTAACCGATCTGATCCTTTCCCTTCTAGTGGATTAGTTCTAGTGTATTACAAAACATGATGTACATTGGAGGGAGTCTGTCATCGGGATACCCGCCCTTCCCTCTTCCATAAAAAATCACCCTGTATGATAGAAAAAAACAGAAAAATTCCTCCACAACCCTTGTGGCAGCAACTAGTGGGGGGCAAGGACCTTGCTGCTATAATTTAGGGTGGGTGGTGATAATTGCAGTGTGGAGGAAGGAGCAGGAAAAGAGGGTCCTGGGGCTTGAACTTGGTGAGCTCCTTCCCCTCAATGCTTGGTGCATGCCTCCTCCTCCTCCTTGCAGTCACCTGTAAGAGGAGTAGCAGTCCATGCAGGGCGCATGTGCCCTCCCTTTCCTCTACCTCAGAGCTGGGCAGACCTGACCTCACCTGATGCAAACCTTAAGGAGACTCTTTACCCCCCACCAACCTTGTCTCTCATAGACCAGGTCTCCAACAGATGTCACAAGATATAAAACGCAGTTGTGGATAGTATGTCTGAGCAAAGCTGATCATAGCCTACGTCAGAGAGGTGTACAGCTGCCGAGTGGTGCAGCCCAATGTAACTCGATAGAAGGTGCTGCTGAAGCTTGTTTAACCCATCTGAGCAGTACAGCTCAGGGGACTTCACTGTAATACTGTCATGCTTAGAAACACCTCCAGGTAAGTTTTTCATAAAAGTCCCCAGTTTACCATTGATCTTCCTCTGGATCTTGTCCATAGCATTCATGTTTACAGCATGGCACTGATCTTTCCACTGAACAGTATGGGACAACAGCATCCTGGTGCATGTAAAGCTGCACTGGATCCTGGCTATACCCGCCTTCTTCTCCCTCATGAGGGACACTGATTTCTTTGTGCCTAGGTTGTTCCTTTGAAGATGGATGACCAAGAAGTCCGGAATTGGCTGCTCATGGCACTTTTGTTGTCACAAGTGGCCCAGCCATTTCCATGGCATGCCTCTGTGCCTGATCCAGTGCACCTCATCAGTACCAAAGGTCAGCTGAGGGCTCCTCTGCTGAGTCCTCTTCTGGATCGCAGCCCAGAACATGCAAGAGTGCTGACAGACCCACACCCTCGGTCCTGGCCCCTGATGACCTGTTTAATGAAATAGAAAGTGTGATATAGCAAATGAGGTTGAATATATTGTATTACTGTCTGCAATTTCCATCTGCCTAGGTTTTTTAACTCCCCACTCATTCTGATATGCCTTGGCTCGCCCAAATATGGAGTGAGTGAGTGCCATACTCACTGGGATTCTCCCCCACATACTCTAGAGCCTTGATAAAGAATGTGGTGAACTGAAACTGCATTAGAGGTGAGCTGACTGCACACTGGAAATAGGACCATCCCTCCCTCAGTGTCTCTGCCTTGTAGCCTGTCTCAGCCCTACCCCCCCCCGTCCCTCACTGTTACCCAGGTACTGTTTGCCTTTTGATCCATTTTTAATCTCCATATTCTGACTATGGGCTGCCTCCCAAGAGCTCCACATCCCTTCATGCAACCCCCTCCTCGTCCTGTCCTGATTCCCCACTGCCATAACCTCAGACACTCACAAGGCTCACACAAAAAGACAGTAGGATGGCCACCCAAAACAAACATGCCTCTTGCTCATCTGTGCACAGCAACAGCAGCTCCTTAACCATCATGTCCAGTATCCCTGACTTCAGTATCATCTCCTCTCCTGCCTTCTGAACTCTGACCTCCCTTGGCCCTCTGTGAGCTTGTGCATTCTAAAGGCTTTGGTATACTCTGGCAGTCCCATGGCCATTCTGAAACCTCTGTGTCTGAAAGGTGGTGGCTTGCCACTGCCACCTAGTAGTCCTTCTGTTTTAGAGCCACCACACACTAGTACAGCTGGTCATTTGGTATTGTCCATTCCTCATCCATTCCATGCAGATTACAAATCCTCAAAAACTCTTCCACCCTCTTCTGTACATTCTTCCGGTGCTTGATGCTATCCAGGACATGGTGAGGTGCATCATTGGCTTCGGGAGCCAGATTCTGGAAATGGTCCCATTGCAAATGAGACAAATCATCAGCTACCTTGCTGCATTTCTCAGGAACATGCCTAGCCCTGAATTGTATGTTATAAATCAGGCATCGCAAAATGAATACCCCAGTAGGTCCTTTATTGGGCTACTGCCCCCCACTGGCTATTAATTGTATGTACTGCCCCAAAAAAAGCACCTTCTTCTCTTTGCTTTTGTACCTGCCTCAAGTTTAACTTTGATGCCTGAAGAGTCTGGGCCACCAGGTGCTTCAAGACTATTACTTTGTCCTCCAGCAGTCTGCATGCTGTCGCCTCGGATTCAATCTCTGTCCCTAAAAAGGAGATGACTGTAGATGGGCCCACTGTTTTCTCCTGGGCTAGGGGTACCCTGAATTCCTGAGAGACGTGCTAAAATATGTGTAATGTCCAGTGGATCTGGGTTCCTTCCTGTGGATGTACCACTAAAAATCATCCAGGTAATGAGTGATTCCTTGTCCTGCTTTCTTCTGGTCTGTGACCCAGTGAAGGAACTGCTAAACCTCTCAAAGTATGCATATGTTATTGCATATCCCATGAACATCCATTTGTCTATGTAATAGTCCCCATTAAATTTTATGCCCAGGGAATGGAACATTATTTTGATTTACAGAGACCACTGGAACTCAAATATGCAGCAACTTAAAAAAGTACATATTCTGAGAACTATTATAACATGCATTCCATATTATCATAATCAAATAAGTAACAAAAAGACTCTGATTTCTAGGAGGAAGAGGCAGAAGTTACATCATTTGATAGTTTGTTCTACATATCCACGACCAGCTCTGTGAAAAAGTACTTTCTGACTTACTTTTTGAATCTTGCCCCATGCTACCTTAAGGTTATGCCCCCTAGTGGGTCTGTTATTCCTTAACTTCGCTGCTCTAGTGGGCAGCTGTGTATGGAGTTGGTAGTGCAGCTGATTGCTGAGTTGTGCTTGAGCAACGTATAGATTGCAAGCTTATGTAGCATGGCCTTTGACCTATGACCCAAGGCTACATGGATTCACAGCGGGAAGGTCATGTCAGACAAATCTAATTGATTTCTTTGACTGGGTGACCAAAGCAGTAGACCAGGGAGGTGCTGTGGACATGGCCTACCTAGACTTTAGCAAGGCATTTGACACAGTCCCACACAAAAGATTAATAAACAAATTAGTTAGCCTGGGAGTGGGTCCTAGGGTGGTAGCCTGGGTAAAACACTGGTTGGACAACAGGACACAGCGAGTAATAGTAAATGGAGTCCACAGTGAAGAAAGGAGGGTTACTAGTGGGGTACCGCAGGGTTCAGTACTGGGGCCGGTTCTTTTTAATGTCTTTATAAGTGACATTGCAGAGGGACTGGAAGGGAAAGTGTGTCTCTTTGCAGATGACACAAAGATCTGCAACAGGGTTGATATGCAAGGTGGGGTGGAAAGGATGAAAAGGGACTTGGCAAGGTTGGAGGAATGGTCAGATGTATGGCAGCTTAGATTCAATGCAAAGAAGTGCAAAGTAATGCACCTGGGAAACAAAAACCCGAGGGAAGAGTACACAATGGGGGGTGAGATACTGACAACAGCAGAAATGGAAAGAGACCTTGGGGTAGTCATATCAGATGACCTAAAGGTGGGCCAGCAATGTGAGAAGGCAGTAAAGAGGGCTGGGGGGATACTGGGATGCATAGGGAGAGGCATCACCAGTAGAAAACAGGAAGTTGTTGACCCTCTGTACAGACAGTTGGTAAGACCACATCTGGAGTACTGTGTACAGTTCTGGAGACCCCATCTCCGCAAAGACATAGATAGGGTGGAGGCTGTCCAGAGGAGGGCAACCAAAATGATGCAGGGTCTGCATCAGAAGACAAATGAAGAAAGACTAAAGGAACTAAATATGTATAGCCACGAGGGAGGGAGGGAGAGGGCAGACATGACAGAAACTTTCAAATACCTTAAAGGAATCAACAAAGTCAAAGAGGGTAGCATCTTTCAGAAAAAGAGATGTGCAAAAACAAGGGGACACAATTTGAAGATAGAGGGGGGGATGGCTCAGAGGTAATGTGAGGAAGTATTTCTTCATAGAGAGGGTTGTGGATACATGGAACAGCCTTCCTGAGGAGGTCGTAGAGTCAAAAACAGTGGGGGAATTTAAGAATGCATGGGATAAACATAAGGCAATTCTAGTGGGTGGTAGGAGGAAGTATGCTGTTGGTTAACTAGGATCTGCAGCTTATCCGTTAGGTAGGGAAATGGGCAGACTAGGTGGGCCAAGTGGTCCTTATCTGCCATCAAATTCTATGTTTCTATGTTTCTTTTGTGCTCTCTGTTGCTGGAGAACTACCACTCTTTTGGGATACTGGAGGCACAGGAACACTCTTGATGAGGGTTTTACCCCTAGAGGTGCCACAGGACGCTGTCCTTTGACTAAAAGTGCCTTAGGGAAGGGGCCAAAAAGTAGAGCCGAAGGGGTGTAATAGAACTGTCAGAACATCATTTTCCACTAAGGAAAGAGGGAAGGCCATGAAACAACGTGTCCAGTGAAGATGTGTAGCTACCATCCAAGTCCCAACCCATCCAGTGGAAGAAACCTAACTACACCCTAGGATTTTTTTTACAACTCTTTTTCCCTTCTGTCACAGACTCTGGAGCCTCTCTCAGGCATCCTGCCTGTTTCTGTCTGCCTGAGGTTCTCTCAGCCCTAAGCCTCCTCTCTCCCCCCCCTCCCACAACCAGTACCCCCAGCTTAACCCCTCTGGGGTGGGGCCGCCCCTCCTCTTTGGGTGCTCTTTACAAGTCAGACCCTGGCTGTGGGTGAGGGCCTGGGTGGAGGAACTGGAAGGCCGGGCGAGATGAATCTGGCGGTGGGCATGGGGGTCAGGTGCCGTCACCTACCCGGCAGAGCCAGATTTTTCCATGTTCTGGTGCCCCCCCCATATGGGCACCCCTGAAGCCATGGCACACGGCAACCCTGCCAATGTCAGCCACGCTACTTAGCATGCTGTCTACGTACTGCAGCGCCCTCGATCTCTACCGGAAGCTGGTGGTACGTCAGACAAGCCCTAACTCTCCCCCTTGGGGAGGAGAGCAGCCCTGTGGGTGCTCAATCCTCGTCCCATCCTTGCTGACCCTCGGCACTCAAGCTTGCTTCCAAACTCGGGTCACCGGTGCGGCACGAGGGGTGGTGTCCAGTGCCTCAACCCTCAGCGCCACTGGCCCGGCTTACACCCTAGGAGTTTAACTGCTTTTATGACCATCGGCATGGAGGAAAAAAAAGTACCTGTTGGAGGAAACCTTTGGGGATCCTAGTCTTCAGGTTGCCATCTCTCCAGGCGTTGAACAAACTGTTACTGACTCAGGCATCAGTTGGGCCTACAGAACCACTGCATACTAGGAAGATATGAGCGTCTCCTTCCAACAGAAGGTCTTCCACCACAGGGGAGCTGAAGGCTTGTGGTCTGGGGGCATGGCTGTAACCGTAGTAAGAAACACTGGGGTTCAAACATAGAAGCATAGAATCTGATGGCAGATAAGGACTGCCTGGCCCACCTAGTGTGCCCATTTTTCCCTATCTACTGTATCTCCATAGAACCTACTTGATCTCTAGCTTCCTCACCTTGTCTCATCTGTAAGGTTCCTTTATGACTATCCCATGCTTTCTTGAACCCCATTACAGTTTTTACCCCCACCACCTCCGCTGGGAGGCTGTTTCAGGCATCCACGACCCTCTCCATGAAAAAGTACTTCCTCACATCTCATCTCCTCTGAGTCTAACCGCCCTGCAACTTCATAGCATGACCCCTTCTTGGGCATCTTTTTTTTCTGAATAATGCTCACCTCTTGAACTTTATTCATACCTGGAGGTATTTGAAAATGTCTGTCATATTCCCCCCTTTCCTTCTTTTCCTCCAGGGTATACATATTGAGGTCCTTCAGTCTTTCCTCATAGGGTTTTTGATTCAGACCCTTCACCATTTTGGATGCCTTCCTCTGGACCACCTCCACTCTTTCTGTGTCCTTATGGAGATGAGGTCTCCAGAATTGGACATAATACTCAAGATGAAGTCTCACCAGTGCTCTATACAGGGGTAACACTACCTCCCTCTTTCTGCTGGTGATACCCCTCCCTATGCACCCCAGCATCTCACTAGCTCTTCTGACTAAAATATTTATAATCAGGTTTTAATTCATTTAATTTAGAATTTTTAGCCAGGAAAGACACACTACACTGAAGCTTGTTTCCAGGTATGGCCTGGGAGCACAGGGAAGTTCAGTGACTTGCTCATGGTCACACAGTATGCAAGTGGTGGCTGTGGGATTTCAACTCTGTTCTCCAGGTTTACAGCTCAGTGCTTTTAAGCCCTGCACTATTCCTCCCCTCTGTCCTTCGCTCAAGGAAAAGGGGAAGATTGGAAACAGCTGCTTCTGGCCTGACAGTCCAGAACCACTCCTGATGGGGCTCATTGATATAGGAAGCCAATTCCTTGAGGTGGTCAGTGGTATAGCATAAATCCAGTGAGGTAAAAGCATGCTGATCATTGCAGCACAAAGCCGTTGAGGGCAAAATCACACTGAATGTTGCAGTATGAAGTCAGAGAGGTGAAGGCATACTGGGCCCTTGAGAGACTGAGAGTGGGTGTGTGCCTGGTTGTAGGAGGGTGTGTACTCATTGACGGTCGGTGAGGCAGTTGCTGAAAGTAGGTAGTACAGTAGGAATGATAGATAGTAAGGATGAAGGTAAGCCTCGAGGCACCTTGAAGCTGGTGGAGCCACAGAACAGCAGAGTGCAGGCTCGTTGAATGTCTAGAATGAGTCAACCACCTGCAGTGTACAGACCATGAGAGGCAAGGCAGGGTGAAAACCTGAACTAAAGGGTAACAGGAAACCCAAAACAAGAACAGCAGGAAAGCATAGCCACAACCACAGCTGTAGAGGGATGGAGGCAGGCAGCAGGGCAGACTGCCTAGGCTGCAGGTGGGGGGAGGGGGCTTGCAAGCCCCCCACCCATCATAAGGAGGGGGGAAACAGACATATACAGGGAGAGGAGCTAGCCTCAGCCAGCACCCCAAGACAGAACGGGGGGGCTGGCAGATGAAGCAATAGCAGTCGGGGGAACTGGCAGTCAGGAAGACCACCCAAGCCCACGTGCCATGAGGAGAGGAGCAAAGCAACAGAAGGAGCGCCAGAGGCACAAACCCAGAAGCAGGCAAGGCAGAAAGTGAGGCAAGTGGGTGCCCCAACAGGGAGCACCAGAGCAGTCATGGAGGTGCAGGACAGGCAAGGAGTGCTGGCTGGAGCAGCAAGGAGAAAGAGAAGGATGCCCCGGCAGCGGCCATGCAGCAAGTTAAGTAGGATGGGGGATGGTGGGCATCCACGTGACTGCTGTAAATGATCAGGTGTCCAGAGGATGCTTTGGGCATGTGTGCTTAGGAAGAGTTTGGAGGGGGTGTGGTAAGGGTCTCAAACTGCCCATCTAAAGCCTGACACTTAAACAACTCTGTGGAGTTCAACCTATTATATACCTGCATGGATTTATAGGTTTCCATCAGATCCCCCCTTTTCCTCCTCTCCTCCAAAGAGCACATATTAGTTTTTTTCTTGATAGTTCTTACCGTTAGCCTTGGATAGTTTTTGTAGCCCTCCTCTGGATAGTCTCTAGCATTTCCCTGTCCTTCTTCAAATGCAGGTTCCAAAACTGCATACGGTACTCCAGGCATGGTTTAAACATTGACCTGTACAGTGCTAATATCAAGTCTTTGCTGCAGCTAGGGAAACACCACCTGATACATCCCAGCATCCTGTTAGTTTTCAATATACTTTGCTGTATTTGGAAGAGTCTTTCAAGCTGTTGTTTATTATCAATCCAAGACCCCTTTCCTTTTTGAGTGTTCTACTATAACTCCATTTAACATTCTGTCTGCAGACTTCTGTTTTCAGTGTGCATTACTTCACATTTCTTGGCATTGAATTTTGATTGTCACTCTTTGGAACATTGCTACAGCTTTTCTATATCCTTTTTATGGCTGCATAGTGGAGCTATGCATGATGTCTTGCTATTACACAGAGAGATGGGAGCTCCAGAAGCACATCACTGGTTTCCGAATGAAGCACAATCACTCCGCTATATGAAGCACTTCACTGTCTCCATTCAGTAGACCACAATGCTGTTCTTATGTCTCTGCCCTCCCCCCCCACTGCACTGTTTTCTTGCTCCACGCTAACTTCCTGTTTAGTCAGTACAAAGGGGAAAGAGCTGTGAGTTGTGCTAGGGCTAGGTATGATTATTCAAAAAAAAAAGGTATAACTAGTCCCATATAGAGTCCAATCAAATTCCTGGGTATCAGTGTAGATACTGTGGCTATACAGTAGGCCAAGTTATCCATGTCAGTCTGCATCGACCTCGGGGCGGGGGGAGCAGAGCTTTTGCAAGGTCTCAGGAAGGCTGAAGAAGCAATATAAAGTACATAACAAAGGAAGAGAAGAAATTAAGATTATAATCTTTTTTGTTTGTACTCCCAGGTAGAATTTTAGATCTTACTTCGAGAGGGTTCTTTCAGTAGGTCATCACATATAGGACTGGCGCCACCTGGCGTTGGGCTGCACGGCAGACTTTTCTAGCAGTCCCTGATGGGGGACCGCCCAGACGTCACGTGACCGACGTCAGCGCGACTGTATATAGTGGGCGGTCCCCACGCCCGCCCTCCAGTTATTTCCTGCTGTCGTCTCGTGTCAGTCGCATTGCAGACTTCCAGTTAGCGATCGTTGTGAAAGTTCATCGAGTCGGTTTAATCCCTCGCTGCTTTTTTTTTCCCCTCAAATTTCATGTTCTTCCTTATGTCTTCACTCAAGAAGAAGTGCTCATTCTGTGGCATGCAGATCCTACACAAAGACGGTTACTCCAACTGCGCCTCTGTCTAGGCCCGGATCATCCAGTCTCCTCCTGCCCTGAGTGTCAGTCCTTTAACCAGGCCACAAAAAAGAGGAGACAGCAGGCTTTGAAGGCCCATTTGTTAAAAGCCTGCCTGGCTTCCTTAGAGAAAAAAATGGATCGTCTCCAGGATTCGTCTGAAAATCTTCTCCTTCAAAAAAGCACAAGGAGAAATCTAGGGAGTGGATGATGCCAGACCCTCGACGAGCAAGGCCCAGCTGCCACCCAGAAAACTGGATGGTAAGTCGGACAAAACTTTGGCGGATAAGTTGGCCATCAGCCCCTCTGGCGACTGCACCACCTCGGCCGATAAGTCAGCCTCCGGCTCCTCCAGGGACCACACGGCTGCCAGTAAGTCAGCTCCCCCGGCTGGGGGTAGTTACCCAGCTTCGGTCGATAAGCTGGCTGGGGGCTCCCCCCCTGACCGCCTGACCCCGCCCGCTAAGTCAGCCGTCCCTGATGATCACATAGGCTTGGTTCCCCCGTCGGGGCCTCACGGCACCTCACCCGATGTCTGGCGGGACCAGAGGGAGAAAGCCCCTCTCCCTCCTCCTCCTCCTTCACCCGTGCCCTTCAATTCCCCGGTGGGCACGTCTGGCGATGCCAGTGGAGAACCCATCAACCCTGTCGAGACTTTGGGGTATTCTTTGCGCTCCCCTTCAGGGTCCAGGAGAAGGAGGCTCCTCCCCGGCCTACTGGCCTTACAGTGGAGGCCCCTCCTGCGCCTTCTGGTGGGCTTCTGGCGACCCCTCCGATGCCAGTGATCCCTCTGACAGTCTCTCAACTGGGACCAGCCTTTGCCTTTGGCCCTGATGCCGGATCCGGCCCTGATGCCAGGGCCCCTTCATCTGGTTCTGACGCCGGCCCCTCCGACGCCAGATCCCCTTCCGGCGCCAGATTGGGTGGCGCCTGTCTCGACGTCGGTTCCATTGACATGGGCTGTCCCGACGCCGGACCCTTCAGCGATATACACAGTGACGGGTCCAATGTGGGTTCCCCCAACGCCAGATCTGACAAAAGGGATTTATACCAGAGCCCGAACTGTCCCACATTACCCACTCGGGTATCCGGGGGATCACTACCCAGGGGATCCCATTCTGGATTGGAGTCATCCTGGACAGTTCTACCCTGGATTTAACCCCTACTACCACTATATGGGACACCAGGGCTACTATCCACAACCGGTCATCCCTCCTCCTCCTCCCCCTCAGCCTCAGCTGACTCCACCTCCCCCTCCTCCGGTTACTCCAGACTTCAAGACCTTGATATAGTCGTGGTGGCGGGGGGCTAGGTCAGAGCTGGTGTTGGACCTGGAGACTAGGCTCCCACAACCGCAGCTTCCTAGGTCCCCTTCCCCGAGCAGTTCATTGCTGACTACTGACCACATCTCAGGGAAGACTCGGCAGGACGTTTCCCTTCCAGACTACAGACGCCGTCCTGTCAAGGAGGTGGAGAATGATGATGACAGCACAGAGAGGAGGGAAGATTCCTTGGAGGAGGAGATCAGGGAGAACCCTGAGGAACCGAAAGGTAAGGCCTTGTCGAAGTCTCCACCGGAGGACCCTTCCTTCTCGGACCTCTTGAGGGCCTTGAAAGATTACTTCGACTGGGAGTCAGAGGAACAGGATCCCATGAGGCAGAGACTCGCGGAATACCTAGACTTAGAGTCTCTGTCTCCTATCCCGATTCCTCAATGGCTGGCATCTCATCAAGACCTCACCATGACCATCTGGCTGATGCCTCATTCAATCCTGGCTGTCCCCAAGCGGGCAGACAGGCTCTACTGGGCGCCGAGGGATGCCCCCTTCTTAAAGACTCATCCCAAGGCTGACTCTGTAGTCATCTCTGCAGCTCATGATCGCGCTTCAGTGCTCAAGCACATGAGCACTACTTCTCCAGACAAAGAGTCAGGGCAGATGGATCAGTTCGGGAAGAAAATATATTCATCAGCCACGTGCGCCCTCTGGTCCCTCAGTTACATGGCCCATATGGTGTCCCATCAAAAGGCGACTATGGCAAGGCTGGAGGCGAAGGTCCAGTCCATTGATCCCTCTCCTTTGAAGGAGGAACTTGCCAGGAATCTCCGCCTCTCCAAGATCTCCTGAAGGCATGCTTTATGTGCCACTTACGACTCTGTCGATTCCGTAGCCCATACCTCAGCAACTGCCATTGCCCTTAGACGGCACTCCTGGCTTCGCCTCTCTGGACTCACCAACGAGGGCCAGTCGGTGATTCAGGATGCTCCTTTTGGGGGCTCGGTCCTTTTCGGTGGGGGCACCAAGAATATCATAACAAACCTACAGGACGAGGGAGTTGCTTTTAGGTCTGTTAGGGCGATGTACCGATTGGGCTCCCAGCAGCAGCAACCCTTTCAGAAAAGGACCTGGAGGCAGCGAAGGAATGCTCCAGCATGCCACCAAGGGAAGCGTAAGGCCACAGGTACAGCCACCCCTCTTGCCTCCAAAAATCAGAGACATTCGGGAGGTCTTCCCTTGAATGTCCCGCCACTTCTTGACTCCCCGGCCCCACTGCCTCCTCAGTCTCATGACGGGGAGCAGGTGGGGGGGGGGGTTCACCCACCATGCGCAGGAGTGGAGGGTGATCACCTCTGATGAGTGGGTCCTGCAACTAGTGTCCGTCGGACACACCATAGAGCTTCTGGAGATTCCCCCAGAAACTCCACCGCAGAAGGCCTCTTACTCTTGGAACGAGGCCCTTCTCGTTTGTGAGGAAGTAAATTCACTCTTGATCAAGGAAGCGATAGACTGCATCCCCTTAGGGCAAAGGGGAAAGGGATTTTACTCCCACTTTTTCCTGGTTCCAAAAAAGACCGGGGACTTCAGACCCATACTCGACCTAAGTCAGCTCAATCAGTTCGTCGAGTACAAACAATTTTGAATGCTGACGCTCCAGGGCCTCCTCCCTCTCCTCATGGAGAATCATTGGCTCTGTGCCCTGGATATGCAGGATGCTTACCTGCACATTCCCATTTTCCCCAGCTACTGCTTGATTCCTGCGATTTTGTTTCCCAGGGGAACACTTTCAGTTCTGGGCGCTCCTCCTTGGCATATCTTTGGCACCATGGGTCTTTACCAAATGCCTGGTGGTGGTCGCAACGTTCCTGCGCTGCAGGGGTATTGGGGTCTTCCCTTACCTGGAAGACTGGCTGATTTCAGCCCCATCCAGGGATTCATTGCTGGAGGCTCTTTCTTTTACCCTGGACCTATTCAGCCGACTCAGGATCATGGTCAGTGTTCCCAAGTGATCCCTTATCCCTGCCCAGAAACTTCAGTTTATTGGGGCAGTCCTGGATACGGTCCAGTGCAGAGTCTTCCTTCCTTCAGACAGGGTGGAGACCCTGATCTGTCAGGCCTCCAAAGTGGCCTCCCTCAGGACCATCCCGGCTCGGGAAGTCCTTCACCTTTTGGGCCTGATGGCAGCCTCCATCATTACCGTTCCCCTAGCAAGACTCCACATGAGGATTACTCAGTGGTCATTGCGGGTGAAGTGGGATCAACTCCTGGACGACCTGGACCATCCCATCCTGGTCTTCTCAGTAGTTCAGAAGGATTTAGAAGAAGAAGAAGAAGAAGAATCAGCATTTATATAGTGCTTTTCATACATCCCAAAGCGCTTTACAAGCAATGCTAGACCGATAGTAAAGTGACTGAATGTGTGGTGGTGGCCATATTGCATATCATCACCCACACACAGCCTGGATAATTGTGTGAACCGGTTTATGGGAAGGGGAATGTTGGCCAGGATACTGCCAAGGGCAATCTTTGCGAAAAGTGCTCTTGGTTCTTTTACTTCCACCAGGACAACACCAGGATGGGCAGAAGGGACCTCGGTTTAATGTCTCATGCGAAGGATGGCACACCCCAGCAGTACAGCACCCCCCAATACCGCACTCGGATGACAGCGATTTTTAGGTGCAAGTCCAATCCTGGTGTGGGATGAGAACCAACGACCTTCTGATCCAGAGGCGGATGTGCTACCAACTGAACCACACTGGTGGTTTACCACACTTACGTTGGTGGATGGATGCTTACAATCTTTTTTTGGGACTTCCATTTCGGAATCCTGTGCTTGCAGCCACCCTCACCACGGATGCCTCGAATATGGGGTTGGGTGCTCACCTTGGGGAACATCAAGCCCAGGGACTGTGGTCCAGCTTGGAGACTTCTCTCCATATCAGTGTTCTGGAGCTGATGGTGGTCCTGTATGCATTACAGGCCTTTCAGTCCCTCTTTCCAAAGGGAACACTGCTAATCCAAACGGACAATATGTCGGTAGCTTGGTCTGTCAACAAACAAGGAGGAACCCAGTTGTACCCTCTATGCAGGGAGGCGACGTGGGTGTGGAATTGGGCAGTCCAGCACCATCTGGTCCTTGTAGCCGTGCACATTCCAGGTGTTCAGTGTCCTGGCGGACAGTCTCAGCAGATCTTGGACCCTAGCTCACGAGTGGGAACTGCATCAGGAAGTGGCGGAATCCATCTTCCAAAATTGGGGGCGTCCGGAAATCGACCTCTTCGCCTCCCAATTCAATGCAAAACTTCCCAAATCTTGCTCGCTCGTTCCAGAGCAAGGTGCTTTTTGGAGCGACGCATTGTCTCTATCTTGGACATGGTCATTTTGTACGCTTTCCCTCCATTTCCCATTCTACAGAGGGTCCTTCTCAAGTTTCAGGCAGAGAGGGCAAGAACGATCCTCATCGCTCCTCTCTGGCCGAGACAGATCTGGTTCCCGCTGCTACAGCAGCTTTCCAGGGAACCACCGGTTCCACTTCCAGTGACTCACGACTTCCTGACTCAGGATCAAGGCTGTCTGCTTCATCTGGGTCTCAGGGCCCTGCATCTTCATGTGTGGCTCCTGCAGACATAGCGATTTCCCGCTTTTGTTTTTTTTCCAGGGTTGCTCAAGTCCTCATCGAGGCTGGAAAACCTTCAACTCGTTCCACTTACTCCATGAAGTGGAAACAGTTTTCCATCTGGGTGACCGCTAAGGGCTGGAACCCCTTCTCTTGCTTAGCCCCACAAGTCGTGGAATACCTCCTTCACTTATCAGACTCCGGTCTGTCTTATTCCTCCTTAAAGGTTCATATCTCAACTATCTCCGCATACCATGAGCTAGTGGATTGTAAACCCGTGGCTCAGCTGGAAGTCTCAAAAATCTTTCTGAAAGGGATTCTCCATCTGCAACCCCCCATCTGCAGCCCAACTCCACCTTGGGACTTGAACTTCATCCTGGAAAAGCTCACCCTTCCTCCTTTTGAACCATCTATGAGCTGTGATTTGTGCTTCCTGTCCTGGAAGGCACTTTTTCTTGTGGCCATCACATCAGCCCGAAGGATTTCAGAGCTTCACACTCTAGTCTGCAAGGAGCCTTACTTGATTTTCCATTGGGACTGGGCGGTACTCAGAACTCATCTGAGGTTTCTCCCCAAGGTGGTGTCAGAAGCCACGCTGAACCAATCAGTAGAGCTTCCGGTGTATTACCCGTCCCCCTCTAACAGAGGTGAGGCACTCCTTCACACGATGGATGTCCATTGGATTCTTCAGTGTTATACCCACCAGACCGAAGACTTTCGCTCTTACGACTGGTTGTTTGTCTCCTTTGCCCTGAGATCGAAGGGCAAACTGGTTTCTAAGCAGGGTCTTTCCAAATGGCTAGGCAACTGCATTCGGTACTGTTACCAAAAATATGATAAGCCTCTGCCGGATACCATCAGAGGTCATTCTACTAGGGGCATGGCTGCCTCTGTGGCCTTCCTGCAGACAGTTTCTACAGCTGACATTTGTGCTGCCTCTACTTGGAGTTCTGTCCATACTGTTAACAAACATTACAGTCTGGACATTGCTTCTAGGTGGAGGGCTGGCTTTGGCCTAGCCATCCTGCAGGGCCTTCTGTCCTAGACTGGGTCCTTTCTGGATATCAGTCTTTCCACTGGAGTTAGTTTTTCCTCCTCTCTAGTTTCTCTCAGTCTCTCCTTGGAGGGACTGCTTGGGAATCTGTCTTATATGTGATGACCTACTGAAGGAATCCTCTCGAAATAAGATAGTACAGTTACGTAGGAACTTACCGTAACAGTAGATCTTTGAGAGAGGTTCCTTCAGTAGGTCATATTTTTCTCTCCCTCCTTCCCCACTTTTTTTGTGTTTTACAGGGACTTCAAATCCTGTTCGCTGCTGCTGTCAGGCCTCTTCCTGGTTCCAGTGGGAGAACTGGAGGGCGGGTGTGGGGACCGCCCACTATATACAGTTATGCTGACGTCAGTCACGTGATGTCGGGTTGGCGGTTCCCCATCAGGGATTGCTAGAAAAGTCTGCTGTGCAGCCCGATGCCAGGTGGCGTCAGTCTTTTATGTGATGACGTACTGAAGGAACCTCTCTCGAAAGATCTACTGTTACTTTAAGTTCCTACGTAACTGTACTATACATCCTACAGGCTTGTGTCATCAGGCCATCGGTTGCTCCTGTAACCCATATTTACCTCCCCTACACACCCACGTCATTGCCCAGATGGTACTGCAGGCAGTGTCCCTACAGCTTGGTGCACTGTGCCAAAGAAAGGGAAGGGAGAAAACAAAATTGAAACAGCCACAGTGAAGCATGGCATACAGTGGTCCATGATGGCTTCCCCCAGATGGGAACTCCAACCAGATGGCCCCTACCCTCACCCAGGTGAACAGGCCACATGCTCAAGGCCTCTCCCAAAGGTCATTATTGTGTATCATTGACCTCCACAAGATCATGACTGTGCCCTGAAAATATCCACAGAGGGAAGAAGCTGGCAATGCCCTACAAGCCCAGTACATATTGAAAGCTGTCAAGAGGTCTCAGCTGGCTACCCCCCCAAGGGCTCTCAGTGAGGAGGTTGCCTGGAGCCCTTGTAGTCAAGCAGAAAAGGAGAATCTCCATAGGTCATTTCGTTTGCAGCTTAGCAGAACACAGCACAATAAACACAAAGTTACAGGAGAAACAACTCTGGGCATGACTTCCAAGGTCCTTGAGCACATGAGCAGGAGAGAGAGAGAGTGGAAACACACACACCTAAGTGGCCTTCATCTCTGTCCAGCCAGGGTCATATACATTTAAAAAGTGCTGGAGCCCATAGAACAAGAGAGCACCAATTCTGTCTCTTGGCAAGGTGTTGGGCTTTGTGTTTGTTGCAACTCCTGCTGTACTGTTTTCTTTTTATTACCTCCCACTACTGAAGGCAACTCTCTGAAGGGAAGTATTCAGATTTCAAGGAAAAATGTTCAGTTGAAAGGCTTTAATTAAACCCAAGGGTGGCACTCTTATTCAGCCCTGCTGAGGCATCAGTGACATCACCGGGAGACCAATTGTGTTGCTCTCTATATGCCAAGAATTAACACTTCCCATGAGGGTTTCTGAATTCCAGATGAATCAGGCCTTGATATACTGTTTGTGTTCTATTCAAAGCTTGGTACTTCAGATGCTGAGTGGGCATTCCACACACTTGATATCTGCAAGGCCATGATCTATTACTGTGAGCACATGGTGGAATTTCATGATGAGGCCTGCTATCTGTTTCTTACCTACACTGAAGCTACCCTAGGCAGACTGATGTACTGTACCAAACAGACCATTGGCAGGTGGCTCACATCCTACCTTGTTCTGTATTATAGTGTAGCTAGGAAGTAGCCACCTGATGGGTTATGGGCTCACTTCACAAGATATACTGTTGCCAGATACATCTTCATTGCAGAGTTACATGGGAATGCTATAAGGTCTGATGTGCACACATTTGTATCTGATTACAGCATTGACGTGTTCAGTCGCTGGGGTGCTGCTTTTAGGTTCTCAATCCCTGAGTCTCCACTGTGCTAAAATAATTTCAATGCACTCCTTGCCCCTCCTCCCAAGAACTGCTATGGTCCTGGCTAAGTGTGGCTAGTGAACTGACAGCTAGTTAAAACAATAAGTTACTTATGTATAACCATGTATCATTTCATTTTAAATTATTTTTTTTTGTACTTTGTTTTCATTTAGAGAGAAAAAGAAAAGTTAAAGTTGCAGCATTACATTCACTTTAGTACACAGTCTTGAAAATTCAGAACATCCAAAATTCCTCAAAAGTATAATATTTTCTCTAAATTTTTGAGGGATCAGAAAGCAACTTAAATCATTTACTGTATATACTTGAGAGCACAGTATAACTATATGTAAATTTGCGATACTGTTTTATGCTCCAAGCTTAACACATCTCTGTAAGCATATAATAAACATATAGCTAATCATTTCAGGCAAAGCATAAGAACAGAGTTACAGATAGTTCACAAAGGATACAACAATCATGTAGTAAGGAAAACAGAAATTTAAATTTTAGACTACAGCTTTGTAAGTCCAAATATTTCAAGTATATTGGGTGTTTTCTGCAGCTTCATTATTTGAATGGGACCCTATATCTGTAGTAAGAGCAAGATTCTTTTCATAGAATGTCAGAGCACCATCAGCATCAAACGAGCATTTGTCAGTGCCAAACGTTGGTTGCTTGTTAAACAATTTGATGTTTTTCTAGAGAGAGGAGCCAAGAATCGAGAGCAGTTTTTGGGACTCGGGAGTAGAGCCTCAGGGTAGGGTGGCTGGGTTAAAGATGCTGCTACAGTTAATCAGTGAGAGTAGACCTACCTCAATTAGGTCTGGCCCTTATGGGCCTCTGCTGATTCTTCTACTGGGGTGGGTCGCTCACTGGGCTGGCAGGCTGCAGGTAGCCTAGGCAGGCAACAAAGGGGCACTGGCTGGCTCAGGCTTGGCTGTTCTACTGGACAAGGACTGCGACTGGACCGACAAACACTCCTCAACTCCAGGAAGGCAATAAAGCCCTCTCTGTCCAGGTGACTGGCACTCCTGGACTGGGCTGGGCCTGCCTCACTGCTGCCTGGCCTGGGTGCCCATCCTCCTGTTCTGCTGGCCTGGTTCTTCTTGTGGCACCATGTCCCATCTACTTCTCCTTCCTTGATTCTCGGCCTGCTCGGTGGCCTGGGCCATGGGTGGCATGGTGCAGATTGGGGCAGGCGGTGCCGCAGTGGCTCTCAACTAATGAATGTTCGGGAAGGGCCTCATTGCCGTGAGGCAATGTGGCTGTCTACATTCACTGGCGTCTGGCCCTGGATAAATGAAGAAAGGTCCGCAGAGTGGCGGGTGGGCTGAACCAGTGGAGCGGACTGCTGACTTGCTTGCTGGCACTTACTCTCGGTCTCGGAGCAACAGTGCCGGTGGGTGCTCTACTGGGTGCTTGTTTTCCTTGTCTCTCCAGTAGCCCTCCACTTTATGCAAATCAAAGGACTGAAGCCCTCTCTGACTGGAGCGACTTCAGTACTTTAAAGTGCATGACCGTTCAGCCCACCCAGCAGAGAGTTGTGTCAGGACCACACTGAGTGGTCATTAGTGTAGACTGCAAAGCCCATTCCGAGCCCCTAAGTTTGTGTATTACAATGGGCTCAGCAACAACACACACCCTGAAATCCCCTATTGTCACAGTACATTGGCTGTGCATGTGGATGCTGGGAACCTCCACAAAGGAGACCCACAGGAGGGTGGTACCAGACCCCACAGGGGAAGGAAACAACTTCTATTGGGGGACTCAGTCATTAAGGGGGTAGAAGTGGGGGAGGAAGGGGAGAGAGAGGTAAGGTGCCGGCCTGGCGTCACGGCTCGGAGGGACAGGAAATGAATCCTCAGGATCGCGGAAGCTGCTGCACAAGAGAGGGAGCTGGATGTCATTGTCAACCTAGGGACAAATGACCTGGCTGGGAATGGGATCAGAGCAGTGCAAGAGGAATTTGTAGAGTTGGGAAGGGGCCTTAGACAAGTAGTATGACACTTGGACAGCTGGTTCTGCTTAATCTATGCTTTTTGTAATATAAAAATGTGTTATTGAGACATGCTGAGACAGTCTGTGGGTTAACATCCCCCCCAGGTTTCAACTAAAATATAGAAGCCAGGAATTAATTACAGGCTAGAAGAGACCTAAATTAAGGAGCTCCTGTTTATCTAGCTTCATTGTAGCTGCCAGCTGCTAGGATAGGAACTCATAAACCTTTATGACGTTTAGAGGAAGAAACCAGGTTATGTCACTTAGGTGCGAAGTCATAAATATTCTTTTGATGTCTGTAAAGAGCAGGATGCTGCTCATGGATGAAAGAAAGAACTTGGAAAATTACAGACTTGATTGGGAAGTCATGTGGGGACATGAGTTTTTGCTGATGTCACCTATTAATTTACCTCCTGCTTGATAAGACATCCTGATTGTATAATTTTTAATAAACAGAGGAGGAGCTGGGTGACATCATGGAGAAGGCAAGGTCAAGACAGTTTTTTAATTATGCTGTAACTGCCCTTTAGACACACACACATGTTTGGACTCTGAAGCTACAACATGTTTCAGCACTGTAAGAATATAAGAATACATTAGCTAGGCAATTCTAAGTGTATGGTTGGTAGGAAATTGCACTTTTAAACCTGTTTTTTTTAAGTGATTATAATGTTTTGTGATATATAGTTCTGTGTTTTACATTTTACATTTTTATCTGTTTTTAAGAAAACATCTCATTTTAGGAGACTACTTGGTGTGCCTTTGAAATTCTTTATTTGACAAGTGAAGCATATATGGTTAAAGCTGACACTGTGCAAAAGCTTACTGGTTTACGAAACTGGGAAAATATAAGAGTTTATTCTTTCATAGAGTTTTTAAGGGTTCATTTTGTACGCCTGGTTAGGTGCCCATATTCAAAAGATATCTGCCCCCCTGAAGAGCAGAATTATCTGAACCTGTACATTGGGTACGCTAGCAAGAGGTTCACAGTTTGAATCCCTCCAGAACTTGAGACCAAAGTTTGATTTGAACCCACAAAACAGACAGAAGGGTTACCCTGTTCTGTTCCTGTTCACAATACTGTGCTTGGAGGTTGGCACTGTGGCAGCAGAGGGCCTGACCTGCTAAGTGGGGTTGTGACAGATTGGTTGGCAGCGGTAGGCATAAGTTTGGTATTGCATGCTTTTATTGTTCAGTGTGTCGGCTTGATACTGTCATTTCACTTGCAAAAAAGGAAAAAGGCAGTAATTTATTTTTAAAAAAGGAAACAGAACTATATCACTTGGCTTACAGTCAAGTTCCTACCTGTTTTATTTTTTTTTTCTCTAAAGTGCAAGTCAGAGTAGCCATAGTTAGGGAAGAAGATGGCATCCAACTACAGCGGGCACACTGTAAACTACTTAAAGCAGTTGTGCAGGGACAGAGGAGTCCCGTTCAAGGTGAAAGCCACCAAGCAGAACCTCGTGGATGCCCTGATGGTAGCAGATAGCCAGAGCATCGAGTCATAGACAGTGACTGTAAAGGAACGAACCTTGAGTGTGGAAGGCTAGCAGCCAGTGCAGTGTCCATATCTGATGAGGAGGGCAACAGGACCAGTGCCAGTGAAGGGCCACAGCAGCAGGGGAAGGTCACCAGTATCCTGGATCCAGAAGTACTCAGGCTGCAGATTGAGTTGTGCAGAATGGAACTGGAGTTCCAGAGAGAAGAGAAGCGAGAACAGTGAGCTGCAGAGGAGAAGAGGGAGCGAGAACGCGAAGAGGCAGAGCGAGAATGCCGAGAGGCAGAGTGGGAACAGTGGCAGGCTGACCTTGAGGAGTGTGAGCGCTGGAGGCAACATGAACTGGAGAAGCTATGACTCCAACCAGCAGCACCAGAGCAGGTAAGTGGCTTGGGTTTAACTGGAACTACAGGACTGGGCTACAAATTGAATTCCAAATTGATAGCCAAATTTAAAGAGGGGGAGGATATGGATACCTTTTTGAATTCTTTTGAAAAAGTTTGTATTCAGGCTAAAATTCTTAGAGAGTCCTGGAGCTTCCAGCTATCCCTGCTACTTACCGGGAAAGCTCGGGATGCATTGGGTCAAATGGACAATGAGAATAGTGATGATTACAGCAAACTTAAAGCTGCACTGTTAAAGAAATTTGAATTAACTGCTGAATCATACAGAGCTAAATTCCATAAGCTCAGGAGAAGCCCTGACATGAGCTACGAGGAGCAAGCCATGAAACAGCGTCAGTTTTTAAAACGTTGGTGGGAAGGAATTGAAGCAAACTCTGTTGATAAAATTGAAAATGTGATTTTGTTAGAACAGTTTTTCTGGGCATGCCCAACAGAGCTGAAAACCTGGCTGGAGGATTGAGATCCCAAAACAGTGCAAGAGGCTGCTGAACTCTCAGACCGCTATGCCAAGGCAGACCTGCCCTGAGAGCAAATGGGGTAGGTGTGGCAGCACAGGAAGGGAAAAGTTTGCCTTTAGGGCAGCTAAAACCCTCACTGCCTCCACTGAAACCAGTTAGCCCCAGGTTTCAGAGAAAAGATTTCTCTGAGAAAAGAAATGAATGTTGGTTGTGTAAAGAAACTGGGCATATTGCTAGACAGTGTCCCAAAAAGGTGAGCAATACACAACAGGGGCTAGGAAAGAGGTGGGTTATTTGTGTGTCCCTGGAAGCATGCCTGTGAACATGAGGGAGCACATGCACCCAGTCATGGCGAATGGTTTGCAGACACAAGAGTTAAGGGACACAGGGGCCTCCTTGGCCTTGGTAAGGGGGCTGTAGTAGAGCTGGGTCAGCTTATACCCAATAAATACATCACTGTGCAGGACTTTTCTGGTGAAGAGAAAACATTGCCCCTTGCTAGTGTTCTCCTACACTGGGGTGAAACAGGGGAACTGTGCAACAGGTGGCTGTAGCCAAAACCTTAGCAGTGGATGTGATCCTGGGCAACAATCTCAAACAAGGGATGGTGTGTGCAGTTACCCTTAGCCAAGTGGCAAGGGAACACTGTACTTCCCTGGACCCCACAGAAGCCATTGTGGAAACCACTAGGAGGCTGGTTCCACAGCCTGTGTCTCCTGATATGGAAACTAATGAAAAGGGGATAGAAATTTCCGCAGTAGCAGTTAACCACACAGCTACAGAGGGTTGTTCCGAGGAGGGAGGGGTCACCCATTGTCAGAGGGTTGGGATTGACAGTGATCCTGAGTGCCCTAATGCTAGTGCTAGGGATCCTAGTTTAGCGACTGAAGGGGACATGTCCCATGCCTTGGGAATGTGTGAAGAGTTTGCTGCTGCTCAGAGAAGTGACCCTAGTCTAGAGAAGCTGAGGGCTTGGGCAGACTCTGACGGAGCACAGGGGGGTGACGACAGACATAAGGTTTATTGGGAAAATGGACTGATGTATACTCAGGCTGTGCAGATGGAGGGAGGGATGCTAGGCAGGCAGTTTGTCGTTCCCCAGGGGTATCGTGAGCAGTTGCTAAAGATTGCACATGATATTTCCTTGTCTGGCCATCTGGGAATCACGCACACTACACAGCGTTTGGCCCAGAATTTCTATTGGCCAAACTTCACCCAGCAGGTGAAGGAGTATTGCAGGTCTTGTCACCGGTGCCAAGAAATAGGGAAGGCGGGCAAGAAAACCCAAGCCTCCCTGATTCCATTGCCCATAACAGAGGAGCCATTCCAGAGGGTGGGAGTGGATATTGTGGGGCCTTTAAATACCCCCAGCTCCTCAGGGAAGAGATTCATCCTGAGTGTGGTGGATTATGCCACCCGATACCCAGAGGCAGTCGCCCTATAGGTTCATAGGATCAATACAAGTTCAGTTGGTATTACTACCTTTTATGAACTCGCCACTGAGGACAGACAAAGTGGCAAATGCCTCACTTGGGATTTTCTCCCATGTTGGGTTTCTGCAGGAGGTTATCACCGATCAAGGGGGTTCCTTCATGTTGGACCTGATGAAATGTTTATGGGAGAAGTGTGGGGTGGTGCAGAGATGCGCAACACTGTATCACCCACAGGCCAATGGGCTTGTGGAAAGATTCAATGGTATCCTGAAATCAATGCTCCGAGCGTTTGAGGAACAGCATGGCAGGGACTGGGAGAAATATCTTCCCCACCTGTTGTTTGCATACAGGGAGGTGCCACAAGAGTCAACAGGATTTTTCCCTTCGAATTCTTATATGGACGCCTGGTACGTGGACCCCTAGACTTGATCCGGGAGGACTGGGAAGGCAAGCATGCCACCCAGGGAACTCCCATAGTGGACTACGTCCTTAAGTTTAGGGAAAGGCTGTAGGAGCTTATGGGGACAGCCCAGAGCAACCTGGCAGCTGCCCAACAGAAACAAAAAGTGTGGTATGACTGCAGAGCCAGAGCTTGCTCGTACATGGTGGGCCAAGAAGTCATGGTCCTTATTCCGGTCTGGAAAGACAAGCTGCAGGCTGAGTGGGCAGGACCATACAAAGTAGTTAGGAAGGTAAATGATGTGAACTATATTATAGAGTTACCTGACAGAAGACAGATAGAAAGGATGTACCATGTCAACATGATGAAGCCATATGCAAATAGGGCTGACATAGTGTTTGCAGTGTGTAGTCCTGGGGAAGGGATGGATGAAGGAGACCCCCTTCTGGACCTGCTGGAAGAAAGTAAGCAGGAGTCCTCTGTGGAGGCAGTTAAATTGTCCCCCCAGCTGACCCCAGACAAGAGCCAGGAAGTAAGGGAGGTTTTACCAAACTTTGCCCCATTGTTTAGCGCCAAGCCTGGACTAACCCCCTTAGCGACTCACGATGTGGAGACAGAGACACAGACGCCATACGGCAGACAGCATATTGGGTGTCGGAGGCTGTCCAAAAGGACATTAGGAGGGAAGTGGAGGAGATGCTGGATTTAGGGTAATCCAGAGATTGCACAGCCACTGGGCCTCACCCATAGTTCTTGTGCCCAAGCCAGATGGCTCTACTTGTTTTCTGTGTGGACTGCTGTGGACTGAATGCAGTCACAAAGTCAGATGCCCACCCGATACCATGGACGGACGAACTCCTGGACAAGTTGGGAGGGGCGATCTACCTTATGACCATTGACCTGACCAAGGGGTATTGGCAGGTAGAGTTGACAGACAGAGCTAGGGAGATGTCAGCCTTCATCACTCCGATAGGCTTATTTGAATTTAAAGTAATGCCTTTCCGAATGAAGAACACCCCGGACACTTTCCAAAGGTTGGTTAACCAGGTGTTAAATGGTGCTGAGGAGTATGCTGTGGCATACCTGGATGACATTGCCATCTTTAGTGCCAGCTGGGAGGAACACCTGTCCCACCTTAGGGAAGTACTGGGCAGGATACAGAGGGCCAGGCTCACTGTCAAAGCCAAGAAGTGCCAGGTGGCCATGGAAGAAGTGGCATACCTCGGGCATGTGGTAGGCCGGGGACAGCTCCGTCCTAACCAAATAAAAATAGAGGTGATCCAGGCGTGGCCCAGGCCAGAAACGCAGAAGCAGGTCAGGAGTTTTCTTGGGACAGCAGGGTACTATAGAAAATTTGTACCCAATTACAGTGCCCTGGCTGCTCCCCTATCTGACCGGATAAAGAAAAGGATGCCAAAGAAAATTACCTGGGGACCAGCCTGTGAAGAAGCCTTTATCAGACTGAAGGTAGCACTGTGCAGTGCTCCTGTTTTGACAAGTCCTGACTATAGCAGACCCTTCATAGTTCAGACTGACGCCTCAGATGTGGGTATTGGGACAGTACTGAGTCAGACATCCAGCCAAGGGAAAGAGCACCCTGTAGTGTGTCTGAGTAAAAAGTTACTTCCCAGGGAGCAGGCATACTCCACTGTGGAAAAGGAGTGTCTTGCCATGGTGTGGACCCTAAATAAGTTGGAGCCATACTTTTATGGGCAGCATTTTGTGGTACAGACTGACCACAGCCCCCTGGTTTGGCTGAGGTAGATGGGGAAAAAACAATGGTAGATTGCTAAGATGGAGTCTTGCTTTGCAAAGATATGACATGGCAATTCTACATAGGGCTGGAGTGAAAAATCAGAACTCAGATGGGTTGTCTTGTGTCTATGAAAAGTGAACTGATTTGGGAAGCTTATCCCATGCAGGAGATAGAGCACCCAAATTCAGTATAGGTAGGGAGGATTGTGATGCTTGGACAGCTGGTTCTGATTAATCTGTGCTTTTTGTATCATTAAAATGTGTTATTGAGTGTCTCTCATGAGACATGCTGAAACAGCCTGTGGGTTAACATCCCCCCCAGGTTTCAGCTAAAAGATAAAAGCTAGGAGATAATTAAAGGCTAGAAGAGACCTAAATTAAAGAGCTCCTGTTTATCTAGCTTAATTGTAGCTGCCAGCTGCTAGGATTGGAACTCATAAACTTTTATGACGTTTATAGGAAGAAACTAGGTTATGTCACTTAGAAACATAGAAATATAAAATTTGACGGCAGATAAGGACCGCTTGGCCCACCTAGTCTGCCCAGTTCCCTACCTATCAGATAAGCTGCAGATTCTAGTTAACCAACAGCCTACTTCTTTAGGTGCGAAGTCATAAATGTTCCTTTGATGTCTGTAAAGAGCAGGATACTGCTCATGGATGAAAGAAAGAACTTGGAAAATTACAGACTTGATTGGGAAGTCATGTGGGGACATGAGTTTTTGCTGATGTCACCTATTAATTTACCTTCTGCTTGACAAGACATCCTGATTGTATAATTTTTAATAAGCAGATGAGGAGCTGGGTGACATCATGGAGAAGGCAAGGTCAAGACAGTTTTTTAATTATGCTGTAACTGCCCTTTAGACACACACACATGTTTGGACTCTGAAGTTACAACATCTTTCAGCACTGTAAGAATATAAGAATACATTAGCTTGGCAATTCTAAGTGTATGGTTGGTAGGAGATTGCACTTTTAAACCTGTTTTTTTTAAGTGATTGTAATGTTTTGTGATATATTTTTCTGTATTTTACATTTTTATCTATTTTTAAATAAACATCTCATTTTAAGAGACTACTTGGTGTGCCTTTGAAATTCTTTATTTGATAAGTGAAGCATATATGGTTAAAGCTGACACTGTGCAAAAGGTTACTGGTTTACCAAACTGGGAAAATGTAAGAGTTTATTCTGAGGTCTTTCATTGAGTTTTTAAGGGTTCATTTTGTACACCGGGTTAGGTGCCCATAGGCAAAAGATATCTGGCCCCCCCAAAGAGCAGAATTATCTGAGCCTGTACATTGGGTACGCTAGCAAGAGGTTCACAGTTTGAATCGCTCCAGAACTTGAGACCAAAGTTTAATTTGAACCCACAAAACAGACAGGAAGATTACCCTTTTCTGTTTCTGTTCACAATACTGCGCTCGGAGGTTGGCACTATGGGAGCAGAGGGCCCGACCCACTGAGTGGGTTTGTGACAAGTAGCACGTACAGTAACCTTCTCGGAGGTGCTGCCTGTCTATGGCAAGGATGATGCTAGGGTACTCCTCACCAGGGAATTCAATGAATGGTTGAAAAACTAGTGTGGAGCTCAGGGTTTTGGCTTCATTGGGGACTGGGGAGCCACCTGGAGGGATGCAGAACTATGCTGGCACGATGGTCTGCATCTGTCGGGGGAACAGGATCTTACGTGAGAGGTTTAAATGCTTCATTGGCAAGCATTTAAACTAGCCAAGGGGGGAGGCACTGAAAAGGAGCAGGGAAATCCCAGCCTCCCCCCAAAAATCACAGTAATTAGTGAGGTAAACACCAAGGTAGAGAAGTCATTCGGGAGCAGGACAGGAGTAAATGCAAAAAAGAGTAAAGGCAGTAAGGACAGGAATGGGGCTAAAAGGGGTAAGGCCATCAAAAAATGGACGGTGATGACTACCACTGCCCGTAGTCTGTGTAATAAGATCTGTGAACTAGTGGCCTTGATGGAAGAGGGATGCCTGGATATTGTGGCAGTCAATAAAACATGGTATACAGAGAACCATGACTGGGATGTCAACACACCAGGATATACAACCTACAGGAGGGACAGGGAGGGTAAAAGAGGAGGAGGAGTAGTAACTCTCTATGTAAGGGAAGGAATTAAAGCAACAGAACTAAAGAGTAAATATGAAGTTAGATGAGTCACTATGGGTCACCCTGGAGACAGGAAATGGCACCACAATCTGCATGGGAGTTGTGTACAGACCCCATCTCAAGAGGAGGGAATTACAAGGAAATGATAGAAGGCATCCTTAAAATGGCAGAAAAAGGGGAAATATTGTTGTTAGGGGACCTTAATATGCTAGATGTTAACTGGAGCACCTTTGCTGCAGGCACATCCAGGAGCAGGGTCATTCTTGATGCCCTACAAGGGGCATGCCTCAGACAGCTAGTGTTTGAACCCACTCAGGAGGGAGCAATCTTAGATCTGGTACTCTCCACGGAGAAAGGATCTCGGATTTAGAAGTGGGTGGCTATCTGGGAACAAGTGACCACCAGTGTGGTTCACAGTAAACACAGCCATAGAGTCAAGCCATACAAAAGCAAGAGTACTGGACTTTATTAGGACTGACTTTGGGAAAATGAAAGAGTGCCTCAGAAAAGCACTAGCAAATGGGCAAGAAAGAGGGGTGGAGGAACAATGGGGAATAATCAAAACAGCCATCACAGAGGCAATGAACCTTTGTGTGAAGGGAATCAATAAAACAAAATGAAGGAAAAAAACACTGTGGTTCTCAAAAGAGGTGGCAGGGAAGGTTAAGGAGAAAAGGATAGCATTCAGGAAATATAAGGAAACACAGAAGGAACAGGACAGAGAACTTCATCAGTTGAAGCAGAAGGAGGCAGGGAAGGCAGTCAGAATAGAAAAGGCACAAACTGAAGAAAAGATAGCCAACTCTGTTAAGAAGTGGGATAAAACCTTTTATAGGTACATTAGGGAGCGAAGAAAGACTAAGGGAGGGATACGGAGACTTAATAAAGGGGAGGAAATGTGGGCAGAGAGTGATAGTAAAAAGCAGCGATACTGAATGAATATTTCTGGTCAGTATTCACAACAGAAGAGGATGGGGAAGTACCTAAATCAAACAAGAAAAACACTCTGGATAGAGGGGTTGATACCAGTCCATTCACAGAAGAAAGGGTTTTGAAAGAACTCTTGAAACAGGGTGGACAAAGCAATGGAGCCTGATGGGATTCACCCCAGAATTCCAAAAGAACTAAGGATTGAACTAGTGACACCACTGACTACTCTCTTTAACAAATCATGGGAGGATGGGGTGGTACCTGAAGACTGGAGGAGGGTGGATGTGCTTCCACTTCACAAAAGTGGGAACAGGGCAGAGGCAGGAAACTATAGACTGGTTAGTTTAACCTCAGTGGTAGGGAAAATGATGGAATCACTTCTGAAGAAAATAATTGTGACGTACACAGAGGCCAGTGGGGCATAGGACCCAAAGTAGCATTGATTCACAGCAGGAAGGTCATGTCAGACAAAGTAGTAGACCAGGGAGGGGCTGTGGATATGGCCTACCTTGATTTTAGCAAGGCATTTGACACAGTCCCACACAAAAGATTAATATATAAGTTAGCCAGCCTTGGAGTGGGTCCCAAGGTGGTAGCCTGGATAAAAAATTGGCTCGACAACAGGACGCAAAGGGTAATAGTAAACAGAGTCCACAGTGAAGAAAGGAGGGTAACTAGCAGTGTACCGCAGGGTTCAGTACTGGGACCGGTCCTCTTTAAAGTCTTTGTAAGTGACATTGGAGAGCACCTGGAAGGAAAAATATGTCTCTGCAGACGACACAAAGATCTGCAACAGGGTTGATACACATGGTGGGGTGGAAAGGATGAGAAAGGACTGGGCAGGTCTGGAGGAATGGTTAAATGTATCACAGCTCAGATTCAATGCAAAGAAGTGCAGAGTAATGCGCCTGGGAAACAAAAACCCAGGGGAAGAGTACATAATGGGGGTGAGATACTAACAACAACAAAAATCAAAAGTTACCTGGGAGTAATTAGATCAGATAAAGGTGGGCAAGCAATGTGAGAAGGCAGTAAGGACAGCTGGGTGGATACTGGGATGCACAGGGATAGGCATCAACAGTAGAAAACAGGAAGTTGTTATCCCTCTGTACAGACAGTTGGTGAGACCCCATCTGGAGTACTGTGTGTAGTTCTAGAGATCCCATCTCTGCAAAGACATGGACAGAGTGGAGGCTGTTTAGAAGAGGGCAACCAAAATGGTGCAGGGTCTACACCAGAAGACATGAAGAGAGACTAAAGCAGCTTAATATGTATACCCTCAAGGAAAGGAGGGAGAGGAGGAACATGATAGAAACTTTCAAGTACCTCAAGGGAATTAACGAAGTCCAAGAGGGTAGCATCTTTCAGAAAAAGAGGTGTGCAAGTACAAGGGGGCACAATTTGAAGATAGAGAGGGGACGGCTCAGAGGTGATGTTAGAAAGTATTTTTTCATGGAGGAGGTTGTGGAGTCAAGAACAGTGAGAGAATTCAAGAATGCCTGGGAAAGACATAAAGCAATTCTCGTGGGGGTAGGAGGAAGTAAGCTGTTGGTTAAAGCAGCAGTACAATGAAAAAAGTTATTCCAAAAAGCTAATTTTCTGCTATGGTTATGAAAATTATTGGCAGAACTGTTGATTTGGGTTTTCTGGATGCTTTCTATGCCGTGTTATGCACATTTGCATTTTTGTCTGGATTCCTACCCTCCTGAGGTCCTCAATATTATTTATATGCAAAAATGAGGCAGCCATCTTTTTTTCTTGAGAAATAATTCCATTAAAACTTTCATAAAATTCTTAAATGACAATGAAAACTGGAAATATTACCACCAAAATAAACAGGAAGACATCTGGCATCAATTAGGAAGAAAAAAAGGTGGGCTCAAATGTTAGCCCATTTTCATTGCACTGCTACTTTAAGTGTAATCTGCAGCTTATCCATCAGGTAGGGAAATGGGCAGACTAGATGAGCCAAGCGGTCCTTATCTGCCGTCACATTTTATGTTTCTATGTAAAAAGGGACATTTCTGTCTCAGTGAGTCTTTCTCTCTCTCTACCTTGTTATCAAAATCCAATAAATAAAATCTTGTTCTTTATCTTTAAAGAAAGCAATACATTCAATTCAGACAGAGTCCAGTTTTCAAACATGCAAGGACCAATTCAGGCTTGGTTTTAAATTATGCAAAAATGCTGTAAGATGCATTACATCAAGTATGTGCCTACAACAGCTTTTGTTGTCCAAGCAATGAAGCCAGTAAGGTGCCGAAGTCCCACACATGGCATAAAAACCAGCAGCCTTTTTTTTTTCAGAAAGTTTCCGAATATAGATTGTGACTAAATGTACATGCATTGTAAACAACATCACACACCTTTAACTGCCTTCAACCTGCCAATTAATATGGCCTGCATGGTGCTCAGCTCTGCACTTCTGGGTTACTATGACTATTTCCAAAGATGAACTCCGGAAGTTTGTTTTAACCAGCATTTACATATACAAATATTGAGGTTCTGCCTAAGGCAGGTTTAGATAATACACCCTTTCTTTCTCTTGCACAACTGAAAAAGCAGCAGAATGACTCCCAGAAACAAGTCATATTTTGAAGTCAGCATTTAAATGGTATGAGCCAGTCTAAAAACACTGGTCCATCCCAGTGTTATTTTTGCCACCTTGCATGCAAACACTACAAATTCAAAACATTTGAAAATAGAAAGCAGTTCCTCACTGTTGGCTAGATCAAAACTCTTCAGACTTTCCAACTTACTCCATCAAACAAGCATTTGTCAATGTTGAATGTTTCCTTGCATGGTTTATATAGCGGGGTGTATTGAGTTAGAGGGGGGTGGGTAACAGAGGGTGCAGGGTAGACAGCAGCAGAGGGAGGGAGTGGGAGGGTGTAATTGGATGCCGAGATGGGGAATGGGGTGTGTGGGATGGACAGCATGCAAAGGGAAGGAGCAAGAGGTTTTAACTGAATCCCGGGACAGGGAAGAGAGGCTGCAGGGCGGACAGCATGCATAGGGAGGGAGCAGGAGGGTTTAATTGAATGCCAGGATGGAGGGTCAGGGCGGACAGCATGTGGAGAGAGTGGGAAGGTTTAACTGGATGCCGGGACGGGGAATGGAGGGTGTGGGGAAGGACAGCAGAAAGTCACACACAAAGATTCCAAGAATAGGATTCTTAGAATGGGAGTGGTGTACAGGCCACCATCTCAGACGGAGGAGTTAGACAGGGAACTAGCGGGACAGATCAGGAGGACCTGTGAGAAGGGTAGTGTGGTGGACTTCAACATGCCAGGAGTGGACTGGAGCACCCCAACAACCAGGGACAGAAGGGAGCAGGTACTGCTGGATGCCTTCCAGGACAGCTTCCTGCTGCAAATGGTCAGTGAACCAACCAGGTTAGGGAATACCCTTGACCTTGTGCTGACAAATGGGGACTTTGTGAGAAAACTTACAGTGGAGGAACCGCTGTCAGGGAGTGACCACCACTCAGTATGGCTCACATTGGATATGGGCAAGGAAGGAGTGGAATCTGGCACAAGAGTGCTGGACTTCAGGGGGCCACTTTGGGAGGATGGGGAAGTGTAAAGGGTACCTGGCCAGAGTTCAATCTAGTATGGACACTAACCAGAGGTGGGAGCTCATAAAGCTGGGGATAGTGGAGGCAACAAAACCTGCTGCAAAGCCCAGAGCAAGAAGGCTAGGGCTAAGAAACCGAGCTGGTTGAGCAAGGAGGTCATGGAAAAGGTAAGGAGGAAAAGAGCTGCCTTTAGGAAGTACAAGAAAACAGGGAGAGGGGAGGACAGGGAGGAGTACTTGACAGAATCAAGGAGGTGACAAGGGCAGTAAGGGAGCCAAAGCATCTATGGAACTCAGGCTGGCACAAGGCATTAGAAGGGAGAAGGACTTCTTTAAGTACATCAGGGAGAAAAGGAGCTGTAAAGGACCATATAGTAAGGATTAGGAAGGGGGTTGGGTGGAAGTAGGTAGGAATAAGGCAGAAGCACTAAATGAGTACTTCTGCTCAGTATTTACTAAAGAGAAGAGGGGGTGACACCCAAGGTGGGAGAAATGGCAAAGGCGGGGGGGAAGCTGACAGATGGGGAAATCATGGAGGGCAGAGTTCGAGAGGCACTGAGGGTGGACAAGGCGCCAGGCCCAGATGGCATCCACCCTAGGGTACTGAAGGAGCTGGCAGAGGTCCTTGCAGGACCTTTGGCAGACCTATTTAATGCCTCACTACATTCGGGGTGTGTACCTCAGGACTGGAGGATGGCTCATGTGGTGCCTCTCCACAAGAGTGGCCCCAAGGATGAACCGGGAAACTACAGACCAATGAGCCTCACTTCCATCATGGGTAAGCTAATAGAGACTATCCTGAAGAGAGGCTGGTGGCCCTCCTAGAGGCCAAGGGCTACAGGACAGCAGCGCATGGCTTCCTATGTGGCAGATCCTGCCAAATCAACCTGGTGGAGTTCTATGACTGGGTAACTAGGCAACTGGACAGGGGCCATGCAGTGGATGTCCTGTATCTGGACTTCAGTAAGGCATTCGACCTGTGCCGCATGGAAGGCTGGGAAGGAAGTTAGTAGGCACAGGGGCAGGTGCAAAGCTGGTGAGATGGGTAGGAAACTGGCTGCAGGGAAGGCAACAGAGGGTGGTGGTGGGTGGGGAGCTCTCACACCCAAGGGCAGTGATGAGCAGTGTTCCACAGGGCTCAGTGTTGGGACCAGTGTTGTTTGGGATATTCATTGCAGACATATCATGAGACATCAAGAGCAAGATCAGTCTGTTTGCTGATGATACCAAGGTAGGCGCGGTGGTGGATGACCTAGGGGATGGCAGGGGTTGCAGGATGATCTGGCAAAGCTTGAAACCTGGTCAGACACCTGGCAACTGGGGTTTAATGCCAAAAAGTGCAAGGTGCTGCATTTTGGGATGAAGAACCCAAGGAGGAGTTACCAGCTAGGGGGGAGTGCAGCTAGCCTAGACAGAGGAGGAGAAGGATCTGGGGTGCTCATTACAGGGTCAATGAACAACTCGGCACAATGTAGGAAGGCAGCTGCAAAGGCCAACAAAATGCTGGGTTGTATTGCAAGGGGTATATCCTCGAGGAGGGAGGAGGTGATTCTGCCACTGTATAGGTCATTAGTTAGACCACACCTGGAGTGCTGCGTGCAGTACTGGCGTCCGTATCTGAAGAGGGACATTAAGTTACTGGAGGGGGTGCAGAGCAGGGCGACAAAGATGATCAAGTGGCTGGGGGACTTATCATACGAGAGGAGGTTGAAAGAGTTGAACATGTACTCACTGGAGGAGAGGAGAGACAGGGGTGACATGATTGAAACCTTTAAATACATGAAAGGAATAAACAAGACGGGTACAGGAGGCTGTTCAAAGTAAGGAGGGGAAGGCCACCAGGGCCATGATATGAGACTGGAGGAGGAAAGTTCAGGAGGAGATTAGGAGACACTTTTACAGAGAGGGTGGTGGCTGGGTGGAATGCATTGCCTGCAGAAGTGGTATCCAGTAGAACAGTGGACTGCTTCAAAAGGGGATGGGACAGGACAAGGGGGGGGGTAATGAAGGGGATGGGTGGAAGGGAGGGGCAGCTGCAGAATAAGGGGTGCTAGCTGCACATTCGAGCAGACTTGATAGACCTCTAGGCCTTTATCTGCTGGCAAATTTCATATGTTCGTATGTTCGTACATGTATAGGAAAATGGCAGTGAATCTGCGTAACATGGCTATTTTTAGGAATTTTTCCACCAGATTTTCAACATGGGCTTTTTTGTACCCCACCTCATGCACACTGGCACTGTCATTTCATTAATCAGTCCTGAAAGGTGATTTCACACAGTCACTGCGCAATTCTGCGCCAGAAGTGCAGAAACACATTTCGGGCAGAATGTGAAAAATGACAGCTGTACTGTTCATGAGGTGGTGTGATGAAAGTGCACATTAAAAATTCAGAGTGAAAACGTAAAAAATTGGCAAAGTACCCGGCCCAGTGGCGCTATGCTGGCTACCTGTATCCGGGAATGAGCATGGGCTGCTGGGGGTCGGAAGGGGAAGGGAAGGATCTAGCGTCCAAAGGACTGCTCTCCTTCTCCGAGGAGCGGGGTTGCCAGCAGTTAGTGCTTGACTGCCCCCTAGTGGTGGCTGGGAGACAGCGCACCGACTCTCCAGAAAGGGGAAGAGAGGAGGCAGATGCTTGGAGGAGCACAGGTAGACGCATGTGCGCTCTCTCCATAGGGCGTCATTGCACGCCTCCTCTCCTAAGGGGAAGTAAAGAGGAAAAAGTGTCCCAGGCACGACAGGATGAATGCTGATCCCCACAGGCCCTGCTCCTGTGAACAGGCAGTAACCTCCGCACCGAATCCTTTCCAGTGGGGTGATGGATCCCCATCACCCTGCCATGGGGGGCAAGCCGTGGAGGATAGCGGAAGGTAAGCTGCAAGCAGGAGATGGGGCTGGGGGATCAGGCATGATGGAGAGCCGCCTGGGGACAGAGAAGACAAGAAACTAACTGCAAAAAAAAAAAAAATTGGCAAAGTTATGTGCCTGTGTAGAAACTGCGCAAGGCATGCTCGTACTGCGGTCATTTTTAGGTATTTTTGCACCAGATTTTCAACATGGCCTTTTTGGGACCCCACCTCATGAATACTGGCACTGTCATTTTGTTACTGGGTCCCAAAAGGTGATTTTGTGCAGCAACCATGCAATTCCGTACCAGTGCTGCGTAAACACCTTTCAGGCTGGATGTGAGAAATGATAGCTGTACTGTTCATTAGGTGGTAACATAGAATGTGATGGCAGATAAGGACCGCTTGGACCACCTAGTCTTCCCATTTCCCTACCTAAGGAATAAGCTGCAGATCCTAGTTAACCAACAGCCTACTTCCTCCTACCCCCCCCCACTAGAATTGCCTTATGTCTGTCCCATGCATTCTTGAATTCCCCCACTGTTTTTGAGTCTACGACCTCCTCAGGAAGGCCGTTCCATGCATCTACAACCCTCTCTGTTAAGAAATATTTCCTCACGTTGCCCTTGAGCCGTCCCACCCCCATCTTCAAATTGTGCCCCCTTGTTCTTGCACATCTCTTTTTCTGAAAGATGCTACCCTCTTGGTCTTTGTTGATTCCCTTGAGGTATTTGAAAGTTTCTGTCATGTCTGCCCTCTCCCTCCTTTCCTCGAGGCTATACATCTTAAGCTCCTTTAGTCTTTCTTCGTATGTCTTCTTGTGCAGATCCTGCACCATTTTGGTTGCCCTCATCTGGACAGCCTCCACCCTGTCTATGTCTTTGCAGAGATGGGGTCTCCAGAACTGTACACAGTACTCCAGATGTGGTCTTACCAACTGTCTGTACAGAGGGCCAAAAACTTCCTGTTTTCTACTGGTGATGCCTCTCCCCCTATGCATTCCAGTATCTCCCCAGCCCTCCTTACTGCCTTCTCACATTGCTGGCACACCTTTAGGTCGTCTGATATGACTACCACCAGGTCCCTTTCCATTTTTGTTGTTGTCAGTATCTCACCCCCCATTGTGTACTCTTCCCCAGGGTTTTTGTTTCCCAGTTGCATTTTTTTGCACTTCTTTGCGTTGAATCTAAGCTGCCATACATTTTACCATTCCTCCAACCTTGCCCAGTCCCTTTTCATCCTTTCCACCCCACCTTGCATATCAACCCTGTTGCAGAGCTTTGTGTCATCTGCAAAGAGACATTCCAGTCTCTCTGCAATGTCACTTATAAAGACATTAAAAAGAACCGGCCCCAGTACTGAACCCTGTGGTACCCCACTAGTAACCCTCCTTTCTTCACTGTGGACTCCCATTTACTATTACCCACTGTGTCCTGTTGTCCAGCCAGTGTTTTACCCAGGCTACCACCCTGGGTCCCACTCCCAGGCTGGCTAATTTGTTTATTGATCTTTTGTGCGGGACTGTGTTAAATGCCTTGCTAAAGTCTAGGTAGGCCATGTCCACAGCCCCTCCCAGGTCTACTACTTTGGTCACCCAGTCAAAGAAATCAATTAGATTTGTCTGACATGACCTTCCTGCTGTGAATCCATGCTGCCTTGGGTCCTCTGCCCCACTGACCTCTAGCTACTCAACAGTTCTTTCCTTCAGAAGTGATTCCATCATTTTCCCTATCACTGAGGTCAAACTGACAGGTCTGTAGTTTCCTGCCTCTGTCTTGCTCCCACTTTTGTGGAGGAGAATCACATCCACCCTCCTCCAGTCCTCAGGTACCACACCATCCTTCCATGATTTATTAAAAAGGGTAGTCAGTGGTGTAATTAGTTCTTCCCTTAGTTCTTTTAGAATTCTGGGGTGAATCCCATCAGGCCCCATTGCTTTATCTACCTTCAGTTTTAAGAGTTCTTTCAGAATCCTTTCTTCTGTGAAAGGACTGATATCAACCCCCCTATCCAGAGTGCTTCTATTGACTGGATTAGGTATCTCCCCCTGCTTTTCCATTGTGAATACTGAGCAGAAGTATTCATTCAGTATCCCTGCTTTTTCACTGTCTCTCTGTGCCCAACCACCTTCCTCTTTTTTTCAGTCTCAGTATCCATGCCTTAGTCTTTCTTTGCTCCCTAATGTATCTATAAAAGTTTTATCTCCCTTCTTAACTGAGTTGGCTATCTTTACCTCAGTTTGGGCCTTTGCAATTCTGACTGCCTTCCCCACTTCCTTCTGCTTTAGCTGGTACAGTTCTCTGTCCTGCTCATTCTGTGTTTCATTATACTTCTTGAATGCTATATTTTTCTCTCTTACCTTCCCCTCCACTTCTTTTGAGAACCATAGTGTTTTTTTCTTTCTTTTTGATTTGTTTGTTTCACACAAAGGCTTGTTGCTTCTGTGATGGCGATTTTGATGTTTCCCCTTTGTTGCTCCACCCCACCTTCTTGCCTGTTTGCTAGTGCTTTTCCTAGGCTCTATCCCATTTTGACAAAATCAGCCCTCCTGAAATCCAGTACCTTCACTTTCGTTTGGCTTGACTGCACAGCTAAGTTTATCGTGAACTACGCTCTTTGGTGGTCGCTTGTTTCCAGATGGCTACCCACTTCAAGATCAGAGATCCTCTCTCCATCCCAATTTGAGAGTACCAGGTCTAAGATTGCTCCCTTCCAAGTGGCTTCCAAAACTAACTGTCTGAGGCATGCCCCCTGTAGGGCATCGAGAATGGCCCTGCTCTCGGATGTGGGTGCAGCAAAGGTGCTCCAGTTAACATGTGGCATATTCAGATCCCCCATCAGCAATATCTCCTCTTTCTCTGCCATTGCAAGGATGCCTTCTATCATTTCCTTGTCTATTTCCTTCCCCTGAGACAGGGGTCTGTATACAACCCCTGTGCGGATTGTGAAGCCATTTCCTGTCTCCAGGGTGACCCACAGTGCCTCCTCTCCTCCCTGTTTACCCTTTAGTTCTGTTGCTTTGATCCATTCCTTTACATAGAGAGCAACTCCTTTTCTTCTTCTTCCCTCCCTGTCTCTCCTGTAGATTGTGTACCCTGGTATGTTGACATCCCAGTCATGGTTCTCTGTGTACCATGTTTCTGTGACTGCCACAATATCCAAGCATCCCTCTTCCATCAAGGCCACCATTTCAGGGAGCTTTTTACCTAGACTATGGGCACTGGTACTCATTACCCTCCATTTTTTTATGGCTTTATTTCTTTTTGCCTCATCCCTGTCCTTACTGTTTTTGTCTTTTTCTCCATTTACCCCTGCCCTTCTCCCTATCATCTGCTCTATCTTGGTGTTTACCTCACTAATTACTCTGATTTTTTGGGGGGGGGGCTAGGATTTCCCTTTTCATTTTCAGTCATGGTGGTCGTGTGTGAAAAAATGGCTATATTGACAATTTGGAATGAAAATATTACCAGTTGCCAAAGTTATGCATGTGCGTAGCAAACTTTCAGTGACTGCAAGTAACTCGGACATTTTTCGGTAGTTTTGCACCAAAGTTTCAACATGGGCTTTTTGGGACCTTACCACATGAACACTGGCACTATTGTTTCGTTATCCAGTTCCAAAAGGTGATTCCACGCAGTGACCGAAAAATCACCTTTTGGGACCAGTTAATGAGATGACAGTGGCTGTGTTCATGAAATGGGGTCCCAAAAAGGCTATGTCGAAAATTTGATGTAAAATTTCAAAAAATGGCTGCGACATCAACATAAATTGAAAACATCATTGACAGCCATTATACAGTGCTTACCTTGATTCTTCAATTGTGGTTCGGCTTTGAAGAGTGCAGACGTGTCCTGCTCCACCGAAGATGACACATGCTGACCTCCAGAGGTAAGTATAGGGTAAGGGGGAGTAAGGGGAGATGGGTGCGCACAGGTGGGGTCGGGATAGGGGGAGGGGAAAGGGGCGGTAACGAGGCACCATTTTCTTTTTTTCAGGTTAAAAATAAAAAAGACGGGGACAGTTTTCTTTTTTATTACAGATACATTTTCTAAATTTTTTGGGGCACTGGGAGTGGGCTCCCCAGTGTCCCAGACTATTGGAGGGGGGATATAGATATAGGGACAATGGGAGTGGGCTCCCCAGGAGAGTACAGCTTTGGGGACACTGGGAGTGGGCTCCCCACTGTCCCAGACTATTGGGGGGGAACAGATATGGGGACACTGGGAGTGGGCTTCCCAGTGTCCTGGATGGCAAATGGATGGGAGGAAATAACTTGGACACTGGAAGTGGGCTCTCCAGTGTCCCTTAGTGATGGGGGATTGTATTGACGACATGGGGGTTGGGCACCCGATGGCTTTAAGAGAAAGCCATACCACGGCTCATGTTGAAGCGGGGGGGGCATAGGAGCAAGGACCAGGAGAGAAAGCCACACTGCATCTACTTTTGAGGCCTTTGGGGGGGCAGAGGAGGTAGACGTTGTTACGGGGGCGTGCTCCCGTCACCACCACTACTTCCAGCTCACCCCATCTGCCACATGTGCACTGCAGCTATCTCGCTCGGCCTCTGGAATCAAGGCCAAGCGCGAGTTGTTGTGCGGCAGTTGTACATGTGAGTGCTCACCTGTCTCTATAGGCCTCCCAGCTGCTGCAATTGTCGTCTTCCCTGCTCTACCACAGGAGAAATTCGGCTGAAGGACAGCGTTGACTGTATTGTGTTGGAATCCCAGGATTGCTTGGCTCTGCTGATGTGGGCTTCATGCAAATCAAGGGACCAAAGCCCTCTTTGGTTGGAGTGGCCTTAGTCCTTTGAAGTGCATGACCATTCAGCCCACCTAGTGGAGGACTGTGTCAGGACCAGACTGAGTGGTCACTGGTGCCGACTGCTAAGCCCATTGCAAGTCCCTGGTTTTGTGTACTGCAATGGGTGTGGCAGTGACACCCCCCCCTCCAAAATCCTGTATTGCAACAATACGTTGGTTTGTGCATGCGCGTAACCAACGCAAAAAGAAATAGGCCTTAGCTTGAAAGGCAGCCTTTACTTTAGCAGGGGATTGAAGCACTGCACTTATCCCTGTGTGAATAAATTCTGTTCTGATTGTAAGAAAGAGTATACTGTATCTCGGTGTAGCCAGACACAGGTCAGGGTAAAGATGTAGCTTACTACTGTCATACATAGACTTCTTCTTCATTCTAGTCATCCGGAGCATTTGTTTCTTTCAGAAATGGATGCCAAAGTACAAATCGTATGTCTTGCTCCAGTTCTAGTCCCTGCTGTTTCAGCTTCATGGGGTCTTTACGAGGCTGTGGTCTGAAAACAGACTCAAAAGAACAGGCTGATGAGGAGAAAAAGCCAAGGATGATATCCTCTCAACCTCTGCTTTAAACTCTGTTCGAGAATTGTGTTGAGAGTCCAAGCAATCAGAGATTCTTGAGGAACAGAGTATTTAATTTTTTCTCTAACTGTGCCATCGTATTTAGCTGGTTGTGCAAAGATATGTTTACTGAAGCTTCCTTAGTCTGGACCCGTTGTGTTAGTTGATGTACTTTTCAGCCGCATCCACCCACTCCTCCACATAGAAACATAGACTTTGACGGCAGATAAGGACCGCTTGGCCCACCTAGTCTGCCCATTTCCCTACCTAGAGGATAAGCTGCAGATCCTATTTAACCAACAGCCTATTTCTTCCTACCCCCCACAAAAATTGCATTATCTTTGTCTCATGCATTCTTGAATTCTCCCACAATTTTAGACCCCACAACCTCCTCAGGAAGGCTGTTTCACCTTCTCAAGCTTAGCTTCTGTCACTTGACATCTCTTTGTAATGTCCCCCAGTATGTTTTTATTATAATGTATGGGAGGGCATTGTTAAGGATGGAATTCAATGAATTCCTATCCTTGTTTTAGTATCATTGTGACATCAAGAGGTTGTTAACCCCTCTTGACTACATCGCAACGATACCATAACAACGCCAGCACATCTGCTCATGCACATATCCCAGAGTTTGTGACTCTAATGTTTCAGCTTGTAATACACTGAGCAACCGCTTGCTTCGAAAACAAAAGGGCATACATACTCTCAGGGGCTCAGATGAATAAAGGATCATGCTGGAAAGTGATCGAAGTGATGTCGAGCGACCGCTTGCTTAAAAAAAAAAAGGTACACATATTTACAGAGGGCTGGTGCACGAATCCAGAATCGTGCTGGGAAGTGATCGGGGAATGGACATAGTAGGAGGGGTAAGTTTGAAACCAACCGGATTGCTGCACCAGTCTTTTTCCAAAAGCTTCTGATTTTTGTGGTGGCTGCGTAAAAAGTGACCGAAGCCCATACACTATAAAAGACAATGTAAGGTTTCGGTTAATAACTTAGCTGAAAACACTTCTCAAAGTTGCCATGGCAACAGTAAACCTCTTGAGCTTTGCTCTCGAGGTTTACAGTGTGTCTTGGCAACCTCTCAAAGCGTTTACAGCTTGGTTATTAACTGAAACCCATACATTATCCTCTATGTATCGAGTGAAATGTCTGTGCTGGTGTGGAACTCTTGGAAAAGCTTGAATAGAAACAAGTGTTGGTTTCGCAGGCAGCTTTGCCTTAGCACCCAGCTCTGGGTGTTTTGTTATCAGTGAAGCGATTTTTCTGCCAGAATGTGGACAACCGCTTGTTCCCCACTGCGGAGCTGCTTTCCATTCTGTTGGGGAAAAAAAGTCCTCAGACAGGTCAGTTGTGCCTTCTGCTGTTTCTTTGGAGTTAGGACGTTTTTGAGCAGCCATTTCACTGCATCCAGTGACTTCTAAACCATCAGGATCTGTTAGCCAGCAAAACAATTCATCATATTGTCTTTTGGCAATGCATTTGTGCTATCTTAAGATTCATGCACAGTATATTTTTGGTTTTCATAGATATGGTATTATTAAAACGGCTTTTACAGCTAATTTTGTGATTAATGACTAGCATCATTAAAGATGACTACCACTTGTCATTTTAAAAATCGCTTTTGCTGAGGTTACATGTTAAATGAACATCCTAGATTCATACTGTAGATGTATTAGGATGGTGCTACCACATGATTCTGTTGATAAACATCACAACACTGTACCAAGAGATTACATTTTTTCATGGCGGCATGGCACGGGGTGTGTGAACTTCTAAGAACTTCAGTATCTTGTATCTTGGTTCAGGAATGAAAGAAAAGAAAAAAATGTGTATCTTGATATTTTTACCAGTTGAACCTTGTTGCTGAAAAAAAATATATGTTTACTAACCAATACTGCTGCTTTGAAACTGCATTAGAAGTAGAATTTGACAGCAAAACAGTGGAGCTCTGAAACTTGCATGAAGCCATGTTACTGTTACCACATGCGTGAAGCCATGTTGCTGTTACCAGCACCTCCTGGAACTCATTTTATTTTTCATTTCATGTTCCTATGGAAAAAAGGCTTGAGCCAAAGCTCATTTACAGTGGAGTCCGTGGCATAATATAATTTAAGAAAAACAACATGGTTACAACTTATATACAATAATATGTGACAGCATAAAGAAAAGATCAGTTAATTACAACGCATTATATTAAAACAAAAATAATAAAGTTATCATGAAGAGCAAGCAAGGCAGAGGAGAAAGCTGATTACTAGAAATGCCAGTGTTAAAAGTGGCACTGGAGCTGCAGTCTGGTAAGGGTTAAAGAAGGGGTGGAACTTAGATGTGGGTTAGATATATATGAGAAGGGGTGAGAGGGAGTGGCTAGAGAGAGGGGCTTCAGTGCGCATGTGGTTGCAGCAGGCTAAAGGAGCAAGAAATGAGCAGCCCTTAGCCAAGGGTGTGGGAACTGTTGGGGGGGGAGCTTCCCCTCAGGAGGAGTGCCCCAATTGTTTACCAGTCTGGATTCATGTGACCCCGAAGATGTGTGGTAGATTTTGGTGTTAAGGTAGTAGCTCACAAACTTTTCAGCTGCATGTAAGATGAGAGAAGGACAGCGAGAATGTACCTTCAGAAGGCCATCTGCAGATGTGCAACTGTAAAGTAAGAGAAATCTATTGTCCAGATCAAAGGTCCCCTCAGTGTCAGTTGTACAGTGCTACTGTTTAGGAATTGCTTTGCAGGAATTGTTCTGAATAACCTTGAACAGCTACAAATCACTCCTTGTGTAAGTACAGTATGCAGCATTTCAAAACCCTTCAAGGCTGGAGGCAGGGCACTGCTGTCACTGAACATGTAGAACCCACTTACTAGGAATTTAATGGTGTAGATCTGATTCTCATGACCATTTAGCTCTGTGGGGATGTCCTGGAGATATTGCAGCCCTCTGTAGTCTGAATTCCCAAAATGGTAACAGAGATAGTCTGGGCATCACTGCTCAAGTGACATTCTGATTAGCATGTGAAGTATGGGCACAGGTAGGATAGGGTCATACATTTGAGCCCATGAGTCTCAGTTCCCAAGGTGACTCCTCCATAATAAGTGTGTTGACATACATACATACGAACATATGATTGAGCCATCAGAAAAAAGCCTTGCGGTTACCAAGTTTATGGTGCCTACTGAGGGATCCTCCCCTCCTCCTCGTTGTCTGCTCCTTCCTCCTGGCCGATGGCCTCCCTCCCCCACTCGCAACCCTCCCCTTTGATCTGTTCCAACCTCTCTTGAAGCTGTCCATTGTCTTCAGGGAGGCTACTTCCTCTGGCAACTCCTTACACTTAACTACCACACTGTTCGTGAAAAAGTGCCTCTTCATTTCAGTCCTGAATCTTCTGCCAGTCAGCTTGAGGCAATGTCCCTTAGTGGTCTTGTTCTCACTAAGGCTGAAGAGACACTCTGAGCTCACCCTGTTGAAACCCTTAAGATAAATTGAAGGTTTTGATCATGTCACTACTCTCCCGTTTATCCTTCAGGGAGTACACATTGAGATCTCAGAGTCTTTCCTCATATGATTTGCCTTGTTGCCCCTGGATTACTTTGATTGCTGTTCTCTGGACCATTACCAGAAGGTTGATGTTCTTCTTTAGGTAAGGACACCAATACTGCACACTGTACTCCAGGTATGGCCATATCAGGGATTTGTGTAGTGGCAGAATGACCTCCGATTTCCTTCTGGTTATACCCCTGGCTGTGCAGCCCAGCATCCAATTCATTTTAGCTGTTGCTTTTTTTGTAGTGTGCTGAGTGCTTCAGGACAGAGGAACATGGAAGTACATCTTCATCGAGTGGGTGGTGGACGAGTGGAACAGCCTGCCAGAAGAAGTGGTGAAGGCAGAAACGATTACAGGAGTTAAGAACACATGGGATAGGCAGAGGGGGATTTTGGTAGTTGGGGGAGGGGTACAACTTGGTTCCAGGAAAGCGTGAAGAAGCACAGTTACTAGCATTATTGGGCAGACTGGGTGGGCCGAAGGCTCTTATCTGCCAACATCTATGTATCTATGTAAAAAAAAAACAAAAAAACCAAAAAAAACAGTGTCATGGTGTATAAATAAATACATTTATTGCACATACAACCAAAGGGCTCCCAGTTAGTCCACAACCCGGTGCTTCATGGCACACTGCCACTTCATCGGGGGAAATGTGGGTTCAGATGCCCTATCTGTGAAGCAATGCCTCCCTTGACAAAGTGGTACTGTGCCGCGGGGCTCTGTGTTGCGGGCTTACAGGAAGCACTTTGACTGTATGTGCAAGAACTGTATTTACTTCCATGTCATTATAGAGTGTACCATTTTTTGGTTTTCTTGATGTTTACGTGGTGTCTTAAGGTGGCATGCATCAACTCTAACCAAGCAGCATTGAGTAGCACAGGTTTTGTCCTTTGTCTAAGAAGGCCTTATCCCCTGTTTTCACCCACTCTGCCAATTGCAGATGTCTCTTGGCCATGGCCAACCAGACTGCTCTGCTTTTTCCCTTTGCCTTGATGCAGTACTCGGGTCTTCCTCTTTCTGATTTATCTGTTGAAATGTTTCACCAGGAAGGCACACTGAGCGACAAGTCACTCATCCCCCAGTGCAAGCTGGGGGGAAGGGGTACAGTAGGAGTGAGACATTAAACATTTAAGTTACAAGATCAACATTACATACAGTTGTAAGACAGGCATTACAGTGTTAAAACAGTGTTGAGCATAATATGTAGAAAGAGTGGACAATAATAATTGCCGGGTTAATAAGTAAATAAGTGCTTACATGAAAGAAAAGGGGGAAAAGGAGAGGAAAGGGTGAGGTGGGGGAAGGGAAGAGTTGTATCCCTGGAGACCCCTTCAGGATGCGAGGAAACCTGCAAGGGGACTGGGGTTTGATTGTGCTTGTACTTCCTGACGGCAGACTTCTTATTGGGGCTGGAGTATAGCCTAGAGGTTAGAGTGACAAGCTGAGAATGAACTTGGTACATCCAGCAGACCTGGGTTTGAGTCTCACAACTTCCACTTGCATACTATGTAACTCTGAGCAAGTCACTTAACCTCCCCAATGGTCCCCGGTCGCCCCTGAAAACAGACTCTTGTGCCTAATGGGCCTTACCTGGCTACCAACGAATGATGTAAAAACATCTTTTACTGCCTGGGCTACCTCTTTGTCATATCAACTGGGCTTTTCGGCTTTAGATTTTTTGCTCTTGAATGTGGCTTACACGCTGATGGCTACAACAGCCCATCCTTAATTATGGCCCATTTTGGGTCCGCCTCCAGCTGCTTCCTGATCCCAGCAAGGTGTCCTCCCAGAATTTCTCCCATCCTACTGTATCCTGCCCTCCTGAAGACAAGATCCCTTGTTTTGGTCCTGATCCTCTCCATGCCGATGTCCAGGTGGAACCACACAGCATGGTTGTCGCTTCCTGCAAGTGGTGTCTACACTTTTACTTCCTGGAAATGTGCACCATTAGACAGGACCAGGTCCAGTATGGCTCTCTTCCTGGTGGGCTCTAGGACACTTTGTGTCAGGAACCCACTCTGGAATGCATCCAGCAGCACCTACAGTAAGTCCTGGTACAGGTGGTAGCTAGAATCTTCCAATCTACCCCAGGAAGATTGAAGTCCCCTATAATCACTGTCTCCCCCCTACTGGCCATCTCCACAGTTTTGGACCCCAGTTCCCTGTCTAGTTCCTCTACCTGGTTTGGTGGCCTGTACACTACTCCTATCCTAAGCTTTCTGCCTTTTGCAGATTGTACCTGTGCCAACAACACCTCTGTCCTCCCATCTGCCTCCTCCTCCAAAGTACAGGTTATCTCTTCCCTCACATACAGAGCCACTCCATTTCCTCTTCCCACTTCATGTTGCTCCTATAGTGTTTATACCTGGTATGAGTGGGTTGAATAAGGCCCTGTCCCATTTGTTATGCAGAAAGAGTTAAATGCAAGGATCTGTTCTGTCCTCTCCTTTTCTGTCTCTTGTCTGTCTGCGTAATAAGTTTTTCTTGTGAGACCTAGGATCTGATCACTCTGATGGTCTCACGATTCCACGCCTCCTGCTATCTCTCTTCCTTCACTTGCTATTTCTGACTTTTCTTCCTCCTTGCTTATCTGTGGTTGTAAAAATATATGTGAATCTGTATGTGAAACTGGGATCTCTTTGTTTGTCAATGTATATAATTGTATTGTTGAAATGATTACAAAAAAGCTGTTTGGAACTCAGGGTGTTAACCTTGAAATGCAGCATGAGCTCATTTGCAGAGCTGTCAAATGGAGATCAGTTCTGGGACATCAAGTTCTATTTGCAAGCCTGCTAAGGAAAGAAACTGACTAAGTTCTGATACCTTTTTGTAAGAAACGGGATGTCTCTTAACAAGCTTAGGTTGCAGAAAGTAACTGCCAGGTGAAGACTTCTTATAAAAAGAGCTGCACTTTTTTGTGTGAGAGAGAAACTGAAATTTAGAATTAGATACCTTCAGAGGAAGGAATTTGTTTTGTTTGAAGTGCTTACATTAAAAAAACATCCTGCAAACATTTTTTTTATTATTCTGTTGTTATTGAGAATAATAAAATGCTACTTGAAAATGTTACAACTGCTTCTGGTTTTGCTGTGCTTCCTGACCTATGCCTCAATGACACCTGGGGATAGAGAAGCCCCAGTCATGGTTCGGCATGGCCCATGTCTCTGATGCCTGCCATATTCACCTCTCCTTTGGCCATTAGTGATTGTAACTCAGTCATCTTATTACTCAGGCTCCTTACATTCAGAGACACTGCCTTCCACCATGACTCAAGTCCCTCTCCCCCTCGTTCTGCCTGGCCCCCGATCCCAATTCTTCCTGTGTAGTCCCATCCCTCTGGCTTTTATCTGAACCACAGTCTTCTGCTCTGATTCAGGAGGGAGGCCACTTATCCTATTCCACCAGGTGACTAAGGGTCTTGTGACCCCCTGCTGCCCCCACCTATTAGTTTAAATTAAGATCTTTACCAATATATTCCCCAAATATGGTTTTCAACACCCTAGTGCCCTCTTTACAAAGGGCCAGCTTATCTGGTGCATAAAGGTCCTTATTGTTCCATGTACCCTCAGCCTTCAACTAGCCCATAGACCTCCTCCCCAACACCATCCCCTGAGCCAGACATTAAATTCCTCAATCCTTTTTTACCTTGCAGTCCTAGCCCTCAGTACTGGTAGCACCTCCAAGAAAGCTACTGACCTCCCTCCCCTACTGCAGAGCTTCTCCACATCCCTGAACCTCTCCTGTACCACCCCTGCCTCACATTCAACCAGGTTATTCATTCTCAGGTGTACAATGATATGAGGTTCCACCATCCCCTCCCCTCCTGTATGCTGATCTATCTCTCCCCACTGTCATCCCTGGTATGCACTGCACCTTCCTGTGGTTTGCCGTAGCTCCCATGCCTCCCCGTCTAACTCCCTTAACTATAGAGTTCCCCAAAATCACCACCCTCCCCTCTCTAACTGTATCTTGGGCCCCTCCTCTTACCCCGTTGTCCCACCCTGCCTGTCCCCTCCTTCCCCTCCTGTCTGTCCTGAGATTCCCCCCAGTCCTCTGTACCTTGTTGCCTGATCCCTGTGCTGGCCTCCTGCCTTCCCACCATAGCTGCTTCTCCCCTTACCTGTCCACCTCCCTTGCACATCTCCCTGGCTGCCCCCACTCCCTGCTTGCCCTGTCACCCCTTCCCCTGCCATAGTCTACCCCCTTTCACTCCGCTCTATGGTCTTCACCACCACTACCCATACCTCCCTGCTTATGCACCCTCTCCTTCCCCAGAACTTCCCTTCACTGCCCCTAACCAGTGGGAGGAATCTGTTCTACACTGGTACCTCTGGGGCTGCTCCCACTGGGCCCTCCCTCCTTGCCCTGTCCATTCCTCTTGCTAGTGTCAACCTCCCCAGGCCTTCTCACCTGATTGGAGAGAGGGACCCAAGAAAATCTGCCTTAATTCACCTATCATTTCTTCATTTCCCCCCACTCTGACCCTACACCCAGCCTGGGCTACCCCTACACTGCCCCCACCCATCTCTATTCCCTGTGAGTACCACCTTTCTTCCCTCACCCCTCTAGGATACCCCCTCCACCAACACTCCTGTATCCTGCCTTAGTTGCCATAATTTTGCTCTTAGCTGACCTAAGCTCCTATGGACTAAACTCCCCCTACCTCCAAGAGAGTACTTACAAAAAACACTGCTTTACCCCCTGCTCCACATTCTGTTGTTGCAGTCCCTACTTACTGGGTACCTACGGAGCTCTTATAAGCCTGTGTAACTGTACCCTAAATAAGTATTACTATTACTATTGCCCCTTTAAAAATCCTTTCTGTGACCCTACCTCAGACAGAGAATCAGAGTGTTCTTCCACCAACTCTTATAACTCTGCATAGCTGTATCCTATATAGGGAATTGTTACTGCCCTTTAAAATCCCTTTCTGTGAGCTTACCCTAGCTAGGGTGTCACAGCATTCTCCCACCAACCCTTGACACAGGTCCTTCGCGCAGTATAGTACTCTACTTGAACCTGGAAGGGGATAGTTATAAAGCTGCAACCCCTAGTTTACCCTATCCATTGACCCTAGGTAGGAACTTAATATAACTAAACCTAGATGGGGATGGCGAAAAGCTGCAGCCCCTTGTTTGCTCTGTTAGCTGACCCTAGATAGAAACTAGCTACAGTCCCACGGAGTTTCTTGTCTGCCAACTCAAATATAAGCTGTTGCGTAGAACTTTCACTATTTGCCCTTCGCTAATGGGAATTTGAAGAGCTGATTATTCTTTGTGTATATGAGTTCAAGAGATGCTATTTTAAAGTTGTCTCCTGCTGTGCTTGCTGCTATTAATCTGTGCATGACTTTGCTTCAAATGTGATCCTCTGCTATTGGAATTCTAGAGCTGCTATTTTAAAGTCGTCTACTGCCGTGTCTGCTGTTATTTAACTGAGTATGACTTTGCTTCTTATTCGATCTGCTGCTATTGGGATCTGTGAATGAACTGCTGCTGTCGCTAACAGGATGAATGACTGAACTGTTGCTGTGGATTTTACAAGTTGTGCGCATACGTTAACCACCTTTTGAGTCCCTTATTACTCCTGCAGTCCTATTAGGACTCTTGAGTTGCCCTGGCAACTAACCACCTGCATAATTGCCCTCCTGCTCTGATCTTGCTGCTCACCACTCACCCGCCCCCCTGATTTGTAGTGCAGCCCATTCTGGTGGGGTTTGGGGATTTAAATGTATTCTTCCTCAGATGCGGTGGCATCTGTAGTGCCGGTTCGAGCAGCTCGAGCGGCGACATGTGGCTAAGTGTGTTAGAGTCTGAGGGATCTGTGGGGGTGTGGGCTACAGAATCAGGAATTGTCTCATTATAGTAGATTAAATAGGATTAGCTCACTATGAGAAATGTCTAGGCGTGCTGTCACAATATCATTTCAGTGTGATTTGTTGCTTAGATTGCTGTTATTGAATAATGAGTTTGTTGGTTATGCTGGTCATGTGAGGGGAGTGGAATCTGATTATATTATTGTCATCATTACTGTTAAGGAGGGACAACGTTATTCAAACAAGTGGTTTATTACTGATGCACAGAATTGCTGTGAGGGAGTGTTCATCTAGACTGCTGCCAGGATCACTGTTTTGTGTTCAAAGGTCTTGTTTTGTGATTTGTTTTAATCTTAAATTTGTAGTGTTAATGTACCTAATCTTATTATCTGGAGATATTGAGTCTAATCCTGGATCATCTGGCTCTCACACTGACCCTCACAGCAATTCATGGTGTTACTTACAGAGGTTTAAGATTATGCACTTAAATGTCTGGAGTTATTTGCCCAAGGTTTCTGAGGTGGAAGTTATCGCCCAAACGTATAAACCACACGTAATTGTTCTGGCAGAATCTTGGTTAAAACAGTCTACCCCTGGTAAAGTGTGTAATATCTCAGGTTATAATACTATTTGTGCAGATAGAGTGGGAAAGAAAAAGGGCAGGAGGTGTTAGTTTTGTATAAGAAAGGTCTTGAAATCTGCCTTTTGGGTATTAGTGTCATCACTAACTCAGATACTGACTGGTTGTTATTGAGGCTTATCTTGGGTGGTAAGAAATATGTTACCCTGGTCTGTTTGTATAATCCTCCTTCTAGTGGTATCCAGGGCCTATGGGAATGTTTGGATAATTGTTCTGCATATTCATCTTCGTCTGATTTTGTCTTGGTGGGTGATATAAATCTGAATTGGCTTCTTACCAATAGCCAGGGTTTGGATGTTTTATTACAAACTTATAGGTTGATGCAGCTGATTCAAGAACCTACTAGGTTAAATTTACAGACTGGGAACCATTCCATATTGGACTGGGTTATAACAAATAGGACAGACATTATTTCCTCAGTGGGGGTCCTTGCTGAATCACTAAGCGACCATCAAGCTGTTTACTGTGTCCTGAATTTTAAAAGGACTAAATGCATACCTAGGTTCATACAGTTTTGTAACTTCAGAAACTTTGATTGTGGTAAGCTAATTCAGCATCTTTCCTTAATAGATTGGTCTTTATTAGACTTAATTCCTTACCCAGACTGTGCAGTAGATTATTTTTGCAATCAGTTGTTATTGGTTCAAGAAATGTGTTTTCCGGTACGTAGGATTAAAGTGCGGGTCAATTTTAACAAGCATTTGTCACTGCCGAATGTTTGCTTGCTGGCATTGGCAGTGGTAGTGTAGAAGTTACAGAGCTGTGTAATAGGAATGGCAGTGAAGTATTGAACTGAAGCCAACCCCACCACCACCCTGCAGAGAGTGACAGGCATTGGGGTGTGGGTTTGGGTCGTCGGGCATAACGGCCACGCCATTTCAGCACACCCCACTCTGCAGAGACTGACAAGTGTCACGTGTTCCTTTGGGTCTTTGGCCCTTATGCGCACCCCATTTCATTAGGAAATACGGTGAGATGGGTGCGATATAGAGAATGGGGTGAAGTTTGGGGTGAAGAGTCAAGGCATACTTCGATGCCTCTCAGTGACTGCAGGGTGTGGAATGGTATGAGCATCACAGGCAAGAATCCCAAGTCACACCCCTGATTCCTGTCATTCTCTAGCTGGTTGGGCGATTTAGTTGAAAAGCCTAATACCTCAGGCATTCGTGGTATTTTCACTCCAAATTTTCAACATGTTTGTTTTGTGACCCCACCTCATGAACACGGGAATATCAGTTTGGTAGCTGAAAGCTGCTTATGCACAGTGACTACGGCATTTAGCACCACAGGTGCAAAATATTCGAACAGGATGTAAAAATGACAGCTGTACTCTTTCATGGGAGGTGTAAAATGGCTATGTTGCAAATGTGTAGTAAAAATATTTAAAAAATGGTGAAGTCACTGAAGATATAGAAACTGTGCAACGACACCCATAATATAATTAGGTTGGGGATTTTTATAGCAGATTGTCAACTCAGGCATTTTGGTGCCTCCGATCATGAACAGTATCACTGTGATTTTCTTTATCTGTGCCGAACAATGATTTCCCACAGCGACCACGCATCTCTGCACTGAAAGTGTGAAACACACTTCCGCCATGTTGTGAAAATGGCAGCTGTACTGTTCATAAGGAAGTGTGGAAAATGCCACTAGTGAAAATCTGACTGAAAATATTACAAAGTCATGAACTAACGAGGATGCGTGAAACTGCACAATGCTCACTTGTAACACAATCATTTTATGGACTTTTGTCACCAAATTTTCAACATAGCCATTTTAAGACCTCTGCTCATGAACAGTGAACTGTGATTTTCTTAATCTGTCCTAAACATTGCTTTCGCACACCAACAGCACCATTGTGCGCTACATGTGCGATAACACATTTTGGGTGACATATGAAAAATTGCAGCTGTACTGTTCATAGGAAGTTTAATAAATGGACATGTTGAAAATCTAGAGTGAAAATATTAAATTTGCAAACTTACGAGCATGCATAGGAACTGTGCAACGACGCCTCGTAAAAGTCATTTTAGGAATTTTTTCACCAAATTTTCAACATAGCCATTTTAAGACCTCTGCTCATGAACAGTGTCACTGTGGTTTTGTTAATGTGTCCCATACATTGAGTTTGCATAACGACTGCACCCTTGTGTGCTATATGGAAACACATTTTGGGCAGGATGTAAGAATGACAGCTGTACTGCCCATAAGGAGGTGTGGAAAATGGCAATGTTGAAAATCTGGAGTGGAAATATTGAAAATTTGCAAACCTATGAGCGCAGGTGGAACTGTGCACCCATACTCGTAAAACAGTCATTTTTAGGAATTTCTTTCATCAATTTTCAACATTGCCATTTTAAGATCTCTGCTCATGAACAGTGACACTGTGATTTTCTTAATGTGTCCCATACATCGAGTTCGCGACAACGACTGCGCCATTGTGCGCTACATGGGCGGAAACACGCTTTTGGGTGAGATGAAAATGACAGCTGTACTACTCATAAGAAGGTGGAAAATGGCAATATTGAAAATCTGGAGTGAAAATATTGAAATTTCGCGAACTTACGAGCTCTGCGAGGAACTGCACAACGACGCTGTTAAACAGTCTTTTTTGTTGACACTCAATTAACATGGTTTGGCTTCTTCCTCATGAATGATGTTACTGTCATGGCGGTGATTGTCTCAAGGGTGATTTCGCAGTCACTGCGCTAAATCACCCTTGCGCCCGAATAATGCCATGACAGTGATATCATTCATGAGAAGGGGTCCCAAACCCCATGTTGAAAATTTGTGCAAAAATTCCAAAATGGCTGAGATATGCACAAAGTTGAAACCCCCATCTAGCCCATTATACAGCTTACCGGCATTTCCTCAGTTTGGCGGTCGGCTTTGAAGAGTGCAGACGTGTTCCGGTCCACCGAAGATCATCGCGCCGAGTCCGGAGGTAAGTGGGGGTGGGGTGTGGGAGGCTGGGTGCACAGTGGTGGGTGCGGTTGTGGGGTTGGGAGACGACCGCTGGACCGCTTTTTGTCTTACAGGTAAAAAATAAAAAGACATTGTGGGATAGTTTGCCACGCTTGGGGTGGGCTCCAGCGTGGCACAAGGACCTTGGAGTAAGCTTAGCCGACGGGGATTGGGCACCACGGCAAAAAGGAGGAAAAACAAAAAAAACTCGCGGATTGCTCTTGCTACGCTGGGGTGGGCCTCATGGCACAAGGACTTTGGCGTTTCAGCCAACGGGGCTGGGGCACCCTGCTTTTGCAATGACTGATTGCCACGCTGGGGTGGGCTCCCAGCGGCACCAACTACTGGGAGACACGTAGCTCAGCCCACGGGATTGGGCACCGTCGGTTAAGTACACCGCGGCGGAGGCGCGCACGCCTGCGGCTGTGGGGAGCCGCGCATGAGCAGCTTCTTATCGCTGCTCACCTGCCGTAGCTCCCTTTCAATCAGAGGTTACTGCATTTTGAGCGGTCATAGACAGCTCCAAAATGCATTGGCTTACAGGCCGCGCCTACAGCACACTGCCTGAATTGGAGGAGGAGGTGACACACCTCCGAAATCTCCGATGATGGCACTATGTTTCTTGCACATGCGAGCAAGCAAACATAATAAATGGTATACAATGGACTTAAAAGAATGGATTAAGGCAAGGAATCTTGCATGGTCTCAATATAAACAGTTACCTTCCACTCTGTTATTAAATAGATATTGTTATTTGAGGAATAAAGTCAGTAATTTAGTAAGCTATGCTAAAATAGAGTACTTGAAAAAACAACTTAGTGATAATTCGGCTGAACCCCAAAATTTGGGGATTCTTTTAATTTTTTAACTAATCCCAGGGAGAAAACTAATATCAGTAATATCGAGACTCCAGAGGGCATAGTTTCTGACCCAGAAGTGATAGCTGAATTGCTTAATGTCAAATTTTCAGATCTTTCTAGTTAGGAAGTGATCCTGCCTAAGCCATCCACCAGCACAATTGATATTGAAGGTGATCGGGGCACTAGGCACTTTTTTTATTTCTATAGGGTTACAAAACTTGAAATTCTTAAGTTACTATGTACCCTCCGTAATAAATTCAGCAACTGTGGTCAGGGGCTTGATGGTCAATTTCTTAAGCTAATAGCCCCCAAAATTGCAGTTCCACTCTGTTCTGTTTTTAATTTATGTTTAATTTCTGGCCTCTTTCTTCAGCTTGGAAAGTGGTGAAAGTAGTTCCTATTTCAAAACAATCGCAAGCTGTCAGTCTTGATGATTTCAGGCTGATATCTATTCTTAACCCTTTAAGTAAGTTCCTTGAAAAGATTGTTTCCACCCAAATATCAGATTACCTGAAATCATATGGCGTGTTAAGCCCTGAACAACATGGCTTTAAAAAAGGCCATGGCACAGAGACTGCCTTGGTCAGGTTCACAAATGCTGTGTTCTTCAGGGCCTTGATAAGGGTCTTTTAACTGAGGCAGTCTTCATGGACCTGACCAAGGCATTCGATCGTATAAATCACTCTTTACTGTGCCTAAAACCCAGACATTTAGGATTATCAGATAAAGTTGTAGTCTGGTGTAACCCCCCTGCAAATGGGGGTTCCCAAAAGACTTCCAGGAGCTTGCTTGAATGCTCCAAGCCTGAATGGTGTTTGGCGTCTAAGCCATTTATCAGTGAGTGTTTTTAGAACCTCTGGTACTGTCTCTTTAAGAGCTGTCTGCTTGCAGACATAATTAGTTTGTATGGGGACTGTGTGTTTCTTTGATTGAGTACCACTCAAGCTGCTGCCAATTCACCCCATTTTTGCAGTCACTAGGAGTGCAAAGGGAACCTGTCTGAAAGATGTAACTGATTGCCAGAAATCATTTACAGTAATAATAAAATTACAGTTTGTCTAACCTGCTTTCTTGCAGTCAGAACTGTCTGCCTAGTTCCCCATTCTGGTTTTGAACTGCTGAACTGGACCAATCAGTGTGGGGTAAACTAGCTCTAAAATGATGCCTTGACGAATCAGAACTTGGGACTCATAATCTGAGCCAGCCACAAGAGGATTGTATGGGCAGTGACTTGGGAGATGTAGTTTAGACTTCGTGCCTTTTGGACCAACAGCAGCAGTCTATTGTGAGTGACAGCCAATCCAGTCAAGAACTGGGAGGAACTAAAAGGAAGTGCCCGGTTTTTGTCTGTTGGGAGTTTCAGTTTGAGATCTGAAAGTGAAGGGAAAGAAACCCTGTGCTCCTTCAGTGCACAGTTTCAGTCAAAAACGGTGCAAGGCCCAGAGTTCCGTCTACAACTTGTGTAACTGCTTGTTAGGACTGAATCCGTCCTGTGAAAAGAATCAAAGGATCTCTGAAGAGTAGAAACCAGGCTCACCCTGTAGAAGACTGAAGAAATTGTTGAATTACACTCGGTCTGTCAGGAACTGAATCTGCTGTGTGTTCTCCTGGTTATTGTGCAGTAATTGCGATTGGGATACAGATGCAGCCTGCCTGGTATAGTGCTTCTTTTTTACCATATAAATGTGTGAGGAGTCTCTTGAGATCAAAAGTAGCCCTGCTGACATTGAAGGACCATATCTTCTTTGAGGTCGTGAGTACTAATTCGGGTCGCTCCCTGTTGAATTGCCACATTAAATCCAAATGGAATTACTGTACTGCTGACTGTTTAATTTTCCTTTTCTGTGTGAAAGGGCCCCTACCAGCTGCCATCGGTTTGGACTAGCTACTAGGGCCTGGGTACCCAGGGACAGTAACTGGTAGGGATAGGCCTGCACAGAGCCATAGGTAGATAGTAAAGTGATAAGCTAATTAACCTGATTTCCCCCTGTCCTTGTTATATCCCCCTAAATAAATCAGAGCTGTTTGTTTCAACAAAGTTATACTGCCTGAGGTATTTGTCTATGTTAAAGTACTGTACTGTGATTGTTGCACTGTATCTTATTTTACAGGATGTCCCGGTGCCTGAACCAGCCTTTGGGGTAAGTGTATACTGTGAAGGTAATTCTGCTATATTGTGTGGGCCACTAGTGGAAGAAAGGGGTTGCAGTGTCCCAGAGGGCTGTGACCAAGTAAGTTTAACTATTGCAACCCTGACCTCTGGGTGGAGGCACCCGCCATTGGATCCAGGCCCTCAACCTGTTAGTGGCAAATCAGGCAGGGGTAGTAGCCCTGGATAGCGCCATCTAGGGGTTACACTGGTATAGAAATTACATATCTGATAGGTCTCCAGGTCGTTACCTTGGGGTCTGTGGTTTCCTCTGTTAAATCTTATCAATTTAGGGGTTCCTCAAGGGTCAATATTGGGCCCATTATTATTTTCATTGTCCATTGATGCACTTCCCTTTATTTTTAAATCAAGTAAGTGTTTATTATATGCTGATGATCTCGTTATTTTTTCACAAGCTAAAACTGCTTTCCAGATTAGTTCTTTGCTTGAACCGGAATTTCAAAATGCATGTAGTTGGTTTTCTACTAATCGTTTGACACTGAGGGTGGGATATTCAAAAGGGTTGCACCATGCGCAACCCACTGATGCGCCAGGTGCAATATTCAAAGGGAAGTCGTGGCACAAATCCCGATGCACATCAGTAATGTATGCGGCGCAAGTGGGGCGTGCCCATGCATAATTCGTGACATCCCGATATTCAGCCCGGATGTGCAGAGCAGATGCAGGCGCAACCCCACATGCACCGCAACAGTTGAGCCAAAAACAGGAGCAACAGCTGGCCACCCACAGGTGAGCTGCCATATTGCAGGGTGCAACATGGCAGCTGCCAGCTGTGGGTGGCCACCGAGCTCCTGCGGCATCGTCCATCGTGGTAGCACCCCCCCCATGCCCGATCACGGGCATAAGTATTGAGTTAGAAATCTCCAATAACCCTGGTGGTCCAGTGGACCGCTTCCAGCTCGATCGTGGGTATAAGTATTAAATCACAATGTCCAATATCGCTGGTGGTCCAGTGGACCGCTTCCAGCCCGATCGCGGGCGTAAGTATTAAATCACAACGTCCAATATCCCTGGTGGTCCAGTGGACCGCTTCCAGCCTGATCACGGGCATAGGTATTAAATCACAACGTCCAATATCCCTGGTGGTCCAGTGGACCGCTTCCAGCCCGATCAGCGGGCATATGTATTAAAACATCGAAGCCATCCTGGTGGTCTGCGGTACCCCCTCCCACCCCACTGGGCCGCCACCCGCTCCCCCGGTCAGCAGCGGGCAGCCACCCGCCGACTGGCTGTGTACAGTGCAGCTGTATGCCCATTGTTCCACAGCTTGGGCCAATGGGCATGCAGACCCGTACTGTACTACACAGTGCGTCGATGTGAATGGATCCATTCACATATTAGACTGTGTAGAACGGGTATAAGCTGGCATGCCCATTGTCCCATGCTGTGACCAATGGGCATACAGCCATACTGTACTGGCCGGGCGGGTGGCTTGCGGTGGTGCCGCCCCACCACTGACCGGGGAGCGGGTGGTGGGACTGAGTGGGCGGGTTGGGAGGGGGGTCTGGGTACCGCTAGACCATCAGGGAGTGCTTTAATTATTACAGCCCGTGGTTGGGCATGGAGAGAGGTCCACTGGACCACCAGGGAGGGTAAATGTGTTGACAGCCCGCGATTGGGCATGGTGAGAGGTCCACTGGACCACCGGGGAGGTTACATGTATTTACAGCCTGCGATCGGGCAAGAGGTTAGGTCCACTGGACCACCAGGGTGTTAAATACTATTTACGGCCCGCGATCGGGTGTTGGAGTGTGTTGCCGGTGGGGGCAGGGGGCGTCAGTCCCTGACAGCTGCTGCCTGGCAGGGCGCCAAGCGCAAGTCGCCGGGGATCAGTGCACCTGCATGCAAATGGGGCCATAATGACATGCAAATGGCCCTATTTGCACCTTGCATACATTATGGCCCCATTTGCATGTCCACTGCCGAATATCGGGCGCGGTTGATGTGCCTAGCGAACAGCACTTGCGCTAGTGCATCCCCTGCTCCCTCTCTGGCCACTTGGCGCTTGGTGCAGTGCCACTGTGCCATGCGCTATGTGGTGGTGGTACGAGCGATTCAACGGTGCTGAGCCATGGCGCAGCACCGTTGAATATCACCCTGTCAGCAACCTGGCACACCCCAGTTGCGCTGTGCCCAGGCTTGCGCCACAGCCAAGCGCAGTCTGAATATCCCACCCTCAGTGTCAAGAAAACTAAATCTATGATTTTTGGCACTTCACACTCTTTAAAAAATAATTCTACTCTTCTGGTTCACGATGATTGGGGTGCAGTAATTGAATGTGTCCAGGAATTTAAATATCTGGATGTTGTTTTGGATTCTGGCTTGAACTTTTCCCTTCAGATCAAAGCAGTCTGTAAAAAGGTCAATCAAAAGTTAGGATTGTTATATAAGTTTAAGAAATACTTCCCTGCTGACAGCTGTAGAGCAATTGCAGTTGGGACATTACTCCCACGCTTGGATTATTTTGCTAGTCTTTATTATAGGCTATTAGATAAAGAAATCAAAACATTGTCAGTCACTTATAATAACATTTGTCGCTTTGTATTGAACTCTTCTTATTGTCTTAATTATTGTCAACTTTATGCTAATTTGGGTTGGTTGTCTCCTTCTTTTAAAATCACGTATTTCTTTGGCTGTCAGGTTTTTAAATCTGTTTTCTTGAATACTGCTTATCCACTAAGGGACTTGGTTGATATTATCACTCCGATTAGTTGCCTGCGTTCATCTAATACTGTTTTTCTTCAAACTATTCAACATCATTTCAAGACTGGTTCCCGGTCATTTTCAGTTGCTGCACCCATGTTTTGGAATTCATTACCTGTAGATCTCCACTCCTCTAGTTTAATGTTGCAGTTCAAACAAAAGTTCAAGTTGTACTTGCTATCTTTAGATGTTTGTAATTGTGTTGTTTAATTGCTTCGCATAATATTGTTCTGTGTTATTATTGTATTGTCATTGTTTTGTCTTATATATTGGGTTGAACCTGAAAATGGACTGGTTCCAGTGTTTTCATCTGGTTAACAAAATTTTAAGTAAAAAATAAAAATAAATATAGGGACTACCTGTAACTCCTCAGCTGAACCTAGATGGGGGTGACTATAAATCTGCAACCTCTTGTTTGCTCTTTTAATTATACCTAGGTAGGGACTAGCTGCCCCCTAAGCAGTAGCTGTCTATTTACCCTATGCCACACCTTACCTTAGTTACCTACCATTGAGCAGCGTGGCCTGTGGTCCTCCCTGCAGATGTCCTATTGATGCCCCTAGATGTCACTTAGGTATATACCACATTCCTGCTTCATGGCACTCACACTTTGGGGTCACTCATGCAAGTGGTCGCTAGGTTTTGTTTGTATTATATAGGAGCTATAGCCTTCCTATTGGAGGTCTGCAACCTCCTAGCCCACTGATCCCACCAATTCTGCTGGCTGAGCCAGATCTGCACCTTACCACTGCTGGCGACCTGCCTCCTCCCATCCCTCATACTTACACAATCACAGCATTGCACTTATTATTTAAATAGAATTGGTATTCTCACTGGATTCCCCCAAACCCTCCACTTATCCAATTGATCCTGCTTTGACTGCATGCCTCACGTGCTCGGTAGTGAGAATCATAAGAAGGAACAGACTACAGAAATGCAGCTTTTATGCTAAAAAAAACCTGCAGCCTCCCTATTGGAGGTCTGCAGCCAAGTGGCCGATTGGGCCCAACAGCCCCATCAGCTGGTCAGGCTATGCATGCTCCCTCAAGCCTCCCACGCATACCTCTCAACTTCCTGCCTCATAAATCAGGGACAAGGCTTAAAAAAATCAGGGACAAAGGACAACAATCAGGGACACATCTTCAAAATTGATAATATCCACTCAGAAAGCTGGTAGAATAAAGGGCATAGTATAAAATGCATTTTTAAAGGAAGAACAAGTCTCTAACTTTAATGTTTGACATTATTTTGTGCTTACAACCCCCACTGTTTAGTCATGGAAACACAATTTTTAGGAGGGACAGAGCAAAATTTTGAGGCAAAATCAGGGACGTCCCTGAAAATCAGGGACAGTTGAGAGGTATGCTCCCACGGCTGGCGACCTCCCTTCTCCTATCCCCCACAGTTACACAATCACAGCACTGCACTCATTTTTAAATAGAATCGGTGATTTCACAGGATTCCCCCCAAACCTCCACTTTTCTGGTTGATCCTGATCTGATTGTGTTCCTCACTTGCTCGGTGACGAGAATCGTAAGATGAGAGGATAGAGCAGTTATAGTCATCAGTTATAGTCACCCTCATGCATTGTAGATGGAAAAGCTGAGCTGTTATAGTCACCCTTTTACACTGTAGACAGAGGAGCTGAGCTGTTATTTACTAATTTTATTAATTGTGTTTAAGAGTTTCACCAGGAAAAACATACTAAGTTAGCAGTCCTTTTCTAGATGTGTCTTGGGGAAAGGCGATGTGGAGAGTGCAATACCTGTAATAAGTTACATCAGTAATGTTACAACTATAAAACTAATAATAATTGTAAAAAGTATGCAGTAGCCAATTGAGAAGAAGCACAGAGTAAGCAGTGCAAAACATATCATATTGCTAGCATATCAGTAGGAAGAGTTCTGCAAAGTGCAATTGGCAGCAAGATGAGCAAGGGAAGGGAGACTGCAAGTACAGCGGGAGCTAGTCAAAAGGAAAATTGGACCAGTAAACCAGGGCAATAGAGGGAGGGAGGGAGTGTATGGAGGTGGGAGCAATGGGATTAGCCTAGAATTAGCGGCAGTCACAGAAGTGAGTAGTGATGTCACAAAGGAAGGATTTTAGTGATAGGAAGGAGGAAGCATTGCAAAGAGTAACAGGGATGGTGCTTCAAAGTGTGGGGAACCAGAAGGAGAAAGCAGCTTGGCCAACAGAGAATTTTATGGTAGGGGGAGTGAGAGAATGGGTGTCAGAGCTACGAAGGGAGTAGGAGGTGGAAGGAGGGGAGGAGATGAGGGAGGAAAGGTGGGGGGTGGGCAGCCAGCCAGAATTTGGAGACAAAGGTGGCACAATGATTGAGGTACCTGGCATCAAGGGAGGCCAAGGAAAGGGAGGAGGAAGGGAGGAATACAGGAAGCAGTTGTGGGTTCTGGGGAGGCAATCTAGGGAAAAGCAACAGAAGGAGTGAAAGAGAGGATCCAGCCTGGCAAAAGTGGACTTGGGAGCACCGTTATATACAATGTCACTGTAATCGAAGATAGATAGGATCATCTTCATGACAGTCTCTCTACGAGCAGGAAGTGGGATACCTGCTCTGTTCCTGTAAAGTTACCCACATTTAGGGTGCAGTTTCTTGTGGATGGTATTCAGATGAGTAGTAGTCAAGATCCCTACTTTTCTGCCGCATATTTCGACCAAGTTCTGTGGCAAGACTGCCATTTGCCGCAGAACTTCTGCAGCGATGGTTTGTAATTTCTGCTGAAGTTCTGCAGCACTAACAGACTACCACATCACAGTGTCAGCTTGTCATCCTGACTTCACTTCCATGACAATGGTTATAGCAGTCAGGGTGGGGGAAAGCACAGTAACACTAGTTCAAAAAATAACAGACTTATAGAAATAATTTTATGCTTCAAAAACAAAAAAATATCTATCCCTTAAGGTCCTAGCCTATTGCATAAATGAAATATGCAGAGGGAGCTTATGTGATAAATAAGGTATTTCTATACTCATGCTATCTATACCACTCATGAGGTCCCCACTGTGTATCACTTCTATATTCATATGCAGTTTATAACATACATACAAATGTGTGTGTGTGTATAGCAGAGAGAGATACTGTGTGTGTGTGCGTGTGTGTATATATAGATATAATATATATATATATAATATATATATATATATATTAGTTTCATACAGGTCCCTTTGGAAATGGAATAAACAGAATAAAGGAGATATTGCAAAACTCATTTTTCATGCCAACCTGCTTCCCCTGACACACTTCGTAACACCATCAGGCCATGACATGCACATGAACCCATTGTAAGATAAAGTTCTCCAGACCATCACAGTGTATCCCCCGTGTGACAGAGCACTGCACCATACCTTTCCAGGTTCAGAGCAGTGATGTGCTCCCCCAATCCTTGTGCTGCCCAGCCAGCTCCCAGAGCCCATTTCTGAACCTGAGTTGCCGGCATGGGAACTCAACATGCTACGCTCTGGCCCAACAGCTAGCTCTGCACACAACATTTCTCAATAACTTTTAGGTGATTCTGTCAACCAATGACAATATGTAATCAATAACCCTGGCAAAAATGTGTACAGTGCAATTATTTATTTAACAGGTCTGTTCGTTCAACAGGTCTACACATTATTATATTCCACTTTTCTGGGTATAATTACTTTACTTTTCTTAAAAATGACAGGTTAATTCATTTTATTAGTTATTCATTTCAGATGGCATGTCTATACCTTAAAGGCTAAAATAAGTTTGTACAAAGTAAGGTATGGACTTAACAAGTCTATGCTATTATCAAGGTTTTGTTTAAGTTTATCCTACTGTAATAACGTAAGACTGAAAATTGTATTAGGCTGTAGTGCGGTTGAGCAAATATCACTGTGCCTGATGTGCTGCGCCACCACCTCTGGCAGTGGGAGCTGTGGTAGATAAGTGACTATTCATTTCTGTGGCAGAATGCAGCCATTTCATTAGCTAATGTATGATGTTCTAGCATTAACAACATCACATTCTCAGCATAGAGGGGTTTTGGATATAAAAGATGGGAAGGGAACCAAGTTCTATGGATAAATGGAAATATTAATAAAGAATCACCAAGAACAGTGAATTCTGTGGCAGGTTGCAAGTTCTGTGCAAAATTCTGCGGCCGCAGAATTCTAGGGGCCTTGGTAGTAGTAGTACTGTAGTTTATTTCATTTGTTCATAACATTTTCCATGAATGTGGTTAACCCAGTTGAGCTGGAAGTCATTTCCAATGGGGTTCAAACATTATAAAATAAAATATACAAGGTTACATATCAACTAGTAAAAACATAGCAGTAACATTTAATTATAACACAAATACAAAATGCAAATTAAAATTAAAATAGGAAATACAATTAACAAACTACAATATGCAATATATTGTACAGGTCCCTAAAACTATACACATATTAGAAATGTACCATTATTATTCTATTATATCAGTTAGTGTATCAATTATCACCCATTGCAGTACCAAGTAGAGAAGTCCAGATGACAATCCAACCATACCCCGAGATATTTAAAGGAGAAGACATCCTCATTCAGAACACCACCATGGGTCTGAAAGTACATGGCAGGGGAGAGCCTGACAAGTGTCTGTTTAGTGCCAAAGGTCATAGAGACCATTTTTTGGCATTGAGGGACAGCTGCTTTGCCCCAAACCAGTGCTGGATGTTGTTGCAAGCCATTTGGAGATGGGTCATGAGTTAGAGCCAGAGGAACTAGAGGCATAGAGAATGGTGTTATTTGCATACATATGAATGGTTGCAGAGGAGCAGAGGAGGGAAGTTTGTTTAGGAAAATGGAGACTAATATGGGTCCAAGGATGGATCCTTGGGGAACGTCAGAGCAGATGAGAGGAGAGGAGATGGCGTCACCAATACAGACAATTTGTGTCCTACCCTCAAGGTACGAGGGAAACCACTCGGCAAAGAAGGAGAAGAGCCCAGCCGCTTTTAGCTTGCCCAAGAGGAGGGGGTGGGCAACATTGCTGAAGGCTTTGACCAGGTCGATGAAGATGGCAGAGGTAACCAGCCCCTAGTGCATGCCAGAAATGATGGAGTCAGTGTGCCTAAGGAAGGAGTTGGTGGTGGCTTGGGATTTCCTGAAGCCAGACTGGAAGGGAGTAAAGAAGGAGTAATCATGAAGGAAAGAGAAGATTTTGGAAAGGATCAGGTGTTCCTTAAGTTTAACCAGGGAGGGAAGGAAGGAGATGGGATGGTAGTTGCTAGGGAGGGAGGGGTCTCCCCTTTTTTTGGGAAGGGGGATGACAGTGGCCTGCTTCCACAGATCAAGGACTGAAATAAGTGACAAGGAGTGATTGAGAAGGTGGGTGATGGGAAGGGCAGTGGCAATGGTGGAGGGAGAGACAGGAGTTTGGGATCAAGGCCATCGGTGCTGCTTCCTTTGTGTGTGTTGAGAGAAAGGAGGACCTTGAAGGTTGTAGAGGGAGTGGAAGGGAAGTAGGAGAAAGGATGGTATGGGGGGAGGAGTGAGTTGGAACAGAAGGGATGGGGTTTTGTGGAGGTAAGGAGGGAGAGGGCACAGATTGTGAAAAAGGAGTTGAAAGATGAGGTGACTGCAGCTAGATTGGAGAGGGGTAGTCTCCCACCTTGAGGTCGAGGGGAGAGGCTGGGAGGGTGAGGAGGAAAAGGCATAGATGAACTTCTAGAACAAGGTCTGTTATAGTTGCTTTTATATGTTATAGACTAGCATGTCCATATGGAATTATTGCAAGACCATGTATTGGGTCTCCAGACATAGCTGTGTATATGTGATGAACTGCTGCAGCTTAAGTAAAGCTGGACATGTGCTGCACTATTGTTTTCAGTGTCATTTGTTTGTGCCTCATAATGGCAACATTCATCTCCACAATCTTAGACCTGGTACTCTTAAATGGGGATGGAGAGAGGATCTCTGATCTTGAAGTGGGTAGCCATCTGGGAACAAGCGACCACCAAACAGTGTGGTTCACGATAAACTTAGCTGTAGAGTCAAGCCACACAAAAGTGACGGTACTGGACTTCAGGAGGGATGATTTTGTCAAAATGGGAGAGTGCCTCAGAAAAGCACTAGCAAACAGGCAAGAAGGTGGGGTGGAGCAACAATGGGGAAACATCAAAACTGCCATCACAGAGGCAACAAGCCTTTGTGTGAAGCAAATAAACAAATCAAAACAAAAGGAAAAAACACTATGGTTCTCAAAAGAAGTGGCGGGGAAGGTAAGGGAGAAAAAGATAGCATTAAGGAAGTATAAGGAAACACAGAAGGAGCAGGACAGAGAACTGTACCAGTTAAAGCAGAAGGAAGTGGGGAAGGCAGTCAGAATAACAAAGGCCCAAACCGAGGAAAAGATAGCCAACTTGGTTAAGAAGGGGGATAAAACCTTTTATAGGTACATTAGGAAGCATAGAAAAACGAAGGCAGGGATACTGAGGCTGAATAAAGAGGAAGGTGGTTGTGCAGAGAGCGACAGTGAAAAAGCAGGGATACTGAACAAATATTTCTGCTCAGTATTCACAATGGAAAAGCAGGGGGAGATACCTAATTCAGTCAATAGAAGCACTCTGGATAGGGGGTTGATATTAGTCCTTTCACAGAAGAAAGGGTTCTGAAAGAACTCTTAAAACCGAAGGTGGATAAAACAATGGGGCCTGATGGAATTCACCCCAGAATTCTAAAAGAACTGAAGGAAGAACTAGTAACACCACTGACTACCCTTTTTAATAAATCATGGGAGGATGGTGTGGTACCTGAGGACTGGAGAAGGGCGGATGTGATTCCCCTTCACAAAAGTAGGAGCAAGACAGAGGCAGGAAACTACAGACCTGTCAGTTTGACTTCAGTGGTAGGGAAAATGATGGAATCATTTCTGAAGGAAAGAATTTTTGAGTACCTAGAGGCTAGTGGGGCACAGGACCCAAGGCAGCATGGATTCACAGCGGGAATGTCATGTCAGACAAATCTAATTGATTTCTTTGACTGGGTGACCAAAGTAGTAGACCAGGGAGGGGCTGTGGACATGGCTTACCTAGACTTTAGCAAGGCATTTGACACAGTCCTGCACAAAAGATTAATAAACATATTAGCCAGCCTGGGAGTGGGTCCCAGGGTGGTAGCCTGGGTAAAACACTGGCTGGACAACAGGACACAGCGGGTAGTAGTAAATGGAGTCCACAGTGAAGAAAGGAGGGTTACTAGTGGGATACTGCAGGGTTCAGTACTGGGGCCGGTCCTTTTTAATGTCTTTATAAGTGACATTGTAGAGGACTGAAGGGAAAGTATGTCTCTTTGCAGATAACACAAAGATCAGCAACAGGGTTGATAGCAAGGTGGGGGTGGAAAGGATGAAAAGGACTTGGCAAGGTTGGAGGAATGGTCAAATGTATGGCAGCCAAGATTCAACGTAAAGAAGTGCAAAGTAATGCACCTGGGAAACAAAACCCAGGGCAAGAGTACTCAATTGGGGGATACTGACAACAACAAAAATGGAAAGGGACCATGGGATAGTCATATCAGATTACCTAAAGGTGGGCAAGCAATATGAGAAGGCAGTAAGGAGAGCTGGGGGGATACTGGGATGCATAGGGAGTGGCATCACCAGTAGAAAACAGGAAGTTGTTGGCCCTCTGTACAGACAGTTGGTAAGACCACATCTGGAGTACTGTGTACAGTTCTGGAGATCCCGTCTCTGCAAAGACATAGACAGGGTGGAGGCTGTCCAGAGGAGGGCAACCAAAATGGTGCAGGGTCTGCACCAGAAGAAATATGAAGAAAGACTAAAGGAGCTTAAGATGTATAGCCTCAATGAAAGGAGGCTGAGGAGGGACATGATAGAAACTTTCAAATACCTCAAGGGAATCAACAAAGTCCAAGAGGGTAGCATCTTTCAGAAAAAGAGATGTGCAAGAACAAGGGGGCACAATTTGAAGATGGGGGAATGGCTCAGAGGTAAGGTGAGGAAGTATTTCTTCACAGAGAGGGTTGTGGATGCATGGAACAGCCTTCCTGAGGAGGTCATAGAGTCAAAAACAGTGGAGGAATTCAAGAATGCATGGGACAGGCATAAAGCAATTCTAGTGGGGGATAAGAGGAAGTAGGCTGTTGGTTAACTAGGATCTGCAGCTTATCCGTTAGGTAGGGAAATGGGCAGACTAGGTAGGCCAAGCGGTCCTTATCTACCATCAAATTCTATGTTTCTATGTTTCTATTTGAAGTCAGGATCCTGGAAATAAATACAAATGTTCGCTGTTTGGCATCACTCAAGGCATCATCCAAGGACTAATATGGTGATCATCTGCCTGTGGATGCTCTCATCAGGGCAGTCTGGGACCAGTAGGTCACAGGTGAAGGAGTTACATATAGTTCTACTACTTGTATTCACTCCTCATCCACAAAACCCACCTAGTCTTCCCTGTCAAGGCTTGCTTTCGGTACATTTACAGCATGTAGATTTGAGAGCGGTTAGAGCAGAAGGACCACTGGATTAGGTGGAAGGAGGAGTCAAGCGTGAAGAGGGTTTTTGGTGACAGAACATGCTCACTGGAAGACTGTGTCAGTGTGAACTGAATGCTGGGAATAAAGCTCTAGTTACAGGTAAGTAAACTATTAATTTGGCCTATGTAAAAATAAGCAGAATGGTCTAGCAACCTAATGGTGAGCACGCATGCTTACTGTGCAGCCGGCACAGGTTTGAGTCTCGATCCCAGACTCCCAGTCAATAGCGAGACACTGATTGACGTCCCTTGGGGATGCACAAGTTCTGTGGGAGACAGGGAGCTGGCTGCTAATGTGCATTTATTCCTGCTGATGTGGGAAGAAGTGAGGTGCACTTGCAATGTCACTCTGGGTTCTCACCCTCACATATCTGGAATGTGGTGCTGATGCACATGTACTGTAGCTAGCTCCCCCCATAGCAGCTGGATTGAGGACAGTGTAGGGAGGCCTGGTATAAGCCTGAACCCAAACAAGATACTTCTGTCTAAATGCAAAAATTGTCCCCTATCATGGTACTCTGCCATGAGTCCTGTGGTGCTACAGTATGAAAGGACAGGCAAGGGCAGGGGAGAAACACCACCTTCGTCAGCGCAAGTCTGCTGGATTGCGTACAAAGAATAGCAACTAAGAAGAGGAACCTGGAGAACAAGGAAGAGAAGGGATAAAATGAAGTGGCAAGAGGGAGGGGAAAGGATAAGGGGAAAAATGGAAAGCAAAAGTTGAACAGAAAAGGCCAGGTGAGGCAGAAAAGACTGGTAAGGTGGAGAACTGCACAGTACATGCACTGTCAAAGCAACCCATACTGCTGTAGCCATAACAGGTACTAGCAGGACTCTGCCATCAGTCTTACAGCTTGGCTGGTTTGGCTCAGTGTAGCTACATGTGCCGTTGCAGACTACTGGTGGAAGGAAAGAGTTAAAAAAAGAAGCCCAAATCATTTTTTTATTTTATTTGAATATAGGAAATTTTGACAAATGTGAACTTTCCGTATATGATTTGCATCATAGCTTTTATTTCAGAGAAGGTTCATACAGCACATATTCTTCAGTAAAAATATGATAATTATTAATTATAAGTCTACAGAGCAGCAGCACACCTTTTTTTCTCTCTGCTTGACAGGTTGCATATTGTGTATTGATCTGCAGGATTCTATTATTTGTAAAGCTGAAATATTCTTACACTTCCCTCTATTTACAAAGAATAATAAATACACTGTTGTTGCCCCTGGGATTAAACAGATTTTTTTCATGCACAGATAAGAGCCTGCTGTCAGATTTGTTTTTTTGATGGCGGGCATTTGTATGTAGCATGTTCACTGTGGGTTAATGAGGAAAATTCGATTGCCACAAAATGACCCTAAATTTTTATTACACCATAGAAAAGCAGCAACATAGTTTATTATTCGTGCTTCTTGCTACCATCAGTCCAGAAATTGCCTTCCAATTTATTGTAATAACATTTTTTTTTGCATTTATCCACAGTGTATTAATTTAAACATAGTAATAGGGTTGCAGATTGGCAAAGCACTGGGAGTAGAGCAGCTAAGCTGAGGAAATAAACTTTACTTTGTCATTGAATGCAAAGTAGGTCAAAGTATCACTGACACAACACAAAGGGCAGTCAGAATGACTTGATTGATCCCAGTGAAGTGGTATGTTTCAACATTATTTTTAAACAATAAAAATAAAAGTTTTCCTTGTTACAATTGCAGCTGTGCAGTAAAAATTTAACAAAGCCATTTTATATTTCCTGCAGTCTTTAAATTAACTTTAACTCACAGCAAAGGTTACTGTTTTTTTTTTTTAATTCCCATCCTAGGAGGTTACAGGAAGTTGTGTCACGGTTTTGTGGCAGGATTGGACAAATGAGTTTGGTAGAATTCAGAAAGTTGCTCTCAGCTTTTTATGTTTGCACACAAGAAACATATTGAGATAGTAGAGCATTGCAGAGGTGTGGCAGTGTTGTGGCCAATGCAGCGGATACTTTAATGGGCGCGTCCCTCAGACACCAATTAATGCTGAAGCTGCCGATGATGGCAGTTTCAGAGAGAGAGCGCCGCACTTGAAAGAAATCTTCCACTGCAATCTGGGGCAGTTTCATCATTGAAGTGGCAGCTCCCCCCTCCTTCCCAACTAGGCACGCAGTAGGACAACAAATTTAAATGTTAGCTCCCTCCCCGCACCCTCCATTCCCCGTCACACCGGCATATAATGAAACCCTCCCACTCCCTCCCACTGTTGCTGCCCACACCACAACCTCTATTCCTGCACCGCATAAACCCCCCCACTGCTGCTGCCCGCCTGCCCCTCCATTCTCTGTGGCGCCAGCATAAAACCCTCCCAGTGCTGCTGCCTGCCCCCGCACCCTCTGTTCTCCATCCCCTGCTGACATTGGAGTGTTCAGTCCCCATGTTAGAATGTATCCCCCCCCACATTAATGTGGCACACTGGGAGTCCACCCCATTGTGCCTTAAAAATACTTCTTTGATGTTTCTGACACCGGGATGCCCACTCCCAGTGTCAGATGCGCACCCCCCGCATGCTGCTATGTTCTCAGCTGACCTCGGGGTTCCCAATCCCCGGGTCACCATTGATTCCCCCCACCCCAGTACTCTGGCACACTGGGAGCCCACCCCAGTGTGCTGAAATCCATTTGGTACTATTTACCTGTAAAAAGAAAACAGGCTCTCAAGTCTTTTTTTAACCGGGAAAAAAAAAAACGGTCCCTCATCATCACGCGATGAGCTTGGTCGACTAAGACGCCCTCGCGCTGCTCCCCGGCTCAGTTTTAAAATACCCTCGTAGCACTGCAAACTTAATCTAACCTTACAGAAGGGGCTCTTCAGATCTGTTAAGGTGTCCGGTCGTGGGTTTGGCAAGTAACGATTCGCGATCTATTAATTAGTGCTTGACTCACGGCGAGCGGCCGACGGCAAACCAGAACCGCGGCTCTAGAGTGAAATGGACCCGGATATGGCTGAATCTTTGGCTGGAAGGCCCCCAGCCTCCAAGCGGCCCAAATCGCAGCTCTCAACTCCAGGAGAGCAGGAAGAAACTGAAAACATTGAAGGAGATGCTAACCCAAATGGAGGAGATATCCAGGAAATAAAGCAGCTCTTAAAGGGCTAATTATAGACTTTGCTGAAGTGAAGCTCAAGCTGCAAATGCTAGCTCAGAGGATGGCGATGCAGAAGCCGACTGGCATCCCAAGAAAGGAAACTCTCCACTGCAGAACAAGAGTTGGTAGTGGTCAAAAGGCAAATCAAAAAGTTGGAGGAGAGAATTGAAGATCAAGAGTCAAGAAGTAGGAGGAATAATTTAATTTTGGCAGGGTTGCCAGAGAGAGCCGAAGGGTCAGATTGCATTTCCTATATTCAAGAAATGCTGCTTAAAATGTTTGGCCCCACACCTTATGGAGATGCCTATAACCTGGAAAGGGACATAGAGCATTAAGAGAGGTTCCCCACCAGGAGCAAGACCGAGGGTAATTATCATGCTTTCTCAACTATAAGGAAAGATGTATGTTTTAACTGCTGCAGACAGAAGAAGCCTTTGCAGTGGAATGGAGCCACCTTGTGGTTATTTCAAGACCAAACACCTCCGTAAGAGAAAAGCAGAAAGAATACCTCGATATTAAAAAGAAGTTATATCTAGCTGGAATTAAGTTTCGTTTGTTGTACTTCTGCCATTTTGGTGGAAAGGACTCCAAGCAGGGAAAAGCTTTCTTACTGCTGGATGAGGCTGGAAGGGCTACTGATGGATCTCCCTGAGCTATTTAGAGCAATCGAGCTGAAAGAAATTGAGCTTAAGGGCAAGCTGTGATGTGGACCAACTTGACTCTTGGGACTTGCTCAGGGTGGGGTACCTTCTCAATTGTTGGGGTTTCAGACTTACTTTTATAACTACGGGATGTGGAAAGCTTGAAAAATTGGTCAAGATGAGGGAGGGGCCACTATTGGAATGTTATTTGGGCTCCATGGCGACTTGAGAAACGACCTGAAACAAGGACTTTTAGGTGGGCACATAAAAAGAAAATGGTAAAACATTACTCTCCTAACAGTAGCAGCATCAGGAGAAGCGATACTTAGGGAACTGGCAGTGAGAATGGAGGGTTGCAGGTCTCTGGTTGGAACGCTTCTTATAAGCCCACGAGTGCCTTTTAGTATCTGGTATTCGTGTTTTAGCTAGGCCTCCCCTGGGCTAATCATTCATACTTCCTGGAGCCCAGACCAGAAATGGTCTGGAATAGATCTCGAAGGCAAAAAAGGCCACTGAAGGATTTGGGAATAGTCTGGGAGGTGGGGACCTAGGAAGTGCTGGTTATAAAGAGAAATTGCTACCGGGGATGATTCATTGAAGAAGAGAGAGACTTAGTTATTATTGTTACCCTGGCAAGTTGAAAATTTGGAGTAGCAATACATGGGGTATATAAGATTGCTGTGTATTTGGTTGGGGATATTGATTTGACGGATAAGGCTAATTGATGTTGAATTTAGAGTGTTATAGGGGTTTACCTAAGGGTGACATACAGGAATTATCTCTAGGCTAGAGTAGGGTCTCTCGAAAGCCGTGATAGTTTTAGAGGGTAGGGGAGCAGCAGAACAGGGAGCTCATCGAGATCGGACAGATAGGAGGAGGCGACCTAAGGATCGAGGGGCAGGGGCAAGGGGAGGGATAGGGTTATGGGAAGAGAGAGAGTTCCCTTGGCGGGGAGTAAAACGGGCAGAGTTAGACCGGATTCTGGTGATTAAATGCCCTAAAGTGAATTCTAGATTAGGTTCATGGCAAATGTTAAAATAATCTCGTGGAACATTAAAGGACTCAGGGGTAGACGTAAAAGAATGGTTATATTGAGACAACTGGATCATATGGGGGCCCAAATCGCCGCCCTGCAGGAAACGCACCTACTGACAGAGGAATTGAATAGTCTGAGGCGATTGTGGGTGGGGCAGGTTTTTGGCATAGGGAAAGAGAGGGCTTCGGGTTGGGTTGTGATCTTAATTAGAAAGACATACCCCTTTGTTGTAGAGCAGGTTTCTGTAAGAGAGGATGGTAGAGCTATCTTTATTTCGGGCCTTATACATGGGAGGGTCGTCTCGATAGCCTCTATATACGGACCTACCCCTTCTAAGCCAGAATTCTTTTGCCTCTATAGAGAGGGATATTGCTGGTTTTATGGGACATTCTCTTATTTTGGCAGGGGACTGGAATATAACTGTGGATAATATAGAGATAGGTCCCCAGCTACAAATAGACCCTTACGAAAGCCCAGGTGGCCCTGAATAAGGTTGTTAGAGGCTATGGCCTTGGTGGACCCGATCTGGTCCCACCTCATAGGAAATAACACGATGACCTTCTACTCAGCAGTACACAAGACCTATTCTCGGATTGACTTTTTTAGTCAATAGGGAGGTGTTGCTGGGAGTGAAGGGAGTATCAGTAGAGGATAGAACCTTCTCTGATCATTCCCCAGTTGTGTTACTATGGAATTGATATCCGGACCCCCCAGGCCCTTTAGATGGAGGCTGAGCGATGCGCTCTTGTCCGACGTTACAGCTAAGGATAGTTTAGAAGGCGCTCTAATAGAAATTATACATCAGCAACTACCTACATTATCCGATAAAAAATTAGCTTGGCCAACGTGTAAAGTATTATTTGCGGGTAAAGCCCAAGATTGGACAGCTCGAAATAACAGACTCAGACGGGCTAAGGAGGACTTTATTCTGGGGGCTATTAGCTCTTTGGCTCCATTGGAGGGTTCATCTGATGAAATTGACCGGGAACTTAATAGCCTAAGAAGGGAAGTAGAAGATATTGTTTATGGTAAGGTAGACTTTTGGTTAGCTAAAATCAATGCTAAATACCTCCTAAAGGGTGATGTTCCAGGGCGACTGCTAGCAGCCAGAGTCAGGGAGTGGGAGGCTAGCAGGACAATAACTGTAATTAATCAGGGAGGGAGGCACATCATAGATCCTCAAGAAATTGCAGATACGTTTGCAATGTACTTCAAGGATCTATATCAGTTGGAAAACAATGTAGGGGATGAGGAAATTAATGCATTTTTAGAGGGAATACCCTTGCCAGCATTGGAAGCTGTACAAGCCGCAGAGTTGGAGGCACCTATTGGGGCATCGGAAATACGGTTGTTAAATCTTTACCGGTGGGTAAAACGCCAGGACCAGATGGCCTTACAGCCAAGTTTTACCAAACGTATATACATATCCTGCTGCCTCTCCTCCAAGAATTTTATAATAAGGTAATGCGAGAGGGTGTTCATCATCTCCCTCTTTATCAGGCTTATATTACTTTAATTCCGAAACCAAATAAACCTAAGAACGTAGTGTCTAGCTACAGGCCGATAGCATTAATGAACCAAGACATCAAGATTCTTACAAAAATTTTAGCTAATAGAATATGGCATACTGCGGCAGGGTTGATTAGTAGAGAACAAGTAGGCTTTATGCCAGGGAGGGGAGCCCATGATGCTTTGAGGAAATTGCATCATATCATACACTATGCATCAGATTGTAAAATCCCCCTAGCTTTGATATCTTTAGATGCAGAAAAGGCCTTTGATAGGGTCTCCCATGCTTTTCTGTTTGCTACAATGGAAAGGATGGGATTTCCTCAAAGGTTGTTAGGGAATAAAATTTGTATGCTAACCCCTCTGCTAGAGTCTTGTGCAATGGTTACATATCCCAAGAAATTCAACCGAAAATGGGACCCACTAGGGGTGCCCCCTCTCCCCAATACTGTTTAACATTTATCTGGAACCCTTATTGAGGATAATCAACAATGATAGATATGTTAGGGGGGTTGAGATATTGGGGCGGGAATTAAAACTATCAGTCTTTGCTGATGATGTGCTTTTACACTTGAGGGACCCGGCAGACGGGTTGGAGAGGGTAAGGGAGCTAATAGGGCATTTTGCTAGGGTATCTAACTACGCCTTGAATCTAACTAAAACCCAAATTCTCCCACTGTCCTCTTATGTATATAAGGCTGACTTTGCTCAGCTCCAAATCCAATGGATGCCTGATAAGATCAAATACTTGGGTATTTGGATTACTAGAAACCCTGAGATAGGTGCAGAAGTGAATATGGAAGAGACTTTATCAGGAATCAATGGGGACATCACAAGATGGAATAAGCAGTCGTTGAATTTTATGGCTAGACTTGGGCTAATTAAAATGAATTTACTGCCAAGACTGCTATACCCGGTTTATCTTGCTCCATACTATATCCCCAAAAAATGGTTTAACAAGGTTAAAAAGCTAATTTCAGATTTTCTATGGAACAGAAAACCGCCAGGAGAAAATATAAAGCCCTGTGCCTACCCGATACACATGGGGGGATTAGGTTGCCGGATCTCCACTTGTATTATGTGGCGGGTCAGTTGGGTCTCATGACTCGATGGAATAAAGGGGAACAGGGGGAGGTTTACAGCCCGGAATGGCTCCAGTTGGAGATCCAAATGATGAAGGAGGCAGGACTTTCCCTGGAGATCCTGCTGTATGCTGATATAGCTAAATATTTTAAGCGGAATAGGGAAAATCCGGTAGTGAAAACAGCAGAAGCTTGGTGGTCGAGTTTGTCCAGGGTCCAGAAAAGAGATCAAAAGAGGGCCATAAAACAGCCTCTATTGGGTAATCCCAACTTGCTTATAGGGAATAGGGTACTTAAAGGGAACTGGGCTAATTGGGTTTCAGGTCTGAGAATAGAAAATGTAATCCGAGACTCCAAAGTGGTTCTTCCACCACAATGTTATAATATGGCTTATTTTCCCAGATTACAACTCACAAGTATGTTGGAGGGAGAGTTAAGAAGGCTTGGGGGGCCCGCAGAAGAGTCTTTTAGTTGGGATGATCTGGAGGGGGTTGATCCAAGCTCAAGGACCTTATCACAGGTCTATAAAACCATTCTTAGTTTCATGGGTCCGAGGGTACCTCCGACAGTGAACTATTGGGACAGAGCTTTAGCCCCAATAGGAATTGATTGGGCTAGTGTATGGAGAAACACTAGGTATAATGCGATTCCAAAGTATAAAAACCTGCACTTTTTTATTGTCTCAAATATATACTATACCCCTGCGAAGCTATGTAAGAGAGGCCTACAACAGACAGACCTGTGTTTTAGGTGTGGTATATAGAGAGGGGTGATTTGATACACATATTGTGGAGATGTACCAAAATATCTCTGGTATGGGATGAGATAAAGAGGCGAATGGATCCATTGATGGATTACTCAGACTTTATAAAACCGAGATCTGCATATTAGGGGATTTGTCACTAGTAGCTGGAACTGTTGCTAAGTATCACATATCCCTGATTGCAGGGAGAAGTCAAATCTTATGTGGTCCAGCATTGGAAGGACAGTCAGATATATGGGTATGGTCAATGGTTAAGAGATCTTACCGGGATGCTAGCTAGAATTAAGAGACATCTATATGCAGAAGGGAAAGTAGAGGTATACACCAAAAGATGGGCAGCCTTAGAGGCAATATACTCTCTACAAGAACTAGAGAGCTCGACACAGGTCTGTCTCTTGGGCAGTGACTAGGTGAAGTAATTAAGTAGATTTGACTAGAAGGTATTTAATCTCTTGAATAAGACTAGGATGGATATCAACTGATAGAGGGCGTAGCGGGTAGGGCTTAGTGGGTGACACAGATAAGGGTCTGCCTGGCTTATGGATGACCAAGGGACTCTCTCTCTTCTGGGGGATACAGAGGGAACGCACTCCCACCTGGGCTAACGCTGGGGTAGGTGGGGTTGAGGTGGAATGTCATGAAGATGTAGAGAACCTGAATAAGTATAGAATAGGAAGTAAAGGAACAGGTAGTTTATAAGCTTCAAATTCAGCCAGAGAAGGGTTTCTTGTTTTTCTTTTTTATTTTTATATTCCCTTTGACCAACGGGATGAGGAGGGGTGATGTCCTCTGCATTTGTATATAGTTTGATGTATATAGTTGGCACGGCCAGTTTTGGGACTGTGCACCCCGGGTTCGGGCTATGTGTGTATGTCTGTTTATTGTCTGTAAGAAAAAGAAACAATAAAGATTGGTTTAAAAAAAAAAAAAGAAAACGGTCCCTTGTCGTTCCTGCTGGCCCCCCTCCCCAACCCGCACCCTCTCACCCATACTTACCTTCGGAGGTTGGGAGCAGTGATCTTCTGTGGACCGGGAAGACATCTACACTCTTCAAAGACCAACTGGGAACTGAAGAAATTATAGTAAACCCTGTAATGGCAGTCAGTGGGGGGTTTCAAATCAGTTGATATCTCAGCTAATTTTTGGAGTTTTGGTCCCAAATTTTCAACATGGGGTTCTTAGGACCCCACCTCATGAACACTGGCATTTTGTTTCTTGGTCCCGAAAGGTGATTTCGCGGTTGCTGCGTGGAATCACCTTTTTGGACCAATTAATGAAACGATAGTGCCACTGTTCATGAGGTGGGTTCCCATAAAGCCCTTGTTGCAAATTTGGTGAAAAAACTCCAAAAAATGACTGCGTTATGAGTGTCCGTTGTGCAGTTTGTACTATGTATGCTTGTAACGTTAGCAATTTTTAATATTTTCACTCCAGATTTCCAACATTGCCATTTTTTCACACACCCCTTATGAACAGTACAGCTGTCATTTTTCATATCCTTCCTGAAATGTGTTTTTGTACCTATGGCACAGAATGGCGCGGTCGCTGTCGAAATCAGCTTTCAGGACATTTAACGAAATCACAGTGCCACTGTTCATGAGGGAGGTCTAAAAAGGCCATGTTGAAAATTTAGTGAAAACAATCCAATAAAGGACTGTGTTACAAGCGTGCATTGCACAGTTTCTACACAGACTCTTAACTTCACCAGTTTTCCATATTTTCACTCAAGATTTTCAACATTGCCATTTTTTCTCACCTCCTCATGAACAGTACAGCTGTCATTTTTCACATCCTGCCCGATATGTGTTTTTGCAAACGTGGCACCGAATGGCACACTCGCTGTGCAAAATCACCTTTTGGGAGTGAGTAATGAAATGATATGTCACTGTTCCTGAGGTGGGGTCCAAAAAAGCCCATGTTGAAAATTTGGAACAAAAATACCAACAAATGCCCAGGGCATTAGGGTTTACACCCGTAACGCCCACTCTGTACAGACTGACAGGCATCAGGGGTGTGACTTGTGGTCGTCAGACATAATGCTCATGCCACTCCACTTCCACCCCCCACCCTACAGCCATTGATAGGCATCGAGGTGTGTCTTGGGGTCTTCAGTCCTAATGTTCACCCCTTTCTCCTACACTGCACCCATCTCAGCTTATTTCCGTATGGAATGGGGTGAGTGTAAGGGCTGAAGACCTCAAGGCACACTGCGACACCTGTCGGTGTCTGCAGGGTGGGGTGAGATGGAATGGCGTGAGTGTTATGGCTAGCGACCTAAAGGCACACCCCCAATGCCTGTCAGCCTCTGCAGGGTGGGGGTGGGGGTGGCGTTACTTCAATACTTCACTGCCATTCCTATTAAGCATCTTTCTAACTCCTGCACAACCAATGCCAATACCAGCAAGCTAACATCCAGCATAGACAAATGCTTGTTTTTTTCCTGTATCTGATCACAAGGGGGTTGCTTGCAACTCTGAGCTTAAGAGCTGCTCTGGAACATGACATAATCACAAAGCTCTTTGAGCAAGTCTAGTAGTTATTTAATGAGGGGTAAGGTTTGAGGTTTTCTTTTACAAAGATGTTCTCTGCTGGACTGAAGTTTCATGTTAACTGTATATAATTATTTATGCAATATGGCCCAATGCAGAGAGCATAATCATTGAAAGTGGACCAATCTGAGAAGTTTTATAGCAATACATTGTACTGACTCAGTGTGGTTAACGTTAAACTCAGCTACAGAGTCAAGCCATACAAAAGTGAGGGTACTGGACTTCAGGAGGGCTGACTTTGGCAAGATGGGAGAGTGCCTCAGAAAAGCACTAGCAAACAGGCTAGAAGGAGGTGTGGAGCAACAATGGGGAATCATCAAAACTGCCATCACAGAGGCAACAAGCCTTTGTGTGAAGCAAATAAACAAATCAAAACAAAAGAAAAAGCCACTATGGTTCTCAAAAGAGGTGGCTGTGAAAGTCAGGAAGAAAAAGATAGCATTCCGGAAGTATAAGGAAACACAGAAGAAGCAGGACAGAGAGCTGTACCAGTTAAGGCAGAAGGAAGCAGGGAGGGAAGTCAGAATAGCAAAGGCCCAAACTGAGGAAAAGATAGCCAACTCGGTTAAGAAGGGGGATAAAACCTTTTGTAGGTATATCAGCGAGCGTAGAAAGACAAAGGGAAGGATAGTGAGACTGAATAGAATGAATGGTGGGTGGGCAGAGGGGGACAGTGAAAAAGCAGGGATACTGAACGAATATTTCTGCTCAATATTCACAAAAGAAGAGGGGGAAGTGCCTAATCCAGTTAACAGAAGCACTCTTGATAGGGGGTCGATCCCAGTCCTTTCACAGAAGAAAGGGTTCTGCAAGAACTCCTAAAACTGAAAGGTGGACAAAGCAATGGGGCCTGATGGAATTCACCCCAGGATTCTAAAAGAATTAAGGGGAACTAGTGAAACCACTGGCTACTCTTTTAATAAATCATGGAAGGATGGAGTGGTACCGAGGACTGGAGGAAGGCGGATGTTATTCCCTTCACAAAAGTGGGAACAAGACAGAGGCAGGAAACTACAGACCTGTCAGTTTGACCTCTGTGGTAGGAAAAGTGATGGAGTCACTTCTGAAGGAAAGAATAGTTGAGTACCTTGAGGCCAGTGAGGCACAGGACCCAAGGCAGCATGGGTTCACAGCGGGAAGGTCATGTCAGACGAATCTAATAGATTTCTTTGACTGGGTGACCAGAGTAGTAGACCAGGGAGGGGCTGTGGACATGGCCTACCTAGACTTTAGCAAGGCATTTGACACAGTCCCACACAAAAGATTAATAGTCAAATTATCCAGCCTGGTAGTGGGTCCCAGGGTGGTAGCCTGGGTAAAACATTGGCTGGACAACAGGACACAGAAGGTAATTGTAAATGGAGTCCACTCTGAAGAAAGAGGGGTTACTAGTGATGTACCACAGGGTTCAGTATTGGGTCCAGTCCCTTTTAATGTCTTCATAAGTGACATTGCAGAGGGACTGGAAGGAAAAGTATGCCTCTTTGCAGATGACACAAAGATCTGCAACAGGGTTGATACACAAGGAGGCGTGGAAAAGATGAGAAGGGACTTGGCAAGGTTGGAAGAATGGTCAGAAGTATGGCAGCTAGGATTCAATGCAAAGAAGTGCAAAATAATGCACCTGGGAAACAAGAACCCAGGGGAAGAATACACAATGGGGGGGCGGGAGGTAGTAACAAGAACAAAAAAGGAAAGGGACCGGGAGGGTAATCATATCAGATGACCTTAAGGTTAGCAAGCAATGTGAGAAGGCAGTAGGGAGGGCTGGGGGTATACTGGGATGCATAGGGAGAGGCATCAGCAGCAGGAAACAGGAAGTTGTCATCCCTCTGTACAGACAGTTGGTGAGACCCCATCTGGAGTACTGCGTCCAGTTCTGGAGACCCCATCTCCGCAAGGACATAGACAGGATAGAGGCAGTCCAGAGGACGGCAACTAAAATGGTGCAGGGTCTGCAAGAGAAGCCGTATGAGGAGAGACTAAAGGAGCTTAATATGTATACCCTTGAGGAAAGAAGGGAGGGGGACATGATAGAAACTTTTAAGTACCTCAGTGGAATCAACAAAGTCCAAGAGGGTAGCATCTTTCAGAAAAAGAGACATGCAAGAACAAGGGGACACAATTTAAAGATTGGGGGGGGTTCAGGGGCAATGTGAGGAAGTATTATTTCACAGAGAGGGTAGTGGATGCATGGAACAGCCTTCCTGAGGAGGTTGTGGGGTCTAAAACTGTGGGAGAATTCAAGAATGCATGGGACAGACATAAGGCAATTCTTGTGGGGGGTAGGAAGAAATAGGCTGTTGGTTAACTAGGATCTGTGGCTTATCCTGTAGGTAGGGAAATGGGCAGACTAGATGGGCCAAGAGGTCCTTAACGCCATCAAAGTCTATGTTTCTATGACTCACTTACTCACTCTGACCTTGATCAATTTTTGACTTAACTGTGGACATGAGTAGCACCCAATGAAAATGTGATCATTTCTGGGCAATTATGAGTAACACAATTCAGCTTGTATTTTGAATATGTTCTGCAATTCTCTTTCCTGTGTTCTTCATGATTGGGTTAATTTGCTTGGAAATGTGATCCTTGTACCAGAGAGTTAGTCTGTTTCTTCTGCTTGGTCCTTTGAACTACAATCCTCTTCTTGTGACATCACAGTCTGATATTGTGATGTCACAAACAGATAATCATGACTTTAGGAAAGGATTAAGTAGAAGGAGTACCTCAGCCTTGAAGACAAGGCTTCTGTGTCCATGTAAATGACCCCAGTAATACAGAATAAAATAATGACATTAAAATGCATAACATCTATGTTTCTAACTATTATGCCTTTCAGAGTTGTTCCAAAATTGACTAACTCATGCAGTGTTTGTTTGTCAGCAGTAAGTCCAGATACACTGCAGCTGGTACTATTTTATTTGTAATATATATTTTTTTAACCAGGAAGGGCACACTAAGTTGTTTAAGCTTGTTTCCAGGTGTGCTCTGGGGATGTGTTACATGTATCTGTTTTTTATTGATGGGAGAACGTTAGAGATGACTCCTAGGTATCCCCCCTATTTTTCTGCTTCAGTAAGTGCCATGGGATCTTTAACTTCCATTGGGACAGTAACCAGAGATGGAAGGAGTATCCTTGGTTTAATGCCTTCTCTAAAGGATGGCACCTCAGTGGTACAGCACCCACCTCATACTGCACTGCAGTGTCAGTCATAGCTGTTACCCTAGGTACATGATGTGGGGCTAAAATCCATGACCACCTAATTTTCTGGCCCTAGAGGTGAGCATGCTACAGTGTCACCTGAGCCACTGACACTGCTATGGTTTGGAGCTCTTCAGAACTGACAGACCGTTCACTTGAATATAGACAGTGCCGTACACTTACAAGCTTGACTTATGTCCACTAGAAGGTGCATCTTTGCTCTAGGCACTGTATACTAAAAATTCAAGTGGACTGCAGTGCACTGCAAGAACCATCCCATTGTCCGTGCAAGTTATCAGTGTTTGAGAAAAGCCCATGGCTTGTGTTGCCTCATCATAAGTTTGGCCATAGAGAAATGAATGTTGTAGCCAATCGTGGTATTAGAATGTATAGTGTATCACTGCATAACAAAACAAAGGGGTCTTTCTGAGTGCACAGCAAGAGAAAATAAAGAAATTCTATTTGATCATTGGGCCCTCTTCAGGATTGATCAGTAAGTAGAGTTTCCTTGTTCATAGCATTGGTTACTGCAACATAGCAGCAGCAAATGTGTACCAAGTTTGTTCAACAGTTCTGGGAAGGGGAGTCCAGGATTTGCAACCTAGTTTTAGAAAACCATTTATTGTAACTTCAGAAATATTTCTGACATTTCCTCCCATGTGAAATGTAACATGAGATGCAGCAGCCTGTCTTTTGGAAGAAATTACACTTACAGGAATGACTGTTTTCAGATTAGATCATTTAAAACTATATTTAGTGTAGCAATATATATACATATATGTACAGTGTGTATATATATATATATATATATATATATATGCGTGTGTGTGTATATATATATATATATATATATATACACACACCTCTCAATACATGGACTTCATAATAAAGCATATTTGTTTACTGTGTGTGTGCTTTGTCTAACTGATTTGCCTGATGTCTTTTCCTTTGCTAGACCCCTGAAGAGCTGGAAGATGATTCAGACTTTGAACAAGAAGATTATGATGTGCGCAGTAGAACAAGTGTCCAGACTGAGGATGACCAGCTTATCGCTGGACAGAGTGCACGGGTGAGTTTGAAATCTGGGAAATGTCTGGGCTCAAAAGAAGTTGGCTTCTTGCCAGGATCAAATCTGTTGCATGTCTAAAAAGAAGAAATGCTAACTTTATTTTTGAAGTTGGGGGGTTGGGGTTCAGCCCTCAGACATACAGTGAAATCAGTCAAGTAATCAGATAGAAAATGGCAACATTATATGAAAAGGTGAGATATAGAAGCAGAATTTGCTGCTGGACATCATCATCATCAACATAATGTTGGCACTACCTGAGTTGAAATTAGGAGGTAGTGTGCTCCAGTGTTTAGAGCATAGAACCAATTCTAGTAAAATGTCAGATTCGGTGGGAAGCAGAATCATAGACTTCTACTGATGGGATTTTGACTTCATCTGACAGCACAGGCAGAATATACAAGATAGCGTATGGGCAGCCATATACAACCAGCCAGTGTCTGCACTGAGAGGTTGCCATTGCAACCAGGAACTTTGAGAGTGAAGTCTGAGAGATTCACTGGTTGCATAGAAAACTCAAGATGAAGACACAGGCTTGTCTGCGTATGGATGCCCATACATTATCTTTTATAGTGTAAGGGCAGCCATGCCCATTTCAGACACTCCACTTTCTTTGAGGGTTGATGACAGGCTCAAATTACTGATTCAGTATGCTGCAGCTTTTTCTGCAAGTTCAAGTTTAAAAAACAAACAAACTGCTTCCGGCTCAGTTGGATAGAGGGCACAGCTGTGTTGCAGCATTCTAAGTCATGCTGCAGTAGTGACATCACTGCTTGAGCACAGCAACATATTAGTGTAGTGGGAGACCTTTATTTTGCATAGAAGTCATTTGAAATATACCCTTGTACCATCAATGTGACATCATAATTCTGTTGTACCATTATTCGGTATTATATGTCACATTGATGGTACATCTTCATGCATCTGCGCATACAAACCCTCGCTCCTCGATGAACAGCCCCAGTCATGAGCTTTACCTTGAAGAGAACTTCTTTTTTGTAAGGAAAAATTGAAACTGTAAGTACATGGTGTGGTATGTGTGTGTGTATTTGTGTGTATGTGTGTGTTCGAACCATCAGCTTTTCAGATTGCCACTGTAGCCACAGGGAGCAATATTCTTTCCCCACTAGTAAACATTGAGTGAAGTTCAAATCCTTGAGATGGGAACTCAGTATTCTCTCCCCACTAAGACCACTGGTGCCCATACACTACACAAGACAATGGATGGGCACCAGTTTAACAGCATCACTATATTCCCTTCTGAAGGTTGTCATACCAACAGTAAACCTCTTGAGCTTCGCCCTTGAGGTTAACTAGGTTGTCATGACAGCCTCTCGAAGGGCATACAACATTGTTGTTAACTGGTGCCCATCCATTATGATGTTACTGTTGCAGCACAACAAGCATATTCCTGGCATGGAATTCCATGCCTTACTGGGTTCCACCATACGCTATATAGAGGATAATGTATGGGCATCTATCAGTAACTGGTTTAACCATTTAGAGGTTGTTGCAGCGACCGTTTAAACCTCGAGAGCGAAGCTCGAGAGTAAGTCGCCATGGCAACCGTAAGCTGATTTAACAATCTGGTTGCCGATAGATGTACAATACATTATATTTTATAGTGTATGGTACCCATAACGATTACAAACATAATAAAACAGGTCCTTACTGTTGTTATTTCAGTCACCACTGCTCTGCTCTGGGTCATGCTTTCACTGTCACAGCCGTTTCAAGTTTTCCATTGGTTCAAATAGTGCATGTGCGCAGAATGGTCCCAGTTGTTATATCATTGATGTCACATGGCATCGATGGGTTAACAACATAGTGACGTTGCATCAATGATATAACAACATTAGTAAAAGATGGACTTCCGCATATAACAATGTTCTAACATGCATTATAAGAATTTGTTCCACTGAGCTCTAAATGAAATTGTGATTCTGCCTAGAGTTTCACTTGGTCCTGAGCAGAAATGTTTCCCATGGATCACCTGAGGAATTTTACACAGTTCTGTAGTAGGAAAATACATTTTGGCCAGCACTCCATGGACCTTGACAATCCTGAGGCAACCACTGCACAACCTTGAACAAACCGTTTAGGCTGTGTGTTAGTCCACCTAGCTGTAACATTGGGCAGAAACATGCCAGCACTGCAAACAAGATGTGAGCTTCTTAGTGAGGTTACTGTTCAACAAATTTGAAATACATAAACAGAATGGATGATTTATCTGTGAAGAACTGCAGCCTTTGCAGATGAATTATAACATGATAAACTACGCAACTAGGACTCTTCATCTTTCTACATGCACTGAAATGACACATAAAAAAGAGGCTTGCTGTAGGGAGAGGTGGAGGACTGCATAGTAAGTTCAACATGATCTAAGGCATACCAAAAAGATGGTTCAGAAACCAAAGTGTAGCAGACTGACATAGTGAATCATGCTAATACAGGAAGGAAGAACTCCATATAAAAGAGTTATTCACTCAGAGCTGATCAAGATTAAATCCTGCTCAGAGTATGAATGCTATCATCTTCAGCATCAAAGCTCTATCTTATTCCCATTTGCTAATATTATCCTAAACCAAGCTTTTTCCTGATGTCACAAATACATTGTAAGCTTCTTCTGAGCAAAGAAACAGGATTTTCTGTTTGACAGCAAAATGAAAATACACTGACTTTTGAGTTGTTTCTAGCACATATATTTTACAAAACTATGTGAAAGCATCAGTTAGGGTTGAACTGTAATGTCACAAAAGTAAATTAATGTGACATTAGGGTAATAGAAACTCTGGAGCCTTGGTGAATCTGTGGCTTGGTGTTTCATGGGGTTTGAAAAGTTGCATGATGCTGTGTAAACATTGCCCTATGTTTGCCACCCAGTCTCCTAGCATTGGTGTGTAAATATTTTTCTGTGCCTGGCAAGATGGTACTGAAGTTAAGGCAGTGCCAGCACTGTCTAACAATCATTCAGAACTTATGAAACACCATGCCACAGATTCAGCAAGGCTCAGGGAATTGTTTTTACTCTAATGTCACATTTCCTTACTTTTGTGGTGTTACAGTTCAACTCTAACTGATGCTTTATTCCTAGTTTTTGGCAATTACTTTCTTTTCTTTTTAAAAAATAAGTAGTTTAAAATAATATACACTCTACTTCATATTGGCAGTGCTGGTACTTTTAATTGCAGGTAGTCTATGGAGTACAGTGGATCCCTGTACCATACCCCTCCCAATGCCATGCATCCTTGGCATCCAGTGGCACCCTCTCTGACACCAAACCCCATGAAAAGCACCCCTTGTGTCCATTGGTTTGCTGTCCCACACCTGACCGGTTCCATGTGATAACAGCCAGGGAAATACAGCGACTGCACTAATGGTGATGCCATTTCAGTGAATGTAAGAACCGCAATGGTAAATTTCAGCACAGACATTAACGGTGACAATTGCTTTTCTGCTTTTCTGCAGGGGCTTAAGCACACACCCCCCATTGCGGGGGCTTTGCCCCAACACCCCCATACTAATAAAATCAACTCTGAGGTTGTAGCACCTCAGGGAGGAAGCAATTATGCGCCATTAATGTCTGTGCCAAAATTTACCATTGCAGTTCTTACATTCACGAAATGCCTGTCGCCATTAGAACAGTCGCCCGATTTCTCACCGCTATTAAGTGCTACCCAGCTGACCCCATGCCTAGCGATGCTAGCATTGAGTGAAACCTCTCCCACACCAGACTCCATCTTAAGCTTCCCTTGTAGTCATTGGCACCCTCTTTCACACCTGCCCCTATGCTAAGAATCTCTGGCATCCAGAGGCACTACACTTGTCCCCATGCCAAGCATCCCTAGCATTAAGTGGCACCCTTTTTCACACCGAGCACATGGTAAGCAATCCTGACATCCACTGGCACCCTCTCACACTTGATTCCATACCCTGCATCACTGGTGTCCACTGGCACCCTCTCCCACTGGATCCCATGGCAAGCATCCCTGTCACTCATTGCCCCCAAATCCAACCCCATACTTTTTCTGAAAATACTTCCTTCTTTTACTTTGTTTACCCCGTGAAATATTTAAGGTCTCTATCATATCCCTCTTCTCTCTTCCAGGGTGTACATATTTAGGTCCTTTCATCTCTCCTTATGTTGTTTCTGATGTAGACCGGCACCATTTTAGTTGTCCTTCTCTGGACCACTTCCAGTCTGTCTATGCCCTTTCTGAGATGTGGTCTCCAGAACTTGACACAGTACTCTAAGTGGGATCGTACTAGCGATCTTTACAGAGGCAATACCACCTCCCTCTTTCTGCTGGTGTATTCCTCCCTGTGCACCCCAGCGTCCCACTGACCCTCCCAACTGCCTTGTCACACTGCCTGGCAACCTTTAGATCATCCAATATGATCACCTCCAGGTCTCTTTCCTGCTTGGCAGTCATCAGTACCCCCCATTTTGTACTCTGCCCCTGGGTTTCTAGGGCCCCAAGTGCAATATTTTGCACTTTTTCACATTGAAGCCCAGCTACCATCTCAGGTTGCTGCTCATCCTTTCCACCCCCCACCCCTAGTGTCCACCCTCTTATATAGTTTGGTGTCATCTGCAAAGAGGCAGCTGTTCCTGTCCAGCTCCTTTGCAGTGTCACATATGAAGACATTAAAGAGGACTGGTCCCTGCACTGGTCCCAGAGTCACCCTGCTGGTCACCCTCTGTTCATCTGAGTGAAGTGCATTCACCACCACCCTCTGCCACTTATCCCTAAACCAATTTCTTAACCCAGTTTACCACATTTGGACCCACTCCTAAGCTACCCAGCTTGCCTACTAGTCTCCTGTGAAGAATGGTATTGAATGCCTTACTGAAGTCTAGGTTGGCTACATCCACCACTCACCCCCTTCCCTCAATTGACCCATGCTGGCTTGGGGTCTTGCAACCCACTGGAGTCAAGATATTCCACAGTCCTTTATTTGAGCAGTGAGTAAATTAAATTTCCCACCACTGAAGTCAGGCTGACTGGCCTATAATTGCCAGCCTCTTCCCTGCTACCACTTTTGTGAAGTGTACATCTGCCCTCCTCCGGGACCACTCCTGTTTCCAGTGAGGTGTTAAACAGGACTATCAGAGGTGCAGTCAGTACCTCTCTGAACTCCCTAATACCACTGGATGCACCCGTGTAGCCCTATTGCTTTGTCCACTTTCAGATTTGCGAGTCCCTTCAGGACTCTCCGTGTAAAACAGACTAGTGTCTACCTTCCTCCCTCCTCCAATGCTCCTATAACATGTGTGGCTCTCCCTGTCTCTTTTCTTTGTCAACACCAAAGATATTTCTACAGGCATGGATATAGTGTACTATCCACATTTCTGGCAGGATTCCTTTCCCCTTTAATTCTGGCTGGAAGGTTTTCAAAGCTCTCCTCCCACCCACCGGTGTAGTAACTCGGCACTGCCCATGATAGCAGATCTTCCTTTCTGCTGGAAGAAAAGGTTCCCTCCATTGCTCTCTGTGTTTGTGTAGGCCCTTTGCTTTCTAAACTCAAAAATTCTTTAAGTTGGTTTCAAATTTCATTCAGAAACTTCCTACTGTTGGCATGGATGACTCGAAGTTGGTGCCCAGTTTCAAATGATGCGACTGCGGGCAGAAGAAGTCTTGGACAAACCGCACTCATGTGCCTACTGCCTGGTCCGAGCACAGTCCCAGGCTTGCGACCTTTGTCACCTCTGCATTTGATGACCTTAGAAGACTGGCATGCCCATTTTCTTCCCGTGCTCCCAGATGAATGGGGCGGCTCCCATACATTTGAAAGATGCCCATCGGGTGGTCTCTCGGCTGCAGGTCACAAACAACTTGCAACCTTTGAGGAGGCATTGGCTCAGGCCGCAGAACATGCCTCTTCTGCTTCAGCTTTGTGCCGCTTTCCTTTGGTGCCAGCTTTACAGTGGCATTTAGGGAGTTGTGCCAGTCCCTTCCTACCCTGGGGCAGGGGCCCTGTAAGGGCACGAAATCCTCTAAATCTTCTAAAAAAGAGACTAAAAATGATCTCATCGTCGATTGAGGGATTGCAAACACTCTCAGAGATTTCGACTTTGGTCGATCCTTCGGTCAAGGCTGCTGGCTTCACGGTCTCCCTGTGGGGCCCATTGGCCGAGATGCACATTGATCAACCTGTTGAGATTTTTCTCAAGCTGGTCGATGTGTTGTCACAGGACGAGGTGGATACTTTTCAGGACTCTGGTCCTGCCTATTACCTCCCAGGGAGGGCCAGATCAGCCTTCTGATCTGGTCTCTAACCTTCAGGATCCCGTGCCCTTAGAGGACCCTCAGCTTTCACTGGTTTTCTCTCTTTCTCCACCCCTCAGGAAGACATTGCCTAGCTGCTCCAGAAGAAGTAGTGGCTCAAGTCTTGGACCCTCCAGTAAGCCCAGGGTTTGTTTCCAGATATTTTCTTGTTCCAGAATGGATGGGGGCTGGTGCCCCATCCTAGATCTGTGCAACCTGAACAAGTTCCTTTGGTCGTGCACCTTCAGAATGGTTACTCTGTTTCAGATAATTCCATCCTTGGAGCAGAACATATGGTTCTGCTCCCTAGATCTTTGGGACGTGTTCTTCCACATTCCCATCTGTCCATCCCACCACTAGTTCCATCAGTTGCGAATGAAAGGGGGACTCCATGAGTTTCACACCACACCCTTTGACCTCTCCTCGGCTCTCAGGGTCTTCACCAAGTGCATAGCAATGGTGGCAGACTACTTAAGATGTCAAGGGGTCGGGATGTATCCCCACCTGGATGACTGGCTGATAACAGGTCCTTTCAGTGAGGAGGTGGGGCGGTACAGGGACCTGGCCCTCCAGACCTACTTGGCCCTCGGCCTTCTGGTGAATGAGACCAAGTTGGAGCTCGTACCTTCGCAGGTGATATACTTGATTAGGATGGAGCTGGACTCTTGAGAGCCTGAGCTTGATTCCTGGCAGATCAGGCAGAGGTTCTTTCCTCCTTTGCCCGATCAATTCAGGTTGGGCAGTTGTGCCCTGCTTGAGACTTCTGGCATCTCCTGGGATTCATGGTGGCCTGCACCAGTGTGGTCCATTGGGCCTGGTGGAGAATGCACTCTCTGTAGTAGTAGCTGGCCCGTCAATGGTCTCCATGCAATGGCCACTTTGACCAGCTGATCACTGTGACCCAGCGAATGTGAGACACCCTGCAGTGGTGGTTGGTCCTGGAATATCTGCCGGAAGGAATCCCCTTTGTCCGCCAGGAGCCAGCAGTCACCATCATGACTGATGCCTCCCTGATGGGCTGGGGTGCCCACCTGGGGGAACACAGAGTCCACAGTCTCTGGACTCCCGAGGAGTCCTGATGTCATATCAACCTACTGGTGCATCAGGCAGTTCAGCTGGCACTGACATCCTTTACTCCACACATTCGGAATCAGGTCATTTTAGGTCCAGGCAGGCAATACCACGGCCGTCCTTAAAAACCTGGGTGGGACACACTCCCTTCCTCTGTGCAGGGAGGCTCTTTGCATCTGGATCCTCATGCTCAGCATCAGTCTGAACACTGATCTCCTGGCCATCCATGTGACCAGCATGTCCATTCAGCTGGTGGACGCCCTCAGCTGGGTGGGTGAGAGTCTCACAAGTGGTCTCTCCATCTGGTGGTAGTGCATTGCCTGTTCTCCTAGGGGAGCACCACCTGATGGATCTGTTTGCCTACAGAAAGAATGCAAAGCTGAGGCTGTATTGTGCCACCCACCTCAGCAGGGAATGCTGCAGGATGCCTTCTCCAGGCCCTGGACCTTGGCTTCCTGAATGCTTTCCTCCTTTTCCACTGATCTACAAAGTGCTGCTCAAAGCTAGGAGGGTCAAGGCACAGATGATCCTGGTGGCTCTGGACTGGCCCCACCAGTTCTGGTACCCCAATCTCCTCAGCCTCAGTCTTCCACTCCACCTGGATCCACTCTCATGCAATCAGGAGAAGGTACTTTATGCAGACCTCTAGTCTCTGCACCTGACAACTGGTTCCTGAGTGGCTAGAGTTCCAGGCTTTGGGTTTCTCTGACTATGTCCTTACTGTAGTTGAGGCTTCTCAGAAGGAGTCGACTGTAAAATGCTATGCCTTCAAATGGAAGAGGTTCTCCATTTGGTACCAGGGCAAGTGGCTTGACCCTTTATCTAGCCCAGTGGCTAGTATTCTCAGTCCTTATCCCTTATTACTTCTTACACTGTGCCAGGAATCTGACAGTGATCAGCTGTTCAAGTGACGTCTCGTCCATGCATGTGTCAGCCGCTTCGAGAGAACAGCTGATCCTCTGTCAAACACAACGACATGCACATTGTCAACGTCACCCCTAGTAGACCTCCCCTCATCTCTCTCACACTCCTAAATGACCAAATGTTACATTTTCGATAAGTGTACTGTACTGTATAATTAATGATTGTGATAACTGCCTGTACTTCCTGTTTCTCTTGATACTCCTGGCTAAACTGTACCCAGGTCGCACCTGGAAGCGAGCTTAGGCTCAGCGAGCCTTTCCCAGTCATCAAATTTTAAATAAATAAATACACATCTTTCACAAAGCACAGCCACAGCAATGACCAGTGTGTGAAGCCTGAGTCAGTTTACTGTAACTAGCGTCACTGTGACTCGGGCTTCAAAGCAGAGCCTGTCAATTTTTTTAACTCGGCCCCAGCCCCAATGATATAGTATTTGTCATACAGCTCAGTAACAGACCCAAATGCTGAAATGAACCAAGCAGGATACAGTTTGTAATTTTATTGGTACAGGATAAAAAAACAGAACTTCTACACATACCATTTATTGGCTACTTGCTCTTTAAAGGTCGTACAGTAGAGCATGCTCACTGCACTCCTGAAGACTGCCAGCTCTGTGATATCACATGGAGGTGGGTGGTATAGATATATATATGTGCACCACACAAAAATGATAGTCCACCTACCTGTAGCAGCATGACGCTGCCCACTCGAAGATCTCGTGAGTATACCAAATCTATTGCAAAGCGCTCATTAATGTTATCCAGTAAGGCATTAGTGAGCAATAAGGCAGTGCATCTCTTAAACAAGACTGCTCCTGGTTTAATGGACATGAACCTGTTGAGCACTTCTTTGTCTCACACAAAGAAGTTGCATGTCCAGGTTTTTTGAGATGATGCATGTTGTGAAATACTGTACGTGGTTGTTAGTAGGAATGGTCCAACTTTTGTAATATCCTATTTTATTGTACTTAAGGTTCACTAGGGTGAGCAAGACTTTGGGTCAGCATTTGAATGAACAAACAGGTTCAGCTGCAAAATGAATCTGGGAAAAAAGCTTTACTATTACTGGGCTCTGCTTGAGGTCAAAAAGCAAAGTCCCAGCTAATAAAGGCATCATTTAATAAAAAGTTGCCAGAAACCAACTGCTCTGCATTTAGAGTTTTAGAGAAATTGCACCATCTCAACAGTGCCAGGTGGTTGCAGATAGAGCTGTCTAAAATCTTTTATTACAGGCAAAACCTGCAACTTATACCTTTCAGGTAATATCACATCCAAGAAGAAACATCTTTTATTTTCTGCTAAGTGCATGACAGAAGCAAGAATAGTTTTTGCTGAAAAGAAGAAATCAGATTTTGCAAAACTGCTTACTGCATCACGATAGAGATTTGAGGAAGAAGGGATCAAAGTAAAAGTTTAGTTTCCTGGACCTTTTAACCTACATCTAGTTTGTACACATCTCATTGCCAGAACTTGTTGCCACAAGAAGAAGCCTTGAAGCAAGAGAATTAAAGGGCTATATCTCAGTTCAGTTTTGTGGGCAGCCAAATGAGAGGCACCCATAAAATTGGTATTACTCAGAAAAATCAGAGTTGCATGGGGTGGGGAGGGGCCACCAGCACAGATGAGGTATTCCATCTATTACTGTGCACAAACTGGACTTACAGAAAGCTGGGATCAAGCAGGCAAGCTGATTGGTCCAAATGGCTCACATGACCATGCGTTATTTTCACATTACACACTTTTGAAATTTCACTTTTGTTTCTTTTTTTTGACCGTGCATTAATTTCACAGTACCATACAACTGAAATTTTACATTTGTTTTCATGTTCTTTACTTTTCTAAACTGATTTATATTCAATAAAAAAAAGTTTATCTATCAACACATACACTGTGACAACAAACATATAATATTGCACATGCAGTTGGAGTGAAGTTCATATTACAGTACAGGGCAAGAGATGCCCAAGACCATACATTACCCCACATCTTCTTTCAATGCACCCGATTCACTTGTTCTTGTGTTTTCTGTTTATATACAGTACTTTTTCATGATTGCTGCGCAGCTGCACAGCTATTTATAATGAAATCTGGTCAGAGCCAACATGGCTGCTATGCTGCTTTAAAGAGACACTGTCAGACTGTTGTCTTACTTTTCCCGAGGGTATCCAGAAACAGGATTACAATACCTGCAGTATTGCAGAATGCACAGCAGCAATATCTCGTATGAAAAACTGATATATTTTAATAATTCCCACTCATAAGCAAAACCTTGGTGAGCCACTCAAACTGAGTGCACCAGCCGCCATAGTGCGACCACAGTACGAAATAGCATTGCAGCACCAGGAGGCTCATGCATGCCTCCTAGGGGTGTAGCCAGCAAATTCAGTTTTGTACTCAGTACCACAAAAATACTGCCCCCCAGCTTGTTTATTCGCTGCTTGTTCTCCTGAATCTACCCTGCGATATGCATGCTTGAAGCACTGGGGAACTTGGCACGCTATTCAGAGCCTTATCTTGCTAAATAAATATTTACATTGTCCTAACTTCTTTGCCTGATGTGCTCTTTATAACATCATCTCTCCTTCCCCTTTTAAGGTTCCACACCACTGCACTGGCCATCTTTTTCTCCTCGTCTTTACCTTTTTGGTGTCTTTAGGGACACCACAATGTCCCCAGCACTGGAAACACTTCATGATTTGGAAAAACTGTCATCTCACAACAGCCTGGCCTCATCCTCCCAAGCATAGAAACATAGACACTGGTGATAAATAAAGATTGAGGGACCGTCCACTCTTCCCATAGTAGAAGTGAAAAGAACTTCTCAGAGGAAGAATTTCCCACATCAATCCTGAATTTCATTTATTTGACTTAGTTTTTGTTTACTGGAAAAGGAAGGCTAAGCAATTCTACCTGTTTTCACCCTCATCCCGGGGGATACAGATGTTAACTAATAGAAATTGAACCACATAAAGCTGTTGGTATTTTTAGTGAATTTACCCCATCACCACCATCATCCTCCAGCTGTGTTCCCTTGTGAATGCATCCCTATTTCTAATCAATAGATCTTCACCATTCACTCTATTTGTACTCATTAGAAACGTATTGATTTCTTACCAGCCCCCCCCCCCCCTTTTTCTTCTGGCATCCAGCAAGTACATGTTCAAAGCCTGTAGCTGTTCCTCATAGGAGCTGCTCTGCTGGTCCTGCATCATTTTGGTGACCATTCACTGCGCTGTCTGCAGCCTATCTATGTCCTTTCTCAGGTGGAGACTCCAGAACTGGGCACAGTATTCCAACTGAGTCCTCACCAGTGATCTGTATATGGGCAGTTATCACTTCCCTTCTCAGATCAACAGCAGTTTGCATTCCCCCACTTGGAAAGCAATGACTGTATACAGTATTGCTTACAACCCTCCCCATGCACACACACACACACACACACACAACACACTGAGGATCAGCTTAGCATGTCTTTCCTGGATAAAACCTTTGAAATAAATAAATAAAATAGCACAGTAAGATGCTCGTATCCTAAATGAATTGTATGCAGTAAATAGAATGATGCTAGATACATTCCATATTTTGCCACTGACAGCCACATTTATAACACTTGAGTCAGACATAAAAAAGCCCTGGATGTACTTCTCAGAATAAGGTGGCACCCTCATCACCCCACACAGGCTGGACCCCATACCATAGGTGGCATGTCCTTCTCATTTACAGTTTTATTTACATGGTTCTTACAAGAGGGTTTGGGCATAGTGCCACTACTTTAAACTAATGATTCCTAGAGCCTTGCAATCACAGGCCACCCCCCCCCCCCCAGCACCAGACATTCCCAACAGCATTCTCCATTGCCTCCAGAAAAGCCTCCTGCCAATGATGACACTTTTGCTGACTGTGCAAAACATGCTTACAGTTCACCAGCCCAGCACTGGAACCACAAGTTCAACCCCAACACCAAACACATTTACTATTTCTTAAATTTGGCCAGTACACCAGAGAAATTTCCCTACTCATTTCAAGAAGTGCCATCGGATGGTACGGCATCCTCTTAGTACTGAACTCAGGTGCCAGCATTTATGTGTGCAAAATCCCAGTGTGGGATTAGAATTCAGGACCTATTGTCCCCTAGGTAGATGTGCTGCAAACTCAGCCATGCTGACCCCAGTTACCCCCCCCCACCTATTTCAGTACCAGACATGCAGCCCCCTCAAGAAAAAACAATGACAGCCCCCATCACCCCGACACACACACAGTCACTTCACTATTCCAGTACCAGAGCACTCAGTTTCTGCCCCTCCTCAATAAAATCTCCCTTCCTTATGTGATATGATTTTAAAGTGCATTCATTAACTGCTTACTATTCAGAATGCTTAGCTTTTCACTCCCAATCCAACCTGATCCTGAAAGCAAACGTGTGCACAGAACTGAGTGGTGTGCAGTCCCCTTCCCAACATTTAAACGCATCATAATCACTGGCACATGCAACCAATAATACCACTATCAGCATAATTTATTATGCATTTCTAATAAACTCATATCCCCATGGTGAGTTTCTTGTATGAAGCTGTTCATTTAAAACATATCAGCTGTGTTCAGAGTTTTCTTAGCCAGGCATGAGGATTGGTAAGAGCCTATAATAAAGTTCTAAAAAGTAAATTTGGTTTTGACTGCAAAACTTTCTCAGATTTTTTTTCCGAGGTGTCAGTTTAAGGCCAAGAAAATGAAACATTTGCTGCAAACTTTAAATAATAAATACATGTATTGCACAAATATCATTTTAAAGCAGAGACATTGTGTTTGACATGCTTTTCATTCCTTTTATGCATTAAAATATTCAAATAAAAAGCAAAACAGAAATCCATATACATTTTTTGATTATATTTCTGGTCCAGTCATCCATTTTTACTTGAAAAAAATGTTACTAGAGGAATGCTATGCGGTTAAGAGTACATTGCAGATAGATACATGTTAAAAGGCAAACTTAGCATGGACCTGTTTCTCTTTTTAGCTATGTTGTTATATCTGATTGCTTATGAAATGCATAATTTAGAAAGTAGACAAGTGAGAACTAATATAAATCTTATACTTAACAGTGCAATAGAAATGAGATAATGCTATTTGCAGTTACTGATCTCCTCATCAAGCCCCTCCCCCCATGGTCACACTCTTAGCGTGTCACCTAAGTGTAAATCCTACAGGTAGAAATAAAGAAGATATTTGACAATGCTATTTGCTGGTCAGTAGTTAAAGGAAGAAATGTTAACCCCCCCCCCCCTCCATTGGGCAGACTTTGTGAAAATTAAGATATTGCTTTATTACCTGTCTGTATCACTAAACTGTTAACCCTTGCTGTGCCACGGACTGATGGATCAGTCCAGATTTCCAATACCTTCAAATTCTGTGGGCAGCCCAAGGGTTAATTAAGCACTTTGTACTGGGGCACAACAATAGAGTATGAGGAAGAGCAGTGAAGGAGGAGTTGAAGATGAAAGGGGATGCCCCGTGGGACACGCTGGAAAGTATGAGTTGATGGCGCAGAGATGGAAACATCTCAGCAGCAGCTGCAGACAGCAATCAACTCCTGACAAATAACTGAAATAACTACATGAGGAAAATATAAACAAAACACAGTCAGACAGCTGGAACTGCCCACCCTGAATGCCAGTGTGTGTGTCTAGGCTCTGGTTTTAAAGAAGCATTTTAAATGAAAACTCTAATTGTGACTGCTGCCAATCAATTGCTTTTGCTGCTGAGGTGTACATAGAAACACAGAATTTGATGGCAGATAAGGACCGCTTGGCCCACCCAGTCTGCCCATTTCCCTACCTAATGGGTAAGCTGCAGATCCTAGTTAACCAGCAGCCTACTTCTTTCTACCCCCAACCCCTAGAATTGCCTTATGACTGTCCCATGCATGCTTGAATTCCACCACTGTTTTTGACTCCACAACCTCCTCTAGAAGGCTGTTCCATGCATCCACAACCCTCTCTGTGAAAAAATACTTCCTTACATTACCTCTGAGCTGCCCCCTCTTCAAATTGTGCCCCCTTGTGCTTGCACCTCTTTTTTGAAGATGCTACCCTTTTGGACTTTGTTGATTCCCTTGAGGTACTTGAAAGTTTCTGTCATGTCCCCCCTCTCCCTCCTTTCCTCGAGGATATACATATTAAGCTCCCTTAGTCTCTCTTCATATGTCTTCCAGTGCAGACCCTGCACCATTTTAGTTGCCCTCCTCTGGACAGCTTCCATCCTATCTATGTCCTTGCGGAGATTGGGTCTCCAGAACTGCACGCAGTACTCCAGATGGGGCCCCACCAACTGTCTGTACAGAGGGATAACAACTTCTGTTTTCTACTGGTGATGCCTCTCCCTATGCATCCCAGTACCCCCCAGCCCTGCTTACTGCCCTCTCACATTACTTGCCCACCTTTAAGTCATCTGATATGACTACCCCCAGGGCCCTTTCCATTTTTGTTGTTGTTAGTATCTCACCCCCCATTGTGTACTCTTCCCCTGGGTTTTTGTTTCCCAGGTGCATTACCTTGCACTTCTTAGCATTGACTCTAAGCTGCCATACATTTGACCATTCCTCTAACCTTGCCAAGACCCTTCTCATCCTTTCCACCCACCTTTTGCATCAACTCTGTTGCAGATCTTTGTGTCATCTGCAAAGAGACATACTTTTCCTTCCAGTCCCTCTGCAATGTCGCTTATAAAGACATTGAAGAGGACCGGTCCTAATACTGAACCCTGCAGTATCCCACTAGTAACCCCCTTTTCTTCAGAGTGGACTCCATTTACTATTACCCTCTGTGTCCTATTCTCCAGCCAGTTCTCTACCCAGGCTATCATCTTGGGACCCACTCGCAGGCTGGCTAACTTGTATATTAATCTTTTGTATGGGACTGTGTCAAATGCCTTGCTAAAGTCTAAGTAGGCCATGTCACAGCTCCTCCCTGATCTACTACTTTGGTCACCCAGTCAAAGAAATCTATTAGATTCATCTGGCATGACCTTCCAGCTGTGAATCCATGTTTTTCCTTTTCAAGGAAATAGTGTGGGTAATGCAGTGGTGGGGGAGAGGGGTGGGGGAGACAAAGGAACAGCACTACAGAGGTGGAGAGATGTGGTTCAGTTCCACTCCAAGCACTCAGTGGATGGAGTCAGTATCTGGTCATGTGCTTCCACAGTAGCTTCTTTCTCTCCTAGTCATAGCAGTACGTCAGCATGGTCTTGTCACCATGCAGCCATAATAAAAAGAAATTAACCAACATTTGAACAGTGCAACACTTCAATAAAGAAACCATTGTAACATCTGAACAGTCTGCATATTAATCTTCAGTATGATACTACCCTTTTCTCTGTATGTGTCCCTCGGGTCCCTGACTGGGACATTGAATAGGGAAGATGGAGTAGTCCCTATACCCTCTACTTTGGAATGCCCCCCCCCAGACTGTTAGTACTCAATCCAAGTTCCCCAGTGTTCTACAGATTTGTCTGGGGTCAACCAGAGTTGTGCCATGATCCTCTCCATGCTGTGCACTGAGTCAACTCTTTCTCCATTCCTTTACAGTGGATACCTCAGAACACAGCCAGTGTGAGGTTAGGACTTTTAATGTTGCCATCCTCATTATGTAGAAAACCTCCTTCCACTTATTCATGCCAATACCGAACAGTGGTTCCCCCAGCTGGTAAGAAGTGAAGGTCTGCGGGAACGTCAACCCCTCACATTTTCTGGAGTTCTAGAAGTATGCTGGACTGGTGTACCATTACGACTGGACAGTCCCACAGGATACAAAAGCATTTACCTCTTCCCCACACTCACTTCATCATAAGTCTATGAATCCTTCTCCCAAAGTATTTAATTACTGTACTGGTGTGGAAGTATCTTATCATCACCTTCCACTGGAGCGCACACCTGTTTTGTGAAGCAGATACCTTCCACCCTTTGCCATTGACTGGATCAACTGGACATTAGCTATTGCCTGCCCTGAGTCTTCCTAGCATCTGGCCTTGACCTGTAGTGTGTTCACTCCCTTGCTTTAATTAAAATTTTGTATCACATAGAACTATAACTCAATCTGTCCTCTGATGTGACCACCAGTAGAAAACATTTCAAGCATAGTATTGGCTCTCTGAATTGGATTCAAGTTTTCATTTGTTGTTACTGTATGTAGCTCCTGACCTGAAGGAACCTAACAAAAAATCTGGTAATCTCAGGGATGATCTCTTTTAATCTGCTCAGTAGACTTACAGTATCCTTTGCACTAACTGGGAAAATCTAGTGAGCACTATTTGATTTCACTACAGTAGCCCATATCATGTTTGGGTGGTTGAAATTTAGGATTCCTTCTATCAAAGTCAGTGAGCCTATCCCTCAAAGAATGCCTTATGCATGAGTTCATAATGCTATTTCAAATTTCTGATGCCACTTTTATGTGCAGAAGGGCAAGCGATGGGATAAGGGATTCCCTGAACTTTCCATCCCATTCCATGCAGACTGCCAAGAGTGCTTTTACCAGGAGATCAGGTATGTGACCTGTACTGCCAGATAGTATAGTTCTAGTTCAGGGACACCAGGCCCAGCCCTCTCCTTCCTCAGCAAGGACAGAGTGCTCCTCTGCACCGGACATCATTCCAGACTATACAAATATACACAGCATTTACTGTACAGAACTTCAAAATCAGACTGATATCTGGACAGGGAGGGTCTGAAAAAGGAACAACGTCTTGCAGGATGTTTATTTTTATGTTCCCATTTCAGTCCAGCACTGAGGAGGGCAGAAGATCCACCACCATTGCACATACTCTTCGGTTCCACTAGGAGTTTCTCATAATTCAGGTGAAATAGGTCTGAGAGTCTTAGAATAGTACATAGCCCTAAATACTTAGCGTTATTTGGAATCATGCATAGGAAAGTTTGCCTGAACGCTACTTGTACCCCAGCTAAGAATAATTGCTTCAGATTTCAAGTTATTGATTTTACGCCCTGATGTTCATCCATATCCCTCCAATGTACACTACAGTTCTGGAAGAGTGCTCTGGCTAGCTGAGGAAAAATAATGCATCAGCTGCATACAATGAAATTATATGGAATTTGTCCTACCTATATACCCCAGATACTTGAATTGTATCTTATTGTTTCTGCCAGGGGCCCTACACAGGGTGAAAAGAAGTGGGGAGAGTGAACATCCCTGTCTCATACCCCTGTGAAGAGGGAACCTGGAGGAGTTCATGCCATTAACGTTCACCATCTGTTCTGGTTTTCAGAAGGGGGCCACCACACTAGCCTGGAGATCCAGACTAAACTTAATTAGATCTAAGATAAGCTTTGAAAAACAAACAATGCACCATATCGAAGGCCTTTTCTGCATCCATTGATATGGCCAGCTGGAGTTTCTTAGAGTTTTTCTGAGATGAACAGACATTTAGAAACTGGCAGATATTGTCCTCTAGGATTCTTCCCCATATGAATCCTGTCTGGCCCAGGTTGATGAGACCCTACCCACACCTCTCTGCAGCCATAGGAGCTGTACTAATCTGGATCATTGCTGAGTTTCAGCAAGGCTGTGATACGGGCCTGCTGCCATGATACCGGTCCCCTCTCCTCTCTCAGTATCCCATTAAGCACCTGACTTAGCAGTGCTTGTGGGGTGAACCCTTTGTAGAACTCTAATGGGAGCCCATCCACCGCACAGTGCCCTACTGCTTTTGAACATTCTTGATTGTCTTTATGATTTCTGCCTAAATGAACAAGGCATCTATCTTTCTCTGTCTGCTCTTCTGAAAGTTGTTTCAGCTTAACTCCGGCAATGAAAGACGTAACTTCTCCTGAAAAATACCCCTCCTCCTCTTCCTCTAAGTAGAGATGTTGATAGTAAGCTGCAAACATTTTTGAAATTTGGTTGGGACTGGAGTGTACTGCCCCCCCGTACCCTGTCCCAGAATCCTAGGTGTTGCCCTACTAACAGCCTGCTAGCAAAGCTGTCATGCTAACAAGTTCCTTAATCTGTTCCGCGTCCATTAATATTTCTTCTCAGTTTGTGTATCTTAGGCTACCCTCTATTTTCTGCTCTAATAATCTAGTTATTTTATCTCAATCTTTTTCCAAAACTTGTGTCATGGAAGGGTCTAGAGTGATCTTATGCTCCATTTCCATATTGAAGTTTTGCTGATGTACAGGAGTTCCAACCTATGCCTTATCTGTTCCTTTTTATGTAAGGGGACAACAATAATGTACCTAGTTAGTGTTGCCTTTAGTCCATCTTATTTTACAACTAGGATTGTGTCGGCGGCCTGTCGAGCACTACCGCCCGTGGCTCCGACCGGGTTGAGAAAAGCTAGGTTGTCAGGGGCTGGTTGGGGAGGAGGTTTGAGCATCCCACAGGATGCTGTCCTCCGAGGGAGGGCTGGTATGCCGTGGCCTGGTACAGGGACTTACGGGGTGGGAGGTAGGACACTGTTAGGCACTTGGCTGAAATGTGCACTAGCATGTCTACAGCCTGGACTCTGGTCCTTGATCCAGCGTCCTCAGGGGTGGGGATTTGGGCACCATGACAACGGTAACTTACATAAGAAAATACAGCCCCCACGGTCTTGCAGTAAGATCCCCAAGAGGGGAAGTTTAACCCCAGATGATCGGCATAGTTGCCACAGAGCCCACACTGGTAGTGGGTGAAATATGTGCTCATAAATAAAAAAAAAAAAAAAAAAAAACAACAACTAGGATTGTGTCTTCCTCATGGATTAGTGCTAGATACTCTTTTTATTTCTTTTTCTTCCAAAGTACCAAAGGCCGGATCCTCCAGCAGGGACACATTCAGTTTCTAAAGTGGATTCTTGTAGACAGTTTCTGTGCCTAGGTCAAGAACCTCTGGGGTATGATCTGAGGCTATTGCTTGTTTCATGTGACAGGTCTGAGCCACATACTGTACAACAGTTCCTTGGTGATAAGGAAAACACTCTGTTCTTTAGTACTGGTTTTGTGGGTTACTAAAAAAGAAATAATTCCTCACTGTAGGATTTGCAGTGAAGAACCTCCAAGCATAAGTGAGCCTCAATTCTTTTGTCAGTTGCTTCATGCATCTACCTCCCCCCTCACTTCCTGTGTGTTTGCACCACTGTCATAGGGTGATCTGTGATGAGTGAGGGGTTTAGAAAAAATGTTAACCCCCCCCCCCACAAAGGATATAAAGTGCTTAGGTGATAGTACAGGATGAAGTAGTGAATGCCCGAGTTAGAGTTCCCTGCTGCTTTTGGAATGTATCCGAATAATAGCAGATGCTAGTAAGCAATAGTGCTTTGAATTGTGCAGTGCTCTGCTATTGTCCCTATATTTATAGTGGGAAGCAGGAGTGCTTGATTAGTAAAAGTAAATAGTGAAGGTAATTGGTGGAAACTGCCACTCGGGGACTTGCTGGTGGATAGCCTTTGGGGAATTTGGTGCAAGGGGTTTGAGCTGCCTATCTTTTGGGAGGCTGCGTTTCTTTAGCTTCTTGAGCATTTGCCTGTGTTGCCATGACTTTGGTGAAGGAGTGCAGGGTCGGGTGATAAAGCCACCACCCAGATAACTGCAAAGACATGGTGCAGTTGCTTCTAAGCGGTGCGGCTCGGTGTGTTGTGTGTTCTGATTCCTGACTAGTTCCCTTTGCTCGATTGCTGGGTGTGGCTGGACCGCCATGACTTTAGGCACATTTGTGCTACTGGGGTTGGTTTGCACTTCCTAGGTGATTATTTCTTGTAGGGTGCTGCTAGAAAATGTGGTTTCTCAGGTTGGGAGCTGCCCTTCCTCACCCTTAAGTGGACACTACTATTTAACTATGCTGAAAAAGGGTCACAAGGCGTAGTAGTGTTACAGTTAGACTGAGAAATAGTTTAAGGATGTATCTTTTACTTTTCCTCTTTTCTCAGCACAGAAAATAAAAAGGTATTGGGAATAAAATTGCTGTATTTGTACTTACTGTTGGTTTTCTGGCTGGGGACTTGGTTAGAATGCTGTGGGAGGATTGTTTCCTGTTTCCACTTCACCTGTGTGTAATTTACTTAAGGGCTTTAAAATGCTGACATAGAAGTTAGAAAGTGCCCAAAGAAACTGAAGCAAGTGAGTTTTGTTACGACTTGTTCAAATGTTTATAGTTAGGTGAAACAATGGTCCTAAGGGAGAGGAACTCCACTTACCCCTCTCTCTGGTCTGCTCTTCCCTGTGTAAATTCAGGACTCCTTTAGGAGCCTGCTGGCCTGTAGCCATTATTTCTATACAGTTCAAGGCAGGACCGTTTGAATGGAGATAGAGCTCATTAATTATTTATGGGGCCTTCTGGTTTTTCTTTTGAAATATGAACTAAATAGTATTTATTTCCAGTGTTATGTGATAACAGTGTTAGAATAATACTGTTAAATGAAGATAAATTAAAAGCGGTTTGTATGTGTAAATAAAGTTTATTATACTAGATGGGGTGGGCTCAAGTCACATGGGTTTGTAAGTAAGTATATAGGTCTGTTATTGCAAGCTACTTCAGTTAGGTGTTGGGTCTGGAGAGAGAGACTCCAGCTGGGAGCTCTGGGTATTGCTCCCAGGTATTAAAAGCATTGAGATGGTTAGCCCTTTCTGGCCATGTATTTCTAGTGATCTTTATGATTTGTGGTTGCCATTTATGTTTTATTTATGTGGTACCAGTTAGCTGTTTAAATATGTCTTGCTAAAAAGAAGAAAGATGCTGAATTAAAATAAATTTGCTAAATTTTTTACCTGCAATTGTGTCACACTACTGTGCAGTTTGTTCAGTCCACGAAGTCACCCACACCCTATGACAACCACTCTTGTCCCTATGATGTTGCAGGATGCAATTAAAATCAACCCTATGAGCTTGGCATGCTGGTGACCCTGGTTTGCGCCCTGAGCCTGAGTACTAGGAGTGAAGTCCAACAGGGAGGGGTTTCATAAGTGTCCACTGGATGCTTTGCTCCCAGAAGGGTGGGACGAGCCAGGGTTCCTGTAGGTGGGTTGGATGACTAGCTTGGAGGGCATGAGGCCTCGACAGGCCCTCCTGTGCGTCCCCATCTCAGGATGCCGTCCTTACAGCTAGTATGTAGAGCTGGTCAAAGAAAAATGGAAAAAGGGGCCCCTGTCAGCAAGATGACTAGCACCTGGCCCACACACTGTGAAAGCCCGAACCAACCCAGTGACAGCCTCCTGGGATACAGCTAGCCCTACTGGCATTTCCCCTTCAGAGAGAGGACCCTCACGATACAGGGAAGATTGGGTTACCCAGGTAATGGGCTGAGAGACAGGAGTAGGAGATGATGGGGCGGGGAGGAGGTGGGGGTGAAAGGGTGATGGCATTCCGAAGGAGTGGCCAGCAGGGATGCCAGAAAAGGAGCATAAACAGAAAATACAAAAAAAACACCCCTTGATAAAGTGTCTACCTCATTTCCCCAGATATCTGTATCAGAATCTTTCTGAAGAAAGCTATTTTCTCTTCTTCCTCATTTGGTGCATAGATGGTAACCAACATGCAGTGGATCGCTTGTATCTTCCAAAACCTGTATGGATCTCCTTCCATGTCTTCAACACCTCTGTGCATCACAAAAGGTGCCCCTTCTGGACTAGTTTGCCAACACCCATCTGTCACAATTCATAGGTTTCTGTAGGAATCACTAAGCTTGTTTAGACTTTCGTCATTATGCTTGCTTAATTTATGTCTATGATCTTACTCTTGGACCTGTAGTAGGTATCTAAATTATGTTTAAATGAATTCAATGTTGGGCTACCCCTACTTTTAGTGAATGTGCGTTCCATACTGGGACTTCTCGTTGGCTATACCAGTATCTCCTATTTAGATGTTCCCATTTGTTTGCTATCAGTTGCAAAGGGTGGGCTCTGATGTAAATTTGTGGTTTGAGTTCTAAGCCCAGGTTGTCCCATAGAGAAGGATCCGAGAATGCTTTATACAACAGACACACATTCCCTCTCTGTCTTCTGTATTCCAGGGAAAAAAGACAGTGTGTCTTCAGTCTATCCTCATATTCCATCTGATTGATACCCAGAATTGGTCTCATTGCTCTTCTCTGAACCCTCTCCACTGTGTCTATCTCTCCCCTTTTATAAGGTGCCTAGACCTCGAACAGTACTCAGGAGTCTTGATCGCACCAGAGCCCTCATAAAAGCGGCATCAGCACTTCCCTTCTTCTGCTCCTAATATGCCTAAGTATACAGTTTAAGATTTTGTTTGCCTTTTTAACAACTAAATCACAATTTGACTTAAATTGTAAGCCATTGGTGATTGTGACTCCTAGGTCCCTTTCCTCTGCTGAACTGTTTAAGTTGTTATTATCTAGTTGGTATCCAAAACCTTGATTGTTTTTGCCCATATGCATAACAATGCACCTATCCTTATTTAACTGGAGTTTGCTGGTGCTAGTCCATTCTTGTATATGGTCTAGCGCTTTGTGAAGTGCTACAGTGTCTTCGTGTGTATTTACAATAGATTCTAGCCTGCAATCATCTGCAAATTATCTTATCCATATATTGCTGTGTAAAAATTGCAATGAGGAAACATATATGTTAAACAAGGAAAATCCTAGTACGGACCCCTGCGGCACCCCACTAGTCACCTCAGCCCAATCTGAGAAGATCCCATTTACCGCCACCCTCTGTCTTCTACCCACGAGCCTTGCCGATACCCAGGTTACTGTGTTTTCTGTAAGTCCCATGCTGCTCAGTGTGCAGGCCAGTTCCTTGTGTGGTAATTTATCGAAGGCCTTAGAAAAATCCAATAATATTACATCAACTGAGTGTTCCTGGTCCAGTGCCTTGCCAACCCTGTCATAAAAATGGAGCAAACTAGTCTGACATGACCTATTTTTTATGAAGCTGTATTGTGTTGGGTTGTGCATATTATTAAACTTTAGGTGTTGTAATATATGGTCTTTGAGTACTCCCTCAGGTATTTTGCCCAGAATTGAAGTTAGGCTCACTGGTCTGTAGTTTTGGAGCAGTTTTCATTCCTTTTTATAAATGGGGATAACTGTTGCCTCTCTCAACTCAGTACCACAACCCCGTGTCGATTGAAGTTTGAAATATATGTGTCAGGGGGCTATTTGTTCTTTGATTTCAAGAATAACTCTGGGATGCAGGCCATCTGGTCCTGGTGATTTATTCTTATTTATTCTCTTGAGTCTATCTATGACATCAGTGAGTTCTATTTGTATCTGTCCATTGTGTGTTTTTCTCACTGTGTGTAGGGATACTTCTGGAATTAAAAACAGAGCTGAAGTATTGATTTAGTATGTTTGCCGTTTGTTTTGGATCTGCCACTTTATTGTTTTATCTTTAAATGGTCCTATGGTCCTATTAGTCCCTCTTGCTTCATTAACATCTGAATAAAAGGTTTTGTAGTTATCCTTAATATTATTTGCTAGCTTTAATTAGTATTGTGATTTGGCTATTCTAATTTCCCGTTTCACTTTTTTCACCATTTCCCCATATGTGTATGTTAGTATTCCCCTACCTCTAGTATGTTTGTAAACTAATTTTTTGTTTTATTAGTTTTTGAGTTTTTAGGTTAGCCACCTTGGTGTCCTTCCTTTATCATGGTGTTTGGCCTTTAGAGGAGTATACTTATGTATTTCATAGTGTATTTTGCTTACCAGTGTGACCCACATGTTCTTGAGAGAGGATGAATTGAATTGTGCATTCCATTCCCAGTTTGCTAGGTTGGCTCTTATGGTGGAAAAGTCAGCCATGCTGAAGTTTAATTTCAGTGAATTTGCTACTTGCTCTGTGCGCTGTTCTGTTATTTCAAAGAAGATAGTCTGGTGGTCGCTGTTACCAAGTGGTACTTCGGTTTTTAAATCATGTACCAAATCCCCCATGTTTGTCAGTATAATATCTAGAATGTTCTCTCCTCTAGTGGCATACCTAATTACTTGATCAAATCCAATTTGGTCAAATAACTCTGTATATTCTTTCTCTATCATTGAGGTTCCCCTTGTTGTCCCAATTTATTCCTGGTAAAATTCAAATCTCCTGTTAACATAATTCTATCTGCTGGATTAAGATGTTCCACATGTTTTGAATGGCTAACTCATCCTCTTGACTGACTGAAGTGGGAGGTATACTACTCCCAGAATAATTTTAGGCTCATTCCTCCTGATCTAGAAGTGAGGCGTGCATCTCCCCTACCCATCACCTTTAGAGCTTAGCATGTTCTAACTCTGTAAGTAAGGAAAAGGTAGGTGACAGGCCACAGAAAGGGAAAAAGGCACTAATGGAAGGGAGCTGGACACTAGCCCTTTTACAGAGGAGAGAGTCCTGAAGGAACTAGAGCAACTAAAGGTGGATAAGGCTATGGGGGCCAAATGGGGTTCACCCCAGGATACTGAAGAGCTTAGGAAGGAGCTCACTGCAACTCGGACTGCCCTGTTCAACCTATCACTGGATACAGGGGAAGTGCCAGAGGACTAGAGGAGGGCAGATGTGGTTCTGCTTCATAAATGTGGGAATAGGGAGGATACAGGAAACTATAGATCTGTAAGCCTGAATTTGGTGGTAGGCAAAATTATGGAAACACTAGTAAAAGAAAGGATTGTGGATTATCTTGTGACAGATGGATTGCAGGATCCAAGGTGGCATGGTTTCACAGGGGGGAGATCTTGCCAGACAAACCTGATTGATTTCTTCGACTGGGTGACTAGGGAAGTGGATCAGGAAGGGGCGGTGGACTTGGCCTACCTAGATTTCAGTATGACCTTTGACTCCATTCAACACAGAAGACTGTTTAACAAGCTAGGTAGTCAGGGAGTGGGTCCAAGGGTGGTAAAATGTGTGCAAAGTTGGCTGAGTAACAGAAGCCAGGGGGTGGTGGTAAATGGGGTTTACTTGGAAGTAGGCACAGTAACCAGTGGAGCGCCACAGGGGTCAGTTCTGGGACTGGTCCTCTTTAGTGTCTTCATTAGCGACATCACAGGAGGGCTGGAAGGGAAAGTATGCCTGTTTGCAGATGACACATAAATCTGCAACAGAGTGGACACATTGGGGGGGGGGTCAAAAAAATGAGGGAGGATCTGAAAAAGCTGGAAGAATGGTCAAGGGTATGGCAACTAGGATTCAGTGCCAAAAAATGCAAAATTATGCATATGGGGCAGAGGAACCCAAGGGCAATGTACCCCTTGGGGAGGGAGGTGGTGACAACAATAGAACAGGAGAGGGACCAGGGTGTCATCATATCTGATGACCTTAAGGTAGCAAGGCAGTGTGATAAGGCAGTGGAAAAGGCTAGTAGAATGCTGGGGTGCATAGGGAAGGGTATCACCAGCAGAAAGAGGAAGTGGTGTTACCCTGTATAGATCAATGGTGAGGCCTCACCTGGAGTGATGTGTCCAGTTCTGGAGACCCCATCTCAGGAAGGACATTGATCAGGTGGAGGCAGTACAGAGGAGAGCAACCTTAAATGGTGCATGGCCTGCATCAGAAGCCCTACAAGGATAGGCTCCAGGAATTAAATATGTACACTCTGGAGGATAGAATGGAAAGGGAAGACATGATAGAAACATTCAAATACCTCAAGGGTATTAATAAAGTAGATGAGGGTGGCATTTTACATAGAAAGAGATGCTTAAGGACAAGGGGGGGCATGATGTGAGGCTGGAAGGGGGCAGGCTCAGAGGGGATGTGAGGAAGTACTTTTTCACAGAAAGATTGGAAATGTCTAGAACAAACTTCCTGCAGAGGTGATGGGTACCACAAATGGTAACAGGATTCAAGCTTGCATGGGGATAGACACAAGGAGACCTTAGTAGCAGGACTTAGGGGAGGTATGGCCTGAGATTGAGTAGGGTCTGTGGTAACAAAGTAGGTGCGGAACTTTAGGGCTGACTAGGTGGGCCAAGGGGTCTTTTTCTGCTGACAACTTCTTTTTTTAATTTACTATACTTTTTGTTGTGCCGCCAGCGCTGGTACCTCAGCCTGGTCACGGACCTCACCACTCCCACTCTCACATGGGCCGCAACTCCCTGATACCCCAGGCTTACCCCCAGGGTGGGGTTGCGGCACCGGCCCCTAAGTGCTGCAAATGACGGGATAGGTTGAGGAACTGGCCTGGGAGCAAATTGAAGTGGTGAGGCGGGCGTTATCTAGGTGGAAGGCAGCCGTATTTTTCCCTAGTGTATTGGGGCGGGGACGTGCAATGATGGCCAGCATCTGCCCCACCCCCGAATATATCGGCGTCAGCGCGTGCGGTACACTCAGCCTCCACTAGGTGTCTCCATAGTGCCAAATACTCTGCCACCCTCCCCCCTGGAGAAGGAGAGCAGTTGCTGGATGCTCAATCCTTCTCTCCCCAGCCAGCCCTCTGAAAACCCAGGTCCGTTCCTGAACCTGGGTCGCCAGCTGGCTTGCTGAAAACTTCTGTGTTTCTGTTTCTATATGTGTTTCTGTTTCTATAGGTTGATTAAAAAATTCCACTGTTGCTCCCCCCTGCTCATAAAATCAAAAAAAAAATAAAGCATGTTTGCTAACAAATTTCAAAGTAGTTATTTTGAAACAGTAGCACTGAAATGGACTGATGAAATATTAGTTGCATTTGTTGTTTTTTTAAGCTGTGTCCCACTTAAAGGGAAACTAACATGAATTATAAAATGTACCAGTATTGTTACCAGTGGAAATCTGCTTTACATAAGCTATGGGCTGAACTTGTAATACTTTTAGGGTGAGAAATGTAACCCATTTAGTTGCCCCTCCCTTTATAGCTGCAGGCATCCTTTTTCTAAATCACAGGCATGGGAAATGACATCACATCAGGGGAAAAAAAGGAAAATGCAGTGTGTTCAGTATTTACAATGAATAGTTTTGATCCCTTTCAGTGACATTTGCGGTAATTGTGCTGATGGCATTTTCAGGCATTAGCATCCCTGCCATCTTACAAATTTGTAAAGCCACTGTGTCATGGAGCTACACGTATTTGCCCTGTTGTAAAAAAAAAGGTTGTGTGCAGCCAGTGCCAACAGTTTTCGAGTTCCTTTGGGGTTCTGTTGATTTGTTCAATGTTTTGTGACATTTCAGCTGAGTGAAATGTTTTGCACCTGTGTGGTTTGCAAAGAGTCCTGCTAGTACCACTCGGCATCAGTGCTATTTTACATTTCTTTGTACTGAAGCTGTTGTATAAAATTGTTGTTTCACTAGCATCATTTTGTGTAATAAGAGTCAGTGTGGTCTGTTGGTTTGAACACCAGATTTGCAACTGGGAGGTCACAGATTCAAACCTCAATAGAGCCAAATAGTAACAGTGTGACCTTCAGCAAGTGACTTAAACTCCCTGTGCTCCATTCCACTCAGCTGTACAAATGGGTAGAAATAGGATCTCACTGAAACAAGATGTTACATCTCTTATGCTACCTTTGATAAATCAGTTATTGTTTTATGCTGGTGTGTGATAGGAAGATAACTGGGGTAAGTGATATAGGAATACTCAATAGAGGACCCTTGTAAGGCTTCTGAAATTAAAATGGTGCTAATGAAACACAACTGCTTCAGTACAAAGAAATGTAAAACAGCACTGGTGCAAGCATTGTTTGGACTTGTACTAGCAGGACTAGTGGCTTTACAGATTTGTGAGATGGCAGGGATGCTGCTATAAAGGGAGATGCGACTAAATGGGTTTCAATTCTGACCCTAAAAGTGTTACAGGTTCAGCCAGTAGCTTATGTAAATCAGATTTCCATTGGTAACAATATTGATACATTTTGTAATTCATGTTAGTGTCCCTTTAACTACCTTACTCCTACATAGGGTAGACTGTTCCATTACTTGTATACACCGTAATCAAATGATCTTTGCCCATGTACAATACAGTACATCTAAGGGGAACGCTAGTCATTTTTATTCGCAGATCTCTGATCTTTTTGTTTTTGTCTCATGGAATGAAAACAGACCTATTAATGGGTTTTGAACACCACAAGTTAAAATTGTGTGTACCAAATGTCTTCGATTCACTTAGAATCTGTCTGCAATTGTTAAGCCATTAAAGGTTTTGTGAAGGGGAACAATAATGGTCTTGTCACTTAGCAGACCATGCAAAGCGTTCAGTAAGATTATAAGGCACCTGTTTTCTGTGCTGTACTCACAGAGGCCGTTTTCCAAACTACTGAGTCATAATCTAGCACAGGAAGCAGGCTGCTCTGAACAGTAACATTTTTGGCATCCTGTGATACGGATTTCTTAATTCTGTACAGCATTTCAAGTTTCTAGGGAATTTGCTTTGTCACAGAATTGAAATGAGTTTTAAAAGATAAGACTGAGTCAATATGAACTCTTAGGTAGTTAGAACTGTCTACTAAAAGGCCTGTTACCCATGAGGTCATTACCTTAAAGTTGCCAACTACTTTCATCAAGCTGTTTCTTATCTCCTAGGTCACCTATCAGCATCCATCTAATCCCATTACTGACCTTCTCATGGACTTTCCTGTTAGCCACCACTTGCCCAGGACCATGACAGTGGTTGGTGGCCTGTTGTGTTGGCTATTGGTGGGCCTGCCAGTGAGCAGCAGCATGCATGATTGCCGTCAGTGTCAGGTGGATTCCCCTTCCGTCATGCTGTGATCTCACAGTGCTGCCTCCTGGCATATGCCTTATGGCAGAAAAGCAGAAGAACACTGCCCCCCGTGGAGAACTGTCCCTGGGATGCTTGATACTCCCTCTCCCATTCTGCCCCCAGCTACATGAGTCTGTTCACAAACCTGTGTCACTGACATAGCGGCTTAGCTGTGCTAGCAGCTGGCAACCACATGGTTTAGTACCGTAAAGCATAGTGCAATATGTGTCTTCCCTTGTTTAGTACTAACTTATTAAAAGGAATCTGTTTCTGATGTTTTGCAAAGTCAAACCCACATTTTTATTTATAGTCTTTGTATCCTTTGAACTGCTTTTATTATTACAGCATCATCTACATACTAAGGTATCTTTGAAAAGAGAGAATGTTTTAGCCATGTTAGCCATTGGAATACTGGCTTCATTACACATTGTGATACCTTTTATTGGACCAACATACCACTGGAAAACCTACTACAATAAAGGGGAAAAATACACTTGACCATATGCCTCTGCTTGCCACCTGTAGCCCAATGTCATAGTAACACCAAAACATTATGTAAGGAATAATGTATTGGTGACCATACACAGTGAGCCTGTGTTTCCATCAAAGGGTTGAAATAACAGCATATGGACCTTGAGAGTGAAGCTTGGGTATCCATGTTGTTATCTCAACTCTGAGATGGAAACAGAAGGTGAGTTGTATGACCAACTTATATTTGTTTATATTATATAGTTTTACCTAATAAAGACAAGTAAGGAAGTTATGTGCTGCTATGTAAGTTTACTTCTGTATTCAGCCTCTGTGAATGGAAAGTAGGGGAAAAATCACTTTTGGCATGGATTGTAATTTTGTGCAGTACTTTCACGAGTTGCGGTTTGCAATAATTTGAGAGTGAATTAGGAGAGAAAACCATTGATAATACTTGTTTTAGTCTCCTTTTTAATGAGGAAAATGCATCTATTAAAAACGAAAACCATGGAAGTCGGCGCAAGTAGGGACACAGGTGCAGTTGATGATAGAATATGCACAACTTTTTAAGGATGTGCACAACTTTTTTAAAGGGGCTGCTTTCCATATACAGAAATCCCAAACCATATACTACAAAGGAATTACAACCTATGCTCAGTAAAGATGTCAAACTGAAAAAACATATTCTCTAACCTACTAGTTACAGCCTACAACCAGACTTCCAACCACTTCAACATACTTGTCTGAAGCAAACTCCTATCAAACCAGGATATGGAGCCAGGAAGAACATTACCCTGCAACTGCACAAGAGGCAAAACCCCTTTCTAGATATGCACAAAAACTACTGCCAGAACATTTTAGAACAAAGTAATAACAAGCATTTATCAATGGTGACTGTTCGCTGCTGGTATTGTTGTTGTACTGGGTCTTGCTTGTACACATTTTTACTATATGTTTACCCAGAATAGAGCAGGTAAGATTTAGTATCTCATTTTCAGTGGTGTCCGCTTTGACTCATTGTTAGATTGTAATTAGCCAGGATAGGGCAACTGATAGGCAATATCTACTTGTAAGTGGCCCCCAGTTGACCCCAAATGTCTAGCAGTCTTTTATGACCTGACATTATGATCAAGACAGGTGGAATTTGTTAAAATCCCATCTGAAAGGTGATTTAGCTGTGTGACTGTGGAAACAAGTTTTCAGAGGGGATTTGAAAAATTATACCTGCCATGTTCAGGAGATGGGGTAACACAAGGAATATGTTGAACATTAGGGCCAAAATCTGCAAAAAATAAAGTTATGAGTAAATGATGGAACAGTTTGTTTTCTCATAACTTAGTTGACTTTTTACCTCAAATTTTCAACATCACTTTTTTATGACCACGTCTTCTCAGCATGACAGGTGACATTTATAAAACAATGGCTAACACGTCATTTTATGCCACAAGTGTTAAAACACATTTTAGGTAGGATTTGAGAAATGACAGATGTCACATTCATGAGATGATGTGAAAAAAATGTTTATGTTGAAAAGTTGGGGTTACAGTATTGAAAATTACCACAGTTACGAGTGTGCATTGAAAAATTGCAATATAGATTCATAACTGTTGTTTTCTCATATTTTTACCCCAGATTTTCAACATAGCCTTCTTATGACCCCACATAGCCATCTTATGGGCCCACTTCATGAACAAGGGCAGAGAACATTTTCAAATCCTGCCTAAAAGGTGATGTCAGACCACAAGGGCGAAAACACATTTTGGCCAGGATTTGAAAAATGACAGCTGTCTGATACATGATGTGCTGTGAAGAAATGGCTGTGTTGAAAATTTGGGGACAAAATATTGAAAATTATCAAAGTTATGAGCCTGCATTAGTAAATTTCAACATAGGCTCATAACTTTGTTGTTTTTTAATATTTGTACTCCAGATTTTCAGCATAGCTTTCTTATGACCCCACCTCACGAACAAGGGTGGAGAAAATTTTCAGTTCCTGCCCAAAAGGTGATTTTGTGCAACAACCGCAAAAGCAACTTTTGGGACAGATTTGTCTAATTTCACTGCTATCGTTCATGAGGTGGGGTCTCAAAAAGGCATGTTGAAAATTTAGGGCAAAAATATTTAAAAATGACCGAGTTATGCCAATAAGTTCAAAACCCCAATGAAATAAATTGAACTGCATACCCAATTTCCTCAGTTTGCAGTTTTAGGTTTTAATCGATAATAACACCCATATACTAAAATTGTTTTATATATTCTATGTAAGCACCTTGGGAGGTTTTGAGCAAGGACGTTCTGATGATATCCACTGAATGCATCTTGACCTGTGAGCCATATTGAAACTGGGTGTTCCTCTAAAGATCTAAAGAGGTCACATTGTCAAAATAGTTTACCTTCCACCTTAACTCTCTTGCTATGCCCATATCAATAAAGTCCATTCTAAACCCTTAGAGAGTATCTTTTGATACTCCAATGCCCTTTAGGCTTTCTAGTAGCTAGGAATGCTTCACCCAGTCAAAAACCTTTGATAGGACCACAAATCCTGCACCAACCTGCTTTCTACTGACAAGTCCTGTTTATATATTTGTGAAATCTGTGGTGTTTGTGAAGCATGTTGATCTAAAACAATATTGATAAATGGTCAACCACTGGTACTTTTACAAGTAATCACAGATCGAGTTGATGATGGACTTGCTTTTTAGCAGCTTTGAAAGATGGGCAGCAAGCTAAGTGTTCTAAAATTTGAAGAGTTTGACAGCTCTCCTTTCAGGATCAGGACAATATTTACCTGTTATCACCATATCATCACCACTGATTTCTAAGTTTTCCAATTCTTTGGAAAACCGTTCTTAATAATTTCTCTTCCTCCCAAGTCTTTCTTTTGCACAAGATACACAGCTATTGCCCAGGTGCTGTGTGGGTATGTTTTACAGTACCAGGTAATACTCCTTATTTTGGATTCTGAAGTCATCCAACATGGTTGTGTACAATACACAGATGCTGCCTTACAGTGTTTGTCTGAAGGTTCCTACTCAAGCTGCGCAACTCTGCAGATGGTCGGACACTGAGGTCTTGAATCTATAACTGGAGCATCAGCGCTCCAATCCACCCCCATAAATGGGCAGAAGCAAGACTCCACTGGAAACAAGATGCGCATCTCAGTTGGGCTATCCTGCTTAAAGTGATTTTCTTAATTTTCTTTTAATAATGATGTTTCCTGATTAGTATTCCGATTTCCACACACACGTTCAATTCTTTGTGGTGCTGAACTGTGACACAGTGATGTCATGCAAGGGAAACAAACATGGCTGTCAGCATGTGTGGTAGCAGTGATTCTGATAAATTATAAGTGCTGTTTGTCACTTTGCTATGCATTAAGGTACATGTGATCACAATCTGGATGTACAAATACTTATGCAGTTATTTCTACTGGTGTGTGTGTGTGTGTCAGTGTTCCTCAACCCCCCCCCCCCATTCAACAGAATGTCATCACACATCTCTGTGTTCAGTTTTGCAGGCACTCATAGGTGAAATGTAGGGTATTTTGTAGTAAGACTCCTTCGGGATTTAATGCCCTATTTTTATTGTGCTTCTCAGTATATGTTTCTGTCATTGTATGCCTTGTTAATTTGACATTATTGTTATTCCGCGTTGAGCAGGTTGAAACCCATTGGAATTCGGCCACCTAGTGGACAGTCCAGTCTGTGGCTCCTCACTGGAATACCAGTCCTCAAAACCTCAGGACCATTCACATCACAGCCTCCTGTCTAACCGAACTGTTAGAAACACTCAGCTGTCAGCCAGGAGGTCTCTGTGGTGAGGAGCATGATCCTAGTGTCTCTACACTGGAGTTGATGAAATGTAAACTGTGATGGCATAGTTTGTCTGATGTCTCAAGTAACTGTGAAAAACATTGCCAAAGCAAGGTTTTCTTATTCCCTTGCTGTTACTTGAAAGGGTTGCCGTTTTCTGGCTTGTCTGTACTTGCAGTGGTTGTCAGGAACTGCAGTCGGTATTGAAACTCAGTCCTATGCACGGTGCTGTTTTTGTCACTGATAATGTTGTAGGTTGGCAGCTTGTGTATATTTTCTCATAATGATTAGGTTTATTTGTTAGTGATAACAAGGCTGCAATTGTAATTGTAGCCCTCTGTGTGCGTGTGTGTGTGTGCGCAGTGTTTTTCATTCATTGGTGCTTCTCAATGATTTTTTCCCCTCCCAGTGTAAATGTCAACGGTCTCATGGAACTGCCATAGTGTCGATGCAGGCTTCATGTGAGGTGCTGCCTAACGGTGATTTTCCTTGTCAAACTAAATTGTTTTCTACAGTAACACTATTTCTGTTACAGTAATATGCTGTCAGTGTGTGCCCCTTTTCAGAAGTACCTTGTTGAAATATGCCATAGCAGGTACTGCAGTCATTCAAATAATGACTAGTATGCATTTAGTGCAGGTAAGTTTAATTTGTGGTGCTGGGTCTAGGGAAGTTACTGCTGTTTTACTGAAATATGTAAATTGAAGACTCTGAATCAGGAGGTCTCCTTTCTGGTTTTGAAGTGCCCGTTAGAATTATACATGCTTGCCTGCTTGACATGACATGTCATGTCCCTCAGCCCCTGTGACAAAACCACAGTGGCACATTTCAATCAGTTAGTGCTGAACAGGGTCACACACTGACGGCATATTACTGTAACAGAAATAGTGTTACTGCAGGAAGCTGTTCAGTTTGACAAGGAGAAAATCACCGTTAGGCAACTCTACACATGAAGCCTGCATAGACACTACGGTGGTCCCATAAGAACCACTGACTTTTACACCAGGAGGGGACAAAATCACTGAGACACACCAATGACTGAAAAACACCACACAAGGGACACAATTACAATTACAGCCTTGTTGTCACTAATCAATAAATCAGTCATTTATGAGAAAATATACACAAGCTGCCAGCCTATAACATTATCAATGACAAAACACAGCACATGCATAGGACTGAGTTTCAATATTGACTGCAGTGTCTGACAACCAGTGCAAAAAGCACAGGTGAGCCGGAGAAAACAACACCACTTTCGATATCATCACGAGAATTAGAAAACCTTGCTTTGGCACTGTTTTTCACAGTTACTTGAAAACTAGACAAACTCGTCATCACAATTCACATTCATCAACTCCAGTGTGTGAGGACACTCGGGACCATGTTCCACGACCACTGTGACCCAATTCACATTTCATCAACTCCAGTGTGTGAGGACACTCGGGACCATGTTTCCGACCACTGTGACCTCCCATCTGACAGCTGAGTGTTTCTGACTGGGAGGCTGTGATATGTGAGCAGTCCCGAGGTCTCGAGTATCGGTATTCCAGCTAGGAGCCGCAGACTGGACCATCCACTGAGGTGATTGAATTCACATGGGCTCCAACCTGCTTAAAGCAGGTTAACAATAATGGCAAATTAACAAGGCATACAGTGACAGAAAAACATACAGTACTGAGAAGCACAATAAAAAATAGGACATTAAATGCCGGAGGAATTTTACTAAAACATACCTTAGATTTCACCTTTGAGTATCTGCAAAACTGAACATAAAGATGTGTGATGACCTTCTGTTGAATGGCGGGGGGGGGGGGAGAGGAGCTGAGGAACACTGATACATATGCCAGCAATAATATCTGTACGAGTATTTGTACATGCAGATTGTGATCACGTGTACCTTAATACACAGCAAAGTGAAGTGACAAACAGCACTGATGATTTATCAGAATCACTGGTATAATCTCTGCTACCACACATGCTGACCGCCATGTTTGTTTCCCTTGCATGACATCACAGTGTTACAGTTCAGCACCACAAAGAGTTGAAAGGGGGTGTGGAAATTGGAGCACTAGTCAGGAAACAAACACTGTGAAAAAACAGACTTCAGCTACATGGAATAAAAAAAAAAACACAGACACTTCCAAGAAAGGGTATGCAACTACAATATCTTTACTAAAGCAAAACTAAGAAAATCACTCTAAATAAATTGTAAAAAAAAAAAAAAAATACAAGTAATTGAATGTTTTAAACAAAGCCTTAGCATGTTTACAAAGTAAATGATAACATGGGGACTTCCAGTGGTCTTGGAGCACAGAGATAGTCATATGTCTCAACCTTTCACCATCAAATGTGGGTACTGTTCCTCAAAATGCTGGTGACAAGGGGCAAAATATGGCACATAGATAAAGCTCAGGACAATGCAGGAATTACTGTTTCATACTCATAAAGTGCACTGTTTGGTGACTGTTATAACATATGACGTTTTGCTGGAAAATGTCCCTACATGAAATAGAACCCTCTCCACGTAAGACAGAGGGCTTCTGAAGGTTAAAATGTGGAACACATTAGTAGGGAGTAGCTAGCTTTGTTTTTCAAATGGAACCAGTTTGGATTTTTCCCTTTCAGACCCAAAATATGCTTGTTGGCCAACAGCCCTGCCTTACAGTAAAGACAATCCCCTGCAGCTAAACTAAATGGGAAGACACTCCTCCAGTGTGTGCTGCTGTTGGCACTTGTGACCTCAGAGTAGCTCCTTGCAGGTTTTAAGGATTTCTTTGAATGACTGCCTTTATATGTTTAGTCTTCGTTTCATTGTGAGAGACGTTGTGGGCTGTGTGATCTCTTTATTTAGGATTAGGCAGTACATAGACCATAATGTATTCAGTGCAAATTAAAAGGGACTGCACATTATGGTGTCAAAACTCTACTGAATGAAGAAGGAAAAGCCTGTTTAAATTCTTGACAGGTCTGTCTTTCATGGAGCTATACATCATTTCTATTATTTACTTTTGTAAAAACTGGACAGGACAAATCCCAAAGTTTAGAGTCATGACAGTTTAAGACTAGTAAGAGGGGCTTTAGGGCACTGCCACGGATCAAATATATGGCCGGCAGCAGGGATGTTAGATATAGAATTATAAGACACTGTTTCGATCAGCAAAGTCAAGCCAAACAAGATATAGGCTTAATTTTGCATTCCTGTTTTTATGCCTGTAGGATCAAGTTTAATCTGTTTGCACTGTATGGTATGCCCATTCTTTTAGATGAAATGTTTTTAGTGAGCAGTGATTGTAACAAAAGTAAATTGTAAGTGCTAGCCTCATTAAAAAGAGAAGGTTTGGTCCATGAAGGACAATACACGCAAGCTTTGGAACCTAAACCTTTTTACCTTATGCACTCTGAAATAATTGTTCATCATTGGTAAAAGGTGAGCTTTTGCCAAGACAGGTGGATCAAGGACATTCACCACGCAGTAATCGTTTTGTCAACATCAGTGTTATTGACCATGAGACTGGTTAGGCTAAGTCTTTATCCCCAAAGAACTGCCAGAACAAATAAGTGCCTTCAGCCACACCCCATTCCTTTTTAAATGGATACCATGACTTCGTCATTGATAGAAGCAGCTACCTCATTGACCCCTAATAACTGGCCTGGTTGAGGGTCCGAGGTGATAACAGCCTCCCCCCTTCCCCAATAAAAAAGGTTTTCATTAATAGCAGAACATGTCATCAAAACTGTTTGAGCTGCTCCTCCCAGCTTTAACTGTCTGAGTTAAAAGCAGTGTAGTGGGAAATTAAAATTGAGAGATAATGTAGTCTTGGTGCTAGCCTGGAATCCAGGGGACTGAAGTTTAAATAAATCATATCATAACCAGCTTATGTACTGTGTCTGTGACCCTAAGCAAATTACAGTTCCAGGGTTCCAGTAGTCTACTCACGCAGGTGCAGTCATGCAGCCTGGAGGCAGGGGTTGAGCACTCTGAGCAACAGTTAAAGACAAAAAATTGCTGACTAGTTAAAAATGGAAAGGCCATAGGAAGGGGCGCCAAGAGCAACTTTGCACAGGGGTACTTCAGGTTAAAACCAGCCTTGCAGACAGGACCCCAGTGAAACTCAGATGGTCCATCTCAGCATATCCATTTTGGGTAAATTTGGAATACAGCATAATCTAGCCAACCAAGCCATGAACCTGGAGACCCGGTGTCATGTCGGATCCTGCATGACATGGGCAGACCTGGGTTTGAAATCCGCAACTACCACTTGCATTCTCACTGCTGTGTGACCTCTGCAAGTCACTATGGTTGGAAATGAGTTTAGGTTCACATGTCTTTCCCGGTCAAAAGTTCTAAAAAATAAGTTGTTTAAAAACACTGACCCATCGCCAGCCTCATTTCTCCATGTATAACCTAGGTTTATCCACCATGCTGGTTGCGGGAGGGACTCATTTGTATTTATAACGCAAAGGGCAGGCTTGTTATTTGCAGGCGCATTATGTATTTAGACAGCAAAAGGCAATGAGCCCCAATGATTATGGTGCCTGCTTCCCCTACCTCCCTCCCAGATGTGGAGCTATTGGTGTCTTCCATTTCTCCCAGCACCTTTTGTAACTACAGGAACACACAGACCCTGGACACAGGCAATCCACTTTGGAGTTGCAAGAAAAAAGTGAACCTGATCTCACAGCCACTGCCTCAGCACCTCTGGGGCTGATCGTTTGGCAACCAATCCCGCTCCACCTCCCCCAGTAGACTTGCAGCTATCTGCTCAGTGTTTTGTATAGGTGCTTGATGTTTTTCATTCCAGATTGCATTTGCTTCTTCAGGTGTCTGGTGACTGGCCACAGTGAGCAGCTGGGTACTGCAGCCCCTGCCCACTCACATCCAGTCAGCACTTGGTGATTCCACTATTTATCCACCGAGCTCCCAGGGAGGGACATGAGTATCACCTCTAGCCCACCATCAGCGGGGATGGTTTTCTTTATTTCAGGTGGTGACACTGGGGATTGGGCACCCCCAGTGTTGGTGTAATTTTTTTTGGGGGGGTGCTGAGTGGGAGGTTTGGTGGGGGAACAGTGAGGCTGGGGACAGCAACAGACATTGATGGACAGTTTTCTTTGCTACAGGGTGTAATTTCTCAGCAGGCTGATCATGACAGATCGGCTGTGCTTGCGGGACAGTGTAGATCAAAGGAAAGAGCCAACCTATGATTGGGTTGTCTCTTTCCTTTGAAATACCCAAATTTTCCACCCAGCAAGCTAGAACATTGTCATGATCAACCTGGCTGATGATTGGTGTGACACCGACCAGCCCCTTGCAGACCACTATGCATTGGACTGACAGTGTCACACCACTCAAAAGTCACTTTCCTAACAAAATGTTCACTGCGTGTGCATGCACAGTGAACATAAAAATACATGGATCACTTACCAGTAAATCAGACAGAGTGGTTGACCTGACACAGTGTAAAAATGCCCGGAATTATGCTATGGAAGGGATACCAAACAACCCCTTCAAACCAGGATGAATTTCCCCTGGCAAAGCATGTCAAATATGATAACCAGCACACAAGTGGGGCACCACATCGCCAAACTTAGTCACTCATTTTTGGACTTTATTAGTACTGCTGCTTAAAGGCAGCTTTAGAACTACAAAGGAAAGAAGGTCATGGGAACTTAAGTTCATTAAGCAATTTGATTCAAAACAAAATGGCCTGCATAGGGACAGTGCTACACTATGGGGACCTCTGACCCCTTTAATTACACTGTAACCTATGTAGTGGGATTGCTCTAGTTACTTTCTTAGCAAAACACTGTGGTCCTTATATTCAAATGTTAGCAGCAGCATGACTGTGGTTAATGCTGGTGCTAACCTGGGTTTGTGCTGGCACTTCAGGCAGGGCTATATTCAGAGGCCCCTTGGAGCAGTGCCCACATCCCCAGCAGTGCCAAGGCATAACCTATACCACTGCACCTAGGCAAATGAGAGGGTTCCTCATGCGTTCCAGTGCAGTTGTATATTCAAAGGAAGCCACGTCTTATCTAGGTACTAAGCCCATGCCCTCTCCCCCTGAAGGCAATGTAGCTGTACTGAAGCCGTCCGCCCTGTTCCAGGCTGTCCCACCATCACGCTGATTGCCCATCCTTTCAGTTTCATGTATAACAGTACAAAAGGAAAAAACCCACATCCTGCTGTGCCCCGGCCTAGATGCACTGCTGAATAGGCTTGCCAAGCCTAGGCATACAATCTCAGACCAGGAAATCGGAGCACTCTCCTTTAGGAGGAAAATACCAAAGTATCACTCACTTTATCTGCATAAGAGTGCCAAATTTGCTGGTGCACAGGCACTTTTGTTACACTTATAAAAACAATCTCCACCGGATCAGTCACCCCTGCACTTCCCTCACTTGAGGATCCTTAGGGGGTGTCCCTGAAAAATTTGGCAATGAAGCACCTTTTGCAGATAAAGGGAGTGCAGGTTTGTTACTTTCCTGTTAAAGTGGTGTGCTCTGGTTTCCTGGTCCAAGTGTCATGTAAAACACTGGTAGTTTAGTGCCCCCAATCCCTCAATCACTCATCCTGTCAATTTCATGTTTAACCCTAGTGGTTTAGTGGTCTCCCCCGATCATCCAACCTGTCAGTTGCATGTATAACCCTGGTGGTTTAGTGGTCCCCCCAACCCCCAATCACCTATCCTATCAGTTTCATGTGTAACCCTGGTGGTTTAGTGGTCCCTCCACTGATCACCCATCCTGTCAGTTTCATGTAGAACCTGGTGGTTTAATGCTCCCCACCCCCAATCACCCATCCTGTCAGTTTCATGTGTAACCCTGGTGGTTTAGTGGTCCCCCGATCACCCATCCTGTCAGTTTCATGGGAACCCTTATGGCTTAGGGCTCCCCCACCCCAGTCACCCATCCTGTCAGTTTCATGTGTAACCCTGGTGGTTTAGTGGCCCCCCGATCACCCATCCTGTCAGTTTCATGTAGGACCCTTATGGTGTAGTGCTCCCCCCCCCAATCACCCATCCTGTCAATTTCATGTAGAACCCTTGTGGTTTAGTGGTCCCCTAAATCCCCAGTAACAATTCTGTCAGTTTCATGTATAATCTGTAGTGGCCTCATCACCCACAGAAAGACAACATCCCCATCCGCTGAGGTCCCCCGACCCACATCCCCCTACCCCCAATCCCCACTCACTGTATCTACCAATGCAGAATGGCACCCAGCACAGCTCTTCTCTCACCTGCTCGGCTGGCTGCCGCAATGACACTCATGGGGCACAATCAATGCGTGATCTTTCTCCATGACTGTCAGACCAGTAGCCACCGAGATGGTGAGAGGTTGGCTATGCTAGCCACCGCTTTGCATGAGTAAACATGGTGAGTGGGTAATAGATAGGGTGAGGGTGGTGTGGGGTGCAAGGCATCAACAGTTGGATGGGAGGGGGTTGCTGATCGGTCATGGGGGTGGGAGGCCATTAGACTACCAGGGTTATACATGAAATTGACAGGATGGGTAATCAGGGTGGGGATGGGAGACCACTAGACCACCAGGATTATACTGTACATGAAACTGACAGGATGGGTGATGGGGTGTTGGGGGACCACTAGACTACCAGGATTATACAGGAAATTGTGATCTGTGGTGACTCCGGGAAATGGCAGAAGCTGTCTTCCTTCTTGCTGAGCCCACAGAAGGTCAGTACTGACTATAACAAAATGCTGGTTATGGACTCCTTGGGCTTTAAAAAGACAACACCACCCTATAAGTTAATTTCCAATGTTTTATTGTATCTCAAGATTACCTAAACATTTTGCCCTTCAGTACTGGATTTCAGCAAATACCATTTGCAACCTACTCAGGCCCGGTTAAAGATTGTAGCAGATGCAGTGCTGCACTCAGCAAAAAATACATACAGGGCATGAGTGGTGCTTTTATAAAACATACATGGAGCATCAGTTTAAAGAGAAATGAATAAACATTTCACAGGCAGACCATAATATTAGGGAGCTGCATCAGCAAGAATACTGGAATAAATTCCCCTTGAAAAATCCCAATATTGAAGGACGAAATGCTGAACGAACCTTAAGTCACAATAAAATATTGGAAATAGAACTTACCTGATAACTTTATTTTTTTAAAGCCCAAGGAGCCCACACCCAGCATTTTGTTACAGTTTATATATGAAATTAACAGAATTGCTAATTGGGGGATGGAACCACTAAACCACCAAGTTTATACATGAAACTGACAAGATTGGTGGGTTGGAGGGTGGGGGGACCACTAACTCACCAGGGCTGTGTTCTACTGCAGTGGCACAAGGGGCCCTCTGCACCGAATGCAAATGAGTCCATGATGGGCATGCAGATGGCCCCCTTGGCACCTTGTACGCCTAGTGAGCTCATTTGCATACTTGGCTGAATATAACCCACAGGAGACCTGGCACTGTCCCTTTTGGGCAGCACCATCTCCTGTGGGCCATAAGGAGCATTTGGCTGCGTCAACGCAGCACAAACCAACTTAGCACTGCGTGGACATGGCCCAATATTCTGTCAGGTAGTGCCACTCTGTCAGCAAGAAATAACCATCTGAATGTCACTCAGAGCTGGTCGTGCACTGTCGCAAGTGCAGTGCAGATGACTGCATTGCAGTTGTGCCCAGCTCTGAATGTGAGGTGCTGTGTCTCTCCCGTGAAATTGTAACTTTTTTTTTCTTGAATGACCTCCCTGCCTTTGGCCGTTGTCACGCCCCTATGATGAACAGTGATACATTTACAGTTTTAAGGTGTCAAACCCCTGCCTGTCCTTTCTGGTACTAATTCATTAATATCGTCCTTTGGTGAAAAACCTGCTTCCTTCTGCTCAGTCTGCTAACCCACCTGACCGAGGTGACCTGATTGGTATGAAAGCTTCTGTATGGTAACATCTTTGTGCAATTTCTTTGTTGGTGTAATAAACGGCATCACAGTTATTGGTTGCCTCAGAGTTAGAATAAGGGTGCTCAGTAGCAAGGAACAGTATAGGCAATGTTACCAACCATATACCCATAGGTAGAAGCTGAAACAATGTAGCAGCACTCACAAAACAGTCAGGAGGCATTTATTTTTACTCAGTCTATTTTTACTTCTAAAGATGCACAGTTACAGTGCTGTCAGTGCTGTTCCATTAAGCAGCACACTGTAATTCATCATGGCTCACTTACTTATTCCATCATTCTAGTATGTTACTCCATAGTTATATTATAGGTTCCCCATAAATGAGGTAACAGCAGCACAGGGCAAAATGGGTGTGCACTTATGCACACACTGCGGGACCGCTGACGTTTTGATGTCAAACCATGCTTTCCTCAGAGTTGGGGTGCAGAGGACTGATGGTATTTTTCCATTTGTGTTTCCATGGAGACCAGCATACCCATTGCAAAACAACCATGCAACCCTTTCTAGTAAAGCAGTTATAACAATAAGTGCTCACATGTCAGAAATATAAGTGAAAGCTTCACATGACTACTAAAAACAAAGTGACATGTATAAGAAAACATTAATGGAGTAGTACACCCTCATATCTTCTAAATGTTATTTGTTTCCTTGTCAGCAGACAACTCTTTTCATGTACAGTAGCTGTTAAAGATATACGTGATTGCTTTGGTCTGTTTTCACTGTTCGTACTGTCCAGACCCAGACTGTCTAGCTAACTACTGGCCTATCTCTAACCTGCCATTTGTTGGTAAGGTTATTGAAAAGGCAGTTGCACTGCAATTGGATGAACATCTCACCTCCCATAATGTCTATGATACTCTCCAATCTGGCTTCAGTAAAAGGCATAGTACTGAGACTGCCCTTGTTCGGGTATTGAGTGACCTCCTAATGGCCAGAGATCGAAAGGCTTGTACCATTCTGGTCCTTCTTGATCTTTCTGCCGCATTTGACACTGTAGACCATGAGGTGCTATTGGAGCGACTGCGGTTTTTTTGTGGGCTGTCTGGTACAGTCCACGAATGGTTTCGTTCTTACCTCACTGGTAGGTCTCAGAGAGTCGTCACCGGAATTTATTCCTCTGACGCCTTCTCCCTACCTTGTGGGGTACCACAGGGCTCCATTTTAGCTCCCATGCTGTTTGCAGTGTATATGCTGCCATTAGGAGAAATCATCAGGAGATACAGCTTGAGTTTTCACTGTTATGCAGATGATACTCAGCTGTATCTATCCTTTCTCCCTGATCAGAGTGATGCACTCTCCGTACTTAACAACTGCCTGGATGAGATCAGAATTTGGATGAGTTCGAGCTGGTTAAAACTTAATCCGGATAAGACTGAGGTATTGGTTGTGGACCCAGGTCATCCTGGGAGGGGTTTGGGTGCGGGACATCCATCAGGCTTATTACTTGGTGGTGTACCGCTCTCTAGCTCTCGACAGGTGCGAAATCTGGGCATTATTTTTGATGACAGTCTGACCCTGAAATCACAAGTGTCAGCTGTTGTCAAATCCTCTTTTTACCATCTGAGGAATATCGCCCGGGTGAAACATCTGATTCCCCAGGAGGACCTTCCGAGTTTGGTCCACGCCTTTGTTACCACCCGCTTGGACTACTGTAATTCCCTATACCTAGGGCTACCAGGGGTTGATGTCCGCCACCTGCAGCTGGTGCAGAACGCTGCAGCCAGGCTTTTGACTGGGACTCTTAGAACCAGTCATATTACGCCTGAGCTTCGCGAACTGCACTGGCTGCCTGTGCGGTGGCGGATCACCTTTAAGGTTGGTTTACTAACCTTTAAAGCCCTACACGATCAGGGACCCGGTTACCTGAAAGATCTTCTGGTTCCCTATTGCCCCCTCCGGCCCCTCCGCCCCCTCCGCTCTGCCAATGAGGGATTGCTAGAGATTCTCAGGGTCCGTTTGAAGTTGTCAGGATCTCGTGCCTTTGCCTTTTCAGCTCCTACCCTGTGGAATTCTCTACCTCATTGGTTAAGAGAATGCCCGACCGTTGACAGTTTTAAAATTGCTTTAAAAACACATCTTTTTACTTTGGCTTTTTCTTTATAGTTCTGATTGTTTAATGTTGGATTCTTTTGTTTTATTTATTCTGTACAGCGCCTTGATTTTGAAAGGCACTTTAAAAATAAACATGAATTGAATTGAATTGAATACTAGTGCCTGTAACTATCTTGGGGGTTCCCATTTTCTGGTTGTTGAAATCTCATAGTGCCTGAGAGCTGCATTAGCCTGAGAGCATGATGTGTCAGCACCCTTTAGACTCCACAGTATGCCTTCCTGCATACTTAGAATTCAACAAAATAAGTTGCAGCAAAGTGTGCAATACCACGTTTATCTTCACTTGACTTTGCCAACTGTCTTAGATGTAATGCAGGTTTTTTTTCCTTTAAATTGTATTTAGCCTGTGTGGTTCCAGAGAGTTTTTTAAGGTTATACTGTATGTACTTGCAGCATAGAAGTACATGTTGTAAATGCATGCTGTGGCACCATGTTTTCATATTCTAGTGCAGCTCTCATGAACAATTAGATTTCAACAACCAGAAATTGGAGACCCCTAGGCTAGTTACAGGGGGTGGTATGAACAGTGAAAATAAACTAAAGCAAACATGCAGTATATATCCCCAACAGCTACAGGAAAAGAGTCGTCTGTTGACAAGGAAACAACATTTACAAGATACGAGGCTGTACTACTCTATTAAGACAGATACATTAAAACTTCCTTTGTATGATACTTTGTATGATATTTGTATGATACTTTGATACTTTGTATGATACTTTGTATGTTACTTTGTATGATATTTGTATGATGCTTTGTATATTTGTGTGATATTTGTATACCTTGTATATTTATATGATACTTTGATACTTTGTATGATATTTTGTATGATATTTGTATGATACTTTGATACTTTGTGTGATACTTTGTATGTTACTTTGTATGAAATTTGTATGATACTTTGATACTTTGTATATTTGTATGATACTTTGATAGTTAGTATGATATTTGTATGATACTTTGTATGTTACTTTGTATGATATTTATATGATACTTTGATACTTTGTATGATACTTTGTATGTTATTTTGTATGATATTTGTATGATACTTTATACTTTGTATGACATTTGTATGATACTTTGTATGATATTTGTATGATACGTTTATACTTTGTATGATATTTGTATGTTACTTTGTATGATATTTGTATGTTACTTTTGTATGATATTTGTATGATACTTTGATACTTTGTATGATACTTTGTATGATGTTTATATGATACTTTGTATGATATTTGGCAGTTGCAAATGCTGAGATTGAAACAAAGTAAAATAGCACAACTTGCTTCACTGGCCAGTATATACATCACATTTCTTTATACTTCATTCAAGTCAGATAAAGCCCACAAAGGGGCAAACAGAAATTCATAATCAGCTTATCTATCAGACAAAATAGCAGGGGCTGGACATCCATACCTAGGCTAGGGCACTGTATTTACTCATGGTATATGTAATTGTTTCCATCTCATCTACAAAGTACTGATGTGAGTGAGTGCCACCATTTAAAGGAGATTGCTCTTAAATGGTGCCCAGGTCGCACCGGGAGACAAGCATCTATTTGTTCAGTGTGCCTTCCTGGTGAAACATTTCAATAAATAAATAAATGGCTACAAAAGGGTACTTAGAACTGCCTGTCTTAAGACCAATAGATGTACTAATAAATTGTATTATTTTTGTGATCCATTTTACAGGCTGAAATCAGAACCAAATGGCAATTAATTTTTTTAAACAAAGTTTAAACAAAACTGTGACAGTCATTCGTTGCTTACATTGCTTCAAATAAAATGGCATGTATCTGCTGTGGTCTTTCATGGAGACTAGTGATGCTTCAAGTAAATTGTCAAACTCATAGTGCCTACTATTAAATGAGCACTACTAGCTTTGTGTACAGCCATTACATGTTGATGTCAAGGCTATGGAGCTTCAGTAAAATGGCATATAGCCGTAGTTGTTTAATATTGAACAACTCCTCATCTGGCACTGTGATCAGTTAAGTAAAAAGATGCTCGCTCCTAAATAGATCCTTCATGACTATTGAAATGCAACAAATTTCATGTGCACATTACTTCAAATAGTACCCAAGGGCTGAAAAGTGCATCCGGCAAATAAAGAACTTCAGGAAACCAAAATCAGAAGAATTGATCCACACAAAACTTTCATGCTAAATAATACTTGCATACAATTAAACAGATATTGAACGTATAGCACCCAAAGTCTATGTGGACAGCTACTTACAGCTGTACAAATAAGTGTTGTCATAACAAGAAGTTGTAGAACCTGAAGTCATCATTAAGTCCTTTGGGGTATACTTTGTCAAGTTCATGTATCCAAAACAACTCAAGCTGTAGGTGTAGTCTGTGTAGATCACCTCCTCCTCTGGGTACTTTTATATGTTCTATACCTAGGATTTTTATTTTTTTTTAAGTGGCCACTGATCCATGATTTTTTCCTCATAATGTCTGGCCAAAGCATAACTTTTATGCTTCACTCTATTGGCAGTTTTATGTTTGCCCACGCTTTGGTTTAGGATGTTTGGCCTGGTTGAGGTATACTAAGCCACAAGGGCAAGTTAGCACATAGATCACCGATGCCATGTCACAGTTAGCAACATTCTTGATCTCGTAAGTGTGGAGGGGTTGTGGGATAACAGATGAACCGGACACCAAACTTCAGGTTCAACACACAATCTGTGTGATGTTTATTTAAAACACAGAGAATAAGCCAGCCTGGTGGCACTGAGGGCTGAGGCGCTGGATGCCTTACCTCACGTTGCGTCGACGATCCGTGTTTGGGAACGGACATGGGTCGCCAGGGGTTGGCAGGGGGGAGGAGAAAGATTGAGCATCCCCAGGATTACTCTCCCTCTCCAGGGAGGGGGGTTAGTAGGGCCCGCTGATTGCCTGCCCCCTAGCAGAGGCTGGGAGGTGGCACATCAGCTCTAAAGAATGTGGGGAAGGGACTGAGGCAGGCACTTGGTGAGGGTGCACGCGGGAGCGTGTGCACTGACACCGCTGGCACCATTGCATGCCATAGCCTCTCAGGAGAAGAACTGGAAAAACAAGAAAATGGGAGTCCTCTGCAAGGATGACGATAGTCCCCCACCACAACAGGCCCGGGAAGGCACCTCCCTGAATCCTCATCCAGTCCGGTGGGTTGAGTCGCTCCCCACCCCCTGCCATGAAGGGTAAGTTGGGTTCAGGGGAAGGGGCCTCATACCTGGTGTCTGTGTGGGGGGGGGCATCAGAGGGGCAGCAGAGGACTCAGAGGGGGAGAAAAATAGTAACTAAAAAAAAAAAAACCATAGAGAATAACCTTAAGCAGTGGCAAGGACCACAAGGCCGATCCAGTCTGCCTATTTTTGCTACCTTATGAATGTGCCATAGGCCTGTACTCTGTCAATGGACTATCTATTCATACTCATCTGTATTGTTCCCTTATGCTTATCCCATGCCTGTTTGAAGCCCTACACTGTATTCATATCCACCACTTCCTGAGGTAGGCTATTCCATGCATCCACTACCCTTTCTGTGAAATTAATGTCCTTGTGCAGGTGCGGCATCCAGTACTGCATGCAGTATTCCAGATGGGTCCTAACCAGTGTCTTGTAAAGAGGGAGTATTACTTCCCTCATACAACTAGCAATACCCCTACTAATACACCCCAACATCCCTATAGCCTTACCTACTGCTTTAGTGGTCTGCGTGGATGATTTCAGATCATCTGTGATGATGATGCCAAAGTCTCGTTCTTCCCTTGTGATTGCCAGCAACTCACCTCCCAACCTATAGGTGGCGTCAGGGTTTCTGTTCCCTACGTGCATGATCTTGTACTTCTTTGCATTAAATCCCATTTACCACTCTTCCGGCCATTTTGCCAGTTTATCCAGACCTCTTCTCATTCTGCCAACCCCATCTGGATCATCCACTGTGTTATAGATCCTCTGCCTCACAGGAGTCCATGTGGCTATAAACCAACTGGGCACTGCCTGTCAGGTGCGGTGCCAGTCGAACGACCCACTGTTCCCTTGGCCATGCGCATGTTCGCGCAATCCTCTCAAATGTTGTGAGGCAGGCTTCAATGTCATCACTGTCCAAAAGTTGAGACAGTTTAATGTCTTTTGGATTACTGGTTCTTTCAGTTTGTCCTGTATTGATGGCATGCAAGACCCTTTGGCATCTTGCCTTCTCCACTGAATGTCTCAATTTGTCTCTAACTGCACCTGTTTTATGCAGAGCCATTTCAACAACTCCCCTACATCTTCAGTTGGAGCATCTTCAGGAGGAGGCAGTTCCCTCGATTCTCCCTCGTCCTCTTGCATCTCTTCATCATCTTCAGGCTTGGTCTTCCTTCAAGCTCCCAGGTCCAGTGCAGGCAGCAGCTTTTCTCCCAGTCTGTCAGCCATGGTTCTGGTCAGAACTCCATGGACTTTCTTCTCCAGGTTCTCCTCTGACGACTTCTGGTGCATCGGTCCACCTGGGATATCTGGGTGATATCCACCAGAGAATGTCCCCCAGCCCAGTCCAGATGTTTCCAGCTAGTTATTCCACTTTTAACACCAAGTCTGTGGTGGGTTGTTGGATGACAGATGGACCAGACACAGAACTTCAGGTTCAACACACAGTCTCTGTGTGATGTTTGTTTAAAACACAGGGAATAACCTTAAGCAACGACATATCCCTTCTTCAATACATCAGTTTGCAGCAACAGACTATGCATGTCCTTCCTCTGCACTTGGTCAGCACCTACTGACCCTATTGATCCATCTCTTTAGTGTAAATTATTTTATTCTCTATGTTGGTCTTGCTTGTTAGGGTGATGGGGAGCTCAAAAAAAAAGCAAAACACCAAAAAAGCTAAAGACAAAGAACCTCAGTGCAGAAGCACTGAAGCAAAGGTTACCCCAAAGGGCATTGACAATAAAGCCAAGTTTCAAAGAAATACAAAATCACATATACCCCCATAATTCAAAGCATCATGGGATGTATATGCCAATCATCATGACATCTTAGGCTGGTTCAGCTTAAAGCAGGAATACATGGTGCCAAAGGGCCTCTGAAATAATCTGTAATTTACATGCATTTTAAATAACACTACATGGGATTTCTGATATCTCTACCCTGGTAACTTAATTCTATAATACAGTCACCTAGTAACTTTTTACCTTTATCAGAAACACCTAGTGCTGTGGTATTTTCAACATTTACAGGTTTCATACACATAAGGCATATACATCAAGGTATTTTATGACATAGTGCTATTGCATACTAAATCCAGCAATGAGGAACACACAGCCTGTTGTTTTACATCAGCTCAGAAGTCACAATAATAACCTCCCTGTACGAGGACTTGAGAGGGAAAAGGAAAATTAAAGAGGACACTATAGCATAGTCAATAAAGGAGGGAGGTGCCCGTAGGTGTCCAACCTTATGGACTAGAAATTGTAAAGGATAGATTAGTCTAAGAAATAGAAAAACTGTTGCAGCTGATTTAAGAAAAGATCGGTCCTCAAGAGTGGCAGAATCTCCCGGTCACAGTAAGTTTTTTCACTCTCGGGATGTTGAAGAGATTTCACATTCTGAGTGTTATTACAGTGCACGTATGTAGCGCATCTGGCAGTATTGCATAGAGGTTAGTGCAATGAGCTGTGAATGAACTTGGTACTGTACATCCAGCAGACCTGGGTTTGATTCCCACAACCTCCAGTTGCATGTTATGTGACTGAGCAAGTCAGTTAGCCTCCCCAGTGCCACTGGGTAGCCCCTGAAAACAGGTGTTGTGCCTAGTCGGCCTTACCAAGTCACTAAAGAATTAGAAAAAAATCCTTTTTTGGGGGAAGGAATCCAGTCGGGTCTCTTCTTTTTTACATCGACATAGTAAGCTGTTAACTAATGTGTCTTTAATAATTTTTGCCCTTTCTATGTGGTTCTAGGACCCTTTCCAATCACTGTGTCCAGGCCAGGTTTAGCTTTTAGACTTTCCCAGTGTTTTTTTCATGACATGTGCAATAGAATGTGAATCTGTGTGTGCTAGTCTCAATCTAACCAACTCCAGATCAACACACACACACAAAAAAAAATAACCGTGTCCATGACCTTTGGCACCCGTCAAAAACTGGCTAGACTTCCAACTCTACCTGTCTTCTACACCTTGTATGGCACCCCTCTTGAAGTGGTTCAGTCAGTCAGATACCTTGATGTGTGGCTAGACAGCAAACTTGACTTCTCTGCCCACACTGACACTGTGCACACCAAGCTCTTCCCTAAACGTGGTGCTTGTACTGCACTAAAGACTGCCTGTCTCCAAAGGTACACCATGAGCTGTCTTCTCAGGTATGCTGTGAGCTTGTCACCAAAATGATGCTCCCAGTCTTTATGTGGATATGGTCTATGGTATTGCTCCTTCCACCTCTCTGGCCAGACTGGACACCCTCTGCAATGCCTTCTGTCATTTTACTACCACTCTACTCCTCCTTTTTCATTCTTCCTCTACCTTCACATTGCCAGAACCACTGTGTCTTATTCATATCCAAATACTGGTTTGGGTCCCTTCCATCTTCCCTCACTTCACTCCTCTCCTCCATCCCTTCTGCCCCCTGCTCCTTCTGCTTCAGGGATCCTCACACTTTCACCATTCCTCCTCCCCACTCCACTACTGGGCAATCAGACTTTCTCTTGTCTCCCTTCGCTCTGAAACCTAATCTCATCCTTCCTCCATTTCACTACCTATCCTGTTTTTCTCAGGTACCAGTTGAAACTCCTTCTTCCCACTCCTGTTTTCTCCCTATCTGACTTCCCCCTTACATTTGTCTCATACCCTGGTGTAGGCATGGCTAAAATGCCTGATTTTTGCTGATAGAGAACAAGTTTTAATCATGTACTCTTTTCTACTTTACTATAACTGTGAACTGTGTCAATGCTATGTAACAGCATTACTGTGTACTGTGTCCATGCTAGGCATTTGCCTCCCCTGTTCCCTTCCCACAGATTGCACCTGAAAATGAGCCTTAGCTCAGTGTGCCTTTCTTGGTCATCAGTTTTCAAACAAACAGACTATCTGAGCTGACTCAAGTACTGAATGTGATGATGTCATTCTGTGTGTCTGGTTTAGCTGTTTTATCTAACACTTCTCTTGATCTTGTCTCCACTTTTTTAAATGCATTGATTAGAATGCCTTCCTCCTACCCTCTCTTGCAAAATCTGCCACACGTTTCTGTCATTTCTTTTCTTGCCTCTTCTGTCTCTGAACAGTTTCTTTTCACCCTTAGCAATTGCCCATAAGGAATATTTTTCTTGAGGCTATATGGGTGACAACTGTCCCAGTGTACCACTGTGTTCTGGTCTGTCTTCTTTTAGAAAACGGTAGTTTCAATTCTCCCATCTTTTTTGTAGTTTCCTAAATCTAAGTAATCCACTGATTCTCTGCTTTGTTTTCCTGAAAATCCAGTTGTGATCACATAGATTTATGTAGTCCAGAAACGTGGTTAGTTCTTCATCAGTGTCCTTCCAGAAGTATAGAACGTCATCTATAACATACACCCCCGCCTTCCCTCAAGCTGACACGGAGTAATGGGGACCTATATATCAACAGTATTAGAATCTGCATGTGTAATGAAAATGCTCATCTAATATATGAACTTGTCTAAGGCATGTGGCTGTATAACCTACTCTGTTTTGTGGTATATTAAAATGAATTCTCTGTTTGTACAAAGTTCATAGGGATCCACTTATAAGTTTGGGTATCTAGAGTTTCTGTTGTACTATGTTGTGTTGTATATATTCTTCTTTTTCAAAAATAAAAGCACATGAAATTTAAGAATATAAAATGCACCCATAGTGCAGTTTTATCATGCCATTTGTTGTTTTCAGAGCGCCATATAAATTTGCTTTCCCATTCAGTCACATAGACACTTGGTGGTAAGGGGCCAGAAGTTATTCCCATGGCTGTTCCATGGTGTTGCTGGTAATACACATCATTAAGTACAAAATAATTTGACTTTAAAGTGAAATCAGACAAATTTAAAATAAAATTAGAGGGTGGTAAAACATCATCCGGGTGTTCTGTCATAGTCTCTTGATCAATATTTACTTCTTTCAGTATGTTCTGTATTGTTCTTTAGGAACACAGAGCAGATGAGCAGCACGGAACATACTGAAAGAAGTTAGTATTGCCCAGGAGACTATTTTAGTAACACTGGACATCAAGAATTTGTATCACAACATCCCACATGACAAAGGTTTGCAAGTGTTACAAGAAACTATTTGAAAGTGTCCAGATGATGTTTCTCGACCCTCTGATTTTATTGTGAATTTGGCTGATCTTCCAAAAATCAGTCTTCAACATTCATTCTCCCTTATACGGCTGGGGCCAGAGGCACTAGGATCCTGCAGGAGCATACCATGTGAGCGACAGTGCTTTAGTTCAACTTGTAGCTATATTTTATCTACTGAGTCATTGCTTTTTTTTTTCTATCTGCTGCAGTGCCACTTTTTTTTATTATTTTCCGTGATGCCAAAATCTGGAATGTCTGAAGTGAAGGGGTTAAATTGCTGAAAAAAGTCTGACAGCCTCCAAAACTGCTTCGTTACTCCTGTGGGAGACTCATGGCTGCTCGGGACAGGCATCGGTTCTATGCGGCCTGCCTTGGACCACAGCATGATATGGATGAGTTTAATGTCTACTTCTCAGTGGGCTGCCACATCCTAGAGAACTGTGTGTTGAGGTGGGCATTCCATGCGTGTATCTGGGGTTAGGTTGTTAGTCCCTTTCCCTGGGCCCTCTGCCCGGGACCTCTGGTGCCATGGAAGCACCATGTCCTCCTGGACCTCACTTTGCCGAGGTGTTGGAGGACCTGTTTGGTCTGTGGGCCAGCCAGCTCCTTCTGAGTGGCTGGCTAAGAACCCTCCACAGTCTGTCTGCCCTGAGCAGCAGATGTCCCCTGTGGTGAGGCCACAGCTGTGTGCTCAGTCTACACCAGTGGACACGACAGTGTCATTTTCCATCGTCATTCGAGCTGTTGTCACTGTTCAGGGTGGCGACATGGCAGTGGCACTGGAGAGGACACCGGGTCCCCTTCTGACACTATTTGTGGTGTCGGGAGACACATCAGAACTGGGGATGTTAGTCATGCTAGTGATACCAAGGAAGGTTACGATGCCGGCTGTGTTGATGGATGTGATGATGACCATGTTGTCAGTCCTAGGCCTGGCACTTGGCAAGGCACTGGTAATGATGTCCCTGGGGTCATCCCTAACTCTGCTGCTGTTCATGGCATTGGAGTGGGGGTTGACTCTAGGGCCAACATAGAAACTGACACCAAGCATGTTATCATGGATGGTATGACCCTGGTGATGGAGATGAACCCTTCTCTGAGGTTGTCATAGACCCTGAGCCTGCTGCTGGTGGCATCATCAACTTGATGGTCAGATGACAGTTCAGAGACAGAATTCTCCCTGGAGCCTCTGGATGACACCATCACTGGTGAGGACTGGAGGCGCCCTGCGGGGACTGTACGACTCCACTTTCCTCACCAAGGGTTCCCCCCATGGGCACCGATTGGGTTGCTTCATGGATGTAGGAGGACATCTTTTGGGTGACTCTGCAATGCTGTCCCTGGGACGAGGCTTTCTGAGCAGTTCCCCAGCCCAGGTCGAGCCATCCACCACTGCTACCTGCACGTCCCTTTCCTTCCCCTCCCTCGAGTCCAGACACCTCACCCATTGTGCTTCCTTTGGGCCCTATGCACGATGCCAACATGCCACGTATCTGAGGTGTGTAGGCATCCCTACATGTAAATGCCGCACAGTGGGGGTCCCACGACTTTCACTATCGGTGCAACAGCCAGATGCGCACTGGATCCCTCAGCCATGCAGGCAGCTGTGCGCTACATGCAGGCCAGGGGTGTGTTGGGGGCATGTCAGGACTCTGCGATTCATAAATATACAGAATTGTGTGGAGTGCTGCACACTGTGGTGTGGGAATTATGGCTGGGGGGACTGTGCTGTAACAGTGCTATGAGCCCAGCCCTCACGCAGACAGAGCCCTGCGACAGGCACATCAGCATAGCCGCAGTGAACAGAGATAGGGCATGTGCTAGCTGTGGTTGAAACCAATACATTTGTCCATGAATGAGTGTGAGTAAATTATACACCTGTATGCTCCTTATGGTGCTCACCAATCAGTTTGACAGTCTGTGTTCTGTAATCAGGAGTCAGCGTATGCCAAGCATTGAGTTGCCCATATCACTGACTCCTGATGCAGTATGCAGTCCTGTGTTGCTTGTGCACTGGATTCCATGGTGGTAAACTAAATGCTGGTGCCATGCCACAGCCCTGTAACTGACCGATGGAAACCAAACAACACAACATTCACCGTTGACCGGCTTTGCCCCGTCGTTTCACCTTGTCCAGTCACCTTTCAGGTTACAGACTGGTCTTACATATCTGTATGTGTCAACAACATTACCCCCTTGCTATAGCAGTACCCTTCTGTTGGCATTGGCTGGCACCCAACCCCCCCCCCATTTATATCCCTGCCTGTAGCGTTAACTCCCCTCCTTGCATGCTTACCTCAGGCCCCTGTCATAGGTCAAGCAGCACCATTAAAATGCCCACCCAACCCCTGTCATATGTGGCTGGCAGTCACCTGTGTCAGTGCTCCTTCCCGGCCCCTACTGAACTGCAGTCAGGGCTGGGGTGCTCGTTAAACGCCTTAGTGCCTCAAAGCATCCAGTGCCCATAACACGCCACACACAAAGTCTATTCTCCCATTCCCCGTGACATCTACAAAGTGGGGCCTGGGAACAGATCAGCATGTTGCCCCTACTCGGCAGACAGAAATGCAGCATGTTTCCTCGGTACCCTGACCACCGAAACATGCAGTGTCACTTCTCTACCACCCCATAGACTGCACAGCAAGGCATAGACATCGACATAGACATTCTCTTGGTGCTACTATGCATCTGCAGTGTTAACATCAAGGCACCGGAGGTACTGGTGGTGCATGCTTCCCATCCTGCTGCTGTAATGTGTTTGGAGATAGGGTAGCAATAATGAGACTGCATATGGCTTTTTTGGGAGCCAGAAGGAGGCTGCATGTTGATGTTGTCCCATGCCCTCAATGTGCGGATGATGTGGGGACCAGAGGAATGGATTCTGTGTGCGGCTCACTGGATGTAATCCGCACTCTGAGGTGCTGGGGCATTTCCTGAGATCCCCTGCCTGACTGCATTTCTGGGGGAGGGGGCTGGGGAGTGAGGCCCAGGTGGCTGTCAGCCACACAGGTTCAGTGTTGCGGTATATAATGATGCTGCTGGACCGATGTCAGGGGCTAGAGAAACGCACACAAAGTGTGGGAGGGGGGGAATGGTACATACGGATAGTTGTGACCTGTCTGTGCTGTGACAGGCAACCTGACAAGTAGGCAGGATGGGGCAGAGCCAGTCATCAATAACAGCTGTGCTGTTTGTTTTCTGTCATGCATTTACAGTGTGATAGAGTGGCACCAGCCTTTATAATACATCCGTTGACTCCAGGGCACAGGCAACAGTTGGCTGCCTTCCTGCATAAGGGATCCACTCTGGGACCCAGGGTAGGTATCCAACTGAATACCTGCCTAGGTCCCGCACTGCACTCCCATACAGCCCTGAACCAGCAATGTGAGGCTGTGCACGGTGGTGGTGGTGGTGGGGGGGCTACGGACAAGTGACCAGCAATAGTGAATACCACCTGCTGCGCACCTGTCTGCAGGTGCAGAACTATGTAGGTGGGGTGCATGTACTTTCTGCGTTTTTGTACATAGGCCCTGATATCTCTAAATTCTGGCTTTGCTTTCTCCCCTCCTGCCTTGCTTCCCTCCTCTCTCCCCCCCCACCCCACCACTTCCTACCCCCTTCGCAACTCTGACTCTTGCCCTCTCACACTCTCATCAAGGAACTCCTCTGCTGATCAAGCTGCTTTCTCCTTCTGATTCCCCAAACATTGGAGTTCTCTCCACCTGCCATCTGCTCTGCCCCTTCCTACCACTTACTCACCTCTCTCCTCTGTGGCTTCACTGCTCATTCCTGGGGTTGCCTCTGATACTGGCCTCAGTGCTGCTTCCCTCCAACCTCCTAACCTTGCTCCCCCTGTTACTCCAATTTTCACCCATCACCTACACTAGTGCAGTTCCCTTGTCCACCTCCCTATCCCATAACCATTGTCCCCTTCCTAAACTCAGTATCGCCTTCTGTACATTGCAAATGTTGTTATCCTCCAGCACTGTATTGTATTGTACTGTAGTGCACTTTACTTACACAGAATCTGTGTCCTTGCACAATTATTTATAATGCTTGCTTACCTGTTTGTAATACTGTAATTGTATTTAACTGTATTTGTATTTATTGTTCTTAGTATACCTCTGTTCCTTCCTTCCTTCCCCCTCCCATAAGGACACATCTGGAAATGAGTTGTTACCAGCTCAGTATAACTTTCCTGGTAAAACTTTTGACATAAATAAATAGAAATGAATAGTGAAGATTGAGTCTTGGAAGATATGAAAGTTACATAATTACCATAACTATTGATCCTTCAGAATATGTTCACCACTGATTGCTACACCCACCCACGATCCCCCAATGTAGCAGAGTCTGGGCCTCTGGGCAGCTCCGCCTGTCAGTGCTGACCGGCACCATGATTGCTAGGACATCTCCCCAGCTGCAGTCCTTTGGAGTATTTTTCAGAACTACAGAAAGGGGTTGGAAACTCATTACTGGGTCCCCACTCCCACCTCCCCCCTCCAAAAAAAACTGGGGTGAGGGTCTCTTTTAGGGCCCTCATGTCAACCGAAAAAAGAAGAGGAAGGCAGCTCCCCTTCTCCGTTTCTTTCTTGTCCTCCTCCCCCCTGCCTCAGGTATATCCCCCTAAAGTATATCCTTGTCTGTTGCTAAATGCAGTCTGTGTCTCTGTGCACTTTCCAATCTAACTCCACTTGGCAGTTGCACTGCCTGTAGGAAGTGCTGTGCACTGGACTGGACTGGAGCAAGTACTCTAGCTGTCACACAGGGTGAGTCCCTGTAGTTTCAGGAGAAGCAGGTCATTTTGTCTGATGTCTTTTTCTTCTATGTCAGACTATATTTTGGTTGGTAAGCTTTTTTACGTTCGCTTGCGTGCATGCGCAAGGAACGTCTTGGGAGAATGGGACACTTTGGAGGTGTGCCCCTCTCCTGCAATCCCCTGCTCCATTGTACAGGCATGGCAGTCCTGCACCAATTGGACGCGGTGCTGTGTATGACAGCGGTGGTCTTCTCTTCAAAGAAAACCACCGCTGTCATACACACAGCACGCATCTACCGCAAATCTTTGCTGCCACACTGGGAGCCCACCCCAGCGTGGCAAGCGTCATCCAGCGTCGTCTGCCAACAGGGTGCCCAATCCCCTGTCGGCTCCACGCCCTCTAGCCATCCTTCTGCCATGCTGGGAGCCCACCCCAGCGCAGCAAACATCCCACGCCGCCTGTTTTTTTTTTTAAACCTGTAAATTGAAAACAGTCCCACGGCGCTTCTCCCAGGCCCCTCCCACAACCTGCACCCACCTACCGCGCACCCCACCTCCCCACCCCCTTACCCCATAATACCTCCGGAGCTCGGGCGATCTTGGTGGACGGGAACACGTCTGCACTCTTCAACCGACCGCGAACTGAAGAAATGCGGTAAGCTGTATAATGGGCTAGATAGGGGTATTCAACTTTATTGCATATCTCAGGCATTTTTGGAATTTTTGCACCAAATTTTCAACATGGGGTTTTGGGACCTTCTCATGAATGATGTCACTGTCATGGCGTTATTCGGGCCGAAGGGTGATTTCGCAGTCACTGCGAAATCACCCTTCAGGCCTGAATAATGCCATGACGTGTTTATCATTCATGAAAGTCTAAACCATGATTAAATTAAAAATCCAAAATGACTGTTTCTGGCGTCGTTGCGCAATTCCTCAGCAGGCTCGTAAGTTCGCAAATTTTCAATATTTTCCTCCAGATTTTCAACATTGCCATTTTACCAGACCTCCTTATGAGCAGTACAGCTGTCATTTTTCATCCTGCCCAAAATGTGTTTCGCCCATTAGCACACAATGGCGCGATCGGTGTGTGAAATCAATGTATGGACACATTAAGAAAATCACTGTGACACTGTTCATTAGCAGAGGTCTTAAAATGTATCATTGAAATTTAGTGAAAAAATCTAAAAGTACTGTTTTATGGCGATGGTTGCGCGGTTCCTACGCATGCTTTCGTGGGTTTCTTGAATTTCAATATTTCCTCCAGATTTTCAACATTGCCATTTTACCACACCTTCTCATGAGCAGTACAGCTGTCATTTTTCATCCTTCCCAAAATGTGTTTCCGCCCATGTAGCACACAGTGGGCATGATCGATTGTCTTGAACTCAATGTATGGGACACATTAAGAAAATCAAGTGACACTGTTCATGAGCAGAGGTCTTAAAATGGCTATGTTGAAAATTTGGTGAGAAAATTCCTAAAAATGACTGTTTTACAAGCATGCGTTGCGCAGTTCCTATGCATGCTCGTAAGTTTGTGAATTTTTCATATTTTCACTCCAGATTTTCAACATTGCCGTTTTTCCACACCTCCTTATGAGCAGTACAGCTGTCATTTTTCACATCCTGCCCCGCATCTTGACTCCTTTGGACTCTCCAGACCTGCACTTCCACATGCTCCTGGGATTCTGTTTTCTTCCCTGGTAGGGAAAGAGGGACATATTTAACTAACTGTTCAGTCAATCCTGTTATTTGGTAGCATGGGGTTGTATTTAATTCCTATTTTGGCACATTATGCCATCTCATTTACAAGGGGGTTCCAGTTCTAGGCATCTCCCTCTTGCCTTCCTTCCAGAGTCACATGCCTCAGGGCTGTAGCCTTATAGATTACTATCCATCTCCTGTCTGGTTAGTGGTGTGAGGCTGTGGCTCCATACCCAGCTACCCTTTGTGCCACCTAGTGTCCCATGTTTCTCTACCCAAAGGTTGGTAGCTAGGTTTTCTTTTGTTGTTTATATTCTTTCTCTATCCCTTTTAGACTAGGAAACATCTTAGTCCTCTCTCTCTCTGGCTCTGTCTCCTGGCGAACAGAACTGCAGTGAATGAGGGAGCTGGCAACAGTTATTAGCTGGCACTTGGCACCACATGGGGTTGCGCAGGGGCTGTGATCTGTAGCTCTGGCCAGCTCCCTCTTAACAAAACAATTGCTCACACAGGGTCCTAGTGTCACTAGCCCTAGACCCCATAAGTGGTAATAATCCCTATAATCCTTCCTACCTCTTCCTCCCACCTCCCTACCTCCCTCTCTCTCTCCCCCCCAATCCACCCCATCCTGTCTTATCTGGACCCTCACTACCTCAACCTCCCTCATTTTATCTCCCCCTTCCACCCAGCCACTCCTTTTCTGCTTCCCCTTTCCCCTCCTCTGTTTACCTTGCCAACAAGGCCTCCTGGGCTGATTCTCCCTTCCCCTTATTGTACCCTTCCCCTGACTCAGTTCTCCTAACTGATGCCTAAGCCCAACTCTCCTCTACTCATCTAAGCCTGTGGGCTTATCCTCCTCTCCTAATGTCATCTTGTTCTCTAATTGCTCTCTGCACCCCTCTCATGTTTACCAAGGATCTCTGCAAGTGGATGTTCACTGTACTGTTACCATTTTCTGATGCGATTGTTTAACTGTGCTGCCTTTTCACTTTAATTCATTGTAAATGTTGCTAGCTGTGAGCTAGCTGCATAATCGGTACATTTTCTGTAACTTACATGACGTGGAACCTATGTAATGCACTTATAGCTCAATAGTGCCTTCCCAGATTTCAATAAATAAATAAAAAAAATAAAAATAAATGGTGAACATATTCAGGAGGGTCACTTGACTTTCATATTTTATCTTGAAGTCAAATTATTTTGTATTTAATGATGTGTTTTATCATCAGCACCATGGAACAACTCTGGAAACAGCTTTTGCCCCTCAATAATAAAGCTCTGTGTGAGTGAATGGGAAAGTAACTGTATACAGAGCTCTAAAAACAACAACTGGCCTGATAAAATTGCAGTATGGGTGTGTTTTATAGATGACGTTCTGTACTTCTGGAAGGATACTGATGGAGAACTGACTGCATTTCTGGACAATATATATCTGTGTGATCAAAACTTGTGATTTTCAGAACAAGAAAACAAAGAATCAGGATTATTTAGACTTAAAATTCTGCAAAAATGATGGAAAATTGACACCACCATTTTCAAAACGAAGATAGACTGGAACACAATATCACACTGGGACAGCTGTCACCCACATCACCTCAAGAAAAAGATTCATTGCGGGCAGTGGCTGGGTTGAAAAGAAACTCTTCGGGGATAGAAGAGGTCTAATAGAAATGACAGAAATGTGTGTCAGATGTCTTAGGAGAGAGAGAGTACAAGGCAGGTGTTCTAGTTGAAGCACTTGAAAAGTTAAGACAAGAGGAAGAGAAGAGTTATTAGTTAAAAATGCTAAAGTGGACACATGGAATGGCATCATCACATTCAGGGCTGAATTCAATACAGATTCACATTCTGTTGCAGATGTCATTAAAAAACACTGGGAAATTCTTAAAGCTGATGCAGGCCTGGACACCATGCTGGACGGTGTCCTAGAATCAGATACAAAAAGAACAGAAGTATTAAGGACACATTAGTGAACAGCTTTTATGTAGAAGAAAAAAAAAGAATAGACCTGATTCGATGCCCTCCCCAAATGGGACTTTTAGGTGTGGCACATGTATGCACTGTAATAATACTCAGAATGAACAATCTTTTCAACATCCCAGGAGTGGAAAAACGAGATCAAGGGTATTAACAATTGAAACACCACATCCATGATCTATCAGCTAACTAGCCTTGTGGCCTAGTATGTGTTGGCCAGGCTAAACCCTCACTAAAACGGAGAGTGGGTGAATGTAAAACTGTCATTAGAGTGAAGAGCAAAAGTTACACTACGGTCAGACATTATGAGGAACAGAGTCACAGATTTGTGGCTACTTTAAAATTCCTAGGTATAGAGCATGTAAAAGTACCCAAAAGAGGAGCTGATCTGCATAAACTACTCCTACAACATGAGTCTTTCTGAATTCACAAACTTGACACGATAAACCCCAAAGGACTTAATCATGACTTTACTTTCAATAGCTTGTTGTTATAACAACAGTTACATGTTCAGCTGAAAGTAGTTCTCCACATAGACTTTGGGTGATAAATATTCAGTGTCTGTTTAATTGTATGCAAGTATTATGTAACATGAATGTTTTGTATGAATCAATTCTTCTGATTTTCATTTCCCAAAGTTCCTTAGTTGCCGTTAGGTACTATTTGAAGTAATATGCACATGAATTGTCCTGCATTTCCATTACTAAGAAGGGTCAATTTAGGAGCAAGCATCTTTTTTTTAAACTAATTCCAGTGCCAGATGGGGGGTTGTTTGGAACTAAGCAATAGCAGCTACATGCAGGTTTACTGAAGCTTCCTAGCCTGGGAATCAACATTTAATGGCTGTGCACAAATGCAGTAGTGTTCACTTAATAGTAGGCACTATAAATTTAACAGTATACTTGAAGCACCACTAGTCTCCATGAGAGACCAAAGCGGATATATACTTTTTGTTTGAAGAAATCCAAGGAAAGAATGTGTGCCACATTTGTCTCAGTGCTTTTTATATTAGTTAAAACTTTTTTTGCCATTTGATTCCAATTTTGCAGCAAAATAGATGAAAGGTGTCACTCAGCAGAGAGAGAACTCGAAACACAGAAGTATTAAATTGTGCACACCCCCGACGAAGCGTCATGCATATGAAGTGGAGCACTGGGGCTTAGTGTCATGCTGTCTGTGTGGGTCTTATAAAACATTGGATTTAATACTTCTGCATTTCCAGTTCTCTCTGCTGAGTGCCACTGTTTTTGTATTTTTTTGTTTTAAAGTTTTTTGGGGTCAACCCCCTTTCTGTCATGAGTCCGTAGTGTGGTACTTTGTAGTTCATATTTTTGCCTGTAAAATGGATCATGAAATGAATAAAAATTAAAAACACTGAACCATAGACAGTAACAGCAGTGAAAGACCAAAGGTCAATCAAGTTTGCCCATTGGGCTCTATATAACCCTGCAACCTAGTGTTGATACAGGGCTCTTAACTCTCCCCAGCAGTCTTCCTGTTCCTTTGCCTTGTTTTGTCTCTATCAACAAGCACTATTCTGTTTGCTCTGTCCCAAGCCCATTTGAAGCCCCCCATAGTTGTAGTACCCATCACCTCAGCTGGCAGGCTGTTCCACAGTTCCACCACCCTTTCAGTGAAATTATACTTCCTCACATTCCTTTTGAACCTTCCTCCTGTCAGCTTCCAGTCATGCTGTCGTGTTGTTGAACTGGTACTCCTGCTAAATAATTTCTCATAGTTTATTGAAAGGATGTAAGCCTGTAGTTCAGTGGCTGAAACAACAGCCACGCGCCACTGCCTGACCTATTTGAACCCTTCCTTCCTGTTTCATTCAGAAGCTTTTTTCTTTGCAGCCAGAGGTTCTGTCTGTCCTCTCTCTGGGCCAGGCCTTTCCTTGGGTCCTGCCCCCCCCCCCATGTATTGTTAGTTTCCTACCTTCCCTTGTGCTTGGAACCCACTGGCTGTGCTGGACTTTCTGCCTGGTTTGTATACTTCTGCCTCTGGGTCAGTATTTTGCCTCTGGCTGCAGTCTGTATTGTTTCTCTCTCAGTAGTTTGTTTCTCCCTTCTGCTCCGGTGCTTGTGTTTGCTTTTGGGGCTTTCAGTTCTAGCGCCCCTTGTTTGCTTTGTTATGTTCCACGCAATCTCTCTCTTTATCCGTACTTGTTACCGTCGTGCTCTGTATTACAATTGCTGTTTCCATGCAGTCCCTGTGCTCGTCACCTTAATTGTTTACACCTGCCTCTCTCAGTACTGGCTCCCTGTTATACTGTATCTGTTCTGCAGCTCTGCTTTTACTCACTCAGTGCTTGCTCCCTACACTTCCTGTGTTTGTGTCATCCAGGCTCATATGTTGCTTTTTCAGCATAGCCTTGTGCTTCTCCCAGGCCTCTGGCTCCGCCCGGCCTCCTCATCACTAACCTGCTACTTTATTTACAGCCTCAGAATTTTACAAAACCATGCTTTTACCAAAGGCCTAGCAGTCCGTTTCTGACCATACTTTAACCAAACCCTCAGCAGTTTGTATCTGACTTCTTTTTTTAACTTTCCTTTATTTTTGCAAGATTTTCATAGTAAATACATTCATAACAAAAAGAAGGAACACATGTTCATACAGTGAAGTTATTAAAAATTACTAAACCCCTCAGCATTACCCCACCCCACTCTCCCCATACTGTCCCTCCCTACGTTATCCATTACTCGAAAGGTATATAAGAAAGTTATAACACATACTTGGGTCTACAAGGATGAGAGAAACAAATCTAATTATCTCTTCCATATATGAGATAAATATCCTTTTCATCTCAGAGTCTACTGTTTCCAGTTTATATTAACCCAAAATTAAGATTGGAGTATGTTAGTAGTTCATAGATCTTTCCCCATTTGTCATAAATTATAGTGATAATATTATGGAATAGGTATATTAGTCTTGTAATCTGTAAATTAAACAAAATGTTCAAAGTCTACTCTTTTAGACTGAAATCATCTTTGTCCAGCTAGTGTTTTATTATTAACTGTTTTGTTGAGATAGCGATTAAAGATAAAATTGCTTTATTAGCCCTACCTTTAACTAGATTAAGATTTCCCAAAATACATGACTCGAAATTGATGGCATTGTGTAAAAATAGCTTTTTGCCTATGTCATTTTTGACCAAGTTCTAAATATGTTGTGCTTTAAGACAAAACCAAAGGATATGACTGATTGTTCCCTCTGTTGAATCACATTTAATGCATGTGCTTGAGTCCAATAACCCAAATCTAAATGATTTTTGCGGCATCATATATGTGTTATGTAATATTTTGAATTGAATCAATCTTAAATTATCCAGTGAGATATATTGGTAGATCTTGCCCCATAAACTGGACTAATTTTGTGGAAATTCCTTGGTTTCTTTATCCCAAAAGAATAAAATTACTGGATCTAGTGAGTGTTTATAAATCAACAACAGCTGATAAAGATTAGCTATAGGGTGAAGCCTAGAGCATCGTTGTTTTAAATCTTTTAATAAATCCTGACATTCCAAAGATCATGGTTTGGGCCCAAAATGAGCCTTTATAGCTATCTTTAATAATAGCCTGGGTAAACATTTATTATTTAAATTCTGTTTTTCTAGCATCTCCTTAAGTGGGAGTAAGCATTCCTTATTTAAAAATGAGGTTACCTTAAGGCATGTGGAATTTGGAAACTAGTTAGATGGGATAAGCTTACCGTTTATATTAAAAATAAGATTATCCAAGATGAGTTGGTTGCAATTCCATTGGAATTATAGGCCCAAATATGATATAGTCTGCTGTTGTATTTTCATTGAGGTTCCTATAACCGAAAACTTAAGCTTTGAGGGAAGAAGACTAGGTTTAATACATAAGGATGGTCTGAGTTGATATTTTAAATTGTCATATCAAACCGAGTTCCAAATCCAACCAAATAGGAGTGCAACTCCCATGTTGTAATGGAGATTGGAGCCATTTTATATATTTATTAATTTGGGTAGCCATGTAATATAAAACAGGATGCTTGCAAAGGATGGGGGTTGAAAAAGACTTATAAAAACAGCTAAACTGAGCTGCAAGGGAGATTTTTTTTACAAGAGATTTTATTTTGCTTCTATTTATAGTTATTCTGAACAGGTTTATTTTATTTTATGTTACTGCAACTACAAATAAACAGTTCTGTGGAATTTTACAACTGCTTCTGGGTTTTCTCTATCCTTCCTGACCTGTGCCTCGATGACATGCTTCACTAGAAAGGCTTGCACTGGTCATTTTGCAGTGGATATGCTGGTCTCCATGGAGATGAATAAAATATTGTCCCAGACCTCTACACCCCAGCCTGAGGAAGACGTGCTTTGATGCCAAAACGTCACCAGTCATCCAGTGCGTGCATGCGTGTGCACCTGTTTTGCTCTGTGTTTCTGTTACCCTGTTCATGTGGAACCTGTAATTTAACTATGGAATAACATAACTAAAACAATGACAGAATAGGCAACTGAGTCGCAAAGAACCGCTGCTGTTTTTGCTGCTTCTGGAATTGTACTGACTGCATTGTAGCAGCCCTTTCTTTGAATTAAATATAGGCTGGGCAAGAATAAATGACTCCTTACTGTTTATGTGAGTTCCAATAGACTGGTTCAGTTTCTACATGTGGGTATATGGTTGGAAACATTGTCTAAATCCAGTAGTATTTTTGAAACTTTACAAATATCAGGAAGTGGATTGATGAATAAAGTAAACAATAAGGGGCCCAAAATATACCCCATTGAAACCTTATAACTAATCAAGCAACGGGAAGACTCCATTTAATTTTACTACTTGATGGTAGTGAGCTAAATAATGAGAGAGCCAGTTTAGCACAGGTTGTCCATCCTAATCCTCCCCACAGTCTTGCAAGTAATAAGTCATGGTCAACCAAGTCAAATATCTGAGCCAGGTCCACAGAAATTTCCCCAATAAATTAAACAATTATGCATGACAGAGCAGTAGTTGTGCTGGGATAATATCGTGCCTCTGGTGGTTGGGTACAAGTCCACAGGCTGAGTGTATGCAACACCCAAGAATGGGCGTTATCTCCATGACACATGCCCTAGAGTGCATTATTGCAATTATAAAAGGTCTTGTTTGTGAAACAGAAAAAGTTGAATTAATGCATTTTTACAGTACAGTCATAGTTGATTTTTCTGTGGGCAGGTATATGTGGAAAAAATTTTTTTACTTTGTCTTTAGACCACTAGGTAATGCTGGTGCTACATGGTGCTCTCCCCTCTCCACCTTCTTGGTGTCTCTGGTTCTCTTGTTCTGATCCTAAGTTGGATGCTGTCTCCCCCCCACACACACACACACTCTCTCACTGCAGTCAAGAGCCCAGCCTCATCCCAGTATATGGCAGCATTTTTCAGAGAAAATGGTTTCTAGCTAGCATGACCAATGCCCTTGGTGGAAGGAGCTGATTGGTAAGTGGAGTGAGTGCTGTGTTTTTCAAGTGTGCACAGGTTGAAGATGATGACACTGCTAAGCATGGTTGGGGGGGGGTTGCTGTAAAGCTCAAAGCTCATGGGTATGACAGTTTCCATTTTTAGTCAAATGTTTTTAAATTGCATAAAAAGAACTAACAAAAAGCGGGATTGTGCAGTAGGGAAGCGTGAGGATGCCTGGGATGGTTTTGGAACAGTGTTGATATAGTGGGAGGGAGGGATTGATGGTTTTACTTATTCATCATGTACTACCAAAATTTAACATAGACATGCCAAATGCCATCAACTTGGATATGCCAGATGTAATGATTTTGTTTTAATGTGGTCATGTGTGTGCCTGACCTTCATACAGTGAAGTTGTGCTGGAACATCACTGTTGAAGGTGGGCACTGACTAATCACAGCCTAGGAGGATTTTCTTGCAATTTTATAATCCCTTATTCGTGGCCTGGTGGAGATCACTTGTAGTACTGTGAGATTTCCTAAGACCATGCTGATGCGGACAGAATATGTTCCTAGCCTCTATATACTGCAGCTCTTAGAGTAGCCATCTACAAGTCTGTTTTGAATTTTCAAAGAGTTAAGCAGTGCCTAGCAAAGCCAGTTTAGTCACTGCAAAACAAAGCCTTCTCCCCCTACTAGATTATGGGACCATTATTTTTGCCTCCTTGTCCAACAGAGAAATAAGTAGGTTCAAGTTTCTGTACAATCAAATAGGGTGCGTTGCTCTGATTCTAAGAGATAGATGCACTATTGCTTAATCTATAGGAATCTCGGATGGTTATCTCCTGATGCCAGGCTTGACTGCTTGTTGGGCAGCATCATTTATAAAATTATTGCTCCTAGCACCCCCTTTTGTTTATTTAATCTGCTCCATTTCCCTGACAGGCCTCAGTCACTCATGCATATCAGTACCTGCCAACTTACTCTCAGTTCCCCAATTCAGAACATCAGTGGGTCAGCATTTCTTTGATTATGTTGCTCTTCAACTCTTGAACATCTTTCCAGCCTGCCCGAGGAAGGCAAAATCTCTATTGTCCTTTAAATGTTTATACAAACAGTAATTTCTTGACCTTTGCAACTGAAACGGTTTTACCTGAACTGGAACTTAATCCATGTATAGGTGGCCCTTGTTCTGAATGGATTTCCATCCTTTCTGAAATGTTGTAGTACTATAGTTCAAAGGTCATGGAACATCATTATAATCTTCTGTGGTACAACAACATTCCAGCTGATCAGAAATCCTCTTGTGCCACCTGTTTTCTCACTTAAGAACTGTCATGTGCACTATTCTGTTTAATAGAACAGTGACACCTGAAGAAGGGGCATTTTTACTTTTGCCTTTGCTGCTGCCACTTTTGCTCAAACTTGAACATGGTAAATTGATTGCAACATAATTTGTACCCCTGTCTCTTAAAACAAACAGAATACACACTGTAAAGAATGCCGTATGGGCAGCTGCATTCCCTGCAAGCCTGATCTGCCACTTTGGGGTCATGATTACATCAGATCTCTCGAGAACCCCTCTGTGGGTACACAGGCATGTTGTGCATGGTTGCCCCACCAGTATTCTCCATGTTCATTCACTTGTACCACAATCTGCACCACTGTCTTGTGTTTTGTGATTTGCCTCTATAAATGGACTTTGTTCCAGCAGTCTATAAAATCAATAAACATTAGAGGATTTATATTGATCTGTGATTCTGTACTTGACAAAAAGAATGCCCCCCCAGGGCGCCATGCCCACCCTGTGCACAGGGATGACAAGTTTCCAAATATAGGGTTCTTCAGTAAAAGACACATTCAATATTTTTGTTATAGGTTCCATAGTTACTGGGGCAGTTATTTTTACTTGTTTGGGCTGTAGTTCATCACTACCCACCCCAATCTATTTTTACTGCCCCAAGCAAGTTGTAGACTTCTGTAATATTTACTGATTTTAAGTAACAGTTTGGCGTATTTAGTGTTTCAACTTCTTCAGCAGCTAGTAACTTAGTGCCAGAAATAGTATCAGGATGTTTTTCCAACCCAGCGAAAGACATTGGCCCAGATATTCAAAAGGGTTGCTCCATGCGCAACAGGGTTGCGCATGCGTAAGTCCTACATTGCGCCATTCTACGATATTCAGCAGGAGGCAGTTGCTCCACTGGCAACAGGTTGCACAAAAGAGCAATGCAAATGAATGCATGCTCAACAGGAGGGGGAGGAACCATGCATAACCTGCGCAACCCGATATTCAGTCGGGTTGTGCGGAGTTGTGCATGCTCAACCCCAACCTGCGCCACAACAGATGAGCCAAAAAAAGGATCAAGTTGAGGGCCACCCACAGGTGAGCTGCTGTATTGCAGGCGCAACACAGCAGCTGCCACCCTGGCTGGCTTCTTCGGTCCCTGTGCCCCCACCAGCCCGATCGCGGGCATCCACAGTACATGAAACCCCCACACATATCCCACAGCCCGATCGCGGGCATTGATTACCATGAAACCCCGCCCACATCTCCCACAGCCCGATCACGGGCAGATCGTGTAACCCCCAGTGCCCGATCGCGGGCAGAATGACTCCTCCCCAACCGAATATCTCCCTGGTGGTCCAGTGGACCATAAAGCCCGATCGCGGGCAGAATGTCACATCACAACCCCCAAAATCTCCCTGGTGTCTAGTGTCCCCCACCCACCCGAAACCCTCCCACCCGCTCCCCCCGCAGCCAGCGGGCGACAGCATCCACCGCCTGCCGCCCGCGCCCGCCGACTGACTGTCGGTAGGGCTGCCGCCCATGGTGCAGAGCTACAGCCAATGGGCATGCAGCCCATACCGTACATGACAGTCAGATTTGTGAATGACACCCATTCACAAATCTGGACTATCATGCTCTACAGTCAGTCGGGCGGGCGGGCGGGCAGGCAGGTGGGATGCTGTCGCCCGCCAGCTGTGGGGAGCGGGTGAGGGGCTCGTGGGTGGGTGGGGGACACTAGACACCAGGAGATGTTTGGGGGTTGTGATGTGACATTCTGCCCATGATCGGGTTTACGGTCCACTGGACCACCAGGGAGATATTCGGGTTGGGGAGGGGTTACATTCTGCTCGCGATCGGGCACTGGGGGTTCTATATCGCTTGCCCGCGATCGGGCTGTGGGAGATCTGTGGGGGTTTCATGTACCTGTACTCGCCCGCGATCGGGCTGTGGGATATGTGGGGGTTTCATGTAACTGTGATGCCCGCGATCGGTTGCATTGTGCCGTCCCCGACGGCTGCTGCCTGGCAGGTGGCCAGGAGCAAGTCCTCGGATCGGGCGCACCTACATGCAAATGGCATGCAAATGGGGCCTATAAATAGATGCAAATGGCCCCCTGCACCTTGCATAAATTATGGCCCCATTTGCATGTCACCTTTGAATATCGGAAATTTGAGCATGGCGAATGGTACTTGGCGCCACCGCAAGTTTAATGCTCAACTCTGGCAACTTGCGGTGGTGCAAGTTCAACTGCGCCTATGCGCAAGTGTTGAGCAGATATTAAGGAGTTGCTCAATAGTGCAACCTTTGAATATCACCCCTGACACACCCTGCTCAACTATTTTGAGCAGCGTGAGGGGCTTGCGCCTCAGAATGGCGCAGTTTGAAAATCTGGGCCCCTATGTATCTTATTGCAAATTACTAACATATGCATCTGGAAATGACCTATCAGCATAATATGTCTTTCATGGTAAAACTTTTAAAATAATAATGAAATATCAAAATGTCCAGCCATAACTGATGGATTTAGTGTATTTTGTATCATCTATTACTAACTTGTCAGTCTTGACTTTTTTGGTAGGATTGATTAGTCTGTTTATTCTGTCCCTAAGTTTATTGGAGTCCCCAAGATTTTCTAATTCCTGCTGTTTGTAGTATCACATTTTGGCTACCCATGTTTCCCATGTACTTTATTTCTAAGACATGTATAACAGCCAATCTTGATTTAAATTTGACTTTATACTGTCTCCAGGCTACAGCTCACTCTTTAATTAAGGATAACAAAGATTTATGGACCCATGTATCACTGCTGCCCTTAACTCTCTTCCTTACTTAGGGAGCATGTTTATTCATAATGGTTTAAAGTCTGAAAAAAAGGGTCTAATGCTGTATTTACATCCAAAATGGCATGTACGACGGTCCAGCCAACAGCAAATAGAGCATGTAAGAAGTCTGATAATAAGCAGAACTGCAAAATTTAAATTATTTATATTGAACTTTAGGTGCATTATTACCTCAAGTACAGAACATTAAAATATGATCAATTAAGGCATCAGGAAATTGCCCAATCAGTTTAACTTTGTCCATTTTTCTTATCGAAATCCAGTCAGGAAGGGAATGAATTTCAGATGTATTAATAAACCTGGTTGGAAAAGTATTGATTGGGGTAAAGTCACATCCTGTTATGTGGATGTACAATAAAAGGGGTAGAACACCCTGAATTCGGTTTGTTAAAACCCTTATTATTAATTCACCATTTCCATGAGTATTTAACATTTGCACCAGGTTTCTAAATACAACTATACCCTCCAACTGGGCATTATAAAAACATCCTATGTTTGTTTATTTATTTATTTAGTTTATTTATTGAAAACTTTAGCGATTACCTTTGAGCACAGGCACTTGATTACAAAGGTTCCATTTCAAATACATAGCCACAAAAACAATGCCAGTACAATAAGCAGTTCCAAAGGAAATGCAGTTGAGTCAGGCTCAAAACATGTGAAACAGATCAATTACATACAATTTTGAAAAAATTCATACAAATCATTTTATATAAAGGCACGGGGGCAACCAACTGATGCGCACTGGCGCGAATTCAAAGGGGATTGAGCCTTGCACTGAATCCCAATGCGCCAGAACGCATCAGTAATGTATGCAGCGAGGTGGGGGCATGCCCATGGCTACTCCAGACATCCCGATATTTGGTCCGGGATGCGCTGAGCCCATGCATGCGTGAACCCTACCTGCGCTGCACACAGGTGAGTCAAAAACCAAAAAAGGAGCAACAGCTGGCCACCCACAGGTGAGCTGCCATATTGCAGGGCGCAACACGGCAGCTGCCACCTGTGGGTGGCTACCCGAGCTCCAGCTACACCTTCCTGGTGGCATCCCCCCATGCCCGATCATGGGCATGCGTAGAATAACAAAATTCCTATATCTCTGGTGGTCCAGTGGACCGCTCGCAGCCCGATCGTGGGCATTTGTTGTAAAAAAATGACACCCCAATCCAACCCTGGTGGTCCAGCGGTACCCCCTCACCCACCTGCTGAGCCCCCACGCCTACCCCCGTCAGCGGCGGGTGGCAGCTCTCACCCACTTGTGCCGCCAACTGACACCGCATCGGGAAGATGCCCATTGATCCACGCCAGACCAATGGGCGTGCAGCCTCCACCTGAGGGTGTCAGTCGGAGGGCAGCGGGCTGCAAGCAGGTGGGGAGCTGCCACCCGCTGCTGACTGGGGGTGGGGCTTAGTAGATGGTGAGGGGGGTACGCTGGACCACCAGGGTTGGATTGGGGTGTCATTTTTTATAACAAATGCCTGCGAGCGGTCCACTGGACCACCAGGGGTATAGGACTTTTATTCTACTTCAAATGCCCACGATCAGGCTGCGAGCAGTCCGCTGGACCACCAGGGAGAGAGTTCACTATTTTTAAATATACTTTTGCCCGCGATCGGGCTGCAAGCAGTCCACTGGACCACCAGTGAGAGAGTTAACTATTTTTAGATATACTTATAGCCGCAATCGGGCTGCAAACGGTCCACTGGACCACCAGGGATATTGGACGTGTTCTGCACTATACACATGCCCGCGATCGGGCATTGGGGCACTTTGCCACGATGTGCAGGGGGCGTCGGTCCCCAATGGCTGCTGCCTGCCAGGGCGCCAGGCGCAAGTCGCCGGGGATCGGCGCACCTGCGTACAGATAGGGCCATAATGACATGCAAATGGCGCCATTTGCACCTTGCATACGTTATGGCCCAATTTGCATGTGCACTTTTGAATATCACGGTTGTTGCACCTAGCGCAATGGAACTTGCGCTAGCGTATCCTTCTGCTCCACTCTGGCCACTTGCGCTGACGCAGTGCCGCTGCGCCATGCACACTGCGGGTGGCCAAGGTGCGATATACAACATTGTTGTGCCTCGGCGCAGCTCCGTTGAATATCACCCTGTCAACACCCCTGAGCAGCCCAGTTGCGCAGTGCCCAGGCTTGCGCCACAGCCTGGCGCAGTCTGAATATCCGGCCCAGGGTGTGTACAGAGAGAGAGAGAGAAGCTGTATAAAACAGTTTAATGGTTACAGCTGCATTGGACTACAAGGGCAGACCACAAAGATGTCTTAAACGGATTAATCTTGGGAAGATTCAGCAGAGTATCAGGCAGTTCATTTAACCAGTTAGCGACCCTAACAGCAAATGACCACTTGCCCAGCCGAGTACACCTGGAAGGAGGCTTAAGGGCATTTCTGGCCATATTCCTGGTGTTGTACTGGTTGGAGATGGCAGGGAAGCAGTTTGTTAAAGCAGGGGGTGTTAGACCCAATAATGCCTTTTTGGGTAGCAAACATATCTGGAGCTTTGTTTTGCAGGGTAAAGGGAGCCAGTCAGTGAGTGCATAAAGGGTACAACTGTAAGTGTGGTCATCTGTACCAAGCGCAAAGTGGCACGCCTTATTACAGGTCAGCTTTACTCAGTTTGTCACCAAGTCACAGGCAGCTGAGAAGGCAGGGAGACCATAACATGCAAGTGGCAGAATTGAGATAGCTACAATAATTCAGTTTCAACTTATTTATTTTACCAGTAAAAGGCTCCATTGAGCAAGCTCATTCACAAGGAGGTACTGGGTAGGACAGGCATAAATACAACAAAGTACAGTGAACAGGAATAGAGCTAAAAATACCTTGAAATAATACATGTATTAAATCTACAATATGCTTCCACAATATAAAATGGCACAGCAGAGATTCAGTTGCAGTAGGAATAGAGCAGATGCTTTAGAAAAGCCAACGCAGTGAGATAGTGCATATTTAGAAGAAACAGTAGTGTAAGATCAGCTGTCAAGGTGTCTAGCATCCCCAGTGAGATTGTTCCGGTTACGGTACAGGGCACCCAGGCTTCTGTTAGCTATGGCCACTAGATTGTCAGCTACTGGTGTCCACCCAGTATGGCTTCCGACAAAAGCACGAGACAGACACTGCGCTCATCAGATTCACCTCTGAAGTCCTCTCAGCACTGGACAAAGGCTCCCAGACGGGGCTGTCTTCATAGACCTGACAAAGGCCTTTGATCTGGTAGATCACAGCTTACTGATAACTACAGTAAACTGAGTACACTTGGTCTTGATCAACACTCTCTGACCTGGTTCAGCTACTACCTGTCTGACCGCTCCCAACAGGTTAAGTGGAGGGGTGCAACCTCTGGATTACTCCCTATAAATGAGGGGGTTCCGCAAGGATCAATATTGTGCCCCCTCTTGTTTTCACTGTTCATCAGTGACCTCATCTACCACAGGAGGAGCAGCTCTGTGATACAGTACACAGACGACACGTTTCTATACAGATCTATGAATAATATGGATGAATTAGGGCCACAACTCCGTCAGACTTTGCTATGATTGAAACTTGGTTATTAAAAAATCGCCTGGTTCTAAACTCCAAAAAAACAAAAGCCCTCCTGTTTGGACCAAGATCCCTCGGTCCTGACCGCAGTCTCTTATTCTCACTTGTCACAGCGTCTGGCTCAACAATAGAGGTGGTGCAGGCCTTGAAATATCTTGGCCTGGTGCTGGATCCATGACTCACTCTAAAACCCCACATGGACCTAGTAACCAGAAATATCCACCAAAAGCTCGGCCTACTGTACCACCTAAGCACTCAGATGATACCTGAGACCAGGCTGGCGATCACTAAGAGTATCCGCCTCCCTACCTTAACCTATGCCCCTGCAATTCTGCGTGGAACAGCAAAGCAGGATCACTGTAGGTTACAAACCCTGTATCACAAAATAGCGTGCTTTGCCACAAAATACCACCTGAGGAGTCACCATTGTGATGTACTTGCCTTGCTCAATTGGCCATCCTTCAGCCACAGACTTCAGTACCCCCTACTATGTAACACATATAAGCTCCTCGATGACCACCCTTCAGCTGGGCTAGTTGGGCTACTTGCCCCAAAGTGGTCCAGCAGACTACTCCGTACCACAGGAAAAAAGCTCCTGGAAGTACCCATGGTCAGAACCACAGTAGGCAGCAAATCCTATGTCCATGCTGCACCTGTACTGTGGAATAAGCTCCCTGGCCAGTTACAGGAAGCTACCTCCCATGGGAAATTCCATAAGGGACTACGCAAGCACTTGCTGGACCACAGTCACTGCTCCTGTCCCAGAGAATAGCTTTACCTAGCAGTATCGTCCCATCTCTCCCTCCATCATTTCCCAGTTGCTACCTACCTACCTACAGCACAGTGAAACATGCCTTGGCTGTACCCTAACAACCCCTTATTTCATGTTTGTGATTGCAGTTATATGTTGTTGTTTAACTGTATAACCTGCTGTATATAACTCTGCTGTACTATGTATTCTGTCTAAACTAAAATCCTGTATGATCTGTTCAAAAATGTTCTATTCCATTCATGTGCTTCACTATATATAACTAATTCGGGTCATCCCTGAAAAAGGGACCTTCGAGGCTCAGTGGGCCTATCCAGTTAACAAAATTTAATAGATAAATAAATAACATGGGGGGCAAAATATAAGGTGTCATCCAGAGTTACTCCAAGGTATATGAAAGTCTCCACCTGTTCATGGTTTTGTCCCTGTCCGTTTCAAATAACAATGGGTGGAATTTTCCTCTTCTGTGGGAGGCTAGAGAAGAGCATGGTCTTTTTTATTTTTGTTAATAGCTGAGGACCAGTTTGTTATTGGAGAACCGGGTTTCTAGTGACCTGAAGTTACTTTGGAGGGTGGCAGTGAGGCTGTCATGTTCAGGGTTTTGGAGCAGATAACAGGATCACTGGCATAGAGGAGTACAGTACGTTGGCTGTCTGACAGGCATCAGGCAGCTGAATTGTGAAGAAGCCAAACAGAAGTGGGTTCAAGAGGGAGCCCTGGGGACACTAATAGATACTCCCTTTGAGTCAGACAAAGACTTATCAGTCTTCACATGCTGAGAGTGGTTGGTGAAGTAGTTGTAAAACCAGTCAACTGTGTTTTGTGATAAACCCATGCCAAGGATTTTAAGTAGGAGCTTATGGTTGATCAGGCCAAAGGCCTTAGTAAGGTTGATATACATAGCTCCTGACAAGGTCACCATTGTCAAGGGCCTCATGAACATAGTTGGTATATTCCAACACTGCCATGTTGGTGCTATGTAGCTTCCAGAAGTCATGCTGATGTACACACTGGAAACTCATTTTTTTGTGGTATGTGACAAGTTGGTCTGAGACTTGTACAAGGGGGAGAGAAGAGAAGTGGGTCTGTCGTTGGCAAGGCTAATGCGGTCACTGCTTTTGAAAACTGGTGTAACCAGTGTGGATTTCCACTTCTCAGGGAAACTGTGAGAAGCACAGGGAAAAGTTAATAATTCTAGAGATGGGGTGTAAAGGTTCCTGTATCACCAGGACAAGAAGTTCCATATCAACCAAATCACTCACAAACCTAGGTTTGCAAAGTACCCTACTGAAATATTTTGAGGTATCTTTGTCTGAAACAGTTGTAAAGTAGAATTTAGGGTACTCTGGTTCAAAGCCACCATTTGGGAGGCTTCAGGACTGGGTTCCCTGCAAGGGGTATGGGCAGGCTCAGTAGGGGTGATGGAACTGTGATCAGTAAAGGCTGTGTTGAAGTAACTGGCAATTTCAGTGAGATCAATGACCTCTCTACCATCCACCATGAGCATTTGAGGAGTGATTTTAACTCCCTTGCCATGGAGCTCTAAGACGTTGTCCCAGAATCTTTAATTTTGAGGCTGTCATGTTCAGGGTGGGGGTATTGCCATGTTTATCTCCTCCAGGCTCCAGTTTACCCCGGTCCAAATCCATACCCCCACCCCACTAATAGAATCCTTACTGGTCAAGCTCACTCTCCCGTACTCCTCCCCAGTGTATGTCGCAGGATCTTACTGTGCCCCTACTACCACCTTGCCAGGCGTCATAGACCACCTGGCCACCTTAAAGACTGCTGCCATAGCCGGTGAGCTACATATCCTCTGCGTATCATAATTTCAATTGGCTAGCCACTGACTGCTCTTAAACCAGGACCAAAACAAACACTCTAACCTCTCCCAACTAATCGACCAGCCCACCCGGCTGAACTACAAAACACTTAACCACTCCCTCCTCGACTGGGCCCTCACATCCCACCAACATAGGATTATTAAAGCAGTCTCCTCACCGACTCCCTAAGTGATCACCACATGGTTTACATGGTAAGAAAAGTGCACACACCCGCTAAACCCCCCTCTAGGACGCTCCTCACGAGATCCTATAAATCCCTATGCCTACCTTCCCTCCTAAATGACCTGGAACATGTTGATTGGTCCTTCATTCAGAAGGCACCCTCCATTGACTATGCTTTCAACACGTTTAAGAATAGGTTTCTTGCTGTATGGGACCTCCATGCCCCGCTAAGAAGCTCACGGGTAAAGGGCTCCCATCTTCCCTGGGTCTCAGCCGACATCATTAGCCGATGCCACTCAAGGGACCTGGCCTGGAAAAAATACAAGCTATCTACCTCCCAAGAATCTCTACTGAGATACCGCACCCTCTGCAACACCTGCACCAAAGCTATAAGACAGGCCAAAAAAAAAATACTTCTCGTCTGCCCTATACTCTAACCTAAATCACCCTATGAACTTCTGGAAGACTATCAACCCTCCTCTCCCCACCAGTCCAACCTCCAACCCCTACCCTTTCCATCCAAGGCAAGACCATAACTGACCCTGGAGAAGTTGCCTCTGCCTTCAATACCTTCTTCACCAGCAGCGTGTTGTCTCCCCTACCAACCCTCCCGCACTCCCTACCCACACCAAGCTCAACATCAAAATCGCTGTACTCCACCTCTGCCCCCTCTTTCTCCTTCCGACCAGTAACCCCAGCCGAAGTCCTTCAAGCCCTGTGTGCTCTAGAACCCAACAAAGGTAAATGCCCCTCAGGCCTGGATGCAAAATTACTACACCTATCCGCCCCTGCCAAAGCTGCCCCTCTAACTGCCCTCCTCAACCTCTCCTTCTCCCTGGTTAAAATCCCAGCCACATGGAAGCAGGCAGTTGTTATCCCCCTCCCAAAGGGTGGCGCCCCCTCTGTACCGGGAAATTATTGCCCCATCTCCTTACTCCCAATACTGGCCAAACTTCAGGAACATCTTGCCCTTGCCCAACTCTCCCACTTTCTTGACTCTACCTCCTTCTTCACCCCCTACCAATCGGGTTTTCGCAAGTCCCACTCCACCATCACCACCCTCTTAAGACTTACTGATGACATCATCTCTGGAATGGACAAGGGGCATATCACCTCGGCGATTTTCATAGATCTGGCCAAGATACCATCTCTCACCCCATGTTACTAGCCAAACTTAATGGTGCTGGCCTCTCCAGCCTTGCCACTAGCTGGTTTCAGGCCTACCTGTCAGGCAGGTACCAATCAGTGAAAATTGTCTCCCAAATATCTCCCCCCCCCAGTCTCCATGGGGGTTCCCCAAGGCTCAGTCCTGGGCCCATTACTTTTTTCTATATTTCTAAACGACCTCCCGCTGGCCTGTACACACTCAGCCATACAAATGTATGCAAACGATACAGTACTGTACGCCTCCGGCCCCTCCAATGGAGCTGTGACCAATGCATTACAGCAGGACTTCAGTGCCATTCAGCAATGGTTCAGGTCCAACCAACTATTCCTTAATGCAAAAAAAAAAAAAGTCTCCCTAACTTTTGGTACACAACCTTGGCTTTCCCACCTCGCTGCTCGCCCCACCTTCCATACCCTAGACAGTTCACCCCTGGAGTCTTGTACCTCATTCAGATACCTGAGTGTCTGGCTTGACCAACACCTAGATTTCTCCACACACATCGAATCATTACACAAAAAGATACACCCGAAACTGGGTGCACTATACCATAACAAAGGGTGCATGCCCTCCCCGGTCCGGAGGGAAATCGTGCGAAAAATGATCCTCCCAATACTTGACTATGGCGATGTGGTCTATGGCTCTGCACCCTCATCCAACGTGGCCAGCCTAGACACATATTTTCACTCCTTATGTCAATTCGTCCTGGACTGCCCCCCAATGACCCATCACTGTGACTTATACAGCTCCCTAGCACTTCACTCATTCACGTCCCGCAGGCTGATCCACTGCTCCAGACTCATAGCAAAATTCTGGTCCCAGTCCCTCCCCCCATCTCAGCTCCACCCTGTTGGTCCTGTCTTCCCCGGCCTACTCACTCAGAAGCACTAACTCCAGGCTTCTCCAAGTACCATTAATACATACCTCCAAGGGCCAATCAACGTTCAAATATCGCCTGCCCAAACTATGGAATGATCTACCTGCAGACATCAGACTTACCACAAACCCAAGACTCCTAAACCCACTCCTACATGCACACTTCTCTGACGCATGCACCTGCTTCCAGCCAGTCATGTATTTCTAAGCCTCATGCTCCTCTGATGCGTGGTACATGTAATGCCCCACTATGTCCTCTGCTACACCCTAAGTTTGTAAAGGGTCACCCAAGACTTGTGTCTAGCTTTTCTGTTGTTCCTATTGAGTGCCTTGTCTTGTTGATGTGAGCTCCTCAATGTAAACCATTGTCTGTAATTATTATCTGTACCTATGTTATTATCTTGTAAACCTGTATTGTATTACCCACCTATGTATCCCCCCAAGGTCGCATCTGGAAACGAGTGGTTCCCGCTCAGCATGCCTGCCTGGTTAATCTCTTAAATAAATAAATAAACCATTGCTCCAGTTTGGGGTCTGCTGATCCTTATAGAAGTCAGGTTTGGCCTTTCTAATTATACTGGTGCAATTAGCAGTACAGTATGGTATAGTATAATATACTCTTTGCAGTATCTTAGTTTTTCCTAATCTTTGACAAACAAATGTCCGTTCACAGGTTGAAGATTTAGCTAGGGATTGGGGCAGTATTCAAGGGCACAATCTCAAGGCCCTCCCTAACATTTACAGTAGCATAACTTCTCCTTTTTTTTATTATATAATTGATCATTGCAAAAAAATATTACAGCCATACATATGAATCTTATAAGACATTTCAGCCATGTATCATGCACAGCTGAAATGCATAGAAAAGTAATATCCATCCAGAACTTTAAAGCAGTGCTACACCCTTATCTCTTTTTATAGAACTTTGTGATAAAATACAGGCAATTACATACATGCAGGGAACTGCAAATTGGATAAAATAAAAAAACTATGCAGTCAATATAGGTCATTGTGTCATATTCCTTTTTGTAACCACATGGGCATGCTCATTCTCTCAGTGCTTAGGTTAATAACACACCAGGAGTCTTAATGCAACCAGATGCTCTTTGGAAATAAGGATATTTTAAAAAGGACATTTTAACAATGCTAGTTCTATGGCTATATAATATCTATTCCATAGCACAGTTAATCCATACACAGAATGAAAAAATTCACTTTCTTTGAACTACAATCTCTAAAAGGATAAGGAACTTGTTAAACGTTCGCCTTTATGCTATCAGGTCTAGGAATATGCTTATGCATATATGTGAATAAACTGTGGTACGACAGATAACATTGTACACGTTCCTGCAGACTATTCTTAATTTCAAGTACATAGATCTTGAGTCTCGTACACCTTAATTGAAACATCTGCCAATAATTTTTTGAGCAATATGGCACTAAGTTTTTAGTTTAATTTTTTATTTCACATAAAGGCAGGTGCCTATTTTCAAAGGGTTTAGAGTCAAGAACAATAAAATACACAGAAGTGGATATGGGTAATGATGCTGTACAGTTGGAGTTAGGTATATAGGATTATAAGACATGTATAAAGTGATGTGTGTCGTCAAGGCGAAGGTCAGGAAGCATGGGAAAACCAGGAGCAATTATTAAATTCGCAAGTAGCGTTTTATTATTTTCAATAACAGTAAAATAAAAAAATACAATTGTTTAGGATAGCTATTTACAAAGGTAGTACAAACAAAGAAAACAGAGTCCTTCATCTGAGGGTCTCTCTGATTCTAAATTTTAATCTCTTTCTCTCTAACAAACATTGCTGCTCTTTTTATAAGAATTTATTTGCCTGGCAATTAATTTCTGCATCCTGAGCTCGTTAAGAGGCATCCTGTTTCTCACAAAATGTATCAGAACTTTGTCAAATTCTTTCCTTGCAGGTGCAACAAAATAGAACATGATGTCCCAGAACTAATACCCTGTTGAAAACTCTGCAAATGAGTTTGTGGAGGTCAAACTGCATCTCAAGTTAACCCCCTGAGTTCCAAATAGAATTTTACAATCATTTCAACAATATTTATTTATTTATTCAAGAGTTTAACCAGGCAGGCATACTGAGCGGAGGACCACTTGTTTCCAGATGCGACCTGGGGGAAACAAGGGGGGGGTACATGAGGGAAGGAACAGTAATTATACAGACATTCAATTACAAATGAGGAGGCAATGTTGTGGAGCCTATACAGTAGGTAGCTAAGGTATGACTATATACATTTTTAAACCAAGGGATCCCAGTTTCACACAAAGATTCACATATATTTGTATAACCACAGATAACAAGGGAGAAGAAAATATAGAAACAGCAAGTTAAGGCAAGGAGATAGCGGGGGGGGGTCATGAGACTGTCAGAGTGATCAGTTCCTAGGTCTCACAAGAAAATTTCATTGCACAATCAGATAGACAAGAGACAGAAAAGGAGAGGATAGAACAGACCCTTGCTTTTAACTCTTTCTGCACAACAAATGGAACAATTTGTCTTATTCAGCTCTGCCACTCTGTGTATGTAGGATACATTGTCAGATTACAACAGATAGTCAGCGGGAGCATTTACGTGTGCCAGATGGAGTGAGCAAAGACAACAGCTGGGCTTTAAACAATTCAGTAGAGTTGTAGGGCCTGATTCTAAGAGGGGCTACGCCGGCATAGCTGAGATACGCCAAACCCCATGGTGTATCTTGTGACTTACACCATGCGTTACACCAGCCCCTATACCAGGAGGTGCCCTGTGCCATATCAGATGCAGACTACGACAATCATGAGTTACACCACCCAATACGCCGCAGCCCGCAATGACATGGTGCAAGTGCGGGTTACAACAGCAATTTCACCCAGTTCCAGGAGGGCAGCTGTCGTAACCCACCGGTGCGATTCCAAAAGCCGCACTTGCGTAGCTACCTTACGGCAGCGTGGACCTGTCCTAAGGGGCAGCCGATGGCTGGCACTATTGGATGCCACAATGCAGCACTGCGGCCATGGTGCCATACAGCCCCCCAAGCCCCCGCAAGCATACCCCTGCCCCTACCCCTGATCATTGGGAACCCCAGGGGTCTGATCTATGGTGCGCCCCCCAGACACCTGTGCCATCTGTCCTGCCTGCCATGCTCCCTGGTGTGTGCTGTGGTAGTCCGGGGCAGGGGGGACTTTGGGGGGCTGCCAGTTGCAGGCCACAATTTGCGACATGCAGGGCATATATGCTATGCATGTGGCATTAGACTCCGCATGACGTATCCCGCATATCGCAAGTGCTGGGACCCTGCTACTCTTGGAGTGGCATAGGGTGGGTCCCTGACGTAGCGGTGAATGGCGTAACTCGCAGCTGCATGCAAGTTATGCCATTCATTCTGGAATCAGTCCCATAGACTTTTTTTTTTTTGAATTATTTATTTATGCACCTCCATGGCCGGGCATCCTTCCGGAGTGCTCTCTCAATGGGACTTCTATTCCCTGCCTGAACCCTATCTTGGAGAGATTCTCCCAACTACCCAGGCAGACCTAGCTTCTCGGATCACACCCAGGGACGGGTCCATTCTCCCCTAATGGCCTATCTGCAATTAGAGATGCCTTACCTGGGTGCCGGGTTGGGCCTGGAGTCCATGGGCCAGCGATGGGATGTGAGTCCTGCCCCTGAAGCCCCCATCATCTCCACGGTCCATGGCAGGGTTTTTCTCTTAGTTTTTTTTCCCCAGAAGTGTGGCATGCAGTGATGTTTGCGCATGGTCGCCCTGCTGACGTCTGCTGCACTCCTCCCTCTTACATCGTCTGGTGTGCCTGTGCTATTTCCAATCTCCATCGGGGGGTGCTAGGATACCGAGCAGCCCCGGATCTCTGCCCAGGGAGAGGAAAGCTGTCTTCCGGATGCTCTATCCTCTCCCTCCCCTGCCGACCTCCAGCAGCCTGAGTTTGTTCCCGAACCTGGGTTGCCTGCATGGTGTGAGGTGTGGCGTCCAGCGCCTCAACCCTCAGTGCCACCAGGCTGGCACACTGTAGACTCTTAAAGTGTCAGTAAGGTTGTTCCAGTGTTTTGCAAAATAGTATGAGAAACAGTTTTGTCCTAAAGTGATTATCCTGCATGGAAGTGTAGAGTGTGGTCTACCACACCCCAGTACTTTCTTTATTATCAACATAATTGAACATTGAGTGTAGGCCAGGGGGCAGCAAGCCACATAGCACTTTATTGACTATGACCAGGGTTTGGTAGAGCACCCTCGACCTGAGGTTTAACCAGTTCAGACTGCAGTACAGTACACAGGTGTGGATGTCAGTTTTGAAGTCTAGTGCTAAGTGACAGGCCTTATTAAGCAAGCCCCTGACCTGGAACAATGCACTGTTATTCGCTGAACCATTGACAATGGCACCATAGTCAGTAATGCTTGTGAAGAAGCATTGGATCAAGGAATTTCTTTATCTCTGGCAGGAAGTTGCTTCTGTGCCTATAGAGGAATCCAAGCCTTGAGTTTACTGCCTTAACTAGGTAGTCAACTTCCATGTTTCCATGTAGTCCACGTGTTCACTGAATGATCGGGAACTGTTGAGGATAATACCTAGGTACTTAAGTGCTTTCCATCCCAGGGATTCAGGTTGTTGAAGTGACTGACTGAGCATGCTATGCCACATAGCTAAATCCAAGGCAGGCGTTCACACTGTACCAGTGACTCGGGCTCTAATTTAGTTCCACAAGACTCAGAACTAGTCCTAATAACCTGTATCCCGAGAATAAATATCTCCTTCTTGCTTGGTTGTAGTTATATTTTCAGTTCATTTGTTGTTGTTCATTAGTTTGCTCAGATCGGTTACTTCTACACCCGCATAGCTTGTTCGTTTTATTTGTTTCCTTGTCAACAGTGTGATTTCTGAGGATGTTCCTAATCAACTATTTTGCTGTAACAAGTGTATACAGAACTCTGAAATGATGCATGAAATCTCCCAGTTTAATTCTCGACTAGCTGCCTTAGAGAAGAGCCAACTGGATATGGCTATTAGATTCAATGCTGTGAATTCTCTCGCCCCCCACTACAGCAGGCTAACACATTACTACCACCTAGGAGCAGGAAAGTCGCTTTATTAACAAACCCACAGCACCTATGTTAGCTAGTGCTTGTCCTAATCCCCCCACCACCCCCCATCCTGAGCAAACTAATAAAAAACTTGTGAGGGATGAGGACATATTAGACGGTAACTGTGGCAGTGATGATACATGGTATCATATTCAAAGTACCAGAGCCTGCAAAAAGGGTCAGAAAGCTGAACATTACAACATCCCTCTCCATAGCAGTTTTGATCCCCTAACCTCTCTTACTAATGAGAATACTGACAGTAACATTAGTCTCTACATTCAGTACATCATCTTGGGGAGTAACATGTGCTATGTATAATACCCCCCTTACCATGCGATGCCTCAGCCTCTACTAATCTGCCTATTTCTGGGATCCATACTCAACCTATAATCGACATTCCCCTTGTGGTGGAGAATCTCGCATCCTCAAATGAACCCTTGTGTATGGATGTTGAGACCACACCTGATATTACCCCCCTCCTTGTCTTAGAAAAGTTATAGTACTGGGAGACTCAATAACTAAACATTCAGACAGGAACATTTGTAACCCTGACAAATCCAATAGGACATGATCAAGCTTCAGCAGAGCTAAGATTACGGATATCACCGGAATGCTTGACAACATTATGTACGATAGTGGGGAAAAACCCCATGTGATTTTACACGTAAGGGCTAACAACCTATATCATGATCCCATTCGTGTTATTAAACAGCATTTTGTGGCCATGTCCAATAAATTAGTAGAATTAGGGTGTGACATCTGTATTTCCAAAATTCTTCCCATTCCAATATTCTTGGCACATTTAAACCAAAAAATTTAATTCATTAATGAATGGCTTCACAAGTAGTGCTTGAAACAAAAAATAACTTGCATCACCCACTGGGAGGAATTTATTGACAAAAATGAATTATTTTGTATTGACGGCCTTCATCTAAGCAGACAGGATAACAATTTACTTGGTAAACACTTCCTATCAACTATCAATGACCATTTAAACTAAGCACTGGGGATTGCCCTCATCTCTTAGCAATAACCTTTCTCAAAACAAACTAATTTCTAGCAACCAATTGCACTTTCTGAGCTTCAGTGCCAGATGCTTAAATAAAAAAATTAATGAACTGAACCTTAGGGCCTGCCAGGATCACTTGGACATAATATCAGTATGTGAAACATGGGGAGATGACAAGGCATCTTGGGACATTAATTTACCAGGTTTTAACTTATATAAATTAAATAGGCAGACCAGAAAGGGTGGTGGTGTAGCCCTCTTTATCAGTAATAAATTCAGTAGCTATTACTGACAGAATTAAGTCCTACTGCCTATCCACCAAACCAATCTGGGTTAAAAGTTGTCTAACCAATTCAGATTTCCTAATTTTGGGGTCATGTTATCACCCCCAAAGTCGTCTTCAGAAATCCTTCATGCTATAATTCAAGCATTGGATCAAGCAGGTGAATTAGGGGACATGTTGGTCACAGGTGATTTCAGTCTTGAGAAAACTGATTGGGATGACCTTACTTCCCCATCTAGCAAAGGCAAAAAAAAAATACTGGCAACATGTTCTGAGCTACACCTAAAACAGTGTGTTTTAACCCCTACCTGAGTTGATAGAAGCCTGAACCTCATCATTTGTAGTGATGATTTATTTATTTATTTAGCTTTTGTTTACCGGGTAAGTACACTACACAAGTATTTTGCCTATTTTCAGGAACGACCCCGGAGAATACAACAAAGGAATACAGATAGGTGCACATAACGGTTGCGGGTACATCATGACAAATATAACAAGACATAAGGGAAATAAGGAACATCATTGACTAATAAGAGTAACATACAGGAGTAACAGCACTATCCACAGGAATGGTAGGTCATAATATAACTTATAATTATATAATTTAGCACCCCAGGGCAACGGAGGTTCATAGACAAGCTTATAATCAAGGTGCAATGTTGTGGTCAAAAGAGGTATATCCAACAGTCAGAAAAACCCGGGGAACTGAAAAGAGATTAATGTGATCATTGGGGTCAATGAGAGGTATCAAGCAGCTTCAGCGAAGGCAGCTTGGGGCAAGTATGACAAATAGTTTAAGAATTCCCCTAGGGAGGCTTGGGGCAGTCACACACAGAAGCTAGTTTCAGGTAGCCCCACAGGGAGTTGCGAAAACTCTGATAGGAGGGAGTTCCACAGTCTGGGTGCACTGACGGCAAAATCCCGGTCCTCCATGAGGGTACGGGTGGAGGGGACTTTGAGCATCCCTGAGGTCTGGGATCTGAGATGGTAGGGGGTAGCATCCAGTTGTGGTAGGAGCAGGGCTAACCCCTGGGGGGTTCCAGTTCTGATCATTTTCCCTGAGAGGCACCCAACCCCAAAATCAAGGTATCTGGCTGGGGAGAGCCAGCAAAGTTGATCATATAGCTCACACCGGTGGGTGAGACGGGGGACAGCTAGGGCGAAATGGCAGATGCTGTTATATGTCGTGTACCACCGAGTGAGGTGAGTTTTTTGGGAGCGGGCAAATAGGTGCAAACCATAGCTGAGCGAGGGAAGAAGTACTCCTCTCGCAAGGGCACATCTGGCCGCCGGAGTAAGATTGTACTTGGCCCTGTAGGCTAGGCCTAGTTTAGAGTTCACTGCCCTGCAGATACTAAGGATATGACTCCCCATATCAAGTTGGGGGTCAAGTGTTACCCCTAGATATTTGGTGGAGGTCACAACCAGTAGTGGGGGTCCATCGGCGCTGGTGATGCTTAGCAAGGCCAATGAGGCTTTGATTTTTGCCTTGGAGCCAGAGCATAGCCTGGGTTTTTTTCAGGTTCAGGAACAGTTTATGATTGGTAACCCAGGACCAGATATTGTTAAAGTCATGGGACAAGCACTGGTTTAGAGTAGCGGCATCCTTGGAGTGAGCCAGTATCACTAAGTCATCAGCATACAAGGTGGTACTACAGCTGGTTGTCACCTTGGGTAGCTGATTGATAAAGAGGGAGAACAGGAGGGGGCCCAATACCGAACCCTGGGGAACTCCAGAGGTCACCGGTAGGGGTTCGGAGAGGACTTTATTGAAGCAGGTCCGTTGCTTTCGACCATGCAGGTAGCCCGTAAATCATTGCATGGCATGGGGGGGGAGAGGCCAAGTGACCACAACTGTGAGCCAAGCAGCTTATGATCAACAAGGTCGAAGGCTTTGGACAGGTCAATGAATATGGCACCGGAGAGTTTACCCTGGTCCATGGCTATTCTGATGCTTGATGTTACCGAGATCAAGGCTGTGGTGGTGCTATGCCCCTTTCAAAATCCGTGTTGGGCCGGGAACATTGGATGTACTCCGAGAGCTGCTCAGCCACTATCCTTTCAAGGAGCTTACTGAGGGAAGAGAGAATAGCAATTGGACGGTAGTTATCCGGTGATTTAGGATTGCCCTGCTTCAGAACAGGGACAATCCTCGCCTCTTTCCAGATATCAGGTATGATCCCCAATCCAAGGGATAAGTTGAAAATGTGGGCTACTGGGGAGGCAATATGTGCAGCACGTAGCTTTAGAAGCTTGGGCTCCAGGTTGTCTAGGCCAGGGCTGGAGTATTGGGAGAGGCCTGCAAGGCGTCGCTGTGTGTCCAGGACTGACATGGCCCTAAGGCAGAACATTTGCCTGGTAGGGAGATCCATCTGTCTAGTGGGGGGGTGGGGTGGAGCAAGCTCTCGTTGGCCGGGAAGAGAGCAGTAAAGGCCGAGAGGTTGGAGAAGTGTGAATTTAGGGAGTTAGCGATGGTATGGGGATTATTGCAGGACACCCCGTTTATAACCATGTCCGTTACCCCGGAATGGGAGGACCCACTGACAAGGGTTTTTATATTTCTCCAGAACCTTCTAGGATTGCTGACAGTACTGAGAAAAGCGGCCTTGCAAAAGTCACTCTTCGCAACCCTAATGGCCTTTTTACACTTATTTCTAAGGTGTCTATATTTTTGAAAAGTGGAGGGATCACTGGAACCTTTAAAAAGGGCCCAACACTTATCTCTCTCTCGCATTCGGGCTAAGAGACTCCCGTTTAGCCAAGGGTAGCAGACCCCTGCACCCTACAGGTGACCTTGGGGGCATGCTTGTCTTGCAGGGCCCCAAAGGTGGTAAGGAAGTGAGAGGTAGCCACCGTAGGGTCAGTGGCTCCAAGCACCCCTGACCAGTCAGTAAGCCTTAAGTCCTCCAGGAACCCCCCTGGGTCAAATCTGGAGTAGTTTCTGACATGTATAATTTTGTGAGGGATTTTGGGCGAGGGGAATTTTCCATACACAGAAGACCGGAGAGTGGTCGGATATGGAGTCAGACAGCGTGCCTGCTAGCCATTAATAATCTTACTGCAGGGACCCTTGTTGGTAGCAGCGACCATAATTCTATTCTTTTTACTCTGCAAAAACACTATGCTTATATTTTCTGTTCTACCATCACCTACCTTTATGATAAGGCTAAGTTGCATGCAATTAAATCTGCTCTTAATGACATTGACTGGGATTCTGTCTTTAACAACTCAACTCCCCACGAAAGCTGGGATACCCTTAAAAAACTATCATTTCTTTGAGGGACACTTTCATACCATCCAGACAAAAAAAAAAAACAGCTACCTAAATTTATTTTATTTATTAGAGTCTAGGATTACACGGAGGATAATGAATGGGCATCAGTGAACAACAAAGCTATGCTGGCATCGAGTGGCTGCCTTGGCAACCCGTGTAAACTTTGAGAGCGCAACTTGAGAGGTTTTCAGTGGTTGCCAAGGAAGCCACGAGATGGCAGCTCAGCTTTGTTGTTCAGCAATGCCCATTCATTGTCTTTTATAGTGTATGGGCATCACTGTCATCTTACAGCAGTTACAAATCTTTCCCTTGTTACAAGCAGACATTCGCCATTTTTTATGATGCTCTTTCTTACCTTACGTGAGGGACTAGACACAGGACAGCCGGCACGAATAAAAATGAAACATTTATTTAACAGAGATTACAGAACCATTGGGCAAATGGGCAAAACAATGAAAGATTTCACACGCATTTAATCTGATTTGGTAACAACTGGCAAAGATTACATAAAGCTGCAATTTAAGTTATCACTGCTGCCACGGCTCAGATTGAGCTATCGGTTGCCGTTACCAGATTTGAACTGATTTCTGCCAGCTCGATCGTTCGATTTGCTCACTGGGTCCCCACGTGGACAGATTCCATCTTGTTGTACCATCGATGTGATGTCCCATCAATGGTATAACACCATCTGGCGTCACATCGATGGTACAACAACACTGGTAAATGTTAGATTTTTACTGAATATAGCATTCTACCATACACTATAATTACCTTTGAGCCAAGGCTCTTTTACAAAGGTTCCACGTCGGATGATGTACAATAAAAAACAGGACAAGTAAATAACAAAGGCAGGATAACAGGTTAAACATCAGTTACATGAACATGTTTGCATACAATTGGGTTGTACTGAAGCCAATGGGCAGTTGAAGTGAACTCAGTGATTACAAGACATCAAGGACACAGATAGGTAGGAGCAGCCAGAGGCATTGTGAGATCATACAAAGAAGTGCTGGTGGTGAGGGGGGTTCAGAGGGGGAGGAAGGAGAGAGGGTTGAAAGGGAAATGGGGTAGAAGGAGTAGAAGTGCTACGTTGGGAGAGCTGAGAATGGGGGGATGGGTAAGAGTAGGAAGGCTGACTTAGAGAAGTCAGTCACAGGTGCTAGAGGCAGAGAGGAGTAGCCGGTGATTGGTTTTGAAAGTACCAAGCTTGGGTAGGGAGGAGATGTCACAGCTGAGCCCATTCAACCAGCTAGCTGCCCTATGTGCAAATGATTTTTGACCCTGGGTGGTATGGCAGCGAGGGATCTGCAGGAGTTGTGATTCAGAGCCCTTAGTGTGGCGAGGATTATGAGAAAGGCAGAGGAGAGCTTGGACTCCAGGGGGAGACTGGTCCAGAGTTCTTTTCTTTGCCATTATGCAAATGTGATACTTGATGCGGTTAGAGTGTTATAACCAGTCAGTTTGAGCATAAAGGTCACATGTGTGAGTGAGACGGTGTGAACCAGTAATGATCTGACAAGCTTTGTTAAGAGCTGTGGATATGTGCCTGAGGGCAGGTTCAGTAGCAGAGCCATAAATTATCAGGCCATAGTCGATTAAAGAGACAACAGAGCTCTGACCAGTGATCCTTAATGCTTCTAGAGTGAGGTATTGCCTATACCTGTTGAGTATAGAGTCTTATTATGTATGCAGACGATGCAGTATTTTTTCCGAAAGAATTACCCCAGACCAAGCATTAAATAAAGACCAGATGGACTTTGAAAATTTCCAAAAATGGTTGCTCTCATGTAAACTAGTTCTGAACTCAGGGAAAACTAAATGCATGGTTTTTACTGGTCCCAGGAAAAATCGTGATAGAAATACTCATATTATGGATTTAGCAGGGAACCGTATAGAACTGGTAAATTGTTATGATTACCTGGGAGTGACCTTTGACTCTCATCTTCAATTTTAATTAACATATTGCTAAGATTATTAAAAAAATCCACCAGAGAATTGGGCTGTTATTCAGGATTAAACCATTTCTTGTTCCTGAATCCTGTAGACTCCTTGGAAATAGTCTTTTACTAAGTGTACTTGACTATGGTCTTTTGATCTACTCTGGCACAAATGATACATTGATTCAGAAACTACTAGTATCATACAATACTATATTACGTTTTATGACAGGTCTCCCTTTGACGACACATCATTGTGTCTTGCTAAGTGAAGCAAATTGTCTTTCTCTCCATGACAGGATAAACCTGAAACTTGGAGTTTTCTGTTTAAGTGCACTCAGGGTTTACTCCTCAGGTAACTCAGGATCTTATCTCCCCAGTTAAGTAGTATTGAAACTAAGTTCAAGTCCAGGGGTTCATTTAGAATCCTACTCTATAAAAAAAAACATTGGTCAAAGATTAGTAATCTATAGAGCTATAAAAATCTTCAATGGTATTCCATCTAAAATCACCAATATAGGGACCGTTCAATTGTTTAAGAAATGTTTTGTTGTTTGGCTAAACAATTTAAATGTTTGTCACTGTTTTTAATACTGTATTGTATTTTATATTGTTAGTTTAATGTATTTGACCTTTGTACTTTTGTACTCTATGTTTATCTGTTGACTTGTCGCTTGTGAAAACGGGCATTTGCTCATCTAGCTAACAAGTATAAAAAATAAAAATGAAATGAAATGAAAGTAGCCCAATGCGAGTATTTGCAGCTTTTGCGATGCAGTTGATGTGTGCGGCATAGGACAGGTTATAGTCAATTGTAACTCCAAGGTATTTAAATGCGTGGACCTGTTCAAGGGCCGCATCTAGACAATTAGTGATCGTCAGTGGGTGTAGCCTGTGTTTGATCTTGCTGGACATAAAGTCTCCACCACTCATTCACACTAATGGGAGTTCGCCGGAGGCGCTAGGACCCAGTGGGAGCAAACTGTTTCAACAGGATCGGCGCCTGAGATGGAGCCACGAGGAAGCGACATCACAAGCTCCAGCTTGTGCGGTAATGACTATCTCGGCATTGATCCTCCAACTGCCTCAGTACCTTTTTTCCTACCATTGAGTGCACTTCAGTGATGACGTTGCTCGCCTGCCGGAAGTCAAACTTCAAACCAGCAGCTTAGTTTTCATTTTTTTGCTTTGTATTTTATCTTTGATAAGTACCGATTATATTTCATTCTACTTATACAAGAAAGAAGTCTTCAGCCCTCCATTGACGGAGTCGACCATGAGCGGGTCAGCTTATGGTAGGGAGACTTTGTATGAAAGCTATTCAGTCAGCCGGGCCAGGTCCGGTCCACCACCCTCTCCGGAGGTGGGGTCTGACAATGGATGGCCCAATGCTCAGGGAGATGGGCGGTCCCCCACGAAAGCATAAAAGGAAATGGTCCCATTCTCAGCACCGTTCGGCCTCGAGTTCTTCTTCAACACTTAGGTTAAAAAAGGAACGGCATCACTCGAGGTCACCCTCTGGTATGTCTGTGCATAGACGGTCAGTCATTGGAGCCAGGCACCGGTCTCCATCTCTGTCAGAGTCGCTGGTTTCTGCCTCTGTTGACCGACCCCCTCGATACCGGAGCTCCTCCCTGCCTATTGGAGGAGCTTCTGATGAGCAGTTTCATCAGTGGGCTGCTCTTATGGAGCAGTGGGCTTGGAGGTTGGTCCAGTTGCCTGAGCTGGTCAGTCTGACATCGATGCCTTCGGGTCATTCTGTTTCAGAGGGATGGGTAGGGTGGTTGGGCCTTCCTAGTTGTGCAACACCATCTTCGGTGCCATTGACTCCGCGCTTGGGTATTTATCCCCCTCATATGGTTGCAGCACAGGGGTCCACACGAATGCCTCTATCTCCTGCCATTTTTCCCACTTTTTCTTCAAATCGCAGTTTCCAGAACCCTGGAGCACTCTTGGTGTAATCCGTGGCACCGAGGGATCTGTCGGCACCATGGGCTCTGTTGGTGCCGCGTGCTATGATGGTGTGTTGCGCAGCGCCATGGGCTCTGTTGGCGCCACGGGCTATGTCAGCGCAGTGTGCGGCACCGTGGGCTCTGTCGGCACCGTGCGCTCTGTCGGCACTGTGTGCTGAGCCATTTTTGATGGTGCCATCTTCCTTGTTCTCGGCGCCGTTTTCCTCAGTGGCGCTGAGGCTTGGTGTGGCATCATCTAGTCTTCGGGGTTCTCGACTCTGATTCTTTTCTTTTCTGTTCTTCCTCCTGATTTTCACTCCTTTCCTGTTCATACAGTCCCTCCTGGACTATCAGGAGATGATTTTGAGCCTGACCCAGATCTTTGCCTGGGTGATGATGTTGATGACACTGCCCTGGGAGCAGGGATCAATCCTTCTGCAGAGCCTGTGGTTGAAGATCTTTCTTTTAAGTCTCTGCTCAAAAATTTAAATTCTACTGTTTCTCTTCAGACTACAGAAATCAATTCTGGGAAGCTTTTACGACTCCAATATATTCATGTCCCGGAGATCCCTATGGATTTAACACCTCCGGTACAGCCCTCTTTCGAGACCCTCTCACAGATGGTGTGGAAGAATCCGGCTCTCATTCCTTCTGTGGCCAAGTCCATAGATGGGAAATATGCCCCTCCCAAGGATCACCCTATATTGGTCTCACAAGCCTTTGCTGATGTCATTGTAGTCTTGGCAGAGAATGATAAGGCTGTCCTTCCTCAGGGATCTACAGCCCTGCCTGTAAACAAAGAATCTCGTAAGATAGACACCTTAGGTACCAGCTACCAGGTCTATTTTTCTCAATATGAGTATGTCATTTGGCATTCGCTCAAGCAAATGGTAGAAGCTCTGCCCGAATCGGAAGTTAACTCAGAGCTACTTCAAACCATAATTAGGGGTATCAAGTCCAATAACCAACAGGTTAAAGCTGCAATGGACGCTTTTGATACCACTTCCTGGGCAGCAGTTGCTGGCATCTGCACCCACTGCCACTCTTGGCTGCGTACTTCGGGCTTCATGAATGATGCCCAGCAGCAGGTCATGGCCTTACCTTTTGACGGTATGTATCTGTTTGGGCCCCTGGTGGAGCAAGCTCTGGAGGTCACACAGAAGACTAGGTCTGCCATAAAGACAGCTAGACCTGCAACCACCCCCTCCCGGGGGGAGGGGTGCGAACAAGCGTCAATTTCACAACCGTCAGTCCTTTTTGGGGCAGAGGCAGAGGAGGTCTTAACAAAAACCACAACCCTCAGCCACAAAAGAAAGTACAGCAGAAGGCACAAAGGTCCAAAGCACCCAGTGCCACCTTTTGAGTTTCTGGCCCAGGTCCCACCTCAGCTGTCTGAGGGTGACTCCTCCTCAGCAGTGGGAGGACGTCTGGCTCAGTTCTACAACCAGCGAAAGTCTATAACATCAGACAAATGGGTCCTCTGGATAATCCGCATGGGGTACTTGCTCAGTCTTTTGGAAACCCCTCTGGATCATCCCCCAAACGACAGCCCAGGCTGTCAGCAGTACAGTCAGACCTTCTTGCTTCCGAGATACAAGGCCTTCTGAACAACAGGGCAGTAGTGGTAGTTCAGCTGGATCAATGAAATGCAGGTTTCTTCTCCCATTACTTCCTGGTCCCAAAGAAAATCGGTGGCATGCGCCCCATTTTGGATCTCAGAAAGTTAAACAAGTTCCTTCACAAGGAGAAGTTCAAGATGATATCACTAGGTACCCTGCTACCTTTGCTTCATCAACACCGGTTGGCTAGCCTCCCTGGACATGCAGGATGCCTACCAACACATCCCCATACACCGAAAGCACCACAGATACCTAAGGTTCATGGCATTGGGTTAACACTAGCAGTTCAGAGTCCTGCCCTTTGGGCTATCCTCGGCGCCTCGAGTTTTTACAAAGTGTTGTGCAGTTCTCACGGTGCATCTCAGGAAAATCAGAATATAAGTGTTCCCATATCTGGACGACTGGCTACTAGCAAGTCCCTCCAGGCAAGCGACTCTGGACGTCGTGGCCATGGCCTCAGACTTCCTCATGTATATGGAAGTCCTGCTAAATCTCAACAAGTCAAAATTGCAACCCTCCCAGAAGCTCCTCTTCATAGGAACTCTTCTGGAAACCTCCTGTGTGAAGGCTTTTCTCCCAGAGGACAGAAGGAGCGATATCTTACAGATGGCACGATACATCAGAGAAAACAGCTCGGCCCAAGCTATACTGATGCAACGGATGCTGGGCCTCATGGCATCCTTGGTGTTCACTGTACCCTTAGCTCGTCTCCACATGAGAACCTCTCAGTGGGTGCTCAGTACTCAGTGGTCCCCAACCACTCACCCTCAGTCTTTTCCCATCAAGGTGACAGAACCTCTGAAGAGGTCACTCGCCTGGTGGTCGCAGGAGGACAATCTTCTGGAAGGATATCCCTTTGCCCCTCTGGATCATCAGATCTCCATTACCATGGATGCATCCCTGATGGGTTGGGGAGCTCACTGCCAGAATCTCCACACCCAAGGTACGTGGACTCAGGACGAGTCCCAGCTTCATATAACCGTCCTAGAAATGAGAGCTGTCCTCTTTGCAGTCCGAGCCTTGAAGGACCTACTCTGTTACAAGAACATTCTACTTCAAACGGACAACAAGGCAGTGATGTATTACATCAACAAGCAGGGCGGTGCACACTCTTACCCATTATGCAGGGAAGCAATGAGAGTGTGGGAATGGTGCCTGGAGCACAAGACTCTGATCCAGGTGGTTTACCTGCAAGGAGTACAAAACGAGCTGGCAGACCGTCTCAGCAGAATGGAGATGGATCCTCACGATTGGTCTCTCGACTTAACCATAGTTCAGTCACTCTTCAAAGAATGGGGAACTCTAGACCTGGACCTTTTTGCGTCCCCACTCAATGCAAAACTGCCTCTCTTCTGCTCCAAAAATCCAGGACCTGGCATTTTATGTCAAGATGCGTTCAGGCTGTGGTGGACAAGATGCTTTCTATACGCCTTTCCTCCTCTTCCCTTAATTCAGAGGGTACTTCTCAAATTGGAGTCTCAGGGGGGCAGAATGATTCTCATTGCCCCCTTCTGGCCTATGTAGAAATGGTTCCCGCTGCTCAACAGTCTGTCGGAACCCCCCCCCCCGAGAGATGCTTCCCCTTCAAACGAACCTTTTGACCCAGGGTCCTGAGGTCCATCCCAATCTGAGGTCGCTTCACCGTCACGCTTGGCTCCTGAAGAGATAGAGGGGAATAGGTTCAATGTTTCTCGTAGAGTTTCAGATATTCTTTTGGCTGCGCATAAGCCGGCCACCAGAAAAACTTACACAGTCAAATGGAAGCGTTTCTCTATCTGGTGTGCAAAATCCTCTTGGAACCCTTTTTCCTGCCCACTGAATAACGTCTTGGAGTACCTTTTAGACCTCTCAAACACAGGTCTGCAGTACTCCACAGTCAAAGTTCATCTTTGTGCCATTTCGACATATCATGAGCCAGTACTTTCCCTGTCACTGGCTCAGTTACCTGTAGTTAAGAGGTTTCTTAGGGGTATTCTGCATACTAGACGTCCTATCAGACATCCAGTCACAGCCTTGGACATTAAGCTTGTGCTAGACATGCTCACTTGTAAACATTTTGAGCCTCTATCTACTTGCAACTTGAAGTTCCTCACTTGGAAAACGGCCTTCCTGGTGGCCGTCACTTCAGCCCGTAGAGTTTCTGAAATACATGCACTGGTCACAGACCCCCTGTGCACTGTATTTCACAAGGACAAAGTAGTTCTTAGGATTCATCCTAAGTTTCTCCCTATGGTTGTCTTAGAATTCCATATAAACCAACCTTTAGTCCTTCCTACATACTTTGCGAACTTCCAGAATGAAGGGGAGCGTACACTTCACTCACTGGATGTTAAGAGAGCACTGCGGTTCATTCTAGAAAGAACAAAAGAAATTTGCAAGGCTCAACAACTGTTTGTTTCCTTCAGCGAGACCTGGCTGGGTCAACCTGTCACTATCAGTTGCATTTCAGCATGGCTGGTGGCATGCCTTCACCACTGCTATTCTATGGCACAGGTCAAGCTGGAAGGCAGAGTATATGCTCACTCTACCAGAGCAGTCGTGACATCTCTGGCGGAAATCCATAACGTGCCCATTGCAGATATTTGCAATGCAGCTACCTGGAGCTCTATGCATACTTTCTTTAAGCATTATACCTTGGATGTCCATGCCAGACGACATCTGTCATTTGGCAGGACCTTTCTTAACAGGCTTCTGTCCTAAGCACGTGAGCTGTTTATCTCCTGCCACCTGTCTCAGGGGATTATTTAGCTTGGTAATCTCCCATTAGTGTGAATGAGTGGTGGAGACTTTATGTCCAGAAAGATATGGAAATTACATACCTACTGTAATTATTGATCTTCTTGGACGAAGTCTCCACTACCCATTCACATGCCCATCCACCATTCCCTGAGCTCACTTCTCTGTTTATGGTCGTCACTCCCTCAATGGCTAAGCTGTGAAGATTTTGTTGTTGACCCTTCTTACATGGGTCATTTGGACTATCTTGTGTCCGATTTGTAGGCTAGTCCTTTTAGGTTAATTACGCTGCACCTCCTCGGAAAAAAGGTACTGAAGCGGTTGGAGGGTCGGTTCCAAGATAGTCATTACTGCATAAGCCGAGGCTCACAGTGCCACTTCCTTGTGGCTCCATCTCAGGCACCAACCCTCTTGAAAAAGTTTGTTCCCGCTGAGTCCTAGTGCCTCTGGCGAACTCCCATTAGTGTGAATGAGTGGTGGAGACTTTGTCCAAGAAGATCAAGAATTACGGTGGGTATGTAATTTCCATTTGTATGAGCTGCAGAAAAGCATTGACTTTTTTTTTTTATAATTTAGGACCAGTTTTCTACAGATGCAAAGCCAAGATGTAGATTGTTTTGGAGTGGCAGGGATCCTTGTGGGTGGAGTGAATAACAGCGTCATCAGCTTGGGGGAGGATTTGTTCGGTTCAAGACTGAGGAAGGCTACTTAAAAAAAGGCTGAATAGAAGGGGACCCAATATGGATCCCTGGGGACTCCTGATCACACTGGTCTTGCGTCGGAGAGGACATCTGCTACCCTTACTATTTGGGACCGGTTTTCCAGATAGCTTTTAAACCAGTCCGTGGAGTCAAGAGAGAGTCCAGCATTAAGAAGCTGTTCACGTAGGAGACGATGATGAACAGTGTCGAAAGCCTTTGTTAAGTCAGTAAAGACAGACCCAGCTAGATGACCATTGTCCAGTGAACTGTGGATAGCTTTGGTGAGTTCCAGGAGGGCCAAAGTGGTGCGGTGCCCTTTTCTGAACCCGTGTTGTTCAGTGCACAAGATATTGTTTGTCCAGGTGTTCAGTCAGTTGGTCAGCTACAATGCTTTCTAAGGCCTTGGAGAGGGGAGGTAATATGGAGATCAGTTGATAGTTCATATGGAGATCCCTGCCACCACTTTTGTGGACCGGTGTAACAGTAGCGGATTTCCATCTATCTGGGAACTGGCTGAGGCTGAGGGAGAGGTTGAAAATCTGTGTTACAGGTGCTAGTACTTCGTCAAGGGTGAGGGACAGTAGCTTGAGGTCGAGTGAGTCCCCACTCCTTCTGGACTTGGCAATTGCTTTGCTAATGTATTTGCGAGCTTCATGCATCCTGACTGCTTTGAAGTAAAACAGTGGGCAATTGGTGGATGGGGGGAGGCTGGTGGGGTGAGTCAGAGAGTCGTCTTCCTCAAAAAAGTTAGAGGGGAGGACACTAAATGGATGGATAAATCGATAAAGAAACGTATTAAACAAAAAAATAAAAAATGCAATACCTATCTTAAGGCCAAAACCAATAATAACTGGGCCCCTTATCTTAAAACTCAGAAAAAATGTAAATCAAAAATTAAAAAGGTTAAACAAAGATGGGACTATAACCTTGCAAACACTGCTAACAAAACTAATAGCAAACATTTTTATTCATATATTAACTCCTTAAAAAAACCTGTCTTTTGTGTAGCCCCAGTGGCACTGAGGGCTGAGGCACTGGACGCCTTACCTCATGCTACGCCAGTGACCCGTGTTCGGGAATGAGCACTGGTCGGCAGGGGAGGAGAAGGATTGAGCATCTGATGGACTGCTCTCCTTCTTCGGGAAGGGGTGTCGCCAGTGGTTGGTGTCTGACTGGTCCCTAGCAGTGGCAGGGGGGCAGTGCGCCAATGCTGCAGAAAGGGGAGGAGATGGGGCAGAATCTTGGAAGAGCATGTGTGGACACTTGCACACTCTCTCCACAGGTGTCTTTGCATGTCTCACCTCCGTAAGGAAGAAAAGGAGTGCCACAGCATATGACAGAGGGTGCCTCATCAGGCCCTGCTCCTGGCTAGCCATGGCACTGGCCACATTGGATGCAGTCTTCGGTGGGGGTTGGGGAACCCCGCCAGCCCCGCATGGGGGGTAAGCCCCGGGAGCATGGGTCAGCGCCGGATGGTGGACGCCAGAGGATGGGACTGGGGGCTCCCTCCTGAAGTGAGGGCCACCGCACAAAAAGCATAAATTGAGGTAAAAAAAAACTGTCTGTCAGGTCGGTCCACTATTACTAAATAACAGTTTGATTCACGACCCCAAAATCATGGCAGATGTGTTTAATAAGAACTTTTGCAAGATTTTTTCACTCGCCACACATACCTGCCTTACCAATTAAAATGATCCCCATATTAGCTTATCTGAAGATGCTATACTTAAAAAAATATTGTCTCAAAAAGGTAAAATACTGTACTGGGCCTGACAGTCTAGCTAGCCATCCACTGTACCTACTGGCAGATTGCTTAACCCATCCACTAAGACTTCTTTTTGAAATTTGTTTATCGATAAATTCTGTCCTAACGGAATGGAAGGAGGCTAATGTAGTCCCTATACACAAAACGGGCCCCCAAGACAACTGGAAAAACTATAGAACCATTAGTTTGTCATCATCTGTATGCAAGGTTCTTGAAAGCCTTATCAAAGACCTCATCGCCCCTACCCTTAATAATCACGATCCCGAACAACATGGGTTTAAAAGTGGAAGAGGCTGCCTTACTAACCTGATGTGTTTTATGAACACATCAGCTCTCTACTTGATAACAGAATATCATGTGACATCATATTTATAGACTTTAGTAAGGCATTTGATGTCATACCACATTGGGCACTTATTGCTAAACTCTACAAGCTAAATAACAATAATTTAATAAAATGGATCAGCAATTGGCTACTGGACAGGACACAAAAAGTACAAATCAACGATTGTCTGTCTAGCATGGGTAATGTCATCAGTGTGCACACAAGGCTCAGTTTTAGGCCCTTGCCTTTTTCAGGCATTTATTGCAGTTATGGCTAAACACTGTTACTCATCATCTATTAAATACACAGACAATATTAAAATCGGGGGGGCCCTGTTCTACTCAAGATCAAGTTTTGATTGTACAACATGATTTAGACATTATCTCCACCTGGATAAATACATGGGGATATGAAACTTAACACTTCTAAATGCAAAGTTATGCATCTTGGCCCCCAGAATCCAAATTATTCTTACACGCTAGCAGGTGCTATACTGAACACTATGTCTGATGAAAAAGATCTAGGCATTGTAATTTCACAAGACATGACACATTCCAAACATATACATGAGGTAATTAATAAAACAAATAGGGTTTTCTGGTCTATTTTATGCAACATTAAATCAAGGGATCCCAAAGTGATGATGCCTCTTTTCAGGGCATATTTTAGGCCACGCTTAGAATATGCATCACAACTTTGGTGCCCTTACCAGAAATCTGACTGTAACTTATTGGAGAAAATATAAAGAAAGTTTGTGAAGCATATTTCTGGTCTTCGACATGAATCTTATGATACAAGATTGCAATCTTGAGTCTAGTATATCTACTATTACTATTACCAATTATATCTGCTATTGACTATGGACTAGTGGTCTATGGGGCGGCAGTGGATACAGTTCTCAAGAGGGTTCAGACTGCGCTCAACAAAGCCTACAGGCTCACCCTGGATGCTGAGCATGGCACTCACACCTGTACTCTGTACGAACGTGCAAACTGGCTGTCATTAAGAAACAGGGTCAAATTCCAGACTTGCATCCTAGGGAAGAAGGCTCTATTGGGTAAAACACCACCTTGTGTAGGCAGTTTGATCAAGGCAGCCAACTCAGTACAGGTCACCAGAGGGAGGACTAGAGGGGCCTTGGCTATCCCTTTCCGTCGCACCTCACTTGGGCAATGTACATTTGCCTATCGGGTCCCCCTGTGGATGAATGATCTCCCTGGGCACCTCTTGACCACCAATTGTCTGGCACAATTCAAAACTGACCTCAAACAGCACCTAATAACACTCTCTAAGTGCACCTGCTCCTGAGTCTAGCCGCACCTGCTCTCTCTGCCCCCCCAGCAAGCACTAGGGAGGCCTCAGGTACCCCCTCCTTCTGTCCCTTCTCATGACTTGCCTCAGCAATCAGTCTGCGTCATGCTCCTTCAGCACTGCCACCCCACCCTCCCCCAACTCACAGTCCCATGAGTTTCCTTAACAGTCACTACTAATGCAGGCTGCCTGACCATGCCCCCTCACACCAAACCATTTACTTTAGCATGTCTTCTCCACTCAGCCTCTCCTCACCCCACCATTTATCCCAATACCTTATCGCCTTTTTCCCCCACCCTTCACCTCCACCACATTACATACCTCTCTCTCGTACCTCCTTTCTTCATCCCACTGCAAGCCATCCACGTCCCTCTGAGCTACTGACAAGGCACTCTGTGGCTGCTTATTACCCCCTACCCTCATAAAGTGTGTTTCTTGTTATTTTAACTTGTATGTATGTTTTGAGTTATTCTGTAAGTTCTGAATCCAAGCTGTATCGTTCATTGTGATGTACCTTTGCTTTCTCCTATTGTTCTTTGTTTTGCAATCTATGACATGGATCCTTAGTAAAAGAGCTTGAGCTCAAAGATCTTTTCTGAATTACTAGATAAATAAATAAATAAAAGTAGCCGCCTTATGGCGTTGGAACCATTCGCTGCTGAACCTGACCTCAAATGGCCACCCAGACTATGCCACTTGCCACCTGCTGTCTTAGGGGTGACCTACTATTTCTTTTTTATTTCATCCAGGACCCTTATCTCATGTCAGAACTTGGGTTTGAATTTAAGAATAGCACTCACAACACTAGAGGCCACCCCTCACAACTTGTTGGGAAACCTTTCAGTGAAATAAGCAGAACATTTTTCTTTACTCCCAGAACTGTTGGTCCTTGGAATAGATTACCGCTTGAGGTAGTCATAAGCGAAAGTAAAAGCATATTTAAGCATCGCCTTGACAAATTTATTAATTCTGGGTATCAACTTTTTTATTATTCATTGTAATAGCATAAGAGCTTCTTGGGCCCTGGCCTCCTTGCTGTTCAGGAACCTTAGTATGAATAGTTGAGTCTTTTCCTGTAGTTGTTGGGTATGCATATGTCTAGTTTTGCTTATTTTCACTCTTCATACTAGTTCCATCTAACTATTCTGGGGGACTCCATTTTCTGGTTGTTAAAATCTCATTGTTCCTGAGAGGTGCATTAGCATATGTGACCATGATACGTCTGCACCCTTTGAACGCTGCAGTATGCCTGTCTGCTAGAGTTCAGTAAAACACACTACAGCAAGGTGTGAAATATCAAATTTACCTTCAGTTGACCTTACAAACTGCTTAGGAGTTGTAATACTGGATTTTTGTCTTTTAAATTGCATTCAATTTTGTGTGTTTTCTGAGTTTTGTAGATTATTTGTACTTTCAGCATAGAGATTCAGTACCTGATGTAAATTGGCGTTGTGCCACCATGATCTCTCGTGCTTCTGCAGCTCTCATGGACCCTAGTTTCATGGAAGATAATTGTTTTGGTAAACAGAGACACTGGGTGAGTGAGAGGCTTCATGGCAGCAGTGTGCTTGGGAGGGGGAGTCTGTCTTGGTGTATTTAGCATTTAGTACAACTCTAGGATTGGAGAGGCACAGCAGTTAGGACAGTCGAGAGCGAGAGGAGACTGGATGGTGGTTTGGGAAGAATCACACACAGATATAGAAATTCATAAAATAATCTGGTGTGGACTAACAAAAAAGACTTGGTATTTTGCCTCAAGATTTTTTTTATTGCACATTTCCAAACAAGCAGTGTTCTTTAGATTGAACTGCAGAGTGGCAGCATGGTATTGTGTTACTCAGATCAGAATACCTACTTAAAGAAAAGGTCCCCTCATCCTTTTATTCTGTTTACTTGTGTAGTTTGAAGCATGAACAGTGATTGCCTCTGTTGTGCCCTCTATTTCGTCAAGATTTAAATGTAAATGATGGTACTTAGGTCTGGTGCAAAAACCTGCTTGACTCCATTGCAAAGGTCGTGATCCGACTCATGTAAGGCATCCTGGGATTTTATGATGTTTTAGTGCTAAAGCCTACAGTAGTTATACAATATTAGCCTGAGTTGTTGCTAAAGCCTGTAGTAGTTGTACTGTATTAGTCAGTGCTGTTGCTGTCCTCTGCAGTCCCTATGTCCGTGTCTTATATTGGCGGTGACACTTTTCAAGCCATAGTAAGTGCCCTGCTATTTTCTGTAGTTTAAAATGTGTCTGAAATAGTAAAAAAATGCTTTTAGAAAATATAGGGACTTCACAAGACATGTAACAGAACTGAACGAGAGTATAACTTCTGGCTTGTGCAGGTGCACATCATCAACTCCCATGATACCGTGCACGGGTGGGGTCATTACGTTTGCAACGAAGACAAACTGGTTTTCACACCAGGGCAAAACAGAGTGAAGCAATCTTATTTATATTTAAATTAGGATGAAATTAGGGAGATGCAAGACCGGGAATCGTTCATTCCTACAAACTACACTGGTATAAAGAAAACAGGTTTTTATTTATTTATTTAGCTTTTGTTGACCGGGTAAGTGCACTAGACAAATCCTGCCTATTTTCAGGTACGACCCGGGGGAGGGGGGATACAGATGAATGCCAACTGACCTTGAACCAGATTAAGCTGTCGGTGGTATTGTTAGTGAATGAGGGAAATTTGGCCAGGACACCGGGGAAATTCCCCTACTCTTTTCAATAAGTGCCATGGGATCTTTAACATCCACCTGAACTACCACCAATCCAGGCAGATGGGACCTCGGTTTAACGTCTCATCCGAAAGACGGCACCTCAGAAATGCAGCACCCCTCTCATGCTGCATTACAGTGTCAGTACTGGGATATTAACCCAAGTGCCAGATGTGGGAACTGAACCCACAGCCCTCTGATCTCCCGGCCTCAGAGGCGAGTGTGCTACCTACTGAGCCACTGACACTGCTTGAGGTTGAGGGGACCTTCCCTTTAAAGAGAATTGTATTCTACTGTACCTTAAAATGGGTATGCAAATCTTGCCAGACTGCTACTAGCAGTATAGCCTAGAGATTACAGCAACAAGCTGAGAATCAGGTTGGTACATCCAGCAGGACTTTCAATTCCCACAACATCTGCTTGTGAGCTGTGTGACCCTGAGCAGGTCACTTAACCTCCCTGTTCTACCAGGTCACCCCTGTAAACAAGTCTTGTTCCCAGTGTGTTTACAAATAAAAAAAGTCAGTTACTTATTTTTCGGACGAAGAATTTTCCATTTAATTTGCATTTAAAAAATAATTGAAAAGCCATAAAAAAGATTCCTTTTAAAATGAAATTGGGTATGGAAAGTTATTGAGCATTGTGAAAGGAGGGATGGATATGAAGGACTTTGTTAAGCCTGTTTTCCATCACGTTCTTCAATGTTTCTGTGTAAAATTATGCTAATGTCATTTTTAAAAGGGAGATCAGGAGGCATAGCTCAATGGTTAAGGGCACTGAGCTACAGACCTGGAGACCTGGGTTTGAATCCCACAGCCCCCACTTGCATACTGTGTGACTCTGAGCAAGTCACTTAATTTCCTTGTGTTCCCAGGTTGCACCTGGACACAAGCTTCAGGTTAGTATGCCTTTCCTGGTTAAACAATTTCCCCTTTCCCTTAAAAGGGAGATCAGACCCTGTGATCATAGGGAATATATGCATTTCTAGTGTGGTTAAATCTACTTGGCTATGCCTTATGCATAGCAACTACTCAAGGCATGTGTATATTCCATTGCAACCACACACACTGTCATGTGTTATCCCATACACTTGTTATTTAAACAATCAAAAGGTGGGATAGTACAGTTCCCAGCCATTTTTTAGAAACAACGTGGTTGCAGCTGCCATGAGGGAGGGGAATATTTTTGTACCATTGGTCTTTCTCCATCTTGCAAGTACCATCCTATGTCAAATTCTTTTCTTCATTCTGTCGCTTAGATGCGGTTTGCCAGACTCCTCACTTCATTCTTCCAATGAAATGCATGTTGTCAAACTGCGTAATTCATTCTGTCAACAACAAAATGCATTTCAGCACATTTTTGTCAACGGACTGTCATTTTGTTTAAATCATTCTGTCAACAACAAAAAAGCACACCAAATAACTATGTCCTTAAAACGAGTGACGTGTAATTGTTTTGTAGAAGTTATATAACAGAAATATCAAAATGTCTTATGTGTGCGAAGTCCAGATTGGTTAATTTCATTGTGTGAACAGTATAGGGTTATTTACTATGTTACTGAGAAAAACTAACACAATAAAAGTTGGTAATACCTGCTGTATATGGTTTCGAAAGTGTGGGTAATAATTCTGTGTTAGTTAAATCAAATGTATTGCTGACAACTTTTTTCATCACATGCTGCAAAAAAAAATATTAATGTTACAAATGTCAGCCCATATAAATCTACTTATTATTCCTGTATTTGTTGTCTTTCAAGGCTCTCTTGGAAATGAGATGCTTTCATACCATAGAAGTATTTCTGGTTAAATATGGTTTAAATAAATAAAGTTTAAGAGACAGTGAAGCCTTTAAATCAATGCTCCTACTAGATATTACATGACCAGAGATCATAACTCAAACCTTCTCCCTTGGCATACACTTACAGAGCAATGCCTAACAAGGGATTTACCTGAATAACATCTTAGAACTATCAAACCAGCGCACCAGATGTTCAGGGGCACAGTATCGCTTTTTGACACATTAGTGCAGCCTCTCATTTATTGCTAACATGCCTGTACAGGGTTATGCAGACAACTGCTCACCAAAGAACTGCAGATATAATGACACACAGAGCTCTATCATTCCATGCTCTGGTAGTGATCAGAGAAAATGTCACTTTTTGGTTTTTAATCACATAGCTTGCATGACTTAGTAATAACTTTGGGGACCAATTAATGTGGCCTTTCTGTCACTACCTTTGAATGCAGAGGGTTTGCCTGGGCCTGAGTGCTAGGACATTCCATCGTAACATCATCTACATTATGTCAGGGAAGGCACTAGGTGAGTCATTAATAACAACAATGACAAAAAAAACAAAAAATCCACAAATTAATATGCAAAAGCGCCTCTACTTATTGGTATTTCCTTCTATGGGGGATGATTATCAGTTAAACAGAGAGTAGTATAAATTCCTCTTATACAGGCCTTTACCAACAGTGCTTTATTTCTTAATTTATTTAATTCTGAACCTATGTTTTTGTCTGCAGTGTCTGAAAAGGAAACCTGTATCAGGTTTAGCTTGGGCTGCAGTGCATAGCATACTGCAGCTATATATAATATAGTGAACAGTGGAATGCTGTTCTGCATGGAAATCCATGTGTGGAACTGCGTTGTTGGACTGCAGCAGTGACGTCACAATGTGACAGCCACATGTGTTCATTCCATTCTGTTGTGCTGCAGCAGTGACGTTGCTAGTACAGCAGAACAGAATGGAATGCACCTGCGTGGCTGTCAGTTGGAGTCGCGGCTGCCCTCCTTTGCGCTCTGAAGAATTTAAAAATCTGTACATCTAACAGAGGTAAGGAGTGCAGCATTCATGTCAGCTGTGGTGTTTCCAAATAGTTTTCTGACTGGTTTTTCTATTAAGCTAAGGACCTCCCACTATTCAATTGCACATCCTGTCCCCCCCCATACCACACCCACTGCTCGTTGCGTAAACTGTTGCTAGGAACTGTTAATATGCTTTGGTAAAAAGATCGGTTCTGGTGTGCTTTTTTAAATTCACCCACAACACAGTAATCTAGGTTGCAGAGAGTAAGACAGTTTTAAGTGAGTTTAAATTGTTTTTTTTTTCCATATAGGTTTTTCTGCTGTGCATGTCGCAGGTGGCTGCTCCGTCCTGTCCCCATCTCCCTCACTCAGCAGCTGCCACACCGACCCACCAAGTCCCCACATCCCCCACAGATTGCCCCCTGCAGCAGGGCTGGGAAGGGAAGGGTCATCCTCCCCCCACCCGGAGACCCACTGTCCGGATTTGTGGGGTCAGCGAGTCGGTGGCAGTGCAGAGCAAGAGCGGACAGGTAGGAGGACTTCATGGAGCCTGCGACTGACATTTGTTTCCATTTTCTCCCCAGTTCCCCTACCGTAGCCTCAGGTAAGTGCGTGCACATGGAGGCACACATGCGCTATGTATCTGCAGCCTCTCCCTTCCATGCCACTCATGCTGCCGGTGCTACCTCCGAGCCTTTACCCGGGGGCAGCCAAGGGCCGAACTGACAAACCTCCCCTTCCCGGGAGGGGAGAGCTGTCCTCTGGACACTCAGTTCTCTCCCGCCTGGTCAACCCCTTGCTACCCGAGCTCACTCTCGACCCTGAGTCACTGGCATGGTAAGAGGTAAGGTGCTAAGCACCTCAGCCCTCTACACCACTGGGTCGGCCAAGTGAGTTTTAGTTTTCACCTAATATTGTGAGCTGCACAGCAGGGAAAGCAGACTCTAAGCAGTTTTTGTTGCACTGTTTGAAAAGTATCTTTTTTTAAAAGCTGGTGTTCAGCAATATTTGAAATTATCTTTTTGAAAGGAAATTCAGGAAGAAAGAAAGAAACAGACTCAGTCCCTCTGTGTATAGAAAACCATACACTATAAAATATTGTGTATGGTCATCTATACACAAAAAATCCTGTGTCTGAATCTCGAGGTTGCCATGGCAACCAGGGGTCTTCTTAAGCGCTGCTCTCAAGGTCTCTGGTTGCCACTGCAGCCTCTTGATTCAGACACAGCCTTGTGTATGGAGAACCACACACAATCCACTATACAGTATATGGTGGAATGTTGTTCTGCAAGAAATCCATGCCTAGTATGGGGTTGTGCAGTATGGCATCATTATATAGTATATGGTTAGGGCTTATTCTAGATGGAAAACAGTGGCTTCCCAAATGTTGTAGGACAGTTCAAAGGTCAAAAAAATTGTACTATCGTTCTGACGTCAGATCGATAGTACAACAACTTTTCAGCCTTGAGCTGCTACATGATTGGCTGAAAATAGAGCTGATCAAAAAATGCGCTCAAAAATGGCGGAGGTGTCTAACGATCAGTCGGTAGTGCCATTCAGTCAGACAGTTGGGTCACGGACTGCCATCCGTGTTCCCAAACTATCAGTTTGCCAGTTTTTTTTTTTTCTTTTGCTGAGAGCAGGACCGCAGGAAGCAGTGAAGCACTGGTATCTTCGATGTCGGAACTAGATGGCGACTGCAGCATGGACCAGGAGGGAGTGACCGAGCGAGCGAGCAGGACAATATTCACAAGGTATGAACCTTGTCAAAAGTCAAACGTCCTACAGTTTGGGGAACCATATACTATAAAAAATAGTATATGGTTATGCCGTACAACAAGGCATTGTTGCCATCTCGGGGAAGTGATTCCGTCACACGGACCTCTCGAGCTTCGCTCTCGAGGTCTGTGTGATGTCATCACATCCCCTCGATGGCAACATAGCCTTGTTGTGTATGAGAAACCATACACTATTCTATATGTTGTTGTTCTGCAATAGTGATGTCACTACTGCAGCACAGCAACTCAGAATTCTACTGCTCAGTTGCTTTTCTCTAGCCAATCGAGCTGGTAGCTGATTATTTTTATTTTTATTTTTTTATAAAACTTGAACTTAAAGAAACAACTGCAGTCACACACTGAATCAGTAATTTGAGCCCACCATCAACCCTCAAGTGTCTCCTCCAACCACTATTTCACGGAGTGTCTGAAATGGGCATGGGTGCCCATATACTATAAAAGATAATGTATGGACATCCATCCACAGAAGAGCTTTTGTCTTCATCTCACATTTTTTGTGGCAACCAGAGAACCTCTTGAGGTTCACTCCTGAGGTTCCTGGTTTCCATAGAAACCTCTCAATGCAGACAAATGCTTGTTGTGTACGGCTGCCCTTACATTATCCTCTGTGTTCCAAATGCTTATGCCTAATGTCTTATGTGTGTGGGATTGAGCAATGTTGCTGAGAAGTAAGTTATATGTGAACTATTTGTCACATCTTGAAGGACAGAAGAATGCTAGCATTTATGTGGCTAGTGGATACCATGGTGATAATTCTCAAAAACCCACTCATGGGCAGGCAGAGGGAAGACTCAACATGAAAATCAAGGGTCTCATTGAGAACAAATTTCATGCATGCACATATGCCTGCAGAAGAATGTACGAGTAAGAGCTTGGTTAACTTAGTCTATCGATATAAGGCATCACCATTTCACCATGAGAGCATAGAGCTCAAATCAAGGTTCAGGACTTAAGTGACAAGAACAAGGCGGTCATTACTCAAGTCTCGGAACCACAACGCATGCAAGTGATTTAACACAGTTTAGTGTAACTGACCATCATTGTTCAGAAGATGCACCTGAACTGAATGAGCATGTAACCTGAACTACTGCAAGAAGATTGCTGATCCTACACAGCCTGTGCTTAGGTGTATGGTTACTATGGGGAGCCATGCACTAGAAACATAGACATTGCTTGCAGAAAAAGATGAGCAGGCCATCCAGTTTGCCCTATTAGGCATCCCTACTTCACTCCCCGACCTAATGTCCTGGAGGGGGTTCTATCTCCACCATCCCCTTGAATCTTTCACCTCAGTAGTTCTCTGGTGTAACTATCAGACTCCTCAGTCTAGCCCAGTCATGCTTGAACCCATTTATAGTACACTAACCCTCACAGTGACCAGAGAATACAGTAGAGGGCTTTCATTTTTAGAATAATCATTTTTATTTTATTTGTTTGAAAACTGCTGGTCAAGTAAGCTGACCGAGATAAAATATTATTTACTGCAGAAATGTGGCGACAACAGCAGTAATGTCCAGTCACAGAAACTATTGATCAGCAGCTGCAAACAGAGATGCAGAGAAAGTGTGTGTGTGTGTGTGTGTGTGAGTGAGGCAAGGAGGGAGGAAGGGAGAGAGGGAGAGGGAGAGAGAGAGAGAAAGAGACAGCAAGAGAGAGAGAGAGAGAGGAATCCATTGAGAAATAAACCATATTTTTATTACAGAATATCAGCAGAAACAAAACAAAGCTTTTGACCTTTTCAAATGACCGGAAGGCCTCTTGTAAACCCTGTATCATGCTATCTCTGTATTCACTTGAACCTTTTCAGGGTTATTAGGGTTAAGTCAATATAGATTTACCTTGTATAGAAATCCTCCTCAGCCTGAGGGCTTGGCATTTCAGTTAAATGGTGTTCCGAGCATAACAAAAGGGTGCACACTATGAATACCAATGCCTTTTTCAGTATTGTTTTTCTTTTTTTTAATCAAGATCCCCCCAGTTTTAATATGGCCTTGGGGAAGCAGAGAGCCTATTTTGTTTATTTGGTGGTTTCAGTATGGATCCGAAAATGACAAAGGACTCTGACTCAGAGTGCAACGCTGGTCAGTTTCTTGCTGTCACCTCAGAGCAAACTGAGTACACTTTATCCCGATGCAATATATGAACATGTAAGTATAAGCAAGTACGTGACTCTTGAACATGAGATTTGGAGACTAAACTATTATTATTTAACACCTACCCCAATAGTGCCTATGCTGTACTGACATGGAGGGACTTAACTACCATGTATTGTAAGCAAGAGGGGTCAAGCTGGTGGGTGACTGTCAGAGAGAGGAAATAAATATGTATTAGCACTTGGATGTACTGTAGTTTAATGCACTGCTTATACGCATACCAGTTATAAAATAAATCATTATACTGTATGAACATGCATTTTTGGGGCAGAACACCAAAACTAAAGTCTTGGCATTCACAGAGACATAGAGACTGATGTTAAAAAAAGGTCAACTATCCTATCTAGTATGCCAGGCCCTGCCTGTAGTATGATGCAAATGCCCTACCGATCCCTCAGTCACCCTCCTCTTGTCATGCTCCCTTGCTATCCTTACAGGTCCCATATGTATGCCCTACCCTCTCTTGAATCCCTCTACTGACCTGGCACAGACCAACCTGTCTGGCAGCCTGTGTCTCCTATCCACCATCCTCTCTGTAAATAAGTACCTTCTGACGTCCTTCCTGAATCTTGCTCCCATCAGCTTCTGTGGGTTCCACTTGCGCCCATATTTTCACAGGCTGTGAACAGTTTTCTGCTGTCTTCCATGTGTATGCCTTGAAGAAATACCATTCCATTTGGAATGCCAAATTTGAAAGTAAAGGGGAACATTTATGAGCAGTGGCAATCGTAGTTTGAAAGCACATAAGAAAACTCTTTTAAATAAGGTATTTCCTGTTGCTGGCAGCAGTCCAGAGCTATTGGTGACAAAGTCTGCCCTATAGTGATGCTACACTGCTACCACGTTTAGAGCCTGGTGATGTCACTGAGGGTAAAGCTTATAGAAACATATACCATAACAGCAGAAAAAGGCCCATTGGCCCATTTAGTCTGCCCTCCTATCTACTTCTCGTAAACTGGCCTTTGTGACCATCCCTCTCTCTTATGCTTTGCCTCCTACTGCCATATTATGGTCTTGTGCCTGTCCCAACCTTGTTTGTTTACCCCCCACTGCCTTATTATGGCCTTATGCCTGTCTCACCCTTGTTTGACTACCCCCCACTGCCTTATTATGACCTTGTGCCTGTCCCACCCTTGTTTGTTTGCCCCCCACTGCCTTATTGAGGCCTTGTGCCTGTGCCACCCTTGTTTGACTACCCTACTGGCTTATTATGGCCTTGTGCCTGTCCCACCCTTGTTTGACTACCCCCACTGCCTTATTATGGCCTTGTGCCTGTCCTGCCCTTGTTTGAATACCCCCCACTGCCTTATTATGGCCTTGTACCTGTCCCGCCCTTGTTTGACTACCGTCTTGCTGCCTTATTATGGCCTTGTGCCTCTCCCACCCTTGTTTGATTACCCCCTTACTGCTTTATTATGGCCGTGTGCCTTTTCCACTCTTGTTTGACTACCATCCTACTGCCTTATTATGGCCTTGTGCCTCACCCACTCTTGTTTAACTACCCCCCTACTGCCTTATTATGGCCTTGTGCCTGTCCCACCCATGTTTGTCTACTCGCCCCCACTGTTTTAGTATGGCCTTGTGTCTGTCTTGCCTTTGTTAGACTACCCCCTACTGCCTTATTATGGCCTTATGCCTGTCCCACCCATGTTTGTCTACTCCCTCCCCCCCACTGCCTTATTATGGCCTTGTGTCTGTCCTGCCCTGCCCTTGTTTGACTATACTCATCTGCCTTATTATGGCCTTTTGCCTGTCCCACTCTTGTTTGACTACTCACCACCGCCTTATCATGACCTTGTGCCTGTCCCACCCCTGTCTGACTATCCCCCATTGCCTTATTATGGCCTTGTGCCTCTCCCACCCTTATTTTACTACCTCCCTACTGCCTTATTATGGCCTTGTGCTTGTTCTGCCCTTGTTTGACTACCACCTTACTGCCTTATTATGGCCTTGTGCCTGTCCCACCCATGTTTGTCTACTCCCCCCACTGCCTTATTGTGACCTTGTGCCTGTCTCACCCATGTTTGTCTACTCCCCTCCACTGCCTTATTATGGCATTGTGCCTGTCCTGCCCTTGTTTGACTACTCTCCACTACCTTATTATGGCCTTGTGCCTGTCCCGTCCTTGTTTGACTACCCCCCTACTGCTTTCTTATGGCCTTGTGCTTGTCCCACTCTTGTTTGACTACCATCTTACTGCCTTATTATGGCCTTGTGCCTCTCCTGCCCTTGTTTGACTATCCCCCTACTGCCTTATTATGGTATTATGTCTTCCCCACCTTTGTTTGACTACCCCCTACTACCTTGTTATGGTGTTGTGCCTGTCCCACCCTTGTTTGACTATTCCCCACTGCCTTATTATAGCCTTGTGCCTGTCCCACCCTTGTTTGACTTCCCCTACTGTTTTAACCAATAACACTTCCTCTGGCAATGTGTTCCACTTGTTCATCACCCTTTCTGTGAAAAAGTACTTGCGGACATCCTTTTTGAATTTCCCACCAGCCAGTTTCAGGGAATTCCCCCTTGTGTTTGTATTCATGCTTACAGAGGCACAGAAACTGTGCCTAGACACATTGAAGTTAACCTAAGCTTCACCCTCAGTGACGTAACAAGGTTAAAAAAATGGGGACATTGTAGTATTAATGTTGAGCAGGCTTAGTTATCTCCATCTCTGGACTCATGCATGCTGCAGGTAAGCTTAACACTGCACCATATTTAAAATAATTTTTTAATGGCTTTCCAACTATGGTGGGCATTGTTCATAAGTGTTCCCCTTTAAAGGGGCACCCAATCCGTTTTCATCATATTGATTCTAGTTGAAACCCCACATTTTAAGATCGCTTATCATTGCTAAAATTTGTTGATGTCACTGGTTGTTTTTTCTGCCTCTTTTCTTAGTAGAACTGAGATGCATGCTAATTGTGTAATTACACACATTTGATTTGTTTCAAATCCTTGTTCTTACTCTTATTGCATACTTCCTGAACATTAGAAACATCTCCAACAGGGCAACCACTCATGATGCTATCGTCTCCTCTCCTCTCCTCCCAGTGGTTAGACTGTGTTGGGGTGTTCCCAAGTCCTGGAAAGATACAGTGGGAGTTGATCAAGGACAGTAAAAAAAAAAAAAAAAAAAACACACATTTTTGTTAGGTAACAACAGTATGGTGAGCAGTTTGTTTTTTACTATTAAAAAGGAAAAAGGGAGCTGACCCGGTGGTGCTGAGTGTTGAGGTGCTGGATGCCACACCTCGCACCGTGCTGGAGACCTGGGTTCGGAAGTGGACTTGGGCTATTGGGGGTTGGCAGGGAGGAGAGAGTTGAGTGTCCGGAGGACTGCTCTCTCTCCTGGGGTGGGATCCTGGGGGCTTCCCTGCCTGCACCGGCTCCTGATGGAGATCAGGGGCACTGTAAGGTGGGGGCATAAGTTGGGGGAGACGGCTTCAGATGTCTGCGGAGGGGGTGTTCCTGTTTCCTGCTGCGTTGAGATCATTGCACATCCACTGCCTCTAGGGCAACCAAGTACGGAGGAAAACCCCGGCACTAAGAGGTAGACGGTGGTCCCCCGGGGCAGTGCACGTGTTCACTGCCAGCCCCATCCTGGATGACTGTCCCAGGTTCTCCCCGCACTCCTGGGCTCAGAGGGGAGGACTCTGTCCCCGATACCTCATCAGAAGGAGTTCAAGCAGGGCAGTAGCACTAGCTGAGCAGATCTGGCCTGAAGGGGCCCTGGAAGTCTGGCGACCAGGAGGTAAAAAGGGTTTAAAAAAAAAAAAGAAAAGGAAAAAGAAATAAAAAAATCAAACTACCAACTACATTAGCAATTTCTACGGAATGTGACCAATCATATCATGTGTTTTTTAAACTAGAGACATATTGAAGTTTAAGGAGTTGACAGTGTCTCTTTAAATTCAGGTCCTCACCACTTTTATTTTTATATGTTTTGTTTAGTTTTGCCCATCAAAATTTCATCAGAAAGGTAAAGCAGTGTAAGCAATGCAATTGACTTGTATAACAGTATTAATTCCACATTGTAGTCTCCATTCAGCACAGACCCTATGCTACCAGTATTTAGCTCACAGCTTTGTACTGTGCTTTTGAGATACTTCCATGCATGAAAGGAGCTAAATAAATGAAGTTCTATGCTCTTCTATAGTACAGTTACCCGAGTCTGACCTTCATAGTTCACCAGTTAAGGAAGCAGTCCGGCCAGTAAAAATAAATATGCTTTACCGTAACTCTGCATTAATTTAAATATCTCAGCTTTCGTAAACTTTGAATTAAGTATTCAGATTGTGAAACCCCAAACCCCAGGGGCCTCTTGCTATTGAGGAACCTACTGTAGCATTTATAATTATTAAGCATTCATGGGGTCATTAAGTAGAGAACACAATGGCTGGACTGAAGAGCTTTAACAAACAAATCTGTTCACTTGGATTGATAGGAGGAGTCCATTAAAGTGTTAATAAACCAGAGTCAAACCCCCAGTTTTTAATCAACTTCTCTTTTAAATTATACTATTAAACTTTTTTTCATGCGTTAATTGTGGATGAGGCAGGCAAGAGCACAAAGGCCAACCCAGATGGGGTTGGCATACAGCCAGTCATGGTGCAAGACCTCAGAAATCTGTTTCTGTACTCTACAGATTCCGAGAGCAAGATGGATTCTATATTACAATCAGTGCAGGCTCCTCAGGATATTAATTGGGCAGTCTTTGTTTTGGTGTCCTCTCAAATCTTGGCAAATTTTAGTGCACTGCTGTTCTTTTAGATAGGGAGCCGGATCCTTGCAGTGGGTTGTGCTGTACACTGTGCTGACAACTGTTTACCAGTACTGATTGCCAGTACCATCTATAGCTGTGAAACAAAGAGTTGCCGCCCCTGTCCAGGTACTGGTGCCAAGATTTTGAAGAAGGCATTTGTGTATCAGGGAGGCATTTGTGTTGACAATGGACAACTCCACTGTTCTAAGACTGCATATTAGTTAATAAAATGGCAACTAAATAACAGCTAAACAAAGTTAACTGCTGACATCTAACCCTTAAGGCTCTCATGCTAATTAGAAGCTCATCTCAAGAGGCAAAGGACCTATTTGGTGAATGCATACAATATATAGTATCGAAGAGCAAACAGCTATAGTGATACTTTTCTTTTCTCAGAGGGGTCAATCCTATTTTCCTAAAATCAGTTAGAGGTGTGGGAATGAGATACTCTGGCCTTTTACAGGACTTTCCTGGATAAATAAATAGAAAATAGGCAGGTGTAGCAGTTATATTGTATAACAAAAGTGCAAGGCATTAATAAGCAATCTCTCACTCTTATTTTTCATTTATTCTTTGGTAACCGGGTAAAGGTACTGGACCAAAAGTCCCTTTTCAGGCCCGACCTGGACAAAAAATATACAAAAATACACAAATACTATCAACAGAAATACAAAACCAAAAAATACAAATTACAAATTGCAGTTACAAACAGATTTATGTAACAAATAACTTTTTAACCTTTGTTTAAAAGTTAAAACAGTGGGAGCAATCCTAACATCAAGTGGAAGTGAATTCCAATACAAGTGTGCTGCTATTGAAAAAGCTCTAGAGCTTCATCTAAGCCGAGATCTGGGGACAAAATATAGGGGTCCGTCAGCCGACTTGAGGCTAGGAAGCAATTCTTTCATTACAACAAGATCAGAAAGAGGAAAAAGGGAGCCAACGTAAAAACATTTATACATCAGACAGCCAACAAAATGTTCTATTCTGCAACTAGGGGGAAACCACCCCAACTGAGAATAAAGATTACACCGATGTGTCCTATTGGAGGCTCCTAAAATAAATCTACAAGTATTATTATAGGCCACATTTAGTGCTTGCATTTCTTTTGTACTGTATAATAATTCAAAACCGTAAAACTTTATTGATATAGATTTCATTTAGATCATTTTGTTGTATGAGAATTAAGGGCCTGAATGATGTGGAAAGACTGCCCAGATTTTAGCCAAAGGCATGTATCTTGGCAGATAGCCTCAGCTCCTGCAGGTGCCAGTATGCTTGCTGGCAGCCACAATGCCCAGCCTTCCGGGCCAGCATGTGGAGGAGGTGGGAGGTATGTCAGCAGGTGGAGCAGATACATATGTTGAACATCCAATCAGATGCCCTTGCTGGCACCAGAGAGAATCCCCTGCTTCCCACAGAACAGCATGGAGCAGGGGATTGTGAGACATGGCGGTAACTTACAATAAAAAATAAAATGTGCAACATATAATTCAGAGGGCAGGGAGCAAAGTGTGTGTGTGAGGGGGCCAGCTGGGTCCCCAATGTCTTCTGGTGGCTGGTTGGAGGGGGCTACTGCAAGATCCCCCCCTTGCATAGCATGTGCCCACTCCACTGGCCCTCCACACCACAGAGATGTGCACCAGAATTGCCTGGAAGTTAGTTCCTGCTCCCGGCACGGCCTATATAGAAACACAGGCAGAGCAGGATCAGGTGCAGAGGGGTTGTGCAACAGGTATGTGATTCTAAACTAGTGCCCCACATGTGTGGAGGGGCAGTCTGCAGTGATGCATGGACCTCTGCAGCTGGGGAGGGCAGTTTTTGTCTTTGTGGATTAAGCCCTAATATCACATATAGAAAATTAGAAGTTGACAGCAGTTCCATAGCCAATCTAGTCTTCCCAGTCCTAGATATGGTTGAATGTAATGGTCCTAATGTGTTCCTTAAAAATTATCCATAGTTCAGGTATGTACCCCTCAGCACACTTTCCTAATGAATTATCTTGCTGCAACAGTTCACTCATGCTGGTGCGACAGACATGTTGCCAATGCCGATTACGGTGCAGGCAACATGCTGCCCAGCATTAGAGCAAAAGGCATAATGTCTCCCGGGAGTTACAGTGCCAGAGTGCCCTCCCAGGAAACAATCAGCTTTTTTATTGTATAATCTTGCTGCAACGGTTCAGCCATGCTGATGCGACAAACATGTTGCAGACGCCGATTATAGCGCAGGCAACATGCTGCCCGGCATTTGAGTGCCAGGCATAATGTTTCCCGGGAGTTACAGTGCCAAAGCACCTCCTTCCTGGGAAATAATCAACTTTTTTATTGTATAATCTTGCAACGGTTCACCCATTCCGGTGCGACAGACATGTTGCCAGTGCCAATTATGGTACAGGCTACATGCCACCCAGCATTAGAGCACCAGGCATAATGTCTCCCGGGAGTTACGGCACCAAAGCACCCCCCTTGGGAACCATCAGCTTTGTTGGGGGGGCTTCTCCACCCCCCAAAACTAAATATAACCTCCTTCAGAGAGGGCATGCCCTTGAGGGGGCAGAACTTGTGCTGGCACACAGGGCGGCATCAGTAAGGGGCAATCAGAAGTCAAGATCGCCCCTTTTGCTGGCCAGCCGGTGCAGCGTTAGGGTTACCGCTCACGGCGCCAGCGACCTGGGTTCGGGAACAGACTCGGGGAACTGGAGGGCTGGCCAGGGGGAGGAGGATCGAGCGCCCAGAGGCTGTTCTCCTCCTCTGGGTGGGGTGGGATGCAGGTCCTGCTGCGATACCGGCACCTGGGTGACCACAGGTGGTGGTGCAGCAAGGACTGAATGAAGTAGGGAGGGAGGACGTCTGCTGGGAGCCGGAGCGTTAGCACGCTGTGACGTGCGTCGCTCCTAGGCTCACCTAGCGTGCAGACGTTCTATGGGGATGGGCAGAAAGAGGAAAAATACCCTCCGGTGCTCCCTGTAGACAGAGCTTCAGGCCCCGATCCCAAGGCTCCTACTGGCATGGATGACAGATTCCCGATGAAACTCAGTCGCTCAGGGCGATGGAAAAGGGGGGGCCCCACCTCATACCCACCTGGGGGTCAAACCAAGGCAGCGTGGGGGGATGACTGCACCCGATGTTGACAGATGAGCAGGGATGCACAAGGCTGTAGGAGACTCCCGAAGGTGAGGAAGCACTGGGGTGAGAAGGGGGCATAAAAAAGAAAGTATGAAAAAAAAAAAAGTTCGCCCCTGTCACTGTCACCCTTGTTGCAGCACTGTAATTCATAGGAGTCCTAGGATGCATATGAGTCAAGAGCGGTAGGCCATTAAAGACTCGCCAGCTAACATTAGTTGGAATGTTTACATAAATATCTGTCAAGTGCTGCCTTGAAAGATATCATATTTGGACTGTTTACAATATCCACTGGAAGTGCATTCCATGTGGATACTGTCCATTGATTTAACCATTTACCCCTTTTGTTTGTTCTGTACATCTCCCCTTTTAGTTGCATGTTATGTGTTTTTAGTTCCCTAGTTGTATTCTTTTTTTGCAAACTAAGGCATTCCAACAGGTCTGGGTTTCTAAATGCCTTAAATAATAAGCAAAGATCCAGCCTAGTGCGCCTGTATTCGAGAGGAAACAAGTTTCATTCAGCCAGTCTGTGCTCATAGTGTAACTGAGATAAATTATTTTTTGTTGTTGTTGCCTTGCGCTGTACTCTTTACACAGTGGCGGAGCCAGGTTTGGGAGTGTTTGGGAGCCGGGGCGCCATTCAAGTCAATCACAGGCTCCACAATGGGCACTAAATAGTAAATAAAGATGGTGGTGGGGCACCACTGCTCGCACTGGGGCAGCCAGGAGGGGCAACCACCCCCCCAGCCCCCCTCTAACTCCGCCACTGTCTTTACAGTATTTTAATATCCTGTAGTTTATACAGTGCCCAGAATTGAGAACAGTACTCAAGTTGTAGCCGTTACTTCTCTAGTATGTTCAGTAAAAAACAGATTGTTGGATATAATTACTCCCGGGTCTTTCTCTCTGCCAGTCAATTCTAATAAGGTATCATTGAAGTAATATTTTTCCATTCTGTTACATCTTCCAAAATGCATAACTTTGTACTTTCATTAAATCTTAATTTGTGCTTGTTAGCCCATTCTACTCTTTTTTTCAAGTCTTGCTGGAGTTTACTGCTAGCTGATGAATTTTCAACAATCACTCCCAGTTTCATATCATCTGTAATTTACAAATCCACAATGATTTTGATGTTCCCATTGATGTTACATATATATTAAATAGTGCTGGCCCCACACTGATCCCTGGGGCATCCCACTTCTCACTTTACCCCAGTCAGACTTGTGTCCCCTTATTGAGACCCACTGTTGCCTTCCCTCCAGCCAGGAGTCTACCCATTGTACTGTATTTTTACTGAAGCCCAGATCTACCAGTTCCTCAGTTACTTCTTTGTGGAGCACCAAATCAAAGACCTTAGCATAGTCCAGGTAGATAACATCTACAGGTGATCCTGTGTCTAGCGCCTTACTTATAGGTTCAAAAAAGTGAAACAAATCAGCTTGGCATGATCTTGATGCTTTGAACCCATGCTGGAAAATGTCGCCCAGGCCTAGGTTGAGAACAGGTGCTTTCATCGCGTCTTTGACAGATTCCTCCAATATTTTCCCAGTTGACTGAAGTCAGACCAGTGGTCCAGTAGATACTGAACCATTACTCAGCATTGCCAATGGTCTGGATAATTTATTTGATAGTTCCTTCAGGAGGTGAGGGTGGATATTATTGGGACCTGGGGATTTATTATTTTTAAGCTTGTCAAGTTTGGAGTTTACATCACCTTTTAGAATTGATGTGGGATTTTTGAATCTCTGTATTAGAGTTTTTATTTGAAAACTCGCTATTTATTTTAGGCTGGTAGACACTTAACTCCACCTCCTGGGTGGCCATTTTGTGTCAGGTAAACAGTGTACAGTTAAGACTTCATATGAAGCTATTGGAGGTAATCAGTGAAGTATTTATTGAATTCTGTCACCATGTCTTTTTCATTTTCGCTAGTTGTACTATCAATTTTAAGAGGCCTTATTTTCTGTTGTCCCCCATGTATACTACTAATATAATTGTAAAAAAACCTTTTATCTTTTACCTTTGTCACCAGGTTTATTTTGGCATATTGTTTCCCTCCTTTTATTACTAATTTACAATTTTTTGCTTTAGTTTATGTTTGTAATTTGCCCATTTGTTGACAGTTGGCTAACTGTGGTGCCAAATTTCAGTTGCACCGCTAACAGTATATGGCTGCCAATTCTTCAGAAGTGTTAGAGCTACACTAACATGGACGTACCTTGTGATGGGGCAAAGATCTGTAAGAACTAGGTACCTTATCAAATATGTGAGTGGTAAACCTACACAGTGTCACCTCAGTATGGAGAAAAAGGATCTTTGAGGCCAGGTGTCTTTTATACAGTTTGCTAGGTTAAACACACTGGCCATGGTTTTCAAATGCCTGAGAGAAGTTGTTGGGTGCACAACTCACCGATTCCGAAAAACTTGCTCTTAATCAGTGACCCACAGAAAATCTGCTATTTCAGGTGATTCTCTGCAGGGATGCTGATTTCCCAGTTACTGTATGCTGTGTTTGGCCATACCAACTGTAGCATGTGTGTAGAAAATGGTCACAAGCTTCCGTAAAGCAGGGAAGAGTACCAAAAAAATGGATCTTTGTTTGAACATTGTGCGCATGCAACAGCAATTGTGGGAGTGCACAGGGACTCCTGGTGCACAATGTTTTCTTCTGGATATGTCTGTGATTTTTGGGCTCTTGAAAACTGGACTCTTCAACCACAAATGTTTCAAAAACTGTAGATTACCACTGATAAGAACAGGCTGTGCCGAACAGTAACACTAGTGGGATCATTCAACTGTTATAAGAGACAGTACCAACTGACACATTTCTGAGTTAGTTATGTAGAGGCTAAAGGAAAGAATCTTTATTCCATTAACAACTTTAATTCACCTAATTTTGCAAAGTAAAATTAGATTTAGTAAAGGAAGGTTATGCCAGAAATATTTGGTTGAAGTTATTAGGTGTGTAACTAGAGTAAGTAAGCCAAAATAAATGTATTCTTTTTTTTTTTGTTGATTGGGAAAGGAGGGCTAGGAAATAGTTCATGGTTTCAGTCTCATCCACGGGGTTGCAGATGGAAAACTGACTGATATTGAACCAGGTTAAACTGTTGGTGGTTTCCACCTGACAGCACCCCCACCAGCCATTTCACCGACCTTCTCTAGGACTTATAGCTTATCCAGCACTTACCAACAGATGTGGTAGGTGGCCTGCCCTCTCAGTGATGCATGGGTATGTAGTGGGTGCTGGCATCACCCTGGAAGACCAGGGGATTTTTTTTGCAGCATTTCTCTCCCCTGAGGGTGCCGGCAGACACATGTCTGGTAGTTACCCCTCTCCCTCTCTATGTTGCTCCACTGTGCTGCCAGCCGGCCTCCACCAGGTGACAGTCAAGTAACGGGATGGAGCATCCGCTCTTCCTCAAGGGAGAAGAGCTGTCCATAGGATGCCCAACCCTGCCTCCTCCCGCCCACTCCCAAGTGACCCGAGTCCATTCCCAAATCAAGATCATGGGCATAGCGAGCAGTAGTGCTAGTGCTACACTACTGATTAGTTATGCTGTGGAATTTTTTTAATGTCCATCTCAAGAACCCCTAGAACAGGCAGACAAAGCCTTGGTTTAATGTCTCATCTGAAAGACGGCACTTCACAATAGCTCAGTGTTCCCTGGACACCATGCTGAGACATTGGTATGGTTGCTGTTTAAACCACAGGGAGAGTGCCCCCTATGGAGCCACCATAGAAACATAGAAACCTAGAATTTGATGGCAGATAAGGACCGCTTGGCCCACCTATTCTGCCCATTTCCCTACCTATTGGATAAGCTGCAAATCCTAGTTTACCAACAGCCTACTTCCTCCTACCCCCCACTAGAATTGCCTTATGTCTGTCCCATGCATTCTTGAATTCCCCCACTGTTTTGACTCTCGACCTCCTCAGGAGGCTGTTCCATGTATCCACAACCCTCTCTCTGAAGAAATACTTCCTCACATTACCTCTGAGCTATCCCCCATCTTCAAATTGTGCCCTTGTTTTTGCAGATCTCTTTTCTGAAAGATGCCACCCTCTTGGACTTTGTTGATTCCTTGAGGTATTTGAAAGTTTCTATCATGTCCCCCTCTCCTCCATGAGAAACATAGAGGTTGACGGCAGACAAGGACTGCAAGGCCCATCCAGTCTGCCCATTTCTTTTTCTACCTTATAAATGTGCCATCGGCCTTTGCTCTGTCAGTGGCCTATCTATTCATACTCATCTGTATTGCTCCCTTATGCCTATCCCATGCCTGTTTGAAGCCCTGCATTGTATTCATAGCCACCACTTCCTGAGGTAGGCCGTTTCAAGCATCCACCACTCTTTCTGTGAAAAAGAGTTTCCTCACATTCCCTCTTAATCGGCCTCCCTCTAATCTCATGCTGTGTCCTCTTGTCCTGCTGTTTTTCTTATATTTAGACATGTTAGACTCTTTCACCTTATTAATGCCCTTAAGGTGTTTGAATGTTTTGATCATATCACCTCTCTCCCTCCTTTGCTCAAGGGTATACATATTGAGCTCCGTTAATCTGTTCTCATATGTCTTCTGATGCAATCCTGTACCATTTTGGTTGCCCTTCTCTGGAATGCCTCAATTTGGTTAATGTCCTTGTGCAGGTGTGGCCTCCAGTATTGCATGCAGTACTCTAGATGGGGCCTAACCAGTGTCTTGTAAAGAGGGATTATTACTTCCCTCTTACGATTTGTGATACCCCTACTAATACACCCTAACATCCCCCTAGCCTTACCTACTGCTTTAGAGGTCTGCTTTCCTCGAGGCTATACATCTTTAGTTCCTTTAGTCTTTCTTCATATGTCTTCTGATGCAGACCCTACATCATTTTGGTTGCCCTCCTCTGGACAGCCTCTACCCTGTCTATGTCTTTGCAGAGATGGGGTCTCCAGAACTGTACACAGTACTCCAGATGGGATCTCACTAACTGTCTGTACAAAGGGATAACAACTTCCTGTTTTCTACTGGTGATGCCTCTCCCTATGCATCCCAGTATCCTCCAACCCTCCTTACTGCCTTCTCACATTGCTGGCCACCTTAGGTCTCAGGTCCCTTTCCATTTTGTAGTTGTCAGTATCTCACCCCATTGTGTGCTCTTCCCTGGGTTTTGTTTCCCAGGTGCATTACTTTGCACTTCTTTGCATTGAATCTAAGCTGCCAACACCACTTTAATAGTCCTGTTAGATTTTACTAAATGTTTGATAAGGTGCTGCATGCTAATCCAATGTACAAAGTCAAGAAATGTGGAACTGCAGGTAACACATTAGGTTGGATTATAAACTGACTGGTGGTGCATGGAATAAGAGAGTACCTAATGAGAATAGTATATCTACATGGAGAGAAGGCACATGTTGAGTGCCCCAAGGGTCTGTTTGTGAGCCACTGTTGTAAACGTATTCCTAACTGATTTGGAAAGATTATCTAGTAGCAGAAATCAAGGGTGACAGAAGGTGAGGCACATGAAAGAGTTTTGCAGAATGAGCTACATATTTAGTTGTTTAACCAGGTATAGCACACTAAGCTGAAAGCTTTTTTGCAGGAGCGACCTGGGAGCACAAGGAGGTTAAGTGACTTGCTCAGGGTCACACAGTAAGCAAGTGGAAGCTGTGGGATTCAAACCCAGGTCTGGTCTGCTGGATGTCACCAGATTTGCAGCTCAGAGCCTTAGACCACTGTGCTATAACATATGTTAAGAAAGTGGGCAGATAGATGGCATGTGAGTTTTAATGTGAGCAAATGAATGGTGTTGCATATGGATGAAAAGAATAGGGCTATAGAAGATAATGTATGTTAAATGGGCAGTCAGTTAAATCACATGTATGTGTCTCTTCACAATTCTCATGTGGGGGAATTCATAGCTGGATTCAGGGGCAGCAGGGCAGATCTTATGAGGATTGGCTCAAAGCACTGAACATGTACTGACTGAAGGCCAGACGAGAGGGGGAAGATATGATAGAGACCTTCACATTCCTGAAAGGAATGGACAAGAGAAATTGCAAGGAAATATTTTGCATAAGAAGCGGATCAAGAACACAGGAGCATGAGTGGAAGCTGTAGAGGGAAGAGTCAAGAGGGAAGTGAGAAAGTTTTATTTTATAGAAAAGGTGGTGAAGCCATAGAACAGCCTGCCAGTTGATGAGGTGGACACCCAAACTATCAATAGTTTTAAAGACAGCTGAGACAGAGTGAAGCGCTCAGTGGTTGATCACAGTGACAGTGATAGGGCGGAGAGCATGGGGTAGATAGTGTTGGTTAGAACTCTGTATGGCCAATAGGTCCCAGGTTTTTTAGGGTTTAGGGGCAGGCTGGATAGGCCTGTGGTCTTTTTCTTCCGTCATTGTTTATGTTTCTATGTTAAAACTGTGAGCCTTGTACTTAAACTGCATCTGTTAACGTTGAATCATGTGTATATATTTGCCTCACAACTGTAGCCTTGTACTTGCATGTATGCACATGCCCTCCCTAACTACCCCCAGGTCGCAACTGGGAATGAGTCTCAGGGCTCTGCTTACCTACCTGGTAAAATATGTTCTCAATAAATGGAAACATAAACAGTGCAACAGTCTCAATTCATAATTACAGTACTTACCATCTATTTCCTTTCTGTATATCTCACTCTTTCGTTTTCTCTCTCCCTCATCTTTAGAACCAGCTCTACAGTATATGTAGCGCCCCCTATTTTGCCCATTATTAATGCTTTGACCAGTAACATAATTGGTTACAATCAGTCTGTGGATTCTGAGTCTGATACCGCTACTGGCAAGGGCTGTCACATTAATGAAAAGAGAACAGCTCATTCAGTATGCTTAGTTTACATCCAAGTAGCAGGCCATACACGTGGCAGTATCAAGCTCTCAGCATAGGAGCCACTGACGTATTCTAACAGGTGGTGTCACTAGTGGGAGCATTTATAATGGGCACAATAGGGTGGGCTACATAAAGAAACAATTTTAAAGGTGAGGGAGACAAAAAACAAATGGGAAAGATATAGTAGATACAGAACTAGAACACAGGGTACATAAACAAGGACTGGAAATGTTACACTCTTTCAGGAAAAGGACCAGGGTGCTAAATTGCTCATGGGGAATTTCAACACTCTAATCAGTGTGCAGGGGCAGGGTGCAGCAAACCATATGCTAGGATGTATAATAGTTTGTGAGAAAGTAGGTCAAGGAAATTATTGTTTCACTGTAGAGTGCAATGGCGGGGCCTGTGCTCGAGTACCCTGTGCATGTTTTGATCAACAGAAGAACTAAAAAAAGAATGTTTATTCTGAAACAGAACAGCCACTAACATTTTCTGACCATTTTCAAACATATTTTTATGGTAGTTTATAATGCTGAAAATGATGTATTGAAAGCTGTGACATTTGAAATGTTAGGCCTTTTTTATAAGTAAAAGCTTGGAGTCCGTTCAACATAAAATAGATCATAAACAGTACAGTTCTCATGTATTCATACATGGCTATACTTGACAATATAAAGTGATATTAAAACATAATTGGATTTGAATAATGTTTTGAAGCATTTTATCTTTCTAAATACCATTATACTGAAGATGCAGCAACACCATACATTGATATGTTACATTACATTATATCTTCCCTAGCTGATCGCTGCCGAGTGTGAGCAGAGGTCAGAATGGAGCACCATTCCGGGAAAGTGTGTTTGTTTGTTTTTTCCTTTTGGAACTATTTAGTGGTTGAGCATGCTGAACATGAGGCCATAATGCACTGTTTGGGAACTGCATGTGGGTAAACGAGGGAGGAGGGAGGACACCAGGGCTGCAGCTATGAATCCTTGGGCCCCGGACAGTCACTTGGAATGGGCCCCCGTTTCCAAAACCAGCTAATGACAGAGGTAATGCCAGCTCCTCAGGAGGGCCCCTCCTGAGCTCGGGGCCCCGGACAACTTCCCCACTTACCCCCCCATTACTGCGGCCCTGGAGGACACCATCAGTGGGAGGGAAGATGGAGGGAGCTGGAAGGCAGTGCAGGCACCATTGATGATGCAGAGGACCACGTGGCTGCAGTTCACCAATAGGGCAACTGTAAGCTGATATAAAATACCCAGGGTGCCAAGTGACCCCTTGCATGAGTGATCTCTAAGCATGAGCACCACGGAGCAGGAGTGTGATGTTTACTTAAGTTGCATTTGGGGACATCAGCAGGACGTCTGCAGGACCCAGGCCATATTGCTCAAAGGAAGGCAGGTAAGGCGAGGGGAGAAGAGGGAAGTCGATGGAGGTTCCATAGAAACTGCAGCTGCTACCTATCTTGGGGAAGGGATAACTAAGTGCGCTAGTGAGGAGTGCCTGGAATGTAAAATGTTGAGAGGGGCATGGAGTGGTGGTAGGAAGAGGCAGGTAGGGTTGTAAGGTGCAGAGAGTATGGGGGCAGTGGTGTTCCTGGGAGTCCTCTGGGAGATGGGGAGGTATGCCTGGTTTGCAGGCATATTGGACAGCTGGGAGCGGCGGTAAGCCAGTTGAAGCAGGAGATGGGGTTGGTGTGGAAGGAGATCCCTAGGTATGGATGGGAGGGTCAAAGGAGCCACAGGGCCTGGAGGCAAGCAAGGATGAAAGAACAGCAGGGGAGCCAAGGCAGGCAGGGGAGCCACAAAGGGGGGAGGGAAGGAGGAATGGCATAGGCAGGTCCCCAGAGTCCATTTCACCCAGCGGGAAAGAAGGCCTAGGGTGGGGGGGATAACGATAAAGAGAATGGGCAAGGCTGGGAGGGAGGGTGTCCAGTGGGGGCACCAGCAGACAAGCCGACACAGAACAGGTTATTCCTGCTGAACAGAGGGAAAGAGGGGGGAACTTGGAGGGATGAGTAAAGACAGTGAGATAGGGAGGGAAGATGGCAGTAAGAGAAAGGATTTCAGGGATGGTAGGGAGTGGGGCAAGGGGAAAACAGTTCAGGTGAGCGGGAGCAGGTAGGGGAAGTAGGGAAGGGTGAGTAAGAGGTTGGGCTGAGGGGCACGCAGAAGGGAAATGATGGGGCATTGCCGGGGGAACTGAGGATCAGGTGGAGGGGACTGGAACATGGGTAGGTGGTGTGAGGGGTCATGATGGAGTACAAGATGTGCAGGAGAGGAAAGAGAGGGCAGGCAGGAGTGGGCAACAGCATGGGTGGAGGGGGAGGGGCCCAGGAAGGTGGGGGAAGGGTGGTGATCTTGAGGGATTCAATAGTAAAGGGGGTGAGGTAGGGAGAGAAGGGGTCAAGAGCAACCCATAGGAGGGTAGAATGTATGCTAGGGATGATGGCGGGGAGAGTGGGATCCCTGATAGCCAAGCATGTGGGGCAACAGGAAGGGAAACCTCACATAATACACCTAGGTACGAAGACCTTGTAGGATGCGAGGTGGGGATGGTGCAAGAAAGGTTGAGGGTAGTAGTGAAAATTCTGCAGCCAGGTAGGGAGTACAGTAACCTTCCTGGATGTGCTACCAGTCCCAAGGGCCAGCACTGTGAGGAAAATTAAAATTTCAAAATTCAGTGTATGGCTCAGAGGGTGGTGTGAGGCAGAGGGGTACAGTAGTCGGTGACTGGGAAGGGACCTGGGAGAATAAAGATCTGTATGCACCAGACAGGTTACATCTAAGTAAAAAGGGGCACAAGGGTCCTGAAGGGCAAGCTGGAAGAATTCATAGGGAAATACCTCAATTTAAACTGACATGGGAGGGCAGCAGGGTGCAGAATACCCTCAGTCACCTCGTGGAGGAGGCCAGTAAGCCTCCCCACCCAATCAGGACTTAAAAGGGAGGAACTAGTGGAGGGAAGGAGGGACTGTGGGACTGAGGAGGAGGTGAGACAGGGGTAACGGGGTGCCAGAGATGCAGTGGGAGTCACGGTGGAAGGTAGTATCACTGAACTCCAGAAACCTGGTAAATAAAATAGCTAAGATGCGGTTGCTAATGGCTGATGAAGACATGAACATAGTGGCCATCACAGAGACATGAGCCACTCCGAACCACGATTGGGATCTCGCATTCCCTGGGTACAAAATGTATAGAAAGGACAGGAAACGTGAAGGGGGGAGTGGCTCTGTCTGTGAAGGAGGGGGTTAACCTGTACCAGAGAGGAAGGGGTGGATGGAAAGACGGAAGTATTATGGGTGCAGGTCCAATCCACAAAGGGGAGGAAACTAAGGATGGGGGTAGTTTATAGACCACCTTCACAAGATGACGAGTTAGACAAGGTACTGGGGTCCCAAATCATGATAATGGCAGGCAAGGGGGAGGTAGTAATAAGGGGGGACTTCAGACTACCTGGGGTGGATTGGACAATCCCAGTTACCTCCAACACCAGGGAGCAGGTACTGCCGGACATGTTCCAGAGTGGATTTCTTACACATAATGTCATGGTGCTCACTTGGGTGAGGGGCTGTACTGGATCTGCTTCTATCCAACTGTGGGCATGTCCAGGATGGAAAGATGGAAGCATTGCTTGCTGGGAGTGACCATCACATGGTGTGTGGTTCCACCTGAACATGGGCAGAGTGATGGTCAGGACCAAGACAAGAGTTCTGGATTTCAGGAAGGCTGACTTTATTGAGATGGAAGAAATTCTGGTAGGACACCTTGCTGGGATCAGTAAGGAGGTAGAGATGGAACAGATAGGCCATAATAAAGGAGGGACTGATGAAAGCCACTAGTGAGTGTGCCAAAATTAAAAGCAAGAACTCTAAGGCCAAAAGCCCAGCTGGTTCAGGAAGGAAGTGGCAGCTGAGATAAGGGAAAAGAAGGTAGCCTTCTGGAAATACAAACCTACTCAGAATGAGGTCTGTGGTGCTAATTCAAGGGTGGAGAGCAGAGTGGTTAAAGAGCCAAACACTGCTAGGCAAGTGTGGCTGGCATAGGGAGTAAAATCAGGCAAGAAGGCCTTCATCAAATATAGAAGGGTGAAGATGGATATTAAAGATGAAATTGTCAGGTTAAAAAAGGAGGCAGCTTGGGCAGAAGGAAGTGAAGAGAAAGCGGAGGTGCTTAACAAGTACTTCTGCTCTGTTTTCACCAGAGAGAAGGACAGACCAGTGCCACAAGGGAGCAGTGGTGTGATGGGGGAGGGGGGAGTCACCAACGGCATAATAGAGGTGGACAGGGTGCATAAGGACCTAAAGGCCCTGAAGGTGAACAAATTCCAAGGGCCAGACAGAGTGCAACAGAATGTACTAAGGTAACTGGCAGAGATACTGGCCGCCCCTTGGCAGATCTGTTTAACACCTCTCTGGAGTCCAGAAGTTTGTGCCGGGACTGGAGAACTGCACATGGTGCCCTCTCCATAAAAGCGGTCCAAGGGATGAACCAGGGAATTACAGGCCAGTCAGTCTGATCTCAGTAGTGGTGAAAGTGATGGAGACTATACTGAAGGAGAGAATGGTGGGCTTTCTTAAGAAAATTAAGCTGCAAAATGAGAAGCATTACAGGCTTGTGTCGGGGAGGTCCCACATGACTAATCTGATTGACATTTTTAACTGGGTGAGCAAGACAGTGGTAAGGGACCAAGCAGTTGATGCCCTGTATCTGGACTTCAGCAAAGCCTTTGATGCTGTACCTCATAGGCATGAGTCAGGAAGCTGGAGGATATAGTGGTGGGGGAAAAGCTCACTAGATGTGTCAAAAACTGGTTGAAGGACAGAATCCAAAAGGTGGTTGTTGGGGGGTATTCTAGGAATCTAGGCTGGTGACCAGTGGGGTCCTACAAGGCTTGGTGCTCTATCTGATATTGTTTAACATCTTCATCAATGATATAGTGAATGGGATCAAAGGTAAAATCGGCCTGTTCGCAGACAACACTAAGCTCTGTGGGAGGGTGGACATGGAGGAGGGGAGACAGGTAGTAAGGGAAGACCTGGCTAGGCTAGACGAGTAGTCTGGTATTTGGCAGCTAGGATTCAATGCTAAAAAGTGCAAAGTTATACACTTAGAGGCGAAAAACCCAGAGACCAAATACTGGTTGGGTGGTGTGCAGGTCACCAAGTCTGAGGAAGAAAAGGACATTGGGGTTATCATTAAAAGTGACCTGAAGCACTTGGCACACTGCAGGAGAGCAGCGGCAAAAGCTAATTGGATGCTGGGCTGCATAGCCAAGGGGATTACCAGCAAGAAGGCAGAGGTCATACTACCACTTCACAAGTCACTGTCAGGACCACAGCTAAAGTACAGTGTGCAAATTTGGTGCCCTTATCTTAAGAAGGATGTCAGCTTACTGGAGGCAGTCCAGAGAAGGGCAGCTAAGATGATCCAGGGCCAGTAGGCCAACACCTATGAAGGCAGGCTCAAGGGGCTCAACACATACTCCCTTGAGGACAGAAGGGAGACAGGGATATGATCAAGACCTTCAAATACCTTAACGGTATTAATAGGGTGACTGTGGAGGATCTTGGGTGATTTGGGGAGGGCAGGTTCTACTGTCTACACAGGGGGGGCCTGCACACTTGAGTAGATGTGATGGTCTGTAAGGCCTTTTTATTCTGGCCTGTTTGTGTGTTCATATGTTCGTACATTAACTTAGCTGACTCCATCTTTCATTTAAAAAAAAAAAGTTTAAAGCCTGAATGGTTCCAAAGTTATCTAATTTTAAAGAAATTATCTCCCCAAAGGTCTGTCTTTGGAATCAGGAACCACTAAGGCTAGAATTATCATTTTTAAAAGGAAAGATTGGAGTTAGGTTAAGAATCAGTTCTGTTAATACAGTTATATGTCAGTACTATTCCATTTGCATTGGTACTGTTATGAAACCATCTTGTGAGTGCATTATCAATACATGATTTTTAATTTGACACAGCCAAAAAACAGTAAACACATTGTATTAAATGGTATCAGTAAAAATATATCAATACTATTTTTTTGTATTGATACATAAAATGACATGGCATGATGGTATTTAAAAAGATATGTATACACACTGTTTTTACTTTTTCTTGAATTTTGGTAATACATACATTCCTAATTAGAAACAATGTAATTTGCAACATAATGTTCATTCATCGTATGAACTACCTTCCCCCATTACCTACAGCTGGCACAGTTGCTGAACTGGATACTGCTCCCATCCATGAGGGAATTGTTGAGTAAATTGCACAGTTTCCTGCAGCACCTACAGACTCTTTGGACTTATAGATGTGCCAAGCAGAGTCTCACTCCATAAAGTGGGAAATGAGCTCTTGTGAAACCCAATGAAGGTGGGACCCACAAACTCAAGACATCCTAAGTGGGCGTATGTGTCCAATGCAGCAGAGAATTTACAGTGAAAGAGGGAGAGAGCATCATTTATATATGTGGATATAGAAACATGGGACTAGTCACCATTCCTATGGTCTTCTAGGAGGGCTGGTAAATTGAGAGACGTGAGGTACTTTGGGGGACCTTGGGATGCTGAATTTTATGGACAGTATTTTTAGTGTTGTGGGTTGGAGGATATGATGTAAGACTGTGAGAATAGATTTAGGAAAACATAGACAATGCGGGCAGAAAAAGACCACTAGTCCACCCAGTCTGCCCTGTTGTACAGTCTCCTACCCAAGACCTATTGTCTAGACAGAGTTTTGCCCTCACCTTCCCTTGCTTCTTGTCTTACTTCAATCCCACTGAGTAACTATTAAGCCTTTTACTCTATCCCAGCCATTCCTGAAACCATTAATGGTTTCTGCACCCACCACCTCTGCTGATAGGCTGTTTCACAGCTTAATCACTCGTTCTGTAAAATATAGCTGTCTCTTATGCCTCCTGAATCCCCTTCTCCACCACCAGCTTCCACTCATGTACTCATGTTTTTGACTCTCTGTTCCTGCTGAAGAGTTCCTTGCAGTTTACAGTGTTTATTTCCTTCAGGAACTTAAAGGTCTCCTGTCGTCGAGGCACAGGTCAGGAAGCATAGGAAAACCAGGAGCGGTTGTAAAATTCACAACAAGTGATTTATTATTAATAACAGTAAGCAGTATAAACAGAGAAAGTCCATCTAGGTTTCTTCTCAATTTCCAGTCTCAGTCTCTGTGTTTCTCTTGTAAGAAATTGAAACTCTGTTTTTATAAGTCTTTGCAACCATCACTCGTTAAGAAAACAGCATGCTTCTCACACAGTGTTCTTGTAAGTTTCAACAAGTGCACCAAAAAGAACATTGTGACCCAGATCTGACCTCTTGCTTACAGCTTCTCAGACAGTTTGCAAACAGGTTAACCCCTTTAGTTCCAAACAGCTTTTGGCTATAGCTATATACATTTCAACAGTAAAACTATATACATTTCTAAACAAAGGGATCCCAGTGTCAATTACATTTCCTCATAATGAATCACATATATTTTTATACCAGCAGATATGCAAGAGGGGAGAAAAGACAGAACAGTAAGAGAAGGTAGAGAGATAGTGAGAGGCAGAGAATTGCAAGACCTTCGGGATGATCAAGTCCTAGTTCTCACAAGAAAATTTGGTTGTGCAACCAGACAGACAAGAGACAGAAAAGAAGCAAATATAACAGATCCTTACATTTAAACTCTTTCTCCAGAACAACTGGGACAGGGCCGTATTTAACCCTGTCACATCTCCATCATACCGACCCTCTCCCTTCTGGCCCCCTCCAGTGAGTATGTGTTCAATGCCTTAAGCCCAAACTTATAGACTCTGTCGTGTTGGCCTTGAATCATTTTGGTTACCGAATGCTACTCCCATCTCCAGCCTGTCTTGTCTTTTCTTAGGTGTGAACTTCAGAACTGGGCACAGTATTCCAGATGGGGCCTTACCAGTGACCAACAGAGAGGTAATATTACCTCTTTCCTCCTGCTATTCAAAATCCTCCCAGTACACCCCATCATCTGGGTTGCCGTGCTTTGGACCTTGTCATATTGGCTTGTTTGTTGTAGGGAACTGCTTATGATGACTCCTAGGTCCCTTTCCTCAGAAGAAGAGACCAGCTTAACCCTTTCCATCCAGTCTTCCATATCCAGGAAATAGCAGTGGAGGACCCCCTTGCAGGCAGCGACCACCGCAAGGTGTGTTTTTACCTCAGTACAGGCAGGGAAACAGCCAAGACTAAGACAAGGGTGGTGGACTTCAGGAATGCGGGCTTTGGTAGGATGGGTGACATCCTAGCAGGGTACCTTATGAAAATCAGGCCAGAGACAGATACGGATCAGAAATGGTCCGTCATTCAGTTGGGTCTGATTGAGGTAACAAACACGTGGAGAAAAAAAAAACACAGTAAGAATTCCAGGACCAAGAGATCAAGCTGGTTCAACAGAGGTGGCAGTGAAAGTGAGGGAAAAGAGAGCAGTCTTTCAGAAGCACAAACATACTGTGAGAGAGAAGGACAGGGAGGTTTACTCAGGGAAATCCAGAAAGGCAGGATGAGTGGTCTGGGCAGCTAAGGCTGCAAGAGAACTAAGGCCAACACTGGGCATCAGGGAAGGGGAAGAGGACTTTTTCAGATATTTAAGGGATAGGAGAAGCTGTAAGGATGGTATTGTCAGGATTAAGAGGGAGAGGGGATGGGCAGAAAGTAATGAGGATCAGGCGGAGGTACTAAATGAGTATTTCAGCTCTGTCTTCAGTAGGGAAAAGGATAGACCTATGCCACAGGGGAAAATAGGGATTCAAATGGGAGGGTGAAGCAGATGGGGAGATCCATGAGGACAGGGTTTTAAAGTATCTTAGGGCCCTTCAGGTGGACATGGCACCTGGCCCAGGTAGCATGCACCCGAGAGTCAGAGGAGATATGAGACACACTGCACAGTGCCGTAAAGCGGCAGCCAAAGCAAATAAAATTCTGGGATGCATCACCAGAGGAATCGCTTCCAGGAAAGAGGAAGTCATTCTGCCATTGTACAGGTCACTGCTGAGACCACATTTAGAGTATTGTGTGCAGTTTGGGTGCCCTTATTTGAAGAAAGACATCAAACTACTGGAGGAGGTACAGTGTAGGGCAACCAAGATGATCAAGGCCTGGTGGACAAACCATATGGGGAGAGATCACGGGACCTCAAAATGTATTCCCTGAAGGACAGAAGAGGGGGGTATGATTGAAACATTCAAGTACCTAAAAGGTATAAAAAAGTTGGAACGGAGAGCGTTTTCAGTTTTAAAGGGACCACAAGGAGACATAGTCTGAAACTAGTGTGTGTGTGGTGGGGTAGATTTAAAAAGGAAGTGGGGCACTTTTTCACAGGAAGGGTGTCAAAATGGAATTAACTGATGAAGGAGGTGGTCTCATTGAAAACAGTGAGTGGTTTTAAAAGAGGGTGGGACAGAAAAAAGGAGAGTCATAACTGGAGGAAGGATGGAGAGGGGGAAAAAGAGGGTGGGGGAGGATAACTCTGGGGAGAAAGGGGAGAGGGGACAGCTCCAGTAAAATAGACTGAGTTGCAGACTTGATAGACCATTATGGCCTGTTTATGTGGGCATTTTCATATGTTCATATCCTGGGGTTCTTGTTACTTATGTGCATCATCTAGCACTTTTTGGCACTGAATTTCAACTGGCAAACTTTGAACCACCTTTCCAACCATTCAGATCCTTCTGCAACTCCCTTACTCCCATCCTTGCTGTCTACCCTGCCATAGAGTTTAGAGTCAGCGGTGAAGTGACACATCTTGCCCTGTATTCTTTCTTACATGTTGCTGAAGAACATGTTGAAAAGGACTGGACAAGTTAGTTACTTGTTTGGATTGATTACTGTATGTTCATTTTTTTATAGGATGGATACACAAACAGATGAAAGGAAATGTAAAACTGTATTTGCTGCTGAAACATGAATTAAAGAAACTGCTTGCCATGGTGCCATGGTCCTTGGCTACAACGTGCCAGCCTTGGCAACCTAAGTGCCAGGCTACCTGCTGACTTGCAGTAAATCATGGTGTCCATTCACAACAGACTGGCAAGCTTATCCACTGCTTGTCATAAAAGAAAGAACAGTAAAATAACAGAGCCACATAATTCAATAGAAAATGTACCATACTTAGCCTGCAGTTTTTCAGCAACAACTGGATTGTTTTAGCTTTGATTTCAGTTTCTCTTCAGCCTCACAAAGGTGAGGGTGCCCTTCTTCCATTAAACACTACAGACATTGAATTGTAAAAGGGAAGACATCTTATTAAACAGATTATAAGCACAGATCTCTTTAATTATGAGACAGACGATCTTAACACGATACTTAGAGCCTCCAAAACAAAAGTCCGAATGAAAGCCTGTATAAAAGTGCAGCGTACATCCCAACACACACAGCGACACAGCCAGTAATGAGCAGCAGGTGAAGTATTAATTGAATACTAGAATAAATATTATTTATTCTAGTATTTGATATCGTTATGCATAGGCATTACCTAGCCTTCTCATATAAAACAGCTTAATTCTGGCTACACAGAAATATAAAAAGTTAGAAATGGCAGCAGAGAAAGACCATTGGTCCATGCAGTCTACCCAGTTATGCTTGATGTTACAATAAAACCTAGTCTGTCTAAACGGGGCTTTTACATTTGCCTCCCCCCCACCCTTGCCCCATCAATTACTGCTACCTCTGAGTAACTACTAAGCCCTTAAATTTCTCAGCCTGTGGCAGCCATTTTGAATCAGGTTAAACGTAGAGCGTTTCGACTCATATATGCACTGTGTGATTGAGTGTTGTATCCAAAATGTGCTTGAAACCATTAATGTTTTATGCACTCACCCCTCTGCTGGTAATCTTTTCCACAGCTCAGACACTTTCTCTGTAAAATAAAACCTTCTTATATCCTTCTTGAACATCTCCCCACTAGCTTCCACTCATGTCCCTGTGTTTTTGACTCACCTTTGATTTGGAATAGTTCTTCACAATCTACGTCATTCGTTCTTTTCAGGAACTTGAATGTCTGTATCATATCCCTCCTCTTCCTTCTGGTCTCCTGCAAGTACAAGATGTGTTGAGTGCCATGGGCCCAAAGCTGTAGACTAGGGTAAACAAAAAAAACACAATGAAACACAACATCCATTATACATTTATAAAATATATATTGGTACAAAATATGTATAGGAAATGCTGGTCATCTGCCCCTACGTATTGCTACAGTTATGTGGCTTCCTGGGGGGGATTCTAAGCTAACTGATCCCTGGAGCTGGATAGGAGATCTGTTAGAGGGATTGTAACTCAGGCTGTGCAATATAAATACTGTTCAGGACAAACAGATACATACTGCACTGTAGTGGTTTACTATTGTAACCCCTAGGTGGCGCTATCCCGAGGGCTACTACCCCTGCCTACTTGGCTAGTAGCAGGTTAAGGGGCCTGAGTTCGAGTTAGCGCCTCCACCCAGAGATCAGGGTTGGTAGTGGTCAAGCTAACTTGGGCACAGCCCTCCAGTACACTGTAACCCCCCCCCCTTTCCTTACTAGTGGCCAGAACAATACACAATGATCACTTTCACAATACCCCTGCTACATCACAAAAGTACCCACACTGTTTGCACTTACCACCAGGGCTTTCCTCTGGCTCAGCCCTGGGGACCCCTGTAAAACAAGGCTATATACAGCAAATAACAGCAGTACAGTACTCTTGTACAAAATGGAACCACAGTCAGGGCAAATGCAAAAAAAAGTTAGATCTGATTTATTTAAGGGACTTGAACAAGGAAGGGGCATAATCAGGTTAATTTGCTTAAAAGCTCTATCAATCAAACAGTTATGCATGCACTTCAGGGTACATAAACAGTCATACACTCTGGCTACCCAGATGGAGAATGGTGGGCTAGCCTGGAAAGTTGCAGCTGGTTGGGGCCCTGTGATGGAAGAAAACAACATGCACAACGCACACTATTTGTAATCCGGAGCTGGAGGGCTCAGTTTGTGAAAAGAAAACAAGAAGACAATCAGATGACACACTTTTAGATTAGGCTGTTGTTGCAGGGAGCTACCCTGATGATTACTCACAATACCCAAGACTGGACACAGGCTGGATGAAAAATTGAGACAGCGGGTGGTTAATCTGGACTGCCAGGAGAAGTAGGGCCCACACGAATCGCCGAGATGTCATTCCTGTTCAAGCGTGGAGCATGGGGCTGATCCCAAGGCAGGTCGCTCGTTGATGACTTTCTCTGTGCAGTGGGTAGTCTGGCTGGGCCAGTGTGGCAAGGCCCCAGCCAAATGGAGACAAATTCGGATGCGAGCAGAACACAGTTCACACAGTGGGGAACCAAACCACAACCCACTGACAACTCACAGCACATTTACATGTAAGGAAATTCTACTGTACCAGGCAAACTGCTCTCCGGTCACAATCACAGAGTCTATTCACAAACCGGGGATTCAAAAGCAACTGGAAATCCTGACAGACCGATTGCATTCAGCAAAATCTTCGGTCTTCTTTAGGTATGAGCCTGGTAGAAAATCAGTGGCCTACTTCGTTCTCACAAACTTGGATTTAGTCCAAAATAATTCTCTTCTCTCCCTCTCGGGTAGCAGGCAGACATGCAGGCCACAACTCAGGCCTTTCCACAGTTCTCCCATGTGAAACTACTCAGACGGTTGCTTGACTGTCTCAAGCTGTTGCTTCTTCAGCTCCCAACTTAAATCTGACTTAACTGCCAGCAAGCCTGGGACTTTCCCCAGAATCCAAATGGTTCGGTTGGCTGATCTGTCTGTCAGTCACAACAATGGCTCCCCCTTCATGTGCAAAAAGGCACAAAAAGCCCAAAGCTATGATTCCTACAGATTTTGACTCCAGACAGCTCCTGTAGTCCGGCTCCATTTTAGGTCCCACCAATACTGATTGGTCCAATTTGCCAGTCCAGGACCAAGAGAGAGGAGATAAGCAAAACAGTTCTTGCTGCAAAGAAGGCAGGTTAGGCAAACTACATTATCACTCTAAATGATTTTCAACAAATAGTTACATCTTTCAACAGAGCTCCCTCTCAGATTACTTATGACTGCAATCCAGGGAGCTCTTAAAGAGACAGTGCACAGAGGCTATATAGACACTCCCTGGCAATCACATTGAAACTGCTACAACACAGAACACCAGCCTGGGAGTGAGCATTTAGGCAAGCTCAAGGAAGACTTTTCGGGAACCCCCATTTGTGGGGGAGGGGGGGGTTTCACTGTTAAGCCAACAATCCTATATATTTTTGGTGTTAGACCACATAAAGTAGTTAGACTTTGGCTGAAGCTGGTGTGACAAACATGCTCATATCATAAATGCATTTTTTATTCATACTTCTGCATTTTTTATTAATAACTTTCAAACCTTTATCCTGTGCCATCATTAACAACAGAAATAAGTCTGAAATGTGAATATATATATGTACATGTGTACATATATATATATGTGTGAGTATATATACCTGTGTATACATATGTGTGTATATATATATATATATATATATAGTCAGCACAAGTGTGAAATTAAATGCAGATACAGATGCAAATACACATACCATAGATATAAATATCAGTGTCAGAGATTCAGCAGGTTGCACACTCCCCTCTGAATCCAGAAGATCAGACGGCTGTGGGTTCTATCCCCATACCAGGAGTTTGGGCTAAATCCGAATATTGACACTATATTGTAGCGTGATGGGGGTGCTGCACACCTGAGGTCCCCTCTTTCAGATGAGAGGTTAAAATCGAGAGCCCATCTGCCTGTTCTTGTGGTTGTTCAGGCGAATGTTAAAAATCCCATGGCACTTCTTGGAAAGAGTAGGCTGATGTCACGAGCTGGCTGATGTCCCTTTTTTGGTACTGACCTAATTGGCACTGGGGTGGAAGGACATCTCACCTGCATTGATGCCACCCTAGATTCTGTGACATCATCCCAAAAGTACCAGAAAAAGAAGCCTAAGAAACAGGTCTTCCAAGACTGGTCTTGTCAATCACAACCTCCTCGGCTGCAGTCCCAGCAGAGGCAATTCTGGGCCTGGTTCCTCAAGCCCAAGTCTAGGTGGCCAGGGTCCGAAAGTGGGGTGGCAGTTGTAGTGGTACTACTCCAGCGGCAACTGCTAGTGCCTCTGCAAAAGCTGTCCAGTGATGTTTTGGGTGGTGTCATCCCTTCACCCATCCTCTCCCTGCCTGCTGTCCTGGTCAGAGGTCAACCATGTCACTTCTTGCTATGTTGGTCCACTATCACAATGGACAAGTGGGTGTTAGATGTAGTTGGCAGAGGATTGCTTCTGGACTTCGAGGCTTTCTGGCCTTACTGCTCCCATGTGGATCGAAAGCCCAGGGTGTCACTGGACATACTGTACAGCTCCTTGCAAAAGGGGCAACAACCCATGTCCTGGACACCCTGGCCAGACAGGGTTATGTGTCCAGGTACTTTCTGGTCCTGAAACGGATAGCGGTCTAGCACTCCATACTGGATCTGCATGATCTGTACCAGTTTTTGCGGAATCGCAAGTTTCAGATGGTCACTCCGAATCAGATTATTCCATCTCTGGAGCAGAACGTGTGGTTCTGCTCCCTAGACCTCCAGGATGCATCTTTCCACATTCCCCTCTGTCCATTCCACCACTGTTCCCTTCAGTTTCAAGTGGAAGGGGTCCTGTATCAGTTCTAGGTCATACTGGAGGAGTGGTGGGAAACATGGCAGTTGAAATTCAGTGCCAAAAAGTGCAAAGTCATGTACTTATGCAGAAACAATTTCAAAGAGGATTATTACCTGGGAGTAGAGAAGCTAGCCCCCACCAGCCAGGAGAGGGACCTAGGGGTCATTATATCAGAAGACTTGAAAGTGTGTAAACAGTGTGAAAAGGCAGCACTAAAGGCAAGTGGCATGCTGGGCTGCATTGGGAGGGTAATTAAAAGTCGCAGGAGGGAGGTGGTGTTACCACTCTACAGGGTGCTGGTGCAACCCCACTTAGAGTACTGCATACAGTACTGAAGACCGCACCTCAAAAGGGACATAGACAGAATCAGGACGGTGCAGAGGATGACTACAAAAATTATTCAGGGACTGCACCATATGGCATACCAGGCCAAGCTGAGGGAACTCAACATGTACTCCCTGAAACAGAGGAGGGAGGGAGAGAGGCAACATGATTGAAACTTTTAAATATATGAGGAGTACAAATAAGATTAATGTTCAGGAGCTTTTCCAGTTGAAAGAGAGTGGGAGAACGAGAGGGCATAACATGAGGCCGAAGGGAGAGAGGTTCCGGAGTATTACATGGAAGTTCTTCTTTACAGGGAGCATGCTGGACCCCTGGAATAGCCTACCGAAGGAGATAGTGGGGGCCAAAATGGTAAGCGAGTTCTAGAACGCATGGGATAGACATAAAGGTAGCCTACAGAAAGGCAAAGGGGGGAGGGATAGCACCAGGTAGGTTCTTGGCAGACTAGATGGACCTTGCAGTCCCCTTCCACCATCACTTTCTGTGTTTCTGTATTTTACCCTTCGGCCCCTCCTCAGTGCTCAGGGTCTTTTCCAAGTGGCACCACTATATAGACAATATATTCATCTTCTGGAGAGGGTCAGAAACATTATTCCATGATTTTGCTATGTGTTTGGAAGATACCAATCCCCACTTGTAGTTTAAGTTAGCTATTGACAAAACTGAAATAGTATTTCTTGACTCAATTATTTTCAAGATGGGTGATGGAAAAGTGGATATCACTCTTTTTTTAAACCCACTGACTGCAGTGGTTTATGTCTAGCGAGCAGTTGCCATCCTGGACAGGTCTCATAAAAATATACCTTAGGGACAGCTTATTTCGCACATTATGAAATTGCACTGGAAGAGAAGACTATTGCACTCACAGGGATATGCAGATAGAGCACTTTAAACAAAGGGGTTATGGGACATCAGTTATAAGTGAAGTAGTCAATTTAGTGGACCATATGAATTAAACAGCTACTCTGATACCAAAACAAAGGGTGAGAGGGACAGTCAAATGTGTGTGTGTTTTACAACATTTAGTGCTTGTGCTAATCAGTTTAAGTCAATATTAGTTCTGAACTGGGGTATTTTACAAACTGATGAGAAGTTGGGGAGATGTGTGGGTGATGGTCCCCGCATGATTTATAGACATGCACCAACAATAAAGGATAAAGTAGTACATAGTTCATAACAGACAAGATAACTTGATCAAACTCTATGATCTGTGCCCCCTCCCCACTGGTACCCACAAGTGTGGGAAATGCAAATGTTGCCCACATGTAAGGAATACTAGAAATGTCATGACTCCTACAACAAATATGGTTTATGAAATAAAAGATTTCATCAGTTGCTATACCACAGGAGTTGTTTACATGTTGGAATATTCCTATGGATTATTTTATATCTGGTGTTTTGGGGAATAATGGGTGAACATTTACAGGCACTGGAGAAAGATGATGTAACTAATGCCATTGTACAACATGTAAATAGAATTCGTGACATTAATCATGAGATTAAATCTGGGGTTGGAGAGGATTGTCGTGGGACTGCATGGGGCAATTGGGAGAGAAAAATAGACAAAAGGGGAGCTTTTGGATATTTGAATTAAAGACAAGCGAGGGGTGGGAACTTAATGACTGCATAGATTTAGCTTCATTTGTGTAATATGAGTTTATATGTGTGGAGCTTTGTAAATGAGTTGTGCCTTAAGCTGTTTTGATGTATGTCAAGCATTAAGCAATTTATAGTTCAGTTATAGATATATTTCCATCACCATTTATTTACTGGTGTTAGCACTTTAAATTTCAGATGTAATAGTATGTCAAGGGATGGGGTAGGCAGTATAGAAGATGTGAAAGATAGAAGGGAAATAATGAAAGGGGCCATCCTTGAAATATCACAGCTATGCTTATGTAAAGTAAACAAAAGAACTAAACTCAGGAGACAACTATGGCTCTCACTGAGGGTCAGGGAAGTGGTAAGGGCCAAAAGGAAAGAAGAGAAGCAGGGGGAAGTAGAACAGGAAGAATATGTTCAGAGGAAATAGGGAAGCAAAGAAACTGAAGGGGTTAAGTGCAGAGAAAAATATTTTTTTCTGCTGTATCAGTGAATGAAAGTGAGGTGGGGGTATAATTAGGTTATTAGATAGAGGCAGGGTGGTAGAGGATGATAAGCAAAAGGCTGCAGTCCTGAATGACTACTTTTGCTATGTCTTCACCAGGGGGGATAGTGGCCCCCTTCCTTGGAGTGGCATCAAAGTGGCCATGAGAGGTATCCCAGAGATGGAGAAACCAATATTTACTAAGGATAGGGTCCAGAAAGGGTTAGCAGCCCTAAAGGCTGACAAGGCCCCAAGTCCAGATGGGATACGTCTGAAGGTGCTCAGGGAATTGGCAGATGAACGAGCTGAGCCTCCGGCATGCCTGTTCAATAGCTCACTTTGGACAGGGTTGTCCCAAGTGATTGGAGGATGGCAGATGTGGTTCATCTCCATAGAGGGGGGGTGGGATAAAGAACAAGTGGGAAACTATAGACCTGTCAGCCTTACCTCTATTATGGGGAAGCTGATGGAGTCACTGCTCAAAATGGACCTCGTAGACCATCTGAAATGTAATGGTCTCCAGGATAGTAGACAGCATGGGTTTGTGTCACTGAAGTCCTGTCAGACCAAACTAACAGTCCTCCTCAACTGAGTGACAAAAGAACTACATAAAGGCCATGTTGTGGATCTACTTTACTTTGACTTCAGCAAGGTGTTTGACTCTGTGCCTCACAGGCACTTGCCGAGGAAGTTGGAGGACCTGGGGGAGGCTAGGGATATAGGATATAGTTAGGTGGGTTGAAAACTAGCTAAAAGGGAGGCAGCAGTGGGTTGTGGTAAGTTGAGTTATGTAGGAGGAGAGAGAAGTCATGAGTAAGGTACCACATGGATCTGTCCTGGGCCCAGTCCTTTTAAACATGTTCATCAGTGACATTGGAGAAGGGATCCAGGGTAGGATAAGCCTCTTTGCAGATGACACTAAACTCTATGAAAGGGTGGAGACTGCTGAGGGAATTAGAGAATTACAGGGTGACCTGCAAAGATTATGAAGGTGTTCAAATGTCTGGCAGCTGAAATACAGTGCTCAAAAGTGCAGGGTGATGCACCTAGGAAGAAAGAACCCAAGGACAGAATACTGGATGGGAAGGGTTAAACTTAGCACAACAGCTGAGGAACTGGACCTAGGAGTCATCATCAGCAACACCCTTAAACAGGCTAGCCAGTGCAACAAGGCTTGTAGTAAGACAAACCAGATGCTGGGGTGTATCAGCAGGGGTACTGATAGTAGAAAGAAAGAAGTGATACTCCCCCTCTATAGATCCTTGTTGAGGCCATACGTGCAGTACTGCACCACATTCTGGAGCTCTCACCATAGAAAGGACAAAGATAGGCTAGAAGTGGAACAGCGTAGGGTGACAAAGACGATATAGGGATAGCAGGAAAAGTCCTAAGAGGAGTGTCTTAGGACATCGAACATGTACTCACTGGAGACCAGAAGGGAGGGGAGAGGATATGAGAGAAACATTCAAATTTCCTCAAAGGTATAAACAAAGTGAGCTACGTGGAACCATTTAGCAAGAACACTAATTCAACAGCACAAGGGCATGACTGGAAGCTGACAGGAGGAAGATTCAGAAGGGATGTGAGAAAGTATTATTTTACTGAAAGGATGGTGAAACCATAGAATAGCTTGCCGGTCAAGGAGGTGGGAACTAAAACTGTGGAGTGCTTTAAATGGGCTTGGGATAGCTCAGAAGAAATAGTGCTCACTTGTAGAGAGGAAAGTGGGGAAAGGAATAGGAAGACTAATGGGAAGGGTTAGAACCCCAGATCGACACCAGGTCGTGGGGTTATATAGGGCCCAGTGGGCAGACTTGATGGACCTTTGGTCTTTTTCTGCCTTCACTGTCTATGTTTCTGTGTGTTTATGGGAAAATTAATTTACAAGTAATTTAGAAACTTTCCTGGCTAAATACTGGAAATAACGCATGCTTGATGCACCATTTCAAACTGCCATAAGCATTGCTCTGTGAAACCTGTATAATAAGTGTGTACCTGGTTTAGACCATGTTATTTTTAATTTGCACAGCAAAACTGAATACTGTGTGTACTGATTGCAGTAATTATTACACCACATTCTGATCGGTTATTTGTTGTATTTAAACAACATGAGTGCGATTTTAAAAGGGCAAACTTTGGCACAAGGTGTCTGCACCAAACAGCTTTGACGCAAGTGACATTTTGTGTAAAAGTCTGTGGCAATCCTGACTTTCAAGCACAGGCTGTGTTGAAATCGGATGCCTTGTGCCCAGTCCACCCTGCCCTACTCTTGTGGCAGAAGTGCCCTTGTGCCAGGTCACAAGGGGGCTTGTGCCACGGTGGGGTTGCACCAACCCCTTTCTTGAATTTGGAAGCCCCACGATGGATGCAACAGGGTCTCGGGTTAGACCAGCCAGGAGGTGGTCAAAATACCAAGGACCACTGTTGAACACTGTAGCAATTGGGGGGGGTACTTGCAAGTAAGGGGTTGGGGCAGAAGGAACACAGGGGGTGCCCTAGGGGGTACGGGGGATATGGTGGCAATATCAGGGTGGTGATGTGGCACCCAGCAGAGGTTCTATTTGTATTGACAGACAGCTGACTGGACCACTTAGTTGGGGGTTTTCAGGGACGAACCGTGACCCGGCCCCAGGTGAGCACAGCCCTGGCACTTACCGCATAGGTGTCAACATTCCCAACCGTGTAGGCGGGAAGCAGTGGCTGCAGGTTGAGCACTGCCAGTGGTGGAGGAGAATATTCTCTGAGCACTGCAACAGTCCCACAGTACCCAGTCCCCCACGTTGTGGCAGACTGCGTCCTGCCTACAGGGTGGGGATTGTGGCAGTTGTGGGGTAGATGCCAGGGCACTGCTGACCTGGGGCCAAGTCGCAGTCTGTCCCTGCAGACCCCCAAGTAAATGGTTTGATCTGCTGTCTGCCATTGCAAATGGCACCCCACCGGGTGCCACATCACCACTTTGATATTGCCGTATCCTCCACGCCCCCTGGGCCACCCATCATGCTCCTTCTGCCCCATGCCTCCTCCTGGCAAGCATATTCACTCTCCTCCATCTTCGCCACCCCTCTAGTGTTGCGTCAGGTGGGGATGATGGGTCCCTGCGTCAAATCCTGCAGGTGTACCAAATGTTTGGCGCAAGCCTGCAGCTGTGGCAATTCTTGAATCTTTGGCACAGGGACCCCCTGTTTTATAAAATTACACGCAGGGGCCCTGATGCACCTGGGGTTTGACATAGCCCTAGAGTGACACAGCTTGCATCACTCAAAGTGTGCTTTTAAAATCGGGCCCTATGTGTCTCTTGCACACATGGTCTCTGATGAAGCACAGCAGTGTCACATGTGAAACAGAAGACATGTTTGTATTTGTTTCCATCACCATGGAGGTGGAAGGTGAGCTATAAAACCCTTTTATATCTCTGCACTATGGTACTTTCATAAAAAATGTAAGTCCATATTCAACCTTTGGATTGGTTGCTCTATTTCTTGCTTTTTATGGTACTACAGTGGACAGCACAACCAAGAAAATGCATCTAGGGGTAGATGTGGACAGTGAGGTGATGCCAGACAAGTAGTGTGCTGCCGCAGCCAAGAAAACAAAGGCAGTGCTTGGATGTATTGGTGGGTGTGGAACAGGTTAAGGGAGGTCATCCTTCCCTGTATAAAGCTTTGGTTTGACCACACCTGCAGTACTCTGTCTGGTTCTGGTGATCACAGTACAGAAACAACATTGAAGAATCAAGAAGATTCAGCACAGGACCACCAAGCTGATTACTGACTTAGGAGGCAAGAGCTTTGAGGAGCGACTGCACATTCTTAAAGTATTGAGCCTGGAAAACAAGAGGGGACATGGATGGTCATGGATTTCTGAATACTAAAGGAAATAGCCAGGGTGGAGTATACAGAGTTGTCTGAACACTTGAGTGCAAGTAGGAACTAAAGGGCCTGACCTCAAACTGCAGGGGTATGGGCAAAATTAAGGAAAACATTAGAAAAGAGTACTTCATATAGATGGCGGTTAACATGTGGAATAGCCTACCCAGTGAGGTTGTGGAAGCTAGTTCTGTTCAGTCTTTCAGTAAAGGACTAGACTTTCAACTTTATTGGATGACAAATTGAGATAACACTATCTCCTTTTCAATTGCATACAAACATATCAACAAACAGTACATATAAAACAAACCATAACTCAACAGGTCAAACATTACAAAAAAATGTATTATTTAACAAATGCCTGGATCGCTCTTCATTTATCTGTAACATTTACAATGTTTATTATAAAGCCCAGCTAAATACTTTTTGAAACAAGCCAAGGATATCAACTCACATATCTTTAATTTCTTTGCTGTATTAGAGACTGATTATGTCAATGTTTTTTCACCATATCCAGAATTACATCTAGCAACACAAAAAGTGATCCCAGGTGTAGTCCTAAGTAAGTATTTTAAGTCTGTTCTAATTTTTAACAGGTCCAAGAGAAATACTGGCAATAGGCGTAAAATAAATTTATAAACAAAAAGATTCCAGTGAATGTCACGTCGATCCCACAAAGATGTAAGGCCTGTTTTTTCATACAGGATGCAACTATGTGTTCTATAAGGTAAATTTGTAATAAACCTTAGTGCACTTTTATAAATAGGTTCTAAGGCTACTAATACTGATTTTTTAGCATTTTTATATATACAATCCCCATAATCCAAAACCGGCAAAAATATCGAGGTAACCATTAATTTCATTACATTACTCGTAAACATTGTTTTATTCCTGAAGAAAAATCCAAGCAATCGTTTCAGCTTATTCGAGATGTTATTTATACGTAAATCAAAAGAGAAATGACAATCAAACATCAATCTTAGGTATCTATAAGAGGCTACCTGTTCCAAGACAGATTTCTGAGATAGAATGACCTTGTGGGTGACACAGCATGAGTAGGAAAAACATTACCTCTGTACGACTTGGATGTGTGTCCATTTTTTAATTAGATATAGTCACTTCCAGTATATCTGAAGGGGTGGACAACATGGATGCGAAGTTCCTTCTGTCATCACAACACTATGTTACTGGTTCTGAAATTTACATAGTGTAACCCCCCTATAAATGGGGGTTCCAAAAAGTCTTCCTTGGGTGTGCATAAATGCCCACTGCCAGGCAGGCGTTCTGTGTCTTTACAGGTGTAAAAGTGCTGGCATACAAGTGCCCTGTTAGCCTCCTTGCCTGTCCCTTTAAGAGACATTGTTTTTGTAGTGTATAATTTATCTGGGTAGGGGCCGAGTGTTTTCAGGCTCGAGCCCCCGCCTGAGCTGCAATAATATTGCTCTGTTCTGCCGTCGCTAATGCTGCAGAGGGAGCTCTGTTAGAGCTGGTAATTGTTTTGCTGATTAGCTGCTCTAATAATAATGGTATAGTCTGTCTAACCTGCCTTTCTTTGCAGCATGGACATTTATGTATTGCACTAATCAGTACCTTTTGGGGACCTGAAAATGGAGTCTGTCCCCAGGGGTCTTGTGGGAGAGAATTTCTGTAGGAATTGTAGTTTTTTTTAATTTGGTGCCTAAATGGACCTGGAGGGGGGGCGGGGCCCTTGCTTTGACAGACAGATGAATCAAGCAACCAAACCCTTTTTGGATCAGAAGGAAGTCCCGGTGCTGCCTGCAGCAGAGTCGGTCTAAGTTTGGAGCTGAGAGAGTGAACTGCTCAAGACATTCGAGCAGCTGCTCCTACATAGTAGCACATGAAAGTGGTGAGAAAGCTGTGTCTGGCCTGCCTGCTTCATCTTCCCTTCTGAGGGATCTGCTAGTGAAATTAATCAGACTGAATCAGAACCGGCTTGTGACCAGAAATACTGAATTGTGACTGCCCTGTTACCTGAAGAAGACCGAAGATTTGCTTCATGCGATCGGCCTGTCAGGAAGTCTGAAACCACCACAGAGCGTACTGTTTGTGCAGAGACACTATGATTGTGACCAGACTGTGATACTGCTTTTTATTTACTATGTGTGCTGAATGTTCTCAGTGGGTCGCGATTTGATTCCCCACTTTTCAGTTGTGTCACGCTTGCTGGAAGCTGAATTCAACACTACCGGACTCTCATCCAAGTTGTTCTCCTGGCCTGGGCTCTGCCACCTTGGCCCAGTCAGCTTCTCACGCTGCAGAGAAGACCATCGACAAGAGATCTGCCTGGGGATCAGCCCCCTGCTCAGTGTCATGAGCAGGAACGACACCAGGGTGAATCGTGTGGGCCCTGCTTCTCTTGGCAAACCAGCAAGTCATTCTGCTGTCTCCATTTCATCCATCCTGCATCTTGTACTGGGTAGCGTGAGTAAACACCAGGGTAGCTCCCTGCAACATCAGCTAAATCAAAGTGTGTCATCTAATTTGATTGTTTTGTTTGATTATCATGAACTGAGCCATCTGGCTCCGAATTACAAATTGGGGTTACTGTGCATGACTCTTTCTTCCCATCATTAGGGCCCCGACCAGCTGCAACACCGGCCTACCCCAGGGCAACGCTTCAGGCTAGCCTGCATCAACAACTGGGTACCCAGAGTGTGTGTGTGTGTGTGTGTGTGTGACTGTGTGGAGGGACTCTAAAGTGCGTGCCTTATAGCCTGATTGAATCAGTTGCTAGACCAGTCATCCTGATTACACCCCTCCCTTGTTCAATCCCTCTGAATAAATCAGATCTGACTCTTTTTGCACTTGAACTGTTTGTGGTGCATCTCTGTACTAATAGCACTGTATTGTTGTTGCTGGCTGTGTCTAATCCTATTTTACAGGGGGTCTTCAGGGTCATACGGGTGGAACCAGCCCTGGTGGTAAGTGCAATCAGAGTGGGGATATATTTGTGGTTTGGGAGCTATTGTACCTGTGTATTCTGTTCATTGTTTAGGCCACTAGAGGGGAAAGAGGGGTGGTCACAGTGTCCTGGAGGGCTGTACCCAGGTCAGCTATGCTACAACCAACCCTATCCTCTGGGTGGAGGCTCCCTTTTTCAGTACCCAGGCCCCTTAACCTGCAACTAATTACGCAGGCAGGGGTAGTAGCCCTTGGGATAGTGCCACCCAGGGGTTACAATAGTAAGGTAAAGTTATGTGTTCTGTTGCCTTTCTGTGATCCAGGGTGCCTTGTAATGTGCAACCAAGATGAACCCAAAGCAGTTAATGACAAAACAGTTTATTGGTTCAGTAAGCAGCAATGAAAATGTTTGGAGGTTTATGCGATGTTAGATTTGACCATTCACACTCTCTGTTTCATGTCTGGGACTACCACCCTTACAAAAGTGTCACATACAGTTATGAGGATTCCATCCCTTGAGGTACCACTGGAACTTGACCCAATGGCTAAAGGAAACTTATGGGGAATGTACTGATACGAATACGCCTTTAAGGAGCGAGATAGAACAGCAGCACCAACAGTCTGGGCTCACCATGTAGGCTGAACTTATGCCAGATTTCTATGACCGTTATTAGAAAAGACTACGATGGGTAAGGGCTGGCCATGAGACTACCCTGGCCACTTGGTGAGGGTTAGAAGGTTGCTTTTTTTGTATCATTCTATTATTTAATTCTGTTGTTTGTTTTTTTTTTAACTCCCAAGCAGAGTGGAATCAGTCAGGATGCAGTGCTGTTATCACAGTTTCTGCTAGTGACGTGCTACAGAATACTGCAAGCACACAATGTAATTCAGTGAGAAGTACTCCAGTTTGTCACCCAGGAAAGTGTGATGTGCTTATCACACAGCATTGCGTCCTGGCTGACTCTTCTGTAGTAATACCATGAACAGTGGGTAGTATCCATTATTCTGTTTTGAATAACAAATATCTCATTAGTCACGGTATTCATGGAAATATTATTTGTTACTCACATCCCCTAACATGTACAAGGGCTCTGGGCATGGCATAGTACCGTGCAACTGGTGCTGTTCCATGCCTAGATCTCTGTGGGTCACACAGGCCAGTATGGTTGTTAGCACACATCCCGTTTGCACCACCAAATTACGGGTGGTCACATTTAGAGTTGCAGTCAAACACGTTGCTAGATGTTTCCTGAAGTTTCTTTGATATCTCTAGAGAAATTCCCTGTCTGCCTGCAGTGGACCACCAGAGAGAATATCTTTAGCTATATCATGAAATATCTGAATATATGTGAACATAATTATAGCTGTAACTGTTCACTGGTGAAACTCCTTTTATTGGTAGCTGACATTTCCTTTGGTGAGTGGCAGTTTTGGTGGTGGCAAAACAGAGAACCTGTTGCATCCCAACTTTGCTCCACCATTAGCTGTGACCATATATAGGGGCCGCAGTTGTTAAGAACAAATTGCTTAAATGTGAAGCGGTTACCTACAGTACTTTGTACTCCTTCAAAACACAACAGCTATTTCACCATAAAGAGCCCAGTCTTCGTGTCACAAGGAGTAGTTTTTAATTACCACCATAACAAATCTGGACTGTGTATTTCCAGAGCACTTAACTGGTTTACCTTGGATATTTTAGTGTTTTTTGTTTATAGTTACATACTGTAGTTACAACTGTCTAATGATCTGTAATTGTCTCAATACTGACGACTGATTATTGAAACTGTGATTGTATGACCTGCTGCTCCAGAACAGACCCCACTTGCATATTGTGTGATCCTGAGCAAGTCACTTAACTTCCTTGTGCTCCCAGGTTGCACCTGTAAACAAGCTTCAGCTTAGCGTCTCTCCTGGTTAAAAAAAACCAAAACAAACAAAAAACACCTCATGTGAATACAGAAATATAGAATTTGATGGCAGAAGAAGGGCACACAGCCCACCCAGTCTGCTCACCCTACCTACTTCTCCTAAAGTGGCCTTAGTGGCATCTCTCTCTCAGCCTTTGGCCCCTATCTCCCTTACTGTGGCCTTGTGCCTGTCCCATCATTGATTGTTTCCCCCCTCTATTTTAACCAATGCTTCTTGTTCTGGCAGTCTGTTCCACTTGTCCAACACCCTTCCTGCGAAAAAATGCTTGCAGCTGTCCTACTTGAATTCTCCCAGTGAATTCCCCCGCGTGCTTGAGACGAATCGTTTCTTGCATGAATGAAATGGTATGAGTTGCTACTAAATAAATAAATGCACAACACAGTGTTTAGAGAAGGCAATGCCATTCTCTCCAAAAGCTGCTTCCCAGCGCCAGTACACTTATCTGCCATCACTGTCTTGTACAGAATTTCCCTGAAGGGACTTGATGCGAATTGAGGAAAACAGTTTGTTATAGTCTCCAGCAATGAAGTCAGATGCACAAAGTCAGCTATCCCAAGGGTTCCACTTGAGATATTTTGTCATCTCTGAAAAAATATCCAGGTCTGTTGTAGGCTACAAGGCATAGAGCAATGCCATAAAAAGGAAAAACAAACTATAAATGACTTTTCTTCCTAGCTTTAGTAAAGTCCTTTTCCTTGGAGGTGTAAATGGCAAAAATCCAGATGAAATTTCCCCACTGTCTCATTCCTCTAAAAGCTGTGGCACAGAAGTCACCCCAGCAGCAACACAGGGAGTCACTGTTTCCAGTTCTTATGTTTGCTTGCACGCATGTGCAAGAAATGTAATGCCACCATAGGAGAATTCATAGGCGTGCCTCCCCCACTTCCAATGCCCTGCTCCCTTTTGCAGGCGTGGCTGTCCGAGCTGTCTATTACAGCTGTTCAGATGCAGTGGTGTACAGTTGAAAGGAAAACACTGCAGACAGTTTTCATACTGTCATCAGCAGTATGCAAATTGTCTACGTCAGCACTGCAGCTGAACTGTCTGTCATAGACAGTCCCCCACCCCACGAACGTATAGGTGCACGCTGGGAGCCCACCCCAGCGTGCTCATATGCTTTCTCACGCAGCATAAGGCCGATGAGGGTGCTGGATCCACCGTCGGCTCAGCGCCCCCACAACACACTTCCAGGTGGCACGCTGGGAGCCCACATCCCAGCATGGCAAACATCCATCTGCTGGCCCCCCCCAAACTCACTTCCAGGTGCCACACTGGGAGCCCACCCCAGTGTGGCAAACGTCCATCTACTGCCCCACCAAACACACTTCCAGGTGCCACGTTGGGAGTCCACCCCAGTGTGGCAAACCTCTGTATGGCCGACAGGGATGCCCAATCCGCTGTCAGCTCCACTGCCCCCCCAAAAAGCAAAAGTTCCAGCTGCCATGCTGGGAGCCCACCTCAGAGTGGCAAAGTCCCACGTCATCTTCCTAAAGGAAAAAAGACCTAAAACAAAAAACAGTCCCGTTGATTGTCTTGCCCCCACCCACTCCCACCCTCTAGCACCTGCCTCCACACCCACCTCTTACTTCTTACCTCCAGTCTGGTCCGGCGATCTTGATTGGACCAGGAACACGTCTGCACTCTTCAAAGTCGACCACGAATTGAGGAAATGCCAGTAAGCTGTATAATGGAAAAAATGTTTTTTTTCAACTTTGATGCATACCTCAGGCATTTTTGGGAATTTTTTCACCAAATTTTCAACATGGGGTTCTTGGGACCCCACCTCATGAATTCTGGCACTGTCATCTTGTTATTCGGTCCCGCAAGGTGATTTCACGGTCACTGCGTAGAACGCTTCGCAGCTGATTTACAAAACTACAGTGTTTCAGTTCATGAGGGTGAGGCCCCAAAACCCTATGTTGGTAAATCTCATAGTTCCCTGTAAATGATTTCATTAGACAGTTGCACAGTTCCTACGCACACTCTTAAGTTCGCAAATTTTTAATATTTTTACTCCAGATTTTCAACATTGCCATTTTACCACACCTTCTTATGAGCAGTACAGCTGTCATTTTTCACATATCTCCCAAAATGTGTTTCCGTGAATGTAGCGCACGGTGGCGCAGTCAGTGTGCAAAATCAATGTTCAGGACAGATTAAGAAAATCACAGTGACACTGTTCATGAGCAGAGGTCTTAAAATGGCTATGTTGAAAATTTGGTGACAAAAGTCCGTAAAAAGACTGTATTACGAGTGTGCATTGCGCAGTTTCCACACACCCTCATAAGTTCATGAATTTGTAATATTTTCAGTCCAGATTATCAACACTGGCATTTTTCAATACCTCCTTATGAACAGTACAGCTGTCATTTTTCATACCCTGGCCGAAATGTGTTTTTGCACTTCTGGCGCAGAAATGTGTGGTCGCTGTGGGAAATCAGTGTTCAGGACAGATTAAGAAAATCACAGTGACACTGTTCGTGAGTGGAGGTCCCAAAATGCCTGTGTTGACAATCTGCTGTAAAAAATTCCCAAACTAATTACATTACGGGTGTGTGTTACGCAATTTCTATGCACTCTCGTGACTTCACCAGTTTTTTTTATATTTTCACTCCAGATTTTCAACATTGCCATGTTTTACACCTCCCCATGAACAGTACAGCTGTCATTTTTTACATCCTGTTTGAAATGTGTTTTCGCACCAGCGGTGCCCAATGGCGTAGTCGCTGTGCAAAAATCAGCTTTCCGCTAACAAACTGATATTGCCACTGTTCATGAGGTGGGGGTTTAAAATTTGGAGTGAAAATACCAACGAATGTCTGGTACATTAGGGTTTCTGACCATAACGCCACACCCTGTAGAGACTGACAGACATGAGGGGTGTGACATGGGATTGTCGCCTGTAATACTACTGCTATTCCACCCCCAACCACACCCTGCAACCAGTGACAGGCATCGAGGTGTGCCTTGAACTATTTGGCCCCAAAGTTCCCCACATTCTCCTACACTGCATCCATCTCACTGCATTTCTTATGGAATGGGGTGCGCATAAGGCCCAAAGACTCCAAGGCACACCGTGACACTTGTCGGTGTCTGCAGGGTAGGGTTTGGAGAAATGGCGTGGCCATTATGCCTGATGACCCAAAGGCACACCCCAATGCCTGTCAGTCTCTGCAGGGTGGTGGTGGGGTTGGCTTCAGTTCAGTACTTCGCTGCCATTCCTATTATGCAGCTCTCTAACTCCTACACTATCGATGCCAATGCTAGCAAGCAAATATTCGGCATTGACAAATGCTTGTTAGGAGAGGGGTAGGCAAGAGAAAATAGGGGGCGGGAGTGGAAAAGTAGAGGAGGGGTTTCACATGTGAGGGAGGGTCTAGTGCTCACAGAGTGGGGTAGATTCTTAAGTGCTAGGAGATGCTAGAAGTGGTGGTCCAGGCACATAGTAACTGCATTCACGGCTATTTATGTCACTAAGTACTGTAGGAGTTTATGCTTGCAAAAGGGCACAGTTTGGCATAGACTACTTAGTGGATACCTTCACAGCAGTAGATTGCCTCTGGGTACCACTTAATGAATGCATTCACAGCTGTTGTTTGCCACTAGGTGCTGTTGGAGTGTATGTTTAAATGAGCCGAGCTTGGCTTCAGAGACTACATCACCATGTAGGGCATTAAGCCAGAGAGGAGCTCTATGGATGCAAGATCTTTGTCCTTGAGTTGTGTGGCAGTGGGGGACCAGGAAGATCTGGTTATCGGAGCCCCTTGTACGACAGGGGTTTTAGGATGGACTTAGAATTTCCTGAATCCCTGGGGGAGTGGGTCCTACACTTACTTTTTTCTCAAGCAAGCAAGTTTGATATTTGACTGTCTTTTAACTGTAACCAGCTAGTCTAAGCATTGAGGTCACAAGTATGTGTGAGTCATGCAGCCCCGGTGAGGAGCCTGCAAGCTTTATTCAGTGTCGTGGATATGCATCAAAGGGACATATCGGTGGCAGAGTCATAGATAACCAACTCATAGAAACATAGACTTTGACGGCAGATTAAGACTGCTTGGCCCACCTAGTCTGCCCATTTTCCTACCTACTGGATAAGCTGCAGATCCTAGTTAACCAACAGCCTATTTCTTCCTGCCTCCCACAAGAATTATCTTATGTCTGTTCCATGTATTCTTGAATTCTCCCACAGTTTTAGATCCCACAGCCTCCTCAGGAAGGCGGTTCCATGCATCCACCACCCTCTCTGTGAAAAAAATACTTCCTCACATTGCCACTGAGCCGTCCCCCCATCTTCAAATTGTGTCCCCTTGTTCTTGCACATCTCTTTTTCTGAAAGATGCTACACTCTTGGACTTTGTTGATTCCACTGAGGTACTTAAAAGTTTCAGTCATGTCCCCCCTCTCCCTCCTTTCCTCAAAGGTATACATATTAAGCTCCTTTAGTCTCTTCTCATATGGCTTCTCTTGCAGACCCTGCACCATTTTCGTTGCCCTCCTCTGGACTGTCTCCAACCTGTCTGTGTCCTTGCAGAGATGGGGGCTCCAGAACTGGATGCAGTACTCCAGATGGGACCTCACCAACTGTCTGTACAGAGGGATAACAACTTCCTGTTGTCTACTGGTGATGCCTCTCCCTATACATCCCAGTATTCCCCCAGCCCTCCCTACTGCCTTCTCACATTGCTTGCTATGGCATAACCTATAATCTATGATGAAAGTGACAGAACTGTGGATTGCTAATCTTAGGGCTTCAGTGGTCAGGCTTCATTTGTGCCTGTGCAGCAGCCCAGTTCGTGTATTGACTGCTTTGGCAACATTGTCTATATGTTGAGAGTAGGATAATGTGCTGTCTGTGGTGATCCCAAGGTATTTAGAGTATTGAATCTGCTCAGGGAGGAGCCAACACTATTTCTGATTGCTAATAGATGGGATTTATGCTTGCTTTAGGGGGCACTGAAAAGCATAACCTTGGTCTTGTAGTTTGATATAAGCTTGTGCCTACTAAACTATTCCTCCATGTTTGCAAAGTTGTACTGAAGTTGATGCTTTAGAAGTTTGGGGTTGGGGTCGCTTATGAAGATTACAGCATCATCTGTGTACCACAGGATCTGATCCTGGCAGGAGCTAGGGAGTTTGTTCAGGAAGACACTGAACAGGAGGGGACCTAGTATGGACCGTTGTGGGACTGGACTGATTGACTATTAGGGAGGACATTATTGATCTTCACCTGCTGTGAATGGTTTGAAAGGTAACTTTTAAACTAATTTGTGGATTCCTTTGATAGCCCTATGCAGGATAGTTGTTCAATCAGGAGAGTGTAATTTACTGTATTAAAGGCTTTGGTAAGATATATGAATGCTGCTCCAACTAGATGGCCTTGGTCAAGTAAGGTGTGGATGAAGTCGGTGAATTCAAGTAGTGCTGTGGGGGTACTATGCCCTTTTTCTAAAACCATGTTGTTGAGGGCATTGTAGCTGGTATTTATCCAGATACTCAACCAACTGGTCTACCACAATGCGCTTGAGAGCTTTGGAGAGATGGGGAAGAATGGAACTCAGTAAGTAGTTTCCATGTAGGACTCTATCACCACTTTTATGGACCAGGGTCACAAAGGTGGATTTCCACTTAGGTGGGAATTGGGATAGCATTAGTGATAGGTTAATTATCTTAGTTAGTGGAGACAAGATTTCTTCCAGTGTGAAAGCGACAAGTTTGAGGCATAGCAAATCCCCACTAAATCTGGATTTCCTGAGAACCCTCTGGATGTACTTTCTAGCCTTGCTTTCAGTTACTACTTTGAAATAGAATGGTGGGTGAGTCTGTGGCTGGCCATGGTTTCTATGTTATCAGTTCTTGTAAGGACTTCAAAGAAGTCAAGGGGGAAGTACACTACTGAGGTCCGTGAAAGCATTGTTAAATGTGTTGGCAATTGTTCTTAGATCGAGTGTCAGTGTGTCATCAATACTGAGCATGGAAGGAGCCAGTCTGGGGTCCTTCCATGTAACTTTCTTAATGTTGCTCCAGAAATTTCAGCCATCATTCCAGGAGTTGGTGAGTGCTTCCCCGTAGTACCATTTTATTCAGTGCGTATGGCTCAGGTACAGTCATTCCTTGCTTTTTTGTAGCCCTGAATATCCACTTGTCCGCCTGTGGCCCTCGCCCTCTGCCAAAGGTGATCTCTAGATCTCATGAGGTTAGTAAGCCCTGGAGTGATACATGGGTTACAGGTGCTCTTGACTTTCCATTTTTTATGGGGGCATGGATGTCGCAGGCAGTATTGAAGTAAGTAGTGAAATAGTCAAGTCCAGCATCGACGTCAGCAGCAGAATCAGTTGGAGACCAGTCCAGCTTCTGTAGGTGTACTTTTAGTGGCTCAAGGTGGCCTCGGATTAGTACCCTACTTATGATTGTTTTGGCTGGCCGCTTAATTAATTTATTCAGCCAGTTGCATAGGAAAGGGAAACGGTCGCTAATTGCATCTGGGAGGGCAGTTGTTTTCATGATGTGTTCAGGGTGGTTGGTGCATACCCAGTTCAGTAATGTAGTTGTCCCTGTCCAAAAATTCATTCTGGTAAGGGACTCAGCTAGTTGGGTGAAGTGCACAGTAGAGATAGCATCCTTGTAGGTGCTTGCTTCCAGGGAGAGCCAGTTGACACTGAAGTCTCCCAATATGATAATTTCATAGTTATAATGCAGGCTGCATATGCAGTCCAAGACTGAGTTTAGACACAATACTTTCTGTTTGGGTGGAATATACACCAGTGACACAGTGAGAGCTTTGTTATGAGCACCAAGAAGGACCATGATGGCAAGCACCTGTATTTTGTTCCCTTGGTTAGACAATGGCAGTGCATGCCCCATTAGTGTGTCTTTTAAGTATAATGCACAACCTCCTCCTCTTTTGGTGAGCCTGTCTTGCCTAAAGACAGTGTAGCCTGGTATTGCGATGTTGGCACTGGTATCTTGGGTGAGAGCCAGGTTTCTACAATAGAGAGAGCATCTGGATTGTGTTGTGTAACCCAGATTTGGAGATTGTCAAATTTAGTGAGTAGGCTGCAGGTGTTGATGAATGCCAGAGTGAGCAAACTTGACTTCATTATTCAACTGGGTGTTTGTTGAGGGGGACCAGGGTTAGGGTGAATATTATCAGATAGAAGTAATAACAACAGTATCAGCCTTCATAGATATTCCTTTAGCTGCTTATGTTAAACTGTTTATTTCTTACTATATGTAGGTTGTGAATTAGGTACACGTTGCATGAGGGAGAAACCAGGAGGGAGCGAAGGGGGGGGGTACCATGCTGAACTGCTAGGATATTACCATTCCTGGGTGGGTATTGATAGTTTCCCTTGCACATTAGTAGTTGCATAGCCCAGCCCATGACAGGAGGTTACCGTGCCATAGGCACAGAATACTTTATCTCCAACTAACAACAGAGTATATGGGATTGTCTGCTCATCCTCATGGCCTGCTAGTGTAGATATTGTGAGCAGGACGATCACATGGGGTAAAACAATATGTGTTTTTCATTGTTATGTGGGATTATAGGGCATGGAGCACAATGATGAATTAATTTGGATGTAGTTTTTGTTAAGGTGTTGTTGAGTTAGTAGAAATGTGTCTAACCTGAGGTAAGTTTAGAGAAAGTAGAATAGAGAGAGCAGGTGTGAGTGACTAGGTTGAAGTTGGTAACCCTCTAGTGGTTGTTTAGCAGAATGAGCATATGGGAAAGTCAGTACTTAGTTATTTATAGAACTGGCAGTCATGTGACTGCAGGAAGCTATATAACTAAATTCCCAGATAAGGTAGGTGGGTAGTCGGCGCAAAGTGCCGGTGGGAATTTGAGAGGATCCGCCGGGCAGTCTGTGTAGTGCGTGGTGGCTGCAGAAAGGGAGCTACACCACGCTGCTTTTCTGGCTGGGCTGCCCGCCAGGGCTGAGTGCTAGAGGGAGACAAGAGAGGAGAGATTAGTATAAGGAGCAGGAAATCGGGGGACTGGTGGCATACTGTCAGCAGGGGGCGGGGGGGCAGACAATAGAGGGATTAGAGGGGCAGTGAGAGGAAGGGATGGGGGGTTGTGTGAGAGAATCTGGGAGGGAGCGCAGAGCTTGCAGTGGAACACTGCTTCCAATAGCGGGGGGTAAAAGTGAGCAAAGGAAAGCAGGAGTAGAAAGATGTGGCAAACTTACTACAATATCACAGGCTCTTGCTAACAAATGAGAGTGACTTTAAACACTTAGTCTGTCTGAAAAATAGCACACAGTTTGGCTAGCAAAACAGTCACTACATTTGGGATACAATCACTTGTAAATCCTATAATCAGGGCAGGCTAACTAACAAAAGAAACTTCTGCAGTTTCTGCCTTGACATTTTCAGACACCCCCTTATACCTTCTGAATGCTGCCCTTTTTTAGTCTTTACATTTTCAGCCACCCCTTACTGTATACTTTCTGAATGCTACCCTTTTAGCCTTTACCTTTTTAGCCACCTCTTTCGAGAACTATAGCAGTCTCTTTTTCCCTCTTGCCTTTGCCCACTTTTTTGACAGATGCTTGTTGCCTTTGCTGTACTGTCTTTTAGCTTCTCCCAGTGTTCCTCCACCCCAGCAAGGCCATCCGCCCCCATCAGGTCATCCCTGAGGTAGTTACCCATCTTTATAAAATCTGCCTTCCTGAAGACCAGGGCCCCCACAACTGTGTGGTTTGATTCTGTATATTGACCAATTCGTAAGGTGATCACTGGTTCTTAGGTGGCCTCCCACCTTGATGTTGCAACGTTGTCCCTGTTAGTGAGTACCACATCTGGTATTGTCCCATCACAAGTGGGTTCACTGACATGTTGCCTGAGGAATGCCCCCTACAGAGAGTCTAGGGTGTCCCTGCTTCTAGCTGAAGCCGCCGCTGAAAGGCTCCAGTCTACATCTGGTAGGTTGAAATCCCCCACCAGCAGCACCTCCCCCTTTTCTGAGGTCTTGCCTGTGGCTTCCACAAGTACCTTATCTAATTCCTTCCCCTGTGCTGGAGGTCTGTAGATCACTCCAGTGTGAATAGTGGCTCCATTCCCTGTCTCCAGGGTGACTCACAGTTCCTCTGCCTCCCCCTGTATTCCCTGTATCTCTGTCTTTGTTATGTTTTCCCTCACATAAAGCAACATACCCTCCCCATTTCCTTCTCACCTGCTCCTTTCTGAACATTGTATAGCCTGGTGTGGCCATGTCCCAGTCATGGTTTCCAGTGCACCGTGGCTCGGTAATGGTCACAATATCCAGGTTGGCCTCTGCCATGATGGCCTCTAGGTCTGGAATGTTATGGGCCACATGCAGTACCTCGTGGTCAGTAGGGAGTTGTGGTTTGTGACGAGCAAAGGGATTATGCCTGCAGCCTTCAGCCGGTATATGGCAAAATGCTTTTAGCACTCAGTGTGCTTCAAGCATATTCCAGTGTGCCTGTAGTTTGCTACAGGCACTAATTTGCTCCTGGAGAAAACTTTTGGCAAATGCTATTATAGGGTTATGAATATCCTGGTCCAGCAGTATATCTATGGGGGACAGAAGTCACTATCATATCAAAAACAGAATTACTATTGAGGTTAATGTTATCAAATCTAGTTGCATTCAGTTAGTCTGTCTAATTAGAGATCTAGTTAATCTTAGCTCAGATATCATGCAGTAACGTCATTGCTGAACTGATTGAGTCACCTCATTTGCTTCCAGGCTGAGAAAAGTCCCTGTAGCTGTCATGTTGGGTTAATTTCCAATTCATATGTGTGTGTGTGTGTGTGTGTTGTGTATGCATTTAAATTTTTTTTAATTTATTAACAAGATCACTATTTTTGGTTTTGTTAAAAGGTATTTGTTTCATGTCAGGGTAATTAGCTTGTACGTATAGTATTTTTTTCAACATAGTATAGAAAGACTTCTTTAAATCCAGTTTAACAAAGGTTAGATGTGCATTTTTAAAAAGCAACAGAATTTTAAGAAAAGCTGAACATGATTTGAACTGATTAAAAGTGACATAAACAGGCAAAAAGTCTTTTGACATTTGAATATAGGTCATACACTATTAAATGCATGATGGTCTTTGTTGTACCCTGAAGCTAAGTAATACACAGTTTGCAAATTAAAAGTGGAAAAGGGCTCTTTAAAAGAAGATGTTTTGTTGTTTTGAATTCAGCTTATAATTTGTTGTTAATGTCCATGCACATTAAAATTGGTTTCTGTTTTTTTGCATGTGATATCAAACCTATAAAAAATTTTGATGTACTGTAACAATAAAATATATATTCCATGACATTCTTTCTTATCTAAACGTTTATGTTTTATAGTGGCTAGTTCAGAGGTATATATGATTACCCTGGAGTGTAGCACCGTATGGTGGAACTGAGAGCCCAGAGTTATGTGGGCTGGACTTTAAGGATAGCCGTATGACAAAAACCCTGAAATAAAACAGCTTCAACTGGATGCTGGGTTGTAACACTGGATCAGTATTACTGTATTTTATATACAGTATTTCATCTTGGTAATCACTCAGTGCTGAGGATAACAATATGAAAATAGCAGTTCATGGTGATTATGATACAGATGTCCACCCTGATGGATCCAGAGTGTAAACGTACTGTATGACATACATTCACTTTTGAGTTTATTTTTTAAACCAACTATCTGACATTCCCGATCTGAGTTTATTTTTTAAATTGCATGTCCAGTCAGCTACTGTTCTGCAACTATAACCCTGTTGTGGATGTTTTTCCACCATGTGACAGAATTTGCTGCTAGAACCCTATCCCTCCAGAACTATGTAGTTTATACAAACCATGCTGAAAACAGAGGACATGGACTGCAAGTAATATAAATAAAAGGGATGTTTTCAGTTTGTCAAATAAAATCGTTGTAGCAACTATATCATGATCATTTTGTTTGAGGGTAATCATATTGTCAAACTTGATAGGTGTATCTCTAGTGGGAGCCAACACAATATCACAGCACTGGGATGACAAGGCAAGCAAATCAAGTGAAACGACCTTTCCCAATATAAGGAAGGGAAAAGATATACAGTAATTCTAGAATTGTCATTCTGAAATAAGGGTTTATGCCTCAAAATTTTCTATATGAACCAGGATGTGATTCAGTAGTTTACTGCTGTGTGGCTTTTTTTTTTATTTCTCTTGCTATACTTTCTTTCTAAGACCCTTCAAAAGCCAGTCATATGGAAAGACTTTAAAGAAGAGTGTCTGTTTAATTCTGACAGCAGTGGTATTCTGTCCTCTGTGGCCACAATGACAGTATACCACTTGTGAGGTTTCAACAAAGATGAAATTATTACATGCCACAAACCTAAAGGTATGGTAGCTTCCCTAGCAGTTAGAAGTAACAAACTCCATCTGTGTGTCACGTGGGATAGATTGTGAGTCTCCTCTGGCAGTCAGCCCCCGGCCTACTGGCTGGCAGGTCAGAGCATGGCATCACTGGCTTATCTCCAGGGTGAAGCTTCATTATGTGTTCATCTGTTTTCTTTGTAGGCTATCATGGCTCAGCTACCCCAGGAGGAAAAAGCAAAAATTGCTGAGCAGGTGGAGATTTTCCACCAGGAAAAATGCAAGCTGGATGCTGAGGTGGCCAAGTGGGACGACAGTGGGAATGACATTATTGTGTTGGCTAAACAAATGTGTATGATCATGATGGAAATGACAGACTTCACTAGGTAAGAAAAAAATATAAACATGGGCACTGGAATGTAATAAAGTGTTTAGCATGCTGCCCTGGGAAGTGTGGGCCTTTTTCACATACATGCAGCCCAATCTAAAGAGCCAGTAAAAATAGGTTGAAGTGAAATCTTCAGAAGATTTCGAGACAGCTTCATTTGGCAGTACTTACAAATCTTTACATTACCTGCTGTATGTCATTTAGGCAGTCATGGCTACAATAAGACATCAGGCTATGAGGGGGAAAGTCCCTTTTTCACTTCTGTTTCAGGTTTCTTGAAGTACAATAGGGGCAAAATCACATTTACTAGGCTTCCCTTGCACAAATTTATAAACCATGTAATCAAGTTGGCAAAACATTATATGGCCAAATGTTACTGGCAGATTGAATTATTTTAACAAAATAACAACACAAATTATGGAGAACCTAGCCCATGCTACTACTGTGCACACTTTGCACTCGTGGAGTTAATTACCAACCATCGGGTAGCAGAATAAGTTCCTTGTTCCAGCAGCATTCTCCTTATATCTAATGAGCCATTTTATATATATATGTATAATGAGTAATGTTGTATGGTCTTAAAGGGACTGCCCTATCAAACAGAATAGCTACAATATGACTATTAAGCTACTGTAGGTAGACACGTTAATGAACAAGGAATTTTACCTGGCCTTCTTCTTAATGGAAAAAGGCTAAGAGATCCCATAAGTCAAGCTTGCTGTAAATTGGACTTGCAGTGGTGCAGATTCTAGCATAGACTAGAATTTTCTAAATGACTTCTTTCACATCCCTAGTAGACAGCTGCAAGGTGAGTAGGAGAGCTCTTTCATTATCACCATTTTTTTGTTAATTCATGTTTCAAAGCCCATAATTTCCTGTCAGACTCTTTATTTTTTCTGAAAGGGATTTTAGAAACATTAAAATTACAAATCCTACAAAAATCTCCCCAAGTTTTTTTTTTTTTTTTTATATTGTAGAGAATAAAAAGTTTTAAATTATTTTCTCAAACTCTGGTATATACAGAACTGTTCCCTAACACATACTCAGCTTTGGTTTGCAAAGAAAAGGCTTTAAAAATGTAATCTGGAAGCAAGGCCTGGACTAGTGGTGCTGGGGCAGCGAGTTGTTCTCCTATGCAGGAGGCCCGTATTTCAGCAGCAGCACAGATTCCCACCCTGGACTGGAGGAGCCTTGGGACTGCTGTGGAGGAAGTGCTGTCCAACTCCTGTGGGGGCATCGACAACCCTGCAGCATCAGCCCCTCCTGTGTTTGGACTTGTGCAGACTTGAAGATTGTGGCTAACCATATACTTTATCGATGCATGCCCTGTGTGGCTGAGTGTGGTCCCAGTGAGGGAGGTGAACAGGGTTCCTACAAGAAGATAAAATTATGGAGGCTGTCAGCAGGATGCTATTGCATGGCTGCTCATGTCCAAGATCTGCTGGCAGCCCAGGACCCCACTGAATGGATCCAGGTATATGGTATTGGCTCTTCTGTGGCAGAAAGCCATAAAGATGTCATGGGGGTGAGGAAAGCTCTAAGGTGACTGGCCCTTTTAGTACAGCATCAGGGTGGGAGATAGGCCAGCACCTATAGAAATGAGAAGCAGCAGCCCCAGGTAGATCAAGAAAATGAAAAATAAAAGAAAGAATAAACAAAAATCAACCATGAAAGCTTTAATACTTCAGCTACCACAGTAGAAGATACTTTCATGTAAAGACAAATAAATCTGACTGGCAGTGCTTAGGGTAGCACATATTTCTACCTTGTGGAAGTCCCCAGGTCTCAAGCCTGACTCTCATCCCTGGGTCAGTGGCTGCACAGTGTTACTGCAGAGGCTATGTGCTCTGACTACGGTGTGTGTGTGGGGGGGGCAAGGTATGTCACCTCGCTACATGAGCACTTTCTCTGAGTGTTTTCTGCAGTGGCATTGGTATCACGGATTATAACATGATGGATGCTCACCCTACCTTGAGACGAGGCAAGGCATAGGATTCTGCATCTGTAAGGTCTAAAATGGATTGGGACACAAATGCCTTCTGCTCTCCAGCTAAGCAATGGTCTACAGGTGGTCCTGAGACTCCCCATCCTCATGTTAATCCTTGGAGATCCTGCAGGAATGGACAGAGGATATAGTAGAGAATAACTAACCCCTACCAATTAAGAAGAAGCTGGTTCTCCACATGGAGTTAGAGTGGTGACATAATTGGCATGAAAGAAACTTGAGAGCCCTAATGCTGTTACCACACTAATGAAGTATGAAGAACCTGCAATCTCTTAACACCATGTTTTTTTTTTTATTGCCTATAATACTACAGAAAGCATATTTCCCAAACAGACTACTAATGCTTTGATTTATTTGTGCAATGTGGGGCAGTTTATATGAGAGCAGCCATTTTTAAGCAGCGTGCGAGGTCGTAGTTACTGCAGATGTTTGCTGGGGTAACTCAGCTTGCGCTCCAGTCTGTTGCTAAGCTTGAAGCAAGAGACTGATTAGGGCACCTGTGAAAAGTTGTTTTCTACATTCTAAACTGTTAGGACAACACATTCTGATTGCTTCAGCTGAGAAAAGTTATTCTTAAAATTCCAAACTGTGAAGAACAACTTTACAAAAATGCTGGGGGAAACATGCTTACTGTGTATCATGGGAATGTATTTATTTGAAAATTGGCAGCCAGGAAAGGCGCCCTGTGCTGAGGTTTGTTTAAAGGCACCACACGGGGAAGGGGAACAGGAGAGAGCAGCATTACAGTAGTTAACATAAGTGCTGCATAGCACTACAGACAGCCAAATGTAATAGCCGGGACTTACTACTGATAGGCAACAACTCAAGTAGCACAGTAAATTACAAGAGAAAGGTGACCCCTCAAAAGGTAGGGTGGAAAAAAAACACAGTCCAACCCAGGAGAGTGCAATAAATATGGAACTTACAAAGTGCACCAAGCAATCTTAGAGAAGTACTTGGGGGTGACAAAAAGCAAGGAAAATGATTGGTAGAACACCGTCAGCTGGTACAAGAGCAACACAGCATTATGGCACGATAATGCCGTGTTGCGATCCGGAGTGCACACAAAGAAAGTGTAGAGCAAAGAGTGGAGCAGAGGTGGCTGTGTGCACGAGCATGACAAATGTGGAGCGCGCCTCAGAAGAAGTGGAAAAGGGAAATATTGACGAGAGTTTGACCAATAGGTGGCAGTAGGGACAGACATCGGGCACTGAAAAGGAAAAATGTGTTCGTTCTGTCAAAAGCGCCACCTACTGGTTGGAAAAACAGTGAAGTGGTGAGGGAAAAGCGTTGTCTGTTGTCGTGGGTAGAATAGTGCAGCACTGGGAATCATGGACAGCACAGAAGATATCTATCGCAGGCACAAAAGAGCTGCTTTATATCCAGGTAGGAAAGCGAGTGATATGATAGTGGGGACATGATATTAGGAAAGTAAAAGTAGTAGAGTAGCAAAGAGACAAATGCTAAAAGCGAAATGGAATTAAAAAAGTGCCACCTATTGGTCGGAACAGTGATAGCCGTGCAACAGAGTCCAGTCAGAGAACTGCAGTAAATTAATTGAGATAGTAACCGATACAGCGTAAAGAATCTCCCCAGAACTCACTGTGGCATAAATCTCACCTGTAAACGGAAGGGCAGCAATATAATAGCCGATAAGAAGGATGAAATTTGTAGCTGTAATGATTGTTTAATGTAAGTCTTAGAATGTAAAGGAAAGTTGTAAGTCTGGAGAAATCGGTACACACCACATTACTGCATGTGGGCTCCATAACGTGCACGCGCATAACTGTAGTTAGACAGACGATTACAAAGTAAGAGAGCTAAACGAAGAAACTGGAAGGCAAGGAAGTAGTTGTGGTCATGTGTCTTTCGTAGCAAAGAAATCAGTATGTAAATATTATTTGCCTTGCACTTGCCATGTTACAAATGAATTAATCCCCTCTGAAAGTGGCATCTAATGGGGAGTTGATGCATGGTTGGACCATTGTACGTACTCGGCCTCCAGCCCGTGCCGCAACATAGAAACATAGAAACATAGACTTTGACGGCAGATAAGGACAGCTAGGCCCATCTAGTCTGCCCATTTCCCTACCTACAGGATAGGCCGTAGGATCCTAGTTAACCAACAGCCTATATCTTCCTGCCCCCCACAAGAATTGCCTTATGTCTGTCCCATGCATTCTTGAATTCTCCCACAGTTTTAGACCCCACAACTTCCTCAGGAAGGCTGTTCCATGCATCCACTACCCTCTCTGTGAAATAATACTTCCTCACATTGCCCCTGAACCACCCTCCTTCTATCTTTAAATTGTGTCCCCTTGTTCTTGCAAGTCTCTTTTTCTGAAAGATGCTACCCTCTTGGACTTTGTTGATTCCCTTGAGGTACTTGAAAGTTTCTATCATGTCCCCCCTCTCCCTTCTTTCCTCAAGGGTATACATATTAAGCTCCTTTAGTCTCTCCTCCTTATGGCTTCTCTTGCAGACCCTGCACCATTTTAGTTGCCCTCCTCTGGACTGCCTCTATCCTGTCTATGTCCTTGCGGAGATGGGGTCTCAGAACTGGACACAGTATTCCAGATGGGGTCTCACCAACTGTCTGTACAGAGGGATAACAACTTCCTGTTTTCTGCTGCTGATGCCTCTCCTATACATCCCAGTATACCCTGGCCCTCCCTACTGCCTTCTCACATTGCTTGCTAACCTTAAGGTCATCTGATATGATTACCCCCAGGTCCCTTTCCTGTTTGTTGTTGTTACTACCTCCCCACCCATTGTGTATTCTTCCCCTGGGTTCTTGTTTCCCAGGTGCATTATTTTGCACTTTTTTGCATTGAATCCTAGCTGCCATACGTCTGACCATTCCTCCAACCTTGCCAAGTCCCTTTTCATCCTTTCCACGCCTCCTTGTGTATCAACCCTGTTGCAGATCTTTGTGTCATCTGCAAAAAGGCATACTTTTCCTTCCAGTCCCTCTGCAATGTCTGATGAAGACATTAAAAAGGACTGGACCCAATACTGAACCCTGCGGTACCCCACTAGTAACCCCCTTTCTTCAGAGTGGACTCCATTTACAATTACCTTCTGTGTCCTGTTGTCCAGCCAATGTTTTACCCAGGCTACCACCCTGGGACCCACTCCAGGCTGGTTAATTTGACTAATAATCTTTTGTGTGGGACTGTGTCAAATGCCTTGCTAAAGTCTAGGTAGGCCATGTCCACAGCCCCTCCCTGGTCTACTACTTTGGTCACCCAGTCAAAGAAATCTATTAGATTCGCCTGACATGACCTTCCCACTGTGAACCCATGCTGCCTTGGATCCTGTGCTCCACTGACCTCTAGGTACTCAACTATTCTTTCCTTCAGAAGTGACTCCATCACTTTCCCTACCACAGAGGTCAGACTGACAGGTCTGTAGTTTCCTGCCTCTGTCTTGGTCCCACTTTTGTGAAGGGGAATCACATCAGCCTTCTTCCAGTCCTCGGGTACCACACCATCCTCCCATGATTTATTAAAAAGAGTAGCCAGTGGTTTCACTAGTTCCTTCCTTAATTCTTTTAGAATTCTGAGGTGAATTCCATCAGGACCCATTGCTTTGTCCACCTTCAGTTTTAGGAGTTCTTGCAGAACCCTTTCTTCTGTGAAAGGGCTGGGATCGACCCCCCTATCAAGAGTGCTTCTGTTAATTGGATTAGGCACTTCCCCCTCCTCTTTTGTGAATACTGAGCAGAAATATTCGTTCAGTATTCCTGCTTTTTCACTGTCCCCCTCTGCCCACCCACCATTCATTCTATTCAGCCGCACTATCCCTCCTTTTGTCTTTCTACCCTCGCTGATGTACCTATAAAAGGTTTTATCCCCCTTCTTAACTGAGTTGGCTATCTTTTCCTCAGTTTGGGCCTTTGCTATTCTGACTTCCCTCCTGCTTCTTTCTGCCTTAACTGGTACAGCTCTCTGTCCTGCTCCTTCTGTGTTTCCTTATACTTCCGGAATGCTATCTTTTCTTCCTGACTTTCACAGCCACCTCTCTTGAGAACCATAGTGGCTTTTTCTTTCGTTTTGATTTGTTTATTTGCTTCACACAAAGGCTTGTTGCCTCTGTGATGGCAGTTTTGATAATTCCCATTGTTGCTCCACACCTCCTTCTAGCCTGTTTGCTAGTGTTTTCTGAGGCACTCTCCCATCTTGCCAAAGTCAGCCCTCCTAAAGTCCAGTACCCTCACTTTTGTAAGCTTGACTCTGTAGCTGAGTTTAACGTGAACCACACTGTTTGATGGTCACTTGTCCCCAGATGGCAACCCACTTCTAGATCTGAGATCCTCTCACTGCCCCGTTTGAGATACGAGGTCTAAGATTGCTCCCTCACAGTGGGTTTCAAACTAGCTGTCTAATGCCTGCCACCTGTAGGGGCGTCAAAAATGGCCCTGCTCTTGGATGTGGCTGCAGCAAATGTGCTCCAGTTAACATCTGGCATATTCAGGTCTCCATCAACAGTATCTCCCTTTCTCTGCCATTCTAAGAATGCCTTCCATCATATCCTTGTCCATTCCTTCCCCCTGACACAGGGGTCTGTACACAACCCCTGTGCGGATTGTGGTGCCCTTTCCAGTCTCCAAGGTGACCCACAGTGCCTCCTCTCCTCCCTGTTTACTCTTTTGTTCAGTTGCTTTTATCCCTTCCTTTACATAGAGAGCTACTCCTCCCCCTCTTCTCCCCTGCCTGTCTCTCCTGTAGGTTATGTACCCTGGTATGTTAACATCCCAGTCATGGTTCTCTGTGTACCATGTTTCTGTGACTGCTACGATATCCAGGCATCCCTCTTCCATTAAGCCACCTTCATCTGTGATTAGTGCTTACTTGTTGGTGCACAAGTTGGAGAGAGAGGAGCTGAGGGTTGACCTGGGGGAGGGTTGAGAAAAAAAAGTTGCACACATGCATTACTGTAAAACTTGCTTTTTAGGGGTAAAGGACCATTGAAGAATACATCTGATGTGATTAATGCAGCTAAGAAGATTGCAGAAGCTGGATCCAGGATGGACAAACTTGCACGTGCTGTGGCTGACCAGGTGCTGTTAAATTATTTAAATTGTGTTATGAATGTGAAAATGACAAACTAAAAACAAAACCTAGAGGATCTCAGAAATCAAGGTGGCACTTCTGTCTTTTTACATTGATTTCTTCTTTTCTTGTGACAAACTAGTTCCTAGAGTAGAATTAGTAGGGCTGCTTTTGTAATACACTTGCTTCTAGGACAGAAGGTGCTAGGTTTATTTTTCCAGTCCCATATTTGAAATTAGGTTTGTACTTAGTGCTACTACTGTAGTGAAGTCCTGAAGGGAGGTGCCACATTGGACTACATGCTGTCCTTCAGACAAGATACTTAGAAATAGAATTTGTCAGCAGGAAAAGACTGCTTGGCCCACCCAGTCTATCCAGATGTTCCCTGCCTAATCTTTCTCTGCAGACCCTAACTGGTCTCTGGCAACCCCCCCCCTTCCGTTTATTTACTAATATTCCCCAATGTCCTTCACATGAATGCTTGAAGCCTTCCACTGTTTTACCTTCACCACTTGTGCTGGCAGTCTGTTCCCGGCATCTACTGTATCTGCCTTTGGACCCTGCTGCCTTTTCTGGTGGCGGTGGTGTAGGTGGAAGTGAGATTGCATGGCATTATTTGAAAAGACACAGTGTTCTGTTCATCCTTTTCAGTTTGTCAATAAAATAGTTAAGTAAGCATGACAACTGATCATAGTAGTAGGGCAACATCTCAACTACATGACACGACAGAGTGTTGGTTATGCTGTGATAAACGCACACTTAGGGGTGTGGTGAGACACAAGGTCACAAGTCAAGTGCCCTTACTACCCCAAGAAGTGTGTTTATCACAGTATAGCCAACCCCCTTGAGTGTCTTATTATGCATATACATATGGGTTTTGTGTTAAAATTTATTTTAAAAATGTAAAAATACTAAAATATTGCAACATTTTTAAACAAATAGTCCCTCCACTAGTAGATGTCAAGAGAGGCATTGCTGTCTCCATTACTGTTTATGTTGTGTGCTGTGTATCTTTTTTTGTTTCCTTTTGCTATCTGCACCTGAAATGGTTTTGTTTGGCGATATTTTGTATTTTTTTTTTTTTTACTTTAATTTTGTTACTCGCTCTGCCTGCCATTTTATTTTTATCTGATAAATGGTCTGGAGTGGTGATTGAACCTTTCATGATCATTGAGCACGTTTTGCGGAGCAGGAGTCACAGTGAGAACAGCATGAGTACGGTGAGTGAGCACTGCACACCTCAGCAGTACCAGCTGGGAGGGAGACTGATATTTCTCAGTCCTGGTGAGTGAACACTGTCGTTAGGAGAGAGACTGAGACAGTGACACGGATATAGAGCGCCTGAATTACAAAAAAAAATGAATGTCTATGCTGTTCGGAGTGTCATTTGTGCTTGGTCAAGGCAGGGGCTTAGACAGAGTGGGTAGCAGAGAAATGGCTGCAGAACATTTTTATAAATGGTCAGTGACAATGTGGATTTCCCTAGTAAATAGGACACTGGCATTTGAGCTTTTTTTTCCCTTCCCCTTTTTCCTGTGCTGTACTTGAAATAAAGAGCATGGCTGGAATGGTGTCTCAGCCAGTCAGATCAGAGGACTGTCTTTACCCATTTTATAAAGGGAAGTAAAGACTCATGTTCCCTAAACTGCTGACTGGGAAGGGACCAAGAGGTCCAGATTTATATAATAGCAACTAAAAGAAAATGTTGAGAACCCAGTCTTTAAGAAATAATATTCATATCTGATTGATCCTCTGACCTCGCTCTCCCCCTCCCAGCATGCTGATTAAAAACAAATCCCACAGTGTCCATCGGCTGAGCCTCCTGATACCATTGGGCACAGACTGAGTCGGGGAAATCATTTGAGTGCTGTCTGGGAGACACCTGCAAATATGGCACATTGCCGGAATAAATACAGACTGTAACTTTTGGTTAGACTACAGCTTGTCACGTTTTTATTTTGTGCGGGAAACACATTTTTATCACCAGTACATAATTGTTTTAAATAGTTTATACAGCACCAAATATTTCCATTTCATAGATTTATAGCACCCACACCAAATGAAAAATCAGATTACTTACCATTATATTTGAAATACTGTGTATTTAATTAATCTGTGTGCACTTTTTTATCACCTAACCCTCTTAAAGGTTTGTTAATTGTTGCTCAACAGCACTAGGGAGGCTACCCAAAATGTGTAAACAGTAGATCTTACTTCGAGAGGGCTCTTGCAGTAGGTTATTATATAATAGGACTAGCGCTTGACGTGACAAGACTATGGAAAAATGTCTAGCTAGCAGTCCCTGGCGGGACCGCTTCCCACGTCAGGTGACTGGCGTCATACGACATTGGTATAAAGGGTGGTCCTGGGCCTGCCTTCCAGTTCTTTCCTGCCATTATTTCGTTGCAGCTCTCGCGGTAAAGTTCGTGCTTAGCAAAGCCCTGTTCTTTCATCGGTTTTACCGAAGTTTTGAGTATTTTTTTCTTCTCATCGTCAGGTCAGTGTCGATGTATGTTGTCCCCTACACCTTCTAAAAACAAGTGCGACTTGTGCGGCGCCCAACTGCCACACAAGGACGGCCATTCTCTCTGCCTTTTTTGCTTAGGCCCCGACCACCCGGTCGACAAGTGCCCGCATTGCCTGCACTTCAACGCGGCTACCCGCAGACGACGCCAACAGTCCCTGGAAGCCCATCTGCTAAAGAAAAAGATGTCTTCAATGGAAAAAGAATTGAAGAAGCTCAGGCAGGCGTCAACTTCTCCAGAAGGACATTGTAAAAAGCGGGACAAAGAAAGGCACCGGGAGAAGGCTTCCTCGCCCGCGACTCTGGCCGGAGTCACGGCCCAGGTAATATCCCCTCCAGGGGACCGTCCAACAGCAGCCTCCAAGGTTTTGGAGGAGGCGTCGGCCCACCCATCGGGCTCGTGTTCAGGCCTTGCGGGCGCCTCTGGGCAAAAGGAGGCCTTCGGCCCCAGTACCGCCGCAGGCTTGTGGCCTACTGGTGTGGGCACCTCCCTCAAGCTGGACGTCGGCTCCTCTGACGTCCGCCGGGAGAAGGTTGATAAGACGCCTGACCCTTCGGGGCGGTGCACGACCTCGTCCCCCTCGGACCGGGCCGCTTCTCTCCCTCGGCCTGTCTCTGATGAGGGACCCCATAAGTCAGACGCCGGCTCCTCCGGCGCCCGCTGGGAACCAGCCCCTAAGCCGCACGTCAGCTCCCCCGATGTGTGCCAGGTGACAGAACCTACGACGGACCCTCCAACCCCCATCGTACCCTGTTCTCCACAGCCTTCGCTGCCGTCCGGGGAGCCTGAGTCACCCCAGCCTGACCCCAGGGACTTTTTTCCACTGTCCCCGGGCGATGCGGGGGATATTCCACCCCCGTCAGACCCTCCTCCTAGGGAACCGGATCTGACGCCAGCCCCCCAGATGCCAGCTCCAGCGCCCGATCCCGGCCCGGCCCCACCAACGCCGGTGGGGGATATTCCCCTTCCGTCGGGCCCTACCCCCCCGGGCCTCTCAATATTGACCCGCTCGTGGGGCCTCCTTCCGGGCCGTCTGCTCCAGCAGCTCCTCTGGCACCCGGGTACCCGCCGTCTTATCCCACGCCATCATACCCGGGTCCGCAGTATCCAGCGCTGCAGTACCCGACGTCGGTTCTGCCGACGCTGCAATACCTGGCACCGGTTTCCCCGCAGCCGGGTTTTGGATACTCGCCTTATGGATACAATCCGTATACTTATCCCCCTCCTCCTCCACCTCCACTGCCCCCTTGGCCGCCGGTGGATCTGAAGGAGACTCTGGCTTCCTGGTGGGCTGAGGCCAAGGCTCAGCTCACCAAGGAAGTAGAGAGCCGCCTTATGGCGACGTGCCTCCCCGGCCCCCATACGCCCAAGACGGCACACTCCCTCACCGCCTCCGGATCCCAGAGCCCTTCCCTCTGGATCCCGAGAGGGGCAGGACACCCATCCAGGGATCCCCCCCAAGGAATCCATTCCTCCCCCTAGACGTGTAAGGGAGTCTTATTCTGCTTCTGATTCTTCTTCTTCTTCACTCTCGGATTCTCGGATTCCTCCGATGGATGCTCCGAGAGAGATGACGAGCCTCGTTCTCCGTCCAAGCCCCGGCCGAGGACCCCTTCGAAGTCTCCTCCGGAGGACCCTTCCTTTACGGAGTTGCTCAGGAAGATCCAGGAAGTACATCAATGGTGTTCTCTGGAGCCAGATCCTCAGTGGGTCAAACTCACCGAGCATCTGGACCTGCCCCTTACGGCTCCTACTTTAGTGCCACCCTGGATCGAGCCTCATGCCCACCTTGTTTCCACCATTTGGAAACAACCGCCGGCTTTAGCCCTGCTTCCTAGGAAGTCCAACAGGCTATACCAGGCTCCAGAGGGTGTAGACTTTTTGGATTCTCACCGTCGTGCAGACTCGGTCGTGATTAGCGCCGCTCACGGCCGGTCAGCACATCCCAAACATCTAAGCTCGTCTCCTCCGGATAAGGAATCTCGCCTCCTGGACCAGTATGGAAGAAAAATATACGCCTCTTCCACACTGGGTATTCGGGCCCTGAATTATGTAGCTCATATGGAGGATTACCAGAAGGCCATCCTTACCCAGGCGAAATCCAAGATTGACTCCTTACCTGACTCCGAAGTCAAGCAGGAGTTAGATGACTTAGTCCGTTCTGCTCATTCGGCCAGTCGTCACATCCTGTGGACGACATACAATGCAGTGGACACTGCCGGGCAGAGCTCCGCATTCGCCGTAAGTCTTCAGTGTCACGCCTGGCTCCGTGTGTCAGGTTTGGTCCCGGAGGTGCAGTCAGCAATCCAGGAAGCACCTTTCAGGGGTTCAGTGTTTTTCCGTGGTGATGTCAAGGACATCATCACCAACTTGCAGGAGAAGGGGATGGCTCTGAAATCTGTGGATTCCATGTACCGTCCCCATCCCACACAGTGCCGTCCTTTTTGCAGACACAGTCGGCCACAAGCGAAACCCCAAGGAAGGTGGGCCACTAAATGCCGGGCCCCCGCAGCTGCCAGGCCCCCACCGCCCAAAAAAGCAGCAGGTGCCCCAGCTGCGGTGCTGCCTCACACCACCTGACTCCTCCCCTCTCCCACCGCCTCCGGACACACCGGAGGAACCGGTAGGAGGGAGGTTCTCCCTCCACCTTCTGGGTTGGGAGAGGATAACATCGGATTCATGGATGCTTCAGATTTTAGCGGAGTGGCACTCCATAGAGTTTCTACAGAAACCACCCCGTCACCCCCCCTCTGAAGTAATCCTATGCAAGGGACCATCTTCCTTTGGTCCGGGAAAAAATATCTGCCCTTCTCGCAAAGCAGGCCATAGCACCCGTTCCCCCTCACCTTCAAGGGATGGGCTACTATTCTCATTTCTTCCTGGTCCCAAAGAAGATGGGAGATCTTAGACCCATACTCGACCTCAGCTCCTTGAACCTTTACGTGGAATACAAAAGGTTCAGGATGCTCTCCCTAAAAACCCTTCTGCCCCTTCTTTGGCTGGGTCAATGGCTTTGTGCGCTGGATATGCAGGAGGCATATCTGCACATCCCCATTCATCCCTCGCGCCATAAGTACCTCTGGTTTGCTTTCCAGGGGACCATTACCAATTCCGGGCACTCCCGTTTGGTCTTTCCTCAGCACCCCGAGTTTTTCCAAATGCCTGGCTGTGGTAGCAGCCCACCTGCGTACTATGGGAGTTCAGGTGTTCCCCTACCTGGACGACTGGCTCCTGGCGGCCTCGTCCAGGGAGGAACTCCTGCATTTTCTCTCCCTCACCCAGCAGGTTTTCACTTGCCTGGGTATTACCATCAACCATTCCACTCCCAGAGACTACAGTTTATCGGGTCTATCCTCGATATGACGGTGAGCAAGGCCTTCCTTCCTCTGGACAGGGTGGCCTCTCTTCAGTCACAGATTTCCCTGCTATCAGAATGCAGGAAGATTCCGGCGAGGTCGGTTCTCCGTCTCTTGGGGCTCATGGCGGCCACCATCCTGACAGTTCCCCGCGCTCGGCTCCACATGAGGATCTCTCAGTGGACTCTCCGCTCCCAGTGGGATCAACTTGTAAACAACTTTGATCATCTGGTTCTGATCTCCTCGCCGATGACAAGAGACTTGCAATGGTGGATGGTTCGAGAGAACCTTTTTCGGGGGGCCCCCTTCTGTCATACTTCCCCCTCCCAGACTCTGACCACAGACGCATCAGGTGAAGGTTGGGGAGCCCATCTGGGTCCTCACCGAACCCAGGGTTTATGGTCCAGATTGGAGCTAGCTCTCCACATCAATGTGCCCGAGCTTCGAGCAGTACTATATGCTCTCCAAACCCTTCACCAATACATTCTTCCCGGTCACCTAGCTGTCCAGATGGACAACATGTGCGTGGTGTGGTACATCAACAAGCAGGGAGGGACTCGATCCTACCCTCTATGCAGGGAAGCAATGAGGGTTTGGGATTGGGCAATGCTTCACAACCTTCACCTCATGGCGATCCATGTTCCAGGAGTCAACAATACCCTGGCAGACAAGCTAAGCCACTCCTCTGCTCTGCCACATGAGTGGGAGTTGGACCAAAAGGTCCTAGACGACATCTTCCAGCTTTGGGGGACTCCACAGGTAGACCTGTTCGCCTCTTCCCAAAACGCAAAACTTCCCACCTTTTGCTCGCTCGCTTCAGAGCGAGGCGCTTTCTGGAGCGACGCTTTGTCTCTAAACTGGAAGGGCAGATTCGTCTATGCTTTTCCCCCCAATTCCTCTGGTCCCTCGTGTATTGCAGAAACTAACCACACAAGGAGTGAGAATGATTCTGATCGCTCCTTTCTGGCCCAGGCAAATCTGGTTCTCTCTTCTACAACAATACTCAGAGGTTCCTCCTCTTCCTCTTCCTTTATCTCGAGGATTGCTGACCCAGGATCAAGGAACCCTGGTCCATCCGGGCCTCAAGTCTCTTCAACTTCATGCATGGCTCCTGCAGACCTAGCCCAATCTCGCTTTGGCGTCTCTCCAAAAGTGGCTGAGATTCTGGTGGAGGCTAGAAAACCCTCCACTAGGTCCACTTATTTCATGAAATGGAAGAGATTTTCTATTTGGGCCGCTTCCTGGAACGTGGAGCCTTTCTCCTGTTCAGTGGCCGTTCTGCTTGAATATTTACGTCATCTCTTCGACCTGGTTCTCAGTCATTCCTCCTTGAAAGTGCACATGGCCACTATTTCAGCTTACCATGTTCCTTTCACTGATAAAGCCTTTGCCCAATTAGAGGTTTCCAAGACTTTTCTTAGGGGGTCCTTCATCTGAGGCCCCCCGTCTGGACTCCTGCTCCCCCTTGGGACTTGAACTTTGTTCTCTAGAAACTTACCCTCCCTCCCTTCGACCCTGCGGCTTCCGCAGATCTGAAGTTTCTTTAAGTGAAGAGCGCTCTTCTTGTGAGTAGCCATTACTTCCGGCTCGAGGAATTTCGAGCTCCAGGCCCTTATGTGTAAATCCCTATTTGATTTTTCACAAAACGGAAATCGCTCAGCTACAGAATCCTAAGTTTCTGCGTAAAGTGGTAGCGGAGTCTACCTTAAATCAGTCTATAGAGTTACCTGCCTTTTTCATGCAGTACTCCAACCAAGGAGAATATTTACTCCATACCATGGATGTTCACCGGTTGCTGAGATACTACACCGATAGGACAAAGGATCTCAGAAAAACTGATCAGTTGTACGTCTCTTTTGCTCACAAAAGGGAAGGCAGTGCTGTTTCCAAGCAATGCCTGTCAAAGTGGTTGGCTCATTGCATCACTTTCTGTTATGACAAGTACAACAAGACCCTTCCGGGTCAAGTCAGAGGTCACTCCACACGTGGGGTAGCGGCCTCTGCAGCTTGCTTCAAGAATGTGTCTGCGGCAGACATATGCGCTGCTGCCACCTGGACTTCCGTCCATACCTTTATGAAACATTACAGTTTGGACATTGCCTCTCACCGTAGAGCAGGCTTCAGGCTAGCTGTTTTCAGGGCCTCCTGTCTTGAGACCTGCAAGGCTATTGCTATTTTCAGGAGTAGTTTCCTCCTCCCGGTGCCTTTTTATTTGTTCCAGACTGCTTGGGATTCAGTCCTATATGTAATTACCTACTGCAAGAGCCCTCTCGAAGTAAGATAGTACAGTTACATAAGAACTTACCGTAACAGTAGATCTTTGAGAGAGGCTCTTGCAATAAATAATCTCTTCCGCCCTCCATCCCCTAGGCTTTTCAGCTCCTTTTCCATTGAGGAAATATCTGCTTCTCTCGTCCGGGCCTTCTGGGCCTATGGCGAGGAAAAGAACTGGAAGAGGCGGGCATCCGGGACTGCCCCTTTATACCCGGCGTTGTATGTGGCGGTCACTAGCCGAAAGAAATTTTCGATAGTCCTGCCCGGCCTGCTCAGTCCTATATGTAATTACCTACTGCAAGAGCCTCTCAAAGATCTACTGTTACGGTAAGTTCTTACGTAAATGCACTTTTAAGGATCACCCACATCCTCATGGTACAAGCCATATCTTGTACAGTATGCTCTGAGAAGTAAGGTTCCCTCAGTTGTTACTGCCAATGATCTATACAATCATACATAATTTACTGTCATGTGAAAACAGTGTGTGCACTGTGCCCTCATGTACCCTTGATGTCTAGCTTCCAGACAGTATTCTCATTTTTGAGCCCTGGAAGTCTGTTCTTGATTGCACCCAGTTCCTGTTAAGGGGGCAGTATAGCACAATGGTTAAGGGCACTGAGCTGCAAATCTGGAGACCTGGGTTTGAATCCCATCAGCCCACACTTACAGTACTGTGTGACCCTGAGCAAGTCACTTAAATTCCTTGTGCTCCCAGGTTGTACCTGGAAACAAGCTCTGGCTTAGTGTGCCTTTCCTGGCTAAACAATTTAACCCTTACCCTGTTTACCACCAGGTTTCTCCATATTGGATTTAAAAATTCATTAATTAAGTAATGATGCACAACAGGGTGTATGTCATACTGTAATAGCATCGCACCTTAGGTGGTTGAAGCACAAGGCTGCAGGCCGAATGTGTTTCAACACATAAGTGATGTTATCCCAGCTTTACTCAGAAACATAAAATTTGATGGTAGATAAGGACTGCTTTGCCCACCCATTCTGCCCATTTTCCCTATCTGTGCTTTCACTGCAGACCCTACCTGATCTCCAGCTACCCCCCCCCCCCGGCTTTCATACCAAAATTCATTTGTGCCTATCCACACATGCTTGAAACACACCACTTTTATCACCCCCCCCTCCACAGGAAGGCTGTTTCAGGCATCTACCATGCTTTCAGTGAAGAAGTACTCCCTCAAATCCCTCCTAAATTCCCCCAATTCCAGCTTCATTGCATGCCCCCTTGTTCTCGTGCACCTTCTTTTCTGAAAAATACTCCCCTCCCGTACCCTTATTCTTTCTTGTGAGGTATTTATAGATCCCTACTCGAGAGGTTCCTGCAGTAGGTTACAACATGTGAGGACTCGCCCCTAGCGTCTGGACCCATACGGCAAACTTTTCAGCAATGCCTGGCCTGAGATGTCACGTGATGGACATCAGTGTGACTCTATAGTGGGCGGTCTCCTTGCCATCCTCAGTTCTTTCCCGCCGTTATCCTGTGCATGAGCCTCATTAGTTACACTTGCTCAGCTGATGTCATTTAGCCCATTTTTTACCAGTTTTTCGTTCGATTGTAGTTTCTTTTATGTCTTCTCCACCTCCTACTGCAAAGTCAAAGAAGAAGTGTGAGAAGTGCGGCGCCCAGATCCCTCATAAGGATGGTCACCTTCGATGCCTCTTTTGCTTGGGCCCAGACCACAACATTGCGGTCTGCCCGTACTGTCAGCCCTTCAATCAAGCCACTCGTAAGAGGAAACAGTATGCCCTGGAAGCCCATCTTTTGAAGTCCAGAATGGCTTCACTCGAGAAAGAGATGCAAAAGTTAAGGGACACGGCATCTTTCCCTTCTTCTGAGATGAAGAAGAAGAAGAAAAAAGGAAAAGAAAAAGAAAAACATCGGGAGACGGAGCACCTGGAGGATCGGGACTGAGGGGACTCCATCAGACCCTTGACTAGCAAGGCCGTTCCCCTTCTGCCTGTCCTTGTGGTTCTCCAGGCCGTGTCTGGGACTTCTGCAGGTACGTCTACTACCTTTCTTCCAATCTCTACCGGTAAGTCATCCACCGGCTCTTCTGGCGAACACCCGGTTGTAACCGATAAGCCATTAAGCCGAGTTCTGAGAATTCAGTTGGGGCTTGCCCAGCCTCTGCTGTAAGTCAGTCGATGGTTCTTCCCTTCTCTGCACGGTAATTCTTGTATCCGATCAGTTGTCCATCTCTGACGTCTGCCTGGACCTCGCTCACTCGTTGGGGGCTCACACTGTATCACCCGATGTCCGGTCGAGCACCACTTTGGCTGCCAGTCATCAATCCTCCCCCCCCGACCTTTCCTGGGCAGGAACCTTCCCTCCCACCTCCCCGGATGGTTCCTCCAGCCCCAGTGGTCACTTCAGGTACGTAGGAGGGAATAGGATCCCTGGAGGTGGTTCTCCCTTCACCCATCCCAGTGTCGATCTCCCAAACACTTCTAGAAGGCTTCAGGCCAGAGGCTCTAACACCAACCCCCAGAGTCTTTATCCCACTCTCTAAGCCATCGGACCCTCCATCAGGCCTTCTTCCGTCTGCTCCACCTCACCCATCATCAGAAGCTCTGACATGCATTTGGTCAGCTCCTCCATCTAGGCCCTCGTGTCCGATCTTGATGCCAGTTGTAACTCCGTTGTGCCAGACGGCATTCACTTACATGACAGCTGGCCTGACGACTATCTTCCTGACATCAGTTCCTCTGAAGTCAGGTACCCTTGTGGATCGGTTCATGTCTGGACCGTTCTGTCCACAGGTTCCAGGCTCCTTTCTGCATGGCTGACATTGGCTTATCCTCCTTCAGGCCCTTTGTCAGACTATCTACCTCATACTAGTTTTTTGGGGTACCAGTACCCAGGGTATTCCTATTACTGGGATTATCCCCATCAGCATCATTTTCATGGGCAGGGTGCACTTAGTTACCACTATCCACACGACCATGTCCCTCCTCCGCCTCCTCCTACCCCTGCGCTCCCACAGCAGGATTTTCAAACTATGATCCAATCCTGATGGAAGGAAGTAGGTCTGAGCTGGTGTCTGACCTGGGAAAATGCCTGCCGGCTCCAGTGGTTACCCCTCCCCCTTGTTCTTTGTCGCCCATCAGCTCAGTTCGTTCAATGGTGCATATTTCGGGATTCACTCCCAAGGAGGTCACTCTCCCTGATTTTGAGCCTTCTGATGATCATGAATCCTCTTTTGATGGGGAAGATTCTGCGGAGGCTTCTTCAGATGACCGTTCCTCCGCGGCTGAGGGGAAGGAGTCTCCAAAGTCCCCCCTGGGGATCCTTTGTTCACAGAATTATTGCATATTATCCAGTAGTCTAACAACTGGAATTCAGAGGAACAGAACCCTAAGAGGAAGCGTCTCACTGAGCATTTCGATCTCGAAACGGCTTCCCCTATTCCTGTCTCCCCCCCAAGACAGCCCCTCGCAGGGACCTCACCGGTACCATCTGGCAGCTGCCACATTCCATTCTGGCCGTTCCTAAGAAGGCGGACTGGATTTACAATGTTCCAGAGGGGGTTTCTTTCTTGCACTCCCATTCCAAAGCCGATTCTATTGTTATTGCTGCTGCCCATGATCGCTCGGCTACCCTGAAGCATGTGAGCACCTCCCCCCCAGACAAGGAATCTTGGCAGCTGGATCAGTATGGTAAGAAAGTTTTTTCTTCTGCTACATGCATCCTCTGCTCCCTCAATTACATAGCACATATGGTCTTGTTCCAAAAAGCGACCATAGCCAAGCTTGAGTCCCATATCCAGGCCATGAGATCTTTGGAGTTCAAGGAGAAGTTGGTCAAGGACCTGAGTCTGTCTAAAATTTCATGCTGACACGTGCTAAAAACTACATATGATTCTGTGGACGTGATAGCCCGCTCCTCCGCTAGGGCAGTGTCTCTTAGAAGATATACTTGGCTTCGCATTTGTGGCCTCTCCAATGTTGTCCAGGCTGTGATTCAGGAGGCCCCATTCAGGGGTTCGGTCCTTTTTGGAGGGGACACCAAAGATATTTTCACGGGCCTTCAGGACAGTGGACAGACACTGAGGTCCATGAGGTCTATGTACCGATCGGGATTTCAGAGAAAACAGCCCTTTCGGAGACAGACCAAAAGGCAGAGTAAACAGCCCTTCACTAAACAACAGGGCAAAAGAAAGTCCAAGGGTCCCACCTTCTCATCCCCACCTGTTTCCAAATCTCAGAGAGGGTCCAGGGGACCCCCTCCCCCTCGACCCTCTGCTTCCTGACTGGCTGCTCCTTCCCCCTCCTCTGCCTGTGGGCAAGGAGCTGGTGGGAGGAAGGTTCACCCTCCATGCTCAGGAGTGGAGGGACATGACCTCAGACGCATGGGTCCAGCAGCTCGTATCAAAAGGGCACACCTTGGAGTTTCTGGAGTTCCCTCCAGATTTCCCTTCAAGTCGCTCATCTTATTTTCTACACCAGATTCCTCTGGTCAAGGAGGAAATTTGGTCTCTAAGTCAGAAGGCGGCCATAGAGCCCGTCCCTCTGCGCCAACGGGGGAAGGGTTTTTACTCCCACTTTTTTCTGGTCCTGAAAAAGACGGGCGACCTCAGACCCATCTTAGATCTCAGCAGACTAAACCTTTATGTGGAGTACAAAATGTTTCACATGCCGACACTACAGGGCCTCCTGCCTCTTCTGCAGAAGGACCTTTGGCTTTGTGTACTAGATATGCAGGATGCTTACTTACACATTCTGACATTCCTGGACCACCGCCGCTTCCTGCATATCTGCTTCCAGGGAGAACACTTCCAGTTTACAACCCTCCCCTTTGGTCTTTCCTCGGCATCTCAGGTTTTTACCAAGTGCCTGGCGGTGGTGGCAGTGGCCTTGCACCATCGGGGGATAGCAGTATTCCCTTACCTGGACGATTGGCTTTTGATGGCCCCGTCCAGGGACAAGTCTTCTGGATGCAGTCTCGTAAACATTGGACCAATTTTCACACTGGGTATCACAGTCAACTTCCCCAAGTGGACTCTTACCCCTTCTCAGAACTTACAGTTCATTAAGGCGATCTTAGACACGGTCCAATGCAAAGCCTTCCTCTCCCCGGACAGAGCGGAGACCATTCGAGAGCAGGTCACCTTAGTGACCTCTTCCAGATACCTTTCAGCCAGAGCATGACTGCACCTCTTGGGCCTGATGGTGGCCTCCATCTCCACAGTCCAATTTGCCAGGTTGCATATGAGGATCACCCAGTGGACCTTGCGTGTCCAATGGGATCAGTGATTGGATGACTTGGACCATCCTGTTCTAGTCTCCAGTGCAGTCAGAAGGGATCATCTCTGGTGGCTAGATCCTCTGAATCTTTCCCGGGACCTTCCATGCAGAAGCTCCCCACCACTATGGACCCTCGCCACAGACACTTCCTGTCTGGGTTGGGGGGCTCACCTGGGGGACCACTCAGGGTTCGTGATCCCAGCTGGAGATGGCACTCCACATCAATATTCTGGAGATGAGGGCAGTTTTTTATGCCCTCCAGGCTTTTTAGCCAATCCTGTCAAATGGAATGCTTCTGGTCCAGATAGACAATATGTCAGTAGTCTGGTACATCAACAAGCAGGAAGACACCGGTCTTACCCCCTGTACAGGGAGGCAATGCGGTTGTGGAACTGGGCAATTCAGCACAATCTGTTCCTCACTGCCGTGCACGTTACAGGAGTCAAAACATCCTGGCAGACAGCCTCAGTCAGACCTCATCCCTCACTCATGAATGGGAACTCAGCCAGGAAGTAGCAGATTCTCTCTTTCCGAGATGGGGTCGCCCAGACCTAAATCTGTTTGTCTCCCCATTTAACTCAAAGCTCCCAGCTTTTGCTCACTTGTTCCAGAACCTGGCGATTTCTGGCACGACGTTGTTACTTTGGCCGAGGCAAATCTGGTTTCCGCTCCTGCAGAAGCTTTCAGCGGAACCCCCAGTTCCTCTTCCTCTTCCTGTCAGACATGACCTGTTGACCCAGGATCAAGGCAGACTGATGCATCCCGGGCTCAGGACCCTACATCTTCATGTGTGGCTCCTGCAGACATAATAAAGTCTCATTTCGGGGTTTCCCACAGAGTCGCTCAAGTCCAGGAAGAGGCCAGAAAACCCTCTACCAGATCGACTTATGCTATGAAATGGAAGTGTTTTTCCATTTGGGCGGCGTCTAAAGGTTGGGATACCTTTACATGCTCGACTCCACAGATTATGGAGTATCTGTTGCACCTGTCTGATTTGGGTCTGTCTTACTGCTCCGTCAAGGTTCGCTTGTCGGCCATTTCTGCCTATCATGAGTTGTTGGGGGGGGGGGGTAGTCCATTGCAGATCTCAAAAACCTTTCTGAAGGGGATTCTCCACCTGAAGCCCCCCATTTGTAACCCCTCCCCACCTTGGGATTTGAATTTTGTGTTAGAGAAGCTTACGCTTCCTCCTTTTGAACCAACGATGAGCTGTGATATGCGCTACCTCTCTTGGAAGACGCTGTTTTTGGTTGCCATTACTTCTACTCGTAGAATTTCTGAGCTTCAGGCCCTGGTGTCTAAGGAGCCTTATTTAATTTTTCATAAGGACTGGGTAGTCTTGCACACAAATCCTAAGTTTCTTCTCAAGGTGGTTTCCAAGTTCACCCTTAATCAGACAGTTGAACACCCAGTGTACTACCCTAACCACTCGAACAAAGGTGAGGCTTTTCTTAATACACTGGACGTACATAGAATTCAAAGATGCTACATCCATCAGACCAAAGCCTCCAGAAATTCTGATCGGCTTTTTGTCTCCTTTGCCCCTAGGTCCTTGGGTTCAGCTGTTTCTGAGCAGTGCTACCCAAATGGCTGGCTAACTGCATTCCCTTCTGTTCTCAGAAGTATGACAAACCTCTGCCAGGGGAGGTCAGAGGTCATTCTACCAGAGGTATGGCTGCATCCACAGCCTTTTTGAGTAATGTTTCTGCAGCAGAGATTTGTGCCGCAGCTACCTGGAGTTCAGTCCACACCTTCACGAAGCATTACAGTCTGGACATTGCCTCTAGGCGTAGGGCCGGGTTTGGCCTTGCCGTTCTGCAGGGTCTACTTTCCTGGGCCAGTCCTGTTCAGTTGCTCCTTCTCCCGTGACTCTCTCAGTCTCTTTATGAGTGACTGCTTGGGATTCAGTCCTACATGTTATGACCTACTGCAGGAACCCTCTCGAAGTAAGATAGTACAGTTACGTAAGAACTTACCGTAACAGTAGATCCCTGAGAGAGGTTCCTGCAGTAGGTCACATTTTCCCTTCCTCCTTCCCCCAATTTTTGCATTTCTTTCAGCCTTTTCTGTTCTGGGCTACAGGATTTTATCCTTTCTCCTGTCTCATCCTACTTGGATCTCTGGCGGGAGAACTGGAGGGTGGGTGTGGGGACCGCCCACTATATAGGGTCACGCTGATGTCCATCACGTGACATCTGGTGGGCAGTCCCCCACCAGGCATTGCTGGAAAAGTTTGCAGTGTGGTCCTGACGCCAGGGGGTGCAGTTCTACATGTTATGACCTACTGCAGAAACCTCTCTCGAAGATCTACTATTACGGTAAGTTCTTGCATAATTGCACTGTTTCTGTCATGTCCCCCCTTTCTCTTCTCTCTTCCAGGGTGTACATATTGAGATTCCTCAGTCTCTCCTCATAGGACTTTTGATGCAGCCCCTGCACCATTTGAGTTGCCCTCCTCTGGACAGCCTCTACCCTGTCTATGTCCTTCCTGATATGTGATTCTCAAAACTGAACACAGTACTCCAGGTGGAGTCTCCCCAACGACCTATACATTGGTAACACCAGCTCTCTCCTGGTAGTCATACCCCTCCTTATGCACCCCAGCATCCTGCTGCTCCTGCCTACTGCCTTGTCACATTGCCTTGCCACCTTGAAGTCATCCAATATGATTACCTCATAGTCCCTTAACAGTTTAGTGACTTTCAGTACCTCTCCTCCCATGCTGTACTCCGTCTCTGTGTTTCTGTGCCCTAGGGGCATGATTTTGTACTTTTTCTCTTTGAAACCCAGCTGCTATACCCTTGACCACTCCTCGAGTTTTCTCAGGTCTCGTCACCATCTCTCCACCCCCTCTGGAGTGTCTGTCCTATTGCAGATTTTGGATCCACGTCAACCCAGTGGATGCCAAAACAGCGCAGCACATAGCAGAGCGGGAATAGCAACACAGCACAGAGCAGTTCATGGCAGAGACAGCTAACACAACCCTGTCTAATGGTAAAAGCAGCACAGTGCCGGCACCCACTGGTTCCTCGTTGCCCATAGTCACAGCTTGTGCCCCATGTGTATGTGGGTATGCCATGCACGGTGTTGCCATGGCTATGTGCTGGCACCCTGCTGAGCTGCTCTGCTCCCCCTCTTCAATGGCCCCACTCCACTGCTCACCACCCAGCTCAGCACCTCCCCCCCCCTTGCTCTGGTATCCCTGCACCGCTCACCTCTCTGCCGGCTCCTCCACACTCCTGAGGCCATCGAGCATCACACTGCGAGATCCCTCATTCGGAGTTTTTGCGTTCATGCTGATGACGAGGAGCCACAGATTTTGGTGCCATCTGCAAACAGGCTGATCTTCCTCTCCAGCTCCTCTGTAGTGTCACTTATAAAGACATTAAAGATGACTGGTCCCAGTACTGAGCCTTGAGGTACCCCACAGGTCACTCTTCCCTCCCTAGAGTGAGTGCCATTTACCATCACCTTCTGTCGCCTATCCATCAATCAATTTCATACCCAGTTTACTGCCTTGGGACCCACCCCCAGATTGCCAACTTTCCTTGTGAGCCTTCTTCGTGATATGATGTAGAAGGTCTTGCTGAAGTCTAAGTAGACCATGTCCACTACCCCACCCTGATCTATTTACCTGCTCACCCAGTCAATGAAATTGATTCGTTTTTTCTGACATGACCTCCCTCCCTCCACTAGCCTTTCCTTTAAAAAGTGTCTCCATTATCTTTCCCACTACAGATGACAAACTAACCAGCCTGCAGTTGTCAGCCTTCTCCCTGCTGCCACTTTTATGAAGCAGGACTACATCTGTCCTCCTCCAGTCTGCTGGAACCACACCTGTTTCCAGTGAGTTGTCGAATGGGGATGTCAGAGTTGCAGCAGATACCTCCCTGAGCTCTCTCAGCACCCTTGAGTGTATCCCATTTGGCCCTATAGTGTTATCTACTTTCAGACTTGCACGTCCTATTAGGACTCTTTCATCTTTGAATGGATTTATGTCTAACTCCCTCCCACCAGTCAGTGTTTCTGCTGCTTTTATGTGGTCCATCCTTCTCCCCTTCCACTGTGAAGACTGAACAGAAGAATCTGTTCAGTATATCACTGCATCCCATCTATATAGCACTGCACCCCATCTGTAGAGCTTACCCAGGAAATGTTAACTGCTAAAAAGCTACTATGTCTTACCTCTTAAATGTAACTGCTGAAAAACTACTATGTGTTCTGTTCCTCGCTGTCTAGTGTAAGGTACCTGTGCTGTATGCTACTGCATGTATTATTCCATGTAATTCCCCAGGTCGCCCCTGTAAAAGGGACCTTCGGGGCCCAGCGGGCTTACCCGGTTATCAAAATGTAATTAATAAATAAATAAATAAATATCTGCTTTTTCCTGATCTTCCTCTGCACAGTCTCCCCCTGCCCTTCTCAGCCTCATAATCCCTTCCGATCCAGGCCATTCCCACCCACTAGGTTGTCTTCAAGGCATTCACACATTTAAAAAAAATCTGCCCTCCTGAAGTCCAGGACCCTCATCCTTCAGTAGTTTGCTTCTGCTGCCATCCTTATGTTAAACCACACTGTATGGTGATCTCTGGTCTCCAGGTGGCCTCCCTCCATGATGTCTGCAATACTGCTTCTGTTTGTGAGCACCAGGTCCAGTATTGCCCCATCAAACGTGGGATTACTGACTAGTTGCGTGAGAAGCATCCCCCGCAGGAAGTCTAGGATGTCCTTGTTTCTAGCTGAGGCCACAGCTGGGAGGCTCCATGCTATATCCTGTAGTTTAAAGTCCCCCACCAGCAGCAACTCCCCTTTTTCTGCTGTTATGCTGATGGCTTCTCCCGGTGCCTTATCCAGTTCCTTCCCTTGTGTTGGAGGTCTCTGTATCACCCCATTGTGAATAGTGGCTTTGGCTTCTGTCTCCAGGGTAACTCACAGTATCTCCACCCCCTCCTCTTCCCCCTGGTTCCCTTGCATTTCCATCACCTTGATACCCTCCCATACATACATATAGCATAACCCCTCCTCCCTTTCTCCCCACCCTATCCTTCCCGAACTGAGTGTAGCCTGGTAATGCCACATCCCAGTTGTGGTTCCAAATGCACCATGACTTAATAATGGCCAAAATATCCAGGTTCACCTCCGCCATGATGGCCTCTAGGTCTGGAATTTTATTCCTGGACTTCCTGCATTTGCATTTGTAGCCCTCCCACGCTGTGCTCCCACTCAGCTTGCAACCCCTCTTCCTCCCTGTGTGCTCCGCCTCCCTTTCCCCTCTGTTTCTGCAACTTTTGTTCCCATAACCCCCTTGTCCTCTTCTTCAGTGTTGTTCCCATTATCCTACTTCTTGGGGGTCTCCCCTTTCTACTGCTTCAGTGTACGGGTGAGAGGGAGCAGTTTTTGCCTCCCTGTGTCTTACCGCCACCCCCTCAGCTAGTTGAAATGTTCATCAAGTAACATGTAAACCATCCACTGAGGACTGCAGTTCTCTTCCCAGACAGATGCAGGCCATCACCTCTGTATAGGCCTATATCCCTCCAGGGTGGACCCTAGTAGTCCCCAGTGTAGCCAAACCCCTCTTCTCTGCACCACTTCTTTAACAGTGAATTGAAGCTCCTTGTATGGAGAACACCATCCTTCTCCTGTCATAGACAGACAACACTTCGGCGAAAGCCACAGTGCATGCTATTTACCTTACACCCCTTCCCAGTTCCCTGAACTCTCCCTGCTCAATCCCAGCCCCATCACTTTCTAGGTCATTAGTCCCCAGGTGACCATGACATCCAGGTCAACCCCCTATCCTGCTGCCTAGTGATTCTCAGGATCCACTGCACATCCCTGTAAGCCATGGCACCAGGTAGGCACTTTACCTCCCTCTCTCCTCCCCCTCCCTGTTCCCAAATCGACCCCCCTAACAATCAAGTCTCCCACCAGAAAATGCTTCCTCCTATGTTGCAATCCTCTACTTCCTCCCCTTAGGGCCTTTCCTATGGAGGACCCCCTCATCCTCTGTTGCCCCTACTCTGGATGCCTCTTCCCAGCAGTTTTGTCCTACCAGAACAGCGAAGGAAATTTATACTGGCACAGGCTGAGAGATTGGCCCCTGACTTGCCACTCCCTTCATCCTCCCGGAGCCGACTATGGTTCAGCTGGCTCTCCTTCTCTTAGGCAACTTGTGGGGCAATGGTAGTTGACTCAGTGGCCCCTGGATGGGGGAAGAGGTCTTCTGGATCCTTAATAGCTTGATGTGGAGACCAACGACCTCCTCCCTCAACCCAGAGTGGCGTGTGCACATGGGGCAGCACCTCAGTCTCCTGGAAAACTGCAGCTCTGCATCTATTGCACTGCACCACTGCCATAATTAACCTTATGTTTTACTATCTACTGCTAGCCACTGAGCCTTGCCCCTGTTGCCTCATTCCGGTTATTTGGCCCTTACCCACCTACACGTTCTATTAGTATTTATCTTATCACCCTACCCTGGATAGAGTGTTTCTTGCTTTCCCCTTTTTAACCCTTGATTTCCCTATTACTTGCTTTGGTATATGACACCCTGTACCCCTCTGCCTCCTATTTCCTTTTTACTTAACCTTCGCCACTTTGCCCTTCCTGAACGTTGTCTGTACCCTTATCCTAGATAGAGTGTTTTCCCTATTCCCATGTGTAGCAGATAACTGCTTGTTACTTCCCTGCAGATATTTCTTACCCCTCTTGTAGGTTCCTAAACTGTAAACAGCAATCTAATAGGTACTGTATCTACCTTATCAGAATGACAGAGCCTCCTGCATGCCTGCTGTCTCCTGCAGACAACTGTCAATGCCTAAGATGCCACAGTAGTATCCTGTTCCACTCTTGCTCTGTTTCACTCCCACTCTGGTACATAAGCATGATGGGACATGCTAGGATGGGCTAAATTTATATCCAGTCAGAGCTTCCTGATCTGCCCTGATTGACCGTCTGGAGTCACATGCTCCAGCCATCTTCCCCAACCTCCAAGATGTCTCTTGAGGTCACTTCCTTTTTCTTCCTCCTGGCCTGACCCCAGGAAACTGTAAAGCATAAGATAATCAGTGATTTGTCAGCTTTAGTAGTGTACTCGTTTTCCAGTCTGAGTTGTAGTGTAGCGCTAACCCCAGGGCCAAAAATGCGTGCTGAATCCTGGCTCTGGCTCCCTTTTTCACCAGTCGGGGCTTCCTGGTTTGCCCTAATTGACCATCTGGTGTTAGGTGCTTCAGCTGTCCTCCCTGATCTCCAAGATGTTTCCTGAGGCCACTTGCTTCCTTTCTCTTCCCCTGGCCTGACTGCTAGAAACTGATAAACAAAAGGTAGTCAGTGATTTGTCAGCTTTAGTAGTTTAGTTGGTTTCCAGTTTGAGTTGTAGCACTGTGCAGACCTCTCATCCTAAAATACACATATCCCTGAAGTGCATTATTGCTATTATACAATAGCTCATTTGAAATAATAAAAAAAGATTTAAAAAGGCATTTTTAAAATACATTTTTTTCCTAATTTTTGTGTGTGCAGGTATATCTTTAAAAAAAGGTTCTCAATTTGTGTTTTCACCACTAGGTGGTGCTGCTAAGACAGGCGGCCTGCTCCCACTCTCCCCAGAGCTGCTTATGCTGGTCTCCGACTATCCATGTTAAATTGTGTTTCTACACCCCCTCACCTGCTACCCTGCTTGCCAGCCAGCCCCACTGCTGTTTTGTGAAGCTCCAGTTCTGTCCTCAGCCACCCTCCTACTTCTATGGTAAGACAGTTTTATATTTCATAGGGAGGAAATGACCATGATCACATTCAGTAACTGAAGGGACAGCCTCGTGCTGTCCCTTTGAAATACTGCACAGTTGAACGCTGTAATGCCACACAGAGTTACGACTTCTTATTGTAAAATGAATAAAAGGATAAAATAAAAAAGAGAAATACAAAGGAAAGTGAGCAGTTTCCTGAGTATGCGGTATCAGAAACACACAACCAGACGCTGTCCTTGTCAAGAATCACTCGCTCACTTAGTCAATAGTGCTCTGAACAGAAGACTTTAAAAAAAAAAAAAAACAGAAAAACAACCACTATTGTATAAAAAATAAAAAGGTGTTTTTTTTTGTGATGTGGGTACACTATGACCTGGTGGGAGGGAGGATTTTGATTTACAGATTTGGTTGGACTAATCTGCTACTCAAAAATGTGATAAGGTCATCTGGCTGCTGGACCTTGATACAGTGCTATGATAATCTCAAACTTTATTGATGCGAAATGTATACATACTGCCAAAAAACAAACTGCAGTGCATGAGGTTTATTGTTTTGTAAAAATACCTTTCTATGCAGTCCACCCAAAATGTAGTCTCTGCATGGCCACAAACTAGCGTGGTGTGGAGCGGAGTAGAAACTTGTTCATGGCTGAGGTCCTTTTTTTGGTGCCATGGTTGGAAAAGGTGTCATTTGGAGAAATATTCATCAAAGAGTTGGGCAAGCATATTCATTTTTTGAAATGAGCGCTGCTAGTTGTTTTATTTTGTGTGTAAAAAATAAAGCTGTACTTCTGGGCATGCACATTATCGACTTCAGTATTGAGCATGCCTGAAAGTAGGCTTTAATTTTTTTACAGGGTAGGGTATGTCACAAACGCGCTCCGCAGGTCAGGCCCTCTGCTCCCACAGTGCCAAACCTCAAAGCACAATAGTGTGAACAGGAGACAAACAGGGTAACTTTCTGTCTGTTTTGGGTCCAAATTACCTACCAGCCTCGAGTCCTGGGGGTTAAATGTGAACATTTTTGCTAGCACACCCGGTTAACAGGCTCAAATATATATTCTCTTCAGGGAAATGCAATACAATCCTTCACCCAGGGGCACCCAGCCAGGTTCCCAAGTATACCCTTTCGACTCAATATGAGACCTAGGTATATTCTTACCTTTAGCAACATAGTAACACACCCTTTTCTTGAGCACTTAACAGTTGTCAGAATTATTAACACTTTTCCAGCATTCACATGCAGAAGAAACTGAGAAGGCACAGGCAGAATTTCAAGGAAAATAGTGTTTACTAAAAATCTAAATTAGATAAAATACCAAACACAGAACATATAACATAAATATTTACAGTCAGAAATAAATTGGAAATTACAGAACAAAAAAACCCCACACCTGAACACTTTAAAGTTCTAGCTGAATTATGTCTTTTAAAAGTCTCTTGTTTTCAGTCCAGAGAACAAGTGTGTCTCACTCCTCTTAGAGTCCAGAGACAAAAGCCTCTTTCCCCTCAGATGCTTGACAATTTGAAAATCCATTTCCCCACTTCCTTATGAGGTCACAGCACCCATGAGGCCACTGTCAGCCCTGTGACCACTCTGTAGTCTGAGTTTGACTATTCAGAAAGGATATTATTTTTCTGCTGGCTGGAGATCAGCAGTTACCAATTAAAAAAATATATATGACAGTCTCTTTGAAAGCAGGTTCCTTCCATGGCTCATAAACCCACATCCTGTCACCAGTTCTCTTCTTGGTGTGAAAACCAACAGGGATCAGCCAAATGCCCTCTTTCCTTCCAGGGTCATAAAATGCATACTTGGACACAGCTTCAAAAGCAGAAGCATGTTATAAGGTGTTATAAACTGTCACCCTGGAAGGAAGTCTTTAATTAGTTTTTCCACTGGCCAGTTTTATGACAGCCTGCTGATTCAGCACACTGTCACCATTGGGTCACAGAGGTCACTGTTACCACTGCCAGGCTGCTTTCTTTTCTAAGCAGACATTCACATACCATATATTTATATCACAATTTATAAATATAATAATAAGCAGGTTGCAGAGTGTCATAGGGTACTACTACATGCTAAAACTGGTAAGAACGTGCAAATATTATCATTAAAACAAATTCTCGGTGCACATGGTAAAGGTTTAACCCTTGTCTCATTTTACATCCCTCCCAAGGAGCAAGTGGAAGGTTTCAAGATGCTGCATGAATACCTCTCTGACCAGCCCCCAAACTCTGAAGTACTAGTGCTAGGGGACTGTAACATTAATTGGCTGTCTCCAGACACTGCCCCCTACAAAGACGCCATCTCTGCACTTAACCTAGAACAATTAGTCAACTTACCCACCTGCTCTAATTACCACACAGGGACCAGTACCTCAATTGATTGGTTACTAACTAACCACCCTGACAGGATCACTCGCACAGTTGTGTTCTCAGATTCTTTAAGTGATCACTCTCCTATCCTCTGCAAGTGGTCTAATAGGTCACCCAAACTCCCAGCAAATGTGTTTATGTCTGTGACTTTAAGAAAGGGACAGCTGGGTCAATTAAAAAAACATCTTAAGCAGCAGAATTGGGCTAATCTCTTTGCAGCTGTTGACGTCGATGATGCACTGAAATATTTCATTAAGATCTTTAATGATGCCTGCAATATTTATGCTCCCAAAACTAAGAGGAAAGTCAAAGGTACCCATAAGTCTTGGATCACTCCACTGCTTTTACAGCATCTCCAGGCCAGAGATAACCTATGGCATAGGGCTAAGAGTATGGGTGCACAAATCAACATCCAAAACTACAAGGCAGCCAGGAATAAATGTACCCAGGCCATCTGCTAGGCAAAAGCCTCCCATTTTTGAGACTGAATTGGAGAATTCCTGGGGTGACAGCCGTAAATTTTGAAAAAATATCAAAGCTCTTACTGGTGAACCAAATAAAAGAATACCATCCTTGCTTAACCTGATTGGGACCATCACTCAAAATGCTACGACCATTGCAAATGTTTTTAATAAAGCTTTCACGTATCTAAGCAGTGTGCTGCCCCCTGAATACAATGCCCTGTAAATGTTGACTCACATGATACTGCTATCACCCAGCTGTCTAATCAAACTCCACCATTTTACCTTAGGGTAATTTCTAAAACAGAAGCTAAAAAGTACCTTCAGCGAGTACTTGGAAAATCAAGGCACAGTGGAGACGGTCTTGACTTGAAGCTAGTCTCCCTAACCCTCGATGAAGTCTTAGCATCGCTGACAAAAATTCTCAACCTCTCCCTCATATCCGGTAAATTTCCCAAACTATGGAAAGAAGCAGTTGTAACCCCAGTCTTCAGAAGTGGAGAAGGGTCACTCCACTAAAACTACAGACCAATCTCTATTCTTCCCGCAATCTCCAAAGCTTTGGATAGGATAGTATATGATCAGCTCACAGAGTATCTTGACAAGTACCAGCTGTTGTGTCCACAGCAACATGGATTTAGAACTAGGCACAGCACTATATCCGCTCTGCTCAAGTTCACAGGTTATATTCATGATGCCTTTGTTCAAGGGCAAATGGTGGGAGCTATCTTTATTGATCTCACCAAGGTCTTCGACTCAGCCAGTCATGAACTCCTGTTAACCCAACTACCCTACCCTACCCTGAAGGTGGTTCTTAATGTAAATGATACACCCACCTCCTTTTTTTCCCCTTTCTATCACGCCAGAAAGAGTTATAGCCCGAGAGTTGTATTTCATTATCAGAGGTTCAGGGGGTGAGCCAGGTCTCAACCAATGGGAGTACATCAGGTTACGTTGTACTACCCATGCTTGTAAGGAATCGAATTTGGATTGAAGGCTGCATATATTGATGGAGGCTATTGAGATTTTGCCCGGCTTTGTGATAGTATTAGCCTTCATTGATCTAGGACCCGGGTTGGGGTGGATGTTGCCCCAAAGTAGTAACAGCAACCAAATCAGTTGACGTGCCTGCAACTTGAGTTGTTTAAGGGCATGGGAGCAGTGGCTATGAGGGGATGTCCATTTTAATTTTTTGTCCGATCGTGGGTGTGTTAAGGTGAGTGGGGGAGGAATGGGGTTGCTGGTGCCTGGGTGAGATGCTAACACTACACATTTACCCTGCTAAAGATAAGACTTGAGACAGCAGGGGCAGAAGTTGAGTTGCGGTAACTGTCCCTATAGGTTGGAGTTATGTTGTTTTTGTTTTGATAGGGGTAGGGAAAGGAGTGAAATTGAGCAATAGCATAGAAAATGCTGCAACAAATAACCAACAAGCCTGGGGCGCCATTATTTAAACTTCCTCTCATGAAAGAACAAGGTCCCTCTAGTGGCGGATCTTTATAATCTGCTAATGGGGAAACTGGACACACACACAAAAAAAATTGACAAACAACTATCACGTGACTCGTAGCAGATATATAAGTAATTGCACAGGGTGGGGGGGGGCCTGGATCCGAGGGAGTCTTTGCTGGCTGGAGAGCACGGGCGGCAGCTTTTGCAGAGCTGGATGCACTGCAGAGGAGAAGAGAGAGGGATTAGGCTGTGGAGGGAGCGCCAGGTCAGGGGCCTGCACTGGGGAAGGAGAAGGAAGGCACAAGTTAATATAGGCTGAAATCAGTGGGCAGGGGTCCAGACAAGTAGAGGAGACACAACACTGGGCGGGGGTAGGCAGGACTGAGAGAGATTTAGGAGAAATTTGTGACTGAAAGGAAAAGCACAGTCAGTATCTGGCTAGGCAAATCTTTTCACACTACACACTTAGGCAGTATCAGCAATGTAAAATAGCTCTAAACAATAACTAATAGTGGCAATGTTTGGTAAAATAACTCTACACAGTAACTAAACACTTGGCTAGGAAGTAAAAGAATAATATATTTCTTTTTAACCTAGAGAAGGAGTGGTACAGAGGAATTTAAAATGCACAGTACAGACCTAATAGGCAGTTACAGGAGTAAGTGGATGATAAGCAAACGAGGAAAATGCAATAAAGTAAAACCTTACAATCACACAAACACCAGGGAAGGAGACAGACAAATAGGGGATTATAAGGGAGAGGGAAAACAGGAGCAGAGGGAGGGAATAAATCTCAACTGATACCTGAGACAGTCAGGGGAGGCAGTGACGTGGAGGGATGAGGGAAGATTTTATTTATTTATTTAAAAGTTGTTAACCAGGAAAGGCACCATGAGCCAGAGCTCATTTCCAGGAGCGACCGGGGAAGTTACAGGAGGAAAAATCAATATGTCAGATGTGCAGTCATGTATACACTAGGAACTATGTACAGTTATAAATAAATGTGGAAACTATGTACAGATAGATACAAAATGTGAAGCATTTACATATACAGTAACTACAATAAAGAGGCAGCTAATTTTAGAGCAGTTTTGACCTAAAAATGGAATGGAGATTTAGGTCTGTTGTGGGCATTGGTGGGCTAGGAGGGGGAACAGTAGCAGGAGGAGAGCGGGGTTGGTATGAGTAAGCACTTAATGACGGGGAAGGAGGGTGCAAGACTGGTTAGGAGGGGAAGGTTATTCCATAGGGAGGGAAACTTACAGGAGAAAGAGACTTTACCGGCTGAGGTCCAGATACATGGGAGAGAAAAGGTGCGGGCACAGCTAGACCGGGAGTTATAGGGTGAGGGAGATGTGGGAAAGAGGAAGGAGGCAAGGTATGTAGGAAGAGACCCAAACCAATACTTGGCTATGAAGGTAGAGCAGTGAGAGGAACGCCTCTGTGCAAGCGACGAGAGAGAGGGTGGAGTAGAAGGTACAGTGGTGAGTTAGCAATGGGGAGTTAGAAGTAAACTGACAAAAAGCATGGAAAAGGACATCCAGTTTGTCAAGAGAGGTGGCTGGTGCAGCACTGAAAACTATGTCTGCATAGTCAAAGGCAGGGATGATCCATTTGACTAACAGATCCCGTCTTTTGGAGAGGGAGAGGCTGGCCTTGTGCCAGTAGAGTAACCCAAGTTTAGGGCGCAGTTTGGTGTGGAGCGCACTGAAATGGGAGAAGAAATCCAGGGAGGGGTCTCGTCAGACACCAAGGTACGTATAAGTGGTGACATTGTCGAGAGAGGTGTCCACCGCTGAGGAGAAAATAGGTAGTGAGGGAAGTTTGGCAAGTTTTTGTTTGGAGCCAAAGGTCATGGCAACTGTTTTCTTGGATTTAGCCTGAGGCACTTGGCATCAAACCAAGCTGTGACTGCTGAGAGGTTGTTTTGAAGGGGGGATTGGATGGCTTGTGTGGAAGGTCCAGATAGGAAAAGGACAGTGTAATCCACATGCATGTGGATATTGGAGTGGGTGCATACTGAGGGAAGGGCGTTGACGAAGAGAGACAAAAGAACTGGCCCAAGAATAGAGCCCTGGGGTACACCGGTTGGATGGGGAAGTTTAGGGATGACACATTGTTGATAGAGACTGATTGGGAACGGCCAGATAAATAGGATTTGAACCACACCACTGAGGCAGGGGACAGGCCAGTAGAGCATAATTTAGAAAGTAGAAGGGGGTGGGAGACCGAGTCAAAGGCCTTGGCTAGGTCAGTGAATATGGCAGAGGTGATATAGCCAATGTCCATGGCAGTGTGGATGGCACTGGTGAAGTGGCAGAGGGAGGAGGTGGTGGAATGGGCTTTTCTGAAGCCAGACTGGAAAGGGGAGAGGGTATTTGAAGTGCATAGGAAATTGCTGAGATGGTGGAGGATAAGAGATTCTTAGACTTTGGCAAGGGCTGGCAGGAGGGAGATAGGGCGGTAGTTCCCAGGGAAGGTTGGATCACCATCTTTGAACAGAGGGAGAACTTTGGCAAGCTTCTAAGCTGTAGGTACTGTGGCAGTGGAGAGCGAGAGGTTTAGGATGTGGATTAAAGGGGTAATTATTGAAGGGGAAAAGATTTTGAGGAGCCTGGGATGCAATCTATCTGGGCTAGACTTAGAGGGATTTAGGGAGGTAAGGGCCCTCAGAACCTCAGAGGGTAGGATTGGAGCTAGTTTGAACCCTGATGGTTGCGGGGGAGATAGAGGGGAGGAGGGAAGGGAGGGTGAAGTCCCAGGTGGAGCAGCACTGGAGGTAAAATGGTTGTTGAGGGCTGCAGTGACAAGGTAGGGGTCAGAGATAAGTGAGCCATCAATCTGGATAGGGGAGAGACAGATTGGTGGTGCAGGTGCGAATGAAGATCCTGCCAGAAGGAGGAAGGGGTACTGTTTGAGGGGTGCAGATGGAATTTAAAGAAATCAGATTTGGCTCACGGATGCTTTGGGTACAGCTGTTGCGAAGAGTATGAAAGGAGTTGGTTACAAAGTGATGGAAGACAATAGATGGATTCTGATTGCCCAGCAGAGGAGTGGGGATGTGGGATGGCAAAAGCGTGATGATCCCTGGAGTCGAGGGAGCAGGAGGCAGCAAGGATGAGGGAAAGTAGTGAAGAGAGGTAGGAGGGAAGGGACCCAAGCCAATATTTAGATATGAAGGAAGCACAGTGAATCTCAGGATGTGAAGGTAGAGGGAGAATGGATAAGGATGAGTGACGTGGGCAATGATGAGTCTGAGAGGGGGAGTTGGCAGCAAAGCGGAGGACAGAGTTACAAAGGATATCCAGTCTGGCCAGGGAGGTGGAGGGGGCAGTGCCGTAGCCCACGTCCACATAGTCAAAAACTGGGAGCACCATTTTGGGGACAAGCTTTCATCAGATCTGTGGAGATGGACAATCTTTTTGCAGCATAAGGTAAATATCCTCAAGTAGCTGCTTGCAATGCTAATGGAGATAAAAGCTGGTGCTGTAGAGGGCAGTCAGCCCAGATTAACAAGAGTCACAAATAACAGCACTAGAGCAGCAAAGAAAATGTCACAAGTAAATAGCTTGCAAAATGCAGTGTAATGAAGTTGCTAGGGCCAAGTGCCAATGGAGGCAGTATAGCACAGTGGTTTAAGGTTCTGAGTTGCAAACCAGGAGACCTGGGTTTGAATGCCACAGCCCCAACTTGCATACTGTGTGACCCTGAGCAAGTCACTTAACATTCCATGTGCTTCCAGGTCACACCTGTAAACAAGCTTCAGCTTAGTGTCTCTCTCCTGGTTAAAAAAAAAAACAAAACACTTTCCCAGCTCTTTGGCAATGAATCCTCCCTAAGGGGGTATAGCCAACAGACAGAACAGCTCTACACATATACAGATTCAAAAAAGCATTTGTCAATGTCGAATGTTTGCGTGCTGGCATTAGCAGTGGAAGTGCAGAAGTTAGACAGATGCAGTATAGGAATGGCAGTGATGTACTGAACTGACACCAACTCCACCCCCACCTTGCAGAGATGGACAGGCATTGGGGTGTGCCTTTGGGTCATCACCCATAATGGTCACGACATTTCACCTCACCCCTACCCTGCAGACACTGACAAGTGCAGACCCTCCAACATTTCCTAGATCAAAATAGGTGCACTTCAGTGTGTAAGATCCCCCAGTTTCCAATGAGTTTATTTCAGGGGCAATTCAACATTTTAAAATACTGGATGAAACATTACAGCTAGGAATTAAAGGAAAATTTATTTTTTATTTAACATCTTAACCTAGGGTAGTATGAATTTAGCTTAAAATGTGAAGGAATTTACAGCACATTCTCTGTGTAGACAGCACCACCTCAGAGAAGATTGGCTAAGGGACAGGGCAACTGTGTGTAATTTGTTATGTTCTTACTGTTCCCCCATGGTCAGCTGGACGCAGACTAATGTAGCTAGTGCACTGCAGTGCATTTCTTCTTGTTATTACAGCACCGGCCCTTCAGTGACAGAACAACCCCCTGGCTGCCCTTCAGTGACAGAACAACCCCCCTGGCTGCCCTTTAGCAAACCATCCTGCCTGGCAGAAGTTAGAACAAGAACCCCCTCAGCCCTGAAAACATGGCAGAAGAACCCCCCGGCCCCAAGTGTCAACCCAGCCGCCCAGCAGAGCATCAGCAATCAGCATCACTTGACACTACTCAACCCAGCCCACGGCAGAATAATTTCTCACACCCTGCTGACGGTGACCCCGTCCCCCCTGTCACCTGCAGACAGATGAATCCATTGGTAGAGATGTTGTTTAGTGGGTTGACAGTCACTCCACTCTTCTGCTTCCCCAGCGATGAAGATGCTCAGCTCGCTGCTGCTCTGAAGACTGACAGCGCCAGACTGGTGACCCGACTGGCGGTTCAAGCGGTTTTAATTATTAAATATAAATTTGTGACGGGGCACAATCGCTCCATTCTGGCTCCGCTCTAGCACTTCCTGCGACTGTCACTCGGGCTGGCTTAGACCTGGATCTCCTCAGAACTGGCACTAGGTCCTGCGGCTGAGCTCCCGGTCACCAGTAGAGTGTCAGCCAGGGTAGGGAAAGTCAAAGGGCAAGGCTGCACCACAGTGCAAATAGCACTGACAGCTGCAGTGTTTCTGGGGGTCAGCAAGCTGAGCATTGAGCAGCCCTCTGCCTGCAGCACCACAGGGAATAATTCTGGTGGTTATCATGGGGACACCGGGATGCTCCCCGCCTTGGACTATGTCGACTGAGCAAAAAAGTCAAGATTTTGAGAAATAAAAATGTTTCTGGGACGGGGTGGCAAATTGATTTTACAGTGATGATCGAGGCAGGATCCGTACCACTGTCAAAAATTCGGTATTGTACCGGCAAAAACGGTACAGTTGGAGGGTCTGCAAGTGTCAAGGTGTACCTTGGGGTGTTTGAGCTTTACACTCACCTCATTCTGTAAGGAAATATGCTGAAATGGGTGTAGTATAGGAGAATGGTGTGAACTCTGGGGCCAAAGAGTCTAAGGTGCACCTTGATGCCTATCACTGGCTGCAGGGCTGGGGGTGGAATGGCATGAGCGTTACTGTCGACAGTCCCAAATTACACCCCTGATGCCTGTCCTTCCCTACAGGGTAGAGCGTTAATGGTCAGAAACCCTAAGGCCCTGAGCATGTCTTGGTATTTTTACTCTAAGTTTTCAACATGGGCTTTTGGTGACCCCCATCGCATGAACAGTGACACTATCAGTTTGTTAGCCAAAAGGTGATTTGGCACAGTGACTGCGCCATTAACGCCACAGGTGCGAAAACACATTTCCAACATGATGTGAAAAATGACAGCTGTACTGTTCAAGAGGAGGTGTAAAAAAATGGTAATGTTGAAAATCTGGAGCAAAAATATAAAACAACTGGTGAAGTCACGAGTTTGCATAGAAACTGTGCAACGCACACACGTAATGCAATTATTTATTTATTTTTTCACCAGATTTTCAATATAGGCATTTTGAGACCTCCACTCATGAACAGTGTTACTGTGATTTTCTTAATCTGTCCTGAACACTGATTTCCCACAGCGACTGCGCTATTCTGCGCTGGAAGTGCGAAAACACATTTCGGCCAGAATGTGAAACATGACAGCTGTACTGTTCATGAGAATGTGTGGGAAAATGCCAATAGTGAAAATATTACAAATTTGTGAAGTTACAAGGGTGCGTAGAAACTGCGCAGTGCACGCTCGTAACACAGTTATTTTATGGACTTTTGTGACCAAATTTTCAACATAGGCATTTGGGACCTCTGCTCATGAACAGTGTCACTGTGATTTTCTTACTTTGTCCCGAACACTGATTTCCCACAGTGACCGTGCTATTTTGCGCCTAAAGTTGAAAACACATTTCGCCAGGATGTGAAAAATGACAGCTGTACTCTTCATAAGGAGGTGAGAAAAAATGGCAATGTTGAAAATCTGGAGTGAAAATATTACAAATAGAAATTTGCGAAAAGTGGAACGGTGTAACGACGGCCAGAATATTAGTCATTTTTAAGAATTTTTCACCAAATTTGCAACTTAGGCTTTTGAGATCCCACCTCATGAACAGTGACACTGTCGTTTTTAATCGGTCCTGAAAGGTGATTCCGCGCAGTGACCGCAAAATCATCTTTTGGGACCAAATAACCAAATGACAGTCACTGAATTCATGAGATGGGGTCCCAAGAACCCCATGTTGAAAATGTGGTGAAAAAATTCAAAAAAATTACCGAGATATGCACTACAGTTGAAAAAAAAAACTATTTATGCCATTTTACAGCTTACCGGCATTTCTTCAGTTTGTGGTCGGCTTTGAAGAGTGCAGACGTGTTCCCGCTCCACCGAAGATCGTCATGCTACCCTCCAGAGGTAAGTATGGGGTGAAGGGGGAGTGGGGAGGTGGGGTACGCAGAGGGTGGGCGCGGGTTGAGGAAGGGGGGCAAGAGAGTCAACAAGGGACCGTTCTCTTTTGTTACTTTTTTTTTAAATTATTTTACATGGACAACGTGGGACTTTTGCCACGCTTGGGGTGGGCTCCCAGCGTGACACCTGGAAGTTTTAGGGGGCAGTGGAGCCAGTGGGGATTGGGTACCCCGCTGGCCATACAGTGTGGGGGACACATGAGTACACTGGACTCCCGCCACGTTGGGTGGGCTCCAGCATGGCAGCTGGAAGTTTTTTTGGGGAGGGGCACTGGAGCCGATGGGGATTGGGCACCCCTGTCAGACATACAGTGTGCTGGTGGGGAGTGTGTATGAGCTGAGGGGGATTGGGCACCCCCTCGGCACACAACAAAGGGGGGGGGGCATGTGCATACAACCACTGCTACAATCAGCGGTGGTGACGTGAAGGCAATTTGCATACTGCTGACGGCAGGGCAGTATGCAAATTGCCTACACGTTACCACCGCTGATTGTAGTGGTCATTTGCTTTCAACTGTATGCCACTGCAATCTGAACTGCTGTCATAGACAGCTGGGACATTCATCGGTGCGGTGAGGCCGTGCCTGCAGAAACGCTGAGGGCATTGGAAGCAGGGGTGCCACACCTACGAAAACTCGTATGGTGACACTATGTTTTTTGCACATGTGTGCAAGCAAACATAAAAATGACATCACAAGTCATGTGCTTAAATCTAAAAAAAGAAACTAGCCAATGATTTTCAAAATACAAAAATAAATTCTCAAAGTCTGTTTTAAGTTCAAAGCATCAATCACTATTTAAATCATTATTTAAACAATAATGTTACTTTCCTTTTATAGATCAGCATAAGCAATGAACTTTGGAAAAGAATATAGAAGTCAGTTACAGCATATAACAAAAGAAACAAAGAAAGAAAAAAGCCATATCCAGAAATTTTATCACCCCCATCAGATTCAAATCCCACCTGGGCCACTTCTTCGGGGATCTACATAACAACTGCTGGTAGCCATAGGGTATGATAGGTAGAGGTGTTTCCTATAAGGAAAAAAGGAAAAAGACATAAGACGAAAGATAATTATCACATTTCATTTTTAAACTTTTTTAGCCAAAATCTAATAATAGATAACTTCAAATATTAATTTTTAACTTCACATATTATTTTTTACATTTCAAAATGAAATACCTAATTCTAGTGTCTACACCAACAAGTACAAAAGGATACTAAGGGCCATATACAGGCATCATTCCTGTATCAAATTATCGCTTTTTGAGAAATGGCTTCAGGTCCCATTGGTCATTATGACCATTCAGCTTAACACTCACCAGTCTGTAGGTCCACTCACTTTCTTTCTGAAGGAGACAGTCTACCCTATCACTTCCAAATTTCATTGGGGGCACCCACTCTGTTCCCATGAACCTGAGTCCCCCTGGGTTGGCAACATGACACTAGGGAAAATAGGCCCCTACAGAAGTGTCCAATTTTTTGTTTAAAATATTCCTGACATGCTCCTGTATGCATGTCTTCAACAGTCTAGCGGTGCGACCTATGTATAACATGTTACAAGTGCACGACTGGACATACACCACAAATGCTGTACTGCATGTAATGAATTCTTTTATTTCAAATTTGAAGTCAGTCTTAGCTGGATGCACAAAAGTTCTCCTCTGGTTGCAGTAGCAATAAATGTTGCAACTGTGGCATTTGTGTACCTCCACAGTACAAGACAAACAGCTTAGGGGGGAGCTTGGCATGGACGGCATCAGTGTGGGCAGAGAACTCAAGTTTGCTGTCTAGCAACACACCTGAGTACTTGAAGGAATGAGCCACTTTTAGAGGGGAGCCATCCAAGGTGGAGAAGATGGCCATGGTTGAAAGTCTGGCCAGTTTCTGGCTGGTGCCAAAGGTCATGGACATATTTTTTTGTGTGTGTGTTCACCAGGATATGATTAGATTGGAACCAGCACAGGACGTTGTGGAAGTCTTGCTGTAGCAGACCTTCCATGGTTGCAGTGGAGGGACCAGAGATGTAGAGGACTGTGTTATCTGCATACATGTGAATATGCAAGTTGGCACAGGCCAAGGGAAGGCCATTTAGGAAAATGGAGGAACCCAGGATGGAGCCCCATGGGACCACAGGCTGGCTGGGAAGAGGAGGTAACAGGGTGCTACCAACCTATACCAGTTGTAGATAGCCTGTGAGAAAAGTATAGAACCAGTCAACAGCGTGAGCTGAGATGCCAGCAGATTTTAGCTTATCCAGGAGAAGAGGGTGGGACACCAAGTAGAAGGCCTTGTACCAGATCGATGAAGGTGACAACCATGATGTGCCCCGGATCCATCCCTGAAAAGATAAAATCAGCTGCATGCAGCAGGGAAGAGATGGGGGGAGTGAAGCTTATAGAAGTCAAACTAGAATGGTGAGAGCAAATCAGAGAATCTGGGGGTGACGAGCTTCTCTTGCAGTTCAGCAAGGGAGGGGAGGAGGGAGATTGGATGGAAGTTACTGGGGGTGGAAGGGTCTCCCCCTTTGTGGAGTGGAAGAACTGTGGCCATCTTCAGGAAAGAACTTGAAAGAGTGGTGGCAAAAGGGAAAGTGGTGCTGGTGGTGGGTGATCTGAACCTGCCAGACATTGATTGGGATGTTCCTGTGGCCGGGAGCACCAGAAGTCTGACATTGCTGAACACCTTCCAGGACTGTCTGCTGGTACAGCTAGTTAAGGAACACACCAGGCAGACTGAAATTCTTGATGTGGTACCCACCAACTTGGAGGTGATTGGAGCTGTGAGAATAAGAGAACCAGTGGGGAACAGCGATCATAACGCCATTTGGTTTGAACTTGCTCTTGGGTCTGGAAAATCCCAATCAAGAGCTGAAGTCCTTAATTTCAGAAGAGCGAACTTCAACAGGCTGAGGTCAGGCAGAAGTTAGTTGGGGTGGACAGCATGGGGAGGTGGGAGAGTGAGGGGGGGGCAATTAAGGGAGTCATTCTTGAGGCATCTACTTTATGCATGGGAACAGCTACCAGAGCAAGTTCAACAGACCATTATAGTTCTTAGCAAGAGTCCAGGAAGTGGTGAGGAAAAAGGAAAAGACCTTCTACAAGTATAAAGAAAACCAGGGGGAAGAAGAATGATGAGAATACATACTCAAAAATAGGAAGGCAAAGAGGGCAGTTAGGGAGGTAAAAGCAGACACAGAGCTGTGTGTTACAGAGGGGGTCAAGAACGGAGAAAAACAGATCTGACTTCGAGGTGGAGCTCTTGCAGCAGGTATTACCATTAGGACTAATGCTGCCAGGTGTTAGGACCCCACGGAAAAATCTTGTAGCTAGTAGTCTGAGGCGGGGGACTGCCAACCGACATCGGCTCTGCCCGACATCATATGTGGTATAAAGGGGGCAGTTCCCCGGCACCATCTCAGTTCTTTTCCCGCTGTTGACCCGCTTAGTTCGGCTCCATGGGTGCCTTTCATCGCAGTCCACCGTGCTTTTTGCCATTTTCCAGTATTTCAAAGTTGTTTTCAAAGATTCATCTTCTTGCATGTCGTCGCCCTCTCCACTGCGGCGCAATTCTAAGTGTGCGTGCAGGAAGCAGTTACCAGTTAAGGACGGCCACGCGGCCCTGCCTCATCTGTCTAGGCCCCAACCATCGGTCTGCCGACTGCCTGCATTGCCAGATGTTTAACCAGAAGACCAGGACTCAGAGAGCCAATGCCCTTAAGGCCTATATCCTTGAACAGAAGGTGGTGACTTTGCAGCGGACTTCAGAGCACAGCCCTTCTTCTCCTGCCAAGGACTCCCCGCCCAGAGAGAGAACTTCGGGAGGGAAGCACCATCACCAGAGAGAGAAAGATAGAGCCAGGTCTGAGTCCCGCCCAAAGTCGCCTTCCAGGGTGCCTTCTTCTTCAACCTCCGGCGGGAGGTCGGGTTCTGTCCCTCTTAAGGTAACTGGGACATCTTCGAAGTTAGCACCCTCCTCTTCCCAGGGCAAACACTGACCCCATAAAGCTTCCACTGAGTCGACCCAGGAAGGCCTAAGGATTCCGGCCATAAGGCCGGGGGGTCGTACAGAAAGTTAAAACGTATGGATGACTCGGATAGGCGTCAGGAGACTGTCCACCATTGGGCACCTCCTCCTCCTCCAGCCAAGGAGCACCCACCTGCTACTGACACGCAGCCGCCAAGCTGGTCTCCCTCCCTGACTCGTGCCCCGATGCCTGATCGGAGGCCATCGCTGGATTAGATTCTGACACCCGCCCCACCTTCAGAGGATCAGTCGCCCAGTGGGGCCCCCTGCTACTCCAGATGCCGGGTCCCCCAGGGACATGGACGTCAAGCAGCCAGATAAAGATAAAAGAGAGATCCCCGACCAGATGCCAGACCCACAGGATCCGCAGACACCCAGTCCGGTGAACCCAATGCCCACCCCAGCTGTCATCCCTGTGGTGGACATCAGCTCGCTCTTTTCCACTTGGTGAATACAGTCAAAGGGGGCCTACTATACAGACCCTCTGACCCACCTCCTAGGAGAATTCCCATGGGGCCCCCTCCAACTCCTGTCAAACCAGTTGGAGATCACCAACCACGTCCGGATCCAAAAGGCAAACACAGGAGAAGGTACCCTTCCCCAGTTCCCTCCTCCAGCGGATGACCGTCCTCTCCGGATGATGGTGCAGCAAGCCCCTCCTCCTCAGAATCTTCAGATGAGGAAAAATGTATTCCGCCTTCTCCAGGTCCCAGGGACCCACCCAGATCGTCCCCTGGACAACCCATCATTCCTAGACATTGTGCGACACATTCAGTCTATTTATGAATGGGACTCATAGGAGCTAGACCCAGAGCGAAGATGACTGGCTAAGTTTTTGGTATCCAAAGAGCCAAAACCTCTGGTTATCCCACCTCTGGTGGAACCATTCCACGATGTCACCAGGCTTACGTGGCAGAAACCATCGTCGACCTCAGCCATTCCCTGGAAGGTGGACAGACTCTATAAACCCCGCCAAGGCGGAACCCTTTTTGGGGGAACATCTCAAGGCAGATTCACTGGTGCTTATGGCTGCTCATGATTGTGTTAGCCAGCCCAAGCACCTGAGCTCTCAGCCCCCTGATCCGGAGTCCAAGAAATTGGATCACTGGGGCAGAAAAGTATTTTCTTCAGCTACCGGCTCCATCCGTTCTCTGAATTTTGTTGCCTATATGGTTTTGTACCAGCAATCTCTGTGGGAGACAACAATGGAGTTGGTCAATACCCTGCCAGACTCTGACAGTAAAAACGAGATTCTTGCTTATGTCCATTCCAGAACAGACGTGGAAAAGCATGTCCTCCATTGCTCATACGACTCAGTGGACACGAAACATAGAGACATAGAATCTGATGGCAGATAAGGACCTCTTGGCCCACCTTGTTTGCCCATTTCCCTACCTAACGGATAAGCTGCAGATCCTAGTTAACAAACAGCCTACTTCCTCCTATCCCCCACTAGAATTGCCTTATGTCTGTCCCATGCATTTTTGAATTCCCCCACTGTTTTTGACTCTACGACCTTCTCAGAAAGGCTGTTCCATGCATCTAGAACCCTCTCTGTGAAGAAATACCTCCTCACATTACCTCTGAGCTTTCCCCACTCTAACTTCATGGTTTCCCATGCAGCTGCAATGGGAATTTGTCTGAGGAGGCATTCCTGGCTCAGGGTGTCGGGTTTTCACCCAGACCTTCAAGGGTCTATACTGGATGCCCCCTTCCAGAATCCTGTATTGTTTGGCCAGGAGATGAAGTCTCTGGTGAAGAATCTGCAGGACTCAGGCAAGGCCATTGCCAGCATCACAGGATGTACAAGTCGGCGCCTCAAAGTCCCTGTCGTCGTCCCTTTTGGAAAGGTCAGGGACAAGGGGGCAAGTAACCTCAAGGAAAAGGGTTCAAGAGGCACGGCTACCCTGTCCCTCAAAGTGCCCAAGGCCCCAAACTGCCAAAAGCTCCAAGGGCACTGGGCCCAAACACCTCCTCTAGAACCTGACTCACTGCAAACCTCTCCTCTTTCTCAGGTTATGCAGAATGAGATGGTAGGAGGGAGATTTTCCCTTTACCTCACAGAATGGTCCAGTATCATCTTGGACCAGTGGATGCTGGAAACCGTTCACAGAGGTTATGCATACCCCCGGACAATCCACCCCCCTTCTCATTGTCCACCTGCCCATGCCAAGCTTCTGGCAGACGAGATTTAGTCCCTCCTCCAGAGGAAGGCCATTCAGCCGGTTCCCCAGGCCCAATGGTGCATGGGCTTCTACTCCTGTTTCTTCCTGGTTCCAAAGAAAACGGGAGACTTTTGTCCTATTCTGGATCTCAGCCAGCTCAGTCTGTCTGTCAAGTACCAGAAACTCTGGATGGTGACATTGGCAAGCCTGCTACCCCTCCTCCATCAAGGAGACTGGTTATGCTCCCTCGATATGCAGGACACCTACATGCATATCAAAGTCCTGCATTCCCACAGGAAGTTTCTACGCTTCAGGTTTCAGAGCCAGTGTAACCCCTAGGTGGCACTATCCTAAGGGCTACTACCCCTGCCTGCGCGGAAAGTAGCAGGTTAAGGGGCCTGAGTTCTGAAACGGGTGCCTCCACTCGGAGGTCAGGGTTGGTAGTGGTCAAACTAACCTGGGCACAGCCCTCCGGGACACTGTAACCCCCCTCTTTCCCTTCTAGTGGCCTGTGCAATATACGATAATCACTTTCACAGTACCCCTTGTACACCATACCAGTACCCACACTGTTTGCACTTACCACCAGGGCTGGTTCTTCTGGCTCGACCCTGGGGACCCCCTGTAAAACAAGGTTATGCACAGTAAATAGCAGCAGTACAGTACTCTTGGCACAAACTGGAACCACAGTCAGGTTAAATGCAGCAAAAAAGTCAGATCTGATTTATTCAGGAGACTTGAACAAGGAAAGGGCGTAATCAGGTGGATTGGCTTAAAGGTTCTATTAATCAAATAGTTATGCATGTGCTTTAAGTCCCCACATAGTCACACGCTCTGGGTACCCAGGTAGGAAAATGGTGGGCTAGCCAGGAATGTTGCAGCTGGTTGGGGCCCTGTGATGGAAGAAAGCAACATGCACAGCACAGACTACTTGTAATCCTGAGCCAGAGGGCTCAGTTTGTGAAAGAAAAAGCAACACGACAATCAGATGACAACACTTTAGATTTAGCTGTTGTTGCAGGGAGCTATCCTGATGTTTACTCACAATACCCAATACTGGACACAGGCAGGACCAAATCGAGACTGCAGGTTGTTGAGCTGGAGTGCCCGGAGAAGTGGGACCCACACGAATCACCGAGGCGTCGTTCCTGTTCAAGTGTTGAGCAGGGGGCTGATCCCCAGGCAGGTCTCTGGTCGATGGCTTTCTCTGTGTAGCAGGTAGTCAGGCTGGGCCAGTATGGCAAGGTCCAGGCCCAGTGGAGATGATTTTGGATTCAGTCCGTGGGGCTGGATGCGGCTTCCAGCAAGCAGATTACAGTCCAAACCACAGTGGGGAACCAAATCATGACCCACTAGCAGCACACAGGACATTTACATGTAAGGAAATTCTAATGAAGCTTCCAGCAAGCGGAATACAATTGAAACCACAGTGGGGAATGAAATCACGACCCACTATAAGCACACAACACATTCACATGTAAGGAAATTCCACTGTACCAGGCAAAAGGCCATCCGGTTGCAATTACAGAGTCTCTGCACAGTCCGGGAGTTCAGAGGTGACTGGAAGTCCAGACAGGCTAATCGCATTCAGCAAATCTTCGGTCTTCTTCAGGTAGGGCCTGGTCACAATTCAGTGGCTTACTTCGCTCTCCAAGTTCGGATTCAGTCAGAAAAAGGCACAGGTTCCCTCTCAGGGACAGCAGGCAGGCATGCAGGCCAAAATTCAGGCCTTTCCACAGTTCTCCCATGTGAATCCACTATGGATTGCTGCTTGAACTACCTCGAGCTGTTACTTCTTCACTTCCCAACTTAGATCTAATTGATAGTGCAAGCAGTTTGGGACTTTTCCCAAGATCCAAAAGGTTCGGTTGGCTGATCTGTGTGTGAATCACAACAAGGGCTCCCCCTCCAGGTTCTTTTAGACACAAAAAGCCCAAAACTACAGTTCCTACAAGTTTTGACCCCACCAAGACCCTATAGGTAGGCTCCATCTTAGAGTCCCAAATATACTGATTGGCCCATTTCAACAGTCCAGGACCAAGATGATGGAAACAAACAGAACTGTCCATGCTGCAAATAAGGCAGGTTAGAACAAACTGCAATATTATTAGTACTCTAACAAATGATCAGCAAACAAGCACATCTTCTAACAGAGCTCCCTTTTAGATTAATTATGACTACAATCCAGGCAGCTCTTAAAGAGACAGTACACAGAGGCTATATAGGTACTCTCTGGCAATCACATTTAAACTGCAGAAACGCAGGACACTAGCCTGGCAGTGAGCATTTAGACAAGCTCAAGGAAGACTTTTTGGGAACCCCCATTTGTAGGGGGGTTACACCAGCATTACCAGTTCAGGGTTCTGCCCTGCGGTCTCTTGTCGGCACCCAGGGTTTTCACCAAGTGCCTGGTGGTAGTGGCGGTGGCCCTGAGAAGGAAAGGCCACTTTGTTTATCCTTACCTGGATGACTGGGTAATTTCTGCTCAGTCGGCAAGTCAGTTGAACGTGGCCCTGGAGGAAACGAAAACTCTTTTTCTCTCCATGGGCATTACTGTAAATTGGCCGAAGTCACAACCCTGGCCCTCCCAGAGATTGCAGTACATAGGGGCCATTCTGGATACCATCCAGGGCAAAGCCTTTTTGCCATCAGACAGAACAGGTTATCTGATGGATCTGGTGTGCAGGGTCCAAGCAGCAATCTCTCTTCCAGCGAGGGTGATTCTTAAGCTTCTGGGCCATATGGCTACGGCCATTGCTATGAACCCTCTCGCCAAGCTAAACATGAGGATTCTGCAGTGGCACCTCAAGGTCCAGTGGGACCAGGCGGTGGATGACTTTGATCACCTGATTAGAGTCTCAGAAGCGATCCGTCGTTCTCTCAAGTGGTGGTTTTGCCTTCCACATCTAGAGAGAGGGGTCCCTTTTCAGAGACCGTGCCCATCACAAACCTTGATGACGGATGCCTCAAAGCTAGATTGGGGGGGGCTCATCTATGGGACCACAGGACCAGGGGGGCTTGGTCCCCCACAGGGCGGTCTCTTCACATCAACATTCTAGGAATGAGAGCCATTCTGTACGCCCTGAAGGCGTTTCAAGACCGGGTTTCTCAAGGTCCTCTTTTGGTGCAGTCAGACAACACTTCAGTTGTCTTCTACATCAACAAGCAAGGAGGCACTCAATCATATCCCCTTTACAGGGAGGCCATGAGAATTTGGGACTGGGCAGTGGAACGCCTTCTGGATCTCACGGCTGTACTTGTGCCCAGAAGCCAGAACGTTCTCGCCAACAGTCTAAGCCACTGTCGTTCTCTGAGTCACGAATGGGAAATGCTCCAAGAAGTCACAGACGACCTCTTCAGTCATTGGGGTCAACCAGAGTTAGACCTATTTGTGCCCCTGTGCAACGCCAAACTGCCAAATGTTTGCTCACTAGATCCAGGGCCTGGTATTTTCTGGTGAGATGCATTGTTCCTCTCCTGGACAGGGAGGTTTCTGTACACCTTCCCTCCCTTCCCTCTCATTCAGAGAGTTCTGCTCAAATTGCAGACAGAGGAGGCCAGAATGAGATTCTGGTGGCTCCTCTCTGGCCTCGACAAATTTGGTGTCAGCTGCTGCAGCAACTGGCCACGGAACCTTCCATGCAGTTACCTCTCTCCATTCACTTGTTCTCTCAGGAACAGGGGACACTAGTCCATTCTGTGCTGCGGTCTCTCCACTTGCATGCTTGGCTCCTGCAGTCTTAGCAGAGGAGAGATTAGGCGTGTCAAGCAGGGTGGCAAAAGTTTTGGTGGCAGTGAGGAAACCCTCCACTAGGGCAAGTTATGCCATGAAGTGGAAGCATTTCTGCCTTTGGGAAACAGCTCATGCCCTAGATCCCCTGGATTGTCTGGTCAAGCATGTGCTGGACTGCCTTCTCCGCCTCTTGGACCTGGGCTTAAGCTATTCATCCATCAAGGTGCACCCATGTGCTTTATCAGCATATCAAGCACCATATGGGGAGAAGACTCTGGCACAGCTCAATGTGTGCAAGACCTTTCTGAGAGGTGGTTTACATATCAGACCCCCAGGAGGGACCTTGTCCCTCCCTGGGATTTACTTTTTGGCCGCGACTTGCGAGCTTCGTTTTCTTTAGTGGAAAGCATTATTTTTAGTTGCTATTACTTCTGCTCAAAGGGTTTCTGAGGTTCAGGCTCTTATGTGCAAGGAGCCTTATCTTGTTTTTCATAGGGACAGGGTAGCCCTGCATACGAATCCCAAATTCTTGCTGAAGGTGGTGTCTGAATTAACGCTGAACCAGGACATCCAGCTTCCAGTTTATTATCCAGAGTTTTCAAACTAAGGCGGAAGCCTTGTAGCATACTCTGGATGTTCACAGAGTTCTTCGTTATTACCTCCATAGAACCAGTTTCATAAGGAAGATGGATCAGTTGTTCATTTCCTTTGTGCTTAGGAAGACAGGGGCTCCTGTCACCAAGCAGACACTAACCCATTGGTTAGTGCACTGTATTTCTTTCTGTTATCAGCATCATGGTAAACCCTTGCCAGGCTCGGTCAAGGGTCACTCCACCAGGGCTGTCGCTACCTCCTTTGCCTCTCTGAGGAATGTTTCCTTGGCAGATCTCTGCGCTGCTGCAACTTGGAGCACAGTCCACACCTTCATTAGGCATTACAGCCTAGACATTGCTTCTCGGAGGAGAGCAGTATTTGGACTAGCCATCCTTCAGGGCCTACTCTCGTGAAGCTGTTCAGCTGTTATTTCTTCTCCCCCTCCCATCAGACCTGGACCTATTTTTAGGTACTGCTTGGGACTCAGTCCTAATGGTAATACCTGCTGCAAGAGCTACCTTGAAGTGAGGTAGTACAGTTTCGTAAGAACTTACCATAACAGTAGATCTTCAAGAGTAGCTTTTGCAGCAGGTGGCTTTCCCAGCCACCATCCCCCAGGAACTACTGTTGTTACCCTTCTTTAGGGTAGGGGAGATCCTGTTTGGGTCTCCATTTACTTCAGCTGGGTCTCCAGCGGGAGAACTGAGATGTTGCCGGGGGACCGCCCCCCTTTATACCACATCTGATGTCGGGCAGAGTCGACGTCGGGGGCAGTCCCCCACCTCAGACTGCTAGCTACAAGATTTTTCTGTGGGGTCCTAACACCTGGTGGCATTAGTCCTAAAGGTAATACCTGCTGCAAGAGCTCCTCTCTAAGATTTACTGTTACGGTAATTTCTTAACGGAACTGTACTTTCTTGCAATATATTAGGGGAAAAAAACAGAAGAAAGGTGGGGCGATTGTAAGATTAGCAAGGGAGAGGTAGGGTGATAGAGGAGGATGGGCAAAAAGCCACTGTCCCTAATGATTACTTTTGCTCATTTTTCACTAAGGAGAACAGTGGATCCTTGCCAGAGAATGCCATCAAAGTGGCCACTAAGGGGGTCCAGGAGATGAGGCAGCCAATCTTTACAACTGAGAGGATCCAGAAAGGGCTGGCAGCACTGAATTTTATTTTTTATTTTATTTAAAATTTGTTACCGGGTAACTCCGAGACCATTATGTGCCCTTAACAAAAAACAATCAGCAAGTAATTACCCACAAAATTACAACAAAGCATACTTACAAAAAAAAATAAAAAATTACATTAAATACAGACACCAGTAATACTCAGTCAATACAGGAACATTTTATCTATCAGTACAACACTTTTTCAAATTATTTTAAAAAATAAGACAAGAACCAGAATAGTGTAATGAGGATGGAAGTGTGTTCCAATCCTTTAACACCTTATAAACAATAGAGCATTGAACTGAGGATGATCTGTATAGAGGCGATCTAAAACATAGAGTTTATGTAGAGTAATTGGAATAGCTAGGCCTTCCTTCTGTGATCAAATTCTTAAATGAAATTAGCCTAAAATAACAGTGTTCAAATTAAGCAATAATGCATGACAGGGTATATGTTGTGCTGGGATATCGTCACGCCTGGGGTGATTGGACACGAGGCCGCAGGCCGAGTGCGTCCAGTCACCCCAGAAGTGACATTATTCCAGCACAACACACACCCTGGAGTGCATTATTGCTATTATACAATGGCTCGTTTGAGAAAATAAAAAAAAAAAAAATTAAAAATATATCTTTATTTAAGTTTTTAATTGATTTTTTTTGCATGTGGAGGTATACTTTTTTAAAAAAAAAAAGTCAAATTTCTATTCTGTGCAGCAGGTGGTGCTACTGCTAGTTAGCTACTTTTTTTTTGCTGTCCCTGCCCATTCTTTGTAGAGAACCACATTTTCTTTTCTGTTGTAGTCTGCCCCCCCCGGTCTACTGCTCCTCCGATGTAATTGAGTTTGCCTTGTTTTTTTCCCCATAAGAAACCGTGTTGTGAAGGAAGCACAAGTTGTGGAGACTTTCTGATTTTTATGAATGCTAAGTCATGTCCACTCATGGTGAAGCTGTTGGGATGGGTGAGGTTTTGGGTCTGCATCACGTGTTGCTTTCTGACACAACAGCTGACCTTGTGCTTCCTTGTGACGCTGTGCCTGTGCAATCGAAAGTAAAGTGGATAGCCAGCTCGGTGGTGCTGAGGGTTGAGGCACTGTACGCCACACCTCGCACCATGCCGGCAACCCAGGTTCGGGAATGAGCGCGGGTCGCCGGGGTCGGCCGGGCGGAGAAGGATAAAGCACCCAACAGCAGCCTCTTCCTGGGAACTGCAGGCTCACAGTGCTACCACCTAGGGGAGCCCAGGTGGATAGCATGGTAGGTGGAGAAGCAGCCAGTGGATTGGGTGGATGTCGGCAGAGGGCTGGTGCAGGAGGTACGTCTCGGCATGCCTCCTAGCTCACAGCCCCTCATTGCACGCCAATGTCAGGGGAAAAGAAGCCAGAAAAACATCTTGGTCCCTTCTAGGTGAAGAGACCTCCCTAGGACTGCTCCGAACTCATCAAGGCAGACTTCACTGTGTCGGATCCACACACACACACATAGCGTGCTGGTTTGGAGAGGCAAGCATGGGGGTTCCCTCTCCACCCCTACCGGGGGGGTATACTGGGGGTCTTCAAGAGAATGTGTGTGGATGAGGCAGACCACGGTGGGGATTGGAGGGTCCACTGAGGATGTCAGAGAGAGTGAAGGGAGGAGGCGGATTAGGAGGATAAACACAGGGTTAAAAAAAAGAAAGTGAAGCGGATGCTACGGCACTGTGTGACAAAAAAAAAGAAAGAAAGTGAGGTTTTCTTTAGGGAATGGTCAGTACTGGGGGAGTGTAAAGAGGGGGTATCTTACTTTTAGTTGTGAAGGAGTTGGGACTCAGGCACTAGTAATGCAGGATACGAGCGGGTGAAGTGAGCAGCAGAGCTGGGATCACTTATGTAGGCTGCGTGGAGTAATTTTCATGCTGGTTGATGTGGTCGTTTGTTTTCTGGGACTAGAGCCGTGATGTTGTGCTGGGATAACATCACGGGTCCAGTCCCAGAGTGACCAATGGGAGCCCAGGATTTTTCTTTGTCATTGTATGATGAATACTAATTAAGCGATGAATGTAAAATACATTGATTGGTCAGCCTAGGACAGGCCAAGACATTACGGCATGCATTATGGCAGACTACTCTAACTCTGTTTAGAGAAAATTCTACTGCAGCCGAATAAACTGGTAATCCATAATCAATAACTGAAAAAATTAATGATTGTACCAAAATGTTTTAGAGTTACATGGATGGCAATTCCTTATCCTGTAAAGAAAGCCCAAATGTGAATTAACAGTCTTAATCAAAGAGTCAGTTTGAAAATTATGAAATTATAAGACAATGAACTATATAAATAAAAATAACTAGATACTTAAAACAATCAATCCTCTCTATTTCTACTTCATTTACCTCCCTAATTACTAAAGAATTTGGGATGGAAGTCCACTTACTCCCATTTCCTAAAAAACATAAATTTAGTCTTAGACACATTTAGTAATAAGCCAGAAGTGGCACACCTGCAGGTTGTGATGAAAGGATTATTTATTTATTTATTGAAATGTTTCACCAGGAAGTCAGAGGATCTGTCACCCCCCCCCCCCGCCTAGCGCAACACTCGAGGGACTGGGAAGGTTGGGGGAATGCCTTCTAGCAGGGCACTTGGGGGGCAGAAGAAGCATGGGGGGAGACGTTGAAAGCAACAGGGACACGGCACTGATGTGCTGTGGGATGATGTGGCACCCTGCGGTGATGTCCTGCCCGCCTACATACAGCCAATCAAACCAGGAGAGGGGGCTGGCAGAAAAGGAGCAGGACCTGGCCTCAGGAGGATACAGCCCTAACACCTGCCCCATAGGTACCACTGAACACAACACCATTGGTGGGCATCAGCCTGCCTACACGCTGGGAGGCCTGGTACCAGGGAAAGGCCACAATGCCCAGGGACCATTCCCAGCCATCACTTGCACCTCATCCCCTGCACATTAATGCCATGCCCCCATCGTCTCTGTGCTTCTTCTGCCCCCCAGTGCCCTCCTTGCAGCCCCCCATTCGCTGCCCTGCGAGGCAGTGGCACATGGCCCTCAGACCACCTTCTGGCTGGTCTAAAGGCACCCCCTCGTTGCGACCACCGCAGGGCTTGTAGAATAGCAAATAAGGGGATGGTGCAGCCCCGCCATGTTGCAAGCTCCTTTGCAACCTGGCACATGAGTGCTTTTGCTTCAGCTGGTGTTTGAAAATCAGGATTGCCGAAAACTATCGCACAAGGTGCCACTTGCATCATCCCATTTGGTGCAGGCACCTTTTGTCATAGTTTGCCTTTTGAAAATCGAGCCCTTGGTCTTTTTCTACCATCATTATCTGTGTTTGTATGTGTTCAAAACTGAGGGACAGCACTGAGGGAGAAAGAGCGGTTTAGTAGTTGAGTCAGAGGAGATGGAGTGCTTGGAATGGAGATATGGAGGCGTTTTGGATCCAGCTCATCAGGGCTGTACTTGAACAGGCTGAGGGAGTAAAGAGCAGGCAGGCTTTCCTGGGTGGCAACAGGGGAGAAAGGGAACCCCTGGGAGGGGAGAGGAGGCAGAGGGAACATGAAGTGGAAAAATGGAGGCTGAAGGCAGGGTGGATGGGAGAGCACAAGTGGTGAAGAACTCATTGAAATGAGTAGCAACAGAGAAGGTGTCAGGCACTGATGAACTATTTTCTAGAAGGATGGGGTGTGGGGGGGTTGACTGGGTGGGAGGGTGAAAAAGGGAGTGAATTACCTTTCAAAATTTTGAGGGGGTGTTAATATTGATTCTGAAGGTTGGCTTTGAAATGTTGTGATTTTGCAGTCCAGACAGCCTTTGTGCATACGTCTTTGCTAGTCCTATATAAGTGAAGGTCAGGAAGGGAGTAAGATAATTTGTAGCACGTCCAGACGAGATCACAGGACTTGCACTGATCAATCATTTTCAGCATGATCCAAGGGTGATGGTGAGTTTTGACCCTGGATTTTCTGAGTGGGGAGTGCTTGTCCCAGACTGAGAGGAATTTGGAGTGAAACAGGGAGAGGGCAAAGTCAGTGTCAGAGGTAGAGGGAATGACTGTCCAGTCTGCTGCAGCAAAGTCTCTCCTGTTTCAATCACCCAGTTTCCTTAGCCTCTGTCTCCCCTTTTTTGGGCTCAGGTGTTGCTTGCTAACTCTTCACCCCCTGAGGGACAACCAAAACCCTGAATAAACAGTGCTGTGAGTTGTTAAAGGGCCAACGCTAAAACAAGAGTGGCTTGATTCAAGTCCCCTCTCGGCCCCTGTGAAAACTTTCGTTGCAGGGTTGTGATGGTGTTTTGGAGCATAATGGACATACACTGTACCACAGACAGGCACAGGGGAAGGGTGTGAGTGGGTCAGCTGGAGGAGGCAGTGAGGAATGGAGGGAATCTCTGTTAGGGCAGGTGTTTGGGCAGACTTGACTGGATAGGCTGCAAGGCCTTTATCTGCTAACAGTGTCTATGTTTCTAATGAACAATTATTAATGAACTTGAAAACCCTGTACTGTAGCACCCCTGCATTCCATTACCAGACAGATGTAGGAAATAATAATATTGAATCCTTTTTATGTTGTGGAGGCATTTAACATATATTTGTGTCATTTCCTGTTGATTTCCCTCCTCAGTGTTTGGATTGTGCCAGTTTTCAATATTCAGAAATCCAGGGAAATTCTATTCCTAATTTCCAGCTTTGGATGAGTAAAGTTGGTGACATACAGTGTGTAAATCTCTCAAACTTCTTAGCACATATACTGTAAATCAGGTGGTTTAGATTGTCTGTAGGGTGCCTTTTAAAAATAGCATCTGAAATCATGGCAACAGTTGTTACTAGTTATACAGGTGGTCCTGTGGAGCACCACTGTGAATAGTCTTCAGTTTATTAGTGGAGCTTGCCCTGATGGACATACTGGATACGTCTAGATGTAGGCCACTGTGGACCAATGAAGGCCACTAGACAAAATAGTTTCTTATGGTGCTGTATTTTTAACAACCCCAACTTTTCACCTTTTGGCTTTTTCTGGGGGAATTGTAATTTTTTTTTTAAATCAGCTAAAAAATTGGCCCGGTGGTACTGAGGGCTGAGGCGCTGGACGCCGTAACTCGTGCTGCACTGCCGACCCGTGTTCAGGAACGAGCATGGGCCACAGGGGGCTGGCAGGGATCGAGGGAGTCCACATTTGTCAGTGCCAGGTTGCCGCCTGGCAGAGGCTGGGGGACAGGGCACCAGGTAGCAGCTTGGGGAGGAGTTTGGGGCCGACACCTGAAGGGAGCACATGTGGACACATGCACGTTTCCCTCCACCAGTGTTATTGCACACTGCGGCTCCTGGGGGCTGTAAAAAAATGGAAAAATGGATGGCGCCTGTTCGTGAGGCTTGACTGCCATCCGTGTGTGTTCGCCGTGGCCGACGTTACACCCGTACTGGATCTGTGTTGAGTGGGGAGTTGGGGGCTTCCTGCCACCCCGCTGTGGGGGGTAAGCTGCAGGAGTCTCAGGTTGTTGGTGGATGGTTGCTGTAGAGGCGGACAGTGGCTGGATTCTGTCGAAGGATGTGAGGACAGGGGGAGCAGGCCAGGTTGCCAGAGAGAGGCGGTAGAAAAGAATAGCAAAAAAGAAAAATCAACTAAAGAATCATCTTTATTTACAATAATTTAGGAAAGGGGAAATTGTTTAACTAGGAAAGGCACACTAAGCCAGAGCTTGTTTCCAGGTGCGACCTGGGAGCACAAGGAAGTTAAGTGACTTGCTCAGGGTCACACAGTATGCAAGTGGAAGCTGTGGGATTCAAACCCAGGTTTGGTCTGCGGGATGTCACCAGATTTGCAGCTCAGAGCCTTAGTCCACTGTGCTATACTGCCTCCTTTCAGACTCCTCTTTTACATATTTTTATGCTCTGTCATTGGACATTGTCACATACTGTTAAATGTTGATTAACTCATACCACTTCTTGTGGCTCACAACATTAGCGTTCATAAGATCTATAAATAATTACAATGCATTATAATACATTTACCACTAATTTTACATAACTGTTTTATATCCCTCATTGCACCAAACGAGCATACTGTTTTTGTTTTGTGTGTGTGTGCGCACGCGCAGGCATATCTGTGTATATGTGTGTGTGTGTGTTTGTGTGCGTACGTACGTGCATGCATGCCAAATGACTACAACTCCATTAACCCATCTTATAGCTAATTTCACTGCCTTTTGGCTGCCAGGTCTTTTTACTTCTACCACTACTAATTCTGAATAATTAAATGAACACAAGTTAAGTTTTATTTGATCTAATTCAATATATTTTGAAGTTAATTATGTTTAATTGTTCAAGATTGGACATGTCAAACAATACATCAACATTTTCTCTTTTCTTTTAAAGCTCTGAAAAAAATAGAACATAAAAAAGTTTCTTAAGTAATTACCTTTTAATTTGTTCATTATTATACACACGTCCCTTATTTTACTCTTCCTATAGGCTGACTACTCTTTCGTTGCCACTTGCTCTTACTCATTTCGTGCTTAGTTAGTGAACCGAATTAAAATGCTAAACGTTTTGTAGCACTGAATGAGCCTGTTCTTTCACATTCTGAAATGTTAGCGGCTTTCTGCCGTTCTTGGCTCTTATTCTACTTGCATGCTTCTGTTAACAACATGCTACAGAGCTGCTTTATAAAGCTACAAATGTATCTCTTCAATCATTTAAACTTCCACAAGTTCTGTATTTGCTCCAGAGCTAGTGTAGCTTTATTTGACATCTTCACCTACTGTGACTGCAGTTTGTAATGCACCTCCACCATCTGTGTTGTGCTTTCATCTGGCAGCAAGAATAAGCTGCCAGGATGTTCTTCTTATACCTGCAGTGTTCCACATGTCAACGTAATGACTTCAGCAGGCATTGGTTGATGTTGTTGCTAGCAACTGCGGGTCGATGCAGGTATCTGTGCTGAGGACCAGATCAGAGACTGCTCATAATGATTTTATTAGTCTTTTATGCATTGTTCTTTATACTGGTTGACTCAGGTTGCCGCGAGTCTCTCATATACCTGCTACTGATGTTTGCATCTCTTAGACAAAGTTTTTTTATGTATTCTAAGGGTTGATATTTTAAGTGCTGCATCTTAACTTGGAAAATTGAAATGTGGTTTAAATCCTAATGCAATTTTCACAGCCTGAGTGATGTTGTGGAAAAGCTGTATCACATTTAACCTTCTGTGTTTTTTTTTTCCTGCTCTGTTGCATACATGTCATTTTTTTGCACATTAGTTTCATACCTCTGTTGTTGGCACTGTGGTTAAAAGCTGCTGTTGTAGTGACTTCGGGACCACATCTCAGCCATTTATGGCACTGAAAAATTAGATGTATATACTATGAAGCCACCAAATTTGGCGACTGTTGCTTTCAGTGATACTGATAATCCAGATATGCTGATTTATGGTTTACTGCATTGAATATTTAAAATATCATACCTGGGTTTAAAACAAAAAAAATGGATCAGCGGCACCTGTAGGGATGCACACATACATGTAAATGTTCTAGGCATACATGCCGCCCAAAAATGGCCACATAATCCTAAAGGTATCTTTTAACACTAGCTACCAACTATTGCATCAAGACATTCACGCATATGCTTAAAATTTAACATACATATTGCAAAGGTGAACCACTCAAAGTAGAAGCCTATTAGAAGAAGAATCAGCATTTATATAACGCTTTTCATACACAGTATCCCAAAGCGCTTTACAAGCAATGCTAGACTGGTAGTGAAGTGACTGAATGTGTGGTAGCAGCCATATCGCACATCATCACCCACACACAGCCTGGATAATTGCATGAACTGGTTTATGGGAAGGGGGAATGTTGGCCAGGACACCGGGAATGTTCCCTTCGCGAAGAGTGACCTGGGTTCTTTCACTTCCACCTGGACACCCACCAGGTCAACACTAGGATGGGCAGAAGGGACCTTGGTTTTAACGTCTCATCCGAAGGACGGCACACCCCAGCAGTACAGCACCCCCAATACTGCACTCAGATGCCAACAATTTTTAGGTGCAAGTTCAATCCCAGTGTGGGACAAGAACCCATGACCTTCTGGTCCAGAGGCGGATGTGCTACCAACTGAGCCACGCTGACACCCATTACCAGAATACCTGCCAGTTGCTTTCTTCATTAGATTCCAAGGTTCCTTGAGTGTCCCCAATTCAAATATCCACCACGTTTCATGTTTGTCTACAAGTTTATTGTAATTGCTTCCTCTGGTTTGCAATTGCAACTGTTGAAGACCCCAAAATCTCATTTGTACCCCGGTATGCCCCCATCCATGAAATGTCAGCCCACACTAGAATTATTGTCTTTCCTTCTCATGACACTTTTATATTCTGTTATCCTTTTTCTTTAATTCCTGTAGGGTCTTACCTACATAAAAGCAGTCACCTGGGCATTGCATAATGTATATGACCCCCACAGTCCCGCATGTGGTGTGCGATCTGATTTTGTATTCCTTCGCTGCATGGGGGTGTCTGAACATCCATTTACAAGAAGTGTGACCACACACTGCACATGTGCCACAGGGGTGTATTCCTAGTTTAGGCGGTCCTAGTTGAAGTTGGCCACCTTTCTGCTTTTCCTGACTGTGATGAACTCTCCCTTCTGGGCTGTAACAGCTTTCAGAGAGTTATGTCTGCATCTTCTTTCTTCTTGATACCACCACCTGGTTCCCCAGGATGTTAGCTCTTCCTGTGCAGAGCTTGCAGGTCAACACAGTTCAGATCTGGTGGGGTGCTCTTCAGCTGACAGATACCAGAGAGAGTTCTCTCTTTGCCAGTGAAAATAATGCAGTTACCTTTGCAAGTAAGCCACAGAGCTTACTTCAGGCGGGCTCTCGCAGCAGGTAATCACCTTGAAGACTGTGTCCCCTGGCATCTGGACCACATGGAAAACTTTAGCAAGCAGTGTCTGATGAGGGACCGCCCCCACCCGATGTCAGCCTGACCCTATATAGTGGGCAGTCACCATTGGTGCCAGAATGGTTTGAAAAGTGGTAGTGCCAAGGATATTGGGGATAAATTCTTCCCTGTTAAATACATTAACATGACTGCAAAAAGTGATAGGGCCACTTATGAAAGTGTTAAGGCCATGGCCCTAGTGGCCCCCCCCGTTCCGGCACCTATGGTGGTCACCACGCCCACCTTCCAGTTCATTCCCGCCATCGACCTGATCATGTCAGATCTCGAGGAGATTTTACACTGCAGTTTGACTGCTTTTCGGATGAGTATCCATTTATTTCTTGATTTTTTTCAGTGAATTATTGTAATTTTGTGCATGTCATCATCCAACGTTGAGCACAAGAACAAGTGTGCTTTGGGTGGAGCGTTGCTACCACACAAGGATTCACATTCTCTTTGCCTCATCTGCCTAGGCGCGTAGCACAAGGTGAAGGACTCTGAGGTCTGCACCAGTTGTATCCCAGCCACACGGAAGCGCCGCCAGCAGGCCCTCAAAGCTCATGTCCTGAAGAAATGAATGGCCACCATGCAGAAAGAACTCCAAAACCTTTGCAGCGCTTCATCCTGGCCCACCAAATCCAGTCACAGAAAGAAGAAGGAGAAGCACCGAGACCAGGACAGGTCCCCCTCCCATCCGAGGCCTCCTGTGGGCCCCTTGGGTGAGTGGCGGTCCTCTTCTTCTGGGAAGTCAGCCACCTCAGCCCAGCCTGCCCTGCCTAAGGAGCAGTCTTCGGGCCTCCCGCCACCACTAGTCTTAGTGACAGTAGGCACCTTGGCTGAGGGCTTGGCTGCATTTATACCCACTTCTTCTGTTGGGTCTATCACTCCGAAAGGGACTGATAAGTTGCTCATTGGGCCTCCTGATGACTGCCCAGCCCAGGCTGTTCTGTCAGGCTCTGGAGATTCTGGAGCTCGACTGGCTTTGACTGATATGTGTGGCGTCGGCTTGCCTGATGTCCACACAGTCATTACAGCTAATAAGTTGGGCATCAGCAGCTCAACTGACCTGGCGTCGGGGTCCAGCGATGACCCTGATGAATCTCAGTTGCTGGACCTTTCTCAGCTTCCCTCAGAGGGTTCTCCCTTACAGGTCTCCCCCCCCCCCACCACTGGAAGTGGTTTCTCTGCCCTCTCCTATTCCCAGAGGGACGGAGGATGAGGGACCTCTGGCAGGCAGTTTACCACCTACCTTGCCTCCGGACCTGGGGTCAGGCACCTCTGGCAATCCTAACAGAACCCAGCCACCTGCTTCCCCATCAGGGATTCCCCTGCCTCTGCTATGTCTGCCATCTGCTGACCCAATGTTGGACCCGGTTCTTCTGGGCCCCTCAGGCGCAGGCTTCAGAGCTCCACAGGGTCCCCAGCACCACCATCAGGTCTTATGCCAGGCTACCTCCATCTGGATTCCCGCCGTTGGAGTACCCAACACCAAATATCCAAGCATATAACCCATTGGGCTACCCCATAAGGGTTTCATTCTCCAGGGTACATGCCTACCTACCCTTCGCCAGGGCACCCAACGTCTCTTCATACATCAGTCTTAGCCTCAGGCTATACGCCGGCCTACCAGCCCCCACAGCCTCCTCCTCAGACCCCAAAGGACTTTAAAGCTATCCTCCAGTCCTGGTGATCTGAAACCAAGGCGCAGCTCGTTTCAGAGCTGGACAGCCGTCAACCTCCCAGGGGAGTTCTCAGGAGCCCAGGGGTCCAAGTCATCCCGACGTCCACTCATCGGATTCGGACCAGGATTCTGACTCTGGCTTCTCCTTATTGGGGGCCTTGGGGTTTCAATCCCCTCCTATTGGGGAACCTCAGTCGAAGGAATCCCCCAAGTCCCTCCCAGAGGACCTTTCATTCAAAGACCTGCTCCTCAAAATAGCAGAAGTCTACAACTGGAAAACAGATGCCCCGGATCCAAAAGGCCAAAAATTGGCCTAACACCTGGACATACAGGAAGCAGCTCCTCTTCTTACTCCCCCCATGGCTGGAACCGCAGGAGGACCTGGCATCCACCATATGGATGATGCCCTCCTTAATCCTGGCAGTGGCTAAGAAGGCAGACCACCCTTACTGGACACCAGGGGGGAAGGACCACCTAAGTGCCCATCCAAAGGCGGGCTCAATGATTATTGCGGCAGCCCATGACTGGTCTTCCAAGCCCCGGCACATGAGCACCTCCCCTCCTGACAAGAAGTCAAGGCAGCTAGACCAATTCAGAAGGAAATATTACTCTTCTTCCACATTGGCCATGAGGGCACTGAATTATGTGGTCCACATGCTGGTCTATCAAAAATCACTGTTCACACAGCAAGAACCATCCATAGAGGCTCTACTGGACTCGTATTCTAAGTCCATCTTAGCAGACTCCATCCAATCCACCAAAGTAGCTTGCAGGCACTTTCTCATGGCCACATACGATGCAGTGGACTCCTCAGCAAGGGTGGCCACTACAGCTGTTAGCCTCTGATGCTTCTCATTGTTGAGGGTGTTGGGTCTGGCTCAAGATGTCCAAACAGCCATCTAGGATGCCCCTTTTAGAGGTTCTGCCCAGTTTGGAGGAGGACATCATCACTGGCTTGCAAGACAAGGGCCAGGCTCTAACGTCAGTGTTACTATGTACTAACTCAAGTTACAGGCAAAGAAGCCTTTTCATTGGCAAGGAAAAAGGCTGACAAAACAGCAGCAGATGGCCAGACATCAGCCCAAATGTCGGGCTCCATTGGCCGCAACCACCCCTCTAGTGAAAGTCCAGAGAACTTTGTGTGCAATTCTCCCAAACCCCACCTCCCTCGCATGACTCAGTCATGGTCCACCCTCCCTCCTTAGGGTCCATTGGAGGAGCAGGTGGATGGAAGAGTCGCCTGTCACCTGCCAGGGTGGAGAGCAGTGACAACCGACCTAGGGGTCCTTCAGCTCATAGAGCAAGGCCACACTCTGGAGTTTCTAGGAAAAAACCCCAGACAGACCTTTGGTGCAGTCACATTACCCAAAGGTGCATATCCCTCTTCTTTGAGAGGAAATCCAGGCTCTGTTACAAAAAGAAGCAATAGAGTCAATCCCATACCACCAGGAAGGAAAGGGGTATTACTCCCACTTTGTTCTGGTACCTAAAAAGATGGGAGATCTGCGTCCCTATCTGGACCTCAATGCTCTAAACCTGTACATAAGAGTACAAAAGGTTTCGAATGCTGCCCCTCCCAGGCCTGCTGCCCCTTCTGCACAAGGGACAGTTGCTCTGTGCTCTGAATCTGCATGATGCCTACCTGCATATTCTGATCTTTCAGGCCCATCATTGCTACCTCCAGTTCTCCTTTCAGAGGGAACATTACCAATTCAAGGCCCTTCCTTTTGTCCTGTCCTTGGCAGCTCGGGTTCTCACCAAGTGCCTGGTGGTAGTGGTGGTGGCCCTGAGGCATCGGGACCACTGTGTGTTCCCCTACCTTGACAACTGTCTTCTGTCAGGCCTTTCGAAGGAGCAGCTGGAACTGTCCTTGTCAGCTACCCTGGATCTCTTTACAGAAGTTGGGGTCACTGTGACTTTCCCAAAATCCCAACTTTCCCCTTCACAAAGTCTCCAATTTATTGGAGCAGTAATGGATACTGTACAGAGTATGGCTTTTCTCCCTCTAGACAGGGCAGACACCTTGCAGAGACAGGCCCTTCTAGTGGCTTCCAGCAGAAAGGTCTCGGCTAGGTCGATTCTTCGACTGTTGGGCTATATGGCAGCAGCCATCCCCACAGTGCCTTTAGCCAGGATCCACAGGCGAATTTCGCAGTGGACGCTTAGGGCACAGTGGGATCAGAGACTGGACTTGACATGGTAATGGTCTTTGATACGATGCAGAGGAATCTTTTGTGGTGGCAGGATCTCTCCAATCTCACCGAAGGGTCCTATTTCAGTCCCCTCCTCCCTCCCAGACTCTGACAACAGATGCGCCTGGGATGGGTTGGGGTGCTCATCTGGGAGACCACAAAACCCAAGGCATGTGGTCCCAAGCAGAGCTTTCTCTTCACATAAATGTGTTGGAGATGAGAGCAGTGCTGTATGCTCTTCAGGCCTTTCAGCACCTGCTTCAACAGGGCACACTGTTAGTCTAATCAGACAACATCTGCATAGTCTGATATCGCAACAAGCAAGGAGATACTCGCTCGTATCCCCTATGCAGGGAGGTGATGTGGATGTGGAACTGGGCTGTTCTGCACGGAATTCACCTCACAAATGTTCATGTGTCAGGCATGAAAAACATCTAGAGTAATAGCACACGAATGGGAGCTCAAGCAAGGGGTGGTCGACCACATTTTCAACCTGTGTGGTCAGCTGGAACTGGATCTGTTCGCCTCCCCATATAACACAAAACTACCCGAGTTTTGCTCACTCACTCCAGGGCATGGTGTTTTCTGGTGAGTGCTATCTCTTTGCTGGACAGGGAGGTTTTTGTATGCCTTCCCTCTCTTTCCAGTTCTGCAGAGGGTTCTGCTCAAGCTTCAGATGGATGGGGCCCATATGGTTCTGATCACCCTGTTTCGGCCCTGCCAAGTTTGGTTTCTGCTCCTTCAGCAGCTAGCAGTGAAACCTCTGGTTCCTCTGCCCCTCTGCACAAATCTGAGGAGGGCACACTGGTACATCTGAGATTGGAATCCCTTCACCTTCACATGTGGCACCTCAGGATGTAGCAGTTTTCGTGCTTTGGAGTTTCCTCCAGGGTGGCACAAGTCCTCATAGATGCTTGAAAACCTACGAGAACAACATATGCTATGAAGTGAAAACGTTTTTCCCATTTGGGCCACCATAAAGGGTTGGGACCCCTTTTTCGTGCCCTGTTCAGTCTGCCATGGAGTATCTCTTGCACCTGTATGATTTGGACCTGAGTTACTCATCTTTAAAGGTCCATCTGTCAGCTTTCTCTGCCTATCATTCATTGGTAGATTGTAGGACAGTGTCTCAACTGAAGTTTCTAAAACGTTTTTGAAGGAAATTCTGCATCTCAGACTCCCGGTGCGCAGTCCCATGTCACCTTGGAATCTTAATTTTGTTTTAGAAAAATTGACTCTGCCTCCCTTTGAACCTGCTGGTTCCTGTGATATGCGCTACTTGTCCTGGAAAGCGCTTTTCTTGGTGGCAGTTACTTCAGATCGAACAATTTCAGAGTTTCAGGCCCTGATTTGTAAGGAGCCGTATTTGATTTTTCATAGAGACTGGGTGGCTCTTCGTACCAACCCTAAGTTCTTACCCAGAGTGGTTTCTGAGTTTACTTTAAACCAGTCAATTCAAACTTCCAGTGTATTACCCTGAGCATTCTAATCAGGGAGAAACGATTCTTCATACTTTAGATGTACATAGAATCTTACGCTATTACACTAACAGGACAAAGTCTGTCCAGAGAACGGATCAGCTTTTCGTTTCTTTTGTACCCAAAAGAGAAGGAGCCACAGTTTCCAAACAGTGTTTATCTAAATGGTTGGCAAATTGCACTGTTTTCTGTTCCCAGGAGTATGGTAAAGCCCTTTTGGGGAGGCCAAGAGGCATTCCACCAGGAGTATGGCTGCTTCTACTGCTTGTTTCAGGAATGTTTCAGCTGTTGACATTTGTGCTGCAGCTACCTGGAGTTCAGTCCACACTTTCAGAAAGCATGGATCCGTTCTTGGACCTACACTGTTTGATATCCTTGTGTCATTTAGCTGACAGTGCAAGAACAAAGAAACTGTTCTTTAATTTTAGTAAGTGTAAAGTCATACACTTAGGAAGGAAGAACTGTAAATTTGATTACCATATTAATGGAATTAAGCTATCCAGTACCATTTCTGAAAGGGACCTGGGAGTTCAAATATCAAGAGTTTTGGGATTTTCAGAGCATTGCTGTGGAGTCTCAAAGAAAGCATATGGTATTCTTGCTGCAATTAATAGGAACATTAAAGCAGGTCTAGGGAGGTGATTGTTCCATTGTATTGTTCATTGGTACACCCCCATCTGGAGTACTGTGGGCAGTTCTGGTCTCTATATTTGAAGAAGGATCAGAGGAGAATTGCGGTGGTGCAGATGACGGCTACCGGAATGTTGGGGGAGTGTCATGGCATGACTTACGAGGAGAGACTTCGAGCACTGGGGATTTATTCACTCCAATACAGGAGATATTGGGGTGATATGTAGCTTGTGTATAGGACATTCTCAAATAAAGATCTCTGGGAATGCTTAGGATTGACACCAAGAGTTACTGTAATAAATATCAGGGGCCATCATCTCCAGTTAAGGGGTGAACACTTTAATAAAAACCCTAGGGGAAGTTGGTTTTGTCAGAGGGTTGTGTCTTCTTGGAATTCATTGCCTGTGGCCATAGTCTCAAGTAGAACTATGAACGAATTCAAAACTAAATTGGACGAGTATTATGACTGCAAGTACTTTCAAGTTAGCACTTAGTTTGGCTCAGGTCATTATGGCTAAGGCTACTGGACCTGTTAAATCTTATGAATCTTGTTACAGTCTGGACACAGAGGAGGTTTTGGCCTAGCTGTGCTTCACAGACTCCTATCCTGAACTGTCTGCATTTAGCAGTTTTTTCCTGCCTCCCGTGTTTCAGCTTCTTTTGCTTCACAGTGCTTGAGACTCAGTCCTCAGGGTGATTACCTACTGCAAGAGCCCTTTCAAAGTAAGATAGTACAGTTACGTAAGAACTTACCATAACAGTAGATCTTGCAGTAGGTAACGTTTTTCCCTTCTTCCATCCCCCTATTTTATTTGGTTTCTTGCTCTTTCTTTATGAGCTCATTCAGGGCTCCAGGAGCCTCGGTTTCCTTTTCTCCTGTCGCTCCTCCTCGGAGATCTCTGGTGGGAGAACTGGAAGGCAGTTGTGGGAACCGTGCACTATATAGGGTCATGCTGACATCGGTCACATGACGTCAGGTGGGTGGTTCCCTGTCAGACACTGCTGGCAAAAGTTTTCCATATGGTCCTGATGCCAGGGGGCACAGTTCTCAAGGTGATTACCTACTGCAAGAGCCTCTCTCAAAGATCTACTGTTATGGTAAGTTCTTACGTAACTGTACTTTACTGCTTCTATAAGAATAGATTCTTTACTGCAAAGCACAAGTTTTACAATACCAGGATATATATACACAGTTCAAAAGAGAAAATACAATCTTACAGGAAAACAAATAAATGGTCTTGAACACCAGATGTCAAAAAGGAAAATACTATAGCCTATTCTTCCCTAAGACAATATCTTGCCTCCCAACTAAGCGTAGAGAGAACTTGATACCTTTTATCTCCCATACAAAGTTAGCTGGAATACAGGCTCGGTGTTTACCACAAAGGTTCCTGAAGGCAGAAGGCTTCTGTTGTAATTAAACCTCTGAATTTATAGCCTAAGGCTGAAACCCTCTGACTAGGTTATTTTCAAATCTACCAAACATTTTTAATTCTGTAACAAGTTTGTGTTCAATTGCTCCAATCAGCTTAAAACCTATGTGTGTCCAACTAGGTCAGTTCTTCACCCAGTTTTCATTCAAATGCTCCAGTCCCACTTAAAGTATGTGTGTGTGTGTGTCTTCTGATTTTATGTGACATGGGCAAATACAAAACAGTGAGCCCATAATCACGACGACAAGTCGGTGGGGACAGGAACGTCGACAAATTGCTCTGCTCCTCGCACCCCCCTTACTTAAATAACAAACTCTGAGGTCGTAGCACCTCAGGGAGGGGGTAAAACATTTGTCACCATTTTGTTCTTGCTGAAATGCCCTCGCTGACTTCTGGGCTTGCCATTTTGTATTCGCCCATTTCACGGGCCACTGTGTCCACTGCATGCTTCTCTAGATTTATTACCCTGTACAGAAGCATTGCCTGCTAATGATGTAGAGTTCCCAGTGTTTTTAGTTAGCATGCCAGGCAGAAATACTCTGGTGAGAATATGAAGAAAAGAAAATAGTTTCACTAACATAAACAATTAACTCATCAGTTCCCTTTCCTGTCACATTCCCCTTCCCCAGGTGATGAAGGCACATTTTTTTGGGCCACTCCAAGAGACACAACTGTTTATTCTGATACCGGAAAGTGCATAAAGTATCTGACCATACTGATAGACCTGCCAAGACAGTCTGTCCGCATTGACATTTTGTTTACCACTACGGTGCTGGATGGTCATGTTATAGGCCTGCAGTGCCAAGCTCCAGCACAGTAATTTCCCATTTTGCCCACTTGACTTATGAAGCCAGATCAGGGGATTATGATCTGTGACCACAGTAAATTATTACCCATATAGATAAGGCTGCAGCTTCTGAAGAGCCCACAGTATCCCCAAGCACCCCTTCTCAATGGTGGCATATGCCTTCTCCCTGGGCAGCAGCCTGTGGCTCAGATACACTATAGGGTGCTCCTCCCCCCACAGTGTAACCTGGCTCAGCACAGCGCCCAACCCATGGTCTGAGGCGTCCACATGAACAGTAAACGTTAGACTGTAATTGAGGCTAGCTAGCACAGACTGCCCACTTAAGGTCTTCTTTAGCTTCTGAAAGGCTGACTCACAGCCCTCAGTCCAGCGAATCTCCTCAGGCTTATTCTTTTTATTAGGTCTGTCTGAGGCTGGGCCATATCACTGTAGTCAGGGACAAACCTCCTATAGAGCCCAGCTGTCCCCAGAAATGCCCATAGCTATTTCTTAGTGGTAGGAGTGGGCCAGGCCAGGATGGCATTGACCTTCACAGGCTCTGGACAGATGCATCTCACCGGTGCCTGAGGTAGGACACTTTTGCCATACCTATCTGGCATTTTTCCACCTTGACTGTCAGCTCTGCAGCCTTCAGCTGGTGGAACACCTCCCGCTTATGCTCAATGTGTGCCTCCCAGGTCTGGCTGTAAATGGCTATATCATCCATATACATCAGTGCAAAGTCACCTGCCTCAGATGGAATATGGTCCACAAGCCACTGAAAGGTTGTGGGTGCATTCTTTATCCCAAAGAGCATTATTTGAACTCATATAAACCAAATGGGGCAACGAAAGCTGACCTTTCCCTTCCTGCAGGGGTCAGAGGTAACTGCCAGTAGCCCTTTGTTCAGTCTGTTATGGTCAGATACTTGGCTCCCCTCAGTTTCTCCAAGGTCTCATCTGCTCGGGGCATGGAGTAGTTATCTGACTTCATGCAGTTGTTAAGCTTTTGGTAGTCAACACAAAACTGTCTGGTACCATCCTTTTTAGGGATCATGACCACGGGCAAGGCCCTGGGGCTACTGGACTTCTGGATCACTCCAGGTTTCAGCATCTCATTGAGCTCCTCCTTCATGGTCAGCTTCACCTGTTCTGGTATCCTATGTGGGGACTGTCTCGGGCACCTGTGTCCCAGTATGCACGTGGTGCTTGGCCAGCTTAGTGTACCCCTGTTTCACTGTGAACATGTCCCCAAATTCTCTTAACACACCCCGGATATCCTTCACCTGGGGAGGTGTCAGATGATTTGAGAAGGCAAGGTTGTCCATGGAGAATCCTACTCAGGCCTCCCTGAGGAGATCCACCAGTGGACCAGCCTCAGATCCCTCTTCTGTGGTGTTGCACACTGCGAGGACCATTTTCTCCCTATCGTAGTAGGGCTTCATCATGTTAACATGATATACTTTCTGCCTGCACCTCCTGCCAGGTAGCTGTGTCATGTAATTAACATCACTCACCTTTTGGACAATGGAGAATGCCCCCTCACATGCTGCCTGCAATTTATTCTATTGGACAGGGATAAGTACCATCACTCACTGTCCCACCTCATACTTTTGGGCTCTGGCCCCGTGGTCATACCAGACTTTCTGCTGCTGGTGCGCGTTGGCTAAGTGCTCCAGAGTGAGCTCCATAAGCCAGGTCCTGAAGGTCAGTACGTACTGCATGACAGACTCCCCTTGGGAAGCACGATCATCCTTCCATTCATCCCAAACTAAATCTAAGAGCCCCTTACCCTATGGCCAAACAGGAGCTTGAAAGGTGAGAACCCCATGGACTCCTGGAGGACTTCCCTGTATGCGAAATGGAGGTGAGGTAAGTGCTTGTCCCAGTCCCTCTTCTACGGTCAGCAAATGTCCTTAAAGTGGTCTTAAGGGATGAATTAAATTGCTTAACCAGACCATTAGTCTGGGGTGGTATGGGGAGGTTTGGAGCTGCTTCACCCTACACTTCTCTCACAAACTACTTATTTACTTGGACACAAAGTTGGTGCCCTGGTCTGACAGTATCTCTTGGGGAAAGCCCTCCCAGCTAGATATCCCCAACAGTTCATCAGCCACCTTTTCTGCCTCAATAGACGATAAGGGCACTACCTCTGGGTATCTCATGGCATAATCAACTACCACTAAGATATACTGCTTGGCAGTGTGACTTGGGGTGCTAAGTGGCCCCACTATGTCCACGGCTACCCTCTTAAAAGGTTCATCAGCAATGGGCAGGGGCACCAAGGCTGTCTTGGCCTTGTCCCCCACCTTTCCCACCTCTGGCACCATGGACAAGTCCGACAGTAATTTGCCACATCCTTCCCCATACCAGGTCAGAAGAAATTGCTGGCAAGCTGCTTTTTTTTGCACCTCACCCAAGTGGCCTGAAAAGGGATGTCATGGGCCATGGCCAAGAGCTGCTGGCAATAAACCCTAGAGACTACCAGCTGCTAGGGCACCTCTCCATCTAGTTCCCCCCTCTGGTGTATACTCCCTGTACAACAGCCCATTCTCCCAGTAGACTGACTCTGCACTCCCCTGAGAGTCCTCAGCCCTATCGGCTACCTCAGTTTCTGCAGGGTAGGATCAGCCAGCTGCGCTTTGCCCATCTCCTCTTGTCTGACCCTTCCCAGGTTCCCTTGAGAAGGAACTCCTGAGACCTCCTCTGTCTGAGACTGGGGCTCAGGGCTGCTACTCCTATCTGGTCCTTCACCTGGACTAGCCACCTCCTTAGCTGCTGAGGGAGGGGCTGGCACAGGCTGGGTCGCCTCCTTCTCTCCCACAGACACTTGCCCTTTTGCCTGACTGCATGTAGTAACACATATCAGAGATTCCCTATGGTCAAAATCATTCCCCCATGATCACATTTACAGGGAGATCAGGTATGACTCCCACTTCCTTTACTTCATGACCACCATCCCAACTCAGGAAGACTTCAGTCATCGGTATTTAGACTGCTGGACCTGTGACTCCCCAAATCTTGGAGAACTGTCCTGGCAGAATCTGCCTCACCTGAATTAGATCCTGCCTCACCAGGGAGATGGAAGCACCTGTGTCCCTCCATCCCTGTGTTACTGTCTCATTAACTAAAATAAGATGCATGTGCTCAGAGGAGTTCTGTGGTACTGTAGTCTGCACGCAACCCACCAGTTGTTGGGTCCTATCGCGATCATATCCACTACCCCAGGCCTTTGCCCATTAACCATATTCTGAGGGCAGTCATACCTCAAATGCCCCACTTTCTTACATATATAACGTTTATTGGCTCCCAGCTCTTGGTTCCCCTTAGAACTGATAGGTTCTGCTTTGGTCTGAGATGCAGGCTGGTTTACTTTAGGGTGCCCCCCTTGGGACCCCTTAAAACCATGTGTTCCCCCTCATTGGTCTTATGCTGTGTTTGTGGCCTGCTGGCCATGTACAGGTCAGTGTTTTCTGCTGCCTCCTTCGAGGAGCTGCATGCCCTGTTGAGCAGGCATATGCATAAGTGCTCAGGCACAATTTTAAGTAATTGTTCCCTCACAAACAAATCTTTTATTTGATACACAGTGTTTGCTTTTGCCCCATCTACCCAACCATCAAGACAGGTACAGCTGAACATGCAATTCTACACAACTGTCTCCTGGGCTTTTCCTTAACTCACTAAATTTCTTTCTGTAGGCCTCAGGAGTTAACTCAAAACATTTCAATAACACCATTTTACCCTTATCATAATGTACACAGTCTTCATCATCCATTCTGGCAAATGCATGCAAAGCATGTCCTGTAAGTAAGGGCATGAGGTTGATTATCCATGGAGCCTTGTCCAATTGAAAATGTACACACACCCTCTCAAATGACTTTAAAATAGATTAAGATAATTTTCCTCCTTATATTGGGGAAACAATTTAGAATTAATTTTTGCTTTGTTGTGTGGACTCCCTCTGCCATTTCTTATAGTTTGCTGGTGCAGTGTCATCATCTCCTCCTCGTGCTGGCATTCTTTCTCTCTGTCCTCCAGTCTTTTTGTCTCTGCCTCCAGTCTTTTCCTCTCGAGTTCCTTGTCTTGCAGTATCAGCTTCAGTCTCTGGATCTTGATCTGAGCTGGAGAGTCTTCTACCCTGGCTCCTGGCTCTTTCTCAGTGACCTTCTGCCTTTGGTCATGCTCCCCCAGGGTTCCTATGAGGTCCTTTTTGGTCAGACCGTCATAAAAGACCCTCTTTTCTTGGCATCTCTCACGAATCTGTGCCATAGTAAGCCTGTCATATCCTGTGGAGCTCTTCCTCTCTATCTACAATACACTAAGCTGTGCTGCTAGAAATAAAAAAAAAAAAGCAGTTGTAAAAGTGTACTGTTTTGTACATCCTGTTTCATGACTGCTAAGGTAGAATTTTCTACTGGCAAACTGTCTCTCAGTGTGCTAGAAAGTGACTTTGAATTTGTGCACCTAATCCTGCAACACTGCCACCAGTTTGTGACAAAGTCTCCCTTCTGGGCTGTAACTGCTTTCAGAGAGTTGTGTCTATGTCTTCTTTGTTCTTGCTACCACCACCTGGTTCCGCAGAACATTAGCTCTTCCCTGCACAGGGCTGGGAGGTCAACACAGTAGAGATCTGATAGGGTGCTCTTTGGTAGACAGATGCCAAAAAGAAGATCCTCTTTGCCAGTGATTATAGATCAAGGGAGTGCTCCTGACCGATCAGAGCAGTCCTTTCCCCTGTGCGTGAGACACTGTTATTCTGTGAAGAGCGTCTCACGCGCAGATGCCCTGGAAACGGGTACGTTCTGGGAACAGATCTTTTTTAAAAATATATTATTGATCACTCTTGATCAATAATATAATAATACGTCCTCCTTCACCACTCATTCCTGTATTAGAGTGGTTTCACCTGCCTTCAGCTTGAACCAGAACAGCTCAGCTTCACGTCATTGTTCTCGCTTCAGCCATAGACCTGTGAAACCACTCTTATACAGCAACGAGTGGCTCTGGGGGATGTATTAATGTGTGTTAATTTTTATTTTATATGTTAACAAGTTTGTATTTAATTGCTCCAATCAGCTTAACCCTTGCTGTGCCATGGACTGATATTTCAGTCCAAAATTCCTATACGTTCTAATTCTTTCAGCAGCCTAAGGGTTAAAACCTATGTGTGTCCAACTAGGTCAGTTCTGAACCCGGTTTTCTTTCAAATGCTCTAGTCACCTTAAAGTGTGTGTGTGTGTGTGTGTGTGTGTGTGTGTCATCCTCATGCTTCTTTGAGATTTATTACCCTGTGCAGAGGTATTGTCTGCTGGTGATGTACAGTTCCCAGTGTTTTTAGTTAGCATGCCAGGCAGAAACACTCTGGTGAGAATATGAGGAACAGAAAATAGTTTCACTAACACTAGCAATTAACTATCAATTTCAATGTTATTTTTTATACTGGAAAGTATATGAGCAAAAATACCCATTTTCACAAACATCCAGTAGTGCAGAAATTCGATGATACAGAGAAAAAGGTAAAAACAATATTTGCAAAATGTTATGGTATTTACAGTAAGAACAATGTACATGACAGGATTATCTAGGTTAGAAAAAAGAGAGAGAAAAAAAATACAGAGCACGCAACAATAGATCCAAAATACAGATACATATAAACTGTAAGGTAACTCAAGAGTTGGCAGACATTGAGAGGTGTTGTCTACTGCGGCAGGCACAGGTGGTGGATTGGAGGAGGTGGTCCTTGAGGGAGGAGGTGAATGACACAATTGAGCTATAGACCTGAAGTTCAGGGGGCAGTTTATTGTAAAACTTAGGGCCCTTGTATGTGATAGAGTTCTGCACATTCTTGGTGCCGTAAAAAGGGGTGTCAAAGATATGACAGGCAGCCCCTCTTGTACTGCACTTGGGAACTGATAAGAGGAAAAGGGAGTTAAGGCTGTTTGGCAGCAGGTTATAGTAAACTTTGTGGAGGAAAGAGAGCATTTTAAGTTGAAACCTGCTGTCAAGAGTGAACCAGTTGAGGGAGGCATAGAGGGTACAGTGATGGGTCATCCAGGGGAGGCCGGACACAAAGCGTGCAATATTATTGTATGTAGTCCTGAGTTTGGAGAAAAAGGGGGATGTGTTAGCGGGGAGTAGACAATAGAGCCATAATCAAGGAGGGGTAGGAGAAGGGAGCTGGCGAGGCGTAGTCTGGAGACGGGTATAAGGAACTTTCTGATTCTGTATACGAGACCTAGCCTTACATGGATTTTCTTGGTGAAGTTGGTAATAAAGATATTGTATGGCTGCTAATCAGTTCCTATTCCTATCATCATTCCTGTCACTCTGGCATGATTCTGTTTGTACTAATCTTGTTTTTAAACTTGGTGCCCTTTTTGAAGTCACAAACGGTGTAGCAGACAGGCTGATAGAGGGTTTAAGGGCATTGAGGTTGGATAAGACGCCAGGACCAGATGGTGTGCACCTCTGGGTACTGAAGGAATTGGCAGAGGTCCTGGCAGAGCCATTGGCAGACTTGTGCAGTACCTCTCTGGGAACAGGGTGCATACCCCAGGACTGGAAGATGGCTCACGTGGGGCCCCTCCACAAAAGCAGACCTAAGGATGAACCCGGCAGCTACAGACCTGTAAGCTGACATCCACTGTGGGAAAGTTAATGGAGACAATCCTTAAGGAGAGGTTAGTAACCTTTCTAAAAGGTAATGGACTCCAGGACGGAAAGCAACATGGGTTTGTCTCTGGCAGATCCTGCCAGACCAACCTGGTTGACTATTATGACTGGGTGACTAGGGAATTTGACAAGGGTTATGTGATAGATGTCCTGTATCTGGATTTCAGCAAGGCATTCAATTCTGTGCCACACGGGATGCTGATTAGCAAGTTGGGATACCTGGGAGCAGGGACAAAGATGGTGAATTGGATCAAAAACTGGCTGCAAGGGAGACAACCTAGGGTAGTGGTGGGAGGAGAACTCTCATCTCCTAGGGCTATAACGAGCAGCGTACTGCAGGGCTCTGTACTGGCCCTGGTGTTGTTTGGCATTTTCATCGCAGACATCTCACATGGCATTAAGAACAAGATTAGTCTTTTTAAGGATGAGTCGAAGATTGGTGCGGTGGTGGATGACACAGTTGGGTGGCAGGGGATGCAGGATGATCTAACTAAGCTTGAGAACTGGTCAGACACGTGGCAGCTGGGATTCAGTTCTAAGAAGTGCAAAGTCATGCACTTGGGAGCAAGGAACCCAAGGAGGTGTTATCATTTGGGAGGGGTACAGATAGCCACTACTGAAGAGGAGAAAGATCTGGGGGGTGATAATAACAGGGCAAATGAAACACTGGACAGTGCAGGAAGGCGACAGCTAAAGCTAACAAGATGCTTGGGTGTACTGCTAGAGGAATTACCTCCAAGAGGAGGGAGATGATCCAGACTCTGTAAAGGTCATTGGTGAGGCTGCACCTGGAGTACTGTGTGCAGTACTGGAGCCTATACCTAAAGAAAGATGTTAGATTACTGGAGGGGGTCCAGCACAGAACAACAAAGATGATCCTGGGATTGGAAGACAAACCCTACAAAGAGAGGCTGAGGGAGCTTAACATGTACTCCCAGGAGGAGACGAGGGATGGGGGGGATTTGATTGAGACCTTTAAATATGTGAAGTGTATAAACAGGACTAGTACAGAGGGGAATTTTTTATAATCATTACATTATTTCTTACTCACGCAGCTTGGTCTGCCTGACATTCGGCCACCATCCTCTCACCCCATTCAACTTACCGACTCACTCGCATCTGGCTAGCATGCACGGTACCTGCAGAGGGGTCCCCACTCCCCCTGCGAGGCCTGGATCTAATACTGGAGCGTGATTCCAGATGAATCCCCTGGGTGATGAGAGGCACAGCCATCAAGCCGCCACGACCAACCGCCATTTTCCACCAAGCTTTTTTCCCCTGAAGCATGGCTGTACAATGACGTCCAGACACAACCTACCAATGTCCGCCATGCTTCCCCTAAGTACATTGCACCTGCAATGCCCCCGACTTCCATCGGGGGTCCCATAGAGTAATGTGTGCCCTGAACCCATCCCAGGAAGAGGAGAGCAGTCAATCGGATGCTCAATCCTCTCTCTCCCCAGCCAACCCTCATCAGCCCAGGCGCGTTCCCGAACCTGGGTCACTGGTGTAGCGTGAGGTGTGGCGTCCAGTGCCTCAACCCTCAGTGCCACCGGGCTGGCTACAGAGGGGAATTTTAAGTTGAGGTGAGGGAGGTACACGAGGGGGCATGGGCTGAGATTGGAGGGTGGGAGATTCAGGAGAGAAATGAGGAGGCACTTTTTCACAGAGAGAGTGATGTCTAGGTGGAATGCGCTGCCTGAGGAGGTGGTATCCTGTAAGTCAGTGGGCAGTTTTAAAAGGGGATTGGACAAAGTATGGAGGAGGGTCACCATGGGGTGGGAAAAGGAGGGGCAGCTGCAGTGTAAGGGATTGCTAGCTGCACAGTCAAGCAGACTTGATAGACCATATGGCCTATATCTGCTGGCAGTTTTGTATGTATGTTCATAGCCACAAATGCTTGAGATGTGCTAGGGTGTGCCTGCAGAATTTTCCAGTTTCCTTGAATGACTTTTATGATCTTGGTAATTTGGGCACAATAAGTCATTGCAAATACCAGCCTGTATCCTTCCTCTCACTGTCGGCTCTTGATTTCTAGTGTTTGTTAGTGAGGGACACTATCTACTCATTCAATGACCTTGTTAAGCACTGCTTTTTTGTACCCTCTTTGTCTAAAAATCTGTTTGTGATTGTTGCTTTTTCTATTTGAAACTGGGCATGCTGACTGCGGTTTGTTTTGGCCCTCAAAAGCTGTGAAAATGATATGCAGTCCGCCAGTCTGACAGGGTGGAACCTGTTAGCATGCAGTGTAGTGTTTCTGTCAGTTTCTTTTCTGTACAAGACGTTATCTAGACTACTACCTGACTTGACTATCAGAAATAAATGCTACTTCATTGCTGCTGTGATTTTCTGTGACTTTTAAAGTCATATCCCTTCTGTTAATGTAATCGATAACTCTATCAATGATTCTTCACTGCCTGACCATGCCATCATCACATCATCAGTAGCTTCCAGAATATTAAGTGGTTATAAAATCAATTTTGTGCTCCATCAAATATAAATTTACCCTCAAATTGGTGCATGTAGATGTTAGCATATCCTGGTGCCACGGTGCTCCCTATTGCCATGCCCTTTATCGGACCATAACATTTATGTTCACCTTGAAAATAGTTGTTATGGAGTACCATGGCTGCCTTCTCCTTTAGTAGCCTAGTTTTAGGTCTAGATCCCTCTGGTCTTGTGTCCAGTATTTCCCCTATAGCCAGTACCATTCCCTGAAGAGAAATAGATGTATATAGTGACGAAGTACTTTTGTAAATGAGCCTCTGGCTCAAAGGTTGTAAACTGATGTTCCAGTAAATAAAAATATAGTTCTTTTACATCTATTGTAACTAATATTGCTTCTGTCTTGTCCTTTTCTCTTTTAGTTCTAAGATGACATGTGGCACATGGGTAATATCTCTAATGTATATTGGCATGTATTCAGTTAGGGGTTGCAGATGGAAGTTCACAAACACAGATAGGGGCTTAAGCATGGAGTCTATCCCTAAGACATTGGGCCTCCTGGATGGATGCACTTGGTCATTATGGGGTTTTTTTTGGAATGGAATAGAACTGTGGTGTTCTAGGATATGTTTTCCTTAATATCTCACTTTCCCATGCCTTAAGCCATCCCAATGACTCAATTTCTACTAAAAATTCTGCTATTTTCATCAGGATTACTGATAATGGGTTTACTGTCAGATGACGTATAATTTTGTGCAAGTTCGAGCAAATCCGGGCACATTTTCCTGTACTGTTGATCATTTTGAATAACTATTGCCATGACTTTATGTACTGTCTTAATTACTGCCAATATGTATGCTGCTAATGCTTCTTGCTGTGATTTTACAAATTTATATTGTTTCCTATATGGCTCTGCTATAATCTCTTTGATTTCTTTATGTACTATCCCTATATAGGTTTCAGCTATGTTATTTCTTCCCTCTGAAGGCATGTAAGCTGGTCTGTGTCCTAAAGCATATTTTATTTGCCTTTGGTATTGATCCTGGTCTTTGGCTTTTGCAAATTGTGCTTTTTACTGTAAATTTCTGAAAAACCTCTGTAGGTCTTCTTCCACTCGAAAACTGTCTGTGGATTTATAACACAAGTAGGAAAGGCCTAGTGAAAGAACTAGTAATTCAATGATAGTGAGAGGTATTTGGCCTATATTGAACGCAACTATTTGCCCCAGCTCAGTTTTGGTAGTGGTTTTTGAAACCTTTCTCCTCTGCCTCCAATTGCACCTTCTATTTTTCTCCCTTGCACCGCCCCCCGTCCCGTTATTGTGAAGGCTGTATCTGCCTGAGGGGGCTTGCTGTGGGCCCTGTGTGTTTTCTAGTGGTTCCTGTTCTCTCTGTTGATTCTGTATGTCTAAAAAAGTCTACCTGTAATGTCTTCCCTGTTTTTGTTCCTTGTGTAACTGCCCGTGCTATCTGATCCAGAATCCTGGTATGTTTTTTTTTTCTGTTGTATCTGTCCTTTGCCCCTGGAACATTGGATGCTGTAGAAGTGCTTAAAAACTGCCTGGTTGAGATCAATGACTGGATGTCCTCCAGCTGGTTACAACTGATCCCTGATAAGGTGGAGGTGTTGGTGGTTGAGTCGGTTCAAGGACGTGATGGGAGTGCGTTTGATGGGGCTGCAGGTCTTTTCCTAGGACCTACACCGTTGATTGCATCCTCTCAGGTGCTAGATCTTGGCTTGATCCTGGATGACACGTTGACACTTGAAGCTCAGGTGTCATCTGTTGTCCAGAGTGGTTTCTACCACTTAAGGAACATTGCCAATGTCAAACCTCTAGTTCCGTCTGAAAACCTGCTCACACTAGTTCATGCCTTTGTGACATCCAGGCTTCATTACTGTAACACTCATTACTTTGGTCCTCTAGTGGTACGCTTCACTGACTGCAGCTAGTGCAGAATACTGCTGTCAGGTTACTGACTGGCCTTTTTAGGTCCAGTCATGTGACCCCGGTTCTGCAGACTCTGCACTGGCTGCCAGTCAGGTGGAGGGTTATCTTCAAGGTGAGTTTACTCACCTATAAGGCCCTACTTGGAGTAGGCCCTGGCTATCTGGCTGACCTTCTGACTCCAGCTGTCTTGATCCAGTCCCTCCGTTCCTCGACCAGGGTCATCTTTGAGGTTTCCAGGACCTGACTTAAAACTGCCAGTGATTGAGCCTTTAGCATCACTGGCCCAATCTTGTGGATTGCTTTTCCATCTTACATTAGGGAGGCCCATCAGTCGAGTGTTTTAAGAGTGGTATCAAGGCCCACTTATTTTCTTTGGATTTCCCAGATAATATGATTTAACAAGCTTTTATACCCTGATTTTAATTGTATCTGCTGTTTTAATATTTTTTTAATATTTATTACATCTTTATTTTACTGTATTTGATGTTAGTCTACCTGTCTTTATGTGTATTAGGCACCCAGAACCTCCAGGATTGGGCACCATACAAATACACTTTGCCTTGCCTAGTCTATTGTAATTTTTATGCTTGTCATGTGCATGTGCGTGCAGTGAACATTTTGTTATGCTAGTTGACTGTTGAGAGGTGCGACACTGTCTGTCCAATGCAGAGTAGTGTTTTAGGGGTGCAACAATGGCACACCAATCATCAGCTGGGCTGATTATGACAGAGTTTTGGCTTGCTGGGAGGAGACATTGTGGACTTCAAAAGGAAAAGCCGACCCAATCATGGGTCGATTGCTTTTCCCTTGCAGCTACACTGCCTAGCAACCAGAGCTGATCCATTATAATCAGACTGGAATGTCAAACATGTATGGGGCTCACGCCAGTTGTAACAAAAAATTGTCAATCGATGTCTGTTACTAGCACCCTCGTAACTGTCCTCTACACCTGACCCTCCCTGTCAGCGCCCCCCCCCGCGAACATAACACTGGCACTGGGAGTTCCCAGTCCCCCAGTGTCGCCACCTCATACGTGAAACCCCCGCTGTCCACTACCATGCCGCTCCCAATGTGAGGTCACAACTCTAAATGGTGCTGAAGCATTAGAAGGCTCGTTCACAGCTGTCCATCAGTCTCTGTTGTTGCTACCCCTGTAACTGTTCCACCAACCTGACCCTCCCTCTCAGCACCCACCACCCCACACTCTCCCCACACAAACATAACACTGACACTGGGGATGCCCAATCCCCCAGTGTCATGACCTGAAATAAAAAAAACCTTCCCTCATTGTTTTTTTTTCTGTTTGTTTTGTTTTTAAATAAACCCTGTAAAAAATAAAACTGTTTACCAATGTCTGTTGCGCCATTACTGTACCCCACCCAACCCTCCCACTCAGCACCTCAGCACCTCCACCCACCCCTAGCCCTTGCTGACCCACTGGGGGTCCAATGTCATAATCTTCTCTGGAGCGCAAACACGTCTTCACTCTTTAAAGCCGGACCACAAACTGAAGAAACAGGCATGTGGTTCAATGTATTTCAGTGTGGTTTTGAACATTGTGGCAGAACGTGGCCATATTTGTGTATTTTTGTCTCCGATTTTCAACTTGCCTTTTTTGGGACCCCACCTCATGAACAATTACAGTGAAATTAGGCAAATCTTTCCCAAATCATATTTTGGGCAGGAGTTAAAAATGTTCACTACCCTTGCTTATGAGACAGGGTCATAAGAAGGCTATGTTGAAAATTTGGTGTAAATATATTGAAAAACAACAAAGTTATGAGCCTGCATTGAATTTTGCAAATGCAGGTTCATAACTTTGGTAATTTTCATTATTTTTACCCCAAATTTACAACATAGCCATTTCTTTACAGCAGCTCATGAGTGTGACAGCTGTCATTTTCAGATCCTGGACAAAATGTGTTTTTGCATCCCAAAAGGTGATTTTACAGTCCCTGTGCAAAATCACCTTCTTGGCAGGAGTTCAACGTTTTCTGTGCCCTTGTTCATGAGGTGGAGTCATAAGAAGGTTATGTTGGCAATTTGATGTAAAAATATTAAAAACAGCAAAGTTATGAGTCTACTGTACGTTCAATTTTGTGAACGCATGCTCGTAACTTTGGTAATTTTCAATATTTTTACCATTTAGCCATTTCTTTACAACACCTCATGAATGTGACAGCTGTCATTTTTCAAATCCTGGCCAGAGTGTGTTTTTGCGTCCTGAAAGATGATTTTGCAGTCCTGCATGAAATCACCTTACATACAGGAGTTGAAAAATTTCTCTGCACTTGTTCATGAGGTGGGGTCATAAGAAGGATATCTTGACAATTTGGGAAAAAAATATTAAAACATAACAAAGTTGTGAGCCTGCATCGAAATTTACACAATGCAGTCTCCTAACTTTGCTAATACATAACCCACACAGTGCAAAACAACGCATTTAGTACCCCAGAGCTTCTATACCAGTGCTGAACATCTGGCATTGATGTATGCTTGTTTAAGTGCTGACTTTGTTGTTTCTGTAATTTATGGTGTCTCTTCTGAACTCTTTAAATTTGGTTTGCCTTATCCACTGTTTAAGCAATATACCACAACATGGTGCATGTTTTACTGGGACTTACTCACACCTGGTGTGGTTTGGTCACAAGGCTGCAGGCTAAGTGCATAAACCATACCAGAAGTGGGCAAATCCCAGAATAACCCACACCCTAGAGTGGTGTATTGCAATTATACAATGTCCCCCTTTTTGTGGTGAAAAAAAATAGAAAGTAGGTTTTTTATTTTAAATAATTTTCATTGATTTTGTTGCTTTACCAGAAAATAGTGCCTTGTTGCTAGGGAAACAGTGCCCTAGCTTCCTGATTTCTGTGGGCCTGTTAATGGAATGAAACCCTGTTCTTCTCTGTGCTACAAACATCTTATTCATCATTTCTATGTGCCTGCTAATGGAATGGCACTTATGTCCCCTCTGTGCCACATACTTAGGTGGAAAAAACTGTATTAGTGGAGGTTTGATGTAGCACTGAAGCTGAAGGAGGCTCATGTACACCTCCCACCATGTTCATTTAGCTGAATATATATTTTAAGAGACGGAGGAATTTTAAAGTTGGGAAGCTGGTTCCTACTGAAAATTGTGGGCTAAAAGTTGTAAAACTCATGGTGGAAAAGCTGAGCTGTGATACTGGGCATGCGCTATTGCATGTGCATAAGTCGGAGGATATGCATTTGCATAGCCTCATGCGCACTATCACTGCTCTGCTTTTTGGCCAGGAGTTATACAAGTTTTAGCCCTTGTTTTTCATTAAGAACCACTTTCCCTACTTCAGAATTCCTTCATCTCTTAAAATATATGTTCACATAAATGGACATGGTGGGAGGCATTCACGGACTGCTACCACTCTTATCGTTCGGTGGAAAAAAATTTACGTGACAGCGAACTGATGTGGACAGTGAAAAAACAGTTTAGAGGGTGGAAGTGGTTACGGGGGAGAGAGAGTTGAAATATATTGTTTTGGTCCCGATTTGTGTTTTATGAATTTTTTATGAGGTTCTTCTTATTTATTCTGAGGGTTGCATTTTTGCGGTTTAAGGTTGCTGTTAGTGGGGAATCATTATGGTGTTTTTTTTTTTTTTTAGATGGATGTGTGGGGGCTCAGATTGATTCACAGTTTGGGGACTCTAGATGCGGTTGACTGGCACTTTTTCCCATCGGTCATGCCTGGACTTACAATGGGTAAAAGCTGCCAACCAGCCAATCAGATTGCAGCTTTTTTTGCAGCAATTATATAATCGCATATTTTAATTTCTTTCTTTGTTTCCTCCAACCAGTTGTTAAACTCTTCCAGTTTTAGTTGAGTTCTTAATGCCCCTTCCTCATTATATTGTTCCTCTGCCAACTTGTTTCAGTGATGACTACCTCAATTAAGGTATATATGAAATCTGCACTGCATGTTGTACGGATCCTAGCTTATCTTTTATTGAGTGCCTCAGTGTTGATTCCTATATTAGGCTCCACTGCTACTCTCAGGCCCCAGGGAATTCTGTTATAATCCAAATACTGGGCCAGAGTGAGCCCCTACCATAATGAAATAAGCTATAAGGTGGGTTAATTGAGCAGTAGCCATTTGGCATACAAAAAAACAGTATGCTGGTGTGGTGCAGAGAGGGATATAAAATAGTTATGTAAAATTAATGATAAATATATTAAAATGCATTGTATGTATTTACAGCTCTAAGGACAGCTAACGTAAGGCACAAGAAGTGGTATAGGAGTTTATAAAAATTTAACAGTATTGGACAGTTTTAAAGTGCAGGATATGTAAATTAATGTATATAAGGATATTTTTGAGTTGAATTTTTTAAATGTTTTCACAGTTCCTCCAGAAGAAGCCAAAAGGTGAAATGTTGGGGTTGTTAAATAAAAATACAACAATATAAGAACCTATTTTGTGTAGTGGACTTCATTGGTCAAGAGCGGCCTACATCCAGAAGTACAGTAGACAGTTGTTTTTAAACTTTTTAATTGGATCCAGAAGCAAACGATTTGATACCTTTTAATGGACCAACATAGATGTAACAACAAGAACAAAGTGCTCTAGCTTTCGGACCAACCAGTCCTTCTGCTGACTACTGGAGAACTAAATGTACTTTCAAAGGGCCTCACTTTCTGCCCAGCAAAACCACTGGATAAAATACAGTTTTGTGGTGAACTGGAGGAATACTTCCGGAGATTGAGACTTAAAGAATTCCTTCATGGCCAGGAAGAAATCACTGGTAGTGAAGACATCGCATTCAGTAATAATCTAATGGATAAGAAAAAGAAATCCGAATTTACCCCCTCAAGTAACAAAAAAACTAGACAATTACATTCATTGTTTCTGCCAACAAGTCAGTGATCAGATCCTTACTAGGCAAAAACAGGCCCATTATAACCTTTCTCCACTGGAACAGAGAGCTGGTCACAAGTCTGGTTTGGGTTCTGTGACAAGGGGGGCACCCGAGGGTTCAATCCTGGGACCCCTCTTGTTTTTAGTCTATTTGAATGATTTACCAAAATCAATAAAAAGCTCACAAGTTAGACTTTACATGGATGACACAGTTTTGATCGCATCAGGAAGAAATTCAGGTGAAATAGAACAAAAACTACAGGGTGATTTTCTAGTCATGCAGAGATTTTTTTCATTACTTGGACTTTTGATAAATAGTAAAAAGGCACAAACAATGTGTTTTGGTATAGAGAGGAAAAACAAAATAATTCCAAAAATAATAATTAAGACTCAGGAAGGAAAAATTTTAGAGCAAACACAAGTTTACAAATACTTGGATATTCAAATTGAACAAAAATTAAGTTTTGAACAACATGTAATAGAATTAATTAAAAAAACAAATTCCAAAATTAGGGGTAATGAGACGTATATCAAATTGCTTAACAAAAGAAATGCGATTAAATATAGCAAACCAATTAATACTACCAGTGATAGATTATTGGAGTCATATTTACAGACATACTTCAAAAAAACAGTTACAAATTTGGATGTTCTTCATAATAAAATAGCTAGATTGGTATTAAAATGTGATATTGGTACCCATCATTGTGTGATGTACACTGAATTAGGCTGGAATACATTATATCAGAGGGCAGAGGGAAATTGGTTAAATCGGATAAAAGGATTATTTAAAAATGGTTCACAATATTATTTGACAAGAAATCTTTTAAAACCAGACCATGGATTAAACTTGCGGAAATCAGGAGCTAGAGATCTCTTGGTTCCAAAAATAAAAAATAGTTTTAGCGGTATGACCCTCCAATATAAAGTTTCAACTAGTTGGAATAGACTTCCTCCTTTTCTCAGAGACCTAAATTTGTCTTTTTCAGAGTATAGAACAGCAGTAAAACATGAACTGCGTTTTAGATGTTTGTGTAACAGGTAGTTTTTTAAATAATATTACACAAGTTGTTTGATCATGATGTTGTGACCTGTTATATGATTGTATGAATGGTATGTGTATTAGAATGATATGTATACTGTAATCTTTGTAATAATTTAAATTTTGTATAACACATGCTTGCCTTGTAAACAGGGATTCTCTGAACCCTAATAGCAATAATTTCTGTATAAATAAATTTTTACTACTACTACTATAAGAACACTGAAATCAAACCACAACATTGTCATCAAAAAAGCTGATAAAGGCTCTGCAGTGGTGATTTTAAACAGAGGGGATTATATTAATGAAGCTAACAGACAGCTAACAGATCTCACCTACTACAGAGAACTGGAGAGTGACTCCACTACAAGATATAAAGATGAACTACGTCACTTAATTAGAACTTTTCCAGACCATGTCCAAAAAAAAATAACTGACCTCATCCCTGCTGAACCCAGGCCAGGGCATTCCACATGCTGCCTAAAATATATAAACCTGGCAGTCCGTGAAGACCATGATTGAGGGGATCTCAGGGTTTGTAGAGACCATTTTGAAACCGCTGGTTATGGAAAGAGACAGTTATATCCAGGACACTATGCACTTTTTGAGTGTACTTTCTGGTTATAAGGATTTACCACCTGATACCATTTTAGTGACAATGGATGTAACATCCCTCTACACTAATATTTCACACACAGATGGCATTACAGCATGCCTTAAATACATACAAGAGAAAAGACCGGAACAAAACATCAACCCATAAGTGGTGGGGGAACTTGTGGAATTCATTTTGACACATAACAACTTCAACTTCAAAGGTAAACATTATGTTCAAACTATGGGAACAGCAGTGGGCACCAAGATGGCTCCACAGTATGCTAACCTCTTTATGGCAGACTTGGAGGAGGATTTTTTAAGGCACTGTCCCCATAAACCACTAGCTTATTTCCGTTACATTGATGATTTGTGTATTATCAGGACGGAGGGCACAGATGCACTTAAAGATTTTCATCACAAACTTAGTAACCTCCACCCTACCATAAAGCTTACCCTGGAGTATTCTACCACCAGTGTTAATTTTCTGTACACCACAGTCGCCATTAAGGATGGAACCTTACATATGTGTATTTACAGGAAGCCAACAGATAGACAGAGATACCTACACAAGAAAAGTAATCACCCAAATCACACAAAAAAATCTGTCATGTACAATCAAGCACTCCGATGTCACCGTATTTGTTCAAATGAGGATGACAGAGATTCACATTTGGCTATGTTGAAAAACACCTTTATTGAGCAGGGGCACTCTTCCAGAGCAATTGACAGGATAACAGAACATGCAACGCAAGTACCAAGACAACAACTACTTCAGTATAAAGAAAAGACAGCTACAGACAGAATACCCTTAGTAGTCACATATCATCCAGACCTTGAACTTCTGCGTAAGATTATTAAAGACCTCCATCCAATATTTAGTGAGGATGAAACCCTTAATTGTATTTTTAAGGAACTACCACTACTGTCTTTTAAACAACCACCAAATTTATCTAGCCTAATTACTAGGAGCAAACTTTCACCGGAACAGAATACCATGCCACACAATGGCACATGACTCTGCAATCAACACACCTGTAAAACTTGTGAGCTCATTTCCACCGTGGACTGTGTGGTTACATCACAAAACAGACAATTCAAGGTGCATGGGAGTTATACATGCACATCACAACATGTTGTTTATTTCATTCAGTGCAAGAGATGTCCACAGACAGGTTATGTTGGAGAGACACGCCAACAGCTCTGCACTAGGATGAACTCGCACAGACATACTATTAAAATAAAAACGACTGAAAAAACAGTGGGGCACCACTTCTCCCAGCCTGACCACTCAATTTCAGATATGTCAGTAATGGTCTTAAAAGGAACTCTCAAAAACACACAACAGAGACAAGCTTTTGAGATTAAACTTATTTTACAGCTCAGTATGGTAGCAGATGGGATGAACATTGATCTGGGTTTCATGGGACATTACAGAAACTGACAGCCACAGGCTTCTGCTTCTTCAGACTGGCATATTATAGGACTTCAGCATGTGTGGGGTGTGGGTGTGTGTGTGTATGTATGTATGTGTGTGGGTATGTGTTGTGAGGTACATGATATAACAGGTGTGGGGCTTGCTGTCACATTGAGGTAGGCTTCTATTTAGATACATGGAGTTACAGTGTGTTACTACTCTTACTTCACACACATAATGAATATTAATCCCTCCTTACTTTTTATCTTCACCTGGGAGTGGGGTTGATTTTGTTACACCATATTCAGATTACCTAGCCTGTTACTGTACATACAGGAGTGTTATCATAGAATGTCACATATTTTTTTAACTTTGAACATATTAAGGTGCGATATCTCATTTGCATGGGTGTCCAGGACAGATCTTTTTACATTAGGCTAATATTGTAATGATTTGTGGAAATGTAGGTATGTTAGACCTCTGGTCTTACACACATACTTAATATCTACTTCTAGTTACCTTATCCTGGGGAGGGTGGCAGTTTTATTTCAGTGTGGTTCTATCCAGAATCCTTGGAAATGTTACTACGCAGATAGGAGTATGGTTAAATAGTGTCACATTTTTGCTCTGTAGGTATTAGGATACATGATCCCTTGTACTCGGGATTTCATGACAAGTTGAATTCCTTTGGGGAACAATTGCAGTGACTGATGTGAATGAAGGTTCATTAGGAGAGTGTGTGTGTGTGTGTGTTTATATGTGTGTGTGTGTATCTCCTTAAAGCTAGTTATCCTCCCCCCAACCCACATTATGGGGATGTGGGGTGGGGTAGAGTATATTGTTTGTGTGAAGAGGAGGAGAGAAATTACATTTCTATCTCTTTTTCAGATTCCTTAGACACTTCTGGTACATCAAGTTGTTGCACACTGAGAATTTATTGACATCAGTGCATATCCGACTACATGGTCTTAATTCCTTGGTGGTCCTCGACAAGAGTTTTTTTGTTTGACACTAATACTGTCAATTTATATTTAAATTATCATTTATAAAGTCCTGTTACTACACTAAAGGTTTTTGAAGTTTGTGGGGCATACTATCTAGCTGGAGAGTACAGCTGGGTGATAGGTCCAGCTAAGTTTTACACATCATACAGTGTGCACTGATGTTTTTTAGACAGCTTCACTGGTAATTTCTTGTCTATAATGCATATATTGAAACTTCTTGGAGTCCTAAGGCAATCTTAGTATGTCTTTAATCTGGGTGGGGGTTGCTTTTCAGTAATCACATCCTTATACACACTGTGACACTCATAGCTTGATTTAAGAGTCATCTGCTCCAACAATGTTATCTTATGTCAATTAAATTTATATGCAGTAGGATTCTTTGTATGTGTTTTGCACCAAGCACCTTTGACCCTGGGACCCTCCTGGCTGAAGGTAACATGGTACTGTTAAACTTCTCTCACATCATCATCTGTATTTTTTAAATGAGTATTTTAAACCAGTGGGGATTTTTTCTGTTTTTTCTGCATGATCTAGCTGTTATAAGTATTGTTTTTCCTAAATAACTGCCATTACGCTTCTGAAGAAGGACTGGTTGGTCCTAAAGCTAGAGCACTTTGTTCTTGTTGCTACATCTATGCTGGTCCATTAAAAAGGTATCAAATCATTTGCTTCTGGATCTGTTCTTGCAAGGACCAATACGGCAAATACTAAATCTACTTTTTAATTGGAGTAAGTAGGAAAATTATTTTACTAACATATGGAAATGTTCTAAAATGATCTCCATACTGAAAAGACTTACGCCGATCAAATGTCGACACCTGTACAGCAAACGACAGTACAGCGACAGGTCACTGTACTGTTACCGCAGGATCCCGGCACTGCTTTTTTGGGGTCTTGCACCCCCTCCCTGAATCAACTCTGACTCAAAGTTGATTATAAGTATGGGGGGTGCTGGGGGGGTGGAGCATTCTCAGACAGATTTATGCCAACCGCAATTGCGGTTGACATAAAATCCATCGCTTTAATGACAATTGACAAAATATTTGTCAAACCGACGTTATAGAGTCCTCAAAAGATGGGGCATTGTAGATCATTGTAGACCCATTGTCCTACTCTTCCCACCACCAAAATTACTAGAATGTATGCTCTAGCTTCAGTTTTCACAATACCTACAATCTGACAGTCTTATCACACCATATCAGTATGGCTTTAACGCTGGGCAATCCACAGATATGGCACTCCTCGACTTTAACATCCAGTTGTGTAAATTAGGGTAGGGGATCCAGGGGAACTCTGATATGTGAGTGAAATTAAAAGGCTGACTCAGTTCTAGGAGTAAAATAAGTTAGGATTTCTCCTGATGAAAATGGGCTGTACGATGCCTTTTTGACAACACTTTTGTCGACCGGCATCACAGCATCAGGAATTATGTCAACTGCAAGTTGTGGTGGACATAATTCCCGAATGTCTCCCGGTCCCTGTTTCTGTGAAACCCCCATGTGGGGGGGCTCTGCCCCCCACACTCCCATACTATTTATAATCGACTCCGAGTCTGAGTTGATTCGGGGAGGGGGCGCAGGACTGGGAGACAGTGTGCCCCTGTCTGAGGCTCACCAACACAGTGACCTGTTGGCGAACTGTCAATTTCGTTGACAGTGATGTAGGTCACTGTGTTGGTGTCGGTGTATAGGGGGTATACCATGAAAATGTACTCCCCAGATATATAAAACTGACTAAATAAAGTTTAAAAATGCAACATACTGTATAATCAGGAAATATGTCCCCAAAACCCCTGTCAGGCATGTTTGATCCTGTGTCAAAGGTGATGAGTTCCACTAATGAATTGTTCCACTTTCAACCCTATGACAATACCCTTAGTTCATCCCTAGAAAATGAAATGAAGGTTGGTGCCATGTTTGTGGACTCATCAAAAGCTTTCAATATGGTTGACTATTCACTGTTATTAAAGAGAGTACCATTTGAGTTCCCAGCAGTACACCTTTTTGATTTAAATCATATTTACACAACAGGAAATAACAACTATGAATTTCTAACGTCTTGTCTAAATCAAGACTGGTGACTAAAGGTGTGTTACATGGTTCAGTTCTGGGCCCAATATTAGTTTTGGTTGTTACAAATTCTTTGCCCTTGAATATAAAGCACTCTGAAATTCTTCGCTGTGCATACAGTACTGTTTTGTAGTGGCATCGTACCCATAGGGTATTTGGATAACCTGACCTAGCCTGCTGCAGTCACCCTGTTCCCCACAAGGATGCATAGGTCCCAAGTCAGAGCTCAGAGTATCGGATGGAGTGGAGGAGCAGAGAAGGAGCTAGTTATGCTAGTGACCATTGTGTGAACTAGTAAGCTCTGTGTTGTCACGGTGGCCAGGTGATTGACTGGTAACAGGGAACATCTCTTTCCGTCCAACATGATCTGACTGCTTGTGAGGTGCTGTATGTCAGTAGTTGATGACAGCTTTGCAGTTTGCTGGAAGATTAGTCCTTCTGTGGATCTTCTGTGCTGTGGTTGGTCATTCTGCACTAGAGTCTCCTTCTAAGTGTTGCTGTCCTGGGACCATATCTGTGTGTCCCTGGGATGTGTCTCCCTCGCCCATGCGATTGTTTCTGTTTCAATCATTTGCCACCCATCATCTCTGTAAAACACGTCTCCCAGACTGGGCTCTGGCTGAACTGTCACTTCCTCACGGGACTCGATGTGAGTTTTGTGCTGCTGGCCAGGCTGCTGGCCCATCTGCCTGTTTGCAGTTGCTCTGTGGAGATAGGGTGTGACTCAAGAGAAGCTTCTTTGTTGCTGACCCATCAGGCAGGTTGCTGCCACTTGTAGCTAGGTAGCTACTAGACATTATGATTTAGAGTGAGTAGTGAAAAGTACTTACCAGTCTATGACTCAGCTCCATCTCCTACTTCCTCATATAGTCAACATCTGGCACCAGTAGTGATGGCACATTACTGGGTTTTCTCTGGCTGGCATTGGCTGACAGTTCAGACACTTGCTGTGCTCATCAGTCATGGATGTGCATTGCATTCTTGCAAGTGTGGCAGGCATGGAAATTACCAGAGGTGCGTATGGTCATAGATGACACGGTGCTGAAAGGAGCCCATGAATCTAAAAGTGAGCAACTAAAAAATATTTAAAGTGGAGAGGTACCAGAACAGACCAGAACTAAAACCATAGTGGAAACCAACTGGAAAGCATTGTAAACAACTGGTGCCAGCATGTTGCAGAGGGGATCTGGAACTGATGGAACTCTTTGACCAAAAGATCTGACGGTTAGAGAGAGTTAGGTGGGGTGGGGGAGCTAGTGCACTCAGTGTGGTTCAGATCTTTTGGATGGTCCCAGGGCCTGGCTACTTGAGCCAGAAGACTGTAAGTGTGTGGCTTGGATGAATTCACATTGCTGGAAATTAACATTTTCGTAATAGTCATACACAGATTGACAATTTGAAGCAAACCAATAAGTTGTTCACACTGAGAAAATGGAGTTACTGTTTTTAATGGGTATATGAATTAGTACTGTATGTGACTCTGGGTTAAATCAGGAAGCTGATTACTGCTGAAACTGATGAGTATACGAACACTGCAGCCTCTGGCTGAAATCCCCCGTTATCATGTCTACATCTCAATGATTTGATTTCACTGCTTCTTTCTCAGTGGGTATTTATATACTGAACTGGTTTCTTTAATGATCAGTGGAGTTAATGAAGCAGTGCACGTGGTAAACTAATAACGCAATGCCAGTTATGTGAAATACAAAAGACTGGCTTGGTGGCAGCTTATGTTGCTACGATATATTAAGACTATGCATTAAAGACAGACTCTGAAGACTCAACCATTAAAACAGTGGCACAGATGGATGATGATGAACTTAGTTTCGTTACAAACACCCTGATAATAGTTGGCTGTCATATTTGGCTTCACAGTACAACCTCTGCTATGGTTAAAAAGGAAGTAAAAAAATCCCAACCCACTGCTTTTGATGCTTTACCAATTATGTCAGGTTTTGCATAATTCAACTTGAAATGGTAATTCAGAATAATCATTTAATAATTCAGTTTTAGATCAGCTTTTTGGTTTGTGACAGTGAGAAAGCCTAAGGCTTACTATTGTAGATGTGTGTGGCTATACCAGCTGGATACTTGCTTCTAAAAGCTCTTTTGTGCACCTGTAGAGATTTAGATAAAACTGTTAGGAACATTTTCAACCTCTTAGCTATGAAGTATTGTAAAAAATGAAGATGAAGTTGTTGAAGAGGTCTTGCATTATGGATGTTATTCATGAACATAATTATTCAGAATAGAGTTTGCCATTCAAAGACCACTGATAAAGCATTTTTTGTCAGACCCTGTAGGCCTTGATTTCGATCCCATTCTCATGGTTTTGTATTCCTCACTTGCATTATTTCAGTACATCTGCATTTCTTTCTTTAAGTAATTGTGCTGAAGACTTCATTTTTGATAATTAAAATTAGCCTCTCTACCTTTATTAAAGTCTGAAGAGTACCGCATCTCATTTTCTAATGTTCTGCATGGTTTCATGTCACACTGGAGAGACAGGAGACAGGAGTACTTACAGTTGTTTAAACTACAGTACTCTCCAAAGCATGGGATTAGCAGGCAGAATTGCACCAAGGATGGCATAACTAGTTTTCAGAAACTGTAGTTTGATTTGTGTTTATGAACTATGAAATATACTCTACAGTCAGTCAGAAACTCATATTGCATTGATTTACGGCTCATCAGTGGCCCACATCCCTTAGAAACATAAAATGTGTTGACAGAAAAGGACCACTAAGCCCATCTAGTGTGCCATATTTTCCCTGCCTAACACTACACCCCAGACTCTAAATGGTCACAGGTGTCCCTACTTCTAGTATACCCATGTGCCTATCCCATGCGTGTTTGAAACTCCCCACTGTCTTCGCCCCTACCACCTCTTCTGACAGGCTGTTCCAGGTGTCCACCAGCCTTTATGTGAAGTAGTTCCTCACATCTCTCTTAACCCCCCCTCCCCACAAGCTTCATAGCATGCCCCCATCTTCTGGTGCTCCTCTTTATGTGAAAGAGACTCCCTCCTGCACCTTGTTCACCACTGTGAGGTACTTCTAGGTCTCAGTCATGTCCACTTCTCTGTTTCCTCTCCTCCAGGAGGACATGTTGAGCTGCCACTGTCTCTCCTCATATAGTTTCTTATGCAATCCCTGCACTCTTTTAGTTGCCCTGCTCTGGACTGCTTCCACCCTGTCAGTATTCTTGTGGAGGAACTCCTGTAAATTCATCTGAGAGCTGCACACTTGAACAGATTTAATAGACCAAAATAGCCTGTTTCTGCTGGCATTTTCGTATGTTCATATGTAGGTGCAACCTCCAGAACTGGACAGAGTACTCCAGATGGGGTCTCATAAGTGAACGATACAGAGGTAACACCACCTCGCTTCTCTTGCTAGAGGTCTTCCTCCCTATGCACCCCAGCATCCTGTTCACCTTGCCTACTGCCCTGTGACACTGCCCTGCCACCTTGAGATCATCAGATATGATCATCTCAAAGTCTGTTTCTTCCTTGATAACTGTAAGAACTTCCCCCATCTTATACAGCCCCTGGCTTCCCCCACCCTAGGTGCGTCACTTTGAATTTATTGGCATTAAAACCCAACTGCCACTCTCTAGACCACTCTTCTAGTTTCCCCAGATCCGTTTGCATTCTCTTCACCCCCTCCTGGATGTCCACCGTGTTGCAAATTTTTGTGTCATCTGCAAAGAGACATACCTTACCCTCCAGTTCCTCAGCAATGTCACTTATGAAGACATAGAAGAGAACAGGGCTGGGGACTTCCGGTGACATCACCCTCACGATGGCAGCTTGAGGAACGCAGCAGGGAACCCACTTCTGACTAAATCCTGCCAACCGACCTTTGCTTTTGTAGTCTTCCTGCAGACTGCCAGATGGACCAGCACATACTTCATGGAGAAGTCCGAGCTGAGTCAAGACTGACTCAGAAATGGAGGAGGGCAGCTAATTCGAGGAGGGAGGCTCTGAGAGTGAGTACTGACAGACCTTGGTAGCCTCCTCTCAATCCAGTTGCTGGAGTGGTGCCTCCAAACAAAAGAACAAATCACTCCCCAACTGAACAACTTAACCGCAGTCTTGACTTTCTCATAGCTAAACACTGGGATTTTTGTCAGGAGTCCCGCAACATAACTACTGCTCTCCGAATGGACATTACAGAACTCAAGCAGTGGGCAGAAGAGCATGAAACGTAACTCACCCTCACAAACCAGCATGTAGATACTCCAAGGTGACTCTTCATGTTATGGTACAGTGCCTTAAGGAAAAAAATGGAAGATTCCAGGAGCCGCAATAGTTGAAATAACCTCAAACTGTATGGCTTGGTGAAGGGTGAGGAAAATACAGCACTCATACATTTCTTCAGCAGTTTTTTCGAACAGCACTTACCCTTTCCTAATCATGCTTCCTTGAGATTGAGGGGTTGCATCAGGAACTTGGCCCCGAACTGAGCAACCCTAATGCCCACCCTTATTCAATTATTGCTGGATTCCTGCAGCGGGATGAGAAACAAGAAGTCCTTTCAGCAGCTTGGAGAGCAAAATCTGTTCTGTACAAAAATCACAGCATATATTTTGACCATGACTATCCAACTAACCTGCAGGAAAAGCAACGGGTTTACATTCCCATTTGGAAGGCACTTAAAGAGCAGAGCTCAAATTCTACACTCCATAGCTTTCAAAACTGACTATTCATTTCACTGAGGGTCAAAAGACATTTGAAGCTGTGAAGCAGGCAATTCAGGAACTGACCAGCAGAGGTATCTCCCTTTCCCCGATATCAGATGAGCCCACAGCATCTACTACCTTGGTTGCTACTCAAGTGGCGTGCAAGGCGTGGCACTCCACAGATGCTAAAAAACAACAAGCAGCTGCAACCCTCTGAGAAATCAAACAGCACCTGCAAGCTTCTCATCTCCCCACTACTTGGATGAAGCCAATGGTTACCTGAAAATTCTGAAACTTGACTTCAGCATTGATGTCCAGTGTATCATCGACTGACTGCAAAGGTAAGCTGTGCCTTTGTTGAGAACCCCCCTCTCCTTGTCTCCTCCTGAGCCCATTCTGGACTCTACTCGGGAGCCCTCTGTGGCTGTGGGGTGCATCATCCTTACCTCAGTGCTCCTTCGGGGCATGGGACTACTCATAGTCATCCTCCGTATTTAGTTCAATTTGCAGCTTTTCATCTGATGCCCCCCAAGCAATGCTCTGGTCCTAATATAACAAGTACTAAGCCTTGTATATGGTTGGATGAACGGAGCCTAACCCAGGGACAGTGAAGGGACTGGGCCATGGAAGGTACCCTGCTATTACCTGGGGCTGCCACCTTCCTACCCAGAATAATGTTCTAAAATCATGGCTCTCTTAAGAGGCATCCCATACACCAGCCAGCTTAGCCCTCACTAGAGTTAACTACTTACAGTTTGCCGGGGCACAGTTATTCCAAGGTGACAGGTGGAGACAGTCCATCGGGGGTGTGGGGGGGGCTTTCAAACTTGGGACATGGAGTGGGGCCAGCAACTGGGCTATAGGTATGGCTACCAGACAACACGGGATACAAATCTTTTTGAAGATATGCCACCACTTATTTTTTAATATGCTTGAACTATGCCAAAGACATGTCAGTCTACAGACTATGTTCTCTGTCTACCAGTGGGAGGGGCCTTGGGACAACAGTTATGGGAAGCCAAGGTCCCAGCCTGCATATCCCATCTAAACTTACTTTGTCTTTGGGGATTTACAGTTATGGACAATGCACCTGTGGCCCACTGTTGTCTTTGGTGTTTCCGGAAGCTGGCTGCCCCATGTGCACTGAGAGGAGTGCATGGTTGGCATTCTGAACCTAATGCCGGATGCTGATTTATATTAGTGACTTCTGCTTCCTTCACTTGCCCCTTATTTGGCATGAGGGGGCTCTGTACCATCAGTTCTGGACTTACAATCAATACTGCATACATGTTATAGCTATTTGTTTGTTGATACTGTACAAATTTTCCAGCTGAACTGGTTTGGGATACATGGTAGGCCGTAAGACCTAGGTATCCAGAAGATCTTGCCTCACAGATCTCTTGTGCTTTTACGATAAAATAAGCTCAAAACTCGATAAGAACATACCATGTGATGTATTTTTTCTTGACTTTAGTAAAGCCTTCAGTTAGTCCCGCATTGGGCTTTAATTGAAAAGCTAGGTGTCCTGAACATTAATTCTAAATATATAAATCTAATCCTACATTAGTTGAAGAATAGAACACAGAGTTTTGATCGACTGTCAGTATTCAGAATAGGGGTCTAGTGGGGTCCCTCAAGGATCAGTACTTGATCCTCTAGTTGGTGTTTAAAATATTTATCTCTGACTTGTCATTACATTTAGTGAGCTGGGTGTCAAAATATGCAGATGATTGTAAGATAGGTGGCACTTGCAGCAGCTTAGAAGAAGCATCAAGAATCCAGGAAGATCTTGATAAAATGTCAGTATGGGAACAAAATGGGAAATGTGTTTCAGCCACAATAAATGTAAAGTTATGCACCTAGGTTTCAATAATCCCAAACACAATTATTATCTCTGTGGTAATCTACTAAATTAAACAAAACAAGAAAAAGATGTGGGCGTCGTTATTACCCATGATTTAAGTAATTCAAAACAAGTAACTGAAACTGTAAGCAAAGTAAATAAAATATGGTGGGCAGTAAAGAGAAATAAAAGATCTAGAGATAATTCAGCAGTTCTCCCTTTATACAGGTCCTACATCTGCCCTTTTCTGGATTACTCATCACAATTCTGGTGCCCTTATATAAAAAAAGATGTACTGCAAACTGAGAAAATACAGAGAAAAATAACCAAGCAAATAAATGGTATGAGGAATTTGGGTTGTGATAACAGGTTAGGCCAACTCGGCCTTATGTCTCTTGAAACAAGATAAATGAGAGGAGAACTTCTGCTAACGTGGGACATAATACAGGACCAATATTTAATGTCTGAGATAAGCCTAGATTTTAAACAAAGAGTCGCAGGCACTGGGCGTCATCCACTGCAGCTGAGATGTCAAAAATTGAATTAGTTAAAATGAAAGAATTCTGAATCCTTGGAATTCCCTTCCTGTGAAGATTGTTGTGAGCGAATCCAAAAATCTATTTAAAAATAGACTTGACAGTCTAATATTGTCTGGAGCAAGTTTTTGATTATGGGTGAATGATAGCTTAAATGGGCTTTATGCCTTATGCTGCTGTTCTTGAACCTTAGTACGAACCTTAGCCACCTGGCCGAACCCTGGGTCTCAATTTCAGGTACTATAGACAACCCAGACTGACCCAGAATAGTTGTGTTGGCCAGTGACCTGTGATGAGCCCGATATGACCCGGGCTGGGATGCCTTAATGGAATCATCATCTCCAGCTTAGTGTGGAAGGGGCTCTGCATCCCCCAATTTGATGTCTCTCTCTTACTTTCTTCTCACTGAATACCGGTCACACTATTAGGGCCTCTCCACTAGGTGGAGAGACTACCCCAGCTGCTGGTTCCCCCTGTGTGCAAAGAGTCCACCTGGAGGGGCTCCTGTCTTTGAGGCCCGCTACTGCCATTAAATGTTAAAGGGAGTCCAGTTGGCCCCTCATGTTAGGTTTGATGTTCATGTTCTATGTTTTTCCATATGTTTGTTGATTGTATTCTTATGCACTGCACTTATAGTCCATTATTATAGATAGAGGTACAACACAGTTCCTCGGGGGGGGGGGATGGAGGAGTGGGTGGTCATCAGGCGATGGATGACCAGATGGGGACATAGAAACATAGAAGTTAACGGTAGATTGGCAGATAAGGACCACAAGATCCATCCAGTCTGCCCCATTTTTCTACCTTATGAATGTGCCATAGGCCTGTACTCTGTCAATGGCCTATCTATTCATACTCATCTATATTGCTCCCTTATGCCTATCGCGTGCCTGTTTGAAGCCCTGCACTGTATTCATATCCACCACTTCCTGAGGTAGGCCGTTCCATGCATCCACCACCCTTTCTGTGAAAAAGAACTTCCTCACATTCCCCCTTAATCGGCCTCCCTCTAATCTCATGCTGTGTCTTCTTGTCCTGCTATTTTTCTTATATTGAAACATGTTAGACTCTTTCACTTTGTTAATGCCCTTAAGATGTTTGAATGTTTCGATCATATCACCTCTCTCCCTCCTTTGCTCTAGGGTATACATATTGAGCTCTGTTAATCTGTCCTCATATGTTTTCTGATGCAGTCCCTGCACCGGTTTGGTTGCCCATCTCTGGACTGCCTCCATTTTGTTAATGTCCTTGTGCAGATCGGCCTCCAGTACTCCAGATGGGGTCTAACCAGTGTCTTATAAAGAGGGATTATCTCCCTCTTACGACTTGTGAGACCCCTACTAATACACCCCAACATCCCTCTAGCCTTACCTACTGCTTTAGTGGTCTGCTTGGATGATTTCAGGTCATCTGTGATGATGATGCCTAAGTCTCTTTCTTCCATTGTGACTGCCAGCAACTCCCCTCCCAACCTATAGGTGGCTTCAGGTTTCTCTTCCCTATGTGCATGATCTTGCACTTTTCTGCGTTAAACCCCAGTTGCCACTCTTTCAACCATTTTGCCAGTTTATCCAGATCTCTTCCCATTCTGCCCACCCCATCTGGATCATCTACTCTGATGCATCTCTTGGTGTCATCTGCAAACGGACAAACCTTACCCTCCAGTCCATCTGCAATGTCACTGATGAAACTATCGAAGAGGATGGGCCCCAGGACTGATCCCTGAGGTACCCCACTTGTGACCTGCATCTCTTCTGACTGTATACCATTTACCACCACTCTCTGTTTTCTGCCCACCAACCAGTTTGCTACCCAATTGACCAACTTCTGACCCAGGCCAAGTCTACCCAGCTTATTAATTAATCTTCTGTGTGGAACAGTATTGAAAGCTTTGCTAAAGTCAAGGTAGGTGACATCAACTGCTCCCCCTTGGTCCACCACTGTGGTTACCCAGTCAAAGAAATCTATTAGATTAGTTTGACAAGACCTTCCTGTTGTAAACCCATGCTGTCTTTGATCTTGTGCTCCTAAGGATTCCATGTGTTACACTATCGTTTCCTTAAGGAGTGCCTCCATAATCTTGCCCACTATTGAGGTAAGACTGACTGGTCTGTAATTCCCTGCCTCCTTCCTGCTACCACTTTTGTGGAGCGGGATCACATGAGCCCTTCTCCAGTTTTCTGGGACCTCGCCTGTGCTCAGAGACTCACTAAACAGTTCTGATAATGGCTGTGCTAGTGCCACCCTTAGCTCCTTTAGTACTCTGGGATGTATGCCATCAGGTTCCGTTGCTTTGTCCACCCTGGGCTTAGCGAGCTCTTGTAGGATCCTTTATTTTGTGAAGGGACTAGTGCACACCTCCCTCCCCCCTGTGTCCATGGTACTGAGCTGTGGGCCCTGCCCTACCTTTTCCTCAGTAAATACTGAGCAGAAGTATCTATTTAGGATAGATGCTTTTCCTTGATCCTCCTCCTCGCACTCCCCTTATCCCTTTGATCTTAGCAATACCCCTCTGGACTTTCTCATTTCACTAATGTATCTATAGAAAGTCTTGTAACCTTCTTTACTGTTAAGTGCTAGTGTTTCCTCGGTTTGGGCCTTTGCCTGCCTTACTGCCTTCCCTGCTTCCCTTAGGGGAGTTTGGTATGCCTCCCTATCTTCGCCCCGCTGTGTTTCCTTATATTTCCTGAAGGCCAGCCTTTTGGCTCTGACCTTTTCTGCTACTGTTCTTGAGAACCAAAGTGGTTTCCTTCTTCTTTTGCTCTTGCTTTTCTCTCTAACAGAATGGGATGTTGCTTCAAGTATTGCACCCTTAATGTTTGCCCACTTTGCCTGTACCCCCTCACCTGTATTTCTTCTTGCCAGGGCTAGCTTAACACTGTTGGCCATCTTATCAAAGTCAGTTCCTCTGAAGTCCCATATTTTTGCCTTGGAATGGATGATTTAGTTCTAGTGGCCAAATTGAACCATACCATGTGATGGTCACTGGCCTTCTACCTGGAGATCTGCGATCCTTTCCCCGTTAGTCAATACTAGATCTAGGATGGGTTGTTCTACCTGTTGTTTGAGGCCCTCCCCCTGCAGGGAATCCACTATGTGTCTAGTTCTGGCAGATGTTCCTGCTGATATTGACCAATCTGTATCTGGCATGTTGAAGTCTCCCATTATCAGAACCTCCCCTTTAGCAGTCATGTTTTGTATATCTTCTAACAGTAATGTGTCTATGTTCTGCCCCTGGTCTGGAGGCCTATAGACAACCCCAGTTCGTATGGCAGTCCCATTTCCTGTTTCTAGGGTGACCCACAGTTCTTCTGGCTCCTTATGTGTATTCTGAATTTCTGTAGTTTTGATATTTTCATTGACATAAAGGGCCACTCCACCCCCCCCCCCTTTTGAACCTCGGTCTCTTCTGAACAGTACATAGCCTGGTACTGAAATCTCCCAAACGTGGTTACTGGTGAACCATGTCTCGCTAATGGCTACTATGTCCAGTTTAGCCTCTATCATTGTTGCCTGCAGGTCTGGGCTCTTGTTTCCCAGGCTGCGAGCATTTGTGTACATGATTTTCCATTGGCCAGATTTCAGTGTGTTAGTTGTTGGGCGAGGTCCCGCATTTCCCCTGTGCATCGCATGGGGAGCAGGACCTTTTTCCTTACCTGGTGATGCAAATGAACTACAAATATGGTGAACTTCTGTTTGATCACTAGCTGAGGGGGAGGAGTGTTCTTCCCATTCGACGTATCACGTGCTGCATCCCTCTCCCCATCTGCTAGTTTAAATATTCTGCAAAGGCATCAAACTTCTGCCCCAATTCACTAACTCCCTCCTTAGTCAGATGCAGTCCATCGAATTTAAAGAACTTTTGCTCCCAAAACTGTTGTCAGTTACCTACAAATTTGTGTCTTTTTTCCTGGCACCAGCTCTTGAGCCACATGTTTAGCTCGCCTATCTCCCCTTCTCTGACCTTCCATCCATCTTCCCCCCTCTCCCAGACTGGCAGGATCTCAGAGAAGGAGATGCCGGGTGAAATGGATGACAGTTTGTCACCCAGCCTGGTCAGGTGTTCCTTGGTCTCCACAACTGACCGGCTGGCGAGATCGTTAGTCCCTACATGTACCAGGACATCGAAGTTTTCTCCTGCTTCCTGCATGATTTTAGCAATGCGGTTAGTGTCTCTCCACACTGTTGTACCTGGGAGACCTCTGACCCTTATCCCGGCTGGAGGTAGGTATCAACTCCCCGAATCATGGAGTCTCCTATGATCAGAAGTGTTTTGGATTTTCTTTTTGCTTTTTTTGTTTTGGTCCCTGTTTTGTTGTGCTAGTTCCTGTGCTGCAGTGTCCTGCTCTGTGGTGTCCTCTGCCCCTCTATTTGATTTCAGAGATAGAGACAGATACCTGTTTGTAGTTTTCATATGGTTTGTGGAGGTGATACGTTGGAGAGCACTGAGTGATGGGGCACACAGGGACTGATATAGAACTTTATTTGTAGAATTTCAATGGACTTAACAACCCATATGATTGGTCTAAAGTTTTAAATCTGTATTGAAAGAGCATGCCCAGATCTTATATATCTACTAGAAACACATCTTGAGGCACAGGAACGTGAGAAACTCGAGAAATGTGGATCCATAAGGTATATGGTTCAGAATTGCTTAGGGGAAAACGTATGGGAGTCGCCATACTAATCACCCCATAGCACCACCTTTCAGGAGCATGAAGTTATCTGTGATAAGGAAGGGTAGCTCATTATTGTGCAGGGCATCTTGAAGCAGACTAAGGTCACCTTGGACTCCTTATATGTGTCTTAAAGTACAAGCACACCTGAGATTAAGATGCTTTTCGACTTGCTCCTTACCAACATTCAGGGAGTGGCAATCATGAAAGGAGATTTTAATATGCTCCATTCTAACACCTGGGATACCTTTAACTTTCACCCACCTAGATAACCAGCAACACATAAATTCTGTGCTTGTCTCCCCCGTGACCTAGTTTGGACAGATGTCTGGAGGGCATTGTACCCATACACTAAGGACAGCACACACTAGTCCGCGGTCCATGGAGTATGCACCTGCAGTGATTAAGCCTGTGTGCAGCAGGAACACATGCAATCTGTCAGGTCCTGTGATTTGGGAGATACTCTTCTGTCAGATCATCACCCGATTCACATGACACTTTGAATCAGGAAAGAATAAGGATGCAATGGCATCTGATTGCTTTTTATTTTTGATCAGAGGAATTTCACATGTTTGTTAAAGACAAATTGCTAAAACACGGGAACTTAGCTGGGGAGGGGACCATATGGAGGCAATCTGGTGGAACACCCTTCAAATTGTCCTTCAGGGCCATATCCCTGAATATATCATTTGGAAAAAATGAGGCAGCAATGTCTACAAGACCTACAGGACATCCACCATTTTCTGCAGGAGGCCCATAACCAGGGAGACTCCTAGGTAAAAGATTAATTAGACAGGGTTAAGCATGAAATAGACACCCTCCTCCTGCATAAAACCGAGTTAGCCCTGACCTGCTTACGTCATCAATATTATGAAGGGGGCCCCAGAGCCACTAGGCTCCTTGTGCACCACCTGAGAAAACAGGAGGTGAGGGCAGCATTTGCCAGCCTAAAGCACCTACACGTGGGCCAGGTCCTCAGGAACTTCACAGACAGCTGAGGCCTTCTGCACTTTTTACTCAGTTTCAGTCCCATATTCCCAACAGGGACCACATGATAATGAATGAATGGCAGCATTTCTGGTGTCATTGATTCTCCTTGATTTGTGTCAGGAGCAGGCAGAGAGGTTCACAAGCCCCATCCTGATATGTGAACTGGAGGGAGTGATTCAGACAGCCAAATCTCAGCAGGCCCGCGGGCTGGATTGCTGTGTTACAGTGCTTTATATATGCCAGTGGGAGCACATACTCGTTTGTCTGTTGGAGGTGTGCAATGAAGTTCTGACTGGGGGTGCATTCCCACACACCTAATGGTAATCTACAATTTCTGTCATCCCTAAACTTGGGGTAAAATCCATAGAGTGCCTATCCTACAGACCGTTGTTTGTCCAGAATGCCGATTATAAGTTCTTTGTGGCCGCACTGGCCGAAAGACTGGATCCCCTGCTGCCGTCACTCATACATCAGGACCAAACTGGTTTTGCACGGGCCAAGCAGATGGGTGACAACACCAGGCATAGACTACACCTCATACATCATATCCACGGGGCAGGCATCCCTCTCTAGTGCTCAGTTTAGATGCTGAAAAAGCATCTGATAGTATGTCATGGCCCTATCTTTTTACAGTGATGAGTTGGATGGGAATCCCACCAGCTTCTGACTCCCTCTTGCAGAGGGTATATATGTCCCCACAGGCCTTTTTAAAGTGAACAGTCACACCTTATTTTATTTATTTATTTTTATTTATTTAGGAAATTGGAATTACGACCCTTTGAGTCATAGACTCGTTTCCAAAGGCTCCATGTCAGGATAAAGCATAGACATTCATACAGTACATACATAGAATAAATATGGGTGAGCAGTCATACAGAATGTAGGTACAATACACCCTGGTTAATGCTTATACATGAGGTAGCTAAAAAGACAGAGCTATAGCCATATTTACCTAAAGAGCGGTTAAGACCTATACAATTGGTAGCTCAAGCAATACATCATATGAGCTGGTAGTAAGCCGCCTCAGGTAGGCCTTGTCTAATACATAATACAAAGCAATCACCTCCACATTTTTTGCACTTGGATGAGTTACCTGACAGGACTGTCCAATGTCCCCTCTCCTGTTTACGCTCTGTATAGAGCCCCCAGCCCAGGCGATTCAGGAGAGTGACATCCTTTGATGTATCCAAGCAGGAGACAAGGAACACCGGGTGGCATTATATGCTGACAGTGTCCTACTCTACATCACCAGTCCTAATACAATGGTTCCTGAAGGCTTCCGGATCTTAGATCAGTTCAGCCACATCTCCGTGTACAAATTGAGCACAACCAAAGCGGGAAGACTTCCCAATGTGCTATACCCCAACAGATGCCATTACTCAAACTTACCCATTTCCATGGCATCTTACTGATATGAATAGTTCAGGAATACAGCTCCCCTGAAATTTAGATAAACTCTATGAAATCAACTGTAGGCCTGTAACTGGTCAAATTTTGCCAAATCTACCACAGTGACGCACATTGCTCCTGAGCCTTATCAGATGGGTAGACTGTGTGCAAATGTGGTTCTACCCCTGCTGCTCTACATTTTCCAAAACATACCTCTGTCCATCACACCTACTGACTGGCAGAAATGGTGGGTAGCAATCTCTAAATTCCTCTGGCAAGGGAAACGACAGCAAGTATGCCTTACTATGGTGTCGCTATGTAAGGATAAGGAAGGACTTCGATTCCTTGATCTCCAGCTCTTCTGTATTGCAGCACAAACTCATATACTCTTTAGCTGACACATGGTAGTGCCAGGCCCCCAATGGCTGGATATGGAAAGAGACATACTGCCTTTCAATGACATGACCCTGTACATATTTGGTACAGATGCAGGCATATGGCATATAGAAGATGCAAACCCTTGGTTCCACAGGATCTGTGAGGTCTAGCACAGAATGATCTCTTATCTAGCTATCAGCACAGCTAGTGTGGGTTTGCCCCTTGACAAAACTGGAGGATTTCCTCCTAGCTCACATAGACCATACTTATCGAGAAAGAACCTAGTGTATCTCAGACAGATATGTTTGGATGACACCCACAAGTCTTTTGAGGAGCTCCAGCAGTAATTTGGCCTAGAACAGAGGTATTTTTTCTATCATCTTCAATTGTGATACTATCACTCCACTAGGAACAGTCCAAATCTGTAGCCATTATACAAATGCTATCGCTTTACATCAGAACTCAGATGTCCAAACATCTTATCTCTGCCATCTACAAAGTGTGCCAAGAGTTACAGAAGGTGAACACATTATATATTGTTTGTAAATGTGATGTAGAATTTCAGAAAGAGATCTTCCAGGAGGACTGGGACAGATGATGCTATGAGGAAGGAAGGATAACTCCTATGCTTGGCATGAGTATGCATGGAAACACAGTTCATTTTTTGATGCTGCAGCTGTCATAGCCAAATTTGGGTGGAGAGGAGGGGGGATGTGGCATGTTGGCTAACTGTGATGAGCCACATGCCACGCATACCCATATTTTGTGAGGATGCACCGGCTTATGGTCCTTTTTGTTAGACCTAGAGAGAGCTGTCACTGAGGTCCTTAACTCACCTATTCATTTAAACCCAGAACATTATTTGTTTTACATGTATCCTAAGAGGATGAAGGATAGAACCACAAAGTACCTCTTGGGAATCATGCTTCTCACAGCCAAAAAGTGCATCACAAGATAGTGGCTCACCTCTCATCGAGTGCAGATTGCCCACTGGAGGGCTACAGTTAGCGATATATACAGAATGAAAAAGATTACTTTAGTTTAAATTATAAAACTGACCTGTTCTTCTGTAGATGGACCAAATGGGTACTATGTATCATGACATATGATTCCTCATTTGTCCCCTAGATTAATAGAACCCGCAGGCAGGGAAAGCAGTCAGCAGCAGAATACCAGTATGTGATTTTGGTCTCCACAATGCGCACAAATATCTGGGGGGAACCCCAAAGCAGCACATAATAGTGCACCTAGTATTTAGACCCTAGCCCCCATGTAGGGAACTGAGTGCACTTTATTGTGAAGACATACAGAACTAGTTTAGTTGCTGTATTGGTCCTTGTAAGCACAGATCCAGAAGCAAATAGTTTGATACCATTTATTGGACCAACATAGATGAAAAAAAGAAAACAGTGCCCAAATTTTCGGACCAACCAAGTCCTTCCTCTGGGAGTCTCAGAGGAAGGACTTGGTCAGTCTGAAGCTTAGGCACTGTTTTCTTTTTGTACATCTTTGTTGGTCCAATAAAAGGTATCAAACCATTTGCTTCTGGATCTGTCCTTTATTTTTTATTTATTAATTTTTTTTTGGAAATTGCAATTTTCTCCCCTCGTCCTGCCAGCCATGATGCTTCGGGGCCACCAAGGAGACATCTTCCTGCTTCCTGCTCTACCCACGTCCACCTCCGTGTCCCCATAGAGCCTTGGATTACCCCCCGGGCAGGGATGAGGTGCAGCCCCTAACGTCACAAGCTACTCATAGTTTCCATTGGTCCGCTGGCGGCAGGGTGAGTGGGGGCACATTGGAGGCACACTCCGGGTAACCTGTCTTCCCGGTCCTGGCAGGCATTATCCTCCATTGTTTCCCTTCCCATGCTGTGTAGACCTTGACGTCAAGGCGCACGTGCCGACCTCCATAGCGTGATCCGACCACCTTCTCCTATGGGGCTTGTAGTACCCCGAGCCTCTGCTCGGGGTCAAACAAGTTGCAGGCATTGGTGCTCCCCTCTTCCCCCCGAGAGGGTGAGCTGTCATGGGATGCTCAAGCCACTCTCCCCCGGCCGGCCATCCAACGACCCGAGTCCGCTCCCGAACCCAGGTTGCTGGCGTCGCAAGCGGAAATCCCACCGCTGCACCGGTAGGCCAGCTGATCTGTCCTTTATTATGAAGGGAATTTGTATCTTACTATATCTCTTTAACCCACCCCCAACCACTTTACTGGGATGGCTGAGGTCCTGCGAAGGTCTTCTTTGTCTCAGTCTCTTTCACGCTGTATCCTAAGTAATAACTGCAAACAGTGTCAGAGGCCTTACAGAAGTCCAGATGGGCCACATCCAATGCCTTCCCTGATCCACCTCCCTAGTTACCCAGTCAAAGAAATCAGTTAGATTTGTTTGACGTTACCCCAGGAGGTTGATTCCCCTCCCCTTTGTTTTTTTAACAATTTATTTATTCAGGATAGCCCAAATGAGATGCAACATCTAATTTTCAGTGAGGTCCTTTGTCTACCCATTTCTGAACTACTGTGGAGTGGTGCTCTGGGAAGTTACTTGACTTGCATTTTTGGTTGTAGTGAAGTTTGAATCTGTAACCTCCTGATTCCCAAGCTATTGCTCCCTATCTTTTGTTTATTTATTTAAATAGTTTACCAGTAATTGACTCAGTGGTACCAAGCGATGGGAGATCACTCAGGAATGCTGCAGCCCAGGTTTGAACTTCAAGCCCTGGATATCAAGAGGGAAGCTGGGAGGGAGGGCTCAAGTTTTTTTTGGGGGGGGATGTTGGACTCTTCATACCTCTAACATAAATCAAGTCTTGTGATCTCATCAGTATTTCGCACTGTGTTCCCACAAGACTGAATTAAAATACATTTCAAGTTCACAGCCATCTGATTGTTCTTAATATTTAATCAAAAATATATTTTATCCCTTTTTGAGTTAGGGTCATATACCTCTATTTGTACCTCTATTTAGTGTCAGTGGCTCAGTAGGTAGAACACTCGCCTCTGAGGCCGGGAGATCAGAGGGCTGTGGGTTCAGTTCCCACATCTGGCACTTGGGTTAATATCCCAGTGCTGACACTGTAGTGCAGCATGAGAAGGGTGCTGCATTTCTGAGGTGCCATCTTTCGGATGAGACGTTAAACCGATGTCCCATCTTCCTGGATTGGTGGTAGTTCAGGGGGATGTTAAAGATCCCATGGCACTTCTCGAAAAGAGTAAGGGAATTTCCCCGGTGTCCTGGCCAAATTTCCCTCATTCACTAAAAATACCAACAACAGCTTAATCTGGTTCAAGGTCAGTTGGCATTCATCTGCATCCCCCTCCCCCGGGTCGTGCCTGAAAATTGGCAGGATTTGTCTAGTGCACTTACCTGGTTAACAAAAACTAAATAAATTTGTTTTTGTAAAATATCACAGAAAGTGTTACTATTCAGCCCATCAAAATATCTAATACAGAACATGAAAGGAGGTGCATGGGTACAGCAATCCATGTATGGTTCCATTTTACTTCATCCCCAGGGCACTTGAATAAGGATAATAATTCAGTGGGCCTTTAGATGCCATCTGTTTTTGCCACAGTATGCCTTCTGACTTGTTGTGAATAAATTCCCCTTTCTCTGGACCAGGAGAAGTCTTATGGGCTTGTGCTAGCTGTAGGCGAGCCAGAATTGCAACTGCCTCACTCACAGTGAACTCTGCTCGTTTTTTTCTCTCGGCCCTTGGTGTTGTACCAGTAAACAGTCCGTAAGTAATGTGGTTGATCTGTCAGAAGTCAAACTCGAGCTTGGCTCCCTCTCTTTGTATTTATTCTGTAGCTGATCCTCAGCAAAGGCAATAGTGTCTTTGTTGCTTTTCTTTTTGATTTCTTCTCCACTGCAATTTTTCAATCAGTAGATAAGACTTGTTGGAACATTACCCATCTTCTCCATGATTCTTGAAAAGTGAGTATATCTGTAACCAGTCTGTATGATATAGAGGATTGTGTATGAGCAGTCATACACAACAAGGATATTCTTGTATTAAGAGTTTTCCTTGGTAACAGATGACCTCGAGAGCGCACCGCGAGAGGTGCTCTGTTACCAAGGGAACCTAGAGATACAAGAATATCCTTGTTTGTATATGACTGCTCATACACAATCTTTTGTAGTGTATGGGCAGTCACAGCATAGAAAATCACATAAAACCAGCTAGTGAAAACTAAAGAGAATAGAAATGTTAACATTTTCCTTTTTTTTTAACTGACACAGTGTGCTGCAGATTTTTCTGCAATTTCAAGTTAAAAAAAGAAAAACTTTCAGCTTAACTGGATAGAAGAAAACAACTATATGGGAGCATTCCAAGTTGTTCTGCTGCAGCAGTGACATCACTACTGCAGCAGAACAACATAATGATGTCACTACCGCAGCAGAACAAGCTTATTCCAGGCATGGAATTCCAAGCATAACAGCATTCCACCATACACTATATAGAGGATAATGTATGGTCATCAATGGTTAACCAGTTTGTTAACCATCGAGAGGTTGCCAGGGCGACCATGTAAACCTCGAGAGCGAAGCTTGAGAGGTTTAAGTCGCCATGGCAACCTCGAGACTGGTTAAAAAAACGGTTAATCATTGATGTACCATACATTATATTTTATAGTGTATGGTATCATTCAGGTTTTAAGAAAAGCAGTTCCTTACTGCAGTTTTGTTTCAGTCACTGCCACTCTGCCCTCACCGCCGCGGCCGTTTCAAGGCCGTCCGATCCAGTTGCGTGCATGCCCAGACTGTTCCCGGTTGTTAACCCATCGATGTGATGTACCATCGATGGGTTAACAAGATCGTGACCTCACATCGATGGTAAAACGTTGTTATAAAAAGGTAGATTTCTACCTATAACAACGTTCTACCATACATTATATAGTTTTTGTCCCTTTCAACCACAGATTTCCAGAGTAGAACACAGATGCATTGTGACAGCAGTATCAGAGCTTTAAAAGAACATATAACGTCATACTACAGGTAAGTGTTAACTGAGTAAATTTCCCAACCGAAGGTAAACCAGAGGAACCAAATTCTGTTCTGTGTCAAAATATTTGGAAATGCAGTTATATGTATTTTACTATTCATGCCTTGTGAGTATTTGTGTGAAGTTATTTTTGTTTGAAACAACAATAAAATATAAATGAAAACAAAAATACTAGGGGTCCATACACAGTTGCAAAAGAGTAGTGGTGTTTTGGGGGCACACAGGCACCCATAACACCACCACACATTTTTGCTATACCCAAAGCCAGAGAGAGAGAGAGAGAGAGAGAGAGAGATGGGATTTGACAGATTAAATCAGGTGAACTAGATGCTGGCAGGCACAAATGGAGGTGTTTTCCCACTAACATGCTGATCTGTCATCGCCAAGATAATTAAGCCTGGAATGGCACTAATTGCATGACACTGTGTCAGGCATAAACAGGACCCTGGCTACATGGTGTTGCTGCCATCACTGTCTCCTACCACTGACCCAATGAACACATTTGTGTCCACTTGTGAGCCGATGTTAGTGGCATTTTGGTATTGTCCCTTTTAGGCCAGTGTACTCCAAAACTCCCATGCAGTATGTCCCATTTCTTGGTGTCCAGTGGATCACCCACCCTTGCTTATCCCTCCCTGTAGAGAGCAGTAGCTCTGTGTATCATCTGTTCCCTTCCCCGTCAGACTTTTGGTTTGATTTGAAAGCCTACACCCCCCCTCTACCCTGAAGGGGGCAGGGGTGCTGCGGCTTGCGTCTGGGGTGCAAAGTCACCAAGCAGCTGAGCATGACTCAGCTGCTAAGTTGCATTCAGGCCCCCACTTTATCATACCTGCCCATTTCCCCATGCACTAACAATTCACTGTGCAACAGCACAGGGAAAGGCCAGTGGCCCAGCTGTGCGTAGCACAGTAGGATGCAAAACAGAACACTGGTGCAAACAAATTGTGTATGGGACTTATGGTTCTGCTTATGTTACTGGTCCATTTACTGTTTTTTTTTTTTATTACTTCAGTGGATGTTTTTAATTTATATTCTGATGGTAAGGACCATTTTAGAACTGCATTATATAGTTTCTGTCCCTTTCAACCATAGAATTCCAGAATAGAACACAGATGCATTGTGACAGCAGTATAAGAGCTTTAAAGAGCTACTGACTCATCAAAGAAAACTTAAAAAAAAAAACAAGAATTGGGTACAATTCTGCCTGCATTCCATTTATATTTTATATGTTTCTCCTCCCCGTTATTTATTACTAAGGAAATTTGCATGAACATGTGATCTTTATCCCTTAGAGCTCCTTTAGATTCCATTTGCCTGTATAGCTTACTCCCTACTACTAGTCATAATCCTCTCTTGTGACATCACAATCTGCTGCCATGGGAATAACTGTGATATCACAAGCAGTGCTCTGTGACTTCAGGTAGGGAGAAAGAAGCAGGAACAGATAAACTCTTCAGGAGCAAAGATCCTGTTTTCATACAGATGACCTCAGTACTGTAATAAATAACGGGGAGGTGGAATCCAGCACTAATGGGAAATACAATGTGTCTAAATATTAGGTTTTATTAAAGTTCTCCTGAACTTGTCTCCAGCTCTTTAAAATAACCTACATCATACAGTTTTAAAAATGACCTTTACCACCGGTGCGTAAATCAGAAACACACATTGAATTTACTAAAAACCCTGTAAAATGGAAAAATATCAACATGGCAAAATAGGATTACTCTTAAAGGCAATTAACATTTATCTATTTAAAATTATTCACAAGGAAAGACATACAGAGCTGTGAAACAGTTAATTTCCAGATGGATTCGGGGTTGGGGAGTATAAGAACAGAACAGAGCAAGTAACACGGTGTAAAATACAAAAACACTGCTCAGAAACATTTATACAATGGAGTTAAATAGATTTTGAAAAAATGAGTGCTGGCAACTGATTCAAAATGGATAGTACATCAAAATAAAGTCTTAGTAAAATATAGAGTGCAGAATAGATCATTTCAGTAAATTGTAAACATCGGATACTGTAAGGGCATTAGAAACATCTGTATCTACAGGCGGTTTTTGGAAGTTTGTTTCTGTTCAGGTAGTGCTTGAAAGAACTTTCTGAACAAAATCCAGGTGATTGTCCCACAGACTGAGCAGTCTGTTAAGAGAAGCCAGCTTGCCCGATAACCAAGGCCACTGATTTACGGTGATTAAAACAATTAAATTCCGTTTTCAAGACTTAAGATTCCGGAATTTCACCAGTGATTGTTACTCTAATTTCTGGATTTTACCGGGATTCTGTTATCATTCTTGTAGTATGTGCATAAATAATCAGAATTAAACAAGCTTAATATATAGATCATTAAATAAAGCAAACTGAAAATAGTACATGAAGGAATTAAAAGAAAAACATACTTTTTTATAGATTTACTGATCTGATAGAAAATGCCAGATTCCATGAAATCTTCGTTTTTAACGGTTTTCAGGCAGCCGTAATTCCGGAATTTTACCGGATTTTCCGGTAAAAAATGAAAAACAGTGGCCTTGCCGATAACTTAGGAGCACCTAGGGGTAACAAAGGAGGGAAGGTGCTGATTTTGTAGAGTGTAGGCAGACTGGGAAACAGGATATCAGGCGAGGAGTTTGCAAGGGAGGTGTTTACACCAGAATTTGAAAAATAAAGTTACATCACATGTAAGCTGATGTGCCTCAGGAATGTTTGCTCTACAAGGTACAGGGGGGCTGGGCAGCCAAGGGCAAAAATGTCCATTTTATTTTCTCTTACAACATCTCCATGTTCGGATCCCAGCTTTATGACTTGTTGATAGCCTACATGTTTAAAGTATTCTGTCAGCAGGGAGAGCAGTAATGTCTGTTGCCTGCCAGCCTATCTCCATCACTGTAATGGTTTTATTAACCAATGGGAACTCCAAGATAACTACGTAGGCTACTGAAAACAGGGAGCATGGCTTAGCAGCAGAAGGGAATCGACATGTCTGTCACAAACCCACTCAGCAGGTCAGCCCTCTACTCCCAAAGTGCCAACCTCCGAGCACAGTCTTGTGAACAGTTAACAGAAACAGGGTAACCCTCCTGTCTGTTTTGTGGGTTCGAATCAACCTTTGGTCTCAGTTCTGTAGGGATTCAAACTATGAACCTTTTGCTAGCATACCCAATGCACAGACTCAGATAATTCTGTCTTCAGGGGGCCAGATATCTTTGCCTACAGGCACCTAACCAGGTGTACAAAATGAACCCTTAAAAACTCTAATAAAGACCTCAGATTACTCTTACTTTTTTCCAGTTTGGTATCAATATTCAAGATTATGCACAGTGTCTGCTTTAACCACATATACTTCACTTGTTAAAGAAAAGAAATTCAAAGACAGACCAAGTAGGCTCTAAAAATAGAGTTTTACTAAAATAGATAAAAAAATATGTAAAACATAAAATACAGAACTATATATCACAAGAACCATACACTCTTTTAAAAGAACAAGGTTTTAACAGTGCAATTCCTACTACAGTACTTAGATTTTGTCTCGCTCTACCTTTATACTTGCTTAAAGTGCTCAAAGATGTTTCTTTGTCAAAGTGTAGATAAAAATCTCTGAAGGAAAAAAAAGAATACTCCTTAAAAAACTGTATTTGCCAACCCCTTTGTGTGAGGTCACATAGCTCCTCCTCTGTTTATTAAAAATCATACACCCAGGAAGTTTTATCAGCATCTCAAGACACTCGAGTATCAGGCTGGGGAAAAGAACATCCATGGGGCTGGACTGCCAGAGTCATCAGAAGAGGAGGAGGAGTTTGATTTTGCCAGTACATTTCTACCTCGTATTTTGTGGCTATCAGAAGAGAAGCCCCCCTTGGCCATAGCACACCGTAACACTCCAGTGAGGATGAAGGTGGATATGAGCAAAGTTTTTTGTCATGCTTTCTTGGTTGATTGCACAGGAGTTGGTTTCCATTATTGAGCCCTAGCAATTGCTCTCAGGAAGATGAATCTGTGCTATGGGGAGTCAGACATTTCCCTGTTTCTTGACCTATCATGTGGCACATAACTGAAAAGAAAGCTTTTGACCATGTTGGAGAAGTGCTGCACTATGTAAAGGTATCTCATCAGTTCTTGCCTGCTAAACTCTGTGTGGTATGACAAGACAAACCATTTATTTTAATGATGTCAAGGATGCTATTGTTTGGTCAAAAAATAGAAAGGGAGCTGCCCTCCATGTAGGGTGAAGATTCAGACACCTTGTAGCAGGAATAGGTTGGCATTGTTTCATTTTTCAGTCAAATCGGGGTAAGCTAGCTGTTCACTTTCATTTTTCATTCTGCATTGTTGGTGGCAGGCAGCAGGATTTTGAAGAGAATGATGAATTTTTGTTGGCCTGAAAATGGAGGTTTGACTTTGCCTCTCAAAACATTATGTTGTACCCATGCAGAACTTTATGCTTTACCGCTGCTGAGAAGTTCCACTTTGATACTGTGTTTATGTTTAAAATTCAGCCAGTTGCTACCTCCCAACAGTGAACATACGCTATGTGGAGTACCTTTGGAACTTTATGTTTGTGTCTCACTGCTTTTCTACATCAATAAGTCATCAGACCGCAATAGTTCTGGACTCTTTTTGTTATTGACTGGTTTCTTTTCGTAAATGTGTTATGGCTAAAACAGTTCATAGTTAGGCAGAGAACAAATGTCAGAACATCTCCTTTATAGTGTGGGAACATCTCTTTTATAGTATCAGTTTTACAGTTTTATTTTTTATGAGGAAGCACTCCGCATATGAATGCACTGCATCATAGGTATGCAAATATTCAATTGCCTGGTATTGCAGAACACACTAAAGTGATACCAGACAGTTGATTATTTGCATACCCATGATGCAGTGCTTTCACATGGGGAGTGCTTCCTCAAAAAAAAACCCCAAAAAACTGTACAACTGATACTATAAAATAGATGTCCCTACACATAAAAAGGATGTTCCAACACTTGTTCTCTGTCTAACTATGAAATGTTTTAGCCATCTACATGTACTCATTTTTGTCCCCACAATATTAATAAATAAGAGCCATTGTGTAATACCAATAATGCGCTCCAGAGTGTGGGTTGTGCTGGGATAACCTTACTTCTGGGGTGTTGGACACACTCGGCCTGTGGCCTCGTGCCCAACCACCCCAGTGTGAGGTCTTCTCAGAACAACCCACACTCTGTTGTGCATTATTGCTTAAATATAGTAGTCTGACTTTATTAATTTTGCTTAAGCTTGAAAATCAACATTTTTATGACTGGCTTCAATGTATGCTTGTTCATTCCACAATAAAATATTATTGACAAAATAAAAAAGACAGGAACTTGCTTCAGCAAATTAAAACTTTCATACAGTGTCAGACAGTTGTCTCAGTGTTACACATTAAGCATTCACTGCTGCAGGACTGGGTTCAGGTCACCAGTGAAATGAGTTGGCTACTCACAGCCTTTCATACACACTGCGTCCCAAAGCATGCTACAAAGTGATACTGGTGAGAGACTGTTATTAAATGAGTTAGAAATGCCATGCTTCCTGATTGGCTGAGAAAGTTCTGAGATTTATATGTTAATTCCCCAGAAATGCACAGGTTGAAACAAGTTCAGGCAGTGGAAATAGAAGTTTGGCCATTCTAATATCGATTTAATGAGCCACTTTACTCATCCCTGATTGGCATCGCAGTCTCACTGTACCATTCCCAACTGCATGCCTATTTGGATGTGCTGATAGTGTGCAGATTTAATGCAGTATACATGCAGCTGCTAATACCATGCCTGGGTGTACGCTAAGGATCGCCACCATTGCCAGTGGCTACAGTAAATTGAATATGGCTAACTTTTATGTTCCCTGTCACCACTTTGACTAAGGTATTTTGGCATTTTTAATTTTTTCTGTTCCATTCACCTGATATAGTGGCTTATGCAGTTCACATGTGGCTAAAAACATTTGGTGGATTTTAGCCACAGTGGCTAGGAGTTTTTACACCTTAGTTCTAACTCAACATGCATAGCAGTATTTCATTGGAACCCGAGTCATTGCGACAAGGAATGCTGACCAGGACACCAGGGATAACTCCCCTACTCTTTTGAAAAATGATATGAGATCTTTAACTTCCACCATGGCAGACACCAGGGATGGGCAAGATTGTCCTCATTTTAAAGAGTACCTTTTCCATGTACAAAAAAGGTTAAACAGGGAGCTCCATTACTTGTTGGGGAGCTCCTCAAGGTTGTTTTCATTTTTTTTAGTATAGGTGCCTAAGGAAGGGAAGGGATCATAATTTTCTCCTGAGGGGGTGGCCACACAATCCCTCTCCACTTCCTAAATCTGCAGTGCATCCCCACGCTCTGACCTACTGTGACGTTTTTATAGCGGAGTGCGGGAGCGCACTCCATTCACTCATCTTTTTCAAATGTAATTTCCCAATTGTAAATCGGGTTTTGGTACCTATTGATGGCAGAGTTCAGCTAACAAGAGGTCTGTTGGCAGAGTTCAACTATCAGTAGGTACCAAAACCCAATTTACAATCAGGAAATTACATTTAAAAAAGATACTTCATTCAAGTGAATGGAGCCCACCCCGTGCTCTGACCTATAAAGACTTCAGTTTCAGTTTGTGTTTATTTGTTCAGTTGTTCAAACCATTACAAATTTAGCATTGCATTTAACAACTACATACATAAATATACATAAACATTATCCTTCCAAATACTTTATGTAGGGAAGCATTAACCCTTTAAAAAAATGATCAATTAAATATACTATAATCACACATAAAAGCCAAATTCTAATTTGATGATTACAGACAATTCTGTCTTGCTTCTTTTTATAAAAAGAACAGGCTTAAAAGGCTTGAAAGCTGAGAAACTACATAAACTTTAAGTAATCCTTAAATAATTACTTTAGACAGACTAGAAAGTCTGGTAGTGTAAAGAAGAACCTCTGTAAACCTCCTGCCCCAAGCAGGTCTGCCTTAACTGGCCGTGCTCCATCCCTGCCCCCTCCCCCCCAATCCTGTACTCGACATCAAGTCTGGTTAGTACTATGAAGCATACTGAGTTCGGTGTCAGGCAACCTGTCTTTAGGGCCTCACGATTGTACCATCACTGCTGACTGACCCAAGCCCACTTACTGGCATGCTACTTTCTGTAGTTAATACTACTGGTGCTGTCATGCTAGATTTGAGATGATCCATTCTAGGCCTCACACATCCTACTAACATTTCCTAACCAAAATCAATCTACGTACAGGTAACACATTTTCTGCTTGCTACTGTCGGTCTCTGAGTGATAGTTACCTAGGGATGTCCCAAATAAACTTTGCTTCTTAACTCCGAAGATATTGCCTCCATTCCTTCCTATTAAGGCTCCATTAGGGGGGTTCCTAGGTTCAGAAATGAGCATTTACCAGGTCAGCAAACCCAGCTGAGACCATTAATTAACCAAGGCCATCCCCGTACCCACCTTAATCATTAGAAGAACTGTCTAAAAAGGGTTTGAGACTACACATTTTCTCAAATTCTGCCCTTGTACATATACAAAACATATTATGCCAATACTTAAAAAAATATTTTTTAAACATTCAGACAGATTTTAACTCAAAATCTCAATAAACTGCTCTCTATGGCAATAAATTCTTGCTGCCTGCTATGAGCTAAAACGATATAGTAAAATTCAATGAACTATAATGCCCAAATCAAGGACCAATTTTCTCAAGACATAATACCACTCAGTGGCAGATACTAATCCATTAGTTCAAGACAGCTCTGCTTTGTAATTAGTGCAGTTAGTATAGTTAGTGCTGCTGTCTACCAAAACAGTACTCAATGTTATCCTTTAAACAAATGTTTCTCTCCCATTACATTCCCATTCTCCAGGTTCAATCCTGATTTGATCATTTTTAAACTTTCAGGTTAAACCTTCCTCAGTATTTCCATAATTCTCTCATGAATGGACCTTCACATGACTCAAAACAGAAAAGCTGACTTTAGTTTAATAGCTCACATCGGAAGTCCATTGTACACCTCAAGGAATTTTCAGGGTATTTTCCATAGTTCAGGATGCTCCTCCAAAAAGTCTCGTACACTCTTCACTCCAACTCTGACAATGTACGCTTGTAGATACCTGTAAAAATAAATCAAAAAAAGTGCTGCTCTAAATGCAATAACTTCAGGGTTTATAACACATACCGTGGTAACCCCCGGCCCGTAGGCAACATTGGCATACCTTTTTAGAAAGCCTGTAAATCACCCCAGAGTTGCTGCAGTCTCGAAATTCCTCCTTGTGCAGGTTCAGCTTTCCTCCGGCCACTACTTCAATAGCTTGAGCTCGCCAACTGCTTATTCACTGAGATGCAGGCCCTAAACTCCAGGGCTGACAAGTAAAAACACGCTTCCTCAGTAAGGCTGGTCGCATCAACACTGAACGCCTAACACCGCACAGGTGCTCAAAACTGAAATGCTAGGGAGCGGGGGTATAAGAAATAACAGTATAGTGGATTAGGTTTCATTCATCCATCCATTTCGAGAAAAGCAAGAAGAAAACTACCAACAAGCCTTTCAAATGCTTACAACGCTACTATGAAAGTCGAGGTACAGGGAATGGAGCAGCACTGCAGCCATCTTGCTGCCCCCTATAAATACTTTATAAAATGTCAGAGCACGGGCAGATCGGAGATTCAGGAAGTGGAAAGGAATCATGCCACCAGCCCCTAGGGGGCAAATTATGATCCCTTCCCTTCCTTTGGCACCTGTATTAAAAAAGGTGAAAATAGCCTGGAGAAGTTTCCCAAAGGGAGCTCCAAGTTTAATCTTTTTGCAATTTAAAAAGTACCTGGAATGGTGTTCTTTAAAGGAACACACTGGAAAAGGCACAGCTTTCCCCAGTCACTACAAAAATGCCTGATTAGTGCTTTCAGGCATAACACTTTTTTTTTTAAATTACCTCTAAATGCTTTTTTAGTGATTGAAACAGTGACCCTCAAATTCCACTTTCTATTGCTGGTAGCCACCATCTCATGAGCAGCAGGGAGCTTCCCTAGCTCACTTTATGCTAATATGTCCTGCTGACCAATAGCAGAGGTCAAACAGACATATTAGCATATACAAAGTAGTTTGATTTTAAGACTGTATTTGCCATTCCCACGATAAATGCAGTAGTAGGTTCTACTGGCATATCTCATGAGTCTAGATAGTAAGCAATTGCCTCTAATCCCCCTTGGTGGGTATGTTTATATTGAGGTTGTCAGTATCCTGAGAATCCAATAAGGTAGTATGTGAAATGTTGAGGTGTGAAATAGGTCTTATGGTGTCACTTGTATCCGAGGCCGGCATTAGGCAACAGCAAAGCCTGCAGCTGCAGGGGGCCCCACATGCAGCTCAACAAACAGAAGCTTCCTTTAAACTTTTTTTAAAGTCACTTTTTGGTTTCTTCAAAGCTGTTTTCTTTTTCAAGGCTACGTGCCAGCAGTCTGTGCTGTAACACAGCCCCACTCCCCCTCCCTCGCATTGCTGAAAATATTTTTATGAGTTGGGGGCTCTTTCGTAGTTCTGTGTGGAAGCACTGTTGATAATGTGTGCATGTGGTTCAGGTCCTGACTGCTAGAGACGTTCTGTGCCAGGTGATCATTCATGTACAAATTAAGCCTGCTGTCAGCATGGGAAGGAATAAACAAGAGCTTTGTTTTTATGTTTTAGCCCAATGTGGCAGTGCTTTAAGTTTTAAGTTACAGGACAGGAGACAGATGAGTAGTTCATTTATAGCACTCATGAGGGATGGGGAGAAACATAGACTTTGTCAGCAGATAAGGACTGCTTGGCCCACCCAGTCTGCCCATTTCCCAACCTATTGGATAAGCTGCAGATCCTTGTTAACCAACAGCCTACTTCCTCTACCCCCCACAAGAAGGAGGGTTAAACATTTTTGTCTGCAAGCCCAAACCAAACAGCAGGAAGGAGGGGGAAGGTTGAGAGCTCATTGATTTATTGATTAGAGTCAGCTTTCAAAAGGAATTGCCCAGGCATCACCCACAGTGCTAGGAGGAGAGGAGAATCATAGTTAGCCAAAGAGTGAGACAAGACATCACAAGGGAGGCTATTGATGGGGGTGGCGGGAATTGCACTGAACTTTCAGCACCAGTGCAAACAACCAAACAGTACTTCGGGCTCAGCTTCAGCAGCACTTTGGAGCCATGTGGACATGCAGCCAATTGGCTTGATTTCAGCCATTAGTGATTTTGGGGAAGTTCAAAACTTAAGCCTTTTCCTGATATCCTCAGTCCTCTGTCCCTTCTGAGACCCATGCAGAGTGAGTGCTTCTTAAGCAGGTAAGTTTGTTTGGATTTCCTAAATTTGGATTCCTAGTTGTTGTTTCTAAAATTCTAATTAAATTATAAGTTAACTGTGTCTCCTGTGTCCTGGGTGGGAATACACTACTGTGAATGAATGGCTGAATTTAAAATTGCTCAGGTTTGGGTTGTCTTTTGGTAGTAGGGCCTATAAGCTGGCACCAGAACTCAGGAGTGACAGAGTCTACAGAGGCTAAGAAAACATAGTTGTTTTTTTTTTGTTTGTTTTAATAATAAATATAACCAAATAATAAAATATAAGTACACTGTGGTAGGTTGATTGATCATGTGGTGGGATGAGTCTGGTAAAAGTTGTTGGGTGGTGATGTTTTTTTGTTAATCGTTTTGTTAATGTTCACTGACTAGTTTATTGTTATCTTATGTGGAATAAACCACATTAAAACTATTTATACAATGGCCAGGGAAAATTTCTCACTCCCATTCGTCAGCAGCCAACAGGTGACCATGGATCAATACTCAGTTAATCCACGGTTGCTGCCTGCACAGCTGAGACAGAGTGTCTGTGATCCCCTGGAGTAGACAGAGAGTCTGCAATCCCCAGGAGTAGTGCTGTATTGTCTCCTACCTGCACTTCTGTAAACCCCGAATCCAGGTTTGTGTCCCAGACCCCCTGCTCACCTTGCCTCTGTGGTAACCCTCACTTTGTTTTCTACACCTCCTCATCTGGATCTGCGCTGCTCACCGTGCCTCCATATCCCGAGTCCTCATAACTGTGCTGGTGTTCAGTAGAGCTCCTCATGTGCTTGTGGGCTCCAGTGTGCATGTCACATTGCCAGGTACAGTTCCATCTAAAGTTGCCAGTAATCGCCGAGTTGTGCTCACTCTCCCTCCGTCTCTGTCTTTTTCTGTTGACTGTGTCCCCTTCCCACCCATCCGCCCCACGGATCTCCAGGGACCGAGCCCACAGTGGACTGGGGAGAGGGACTGGTGGGGGAGGGGGGCGCAGAATATGGCAGAAAGCCATGAGAGAGTCAGAGGATCAGAGGAGTCGGAGTCCATGGCAGCAGACAGCGGGAAGATGGGAGGACTGCTGTGATAATTGATAATAACCATCCCAGATGTATTTGTAAAACTTAGTAATTTGAAAGTACAACATCTCCTGACCCAAATGGGCTGCACCCTTGGCTGTTAAAAGAGCTGGCCTCTGTAATAAGTGAACCTTTACAAGTCATTTTCCAGTCCTCCTTCGATAGGGGAGTGATCCCAGAAGACTGGCGGATGGCTAATGTGGTCCCAATATACAAGCAAGGTATAAAGACTAGATATTCAGACTATCGTCCTATAAGCCTCACTAGTATAATCAGCAAATTAATGGAATCCATTTTGAAAGACCAAATTGAAAAGAGTTTTAAGGTAGGGGGGAACATGGATGTGAGGCAACATGGATTTGTAAGTGGTAGGTCCATTGTGACTAACCTTTTGTCATTTTTTGAAACAGTGAGTTTAGCACTAGATAGTTATCTGCCTGTGGGTATTCTATATATAGATTTTGAAAAAGCGTTCAATACAGTATCACATGGTGAATTGCTTAAATTACTAGTTAAATCTGGGATTAATTGTTTTATCCTTAGATGGATTGCTGCTTGACTTACAGACAGGAAACAGCGTGTCTGTATCAAGGGTCAATCTTCTGATTGGACTATGGTGCCTAGTGGTGTCCCTCAGGGATCTGTGTTGGGGCCAGTTTTATTTGGGATATTGGTTTCATCTCTGAATTGTGATGATAATGCATGGCTTGTAAAATTTGCAGATGACATGAATTGTGGAGCTGTGGTTACTAATCAATCGGATGCAAAGCAATTTCAGGACAGTATTAACCACTTACATGAACTAGCCACGGAGATTAAATTAAAATTGAATTTGCAAAAATGTACGATTATGCACTTGGGGAAAAATAATCATGAATACAAGTATTTACTTGAAGGGGTCAGTCTAAAAACCGTAAACGTTGAAAAGGATTTGGGAATATGGATAAATAGGGAATTGTAATTTTCCTATCGTGTAACCACTGTTAAAAAAGCTTATGGGATTCTGGCTTCAATCTTAAGGAATATTAAAAGCAGAGAAAGAGAAGTAATAGTCCCCCTTTATTGCTCACTTCTCAAACCTCACTTGGAGTGTGCTGGTTCTGTATGGCAACCCCATCTTAAACAGGATATGAGACGTGTGGAGGGGGTTCAGCGATTGGTCACTAGAAGAATGAAAGATATGGAGTCACTTTCCCATGAGGAAAGGATGAGGGAACTTGGTTTGTATTCCCTGCAATATAGGAGACACCGTGGAGATATGTGCTTGACTTATAAGCAAGTAGGGACCCTATTCTATTGGGTTACGAGGACGCCTTAGCACAGTAAAAAATCGAGGTCATCAATATCAATTAACAGGAGATAATTATAAAACCAATAAAAGAGGGGCATGATTTTCTCAGAGAATAGTTACTCAATGGAATGCTCTTCCTGGTTCTGTAGCTTCATGTGACACTATTAGCCAGTTTAAACTTGCTTTAGATAGGCTGAATCAAAATCGTTGTTATCAAATTATGTAAAAATGGTGCAGGACAATAATGGCCTAACAGCTAAAGTTCCTGATTTTCCTATGATCCTATGATCCAGGGACATGGCAGACAGCCAAGTGGGCAGCACACAATGAACAAAAAGACAAAGAAACACAATGAACAGCTCCACTTCGGGCACGCTTAGTGTGAGGGTCCTTTGTGTTGTGTTCCGCAGGGTGGGGCGCAGAATATGGCAGAAAGCAGTCATGGGGCACAGGAGTTTTCCCACTGTGTGCCAGGGTGCAGTGCAATAGTGTGTCAGGGTCCAGGGCAGCAGACAGCAGGGAGATGGGAGGAAGAGAGTTGTGGGAGCAGAGGAATTTTCCCACTGTGTGACAGGGTGCAGGGCAGTAGTGTGCCAAGGTCCAGGGCAGCAGAGAGCGGGGAGACAGGAGGACTCAACTCATCTTCTCTCCTGTTGTTTTTTTTTTTGGGTGGAGGCGCAGAGCATGGCAGTAAGCAGTCAGACAGCTGGGGAGCAGAGGAGGTTTCCTGCTGTGTGCCAGGGTCCAGACAGTGGTGAGACAGGAGGACTGCTGTGTTCCGGTGACAGGGCAGACAGCCGAGGGGGCAGCACACATTTGACGACTCCATCACGGCTTCATTTCCAGTGGCATTCCCACAATGCACACTGTTGCTCTGTGTGTAGAACAGGGGAAAATCAAAGTTACCATTTGTTCATGACCCGTGCCTGCCATGTCTGTTCCTCAGCTACACTCCCCAATTTTCCTGGCCATTGTATAAATGGATTAACCCACTCGGGAGGTGTGGGTTACTGGGGTAGTTAGTCCATGGCTGGGTTGTTGTCCCCAGTAACCACACCTCCCGTGTGGGTTAATCCTTACTAAAGCAACAGTGGCCACTGAACAACCAGAATGCACTTGCATTATTTTTTGTTGCCATTGTATGATGTAAGGCATGTTATAAATCAGGTATGTTATGGCTCTAATAAAAATATCACTGATATTTTCCCTTGTGCAGTGTGACCTTTTGAAATCACTTCTGGCCTTGATTCACTCATACAGGTGTGTCAGATTTTTTCCCTTAGGGTAGGGGTCCTATCTGCTCTGGACCTTACCTCCGCCACTTACACTGGACCATCTGTGGTGGATGAGGTAAAGTCCATGCTTGGTAGTGTGGGACCAGCTGTAGGAGATTTCATCCCAATTTTTACTAAGGGTTCATTCTCCCATACTGGTGCTTGGCACACAAGCAGCATCCATGCCCTAGTGAGTGCCTGCACTGTGATATCTCTGTTTCAGCCAGGTAGCAGAGCATAGCATCCCCCCTCACTACAGAAGGGGAGCTGTCTTTGGGATGCTCAATGTTCCTTCCCCAGGACAGCCCCCAATGACCTGAGTCCATTCCTGAATTGAATATAGAAGCAGTCTAGCTGAATAATAGCATTAAGACACTACGGTCTTTCTCTTACCTTGTTAATTTAATCTTGAGGGAAAAAAGTACTCTGCTTCACCTCATACCTTATACTCCTAGGGTTAGATTAATGGACAGTAATCCAACCCCTGGTCATGCCTTATTGCCTAAATATATAAAACCGATGAATTTCTTAAGAGGCATGGATTGTTTCTAGGCTTAAAAATTAGATTTAGCACCTACATGTGCATTGGTATTTTAATGCCATAACATTTAAGTAAGACATGAGCAAATCATAAAAAGATAACTGGGTGGGGGCCCCGTCATTAATTTTGCTGGGGCCCCCAAAATCCTAACACTGGCCCTGTTTGTATCAGCTAGGTTGGATGGAAGATTACTGACATGTGATTTAAGGAAGCAGTATATGAACTGCCAGAACAGTTCCATAGAGGAGCCTGTGTTTACTACAGTTGGTTGCCCCAGTGGTGTTACTGGAACTTTATGGAGCTTTGGCAGAAGATAAACTGCTGATCTTACTGGATCTGTGACTTTTATGTACTCACAATCTTGTTTATTAAGTTGCCCCCCAAGTTTGCCCTGAACAATAAAATCAAAAGCTTTTCATTTCACAGATTCTGTTGGGTAATGGGAGAGTTTCTGATAATACACCTCATTAATTCAGTTGCTTGTCTATTTCAGCTTCATATTTTTCCTGACACTAAATGACTGACTATAGCCCCCCCCCGTCTGCCAGCTTACTAATCAAGGATGTGTCATCCTGTAGTTGTGATAATGATGTATGTTGTCTTACAGACAAGTTCGAATGAGGTATATGCAGAAGTGTTGCTTTTGACATTGCAGAGGGACTGGAAGGAAAAGTATGCCTCTTTGCAGATGACACAAAGATCTGCAACAGGGTTGATACAGAAGGAGGCATGGAAAGGATGAGAAGGGACTTGGCAAGGTTGGAGGAATGGTCAGAAGTATGGCCGCTTGGATTCAATGCAAAGAAGTGCAAAATAATGCACCTGGGAAACAAAAAACCAGGGGAAGATTACACAATGGGGTAGGGGAGGTAGTAAAAACAACAAAAATGGAAAGAGGCCTGGGGTAATCATATCAGATGACCTTAAGGTTGGCAAGCAACGTGAGAAGGCGGTAGGGAGGGCTGGGGGTATACTGGGATGTATAGGGAGAGAGGCATCACCAGCAGAAAACAGGAAGTTGTTATCCCCCTGTACAGACAGTTGGTGAGACCCCATCTGGAGTACTGCGTCCAGTTCTGGAGACCCCATCTCCGCAAGGACATAGATAGGATGGAGGCAGTTCAGAGGAGGGCAACTAAAATGGTGCAGGGTCTGCAAGAGAAGCCATATGAGGAGAGACTAAAGGAGCTTAATATGTATACCTTTGAGGAAAGGAGGGAGAGGGGGGACATGATAGAAACATTTACATACCTCAGTGGAATCAACAAAGTCCAAGAGGGTAGCATGTTTCAGAAAAAGAGATGTGTAAGAACAAGGGGACACAATTTGAAGATAATGGGGGGACGGCTCAGGGGCAATGTGAGGAAGTATTTTTTCACAGAGAGAGTGGTGTTCGCATGGAACAGCCTTCCTGAAGAGGTTATGGGGTCTAAAACTGTGGAAGAATTCAAGAATGCATGGGACAGACATAAGGCAATTTTTTGTGGGGGATAGGAAGAAATAGACTGTTGGTTAAATAGGATCTGCAGCTTATCCTCGAGGTAGGGAAATGGGCAGACTAGGTGGGCCAAGCGGTCCTTATCTGCCATCAAAGTCTATGTTTCTATGTAGGTGTATCGTTTTTGTTTGCTGCTGTTATCGATTCAGCATCCTGGTCAACCAGGGCTGCCAAGGTATTGACTGCAACATTTTACATAGTAGGGGAACAGAAATAGGATTTTCTCTTAAGATGTTTGGTTAGCAGTACCTATCAGTTGAATCTGTGAACCTGATGCACTGCATCCTCTCTCAGGGGAAGGTGGTCTCTGTTTGTAGTTTCAGTATCCATCTGACTGGCTTGTTTACTATTTAGCTGTAACTTGCATTGTAAAGTGGCCATAAAGTGGCCTGCTGGGGTATAGAGAATAAAATTGTCAGGCAGAGCTGCCTGTAAAGTTTATACAAATCTACACAGAGCTGGAAGAGGTTAAGGCTTGCTGCAGGGACAAAAGAGAGACCTTTTTGTAGAACAGCATCTTGTTCGGTAGTATCTGTCAAATTCATAATCGCCACTTGTTTAGGCGATTTGATCGTCTCGGTGGCTTTGATGGCTATCAGAATTTTTTTGCCACTGCTTCTTCCATGCCCCTCCATGTCCTTTTTCATCTCTGCCCTGTTGATGCAGTTGATTGGGGTGTTGCTATTGATTCTGTTGTTCCCCCTGCTGCCAAAAAACATCATCCTGGTGTCTGTGCCAAGTGGCATCATAATTGCTGTCTGCTGAAGATTCAGAATTTGGATACTCTGAATCTTTGCTGGCATTTCTTATACCGAACTGGTTCCTTCTAGTTTGTGACTGCCAGTTACAAACTTTTCCCCTAGTGTAGTGTTGGGAGTCTCTTTCATGCTTTTTAAGTTTATGTTGTTTTGCTGCCAATTCTAGAAAACATTTACTTTAAGTCTGTTGTTGGTACATTTGCTTTAATTTCAGCCTCCATCATTTCTATCTCGCTCATACTGCTATCATACTTTTTTTTTTTAATTCAAGTTTATTGAACATACAAACATGTCAACTCATTTCATCATCTGTTTTACAGGCAATATCTATTACATTCAAATGACAATTTTTTCGATCAGGTATAATACATCTTCAACAATGCAGGTATCCAATAATTGATTACAACTTCCTTATCTTCTAATAGTTCCTACCCCTTCACCAAGTACAGGGGGCACATGCAGATCTCAGCGCCCATCTGGGACTTAACTATCTTTTGGGGTTCCCAGTTAAGGAATCCCAACCCTTTCCCAGCTTCTCCCCTCTTACTACCTACGATAGGTTTTGTTCCATCTGTTCTGGCTGTATTGGGTCTCCTCTCCCCCCCAGCCACATGATCCATCGGGTCCATCTATTTATGTATACTGAGGGCTTGAAGTTTATTTTGTGTGTCAGCTCCTCCATGTCCTGAATCTCAGCTACCACCTCACATCAGTTGACCAGGGTCAGGGGGTCTGGCTGGAGCCATTATCTGGTGATTGCTTTGCGGGCAGCAGCCACTGATATGTTCCACAGATAAACTTGGTCTCTGCCTCTCATCCCTCTGGAAATTAAGCCCAATACCAGGTGTTTAGGGTTTAGGACTTCTTCTAAAGTGAAGACATTGCCCATGGCTTCCTCTACTCCCCTCCAGAACTGAGCCAGCTCAGCGCAGAGTCCCAGGATGTGGAGGTGCATGGCCTGTTGTTCTCCACACCCCCTCCAAGCATCCCGGACTGTGCCCTTCATCCCATTTATTCCGCATTACTGGGGAGATGAAAAACCTGGCCCTTATGCTCCACTCAAAGTCCCTCCATCTTTGGGAGTACGTGGTTCGGTGGGCCTGGGAGAAAACAGACTCCCAGTCCCCCTCCGTGAGCTGCTCCCTCAGCTCCAGCTCCCACTTTTTTTTTGCGGGGGACAGAGCTCCCTCCTCCTCTGTCCCTGAGTGCCCTGTATATAGAAGAAATATGTCTCTTCTTTTTTTGGGAACTCAGGATCTCCCCCACTACTTCCTGGAGCCTGGAGTGTTCCACTATCACTCCATATTTTTTTTAATATGTTTTGTATATGATTTCTGAGTTGTAGATATCTATAGTGGTCAGAGTGCCTCAATTGGAATTTCAGTTTCACATCAGCAAATTCTCTGATTGTATTTTCATTTAGTAGTTGTTCCAGGATGCTCAGTCCCAGCCTACCCCATCTCCGAAAGGTGAGATCTTGCCTGGCCAGTTCAAACTCACAATCCCAGGCAAACCTTCTGTATGGCCAGAGTTCCCCCAGGCATTTGTGTTTGACCCATGGTCTGTGGACTGCAGCTAACGTGTTCCTTACCGAGTACAGCAGTATGTTCGTGTCACTAACCGGGAGTGAAAACTCTTGTGTCCAAGGGGGCACCCTCAGTATCAGCCCTTTCTGTGTCCTTCCAAAGGGTGTCATACCCTGATGTTAACCAGAGGAGGGCGTGTCTCAGATGGGAGGCTAAATAATAATCTTCCAGACTGGGTACAACTCTGCCGCCATGTGCCTTTTTGGCTTGGAGGACTGAGCTCTCTTAATCCTTGATTTCTTGTTGTCCCAGATGACTTTCATTATTGTTCTTTGCCAGATCTTAAATTGTTTTACTGATATCCTAGCTGGGAGACACTGAAAGAGGCATAGGTACCTTGGGAAACATTCATGGTAATCGACTCTATGGGAGAGTATTGTGGTAAGTTCAGTAGCTCCCACTTTCTAATATCTTGATGCATTTGTGTGTGTGTAAGGGGACAAAGTTGTGCACAAATAGTTGGTTCAAGTTTTTTGTGATATGGGCTCCCAGGTATTTAATTTTGAGGTAGTTCCACTTCAGGGGGAGAAGCTGTTTGATTGGTTTGATGGGGGTATAAAAGAATCTGAGAATTTCAGTCTTGTTTTTATTTAGGGAACCAGACTCTGGGCAGGGATTCGTCTGGGTTTGTCATGTAAAGTAGGACATCATCTGCATATAATGAAATTTTGTGTTCCTTCTCACACAGAACAAATCCTTTGATGGTGGGGTCCTCTTTAATTGCCTGTGTTAGGGGCGCTATGTAGATGGAGAACAGCAGCAGGGACATCAGGCAGCCTTGTCTGGTACCTCTCCCCAGTGAAAACCTCTGGGAGACTCCTCCGTTGACCAAAACATAAGCCTGAGGATTAGCAAAAAAAGGACCTAAGTGCTGCCAGAAAGAGGCCTGGGAAACCCATCCTCTCCAGCACCGCAAACAGAAATTTCCAGTCGACTCTGTCAAATGCCTTCTCGGCATCTAATCTGAGAAGGCACACAGGTGTTCTGTGCTTGTTTATTAAATCTATTATATTGATTGTCGGTCTAACCCCCTCCTGGAGCCTGTCTCCCTTCAACAAATCCTGTCTGATCTGTTTTTATTATCTGGACCAAGAGGGGACTTATCCTGGATGCCACTATGGAAATAAATATTTTATAGTCTACATTTAGAAGAGAGATGGGTCTATAGGAGCTACAGTCTTTAGGGTCTTTCCCCTCTTTTGGTAATACTGTTATGGTGGCATAGTTCCATGATGGTGGGACTGTGTCTCCCTCCAGCCAAATTGGGTTAAGCACTCCTCTCAGGAGTGGTGTTATCTCTGGGGCAAAAGTTTTGTAGAACTTCCTGCAAAACCCATCAGGGCCCGGACATTTCCCAGGCTTAAGGTTTTTGATTGTGGCCAGAATTTTGGATGTTGCTGTTGGGGCCATCAAGGACCGTACCTGGGCTTTATCCAATCTTGGGAGACCCAGGCCTCTCAAGAATTCAGTTGTGTCTGAAATGGGAGCGACCTGTTCTGCTTTGTACAGGGTTCTATAATATGTTATAAAGGACTCTGTTATCTGTTCCCAATTGTGCTTAAGTGTGCCCTAGAATGGGTCCTTTATATTTGGCAGCCCTGCCCCTCCCTCCGTAATATGATTGCTTAAGATAGTGTAATGCTTTTTCTGTTTCTAACTGTTAACTTCCCTGTGCTTCCAAATCGCTCCTGTAAAAAAGCTGTCAGCTCAGTGTGCTACTCCTGGTTAAACAACTAAATAAAAATAAATAAATAAATAATGATTTTGTTGCCCCTTTCTTTTTCCCAGTGTTGTTTTTGTTGCATTTCCAAGGATCTCAGGTTAATTCTGAGATCCTGCTTTTGATTTTGCCTTTCTTTTTTCCTGTGGCAAGCGATGGATATTAATTTCCCCCATAACTATGGTCGTGACAGTGTCCCAGAGGAGTTGAGCTGTGGTCCCTTGTCTATCATTTGTTTCAGTAGTCTGCGTCACTACCCTGTTGATTTCTTTTTTGATTTCTTCACCTTTTATTAGATTTATGTTTAATCTCCAGTGTGTGGGTTTCTTAGGGAGCTGGAGGTCCAGGTCAAGGTAAATGGGCTGGTGATCTCACAGTGTGGCTGTTCCCACCTACACAGAGTGACAAAGGGATATGTCCCTGTTGCCAACAAAAAACATATCCAATCTAGAATATATGTTATGTCTGGGGGAGAAATAGGTATAGTCTCTCACCCTTGGGTCCTTCTCTCTCCATATGTCTACCATCCCGCAGTCAAGTAGCAGTCTGGAAAACTGGGTGGCCAGCCTGCGCTCCGAAGTGGGGATACCAGTGGTTGAGTCTAATTTCCAGTTCAGGACCAGGTTTCAATCACCTCCCGCTATCAGGATCCCACTACCCTTGAGGACTACCAGCTGTAGTAGCTCTGAGTGGAAGGTAATCGGAGAGTTGGGTGGGGCATATACATTAACTAAGGTAATCCAGGAGTCCTGAACTCTCCCCACCACTATCAGATGTCGGGCGCCCTCATCCATAATTACCTCCATCTCTTCGAAGGGGAGATGTTCAGATAATACTATAGCAACCCCTCTTTTCTGGCCTTTTTCTAATGAGGCCTGGTAGAGGACAGGAAAGCCCTTGATCCTGAGCTTAACCACTTCTTTAGGAGAGAGATGAGTCTCCTGCAGGAAGTTGATGTCACAATTTTGTGTTCTGATGAATCTCTGGACCTGCTTCCTTTTAATGGTTGGTTAACCCCATTGATGTTATATGATAAAATTATGGTCCTGATTGTAGTCATTTTTGTAGCCCAAGAAAGTCTCCCTGTTCTCTGGGGGTCCCTCATTCCCTCCTGACCCCAACTCGTTTACACTGCTATCATACTTGATCAGAGATTGTAAAAGGTAAATTGATGCTTTACTAAGAATTCGTTTCCACTCATTCATTAGAATTTTATTATCTAAACTACAGGCAGGCGGTTTCTGTACCTAAAGGACTCTTGGAATGAGCTTGTCATGCTAATACTGTGATAAGGATAAAGCATGAAGATGAAATTGAGCGCCTTCTTTTTAAAATTTTCCAACATGGCACCATCAGATTTAGGCAGCTTATATTAGTGTTAGCAACTGGAGCAAATATTTCTTCCCAGGCCACCTGTCGAACACTGTCTCTGGTCCTTCAGAGTCTGTGAAGATTTTTTTAAACAGATCCGGGTAGGGCAGTGGACATGGCCTACTTAGATTTTAGTAAGGCATTCAACACTGTACCACAGAGGAGACTCATAAGGAAACTGTGCAGTTTACAGGTGTTTCCTAAGGTAGTAAACTGGGTAAGAAGTTGATTAATGGATAGGCAACACTGGGTGGTGGTAAACGGAGTTCAGTTTGGGAAAGGGAGGGTGACCAGTGGGATGCCTCAGGGCTCAGTACTGGGACCAGCCCTCTTTAATGTCTTTATAGGTGACATTGCAGATGAACTAGAAGGTAAGGTATGCTTCTTTGCTGATGACACTAAAATTTGCAATAGGGTAGACACTCAAGAGGGAGTAGAAATAATGTGCAGACATTTTAGAAACATTGAGGAGTGGTCAAGGGCTTGGCAGCTGGGTTTTGATGTGAAAAAGTGCAAAATCATGCATCTAGGGCACAGAAATCCAGAAGTTGAGTACAAAATGAGAAGAGATATTGATGGTTACCAAAGAGGAAAAGGGCCTGGGGTTAATTGCATCTGATGACCTTGATTATGGCGAGACAATGCAACAAGGCAAAGAGTAGGGCTAGTGGGATGCTGAGGTGCACAGGGAGGCATATTGCCACTGCCAGCAGAAAGAGGACAGTGGTTTTGCCACTGTATAGATCACTGGTGAGATACCACCTGGAGTATTGTGTCCAGTTCTGGAGACCTCATCTCAGGAAGGACATAGACAGGTTGGAGGCTGTCCAGAGGAGGGCAACTAAAATGGTGCAGGGGCTGCATCAGAAGCCCTAGAGGGAGAGACTAAAGGACCTGAATATGTACACCCTGGAAGAGAGAAGGGGGGGGGGGACATGATATAGACCTATAACTACCTCACAGGGGTTAAATAAGGTACAGGAAGGGAGTATGTTTCAGAGGAAAAGATGCATGAAAACAAAGGGACATGCAAGAGGGAAATTGAGGCGAGATGCAAGAATATACTTCTTCACCGAAAGAGTGAGTGGTTGCCTGGAATAGTCTTCCAGCACAGGTGGTGGGACAAAAACAAAATGGTGGGCTTCAAGTATGCATGGGATAGGCACAAGGGAATCTTAGCTGAGAAGCTGGGAGGTGCCAGAGATCAAATAGGGTCTGCAGTGACAGGATAGGATAGACAGGGAAAAATGGGCAGACTGGGTGGGCCAAGCAGTCCTAATCTTCCATCAAATTCTATGCTCCTTTGTCTATGTTTCTAAGGACAGCAGATCAGTAGTGATACCATCCCCTCCTGTCGCCATCATACAACAAAAATAAGGGCCTCTGTAAGTGCAATTCACAATGGTCTAAAAGACCTGGAGCTACCCTTTAAACTGGTGTCTGATTAACTGCAAACACAATAGCAAAAAGAAAAAGGGTATGAGGGGCTCACACCGTGCTGGTAACGCAGTTCTTGTGCTTACAGGTACCAGAAAGCAACCAATTTAGGAACATGGAAAGAAAAGCTTCACAACCCTGTTGCACTGTCCCTGAGCAAATGCTCATAAATGATGCCGTATTGTACAGCCTACCTTAACTGTAAATCGATTTTATTGAAGGTGCAGTAGTGTTCATCTCAAAATGAAGCTTGGGCAGAGTGAAAATGGTGGTAGAACTGTGATGACCATCAAAAAAATAAGAAAAGTTGTCAGCATCACATAGGTGCAAACAGAGAGGCAGAAAATTGACCAGTGGGCAAGAGACAGCGTGCGTACATGTACCAACCAGTAGGTGATTCAGAGACCACGCCTTCCTCAGAGCCAATTCGCTCACCACCCATGACTACATTAGTAGGCATCATCATGCATATTCATTATAGGAGTGGGGTGATGGCTTAAGGATGCTCGCACCTCAATGCCTTATAAAAAGAAAAACGTAAATGATAAAAGTGAGTTGCAATTTTGAGCAAAACTAATAAAAAACATCACAAGATGTAACTGAGGGAAGGGAGAAGGGTAAAACCCACAAACTAACACAGCACTAAGACCAAGTTGTGGGGGAGGTACCGGGGGAAGGAGTGAACACGGGGAAAAATACAGTAGGAGAGGGGAAAAAACAGTACACCAAAATCAATACAAGAATGTTAGCAGCAGTCCAACTAAAGCAAGCATTGTAACAGCAGTTCTTTGTTTAATCCTCTAGGGCTTGATGTTTACAACATGTAGATCAAATAACATTCTGTCTGGAAAAGTTTCTTTTGAAGCTCTTCCCACATGATCTCACTGTCACTTTCTGTATTCCAGTAAACCTCAGGTTTGCTGGTGAACCATGTTACATTTCAGCAATGTGGTATGCTGCAGCATTAGTGGCTACATTACTTCGTAACAGCAAACTTGTACTCACTTATTCTGTCTTTTACTTACTGCTTGGTTTGTCCCACTACATAACCTAAGCCACACAGCCAAGTGAGCATGTATATGAACCCTGTGGTGGAACAATTAAGGAAGGAGGTTATACTGAACTTTTTACCAGTTGTGGATGTTTGAAAGCGGGCTAGTCCCAGATACTGCCACAATGTACACAGTGGCCACATCTGAAGTTTCCATTTGGAATAGATGGTAGCCAAGTGCATTGAGGTACAGGTCCCTGGTGAAAGCTGTGCACTAGGGTAATTTTGATATTCCTTCCTTTCCTATATGTTACTCCTGGTCATTCAAACCTCTTACTTGTAAAAGCTGGATCACTCTTCAAAACAGTGCAATGTTTTCTAATGACAGCTGCACTTGATTCATTTGACTGCAGCATATAGTCACAACGGTTGCTGGTTGTTCTCTGTGTTGTTGGCAGACTGTTTTGTTTTGATCTGTACATTGAATGGACATAGCAACTGACTTGTTCTCTCACCACTTTAGATTAGGGCAGACTGGATGGACCAAGCAGTTGCTATTTGCCATCAAATTCTATGTTTCTGTGTTTCTGTAATTAGAGGTCCTGATAGGTCAGTACTGGCAGAACAATGGGGAAAGATCCGCAGTGTTTACCCACTAGCTGTCTAACTGGCCTGTGCAGTATCATAGAGCTTTAGTCCAGTTTGTCATGTGTCCCGTGCCTTCTATTAGAACAAGAAAGGAAAGACCTTTGATGTTAAATTTTAGCACCCTATATAGTACACACGGTATCTCAAAGCCCTTTATAAGCCATGTACAGTTATATCAGCCATTAGACAAGAACAGAAAGGTGTAGTGAGATAGAGGGCGGTTATGAGGTGGGATTCATCCTGGTGCTATGCAATACATGTAACTGTTTTTTATATTTGTATGTGTATCTGTATTTGTGTCTGATATTTGTACTTGTATTTGCTTGTATGTTCGTGCTTGTTAAAATTATTATTTTTTATGTTTCACACTTGTTACCATTATTAATGATGGCACGAGACCGAGGGTTTAAGAGTTATCTGAAAAAACTGCACTTATGTTCTGAGCAGTAGTAGTTATGGGGTGTGAAACCTTCCTCAGTCAGGGTCTAATAATACTCTTTTTGGTCTGACTGAGATTCAAAGTGATATGTGAATCTGTTCTAACAAATTGTGCATTCATTTTGCATTTTGGGTGGTGTTACATATTTTTGTTGTACGCTTCTGATTTCACCGTAGGGCTACAGAGTCACGACTAATCATAATGTAACTTATTGTTCAGTTCTGGACACCCACTGCTACTACAGAAGAAAGATTAAGAGACTACTTTCATTATTTATAATATAGAGGATAATGTATGGTCCTCTATCGATAACCAGTGTGTTAACCGTCGAGAGGTTGCCAGGATAATCATGTAAACCTTGAGAGCAAAGCTCAAGAGGGTTACGTCACCATGGCAACCTCAAGACAGTTAAAAAAAAAAACGGTTACCAATAGAAGGACCATACATTATATTTTATAGTATATGGTCCCAAGAAAAATGAAAACGGCTCCTTACTTTTTAAATATTAGTCACTGCCGTAGCCGTTCAGGGTCATTCTCTCACCACTGTGCCCCTCCGTTGGTTCATGAGAAAAAAAAGGCACGTGCATGCACAGACCGTTCTCAGTTGTTAACCCATTGATGTGATGTACCATTGATGGGTTAACAACATCGTGACATCACATTGATGGCAAAACGTTGTTGTAAAAAGGTAGATTTCTACATATAACAACGTTCCACCGTACATTGTATAGCTTTTAAAGGGAAGTACAGCATTTTGCATGAGAGTTCTGAACTTTGTAGATAACTCCTCTAGCTGCTCTTTTGTAGCACATCATGATTAACATAGCTTGTAATTTCTTTTGGCACCCAAAGTAACAGTATTGTATGAAAATAACTGAAGCAAAATTTATATTTGTATTTTTTTGTGTAGTGCCCTGATTCTTCCTGCAAACAGGACTTGCTGGCCTACCTGCAGCGTAGTGCACTCTACTGTCATCAGCTGAACATCTGCAGTAAGGTGAAGGCCGAAGTACAGAACTTGGGTGGAGAGCTTATTGTATCTGGGGTAAGTTAGTGTTGATTTAATAAGGTGAATAACTGATTGTATCTGTGGCATGTTAGTGTTGCTTTAGTGACAATAACAATATGCTGCAGTAGAACTGTTTATTTTAATGTATGTTTTATTTTGCAGATTGAGGTCTGTGTTAATATTAGTGTACAATAATTTTTGCACACTGTTCAATACTGCTATATCCTAGTTCACGCATCTCAATTATGCAGTGGGCGGTGTTGATATCGATGCAGCTGAGCTAAGGAAACAGTTCACCTGACATCACTTTGGATCTCCAAATGCCAATACTAAAGAACAAATACACACACAATGGTTGGTCACAAGTTTTAAGTGAATCAGTGAATACAGGGATGATTGTGTGTGTGGCTTAGAAATGGCTGGAATCTCAAACGCACACTCAGACAGCCTTCAGCAAGTGGTAACAGAAGTGACAGTAAAGCTTGCATTTAAACAGTCTATTTTTTAATGTTGAAAAGCTTTAAACAGATATGGGTATTTTCGTTAACATTTTGATACTATTTGAAAAACTTACCTCTGTTTTGTATTGCCTGATATATCATACTCCACCAATAAAGTTCACTTTCAGTATATTTTTGCAGGTTGTTGTTTAAGCGCAAATATAGCAAAAATATTTTTACTGTGAAAACGTGCCATTTTACAGTAACTACCAGCAAGTTTCCCTTTTTGTATAAAACTCCTGCATTATAAACACAGTATGCAGCGTTACAGACCAAGGTCAGGTAAAAAAATGCCACCACATCACTAAAGCCTATGCTAGAGGAGAAGAAAACCAAGTATTATACACCAAGAGCTATATAAGCCACATTTTAATATTTATTGTGAGCACAAGCAGACAGCCATGGATGCTGACAAGACAGTCCTGGCGCTTCAATCACAGGGAGGCTTTGTCAAAGGGCATCCCCTGACAAAGACCCCCTATGGTCAAAGTGCCGGGGCTGTATTATCAGAGTCCTCAGGTGTTTACTTGTGCTCACAATACATTTTACACCGTGACTTATATAGCTATTGGTGTGTAATACTTGCTTTTCTTCTTCTCCAGTGCAGCCTATTGTGATATGTGCATTTTGGCTGAGGAGCACCAGTTCCACATTTTCCAGGCACGCTGTACGTTTGTGTTTAAGAAATGCCACCAACTATATTATTTTCAGTGTGTCATCATGGTGGCTTAATAAATACACTGATGCCCTAATGCATTGATGTTTTAAATCCCAAGACGATAAGTTAAAATCTGAACTGTCTTTTTGAGCTGGTATTTGAACAACTGCAGATACCCTATTACCCATTTTGAAGGCTTCTTTCCTTTCCATTTTTGTATGTTCATACGTAAGGTAAGCTCACTTTTGGTGGATATACCTTACAGATGAAACATAAAGATCATGTGCTCACCTTGAGAGATTTCAACATCCATAAGCTATTTTAGTTTTGCTCCAGACTGTGCCATAGCTTGCTCATCAGGGTAGTTAATGATCTCCTTTTGGTAAAGGATAGAGAGTTAACTATTTTAATTCTCTTCATTTTCTCATGTTGACACTTCAGATCACTGGGGTCTGCAAGAGTGCATTAGGTAACTAAGGGGCTATCTGGGATGATTTTATTTTGGTTCCACTTGTCTGTCGCTGACCAAGAGCAGACAGTTGTAATGAGGAGATATTCATTGCATTTGGTCACTCGTAATTGTTATGTACAGCACAGTGTCACAAGTTTCCTGCATGTCAAAAGGGACCGACTCCCACTGAAATTGCATTGTTTGCTGCAGTAACTCTACTGCAGAATTCGGCAGAGTTGGGCTTCATCCTGGTGGCTTCACTAGTATCTCTGGGCTCTATAATTTTGCTGCTCTTCACAATGTATATGGTGCCGCTATGGAGATAATGCAGAGATAATGTCTGAACTCTTACTGTTACACTCTGCACATGCAGTTGTTTAGTATTTATTTTGATTTGCACCAGTTTTATTTACTGCATGTTCAGATGTTTTGCTGCAATGTATTGTGCTGTTGTTCTTCCACTGTTCCCCTTCCCCAGGTCATACCTGGAAATGAGCCTTGGCTCAATGTGCCTGTCCTGGTTACAAGTTTTCAAATAAATAAATAATAAATAGGTACTATGGCCTGGAGGGTAGAGTAATGAGCTGTGAATGAACTTGGTACATCCAGCAGACCTGGGTTTGATTCCAACAACCTCCTCTTGCATACTGTGTGACTCTGAACAATTTATAGTACTTAACACCCCAGTGCTCCTGAGTAACCATTGAAAACAGGTACTTGTGCCTAGTGCTCCTTACGCAGTTACTAAAGAATTTAACATAAATAAATAAATGCAGATGATATCCGGATGTATATTTCATCAGTAAGCCCCCAGTGCATTTCTCGATATATAGCTGCAACGGGAATGTGACCAGGTTAATTTAATCTCTTTTTTTTGTTAGTGTAATTATTTTTTGTTTCTACTTATTCTCATGTAAGTTCTTTACATAGGGCACACAAAATGGATTCTGATTCACATGTCCCAGCAGCAGACCCTGGGAAATCTTATGGAAAAATGAGACCAGATATGAGAGTGCAGCTTTTCCCACAAAGGCATCAGGAGCAGGCAGGGTACAATAAAGTAATATAACGGATGTGAGGAAGTGCTATGTGGAAAAGACAATTTGGTGTGGAGATGAACACACACACACACACACACACACACACACACACACACACACACACACTCATGTGGGTGGGGAATACTGGAGGGACTGTAACTCTAGGGAGAGGCCCCACCCTACAGCCCTGAGCACGTACATTGAGGAGCTGGACCCCAACTCCTTCTCTCTGACTTTATGCAGCTTTTAAAAGAGGACAGGACTCCACTGGTGAGTGTCCCAGAGAAGGGAGAGCCCTGCTCATTAGCTAGCTTATCTGTATGAGGGAAGGGCAGTCTTGTTGAGTGTTCTTTCAAGTTATCTGGCAGGTAAATATAGATTCTAGTGGATTTTGAGACTATTCTAACAGTCATCTGTCTGTTTAACTGCATGATTTTTCCTTTCTTGTAAAGTGGAAAATTATTTTGGTTGTTGTAACCTGTTTGTAAATATCTGTAGTATTTAGTAGTAAAGAATCCATTTTCACAGAACCAGTGGCTCTGCATCTTTATTGGAAAGGTAAATGTAATATTTTTTTTAATTTATTTTAATTTATTTAAATATTTTACCAGGAAAGGCATACTGAGCAAAAGCTCATTTCCAGATGCAACCTGGGGGAGAAGGGATAAGGATGAGGGTAAGGAATACAAGCAGATAAGGTCACATACAGTAATAAAAACTACACATAACAGTATAAAATTTGCACATACAGTATAAATTGGTTGATAAGAAATCATCTACAGTTACAGGCAAAGTTACAAAAACAGAACAAGGACTGTGTGAGCTAGGCATATGTTTACAAAATGGAAAATCCATAAGTGCTAGCATTTTAGAGAACCCGGAGGCAAAACTAAGGTGAGGGAGGGTTGTTTGTTATTATTTAGTTAGGCACAAGTGCAGGCAGGGGGGATGGCAGAGGGAGAAATCTCTTTAAAGTCTGCCATCTGAAGAGCGCTCTACCATATTTTACTGTGTTTGACCTTCCAAGTCACTAACCAGGACAGAGGTATTTCCTGATGTAATCAGATGGTGGCAGAAAAAACGAATCAGACCCAAACTACCCTATGAGCTAGTACAGCCCAAAGGGTAATTTGTCCCAGTACACTTTATTGGTTAAATAAATCATGGAATTCAGCTGTCCTCATCAAGTCATTGCTGCCCACACTACCTCCGTACAGGCAAGGCACTTGACTCAATCACTGCTCAGCTGCTGGGTCATGGTCTTTGGGCATCAGGGCAGTGGGCCTTCCCTAGATTACAAAAATGGTGGTGCCTCCACCCAGAGAGCCCACTGATTTATCAAGACATCAGTCAGGTTGATACTCCCCAGGAAAATATTACTCTTTCCCCCCAACAAACCTCTCTCCACAATACCCATATTGGCAGTATAACAGATGACAGTAATAACCAAACATGCAATAAACAGCTCCACACAGTAAATGCAATCAAAACAGGAAGTAGGATTTATTAAGGGAAAGGCTTGGAACAGGGTTCTGAGGAAGAATGGTACAGAATAGGGTTAAGTTAAAAAAAAAAAAAAGAGGACAGTGCAACAAAACACAAATAATAAGCTCACATCTAACCAGCAGCATCCCCTACTAACTTCCTGTCAAAACAGGTTTGTAAAAAGGTTTAGAAAACTAAAATGATACTAATATTTGTAGGGCTCTGGTCGGAGCATGTTACATTCATATTAAATGACTAATGCGCATGTCACTGTTGCTCATCATACTCGTTCTGACATTACAGACTGTTACAGTGAAAATGAATAAGATGTCATGGGTTAGGAATTCATTTAATCAAAATTCTGTTTGCAGACAGATCGCTGTTATGTCTTTACATATGTATGTATGTCTTTATTTAGTTTCTGTTTACTGGGTAAGTGTACTAGACAACAACAAATTGCACAGGCACGGCCTGGGAGGATTACAGAACAGAAATGACAGTAAATAAAATGCGTACAGAAAATAATGCATCGACAGGATGTACAATATATAAGAGTGACTAGAGATGCAGGGAATTTAAATTCCGACGGTGAAGTGAACGTGAAGTGGGTACTTCGCGTTGCGCGGAGTGGGCAATGCAAAGTGCTCACTCCGCCTTGTCATTACCATTTCGTGTTAAGGCGGAATGGCAATGCGAAGTCATTGTTTTTAATGGACTTTGCGTTCCTCATTGTGATTCTAAGTGATCCACTTGGTGTTTAAAATTTGGCAGCCCCCCCCCCCCACACATACATCACATGGCTTACAGTACTGTAAGTCACATGCTGTTTAGCTAGGCAGGAAGAAAGTGAATCATACAAGCAGGCACTTTTACTTTCTCCTGTGCAGACGGAGAGAGAGAGGAGTGTGTTTTGTGACTGCTGATACTTTGAGATCAGAATGAGGAGGAGATTTAAACTTTGATTTAGACCCAACAGCTTTTTTAAAAGCTACATTTTTTTGTCTTTTCTGTCTGTACTCTTTTTTACTTAATTTGTTCTTTCTGTAAATTTTATTTTTCTTACATAGAGGGACATCAGTTGCAAATTATGTCCATGCTGGATCTGCTGCTGGATCTCCATGGGATCCCACATTAGTTTTTTTTTTCCTCACACCATGTGCCCCCCCCCACACCTTCCTTGCTGTGTTATAAAATGTATTCCTCCACCATCCCTGACCCTTGTATGTAATTATGCCCTTTTTTGTTGTCTTCCGTATGTATTCTGAGCAGTGGAAGTATACTGTGCTAAACTGCATGGGTGCAGTTTTCTTTCCAGTCTGTGTATGTACTGCAGACACTGTCCAACTCCTGACTTAAAACACTTATTAATGAGTACAATGGTGGGGTGGTGAAGCCTGGAGAGATACTACAAAACAGGCTTACAACACATCCAAGTAACTAGCAAAAATATTAATGTTGTGATTCGTGATGTAATCGTAAATCATGATTTGTGACTGAATTTGTGACCGTGATGATAATAAAATGCAAATGCCTATGGCTGTACTTCCCCGGGCCCCGATGAGATGTGGCACAAAACTCCCCGACTTAAAAACACTCATTAATGAGTACAATGGTTGGGTGGTGAAGCATGGAGAGATACTACAAAACAGGCTTACAATACGTCCAAGTAACTAGTATAAAAAATTACTGTTGTGATTCGTGACGTGATCGTAAATCGTAATTTGTAACTGCATTTGTGACCGTCATGATGAACGTGATTTGTATCACGAGTGACTCCTGATGATGGTCCTGACTTAAAAATGTATATTAATGAGTGCAATGTTCATGCTGAATTATGCACCACACCTGTCCAGTACTCTGAAGGGAAGCCAAAGAAACAACTGTGACTTAAGTTAGAGATGGAAACTGGGCCATAAAGAGATGCAGATGTACAGACAGATTAAGATTGCGCTGTGCACTGAAGAGATGCAGATGCAAAGGCATAACACCTAGCCAGTACTCACCATCAGAAATTCAAATCTGGAAAAGAATATCCTTGCTGGTTGGGGTGTGCCGCGGGAGGAGGGGGCAGTGTACTGCACTGCTGCAGTAAGAGTCACCAGTACAAGTACCAGTAAAGATACCACAAAGAAGTAAAAAAAAAATTACACAGCTGCAGTGGATAGCAGATTCACATTGCTGAAATTATGTGGCACAATAAAAGGTGTCTGATTTGATGACACATGTCACGCACATACTCACACACACACTAAGTGATGCGTAGCAAATTGAAAACTTCAGTAACATAACCACATATTTTAAACAAACTAAAATTATTATGCACTGCTGCACCACAACAATCAGCAAAACAATGGCAAGAATTATTGAAAATATTACAGTCTGTACATTAACACAGTTATACAAGAAAAATATCACCAAAACAGAAAGCACTGTTATTTTCTCCAAGTTAATCTACCTACACCACAGATACGCCCCTCCCCCAAAGCACACTTCACTGTCTCTCAGTACACAGACTGAATGTTGTACATTAACATTCAAAATAGACACACAAACAATATACGCTCGATGATATGAGCACAGAAGGGTTTCCTACAATTGATGAACTAAAGTTTCAGCAAAAAAAATTACTCAAAAGGGCTTTTTTAACAGCTTTTAGAAGGTTTGAATCACAGAGAGCTCTCAGAGCAGATTGTCTCCTACAGCTTCCTACACACAGTACCCCAAACTGAGGCTGTGCAGAGCAATCTAGAGCCCATGTGACCTGAAATCCCATGAATCACTACAAAATTTGCCTTTGGAGCTTAAAAACAAGGCGAAGTGAGGCGAAGTACATTGTTTTCAATGTACTTCGCCTTAAGAATTAGTGGAGTAGTGGTTTGGGAAGAGCGGAGTAACATAAGTCATTGTTTTCAATGGACTTTGTTACCTATTAATAACAATGCTGCACACACTTTGTGTTCTTGGAGCACTCCGAGCTTACTTTCACTCATGCTCCACTTCATGAACGATTGGGCTGCTACCCATCTCTAAGAGTGACATGTAACACTACTCAGCACAAAGGATAACAGAGCAAAATCAATGAAGATATTAGTGCAAAAACTCATTTAAGTGCAGAAGAACTGGAGATACAGATGAAATGCCCACAAAGATTCGATCAAACAAAGTAGCAGTTTCTATGCTTTTACTATATATTTGGTTATTATATCTGTAATGGCTATAGGAATGTGTTTTTGTAGATGGGATCACCACAAAGTAAAGCTGCACAGTTCTGTCATCTGAAGGACTGGCAAGACAAGCTACTTTTACACCACATTATAGAGCGAGGGAGCACTCTCAACCATCAGAGTGCTCCTTTCTTTCTGCACATGATGCTCTTATTCTGTAAAGTGTGTCTTGTGCAGCAGCCCTGGAAACAGACACAGTCGTGAAAAAGTCTGGCACACACAGGGTTACTAGCTTAATATTTAAGAAGAGAAAAAGGGATAGTGTTTAGGACTTTGGTACTCTGTGAGTATGTAAGCTATCCCTGCTTTTCATTAATAAATGTCAAGCTAGCAACCCCTTTGGCCACCAGCTTTTTTCATTATTTTGCTTTTCGAGGTTCTCTCAGTCAGGTGGCAGCACATTTGATCAGGAGGTGCATGTTTCTCTTTGCTGTGTCTGCCCTGGTAATGGGCACCTTTGGGGAAAGATTTTTAAAATGTTTAATGTAATATTAATTGACCTTGATCTATAATATTTTAATATCATCACTGAGACCACTCTTATGGTTGTAAGAGTGGTCTGACTCATATTCTTATGATATCAGAACCGCACATGTATGGGTCGCAGTTCTCATACCATAAGAATGCATGTGAAACCACCCTTACAACCGTTAGAATGGTCTCAGTGATGGTAGTACTATACAAGAGACAGGAAATATGTGCCTTTAAACATATTGATGTTGGTACAGTTTTGAGTGATGATGCATGGTGCCTTTTTGAGCGGAGTTTTATTTTAAAATGACAGTGTTTTATTTTATAGGAAACATTAATAGTCTGTGTGGGGAACATAGAGTGTTCCATTTGAGCTAAGAACTTTTAGAAGTTTGAAGCTGTCAGTGAGAGACGGCACCCTTAGCAAAATAATATAAATTGGAATGTTTAGAAATAAGCATCTCTAATTGCCCAAAAGCAGATTTGCTATATACATTAATGTAATAAAAGAAATAACTGGAAAGCAAAATATCTGATTTATATGCTGAACTGAGTCTAAATGATGATTGTTAACTTTTTTCCCAGAGGCACAACTGATCTCTTTAAGTAACATGTTTTTAATCTGAGTGTTGAAACACATCACTGCACGTATATGTGCTGTAGGGCCCTTGCATTGAAAAATGAAGATAACAGGCAAGGGAGAAAAGCAAGAAAAACTAAATAGGATGGTCATTACAGGATTAGCTTGCCCAGCTGGTATAATTTTGAAATCATGCATTTTATAATGGCAATAAAGCAGCTCTAGGGAGTCTGTTCTAACTTATGATAAGCTGTGTGCCTACTAATGCCTTAGGACTGTAGACATCTCATGATTACCCACCCTGTAGTGCCATATTCCTTAAATAAACAGTTGTTATATGCAGAAGTTCTTTGCCTTGTGCACAAACACAGTACATTTCTAAAATGTTATATTTACAGAAACACCGTTCTTAAAGGGAATTTAAAAAGGACAGGGAGTTATTTGTAATTGGCAACTGTTTATGGTGTTCCTGTCTACAGAAGTGATATCCATACCCCTAATGATCCACATTTAACTGTACCTAAATAGAAAGTGATGTGAAAACTGTATTTTGTATTTTTTGGCTTTTATGGGATGCATTCTGTTACAGTTACATGGGGACAAGCTAATGAAGCTGGCGGGGGGTATATTCAGGAGAGATGTGAGGAAGTATTTCTCTGCAAAGACATAGAGTGGAGGTTGTTTAGAGGAGGGCAACCAAATTAGGGTCTGCACCAGAAGACATACAAGGAGAGACTAATGCAACTTAATATGTATACCCTTGAGGAAAGGAGGGAGAGGGGGACAATGATAGAAACTTTCAAGTATCTCAAGGGAATTAACAAGGTACAACAGGGTAGTATCTTTCAGAAGAAGAGATGTGCAAGAACAAGGGGGCACAATTTGAAGATGGGGGGACGGCTCAGGAGTAATGTTAGAAAGTATTTTTTTCACAGAGAGGGTTGTGGATACGTGGAACAGCCTTCCTGAGGAGGTTGTGAAGTCAGGAACAGTGGGAGAATTCAAGAATGCATGAGACAGGCATAAGGGAATTCTAGTGTGGGGTAAGAGGAAGTAAGCTGTTGATTAACTAGAATCTGCAGCTTCTCCATCAGGTAGGGAAATGGGCAGACTAGGAGGGCCAAGTGGTCCTTATCTGCCATCAAATTCTATGTTTCTATATTTCAGTGTTTCATAGAAAGAATAGTGGATTCCTGGAACAGCCTTCCAGTGGAAGTGGTGGGGGCGAAAACAATGGTGGGGTTCAAGAATTCATGGGCTAGACACAAGGGAATCAAAGTGAAAATGATGGGGGAGAGAGAGAGAAAGAGCTGTAGATCAAGTATGGTCTGTGGTAATAATGTGGGTAGGGAAAAATGGGCAGACTGTGTGGGCCAAACAGTCCTTCTAGGGGAGTGGATATGGTGTACTAGCCACACTTCTGGCAGAATTTCTTTCCCCTGTAAGCCCCCCCATGTTCTGGGGCTTACTGTTAGTTACCTTTTTTTTTCTTTGCCCCCCGGGTTGGCACTGTAGGAGGGTGGGGCCTTGTGGTGTCCGCCTTCTGGGAGTGACTGCCTTATTGTGTAGTATAAATTCTGGGACCTTGGGGGAGTTCAGGAGGCTGATGGGTAGAGAAGTTTTAGTGGGGCCGGGGGTTCAAATTCCCTGCCCAAGGAGTTGTGGCCTGCTGATTTGCAGCGCAGGTTTTTTCCAGTGTTTGGGTTAGGGTGCTGACAGAGATGCAGTCGGAGGGGTGGGACCCCTGATATGTTGGAAAAATGGCCTGGAGGAAATGTGTGGCCTGCCCTCTGCCCTGCGGTACCGAGGCAGGCCTGGATCCTGTCCGTAGTGAGAGTTAACAGACAGTGGGGAACCAGTGGTGGTGAGAGTGCTGCTGTGTGGCCTTTCCAGTGGTGGCAGCACTGGAGGGCCAATACTCACGTGGCATGCTGCCTCGCGTGAGTTGGCCTGTTTGTAGTGGGTTGCTGGGTCCACTTTCCCTGATTTAATACAGGGATCTGGGGGTGAGGTGGTTGCCCAGCCTACGGCCCTAAATCTGTAGTAGGTAGATTGTGGGGGAAGATAAGGTGGCCAGCTGTAAGTTTAGACAGTACATTTACGTAAGAACTTACCATAATAGTAGATCTTCAAGAGAGGCTCTTGCAGTAGGTAATCATTAGGACTAGAGGCCCACATGAAAAACTTTAGCTAGCAGTGTCTGGTGGTGGACCACCCACCCGACATCAAGTGACAGATGTCAGCATGACATTATATAGTGGGCGGTCCCCTTACCCGCCCTCCAGTTCTGCTGCCGGAGACCTAAGAAGGTGCGACAGGAGAAAGGAGTGGGCTCCTGGAGCCTAAAGAAAGGCAAGAATGAAATAGCCACAGAAGCAGGGGGAAGGTGGGAGGGGGAAAAAGGTACCTACTGCAAGAGCCTCTCTTGAAGATCTACTGTTATGGTAAGTTCTTACGTACATGTACTATCTTACTTCAAGAGGGCTCTTGCAGTGGGTAATAACCATTAGGATGGTCTCAAGCAGTAATTCAGACAAAGGCTGAAGCACAGGAGGCAAGAAAGATCTGCGGTAGGAACCAGATTATGACAGGAGGCCCTAAACGTCACTAGTCCAAAGCCTGCCCTAAGCCTAGAGGCAGTGTCCAGACTGTAGTGTTTGGTAAAGGTGTGGACAGAGCTCCAAGTGGCTGCTGCACAAATGTCTGTGGCAGAATCATTCCTGAAATAAGCTGTAGAGGCTGCCTTGCCTCTGGCGGAGTGCCCCTTGACTTACCCCAGAAGGGGTTTGTTATTCTTCTGAAAAAAAAAATGCAGTTTGCTAACCATTTGGACAAACATTGTTTAGAAACTGCAGCGCCCTCTCTTTTGGGTGCAAAGGAAACGAAAAGCAGATCCATCATATGGACTGGTTTCGTCCAGTTCATATAATAATGCAAGGTTCTGTGCACATTGAGCATGTGTAGAATGGCCTCCCCCTGATTAGAATGCTCAGGGTAATACACTGACAAGTGTATGGTCTGATTCAAAGTAAACTCAGAAACCACCTTTGGTAGAAACTTAGGATTTGCACGCAGAGCCACCCTGTGTCTGTGGAAAATCGAATGTGGTTCCTTACACATCAGGGCTTGAAGCTCGGAAATCCTTTGAGCAGAAGTAATGGTAACTAAAAAGAGCGCTTTCCAGGAAAGGTAGCGCAGGTCGCAACTTGCGGTGGGTTCAAAGGGAGGCCAAGTGAGTTTCTCAAGAATGAAGCTCAGATCCCATGAAGAACCCGGTTCCTTACCAAGGGTCTGAGAATTCCTTTCAGAAAGGTTTTGGGAACCTCCAGCTGGGCCAAGGTTTTGTCATCCACCAGAGTGTGGTAGGCAGAAATGGCAAACTAGTGGACCTTCTGAGAAGAGTAACTAAGGCCAAGGCCAGAGAGATGCAGCAGGCATTCTCTAATCTGTGGGACAGGACAAGAGAAAGGGTCCCAACCCTTGGAGGATGCCCAAATGGAGAACCTCTTCCATTTCATGGCATATGTGGTTCTAATGGATGGCTTCCAGGCCTTCACAAGTACTTGTGCCACTCTGGAAGAGACCCCAAAGTGTGCCACAGCTACTATATGTAAACACAGTCATAGCACCCACCTACACACCACCAATAAATAGACCAAAGGCATAAGCTTATGCAAAATGTATTGCCTTTACTGAAGCAGCAGCAGCTTAGTGAACAGCATGGACACAGCACAAATCTTCTTACATTTCACCCAGTCATGGGCTTTTTCAAAGACTGGACGTGCGACAGCTACGCCAGCAGGTGCCATGCATGAAGGTGGAGGGACTTGAGGCCCGGATGGACCAGCTTGCCCTGATCCTGAGTCAGCAGCTTCTGGCAGAGGGGAAGAGGAATCGGAGACTCCACCCTCAGCTGCTGAAGCAGAGGGAACCATACATGGCGAGGCCAATATGGGGCTACTAGTATCATGCAAGTGCATTTTTGCTGTAGTTTCAGAAGCACCCTCTGCAAGAGTGGGAAGGGAGGGAAGGTGCACAAGAACCTCCCTGTCCAGCAAAGAGACAGCACGTCTCACCAGAAAACACCAAGCCCGGGAACAAGCACACAGAAACTGGGTAGTTCTGCATTGAATGGAGAGGCAAACAGATCGAGATCTGGGCGACCCCATCGATTGAAGATGTCTTAGATTACTGACTGCCTCAGTTCCCCACTCATGTGCCCTTGCCTGAGTGTGGCTGTGAGTGTCTGCCACGACATTTTGAATGCCTGAGACACGCACTGTCATGAGCTGTAGGCTGTGCTGTATTGCCAATTGCCACATGCGCATCGCTTCCCTGTATAGTGAATACGACCGCATGCCTCTCTGTTTGTTTAGGTACCAGACCACACACATTTTGTTTGTACCAGGAGAGGCCCAGGAAGGAGAAGAGGCTGAGTTGCCCAAAGAGCATACAGTATAGCTTGCATCTCTTGCACGTTGATGTGCAGAGATGGCTTTTGCTGAGACCAGGATCCCTGTGTCCTGTGGTCACCCAGATAAGCGCCCCAGCCTTGACCGAAAGCATCTGTTGTCAGGGTCTGAGCCGGAGGGGGCATCTGAAAAGGAAACTCTCTAGTGAGATTGGACAAATCCTGCCACCAAAGGAGGTCCTGACACATGGGACTGAACACCAGGATCCTGTGATCCAGGTCATCTGATTTCTGGTCCCACTGTACCCTTAGGGTCCACTGCGTAATTCACATGTGAAGTCTGGTCTGGGGAACAGTGGGAATAGCCACTGCCATAGACCCAGAAGGCATAAGACCAAATGGGAGAAAAGCCTGGCATCAGATACCCTGGCATGGGTAACCTGGTGTCAGATACCCTGGTGGCAAATACCCAGGTGAGGAGTAGTGAGGCACAGGGGAAACCTGGCATTGGAAGGCTTGGTGATGGGCCCCATGGCAGAGCCGAGGGTCCTGCTGGAGGCCCTGACAGCAGGTAACCAGGCTTAGGCCCCGAAGGAGGGGCCGAGGGACCAGATAGGGTCCCTGATGGAGGGAGTAATGGGCCCAGTAATATTAGGTTTGGCATTGGACCTTCCAGAGGAAGTTCCAGCATTGGCCCCGAGGGGGCTGAGGGTCCCATCAGAGTCTGGGGTAGCGGAGCCAGCCCAGACAGGGGAGCCTGCAGTGCAGCAGACATCGGCTCTCGAGGGAGGTCTGGTGTCAGGCATTCTGGCCCTGGCACCAGGGTAGTGTGAGGAGGACGCCCCTCTTACTCTGGTTTGGAATGTACTGGTGGGTCAGAAGTCTCCACCAAGGGAGGTGGAGAAGGATGATCCCAAGAGCTAGAACCCTCTCAGGAGGGGCTGCAGCAGAAGTGGCAGCATGTGCTGATATGGAGAATCGATGTAAGGCCTGTCATCATAGTCCGATGGAAGCGCAGTGATTGGGCGGACGCCAGAGAAGTTGGCATGTGGATTATTAGCCTGGCCCAGGCCTTCGTCATAGGAGGTGATGATCGACTTATCAGCTAAACCACCAGGATTAGGCCCTGGAGTTTTGAGGGGCCTAAGGGTGGCAGAGCTCTCCAGAACACCGGAGGTGCCCGCCTGAACTGTGACTAGCTCACGCAGGCGACCAAGGGCTGCTCAATGGAAGAGGAAGCAGATGTGGCTGTTGGAGCGGTACCCATACCAGTGGGAGGCCACTTGTTGCCCATGGCCCCCGAAGGAGGCCCATCGGGGTCCCAGTGCTCCTCCTCCTCCTCTTCCTTCCTTCCTTCCTTCCTTCCTCCCTCCCTCCCTCCCTTCCTCCTCTCCCTTCTTCTTCTTACCACCCAGAGAGGAGGCAATCCCGCAGCTTCTGCAGCTCCTTCTTCATGGAAGCCATCTTCAGTTTAAGAACATGGGCTTCCAGAGCCTCTTGGCGGTGTTTCCGTGTGGCCTGGTTGAAACTCTGGCAGGCCTCACAGTCATTGGTCTTGCGCTCTGGACCCAGGCAGAAAACACAGAGGGAATGGGCATCCTTTTGAGGGAGCTGAGTGCCGCAGGAATCGCACTTGTTCATATGCGACTTGAAAGGCATCTGAGAAGGCATGCACGAAAAAAGATGTTACTTTCTACACTCTATAGAAAAAAAATTAAATGAGGAAATACTCACCCTAAAATGGAGGTTGACTGAAGCAGTGTTCTCCACGAGGTCCGACATGCGCAGATTGGCGGAGAGAAAGAACTGGCGGGCAGGCATGGGGACTGCCCACTCACTATACTGTGTCATGCTGACATCCATCATCATTACCTACTGCAAGAGCCCTCTTGAAGTAAGATCTCCCTGTTTCTGGAGGTGGTGGTGAGCGCCAGTGTAATGGTTTTAGGCTGCCAGGCTTTGTGGTCCCCGGGGGCATATTTTTGGAGAGCCTCGGTGTTTTTGGGGTTCTTAAAATGTGCTGGAAGGTCTGGTTTCCTCCTTGGCACTGCCCTGTGACATCAGATCTTCCTTTCCCCTGGAAGAAGAAGATTCCCTTCACTGCACTCTGCGTTTTTGTAGGCCCTTTTGATCCCTTGTTTAGAAAATCTTGGTCTTCGAGATGATTTGTGGTTTTCACTGTTGCCATGATATGGATTAAACTGATTCCAAATTGGCACCCAGTTTCAAATGCTGTCCGTGTGGGCAGAAAATGTCACGTATGGACTCTCATGCCACGTGTGTGTACAGCCTGGACCAGGAACACAACTCCCAGGCTTGCAGCCTGTGTCGCACAGTGGTGCTGGAACAGTTTGAAAAATGGTAGGGCCAAGAACGTAAGGGGTAAATTTTCCCCTATTAAATACATTATCATGATAGCAAAAAGTGATAGGGCCACTTATGAAAGTGATAGGGCCATGGCCCTAGTGGCCCCCCCTGTTCCGGCACCTATGGTGTCGCACTTTATGCCCCTCCACTTTGGAAGCCCATTATTTCTGACTTTTGCTTGGTCATCTGGACTAGCAGGAGCCTTCTTTTCAGTCCAAGGACACTGGTCGCGCAATCTCCATGGCTACAGTTCCACTGAACAGTTAGTGGCTTTCGAGGAAGCTGCAGCCCAGGCCATGGTGGGTGCTTCTTTGGTGTCCACGCTGGTTCAGCTGGGCTTTGGTGCCTCTTTCACTGGGGCATTCCAAGACTTATGTAAATCCCTTCCTACCTTTGTGGAAAGCCCTTCCCATGGGTTCAGATCTTCTAAAAAGGACTCCATGTCAAAAGCTGAGCAGTCCCATTGCAGGTTGCAGGACTGCGAGTGCTCTCAGGCCTCAGATTCCCATGCTGCTGCTTCGTTGTCTTTCATTGACTAGTTGGCTTAGGCCGATGCTTCAGTCCAGGCCCCTGGCCCCACAGTGTGCCCATCTGGCCTGTCGGCCGGGACACGGGCCAACAAGGTTGTTGAAATTTTCCTCAACCTGGTTGACCCATTGTCACAGGACGAGGGGGATACTTCTCTCTCCAGGACTCTGGTCCTGCTTCTCCATTCCCAGGGCAGGTCAGATAAGATTCCTGAGCCAGCTCCAAATCCAAGGGATCCTAAGCACCCCTCGCCAGTTCCTCCCCTCACTGTCTAGTCTGCCAGTGGTCGAGGTCAAGGTCCAGCAGCTTGAAGTCGAGTGGCTCTCACTGGGATTGCCAGTCTTGAGCTCAATACTCAGGAAAAGCGGTGCCACCGCAATTCCTCCTCCTCCTCCTTCTCTTCTTGGGAGGATCAGCTCTGCCGCAAGTTGTGACAGTGCTGCGAGGAGCTCATATGGCAGCAACTCCATTTGGGTGCTGGGCCTAAGCTGATGCTGGTTCCTACCCCGGTACTTCTATGGCTACCGCCACATAGGCCCAAACCTGTTCCAGCATGGCTGCTCTCGGCCTCTCTGCCTATTCAGTTGTAACCCCCACCGGGTCAGCCGGAGGCGGGCTCCCTTCTACCCCTTCTAAGGAGGCTTGTACTGTTCCCAGATGTCCTTGATGACTGCCAGTTGCAGTCACTCAGATGGACAAGTCCTGCAGGGTTGGCGGGGATTCGGGGGGGGCGGCCAGTCTTTGACGAATCCTCATAATCAGAGGCTTCCTTCATGCATTCCCACCCTATTGACCTCGAGTTGGGGAAGGATGTGTTGACAGACCATGATCCTACCTCCTTCGGGAGCCATGCTCCACCTTACTTCAGAGGCTATGGGGATACAGCTGGAGCCCATTCAGGAAAGGGCTAAGTATCCCCTCACTGAAATCCTCAACCAGGACAACTCCCCAGGGGTCGCTTTCCCAGTGACTGAAGCCATTCTTGGGCCCATGTTGGAGCTCTAGCAACACCCAGCCTCCTGCCCCACTCTGTTGGCCCATATGGCCCATAAGTATGCGGTTCCTATGGGTTTCCTCTCTTGGTTTACCAAACACCCCTCAGCAGAAGGCTTGGTTGCTGATTCGGTGTTCCGGCAGATGGTCATTGTCAGAGATGTAGACAAGCCTTCCGACAAGAAATCCAAGAAATTGGATCATGCAGCGAAAGTTTATGCAGCTTCATCTCTCGGCCTTCGGCAGACTAGTTCAGCCTTAATGATGGCCTACTTTGCTCATGCCTCATTGGGTACCCTTGACCAGGTGCACCCTCAGCTCCCAGCTGACCTTCAGATGACAGTCAAGCAAGTCTGGGACCAAGGCCATGCTGTGGCTAAACAGCAGCTCCAGACAGCCATGGACATTGGTGATTCATGTGCCAGATCCACGGCCGCAACCACAGGTGTGTGCCACAAGGCTTGGCTGTGGATCTCTACCTTCACTGCAGATGCCCAGCACAAGGTGGTGGATGCTCCCTTCCTGGGTACCGGCTTGTTCGGGTGGAGGTGGCTAGTCATCTTACCAGGATTGAGAAATCCAATGCCACCCTGGGTTCTGTCACCTCTTCCCAAAAGGACGTCAAGGCCTCTAAAACCCAGAAGTAGTCCTTTCAACCCTACTCTGCCCTTATGACCAAACCATCCTAGTCGCCAGCTGAGCACCAGCAGGCCTGGCATCCTAGACCTAAGTCTGTTGCTTCGGTGGTCCAGACACCTGGTGGGTGAGTCCCAGTCACATCCCCTGCTGGCCCTGCCTCCTCCTTCAGGCCTGCCCAGTGATGGGTCTGGGGGTTCCCCTCCCTGCCCATCCGGTCTCCCTTGGTGGGCCAGCTCCGGCGCTTTCTTCTGTCTGGTCTAGTGTTACCACAGACAGGTGGTTACTTGAATTGGTTGGCCACGGCTTGTCTCTGGAGTTCGAGGATCTTTCACTAAGCTGAGCCTGCATCCCTCAGGAGGATGTGGTATCCACAGACATGTTGTCTACCCTTCGTGTCCTGGACCCACCAGCCTATCCAGAGTTCATCTCAAGATACTTTCTGGATCCAAAACAGACAGGGGGCTGGTGCCCCATCTTAGATCTGCATGACCTGAACAAATTTCTGTGATCATGCACTTTTAGGATGGTCACTCTGAACCAGATCATTTCATCCCTGGAGCAAGACATATGGTTCTGCTCCTTGCACCTCCGGGATGTCTTCTTTTATGTCCCCATCCATCTGTCCCACCGGCGGTTCCTCTGGTTCTGCACAGAGGTGACCCTCTATGAGTTCCAGACAATGCCCTTCAGCCTCTCCTCATCCCCGGTGTCTTCACCAAAAGCATAGCAGTGGTGGCAGCCTTCCTGGGGTGCCAAGGGGTCGGGGTAAACTGGTACCTGGATGATTAGCTCATTGCAGGCCCTTCCAAAGCGGAGGTGTAGCGGTCCAGGGACCTGGCCCTCCAGACCTGCTTGAGCCTTGGCCTCCTGGTCAACAAGGCCAAGTCAGAACTCATCCCCTCATGAGTGATTCACTTCATCGGGGTAGAGATTGACATTTATCGAGCCTGAGCCTGGCTCCCAACGAATAGGGTGGAGGATCTTTCCTCATTTCCCGATCATTTCAGGTTGGGCAGTTGCACCCTGCCATGGACTTCCTGCACCTCCTGGGCTACATGGTGGCCTTTACCAGTGTGGTCCATTGGGCCTGCTGGAAAATGCACCCCCTGCAGTGGGGGCTGGCCTGTCTGTGGTCTCAGCATCAGGGCCACCTCAACCAAGTGGTCAGTGACCCAGCAGATGTGGGATGCCATCCAGTGGTGGCTGGTTCCAGAACATCTACAGGAAGGAGACCCATTTGTTTGCCCAGAGCCAACAGTCACTCTCATGCTGATGCCTCACTGATGGGCTGGTGTGTCCACCTGTGGTAAGACAGGGTCCACATCCTCTGATCCCATGAGGAGTCTCAATGTCATATCAGCCTGCTGGAGCTTCGAGCTGTTTGCCTGTCCTGGACAGCCTTGGCTCCATACTTCCGGGGTCAGATCGTCCAGGTCCAGAAGACAACATGACAACTATGTACTACCTCAACAAGGAGGGCTGGAGACATTTCCTACCTCTGTGCAGGGAAGCTCTCCCCATATCTGGATGCTTGTGCTCACCTCAAGGCCGAACTGCTGGCCATTCATGTGCCCGGAGTGTCCAGTCGGCTGGCAGACGCCCTTAGTCTCGTGGACAAGGTGTCTCATGAGTGGTCCCTTCATCAGGAGGTAGTAGACCATCTGTTCTCCCAGTGGGGCACCCTTCAGGTGGATCTGTTTGCCTCCCAGGAGAACGCCAAGCTGAGGCTGTTGTGTGCCCGCCCCCATCAGTGGGATATGCTGCAGGGGGATGCCTTCATGAGGTGGTGGAACCTGGGCCTCCTTTATGCCTTCCCTCATTTTCCTCTGATCCTCAAGGTCCTGATCAAAGCTTGGAGAGACAAGGCATGGATGATCCTGGTGGCTCTGGACTGACCATGCCAGTTCTGGTACCCTGATATCCTCCGCCTCAGCAGCAGGCCTCTCTAGTGTCTGCCACTTCACCTGGTCCTGCTCTCATGCTCCTGGAGAAAGGTCCTCCACCCGGACCGTCAATCACTGCACCTGAGAGCCTAGTTCTTGAGTGGCTAGCACGCCAGGCTCTGGGTCTCTCCAGTGAGGTCCTCCATGTAGTTGAGGCCTCTCAGAAGGAGCTGACTCATTGGTGCTATGCCCTCAAATGGAAGAGATTCTCCATTTGATGTCAGGGCTAGGAGCTTGACCCCCTGACCAGTCCCATGGATAGCATCCTCAATTACTTATTGTCCCTTTCTCAGTTGGGCCTTCGGCCAGTGACCCTCAAGGGCACGAAGCAGCCATCTCTGCATATTGGGCTTGGACTGGTATGCTGACAGTGGCACAGGTGAAGGTGGTTGGGCGCTTCTCTAAAGGACTTGACCACATTTCCCCTCCGGTGCATGAACGACCACCACCTCAGGGCTTGTTGCTGGTGTTGGCAGTGCTTAAGGGCAAGCCATTCAAAGCAGTGCACAGATGTAAGATGTCACACCTGTTGTAGAAGACCGCCTTCTTGGTGGTCATCACATCCGCCGGAAGGATCAGTGAGCTCCAAGCTATCTCGGGGGAGTCTCCTAATCTGGTCTTCCACAGGGACAAGGTTGTCCGTTGCCCCAACCCAAAGTTCCTTCTGAAGGTTGTCAGAGAGTTTCACCTTAACCAGGTGATCAGTCTTCCAGTGTACTTCTCCAGTCACACCTCGGAGGCCAAACACAGCCTTCATACTCTAGAACTATGGCATGTGCTTGCCTACTACAAGGAGCACATGGCTGGAGTTCAGGGAGAGGCTGCCATCCATTTGTCACCTACACTGAAGCTGAACCTGGCAGACCAGCAGCAAAGCAGACGATTGGCAGGTGGACAGTCTTCTGCATCAACCTGTGCTATAGACTGACTTGTAGGGAGCCTCCTGTAGGGCTTAGGGCTTATTCCACCAGACATACCACTGCCTTGGTGGCTGTTTCCAGGGACAACCCTATCCAGGAGATTTGCAGGGCTGCTACCTGGAAGTCAACACACACCTTCATCTCCCATTACCACATCGACCTTGAGTCACACCAGGATGCTGGTTTTGGGACCTCAGTTCCTCATTTTTTTTTTCTCTAAATAGGGGGTGTGCACGCCTTGCCCATTCCTCCCGGAGAACTGCTAAGAGTCTGCCAAAAGTGTATGTAGTACACCATATCCACACCCCTAGAAAGACAAGTTACTCACCTGAAACTGTAGTTCTAAGAGTAGTATATGACATACATCCACACAACCCACATAACCTCCCCTGGCAAGTGCTTCCAGCTTGAAGGATCTGACGTCACGGGGTGGTGCAAAGCAGGACACCACCTGGGTGGGTGGGAGAAGCTACCTGGAAATTCTTCTTGCAAGTTTTAAAGGGCAAGGGAATTCTGCCAGAAGTGTGGATGTACTCCATATACCACTCCTAGATGCACAGTTACAGGTGAGTAACTTGTCTTTATCTGCTGTCATATTCTGTGTTTCTATGTTTAGTTCTCTTTATGGAACCAGTGATCTGGAGTTTTAACTACAGTATGTCGCAGTTTGTGTACAGAACTCTAAACATGGTTCTGATAGACCACCAGCTTATGCGTAGCTTTCTGTACACACCGTGACATAGTAAAAACTCCAAATTACTCATTATGTTGAGAGTACTGTGCTGTATGTTGTCCATAAAAAGAAAACGAATGAAAACAGTTTTTCTTATCAGTGTTTATTTAGGTGTGTTTGCATATGGATCATTAGGAAGTATTAATTTCATTTCTGTAAATGGGAACATTACTATTTTCTGCCTATTAGCACACACTTCCCATCCTCTTTAAACTATTTATTAACACATTGACATTGAAACAATAGTTTATGTATGGGCAACAAACATAAAGACCAAAAAATTAAAAATGTAACATTCAGAGCAAGTAGAATGAAGATCTGATATCTTCTGTTTCTGGAAGAGTTCTCTGACACTGAAACAGTATAATACACAGCAAGTGAAAAAAACTGCATTGAAGAGATCCTTAACCAGAAATGTGTGGCTTCTCTCGTATTTATTGGCCTTTAACTCTGTGGTTTTGGGCATTTGTTTTTAATGCATGCACTATGCATTTTTATTTACCCAATAAAACCATCCTCTATTTCTGCAATTTTTACAGTAGTTTGGTCGGTGACTGCTACTGAAAAAGGTGGTCCCCGTTGCTGCCAAAGGCTTCTCTGTGACCAATGGCCACAAGTAGCAAAAACTGAACATCAGTGAGCTGTAACATAGTAACATCATACTGTAGTAAAGGAAGAACGTAAGGTTCATCATTTCCAGCCCTAATGCCACACTGCAGTGACTACCCCCTAGTTTTATTACTGACACACATCCAAGTTTAGCTGCCGTGCTGTGCCACTTGAAATGCAAATCTCCCTTTGGAATCTGTCTAAGCATGCTTTGAAGGCCTGAGTGGTGCCAGCTTTTACTAGCCAACAGGGTAAGCTACTCTACATTCTGATAACCCACTGTGTGAAGTAGGGCTTTCTCATATTTACCCTTATCTTGTCCCCCCACCTGAGGATATTTCCTCCATTAGACCACACCATTGGATCTAATGCTGTCAGGCACTAGGACTACTTGGAAACGTTTGCTAGTCGGGGGCTGCTCACGATGACATCCTATGTCAGCATGTAAATAAAGATGTGCAGCCCCAGTCACTCCTTAGTTCTTTACCCACTGTTGATCATCCTCATCAGACTTGCTGAAAGAAACATTGTCAATTAGCCATTGCCATTTATTTTTAACTTTATTTAACAGTTTATTTCATCATCTCTGCATGACACCAAAAGGGCCTTTATCTCGGTAGCGTAAGTCCAGAGCAAAAATTTACAAGGAAGACACACACAGACACACACACTCCATGTGTGCTGCTTGAGACTGTCTCACAATATGAAGACTTGAGAGAATTTCTAGAGCTTCAACCAGGTTACAAGGTAACACCGGAAGAAAGCACTAGAAAATTCCCTTCTCCTTAAAACTTTAAAAGCCATGGAGAAGGAGCAGGGCCCAACATCTGTGTCTCCCTTACCACTGGCTGAGAAATGGCCATTAAAGTTAATGGACTAGGACAGGGTCAGCGTCACAGCCCTCCTCATCATCGGGCAAGATGCACAAACAGAGAGAAAAAGAGAGATCTGCTTTGCCGGTGAGATCCTGATAACTGGTGGGACAAGGTAAATCTACTCTCATCACCCTCTTCGGCAACACTGACAACAGACTCCCCAACCATGGATGAGACACCAAGGTTGGGGCTTGGCTTAAGCACTGCCGTTCTTGCTATGGACTGTACAACACCATCGTCACTGGGCCAAGGTTCATCAACACAAGTAGTCCTGACCCTTTTACGGAGCACTGTCGATTTTCAGGCCATGCCGACGTCATTCTCAGAAATGATCAGACATAGTCTAGCAACTCTACCACCGCAAGCACTTATTCTGTTGATGGGGCCTCTGGCTCTGCGGCCCTCATTGATGGCCTGTACTAGTATGCCGCAGATTCCTTCCTCTCAGCAGCCACTGGTGTTTCCAGTGTCTACTGCAGTGCTCGTTGCCAATAGAGATGATTACAAGGTTGAATATAATTCTGATCTCATGGTTTTAGAGGAAGATTTCGAGGTGGAATTATGAGGGAGAACAGTATGCTACACCATACTCTAGTTCTGCCCACTCATCCTGCAGTGAGGACTCAGTAGTCTACACCCTGAAGTCTCCTCCTGAGGATTCTACTTTTCAAGCCACGATGCAGCAAATACAAACTGCCACAAGCTTTGCTTTGGAAGAGGAAGACTCCACAAAAAGAAATTTGATGTAATTTTTGGAGATCTCTTGCACATCTTCCATTATAATTCCACCTATATATCCTGCATTAGAGGATGCTGCCGTGCTGCAGGGTGCAGACCAAACTCATTGCCTGCAGTTTCCAGAAAGGCTGACAATCAGTATCCTGCTCCATCTGCTAAGTCCTATTATGCTAACCAGCTGGAAACTGACTCCATAGTCATGGATCTATGTGATAATGGCGATCACCGTTAGGGCATGGCACATTGCTAAAAAAATATTTTGGCGGTATACTCCCTGGCTCAAGGATTCTCAACTCCAGTGGGGTGCACGTCCAGGGGGGGCAGGGGGGTTGTGTGTAAATGCAGCATAACTAAAATTTTGGGCTGGGCACAACAGAAAGTACCTGCACCCAGACCTGAACCCAGCACCATTCCCACCGAAGCCCTGAACCCACCCACCACACTACAGCAGCAGCTCACTGTGGTGCAACCTCCTACAACCCCTCCGTCCCCTCCCACCCCACTCTATGTGTGCTCACTCCCCCCCTCCGCATGCGTAGGCATGTAACGACAGGGTGTCGCTATGTGTCACATCCCCCCAATCCGGTCACCCACCTTCTCCCCAGTCGCCCCGATGACAGGCACCACAATTGAGTCGCCCTTTCAGTAGGTGCCCAATCGCGGTTGCCAAAGTCACGGGATACCCGTAGTCATAATGGCTGCTCATGATAAGGCTAGAGCACCTAAACACATGAGTACTTTGCCTCCTGATAAAGAATCTAGGAGGCTGGATATGATGGGCAAGCATACGTATGCCTCTGCCTCACTGGGCCTTAGGATTGCAAACTGCCAGGCCCATATGATAAAATATCAGAACAGCTTATGGAAAGCTACAAAAACTGTAGCCCAGGCATTGCCAGATGGCTCTGCCAAGAATAAGTTACTTAAAACTTTAACTTCTGGTGCTGAGGTTGGCAAACATTGGCCACTCTGAGTCTATAATGTACCTGATGCTTCTGCCAGGGCTGCTGCTTCTTGCATTTGTACAGTATGAAACGGTATTCTTTTCTCATAGTTTCTGGCTTTAACTATGTTATGCAACAAGCAGTTTTGAATGCCCTTTTCAAAGGGTCAAGACTATTTGGTTAAGATGTTGAAGAGACTTTAAGAGGCCATCAGACATGAAAAAATGACCCTAAGATCAGTCAAGTCCCTGTATCCCGCTCCTTCCAGGGTTCATGGGAAGGGCTTCTTTAGTCAGCCTGCCTACAGAGGTGGCCATGCCTACCATCAGCAAGGCAGAGGTTAAGGAGGTGGCACCCTGATGGGGCCCCTTCCCCAAGGTGCTCATACAAAGTCACGCAATGCAAATGATACCAGTAGCACTGCCCCCACTGGTTCCTTCTGATTATCTTCAGTATATACCCCCACTCTCACTGTTGCTTACAAAGGTGGTTGTGGAGGGCAGCATCTTCCTGATTCTGAAGTAATGGTGGGAGATTATGAAAGAAGAGTGATTCCCGGACATAATTGCAAGGGGCATGCTCTGGAACTTCTAGAACCCCTTCCAGATCATCCTCCACCTCCTTTCTGTTATTCTCCGGGACCTGTGTCCCTTCTGAAGGAAGAAGTTAAGTTATCATTCCAAAAACCTGCTAGAGCACCAGTTCCTCTGTGACAGAGAAACAGAGAGTTCTACTCCAGATACTTCCTAGTCCCAGAATGGGCAAGGGATCCAAGTCTTGTGTTGGATCTCAGGGATCTTTTCCTTTGGTTTTGCTCTGTAGACATGAAGTATGCATATCTTTATGTCAAGATCAGAAAATTTCATGGGCATTACCTCCACCTTTGGCTGGAGGAGGAACATTACCATTTCAGAATATTGCCCTTTGGCTTATCTTCTGAGCCACGGCGTTTCATGAGATGCACTTCTGCTACAGATGGCAGTGGAGCTTCCTCTTCGCCTACCACTGTGTTGGAGCCTGTTGTCACAGGACAAAGGATGCCTGGTCCATCCGCAGTAGTGGATCTAGCGGGGTTTAGACGGTGCAGGTGCACCCCCCCATTGTAACTTACTTGTTTGTTGCAGCTGCATTTCACTTTGCTAGAGAAGTCTAATATATTGATTGTAAGAAAATATACATTTAAAACTTTAGATTATGTTTATATTTTCAGTCAAAAATATAATAAAAAGAATAGTATAAAGGATTTTAAAAATTATAAGAAAGTTGCATATCAAGTACACACACCACCACAGCACCCCCCATTGTAAAATCCTGAATCCGCCACTGTCCATCCGGATCTGTAATCTCTACATCTGGATGCATGGCTTATGTAGACATAACTGTTGTACATTTTGATGTATTCCCTGTGGTTGCTGATGTAGTGCTTGCAGCTGGAAAGCTTTCTACAAATACAAAAAATTGGGCACTCACCACAGATGCAGAAATCAACACACAAGCTCTGTAAGTTAATATCCGGGCATCTATTATTAAGTGTCAGAATATACAAAATGACAGATGCTCAGAGTCACCTGACGTGTTTCAGATCCACCAATCCTTTCTCAAAGGTCAAGTACATAGACTGAGCCCCCTCTTGAAGAGGTCCAAGATTTATGATGTCATATTTCCGTCACAAAGCACCATATTCAGAAAGGCTCAAACACTCTAATTAAAAACATGTTTACAGCACCGAACACAGTGAAAAGTGTTAACAAGTGCACTAATTAATACATGATAACACTATCTAACAATAAAATTAAAACATTTAAAATTTAGCCAACTACACTTGCATATGTTTATGCTAATAATCTAAAATTGAGGCTTAGTGCATGGTTATAGCCAGAGGTCAAATAATCATAATTCATTTAAAAAAAATTCAGAAATTATAATTTATTTTGACCCAAAAATTAGCATTTATTTAAAAAAAAGTCTGCTGTCTTCCAAAATAATGGCACTGATGACCATATTGCCGAAAACCTCCTTCCATGGTCACTTAACTCATCCTACTTCCTTACAATACTGCACCTGTAAATTATAAAAAAATCAAGGTACTATGACTGTCTTATTTCAAATAAGGTTTTCAGTCAAATCCTTTGTTTAACCCTGGATTTTTGTGGTTTCTAAATTAACAATCCAGAAACCTTCCTTTTTTAAAAACCAAGTTATAAAAGTCTCCTCCACGGGGCTTCAGGCAAACCTTAATTGCTTTAAACATGAATTTATGTTCAAATTTTGTTCAAATTTATTATTGGCCTGTTTTATGTGGGCTTCTGGTACATAGATGACATCTTCTCTGCCTATTGCTCTACAGTATTCACCAACATGAGTTTAAAAACTTCTAATCATCTTCCCTATATAAAATACACCACAGGTGCATTCTGTCAGATAAATCACCCCTAAAGTATTGCATGTGATTAATTGTCTTATTTCAAAAGTTTCCCATTATGTGGATTTTTAAAGGCGTTACCTTGTGAAATTTGTTTACAATAGATACAATGCTTTCACGGATAACGCCCTTTACAGTTATGATCTAGCCAAATTGTAATTAACTTTTCCTGATAGTGGCTGTCGACTAAAGTATCTTTTAATGTGGGCTCCTTTCTGTATGCCATTCTAGGAGGACATCTCGAAATCTTGTAAACCTTCATCGCTACTTACACAGACCCATGTTTTTTTTTTTTTCAAAATCATCTCAAATTAATAAGCATGGGCAGAGAAAGTCATAATAAAATTAAATATATTTCCTTATTGTGATTCACTTGCTGGTATGTCTTTAATTAGATCTTCTAGGAAGGGGGATAAAATCTTTTATAGGTACATTAGGGAGCAAAGAAAGACTAAGGGAGGGATACAGAGACTTAATAAAGGGGAAGGAATATGACCAGAGTGTGACAGTGAAAAAGCAGGGATACTGAATGAATATTTCTGCTCAGTATTCACAATGGAAGAGGAGGGGGAGGTACCTACATGAAACAAGAGAAACAGTCTGATTAGGGGGGTCAATAGTAGTCCATTCACAGAAGAAAGGGTTTTGAAAGAAACCTTGAAACTGAGGGTGAACAAAGCAATGGGGCCTGATGAGATTGACCCAAGAATTCTAAAAGAACTAAGGGTAGAACTAGTAATGCCGCTGACTACTCTGTTTAACAAATCATGGGTGGATGGGGTGGTACCTGAGGACTGGAGGAAGACAGATGTGATTCCACTTCACAAAAGTAGGAGCAGGGCAGAGGCAGGAAATAACAAACCAGTAAGTGTGACCTCAGTGGTAGGGAAAATGATGGAATCACTTCTGAAGGAAAACATTGTTGAGTACCCAGAGGCCAGTGGGGCACAGGACCCAAGGCAGCATGGATTCACAGCAGGAAAGTCATGTCAGATGAACCTAATAGATTTATTTGACTAGGTGATCAAAGAAGTAGACTAGGGAGGGGCTGTGGATATGGCCTACCTAGATTTTATCAAGGCATTTGACACAGTCTCACACAAAAGATTAAAATACAAAGTTAGCCAGTGTTGGAGTGGATCCCAAGGTGGTAGCCTGGATGAAAACTGGCTGGACAACAGGATGCAAAGGGTAATAGTAAACGGAGCCCACAGTGAAGAAAGGAGGGTAACTAGCAGGGTGCCGCGTGGTTTTGTACTGGGACCAGTCCTCTTTAATGTCTTTATAAGTGACATTGGAAAGCACCTGGAAGGAAAAATATGTCTCTTTGCAGATGACACAAAGATCTGCAACAGAGTTGTTACACAAGGTGGGGTGAAAAGGATAAAAAGAGACTTGGCAAGGTTGGAGGAATGGTCAAATATATGGCAGCTCAGATTCAATGCAAAGAAGTGCAAGGTAATACATCTGGGAAACAAAAACCCAGGGAAAGAGTACACAGCGGGGGGGGGAGGAGTTAATAACAACAACAAAAATCGAAAGAGACCTAGGAGTAATTATATCAGATGACCTAAAGGTGGGCAAGCAACGTGAGAAGGCAGTAAGAGTGCTGGGGGGATTCTGGGATGCATAGGGAGAGGCATCAACAGTAGAAAACATGAAGTTGTTATCCCTCTGTACAAACAGTTGGTGAGACCCCATCTGGAGTACTGCATGCAATTCTGGAGACCCCATCTTCGAAAAGACATAGAGTGGAGACTGTTCAGAGGAGGGCAACCAAAATGGTGCAGGGTCTGCACCAGAAAACATACGAGGAGAGGCTAAAGCAGCTTAATATGTATACCCTTGAGGAAAGGAGGGAGAGGGGAGACATAATAGAAACGTTCAAGTATCTCAAGGGAATTAACAAGGTACAAGAAGGTAGCATCTTTCAGAAGAAGAAATGTGCAAGAACAAATGGGCACAATTTGAAGATAAAGGGGGGGACAGCTCAGAGGTAATGTTAGAAAGTATTTTTTCACAGAGAGGGTAGTGGATGCATGGAACAGCCTTCCTGAGGAGGTTGCGGAGTCAGGAACAGTGGGAGAATTCAAGAAAGCATGGGACAGACATAAGGCAATTCTAGTGGGGGGTAGGAGGAAGTACGTTGTTGATTAACTAAAATCTGCAGCTTATCCATCAGGTAGGGAAATGGGCAGACTGGGTGGTCCAAGTGGTCTTTATCTGCTGTCAGATTCTATGTTTCTCTTTCCCAGACATCTGCATACTGTCTTGCTTCACATATTGTTTAACAGTCTCTTGTGCCACAGTTGCATCTCAGACATAATCTCTATCCTTTAGGTATATTTCGGACAGTATGGCTTGGATGACAACTGGAGGCCATCAGTAAAGTGTCTTTGCAAAATACATCAGTAATGATCCTACCTTCAGATGTTTTGATAAGCTTTAGATATAAAAAAATTACAGTTTGTTTTACTTGCTGTATAGGTAAACTTTAAGTGCGGATTTGTCTGATGCAATTATGTAATAAATGCCTCCAATTCTATGATGTCCCCACACCACACTGCTACCTTGTTGTCTATATAACAATGCTAGATCTGTAACCTGTGAAAATAAGGGTTGGTTACTACAACAAATATGTACTTCTGTTCCCATGCTCCCACATAAAGATTCACCAGGGAAGGTGCTAATGTTGCCTCCATGGCTGTTTCGTTAATCTGGTGAAAAAACTTATTATTGAACAAAAAAAAAACGTTATTTTTTTAAAACATATTCTGTCAGTTTTAGTAGAAATTCAATGGGCATGTTAAAATCAAATTGCTCCAGTTAAGGTAAAAAGCAAGAGCATCTCAAACACCTTCGTTGGGGATGCTGATATACAGGGACTCAGTATCCAAAGTAATCGGGTACGAGTCCCTGTCTACCAAAGCATCTGCCCCCAGTGGGTCTGGTATGAAATATCGACTCCCATTATCTCGATGCTGAAAAGATCGTAACCTAAATACCGACAAGCTCACAAGATCGGAAAAATAAACAACGAAAAACGAATGACCGACAGACCTTTATTTAGCTCATTTGTAACTCTGGTACTTAAGTTACTATTCTCTAACTTGTGACAATAAATCGGTTATCCCTCCGTTCACTATTACGTCATCTCTTTATATATGGTAGCAATTTTCTGAAAAGTATGTTGTCCGGGCACAGTACATAAGAATAACCACAAGATGGCATAACTATGTTGCTGTATGTCAAGAAACCATTCTGAAGTGGATCATCAGTTGCCCCTGCTAGTTAATATTAAATTGCTGGCTAGAGTTCAGTTAGACTGTAAAAAAAATCTAGTGGCTAAGGACTTGACTGGCTAAAAAGGTAAGACTTTTCGAGCAGGGGACAGTAGCTGTAGCAGGCGTCGCATCCTTCAGTTGGAGCAAATTCGGGCTGGAGCGACCGGTCAGGGCAGTCTCCTGAGGCACTGGGAAGTGGTCTTTTGAGCAGGAGACAGTGGCTGGAGCACACGCCACATCCCTTGGTTGGAGAAAATTCATGCCAGAGTGCCTGATCGGGGCAGTCTCATGAGGCACTGGGAAATGATCTTTCGAGCAGGGGACAGGCGTCACATCCTCCGGTTGGAGCAAATTCGGGCTGGCTACCTGATTAGGGGCCATCTCATGAGGCACTGGGAAATGGTCTTTCGAGCAGGGGACAGGCGTCGCATCCTTCGGTTGGAGCAAATTTGGGCTGGGTACCTGATTAGGGGCAGTCTCCTGAGTTGCTGAGAAGCAGTCTTTTGAGCAGGGGATGATGGCTGGAGCGGGCGCCCATCCCTTGGTTCCACAAATTGACTTCAAGTATTTTTCAACTGCTTAACTACTACTCCAGTAGCTCACTGTTGATGCGGTCAGTGTTTATGATGTCGTTATTTATGATGTCGATATCATAAACGCATCGGTATTTCGACGTCGATCAGACACGTGCCGATATTTTAATAGTCAATCTTTTGTATTGCTCCCCCTTCAGTTTGTAAAACTTCTTTGGTATATCTCAAATAGGCTGGCAGTGCTGTGCAAAAAAAGGCCTTACAAACAAATCAACATATTCTGATGAAGGTTCTATCAAGGAACCTTTCCCGCTAACAATTGGGTGACCTGGCAGTTTCACAAGGACTTGTGTATCTTTGTTAAGATATAAAAAGTCACTTGAATGGGAAAGTCAGTTATCAGAAATTCTTTTGTCTCAATATCAATATGTCCCTTCAGATAAGCATCCGTCTGTGCCAGGAGGTCGGAATTGTAAGTGTGCCGCATTGATCATTCATGGCAGGGCACCCCGTGCATTTCGGTGGGTTGTAGGATTGTGGTTGTTGGGTGCAATAAGGCTGTGGGTGCCATTGGAACCATGGAGAGAGGGCAAGACATACCTGGTTCTTGTGCCCAGGGTTCCTGTCAGACCGAGAGGACAGGTGACAAAAGGGGGCTGCACTGTCCACCAATCCCCTTAGGGTGGTGCTATGCAATGCCAGATCAATCAGGAACAAGACTGCTGTCACCTCAGACTTGATTTCCTCTGTTGACCTGGCTTGCTTCATTGAGACCTGGTTGGGGGATGATGCTGGCCCAGTTTTAGAGGCCACCGTTCCCCCCCCCGGGTATTCGATAGTGCACTGCCCCAGAGTGGAGTGCAGGGGCGGGGGAGTGGCCATCTGTTTTAGATCTGAGCTTAACTTTTCTGTGCACCCAGTGGGAAGACTAAGTTCATTTGAATGTGTGGCCGTACATAGTGGTCCAGGCGCAGGCTGTAGGATTCTCCTGATTTACCACCCCCCCGGGATGGTGGGTAATTTCTTACAGGAAATGGCCGATTTCACCATTGATGAGACGTTGGCATCCCCCGATGTTTCGTCTTGGGGGATTTCAATGTCTGGGCCGACGATGAGTCATCCAGGTTGGGTTCTAACCTCCTCTAAACTATGTTTTCTCTGGGCCTGTCACAGGAAGTTTCCTCTGTGACACACCAGGGTGGTCACATGTTGGATTTAGTCTTCTCTCTGGGGCTTGAGTTTTTTAACCTCAAGACTGATGGGTTCATTTGGTCTGATCATTGCACGGTAGAATTTTCACTCGGGCCTCCCCCCCCCGCTGAAATGGTCAGCTATCAACCTTTTTAGGTGTTTGACCTCGGAGGGATTACTGATAGTGGCTGATCTATCTGGTGTGGGCAGTGCATGCATGGGGGTTCGGGCTAAGCAGTTGCCACCTATAATAGGGTGCTGACTACGGCGCTCGACTCTCTTGCACAAGTCTGTGTTTGACCCAAATCTTCTCACTTGAGGTCCCCCTGATTTGGTGGGGAGCTTAAGGTAATAAATATTCTGAGTCTGGGGTTGGAGCGCTGCTGGTGAAGGTCCAGCTTGGAGGAGGATAAACTGGCCCTCCGTACCCACTACCATGAGTACCGGGGGGGCAATCACCCAGAAGAAGGCAGAGTTCTTGTCAAGGGAGATTGCTGCTGGGAAGAATCAACCAACAGTGCTCTTTCGGACTGTGAACAGGCTCTTAAACCCAGCCTGTCTACAGCCAAAACAGACTTTTTCTAGCACTTTATGTGAAGAGTTTGCTTGATTCTTCTCGGACAGGGTGTCCACCATCCGGCAGGGTATCCCGCCAGTGTGCCATATGGATGTCAACAGTGGTTGCAAGGGTCATCTGGAAAGCCCTCCACCTAGTTGTGGGAGTTTGTCTGTGGAGGCATCAGCGGTCATTGAGGTTGCATCCAAGTTGAAGCACACATTTTGTGAACTGGACCCGGTACCGACATGTTTCTTAATGGAGTGTGTGGATACTGTAGCCCTGATCTTCACCTTGATTGTTCGGTGTTCTTTATCTGAGGGGATTTTCCCCGATGCATTGAAGGAGGCATTGGTGCATCCACTCCTGAAAAAAACATCTCTAGACCCTGACATCAAGATGAACTACCATCCCATCTCCAATCTCCCATTTTTAGGGAAGATTGTTGAGAAGGTGGTAGCACTTCAGCTGGAAGAGCACCTCTTGAGCTTTGATCTCTATGAACCGTTCCAGTCTGGTTTTCATGTGAGGCATGGTACGGAAACTGCTCTTGTTAGAGTGCATAACAATCTCCTTAGGGCTAGAGATCGAGGGGAGGGGACATTTCTTATCCTCCTCGATCTCTCTTCAGCATTTGATATGGTGGACTATTGTGTGTTGTTTGACCAACTGAGGGCATTTTGTGGGCTCACCGGCACTGTCATCTGCTCTTCATGAACAGGAGGCAACGGGTAGTGATGGGGAATTTCTCCTGCTCCCCTAGTCTCCTGTCTTGTGGAGTACCTCACGGTTCAGTCTTGTCCTTAAAGTTACCATTTACATGCTGCCCCGGGTGAGATCATTAGGAAATACAGTGTGAATTTTCATTGCTATGCCGATGACACCCAGCTATATTTTTCCTTTGCACCAGGAACATCGAATGCGGTGGAAGTACTAAACAACTACCTGCAGAGATCAATGACTGGATGGCCTCCAGCTGGCTGTGAGTAAACCCTGATAAGATGGAGGTACTGGTGATGGAGTCAAACAGAGGGTGGAATAGGATGGTCTCTGGTTCGGAAACTGGCTTGTTTCTGGGATCTGCGCTATTGAAGGCCTCCTCAAGGGTATGAAACCTTGGCATAATCCTTGACAGTGGTCTGACACTTGAGGCTCAGGTGTCGGCCACTGTCCGGGCCAGCTTTTATCATCTTAGGAATATCGCCATGGTTAGGCCCCTTGTTCCACCCCGACCTCCCCACTTTGGTGCATGCCTTCATATCAACTAGGCTGGACTACTGTAATGCGCTCTACCTTAGGATCTTGGGGAGGATGCCTCCACTGGCTGCAGCTAGTGCAGAATGCGGCAGCCAGGTTGTTGGTGGGGCAGTCTAAATTCTGCCACATCATCCCAGTGCTGTGTGAACTGCACTGAGTGCCGGTCATATGGAAGATCATCTTTAAGGTGGGGTTACTCACCTTTAATGCCCTACATGAGTTGGGCCCTTGTTATCTGTCTGACCTCCTGTCTCCTACTCCATCAACCTGCTCCTTCTGATCCTCCTTGAGGGGCCTCCTAGCGATTCCCAGGGTGAAGCTGAAAACGGCCGGTGACAGGGCATTTAGTGTCACCAGCCTCATCTTGTGGAATTCGCTTCTACCAGCTGTACCGGAGGCCTCTTCCTTGTAGGTTTTTAAGACACGCCTCAAGGCTCACCTGTTTTGCCAGTCTTCTCCTGATCCACCAGACTGAGTTGAGTAGGACCCTTCATTTCCTCCCTTATCTTTTTTTGGTTTTACTGTTTTTAATATGTATGTGATAATCTGTAGATTGGAAATTTCATATTTTTGTAATTTATGATGGATTTCTTGTTGTGCAGCGCCTATAGCCTTTGAGATTGGGTGCCTGATAAATAGAATTTGCCTTGCCTTAATAACTTCGTCAGTTGCAAATCTGATGTCCCAAGTAGAATCCTGAGTTAATCTAACATAGAACTCACAGTTATTCAACTGGCAGTACATTTCCTCCTCATAATCTGTTCTATTCATGAGGAAAACGCTGCTGCCCTTATTGGTTGCTTTAATAATTAAATTATTATCCTCTTGTAATGTTTTCAAGGCTTCTTTTTCATTCACAGTCAGATCATTATTGCAGTTAGACTTATAATCACAATAATGACCTCAGAGCTGGTCATTTCCTTTCGATTAACAACCAGCTGGGTGGGGGTGGCCCTCGGCTGCACCCTGGGCCATCCCCCCAACCAGTCATTAATCTCTAGGAAATGACTGGCTCTTTGGTCATTATTGCTGAAATGATGCAGGTGGCGTGGTCCTGTTAACCTCTTTTTATCACCATCAGTAACAAACAGTACCTGGTGTGGTGAGGTTTTCAGTAATTTGTCATAGGCATATCCACAGCCCCCAGTTGACTGGCACATAATTAAAAATTCAGCACTGGGTTTTATCTGCTTTTTCTTACATGCTGCTGTTCCAAATAAATTTTGAATGTCACAGGGGCTTAGCTCTGTTCCTCTCAAACACCTGCCTCTGCCCGTACTGCTGCTTAAAATCCTAATCACCACAAGAACAAGGAAGAATAATTAGATAGTGTGGTTTGTCACAGCCTGTCCACATTCACGATGTAGTCTGCAACAGATTTCCAGTTTTCTCAGCCTTCCAGGCCTGTAAGTGATTCTCTTACACGGGGAATTTGTTGGTCTGTATCCCACCAGAGCCACTGCTCACACAGTACAGTGCTCCTTTGGCTCAGGGCAAGTGGCATTCCTCTGTCACTCACTCCTGAGAAACATTTTACTTCTAAAATATGGTAACTGTAGTCTTCTTCTCCCTTAACAGCTAGATCATGGATTTGTCAATACCAACAGTTAACTACTCCCCCAAAAGATTCAGTCACAGAGGAATGAAGTATATAAAAATATTAAATAATATATACTGCTTCAGAATATTTACACAATCTACAGGATATCACAATACACAAAGACTGCGTGAATTACAGAGTTACTGCATAAATTAAAAAGACATGGTTTGTACAGAGTAGAAGATGCACAAAGAAACCTTCCTGTGGCTTCTTAACTTTAGAAGGATTTCTTACAACAGGATAATTTTGTAAACCATGGCAGATTCCAACCTTAGATGGTGAAAATATGAAGCTACAGAACTGACTGACTTGTTCTGATCTGGCAAGACCTCAGAAGCCTTTCGCTGTTAGCCCCCCTGCCACATCATGAAATGTGTCTCTCTGACATCATGGATTTGATTCTTTCTTTGTCTTCCATGGATACCACCTTTCTGGGAAGCTGGCCTAAACCGGAGTCTTGGGTTTTGTGGAGTCACAGACCCATCTCATTGTTCTGAGCCGTGTCTGCCCCAGCAGGGAGTGGCTGCATGGCCAGTACAGTTTCCTGACATGAAAGACTTTGGGCTATTTGAATCTCCCTCATTAACTGACCAGGGGGCCCTGTTGTTACAGGACAAAGGGATTGTAAGTCCTTCTCAGGGGCAGCTGCTTCTTTCTCTGGCAACAATCTTAACCTAATTTCCCCAGCACATCTCTGTCCCCTTAGCAGATAGAGTTAGAATAAGAAAAAAGCACAAAAAGAAAGAAATTGTTACCCCCCCCCCCCCAAGAAATAAAAGCGCATTCTTTTAGTGCTCCTAAAGAATGTTGGTTTTCCCATGTGAGCTGGCTGGCTCCATTTGCTATATGTCTTCTATTCATTGTCTGTGTGAACCACACACTAGTTCCTCACAGCACCTCTTCTTTTTTTTTGGTCCTGGCTGTTGTCTAGACAACCTATCAGCGTTTCCGTGCTGTGACCCACTGTGGTGCATAATGTCCAAATTATAGGACTGCAGCACCAGGCTGCACCTTAGCAGTTTAGGGTTCTGCCCTCTGGACCTATGCAACCATATGAGTGGGTCGTGGTCAGTGACAAGAGTGAACTCAGTCCCATACAAATAAGGTTGCAGCTTCTACAAAGCCCAGACAAGACCCTCCTTTTCATTTGAGGTATAGGCCTCCTCTCTGTGTAGAAGCTTCCTGCTCAAGTACATAACTGGGTGTTCCTCTCCCAAATGCTTAACTTGACTCTGAATTGCACCTAGCAAATGATCAGATGCATCTACATGCAGAGTGAACCTAAGAGAACAGACCAGGCTGGCCAACATAGGTGCCGACATAACGCCTTTTTCATCTTACAGAACATGTTAGCACAGGTTTCTGTCCATTGAACCTTGTCCAGCAATTTCTTCCTGGTGAAATTGGATAGGGGCTTGGCCATGCTGCTGAAATTTGGCACAAACTTACGGTAGTACCTTGCCATCTCTAGGAAGGCCCATACCTTTCTCTTAGTCATGGGGTATGGCCCATCCCTGGATGGCCTCAATTTTCACTGGTTCAGGCTGAATGTACCCACTTTCTATGTTCTACCCAAGGTATGACATTTCTGCCATTCTTGTCTGACACTTCTTTGCCTTCCCTGTCAGTCCAGTGGCCTGCACTTGGTGGAACACCTCGATCATATGCCAGATGTGATCCTCCCAAGTCTGGCTATGGATGGCAGTGTCATCCATATATGAAACATAGAAACATAGAATTTGACGGCAGATAAGGACCGCTTGTCCCACCTAGTCTGCCCATTTTCCTACCTAACAGATAAGCTGCAGATCCTAGTTAACCAAAAGCTTACTTCCTCTTACCCCCCCACTAGGACTGCCTTATGCCTGTCCCATGCATTCTTGAAGTCCCCCACTGTTCTTGACTCCACGACCTCCTCAGGGAGGCTGTTCCATGCATCCACAACCCTCTCAGTGAAAAAATACTTCCTCACATTACCCCTGAGCTGTCCCCCCTCTATCTTCAAATTGTGTCCCCTTGTTCTTGCACATCTCTTTTTCTGGAAGATGCTACCCTCTTGGACTTTGTTAATTCCCTTGAGGTACTTGAAAGTTTCTATCATGTCCCCTCTCTCCATTCTTTCCTCAAGAGTATACATATTAAGCTCCTTTAGTCTTTCTTCGTATGTCTTCTGGTGCAGACCCTGCACCATTTTGGTTGCCCTCCTCTGGACAGCCTCCACTCTGTCTATGTCTTTGTGGAGATGGGGTCTCCAGAACTGCACACAGTACTCCAGACGGGGTCTCACCAACTGTCTGTACAGGTTCATGCTAGCACAAAAGCTCCTGCCCCATTCAGAATGCAGTCCACGAGCTGTTGAAATGAGGTTGGTGCATTCTTCATCCCAAATGGCATTACTCGGGACTCGAATTACCAAATGGGGTGATGAAGGCTGACATTTCTCCGGCTTCAGGGGTCGAAGCACCTGCCAGTAGCCCTTTGTCAGGTCTGCTGAGGTCAGGTACATCGTCCCCCAGCTTCTCTAAGACCTTGTCTGTCCTGGGCATGCATTATGCCTGTAACTCCATACAGCTATTGAGCTTGCAGTAATCAACGCAGAACCTTGTGGTCCCATCCTTTTTGGGGATCAGCACCAGTGGGGAGGCCCAGGGACTTCCTCAATGGCATGTTTTATCCCATCTGGGACTCAGTAGGGTGGCTGCCTTGGTGGACTTGAGACCTTGTATCCACATGGGGGCCTGCCAGCATGGTATACCCCAGCTTCCCTGTAAACATCCCCTCGAATGTTCTCAGCACCCTCCACATTTTGGTGCCTTGGGCTGGTGCCAGCCTTTTCAAGAGGGTGATAGTGTCCACTAAGGATTCTCCTTTAACCCTTCTCAAGAGATCCACCAATGGGTCCACCTCTGTCTCCTCCTCTGGGTAGCTGCACACAGCCCTGACCATCTTGTCTCATTCACAGTAGGGCTTCAGCATGTTAAGACAGTTGATTTTCTGCTTGCACCTCCTGTTGGGCAGCTCCACCACATAGCTAACATCATTCACCTCCTGACCACCAAATATGGACCCTTCCAAGCTACCTGTGATTTATTCTGCTGGACAGGGATGAACACTATCATTTGCTGCTTGACTTAGTACTCCTGGGCTCTGGCTCCACAGTCATACAATTTCTTCTGTCTGTTGCTTAGAGGCTAGGTGCTCCTGGACAAACCCCATGAGCTCCTTGAGCCTAGATCTGAAATTCAGGACATACTGCACAACAGATTCCTCTTGGGAAGCAAGCTCGCTCTCCCATTCATCCCTTATCAAATAAAGGGGTCCCGCACCCTATGGCTAAATAGGAGTTTGAAGGGCAAGAACCCTGTGGACTCCTGGAGATCTTCCTTTTACGCAAATTGCCGTGCACACACACAAGCCTTAGTTACTGGCAAGAGGGGTTCCCCTGACAACTAGGGCATAGTGCAGATGTGACTGCCATATGTTTAGCGGTGAACAGAGCTGACTGTGCCACCCAGTGAGGTCTGGGCATGGCATAGCACCAGTCACATGGCACTTTGCCATACCCTGAGCTCCAGGTACATGGCACTTCAGTACTAGTGCTCCCTACCTGTCTGCCTCATACTTTTTAGCCCACCTGTGAGCCATTGTTGTCTGGATTTTTCCTTTAATCAGTCTGTTTCAGGTGATACAGTGGCCTCCCTTCCGCTCCTTATCCATAGTACTGTCTCTGGCATCCATTCTCGTCTTACAACCCCCAACTGCTAATCCTAAGGAATTCCAAGAGCAGATGGTATTGTAGGACATATTGCCAGAGTTGAGGTCAAGCTCTTCTCCCAGATTGGGGTGGCAGTTTTCAGGGAGACTTTCTGGAGATTGCGGCGCTGCCCCTTTTGCGTGCACCTCTCTGAGCTGAGGGTGGAGGTTGCTAGACTCCAGACTGAACTGGCTTGGATTCAGGGGGCCTCCTCCCCCACTCAGGAACCACAAAGTCAGTCAACACTGCCTCAAAAGGTGCCAAGGAGGAGGAGGAGCGACTGGACTACGGTAGGCTCGGGAAGGGTGAGGTTGGTGACTCAGAAGTAGATCCCCCGCAGGGTACCATTACACAATTTCTGTGCCACACTGGCAGAGCGAGACTGTCCTATGGAGGCACCTGTAGTAGTGTCCAGGGAGGATGTGGGGGGTCCTCCATAGTGGAGTCACCAGAGAGGGTGGCAGAAGAAGGAATGACAACAGGTACTGCGCTGCAAAGCTGGGCGGGGTACAAGTGGAGGCTTGCCAGCCCAAACGTGAGTACTAGATGCACAAAAGCACTCGCACTCCAGAGCCAGAGAATGTATGGTTCCCCAGTGAAGATCAGTAAGGACTCATACCACCAAATGGTAGATTCTTGCTTAAAATTGATTAATTCCAAAAGATATTAAGGCACAGCAGTAACATCCACCATTCTGGTACCCTGGCAATTTGCCAGTTAAGGCTTTGTCAGGGGGTGTCACCCTAACCATATATTAACAAACCTCTGGTCAGAACTGATGTGGCTGTGGAGAGCTTTTAGGATATTTTTACCCATTACTTCTAATGAATTTTCACAATGCAGATCTGCTGAGAGGCAGTTTCAATATGGTCTTCCTTTTTTACTTTTTTACAATGTATTTTCGTAGGATATGCCTGCCGATTGCTATATATTTAGCCTGGATAGTTCACAGAAGAAGTGGCATCTTATTTTTGGGTGGCGGAGCACTGGCAGTAGGACGCTGGAATGTCATACATAGGCACGAGCTGTGTGCAGGTGATAATGCCCAGTGGCCATACACCTCAGGTGCTCACATGCTGATCCATCATACTGGTGCCGTTACACTGCTCAGTGTGGGTGACAGCTGATGCTGTACCCGCTCACACAGGTTCTGGAACAGGCATGTTACAGCTGACCTCCCATTCGTTTGTACAATCGGTGAACCACGGACGCATTATCCATAGCCTGGAGCATATACTGCAAATGGCATTGCAGGATACCGCACTCCATGGCGCCCAGGATACCTCAGCAGTCTGGAGTATGGCATGTTACACAGGGGAACGGGGGAGAGTGTGGGCCTGCAGTGGTGTATGACAGCAGGAAGATACAACATCAACAAGGTATGCATTGGAGGTATGTCAGTTCCTTCTTACCATTTACCAGGGACATACACACAGCTGGATACATTGGTGGGTCTGCAGCTTGCATAGTGTCCCAATGCACGGTACAGCCACTTCGGTCATTCCAGAGTGCAGGTCCCCGTACCGGTTCCAGTGCAGGCAGTAGCTGACTGTTGCAGGATGTGGAGGGCAGTGCCAGTCTCTGCAACAGGTCAGGTATGGGGAGCAGGGTATCTATGTACCGAGGTGGTGGGTGGGTGGGGTCCTCTATGCTATGGATATGAACCTTGGTTTCTACCTGTGCGATTGGGTCCAGGGTGGGCCCTACACTATGGAGCTCTTAAGGGATGGAGTTGGATCGATTGGGGATGGGAGGGGGTACCTCTAGTCCACCAGGACTACCAGGCTGCTGTGCACCTGGGTGCACTTCCGCAGGCCACCTGTGGGTGGCTGGCTTTGTTAGGCCAGCTATTCATGGCCTAACTGTGGGCCAAGCTGCTCTGGACTGCAAGGGGCATATTCCCACTGAGTATGCCGCAGCGTGGCATTTGTATGGGAGCGCACCCTCGACTTGCATGGCATACTATTTGTGTGCACTCTGGCCCATTCCCTTGCAGCTGGCGCATCCCATTATTAAATATATGAACATACAAACATACAAAATTTGCCAGCAGATAAAGGCCTAGAGGTCTATCAAGTCAGCTCAAATGTGCAGCTAGCACCCCTTATTCTGTAGCTTCCCCTTCCTTCCACCCTTCCCCTTCATTGACCCTCCCCCTTGTCCTGTCCCATCCCCTTTTGAAGCAGTCCACTGTTCTACTGGATACTACTTCTGCAGGTAACGCATTCCACCCAGCCACCACCCTCTCTGTAAAAAAGTGTCTCCTCATCTCCGTCCTGAACCTTTATTGCTCCAGTCTCATATCATGGCCCCTGGTGCCCTTCCCCTCTCTTATTTTGAACAGCCCCTCTGTACCTGTCTTGTTTATTCCTTTCATGTATTTAAATTTTTCAATCATGTCACCCCTGTCCCTCCTCTCCTCCAGTGAGTACATGTTCAACTCCCTCAGCCTCCTCTCGTATGATAAGTCCCCCAGCCCCTTGATCATCTTTATCACCCTGCACTGCACCCCCTCCAGTAACTTAATGTCCCTCTTCAGATACTAGCTCCAGTACTGCACGCAGTACTCCAGGTGTGGTCTAACTAATGACCTATACAGTGGCAGAATCACCTCCTCCCTCCTTGAGGATATACCCCCTGTAATATAACCCAGCATTTTGTTGGCCTTTGCAGCTGCCTTACTACATTGTGCCGAGTTGTTCATTGACCCTGTAATGAGCACCCCCAGATCTTCTCCTCCTCTGTCTAGGCTAGCTGCACTCCCCCCAGCTGGTAACTCCTCCTTGGGTTCTTCATCCCAAAATGCAGCACCTTGCACTTTTTGGCATTAAACCCCAGTTGCCAGGTGTCTGACCAGGTTTCAAGCTTTGCCAGATCATCCTGCAACCTCTGCCATCCCCTTACGTCATCCACCACCGCTCCTACCTTGGTATCAGCAGCAAACAGACTGATCTTGCTCGTGATGTCCAATGATATGTCTGCAATGAATATCCCAAACAACACTGGTCCCAACACCGAGCCCTGTGGAACACTGCTCGTCACTATCCTTGGGTGTGAGAGCTCCCCATCCACCACCACCCTCTGTTGCCTTCCCTGAAGCCAGTTCCCTACCCATCTCACCAGCTTTGCACCTGCCCCTGTGCCTACTAACTTACTTCCCAGCCTTCCATGAGGCACCGAGTCAAATGCCTTACTGAAGTCCAGATACAGGACATCCACTGCATGGCCCCTGTCCAGTTGCCTAGTTACCCAGTCATAGAACTCCACCAGGTTGGTTTGGCAGGATCTGCCCCATATGAAGCCATGCTGTCTACTGTCCTGTAGTCCTTTGGCCTCTAGGAGGGCCACCAGCCTTTCCTTCAGGATAGTCTCCATTAGCTTACCCACAATGGATGTGAGGCTCACTGGTCTGTAGTTTCCCGGTTCGTCCTTGGGGCCACTCCTGTGGAGAGGCACCACATAAGCCATCCTCCAATCCTGAGGTATACACCCTGAATGTAGTGAGGCATGAAATAGGTCTTCCCAAAGGTCCCAAAAGGATCTCTGCCAGCTCCTTCAGTACCCTGGGGTGGATGCCATCTGGGCATGGCGCCTTATCCACCCTCAGTGCCTTCAAACCCTCCCGAACTCTGCCCTCCATGATTTCCCCATCTGTCACCCCCTCCTCCCCTGTTTCTGCCATTTCTCCCCCCTTGGGTGTCACCCCCCCTCTTCTCTTTAGTAAATACTGAGCAGAAGTACTCATTTAGTGCTTCTGCCTTATCGCACCCTGCTTCCACCCAGCCTCCTCTCCTTCCTAATCCTTACTATGTGGTCCTTACAGCTCCTTTTCTCCCTGATGTACCTAAAGAAGTCCTTGTCCCCCTTCTTAATGCCTTGTGCCAGCCTGAGTTCCGTAGATGCCTTGGCTTCCCTTACTGCCCTTGTCATCTCCTTCGATTCCGTCAAGTACTTCTCCCTGTCCTCCCCTCTCCCTGTTTTCTTGTACTTCTTAAAAGCAGCTCTTTTTCCTCCTTACCTTTTCCATGACCTCCTTGCTTAACCAGCTCGGTTTCTTAGCCCTAGCCTTCCTGCTCTGGGCCTTGCAGCAGGTTTTGGTTGCCTCCACTATCCCCAGCTTTATGAGCTCCCACCTCTGGTTAGTGTCCATACTAGATTGATTTCTGGCCAGGTACCCTTTTACCACTTTCCCCATCCTCCCAAAGTCGGCCCTCCTGAAGTCCATCACTCTTGTGCCAGATTCCACTCCTTTCTTGCCCATATCCAATGTGAGCCATACTGAGTGGTGGTCAGTCCCTGTCAGCGGTTCCTCCACTGTAAGTTCTCTCACAAAGTCCCCATTTGCCAGCACAAGGTCAAGGGTATTTCCTAACCTGGTTGGTTCACTAACCATTTGCAGCAGGAAGCTGTCCCGGAAGGCATCCAGCAGTACCTGCTCCCTTCTGTTCCTGGTTGTTTGGGTATTCCAGTCCACTCCTGGCATGTTGAAGTCCCCCACAATCACCACACTACCTTCTCGCAGGTCCTCCTGATCTGTCCTGCTAGTTCCCTGTCTAACTCCTCCGTCTGAGATGGCAGCCTGTACACCACTTCCATTCTAAGAATCCTATTCTTGGAATCCTGGATTTGCATCCAAATTGACTCTCTACTACCCTTCTCCCTTTCTCCCTTACACACTTCAGTCCTTCCTTCATGTATAGTGCCACACCCCTTCCTTTACCAATCACCCTGTCCCTATGAAATAACCTGTACCCTGGTATAGACAGGTCCCAGTCATTGTATTGGGTGGCCCATGTTTCTGTGATGGCTGCAATGTCCACCTCTCCCTCTGCCATGAGCACCTGTAACTCTGCAGTTTTCCTCCCAAGGCTCCTAGCATTAAGGGTAACCACCTTCCACCCTGTTTCCCCCCCTCCCATCCTGCCCTCCTTTACTAACATCACCAATAGTACTTGCCATTTGTCCTTTGTCACTGTTATGGGGGGTGAGCTCATATGGTTTCCCAACCTGTGGTCTGTGCATGTCTCTTGCCCAATTGAAAACCCCCGCTCCTAGTTTAAATTCCCTACTTCCTCTATGTACTCCTTCATCCTCTGTTTCAACACTTTCTTTCCCTCCTCACTCAAGTGTAGTCTGTCGTTGGCATAGAGACTACTGTCCTCCCAGGTCCCTCCCCACCCTCCCAACAGCCCATACCCTTTAGCACAACACCAGGTTCTTAGCCATCCGTTATATTCCTCTATTCTCAGCTTTCTTGTTGAGCTTGCCTTGGGCACTGGAAGTATCTCCAAAAAAGTTACTGATCTTCCTGCCCCCTCACATAATTGTCCTAGTTTCTCAAACCTCCTCTGGACTATATCTACTGTCTTGTCAGCCACGTCGTTTGTCCCAAGATGTATAATTAAATGAGACTTGTCCCTACCTTATCTAGCATATTTCAGAACAGATTGTCCCACCCTTTCCACTGTCATTCCTGGCATGGCCTCCACCCAAATGCGACTATGCCTCTCCCCCTTGCTACCCCACCTGACTCATCTTAGTATTGAGTCCCCCCCAGCACAAAAATTCCACCACTCTTACTCCCTGCTTGCTTCCATTCATCTCCCTCTCTCATTTCTGGCTCCTCTTCTTCCTCCTGCACATTATTTCCCCCTTTTGCCCCATTGCAATTCTCCCAGCAGAACTTCCCTCCGCTTCAGTTTGGTAGAGGCATTTATCAGTTACTCCTCTAATTTCATAATTTCCCTCCTCCACCTTCTTCCTCTCTAGCAGTGCAAAACTGTTTTCTGAAGACCCTTCACAAATGCCTGCTCCCTCTCTCTTCATAGTAACCCGTTCTCTCCTTTCTACTCCATGATTTTTGTCACTTCTTCGCCTCCCCACACAAGTTCCTATCTCCTCCTTCCATTTGTCTTTTTGTCTCCTGACCTGGTTTCCCCGGCAATCATTCTTCCTGGCCTGGGCCCCCTTTTCCCTGCTTCCCTTCTTCTGACCCTCTCCTCATCACTGTTAGCTTAAATCACCCTTCCTCATCTCCCGTTCTTCCTCCCTCCTGTATTGGGCTAAACCCACCCCCAGTCTGCCTTGCCTGTCTTAGTTCCTCCTGCAGACCCTCAATCTCCTTTCTAAGTTTCTCTATGTGGTAGCACACTAAACATCCTCCCACACTCCAGGCAATTTTTAGAAAGATTGGTGCACCGTAGTTGTTGCAGCCTACCACCCTACCCATTGCTGTCGTTGCCTACCAGCGACCCCCCCCCCACCCTTCCAGATGCAGGATACCAAACACTCCCCCAAGTCGCCCCTCTCCCCACTATCAATGCAAAACATTATTTTCTTAATTTCCCTTACCCCCTTTGTTGTACACATTTAGATAGATTGAGCAACTGCTTTTTATATTCCTAACCTTCCTATCCACACTCAAAAAGAGACTTTAAGTAGCTTTTGCACAGCCTTCTTCAAACTCCTACTCCTTCTTTCCACAATGCAATAGCAATGCAAAGTAGTAACAGTGAAGGCTCCTAGATTTGCAGTTACTTCACTTCCACGGAGATAGCAGCCACCTCTTCACTCACTGCTGTTCCTTTCTTAGATGTCTGCTTCTGCTATGACAGGTGCATATCCTTTGCCCATTTGAGGAAGTGATGTCAGAACCCCTGGTATAAAGGAAATCATGGACCAGGGGCGGGTGGGGTGAGGGGTTGGGGGGTGGGAACAACCCAAGTCTTCCACCAACAATCAGGTAGCTGAGGCCCCTGGTCAGATCATTAGCACCCTCACCCCACTACGCACTAACCTTTGCAGCTAGTGAAGCCAGCAAAAATGAATCACAGTTCTACTCATGCTGCAGCACATTGTTGGAGTTACGTGGCACGTCTCCCTTTTCCGCCAGGATGCACCGACCATCTTTGAATATGGGGGCCCTGGACTAGGCTACCCTGAAGAAATGTAGTATCAAAATGGTAAAATCATGACCCCACTGAAAACAAGATATTGTATCTAATCTGGGACAGCCTGAGTAAATACATTGCAAAAATGTGTAAATGAAGATCCCTATAACAATGAGGTATAGCATCTCCCTTGCACTATCCAGGATACAAAATATAGCATAAGAAATATTTAAAGGAAATCTATTCTAAACTGAACTTCACTGTGTTCAGTGACATAAACAGTTTCTTTATTGTTTTATAACATATTTTGAATGTTGTGGCCATGAGGATGGTGTGTACAGAGTGTGTGAGTGTGTGTAACATAGAAACATAGACTTTGACGGCAGTGTAAGTAAGTAAATTTTTTATTTATACAGTATAAACACCATTAGAGCTATGATATGCCCTGTTTACAAGGTGAACCTGTGTAGATTGTTGCATTAAAATTAACGTCAAGTACAAAACAGTTTACACCAAATATAAAACAGTTAACATCAGATACAAAGACAATACATAATTCCAGCTTACATTATGATATCACTATCAAATACCAATACTAAAAAATTCTATAACCTTTTCTGATAAAGTTTAAGGCAAACTCCACATCTTCACTAATACTGTTACACTCACATTGAAGGGAATACTCCTGATTTATAGCAGCCTTGAACCTGTCCCTTGTAATTGCCTGATTTCGTAGTTGTAATGGGAGTGCATTCCAACTGGTTGTGGCTTTGTGTTCAAATGTCATTTTGCTAAAATTATTAGTGATTTTAGGTTGTATTAGTTCCCTAGCTGTTTTTAATCTCAGGTTCAAACCATGATTTGGTCTATGCAACTTTTTCTTTAGTTACAGCGGGACCTCATTTTTTATTATACCCGAAACTTGGTTTATCCATATTTTCTTTCTTCGTTGCTCAGGTGTGTTCCAACTTAATGCACTACACATAACTCAATGATGTGTATTGAATTTACAATTTAACACATACCTTGCCAATCTATTATAGGTGTGGTCCAATTTGGTTAACTGTTTTTGATCAGCGTGTCCAAATATATGACACCCATAATCCACGATTGGAAAAATTAATTGATTTGCAATCATGAATCGTACATTCATTGTAGTACAACTTTTAAACCACCTTATAGCTCCTATACAGGCATTTTTTTTATTAAGTCTGAAATGTGATAGGCAAATGTGAGGTGTTGATCTATATAGACCCCCAGATACTTATAAACTTCCGTTTAAGTCAAAAATGTTTCCCTTTCTGGTCCTGATCTTCATTTCCATTGATTTGTTTGTTTTGTTTGGAGCCAATAAACATAGCTTGTGTCTTTCTGTTTGTTATCAAACCCAGGGAGGTAAAATGATCTTGCATCATCAAAAAGTCATGTTGTAACTTATATTCAACCTCTCCCCATACCATCAGCCACCAAAAGTGTATCATCAGCATATAGCCGAATGCTAGAGAATGTCATTTTATCCAGAAGACTATTTACATATATATTAAACAGCAGTGGGCCGAGGATCGATCCCTGGGGGACTCTTCGAGTGGCAAACAATGTATTTGATTGAAATCCACTGGCAGCTACTAACTGTGTTCCTTCAGTTAGGTAAGATTTAAACCATTGACATGATTCCTCAGTCCCATATCTCTGAGGTTACCCAATAAAATTTTATGATCCACTAGATCAAATGCTTTTGACAGGTCCATGTACACAGCGCCCACAGACCTTGCCATACCTAAAGGGGTGGCAATCGCGTCTAAAAAGTCTGTGAGCACTGTGGCCATGTGTGTGTGTGTTTGCTTGCTGTAGCTCAATATGTTTTTTCTCCAAAAAGCATTGTAGAAAATGCCTGCTGATTACTACATATTTAGTCTGGGTAGTTCACTGAAGACCTGGCATATGTCTGAGACAGTGCTTATCATATAGTATCTTTAGAGGTTAAAAAAAAAAACAGTGTAAATTATAGATTTGCTGGGAAAGGGTGACATATATGTGGTATGAATCTTTCTTGAATGACAAAGGCAGAGTGTGGAGGGCAGTACCAGTCTCCGCAACAGGTCGGGTGTGGGGGGAGCAGGATATCTATGTACTGAGGCGGTGGGTGGGGGTCCTCTATGCTATGGATATGGACCTTGGTTTCCTCTGGTGCGATTGGGTCCATTCCATTGCGGCCGGCTCATCCTGCATGTTTCTCTTGTGGCTGGTGCACTTTCCCAAGTGAAACTAGTAGCAAGAAGCTGTTTAAATGCTAATTATTTAAATGTGTAAGTTGCATTCCAAAGGGAGTAAACAAATCTCCAGTTTAATAGGCAACCAATATTTAGCAAGCTGTTTCAGTTTCCTAATAGCATCTGATAAGCAGCTTGGAGTTATGTCTCCAACATTCTTAACAGAAAGAAGGGAGTATTTTATTTCAGTTGGCAAGGGAGGATACATTGAAAAGTCCAAAACATGTGTTCCACAATAATCCATTTTCCAGCTACAGATAGCAAAATGGATGTAGGCTCCTCCCACCATCATAAAAATAAATAAAGGAATAAATATGCTTCTGCAAGTTTCCTTTACTTTTCCACTACAGCTCTCATCTCTGTTCCTGCCCAAGATTTATCTACTGCTAGTTGCAATGCCTTTCCCCCAGCTTTCTGGAACAGCCTTACACTTGTTTCCCACCTTACTGATTCACTCCCATTTTCCAAATCTCATCTCATAATTTATCTCCCTGCCCTTGCCTTTAACTCTTAGCATAACTCCGCGGTCTTGTTCACTACTGATCTAGGAACTTTTATCATTGCATCATTAATGATTTTGACTAAGGTTGCACGGAATCGATCAAAAAGAATGGATACATCAGATTCCAAGGCTTTCTTAGGAATCCTGAATTTCAATATTTAGTGCCAAAATTCTGAATCCCAAAAACCCTGCAGATTCAGAACTGGGATCGGAATCTGGTTCTGATTCTGCATCTGGGAGTAGTAGAAAGCCCTTCCTCACCTTACCTGCTTCTGAGGCCCAAGAGATGGCTTTAGTGATGACTTGAGGCGACTGTCCCATGACTTCAGTTTGATCTAGTAACTTTAATGCCATGGTACATCCCAGAGAGATCTGGTTCATGACTCCCCCAGCCTCTTCTAGTCCAACTCACTCCCCAGCCCCTTAGACCCCCCACTAAGGTAGTACTTGTTCCATTCACTCAGTTCCTCTTCTTCCATGTCAGAGCATGTCCTCCTTTTCTAAGAAGTGCTGCCTAACACACAAGAATAACTATAACAAACAGATTAACAGAAAATACACCTCCCCTGGACTCCGCCTCTGTCCCTTCTCTACCACAAGTCCATGACCAAATTTTTCTCCCAGAGTTACTTGGGAGGTGTCTGACCTAAGCAGAGTTCAGAGAGTAGGCTTTGCCAGATGCCTTTTTCTATGCATCTGACAGAGCCTACTCTCAGGGCTTTGCTCAGGTGGGCCATCTCCTGGGTAAAACTGGGGGAAAGAACTGACGGATAACATTTGTGGTTGAAATGCACTGCAGATCATGGTGGAGGGGAGAGAGCAGTAGAGCCCAGGAGAGGTTGTGTAAATAAGTGGCCAGAGGGGGAGTTAGACAAGGTATGGCTGGAGGTGGGGGAGTCAGTCTAAGGGCTGGTGGACCGGGGGGGGGGGCTTTCTGGACTACATTTGCCACAACACAAGCTGAGGCTGCCTGGGCTGGTAATCTCAACCTGCAGCTAGACCAAACTACAATCGTACAGCCACTCAAGTCCTGATGGATGGTTAGGTGACTTAAGGTGGTTAGCACAGCATGGCACAGGGAGGAGAGAGGAGATGCACACCAGTAGCAGTCCAGACAGAGACCACACCACACACACACAAGAATGCATGCATAAAGGTAAGGTGAGGGAGACAGGTCGGGTTTATGCAGTACAGTCACATACAGGCAGGCATCATGACCATACTGTACAGTCAAAGGCGGCAGCGGATTCAGAAGTTCCAATTTTATTTCTGCATTCAGTAGTGGAGTGGAATTAGAATTACTGAAATTCCAACTTGGTGCACACGGAACTGATTCCGGAGGATCCAAGCACCCATAATTTTGACTGTTTTTGTTTTGCATGTCTGCCAAAACTGTGAAGGGGCTTGTGATACATCTTGTATGAAAGACGCTATAGAAAACAAACTTCTGTTGTATTGTATGCTAAATATACCATTACATCACTTAAAACTTTAAAAAGGGTTGAAGTTTAAACCACATGTTACAGTACTGGCCCTGGTTTGAGTCGTTCATGCAGGTCACCAGCATTGTAACCAGCAACTGCTGTAGCACCAATGGGCTGGCACGGTACAGAGTCTTAATATGCAAATATGATCTGATGGCCAGGGACGAGCATCCTGTGCGTCATACTGTATTAGGGCCAAGCTGAACTCAGGCACAGGGTTCACTGGGACCATTTTACAGTTTACTGTGTTGCCCACTGTTTCAAGAGAAGGAACATGCCCAAACAGGATCTGGCTCTGCTAACTGTTTGGAAGATCTATAATGTGCCACATACAAGATTAACAGATAAGAGCTCTGAGTCTGCATGACTCAGCTTTCATTTCTTCCTTGGAAAGTTCTGCTTGTCATTATAAAATCATATTTTCTAGGGACATGGATATGTTGTTCATCCACACTTATTGGCAGGTTCCTTGCCACTTTAAATCTTGCCGGAAGGTCTTCAAGCTAGCTCCTCCCACCCACCCGGGTGGTAAAACTCTCGGCTCAGCCCCATGACGCCAGATCTTCCTTACCGCTTGGAAGCTCAGGTTCCCTCCTTAACGCTCTGCGATTAAGCTTTGGGCCCTAATTCTTCGACTTTAAAAATTTTCAAAAACTTTTACCACCGGTTTCTTCCCTCGCGGCTGCGACGGACAAATCGACTCGTTTGGAGATGCCCTGCGGGCAGAAGATGTCTCGATGGATCCGCACTCCACGTGCGTTTACTGCCTAGGCCAGGTGCACGACCCGCGGCCTGCGAACTGTGCTCATCTTTCTCCGGTCTCGTCCTTGAGGATCGTGCCCGTCTCCAACGGGGCGCCCCGGAAGGAGATTTCCTCCGGTCAAATCCAAGGAGGCCCGACTGGCGGTGTCAGGCCGCGGGCTCTGCAGAACAACTTGAGCAGATGATCGCCCTCGAGGAGGAGGCGGCTCATGCCGCTACATCTTCGGCTGTGGCATTCGTTCCGCTCTCGCTTGGGTCCTCCTATTCGGCTTCTTTTAAGGAGCTTTGCTTGACCCTCTCGACCAAAGGCGAGGGTCCAACTTCTTCTGGACCGTTTCATCGGTCGAAGAAAAGTAAGGGTAAGTCCCATCGTCGACGCTCTTGGGAGCGGGAAAGATCTCCCTTCCCTTGTCGACAGTCGACTTCGGTCGAAGTTTCGGCTTCGGCCACTGGCTTCACGGTGCCCCCGTCAGGCCAGGTGACCGAGACTCCCGCCGACGTGGTCGAGATTTTTCTCGACCCGTTAGACGGGTTGTCGGCTGGAGAAGCCGAAATTCCCTCCTCCCCGGTTCCCCCGGTGAGGATTGTGGATACCGTCGGCTCATCTGTTCCTCTGGTTCCCGAGCCGTCGGATTTGTCAACCGAACCGAGGGGATTGCTGATCCTCGGCTCCCCGCGCGCCGACCTCGGCCTTGCCGAGATTCTCGGTCTCGGTCTCGGACATCTTCGCGGTCTAGCCGATCCCGTCGACACAGGCAGTCTCGGTCTCGGCACCGCGGTAAGCGGCGTCGCCGCTCTTCCTCATCTTCCTCCTCCTCGGACGAGGGGAGGCTTCAGCGTAAGTTGCGCCGAAAATATGAGGATCTTATGTGGCAACAACTAATTTTGGCTGGGAACAAGTCGGCTCAGGCCTATTCTCCGGCCATAAAATGGTTGTCACCGGGACGGCCGAAACAACCCCTCGCGGTGGTCGAGGAGCCTGTTTCCAGGCCGGTTGTTCGGTCTACTCCTGCTGCCCCACCAATACCGGTGGAACCGCCTCCGCCTCAACCGACAGTCGGGCCCCGACAAAAAGTTCGAGGCCGGCTCATGGTCTGCCCCATAGGCTGTCGGTCACCCTCACTCCTGATAAGCCTCGGCACGTGGAGGGTGGCGCGGGCTCTAGGCAGCTGTTCAACGATTCGTCTGAGTTGGACGATGACTCCTCCCTGTTTTCCAAGCGCCTAGACGTGGAATCCTCTGGGGGGCAGTCGATGGATGATAGCCCTTCGTCCTTCCTTGGACTACTCAGGCTCATCTCAGAATCCACTGGGATGAAGCTCGAACCCGTGTTCAAACGGGCTAGATGTCCCCTCACTGAGATTCTGGACCGAGGGGATTCTCCTACGGAGGCCTTTCCAGTGGCTGAAGCCATTGTTGGCCCGGCCCTGGAATTGTGGCAGCGTCCGGCTTCCTGTCCTGCGCCTTCGGCCAGGATGGCCAGAAAGTATGCGGTTCCCACAGGCTCTCTGTCCGGCTTTTCCGAACATCCTTCGGCTGAGGGGTTGGTCACGGACAGTGTTTTCCGGCGAGCCGGAAATGCCAGGGACGTGGACAAACCGCCCGACAAAGAGTCCAAGAAACTGGACTATACTGGGCGGAAAGTGTATGCTGCTTCCTCCCTCGGCCTTCGTCAGGCCAGTTCGGCCGTCTTGATGGCACATTTTTCCCATGCCCTGTTGGGCTCCCTGGATGAGGTCGTCCCTCATCTTCCTGCGGACCTGCAGACCACAGTTAAGCAGGTGCGGGACCAGGGCAGGGCAGTAGCTAAGCAGCAGCTCCAGACTGCGCTGGATATTGGAGATTCTTGTGCCCGGTCAGTGGCGGCCGCAGTGGCTATGCGCCGGCGGGCGTGGCTGAGGATATCCACTTTCACCTCGGATACCCAGCACAAGCTCACGGATGTTCCTTTCCTGGGAACTGACCTCTTCGGCCCTGGAGTGGAAGGTCACCTCCAGAGGATCGAAAAGTCCAATGCCACCTTGGACTCGGTATCGTCCGCGCAGAGGGACAAGGGCCGTAAGCCCCAGCCTAAGCCCTTTCGCCCCTCTGCTCCCGCTGCGCGCCCGGCCCAACAACGTCAGGGCCAGCAGGCTAGACCTTGGTATTCCAAGCCAGCTGTCAGCTTCCTCTAATAGGAAGCAAGGAGGAAGAGGCCCTGGTGGTCCCTCAGCGGTCCTTCCTCCAAGCCTGCACAGTGACGGGCTGAGGGTGTCGCCTCATCCCGTCCACCTCGCCCCTGGTTCCCCGAGGGGGACGGCCGCACTTCCTTTCCGCCTGGTCCGCTGTTACCACGGACAGGTGGGTTCTGAAGGTGGTGGGAAGGGCCTGCCTCTGGAATTCGAACAGGTTCCACCCTTCAGACCCGTCGCCCCAAGGGGCTTGGGTCCCCAGACTCTCTGAAGGCTCGTCGAGCCGACATCGCCCTTCTCCTTCAGAAAGGGGTGATAAAAGAGATAGAGGAGCCCCCATCAGAACCAGGGTTCGTGTCCAGGTACTTCCTGGTCCCGAAACGGATGGGGCTGGCGCCCCATTCTCGACCTACACGACCTGAACAAGTTCCTAAGGTCTCGAACCTTCAGAATGATCACTCTGGCTCAGATAATACCATCTCTGGAACACGGCGTGTGGTTTTGTTCTCTGGACTTTCAGGACGCGTTCTTTCACGTCCCTATCCGTCCGTCTCATCAGAGATTCCTCCGCTTCAGGGCGGAGGGATCCCTTTTCCAGTTCCAGGCCATGCCCTTCGGTCTCTCTCCAGCTCCCAGGGTCTTCACCAAGTGCATGGCAGTGGTGACAGCATTCCTGCGGCGCCGAGGGGTCCGGGTGTACCCTTACCTGGACGATTGGCTGATAGCAGCCCCTCCAGGTCGGAAGTGGAGCGGTCCAGGGATCTGGCCCTCCAGGTTTGCTCTCAACTCGGCCTCCTGGTCAACGAGGCCAAGTCGGAACTCGAGCCGAAGCAGGTGATAATTTTCATCGGGGCAGAGCTCGACTCTCTTCGAGCCAGAGCACGGCTCCAGGCGGACAGGGCCGAGGTTCTTACCTCCTTTGCCCAATCATTTCTGGTTGGGCAATCGCGCCCTGCCCAGGACTTCCTGTGACTCCTGGGTCTCATGGCGGCCTGTACCAGCGTAGTCCGTTGGGCATGCTGGCACATGCGCCCCCTCCAGTGGGGACTGGCCAGCCAGTGGTCACAGCGCTGCGATCCTCTGGACCAGCGTGTGTGGATGACCCAGGAGATGTGGAACGCTCTCCAGTGGTGGACTGTTCTGTCCCATCTGCAAGAGGGTATCCCGTTTGTCCGCCCCGAGCCGACGGTCTCTCTAACGACCAACGCCTCTTTGATGGGTTGGGGTGCCCATCTGGGGGAACACTGAGTGCACGGCCTCTGGTCCCCACGGGAGTCCCGATGCCATATCAACCTGCTGGAGCTCCGTGCGGTCTGCCTAGCTCTCACCGCCTTTGCTCCGTTTCTCCGGGGTCAAGTGGTCCGGGTCCAGGACGGACAATACCACCACCATGTACTATCTAAACCGCCAGGGCGGGACGCCCATGCTCTATGCAAGGAAGCCTCCGCATCTGGTCACTAGTGCAGCCTGGAGGCGGATCTCCTGGCCATTCATGTGGCAGGAGCCTCCAACACCCTGGCCGATGCCCTGAGCCGGATAGGGGCTGCATCGCACGAGTGGTCTCTCCTGCCGGAGATAGTACAGGACCTGTTCTCCCGTTGGGGCACACCTCTGGTGGATCTGTTTGCCTCCAGGAGAGCAGCGAAGCTGAGGCTGTTTCATGCCCCCTCAGCAGGGCTCGCTGCAGGATGCCTTCTGAGGCGTGGACCCGGGCCTCTTTACGCCTTTCCCCGTTCCCCTGATTCACAGGGTCCGCTGAAAGTGAGAGGGACAAGGCGCAGGTGATTCTGATAGCCCCAGACTGGCCTCGCCAGTTCTGGTACCCAGATCTCCTCAGTCTCAGCTCCAGGACTCCGCAGCTTCCAGCTCGCCCGGACCTGCTCTCAGTCAATCAGGGAAGGTGTTCCATCCAGACCTTCAATCCTGCACCTGACGGCCTGGTTCCTGAGTGGCTAGAGTTCCAGGCCTTGGTCTTTCCGATGAGGTCCTCAACGCCGCTGAGGCTCCCGTCAGGAGTCGACCAGAAAATGCTATGCCTTCAAATGGAAGAGGTTCTCCATTTGGTGTCGGGAAAAAGGTTGGACCCTTTCTCATGTCCTGTGGCAAGCATTTTGGACTATTTATGGTCCCTTTCTAGTCAGGGCTTAGGTCAGCGACCCTTAGGTGCACCTAGCAGCCATCTCTGCTTACCGAGGCGCGGGCGGTCAGCAGTCAGTGGGCGAAGGAAAAAGTGGTGGGCGCTTTAAAGGCCTTGATCACATTTCCTCCAGTACGGGAACCCCACCTCCGTGGGATTTACTGCTGGTACTGGCAAAGCTCATGGGCAAGTCTATTCGAATTCAATGCACAGGTGTGGTCTCCCCCACCTGTCGTGGAAGACCGCCTTCTTGGTGGCTATCACGTCAGCCAGAAGGATGGGAGAACTCCAGGCGCTTAGCATCAAGTCTCCTTACCTGGTCTTCCACAGGGACAAGGTTGTCCTACGCCCCCACCCGAAATTCCTTCCGAAGGTGGTGTCGGAGTTTCACCTTAATCAGGTGTTGACTCTGCCGGTGTTCTACCCCAATCACACCTCGGAGGCCGAATATAGGCTCCATACTCTGGACCCTAGAAGGGCGCTCGCTTATTATAAGGAGCGCACGGCTGAAATTCGGGGAGAGGTTCGCCAGCTGTTTGTCACCTACGCTGAAGCCGCACCTGGCAGACCTGCAGCCAAGCGGACGATAGGCAGATGGGTCACCTCCTGCATAAATCTCTGCTATGAGTTGGCGGGCATGGAGCCTCCCAGAGGGATAAGAGCCTCATTCTACCCCCATACTGCTGCATCGGGTGGCTGCTTCCAGGGATGTCCCTATCCAGGAAATCTGCAGGCTGCTACCTGGAAGTCAGCACACACCTTTATTACCCATTACCACATCGACCTTGAGTCACGCCGGGATGCTGGTTTTGGGGCCCTCGGTTCCTCCAATCTCTGTTCCCCAAGTAAGTATGTAGGGGTGTGCTCTTGTCTCCCTCCTCCCGGAGAACTGCTAGGAGTCTGCCAATAAGTGTGGATGAACAACATATCCATGTCCTAGAAATACAGGTTACTCACCTGTAACAGGAGTTCTAGGAATGGTATATGTTGTTCATCCTACCGAACCCACCCGACCTCCCGGCCCGACGCACAACCTGAGCTTCCAGCGGGCCAGATCTGGCATCATGGGCTGAGTGAGAGTTTACCACCCGGTGGGTGGGAGAGTCATCTTGAAGACCTACCGCAAGATTTAAAGCGGCAAGGAACCTGCCAATAAGTGTGGATGAACAACATATACCATTCCTAGAACTCCTGTTACAGGTGAGTAACCTGTATTTTATCTTGTAAGGTTCAGCTACCTCTTAAATGAAGCAGCACTTCTGAATCCAAATGAAAAATGCTGTGAGCAAGTCTGTCTTGCAAGGGCTCCACTACCAAAGGGAAACGTGGGTACTTTGAACCAGTTGGGGTTTTTTTGTTAGTGTTTACAGAGTTAGGAGTCATTTCACTGGTCCTTTTATCTGTATTGTTGATTTGGATATCTGTTTGTGCACTTTTTATATTTTTGTGTAAGACCCTGCATTCATGATGTTTTGTCACTGTTGAATCTTTTGTTGTAATCCATGTATCATGTAAATGAGATGATGCCTATCAGAACACTTCTGTCAGCTCAGCAGCTTCTGCTGCCTAAAAAACTATGAACAGTCTGTGAACCCATTTTCTACTTTACGTAATTACCAACTCCTCGCTGGGATGATCATTTCCCCCTGCCATTCTAAAGGTCTTTGTCATTTTGCATTTTGTTTACCCTTCAGAGCAGGGCCAGATATCCCTCTGGTCTGCCGTCTGGCACCTATTTTTATTTCACTCGATCAGACATAAATGTCTGCTTGGTTGATAAACTATAGTATAACAGCAGATGGGGAAATGAGGTGAGGTGAGGAATGCAAGGATGTTGGAACTCTCATTACTAAAAGCCGGCGAGAAAAGGTGAACTTGTGCCTTGTTTGCTGAATGATTTGCACTGACTGCCAGTTAGGTAACAGGTCAGTTTCAAGGTTCTTGTAATCTACAAGGCCTTAAATGTATTGGGGTTCCTGCTGCTACACAGACCTCCCTGAGCAACTTGTTCACAGCCCCCACCCCTCCAAATTTAGTTCCTCAACTGCTGTTGAGTAGTACTAACATTTTTATTTTGCCACAGGAAAGAATGGCGTATGCCATTGGGACAAGTCCTATTTACAAGTTGCTACTGGATATCAAATTGGTTGAGTACACCACTTTTCTGTCTTCATTCGGTTTGTGATCATGCATTTACAGGTACCTGCCATCAGATATGGGGCATTGTGCTAGCTGCTATTAGATAGTATATTATTCCCTGAGAGGCTGAATAAACTTTTGCACTAGCAGTAAATCTGTTTTCGGCTGCTCTTATTTGCCTTGGAGTGCTGGTTCTTTTGGAATACTTCGTTTTGGGGGTTGCATCCCCCTGCTAGCACCCTTTCTTCGTTGCTGTGTGGTTGCGACTTTGGAACTATTAGATCTTATAAAATGGGTTGGAAAATTCCTGCCCTCTGATCAGTCACGACTGAAACCCATGTAAATATAGCGGCACAACTCACACTTTGGCACATCTTTTGGTAACCAGCCACATTTACATCATAAATCCTTGTACTCAAAACTTGGACCTAGCAATCTGTGTTTATTTCTTATAATCACTTTATGAGCATAACAATAATGTCTAGGGTTCTGATAGGTAGAGTACTTTTTTATTGCAACCAACTAGTATGACGTTGAACGTTAACAAATTCAGTAAAACGAAAGGTATTGTAAAATAAAATAAAAACTGATGAGAGGTCCATTATTGTATCAAGTACAACAGTTTGTAGATTGTGTTGTAATAACCCATGCCCTAAATGGTTGAAGGCACGCGGCTTCACCTCATGCTTCACAACACACTGAGGGGGATGCATTACTACAGCACACTGCTGTGTGTTATTGCTTCTGTCACTGTCACTTATCAGTTGTAAACAAGTACTGAAGTTGTTTTCATTTGTGGAATCTTATGAAATGGAATGATTACACTGTTAACTTTCTGTTAACTGAACTGTGTTGTGTGTAGCTTGCCCAGGCCAGAAGAGCATGAATAAATAAACATGAGCTGAGAGATTGAGAGCTGAAATTAGGCCTGATATGACTGTGTTTCAAACACATTGAGTTTCATCACTTCAGCAGAATTAAAAAGAAAAGTTAATTTATATACTGTATATATACATATGTGTGTGTGTGTGTATATATATATATATATATATATATATATATATATATATATATATAATTTGTACTCCTTGCTGCCCTGGCTGCCCCCTTCTGACCGCCCCCTTCCATCCCCATCACCCTGGTTTCACCAGGACTTGCCTCTGCCCAGTCGCCGGGTGCGGTGCCTGCGGAGGGTTGGTAATCATCCTGCAACCGGCGGGGTATTTCTGCATTTTTCTCCCTTCCCTTGCTGGGGTGCGCACACAGGATGTGCACACGTAGAGGCGTGCACATCTGTAGAAGTCCTGCAGCTCCCTCCCTATGTCTGGCCCCTCTGACCCACACTACCCATTGGCCTCCACCTGGGGTAGTCGTTCAGCAGGAATATCAGCCCTCCCTCCCTGGGAGAGGGGAGCAGTCCTTCGCGCGCTCAGTCCTCTCCCTCCTCTGTCAACCCCCTATGGCACATGTTCATTCCTGAACACAGGTTGCCGGCATGGCACGAGGTGTGGTGTCCAGCGCCTCAACCCTCAGCTCCGTCAGGCCGGCTAGAAAAATAAATTGTTATAACTTATTTACCAAGGAAAGCCCTGATGAAATGGAATGCCTCATTTTCTGTCTTTTCCTGCATTTTCACATTTCCACAGCTGGGTGGTCTATTTGAACCTATTCCAAAGCAGGTGTTCTAACCACTAGACCATGATGCTTCTTCTGGACTCCACTGATAGTTGTTAACTATCGATTTCATGTGTTTGGAGTTTGCTAAAACATATTTACTATAATACAGAAATTATGTGTTTGACTGACCACTAGAAACATGTTTCTAACCAGGAGATCTGGTTAGACCCTGGGCATGGGCCAGTTATAAATAAAAACATTTTGGCTCTCTGTAGTCTTCCATGTTGTCAATGAGAAGTATTTCATACATATGGGTAATGTACACCCCTACCAGGGGATAAGTGGTATAGTTTAAACATTTGGTCTGTCCCAGCAGCACTGGAACCCTAGACATTCCTATTAAGTCAGTTAGCCAGTCTAGTACCACTTCAGAGGTGAAAGACAGCATTCTTTTTTTTTCCCCCCAATTCTTTTTCCCTCTGGTCACAGTCTGGGGGGCCTCTCTTGGGCATTCTGCCTGTTCCTGCCCTACCTGAAGTCCACCCACCTGTGCCTCCTCTCTCCCTCCTCCTCTGTCCACGATCGGCACCCCCGGCTTAACCCCTCTGGAGTGGGGTCACCCCTCCTCTATGGGTTCACTTACTAGACAGACTCCAACATGGGAGAGGACCCTGGTGGAGGAACCTGGAAGGCCAGGCAGGATAGACTCCGCCATGGGCATGGGGGCAGGTGCCGTCGCCTACCCCTCAGACCAGCGTTTTCCCTGTTCTGGTGATCTTTCCCCCTCCCTTGCATGTGCACTTCCCTGGTGCAAGGCACACATGGCAACTTCTGCCTGCATCAGGGCACATTGATGTCATGCAGCTGAGCGTGCTGCAATGCCCCTGGTCTCCACCAGGAGCCACTGGCATGCCGGGCAGTCCCCGACCTCGCCCCCCCCGGGAAGGAGAGCGGCCCTTCGGGCGTTCAATCCTCACCCACCCCTGCCGTCCCCCAGCGGCCCGAGCTTGCTCCCAAACCCGGGGTGCCAGCGTGGCATGAGGTGTGGCATCCAGTGACTCAACCCTCAGTGCCACCGGGCCGGCAAAAGACAGCATTCTAAAGTGCTCACTGAAATTGTATTCAGACTTCATCTTCTATATTATTTTAAAAATATTAGTGCAATTCTAGAGCAGGTTGGGGATTCCTGATTACAGGCAGCACCCCAACATGTTTTCTAATTTATGCCTGTTACTCTTTAGTTTTCAAATTGTCTAACCTACTGTAACTCTCATTTTGGGCTCTGAGGGCCTACATGAGGACCCCCTTGCCACTGGAAGGGGTTATAGAAAGTGTTGTTTGTGTCAATGAAGTTGCAGATCTGTTTGTAAGAGCCTGGTACAGTCACAAAAGTGAGCGAGTCTTCATTTATGTTTGCTTGCCAGAGGCTAGCAAACATGTTGGGATCATTCTGAGCTATAATAGGGCTTTTGGGGGCTTGGCCTGCCTCTGCCTATCACAGCTCAGAATACCTAGCCTTCTATCCAGTTCCACCCACTCTCCATATTTCTATTGCTTTTTCCTTTGAAGTACTTAGCCAGTCACAAGGCTAGAAAATGCAGGTTGGAAATGGCTTTTCTTGTGCAGCTGGTACTTCCTGCAGTCAGTGTTTCTTGTGCAGTGTGTTCTGCTTAACTGGTGCTGTACCTTGCCCTTTTTTCCCTCCGTACTGGGAATGGCAGAGGTGCTGAACAATAGACACAGCTTCTTCCCATCTGTGGCTGCCGTGTCAACTATCCCACTTGCCCCCCAACCCGAATAGCAGCAGCACTGATTCCCTGATATTGCAGTCAAAGCCGCTTATAATGGGCACATCTGTGTAAGCAGATTTTGCCCATTATAGTGAGTGGTCGCTTTAGCCAAAACCACTATTTTTTTTTACTGAACTGCTGCACTATCTGCTGTTCTAAGGGTCAGTTAGGAGATTATCTGCTATAATCAGTCTCAAACTCTGTGGAGGAAGTAAAATAAAAATAAATTAGCTTAGTGCTGTCACATAGCCCCATACAATGCACCTGACGAAAAGTAGAAAATCACTGCTGAGATGCGGTTCACTCTCTGTTGGTAAAATAAAGACTCACTGCGAGATGCAGTTCACTCTATGATGGTAAAATAAAGACAAGTAGACACAACTGAGAGTCAGAGCTACAAGTTCACTGGATAACAGCCAGATGGAGTGTACAGCAAAAGTGAGCAGTAGAAGGTTTGAAAAATCTGTGCGAAATGTGGACCTTTCCTATCAGATCGCCACCCAGCTGCTATGCCACAACTCGCCCCACTCACCGTCCCCAATCCTTACTGCAAGATGCAGTTCATGAACAAGGCAAAGACTCATAAATGCATTTTCGGAACAGAAGGTTCAAAAGTAGAGACTCACTGCAAGATGCGTTCACTCTCTGTTGTGTGAGTGGAGACTTAAAAGTGCCATGGAATTTACTGCACTCGCCACAAGATGCGATTCACTGAGCAAGTCGATGAAGAAAGAAAGACAGTACGTATACTGTGGCTGTAACATTCTATGCCCTTTCTAGTCGGGCTCATTGGCCACTAATTAGCCACTTAGTACTACGTTGGATCACAAACGGCAAATGGCAAACTTCATGCCGAAGTGTGAACTCGCACTAATTAGTGGCTAATCTGCCCGAAACAGATGCCAGGCATGGAACGCTATGACCACCAGTTTTAACATTAGAGTCTATGGCAAGAGCAAATGGTAAATGAGATTTGCCTGGTTAAACCGACTGCCTGACTAAACCAAGGATGATATAAGTGGAGTCGACTGTACTGCTCAGCATAATGTCCTCTGCTCTCTTACCCGCCACCCTCGGTGGAGTGGGTAGAGAACAGTTCAGTTCTTTGCCATGCTTTCAGAAGAGGAGCATGACGCTTCAAACAGGCATTGATCTGATACCTGAGGTTTATGTCTTCAGCTTCAGCAGAAAGACAACTGAACCACCCTGCAGTGCTTTGTATTACGGAGATATATGTGTGATTTTATATTTCTTGAAAATCTGATTTTGTTGTCAGTGCCATTTTGGGTAACCCTTGCCTCAGTGCTTTTGTGCTGAGGTTCTTTGTCTTTTTAGCTGAGACTGTACAGCTTATACTTCTCAGCTCACACAACCTCCTCTGTAGTGTCTGCCATGTGAGGAGTTTGGTTACACTATACTACTTTTCCACCAACAGCTTGTAAGTTGACATACAAAATGTTGCCAGAGATGGACTCAAACTATAACAGATTCTCAGCTCTGGAAATGTCATCACTAGGCTGTGCCATAGAACTCTCTGCCTTAACCTCAATAGACAATGTTTTATTAGTACCTAATATAGAATCCAGTTAAGAGACAGGCATTAGGTAAAACCCTGAGCCATTTAATCTAAATAGAGGCAATTGCCCAAGTTCCCCCTCACAAGAGGAGACAGTGGTTCTATTCAGTTTGTCATAGTCCCCCAAGAAATTGGGGGCTATCGGCCAATCCTGGACTTAAAGAAATTGAACAGGTTTTTCAAACACACAATGTACAAAATATTGTCTTTATGTTCCATCATCAGAGCAGTGCAACCAGGAGACTATGGTACCTAGCACCTGTCAACTTGACGGATGCTTATCTTCACACTGTGATCCAACAGTCTCACCAGCAATTCCTGAGATGTGCAATCCAGGATCAGCATTATCAATACTGTGCACTACTGTTCAGTCTGGTGGCAGCCCTGAGATCCTTGTTGAAAATACATTACTTACAGTGCTGATGGAACTATTGAGACAGAAAGATCACCACATGTACCAATACCTTCATGATGATCTGATCAGAGACCCCACAAGGCATGTGACAAGAAGATCAGAGATCTTGGAGCTCCTGGAGACACACAGCTGGATAGTGAATAGGGGAGACAAGTGCTCTGACTCTGATAATGTCACAGAGACTGGAGCATTTGGGCACTCTGTTCCAGATGGGCTTGCAGAGAGTCTTCCTCACCACAGATAGAAAAAGGACTGTAGTACAGGAAATTTAGGTGTAAAATTCCCAGATGGTCATGCCTGTCCATAAAAGTCTTCAAGTGCTAGGCCTGATGATAGCAGCAGTAGAGCTAGTGCCATACCATGGGTGCGACTTCATATGTGACTGCTCCAGAACAGGTTGCTGTCAGTCTGGTCTCCAGCTTCATAGAATTACCTTGCACTAGTTTGGCTACCATGGTCGGTGTCCCAGTTCCTGTCATGGTGGGAGGATCTGTAAAATTTCCTATGGGGCATTCCTCTAGCCTACCTGCAAGAGATGAGTCTAACTAAGGACTCCAGCCTTTTAGGCTGGAGAACAGTGCTTCACTAAATGCCAGTACAGGGAATTTGAGAGACGCAGGAACAGAGCCTACAGATAAATGTTCTGGAAATGTGGGCAGTGTTTCTAATGCTGATATACTTCCAGGACCAGGTCTGATGAAAGAAAGTGAAGGTATGCACGGACAATGAAGTGACCATCACAGACATTAACAGTCAAGGGGCAGAAGAAGTGATAGTATGCTCATGGAAATAAACAAAGGGCTCCAGTGGGTGGAAATAAATCCACACATGATAACAGTCGTATGTCTAGTGGAGACCTAAATGTACAGGCACCAGACAGTTCATCCTGGAGGATGGTCACTGAACCCAGATGTGTTTGATCTACTGTGCAGAAAGTTCAGACAGCACCAGATGGATCTGTTTTTATCAAAGGAAAATGCTCAGGTTCTGAGCTACATCATCTGGTATTGGTGTCCATGGGCAGAAGCAGTGGATGCCCTGTCTCAGAAGTAGGACTTCTGCATGGTGCTTCTCTTTCTACCACTTTTGTTACTTCCAAGGGTACTGCAAAATATTCAGTGATCAAGAGAAAACGTTCTTGTGATTGTGGCCAAGAAGGTTGTGGTTCTTAGAGCTACAGTAGTAAACCTGCCAGTCCAGGCACCATTCCATCCCCCTGCCTCAGCGATCTGCAAGGACAGTGTCCCATTCTACATCCAAACAACAGACAAAACGCTAGTGATAATTCAGGATCTGTAACTCTTGTAAATGCTGTAGTCTTTAGTTTATTTTAATTTAACAATAGCAGCCATGGACAGTGCAAACAGACCATGGCACTTTAGACCACTTTGTGTACTTGAAAGGACTGAAACACTCCAGTGAGAGAAGGAAGGAAGTGAAAGAATTATGGCTAAGAAAGTCCTCCTAGACAGTATGGGAATCCATGTTGTTGATTCATTAGTGATCTGTAATGGCTCTGAAGTGAGTAAAGCTAATTTGGTTTCTAATCAGGAACAAAATGCTGTGGGCAAACTAAAGCAGCAGGAACAAAAACAAAGTTGCTGGGTGGATCTGCGACTTAAAAATAGATTTGAGCCACTTTAGATCTAGTGAATTGACAAATTTCAAAACTTACAGATCCCCCCATGATTCAGTACTCAATAGACAAATAAGACAGCATTCGAAGGACTTGTTAAATCCTTTGACTTTTATATCATGGAATATTGCCAGTTATAGGACCAAATTGGTGTATATAGAATTTGTTGAATTTCTGTCTTTTTCTGTGATTTGCCTACAAGAAACTTGGCACACACATGAATATTGATGATGATGATGATGATATTACATGGATAGTTATCAAACCTTTCATAGTCCAGGGAGTAAAATATCTAAGCTCAGAAGAATTGATTATTTATGTTAAAACAAATATTTTTGTTAATTGCTCTCAACTAGAGCTCGGTAATCAATATGGAATTATAACATTATTAGGATACGGTTTCTCTATAATTGTTTGTAATATTCCACCTAAGTCCTCAACATTTTTTGATATAAGAGTTTGGGATAAGTTGGAGTGTCAAATTATTAAAATTGCTGAAAAATTTTCAGATGATCATCTTTTATTGATTGGTGACCTTAATTCAGGAATTGGTAAATATGATGAGTTGGCTGATGACACCATATTGGGTTATATGTATCTTGAAGCTGCAAAATTTATTAGGAGATCTAAAGATTTGGTTACAGATGGAAATGGAATTAGGCTAATTGAAATGCTTAAGCTAAATGGCATATTCCCTTTAAATGGTAGAGTGTGTGGTGATGAAAATGGGGAATTTACATACCATTCTGCCATGGCTGAATCGATTATAGACTTAGCATTATGGAGAGGTCCCCTGAACTTTTGGTCATCACTTAGAATTGATGCCGGGACAGAGAGTGACCATTATCCTGTTTGTTTGATTGCAAACAGTGAATTAACTAGAATTGAACCAATAACATTGCAAACTTCCACTAAGGTTAATGTGGAGGTTCGTAATAAGAAAAGGTTAATTTGGACAAATATTTTTGATCAAAATGTATGTGTAAATCTGGAATTACTCTTTGATAAATACGTGAAAATTACTATTATGGATTTTGAGGCTAAAAATAAGTATATGGACAGAGATTCTGGAAATGATTCAACAAAAAACATCTACAGTATATGGAAGTGCTCAATAATACATGTATTATGAAACAGAAAGGTTGGTTTGATAATGAATGCTTAACTGAGAAGTATCTGTTGAGTATGCAGCTGATGAAATATTGGAAATCTATTGCTAATAACTTAGCTGTTTTGAGGACTGAAATAAATAAATATAGGAAATTATTAACTAATAAAAAGAAACAATACTGTTTACATCAGTGGCAACAAATGAACCAGGCAATTTGAGCCAGAGGTGATAAAACATTCTGGCAGTTGATAGCCTATGGATGTAAGCAGGCAACAAATCAAATAAAGAGTGCTACTGGGGATAGGGATCGTTGTAATTGTTATGCGCAGTTTCTGTTTCAAGAATCACATAAACCCCATTCCCTTATTTGAGTTAAATGTAATTCCACAGTTTAAAATTATTACTAATATTGAAGTGAGTGAGGCAATTGACAGTCTAAAAAATAATAAGGCTCCGGGCACTGATCAAATTCCAAGTGAAATTTATAAACACTTGAAACATAAATGGGTGGAGATCTTGGCAGATTTTATAACATCTGTTTAAAAAAAAAATTATATCCCTGATTCATGGAGGGGTTCTGTTATTGTACCTATTTTCAAGAAAGGCAATAGGGAACTTCCGGCAAACTATTGCCCCATTAGTTTAATTGATATTATGGAAAAAATACTTTCAAAAATCTTGCTTAAATGTTTGGTTTTGAACATTCAAGAAGTGGGTGATTTTTCCCAGGGACAAGCTGGCTTTCGTGAGTCTTTTTCAACACTTGACAACATTTATGTATTACAGCATTTACAGGAAAAATATGTAAAATTAAGAGGTCAGAAGTAGTCAGCGTTTGATACCATAAATAGAGAACTATTGTGGCGCATTATGAGAAGTGAGGGAATTGATCCTGCACTTATTAATGCAATTAAACTACTATTTACCACACCTGGGCTCAGGTTAGAAACAGTGGGGGGGGGGGGAGAGATTAACTGAACGTTTTGATACTAACTGTGGTGTGAGACAGGGTTGTATTCTTGCTCCCTCGCTTTTTTCAAGTTTACATAAATAGCTTTCTAGAAGGTATAAATTATTTAAATGCTGACTCTTTAAAAATAGGAAGGGATTTATGTGGCATTCTTGCTTATGCTGATGATTTATTATTATTGTCACTGACTCCAAGGGAACTCCAGATAAAGCTAGGGGAGTTGGCTATTTTTGCAGATCAGAATTTTCTCAGTATAAACAGAATAAATCAAAGGTTATGATAAGGCACTACTTGTAAATGTAATTGGTTTATGAAGTCTGAAAAGATGGAACCTGTAAATGAATACTAGTATTTGGGAATTGTGGTACCGTATCTCCCTCCTTCAAGTGGAACAAGCATTGTGAGGTTGTCTTGGTGAAAACTGAGAGAACTATTACAGCTTTGAATAGTTTCAACTATAAATATGGTGGCAATTCACTTGTTCCCCTTTTAAGGACTATTGATGCCAAATACAATTCCCAAGTTCTTTATGGGAGTGAGATATGTAAGCATTGATCACCGACAGAGGAGGGCTCTGCCGGTGGATTAATGCCCGCTGGAGGGGTTGGTGCCCGAGGCGAAGCCCGAAGGGTCCAACCACCAGCAGGCGTATCACCGGCAGAACCCGATACTGAAGGTGATTAATCACTGTCCATGACGAGCCTATGTTACCAGTGTGTCCACCGTCGACGGCTACCCTACGGACAGAGGAACAAGGAGACAGATCATTGAGGAACAGCTGTTTATTCAACTTACAGTGAGAGGACATAGGTACAGTGGTGAAATGGCTCACTCCAGCACTCGTCAAGGATTATGGTGCACCAGTGATTCCCGCTTACATCCGTGCAGTGGATACCGTGTTGAGTGGCTGTGTGGTGCAGTGATTCTGGGCACTTGCCGCCGCCGGGAGACAGCTATGCAGATTCCCTCCAGGTGAGCGGGCTCACAGTATGTGCAGGATGCCGTCGCTCTCTCCAGCACGTCATACTGCTTGCAGTGTTACAGAGCCTGGCTGTTCTGCGGGGCACAAGAGAAGGTTACTGGGCCGTGGACAGTCATGGTGTGGATGTGCACTGTCTGAGTGGCAGGGGGCTGCCGGGCCACCCATTGTGCATTGGTTGGCTGGATGTGGGGTCCTCTGTCTCACCTCGTTCAGGTCGGCTGCTGGGACTCACGATGGGTGCGCCTCTGGGGTATGTGGCTTGGTGGGCAGTGGGGGCTGCTGTGTACTGTGGGCTGCCTGGCGGCTGTTGGTCAGGGGGCCGGGGTGCCTGCTGTTCATTGCCTACTGTCTCCGGGGTGCTGTCCTGGGCTGAGGCGGGGTCCTGCAGGGTAAGGTACTCTGTGCTGCTCGGCTGTCTGTGGGCACTCTCTGCCTCACCTCTGACAGGGTGACTAGGCGTGTTCATGGGGGGGGGGCACCCTCCGGGAGCTCTGCCTGGGCTAGCAGCAGCAGGTGCTGTGTGGGGGGGAGCCTGCTCTCCAGGGCCTGGTGTCTCTGGTGTGCTGTCCTTGGGTGCGGCACAGGATGCAGGCTCCCCAGAATATATCTGGAGTCACGTGATGCAGACTTCTTGCTAGCTGCACTCTCAAGGAGCTCTGCCTAACCCCTGTTTAAAACTGCTCTAATCTGCCTAATTTAAAGAAATTTGCACTCAGATCAGATTATCAACAGCCTGTCTACATCTGAGCATCCTTTAGAGTTGCCGATGGAAGCAGAAATGCCTAAGGCTCTACCCAAACACACCCCACCAGCAACCCCCGGAGAAGGCCCCGAAGAAATCACGGGCCTCATCACAACAGCACGTCCAGTCTACTAGCCCTAGTACTGGAGGGGAAGATCCACTGACCGTAACAAGGTTCCTGGAGGAATTTCGCCCTTTTAAAGCGGAGATGGCCGAGATTGCCACTGAGATTAAAAATATTACCTCAGCTCTCGACGACCTGGCGAGAAAGACCTCTGACAATGAAGCTCGGGTACGATCTCTGGAGAACCGAGCTGACAAGGTTGACCCGGCGCTGGCCCATATTAATCACCGCCTCATGAAATTGGATATGAAGGTGGAAGATTTCGAGGGCAGAAGCTGATGCAATAATGTAGTTCTAATCAGCTTGCCAGAAAAAGTAGAGGGAGTGGATCCGGTGAAATTTTTTCAGAGGTTTGTGGAAAAGATAGCAGGCTCCTCGCCCTTCGGGCCCTGCTACAGCATAGAGAGAGTGCATCGCGCTCTGCGTCCTGTTCCACCTCGTGGTGCAACCCCCCCGTATCTTTTTCGCTAAGTTTCTGAATTTATAAGAGAAGCAGTTGTTTATGGGGAAAGTCAAGGAGGCTAAAGAACTGCAGTGGGAAGGGGCAGGCCTTAGAGTAGCCCAGGATCTCCCTTTGTCGGTTCGTTAACGGAGGGCAACTTTCCATCTGCTGGTGTCCAAATTAATCACTGCGGCCATCAAGTTTAAAATGTCATACCCAGCAAAGCTGCATGTCCTTACAGCAGACATATGGAAAGCCTATGATGATGTGGAGTCGGCGACTGCTGCGCTTCAATCCACACTCCCTAATCTATTCAAAGCAAAATGAGGGCTGTGTGTGACCTCCCTTAAGAAATATGCATTCTCATTAAAATGTGGTTGAAAGATTCACCCAATGTTGCCATTTGGTGGGGTGATCGCTCCTTTTTGTTTAAAGGGGGATTCTTCGTGGGGTTCCCTGTGTGACTGCCTTATTATATGTGTTGTCCCTCCACACAATAAGGGCTCGTATCTACGGTAGTTCAACACCAATCCACAATGTTGGTTTGCCGGAACTCGGTCACCGGGGAGCTTATTCAAAATGTCAGTGGTGTTTAAACAGACCGGACTAGATGAACTGTAGTTGGGGCTGACCCCTCGTTTGACTTTATGATTCAAGCCAGAGTGGAGACAGGCGAATTCAGCTATGTCTCTCGAGGACTTCAATGAGGATCCAGTTTACAGGTCCCTTTATCTGATTGTTAATTGTACTGCTACAGTTCTACATTTAGAGGGAGCCAGAGCCCTAGCTAGTTGTCTCTCGTTTGTTTTTATTTTTGGTCCGAACATTTGCAGGTGCTGCAACCGCGGGATGATGGTTGTCATCCTTTTTTCTGTTTAAAGTCTCTCCCATAATATAAGACAGTGTAGGCATTAACTGTCCTGGGGCAACTTTAGTTTATAAGGGAAGCTTGATTCACGGTTGTAGGTATTGTATTGCATGCACGTGGGACTAACGTCAGATATTTTATTTACCTGACTTTGGTACACACGAGCAGACTTCGAGGTTATGTCTCAGAAGTTGGCACAAGCTTGCCCGGGGCATGCAGAGGTTTAAATGGGGGTGTGTTCGGGAATAGCAATGTATTTGCGAGGAGGGTTTTGGCTCCTGTTTTTTGCTTTTTGGTATTCCCGATCCAAAGTAATTACTGAGTGCTTTCCTTTCTAGGTTATTAAGGGCTTAGTAGGTCAAAGGGTATGTTATGGTTCGGTTTTCAGAGTGGGACAGGGGGGTGGCAGAGTGGGAGAGGATACAGCTGGACAAGCTGTCGTCATGGACCATGACAATACGGGTGGGATAGGAGGGTGGGACTGGCACGGGATTTGGTCTGTGTTTGGGTTTGTAGGTATTGTGTTCGTGGGACTTTCTTGTTTAGGGAGATGGTTGGGGGGGAAGGGTGCACAAGACTCAAGTAAAAAAAGCTGGGAGAAACGGTTAAAGCCCAAAAGGGCAGTACATCATATTTTTAAAGGGCATCATGGCATTACCTAGAGCCATTAAATTCCTAAGCTGGAATATCAAGGGGGCACGGCAGAAATCCAAGCAATATAAAATCCTAAAACACTTAAATATTTTAAAAGCAGACATAGTGTTTTTACAGGAGACACATTTGCTTAATGTTGAAAGCAACAATATGAGACGTCTGCAAATAGGGCAAGTCTTTGCCTCTCAAGGCAACATACAAAGTAGAGGTGTCATGGTGCTAGTGCACAGGTCTGTGCCTTTTACCCCTCTTCAGGTAATACAGGACAATGCAGGCAGATATATTTTTGTCAAGGGGAAGTTACAGCTCAAGAAATTTTGGTTGGATCTATCTACGGCCCAAACACAGATACACAGGCCTTTTTTGTGCACTTAATGGAGGCATTATCACCCTTTATAGATGTCCCTATGACCATAGGCGGGGACCTTAACCTAGTACTGGATCCCCTAATAGACAGGTCTAAACCCTCTAATCAAGGTCTCTCACCGGCCCAAAGAGCTATGAGGGAACTATTGGACCAATTTGGCCTTTCAGATGTGTGGAGGGTTCTCCACCCAAAGAATCGAGAGTATACCTTTATCTCTCAAGTTCATGGCACAGCTTCTCGAATCGATTATATTCTAATCTCTCGTACTCTCCTTCCCGGAGTGCTGGGCACCAAAATCCATGCAGGGCCTCCCTCCGATCATGCCTTGTATCCGTATCAGTTTCCTTTTCATCCCTGCCTAGAAGTACTAATAGATGGAAACTAAATAATCAAATTTTGAGGGATCATAATGCGGTCAAATACATCTCGTCACAAATAGATGAGTTTGTTTCAAACAACTTGAGGGGCAATATCTGACCAGATATGGTTTGGGGGGCATTTAAAGCCTTTATACGGGGTATTTTGATAGGCCAGGTGGTTAAAAAGGAAAGAGAAAAGGAACGATATATGTTGGAGCTACTGGCTCGGATTAGACTCAGTGAGGTCAATTTACCCCCTCAGCCTACGGAGGAAGATAAACAAGAGTTAGTCAAACTGAAAGATCTTTACTTAAACTTATTGGGGGAGCAAGCTGAATTAGCACTAATCAAAACAAAGGCCAGTTATATAGACCAGGGGGAGAAGGCGGGTCGGCTGCTTGCAAGGCATATTAAGCAAATAGAATCCTCTAGAATAATCCCGGCATTCCAGCCCATGGAGGGTGGTCCGGTTAAGACTTCCCCTAAGGAGATAGCAAAGGAGTTCAGAAAATATCTTGAATCTCTCTATATAGCATAATGGAAAAACCCCCAACGGAGGGTAAAATACAGTCCTTTCTCGAGGGCCTGAACCTTCCCTCTCTCGCAGAGTCTCAGCGGGCGTATCTTACTACCGCTATTTCTCAGGGTGAAATTGAGCAGGTTATTAAGGATCTCCCTCTGGACAAAACACCGGGCTCAGATGGATTCTCTTCTAATTTTTATAAAGTGTTCTCCAAACAACTTTCCCCACTTCTGGTTTCCCTATTCCAGTATATTCTCAATTGTCAGGCAACGGATCACTCCCGATTTGAAGCACTTATTGTCTTAATTCCAAAACCAGATAAACCGTCGGAACAACTCTCTAGTTATAGGCCCATCTCATTGCTTAATTATGATATAAAAATTCCGGCGAAGTTATTGGCCGACCGTATAAATAAGATTTTACCGGATTTAATTGGGGTGGAACAGGTCGGCTTTATGAAAGGTAGATCAGCTAATGACCACTTGAGGACTTTGGCACATGTCTTCTCGGCATCCGATGAGAGTAGCTCCCCAATGGCGCTGGTCTCGTTGGACGCGGAGAAGGATTTTGATAGGGTCTATTGGAATTTACTAACCACAATGAAAAATTTTGGTTTTCCTGATGTATTGCTGAAATGGATTGGTTCCCTGTATCTAATGCCCTCAGCCAGGACCTCATGTAACGGGGTTATATCAGACCCTTTCGAACTGCATGTGGGCACCAGGCAAGGATGCCCATTGTTCCCTCTCCTCTTTAATTTATATCTCGAGCCCCTTATAAGGAGTATATTGCATAATCAGGAGGTATACGGCATTAAAATTCAGGAGAATGTGGTTAAAATAACTGCATATGCCGATGATCTTTTGGTGTATATATCGCATCCTAATGAATCTATCCCGGCCTTATTGAGAACCATACAGGAGTATAGTCAATTGGCTAACTACAAATTAAACTTAGAAAAGACAGTGGTGTACCCTCTAAATAATACAGTTTTCGAACATGAAATCACTGACTTGGGTTTAGCCTGGAGGTCTGATTTCATTAAATACTTGGGTCTCACTTTGGACAGGAGCACGACATGGATACGTCGGCTAAATCTGGACTCCTTGGTACATACAATTGATTTAGATCTGAAAAGATTGGCACAGCTTCCAATTTCCTTATGGGGGAGGATAACTTTAATTAAAATGAATGTGTTTCCCTGGTTGTTCTACAGTGGCGTGAAAAAGTATTTGCCCCCTTCCTGATTTTCTCTATTATTGCATATTTGTCACACTGGATGTTTTCAGGTCTTTAGAGAAAATGTGATATTAGATAAAGGGAACCTGAGTGAACAAATAACACTTGTTTTTTTTTTTAATTTCACTTATTTAATGAAAAAAAGTTAACCAACACCAACTGGCACTGTGTGAAAAAGTAATTGCCCCCTTACACTTAATAACTGGTTATGCCACATTTAGCTGCAATGACTGCAACCAAACACTTCCTATAATTCAATATCAGTCTTTCACATCGCTGTGGAGGAATTTTAACCCACTCTTCCTCGCAGAACTGCTTTAATTCAGTAACATTTGGTAGGTTTTCGAGCATGAACTGCTCGTTTCAGGTCCTGCCACAGCATCTCTATTGGGTTTAAGTCTGGACTTTGACTAGGCCACTCAAAACTTTAATTTTACTTCTTTTAGCCATTCTGATGTGGACTTGCTTTTGTGTTTTGGATCATTGTCTTGCTGCATGACCAACTCCTTCAGCTTCAGCTGACGGAAGGATGACTGGACATTCTCCTTAAGAATTTTCTGGTACAGAGCAGAATTCATGGTTCCTTTAATTATGGCAAGTCATCCAGGTCCTTAGCAGCAAAGCATCCCACACCATCACTACCACCACCATGTTTGACTGTTGGTATGGTGTTCTTACTGTGGAATCTGTGTTTGCTTTACGAGACATTATGGGATCCATGTTGTCCAAAAGTTCCACTTGGACTCATCTGTCCATAGAACATTTTCCCAAAGGCTTGTGGATCATCCAGGTGCTTCTGGCAAATGAGAGATGAGCATTTATGTTCTTCTTGGTTAGCAGTGGTTTCCCTTGCTACTCCCACATGAAGCTCATTTTTGCCCAGTCTCTTTCTGATTGTGGAGTCATGAACACTGACCTTAGCTGAGGCAAGGTAGCCTGCAGTTCCTTGGATATTGTTATAGGATCCTTTGAGACTTCTTGGATGATTTTACACTGCGCCTTGGAGTAATTTTGGCAGGCCGCCCACTCCTGGGAAGGTTCACTACTGTTCCAAGTGTTCTCCATTTGGAGATTATGGCTCTCACTGTGGTTCGATGGAGTCCCAGAGCCTTAGAAATAGCTTTGTAACCCTTTCAGACTGATGAGGGGCAACAAATTTTTTCCTGATCTTTTCAGGACTTCTTTGATCATGGCATAATGTGCTTGTTGAATCTTTGTGCTGCAGCGTGACTCTGATGGTAGGGCCAAAATAAGTGAGGTTTATATTGAGCAGGGCTGGCTGTAATCAAGCCTGGCTGTGTTCAATCAGCTGACTCTAATTATCCCTTTAATTGGGTTGATTTAACTAGGGCACAACTTTTTACACAGTGCCAGTTGGTGTTGGTTAACTTTTTCATTAAATAAATGAAATAAGTAAAAAAAAAGTGTATTTGTTCCTCAGGTTCCCTTTATCTAATATTATATTTTGTCTAAAGACCTGAAAACATCCAGTGTGACAAATATGCAATAATAGAGAAAATCAGGAAGGGGGCAAATACTTTTTCACGCCACTGTATCCCCTCAATATGTTAAACATCTGGCTCCCACTTTCATGGTTTAAAAAAATCCATGGGCTCATTGCCAATTTTGTATGGGGCTATAAAAAAGCTAGGATGGCCTATCACAAATTAGCTGCTCCTAAGCCATTGGGTGGGCTAAGACTCCCGCACTTTGGTCTGTACTTTTGGGCGGGTCATGTCAATAAATATCTTAGATGGGCGCAGGTCTCTGACCTTTCGACTCAAGCTTCGCATATACCTTTATGGTTACAAATTGAACTATCCCTCGTTAGGAAACATGGTTTTGCACCAGAGGCCTTGTTATATCTTAACCCTAAACTCCTACCGGTTGCTCTCAGGAAATCTCCGATAGGGATTTCGGTCAGGGCCCACTCACAGCTATGTGGTTACCTAAAATATAATCACTTCAGAGACCCGTCACAACCCATAAAAGGTAACCTGCGATTTCTAATGGAGGGTAAGCCCCTCAACGTCGCTTGACTTGCACAACTGGGAGAGTGTCAATTAAAAGATTTAATCTCATCGGATGGACATGTGCTTTCCTCATTGAGGTTTGAAAAATTTAAATTGCCAACTGTAATCTTTAAGGTTTACCAACTCCGCCACCTCTTAGTTAATAGGATGGGTGCCACGCCAATTCCGACTCCGAAAGTAGAATTTCGGGGGACTTTGAGTCCTTTGGTGGGCCTACCACATGCTGTCTCTAATTTATACAGTAATCTGTTCAATTGGGCCTATTCTCAGAACTTGGCACCGAGTTCTTATTGGGCCTCTGTTTTTCCCGAAGAGGAGCTCAACTGGACAGCACTGTGGCACAGCTGTCATAAATTTATCCTCCAAGACCGGCTGAGACTGATGCAATTTAAAATACTTCATAACATTTATTATTCACCCCAGAAGTTGGCGAGTTTAAGAATGGTTTCAGTCTCATCCTGTACAAGATGTCATCAAGGGGAAGGGGACCTGTTGCATATTTTTTGGAATTGTCCAAAGATAGTACCACTCTGGACAGCCATCAAAAGTAAGGTGGACCCGTTATTAGGTCTAGGGGACCTTTTCACACCCGAAATATGCCTGTTAGGAGACGTAGCTCATATCCCAGTCAGGAACAGGAAGTTCCATATATCCCTAATCTCGGCATCCCTTAAAAAGGTGGTCCTCAAACACTGGAAGGACTCCTTGGAAATTAGTTATACTGAATGGTTACAGGAGTTACTCACCAACCTCGGAGTTGAAAGGATGATAGCTATTCTTCAGAATAAACTTCCTAGGTTCAATAAGATTTGGGGCCCCCTTCATACCGCTTACTCTCTATAGAATAGGATTTGCCCCTCTTGGGGAAATGTTGTATTACCAGGTGTCTTGTGCTGGGGAGAGTGGGGGGAGGGGAAGGGGAGGAAGAGGGACTGGGTTTTTGGGGTTAGGCAGAGGATGGATCCATCTGTTGTCTGAGATATGTATGTATATCTAAGCTGTATGTGTATGTTTCTCTTGGATGCATTCTCTGTATTTAATATCCTCAATAAAATCTTAATGGAATAAAAAAAAGGATGCAGGCTCCAGTTGCTGTCTGGAGGTGGTGGTGGCCCGCGGGGCTGGGGGGGCCTGACCCTGCCGTCTTGCCACTGGAGAGGACGGACGACCACCTCTTGCGGTCAGATGTTGAGGGAGACCAGTAGCTGCGCAGGCTGGTCTCGCAGCGATGCCCCATGACCGACATGATCTCCCTGCTCAACAGTCCGGCCTGGGACAGCATGATCACCGCCGTGCTCCTGATTCTGTGGTTGGTGTAGCGCATGGAGAGCTGAGCGTCATCAGAGATTTGTGGCATGAGGGCACCGAGGTAGTTCTTGCCCATTGGTTGGCGGCTGTACCAGCAGTCATGCTCTCTGGGACCCAGCTGGTCCACTCTCTGCTGGTGCAGGTACAGGGCAGGAGCATTGTGTGGGCACCGCTGAATGTACTCGCGAAACATTCCCACTACACAGTCTCTGCTGCCAGGGCTGCCGTACAGTATGCCCCTCAGACTCTGCTGTGTGGAGTCTCCCAGCTGCCCATGGTTCTTGGTCTGCTCATTGAAGGACAGCGCCATGAACTCGTTGCCCTCCTCATCTACCTGGATGGTGAAGGAGTCCTGGCGCAGCTCTCTCTACCCCTCCAAGCAAGACCCAGCTGTACTTCAAACCACAGCTTGCGCACCAGGCCATATGGGGTCTCAGGGCTCAGCCTGTCGCAGCTGTGGATTTTTGCTAGGTCGCTGGCAGTGATGCTGGGGTGGTGGCTAGCTGTGTCCTGCCCTGCATGCTGGTAGTCCTTCAGGACAGCGACGAACACATTGTTTGCCACCACAAACTCACTGTCCGTGATGATGTTGAGGACTCTTTTTTGTTTGGTGGGCCAGTCAGGTAGCGTTGCAGCCCTGCACGTAGTCCAACGAAGCTTAGGCTGTATTGCCCCCTCTGCTCCGTGCGGACTGAGGCATAAAATTGGTGTAGCAGGGCTGCCAACTGAGCTGGGGAGACAGTCTTGAGGTCCACCTGCAGAGCTGTGCCTCTGAGCCAGTCTGAAAATATGTTGGAGGCCCACGCTGTGATTTTGTGGGTGTTGGCCTCCACCCGTCAGCTCTCCAGCCCATCCAGCTCCTCCTCGCTGACAGTGGCATGGCATCTCTGCAATGTGCTGCATGGCCCCCTGGTACTGGTGCTTGCCACACCAAGCGCACTGCAGCTGCTGCTGGCTGCAGCACTAGCACCATCTGCTCTGTGCCAGGGTGCCTGTATGTCTCTGTGGTGCTCACGGGGGTCTCTGCCCATGGACACACTGCTGTCCTGCTGACACCCTGCTGCCTCACTGCTGCTGCATGTGCCAGAGTGCTCCATCCCATGTCCTAGGGCTCTGGTGAGTGGCCAGCGCTGCCTACAGGTCCCCTCCACAGCTCAGGCGTGCACAGCTGCCCTGTCTGGTGACCCCAGGTCTGCTGCAGGGAACAGGACAGCTGTCTTTGGGGGCCACAGGGGACTCGGCTTCCACAGCAGCGCATCCACCCAGGGTCTGGGGTCCACTGTCTTGCTGCCAACGCCTTTGGGGACTTGTGTGATTGTGCTGGCAGGTGCCGTTGTGATGCGCTCTGTGGGGCCGGCGCCAAACTCCTCCTCGACCCGTCGACGGATGCCTCAGACTCCGCACAGGGAGAATGTTGCAATACAGTGTTCCATCGTTCTGCTGTTGCTGTCTGCCCGCGGTGTGCACGTCTGGATGTGCTCAGTTGCTACACACTTCTTGCTACTGTTCCGACCACCAGAACACTGCACACCTCTCTTCGGTCACCCACTGGTGACGCCGCACTTTGTTGGGGGCGAGCAGCGGGGGGCTGCGGCTCTCGAGCACCGCGGGTGGCCTCAGGGGGTGGTGACGGAGCAGGCGGCTCCCCTCTACTGCTGCGGTGGCGACAGGTGGTACTAACCGAGCAGATGTTAACTGTTGGTTAATTCCTGATCAGTTTGTGTCACCTGTGCCACTTCGGCCAATGCGGCTGCTGCACTTCACTGCTCTCTGGTAAGCTGTGTTACAAGGGACCATAAATATATCACTAAATTGGAAAAAACAGCGATATGAGTACTTAGAAGAGCCATTGGTTTTCTTAAAACAACTCCTGCTCATTTTGTTAGAGCTGAACTGAGTCTGTCCAATTGAATTGCTTTAGCTGAGTCCTGTATAGTTAATTTTTGGATTAGGCTTAATCTTTTATCAGATCAACGTTATGCAAAAAAATGTTTACTTGAAAAAGTGCAATGGGATTCTGGACTGCAAGAAATCTAAATGGTTGTCCTTGGTTAAAAACATATTGAAATCAGTTGGTTTTCTGTATTTGTTTGATTCAACAGTTCAACTAATTTGTATCTCTAAGAGTTATGGTTCATGCCTTAAACATTGGGTTATGGAGAAATACAGGGTTTATGATTTACAGTATATACAGGATTCAAAATTTGAAGTTTGGTATGCTCAAAATGATTATCATTATTTTTGTTATTATTTAGAATACTTAGAGTATCCTGAAATGCATCACACTTGTGCAAGATTCCTGTCCAATGTTCTTGTGTGTAGGTTCAATAAAAACTACGATCAGGAGTGCGCTTACTGTTTTTGTGGTAGCAATGAGAGGGACGACTTAGAACAGATAGTTTTGTAATGTCAGTGGTATAGGGCTGCCAGACAGAGATGGCTGGGCCCTATTCTTGTCTCTTTTATAGACTGTCCAAATAAAGGACGCTTTTTGTTACAGAGGATGGTTATATCATTAGAAATACTGCTCTCTTTTTACGTAATATACAGAAAATTAGGAAATGGATAATATGTACCATTCAAGGTTAATTTTCCCACATAAATGCTCCTAGAACTATCTGCTGTTTTGCACAAAACACATGTGATGATAAATGTAAAATGTATTGTCTATTTAGATAATATTAAGTACACTTTGTGTTACAGAGGATGGTTGTACTATTAGAAATATTGTTCTCTCTTTATGTAATATACAGAAAACCAGGAAATGGATAATTTGTACCATTTAGGGTAACATCTCCTGCTTAAATGCTGCTAGAATTACTTGTTTTGCACAAAATATATGTGATTACAAATGTAAAATGTATTGTCTATTTTATGTATTATTTGAATCTACTGTTTTTTAATGATCTTTTTTTATGATTCAACAAATAAAATGCATACTACTACTAGTACACTCCAGTGAGAGAGCGCTTCAGTACATTCATTTGCATAAAGCCAGCTGGCAAGCAGCTGAGTGGCTTTATGTACATCACTGCCTTAATGATATTATTATAAAATGGGCAAAGGATTTTAAGCAATCTGATTGGTTGTTAGCTGTGCAATAGATGTGTCTAATGCACAGCTAAAACTAGAACCCCCAGTTAGAATACACAGGTCCATTTTATAAGTGCAATAAGCCACTCGGGGGATATTCATTAGACAGTTCTAATGCACGGCTAGGGAACTGGACGCACTCAGCCTGTGGCCTTGTGCCTCACTACGTCCCCCTAGCCGTGCATTAGAACTGTCTAATGCACACCCCATCGTGTCTTATTGCTTACTTACTAACATCATTAGTGCAGTAACTGAAAACAAGCAGCAGTTCAAATCAAAGCCACCAGAAATTGCCTTCAGAAATAAAATTACTGCACCTGCTCTAGCTGCGAACGATAAAACAGGCCTCGGGCTCTGTCTCATCATGGCTGTCATTTATCTGTCAGTCAAATAGAGGGGGGACTTCTATGTAGTTTTTGCTGTACAAATTGGCTAGAGGAGAACCTGCAGGGTATTTTATTTGGAAGTCAGTCTAGCCTGTAGTAAAAAAAAAAAAAGTCAATAGGGACATTTCTTGGGTCTTTAAGCCTATCATGTTCAGCCATTTTAATGACACTTAATGAACCAATAGACATAAATGTCCCCCCTATATTTGACTGACAGATAAATGACAGCCACGATGAGACAGAGCCCAAGGCTTGTTTTATCATTCACAGCCACTATGTTTGCACCATGAAAATCTATAACATCCAATCAACGTTTTTCTCGATATGCCCGATTGCATTTTTTGGGTCTTTAAGCCTGTCACATTCAGCCATTTTAATGACACTTAATTTACCAATAGACCTATTATTTTGGCCGGTTTGTGGCGTGATCTGGCCCTAAACTTTGTTGACATTAACCTGAACCATTCGCACATCGGTTTCTTTACAGGCGGATGTATGAAGCAGTAATGGGAGGATAACATGAAGCTTATGTTGGAAACGGAAACGTGGGGAGGTGGGTTTTGTGGTGTTAACCATTTTATTTTTGGTGTCACCGAGTCTTTAGTGGCTGCTGATGTTCAAACCTGGTCATGAGAGGAAAGAGGTAGGCAGGCAATGCTTGGTTTTTCACCTGGATTCTAGGGGGATGTTGGCAGGAGTGGCACAGTGCTCTCAGACTGACTTGATATTTTCCCTGCAATTCCAGGGAAGCTTTCCTGTAGATTGCATTATTTCTTATGGAAGCCAAATTGCTACTGCTGTAGATGCTGGTGATGGTTCACAATAATGGAGAAAGGAAGGAAGGAAACTAACACAATACACCCCTGCCACATCAACGTGCAAGGAAACATTCAGCATTGACAGATGCTTGTTTCTGTTTCCTCTTTATCCATTCCTTAGACTTGAGTTAGGATTGGAGGAGAGGGTGAGAGCACCTCATATGTGCCCACATGAAACTGTAGGAGGGAAGTGATTAGTCAGTTAATAATCAGGCTATAGTACACTACTGAGCACAGTGAATTTGTTGCACATAGGGCAGCTTTGGACCCATGAGCAGAGTCTGATTTATTTATTTGTTTATTTGTTACTGCAGCCAGCTTGCTTCACCTTTCCATGCTGTCCGTCACTGATCCTGCCCAGTCCCAGCCCATCACACACCAACAACCCCCAACCTGCCCCTAACAGTCACAGGATATGGATGTATTGCCGAGTGTGGAAGTTGGGACTTGCAGACTGATGCCAAAGTGCTATTTTGTTCATGGTCTTGATTTTGAAGGCGTTAGGCTAGGCTAGCATGGTGGTGTTAGCGTTCATGAGGCAAGCGGTGGCTGATGCGAAATGGATGGAACAGGTGAGGGTCCAGACTTGGAAGTCAGTGCATAGTGACACAGATCCGGATTCAGCTGCCCACCAAACCCAGAACTTCTATACATGGCCAGTCAAATCATTGAAGTAAGCTCCGAGCAAGCAATGATAACCAATAACTTCACTCCCCTAGACAGCTCAGGGGGATCATCAGAATCAGCCAGTACAGGTCCACTACTACACAAAAAAAATCTGATAAAAAAAGCTAAAAAAAAAAAAAAAACTTGTTTCTTTACTTCAGAAGTTCATCATTTTAGTATGTACTACTGTGCAGCTAGCTGTCTTAATTTATTTTCTGCTGGCTGGTGCTGACTGCTTAGTGCTTCAATAAAATTTCATTAAAAAAAAACTTGTCTAGGCCATGGGCTAACTCCGTAAGCAATAGCCCACGACAGGGTATGTGGTTACTGAGGATTAATCAACATCCTGGGTATGTTGTGAGGCACAAGGCCGCGGGCCAAGTGTCCTCACAGTGCCCGGGGTGTTGATTATTCTCCAATAACCGCACACCCTGGAGTGTGTTATTCCGCTTATAACATGGGCTAAATATGTAGTGAAATCAGTAAACAATAGAATTGTTACATGCAAAAAACAAAGGGACTTTATAATGTGGCCTTCCAGCACATTAGGACGTTGTGCCACAAACCATTCTGTGTCCTGCCACTGGAAAACATAGCGCCGTTAATTGCATCACAAGTTTTTAATAATGCTGACATGCAGTTCCGGTTGCTGTGTAGGGATTTCATCTCAGAGGCACAACACAGCATCCCCCGCTCAAAACAAGTTAATGACAGCAGTGTACTTAATGACAACACTGTCTGACAAGCATACTGATATAGTAATGTTATTAGTTTGTACCTTCTGTTGTGTGCCAGCAAATGCATGGACCCAGTACAGCTGCAGGCAGCAGCGTATGTGAATGTACAGTGTGCAAAACTGTAAAATATTCCCCGAACTGTTTGCGCAGTGCTAACACGTTTGCACGGGTTTGGCGCAGGGCTAAACTGTCAGCCCGGTGCAAACACGTTTGCCTGACGCTAAACTTTGCCATATTCAAAAGTGACATGCAAATGAGCCTACTTAGGTAGTCTGTGGGCAAACATCCAGATTAGCATCTCATTATGCCCTGATTTGCATGCAGTTTGCGCCGGGCTGTCTGTTTAGCCCTGCGCTAAACCCGCGCAACCATGTTAGCGCTGCACAAACAGCTTGGGGAATATTATACAGTTTTGAACACTACTTCCACATGCGCTGCTGCCTGCAGCTGTACTGGGACAACACAGCATAGGCACAGATGGTGGTGGTGCTGCATGCAACTGTCACACTGTAGGTCATGCTACAGTGCACAGCAGAAACTACAGTAGCAAGGGGGCCAGTAGTGTGTGGATACAGCAATGCCTATGGTGTGTAGGACAGTGATGATGACTGCACTATACACAGTGAGATGTCCAACCTGCAGGTGTTTACTGACAGTGGACATTACTGTTACGCTGTTGTGTGACCCACAGATGCTGCACCTCTGGCATGGGATGCTCACAGTGACATACACATGTCAGGCTTTGTGGCTGTGGCAGTTGTACAGCTGTGCGGTATGTCGCCAGGGGGGCATATATTATCTGAAAGGCACACTGGTGTTGGGGTATTCCCAATAGTGGCCCATGTTCACTGCATGATGTGTCCCAGCCTTGTCGCCACACCTGGTCTGTGGCACAGCCTGGCCACCCATACACTCTCCCTTCAACATCCTCCATGCCCACAGTGCTGCATGTGTGTGCTGGCATCTGTTGGTGTCCACAGAAGTGTGGTCCGCAGGTGTGTGCTCTATGGCCACACTGCCGTGCTGTCCACTGGCAGCAGGGTCACCACTTACTGTCTGGCATGGCTGGGACTGGTGGCAGATGATGGCATCATTGTGATGCCATCAGTTAGCAGCATGCTTCCTCTATGTTTGGCTTTGTCTGTGTGTCATATTTATTTGTTAGGGTCGCACAAAACCCGCATAAACACCGCACAAAGCCATAGTGGTGTGCAAAGCTGATTGCCCAGGGTTAAGACAAGCTTTTCCTGGGCAGTAATGTGCACCACGCTAAGTGTTGCACTAAGTTGCGCAAAACCACTTTGCGTGGTGCTAGTCGCTGAATATAGCATTGCGCCTGTATTCATGTCAGTTTGCCCCTTGCATATATTATGATTTTGCCCGATGCCAATGCAGTTTGCCCGCGCTATTTGGCCTTTTGAATATAGCAGACCCGTGCTAATCCCGTGCTAACGGTTTTTGGCCGGTGCAAAGTTTTGAATATCCGGCCCTAGTAATGCACAAATATTCCCATTCCTAATCTTGTCTCATGCACGCTGTAAGTAAGAGGAGATGGACCATCACTTTGGCATGGTCAGTTGCTCGTTTTTATTTGGGGGAGATGTTCTACTTTGTTTGTGTCACTAATGGGGGCTTTTTCACTTCTCTTTCATTTGTTGCTGATGGTACACTGTCACAGTGTGAATGTTTTGCTACGAGTGACAGGTGTCCATTGGGTGGGTGGGTGGTTACTTCCCTCGCTAAGTTAAGAAGCAACATGGCTTCTTCACATTTCTTTTCACAGTGCTCTTAAATAAGAGCTGTCCACTGCATTGACGAGAACGTCCACAACTTTTCACCACATCCACTTTGTGTTGAAATATTAGGAATTAATCAATGGTCAGATGATTAAGACTAGTCAATCACTTCACTGAACTACTGATGCCCATGTTATAAGTTGTATTATTTGTTTATACTGGTAGTTAGAGCCATCATGCCAAGGAAGCATGAGGCAAGGTCAGGGCATGTTATACTATTTATGATCCACTCTGAAACATTCCAAAATACGATAAAACAAAGAAAATCCTGCTCTTTCCTTTTGGTTACCCTGTTCTCAGTTAATAGGAAAAAAAACCAGCCCCCTCCCCCCCAATTTTTGCCCTTTTTTTTTGAGAAATCCAAGTCTCTTCTGCTCTTGGATGCTATGGTTAATACCTGTGTATATTAAATCATTTTAATCATGTGCATTATTTTAAAGAAACTGCTTTCTCTGTGACAGCTAGGGATGTCTAGTTCAAGAAGTCCACCCCAGGCTTTTCTTATATCTCTGGCTACGTATGTCTCTGTCTTCAGATGGTAGTAGTGGTGGTGGGTGGTGGGTGGGGGAAGGTCATGCCATTCATTAGATGATGGGGTTGGAGAAGGAAATTGCATCAGATAATAGGGTAAAGTTGTTGTTGAGGTGATTGTATTGGATTAGATGATGGGGTAAGGTTGTTGGGGTGATTGTATTGCATCAGATGATGTGGTAAGGTTGTTGTTGAGGTGATTGTATCGGATCAGATTATGGGTTAAGGTTGTTGGAGTGATTGTATTGGATCAGATGCTGGAGTACAGTTGTTGGGGTGATTGTATTGGATCAGATGATAGGGCAAGGTTGTTGGGGTGATTGTACTGGATCAGATGATGAGGTAAGGTTGTTGGGGTGATTGTATTGGATCAGATGATAGGGCAAGGTTGTTGTTGAGGTGATTGTATTGGATCAGATGATGGGGTAAGGTTGTTGTTGGGGTGATTGTATTGCATCAGATGATGGGATAAGGTTGTTGGGGTGATTGTGTTGCATCGGGTGATGGGATAAGGTTGTTGGGGTGATTGTATTGCATTGCATCAGATGATGGGGTAAGGTTGTTGTTGGGGTGATTGGGTTGGAGGTTGGGTGTGTAATCAGCTGGCTGGCTCCTAGTACAGAAAAGTAGCTTTACTTTTCATTAAAATATGTCAAAAACAGTCCATTTTGGCTAACTGTTGACTGATGCTTTTAGCAGTGGGGGACTGAGGAGACCATCTGTGGCTGGTGGGATGGGGGCACATGGGTGATGTCAGGGTGGGTGTAAGGTGCACGGGGGGCAGTGGCTGGGGAGGGGTTGTTAAAATTTTGCCAGGTGGCACTGAGGGTTGAGGCGCTGGACACCACACCTTGCAGTATGCCGGCGACCCGGGTTTGGGAATGGACCTGGGCCACCGGGGGTCGTCGGGGAGTTAGGATTGAGCGTCCCCACAGATGCTCTCCTCCTCTGGGTTGGGCAGATTCCAGGGCAGCAATGCCTACATGCATTCCCGCCTGTGGAAGCACGGGCAGTAAGGCGTAAACAGCTTTCTACACAGGAGTCAGGGGTGGGGAGGGTGCTGTGGATGCATGAAGTGGCACCCTCAGGGGGATGGGACTGGGAGAAAACCAAAGGCAGAAAAACCCCAGGTCCCGACCAGAATGAAGCTGGGTCCACGCTACGTCGGGACCCAGCCGAAGAGACCCAAGGAATGGATTCCTTGGGGGCAGAGACCGGGGGGAAAGTATATAAAATAAATAAATAAATAAATTGCCGGCAAATCACTGCTGTTGTTATTAGTGCTTCTTAATATCCTTTCCTATAAGGTTTGCTTCCTTCCTGATTGGGATTTCTGCAGCCAGAAGAAATGATTAACTTTAAGCCCCTCCACATAAAGGAGCCTTATCCTACAATGCATAAAGACTAGGTAGTTTTTGTATGGTACCGTGTTTCATTCCCAGTGTTCCTACTGCTTTTCATGTGATCCAAGAGCTGCGCCTTAATTTTGTCCAAAACCTGTGAATTCAAAGGAGAAGGAATTGCATAAACTTGATTATGCACTGGACAGGAAAAATCTGGGAAGCTGATTGGTCGACAGCATTCCAGACCCATACTTATATTCCCTAATGACAGAATGGATAAAAACAAGACCTCTAACCAGATGCTACTTTTACTTAAAACAATATTCCTGAGCCCTCTCAAAACCCTTCCACTCAGAAACTGAGCAGTTTCCTTGCAGCAACAGAATTAAAAAAAAATAATAAATAAAATAACTGCTATGTAACCCCTAGATGGCGCTATCCCAGGGGCTACTACCCCTTCCTGATTTGCCACTAACAGGTTGAGGGGCCTGGATCCAATGGCGGATGCCTCCACCCAGAGGTCAGGGTTTGCAAAAATGTTCTTAATGTCTTTGTAAAAATAGCTCTGCATGAGTTTAGGATTTTGGTTGGCCCCACTATAGATGTCGTTTCCCAATGCAGAGATTCTTCTGGCCCCTGTAGTTTTGCAGAGAGCACTTGTCATAAAGAAATTAATTCAAAATGTCTTGAATAGTATTTAAACAATTATTACACATCCTGGGGCATTCACAGCAGTTATTTATTATTTTTTTAATTATGTTGCAATAAGGAAAGAGGCCACAAATTACCAGAAATTTCAGTAAAAGCTGACAGATGACCAAAACTTTTAGTAAAAGCTGACAACTTAAAACATTAACAAAAAAAACCTAGATTCCAATACTTACTGATGTTACACTAAACTGACTGCTTCTAATGTGTTATTTATGAAATCTTTATTCTGATCAGTTAAAAGTCACGTCAGTTACCTGAATAATTACTCTAACATTGGACTATTTTATGCACTAATGTTCTTCCACAGTTTGAAAGCAGTAAAAAAAAAAAATTGTTAGACCTGTGTTTGTGTCTTTGTTTACTTTACTGTGGGGGTGCAGTGCATAATCGCAATAACACACTCCAGGGCATGCTTTATCATAGGATATCGGCACTTCTCAAGTGCGTAAGGCACTCCAAGGCATGCTGATATACTGGGGTAAAACACGCCCTGTTGTTTGTTTTTTGCTTAATTATACAATGGCAAAAAAGAATGCTGGGCTCTGATTAGGCAGCCTGGGGCTGCCCCCCCCCGCCCCCGATGTTATTCAGCATAACATCATGGATCTAGTCCCAGCACACATATGACCGCATTAAATGTTAAATGAATGACTCCACAAGCCATGATTGGCTTCACCGTCCTTCATCCACAGCTGTTAGTAGTCAAACTGAAAAATAATATAAATCCCTTGATCCCACAGCACACAAACAGCTAACTGTCATAGATTTCCTGAAATCTCTTTTCTTTTATACCCCCCCTCAAAAAAAAAAAGAGAAGTGAAAGCAGTCCCTGAAACCATCTTTCCAATTGGCTTCACAGCACTGTCCTCCAGCAGTAGCACTGTTACCTTGGCCAAGACCATATCACTGTGTTTTCTTTTTAATTGAAGCAAATGTTATGAGTAAAACTAAAAGCCAACCGATCGGCTTTACAAAGCACTTCCTCCCAGTCCTACACCCCACCCCAAAAAAAGCAGAATCTGTGAATACCATTGGCTTTATCACAGTCCCTCACACTCCCCGATGACAAGATGGAAAAACAGTAAGCACGTGTCTAACACAGCACTTCATTAACTTACACGATTGCCATTTTCTTCTTCAGTGAGGTCTCCTGCTAAAAACCTCTGCAGAGAAACACATACAAACACCAGATTGAGGCATGGGGAAAGGAGAGAGCAGACCTCCAACACTGGCAAATATAAGAATGGTGGTGGGGGTGCAGGGGTGAGAGCAGGGGGTGGGGATGAAGTCACACTTGTAAGTGGTGCCAGCCTGAACAGCAAGGGATGGCAAACACAGAGAGACAGAAACGAAAGCCAGAAATTAAAAACTGAAAGGGGAAGAAGAGGTTGGTTCAACAGTACATCAAGGGAATATCAGCAAGAACAATAAGACACAGGTTGATGCTTGGACTCAGCAGTACAGAGTCACAGTTACAATGCTACAGCTCCACCTACTGGCCAAAACAATAAATCAGCAGTGTTTTTTAGAAAGTAAACCTACTCATTGAAAAAAACAGCAAAAAATCTAATTTTAAAAGTACTTTTTTCATCTTTTTCACTTTTTGTGGCTGTGAAGGCAGAGCCTGCAGCCATTTTGTGAGAGCTCAGAAAAACGAGCTACCGTATTAGGCCCTGGAACGCTTCCATTTTGGAGTTTCAAAATGATCCTTCTGAAACTGCAAAATGGTTAGTACCAGTCTGCTATGGCCACACTATTTCGCTGCTGCTCTGGCACTTCCATATTCGGTGATGCACTGCGTATGCACACCTGTCACGCATGCACAGTTTTGTCACACTGCGCATGTGCACGTCACACATGCATAGTTTTGTGGGGCACGCCATCTTGGGAATGGCATATGCTATTTAAAAGAACTATGCATGTGTGACTACAGTGCATGCATAGTTCTGTTGGCACCGACATCTTGCGTGTGGCATTCACACGCATTTGGCGGCAGTTTCCACGGCAGCGGTGCTCCTACAAGCTTGACGCAGCTGTATCTGCTCTGGCTAGAGTTTGTTTAAACTTACAAGCCATAGTATAATAGGAATAATGCTCTCCAGAGTGTGTGTCATGCTGGGATAACGTCACATGTCCAGTGTTGGATGTACTCAGCCTGCGGCCTTGTGCCAACCACCCGAGGCATGACGTTATCCCAACACAACACACACCCTGTTGTGCATTATTACTTAATTTACATATAGCAATAAAAAGATGTTTGAAGAGAATGGAGGAGTTCAGGAAGTTAAGGTTTTTTTTGTACTCCAGCGCAGCAAAGAAAAATCAGAAAGCATATAAGGCCACCTTAGCTAGGTGAGTCAGATCATGCATCATGAAGGAGTACAAGGCAGAAAAGAAAAAGGCCCCAGCCTTAATAAAAGGGCATTCTGTTAGGGCACCTCCGGCTTTCGGGGCAGAAGAGACAGCGGCATCTCTCCCGGAGCTGTGCAAGGTGGCAATGTGGTCCTCCAGTCACACTTTTACAAAGCAAGAAGATTTGATATTCAGCGCTCAGCTAATGCAGCCTTCAGTCATGCAGTTTTGCAGGTGATTAATAAATGATAAATCTATTACTTGCCATTATGGACCATTTTATATATATATGTGTGTGTGTGTGTGTTGTTTGTGTGTGTGTGTGTGTGTGTGTGTGTGTGTGTGTGTGTGTATAAATATAGAATAAAGTATGGGGTGGTGTGTGTAATAAGAAATTTACACACACCCGAGGGGTTAGATGTTACTTAAACCCTGAGCCAAGCTCGAGGAGTTTGTGCAAGCATCTAACCCCAAGGGTGTGTGTAAACTTCAAGTTTACACATATACCACCCCATATTTTATTTTATGTAATTGCTGGGTCTCCCCTTTTTGGCTAAAGCAATTATATAAAATAGCAGCAGTTATGGTGCGGCCACACTCCACTTCAGTTTTAGTTCGGTCAACATTTTTTCGTTTTTGGAGGTTTCACATGTTTTTTTTTTTTAATATTTAGTTATGCCTCTATGTGTAGAAAATAACACTTTTTTTAATGTAACTCACCACTGTGTTTCTTTGGCGGGTGGGTTGCCAGCGAGAAGGAAGCGGCGAGTCAGGAGGGGAAACACTGCACAGGTGCAGAGGGAGGAGAACCATGCGCATGTTTGCCATTATAAACGCTCCTTTATAATGGCAAATTTTGCCACAGTCTCCGTATAGCAAATAGGGGAGACCCAGTTACTACATATATTATATATATATTCTTTGCAAAAAAAAACCTACATAAATGCATCAGTCACAGTTGATATCAAACCATAAAAGGAGGGGAAATCGACGTTAGGGTTCCCAACCCTAACACCCCTACTCCCCACCCTGCACACACCAACGGGCAGCGGGGTGTTTTGGGGTTGTCCTCCATAACACTCACCCCATTGCCTAAGTAAATAAGCTGAGATGGGTGCAATGTAGGAGAATGGGGTGAGCGTTAGGGCTGACGACCCCAAGGCACACCCCTGACACCAGTTTGTGTGTGCAGTGTGGGGGTTGGGTGTTAGGGTTGGAAACCCTAACGTCATATTTCCCTTCTTTTTATGGTTTGATATCAACCCTAACTGATGCATTGATGTAGTTTTTTTGCAAAGAATTTCCTCACTTTTTGAGGTAGTGCGATCATAGCCTTATTGCACTCTCATCTATCTATAGTTTTTGCAATAGAGTAATCGTATCCTAATTTGCCTGTGGGAGCGCAGTGCCCTTCAGGCCCTGTGCTCCCATTCCTCCATAGATGCGTATATGTATGTCACTGTGGAAGGGCCCTGTGCTTTCATTTATGGGACAACAGTGACCAAATCGTCAGCATAGTCATGTTATTACCCCATATCGTACCTGGTACAGAAAATGTTGGAATCCCCACCAAAATGTAATTCTGCACAACTACAACACCATTCCATGTCACAGGTGCAAAAATACATTTTGGACAGGATTTGGAAAATGACAGCTGTGACATACATGAGGTGGGGTAAAAGAGAATCTATGTTGAAAATTTAGAGGTCAGAATATTTAAAATGTCCAAAGTTACGAGCATGCACCATGAGGTAGTAGATGAATGGTCATAGCACACCATTTTACATATTTTGACCCCAAATTTTCTAATATGGCCTTTTTATGACCTCACCTCATGAATAATATAACTCATCACACAAATCCCGCCCCAAAAGGTGAAATCACCAAGTGACCATGAAATCACCTTTTGATTGGGAGTTGCATAATGGCAGTAATATTGTTCATGAGGTGAGATCCCCAAAAGGCTATGTTGAAAATTTGGGCTCAAACTGTCAAAAAAACGGCTGAGTTATGAATAAAAGTTGAAACTCCCATTGAAATACATTGAACCGCATTTACCTTAGTTTCTCATACTGCAGTTGCCGGTTCCAGCAGCAAGACATGTCTTTGATCAGAGAGTGGATCTCGAACCTAGGACCTGTTCAGGCGAATTACAGTTTGTGGGGGTGTACTGGGGGTGTGAGGTGGTGGGAGTGGTTCAGATCAGTGAGGGACAGTTTCATGAAAAAAAAAAACACCAAGGAGAGTTTTCTGTTTTTTTTTTCAGGTACTGGGGCACCATTGGCGGGTAGGGTGTACCACAAGAAACCAGGGAATATTATGGCAGAAGGGGGAGAGTGATTGACGGGTTGGGGGTGCCATTAGACACCAGGGAAAAATTAATTATCAGGGTGAAAATCAGCGGGTTGGGGATGCCGCTAGACACCTGGGAAACAAATAAGACTGAAGATGGGGATCGGAGGGTGGGGGGTGCCACTAGACACCATGGAAACAAAAGAAGACAGGGGATGTGGATTGGAGGGTGCGGGGTGCCACTAGTGCCTATTTTTAACATATGCAACGTCTGTATGTTGAATGATATGCCCTGTGAAGTCTGCGAGAGTTTCCTTTTAGCATGTTATAGCATTCTCTGCCTTTTTTTTTTAATATTTTGCCAACTGATTATTTATGCAATCAAAACACAGCTGATACTTGAGCAGAATATACAACAAGGTGATACAGTGGATATTCTACTGGGTGCGCTTTTGCATTTTTAGCTTTAGTTACTCAATTATGGGGATCACCATAAATATACCTAATAAACTAGATGTAAGAGAGTCATATGTTGTCAATGGCATGTTCAAGATATAAAAAATCAAGTTTCAAAATTTCCTACCAGCTTACTCTTAAGCACAACTGAAGATGGCCTTTGTTCTTATTAGCATTTCATTTGTTTTACGTGCATATGATGTCTGGACTCTGCAGGAACTTCGTTTAAGCTTTTTGCATTTTCTTTAAGTCATAACAACTGAATTCTGCTAGACCTTTGTGATTTTAGCATCTAGTTGTATTTTTTTTTATTTAAAGTGTAGACAGCTGAGTTCTGCAAGTCTCCTTTCACAAAAAAAGATCCTTTTTCGTGACTTGATACAAAAAATGATTATTTTTTTTGTATCACATGGTCATGAAAAAAGATTTCTAATAGCAAAAAAAATATTTCTAGGGCATGTCTGCCACTGTGAAGTGCAGGTTACACCTGGGGGAGGGGGGCTGAGCACACAAACAGATATGTTTGTGTTTCTCAATGATGCCAGTTTAATAGCTTTTAATTTTTGATGGGGGGATGGAAACAAGATGGCAGAAAATGAAAAGGAATATTCTAATACAAAGCATGATTCCTTTCTCATTTCATACAGCTATCTTTAAGTGCTTACTGAGCATGGTCAGAAATCATTTTTTCTCATTTTTAAAAATGCGGTAACTTACAAATGGCTTTGTTTTTCACTAGACTAGCAAAAGGCACATCTGTGTGCCAGTCCCTTTCTGCCCTGAAAATTTCAGACCAAACCATCTGGGCTATAGGCAAGTTCAAAGAAAAATCTCAGCAAAGTCAATGACCAAAAAAAGGTTTTTTTTCACCTCTCCTGAATTCATAAACTGCATGTTTGACTGGAACGTAACTTGACACATCCAGAGACCTACCCTGGGCAATGGTGCATGCAAATTTCCATGCAAATCCATTGAACGGTTGCAAAGTTATTAAAGTGCAAAATTTCGAGTTTAACATTGAAGTGCCTACTCAGCCCTAACTATAGGGTGTAACCACACCCTGAAGATATATATAAATATATACACACTATATATATATATATATATATATATATATATATATATATATATATATATGTGTGTGTGTGTGTGTGTGTGTGTATATATACATGTGTGTGTGTGTGTGTATGTGTATATATATATAATTATTAGAGGCAAAAAACTCCGTTTAATGCATCAGTTAGGGTTGTTCCACAGCGACAAAAGTGAGAAAATTCGATGTTGGGTTGAAACCCCCTTTGCACCCTCAGCCCACCCCACCAACTGGAATCGGGGTGCGCATTGGGGTCATCGGCCTAAGTGTCACCCATCACATGTGGAAAGAAGCTGAGGAATAGGGAATGGGGTGACAGTTAGGACTGATGACCCCAATGCACACCCTGATTCCAGTTGGGGTGGGCTGGAGGGGTGCAAAGGGGGTTCAACCCTAACATCGAATTTCCTCGCTTTTGTCACTGTGGAACAGCCCTAACTGATGCATTAAACGGAGTTTTTTGCCTCTAATTTCCCTTCTTTTTGAGAATGATAATGAGAAATAGTGAATGTAATGCAGCAGCGGGAGTGCGGGGGTGAAGTCTTGTCGCATTGTAACATTGTGCCCACAAATGCAAATCGTAATGCGCATGGTGACGCAAAGCAAAACAGAAAGAGGAACAATACTGTAGACAGAAATGTTAAAAACAACGGAAACGCAACCGCAAATGAAAATGCAAAGGGTAACGCACATAGTGGCGTAAACGTGAACGGTAAGTGAAACGGGTATGGAACCGCAAGCAGAAACAGTAATGGTAAGAGTAATGTAAGCGCACAGGCTGGTTTTCCCCAAAAGCTGTATAGAGAAAGACAGTGAGTAGAAAGAATGTATGCAAAATAATGACTCTCGGAACACAAAAATCAGTAGTTGTAATAGTAAATTGCTTATATTTCAGTAACCGTATGACATAGAAAACAAATTCAAAAGTCATATGTATTATCACTTTCCTGGCTAGTTTTATACGTAGCCCCTATAATTTTTTGACAAAAACTCCGTATCTCGCACTGTTTTCGAGATACGGGCCCTCAAAGACGTGGCGAACGCCGTAATGTTATCCTATGGGAAAAAAACAGAAGTACAGACTGCCATAACTTTTGAACAGTTTAATATTTTTTCATTAAATCTTTGAAAGGCACATCGGGGACCCCGGCTGCACATTCTCTGAAGATTTCGGGCCAGTCGTGCAAACCGTGCGACCTGTAGGCGCGACCGTAGAATTCCAGAAAGCGAACGATCACAAGAGATCACGCTTAATAACTCCCGAGCTGTGATCCGACCGAACAAAACTTGGCAGATTCCAAGGCATATGGGTCTTGATCGTGTATTCCAAATTTCAGGCAAATCCGACAAACGGTTGCAAAGTTATTAAGGTGCAAACTTTTGGGTTTAACATGTAAATGGCTCCTCAACCCTAACTATGGTAGCACTACCGTGCTACCATAATATAACAATATTCTCCTCCTCCCCATTTTTTATGCTTCTTCTTAGACCACATATGTATTAAATATTCCTGATTGACAATGTGGAGCAATACAAAAAACTGAAATTCCTTCATACTTACTATAATTTCCTTTCCTGTTAGCTGCAACATTCTGGAGGTCAGGGGTAAGGGGCAACAGACTTCCTGGAAAACATAAACTGAACTTACAAACTTAAATGGGCAGACTGGGTGGGCCATAGGCCCTTATCTGCCGACACTGTCTATGTATCTATGTATGTATCTATGTAACATTGTCAGTGGGGCCACACCCTGCAGCCCTCAGCTCCACTGGTGAACACTGTCCAACAATATAAGGCCCTTTTACACAACATGATCTGCACCATTGCACTGGTGTGGATCAGGTTGTGTAAACAACTTGCAGAGCATTGTAGAGCGCTCCATTGTGGCAAAGAGCAATCAATGTTTTGGTGGGAAGCTGTACTAGTGCTCCTCCTGAACTGGTGCAGCCCCACGATATTCCACGCCATTGCTTCTTTCTCGGGTACAACCACCTGTTATCATGTCCACCTTATACCTTCCAAAAAAAGGCATGAGAAGAGGCAACAGTATCTCTAATTTCTAATGAACTGTTCATTTCCCGCAAGACTTGCAAATAAAATATTTATATAAATTCCAAAATAAACAGAAACTGTCAGAGCAGTCCGTTGTCAGATTTTATAACAAATTTGCGTAGTAAATGACAACAATTTGAACAGTAGAGGCAGATTAGTTCCTCCTTGTAATTCTTCTCCCTTAATGTGCACTAATATCTAGCCATTCTCTTAAATGATAAATTATTATGCACATCCCAAACCATCAGCTGTTCATACCGCAATAATTTGCATATGCTGCATGCTTTCTGCTCCACCAGAAATCCAGAACAAAATGCAGAAAGTTCAGTCTGACATGCAGACTGACCTTACAGTGGTGCACAACGCTTGTTGTGTAAACAGTGATCAACACTGATGTGGGTGGAGCGACGGTTGTGCTACACAGATGGCAGGGCAACAGAAGGGTGAGTGTAAACGCACCTATAGTTACCAAGAACTGTAGTATGAGTTTTATGGTAGTCTGGGTTTACATTTGTGTCTGAAAATAGAAGTACATTAATTCATCAGTAATAAAGTTTATTGGTGTGACTGGTTAACATCTCAGATTTTAGTGGGGGCCTGTATGGCTAACCCCAGCTGTTGTTGGGGTCAAGTGCTAGTGATTCAGTTATATCACTTGTTTTGTATGCTACAATTTCAAACAAATCCTGGGCAATGTATGTCCTCTAGAGCAGACCGAGACCCAGTACGTGAAAGCCAATGTAAATGCTCTTGGACAAAACAGAAACACTGGGAGGACTCCGATCAGATAAAAGCCCATCCAGAATCCCTCAGCATTGGAAAGTAGACTCAGTCAGCAAATAAATAAATAATTTCAGTAGGTTTGTTACAATAGTCTGCATGAAATCAGTGCTTTCGCTACGCCAACATTTCAAGCAAGGCTCTTTTTTTGGGCTAGCACTATGTAAAAAATAATATTAAGTCATATTTAATTTTGCTGTCAGAGACTAATATTTGTTCATATACTGGCAGCTTGTTGAGAATACTCTCACATTACTAGTTTCCTCATCAACACCTGTATGGGCTATAAATCATCTATGATACTGTCATTTCATTTCCTATGATCAGATAAATGTTCCTTTATATATCAGAGATGATCATTGCAACACCTTTATTTTTATTTTAATGTAATTGTAATTTTGGACCAGGAAAGGAACACTAAGCTATTATAGCTTTGTTTCCAGATGTGTCCGGGGGGGGGGTTTGCATGGACTTGTTGTACTGATAAGAGGAATATTGGCCATGACACCAGGGAAACTCCTCTGCACTGCTTTGATTAGTGCCATGATATCTTTTACCTCCACCTGGATATTGACTAAAGATGAGCAGAAAGCACCTCAGTTTAACATCTCATCTGAAGGATGGCACCTCTCCAGTGCAACATCCCCCTCATACTATACTACAGTACCAGTTACAGGTAGTAACTCCAAGTGCCAGGTGTGGGCTTAGAACCCACATCCTTCCAAACATTTGGGCCCCAGAGGAGAGCATGCTGCCTACTGAGCCACTGTCACTGCTAATGCCTTGCTCTGGTTATTCAATAAAATACTTTACATTATGAATTTCAGATTCATTTATGACTTATAAAGTTTTCTGCATACAAATAAATATGCACAGTACCTGAAATGCTGTAACCATTTGTTTAGTAGGAATAGCTTTACAAGTACTGTTCTCACCTCTTCCTCTAGTCTATAAAAAATAAAATTAAAGACCATATCCACTATCTGTGCTGTTACTGTCCACTACTATAGATTCATATGAATGTCTTGCCGTCTTGTGTGCGTATACAAAAAACACAAAACTAGCAGCCATAAACCTACATACATTGATAACAAAATCTTTTACTTTATCACAGTTCATTTGAGTGCCTGCTTGATACTTCTGCAATCACTTACAAGTAGCTTACTGCCTGCAGAACACAAAGGGGAGCAAGAAGCCAACAGTAAATCCCTTTACTCTTGTGATCAAACCAAAAGACACTGTTAGTGTTTCAGAGTTTTAATGAGCAACTCACCCCTCTCTGTGGCAGCAGGGCTAGAAAGGCCTGTCTGTCAATTAGTCCAAGCACCAAGCTGCCACTCTGACTGGCCTTATATACACAGAGCACACAAAGGCAGCACTCCAGTAGATAACAATGTAAGTAGAAACTTACAAAATTAAGCCATCCAAGTGAAAAACTGATCCGAATCCCACAGCACTAACCCCATGGCTTCAAGTTCTTTGCATCACGTGTAACATTGTCACCTGTTGGAGTGCTGCCTTTGTGTGCTCTGTGGTTCTCCATTTTTGTGGCTTCAGCACCCGCTCGTCTTGAGAGTGTGGGTTTGTTGTGTTTTCTCTGGCCTTATATGCAGTAGACCTGGGAATGTGAGGCCCAGGCATTCAACAGTGAAACATTTCTGCCTGGTTATGGTAGGATCTCATATTATCTACTGTGTCAGGAAATGTGTGATTGTGGTATATGGCGTTTTGAAAAGGATTCACCCTGGTTCATGAACAGTGAAGGTTTTATATTTTGTCAGTGTGTGGCACAAATGTGCACTGGCTAACTGACTTGATTGGAATGTTTATGTATATAGGATTCTACTGCTGCTGAGGCAGTCCAAAAACTTAGGTTTTAGCAATTATCCCTTGTAGGGGTTCACATTACCCACATGTACAGTATTAAATATTCCTCATTGACAACGTTGGAGTTAATAGAAAAGAAAATTATGGCAAAGATGAAGGAATTTCTCCTTTTGCCCCAAGGTATGGCCATGGGGTTGGTAGGTTAAAACAGGTCCGTTAGCTTGCCGGTGGGCTGAGTAGAGATATTCATGGGTCATGAGTTATTTTCTAGGCTGTCATGGTTTGATTTGTTCTGAAAAAAAATGAATACTTTTACATTTTAGGTATGATGAGTAGAGATGACAGAATTTCCTGAAGTTAGACCATGCAAACTTCAAACCAGGCAAAGTTTGCCACCGTTTGAATGGTTCATAGTTTGCAAGGTCAAACACAAACCTCACAGACACAGACTTTCCCATGTAACTGGGGCTAAGCCATTAGTTTTCCCTGTCCTACTCCCTTCCTTTGCCTCCCACAAAATAAAAAAAATTATATGGTGCAGTTCACCGATATACAGTATTTGCACATCAGAAATGCACAGATTTCCTGAAAAGAAATAACACAAAACATAAACAGACCAAAGCTCTTCTTAACTTCTGGTAATTTTATTACAGCATATGGTTGGGACTTACTATGCACAGAATTCAGACAGGTCAAAAATGTTATAGTGTATGCTAGAACCTTGTTCTAGGTAGAAATCGATACCTAGAACAATGTTGTTGTGATGCAGTAGCTATGTCATTTTCGTCATTGTGCTGCACTAGATACATAGCTACTGCAGCACAACAACTTGGAATGTCTTCGCACATGCATGTATCGTAAACCTCCACCTTTCATTAAGCAGCCGCAGCGATGAGAGCTGGACACTGAAGACAGCAATGCTAAAAAAAACCCACCACAAAAGTAAGGACTCGGCAGTGAATTTACAGTTAAAAAAAGACTAGATTTTCTTGTGACTATGGGTCATACAATATAAAAGACAATGTGTGGGCCACTATCCACAACAAGCATGAGTAGCCATCTCAAGGTTGCTGTGGTGACCAAAACCTCTCGAGCTTCACTATCGAGGTTTAAATGGTCGCCATGGCAACCTCTCAATAGCGACACAAGGTTGCTGTGGATAGTGGACCATACATTATCCTCTATATTGTGCACCTTCTAAAAGCCTTATTGTGCACATTCTAAAATTATTTTGCATGTTCTAGAAACCTTATTGTGCACATTCCATTGTTAACTGCACCTGCTATTCCCTCACGTTCACCCCTGCTGTCTTGTTTTGCTCGGTGTACCTTATTGTACCCACAGAAAATCATAATGGCAGTGCTTTAAAAAAATGTAGGTGCAGTTCACCCAAAACCAGTGTGGGAACAAGACGATTTCATCCTCCAACAAGAAAATAAGAGGATAGCACCAAAAACAGCCTTAGACATGAAGCTGGTAATCTCTTTCCTTCTTGACAAAAGTGAAACAAGAGACATTTCAATAATACATGTAAAAGAGCTATTGAGAGGTTTTACACTGGATAGACTATTTTTTAAAACAAACTATAACAAATAAAATATGGGCGACCATACACAACTTGCCTTGTGTTTCCATCTTAGGGTTCAGATAGCAGCATGGCCCTCTTGAGCTTCGTTCTCTTAACTCAACCCCTTGATGGAAACACAAGCTCGTTGTGTGTGGTCGCCAATACATTATTCCTTTTGTTTTGTGCAAATTGATACACAACAAGTGTCCAGATGCTGTGCTGCAGATGAATGCAATAACAACATCTGTATGGCATCCAAACGTTCACAGTTTTTTGTAAATGAATGACCTTCAAGTTGAATCATCAAGATCTCCTTTCTTATTGTGAAACATCAGCTCATGCATGGGTGCGCGTTTCTGTTATGTTCATGTTCTGTCTTGCAGTCATACCCATAGATTGAGAGATCATGTGGATGTAACGATGAGTTTATCTATGTGCAGAAAAATGTTAACATTTGGAGGTTATATGTGCGATGCTGGTATAGCTTTTTTCTGCAGAACAACTTCTGATACTTACAGTTTTATAAATTTGCACAAAGCAGAAAATTGACCAGAAGGTAAGAAGAGTCTTGGACTAGGTTTTGTTATATTTCTTTTCAAGGAATCTGTGCACTCTGGTGTGCAAATGTATCGGTGCATTGCAGCATCTTCTTGCTAACGCCCCTTATATTGTGCACTCGCTGACAGAGATTTAGAATTGTTAATGTTATAATGTGGAGGAGCAGAGTACATTTCTCTCTAAACGTTACACAAGGTTGTCAGCTCCAGGAGCTGAGTCTGGAGCCAGCACCACCGTTTATATCACCTCCACTAGCCTGACCCCCACATCCCAAAATCAAGTTTATTTTAAGAATTGCACCCCCTTCACTAACCCCACATCTATGATTTGGTATTGGGGGGGATCAATAACCAAACCAAACTAACTCAGTCATCCTGCTCACTCTAGCTTTTTCATCTTTGAAAAATAAAAACATGCCAGCTCCCTGGCACTGAGCCAGAAGACAGCAGTGGTGTAAACTTAGCCCCCAACCCACCTCCAAGACCTACAAAGTACCTTTATTCGGAAGTTGTGACCCCATTCCTGACTTCTAATCCAGGATTCAGGGGGGGCAGTGTCAGTGAGTTCTAATTAACTGAGTACCCCCCCAAGTGCACCTACTGCATTTTATCCATTATAGATTACTGACTGGAGCAAGCAGGTGTGTGGTTGAGAGGAAAGGGGTGGAGCAGCCATATCTTTGATGATGATGATGATAGGCAGATGATTGGTCAAGCTGCATAGCATCCTCAAAGATGTTGCTGCTCAAATCCCTTCCTCAGGGATCACACCCCTGCTTGCCCCAGTCAGTGTAGTATTATAAATTAATTAGAGCTGGTGCATGGGGGGGCAGGGTGCTGAGTTAGCCAGGAATCTTGGACACTGGCCCCCAAAAAAACTCTGGCTCGGTGGTGAAGTATGCCAGTGTCTCAGTATGGATACTTGAGAGGTCTTGTGGGTTTTAGGGAAGGGGTAATTGACTTTACACCTTTGCCAACTCCTTATTCAGTGCCAGAGAGCTGGCAAGATTTCATATTTTTTTAAGATGCATTGGGAGGGAGGGAGTAAAATAGAGTTAGCCTGGTTTGGTTTTTATTGTCCCCTGACTCGAATCATGGATTGTGGGTCAGTGAGGAGGGGACATATGTTACACAAACTTGTTTAGAGGTGGGGGGGCTAAAGAGGGGTAAGAAAGACAGTGTTGACTCCTGGCTCAGTGCCATGAGCCTGCAACTTACATTTCCTTGTGTGTAAGAGAACGACAAAGGGGTGGAGATCTCTTTAAAACCTTTGCCAGTTCAGCTAGTTCACACCAGCTAAACCAGTCAAACAAAAAGTTTAAATTCAGTCCCAGAAGTCTGCAGGAGTCCTTAAGAATCGAACACCTGAAGTTCGAGTTGTTCAAACCTGAGGTGGAAATGAACTTGAAGCTGTAATAATCCACAAGTCTTGCTATATCTTTCTGAATCTCAGAGTTACATTCCATGTACAGTGTGAAATGCTGTTGAAGTGCTTTACTCATTTATATGGCCATATATTAGCCAAGCTGTCAGTTTAATATGTGTGTGCTGAGGAGAGGCAAGAAGATATGTTTTTCATGCATCAACAGACTTGACACTGACTGTTTTGACTCTGCGTGTTTTACTGCAGTACACTATCACCTTTATACCCCAAAGTACTCCAGAAATTCAAGGCAGTCTGTGAACTGCATTTGCTTTGCTTCATCTTACTCTTTGGTGCCTATTAAAATTGTCCAGTCCTAACGTAGAAAAAAAAACAGAAAAGGGTCAGGTGAGGTGATCAGCCTTCACAAATAGCAGATCTTTTGTTTCTACCATTCTTTTTATTCATATTTATGTATGTCTCTCAGTATTACAATTATTCTGTCATATGTATGTGGGAGTCTTATCTGGTAATTATAAAGAGTTTAAAAAAGCTATAATTAGCCAATAAAGCATGGCAGAGTGTGCGTTATTGTGTAATAATGCCATATCTCAATAAGTGTGATATAAGGCAAAGCTGAATACCTTACGCTCCCCAAAAATGCTATTACCACACAAGTACACACACACACACACACACACGCCCTGCAGTACCTTATTGTGACTGTAAAATGTTTTGTTTTATTTTTAGCTTTAAAACTGAGAAATGAGGTACAGGAAGCTAAGTATTTCTTACCTGTATTGTTGTGCTGGACTGCCACATGGTCATGTGCTCACATTCGACTAATGACATCTTGGCTTTTCGTACCCATTTAATAATGCACACTGTCTACGTTACAAGATTTGAAGAGCAGATGGCAGTCATTTCAGTGCTGCAGTCCTCATACTGGTTGGTGAGATTGTTTTCTTTTCCAGACCAAACTCAGACTGCTTTGAACAAAAAAAAAAGATTTATTTATTTATTGATTCTGACTACACGTACCTTTGAGCTGAGAGCTCTTTTACAAAGGTTCCATGTCAGAGAGTAATGGAAACAAATCCAAACAAAAAGTTAAAACTAGGACAGAGCAGAAATTACAGTAGGAGGGAATTACAACATTTTGAATTACAATAGGAAGGAGCTACATCATTTAGATTACATGTTGTACAAGAAGATACAGTATAAATATTGAGGTAAAACCACTGAGAGCAATACACAGTCCTCTAGGAGTACAAAAGGCAAATAAGTTTCAATATGTACAAGATACTTGGCATGAAGTCTGTGGGTAGGATAGGTCAGCCAAAGGAGGCATCCTTAAGTGAAGGGGGGTAAGGAAGGTCGTGGGGCGAGAAAGTGACAAGTGGGTTGGGAAACAGAGGAGGAAGGAAGGCAGGTTCTTGGCAGTAGAGATAGACAGGGTGATAATGGCAAGGATTCAAGTGCAAAGATAAAGTTTAGAGTAGTGAACAGTCAGAGGTGTCCTAAGTTGGGCAGTCACAGGTACAGGGTGCTGAGAGGTGCTGCCGAAGCTTACATTTAAAAGGCCCAAGCTTAGACTGAACAAGTACATCACAACCAAGAGAGTTGAGCCAAGTGAGGGTATGGTACTTGAAAGATCTCTGCCCTTGGTAAGTGCAACAGAAAGGGACCTTATAAGGCTTACTGTAGGTACCTGTGGTCTGGCGAGGGTTCATTGCAAAGCTTAGGAGATTCTGGACCTCCAGTGGGGTGAGCACTAATGCTGCTTTTTTGGTTAACAGGCAGGTCTGATACTGAAACCTACATTTCAGGTGTAGCCAACTCATTTGTGCATATAAATCCCATGTATGCATATACTTATGGGCCCCAGGGATTAGCCTGCAGGCTTTATTCAATGCCGTGGCTGCCCTCCTCAGCGAGGGGTCATATGCAGCCCCTTAATAGGATTTGACGTTTTGTCCTTTATCAAAGCAAGTACATAATTGCTGGTCCCTGCATATGTGCTTTTAAGGCAAAATGCACTGATATTGCGCTCTTCACAATGAAATACACAGAAGGCTTCAGGGACACTGAGCTACAGCCATGAAGTACATAGAGTCTGTAGAGACACAGACATCTAGATCTCAAATCTGCCAGCAACATAAATAACCAATTAACAGTTAAAAGCATGCATAAATAAAAGGGTCTTTAAAAGTCTCTTAAAAACTGAAAAGGGTGGGGGCCTAGTTGAATCCCGAGAACACATGGGAGTTAGAGAAATATGTCAAACGTGGGTGGCTGCTTAAGACAGGTTCATTATAAAACATTTGTTTCTTTTTCTGTGCTTATATAAATAATACAGAAGCCTAGATCCTTCATCCTTTGAGCACTTGGGACAACGAATGGAAGGAAAAGCCAGTAGAGGAGCAAAATACTGTACTTAACCTCAGTGTTCAACACTTTTCGCTCGCACTTTAATGAGTATGAATCAGTTCAGAAAGCATTAAAAAATAAAAATTAATGACAGCTCATAGGCGGCTAATAAAGCCTTAGGGTCAAAGATGAATGGTGTGAGGGGCCACTGAACGGTATCTTTCACATTTGTGAACTTCTAGTTCTTGCTGGCCCTGGCACGTGGCATATGCTGTTGGAACTGGCAGGCTTTATACAATCAAACAGGTTCAGACAGTTCCCTAGTATGTATAAAAATTATGTCCCAGATACGTAGGATTTTCTTTTACCAATACATATAAAATAATAGCCACTTCTTGTGGTTCTCACTTCTACTAAGATTACACAGAGATTCTAAAACTACAACAGTAAATCCACAATTCTAACACAGTCATTAACCCTGTGGAGAAGAAACAGGAGGGATTATGTATGTGGGTGTTATCACCAAGGAAACTCTGATTCAACAAATTATGATTTGTGTAGACTACTGATGCAGTTTGAAATAATTGTGTGGTTGTCAGTAGCTTAGCCTGGCCCTAATACACCATGTTGTTTTCTTGGGGGGGGATATAAAAGCATTTGGTGGGAACAGCACAGGAGTTAATTAGAGCTTCTTGATATCCCTCCAAAGAAGGGGGCTGCCATCCCAGTGGTGCTGTCTCTGCAACTTGCTGGTGGGGCTAGACAGACTCTGGGGTGACATAGGTCCTCTGCTGGGTCTTGTCCCCAGTTTGGCCCATTTGTCAGGGATAGGGAGAGAACACCAGAAGTCTGGTGGATTGCCTGTTTGGGAGGTTTCCTTCTCAAGTGCTTTGTCTGTATGGTATACCATCGATCCTGGTTCAGAATCCTGTGACCCTGAAGATCGGATGCTCCAGTCAGATCTAGGGGCTTAGCAGCATTAAGGAACATGCTATCCCTTAGCCCAAGAGTCCAGGTTCTGAAAATAAATAAGACATGCTGAGATTACTATTGGAAATTGTGAGTTGGTATCCATCAGAGCCTGTGTATGCCCCCATCATCATTTGCCTCTTTAGTACTGTAGGCTGCAGGAGCATGCCTTTTATTCAGGAGGCAGCTACTGAGGTGGTGAGTGTGGTTGGCAAGGACATATGAAATATGGCTGGCAAGTGAGATGAGTTTTGCACTGAACTCAAAATTCCAGTTACTGCTGTCTCTATTTTCCAAGCAGGAAAGTGAAACATTATGACCCTGAAACTCAGGCCAGAGGTAGGGATCAGATTAGCTCTCTTTGTGTGAGATACTCGAGTTTGCTCAGAGACTCTGGATTTTGGCAGTTAAGCTGCCATGTGTAGTTCAGATATGTAGTTTGGATTCAAAGATCTTACTTTGAGAGTCAGCTCTTGCAGCAGGTAACACAGTTAGGACTGTAGCCAGCAGGTGACAGGACCCCAAGGCAAACTTCTAGCCAGTAGTCTATCACGAGGACCACCTGACATCCCACCCCCCAGTGTCATGCATGGTATAAAGGGTGGATGGTCCGCAATGTGCCCTAGTTCTTTTCCCGCTGTCAACTCGCACTCATCTGCTCCAGAGCTTGCCTCTCGCTAGTCCAACCACCATTTTCAACCAACTTAAAGTTTATTATTTTTTCATCAAAAGTTCTGCTTCTAGCGACCCATTTGTATGTTTTCTTCCCCAACGTCCTGTTCTAGGCATATTAACACGTGTGCCTGTGGGGAAGTAGATCCTGTCCAAAGATGGCCATTTGGCCTCTCTGCTGTGCCTGGGCCCAGATCACGACTCCCAGAATTGCCCGCACTATCAGAAATTCAAGAGCCAGATGCGGATCCATCGCCAGAAGACCCTGTAGGCCTTTCTCACAGAACAACAGTTGGCCACCATGCAGCGGGACTCCTCTTCTGAGAGTGAATCTTCCCACCATTCTCACAAAAATTTGTCAGGGAAACATAAAGATAAGAGGAGAGAGAAGGAGAGTTCCCATTCGCATTCCAAATCTTCTGGCTCCTACTCTTCCTCCAGGGGTAGATCTGACTCCGTCACCCAAGACACCAGACTTACTGTGGTCAAGGCCCTGGCCATGGTCCGTGCTATAGGCAACAAGGACAGAGACTCTGGGTCTTCGGGCCTCTCTCTCTCTCTCTCCAGCTGATAAAAATCAGGCATTTGGCCCCCCGACAGACGCTCTTCTGATGCAGGTAAGAGACACCAGTCAGGTCTTTCTTGGTCAGTCTCTGTATGCAGCTTGACTCCTGGGACAGGCAGAAGGCATCAGGTCATCCATCTGGGAGATCTTCCTTCCTTCCTCCCACCCAGGCACTCTAAGAAACCAGCAGAGAAGCCCTCCAAACTGCCATCAGACAAACGTCCATCTGAAAAATATCCGCACTCTAAGTCTTTGTTGGACTGACTACGCTTCAAAAATTACTCGTACGCCAGCACCACCGGCAGGAGACCCGTCTCCTCTGGTATCTCCCCTGCCACCGATTGACAACAGGTCCAATGATATCCATGTGGAGGACGATCAGGCGTCGGTCCCCCAAAAGAAACAGACTTCCAACAACAGTTCAGCTAACACCAACCCGTCGTCACCGTGGTTAAGTCCTCCGATGACAGACTGCATGGCACCTGACGCACTGGCATTGGTGAAAGCATAGGGACTGAACCAACGCCAGACCTAGTGTTAGGTTCAGATCCTAAGCTGAACATGTCACAGGTCAAGGATCTCTTCAGCCATTGGTGGCAGACTATCCATTCAGATATTCTACCCCCCCCAAGGCCACAGCCAGATGCAACGTCTGCACCAGACATGACTAAAATTCCAGATAATGGGGCACCTGCAGAGGTCCTTCCCCCAACTCCAGATGCAGCCAAAGTCCCCTCATCACCTCTAGATGAGGGCCATGGCAATGAGCCTCCTCCTCAAGAAACACCTAAAGGAAAAGCCTCCTGTAAGAGACGTCACAGGTCTTGGTCACAGTCATGGAGCCCGAGCCTTTCAAGCTTTCCTGACGGGCACGGACATAGGAAGAGATGATGCAGGCCACACTCCCCTTCCTCCTCAGACTAATATTGGCCCTTGGACTCTTCCTATTCAGACTCATCCATCGGCAACCTATCTCCTCTAGACCCAGAAGATGCACCAAAATACCCTACTGATGACCCCCCTTTCATGGAGGTCATGAGGCACATCCAAGCTAATATGAGTTGGGATACAGAGGACCTAGACCTGGAGAGAATGTGCCTGACAAAATACCTCCACCAGAAAGATCCAAAGCCGGTGGTGATCTCATCCCTGGTGGACACCTTCACCAATGTCACGCAGGTGGCTTGGAAGCACCCACATACTTCCACCGCAGTCCCTAAGAAGGTTGATCGCCTTTATAGGACCCCCAAAGAGCAACCTTTTCTAGCAGAGCATCCCATAGCTGATTCAGTGGTGATTGCAGCAGCCCATGATCGTTCCCAGAGGCTGAAACACTTCAGCACACAACCCCTGGATAAGGAGTCCAAATAGACTCCATGGGACGTAAGGTTTATTCCTCCGCCACCTGCAGCATTAGGAGCTTGAACTTCTTAACATACATGGTTCAGTTCCAGAACGCCCTTTGGGAACAAGGGATGGCTATTGTTCAAGAAATCCCAGACTGTCCGCAAAAGGCTGAACTCCTCAAACTTTTGCAGACCAGATCGGATGTGGACACACATCCTCCTATTCCTCTTACGATTCCACAGACACAGCAGCAAGAGCAGCAGTGACGAGAGTATGCCTGTGTCGCCACTCTTGGCTCTGGGTCTCTGGATTTGTGCATGACATTCAATCCAGCCTCCTTGATGCACCCTTCCAAGGCTCAGTCCTCTTCAGTGAGGATACAGAAAAGATTACTACTAAGTTACAAGATTTTGGAAAGGCAGCTCGGACTGTGCAGTCCATGTACCACCTGAAACAGAGACAATTTCATAGGTCTCATTTTTGTGGCTGAGGGGGACAACAGCTACAGCAACCCCCACTTTCAGCCCCAACAGCCTCAGCAGGGAGGCTACAGCCAGAGAGGCACCCATAGAGGCTGTGCAGGACACTGCCTTTCACCTGACCAAACCTACCCAAGCCACCTTCCCCCCTCCTACCACTGCCTGACTCCCGGTCGGACCCATCTCCTCCCATGAACCCAACAGGGGAGGCCACTTTTCACTCTATGCAGAAAATTAGTGGAAGGTGACCTCCGATCAGGGAGTCCAACAACTAACAAGCAATGGATACTCCATAGATTTTTCCAGCTCCCACCAGACAGGTCTCCTCCATCCTGTTACTCAATGGAACATACAGGTGTGATTCACGCAGAGATTCAAGTGCTGCTATCCAAGAACACCATAGAACCCGTTCCCCCAGCCCAGAGAGGAAAGGGTTCTACTTGCACTTCTTCCTTGTGCCGAAGAAGTCAAGCAAGTTGAGACCCATTTTGGACCTCTGCAAACTCAACCAGTTTGTAGAACTACAAGAGGTTTCAGATGGTCACCCTTCAGGGCCTGCTCCCCATGATCCATCACGGGGGCTGGCTGGCATCACTAGACATGCAAGACACCTGCTTACACATCCTTGTGGCAAAGTCTCACAGGAGGCTCCTCAGGTTCATCTTCCAGAGCAGACATTTTAAATTCAGGGCGTTGCCCTTCGGCCTTTCATTGGCACCAAGGGTTTTCACAAAATGCCTTTCAGTGGTAGCAGTAGCATTTCGAAGGATGGGTCATTACATTTTCCCATACTTGGACGACTGGCTACTGACAGCACCGTCCAAAGTACAACTACTACAAGTCATTAGGGACACCTGTCCTCTCTCTCTCTCTTTGAGGAACTAGGTATTACGATCAACACCCCAAAATCCTTTCTCAATCCATTCCAGAACCTGAACTTCATCAAGGCGCACCTTGATACTGTTTGAGGGAGGGCCTGTCTGCCACAAGACAGGGCTACCTGACTTCAGGCAATAGCTCACCATGTTTTTTCTGTCTCTGTAGTACCAGCCATAACCCTGCTATGGCTGTTAGGTCACATGGCAGCATCCATCATTACGGTCTCCCTGGCGGGACTCCACATGAGGACAATCCAGTGGACCGTAAGCATCTAATGGGACCAAAGATGGGACGACTTGGATCAACCAGTCTCCATCACCAAGCCGGTCCGTCAAGAACTCCAGTGGTGGATGTCATCCCCTTCATTGCTCAAAGGAATGCCCTTTCAAAGAGAAGTGCCACACCAGGTGTTAATGTCCGATGCCTCAGGCTCAGTTTGGGGAGCACATCTGGGCATTCACAGGCCTCAGGACTCCTGGTCCATGAACGAGGAATCTCTTCACATAAATATCTTAGAGATGAGAGCCATTCTGTATGCCCTGCAGGCCTTGAGCACTGTGCTCTGCCCAGGACACCTCCTTGTGCAAACAGACAACATGTGTGGTGTTTTATCTCAACAAACAGGGAGGCACACACTCCTACCCCCTCTGCAGGGAAGCAGTGAGGGTGTGGAACTGGACTATATCCCATCATCTCGGGATCTCCATGGTCCACGTCCCTGAAGTCCAGAATACTCTGGCCGATGCACTCAGCCGAACTCAGTCAAAAGCTCACAAATGGACTCTTCTGCAGTCTGTTGTTGATGAACTCTTCGACAGATGGGGCACTTCCTAACTGGATCTTTTTGCCTCCCCTACCAATGCAGAACTGCTCAGTTTTTATTCGCTAGATCCAGGGCCAGGTGTTTTCTGGTGAGACACATTGTCTCTCTCTTGGAAGGGGAGATTCCTCTACACCTTTGCCCTGTTTCTGCTCCTTCAGAAAATCCTTCTCAAGGTACAAGTGGAGGGGGTGACTATGATCCTGGTGGCACCATTATGGCTTCGACAGATCTGGTTCCCACTCCTGCAACAGCTGGCTGTGGAACTCCCAATTGCCTTGCCAGTGAGCACTTATCTGCTCTCCCAGGACAACGGGACCCTGCTTCACCCGAACCTTCAGTTGCTACACCTACATGCATGGCTTCTGAAGACTTAGCCAAACTCTGCTTCAGAGTCTCAGACAAGGTTGCTGACATCCTGGTGGCTGCCAGGAAACCTTCCACCAGAGTGACCTATGCCATGAAGTGGAAATGCTTTTGTCTCTGGGCTATGGCTCATCACCTAAACCCTTTGACCTGTCCAGTGAACACTCATCTTGAGTATCTGTTGTCTCTTTCAGACTCAGGCTTGGGCTATTCCTCCATCAAAGTGCACTTAGCAGCCATTTGTGCCTACCATATTCCTGTAGAGGGCATAACAGTGGCACAGATGGAGGTTACCCGTGTTTTTCTTCATGGTATCCTGCACATAAACCCCCCCCCATAAGGGACCCCGTTCCTCCTTGGGACTTGTTATTAGTTTTGGAGAAGCTGACCTTGCACCCTTGTGAACCAGTCATGGATTGTGAGCTTTGCTTCCTCTCTTGGAAAGTGTTATTTTTAGTTGCTGTTACTTCAGCTGGAAGGATTGCCAAGCTTCATGCATGATGTGTAAGAGCCGTACTTGGTATTCCACAAGCACAGGGTGGACTTGAGAACCAATCCTTAGTTCCTGCCCAAGGTGCTGTCTGAGATGACTTCAAATTGAGACATCCAACTTCCGGTATATTACCCCTAACCATTCCAATAGGGGAGGGGCTCGTCTCCATACTTTAGATGTTCACCACATTTTGCGGTTTTACTTGGCCAGAACTAAAGACAGTAGATGTTCTGACCAGTTGTTTGTTTCTTTCACTCCCAGGACTCAAGGGGCTCCTGTGACCAAACAGACCCTATTGAAGTGGTTAGTCTATTGCATTTCCCTTTGCTATTAGAAGCACAACAAGTCCCTGCCAGGCTCAGTAAGGGATCACTCCACGAGGGCTGTAACGGCCACCTTTGCTGCACTCAAAAATGTATCTGCATCTGACATTTGTGCAGCTGCTTCGTGAAACACAGTCTATACCTTTATGAAACACTACAGAATGGACATTTTCCCTTGACATAGAGTGGGATTTGGCCTTGCAGTTTTGCAGGGTCACTTCTCTTAATAGAACTTCCTTCCACTCTCCTCTCACCTTCCTCCCAAGTTTGATAGGTTTCTGTGGTAGGGGAAAAATTTAGCGGATTTATTAACACACAGCTTTCAACCAGCAAAGAGCAGTAGAAGATATCCTTGGCTACCAGACTTGCCACTTGCTAGTTTTAATTGCAGTAGATGTAAATACTGTCAAGTAATTGAAAAGACTTCCTGATTTGCCAGTCAGAATGCTACGAAAATCTTTAGTATTAGAAGCTTTATTAATTGTGATAGTTCACATGTAGTTTATTTTGCAACATGCACATGTAAAATATTCTAGTAGGTAAAACAATGAGACAGTTAAAAAATCAGAGTAGGAGAGCATATGAGGGCGATAGAAAATGTAGACCTCAGAAATGCACTTGCAGTGCATGTACAGTATTTGAAAGTGAGAACAGAAAGGAACACGATTTAGCTTCAGAGGCATAGAAAAAGCATACATAGGTAAAAGAGCGGGAAGCCTTGATGATGTATTATTATATAGAGAGGTATTATGGATTTTTCAATTAGGAGCACATTACCATCCAGGATTAAATGACAGACTGGACATCATGCCACTTTTGAACAAAAAGAAATATAGGAGATGATAGAACTTGATGTTACATATGCTACCCAATTTGAAGGACCCCATAAGTAGTCCGTCTAGATAGACACTAGAAAAAGACTTGTAGACGTGAAAATATGACTGAGACCAACTTTGTCCAGAGAAATTATACATCTACCTTTAATATTGTTTATGATGCTTGAAAGAGGATATATAGATATAAAATCACACAGGCACGTAATGGTGGATACATTTGGTAATGCTTCCTAACTAAGTAGATAGCATGTCACTATAGAACATATGAACTTAAGTGTGTAAGTATCTTACAGTTAAACCTGTCAATTATAGAATAATTTATTTAAAAGTATATACAATATAAGGAACAGTAAGATAACTTAAGAATATGTTGTAGTGAGATGTGGTTGTTTTTAAATAAGTTTAGTCACATTTCTAATGCACTGATAAGGCACTATGGCCCTTTTATACATTATTTTGTAATTTTTTACACGTCACTTTAAGTTGCAACTTGGGCATTACATCACAGGTCTTTGATTGTCTGAATATAACTTTAAAGTGCAACTGCTACTACTCACCGGTATCCCTTTGAAAAAGCCTAGCAAGCCTAAACCGGTCTGGTGTTCGGCTGCTTTCCTGATGTGGTAATAAAAATATACTGGAAAAGTAAGTGTAAGTCTTGGTGCTGGTTTTCATTTTGCTATTGTTGGTAGGTTTCTGTACTTCTTGGGAATCGGTCCTAACTATGTTACCTGCTGCAAGAGCTTACTCTCGAAGTAAGATAGTACAGTTACTAAGAGAACTGTAACAGAAGCTCTTGCATCACGTATATTTCCTGCCCATCTTCCCCCTAAGAGGTTCCCTACTGCATATGACCTACAGTACATTGACTGATACTTGCTTTGTTCTGAGAAGTATTGACCTCTGTTCCCCGGTTCGGATCACTTTACGTCTGGATGCTGGAGTCTTCAGCAAAAGAACTGGGGCACATTGCGGACCGCCCATCCTTTATACCATGTGTGATGTCAGGGGTGGGCCAACGTCGAGGGGGGCGGTCCCCGCCACAGACTGCTGGCTAGAAGTTTGCTGTGGGGTCCTGTCGCCTGCCGGCTACAGTCATAACTGTGTTACCTGCTGCAAGAGTTTCTCTTGAAGATCTACTGTTACAGTAAGTTCTTATGTAATTGTACTTTTTCTGTTCTAGATTTATGTAGAAGGAAGTGTTTTCACTGAAATAGAGACCAGTGGTAGAAAGATGCTTTGCGCTAGTGTCTTTTCCTCAAGTTCTACCACAGACAACTGACATTTGCTGCTGAAGCTGCAGCATGTGGCCCTTAACAGGAGTGGTGATCCCAGTGTCCAGTGCTAATCAAGTGCTCCACTATTGGTTCTGAACCTGGTTTACTATCTTGGAAATGCAAAGCGCTACCTCAGGGCCATCCGGCAGCCCTGGAATAAGACCTTATTACCGTAAAAGACACAGTAGTTGTGCCTATAAATATAAAATCATAATGATTTCTGTTTAAAACAAATAACATGAATTTAAAATTAAATGTTATACAGTATGTCGCAAAGCATTAGAGAAACCCCTATGTAAAAAAGGCACGTCAGAATTTTAGGAGGCACCCTAGGTTTGGATGTGTCATTTATTGTATGTAAGTAATTGTGGATCATAGAACCATAGACTTAGCAGAAAATGAATGGTAGGCCAAACTAATCTACCCCTTTTTCCTGCTTATTCCAACATCTCTGACCCTATGTGGTCACAGCTGTCCCTCCATCTCCCCTTCTCTACCCAGTGTGCCTAGCCCACGCATGCTTGAAGCTCCCCACAGTCTTTGCCCCCCCACCTCCTCTGGCAGACTGTTCCAGTTATCCAGCATCCTTTCTGTGAAGAAGTGTTTCTTCACATCACTACTAACCCCTTCCACTTAAGCTTCATTGCATGCCTCCATGTTTTAGTGCCTTCTTTTCTCTGAAATTGATTCCCCATATGCTCCCTGTTCACTCCTGTGAGTAAAAACCAAAAAGGAATGCAACAGTCTGGCTACTTGCCTGATCGTTCAACTCTTGTGGTATATAGTCCTTTTTTCAACCATGCCAATAAAAAGGTGTCTAACCCCCTTCCCCAGGGACCCTTGACCCAATACGTCAGTCTGGTACTCCTGGTGTACACCTACAACCAGACACTCGGGTAACAACTTGTGTCCCCCCCTCCAAAACACACACACCAACAAACCTTGAGAATCAGCTTTGTCTAATCTGGGTCAGGCAAAAACAGATAATGCAAATAATATATTGTAAGAGTACAGTGCCTGGGGTTGTTTAGAAATAACAGTCCTGACTGGCTAAACGGTTGAGTCGTGATCTTTAATATTTTAAGGAACTGTCGCTTTTGGCTCAGGTTACCGATATTCTCTTTTGTCCTGTCATCTACATGAATTCTTTGTAGTGCTGCTGGGTGTGGGAGTGGAGAGCAAATTTGTTCTCTGTTTTCATAGTTACCCTTTGGTGCAGTATTTGTGGGTTGTGTCAAAAAATGCATTTGCAGCCATTTTATTTGTTTAGCTTTTGTTAACCTGGTGAGTTCACTTTTCAGACACATTTATTTATTTAATTAATTTTGGTAACCGGGCAGGCCCACTGGAACCAAAGGTCCTTTTCTCAGGGGCGATCCGGAATTACATGTAGGTAGAGCAGATATCATAAGAAGAGGTACAGAAGGAGAATACAGTTGAAAGGTAAATTCTTAACAGTGACAATCAATAAACAGTTGTTATTTACAGCAGGTTACTTTCATACAGTGGAGACAAGCAGGGCTGAGCAACTTCATAGGGTAGGCTAGATTAAACGTTTGGGGAACTTGAGTACAGTACAGGGTTAGGGAACAAGTGCTAGAACTACATGCAACAACTGGCAGGTACATTGGTACTGCACATAGAGGTGTATTTTTAGACCCTTGCAAAAAGTGGCTAAGGAACCAGCTGAGTGTAGGTCGTCTGGTAGGGTATTCCAGAGTTTAGGGGCTGAATGTGCAAAGGATTTACTTCCAAGTGTAGTCCTTGTCCAGTGTACCGCAAGTAATATCTTCCCAGAAGTATGGAGTGTTCTGCAGGACCACTTGGGGACAAGGAGGCCTTCAAGGCTTGGGGGGGCCGATCCGTTTGTATGCTACATGTTAGTAGGGCCAGTTTAAGGAGGCCAACTCATTGCAGTGGTGTGTCCTAGGAGAGGACATTGCAGTGACTAGCAGCTCCAGCCTATGAGCTTCAGTTTTTCCTATGGACTGGAGGACGGGGGTGGCATTAGTAAGTTTAAGCAGTAGGATACTTTTTGCAATTGCAACTCTAGAATCAGGGGTGAGTTGTTTGTTTAGCCAAAATAGGAGACTCAGTTTCTGGTGGATAGCGTAAGCTGTTTGGTCCACCTGGACCTTTTACATGAAGTGTTGGTCAAGTATTACACCAAGGTGTTTGACCAGATCCACTACCTCAATCTTGCTTCCCACTGATGTGGTGATGGGGAGCAGGTGGCTTCTATCAGTACCAAGATGTCTGAGGCCAAACAACATAGCTTTGGTCTTTTTGACATTTAGTGCCAGACTATTTAACAGTTACCATTGTTCCAGGCATAGGTAGTCGTGGTTCAGCTTGGTGCTGAGTGCCAGGGGTTCTCCAGAGCTCTTATAGAGGATGGCATCATTCACATATAGTAAGAGCTGGCTACTCCCACAGTTGTTGCCGAGGTCATTAATGAATGCTACAAATAGGAGGGATCCTAAGATTCAGCCCTGGGGTACACCATCTAAGATAGGCAGCTGGGTAGAAGAGACACCTCGCCATCTGATGACTTGGGTTCTGTTGGATAGGTAGTGGATGAACCATGCTAATAAGTGTGCATCGAGTCCAAGGTATGTGAGCTTTTTGATCAGTAGCTGACCAAGTCAAAAGCCTTGGTTAAGTCTGTGAAGATTGCCCCAGTGGGGGTACCATTGTCCAGCTTCTGTAGTACACTAGTGGTAAAACTGATAAATGCAGTGTCAGTGCCATTGTTGTGCCTGAACCTGTGGTGCTGAGCAGAAACAGTGGTGCATTTCCAGGTAGTCCCTTGGCTGATTGTGCACTAGTCTTTCTTGCACCTTTGCTAGAATACAGAGGAGAGAGATGGGCCTGTAGTTTTCTATTGGTTTTCTGGGACCACCTTTATGGACAGGAACTACTATTGCCTCTTTCCATTTTCCTAGGATTTGCCCAGCCAGGAAAGATTTGTTGACTAACACTGTGATTGGAGATGCTGTGGCAGAGGTAGCTGCCTTCAGTAGCCTAAGCTCCGGCTTGTCAGGGCCCGCAGAGCCACTCAATTTTATTTTTCTAAACAGAGCTAGTACCTCCATCTTGGTAACTAGTCTGAGGTGAGATTTAGGGGGCAGGGGGCCAGATTCCTTAGGTCTGGAGGAGGGGTTAGGGGATGGTTGAACCCATTTTTGTATTTATCTAGGTTTGAGAAGTTTTGGTTGAAGGCATGGTGGCTGTCTGGGGATATTGAGTGTCCCACCATCATGAGTGAACAGGTCATTTGTGGAGCAGGAACCTCCCTTGATAAGGGCATTTACCTGAGTCCAAAATTTCTTGGGATCAGATAGATTGTGCTGTTGCAGGTCTCTGATGTATTGAAGTTTGGCAGCCTTAATGCACTTCTTACAGGAATTGTGGAGGTCCCTGAATCTGACCCAGTCCACCTGTTGGTCATACTTCTTATACTGACCACAAGCCTTTTCTCTCTGCACCAGTGGTTTCTTTAGATGTGGAGTTATCCACTTGTAGCATTGACCCTTGACCCCAAACTTCTTAACTGGGGTGTGTTTGTTGGCGAAAACTACTACTAATCTCTCTAATATTAAAATCATACAATGATGCATATGTATATACTCTATATTATAGGGGGGCAGTAGTGCCCTTATAGTTAGGGTTGAGTAGGCAGTTTAATGTTAACATTAATGTTAATGTTTAATTCAGAGACATTGAAAATACATAAAAATGATACGTGTTCAAAAAACAAACAGCTGAACCTAGCCAATCGGGATCTGTTTAGCTAGATTCTGGTGTTTTTTTTTTGTTTTTTTTTTAACAAATTGGCAGAAACATCTCTTCTGAATACCCAAAATCAAGGGTGCCCAGCTTTACGGGATGAGAAATTCACCCGCATTCTCTGTATGAAAACAGTGGGACTTTCCTGACATCTGCTGCTGCAAATGGAAGCGTGTTGCCGGCTGCAGTGCCAGCAGTGAGCAGGTGATCCCTTGATCACTCTTTCTCCTCTCTTATCTGTCTGTCTGTCTCTATCTATCTATCTATCTATCTATCTATCTATCTATCTATCTATCCTATGTATTTGTCTTGTTAATTATTTATTAAGTGGACCAGGGTGCCCACTCCCAGTACCCCTTCTTTCTCCATCTCCCTTCCAGGTTGCCCACCTGCCTTCCCAACATTTAAACACACTTTTTTAATATATAAGTGGACTAGGGTGCCCTCCCACGGTACTCTTTCTTTCTCCCCATCAGCTCCAGGTTGCCTGTCCCCATTCCCCTCAGTGAATGTGGCAGCACCATGGTGCCCAGGCGCTGGTGCCTCAGAAATATTAGGGTACCCAATCCTTAGTGTCAGAATAACAGCTAAAATAAAGAAAGCCATCCTTTGATTTGTTTTTCTTTGTTTTAACCTGTAAAAAAGAAAATGGTCCCTCGTCGCTCTCACCCCACCACCCAACCCACCCCAATCTCCCACTCAGCACCTATGGCCCCACACAGGTGTGGATTTACTGGGGTGGGCTGAGGGGGCTGTAGACCTCCCATTATCACCCCCTCAGTCTTTATGTGTTACAAAAACTGCAATGCATTTTTTGACATTTGGTTTTCTGTTCAGAATAGAATGGGTTAAGTGGGCAGGTAAAAGGGTCGGAGAGCACATCATGATCTGTGCTTACGGGTATTCATAACCTTTTTTCTGACCTCAGTCATTTGCGTGCCCATCCATGACTGTCCGGGATCAGCTTGTCAAAGTTTATTCACAACCTTGAAATTACACATTTTTTTTGTGTATCTGGAGTATCACTGAAAAGGCATGTCCATTAATTCAATATCGGTAATGTGCTCAGTTCATTTTGACTTGTCCTGAAGTGCAGTAGTAGGTCAAACAAGAGCCTAATCTTGCTGCCCAAAAATAAACCGGTGGTTGTGAGACATGGTCTTGAATCAGCACTGCTGTCTGCCTGGCTGGTTACATCGCATGCTATAAAATTACTGTTCACTGGTGGTTAAACTGGACATGTTTAGGTTGGGGAAATGTTACCTGAAAATCTGTGGGTGGCAAAACTGTCATATATATATATATATATATAGTAGGTGACTGGTTGAGGTTGGAGGAACGGTACAATTTTGTGTGATAAGGGAATGGAGTCCTGGTGGGTTCCTGCTGTTCACTCCCCATTGCCTGATCCCTTTTGGTTCTAAATGTATTGGTATGGTGCAATATAATGTTCACCTGGCTGGAGTTCACTTTTTTTTATTGTTGCCTGGACCCCCCCATTATGACCCTTGTATATTGGGATACTGGGGTACATCAGTATTGTCAGTTCTGATGCACCCAGTGTCACATATTCATCAGTGACCTGATTATTGCATACTGATTCATCACGTAGAAGAAAAGTGATGTTAACCAATCAGTGTTCAAATACAGTTGCGATTAAATGTGAGGCAATCATATTTAATTTTCTCTTTTAATTATTTTGTATTAAAAAAAATCAGAATCCTCAACAGCTTAAATCACATTCACTGCAGTGAGAAAACTACTGCTTAAAAATGTTGAAATTCATTGCTTGTCTTCAGTAAGAGTAAATGTAAAGTGAACTGAGTGTGTTGTCTTCCCTTGGTTGTTGCAGTGTGCCTAAACAGCAAATACTGCAGCCTTGGTGATGTTCTTCCTTGAGTCTGTTACAACTATAACTGCAGCTGATATTCAGTTGAAATTGAGAAAGTTGTGAGTTTAGTTAGTGGTGAGTGCTGAGTGATGTTCTGATGTTCTAAAGTGATATTTAAATGATTTTATTTGGTCCTCATTTTTTTATACACAGATTACCAGACTTTTAAATTGCGTTACATCCACCCAGTTGTTTTTTGTATTACAATCGGGTGGTTGTAATCTGTGCCTGTCACTCTAGCTTGCACTACAGGCAGAGTGAGCTAAAGCAGCTGCAAATTCATTCCTTCACAGAGAAATCAGTCAGTCGCAAATAACATCATGGAATTACAGTAAAAAATGTGCACAATAGTGTCATCCAGACAGAAAATAAATCGAGAGTCAGTGTTTCAGACCTGTCAAACACCAAGGCTTCCTCAAAAAGCACTAAAATAGAGACACAAACCAGAAAACACCAGGTGACCTAAAGCTTTCCTGATAGAAACAGAAGAATCAACAGACTTTGAAACCTTCCCCATGTCTTGTGTCAAAATGTCATGATCGCTTAAAAAAAATTAAGCTGTGAAGAAAAACCTTTCTAATGCCATTTACAGCACTTTTTCACTCTTTCTTTGTTATTCCAAAAGCCCAGTCTTATAAAAAATGAGGACAAGTAAATAAAATAAAGTGTGTATGTGTGTATAACCAGGATTTCACACACACCCTCAGTGTGGGATGCTTTTATAACCCCTCGAGTTTCACTATCAGAATTATTTAACCTCCTACACCTCGGGTGTGTGTCAAATTCTAGTTACACACACCCACTCACGTATTATTCTATATATATTGATAGGCATAAAAATGACAGGAGACAAAGACAAAGGGCTTGATTTTAGAAAGAGATGTGGTGGCGAAGCGTACTTGCAGCAGGGTGTTTAGCGCAAGCTGTGACTTGTGCCAAACATTGTGGCAAGAGTTATTTTAAAAGAATTGTGCCACAAATGCCTGCCGCAAGTCCAGAATGTGGGACGCAGGGAGTTAGGCCAGGTACTACGTACCACAACCACAGGTGTATCAAGAAGGAAAACAGGAGCTGCTGCTAAGGCAGGCAGGACTGAGCAACAAACACAAATAAAGCAACTCTACACCCTGGCTCCAAAATTAAAGTAATTTAAAGAAGTGCTTCCAAACAACAATTAATCCTTCTTTTGTACTTTGAGGGATCCAACCCTCTTCATCAGGGATGGAGTCAAATTCAGACATACACTTTTGAATAGTAAAAAATACATTGACATCACAATCATGTGATAAAGAAAAACAGGTGAAAGTTACTTAACATTCTAAGTTAATACACCCTTATTATGAAAAACATGTAATGTAGAAAAAAAACTTTACAACAAGATGATGATAAAAAAATGCCCATGTCAACAAATAAATTAAATATTATATAACAAAGTGTGCTGTAAAGAGTCAGAAATAAACTTTATTGAAATTGACCCAGCATGGAGACAAATAGTCTTATGTATAAGGTATACAACGTTAGCATTACCAGTAAAAGAGCTCACTATTAATTGTAGACAAGTGCATAAAAATCATGATCTTTTGTGCAGGAACAAATTTGTAGTAAACACAAGACAGTTTTCATTTTATTGTGAAATAGTTGCATGATATTGTGTGGCTCCAAAACAACAATAAATGTATGAACTCATTTGTTGCTAACTTCGGAAAAAATTCACAAGTTTAATTAAATTAAATAGATAAACAGAATAGAATGTGTTCCAGTTTTAGGGGAGCTTGGATTAAAGACATTGAGAGAGTAGTCCCTAAAATTGTTGAAGACGCAGATATAAACCCTTTAGTAGTAATTCATGCGGGTACAAATGATTTAAATAAGTTTACAATTGACAACATTAAAGACAGTTATATATCTCTGGTTAATACCCTAAGATCATTAAAAATAGAAATATGTCTTTCCGAAATTTTGCCTGTACCACGAGCCTCTCCAAAGAATGAAATTAAGATGAAAGAAATTAACGAATGGTTGAGGAAATGGGCTTTAAATAATAATATAACATGTATTACTCATTGGGAAAGATTTAATGGGGATCATAGTCTTTTTAGCTGGGATGGATTACATCTCAGTAAAAAGGGAAGTCATGTACTTGGAAAAGATCTTTTGACAGTAATTGAACAACATTTAAACTAAATATAGGGGGGCCAAATGGGAATGATATGTCACAGTCTTTATCATTAAGTGAAGAATTTACGTTTTTTATGTGTAACGCCAGAAGTCTAAATAGTGTCAAATTAACAGAATTAGTTGGGAGAATTAAACATGGACACTTAGATGTAATAACAATAACAGAGACCTGGTGGAATGAAGCTTCTCAGTGGTTTAATGCCATCCCAGGTTACAATCTATACTATAAAAATAGAAGTGATAGAAATGGTGGAGGGACATGTGTATATATAAGAGATACACTTATATCAAAAGAAATGTCTATATTCAAAGAAAATGACGTAGACATAGAAAGTTGTTGTACAGAGTTAGAATACCTAAGGAAAAAACTTATTCTAATAAATATATACCGTCCTCCCAATGCAGATATAGATTATGATTCCGCAGTATTACATTTAGTAACGGAGTATTCTGAAACTTCAGATGTTATTATCATGGGAGATTTGAACTTACCCGGTATTGATTGGTATAAATTTACAGCTTCTACTAAAACAGAACAAAATGTTTTGAGTACCTTTATAAATCTTGGTCTAGAGCAGATGGTCATGGAACCAACCGAGATAGTAATATTTTGGATTTGACCTTAACAAATATTTCTGATAGCTTTAATACTATTAAAGTAGTAGAACCTCTGGGATCTAGTGACCATAATGTAGTTATATTTTCAATTAAACAATTTAAAAATAATATTAAGAAGAATAAATATCGTTATAACTATTATAAGGGGAATTATAAGGAAATTAATGTTAGTTTGTCTAAAATAAATTGGAATTTAGAATATAAAAATAAAAATGTAGATGAATGTTGGCAGTTTCTTAAAGGAACAATACATGAATTGAAACAAATTCATATTCCTAAAATTAAAATAAATAATCATAAAGGAAAAATCCCGGTCTGGTTAACAGTAAATATACAAAAACAGATTAAAATAAAAGAGAAGGCTTATAAAAAATTAAAATTGGACCCTAGCACAGAAAAAAGGGATAATTATAAAAGAGAGCTGCATATCACTAAATCCCTAATTAAGAAAGAAAGGAAACGGATTGAATATAAATGATCTACCTCTGAATATAATCCCAAGGCCTTTTATGCATACATAAATAAAAATAAGAACTCTAATTTACCAATATCGACTATTGTTGATGACGGGATTGAACTAAATAATGGATTAGATATAAGTAATACATTTAATAAATATTTTGGGTCTGTGTTCCTAAGTAAAGATCATGTTAATTAGATAGTTCCTCCTTATATTAGTAGATATGAGGAAATATCAATAAGGAAAATAAGAGATGCAGTTAGTGTTATAAAGGAAACATCATCATCTGGACCAGATAGTATTAATTTTTTTTTTATAAAACAAGTTATAGATTCACTTGTATGCCCATTACATTTAATATTTAACAAATCATATATGAGTGGTGTGGTTCCTGAGGATTGGAGACTAGCCACTGTGGTGCCGGTGTATAAGAAGGGTAATAGAGGTATGGTGGATAATTATAGACCTATTAGCCTGACGTCTGTCTTGTGCAAAGTCTTGGAAACAATATTAAAACAAAAAATGGAATAAGAGTTTATATTGAAAGGTATAATAGATAACGCACAGCATGGATTTAGGAGAGGTAGATCGTGCACGACAAATTTGGTTACTTTCTATGAGAGTATTAGTCTCAGCCTGGATAGAGGAGTCCCAGTTGACATTGTCTTTCTTGATTTTGGAAAGGCATTTGATAAGGTGTCACATAATTTATTAATATCAAAATTAGTGAAGCTGGAAATTAACAGATATACTGTTAAATGGATTGAGACCTGGTTGAGGGATAGATCTCAGTGTGTAAGGATAGGAGATTCAGTCTCTACTTGTATTTCAGTTACTAGTGGAGTGCCGCAGGGCTCGGTTTTGGACCCTGTTCTTTTTGGTTTATTTATTGGAGATTTACAATCTGGGGTATCTTGTCAGTTAAGTAAGTTTGCTGATGATACCAAAATCTCTTCTGAAGTGGATACTGAAATAAAAATAATTAATCTCTTTAAAAAAGATTTATTGATTATTGAAAACTGGGCTAAAGAGAATGGTATGTGCTTTAATGCAGAGAAGTGTGCGGTTATGCATCTGGGAAAGAAGAACCCTATGGTTAATTATACAATATATGGAATAAAATAAAGACAGGAAGCTATGAACAAGATTTGGGAATAACTGTAAATAATAAGTTTGATTATAGTAATCAATGTAATAAGGTTGTTCGAACAGGGAACCGATATTAATGCAATAAAAAGCTTTTATAACACATAATAATGAATGTATTAAATTATACACAACATATGTTAGACCCTTATACAAATTATGCAGTATCTTTTGGGCACCATATTTAGAAAAGATAAAAATGGTGGAGAGTCTTCAGAGGAGAATGACTAAATTAATACCAGAAATGAAATATTTACCATATTTAGATAGGATAAAAACATTGGGATTGTATGATTTACAGACTAGACGGGACAGAGGAGATTTGTTGTTACTATGTAATATTTTGAATGATGAATGTTTAATGTAATCATGTGGATTAACATACCTAGATAAAGTCTATGGATTGAGATGTAACAATAGGCAAATAAAAATAACTAAGGCATTCACCAATAAGAGGAAATATTATTTTACCATGAGAACTGCGGTTCTTTGGAATTCCTTGCCTCGGTATATAGTGACTCAAACTTCCTGTAACCAGTTTAAATCAAAATTGGATATGCATCTTTTGGGTAGTTAAACTAAATATCTCCCACTTGTGTGGGAAAGTGGTCTCGATGGGCCTAGTGCCTGCTACCACTTTGTTAATACCGAGTAATACCGAGTAAATTCGAAGATCTAAATTCATTATCTAATGACTAATATATGAATTAAATTTTAAATCATGCCACACAACTTAACATATGTCATAGATGGTAATAAACATGAATCTCAGTGAAGAAGACTCATAATTTAAACCACAATGTGACCCAGAAAAAAATCATAACTACTAACAGAGCTAGTCAGTATAGAAGTATTATAAATACGTTGTTAAATCAAGTTCTCTTTTTAATACTCTGAGTGTACAGAATCTAGGCTTTAAATCCATCTTGATTCTTTTTTAGGTGCATTTTAACTCAATCTCCCCTTCTAATCTGTAGCTTAACATGTTTGAGTAACTCAAATTTCAAATCAGATGTGCCTTTATGATGAATGTCCAAAAAAATGCATACCCAAAGCTGAATCTAAGTTTTCATTTCTTACTTCCCTAATGTGTTCTAACAGTCATTCTTTCACTTGCCTAGTGGACATTCCAGTGTAAGTTAATGGACAAGAATATTTGGCAACATACACTACAAAAGGATTGGAACAATAAATGAATTAATTTCAACAGCTGAATTATTTATGGGATGCACAAATTCTTTGCCCTGAATAATGTATCTGCATGCCATACATTGTCGACATTTATAACATCCTGTTGGTTGTGCTGGTAACCATGAACATGGTCTTGTTGGAGCTATCATGTAGTGCCTATGACTAAGATAATTACCTCCGTGGTCTAACTTTGCATCCAGGACTGCGGCACTTGTGCCAAACCTTTGGTGCAAGGTGCTGTAAAGTTGAGAAAGTGTCACAATTGTGCTAGCGCTTCTAATATCGGACCGAACTATACCTGAGGGACTTTGGCAGAGCTGCATCAAACTTTGTGGTGGATGCAGGGCTTGACGTGAGCCCTTTGTCCACCTTATAAAATTGAGCCCAAAGTGTTTAAAAGTGCACTTTTTACTGCACATCAGTAGACAAATCACCCAAATTAAACTACCTACTAGGCATGGGGTGGGAGTAACAGCGTAGCTAATTCTGTTCCAAGTGACCGCCAAAATGCACCAGAATGAACCATTTATCTATGCCCATAGTTTACATTTTCTATCCTTCTATAGATGGTCAGCCCCCCTTTCTACATCACTAATGGATACGCCCCTGCCACACACACCCGCACTCTCCACACACCCTCACTCACCTGAACATGTCCCACAGCATAGATCCACTTTCTAGTCAAAGACAGATCTTTCTGCTTAAACCACAGACTGCGATGTGAGAAACTAAGGTAAACGCGAATAAATGTATTATAATGGGGTTTTGAACTTGATTCATAACTTTGCAATTTTTGCATGTTTTGACTCAAATTTCAACATGGCCTTTCTGGGACCCCACTTCATGACCAATGACAGAAGAATCATAAAAATCTGTCCTGAAAGGCAATTTCATGATCACTTTGTGAAATCACCTTTTAGGTGGGATTTGAAAATTTTAACCACCCTTGTTCATGAAGTGGGGTCATAAGAAAGCTATGTTAAAAGTTTAGAGACAGAATATGTAAAAATAATAGTTAGGAGTGTATGCTGAAAATTTTCTATGCTCACTCATAACTCTCGTAATTTTAAATATTTTTATTCCAAATTTTCAACTTAGCCATTTTTTACCCCACCTCATGAATGTGATAGCAGTCATTTTTCAAATTCCGGGCAAAATGTGTTTTCACACCTGTTGCATGTAATGACGTTTTGGTGATGCAGAATGACGTTTTAGCGGGAAAATCTTCACCTACCGGGTACATGAGGTGGAATAATAAGAAGGCTGTCTTGAAAATCTGGGTCCTGATTCCAGAAGACCCCATAGATTACTGCAAATTGTGGTGATCTAGAGCTGCGGCGCACTCCCGGTGTATCAGGGACCCTGCACCCTGTTCTGTAAAATCATGTGTCCCTGCGCCAGAAACTCGGGGGTCGTCCCACTTGCAGGCTAGCAGCAAACAGGTGCACTTGCGTGACCTGCTGCGGAGATTCGCCCCCCCCAGTCAGGTGCAACATGAGACTGAGTTGCAGAAGGGGTCAAGGGGCAGAAGGGGCATGGTTGATGCCATGGGGATGTAGGGGCGCAAGTGGGCAAGCCGGGGCAGTCATCAGGCACCCGGCAGTGGTGCCATTCATACAACCATGAGGTAATTTTTTCTGATAAGTTATTGCAACGGCACCCCCACCAGGTTCCTAATCACCCCCTCCCAGGCTTGCCCACTTGCTCTCCAACACCCCATAGCACTCCACTGTCCCTTCTGCTCTGGACCCCACATACAGAGCCCCCCCCACTAGTGGGGCAGTGATGCAAGGGTTGTATACCACCTCTAGTGTGAGCCGCTTGCTACGGTCATGGTGGAGCTTTCGGAATCCAAAATAATGGGATGTTGCAGCCCCACCCTGGCTCAAGCCCCCTTATAACCTGGCGTACCCTGATGTAGGTTGCAAGGGTGGTGCAGTGCCCATTTGCCACAGCAGCTTTCCATTCTGACACAGACGGTGTTTCAGAATAGGGATTGACGCATCTTATGACACAAGGTGCAGATTGTGACAACCCATCTCTCCCTCTGGGCTGAAACAGCTTTTAGAGAGGTGTCTGTCCTCGGGTATTTGCTGCCACCAGCCGGACTTTCCCTCCGGCACCTCTTTCAAGTGTACAAACTTGAATAATTAAATGTGCAATTGCACAAGTTAAAGTCTGGTAGTGTGTCTCTCTCAGGTAGCGGATGCTACACAGAGTTTATCTCAGCCAGTGGAAACCAAATATTACCTTAGAAAAATGGCATCACGGTCACAACTGTTGAGCAGATAAATAGCTTTTACTTAACAGAAAGTGCACTGAGCATTTATAGGATATATATTTACAACACAAGAGAATAACACTCATACAGGAAAAGTAAACAAATGTTTTTAAATAACAGATGGCAAAAGAAGAAGGCTATTACTGAAATATGCTATCACTAATCTTACCCTTCCCTGTCCTTACAAGAGGCACTGAACCCTGTTATAACTGCCAGCTCCCACGGACATAGCTACAAGGTAGGCTTCAAACTTATGTTTCCCCTCCCAGCTTCCAAAGCACAAGAGAGCCTTCTCTGCCTTTCAGAAGGTTATATACTCTGTGGAGAATAGGTCATTCCTATTCTCCCTTTAAATGCACCAACCAACTAACATGTATGTATTTAATTGTCCCAATCAGAGTGAAAACCTATCAGTGACCAATTATATTCCCTTTTCACCTTAAGTTTATATTTGAATGATCCAATCCATTCAAACTGCCCTGTGTCCGTGTCTGCAGGTCTGTGTATGTCTGGAGATGTCCACTCGAGATTTATGACCCAGCTCTTATCTAGCAGCTAGGAATTCCACAAGCTGGATGCTGCTGGACAGAGGATTTCAGCCTAACTGTATTTTTTCCAAACTGCTGAAAAAATAAGGCACCTACAGAATCCAAACCATTAGCTCTTTCCTGCCCATTTCTGTCACACAGATTGTGTCGTTGTTTGACACAAGCACCTTGTGTCAGTCTGTGTGCTTTTCAAATCGGGCCCCTGGTGTACAAATATGGTAAAATGCCCAGGTTATGAGTGAGCATTGCAGTATTTCAACATTCACTCATAACTTTGCTCATTTTCAATATTTTGAATCCAAACATTCAACATAGCCATTTTTCCACACCACCTCATAAATGTGACAGGTGTCATTTTTTAAAACCTAGACGAAACATGTTTTTGCACTTCTGGTGCGAAATGACATTTCAGCCTATATACTATAAATGCTACATGATATGTTTATAAGGGGAGTCATAAAATGATTACCTTGAACATTTGGGCTCAAAATAAAAGAATTAAAAAAAAAACAATTGTGAAGAAACTTTGTGTGTAGTGCCAGCCTTGACCCCAGCAGGTATGCTTTGTGATCCTGTGCCAGTGAGCAATGTTTTGGGGAAAGCTCAGTGACCAGCTGGATGGAATGAGGGTGGGGGATGGCACTGTTATGCACCCCCCCACAGCCAAGGAATGAAAGCTGCAGGGTTGTCCACATGGGCCCAGATAGCATATTGTGAAGACAACTGTCCTCTTGGTATTGCATCTCTGCACCAGCGAGTGGTAGAGGGCTTTGTACCCTGGAAGACAGATGAACTCTTTGTCATGTGTGTCTGCATCTGCAGCCACATGGATGCACAGGGTCCAGAGGGCCCTGCACTTCTGCAGCCCACCAGACAGCACCATGAACGTCTGTAGACGAATGGAGTCTTCCCATGGTGCAGGGCCCAAAGGACCCTAAGCATCTGCATCTGCTCAAGCAGGTCCTGAATGGATCTGCATGAATGAGAATATGATTCCACTATCTCAAAAAGAAAGGAAATTCTTTGCAAAAAACTTTATTATTGCACTAGTTAGGGGAACTGAACTGGCACAAGAGTAGGGAACTGTAGTGTTAATGGTTCTAGGGATGTAGATATGATATTCTAACCAAACTATCTGGCTGTGCCTTTCCCCTTTAAGACTTCACCAGAATGTCTTCAAGCTGGCTCCTCCCATTCACCCAGTTGGTAACTCCCTCAGCTCCGCCCCATGACACCAGAGTTTCCTTTCCACTTGAAAGAAGCAGGTTCCCTCCTTACTGCTCCTATGCTGAGTAAGCCCTTTGCTATTAAATCTCTGGATTTAGTTTGATAATGTTTCAAAAAACTCTGTCTTCAGGCTCAATTATCGATCGTGACCATGCTGGATGATGGCAAGTTCGCTCCTGGGTTCTGTCGGTGCCTTTGTGGGCAGAACATGTCTTGTACGGATCCGCACACAGCGTGCATCAACTAACTGGGACACAAGCATGATCCTCAGGCCTGCAACATTTGTCAAACTTTTCACCCTTCCGTTCTGGAGGACCATCAAGCCTGACTCACCTCAGGCCAAACGAACGAATGGAACCCACTGGTCAAATCTAAAGATACCCATTGGGTGGCCTCTGTGGCTGCTGTGTCCACTGAACAGCTAGTGGCATTTGAGGAGGCAATGGCCCAGGCTGCAGCTCACACCTCCTCGGCTTCAGCCTTTGTTCTGCATTTGCTGGGCGCCTCTTTTATGTGGTCCTGCAAAGAATTGTGCCAGACTCTTCTGACCCTCGGTCAGGGCCCCTCTGGGCACAAATCAAAGTCGAAGAAAGAGACCAAGAAATGGTCTCGCTATCGATCCTGTGATCAGGCGTGCTCTCGACGAAGTGCTTTGGATTCCTGCACTTCTCCTTATCTTACTTTGGTCGAATCTTCGGCCCAGTCCACCGGATCCTTGGTAACCCCATCAGGTGACTTGGCTGAGATGCTGGTTAATCTTCCGGCTGAGATTTTTCTCAAGCCTGTTGACCAGTTGTCGACTAAAGAGGCCAACACTTCTCTCTCTCCAAGACTCCGGTCCTGACCCAGACCATTGCAGGGATGTAGCAGTCCACTGACCTGCCACCTCTGGTCATCGACCAAGACCTGGAGGAGCCTTGGTCCTCGCTGAGTCCCTCCGAGACCCGCCACTGATCCCCCACGGTGGTCACAGTTGAGGTCTCGGTCCTATTCCCGGGGGTTGAGTGGTTCCTGCCAACATCAGCGCTCCCACTCTTGACACTCCGGTAAGTGGCATTCCTGCCACTCTTCATCCTTGGCCTCCTCAGGTGAGGAGAAGCTTCGGCTCAAGCTGCATCAACTCTACAAGGATTTCATGTGGCAGCAGCTGGTGTTCACCAGTATGAAGCCAGTCCCAGCTTCCATGGCGGCCATCACCTGGCTCTCGCCTCAAAGGTCAACACCTTCTGTGCCTCAGGAGCCACCTAGGACAGTTCCGGCTTGGCCAACCCTGGCGTCTCCACCAATTCCCATTGAGCACCCACCCAAATAGCTGAAAACCGGTGCTCTGACCAAGGAGTCTCCGCCATCCTCAGGGCTTCCCCATCAGCTGTTGGTCGCCATCACTCCTGACCATTCACAGAGGGTCAGCGGGGACTCTGGCAGTCAACCACTCTTTCACAATTCCTTGGAGTCAGAGAGTTCCTCTTTGCACTCTGGTCCAGTCAACATGGAGTCGGTAGGGGGTCTCTTGATGGATGAAGGCCCTACTTCCTTTATGGGCCTTCTCTACCTGATCTCAGAGTCCATGGGTATGAAAATGGAGCCTATCCAGAAATGGGCTCAGTATCAATTGACAGAGATCCTAGACCAGGGAGACACCCATTGGGAGGCCTTCCCAGTGTGCAGAGGCCATCCTTGGTTCTGCTTGGAGCTTTGGAAGTGCCCCGCTTCCTGCCCAGCACCATCTGCCCAGATGGCCCTCTTATTTGCGGTCCCTACCGATTCCCTGTTGGGATTCTTGGAGCACCCCTTGGCTGAGGACTTGGTGGCTGACTCTGTTTTCAGGTGTTCTGGCAACACAGGGGATGTAGACAAGCCACCTGACAGAGTCCAAAAACATGAACCATGTAGCTGAGAAGGTCTGTGCTGCCTTTTTGCTCAACCTTCCCCAGGCAAGCTCAACCCTCCTCATGGCCCACTTCTCCTATGCCCTATTGGGCACCCTAAATGAGGTGCTTCCTCATCTTCTAGAAGACCTCCAGACCACGGTCAAACAGGTCCAGGACCAGGGCTGGCTATAGCTAAGCAACAGCTCCAGACAGCCATGGATATTGGAGACTCCTTTGCGTGCTCCGTGGAGGCCGAAGTGGCCATGAACCACAGGGCTTGGCTGTGGATCTCTACCTTCACAGCAGACACCCATAACAAGCTGGTGGATGTCCCCTTCCTAGACCTGTTCAGGCCTGGGGTCAAGGGCCACCTCACCCGCATTGAGAAGTCCAGTGCCACCTTGGCCTTGGTGACATCCACTCAGAAGGACTCTAAGGGCTCTAAGCAACAGAAAAATAAGTTATTTCGGTCCACCTCCACTCCTGTGGCCAAACCAGCCCAGCTCCAAGCTGGACAGCAGGCCCAGGCCTGGCGACCTCGGCCAATGTCTGTGGCCTTGGTCATCCGTAAGCCTAGAGGGAGAGGCCCCGGTGGTTCCTCAGTTGGGCCCTCCTCCTCCTCCAAGCCTGCTCAGTAATGGGATGAGGGATGCCACCCTCATGCCTATCACACCTCTCCTGGGTTCTCCTGTGGGGGGATCGCACTTCCACTTCCTTGCTGCCTGGTCTGCTGTCACCAGGGACAGAGCAGTTCTCTCCTTGCCAAGCCCATGCCCCATGGGAGGACTTGGTATCTGCAGACATTCTGTTGGCTCCTCGGAATGACATTGTCCAGTTCCTCCGCAAGGAGGTCGTGGTTCCTGTCACAGATCCTCCGGAACACCTAGGGTTTGTTTCCTGGTACTTTCTGATGCCAAAACGGATGGGAGGCGGTGGCTGGCACCCCATTCTAGAGCTGCATGACCTGAACAGGTTTCTCAAGTTGTGCACCTTCAGGATTGTAAATCTGTCTCAGATTATACCATCTCTAGAGCAAAGCATGTGGTTTTGCTCCCTGGATTTTCATGACACATTCTTTCACGTCCCAATCTGTCCATCTCACAGAAGGTTCCTCCACTACCGGGCAGAGGGAGCCTTCTACGAGTTCCAGGCCATGCCATTCGGCCTGTCCTCGACCCCCAGGATCTTCAAGTGCATTGCAGTGGTGACAGCTTCCCTGAGGTGCCAAGGGGTCCGGGTTTACCCATACCTGTACAGCAGGAGGTGGAGTAGTTCAGGGACTTGGCCCTCCAGACCTGCATCTCCCTTGGCCTCCTGGTCAATGAGGCCAAGTCAGAACTCATACCTTGCAGGTGATTAACTTCATTGGGTAGAGGTCGACTCTTGCAGAGCCAGGGGCCCAGCTCCCAGTGGACAGGGCGGAGGCTTTCTCCTTCTTTACACGATCATTTTGGGTTGGGAAATTGCGCCCTGGCCGGGACTTCCTGTGCTTGCTGAGTTACATGGCAGTCAGTACCAGTGTGCTCCAATGGGCCTGCTGGAGAATGCGCTTCCAGCAGTGGAAGCTGGCCAGCCAGTGGTCTCAGCACAGGGGTCATTGTGACCCAGCAGATGTGGGATGCCCTCCACTGTGGCTAGTCCCAGAACATCTGCAGGAAGGGATCACGTTTGTCTACCCAGAGCTAACAGTCATCCTGCTGACCGATGCCTCTCTCATGGGCTGGGGTGCCCACCTGGGGGGAACACAGAGTCGATGGGCTCTGGACACCCAAGGAGTTCTGATGCCACATTAGCCTGCTGGAGTGGTGGGCAGTTCGGCTGGTGCTGACTGCCTTTGCTGCTCACATTTGGGGTCAGGTGGTCCAGGTCCAGATGGACAACAGCAAGACCATGTACTACCGCAACAAACTGGGTGGGCCACACTCCCTGCATCTGTGCGAGGAAGCTCTCCATGTGTGGACCCTTGTGTGCAGCCTGGGGGCCAATCACCTAGCCATCCATGTAACAGGGGCCTCCAGCCAGCTGACGAACACTCTCAGTCGTGTGGGTGAGGTGTCTCATGAGTGGTCTCTCCACCCAGAAGTAGTTCACAGTCTGTTCTCCTAGTGGTGCACCCCTCAGGTGAACCTGTTCGCCTCAGGAAGAATGCAAAGCTGAGGCTGTTTTGCATCCACCCCCTCAGTAGGGAAAGCTGCAGGGGGATGCCTTCACAGGGCCCTGGACCCCAGGCCTCTTCTATGCCTTCCCTCCACTTCCCTGGATCCACAAGGTGCTTCTTAAGGTCAGGAGGGACAAGGCACAGTAGATACTGGTGGCTCTAGACTGACCGTGCCAGTTTTGGTATCCTGATCTCCTCAGCCTCAGCAGCAGGCTCACGAGGTGTCTTACCCTCCACCTGGACCGGCTCTCCATCAATCAGGGGAAGGTTCCCCACCCAGACCTTTAATCCCTTTACCTAGCAGCCTGGTTCCTGAATGGCTAGAGTTTCAGGCTTCAGGTCTCTTTGAAGAGGTCCTCATCGTTGTGACGGCATCTCAGAAGGAGTTGACCAGGAAATGCTATACCTTCAAATGGACGAGATTCTCCATTTGGTGTCAAGGGAAGGGGTTGGACCCTTTGTCCTGTCCAGTGGCTAGTATTCTTGACTACCTGTGGTCTCTCTCTCAGTCAGGTCTTCGGTCGACGACCCTCAAGGTGCACCTGGCAGCCATTTCTACTTATCAGATGCGGTTCGGCCAGTAGTTGATGGCCCTGGAGAAGGTGGTCTGGTGCTTTTTCAAAGGCCTTAACCGGATTTACCCTCCGATGTGTGAACTACCACCACCTTGGGATCTGTTGCTGGTTTTGGCAAAGCTCATGGGCAAGCCATTCAAAGCAAAGCACAGGTGTGAGATGTCACACCTGTCATGGAAGACCACCTTCTTGGTGGCTATCACGTCAGCCAGAAGTATTAGTAAGCTCCAGGTGCTTTCGGTGGAGTCTCCATACCTGGTCTTCCACAGGGTCAAGGTTGTCCTGTGCCCTAACCCGAAGTTCCTCCTGAAGGTTGTGTCTGATTTCCACCTTAAACAGGTGATTATTCTTCCAGTGTATTTTCACAGCTACACCTCACAGGCCGAGTACAGGCTCCATACCTTGGACCTGTGGTGAGCACTGGCATAATGTAAGGAGCGCACAGCTGGAGTTAGGGGAGAGATTCACCAGCTGTTTGTCACCTACACTAAAGCCACACCTGGCAGACCATCAGCCAAGCAGATGATTGGCAGGTGGATAGTCCCCTGCATTGATCTCTGCTATAGTTTGGTGCATAAGGAGCCTCTCGTAGGGCTTGGGGCTCATTCCACCCATCATACCGCTGCTATGGTGGCTGCTTCCAGGGACGACCCTATCCAGAAAATCTTCAGGGCTGCTATCTTGAGGTTAGCACTCACCTTAATTTCCCATTACCACATTGACCTTGAGTCACACTGGGATGCTAGTTTTGGGGACTAAATTCTCCAATCTCAGTTCCCTAAGTAGAAGATGTGCACCTTGCCCCCTCCTCCCAGAGAACTGCTAGGAATCTGTCAGATAATGTTGCTGGAACATCACATCCACATCCCTAGAAAAACAGGTTACTCACCTGTAACAGTAGTTCTAGGAGTGGTATGTGATATTCATCCACACTGACCCACCCAACTTCTCACTTGTCCACATACAGCTGCTTCCAGCGGCAAGATTTGGCTCATGGGGTGGAGCTAAGGGAGTTATACCTGGGTGGGTGGGTGGGTGGAGGAGCCAGCTTGAAGATATTCCAGTGATGTCTTAAAGGGAAAGGCACTGCCAGATAGTGTAGATGAACATCATATACCTCTCTTAGAACTACTGTTACAGGTGAGTAACCTGTTTTTTCCAACCCTAACTCCCCACCCCCACCCCCAAGCAGCAAGAGTGAAAAAAAAATAGGGTTTGGGGTCTCTGGAGTGTTGATGAATCAGTTGTGGGGTCTTCCTTTGGATTGTCAAACCTAAGGCCTACCCCATTCTCTAAGCAGACAATATTACACATGATCTCCTTTACAAAGCTACAATAAATTATGTTAGCAACATGCGGCAATACATACTTCTTTACCTATGAGGAGTGTATTACTATGAGGCAGTGCCTTGGAGCTCTACTTTATGCTTCAGACTGTTGGCTACGGGGGGGGGGAGGGGTGAGATTAGAGCTGAGAACCTCACCACTTATTCCCCAAGATGCCAGAGGTCCAAAACCCTATTTTTTTCCTTTTGGTGCTGGCAGGGGGTTGGGATAAGGAGCACATGGAGGTTAAGTGACTTGCTTAATGTTGCACAGTATGCAGGCAGTCACTATAGGTTTCAACCCTGGGTCTGCTGGGTCTCTCCAAATTAAAAGCTTGGTGCTCTAAATCTTGATTAAAAAAAAAATACTAGAAAACATTTCTAGAAAAATCCTTGTCCCCCAAGGATGTTAAGGGGTTGGGTTATACTGAATACAGAAAGTTGGGAACCAAACCACTAGGCATGCCTTACAGTGCTCTACCAGATCGGGATATTAATTATCTGTCTTTGGAGGCACACATTTAAGACTTCCTCAGGAAGCTGCCAATATTGTGGCAGCACACTTCACTGTAAATATACACCTTGCAGCAAAATGCAGTAGTGGGCCCTTGCCACACAAAAAAAACAACATGCATGTATACAGCATTAAAGACCTGGTGAACTTGAACTCCAGGGGACTAAGCTGGAGGAGAGGGTTGTGGCTAATTCAAAAAATGCAGCAGTGATTGAAAGGACTTCAAGTGAACAGTAAAGGAGACTCGATGGGATGAGCAGTGCTATGCTAATGTAATGGAATCAAAGGAGCAAGAGGGTAGCAGGCACCTGCACACTATATTGACGGTGTGTGTGTATGTATGTATATGTATATATATATATATATATATAAATATATATATATATATATATATATATATTAAAATCTAAAGCTGATAATGTGAGTCACTGTTGAAATCCCTTGAAAATCTGAATAAAATGAGCAGACCTCAGCTTGTAGGTCACAAAAGTGCTGTGCTTTATTGTTCTATGAAATAAAGTGTGCTATACAAGATATCAAACACCGGTAGAAACAGGCAGACCTGGTGTGCAGCTCCTTCAGAAGTCCCCCCCACTCACATGGCAGCCCATGTCACATATCTTGTACAGCACTTTATTTCACGTGAACAATAAAGCTCAGCGGTTTTGTGACCTACAAGCCAAGGTATGCTCATTTTATTCAAATTTTCAAGTGATTTCAACAGTGGTTAACATTATTAGTGTAACCCCTAGGTGGTACTGTCCTATGGGCTACTACCCCTGCCTGCATGACTAGACGCAGGTTGAGGGGCATGAGCTCGTTGAACGGGTGCCTCCACCTGGAGGAATGGTTCTGGGGTAGCGCAACTGCTGTTGGTATAGCCCTCCGGGATGCTATAACCCCCCACCAACCCCTCTAGTGGCCTAAACAGTATAGCAGCAAAACATTCACATGTACCATGTGGCAATAATAACTTGCTCACACCCTTGCACTTACCACCAGGGCTGGATCCTCTGCAAAGTAAGACCTGTATGCAACAGTTCAGTGGCAGTGCAATACCTCCACCAAAAAGGTACACACTAGCCAGGTTAAATGCAAAAATAACAAAATCTGATTTATTCAGGGGGAATTGAACATAGGTGGGGCATGAATCTAGCGGATGATTGACAGATCTGATTAATTCAGGCTGAACATGCATGCACAGTGAGTCCCTCGTATAGTCACACAACCATGGGTACCCAGTTGTTAAGCAGGCTAAAGCAAATCCAAAAGGAAACACTGCAATTCAATGGACCCAAAACCAACCATGCAGCACTTCAGAGAAAGGCGGCTAACCTTAGAATTGTAAAATCCACAAAGGAGAAGTGCGCAACAGTGCCTCATCCGCCGATATTTTAGAAACTCAACAGTGGAGACAGAACACAGTCCACAGGAGATCTTTCCCAGTACTTTGCAGAGGACTTCAGTTTTATTCCATATAAAGTCTTCCACAGCAAAATAAAAAATATTAACAAACGGTGAGAGAACGGGAACTCTGCAAGAGTAACAAATGCCAGCTCACAACTGACTCTGCTGCAGGCATTTCTGGGGATTTCCTCGTTGAGATCCAAAAGGTTTGGTTGGCTGAGGGAACTGTCTGTCGCAGCAAGGGCTCCCGCTCCAGGTCTATTTAGGCGCCAAACCTTAAAAACTACAATTCCTACAGATTTAAATCCCACAAGACCTCTGGGGGCAGTCTCCATTTTAGGTCCCCTGAGGTTCGATTGTTCCAACTCTGGCAGTCAAGAACCAAAATGGTGGCTTTTATGCAAAAAGTCCAAGCTGCAAGAGAAGGCAGGTTAAACAAACTTCTATACTATTATTATTAGGGCAGATAAACAGTAAATGAACATGGTTCCTAACAGAGATCTCTCTGTGCATATAGCGACTCCGGAATAGAGCAGAAATATCACTTGCCTGGCCAGTCACGAGACCTAAACTACTCAGACCCAGCCCAGACTAATTTCTAACACAACATAGTGACTCTTTTAAAGAGACAGGCACGGAGGCTTTCTGTAGCACTCTCATGCAGATACATACAGCTAATACAGACATAGGACACCATCCTGACAGTAGGCATTAGGCAGCCCAGGAAGACATCTTGGTAAACCCCAATTTGTAGGGGGTTACATCAGCTTTAGATATATATGTCAATACAGTTTGCAGGTGCCTGCTACCCTCTTGCTCCCTTGATTGAATGGAAGGACTAATGCCAAGTAGGAGGCTGTGAAGCAAAATATAATGGAGTCAGTGACTAGATGAGTACCCATATGCAGCAAGATTAGGTGGAGACCTCCATGGTTGTCCAGTGAACTTCAGGGAAAATAAAGGGATAAAAAGGTTGCATATGTTAAGTGGAAGGATTCTGGTGACTGAGCTACAGAAATAGAGCATTGGGTATTACAGAACGAACACAGGGCCAGGGATGCCGCAGTTGGTCTGGAAGACAGGTCTATTTAAGAGATTGTTGTCAAGGCACAGGTCAGGAAGCAGAGGAAAAACCAGGAGCAGTTGTAGAATTCACAGAAAGTGTTTATTAGTACTAGCAGTAACATAAAATAACTATTTACAAAGGCAGAATAAACAGAGAAGATCCATCTGAGTTTTCTTTCAATCTCTGTCTGTCTCCCAAAATGTTGCAGCTCTCTCTTATAAGTCTTTGCAACCCCATCCTTGACAAGCATCCAGTTTTTTTTCTAAAATGTTCTTGTAAGTTTCAGGCAGGTGCAGTAAGAACACAATGTCCCAGAACTGAGGCTTCTTCTCCACAGCTTCTGAAAAAGGGCTTAAAAACTGCTCTCAGGTTAACCTCTTGAGTTCGCAATAGCTTTTTGCAATCATCTCAAACTATAATTATATACATTTCAACAGTAACACTATATAATTTCTAAACAAGGGATCCCAATATCAGTTACATTTCCACATAATGATTTGCATATATTTTTATACCAGCAGATATGCAAAGGAGGAAAAGACAGAAACAGCAAGGGTAGACTGAGAGACAGTGAGAGGCAAAGAACTGTGAAACTATCAGGGTGATTAAATCCTAGGTCTCAGAGGAAAATTTGGTTGCGCAACCAGACAGACAAGAGACAGGAAAGGAAAGGAAAGAACAAAACAGATCCCTGCATTCAAACTCTCCATAACAACTGGAACAGGGTCCAATTCAACCCTGTCACAGCGATCAGTGAGAATATTGCATCTTTTGTTCAATGCATAAGGAACAAAAGAAGTCAGGAGTGTGACCACTGATAACTGGGGAGGGGGTGGAACCACTAAACGTGATGAGTGAAGATAGCACATGCACTGAATAACTATTCTAAGGGCGTGGATACAGTTCACTATCCACACTCTGGCAGTTCCACTGGACGTGTTGATTTATTAAAATATGTAAGCTAAGCCCGTCCCACCACCGGGGTGGTATATTCTCTGGCTCCACCCCATGATGTCCTATCTTTCTTTCCATTGGAAGGGACAGTTCTGTTTCCTCTCAGCTCTGCAGCCTTAGAGGTTTACTAATGCACTTTGGAGATAGTCTTCAAAACCTTGTTTGAGAATTGTATTCCTCAGTTAGGCCTACGCTCCTTTGCTGTGGTTCTGCTTCAGTCGATGGAAGATGGACACAGAGAAAACTAAACCATACCGTGGCTTCAGAGTTTGCATCACATGTCAACAAAAGATGTTGAATACCATCCCCACGTGTTCTGCATCTACTGCTTTGGATCACAGCATAAGATGGATGGCTATGGCCTTTGTTAGGCGATACTTCAGTATCACTAGAAGATCATGTGATCAGGCTCCACTTAGGTCAATTGACCCACAGAGACCTTAAAGGTTCACCTAAAAGCCATAGGAAAGCCTTGTCTGCAGCCAGATCAGCAGCTCAACTGGTGGTTTTGGAAGAGGAAATGGTGGCTGCCGTGGTGAGTACATTATCAGCCTTGGCACTGCTCTCAACTAGGGCCAGCATCAGAGGGTCCTTCTCGGACAGGTTCTGGGATAGGTGCAGGCCCTCCAGGCTTTCGGAGAGATCACTGCTGACTATGAAAAAAAGCACAAGGGCGGTTGGCACCAGTCACAGGATTGGGAGAGTTTGTAGTCCTCCCTTTTCCTCAACTCCCCCATCTGCTCAACTCACGTTGAGCACTTCACTCCAGTTGAACTCCCCTTAGTCAAGGGCTTGGTCGACAGCTCTGTGCTGGCCCTGTCTGGATTGTTGACCTCAACACCTGTCGAGCAGACTGTCAAGATTTTCCTCGAGCCTGTCGACCAGTTGTTGGAGGAGATTGACAAGGAGCTGATTTCCCAAACCTCGGTTCTCCAAGTCCTCTCCTAGAAGGACATGGGTCAGTCGGTGTCACTGACTGGTTCCACTATTGACCTGCCTCCACTGGTGGTCATGCCTGCTAAGCTGTTGCTTGTCACTATAGCCCAGCACGTGGTCTACAGCTGTTGGTGGAAATCACCTAGTCAGAAGACACTTGGGTAGTCCACGGTGGCAACTGTAAAGGACATTTTCAGAGAGTCCTCCCATGACTCGAACAGGTCATCCTTGAGGACCAATATATTCGACCATCTTCTTTCAAGAAACTGTCCACCGACCATGGGCCAGTGTCTTTTGGGACTCTCTTCCGACTTATGTCTAAGTCCATGAATTTGTATTTGGAGCCAGTTCACAAGCAGACTGAATATCCCTTTACTGACATATCAAACAAGGATAATTCCTCAGAGGTTGCCTTTCCCATGGCTGAGGCTATTTTGGGACTGACCCTGGAGCTTTGGCAGCATCCAGCATCCTGTCTGGCCCCCTCCACCCATATGGTCCACAAGTATGCAGTCCATACAGGGTCTCTTATGGGGTTCTTGGACTACCCCTCAGTCGAGGGGGTGGTCTCAGACTTGGCCTTCTGGAATCCCAGAGGCCAAGGGGATGTGGACAAGCCCCACAACAAGGAGTATGAAAAACTTTTCCACGTGGACAAAAAGGTCTATGCTTCCTCCTTTGTGGGTCTGGGTCAGGCTATCTATGCTTTTCTTTGGCCAGCGTTGGTCACTCCCTGTTGGGAATGCTGGATGAACTCCTCCCTTACCTCTCTGCCTATAAGGATATCCTGTCAATGGGGTAATGGAATGAGGGCAACGTGATCAGGGTGCCACAACTAGTTCGCCTGTTAGAGTAGTGAACTGGTTGTCGGAGCACCCTGCAGGGACAGCGCCGCATGGGTGCTGCACTCTCTCTCTATAAGACATCTCTGCCTTGGAGGTAATTATAAGTTTCAAGAGGTGTGGGGGCATTCGTCCAGGTGGATTGGGTGAATAGGGGTTGGGCAGCACAATTGTCGGGTGCGATGAGCACCATTGGCATTGTGCTGCCACCCTAATGATGGTCGGCAGGTTTCCTGTCGCACCGTAGTGGGTGAACCCTGACAAGCAGTTGCCAGTGAAGTTGTTCAAGGACCAGGGTCAAGCACTGACTAAACACAAGCTTCAGATGGCCTTGGACATTGGCAACTCCTGTGCCCATGCCATGGCATCGTCTGTCGTGCTGCACTGCATGGCCTGGCTGAGGCTCTCCACCTTCACAGTGAACCTCAGCACAAGCTGGCTAATGATCTCTTCTTGGGCACCAGCATGTTTGATCCGGCAGTGGAAGGACATCTCACCAGTATAGAGAAGTCTAGTGCTACTGGGATTCTGTGGCTTCATCCTAGAAGGATCTTAAAGCTCAGAAGCCTAAAAAGAAGACCTTCCAATATAGGACTTTTTAGCCACAGTGGCCTCAGCAGCAGCCCCTGCAGGGGCAATACCAATCCTGCACCTCAAGGCCAAGTTCAGTGGCCAGGGGCCACAAAGAAGTGGGGGGGGGCAGGAAAACTGGTGCCCCTCCAGCCCCAGAAGCCATTGCTCCCTCCATAGCTGCACAGTGGCATGTTGGGGGAAGTATCATCCACCCATCTCTCCACTTTCTGACCCAACTCCCAGTGGATGGTTGGCTACAACACTTCTGGCCACAATGGTCCATCATTGTTATGGACAAGTGGGTACTAGAGGTAGTAGGTAGAGGGTTTCCTTTAGACTTCAAAGCTGTCCAACCTTACTGACTCAGCGCTGCTCGGGAGTCCTCAGTGTTGCAGGACATCTCTGCTGTACAGGAGAATGTTGCTCAGCTGCGGACAAAAAAAAACATTGCCCATATTCCAGACACCCTGACAAGTCAAGGAAACGTGTCCGGGTACTTCCTGGTCCCGACAGACAGGGGCTGGCATCACATACTGGAACTGCACAATCTGAACTGGTTCATGTGGAAACACAAGTTCTGGATAGTCACTCTGAGCCAGATTATAGCATCTCTGGAGTAGAGCATGTGATTTCTGCTGCCTGGATCTCCAGAGCATGTTCTTTCACATCCCAGTTTATCCAACCCATTCGGTTCCATGCAGAAGAGGTCCTCTATCAGTTGCAGGTCATGCTCTTCGGGCTTTCTTCTGTGCCCAGGTTCTTCAGCAAGTGCATGGTGGTGGTGGCAGCCTCCAGCCCAGCCATACCGGGATGACTGGCTAATAGCCGGTCCATCCAGTGAGGCCATTGAGTGGTCCAGAGAGCTGGCCCTCCAGATCTCTAGAGACATGTGCCTGTTGGTCAACCCAGACAAGTCTGAACTGATCCCCTTGCAGGTCATCAGTTTCATTGGGGCAGAACTAGACTCCCTTCAGGCCAAGGTCCATCTCCCTGTGGACTGGGCTCATGACTTTGCCTCCTTTGCCTGATCATGTCAGGTTGAGTGCTTGCACCCTCTGTGGGATTTCCTCAGGCTGGTGGGGTACATGGCATTCACCACCTGCATGATTTGTGGGGCACACTGGTGGATGCGCCACCTGCAGTGGGAGCTGGGCTGCTAGTGGTTCCAGGGCCTAGGTCACGTGGGTCACCCAGTCATATTGACCCAGCCTACGTAGGTTGCCATCCAGAGGTGGATAGTCCCTTGTCATCTGGAGGAAGACATCCCATTTATCCACCCAGAGCTGTTGGTCACGCTCGCAACAGATGTGTCTCTAGTGGGGCAGGGAGAACACCTGGGAGACCATAAAGCCCACTGGTTCTGGTCACCCAGGAAGTCCTGTCACCACATTATCCTGCTGGAGCTCTGTGTTGTGCAGTTGGCTGTCATGGAATTCACTCCTCTGGTCAGGGGTCAGGTCATGCAGGTCCAGACGGATAATACAACAACCATGTTTTACCAGAACAAGCAGTACAAAACTCGCTTCCTTCCTTTGTGTCAGGAAACCCTCTACACTTGGGCCAGCATGTTTATTTATTTTTTATTTATTTATTTGTACAAATCAGAATTACAATCTGCACATCTTTTGCCAATCCATGTCACAGGAGTGAACAGCCAACTGGCAGACACTCACCCAGGTGAGAGAGACATCACACAAGTGGTCCCTGCATCAGGAGCTGGTAAGCAACCTGTTCTCTCCCGGAGGGGGGGAGGGACACCATGCTGATGGACCTGTTTGCCTCCTGGGAGAACAGAAAGCTGAGCCTGGTTTGTGCCCGCACCCACAGTCTAGGACACTGTGCTCTTTAGCTCTTATGAGGTCCTGGACCCAGGTCTCGCGTATGCATTTCCTGCCTTCCACCTAATCCACAAGGTGGTGGTGAAAGTCAAGAAGGACAAGGTACAGATGGTCCTGATAGCTCCAGACTAGACCAGATAGTTCTAGTACCTGGATCTCCTCAACAGCATACCTCTGTGGCAGTTACCTCTTCACCCAAACTTGCTAACCAGACAACAGGGGAAGGTCTTGCACATGGACCTTCAATCCCAGCACCTCACGGCCTGGTTCCTGAGAGACTACAGTTCCAGGCTTTATGTCTTTCAGAAGCTGTACTCCATGTTGTGGAGGCCTCCCAAAAGGAGTTGACTCACTGGTGCTATTCCTTTAAATGGAAGAGGTTTTCCATTTGGTGTCAGGGCAAGGAGCTTGATCCCCGTGCCTACCCTGAGGAAAGCCTCCTGGAGTACCTCTGGTCCCTTCCTCAGTTGTGGCTGCGAGCGTTGACCCTGAAGATGCACCTGGCAGCCATCTTTGCATTCCGGACATGGGCAAGTTGCTGATAGTGGTCCAGGAGAGGGTGGCTGGTGACTTTTTTAAAGGCCTTGACCAACTGTCCTCTCCAGTGCATCCATCACCACTATGGAACCTACTTCTGGTGCTGGTTATTCTCATAGATAAACCATTTGAGCCTATGCACAGCTGAGAGGTGTTATACCTGTCATGGAAGATGACCGTCTTGATGTTTGTTACATCAGCATAATGGATAGGTGAGCTCCAGGTGCTCTTGGTGGAGTCTCCTTATCTGGCCTTACACAGGAAAAACATCATTCTTCACCCTCACCCGAAGTTCCTCCCGAAGGTCATATTGGAGTTTCACCTTAACCAGGTGATTAATTTACCAGCATATGTTACTAACCCGACCTCGGAGGCCAATTACAGGCTCCATACCCTGGACCTTTGGAAAGTGCTGTCTTATTACAATGAGCATATGTCTAAAATTCAGGGTGAGGGCTGGCCTGGTGGTGCTGAGAGTTGATGCACTGGATGCCACACCTTGCGCCACACCGGCAGGCCGTGTTCAGGAACAGGCACGGGCCGCCGGGGGTCAGTAGGGGAGGAGTAGGATAGAGCTTCCGATGGATTGCTCTCCTTCTCTGGGGAGGGGGGGCTCTCCATGTCAGCACCCTTTCGCCCCTGGTGGAGGCTGGGGGACAAGGCACCATGCTGCAGTTCGGGAGGACTTTGAAGGGAGCACAGATGGATGCATGCACACTCCCCTCTGTCGGCGTCTTTGCACACCCCCCAGCTCCAGGGAGAAAATCAGAAGAAAATGGAAGTGGCCACGGCACAATGGTGGAGGGGCACCTCACAGGCTTTGCTCCCAGCTAGCAACAGCGCTGACCCACTGAGATTTGGTCCTTTGTAGGAGGTTGGGGGAACCCTGCCGACCCCGCCAGGGGGGTGCCCTGGAGTTTGGGTCAGTGTCGGCTGGTAGATGCTGGGGGATGGGGCTGGGGGTGCCCTCTGGAGAAATGATGGCCAAGGTGGAAAAAGAAAAAAAAAATAATTCGGGGTGAGGCTCTAGTTGTTTGTTATTTACACTGAAGCCTTGCCTAGCCGACTGGCAGCAAAGCAGATGATTGGCAGGTGGATAACATCTTACATCAACCACTGCTATAGGGAGCCTCCCAAAGGGCTTAGGGCTCATTCCACTAGACATACTGCTGCCTTGGTGACTGCCTAGAGCCATCTCAATTCAGGAACTCTGTAGGACTGCTACCTGGAGGAAAGTGCATACCTTACTTTCCCACTACAGCATCGACATTGAGTCATGTTGGGATGCTGCATTTGGGACCTCAGTTCTCCAGTCTGTTCACCAAATAGGGGTGCATGCTTTTCCTCCTCCCAGAGAATTGCTAGCAGTCTGTTGGAGTGTTGATAGTGAACTGTAGTCACTTTGAAATTTTGGTTACTCACCTGTAACTGTAGTTCTAGAGGTGGAATACAGTTCACATACACACAACCCACCCGGGCTTCCCTGGCAATGTGGCACTCAGATCTGTGCTTCCAGCTTGAAAAGAGCTGACATCATAGGACAGAGCTGGAGGATATACCACCTAGATGGTGGGAGGAGCTTAGCTTAAAGACGTAAAATGAATCAACACTTCCAATGGAACTGCCAGAGTGTGGATGTGAACAGTATACCACGCCTAGAATTACGGTTACAGGTGAGTAACTTGTATTTTTGTGTCAGCCATGTAGTTGGGGCATATGGCCAGCTGAGACTCAAAGCTATGGGAGACATGCATGTCATTTAGAGGTACGTGTCAAGCAGGAGGCAGTACTGATCATGCCAGAATTAATAGTTAGTATCTGGATGATGTTAATCCAAGAAAATCCAGTGTCCCATTGGGGTCGATCCCATGGGTAATACTGGAATTAAAAGGGATTCTGTCTGGGCCCCTTGCTTGTATCATTCAGTACTCCTTACAGCCAAAGATAATGCAAGAGGACTAGAAAACAGCCAGTGTTGTCTCCCTAGTCAAGTAGGAGACAACCTAATGATGAACCTTAGAGCCTTTTCCTCAGGGCATGCCAAAGTGTTTGAGCCAAAAATAAAAAATGTGATGGTTCAGCACATGGATGAAAATGGGATGTTCTGTAACACACAGTGCAGTTTCGCAGAAAGTAGAACCTTCCAAACCAGCCTGATTGCTTTCTTCAAGGGGGTAACTAGGGGTGAAAAGGAGCCAGGTGGTGGGTGCAGTCTATTTGGACTTCAGCAAGGCCTTTGACAATGTACAACATGGAAAACCCATAGAGAAAGTAGCACAATATGGAGTCCACAAAGTGAACAGAAGATGGATTGCAAATTGGGTGAAGATTAGGAAGCAGAGAATGGTGGTGGATGTATCGAGTGGAGTACAGTACCTTTGGGTTGGTGCTGGGTCTGTTGCTTATTATCATATTTCTTAGTGACCTGAAGGAGGGGTCAGCAGCAGGTTGCTGAAGTTTGCTGGGGACCCTAAATTGGCCAGAAGAATGGACACAGTAAAGGAGGGTCATAAATCTACAGGGGTCACGCATACATTAGGTACCCAGTGAAACACCAGGAACTCCCTAGAGATGTAAAAATATACTGGTACTCATAGTGAGCAGAGTAGAGGCCCAGACAGTACAGTCAGGCAGAGGCATTGTGTTGCTATAGGGATGGGATGAACATAAAGGGAGTTAGCAACTGCTGGAGCACTGTTTGCATTTGGAAACATAGAAACTGTTGAGAAAAGGACTGTTTGTCCCACCAAGTCTGCCCAAGGACTTCCTACCTATTGTGCTTCTGGGGATCCTAGCTGGTCACTATGGCCCTCCCTCTCGCTGTTTTTGTATTGTTATGCCCATATGTCTATCCCATGCATGTTTGAAGGCTGCCATCATTCTCGCCGTCACCACTTTGGCTGGCACTTGAGTTCATGCTTTCACCACCCTCTCAGTGAAGAAGTATTTCCTAACATCCCTCTTGAGTGTGCCCCTTCCAGTTTCATCACAATCCTGGTGCTCGTACTATGAAAGCCAGAACTGTAAATCTTATCTGTGTCAATCTTCACCATTCATCACAGATGGGTACTGGCCAGAGATCAGGACCCTGCGGGAGCCTTTTTTTTTAAAAGGATAAGTGAACCGGCGCAGCATCGGCGCCCGCCAGCGAAAGCCGACGTACTATGTGGTGCTCGAGGGTTAGCTGTTAAGCTGTGTCGACTCCGCCTGCCTACCAGTTCTTCGTCTTCCGCCGTCGAGGTCGCCTCGTGGGAAGCCAGCTGAAGAAATTTTCAAACTTTTATGCCTTAGCCTTTTGACGTCGACAGTCTGTCGGTTTCTGCTAGTTCTAGTCTGCCCTACTCGATGTCGCTGATAAGATCTTTCCATTTATTTTACAGTATAAGTGACATTGAGTCTGTTTTTGGTGTTTTTTTCCGTAGGTCATGTCGCGGTCGGAGGGCCAGAAGTTGTCTAAGTGGGGCAGCCCCCATCTTGTCGGTGCCTTGCGGGCCGCAAGTATCTGCTACCGACCAGCATGACTGGTGTCTCGTGTCTTGGTCTGCTTCACTTATTGGATCTGCAACGCCTGCTTCTCCATGGACCGCTTTGGGTCCCCTAACAGCTATTAAAGTTGGGCGAGCTCCGCCGACTCAGGTAGATCGCACTCGTCGGGCCAAGCCGCGTTCTCTCAGCCTTTCCTCCGGGTCCTCTCCCGGTTCTATATGGACTGAGGAGGAGGAGGGAGCCTCGGCCTCTTGTAGCCTAGCCTTGGCCGAGGCTCCTTCCGCGGCACAGGAGGCCCGTCCCGCTTCCTCCCGGGAGCAGGCGGCAGGCGCCGCTATGGCAATCACCCCTTTGGGGGTGAAGGCTCCCCCGGTGTCGCTCCCGCAGTCCGGAAGGTTCGGTCGACGCCGGCCTCGACGCTGTCGCCGGTGCGTCTGCGGGCTTTGGCACCGTTCATGGTGCTGTGGGCCCTGTTGGCGCCGACGGGCGTGCTGACTGCCCTTGACACTGTGGGCCTTGTCGGCGCCCATTCGCGGTGCCGAATTCCTGCTCTTGGCGTGCCGTGACCCTGGAATCAGCCGCCTTTTCACCATGTCTCGCGGCGCTAAGGTTGGAGCACGGGCGCCAGGCCTTCGAGTCGCCTGTCGGTGCCGTCCTCGGCACCGTTGGTGCTCTCGATGCCACTCGTGGTGCTGAGGGGTCTGGCGGTGCCGTGTTCGGTGCCGAGTCCACCCTTGGAGTCATCGGCGCCGCTGCCGTCGTCGGCGCCGAGGCTGTTGCTGGGGCTTCTATCGGTGCTGTCTCTGTTCCTGGTACCGCCCCTGGTGCCGGTGGGCTTGACGGTGCCACAGCTGGCCCTAGTTCAGGACCTTTGGCCCGTGCTGCCCTGAGGCCTTCTGCCAGCGCCGCTTGCGGGGCCGTGGAGGGTGCAGGTGCTGCCTTGGCCACTGCTTTGACTTCTGGGCCCTTTGGTAAGGTCGCCTTCCCTCGCCCTCCTACCGTCTGGCTTAGGGCCTCAGACTCTACCTCTTCGGAGTCAGGCTCGGAGTTGAACGGGCAGTCACACCCTTCGGGGTTGTCTGCAGAGGAGGATGAGCCGGTGGTCTCCACGACAGGTCTCAGTCAGCCCCCTACTGAGGTGCGTCTGGTTCCCCCCGAGGTTAGGGTCAGTGGTACTGACCAGCAGGCTGTGGTGCGTGCCACCATTGCCATGCAACCTGGCCTTGGGGGGTTCCTTGACCCCTCGGCGGTGGTACCCTCTCCGGTGGTGTGTCTCGATCGCCCAACTTTGGGGCCTATCGGGAAGCCCACGGGAGGGGAGGGTGCTACTCCCTGGGTCTCCCCTTCGGTGGCAGCCCAGAGTTGCCAGCTTTCTAGGCTGGCCCTTTCGAGGACTAGGACTCTCTCAGACTCTGAGGGCTCGAGGGGTGTGGGGTCGGTGTGTCGACCTTTCTCTGGGACCCACCCGGGCCCTGGACGAAGCTGAAGTGTGGACTGCCGCCCTTCCCCTTCTGGTTCCTTGAGGGGGTCCCATTCTTTGGAGGCAGGGGACCATCCTTCTGGATCTATACGGCCCCGGTCACCTTACTTGGGGGATTCTTCTGGGCGCAGCTTAGGCAGTACCAATGTGGTTGTACAGCTGTCGACTGCGGAGTCTTCCAGGACACCCTCTGCGGGGGTCCATGGTCCACTCCCTAGCCCTGGCCTAGCCGACTTCCTCTTTCGGCTCTGCCCCCTCCCCTCTGCCACCTTCTCCAGCGTTCCCAGGTATTCTTGGTCCTAGCGGCCCTCTCACCTGGGAACAGTTCAGAGCGGTGGCTGCTCAGTTCCCTGCCTACGTTAGGGCCATGGACAGCCAGGTTTTTCAACCTCCCCCCGAGCAGTCACTCTCAGAGCGCATGGTGACCTCCAGCTCCTCATCCCCCTCTTCAGGGGGAGAGGAACCGTCTGTCCATATCTCTCCTGCCGCTGATCTCTCCGAGTATCAGCATTTCCTCGTGAGGATGCTGGAGGACCTTCACCTCTCTCCCCTGTCCGTGAGCAATCCTGAGCATGCGGTGCACGCCTTTCTAGGTGATTTCAGTGTGGCCACCCTTGTTGTGCCGCCCTGGCCTGCTCCCTTTCGGGCGGCGTCCATGTGTTTCTGGCAGAGGCCCTTCTCCAGAGTTCCTGCCCCTAGGGACCTCAGCCAGAGGTATTGCACTCCCCCAGAGTCTCCAGGTTCTATGCCTCATCCACAGTCCAGATTGACGCACCTGGACACTCCTGACGGGCTTCGCGCCCTCCACCGTGACCGGCCCCCAGATCAGGACTCTTCGGATTTTGATTTCTGGGGGAGGAGGACTTTCTACTCAGCACAGTTGCTTCTCTCCATCTCCGCTCATCAGGCCCACTATGCAGCCTACAACAGGTTCTTGTGGTCAGCGCTGGGTCAGATCCTAACTGCTTTGCCTGACTCAAAGCAAACCAGGCAAGCCATCACACTCTCTGCACATGACCTGGAGCTGGCAAGGCACCAAGCAAGGGCATCTTACAACGCCAGTGAGGTAGCTACCAGGGTAGTAGGGACAGCGATCTACACCAGGAGATCGGCGTGGCTTCGCCTTTTCCAGTTGTCACCCTTGGCCCGGTGTAGGGTGATTTGCTCCGCTCACCAGGGAGCCTATCTCTTTTCCCGTAGGGCAAGACAACGCTTGTCAGGCAAATTTCTCCGGGGACCCTGTCTCGCCTCTCCTCACTCGGCCTCCTCAGGCCCAGAAGGTTCCCCCTTAGTGTGTCACCCACTGAGGGCTAAGGGACACTGTCCCTTAGGGTGCAATTAATCAACCCCCTTCAGGGGGCTTGGTATTCACCCATCTGTGATGAATGGTGAAGATTGACACAGATAAGATATAGAAATTACGTACCTACCGTAATTATGATCTTTCTGTGTATCTTCACCATTCATCACAATCCCGCCTGCCATCCCCCTGGGGCTCCAGTCTCTGGATCCACCTCCCTCTGTGCCTACCCCTCTTTTTGAGCGGGGTTAAGTTGGGACACCCAGGGGGGTAGTTTCCTTCCCCAAGGGGAACAGTTCGAGTGGCATTTTTTCTCAACTACTTATCTTCACTTCACGGGTGAGAACTGGTGGTTGCCCTCTCTGTTATCCATCCTTTTCAAAAAAAAAAAAAAACTCCATTTTTTTCACCAAATATCTTTACAGAGAGAGTACTGAGTCCCTGTACCTGTCCTTCTCCAGAATAGCCGACTCTGCTTTTGGGGTATTGCCAGTCATTCTGTGCCTTGAATTCTGGCAAATGAGCTTTGCCACTCCTTGCAGTTCCTATACAGTCTGGTGACGGACAAGGGTCCTGGATCCTTGTTACCTCTCACTCTCTCCTAAATTCTCTCTTCCCCCCTTCCTCCCTTCTTCCTTTTCCAGAGATTGGGGCCCCTACCCAATCCCCTTAGTCTTACTTCCTCTATGCTGTCCTCTCAGTCGTTATTTCTCCTTTAGTTCAGTTTTCTCTTCCTTTTCTGTCCCTGGACTGTCTTGTCCCACCCTCCATCCCTTCCTCTTACCTCTCCGGCGACTCAGAACTGGTAGGCAGGCGGAGTCAACACAACAACAGCTAATCCTCGGAGTGCCACGTGGTACGTCGGCCTCGAGGGCGGCGCCGATGCTGCGTCGACTCCACCTATCCTTTAACTCATTCAGGCCTAGAGACGTCTGTAGGCGGCATCTGAAAGCATAGCCACTCAGGACAATAACGCCTGTAGACGTACTCAACTGACTTTCACTCAGGCCTAGAAACGTCTGAGGAAGTCAGCAGTTTTTACCTAACTATTAAACAAACTGAATTGCTTAGAATTGAATGCATAGCACCGTTAGGTAATTTTGCTCTGAACAATTTTGCTGCAGATACTTTGTGTCTATCATGTATTCTTTAGGAGTTATTCATATTTGTTTAAGGTATGGTGTGCATGGCTAACATTTGTCTCTCAAGCCTCACCTAAGCACATTGAATAAATCTGAAAAAAAAACAATTGTTTGGTATTTAAGCTACTATAAAATAAAAACTAAATAGATTACAATTGATTGCATAGCACCATTAGAAAGGTTATTTTGTGCTGAACAATTTTGCCACTGATACTTTGTGTCTACCACATATACTTTAGGAGTTATTTGCATTTGTTTAAGGTATGGTGTGCATGGCTGACATTTGTCTCTCATGCGTCACCTAAGCACCTTGAAAAAAAAACAGAAAAAAATCAGTTGTTGGTATTTCAGCTACTATAAAATAAAAACTAAATTGATTACAACTGATTGCATAGTATCATTGGAAAGGTAATGTTGTGCTGAACAATTTTGCCACTCATACTTTGTGTGTAGCACTTACGGTTCAAGAGGTAGTCACATTTGTTTGTGGCATGCTGATTATGGCTTGATTTTGCTTAGAAAGGCCCAGGATGCTGTGCTAAGAGTATACAGGGCACAAGTGGTGGAAGTCTCAAACAGCTCTTGTGGTGTGAATGAGTTAAAAAAAAAAAAAAGGCTCCCACAGGGTCCTGATCTCCAGCCAGTACCCATCTGTGATGAATGGTGAAGATACACAGAAAGATCATAATTACAGTAGGTACGTAATTTCTGTTTTCAGTTATTTCCATCCGAGTTAAAAAGCATTTGTCCACATTATACCAACTTTGGTATGTTGACATTCCCAAGGGCAATACAGATGTGTACCAAGTTTCAGATCTCTATCTTTAAAGGTGAATGATATATAAACCCCCAAACATTTGTTAATTTAAAAATTGCATTTCACAATTATGTAAATTGCAGAATTTGAAGCACCTAAACTTTTAAACTAGAGAACAGAACATCACCAAGTTTGTTACATTCACTGACCCTAAATATTAAGCTTTGAGGTCACCCCCCCCCCGGCCCAGCAGCAGAGTGTCATGCTGCTATGCTGATGACCTGGCTTTGGAAGCAAGCCAAGTACATCACATCGGGAGGCAGGCCATGGCCAAGACAGCTGCCGCTTCGCAGTACATCTCAGTCAGGGAGGGTCAGTGGTGGGTTCCACCAGCACAATGACCCTGGTGGCTGGGCCAGAGAGCTTGAATCTTCCACAGGGGAAGCTGTGGTTGTGTGAATCTTGCAGAGGCACTGCCCCCACCAGAGGAAATGGGAGGGAAAAAATGTTGGAGAAAAAAGCGGTAGCCAGCTGAATGATAGCTGGGTTCAGCCTGTTCAGGGTATATCCCTGTGAATGGCGTGTATCCCTGAGAGATGAGCTGTCAGCTGGGAGAAAACCCAATATGGAGAAAAAAAAGAGGCTACATGTGTTAGCTCTCTACCTTTTTGTCAAAGGCTGGCCAAGTTATAAGCAGCCAAAGATTTAAAAATAACATCAGTAGTTAAAGTTGAATTTCATGAGCTTTTGTGAAGTTGGTGAATATTGTGTTACTTTTGTTGAAGCTATAGCCATACATATTGCCCAGTTATACACCTGAGTTGCCATTGTAGAGGAAAATAAAGGTTGGGTAAAGTGACAGTAAGTTGGCATTCATAGGAGGCTCCATAGTAAAGGTATCGTTTTTCCAAGTGTCGGGTCACTACGTTGAGTGATGAACCATGAATAATTGTTTTTTATTCTTTTGGCAGCCAGGTGATGCCCACTAAGCACAGGTGCCTGTTTTCAGGGGTGACTTGGGAGCACTGGGGCGGTTAAGTGACTTGCTCAGAGTCACACAGTATGCAAGTGGAGGTTGTGGGAATCAAACCCAGGTCTCTTGGATGTACCAAGTTCATTACTGTACTCTAACCTCTAGGCTATACTGCCAGCCCATAGTCATGGACATCACTGTGCACTAGTCTGAATTCTTGCAATATGCCAGATAATCACTAGAGCTCACTGCCATCATTCCTGGCATACCTTCTATCATCCTGTGGCTTGCTCTTGCCCCCTTCCCCCACCTCATCCCCTTTACTATTTGAATCCCCCAAGGTGAACACTTTCACCCCATATTCCTAGGCCCCTCCCCTTGCCCATGCTGCTGTCCACTCCTGCTTGCCCCCTCCTTCCCCTCCTCCTCATCCTGTACTCCCTCAAGACTTCAGACCAGTTACCCTGTCCCAGCCCCTGCACCAGACCCTCAGTTCCCTGACAGTCCCCCAGACTTTCTCTGCTCAACCTCCTGCCTGTCCCTCAAGCCTCGCCTCCCACCACCCCTTCCCTATTTCCCCACCCACCCCTCATGCCTGAATTTTTTCTCTCACCCCTCTCCTTACTGTCCTTGAAGTCCTTCCTCTTATTGCCTCCTTCCCTCCTCATCTTGCCATCCTTACCCATCCCTCCAGGTTCCCCCTCTTCATCTCTGTCCAGCAGGAGGAACCTGGTCTGCAGTATCACCTCTGGTGATGCTCCCACTGAACACCCTCCCCACCCTGCCTTGCCTGTTCCCCTTACCATTCCACTCCCTCCCCTGGGCCCTGTTTCCCACTGAGAGAGCTGGACGCTGGGGATCTGCCTGCTGCCTTTTTCTTCTTCCCGTCCCTGCTGTCTGGGCCCCCTTCCCACCTTGGCTGTCCTCCATTCCCCTTCCCCTCACCTACAGTTAAGCCCTGTGGTGCCTCTACTCCTCCCAGCCATACCTTATGACTCCCCACCCCCACCAGAAAACCTGTGTCTGCCTCAACTGGCAGATTTCTGCCCTTAGCTTTCCAGTATGCCTGCAAACCAGGCATCTCCCCTTCTCCCAGAGTGCTTCTAGGAACACCACTGCCCATCACCCCCTGCACTCTACAACCCTGCCTTCCTCCCCCTGCCTCCACTGCTTGACTCCTCTCCACGTTTTGCACTCTAGGTAGTCCTTAGTAACACACTTAGTTATCCCTGTCATCCTTTGAAGGTTTTACCCTGGACCTGGATAAGAATGGTTTAAGCACAATACTTTCACTCTTCTTCACTTAAGTCCTTGAAGGGTGGTGGCTGAAGAGCTGTACCCCTTCCTTTCCAGTTGACTACCTCGTTAACAGCTTTGCTGCTTTGCTGTCTAGTTGGCCCAGGATGGGCACTGTCAGCATTATCACTTAATTTGCCTGCTAACTGCCCTGTAGGCTGACCCCAGATAGGGAGTAATTGCAACCCACTATTAAGCCAAGTATGAACCGTATGCTTTTCAGCTGACATTTCTACCTGCTGACTTCCTTGTAAGCTGATTCTAGTATGAGAGTAGCTGTAGCCCTCAAGCAGGACTGCTATCCAGTCCTGGCTGAGGGATATCAGCCCTCCCTCAGAATTTCCTTGTTGATAGGGATTTGCTGTAGTCCCTATCAGTTTCCCCTGTGGAGACAGACCCCAGATATGTAGTAGCTGAAGTTTCTATCAGATCATCCACCTGGTGGCCTGTGGTCCTCCCTGCATATGTCCTGCCAACACCCCCTGTTGTCACTTAGATGCCACATTCCTGCTTTGTGACATTCTGCTGATACCCCCAGAAGCCACTTAGGTAGACACCACACTCCTGTTTCGTGGCACTCACACTTTGGGTCACTAGGTCTTGTGGGTAATTTATAGCAAGTACAGCTTTCCCATTGGATGGCTGTAGCCATGTAGCCCACTGGCCCACCACTCAGGCTGGCTGGTCTGGCTCAGCACCTGCCCTCAACCCTCCCACTGCTGATGTTCTCCCTCCACCCGACCCCCACAGTCCCTGATTCAAACACCAAACATTTTCTTTCATTCCGGGTTTTTTAATACAAGTTCCCCAAAGACAAAAAACACACCCCACAGTGTTTGTAAGAGGTAATAGTCTACACACACATCTGCTTGTAAACAAAAAATGGCAGCCTTCCTGTTGGAGGTCTGCATATTAGAGAGCAGTGGTCCTAGCACCCAACCTTGTGGTACCCCAGTGGTCACCCCTCCCCCCTTTGCTGGAGTGTGTCCCATTTATCACTACCCCTCTTCCTCTCTTCCTTTAGCTAGTTGCAGACACAATTTACTACTTTGTCTCCACCCCAAACTGGTCTGCTTCTTGAAAAACCTCCAGTGTGGCATTGTGACGAAGGCCTTGCTTAAAAAGAGATAGGCCATGTCCACCACCCTCCTCTGGTCTATCTCCTTGGTCATTCTGTCAAAGAAATCTATCTGATTTGTTTGGCATGAACTCCCCCCACCGTGAATCTATGCTGCCTGTAGTACTGCAACCCATTGGATTCCAGGTACTGAACCAGTCTGTCCATTATTAGGGCCTCCATTAGTTCCTCCACCACTGACGTTAGACTGGCAGGCCTGTAGTTGCTAGATTCCTCCCTGTTGCTGGTCTTGTGTAGAGAGACCATGCCAGCCCTTCTCCAGTCCTCAGGAACCACTTCTGATTCCATTGAGCTATTGAACAAGGCCGCCAGCAGGAAAGGTAGCACTTCACTGAGCTCCCTCAATACCATGGGATGTACCCCATCCAGTTCCATAGCCTTATCTAGTTTAAAAGCAGCAAGTTCTTTTAGTACGTTTTCTGTAGAAAAGGGACTTGTGTCCATCCCCCACCTGTCTATGCTACCTAGTAGCCCATCCCGTCCACTGCATAAACTGAGCAAATGTATCTAGCAATGCATGGGTACTGGTGGAGCTGAGTGAAAGAGCCACCAAGCGAGACTACTTGAGAGAGCCTGGCGCAAAGAGAGGGAGAGTGGGCCACAGTCCTCAGGATAAGGGCCGGTGTCTCAGTCATCACGGGCCCCAATGGCAGACAGAGAGAGCATGGGCATGAGGAGAGGCAGAATAGACAGTGGCAGGAGGAAATGTAAGGACAGCGACAGGAGGAAAGGTAAGGTATGGACATAAATGCCAATGTAAGTGTCATCCTCAGCTCTCCCTATGGGATGGCTGGTTTTGACAAGGTTGCTGCCTCTGTGCAAAAAGATGAATTTTTCCTATTAACTTCAGAAGGGAATGGTGACCAGGTCTCATCATCCTTGCAAATAAGCTTCTTACTAAGAGGCTCATATTTTTATGAAAATGTATCCATGGAGTCAGTGAGCATGTACAGTTACAGGGTATCGGTAAAAATAAAATCCAGATTTGGGATGGTTTGGATCAAACATCACCTCTGAAGGGAACACACCAAGAAACTACAAAAATACACACAAAAAAATCCTTCTCCTTACCTGTGGTATCCTATCAGGCCCAGATCTCTGTGCCCAAAGTAAAAGTTGAAGAACACACTACCTGTCTGGGTGCGACGCCCTCCTATGCACAAAAACATGGAGAGAGAGAAAACTAGATGTCTGTTGTAGCTGTATTTCAATGGGGTTTTGAACTTAGTGGCATAACTTGGGCATTTTTGCATAGTTTTGGCCCACATTTTTTACATGCCTTCTTTGGGAGCCTACCTCATGAACAATTGAACTGTCATTATGCAGATCTGTCCCAAAAGGTGATTTTGTGGTCCCTGTGCAAAATCACCTTTCGGGCAGGAGTTGAAAATTTTCTCTGTCCTTGTTCATGAAATGGGGTAATAAGAAGGCTATGTTGAAAATGTGGTGTAAACATATTTAAAAAAAATAAAGTTATAAGCCTACATTGAATTTTGGAAGTGCAGGCTTGTAACTGATAATTTTCAGTGTTTTTACCTCAGATTTATGATGCAGCCATTTATTTACAGCACCTCATGAATGTGACAACTGTCATTTTTCAAATCTGACCCAAAATGTATTTTTGCATCTGAAAGTTGTTTTCACAGTCCCTGTGCAAAATCACCTTTAGGCCAGGAGTTGAATATTTTCTCTGCCCTTCTTCATGAGGCAGGGTTTTAACAAGGGTATGTTAAAAATTTGGTGTAAAAATATTAAAAAACAAATTTTCCCCCCAAATGTCTTACCTGCAGCCCTATCGATACTGGCCAGAGTTTGTTTTCCTTATTGATTGCTGTTCATTGGAACTGTGTGAAATTGTTTGTCATTTGTATTAATGTTAAACTATTGCCGTGGTTCTCTAAAAACTGTTATTATCTGTAATTAATTCCGGGTCGCCCCTGGAAAAGGGACTGTAATGTTCTCAGTGAGTCTACCCGGTGACCAAAATTAAATAAATAAATAAATTATTGCCACTGTCACTTCACTGAAGAACCATAACAGTGTCTTCTTCCTCCTGCCTTTGCTAACTTTTGTCATGCAGAGGCTAGTTACCGTGATGATACTCTCCTTTTTTCCCTTCCAGTGTGCTTCCACCCCACCCTTGCTATCTTCCCTATTGAGCTATTTCCTGAGGCAGTTGCCTATTTCCTTGAAATCCCCCTCCTGAAATCTAGCACCCTTGTATTTGTGTGGCTCTTTTTACATCAAACCACACTGTACAGTGATCTCTGGTACCAGGGGACTACCCAATGTGATGTTTGTATTGCAGATTTTGTCTACATTAAACCTTACCTTCTGTTCCGGGTTCAGGAACAGACCCTGGAAGTCAGAGGGATGGCCGGGTGGAGAAAGACTGAGCATCTTATGGACAACTCTCTTAGTCCAGGGGGAGGCAGTGTGTGTGTGTCCGGCACAGCAGCGGCTGCTGGTGGAGGTCGCATTATGTCCGGTGCCTAGATTAGTGTGTGGGAGGTGGGACAGATGTAGGACTTGTTCCTCTGACATCACTGCCTGTCCCACCTCCAGGAGGAACATGCAGCATCTGAAAAAATCTGGCCCCCCTCGACATGGCGCCTTGCTCCGCTCCTGCCCCATTATCCTTTGCTGTCCGCCGGGGGGTCCTGCTACCATAGTCCTGACCTGAGTGGGGTAAGCCAGGGCTTACCAAATAGTGTCCATTGGGGGGGTAAGCCCCTGGCATGACGAGGCAGAGCGGTGCCATGCCTGAGCCCTCCTCAGAGAAGGGGGAAGGGGGAACCAGGCCGAAAAAACAAACTTACCTTTCCTTCCCACAGGATGTTGTTCCAGACTGCCTAACAAAATCCTTTTCATATGTGTTTGAATTGCAAACTGTCCATCTTGTTGTTTGTAGAGTGTTAAGAAACTGTAGGGATAAACTGTTATTGCATTGTGTGAGGATTGGGAGGGCTACACTGATGGACACTAGAGTAGGTTGGTATTGTTTTCCAGGTGACAGTACTATTTTGTGACCTAGTCCACTTAATTTCCTTGGGCAGAGGCACCAGGCAACCTGTTTTAACTTAATATCTTTGGACAGTGAATCCCAAGAGGAGTTAATAACCCAGGCCCCTCAACCTTATTTGAGCCCATAAAGTGGGGTAGCGCACTATGCATCTATGGTGACACAGTGCACACATACTGGTAGTGCTGTCTGTTACTCTGGCTACAACTACAGTACTTCACATAATACTAAATGCTGCTATGTGGCAGGAGGCTAACACTGTGGATTCTTGTCCCTTTTTCATTCAGCATCTTCTATGTTACTTTACTCCCCAATAGTTTGGCATACAGGATGCATTTCTTGAAGTGGTACTTAAGTGTGTTGTTAACATTTGGCATTGTTTTGTTTCACAATTCCTGAGAATCTGCTCTAGATTAAGGGGAAATAGAGGAGTTTTCTAATGAAAATTAAATCATGGATGTCTCTCACAACTGGGAGCTTGAAATGCATGCAGGAAGAACAGCCAGACCTGGTTTTGGCTGCCTGCCTAGAAAAGAGGCTATCAACTGTCACTGTGCTATAGCAGAAGGCCCAATTTCCATAGCTGCTTCTTTAATTGCCTGAGTACTTTCTTATCTGAAGGTGTCTCATTTGGCAGTCTGCAATAGGGAAAGCTGTGTCATGTCACACATGATGTTTGTAGGGAGTAAAGTTTGAGTGCAGGTTGTCCTTTTAATTCCATGACTCACAATTGAATGAAGCCAGATTTTAAAGTTCTCTCATGTTAGCAGGTACAGGTTTATATACAGTGAATAAAATGATTATACTGGTGCCCCCCCCCCACACCACCACCACCATCCAAACCTGCAGATCTACATCTGGAATGAGACAATTACTTTTTTCTCCTTAATGAGAATTCACACTGTGCTCCAGTGGCCCCCACCTGCCTTTTGGTCCCCCAGCAGTCACTAACACTCAGAGGAACCCCCTTCTCTAGTCCTGTTTCCCAACATGGATACAAGTTGTGCAAGTTCCAACTATAAGCTCTGGCTGACTCACACCAACCCCTTCCAACTCTGCAACATCACTGCTGCTTGCCTGTAACAGTTTTACAGGTAGTGGGTGTAGCACAACTCTTGAGACGGGTTTTGCATAGGGTTGCCATTTTGTGCTTTGTCAATAGTGGCATCAGCATGGCTTATAAGCAGGTGGTGCATGTCACCATGTAATTCCTATATACTGTATGCTGCATTAGCACTCATACAGTGCTTCTCATACAAACTGTATCTGAAAGTGCTTTGCAAGCAAATAGAGACTGATAGTGAAGTGTCTGTAAATGTGTAGTGGCAACCATTTTGCACATCAACACCCACAAACTGCCTTGAACAATTGCATGAACCAGTTATTTTGGAAGGGGAATAATGGCCAGGAGATTGGTGAAAATTCCCTACTGTTGTGAAAAGTACCTTGGGTTCTTTAACCTGCACCTGGATACCCCCCAAGAGGGCACCAGAGAATGACAGAAGGGACCTCGGTTTAACTTTTCATCTGAAGGAGGGAACACGTTGGCAGTATGGCATCCCCCAGTACAACACATGGGTGCAAGCCATCTATGGTATGAGGCCAGTCCTGGTACAGGACTAGAACCAACAACCTTTTGATCCACAGGCAGATGTGTTACTAGCTGAGCTGAGTGAAAACAGCAGAGCCCTGTGGACATCGGGCATATGCTGACCACATTCTCTATCTAAGTCATGTAGCCTCAGGAAGAAAACAGGCAACAACAAGTCTGGTTCAGCTAGAACGCTGACACTCCTTTAGATAGGAACTTCACACTGTGTAAAAAGATAACCGTGTCCTTACAGAACACCAAACCGAGAGACTCCACTGACAGTGTGTAAAGCTTACTCACATGTCTAGTCAGCTTGATGGCAACCAAAAACAGTCTTCCATGTCAAACGGGAGATATGACAAGCATATGACTCAAACACTTTCTTCATAAAATTGGATAGCATAAGAGTCTCGTCCTATGGGGACAGAGTCTCTCACAGGGGAAAAATTGATTCAGTCCCTCGAAGAATCTGGACTTCTTATCTTGGGGTAGGGTAAGTATGCTGTCTTGTTTGGTAAGCCAAAATGACCATCAGATGCACCTTGAAAGAGCTCATGGAACATACTAGTCAAAGACTGCAGTCAAGGACCTGACTCACCAAGTACTGTAGGTTAACAAGTGGCAGTGTGGCTCAGTTGGTAGCATATCCACCTCTGGGCCAGAAGGTCATGGGTTCTCATCCCACACTTGGATTGAGCTCATACCTAAATGCTGGCACCCGAGTGTAGTATTAGGGGTGTGCTGTACTGTTGGGGTATGCTGTCCTTCAGATGAGATGTTAAACCAAGTTCCCTTCTACCCATCCTGGTGCTGTTCTGGTGGGTGTCCAGGTGGAAGAAAAAGAATCCAAGCACTCTTCACAAAGAGTAGGGGAATTTTTATTGAGAAAAATATCAACACGATACAGTTAAAAAATAAATCAACTAATTCATAACTGAGCTAAACTAAAATACGAGCCTTCAAATCTATATTAAACAAGAATTAAAAAATTTTCAGGTGCTAGTATAATGCAATATGAGTGACACAGTGTATTTTGAAACAGTCAGTAGGTCAATAATTCCATTAAACATATTTTAAGATTACCTTTGGAACTCCTTCACATCATTTCTGAATTTGTATACTAGATAATATTGACAGGTCATATTGGTATTGTACACGAAATGCCTTCTCTGTTTGCAAGACAACAGCCAAGGGGGTTGTGTCCACCTGTTGAAGCATATATTTACGCCTTGACTGCCACAGTATGAATTTTATACAGGTGAAAAAAGTCTTAATGTCTCTTCTTCCAAAGTTTGGAATGCTCTTGAATAGTCTGTCACAAGATCCTCATATGTAAATGTCCCCATGTTTGCATTATTCCATCTCGTACTCGATGAGGCCCACACTGCTTTAACAAATGAACAATGTATGAAAAAATGCTGTGGTGTTTCCTTCTGCTGTGTACATTGAGGCCTAGGGCACATCCGTTCAGCAGTACATTTATGTTTCACATTTTCTTTTACCCCCAAGCCTCCCATGGCAGCAAAGGCAAACTACATCCCACAGCTGCGGTGGTGCCTTTTATCCATCAAATAAGATTCAATTCTGCAATAGTTTGCACAGGTAACTCCCTTATACTCAGGTACCGAGGTCTATCCCTGTTCCTGAATAGTATTGTTTAACATTAGCCTATTTGGAACAGTGGCTTGTGTCACTGTTAATCACCATTTTCATATTTTTTCCATCATTGGCTGAGCATATAATGGGACCTGCTTATTCTTTCTTAACTCTGTTTCTGCCTGTTGACTTAAGATCGTATGGTGTTGAAATAAATTGGGCATAATACTTGTCTAGTGTACTTACCCGGTCAACAAAAGCTAAAATAAAATAAAAAAAAGATTAGGCGTTGGTATCACAAACAAAGCAAGGAACCTCATGAATGCTGTATGGTATTGGAAAATCGATAAATGTTTAACAGATGTCTAACTGGTGTCTACTGGGATATGACTTAAATATGTTGGTAATGTATTTATTGAGTATATGTATATTTGTATTTTTTGTATTTTGTGTGTCTTGTAAATGTTCTCCTTATACTGTAACCAAGTTATGCACTTTAGAAGGTGTCCCTTGAAAATGCGTGTACTTGTGTACTCAATGGGATTGTTTTACCTTGTTCATTATAAATGAATAAAATCATTACTACTACTACTATAACCCAGACAAAGACTGGCACCATGTTTGCAGAAATGGGGATGGCCAAAACCTGGCTATCTGTTTACATTCATTAGTGCTTGTGGAAGAAAACTTAAAGATGTTACCATTAATAAAAAAAAATAGTATAAAAAAACTAATAGGATTAATTAAACACAGCCGTCCATATCTATATTTTCAGTACAAAATATCCCTTTTAATAGGATTTAACCAACTTCCCTATATAACCTGAGAGACTAAACAAAGTTGTTTCAAAACTACTGGGGGGAGGGGGCACTCTTGGTACGGAAACATGGGTAACAGGAAAATTTGAAGCAAAATCACCTTTTTTTTTCTTAGTTTTCTGCCACAATTTCCATATCTTGACTTTTTCTGTACAAACATATGTCTTTTCTTTCCAGTTTCCTTTGGCCATGACCCCCTTACCGAATCTGACCCTGAATATTTTGATGGAAGAGTCTGAAATATTAATGGATAACATTCACTTTTTCTGTTTGCTCACTTAGTTTACAACCAATACATTTTGCATGGTTGATCTTTGCCCCTGACACCTGAGAGAAGGTGTCCACTTCAGCCAAAGCAATTTTTGCTGTTTTAGTATCAGCCACCATTAGGCAAATATCATTTGCATATGCCGTGATTGCAGATGTCCTTTCAGCATTTGGTAACTGAATCCCCTTTTTTGAGTCCCCATCTCCACCACTTCTCTAATTAATATTAAGTTTTCCTGGATGCTTCTCCCTGTCACTGAACATGCTTGTCCTTCTGCTATTAAATAAGGGTCTGTTTTAGCTAGTTTAGCTGCTAAAATTTTCATGAGAATTTTGAGATCTGTGTTCATGAAGCTTAAAGGCCTCTAATTCTTCAGATCACAGCGGTCATTTTCTTGTATATAAAAATCTGTAAGGATGTACCTAGCTGTGGTGCAATACTCTCTTCTTCTAGCATGCAGTTAAATATCATGACCAATATCTCTGAAAGTTCTGTGCTCAGTTTTTTATAGAATTCTGTAGCTAAGCCATCTAGCCCTGGAGTTGTATTACTTTTTGGACTCTGTATAGCTGTTTCAACTTCCACCCCAATAATTGGGGTAATTAAATTATGCAGAATTTCCTTTGGGAGAACAGGGACATTTCTTGATTCTATAAAATGTTCTAACCGCTCTTCAGGAATGACAGGTGCTGAGTAGAAGTTATTCATGTGCTGTGACTCTGTATCAAGAATATCTTCTTTAGTATGAACTATTTGTCCAGAGGGGTTATACAACCTAGCTATCACCCTATGCTGAATCCTCTGTTCGCAGCATTCAAATATATCCCCTGCTGCACTTTTCCCTGGGGTATAGATTCTATGCTCATGCAACAAAGAAGTTGCTGTGGAGTATTGTAGTTCACCTTTTCCATTTTTAATGTATGAATTTGGTCTGTGTATGTTCCCAAACCTTCATAAACTAGGGACATTACCTTGAAAAGGTGGGATCTTAAGCAAGCAATAACACATGGCGAGGTGTGGGTTACATGCTGATAAGAGCATGCCCAGAGGTATACAAAGGCATGAGGTGCTTGCGCTGAGTGCCTTATGCCCCTGGGCGTGCTCTTATCAGCATGTAACCCACACCTCGGAGTGTGTTATTGTGCTTATAAAATGGGCCACTGGTAAAGAAGTTGATAAAAAAAAAAAAAAAAAGGATATATGTTCATAAAAAAAAAAGAAATATGATTACGATTTGAAAAAATAGTCCCTCTTAATGGTTTGCAATGCAGATTTTTTTATTAATATAGTAGAAGAGACAGGTGTCCTTTTGTATTGTGCCTCCCCCAAAAAGGTAGGATTTAGTTTGTGCTGTTTTATTTTTGTTCCTACAACAGTTTTGGCTTTTACGTTTTATTTTGCGGTTGGCTTTACTGGGACCGAGCATGTCCCTTAGCAGTCACCATAGAGTTTTGTTTCCAGGTTTGCGAATCAGGGATACCAAAATTCAAAGTGGGAAGATTGAAAAGTAATTATTTGTAAATGGTGGGAAGCCAAACACAATGGATATGGATGTGTTTAGTTATGGAGGAACGAGTATGGGCATTGGCTTTCATTTGGAAAGCCACATCTTCGTGCATACGCAGTACGGATTTACTGGTTTTTAACTACAGTTGGAGACGGGGAGAAGGAACAGCTACTGAGTAAAAGAAAGTAAGTTTTGAAAAGTATTACATGTTTGGGAGCTGTACTGACGCGAGTGCCATTTTTCTTTGAAGGTGGACCTGAATGCCAGTGTGTAACTTATTGCTGTGCTGTCGCAAATGCCGTGCTGCCGCTTTAGTGAGCTTTGCTAGTCTGCTTGGTTGACTATGAAGGAAGCTTGGGAAGGAAGAAATAAAAAGTCAGACTAAGTTTTCAAGTAAAAAAAATAATGTGTGGGATTCTGTTGGAATTGCCTTGAGTGAGAGGACAGTGCAACACGAAGGAGTAGTTTGTAGGTTGGGGGGGACTGTGTACAGTGGTTGGACATCTGGTTAGCATGGCACGGAGCTGCAGGTCATTTTTTTCAGAGAGGACGTTGTTGCAGAGAGTAATATTTTTTTGTGGTGTGGTCAGCTTGGAAGAATTAATGCCAGTTGGCACAATACATGCTGATAAGGACATGGCTAAAACTAGGTTTTAGCCAATCAGCATTCTGCATTTTTTAAGCCCATTTTATAATGTCAAATATCTCATGTGGTGTTCATTACTGATATGGCTCGCAAGATGCTGTAACAATTTTTTTATATCTTGTTTTGTTGTTACCCACCATCTGTTTAAATCATCTTCCAGGCATGCCACCGATTTCCTAGCATTCATTAGATCCCTCACTTTGTTGAAGGATTTCTGGATTATCTCATAGGGTGGAGAGATCAATTTCCAATATCCCTTTCCTATTGGCTGGGCTCCTGTGAGGCTTAAGTGGGTGTCGAGTAGTAGATGGTCTGAATTTTCAACTGGAATCACATTTGCTTTGTGCACTTTGAGATGTTTAGAGAAAAATACAAAATATATTCTCATTACCAAAGTACTTTTATAAAAAGTATATCCCCGGATGGATATTTCTGTAAGCATCCTTCAAGTCTAGGTTTGATACAATTTTGTTTCAAGCATTGCTGTCACAATATTGTTTAGCTGTTTTTGCTCCCCTATCAGCTATCTGTAAAACACAATTAAAGTCCCCTGCCTCCAGGAGATTCCTTGTGGTGAACAGATAAGGTTTAACCTGGTGGAATAAGTCAACTCTCCCCTTCTTAGTATGTGGTGCATAGATGTTTATCACTCTCCAAACTGTTTTTATGGCTGAAATCAGTCAATAGGTCACATCCAGGTACAATATCTACTATTTTAGAAACAGTAAAATCAAGTCCTGTAAATAAAACTCCCACCCTATCACATCTATCAGTGCTGTCAGAAGAAAAGGCCCCCAACACCACAATCTTTGTGCAGATGAGATAACAGAGGTTGCACAAAGCCTGGTATCCTGTAAGAAACATACCTCTATGCCTAAGTTCTTTAGTATGGAAAAAGTCTCAAGTCATCTTCTTGAATTTTTTATACTGTTGACATTCAAGGAAGCAACTTTATAGATGTGTGGGGGATCCTTGGGAAGAGTTTAAGTTTATTTCCCTATTCTACTACTACATCTCATACGTACTTCCGGAATTGTTTTTTTTTTCTGTTGTACTTTCTTGGCTTTGGCAGCTAATTGTTTATCTTCTGAGTCTGAACAAGGGGCTTGTTGTGAAGAGAAAGTAGAGGAGGTTTTGGAGTCTCCCCCCGATCTGATTCTTGAGATTGTAGTGCCTAATATTTATTTGCTAGGGAGATGTTCTGGTTTCCTAAAGTTTTTGAAATCTTAGCCTCAAAGTCTAGCACTCCAGCCACCTTAAACTAGGCCATCAGTTGCAGAAGATGAAGGTCTGAATGCAGGACCATTCTGTCAGACTTGGTCAGGAGGTCTAGTTCAAGTGAAAGCAGCAAAAATGGGAATGTTCATGGTAATCCCTCATCCCCTACGGGACAAAAACTATGATTTTATGTGAGGTGGGACCTGAGAGCACCATAGCACCACTTACTGTATTCCTCCTCCTCCCCTGCCAGCAAATGAATACTGGGGGTTGGGGGGCTTGATTAGGTGCTGTGAATTAGATGATGAGGTCAGGGGACTGTGTTCTGAGCTGTGGAGGGAGTGAAAAGTTGGACAGGTTGTGGGAGGAGCTGTGATCGGGGTCAGGAAAGAATGGCAAGCAGGGTGGGGTGGGCGGAGGGGCTGTTACCTGTATTTGTGTTTGGGTAAGGGATGGAGTAGAAATCTTGCTGTGATGAGGATCATAAGGGAGCAATAAGATGGGGGTGGATTTTACAAACTAATCAACAATGAAAACATATGAGTAGGAAAATCCTAATTCTGATTCCTCCTTCCTTTTAGCTGCCCTTGACTCCTCCTTCCTTTTAGTCACTTCTTAACCCCTCCTTTCATTTAGGAGAGGAATGTTTTCTATGTTTCAGTCTACAGTGTACTGTCTCTGCTGGCAATTATTTATGAAGTGCTTAGCCAATGAAGACTAAATGACTACTAGGTACAAGCTTGTGCTGACAATGGTGTGTGTAAAATGCTTAGAAGTGCTGATAGTTGAGATAGAGCTGAAGCAGTTGAATGCTTGCAATATATAGATACATAGATAGTGTCGGCAGATAAGGGCCTATGGCCCACCCAGTCTGCCCATTTGAGCTTGTAAGTTCAGTCTACGTTTCCCTGGAAGTCTGTTGCCCCTTACCCCTGACCTCCAGAATTCCTTTATGTCTATCCCATGCATTCTTAAATCCCGTGATTGTTTCAGCCCCCACCACTTCCACTTGTCCACCACCTGTTCTGTGAAGAAATTCTTCCTCATGTTTCCTCTGAATCATCCTCCCTCCAACTTCATCCCATGCCTTCTAGTCCTGGAACATCTTTTTCACTTAAAAATAGTGTATTCCTGCACCCTGTTCCTCCCTGTAAGATACTTGTATGTCTCTATTATATCCCCTCTCCCTCCTCTCCTCCAGGGAGTACATGTTCAGTTCCTTCAACCTGTCTTCATAGGACTTGTGATGCAATCCATGCACCATCTTTGTTGCCCTCCTCTGAACCTTCTCTACCGTGGTCTATGTCCTTACGTAGGTATGGTCTCCAGAACTGTACACTGTACTCCAGGTGGGGCCTCACTAGTGTCTTGATAGCGGAATTATGACCTCCCTTTTCCTGCTGGTGATGCCCTGCCTATACATCCCAGCATCCTATTTGCTTTACCTGCTGCCTTGTCACACTGTTTCCCTACCTTGAGGTCATCAGAGATGATAACCCCAAGATCCCTTTCCTGCTTGGTGCATGCTATATCCTCACCCCAACTGATATATTGTGCCAGGGTTTTTGTGCTCTATATGCATTATCTTGCACTTCCTTGCATTGAATTTCAACTGCCAAACCCTGACCATTCTTCAAGTTTCTGCAGGTCCCTTCTCATTCTGTCTACACCCTCTGGTGTGTCTACTCTTACAGAGCTTTGTGTCAGCAGCAAACAGTGAAATTCTGCCTTCTAGGTCCCAGAATGTCACTGATGAAGATGTTGAATAGGACCGGTCCCAGCACTGATCCCTGTGGTACCCCACTGGTCACTATTCCCTCTGTGGAGTGACAGCCATTTACCACCACCCTCTGTGTCCTGCCACCCAGCCAGTTACCTACCCACCACACTACTGTCCTGCCCACACCCATATTCCCCAGTTTGTGTGACTGTTCACACTCCTTGTCACCGTTACAGGGACTACCACCTTTTCAGAGTACCCTGATGATGGCACCACCAGTTGCTGCATGGACAAAGGTCCCTTAGACTAAATATACCTTAGGGAAAATGTCCCAAAAGTTAGAGCTGAAAGCAAAAATAACACAGACTCAACAAGATTACTTGGAATGAGCAAGGGAGTAGCTAACAACTGAATTGACTGCAGATATTAAAGTACGATAATTTCTTCATCCAGCCTCAACTCACGGTAGAATCTAAAAATATTATAATTATATTAGATTAGATTATGAACTTTGGCACAAAGGAGAGGAAAACCCTCATGTAGAGGAAACCTCTGGGAATCCAAGGCCTAAGGTTGCCATCCTTCCAGGCCTAACTCTGTTTATTAATAAAGGCCCTAATGATTACATTAAAACCTATGACATGCTGCTTTCAATTATGGACAAAACTGTCATCTTGTTTTGGTTCAGTAAGCATTCCCTCAGTAAGGTGTAGCAGGTCTTGGCCATACTACCAGAGGAGCACCTAAGAGTAAGAGCTCCATTCTCTGGAGGAAGATATGGGCTAATTGTTGGAGCCCAAGGAGGATGACAGAAGTGAAGGGAACAGCTAAGCCCATGAGTGGTATACAGTGCTGTATGTGTTTCCTCTCCATATGTGGTGCTGTGTGTGTACAGTATGTAGTCACGTGTGTGTAGATGTGTGTGTTGATAAAACCTTTAGAACTTCTGACGTGGGTACTGGCACTGCTATTTTAGAGACAGCAGTGCATAGGTACACAGCATTATTTATATATGTGTGTGTGTGTGTGCTGATAAAACCTTTAGAACTTCTGACATGGATACTATTTTATTTTATTTTTTAATTTCTATCTATCTCCCCCTATGCCTCTCCAGCTCTGATTCCTCGGGGAGTGCCAGTGGAGTCTACCCCTGCTTATCCATCTTACCTGGTCCATCTCGTTCCCCCATGGAGCCACGGTTTGCCCCCCAGGTGGGGACGAGGTGGGGCCCATACACTCTGAACACTTCTTGTCTTGTCAGGTTCAGGCGGCCAGGCAGGTGGAAGCACATCAGGGTCTTGCTTCAGCGCTCCGTCTCCTCGAAGCTGGAAGGGATTTTCTCCTTTTCTTGTGGATGCCACGTGCGCGCAATGTCAAGGCACATAGTGCCAATCTCCATTATGTCCCCACTGTAGCCTGCCTCAGCACTTGCTATGCCCTAGACTTCTGCCTGGGTCCTGTCAAGTGCCAAGCTGCCTCCCCAGAAAAGGCGAGTTGTCCTTGGGACGCCAGTCCTCCGGGTCGGCCCTTCAGCTTTCTGGGCTGGTTCCTGAACCCGGTTCACTGGAGTCATGAGCAGTAGTGCTACTGCTGCACCAGTGGGTCAGCAATATTGCTATTTTAGAGGCAGCAGAGCGATGGTACACAGCACTATTTCTAAAGGATTTCCCAGTGTTCCTAGGAGCTGCTTGACTGCGCTTCATTGCACGCTGTCTAATGTGTTTGCTTTCCTTTTACCTTTCCTCCTAAACAGCTTTTCAACTATTTTATGCCCCTAATTCTCTTATGTTATCACAAAACAATCCATCATCTGCTTTTATTGTGTTACCACTCTCAAAGCAGCCCACTGGCTGTAGCCAACTCCTTTATATGGCTGCATTGACAGAGTCATGCAGATGTACTGCTGTGATCAGAAAAAGAGGTCTGAATTATTTTCCTAACACAGCACAGCTTTTGTTCTTATGAGTGAGTGGAATGGGATCAAAGCTGCATTTACTAAACTGTTCCCTTCCCTCAGCTGTGTTGTTAGGAGACAGTGGACTCCCACATGCTGCAGTGTGAATAATCTGCCATCTAGTAGTTCAGGTCAGATTTCGGATATCACAGTTCATCATTAACAGCTCTATGTGGCAAGGTAATTCAATCACAGATATTTGTTTGTTATTGTCTTCCTTTTTCAAAAAAGTTCAACATTTGAAATTCAATCATTAACAAAAATAAAGGGAAAAATAACAATGTGCTAATTATCTGATAAGTCAAGGAACAACACATCCAGACACATACACGCACACATTTTCCCTCCTCCCTCCCTCACACACACACATGCTAGCTGTGCTAACCATATTCAAATGAGAATAACTTTAAAATGAAAAATGATAGCATGGTACTGTGAGCACAATAGTTGTTTAGTACAAAACTCCCTCTCTCTCTGTCTCACACACGTGCACACACACACACACACACACACTAGCTGTACTAACCATATTCAAATGCAAATAACTTTAAAATGAAAAATTGATAGCATGGTACTGTAAGCATGAAAGTTGTTCAGCACAAAAATATATACAAAATGAGTGGTACTTCATTCATAGTTACCTTTTATTTTTTTTTTTTAGAATTAGCAAAAAAAAAAGCAGAACATTCAGTTATTTTCACTTTGTCGACAAGCAAAAACAAATAACTTTAAAACGAAAAATTATAGAGTGATACTGTCAGTACGAAATTTGTTCAGCACAAAAAATATCTACAAAATGTTTTGTTTATAGATATTTTTTAGTATTTTTTATAATTAGCATACTGTAGAAAATTCAATTTTTTTCACTTTTTCAACAAACAAATGTGAATAACTTTAAAACCAAAAATACCATGGTACTGCTCAAACGAAATGTGTGCAGCACAAAAATATCTACAACATGAATGGTGTTTCATTTATAGCTACCTTTTAGTTTTTTTTGTAATTAGTGAAAAAACTGCAGAAAATTAAAATTTCTTTCACTTTTTCGACAAACAAATGCAAATAACTTTAAAACAAAAAATGATAGCGTGGTACTGTGAGCATGAAAGTTGTTCAGCACAAAAATATCTACAAAATGAGTGCTGTTTTATTTATAGATACTGTTTAAATTTTTTTATAATCAGCAAAAAATGGCAGGAAGTTCAGATCTTACTTCGAGAGGGCTCTTGCAGTAGGTAATTACATATAGGACTGACGCCGGCCAGCGGCAGGACCCCACGGAAAAATTTCTAGCTAGCAGTCCTTGACGAGGGACTGTCCCCATGTCAGGTGACCGGTGTCATACGACGTCGGTATAAAGGTGCGGTCCCAGACGCTCGCCTTCCAGTTCTTTCCTGCCGTCAGCGCGTGCAGCACCTCGCGGTTAAGTTCATATCGCTCAGTCCTGTTACTTCGTTGTTTTTTTCCGAAAAGTTTTCAGTATTTGTATTTTATATTTTCTATCATCAGGTGAACGTCGGTATATGTCGTCCCCTTCAAAAAATAAGTGCGACTTGTGTGGCGCCCAACTGCCTCACAAAGATGGTCACTCCCTCTGCCTTTTCTGTTTAGGCCCTAACCACGCAGTCAAGTGTCCACACTGCCTACATTTTAACGCAGCCACCCGGCAGACGACGCCAGCAGTCTCTCGAAGCCCATCTCCTCAAGAAGAAGATGTCCGCGATGGAGAAGGAGTTGAAGAAACTTCGGCAGGCGTCGACCTTCCCTGAAGGGCACAAGAACGGGACAAGGAAAGGCACTGGAAGAAGGTTTTCCTCCACGACTCGGCTGGAGTCGTGAAGGTAACATCCTCCGGCGGATTGCCCGGCGCAGCCTCCAAGGCTTTGGAGGGCGTCGGCCCATCAGGTTCGCGTTTGAGCCCGCCGGGTGCTCGGGCAAAGGGAGGCACCAGCCCCCAGTACTGCCACAGGCTTGCGGCCTACTGGTGCGGGCGCCTCCCATAAGTCAGATGTCGGCTCCTCCAACGTCCGCCGGGAGAAGGCCGCTAAGACGCGTGACCCTTCGGGGCGGCGCACGGCAGTGTCCCCCTTGGACTGGGCCTCTTCCCATCCTCGGCCCGTCTCAGATGAGGGACCCCCGGAGTTGGACGCCGACTCCTCTGGCATCCGCCGGGATATGGCCCCTAAGCCACACGGCTTCTCTGACGTGCGCTGGGCCTTGGAGCCTACGGCAGACCCTGCTTTGTCTGTCATACCAGGTTCCCCACAGCCTTCACTGCCGTCAGGGGAGCCCGAGTCCCCCCTGCCTGACCCTGGGGATTTTTCCCCTCTGTCCCCAGATGAGGCTCGGGATCCTGGGCTACCGTCCGATCCTCTTCCTACAGAGCCGGATCTGATGTCGGCTCCCCTGATGCCGGCTCCGGCGCCGGCTCCTCCGATGCTGGCTCTGACACCGGCCCCGCCGACGCTGGTTTCAACACCGGCCCCTCCGACACCAGCGGGGGATACTCCTCTTCCATTGGGCCCTCCACCCCATGGGCCTATCCCGGCTGATCCGCCCGTGGAGTACCCAGCTGGGCCGTCTGCTCCGGCAGCTCCTCCAGTGCCTGGGTATCCACCTTCCTATCCGACGCCTGTTTTCCCAAGTCCACAGTATCCTGTGCCGCAGTACCCGGTGCCGACTCCTCCAACGCCGCAGTACCCGGCTCCGGTATTCCCGCAACCGGGTTGCGGATACTCTCCCTACGGATTTCATCCATACAACTATCCCCCTCCTCCTCCTCCACCGCCCCCTAGGCCGCTGGTGGATCTCCAGGAGACTCTTGCCTTCTGGTGGGCTGAAGCCAAAGCTCAGCTCACCAAGGAAGTCGAGACCCGTCTTACGGCGACGGTGCCACCACCGGCTCCCGTACGCCCCAGACGGCACAGTCCCTCTCTACCTCTGGATTCCCAGGCTTTGTCCTCGGGATCCAGAGAGGGGCAGGACACACGTCCTGGGATTCACCCTAAGGAACCCGTTCCTCCCCCTAGACGAGCTAGGGAGTCTTACTCTACTTCAAATTCCTCTTGTTCTTCTCTCTCGGACTCCTCGGAGGTCTCCGATGGTTGTTCCAAGAAAGACGATGAGCCGCACTCTCCGTCCAAGCCCCGGCTGAGGACTCCTCCGAAGTCTCCTCCGGAGGATTCTTCCTTCACGGAGTTGCTCAGGAAGATCCAGGAAGTCCATCAGTGGCATTCCTTAGAGCCAGATCCTCAACGGGTTAAACTCGCCGAACATTTGGACTTGCCCCTTACAGCTCCTACCCTAGTGCCACCCTGGATCGAGCCTCACGCCCACCTTGTTTTCACTATTTGGAAGCAACCATCGGCTTTAGCCCCATTTCCTAGGAAGTCAAACAGGCTATACCAGGCTCTGGAGGGTGTAGACTTCTTAGACTCTCACCCCCCGTGCAGACTCGGTTGTGATTAGCACCGCGCACGGCCGGTCAGCACACACGAAACACTTGAGCTTGTCTCCCCTGGATAAGGAATCTCGCCTTCTGTATCAGTATGGAAGGAAGATCTACGCTTCTTCTACACTGGGGATTAGGGCCCTGAATTATGTAGCACATATGGGGGATTACCAGAAGGCTGTCCTTACCCAGGCGGAATCTAAGATTGACTCCTTGCCTGACTCTCAAGTCAAGCAGGAGTTAGCCGACCTGGTCCATTCTGCTCGTTCGGCCAGTCGTCATATTCTGAGGATGGCCTATGATGCAGTGGACACCGCAGAATGGAGCTCTGCATTTGCCGTAAGTCTTCGGCGTCACACATGGCTCTGTGTGTCAGGTCTGGTCCCGGAGATACAGTCAGCAATTCAAGAAGTACCTTTCAGGGGTTCTGTGCTTTTCGGGGGTGATGTCAAGGACATCATCACTGACTTGCAGGAGAAGGGGACGGCCCTTAAATCGGTTGATTCAATGTACCGTCCCCATCCCCCCCCAGCGCCATCCCTTTCACAGATGCAGCCAGCCTCCAGCGAAACCTCAGGGAAGGCGGGCCACTAAACGTCGGGCTCCCACAGCTGCCGGGCCCCCGCCACCCAAAAAAGCAACAGGTGCCCCAGCTGCTGCGCTGCCTCACACCACCTGACTCCTTCCCTCCCCCACTGCCTCCAGATGCCCCGGAGGAACCGGTAGGAGGGAGGTTCTCCCTCCACCTTCTGGGTTGGGAGAGGATAACATCGGATTCATGGGTGCTTCAGATCATAGCAGAGGGGCACTCCATAGATTTTCTGCAGAAACCTCCATGTCACCCATCTCTGAACTCCTCTTACTCAAGGGACCATCTTCCTTTGGTCAGGGAAGAGATCTCTGCTCTCCTTGCGAAGCAGGCTATAGAGCCTGTTCCCCCCTCACCTCCACGGGACAGGTTATTATTCCCATTTCTTCCTCATACCAAAGAAGACGGGAGATCTCAGACCCATTCTCGATCTCAGCTCCCTGAACCTATATGTGGAATACAAGAGGTTCAGGATGCTCTCCCTTCAAATCCTCTTGCCCCTGCTTCGGCCGGGCCAATGGCTTTGTGCACTGGATATGCAGGATGCGTACCTGCACATCCCCATTCGCCCTTTGCACCGAAAGTACCTCAGGTTTGCGTTCCAGGGGGACTACTACCAATTCCAGGTGCTTCCTTTGGGTCTTTCCTCGGCTCCCCAAGTCTTTACCAAATGCCTGGCGGTGGTAGCGGCCCACCTGCTTTCTTTGGGAGCTCCTGGTGGCCCCATCCAGGGAGGAACTCCTACATTTTCTCTCCCTTGCCCAGCGGGTTTTCACTGGCCTGGGTATTACCATCAACCATTTCAAGTCTCACCTGGATCCTTCACAGAGGTTCCAGTTCATCGGGGCAATCCTCGACATGACAATGTGCAAGGCCTTTCTGTCTCCGGACAGGGGGGGGCCTCCCTCCAGTCCCAGATTTCCCTCCTATCGGAACACAGGAGGGTTCCGGCGAGGTCAGTGCTCCGTCTACTGGGGCTTATGGCGGCGGCCATCCTGACGATTCCGCGCACCTCCACATGAGAATCTCCCAGTGGACTCTCCGATCTCAGTGGGATCAACGGGTAGACAACCTAGATCTTCTGGTTCTGATCTCCTCGCCGGTGGTAAGAGACTTGCAATGGTGGATGGTTCGAGAGAACCTATTCTGTGGGTCCCCTTTTTTCATCCTCCCCCCGATCAGACTCTGACCACGGACGCTTCAGGCGAAGGTTGGGGAGCCCATCTGGGTCCTCACCGAACCCAGGGCCTATGGTCAAACTTGGAGATAGTTCTCCACATCAACGTGCTCGAGCTTCCGAGCAGTGCTGTATGCTCTCCAGGCCCTTCACCAATACATCCTTCCAGTCACCTAGCTGTCCAAACGGACAACATGTGCATGGTGTGGTACATCAACAAGCAGGGAGGGACTCGGTCCTACCCGCTGTGCAGGGGAGCGATGGGGGTTTGGGAATGGGCAATGCTTCACGACCTTCACCTCATGGCGATCCATGTTCTGGGAGTCAACAATGTCCTGGCAGACAGACTAAGTCGCTCGTCGGCTCTACCACACGAGTGGGAATTGGACGAAAAAGTTCTAAAAAGCATCTTCCAGATTTGGGGGACTCCTCAGATAGACCTGTTCGCCTCCTTCCAAAACACAAAGCTTCCAATCTTTTGCTCGCTCGCTCCAGAGCGAGGTGCTTTCTGGAGCGACGCTCTATCTCTAAGCTGGAAGGACAGATTCGTCTATGCTTTTCCCCCAATTCCTCTGGTCCCTCGTGTGCTGCAGAAGCTTGCTTTGGAAGGAGCGAGAATGATTCTGATCGCTCCTTTCTGGCCCAGGCAAATTTGGTTCTCTCTTCTACAACAATACTCAGAGGTTCCTCCTCTTCCTCTTCCTTTATCTCCAGGATTGCTGACCCAGGATCAGGGGACCCTGGTCCATCCGGGACTCAAGTCCCTTCAACTTCATGCATGGCTCCTGCAGACCTAGCTCAATCTTGTTTTGGCGTTTCTCCTAAAGTGGCTGAGATTCTGGTGGAAGCTAGAAAACCCTCCACTAGGTCCACCTATGCCATGAAATGGAAAAAATTTTCCATCTGGGCTACGTCCAGGAACATGGAGCCCTTTTCCTGTCCTGTGACCATTCTACTCGAGTACATGCGTCATCTTTTTGACCTAGGTCTCAGTCACTCGTCTTTGAAAGTCCATATGGCGGCTATTTCAGCCTACCATGTCCCTTTCACTGATGAGGCATTTGCCCAGCTGGAGGTATCCAAAACTTTCCTCAGAGGGGTCCTTCATCTCAGGCCCCCTGTCTGGACTCCAGCTCCCCCTTGGGACTTAAACTTTGTCCTCAAGAAACTTACCCTTCCCCCCTTTGAGCCTGTGGCTTCCGCAGACTTGAAGTTTTTATCGTGGAAGACGCTCTTCTAGGTGGCCGTTACTTCTGCTCGCAGAATTTCCGAGCTCCAGGCCCTTCTGTGCAAAATCCCTTATCTGATTTTTCACAAACAACGAGTAGCTCTTTACACGAATCCTAAGTTTCTCCAGAAGGTGGTAGCGGAATCTACCTTAAATCAGTCTATTGAATTACCTGCTTTCTTCACGCAGTACTCCAATCAAGGAGAATACCTGCTCCATACCATGGATGTTCACAGGATTCTGAGATACTACACCGATAGGACGAAGCATCTCAGAAAGACTGATCAGTTGTTCGTCTCTTTCGCTCACAAAAGAGAAGGCAATGCTGTCTCTAAGCAATGCCTATCAAAATGGTTTAGCCATTGCATCACTTTCTGTTTGACGAAGTACAACAAAACCCTCCCGGGTCAAGTCAGAGTCACTCACTCGTGGAGTTGCAGCCTTATGGCTTGTTTCAAGAATGTGTCTGCAGCAGACATCTGTGCTGCCGCCACTTGGACTTCAGTCCATACCTTTACTAAACATTACAGTTTGGACATTGCCTCGCCGTAGAGCAGGCTTCGGGTTAGCTGTCTTGCAAGGCCTCCTTTCTTGAGACCTGCTAGATTATTTGCTACTTTTTGGAGTAGTTCCTTCTCCTGGTGCCTTTCATTTGTTCCAGACTGCTTGGGATTCTGTCCTATATGTAATTACCTCTTGCAAGAGCCCTCTCGAAGTAAGATAGTACAGTTACATAAAAACTTACCATAACAGATCTTCGAGAGAGGCTCTTGCAGTAGGTAATACCTTCCCGCCCTCCATCCCCCTAGGCTTTTTCAGCTCCTTTTCCAGAAAGGGAAACATCTGCTTCTCTCTCCTCCGGGCCTTCCGGGCCTGTGGCGGGAAAGAACTGGAAAGGCGGGCGTCCGGGACCACCCCTTTATACCGACGTCGTATAGCGCCGGTCACCGCGAGGGGGCAGTCCCTTGCCAGGGACTGCTAGCTAGAAATTTTTCCGTGGGGTCCTGCCACCGGCCGGCGTCAGTCCTATATGTAATTACCTACTGCAAGAGCCTTTCTCGAAGATCTACTGTTCCGGTAAGTTTTACGTAACTGTACTTTTTTTTCACTTTATTGGAAGTATGGCATAAATGGAATTTTCTACCCCCCTACTGGAAATAATGTTGATATTTTTTGTTCTTGTGCCAATTGACCTGATGACAACACTCATGGCTTCACCACTTGCGATGTCTTTGGGTCAATCAGCACTCAAACAAAAAATATCAACAATATTTCTGGGGGGGTAGCATATCCCTTATATATTCTTACAAAAAAAAAAACTCCATTACTACACCAGTTTCGGTTGCTATTAAAGCAACAAAAGTATGGAAACGTGATGTTAGGGTTTTCAACACTAACTCTGCATTCACCTCCAAGCAGCCAAAGGGGTACAAGGCAACACAATCAACCACAGACATCCATCATCAGGTAAGACAAACAACATGCAACTCTTTTCACATGACACAAGAGACATCCATCATCATGGTCCAGCACTTGTGTAGCCATGGATACACATGCACACTTGCACAACACCTGGAAAGTGTGGTAAAATATTTCTGTAGGATCACACAGTAAATTGTAAATATGGAATAATACATGACGGTGTGTGGCAATGCTAAATTACTGCACACCCCAGGTGGGTTATGAGGCATGAGACGTAGCCGAGTGCTTTCAACAACTTGGGAAATGCAGTATATGACTCCATAGGATCATATTGTAAATTGTAAGTAAGCAATAACACATGGCAAGGTGTACGACAGTGTGAATTGCTGCATGCCCCCAGGCAGGCCCATCCTGCAGCCCCATTCTCTCCAGGGGTAAGAGCCCCCCTCCTTCTGGAGGAGTTCCCACTGAACTAACTCAAAACCCAACTGTTCTGTCCCCTTGGCAGGTTTCTGGCAGCTACCCATTGGCTGGAGCCACAGTCCTTCAAAAAAATTAATAATGAGGCTCCCTCGATACCTCATTGGTGCAGAAAAGACACCTAAACTTTCTCTGGAATTTTCCCCCAAAAATCTGTTCACACAGTCCCAGCGTCCTTGGCAAGAATCCTGGCTTCGTGGTTGGCTGGCTGATGTCACATGCCTGCAAAACTTGTTGGCTGAAGTAAACGGTGTCCGCACATTTCAACAATGTCCTAGGTTTTAACTTCCCTGCAGCCAAACACTTTGCTTTTATATAAACATTTCCCCACACATGTGTATCCACCCGTGCTCTTGTAAGTGACTGCATCTATTAACACATTCATTTAGCTCCTTTTCAGTCACTGCTGTTTTGCATAGCCCCTAGGCAGCCTGTACACAGCCCTATTAATGTCCCATTGGGCCCCTAAAGGCATCCACAGTAAACATTTTCATTTATCTTCCCACAGAATTGTAACCACACTTTTCCTCTGTGGATCCCTTGTACATTTCAAAATTTTTCTTGTTCCGATCGCCTGTCGCTAGGGCCGTCACACTGTGCCCCTAGGAGCTGGACAGGACCTCCTCATGCATCATTCTTGCTGCCTCATGAATATTAATGAGGTGGCATCCCGATTCCTGCGCACGATTGGCACTCACAAAAATTACTGCTGCCACCTTCCTGCTGCCTCTCCAGACCTACTAATGGTTCCAGTCCTTCTCTTGACTTTCCCTGAGACCGGGACTGCCAGAGAGGACAGCCAAAACAGCCCCAGAATGGCTGAAAGAAAATGCACTTCTGTGCATGCGCGGGGCTCTCTGGCACTGCAGTGCCATTTCTGAAACTGGTGGCTCCGCGATCTTCCTCTTCCAGCCCCGCTCTCTGTCAAAAACCATGCGGGGGCCAGCAGGCGAGGACAGATCACAAGGGGCAAGCCAGGAAACCGGAAAAAAGAATGGGAGGTGGAAGCAAAACCCTGGGGAAACCAGCCTTTTTTGGAGGCTCAAGGTAAGCCCCCGACAGGGGGGTTGCACTATCATTTAGGAACATATTTTGTATTATTTTTAAATACCTTCTTACCCTATTTTCCTCCTGGTTTGCTTATTTCTTCAGTGGATGCGTTTTGCATATCCTCACTGAGCACTGCTGCTGGCTTTTGGTTTTGTGGGCCAATCACGTAAAGGATTTTTCAACTCTGACTCCTGACCAGCTCTGGGGGAGAGGACAAAGTCCTAAATATTCCCTCACTGACATACTAACTGGTAGTTTGAGGAATGGTCCTAACTGTCCTTACCCCACCCCAAACCTAAACACCTACAGTGGAGCTCACCGGGATTCAACTCAGAATACTACAGAATTCTGCAGAGTAACTGCAGGAAATCTTGCAGCTTTAGTGGCAGTTAATCCCTTTTGTCATGCAGCAATCTGTGATACTGCATAGTATCCTGGTGGGCTTCACTGTATATGTCATGCCCCTCCCCCAAACCAAGTGACTGTTGCATCTTGGCCTCCTGATGGGGGTGGGGGTATGAAAAGAACATGAATCGTCATCCCCCTAAAGTCCCTTCCCCATGCTGATTGTGTTAGTACCACTACCACTACAGATATGTACCTAAACCCTGCTGGGCTAAGGAAGAAATCTGGAGTTCACTGTCACATGCAGTACTAACATGAAGCTCTGTTGCTAGGCTATCAAGATGACCTATTTATGAATAAGTTCTGAGAAAGAGGACCTAAATTTGTTAATCTGAGCCACTAGATACTGCACTGTGAAAGAGGTCTTACTGAGTAGTGTCAGAATTTATACAGTACTGGAGCTGAGTTATTAATGTCTTTGAGCTGCCACCACTACCATTTCTTAAAATATGCAAGCTACAGCTTCTGCAGTTATGTTGGGTTTGCTGTGTTTTTAAGCTGGTACCTAAAACATATCTGAGTGCCGAGCGTAAATCACTTTGTACAGCCTTCAGAATACAAAGACGTATTGCTTTGTTTTTGAATATATAATCGGAGAATAACGTTACCTTCAAAGTTCATCAGCTCTTTGAAATCTTTATATGAATAATAATTTAAATTTATTAGGCTTTTGATTATGTCCCTCAAACATTCTAGCCAGTCCTTGCAGCAGTGTTTAATTACTGTGAGCTCGGATTAATCAGTCAAATTTAAAATTCATTAAATTAAAAGTCAGTGACTAAAAACTATCAATTATTTTACAGCTGAGTAGGTATATATGCCAGAATGATATCTAATGTTTCTTCAAGGACTGCCCTGACAGTTTTTGGCAGTAAATAGAAAATGCTGTAATGACCTTAGGATTTACCTAGTCCCAGTAAAATACACATGGCTGAAAAGTGACATTCAGTGTCTGCCAATTCTGTTTTCAGGTTAAACAAAATAATAGGCAGTAGTGTAGAATATGAAGCAACTGAAAACAACAGCAAAAAAAAAAAAAAAATACATTTTATCCAGAGTGTGAAAACAACAAATTTACTCAATTTAGTTATTTTGTTTTAAAACTGGTACTTTAATTCAGTTTTGTAGTGGTACACCAACATTGCGTAATGGTCATACAGTGCAGTATTTAAAGAGTGAGATACATGGTCTAAGTTCTGCATCATTTAACTCTATGTAAAGCATATAGTAAAAACAGAATAAAGTATGGGGTGATGTGTGTAACAAGAAGTTTATACAAACCAGAGGGGTTAGGTGCTACATAAACCCTGAGAGTGAAGCTTGAGGGGTTTGTGAAAAGCATCTAACCCCGAGGGTGTATGTAAACTTCAAGTTTACGTACCACCCCATATTTTATTTCATATAATAGCTGGCTTTCCCTTTTTGCCTCAGCAATTATACAAAATAAAAAACAGTAGATGTGCGGCCACGGTCTGGTTAGGTTATAACATACTAACATACTAGATGCCAGCAGAGTAGGCCTGTTGGCCTATCAAGTCTGCTAGCACACATTCCATCCATGGTCGCTTTTTAGTATTTATTTAAAAGGTTTTTTAATTTTATTTTGTGGGCAGTCCAAAGTTCAGTCCCTGTGGTACATTTTCTTTTGTTTTAAATTATTTACTGCCTAGTCCGAGTGGCAGTTCTGTCTCCGTTCATGGTTCATCGAGAAGGGAAGCAGAGAGCGGTGGGGAAGCAAGGAACTTGGGCGGGTGGATGTGCAGAGGGAAGGAAATCATGCGCGTGTTTGCCATAATAAACTCTCCTTTATTATGGCAAATTACACCATGGTTTCACCTATGGATGAAAGGGAAACCCAGTTATAAATAGGTAACAGGCAAGAATAAATTAGAATTAGGTCAGCCTAGTGGTGCTGAGGCTTAAGGCGCTGGATGCCTTATCTCATGCCACACCAGCAAACCAGATTCGGGAACAACCTCGGGTCATCGGAGAGCCAGCACGGAAGGGGAGAGAGCAGGATTGAGCATCTGAAAGGCAGCTCTTCTCTCCCAGGGTGGTTGTAGCCCCCCGTAGTTCAGCTCCCACTGGGTGGAGGCCTGGTGGGTAGTGTAGGCAGGAGGGGGGTGGCAGCATAGCGGGAGGGTACCCAGAGATGTGGCGTGTGCGCGCCTTCACACACACGTGCATGACAGAGGCACGGGGACAGGGAGAAACACTGATAAAAAATCTATATTAAAAAAAAAGCATAAATTAGAACTAAAAAAAGAAAGGGAGGCGGGGGCACACCCAGATCCCAGGGACCCATATTCCCTGTGGTAGGGGAAGAAAAAAATTAAGTTAGAGATAGAGGGCCGGCCAGTCCTGCCAATCAACAGTAGTACCCACCCCTTCCCCACATCACCCCGCCCCAAGTTGCTATGGAATGATGTCCTGTCAGTGTTGAGCTACATGTATTAGCCATGCATTCCATCTATTTTATAGAGTAGATAAAGAATTCTGTATCTGTGTTGTAATTTTTTCCATGCAATAAATACGATAAACAATATCCTCCCAGTGTGATACCTGTGACGGAGTCTGCTTTAACCATAATTTAGTTATGGCCTTTTTGGCGGCCACCAAAAGTATACCTGAGATATAGAGTAAATGCTTGTGTTTTAATTGGGGGGGGGTGTAGTTAAGGGGCCTTTTCTGGGGTCAGAGGGCGTAGGTCAGACACCAGTTCCCTCAGGGTAGCATCCACAGCATTACAGAAAGGAGTGAGGATGGGGGCAGGACCAAAAAAACTTAAGTGTGTGTAAGTACTTCATGGCCACATTGCCTCCAGCATGTAGAATCATGAGAACGATGATACTTGGCCATAATTTGAGGAGTCCTAAAATATTAACTGGATACTTTCCAGCCAAATTCTTGCCATATAGAAGGACAGGTCACTTTATGCTGCCTGATCCAGATTTCTGTCCATTGCTCAGGGGTCAGAAAGATAGACAGTTCGGCCTCCCAGGTGAAATGCAGTGGATCCACGATTTAGTATTTAGTTAAAAATGTTTTGTCCGCCAGGAAGAACTTTATTAGACGCAACACTTAATTTACCTAATGAAAAAACTCAACTGAAAGGCAAAGATCTGTGTAGAGAAGAACCCCACCCTCAGCAGTGAGAATATCACCAAGTTAAGGGTAGTCACTCTCAGCCAACCTGGTTTGCTTTGCTTTGCTTTTTTTGGTGAAGTTTCAGGCAGAGTAGAAAACAACTGGGACCCCGTACATATTCGCTATGGGCTGTTGCTAAGTGGTGGCAACAACCACCCAGAGATAGACCCTTATTTTTGAACCCTGTTGCACTATGCAGAATAGGGGTCACAAGTCTTCACTTTGCAATGTGCATTACTATATTGGTGCATCTCATTATGGATATTGTTGTACCTGTGCGTCTCATGTTGCTTTGTGTACTGGCGCATCTGTATGTGTATTACTTTATGTATTACTATCTCTGCATGCTGTTGTGTATAATACTGTTTGTACGTGATGCTGAATGCACTGTGTGTGCATGTCACTGTGTGTATTGCTTTCTGCATGTGTTACTGTTTGTGCATAGCAGAGAGTGTGTGTGTGTGTGTGTTTTGCTGTCTGTACATGCCACTGTGCATATGTGTGTGTGTGTGTGTGTGTGTGTGTGTGTGTGTGTGTCGTCTCACTGGCTGTAGTGCTTGTAGATGTGTGTGTTACTGTGTCTGTAAGTCACAGTATGTATGTACATATAGCTGTACAGAATGTTACTCTCTGTATGTACATGTCACTATGTGTTACTGTGTTTGTGTATCTGTATGTGCGTGTTGCTGTGTATATTACTTTGTCTGTATGTGTCACTGTACATGCATGTTGGTGTATGTAATGATTCCTATATGCCCATGTTGCTGTGTTACTATGTGTCTGTATGTTTGTGTCACTGTCTTTACGTCTATGTCTGTGTATGTGTTACTGTCTATGTGCATTTCACTATATATGTATATTCTAGGAACAGGGATATGAAGTACAATCCACACTTCTGGCAGTGTACCTTTCCCTTTAATTCTTACCAGAACATCATCAAGCTGCCTCCCACCCACCTGGGTGGTAATTCCCTCAGCACCACACTGTGACATCAGATCTTCCTTTTCGCTGGAAGAAGGAGGTTAGAAACGTAGAAAGTGATGGCAGGAGATCATACGGTCCATCTAGTCTGCCCATAGGCCTACCCCCCTTAACTGCTAGTCGGTGTGGTGGTGCCTTTGTACCTGTCCCAAGCATTCTTAAAACCTACCGCTGTCCCTCCTTAACACTTTGCGCTGAGGCACTTTGCTTTCAAAAATAAAAAACTTCTTTTTTCTTGAGTCCTCAAGCATTTTTGAACTCATTAGAACCTTTGTCATGGACAACTTGAATTCGGCACCAGGTTTCAAGCGTTGTGACTGTGGGCAGAAAATATCCCGGACTGACCCGCACACCTCATGTGTCTACTGCCTAGGCCACAATCACAATCCCCAGGTTTGTGGCCTATGTCGTGCTTTGCATCCAGCCACCTTGGAAGACCAGCATGCTTCAGTACCACAACAAAATCGGGAGTCTTATTCATATCTTAAACTAATTCTTTTTTGTACAACAACGCCCCTATGTTTCGCTTCTATGAGCTTGATCACGGGGCTCTTTTATATATCTATTTCACAAAAAAAATATACAAATACATTTTTAGATTTATTTTTTCCTTACTTTTTAAGTTGAAATTTCATCAGAATCTTAATATAGCAGATATCTACCTTATTTCATGCAATTTTCAACACGCTGGTTAATAATCTTGTTTAAAATAATTCTTCCCCTACCAAAAATATTTTTAAACATTACTTTTGATTAATTGTTTTCCTTATTCCATCTGTACACTTATCACAATCCATAATACTTAAAATCACGATTCCTTGTTAAATGTAATTCTTTATGAAGCCTTGTATATATTCTTACTATTATTAATAGACATCAAATCATCTTTATGAGGCTTCCTTTACTCACAATAGCCACAAACTTTTAACCACGCCAAAACGTAACCAAAGTATGATAACTTAAACACCCTTTTTACTAGCGTACCTTGGAGAGTCTTTTATCCTTCTTGTTACTCAATTCCTTTTTAAATTCTTTACTAAAAGATTATGGTTTTATTCCCAATCTGTAATAATAAAATATTTAACATTCAATCCTTTTGTCTTTTAAGGCTTAATATCTTTTCAAAATATATTAATTCCGTTTGCATTTATTTATTAATTTGGAGCTCACCCTCTCAGCCTTGTGCCAAATACAAATCGCGTTCTCAAGTGCTCAATGCTGTACCCAAAGGTTCCTTCTGATGCCTTTGTATGCGCTAGATATTTTGCACCCGTAATGGCGTTTAGACGCCGATTCACTCTCTGGCGTTCTGGCTCTCCAAGGGCGCTATGCCTCTTCAAACAGCTTGGTTTCCAGCGGGGTAATCGTCACTACCAGCGAGCTCACTGATCGCGGAGTGTTGCTAGCAACTAAACACACATCCCGACCGAGCGGGCATGTGCTCATTCCCTCAAGCTGTTAAGTGGATTTGGCTGGCTGTTTGCTAATTTCATTATTAAACACTGATGAATGTTTATTTATACTGCTTCAAATGTGATTCATTTTAAATACTGATGCAATTCTTTATGTTCAAAGGGATGTAGTGTACAAATATACAAATTTTGTACTTATATTACTTAAACACACCATCTTTTTTCTCACAATGATAAACTTTTACATTCCTTGAATTTACTTGTTAAAATTACTCCCCATACTGCCCATGCATACTGATCACTTTACTTATATCTTTTGTTCACATTTTGTACATACAACATTCTATACTATGAATACCATTATTTTAGAAACATTTATATACATTTTGGAACACACCAACATTGTGCACATTATTATTTTTATGCTCAACAACTCTCTTAATTACCAAATAAATGTACAATATAGTACAGCATGACCACTCTTAGACCCATATTAATTCTTACTTTTAGATTTTTTGTGTATTGAATCTTAACATTACCATTTAAATGCAGGCTTGCAAATTCTGTTCCATATTCATCCCTATTTTAGGATCAATGTTTTTAAGCTAAAATTCATTTCATTTCAATTTTATCCATTAATTTTTATAATTTCCACCCCTTAATGTTTGTTTTACAGTTCCAGTCCCAAAACCTGAGGAGGCTCCTGTATGACCTGCCTCACTAAAATGCATTGCTACTGGTGATTTTTCATTCTTATTCCTAATATCACTTTTATGTTCACCTACTCTTAGTTTCAATGCCCTTTTGGTTTGTCCCACATATAATTTGTCACAAGGACACTGTAATACATAAGTCACCACTTCTGTATTGCAGTCAATATATTCTTTCATTTGGAATTCCTCATTAAAGTGTGGATGTTTGAAAATTGATTTTTTACTTGTATTGTTGCAAACTGCACACTTACACACCTATTCATCCCTGGTTGTAGTGGACCTAGTAAAAATTGTGTTTTATTTGTGTCATCCCGCTTAAATTGTGAATGTACTAGTTTGTCTTTTAAATTTTTTACTTTTTTTGCTACTATAATAGGTTTAGATTGTAATGATCTTATATTTAGGTTATCCATGGCTACTAGATACCAATGTTTATTAATTATTTGCCTGATTTGCGCCATTTTATGATTATATTTTGTGGCAAATACTAATCTATCCTTTTTTGGTCTTTGTTTTTTAATTAGAAGTTGTTCACGTGTGATATTATCAATTCTATTTTCTGCTTGTATTAAAATTTTTTTGGGGTAACCCCTTTCTTTAAATCTCTCCAACATTTCTTGTTTATGTTCTTTATATTCTTTAAATTCTTTACAATTTCGTTTTACTCTCACCAATTGTGAGAATGGTATACTATTTTTTAATTTTGTTTCATGGAAACTTGCATTATGCAATAATGTATTTCTATCTGTACTTTTTCTAAAAAGTGTTGTATTAAATGTACTTTTTGTTAATTGAATTTCAAGGTCTAAGAATGGTATTGCTGCTCTATTATAATTAATTGTAAACTGTAAATTGATATCAAAATTATTTAACATGTCATTAAACAATTTTAACTCTTGCTCAGTTCCAGTCCAGAGACAGAATATGTCGTCAATAAATCTTTTCCAAAATTTGATACATTTTCTATACACATTTTTTTCTTCATTAAAAATAAATTCTTCTTCAAATATAATCATATCGCATTTAGTAACTTGGTGTATTATTACTTCCCATAGCTGTTCTTTTCCTGCTGATAAATTTACCCTCAAATTCAAAGTAGTTGTTTTCTAAAATAAATGTTGTAATTCTTGTACCATGAGGTCCTAGGTACTTTTTATCTTGTCTTTTTTGCAGTGTTTTTCCCATATTCATAACCCCTTCTTTATGCAGAATCGACGTATATAAATCCTTTACATCCCAGGTTACAAGAATCATCTCTTTGGTGTTTTTTTCACTAAACACTATTTCTAACTTCTTAATTAAGTCTGTTGAATCTTGTATATATGAATTACTTTGTTCAATTGTAGGTTGTAAATAATAATTAACATACTTTGACACTGGATCAAAAACTGAATCAATTCCAGAAACTATAGGTCTCCTAGTGGGTCTAACATGTTTTATGGATCTTTGGTATAGAATAAAAAGTGGGTATTCTTGGAAATTCTATCAACAGAATTCTCATTTCCCATTCTTGTAGCCAATTAAGGTCAACGAATTCTGCTAATAGTTCCCTCAATCTATTTTGGATGGATACTGTTGGATCTTCCTTTAATTCTGAATAATTGATTTTATTATTCAATAGTTTCAAACACATGGCTCTATACTGTTCTCTATCTTGAATAACAATTCCACCTCCTTTATCTGCTTGTTTGATGATTATATCTGTATCTTTACTTAAATTGTCTACTGCTGTCCTTTGTTGCTTAGTCAAATTTTGATAGGGAGGTCACAATGAGCTTTTATCTTTAAAGAGTGCTAAAATTTCCTTTTCCACTATTGTACAAAAGCATTCTATTCCATGATTTTTTATCTATTGGTGGGCTGAACTTAGATTTGATATTCAAAGCTTGTTTAAACTTCTGCTGTTCACTTAATAGTCATTTCTTCTCAAACAGATTTTTAATCTTAAGTTTCTAAAAAATCCTTGTAAATCAACCATCAGGTCAAATAGATTCACAGGTTGTGAAGGTGCAAAACTTAAACCTAATCATAATATATTTACTTCATCTTCACTCAACCTCCTTTTACTAAGATTAAAAATTGGAATTATTTCTGAGTTTCACTGACAAATCTCCTGTCTGAACTTGTTGCTCTTATTGTTCTCCCACCTCTGCCTCCTCCTCTTCCCCCTCCCTTCTGCCCGTTCGAAAACCCCCCTGTGTTCTTGGATATTGTTGATTAATGTTAGTATTTCTAAGATCATTATCTATGTACTGCTTTCTTCTACCACTACATTCGTGAACACCTTCTCCTGTTCTGTTCTGTTCTTCTCCTGACCGTATTGATGATTCAATTGTGTAACTGTTGTCATTGTCTGTTACCTCTCACATTGTAACTAAATCTTGCTTCCTGAATTGTTTGTATGTATAAACTTTATTATCCTTGTAATCATTGGTGTCCTAATAAATTTCCTGATTTTTTGCTGCTTTAATTTATTCTCATACTCAATCAATTTCTGTTTTAAATCTTCTAGTGTACTTGTGTATTCTTCTATTATTAGCTGTTGTTTAAGTAAATCCTGATTTTTGTATTTCTTCTGCTATATTTATTCCTTTCTTCTATTATAGCCTCTATAAGAGCATACATAAAGTCTAATGGCTCTGTTTCTGATTCATCCCACTTAGTTTATAATTTTAAAGTATTTAAACCTATATTTGGTTCAACTGCTATGCTTAAACCTCTTGGAATTCTGTTATGTTCCAAATACTGTGTTAAAGTAAGGCCCATGCCACTCAAAGCAGTATCTAAATTTTAAATTTTCAGTTTTGTAATAAAAGAAACATATTACAAAAACTGGAAAATTTAAGATGCAGTTGAATCAATATAGGTATAAATATTTTAAAATTACAAACTAAGTGGGATGGAATCAGAAACATAGCTAGTTGTGATTTTATGTATGTCTTTATAGAGGCTATAATAGAAGAAAGGAATAACATAAGAGAGAGATATAAAAATCAGGATTTACTTAAACAACAGCTAATAATAGAAGAATACACAAGTACGCTTAGAAGATTTAAAACAGAAATTGATTGAGTATGAGAATAAATTAAAGCAGCAAAAAATCAGGAAATTTATCAGGGACACCAATGATTACAAGGATAATAAAGTTTATACATACAAACAATTCAGGAAGCAAAGATTTAGTTACAATGTGGAGAGTGGTACAGACAGTGACAACAGTTACACAATTGAATCATCAATACGGTCAGGAGAAGAACAGAACAGGAGAAGGTGTTCCATCGAATGTAGTGGTAGAAGAAAGTGAAGTACATAGATACGATCTTAGAAATACTAACATTAATCAACAATATCCAAGAACACAGGGGGGGTTTCGAATGGGCAGAAGGGGAGGGGGAAGAGGAGGAGGCAGAGGTGGGAGAACAATAAGAGCGACAAGTTTAGACAGGAGATTTGTCAGCGAAACTCAGAAATAATTCCAATTTTTAATCTTAGTAAAAGGAGGTTGAGTGAAGATGAAGTAAATATATACGATTAGGTTTAAGTTTTGCACCTTCACAACCTGTGAATCTATTTGACCTGATGGTTGATTTACAAGGATTTTAGAAACTTAAGATTAAAAAATCTGTTTGGAGAAGAAAAATGTAATATTAAGTGAACAGCAGAAGTTAAAACAAGCTTTGAATATCAAATCTAAGTTCAGCCCACCAATAGATAAAATCATGGAATAGAATGCTTTGTACAATAGTGGAAAGGAAATTTAGCACTCTTTAAAGATAAAAGCCTCATTGTGGCCTCCCTATCAAAATTTAACTAGCAACAAAGGACAGCAGTAGACAATTTAAGTAAAGATACAGATATAATCATCAAACAAGCAGATAAAGGAGGTGGAATTGTTATTCAAGATAGAGAACAGTATAGAGCCATGTGTTTGAAACTATTGAATAATAAAATCAATTATTCAGAATTAAAGGAAGATCCAATAGTATCCATCCAAAATAGATTGAGGGAACTATTAGCAGAATTCTGGACCTTAATTGGCTACAAGAATGGGAAATGAGAATTCTGTTGATAGAATTTCCAAGAATACCCACTTTTATTCTATACCAAAGATCCATAAAAACATGTTAGACCAATTAGGGAGACCTATAGTTTCTGGAATTGATCTCAGTTTTTGATCCAGTGTCAAAGTATGTTAATTATTATTTACAACTCACAATTGAAAAAGTAATTCATATATACAAGATTCAACAGACTTAATTAAGAAGTTAGAAATAGTGTTTAGAAGAAAACACCAAAGAGATGATTCTTGTAACCTGGGATGTAAGGATTTATATACGATTCCAAGATAAAGAAGGGGTTATGAATATGGAAAACACTGCAAAAAGACAAGATAAAAAGTACCTAGGACAGCCATGTTACAAGAATTAGCAACATTTATTTTAGAAAAACAACTACTTTGAATTTGAGGGTAAATTTTATCAGCAGGAAAAGGAACAGCTATGGGAAGTAATAATGGTACTTCGTTACTAAATGCGTATATGATTATATTTGAAGAAGAATTTATTTTAATGAAGAAAAAATGTGTAGAAATGTATCAAATTTTGAAAAGATTTATTGATCGACATATTCTGTCTCTGACTGAACTGAGCAAGAGTTAAAATTGTTTAATGACATGTTAAATAATTTGATATCAATTTACAGTTTACAATTAATTATAATAGAGCAATACCATTCTTAGACCTTGAAATTCAATTAACAAAAAGTACATTTAATACAACACTTTTTAGAAAAAGTACAGATAGAAATACATTATTGCATAATGCAAGTTTCCATGAAACAAAATTAAAAAATAGTATACCATTCTCACAATTGGTGAGAATAAAACAAAATTGTAAAGAATTGAAAGAATATAAAGAACATAAACAAGAAATGTTGGAGAGATTTAAAGAAAGGGGTTACCCCCCAAAAATTTTAATACAAGCAGAAAATAGAATTGATAATATCACACGTGAACAACTTCTAATTAAAAAACAAAGACCAAAAAAGGATAGATTAGTATTTGCCACAAAATATAATCATAAATGGCTGCAAATCAGGCAAATAATTAATAAACATTGGTATCTAGTAGCTATGGATAACCTAAATATAAAATCATTACAATCTAAACCTATTATAGTAGCAAAAAGTAAAAATTTAAAAGACAAACTAGTACATTCACAATTTAAGTGGGATGACACAAATAAAACACAATTTTTACTAGGTCCACTACAACCAGGGATGCATAGGTGTGGTAAGTGTGCAGTTTGCAACAATACAAGTAAAAAATCAATTTTCAAACATCCACACTTTAATGAGGAATTCCAAATGAAAGAATATATTGACTGCAATACAGAAGTGGTGATTTATGTATTACAGTGTCCTTGTGACAAATTATATATGGGACAAACCAAAAGGGCATTGAAACTAAGAGGTAGGTGAACATAAAAGTGATATTAGGAATAAGAATGAAAAATCACCAGTAGCAATGCATTTTAGTGAGGCAGGTCATACAGGAGCCTCTCTCAGGTTTTGGGGACTGGAAACTGTAAAACAACCATTAAGGGGTGGAAATTATAAAAAATTAATGGATAAAATTGAAATGAAATGATTTTTAGCTTAAAAACATTGGATCCTAAAATAGGGATGAATATGGAACAGAATTGGCAAGCCTGCATTTAAATGGTAATATTAAGATTCAATACACAAAAAATCTAAAAGTAAGAATTAATATGGGTCTAAGAGTGGTCGTGCTGTACTATATTGTACATTTATTTGGTAATTAAGAGAGTTGTTGAGCATAAAAATAATAATGTGCACAATGTTGGTGTGTTCCAAAATGTATATAAAATGTTTCTAAAATAATGGTATTCATAGCATAGAATGTTGTATGTATAAAATGTGAACAAAAGATATAAGTAAAGTGATCAGTATGCATGGGCAGTATGGGGGAGTAATTCTTAACAAGCAAATTCAAGGAATGTAAAAGTTTATCATTGTGAGAAAAAAAAGATGGTGTGTTTTAAGTAATATAAGTACAAATTTGTATATTTGTACACTACATCCCCTTTGAACATAAAGAATTGCATCAGTATTTAAAATGAATCACATTTGAAGCAGTATAAATAAACATTCATCAGTGTTTAATAATGAAATTAGCGCAAACAAACAGCCAAATCCACAACAGCTTGAGGAATTCACCATACGCCCGCTCGTCGGGCATGTGTGTTTAGTTGCTTAGCAACGCTCTTGCGATCAGTGAGCGTTTCGGGTAGTGATGACGTCACTCCCGCGGGAAACTCAAGCTGTTTGAAGAGGCATAGCGTCCTTGGAGAGCCAGAACGCCAGAGAGTGAATCGGCATCTAAACGCCATTATGGGTGCAAAATATCTAGCGCATACAAAGGCATCAGAAGGAACCTTTGGGTACAGCATTGAGCGCTTGAGAACGCGATTTGTATTTGCAGCAAGGCTGAGAGGGTGAGCTCCAAATTAATAAATAATGCAAACGGAATTAATATATTTTGAAAAGATATTAAGCCTTAAAAGACAAAAATTGGATGTTAAAATATTTTATTATTACAGATTGGGAATAAAACCATAATCTTTTAGTAAAGAATTTAAAAAGGAATTGAGTAACAAGAAGGATAAAAGACTCTCCAAGGTACGCTAGTAAAAAGGGTGTTTAAGTTATCATACTTTGGTTACGTTTTGGCCTGGTTAAAAGTTTGTGGCTATTGTGAGTAAAGGAAGCCTCATAAAGATGATTTGATGTCTATTAATAATAGTAAGAATATATACAAGGCTTCATAAAGAATTACATTTAACAAGGAATCGTGATTTTAAGTATTATGGATTGTGATAAGTGTACAGATGGAATAAGGAAAACAATTAATCAAAAGTAATGTTTAAAAATATTTTTTGGTAGGGGGAAGAATTATTTTAAACAAGATTATTAACCAGCGGTGTTGAAAATTGCATGAAATAAGGTAGATATCTGCTATATTAAGATTCTGATGAAATTTCAACTTAAAAAGTAAGGAGAAAATAAATCTAAAAATGTATTTGTATATTTTTTTTGTGAAATAGATATATAAAAGAGCCCCGTGATCAAGCTCATAGAAGCGAAACGTAGGGGCGTTGTTGTACAATAAAGAATGAGTTTAAGATATGAATAAGACTCCGGATTTTGTTGTGGTACTGAAGCTGACCTTTTTCACCCTTTCGGAGCTGAAGAAAAGAAATTCAGAAGACATTGTCATTGCCCAGACTCTGCTAGAAAAAAGACCAGCATGCTTGACTACTTCCTGGGCGACCTGATGAACGGGACCCTCCCATTTAAACGAAAGACACTTGTCAGGCAGTTTATGCAGCTGTGGGGTCTGCTGAACAACTTGTGGCTTTTGAGGAGGCTGTGGCTCAGGCTGCAAAGCATGCCTCTTCAGCTTCGGCTTTTGTGCCACTCAACTTTGGTGCCACCTTTATGGGGGCATTTAGGGACTTGTGCCTGTCCCTTCCCACCCTTGGGCAGGGCCTATCTGAGGGCACAAAATCATCTAAATCATTGAAAAAAAGAGACTAAGAAAAAGTCCCGTTGCCGTTAATGGGATCGCGAACACCCTTGGGCCTTGGATTCCCATGCTTCCTTGGAGGTTTTGACTACAGTTGATCCTTTGGTCTGGGCCGCTGACTCCATGATCTTCCCATTGGGCCAGTCAGCTGAGACACCAGTTGACCAACCTGTTCAGATTTTTCTCAAGCCGGAAAACACGTTGTCGCAGGACAAGGTTGATACCTCACTATCTAAGACTTTGGTCCTACCAGTTACCTCTTAGGGAGGGTTGGACCGGCCCCCTAACCCTCAGGATCTTGGTACCTCAGGGGATCCTCCGCTTTCACCTCTTTCCTCCTTCTTCTCTCCAATGGCCGAGGTTGAAGTTGAGATCCTGTAGTCCTGAGTTGAGCAGCCCTTGCCAACATCAGCAATCCCACTTTCGGCACTCGAACAAGTGGCTTGTTGCTTCTCTTCCTCCTGGGCGAGGTGCAGCACCAATACAAAATGCTCTGGTGCTATGAAGAGCATATGTGGCAGCAGCAGCTCATGCTTTCTGGCGTTAAGTTGATTCCAGCCCCCACCCATGCTTTTCAATGGCTCCTGCCACCAAGGCCCCAGCCTTCTTCAGCTTGGTCTATTCCAGCTCCTCCACCCTTTCAGGTGGAGCTGCCTCCAAAACAGCTGGAGGGTCCCCTTCTAAGGATGCCCATGCCTCTTCTGGGCTTCAGTGTCAGCTGTCGGTCACCATTACCCCTGGTGGGCCCTGCCAGGTCAATGGGGACTCGGGCGGTTGACCATGTTTTGGTGAATCCTCAGAGTCTGAGGCCTTCTCCTTGTATTCCTGTCCATTGGACACCAAGTCGGGGGCCGATTTGTCTACAGAACACAATCCCCTACCTTCAGGGGCTTGCTTCATTTGATTTCAGAATCTATGGGGATCCAGACGGAGCTCATTCAAAAATGGGCCAACTACCCATTGACCGAGCTTCTTGACTGGGGTGAACTTCTGGGGTGGCCTTCCGGATGCCGCTAAGGACATTCTTGGCCCTGCTCTGGAGCTTTGGCAGCACCCTGCCCCTTGCCCTGTGCCATTGGCCCGGATGACCCACAGGTATGTAGTCCCTACTGGTTCCCTGTCGGGTTTAACTGAACATCTCTCAGCTGAAGGTCTGGTGGTGGCCGAATCGGTCTTTTGGCATACTGGCAATGTAGAGGATATGGACAAGCGTCCCAACAAATAATCCAGGAAATTGGATCACATGGCCAAAATGATATATGTGGCCTCTTCTCTTGGCCTTTGGCAGGCAAGTTCGGCTTTTTTGATGGCCCACTTCATTCATGCCCTTTTAGGCACTGTTAGTGAGGTGCTTCCCAAGCTCCCAGCTGACTTACTGACTATGGTCAAGCAAGTCTGGGACCAGGGTTGAGTAGTGACTAAACAACAGCTCCAGACAGCCATGAACATTGGCGACTCCTGCACCCAATCTGTGGCCACTGCAGTGGCCATGTGCCTCTGGACTTGGCTGCAGATTTCTACCTTCATGGGAGATACCCAGCATAAATTGGTAGATGTCCCCTTCTTGGGCACTGACCTGTTTGGGCCTGTGGTGGAAGGACACCTCACCAGGATCAAGAAGTCCATTGCCACCCTGGACTCTGTCACCTCCACCCAGAGGGATCCCAAGGGCTCCAAGATTCAGAGAAAGAAGCCCTTTCAGACCCTCACTGCCCCTGCAGCCAAGCCGTCCCAGCCCCCCGCAGGGCAGCAGGCACAGGCTTAGTGTCCTCGACCGAAGTCAGTTGCATCGGTCATCTGCAAACCAGGGGAACGAGGTTCCGCTATCTCCTCAGCTGGTCCCTCCTCCTCCTTCAAGCCTTCCCTGTGACACAATGGGGGGTGCCTCCCCGTATCCGTCCTGTCTCCCTTGGGTTCTCCTATGGGGGTCCAGCTCCACCACTACTTTTCTGCCTGGTCTGCGATCACCATGGACAAGTGGGTCCTCGAAGTGGTCGGCCAGGGTCTGCCTCTGGAGTTTGAGCCTTACCCACCTTGCCAAGCGCACGGGAGGACATGGTGTCTACAGACATGCTGTCCACCCTTTCGTAGGACATTGTTACCTTCTCCAGAAGGAGGTAGTAGTTCAAGTCCCAGACCCTCCAGTAAGCTCAGGGTTTGTCTCCAGGTACTTTCTGGTCCCGAAGCAGATGGGGGGGCTGGTGTCCCATCTAAGATCTGCATGATCTGAACAGTTTCTTTGGTTGCACACCTTCAGGATGGTCACTCTGTCTTAGATCATTCCACCCCTGGAGCAGAACATGTAGTTTTGCTCCCTAGATCTTCAGGATGTGTTCTTCAGTGTTCCCATCCATCCATCCCACCACTGGTTCATTCAATTTCGTGTGGAGGGGAAGCTCTACGAGTTACAGGCCATGCCCTTCAGCCTTTCTTTGGCTCCCAGGGTCTTTATTAACTGCATTGCAGTGGTGGCAGTGTATCTGAGATAAGGAGAGGTCCAGGTGTACCCTTACTTGGATGATTGGCTGATAGCAGGTCCCTCCTGGGAGGAGGTGGAGTGGTCCAGGGATCTGGTCCTCCAGACCTGCTTGTCCCTTGGCCTCCTGGCCAATGAGGCCAAGTCAGAGCTTGTATCTTCATAGGTGATTCCCTTCTTTGGGGAAGAGCTCGGCTGTTGTAGAGCCAGAGCTCGACTCCTGGTGGACCAGGCAGAGGCTCTCTCCTTCTTTGCCCGATCATTTTGGGTTGGGCAGTTGCACCCTGACTGGGATTTCCTGTGCCACCTAGGATTCATGGCAGCTTGCACCATCGTGATTTGTTGGGTCCAGTGGAAGCTTTCTCATCAATGGTCTCAGCACAAGGGCAACTTTCACCAGGCTGTTACTGTGACCCAGTGTATGTGGGACAACCTCCAATGGTGGTTAGTCCAGAACATCTGCAAGAAGTAATCTGATTTGTCTGCCCCAAGCCGATGGTCACTATAATGACCAATGCCTCCCTGATGGGCTGGGGTGCCCACCTGAGGGAGCACATATTCCTTGGACTCTGGACCCCCGGGGAGTCTCAATGCCATTTCAGCCGGCTGGAACTTTGGGCAGTTCTGCTGATGCTGACAGCTTTTGCTCCATACATTCGGGGTCAGGTCGTTCAGGTCTAGATGGACAACACCGCGACCGTGTAGTGCTTCCAACAAGCAGGACCGGAGGCACTCCCTTACTCTGTGCAGGGAAGCTCTCCACATCTGTATCCTCGTGCTCAGCCTGAATGCCAAACTCCTGGCTATCCATGCGAACAATGTATCCAACCAGCTGGCAGATGCCCTCAGCCAGCTGGGCAAGGCGCCTCATAAGTGGTCTCTTCATCCACAGAACGCTGCTCAAGGCCAGGAGGGACAAGGCATGGATGATCCTGATGTCTTTGGACTGGCCCAGCCAGTTCTGGTGCCGCTATCTCCTCTGCCTCCACTGCAGGCTCCCATGGCATCTTCCTCTATGCCTGGACTTGCTGTCTTGCAGTCAGGGACCTTCAGTCCTTGCACCTGACAGCCTGGTTCCTAAGCAGCTAGAGTTCCAGGCTTTGGATCTCTCTGAAGATGTCCTCACCATGGTTGAGGCTTGTCAGAAGGAGTCGACACAAAAATGTAATGCCTTCAAATGGAAGAGGTTCTCCATTTGGTGACAGAGCAGGGGCTCAACCCCTTATCTTATCTTGTCCAGTAGCTAGCATATTCTACTGTCTTTGGTCACCAACCCTTAAGGTGCACCTGGCAGCCATCTCATCATACTGGGCACGGGCTTGTATACCGTCAGTGGTGCAGGAGTAGGTAATCTGGTGCATTTTGAAAGGCCTTGACCACATTTTCCTTCGGTTACATGAACCACCACCATCATGGGACTTGTTGCTGGTGCTGACAAAGCCCATAGGAAAGCCATTCAAACTGATGCAGAGGTGTGAGATGTCACACCTGTCATGGAAGACCACCTTTTTGGTGGCTATCAAATCAGTCAGAAGGATCAGTGACCTCCAGGCACTCTCGGAGGAGTCTCCTTACTTGATCTTCCACACGGACAAGGTTGTCTTCGCCCAAACTTGAAGTTCCTCCCGAAGGTTGTGTCTAAGTTTCACCTTAACCAGGTGATCAATCTCTCAATGTTTTTCACCAGCCACACCTCGGAGGCCGAGCACAGGCTCCATACTTTGGACCTGCGGCAAGCATATGCCTATTTTAAGGAGAGAACTGCTGGAGTTTGGGGAGAGGTTCCTCAGCTCTTTGTCACCTACATTGAAGCCATGCCTGGCAGATGGGCAGCTAAGTGGACGATTGGCAGGTGGATTGTATCCTGCATCAACCTCTGCTATAGGTTGGTGGGTAGGGAGCCTCCAATAGGGCTAAAGACTCATTTCACCCATCATACCGCTGCCTTACTGGCTGCTTCCAGGGATGTCTCTGTCCAGGAAATCTGCAGGGCAGCTACCTGGAAGTCAGCATACACCTTAATTTCCCACTACCACATTGACCTTGAGTCATGCCAGATGCTGGTTGTGGGGCCTCAGTTCTCCAATCTCTCTTCCTTAAGTAGGGGGTATGCTCCTTGCCTCTACCTACCTGGAGAATTACTAGGAGTCTGCCAGAAGGGTGGATCATACATCATATCCACATCCCTAGAAAAACAGGTTACTCACCTGTAACAGTAGAGCTTCCACAGAGTGGTCTCTTGTAGGTAATACACTTGGGTCATCACCAGAGGTCACTGTGGTGCATAGCAGCTCTCCTAGCAGTCTTTTAACAGGGTCCGCTCACATGACATTAGCTCTCTGTTTCCTATATAAGTGTGGGCGGTCCCTGGTATCCTCAATTTATTTTCTGCCATCTTCAGCTCGCACGCAACAGCTACAGCAACTTCTAACAGCAGTCATCGACGAGAATTTGAGCTACTAAACGAACGTCCCAAGCATCTTCAAACAAGCAAGCTTTATTTTGTTCCTGCCATTGCGGCAGGAAGATATACCATTTTGACAACCATACTTCTTGTGTTCAGTGTCTGAGACCCACACATGGCACCAGTTCCTGCATTTATTGTCAAGAATTTAATCAGGCAACTTGTCGTCAACGGTTGCTTGAAATTTAGCGATTATTAATGGAGCAGAAAGTGTTTCTTTTAGAGAATCAGGGGCCTGTACCAAGGGCTCCTCCTCCACTGATTCTCTTCCAAGGCACAAAAAGGAGAAGGAGAGACCCTCCTCACACTCTATGCCAAAGTGCTTGTTGATGGCCACCGACCCAGGTGCCCATCCGTTGACGATGCACCTTCACAACACTTTCTCATCGATGATAGCACATACATTCTCACTGATGCACCTTCAGGCAACTTTCTCATCAACAGGAGCACATACACTCTCATCAATGCGCCTTCACACCACTTCCTCGTCGACGGGAGCACATACACTCTCGTCGACGTGCCTTCAGGCAACTTCCTCATTGACGGGAGCACATACACTCTCATTGACGTGCTTTCACACCACTTCTTCATCGATGGGAGCACATACACTCTTGTCAACTGCGCTTTTTAGTGCTTTAAATGTGGTACAAATTGAAGCACCCTATATGGGTTATACTACCGCTCCATCGACTGGGACTCCTCTCCCGTCAACTGCACCTTCATATACACATTATGAGTCATCTCCCCCATGGGCCAATCAATGAGACCCTGCATTCCTCAGGGGAAACCAGCGACTTATGCCATGCTTAATGCCCCTCTACCTTCCCAGGTGGCCACTCATAGGGGTCAGGTGGACAGAGATTGGGACCCTGGTGTTTACCACCCAGGGACGAGGCCTGCTCAAGCTATGCATCTAATCCTCTCCATCATCCCCCTCATACCTCCCCTCACCCCCCAGATGCCTACCCCCCTCATTCTCAGAAGGAACTAGACACGACTAATGTAGTACGGCAGGTCTTGCATGCCATGCGGCACTCCCAGCCCTCTATCCAGGAGAGTAGGGCAACCCTCCATGATCTTCTACTCCTCTGCCTAAGAGGTTCCGTGGTGACAGGGATCCCTTACCACCCTGGTCACCCCCTCCATATATGAAAGACTATTTATCAGATGAACAAGACCTCCTGATTGACTTTACCAGTGACCTTGAAGATGAAGAATTCCAGGAGCTGGATTTCACCTCACAGTCTCCTTTCTCGAAAATCTCTTCCTTGGATGAGGATCTGTTTACTCATACCGCAGCCTCTCTTCCCGATGATCCTGCCTTTAAGGAAATTATTGTTCATATCCAAAAGGTCTTGGGGGTTTTCTACCATAGAACATGACAAACAATTGTAAGAACATGACAGAATGCCTTGAATTACCGGAGGAGCCTGTCTTGGTGGTTCCCCCACTAAGCCAAGCTTATCAAAAATTCGATGCTAGCAGCATGGCACCAACCTTCGGCAATAGCAGCTGTTCCCCGTAAGGCAGATCACATTTATCAAGCTCCTCTGGATCATCATTTCCTTTCCACTATCCCTGAGACAGATTCTGTTGTGATTGCCACCGCTCATGACCGTACCAAATGACCTAAATACATAAACTCCTTACCACCCAAGAAGGAATCTCGAAAGCTGGACTTTCTGGGAAAAAAAGATATTTTTCTCCAGCACTGTGAATATCAGAATTTTAAATTACATGGGTCATATGATTAAATATCAGCATACCCCTGGGTCCTCTGCCATTGACCTTATCAATAAAATCCCTCCTTCACAAGAAAGGAAATATAGAATAAAGTATGGGGTGGTTTGTTTAACAAGAGTTTACACACACCCGAGGGGTTAGATGCTTCATAAACCCGAGGCGAGAAGCTCGAGGGTTTGTGCAACATCTAACCCCAGAAAAATGTAAACCTAGTTAAACACACTACCCGTATATTATTTTATATAATTGCTGGATCTTATCATGTCAATCTTCACCATTCATCACAGATGGGTACTGGCGAGATCAGGACCCAGAGGGAGCCTTTTTTTTTTTTTTTTTTAAGGGATAGAAGGCAGACTGACGCAGCATCGGCATAGCCCACCGAGGCCGACGTACTACGTGGTGCTAGAGGATTAGCCGATAACCTGTGGCTCACGCCTGCCTACCAGTTCTTACGTCTCCCACGTTGAGGTCGCCTCATGGGCAGCCTGTGAAGAGATTTTCAGAGTTTTAGGCCTTAGCCTTTTGTATAGCGTCGACAGTCCGTCAGGTTCCTGCTAGTTCTAGTCTGCTCTACTCGACGTCGCTGGTAAGATCTTTCCATTTATTTTACATTTTAAGCGGCGTCGAGTCTGTTTTGGTGTTTTTCCGTGGGTCATGTCGTTCAGGGGCAAGAAGTCATCTAAGGTGGGGTGGCCCCATGCATGTCGGTGCCTGTGCGACGCCAAGTACTCGTTACCAACCAGCATGACGGTGTCTCTCATGTCTTGGCCGCTTCATGACATGGATTCGTACAATGCCTGCTTCTCCATGGACCGCCGGGTCCTCGAACAGCGCGCGTTTAAAGAAGGGCGAACTCCGCCGACTTTCGGGGGTAGGTCTTGCACTCGTCGGGCCAAGCCGCACTCTCTCGGCCTTTCCTCCGGGTCCCTCCAGTTCTATATGGACCAAGGAGGAGGGCCTCGACCACTCGTGCCTAGCCTTGGCGAGGCTCCTTCACGCACGCAGGAGGCCCGTCCACTTCCTCCGGGAGGCGGGCAGGAGGCTCCGCTATGGCAATCACCCTTTCGGGGTGAAGGATCCCTGGTCATCGCTCCCGTGGTCTGGAGGCCGGGTCAACGCCGTCCTCGGCGCAGTCACTCGAGCGCGCCGAGCGCCGACTCTTCTTTAGCGCGCCAAGGCCTTGTTGGTGCCGTTAAGCAGTGCCGACCCTGCTGGCGGCACTGTAACCTGGAATCACGTCACCTTTAGCCATGTCTTGCCTCGGCACTGTCCCTCGACACCGAGGTTGGACGCAGTGCCGTAGGAGCCTTGAGATCATCCGTCGGTGCCGTCCTCGGCGCCGTTGGTCTCTGCGGTGCAGCGGTCTGCCGAGTGCGTGTTAGCCGAGCGCCACTTCGAGGTCGTCTGGCGCCGCTTCAGTCCGCAATGCCGCACGCGGCCTGAAGCCTGCGGCAATGCGGGCTGTGGCTGGGGTTTCTGTCAGCACCATCTCTGTTACTGGTACCGCCCCTGGTGCCGGTGGACTTGACGGTGCCATAGCTGGCCCTAGTTCGGGACCTTTGGCCCATGCTGCCCTGCCGCCTTCTGCCAGCACCGCTTGTGGGGCTGTGGAGGGTGCAGGTGCCACCTTGGCCACTGCTTGGACTTCTGGGCCCTTTGGTAAGGTCGCCCTCCCTCGCCCTCCTACCGTCTGGCTTAGGGCCTCAGACTCTACCTCTTCGGGGTCGGGCTCAGAGTCAAGTGGGCAGTCACACCGTTTGGGGTTGTCTGCAGAGGAGGACGAGCCGGTGGTCTCCATGACGGGTCTCAGTCAGCCCCCTTCTGAGGTGCGTCTGGTTCCCCCCGAGGTTGGGGTCAGTGGTACTGACCAGCAGGCTATGGTGCATGCCACCATTGCCATGCAACCTGGCCTTGGGGGGTTCCTTGACCCCTCGGCGGTGGTACCCCCTCCGGTGGTGTGTCTCGATCACCCAACTTTGGGGCCTATCGGAAGCCCACAGGAGGAGATGGTGCTCTCTGGGTCTCCCCTTGGGGAAGACATGAGCTGCCAGCTTCCTAGGCTGGCCCTTTCGAGGACTAGGACTCTCTCGGACTTGGAGGGGAGGGTGTGGGGTCGGTGCGTCGACCTTTCTCTGGGACCCACCCGGGCCCTGGACGAAGCCGAAGCACGGACTTCTGCCCTTCCCCTTCTGGTTCCTTGAAGGGGTCCCATTCTTGGAGGCAGGGACGTTCTTCTGGATCTATCTGACCCAGTCGCCTCACTTGGGGGTTCTTCTGGGCGCAGCCTAGGCAGTACCAACGTGGTTGTACAGCTGTCAGCTGCAGAGTCTTCCAGGACACCCTCTGCGGGGGTCCTTGGTCTGCTCCCTAGCCCTGGCAGAAGTCAGCCGACTTCCTCTCTCGGGTCTGCCCCCTTCCCTCCGCTGCCTTCTCCAGCGTTCCCAGGTATTCTTGGTCCTACCGGTCCTCTCATCTGGGAACAGTTCAGAGCAGTGGCTGCTTTTCCCTGCCTGCGTTAGGGCTATGGACAGCCAGGTTTCTCAACCTCCCCCCAAGCAGCCACTCTCAGAGCGCATGGTGACCTCCAGCTCCTCATCCCCTTCTTCAGGGGGAGAGGAACCGTCTGTCCATTTCTCTCCTGCTGCTGATCTCTCCGAGTATCAGTGTTTCCTCATGAGGATGCTGGAGGACCTTCACTTTTCTCCCCTCTCCTTGAGCAATCCTGCATGCGGCGCACGCCTTTCTAGGCGATTTCGGTGCGGCCACCCTTGTGGTGCCGCCCTGGCCTGCTCCCTTTCGGGAGGCATCCATGCGTTTCTGGCAGAGGTCCTTCTCCGGAGTTCCTGCCCTAGGGACCTCAGCCAGAGGTGTGCGCTCCCCAAGTCTCAGGTTCTATGCCTCATCCACAGTCCGGATTGATGCACGTGGACACTCCTGAAGGGCTTTGCACCCTCCACCGTGACCGGCCCCCAGATCAGGACTCTTCGGATTTTGATTTCTGGGGGAGGAGGACTTTCTACTCGGCACAGTTGCTTCTCTCCATCTCCACTCATCAGGCCAACTATGCAGCCTACAACAGGTTCTTGTGGTCAGCGCTGGGTCAGATCCTAGCTGCTTTGCCTGTCTCGGAGCAAACCAGGCAAGCCATCGCACTCTCTGCATGTGGCCTGGAGCTAGCAAGGCACCAAGCAAGGGCATCTTACGACACCAGTGAGGTAGTTACCAGGGTAGTAGGGACAGCGATCTGCACCAGGAGATCGGCGTAGCCGCCTTTCCGGTTGTCACCCTTGGCCCGGCGGGGTGATTTGCTCCGCTCACCAGGAACCTATCTCTTTTCCCGTAGGGGCGAGGGCAGCGTTTGTCGGGGGGAATTCCTTCCCCTCCGGAGATTCCATCTCCCTCTCTCCCCACTCTCGGGCCTCCTCAGGCCCAGAAGGTTCCCCCTTAGTGTGTCACCCACTGGCGGCTTAGGGACACTGTACCCAGGGTGCAATTAATCAATCTTCGGGGGCTTGGTACTCACCATCTGTGATGAATGGTGAGAAGATTGACACAGATAAGATATAAAAGTACTTACCCTCCGTAATTATGATCTTTCTGTGTATCTTCACCATTCATCCAATCCACTCGCCATCCCCTTGGGCTCAGTCTCTGGATCCTCCTCCCTCTGTGCCTACCCCTCTCTTTGAGCGGGGTAAAGTTGGGACACACAGGGGGGTAATTTTCTTCCCCAAAGGGGTACAGTTCGAGTGGAACTTCCTCTCTACTACTTATCCTCACCCCTACGGGGTCAGAAATGGTGGTTGCCCTCCTTCTGTTATCCATCTATTTAAAAAAAAAAAAGAGAGAGAGAGAACCCTTTTTTTCACCAGAAATCTTTACAGAGAGAGTACTGAGTCCCTGTACCCTGTCCTTCTCCAGAATAGCCGACTCTGCTTTTGGGGTATTGCCAGTTATTCTGTGCCTTTAATTCTGGCAGGTGGCGTTGCCACTCCTTGCAGTTCCTATACAGTCTGGTGATGGACAAGGGTCCTGGATCATTGTTACTCTCACTCTCTCCTAAATTCTCTCCCCCTCCCTTCTTCCTTTTCAGAGATTGGGGCCCCTACCCAATCCCTTAGTTTACTTCCTCTATGCTGTTCTCTCAGTCGTTATTTCTCCTTTAGTTCAGTTTCTCTTCCTTTTCTGTCCCTTGGACTCTCTTGTCCCACCCTCCATCCCTTCCTCTTACCTCTCCGTCGACTCAGAACTGGTAGGCAGGCGGAGTCGACACAGCTTAATGGCTAATCCTCGAGTGCCACGTAGTACGTCGGCCTCAAGGGCGGTGCCGATGCTGCGTCGGCTCCGCCTATCCTTTAAAAAAAAAAAAAGGCTCCCGCGGGGTTCTGATCTTCGGCCAGTACCCATTGTGATGAATGGTGAAGATACACAGAAAGATCATAATTACGGTAGTTATGTAATTTCTATGTCTCCCTTTTTTGGCCACAGCAATTATATAAAATAAAATCAGCAGTTTCAGTGTGGCTACGAGTATGCGCCACTTTATTTTACGTCCGGCTGTATTTTCATTTTCGGCGGCTTCACTTATTTTTTTTTTTAAATGTTCAAAGTCTCCCATCTGTAAAACCAGTGTTCATTTTAATTTTTTTTTTTTCAAATTTACTCACCGCTGTGTTTCTTTGGTGGCTTCGTTGTAGGAAGGATGTGCAAGCCAGGAAGGAGGTAGCTGAGTGTGGCTGCTGCATACAGAGGGAGAGAACACAATGCGTGTTTATTTTTATAAACGCTCCTTTATAACAGCAAATTACACTACGGTCTCTCAATGGCAAAAGGGGAGAGAGTCATTAATTATACAATTATTGGCTACAGTGTCAACTAGTAATTCTGTTTCTCTGACACCTACTCAAGTTGGGATATGGTGCCGTAGATACCTTGGCCCGACTGTCAGCTTCTGGCGTTTCTTTGCGTCGTCATGCATGGCTTCACATTTCAGGTTTTACACCTCATGTGCAACATAAACTAGCTAATTCCCCTTTTAATGGGTCAAAGCCGTTCGGACCAGATACTCAAACCTTACTAGATGACTTACAGGCATCAGGAGGACCCTATATATGGCTCATGGCATGTGCCATACTCTACATACAACCTGCCGTACGTAATCCTCTTTCAATTCCAAAACAGATGGAAAATATAGAGCTACCAATAAAGATGGTTTTAGAGGTCGTACTCAGTCCTCAAGAGGCAACACATCTTCCACCCGGGGCTCCCACAAACCCAGTGGGAAGGGACAACCCAGTGCCCAGTGAGTCACTAGGGCTTTGCCCACGCTTCCTCAACCAGGCCTCGGAGGCTGTGGGCTGTCGCTTTGCCCTCCATCTGGAGGCCTGGCAAAAGATCACCTCACATGAATGGGTACTCCAGATTATACAGAGGGATAATACTTTGCAATTTATTTCCAAACACCCCCCCGGTCCTTCTCGAAATATTCATTACCCATCAGATCATATACCCATTATTCAGGAGGAATTAAGGGCTGTACTGGACAAACAGGCCATTTCTCCAGTACCACCCTCAGAACATCAAATGGGATTCTAGTCCCACTTCTTTTTGGTATCCAAATGAATTGGAGATCTCAGACCGATACTGGATCTCAGAAAACTGAATATTTTCATCCAGTATAAATGGTTTTGTATGATAACTTTGAATTCCATCATGCCAATACTGAAACAAGGAGCTTGGTTTTGTACCCTAGATATGAAGGATGCTTACCTGCATATTCCCATCCATCCTGCCCACCACAAGTTTCTTCGCTTCCACCTGCTAGGTCAAAACGATCAGTTTTGAGCACTCCCATTCGGCCTCTCCTTGGCCCCAAGAGTGTTAACCAAATGCCTAGTGGTAGTTGCAGCAGCTTTACGAAGAAAAGGGCACTTTATCTTCCTATATCTAGATGACTGGCTAATCAAAGCAGACTCCAAAACAGCTTTGCTTTCTTCCCTAGAAGCTACCCTGCAACTGTTTCACACTCTAGGGATCACAGTCAATTGGCGAAAGTCCAATGTGACTCCGACTCAGTCTCTTCAATACATTGGAGCTTTCCTAGATACAGTCTCTGACAGAGCATACCTCCCTGTCACTCAACAGGATTCACTTTTGTCTCTGACATCACACATACAGATTCAGAAAATCGTCACAGCCAAATACTATGCCTTCTGCATCACATGGCCACTACTATACTTACGGTGGCATTCGCCGTCTTCATATGAGACCTATTCAATGGTCCCTCAAGAATCAGTGGTCCCAAAAAACAGGACAGTTTGAAGACAAGATCAGAGTCACTCCCCTTCTGAAATCTGCTCACCAGAAGCAACCTATGTCAAGGATTGCCCTTTCATCCCCTCCCTACCACACAGACGTTAACCACGGATGCTTCCCTGGAAGGATGGGGTGCACACCTCGGTCCTTATTACACACAAGGCAAGTAGACCAACTCTCTCCCTCACTCTCACATCAATCTCCTACAGCTGAAGGCAGTCCGCTTAGCCCTTCGGGCATTTCAGCCCTATTTAACTCTAGGACCATTGTTGATTTCATCAGACAACACTGCAGTAGTATTCTACCGCAGCAAACAAGGAAGTTCGAAATCCCGTACCCTTATGTATGGAAACACTTGCAGTCTGACAAGAAGCCATCCAACAACACCTGATACTAACAGCCGTTCACCTACCATGTTACAATCTTCTGGCTGACCGACTCAGTCACTAAACATCCACACACGAATGGACACAACACAACGAAGTACTCCAGAAAATCTTCAACCTCTGGGGGACTCCACAGATACAGTAGATCTGTTTGCCTTCCCAGTCAATTACCATCTCCCCAAATACTTTTCCAGTATCCCAAGCAAAAAGGGACCGTATATAGATGCCCTGTCTCAACCATGGACAGGACTCTTCTTATATGTTTCCCCCCATCCCTCTCCTGCAACGAACTCTACGGAAACTACAACTGGAACCATCCACAATGATCCTAATAGCTCCTCTGTGGCAAGTATGGTTTCCTCTACTTCAACAACTCTTGGTACAGGAACCTGTTCTGTTACCAATCTGACCATACCTCTGGACCCAGAGTCATGGGACCCTGTTGCACCCCAACCTGAAGGCTCTACACCCCCACGCTTGGCTCCAGAGGATGCTTTCTTAGCCAGATTACAAGTGTCCTCTCCTCTTGCCAACATTCTCTTGGCCTCACTTAAACCAGCAACCACAGAAACATATAATTTCAAATGGAAACGCTTTTCCATATGGGCTGCCTCTCGATCATTGGATTCTTATTCTTGCCCACTGACAAAAGTTCTAGACTACCTGGCCTCGCTGTCCGAGTCAGGTTTGAGCTATTCCTCCATCAAAGTCAATCTGGCCGCTATCTCTGCCTTCTATTTACCTCTAGATGGCAGATGACTGTACCAACACCATCTAGCCAAAATGTTTTTGAAAGGAATGCTACACATCAGGCCACCTATTAGAAGACCCACTCACCCGTGGGATCTCAATTTTCTAATAGAGAAATTAACTCTTGAGCATTTTGAACCAGCAGCCACTTGTGACCTCCGTTTCCTGTCATGGAAAACTTTGTTCCCTGTAGCTGTCACTTCAGCTAGATGTATTTCCGAGCTTCATACCCTCGTGTAGAGAACCTTATCTAATCTTTCACAAAGATAGTGTGGCACTTCGTACCAACCCTTCTTTCCAACCTAAAGTGGTGTCTGAACTGACTCTAAATCAGTCCCTGGAGTTACCAGTATACAATCCTGAATGCTCCAACCAAGGTGAACACCTATTACATACTCTAGATGTCCATCGTATATTACGTCACTATACTAATCAAACTCAATTGACCAGAAAGACTTCCCAATTGTTTGTCACCTTTGCCTCAGGCTGAGAAGTGCTTCCAGTTAATAAAAGAACCCTTTCTAACTGGCTGGCACATTGTATTACATTTTGTTATAAAAAATACAATAAACCCTTACCAGGACCTGTCCAAGCAGATTCCACTAGAGCTATGGCCACTGCTTGGCCTGCTTTAAAGGAGCCTCCATTTCAGACATCTGCAGTGCAGCTACCTGGTCTACAATCCATACATTCATGAAGCACTACAATTTGGATATTGCTTCAAGCCATAGGATGGCATTTGGCCGAGCAGTCCTACAAGGCCTTCTGTCATAATGTCCACCCATCTTGGGTATACTGCTTGGAATTCATTCCAAGTGTATTACCTACTGAAAGAGACCATTCCATGGAAGACAGTACAGTTACGTAAGAACTTACGTAACAGTAGATCTTTGAGGAGTGTCTCTTGGAGTAGGTCCAATCCCATCCTCCGCCCCCCCCCCTTCTCTAGGAGAACAAATTCTGGTCCAGTGACTTTGGGTTGGGATACCTCTGGTACCTGGAGTTCTCCTCGGTCCTCGCTTAGCGAGCTGAATCTGTCGGGGAACTGAGGATACCAGGGTCCTCCCATGTTTATATAGGAATCAGGAAGCTGATGTCATGTGTGGGTGGCCCCTGGTAAAAGACTGCTAGAAGAGCTGCTGTGCACCACAGTGACTTCTGGCGATGACCCAAGTGTATTACCTACTGCAAGAGACATTCTTCAAAGATCCACTGTTACATTAAGTTCTTACATAACTGTACTTTCTAGGAGTGGTATATGAAAGGAAAGGGAAATGAGAAATTGTTTAACCAGTAAAGGCACACTAAGTTGGAGCTTGTTTCCAACTGTGACCTGGGAGCACAAGGAAGTTAAGTGACTTGCTCAGAGTCACACAGAATGCAAGTGGGCGCTGATGGGATTCAAACCCAGGTCTCCGGGTTTGCAGCTCAGTGCTCTTAACCACTATGTGATATTGCCTTCTGTACATCCACACTGACCCACCCGACCTCCTCTGGCAAGTGGCACACTGATTCTTGCTTCCAGCAGGTAAGATCTGATGTCACAGGGCAGTGCTAGGGGAGTTACCATCTGGGTGGGTGGGAAGAGCCAGCTTGAAGATGTTCCAGCAGGAATTAAAGGGAAAGGAACACTACCAGAAGTGTGGATGTACATTATATACCAATCCTAGAATTACTGTTACAGGTGAGTAACCTGTTTTTACTGTATCTATGCATGTTGCTGTCTGTATGTTGCTGTATTACTGCATCTCTGTCTGTCTGTTCATTTCACTGCGTGTATTACTGTGTTTGTGTGTGTCACTGTCCGTAGGTACAGTACATGTTGCTGTTTGTATTACCGTGCCTGTGTGTTGCTGATGTAGGTATATGCAACTGTGTGTGTCATTTTATGTGCATGTTGCTGTGGGTATCACTGTGTGTCTATGCGTCATTGCCTATATATGCATGTCCCTGAGTATATTAGCATGTGTGTGTGTGTGTTTGCATGTTACTGTGTGAATTACTGTGTCTGTGTTGCTGTCTGTATGTGTGTGTCATTGTGTATATTACTGTGTCGTGCATGGTTTGTCTCTGCTGTCACTGTGTGTGTCAAGGTCTGTATGTGCATGTCATTGTGTGAATTACTGTGTCTGTGTTGCTGTCTATATGTGCAAGTCACTGTACATATTACTGTGTCTCTGTGTGTCACGGTCTGTATGTGAATGTTACTGTGTGCATTACTGTGTGTGTGTGTGTCACGGGCTACATGTCACTGTATATCACTGTCAGTGTTTGTCATGGTTTGTATGTGCATGTCACTGTGTGTTTTACTTTGTCTCTGTGTATTAGGTCTGTATGTGCATGTTACTGCTGTTGCAGGTACATGGGTAAGGATAATGTGGGACACAGTATATGTGGTACAACACACCACAGTGTGATTTTATTTTATACAAAAGTATAAAAATAATAAATAAAAATAATATTCACAAAACAAAGAAAACAAGCAATAGTCCGATGCTATTTTCAGTAAACAAATTCACCTTCCTTCAGGCTTCAAATACAGTTCCAATACGTCAGCTTTTCCTGCTGCGTTAATGCAAGCACCTATTCGTCCTCTCTCTTGCCTTAACCTCAGGCAAGTGAAACCAGCTTCTCAGCTCATCTGACTTTGCTTACTCCTGGAGGGTTTATATAGCCATCCCACTTCATTGTAATCCCACCCCCAAAAGGCAAATATTTCTGTGCTCTCTAAGGTTCACAACCATGCCTATACATAAAGAAAGTGGTTGCTTCTAAGCCTGGGTTATTAGAAAGCGTTAATCTTCTGAAACATCCACAATATCACAGTCCTGGCCAGTTTTATTAAAGATTTAAAAATAAGTGGGCATTTAAACTAAGCTCCTCCTGCTGGCCAGTTTTGTTTTATAACATACTTCTGTATAAATATAGGCCACTAGGGGCCGATGTCCCACTATAGAATTCTTTCATTCAGGAGGAGCTTTCATGCCGGGCAGGCAGAACGCAAACATGTCCTAAAGCGAAGGACTTCTATGTCATTAGTCATTTAAACAAGGCAACAACAAAAAATAAAGGTTTCTTATAGCTGCTTACTTAAACAAATATTCTAATACTTAAAATGGGCTTTATTTTTAAATATCTCAGTCTGTCCATTGCACCTTTGGTTAACTAGGATCTGCAGCCTATGCATTAGGTAGGTAAATGGGCAGACTAGGTGGGCCAAGCGGTCCTTATCTGCAGTCAAATTATATGTTTCTATGTTTCTCAAACATCACAAAGGTCACCATATTATAAACAACTCCCTAACATGTTTTTATTTCTAGCTGCTTCCACAGTATTGATTTATATAGGTTGCTTCATCACTTGTACAGTTTTACAGCCTACAGCACGTCTGCACTTTATTCATTTATCAAAGTACTTCAGCACTTTATTCCATTGTAACATGGCTTTTATATTTTCATATGCAGCCATGCTCTTTAACCAAATGTATTTCCCTACTCAGGCACTTAATGCTACTGAAGCACCTTGGTGTATACCAAGTATGCTGGGTGCTGTATAATGCATAGGTAGGGAGATTTTGGTGAGAGATGGCTATATTGAAAAAAGAATTAAAGTAAGTCAGAAAAAGATTTAATAAGAACAAATAGTAAGTCTTACGCAGGTGGCCAACCTATGTCAGTGGTAGAAATTAATATAGGAAGGAAGACAGCGACATCGTTGCGCAACAGATTTTAATAGGAAGGAAGGAAAAAAGAAGATAGGAAAGACATCCCTCCGTGAGGCATCTGGACTGGACTGGTAAAACACAGTTTTACCATGCTTCTACCTCTTTAAGAAAAAAACAGTAACCTAAAGATATCAACTGGTTTTAGGTTGCAAACCCCCAGAATGTTAACATACATTCTGTACAGATGAGGGTTTGGGTTGGAGCTTCCACCCGCCCTCGCTTTAGAAGCTCCATCCCAGGGCCCTTTTAAACAATCAACAAATTACAGTACAGCCTTTACTGTACTAACTGTAATAACTAAAGTACCCTGGGGCTTCATACTGTAATATTAAACCATCGTAGTACATGATCATTAACATTACATTGGTGTATCATTTTCTGTATTCAGTATATCTGCACCACGTCGTGACAGGAAGTCTGCGTTTTTATGTTGACTTCCTGGCCAATGTTTCACCACAAATTTATTTAGGCAGCACCTCATAATGTGGCCATTCTGGTCCTTCATCTGGTTAATCCAGCAAAGGGGGTTATGATCTGACAGCAGAGTAAACTCTGCACCCCACAAATAGAAGCATAAAGCTTCAATGGCCCACTTTATTGAAGGCACTCCTTTTCTATGGTGACAAACTTTTGCTCCCTGTCATGCAGTTTTCTACTTCTGTAGAGGATTGTGTGTTCTTCTCCCTCTACAGTCTGGCTCAACACTGTACCATTTCCGCTCTCCGAGGCATCTATGTGTACCTCAAAGGGGAAGTCAAAGTTAGGGCATTTCAGAACTGGGGATACACCAAGGACCGCTTCAATGGCCCAAAAGGCTTCATCACATTTCCTAGTTCATTTCCCTGTGTTGCTGCAACCCTTTTTGAGTTTGGCCTGTCAAGGGGGTAGCTATGGAGACAAAATTTGGTATAAACCTCTGATAGTACTTCGTCAGTCCCAGAAAAGACCTTACATACTTTTTTGTCTTTGGTATGGGGCTTTGAGCAACTGCCTCTACCTTCTGCTTCTATTTCTAGGTGTACTGTTCCATTTCCCAACATGAACCCCAGATATCTGGACTCTGTCATGGCTACAGCACACTCTGCTGGTTTGATGGTAAGAACTACCTGTTGTAGGGACTGTAACACAGCAGTCAACTGTGTTAGGTGTGTTGGCCAATCTGGACTGTAAACCACCACATCGTCCAAGTAAGCGGCACAATATGTTGTATGTGGGGTCAAGACTTTGTCCATCAGTCTCTGGAATGTGGCCAGTGCCCCATGTAGGCCAAAAGGCATGGTGTTAAACTGAAACAACCCTCAGGGTGAGCTAAACACTGTTTTTTCCTTGGAATCAGGGACTAATGGTATTTACTGGTACCATTTGCTCAGGTCTAGGGTGGTGATATATTTGGTATTTCTGATATTATCACTGATATCGTCAATCCTAGGCATACAGTATGATAACTATCAAATTTGGAAACCTGATTAACCTTCCTGAAATCTAGACAGAGTCTTATGCCACCCTCTTTCTTTGGGACCACCACTATAGGGGAGGACCAGGTACTATTTGATGGCTCTGTAAAGCCCAGCTGTCATAATTTTTTGATTTCCTGCTTGACCCCTAGTCTGACTTTTTCAGGCAGCCTGTATGGTTTCTGTCTGATGGGAGGGGCATCTGTCCTTATGTGATGTTCTACTCCCTTGGCCTTCCCTGGCACACTAGTGAACATGGATGCAAAGCCATATAGTACTCGTAAAATATCATCCTTCTGGTGTGCCTGTAATACGAATCTCAGTCAGGCTATCATTCTAATCTAGCCTTCGGGATACCTCTTCTAGCTCATTCTCTTCTGGCTCGGGTAATATGTGTAGATCTACAGGGTTATCTTCCCTCTCTACCCGGTTTTTCAATAGGTTTGCATGGTACACCTTTTTACCTGGGTATTTATCAGGTGTTCTGAGTTCATATGTCACCAGTCCAAGTTGACTTAAGCAAGCAGTAATACCCAACAGGGTGGGTGATATTGGGCTATACCCACCCAGGGGCCCTGGAAGGGCGGGTATAGCTCATACTGCCCACCCTGGAGGGTATTAGTGCGCTTAGAAAATGGGTGTTAGGTGGAAAGAATGAGACACAGTCGTAATTTAAGTTTAAAATATTTAAAGAATCAATTTTCTTAAACATTTTAACTGTGGGAGAGAAAACATAGTCCCTGAGAAAAAAGAACACAATGAAACTTTGAATGATGTGCCGCATCTTATGGGACTTATGCTTTGGAGAATCATTCTGCTGTGAAGCAGACACTGGAGCTCATTCTGCTCTGAAGAGGGTTAATTTCATGTGGTGCATCTGAAGTGAGTCACACTTGGAAGTGGGTGGCTTGTGGCTTTGAGTTAGTGGTCCTGGGGAGCAGAGTGCCACAGAAAGATACTTCCTGTTTTGATATGGGGACTTCCTTATGTTTTGGAGCATCATTATGCTCTGAAGCAAACCTTCATAGAGTCAGCTGCAACTTGTGGAATTTTCTAATGCTTCTAAGCATCGTTCTGCTCTGAAGCAGACACTGGAGCTCATTCTGCTCCAAACACAAATCATTGGTGAGCCGCATTTGAAGTGAACCTTGATTGGCTTTCATTTAGTGGCTCTGGGGAACGGGGCGCCACAGAGGGATACTTCCTAGTTTCTTCTGGGGTAGTTCCTAATGCTTCAGAACATTGTTGTGGCTCCGAAACAGACCTGTCTACACTCAGCCACAAGTTGTGTCATTTTTTTACTGCTTCGGAGCATTGTCCTACTCTGAAGCAGGCACAGTGCTCGTCCTGCTTTGAAGAGGGAGGGTTTCTTGAGCCGCAGTTTGAATCGGGCGCTTGCAGCTTTCACTTAGTGGGTCTGGGGGAGCGGGGCACCACAGAAGGACATTGCCTGTCTTGAACTGGGGCAAAGAAACACCTTTCTGTGTCATTTACTTGACAGTTTGAGATTTTTCTTTGACATCGCATTTTAAGCCTCCTGCAGGTGCCGAGTGTTTGCTTCCCAAGTGCTGTGCTGACCGCTGGCCCCCGCAGGTGGCACAGGGATATTTTAATGTGATTGGGCAACTTGGGCTGGCACTCGTTTTAGGTGGGCATTGTTGTCTGATAGATGCCTACCTAAACGAGTGTCTCAGACAATCAGAATGCAGTATTGTTTTTGCACATTTTCTAAAACAGAATAAGGCCCTTGCCATTTCATTAAAGGTTTGTTAGTAGAAGTAGGGAGCAATAACAAGACTTTGTTCCATTCTCAAAACTCTTTAGACTTACATTATCTGTCATAGTAAGCTTGCTGCAACTTCTGGGAGTCAGTGCTCCTAATAACCATCTCCGACTCTTGTGAATGTTGTCATTTGCACCGCTTATCAATTAGCTGCCGTGAATTACCCTGATTTTCTGGTTGCTTGCTGTGTTGCATTCTGTATTTATACTGTACATAGCATTATATATAGCTAATTGTTTGTACATATTTTGGGAAATGTCTGTACTTTGAACTTTGTATGTATCCTCCCATCCCTACCCCCTCCAAGGATGCATCTGGAATCAAGCGGTAGTCTGCTCAGCATACCTTCCTGGTGAAATTTTTAAATAAATAAATGCAACACAAAGCCCCACCTCCTAGGTCTCTGTGGGTAGCTGTTTGTGTTTGTCTGTGTCTGTAGCTTAGTTTTTAGGGATTTACAAGATTTACTGCTTGGAGTAGCTTCACCATTCTTACTCACTGCATCTGTGAAGGTCTCCTGGACTGGATTTCTGCAAAACATCACCACCTGGTATTTGCATTTTCAGTTTAAAATCAACTTTTTTGGAAGCTATCCCAAGCAAAACAGAAGTCAAGCAACTAAGTCTGACAAATTCAGTGACTCTGGGTCCTGCTTGAATCTATATTTTCGTCTGGCTTGCTCCTAAGGGCTCTGTTTGTGGGCTTTTAAACAAGCTCTTTAAATAACAAAGGAAGCATAAGGACAAAATAATTTCACATCCTGCACTTGAGTAAGTGTGCCCCAGGCTATCAGTGTAATGGGGCAGGGGAGTGCATGCCTGAAAGCTCTTGCATAGCCAAAGCCTCTTCTCAAATCCCTGCCTAGCTGTGACCCTGGGTGACTTCTGTCATGAATTGTACCGGTAGCCCAGGTGGCACAGAAAGAAACCAGACTTTCCGCGGGAAACCAAAATGGTGAAGGGTCCAGTGTGTGTGTCAGAGTATTTGCAAATTTCATTGAACTAGAAAACTGCAGGACTCTCTGGCTGTGGCCGGGACCGCACGTGACTAGAAAAACAAGGAGAGGTACGAAATTGGTGTTGGAATTTTTGCTCTATGTTGCAGTTTGCCCGGCTGTACTGGCTGAATGAGAGACTCTACTGGAGTGGATAATTTAGTGGTCCATAAACGATCTGTTTCCTTTGGAAACCAAAAGTCCCCAGTGTCCTTGTCCAAGCTATCATTACAGAATGGACAGAGAACAAGAAAGTGAGCATGTAAATTTGAAGGTCAGGATGTCCTAGCCAGGTGGTCAGATGGCCTGTTTTAACTTGGAACTATCAAAAAGATCCTGCCCTTGACTCGGGCCCACGAGTCCTCCATAGGTACAGCCACAGCCTGGCACTCTAGCCGCCCAGCTGCACACCTCCTGGCCACCCTTGGGATCCTGAAAGCCGGGTAAGTCTGATAGACTGACCAAGGTTGCTGTGAGCTGCCACCATTGGCCCATTCGCTGTGCTGCACCCTGATTGGACCCTTGTTTGCTTCCTGCACTGAGCTTGGCTATCTGCGCCTACTGAAACTTTCCTTGACTCAGGGCTGCTGCGCCCATTGACTCTAAATGGAATAGGCCGAAATTTTGGGCCCGCTCCAAGCTGCTCTGTCTGGACTCTCACCGTCAATTGTACTCACTTTCTTTATTGTGTCGATTCTGAGGAAATGTACAGTTAGGATCAAAAGTTGTAACAGCTCTTCTGTGCACACTGTGAACCTGATTTTTTTTTTCTCCTTCCCTGGGCTTGAACCGCCCCCCTCTCTCACTCTCTGCTAATTTCTGACCTTCTGCCATTTCTTCATATCCCCCCATGGTGCCAAGACAAGACTTTTGTTCTCACAAAACAACTTGTCCCTGGCTGCCGCCCCCCAACCCACACCACCACCACCTCTGCTCTGTCTGCCAACTCTGGCGCTCAGCTCCCCACCCCTTGATTTAGCTCCCTCAACACCTCTCTTTGTTTAGCTTCCCTCCCACATCTAACCCCCCCATTTCTCTTTCCACTTCCAGATCCTTCCCTTGACTTGGGCCCATGAGCCCTCCATAGGTGCGGCTGCAGCTCGGCACTCCAGCTGCCCAGCCGCACACCTCCTGGCCGCCCTTGGGATTCTGAAAGCCAGGTAAGTCTGATAGACTGACTGGGATTGCTGTGAGCTGCCGCCATTGGCCCATCGCTTGCTGTGCTGCACCCTGATTGGACCCTTGTTTTCTTCCTGCACTGAAATTGGCTATCTGCGCCTACTGAAACTTTCCTTGACTCAGGGCTGCTGCGTCCATTGATTCTAAGTGGAATCGACTGAAATTTTGGGTCCGCGTCCCCCACTTCCCACCTTAATTAAATAGACCATATCTCCATCCCCTTAGGTAGCCCCTCCTCTTTGCCCTTTTTCTATTGGGTGTCTTGCTAGGTCCTCCTCCTTCCCCCTACCACCTCGCCCTCTTGCAATTTAACTCCTGTACCTCTGTCTTACTGTACCTCTGTGCTGCCTCCTCACTTACAATCACAGCGCAACTGCATTTCTCTCTGTTTCACTCCTCGTCTCACCTGCCTTCCTTAATTTACTCTTTCCACCTTGCCTATCCCAGCACCTGCACCCCTTGGCCTCCTCTCTGCCATCTAAGCATGCGTTCCTTCAGTACTCTGCTCCCCCTTCTCCTCTTCCTTGCTCCTCTCTTTTCCCTACTCCACCCTCCCAGAGCCTGATTCCCCTCTCCTCTCCCCCCCCCCGCAGCTGCCTACTTGATTCCACATATCACCACCTAAGTACCCTACATCTAGAGCTCAAACATCCACCTAGACCCCCCCTACCTCTAAGGAACTGCTCTCTCCCACCTGTGGACGTTGGGTACACCACTCTTCCCTCTACTGCTCTGTCCCTGAACCGCTGTTTCCACCCCTATGACACGCCTACATGACAAGAAAGCATAAGCGCATGATCAGGAACTGAGGCACTCTAAAGCTAGTGCTCCTCCTCCTGCTGCTGTCAGGCAGTGTTCATCCAAATCCTGGCCCAGTACCCACTAAGGTCACTAACCAGAACAAGCACTCAGGCACCCTCTCAATTATAACACAGCATTTACAGCCTCCTTCCCAAAATGGATGCCCTTCAGATCTTTACTAGCCAGCATAACCCGGACATCCTAGCAGTTGTTGAAACCTGGCTCTGCCCATTGGTCCCTGACCAGGCTATCACCCTTCCTGGGTACAGTATTTTTAGGCTTGATCGGACGACCAAAAGAGGTGGTGGTTGTGCCCTATACCTTAAAGAGACTATCTTGGGACACCGCATCAACACTGCTTCCCTGACGACTACGGCGCAGATTCTTCCCATCAGAATCTTCCTTGGTGCTCACAACAAAGCCCTCACAGTCTTCACAGTCTGCATACCACCTAAAGAGCAAAGTAATGGACTTTCAGCAGTTCTGGACTTTGTCAGGTCACTCCCACTGATTACTGAATCTATCCTGCTAGGTGACTTTAATATAAACTGGCCCTCTACCGAGCCAGGGGCACATAGGGACTCCATTGCAGCATCCAACCTCACCCAGATGGTAGGCCCACCAACCAGAAAAAAACTACAAAACTGGCACCAGCACCCTTCTAGACTGGATCCTTACCAGCCACCCCACCTGGATTTCAAACACCACTGTCCTCCCAAACTCACTCAGTGACCACTCTCCTGTCAGCTGCTTCTGGTCTAACAAATTCAATAAACCTCCCAAAAACAAAACGTCACCAGTAGAGTTCTACCCTGTGGCCAATTAATTCATCTCAAATCTCACCTCCTCCAACAGGACTGGTCACCAATCTTCTTAACAACTAATGTGAACACTGCCCTGGACCACTTCATCACAATTTTTAACGAGCCCTGCAACAAATTCGCCCCGCTTAAAAGGCGAAAAGTAAAAGCCCTCTGTAACCCCTGGCTCTCAGGAGACCTTCTAAGGCAGCTAAAGGCAAGGGGCTACCTCTGGGAGCTCGCTAGAACCACCGGGAAGCAAATTTACATTACTAACTACAAACGTGCACGGAATGACTTCACCAAATCTATTCAGCAAGAACACTCTTACTAACTCCTGCGGCAGCGGAAAAGACTTCTGGAACAACATAAAAGAAGTCACTGGGAAGCAGTCAAAATCCACCCCATCGGTGCTCTGCATAAATGGAGATATTACACTCGACCCGAAAATCATTGCGGACACCTTCTTCAATACTGCCTTTACTGATCTTAGTACTGTACTTCCCCCTGATTTTTTCAACGAAGTGGATAATTCTATGTCCCCAATTTCTACTGCTCCCACTAGTCACCCCCCTTCTACTTTAAAGTGGTCAAGATGTTCCACGTTTGCAATTATGTTACCAAAGCCATTACAAGTCCAGAACCAGCAATGATTCACTAGACCTCAAACTTCTATCCTACACCCTTGAAGAAGTACTCAGGCCATTAACCAGGATTTTTAACCTCTCCCATAGCCAGTTCCCCGACAAATGGAAATCTGCCACTGTAACCCCTATACACAAAAGTGGTGTCAAAACTGCCCATGAGAATTTCCATCCAATCTCTATCCTACCTCCCCTCTCAAAGTCACTGGAACGTATTGTCATAGACCAGCTGACTGGCTTCTTAGACAAGCACAACATACTGTGCAGGCAGCAACACGGTTTTAGAAAGAATCATAGCACCTCCACGGCACTACTTGAATTCACCGGAGCCATCCACCATTCATTGGATAATGGGCAGCAGACTGGTTCTACCTTCATCAATTTAACAGAGGCCTTTGATACCATCCACCATGGCCTCCTGCTTGTCCAGCTCCGGAAAAGCGTGGCTCTCACCTAGTTCTGTAAACTGGTTCAAAAGCTACCTAGACAACCGGTCTCAAAGAGTGAAAATTGCTGACACTCTCTTAGGTGCTAGACCGGTCCACTGTGGTGTCCCCCAGGGCTCTATTTTGGGCCCCCTCCTCTTTAGCCTGTTCCTGAGCTCACCACCAGATTCCTGTCCAGAGCAAATCATACTCTATGCAGATGAAGCTGTAATCCTAGCCTCCCACCATGATCCAAAACAACTGCAAAGAAAACCTCCAGCATGGCTTCACATCTGTCGAAAACCGGAACCTTTGTAAAAGTGCCCCATCTCAAAGGTACTTTGTAATCCTAGACTCAAATAAATAAATAAAATAAATAAATAAAATGCTATTCAGGTGGGCCTTCTTAGAGTACTCCATCAGCCTTTTTCTTAACTGTACCATGTACTCTAAAATGTTAGTCTGTCCCACCGTGGTTCCTTCTTCACAGTATTCTTTCACTGTATCTAGTGGTCCTCTGGGGTTTCTACCATATAGCAAAGCAAAAGGGGAGTACCCAGCTGATACCTAAAGAACTTATCTATATACAAACAACAACTGGGGCAGATACTCGTCCCAGTCCCTCCCTTCATTGTGAACAAATTTCTTAAGCATGCACTTCAAGGTCTGATTGAACCGCACTACTAAGCCATCTGTTTGTGGGTGGTAAAGAGTGGTTCAAATGGCAACTACACCCAGCAAATGGTACAATTCTTTACTACCTTGATCAGTTATAATCTCCTTGGGTCCCCTAACCTACAAAACACCTTAATGAGCTCTTCTGCTATCTTAGGGGTGTTATCTGTGCGTAGTGGTATGGCTTCTGGATATTGTGTAGCATTATCACAGATAACCAAGATGTATTTATACCCTCTTGCACTTCTTTTAAAAAGGGTCAACAATGTCCATGGCCATCTCTCAGATGGGGTACTCACAACTGGTTGGGGCATTAGGAGCACCATGTCCTTTTTGGTTATTTGGGCTACCTTTTGGTACTTGGTGCAAGCTTTATTCTGTTACATTTTTATGGATATTGGGCCAGTAAAAGCGTTGCAGTAATCTAGACAGGGTCCTGTCTTTTCCTGTATGCCGTGCCCAAGGGAGATCATGCCCTAAATACAACAACTGGTCTCGAAATGTCTCAGGGACCACCAGTTGTTCAGACTGTTCCCCTGTGCGTGTGTTGTTACATACCCTGTACAAGATTTTATTGTATTTGTACTCAGAGTCCCCTTTTGTTTTTTCCTGCCTACCTGCTGAAACAAAGAAGCTATAGACCCATCTTTTCACTGCTTATCAGCGATATCACAATGCTGAAATACATTATTAATGACAGCATTAGGTAGTCCATTGTTTTGCCTCCATTTTTTCTGGGACTTTTTCGTCTCCCCTTTTGATTTCTTCTCCTTTCCTGTGATCTCAAATACCTCTCCTTCAAAAGGAAAATTATCCCCAAGTTTATGAGCTTTGGTCCGAGACCTTGTGGTAACGGCAGATCTTACTTCAAGATACAGCTCTTGTAGCAGGTTGCACCATTAGGACTGAAGCCGTCAGGCAGAAGGACCCAACGGAAAACTTCTAGCTAGCTATATACAGCGGGGGACCACCCCTGACATCCCTTACATCAGAAAATGGGCTGTCCCCCAGCATCCCTCAGTTCTTTTTTTTTCTGCCATCAGCTCACAAGCATCAGCTCCATGGATGTCTTCAGCAACCGATCAATGCCATCACTTAAGTATTTCTTTATTATTTTTGGTAGTTAGTTAAATTTTTGTTTCTTTCTGTGTCTCATCTTCCCTGATGTCCTCAATAGAAAGGCACTCATCCAAGTGTGCCTGCGGCAAACATATCCTGTTTAAGGACAGCCACGTGGCCTGTGTGTGGTGCCTGGGCCCAGAGCATGACACTAAGGACTGTCCTATCTGTCAACATTTCGACAGTAGAACGAGGATCCACTGCCAAAAAGTTTTGGAGTCCTTCCTCCTCTAACAAAAATTAGCAGCAATGCAGAAAAGTACCTCCTCCGGGGAAAGCTCCTCTCATAAGCTGGGGAAACACAAGGAAAAAAGGAGGGAAAAGGAGCAAGAGCTCTCCCCATCTAGGCCCGTACGTCTGACTCCAGGGGGAGTTCAGACTCAGCCAGCCACTCTACCAGATCTCCATCTCAGTACACTGCCCAAAAACCTCCAGCCAAGGTCTAGATGTTGGGTGGTTCCGGTTTGGGAACCACACTCCAGCCTCTGAATATCCGGCCCCAGGTTCACTCCACCAGCTGGTCTTCGGGCTTGGTAGGTCAGTCTTCTTCTACAGACTGCACAGTCAAAGCACCCTCCAAGCTGGCCTCAGTAACAAGCTCCAGCTCCCTGGACTGGCAACAGGGCTCCTCCCAGCCCCCAAGAAACCTTATGTCCTTGGGGACATCCGCTAAACAGACCAGACATCTGTTAAGAGGACCACAGACCCTAAACGGACCTCAGACCATACGTCTGTTAAGAGGACCACGGACCAATGGCCAACATCCAAGGTCCACACCCAATGACAGGATGGCGATCACGCTTCCACCATACCAGAGTTCAGTCCATCCCAACGGATGAACGAAGAGGACAGAGACACTGGGGTTGAATGTCTGAGCGACAACCCGATGTCAGTCAGTCTAGAGGATGTAGACCTCATACATGAGCCGACAACACCTGAAGACCAGACAATGGGTGTGTTGGATCACAGGCCAAAAGACACAGGAGATGGCCAAGCATCTCAGCCAGTGATGGGCCAAACCTCAGGCCTGCAGATATCCGAGGTCAAGGATCTATTCTCCTACTGGTGGGAGACAATCTGGAAAGATGTAGTCTCCACTAAGGCATCTCCCATGGACCAACCTCTACCATGGACTCCTAGTCCTCCACCTAAAGAGAAAAGCCTGCCAGTCCTCCGCCTAAGGAGAAAAGCACTGCCCCACATGGGGAGCAGTCTAAAGAAAAGAAGCAGTCTCCTTCTAAGACCCCTTCCTGCTCACCAGGTGTGCATAAGAAGAAGAAGCACTGTAGGAGGTCAGATTCCTCCTCCTCCTCAGAAGAGTCATACGCTTCATCAGATTCTTCTTTGTGATCCAGCTCCCCTTTTAGCATTCCTTCCCTGTATCCAATGGATTTCCCAAGGTCCCCTGCAGATGACCCTACTTTTATGAATATAATGAGACATACTGTGTCCAAGATAATATGGGGTGGGACACAGAGGATTTGGATCTCGAACAGTGCCGTCTCACAAAACATCTGTGCCAGAAAGATCCTAAACCAGTGGTGGTTCTACCATTGGTTGATACATTCCAGAATGTGACCAGGGCAGCTTGGAAGCACCCTCACACATCTTCTGCGGTCCCCAAAAAGGCTAACCACCTATACATGGTGCCATTGGAAGACCCTTATCTGGGAGAACAACCCATAGCGGATTCTGTGGTAATCACCACCACACATGACAGGTCCCAAAGGCCAAAACACCTGAGCACACAGCCTCTAGACATAGAATCAAAACAACTTGATTCCTTGGGCAGAACAATGTATGCATCTGCCACATGTTCTGTCCGCTCACTGAACTTCCTAACCCAAATGGTCCAGTTTCAGAACACCCTGTGGGAGCAAGGGTTGGACATGGTTAGAAACCTACCAGGGCGACCAAAAAGAAGAGCTGGTTAAGCTCTTACAGACAGGCTCTGACGTGGGCACACAGGTACTCAGAGTAGCTTATGATTCTGTGGATTCAGCCGCCAGAGGTGCAGCAGCAGCAGGTGTATGCCTTAGAAGACACTGCTGGATAAGGGTCTCAGACTCCACACCAGACGTCCAGATGGGTATTCTGGACATTCCCTTCAAGGGTTCAGTCCTTCTCAGAGAAGATTCTGAATGGATCATAACAAAACTACAGGACACTGACAAGGTGGCCCGTTCCGTACAGACCATGCACAAACCAAAACCATTTCGGAGACAACAGCACTGTTTTCATGGAAAACAAGGGCAGCACTCTAGGTCTGGACAACAGCAGAGAGGTAGCTTTACCTGCAAAGGCCCCTCTCAAACAGCAGGAGGCACCAGAGTGAGAAATGCAAAACCCTCCCAGACAAACCTCCCCTCTCCCTCCACAGCCTGACTCTGCAGAGCCCTCTTTTCCCACCTGTCCAGGCGGAAGAGGTGGTTGGGAGGGGTCACTTCTCGAAACATCTAGAAGGGTGACAGAAAATTACCTTTGACCAATGGGTCCTTCAGTTGGTTCAAAGAGGCCACTCTAACGAGTTCGCCGGCCTACCACTGTCCAGGCCACGCCATCTCACCCAGTATTCCAACCAGCATGCCATACTGATACAGGAGGAGATCCAGGCCCTTCTAGCAAAGGAGGCCATAGAACATGTCCCTTGGATTCAAAGAGGGAAAGGGTACTATTCCCATTTTTTCCTAGTACCCAAAAAGACAGGGGATCTATGCCCCATCCTGGACCTTAGCAATCTCAACACCTTTGTGGCATACAAACGCTTCAGTATGGTCACCTTCCCAGGATTAATCGCGATGCTATGCCTGAATGCTTGGCTTGCATTGCTGGATATGCAAGATGCCTATCTCCACATTCCAATTGCAAAACACCACAGGAGGTTTCTGTGGTTCAAATTCAGGGGACAACATTTTCAATTCCGGGCACTGCATTTCGGTCTGTCATCGGCACCCAGAGTTTTCATCAAATGCCTGTCAGTAGCATCCGGGTCCCTCAACAGTATGAGCCATTACATATTCCCTTATCTGGATAACTGGCTCTTCATAGAAACATAGAAGTTAATGGCAGATAAGGACTGCAAGGCCCATCCAGTCTGCCCATTTTTTCCACCTTATGAATGTGCCATAGTCCTTTACTCTGTCAATGGCCTATCTATTCATACTCATCTGTATTGCTCCCGTATGCCTATCCCATGCCTGTTTGAAGCCCTGCACTGTATTCATATCCACCACTTCCTGAGGTAGGCCGTTACATGCATCCATCACCATTTCTGTGAAAAAGAACTTCCTCACATTACTCCTTAATCGGCCTCCCTCAAATCTCATGCTGTGTCCTCTTGTCCTGCTATTTTTCTTATATTGAAAGATGTTAGACTCTTTCACCTTGTTAATGCCCTTAAGATGTTTGAATGTTTCAATCATATCACCTCTTTCTCTCCTTTGCTCTAGGGTATACATATTGAGCTCCATTAATCTGTCCTCATATGTTTTCCGATGCAGTCCCCGCACAATTTTGGTTGCCCTTCTCTGGACTGCCTCCATTTTGTTAATGTTCTTCTGCAGGTGCAGCCTCCAGTACTGCACTCAGTTCTCCAGATGGTGCCTAACCAGTGTCTTCTAAAGAGGGATCATTACCTCTCTCTTACGACTTGCACTACCAATACTAATACACCCCAACATCTGGACACCCCTACATCCTTCTAGCCTTACCTACTGCTTTAGTGGTCTGTTTGGATTATTTCAGGTCATCTGTGATGATGATGCCCAAGTCTCTTTCTTCCCTTGTGATTGCCAGCAGTTCCCCTTCCGACCTATAGGTGGCTTCAGTGTTTCTCTTCCCTGTGTGTATGATCTAGCATTTCTTTGCCTTAAACCCCAGTTGCCACTCTTCTGACCATTTTATCAGTTTATCCAGATCTTGTCTCATTCTGCCCACCCCATCTGGATCATCTACTCTATTGCACATCTTGGTGTCATCTGCAAACAGACAAACCTTACCCTTCAGTCCATCTGCAATGTCACTGATGAAGATATTGAAGAAGGCTGTCCCCAGCACTAATCCCTGAGGCACCCCACTTGTGACATGCATCTCTTCTGATTGTGTACCATTTATCACCACTCTGTTTTCTGCCTGCCAACCAGTTTGCCATCCAGTTGACCAACGTCTGACCTACCCCGAGCCTACCCAGCTTGTTAATCAATCTTCTATGTGGAACAGTATCGAAAGCTTTGCTGAAGTCAAGATAGGCAACATCAGCTGCACCCCCTTGGCCCATCACTCTGGTTACCCAGTCAAAGAAATCTATATTAGTTTGACAGGACCTTCCTTTTGTAAACCCATGCTGTCTTGGATCCTGTGCTCCTTTGGAGTCCAGGTGTTGCACTATCCTTTTCTTAAGGAGTGCCTTCATAATCTTGCCCACTACTGAGGTAAGACTGACTGGTCTGCAGTTCCCTGCCTCCTCCCTGCTACCACTCTTGTGGAGCGGGATCACATGAGCCCTTCTCCAGTCCTCTGGGACCTCTCCTGTGCTCAGAGACTCACTAAACAGTTATGATAATGGCTCTGCTAGTTCCACCCTTAGCTCCTTTAGTACCCTGGGATGTATGCCATCAGGTCCCATTGCCTTGTCCACCCTGAGCTTAGCAAGCTCTTGTAGGACCCTTTCTTTTGTGAAGGGACTAGTACACACCTCCCTCCCCCTGTGTCCATGGTGCTGAGCTGTGGGCCCTGCCCTACCTTCTCCTCAGTAAATGCTGATATTTAGGATAGATGCTTTTCCTTAGTCCTCCTCCATACACCCCTTATCCCCTTTGATCTTAGCAATACCCCCTCTGGACATTCTTCTTTTACTAATGTATCTACAGAAAATCTTGTCCCCTTCTTTTACTGTTCGTGCTAGAGTTTCCTCAGTTTGGGGCTTTGCCTGCCTTATTGCCTTCCCTGCTACCCTTAGGGAAGTTTGGTATGCCTCCCTATCTTCATCCTGGTGCATTCCCTTATATTTTCTGAAGGCCAGCCTTTTGGCTCTGACCTGTTCTGCTACTGTTTTTGAGAACCAAAGTAGTTGTCTCCTTCTTTTGCTCTTGCCTTTCTGTCTAACACAATGGGATATTTCTTCAAGTATTGCATCCTTAATGCTTGCCCACTTTGCCTGTAGCCCCTCACCTGTATTTCTTCTTGCCAGGGCTAGCTTAACTCTGTTGGCCATCTTATCAAAGTCAGTTCCTCTAAAGTCCCATATTTTTGCCTTGGAATGGGATGATTTAGTTCTAGTGGCCAAACTGAACCAAACCATGTGAAGGTCTGTGGCCCCCAGGTGACCTACCTAGAGATCTGTGATCCTTTCCCCATTAGTCAGTACTAGATCTAGGATAGCCCTGTCTTTTGTGGGTTGTTGTACCAATTGTTTGAGGCCCCCCCCCCCGCAGGGAATCCACCATGTGTCTAGTTCTGGCAGATGTTCCTGCGGATATTGACCAATCTGTATCTGGCATGTTGAAGTCTCCCATTAGCAGAACCTCCCCTTTAGCTGTCATGTTTTGTATATCTTCTAACAGTAATGTGTCTGTGTCCTCTCCCTATTCTGGAGGCCTGTAGACAACCCCAGTTCATATGGCTGTCCCATTTCCTGTTTCCAGGTTGACCCACAATTCTTCTGGCTCCTTATGTGTATTCTGAATTTCTGTAGCTTTGATATTTTCATTGACTTAAAGGGCCACTCCACCCTCCTCCCTTTTTGCACCTCGGTCTCTTCTGAACAGTACATAGCCAGGTACTAAAGTCTCCCAAGTGTGGTTACTGGTGAACCATGTCTCGCTAATAGCTACTATGTCCAGTTTAGCCTCCGTCATTGATGCCTGCAGGTCTGGGATCTTGTTTCCCAGACTGCGGGCATTTGTGTACATGATTGTCCATTGGCCAGATTTCAGTGTGTTAGTTGTTGGGCAAGGTCCAGCGTTTCCCCTGCACGTCACATGGGGAAACTGACCTTTCTCCTTACCTGGTGATGCAAATGAACTATAAACATGCTGAACTCCTTTTTGACCACTAGCTGGGGGGGGGGGGGATTCTTCCTATTCGATGTATCAGGTGCTGCACCCCTCTCCACATTTACTAGTTTAAATATTCTGCAAAGACATCAAACTTCTGCCCCAATGCACTGACTCCCTTTTTAGTCAGATGCAGTCCATCAAATTTAAAGAACTTTCGCTGCCAAAACTGTTGCCAGTTACCTACAAATTTGTGTCCTTTTTCCTGGCACCAGCCCTTGAGCCACATGTTTATCTCCCCTATCTCCCCTTCTCTGATCTTCTGGCCATCTGCCCCTTTCTCCCAGACCGGCAGGATCTCAGAGAAGGAGATGCCATATAACATGGATGACAGTTTGTCTCCCAGCCTGGTCAGGTGTTCCTTGGTCTCCACAACTGACCAGCTGGTGATCATTAGACCCAATGTGTACCAGGATGTCGATGTTTTCTCTTGCTTCCTGCACAGTTTTAGCAATGCAGTCTGTGTCTTTCAACGCTGATGTACCTGGGAGACATCTGACCATTATCCCCGGCTGGAGGTAGGTATCAACTCCCTGAATCATGGATTCTCTTATGATCAGAAGTGTTTTAGATTTCCTTTTTGCTTTTTTTGGTTTGGTCCCTGTTTTGCACAAGTTTTGCTGTGCTAGCTCCTGTGCTGAAGTGTCCTTCTCTGCAGTGTGCTCTGCCCCTTTCTTTGATTTTAGAGATAGAGGCAGATACTTGTTTGTAGTTTTTATAGGTTTGTGGAGGTGATATGTTGGAGAGCATTGAGTGATGGGCCACCCGATTTGCCTCTTCCAACCACCTGCCAACCTCCTGGACCAACTACTCTCTGCGGTCGAGGTGCTTCAGTTGGATGTTGGGGAAATGGCGAGCGGTACTTATAATACATTTCCTCCTCAATATGCGATTTGAGGTGTGCAATCTCTGCCCATGCTACCTGGAGCTGAGCCCTTAGATCTCCAATGTTCCAGCATGTAGGACAGCATCCTAAATCCTGTATAACTGCTGTTTTGAAAAGTATCCCACAGTACCCGCAGTTAATAATATCCATTCCAGATAAGTTGCCGGGTTTATAACCTGGTCTGAGTAATTAGAAGAAGGAAAATGAAAGCAAAAGTTTGATTATTTGTTTTGTTTTGTTTGTTTTTGTATAACGTGTTATAACAAGTTAAATTACTTGTGCCTCTGTAAGTGAGGTCACTGTGTGGATACCCCTCTGATTCTCCCCTACCTGCTTTGCTACAGGACATGTCACAACTGTGCTACCCTACAAAAGGAGTATAGCTTGGGGTTGTTGGGAGGGGGTGGGTGGCTGGGCCCTTCCCCTGCCGAAAAAGAACCACCATGGACAAAAGAAACGAGGTAAGAGCAGAAACAATCAACCAACAACAAATGCAGTAGTCCTGAAAGCTTAGCCTAATAGATAAAACTGTAAAACCTGTAAAGCACCACCTGTAATGATTTCCCATAAGATATACGCTGCAAAAAACACTTTGCTACAGAGAAAAATAAAGCAGTAACAGAAGATATACCTTGCAAACAACAGTTTGAATCAGAGAAGATTACAGCAGTAATCTGTAAGCACAAAACAGTAACAGTTACAAACCTGTAGCCACACCCTGTAATAATACAACAGAAAGTATACCCTAGAAACATAGAAACATAGAATTTGATGGCAGATAAGGACCGCTTGGCCCACCCAGTCTGCCCATTTTCCTACCTACTGGATAAGCTGCAGATCCTAGTTAACCAGCAGCCTACTTCTTCCTACCCCCTCCCCCTAGAATGGCCTTATGACTGTCCCATGCATGCTTGAATTCCACTACTGTTTTGGACTCCACAACCTCCTCCGGGAGGCCATTCCATGCATCCACAACCCTCTCTGTGAAAAATACTTCCTTAAATTACCTCTGAGCCTCCCCCATCTTCAAATTGTGCCCATTGTTCTTGCACACCTCTTTTCTGAAAGATGCTACCTCTTGGACTTTGTTGATTCCTTGAGGTACTTGAACATTTCTATCATGTCCCCCTCTCCCTCCTTTCCTCGAGGCTATACATATTAAGCTCCTTTAGTCTCTCTTCATATGTCTTCCGGTGCAGACCCTGCACCATTTTAGTTGCCCTCCTCTGGACAGCTTCCATCCTGTCTATGTCTTTGTGGAGACTGGGTCTCCAGAACTTCACACAGTACTCCAGGTGAGGTCTCACCAGCTGTCTGTACAGAGGGATAATAACTTCCTGTTTTCTACTGGTGATGCCTCTCCCTATGCATTCCAGTATTCCCCCAGCCCTCCTTGCTGCCTCTCACATTGCTTGCCCACCTTTAGGTCATCTGATATGACTACCCCAAGTCCTTTCCATTTTGTTGTTGTTAGTATCTCACCCCCCATTGTGTACTCTTCCCCTGGGTTTTTGTTTCCCAGGTGCATTACCTTGCACTTCTTAGCATTGAATCTAAGCTGCCATACATTTGACCATTCCTCTAACCTTGCCAAGTCCCTTCTCATCCTTTCCACCCCACCCTGTGCATCACATCAACTCTGTTGCAGATCTTTGTGTCATCTGCATTGAGACATACTGCAACAACAACTTGAATCAGAGAACAATAAAGCAGTAAAATGTTTAGCAAAAGACAGTAACAAACCCTGTGAGTACAAAAGAAAATATCACAGAGTAAAATCTGCCTAGCTAAAAGAAGCCTTACACTTTTTCCTTGTTCTGTCCTTACAAGCAAACCTAGAAGAAACGAGCTCAGGTGAAGCTAGGTGCCTTTGCCAGCAAACCTAGTCTTCCATCTAGATGCTGATCTTGTAGGCTCCACCCAAGCACCAAAACTGCATTCAACTCATCAGGGGTGCAAGACAGAGTTGAGTATCATCTGTGTCGCGGTGACACTCTTACTTCATACTATCTAATGATCTCACCCAGTGGCAACATGTACATAGTAAAAAACATAGGTGCCAAGATAGAACCTTACCCCATAGGATACTGTAGCTGCTCCAAAGATGTAATTATCTAGAGCTACCTGCTGTGATCTTCTGGTAATATGCGGCTCAGACTAGCACAAAGCCGTGACAGTGAGTCCTACATATTTCCCTAGGCAATCAATTGGTACACCATGGTCCACAATGTCAAATGCTGATGAGAGGTCCAGAAGGATTAAGATAGAACAAAGTCCCCGATCTGTCACAATGAGGAGATCATGCATCACCAAGATAATAGCAGCGTCAGTGCTGTGATGAAGCCCAAATCATGACCAGGGCCTCTACTTTTCTGCGGCACGGTGGAACCAAGTTCTGTGGCAAGACTACCACTTGCCGCAGAACTTCTGCAGCGGTGGTTTGTAATTTCTGCAGAAGTTCTGTGGCACTAACAAACTACCACATCACAGTGGCAGCTTGTCATCCTGACTTCACTTCCATGGCAGTTTTTATAGCAATCAGGATGGTGGAAAGCAAAGTAACACTAGTTCAAAAAATAACAGACTTATAAAAATAATTTTATGCCTAAAAAAGCAAAACAAATGTCTTTCTCTTCAGGTCCTAGCTTGTTGCATAAATAACATATGCAGAGGGGATCTTATGTGATAAATAAGGTATTTCTATATGCATGCTATCTATCCCACTAATGAGGTTTCCACTGTCTATCACTTACATATTTGTATGTGCTTTCTACACCAGTCATGAGGTTCCCACTGTGTATCACTTATATATTTATATGCAATTTGTAACATACATACAAATGTGTGTGTGTGTGTATATATATATATATTTTTTTTAATTTCCATTAACTTGCATCCTCATTCATACAGGTCCCATTAGAAATGGAATAGAGGAGTTATTGCAAAACTCATTTTTGATGTCAACCTGCTTTCCCTGACGCACTGCGTAACACCATCAGGCCATGACATGCGTGTGAACCGATTGTGAGATAGAGCTCTCCAGACCAACACAATGTGTCTATTATGTGACAGAACACTGCACCATACCTTCCCAGGCTCCAAGCAATGATGTGTTCCACCAATCCTTGTGCTGCCCAGCCAGCTCCCAGAGCTAATCTCTGAACCCGAGTTGCCGGCACGGAAACACAGCATGCTACCCTCTGGCCCAACAGCTGTCCCTGCACATAACATTTCACCATAACTTTTAGATGATTCTATCAACCAATGACAATATGTAATCAATAACCCTGGCAAAAATGCGTACAGTGCAATTATTTATTTAACAGGTCTATTCTTTCAACAGGTCTACACATTATTGTATTCCACTTTTCTGGGCATAATTAGTTTATTTTTCTTAAAAATTACAGTTGAGTTCATTTTACCGGTTATTCTTTTCAAATGGCATCTCTATACCTTAAAGGTAAAAATAGGTTTGTACAAAGTGAAGTATGGACTTAACAGATCTGTGCTATTGACAAGGTTTTGTTTAAGTTGGCCCTAGTGCAATAATGTAAGACTGAAAATTGTATTGGGCTGTAGTGCAGGTTGAGCAAATATCACCATGCCTGATGTGCAGTGCCACCGTCTCTGGCAGTGGGAGTTGTGGTAGATAAGTGACTGTTCATTTCTGTTGCAGATTGCAGCCATTTCATTAGCTAATGTATGATGTTATAGCAATGATAACATCACATTCTGAGCATATAGGGGGTTTAGGATATTAAAAGAGGGGAAGGGAACCATAGTCTATCGAAAAACAGAAATATTAATAAAAAATCAACAAGAAGAGTGAATTCTGTGGCACTGCAGAAGTTCTGCGGTAGATTGCAAATTCTGCGCAAAATTCTGCAGCCGCAGAATTCTAGGGGCCTTGATCATGACTGAAGAGGCTCATAGATGTTATATAGTTCTAGGTGAGCTGCAAGCTGTGCCCCAACTACCTTCTTGACCATTCCCCAAAAGGGGAAGGTTAAAGATAAGCCTGTAATTAACCAGACTGTCAGGGTCCAAAGATGATTTTTTTTAAGGAGGTGCTTCACCACTGGCCTTTTTAGAGCTGATGGGGAAACACTCCCCTTCAAGGAACACCCAACAATTGCAGTGTATGCAACAGCAGTATATATTCAAGACAGCACAAAGATACCATGTACACTTATAGAAGGAGCTGATGATTATACCAACAACTTGTATTAGAGTGCTAAAAAAAGTTCCCCCTGAGGAAGAGTCGGTGAAGAAATGTGCTGGGGCAAGTGTGGTTGGCAGCTATAGGCCCTATACCAACGTTTTGTTTGCCTCCTTTGTTATTTCTTCTGTTAATAAAACTTTTATTTTTGGCAATCTAAAATGTGTTGTGGGTTTAATCATTAGCTCCTATTATGTGTGCATGGGGTGTCTTTGCACCAGCCCAGCACCATGGATTTTTAGCAGTCCCTACCATCCTGGACTCTCACTTGTTCAAGGCTATCAGTAAGCAGTGAAGTAGGCCCAGGATCCAGTACACAGTAAGTAGGGTGCAGACCCGCGATCACTCAGACCACCTCCTCTTCTACAGCTGGCAGCAACTCAGGCCAGGATGGCAAAGCATCAGTGCCCCTCCCACTCTGGATATTACCATTCGATGAAAGTCCATTTGGGGCTATCCTGGTCTGAATGAAGGACACCTTGTCAAGGAAGAAGTAGCTAAACTCTTCACACTTCTCTGCAGGAAAAACTCATTCAGAATACAGACAGAGGGGATTTAGCAATCTGTTTGTGGTGTGGAAAGCTGAGCTGGCCGATTCTTAGTTGCTGCTGTAGTTCTTGACAGGAACTCTGTCTTTGTCAAAAAGATTGCCCTCTGATATTCACTGTAGTGGGTTCTCAAAGCCAGTTTGTCCTAATCAGAATGGGATTTCTACCAAGAATGCTCTAACTTCCATCCCTTAGTCTTTAGCCACCTCAGCCCCTCACAACACCATGGTGAGCTATGGTGGGAGGTCAAGGGATGGAAACGGAAAGATGCTAGGGAGTCCAAGGTGGCCATGAGAACTGTGCTACAGTGCTCTATAGTTTCTTGGCTTCCTGAGCACAAGCCGTCATCATACCCAAGACATCCAGCACTGCCTGAAGTTTGCAAAATTCCAAATTAAATTTCATGCAATACCAGACCATTTCCACCGGAGAGGTATTAAAAGGACACTGTCAACCCCCTTAGGCCTCAAACTGTCCTTAGTTTAAAAAAAATACATTTTATAGCTGGCCCAGTGGCATGGAGGTCTGAGGCATCATGCCTTACCTCCTGCCACGCCGGCAATCCATGTTGGCGGTGTGAGCAGGTAGCTGGGGGTCAGCCGAGGTGGGAGAGAATTGAGCCTCTGAACAGCTCTTGTGTCCTGGGGAGGGATGGATGCAGGGACCGGAGTCAGTCTGACACCTAGTGATGGCTGGGTGCCAGCATGCAAGGCCCCTGAAACATGTAGGGGAGGTGGAGCAGTCAAGCCGGTGTGATGTGGGAGGATGTGTGCACAGCACGGCTATTGCTGACATGGCACGCTCCACCTATGGGAAAGCCAGAAAATTGTGAAAAACAGCCAGGCATGTCGGATGACAGCCGACCCTTGTAGGCCCCGCCCTCAGCAAGAGCAGCTCTCCCGTACACTGAATCCTTACTTGGCAGGGATATGGGGATCCCTGCCACAGAGGGCATAATCATAGGGGAAGAAAGGAGAGGTCCTGCTATGGTTAGGTGATGGGGCTGGGGGGGTCGGCAGGAACATGTGCCGACTGGACCAATGAGCAGAAAGAATGTAATGTGAAAAAAGAACAAACACATTATCTTTCTTCGAGAGGAAGCTCTTGCAGCAGGTACCACAATTAGGACTGCTGCTACCTGGCGGTGGCTCCCAGCAATTTTTCTTCCAGCAGTACCGACTTGGGAACACCCCGCTGGCCATCAGCTCCACGGCATCACCCTATATAAGGGAGGAGTGCCCCACGTGCTCCAGTTGTTTCCCACCGCACGGTCAGGGATAGTTCACCTTGGCTACTGCTCGTAGTACCGATCGCATCCTTCCTTCTCCACCATTCTCGAAAGTTTATTTCGCTGCATCTATGTCCTCTTCTTCAAAAGGGCATGTTAACGAGTGCTCTTGTGGGCGACAGATACCCGCCAAGGATGGCCATTCGGCTAGCCTCTTCTGCCTTGGCTCGACCACGATGCCAATGCCTACTCCAATTGTCAGGCCTTCAACTCCCGCTCAAGGATCAGGCATCAGAAGTCTCTTTCTGTCTTTCTGACGGAATCAAAATTGGCTGCCGTGGAATGGGCCTCTTTCTCTGGAGAATCTGACCACCTTCCCACCCACAAGCACCACAGACACTGGGAGCACAAGGACAGAGAAAGGTCCCACTCCAGGCCCAGGTCCTTGGGCTCGAAGTCTGGTAATCAGGGCACAATTCCTTCCTCACGGCCCTTAAACCATCCACTGGGTCTTCTGTGGCCAAGTCTCCTGGAACCACCCTTCATCCTCTGAAGGTACATCTGCCCACTGAGAAGGCTTTCTAGCCGGGTGCAGGTAAGAACTCCTCCCACTTGGCCTCTTCCTCGAAGGCCAACTCCCGGCAGTCAAGCAAGGCTTCTGGGTCTTCAGGCAGCAGGGCCTCCTCCTTGCCGCTGAAATCCCTGGACTCTGATGGGTGCCCGCCTTCAGAGAATGACTGGCACTCGGTCAAGAAGTCCACTAAACACAAGGCCAACTGTCCTAAGGCTCACGCCCCTGAGGGACGTCTGTCAGCCTCAAAAGGCAAGCAGATGCCGGACCAACGTCCACTGTGGCCCCACGGGCCACCGACCTGGCAAAGGTCATCCCGCCGCTGGTTACTGTCCTACCGATGCCAGCCACCACGGCACCTCCCGACGTCAGTTTTGGGACTCCATCACCTCGATGCACTGGTCCGTCTGGCCGGGCCTGGCACAGAGGAGGCACTGACGTCCCTCCGACAACGACGCTTAGGCATACGCCAGTAGACGAGGGTTTGGACCCGACACCAGTACCCCCTGACAATGTGGCCGGCGCCGGCTCAGGCCCAAGTGCTCCTCTACCCCCTGTGCCTGGTTTTCCTAAATTGAACCTCTCGCAGGTCAAAGAGCTATTCTCCCACTGGTGGGACACTGTGAAATGAGATCTAACAGCGGCGGCACCTCCGTCCATGCCCGTTCCGGTTCCAGTGCCTGATGTCCCAGAACTATTGGATTTAGTGGTGGATAAGGAGCTGGCACCCAAAAAACATAAGGAGAAAAGACACAGGAGGACCAGGTGCAGTATTTCCTCCCTCTCTTCCTCTCCAGATGAGGGGCACAAGAGGAAGTGACACAGATCCCCTTCCTCTTCCACCCTGGACTCGTTCGAGGACTCGCATGTGGACTCTGACATTGAGCTGGATCTAGGGGACATGGAGGGGCACCCTAAATCCCCTCCAGGTGACCCTAGCTTCATGGAGGTGATGAGGCACATCCAGGCCAACATGGGCTGGGACACTGAGGCCCTGGACCCCAAGCAACTGTGGTTACCTAAATACCTCTGCCGAAAAGACCCTAAGCCAGTGGTCATCCCTCCCATGGTGCACACCTTCGAGGATGTCACCATCGCGACCTGGAAGCATCCTCAGTTCTCCTCTACCATGCTCAAGAAAGCTTATCGGCTTTACCAGGTACCTAAGAACCATCCTTTTCTGGCTGAACCACCCACAGCGGACTCGGTAGTGATTTCGGCAGCTCATGACCATTCACAGAGGCCCAAGCTCATGAGCACCTAGCCATCTGATAGAATGTCAAAGCAGCTGGATTCTATGGGGTGCAAGGTGTACTCTGCTGTCACTTACAGTATCTGGAGTCTCAACTTCCTGTCACATATGGTCCAATTCCAGAACGCCCTTTGGGAACAAGGGTTGGACATTGTGCAAAGCATGCCCGATTGCCCCCAGTGGGCAGAGCTTGCAAAACTGCTTCAGACCGGCTCAGATGTGGGTACCCACATTCTGAGGTCAGTCTATGACTCTGCGGACACCTCTTCAAGGGTGACCGCCACTTTTGCCTCAGACACCTTGCTTGACTTCAGGTCTCCGGGTTTGATCCAGATGTACAGACAAGCATACTGGATGCTCCCTTCAAGGGCTTCATGCTCTTTGGTGAAGACACTGAGAGGCTCATCACCATGCTGCAGGACTCTGGCAAGGCAATCCGAACCATGACAGTCCATGCCTGCCAACTGAGCGAGGGGAGCCAAGCTTCGTGGCCTCCGTTTTCGTGGTCGTGGGGGACATCAGCCTCAGCAACCTCGCTTCCAACAACACTCGTAGCGAGGCAGCTTCAGTCGCAGAGGTGGAGCCAGAGGATTTTCTGCCTCCTCCTCCTCCTCCTCCTCCAGACAGGCCAAGGCTGCCACTGCTGCCCTACCTCCCCCTCCCACTGCCTGATTATCCAGGCTACTCTCCTTCCCCAGACGCCCCTTCAGGGGAGCTGGTCGGAGGCTGCTTTTCAACCTACACAGATGAGTGGGGTCAAGTGAACTCTGACCAGTGGATACTCGATGTCGTGGAGTTCAGGCATTCTATAGAGTTCAACTCTCTTCCGCCGGACAGACCACCGCCCCCATCCCGTTATCCAAGGGAACACCGAACACTGGTCAGAAGGGAGATTTTATCCCTTTTGGACAAAAATGCCATCGAGCTGGTACCTCCGGCCGAGCAAGAGAGAAACATAGAAACATAGAAACATAGAAGTTGACGGCAGATAAGGACCGTAAGGCCCATCCAGTCTGCCCATTTCTTTTTCTACCTTATAAATGTGCCATCGGCCTTTGCTCTGTCAGTGGCCTATCTATTCATAGTCATTTGTATTGCTCCCTTATGCCTATCCCATGCCTGTTTGAAGCCCTGCACTGTATTCATAGCCACCACTTCTTGTGGTAAGCCATTCCATGCATCCACCACCCTTTCTGTGAAAAGAATTTCCTCACATTCCCCTTAATCGGCCTCCTCTAATCTCATGCTGTGTCCTCTTGTCCTGCTATTTTTCTTATATTTAAACATGTTAGACTCTTTCACCTTGTTTATGCCCTTAGGGTGTTTGAATGCCTCGATCATATCACCTCTCTCCCTCCTTTGCTCAAGGGTATACATATTGAGCTCCGTTAGTCTGTCCTCATATGTCTTCTGATGCAGTCTCTGCACCATTTTGGTTGCCCTTCTCTGGACTGCCTCAATTTGGTTAATGTCCTTGTGAAGGTGTGGCCTCCAATAATGCACACAGTACTCCAGATGGGGCCTAACCAGTGTCTTGTACAGAGGGAATAGTACCTCCCTCTTACGACTTGTGATACCCCTACTAATACACCCTAACACCCCCTTAGCCTTACCTACTGCTTTAGAGGTCTGCTTGGATGATTTTAGGTCATCAGTGATGATGATACCCAAGTCTCTTTCTTCCTTTGTGACTGCTAGCAACTCCCCTCCCAGCCTATAGGTGGCTTCAGGGTTTCTCTTCCCTATGTGCATGATTTTGCACTTCTTTGCATTAAATCCCAGTTGCCAGTCTTCTGACCATTCTGCTAGTTTATCCAGATCTCTTCTCATTCTGCCCACCCCATCTGGATCATCTACTCTGTTGCAGATCTTGGTGTCATCTGCAAACAGACAAGCCTTACCCTCTAGTCCATCTGCAAGGTCACTAATGAAGATGTTGAAGAGGACTGGCCCCAGGACTGATCCCTGAGGTACCCCACTTGTGACTTGCATCTCTTCTGACTGTATACCATTTACCACCACTCTCTGTTTTCTGCCAGTCAACCAGTTTGCCACCCAGTTGACCAACTTCTGACCACCCCGAGCCTACCCAGCTTATTTATCAATCTTCTATGTGGAACAGTGTCAAAAGCTTTGCTGAAGTCAAGGTAGGCGACATCAACTGCTCCCCCTTGGTCCACCACTCTGGTTACCCAGTCAAAGAAATCTATGAGATTAGTTTGACAGGACCTTCCTTTTGTAAACCCATGCTGTCTTGGATCCTGTGCCCCTATGGATTCCAGGTGTTGCACTATCCTTTCCTTAAGGAGTGCCTCCATAATCTTGCCCACTACTGAGGTAAGACTGACGGTCTGTAGTTCTCTGCCTCCTCCTGCTACCACTCTTGTGGGCGGGATCACATGAGCCCTTCTCCAGTCTTCTGGGACCTCTCCTGTGCTCAGAGACTCACTAAACAATTCTGCTAATGGCTCTGCTAGTTCCTCCTTTAGCTCCTTAAGTACCCTGGGATGTATGCCATCAGGTCCCATTGCCTTATCCACCCTGAGCTTAGCAAGCTCTTGTAGGACCCTTTCTTTGTGAAGGGGTAGTGCTCACCTCCCTCCCCTGTGTCCATGATGCTTGAGCTGTGGGCCCTGCCCTACCTTCTCTTCAGTAAACACTGAGGCAAAAGTATCTATTTAGGATAGATGCCTTTACAGGGTCCTCCTCCTCACATGCTCCATTTTCTCCATTAAGCTTAGCAATACCCCCTCTGGACTTTCTCCTTCACTAATGTATCTATAGAAAGTCTTGTCACCTTCTTTACTGTTCATGCTAGTGTTTCCTCAGTTTGGGACTTTGCCTGCCTTACTGCCTTACCTGCTTCCCTTAGGGCAGTTTGGTATGCCTCCCTATCTTCATCCCGCTGTGTTCCTTATATTTCCTGAAGGCCAGCCTTTTGGCTCTGACCTTTTCTGCTACTGTATTTGAGAACCAAAGTGGTTTCTTCTTCTTTTGCACTTCCTTTTCTGTCTACACAATGGGATGTTGCTTCAAGTATTGCATCCTTAATGCTTGCCCACTTTGCCTTGTACCCCCACCTGTGTTTCTTTTTGCCAGGGCTAGCTTAACTCTGTTGGCCATCTTATCAAAGTCAGCTCCTCTGAAGTCCCATATTTTGCCTTGGAATGGGATGATTTAGATGTAGTAGCCAAATTGAACCATACCATGTAATGGTCACTGCCCCCAGGTGACCTTCTGCCTGGAGATCCGTGATCCCTTCTTTGTTAGTCAGTACTAGATCTAGGATAGCCCTGTCTCTTGTGGGTTGCTGTACCAGTTGTTTGAGGCCCTCCCCCTGCAGGGAATCCACTATGAGTCTAGTTCTGGCAGATGTTCCTGCTGGTATTGACCAATCTGTATCCGGCATGTTGAAGTCTCCCATTAGCAGAACCTCCCCTTTAGCTGTCATGTTTTGTATATCTTCTAACAGTAATGTGTCTATGTCCTCCCTCTGGTCTGGGGGCCTGTAGACAACCCCAGTTCTTATGAATGTCCCATTTCCTGTTTCCAGGGTGACCCACAGTTCTTCTGGCTCCTTATGTGTATTCTGAATTTCTGTAGCTTTGATATTTTCATTAACATACAGGGCCACTCCTCCCCCCCTTTTTGCACCTCGGTCTCTTCTGAACAATACATAGCCAGGTACTGAAGTCTCCCAAGTGTTTTCCCTGTTGATGGTGATCCCCAAGCACTGAAACAGCGAAATGGAGTCCCTGATGGTTTCCAACCTGGCAGGACCTGGAGGGAGCCAGGAGGAGCCAATCATCTAGATAAGGAAATACAAAGTGGCCCCATCTCTGCAGTGCCACAGCAACTACTGCCAGGGTTCTTCTCCCACTTCTTCCTAGTCCGAAGAAGGTGGGAGACCCCAGGCCCATTCTGGACCTCAGCAATCTGAACCAATGGGTCTCTCACCAGAGATTCAGGATGGTCTCCCTCCCCACTCTCTTGCCTCTCATTTTGGTGGGAGACTGGCTGGCATCCCTGGACATGCAGGACACCTGCTTGCATATCCCTATCTCCAGGGGTCATTGAAGATTTCTGAGGTACAGGTTCGTAGATGAGGACTGTCAGTTCTGAGTCCTTCCATTCAGTCTCTCTTCAGCCCCCAGAGTCTTCACCAATTGCCTGGCAGTAGTTGCTGTGGCACTGCAGAGATGGGGCCACTTTGTCTTTCCTTATCTAGATGATTGGCTCCTCCTGGCTCCCTCCAGGTCCTGCCAGGTTGGAAACCATCAGGGACTCCATTTCGCTGTTTCAGTGCTTGGGGATCACCATCAACAGGGAAAAGTCTCAACTGCTCCCAGCCCAGAATCTCCAGTTCATCGGAGCTCTTCCGGATACCACTCTTGGGAAGATGTTTCTTCCCTCTGACAGAGCAGGTCGCATTCAGGTCTTGGCATACCAGATCTCTTCAGCCTCAAGAGTCCCTGCAAGGCTCCTCCTCTTCAACCTCAAGTGGCCCTGCTAGGGCATAGAAACATAAAATTTGATGGCAGATAAGGATCGCTTGGCCCACCCAGTCTGCCCATTTCCCTTCCTAATGGATAAGCAGCAGATCCTAGTTAACCAGCAGCCTACTTCTTCCTACCCCCACCCCTTAGAATTGCCTTATGATTGTCCCATGCATGCTTGAATTCCACCACTGTTTTTGACTTCACAACCTCCCCCGGGAGGCCGTTCCATGCATCCACAACCCTCTCTGTGAAAAAATACTTCCTTAAATTACCTCTGAGCCACCTCTCCTCTATCTTCAAATGGTGCCCCTTGTTCTTGCACACCTTTTTTTTTTTTTTGAAAGATGCTACCCTCTTGGACTTTGTTGATTCCCTTGAGGTACTTGAAAGTTTCTATCATGTCCCCCCTCTCACTCCTTTCCTTGAGGCTATACATATTAAGCTCCTTAAGTCTCTCTTCATATGTCTTCCGGTGCAGACCCTGCACCATTTTAGTTGCCCTCTTCTGGACAGCTTCCATTCTGTCTATGTCTTTGCGGAGATTGGGTCTCCAGAACTGCATGCAGTACTCCAGATTGGGTCTCACCAGCTGTCTGTACAGAGGGATAATAACTTCCTGCTTTCTACTGGTGTTGTCTCTCCCTATGCATCCCAGTATCCCCCCAGCCCTCCTTGCTGCCCTCTCACATTGCTTGCCCACCTTTAGGTCATCTGATATGACTACCCCCAGGTCCCTTTCTATTTTTGTTGTTGTTAGTATCTCACCCCCCATTGTGTACTCTTCCCCTGGGTTTTTGTTTCCCAAGTGCATCACCTTGCACTTCTTAGCATTGAATCTAAGCTGCCATACATTTGACCATTCCTCTAACCTTGCCAAGTCCCTGCTCATCCTTTCCACCCCACCTTGTGCATCAACTCTGTTGCAGATCTTTGTGTCATCTGCAAAGAGACATACTTTTCCTTCCAGTACCTCTGCAATGTCGCTTATAAAGACATTGAAGAGGACTGGTCCTAATACTGAACCCTGCGGTACCCCACTAGTAACCCCCCTTTCTTCAGAGTGGACTCCATTTACTATTACTGTCTGTGTCCTATTCTCCAGCCAATTCTTTACCCAGGCTGTCATCTTGGGACCCACTCCAGGCTGGCTAACTTGCATATTAATCTTTGTGTGGGACTGTGTCAAATGCCTTGCTGAAGTCTAGGTAGGCCATGTCCACAGCCTCTCCTGATCTACTACTTTGGTCACCCAGTCAAAGAAATCTATCAGATTTGTCTGGCATGACCTTCCTGCTGTGAATCCATGCTGCCTTGGATCCTGTGCCCCTCTGGCCTCTAGATACTCGACAATTCTTTCCTTCAGAAGTGATTCCATCATTTTCCCTATCACTGAGGTTAAACTAACAGGTCTGTAGTTTCCTGCTTCTGCCTTGCTCACACTTTTGTGAAGGAGAATCACATCTACCCTCCTCCAGTCCTCAGCTACCACCCCATCCTCCCATGATTTGTTAAAGAGGGTAGTCAGTGGTGTCACTAGTTCTACCTTAGTTCTTTTAGAATTCGAGATGAATTCCATCAGGCCCCATTACTTTGTCCACCTTCAGTTTTAAGAGTTCTTTCAGAACCCTTTCTTCTGTAAATGGGCTGGTATCAACTTCTGTATCCAGATTGTTTCTACTGTTTGTTTTAGGTAACTCCCCCTCTTCCTTTGTAAATACTGAGCAAAAATATTTGTTTAGTATCTCTGCCTTTTCACAGTCACCCTCTGCCAACCTCCTTCCTTCCTTTATTAAGCCTCACTATCCTCCTTGGTCTTCCTTCACTCCCTGATGTACCTATAAAAGGTTTTATCCCCCTTCTTAACTGAGTTGGCTGTCTTTTCTTCGGTTTGGGCCTTTGCTGTTCTGACTGCCTTCCCAGCTTCCTTTGGTTTTAACTGATACAGTTCTCTGTCCTGCTTCTTCTGTGATTCCTTGTACTTCCTGAATGTTTTCTTTTTCTCTTGAACCTTCACTGCCACTTCCTTTGAGAACCATAGTGGTTTCTTACATCGTTTTGTTTTGTTTATTTGCTTCACACAAAGGCTTGTTTCCTCTGTGATGGCAGTTTTTATTATTCCCCATTGTTCTTCCACCCCTCCTTCCTGCCCATTTGCTAGTGCATTCCTTAGGCACTCACCCATTTTGGCAAAGTCAGCCCTCCTAAAGTCCAGTACATTTGCCTTTGTATGGCTTGACTCTATTGCTGTGTTTATTGTGAACCATACTGTTCGATGGTCGCTAGTTCCCAGATGGCTACCCACTTCTATGTCTGTGATCCTCTCTTCATCTCCATTTGAGAGAACCAGTTCTAAGATTGCTCCCTCTCGAGTGGGCTCCAATACTAGTTGTCTAAGGCATGCCCCCTGTAGGGCATCTAGAATAACCCCACTCTTCGAAGTTGCTGCTGCAACTGCATTCCAGTTAACATCTGGCATATTCAGATCACCCATCAGCAATATCTCCCCTTTTCTGCCATTCTAAGTATACTTTCTATCATTTCCTTATCCATTTCCTCCCCTGAGAAGGGGGTCTGTATACAACCCCTATGCGGATTGTGGTGCCATTGCCTGTCTCCAAATTTACCGACAGTGCTTCTTCTCCTTCCTGTTTACCCGTTTGTTCTGTTGCTTTGATTCCTTCCCTTATGTAAAGAGCTACTCCTCCTCTTCTTTTACCCTCCCTGTCCCTCCTGTAGATAGTGTATCCTGGTATGTTTACGTCCCAGTCATGGTTTTGTGTGTACCATGTTTCTGTGACTGCCACGATATCCAAATGTTCCTCCTCCATCAAGGCCACTAATTCAGGAAGCTTGTTACCCAGACTACGGGCATTGGTACTCACCGCTCTCCATTTTTTGATGGCTTTACCCTCTGTTGCAGCATCCCCCACTGACCTTTCTACCTCTGTCTTTTTCTCATTTAGTACCCTGTTTTGTAGGGAGAGGCTGGTATTTTCCTGCTGCTTATCAGTGCCTCCCCCCTTGACTTGTTTAAAAGCTTGCCAATGAAGCATTTAAACCAGTTGCTCAAAAGACTTGTTCCCTTCCTGGACAAATGCAGACCATCCTGCCAGTATAGGCAGGTGTCCCTCTAGGTGGAACCTCAGTCCCCAATGAAGCCAAACCCCTGTACTCCACACCATTTTTTCAACCATTCATTAAACTGCATGGTGCAAAGTACCCTCGCCTCACCCATTCCATTGACAGGCAGCACCTCTGAGAAGGATACTGTGTGTGCTACTTGTCTTAGGCCCCTCCCCAACTCTACAGAGTCCTCCTGCACTGCTCTAATCTCATGATGAGCCAAGTCATTTGTCCCTAGGTGGACAATGACGTCCAGCTCAGACTCCTGTACAGCTGTTCTCGTGATCCTGAGGATATGCTTCCTGTCCCTCCAAGTCATGGCACCAGGCAGGCACCTTACTTCAGTTTTACCTGCTCCCCCCAGTTCTATCCCCCTAATAATTGAGTCCCCCACCAGGAGCTGCTTCCTTTTCCTGTGGTGTCCTCTGCCTCCTTCCTGTGGGCCTCCCTTGTAACAGTTGTCCTCAGCCTCTTTAGTCTCCCTTGCAGGTGCATCCATAGGGGAACTGTGCTCCACCAGAATGGTGTATGGATTGTGGAGTGGAACAACTGACTGGGTGTGCCTCTGTTCCACCATCCTCACCCTCCCTGAGCCCACTGTGGTCCAACTGCTGTGCTTTCTTCGCAACTTCTGAGGTAGTGGTGGTGCCTGTGGTGCTCCCTGGATGGGGGAGGTTCACTTCCTACTGTCCAGTGTGGCCTGGGGGAAGGTTCCCTTACTACTGTCCAGTGTGACCTGAAGACGGGCAACTTCCTTCCTCAGGGCAGAGAGTTGTCTGCAAATAGGGCAGCATCTCAGCCTCCAGAAAGACTCCCGAAGACTGCTGCCCACAGCATTACATTGCACTACTCCCCACATGTTTATCTACTTTTTTTGTGTGTGTGTGTGATTGGTTTGTTATCTAGAAAAATATATTATACAATGTGTATGCCTATATGTCAGTGCAGTGTGCTAGAGAGATATGACAGTGATATGCACTCTTGCACTCTTGAGGAATGATGTCAGAACCCCAGGTATAAAGGAACTATTTCCAGGGGTGGGTGGGTGAGGGGTGGCAGGGGTTGGGCCCAAACTGTGCCTCACGAAACAATCAGCTAAAAGCTCAGACCCACCACTGTGATGAGTGCCTTCCTGTCAGCAAGATGCCCTACACAACAATTTGACAGAGAAAATACCCTGCTAATCAAACCGAGAAAAATCCAGACATCCAAGTCAGACACAGGTAAACCTCCCCAGCCCCAAAACAGCCTGGTGGTTTGTGCTCTGAAAGCAGTCAGCCCCAAAATAAGTCAGCTGTGCTTTAAGCTCTTCCTGCACTGAAAATCTTAAGAACTGGAACAAAAGTAAAGCTAGATCCACCTCCCTTTGTTGCTTGGAAGACTGTCTTTCCTGATAATTCTAAGTTCCTTATTTCACCTTTCAGTTAGAAGTAGCCTCCACCTGCAGAATATCTGCTACAAACCAAAGACAATTGTATGGTTCACTTCTCTCTGTTGTGAGCACAACTCACTTTCTTGCAAATCCTATGTTCAGTATTGACAGTATATGACAGCCACCATAGTTTTGGTCCCTCTGGCATGACTACGCATGAGAACCATCCAGTGGTCCTTAAGGGTTCAGTGGAATCAAACATTAGACAGCTTGGATGCCTTGATCTGGATCTCAGAGCCAGTCCACTGGGAATTACGCTGGTGGATGTCATCAAAACATTTGCTGGCTCGCATCCCCTTCCACATAGGGGCACCATCCCAGATTCTGACGACGGATGCGTCTTCTGCAGGATGGGGCGCTCACTTGAGGGCACATCGCACTCAAGGCTCTTGGTCCCCAATAGAGAAAGATCTGCATATCAACATTCTGGAGCTGAGAGCGGTACTCTATGCCCTTCAAGCCTTGGTCTCAGTCCTAGTGCCGGGCCACCTCTTGGTACAGATGGACAACACTTTGGTGATGTTCTACATTAACAAGCAGTGTGGCACACATTCTTACCCCCTCTGCCAGGAAGCCATGTGAGTGTGGGACTGGGCTGTGGAGCACCAGCTCATGTTGACGGCGGTACACATTCCAGGGGAACAAAACGTACTGGCCAACATGTTCAGCAGGACATAATCGCAAGCTCACGAATGGGATCTGCTTCAAGAAGTCATAGATCACATCTTCTGTCAGTGGGAGACTCCAGACCTGGATCTCTTCGTGTCACTGTTCAACACAAAACTGCCCAATTTCTGCTTGCTAGGTCCAGAGCCTGGAGCTTTTTGGCAAGACGCATTGTCCCTCTGCTGGAAAGGTAGGTTTCTCTACGCGTTTCCTCCTTTCCTACTGTTACAGAAGGTTCTCCTCAAAGCACAGTCAGAACCCTCCATCCTCATTCTGATCGCTCTGCTATGGCCTTATCAGATTTGTTTTCCCTTGCTTCGGCGTTTAGCGGCAGATCCTCCGCTGCCTCTTCCACTATCCTCTCGTCTCCTGTCGCAGGACAGTGGGTCCCTTATCCATCTGAATGCCGAATCCGTGTTGTCTTCACCTGCATGCCTAGCTCCTCAGTCCCTAGCTAAAGCCAGATTTGGTGTGTCCAATCAGGTAGCACAAGTTCTGGTTGCGACGCACAAGCCTGCCACCAGGGCCACTTACGCTATGAAGTGGAAACATTTCAGTATATGGGCCACAGTCAGGAGGGTGGACCCGGTGGTCTGTCTGGTTAACTCAGTTTTAGAATACCTGCTTTCTCTCTCAGAGACAGGTCTCAGTTATTCCTCCATCAAGGTACACCTGGCCGCCATCTCCGCTTATCACTTGCTTATATCAGATAAGATGGTGGCTCAGATGGAGGTTTCCCCAAAGCCTTCCTACATGGTATTCTACATATCAGACCTCACATCCAGGATCCTGTTCCCCCTTGGGATCTCCTTTTCATCCTGGAGAAGCTTACCCTTCCTCCCTTTGAACCGGCTATGGAGGCTGAGCTCCGTCTTCTGTCCTGGAAGACTTTGCTTTTGGTAGCTATTACTTTGGCGAGGTGCATTTCAGAACTTGAAGCCTTCATGTGTAAAGAACCTTACCTTGTTTTTCACAAGGATAGGGTTGATCTTCGCACTAACCCAAAGTTTCTACCGAAGGTAGTTTCTGAGCTCACTCTGAACCAATCCGTTCAGCTCCTGGTATACTAGCTGGAGCATTCTAATAAGGGGGAAGCCCTGCTTCACTCCTTGGACATCCACAGGGCTCTCCGATATTACCTGGCTAGAACCAAAGGGGACAGGAAATCTGATCAATTTCTTGTATCTTTTGTTAAGTGGTCCTTAGGTCGACTGGTCACCAAGCAGATGCTTTCGCACTGGTTGGTTCATTATGTTACTTTTTTGTTATGAGAAGCAAAACAGGTCTACCCTGGGGCTGGTCAGAGCTCACTCTACCAGACCTGTTGCTGCTTCCTTCATGGCACTGAAGCTGGTACCAGCAACTGATATTTGTGCTGCCACTACCTAGAGTTCTGTTCATACCTTCATCAAGCATTACAGCCTTGACATCGTTTCCAGACGCAGAGCAGGGTTTGGTCTCGCAGTTCTGCAGGGCTGGTTTCCTGAGGGACCCTCCTTTTTCCTGCTGCTCCTTTCCTTACTGTTCCCCCTCCCAGGGGTTGTTATATGTTGATACTGCTTGGGAATCGGTCCTAATTGTGGTACCTGCTGCAAGAGCTTCCTCTCGAAGTAAGATAGTACAGTTACGTAAGAACTTACCGTAACAGTAGATCTTTGAGAGAAGCTCTTGCAGCAGGTATATCTCCCGGCCTCCTTCCCCCAGGGATCAGGTCCTTTTCAGGCTGGTCTTCCCTCCTTGTGAGGGAATAATTTTTAGCTCATACTTCTATTTCCTGTTACCATCTCTTTGCCTGACAGGGGGCGTGCAAGAACTGGAACACGTGGGGAACTCCTCAATTATATAGGATGACACCGGTGGTGGAACCGACGTCAGCGGGGGGTGTCCCCACGTCGGTACTGCTGGAAGAAAAATTGCCGGGAGCTGCCACCAGGTGGCGTCAGTCCTAATTGTGGTACCTGCTGCAAGATCTTATCTCAAAGATTTACTGTTACAGTAAGTTCTTACGTAACTGTACTTTATGATTGCTTACATGCCATAGAGATTGCTGATGTAGCTGGCTGTATGATTCTGTTTCCTTTTTTTCTTTCTAAAAGTGAAAAACAGACTGCCAGCCATACTGTTGTTACCGCACAAAAACATGTTTGTTTACACTCCTTGATCAACTACTGCTGCATCTTTCATGGATTTGGGAACATCCCCACACAGTCTAGCCACTCATTATGCAGTGAGTGTAGAAGAAACCATTGCATCATGAGTAGCTGCACTATTTGGCAGTGTTCCTTATGTCCAGAATGTATGAAATAAGAATTGATCAAGGATTTAAAACAAAACAAGTTGGGGTATAATTACACCAGTACCATGCATTTCAGTTCAACTAAGAAAGGAAGCAAATAAAACAACAAGAAACATCAATGGATTTTAGAGAAGGTAATCAATTATAACGTGAATTTTCAACCAGAAATGAAATGATGCAAAAAGGGTTGACAGTGTCCCTTTAACATGGTGGTGGGGGGGGGTTTGCAAAGAAAGAACTTGGTGTGGTGATCTGATCAAATGACTGGATCAACTTGACTGCACTTATATCAAGCCACAATGAGAAGACCAGATCCAGAGTGTGACCACACAGGTGAGTTACGAGGCAACCACTTGTGTAAGACCTAGAGGTGACATCAGCTGAAGGAGCTGCTGACCAAAAGGTGAGGTTTCATCATAAACTCAGACTTTGAAATCCCCCAGAACTAAAAGATTGAGAGCATCCAACACCTGGTCGGCCATGAAATCCACCAGTTCATGAAGGAAATCACCCTCACACGCCGGAGGCTGGTATATGAAGATGGTCTGCAGCTTACGCCTGCCCCACCCCTAACAGTCACACTCTCAAAAGACCTGGAAATTCCCATGGTGTATGCTGTGAATCCTGAAGCGGATCTAACACAGATGACCCCCCGACCACTCCGATCCCACCTTGGGAAGTGTGCCACATAATAACCAGCCCTAACTGATGCCTTAAGCACAGGGCTAGAGTGATCATTGCCCAGCAAGGTCTCCCTGACACAAACAAGATGAGCCATGGAATCAGTGGTGAATCCCTTCGACACTGCTGTCTCATTCCTCATCGATCTTGCATTAAAAAGAACATCCCAAGGGGGAGGAGCAGAGATGGCTGGCCTGCTAACCTGCTGCCACTGGTATTTGGCATAGCCCTAGTGAGGGGAACCTCTTTAGTTATTCCATGTCCTCCCTTGGTGCCTCTTGAGTCCTCACTAACCCTGTCCAATTCCCCCCTCACCTCATACACCATGGCCATTGCTCTGCCTTTGGAGGATCCCCAGCCCTGTGCAGTGGTGATAACTGCTGATGACATGAATATAGAGGAACCCCCAAACAGATGAAACAACCGCAGCTGGTACAAAATGTTGCTGAGCCTGATAACATCCTCTCCCTTACGCATAATGCCAATCCACAAATCAAATTAAACTAAAATAACAAACTACAAACAAAGTAAAACCACCGACCATAACCCCTGAACCACGCCACCCTAACCCACACTGAAACCCACAAACATACACCTATATAACCACTAAAACTAACTCAGCTACATCCACTCTAACAAAATACAATCTACAAACAATTATATAAAGAACCAAGAAGCAAGGGGTGAAAATTGATATACTATATATAACATTTTTGAAATAAAACTCTAATTGTCAATATTCACTTTAGCCATGAGTATGAGGTCCCACATGCTGCTACTGAGGGGCTAATGTCCAGTAAAAATGTAAACATTCAGAAGAAAAAGTTGCTTGTGTCCATGCTGAAATGACATAGACTGAAGGGCAGACATGGCACACTATTATAGAGGGCAAGAACTAGGCCAGTCTTTTACCATGTTCACACACTGTGTGGACTACTCAGCAAGTCAAACTGATGTAAAACAGGATAACCCACAGCTTTCTGTCTGCAGATAGGCAGATTTCCTTTCACATAGATCAGGCACTTCAATGAAGGTAGTTGACCTTGCCCCCCTTCCCCACACACTCACACACAGACACACACACACACACCACCGCTCCCTCACCATATCACTTACATTGGCAGACTGTCCAAATCAGAGTATCATGTACAGAATGCTAAGTGTGATGGAATAGCCTCCTCCCCCCCAACATCCCTCTCCACCTTCCACTCTTCGAAGGCCTCATCAAGGAGTTCTTTTAGGCCCCTCTGTCTTGTCCTAACTGCCCTTGTGGTATTACATAATCCCTATTCTGGGGTCTCCTAGTGGTTTGTCTGGTCTTGAGTTCAGTTCCAGATCTGGCCTTGCTCTCAGAGATCATTCTTAACTTAGTTATTATACTGCTTATGTTATAATAATATGCTTTAATTTGTCCAATTTCGGGTTCTTGATGCACTATAGTGTGGCGGCAATTTCCTACCCCTCCAGGGCTTTGTAAATAGACCCTCCCTCTTTCCACTGTTCGTTGCAATTTTTTTTTTTTTTTTGCTACTCCCCCTGCACCCTGACTGGCCCCTCCTTCGGGCCGCCTAGGACCTATTCACCCCAGACAACACCTGTTGCCAACTGCAGCCCCATTTTTAGCAACCCCCCAGGGTAACCCGACGTAACTCTTCATCGGGGGGGTCCTCTCCTTCCAGAGAGAATGTGCCTTACCGGCTTCCTTCTTGGTCCTGGGTGCTGCTGGGGTCGGCCCCAGCTGTCTAAGGCTATGTGGTGGCGAGGATCCTGTGGCTGTCATCTGGTCAGTCGGGGTGATGTTTTTCCTGTTTTCTGTGCCCCCACAGTACAAGTTCTCAGCCTTGTATGCATGGCATCCTCGGAAAGGGGTGTGCAGGGTGTGTGTCAAGTCATCACGCCCCCAAGCATGCCCAATCTGTCCAGTGGTGCCCAGGCAGGCACCACCTCCCCACCCACCCCAGGAGGGAAGCGTCCAATCAACACTTGTGTATCCCCTTCCTACTGGTCTCTAGTCCTGGTACCCGGGCTTGGATCTCGAACCCGGGTTGCCAGCGTGCTTAGCGAACCCCTTTGCTTAGTGCTACGGAGCTGGCCATTTGGTGCAATTACTGTATATAATATGACTCTCTGTTGTTTTGATGAATGTTTGCAGAGCATATCCGGCCAAATTCTGGGCCAGTCAGAAGACACCTTCTGTACCATCTGATGACAATTTATTGTTACACATACTGTTCATTGTGACTTTGTACATAGTTCTCTAAGTATTTATTGCATATTACCTTTGCCTACCCTGCATTGTCTGCATTTTATTTCCTTGTTTGATCCCTGTTCCCTCCTCTCCCAGGTCACAGCTGGAAAATAGCCTGATAGGACTCTGTTTGCCTATCTGGTAAAATATGTTCGAAATAAAATGAATAGATAAATGTGGACTTTCTCATCCATGCCTTACCGCTAGCTACAGTACAAGTTAGACAAATTATATTGTTTTCATCTATCCCCCAATCACATTCTCCTCCTCAGGAAGACAGAGTGCATACCAAAGGACAACACTTGACAAGTACGACAGTCATTTTGTTAGCTGCTGTATGAGTCCTTCACTGTCACAGTGACCTATCTTGGGTTCAAGGGCAGTAGGCTGAGGGATCTGCAATAACGTTAAGTTTCTTAAACATTTCTAACATCCTAACAAATTCATTGTTCCCACCCAATTTTAGAGCAAAGAATCAATGGATATTTATTAACAACATACATAGGGATCATATCTTCAGGGCATCTTTTGTCATGATATCCACTTTACACAGTACCTATCCCTTTTGCCAAAGCATAACATCATGTTGGTTTCCACGTTTTTAACTTTTATATTTATTCAATAATTGATTTCATTGTTTTTGGGTGTTACTTAATTGGTGAGCCTATTTAATGTACTTCTTATTCACTAGCTGAACTATCTGATGAAGCTCAGTAGTCACTGAGTGAAACGTAATATCATGGCGTTGGCTTGCTATTGATGTTTTTTTAATTTTTTGCACTTGCCCGGCTCCCACAGCTTTTGGAGGAGGCCTCGTACCCCCTCCTACTCCATCTGCCTGGGCTATTTAAGGCCACCCCTACCCTGGCTTCATTGTGCTCGGGGGGCTGGGGTTGTATGTGATTTTTCTCCCGTTTGTCTACCTTTGACCCCCCAAGGAAGCCAGCACGAAGGATGTATGTCTAGGCAAACAACGTGCTAATTCACGCCATTGCCAGGCATCCAGAGTATCCTCCCCTTCCCGGCTCCAGAGAGCCGCCATTGCCCCTGTAAGCCTGTGCTTCCACCAGCCCCCAGGAATGTCGAGTGCGCGAGACACCCCCGGTAACCCACCCCTGGTGGAGAGCATCCATTGGGATGCTTGATCCTATGCTCCCTCTGCCAGTCCCTGACAACCCTGAGTCCGTTCCTGAACCCAGGTCACCTGCGTAGCACCAGGTGTGGCATCCAGTGCCTCAACCCTCAGTGCCACCGGGCTGGCAGATGTTTTTTTTATGGTGTGGCCATGCACCTTATGTCATTAATACAATGGTAAGATGTTAACTGTTATGTGTGTGCTTTAATGCTGCACTCTACACACAACTGAGGAAGCATATTGCTGTAATGACACAGTACCCCTCTAGTAGGGTTTCTGATGGCATCACAGTATGAAGACTGCACTTGTCAGGGTACAGAATGGCCTTCTTCTAGCCTGAGATAGAGGGAAATGATGGGTCCTTGTTCTTTTTGATCTCGTATCAGCAATTGTAGAGTTCCAACAGCTTGTCTGAGGCACTGGGGAGAACTCAAAGCACTGTGCTGAAGTGAACTGATTCCTTCTTGTCCTGCAGGGTGCAGTAGGTAGCCCTGAAAAACTTTCCTTGAGCCCTACTGCCCTTGACATTGGGGTGCTGCAGGTTTGATTCTATCAGCTATGTTGTTTGCAGTCTGTATGGTGCCACTGGGAGAGGTCATTCGACAATATGATTTGGGTTTTCATTACTATGCTGATGATACTCTACTATATCTGTCATTTGCCCTGGGGAAAGAAATGCAGTCAGTCGACTGAACAGATGCTTTGCTGGCATCAACTGCCCTGTTTACATGGTCGTATTAGCACTACAGCAACCCGAGCGCTCCGGTTGCTGCGGTGCAAATGCCACCATGTGGACACTCACCAGATCGTGGTAAGCCTGTCCTTACTTCACTTCTGCGGTCTCATCAAATCTGGGAACACGGCCGGGAGTGAGCAGTTTAAGCGGCTATGTGGACAGGCTGCTTCACTCACTCCCTCGCACTAGACCCTGCGGGCATCTTTTTCCTTTTTTCAGCCGACCGCCCACTGACTCGCAGCCCCTCTCCAGCGTGTCTTGCATCTGCACTGAGAGGGGCTATGTGGACATGGAAGCAGAGTATCTTTTTCGGTCAGGAGTCACACTGCAACACACCACAGAAGGAGCAAACCAGCCGTGCAAACATGGCTAATGAGTATGACTAAATGGCCTCCAGCTGATTGAGGCTAAACCTAGACAAGAAAGAAAGAAATGTTATTGGTGGATTTTGGTTCTCGTAGACTGGCAAGTTTGGGGAAAGATTTACAGCTTGATACTGCCTCATTAATAGTCAGAGATAGGGTAAAGAATTTGGACATCATCATGGATTGCAGACTGACTATGGAATATCAGATGTCAGCTGTAGTCCGATGTGTCCTTTTCCACCTTAGGATCATGACCCGGATCAAACCCTATCTGGGTTCAAGAACTTAACGACACCACTGCATGCCTTTGTAACATCAAGGCTGGTTTACTGCAATGATCTGTACCTTGGATAGTCTGTAGGGTTGACGCATTGCAGTTGGTGGAGAATCCACAACCAGGATGGTTGCTTGGACTGCATGCATATCTCCCTGTTTTTGCGGATGTTGCACTGGGTGCCAGTGAGAGGGCATGTCACCTAAAATACACATTCATTAACATTCAAGGCCCTTCGCAATAATGTGCCCCAGCTACCTGAAAGAGCTCCTTTGTCCATATGCTCCTGTCTGCCCTCTTTTCTCTTCCAAAGGGGGCCTCTTGGATGTTCCCAGATCAAGGCTGTGGCAGTCTGGGGACAGAGTGTGTGCAAAGCCAGCACCAGGTATTTGGAACTCACTGCTCCACCAGATAAGGGAGGCCCCCTTTGTGGAGTGTGTTAAGCAAGTGCCTCAGAGTTTATTTACTGTGCCTATGAGTAATTTTATTAGCTCGCTGCTTAAGATCTTCCCTTCGAATGCTGTAATGTATTTATTTGGGGTATTTTTAAGATTGGGGTGACAACTTATGTCAAGCACATTGGATTGTATGGAGTGCTGCTGTATTTTATAGGTCTGTAATGCACCCTGAGCCTGCAGAATAGTGCATCTAATAAATATCTACTGCTACTAGTACCAAGCCTTCTCTCCCCCCCCTCCAAGCTGAGACTTCCTCCTCACATACCACTGGAAGCATGATGTTGCCTACAGAATCTAAACCCAGGCTCCCTTTCATCTTAAACTAAACCAGTTTTTAAATTGATTGGATGCCAGCAACAAGTTACTATACTGCATCCATTGTAAAGTATATGGACCAGGAGCTATGTCATTCTAAAAATAGCATCCTGTGGTTACAATGGATAGCCATTTATAATGGACAAACTTGCCATCACAGAGTAGTCCATTATAAGCAGCTTGTAATGTACTCATTTACAAATTTTACAAGACAGCCTACATAATGGCTATGCTCTGTTGCAGCCTTTCTTCCTCAGAAATAAACTGGCACTAAATTCTGCCATAACAAATGCTATAATTTTAGCACTGCAACACACTTTGGCCTTATTGCTTACTTCTTTAAGATAAAAAGCTTAAGATAATATCACCCTGCAGTCTGTCACTGAATATAAATATTTTGGATGCACCCTTGACGCCCCGCTAAATTGATCCACCCATAATGAGACAATAGTAAGAAAAGACAGTCTGACCAGCAAAGGTTTTAATCCAGTGAAGGGAGAAGTAGCAAGGGGTCTGAGTTTCTGTGATGGTGGGAGAAGGGGAGGAATGACTGATTCAGCTGGCAATACAGTTCAGGTCAGGAAGGGGTAAATACTGAGTCTAGCTGGGATACTTGTCTACTTCCCCCTCCTCCAGTCATGGATCAGAGGTTGGGGGGGGGCATCTTGCCAAATGTGGTTATTTTGGGCTAAGTTGAGCTAGAGAGATGCAGCATTGTAGAAAGATGCTGTTGAGCATGAGAGGGCTATGCCCATGGTTCAAAGTGGGGAATAGCTCCTCCTACAACCTCTTCTTAAGCCCTATGCTAACCACAACTCCCCTGCTTAGGGAGGTGTTTTTCCTGAGCTCCTGCGTGGCTTGTGCAGCTGTGCTCCTGTGCTTTCTGCTGCTTGTTTGTTTTTCTCTATTCCCCCCCCCCCGCCTTTCCTTGTGTCTTCTCCTTCCCCTTGTCCTGTTTTCTGGTCTGTCTCCTGCGCTGCTTCGATGCCGCCCCCTCCTTTCTGCTCTTTCCCATTCTTTGGGTTCCCAGTCTTCCATCCCTCATTCCTTTTTGGGTGTTCTCAATTGTTTCATTAGACGCCACGTGTCCCTGCTCTTATCCCCTGTCCCGTATGCTTTTCCTCTGTGCTAGCTCCCTTTCCATTTACTGTGGCACTGCACAGCTGACAGCGGCATCTCAACCCGTCGTTTGCTGCATACCCCTTCACTACTGAGGTACGGACCGCTCATCCTCTCTGGATAATCTGAACTTCTTATGTTCTCGACTACTCCCTCACCATTCCATTTAGCACTCTGCCTCCTACAGCCCTGCCTCACCAGTCGCTCCTTCTTCTGATTCAAGCCTCAGGTTGCTTGGCCTACCATTTCTTGTTTCCTGCCTACTCATCAGCCATGACAGGACTCTGCACCTGTATTCTTCACCATCGTTCCAGTAAGCACTCCTGCTATATTTCCATCCGCCTTCAGTGCTCATTGGATTCCTTAAGTCGTAAGCTTCAGTTCTCATTTCTAGGTGCACTTTTCACTACTACATAGGATTCCGAATTGTACATTGACTTGCACTACTGAAGGAGTCTCGTTCATTCCATGGAACCCGTATCCTGCACCAGTATCCCTTATTTTCCTGCATACGAAGCTTGGTTTCCCGCGTTACAGTGAGTGTGCCTAATGTTTCAACTCTGCATCATGCATGTCAGGCTGCATTTCCCTCCCTCTCCATGTTCGGCAACCTCAGTTGATTTCCTTATCTGCCTGCTGGTTGAAATAATTCCCCCTGCACTGGTTGACATCAATACCCCTCCACTGCCACTTGTTCCATATGCCTGCTGTTCCTCTCTCTCAGCTTTCATTCTCCACTTGAATCTCTATTCCACTACTGCCTGTAATCTACTTTGAGATACTCTGCATGATGCTTGGAACCTCAGTACCATCCCTGCAACATGAGCGCCCTAACTACCACAACCTGTACTTTCCTCACTGTTTGCACATTAATTACCTCTGGCTCAGTATTTCTGTAAGTTATTCCAGTGCGTTTGACTTCCTTTACTCATATATTCACTATGTTTTGTTCATAATCTCCCTGTCCTCTGCTAGTACTGTGGTCATTGTGTTTGTTTCTCCACCACCTGAGTAGGTGTGTACCTTACACTTTTCTGCTGCTTCTGTCTCCCACTGCTCAGCTTACGTATAGTCCTGTTGGGGGGGAGGTTGAAATTGCTTATCGACCCATCTTCTCTTATCCTATGGGATCCTTTCTACTGGGGAGCCATGATTCCTACCTGCTACAACTATAGTCCTCCCTGATTCCACTGCTGTCTTGGACGGATCCTCCTGGACAATCATTGCACTGTAATTCTGGACTTCATTACAATGGGGTGTGCTTCCTTTCTTCTGTGTCATGCCCTACCATGCCTCTGTCTTATTCTTCATGCCTTTCTCACTTCACTTTCTTGCTCCATTCTCTTTCTCAGCAGCGATCTACTCTTTCTGCCAGCCCATAACAGCAGTACTCCAAACTCCATCCCTAACTCATGCCTTCTGTGGTGCTGAGTGAAAGTGGGCTTCCCCTGTCTACCGGGGATGGGATACCGTTACATTCACTTCACTATTTATTAACTTGACATCCTCCATCCCTAACTGTGCTGGACAGCATTGAGGGAAGGTTAGCACACCCCAACTACTAGGGATGGGAGCCTTGTCTACAATCTCCAGACTGCTACCTTACCAGTTGCCACTTCCCTTCAGGAACGGAACTGCCTCCTCCTTACCAACTTGACATCCTCCATCCCTAACTCTGCTTGGCAGCATTGAGTGCAGGTTAGCTCGCCCCAACTACCAGGGATGGGAACTGTGTCTCCCCTCTACCAATTTTGCCATACCTTCTCTACCTCATGCCATTTGCCACTTCCCTTTGGGAATGGAACTCTGCCACTCTATGTACCCTCATCAATCCACTAATGCAATACAGGTCGCTGCTTCTCTTTGGGAATGGGGCCTTTCCAGTCTGACTGCCATCCACCTCTCAGCTCTGCCTGCAACTTTGACCAGTGGACCTGGGTCCTCACTGACTTATTTGCCTCCATTCTGCCAATATGCCACTTCCCATCAATCATAGGACCCTTCTGCATTGGATGACTCCACTTACCAGGTGCAGCCTCACAATGGCTTTGTAAAGGGGCATTATTACCTCCCTCCTTCTGCTAGTAATGCCCCTGCCTGTGCAAGCCAACATTCCATTGGCCTTTTCCGCTGCCCTGCTACATTGGATTCCTACCTTAAGGTTTGAGGAGACTATGATCCCCAGATCCCTCTCCTGTTCTGTTACTTTGATTTCCTCCCCACCTAGGGTGTACCCTGCCCTTCTGTTTCTAGTCCCCAAGTGCATCACAGTGCACATCTTGGCATTAAATTTCAGCTGCCACATCCCAGACCATTTTTCAAGCATTTTTAAGTCCTCCCTCATGTCCTCAACCCCCCAGAATGACCACCCTATTGCATATTTTCATATCATCAGCAAATAGGCACACCTTCCTCCTCAAAACCTCAGCAATATCACTGATGTAGATGTTGAAGAGAAGCGGACCCAAAACTGACCCCTGCGGCACTCCACTGTTCACACTCGCCGTCCCGGAATGCACCCTGTTTAGCACCACCCTCTTGAGTTTTTCCTGCCAGCCAGGCCTCCATCCAGCTTGCTATTTTCCCACCCAACCCCAGGCTTCCCATCTTGCTCACCAGCTTCCTATGGGGGCCGGTGTCGAAGGCCTTACTGAAGTCCAGATAGGCCACGTTAGAAACAAGTGGTTCCCTTGGATGCTGCTAGCTGCTGTGTGACTGGGTGTTAAACTGAACGTCTGCTTCAAGACAGCCTAGCCATCACAGCCATTCAGTAACACTTTGAATAACCTTTTTTATTTTATATTTATTAAAGGGGAGGTTCTGATAATGGGAGACTTCAACATGCCGGATAGAGATTGGTCAATACCAGCAGGAACATCTGCCAGAACTAGACACATGGTGGATTCCCTGCAGGGGGAAGGCCTCAAACAACTGGTACAACAACCCACAAGAGACAGGGCTATCTTGGATCTAGTACTGACTAACAGGGAAGGGATCACAGATCTCCAGGTAGAAGGTCACCTGGGGGCCAATGACCATCACATGGTATGGTTCAATTTGGCCACTACATCTAAATCATCCCATTCCAAGGCAAAAATATGGGACTTCAGAGGAGCTGACTTTGATAAGATGGCCAACAGAGTTAAGCTAGCCCTGGCAAAAAGAAACACAGGTGAGGTGGGGTACAGGGAAAGTGGGCAAGCATTAAGGATGCAATACTTGAAGCAACATCCCATTGTGTTAGAAAAGGAAGTGCAAAAGAAGAAGGAAACCACTTTGGTTCTCAAACAGTAGCAGAAAAGATCAGAGCCAAAAGGCTGGCCTTCAGGAAATATAAGGGAACACAACGGGATGAAGATAGGGAGGCATGCCAAACTGCCCTAAGGGAAGGCAGTAAGGCAGGCAAAGTCCCAAACCAAGGAAACACTAGCACGAACAGTAAAAGAAGGTGACAAGACTTTCTATAGATACATTAGTGAAAGGAGAAAGTCCAGAGGGGTATTGCTAAGCTCAAGGAGAAAAGGGGCATGTGAGGAGGAGGACCCTGTAAAAGCATCTATCCTTAATAGGTACTTTTGCTCAGTATTTACTGAAGAGAAGGTAGGGCAGGGCCCACAGCTCAGCACCATGGACACGGGGGAAGGGGGAGGTGAGCACTACTCCCTTCACAAAAGAAAGGGTCCTGCAAGAGCTTGCTAAGCTCAGGGTGAACAAGGCAATGGGACCTGATGGCATACATCCCAGGGTACTTAAGGAGCTAAGCATGGAACTAGCAGAGCCATTAGCAGAACTGTTTACTGAGTCTCTGAGCACAGGAGAGGTCCCAGAAGAATGGAGAAGGGCTCATGTGATCCCACTCCACAAGAGTGGTAGCAGGGAGGAGGCAGGGAACTACAGACCAGTCAGTCTTACCTCAGTAGTGGGCAAGATAATGGAGGCACTCCTTAAGGAAAGGATAGTGCAACACCTGGAATCCATAGGGCACAGGATCCAAGACAGCATGGGTTTACAAAGAAGGTCCTGTCAAACTAATCTCATAGATTTCTTTGACTGGGTAACCAGAGTGGTGGACCAAGGGGAGCAGTTCATGTCGCCTTATGTTGACTTCAGCAAAGCTTTCGACACTGTTCCACATAGAAGATTGATAAATAAGCTGGTAGGCTTATGTGGGTCAGAAGTTGGTCAACTGGGTGGCAAACTGGTTGATGGGCAGAAAACAGAGAGTGGTGGTAAATGGTATACAGTCAGAAGAGATGCAAGTCACAAGTGGGTACCTCAGGGATCAGTCCTGGGGCCAGTCCTCTTCAATATCTTCATTAGTGACATTGCAGATGGACTAGAGGGTAAGGCTTGTCTGTTTGCAGATGGCACCAAGATTTGCAACAGAGTAGATGATCCAGATGGGGTGGGCAGAATGAGAAGAGATCTGGATAAACTAGCAAAATGGTCAGAAGAGTGGCAACTGAGATTTAATGCAAAGAAGTGCAAGATCATGCACATAGGGAAGAGAAACCCTGAAGCCACCTATAGGCTGGGAGGGGAATTGCTGGCAGTCACAAAGAAAGAAAGAGACTAGTGCATCATCACCACTGATGACCTGAAATCATCAAAGCAGACCTCTAAAGCAGTAGGTAAGGCTAGGGGGATGTTAGGGTGTATTAGTAGGGGTATCGCAAGTCATAAGAGGGAGGTAATAATCCCTCTTTACAAGACACTGGTTAGGCCCCATCTGGAGTACTGCGTGCAGTACTGGAGGCCACACCTTCACAAGGACATTGACTAAATTGAGGCAGTCCAGAGAAGGGCAACCAAAATGGTGCAGGGACTGCATTAGAAGACATATGAGGACAGATTAATGGAGCTCAGTATGTATACCCTTGAGCAAAGGAGGGAGAGAGGTGATATGATCAAAACATTCAAACACCTTAAGGGCATTAACAAGGTGAAAGAGTCTAACATGTTTAAATATAAGAAAAATGCAGGACAAGAGGACACAGCATGAGATTAGAGGGAGGCCGATTAAGGGAGAATGTGAAGAAATTCCTTTTCACAGAAAGAGTGGTGGATGCATGGAATGGCCTACCTCAGGAAGTGGTGGCTATGAATACAATGCAGGGCTTCAGAAAGGCATGGGATAGGCATAAAGGAGCAATACAGATGAGTATGAAGAGATAGGCCACTTACAGAGCAAAGGCCGATGGCACATTTATAAGGTAGAAAAAGAAATGGGCAGACTGGATGGGCCTTGTGGTCCTTATCTGCCGTCAACCTCTATGTTTGTTTGTTTCATTTATTGTACAGTAAGGTGGCCCGCTTTGCCACCCAGACTTCTCCCAGGAGTCACCACTGCAACACCCTAACCCTAATAAACTGACCATCCTTGGAAGTTCGCCTCCAGTACCCACTGCTATGTCTTGCTTATAAGCTAATTAACCCCTCTCCTTCTCCGAGTCTCTCTGGGCTCACTGCCTCAAAGTCCAGTCCCCGGCTCCTCCGGACCACAGGCCGAACCCTCCTAGGTGTACCAAGAGTAAGAACCAAGGCAAGTGGGAAGTCCTTTTCCTACACTGACCCTTTCCTGTGGAACAACCTTCCTCCCAGGGTGCAGGCAGACCCCTCTATCAAGACCTTCCATATAAGGCTTAAGGCCCACATGATGGGAGCCATTACTTGCCATTGCCTCGGCACCTGAGACCTCCCTAAATACTCCCATGTCTTACCATGGTGCTACCTACCAATCGTGGTCTCACTACTTAGGCAAGCTCCATTTCCCTTGCACTTGTCTGTCTTTAGACAATGTTGATTACTGCTATATTTCTTACTGTATGATGTCTGTATGATGTTGCATTACCTGTTACTGCACTGTTTTGAGTCTCTCTGTGTATCCTTTTATACAATGTAATCCCAGGTCACCCCAGAAAAAGGGACCACCGGGGCCCAGTGGGCCTACCTGGTCACCAAAATTTAATAAATAATAAATAAATATTTGTTCTGATAAACACATTTGAGCTGAGGCAGCTGTATTACAAAGGTTCCACGTTTGCACACAGCAACAACTCAACAAACATTGTTTTGTTAACCATAGCTTGGCATGCAACTTGATGTTGATATAGCAGAATTCAACCAATAAAAATATGCAATAAAGAATTTAAAAAGACTACTGTGCTGTTTAAATGCAGCCTGGTTCAAGTAATAGTTTTTTTTCTTCTCATCTAAGTCACTAGGTTGCTAGAAGACCTTGGGCAAGTCACATGGGGCCTGATTCTTGTTTGCATTTGGTGGCACAAAGTAGTGCCATACTCAATGGGAGGGGGTCACATGTCTTTCCCAAGTGCCTACAAAAGTCATTGTGGGTGATCAAAAAGGGGAGGTGGACCATGCAGATGTCCACAGGCCCATTCACAAACTGATAGTGGCCTCTATAAGCCTAGGGACATGCAGGTGCACCACACCTGTTTACTGGGGTGGAACACTGGACCCAAGCACAACAGCTGCCCAATGACTTGGAAGTTGGCCATTGCTGGAGGGAGTTCCACTGAACCACCAGGGATATTACTATCCTAGGGTGCAGGATCACTGGACCTCCAGGGATAGTTCAGTATGGGTGGGCTGCAGGGGAGAGCGTTAAGGAGGAATGCCCATTTTTCCAGCACCACAGCCACAGCCCAGCATGACACTGCGACATGCCTGTGGCACTCTGCCATGCTGAGCCATAGTTGTGGGTGTGTGACAGGGTGTTAGCAGGTGCAAACCACATTTGCATACACTAACATCTGTACTGGCCAAACCTCTCAACTGTCCCTGATTTTCAGGGACGTCCCTGATTTTACCTCAAAATTTTACTCTGTCCTCCTAAAAATTGTGTTTCCATGACCAAACAGTGGGGGTTGTAAGCATAAAATAATGTCAAACTTTAATGTTACAGACGTGTTCTTCCTTAGGAAATGCATTTTACACTACATCACTTGTTCTACCAGCTTCCTGAGTGAATATCATCAATTGTGAAGGTGTGTCCCTGATTTGAAACCTTTGTCCCTGATATTTTTAAGTCTTGTCCCTGATTTATGAGGCAAGAGGTTGAGAAGTGTCATACTGGCAGTTAGAATTGTGCCTCTGTACTTGGCAGGAATTCCTCCTCCCTTCCACCATGCACCCAGGTTTGTGCTGTATACGGAAAGTATAGGTGATGGCACAGAGGAGCAGATGTAAGAGGCATTTTGTGCTGCCCCTGTTAGCAGCTGAATGTTAAGCCCTGGATTTCACTATGCAGTAGTCCAACATGCTGTACAATTGGATAGATTTAAGACCACACTAAAAAAGACCCTTAGTTGGGTGGTTCAAAAATAGTTGAAAATTTAGATCTGGCAAAGCCTGGGGGAGGTTTGGAGTCAATTGTGTTTAGAAGTGGTTTGTTCATCCATATTCCAAAACCAATGTCCATTCAACTGGCCTAGATCATACTATTTAACTTTTGTAAAGGGAACATATTTATAATCAGTAGGACAGAGTTACTGGAATAATAAAGCAAGCCATTACCTGAAAGTGCACTGCACCTAACAGCAAGCATATGGAGCTGTTACACCATAAATCCTTATAGTGGAAAAGGTTCTGATGATACAATAATGGGGCCATATGTGTTGTGTAATATCAACATACTGTCTCATTTTCTTTTAAAGTCACTGTGACAGTACCTTGCTAATTAACCAGGGTCTGTTCAGTTGCAAAAATCCAAGCCTCATTTATTTTCAACTGACATGTTAAGGTAACAACCTGGCATGTTGAAATAACAAACGGAGCGTCCTGTACCTACTTTTGTCTCCACTACTGTCATTTGATGCACATTTCAGAATAGTGTAAATAATTTTAGGTGACCTGGTGGTGACAGGAGTGACATGTCAAGAGGACGTGGAGACTGATGTGGTTCCAGGTGTATTTTCCTTGTGCATCGCAAAGTAAGACCTGTGTCTGTGATAGCATGAGAAACAATATTCAAGATGCAGCATTTGTTTGTTAAATATAATTAAGTCTGCCTGGGAGTCCCTCTGGTTTACTTACCTATAATTGAAAAAATGCAAATGAAGATGATTAATCAGTGGACTGGCCATCTATGAAACTCTACCCACGAAAAGGAATTAAAATTTTAGCATGTATGAATGAATACATTACTTGAGATCCTTTGAGAGAATAGAGAAAGGTAGAGATCCCGTGTTTTAATTAGCCAACCGTGAAACCCTGCTCTAGGGAATAAACAATAAAAATGCAGATTAATATGTCAGATGAAACTATTTTTGGCTTTCTCTGTCTTCCTTTTTCTCTTATAGTATTCATCTCCATCCAAGTTCCGCTGCTATGGCTAGAAATTAAATGCTCTAGCTTCAGGCAGCATCCTTTCTTAATGGTTAAGGCTAAATTATACAGTTAAAACAAAAAAAGTGAATTTACATGCATCTGTTTTCTGGCTTTTCTTTTTTCATAGTATTTTCCAGAAGCTAGTAGTGCTCTAGCTGATTCAGTATTACCCACAAGAAGTTGTCATGCTTAATAATGAACCCTGTGATTTTTTTTGTAACAACCTAGTCTCACGGGAAAGGCACTATAATCTTCTTTAACCCATTTCTCATGTGTATGTGTGTGTGAATGGGGGATGTGCAAGCAAAATTCCACTTATTAGCTGATCAGAAATTCCCTTAGAACCTTATGGATTTTAGAACCTTATGGATTTTTTGCCTGAAATTAACTTCTTGACAGATAATAGATCCTGCAGCTGCAGCCTTCCTTCCTTGTATTATTCACAAGGTTAACATGTGGCCAGATCCCTTTTTGGGAATGATCTGTATCATTCTGGCTAGACGGCAGCATTGCCGTAACTGAGCACTTCTGTTGGATTTGTTCGAAACCTTTATAAATTTCATGATGGCTGTGCTGTTGTAAGTTAATGTTAAACTGCAGTATGTCTCAGAGTATTCCCTCACCGTAAACCTTTCCTGACCAAAGCAACCAAAGGGGTTTTATTCAAGGATCTAATTAATGTAATGAGGTACTACCTCTACTGCAAAAGTATTAAATCTTGATCAATACTGTGTGCAGAAGATTTTTCTCTTTTAAGGCACAGGGATAATTCTCCTGGTTTAATATTTATGTGGTGTACCTGTATGTTTAGTTTTTCAGTGGCGCTAACATGTAATGGAATTAATAACAAAGTATCCATGCTGAAGGCTCTAATCTGAAAAATGGTCAGAAGATCCAGTATAACAAAATGATCCAGAAATGTATTGTTTCTCAGTTTGCTAGTACAGTATTTTGTATGCAGTCTCTGGAATGTAAGCCCAATTTCATAACATTATTATCTTTACTTAAATACTAGCAGATTCCTCTAACTCCTCATTACACATGTTCCTACACTTCAAACTAATCCAGTGGTTCCTATTATCCGAACAGAAAAAGAAATCCAAGATGCACCAGAAATAGAAGGCAGAGTAAGATCAGCCACTAATGTGATTAAGGAATAAATTTGCTGAAATGTCAAATGTTTTGGACTTTGTGATATATGTGGCTGAACTACTAAGTACAATATTACTAGTTTTTCCAGGATTTCTTTTGCATTTTTCATTTTTTGCACATAACAGGAATGTTTTCCAAGTTAAGCCCCCAGTTTGAAAATACTTATTAGTTGTGTTCGTATTTAATTGCATAGTTGTTTTTTTTTTTCCATTTGAGTAATTTCTTGAGTACAGTGGCCCTCCAGTTCACCTCCTGATAAACAGGTTGCTTGAACCTTGAAGCGCTGGGGCTTGTTAGAGTGGCCACCTTGTACACCTTTTGCACTTTACATAATAAATTTGCACTTTTTGCAGTCTACAGACATGCTTATGTCTTCTTCAAGAATATTTCTTTGTCAGGTCACACCTCTGGAACTATAACTATGTCAGTGCTAGGACCACATGGAAACTTTTGCAAGCAGTCAGCCAGGGGCCGCCCATGATGACATCAGCTTGTACATAAACGTGGGTGGCCCCTCCTTTCCTCAGTTCTTTTCCTGCTGTTGATCAGACTCATCAGACCCGCCATTGGAAATGTCGTTTTATGTTTTTCTTAATCAATTTCATAGTAATTTTCAGCAACCTGTATGCCACCAAAGAAACCATCTAAACTCCTCCAGTACTGCGAGTGTGGAGAAAAGATCTACAATGTCTGTGTCTGCTGCTTAGGCCTCTTTCACAACCTGAAAGCCTGTGAGATATGTCGGGGGTTCAACTGCATGATCAGGCGATGCAGGAAGGGGGCTTTGGAGAAATTTCTCCTCAAAAAGACTGTCTAAGCAATAGAGAAGCAGCTTCAGGGTAAAGTCACATCGCCATCCCCATCAACTGAATCGTGGTCGCCAAAGTCCCAGGAAAAATTCTTAGTGGGAGCCACAGACACAAGCACTGGGACAAAGACAAGGCCTCCCCAGTGAGATCCAGGTCACCCCTGTTGTGGACTACAGGTGGGACATCTGCGTCAAAGTTGACCACTTTGGCAGTGACTCTGAGACCCCCCCCAGCTGATCACCCAGACACCAAAGTCAGGCTTGCGCAAACTGCTATACTGGCTGGAATGTCACCATTGTCAACTGAGAACCAACCTACAGCATCAACTACTACAGTCTCACCTACTGCCCAAAGTGGCACCAATGCTCAGGTAGTGCTCCTATCATTTTCAGACATGATACAGTGAATACTTCCAGGCCCACCTGTTCCAGGGGGCCCATCGACAGGGACTCCTACACCTACTCCATCAATGTCACAAGCTAATACATTGCAGAATATACCTCCTCTGCCGCCACCATCACCGGTGCGATCATTCATTTCTGTCAGTGACAGAGTCGATGGCAAATATGAATATAATCCTGGCCTCATGATGGAGGAGGGAGACTATGGGGAGAGCCAGTATGGACAGGGCTAGGCTCCACAGTCTCCTTCTGTAGTGAGGAATCTGTTATGAACACACTAAGATCACCTCTAGAGGATCCCTCATTTTTTAACATGATGCAGCAAATGCAAGCTGTCATGGGCTTCACCTTAGAGGAGCTGGACTCTACCAAAAAGAACCTGCTGGAGTTTCTAGAGATGCCAAAATCTCCCTCTGCTGTGGTTCCTCCGTTGTTCCCAGCCTTGGAGGATGCCACTTATGCAGCCTGGTATAGGCCAAACAGTATACTAGCTGTGCCCACAAAAGCAGACAAAATGTACTCTGCCCCTTCTGGAAAGCCCTTTTATGCTAACCAGCCTGAGACTGACTCAGTGGTGATCACAGCTGCCCGTGACAGGTCCAAGGCATCTAGACACCCAAGATGCCTTTCTCCTGATAGAAAATCCAGGAGGTTGGATGTCCTAGGCAAGCATAAATACAGAAAACCTCTGCCTTGTTGGGCCTATATATTGCTAATTACCAGGCCCATGTGATAAAATATTAGAACACCCTGTTGAGGAAGGTTAAGGGTGCTGCACAGGCCTTGCCTGAGGGTTCTGCTAAAGAGGAGTTAATTAAAAATCTTAATGCCGGTGCTGATGTGGGGAAATATTTGATCCACACAACATATATTTCTGATGCCTCTGCAAGGGCTGCTACCTCTGGCATCTGTCTCACACACTACTCTTGGCTCAGAGAAGCAGGTTTTGCCACTGATGTGAAGCAAACAGTCCTCAGTGCTCAATTCAGAGATCAGAAACTGTTTGGCCATGACGTAGAAGAAGCTTTGAAAAATCTTCAGTCATCTGGCAAAACTCTAACATCAATGAAATCCCTGTACCATACCCAAAATATGGGTAGCAGCAGGGGTAACTTTGACACGTCTTCTGTCAGAGGACAGCGCCAGGCCTACAGACAGCAGGGAACAGGGAAAAGTGCCGGGGCCTTGCCAGTCCACATCACAACCCCAAGTGCCCATACAAAAGTACCTAGAGGTAGTTGAGCCAGTGGATCTGCCACCCCCCCCAGCTCAGTATGACTCTATATATACACCTTCCAATCACTTCTACCTACAGAGGTGGTTGTAGGGGGTCACTGGCCCTCCACTTGGACCAGTGGAAGGCAGTGACTATAGGCAAATGGGTTCTGGAGATTATAGAAAAGGATCATGCTCTGGAGCTTCTGGACAACTCTCCAGATCATCCACCAGTTGTGACAACATACCCATCAGGGCACATATCCCTATTGCTATAGGAAGTACAGACTCTGCTACAAAAATGTGCCATAGAACCCCTACCTCTAGAACAGAGGAACACAGGTTTTTACTCCAGGTACTCCCCCCCCCAAAAGTGGACTGGGGATCTGAAGCCTGTTCTGGATCTAAGAGATCTAAATTTCTTCATAAAATACAAGAAGTTCTAAATGGTCACTCTGATGGGTCCCCTTCCCCTGTTGCAAATGGGATTGGATTTTCTCCCTAGATATGAAGGACACATACCTCCATATCAAAATCCGGAAACCTCAGGAAATATTTGAGGTTCCTGTTTCAGGGGGAGTATTACCAACTCCAAGTGTTGCCGTTTGGCTTATCTTCTGTGCCATGAGTCTTTACCAGATGCTTGACAGTGGTGGCAGCAGCTCTTTTCAGGGAAGGCCTGTATGTTTTTCCTTACTTGGACAACTAGCTGTTAATAGCCGACTCCAGGGATTGGCTGTTGAACACCTTGGCTTGAAGCAGACAGAGGCTTGATGACAGCATACCAAAGTCTGTACTAACACACTGCCAATGACTGCAGCACATGGGGCAGTTTGGGATACGGCACAGGGTTTGGACAGGGCAGACCACCTGACTGCCCAAGCATAGTTTGTGCACGACAGTCATTATGTCTCAGCAAGGACATTTCAACACCTTCTGGGACTCATGGCAGCAGTCATTGTTACCATGCTATTGGCCAGGCTGCACATGCTGATCCCACAATGGACCCTGAGAGTCCAGTGGAACCAGCTGACAGCTGATCTAGAACAGATGGTTCTAGTAATGTCTCCCTTGTGCAAAGCATTCAAGTGGTGGATGGATTGCAACAACCTGCTCAAGGGTGCTCCAGTCAATTCCTTCCCCACATCAGATCCTCACCATAGGTGCTTCAGGATAAGGATGGGGAGCCCACCTGCAACCTCTGCAGACACAAGACAAGTGCAACCAGGTGGAGTGCACTTTGCACATAAATATTCTGGAAATGAGACTGGTCCTACTGTATATGGACTGTAGACCTTCCAGAACTTTTTTCCCAGGTCCTCTGTTAACACAGATGGGCAATATCAGTGTGTTACATCAACAAACAAGGAGGGACTCTTTCTTATCCATTGTGCAAGGAAGCAATGAGGGTTTGATATTGGGCTCTAGAACTATCAGCAATACCTGTCCCAGGTGCCCAAAATTTTTAGCAGACAAACCAAGCAAGTCACAGTCCAGGATGCATGAGTGGGAACTGCTGACCTCAGTGGTTGATGACCTATTCTAAGGATAGAGTTATCCAGAGTTGGACCTTTTTGTGTCCCTGCACAAACTCCAGGGCCTGGAGTTTTCTGGCAATATGCATTGTTCTTAACCTAGAAAGGGAGGTTTCTGCATGCCTGCCCTCTCTTTCCACTAATTCAGAGAGTACTTCTCAAACTGAAGGTGGAGGGGGCAACTCTAATACTTATTGCTTTCTTATACCCTAGGCAGATGTGGTGTATTCTGCTGCAACAGCTGGCAGTGAAACCCCCGGTACCTCTACCTACATGTGAGGGTCTACAGTCACAGCAATAGGACACCCTAGTCCACCTGGACTTGAAGTCATTCCATCTGCACCCATTGCTCCTCAAGACATAGCCATAGCTTACTTTGGTGCATCACAGAAAGTGGCGGATGTTCTGGTGACTGCTAGAAAACTTCCCAGCAGACATACTCCATGAAATGGAATTGGTTTGCTTTATGGGCCACCTCACATAACCTGGATCTGTTTACCTGCCCAGTTAATCAGGTTCTAGAGTACCTGCTGTCCTTACTGGATTCAGTCCTGCAGTATTCTTACATCAAAGAACACTTGGCTGCTATATCAGTTTTCCATGAGCCTGTGGATGGCCATACGGTTGCTCAACTGCAGGTAGTCCATACATTCTTGAGAGGCATTTAACACATAAAGCCTGCCTCCCATTTGAAATCCAATCCCGGCTTGGGACCTGAATTTTATTTTGGAAAAGCTGACTTTAGCTCCTTTTGAGCCAGTTGTGACTTGTAGCTTATGCTTTCTATCTTGGAAAGCATTATTTTAATTGCAATCACTTCTGCTCAAAAGATTTCAGAGCTGCAGTCTCTAATGTGTGAGCCTTCTTAACTGATTTTCCACAAAGACAGGGTGTCTTTATGTACTAATCCTAAGTTTCTACCAAAGGTGGTGTCTGAGTTTACTTTAAATCAAACCATCCACATTTCAGTGTGCATTATCCAGACCATGCCAATCTAGGGGAAGCATTGCTCTGTACCTTAGATGTGCACAGGATATACTCAGGTACTATACACACCATACAAAGGGCTGCAAAAAGTCCTTGCAGCTTTTTGTTTCATTCACCCCTGAGGAAGTGGGCACCCCAGTTTCTAAACAGTGCTTGTCTAAATGGTTAGCATACTGTATTACATTCTGTTACAGGAAATACGGTAAAGAACTTCTTGTTCATGGTCATTCCACCAGAGGCATGGCCACTTCTGTAGCTTGTTTGCAGAATGTTTCCACTGCAGAGATCTGTGCAGCTGCCACATGGAATACAGTCCAAACCTTCACTAAGCACTACAGTCTGGACATTGTTTCTCATAGCTGAGCTAAGTTTGGCCTAGCTGTGTTACAAGGCCTACTGTCATAAGCCGGTAGGCTCCAACCACCCGGACTGTTAGCTTTTGGTACTGCTGGGGACTTGTTCCAGAGGTGTGGCCTGATAAAAGAGAGATCCTCAAAGATGATAGAACAGTTATATAAGAACTTACCGCAACAGCAGCTCTTCAAGAGAATATCTTTCATCAGGCCATGCCAACCCACCCTCCCTCCCCTTAGGGGTTGCAACAAAGGATCCTTGTTCTGCTGTCTCCATTGCTATATTTTCCAGTACTCTGTCTCACCTGGTATGTGGAGTGCTGACGACTCTCCTCATTCCCTGGAGGGAGGCCCTCAGAGTATGATCTCCAGGGGAGAACTGAGGAGAGATGGGGCCGTCCACATATATGTACACACAGAAATCTGACATCATGGGTGGCATGTGGCTGGCTGCTTGCAATTGTTTCCTTGTGGTACTAGTGCTGACGGAGTTATAATCCCAAAATTGTGGCCTGATGAAAGGGATTCTGTCGAAGATCTACTGTTACAATAAGTTCTTACCTGTTCATTACTTTGTTTGGTTGGGTCTCTAGTTCCATAGGTCTGTCATTCACAGATTCTCACACAGTATCAGGTGCACAGACATACTGCTGCTGTGAATATGTGAATGAGATATGTTCGAAGCAGCAATATTTGTTAGTATGTCATTTTTCTAGTAATAATAAATGTCTGGGAAAAAAACATAATTTCAGTTGTTCTTTTCATTTTATTTCATTTCATTCTTGAACTGAGATACATGATTTTGAAGTCTTTAAAATGCTCTCACTCCTTTGCAATACCCACCAGAACAAAATTAGACACTTTGTTGTCGTACAGTGCTGTTTACCATCAGAAACATGCTAGCACCAACATAATACATCCAAGCATAAATCCAGTGTTAGAAGTCAAAAGGTACCCTCAATGGAAGAGATTTTTAAATATTGGGATTGGGGGCCATCTTTAATGACTTGAGTCGTTGATTACAAGGATAGTTATAAATGCCAGTTTTTTTTAAAATATCTGAGTGAATTAAAGGGGAACTAAAGTCAATATTTATATAAAAATATGTTGAGTAGAATGTTTTGATGTGTAGGTGTACTCTTTGTAAGTCCTTCCCTTTATTTGCTAAAAGGAGTATGTTTCTAAACTTGCTGACTGGTTTTATGGTCACTGGGAATCTCCATGTTAACATTTGTTTGTTTCTTCTTGTTCCTACAATACCTCCTATCCATATGGCAGTGGTGCATCCAGGACCATTGATTCAGAGAGTAATGACTCCTGCAGCAGCAATCTTCTGTTAGGAACCTGATATTTTGGCTTTAACTAAACAACTCTGTGTCATCTAAACTTTCTGGTTTCTAGGTATTTTTCTAGGTCAAGCCAGCAGAAGTAAATGTTTTGTTTTTAAATATTTTAATTTCCTCAGACTTCACACACAACCATCATAAAAGCACACAAATCACCCAGGGTCACAAATACTGTAATTAGTCAAAACTCTGTTTCCTTACAGAGAAGCCCACTAAATTATCCTCCAGGCATTTGCCATCTGTAAATGTAGCCTTCATTAGAGCTCCCTAGACAAGGAGAGTTACTTAACATCACAGCTGTACTACTGTAAACATGAGGAAAAAAAACAGCTCTTTTTTGAATTAATGGTCTTGGACACATCACTGTCACATGGGACAGGAGGCACTGTAGGAACAAGAAGAGTCATAAAAAAATGCTAACATGGAGATCCCCATGGGCCACAAAACCAGCAAGCAAATTTAAACAAAAAAAATCCTTTCGGCAAAAAAGGGAAGTACCTGCTAGGGGCACACCTACTACAAATCAAAACGCTCTGCACAACGTATATATATATATATATATTTACAGTGTGTGTGTGTGTATATATATATATATATATATATATATATATATATATACACACACACATAAATATATAGTATAGAGGTGCGGTTGCACCTCTATAGTTAGGGTTGAGTAGGCAGTTTAATGTTAAACCCCACATTTTGCACTTTAATAACTTTGCACTCTTTCAACAGATTTGCACATAATTTGGCATACATGGTCTTGGATGGTAGGTCTGTTGATTTGCCAATTCGCGTTTTAATCGGATATGTGAATTTTGTGCAGCAAATCATCAAAAAATGCATTTTGAGCTAATTTTTGGCAATTTTTCCCTGTCTTGTTCTCATCGCACTGCACCAACACCATTTTGAATTTTGCCTGATATTTTCAAGGTAGAAAGAGGCTATCCTAAGGAACAATCCAACATTGGTTTGGTGAAAAAATATTAATCTCTTCCGAAGTTATTCAATTTTGAAATTTCAGGTTCTGAGCATGCTCAGTTCAATTTTTTGGATAGGTGTATAAATTGCAAACAAGGATTTGCCTCACGAGCAGGGATTTTGACAGCTCATGAACAGGGTTTTTGTTCACTTTGTGCATTAATAACATCACAGCTGTTCTTGCAATTTACATGAAATTTGGCATGTGCCCTCATAGACTCGAGGTCTCTTGACTTGCCAAGTTTCAGGATGATTGGGAATGCACATCTGGAGATATGCAGTCCCAAAATGTGTACATCTGCTTGTTTTTCATGTGTTGCTTCAATTGTTTCACTTTGTGCACTAATAACTTTGCAGCTGTTCTTGCAATTTACATGAGATTTGGCATGTATCCTTAGACCGTAATGTTCTCTTGATGTGCCAAGATTCAGTTCGATAGGGCTGCACATATGGAGATATGCAGTCCCAAAATGTGTACATCCGCATATTTTGTCAAATTCTTGCTTTGATTGTTTTACTTTGTGCATTAATAACTTTGCAGCAGTTCCAGCAGTTTACATTAAGTTTGGCATGTGCCCTTACAGACTAATGGTCTCTTGACCAGCCAAGTTTCATTTAGATGGGGAGTGCTATCTTTCTCACTTGCAGGTTATACTGTTTGACCACTAGTAGTCACCAAAACACTAAATGTCTCGTTTGCTACTCCCTCCCCTCCACACCATTTGGAGTTTTACTTTGAAATTTTCAGTGTAGAAAGAGCTTGCCCCACAGAACAAGCCAACATTGATTTGGTGAAAAAAATATAAATCCTTTACAAAGTTATTCAGTTTTGAAATTCCTGGTTCTGAGCATATTCAGTTCAGTTTTTTGGATAGCTTCACAGTGGTGAAGAGGGATTTGAGCACACTAAAAGGGATTTTTAAATCCATCTTCATGAGAAAAAAAAATCCCTTTTTGTGAGCCACCATCTTGTTTTTCATTTTTTGGCACATACAAAATGTTATAACTTGCCCCAAAGTTGTCTTCTGTAGACATCCATGTATGGGTTTTGTGCAGGGGGATGTCCTCTACAAACCCATGCCTTTGGTTTAGTTAGTTTTCTTAAAAAAATTGTAATTTTAAAGTTTAAATATCCCTTTTCGTGACTTACTTCTGAAGCCTTTTTGTAAGCTGTTAAAATCCCTTTTCTCAAGACAATCCCTTTTCATGAGCTGTCAAAATCCATTTTCCTGAGGGGAGGATCACATAATCCTACCTCATGAAAAGGGATCAGCTGGGGAAATGGGATTTTGGCAGCTCACAAAAAGGGATCGGCTAGTAGAAAGGAATTTTGTCACCTCGCGAAAAGGAGTTTTAAAAGGTCACTGCTAAGAAACCATTTGGTATTTCGGGCTGAAATGTTCAGGGTAGACGGTTCTTGCCCCAAAGATGAGACTTTTGCTGGTTTGGTGATAAAATTTACATTGCTTCAATTGTTATGAGATTTTGAAGTTTGGAAATTTCCCTTCAGATAACATTGTGGCGGATGCAGTACCTTTCAGTGCCTATATCTCAAAAACGGTTTGAGATAAGGATTTTTCGCTAAATACAGCTTAGTAGACCTTTAGGTGTATTAAGCTGATGTATAGGTTACCAGGGCATGATTACATCTGCAGTGGAATTTTTTCCAGTGTTCCTATGGGTACTGAGATATTGCGGCATTTGCACACAAGGGCTACTTGAAGTGTCTGTAAGCCTGCGCTGTACCTCTATACCTATTGGTAAATGGGAATGCAGGGCCCAGAGGGCCCGGCACTCCCACATATGGATACTATTATGCAGTTATGAGTCTGCAGGGCCCTTCATTATGCAGTAGTGGGATGAGGGCCCAGAGGGCCCTACACTGGGCCCTGCACTCCCACAGGAACATGAGAGTTCAATACATTGTCTCTACAGCTGTGGATAGATGGGGGCCCTGCACTCCCACAAATGGATACAATTACAGAGAGAGATGCAACCACAACACAGTATAGAGTGATGGGAAAACAGGGCCCTGCACTCTCACAAATCTATAAGGGTAACATTACACTTTTTCAAAAAGTAAGGAAATTCATTGCAAAAAACTTTGTTAATGCATCAGTTAGGGTTGAAGTAACAAAAGTTAGGTTTTCCAACCTTAACACCTCCCTCAATGGTGTGCTTTGGGATCGTCGGGCCTCTCACCCCATTCTCCTATACTGTACCATCTCAGTTTCCTTACAGTTGAATGGGGTGAGAAATAGAGCAGATGACCCCACGGCACACCCCGATGCCTGTTGGTCTGTGGAGGGCGGAGGTGGGGTGGTCAGGTTGGGTGTCAGTGGGGGGAGGTGTTAGGGTTGGAAACCCTAACACCTCATGTCCTTACTTTTGTTACTTCAACCCTAACTGATGCATTAATGAATATATATATATACATATTCTGTGGTGATTTGCATATGCAGCCCATGATACTTTGCATTGTGGGGGCATGTGTGATTTTATACACACACACACACACACACACATATATATATATATATATATATATATATATATATATATATAAAATACTGTGCTGTAGCACCATATATTAGGGTTGAGTGCAGACTTCTATGTTAAACCCAAAACTTTGAACCTTAGTAACTTTGGAACTACTCAATGGATTCACACAAAATTTGACATGCATAATCTCCAGGGGCGAGTCCCTTGATGTGCAGAATATTATGCAACTAAGTTGTGTAGTTTGTGAGATGGAAACTGTTACAAAATCCTAAATGTACTAGTTTTTTCATGTTTCTTTGTCCACCTGTATCTCAGAAATGCCTTTATGTTGTGGTCTGAAATGTTCAGGGTAGAAAGTCTTCAGGTCACAGATGTACTTTTTGAAGGTTTGGTAAAAAGTATTAATCTCTTCTAAAGTTATTAAATTTAATTCCTTAAAAAGTTATTAAACTTTTAATTTCCCATTATTTCCTATGGAAAAAATGTATATGTCAGGCACAAATGTAATTTGCGCAAGTTACATAACTTGTGCAAGATACTGTCAGAAAAGAAAGTTGTAATTTGCGCAAGTTACATAACTTGCGCAAGATACTGTTGTATTTTGCACAAATTACATAAATTGCACAAAATACAACAGTATCTTACGCAAGTTATGTAATATGTGAAAATGGGAGTGCAGGGTCCGAAGGGCCCTGTGCTCCCACTGTAACATAAGGATGCTGTTATACTGTCTCAATGGAGGGATGGGAACGCAGGGTCCAAGGGACCCTGCGGTTCCATCATAACATAAGGATAATGTTATACTGTCTCAATGGAGAGATGGTAGCCCAGGGTTCAACTGTAAAATAAGGATATTGTTATAGTGTCTCAAGGATACTGATGTACTATCTCAATGGAGGGATGGGACTGCAGGGTCCGAGGGACCATGCTTTCACTCTGTAAAATAAGGATACTATTATGCTATCTGAAAAAGTAAGGAAATTCACTGCAGAAAACTTTGTTAATGCACCATTAGGGTTGAAGCTTAAAAAGTAGGGAAATGTGATCTTAGGATTTCTAAGCATAAGACCCTGCCCCCACCCTCAGCTTCCAACCCAAACACCCCACCCTCACCCTCGGCTTCCAACCCTAAGGCCCACCTCCACCATGCATGCAGGAACAGGTGTGAGGGGTGTGCATTGGGATTGCAAACTATAATGCTCACCCCATTTCGACAGTTAATAACCTGACATAGGTACAGAGTAAAACAATGGGGTGAGCACTGGGAATTGCAACCCCAAGGCACACCCCTCACACCTGTTCTTGCATGCAAGAACAGACACACCCCTCACACCTGTTCTTGCATGCAGGGTGCAGGTGGGCCTTAGGGTTGGAAGCCAAGGGTGAGGGTGGGGTGTTCGAGTTGGAAGCCGAGGGTTGGGGCAGGATATTACGCTTGGGAACCCTAAGATCACATTTCCCTACTTTTTACGCTTCAACCCTAATGGTGCATTAACAAAGTTTTTTGTAATGAATATATATATATATGTAGTAAATATTGACTTTAGTTTTCCTTTAGGAAAATATTTATTATTAATTTAGGGATGTTGGAAATATGTTTGTTATAAACAATATGATGAAAGATTTTCTCAACTAACAAATACTGCTGCTTCGAACAGGTACAGGCAAGCACAGTGACCCTTTTTTTCCTGCTGAGCTGCAGCATTACTGGATTAAATGGTGCAGTCAGTGATTTTTGGGCTTTTCAATAAGGGTAAAATGTTTTGCTTGTCCAAGGGTTATAAAACAAAAGTTAGAAAGGAGAGAAAATGTCAGTCCTTTTTTTTACTCCACTTTCTAGGATATCAGCCCAGCAACAGGTAAATGATGCAACAGTTCAGTGCCTATTGATAATATCAAAGGTAGCTTTAAACAGCTGTAGTTTCCCCACTAATTTAAAGATGGGATGAACAAAGTGGGTGAATTGGTACATTTTATTGGACCAACAAGAAAGTTACAAAACACTGGCTTTCAAGCTACACAGAGCTCTTCTTCAGGCATGGCAGTTTTTTTTTTATTTTGAAAAATATTAGTGTCAGCTGCTATATACAGTATCCCACTGTATGAGGTTTTTAGTTCATTACTGTCCATATACCACATTTCAGTGAATAGTCGTATATTACAAATGAAAATGACATCGCCCTTTACCCAGGGACTACAACTACATGTCTGTGTATTGTTTCTTATTCTTCTACTTGCCTTCAGAGAAAATTCCTGTGAAATGACATCATTTGGAGCGATTGTTCTGTGCCTTGTCTCCTAGAATGACCCTGATGCATTTTTTTTTCCTTTTACAGCTGGACAGCGCCACATCCCTTATTCAGGCAGCTAAAAATCTGATGAATGCTGTGGTACTGACTGTAAAGGCATCTTACGTGGCTTCCACAAAGTACCAGAAGGTATATGGTACTGCTGCTGTGAACTCACCTGTTGTCTCTTGGAAGATGAAAGCACCAGAGAAAAAGCCCCTGGTAAAGAGGGAAAAACCTGATGAATATCAGACTAGAGTTCGAAGAGGTTCCCAGAAGAAGCACATCTCCCCAGTACAAGCTCTAAGTGAATTCAAGGCTATGGATTCTTTTTGAAACTCAAGGCTGCACTGACAGGGCATAGATTTTCATTTTTGTTCTGTATGGAAAGCATACCTGCTGACTTGTACATATCTGAGAATGAAATTACCACATATAAGTGAACACCAATTGGTGCAAGTAAATGCTGACAACAAGAACAACAGAATTTCATTTGGTATGATATGGGGTAATACTAGGCTTTGAGTTGTTCCTGTAGCAACAAAGAGGCCAACAAAATTCTTAAAGCTTGAACGTGGTTAAAGATGAAATAAGAACATTAATTAAAAGTGAAATCACATGTTTCTGAGAAGCATTAAGTTGGCAGGTATGTTGAATTGGGAATTGGACATATAACAGTTTTAGGTAATAGGGCTTGTTTTGCTTCTGTTGTGATGCACAGGGCTTGCTAGCTGAAAAAGTTGAATATTTGACCCAATACTTGACATCAGTTACGTTGTTTTAAAAGTTTAGCCTAATAGAGTATAGTGTGTGAACCTTAAAAATGATCAAGCTAATGTAGCTGGAATCGATGCTTCCTTTACCATTTTATTGAGTTTTAAGTTTCTGTAGTGTCGAGGTACTGTAACTATGCTCATGTTACAAATTGTTAAGGCACTAAAACAAAGGAGTCTTACGCGTGCCCATTAAAATCCATATGGTGTTGAATGAAGCACAGTATGGTGCCTAATATTGCCTTTTTGTTTTCATTAGATTTAGATGACCTGACAGGAGTGTTTAGAAGAGGGTTCAGTGATAAGTATGTGCAAGTGTGGATTGCTCTGATTCTTTCTTAAGTATCTAACATGCCTTTGTATCCACTTGCTCTCCAATAAACTCATTTAACCCTGGCTAACTGGGTGCAGTCGTCTTTATTTCATGAAGCAACTGAACATGTCTGTCATTGAGATCCTACGCGGAAGTGTAGGAGGTAAAATGGTGTGCAGACCCTATGCAGAAAAAGGGTAGGAATTTGGTTTTAGAAGGGGCTTTTCATAGAGACTGTATCCCAAAGATGCTTGCAGTCTAGGGGACGGAGGGAGACAATGTTGCTGCCATTTTAGGTGCATAAGGATATTTTAACAGCACAAAGATATATTAGCATGAGGTTACAGTGTTTAAGCACTAGGAGGTTCCAGCTGTGTGACTACCATTTACTAGCCACACTATGGCAGTTCCACTGAAACAGGCTGATTCACTGGATGTCTTCAAGCTAGGCTCCTCCCACTACCCAGGCAATGTATCCTTCGGCTCCTCCCAGTGACATCAGATCTTTCGTTCTGCTGGAAGAAACAGGTCTCCTCCTAAGCAACTCTGCAGCACTGGAGGATTTCCTTAAGAGTTTAGTGCTTTTGGCGAACAAAACCTTCTTTGTTTCTACTATGATATTTCTTCTGTTTGTTCCGGCTCTGCCTTTGATGACCTCAATCTCAGGAATGGAAGAGAGGGAGCAACAATGTAGCTTTGAGTTCTACATTCATTGTCTATAAAAAATGTCCAACACCAACCCCCATCTGTCCTGCCTTTACTGTCTGGGAGCACAGCATAACATTGCAGAGTTGTTGCCTTTGCCAGGTGATACTTCCAGCATCACTGGAAGATTAGCAGGCCAGACTCACCCTTGGTGAACCCTCAGAACAGGACCCCAAGGATCAACCTAAGAGCTGCAAAAAGGCCTCGGTGGCTACAGGGTCAGCTTCCTAGCTTGTGGCTCATGAGGAGGAAGTGGCTGCAGCTATGGTAAATGCCTCATCTGTCTTAGCGCTGCTCCCGACTGGGGCCAGCACTGGAGGTTCCAACCCAAACAAAGATAGGGTGTTCAAGGATGTTGGGTCTGTGCTGTGCACAGGTCACCAACCACAATTAGATCCAAAAAAAAAAGGCAAGCACTCGAGGGGAAAAAGATTTGAAACCTTTAACTTAAATAAATACTTTATTATGAGCCAAAGATGACACTGGCTCAGACCACAGGGGTTTTCCTTGGGGGACATCCCTGAGGAAGATCACTGTGATTGAAGCGCTGGGGCATTTGAGCCAACGACCTCTTTGGCTTGTAATAAAGTATTTACTTAAGGTAAAGGTTTTAAGTCTTTTTCCCCCGTGAGTGCTTGACTTTGTTTTTTTTGGCCAGCATTGCAGAGTCTTTTGCTGAGGATTACTGTGAAATGTGTCAGGCCCTCCAGACCTCTGGGGAGAGCCTTTCTCAGTGGAAGAGAAAGCATAAGGGCCACCGGTACAGGTCAAGGTACCAAGAAAGATCGCTAGCCTCCCATCCCATCTATGGTAACTGGCAAGAATAGCGCTACTTGAATAGCACAAGGAAAGACACCGCTGCTCTGAACAGTGCTGCCACGGACAGTGAGAGGGGATTTATAGCGCTTGCAGTAAAAACTCTACAGGTCGTTGTCCGTGGTGATGTCACAGGACAAAATCAGCAGAATACTGGAGGCTGGCCAAGCTGCTCCTGTGGTGTGGAGGGTTGAGGCATGGAGCAGCTTGTCTGGGTGGCAGTGGAGACCAGGGTTCTAATCATGGTCTCCTTTGACTTTTGCGATTGGGACTTACATTTTTTTTTTTTTTTACAAGGGGCCATGGAAATAGTATTCCACGACCCCACACATTTCATCTTGCCCCGTGACCCACTCCCCCCTGGAGGGAGAATCCTTTAGTATGGGGGGTGTGGGAGGCAGAGACCCCTGTGTTGAGGTTTGGGGGGGCATAGCCTTCCATAAAAACAAAAGTTATGGCATTTTTGCAGGTACGATTGTTGCCTGTGCTGTTCTTTCTGGCACTGTTCTGACCTAGTACCCTTTGTCTCCCTGGCTACTCGATGTTGGTCAGTCGTTCAACTGCAGGTGAGCTGCCTGTGGTCGAGGACTTGGTCAGAAGCTCCTTGGTACGCCTGTGGGCTTCTCAACGCCAGTCAAGCAGGCAGTTGAGATCTTTCTCAAGCCTGTCCACCAGCTGACTGAGGTGAGCAGCAAGTATTCGATCTCCCAGAGCCTCATTCTTCCAGTCCTCATTCAGGAGGATGTGGCACAGTCAGTGTCCCTAACTAGGCCACTTTGGGACCAGCCTCAGCTGGTGGTCATGCCTCTGAAACAGATGCTTCTGAACGTCATTTGGCACGTGGAGTACCATGACCCTCTGGATTTCTTTTCTCGAAGTCAGCCACCAAGTCAGTGGTCAGGATTGAGATCAAGATGCCACTCACGCTGTCTATCTTGCTTGACAAGGTGCCCTCATCAATGCTCCTCAACCTCCTTTAGCAAGGAGAATCATGGCACTACAAGGAGCTCCTCTGGGAGCAGTAGACCATCATTGGGTGAGGTGGGGCTCTACCCTCTGGACCTTTGGTCAGCTAGCAACTGCCAGTCATGCCTTTGCTGGTGTATACATGACATATGTCCCCAGCATATGCTTTTCCACTCCTGAGTGTGTAACCGCAACCAATGCAACCCTTGGTGGAAACTCCTAAGAAGGACTTCTGTGCTGCTGCTGGCTTGCCAGGCTGGCTGTTGATGGAACTCACCCAGTCTGAGGACACCCAGGTGGTTCATGGTGGCAAACAGTTGAGGGCCTTTATTGAGGAGTCCTAGGACAACTTTGTGGGGTCATCTGTGCTCTTGTTGAGGACATACAATTTCAACCAGGGTTCTGTCTGTGATGCGTCCACCAACCGCAGGCTGTTGTCATTCAGGACTTTACTCTGCTCATGTTGGAGCCATTAGTGTGCCCTTGAAGCCAGTGCAGAAGATGGTTAAGTACCTCTTCACTGACATCGTGGACAGGGACTAATCCTGAGGATTGCCTTTCCTGTAGCTAAGGCCATCTTAGGACCAGCCATGGAGCTTCTGCAGCATCCAGCATTCTTCCCGGCACCCTCCAGCCACATGTTCTGCAAGTATGCTCCCCCTTCAGGGACCCTTTTGGGGTTCTTGGACTAGCCTTCAGCTGAAGGTCTGCCCTCAGACTCGGCCTTCCGGAGGTCCAGTAGCCAAAGGAATGTGGACAAGCTCCTAGACAAGGAGTCTAAAAAGCTCGACCACGTGGCATAAAAAGTCTATGCCATCTCTTCTCTCAGTCTTTGCCAGTCAAGCTATGTCATCATGATGACCACATTCATCACTTCCTGATGGGAAAGCTAGATGTCATCCTCCCTCACCAAAAGTCATATGAGAGGAAACTGGAGGATCTCAATATGTATTCCCTGGAGGAGAGAGAGGGGGATATGATCAAGACTTTCAAATACCTCAAGGGTATAAATAAGGTACAAGAGGGTAGCATCTTTCAAAAAAAGATGTTCAAGAACAAGGGGCCATGATATGAAAATAGAGGGAGGTAGACTTAGGGGTAACATGAGAAAGTATTTTCTCATGGAAAGGGTAGTGGATCCATGGAACAGCCTGCCAGAATTAGTTGTAGGGGGGAATTCAAAAATGCACAAAAACACATGGAACAGGCATAAAGGAAGTCTAGCAATAGGAAAGAGAGGGTAAGCCACAGATAATTTAGGATCTGCGGTATATGAAACAGGTAGGGAAAAATGGGCAGACTAGGTGGGCCAAGCAGTCCTCATCTGCTGTCAAATTCTATGTTTCTATGTTTCTCACCTTCCTGCTGACTGGTAGCTTGAGGTAAAGTTGGTCAGAGACCAGTGTCAAGTGCTGGCTAAACACCAGTTCCACATAGCTTTGGACATGGGTGACTCTTGTGCCCATGCCATGGCATCAGCCATCGCAACGTGTCACAGGGCCTGGCTGCTACTTTCCACCTTCACAGTGGATACCCAGCATAGCATGGCTGATGTCCCTTTCCTGGGCATTGACCTCTTCAACCCTGGAATGGGCAGACATCTCACTGGAATCGAGAAGTCCAGTGACACCATAGATTCTGTAGCATCATCACACAATGATCCTAAGGCCCTGAAGCCTAAAAATAAGACCTTCCAGTAAAGGTCTTTTCAGACACAGCAGCCTTGGTAGCAGCTTCAACAGGAGCAATACCAAGCCTAGTACCCGAAGCACAAGTTTGGTGCCCAGGAGCCAAAAAGAGGCTGGGGTAGGGGAGATGGTGTCCCTCCAGCCCCAGCGGGTGGTGCCCCTTCAGAGCTATGCAGTGATAAATCAGGTGGTGTCATTCTCCCACCTGTACAGTCCCTGACCAAGCTGCTAGTGGGGACAGGTCGGCTGCACCACATCTGGCCACATTGGTCCATCATTACTATGGAAAAGTGGGTACTAGAGGTGGTAGCCAGAGCATTGTCTCTCAACTTCAAGGCTCTACCACCTTACCAACTCCATGGTCCTGAGGAGTCCACAGTTTTGCAGGACATGCTGTCTGCCCTCAGGGAAGATGTTGCTCAGCTCCTTGCGAAAGGAGCAAAAGCCTGTGTTCCAGACACCATGGCAAGCCAGAAGTATGTTTCCTTGTACTTTCTGTTCCCGAAATAAATGGGGGCTGGCACCCCATACTGGATCTTCCTGACCTGAACTGGTTCATGTGGAACCACAAATTCCAGATGGTCTGTCAGTCATATTATACCATCTCTGGAGCAGGGCATGTGGTCCTGCTCCTTGGATCTTCAGAATGCGTTCTTCCACATCCCAGTTGTCCTGTCCCACTGGCAGTGCCTGTTCCATGCAGAGGGGGTTCTCTGTCACTTCCATGTCATTATCTTGGGCCTTTCATTTATGCCCAGGGTCTTCGCAAAGTGCATCACAGTGGTGGTAGCCTTCCTGTGGTGCAGGGGCAGCAAGGTGAATGCCTACCTGGATTACTGGCTGATAGCTGGGCCATCCAGGGAGGCCCCAGAGCAGTACAGAGATCTGGCCCTCCAGACCTGCAGACACTTGGGCCAGCTGGTCAACACGGATGAGTCAGAAATGATCCCCTTACTCTGTATTACTTGGTACAGTTAAGCAGAGGGAGGCACAAGGTCCATCGGGACTGCCTCCCCACAGTCAGTGGGGGAATTTAACCGTTGTTTCCAAAGAGATATTTATCAAGTTCAGCTTTAAATCTGGTGAAATGTGTAATATCTACCAAGTACTGAGGTAATAAGTTCCATAACTTACAAGCCCTGACTGTAAAGAAATATTTTCTTTTATTGGTAGAAACACACTGGCTGTGCAACTGCCCATTATGGGACATCAAATATGTGGGTTTATGGGCTGGTAAGATGTTACATTCACTTGCCAGTACTGGATCATTTAGGATGCTAAATAACATTAGGAGATCTCCTCTGTCCCTTCTCATTTGAAGGTCATATAGTTTCAAAGCCACTAGTTGATCAGAGTATGGCCTTCCTCTTACCCTAGGCACAAGCCTAGTTACCCTTCTTTGGATATTATCAAGTAGCTTTTTATGTTTATGTAGATGTGGAGCCCAGAATAAGGCCGCATAGTCGAGATGTGGCCTAATGTATGACGTGTATAAGAGTATAATACAAGTTTCACATCGAGTAACAAATGCTTTTCTGATTGACCTAATGATTTGATTTGCCTTTACGGTGGTATAACAGCAATGGTCTCCATGAGAAAGGTCACAATTTATAACAACTCCAAGATCAGTTTCAGGTGGAACTGATTTAATGGTGCATCCATTCAGGAGGTAATTCCTTAATGGGTTCTTTTTACTTAAGTGGATAATATAGCACTTGTCTACATTAAATTGCATTTTATTAACCCTTGCCAAGATCTCAATGTTGTGAAGGTCCTGTTGAAGCTTTAGACTTTTATGCTTACTGACCACCTCTGAGCATAGCTTCATATCATCTGCAAATTTGGTGACATAAGAGTTTCATGGTATAAATCACTGATAAAAACACCAAACAGTATCGGTCCCAGCACTGAGCCCTGGGGAACACCACTTGTGACTGCAGCCACCTCGGAGAGAGTATTAGCCACCTGGACTTGTTGGGTCCTTCCTCTAAGCCATTCTTTAATGTATCTTACAAGGAACAGATTGAAGCCTAGGTCTGACATTTTGTTTATTAGTTCAGCATGGGTGACAGTATTGAACACTTTCCTAAGGTCGAGGAAGACTATGTCTACTGCAATCCCCCAATCCAAGCTAATACTTACCTTTTCATAAAAGAATATCAGATTTGTAGTACAAGAGCATCCCACTAAGAAGCCATGCTGGGTGGGGTCTTTAAGTCCCTTGTTCTGTATTTCCCTTTGCAGTATGTTTTTTAACAAGAAACTCTCCCATCAGTTTACTGACCACAGATGTTAGGCTGATTGGTCTAAAATTTCCCACCTGAGCTCTACAACCTTTTTTGTGGACAGGGATAACGGTGGCATTTTTCCAGTTATTTGATATTATCCCTGAATTAAGAGATTTGTTAAAGAGGATGGCGAGGGGTAATAATATCTATTTGGCAGTTTCTTTTAGAAATCTAGAATTTATTCCATCTGGACCAGTGCTGGAGTTGTTTTCTGGACTTTTATGGTTTGATACACCTCTCTTGTAGATAAGTAGTGAACAATAGTTGTTGGAGAAAGGGTAGCCGGGCTGACTTGTACCTTGGTGCTAAATACAGAACAAAAGACCCTGTTAAACATTTCAGCTATCTCAGATGGATCATGTTTCTCTATCCCATTATCATTCAGTAGGCCTAGAGTGTTGACTAGAGCCCATTCAGTATTTATGTATGAGAAATACAGGTTACTCACCTGTAACAGGAGTTCTAGGAATGGTATGTGTTGTTCACCCACACTGTCTGGCAGGTTCCTTGCGCTTTAAATCTTGCTGGAAGGTCTTCAAGCTGGCTCCTCCCTCCCACCCACAGGTGGCAAAACTCACGGCTCCGCCCCATGACACCAGATCTAGCCCGCTGGAAGCCAGGTTGTGCAAGCAGTCGGGAGGTTAGGAATGAGGAGGAACAACATATACCATTCCTAGAACTCCTGTTACAGGTGAGTAACCTGTATTTCTAAGGACAAGGATATGTTGTTCATCCACACTGTCTGGCAGACTCCTAGCAGTTCTCTGGGAGGAGGGAGGCAAGACACACACACCCTACTTGGGAAATAAAGACTGGAGAACCGAGGCCCCAAAACCAACATCCCGGCGTGACTCAAGGTCGATGTGGTAGTGGGTGATGAAGGTGTGTGCTGATTTCCAGGTAGCAGCTCTGCAGATTTCCTGGATAGGGACATCCCTGGAAGCAGTCACCGATGCAGCGGTATGGGGGGGTAGAATGAGCTCTTATCCCTCTGGGAGGCTCCATGCCCGCCAACCTATAGCAGAGATCTATGCAGGAGGTGACCCACCTGCCTATCGTCTGCTTGGCTGCAGGTCTGCTAGGTGCGGCTTCAGCGTAGGTGACAAACAGCTGGCGAACCTCTCCCCGAACTTCAGCCATCTGCTCCTTATAATAAGCGAGCTCTTCTAGGGTCCAAAGTATGGAGCCTATATTCGGCCTCCGAGGTGTGATTGGGGTAGAACACCGGCAGAGTCAACACCTGGTTAAGGTGAAACTCTGACACCACCTTCGGAAGGAATTTCGGGTTGGGGCACAGGACAACCTTGTCCCTGTGGAAGACCAGATAAGGAGATTCAATGGAAAGCACCTGGAGCTGTCCCATCCTTCTGGCTGACGTGATAGCCACCAAGAAGATGGTCTTCCATGACAGGTGAGAGATGTCACACCTGTGCATCGGTTCAAATGGCTTGCCCATGAGCTTAGCCAATACCAGCAGTAGATCCCATGGAGGTGGAGGTTCTTGCACTGGAGGGAATATGTGATCAAGGCCTTTGAAAAAGCACCTATCCACCTTCTCCTGCACCACCGACTGCTTCCTGGCCCACGCCCGGTAAGCAGAGATGGCTGCCAGGTGCACCTTAAGGGTCATTGACCAAAGCCCTAGCTGAGAAAGGGACCACAGGTAGTCCAGAATGCTTGCCAAGGAACAGGAGGAAGGGTCCAGGCCCTTGCCCTGACACCAAATGGAGAATCTCTTCCATTTGAAGGCGTAGCATTTTCTGGTCGACTCCTTATGGGACGCCTCAACGACATTGAGGACCTCGTCGGAAAGACCCAAGGCCTGGAACTCTAGCCGCTCAGGAACCAGGCTGTCAGGTGCAGGGATTAAAGGTCCAGATGGAATACCTTCCCCTGATTGACTGAGATCTGGTCCAGGTGGGCTGGAAGCTGCCTCGGGAGCCTGGAGCTCAGACTGAGGAGATCTGGATACCAGAACTGGTGGGATGGTATAATATGACTGACAGACCATCTGGAATTTGTGGTTCCACATGAACCAGTTCAGGTCAGGAAGATCCAGTCTGGGGCTACCAGAATCACCTGCGCCTTGTCCCTCCTCACCTTGAGAAGCACCTTGTGGATCAAGGGAAATGGGGGAAAGGCGTAGAAGAGACCCGGGGTCCACAGCCTCGAGAAGGCATCCCCCTGCAGCGAGCCCTGCTGAGGGGGGCGGGCATGAAACAGTCTCAGCTTCGCATTCTCCCTGGAGGCAAACAGGTCCACCTGAGGTGTGCCCCAGTGGGAGAAGAGATCTTGTACTACAGGAGAGAGCACTCGTGAGACGCAGCCCCTATCCGGCTTAGGGCATCGGCCAGGGTGTTGGAGGCTCCTGCCACGTGAATGTCGAGGAGATCCGCCTCCAGGCTGCGTACAAGTGACCAGATGCGGAGAGCTTCCCTGCACAGAGGCATGGAGCGCGTCCCGCCCTGGCGGTTTAGGTAGTACATGGTCGTGGTATTGTCCATCTTGACCTGAACCACTTGACCCCGTAGAAACGGAGCGAAGGCGGTGAGGGCTAGACAAACCGTTTGAAGCTCCAGCAGGTTGATATGGCATTGGGACTTCCGAGGGGACCAGAGGCCGTGCGCTCTGTGCTCCCCCAGATGGGCACCCCAACCCATCAGAAAGGTATCGGTCGATAGCGAGACCATCAGCTCGGGGCGGACAAATGGGATGCCCTCCTGCAGATGTGCTGGAATGGTCCACCACTGGAGAGTGTTCCACATCTCCTGGGTCACTGTCACTAGCTGATCCAGCAGATCGAAGTGTTGTGACCATTGGCTGGCCAGCCCCCTTTGGAGGGGATGCATGTACCAGCAGGCCCAACGGACCACACTGGTGCAGGCCGCCATGAGGTCCAGGAGGTGCAGGAAGTCCCGGGCAGGGTGTGATTGCCCAACCTGAAATGATTGGGCAAAGGAGGAAAGAACCTCGGCCCTGTCCACTGGGAGCTGTGCTCTGGCTCATAGAGAGTCGAGCTCTGCCCCGATGAATTGTATCACCTTCTTTGACACACGTTCCGACTTGGCCTCATTGATGAGGAGGCCAACCTGAGAGCAAACCTGGAGGGCCAGATCTCTGGACCACTCCACCTCCGCTCTGGAGGGCACTGCAATCAGCCAGTCGTCAAGGTAGGGGTACACCCAGACCCTTCGGTGCCGCAGGAATGCTGTCACCATTGCCATGCATTTGGTGAAGACCCTGGGAGCTAGGGAAAGGCCGAAGGGCATGGCCTAGAACTCGTAAAGGGATCCCTCCACTCTGAAGCAGAGGAATCTCTTGTGGGACGGACGGATTGGGATGTGAAAGAACGCGTCCTGAAGGTCCAGAGAACAGAACCACACACCTCATTCCAAGGATGGGATTATCTGAGCCAGAGTGACCATCCTGAAGGTCCGAGACCTTAGGAACCTGTTCAGGTCGTGCAGGTTGAGAATGGGGCGCCAGCCCCCGTCAGCTTGGGACCAGGAAGTACCTGGACACAAACCCCGGGTCTGGAGGAGGATCCGCCACCTTCCTGATCACCTCTTTTTTGAGGAGCAGGGCAATATCGGCTCGGTGAGCCGTCAGAGAGGCTGCGGACCCCGTAGCTCCCCGATGGGCGACGGCTCGGAAGGGTGGGGCCTGTTTGAACTCCAGAGGCAGGATCTTTCCTACCACCTCCAACACCCACTGGTTCATGGTGATAGCAGACCAGGTGGAAAGGAAGTGGCGGAGCCGTCCCCCCATGAGGGGAACCCAGGGGGGAGTGACGGAGCTGGGGGTGACACCCCTCAACCCGTCACTGGGCAGGCTTGGAGGAGGGACCGGCCAAGGGACCTCCTGGGCCTTTACCTCCCTGCTTCCTGTTGGAGGAAGAGGTGCGCTCTAGGGTTTGGGATGCCAAGCGTGAGCCTGCTGGCCCTGGTGCTGGTGCTGTTGGGCCGGATGTTCCGCAGGCACAGAAGGACAAAAGGACTTGTGCAGCTGCTGCCGGCGGCCTTTGTCCTTCTGGGCGGAGGTGACCGAGTCCAGAGTGGGATTGGACTTTTCGATCCGCTGGAAGTGACCTTCCACTCCAGGGCCAAAGAGGTCGGTCCCCAAGAAGGGGACATCTGCCAATTTGTGCTGGGTGTCCGCCGTGAATGTGGATATCCTCAGTCATGCTCTGCGGCACATGGCCACCGTGGCCACAACTGATCTGGCACAGTAGTCTCCTATGTCCAGAGCCGTTTAAAGCTGCTGCATAGCCACTGCCCTACCCTGGTCCCACACCTGCCAGACCATGGTCTGCAGGTCGACCAGGAGATGAGGGATCACCTCATCCAGGGAGCCCATGAGGGCGTGGGAGAAGTGTGCCATCAGCATGGCCGAGCTGGCCTGGTGGAGGCCAAGGGAGGACACAGCATACACCTTGCGCCCGGCATAGTCTAGCTTTTTGGTCTCCTTGTTGGGGGGCTTGTCCACATCCCTAGCATTCCCGGAACGCCGGAAAACGCCATCAGTGACCAACCCCTTGGCAGAGGGGTGTTCCGAAAAAACGGGCAAAGAGCCAGTGGGGACCACATACTTCCTGGCCATCCTGGCTGAAGGCACAGGACAGGAAGCAGGCCGCTGCCAGAGCTCCCAGGCTGGGCCAACAATGGCTTCAGCCACCAGAAAGGCCTCCGTGGGTGAATCCCCTCAATCCAATAGCTTCGTCAGGGGATACTTGGCCCGCTTGGATACGGGTTCGAGCTGCATCCCGGTGGACTCGGAGATGAGCTGAAGCAAACCCATGAAGGGCAATGGGCTTTCATCCATCGACTGGCCCCCGGAGGGCTCCAGGCCAATGGGCCTGGAGAACAGGGAGGAGTCGTCGGACTCGGAGGAGTCCGTGAAGAGCTGCCTGGGGCCTGAACCACCCTCCACCTGCTGAGGATGGTCTGGAGTGAGGGTGACCGGCAACCTGTGGGGCAGGCCTTGACCCGACCGAGAGTCATTGGTCGGCACCCCCGATTTCAGTTGTAGAGGCGGAGGTTCCACCACAATCGGTGAGGCAGCTGGCTTTGGCTGAACAACCGGGCCAGGCTTGGGCATCTCGACTACAGCGAGGGGCTGTTTTGGCCACTCGGGTGACAGCCACTTGATGGCCGGGGAAGGCAACAGTGTTGGCTTGTTCTTGGACAGAAGTAACTGCTGCCACATCAGGTCCTTGTAGCGTCGATGCAATTTGAGCCGAAGCCTCTCCTCTCCTCTTCCAAGGAGGAAGATGAGGACGAGCGGCGGCGCCATTTACCTTGGTGCCGAGACTGAGACTGCCGATGTCAGCGGGATCGGCTGGACCGAGACGATGTCTGAGACCGAGACCGAGATCCTCTGTGTTTCTGAGGATGGGTCTGGGCAGAAGCGGGGGACACCCGTTCTTCCCTCGGCTTGGAAGCCTTAACCGGGGACTGCGGCACCGGGGGCACAGGCAGGTCCTCGGTCTCCACTGGGGGAACCAGTGAAGAAGGGTTGTCAGCCTCACCAGTTGACAGCCCGTCCGACGGGTCAAGAAAAATCTTGATCGCGTTGACGGGTGTCTCGGCCGGCTAGCCTGACGGGGACGCCATGAAGCCAGCGGCCTTAGCGGCAACCTCGACCAAAGTCGACAGTCAGCTGTCCGGGGAAGGAGACCTCTCCCACTCCCATGAACGCTGACGGTGGGACTTACCCTTTTAGTCCTTCTTTTTGGACCGAGAGGAATGTTCTGATGGCCCCTCTCCCTTCGTGGAAAGGGATTGGCAAAGCTCCTTGAATGAAGCTGTATATGAGGTACCCAGTGAGAGTGGGAGAAATGCCACGACCGAGGAAGAGGATGATGCGGCCTGGGCCGCCTCCTCCTCGAGGGTGATCATCTGCTCGAGTTGCTCAGCTGAGCCAGCCGCTGCGGTAACCGCCCAGTGGGCCTCCTTCAACTTAACCAGCGGGTAGCGCTTCTCGGGGCACCCAAGCTGTAACCGGGCAGCGCAGTCCTCTAGGACGTTGGCCGAAAACGAACGGCATGACTCGCAGGACTGCGGGTCGTGTTCTAGGCCGAGGCAGTAGATGCATTTGGAGTGCGGGTCCGTCCTAGACATCTGCCAACAAGGGCACCACCGAAATCCGGGAGTTGATTTGTCCATCGCAGCCGTGAGGGAGAAAGATGACTGAAGTCTTGAAAATTTTGAAATGAATTTCGGGCGAACCGAAGAATTAGGATCCAGTCTATCACGCAGAGTGTTAAGGAGGGAACCTGAGCTTCCAAGTGGTAAGGAAGATCTGACGTCATGGGGCAGAGCTGAGAGTTTTGCCACCCAGGTGGGTGGGAGGAGCCAGCTTGAAGACCTTCTGGCAAGATTTAAAGCGGCAAGGAACCTGCCAGACAGTGTGGATGAACAACATATCCATGTCCCTAGAAGAAGCCTTTTTGGTTATCTTTTGTTGTGGCGAGCCTAAATTCTAGTTTACATCTTTCAGTTTTAATAAGATTTTTTGTCTTTTTAAGTGCAGTTTTATACTTTCCCCAAGTCTCATTGGTTTTAACCTTCTTGTAATTCCTAAAAGCTTTTTCTTTTTTCCTGATTAGTTGTTTGATTTTTGGAGTGCACCGGGTTGGGGGGGATTTTCCCTTTTTTGTTATATGCCTTATTTATAGGCACATGATTTTTTTCTAAGTCTTGTATAACTGACTTTAGAAGTTCCCAACACTGTGTAACATTCAGTTCAGCTATCTGGGATTTCCAGTCATAACTTAATAAAACTTGGTTGACCTTAACATAATCACCTTTAGAATAATTGTACCAGTGAATAATAGGTTGACAAGGGTGTGTTTTCTGAATAGCTAAAGTAAAGAAAATACTGTGATTGTCGCTATTAACAATAGGTGCCTCAGCCAAAATATCTATAACTTCAGATGATAAATTAGACACTAAGAGATCTAGGATATTTTAGCCCCTAGTTGGTTCAAAGACGAGTTGCTCAAGACCTGCCATAAGTATTGTATCAATGAACTGAGATTCAGTGGGGGTACTTGTGGTGAGACCTCCCATTGGATTCCAGATTTGTTGAAATAGCCCACAATAATCATGTTAGAGTACCTCGCATTTTCTGGAATGTCATTAAAGGGAAACAATGGAAAAGGCACAGCTTTACCCATGCACTACAAAAGTTTCTGATTAGTGCGTTCAGACAGTAACATTTTTTTTTTAATTCCTCTAATTGATTTTTTTTAGTGATTTAAACAATGGCCTTCAACTTTCACTTTCTATTGCTGGCAGCCACCATTTCATGAGTAGCAGAGAGCTGCCTAAGCTCACTTTATGCTAATATGTCCTGCCAACCAATAGCTGAGGTCAAACAGGCATATTAGCATACAGTGAGCTCAGGAAGCTTGCTGCTGCCAGCAACGGGAAGTGGAAGTTGTGGGTAGCTGTTCTAAATCATTAAATAAAGTTGTTACTGTCCGAAAGCACTACTTGAGAGTTTCTGTAGTGTCTGAGGAAAGCTTTGTCTTTTCCATTGTTTCCCTTTAAACATGCACAGGTCTTCTTTGAAGGACAAAAACAGATGTATGTAGTAATTTCCAGCTAGGAATTATTTTTCCATTTTGTTGAGAAACCTGAACCGATTTACTTTCTGAGGCAGATTCACTGTTATTATTACAGGCAAACTCTAATTATTAATGGTATTCCTAGCATATTTACAGACCCCCCTTTTTTCTGTGTCTATTTTTATATTACAGTGAGTAGCCTGGGATTTCTCTAGACCAATCAGAACTAGCATCCCACCAAGTTTCACTGATGGATGCAATATCAATTTGATTTTGGTGTAATATGACCAATTCACTAATCTTAATGAGATTCAGACTTATAGTATTAGCAACAAGGAATTTATATCCATTTTGACCTTGTTAATATGATATTTTTTAATAATGCCCGAAGCCCCCACCTTAGCTAGTTTAAATGGTCGGGAGTGTAGGATGCAGAAGTTTTTCCTAGGAGAGCACTTCCCCTTTTGCTCAGGTGTAGGACATCCCAGTTAAACAGACTAGAATCATTAGCAAACATTTCCCAGTATGTAAGGCATTTTATTTTTTTATTCAGTGACTGTTTCCTGAGCCATTCATTTATTAATTTTATTTTGGATATTTTGTTTTTACTAGATCTTACTTTGAGAGGGCTCTTGCAGTAGGTAATTACATATAGGACTGACGCCGGCCAGCGGCAGGACTCCATGGAAAAATTTCTAGCTAGCAGTCCCTGGCGAGGGACCGCCCCCACGTCAGGTGACCGGCGACAGACGACATTGGTATAAAGGGGTGGTCCCGGACCCGCCTTCAGTTCTTTCCGCCGTCCAGCTCATTGCAGCGCCTGCGGTGAAGTTCCTTTCGCTCAGTCCTGTTACTTCGTCGGTTTTTCTGAAAAGTTTCAGTATTTTGTATTTCTATCATCAGGTGAACGTCGGTATATGTCGTCCCCTTCAAAAAATAAGTGTGACTCGTGCGGCGCCCAACTGCCTCACAAAGACGGTCACTCCCTCTGCCTTTTCTGTTTAGGCCCCGACCACGTGGTCAACAAGTGTCCGCACTGCCTTCATTTCAACGTGGCCACCTGCAGACGATGCCAGCAGTCTCTCGAAGCCCATCTCCTCAAAAAGAATGTCCGCGATGGAGAAGGAGTTGAAGAAACTTCAGCAGGCATCGACCTCCCCTGAAGGGCATAAGAAGCGGGAGAAGGAAAGGCACTGGGAAAGGCGTCCTCCTCCGCAACTCCGGCGGAGTGGCGACGAGCAGGCTCCCCTCCGGAGATCGCCCAAGGCGCCTCAAGGTTTTGGAGGAGGCGTCGAGCCACCTGTCGGGTTCGTTCGAGCCTTCTGGGTGCCTCTAGGCAAAGAGGGCTCCAGCCCCCAGTACCGCCGCAGGCTTGCGGCCTACTGGTGTGGGCGCCTCCCATAAGCAGGACGTTGGATCCTCCGCCGTCCGCCGGGAGAAAGCCGCTAAGACGCCCGACCCTTCAGGGTGGCACACGGCAGTGTCCCCATCAGACTGGGCCTCTTCTCATCCTCGGCCTGTCTCCGACGAGGGACCCCTGAAGTTGGACGCCGGCTCCTCTGGCGTCCACCGGGACTCGGCCCCTAAGTCACACATCGGCTCCTCCGGCGTGCACGGGCCTCGGCGCCCTCTACAGACCCTGCTTCATCTGTTGTACCAGGTTCCCCACAGCCTTTCGCTGCCCGTCAGGAGGCCGAGTCCCCCTGCCAGACCCGGGATTTTCTCCTTCGTCCCGGAGAGGCTCAGGATCCTGGGCTACCATCCGATCCTCTTCCTACAGAGCCGGATCTGGCGGCGTCGGCTCCACTCCGACACCAGTCCGCCCGGCGCCAGTTTGCAGGCACTGGCCCCTCCGACACCGGCGGGGGATATTCCTCTTCCATCGGGCCCTCCACTCCACGGGCCTATCATGGTTGATCCGCCTGTGGAGTTCCCGGCTCGGCTGTCTGCTCCGGCAGCTCCTCCAGTGCCTGGGTATCTGCCGTCCTATCTGACGCTGGTTTTTCCAGGTCCCCAGTATCCTGCGCCGCAGTACCCAGCACCGACTCCACCGACGCCGCAGTACCTGACACTGCAGTACCCTGCTCCGGTATTCCTGCAGCCGGGTTACAGATATTCTCCTTACGGATATAATCTGTACAACTATCCCCCTCCTCCTCCTCCTCCTCCTACTCCACTGCCCCCTAGGCCGCCAGTGGATCTCCAGGAGACTCTGGCCTCCTGGTGGGCTGAGGCCAAGGCTCAGCTCACCAAGGAAGTCGAGAGCCGTCTTATGGCGATGGTGCCACCCACGGCTCCCGTACGCCCCAGACGGCACACTCCCTCTCTGCCTCCGGATTCCCGGGCTCTGCCCTCGGGATCCAGAGAGGGGCAGGACATGCGTTCGGGGATCCCCCCTAAAGAATCCGTTCCTCCCCCTAGATGAGTCAGGGAGTCTTACTCTGCTTCAAATTCTTCTTCTTCCTCTCTCTCGGACTCTTCAGAGGTCTCCGATGGGTGTTCCAAGAAAGACGATGAGCCGCGCTCTCCGTCCAAGCCCCGGCCGAGGACTCCTCCGAAGTCTCCTCCGGAGGATCCTTCCTTCACGGAGTTGGTCAGGAAGATCCAGGAAGTCCATCAGTGGCGTTCCTTAGAGCCAGATCCTCAATGGGTTAAACTCGCTGAACATTTGGACTTGCCCCTTATGGCTCCTACTCTAGTGCCACCCTGGATCGAGCCTCACGCCCACATTGTTTCCACTATTTGGAAACAACTTTCGGCTTTAGCCCCACTTCCTCGGAAGTCCAACAGGCTATACCAGGCTCCAGAGGGTGTAGACTTTTTAGACTCTCACCCCCGTGCAGACTCAGTTGTGATTAGCACCGCTCATGGCCGGTCAGCACACCCAAAACATTTGAGCTTGTTTCCCCCGGATAAGGAATCCCGCCTTCTGGATCAGTATGGAAGGAAGATCTGTGCTTCTTCCACACTGGGGATTAGGGCCCTAAATTATGTAGCACATATGGGAGATTACCAGAAGGCTGTCCTTACGCAGGCGGAATCTAAGATTGACTCCTTGCCTGACACCCAAGTCAAGCAGGAGTTAGCCGACCTGGTCCGTTCTGCTCGTTCAGCCAGTCGTCATATTCTGAGGATGACCTACGATGCAGTGGACACCGCAGGATGGAGCTCTGCGTTCACCGTAAGTCTTCGGCATCATGCATGGCTCCGTGTGTCAGGTCTGGTCCCGGAGGTGCAGTCAGCAATTCAAGAAGCACCTTTCAGGGGTTCTGTGCTTTTCAGCGGTGATGTCAAGGACATCATCACTGACTTGCAGGAGAAGGGGATGGCCCTTATACCTGTTGATTCAATGTACCGTCCCCATCCCCCACAGCGCCGTCCCTTTCGCAGACGCAGCCAGCCTCAAGTGAAACCTCAGGGAAGGTGGGCCACTAAATGTCGGGCCCCCACAGCTGCCAGGTCCCCGCCACTCAAAAAAGCAACGGGTGCCCCAGCTGCAGCGCTGCCTCACACCACCTGACTCCTTCCCTCTCCCACCGCCTCCGGACACCCCGGAGGAACTGGCAGGAGGAAGATTCTCCCTCCACCTTATCCGGGATAATATCGGATTCATGGGTGCTTCAGATCATAGCAGAGGGGCACTCCATAGAGTTTATGCAGAAACCTCCACGCCACCCCCCTCTGAACTCCTCTTACTCAAGGGACCATCTTCCTTTGGTCAGGGAAGAAATCTCTGCTCTCCTTGCGATGCAGGCTATAGAGCCTGTCCCCCCTCACCTCCACGGGACGGGTTACTATTCCCAGTTCTTCCTTGTACCAAAGAAGATGGGAGATCTCAGACCCATTCTTGATCTCAGCTCTCTGAACCTATATGTGGAATACAAGAGGTCCAGGATGCTCTCCTTTCAAACCCTTTTGCCCCTGCTTCGGCCGGGCCAATGGCATTGTGCACTGGATATGCAGGATGCATACCTGCACATCCCCATTCACCCTTCGCACTGAAAGTACTTCAGGTTTGAGTTTCAGGGGGACCACTACCAATTCCAGGCATTCCCTTTGGTCTTTCCTCGGCTCCCTAGTCTTTGCAAATGCCTGGCGGTGGTAGCGCCCACCCACGCATTTCTGGGAGTTCAGGTTTTTCCTACCTGGACGACTGGCTCCTGTAGCCCCGTCCAGGGAGGAACTCCTGCATTTCCTCTCCCTCACCCACCAGGTTTTCTCTGGCCTGGGTATCACCATCAACCATTCCAAGTCTCACCTGGATCCTTCTCAGAGACTCCAGTTCATCAGGGCAATCCTTGATACCACTATGTGCAGGGCCTTCCTGCCTCTGGACAGGGGGGCCTCCCTCCAGTCCCAGATTTTCCTTCTATCAGAATACAGAAGGGTTCCGGCGAGGTCGGTGCTCCATCTACTGGGGCTTATGGCTGCGGCCATCCCGACAGTTCCGCGTGCGCACCTCCACATGAGAATCTCTCAGTGGACCCTCCGCTCTCAGTGGGATCAACGAATAGATGACCTAGATCATCTGGTTCTGATCTCCTCGCCGATGGTAAGAGACTTGCAATGGTGGATGGTTCGAGAGAACCTATTCCGGGGGTCCCCTTTTTTCATCCTCCCCCTGGTCAGACTCTAACCACGGACACTTCAGGTGAAGGTTGGGGAGCCCATCTGGGTCCTCACTGAACCCAGGGCCTATGGTCAAAATGGGAGTTAGTTCTCCACATCAATGTGCTCGAGCTTCGAGCAGTGCTGTATGCTCTCCAGGCCCTTCACCAATACATCCTTCCCGGCCACCTTGCTGTCCAAAGGGACAACATGTGCATGGTGTGGTACATCAACAAGCAGGGAGGGACTCGGTCCTATCCGCTGTGCAGGGAAGCGATGAGGGTTTGGGAATGGGCAACTCTTCACAACCTTCACCTCACGGCGATCCATGTTCCAGGAGTCGACAATGTCCTGGCAGACAGGCTAAGTCACTCGTCGGCTCTTCCACATGAGTGGGAACTGGACAAAAAAGTTCTAAGAAGCATCTTCCAGGTTTGGGGGACTCCTCAGATAGATCTGTTCGCCTCCTCCCAAAACGCAAAGCTTCCAATCTTTTGCTCGCTCGCTCCAGAGTGAGATGCTTTCTGGAGCGACGCTCTGTCTCTAAGTTGGAAGGACAGATTTGTCTATGCTTTTCCCCCCAATTCCTTTGGTCCCTCATGTGCTGCAGAAACTGGCTTTGGAAGGAGCGAGAATGATTCTGATCGCTCCTTTCTGGCCCAGGCAAATCTGGTTCTCTCTTCTACAACAATACTCAGAGGTTCCTCCTCTTCCTCTTCCTTTATCTCCAGGATTGCTGACCCAGGATCAGGGGACCCTAGTCCATCCGGGACTCAAGTCTCTTCAACTTCATGCATGGCTCCTGCAGACCTGGCCCAATCTCGTTTTGGCGTCTCTCCTAAGGTGGCTGAGATTCTGGTGGAGGCTAGAAAGCCCTCCACTAGGTCCACCTACGCTATGAAATGGAAAAGATTTTCCATTTGGGCTGCCTCCAGGAACGTGGAGCCTTTCTCCTGTCCTGTGGCCATTCTGCTTGATTACATGCAGCATCTTTTTTACCTGGGTCTCAGTCACTCCTCTTTGAAAGTCCATATGGCAGCTATTTCAGCCTACCGTGTTCCTTTCACTGATAAGGCATTTGCCCAACTGGAGGTATCCAAAACTTTTCTCAGAGGGGTCCTTCATCTCAGGCCCCCTGTCCGTACTCCAGCTCCCCCTTGGGACTTAAACTTTGTCCTCGAGAAACTTAATCTTCCTCCCTTTGAGCCTGCGGCTTCTGCAGACTTGAAGTTTTTATCGTGGAAGATGCTCTTCTTGGTGGCCATTACTTCTGCTCACAGAATTTCCGAGCTTCAGGCCCTGATGTGCAAAATCCCTTATCTGATTTTTCACAAAGAACGAGTTGCTCTTCGCATGAATCCTAAGTTTCTCCCGAAGGTGGTAGCTGAATCTACCTTAAATCAGTCTATTGAATTACCTGCCTTTTTCACGCAGTACTCCAACCAAGGAGAATACCTGCTTCACACCATGGATGTTCACAGGATTCTGAGATACTACACCGATAAAACGAAAGATCTCAGAAAGACTGATCAGTTGTTCATCTCTTTTGCTCACAAAAGAGAAGGCAATGCTGTTTCTAAACAATGCCTATCAAAATGGTTGGCCCATTGCATCACTTTCTGTTATGACAAGTACAACAAGACCCTACCGGGTCAAGTCAGAGGTCACTCCATTCGTGGAGTAGCAGCCTCTGCAGCTTGTTTCAAGAACGTGTCTGTGGCAGACATCTGTGCTGCCGCCACTTGGACTTCTGTCCATACCTTCACTAAACATTACAGTTTGGACATTGCCTCTCGCCGTAGAGAGCAGGCTTGGGTTAAGCGGTCTTGCAAGGCCTCCTTTCTTGAGGCTTGCAAGGTATCTCTTGCTACTTCTTGGAGTAGTACCTCCTCCGGTGCCTTTCCTTTGTTCCAGACTGCTTGGGATTCTGTCCTATATGTAATTACCTGCAAGAGCCCTCTCCAGGAAAGATAGTACAGTTACGTAACTTACTGTAACAGTAGATCTTCGAGAGAGCTTTCAGTAGTAATATCTTCCGCCTCTTTCATCCCCTAGGCTTTTTTCAGCTTCCTTTTCCATTGAGGAAAACATCCGCTTCTCTCTCGTCCGGGCCTTCCGGGCCTGTGGCGGGAAAGAACTGGAAGGCAGGCATCCGGGACCACCCCTTTATACTGATGTCATCTGACACCAGTCACCTGATGTGGGGGCGGTCCCTCGCCAGGGACTGCTAGCTAGAAATTTTTCCGTGGGGTCCTGCCGACGGCCGGCGTCAGTCCTATATGTAATTACCTACTGCAAGAGCCTCTCTCGAAGATCTACTGTTATGGTAAGTTCTTACATAACTGTACTTTCTCAGGATGGGTAAGATTTCAGACATACAGATCTGACAGCCCTTACTGTCACGGGTATTTACCAAAGAGATGAAGTGATTTTTTATCTCCTCCATTGTAGCTTTATTAATATTGTTTGTTCCCACATGGATTATAACTAGTGGGGGGGGGGTCAACTGAGTTTTTTAGGATAGCTTGCTGGTGATCGAGTTCAATGGGGCAGAGTTAGACACCCTGCGAGCCAAGGCCCATCTCCCTGCTGACAGGACCGTACTTCCTTTACTCGAGCATTTCAGGTTGGGTGCTTCTGCCCTGCCTGGGATTTCCTGAGGCTGCTGGGGTACATAACATCCACCACAAGCATTGTGCACACTAGCAGATGCACCTATTGGAACAAAGGCTTATAATATCACTTTTTACAGTGATGCACTTGGCTTCAGCTTGGGCCTTACCCAAAAATTATTTTCATAAATTACCAAAAATAATAACAATTCACATATGATATTATTAAATGCTCTCCAGATTCAAAAATGATGGTGAAAAACACTGTTGCCACACTTTGGATTATATAGGAGATAAATATTTATTTTATTCACATATGTACAAGTCCTAAATATTCATAATTAGCATAAATGTCAAGCATAATAAAAATAATGTAAACATAAACAGCAATGTAAACAAAACAAGTTCTAGAAAATCAAGTAAATCAAATAAAACAAATTTCAGCAAGTAAGCAATGTGAATGAATAAGCAATATTCAGTCTAATAAATGACATTGTTTGTACTATTTCTTCAGTATGCTTACAAATATCATGTCCTTTTTTACTATGAGAACTTGCAACTCATTACATTAGTGTATCAGGTTATATCTTTGCATGAGAATTGTTTTAAAACTTCATAGCATGCAAGAAGGTACTTTTTTTACATCTAAATTCTAGCTTAACTATATACCCACAGTTTTGGAGCTAAAATGCACTAGGTTACCACCCCAGATAGCCAAATAAGTACTAAAAGTAAAATAAAGAAATACTTACGTTTTAGTTATCTGTAGGTGCGGTCTTCTATTTTTTAACTTTCAAAGTTTTGGTGAGAACTTCTGATTTTGGATGACAAAAGTCCTTGGTGGTGGACTTGTCTTTAATCTTCTGTCTTTTCCCCTTGAACCTGGGTCTGTAGAGTCTTCAGATATCAGTGAAGCTTTGCAGTCTGAATCTTTCTTGACAACACAAATCATCAAAAGTAATTTCAGGATTTGGTGGGAAAAATCAGACAGCAAGATTTTGGCAGTCTAGCAGCACAGTCTGTAGAAAAATATTTCCCTGTGGACAGCAATGTTGTTTTGGTAACTGGACTCTGCGACTCTTTTCTGTTTCAGTTAATTTCCCCTCTTGAACCTGCAACTCTGGACTCCCTGCTATTTAACAGCACTGCAGGCTTGCTGGCAGGTAAATTCCAAAGTCAATCTCTTGTTCAGGCTCTTAACAGAAATTCTGAAACATTACTTTAGTCCAGATTCTCAGTATGCAAAACACAGGCCTTGCTTCATCCAATACTGGGAAGAGAGTCCCTTCTGTAACAGTCAATTTTAGCTGCTGGACTTTATTGCAAGGTTGTGCAGGCTTCCAAGCTGTATTTGACACCCTCTGGTGGCGGTAATGGCTCAACCTAAATGCTGGTTCCAAGCAGGCGTGACTTCAGACTTTTGGTCTAGTACAAGTCTCATGTTCATCCAAAATTGTCAGGGCAGCCAACACAGGTCCTCACACACCAAAGAATCAAGCAGTTCTGGGCCAGCTTTGCCAGCATATCCCATTTATGGCCCACTTGCTAGGCGACATCACCATCAAGTTATGATTGATGTAAGTACTCTTTGAGGGTGTTACTGTTAGCCCCTCCTAAGCCATTTTTTTATCATATGACCTCATCTTCAAAACTATTTTTGATATAAAAGATATAAAAAACAATTCTTTCTTGCATCTATGTGCACCTTGTTACAAATGTAAAACTTACATTTTTAGATGTAGCTAAAAGAGAGGATTCATTTGAAACCAAACATGATGGTGTCAATTCTAATATAAAATCTATAACTTAAAAATAATTATAAAACGTTTTCCTTTATAGATATCTAAAAAGTATTTACAGATTTCAGAAGTACATTTTTTCTGTTTAAAATGATGTTAGTTTGGCATACTTGCTATCATTAGAAACTTTATAAACTTAGCAAATTTCTTTAAGACAGGGATCTTCTTTGTTTGAAGTAAATGATCCATGACTTCATGTTGCTTTGGAGTTTATCCAGAAGGTTTACAAACATTGCAACTAAGTATTGCTGTTAGATAAACATTCAAGACTCATTCCATTGAAAAGGTGGTAAGATCAACTTACTTTAGACACCAAATTTGTCAATATATTTTAAACAGTGTTGCGGCCACATCATTTTGTAAACAGCTCACACTTCATCACTGGGCAGGTTCATGCATTCCCAATAACCCATATAATTCTAAAATGTCTCAGAGTTTTTGTATGTTTTCTATAAATAGAAGTCTTCATTTCTTAAAGCCAGTCTGTTTCAGTCTATGTTAACTTCTAGGATCTGGTCTGGCTAGTACGGAGACACAAGGTCATAAATCACGTCACGTTTCTATAACAATAATCTCTTCTCTGCTTCAAGCTCTTCTGCTAATAATTGGAAGAGGATATTCAATTTACACAGACTACCCCGTAAAATTTTTTTTCTGAAGTTGACCATGTATGCTGTACTCCCTTTTATTTCATGGCATCATTCCCCCATTTCAATATTCAAGCCTTAAGCAACATTGTCCTTGTTTTAGAGTTCATTTAGGCAGTAATTTGACCAGAAACATTTATGGTACTTAAATAATTAAGCCAATATAAGGGTATAGAATAGCAATTAAGAAAATAATACAATTATAATAAAATATTTTAATCAAATTAGTTCTGTTCCTACACACCACCTGTAGTAGGAGCTGGGATGCCAGTGGAATCAGAGCCTAGATCATCTGGACTTACCAGTCTTTCTGACCCAGCTTATGTAGGGTGCCATCCAGTGTTGGCAGGTCCTTCAGCATGTGGAGGAAGGAATCTCACTTGTCCACGTAGAACTAACCATCATGCTTATAGTGGATGCATCTCTGGTTAGGTGGGGGGGGGACACACCCGAGAGACCACAAAGCTCATGGATTCTTGTCACCCCAGGAGTCCCATCCTTATTTTAACCTGCTGGAGCTTCATGCAGTGTAGATGGCTGTCATGGAATTTGCACCTCTAATCAGGAGTCCGATTGTTCAGGTCCAGACAGACAATACAGTGACCATGTTTTACCTGAACAGTTAGGGTGGAACTCACTCCATTCCATTGTGCCAGAAGACCATATGCACCTGGACACTTGTGCACAACCTGGGTGCAGATCTTCAGGTGATTTGTGTCACTGGAGTTTAGTCAGCTAGCAGATACTCTCATCCAGGTGGGAGAGATGTCACATGGGTGGTACTTGCATCAAGAGGTAATATGCCACCTGTTCTCCCAGTGGGGTACACCTCTAGTGGACCTGTTCACCTCCTGGGAGAACCAAAAGCTGAGGCTATTTTGTGACCACCCTCACTGTCCTGGGCACTTTTGTGGGATGCCTTCACAAGGTCCTGGACCCCAGACTTTGTGTACACCTTCCCTCCTTTCCTCTTGATCCACAAGGTGGTGGTAAAGGCCCGGACGGACAAGATGCAGATGATCCTGACACAGCAAAACACTACACAAAACGGGGTAATGATAACAATTTCCAGAAATGCATAGCAGTAGACTCCTAACCATTTTTTAAAAGGGGGGGTCCATGGAATAGTGGACGAAATTAATAAATAATAATAATAATCTATATCAAGTGCTATGCATTCTCACAGCTGATTAGTACTTTCACATGTAAAACTGCTAATCAGTTTTTTCAGTTAAAGCATAAGGAAGCAGGGAAGGCAGTCAGAATAGTGAAGGCCCAAACTGAGGAAACGATAGCCAACTCAGTTAAGAAAGGGGATAAAACCTTTTATAGGTACATCAGGGAGTGAAGGAAGATCAAGGGAAGGATAGTGAGGCTTAAAAAAGGGGAGGGGGATGGGCAGAGAATAACTGTGAAAAGGCAGAGATACTGAAGGAATATTTTTGCTCAGTATTCACAAAAGAAGAGGGGGAGGCACCTAAACCAAACAATAAAAGCACTCTGGATAGAGGGGTCGATACCAGTCCATTCACAGAAGAAAGGGTCATGAAGGAACTCCTAAAACTCAAAGTGGACAAAGCAATGGGGCCTGATGGGATTCACCCCAGAATTCTGAAAGAACTAAGGGAAGAACTAGTGACACCACTGACTACCCTTTTTAACAAATCATAGGAAGAGGATGTGGTACCGGAGGACTGGAGGAGGCCAGATGTGATTCCTTTTCACAAATGTGGGAGCAAGGCAGAGGCAGAAAACTACAGACCTGTTAGCTTGACCTCAGTGGTAGGGAAAATGATGGAATCACTTCTGAAAGAAAGAATTGTTGAGTACCTAGAGGCCAGCGGGGCACAGGACCCAAGGTAGCATGGATTCACAGCAGGGAGGTCATATCAGACAAATCTAATAGATTTCTTTGACTGGGCAAACAAAGTAATAGACCAGGGAGGGGCTGTGGATATGACCTACCTAGACTTTAGCAAGGCATTTGACACAAAAGAATAATAAACAAGTTAGCCAGCCTGGGAGTGGGTCTCAGGGTGGTAGCCTGGGTAACAAGCTGGCTGGACAACAGGACCCAGAGGGTAATAGTTAACAGAGTACACTCTGAAGAAAGGGGGGTTACCAGTGGGGTACCACAGGGTTCAGTATTGGGACCGGTCCTCTTTAATGCCTTTATAGGTGACACTGCAGAGGAGCTGGAAGGAAAAGTATGCCTCTTTGCAGATGACACAAAGATCTGCAACTGGGTTGATACACAAGAAGGGGTGAACAGAATGAGAAGGGACTTGGCAAGATTGGAGGAATGGTCAAAAATATAGCAGCTTAGATTCAATGCAAAAAAGTGCACAATAATGCACCTGGGAAACAAAAACCCAGGGAAAGAGTACACAGGAAGTGGGAGGTACTAACAACATCAGAAATGGAAAGGGACCTGGGGTAGTCATATCAGATGACCTTAAGGTAGGTAAGCAATGTGAGAAGGCAGTAAGGAAGGCTGGGGGATACTAGCATGTATAGGGAGAGGCATCACCAGTAGAAAACAGGAAGTTGCTTTCCCTCTGTACAGACAGTTGGCGAGACCCCATCTGGAGTACTGCGTACAGTTCTGGAGACCCCATCTTCACAGGGACATAGGATGGAGACGGTCCAGAGGAGGGCAACTAAAATGGTGCAGGGTCTGCAACAGAAGCCATATTAAGAGAGACTAAAATTGCTTAATATGTATGCTCTTGAGGAAAGGAGGGAGAGTGAGGACATGATAGCAACTTTCAAGTACCTCAAGGGAATCAACAAAGTCCAAGACAGGAGCATCTTTAAGAAAAAGAGATGTACAAGAAAAAGGGGGCACAATTTGAAGACAGAGGGGGGGACAGCTCTGTGGCAATGTGAGGAGGTACTTTTTCACAGAGAGGGTGGTGGACGCATGGAATTGCCTTCCTGAGGAGGTTGTGGGGTCAAAAACAGTGGAGGAATTCAAGAATGCGTAGTACAGACAGAAGGCAATTTTAGTGAGGGGTAGGAGGAAGTAGGGTGTTGGGTAACTGGAATCTGCAACTTATCAAATAGGTAGGAAATGGGCAGACTGGGTGGGCTAAGTAGTCCTTATCTGCTGTCAAAGTCTATGTTTCTGTTTTCAGCCTATTTAATACACTGGTTCTTAGCCAATCAGCTTTGAGTGAATCTGTTACTCATTTGATAATGTTAGGTAAATGACTGAGCAGGCAGTTAGGAGCTCAAATGTGAGGGCACTTGATGTATGTCAAAGGTGCATTATCTGGCTTTCTAAACCTGATGAATCAGTAAATTCAGCAATCTGATTGGTTATTCTAGTGATACTTAACTACCAGGAAATAGCATTTGATCTGCATGCTTCTATTAGGCAAGTTGGGCTCCAACCAAACTCCCAGGTATTTGAAGGACAGGACTTGCTCAAGAATTATGTTATCAGCATACATGTGTACCATGCTTTGAACACATTGGTTGAGTACATTATTGCAAACATTAAAATATGCATGGTACTAAGGGTAGGGAAATTAGCCTTACTCTACATTGTTTGTTTAAGTTCAGCAAGGGTGGAGCTAACATATAGCCTTAGAGTATGGGTGCCTAAGTGAGGGACAGAGGAAGTGGTGCTCCAGCATTTAGTGGTCCCTTGAGAATACAGGAAGCAGTTCCTGTTCCTAGCCCATGAAGTTCCATTCTCATGATACCTGGGAGTTAGCGGACCAAAAAAAGGCATCTTACGGACAATTTGTTTGGATCAGTATTTTTAAAGATGTGGCAAACTATGGCCAGACTTGTCTGCAGTGCCAAAGAGTGGGAAATGTTGGGGACAGTTATAAAGTGGCTTTAGTTCCTCCACCTATACTTGAGGAACCCTTTTAGTGAGTAGCCATGGATATTGTGAGGCCACCAAGTAACTAGGTCGCACATGCAAGCGGTACAGTGATAATCGCGCAAAAGTTGACTAGTACCACGTGGTGCACATCATTGCGTGGTACCACTATACATGTTATTCAATAGGTACCACACTTGCACACCACTTGGTATACATCACTACCAGTCAACCTTTGTGTGAATACAACTGTACATACTAGTGGTTGTGTACTATGCAGTCCAGTAGAAACATAGAAATTATTACAGGAGGAAGTCCCTTGTTAACAGCTTATTCCATATAGTAGCATTGCTCCCCTCATCTTCCTTGATCCCACTACTGTCCAAGCCTCATACCTGTTCCACCCTGTCAAAAATCTCTGCACTGTCTCTGCCATGACCACTTCATCTGCCATGATATTCCACTTGTCCGCTACCCTCTCTGTGAAGACATATTTCCTCACATAACCAATTTGTATCCATGCCTTCTAGTGTGGGTCCTTTCACTGTGTCTGAACAATTGTTGACAATCCACCCTGTTGATCCTGCTGTTTATATTGTAGCTCCCCTTTTCCTTCTGGCAAGTTTAGCTTGTTCAGCATGTCCTCAAAAGGCCTGCCCTGCATGCCATGCATCATTTTGGTTTCCCTCCTCTACAATGTTTCCAGATGATCTTTGTCTTTCTTAAGATAAGGACTCCAAACCTGCGTGCAGTGCTCTAGGTGTGGCCTTACCAGGGATTTGTAGAGGGGTAGGCTCACCTAACTTCTACTGGTGAAGCCCTTGCCAAAGCAGCCCAGCATCCTGTTGGCCTTAGCATATGCCTTATTACGCTGGGCTGATGACAAGAATTTCTTGCTAAAGATTACCCTAAGGTCCTTTTTCTCCATTGTTTGGCTCACCTCCTATCCAGTACTCTGTTTAGAGTTTTTTTTTGCTAGTGTGCATCACCTTGCATTTTTTCACATTGAATTTGAGATGCTAAACTAAGGACCATTTTCCAACCTCTGCAGGTCCATTCTCATTCTCCTAATCCACTTCACTATGTCCACCCTACCACATGTCTTTGTGTTATTTTCTTTTCGGACAGTTTCTGGAGACTGAGGTGCTGCTCCATTTGTACTCACCTCTCTAGTTTGAGGCAAAGGTTGCTGTACTCTGGGGAAAACTAGCAAGGGAGCAAAGAACCTTCTGCCCCACCCAGGGGCAACCAAGTCTGCTGCCACTCCCCCAGAAGGTGCCTAGGCAGAGGCAGAGTGGTTGCATCATGGTAAGCTCCAAGAGGGTGGAGCTGGCTGGAACGGTGCACACTCCTAAGCCTGTACCACTGCAGAATTCCTTTGCTGTACTGGCAGGACTGTGCAGCCTGGAGGAGGCACCCCTAGCAGTGGGAAGGGGGATGTGGAGTTCCTCAGAACAGAAGATCTCAAAGAGGGAGGAAGAGGCCCCAAGCCAAAGAGGAATCAGCTGATGGTGGGGGAGTCAATATTTTTAAAGGGATAGACTTGGGAGTGGGAGGAGGAGAAGGAGGAGGAGGAGGAGGAAGGGAGAGGGTAGTGAAGTGCCTGAGAGGTGCTTTGACTTGGAGGGACAGAGACTGAATCCGAAGGATTGCTAGGACAGTAGGAGATGGGAAGAAGCTAGATGTCATTGTCTACCTGGGGACAAATGTCCTAGCATGGGACAGGGTAGGTGTAGTGCAGAAACATTTTGGGAAGCTGGGGAGGGGCCTCTAGCAGGTGGCATGTGGCATGCACAGTAACTTTTGCCAAAGTGTCTCTATGGCTGGAGCAGGAAAAGACATGTCACTGCAGGGCTTTTAAAAAATTTTCATAGGCCTGTTGCCTGGAGGAGGGCTTTGGCTACATTGAGGACTGGGGACCAACTAGGAAGATGTGGGCCTCTGTAGGTGAGATGGCCTGCATCCTTCAAGGAAGGAGACCACAGTCCTTAGTGGGAGTTTTAAATGCTACTTGGATGAGTATGTAAACTATCCGGGGAAGGGACTGTAGATCTAAGGGAGGCAACAGTTGCCTCCCCAGATGGTGAAGTAGAGAAGGCCAGAGGGAAGTAAATTCCCCCAGGACAGAGGTGCAAAAAGACAGGGATGGGGACAAGGCAGAGGACAAGGGGGTAAAATCAGGAGAAGGAAGAAAGAAAGAGCAAAGGAGACCAGTAATAGAGAAGGTAACAAGTGAAGAGCTGGGTTGGGGAGCATCAGAAAACAGCACAAGCAGGAGAGGGGAGCAGGGAAGCAGACCGGGAGGGAGTAAGGTATGTATAGCCATGTGCAGCAATACAAGGAGTGTGGGAAATAAAATTTCTGATCTGGAGGCCATCATGGCAGACACTAGTCTGGATTTGGTGGTCATAATGGAGTCTTGGTGCACCAACAGCCATGACTGGGACATGTTCAAGAGAGACAGGGAAGAGAGGGGGAAGAAAGGATGTATATGTAAGGGAATCAAGTCCACAGAATTGCAGGGGCACCCAGAGAAAGAGGAAGCACTGAAGGTGCTGCGGGTTATCCTGAAGACAGATGTTGGGGCCACTTTCCATACAGGGGTGATATACAGACCACCAGGACAGGGAGAGAAGTTGAATAAGGCACTTGGGGAAGCTATTACCAGGATGGCAAGTAAGGGGGAGGAGCTGCTAGTTGATGATTTAAATCTGGTAGATTTGGATTGGAGCCTTCCAACTGCAAATTTGGTAATGAGTAGAGTCATCTTTGGCTGCCTACAAGGGGCTTTTCTCAGGCAGCTAGTCAATTAACCCACTAGGGACAGGGCAGTGCTGGACTTGGTGCACAGAAACAGGGATGGCATTGTAGATATCACAATGGGCAGTCTCCTAGGTACCTGTGATCACTGTACAGTGTGGCTTAACATTAAGATGGGAGCAGAGGCAAACCATGTGAGGACATGGGTCCTGGACTTTAGGAGGGCACATTTTAAAGAAATGAGAAACTGCCTCAAAACCTGCCTCGTAGGCGAGGATTACCATGGAGGGGTAAAGGTGTAGTGGTGAAAAATGAGGGGGGGGCATCATTAAGGCAACCAGCCTCTGCATGAAAGAAGTGAGTAAAAGCTGAAGGAAAAAGAAAATGTTAAAGTTCTCTAGCGAAGCGGCTAAGGTGGTAAAGAAAAAACAGGTGACATTCAGGAGGTATAAGGAAATGCAGAGGTAGGAAGACAGGGAGGTGTACCAGGTAAAATAGAGGAAAGTGGGAAAGGCAGTGAGGGTAGCAGAGGTGCAGACAGAGGAAAGGATGGGCAAGGGATACTAAAGGGCATTAGACTTTCTTCAGGTAAATAAGTGAGAAGAGGAAGGCTGGGAGGAGGGATAGTGGTGATAAAGGGAGACTGCACATAAAAGGACCAAGAAAAAGCATACCTCCTGAACAGGTTCTTCTCACTCTTCACAGTGGAGGGAGAGGAGAACAGATGACCAGGGAGCAGCAGGAATAAGGTGGGGGGAGGTGGATACAACTCCATGTTCATAGGAAAGAGTCCTGAAGAGAATAGAAGTTCTTAAAGTGGACAAGGCTATGGGACCAGATGGGATACACCCAAGAGTATTAAAAGAACTCAGGAAGGTGCTAGCTGCCCCACTGAATGCCTTATTAAAGGAGTACTACAGTTAGAATTTACAAAAACATACAGTATGTGCAGAATGTTTTTATTCGTGTGTGTAGTCCTAGTGTGTCCTTCCCTTTGTCTGCTATTAGGAGTCTTTGCTAAATTAGCCTGCTAATTTTGTGGCCCTTGGGGATCTCCATCTAAACATGGTTTATTGCTCTTCTTTTTCCTACAATGCTTCCTGTCCCATGTGACAGTGATGGATCCAGGACCATAGATTCAGCAAGTACTGGTTTAGAGTCAATTTTACAGCAGCAGAGAAGTTCCTTATCCAGTTAGCACTAATGGCTACATTTACAGTTTAACAAATACCTGAGGGCTAATTGAATAGGTTATTCTGCAAGAAAACAACTAGAGTCTTTACTAATTATAGCATTGATGATCTGGGGTGATTTGTGTGCTGTGTGTATGATGAAATTAAGTTTTAAAAGCAAAACGTTTACTCCTGCTGGCTAGACCTGACACACACATAGAAAATAAAAATATTGAATTACAGTTATTTAGTGGAGGCCAGATCATTAGGCTCCTACCTCTAATACTTGCTGAATCAGTGGTCCTGAATGCATCACTGTCACATGGCAGAGGAGGCATTGTAGAAACAAGAAGAGCAATAAACCATGTTTAGATGGAGATCCCCGGGGGCCATAAAACTTCCATATAACTAGCATGCTAATTTAGAAAAAACTCTTAATAGCAAATGAAGGGAAGGACAGACCTGTACTACACACACAGATCAAAATACTCAGCATAACATATGTTTTTGAAGATTTTGACTGTGGTACTCCTTTAAACAGCTCTCTGGAAACGGGCATGGTTCTGGATGACTGGAGGAGAGCAGATGTGGCCCCTGTACATAAGAGTGGCAGCAGGGAGGAGACTAGCAACTATAGGCTGGTCAGTCTCACTTCAGTGGTGGGGATATTAAGGGAAACCCTGTTAAGGGAAAGGTTGGCAGGGTATCTTGATTCCAATAGGCTGCAAGACCACAGGCAGCATGGAGTCATTGGGAGGAGGGGGTCATGTCAAATGAATCCGATTGATTTCTTTAACTAGGTTATCAGGTAATGGCAGTGGATGTGGTCTATCTAATTGGAATTTAGCAAGGCCTTCGACACTGTGCCGCAGAGGATATTGATTAAAAAATTGAGCAGCCTAGGGGCGGAATCTAAAGTGGTGAATTAGATTATTCATTTAGTTTTTGTTTATCAGGTGGGTGCACTAGCCATAAAGATGACTGTTTTCAGGCACGACCCGGGAGGTTACAGGGCAGATATTGCAGGTATAACAAACAGTAGATTACATCAAGATACATAAACAAGGTGTTGTGAAACATTAAACAATAGGCTAAGCATCACAGGTAGTATACAAGGTATTTTGAAAAACATTTAACAATAAGCTAAGCATTATAGGTAGCACACAGGGTGGTTCTTGTAGGACCATAGAGGTTTTTACAGTCATAGCATGACAAAAAACATACAGTAGCAAGAGTATTGCAGTTGTAGTCCTGAAAATATGATTTAGAAAGTACAACACAAATAGATGAATAAAAATGTGGTCAAATACTGACAACTGCAGGGGATAATGGGCAGGGGAATGGCGAGATTGTGAACAGCAGGGATAATAGCAGGTCAGGATAAGGAAAGGTAGGGTATAGGATAGGAGCTGACAAAGAGAGAGAGGGAGAGGGATGGCTGCATTGGGGCTAGTGTCAGGAAAGAAAGCTGGGATAGGCTGTACCACAAGGGGAATATTGTGGAGAAAAGGTATGAGCTTCGGGATAGGCAGGATACCCAGAGGACTAAGGAGGTTTGAGACAGGAGCATTGGTTGGCGGAGCTGAGATGCTGGCAGAGTGTTTTTTTAAAAGCACCATTTGTAGGACCTGGCCAGATGTCTAGAGGGAGTGAGTTCCATAATTGAGGTGCATGGTGGGCAAAGGCTCTAGAGCCTTTGGTGGTACTGCGTTTGGGGATGCATAGTAAGGATTTATCAGTCAAGTGTAGGCCGTAGTTGGAGGTCTGGTAGGTGAGTAGCTCGGCCAGAGTTGTTGGGGTATGAGATCTCATGATGCTGTCGACAGTGGAGCCGAGGGAGTAAAGTCTAGTATCATTGGGGGACAACCAGTTTAGATCCGAGTGTAGTAGACAATGTTGTTTACGTCTGTGGGAGACTGAGGCGAACCTGCAGATGTTGTTATAGGTGGCATCCCATCTTTGAAAATCTGATTTTGGTAAAGGAGCATAAGTGGCCACTCCATAGGTCAGAGTAAATAGGAGTATGCCCCAAGATATAGCCACTCCAGCAGTAGGGGTTAGCATGTGGCTGATCCGGTATGACATGCCCAGCTTGGAATTGACTGATTTGCATGCACTGATGATATGAGTGAGCCATCTAAGCAGGAGACCCTAAACTTATCTTGGAATGTCTTGAGTTAAGGGAGTTTCCCGAATAGCATGGACTGTGTTTTTGCCTCATTTAGAACAAGTTTGTGATCCTGTAGCCCGGCTTGTGTGCGTTGGAAGTTGGAGGCAAGACGTAGGTTGATATCGGACACATCTTTTGCACTGGCAAACATGACTATGTGGTCCGCATGGAGTAGAGATGAAATGTCAAGGAGATTAGTGGTGATGCTGTTGATAAAAATTGAGAAGAGAAGTGGCCCATGGATTGAGCCTTGGGGAACTTCAGTGTTCACTGTTTTTAGGTCAGAGCATGTAGATTTGAATTTAACAGTTTGGGCTCTGTTTGACAGATTATTGTTAAACCAACTGACAACACTAGGAGCAAAGCTCATAGAGTGGAGTGTGTCAAGGAGAAGTGGGTGGTCTACCAAGTGAAAGGCTTTTGACATATCGATGAAATCCGCTCCTGTGAGAAGCCCAGAGTCCATGGCAGTGACGGTGTCTGTCGTAAATTTGAGTAGGGTGGTTGTGGTGCTGTAACCTTTTCGAAAGCTGTGTTGTGCAGCAGTTAGGAGGTCATTGTCTCAGAGGAATTCAATGGTTTGTGTGGCAACTAGCTTTTCCAGTGTGTAATTAGAGGGGTGTTTACGGTGCCTTTTTTGAAGACAGGGGTGACTCTTGCTGTTTTTCAAATGTCCAGGACTCTGCTATGACATAAGGAAAGTGCAAAAATTCTAGCCAGGGGTCCAGCAATGAGAGGTGCGGCAATTTTTAACAGCCTGGGCTCTATACCATCTGATCCGGTGGCTGTGCTGTCCGAGATCTTTCTGAGGAGTTTTGTGACCTCCCTACAAGTAATGGCCTTAAAGTGAAAGGAGGGGATTTTTGATGCTTGGCGGGAAGGAGTTGAAGGACTCAGTTGATTCGAGGCAGGGAAAGCGGATGTGTATTTGGTCAAGTCATGTCACAGCTCACCCCCTATCTAGAATCCTCCTCCTCCTTCTTCACCCTGTTCCAATCAGGATTCTGTAAATCCAACTCCACCACCACCACCTCCCTCCTGCGTGTAACTGGGGACATTCTCATGGGCATGGATAAGGCACATGTCACCTCAGCCATCTTCATAGACCTAGAAAAAGCTTTTGACACCATCTCTCATTCACTACTCCTTTCAAAACTATCCAGAGCGGGGATCTCTGAGTCAGCCACTGGTTGGTTCCATGACTATCTAGCAGACAGGATGCAATCCATCAAATTGGCCTCGTATATCTCAAACCCTCTACCAGTCACTACCGGTGACCCCCAAGGATCAGTCCTAGGCCCACTACTCTTTTCCATTTTTTTAAATGACCTTCCCTCTGCGTGTTCCCACTCATCTATCCAAATGTATGCGGACGACACTGTCCTATATACCTCCGGTCCCTCCACGCAAAGTGTCGCAACCATTCTACAGGAGGATTTCTATGCTATCCAGTGCTGGCTGCAGACAAACCAGCTATTTCTAAACCCCAAAAAAACAGTATCACTAACATTTGGAACCCAACAAAGACTCTCTCGCCAATCCACCGGTTCCCCCTTCATAACCTCGGATGGGACCCCCCTGGACAACTGTACCTCCTTCAGATATCTAGGCGTCTGGTTAGATCAGCACCTAGATTTTACCGTTCATATTGACTCACAGCAAAAGAGACTCCTACCCAAACTGGGTGCTCTATTCCGCAACAAAAAAATGCCTCCCTACGCAAGCTAGGCACGTCATTGTCCAAAAAATGATTCTTCCTGTTTTTGACTACAGTGACATAGTCTATTCCACAGCCCCCGTGTCCGCTCTAGCCAGCCTAGACACCATGTTCCACTCTTTCTGCCTGTTCATTCTAGACTGTCCGCAATCCACACACCATTGCTACCTATAGAGTTCCACTTCTCTGCTGTCCCTACATGAACGTAGACAAATAAACTGCGCCAGGTTCTCTGCCAAATTCTGGTCCCACTCCCTCCCCTCATATCTGGCCTCTACACTCTCCAAACAAGCCCCTCCGGCTTACTCCCTCAGGAATAGGGACCCCAGACTGCTGCATGTCCCGTTTATGAAATCTGCCAAAGGCCAGGTGGTCTTTAGTTACCGTATCCCACAGATTTGGAATACACTGTCTGCCTCAATAAGACACGCACAGAACACTTACCAATGAAACCCTCTTCTTAGTACCCACTTCGCTTCTAGCTGCTCCTGTTATGACTAGCTCATCAAATTATTTTTGCTTGATGCAAGTCAAGTGTATAAGAAATGTATACTGACCTTGACACTCTGTAAAATGCTATTGTACCTTTGTCTGTCCTCTAAATCAAATGTTTACAAGTCTTGGCATCCTTAACTGCTCTGCTATTGTATATATTCCATGTATTGTTAATCTGTAAAATGCTATTAAACCTCTGTCTGTCCTCTAAATCAAATGTTCACAAGTCTTGGCTTCCCTAACTGCTCTGCTATTGAATATATTCACGTATTTGTTACTGGGTCTCGGCCCCCAGGTCGCATCTGGAATCGAGCTTTTAGCTCAGTATGCATTCCTGGTAAATCTCGTAAATAAATAAATAAATAAATAAGTCTGTAACTTGGTCATTAAAGAAATTAGTGATGGTCTGAGGGTTGTTGCGTGGGCACCCTTTAATACCATGTCATTCAGGTTAGGGGAAAGGTTAGACCCCAGGAATGTTTTTATATGGGACCAGGATTTTTTAGGATCCCCTGATGCACTGGTTAATAAACTTTTGCAAGATGAGCTTTTAGCTGCCCTGACCTTCTTTTTGCATGTTTTTCTAAGCGTTCTGTAGGTGTTTTGGTCTTTCTGTAGGCCAGAGGACTTGAAACGGCTCCAGTTTTTATCACACTGTTTTATTTTGTTTAGTAGATCTTTTTTTTAGCCAACGGGTAGGCTTCCCTTTGACTCAATGTGTTATCCTAGGGATGTGAGTGTCCTGAATGGCTGAGAAATTTGCAGTGAAGATGCTGAGAGTGGACTGCATGTCAGAGGTCAGATAGAGACTGGACCAGTCTATGTTCGCTACATCATGAAGAAAGCTTTCGGTATTGAGGTTAGCATAGTTTCGGATGATGATGAAACGCATTTTTTGTGGGGATGATGGAGCTGGCCCAAGGAGCAAAAGATTGGATGATGGTCCATGATGGCATCTGCAAGAGTTCTGACAGACAGGATATGCTCAGTATGGTTTACTAGCTCCCAGTCGATTAAAGTGCTGGAGTTGGAGCTGGATGCAATCCTTGTAGGTTCGGTGATCATTTGATGCAAGTTGTAGCTCTGTTTTGGAGAGTGAGGTGGCCTGGCACTTTCGTAACCAGTTTATATTTATATCCCTTAGTAGGTGTACTTCATTTTTGCCAGAGAGCATGGCCATTTGGTTGAGGAGCTCATCTAAGCCACAGTGGCCACTGTTTGGGGGGTTGTATGCACAGATAATATACAATGTTTTTGCCCCAAGTGTAAGGAGGGAGTGAAGAGACTCACACTACATCAGGGAGTGTGTGTTCAGGACTGTGAGATGCAGGTGACTCTCTGAACAGATTGCAACGTTACCCCCTCTTTTAGTGGAAGTTCTGTCTTTCTGGAGTAAGTTGTAGGAGGGAATAGAGCACCAAGAATCTGGGACCGTGGGCTTTAACCAAGTTTCAGTCAAACACTGAATGTCAGGCTTGTATAGGGAGACCCAGGCCTCTAGTTCAATGAAGTTGTGCTCTAGGCTCTTAATGTTGTGGTGTACAATAAGGATGCCTTTAGTATTATGTAGTAGAGCATCCAAGTGGGATAGGTGGCAAGTGGGGCTAGGGTTAGTTTCAATATCGCCGGAGAGCAAGATGGCCAGTAGCAGGAGGTACCAGAGTTTCCGATGGTAAAAAGGGGATAGAATCAGGTGGCATAGGAAGCATTTCTTAGTATCCAATACAGTGTGGTAGATCGTGCCTTTAATTATTAAAAGAAGTGTCGAGTCTCGTGGTAGTTCATGGAGGCAGAAGAGGTTGGAGAAGTGAAAATCATTCAGAGGTGGCATAATTATGGTCCGTTTCGCTTCTGTATTAAATATACTGTTAGCAGAAAAGTGGATCAGGAGTGGCACAATGGCTAGAAAGAGTATGTGCTTAATATCAGTCCATGGCACTAGTTCCCATCGCACAGTATAGGAGGCCTAATTGTAAGTCAGCAGGGGTGTTCAGCCAGGGAGGTACTTGGCAGTGCGTGTATTATCACGAGAAAGAAGCTCAGTTGAAGTGATGGGGGCTTTGACCAATCAATGGTCAGGTGTTTCCAGTTCAAAATTCTGGATGGCTTGGGTGGCAGCTAGGTGCCAGAGATGTACCTGGGGAGTAGCGGCTTTCAGTCAACTGAACCAGTGGAATGGCTCAAGGCTGTGCTCCGGTGGCAGAGAGGACTTGTCCAATGGCCGTTTGCTTGAGAGTGGGCAGGCACCTTTTCTTGTTGCTTGTCTTTGGAGAGTGCAGGACCGGCCTGTAAATCAAGTGCAGTCCACAACGCTCAGGCTCCTGAAGGCAGTTTTTCCTGGTCTACGGGAGTGGATGTATAGTTGGCAGTCCAGCAGCCCCACTATGAGACCAATGGAAAAATAGGCACTAGTCATCTGACCACACAGTGTCTGTATAAGGCAGGGTCCACCTAGGGTGGGTGGGGAGCCGGCGCAAAGTGCCAGTGGAGTAAGACTTTCAGCCGAACCAGCAGGGTGGTTTAAGGCTGATATCTGGTATGGGAGGCTTGGTTTGCGTTTTTCGTTAGTTTTTCTAGCCCTGCTCCACCAGCGTGGAAGTGGCACAGGGGCAGGTGTTCAAGTCTTACAGGTTTAAGAGGGTGAACGTGGTCCAGCCCGAGAAACAGGTAGGAACCATGGTTCATGCCCAAGGGATAGTCCACAGAAATAGCAGTGCCCAGGGTCCACTGAAGCAGAAGAGGAAGGAGTAAATATTAGGTGTTGCCCCTTTAACAGGAGAGACTGCTGTTGTTGCCCTCTAGTGGCTTTGTAGTATAATTTGCAAATGGGAAAGTAGGCACTTTCCAACCTGCAACTCCAGGCAAGCCACCAGAGCGTGGCTCAGTACAGACTGGGCTAGTGGGTCCTAATTTGGCTGTTTCTGTAGATTCTGGACCCTGCAATGAACCGGAGTTTGGAGGATCCTAGGCAGTAGTTACGGCAGGGGAAAGAAGCCGTGCAGTCTGCCGATTAGCAGGAGCAGGACTGCAGGTCAATTCCCTGGTCAGGCTTGTAGCTTCTCCTCCTGCAGCGAGGTACGAGCCCTGGCTGGGCGTTGCACAATTGATTAGAAACTGGTTAACTGATAGGGAACAGAGTGTGGTGGTTGACAGCACTCAGTCCAGTGATGGCAGAGTGACCAGCAGGGCACTGCAGGGCTCAGTACCTGGACCAGTCCTCTTCAATGTCTTCATAAGCAACATTGTGGAAAAGCTGGGAGGGAAGGTATGCTTTTTTTTGCAGATGACACCATAATCTGTAATAGGGTTGACACTCAGGAGGGGGTGGAGAAAATGTGTGGGATTTGGAGAAACTTGAGGAGTGGTCAAAAGCATGGCAGTTGGGCAAGACAACTTTATTTCTAAGGAGCCCAATCCCAGAGGCTCTAGGCACCATACACAATAAAACAAAATACAAAATACATAAATAATATTGGTATAAATCACAATGTATTTGAAACCGCATTCTAAAAAACAGAAATATAAAATATATAATGCAATAGCCGAGGATAGGAGAGGGGCAGATGGCTTAATCACCAAAAGCCACGCAGGAAAGATGGGCCTTAAGCCTCTGCTTGATACACAAGGTGGGGTGGAAAGGATGAGAAGGGACTTGGCAAGGTTGGAGGAATGGTCAGAAGTATGGCAGCTTAGATTCAATGCAAAGAAGTGCAAAGTAATGCACCTGGGAAACAAATACCTAGGGGAAGAGTACACAATGAGGAGGGGGGGAGATACTGACAACAACAAAAATGGAAAGGGACCTGGGGATAGTCATATCAGATGACCTAAAGGTGGGCAAGCAATATGAGAAGGCAGTAAGGAGGGCTGGGGGGATACTGGGATGCACAGGGAGAGGCATCACCAGTAGAAGACAAGAAGTTGTTGTCCCTCTGTACAGACAGTTGCTAAGACCACATCTGGAGTACTGTGTACAGTTCTAGAGACCCTATCTCCGCAAAGACAGACAGGGTGGAGGCTGTCCAGAGGAGGGCAACCAAAATGGTGCAGGGTCTGCACTAGAAGACATATGAAGAAAGACTAAAGGAGCTTAAGATGTATAGCTTCGAGGAAAGGAGGAAGTGGAAACTTTCAAATACCTCAAGGGACTCAACAGAGTCCAAGAGGGTAGCATCTTTCAGAAAAAGAGATTTGCAAGAACAAGCAGGCACAAGTTGAAGATAGAGGGGGGACAGCTCAGAGGTAATGTGAGGAAGTATTTCTTCACAGAGAGGGTTGTAGATGCATAGAACAGCCTTCCTGAGGAGGTCATGGAGTCAAAAACAGTGGAGGAATTCAAGAATGCATGGGACAGGTATAAGGCAGTTCTAGTGGATGGTAGGAGGAAGTAGGCTGTTGGTTAACTAGGATCTGCAGCTTATCCATTAGGTAGGGAAATGGGCAGACTAGGTGGGCCAAGCGGTCCTTATCTGCCATCAGATTCTATGTTTCTATGTAAAGACCACAACTGAGGGAGACTGGAGTTGGGGTTCAGTGCCAGAAAGTTTAGAATCATTTACCTAGAGCATAGGAACCCAGGAGCTGAATGTAGGATGGGGGGAGGTACTGACCGTCTCTAAGCAGGAAGTGGATATTGGGCTTATCATATCTGATGATCTTAAAGTGACAGGGCAGTGTTGCAAAGCAGTGGGTAGTTCCGACGGGATGCATAGGGAGCGGTATCTCCAGCAGGAAGAGGGTGGTGTTGCCACTATATCACTCACCAGTGAGATCCCACCTGAAGTAATGTGTCCAGCTCTGGAGACCACACCTCAGAAAGGACATAGGGTGGAGACAGTCCAGAGGAGGGCAGGTAAAATGGTGCAGGGTTTGCAACAAAAGGCCTATGAGGAGAGATTGACGGATCTCAACATGTACACCCTAGAAGAGAGGAGTGCGAGTGAGGACATGATAGAGACCTACAAGTACCTCAGCAGTAACCAGGTTGCACAAGAAGAGTCTTTTTTCAGGTGAGAAAGAGCACCAGAACCAGAGGGCATTTGATGAAGCAGGAGGGGGAAGTTTAAAAAGGATGTCAAGAACTGCTTCACTGAAAGACTTGTAGATGCCTGGAACCGACTGGCAGTGAAAGTGAAAACAGGAGGAGGCTTTGAGCATGCATGAGATAGACATAGGGAATATTAGTAAATAGGCAGGGAGAAGGGAGGGTTACCAGAGATGAGTTAAGGTCTGAGGAGACAGACCAGACCAGGCCAATCTAGGCAAGCAAGGTGGGCCAATCAGTCCTATTCTGCTGACAAATTCTATGATCTTACTTCGAGTATTAGCTCTTGCAGCAAGCTACACAATGAGGACTATGCCACCAGGCACTAGGACTCCACGGAAAACTTCTAGCCAGCAGTACCCAGCTGGGGCCCATCCCTTACACCGGTGCGCCCACCAGCGTCACCCTCTGTATAAAGGGGGTGGTTTCCAGCCCCACCTCAGCTCTTTTCCTACTGTCGACCCGTGCACTTCGGCTCCTTGGACACCTCGTTGCATCTGTTGACTGCCATTTTCTTCAGTCAAAAGTACCCGTTTCTGTTCTTATTTTTCATAAAGTATCGATAGTATGCTTAGTTTCTGCTGTCTTGAGGCCTAAGACAGGGACTTCAACTGATAGGGTTCAGGCATCTTCATCCTCCAGCTCATCGTCGACCTTAAATGACAGACACAGACGCCGGGAGCATTCCCGCTCTTGGGAACGCTCTACCAGGGACAAGTCATCGGCAGATAAAGCTAAGACCCTGATGCATGTCCTGGACGAACGGTCTTCCGACATATGATAAGACCTGCAGCTGACACCACAGGGTAAGGCATCAAGTACCAAGACATCCGCAACGACCACTACAAGTTGGACGCCTGCGCAGCTGTCACCTCAGAAGCCAACGTTAGTTCAGAAACAGCCTGATGACTGGCCACCTGTCGACAAGTCACCAGATAAAAAAACCTCGGTACCCGATGACCTGATGACAGGTGACTAGACGACAGACCGTGCTACTCCACCGAGTCCTCATGTTCCGCATGATGAGACTCCAGGACCAAGCAACCCTACCGACACTTCCATGGCCCCCAGTGATGCGCCACCATCGCAAGTGTCTGGTCCCCCTGGTGGACGTTGGGAAACTCTTTACTTCGTGGTGGAACACAGTAAAGGGAGATTTATTAAAAAAGGATGACCTCCCTCCTCCACCACCTCCACAATCCCGTACACTGGTCCCAGACAAAGCACCAGTCCTAGACTCCCGGCCACAGTCTCTGCACATACCCAGGAGCCTGACTCCAAGAAAATCTGACTCAGAGCATACCAGACATTGGGGCAGACACTAGTACTCCTTCTCCAGGTCATCTTCCTCAGGTGACAGGAGCAGATGCCGGCATAGGTGTAAACACTCGAGGTTAGCCTCATCTACTTCTTCCAAAAGCCGCCCTCACTCCTTAGACTCCTTTTATAGAGGTTACTCTCCTGAGCCAGAGGGTCCCCACAATTCACCCATGTCCCACCCCAGATGACCAAACCTTTATGGATGTGATACACCGCATCCAATTCCTAAATCAATGGGACACCAAGGAATTGGACACGGAGAGGAAAAGGCTTCATACCTCTTTGAGAATGAGTGACCCGAGACCCTTGGTCATTCCCCCTCTGGTCCCTCCATTTCAGGACCTAACCAGGCTGGCATGGGACCACCCTTCCTCCTTTTCAGCTGTTTCCAAGAAGGCAGACAGACTGTACAAACCTCCCAAGGCAGAGCCCTTTTGGGGAGAAAATCCAAGGGCAGATTCCATGGTCCTGACCACAGTTCACAACAGGACAAAGCAACCTACACATATGAGCTCATAGCCCTCCCGACAAGGAATCTAAGAAATTAGACCAGTTCAGTAAGAGAGTCTGGGCTTCTTCCACATGCTCCATTCGGTCCCTAAATATATTGGCCCACATGGTGCTATATCAAAAATCTTTATGGAAGAAAGCCATCGAGTTGGCCCAAAAGCAGCCAGATAACCCATCACACACACTGAGCTTTTGGACGTACTTCAGTCTGGCCTGGACGTAGGAAAACACATATTGAGGGAATCCTATGACTCAGCGGACACAGCAGCCAAAGCAGCAGCCACTGGGGTGTGTCTCTGTCACCACTCCTGGCTGAGAGTATCCAGCTTTCAGCAGGACCTCCAGGATTCTGTCCTCATTGTCCCATTCCACAGGTCTGTCCTCTTAGGAGAGGAGGTACAAAAGATAATAACAGAACTGCAAGACTCAGGCAAAGTGGTCCTATCCATTCACCATATGTAACGATTGGACCCTCAGCAACCTAAGTGCAAGCCCTTTCAGTGCCAGGGTGCCAATCGACAGAGAAACCAACAGCTCCGAGGCCCTTTCAAGAGAAAGGCTCCTTCTCAACCAACAGAGAGCAGCAGACCTAGGAATCCAAAATCCTCCCAGCCTCCCCTGCCCACCCCAGGTGCACACGTATGACTTCCTGCCAGCCTCCCCTCCTCCGGTGGAGTTGATGGGGGAAGCAGTAGGTGTCAGTTCTCCCTCTACCTAGATGGGTGGACCAATATCAAAACAGATTTACAGGTGCAGAACATTATCAAGAAGGGTTATACACTGGAGTTTACTGAACTTCCTCTGAACAAACCTCCAGTGCTCTTTTGATGTCCTCCCACCCACATTTATTTATTTATTTAGCTTTTGTTGACCGGGTAAATGCACTAGACAAATCCTGCCTATTTTCAGGCACAACCTGGGAGAGGGGGATATAGATGAATGCCAACTGACCTTGAACCAGATTAAGCTGTTTGTGGTATTTTTTTTAGTGAATGAGGGAAATTTGGCCAGGACACCGGGGAAATTCCCCTACTCTGATGGTAGGGGGCCCCTCCCCTGAGACGACTGGACTAGGTTCACTATGTCTCAGTCGGTGGAGAGTGCAGAGGTGTTAGAAGACTGTTCCATGGAGTTGGTTGAAGTACTCGAGGAGGCTTCATCTTGTTTAGCTAATATGGAAAACTCAAGAAGTATCTTACCTGATGTGGAGTCGGCTCAGTCTGCAGCTGTCGAAGGTCGGAAGACTTCTGACCCAGTTCTGCTTTTGGCAACCGAGGATGAGAAAAAAAGGAAACGCCCGGAAAGTGGACAGGTAGCTTCTTTTGGCATGTCTAAAAAAAGTAATGTGCAGGTTATTGATGTCCCACCGGTAACAGACGCGGGCATCCCTGCTATCGATATGGATGCTGATTCATTCCCCTTTTCAGCCCGGCTCACCACCTGGTCTCCGGAGATGGCATTGGCAAATGCGGGTTGGGTGAAGACCCCGAATGCCTGGATTCCGGATCCCCAGTTTCCTTTACCGGGGGTAGGATTGGAAAGACCAGGGGAACTGTTGGGTACACAGGCTGTGGTTGAGGAGCAGGCTTTAGGGTCGGACCGGAACACAGCGTCATTTCTGCCTGCTAGTGCTGAAACCAGGAGCTCTGTTTCGGCTGATCCGGTGTCTGAATTACGGCCTTTGAGACAGACTACACCGATTACTTTAATCTCTATGACATTAAATACTTCTGTTTTGGAGCCTAAATCAGCGGCAACGATACCAGGTCAGTGCCCTCAAATAGCAAAAAATGACACAGCAGCTAGTTCCCTGGGTAATACTGCTTCTAGACTTCCTCAGGCACAAAAAGTAAAACCAGCTAGCTATGCCTCCCTCTTCAAAACTACTGATGTCCCTGTTAGGAAACGTTTTGTGGCAGGTATTTATTATAAAGGGGTATGGACCTTCCCTGATCGAATTTTGTGGGCAAAACTTTGTAATCGATTCTTTGGGAGTTCGGCCGGAGGTGTATGCCTTTATTCACTCTTCTGGGGATCATAATTTTGATGTTTCCTTCCGTTCTGCTGTATTGTTGGACAAATTTTGGTCAGCCTACTATAATGCTCGTATATAGACCTATCTGGAAACATTTTGTGGTAATTCCTATTACCAGACCAACTGCTAAAGTTATCACTGTCCTTTTCGGAATGAAGGAGTCTATGTCCTGGATATTCTGTATTGGTTAGAACAGCGTTGTACAGTGAATGGAGTACCACATGCATTGATTGATGATAATGGGTTTGGACGGGGTGGAAATTTAATGTGCAACTTAAAATGACTGAGGCTAGGATTCATCATCTCCTAATTGTTTTTATTTAGGGAGGGATCGTGGTATACTGTTTTATCCAGGACGACCACGCTTCATATTATAGATACGGCTCATTAACTTCACTTAAGTTCTGATTGTGACCAATTGAAATGTGCATCTTGTGGAATGTTGGGTCATTCAGTGTTATCCTGTACGGTCCCCACTTGTAACCTATGTGGTGAAACTTCTCATGTTTTTGTGGCGTGTCCTGGGCCTATAATACCTCAGATTATACAGAACATGATTCCTATATAGCTAAATCTTTCGCTACTGTTAGACCCCCCCCCGGCTCCGACCATATTCCCAAAAATAAGGTAAAACTTTCCTCTTTTTCGGTTTCTCCTGAAGCTTCAACTATCAGACCCTCCAAATCCCTCAGAAGTACCACTACTTGATAAGTTACCTACCTCTTCTAGTGTTTCAGTCCCTACTCCTGTACAGGCCCCGTCTCTCCCAGCAAGGGAAGACTTGGAGCCAGGGGAAATTTTGGAGCCCTCCACACCAGTTGCTAGAAGACTCCGCTCCACCAAACTAGTGGAAGCAGTCTCCATACTTTCTGTCCCAGTATCCAATCCATATGAACCTTTGCAAAGTTGGGGTGATGCCATGGATGAGGAAGATTTAGGGGACTCTGTTCCTTCTCCTCCTCCTATGGCTACTTCAGCACCACTGCCCCTAGCTGATGACTCTGGGATTCCCTCTAAAAAGAAATCTGTTAGACCGAGGAGAAAGAAATGATATGGCTAATTTTGCAATGTTTTTTTCTTTTCCTTTCCTTTATGTCTTCTATATGCTTAGCTAGTCTTAATGTTAATAGCATTCGTTCACAGTATAAACGCACAGCTACCTTTTCAGCCTTACATAGCTTGGCTTATGAGGTTTATTTGTTGCAAGATGTCAGGTTTTATACAACTGGGGAAGCAGCTACAGCCTCAAGGGATTGGGGTTGGGGCCTTCATATTGGTCCTTGGGACAGGACCTTTGTTCGAGCATTGGATATTGTTTTACTTCATCTAACTTTACTTCGCAGAAGATGGTGGATTTGGTTCCAGGTAGAGTATTATTATTGGACCTTTTATGGTATGATTTGCCTTACCGACTTATTAATATTTACGCTCCACAACAAAAGGCTGCTAGGGTTCAGCTTTTACGCCTAATTAAACCTTATTTGTTTACAAACCGGAGTATTCTATGGGGTGGAGATTTTAACATTAGTCTAGAAGTCTCTCCAAATAAGAAGGTTTATTGTGATACTCAAGCTTTACGCACCATTATTAAAGAGATGAATTTGATTGATGTGTTTGCCCAGTCTCCGTTGCCTACCTTTTCAAAAGGTAAATTAACTTCTAGAATTGATTTTTGGTTCTATTCACAGACTATTGGGGCAGTGACAGGTATAACAGTGCCTATGGCTACTTCGGATCACCATTTATTAGGGATACAGATTCAGTTAGGGGAAGTTTTATCACAGGGACCTGGGGTTTGTAGAGTTAATTCGTCTTTATTATTGGTTCCTGAGTTTCACCACGGTTTTATGGAATTGATTTCAGATTGCATTTCTGTAGTGGTTCTTTATGATTCCATGATCGACTGGTGGATTGATACTAAATTATATATGGTGACCTATTTTAGATACTATGCTAGATTTTTGGCTGATACTAGACACCATACTTCCAGTCTTCTATGAGCTGAATTGTTGGCATTATTTACTGAAATTCATTTATTTGGTTCTGACTGTTCTGCCTGTATAAAGGAGGTTAAGACTGTCTTAACTAAAGTACAGTATGATAGACAAAAATCTATTATCTTTGAATAGAAATTTCGGACTTCTGGGACACAGTGTCAATTTAACCCTTTTGATGTTAATAAGGAAAAGTTCTGTGGTAAATAGATGTTTCAATTGCTTGATGATCAAGGGCATATAGTCAAAGGGCAGACAAATATAATGGAATGTGTTACTAAATTTGTGAAACATACTTTTGAATATCCAGTTGCTGAATCCTCTGATAGGTCATTATTATTACAAGCATTGGATGTACCTACCCTGCCGGCACTTCAAAGGCGTGAGCTTGTAGCACCTTTTACTTTAGAGGAAGTGAAAGGAGTTATTTCTGGTCTAAGGGATAGGGTGGCTCCCGGCTCTGATGGGTTATCAGCGGAAATTTACAAGTCTTGTGGAAATTTATGCCAAATCAGTTATTAGCTGTATTCAATGCTTATTTGCATGAAGACCGTTTTGCAGATCAAATGTATGAAGGTTTGATGTTGTTTCTTTATAAAAAGGGTGACAAATCTGATTTGGGGAATTGGAGACCTATTACCCTGTTAAATACGGATTATAAAATTTTTTCCAAATTACTGGGGAATAGGATTTCGAAACATTTGCCTTCTTTACTTTCGCCATTCCTGTATTGCTCAGTCTCTGGTAGGTCCATCCGAGATGCTTTACTTTTAATAAGAGAATTGTTTTCTCAAGGTCAAAAGGTGGCTCTGCATGGCTACTTATTTAATTTTGATCTTTCTAAAGCTTTTGATGGGGTTTCTCAAGAATTTATATGGTTGACCCTTAGAGCCTATGGGTTTCACAGACTTTCGTTAATTGGCTTATTTTGTGTTATTCCTAAGCTTATGTTAGACCATATATTAATGGGTGGATCGGATCTCCTTGTTACATTCGTTGGAGAGTCCGACAAGGTCCTTAGGCCTTATTGTTTGTAATAGCTATGGATCCCATTTTTAGGCTACTTTACAAATCCCCTAGACTTTTAGGTCTTTCAGGTTTGGATTGCAGTATTCAAAAAGTAATTTGTTATGCCGATGACTTATGTGTTTTGGTGCCTAATGTCTCGGTGGGTTGTTTATTATGTAGGGTATTACCGTTTTTTTTATCAGTTATTGGTTCCAGTTTAAATTTACAGAAAAGTGTGTGTTTTAATTTGGCTTCATCTCTGGAGGGTATGTCCTCTATTGGGGGTATAAGGTTAGTGGATTCTCCGCATAAATTACTAGGTATTTATTTTGGGGTCTCGGATATGGCTGTGTATAATTGGGAAATATGTTTGAATAAAGGTAGGGAAAAGGTATGTAAGTGGAACAAATGGCTTTTGGGTAAAAAGAAACTTATTGTTTTGATCAAAACGTGTTTGTTGCATTTGTTTTTACGTGTAGCACATATTTTTCCATTGCCTGGATGTTTTTTTGTGCCCCTCTTAAGCCTTTTCTTTTCTTGTTTTTGGGGAAGTCGTCTCAATCCGGTTAAGCGTAACATTTTGCTGCAAAACTATCGACAAGGAGGGGTCTCTATGATTCACCCGATAGTATTTTTTTATTCTCTTTTTTTCTCTACCAACTTGAAACCTTTAGTTATGGACTCATTTCAGCTTTGGGTTCCCTTAGTACGTATTTCACTTTATGGGATTTTACAGGAATGGGGTGTAGGGAGTTTTATCCATAAAAATAAAAGGAAATATGTTTTATCTCCAGATTGGGTCATGGTGTTTGATATGCTAAAGACATGGCATATTACGGTGCCTATGATTAAGGATTTAACTCGGAAAAAATTGTATACAGTAATAGCAGAGTCCCATTTTATGGAAGAAGTTTTTCCAGGGTTCACATCAACAGAAAAGAAACAGATTGGAAATTGTCTTGTTGATACTCGTATTCCAGTGGCACTGTGGGATATTGCTTGGTTAGGAGCACATGGGAAAATTAATGTACGTGGTAATCACAAACATAAACAAGTACTGGATCGGTACTGTTTTTGGGATTCTTGTTCAGCTCTTATAGAAACTATGCCTCATTTATATTTTTCTTGTCCTTTTATTTTACGGTTTTGGTTTTTGTGGTGTCGTCGTTTTTGGAATAAAGTTTGGCGTCAGTGGGATCAGAGAGCTTTATTTTTTGGTTTATTTCCGGTCTCTTGGTCTGAGTGTAATTATAGTACTTTGAATATTATGGCAATTATAATATTGTATTAGGGTATGGCATGGTCAGGTGTTGGTTTTATTTCAGCAACGTTATCTTACTCCTGAAGTTTACTCATGAAAGTATTAGCCCACATTGATCGTATTAAAGAAGGAGAAAGGAAACTTCTCAAACAGAATATGTGGGAACGATATTGGGCTTTTTATTGAAATTTTTCTTTGACTATATATATAAGGTTTTTTCTCTTCTTCTCTAATTTTTTTGTTTTTTTTCCTCAGGATGCAAGGTGGACTTTGAATTTCTCCTTTTGAAAAATTTGTATGTATTTTTCTTGATTTCTTTGTTTCTCTTGTTAAATATTGAGTTGTTGTATATATGCTTTGATTTTAATAAACATACCCCTACTCTTTTCAATAAGTGCCATGGGATCTTTAACATCCACCTAAATTACCACATAGCCCTCATCAGGAAGAAATCCAGATCTCGCTCTCAAAACAAGTAATCTAGCCTGTCTACCCCCCCCCCAACTAGGAACCGGATATTACTCCCATTTTTTCTTGGTCCTCAAGAAGATGGGGGACTTAAGATCCATATTAGACCTGAGTCACTTGAACCAGTACATCAAATCCAAAAGGTTCAGAATAGTAACCTTACCAGGATTGATACCTGTGCTGTGCCAAGGGAACTGGCTATGCTCTCTGGACATGCAAGATGCATACTTGCACATACCGGTTTTTCCAGCTCACAAGAGGTATCTTCAGTTTGCCTTTCAAGGGAACCATTACCAATTCCAGGCTTTGCCTTTCTGCCACTCCTCAGCTCCAAGGGTGTTTACCAAATGCCTAACAGTAGTGGCAGCTGCTCTTCACAGACAGGGTCATTTTGTCTACCCTTACCTAGACATTGGCTCCTAACTGCCCCCACCAGGTTGCAGTTAATCCACACCCTCTCTGACACATTTCATATGTTCCAACAACTGGAAATAACAATCAGTCTCCCAAAGTCCTGTCCATGGCTCTGTCAACATCTACAGTACATAGGGGCCAACCTGGATACACGGCAGGGAAGAGCCTTTCTCCCACCTGATAGGACAACTCGACTGAGAGACCAGGCCTCCAGAGTAGCTTCAGCCAATCTAGTCACATCAAGAACCATGTTATAGCTCCTAGGGAATATGGCTGCAGCCATGCCAATGGTACCACTGGCATGCTTGCATATTTGAAAGTTCCTCAATTGAACCTAAGTGTGCAATGGGACCAGACATCCAAAGGTCTCAAGCACCCGATAAGGGTATCAAGGGCTGTCCAGCAAACACTGTCATGGTGGCTGACTTTACCCAGATTGGATTAAGGAGTTCCATTCCAAACAGACTCACCAAGCCAGATTCTCATCATGGATGCATGAGGTCTAGGACGGGGAGCTCATTTTCAGAATCGCCGTAGTCAGGGCACGTAGTCAGACATGGAGGTGTCCCTGCACATCAACACCTTAGAGATGAGAGCGATTCTGTATGCCATGCAGACCTTTCAGACTCACCTTTCCCAGGGTCCCCTGCTTCTCCAAACTGACATTATGTTGGTGGTCTTTTATATCAACAAGCGGGAGGGAATGCGCTCGTACCCTCTATGCAGAGAAGCCATGAGAGTGTAGTACTGGGCCCTAGAACACATAATCACACTGACAGCGGTTCATGTTACAGGAGTCCAAAACGTCCTGGCAAATGAGCTCAGCTGCTCATGATCCAGAAGCCATGAGTGGGAGCTGCTTCAAAAAGGGTTGGATGACCTCTTTGAAAGATGGAGACGGCCAGAGCTGGACCTTTTCGTATCCCTGTGCAGTGCAAAACTGCTCAATTTCTGCTCTCTAGATCCCAGGCATGGTGTTTTCTAGCGAGACACATTGTCCCTCTGCTGCACAGGGAGGTTTCTTTATGCTTTCCCTCCCCTTCCCCTTCTACAGAGGATGTTACTCAAATTACAGACGGATCGTGGCACAATGATCCTGGTAGCTCCTTTCTGGCCATGTCAGATATGGTTTCCTCTTTTGCAACAGTTAGCAGTGGAACCTCTGTTTCAGCCACAAATTTTACCCAACTTGCTATCTCAAGACATGGGCACGTTAGTCCACCCAGACCTTCTGTCCCTACACCTTCATGCATGGCTTCTGCATACTTAGCCATTTCCAGGCATGGAGTTTCACAAAGGGTGGCTGAAGACCTAGTAGAAGCGAGAAAACCTTCTACAAAAGCCACGCATGCTATAAAATGGAAACATTTCTGTATCTGGGCAGCGCACGTTCCCTGGACCCACTGTCTTGCCTGGTGAAGTCAGTCCTGGAATATCTCCTATCACTTTCAGATGCAGGGCTGAGATACTCTTCCATAAAGGTGCATCTCTGTGTTATTTCTGCTTATCATGCACCTGTGGAGGGTAGGAATCTTGCTCAACTAGACCTTGCATGTACATTCCTTCGGGGCATGCTTCATATGAAGCCTCCCATTAGGGATCTTGTCCCCCCATGGGACCCCCTTTTTGTTCCAGAGAAATTGACATTACCTCCCTTCGAACCAGCCGTGGATTGTGACCTATGTTTTCTCTCTTGGAAAGCATTGTTTTTAATTGCCATCACTTCACTTCCGAGGGTTTCCAAGCTGCAAGCTTCAATGTGTAAAGAACCCCTCTTATTTAATTTTTCACAGGGACAGGGTGTCTCTGCACGCTAATCCTAAGTTTCTTCCGAAGGTTGTGTCTGTGTTAACTTTGAATCAAGACATCTCCCTTCCATTTTACAATCCCAAGTATTCGTTTCGGGGGGAGGCCTCCTTTACACTCTAGATGTACACAGGATCCTCCATTACTATTTAAGCCGTACAAAATTGATCTGGCAATCGGATCAGTTGTTTGTGTCCCTTGCCCCCAGGGTTCTGGGGAAGCCAGCTGCAAGGCAAACCATGTCCAAATGGTTGACAAATTGTATTACCTTCATCTACAACAAGTATGAAAAACCCTTACTGGGACCAGTTAAGGGACATTCGACAAGGGGGATGGCTGCGTTTCAACAGCAGACATGCACTGCTGCAACATGGAATTCTGTGCATAGTTTTGTTAAGCACTACACCCTCGATATTGCTACCAGAAAGAGAGCAGGATTCAGTCTCGCTGTGCTCCAAGGCCTAATTTCCTAAATGATTAAATAATTCAGGAGTTTATACCCTGCCTCCCCTTTTTTCTTCCCTTCGGGGACACTGCCTGGGTCTCAATACTTATGGTGTATCCTGCTGCAGTAGCTCATACTCGGAGTAAGATAGTACAGTTACGTAAGAACTTACCATAACAATAGATCTTCGAGAAGAGCTCCTGCAGCAGGTGCTATTTTACCTCCCTCCATCCCCCTACTGAGTTTCTCCTTCTGGGATTTGTTTTGGCATCTGCCTCAGATTCCTGCTGCTAAGTAACCTCCGGGTCTCTGGTGGGTGAACTGAGGTGGGGCTGGGTACCTCACCCTTTATACAGAGGGTGACAGTGGGTGGACTGACATAAGGGGTGGGCCCCAGCTGGGTACTGCGGACTAGAAGTTTTCCGTAGAGTCCTAGTGCCTGGCGTCATAGTCCTTATGGTGTAGCCTGCTGCAGGAGCTCTTCTTGAAGGTCTACTGTTACGGTAAGTTCTTACAGTATGTAACTGTACTTATGAAACTGTTATCTGGGAATGAGTTAATCTTTCCCTATATGCCTTCTCCTATGTTGCAAATGAACATATTGAAGCATACCAGTCCAATGACTGAACCCTGTGGCACTTCTAAGTGAGTTCTGTTTATTGCCTCCATCAGTGTCTTCTCCTTCAGACAGTTACTTATCTCAGTAGATAAGCTCTTCTCCATTCCCAGGTCACTCAGCCTTTTTACAAGCCTCCTGTGCGGCACTGAGTCAGAGGCCTTGCTGAAATCCAAGTATCAAGCAGCGGATGTTCAAAGCACAACAATGGAAAGGGACCTGGGGGTAGTCATATCAGATGACCTAAAGGTGGGCAAGCAATGTGAGAGGGCAGCAAGGAGGGCTGGGGGGATACTGGGATGCATAGGGAGGGGCATCACCAGTAGAAAACAGGAAGTTATTATCCCTCTGTTCAGACAGCTGGTGAGACCCCATCTGGAGTACTGTGTGCAGTTCTGGAGACCCAATCTCTGCAAAGACATAGACAGGATGGAAGCTGTCCAGAGGAGGGCAACTAAAATGGTGCAGGGTCTGCACGGAAGACATATGAAGAGGGACAAAGGAGCTTAATATGTATAGCCTTGAGGAAAGGAGGGAGAGGGGGACATGATAGAAACATTCAAGTACCTCAAGGAATCAACAAAGTCCAAGAGGGTAGCATCTTTCAAAAAGAGGTGTGCAAGAACAGAGGGCACAATTTGAAGATAGAGGGGTGGCTCAGAGGTAATTTAAGAAGTATTTTTTCACAGAGAGGGTTGTGGATGCATGGAATGGCCTTCCGGAGGAGGTTGTGGAGTCAAAATCAGTGGTGGAATTCAAGCATGCATGGGACAGTCATAAGGCCATTCTAGGGGGTTGGGGTAGGAAGAAGTAGGCTGCTGGTTAACTAGGATCTGCAGCTTATCCAGTAGGTAGGGAAATGGGCAGACTGGGTGGGCCAAGCGGTCCTTATCTGCCATCAAATTCTATGTTTCTATGTTTCTATGTTTCTGTTACCTTTGTCCACTGCCTGCAACACTGAGTTGAAGTCAGTGAGGACTTAATATGCCACTTGCTAAAACAAGAGGAGTCACGGATTTGTACACTTGGAACATTTACCCCTTTTGGACTAACAATGAACTGCCCTTATGTGCATTCCTTGAATAATGTACTTCTGATATGAAGCTGTGTTTTTATCCATATTTTTCCCCCCTCCTCCCCATCCTCCACCACATTCTTTCCATATTCCACTCCTGGCCCTGGATTCCCAGCTCCTTATTTTCCCTATTTTAGTCTCCTGTTCGACCCCCTCATCCTTCTTATTTGCTGATTCAGATTTGTTGTTTCAGAGACTGAACTGTGATTAAAGTCATGTATTGATATAGGTTGAAAAAAATCTTTTTGAGTGGAGTTTGTCATTTGTATATATGTCTTAGTTGTCTTGGGTGGTGGAGCACCAACTAATTGTCTTAGCACTCTGATATTTTCAGCACTGTTCTCCTATCTGCACTTGTAATTACACTTCACTGTTTCCTGCAAGTTTCCACAAATGCTGTGTTCTTATTCGAGGATATCTCTTTCATAAGGTCACACCTTTGGAACCATACCCATGTCAGTGCTAGGACCCCGAGGCAACTTTTGCAAGCAGTCAGTCAGGGGCCACCCACAGTGATGTCACGCATCGATGTCTACATAAACCTGGGTAGCCCTTCCTCTCCTCAGTTCTTTTCCCGCTGTTGACCATACTCATTGGACCCAGTATAGGAAATGTTTCTAGCAGCTATGCTTTCACTTTCTTTTTTTCTATAAAAATCAGTTTTAGTATTTTGTTGGTGATTATACCGGTCACTGGCAGTCCCATCGTCACTTTCTTGGCATTGAAGCTGGTGCAGACAACTGTTTCTAGGCACTCTGCTGCCCAGGCCTCTCACATTGGGATCGCTTGTGAGGGTCACCAATTTGCCTTCTGGCTATTGGGTGATGCTGCACTGCCTTTACTGCTGACCAAATTGCAGTTGCCCTGTTTCATCTTCATCATGATCCCCCCTGAAGATCTGCCTGCTGTCAACTTACAGCCCTATGACCATAGCTCAAGCATCAAGGACGGGACCTGGCTCCTGAAATACCATGCCTATATGGACGTTCTCTTGCAATCACCGCCAGGTCATACCCGCCATTGACTTGTAGCCCCCTGACTGGCACTCAGACACCAAGGTTGGGGCCTGGCTTAAGCACTACTGCACCTATATTGCCAGTATCAGCCTGTCATTGTCAGGTATTCCCCACTGTCGACTTCTGGTCCCTTTGACCATCGCTAGACAACATGGTCAGGGCTTGGCTTAGGTGCTACCAGGCCTATCACAGGCAGTATGCCATCGACGATGCCGGGGCTTCTATGCCTGACATCAGCTAGTGTGATCAAGACCACTGTCTTACAGCGGCATCGACACTCAGGCAGTACTCCTTTCAAAAAACCTATTGTCAAACCTGTCTCTTCACTTCTCTTTGACAGGGTCTCACTTCATCTGTACCCCATCGACATTGCAGTTAGTCATATTGTGGGACAGATCTAATCAGCCTCTGCCAACATCGCTGGCCAGGTCTTCCATCCCGGTTGCTAATAGGGATGACGATGGGCAGAAATACCATCCTGACCTCATAATGGTGGAGGTTGCTACCTTGGAAGAAGCATAGGCTAAGGGTGGCCAGTCTCTATATGGCACCAGCTCCACTGTATCCTCCTGCTTCAGGGATCTCTCCTTTATACCATGCTGTAGCAGATGTCAGCTGCCATGGGCTTTGTCTTGGAGGCACAGAATCCACTAAAAGGATCCTGTTAAGAGTCCTGGCACTGCCAGATTCTCCCTCTTCTCCTTCCACAGTACAGCATTGGCAATTGCTACATATGCAGTCTGGTACAGTCTAAACAATATACCAGCTGTCCCAGACAGGCTGATAAGATGTGATCTGTGCCATCTGATAAGCCTTATTATGACAACCCTGGGACTGATCCAGTGAGGCTCATAGCTGACCATGATAAATCTAAAACACTTAGGCATCTGAGTTCCCTCCCCCCGACTAGGAATCCAGGTGGCTGGATGTTCAAGTTCAAGTTTATTTTATCAGGATAAGACTCCATTGAGCAAGCTCATTTTCAAGGAGATCCTGGGACCTGTAGTAGACATAAGTACCTACACCTCTGCTTGTATGGGCCTAGAACCTAAAATATGTTCTATCTCACTTTGGGCTGTTAGGACTGCCCCTTATACAGTGGGGCACCTCCCACCACCTTCTTGTTACCTACTGTTACAGAATCCAAGAGTGGAGATGCAATGGGCTATGGCAGTATTTACCCATACATTACAGAGTGCAAAAACGAAAAACAGCATGCTCAGGAAACCCAAAGCTGGTGCCTATACTAAATCACCACACTGAATCTCATAAAAAAATAACAAAAAGAGGCACTCGAGAAGCCAGGTTAAACATTGGTTTGAATGTTTTATTGTGGATCCATGTGGACGCTAATTGTCTACCCTAGCACTTCAACCAACAGGTTTTTGTCAGGGGGCATCACCCTGACAAAGACCTGTTGGTCGAAGCACTGCAGCAGACAGTCAACGTCCACATGGAGCCACAATAAAATATTCAAGTTGATGTTTATCCTGGCTTCTTTAGTGCCTCTTTTTGTTATTTCCATGCATTACAATGGCCTGCATATAACAAATTGCCAGGCCCTCTGGTAGACCTCTTTGGCAAGTAGGCCATACCTTTGTTTCCTCTCACTGAGCTGGATCAGCCTTTCATCTCCTCAGTGTATGCAGTTTTTTCAGTGTCCATTCCAGGCCACAGTGCCACTAGCAGCGGCACTGTATGAAGTCACTCTTGCCTACAGGGCAGATGATTTTTCAACTTTTGCCCCACCAAGCAAATGGGCCCGTGAGCTGCCATGTAAGCAGACCTTCGGAGGCCTACACACATATGGGCTACCTCTACTGTCTGCCTACTCTCCTCACCCACAGGGTTTTTTTCTACATCACCTTCATTTGAGAACATAAGGAGTTCCGGACAGTTTCTCACTATGATCTCCTTCCCTTGCTGTAATCAGGGGAATGGGTATGCTCCCAGTATATAAAAGATGCCTACCAACCTATCAATGTCAGAAGAGTATTGCCAGTTCAGGGTTACCTCTTGGCTTCTTTGCCATGCCTTAGGCCTTTATCCAGTGCTTGATAGTCATATCTACAGCTCTTTGCACAGAAGGCATGTCTGTCTCGTCACACCTGGATGACTGGCTCTTAAACACCCTCTCCAGGGAACACTTGATGTTAACCTTAGCTCAAACCAGGCAGAGTTTCACTATCTTCTGGGTGATGGTCCACATCTCACAGTCTGTCCTACCACCTAGTCACAGCCTGTGCCAAATAGGAACAGGTGCAGGCAAGGCCCAGGGCCCTCATTTCTGCCTATTGACAGGGCTGAATGACTGATTACACAAACAAAAGTGGTATACTGCAGCCCTTGGGTCCCAGCAGGGTCTTTTCTATGCTTTCTGGGTCTCATGGAAGTAGCCAAGTAGCCATTACCACTGGCCAGATTGCGTATGTGGGTACCACTGTGGACTTTAAGCATCCACTGGAACCCCTTGGCTCAAATAATGCTAATCTCACCTCCCATGCGCAACGCACTGACATGGTGGATGGAGCTCAGCAATCTGCTAATGGGTGCCTCACTCCTCATTTCTACTGCAAATCAGATTCTCATTAAGGATGCCTTGGGATCTGGAAGGGGAGTCCACCTGGAGCCTTTCCAGACACATGATACATGAACCCAGGTAGAATACCATTTGCACATAAATGTCCGAGACATAAAAGTAGTCTTATTCAGCCTCCATGCATCTCAGGAGCACTTGCCTCCAGGTCCTTTGTTAGTACAGATGACCAGCATCATTGTGATGCCTTACATCAACAACTGAAGGGGGTCTCCTTTGTACCCACTGTACAAAACAACAATGAGACATTGGTATTGGGCTCTGGACCATGGTCTGCTAATATCAGCCCTGCCTGTTCCAGGCATCTAACATGTTTTGGAGGACAGGCTGAGCAGGTCACTGTCCAGTGTGCATGAGTAAAAACTGCTGACCTAGGTGGTGATGACCTCTTCATAAGATGGGTTCCCCCAGACTTGTACTTTCCAGGACCTGGAGTTTTCTGGCGAGACTTGCTGTCTCTTTCCTGGAAGGGAGGTGCTTATTGTTCCTCTATGGTCTCAGCAGATACGATATCCCCTGCTGCAGCAGCTGGCAGTAGAACTCCCAATACCTCTGCCTCTGTGCAAAGGTCTGTTGTTAGAGGTGTGGGATCCCTGATTTATTTGGACCTTAAGTTCATACATCTGCCCATATGGCACCTGAAGAAATAGACATAACTCATTTTGGGGTATCATTTAAAGTGGCTGAGGCTCCTGGTGGCTGCCAGAGAACCTTCCACTAGATATACCTCCTCTGTGGATGTGGACCCCGTTTTCTTTGTGGACCACTTCACATAACTTGGACCTACAGTATTTACCTGTTCAGTCAATGCAGTGCTGTGCTACTTACTATACTTAGACTCTGGTCTGCAGTATCCGCCACTTAAAGTGCACCTGGCTGCTATATCAACCTTTCCCATACTTGTGGCTGATGGTGCGGTTGCCCAATTAGAGGTAATCTGTATGTTATTGAGATTTATTCAATTCAATTCAATTCAATTATATTTATAGAGCGCCTTTCAAAATCAAGGCATTGTACAAACATTAAAATTAATAAAATCCAAACATTTAAAAGTCATTTAAAAGTCAGCCAAAAACTAACAAGAGTATGCTAATTCAAACAAATATGTTTTTAAGGCGACCTTGAATATATCAACGGTTGGGCATTCTCTCAACCAGCGAGGTAGAGAATTCCACAGGGTTGGTGCCGAAAAAGCAAAGGCACGAGATCCTGATGACTTCAATCGAACCCTAGGAATCTCCAGCAATCCCTCGTTGGCGGGACGGAGGGGGCAGTAGGGAATCAGGAGATCTTTCAGGTAACCGAGTCCCTGATCATGTAGAGCTTTAAAGGTTAGTAAACCAACCTTAAAGGTGATCCGCCACCATACAGGCAGCCAGTGCAGTTCACAGAGCACAGGCATAATGTGACTGGTTCTCGAAGTCCCAGTCAAAAGCCTGGCTGCCGCGTTCTGCACTAGCTGAAGGCGGTGGATATCAACCCCAGGTAGCCCTAGGTAGAGGGAAATGCAGTAGTCGAGACGAGTAGTGACAAAGGCATGGACCAGTGTTGGAAGGTCACCCGGGGGAATCAGATGTTTCACCCGGGCGATATTCTTCAGATGGTAAAAAGAGGATTTGACAACAGCTGACACCTGAGATTTCAGGGTCAGACCATCATCAAAAATAACGCCCAGATTTTGCACCTGTTCAGAGGTAGAGAGCGGTACACCACCAAGTAGTAAACCTGGATCCACCTGGATCCACCACCAATACCTCAGTCTTGTCCAGATTGAGTCTCAACCAGCTCAAACTCATCCAAAGTCTGATCTCATCGAGGCAGTTGTTAAGTACAGAGAGTGCATCGCCCTGACTGGGGAGAAAGGACAGATACAGCTGAGTATCATCTGCATAGCAGTGAAAACCCAGACTGTATCGCCTGATGATTTCTCCCAATGGCAGCATGTACACTGCAAACAACATGGGAGCTAAAATGGACCCCTGTGGTACCCCACAAGACAGGGAGTTAGCGCCAGAGGAATAAATTCCAGTGACAACTCTCTGAAATCTGCCTGTGAGGTAAGAACAAAACCATTCGGGGGACTGTACCAGACAGCCCACAGAAGACCCGCAAGCGCTCCAATAGCACTCGATGTTCTACAGTGTCAAATGCAGCAGATAGATCGAGAAGGACCAGAATGGTACATGCCTTTCGATCTCTGGCCATAAGGAGGTCGCTCAATACCTGGACAAGGACAGTCTCTGTACTATGCCTTTTCCTGAAACCGGACTGGAGAGTATCATAGACATTGTGAGATATAAGGTGATCATCCCAATTGCAACGCAACTGCCTTTTCAATAACCTTACCAACAAATGGCAGGTTAGAGATAGGACGGTAGTTAGCTAGACAATCTGGATCCAAGGAGGATTTTTTAAGGAGTGGTGAACTACACGCCTCCTTAAGGGGTCAGAAAAAAACCCTCTCAAAGACTTCCAGACAATGTCTGCAAGGATTGGGTAGATGGCTTCTACACAACTTACTAAGAGTGGTGTAGGACCCGGATCCAAACTACAACTAGTTGGTCGCATTGTTTGGATGATCTTCACAATGTCCCCAAATTCCGGCTGGTGAAAGTCTAACCAGACAGACCTAGGACAGGCCACTTCTAGTCGACCACCGTAATCCCCCATAGGAGAGGTCGGGCTGATGCCGGATCTGATGTCGGCAACCTTATCCGAAAAAAAATGAGCAAACTCCTCGCATCTTAGCTGGGAAAATGCTTCTCTGGGTTGAAGACAGACTGGATTGCACAGTCTGTCCACAGTCTGGAAAAGCTGAGCTACATAGATACATAGATACATAGATACATAGACAATGTCGGCAGATAAGGGCCTATGGCCCACCTAGTCTGCCCATTTGAGCTTGTAAGTTCAGTTTGTTTTCCTAGAAGTCTGTTTCCCCTTACCCCTGCCCTCTAGAATTCCTTTATGTCTATCCCATGCATTCTTAAATCCCGTGATTGTTTCAGCCCCCACCACTTCCTCTGGCAGGGTGTTCCACTTGTCCACCACCCGTTCTGTGAAGAGCTGGTCAATTTTGTGCAGCAGAAATCTCTCTGAACAGGAATTCTGCCTTCTTACGAGTGATTTCTGATTGATAGCTGTCATAATGTGCCATCAATCTAAGCCTGTCGGCATCAAGGCCCGATTTCCGCCAGACTCTCTCCAGCCTTCAGCCAACTCGGCTTAATTCCTTCAAGGAGCCATCAAACCACGGGCTCCTTGGGAGGAGGGTGAGAGGCCGAACACTAACAGGAGCAATTTTGTCCAGAGCATCTCCTACAGCCTTCTTATAGGCTAATACAAGATCATCTGGACTCATGCATTCACCCAACAAGCTCGATAGATCCAGTACCGCCATTAGGTCATTGGGGTTAACACCCCTTAAAGGACGGTATTGAACCATCTCCGTAGGGGCAGACCTATTAGAGGGGGCCCTGAAGCTGAACCTTATGGTGTAATGGTCAGACCAACTGACTGGTTCCACCCCCAAATCAGTGATCTCCATACCCATGAGAAAGATCAGATCCAATGAATGACCCCTGTATGGGTAGGAGGTAACAACCTGTGTCAGGCCCAGCATGTTCATCAGCTGGAGGAGATTTTGACCAAAGTGAGAGAGTTCATCGTCGACCCAGGCATTGAAGTCGCCCAGAAGTATCAGTCTGGGAAACCTCAGCACCAGGTCGACTATGAAGTCTGCTATCTCCTGCAGGAATACTCCACCGTCACCTGGTGGACGGTAGACGAGGAGAATCCCGCAGCCTGCACCCTCTCCCAGGATGTATTCAAAGGAACTGGTATTTCCCCATGGCACATCCACAAGGCCCAGCTCAGATTTAAACATAATGGCCACACCCCCGGCCCTACAATCCAGCCTTGGACGGTGTATCACCGACATACAACTTCCCAATAGATCTTCAGTCCAGGCTTATGATCTGAGTTTTGTTTTGGAGAAACTGACTTTGGCTCCTTTTTGAGCCAGATGCAAATTGTGGCTTACGCTTCCTTTCTTGGCCAGTGTTATTTTTAGTTACCAACACTCCTGCTCAAAGAATTTCAGAGCTGCAGGCCCTCATGTGTGGGCTTCCTTATTTGATTTTCCACCAGGTCAGAGTGTCTTTACATTAAGTTCTTACAGAAGGTGGTAGCTGAGTTCATCTTAAGTCACACCATCCACCTTCCAGTGCATTCTCTTGAGCATGTCTATACCAGGGGAAGCATATCTACATACATTAGGTGTGATTAAAAATTCTCTGATACTATACGCACCGCACCAAGGACTGCAGAATGTCCTCTTAGTTCATATTTTGTTTGCCTCTGTGAAAGAGGGCACTTCCATTTCTAGACAGTGCTTGTTCAAATGGCTAGCACCTTATATTACCTATAGGAGGTATGGTAAGGAACTTCCTGGTGTGGTTAGTGGTCACTCTACAAAGGGGTATGGCCACCACTGTTTTCACTTGTATCCATTGCAGAGATTTATGCAACTTCCACATGGCGTCTGTCTACACCTTCACTAAACATTACAGTTTGGACATTGTTTTTATTACCTGAGCTGGGTTTGGCCTCGCTAGCTTTAAAAGTCTCTTCTTTTGGCATCTGTCTGTGTTCCATCCACCCAGTTAGTTTTTAGTACTGCTTGGAACTCATTCCAAAGGTGTGGCCTGATGAAATCTATATCCTCAAAGAAGATAAAATAGATCTGTACTTACCGTAACAGTAGACCTTTGAGAGAATCTCTTTAATCAAGCCATACCACCCCACCCTCCTTCCCCTTTAGGGTTCATGATACTACTTTTCCTACAGTGATGCATCTCTTATTGTCTTTCCAGCCCTCCATCCGCCTTGTATACAGACTGCTGGTTTCTCCCAAGTTCCCTACAGGCAGGTCCTCCAAGCATGATATCCAGTGAGGAACTGAGGAGAGGAGGGACTGCCCACATTTATGTAGATGCCAATGTATGACGTCACCATGGTCTGCCCCTGGCTGACTGTTTGCAAAAGTTTCTGTGAGGCTCTCATGCTGATGCATGTTCCAAAGTTGAGGCCTGATGAAACAGATTATCTCGAAGATCTACTGTTATGATAAGTATGTAACAATTTTTTTTTTTATGAGTCCTGTTTTTAAATGTGGGGTTGCCAGTCCACTAGCCACTCTGAAGAAGATATCACTCTGACATCAAAACATGAGGGTAGCCGGCCCAGTGGTGCTGAGGGTTGAGGTGCTGGATGTCATACCTCACACCACACCGGTGACCCGGGTTCAGGAATGAGCCCGGGCTGTCGGGGGTCAGCAGCGGAGGGAAGGGACTGAGCATCCGGAGGACTGCTCTCCCTTCCCAGGGAGGGATCCAGGGATAGCGCTGCTCTTGGGCAGTCTCTAACAACGGTTGGGGGCAGTGCAGAAAGAAGCGGTGCTGACAGATTATGTGGGGTCTGAACTGCGGCAGACGTCAGTACGTTATGCCACTTGACGTCATTGCACGTCCGAGTTCGGCAGGGGGAAATAAGCACACAGAAAAATCCCCCGCAGACCAGGGAGGCGACGAGGGCTCCAGTGGCCGGTCCTCACGTCCACAATGCTGGGCCATCTCTCCGATAGCACGGCTGACCCCCACCACCACTGAATGGACCCTCTAATCCCAGAAAGGCCGCCAGGTAGGAGAGGTGGGCCCTTCCCGGGGGGGTGATCCGGAGGGCTAGAATGTCTGAGTGAGGTGGGGGCTAGACGGGAGAAGCTTCAGGTGTGGAGTAGAGGAGCTGAGCCGAGAGGGCACCTCTGAGTGATGCCCTGGCTGGCGGGTGCCAGAAAAATACTTGACAAAAAACAAAACACATGAGGGTGTGGCCTATGTGTGTTGTGAGGTAATAGACAGTCTCAGTAGTACGTTAGAGCCATCACAGTTCATGCCACTTAGCAATATATACATTTAATTGATGGCTTTTTGTGCATTTATTGAATACACTACCTGTTGTGAGCCACCAAGCAATGAAGCCTCTGTATGCTGCAGCACTTAGATGTGGTGAGCAAGATGGGTTATGGTATGCCAGTTGAATTTTAAAAAGAATAAAAGTATTTGAGCATTTCATTGGAATGGCTGCTACACTGCTTACTGATTGTGCTGACCTAATTTGACTGCCACCTTGCAGTCTGTGTTTTCCTTAATTGTCAAGCCCTGCATATGTGCACCAACAACATTGCATCTTGAGCTGCTGCTGGTGTGTTATACTTGAAGTCGATGAACTGTGTCTTGCATGACCTCCCCCTTAGCAAAGCTGTACTGCCTTTTATCATGTAGGTCATTAACTTCAAAGAATATCACTGTCTGATCTTTGATGATAGACTCCAGAAACTTCCCCATAATAGAAATCAGACATACTGGCTTGTAGTTCCATGGCTCCCCCTTGTCCCCTCCCTTGTGAAGAGGAACTACATCTGCCGCTCTCTGGTCTTCTAAGACCACACCTGTTGCCAGAAAGCAGTTAAGCAGATCTACTAATGGGTCCACCAGTGCCCCCCACACACATTTCTTTCAGTACCCTAGGGTGGAGTCCATACAGCCTCTGTTCCTTGTTAACTTTCAATCCCCTCAATGCTGAGGGAATCTCTTCTGGAACATGCCACGAACATCAGGACATGGCTCAAGGAGCTCATGGGGCTCACCCAGGAATACCTAGAAACACACAAAAGGGATGCAACATCTGGTATCACCATGGAGACAAAGCATGGAAGTATGAGGTCAGACAATTCATGATTGTGCTCTTTCTGGTCAGAAAAAAATTAACTGCAGCCAGCTTGGGCAAGTCCATAATCTATGGTAAGGAAGGCAAATGAAATAAATTTTGTGGTAGAGTTACTCAAAAGGAACAGGAGCAGAGAGTATACTGTATGGTTATAATGCATCCCTACCATGACAGGAAATGGTTCTAGCAGTATTTAGCTATGGAGAACAAGATGGATCCACTAGTAGATTGTCTTGGTGAGGTTTGGGGAGGATCCTCTCTGCATACTATGAACCTATGTCAGCAGCTGATTCGCACAGAAGCAGCAGGAAGGTGTAGTGGGGGGAAGGGGGTTGCAGTCCTCTTAAGAAATGTGCACGAAGAAACCAGGGTGAACTCTATTGAGTAGTCACCATGTGGACATGGGGACACAGATTCCACTGAGGCAGCCAGCCTACAGGTTCCCTAAGGACATGAAACAAACAGGTGATGGGGTCCTGCAAAAAGGGAAAAAAGAAAAGGGGTGTCACCGCAGGATGCCTGAAACCAACAGGTTAAGGCCTGGATGCTAGGGGAGAAAAATACAAAACAAGATTGGCTGTCCAGGTAGGATGCCTGACAACCTGAACAAGAATCTGGTAACTAAAAAAGAACGAAAATAAGCATTTGTCAATGCCGAATGTTTGCTTGCTGGCATTGGCATTAGTAGTGTAGAAGTTGCAGAGCTGCATAATAGAAATGGCAGTGAAGTATTGAACTGAAGCCAACCCCACCACCACCCTGCAGAGAGTGACAGGCATTGGGGGTGTGCCTTTGGGTCGTCAGGCATAACGGCCACGCCATTTCACCACACCCCAACCTGCAGACACTGACAAGTGTCACGGTGTTCCTTGGGGTCTTTGGCCCTTATGCGCACCCCATTTCATTAGGAAATATGGTGAGATGGGTGCGATATAGGAGAATGGGGTGAAGTTTGGGGCCGAAGAGTCCAAGGCATACCTTGATGCCTCTCACTGACTGCAGGGTGTGGAATGGTATGAGCATCACAGGCAAGAATCCCAAGTCACACCCCTGATGCCTGTCATTTTCTACAGGGTTTGGCGTTATAGTTGGAAACCCTAATACCTCAGGCATTCGTTGGTATTTTCACTCCAAATCTTCAACATGTTTGTTTTGTGACCCCACCTCATGAACAGGGGGAATATCAGTTTGGTAGCCGAAAGCTGCTTATGCACAGTGACTACGGCATTTAGCACTGCAGGTGCAAAAACATTCCGAACAGGATGTAAAAAATGACAGCTGTACTGTTCATAGGGAGTTGTAAAAAATGGCAATGTTGCAAATCTGCAGTAAAAATATTAAAAAAAAATGGTGAAGTCACGAGCGTACATAGAAACTGTGCAACGCACACCCGTAATATAATTAGGTTGGGGATTTTTTACAGCAGAATGTCAACTCAGGCATTTTGGTGCCTCCGATCATGAACAGTGTCACTGTGTTTTTCTTTATCTGTGCCGAACAATGATTTCCCACAGTGACCACGCATCTCTGCGCTGAAACTGTGAAAACACACTTCAGCCATGTTGTGAAAAATGACAGCTGTACTGTTCATAAGGAAGTGTGGAAAAATGTCACTGGTGAAAATCTGGACTGAAAATATTACAAAGTCATGAAGCCATTCCTATTACGCAGCTCTGTAACTTCTACACTACCACTGCCAATGCCAGCAAGCAAACATTCGGCATTGACAAATGCTTGTCTTAATCTGTCCCAAACATTGCTTTCACACACCAACTGCACTATTGTGCGGAAACACATATGGGGCAACGTGAAAAATGGCAGCTTTACTGTTCATAAGGAAGTGTAATAAAATGGCAATGTGGAAAATCTGGAGTGAAAATATAGAAAATTCACAAACTTACGAGAGTGAACTGTGCAACGCACGCTCGTAAAACAGTCATTTTTAGGAATTATTTCACTAAATTTTCAACATAGCCATTTTAATACCTCTGCTCATGAACAGTGTCACTGTGATTTTCTTAATGTATCCCATACATTGATTTCTCACACTGACTGCGCTACTGTGTGCTACATGGGCGGAAACATGTTTTGGGCAAGATGTGAAAAATGACAGCTGTACTGCTCATAAGGAAGTGTAATAAAATGGCAATGTTGAGAAATCTGGAGTGAAAATATTGAAAATTCATAAACTTCGAGCATGCGTAGAACTTATAGCAGCGATACTTTCATAAAACAGTCATTTTTAGAATTTTTCACTAAACTTTCAACATAGCCATTTTAAGACTCTGCTCATTAACAGTGTCACTGTGATTTTCTTAATGTGTCCCATACATTGATTTAGCACACCAACTGCTGTTATTAAGCTACCATGGGCGGAAACACGTTTTGGGCAAGATGTGAAAAATGACAGCTGTACTGCTCATAAGGAGGTGTGGTAAAATGGCAATGTGAGAAATCTGGAGTGAAAATATTGAAAAGGTGTGACTTACAGTAAGTTAGGAACTGCACAATGCAAGCACCAAATAAAACAGTCATTTTAGGCATTTCCTCAGTTCGCGGTCAGCTTTGAGGAGTGCAGGACGTGTTCCTGGTCCACCGAAGATCAGTGTGCGAGTCTGGAGGTAAGTATGGGGCAAAGGGGGTGGGGGGGGGGGTGCGCAGTGGGGGTGCGGGTGGGGCAGAGACAGCGAGGACCGTTTTTCAGTTTCAGGTTTGTTTTTAAATGACAACCGCGGAATATTTGCCATGCTGAGGTGGACTCAGCGTGGCACAAGCACTGGTGGGGGGCGTGGAGCCGACAGAGTTGGGCACCCCGTCAGTGATAGCATCTGCTGCCAGCTGGGGTGGGCTCCCAGCATGGCACTCTGTACTTCTTGGGGGGACCAGTGGAGCTGGCAGAGATTGGGCACCCCATCAGCTACTCTGATGTGTATGCGCTGGGGTGAGCACCCAGCGTGGTGTATGGAACTCTGTTTTGGGGGCTTAGCACAGCCGACGGGGATTGGGCACCCCGGCTACAGTGTGATTGGGGTGGCGACAAGCAGTATCGTGTGTGTGTGTGTGTGTGTGTGTGTGTGTGTGTGTGTGTGTGTGTAGGGGGAGCACGCATGGGCAGGCGATATCTTATCGCTGCTCACTGAAGCGTAGCTCCCCCTTTCAACTGTACTCCACTGCATTTTGGACTGCTGTCATAGACAGCTCCAGCAGGCATTGGAGAACTGCGGCTGCGCCTACAAACACTCTGACTGAATTGGAAGAGGGCTGCCACACCTCCGAAAACTCGGATGATGGCACTATGTTTCTTGCACATGCGTGCAAGCAAACATAAAAATGAGCCAAAACTCAAATGAAGTGAATCCTAGCAGGCAATAACTGACCACAAACATGAAAAGAAACAGAAACATAGAATTTGACAGCAGATAAGGATCTCTTGACTCATCCAGTCTGCCCATTCTATGTACCTGCACTATAAGCCCAGACTGTGCCCATCTACAGCTCTTTCTCTCTCCATCCTTCCTTTGGGTGCACCAAAAACACGAGCTATCATATTTTTTTTTTGGGGGGGAGTGTGGCACCTGACAAATTCCACTCCTAGACTGCATATGTAACCCCTAGGTGGCACTATCCTGAGGGCTACTACCCCTGCCTGCTTGTCTAGTAGCAAGTTAAGGGGCCTGGGTAATGATACGGGTGCCTCAACCTGGAGGTCGTAGTTGTTAGTGGTCAAGCTAACCTGAGCACAGCCCTCCTGGACACTGTAAATGCCCTCTTTCCCTTCTAGTGGCCTGAACAATATACAGTAATTACTTTCACAATGACCCTTATTCACCAGGCAATTACCCATACTGTTTGCACTTACCACCAGGGCTGGTTCCTCTAGCTTGACCCTGGGGACTCCCTGTAAAACAAGGTTAAGCACAGCAAATAATAATAGTACAATACTCTTGGCACAAACTGGAACCACAGTCAGGTTAAATGCAAACAAAGTTAAATCTGATTTATTCAGGGGACTTGAACAAGGGAGGGGTGTAATCAAGTTGATTTGCTTAAAAGTTATATTAGACAGTTATGCATGCAGTTCAGAGTCCCTACACAGTTACACAGTCTGGGTACCCAGGTAGGAAAATGGTGGGCTAGCCAGGAACGATGCAGCTGGTTGGGGCCCTGTGATGGAAGAAAGCAACATGCACAACACACACTATTTGTCATCCGGAGCCGGAGGGCTCAGCTTGTGAAAGAAAAGGCAACAAGACAATCCGATGACAACACTTTTAGATTTAGCTGTTATTTCAGGGAGCTACCCGGATGTTTACTCACGATACCCAATACTGGACACAGGCATGACAGAATCGAGATTGCAGGCTGTTGAGCTGGGGTGCCCAGAGAAGCAGGGCCCACACGAATCACCAAGGTGTTGTTCCTGTTCAAGGCATTGAGCAGGGGGCTGATCTCCAGGCCGGTCTCTCATCGAAGAATTTCTCTGCGTAGCAGGTATTCTGACGGACCAGTGTAGAAGGGCCCAGGCAAACAGAAATGGATATGGATTCAGCCCATGGAGCTGGATACAGCCTCCAGCAAGCAAAACGCAGTTCAGACACACAGTGGGGAACCAAATCATGACCCACTATAAGCACACAGCACATTCACATGTAAAGAAATTCCACTGTACCAGGCAGATGGCTCACAATTACAGAGTCTCTGCACAGCCCGGGAGTTCAGAGGTAGCTGGAAGTCCTGACAGGCCGATCGCATTCAGCAAATCTTCGGTCTTCTTCAGGTTAAAGCCTGGTCATAATTCAGTGGCTTAATTCGCTCTCCAAGTTCGGATTCAGTCTGGAAAAAGCACAAGTTCCCTCTCAGGATCAGGAAGGCATGCAGGCCAAACTCAGGCCTTTCCACAGTTCTCCCGTGCAAATCCACTATGGATTGCTGCTTGAACTATCTTGAGCTGTTACTTCTTCACTTCCCAACTCAGATCTAACTCAAACTGCAAGCAGTGTGGGACTTTCCCCAAGATCCAAAAGATTTGGTTGACTGATCTGTCTGTCATTCACAACAAGGGCTCCTCCTCCAGGTTATTTTAGGTGCCAAAAGCCCAAAACTACAATTCCTAGAAGTTGTGGCCCCACAAAGCCCCTGCAGGTAAGCTCCATTTTAGAGTCCCAAATGTACTGATTGGCCCATTCTGCAGTCCAGGACCAAGATGATAGAAACAAATAGTACTGTCCATGCTGCAATGAAGGCAGGTTAGAACAAACTGCAATATTATTACTACTCTAACAAATGATCAGCAAATAAGTAATCTTCTAACAGAACTCCCTCTCAGAATAATTATGACTGCAATCCAGTCAGCTCTTAAAGAGACAGTACACAGAGGCTATACAGGCACTGTCTGGCAATCACATTTAAACTGCTAGAACGCTAGACACCACCCTGGCAGTGAGAATTTAGGCAAGCTCAAGGAAGACTTTTCCGGAACCCCCATTTGTAGGGGGGGTTACACCCTTCCCTGCCTGAAGAAAACTTGGTGTCTGCGTCACGTCTGTGCCATCACAATATCAAAAATGCAATATAAACAAGACATATATATCTTTAGATTGTTACATCACTATACCTTTCAATATACTTTGCATTACTACATCCATGCTGATTCTACTATGATTAACACATTAGTAAATTCGTAATACTGCTTCAGGTAATAACTTCTTGCACATCGAACAATGTAAGGGGGGCCCTTCCCTATCAGCTAACTTGGGACCAGATGGAGCAGGGGCACCATGGTGAGAGGGAAAAACAAGTAACCTGGAATTGGCCATCAAGCTCAATTTGGGCAGTGAGCTAGGTGAGACGTAAACCCCTTTGTGAACCACATTGAGAGGCAAATCCACTGGCCTCCCAGGGGAATCATAACTAAAGCATAGTACTGACTTGACAGCTCGGCCAGTCTTTCTGAGGGGAGCAGCCACAGTCTCTGTACTTTCAACACTAACTTTGGAGCTTTCGTCACTTGTGTGGGGTACCTTTGCATGGATGGGAATGTCCAAACTGGGAGCACTGTCAGCTCCTCACTCTGTAAGCTCTGGTTCCACAACACTTTATTTATTTTTTATTTATTTATTTAGGTCTAGGATTACAAATACCTTTGAGCCAAGGCTCTTTTACAAAGGTTCCACATCATGAGTTACAGCAAGACAGAACATAACAGGCAAAAGCATATATGGAAGTACATACAAATAGCATTAGAGGTACATAGCTGGATGCACCTATATAAAAAGAAAAAAGGGGTGGGGAGGAGGAAAGGGGGAAGGCAGCAAGTGAATAAGGTGGGGCAAAGGGAAATGGTAGAGGTAATTTGGGTAAGGGGGTCTGGAGGGATGAGTAGAGGGGATGGTGGGGGGAGAAGGAGGGGATGCAGCCTGGAGGCTTTGTCAGAGAACAAGAGAAGTGCAAGAGTTGGGCAGGGTGGTGGCAGAAAGTGCTAAGAGGCTGTGGCCCTCATAGATGTAACAGACAAGGGGAGCCTCAGAAGTAAGGGATCCGTTCGTAATCCGGGAGTCCAGACTGTGGTGTTCCATTGTTAGACATTGCAGCCACAGGTGCTGGAGGCAGTGAGTGAGTGGCGGATCCCGGTTTTGAAAGCGCTGAGTGTGGAGGTGGTGGTGATATCACTAGAGAGTTCATTTAGCCAGCTTGTGGCCTGATAGGCAAAAGCTCTTTGACCTTGGGTTGTGCGGCAGTGGGGGATTTGGAACTGCTGCGGTTTGGACCCCCTGGTGCTTCGGCTTCTTTTTTAGGTTGTAGGAGAGTAGCAACACCGGGAGGGGCAAGACCCATCAGAATTTTCTTTGCCACTTTGCTCATTACTATCTTCTGATGAGGGCCCAGCTGGCTCATTTTGAGAAGGTTTAGGCACAATGAGGCTTTGTGACACTGAAATGGGGCTGTCAGCACTCTCATACTGTTCTTCAAGTTCTGGTGTGTCACCAGGGAGACTCAGACCATCAGCCCCTTCTTTGGGTAATTCACACAGTTCCACAAAACACAGAGAGTCCGCAACCTCAGATGTGATGCTTTGCACCTCACTTTCAGGGAGCATTGGATCTAAGGGCAAAGCTGGGGAGTTAGGCAGTCCAGAAGGCCCAGCTTCATCACCACAATTCTTCATAGGATTTCCATGAAACAACTGACTCAGTTCATAGGAGGGATAATAGGCATTACCATAGTCACTTTCATCAGAGGTGGACTGACAGCCACTATCATTCTGGGCCTGCTGCGGGGGAAATCTTAAATCTGTAACTACTGGGGTAGGTTGACTCTGTCTCTTTTTTGCAGCAGCATGAGTCACCAGCCCAGGGGAGGCAATGTCTGCTGGCTCAGCCTCAGTAATAACTTGGCTGATAGGCAGCAAGTGGTTACGGCGCACGGTCTTGACAGCTTTGGAGTTATTTTCTGGGTGTACCTTGTATATTGGTAGATCATCCAACTTTCCAGCTACTACATGAGGAAGATGGTGCCACCTATCAGCAATTTTGTGCTTGCTATATAGTCCCAAATTGCGTAACAACACACGGTCTCAGGGTCGTAGCTCTTGAGCCATTACTTTTCTTGTCATTCCTCTCTTTGTTGGCAAGATTTCTTTTAGCGGTCCTTGTTTGGGCCAGTTGATATGCATGGTTCAATTGAGCTTTCAGTTTCTGTACATACTGCAAGTAGTTTTCAGCTCGGACACCATCTGGAGAAGCCCCAAAACAGACATCAACTGACAGGTGGGCCTCCCTCCCAAACATGAGGCAGTAGGGGGAGAATGCAGTAGCGTCATTTTTCTTGCAATTGTATGCATGTACCAAGGTGCTAATCTGTTGGCTCCACTTATGCTTGTCTTTTGGGTGAAGGGTGCCCAGCATGTCTAGAAGGGTGCGGTTAAAATGTTCTCGTTGAGGGTTCCCCTGCAGGTGATAAGGGGTGGTTCTTGACTTCCGCACCCCCACAGAGAGAGCATTTCTTCTTTGATTAGCCTACTTTCAAAGTCTCTGCCTTGGTTAGAGTGGATCCGATGGGGGGCACCATAATGGACAAAGAATTTTTCCACTAGCACCTTGACCATGGTAGAGGCTTTTTGATCTTTAGTTGAAAAAGCTTGTGCATACCGTGTGAAATGATCCGTAACCACTAACACATTGCCAATATTCCGTTGATCAGGTTCTAAACACAAAAAAACTATGCAGACCAGTTCCATGGGGGCGCTGGTAGTGATATTGACAAGGGGGGCAGCTCACTGAGGCAGGGCTTTTCTTTGGAGACAATGACTACAGGTCTTGACTTGGTGCTCAACATCGGCCCCCATCTTGGGCCAGTAGAATCGAGATTGTACCAGGTCGAGAGTCCTGTCAATACCACAGTGCCCCATGTGATTGTGGAGGGACCTCAGTACCAAGTGTTTAAAGGCCATGGACTGGACCAATTGTTGCTTGTCTACTTGACCACTATGTTCCACTGTCTCTCTGTATAACAACTGATTGAGTAACTTTAACCTGGGGCCTTCTTTAAACAATAGGGTAGTTCGCAAGTCAGGGGAACACAACTTAGACACATCTTTCCCCGCATGCAGGGCATGAAATGCGGGTTGAATCATAGGATCTTGGGATTCAGCCCACTGAATACTGTCATTGTCAAGTTGAGATAGTGTACTAATATCTAGAGCAGAGAAATGGCAATAGGCAGCCAGTATGCAGGTATCAGGAGGGCCCAAGCAATCTACTACACAGTCCACTGTGTCCGCAGACATCTGTTCATCTCTGTCAAACTTTTGCCACAATGTTCAGATGTCAGGTTCAGACAACCTGACCCAATCACTCTTGGAAACTGGCCTTCATGACAGAGGGCATCAGCATCAATATGGTTTAGTCATGGCCTGTATTCAACAGCATAATCATAGGTTGTTAAAGCAGACAGCCATCGGTGCCCAGTGGCATCCAACTTAGCTGAAGTCTGTACATAGGTTAACGGGTTATTGTCGGTCTTCACCAATATCTTTGCCCCATAGAGGTACTCATGAAACTGGTCAACAATGGCCCATTTTAGGGCAAGGAACTCCAGCCTGTGCACAGGATAGTTTCGTTTTTATGGGGTCAAGCTCCTGCTGGCAAAAGTCACTGGTCTCGAACCATCCTCATGGTCTTGATATAGCACAGCTCCTAGGCCCTGCAGACTAGCATCCATATGCAGCACATAGGGCTTGGTAGAGTCAGCATAGGCGAGGATGGGGCATGGGTGAGCTGTATATGACTTCATGGAAGGCTGCTTCACATTCGGGTGTCCAGCAGGGCCCAAAAGGTTCACCTGTGTGGAAGTACATTTTCTCTGGTTCTTTGACAGCCCCTTTCTTGTATTTATGGTTGGTAGGGGGGTAACCCTGGGTGAGATTCAGGAGTGGGTGAATCACCTTGGAATAGTCTTTTATGAACCTGTGGTAGTAGCCACAGAACCCCAGAAAATGTTGAAGTTCTTTCAAGTTATGGGGCTGGGGCCAAGTAGTCAGTGACTCGACCTTACTGGGATTGGTCTCTATCCCTTCTGCAGATACTATGTGCCCCACATACTGTACTTCACAGAGGTTTGAAAAAACTGGCACTTGCCAATGGACAGCTTGAGCTGAAGTCTTCCAATCGGTTTAGGACTTTAAACAGTCTGGTCTCATGCTCCTCTAATGTGAGCCCTAACACAATGACATCATCTAGGTACACTAGGCATTCCAGCAAGTTCATATCTCCCACCGCACGTTCCATCAGTCACTGAAAGGTGGCCAGGGCACCTGAAATCCCTTGTGGCATTCTCAGGAATATGTAGAACCCCAAAGGACAGATGAAGGCTGTTTTCTCATGGTCCTCCATGGCCATCGGAATCTGCTAATAGCCGCTGTGCAGGTCTAATACTGAGAACCATTTGCTCCTATTCAAGCAATCCGGGGCATCTTGTATACGGGGCATGGTGTATTGATCTGGGACGGTCTGCCGGCTCAGGGTTCGATAATCAACACACATCCTCACTGACCCATTCTTCTTATGTACAAGCACAATGGGAGAGGCACATGGGCTCCTTGATTCCTGTATCACTCCAGCAGCGAGCATTTCCTGCAGATGTCTCCTCACATCATCTATGTCCACTGGGGTGAGGCATTGGGATCTCTCTCAAAATGGCCGGTCATTATGCAGGCGTATATGATGATCTGCACCCTGGACACACCCCATGTCCCATTCTTTTAACAAAAATACTTGGTCTGTCTTGGCGAGCTTTTTGCTAATCCTAGCCTTCCATTCAGCTGGCAGTGGGGAATAACCAAAGTCAAATAAGTCTGGGGTCACTCTCTCCTTTTGGCCAGAGTACTTGTTATTAGGTAATACTGCAGTGTCTGCACAGTGTACTGTAGCTAGAGTGCACCCTCTTTTCACCTGGACCTCCCGATCTGACACATTTCGAATCTGGACCATCACTCATCGTGCATAGGCATGGGCACGGGCAGGCAAATTGCTTGGGTTTAACCAATAATCCTTCTGGCAACTTTCCATCACCTGGTGCAGCCAACATTAATATTTTGTTCTTTATGTTTCTTTTTAGGTGGACTTCTCCATGGATTGTGCACTGGGCATTGGGGGTCAATACCAAGGAGTCAGGTTCCTTTTTCCACACTATCCCCACTGGCTCATCTGGGTCCTCTTCATTGGGTTTCTTTTGTAAGTCATACAGCTTTTTTACTAAGGCTGGAATTCTTAGGGCCCATCCACTCAGTTGCCCTTGTTTCTCATGGCAGAGCTGTGCTAGATTCCCAAACAAGTGGGCAGCTGTTCCAATTAACAGGGGAACCCCATCATATAGTCCAGTGGGGAGACACACTAGGACCAGTGTCTCTACTTGGTCCTCTACACCGGTTACAGTTGCAGGAAAAGACAACCAGAGGCAGATACATCCTATGTAGGGATAAGACTTGTCGCTCAGGCCCCACATATGTTGGCCTTCCAGGGATTGTAATGGCACATCAGATAAGTGTTTGTCATACCAGTCCTGAAATACATTGGTCACTTGTGACCCACTGTCAAGCACAGCTTGAGTAGGAATACCATTCACAGCCACAGTAGTCTTCATTGAAGGGCCCACTATTTTGGACCAGTCTGGATGGACAACAGCAGGGGCCTGGACAGATGATTTAGCCACAGAGGGGTTTGAGTTAGGATGTCCGAAGCCTTCACTGCGGTCATTTCGTGCACCCCTTGACCACTGACTCATTCTCTGAAGCTCTCCTTGAAGCTGGTTCACCACTTTCTCTAAGTCCTTCTGAGACCGGCATTCCCTCTTCATATGGCCATTCTCTCCACAATCGTGACGAATGACAGGCTCTCGGGGCATCCTTGGGGAGAACATAGCAGGGGATGCTGGAGCATCGATGACAGATTGTGATTTGACTTCTGGTGGTAGTGTACCATGGCTCAAAAGTTCCTTTAGGGTGGCAGTCAATTCCTTGAGCTCAGCCGAGAAGCTACCCTCAGTAGAGGATGCCTGAGGGTGCACCACCACCCCCATAACAGTCACATCCTGACAGGGGCCAGGGTCTCTGTCAGCAGGGGATACCTCAGTGAACGCACATGGTTGTACTTTTCTGACCTCCTTCTGCAACTCCTCCCCCCACCGTTTAGCCCACGGTGGGACACTCATAGTGGTCTCCATTTCAGAAGGGCCTTCCGGTGCCATGATCACTTGGGCTGCACTCACCCCATAATTACAATCTCCCTCTTTACCTTCTACCTCCTGGAGTTCTTTTATCAAGTCACAGTAGTCAGGTGGGTTATCTCTCCTATCCTGGAGCCTTAACTGGATGATCTGCAGTTTAGAATGCTTGGCATGTTGTGGTATGTGCCCCAATCTCACACGGTTCAAATCACTGGCATCTACCCCACCTTTCTGGTAAGCTTTCTGCAGAGCTTTTTCTAGGCAAGTAACATACACAGACAAACTTTCCCCCTTCCATTGTTTGGTACCTTGGAATTTACACATCAAAGTCTCCCCTGACTCAATGCTCCCAAAATTGCCTTCAAGTACAGATAGGTACTTCTGAGCAGATGCATCAGGGTTCGTGGACCTCAAAAAATGTAATGGCTTCAAAGACAGGGCACCTCAAACTTTCTATGATTCTTTTCCACTTCTCAGCCTCCGCATACTGCCACTCGGGTACCAAGGGGGCAACATAGTCGATCCAGGTCTCCCAGTCATCATCCCCCTGTGGGGTGGGGAGGGTGCCCGAGAAGATTCTCAGCCTTTGGTAGGAGCTGTGACTAATGGCAGGTACAGATATAGAGGCCAGGATTGGCATGGGAACAGAAGGTGGGGCAGTAACAGGTGCTGTTGTGGGAGGGGGAGTTGGGGAAGGAACACCCCCAGGTGGCAGGAATAGTTTCTTAAAGCCCTCTATGGTTTCCCTTCCTCCAGCAACAACTTAGCAAATTTCTCCTCAAAAGTCTCAGATAATGGTGGGAGCTCATCCTCCCCAGGGTCTTTACTGTCTTTTGTTATCACTCTCCAGGCAGCTAGGACCCCTTCTGAGGCAATAGTCTGTGGCACTTTAGAGCTGTCCACAAGGTCACTACACTCTGCCAAGTCTATGAAAGTTTGGGCGATCAAATCAGCCTGTCGACCCACCACCACAGGGCTTTTTAAACATTCAGCTTTGGAGAGTGCTCCCTCTACAGTGTCCTTACTGGTACCCAGGGGAATATCCAGTAAAAGCAGAGCATTTTGGGGTCGATCTCCTGCCCAATACACCACCCCACCAACTGGTGTACAGCCATTTCTACTGGGGTAGCCATTAATCTTTAACAATAATTTGTAATTTCTGGCCACTAGAAGACATAAAATCCCAGCAGTGAGCTTCCAAGATGTAACCCCTGGGTGGCGCTATCCTGAGGGCTACTACCCCTGCCTGCTTGGTTAGTAGCAAGTTAAGGGGCCTGGGTAATGAAACGGGTGCCTCCACCCGGAGGTCAGGGTTGTTAGTGGTCAAGCTAACCTGGGCACAGCCCTCCGGGACACTGTAACCCCCTTCTTTCCCTTCTAGTGGCCTGAACAATATACAGTAATTACTTTCACAATAACCCTTATTCACCAGGCAATTACCCACACTGTTTGCACTAACCACCAGGGCTGGTTCCTCTAGCTTGACCCTGGGGACCCCCTGTAAAACAAGGTTAAGCACAGCAAATAACAACAGTACAATACTCTTGGCACAAACTGGAACCACAGTCAGGTTAAATGCAAACAAAGTTAAATCTGATTTATTCAGGGGACTTGAACAATGGAGGGGTTTAATCAGGTTGATTTGCTTAAAAGCTATGTTAATCAGACAGTTATGCATGCAGTTCAGAGTCCCTACACAGTCACTCAGTCTGGGTACCCAGGTAGAAAAACGGTGGGCTGTCCAGGAATGTTGCAGCTGGTTGGGGCCCTGTGATGGAAGAAAGCAACATACACAACACACACTATTTGTAATCCAGAGCCAGAGGGCTCAGTGCATGAAAGAAAAGGCAACAAGACAATCAGATGACAACACTTTTAGATTTAGCTGTTGCTGCAGGGAGCTACCCCTGATGTTTACTCACGATACCCAGTACTGGACACAGGCAGGATGAAATTGAGACTGCAGGCTGTTGAGCTGGAGTGCCTGAAGAAGCAGGGCCCACACAAATCACTGAGGCGTCGTTCCTGTTCAAGGCGATGAGCAGGGGGCTGATCCCCAGGCCTGTCTCTCATTGATTAATTTATCTGTTTAGCAGGTATTCTGGCTGATTCAGTGTAGCAGGGCCCAGGCAAATGGAAATGGATACGGATTCAGTCTGTGGAGCTGGATACAGCCTCCAGCAAGCAAAACACAGTTCAGACACACAGTGGGGAACCTAATCATGACCCACTATAAGCACACAGCACATTCACATGTAAGGAAATTCCACTGTACCAGGCAAATGGCTCTCCGGTCGCAATTACAGAGTCTCTGCACAATCTGGGAGTTCAGAGGTAGCTGGAAGTTCTGACAGGCTGATTGCATTCAGCAAATCTTTGGTCTTCTTCAGGTTAAAGTCTGGTCACAATTCAGTGGCTTAATTCGCTCTCCAAGTTTGGATTCAGTCCGAAAAAAAGCACAAGTTCCCTTTCAGGAACAGCAGGCAAGCATGCAGGCCAAACTCAGTCCTTTCCACAGTTCTCTCGTGCAAATCCACTATGGATTGCTGCTCAAACTATCTCGAACTGTTACTTCTTCACTTCCCAACTCAGATCATCTTACTCAAACTGCAAGCAGGGTGGGACTTTCCCCAAGATCTAAAAGGTTCGGTTGACTGATCTGTCTGTCAGTCACAAAAAGGGCTCCCCCTCCAGGTTATTTTAGGCGCCAAAAGCCTAAAACTACAATTCCTACAAGTTGGGCCCCACCAAGGCAGGCTCCATTTTAGAGTCCCAAATGTACTGATAGGCCCATTCTGCAGTCCAGGACCAAGATGATGGAAACAAACAGAACTGTCCATGCTGCAAAGAAGGCAGGTTAGAACAAACTGCAATATTATTACTACTCTAACAAATGATCAGCAAACAAGTACTTCTTCTAACAGAGCTCCCTCTCAGATTAATTATGACTGCAATCCAAGCAGCTCTTAAAGAGACAGTACACAGAGGTTATACAGGTACTCTCTGGCATTCACATTTAAACCGCTAAACGCAGGACACCAACCTGGCAGTGAGCATTTAGGCAGGCTCAAGGAAGACTTTTCAGGAACCCCCATTTATAGAGGGGTTACACTTATACTGTAGGCAGTTACTGTATATCTGTTATGGAATCAGTTGTTTTCTTTCTTCTCTACTAATATCAAAAGCCACAGGATCACTGTTAGCTAAGCCTTCAACAGGTCATTCATGACTAATGGGAGTGATCGTTCAGAGTTCTTCTTAGACAAAAGACTGGCCAGGTGGCCTTGAAGAGTGGTTAGGCTAGCCATCTTCAGTTTGTATATGAATAGATAGCAAAACATTATTTCTTGGTGAATAGGGTTGCAAAACCATTGTCCTGGGATACGACATGTAGTGCACATACTGCATGTAGGCCATTTTTTCCCTCGAGAACCACACACAGTTGCCTCTTGGATTCTGGGAGTGAAAAGTGGGGAGCCGATTGCATTCTGAGTAACATGGTAATGCTCTTATATCCTGGGAGTCAAAAGTGGGGAAACAATTGCATTTTGAGTAGCAGGGTAATGGTATATATTCTGCAATGCTGGAAGGGAATTTTGATCAGAGAGAGAGAATCCAGACGCTGAGAAGACTGATTCAGAATAGAGCTGTGATTCCAACACTTAAAAGTAGAATTCTGACTAAAGCCCTGGGTGGAATGCTTTTGTGAAGTAACCGAGTGTTGGAAACCTATCCCTATGAAAAACATATGAGGTGAGAATTTCGATTTCATTCAGTTCAAGAAGTATTTTCCTGTTTTCCTTCTTTTGTTTGAAATCTGTTTATTTTAATCGTATCAGTGTGTTTTGTAGTCTCCATTTGTTGTATTTATATATTGTAAATTTGAGTAAATATTAAATATTTTAGGCAGGATTTTCAAACCAGATCTATCAGCCCATATTTTCAAAGCAAACGTCCATCTGCGTGATTGGATCACATTTTAGATGCTCTAGCAGTTTGGACACAAAATGTGGAGACGGTATTACAAAAGATACACTGCTTGTTTTGATGCATGCACCATTATTTTTGATACCAGCACTATTTTTGTGATGCTAGGTGCTGTAAATCATGAAAACTGTTGCAAATCTTCGGACCCTTTGAAAACAGGTCTTCTGAGTTTTGTGACAATCAGGTAGTTGCAGAAACAGGCAGAAAATGAATTTGCATCTACATCTTGCAAATTTCACGTTTTTGTGACTGCAGTCTTTTAAAAGTTATAGGTAATCATTTATTGGTTAATCTACGATCTGCTTCTTATGGGCACATACCAACTCCAAGTATTACTGCATCTTTCTAGAATATCTCCACAGAGTCCCATTCATGAGTCTGAGTCAGAGATGCTTGGACATCATGGCAGCCAGAATGTTTGAGGGCTGGTGGCACAGGTATACCCCCGTGTGCATATCTACTGTGCGTGCCTACTTGTATACAGTGATGCCTGCCCCTAACCACCTCCATTCTTTTTTTCCTCACTGAACCGCATTATTTTCCTTGCTCTCCTTATCAGGACCATTACTACCCAGTTTGCATATAAATAGCAATCTTGCCTAGTTCATCGTGTTTATAATTCATGTGTAAGCCAGCCTTAGTTATTTTTGTGACAGTTTAGTAAAAAAAAAAGGAAAAAAAGTTTTTTCAAAACCCTATCTTTTGACATTGGGCAACAGCAATAGGGAACCTTAACAGGAAAGTTGTTCCAGCAACAAAGTTGCATCTTACCACCACTCGCCTCTGGGGGAGTGTACTGGCTCTGGGCAGCCCTGCACCCAGGAGGAAGAGCTTTCCTCCTAGAGTTGCAAAAAGAATGGTCCTGGCACTGCTCACACTCACCATTGGGTTAACAAGACTGCTCAACAATAACCTCTTCTCACAGAAAACACAAAGAGAAGAAATGGCACCATTCGAGGTTGAGCTCATGCCATTCTATGCTGAGGAATTTGATGCTGGTAGGCCCTGAATCTCCATACAGTATTCATCCCAGTCAACGACACCAGAATTTCTGAGGCCTGCAGGCCTGACTCTTTTTTTTTTTTCAGTCTTTGGTAACCGGGTAGGGCCCACTAGGCACTAATGTCTGTTTTCGGGGGTGACCTGGAAGCACTGGGTGGTTAAGTGACTTGCTCAGAGTCACGCAGTATGTGAGTGGAGGTTGTGAGAATCAAACTCAGGTCTGGTCTGCTGGATGTATCAAGCTCATTCACACCTCGGTCCTCTAGCCCCCTAGGCTATACTGCCAGCCCTCCATTCTTCCATTTTTAAGTTCCTCCCTAACCGCTGACAAACCTTCAGGTGAGCAATTTGGTTGCTGGGCTGCTCTTATGGAGCACTGGATCCAGCGTGCACTAAAGTCGATGGCACCATTGTTGATGCTGGCCCCAGTTTCAGCATCAGCCCAGTTGCTGGAGCCATCACTGATGCTGCCTTCAGTAATGTTGTCTTTGATGGTGTCAAATTTGGTTGTGGTTCCAGGGCCTTCAGCATCACTGCTCGAGGTGTTGCTTACACCAACTCTGGGCTTGGGCCAGGGCTGGAGTCATCCGTGGTGTTAGCACTGTTGTTGATGCCACCTATGGTGTTGGGTCCACTAAAAGTGCTGCAATTGGTTCCGCACTCAGTGCTGCACTCAGCACTAGTGCCACATATGGCACCCAGATCTGCTTTGCTGGCCCAGCACTGATGCCAGTGCTGTCTCCGGCACTGGGTCCTTTGGGTCCATTATTTGTGCTCGTATCTCCAGATCTTATTTTGGATACTGACTCAGATGATGAGGTTCTCCAAGAGCCTGTGGAGCAAGACTCCAGCTCCGGTCAAAGCCCAAGAAGCCCTCTCATTTTAAAACACTGCCAAAAATCTACAGCAAGTTGTACAATTTGAGACAGTTGCTATTAAATTGGCTAGGTGGCTAGAACTGGAATTTTTGAATGTGCCTACTATGCCAGTGTCCCTGGTTCTGCCAGTCCAGCCTCCTCTGGAAATGCTCACAGATGCAGTCTAGAGCAAGCCAGCTTCTATTTTTCCAGCTGTTCCTACACAGTCGGATAAGAAGTATTTGGCTCCTGGGGCAAAACTGGTGTATTACACCCAGCATACAGTAAGTGCTATTTTGATTATGGCTAATAAAGTAGGGCTATAGCCCCAAAATAGGTCACTGTGCAACTCACTACTGAGTTGTGTAAAGTGGACAGTATGCCGAAAAGGGTATTTGCTTCAGCCTTTTTGGGCCTGAGAATAACAAGTTCTAATAAAGTGGATTCAGTTCACTATCCCCTTTCTGGCAGTTCTGCTGGAGACAGGTTCATCATCTGAAGTCTGCAAGTTAATCTTCTCTCACCATGAGCCAATGTGACATCAGAATCAGATCTTTCTTTCTGCAGGAAGGGACAGGTCTTCTATTTCGCATCTCTGCAGCATTGAAGGATTCCAGTATTTCAAGTGCATTTTTTGAGGTGAAACTTAGACTGTTTCAGTCCATATTCAACTATAAAGTCGCTCCACAGTCTTTTGGCTCTGCTTCATTATTGCAATTGTCGATGGAGAGCAAGAAACCAGGTTTTACATTCTGTACCTGGTGCAGGCAGAAAATCTCAGCCATGGATCCACTTTACTGTGCTTACACTGCATGGGCAATCAGTATGACATCGAGAGATGCAATTTGTGCTGGTCATGCTGACCTCATCCATCGAAGGCTAGAAGGTTTGACTGGCCCTTGGTAGGCCAAAAAATCACAAAAAGGCCTTGGTGGCAATTGGGTCAGCTGCTCTGTTTACACTCATGGAAGGAGAGATGGTGGCAGTGAGTTCTTCATCGGTCTTGATGCTGTTCCTGGCTGGGGCAGCCATCAGAGGGTCATTCTCTGAGTTCAGGGAAATGTGTCTGACCCTCCAGACCTTTGAGGAGAACCCTTTTCACCATAGCAGGAAACACAAGAAACACCATCCTAGGTCATAGGAGTGGGAAAGCTCACACTCTTCATGCTCCTTCTGCTCCATCAACTGCTCCACTTTGATTAAGCTCCCTATGGTCAAGGGCTCCACAGTAACTCTATTGGGCTTGTCAGTCTCCACTCCAGTCGAGCACGTGGTCAGATATTCCTCAAGTCTGTCTACCAGTTGTTGGAGGAGATCAGTGAGGAGTCAATCTCCCAGATCCTGGTGCTCTAGGTCCTCATCCAGGACCAGTCAGTACCACCAGCTGAGTTGCCTCGGGAGCTGCCTCCAAAACCTGTAGTGCTTAACCTGCTGAGGCAGGTGGTTTACACAAACCCTCCAGAGGACACCAGTTGATATCGACTGGGTGGCATTTCAAGGAGCTCCTCTGGCAACATTGGACCATGGCTGGAAGGGGTAGGGCTCTTCCCTCGAGACCTTCAGTCTTTTGACTTCACCTGTCCTTTCCACACTGGTTCATGCTTCTCAGCAGTCTGCAGTGTCTGTTTCTCTGCCTTTTCAGCTAGAACCGCCTCTACTGCAGCCCCAGTTTTGGGCTTTGACCAAGGAGTGTTATTCAGCAGCTGACTTGCCAGGCTGGCCCTCGGAGATCATCCAGGATGAGGATACCAAGAAAGTCCATGGTGTAAAATGGTTGAGGGCTGTTTTTGAGGAAACCTTTGACAACTCTAGTGATAAGTCATCGATGGCCTCAACCAGGACTCATACGTTCAGCTAGGAATCGGTCAGTCAAAGAGCTGACCACCAACTGCAGGCCAATGTCATTTAGAGGTCTGGTCTGACTTATCTCGGAGTACGTAAAAGTTCCCTTGAAGCCAGTCCACAAGCAGGCTAAGCACCTGTTTACTGACATATTAGACAGGGATGATTCCCCAGGAGTTGCCTTTCCTCTGGTTGAGGCCATCTTGGGACTAGTCCTGGGGCACTGTCAGCATTTAGCATCCTGCCTGGCAACCTCCACCTATATGATCCACAAGTATGCGGTCCCTACAGTACCCTTGCTGGGTTCTCAGACCATTGTTCTGCAGAGGATTTCATTTCAGATTCCACGTTCTGTAAATGAGGGGCCAGGGGGATGTGGACAAGCCCTAGACAAAGAGGCCAAGAAGACTGACCACGCAGCTAAAAAGGTCTATGCTGCTGCATCACTGGGTCTCTGTCAGTCCTGTTATGATGAGCCAGAAGGGGAAGGAAGGAAACATATTCAATTCAGTGCTTTAGAGTAACTGGTAATTGCTATTTTTCTTTTAAATTTAGATTGTGGGGTTGTAGTGACACTATACTTTCTTTGTTGTCTTTACTTATAATTTGTTTTTGGGCTGTTGAAAATTTAAAACATAGTGGTGGTGTAATTCTGTGCTGTCTTTAATTGCTGCAAATTTTATCTTGGCTTGTCTGACTGTCCTGTAGTTGGGTGAAGGGTGTTAATTGTCTGGCCTCTGACCTCAGCTACGTGATAACTGGAGGTGGGGCTTAGTCAGAGTTAAAGTAGCAAGCAGAGGTTTATTTTCTCAGAAGAAGCCAGAAGGGGAAGGAAGGAAACATATTCAATTCAGTGCTTTAGAGTAACTGGTAATTGCTATTTTTCTTTTAAACTTAGATTGTGGGCTTGTAGTGACACTATACTTTCTTTGTTGTCTTTACTTATAATTGTTTTTGGGCTGTTGAAAATTTAAAACATAGTGGTGGTGTAATTCTGTGCTGTCTTTAATTGCTGCAAATTTTATCTTGGCTTGTCTGACTGTCCTGTAGTTGGGTGAAGGGTGTTAATTGTCTGGCCTCTGACCTCAGCTACATGATAACTGGAGGTGGGGCTTAGTCAGAGTTAAAGTAGCAAGCAGAGGTTTATTTTCTCAGAAGAAGCCAGAAGGGAAAGGAAGGAAACATATTCAATTCAGTGCTTTAGAGTAACTGGTAATTGCTATTTTTCTTTTAAACTTAGATTGTGGGCTTGTAGTGACACTATACTTTCTTTGTTGTATTTACTTATAATTGTTTTTGGGCTGTTGAAAATTTAAAACATAGTGGTGGTGTAATTCTGTACTGTCTTTAATTGCTGCAAATTTTATCTTGGCTTGTCTGACTGTCCTGTAGTTGGATGAAGGGTGTTAATTGTCTGGCCTCTGACCTCAGCTACGTGATAACTGGAGGTGGGCTTAGTCAGAGTTAAAGTAGCAAGCAGAGGTTATTTTCTCAGAAGAAGCCAGAAGGGGAAGAAAGGAAACATATTCAATTCAGTGCTTTAGAGTAAATGGTAATTGCTATTTTTCTTTTAAACTTAGGTTGTGGGCGTTTAGTGACACAATACTTTCTTCGTTGTCTTTACTTATAATTGTTTTTGGGCTGTTGAAAATTTAAAACATAGTGGTGGTGTAATTCTGTGCTGTCTTTAATTGCTGCAGATTTTCACACCCCTCCCCTTCCCCCAACTCTTAATTATATGCCCTGATAAATCTGATTGACAGGAGCTAAACATAGGGTATAGTAAGGGGTGTGAAGTAGGAGGGGCATAAGGAGGAAGAAGCCCACCCTCAGCACGACAAGTGTTTTGACTCATTTATTTATTTATTGGTTTCTTTTTCCTTAAAAAAATTATCTGAGGATCAGTGACTGGATTTTTAGTACAGTAAATTAATAAAAAGAGAACTAGGAGAACTTCAGTAGCAGACAAGTAGTGGAATTGCAGTATAATGTGGGGAGTGGTGCAATGCAGTGGCTGTGGGGCAGCCATATTCAGGCAGACCTTCTGGACACTGAGGTGCTGCCCTATCTGCATGCATCTCTCTGGACTGTGGGATGAGGTAGCCAGACTCAGAGCGGAAGTAAACTGGGTCAGGAGTACCATCACCCCTATCCAGGGACCACCCAGTCCAATGCAACTGCCTCAAAGGATGCCGAGAACGAGGAGCACTTGATGACAGGCTCAGGGAGGCTTAGAGCAGAAGTCAGGTGAGGCACATCCCAGATCCTATTCCACTCAAGAACTCATATGACACTGGCAAACGAGGACAACCAAATAGAGGTTCCCAGAGAAGTGGAAGGAAAGGATGTAGAGGTTAGCCAAGGAGGTGACCTCAGCGGGGAAAGCAGTGGACCCCAGAGGAGGAGGAAGTGAATCCTGGTGGGGGACTCCATCGTAAGAGGGATCCAGCTAGGAACACAGGAGGGGGAGGACAGGGAGGTGAGGTGCCTACCAGGTGCCACGGCATGGACGGATGGAAGGAAGATCCTGGGGATCACTGGGAAGGCAAGACGGGAGGGTGAGCTGGATGGCATTATCCACCTAGGTACTAATGACCTGGTAAATGGGGAGCCAAAGGAAGTTCAGGAAGAGTTTAGGAAACTGGGGAGAGGTCTCAAGCAAGTAGCTACTTCTGTCACTTTCTCAGAAGTACTACCTGTGAGAGGCAAGGGAGAGCATAGGAGTACATGCACCAGGAACTTTAACTCATGGTTGAAGAACTGGTGCTGTGAGGAAGGGTTTGGATTCATTGGTGACTGGGACCTACCTGAGGGATGGAGGTTTGTCAGCCTGACGGCCTGCATCCATCCTGGAGGGGAATCCAAGCACTCAATGATAAGTTTAAATGCTACATTGACAAGCATTTAAACTAGCAAAGGGGGGTGGCAGGCCAGCAAGGAGGGTACCTACTTGCTCACCCCCCACAGCTAGCAGTGGAACCGGTGAACCAGAAGAGTGGCTATCTCTGCAAAGCAGTGTGCAAAAGATGGAGATTAGTGCCCAAGAGGTGGTTAAGCAGAAAAGGGGCAAAATTCAGCAGAAGGGAAGACAGCAAGGAGAACCAGGGATAAATGACAACCAAGGAAGAGGCTGGAGTAGAACAGTGAAGCAGTCTAGGAGGTCAAATCATGGAAAGCCATGTGGCAAATGCCAGGAGCCTTAGCAATAAGATGGAAGATCTGGAGGCTGTCATGGTACAGTCAGACCTGGACATTGTGGCCATCACTGAAGCCTGGTGTAATGATAACCATGACTGGGAGATGGCCATACCTGGCTACAACATATTCAGAAGAGACAGAGCAGGCAGGAAGGGAGGAGGAGTGGCACTGTATGTGAAAAATGACACAAGGGCCACAGAGATCCAGGAGGAACAAAATGGGGGAGAGATACTGTGGGTTAAGCTGGAAAGGAAAATGGGGACAGCCATCTGTACAGGTGTGGTCTACAGACCACCAGCCCAGGAGGAAGAAACAGATAGGAGTTGATGCTAGCCATCCAAAAAGATGGCAGACAAGGGTGAGGTAGTACTGGTTGGAGACTTCAATATTCCAGACGTGGACTGAGCATCCCAGCAGCAGCATCAACTAGGAGCAGATTTATCCTGGACTCCTTCAGGGTGCCTTCCAAGCAACTGGTCATGGAACCAACTCGGCAGAAGGCAATACTGGACCTTGTGCTCACAAACAGGGACAGTGTGATGGGGTAACAGTGGGGGAGCACCTGGGGAACAGTGACCACCAGTCATTGTGGTTTGAAATCACAGAAAGAGCAGAACCAAACCACACAAAAACACGTATCCTGGATTTTAGGGGGGCAGACTTTGGGAAAATGGGGAGATACTTGAAAGAGGCATTAAGGGAATGGGACAGGAATCAGGGGTTGAGGAACAGTGGGCAGTATTTAAAATGGGGATTACAAGAACAACAGAATTATGCATTAAGCAGGTTAGCAAGAGGAAAAGGAAGGACCATTATGGTTTTCCAAAGAGGTAGCAAAGAAAGTGAAAGCCAAAAAGATTGCATTCAGGCAACACAAAAGACACAGGCAGAAGGGATAGGGAGAAGTACCAGGAGAAGCAAAGGGAGGTAGGGAGGTCAGTAAGGGAAGCCAAAGCTCAGACAGAAGAACACATTGCAAAATCAGTGGGTAAAGGGGACAAACCTTTACAGGTACATAAGTGAAAAAGAAAGACAAAGGAGGATAGTGAGACTGAAGGGGAGGATGGGAGCCATGGAGGATGACAACAGTAAAGCTGACATATTGAATAGGTATTTCTGCTCAGTCTTTACTAAGGAAGAGGGGGAATGGGTCTGAAGGGAGTACAAGGGTGAGAATGGTGCAGAAATGGACACAAGTCCTTTACACAAGAAAGGGTCCTGAAGGAACTGGAAGTACAGAGTTGATAAAGCAATGGGCCAGGCGGGGTGCACCCCAGGGTCCTTAAAGAACTAAGAGAGGTGGTGGCTGAACCTCTGGCTATCCTGTTTAGCCGATCACTGGAAACAGGGAGGTACCAAAGACTGGAGGACAGTAGATGTAGTCCCCTTATACAAAAGTGGGAACAAAGAGGAAGCAGGGAACTACAGACCAGTCAGCCTCACCTCGGTAGTGGGAAGATCATGGAAGCACTGCTGAAGGAGAGATTATGGAACATCTGGTTGTCAATGGACTACAGGACCCAAGGCAGCATGGTTTCACCAGGGGGAGGCCAGCTCAGACCAACCTCATTGAATTTTGACTGGGTGACTAGGAGGTGGATCAGGAGGGCAGTGGACATGGCCTATCTGGACTTCAGCAAGGCCTTGACACTGTGCCACATAGAAGACTATTACACAAATTGGGGAATAGGTGTGGTCAGAACAGTAGTGTGGTGGTTAGGTAACTGGCTGGGTGGCAGGACACAGAGGGTGGTGGTAAATGGCTGTCACTCCACAGTGGGAAGAGTGACCAGGGGTACCATAGGGATCAGTGCTGGGACCGGTCCTATTCAACATCTTCATCAGTGACATTACGAGGATCTAGAAGGCAGAATTTCACTGTTCGCTGATGACACAAAGCTCTGTAACAGAGTAGACACACCAGAGGGTGTAGACAGAATGAGAAGCGACCTGCAGAAACTTGAAGAATGGTCAGGGTTTGGCAGTTGAAATTCAATGCAAAAGAAGTGCAAGATAATGCATATAGGGCACAAAACCCTGGCACAATATATCAGTTGGGGGTGAGGATATAGCATGCACCAAGCAGTAAAGGATCTGGGGTTACCCCCAGATGGACCCCAAGGTAGGGAAGCAGTGTGACAAGGCAGCAGGTAAAAAATAGGATGCTGGGATGTATAGGCAGGGCATCACCAGCAGGAAAAGGGAGGTCATAATTCTGCCATACAAGACACTAGTGAGGCCCCACCTGGAGTACAGTGTACAGTTCTGGGAGACCATACCTACGTAAGGACATAGACAGGGTAGAGAAGGTTCAGAGGAGGGCACAAAGATGGTGCATGGATTGCATCACAAGTCCTATGAAGACAGGTTGAAGGAACTGAACATGTACTCCTGGAGGAGAGGAGGAGAGAGGGATAAGATAGAGACACAAGTATCTTACAGGAGGAACAGGGTGCAGGAAAACACTATTTTTAAGCGAAAAAGATGTTCCAGGACTAGAGGGTATGGGATGAAGTTGGAGGGAGGATGATTCAGAGGAAACAGGAAAAAGAATTTCTTCACAGAACGGGTGGTGGACAAGTGAGAACACCCTGCCAGAGGAAATGATGGGGGCTGAAACGATCACGGGATTTAAGAATGCATGGGATAGACATAAAGGAATTCTAGAGGTCAGGGGTAAGGGGAAACAGACTTCTAGGAAAACAAACTGAACTTACAAGCTCAAATGGGCAGACTGGGTGGGTCATAGGCCCTCATCTGCCGACACTGTCTATGTATCTATGTATCTATGATGTCATGATGGTAAACTTGGGCCATTCCTTATTTCAGGTGTTAGGGGAACACCTCCCCATATTCCAGCTAACAAGCAGCTTCCAGTTAAGATAGAGGCCAGGGCCAATAGCTGGCTAAACACCAGCTTCAGATGGATTTGGATATGGGTGACTCCTGTGCCTGTGCCATGGTAACAGCCATCACAGTGCATCATAGGGGCTGCTAAGGCTTTCCACCTTTCTGGTGGACACCCAGCACAAGTTGGCTGATGTCCCATTCCTGAGCACCGAACTCTTCTGCCTCATTGTGGAAGGACATCTTATGTGGACTAAGAAGTCTAGATTCAGTGGCTTCATCCCAGAAGGTCCAAAGGCCTAAAAAGAAGGACTTTCAGATTTGATCCTTTCAGCCACAACAACCTTAGCAGCAGCCCCAGCAGAGCAGTTTTAATGAAGGCGTCCGAAGTCAAACCAAGGCAGAGGTAGTGATGCTTCCATGTCCCCTGCAGCCAAAGCCCCCTCCAACATTGGTGTCATCCCCCCTCCTGCCCAGTCCAGCTCCCTGTCAGGGGTTAGTTACACCACGTCTTGCCACAGTGATTGCCATTACCTCAGACAAGTGGAATCTACAAGTGGTTGGTGAAGGGTTGTCTCTGGATTTCAAGGCTCTACCACTGTGAGTCTCCATGCTCCTCATGAGTCCAACATAGAAACATAAAATTTGACGGCAGATAAGCACCACTTGGCCCACCCAGTCTGCCCTTTTCCCCTACTTACATTGTTACTGCAGACCATACTTGATCTACTGCTCTTTCTCCCCTCCTTCTTTTCCACTATGATTCCTTTGTGCCTATCCCATACATTATTGAACCCTGACACTGTCTTCACCCCCACCACCTCCACTGGAAGACTGTTCCAGGAATCCACCACTCTTTCTATGAAGAAATACTTCCGAACATCTTTCCTGAATCTACCCCCTCTCATTTCACAGCATGTCCCCTTTTCATGAGCACCTTTTCTTCTAAAAATACTTTCCTCCTGTACCTTATTAACCCCTGTGAGGTATTTAAAGATCTCTGTCATATTCCCCTTCTCCCTCCTCTCTTCCAGGGTGTACATATTGAGGTCCTTTAGTCTTTCTTTGAAGGGCTTTTGATGCAGACCCTGCACCATTTTAGTTACCCTCCTCTGGACAGCCTCCACTATATCTGTGTCCTTCTGGAGATTTGGTTTCCAGAACTGCACACAGCACTCTAGGTGTTTGTTTTTATCAGAGATCCATACAGAAGTAACACCACCACTTCCCTCTTTCTGCTGGTGATAACCCTCCCTATACACCCCAGCATCTCACTAGCTCTCCCAACTGCCTTGTTGCACTGTCTGGCCACCTTTAGGTCATCTGATATAATTACCCCCAGGTCTCTTTCCTACTTGGTGGATGTCAATACCACTCTACCCATTTTGTACTCTGCCCCTGGATTTCTGTGCCCTAAAAGCATTATGTTGCACTTTTTTGCATTGAAATCCAGCTGCCATACCCTTGACCATGCCTTTAGTTTTCTCAGGTCTCTGCTCACCTTTACACTTCCCCTGGAGTGTCCACCCTATTGCAGATTTTGGTGTCATCCATATAGAGGCAGACCTTCCCTTTCAGCTCCTCTGCAATGTCACTTATGTAAGCCCCCCCCTCACGGTGTCTAGGGGTGTCTGAATGGTAACAGTGGGAGAGGGGAACTGTACAACCCAAGCAAACACAGTCCAAGTGTAATCCCCCTGTTCTCAGGGGTTAACCCGACTGCCCCTTTGGGGCTTCCATTTTCCCAGGGTTTGTTCCACCCCCATTTCTTTTTTCTGGGTCCTGGCATTGCCCCCTGTAAATTCCCTGTGTCCCTGGTGGTCCCCTGAGTCCTCACTCCAGCACCCGGATTTACTTTTAAAGACTGGGGCTGAGGCAGTTAAAGTGCAGAGCAGCGGGTTTGTTTCCGCACCTTCGGGTGCTTACCGATGCACTGCTCATGTTCAGGAAGCACATTATCATTCAGCCATTTCCGGGGCCATTTGGGCTGTCTCTCCAGTGGTCTTGGTTCCCAGGCTAAGTAAAAGAGGGACTGGGACTGTTAGCTGGACCACAGAGGTGACAGAAATAGCAGGAGAGCAAATTTTGTGAGCGCCAATCACACTTGAGGATTCTCATTAATATTCATGAGGCTGTCTGAATATCAGTGAGTCATGAACCTGTCCAGCACCTAGGGACTATAGAATGGTGCTAGTGACAAGGAAATTAATTAATAAGATGTTTAAATGGTGTAGGGGCTTGCACAAGAAAAAGAGTCTGCTACAACACTGTGGGACAATAAATAAATAAGGATGTTTACTGTGACAGCAGCAATGCAATAAAGTGGGATGAGTCTATGTGTGGCTGCCTAGGGGTAGTGACAAACCACAGCAGTGACAGAAGAAGGACTGTAGGGAAAGGTTAGAGAGTGCAGTCACTTAACAGGGCACAGGGGTGGTGTACTTGTGTGGGGAAATATTTAGATAAAAGCAAGTGGCTTGGCTGCACGAGCGTCTAAAACTTGGGACGCTGTTTAACCTGTGTGGACACTGTCTTGCCAGCCTCCATGACTGCTGTCATGTGATACCATCCAACCAATCAAAGGGGCCAGGACTTACCAAGAGGATTCTGGGGCTTGTGAACAGACTCTTGGTGGTAAATACCAGGGAATATTCTGGCGTCGTTTTGTGCAACTAATGAGGTGTCATGGGAGCCTCATACATATTCATTTCCGTAAGGACAGTGGCTCCAGCCAATGGGGAGTTGCCAGAAAGCTCCCTAGGGGACAGAACTTGGAGACTCTGGGTCAGTTTGGGGTTCTTGCCCCTGTGAGAGAATGAGGCTGCAAGGCTGGGAAAGGGCCTGCCTGGAGGCTGGCAGCACTCTGTCCCCCAGGGCTAGCAGTGCCTTTCCCCATAAAGAGAGTAAGGAGAAGAAAGTTTGTGCAAGCAGCTTTTCTGGAAAAGGAAGAAAACTGCAGGTTCCTGAGAAAGGATTGCTATGTTGTGAGGAGGCACCACAGTGGTGAGATGAAGAGAAAGTTGTGTCTTGAGCCTGGAAAAAGACAAAGGTTGTGTCTTGAGCCTGGAAAAAGACAAGTATTTAATCTGCACTGCATCGATGAGGCAAGTGTGATGTGAGATGTGATGAGAGAATTGCGAAATGGGAAAAGGCTGTGTCTGAGCCTGGAAAAAGACAAGTGAGCTTGGAGTAAAGAGAGAGACTCTTCTGTTCGGAGACCACTAGCAACTGCACGGTGAGAAAAGAGACTATCTATGTGTTGCTAAGCTTGTATGTGAGCCAGAACACAAGAGTGACCACTGAGTTAAAGCTGAGAGACTGTGAAAGCAGAAGGACAAATAAGTGCTTTTGGGGTCGGCTACCTGCCGTCTGCTTCTGAGATACAGTAAGAATAAAAGACTGTTGTGGTAACCCTGAATTTTCAGACCCCCCCCCCCCGGAGTCTGGGAGACCGGGAAGGTAACAGCAACTGCTTGGCTACACACCATGGCAAGTTATGAAGAAACAGCAAAATGATCTAAAGATTCCATCTGAAGCTCAGAGACAGGTGTGAGAACTCACTAACCCCCATCAAGAAGGGGTCGGCTGGCTGCAGGGAGCCATGGGTCTTGTACCCAAGTGCTAGGGTGCTCTGACCTGTGAGGGAGCTGGGCCATGGGGCCACTCCCAGGCCTGGGTCCCTTGTGGCTGGCAGGCCTTGTGTGTGTTCTCTGCATTGGGCCTCAGTAGGCCGAAGGGGATAAGCTGCAAGACTTTCAAGCAAGCCTGAAGATCCAAGCAGCAGCTTCTTTGCCTCTTCAAACATCAAGCTCGGTTCTGCAGTTGCTGCCTCCACGAAACCCAGGACGTCAGTCAACTGTTCCACCCAAGGACTGATTCTGAAGAGCTGTGAGTAACAGCAGGAATTGCTCTGCAAAATCCTGGGGACTGTATATAGCTCACCCATGCCCCCCGAGCTGTGAATAGGAACAGAGTTAGAGCAAACAGGAAAATGTAAAAAGTTATTTCATTCAGGGGCCTGGCCTAGTTCTGAGCCAGCATGGACGCTTAATCTGCTAGTTCCCGGAATGCAGGGACAAATCCGGCACTGTCCATCACTGGAACCCTCCATATCTGAATAAAATCAACCCAGTAGCAGAGAGGAATCCCCTGGGCACCTTTTTGTGACGTTTTACTGCGAGTGCTTCTCATCTTGGGACCTGCCGCATCTTTTCTCTGGAGCGCCGGCCAGCAGCATGGTCTTTACAGTGCAGGCCTCTGGGGACTCATCGAGAACTGAAATGATGTTCAGCCAGTTAGTGGCCCAGATGGCTTCGCTTACAATGGTGGTAAATGCCATGACTCAGACTTTACAAGGAATTGAGGTCGGATATTTTATAAGGAATGCTGACTCACCTCCCATGATGCGGCCCTGCAGGACTTAACAGCTACCTTGAGAGAACAAACTAAACTTACCCATCTCCTGCAAAATAAAGTTGATGACCTTGAAAACCACAGCCACCATAACAATTTGAGGTTCGTGGGGTTTTTGGAGGGTGTGGAACAGAAAAGTGCTATTGTATTTCTACAAAATACCCTCCCAAAGTTGATCAACCTGCCGGCAGACTTCAAACCTCAGACTGAGCTGGCCCACCGCTTGCTTGCTCTGATGCTGAGGCCTGGAGAGTGGCCTAGACCCCTACTTGCCAGATTCTTAGGCTTTCGACAGAAAGAGATCATTGCGGCGGCAGCCAGAACTACAGGGCAAATCCTATGGCAAGGGCATAAAGTGCACATTTACCAGGACTACTCCACAGAATTATCAGATCGCTGTAAGGAAACTATTGTAGAAATTGAATTACTCTTACTCCCTGTGATACCCGGTGACTATGCAGGTTATCTACAATGGATCTCCCCTGCTTTTTGAGACCACTGAAAGTTTAACAGACTTCCTGAGAGTCAGACATTCCGCTGAATTTAGGGGGTCAGACATACCAGCTGAACTGCCGCATCGCTGTCCATTTCTGATAGCAGCAGACATCTCGCCAGCTCCCAAGCAAGCTGTGTGCGGGTGTTTGATGCCTCTCTTCCCCCGAGATCAAGGAAGCAGAACCCTTCCTATCGACATGCCCAGTGACAGCATCCCCCTGACAGGGTCAGATCCTCGAGCCCGCAGGCAGCAGTGCGTGCAGACCAGCAAGACCCCTCAGATTTGCAAGCTCTCTTCACTCCCAACCCATATGTGGCCCTGCAGCGCAACTCACAAGACGTATGGGACAAATCTGAAATGGATCCAGCTATGACCGCGGCTTCAGGGCCTACTGCTTCTACAGTCCAAAGTGAATCCTGGGCAGATATTGTCGCTACTAGCCCAAGTACCTCGACCAGTCAAACATGACTGTGGACACTGTAGCAAGCAAAACTGAACTGGGGTCAGAATCCCCAGGCTAACTGGACTCTCAAGACTGCTATGTCACCAGCTAAGTTGGGGTTTCTTTGTTGTGGTGCGGGGTGGGGAAGGGAACTGTATGGTTTTGGGCTGTTTCCCCCCCAGCTTTTCACTAATACCCGCAATTAGGTCTTCCCTCCACACAGCTCACTTCTGTGGCTGGGATGTTTAGTTCTTGTCTCCCTCCTGACTCCCACTCACCCTAGGGGAGAGATATCAGGTTCCATGAGCCTTGGAGTGGGTACTTTATTGATGGGCGACCCATCGTTAGCACATCAGGGGTACTGTGTGCTTCGGGGCTACTAAAGCACGTTGCCTTCCAGGTGGGAGGGATATCCCTACTTTAGATTTTTGTTTTCCCATTTGTATGGGGTTAGAGTTGCTGGTAGTTTTCAATTCAGCCTATGGCCACAACCCCCACGGATGCCAGAGGGCGTCTTGCAGCTTCTGCTGCTGACCCTATACCTCCGCCCCTCCTAGTGGCCAAAGTATGGCCGAATCGTGTATAGTTAGATACTTGATACTGCAGTTCAACAATGTTCTAAAAATGCTGTTATAGTTCAATGTTTTTTCCAGATCACGATTACTATGGGATTAGCAGGGTGTGGGATCAGATGCCTGTGAGTATGCACAGGAGCAGTTTCATTGGCTGACATGGTATTGTGTTGCCTTCGCTCTCTGCCTCCATTCCTTTCTCTCATTCCCATCCTTTTGAATTAGAACTACTGCTTTTAGATCATGTCTGAAACCTGCCTTATCACCTGGAACGTGCGATGCCTTAACACCCCGGTAAAACGTTACCAGGTGCTGAATCACCTTAAGAGGCTGCAAATGGAGGTAGCATTATTGCAAGAAACTAAGCTGAAGAAAATGGATCATGACCCATTGAAACGCTCTTGGGTGGGACAAGTTATCTCCTCTTCTGCTTCCACTCGTAAATGGGAGGTGGCCATCCTATTGCACAAATCCCTGAAGTGGACACAAACAAAAGTGCAGTGAGATGCAGAGGGCAGGTGGGTGGTGGTGCTCTTAGATACCCCAGAAGACCCCCTAGTGTTGGCCAATGTCTGTGGCCTCAGCAAGGATCAGCCAGAGGTGTTCCATGTGCTGGCATAGGCTCCAAGGTCTCTAGCCTCCCCAAATGTCCCCCTAATCTTGGGGGTGATTTTAATCTTCCCCTGGATCCGATCTTAGATAGGAACTCACTTAGCCTGGAACAACATCAGAAATCTCATCTCTCTCTCTCTCCTTCAGCTGATATCAGACATGGGACTCCAGGACCCCTGGCATATTTTTCATCCGAGGGATAAAGACTATACCTTCTTTTCCCCGGTGCACAACTCGCATAGCCGGCTGGACTATGGGTTAGTGTCCCTCTCAATTATGAATAGCTCCAATGACACTAGAATCTTTCCAGTGATCCTATTTGATCATTCACCGGTTCGACTTCATTTATTGCGAGGCCAGTTAGCCCCCTGCTCCACGAGTTGGCGCCTGGATCTGTTGTTATTGAGTGATCCGGAATTCCCTCGCTGGCTTTGACACAGGTGTCTAATTTCCTGCAGGAGAACCACAGTACCTCTGCACCCCCAATGCTGGTTTGGAAGGCATTAAAAGTTACTATATGGGGAGCCATTATGGGGTACTCTGCCAATCACAGGCGCCAGAGAGAACATCAGCTCAAATCCCTAGAAACTCATCTGGCCGACCTGGAAGCTAAATTTAAAAGTACGCCCCACATAACCCTCCACTCCCTGCTAGGCTGGGAGATTATCCAAACTCGTCTCCAAATAAATGACCTCCTCACCAGGAAAGCTGAACTGGCCATTCTGAGGTTAAGGCACAAGTACTGGGAGGGTGGAGAGAAGGGGGGTTAAGGTATTGGCCTTCTGGCTATGGAAACAAAGGGCTGAGAGTCATATTCCAGGACTCAGGAGGCAGGGGACCCAGTGCAAGTACAGCCAGAGTGGATAAACGAAACCATGGTAGATTTCTATAGGGAGTTGTATACCTCGTCCTGCACTATGGATGCCTTGCAGGTATGTAGTTTCCTGAGCTCTCTTCCCCTTCGGTATTTAACCTCACAGCAAGCAGCCACTTTAGAAGGTCCCATTACTCCCCAGGAAGTGACGGAGGCAGTCCAAACCTTAAATTGTGGGAAAGCTCCTGGTGGAGACAGATTCCCCCCAGAACTTTGGGGCCTAGTTGCACCATTGATAGCCCCTCTGCTGAGTGATCTTTTTAACTTGGCCCTCACCACTGGATCCCTTCCCCCTTCTCTCAGGGAAGCCATTATTATGGTGTTCCCTGAAAAAGGGAAAGACCCTACTCTTCCGTCTAGTTACTGTCCCATTTCACTCATAAATTCAGATAGTAAAATCTTCGCAAATATCTTCGTCTCCAGGTTAAACCCCTTACTTCCCTTGCTTATCCATCCCTCTCAGGTTGGGTTTGTCCCTGGCAGGTACAATAGAGATCATATCCGCTCAATGATTAATATTATTCATTGGGCTGGCAAGTGCTCTACACCTTCCGCTGCAGTGGCCACAGATTTCGGGAAGGTTTTTGATTCTGTCGAATGACACTATCTCCAGCAAGTGCTAATAGTCATGGGTTTTCGCCTAAACTGTAGGCATTGGGTAGCAGCCCTTTATTTTCACCCCACGGCCTGGGTCCTTACTAATTCTACCCTATCCACTCCCTTCCCCTTGGGGAGGGGCACGAGGCAAGGTTACCCTTTCTCTCCCCCCTGCTTTTTATATTGGCAGTGGAGCCACTTGCAACTGCCATACATCACTCCCTAGGTATTGGTGGGTTCCCCATTGGTGACAATACCTTTTCCAAGTTTATGTATATGGACGATTTATTAGTCCCACTAGTGAATGCACCTGCCTCCCTCCTGGCCCTGCTTTCTCTCCTTACAGAATTTATTAGCTACTCCGGTCTAAAAATCAATCGGTCTAAAACAGAGGTTTTACCGCTTAACAGTTTGTGTACATATGCCCAGGTATCCCACCTTGGCATTCAATGGGCTTCCCATTCCCTTGTTTATTTAGGAATACACCTTACCCTGCACCTCACCAAACTCTGGGAACTGAACCTTAAACCCTTCCTCGATGGGGCCAAAACAGAGTTTGCTTGATGGCAAGGCCTTCACCTCACATTGGCGGGCAAAATATCTGCGATTAAAATTGTGGCAGCTCCTAAACTCTTATATGTCATCTTACATCTTCCACTCATGCTGCCGGCAGCGTGGGTCAAAGCAACTGACCAGGCCTTCTCCAACTTCATCTGGGAAGGTTTTAAGCCTTGCTACAGTAGGAATAAACTCAGAGCACTTTGGTCACGGAGGGGTGGGGCCTTCTTTGGATTGAAGGATTCAAGTGGGCCTTTACCACCACCCAAACCCTAGCATGGTTCCTTCCAAGGACAGAGAAATCACTGCAGTGGGTGCACATGGAAGCAGCCATAGCCCAGACGCAGTCACTTGCAGTCTTACTATACAACCCCCTTCCCAAACCTCTCCGCTTGTGTCCCACGATTGCAAGCTCAGTGCAACTCTGGCATTGGGTACATAAGAAATTGGATGCCAACCAATGTCTGCTACTGGACACCGCTATTTGGGGGAACATGTCCCTAAAGGTGGATGGTAAACCCCTGGATTGGCCCTTATGGCAGGAAAAGGGCTTTTCTACACTGGCATATTTACTGGAAGAAGAGGGCCTTACTTTAAAATCTTTTCAAGCATTGGACCAGGAATTCCAGTTAGGTAAGTCAGCATTCTGGCAATACCTGCAGCTTTGGAGCTCAGTATCAGCTTATCTCAAGCATCTTCCCACAGCAAACTGGGCAGGGGCCCCCTTAGTGTTTAAGTGGGCAGACTTATAAAGTAGGCAAAGCTAGTTATATTTATGCCAACCTTAGGGAGCAACTCCCTTCTCACTCAACTCAGGCTAAATTTAAGTGGGAACAGGCTCTTCAGCAACCCCTCTCGGATGACGAGTAGAAGCTCTGCTGGAAGAATGCCCACTCTGTGTACTCTGATACGAGAAGTAGGCTCATACAAAACAAAATTCTGTCTCATTGGTACCACACTCCCACATTCCTGCATAGATTGCACTTAGTGGACACCGATTGGTGCTGAAGATGCCTTTCTGGAGTAGGAGATCTCATGCACATACTCTGGCTCTGTCCACTTCTCTCCCCATTCTGGACAGCTGTCCTGGGCCTGGCAGAACAGGTCCTTGGTCCAGATCCGACTCTCAACCCCCTGGTCTGGATTCAGGGCCTACCCCCTGCATTGAGGCCATTCACCCGACAGCAGCACAGGTGGCCGGCCCTACTTAGTCTTCAAGCTAAGAGGCTTATCCTCTGTCACTGGAGAACAACAGTGGTACCCACTACCTCCGAATTTTTCAATTCCCTTTCCAAGGTGGCCGCTTTGGACCGCTTATCTCACATAATTACTAATACCCTTCCACAGTACCACCTTAGCTGGGCCCCTTACTTAGCTTACCTCTCCCCGCATACTGGGATTGGCTGAACCCCTCAGCTGAGATGGATGGTCTAAGTACATGATGGTATACTCTTATAGGCAGGGCTTTGAACCCCCTCTTCCCCATGGTAATAATCAGCAATTATCCTTCTCCCTCCCTGATAAGATGTGTGATCTGGAATTATGTGTCTGTTTATGTGTTATTGGACTTTTTTTTGCTCCTTCTGTTCCTCAGGTTTGAATCTAGGTTCCAGGACACTCCTTAAGTTACTCTCGTCAAGCTCGTCAATATCTCAACTATCTCCTATTCAGCTAGCAACCATAGACTCTGGCAGTATGCTCCTTTTCTCCGTCAGTGATCTCTCCGATTAGAAGAGGCTGTCAGTATGGTATCTTATTACTATATGTTTGCATATATACCTGGTGTATTCCTGGGAGCTTTGCTCATGGAAGTGCTGCATGCTTTCATTTGCTGTACACTCATATTGCTCTAAATGCAGTGTATGTTCCTGGTTATGTCTGATGATATATCAAACAACAACAAAAAAATCAATAAAAAGTATTAACTAAAAAAAAAAAAGTTATTTAATTCAGCAAGCGCGCTAATGCCGGCCGACCAGCTGCACCTCACGCCTGCAACTGTAAGATCAGGCTACCCAGGGACAGAATTAGGGGCCTCATTCTGGACTGGTACCAGAGGGTCTGGGTTATGGTAGCACCTGTTGCAGTTTGTTAGGTAGATAGAATGGTGGCTGCATTGTTCGAAATGTGGGTTTGGGAAACAAAGGGAAATGATTGTGGGAAAATGCCAAATCTTTAAAAATGCAAATGTAAAACTGTTATTTAACCTCTGTTCCATTTACCCCATCCTAACCCTCCCCATGTAAATAAATTATGTTATTTACTGTTTTGAAAAGGTCTGACTCAAGAGCCTGTTTTAGTGAGCATGTTAGTAGCTGAAGTTAAGAAGATGCCGAATGTGACGGGCGAGGATGCTCTGACCTGGTAAGTCCATGGATGGGGCAACTGTATTGGGGAGATGGGTTGGTACGACATCCCAGGGCATCGTACTGTATAGATCAGTCCCACTAAATGCACTCTGGGTGGAGGTACCACCATTTTATTTGTATTCTTTGGAAAGGATTCCCGTGTTACAGCTTATAGGAACCCAGGACCTTTAACCTTGGTCTGGCCAGCAAGGCAGGGGTAGTGGCATAGCCGGTTTTAGGCACCAGCGAACCCTGCAGTTGCTGGGGGCCCCTGCTCATGGCGGCCCCCAACCAGAGAAGTTTACCTTATTCATTCTTAAACATTTTTTATTTTAATGTATTTTTAAAACATCAGAAAAGGACTGTGCAGATCCTTCTGGTTATGTCATGAAATAGCTCAACAAGCTATGATCCAGTCAATATGAGGTGGCTAGGCAGCAATGGATGGGATGGAATGGGAAGAACAGCCCCAAGAACTGACACTGCTGTGTCCTTCTAAAAAATGTTTTAAATACTACTGGTTATACTAAAGCTATACATAGGAACAAAGAAATTTAAAATTTGCCGGCAGATAACTACTGCTTGGCCCACTTAGTCTGCCCATTCTTCCCTGCCTATAGTATCACCACAAATAAAATCTTGCACTTATGGGCTACAGTAAAACACATGGGCTAAAGGTGGGCCAAGCAGAGGGGCCCCTTGACTTCACTAATTCTGCTGGGGACCCCCAAAACCCTCAAGCTATCCCTGGTGGCCCTCTCTAGGATGGCGCCAGAGTGGGACTACACAAGGAAAATGAAAATGTGCTCATTACCTGGGTCTTCTGTTGGCAGTGAGTTGGCTTGGCTAGATGGGGAGCAGGCGCGCTTCTTAGTTCCAAAGATGAGCTGCAGGGGGGCAATGGTGGTTAGCAGGCACAACATGCACAGTTCAACTTGATTAAATCCAATGTCCACTCCAGAATCAAAGATGCAAAAACAGATTTAATGAACAAGAAAGTTAATAAACCGCTCCATGAAGCGTGTGGGATGACACATACAGTGGGAGTCTTCATAGGCTAACCCCTGATTTTACATCTACAATAGCCTCTTTTATCAACAGGCCAATTTATTGCATGCAGACACTCCCTTGAGCTGAAAAGGCTACATTCCTGGCAGCAGCAATACAGTGGACTGAACCAGACAACATACAGAGGTAGCTTGTACTTAGCAGCACTTCCATTTGATATCCCTTCATTTCCATCTAAAATCCTTGCACAGATGCTTGCTTACTTTTCCATTCTCCAATTCTCATAACTGGGCATTCACTAGGGACTATGGCAGCACAAGATGTTTCTACTGTCCCAATCCCATTTCCAAACTGGACCTTACTTTAAACTTTTTCCAATGGGGAAGGATGCCTTACAATACATGGAGCACTTTCTTTACTTTAAGGTCTCACACAGTCAAATAGGTGTTTTTTAGCAAGAACCGAACCACCGAAGACCTTCCAGACATCCAATCGCTGATGCCATGTGCCTAGAATGGCTTCCCAGGGAAGTCTGCATCCTGATCTGGAAACCAACAGCACCTCCACTAATGCAGCAGATCAAATTTCTTTACTGCCTTCACCCAGGCGACTGCTGCTTGTACCAGACGGAGCACCCGGACAGTCTGCCTCCCTGCTGGGGTCTCAAGCAACCATTCCCCACGTGGACCTTTCCCTGCCTCCACAGGCTACCCAACTCTGGAGTCCCAACACTGTAGCATCCACCGGCCGGGGGAAAAGGGATAGTGCTGCCACCACTACACCCACAACAGTCCAAGCTGCCACCTCTGAACTGCACTCCAAGCCCAATGTGCCATAGCAGGCCCGTTCACAGGACACACTCTGACTCCATGAGCTACACTCGCCCATGGGCGAGACTACTTTAATTAAAAGGGCTCCATCAGTGCTTAGCCTCCCAAGGTGCAAAAGATCACTTGGTGGGCTTCCATACTTCTTTTCTCGATGGGTTCTGGCTCCCACATGCACTGACAGTCCCCAAACATTCTGCTCTACTGGCTTCCCCTAAACTTTCATGGCCCAAACCGCCACACTTCTCATATGTGGATCTTCGAGGAAGTAGGGCAGGGGTGCCAAGCAACCCACCCCAGCCTGCTGCGGCCCTCCAGCTGAATGTTCGGGCTGACCCCCCCCCCGACTCTTCTCTCCCTGGATCTCTCTCTCTGTCTCTCTCCCCCTATTGCGCCAAAATCCTCTCTGTATATACCCTCAGGAGATGAGGCCCCCCTGTGGGCAGCAAGCAGGCCAAACATCCTAGACATACCAGCACCATAGCTCTCTTCTCTGCCTAATTACCTCTGGCAACCAAAATTAACTAGTAAGCTCCCAAATGATGCTTACACTTATAAAGACATTAAAGAGTACTCGTCCTAGCACTGATCCCTGAGGTACCCCACTGGTCACTCTCCCCTCCTCAGAGTGAACTCCATTTACCACCACCATCTGTTGCCTATCCCCTAACCAGTTTCTTACTCAGTTTACCACCTGTGGACCCACTCCAGGCTACCCAGTTTACTTACTAGTCTTCTATGTGGAATGGTGTCAAAAGTCTTGCTGAAATCTAAGAAGGCCACATCTGCCTCGGGTCTTGTAACCCACTGGATTCAAGATATTCCAAAACCCTTTCCTTTAGAAGTGATTCCATTAATTTTCCTATCACTGATGTCAGGCTGACTGGCCTATAATTGCCAGCCTCTTCCCTGCTACCACTTTTGTTTAGTGGGACTACATTTGCCCAACTCCAGTTCTCAAGAATCACTCCTGTTTCCAATGAGCTGTTAAACAGGGCTGTGAGAGGTGCAGCTAGTATTTCCCTGAGCTCCCACAATACCCTTGGATGCACCCACCCCATCTGGTCCCATTGCTTTGTCCACCTTAAAATTAACAAGTCCCTTCAAGACTCTCTCCTCCAAAAAAGGACTAGTGTCCACCTCCCTCCCTTCAAAGCTTCTGTTACTTTTTTTGTGACCTCTCCCCTTCCCCTTACTCTGTGAACACGGAACAAAACTATTTGTTCAGGATGCCTGCCTTTTCCTGGTCTCCCCCCCTCCCTTTTTAGCCTTACAATCCCACCTCTGGTCTTCCTCTTTTCACTTATATACCTAAAAAATGTCTTGTCTCCTTTTGTTACCGCCTGGGCTATTCTCTCTTCAGTTTGCACCTTTGCACTCCTTACTGATTCCCTGCTTCCCTCTGTTTCCTCTGATACACCTCTCTATCCTCCTTCCTCTGCATCTCCTTGTGCCTTCTGAATGATACCCTTTTTGCCTTTAATTTTTCAGCAACCTCTTTCGAGAACCATAGCGGTCACTTTTTCCTCTTGCTTTTGCTTACTTGTATGATGCAGAGGTTTGTTGCCTGTATTATGCTCCCTTTTAGTGAAGCACACTGTTTCTCTACCCCTCCCTGGCCATGCCCCACTGCGAGGTCATCCCTGAGGCATTCACCCATGTTTATAAATTCTGCCCTCCTGAAGTCCAGGACCCTTGCCCTTGTGTGGCTCAATTCCGCAGCCATCCTTATATTGAACCACACCGTACGGTGATCACTGGTCCCCAGGTGGCCTCCCACCTTGACATTTGCAATACTGTCCCTGTTAGTGAGTACCAGGTCCAGTATTGCCCCCTCATAAGTGGGTTCACTGACTAGTAGCCCGAGGAATGTCCCCAGCTGAGAGTCCAGGATGTCCCTGCTTCTAGCTGAAGCTGCTGCTTTGAGACTCAACTCTACCTCTGGCAGACTAAATTCACCATCAGCAGCACCACCTCCTTTTTCCGTCATCTTGAGGCTTCCAGTAGTACCTTATCTAATTCTTCCAACTATGCTGGAGGTATGTAGAGCACTCCAGTGCGAACAGTGGCTCCATTCCCCATCTCTAGGCTGACTAACAGTACCTCTGCCTCCATCTGTATTCCCTGTATCTCTGTTGCTTTTATGCTTTCCCTCATATAAAGCACCACATCCCCTCCTTTCCTTCCCACCCAGTCCTTCCTGAATAGAATATAGCCTGGCATGACCATGTCCCAGTCATGGTTTTCAGTGCACCATGACTCGGTAATGGCCACAATATCCAGGTCGGCCTCTGCCATTATAGCCTCTAAGTTCAGAATTTTATTTGTTAGACCTGTAGCATTCACACACATGGCCTTCCAGATTTTGTATTCACTCTGCTTGTTGCCCCCTTTTTTCCTTTTTTCCCTCCTCCTTCCCCCCTCTCTTTTTAATGCTCCCGTTCTGTTCCCCCTCTACCTCTACCACCCTGCTTCCTTTATTAATTTGCACCCTGGGGGATTCCACTCAAATCAGGTTTTCCTTACTCTCTACTTCAGCCTGGGGGGGCAGTTACTGCCTCTCTGATCCCTTCCTTCACCCCCCTCTGCTAGTTTAAATGTTCATCGCAGTAACATTTAAACCGTCCACTGAGGACTGCACTTACCCTCCCAGATAGATGCAGGTCATCACCCTCTGTATAGGCCTTTATCTTCCCAGGTGGGCCCCACTCCCCAGTGCAGTCAAACCCCTTCTGTCTGCACCATTCCTTCAGCCATGAGTTGAAGCTCCTGGTGCAGAGATCCCTCTCCTCACCCCTGCCATAGACAGGCAGCACCTCAGTGAAAGTCACTGAGCGAGCTACGTAAGATCCCTCCCCAACTCTCTAAACTTCCCCTGCACTATCCCAGCCCTGCCTCAAGCCAGATCATTAGTCCCCCAGTAGATGATGACATCCAGCTCTCGCTCCTGTCCTGCTGTACTAGCAGTCCACAGGCTCCATTTCCCATTCCTCCAGGCCATGGCACCTTGTAGGTACCTAACCTGCCTCTCTTCCCCCTTCCCTCTTCCCAAATGTATACCCCCTCACAATCGAGTCCCCCACCAGAAGTGGCATCCTTCTCTTCTGGGGTCCTCTACCACCTTCCTTGGCATCTCCACTATAGAGGGCCCTCACTTCTTCACTGGTCAGTACCATGGGTACCTCATTTTGAACATTCCGTCCCACCAAAGCGGAATAGGAATTACATAGTGGTATCATTTAAGGAATGTGCATCTGTCCCACCCACACCACCCTAACTGAACCCACCACAGTCCATCCATTCCTCCTTCCTGACATCCTCTGAGGTAACGGAGGCAGACTTGGTGGCCCCTGGGTGGGGGAGGAGGTCCTCTGACTCCTAGCCAACTCGTCAGGAGTCTAGCAACCTCCTCCCTTAACCCAGAGAGGTGTGTGCAGATGGGGCAGCAAGGCAGTCTTCAGAAGATCTCTCTGAAAACTGCCGCCCCACAGCCACTGCACTTCACCTCTCCCAGCATTCTCAACTTAAGAAACATAGAATTTGATGGCAGATAAGGACCGCTTGGCCCACCCAGTCTGCCCATTTCCCTACCTAATGGATAAGCTGCAGTTCCTAGTTAACCAGCAGCCTACTTCTTCCTACCCCCACCCCCTAGAATTGCCTTATGACTGTCCCATGCATGCTTGAATTCAACCACTGTTTTTGACTCCACAACCTCCTCTGGAAGGCTGTTCCATGCATCCACAATCCTCTCTGTGAAAAAAATACTTCCTTACATTACCTCTGAGCCGGCCCCCCCATCTTCAAATTGTTCAATCCTTCCTGTACTACCTTGAAATACTTTTGTACCCTTTCCCCTGCTAGTTTTCCCTTTGTTTGTGTAATAGCCCTTTGACTCACCTAGGCTGCTCTGGGGCCCTTGCTCTTTACCTGGAACACACCTATGAGGGTCCTGGCCTGGGTTCTGCAACTGGATGATCTGTTGGCACAGTGCCTCCACCTGAGGCAGTGGTAGGGAATACCTGTGGAAAGCTTGCAGGTTACCAGCCCTCAGGAAATCACAGTATTTGCTCCCTAGTACACTTCCCCACTAACAATCCCCCACACACAGTAAATTGAGCACAAAAATTTACAACCACAAGTATTAACATGCAAACAGAATAACAATTTATTTAGAGAAAGGGGAAAGGGGATGTAAATGGCAACACAACCTTTTTTAAATACTTCCCACGCAGTTACCCTCAGTCTCTAGGCTTCCCACCCCGGGTGTACTCTTCATGTCCTTGCTGAGGTGGATATCACACCGAATAGAGATGGAGGCCTGAGAACTTTTGTCGGGGCCCAACAAATTGTTAAACACTTGCAACTTTTTAAACCTTGTTCTGTCTCAACTTTTACATTCACTTGAAACACTTTAAACCTGGCTTATCCCAACTTTCACTTTCCCTTGTGACACATTAAACTGGCTTTGTCTCTACTTCCACTTTCACTTAACACCTTAAACATTTGCTTTGTCCCACCTTGTATATTTGTTTCCCAGCAGTCCTGATGGGGGTTGCCCCAGACTCTAACTGGCTAGCTAGCCACAAGAAACTCCCCACGGCCACAGCTTGGGGTACTCACAGTTTTGATGTCTGCACAGGAGCATTGCAGCCGGCAGAAAAGCAGATGCAATAGCAGTAGCACGGTACCGTGGCGGTCCCAGAAAAATACTGCACCAGTGAAAATACCAAAAGACCTGGAACTGATGATCTTCACCTGCTTAGCCTTTGACTCTTCGCCTGATGACCTTTATAAACAGTGTTCACTAGACAGGCCTTTCTTCATCCCACGCTGCAGGTCTCTCTGCATCTTCAATCCAGGGGGTACTAAGCGTAGTCCCCTGAATCCTCTCAATCACACATGAACTGGGCAAATACTTCCAGATGTTATTTTATTCAATCTCTCGACCCAGCTCTAGGCTCGTCTCGTCCCTCTGTTAGGTAGACTGGGCCATCCAAAGTCTCAGACACCAGCACTCTCAATAACTCCTCTTGCTAAAATGTTTCTCTGAGGAGGGGAAGGTTGGACTCTGACACGAGGGTTCCAACTAGAAACTTAAACTGCAGTGACTACTTCTCGGAGCTCTGAATTCAACTGCTGTTACCCAGTGCTCAGGTCCAAATTAAATGGCTTTCAACTCACTTAGTCCCAAACTTAAACAGCTCTCAGCTCACTTTTTTCTTTCAGCAAAACTCTGGCACCGATGTGTCTGCAGCCCCCTCTAAACTGGTTCTGGCTCCTATAGCAAACTCTGTGCTTTCTCTGTACTTCTGCCTTCAATATCTTATTGCAAACTCTGATTCCTCTGTACTCCAACTTTCAATATCTTATTACAAAATCTGTGCTTACTCTGTACCTCAGCCTTCACTATCTTTTGATTCTTTAGGCTTTGGGGCCTGAGTGCAGCTATGGGATGGTGAAACCCTCTCCAGCTGTACTGCACTCCCCTCCTCTTTTGGCAGGCTACCAGTCCTATTTATAGTCACTATGCAGCCCTCCTCTGATTGGATAATGCAGTCCCGGGCAAGTTCAATGACCTACAACCTTTTCCCAGCAGTCACTGGTGTTTTGTAGTCCTGTGGGGGCTGCCATCTTAGAGTACATTAATCTTACACCAATACAGTCGTTAATTATTTACACAGAATCCCTTGAAAGAATATATACAGTTTCCCCAGCACTCGAAGGTGCAAATACACTGTTTGGGCCTCAACCCCCATCCACATCTGTGGCTGAGACACAGAGTCAGGTGCTTACCTCCGTGGAGGCAGTTATGGAACCACTGGATCCAGAGCCCACCCAGAGCCACTAATGGGGTGCTGACAAAGGAGCAATGGGACCGCAGCCCTACATGATAAGCCCATTTGGGGGGCTCACATCTGTTTGTTTCTATTTGTGTTTCCCTGTACCTTGTTTTCATGTCTTTTTATTTCCCCGTATTTTATACTTTTTTGATTTTTCTCCTCAGTCCCACTCCCATGCATCCCTAGTGTGATGCACAAGTGTGAGGACATGCATACGCACACCCTACAGGATGCTCCACCCTACCCGGTTGCTCTGGTACTATCTGTGTTTATCACCGGACCTCCATCTGGTAACAGCGGAACTATGGGCGGGCGACCCCCCCCCTACTTTCTGGGTGAGTAGAGCCACTGCTCAATCCTGCTCCCCTCTCCCCCCCCGTGCTGGTACCCTGGTGACCTGAGTTCATTCCCGACTTCAGGTCGTCGGCATAGTGTGAAGTGTGGCACCCAGCGCCTCAACCCTCAGCACCACCAGGCCGGCCTCCCGCCTTGTCTTCATCTCTTTATACTGACATCCTAGATAGGATGCTACATCTATTCCGAGATTTGGCCTACCCTTGATCTTCAACCCTTCCCAGCAGTGACTGTTACACGGTAGTGAATAGGTTCCTTGCCTTAGTTGTTCGGCAGAGTCTTCCGCTTCTCTGGTTCCTTCTGCTGATGCCTTTTGATGCCTACAGAGCCAGCCACCTGTTCCACTCCTTTGCTGTTCCACTCACTCATTGGGACATGAACGTCCTGGACACATTGGAGTGGAAGTACTTTTATAGTGCTCTTGTAAGAAGGCACTAAGCCTCTGTCAGCTCTGCCCCTCAGTTACACTCCCCATTCACAGGGCTTCCTGAATCTAGTCACCCCAAGATTAAACTCCTGAGCTAGTTTCCCCCACACCACCTGTTACAATTTAAAACCCAGTTTTCAAGGCAAGGCAATTTTATTTATAGGGTGCCCAATCACGGAGGCTCTGGGTGCCTAACAATATTTAAAACAAGACATAATAAAAGACTACATATATAAATAATACAGCAGCAATACTTAGATAAACATATTACAATTTAAAATGGATTAAAAAGGGGTTCAAACTGTCACAGCTTGGACTAGTAAAGGGTGTATTCAAGAAACTGGAAAAAACAGGACAAAGTGGTGGGCCTCCAGCCTCTGCTTGAGCACCTCAACTGAGGGAGCCTCCTGGACAGAAGATGGTAATGTATTGCACAGGATCAGCCCAGAGACACTAAATGCACGATCGCATGAGGTCTTGAGCTGAACCCTGGAAACATCCAAAAGTACACTCGAAGAGGCGTGGAGGGAGCGAGCAGAGGTCACTGGTGTCAGGAGTTCTGACAGGTAACCCAGACCCAGTCCATATAGGGCCTTAAAGATGAGAAGACCCACCTTGAAAAGGACCCTTCACCAGACCAGCAGCTAGTGCAGAGCCTGCAGGACCGGAGTCACATGACTGTACCTTGAAAGGCCTGTCAGCAACCATGCCGCCGCGTTCTGCACTAGCTGAAGTCTGCAGTGGGTCCCTCCCATAACCCCAAAGTATGGAGAGTTTCAGTAGTCAAGTCTGGAGGTCACAAAAGCATGCACTAGCGTCAGCAGGTCCTCGAAGGGAATGAGGGACTTAATCCGGGCAATGTTCCGCAGATGATAGAAACCGCTACTAACAACAGATGGCACCTGATCTTCAAAAGTCAATCTGTTATCAAGGATCATGCCCAGATTTCGCACGCTCGGGGCAGCCTCCAATGGAGCAGAACCCAGGAAAAGCCCTGAGTCAGCCGCAGGTGGCAGCCCATCACGTCCACGACCAAACTCGATCACCAGTACCTCCATCTTAGCCGGGTTAAGTCTCAACCAGCTGGAAGCCATCCAGTTATTGATTTTAGCCAGACAGTTGTTAAGCACATCAACCACTCCTGATGTTCTAGGGCAAAAGACAAGTACAGCTGGGTATCATCTGCATAACAATGAAACTCCACGCTGTACTGTTGAATGCTCTCACCCAGGCGCAGAGTGTACACTGCGAACAGCATCAGTGAAAGTGACAAGATCGAGCCCTGTGGCATTCCACAAGACAGGGGTATTGGGGAGAAGGAGAAATTCCTCATCGCCACCTGCTGCACCCTGTTTGAGAGATAGGACTCAAACCACCTGATGACAGTACTGGCGAGTCTACAAATCTCACAGAGCTGATCAAGAAGCACAAGTAGTCCACAGTGCCAAATGCTGAGGAGAGATCAAGGAGAACAAGAATTGACTTATCTCTGTGTCTAGCCCTGATCAGATCATTATGCACCCTCACTAGAGCTGTTTCTGTGTCGTGTCTAGCCCAAAAACCTGACTGAAATGGCTCATAGATGTTCGAGGACACCAGGTGTTCCTTGAGCTGATGTGCCACTAACTTCTCAACAACCTTGCCCAAAAAGGGCAGGTTGGAGATAGGACTGTAATTTGCCAGTATGTCAGGAACAAGGGAAGATTTCTTAAGGAGGGGCCTCACCAGTGCTTCTTTCAAAGCTGCAGGGAGGACCCCCTCCACCATCGAGCACCTGGCAGTCCTGGCAAACACCAGGCCAACAGCCTCGACACATCCCATTAAGAAACACGTCGGGGCTGAGTCCAATTCACAAGAAGTGTGCCTCAACTCTAAGTTCACCCCAATCACTTCAGACACCTCCATTGGCCTAAACTCTTCCCAGATAGGCGGCGTGCCTCCGAGACCCCCAGCCCAACCACTGCAAGGCAGATGCCTCCCTGGCAGAGTCCCCGACCAGATGTCTGACACTCTGTCAGAGAAAAACAGAGCAAATTCCTCACACAAGGTGGATGACAATGCTTTTCTCGGCTGCAGACAGGCAGGGTGCAGAAGCCTGTCTACAGTTCAAAATAGCTGAAATGGTCTGTTTCTCCCCGTGGCAATTTCTCTGGACAGGAATTCTGCCTTCTTACAGGAAATTGCCTACTAGTACTCCAGGTAGTGGGCATGTAGGGCCAGCCTATCGGCCTCCAGCTGAGTCTTCCGCCAGCAACTCTCCAACCTCCAAACCTTGATCTTCATCTCCTTGAGGTCTCCATCAAACCAGGGGGCCCTTGAGTGAGAAGATTTGGGTCATACACGAACTGGTGCGAGAGCATCCAGAGCTTCGGAAACCACCCTGTTATAAGTGGCCACCACCTCTCTGGCACCCATTGCACATGCCGCGTCAACCCGAGATATGCCAGCTAGCACCAACAATCCCTCAGGGCGCATGTCCCTTAAAGGGCAGAAGCTGACCATCTCCATGGGGGGGAACTACTATGTGGGCCCCAAATGTGAACTCTATGGTATAGTGGTCAGACCAAACTACCTGACCAATCTTGAAGTTATCAATCTCAAGACCCAGGTGGAACACCAGATTGAGTGTGTGGCCGTGCTGGTGGGTCACAGAGGCAACCACTTGTGACAGGCCCAGTGAGTACATCAACTGGAGGAGGTCATAACCGAAATGCGAGGATCCATCGTTGATCCAGGCATTGATGTCCCCCAGGATTAAACACCTGGGGGACTCCAACACCTGGTCAACAACAACGTCCACCATCCCCTGCAGGAAATGTCCTCCCACACCAGGAGGGCAGTAAACAAGGAGAATCCTGCAACCTGCATCTGCATCCCCATGCACAGCAACGCACTCAAAAGATCAGGTGTTACCAACCGGGTGTACCGCGAAGCCCAGGCTGACTCGAAAAACAATGGCCACACCCCCTTCCCTGCGATCCTTCCTCGGGCAGTGCACTATGGAGTACTTGGTAGGGACAGTGGCCACAGGAACTGGGCCAGCATTGTTGCCAAGCCAGGTCTCCGTTATGCAAGCCAGGTTGACAGCCGAAATCAAGTCCACAAAAATAGCGATCTTGTTCCTTATCGACCTGGCGTTGCACAGCACCACCCGAAGAGGATGAGAAGATGTGGCTGGACCTCTAGCTGACTGCCCACTCGGTCCAGTAGGAACCCTGTGTATGGAGACCAAACTCGTCTGGCCTCTCCCTTGGCTCCATTTACACCCAGGGCTTCTCCTGGACCAGACAATCTCAATGCAGCTCACCACCCCCTCCTCACCTGCCCTTGGCTCCCTGCAGATCCCTTGCCTCCTAGTAATCTTATCCTCCCTGCAGCTTCTCACTGCAGTGGCACAAACAGGGAGGTCAGTAAAGGGGTGAAGGTCGCAGATCCGAGTGGCAGCATAGGTAATTCTAGTAGAGCCGTGGCACCAGTACATCTTGCCTGGCTTATTCTAGCCCACACCAGAATTCTATAGATACCACAAGAACACACCTCACTATCACAACCACAACCCAACCAGATACTCAAAACAAAACCCTTAAAATTACATTAACCCACTGATGAGAATTCCCCTCAGATCTACTAAGCATGCATACCCTATACACCATACAACTCTCATACAAACCCCCCTAAGCAACTACACTCAACCAACTTAAAATCCCTAAACCCTACTCCACAGCTACAGAGTAAACAGAAAACAAAATGCTAGTTAAACCAGAATTATACAGCAGAACGAAAGTCCATGAATAAAACAGTCACCAAAGTCTCTCAGTCTTGACAGAGGTGTTTGAGTCCAAAGAGCTCCCACCTTTTTTGGAGATTTGACCAAAAGGCAAAGACAGGATCGACTCTCACTTGATCCTGAAAGGCCAACCAGAAGACAATGTAACATGCAGCTAAAGGCACTTTCACTACCAAAACCATATGCATATAAATTTGGGAAGAGAACAATCTGACCATTTCACAGATTCCAAAGGGAAGGTCCTGTAACAGTCCAAACTCCAGGAGAAAAATCCAGCAGTCCAGAATCCAGGAAAAAAAGATCTTACAATAAGATCCAGGTTCCAGTGCAGACCTCCACTAGAAACCACTAATGCAACAACCAACCCCCCCACAGCTGCCTCTGCTGCCATCGGGGATAAGGTGCAAGGTGGCTAGAGCCCTAATAAAGACTGAGCATGCAGGGAGTCCCCCGCAATGACACCCAGGAGGAAGCCGGCCACCCCGCCTGTGGAGCCTAAAGCTATAGCTGCCAGCTGGGTCAGCCCACCAGCCGACCCCCCAGGCCACTTAGGAAATGAGGATGAGTTTTGCCCACCCTTCAGCGGATCACAGACCCACTTCTCCTTCCCGACACTGCCTACCAAGTTTCAAAGTGCTCCAAGCACTGTGTACAGATTTCTTCTTTTCTCCTCACTTACCCTGCTACTTTCAAAAGGAAGAAAAGTATAAATAAATATTAATATACCTCTAAGGTAAAGCTGGGTGCTTTCACTCCACTCTGTCAGCAATGTCTGGTCTTCCACCACCCTGGAGTCCAGGGTTGCAAAGAACACATTGTTTGTGCTATAAGCAAACATCGCTCAGCTCCTAAGGGGTTGGGCGATAGCCTGTATCCCAGACACCTTGGCTATTCAGGGATATGTGTCACAGTACTTCCTGGTTCTGAAATGGATGAGGGGCTGACATCCCATACTGGATCTGCATAATCTAAACCAGTTTATATGTAAGCCCAGGTTCTGGATGGTCACTACGAATCAAATAATTTCATCTCTGGAGCAGGGCATGTGGTTCTGCTCCCTGGACCTCCAGGATACATTCCTCCACATCTTAGTCCATCTGTTCCATTGCTGGTACCTTTGGTTCTGTGCAGAGGGGAATCCTGTACCATTTCTGGTTATGCCCTTTGGCCTTTCATTTGCACCCAGGGTCTTCAATATGTGCATGGCATTGGTGGGACCTTTCTTTTGTCGCAAGGCCATCAGGGTGTATCCCTACCAAGATGACTGGTTGATTGCAGGGTCATCCAAAAAGTCTGTGGAAAGATCCAGGGATCTAACTTTGCAGACGTGTCTGGACTTGGGCCTTCTGGTCAACCTGGCCAAGTCAGAGCTTGTCCCCACGTAGGTGATCAAGTTCACTGGAGCAGCGCTAGACTCCCTGAGGGCTAGGCCTGCCTTCCTGTGGACCAGGCATTGGATCTTACCTCCTTTGCCCGATCATTTCAGATTGGGCCCTGACTGAAACTTCCTGCAGCTGCTGTGGTACATGGCATCCTCCACCAGCATGATCCACTGGGCTGTCTGGTGGATGCGCCACCTGCAGTGGGAGTTGTGTCATCAGTGGTCCCAGTGACTGGCCACTTGGGCTAGTTGGTTGTAGTGAGCCAGTCAAGCTGGGTGTGGACCCACAACATCGGGAGGAGGGAATCCCATTTATCTGCCTAGAACCATCTGTCATGCTTACAATGGATGCATCTCTGGTGGGATGGCAAGCACATGTGGGAGACCACACAGTTCTGGTCACCTGTGGACCCCAGGAGTCCCATTACCTCACCAACCAACCTGCTGGACCTTTTTGCAGCACACTTGGCTCTGATGGAGCTTGCTGCATTGATCCAGGGTCAGGTTGCACAGGTACAGACAGACATGACCACCATGTTCTAACTTCCATTATGTGGGAAGGCCCTTTGCACCTGGACACTCATGTGCAGCCTAGGTGGAAATCTCTTGGTGATCCATGTTGTGGAAGAAAATGATCAGTTGGCAAATGCTTTCAGCTTGGTCAGAGAGACATCACATGAGTGGTCCCTGAATCAGAAGGTGGTAATTCTCCTGTTCTCCTTGTGGAGCACCCCTCTGGTGGACCTGTTTTCCTCATGGGAAAGCAGAGATGTGAGGCTGTTTTGTGTGCCCAACCCCACAGTCCAGGACATGATTATGGGATGCCATTGTGATGCCCTGAATCCCATAATCATGTCCTGGACTGTGGGGTGCCCCACAAGGAGAACAGGAGAATTACCACCTTCTGATCCAGGGACCACTCATGTGATATCTGTCTGACCAAGCTGAGAGCATTTGCCAACTGATTATTTTCTTCCACAACATGGATTGCCAAGAGATTTCCACATAGGCTGTACATAAGTGTCCAGGTGCAAAGGGCCTTCCCGCAAGGTCATGGTCAAGGCCTGGAAGGGCACGGTAAGGATGATCCTTATAACCTCAGACTGGCCTAGGCAGTTCTGGTACCTGGATCTCCTCAGCATCAGCAGTAGGCCTCCTTAGAGGTGTTGGAATGCTCATGGGTAAGCCGTTTAAGCCGAAGCATAGATGTAAGATATCACATCTGTCATGGAAGACTGCCTTCTTGATAGCCATCACATCAGCCAGAAGAAACAGTAAGCTCTTGGTGGAGTCTTCTTATCTGTTCTACCACAAGGACAAGGTTATCCTTTGCCCCCAACCGAAGTTCTTCCCGAAGGTCACATCAGAGTTTCACCTTAACCAGGTGATAAACTTACCGGTATACTTTACTAACCCAACCCTGGTGGCTGATTGCAGGCTCCATACCCTGGTCCTGTAGACAGCACTCTCTTACTGTTAGGAGCATACATCTGGATTGGGGTGAGGTTCACCAGCTGTTTGTGACATATGCTGCCATGCCTGGCAGACCTACAGCAAAGCAGATGATTTACAGGTGGATTATATCTTGCATTGACCTCTTTCTATCAGCAATGAGACTCCATTATGACAGACAAATAGGTCATAAGGATCATTTGAGATGGGTAGAGCTTGGAACTGTCAGAGATCCCTCTTGACAATGCTCCAGAAAGGCAGTTCCCACTCTCAGCCCACATGGCAGAGCTGCTAGCTCAGGAGATTGCAGACCTCTTACTCAACAGGGCAGTGGAGGTGATACTGGAGTCAAAGCAGAATGAAGGGTTCTACTTATGGTACTTCATCATTCCCACAAAATAGACTACATTTTTGATCTCAGAAAGCTAAACATGATAATGAGGCATGAAATAATTAAGTCTCCCTTGGGGTTCTACTCCCTTATCTGAATTCTCAGAACTGGCTGGCATCACTGGACATGCAGGATGCATATCAGCACATCCTGGTAAACCCTTAAACACCACAAGTACCTTCAGTTCTGTGTGCAAGGGGGGAAGGGAACATCACCCATGCAAAGGCCTTTCTTTTGGGCTTTCTTAGTACCACATGCCTTTACAAAGTGTTTTGCAGTACTGGTAGCGCAGCTCAGAAAGCTTGGTCTCTAAGTCTTCCCTATCTAGACAACTGGCTGGAAAAGACTCTGTCCAGAGGGGAAATGGTGCAAGCAGTGGCCACTGCCTCATGTTTCCTTTCCTTGATGGGAGTTCTACTGAACCCTCACAAGTCTCATTTAGTGCCCTTCCAGAGGCTGCTATTCATATGAGCTGTTCTGGACATAGCTTGGTCCTGAGCCTTTATTCCAGAGAACCGAGAAAACTCCATAGTTCATATGATATACTTTATCATGCCTACATCTCAGTGGTGGTACATTCTATACAAAACTTGGTGGGCTCATGGCATCCTCAGTGTTCACCACACCCCTAGCAAGGCTGCACATGAGAACCACTCAGTGGACTGTCAGCACCTAGTGATTGCAGGCATCCCACTCTCAAAACTACCTCATGCAAGTGACTAAACCACTGATACGTTCTCTCTTGTGGTGGTCAGTAAAGGAGAATCATCTCCAGGACTTCTCTTTCCTCTGGAGCTGCAGGTGACTCTACCAATGTCACCTTAGCAGGGTGGGGAGACCACTGTCCAGGTATTCAGACACAAGGGATCTGGAATGACTCAGAGATGCATCTCCACATCAGTGTGCTGGAGATGCGAGCACCACGTTACGGCCCACAGACCTCATCAGACCTGGTCAGTCTGAAAGCAGTATTCTTCCAGACAGACAGCGTGTCATGTACCATGTCAACAAGTAAGGGAAAAGTCTGCTCTTAACCTCTCTACAGGGAGGCTATGCGAGTGTGGAAATGGTGTCTAGAGCAGGGACCCTGCTTCAAGCACTAGTCCAGAATACTCTGGCAGATGATCTCAGCTGACCAGTGGCACAGCCTCACGAGTGGTTGCTAGCGGACTATGTTGTGCTTTCCCTGTTCAATGAATAGGTAACCCATAAACCTTTCTGCATTCCCTCTCAATGCTTAACAGCCTTGATTCTGTTCCAGAAATCCAGAGACTGGCATTTTCTGTGAGGCTGCAGTGGACAAGTCAGTTTCTGGATGTATTCCTTTCAATCCATCTCATTCAAAGTGCTACTCAAAGTGGAAGCACAAGGAGGCAAGTTGATTCTGTTAGCCCCCTCCTGGCCAAGGCAAGGTTTCCTCTTCTGACTTAATAGTCAGCAGGCCAAAGATTCTTCCAACCAGGATGGACCTACTGACTCAGGCCCAATCTACTGTACAATCCCTCCAGGCCCAGATACTGAAGAGATGGAGGAGAACATATTTAATGTCTCTCGGGTAGTCTCTGAGGTATTACTAGCAGCCCAAAAGCTAGCCACTAGAAAAACTTGCAGGGCTACATGGAAGCCTTTTTCCATTTGGTGTTCCAAAATCCCTGTGGACCCATTTAAGTGTGGACTGCAGCACCCCTCAATTAAGTTCCACCTATCTGCTGTTTCAGCATAGCACAAACATGTAGACACCCTGACTTTGTCTAAGTTGCTACTGCTCAAACGGTTCCTTAGGAGAAGTTTTATTTATTTCTCAGAATTATAACACCTTTGAGCCAGAGACTCTTTTGCCTAGGTCCCACATTGTGAAAGAAAATGTTACAACATACAGACAGTTACATGGTACAGTAAACAAGTTGGTTATACAGTAAACCTATCCACAAATAAGTGCAGTATAAGTACCAAAGGATGGTTACAGTTGGTAATAGTCAGTATAAGTAGATTATGTGCAGTCAGTAGATGACTTTGTCGTAGAACATGGTTAAAAATAATCCTGTACAGTAGATGACTTTGTCAGAGAACAGGGTAAAAATAGTCTTGTTCAGCTGTGAGTATATGGCCAAGCATTTGAGCAGGAGGAGAACTAAGAAAATGACTCAGAAAGTTGATTCAAAGGTAAGAGGAATAATTCGACATTTGATACTGAGCTGTCCAAGGTTGATTAGGACAGAGGCAGGAAGCAGAGGTGAGAGGACTAGGGGGTGGTAATGCTAGAGACAAAGTTAGGACAGAAATGTAAAGAAACCCATAGGGTGTGTGTGAGAGGTGGAGCCCATGAATGCAACAAGAGGGGGGGAGAAGGTAATTAACTGAGGGGAGAGGAGAGAGGAGGAGAGATACTGGAGTGGGATGGACAAGAGAGGGGAATGGAGAAGAAAGAGAGGAAAGTGAAGGGCAAGAGTAGGTAAGGATAGGGCTGGATGGGTCCCACTAGTTAGGTGGGACAGTCACACACAAGTTTACACACAAGAACCTCAATATGGAAACCAGTTTCTTCTTGAGATCTCAAGCTTATGGTGGAGCCCATTGCCACTTGTGACATGAAATTCCTTAGCTGGAAGATAATATTCCTAGTAGCCATCACCTCTGTATGCAGACTCTCTGGAATATAGACTGTAGTTATGGACCCTCTCTATACTGTCTCTCATAAGGATGGAGTGGTCCTGTGCACTCAAGCACTCAATGATAAGTTTAAATGTTACATTGACAAGCATTTAAACTAGCAAAGGGGGGTGGCAGGCCAGCAAGGATGGTACCTACTTGCTCACCCCCCACAGCTAGTAGTGGAACCAGTGAACCAGAGGAGTGGCTATCTCTGCAAAGCAGTGTGCAAAAGATGGAGATTAGTGTCCAAAAGGTGGATAAGCAGAAAAGGGGCAAAATTCAGCAGAAGGGCAAACAGCAAGGAGAACCAGGGATAAATGACAACCAAGGAAGGGGCTGGAGTAGAACAGTGAAGCAGTCTAGGGAGGTCAAATCATGGAAAGCCATGTGTGCAAATGCCAGGAGCCTTAGCAACAAGATGGAAGATCTGAGGCTGTCATGGTACAGTCAGACCTGGACATTGTGGCCATCACTGAAACCTGGTGTATGATAACCATGACTGGGAGATGGCCATACCTGGCTACAACATATTCAGAAGAGACAGAGCAGGCAGAAAGGAGGAGGAGTGGCACTGTATGTGAAAATGACATAAGGGCCACACAGATCCAGGAGGAACAAAATGGGGGAGAGATACTGTGGGTTGCTGGAAAGGAAAATGGGGTCAGCCATCTAACAGGTGTGGTCTATAGACCACCAGCCCAGGAGGAAGAAACAGATAGGGAGCTGATGCTAGCCATCCAAAGGATGGCAGACAAGGGTGAGGTAGTACTGGTTGGAGACTTCAATATACCAGACGTGGACTGGAACATCCCAGCAGCAGCATCAACTAGGAGCAGATTTATCCTGGACTCCCTTCAGGGTGCCTTCCTCAAGCAACTGGTCATGGAACCAACTCGGCAGAAGGCAATACTGGACCTTGTGCTCACAAACAGGGAAGTGTGATGGGGTAACAGTGGGGAGCACCTGGGTAACAGTGACCACCAGTCATTGTGGTTTGAAATCACAGAAAGAGCAGAACCAAACCACACAAAAACACGATCCTGGATTTTAGGGGCAGACTTTGGGAAAATGGGGAGATACTTGAAAGAGGCATTAAGGGAATGGGACAGGAATCAGGGGTTGAGGAACAGTGGGCAGAATTTAAAATGGGGATTATAAGAACAACAGAATTATGCATTAAGCAGGTTAGCAAGAGGAAAAGGAAGAGGAGACCATTATGGTTTTCCAAAGAGGTAGCAAAGAAAGTGAAAGCCAAAATGATTGCATTCAGGCAATACAAAAAACACAGGCAGAAGGGGATAGGGAGAAGTACCAGGAGAAACAAAGGGAGGCAGGGAAGTCAGTAAGGGAAGCCAAAGCTCAGACAGAAGAACACATTGCAAAATCAGTGGGTAAAGGGACAAAACCTTTACAGGTACATAAGGAAAAAAGAAAGACAAAGGGAGGGATAGTGAGACTGAAGGGGAGGATGGGAGCCGGTGGAGGATGACAACAATAAAGCTGACATATTGAACAGGTATTTCTGCTCAGTCTTTACTAAGGAAGAGGGGGTAATGGGTCTGAAGGGAGTACAAGGGTGAGAATGGTGCAGAAATGGACACAAGTCCCTTTACACGAGAAAGGGTCCTGAAGGAACTGAAGTAATAAGAGCTGATAAAGCAATGGGGCCAGATGGGTGCACCCAGGGTCCTTAAAAGAACTAAGAGAGGTGGTGGCTGAACCTCTGGCTATCCTTTTCAGCCAATCACTGGAAACAGGGAGGTACCCAAAGACTGGAGGACAGCAGATGTAGTCCCTTATACAAAAGTGGGAACAAAGAGGAAGCAGGGAACTACAGACCAGTCAGCCTCACCTCGGTAGTGGGGAAGATCATGGAAGCACTGCTGAAGGAGAGATTGGTGGAACATCTGGTTGTCAATGGACCACAGGACCCAAGGCAGCATGGTTTCACCAGGGGAGGTCATGCCAGACCAACCTCATTGAATTTTTGACTGGGTGACTAGGGAGGTGGATCAGGAGGGCAGTGGACATGGCCTATCTGGACTTCAGCAAGGCCTTTGACACTGTGCCACATAGAAGACTATTACACAAACTGGGGAATATGGGTGTGGGCAGGACAGTAGTGAGGTGGTAGGTAACTGGCTGGGTGGCAGGACACAGAGGGTGGTGGTAAATGGCTGTCACCCACAGAGGGAAGAGTAACCAGTGGGTACCACAGGGATCAGTGCTGGGACCGGTCCTATTCAACATCTTCATCAGTGACATTGCACAGGATCTAGAAGGCAGAATTTCACTGTTCGCTGATGACACAAAGCTCTGTAACAGAGTAGACACCAGAGGGTGTAGACAGAATGAGAAGGACCTGCAGAAACTTGAAGAATGGTCAAGGGTTTGGCAGTTGAAATTCAATGCAAAGAAGTGCAAGATAATGCATATGGGGCACAAAACCCTGGCACAATATATCAGTTGGGGGTGAGGATATAGCATGCACCAAGCAGGAAAGGGATCTTGGGGTTGTCATCTCTGATGACCTCAAGGTAGGGAAACAGTGTGACAAGGCATCAGGTAAAGCAAATAGGATGCTGGGATGTATAGGCAGGGGCATCACCAGCAGGAAAAGGGAGGTCATAATTCTGCTATACAAGACACTAGTGAGGCCCCACCTGGAGTACAGTGTACAGTTCTGGAGACCATATCTACGTAAAGACATAGACAGGGTAGAGAAGGTTCAGAGGAGGGCAACAAAGATGGTGCATGGGTTGCATCACAAGTCCTATGAAGACAGGTTGAAGGAACTGAACGGTACCCTGGAGGAGAGGAGGGAGAGAGGGATATGATAGAGACATACAAGTATCTTACAGGAGGAACAGGTGCAGGAAACACTATTTTAAGCCGAAAAGATGTTTCAGGACTAGAGGCATGGGATGAAGTTGGAGGGAGGACGATTCAGAGGAAACATGAGAAAGAATTTCTTCACAGAACGGGTGGTGGACAAGTGGAACACCCTGCCAGAGGAAGTGGTGGGGCTGAAACAATCACGGGATTTAAGAATGCATGGGATAGACATAAAGGAATTCTAGAGGGCAGGGGTAAGGGGAAACAGACTTCTAGGAAAACAAACTGAACTTACAAGCTCAAATGGGCAGACTAGATGGGCCATAGGCCCTTATCTGCCGACACTGTCTATGTATCTATGTATCTATGTGCACACACCCCAAGGTTTTATGTAAGGTGGTGTCAGTTTCACTTGCACTAGTCCATGATTCTGCCTACATACTTTCCAACCATGAGAACAAAGGAAAAAGTATGCTGCATTCCCTTAATATCAAGAGAGTCTTTCAGTTCTACTTGGCTAGAACTAAGGACTACAGACAGGCAAAGCAACTGTTAATCTCTTTGGATCTTAATCATACGGGTCTCACTGTCACTATCCAGTGTTTGTCCAGCTGGATTGTGGATTGCTTCCACCACTGCTACACCACTGTGGGGCTAAAGCTAGAAGGCTCTGTTAGAGGACATTCCAACAGACCAGCAACACTCTGTTCATTAGCAGCACTTCGTTGGGTGCCCACTGCAGAAATCTGCAGGGTTGGCACATGGAGCACTGTTCATACTTTCACCAAACACTGTGCTCTGGATATACATCTGCCCCCCTTCTGGTTTCCTACATATTTCCTGCTGAACAAAGCACCAACAGCACTTCCTCCACCTTTCATACTGCTGCCGTCTGCACTTCAAGGTACTGAGGCAGTTTGGGGCGAGCGCCAGTATATAGCAATAGGCACATGCAGGAGGCATATGCACAGAGGTATGCATGCTATGAGAGTCCTCAAAAGTTCTGGCTCCTTTGAGATCCTAGCACCCCTGGCTCAGATTCATAAGTGGTATTCTTTGGAAAACATATGGTAGGTACTGTAACTTCTCTTTCTAAAAGAGAAGCAGAGTGATGGAGTCCCTGAAGCAAACTGGGTTCCAAAGTTCAGAAGTCTTGTACTGTGTGGGCAAGGCCTGAAGTGGGACAAAAAGGGAACCCCACCATGTGAGTGTGTATCTAGACCGGTGATGGCATTAGCGAAATGAATTTAGCCAGTTCTTACCCAGAGGACCTTACATTGTGCCAAGGATGCACATTAGACACAGAGTGCTTGGCCATCCCCAACCACACCACACTACACTCCTTTTATAGGGTAGCACAGTTGTAACATTTCCTGTGGCAAAGCAGGAAGGGGCGGATCAGTGGGGTATCCATACAATGACCTCATTTACAGGGGTACTAGTAATTAACTTGTTATAACAAGTTATACAAAAACAAACAAACACAAAATCAAACTTTTGCTTTCATTTTCTTTCTTCTAATTACTCTGACCAGGTTATAAACCCAGCAACTTATCTGAAATGGATATCATTAACTGCAGGTACTGTGGAAAACTTTTCAGAAGGACAGTCTTACAGGATTTAGGGCACTGGTGTACATGCTGGGCCACTGGAGATCTTAGGACTGAGCTCCAGGCAGCATGGGCAGAGATTGCACACCTCAAATTTCGTATTCAAGGGGAAATATATTATAAGAACCACTCCCTATTTCCCCAACATCCAACAGAAGCACCTCGACTGCAGAGGGTAGTTGGTCCGGGAGGTTAGCAGGTGGTTAGGAGGGGCAAATCGGGTGCCCCATCACTCGGTGCTCTCCAACAGATTACCTTCACAAACCACATAAAAACTGCAAACAGGTATCTGTCTCTATCTCCGAAATCAAACAAAGGGGCAGAGGACACTGCAGAGCAGAACACTGCAGCACAGGAGCTAGCACAACAAAACTCACCCAAACAGGAACCAAAACAAAAAAAGAAAAAAGGAAATCCAAAAAACTTCTGATCATTGGAGACTCCATGATTTGGGGAGTTGATACCTATCTCCAGCCAGGAGTAATGGTCAGATGTCTCCCAGGTACATCAGCATGGAGAGACACTGATCGCATTGCTAAAATTGTTCTGGAAGCAGGAGAAAACATTGACATCCTGGTACACATGGGGACTAATGATCTCATCAGCCCGTCAGTTGTGGAGACCAAGGAACACCTGACTAGGCTGGGTGACAAACTATCATCCATTTCATCCGGCATCTCCTTCTCTGACATACTTCCTGTCTGGGAGAAGGGGGCAGATGGACGGAAGGTCAGAGAAGGGAAGATGGGGGAGCTAAACATGTGACTCAAAGGCTGGTGCCAGGAAAAAGGACACAAATTTGAAGGGAACTGGCAACAGTTTTGGGAGCGAAAGTTCTTTAAATTTGATGGACTGCATCTGACTAAGAAGGGAGTCAGTGCATTGGGGCAGAAGTTTGACGTCTTTGCAGAATATTTAAACTAGCAATGGGGAGAGGGTGCAGCACCCCATACGCCAAATGGGAAGAGCACCCTCTGTCATAGGCTGTGGTGTAATGATGGACACTGACACAAAAGGTAATGTGGCAAGGTTAAAAATTGCCAAGCCTAAAGCTTTATTAAAGTAACAGCAAAAAAAAAAGAAAATATAAAACTATTAACTTTATGAAAACCAGAAACAAAAAGGTACAAAATAAATGAATGTTTCCACAGGCAATATCAGCAAACGAAAAGGCCACCTGGGATTTCAATTATCTTAGTCTGTAAGTGCAGACTCCCAAATGGACCAGTACTGGCTGATCCCAAAATGAATCTGAAGGTATTACAATGAGTCTCCTTTTATCCTAGGGAATCATCAGGTGATCACTTCAGACTCCGCCCCCTATACTCTTCAATACAGATTTTCATTTATAAAACACTTTTATTTCATTCTAAGTAAAGGGACATTCAATATATCTTTATTACAAAATATTGACATCCCTGAAATGAAATATACAGGTTTTACTAAAAACTGTACTCTTGCCAAGTTTAGCCCCTTCCTCAACCTATCCACAGTATAAATATAGTGAGAAATGGGCCAGCTGACTCCTAAGGAAGCAGCAAGAGCAACAAGTGCAAATGGCTGTATGGATTACCTCTGGCTAAAGGCCTGAATACCCATTATCTGGTAAGCTTTACTCTTTACAATTAACAGGAGCCAGACTGCTATGAAAAGGAGTAAAACTGAAAAGAGTCCATCATTTATCTTACAATGTCTGAAATACTGCTCATTTTTGTTTAGAAGTTTCTTTTGGGAGTGCTAAACACATTGCAGCACAAGCAAACAAAAGCACTTCCTTTAATTTCGTATCTGCTTATGTTTAAAACAGTTTGTGCTGCTGGCATATTGCCTTTCCATGTCACCTTACCAAAAATAATAAAGTTAAACAGTAAGGAAAAATAAACTGTTTTGGGGTCAAAATAGTGTTGCTAAGGCATATCTAGGGAACCTTACAACAACACACTAAGGGATTGGGTGACCAGCAGGCATTCTCTGAATCGTTTTACTATCTTTATTTTTCTTGTCTGCCTCAATAAACTAAGTGCTTGCACTGTGAGGAGCATTCCCCTATATCTGGCATACACATTGTCTCCTGGGCATTGCTTAAACATGAAAAGAGGAACTACTAGCCCAAATATGCTAAACTCTAGGTCTATACACTGTAGCCTATGATGGGGGGGGGGGTGGTGGTGGTGGTACTGAAGCTCCATACCTGTCTTTTTAATGAAACGAAAGTGATAGAAAGAAAGGGCCTCTTATCCAGGTGGCCTGCCTGGAAAAAAGGGAATTAAAAAGGGGAAAGTAAGGGAAAGGACAGTAATGCTATTCAGAGAGTGCTACTGCAGTAGACTTGTGAAACAGAATTTGACAGGTATTTGGAGGTTTAACAGTACACTTTCACACCCTCCCCCTCAGCTAGTGGTCAAATGAGAGTTCAGCATGCTTGCTCATATGACGCACCGGGGAAACGCCAGACATCACCCAGCAACTAACACATCGAAATCTGTCCAATGGAAAATCATGTACACAAATGCTCGCAATCTGGGAAACAAGATCCCAGACCTGCAGGCAATAATGACAGAGCCTAAACTAGACATAGTAGCAATTAACGAGATGTGGTTTACCAGTAACCACACTTGGGAGACTTCAGTACCTGGCTATGTACTGTTCAAAAGAGACCGAGGTGCAAAAAGGGGGCGGGGGGTGTGGAGTGGCTCTGTATGTCAATGAAAATATCCAAGCTACAGAAATTCATAATACACATAAGGAGCCAGAAGAACTGTGGGTCACTCTGGAAACAGGAAATGGGACAGCCATAACTGAGGTTGTCTACAGGCCCCCAGACCAGGGGGAGGAAATAGATGCATTACTGTTCGAAGATATACAAAACATGGCAGCTAAAGGGGCGGTTCTGATAATAGGAGTCTTCAACATGCCAGCTACAGATTGGTCAATACCAGCAGGAACTTCTGCAAGAACTAGACACATGGTGGATTCCCTGCAGGGGGAAGGCCTCAAACAACTGGTACAACAACCCATAAAAGACAGGGCTATCCTAGATCTAGTACTGACTAACAGGGAAAGGATCACAGATCTCCAGGTAGAAGGTCACCTGGGGCCAGTGACCATCACATGGTATGGTTCAATTTGGCCACTAGAACTAAGTCATCCCATTCCAAGGCAAAAATATGGGAATTCAGAAGAGCTGACTGATAAGATGGCCAACAGAGTTAAGCTAGCCCTGGCAAAAAGAAATACAGGTGAGGGGGTACAGGCAAAGTGGACAGTCATCAAGGATGCAATACTTGAAGCAACATCCCATTGTGTTAGAGAGAAAAAGAAGTGCAAAAGAAGAAGGAAACCACTTTGGCTCTCAAAAACAGTAGCAGAAAAGGTCAGAGCCAAAAGGCTGGCCTTCAGGAAATATAAGGAAGCACAGCAGGATAAAGATAGGGAGGCATACCAAACTTCCTTAAGGGAAGCAGGAAAGGCAGTAAGGTAGGCAAAGTCTCAAACCGAGGAAACACTAGCACAGACAGTAAAAGAAGGTGGTAAGACTTTCTATAGATACATTAGTGAAAGGAGAAAGTCCAGAGGGGGTATTGCTATGATCAAAGGAGATAAGGAGGCGTGTGAAGAGGAGGACCGTGTAAAATCATCTATCCTAAATAGAAACTTCTGCTCAGTATTTACTGAAGAGAAGGTAGGGCAGGGCCCATGGCTTAGCACCATGGACACGGGGGGAGGGAGGTGAGCACTAGGCCCTTCCCAAAAGAAAGGGTCCTACAAGAGCTCGATAAGCTCAAGGTGGACAAGGCAATGGGACCTGATGGCATACATCCCAGGGTACTAAAGGTGCTAAGGGTGGAACTAGCAGAGCCATTATCAGAACTGTTTAGTGAGTCTCTGAGCACAGGAGAGGTCCCAGAAGACTGGAGGATAGCTCATGTGATCCCGCTCCCCAAGCGTGGTAGCAGAGAGGAGTCAGGGAACTATAGACTAAACAGTCTTACCTCAGTAGTGGACAACATTATGGAGGCACTCCTTAAGGAAAGGATAGTGCAACACCTGGAATCCATAAGAGTACAGGATCCAAGACAGCATGGGTTTACAAAAGGAAGGTCCTGTCAAACTAATCTCATAGATTTTTTTGACTGGTAACCAGAGTGGTGGACCCAGGGAGAGCAGTTGAAGTCACCTACCTTGACTTCGACAAAGCTTTTGATACTGTTCCACATAGAAGATTGATTAATAAGCTGAGTAGACTTGGGGTGGGTCAGAAGTTGGTCAACTGGGTGGCAAACTGGTTGACGGGCAGAAAACAGAGAATGGTGGTAAATGGTATACAGTCAGAAGAGATGCAAGTCACAAGTGGGGTACCTCAGGCATCAGTCCTGGGGCCAGTCCTCTTTAATATCTTCATCAGTGACATTGCAGATGAACTGGAGGGCAAGGTTTGTTTGTTTGCAGATGACACCAAGATCTGCAACAGAGTAGATGATCCAGATGGGGTGGGCAGAATAAGAAGAGATCTGGATAAACTAACAAAATGCGTGGAAGAGTGGCAACTGGGGTTTAATGCAAAGAAGTGCAAGATCATGCACATATTGAAGAGAAACCCTGAAGCCACCTATAGTTTGGGAGGGGAATTGCTGGCAGTCACAAGGGAAGAAAGAGACTTGGGCATCATCATCACCGATGACCTGAAATCATACAAGCAGACCACTAAAGCAATAGGTAAGGCTAGGGGGATCTTAAGGTGCATTAGTAGGGGTATCACAAGTCGGAAGAGGGAGGTAACAATCCTCTTTTGCAAGACACTGATTAGGCCCCATCTGGAGTACTGCTTGCAGTACTGGAGGCCACACCTTCACAAAGACATTAACCAAATGGAGGCAGTCCAGAGAAGGGCAACCAAAATGGTGCAGAGACTGCATCAGAAAACCTATGAGGACAGATTAATGGAGCTCAATATGTATACCTTAGAGCAAAGGAGGGAGAGAGGCGATATGATCGAAACATTCAAACGCCTTAAGGGCATTAACAAGGTAAAAGAACATGTTTCAATATAAGAAAAATAGCAGGACAAGAGGACACAGCATGAGATTAGAGGGAGGCCAATTAAGGGGTAATGTGAGGAAGTTCTTTTTCACAGAAAGGGTGGTGGATGCATGGAATGGCCTACCTCAGGAAGTGGTGGATATGAATACAGTGCAGGGCTTCAAGCAGGCATAGGCATGAGGGAGCAATACAGATTAGTGTGAATAGATGGGCCATTGACAGAGCAAAGGCCGTTGGCACATTTATAAGGTAGAAAAAGAAATGGTCAGACTGGATGGGCCTTGTGGTCCTTATCTGCCGTTAACTTCTATATTTCTATATAACCTTATCAATATTTGTAATTAGTCATAACAAGGTTGACAATAGCAAGGGGGAACAAGCAGCCCACATGTGAAAGATCACTGGGAAGCAACCATTCCTATAAAAATGGCACACATTACAAAGCTGCAAAGAGCAAGAATGAGACTGTCTTAATGTAGTACTTTTGTATTTAATTATTACAGGCTGGTGCAATGGCTTGCAATAATTCAATAAAAAGTACCAGACTGAGATAAAGTCTCATACTGGTTCTTTCTTGATGTACTTGAAATTCAAGGAATTTGCACATACTCTCAGATAAACAAATTGGGTGCTATGTTATCTTTTTTCGAACCACCAAGAAGTGCACAGAAGTTAGAACACAAGCTTTTAAGTTACACAGAGCCCTACTTTATGTCATAGCAGTTTCTACACAAAACAAACAACATATTTTGGGTAGACCTGACAAATAAAACTTTGACATGTGTGTATGACAGTTCTGTTGATAAAAAAATTTTAATAATGGGGTATGTGTGCAGAGACAAATAAAGACAGTCTTTGACATAACTAGGTGGTTAGAAATCAGATTAGAAATGCAGGTTCCTCTCCACGGATGGAACGTGACAGCAGAAGGCCTATACATTGTTAAATGCATATGTTCTAATGCTCACTCTCTCCCCCCCAGCCCATAGCCTACTGTCCATAGCAGAAGGTACAGCTTCATACCAGTGACTCATAATAATAATCTCCACAAAGATAGAGAAGTATGTCTCGCCACATGCTGTCAAGACAATCTGTGGTACCTATCTTCACGTAGGGTCCTGCAGGTCATGCGAGAAGAAAACAGATCACATCTGACATTGTTCAGGAAATGGGGTGGGCATTAGGGTTTACAACCTCAAGAAAGACCCCGCCAATGATTCGCCAAAATTCCAGAGACCCAAAACCCTAATATTTTTTCCTTTTGCTGCTTGAGGGGTTGGGGTGGGCAGTTAGAGTTGGAATTCTTAATACCATATTTTCCTACCTGTGTGGTGTTAACTGGTATGCACTCCCTACCTCGACAATTTTACAGCGACCGACACCACAGTGACAACAGTGACAGGTCACTGTAGAGTCAGCGTGGGACCTCAGCACTGCCTTCTGGGGGTCTTGCAACCCCTCCCAGAATCAACTCTGGCTCTGAGTTGATTAGTTTAGTTATGGGGCAGTGGGGGACAGAGCCCCCCACATGGGCAGTTCGGGTCCAAGCTCCCCTGAAGAAAACACAGTTTGAAGTGACTGACTTTATGCCGACTGCAAAACCAGTTGACATAAAGGTGTCGCTGTACAGTTGGTCAACAATGAATTTGTTGACTGACTGTCATGGATCCATGTTAACTTGAGCCATTGAGCACCAAGGGAAGACTCAGTCTGCCTACAGAGGTGCAGGGACCCTGTGAGCCATTCACTTCCGTGCAGCGACAGATGTCAAGAATTCATGAGGCTGTCTGGTGGGCTGTGGAAGCACAGGGCCCTCTGTGCTTCCATGGGGCTGGAAATACAGACACACAGGGCAAAAAGTCCATCTGTCAGCCAATGCACAGAGCTCTCTGCCACCCACAGGTGCTGAGCTGCAGGGCCCTATGCCAAAAGAAGAACTGTCTTCACTATATTGTACTATATGGTACCCAGGCCCATGACAGCAAGCCTACAGCTTTCATTATCTAGATGGTGGAGATGTCGCAAAACAGCAGCATCCCACCACTTTCACCCCATGTAGCTGAGTCACTGAGCTCACCTCCAAACTCACCTCACTGGTATGGGATCACAAGCACACCCACTGGGATGAAAACTGGCAGTACTCACAAAGTTTCTTAATAATTATATACATTTTTTTTTTCAATTTTCACCCCAAATTTTCAAGATAGTCATTTTGTGACTTCCTTTATTAAACATGACATGTGACATTCATAGTATATTGTCTAAAACATCATTTCACACCACAAGTATGAAAACAAGTCTCACTCAGGATTTAAAAAATGACACCTGTCATGTTTATGAGATGTTGTAGAAAAATGGCTATGCTGAAAGTCTGGAGTTAAAATACTGCAAATTAGCAATGTTATGAGTGAACATTGAGGTATTGCAATGTTCATTCATAACCTAGGCATTTTACCATACTTGTACACCAATTTTTTAACATAGCCTTACTATTACCCCTCCTCATGAACCCAGTAGATGAAAATTTTCAAATCCCTGCCAAAATGTCATTCTATGCCACAGATACGAACACACATTTTGGCCAGGATTTGAAAAACTACAGTGTGGTGGTGTGAAAAAATGTCTATGTTGAAAATTAGGGGTCAAAATATACAAAATTACTGAAATGTATGAGTGTGTAGAAAAAGCGTGCTCATAACTTTGCTGTATTTAAATATTTTGACCACAAATTTTCAACATAGCCATGTTATGACCTCACCCTTTAACCCTGGTAAGTGGAAATTCTGGAATACTGACTGAAAGACATTTTAGGCCATAAGTGTGAAAACACGTTTTGGCCAGGATTTCAACAATGGCAGCTGTCATGTTCATGAGGTAGTATGAAAAAATGGCTATGCTGAAAATCTGGGGTCTACCAAAGTTATGACTTTGTGTATACAAATTTCGACATACAATCATAATAACTTTGTCATTTTTCAGTATTTTTACTCCAGATTTTCAACATAGTCTTCTTATGACCCCAGCTCATAAAGGGTGGTGAAAATTTTCAAAACCCACCTGAAAGATGATTTTGTGCAGCGACCACAAAATCACATTCCATTACAGGTTTGCATAATTTCAGCTCCATTGATCTTTTTTTTTGTAAATACAAAAAGGCCGATGGAAAATTTGGTAATAATGTTCAAAATGACAAAGTTATAAATAAAAGTTCAAACCCTATTGAAACACATATTGCAGTCACTGGTTCTAGCAACAAGACATGTCTTTGATCAGAAAGTGGATCTACATTGTGGGACCTGTTCAGGTGATTGAGGGTGTGGGGGTGGTGTGGGGAGTGGGGGTTGGGTGCCAGGGAATGCTGGGGGGAGGTCAGATTGCCAGTGGACTGATTTCTTATTTTGCAGGTGCGAAAAAAGATGAACTAGGGATGGTTTTCTTTATTGCAGGGAAACACAAAACGACACTGGGGATTGGGCACACCAGTGTCAGGAGGATCTCCAGTGGCATGGGGTGGATGGGCACCCTGCTGCTACCACAGATATCAATGGGAGGGGGCCAGAGAAGTGATACCAGGTACACCTTGGTCTGGTTGATTCAGAGAAAGATGGATGGATGGATGGACAGACAGACAGATGGCAGTGTGGGGGCAGATTGCCACTGGATTTATTTTAGGGGAAAAACCCAAAACCAAGATCAATGAGGGACGGTTTTCATTATTGTAGTGGGGTGGAAGCTGATACCGGGGATTGGGCACTCCAATTCCAGGAGGACCTCTGACAGCACAGGGATAGGCACATCATTCAAAAGAAGGGGATTGGTAATCTGGATGGGTGGGCAAGAGAAGCAGTACTGAGGGTGGGCACCATGATCTGCTAGATTCAGAGATAGATGGATAGACAGACAGATAGATAGATAGACAGACATATAGATACATAGAGAGAGAGACAGATAGACATATAGATACATAGAGAGATAGACAGACAGGCAGCTGTGGGGGGGATCGCTGAAGGACTTTTGTTTGGGGGAACAAAAAAGAACAACAAGATATGGTTTTCTTTATTGTAGGGGGATGGAAGTCAACACTGGGGACTGGGCATGCTGGTATTGGGAGTATCTCTGGTGGCACTGGGGTGGCCACCTTGGTACTGCCATACATAAGAAGGGAATAGGTGATCTGGATGGGGTGGGCAAGAGAAGCGGCACTGGGGGTGTTCACCTCAGTCCACTTGATTCAAAGATAGACGATAGATAGGCAGACAGAGTGGCAGATGGATAGAAAGACGGAGAGAAAGGCACATAGATACAGAGAGAGAGAGATAGATAGATAGATAGATAGATAGAAGGCAGGCAGGTGGACACATAGATAGATAAACAGCTAGATAGACAGACAGACATCTAGATACCTAGACGGAGACAGTCAAATATACAGACAGACAGACAGGCAGGTGGCTGTGTGTGTGTTGGGGGGGCAGATCACCAATGGACTTTTTTTTAGGGTAAAAAAGATTAACAAGATATGGTTTTCTTTATTGTAGGGGGATGGAAGTCAACACTGGGGATTGTGCACCCCAGTGTTGTGAGGATCTCTGATGGCACTAGGGTTGGGCACCCAGTTGCTTCCACACATAAGAAGAGAACAGGTGATCTGGATGGGGCAAGAGAAGCAGTACTGGGGGTGGGCACCCCAGGCTGCTTGCTTAAGAGACAGATAGGTAGACAGACAGCCAGGTGTATAGCTAGACAGACAGGTGCCAGTGTAGGGGGTGGATCACCAATGGCCCTTTTTCCAGGAAAAAACAAAAACAAGCTCAATGATGGATGGTTTTTGTTTTTATAGTGGGGTGGAAGCTGATCCCAGGGATTGGGCACCCCAGTTCCAGGAGGCTCTCTGGTGGCACAGAGGGTGGGCACCCAGGTGCTGCCACACATAAGAAAGGAATGAGCAATCTGGATGGGTGGGTAAAAGAAGTGGTACTGGGGGTGGGCACCACAGTCTGCTAGATTCAGAGATGGATGGATGGATAGACAGACAGGTGGATACATAGATAAACAGATAGTAGATAGATAAACTGATAGACAAATAGACATAGATACATAGAAACATTAATAGACCGACAGACAGGTAGATAGATAGACAGACATACAGCTACATGGACAAAGAGACAGATAGATAAACAGACAGACAGACAAAAAGGTGGCGGGGGTGTCACCGAACAACTTTTTCTTTTAGGAAAAAAAACAAAAATGATCAACAAAGTATGATTATTTTGTTGTTGTAGGGGGACAGGAGCCAACACTGGGGACTGGGCACGCCAGTATTGGGAGTATCTCTGGTGGCACCGGGGGGTGGTTACCCTGGTGCTATCACACATAAGAAGGGAATCTGAGATGTGGATGGAGGGCAAGAGAAGTGGTACTGGGGATGGGCACCCTGGTCTGCTTCATTCAGAGATAGATAGATAGATAGATAGATAGATAGATAGATATTGTAGATATACGGATAAACAAAGAGACATAGATACCTAGACAGAAGGAGACAATCAGTATTTACCCAAGATCCATTACAACCCACAATAGCCATATCACCCACCAACACCAATGAGCAAATGGTCCAGCAGAAAGACACCTACAATCTACTATTAGCCCTAAAAAAATCCACTAGTCCTGGTCCAGATGGTATATGTTCAAAATTCCTCCTGGGCGCTAAAGAAACAATCACTCTACCACTTACAATTCTCTTTAACAAATCACTTCATGAATCTATGGTCCCACCAGATTGGCTAACAGCAATAGTTACTCCTATTTTCAAGCAAGGCTCCCATTCATTAGTTAACAACTATCGTCCCATTAGTTTAACTTCTATTCCCTGCAAATTACTTGAAAAAGTTATTAAAGCACTCTTGGAAAAGGAAATACTATCCTTAAATCTTACAGATATCTCTCAACATGGATTCAGATCTGGCCTATCCTGCACCACAAACTTGTTGACTTTCTACAATTCCATTAGTTTAAACCTAGATTTAAACATTCCCTCTGATGTTATTTTGTTGGACTATAGCAAGGCTTTTGATAAAGTTTCCCACAGCATTCTCATCACCTAACTTATTCAATTAGGTTTTTCAGCTTCACTTGTGTTATGGATTAAAAGTTGGTTGACAGATAGATCCCAGAGGGTACGGGTTAATGGCACTCTGTCAGACATAGGCAGGGTGACTAGCGGAGTTCCCCAGGGCTCTGTCCTGGGACCCACTCTGTTCAATATCTTTATTAGCAACATGAAAATTCACTCTTCAAATATCCTCACAAAGTTTGCCGATGACACCAAGCTGGGTGGTGCTGTTAACAATGCTGCAAATAGATAAACTCTACTTAACGATCTTTCATCTATCGAACACTGGGCCCTCATTAACAAAATGGAGTTCAACATATCCAAATGTGCTGTTCTGCACATCGGGAAAAACAACCCCAAACAAGTATACACACTGAATAACACCATCATTAAGGCTTCTTGTTTAGAAAAAGATCTAGGGATTCTAGTTAATAATAAACTGACCCTAGTTTCACATTGTAATAAAATAGCTAATCAAACAAACTCACTTCTTCGAAAGATCAACTGTACTTTTGTTTCTAAAACCGAGCAGTGTATCATTGCACTGTACAGATTGCACATTAGACCATATCTTGACTATGGTTCTCCGTTTTAGAGTCCATACCTCTGCGGGGACATAGATAGAGTTGAGAGGATTCAGAGAAGAGTCACCAAAACTATTCCCCATTTGGCACATGTGGATTACAAAACTAGACTACATAAAACAGGGTTACACTCACTTAAAAAGAAAAGATCAAGAGGGGACTTACTCCAACTTTTTAAGATTACTAAAAACCCAATTTTGATGAGGCAATGTGGCATTTCATTTGCAACGAGAAAAATCAGACCCAGGTTAAATAACAAACAACTGGATATAGCCAAATGTAATACCAACAAAAGACAAAACTTCTTTTCCATAAGAACCCCAAGATTATGGAATACACTTCCCCAAGATATTGTAGACGCACCTTTCATTATGACTTTTAAACTCAAACTAGATGAATGGTTAACTAGATAGAATTCACAGTTAATGATCCACATATGTGGAGGACAATACCTATGGGCTTTGGCCTTCTTTTGTCCCTCTAACCAAGTAACAGACAAATAGATAAACAGACAGGTGGCTGTGTGTGTGTGTGTGTGGGGGGGCAGATCACCAATGGACTTTTTTTTAGGGTAAAAAAGCAAAAAAGATTAACAAGATATGATTTTCTTTATTGTAGGAGGATGGAAGCCAACACTGGGGATTGTGCACCACAGTGTTGTGAGGATCTCTGGCGGCACCAGGATTGGGTACCCAGGTGCTACCACAAGTAAGAAGGGAACAGGTGATCTGGGATGGGGTGGCAAGAGAAGTAGCACTGGGGGTGGACACCCCAGTCTGCTAGATAGATAGATAGAGAGATAGACAGACAGACAGATACATAGACAGACAGGTGGATGAATAGACAGATAGATAGACAGACATACAGGAAAAAAACACACTAAAATAAGATCTACCTATGGTTTTTGTTATTGTAGTGGGGTGGAAGCTCACACCAGGGACTGAGCACTCCAGTGTTGTGAGGATCTGTGGTGGCACATGGGGTGGGCACCCTGGTACTGCCACACATAAGAAGAGGATGGGCAATCTGGATGGGTGGGCAAGAGATGCTGTACTGGGGATGGGCACCACAGTCTGCTAGATTCAAAGATGGATGAATAGATTGATAGAGAGATGGACAGACAGACATACAGACAGACTAGTGGTTACATAGACAACTAGATAAACAGATAGAGATAGACAGATAGATAGAGCTAGATAGATAGATAGATAGATAGATAGATAGATAGATAGATAGATAGGTAGATGAACTGTACTGATGAGGAACCTTTGTAAAAAAGCTCTTAGCTCAAAGGTAAATGTAATTTGAGTCTTTCTAATAAATAAATAAACTGATAGATGTATAGACACATAGAGAGAGATGGACAGATGGATAGATAGACAGACAGACATATAGATACATGGACAAAGAGATAGATAGATAGATAGATAGATAGATAGATAGATAGATAGATAGACAGACAGACAGACAGACAGATGGCAGTGGGGAGGATCACCAAAGGACTTTTCTTTTAGAAAAAAAAACCAAAATGATCAACGAGGTATGGTTTTCTTTGTTGTAGGGGGACAGAAGCCAACACTGGAGACTGGGCACCCTAGTATTTGGGAGCGTATCTGGCAGCAACAGAGGGTGGGCACCCTGGTGCTGCCACACATACGAAGGGAATGGGTGATGTGGATGGAGGGCAAGAGGAGTGGTACTTGGGATGAGCACCCTGGTCTGCTTCATTCAGAGATAGATAGATAGATAGACAGACAGATAGATAGATAGATAGATAGATAGGCAGATATACAGATACGTAGACAGAGAAACATAGATAGATATATAGATAGATAGATTGATAGACAGACAGACAGATAGATAGTCAGGCAGACAGACAGGTAGGTGGCAGTGTGGGGGGCAGATCACAGATGGACTTTTGTTTTAGGGGGAAAAACAGAAATGATCAGTGAGGGATTTTTTCCTTATTATAGGGGGGACAGAAGCTGACACTGAGGATTGGGCACACTAGTGTAGGATGAATCTCTGGTGGTACTGGGGGTGGGAACCCTGGTGCTGCAGCACATTAGAAAGGGACAGGCAATCTGGATTGTAGAGGGACAGAATCTGACACTGAGGATTGGGCACGCTAGTGTAGGGACAATCTCTAGCGGTGCTGGGGTGGGAATCCTGGTGCTGCAGTACATTAGAAAGGGACAGGCAATCTGGATTGTAGGGGGCCAGAATCTGCACTGAGTATTGGGCACACTAGTGTAGGGAGAATCTCTGGTGGTACTGGGGGTGGGAACCCTGGTGCTGCAGTACATTAGAAAGGGACAGGCAATCTGGATTGTATGGGGACAGGAGCTGCACTGAGGATTGGGCACACTAGTGTAGGGAGAATCTCTGGTGGTACTGGGGGTGGAAACCCTGGTGCTGCAGCACATTAGGAAGGGACAGGCAATCTGGATTGTAGGGGGGACAGAAGCTGCACTGAGGATTGGGCACGCTAGTGTAGGGAGAATCTCTGGTGGTACTGGGGGTGGGAACCCTGGTGCTGCAGCTCATTAGGAAGGGACAGGCAATCTGTATTGTAGGGGGACAGAAGCTGCACTGGGTTGGAAACCCCATTCTGCTTCCATAGATAGAGAGATAAACAGACAGATGGACAGACAGGTGGCAGTATGGTGGGGGAGAGAGAGAGCTGATGGACTTTTTTTTCCAAGTAGCAAAAAAATTTAAACATCAATGAGGGATGGTTTTCTTTACCATTGGAGGAACAGGTGCTGGTACTGGGGACTGGGCACAGCAGTGTTGGCATGATCTTCAACAGCATCAAGGGTCTAGATTGTGATGCCACCACCTATATGTAATGGGTGTGAGGGGGTCAGATCAGCAAGGAACTGTTTTCTTGTTTACAGGATGGGGGCCAATTGCCAATGGACTATTTAGAAAAAAAAAGATCAACAAGGTTTTCTTTTTATTGTAGGTGGACAGAAGCTGACACTGGGGATTGGGCACCCCAGTGTCAGCATGATCTTTGGTGGTACCAGGGGTGGGAACCCTGGTGCTGCCACCTATACTTAATAGGTGTGGGGGGGCAGATTGACAAGGGCCCATTTTCTTTTTTACAGTTGGAAAAAAAAGAAAAGCTCAATGAGGGATGATTTTCTTTATTGCAGGGTGACAAGCCGACTCTGGTGATTAGACACTCCAGTCTCAGGATGACGTTCAGTGGCACTGGGGATGGGCACCCTGGTGCTGCCACATGTATTCAGTGTCACGGGCCCACCCCTAGGCACGGCTAGATCCCCTACTCCCAGAAGACCCTCCCCCTTTGATGAACCCTGTGAATTTGACTGTCAAGGACAGCTTCTGCTTCTTCTGTCCAAGGAGCCTTTTTTTCCAATATTTGGAAGTAGGCGAGCCATTCTGCTGTGATGCACCAGTCTGACAAAACCTTTCCCTTAAAATGTTATACCACATAAATTAGACCCAGGCAGAGTTGATAAGAAAAATCATAAAAAAGTTTACTTAAAGGAAAGAAAACACATTAAAATATTCTTCACAATTTAGGGCATTGGATTGCAGAAACAATGTAAAAAATATGAAATGAAACAATACACCTACACAATATGAATGCTAACATTTGCTACCTTATTGTTGTTTGGAGTCCAAGGTATGAAAGGACCCATCTGCCAGAAAACTTCTTCAAGTTTTCTGATGAATTCTCAAAAGTTTCAAAAAGATCATAAGTCAGTCTGAATTTTCTTCTTCAGCAAAATTCTGTTTTTTTTTCAGAGAAAAGCTCCTTTCCCAAGAGTTTTTCTCTCTTTCTTCAGTGAGGCAACATTTTCCTTGATATCAGTAGTTATTTTCACAGCAAAACTACCCAAAGCTTACACTTGGAAAAATTATACCAAAAGCATTGTTTTCTAGCTGCATTCCATTTTTATACCTCAAGTGATGTCATTCCAGTCTACCCTTTTAATTGATAAGCTATTTCAGACTGGGATCCTTCAGGAGTTCACCCCTTTTTTCTGGAGGTGTCTCTCTTGCTCCACCCTAGTTTCTCCAGAGTATGAAATACCAGAAAAGTCTTCAAAATGTGATCTCTGTCCACAATCCAACCCCCCCTTCCACACACACACACACCATGTGGTCTAACAAGCTTAGTTTAATATGTTGACCCCCTGCTGAACAGTTTCTGGTCAGAGACATTTCTGCCCTTTGATCTCAGGAAACCCATAACATAAAGTACAAAATGACCCTAGACTCTATGTCACTATTCTCCTGGTTGTGAGGTCTAAACATTCAAACACAAATTAAGTTTTAATGATTTATTTAAGCCAGTTCCTGGCGTCCAGTCCTTTGATATGTAAACCTGTCTGAGAGTTAGATCTAGCACTCAGTTTTTAAATCTTGCCCCCATGTTTTTACTCATAGACTGCTTAAAGGGCCAGTGGCTTAATTCTTTATTTATTTATTTATTTAGATTTTGTTTACTGGGTAAGCCCACTGAGACCAAAGGTCCCTTTTTCAGGAGTGACCCGGAGTTAGTTACAGAAAAGGACATTTAGAAACAATTATAGACAGTAGTTACATTAGTTACGTTTGTCACACAGTATTACATTTGCAACATTTATACAGGGGTAGAAGTCAGGTTCACATTCAGACTCACACATTATATACAGTGTGTATGGATTCACACATTATGTACAGTATGTACATTAGTTACATCAGTGTACATTAGAAGCAGTGTACTTATGATATACCTGTGTGTATGTATATATATATATATATATATATATAATATATATATATATATATATATCACATTTCAACAGTACAAATATGTATGGGTCTATCTCATCACATCCCTCCCTCCCTCCTAAGACTGAACCTGTGAGCGCACCCTTTTTACGGAAGACTTTTCACAGTTCTGTCATTGTTCCAATAGGCAAGTTAGGCCACCCGCGTTCCCATTTTCAGATCCGGACCTGTGGGTCACCTCCATATCATAAGCTTGTGGGGCAAAACTCCATCTAAGGAGTTTTCCATTCATTTTACCCATTTGGCCCAACCACACTTATGGGTTATGGCCCATTTGTACCTTAAAATGTCACCCATAAAGGTACGGTTCCAACTTTTTCAGTGGCCATACCAAAACAAGGTATTCATTTTCCACCATAGAATAGGCTTGTTCATGGGGAAGCAGCTTCTTGTACATAATGAGGTATTATTTACCCTGATTGGATTTCTGACTGAGGATGGTCCCTATTCCCACATCCAAGGCATATGTTTGCACCACAGATAGCTGGTGTAGTCCAGGCTGGCCAACACTGGGGCACTACACAATGAGGTTTTCAGTTGTGTGAAGGCCCTGTCACAAGCCAGGCTCCATTTTAACCGCTTAGGCAGCTTCTTTTTTAACAGCTCAGATAAAAGAGCTGCCAGGGAACTGTAATTGGGAACAAATTTCCTATAATACCCTGCGGTCCCAAGAAAGCTCCTAACTTGTTTCTGGGATTCAGGCATGGGCCAGGCTGTAATTGCCTCTGTTTTTGCCTGGTTTGGGTGGAGTCAGACCCTCCCCATGACATGTCCCAAATAATTGACCTCTACTATGGCAACCTGGCACTGCTCTGCTTTGATAGTCAGCCCTGCAGCCTGTATTCTGCCAAACACTCCCCTCAAGTGTGTCAGGTGTTTATCTCAACTATAGCTGAATATAGCTATGTCATCCAGGTAGACAACTGCAAAGTCCTCCATAGTCTGTAGCACCCGGCTTGCTTGTGGGGTGTAGGACAGGTCAGGCTGGGGGAGAGGGCTGACAACTGTCCCCGACAGGACAACAGCAGGAACAGTGTGGGTCCATGTGGGATGGATGCATCAGCACCACCACGGCGGAGGTTGCAGGCTGTGTGCTGTCACGGACAACTGGTCATGCCTGTGTGTCTGGTAGGTGTCGGGGGCATTATGGGCCCCTTCCACAGGGGGGCACAGGGTCATGTCCCACCCAGTGAGGGTGCCAGCAGTGGAGCAGGGCCAGTTAGATGAGCTCCAGGATGGTTTAATGGCAGGGGATGTGCGTCCACAGGAGGGTTTCAAAATTCCAAATCAGGGGATAGGGGAGCCCCACTGTGGTGCAAGCCCCATTCCACCATGGCACACTGGTGCAGCTGTCACAATGGCAGCACAAGCCCACTTGGCACAGGAAGTCTCCCCTGTGACACAAGCTGCATTAGAAAAAAAGAGTGTGGAGAAAATAATTATTAGGATGACGCACATGAAGTGTATGTCTGCCATTTCAGCCTTTCTCACAACATCAGTACTTGTGAGATTTTCCGGGGCTTCAATCAAACAACCAGGCAATGCAGAAGACAGGCACTGGAGAAGTTATTATTAGAAAAAACTCCAGCGACCATGGAAAAAGCCCAGGGTCAGAAAGTAATTCCACCAGCCTTGTCAACCAATTTGCAGTCATCAAAATCCAAAGACCATGAAAAAGACTGGCTGTTGGGACACAAGCATACACAAAAGGATAAGGATAGCTCTGCTTCCATAGTGGGGGTCTAGGTTGCTGTTACAGCCTGTAGTTACTTTAACTTCACCGTCATCATCCACCTTGGTGGCAGTGATGACAGCTGCCCCGACCATCGACCAAACATCAAGATCAGGTCGGCCTGCCAACACAGTGAAAGTGCTTCCATCTGCAGTGCTGATGACTGGAGTTACTACAAGCCTGTCAGGGCAAGGGCCGGTGGACATCTACATGTCAGGGGTGGAAGCATGCCCAACTGCATGCTGAGGTCATTGCGCAGCTGATCCCATCACAGATAGGTGGGGAGGGGGATGCACATGGGGAAAAAAACCTTGGTGTGAGCTCCATGGTGCATGGATCCCAGCATATGCTGGGACCTAGCCACACGGGGGGTAGATCTCTCCCCTAGCAGCATCTATGGCTGGAATCAATTAGGCACTACTGTACCTACTACAGATGGTGCATCACTGTTGTCGATGGATCCAGGCCTGTTGTTGACCTCATTGGTCATGGCTCTTGGCCAGGCATCGTTGATGTGCAGGCAGTACTGGCATAATTTTCAGATATATGGCACATACATCCTGGCTTGCCTATGTAGCCTGTACTGCCGTTGATGGGTTTTCCTGCATCAGAGGCCCTGACAACATCTTTGGCTGGTTCACAGCAGATACTTCCTGAGCAGCTGCCTCTGGCATCGCCAAGAAGGGCATCAATTCCTGTCGGCAACAGGGAAGTTGATGATGAGGAAGAATATAATCCAGACCTCATTAAGGAGGAGGATTATGAACAGGAGGAGGGTTGTGGAGAAGCACATTATGCTTCACCTTCTAGCTCCACTGTATTCTCTTCTAGTGAGGATTTTGTGGTGTACACAACAGATCTCCTTCTCAAGACCCTATTTTCAAATTATGGTGCAGCAAATGCAGAATGTAACAGGCTTTTCTGTGGAAGAAGATGATTCTACTCAAAAGAACCTGATGGATTTCTTGGAGGTGCCATGTACTCCATCCATCATTGTTCCTCCAGTTTACTTTGCATTGGAGGATGCCACATTTGCTGGTTGGTACAGACCAAATACTATACCAGCTGTACCAAGAAAGGCTGACAAGCAGTACTCTGCTCCTACTGCAGGCATCATAGTTTCAAGTTTACTTATTTTATACTGGAAAGGTATGTGAGCAGAAAATGCCCATTTTCACAAATGTCCAGTTCTCAAACAGTTAACTTACAATAAAAGATGTATGTACAAATACAGAGGCTTAGTAATATTTACTAGTAGGTCTCACAGACACTTAATATGGACACTAGGCAGGGATTTATTTAACTCTAAAAATTGATTAGCGTTTTGCTCATAAAAGTGCTAAATCTTTGTGAAAATGCATAGCTCTTGCCTCACTGTGTTTAACAAACACAACACTTCTAGAAAATCTATATAAATACTTTCTGTACTGTTAGTATAGTCCCAAGGAAAAAACTGCTAATCAATTATTTAAAACCCTGCTAGGTCAAAAATTCATCATAGTACAGAACAATAAAATAAGATATGAGCATAGGGGTGCAGAGGGTTGAGAAACCAAACAAGTAGAGAGACCTTATATTTAAATACAGCAAAACATCACTAAAACTAGATGTGGACAACTAAGTCATACAGTTCATTCCTAATAGAGATAACATAAGCATGAGGGAGTAGAAGGTGAGAGACCTAGCAGGCAGAAGAGAGAACGAATATGCTGTAATTTAACACTTCAGGTAAAACGGAGCCTCGAGTGACCCTCAAGGCACTAGTCACAGAGGGTGGGTAGGGAGAATCCTGGCAGTGTCCTGACGGGTGAGGGAAGTGGATCAATTGATGCCAACCAGCCTGAAATATACACTTTGGTTATAATGGCTGACTATGATAAATCCAGGGCAACAAAACATGTGAGTACTCTGCCCTCTGATAAGGAATCCAGGAGGCTTGATGTGATGGGTAAGTGTGCATATACCTCTGCATCACTAGGCCTTTGTATTGCAAACTACCAGGCCCACATGATCAAGTATCAGAATAGCCTGTGGAAGACTGCAGCTCAGGCACTTCCAGAAGGAAATGCCAAGAATGAATTATTCAAAAACCTTAATTCTGGAGCTGAGATTGGCCAGCATTTGCTATGCTCAGCATATGATGTTTCTGATGCATCTGCCACGGCAGCTGACTTGAGTATTTGCATGAGAAGGTATTCTTGGCTCAACGTAGCTGGGTTTGCAACTGATATGCAGCAAAAACTTCTGAATATCCTTTTTAGAGGCACACAACTGTTTGGATACCATTTAGAAGAGGCATTAAGAGGCCTTCAATTTTCTAAAATGACTTTAAGGTCAGTCAGATCCCTGCATCCCACACCTGGTAGGAGATATGGCAAGGGATACTTTCTGCCACTTGCTGCCAGAGGTGGCCATCAAGCCTACCATCAACAAGGAGGGTGTAAGGGTGGTGGAGCCTTGCCAGTTCCCTTCCCCCAAGGAGCCCATTCTAAAACCTCAGAAGCCAGTGATTCTAGCCCCATTGGCTCAGCATGACTCATGTCCTACTCCCCCCACACTTCAGCCTCAGGAAGTGGTGGTAGGGGGTCGCATCTCCCTTCATCTGACATAGTGGAGGGAGATTACCATGGATGAATGGGTCCTGATGATAGTTGCCAAGGTATATGCTCTGGAGCTCTTACAGACTTTCCCAGAGCATCCTCCATCTCTTTCAACTTATCCCCAGCACTGGCCCTAGCTATCCTGAGGCCCTGTGCAAACCTCCTTGATGGGGCCCCATATCAGAAGTCATGAAGCCCCCAAGGAATATCTTCATCCCTACCATGACCTTCCAATATCTTAATTTTTGGCTAGATTTGTGTCATTTTTGCACTTTACTTGAAATAGAACATAAAGGACCAGGAAGAAAGGAGGTCAACTGGACAGCTGAGGCTGTCTGGGGGGCCCTCTGCTCTTGGGTTCCTGTACGAGTGCACAGTTTGCACCATGCTAAGGCTGGCTCTGTTTATCCCCAGGACATCTTTCTCTGCTGAAAAAAAGAAATTCAAGCTTTCTTTGTTGGCCAAACATGCCACATAACCTGTACCTTCTTAACCAGAAGAGCAAAGGGTTCTACTTCAGATACTTCCTGGTCCCCAAATGGACAGGCAATCTCATGCCTGTGTTAGATCCGAGAGACCTAAACTCCTACATAGAATACAAGAAGTTTAGTATGGTCTCCCTGTAAAATCTGATTCCTCTGCTGCAAACCGTGGACTGGATTTGCTCTCTGGATATTAAGGATGCATACCTTCATATCAAGATCAGACATTATCAGGAAACATGTAGAATTTATTATTAATGACTTACATAATCCAGGGAGAATACTGTTTGCTCCACTGACGGATCTCCCAAATCTTCAGGAATTTAGCCAATATGAATATACGAAAATGCCAGCAGAAGCAGACCTTACGGTCTATCGAGTCTACTCTATTATACAGCTAGCCCCTCAACTTGCAGCTGCCCCACCCTCTTCATCACAACCCCCCCACCCTGTCCCAACCCCAATGTACCACACAACCACTTTGGGTGTGGTTTCACCTATGCACCCTCCCTTCTTTAGCTCCCATTTTTTATTTTTATGTCTATTAGCAGCAGAAACTATTTTGTAGGTGGTATTAATTAGGCTTCTTATATATTTTTCAGTTTCTGGACATTCATGGAGTCCGCCCCTTTGCAGACCTTCAGTTGCACTGTTACTTAACAAATAGAGAACACTTTTGTTTCTTACAGGTCCGTACCTTTTTACTGCATAAAGGAATCCGGAGGAGTCGCCTCCAGCAGCCCCTTCCCTTGCTGCTTAAGATTTTGTTGGACAGTTAATGGGGATCAGTGACCTCATTTGATTGGAATTTTATATAGAGAATTGTACGAGTACCTTGGGAATTCTACACAAACCACATTAAAAGTTTGGAATGCTGAATTAATGATTAATATCTCTTATGAGGTCTGGTTAATATATACTACCCCATCTATTAAGGTCTCCTTAGTGCTGTACTGACGGGAATGTTCTTGGGAGTGTAGGAATAGATATTTTAATATGCCTGCGACACTCACCAAATATTTCCTTTCCCAACTGGGACTATGCTGGTGGCATTGTGGAAATACCCATGTCACTCACACACATATATTCAGGGTCTGCCCTGTCCTTGCTTTCTTTTGGCAGCAGATTGGAGTCAGGCTTACTAGATTGCTGGGAATTGGATTGTTTATTAACTTTGGAAATGGTATTTGTGGAAAGTTACATTTTCTTGTTCCTGACTATACTGCCTGAAGCACTGCAGATTCTCTCTGAGTATGTACTTGCAGGTGGACTACTGAGTTACTTAATGCTGGCCTCTGTCAAAGCAGGCAAGATGGTCTTTTTCTGGCACCAGTACACTAGAGGATCCCCCTTCTGCCAGTGCCACATTCTTATCTATATAGTCCTGCACCGTTTTATTTGCTGTCATCTCTGGCATGACTATGGAAGATCATGATTTGTTGGTCCTTTTAATCAAGCTATCAAATCACTCCTCCCCCCATATCAGTTGTAGTCTGTTGTTTGTTCTAGCTGCCAAAATATATGTATTGCACACACCAGTCATCATGTTTCATTTATCAGTATGCAACCTGTAAGTCGCTTCCCTGTCTCATATTAATGTTTACCACCTACGGTCACCCTATGTGGTACCCTTGTATGTATATCCAGCCTGTATCATGTAACGTGCATTTCATGTATATGCTGTTATTACCTATCTATGTTTGTACTCTAAGTGTTTATGTCACAGGACCTCCTTGTGAATGAGCTTGCTCAATGGAGTTTTCCTGCAATAAACTTGAACTTGAAGCTTTGCCCCCCATAAGGTATTACTGTGCTTGAGGTCTGTATTATTTTCCAGCAGCAGTAGTTCTCTGCTGACACAAACAAGGATGCATGGCCCCTCTCATGTTCATCAGCAGGAACAACACCTTGAGATCTGCGGACCCCTCCTTCCCTTCCTCTGTCTCACCTGTCACTTGCCAAGCAAGGGAAAGATGTTCCTCTTCTGCTGTGTTTGTAGCTCTAGTCTTTTTTCAGACCACATATACATAGGCCACATGGATAAACAAGTCTTTTTACATTCGCTTTCACAAAGAAAGTCTTGCTACAAGGAATGACATTTCAGAGCTGTGTCACTGCAGAGCCAATTGCAGCTAAAACTACCAGTGGCTCAGCAGTGCAGCCCAATGACCAGACAGTCTGCTGATGGCACTACTTAGAGCTTGCAGGGTGGAAACTTTGTGTACTTGAAATGAATCAGCCACTCCTATGAGACAGCGGCTGTCTCCTTTCATTTACATAATGCCACCCAGCAAACAGCTGAATGAAATTGCCAAACCATTTTTTTTGGTTCCTGACGCACGGAGACAGAATGGCAAAAAATCAGAGACAGTCGGGAGGTATGGGTTATTATGCAGGTTATTATGCCAGTGGGTCTCTGGGGATCTCATTACCTGTCTGTTGCACTTCTCCTCTCCTCCTGCTCCTCAGGCTTGGGTTCCTACTTGTTGCAAATTCACCCTGCCCATGGTGTCCGAGCTGAGAGGGGTGTCAGTGGGGGCACTGCCGATGCTCTCTGTTTTCTCCTTCACATCCTCCAGTGGTTGGAGCGCACACGTAGTTCTTCACATGTAGTCCTCCTGGCACTTCAATCCCAGGAGGGTCAGCAGCTGGTCCCTTTTCCGGTCTACGACGAACAGGTGGACTTGGCTGGGAGGTTGGTCCCCACAGATATGTGCCACCACCATCTGGTGACTGTTGTTCTCCACATTTTCACTGTTCATCTCTACCAGCCGGTCCCTGGTGTGCAGCCCTGAAAATGGGCGAAACTGCCAAGAAGCGCATGAAAGCACCACCCCAACTGGTCATGAGTCATGCAATTCTTTGTGACAGAGAATAGCGCGAGCCAGTGCACTCACACTATCCTGCCCAAACTTCTGCTCCCAGGCAAGGTCTCATGCATGCCCATGTTACAGGTGGTTCAGGTGTACCAAGCTCAGGAACAGCCACAGGTGGTACAGTGATCAGTACTCCGTTAACTACTACACTCTCTGCCCACCAGGGATATCAATCTGAACCCACCCACACTCCACTGGGGGACTTTTTTTTATGAAAAAGGTCTGGCTGCACTTGGACAGACACCGGCTCCCACCAACCAAGGGGCTGCGAGGCTGTAGGTCCCACCCAGCTGGAGTATCAAAACCAGTTGTGTCTGCAGTGGGCTGGGTTATGGTAATGTCAGAAGCAGGTGGGCACAGTAGATATCAGTGCACAGGTTACTTCATTTACTAATGGTGCATTTCCTGCAAGTTTCCAGCATTTTTAATTAATCAATCAATTAATTAATTAATCAATTTAAGACCACCAGCCAGCATTAAAGTCTGAGTGTATCCCAAGCTGGAGGTCAAAATGTCCCACTGTGGCATGCTTTTTATGTTCATTTCCTGGTGCTGTCCTAGTCCTACTGATGTGCTGCTGATTACTTGGTTTAGTAATATGTACTGATGTAGGTTCTTCCTGCAGCATTAATGGAGAACTAAAGGCCAGTGTAATTGCTTAAAAAAAAATATTTCAGACAAATTGATAAAAATAAATATCAATAAACATACAGGCTAACCCTAAGTAGCCTAATCAGCATATAGCATACTGGGTACATTGCTTAGGCAGGTCGCACTCCCTAGTACTCCACTATCGCCCAACCTGGTATGTATTGGTTACTTTGTTTCCCCTACAGTGTCCATTTTGCACTGAATTAGGTAATCAGCATTGTCTGAGTTACATGTGCTGGATTCATTTCTCTTCTGTCCTGTTTCGAAGATGGTCTGGTTAGATTTGTATGCAACCCCTCCCCCTTCACTTCTCAGTTTATCGACTGACCTGCAATGTGCCCTTAATGGGAGAGGCATGATGCAGGGTACTCCCGTGTCCAGGGGCATTCGTTGGTATGCAGGGCTCCCAGATCTACAAAGATTCCTATAATTTACAGGAAAATTGTTCCTATAGACTTGAATTGGTTATAAAGAAATACAGAGCAACCTGGCCTCCAAAGGAAATAATGTAATGTATAGGAAAATTACCATGGCGTTACAGGGAAAATGCCAAACCAATCTGGGAGCACTGGGTATGGTCTCTAGCAGCCCCTTGTAAGAACCACAGACCTGATCACCTTAAATTCTCAGTTGGAGTGCTGCAACAGCACACCTCTCCTAGGTGGACAAAAAAAGGTCTTGGACTACAGAGTTCCAGACATTTCATTCTTTACTCAATGGAATATGGGTCAAATTCGTATGGTACACAGCAATTTCATGTGTAGGTCTGTTGACCCCAATTAAATCATCTTCTTCGCAGGGAACTATGGAAATCACTTCTCCTGTTACCTAACTGCTGGATCCAAGGTCACCACTGCAAGTACAGAGCAACCAATACCTTTCTCCCAAACACTTCTTTCTGTCTTTGGTTACCTCCAGCTTGTTCAGCTTACATAGGACATCCTTACCATGTCATAGTTTCTGTTGATCTGCCCCAGTGATCCCATTACCTATGTTCCATGCATAAGGTACAGCACAGCATGCCCACAAGGTGTACAAAATTAAGGGTGGTAGGAACGAATACTGTGTCCACCAAAATGGAGTTTTGTTCATTCAGTAACCTAGTGCCCAGTGTGCCCTGAGGAACTGGGGTTGTGCATCAGCATCAGGTTCACAACATTGCAACAAGAGGTATACCAATCCCCACCCCCAAGGAAAGAGGGGAAATAGTATACCCAGCAGGCATACATGCCGGAGAGCATGCCAGGGGGATGGGCAGAGCCCCAAGGGTGCAAGAGAAAGGTGCATGTGGTGGGGGATTTAACTGTTAGGGTGCAGGGAGAGATGTGGGTCTCACTTGCAAAGGTAAAGAGGTGGTCTGCTGTTTCTCTGGAGTGACAGCAGACAAAGTTATAGCAGGGTGGTGGAACTCAAGGGATGGGGGAAAGGAAGGCCAGATCTAATTATGCATTTGGGCATGAATTATCTGAGCAGGTGGGGCATGGAACAGGTAAAGTCAGACTTCTGTGCTCTGGGAAAGGTAGCAAAGGAGAGAGCAGGGGCAGTAATCTTCTTCAGGGTGCTACCGCGGCCATGCCTGAAACAGAGGGAACAATTCCATGTGATCCAATTCACTGCATGGCTAAAGGGTTGGTGCAGAGAGCAGAGATTTCAGGTTCCTCAGGGACTGGGGCCTGACCTGATGGGATTGGAGGATGTTCAAAAGGTACAGGTTGCATCCCAATGAGGGATGAGAAAAGTGGGCGAAGAGTATAGCTAGTTTAAACTATTGGGGGATCAGAGTGGCAAGGTACACACAAGATGTCTCCAATAAGTGGGTCCTTGCCAGCCTCCCCCCCCCCAATGCACCAATACAGCAGAATTAAACATACCCCGGATAAAGAAAAGAGAGAGGACAGGGATAAATGTTGGAAGATGTTATCCACCAATGCAAGGAATCTTGGCAACAAGATGTCATAACTTTAGACAGTGGTCACAGAAACATAGAAATTGACAGTGGATATGGCCCACTAGCCCACCCAGTCTGCCCATTTTCCATTCCTGCTGCAAAAATCACAGACCCTACTTGATCTCTGGCTTGGTTCTCTTATCTGTCACTAGGATTCCCCTATGCCTATGCCATGCATTTTTTAATTCCCCAATACTGAATTTGTCCCCATCACATCCCCCAAAAAGCTGTTCCGTGCATCCACCACTCTTTCTGTGAAGAAATACTTTCTCACGTTACCCCTTAGTCTAGGGAGCACTGACCTGGTGGCTGTCACAGAAACAAGGGCAACCTCAAGCCATAAATGGGATATGACCACATCTGAAGAAGGCTGGGTGATGACATCAGTGCAGCATCCCTCAGTGTGTGTGTGTGTGTGTGCGCGCGCGCATAGGCTACTGGTTCCAAAAACACTAATGGACGCAGAAGCCCTCCCTATCTACCTCATCATCCACCTCCTTTGCCTTTTGCAAAGCTGGAAGTGTAGGATATTCATCATCCATAAATGGGAAAAAAGGGGTTTAGGAAAAGAGGCAGGTTAACCTGCTGGGGAAGTGATAGGGATGGGAACACCTCTGCATTATCTGTACCAAATTCCTGCAAGCAAAAGTTTGGCATTAACAAATGCTTTTTTCATCTTTATGAAAGTTTTTTTTTTTTTATTATTTATTTAGTGCGTTTTTCTCCAGTTTTTCTCCTGCTCCCCCCACCAGCATGACCTTGGTGGAGTGTGCGCATGTGGAGGCATGTGCACGTCATGCACTGCAGGACGCCTTAGCCTACCTGTCACCCGTAGCCACCTGCTCCACCACTGGACCTCCATCCAATGATGGCAGGACTGCGGACGGGTGACCCACCCTTCTGGGAGAGGAGAGCAATCGCTCAATCCTGCTCCCGCCCTCCCCCCATGCCAGCACTCCAGTGACCTGAGGTCATTCCCAAACCTGGGTCACCGGCGTAGTACAAGGTAAGGCAATGATGTCTCAGCCCTCAGCGCCACTGGGGTGGCATCTTTATGAAAGTTTTGTGCAAATCAACACACAAGCACCTCACAGTCCATCTCCTCTCCCCTCCAAGTGTTTCTTTTTCCCCTCTGTTACTATCCAGGAAGCCATTACTGCCCTTTACTCCCTTAACCTGTGCAAAGTTAGCCCTAATGGGCAAAATCCTAATTTACTCCATATCTCTATTCCTGCCATAGCATCTCCTCTGACTCACCTACTCAATCTCTCCTTCTCCCTCAGTGCTGTCCATCAGTCCTTGGAGTTGGCCAAAGTTCTTCCACTTCACAAATTGGAGGGGGGACCCTTCCTCCCTTAATAGCTTCTGGCCAGTCTCCCTCCTCTGTTCCCTTGCTAAGCTGCAAGAGAAGCTTGTCTACACCAGATTCTCCAATTTCCTATCCTACACCAATTTCCACTCCCCATTCCAGTCTGGCTACCCAAAGCATCACTCCACCATCTCTTCCCTGTTGTGTGTAACTAATTCTATCTTCTGAAGGATGTATTGATGCATATCTCAACTGCCCTTTTCATCAATCTGGCCATTAACTCAGTGTCCCACACACTCTTCCTGGATAAGCTGAGTTCTGCTGGCCTCTCAGCTCTTGCTGTCGACTGGTTCTGTTCTTACCTGTTGGGCCTTCTGCAGTCAGTAGAGCTTGGTAGTGCCCTGTCACTTCCACTTCCCATCCAGGCAGGGGTCCTACAGGGCTCCATCCTTGGGCACATCCTGTTCTCTGTCTTTATTAAAGAGCTACTAACACCTCAATTCAGACAATTCTTGGCAAGGAGTTGCATGCCTGAGGACTTAAATCATACATAGTTTTAATTGTTTTATTCAGGCATTTAGAAGAAATGTAACTTACATTACCCACAATCTCCCTTCCAAGTTACTGAATGCCACTTGGCACCTGCTGCAGCCTCGCCCCTAAAACACCATTTTTGATGATGCTAAGTAGGGGAGGGGCTGCATGACTACTAATGGCTATAGACAGCAGTCAGGAGTAGTGGCACACTGTAAATTCATGTAGTTTGCAGTTTACATTATAGGCACTTAATATTATCCCCCTTAAAGGGTACCTAAACAAGCAGTTTTTTAAAACTGCAAACTCAAAAATCTGGCTTCATTGTGAGGTAAAGTAAAGGCTGCTGTTTACATGTATGCTAAAACTGCAATTATGTACTTAGCATAAATGCAGTTTCATAGCTTTTGAAAAATGTAAACAACAGCCTTTCATTTCCAAAAAACAGCCTTGGCTTCTCCATAAGATGTCTGTCGAGTGTGTTAAGTGATGAGTCATGATGGCATCATCGGAGCTAGAGCCAGAGATCCACATATATTTTTATAGTGCTAACTAGTTCTTATTTCCCTTTTTATTTTGAATTGTTGTACCAGAATGATCAACACCATGTATTAACTCGTGGATTATTTTGATCAGTATACATGTTAGGCTATGATTTTGTTCATTTTGTTTACTTTAATTTACAGAAAATGTTTTGCAATCCAGCTGACTTTTTCTTTGGCAAACTGCATTACAGTACAACACTTCAAATACCTGATGATCTAGTGGTTATATGATGCACTGAATATAGATTTTTGTTAACCAGGAGAAACACATTAAGCTGAAAGCTTGTTTACAGGTGTGGCCTGGGAGCACAAGGAAGTTTAGTGACTTGCTCAGAGTCACACAGCAAAGTACCAGTCTTGTTCGGTTCCAAAGCTCATGCTTTCTTGTTAATCCACAAATAAGGCTTCCTTTTTCCATGTGAACCCCCTGCACCTAGCCTGCCTTCTTTTGCACACCCCACCATCCATACCCTGTCCTTAGTACTGCCTGGGGCCGCATATGAGCTTGTGGTCCCATGAAGAGAATTATCACACCTCAGATTGTAATCTTGTACCTCAGAGGGTTGTGCACACCTATACTGATACTCATCACCAGCTGGCACTGTCAAAAAATGCCCCCCAAATCACTCTGCAGTTCACATTCTCAATGTTTGACTTCTGCTTCCACAGTAAACATTGAGTGGATCACCACCCTTCTGCACAGTGATGGTAGTATGCACAGTTTCCTGATGTGTTTTGTTCTCACATCATTAACCAACTAGGTCTTCCTGGAGGGCCAAACAATTAGCATCATTACCCACCAGAAAAACTGCTGTTCATGCCCTCATAAGGACTGCACTTACAATAGATAATAATATTATTAGCAGGAGAGGCATACTAATACCTTGAGCGAATCAACCTGACTTCCAGTGTCAGTCTACTCCTTTATCTGTGATCTGCAGAATCCTGCAGACCAGTTCTTAACAATTCTTCTCCAGTACTTTTGTGTGCTTTGCTTCACAATGTGGGTTGACTGGCTACCACCCTTCCAAATCTTGAATGAGCTGTACACAACTCCCTCAATACTGTCCTAACAAACGTCAAAATCACCCCCCCACCCTAGGGTAATCTCTCTACACTAAATTCAAGTAACAGTTTAGGTGCAGCCCTGCCACTCTGAGTATTTGACATCGCTGGCTACTCTCATCCACAGTCAGGTAGTGATCACGATACTGGCAGCCCCACATTTCAGATCTCACAGTGATCTGCTCAGTGTCCTCCTTCATGTCTTCACCTAACCTGAATAGAGCTGTACCTTGCTGGAATGGCCTCTTCATTCCTTCTCTGGCATTCATTCTTCTCACCTGCTCCGTACACCAAAAACGAGTGAGTTCACTACTCTTCCATATCATGAATGTGGTTACTACAGTCTCCCGTGTTATAGTTACATGTTAATAATAAACATGATCTTCTGGTAACCCAGGCTGATAGCAGAATGGCACAAGTGGAAAAATAGGGCTTCCTACCCATATAAGCTCTAAGCCACCTATGAGTAGGCACTATTAAATGACATGCATAATGATGTGCACACCCATCATTTAACAAGTGCTTAATCAAATGTAGCCTAGATCTTTTAAGGATAGGAAAGCCAAGCATTCCCCTTGTTCCCTGCTTCTATGGGCCTGACTCACTGGAAAGATATGTTTATATTTGATATGTCAAAATAAAACGGGGACTGTACTACTTGCATTCATGATGCAGAAAGTTGATGAGCTCACCATTTTTCGGTGTGAGGAGGAGTAGTGAAGAATGAATACCAGAGGGGGCCTGAGAAGGCCACTCTTGCAAGGTACTGCTGTAGTCAGGGAATGGGAAGACAGAAGGAGAGAAACATGAGCCGATTACTGTAAGAAATAAGATGTGGGGCTGCCAGCACCTTGATCACTACCTGACCCCGCTGTCCTGGCCAACATTCCCCTTCCCATAAAACCAATTCATGCAATTGTCCAAGGCTGTGTGTGGATATTAATGTATGGAACAGCTGCCACTACACGTTCAGTCACTTAACTAGCAGTCTAGTATTGCTTGTAAAGCACTTTGGGATACAATGTATATGAAAACCACTATATAACTGCTGATAATTCTTATTGTTATTATTATTTTCCATATAAAAAGAAAACAAGACAAGCACATATCTGAGTTTCGAGAAAGTATGAACTCTAACATTGGACTGCACAAGAATTTGCTACAAAAAAGTGGTGGCTCTAGGGGGTGGTGAAGGGTGTGGATGCAATCCCCCCTCCCCACACACACATAGAAACGTACTTGCTTGCTGCTGCATTTCACTTTGTTGAAGAAGTCTGGTTTATTGATTGTACAAATGTTTCCATTCAAACTATGGATTACATTTGTAGGTTCTGTCAAAAATGTACTAGAGAAGAATAATAGCAGAAAATATAAAGGTTTAATAACAATTTTAAAAAGTACACATTAAGCAAGCACACTACCCCGGCACCCCCACTATAGCATCCTGGTTACACCATAACCACTAGACCACCAGGTTATTCAAGAATTGTACTGCACTGTGGTTTGCCACAGAGAAAGTCGTTTGGATTAAAACACATTTTCAGCATGTTAAAGTAAACAAAGTGAACAGAACCATAGCCTAATATATGCATTATACAAAATAATGCACATGGTTTTGACCATTTGGGTGAAACAATTCTATACAAAGGGAAAAAATGAACTACTTAGCACTATAGAGAGTCATATATCTCTCTGACTTTGGCTCCGATGATGTCGTCACATAACACATTTGGCGGCCATTTTAGGAAGCAAGTAAGACAGTTTTTTTTTAAATTGGAAGGCTGATTTTACAATCTTCAAATGATCTGGAAGCACATTTAGGTAAATTATGTAAATGTACTTTTAGCATTAAAGAATACTGCAGATTTTCCTTTAGTCACCTACGGAGTCAGATTAAGTAAACTAAATGAATTTACAGGGTGCCGCTGCTCTCAACTGCTGTCTATAGTCATTAGTAGTCATGTATCCCCTTTTCTACTTAGCATCTCTCAAAACACTGTTTTTAGGGGTGTGTTTATAGATTTAACAAAAGCATTTGATATGCTTAATCATGAAATCTTGTTGGAGAAACTGACAGCCTTGGGTCTCTCTGAGCCCGTGGTATGCTGTCTCAGAGACTACCTAATGGATAGGATCCAATCAGTATCATTAAATATCTATATCTCTGACTGTTTACCATCTACAACTGGAGACCCTCAGGGATTCATTTTAGGTCCATTATCATTTACCATTTATGTGAATTCATTACTAATGCCAAGTCATCTTGCAAAATATCATCTGTAAGCAGATGATACCATTCTTTATACTACAGGGAGTTCTGTCTCTGCCAGGTACAGGAAACCCTGCAAAGTTCCTTCAATATACTGCAGGATTTCCTGTGTAACCAGAAAGTGACCTTGCATTACCTGAGAACTTAAATAGTGTTACTTACCTCGGAGATAGACTTGAACAAGTTATATCATACAAATATTTGGGCCTATGGCTTGACGAGGGGCTCTGGTGGGATATTCATTTAGAACAGATCATTAAAAGTTTGCACAGAAAGCTAGGCACATTATATCACCTCAGAAAAAGATCTACCTTTGGAAGTTAGACTTAGGATTGTTGAACTTACAATCGTGCACATCATTGATTATAGGGACATCATTTATGGGGGTGGTACAGGGACAGATTTGCATAAACTAGATACTCTGTACAACAGATTTGCAAGATTTGTGTTAAATGGTTTGCGGAAAAGACACTTGTTGTTTACTCTGTAAAGACTTACATTGGATTAGGCTAGAAGATCATAGGAAACTGCATATAATGAACATGCTGTTTAAAGTTTATAAAAAACAGTTATCTAGCTATATTTTAGAAAAACTGGTTATTAAGAAAGGCAGACTAAACTTGAGATCATCAAAGGGAACTGAATACTGTAATCAATCAAGAAGTCTAGTGTGGGTAGAGCATCATTTGGATATATAGGGCCATTTGGCTAGAACTCTCTACCAATTCAACTCAGAAGAAGCACAGGTCCCCTACATTTTAGTAGTATAAAGAAAAGATTGAGTCAAGAAGGCCTCAAACCACAGATTTAGTGCCCTGATTTTGGTATACAGTTAAACATTTTCAGTCTCATAGTAGTTTCAAGTCCTATTGAATGTTGTCATGACTGTAATTCATACAGTATGCTGTGAGTTATGTACTTGAATGGAATTTTACTGTACTTGTAACTTATTTGTGCGTAATATACTTTCTGTATATGTACTGTTGGTATTTGTAAAATACATAACATTATTGCTTATGGTACCCACTGGTCTGATCTTGTTCATGCTTTTCTTCTGATTAACATGAATAACATTTTTATTACTACTACTACTACTAGGGGTGGGGTCGTGGCAGACATTGAGCAGCTTTCAATAACACTGAAGAGAGAGATTGCGGGCAATGTAATTTAAATTTCTTCTTAGTGGCTGAAGAAAAAACTTAAACTAGGTGTGATTTAGGTCCTCAGGCAGACAACACCTTTCCCTGAGTTGAATTGCCTGACCGATGACCCGAGGGCTTATACAGTAGATGTCAGCTGCTCTTTAATGATCTCCCCTCAGTTTGTACCAACTCGCATATACACATGTATGCAGATGACACAGCCATCTACACCTCTAGTCCCTCTACCACAGCATTGGAAGGTCTGCTCCAGCACAACTTCCACAACTTCCTGTGCTAGTTCTAATCAAACCAACTAAAGGCAACACAAATAAAAGTATGTCTATGACCTTTGGCACCAGCTAGAAATTGGGCAGACTCCCAACTTTGCCTGTCTTCTCCAGCTTGGGTGGCATCAGCATCAGGTTCATAACATTGCAACCTTATGAGGTAAGCTGCAGCTAGGGGCCTTAAGGAAAATGTTGAAAATTAGCATGATTGGTGCTCTTTGATGTATTCTCATACATGGTACAAAGCAAGCAAACTCAGTGCTGCAGTTCTTCTTCAAAAGGATCCCAATGCACTCAGCCAGAACCTATATTTGTAAGGCTATCAGCAAAACTGGCTATAGTGGTGACTCACTCGACTTGAAGCTGCTCCCTGTAGTCCTTGACGAGATCCTTGAACCCCTGACAATGATCTTCAACCTTTCCCTAAGGTATGGCCAGTTCCCATCACTCTGGAAAAAGACTACCATCACACCAGTGCATAAGAGTGGAGATAAATCACTGCAACACAATTATAGGCCCATCACCACCCTCCCCCCACTACCCAAAGCACTTGAATGCATAGTCTCTGACCAGCTTGTAGAGTTCCTGGAAAAACACAATATTCAGTGCCCCAAGCAGCATGGCTTCTGAAAAGGGTACAGTACCACCATGGCATTGTTGGAATTCACTGGTTGTATCCATGACGCCTTGGACCAAGGACTATGTGGGGGGGGGCATATTCATTGACCTGACTAAGGCCTTTGATACAGTTAACCACCCCCTACTACTCAGACAACTGACTGATCTTGGGCTTTCCAATTATGCACTGCCCTAGTTTGCTAGCTACCTTGGGGAGAGAGTTCAAAGTGTTAAAATTGCTGGAGTCTCATCAGCTGAAGAGCCAGTCCTCTCAGGTGTCCCTCGGGGGTCGATACTGGGCTCATTACTCTTTTCTCTCTTCCTAAACAACCTCCTTGGCATCTGCCAACAGAGGATACTACTCTATGAAGATGATGCAGTCCTCTTCTCTAGCAGCTGGGACTTTAACCTACTTGAGAGGCAACTGCAACATGATTTTAGCCTGGTGGAAAAATGGTTTGGCTCTTACAAACTTGCCATGATCTATAGTAAAACTAGGGTTATGTCTTTCTGCAATGCATGTAGCAAGCATAAACCTCTACCCCTCACCATCAGGAATCAAGATGGGACCTCACTTGATCAGGTTCACGAGTTCAAATACCTCGGCATCACCCTGGACAGCTCACTGTCTTACTCCCAGCACATTGGGAAGGTTGCAAAGTCTGCCAACATATGCCTTAACCTGCCCAACAAGTACAAACACTGCATGACTTCTGAAACCCTTAGACTGGCTAGCCACAGCTCTGTTACTTCCATTGTCAACTACGGTCTTGTAATCTATGGCACTGCCTCCGCTACTGCCCTTAGGAGGATATCAGTGACTCTTAACAAGGCCTGCAGACTTCTCACCAGGGCTGAATGCCTAACGCACACCTGTGACCTTTATGCCAAGGCTGGATGGCTACCTCTGATAAGTAGAATACAATACCAGACCTGTCTTATTGCAAAAAAAGTTCTTCTCGGACTTATGCCTCCAGGTGTGGCAAGTCTCCTTACTACCAACAGCTGCACCATGCCAACATGCAGTTCTCAATCCCAGACTTTCCAGGTCCCCTGGCACCGGACCTTGCTGGGTCAGAGATCCTTCATGTATAGGGTTCCTCAGTGGTTCAATACCCTTAACAAAGAAACACTTGCCCGCTGCAATGCTAAGCCCCTTTAAAAGGCAACTGCATCTATTCCTCCCCTCTACCTCACACTGTGACTGCCTCCCCTAAGCCATGGTCATCATCCTCTACTTTTGTTGGAACTGTTACCAGCCATCACAGCCCTGCTTTTGTGGCACTAGCCCCCTCCCCCTCTCACTTTGCCCCCCTCACCCACTCATCCCCTCTCTTTCGACCCACTCATACCATTGGCCACTGGCCCCTGTCCCCCTCTCTCTTTTCATCCCTGTCTGACAATGGCACCTTCCAGCCGGCTTCCTCTTGACTCCTTCCAACCAAGTATACCATTTCACCTTGGATTCTGTATATAAGCTAGCAAGTGTTGTTCTACTTTAACACGTTGACTGCACTATTTATGTACAAGTAATCTGTATGTTATGACTGTTACCATTGTTGTATGTTACCCCCCCATCCTCCGACGTGGAACCTTTGTAAATGAGCAGCTCCTGCTCAAAGGTACTTGTAATCCTAGAGTTTAATAAACAAATAAAAAAAATAGATGTTTTGGGGGTGTGGCGTAGCAACTAAGCAGAGCAGATTCTGTTCAGCTCTTGGGAGAAACTAAACTTTTTTGAATTTTAAACCTTACTTTGGACTTTTCCCTCACTCTATTTTGGCTGAGCAGTTTATCTTTAACCTTACTGTAATTAAATATGGGCAAACAAAAGAGCTTCATGACATCTCAGGACTTTTTTTAGACCAAAGGTTAGCCAGCAGTGGGATGCTAGGCCGCCTCAACCAGCAGAAGAAGTTGCGAGGGGTGACTCGCATAGACAGGGAGAGGTGACCTTACAAACATTGAATATGAATATAGCCCATTTAATATGAGCTGTCCAGGACATTGATAAAAAATTGGATGGCCTCACACCTCGGGTGGCTTCCCTCGAAACCAGAATGGATGGTGCTGAACAATCAATGCAACAGGCTGGGGGCTCGGCGCAGAAGGCCGCTGAGGCCATGACTAAACTTATAAAAGAAAACGCAATGATGAAGCAATGATTAGAACATCTTGACAATCAGGCCCGCGAAAGAAACATTTGGGTGATTGGGCTCCCAGAGAATGCAGAAGGCGAGGATCTCAGGGATTTTGCTGCTACTTTCCTCCCTAAGATGTTGGGGCTTTTGGAAGCAGACCATGCCATTTCTATTGAGAAGGCCTTTCGGATCTCACCACACCGAGCGCGTGGTTCATCTTCAGCTCCTCGCACTTTCCCCATTGTATGCACTGGAGTGGGAGACCGCGATTGAGCGTTGTCTCTGGCACAAAGAATGCACTGCCTACGGTATGGTGAGTCAGAAATATCAATGTTCCCAGACTTGTCCTATAACACCTGACTCCACAGGAAGGCCTATGACCGGATCCAGAGCTCATTAAAACAACTAAAAATACAACACCAACTATTAATGCCTGCTAAACTCAGGGTAGTATGGAACAGATGTACCTATCTTTTTAACAATCCCATAAATGCCGATAAACTGGTGCAGCTCATAGAGACAGAAACGGCTGAGGGGGAGGACGAGGGTTCGGAGGGCACAGGCCCAGACTGAGATGTCTGTAAGGGTACTATTAAAATAAGTCTCAGACAGTATAACTTTCCAGTGACACTAAGAGATCATTTGGGTGATATATTTGATGAGTTTGAAATATTTCTACAACAGTACTGCTCATTAAAACTACACATAGGATTGGTTTAATATTTTTCAAATGCTAACTGAGCAATATTAAGGGTGGGGACTCATCTTATCTTGGCAAAATGGTAACGGATTAAAGCATGCTGCCTCTCTTATGGCCTGCTATCTTTCGGTGGTAGAAGGCATTATGTTTATTGTTAGCTGTTTAGGCCTTTCATACCCTTGTTAGTGAGGTTGAGATAACTGTTTTGTAATCAGTGTTTTCTCCTGTGTAGTAGTAATGCCTTAGTACTGGATACTGGTGATTATTGGGGATGACAGTGTTTAGTTCCCAAATGAAAAACAGGAATGTGAATATAAAGCTTTGTTTTTGATTCATCCCTACCTTCGCTCTGCGTTGTATGCCTTGGGTAATAATATGCATAGAATTATATTTCCTCTGGGTAATTCCCCCTATGATGTAACACTGGGAAAGGGGAATCTTTTATCCTGTGTCAAATATATATGATGGCTCACACTTCTTACTATTTCACCTTCCAGGATGAATGCTTGTAAGCTTTATTTTTTAAACTAATAAATAAATGATACAAAAAAAATAGATGTTTTAATATATTCTTAGTGGTTGTGGCATACCTAGATTTCAGTAAGGTGTTAGACACCATTCAGCACAGGAGATTATTTAACAAACTGGGTAGTCTAGGAACTGGTCTGAAGGTGTCAAACTGGGTACAAAATTGGTTAGAGAATAGGAGACAGAGAGTGGTGGTAAATGGAGTATGCTCAGAGGAGGGAATGGTGACTAGTAGGGTGCCACAGGAATTAGTGCAGGGTCTGGTCTTCTTCAATGTATTTATAAGTGACATTGCAGATGAGCTGGAAGGAAAGGTCTGCTTCTTTGCAGATGATACTAATATCTGTAACAGGGTGGACATTCTAGAGCTATGTGGAAAGGATGGATAGAGACCTGAAAAAATCTGAGGAGTGGTCTATGATATGGCAACCTGAGTTCAATATGAAGAAGTGCAAAATAATGCACTTGGGAATAAGAAATCCAAAGGCTGAATACAAAATTGGAGGAACAGTATTAACAACTACCAAGCAGGAGAGAGCTCTTGGAGTAATTATCTCAAATGATATAAAGGCAGCCAGGCAGTGTGACAAGGCAGTTGGGAAGGCTAGTGGGGTGCTGGCTTGCATAGGGAGAGGTATCACCTGCTGAAGTAGGGAGGTGGTGTTACCTCTGTATAGGTTACTGATGAAACCTCATCTAGAATACTGTATACAATTCTGGAGATCACATCTACGAAAGGACATAGTGGAGGCGGTTAAGAGGAGATCAACTAAAATGGTGAGGGGACTTCAACAAAAGACTTATGAGGATAGACTGAGGGAATTCAATATGTACACTCTGGAGGACAGGGGGATATGATAGAGACATATAAATACCTAAAAGAAGTAAATAAGGTACAGGATGGGAATATATTTCAGAAGAAATTGAGCTCAAGAACAAGAGGGCATGATATGAAGCTGGAAGGGAGCAAAATTAGGAAAGATGTAAGAAATCTCTTCTTCACAGAAAGGGTGGTGGATTCCTGAAACAGTTTGCCAGCAAAAGTACTTAGGGCGAACACAGTGGGAGGGTTCAAGAAAGCTTGGGATAGGTATGAGACACTTAGGGGAAATAAGTCAGGGTAGGATAAAGAACTGGCGATCAAGTAGGGTCTACAGGGATACAGTAGGTAGGGATAAATGGGCAGACTGGGTGGAACAAGCAGTCCTTTTCTGCTGGCAAATTCTGTGTATCTATGTTTCTATGTTACTAAGCTCATTGATCACTTTAGGTAAGGAATTGTGTTACTCTACTCACCTGTGTTTTAAACACTAGAATTAAAACATTTTGGCCATTAAAACATAAATAAACAAGGTTCAACAGATATACTTCATGAATCAAGTGACTATGTTTGCTTGCAAAGCACAGTAATAAATGGTATCCGTTTGAACTGTGAGAGGGCTTTTGAGGGTTGTGCTCCTCCTCCAACTATCACTGCTCTGGAATACTGAACTCTCCTCCCCAGTTCGATTCACTCTCGGCCTTTTTTTTCCTTTTCCTTTTGAAATCCTTGCCCAGTCCCAAGGCCTAAAAATGAAAAGTAGAGGGTTTTCTTGTGCAACTCCTAATTCTTGCTTGACATCGTATCTCTGCTTTTCAGTTCACATATGTTAGTGTTTACTACATAGTGCTTTCTTGTGTGCTACTGTTTAGAAGTTTGTTTCTCAGGGAATGGCACAGATGTGTGACAACCCATATCATTTGCACACCCATGATGAAGAAGGAGAAGATGGAAAGAACTCATGCAATTGATGTATTCTGATACATGGCAAAAAGCAAGCAAAACAGATATTCTAACATATTTCTACCCTTTTTGATCACTTCAGGTAAGGAGCTGTTACTCTGCTTACAGTTGCAGCCAAAGAGAGATGCCAGATATTTCCTGATATTTCTGTGATATCTCTAAAGAAATCCCCCGACTACCTGCCTGCAGTGCCACTGTGGGTCACCAATGAGAATCTCTTTAGATCTATCACGAAATATCTGAAACATCTGAACATATTTATGACTGCAACTACTCTTTGTGTTTTGAACTCTAAAACTAAAGCATTTTGGTCTTTACAACACAAATAAACAAGGCTCAACAAATCTACAGTTGGAATGACTATGTTTGCTTGTAAAGCATGTGAATAGGTATTAGTCTGGACTAGGACAGGGCCTTTGGTGGTGGGCCCCTCCTCCACCTACTACAGTTCCAAAATGTTGAATCTCCTCCCTAATTCTAACCACGCTCAGTCATTCTCCTCCTTTCCTTTTAGAAATCCTAGCTCAGTCACAAGGCCTGAAAATGCAAGGTAGAGGGTTTTCTTGTCCAACTCCTAATTCCTGACCTCTGCTTTTCATTCTGCATGTGCTACTGCTTACTGCTTTCATATGTGTCACCACTTTGAACTATGTTTCTCAGGGAATAGCAGATATGTTGCACAACCCATATCATTTGCATACTCATGATGCAGTGCAAGCAAATTACGAATAAATGTATTCTCATATGTGGTAAAAATCAAGTAAAACAGTTTTTCTAACATACTGTATTCCTACACTCTATCAGTTTAGGTAAGGAGCTGTGTTACTCTGCCTATCGATGTTTTGAATACTTAAAAAGTAAAGCAGTTTGGTCTTTACATCACAAATAAACAAGGCACAACTCATATGTTCTATAACCCATGTGAATATGGTGGCTTGTCGAGCATATTAATAAACTGGTATCATTCTGAACTTTGAGAGGTACTGGAGCAGAAAGGTGACAATTGAAAGAACAAGTAGGCTGCTGGTTAACTAGGATCTGCAGCTTATCCATTAGGTAGGGAAATGGGCAGACTGGGTGGGCCAAGCGGTCCTTATCTGCCGTCAAATTCTATGTTTCTATGTAAGCCAAGCCACAGCTGTCTAATAAAATTGAGAAATGGAAAAGAAGATCAGATTAAGGTTCATGCACACTATATAAAAATCCAAAATCTTGGTTGTCAGATGCAAAATAGTCTGTTAAATACATATAAATACAGATGCAGTACTCATCCATGCCAATGTTTTGCGCAGATCACATGCACTTTGGCAAAATATAGTAAATTAAAAAAAAGGCACGATGGGGATCCAAAACCACCACTTAAATACTGAACCATTAAAGTTGTAGTTGCTCATTTTCTATACAGTGCAAATAATAGCAGTAAGTGCTAAATGTAAAACATATGTTTGTGCAAAGTTTGTAGTGATCCACCCATATAAATACATTCACATTAGTGTAAGTTAAAAGCAAGTTCATACTATAGGGAAAAAAGGGAAGTGGTGGAAGAGAAGGTTATAAGAAAACAATTTCAGATCAGTGCTTCATAAATTGCAGTATATTAATGCCTATAACAAATTAGAACTGGCTGCAAGTCTAAATTATTGCTGAATAATGTCTAAAAAATGGAATCCATGTATCCTTTGCTATAAAAGCGAGAGTCACTAAATGGCTTAACTATATCATGTACATTAAGATTGACCTCTTCTGCTTGAAAATCATTTTGTAAATTACATACTTATGCAGTTAAAGAAAAAGTACACATTCAATGCAAGAAAAGTACACATTTAATGCAACAAAAATATATTTGAGCTGAACCGGATTGATAACCCTACAAAAGGAGCCAAATGGAAATATTTGTTTAGTCCTGGCTTTTGCATGGCTCATAGTTCAGCCAGTAATGTTCTCGCCTAAGGGGAGCATTGTGTAAATCTCCCCCATTGATTGAAAAGGAAACTTTCTCCAGACCTTGGAAGCTAAAGTGGTGGCCCTCACAATGTTCCATAACATGGGAAGCTAAAACATTCAACATGTCTTTCTTTTCAATGCTCCTAATATGCCAATCAAGATGTACTTTAAATTTTCTAATAGTTTTACCCATGTAAAAATTATCACAATTGCAGGTAGCTTTATAGACAAACCCCTCTGTGTTACAGCTTATAAAGAGTTCACTCGATAATTCCCACCATTCCATTAGTCAGTGACATGTTCACCAGTTAAAATGTACTTAACAGTAGGCACAGTTACCACACTGTTGGTTTCCTTGTGGGAGGGGTCTGTTGCCATCTACCTGTGATGGTTAAACTTGCATACTTCATACGACAGTATTGGCTATGTTCGGCCCCTTCCTACAGTATAAACCATTCTAGGAGCATCATTGGTCCATGGATACAGCCTGGGTTCAGCCTTCAGTACATTTCAGTTTCTCTTAATAAGCTTCTCAACCATGTATGTCTAGAGGATAAAAGTGGTAACAAATTAATGTGTTGTTGAGAATTCATTTCAGCATTGCTGATACCCTTCTTCATCAAGAGTTCGCACCTGTTCATCACTTCCACCTTCTGTATGGCTTTATCTACACACCTGAAACAGTAGCTCCAGTTTTCAAATCTTTTTTTTATGATGCTTACATTTTCATTGTATTCTGTTTCTGTGATGCAGTTACCTTTAAGTTTAATATATTGTTCTACAGGAATATTTTCTATAAGATGGCGTGAGTGACAGCTTTTAAACTGTAGTATTTCATTTTTATATGTCACTTTTCTGTATCAACTAATTTATATCCCACCATCAGCATTAGCATGTTTTTATGTGCAAGTCTAATAAGCTAATTTCCTGTATACTTGCAGTAACTGAAAACTTCAAGTTCTCGTTGGTCAATTCCAGGTAGGTGACAAATTCAGACAATTGTTTTTGTGTGCCCTCCATATTAACAGCAGGTCATCAATGTACCTCCTGTATAAATCAATGTACTGGAAGAAAGGATTGTGAATAGCTAACTGGACATGAGCATTCTCCCATTGGGTAAGATAAATATTTGCAAAGGTGGCACTCATAGCTGTTCCATTTATTTGTAGGTAGAACTGCTGAACTCAGGCTGGATCCTTGGAATAGTGATACTCCTTGAATAGTTTATAGCAAGGGGCTGAACATAGCCAGTAATGTAGGAAGCATGCACATGCAGCCATCCCAGGTAGATGGCAACAGACCTCTCACCCAAGAAAGCCACTGTTGTGGCAATTGTGCTTACTGTAGGTATTTTTTAACTGGTGAATATGTCACTGATCAACAGAATGGGGGACTCATTGAGAGAACTCATTTATAAACTGGAACACAGAAGGGACTGTCTATAAAGCTACCTGACTCCACTGTGAATTTTAACTGTGTACCCCAGACTTCATGTACCAGCAGACTACTATCTCTGCCTGATGACCCCAACACAGGTTGAGGGGTCTGGGCTCTGTTCTGATGGTTCCCAGGGGTTCTTTCCCAAATAAAAAATCAATAATAGTGTGGTGCCTCCACCAAGAGTAAATTTAGTGGTCCAGTTGTTTGTAGGGTACAACCCCCTGAGATGCTGTGCCAACCCACCTCCCCTTCCAGTCACCCCACACATGGATTACCAACATAAATTGTAATACTTTACTATTCATGCAATTATTGACTATAGATAATAATATGCTCACAGGCAGTTTTAACCAATAACAATGAACTACTTATTAGATGGGGAAAAGGGAATAGGATGCAACGCTAAATAACAAGCAACTAACAGCAGAGTCATTAAACAATAACATACAGTTGCGATCGTACAGAAGTTTATAGGTACTGAGATATACCTCGAGGTACCACTGAGGCACTGAAGTTCAATTTACATTGACTGTAATGTGATCCTGCCTCAGTACCACTGAGGTATATCTCGAGGTATACCTCAGTACTGATACACAGTGCCCAGACCCACCAGTGACAATACATCCCAACCAGCCCACCTCTCCACTGGTACCAGTGCACCTTAGAGTCTGTCTGGGTACCCAGCTACAGAACAGTGCAGGCCTGAATGTGGCCACAGGTAGGCAGGCATTGGTGCACTTTAAAACAGAAATTCTGGAAAACTTGAAATTTCCCAGGCATAACCAGTTTTAGGCACCAGCCAACTCTGCGGTTGCTGGGGGCCCCTGCTCATGGGGGCCCCCAACCAGAGAAGTTTACCTTATTCATTCTTAAACATTTTTTATTTTAATATATTTTTAAAACATCAGAAAAGGACTGTGCAGATCCTTCTGGTTATGTCATGAAATAGCTCAGCAAACTATGATCCAGTCAATATGAGGTGGATAGGCAAGAATGGATGGAATGGGAAGAACAGCCCCAAGAACTGACACTGCTGTGTCCTTTTAAAAAATGTTTTAAATACTATTGGTTATACTAAAGCTATACATAGGAACAAAGAAAGTTTAAATTTGCTGGCAGATAACTACTGCTTGGCCCTGTTAGTCTGCCCATTCTTCCCTGCCTATAGTATCACCACAAATAAAATCTTGCACTTATGGGCTACGGTAAAACACATGGGCTAAAGGTGGACCAAGTAGATGGGACCCATGACTTCACTAATTCTGCTGGGGGCCCCCAAACCCTAAAGCCGGCCCTGTCTCGGGGCAGGACAGGCCCTGCAATTACTGAAGTGTCCCTTGAATACAGCAGGCCAGAAGAAGAAGGGCAAATCAGATGGAGCAGGAAGGCAGCCCAGAAACTTTGAATTCTATTGAGCAGGTGACAAGGGTTCAGCCCTCCCTGAACTCCTCCTAATGGTTGAATGTACATTTGAATTAATGAACTTCTCCAAAAAATAAGTGTTAAAAGACAATTATTAAGGCTACTGGAGTCCTTGTTATAGAACTGAACATAATATTGCTTAGGATGACCTAAATTGAAATAATTGTCTTCTAACTGAGTTTTTTGCTATACATAAATCTCAGGCATAATTCAAGAAGTTTGGTTAAAACACAAGCACATACGAATATGATAATTAGCATATGAATTTCATGAGATGTGAAACTTTATGAGATGTTGTGAAACAGTAGTACGTTTTAATATATTATTTTTCAGTTATTTAATTTTTTTATTTTGATACCATTGTTATCCCATAGGTTTAACTTGTGAACAACTATGAAGGGTGGTCCATGCCATGTGCAGTCTAAAAAGATATAGAGTCAGAATTGTAATTAATAATGGCATATAGAAATATTCAGTTTAAGAACATTCTATTGCTTTTGAATTTGGTAGTAGTAGTAAACTCTTTAATTTTAGTCAGGAAGAGTTGACATTTACACCATTAGGACATAGTCCTATTTACAAGGTGCTCCTGATTTTACATATACAAATGTACAAACAGTACTAATCTGATTACATCATATGCACTATACAACTCCATTTTGCACATAGACTTGATGTTATATAACAACAAGTACAAAGACATCAGTTAACTAATTTCTTGTGTAGTGATGGGACCATAAGTCAATCGAAACAGCCACATTAAGTAGTCAGTTCTTGACTCAGGGCAGTATGGGATTGCCTTCGGCTTTCATATATGTTTTTTGTCTGAATTTTATGTTCATTCCAGATTTTTGTGGCTATGTATAGAAAAGTCATCTCTCCATACCTAGTTCTGGGAGTTCTAATTTGGTAGTCCCTCAATAGTCTGTCATTCCTTAAGTTATGTGAATGATTAGCCTTTTGCACTTTTGTCTAACAAGAAGATGGGTTTTCCAGTCACTGTAGTGTTCCTTATTTGATCAACCAAAACTCTTTTGTGCTTATTGCCTATGGTAAGCCAGTTCAACTCAATATACATATTACAATGATGGGGCCATCTATTTGCTAATATAATGAATATATCCAGTCTATTATAAATGACTTCAACTTTTTTTTTATTTCTGAAGCACTGACATAACCATAGGTGTGAATTCTATAATCAATGATAGGAACCAGAATTTGGTTCACTATCAACTGTCTCATATGCCTATCCATGCAATATTTGGTCAGTCTTAGGGCTCCTAACCTATAGCTTATTGTTTTTACTGGTTCATTTGTATGGTAATTAAACTTCAGCTTACTGTCCACCCAGAGGCCTAAGTATTTGTATTCTGTAATTTGTTGCAAAAGATCACCAGTTGTGTTTTTTATTTCCAGGGCTGGGGGACGTGTTTTGTTTTTAGAATTACTTGTAAACAACATTGATTTAGATTTTCTACCATTCTGACATAGGTCTGAGTTTTCAAACCAACTTTGAATGGCCACAAATCACTTTGTAGATGTAACCCCCTTGTCACCTGGGGTTACTAGAATCCCACTCAGATCTAGTGGCAGGCAGGGAAAGGCAGCTTGTGAGACACCAGTTAAATGGGTTTCACACTGTCTTACTCTGTCCTCAGTCTCAGCTGAGCTGGAGGGATGACATCACTTAGAATTCTCGCAGCAGCATAAGCCACAGTGGAATGTTGCAGCAGGGAGTTAGGATAGAATGTTGGGGTTTTCAAAGTCAGTTGAGAGAAGTCTAGTGGGAGACTCAGTGGAAGGAGGAGGTGTGCTGCAGTTGGCAGCCCCTCAGAGCCTAGCTCTGTAATACAGCTACAACAGGAAGAGGGTGTGTGTTCTTGCCCTAGAGAAGGATACAGAAGAAACCTGTAGAAGTGGTTGAGACCGTTCCCCGGTTTGTTCCAGTTCCCCATCCTGGAAGGGATGGGGGGGGGGAAAGACCAGCATTTCTGGGGCAATCCCCTGGCCCTGCTGGAAGAGGGAAAGCTGCCTGACTAGAGCATTTGTACTAAGGTATCAGGCATGTGTTTTCTGTGTGAGAAGCCCTGTGGCACCTGCCAACCATGGTGAGTCTGCTCTGTCATAGAGCCCATGTTTTCACCAAGAGAGTTGTATAAAAGTATCTGTTTCTGTGGGGTCAGGAAAGGACAGCCCAGTACAGTACTTTAAGATATGTGTATGGCTTGAAATGCATCTAACCGGTGGGAGTCTACAAGGATGGACATAGCCACTCAGAGAACGCTGAAAGTCAGGACACCAGTTACTTCGAGAGTAGACTGTTAAATGTGATACACATTTTGAGATAGCATTCTACAACCAGAGAGTTTCAAGAAAAGGTGCTGACTCCAAATGAATGGCCGGGTTAGGATTTGGGAACAAGAGGTAGGAGACCCCCCACCTGGAGTAACCAGATTTACCTCTACGGATTCACTTTGGGCACCTATAACTTTCTCCCAGGCACTTGGCCAGTGTCTGCAAAAAGTACCCAGATGTGGGATTAAGGATGTGTTTTTTCCCTTTAGAGCTAGAATCGCTCATGGGTGGTTGAGGGAACCACCACCAAATTCCATGACATATGGAAAAGTGTACTAGTGCTGGCTGAGTGCCATGCCAGGGAATCCAAGAGTGAGAGTACCAGTTCAGGCATGAGAGCCCAGTGTGTTCAAAACCTGAGAGTTGTGTGATGATGAAGAAGATGTGTTCTGACCTCTATAGATCTGCATATCCAGTGAATGTAACCCCATGGTGGTCCATCTTGCTCTGTATTATTGTGTTGAAGTGAATAAAAGCTCCACTTTAGAATCCCACTCCTGGTTTGAACAGTTTCAGTTCTTGCTTCCTGTGTCTGGAATTATTTGGGTGCCCCTGTCCAGAAGTGCAAACCTAGTCCTGATGCCAAGTGAATGTTTTCTCCCTGAACCCAGGCTAGCCAGGTAGTGGGTTACAAAAATGGAGGCACTGTGCGCTAATAACTAATAACACCACCCCACTGAGACCCTGGTTACATAGATCATCATTGATTCTTTTTAGATCAATTCCCGTAGTAAGTAGGACTGTATCACCCTCGTATAGTCTTACTATAGATAATAGTATATTATATAATTTAGTGCTTAGAATACTTGATAATTAATTAGGTAATAGTGGTCTCACATGTGACCACTAACAGTTGGTTAGTCCTGGCCTTGACTGTTTGCAAAGTCTTTTCTTGGGAGTAGTTTAAATGTATCTAGGTTATGCAATAATTATATTCAGGGCAAAGGAAAGAGTTTTTGTGGGACATTATGGGCTGCTGATTATGATTAGCTAAATCTGGAAATTCTGGAGCGGATATTGTAATTGGAGTGGAATTGTGTATACGGGGGTTGGACCTATAGTTGCCCCATTCCCATATAGCCATGGGCTACTCTGAGTCCCAATTTCCAAACATTGGTGGCTTAGGAGCATAAAGGACCTAATTAGGAGTCTCTCTGAGAAGCCTACCCAGAAGGTGATGATAGGTTGGTCTAACTGGCCTGCACCTCTAGGGGATTTTAGTGGACCATATGAGCTAACCCTCTTTGCTGTACTTTGAACTTCCATATTAAGGGAGCCAAGGTATTGCACTAAGCGCTTTCAGAACTTGGTATGCAGTAGAAAGGTAATAGAAGACTAAATGTAGTATTGTGACACAAATGTGTTTACTGAAGTCTTGTTATTTGAACATTGAGCATTTCTGGTGTAATTTCCTGGGTTCAGGATAACTGCCCTTATTGGTTAGACTGAAACAGATATACGAGTAATGGGCTGCCAGCTGCATTAGGCAGCCTGAGGAAATATCACTTTTTGCAGCTGTATTTTAAAAAGCTCAGTTAGAATGTGCATTCTAAATTATTTTTGTTAAGGATGATAGGAAAGATTAATGAATTATTATTTTTGTTAACAGACTATCAATAGGTATTTTTGCTGTCCCAGTGGACACTGTATGTAAAATGTATCATACTTGTGTTTTAATTGAATAACCTATTAATAATTTGTAATGACTTACCAAGTCAAACAAATATACTTGAACTGAACCCCTTACCTGGCTCTGACACAGCGTGGACAGGATGCAGACTCTGTATCTACCTGGAACAGCTCAGTAACTCTTGGATGCAGCATTGGTCCTTTGATTCACACTTTCTGCAGGATGCTCTGGACACAGTCTCTGACAATGGGTGAACCCTGCTTTCAGGCTGCAGGCCTTTGTGGCTTCTCAGGCTCCCAAAAGCAGCAGGGGCTCATCAGGCTTTTCTCATTCTAATGCAGGTCACAGGCAACTATTTCAGTCACTGGCAGAATTCAGTCTCAAAGCCCCTTGTAACTCTGGAGGGTTTTTTTCTCAGCACCACAGAGTCTGACTTACAAATGGTCCTGAACTCTTAACTGGTGTTCCCAGGCCATGAGGATGACTCTCTGATTCTCTGGCAGGAACAGAAGTTGCAGGCCATGCAGACCTTGACTCCCACTCTCACTGTCAGGGTGCGGAATTCCTATCCTTAGGTGCTTTGGGGCGTTGCTTCAGGATTTCTGGCACATTTGGTGCCTGCCACTTTGGACACCTAAGGTATTTAAATACTGATTCGTTTTTCCTCCGTTTCTAGTGCTTGCCGTGTATTTTTATTTTTTGCAGTTTAGCTTTCCTGGGGTGGGGAGCCACTTCAGAAGCGCAGACGCAGAGCTGACATCACTAGAGCTGATCACGAGTGTGATCTTTTGGATGTCAGCTGACTGCTTGTCTGCTTCATCACCCGCCGTGAAGGAGAGAAGGATGGAGGAGGAGGAGTAGTAGGCTGATGTGCCCCAACTGAGTGGCACAGCGATCAGCCAGTCGATTCTTCAGGGATCCCTTATTTGCTCTTGGAGGCGGGCTGCAGCAGGCACACACATACCAATAGGTGCCATTATGACCCACCCCCTCCAGACAGTGTGACACGAGCACCCAGCACAGCGCGCCATTCTGTGGTTTGCATTCAGGGAGACAGGTTGTTCTGCAGTACTGTCTGCCAGCCTGAAACTGATCTCGATCAACACTCTAAAAAAATAAATCAAAAGCTCTTTTAAGAGCTGATTGAAGTAGTTAGATCTTTAAAAAAAATGGGAGTACAAAGGAGGTGGTTTGAGTTCATAGGGGCAGTGGGGGAGGAGAGGTGTATGTAAAACCGCGAGGGTCCCTCCAGTAAGGAAATCGGCAGGAGTAAAGAAAACAAACGTCTGGGGGAAGAAAAATGGAAATGCAGAAAGGAGGGAGGGGAATATAACTAAACAAGGTGAAAGCCAGAGACGAGTGTGTGTTTGTGAGACCGTGAGGGTCTCTTGAGTCGGGACTCAGTCGGGAGGGAATGGAATTGTCAGGAGAAAAATTATTTAAAGCAATTTTGGCAAACCTAGAAAAAAAAAAGAGAGTAGCAGCTAGCAAAGCAGACACAGATCTCTAAGCTAATCAAAGTCTGCTGAACTGCTCTAGTCTTTGTGTCCATTTTCTAGCTAATGAAAAACAGTGGCAGTCTCAGTATGACTTGAGGGGGAAGGGGCACTAACTGCAGACTCGTGCTGAAGCACTGCAGACACAGAATGAAGAAACTAGCTCTCTAAATAAATATACTATTACTACCAACCAGCAAAATAAAGTGTCCCAAAAAGGAATAATTCTGTACTGTCCGTTGAATGTGTAATTAAGAGACAGTATTATTGAATAACAACTACTACTTCTACTATTAGCAAATAAATACTAAACAGAGAGAAAGGGGACTCAGTGGGGGCCCATTCTCGAGAGATGCAGAGCTACCTGCAGCAAATTCCAGTAAAGTTTGCTAGCAAAGCAATCTCTTTTGTTTTATGTAGCTAGTAGTAGCCGAACTTTAATTTAAAACCACACAGGACAGCTAAGCGCTAAAGCTTATATGTCTTATTTTTACTAAAATGTTGCCTCCTGCCTGTGTGTTACTACTACCTTTTTTTTTACCTACTCCTCAGCTAACTGAAGCTTAGCTATAAAGCTTAGCTAACTAATCCATCAAATATTAAAACAGCTCTAGCTAGGTGTTAGCTATACAACTTTAACTTGCTGGAGTTAAGTAACTGAAGTGAAGACAGTCTGTGTCATCTTGATTTGTAATCAGTACTAGTCTGTACTGTCTGTGAAGGGATCGAAGTCTACAGCTGTACACTACATGGCCATATGCAATACATTTTTAATATAGCTAGTGTTTTTACACACTACTGTGTGGACTAACTAAAATCTAAAAGAAATCAGTCAGTTGATTACAATAATTAAAGTCTATTAAAGCTTTAGTTACAAGCTACTCTGAGGACCAAGTAACTAAAAGTAAATTTAGGGATCAGTTATAAAAAAATATTAAAAGTTTTTTTGTTTTTGTTTTGTTTTTTTACCAGTTAGGACTACCTAAAAAATCTAGACAGCAGGGATCTACTGTTAAATAAAGCCTTTTACAGACTAGTTAAGCTTTTTTACGAGCAAGCTACTCTGTGGTCAGACTACTACCTATCTAAATACAGGGTCAGAATCTGATCTGAGTTATTGTTACAGTAAAGCCTATTTAAGTTAAAAGCTGTGTCTTAAACTAGTTACTCTGGATTACAACATTATTACATAATCTATCTAGTAAGTACAGCAGGGTCCGTCTGTGTAATCTGTTGTACATTGTACATTATTGCTAAATAAAGTCTCCTCTGCATACAGTAAAGTTTTTTTCAGAATCTACTCTCTGGACGTCACATTCAGTAACTAATCTAAAAAGGTTTTGATAAGGTCCAAACAGCTTTTTTAAAAGCTACTGCTTGGAAATGGACCGCCTACATTCCAAAAGGGACAATTAAAGCTGCCTGAAGCCACAAATAGCTGGGCAACTGTCTGTGATCAAAAAAAATCAGACAACACAGTTTTTCTTGTTGTGTTTATTTTATTTTCAAGTACAGAGACAAACAACACATACAGGCAGTTTTTCTTGTTGTATAGCATTTATTAATATTGACAGCTGAATCAATTCAGACAAGTTGAAGTTCAGCATCAACAACACATTAATAAACATTCTCTGAGTGCATAGCGTGATAGCATAGCCTAACTAACAACAGTCTAGTTTGGACAGTTTGTTACTCTGTCTTAGTCTGTGCAAGTGCAGGCCACTTAGTGCCACCAGTCTGCACAACTGCCTGCCGACATACCCATGAGCAGACAGACACCATGAGTCTTTTTAAATTTGGATTTAAGAGAAAGCGCATTGATGAAACTGTGGGAGCTGAGGATTCCCCAGCAGCAAGTACTAGCAGTTGTACCACCACCACAAGTGATTCACCGACACCTACTGTAATGCCACCACCTCCTTGCCCAGACAGTCAAACTTTTGTGGTGACCACTGATGTTTCCTCAAGTGCTGCTGCTTGTACTGAAAACCCAGTTAAGGCCCTGAAAGTTAGAAAATTTCAGGAATCCTGGAAAAAGGGCAGGAAGTGGCTTATGTATGACATTGATAAATGTGCCATGTTCTGTACATGGTGTCAGAGTTATGATAAAAGCCAAAGCAAAAATAATTTCAGAACTGGATGCAGTACTTTTAGAGTACACATTATCTCAGCACATGAAGTGTCCATAGCACACAAAAATGCTGAGATGGCATACATTGCAAATAAAACAAAAGTTGGAGAAAGACCAATAGAGAAATCCATATTATTTATGGAACAAAAATAAATGGATCAAATTTGTAAATTGTTCTGTACTGCATATTACTTTGCTAGGACCAAAAGGCCTTTCAGGGATTTTCCTGGGTTGCTAGATTTACAAAGAAGAAATCATGGGGATGATGCTATGAGTCACAGTTACAGTAGTGACGAGCAATGCCGTGTCTTCATTCACTATATTGCCAAGATATTCAAAGCACTACTGCTAGTCTACTACAAGACAATGACTTCTTTCTTTTCTTGTTGATTCCTGCACAGATAAAAGTGTGACTGAGGAGGAGGGCATTTATGTACGTGTTTCTGAAAATGGCCTACCTGTAACAAGATTTCTTGCTAAACCAGTCAGTGTCCCTAATTCAGAAAGCATTTTAAATACTATGATTAATGCTTTAGAGGGTGAAGGCGGTTTAAGGGATGGTGGTTGGAAACATAAGCTGATAAGTGCGGCATCTGATGGTGCTGCTGTAATGTTGGGGAGCACTTCAGGTGTCCTTAGTCGAATAAAACAAGATTTCCAGTGCCCACACCTCATTGACATACACTGCTGTGCACATTGTTTAGAGCTTGCTGTAAAGGATTCGTTCAGAGACTGTCCCTTTTACAAGTCATTAGAACAACTTCTGCTGAACATTTACTCATTTTACCACAGGTCACCAAAAGGTTGGAAAGGCCTACAGGAAACGGGATCCCTTTTAAATATTAATGTGGTCAAACCAGTTAACACTGGTGGCACTAGGTGGCTTGCACACAGAGAACGGGCCATTTCTGCCCTTGAAAGGAACTGGGCTGCATTAGTGCCTCACCTCGAACATGTGTCACTGACAAACAAGCAGGATCATGGCCAAAAAGCACTAGGAATACTTAAAGTGCTTAAGACTTTAAAATGTGTTATATACATGAATTTTCTGAAAGTGTTTTTTAGTTACTTATCTGCTCTTAGTCTGTGCTTTCAGCAAGAGGATGCCACTGTTGAAAAAGTTCACAGCAGAGTAGAAAGCACAATTCAAAAACTAAATGGTCTCTCGAATCAAGAAACTCTTCACCGCATAACACTTACATCTGTAAATGAGAACCTAACTCAGTACAACATTGTTGACTAAACTAATGAAACTAGCAGGCACAGATCAGGTTCTCCTTCAGACATTGTAGAAGCCACAATTTCAGAGATAAAAAAAAATTCTTCAGAAAACGTCACAGCACATTGAATCTCACTTTCAGTCCTTCACGACCAATAAAGTGCTACTAGCTGCAAGAGCTTTAAATTTTCAGTCCTGGCCAACATCCACAGAGGCACTTGAAACATATGGAGATCAAGCAATTCAAACAATTGTTGATCACTATAAAGTGGTCCTAGAGTCTCATGGAGTTGATGTTACCTTGGTACTGCTGGAGTGGCTAGACTTTTTTTTTTGAAATTTAAGTTTATTGATTTTCAACAAATAAAAACCAAAACATACAGCAAGACATTAGTAATCAGCCACGAAATTACATGGTACAAAATAAACCCCACCCCCCCATCCATCCCTAGCCACCCCCAAAGCACCAACCCACCCACCACCCCTCACCAGAGTGTGCAAGCCAAGCAATACTACAGAACTGGATATCCAGCATGTCTATCTATGCAAGCAGCTTCATCTCCCCATGCAGGAAGGCGGCTGCTACCAAATTTGAAAGGGTATCTGAGCTACAGCAGGCCACAGAGAAGGTCATTGAACACTAATGGAGATACACAGAATACAGCTTACCCCATTTTTCTGAAACAGATCTATATGATTACATGAGCTAGCAGCCAATTTTTCGGCATTGAGGCAGGCAGAGAGTTCCATCAACCATTCAGCGTATGACAAAGTCAGCTGATCCATCCAATGTCTGAGGACCAGCCTCTTGACCACAGAAGCAATCATCGCCATGTGGTAGCGGCTTTCTACATTGTCAACCTTGGCATAGTTCCCTAAGATGCAGACTTCGGGAATGAAGAACTCAAAAAGGCCCAGAAACGGATCCATATTATCACGAATAGAGGACCACAGAGGGGAGACCTTGTCACAGCTCCAGAAAATATGCAAGGAATCTCCTTCGCCCTGCATACATCTGGAACAGGTCGGGATTGGCTAGACTTAAAAAAGCATGTACTCCACTTGCTGTCTGTTGAAAGTTGTAAGTCTCTGAAATTGTGGCAGAAAGTGATTCTTGTGGATGTGCAGGATCAACAATTTAGAAATGTGCTGGCCATTGTCAGAATCATTCTCCTGATTCCTGTGCACACTGCTGCTGCAGAACAAGGCTTCTCTCTGATGGGAAGAATAAAAAATGACTGGAGGGTTGGATTACGCCCAGACACCCTACACGACCTAATGTCTATATCTCTGAATGGACCCCAGCTTAGTGACTATAACCCTGCAGGTGCCATATCACTGTGGTGGAAAAATGGCAAAAGAAGGCCCACTACCAAAGCTTATGGCTCCTGAACACTGTCACTGCATGCTGCTTCTGCCAGCCCTAGTGGTGGTGATGAAAATGAAAGTGCTTGGTCCAGTGAAGATGACGTCTAAAATTATGTAAACTAAGGGACGGCATGTAAATAGCTTGTTGGGCATGTACATTTTCTTCTTACATGCCCAAGTGGGCATGTACTTTTTTTCATGAATTTCATACCCTGCTCACTGTGCTACCTCTGCTCCGAGAGTCTCAACCAGGACTGCCCTGAGTTGTAACTGTCCCTGGGGGTTGAAGAAGAAATGGCAGCTTCTCATTGGCCCATGCAGCTGTCCATCTTTAAAATTAATAAACATGAAGTTCCTTTGACACCTGATTGGTTGTCTATATGGGTGCCAAGGACATTGTTCTTGCTCCCTTCCCCTTCCCAAGATCCATAGCTGCAGGTCCTTGGGCTCCTCAAATCCTGATTGGCTGGTTTGGGGTCAACGGCAACAAATATGGCTGCTGAAGTCAGTATGTTCAAAGTCCCAAATTTTAACATTATATTGCAGTCCAACAACAATGTTTTACTTTTAACTACCCACAACATTTGATAGTAGCCCCTCTGCCCTTGTATCCTGTGGGAGTTAAAAGTTAACACGTCTCTTTCTGCCTTTCACACCTTCTGTTTCACACTCCCCGTAGACACCAGGCATTGCTGCATTTACCTATAGCAGCCTTGGCTGCTCTTAAGTGGTAAGGCTTCCATTATTTTAATAACACTTAAAAGTGCTCTTGTTTAACATCTAGTTTAATTCCCCCAAGTGCCTCCAGACCATGTTCATCAGTTGTATGCCCACAGGGGGCCGGGGCCCACACTGACAAGGCTAGAGGAGCTGTTGGACACACACTGACAGGGTCTGAGGAGCCACCAGAATGGTTTTCACATACAGAGCACCACAGTGCTCACACAGGATGGATGCCGAACCACCAGCTCGCATAGTCATAAAGCAAGCTGCGCGACGGCTGTCAATTGTACCACTGAATGGGAAGATTTCAATTGTTCATGGCTCCTCTGGTCCCCCAATACAGGATTAACACCCAGGGGCTGGCAGAAGCAACAGGGAGGCACACAGAGATGGCACTGGCGGTGGTGAGAGGACAGGAGGCAAATTATGATAAGCCCAACTGGGGGGGAGGGGTTACAACTGATTCTAGTTTGATTAATGTATTTGTGATTTTTGAGTTTTATTGTTATGTATATGTGGGCTGTGCAGTATTTGATTGTGCTGATTTACTACTTTGTAATGGCACCCTGGGTCTCTGGGGAAGGGCACCAAAAATAAATAAAACTACTACTACAACTACTACCTGCAATTGTGGCCATTTTTATTTATGTAAAACTTAGAAAATTGACAGTGTGACTTGCTGAACATATTGGGGGCAGTGAAAAGAAATACTCTTTGAATGCTTTAGGTTGTCACATACTGGAACATGGGAACATGGTGAGGGCCACCACTTTACCTTCCAAAGTATGGTGAAAGTTTCAATTTCAATCGGGGAGGTGATTTAAACAATACTCTCCTTACAGTAGGAAAGAAAGTTACTGGCAATACAAACTAGGAGCCATGCAAAAGCAAGGACTGAATGAATATTTCCAGTTGGTTCTTTTCCTAGGTTCATTAGTTTGACTCAGCTAAAACACATCTTGTTGCATTAAATGTGTACTTTTGCTGTATTGAATGTGTACTTTTTCTCTAACTATGTATGTATGTAAGTTACACAATTATTTTCTAGCATAGTAGGTCTATAACAACATACATGATATAGTTAAGCCATTTAGTGACTCTTGCTTTCATATCAAAGCATACATGGATTCCATTTTTTAGATATTATTCATAGTTAATTTAGGCTCACAGCCACTTCCAGCTCTGAAATTTTCCTCTTTCCTTCCCCTCCCCCTCCATTTTGGGCTTTCGGGAACTGAACCATACTGGTTTATGATCTTAACTGATTCAATTTTATTTATTTTCCTTAATTATGCTCTTATTATTATGTTATTGTTGTGTCTGAACTGTGAATTTATTCCTGTCTCACAGTACATTAAAATGCGTTGAGCCTCAGGGATGGAGCACTTCATAATCAGTGGTGCCCCTCAACCGGAGGTGGAGTAGGATGGTCGTCTTGCCGGCTGCTGCCCACCAGAAATCCAGCTGCTGCAGACTGCTCAGCTGGTCCCCAATCTCAAACTCATCTACAGGCTCACAGCACCTGAGCAGTGCCCCTCAACCGGAGGCGGAGCAGGATGGCCGTCTCGCTGGCCGCTGCCCGCTAGAAATCCAGCTGCTGCAGACTGCTCGCCTGGTCCCCAAACTCGAACTCATCTACAGGTACTAGCCACTACTGATTTCTCCGTTCCTTCTCTAGTGGGACTTTTCTGATTGGCATGGCTCCTTGATAGTAGACACTGATTGGACCACCAGCTGTGGGCTGCTCGTGCTCAATGGTGCGCCTTTCAGACAGTGGATTTCAATGCTTTTCAGAGCCTTTTTATTGTATTCAAACCTGCTTCTTCTAGCTTAGATGATTGTCTGTGCTAGTGATTACAGTTCTTAAGTATTTCTTGCCAGTCATAGCTAGCCATGTGCACTGTTGCATCATATATGGGTAAAAGTAGATGTATTTGTGGACTACTAACCTATGTTTGCCTGCTCCGAACTGCCATTTAAAATCTGTAATTGATTGAATTTGCTAGATAATACATTTTTGCTCTCTGTCTTCTTTCTTCTTGCACTATCAACCTACATCGTTCTCAAATATGCCAGCTCCTGTATCTCTCTAAACTCACAAACAGCTCTTTTCAGAAAACTCCTATCTGTGAACTTGCACTGACTTTCTCTACCTCCCCGCCACCCCCGCTCTTGGCCCCCTTGCTGCACTTCTCCTGTTCCTTTCTTTAGTCTCTAAAAACCCCTCCCCTGGCTATCCTTAACTCCTGCTCTTTTGTTTAACCCTGATTGCACCTTCTTTGTCTAAACTCTGATCACCTACACCTTCACCCCCTGCTAACAGTCTGCCGCCTGCCCCCACCCTCCGATCCCAGGTCTTCTTGTGATTTCAGCTCTTCACTGCTTATATTACTGTCTCCTTTTCTTCAGGCTTGCAGTGCCTGAGTGGTGCCCCTCAACTGGGGGTGGAGCAGGACGGCCCTCTCACCGGCCACTGCCCACCAGAAATCTAGCTGCTGCAGACCGCTCGCCTGGTCCACAAACTTGAACTCATCTACAGGTACTAGCCACTACTGATTTCTCTGTTCCTTCTCTAGTGGGGCTTTTCTGATTGGCGCAACTCCATGATAGTAGACGCTGATTGGACAGCCAGCCGTAGGCTGCTCGTGCTCATTGGTGAGCTGCTCCCAAAAGAGGGGATGGGACAGCTGTATACTTCAGAGATCATCTCAATGTCTCTGCCTTAAAATCATCTACCTTATACCACTATGAGGCACTTCATGTCCTGCTTACTCTTGGGACCAAAAAACTACATATTGTGTGTGCCTACAATCCACCAACCTACAGTCTAACAGGACTGGATGAGCTAATAGACCAAATCTCATGCCTAGCAGGAAGAAATGAGGTCCTCAGACTTGGGGACCTAAACATTAATTGGCTGGGTAGTAACCAAGCCACAACAATTACCAAATTGCAGAGTTATAACCTGCAGCAACTGATAGGTGAACCTACCAGACACACCCTTCACTAAAACACGAACATGCTACTAGACTGGATCATGACCAATCGCCCTGAAAATGTAATTACCTCTGGAGTACTACCAGATGCCATCACTGATCACTCCCCAACTTACTGTATCTGGGACAAAAATAAATCTACTCAGACGGGGTCTCGCTTCATTACCTTCCGCAACTATGCAAATTTCAACTTTCAGTCTTTCTTGCACGACATTGCTGCTACTGATTAGTCCTCCATTCTTATGTCCAATGATGCTCAGACTGCCCTTAATCTGTTCTTGAAGCACTTACTAGTGCTCCAGGATAAGCACTGCAAACTTGTAACCCTTCGGGTAAGAAACAGGCAAACCCGTTGGCTCAAATCTGACCTACTAGTACTAGCTAAACTTAAACTGAGGGATAAAAGCTGGCTCCGCTATAAGAACTCTGAGCTAACCTCTGACCTTATTACCTACAGGGCCCTGCGCAATGTCTGCAAAAAGGACATCAAAAAAGCCAAGAGCTCCTACTGCAAGGACCTACTAACCAACTCCTATGGTGAACCCCAAAACTTTTGGTCCCATATTAAATCCTTCCTTGGTTCTAATCTAGCATCCACCCCTAATGACATGTCTCTTGATGAGGTACACTGCAATAATTCCAGAACCATTGCCAACTTCTTCGAAAACAAATTGTCAGACTTCACTAATTACACCTCCTCTTTCTGTGTCTAAACAGACATATCCAACCAGCAAAATGCAAATGGTCCTCATTTCTTTTTCAGATCAGTCACAAAATGTGAAGTGCTTAGACTGCTAAACAGTATTCTGGAATGCATTGCAGCTGGCTCTGGCAATCTAGAAGCAAAGCTCCTTAAGATTGCAGCACCCTTCATAGCTGCTCCCCTAGCCAAGATTTTCACGCTCTCTCTGTACCAGAGCTACATCCCTAAGATATGGAAAACAGGTAGGATTACCCCTGTTTTCAAAAAAAGGAGATTGAAAAGATCCCTCAAACTATAGGCCCATTGCCATACTGTCTGTCTTAAATAAGATTCTTGAGAAGCTTGTTGCTGCCCAGACAATTGATTTCCTTCAGAAACATGATCTACTTTCCTGTGCCCACCATGGTTTTCGCAAATGGCATAGCACCACTACTGCCCTTCTCAAATTCATGTCAGATACACTAGTGGCTATGGGCTGTGGTCTACTCACTGGGGCAATTTTTATAGACATGACCAATGCATTTGACCTAGTTGATTTACCACCCTTGAATCACTAGGCTTCTCAGATAACATTGTAAGGTGGTTTGGGAACTACCTATCTGATAGAACTCAAACTGTGAAATACAATTCTATTATCTCGGACAAGACCACTATAAAAATGTGGGTTCCACAAGGCTCCATACTTGGGCCCTTACTTTTCTCTCTTTTCATAAATAACATCTCCACTGGCCTCCACAGGGCAACCTCCTTGCTATATGCAGATAATATTGTTCTGTATGCTAACACAAAAAGCATTGAAGACATAAATAATCTACACTCTCTTGACTTTCAGCTAGTACAGGAGTGGCTATATACTCACAAACTTGTATTAAATGAGTCCAAAACCCAAGCTATGCTCTTTGATTCAAATGTTAAACTCAGACATGCACATCCTAATTTTAAAGTCACCTCATTAAATGGCTCACTAGTTGGGGTGGTAAATTTGTTTAAATACTTGGGCATCACTCTTGATCCATCACTAAATTTCGACTTACACATCAATCAGACCTGCAAACTGGTCAACTCCAAACTTGGAATAGCCTACTGTACCAGTTATGTGCTCACTCCCTCAGCAAGGCTTGCCATAGCCTGTGGCATACTCCTTCCATCACTTACCTATGGTGCTGCAACTTATGACTCTGCGTGCAAATCAATATTTTGGAAATGGGATGTCACGTATAGCAATATATGTCACTATGCATCCTCCTCACACTGTCTGAAACACCACTGTCTCCTCTATTCAGACCTGGGATGGCTTCCTCCTAATGAATTAAGGCATCATGCGTATGGCTCTATTATTGATAACATGGTCCGCCTACAAATACCTGCATCCCTTGCAAAACTTTTCCAAAATCTGCCACCTTGTTATGGGTTGAGGTCTGCTGACCAGGCTCCTGTCTTCATCCCAAGACACAAAACCACAAAAGGCACTAGTGCTTTCACCTGCCATGCCCCTAAATACTGGAACTCCCTTCCACTAGCTTTGCACCAATCATCATCTCATGCATCTTTTAAAAAAGGGCTGTGAAACCATCTTGACTCTTCCCACAAGTGCACCTGCTTCAAACCTCCATAGTTAATTTTCATTCCTGCCCTCCTGTCTCTCCATGGCATTTTATTGACCTGACCTTCTATTTCGCTATGCACTTCTCCTTACCAATCTGTCCCACCTCCCTCCTTACTTTCACTCTCATCCCTTCTTTTCTTGGCTCATCCCTCCTTTCTTGGCTCTTACCTCTATCACTTAATAGTATCCCTCCTATAATACTATATTCTTTCCCTTATTAGCACTAAAATATTCAATCTGTTCATGTTTTTCTTCCTTATAGCAAATTGCAGGTAGTCTTTGCTTTTGTACTGCTCCTCTCATATCTTTATTTAGTTTTTTTCTACACTGGTATTACACTTGCAAATTGCTCTGTATGCTGTTGTCAACTAATTTGTACTTGTATTGAAATGTTTCCCTGTAATTGTATAACTATTGTCAACTATTTTGTACTTGTATTGAAAGGTTTCCCTGTACTGTTGTACTGTACCCTCCTGGGTCGTGCCTGAAAATAATCATTGCTATGGCTAGTGCACCTACCTGGTAAACAAAAACTAAATAAATAAAAAGATTTACTTACAGTACTTACTCCCTACATTCCTGTTTTTCCTATATTTTATATGTACTTGCTTGCTTTTAACTTTCACTAGTGTGGATGTACTTAGCACTTAACACTTTTTGCCATTATTTGCTCTGCATAGAAAATGAGCAACTAAAGCTTTAAGAGTTCAGTATTAAGGTGATGGTGTTATATACCCCATCATGCACTGACAAAGCGCATGTGATTTGCATTAAATGTTTGCATTGGTGAGTGAGTTCTGTATCTGTATTTACATGTACAGTGGCGTGAAAAAGTATTTGCCCCCTTCCTGATTTTCTCTATTATTGCATATTTGTCACACTGGATATTTTCAGGTCTTTAGAGAAAATGTAATATTAGATAAAGGGAACCTGAGTGAACAAATAACACTTGTTTTTTTTTTTAAATTTCACTTATTTAATGAAAAAAGTTAACCAACACCAACTGGCAGGGTGTGAAAAGTAATTGCCCCTTACACTTAATAACTGGTTATGCCACATTTAGCTGCAATGACTGCAACCAAACACTTCCTATAATTCAATATCAGTCTTTCACATCGCTGTGGAGGAATTTTAACCCACTCTTTCTCACAGAACTGCTTTAATTCAGTAACATTTGGTAGGTTTTCAAGCATGAACTGCTCGTTTCAGGTCTGCCACAGCATCTCTATTGGGTTTAAGTCTGGACTTTGACTAAGCCACTCCAAAACTTTAATTTTACTTCTTTTTAGCCATTCTGATGTGGACTTGCTTTTGTGTTTTGGATCATTGTCTTGCTGCATGACCCAACTACTTCAGCTTCAGCTGACGGAAGGATGACCAGACATTCTCCTTAAGAATTTTCTGGTACAGAGCAGAATTCATGGTTCCTTTAATTATGGCAAGTCATCCAGGTCCTTAGGCAGCAAAGCATCCCACACCAGCACACTACCACCACCATGTTTGACTGTTGGTATGGTGTTCTTACTGTGGAATGCTGTGTTTGCTTTCGCGAGACATTATGGGATCCATGTCATCAAAAGTTCCACTTTGGACTCATCTGTCCATAGAACATTTTCCCAAAAGGCTTGTGGATCATCCAGGTGCTTCTTGGCAAATGAGAGGCGGCGTTTATGTTCTTCTTGGTTGTAGCAGTGGTTTCCGCTGCTACTCTCTACATGAAGCCCATTTTTGCCCAGTCTCTTTCTGATTGTGGAGTCATGAACACTGACCTTAGCTGAGGCAACAGAAGCCTGCAGTTCTTTGGATGTTGTTTTAGGATCCTTTGAGACTTCCTGGATGATTTTATGCTGCGCCGTTGGAGTAATTTTGGCAGGCCGCCCACTCCTGGGAAGATTCACTACTGTTCCAAGTGTTCTCCATTTGGAGATTATGGCTCTCACTGTGGTTCGATGGAGTCCCAGAGCCTCAGAAATAGCTTTGTAATCCTTTCCAGACTGATAGAGGGCAACACATTTTTTTCTGATCTTTTCAGGAACTTCCTTTGATCATGGCATAATGTGCTTGTTGAATCTTTGTCCTGGCAATGTGACTCTGATGGTAAGGTCAAAATAAGTGAGGTTTATATTGAGCAGGGCTGGCTGTAATCAAGCCTGGCTGTGTTCAATCAGCTGACTCTAATTATCCCTTTAATTGGGTTGATTTAACTAGGGGCAATTACTTTTCACACAGTGCCAGTTGGTGTTGGTTAACTTTTTTCATTAAATAAATGAAATAAGTGAAAAAAAAAGTGTTATTTGTTCACTCAGGTTCCCTTTATCTAATATTATATTTTGTCTAAAGACCTGAAAACATCCAGTGTGACAAATATGCAATAATAGAGAAAATCAGGAAGGGGGCAAATACTTTTTCACACCACTGTATTTAATAAAGTAGTAAATCTGACAGCCAAGATTTTGGTTTTTTTTTGTATGGTGTGTGTGAACCTTAGCTCAGTCTTCCTTTCCATGTCTGTCAACTGTAGGAGGACTTTTGGGGGCATGCCCCTCCTCCAGTTCAGTTTTTTGCCTCCAGCAGCATTCTAGGTCAGTATTTTGCTTTTTTAACCTTTCCTGGCTTCCTGCTGTCTCTTGGCCAGCAACTCCTGCTGCTCTCCTGTTATCATGTAACTCCTGTATTTCTTTCTGTTTTGGTTCTTTTTTTTTTCTTTACTTCATATTTTATTGAGTATCCATTGTATCTCTTTACATAACAGTACATAGTTCCATAGGGTAAACTTTTCTTAATTGGTTATACCTTTACACCTTACAGCAATTCTGTCGGTGAGTTCATCAAAAAGGTTGTAGTCTGTTCAATAAGTTCTTGTTAGACTTAATAAAATTATATAAGAGTAAGAGTCATATTTCTTTGACCCTCCCTCTTTCCCTCTTGTCACTGGCTAGGTTGCTCCTTATCTGCTTCTCTGACAAAGTGAATAATAACCCTTGTCTATGATCTAGGCTGACTTGTCCAGTTACCCTAACTTGGAACTGAACTGACAAATGGACAGTATATTTAGATAATTAATATAACAATCAAAACTAAACTTTGGCATCCTGATATTTTCTTCAACTTTTAACAAACTTTTGAACTTTGGCTCCTTATACAATTTTACTGTTTAAAAAAAGAAAAGGCCATCATGACATAATTCTCTTTCCTTAAGTGAAGTCCTAAGGCTTCAGGTGGAATGTCCGGGACTCCCCCCACCCAATTCCAAGGCTTGCCAGGGAGACCAAATGGCCTCAAATATCTCCCTACCCTGTCTTAGATTATAGGTGATCTGCTCCATTGACTCCAACTGTCTCATTCTGACCTTTCAGTCTTCTATTGTTGGAGGATGAGGTGAAAGCCACCTCGAAGTGATCGACTTCAAAGCTGCCACTCTCATAATCTGTGGTAACAGCCTTTCCCGTCTGGGACCTGTGACCAGGCAGGGAAGCCCCAGCACCATCTCCTCTCCTTTAAGAGGGATCTGTAGGCTTGATACTCTTTGCATGTACTCATGTATTTCTTTCCAAAAGTTGCTGATTTTGGGACAATCCCACATTTTATATGCTGGAGTTCCCCTTGCCTCACCACACCTCCAACATAGCTCAGAGCTCCCTGCTTTAAAGTGTTTTGTTTTGGAGGGTGTAAGAAAATATCTCAGAAGGACTTTCCAGTGGAATTCTCGACAGGAGGGAGAACTTGTCACCTGCCAGCCTTTGGTCAGTCTATTATCCCAGACTTGTTGCGAGATCGAGATCCCTAATTCTGTTTCCCATCGTTGTTTAAGTTTATCTAAGCCTGGTTTGTCTAGGTTAATCAAGATCTCATATAATTGAGCAAGGGGATGTGGGATATTTCTGATCTTACTATTGCAATAAAAAAACTCTTTAATGGGGGTCCTTTCTCTAGTGATTTTCTGTAGCCTGTTTTCAGAGGTGATATAGTGTCGGACTTGTAAGTATCTAAAATGATCTTCCCGACGGAGATGGTACTTGTCCCTTAGAAAAGTAAAGAAGTGACAGTTGGCCTCTCAATGCATTGAGAGAAAGTGGAAAGTCGATGTGCAGCCCAATATTGGAATCCTGAATCCTCCCTCGGGGGAATAAATGAGGCTTCAAATCTTATTAGGGAAAGAGGACCAGGTCCCTCTGGAGTACCAGTGACCCTTCTCAACTTCTTAAGAATCCAGAACGAATGTAGGATCCATGGGTTGGCAATCTCTCTGATCATGGGTGTAGGCATATTGCCTGTGGGAACCGCCCAAAGGTCCCATCTGTGAACTGCAGCTTCTTCTAAGTGGTACCAACCGGAGTCCACCCGGCGTTTTATCCAGGAGCACAACTGAGCACCCTGGGCCACCAGGAAATAATAAATAAAAATTCGGGAGAGCCAAGCCTCCCCTGTTCCTAGGGGCTTGTAACAGTTTCCTAGCTAACCTAGGTCTTTTCCTATTCCAGATAAAGTCCGGGACCTCTTTTTGCAAGTTAAGACAGAATTTCCTAGGGAGCTGAATTGGAAGGGTTTAGAATAAAAACAGGAGCCTAGGTAAGACATTCATTTTGAGAGTTTGTGATCTACCATACAGTGACTGGGGGAGTAGACGCCACCTGACTATATCAGCCTGTATATTCTAAAATAGTTTGGCATAATTATTTTTGTATAGAAGGGAAAGATCAATTGAAACGTGTATACCTAAATACTTGACTGTGTTACTCTTGGCCCACGCAAAAGGGAAGGATGCTTTAAAATCTCTTGAGGGGGTTCCACGGTTCCACTGAGGATCAGTGTTTCAGATTTTTGAAGGTTGATTTTATAACCTGCTAATGCGCCGTATTCCTCCAGTGAATGAGTTAATGCTGGGACGGAAGTTTCTGGGTGTGATAAAAAGGAAAGAGAATCTTCTGCATACAGTGCGATTTTTTTGGGTGTGGCCTTCAACCTCCACACCCTGGATCAAGGGGTTAGATCTGATCTCTATAGTGAGAGGCTCCAGAGACAGGGCAAAAAGGAGTGGAGAGAGGGGGCAGCCCTACCTCATACCCCTCCCCAGGGAAAATCTCTCTGAGAGGTGCCCATTAACCTTAACTCTGGCCTCTGGGTTCTTGTATAGATTATTAATTATATTGACAAACCTCTCTCCCAGGCCAAATCTTTTTAGGGTTTCACCCAAAAATACCCAGTCTACCCTGTCAAACGCTTTCTCAGCGTCCATACTAATAGCTAATTGAAGGTGTTTAGTATTTTTATGTGCTGAGATCACGTTTAACAGGTGACGAATGTTATCTTGAAGGAATCTCCCTGAGATGAAGCCGGTCTGATCCTTGTGTACTAGATAGCCTATTACTTTCTGGAACCGATCGGCTAATATCCCAGTGAAAATTTTTAAATTCACCGGTAAAAGTGAAATTGGTCGGTAAGATCTACAGTCCTCTGGATCCTTATCTGGTTTCAAAATCACAGAAATCTGAGCAAGGCTCCAGGATTTAGGGACTGCCCCCTCTCCCCTCCACAACTCATTGTATGTGTCTTGTAATACCGGTAAAAGCGAGTCTAAGAAAGTTTTATAAAATTCCGAAACATAGCAATCCATCCCCGGAGCCTTGCCATTTTTCAGGTTTTTAATTTTTTGAGTTATTTCTGTTGCTGATATAGGGGTTTCTAGATCTTTCCTCTGTACCTCAGAGAGGGTGGGGAATTGGAGTTTGTTAAGAAATAGATGGGTCTTCCTTTCATGGTCTATGTCTTTATCTGTACTGTATAGGGTAGAGTAAAATTTTTGAAATTGTGCAGTAATTAAAGGGGGGGACCAGGTTATATTATTGGAGTCTTGCATTTTAAGTTTAGGTACCGCCCTGGAGGCCCTCTCTCTTCGTAACTGCCAGGCTAATATTTTACCCGCTTTGTTACCGTGTTCATAGAACCTTTGTCTAGCATAGGCTAAGAGTCTCTCCGTCTGAAGATCTAAAATCTTGTTCAGTTTGGTTCGGGACCTAATTAGTTCAATCTCACAGTTTCGGTCTAATGTCTCTTTGTGGACCCTTTCCAACTGGAATATTTTCGCCTCTAGTTCTACACGCTCTTTAATCTGAACTTTCCTATGTTTCGCTGCAAAGGCAATCACTATACCCCTTAGATAGCATTTTAACGCGTCCCATCTAACTCCTGCCTCTGTATCCTCCCTCCGGTTTGTCTCTAGGTATTCCCTTATTGATCGCTGTATAAGTTGTTTGAACTCCGTTAAATTCAGTAGGCTAACATTTAGATGCCAAATCGATTCTGGGGGTTTTGGGGCCAGAGACATCTCCAGCGTGACCAGAGCATGATCCGAGATTGAGATAGACCCTATATTTGCTCTAAACACAGAGGATAGAGCATTTGCAGAGACTAGCCAGCGATCAATGCGGGAGTACATCCTATACTTAGGGGAATAGTATGTGTAGTCCTTGTCTGAGGGGTGGACAAATCTCCACGCATCCACCAGAGAAAGCTCTGCACATAGCCTCGTGAGAACTTTACTAGACCTAGCAGGGCCTGTGGAATGAGATCCAATTCTGTCAAGACCTAAATCAGTCACTGTATTAAAGTCCCCACCAATAAATATTAACTTATCTGGATCTAGGGTTATCTCGGTCAGCACTTTGGTCAGGAAGGACACCCTCTTTTGTTCATCGTTAGGGGCATATATGTTAAATAAAAATACATTTTCGACCTTTGAACTCCCCTTCTATCTTCACAAATCTACCCCCGGGGTCTGTATGCACCTGAGAGATAGTGCAGGGGGTATCCTTCCTGATCAAGATCGCTGTACCCCTCTTATTTGTTTGGTTAGCACATTCGGAGGCATACACCTCGCCCACCCAACCTCTCTTTAATTTGTTGTGTTCTGCCTGGTTTAAGTGAGCCTCTTGTAAAAATGCAACATTAACTCCCTGCCTTTGTATTTCCTTCAGGATTCTGGCTGTCTTAATCGGGCCACTTATTCCCCGGACATTCCATGAAATCAACTTAAGATCTGCCATCTAAAATAATATATCCTACATAGAGGAATGCTTTCTCTACGTCTGGTATCAAGGAGCCTGTGAAAACCATATAAAGAATTAGTAACATAAGTATTTAACATGTAAACCAAACTTAACATATTTTCAGAGCCTCCTACACAGACAGAGGGCATCTAGATGGCTTCAAGGTGTCTGTATTCCCAACTCCACACTTCAGGAGTATTCTATGATGTGTGGCAGGAGACCAAACTATCTCGGTCCCCCCGTCAGGGAATCCCCACGCTAAAAAATCTGCGGGTTCCCCAACTGGGATGACTCAAGTCACCTGAGTGACTGTTGGACTATCCACCAGTACTTCCCAACATCTGTTAATCTAAATGCTATGAAACCATTGCCGGGGGGGGATGGAAGGAGGGCAACTCCGGTTAAGTTGGGGAATCAGTCCCTTACCACTCGGGGGTTGGGGTTCCAGCCCTCATAACTGCTGGGTCATTTAAGCAGACCCACGGGAGGTGGGGGGAAGGCTCCCTCAAGTGTAACCCCAACTGTTATTAACTATCATTTGCACCACAATAGGTATCCCTACCTCTGTCGGCCCCTCCTGGTGCTGGGAGGAATGAGGACCCACCTCAACCTTTGTGCCAAGTGGGACCGGGAGTGACATCCATCATTTCCACCCCCCCTCCTCTCCTCCCAAAGAGGGGTAAGACCATTTTATCTTGTGGTCCCTTCGTGGCCCTTCTGTGGGCTTGAGGTTATGTCTAGGGAATATTGTAAACATTGCTTCTGATATTGCTCCCTTCCCTATCTCCCATCACCGCTTACCCCCCACTGTCCTGCTCTTGCCCTGATGGGCCGTTTGACACTCACCCGTACCCGGTCCTTAATTTGGGTGGTATAAGGGTAACAAGCCGGGGGGGGAAGGAGTTTGAGGTCGCAAACCCAGACGATACCCAGTAGGGTCGTTTACCTTATCCTCATACCTCCTCCATAAGCACCTCCCCTTTCATAGAGCCCTTTCCATAAATCAGTGTACGCCCCCCCTCCCGGCTTATAGAGGCTTCTGCCTCTCACTTATGATCCACCCAAATAGAACTCTGTTTTTCCTTGAAACCATGCTTATAATGATATAGGTTTAAATGTTTTTTTTTTTTTAAAACAATACCACCCTTCTCATTGTACCCATATTGGTCTGTGGCGGGAGGGCTTGGAACGACTCCCTGAATACTGATATTATGTACCCAATTGGGATCACTCGGATAACCGAGCAACATGAATGGGTGCATCAGATCAACTATCCAGTTCCGCCACCGTGGAGCCTCTTAACCATCAGATTATCTTAAAGTAAATAAAGTAAACCACCAGAGGCTCGAGGGAAGAAATGCAAGCAGAAACAAAAATGAAGGGTATATATGGTCTCTCAGCCCAGAACCTAAAGTCATTGAGATCCGCTTGGACTGTGGATCCAAAAAAGGGACAGCAAAAAAAGTTGCTCAGGTCACTTCACCCTTTATTAATGTTCATCCAATCGACTGTGAAGAAATGTCCTCCATCGGGACTTCTGTAGTTGAAGATTGAGTGGTAGAACCACGCTGGGGGTCAGATCTGTTGCAAACGTTGTCCCACATCAGATTAGTGTCGTCTGAGCCCTGAGGTCTAATTCCTTTCATTCCCCTCCTTTGCCATGATTTCTTCGCCACGGCTGTGCGATGGTCCGTTGCGCCCTCCAGTGGGCTCACTATCCCTTGTTGCTTAGCCCAACTGCAGGCCTCTGGTAGTTCTTGAAATCTTCGCCAGCCTTCGGTGGTGAGTACTTTTATCTTTGCTGGGTATTCAAGTTGTGCTGAAAAACCTGCTTGTCTGATTGTTTTCACTACCTGGAATGCTTTTTGATGGTGAGCCAGGGTCTGAGGGGCATAATCCTGATCAAGATAGAGCCGAGTGTCCCCAAAGATGATTTGCTTTTTTGCCCAGGCTGCCCTAATCACTTCTTCTTTTATTCTAAAGTCTATAAAGGTCAAAATTATTGAGCGAGGGTGGGCTTTTGGATCCTTCGGTTTGGGAACTAATGACCTGTGTGCGCAAATTATGCCCAGATCTTTATCTTTATCTAGGTTGAGCAGTTCTTTCAGTAGGCTTTCAATAAATTTAGGTATTGGGCCTGATTCTGTTTCTTCCGGTAGACCGTGTATTCTTATGTTATTGCATCTGTTTCTGTTCTCAAGGTCTTCCAGCTGTTGTTGGAGGAGTAATTCTCTGTAATGTAGATCTTTCAGGGCAGTGTTATGCACATCAGAGACCTCCGTGTACTCCGTCATTGTATCCTCCAATTGCTCTGTTCGGCGAGTCAGCTCCGCGATGCTTTCCCTATCTTCCGACGCTTTCTGCTCAATTCTGGTGAGAGTGTCACAGATTTGTTGTAATGTACTATAGAATGTCTTCGAGGTGATAGTGAAGTCTTCCTCCGTTGTCTTAGAAGAGGTGGTAGGTTGATCAATTAAGTCTGAGATCTCGGCCCGCAGCGCGACCTGCGCCTGAGTGTTTTTAGCTGGAAATTTTAGCTTTGGATACGTGTCCGAAGAGGAATCTTTATGTTTTAGCTTTGGTGACATATTTAGCTGTCCGATCCAGGTTCCAGTATCGTATTAGGTTTAAGTTGTGAGTTAGATTCGTTTGGATCCTTTATTTACAGTCGGGAGCTCTCTGTCTAAGCGTCCATCTCTCAGGCAACCGGAACCGGAAGTCCTGTTTTGGTTCTTGGTGTGCTTACTAGTTTCCACAGTATGTCCTACCTATGTCATTGCGTTGTTTTGGCTTGTGCTATGTCAGGCTTTCCATTTTGGCATTCATACCAGGCCACTTGTTCACTCGTAAATGTCTCCATTCAACTTAATTCCTCCTAAGTTGCTCTCACCTGACTTCTTAGCAAGGCATTGTCTCCCATTCCAATTGCTTTACTCAGTCTGCTTCAGCATTTCCCACCCTAGTCTTAGTGTGTATACAGATTTCAGCCTTTCTTGCTTAGGCTGGGTTTACCTCCCATTTTGACCTTGTTGTATTTATTTATTTATCAAAGTATTTCACCAGGAAAGACATACTGAGCCTTAAATAGCTCATTTCCAGATGCATCCTGGGGGGAAAGGGGAAGGGATTAATGGAAGAATAACAATAATTCTTAGAGAATAATGGCTGGATAGGGGGTTATAATGAGATTTTACACACACCCCAAGGTGTGGGATGCCACATAAACCCCAAGAGCGAATCCCGAGGAGTTTATAAAAGGCATTCCACACTGGGGATGTGTGTAAAATTTGAGTTTACACCTCTACCCAGTCTTTATTTTATATAATTGTTGGGGAGCATTTTTCACCACAGCAACTGTATAAAATAAAAAAGATACATCCATTGTCAGCCGCAGTCCGATCTGGAGGAAGCGCAGTCCACAGTCTCAAACTTTCCTTTTTTTTCATTTTTAAATCCACTTGTTTAAAGGAGGCATTCCACAAAACATCTAGTTACTCTTTTTTTTGTATTTAACTTGCCACCGAATGTGAGTTGCGGTGAAGTGTCCAGCGATAAGTTATGGTGGTTGGCGACTAAGCAAGGTGAGACTGGAGGTTTGCGCATGTGTGGAGCATGGGAAACCCAGTGCGTGTTTACCATTATAACCAGCTAGTTATAACAACAAATTATAACTGCATTTCCCTATGGGAAAAAGTGCTCAATGGTAATTGTATACATCTAATATAATGAAACAAAGAATCACAGTTATATTGATGGTATATACAGTATTAACAATCAAAAACAGGAAAGGCACAAGGTAATAGTGCGGCTAAAAAATAAAAGCTGAAGCAGAAACACAGTCATATAATACATATGGGTAGTTGGAATACAAGCACAATCATATACAGATACCGTATAATACATAATGGTAGTTGCAGCAGAAGGAGCAGAAGCCTTATCCTATACAGATAGGATACAAGGTAGAAGTACAGCTAATACTGATGGGAATTGAAATAGAGGACCAACGCTGGATGCTAGGAAGGAGGATAAAACTGGGGACAGGGAGGATTAGGGAGTAGGTATGGGGGTACAGAGGGGGGAGAGAATGAGGAGAAGAGGGGGACGGGGAGATGGGGAGAGAGGAAAGTGAGGATGATGAAGAATGGGGAGGGGAAGGGAGGGGGGAGATAGTAAGGAGATAGAAAAGGGCAGGAGTAGTAGGGGAGGGGTGAGGAGAAGGAACGGTTGAGAGAAATAATTTGGGCAAGGGACTAGGGCAGTGACAGGAGGGGGTGCTGTGGGAGCGGAGTACAGAGGGTCCAGTCTGACCAGAGTGGACCTCAGGGCAGCTCCATAGACTATGACGCCATAATCAAAGATGAGGAGAATCATCTTTGTAAAGATGCCATGGCGGGCAGGTAGTGGGATGAAGCTTTTGTTTCTAGAAAGGGCACCAAGCTTGGGGTGGAGAATTTTGTACACGGCATTTATGTGTTGTGAGAAGTGGAGGTGGTGGTCAAGCCAGACACCCAGGTACTTAAATGAGGACATGTCATCAACTGTGTCCCCATCTGGAGTGTAGAATGAGGGAAGGGACAGGAGTTTAGAAAGCCTTGGCCTAGTGCCAAAGCACATAGAAACTGTTTTTTTGGTATTTAGTGATAACTAAGTTGACCTGAACCATTTCTGGACTGAGTCAAAATCAGGTTGGAGCTTTGATCTTAACTCGGCTGGAGAGGATCCAGAGACAAACAGGGCCATGTCATCTGTGTACAAGTGGATGGACGCAGTTGAGCAGGCAGATGGAAGGTCATTTGGAAAGATGGAGAACAGTAGAGGGCAAAGGACGGAGCCTTGGGGGACGCCAGTGTTAATGGGGGTGGGGAAAAGATTTCTCCAAGTTTTGCTAATTGTGATCTATCTGTCAGGTAAGATCTGAACCATTTTATTGTGGGAACTGAGAGGTCTGCTGATACAAGTTTGTGCATGAGGAGGGAGTGGGAGACAGTGTAGAAATCTTTCGCTAGATTGACAAAGATGGTGGCAGTGAGAAGGCCCTGGTCCATTGCAGTGTGAATGGAATCAGTGAGTCAGAGGAGGGAGTAAGTAGTGGAGTGCTGTTTGTGAAAGCCAGACTAGAAGGGGGTGAAGAAGGAAGAGGAGTCCAAGAACGGGGAGAGTTGGGATAGAACTATGTGCTTATGGACTTTGGAAAGGGTAGGGAGGAGGAAGATGGGATGGAAATTTCTAGGAGAGGAGAAGTCACCTCCTTTATGCAGGGGAATGACTGTAGTGTACTTCCAGGAGTCTGGAACGGAGGCAAGAGAGAAGGAGAGGTTTAGGAGGAGGCGATAGGAGAGGCAATGGCAGGGGGAAAGAGGTGAAGGAGCTTGGGGTCTAGCCCATCAGGGCTGCTACCTTGCATGGGGTTGAGAGCTAGAAGGGCATTCAGAGAGGAGGATGGGATAATCAGTAAGAAGAAGAAAGGAAGTGCAGAACAGTGGGGGGAGTGAGAGAACGAAGGGGGAGGGAGGAGAGGAGAGCAGAGGCACAGGTGGTAAAGAATGTGTTGAAGGCAGAGGCCACAAAGGGGGGATCAGAGAAGGTGGAGTTGTCTAAATTCAAGATAGGAGGGGCCGACTGTGTGAGAGGGAAGAAGAGGGTATGAATAATTTTCCAGAACTTGGAGGGGTGGCTTAGATTTTTCTGGAAAGAGGAGGAAAAGAACTCAGCTTTTGCTAGACTGGTGGCTCTGGTGCAAGAGTTCCTTAGGGTGTGGTACTGTTAATGTCTGCTGTGGTGCCAGAGGACTTGTATGATTTCTATGCCAGGTCACATGCATGGTGGCAAGCCAGAAGTTATGCAGAGATCCAGGGAAGGTGTGAACCTCTGACCCTGCAGTTAGTTGACTGCAGATCAGCATGGAGTGAGTAAAGGTCTAACAACTGGAAGGAGTGGAAGTGGACAATTTTTGGGGGCACTCTGGAGCAATGGATTTTGTGCACTCAGTATACCATATGGTGGTCACTGAGTACATCAGGTAGTGTGCCAACATCAATAATGTGGTGAGGGTGATTGGTGAGGACCTGTCTGGGAGTGAGTGGTTTTAGGATTTAGGATTTAATTGGGTAGGGATGGAGATGAGTTGAGCAAGCTGTAGGGACTTTACGTTTTGACAAACTTTGGAGTTTGATAGGGAAAGCTACCTAACGTTGAAGTCACCCAGGATGAGAAGATCACCTGAGAGGGTGAGAGAGGATATGGTAGTCAGGAGTTCAGTGACCAGAGTGGCGGATGGGCAGCAGTAGATACCTGCCACATAGGTGGGGAGGGAGAAAGGGAGGGAGGGAGAGTTTGAGGATTAGAAGTTCATAGGCAGCAGGAGAAGTGACACGCAAAACTATGGAGAACTGTATTGTGGAAGAGAGGTAGATGGTAATGCCACTGCCCTTAGGGGAGCGGTCTTGGCCGGTGAGGGTGTAACTTGGGATTGTGATGGCAGAATCAAAAATTTTGTGGGAGAGCAAAGATTCTGAGCCTATCAGGACATTTGGGTGGAGAGAGATGGCGAGAGGTTGCAGCTGATCAGTTTTGAGTGGGAGGCTGCAGATGTTGATGTGAGCCACCTGGAGACCTTTGGGAAAATCAGGTGGAATTGAGTGAGCAGGGCCAGAGTTCGGCTCGACATTGCCTGCCATAAGGAGTAGCAAGGGAAGTAGAAGCTTGATGGGGATTTTGGGGCAGTGGTGGTGGAGTGGAGGAGAAGAGGTGGGGGCAGAAGGGCAAGGGGAAGGAAGGATCTAAAGTGCACCAAGTGGAGCCTGGCGGTTATAGATGGGAGGAGAGCAGCTTGTGGGCCAAGGAGAGTGGGAAGGAGGAGGGAGGCAGGAGGAGGAGAGGGTAGATGAAAGTGAAGGGTGAGGGATGAGGAGGGGTTTGCTGGGAAGATGGCTGAGGGAGAGAGGTTGTAGAAAACGGAGAGGAGAGTAGAGTAGAAAAAGAACAATGGGAAGAGAGCTGGACAGATACATAATTGGGAGATTAAGGTGGAAACTTAGAGGAGATAGTTATGGGGAGGTAAAGCAGGAGGTACAGTAATATGGCAGATTGCCAGCAAGAGATATGTAGGTAGTAGAGATTGGGAGGCCACAAGGGCAGTGGCCTAGCTACAGCTACAATTGAATGAGCAGCAAAATATCAAGAGGGTAACTGCAGTTATTTAGTAATACATAGGATCCTGGTCAATCTTTCAGGAAACTTTGTAGGAAAAGAGGTAGGCAGTGACAGAGTACAACAGGGAAGCTTTGGAGAAAGTAGACACATTTGGATTGTGGTTATGGAACAAACAGGGCAAGCCTAATAGCCTACCAAGAAGAGTTGCAGGATAGGGGCGGCATAAATTGGAAAGGAATAATAGACAGCTGAAGGCCTGTTACAATTCATTAATAGTGGAATAGAAGAGGTGAACCGGCAAGGGTAGGATGAGGAAGGGGGATGGGTAGGTGGGACATGCTTTCCTATGGTGCTGCTAATGTGGCGCCGTGTGCACAGAGGACAAAAAACAATCCTCTGCTTCCGCCTGACAGGTAGCTACAGGAGCGTAAAGATGGAGTTAAACGCCGACTCTAGCATTGTCCTGTACCTGGGATTCTGTTGGGGGTTCTCGTGTTGCAGTGAAGGAGTGGGGAGGGTGGCAGGTCAGCCATCACAATCCTAGGCAAACACCGGCCGAGTAGAATGTAGCAGAGGCTGGGGAGGGAAGGGAGATATAGGTAGTGGGGGGGGGCAGGCTACAGAGAGAAGCATCAGTCATTGAGTGGGGAAGGGTGTAAGAGCCAGGTGGGAGAGTATGAGTAAAAATGGTAAGAGAAATGGAGAGCAAGACTGGAGGGAAACAGAGAGACAGCAGAGGAATGGAAATTGAGAAACCAGAATTGGAGGGAAATAGAAATCACCAATAACTAAGCTTCTAATGGGCATGCCGACTCAGGGCTAGCTACACTATTGTTGTACTGCTCTCATCAATTACTATGAGACACAGACAAGTCAGCTGTGCAGTTCAATTGCAAATGGATACATTTCAGAACATTTCATTAACTGCTTTAAATGCTTAAAAATGCTGTAGGCACAGCCTCAGCTTCACTACATACAATACAGAAAATACCAGGCTGTGTCCATGCAGCTTCTCAGGATGCCTGCTAGTACCCAATTTATGTACAGATGTACAAAAAAATCAGCTACTCCCACCTAAAGAGTTAGCTACAGGAGAGCAAAGATGGCACTGGATTCCGATTGTAGCATGGTCCTTTACCTGGGACTCCGCTGGGTGTCCTCGTGTTGCAGTGAAGTAGCGGGGAAGGCGGCAGGTAAGCCCTCACAACCCTAGGCAAGTGCCAGCTGAGTAGAGTGTAGCAGAGGCTGGGATTGTGCTGAGGATCCTCGTGTTGCAGTGAAGGAGCGGGAGGGTGGCAGGTGAGCCCTCGCAACCCTAGCCAAGTACCAGCCGAGAAGAGTGCAGCAGAAGCTGGGAGTCTGCTGGAGGTCCTCACGTTGCAGTGAAGGATCAGGGAGGGTGGCAGGTCAGCCCTTGTGACCCTAGGCAAATGCCAGCAGAGTAGGGTGTAGCAGAGGCTGGGATTCTGCCAGGGGTTCCTATGTTACAGTGAAGGAGTGGGGAGGGCGGCAGGTCAGCCCTCATGACCCAAGGCAAGTGCTGGCCGAGTGGAATGTAGCAGAGGCTGGGGAAGGAAGGGAGATATAGTTAGTGGGGGGGGGGTAGAATGCAGAGAGAAGCAACAACCAATGAGTGGGGAAGGGTGCAAGAGCCAGGTGGGGGAGGAGGAAGCAGGGAGGGAAATGGAGAGCAGGATCAGAGTGAAACAGAAAAACAAAAGGGGGAGGGAAATTGATAAAACAGGATAAGAGGGAAATAGAAATCACCATATATGTTCAGATTTCAGTACCTTTTCAGTTGCCGTATTTTCCATCATTACCAGTTATTTAATTCTGCAGTCATTATTCAGTTAGAATCTTGCCCTCAGAGTTCTCTTGTGGGTAGACAACTCTTGTTCCCCTTGAAGCCTGCATCTTGGGGATGAGTCTCTCATCTCAGGCGGGGGTCCTTGTCTGAAGGTCGCTTGTCTCCTGTAGTGCCTCTCGGTAGTCCCACTGGGTAGTAAGGACCAATGAATCCTGGGGAAGCTTAAGCTGTGCAAACCTTAGGTTGGTGGCACACAGTGTGTAGCATTTAAGACCTTAGCTGCCAGAGGGTGAGGCCCTAAGCCTACAGGGGTTCCTTTAGCTTGCAGACTATGTCAGCAGCACCTCTAAAAGCTTTTCTCCCTGCATCTGCCTAACGTTCACCTAGTCTCATTCCGTACCCCATTCCTTTACTTTCCATTCAAGGATGGGCCTCCTCATTGCCTTGAGGATGGGTTATAGCCTTTCATCAGTCACAGCTCTCCTCATTCCATACTTTGATGAGTGGACCTTAGGTCTGTGTGAAATTAAACTTCTGCCAGCTGAGTTTTGGCGAAAGTTGGAATTTTACTTTCATGAAATTTCGGAATGCACTTTGGCAACTTTTGCAGAAATTCTGACTTAGAACAGGAGAATAAATATATAAATTGCAGATTATTGTATTAAATTGCTGAAAACAGATCCACAAGACTAATCACTGTCAGTGATCAGTTCTGTGGAATTTTTTTCTGCAGTTTAATACATTAATCTGCAGTTCATACATCCATTCCGCAGTTCAGTGAGTCGCTGAACTGCGGAATGGATGTATGAATTGTGCATTAAAAAGCTGATACACTAAACTCTGTTTTTATTTGTAGAACTAGAATAATGTGTTTTTGCTGTGCCTCAGCATTTTTTTACTGTGCCAAAATGTAATTTTCCTGTAGTGTGTGGTTTTACATTCATTCGTAGCACCCCATTTGCTAGACTTTGTATTCCAAGTGGGAGGCTTTAACCATGACCAAAACTCATGCCATGAGAGGAAACCTGCCCTATTGTAATATTAGTGGCAGCCAGTCTGACAGATCGGTGCTTGCCAAGGTACTTCATTTTAAATTTAACAGGCTTCTCACTTTGTTATGAATCTGATCACACTATCACCACAAAGTAGAACCTAAGTTAATTGAATGCGAACCTCACACAAATTTACTCCACACTTTCAAAGACATCACATTTGCCACAGAATGACAAGTATCCTGCTTCCCACACTGTACTGTGAGTCACTTCAGTGTTGGTTGAATGAACGCTTTAACTTTTTGCATCTGTTATTCGATCTATCACTATTGAGTCTTGCAATGAATACAGACTAAACTGATGAAGTGATTTAGTAAAATTAAAATAAGCATTTACCAATGCCGAATGTTGTCGCGCTGGAATTTGCAGTGGCGGAGGTGAGTAGCGCTGTGAGTTTATTAATGTGTCCCAAAAGGTGATTTTGCACAGCGAGTACGCCACTGTCGGCAGAGCTGCGGAAACACATTTTGGGCAGGCTGTGGAAAATGGTAGCTGGACTGTTGATAATGAGGTGTGCACAAATACCAGTGGTGAAAATGTGACATGAAAATATTGCAGATTGACGAAGTTACAAGGGTGCGTGGCAACTGCGCAATGCACACTTGCAACACAGTCATTGTCTGGACTTCCGCCACCAAATTTTCAACATAGGCATTTTAGGACCTCTGCTGATGAATACTGTCACCGTCATTTCCTCAGTGTCCCGAAAAGTGATTTCACACAGTGACCGTGCAATTCTACACTGGATGTGTGAAAACACATTTCAGCCAGCTGTACTGTTTGTAAGGAGGTATAGAAAAATGCCAATGATGAACAGCTGGAGTGAAAGTATTACAAATTCACAAAGTCACGAGCATGCACGCAAACTCCGCAATGCGCGCTCATAAAACACTCATTTTATTGACTTTTGTCCCTAAATTTTCAACATAGGCATTTTAGGACATCTGCTGATGAACAGTGTCACTGCCATTTTCATAATGTGTCTCGAACACAGGCTTTCTACAGCAACCGCGCTAGTGTGCGCCGGAACTGCGAAAACAGATTTTGGTCAGGTTGTGAAAAATGACAGCTGTAATGTTCATTAGGAGTTGTAGAACAATGGCACTGTTGAAAATGTGGAGTGAAATAATTATAAGTTTGCAAACTTACGAGCATGCATGCAAACTGAGCAACGCACGTGCGTAACACAGTCATTTTATGGAGTATTGTCACTAATTTTTCAACACAGGCATTTTAGGAACTCTGCTCATGAACAGTGTTACTGTCATTTCCATAATGTGTCCTGAACAGTGATTTCACACAGCGACCGCACTATTCTGCGCCGGAAGTGCGAAAACACATTTCGGCAAGGATGTGAAAAATGACAGCTATACAATTCATAAGAAGGTGTGGTAAAATGCCAATGTTGAGAATGTGGCTTGAAAATATTGCAAATGCACTAACTTACGAGCATGCGTTGCGCAGTTGCTATGCACGCTCATAAAACAGTCATTTTATGGAGTATTGTCACCAAATTTTCAACACAGGCATTTTAGGACTTCTGCTCATGAACAGTGTCACTGTCATTTTTGTAATGTGCCCAGAACACTGATTTCACACAGCAACCACGCTATTCTGCGCCGGAAGTGCGAAAACACATTTCGGCCAGGATGTGAAAAATTACAGCTATATAGTTCACAAGAAGGTGTGGTAAAATGCCAATGTTGAGAATCTGGCATGAAAATAGTGTGAATGTGATAACTTGCGAGCGTGCGTTGCGCAGTTGCTACGCACGCTCGTAAAACAGTCATTTTTTGGATTTTTCCCACCAGACTTGCAACATAGGCTTTTTGAGAGCCCCTCTCATGAGCAGTGGCACTATCATTTCGTTACTCAGTCCTGAAAGGTGATTCCATGCGGTGACTCTGAAATCACCTTTCGGGACTGAATAATGCCATGACAGTGCAAGAATTCATGAGAAGGGGTGCCAAAAAACCCCATGTTGAAAATTTGGGGCCAAAATTCGAAAAAATGCCCGAGATATGCATTAAAGTTGAAAAAACCCTATTCATTCCATTATACAGCTTACTGGCATTTCTTTGGTTAGCAGTCGGCTTTGAAGAGTGCAGACGTGTTCCTGGTCCACCGAAAATCGTCGCGCAGGTAAGTATGGGGTGAGGGGGTGTGAGGGGAGGCAGGGTGCGCAGAGGGTGGGTGCAGGTGGGGGGAGGGATCATCGAGACTACGAGGGACCGTTTTCATTTTACAGGAAAAAAAAAAACATCGAGGGACAGTTTTTGTTTTGCAGGGAGTTTGGCACACTGTGGTGGGCTGCCAGCATGCCATCTAACTGTTTGGGGGTCTATAGCTGGCGAGAGTTGGGCAACCTCATCGGCACACAACATGGGGGATGAAGAAGTAATGCCGATGGGTTGGGCACCCCGTTGGCACACAAAAGCAGGGGGTTAACTGACAGAAGTTGGGCACCCCCCAAAGTTGGCAAATGGTTGGGCGGCCGCCCACTCGCTGACTATGCTCATAATGTTGGCGAGTACGTAGGAAGGGTCCACTGCATCTGACGAGCTTTGCTTGGATTGCAGCAGACCTTTTCTTAGATGTGCTCGCTACATTATGTATGCATGGTGTGGTGCCGGCATGCAGGCTGATTGGGGAAAGAGGGACACACCTACTGGTGCATGCCCTGCATTCGCCCAATAGCGACCCTGCCTCTAAAGCTGCACTGTCCCACGATGTTGGTTGCGCAGGCATGCCAACATAAAAACGATGAGTGTGTGTGTGTGCTTCAGTTTGATTGTGAGTGTTTGTGTGTGTGTGGGGGGGGACAGCTGATTAGTACTGTATGCAGTGCACTACAGAGCACTACAGGGTGTGGTATATAATGCGATAGCATCATGCCTCACATACATTGTGAGGCATGAGGCCACAGGCACCCATGAAGTCATGATATCACATGATATACCACATCCTGGAGTGCATTATTACTATTATGAACTAGTTTTAAATTTTGTACGAATAGAAAGTTTAAACAATTAAAAAAAAATTGAAAATAATTGTTTTGTTGATTTTTTAATGTGGCAGGGTACATTAAAAAAACGGTCTTTGTTTAAGTGTGTCCACTAGGTGGAGCACTTGTACAGGGAACTGATATGTCTTTGACTCATGTAAAGTCTATCCCCCTTCCCCAAGTAAATGCTCTGTGACAGTGGTGGGACACAGAGACAGAGAAGGCAGTGAGTAGATTTTATTTATTTTTTAATTCTTTCTGGTGATATATTTATTTATTTATTTGTACATCAGTTTACAACCTTTGAGCCAGAGGCTAATTTCCAAAGGTACCTCGTCACATAGAGGGCAAATACATTACAACATTTTATTACATCTTTGCGGTTACAGATTTGGCAATCACATGCTGTTATTTCTTTGTTACATCATTGAGGTTACAGGTTTGGCAATCACATGCTGTTACAGTTATTAGGATAGGGAGAAACAGATTAAACATACATTGGCATAAACATGTAAGGATTAACCCACGAGAAAGCATGGGTCTACTATGGAATTAATCCATGGTTGGGGGGTTGGACCACAAGGCCGAAGGCCGGGTGGGTCCAACCAACCAACCATGGATTAATTCCACAGTAGACCCATGCTTTCGAGTGGGTTAATCCGCTTGTAACATGGCAAACGATGTGCAAGGGTCACATGTATTATTACTATTAAATATTACTTATATTAAGAGGGCAGTGCTGTTAAAACATCACTTTGCTACCTCTCACTAATCTGTGTATAAGGGTCTGTGCAGCTCATACCGTGTACGTGCACCGTCACGATTTCATAGCTTTTACACTACTGATGTGTTGCTGTTTCTATTTATGTGAGGTGGCTGAAATATGCAGAATACCTATCTACTCTCCTCCCTGTGGGTTATTTCTTTGCCATCTGTCTCGGTCTCGCTTTCCGCTTCGTTCCCGGCTGCTGTGTTGTTTTCTCGTGTTGCACTGTGGGTGTCTCTGCAGATCTGCATCGTGAGATTCTCACCGAGCTATGCCTTCCACTACCGCAACATTTCTGTGCAGGTGAGAGCTCTTTTTGTTCGCTCGGTGGTCACAGTTACATGTCTTTCATTGGTGCACTGCTTTCCTTGCAGTAGGTGGGGTGTACAGATCATGTCGGCTTTCCGCTCCACTGTTTTTCTCACTGTGTTGGGCAGCTATGCGCGTTTCCTACTGATGCATGCAGTGTTCCGCTGCTGTGTGACTACATGCCTCCTGCAACTTAGAATGGAGGCATTGACAGGGGTTGCTCTCCTGGCCACTTTCCACGATGTCTTTCCCTCGCTGCTCCGCGCTGTTCTCTGGCGCGCCCCCCCCTTCACTATTGCTGAGATCTTTCAGTCGCGTGCTCCCGATACTAACCATGATCTACTATGGTATTAGACCATGGTTTCGAGTGTACCAGCTGGTATGTTTCCACCTATCTGACACCTTTATTTCGTTGCTGTTTCTCATGCCATGTCACAAATACGCTGTAGTGTGCAGAGACAGCAGGTGGTAATAGTTCAGTGGGCTATGGGACGTGGTTGGTGATTGGTGGGGTGAGGAGCCGCTCAGTGAGCTTTGTCTGTGAATAGTGAGCTATATACTATGGCTCATTGGTGTTTCTATGGGCCACTTTCAAATGTTTTGATTTTTAATTTTGATTTCTGTTCAGGAGGTAAGCAATGGTTGTGATTTTTTTGGAAAGGGGGTTGAAATTATGGTGAGTGGTGGTTGCCATGTTCTGATACTGCGGTGGCACTTAGTGCTGCCTAGTATTGGGCATATTTTGAAATGCAGTGTCGGTTTGTTTAAAGCAAAAGCCATGCACTGTGAAGATGTGCTCAGGATAAATGTGCAAAGCTGAGTGAATAGAGTAGCCACAGCACCAGTGAGTTTGAAGTGGCTATCAGTGAGGGGGAATTGCAAAATAAAATGTTGTAAGTGAAGGTCAGGGCAATTGTAGAGGGCAAGACTGTGAAAAAGAATGAAATGGAGCCGGCTGGTGGGACTGCTGTTTTCTGAGAGCAGGCAGAAGCGCAGCTTATGCTGCCATTTGTAAGAAGAGTGAGAGGATTGATCCAGGTGATCAATATACTGCTGAAGTTGTGGAGGAGGGATTTCAATTTGGTAAGCAGATCCATCTGTTGGTTGGTACCTTTTCTTCCCCAAGATTATGTTGCAGAATTTAATCACAGGTAAGGAGAAGACTCCGCTAATCATGTTGCTGGATTTTCAGCAACCAGTTCTTAATAATTGTTTTCACATGAAAGATACTGGAATCATCATCCACTGTGGTGAGACTGTTCTGATGACCAGAGGACTGCTACATGCTCCTGCATTTGGGGAGTAAATGCAGGAAGCAGGATTACACGGCTTGTTTTATTTTCACAAAAGGTATCCCATCAGTGCCTAGAATTGTGTAATCTTTCCCACATGCCTTATTGTGTCCTCTTTGATGTGTGACTCATGTCCCATCTTTCTTTGCTTGCACACAGGAGGAAAGCTGTGAGTTGGTGGATCACTGAGGCTGGAGTTGTGGGCTAGTGAGAGGCAATTCGGATGACTGAGATGGGGAGAAGAGAAGAGAAATTTGATATATCCAACCTGCACCCAAAGAAATAAACAGAACAGGACAAGACAGAACAGGACAACTCTACCTAAGGAATGCATATATTAAGACTGCAGTTTATACATCCTAAGTATTTTATGCAATGTGTAAAATGTAAGCTTTATGCAATGTGTAAAATACGAGCTTTCTAACTTTTATTTTTTTGATAGTGTGATGATATTTTTTTTTGTGAACTTTACTTCTACTTCACATACCTGGGGAACTCTCTCCGGCATCCTCGGAGTCTCCTGGTCTCCACCTCCCACTGAGACCTCTAGATCCTCTTCCCTCATGCCACCCAACACAACCTCCAGATCTGAACCCTCAGAGGAAGGCCCACCCTATCCACCCAAGGCACTGTATCTTATAGTGTAGAGTGCTGGGCTACACGAATTGGCTCCTGGAGAGGAAGTCGGTCCGGTGCTGGGAGTGTGAAACCGGAGGCCGAGGTGCCACTGCCTATCCCCAGGAGTAGGAATTTTACATCTTACTGTGCTTCCTGTCCCCATGGAGTTCAGCCATGCAAGATAACACTGTGCCACAACTCTGCCCCCTACATACGCAGCATCCCCACTTCATGTGCCCCGGACAGCAGCCAGAGGCCACTCTTGAGCGATCGCTCCCCTGGAACCCTCCCTGGCAAGAGCGAGCAGTCCTCCAGACGCTCAATCTCTTCCCTCCCCTGCTGACCCCTGACAGCACAGGCTCACTCCTGAACCTGAGTCACCGGCATGGCACGAGGTGTGGCATCCAGCCCCTCAACCCTCAGTGCCACTGGGCTGGCTAGTGTGATGACATTTTGCTATTACAAATCAGTCACAATGTACTTAAACTTTAGAATCTGCTTTTGGCTCAATTTTAAATGATTATATTTTAACTTGATACTGCTTATTTTATTTTATTTTCATGCCACTGAGACCTTGGTGGTTACATGACAAGTTGGTACAGTATTTGTTGTGCATGTCTTCTTTCTGACATTCAGATCTTATTGAGCGGCATTTTTTAAGAGGTACCCAGTAGCAGCTGAAGGAGGGTTTTGAATAATCAGCTAACCTGATAGCGATTTTAAGTGTAGAAATTTAGCAGTATTTGAACTTTTGTGTAGTAGTCATACTAGTTGTGCTGGAAAACTTCACTAAGGGCAAAAGTAAGCTACTGAGTCCATATTAACTGCTTTTATCAGAGTTCCTGTTTCTATCTGCTGTTTGGCAACAGCAGGTGAACTTTACAGAGTATGCAGTAAATTGAAGCTGTTATTTTGATATTCAGCTTGTTTTACAAGTACAATAAGCCCGTGGTGACTTCTGAGCTCTGTATTCCAGTACCAAAAACTGCAAACTTGAAATAGTAAGTAGTTCTTTTCTTGGAAGCTGAACTATGTTTCTCTGTTGCTCAGATTCTCTAATAAGGGGCTAACTATGATAACTGTGCTAAAGTGAATTTTGTATGCCTTGTTAGAGTATTTTAACAATTTGTTGCATTAAACAGGATTTTATAATAGCTAAAGTTGTTTCAGCTCACTCCATATTTTGCATTTTTTAGTATTTTGTATTAACCAGTAGTACACTGATTTTATCTTATTTCTATTCAATTCCCTGCTTTTTCTTTCTGAGTGCACTCTTTATGCTTGATATTAGCAACTTACAAATTATTTAAGAACTGAATTGTGGGGTAAATCTTGTGGATTTCTCAGGAGGCTATTAAAACAATAGAAGCATTAGCTTTGGAAACTGTAAGTCAGTACTTTAATAGTTCCCTCTGATAACACTTCTCACAGTGTATTGCCCTGAGTTTTTCTTGTCTCACTTTGGGGGTCTTTTTGTTGTAACCTAGTGTGCTACTTGGAAAGGAGCCTGTGGTTACAGCAGCTGGGGAATTTATCAAGATCTATGGTATAGCAAGAACATATCCTTAAAGAGAAAAGCAACGCATGCAACAAAGGCCTTTAAACACAAACTTAAACACTGGAATAGAAAGGCTACAGGAGATTTTTAGCTCTGCATCCACAAATCCTCTGGAGAAGGGTGATTACTGCAGTAGGGTGAGAATCTATTGACTTAAGAAAAGGGATGAAGAAAAAACTACTGGGAACAGTTGTAATTTGATTGGACTGTCCTTGGGACTACATATAGTTTTTAAACACTCACTTGTTTACTGATAGGATTTATGGTCCTAAACCTATTTATATGATTATACAGATATAAATGTATTAGTGCACTTAAACTGACGTGCCTAAATTAAGTCTGCTCAAAATTAGAAAATGTGGGTCTTAAAAATGGTTTTTACTCAGAAGCAAGCCTTAGAGGCCAGTATTGATGTAGATAATCCTGATTTACAAACAACTAACATTTTCACTATATCTAGTCAATTAACTCATATCAGTATAACTGACTCCAACAGTAAGGCTCATGTGCTGGATCCCAGTGATTTACATTCCAATGTTGGATTACCCCTACTAGGAAATAAGAAGTCAAATCATAATAAAAATAACAAAATTAATACAGGAATTAAAAAGGAAAGGAGATAACAATTGGGAAAACTAAACAAACCAGAATTAATGAGCACATTGGGAAAGTCAGCCCTCTGAAAGTTAAAATATAATCTTTCTCTGATGCATCCTTTGAGGCACTGGAACACACAGATATAGAGGTTCAGCTGTAATGGGTGCGCATACCTGGGAGTATGTAAATTTACAGCAAGGCACAAGTCTCAGCACTGGTGGGGTAGGTCTGCACACCCAAGAAAAAGAGGTACTAACACTTTATTTTTGCAAGCAGAATCATTTATTAAATGGCACAATAGCAAAAACATAAAACAGCACAGTCAAAGTGAACTGAGTGGAGCACACTTTACGTGAACCAATATACAGCAAAAAACTGTAGAAAAAATGTACCTAGGAGTCCAGTGCTCACCTTTATATGGAGGGTGTGTAGCGCCTTCAAATTAGTCCATTCCACATATCCAACATATTGATTCCAGTACTATGAGCATATTATTCCATAGAAAAAACTAAAGTACCCATTCACCGAGAAAGGGATAACACTTCCTGTGGGAGCAAGTGATAGCATCTGGCACAGTTCCAAACACCTCATCGGTTAGTTTCTGGGTAGCAACACACTTACATTTTGATAGAAAATCATCATCCCTTCGATGATGAGTAACTATCGAAAAGTAAGCACGTTGCTACCCAGAAACTAACCGTAAAGTGTCAAACTGCGCCAGATGCTATCACTTGCTCTCATGAGAAGCTTTATGCCATTTTCGGTGAACTGGTACTTTAGTTCTTTCTATGGAACACTATGCTCATGGTACTTGAATCAACATGTTGGATATGTGAAATGGACTAATTTGAAGGCGCTACACACTCTCCATATAAAGGTGAGCACTGAACTCCTAGGTGCATTTTTTCTACAGTTTTTTTGTTTTTTTTTTTACTTTCCGGCTCCCATGGCTTTCAGAGGAGGCCTCGTACCTCCTCCTACTCCATCCGCCAGGGCAATCCCCAAGGTATTCCATCCCCTAGTTTCATCTTGCTCGTAGGGACGGGTGTTTGTATTTTCTTCCACAATTATGTGTTCTCCCAATCACAGCCTCTTTAGGATGCCAGCGCTTAGCACAGATGTCCAGAGAGGCGACGTGGGGGTGCAAGTCTTCCTCTCATGCACTGTACGACATCCCCCCTCCCTGACTCCAGTATATCGGAGCCTCCAATCTCCTCAAGGGCTGGTGCTTCCACCGGCACTCTCTATGAGGGTGTCGGATGCTGCTGCATCCCTGGTATCCCACCCCTGAGGGAGGAGAGCATCCACTGGGACACTCGATCCTCCCTCCTCCTGTCGACCCCTGGCAACGCTAGTCCATTCCTGAACCTGGGTTGCCGGCATAGTGCAAGGTGTGGCGCCCAGTGCCTCAACCCTCAGCACCACTGGGCCGGGTCCTTTCTACAGTTTTTTGCTGTATATTGGTTCATGTGAAGTGTGCTCCACTCAGTTCACTTTGTCTGTAACGTTTTATGCTTTTGCTATTTTGCCATTTAATACAGTATGCTGTTTGCATAAATAAGGTGTTAGTACCTTTTTTTCTTAGGTGTGCTGACCTAACCCAGCCGTGCTGGGACCTCTTCCTTGCATCCTTTGAAGCTTGTGGATCTAGTAGAGCTGATGTCCTGAATGATAAAATGGGACAAAGTCAGAAGTCCTCAAGATTATCTTCTGCCACTAAGATTTTTAACAACAGTAATTTCTCCATTTGTCAGATAAGTGCAGCAATTACTCAAATATTAGGATTGCCACCTTTCCGGTTTTTGACCGGATAATCTGGTTTTTAGGGTCCTTATCCAGTCATCCGGTTTTGATTAAATGCAGTCCGGTTTTGGGGCCATTTTGAGAGCTCATATACTCTTAAAACTGGTGTATCAAATCATTCACTGTTTTGGCTGCATTGCATGTCCAGGTTACAAAGAGGTTCTGATGTCATTCAGACCTGCCTTTTTTTTGCGAAACCAGTCTGTCTGGGAGGTGTAGAGTATGGCCATTAAGATCATTAGCAGTAAATTAATCTAATCTTTTCCACTCTGAGTTGTAAGTATGGTCTTTTACTGCTATGACAGGAAACATCTTTTACACCTTTATGTGCTATCGCATGTTTCTTTTTGTTTGTCCCATATTCTGGTATGTTTTAGACCCATTTTTGTTAAATTAATAATCCAACTTTTATTGTCTTTATCACTACATTTGCCTTAGAAACATAGAAGCATAGACTTTGACGGCAGATAAGGACCGCTTGGCCCACCTAGTCTGCCAATTTCCCTACCTAGAGGATAAGCTGCAGATCCTATTTAACCAACAGCCTATTTCTTCCTACCCCCACAAAATTGCCTTATGTCTGTCCCATGCATTCTTGAATTCCCCCACTGTTTTAGACCCCACAACCTCCTCAGGAAGGGTGTTCCATGCATCCACCACCCTCTCTGTGAAAAAATACTTACTCACATTGCCCCTGAGCAGTCCCCCCTCTATCTTCAAAATGTGTCCCCTTGTTCTTGCACTTCTCTTTTTCTGAAAGATGCTACCCTCTTGGACCTTGTTGATTCCACTGAGGTACTTAAACGTTTCTATCATGTTCCCCCTCTCCCTCCTTTCCTCAAGTGTATGCATATTAAGCTCCTTTAGCCTCTCCTCATATGGCTTCTCTTGCAGACCCTTCACCATTTTAGTTGCCCTCCTCTGAAATTGCCTCCATCCTGTCTATGTCCTTGCGGAGATGGAGTCTCTAAAACTAGATGCAGTACTCCAGATGGGGTCTCACCAACTGTGTGTACAGGGGGATAACAACTTCCTGTTTTCTGCTGGTGATGCCTCTCCCTATATATCCCAGTATCCCCCCAGCCCTCCCTACTGCCTTCTCACATTGCTTGCCAACCTTAAGGTCATCTGATATGATTACTCCCAGATCCCTTTCCATTTTTGTTGTTACTACCTCCCCCCCATTGTGTACTCTTCCCCTGGGTTTTAGTTTCCCAGGTGCATTACTTTGCACTTCTTTGCATTGAATCCAAGCTGCCATACTTCTGACCATTCCTCCAACCTTGCCAAGTCCCTTCTCATCCTTTCCACACCTCCTTGTGTATCAACCCTGTTGAAGATCTTTGTGTTATCTGCAAAGAGGCATACTTTTCCTTCCAGTCCCTCTGCAATGTCACTTATAAAGACATTAAAAAGGACTGGACCCAGTACTGAACCCTGCGGTACCCCACTAGTAACCCCTCTTTCTTCAGAGTGGACTCCATTTACAATTACCTTCTGTGTTCTGTTGTTCAGCCAATGTTTTACCCAGGCTACCACCCTGGGACCCACTCCAAGGCTGGTTAATTTGACCACTAATCTTTTGTGTGGGACTGTGTCAAATGCCTTGCTAAAGCCTAGGTAGGCCATGCCCACAGCACCTCCCTGGTCTACTACTTTGGTCACCCAGTCAAAGAAATCAGTTAGATTTGTCTGACATGACCTTCCCACTGTGAACCCATGCTGCCTTGGATCCTGTGCCCCACTGGCCTCTAGGTACTCAAAAATTATTTCCTTCAGAAGTGATTCCATCACTTTCCCTACCACAGAGGTCAAACTGACAGGTCTGTAGTTTCCTGCCTCTGTCTTGCTCCCACTTTTGTGAAGGGGAATCACATCAGCCTTCTTCCAGTCCTCAGGTACCACACCATCCTCCCATGATTTGTTATAAAGGGTAGTCAGTGGTGTCACTAGTTCTCTGCTTAATTCTTTTAGAATTCTGGGATGAATTCCATCTGTGCCCCATTAGCTTTGCCCGTCTTCAGTTTTAGGAGTTCTTTCAGAACCCTTTCTTCTGTGAAAGGACTGGGATTGACTCCCCTCTCCAGAGTGCTTCTGTTAATTGGATTAGGCACCTCCCCACTTCCTCTTTTGTGAATACTGAGCAGAAGTATTCATTCAGTATCCCTGCTTTTTCACTGTCATTCTCTGCCCACCCACCATCCATTCTGTTCAGCCTCACTATCCCTCCCTTTGTCTTTCTACGCTCCATGATATACCTATAAAAGGTTTTATCCCCCTTCTTAACAGAGTTGGCAATCTTTTCCTCAGTTTGTGCCTTTGCTATTCTGACTACCCTCCCTGCTTCCTTCTGCCTTAAGTGTAACATTTACATGTACATTTACATTTACAGAAGAAAGAGTCCTGAAAGAACTCCTAAAACTCAAGGTGGACAAAGCAATGGGGCCTGATGGGATTCACCCCAGAATCCTAAAAGAACTAAGGGAGGACCTAGTGGCACCACTGACCACACTTTTTAACAAATCATGGGAGGATGGGATGGTACCTGAGGTCTGGAGGAGGGCAGATGTGATTCCCCTTCACAAAAGTGGGAGCAAGGCAGAAGCAGGAAACTACAGACCTTTAAGTTTGACCTCAGTGGTAGGCAAAATGATGGAATCACTTCTGAAAGAAAGAATTGTTGAGTACCTAGAGGCCAGCGGGGCACAGGACCCAATGCAGCATGGATTTACAGCTGGAAGGTAATGTCAGATGAATCTAATAGATTTCTTTGACTGGGTGACCAAAGTAATAGACCAGGGAGGGACTGTGGATATGGCCTACCTAGACTTTAGCAAACCATTTGACACAGTCCCGCACAAGAGATTGATAATCAAGTTAGTCAGCTTGGGAGTGGGTCCCAGGGTGGTAGCCTGGGTTGCAAACTGGCTGCACAACAGGACACAGAAGGTAATAGTGAGTGGCACACATTCCGAAGAAAGGGGGGTCACTAGTGGAGTACCTCAGGGCTCAGTACTGGGTCCAGTCCTCTTTAACATCTTTATAGGTGACATTGCAGAGGGTCTGGAGGGAAAGGTATGCCTCTTTGCAGATGACACAAAGATCTGTAACAGAGTTGATACACAAGGTGGGTGGAAAGGATGAAAAGGGACTTGGCAAGGTTGGAGGAATGGTCAGACATATGGCAGCTTAGATTCAATGCAAAGAAGTACAAAGTAATGCACCTGGGAAACAAAAACCCAGGAGAAGAGTACACAATAGCAGGGGAGGTACTCACAACAACAAAAATGGAATGGGACTTGGGGGTAGTCATATCGGATGATCTAAAGGTGGGTAAGCAATGTGAGAAGCCAGTGAGGAGAGCCAGGGGGATACTGGGATGCATAGGAAGGGGCATCACAAGTAGAAAAAGGGAAGTGGTTATCCCTCTGTACAGAGAGTTGGTGAGACCCCATCTGGAGTACTGTATGCAGTTTTTGAGACCTCATCTACGCAAGGACATAGACAGGATGGAAGCAGTCCAGAGGAAGGCAACTAAAATGGTGCAGGGTCTGCATCAGAAATCATATGAAGAGAGACTGAGAGAGCTTAATATGCATACTCTTGATGAAAGGAGGGACAGGGGGGACATGATAGAAATGTTCAAGTACCTCAAGGGAGTCAACAAAGTCCAGGAGGGTAGCATCTTTCAGAAAAAGAGATGTGTAAGAACAAGGGACACAATTTAAAGATAGAGGGGGGACAGCTCAGGGGTAATGTGAGGAAATCTTTTTTCATGGATGGAGTGGTGGATGCTTGGAACTGCCTTCCTGGGGAGGTTGTTGGGGCTAAAACAGTGGGGGAATTCAAACATGCATGGGACAGACACAAGGCAATTGTAGTGGGGGGTGGCAGGAAGTAGGCTGTTGGTTAACTAGAATCTGTAGCTTATCCAGTAGGTAGGGAAATGGGCAGACTGGGTGGGCCAGTTGGTCCTTATCTGCCTTCAAAGTCTGTGTTTCTATGAACAGTTCTTTGTCCTGCTCCTTTTGTGCCTTCACTGTTTGTATTACCTGAACATTCCATGGTATTAGCTGCACTTTTACAGGTCATTCAGAGAAACAGCATGGAATGGTGAGTCTGAAATTGTGGAATGTTTCAGACATATGAAAAGAAACAGAAGCAGCTGCTGAGGTAAAGAAGAACACAGTGAATTATTAAGGGTACCACAAGCACCAATAATTAAGTTATCAGAAAATGGTCAAAGCATCAGAATACATGCCTGACATGGAAAGGAAAATGGGACAGTGTTTAACAGAGGGTTGAACAGTAAGCTGTGGATGACCTTGGCACATCCAGCAGACCTTAGTTTGATTCCCACAGCCTCCACCTGCATACTGTGTGACCCTGAGCAAGTCATTTAACCTTTCTGTGCTCCTGGATCACTCCTGTAAAACGGGCTATGTGGCCTATGAAAGTTAACCTGATTGCCAAAGAATGAAAATAAATAACTGAACAAATAAATAAATAGCAGTATAAAAATTATTTCCTATCACTAGTAATGTCTATTCCAACATTACAAATGGCTTTGGTGGAGGAGCAACATACTCTCCAGTCATAAAAAGGAGGTGGAGCCAGACGTAAAGTTTGGGGTGTGGTTTAGCATCCATTTTTTACCTCATCCAAAGGTGGTGACCCTAATTTCAGTAGAGACAGTCAAAAGAAAATGATATTATTACTGAACTGGGTAAACATAGAAACATAGAAGTTGATGGCACATAAGCACCGCAAGGCCCATCCAGTCTGCCCATTTCTTTTTCTACCTTATGAATGTGCCATTTGACTTTGCTCTGTCAGTGGCCTATCTATTCATACTCATCTGTATTGCTCCCCTATGCCTATCCCATGCCTGTTTGAAGCCCTGCACTGTATTCATATCTGCCACTTCCTGAGGTAGGCCATTCCATGCATCCACCACCCTTTCTGTGAAAAAGAACTTCCTCACATTACTTCTTAATTGGACTCCCTCTAATCTCATGCTGTGTCCTCTTGTCCTGCCATTTTTCTTATATAGAAACATGTTAGACTCTTTCAAATTGGTAATACCCTTAAGGTGTTTGAATGTTTCGATCATATCACCTCTCTCCCTCCTTTGAGCTAGGGTATACATATTGAGCTCCGTTAATCTGTCCTCATATGTTTTCTGATGCAGTCCCTGCACCATTTTGGTTGCCCTTCTCTAGACTACCTCAATCCGGTTAATGTCCTTGTGAAGGTGTGGCCTCCAGTACTGCACGCAGTACTCCAGATGGGGCCTAACAAAATAGGCAGATTACCCACAAAAGAGGTGTCCATACATTTATAGTATGATTCCTTTTCAGGCATGTCTGAAACACTGGACTTTTCTCCAGAACAGCCCAGTGGTTTAAAGGGACACTGTCAACCTGTTTTTTATCATATTATTTCTAGTTAAAAACCTACAGTTTATGATTGCTTACCTTCTCTAAAATTCACTGATGTTGCTGTTTGTTTTGTCTGTCTCCTTGTTTAGCAGAACTGAAATGCATGCTAATGTATATTTATAAACAACCTTGTTTTGTTTACAGTCCTGGATCTGTTCTTACTACATACTTCCTGAGCATTAGAAACACACCCAAACAGTGCAGTCACTCATGAGGCAGTAGCCTCCTAAACTCCCACTGCATCATGAGGGGCTAGACTGTGCTGTGGGTCTTCTCAAGTCTGGGAAAGATGCAGCTGGACCTGATCAAGGAATATAAACAAACCTGTGTTTGTGTAGTAACACCAGTATGGTGGGCAGTCTGTTTTTCACTTTTTTAAAGAAAAAATAGTCAGAATCAAATTACCAGCTGCATCAGCAATCTTTACAGAATGTAGGCAATCATAAAATGTGTTTTTTAAACTAGGGACACTTTGAGACCTAAGGGGGTTGATAGTGTTCCTTTAACTAACAAAAGCTTGCAGTGGTACACAGATTTAAAAAGTATCACAGTTGAATTACAGGAAACCATAAGTGGACTTAAGAAGCTGGATAAAACTGGTAGGGATAATGGGACAGATAAATCATATATGCAACATTCCCTGTTTAAAGGCAATTCAATAACTGACCAAGTAACTTCATACCCATTTAGTCTTAGTGAAGATCTTAAACGTTTTATGAGAAATCCTTATGCAGCACACCTTATGACTGTGGAACAATTGGTTGTACTTAAAAATGAAATTGAAATGCTCAAGGAAAATATTGCCATTAAAGAGTTTAGATTTAATGTTATTCTAACAAAATTAGAGAAATTTGTCCCACAGGAAGGTTCTCCCTCACTGATTTTAGAGGATTCAACCCAGAATAGACCAGATTTTTCCACAACATGTATACCAAAATCACCTGTTAAAAATATCCCTTAAAAACAAGGCAGGAAAAAGAAAAAAATTAAAACTGCCAGAACTAAGATTTCTGAGGTATATGTTAAGAAAAATCAAGCTGATTATACTTCTCAGCAGGATACAGTTGAGTCTGGAGGAGAAAATAGATGCTGTCCAAATACTGCTGAGAACCAACCATTGAGTAAGGTAGAAACATATAAAACTATGCATTTAATTATGTATCCTCAGGATTCAACCACAATGCCTATGGACTGTAATGCCCTTGGTGGAGGGCACCACATGGATGTAATATCTTCACAGTTAAACAATTCTGACTCCTACTTGAAAGCTTTCAGGGAAGAATGGCATAATTGGTGCAGCAATATGTATCTGAAAGATCATTCTCCTTCACAGAAGCTGAACTCTCCCCAGGTGTCCTTATCCAAAGGGGACTTTAAGGGCTCCTTGGAACAAAACCCAGGAGAAAATTTGATTTATATTGTCGACTGTGCAATTCTCTGCCTATATGGTTACAGATGGGTTCAAACAGAATCAGCAGTTACTAATAGGGACAAGACTGTGCACCATTTAAGGGCAGCTACTGGTGTTGATGTTATACATTTTTATTTTATACAAATTTGGAAGGACAAGGATGTATATGGAACTATTTGTGTATACATTTTTTGCACGCAGCCTCTAGGGTAGCAAATCAGATCTGGCTGAATAATAGTGCTCTGGAGAAATTTGGCTGCACCATAGATTTTGTAAACAGGAATAATCTAAATATTAATACTGAGAATAATGCAACTAACAGAAAACAAATCAGTATATTTGGATTCACAGCAATTCCTAATGAAAATATAGACAAACTGAAAAATGCTCTACTAAATTTATTTACACATGCATTAAAGATTCCAGCTTTAAAAATAAAAATGATTAATGCTTATAGGTGGTATACAGAAAACAAATCAGGACAAGTTGATGTATTATTACAGGGGAATGGAGCTGTAGAAAAAAATGCCTCAGCTCTTGATATGGTTGGTGTACACGTAGTGGATAGTAATGTATTAAATAACACAAATAAAGTAGATGAATCTAGTAATAAACCAACAGAAGATGAATGGGTGACTACCCGTCCCTGGGTGACTACCCGACCCTCCCCGGCCCCTTCACCTTCAAGGCATTGATTACAAAGTACCTTAAAGAAATCTGCATCTGTTACAGATGACCAGAGTGACACTATTCATCTTCTGTACTCTTCGACTCTCCAGAAACTCGCAGCTCCCTCCTAGTGAACCTCAACTCTTCTCACACCCTCTTCCCCTACCATATCATACCACCCAGTTTTAAATATCCTCACTCGCCTATGCCCCCCTCACTCATGCCCCAGCTGTGAATCACCAACTATTTGCACTAGCCATCCATCTTACCACAGCCACCGTCCTGCCCTCTTTACCTCTATCTCTTTACTGTTACCTCTCTCAAGCCTCATCTGTGAACAACCACTAAATAACTATGATAGCACTAGTCCTAGTATCTTTGGGCTTAGTTTAAGTTATGCAATAGGTCACAAATATGTTAGCTCTATTAGTTTAAGGCCCATGTTAGCCTTGCTTATGTTCATTGTCTACTGTTTTTTTTGTTTTCCTTCCTTCTTTTTTGTATACTGTACTGTACCCTCATGTGAATCATGTGTATATGTCCAGGGCCACTTTGAAAATGAGCTTGCTCAATGGTGTTATGCCTGGTTAAATAAAGTTTTTGATTGATTGACTGATTGATCACTTTATGGCCTGAATAAAGCCAAAAATGAGAATAATGCAACATTAAAAATGAATTGTAACAGACTTACTTTAGCAACTGTTAAATATTTCCATAGAAAAACAAGATGCTTTATTGGTCTCACATATGGGGACTGACCCAGAGTGTGAACAAATACAGCTTACAGTAAAATACTCTAGCCTATACAACAAAATTATAGAAAATATGCATACTCTTGACACAGTGGGCCTTCATATTGTTATCCCTTCCAGTAAGCCAGAGCAAACAAAAGAAGCAACTACTGTAATAAATAGAAATTATATAGCTTCTGGGCCATCTGTTCAACAAATGGCTGTGAGGAACATACAAATTATAACAACGCCACTACTAACAAATTTGAAGTACTGGCCAATCAGGAGGAATGACTGTTAAAAACACAACCTTCTGATTCACCATCCAAATGTAAACAAAATCGCTCTAGTTCAATTGTGTCTAGGAACATTGCAGGTTTGCTATCTAAATTTGTGGATAGGGAATGGACTGACTTTATAAATACATTTACCATAATCTGTTTACAAGAAACGTGGCATACTACTGAAAATTATGTTTCACTGAATGGATATCGTACTTTTCAGGTACCTGACAACAGATTAACAAACTTGGGGAAGCCATCTGGAGGGCTTGTAACCTAGTTTAAGATTGGCAAAGATATCAAAGCCAATCTAATTATGACTAATGTAAATTCCCAAGCATTTCTTGTCCAGATAAATAAAATGGAATTTTTTCTTATCAACTTATATATTCCCCCTCTTAACTTTAGGCATTATTATACAGCAATATGGGAGGATCTTGAGGATACAATTCACAAAAGCTGGGCAATAACATCTTGTGACAATATTTTATTATGTGTCTATTTTAATTCCAGAATAGGAAGTTTCGCTGGGTATTCAGATAGTGATATTCATAATTGGTGCAGAAGACATAGACACGTGTTTCGTCCTACCAGGACTCATCAGTATGCCTCGTCTGTTTGACACCCCAGTGGGATAGACCAGCTACCCCTAAGGCAGTGTGCCTTGGATATATTGTGGTGAACCCATTAAAATAAAAAACTATTTAAAAGACAAAGGACCTCTGTGCAGAAACACTGAGGCAAGGGTTACCCCAAAGGGCATTTGGCTGGGAAGCCAAGTTTCAAGAAAATACAAAATCACACAAAGGGTGCTAACAGAAGACATAGACACGTGTTTTGTGTTTCGGGGTAGCTGGTCTATCCCACTGGGGTGTCAAACAGACGAGGCATACTGATGAGTCCTGGTAGGATGAAACACGTGTCTATGTCTTCTGTTAGCACCCTTTGCAAACTGTGTGAGAGGCCTTTCGGCACCATGCAATTCTGCTTAAAGTTGGACCAGAATAACAATCTGTGGTGATTTTCATATGCAGCCCATGATGCTTTGCATTGTGGGGGCATGTGTGATTTTGTATTTTCTTGAAAGTTGGCTTCCCAGCCAAATGCCCTTTGGGGTAACCCTTGCCTCAGTGTTTCTGCACAGCGGTCCTTTGTCTTTTAAATAGTTTTTTATTTTAATGGGTTCACCACAATATATCCAAGGCACACTGCCTTAGGGGTAGCTGGTCTATCCCACTGGGGTGTCAAACAGATGAGGCATACTGATGAGTCCTGGTAGGACGAAACACGTGTCTATGTCTTCTGTTAGCACCCTTTGCAAACTGTGTGAAAGGCCTTTCGGCACCATGCAATTCTGCTTAAAGTTGGACCAGCATAACAATCTGTGGTGATTTGCATATGCAGCCCATGATGCTTTGCATTGTGGGGGCATGTGTGATTTTGTATTTTCTTGAAACTTGGCTTCCCAGCCAAATGCCCTTTGGGGTAACCCTTGCCTCAGTGTTTCTGCACAGAGGTCCTTTGTCTTTATGTTACAGTATATGTGATATTTATCTGGTTGATCCTGCCTTGATTTGTAATGAGAAAGAGGTATCAAACAATATCTGGTTGATCCTGCGATTTTCACCTTTATGGTTTAATGCTAAGCACTTTCAGTTTTGTACTTTTAGCGTGGCGTGACCGAGCGGTCTTAATTCTGGTGATGGAAGTGCTGTCAGATGTTTAAAATAAGGTATTTTGTATTTTGTCTTAAAAAAGTATGTAATTCCCTTTTGCACTTCAGGTTAGTGAGATTTTTGTAAGCGAAGCCACCAACTGTACAGAGAGGAGAGCGAGCGAGTCAGCAGCTTTAGAAGGGAAGACGCAAGCGGGAGTGAGTGTTGCTATAAGATGGGAAATTACTATCAAAATAAATCCATCGATCCTCATATGTGATTTTTTTTTGTCACATTTTCTCGTAACAGTTATTGTTTTACTGCAGAATGGAAAAAGTGAATAATGATTGCGCACGGCCTGGCCCTCAGGTCCAATGGTTTAGATCCTATGCTAATCTTTAAAAAAAAAAAAAGATCACTTTTGAATCAATTGTGGAGGCGAATTATATGTTACAATCAATTTGGTTAAAAAAAGAAACAAAATTATATGCTCCAGGTCAGTATTTTGCCAAACACAAAATATATCAACAAATTAATACCATGTGGCTTCCCCACATGTGGATTGCAGTTGCTGATGAAAACATGGAGGTCTTCCCACCAGCTAAGGAAATAATTAACATATGATGGGGCTAGCATTAGAGGTAACAGACTACAGATTAAATTTGTCAATAGCATGTAGAATGTTACTATGTCCTGGATCAGATCATAACTGTTATTGTAAGCTGGGTCAGGAAGTAACTATTTTTCATATATAATTTTTGTGTCTACTTTACTCCAGGGCTAGACTTTTCTACTTAAATGATTTCATTCTTACTTACCATGCATCATTAGAAAATAGTTTAAAGGTAATATCATAACCATGGGACCTAGAAACTGCAACAAGACTAGTCTAATTTCTTAAGGCTGCTTCTAAAATTAGGGAAAAACTCTGTTATACAGTATATGGTGATGAAGTAAATGTAAAATTAAAATGTAATGAGGGGGATAAGGAAGGGCTGGAGATACTATTGGCAGCCTAGAGACAGGGTTATGAGCTTTTATTCACATGTGGGGGGGGTGTACAGACCACAGACACAGAGGGAGGAATTAGACAGAGCTTTGGGGGATAGGGTTACCACCCATCCCTATTTTCACAGTACAGTCCTGATTTGAGCAGCTGTGTCCTGCAGAAAAACATGAAAAATACTACATGTCCTGACATTGTACTAGAAAAAAATATTTCTGATTTTCCTCTAAATGTTGCGAAGAATTATACTACTAAAACAGCTTCAAATAATAAGAAACAGTAGAAACAACCAAAAAACTACAGCATTTAGTCTTAATTCCATTTATTTAGAGAAAACAAGTCTGCTGTATTGGTCAAGTTTACATATTGTCCTGTGAAAAATCACATTTCAGTAGGAAATGTCCCACTTTGGGCTTCTTAAAAGGTTGTAACCCTATTGGAGGAAGACATTAGCCAAATGGCAAACAAGGGGGAAGTACTGATTTTTGGGGACTTTCATCGGTTGTATGTAGGCTGAGGTATTCTGGCTATAGCTACAACAAGAAGCAGGGCCATTTTCAACTCCCTACAAGGGGCATACATCAGGCAGCCGGACTCTGAAGTGCTGGACCTAGTCTTTATAAACAGGGATATCATTGCAGATGTCACAGTGGATAGTTTCCTGGGTACACATGATCAGCGTACGGTGTGGTTTGGCATACAGACTGGGCAGAAGAAAAAACACAATAGGATGAGGGTGCTAGCCTTCAGGACAGCAATTTTAAAGAAATAGGAAACTGCCTCAGTAAAGACCTCTAAAAGGAGGATAGCCGGGGGGAGTAGAGACTCAGTGGAGAAGGATTAAGGAGAGAATAGGCAATGGCGTGCTGTTTGAAGGACTTGAGCAAGGAAAGGAGGAGGAAGAGACTGTTATGGTTCTCCAAGGAGGTGGGGATGGCAGCGAAGGAGAAGAAAATAACATTTAGGAAGTATAGAGAGACACAGATGGAAGTGGAGAAGGAGGTATATCTGGTAAAGCAAAGGGAGGCAGGAAGGAGGGTGGGGGCAGCTAAAGCATAATCTGAGGAGAGGATAGCTATGAAGGTCAAAAAATGGGGCAAGTTATCCTTTAGGTAATGAATAAAAAGAGGAAGACAGGTGGGGGATAGTGACTATCAGAAGGGTGGGGGGATTGTGCAGAGGAAGATAAAGTGAAAGCTGAAATTTTAAATCATTAGTTCTGCTCAATTTTCACAGTAGAGGTAAGTGGGACAGGCGAGCATGTAACAGCAAGCACCAGGGGAGGGTGGAGTGGACACAGGTTCATTCTCAGTAGAGAGTGAGTCCATAAGTGATGGGAAGCCCTAAAGGAGAATAAGGCGATGAACCAGACAGGGTTCATCCAAGGGTCCTAAAAGAACTGAGCACAGTGCTAGCTAACCCTCGGGCAATGCTATTTAGCATCTCATAGGAGACATGGGAAATTTCAGGGGGATTGGAGGAGTGCTGATGTGGTCCCTCAGCACAAAAATGGTAGCAGGGAGGCGGCTAGAAACTACAGGCCAGTCAGTCTCATATCAGTGGTAGGGAAATTAATGGAGACCCTACTGAAGGAGGGCTCATGGAGAAAATGGAGGCTAATGTGCTCCAGGACCACCAGCAGCATAGTTTTAATTGGGAGGGGGAGGTCATATCAAACAAATCTCATAGATTTATTTGACTGGTTTACTAGAGAGGTTAATCAAGGGAGAGCACTGGCTATGGCCTAGCTGGACTTCAGTAATGCTTTTGACACTGTGCCACAGAGGAGGCTAGTTAAGACCATAAGCAGCCTTGGGGTGAAGAGAAAGTAGTAAGCTTGGTATCTAACTGATTGAAGGATAGGAGGCAAAAGTTGCTGGTAAATGGCAGACACTCTGGGGACAGTAGAGTGACTCGTGGGTGCCACAGGGATTGATGCTGGGATGGGGCCACCTCAATGCTTCTTAAGTGACATTGCTGAGGAGAAGGTGTGTCTCCTTGCAGATTATACAAAAATTTGCAACAGGGTGGACACTCAGGAAGGGATGGAGAGAATGCAAAGGGATCTGGGGAAACTAGAGGAGTGGTTTAGGGCATAACAGCTAGGTTTCAATGTCAGAAAGTTAATCAATCAATCAATCAAACTTTATTTAACTAGGCTTTAAACCTTTGAGTGAGCTCATTTACAAGATGGTCCTGGACAACACATATGAAATGACAATAATCAAAGACAGGGGTATACAGATAAACAACAATTACAAATAGGAAATTACAGTCATTGTTACAGCTTAGGAATGTTACAGGAGTTACTAGCCACAGTCACAGGATTAACATGTATTAATTCAATATAATGAACTACAACAGGTAGAGACTAAGGAATGGAGAGCAGAGGGATGGTAGAGGGGGAAGGTGTACGAAGTCTAGCGAAGAAGAGGGTGGTGACAGAGAGAGGAAGGAACGAGAAGTGCTAAGCTGTCTTGACAGGCCAAGTGTGGTAGTGGGTCAGCAGTAGCCCTGAGCAACTATCTGAAACGTGCAAGTTTCCTTCATGACAGATGTGAGAAGGGACTTGAAGATGAATATCCCCAGGACTGTCATAAACTTAAGGGTTGTCTGCAGGGTTAGGGATGCCATAGCGATGGCAGGGCAAAGCTAATAGCTGCAGCGCCGTGTCGTAGTTGGATCTTAGTGACATTGAACATGACAAATGAGTATTGCCTCAGACAGCAGAACCCCATGTTTCATGTAAATAGGTTGGGGATGTAGGTAGGAAAATTATTTGTTATTGCCTTGTGGAACCAAAGAGATGTGTTTCTCTTCCTCCTAGTAGTAAGAGAGGACCAGCCCAGCATCTCATAGAGCGAACAGTGGTGGGTGTTTAGAGGAGAATTAGAAATGAATCTCAAGGGCCGGGTTGCCAGCACAGCGGTGGGATTTCTGCTTGCGATGCCAGTGACCCGGGTTCAGGAACAGACCCGAGTCGTCAGAGGGCTGGCCGTGGGGAGAAGGATAGAGTGTCCCATGGATGGCTCTCCTTCTCTGGGGGAGGGTGGGGAAGTGGCCGGCGCTCTAAGGACTCCTGGAGGAGGCCAGGGGATACTCATGCTCTGGTGCTCGTTTCATGGGAGGCGGGGCAGACACTGGCATCATTGCACTTCCCCACCTCCAAGAATACAGGAAAAAGGAGAAGGCGGGTGGAGGCCACTGTCTCAGTGAAGCCCTCCTTGGGGCTTTGATTAGCGGTCATCACCACTCCCCCGCCCAGTCACTAGTTCCACGGCATGGACTGGGGACCATTGCCGCAGCTGCACCCTCCAGGGGGTAAGCCGGGGTAACTGGGGGAATCAGCAGCAAATAGATGATGGTGGGAGTTACGGGGGCCGTGACCAGGGCTGAGGTCTGACAGTGGCCCTGCCAGGAAAAATAGAGAATAAAAAAAAAAAAAGAAGTGAATCTCAAGGCAAGGTGGTATAAGGTGTCTAGCCTTCTTAGGGCTGATTTGGGCAGTGGCTATAGAGGATATCAACTTAGTCTAATAGAGGTAGGAAGGTAGTTTGTACTAGTGTTCTCTTTGTCTCATAGGTGAAAAGATGTCTAATACGGTAAAAGACGCCCAGGCATTGTCTCAGCTTTTTAGCTAGTTCATTCAGGTGTGCCATCAAGTTAAGCTTACTGTCTAACCAAAAACCAGGTATTTGAAGTTGTCAACAATTTCAACTATCTCACCAAGTAAGGTGTGTATCCTGTGGTGTTGTGTGGTCGCTGCAGGTGATTAAGTTTTGCGGGATATAACCATAGCTTTTTTTTTTTTTAGCATTAAGGAACAGCTTCAGCTGCAATAGGTTTTTTTGCAGGATGTCAAATTCATGTTGAAACTCCTGAATTGCAAGCTCGGGGGTAGGGTGTGCAGTGCGTATCACTGTGTCATCCACAAACAGATGCACATTTGCCTTGTGTATTTGAGAGCCTATACTATTGATATATATTGCAAAGAGTATGGGATCCAGAATAAAGCCTTGTGGCACTCCATGAGGTAGAATTTTAAGTAATGAAAGATCCTCTTAGGCTTTAATTTATTGCATTAGGTTAATAAGGTAACAGTTGAACCATTTCAGGGCAGCATTGTCAAGTCCATGGCAGCTCAAAGTGGACAGCAGCAGGCTATGATCAACGGTATCAAAGGACTTGCTTAAGTCTAAAAACAGAGCATAAATATGCTTTTTTTGCATCCAGTGCATTTAGCCAATCACTAGAAACTTTGGCAAGTGCAGATACCGTGCTGTGCTTTGGTATGAAGCCCGACTGTACGGGGTTTAATAGATCCATAGTTTCCAGGAAATCTCTTAGCTGGTTGTTAACTAGTTTCTCCAGCATTTTGATAGGGTGTGAAGCAGGGAAATCACCCGGTAATTATTTAGGTCACACATATTCCTGGACTTAAAGGGGGGGGATAATGTGTGCAATTGTCCAGATTACAGGGAGGTCACCTAATAATAATAATAATAATTTTATTTATAAAGCGCCTTTCATTATATCAAGGCGCTGAACAGATTGATTAAAACTTCAACATTCAATACAAAACAGCAAACCATAAACATTTTAAAATATATCATAAAAACATAATAAATTACAATAAAATTTCACTCATTTTACAGGGCATATTAACTTTCTAAAAAGGCAATTCTCCATAAATAAGTTTTCAATTCCTTCTTAAATATCTCCACGGAGGTGCATTCCCGTAACCGGCATGGTAGAGAATTCCAAAGAGTGGGTGCAGCATGAGAAAATGCTTTGCTGCCAGAAGATTTCAAACTCACTCTTGGAATCTCTAACAACCCCATGTTGGCCGAGCGGAGTGATTGGCCGGGGCAGTAAGGAACCAGTAGGTCTTTCAGATAGGACGGACCCTGGTCGTGAAGGGCTTTAAAAGTCAATAAAATGACTTTAAAGGTAATCCGCCACCGTATTGGACGCCAGTGCAGTTCGCGCAGCACCGGGGTAATATGACAGGACTTACTTGTCCCAGTCAATACCTGGGCTGCCGCATTCTGCACAAGCTGTAGGCGGCAGATTTCAACCCCAGAGAGCCCAAAGTAAAAGGCGTTGCAGTAGTCAAGGCGCGAGGACACAAAGGCGTGGACCAATGTTGGCAAAGAATCAGACGGAACAAGGTGCTTAACCCGGGCAATATTCCTAAGATGGTAAAAGGAAGACCTGACGATGGCTGACACCTGAGATTGAAAAGTCAGCCTATCGTCAAGGATCACCCCAAGGTTACGCACCCGTTCAGAGGCCGGTAAAGACACACCACCAAGAAAAATTCCAGAAGGCGCGCCAGCACACGACCTCTCAATCTGACCACCCGGTCCACAACCAAAACCTCAGTTTTCTCCGAGTTCAACTTTAACAACTAGAGTCCATCCAGTCTTGATTTCCCAGACAGTTATTAAACACCGAGAGAGCTCCATCCTGGTCGGGTGCAAAGACAGGTATAGCTGGGTATCATCTGCATAGCAGTGAAGCCTCAGCCCATACCATCTTATAATGTTTCCGAGGGGCAGCATATACACTGCAAACAACATGAGTGACAGCACAGAACCCCGAGGAACTCCATACAACAAAGAGACTGGGCCGGAGGAAAAAATCCCCGACACAACTCTTTGTAATCTCCCAGGAAGGAATGAATTGAACCATTTAAAAATGGTTCCAGACATTCTACAGATTTGCCCCAGGCATGCTAGCAACACCATGTGATCTACAGTGTCAAAAGTTGAAGAGAGATCAAGGAGGACCAAGATGGAATGTCTCCTTTGATCCCTCGCCCTCAGAAGATCATTTAGCACCCGAACCAGCGCAGTCTCGGTGCTGTGTCTTTTACGAAAACCAGACTGGAAGGATTCGTAGATCCTATGGATGGTTAAATGGTCATCCAGTTGAACAGCTATGATCTTTTCAATAACCTTCCCAATAAAGGGAAGGTTAGAGATAGGTCTGTAGTTAGAAAAACAGTCTGGGTCCAAGGAAACTTTCTTCAAGAGAGGTGTCACCACCGCCTCTTTCAGGAGCTAGGAAACTCACCCGACTCCAAGGAGCACCAGACTATTTGCGCCAAAACTGGACCAATGATGTCAACACAACCCAAAATTAGGGTAGTCGGTCCAGGATCCAAGCCGCAGCTTGTAGGGCGCACACTATGGATGATCCTCATAATATCCACAAACTCAGGTCGACAAAAGGAACTCCAGGAGGAACGAGGCCCTGTGCTCTCACACACTCCTACCACATCACCCTTAGAGGTTGTCGGACACAAGTCAGCCCTGATGTCAGCCACCTTAGTTGCAAAGTATCGAGCGAGCTCATCGCACTCCATTTGCGAAAAGGCTTTCCGAACTTGCAGGCAGGCTGGGTTGCACAGTCTATCTACAGTTCGGAACAGCTGAGCCGGTCGATTCTGAGCAACTGCAATCTCCCTGACAGAATTCTGCCTTCTTATGGGTGATTGCAGATTGATAGCTGGTATAATGTTCAATCAATCTAAGACGGTTGGCATCAGCGGACTTGCGCCAGCAAGCTCTAACCTTTGCCCCTGTCTCCGCATCTCCTCAGAGTCCCATCAAACCAAGGGGCCCTGGGGTGACGGGAGAGGGTGCTCATGAACAGGAGCAATAGAATCCAGGGCAACGTGATGGCCTCAGTATAGGCCAGCACCAGTGCCTCTGGACTACTGCCCACCAACACGAGGGATGATAGGTCAAGGACCGCCGCTAGGCCTTGTGAAGTAACATTCCGTAATGGGTGGTACCTGACCATCTCCACAGCGGCTGGCCTTCGCGGGGGAGGGGTGCAAAAATTGAACCTCACGATGTGGTGGTCAGACCAAATGACTGGTTCCACCCCCATATCGGATGCATCAATTCCAAGAAGGAAGACCAAGTCAAAAGAGTGTCCAGATTTATGTGTAGCAGTGGAAACTACCTGTGTAAGGCCCAAAGAAGACATTAGTTGGAGGAAGTGTTTACCAAATTGTGAGAGTTCATCGTCGACTCAGGCATTGAAGTCGCGCAGCACCATCAATCTGGGGGACTCAAACGACATGTTGACGAGGAAGTTTGCCACTTCCTGTAAGAAACGTTTCCCATCTCCAGGTGGACGGTAGATGAGAACGATTTGAACACCTACACTTGCTACAACTGTGCATTCAAAGGACTCAGCCTCACCCACTACCACATTCGAGAGGTCCAATTCAGTCTTAAAACAGACTGCAACTCCCCCTGCCCCTGCGGTCCAATCTCGGGCGGTGTATCACCGAGTACCCAGCCGGAGTCATGGCCTCCACTATATGGCCAGAATTTTCATCCAGCCTGGTCTCGGTGATGCAAGTCCGATCAGCCGAACCAATAAGGTCGGCAATAATAGCAGTTTTATTCCTAACAGACCTGGCATTGCATAACACCGCCCGAGTTGGACAAACCTCGGAGGTTGTCAGGCCTATTTGCCTACTGAAATCAGTAGTGCCAATGGGTATGGAAACCAGACAAGGCGGACCCCGATCTGGATTCCATTTCGTCCCAGGGTGCCTTCTGGACTTAATAACCCTGACACGATGACCCCGCTCGTTCCTCCACCCCTGTTCACGTGCCCCTGCCCCCCTCATCCTCCCACGGGCAATCTCCAGCACCCTACAATGCTGATAGACCTCAAACTGTAAGGGAGGGGTGCTAAAGGGGCGGAGGGCACAAAGAGAGGAGGAGGAATAACGCACCACCGTGGAGGAAAAAGGCCAGCACATGACACTGCTTACCAAATTAAACAATAAAAATAAACCCACCACCCCAAAATATTCAAAAAACCTACACCAACTGTCCAGACTAACTAATAAACAAAATTATAATAAAATCCACAAAAATAAATTAAAACAAACAAACTCCTCCCAACCCGGTCCTCTCACCACTGGGGAGCGAGGGTATAAAGGCACTCTCACTGCCTAATAAAAAATGTACAAATATTTAAATCCTCCCCCCCCGGTTCTCTCACAACAGGGGAGAAATAAAATTAGTCTTTCTCCAACCAGGAGAAAGGCACACACTATCAAATCAAACAAAATAAAAGTAATTAAATAAACAAAAATTTTGGACCCAGGGTCCTCTCACCACCCCAAGGTCCAAACAAAGTCAACGGGAGACAAAAACCAGCAGTTTCTTAAATACGACTTAGGTCCAAAACAGTCCAAATCCAAGGAAGGGGTAGCCGAACAAATCCAAAAGGAAAATTAGTCTAAAAGAGATCCAGTAGATTCAAAGATCCAGCAAGATTATGTCCATGAGGGTAAGCAGACTCTAATCCCATTTACTCTCAACCAAAAGCCCCCCCCCGGGCAATTATTGCCACTTACACTAAAGGGCCATGAGAGGAACCACTGCTGCAGCCCCTTCATGGACCAAGGTGGCGAGGTACCCCACTCGGCTCCCCAACTGGAAAATACCCCGACCCCTGTGGAGTAGCATCACCCAGGAGAGCGCCAGCCAGAGCAAACAATAGGCAGAAGAAACCACCTATAGACTGAAAACTCAGGGGCTCACAGTCTCCGACACAGCCCCGGTCCCAAAAATCCTCCATCTCCTCTTCGATAATCACAGAATCCAAAGCTCCTCCAAACACATTCAGGGCTAGCTCGACCAAAAACACTTCCAGTACCCAAATCAGAGGGAGTCAAACAAAAAACCTTAAAGTCAGGCAGCCATCCAATCTCCCAAATTTCTCCTAAGACGAATGCAGGAGTGAAAGCAGAGAGGTGCAGGGGGCAGCTATAAGTCTACAAGCACCTCAACAAAAGAAGCTCAAGCCTGCGGCAGCTGGACCATAAAGGCGATCCTGCTGTCAACGGTTACCCAGCTAAGGCTGTTAGGTGTACAGCGAGCGTGACAGCACCTCTACTCCATACCAAGCGCTCTATACTGTGCAGCTGCTGAACACAAGACCCGCTGCACCAAATGATGTCTCCCGCTGTACCTCCACTTCTTGTCCAGCAAATTCACTCTCCCAGCTCCTGCAGGTGCACTCCCACACACAACGACCCACAGAGCATCCCGCGAAGCTGGCAACCTGCAAAAAACACTCTCTCCGCAGGAATCACTCCCGCCTCTCAACCAGGGCCACCGAAGACTCCAAAAGAAAGCCGACTGGCGTCTCCACGGAATGGCAACAGCGAGCCGACACTCAGGTAACAAATGCACTCAAATAATAAATAATAACGCTTGACACTTAACACTTAACATAGAAACGCCAAAATAAACCGAATCATAAACAGAAATAAAAACTTTCTTTTCAAAGAAGCAGCGACGGCTGATAAGGAAAGATTGAAAAGATGTGTAATGGGGGCAGTCAAGTGAGAATGACCTGCTTTCAGAAATAAGGGCCCTAAGAGGTCTGCACTGGCACTTTTCCTAATGTCTAGTGCCAGCAATAGATCCTCAACCTGCTTAAAGGTTACTGGGCAGAAACTAAAGGAGGACGTCTGGTTCTTTGTGCTAGCGGGACAGGGGGTATCCTCGGTCTGGGACTGTGTAGCTATTCTCCTGGCAGGTGAGATGTCAAATGATAGTCCTGCCATGGCAAAGTGGTTATTAAGTCGTTCCAAGATGTCAACCTTGTCAGTATATGTGATGCCTCCCACAACTATCTTGGCTGGCAGAGGAGTGGATGGGGAAAGGCCCTTGACCTTCTTTAGGATCTTCTAAAATTTGGTGGAATTGTTTTTGTTCTCTTCAAGTGAAGTTTGGAAATAATGAGCTTTCTCAGCTTTAATAAGTTTAGTGCATGAATTTCTAGCAATGCGGAAGGCAAGCCAGTCTGAGACAGTTTTCGTTTTCCTGGCCTTTTTCCATAACTTATCTCTCACCCTTAAAGCTGCTTTCAGGGCAGACTTGAACCAGACGGATTACCTTTTTCTGGTCTTGATTTTGATAAGGGGTGGGCATGCTTATCAGTCACACCCCTGACAAGGTTAAGGAAGGTGTTGTAAGCCTTGGTGACTGACGTGGCCAAATAAAAGTTCTGCCATCTAATATTGCTTAGGTCTGATAAGGCAGCCTGGCTGAAGATTTTTAGGCATCTTTTTACCTTAACGTTGGAGGCTGAGATAAGCTTGGGCATACGCCTTATACAGCTATGGTGCTAGGAACACCTACATTGTTATGGAATACCCCTACATTGGCTATATTAAGGGGCTTATTGACAAGAATTAAATCCAGAAGTAAACTACGGTTTGGATTTTTGTTACTAAGGTGGGTGATGTTGGGGTCATTTGTGACAGGTTGTGCATATCACAAAGCTCCTTGACAGTTTTGGAGCAGTCATCTCTCCAATTGAGTTTAAGATCTCCCATAATAATGCATTCGAAGTTAGCCTTCTCCAATTGATTGTGGAGGTGTGATAGAATTCTGATGCCACCAGACAGCAGTCTATTGCAGGCAGTTATTGATATGGCTTCCTCAGATGAGATGGTCACCTTTACTGTAAGGCTCTTGAATTCCTTTGGAATTGAGGAAATGTCAATGACTGTTACTGTGAACTTATCCTTAATAAAGATAGTGACTCCCCCACCCCTATATGGTCTATCTGATCCGAAAACATTGTAACTAGGGATATTGATGCTATGATTGGGAGTGAAGCTCTTAAGCCACATTTCCAAGATCACAAGTATATCTGGAGACATGTGAAATGCCCAAGCCTGTAATATGTCCATTTTTTTAGCAAACTGCAGATATTTAGGAGGAGGAAACTAATACCCTTAAGTTGAGGTAGATCGGATGGGGCATCTAAGACTATAGGGGGACCAGGTTTAGCGCAACATTCCCAGAGGACAACAGTAGGAGAACTATCAATTTCCTGAGTCCAGTTATAAGCCTTTTGATGATGTGTGTTTTATGTCATTTTGTATGTGGGGTTTTTGAGGATAGCCTGCAGGGGCAGTAAAGTGCCTATAGAGGGACATTGCGAATAGTGCCATTCTAGCAGGTATTGATAATGATGCCTGATAAAGTTGGTTGGCATAGGATGGTGAAAGGGTGTAATAAGTGTTAGGGAATCCATTCCTATAGTTCCAGACATAACCATATCTATAACAAACGCTATGTCAGATTACCATGGATAGAGGAAGCTATTAAGGGTTTGTATACGGGAGTAGGCAACAGGGGGAGGAGGCATCCATGGTTCCATGTGATAATAGCTACTACACTACGGCAAACATCAAAACCGTGATTCCAGAATGTCGCAGACATAAACAGTGATGCTACATTACAGCTAAAATACAGAAACAGCGATGTCATAATACATCTTTAACATGAGGGGGCTCCGCCTCCACACCCCCCATAGGGGGCTGCACCCCTGAACCCCCACTACTTATTTATAATCAACTCCAAGGCACACATTGCCAAGTACTATTGCCTATCAGTGGGGATCGCTGTAATTGCATAGTTGCCTTTATTCCATGGTCGCCTTAATTGTCATCGCCGTTCGGACTTCACCCTTATTGAGTAGCCATTATTACGTGATACCAGCATCCACAGAGGAAGAGGGGCTGTATATATGCCATCATGTCAATGGATACAGAGCTATATACTAAGAAAATGTAGCACAGATTCCAGAATCAGTCCATAAACTAAGAGCACAGCTTAGTTAACCAGGCTGGGCTTAGGAGGCACAAAATAAGTAAGGGAATATTAAGATTAATGTTGTCTATTTGGGACAGTGCAACACTCTAATGTTGTCTGTTGAAACAGTGTAGCCCCTTAGGTGGCGGGGAGATATATAATCATTTCAGGGTACTTATCCCTTTAATATTGGGATGGTGCTTACCCTTTTAAGCTCAGATAGAGGCGGGTCATGTAATGTATTTAATAAAGGCAGGGGGCGAGGGAGGGCGCGTGGGCTAAAAACTGCCATAGTACAGCACTAGCTCTTTTAAAAACAGCAGGCTGAATTAAGTTTAACCAGCTCCTAAGAGAGAGCAGCCACGCAAGATTAGTTGAATAAGGCTTGCTGCAATAGTAATTATTGTAGTTTGGGCACAAGGCAGATTAATTCTGTAATTACAGCAGGAGTTAAAGCAGATCGGGACCTATCTCTGGTAGCAAATTAGTTCAGTAGTCTTGCAGCCAAAAGTAAAGCAGATTGGGACCTATCTCTGGTAGCAAATTAGTTCAGTAATTTTGCAGCAAAAATTAAAGAAGATCGGAACCTATCTCTGGTGGCAAATTAATTCAGAATTTTGCAGCACAAGTTAAAGTCAGAGCAGGTCCTGCATCTAGCTGCAAAGGAGACTTTTAGAATGACTAAATTCAGGACTCTCCTTCGGAGATTAACAGTTAAAATCCAGCTGGAGGGGACTATGCTTGGAGATAAAGATCAGAGCTTTGAAGCTGGCAAGGCAAGAGAAATTGCACCATGTTTGAACTGGAAGCACTGGCGGGGTGGGGGGGTGAGGGTGGTGCTGTGTCTGATGCTGGCCTGTCGGGTGTACCTGGTTCAGGACTTCTGATGGGGGGGAGCAGCTCCTTCAGCGACGGTTGCAGATAGAAACATAAACATAGAAACATAGAAATTGTTGGCAGATGGGGACCATACGATCCATCAAGTCTACCCTCAGCTTCCTACCCCCCTACTTAGCTGCCTGATCGTGTATCCCACAGTGTCTGTCCCATGCCCACTTGAATTCCCCCAGGTATCCTGTGATCTGGGCTAGTCACAAGTGGGCACCTACCAAAACGGTGACCCACTTTTGGCACATACCCAGATGGTGAGGGAGTGGGGAGGGTGACCGGATGGGAGGGTTCGTGAATGGCGACAGGATGTTGCTATACATACATGCATGTGGGGGGAGTGAGCACATGGAGCGAGGGTGGAGAGTTTGTGAGGGAGGTGCTGCGTCAGCCGCTAAACTGGCTTTGTGGCATGGTGGGTGGGTGCTGGCCTGGGGTGGCTGGGATGCAGGGCTTGGGTCAGGGTGCAGGTATTTTTTGTTGCACCCAACCCTAGGAGGTAACATTTTTTTTGCACTGTTGCACCCCCCCCGACATGCACCCCCCTGGAGTTGAGAATCTAATAGTAGGGGGTTACGTTGGGCACAGCCCCCCACATAAAAGTAAATTTTAGTGTCCCTTGCACCATTTTCTTTGTCGCTGGGGGTATGTACACTCGCCATAATGACGATCACTTTTCGGCGATCGCCCTTATGACATAGAACCATTCCCCCACTGTTTTGACTCCCACCACCCCCTCCAGCAGGCTATTCCATAGTTCCACAACACACTCTGTGAAGAAAAATGTCCTCGTATTGCTTCTGAACTTTTCTTCCTTAAGTTGAAGATTGTGCTCTCTAGTCCTACTGTAGTCCTTTACCTGAAAGAGGTTCTGCAAGTGCACCCTGTTTTTGCCTTTTAGGTATTTGAATGTTTCTGTCATGTCCCCAAGATTTCTGCATTGTTCTATTGAGTATAATTTGAGGTCATCCAATCTTGCCTCATACGGTTTCTGATGCAAGCCCTGCACCATCTTTGTTGTTCTTCTCTGTACCATCTCCAGCCTATCTATGTCCTTCCTGAGGTGTGGCCTCCAGAACTGGACTCAGTACTCTAGGTGAGGCCTGACCAGATACCAATACAGGGGCATGATTACTTCATACCTTCTGCTTGTGATGCCCCTCCCTATGCATCTCAGTACATCGCTAGCCTTTAGTGCTGCCTTTTCTCATTATCTACTGACCTTGAGGTCATCTGATATGATCACCCTGGGTCTCGCTCCTGCCTGGTAGCCACTAGCTGCTTCCCTCCCATTTATCACAGTTTCCCTGGATTATGCTTTCCCAGGTGCATGACCTTTCATTTTTTGGCACTGAATTTCAATTGCCAGGTCTTGGACCACTCCTCCAGTTGTCGGAGATCAGCGTCCATGCTTTGCTGTCCCTCTATTGTGTCTACCCTGTTGCTGTTTTTGGTGTAATCTGCAAACAGGCACACCTTTCCCTCCAGTTCATCCGCAATGCCGCTGATGAATATGTTGAAGAGGATCGGCCCCAGAACTGAGCCCTGCAGGACCCCTCTAGTCACCCTCCCCTCCACAGAATGCTATTTACTAATACTCTCTGAGTTCTCCCATGTAACCAGTTTCTGACCCAGTTTATAACCTAAGGCCCAGTTCCCATGTTCTCCAGTTTTTTGACTAGTCTTCTGTGCAGAATGGAGCCAAAAGCTTTGCTGAAGTCCAAGTAAACCACATCCAGTTCCCCACCATGATCCACTGTTTTGGTGAGCCACTTGAAAAAATCAATCAGGTTTGTCTGGCAGGACCTCCCTGCCATGAAACCGTATTGATTTTTGTCGAGCTGACCAGTTTGCTCCAAAAAACCTATGATGCTTTCCTTCAGCAGGTACTCCATCAGTTTTCCCACGACTGACATTAGATTACCGGATGGTAGTTACCTGGCTGTTCCTTGCTTCCACTCTTGTGGAGTGGTGCTACTGTTGCACTCTTCCAATCCTCCATCACCTTCCCGCTCCTTAATGATTTGTTGAAGAGCACTGCTACGGGGGCTGCCAGTTCCCTCCCTAGTTCTTTCAGTATTCTTGGGTGTATCCCATCTGGCCCCATAGCTTTAGCTACTTTTAACTTGTCTATTTCTTCCAGGACCCTTTCCTCTGTGAAGGGACCCATGTCTTTTCCTTGAATCAGACACTTCTTTATGCCTATTGTTGGTCAGTTGCCATCTGCTTCTTGTGTGAAAACTGAGCAGAAGTACTCACTGAGTGCCTCTGCCTTCTCTCCATCTTGTTCTGTGGTTTGTCCTCCTTTTTTGTGATTCTAACAATGCCACCCTTTTTTACTTCCTGAGCTATCCTAATCTCTGTTTGAGCCTTTACATTTCTGATCACTTTCCGTCTCTTTTAGTTTCTGTTTATATTCTGTTTTGTCTGCCTCGTTCCCAGACTCCTTTTACTTTCTGAAGGCTATGCACTTTTCTCTCACCATGATTATCACCTCCTTGGAAAACCATAGTGAGTTTTTCCTCCTTTTGTTCTTACTAACCTGATGGGCACACTGTGATGTGACCATGGTTATTGCATTCTTCAACCTTGTCCAAAATTCCTCAACACTCCCTTCTGTTGAGTTACTAAGATTGTCTCTTAGGCAGGCCTTCAAGTTTGTGAAGTCTGTCCTCCTGAAGTCAAGGACCTTCAGTTTTGAGTGTGTGGAGTCTACAGTCCTTTTTACCCTGAACCATACCGTGTTATGATCACTGTTGCCCAGGTGGTTCCCTACTTCGACACCGGTAACCCTGTTGCTATTTGTGAATATCAGATTTAGAACCGCATTTCCCCTTGTGGGTGATGTCACTAGTTGACTTAGGCCTGCTTCCTGTAGCGTGATTAGGAATTCCCTGCTCTTCTGTGATGCTGCTGTGTGGTTATTCCAATCTATGATCAGAAGATTGAAATCCCCCACCAGCATTATGTCCCCTCTGAGTGACATCTGGAGGATGGTTTCCAGGATTTCCTTATGCCTGGCATCCTCCTGATTTGGGGGTCTGTAGATTATTCCTACCTGAATGGATATCAGCTTCTGACCCCTATTGTGATCCATAGAACCTCTGTTTCCCCTAGTGCCTGCTGCATTTCTGTAGCACTGATGGTCTCCTTAACATAAATAGCTACCCCCCTCCCTTTTTCCCAGTCCTGTCTCTCCTAAACAAGTTGTACCCCGGGATAGCCACCTCCCAACCATGATTATTTATGAACCATGTATTGGTCATGGCCACCCAGTCTAGTCCTGCCTCAGCTATTGTTGCAGTGAGATCAGTCATCTTGTTAGTCAGACTGCATACATTGAGGCATAGTGCTGACCACTCTTGCTGTGTCCCTTTGTTTGTCATGCCTCCCTTGATCTTATTGTTCATCCCTTTGTAGTTTTCCCTGTTTATGGTTCCTTTTCCATTGTGATGGTCATTGCCAGAGCCAGAAAGGGTTTTATGTTCTCAGTTATCTGCTTTTGCTTTCCTCAAGTGTGTAGATTTGGTGGTAGCTGGAGGGGAAGAGACAGCAGGCTGTATGTGTGCTTCTCCTAGAGCTACCGTCATCTCCCTTCCCACTTGTTTAAATGTCCTATGTGGACCTCAAATTTCTGGCCCAGTGCTCTGACTCCCTCTTTAGTCAGATGGAGGCTGTCAAATTCGAAGAACTCCCTTCCCCAGAAGTTGCCCCCGTTTCTGAGGAAGTGGTGCCCCTTTGTGTGGCACCAGTTTTTGAGCCATGTGTTGAGCTCACTTATCTCTTCCTCTCTGATTATCTGCCTGTTCTTCCCCTTTTCCCAAACAGGGAGAATCTCAAAGAATGCAATGCTGGACGAAAATGAAACCAATTTCTCGTCGAGCTGTGCAATGTGCTCCTTAACCTCCTCGACTGACCGACTAGCAAGGTCATTGGTCCCTAGGTGGACCAGGATGTTTGAGCCCTCTTCTTCCTTTTTAACTATGTTGACCATTTGGTCAGTGTCCCTGGGAGACGTCTGACCTGCACATCTGCATGTTTGTTTTGCCTCAGGTGGGGGTCCACACCATGAATCATGGAGTCCACTATGATTATAATTTTTCTCTTGCTGAGGTTTTGTTTATGATGTTGTTTTGCTATCCTGTTGCATTTAGCATTCCTTTGGCCTGAGACATCCTCCGTCATTACGGATGGTATGGACACAAAAGGTGTGTACCTGTTTGCTGTGTTTAGAGTGCTTTGTTGGTTTGGGAGAGTTGCCTGAGCTCTGCCCCCTTTTCCTGCAATCAGTTACCATCCCCCAGGCCTGGCCATTCTTTGGAGGAGAGGTGTGCTGGTTTGGTGTTAGTGATGTGGTAGTGCACTCCTAAAAGAAATATTTCCCTGTAGGTGGTTATGCAGGATGCTGATCTCACCTCATGCCTCCTGCAGCTGAGCCCTGAGGTGACATAGCTCCGAGCATATGGGACAGAGGCCCTGCCTTCGGGCTATGTGACCATCGAAGAGTGTCCCTCAGTGTTGGCAGTGAACGATATCCATGTGCGTGCCAGTGGATGGAAAGAAAGAGTACATAATTATTCAAATTTAGAGGAAGATGATCTGTTCTAGGTGGATGAAAAAGAAACAGGCCTTTTTTTTGTCTTCTAGTCAGGTCAGGCAGGAAGTGGGCATGGTGACATGCAGAACCTATATAGGAAGAAGACTGGGGGGTGGGTGGGATTAGGGGTAGGGCAGAACCTTTGTTACTCCTTCCTGCTGAAAAAAACTACCAGTTTGTTATGGTCTGCCACTTAGTAGCACAACTAGAGACTAGAGGAGAGAAGGTCTCTTTCCCAGTCGGTGAAGATCACTGAAGCTTAGCAGACAGTAAGGCTAGGGGCTGGACTGCACTTGGCGTATGCCTCCTAGGTTTGCCCTTTGTGTCTGAGCTGTTGCTTCTGGTGTTTCTGAGAACTTTATATTAGCTGACCACTGTTTCAGCGGTGGGTACAGCAGACAGTAAGGGTAGGGGCTGGACTGCTCTTGGGGTATGCCTCCTAGGGGTGCCCTTTGTGTCTGAGCTGTTGCTTCCAGCTGAGAGCTTTCTATTATTCAACCACTATTTCAGTAGTGGTACAGCAGTACAAATGTTGATTTACATACAGTGGCTAGGAATTCTGAGTAAGTGTTCCAACTGCTGCTTATGCTGAGAGAGCAGCTGCTGGCTGGGTTTAAGCAGAGTGATCAAGGAGTGAAGTCACCTTAGCAGAGATAGGAGCCTGGACTGTGCACTCCAAGGGGGAGTCAGCCAAGTAGAACTGCTGTCAAGGAATCCCTGCTTCTACACCTGTCAGAGTCTGCCCTCTCTTCCAGTTGGTGAAGATCAGTGAAGCTCCGAAGAAGAGAGCAGCTGCTGGCTGGGTCTGAGCAGAGCGATTGAGGAGAGAAATCACCTCGGCAGAGATAGGAGCCTGGACTGTGCACTCCAAAGGGGATTCAGCCAGGTTGAACTGCTGTCAAGGAATCCCTGCTTCTGCACCTGTCGGAGTCTGCCTTCCCTCCGTGATTGGTCTGTCTCCCAGTTGGTGAAGATCTGTGAAGCTCAGCAGACAGTAAGTCTAGGGGCTGGATCACACTTGGCATATGCCTCCTAGGGTTGCCCTTTGTGTCTGAGCTGCTGCTTCTGGTTGTTTCTGTCTGAGAGCTTTATATTAGCCGACCACTATTTCAGTGGTGGGTACAGCAGACAGTAAGGATAGGGGCTGGACCGCACTTGGCATATGCCTCCTAGGGTTCCCCTTTGTGTTTGAGATGATAGAGGAGTGCCCAGGGGGTTGGGCATGGGCTGCAAAATAAAGGGAGAAAAAGAGACTAGCAGTGGTGGGGGAGGGATCTGACTAAAAAGGCAGGGCAAGCCAAGTGGAGGAGAGAGAAGGGATTGGGGAGCTGTGGCGGTAGACTGAAAAAGGGGGTGGAGAGAAATGGAGCAAAGGAAGAGAGAAAGTAACGTAGGTTAGAAGGAGAAAGGGCAGATCAGAGTAAGGATCAGTTCTAACAATCAATTGTTCTTGGCTTTCCCTACACAGTAAATAGCTTACGAGAAGAAAAAGATTGGTCTTAGCACAAACAGATTTATTTTTCTTTCCTTTTTTTTTTTGCACACCCTCCACAACAAATAACTACAATATACTTAGTAACCTCACTAGGCACAGAGAAATGGTTGAAATTTTCTGAGCTTCACTAACACAGTAAATAATTGTAGCCCAAGTGCGATGTTATGCACCTGGGGCAGGGAAAGCTGGGAGCTGGGTTGAAGATGGGGGGGAGAAGTACTTAGAGTCACCAAGCAGAGACAAGATCTTGGGGTCGATATATCTGATGAACTCAAGGTAGCTGGTTAGTGCGACGAGGCAATGGGACTCACTAATAGGATGCTGGGGTGCATTGGGAGGGGATTTATAGAAAGAGGAGGCAGGTGGTGCTGCCATCGTATCGCTGTCCAGTGAGGCCCATCTGGAGTACTGTGTCCAGTTCTGGGGGCTACACCTCCACCAGGATATTAACAAGGTGGCGGCAGTATAGAGCAGGAAACCAAAATGGTGCGAGGATTGCACAAAAAGCAATATGAGGAAAAGCTGCAGGACCTCAACATGTACTCCTTGGAAAAGAGAAGAGTGAGGGGATATAATTGAGATCTACGCTGTACAAGTACTTCACACAGGTGAATAAGGTAGAGGTGTGGTGTCTCTTTCAGAGAATAGAAGGCACTAGAACACAGTGGCATGCAATGGAGCTAAATAAGGGAAGTTTAGAAGAGATGTGAGGAAATACTTCTTCATGGAAAGGGTGGTGGAGGGCTGGAACAGCCTGCCAGAGGAGGTAGTAGTGGCAGACACTGTGGGGAACTTCAAGCATGCATGAGATAGGCACAGAGGCAAAATGGTTTGAGGAAGGGGGTTGAGGGAGTGATGCCAATGATCAAATAGAGTCAGAAGTGTTGGAATAGACAGGGACATAGGGCTGCCTGTAGATGTCCTGTACCTAGATTTCTCAAAGGCCTTCGACGCCTTACTACATAAACTCATAATTAGACTTTTAGAAATAGGCCTAGATTTTGTATTGGTCAGTTAGGTTAAATCATGGTTAGAGAACAGGAAACAAAATGTTAGCCTTGCTGGCCATTCATCTTCATGAGCTGATGTTACTATCAGGGTTCCACAGGGATCTGTGTTGGGACCCATATTGTTTACCATCTACATAGCACCTTTGCAGTCATCATCCAAGTGTTGGATCTCCAAATTTGCAGATGATGTAAAATTAGACTGTACAGTCAATGACACTAAAGCTATAAACCAGTTCCAAACTGAGATAAACCATATAGGAGATTGGGCAATTAAAAATCAACTCAAATTACATATTGAGAAATACAAGATTGTGCATATGGGCCATAATAACCAAAAAGCCAAATATCACCTTTACGCCAATACCATCACTGAGACGGTCAAAGAAAGATACCTAGGGGTGATAATTACTGAAAATGTATCACCTGCACAACAATGTAAATCAGCTGCTAGTAATGCAAATAAAATAATGGGGCATATATTTAAAAATGTCAAGAGTAGGGATAAAAGTGTTATATTATTACTATACAAATCTCTTGTCTGACCGCACATGGAGTATTGAGTCCAAATGTGGGCCCCTCACAAAATCTCAGATATCAAAGCAATTGAGAGGGTACAAAGGAAAATGACAATGAACATCATGCAAGTCAGAGGATTAGACTATGGGGATAGATTAAAACACCTTGGGCTGTACAGTCTAGAGTACAGGAGATTGAGAGAAGATCTCTGTTTATCATACAGAGCTTTTTCAGAACAAGATTTCTGGGAAGCTATAGGTGTCAACAGAAACAATGTGAGACACAATAGATTTTATCAGCTTCAATTAAAAGGTGAAATACATAAGACCAACCTAAGAGGCCAATGAATAAATCAGAGAGTAATAAATTCTTGGAACAGACTCCCTAGCGATGAGGTATCTAGTACATCGCTAGAGATCTTTAAGAAGTCCTTGGGTAATTTTATTTATTTGTTTATTTTTGTTGGTACTTTTTCTGCCTAAGGTCGGCACACATCCGGCTGCCATCCTGGCCACCCCGGCTCACATTAAGGTCGTTACCCCAGTCATACCCCCATGGCTTGCCCCCATGGTGTGGTGGTGGCGAGCTCCCCTTACTAACCACCAAGTCTGGATCCAGTCCTCTGGGGGCGACACCTCCAGAGTTGAGTGAGTCCCGGGTTGGCCATCAAGCCGCACAACTGCATTTTTCCTCTTTTTCTGTTCCCCTCGGGGGTGGGGCATGAAATGACACCAGTGGAGGCAATATGCATGCTCCCATGTGCACTCCTCCAGGCATCTGCCCCATCCCTGCCCACCTTATCAGTGTCATTGTGCTGCCTCCCAACCTCCACTAGGGGCCAGGTGTTCGCTGACTACTGGTGTCCCTCCTCCTGGAGAAGGAGAGCAGTCCCTGGGATGGTTGATCCTTCTTCTCCCCTGCTGACCCCTGGCAGCCTGCGCTCATTCCCAAACACGGGTTTCCAGCATGGTGCGAGGTGTGGTGCCCAGCGCCTCAACCCTCAGTACTACCGGGCTGGCCATTGGATGATTTCATGGACTATAATAAATATGATTTTAAGTAGACCTGCAATTGTCGAGTCTTATGGCCTCTGGCTGATGACTTGTATTGATTCTGTGATTCTGTGAAAAGGGGCAGACTAGATAGTCCTACTGGTCCTTTTTTATTTATTTATCTATTTATTTATTGAGCTCTTGGAATAACTCCTCTGAGCTGGAAGCTCATTTACAAAGGTTCCATGTCAAACAAAAAATAACACCATACATACATTTCATAACTGGATTAGTGCAAACCGTATAGATGCACTGTTACAGGGCACAATTAACTATACAGGAGAAGACAAGGTTACATACAGACAATTTGCGTACAGAGTTACAAAACACGAAGTATTTAGGCAGAACAATATTTCTTTGTCTAAGCTCAAAGAGAGAGGGGGAAAGAAAAGAGAGGTGGGGTGGAAATAAGTGCCTCATGGAGGATAGGAGGTGATGATAAGGAAGGGGGTTAGTTAGGGCTCACTGGGGTGGGGGGAGGCAGAGGGTGAAGAAGGCAGGAGGTGGGTGATCAATGAAAGAAACAAGGGCTAACAGTCACAGCTGCTCAGATTGGTGAGGTGCGGGTAGAGTTTTCTCTTACATGGCCTCAGTTTTGACTAATTGGTTATATATGGGGGAAGTTCATTAAGCCATTGTGGGGCATGGTATGCGAAAGACCTTTACGCTTGTGCAGTGTGGAAGAAGGGGACATGCAGTGATTGTCTGGCAATGCTTCTTGTGAGCTGGGGGTGGGGAGCTGTGAAAAGCTGGTTCTGGATGGCAGGTGAGGATAGGCCAAGGTGTTTTTTTTCCACAAGGAGACATACCTGGTACCGTACTCTACCTTGTAGACTAAGCCAATTGGTTTACGCATAGAAGTCACAAGTGTGTGTCAGTCTATGGGCACTAAGAAGCAGCCTGCAGGATTTATTAAGGGCAACACTAACCCTTTTGAAGGTGGAATCAGGGGCTGCACCATACACCACTAACCCATAATCAATGATGAGACAGTATAGAGTTTTTATGGTGAGTGACAAGGCTTCTTGGGTTTTCTGCCAACAAAGTCTATGTTTCTATGTTTAAGAACCTAAATATTTGTAAGGTTTTCCAATGTTTTAGTCATTTGTTTAACTAGTAGTGTTTAAGTAGGACTTAAAGAAGGACACATGTAGGAGGCACATTTTATTTTTATTTCACTTTTTGTTTACCAGGTAGGGGCACTAGACAAAATATTTGCCTATTTTAGGGCACAATCTATGAGAGCACAACAGTGGAGACTGGCACAACAATATACCAAAAATGCAGAGGGGCTATACAATTGCTTAACGATAACAGAGAGAACTAAAATCCAAAAACAAAATGAAATACAATTGCCTAGAAATAATAAAGAGAACTAAACCAAGGCATGAAATACAATATGTGGTAAGCATGATGCAAGGTATAGGATTAAGGTGCAACAATAAAAGAAAAGTAACAAGTACAGAGATAGGTTTCATAAGTAACCCCTAGATGGCGCTATCCCAGGGGCTACTACCCCTGCCTGATTTGCCACTAACAGGTTGAGGGGCCTGGATCCAATGGCGGGTGCCTCCACCCAGAGGTCAGGGTTTGCAATAGTTAAACTAACTTGGTCACAGCCCTCTGGGACACTGCAACCCCCCTTTCTTCCCACTAGTGGCCCACACAATATATCAGAATTACCTTCACAGTATACACTTACCCCAGGACTGGTTCCGCACTGGGACCTCCTGTGAAATAAGATACAGTGCAACAATCACAGTACAGTACTTTAACATAGACAAATACCTGGCAGTATAACTTTGCTGAAACAAGCAGCTCTGATTTATTTAGGGGGATATAACAAGGACAGGGGGAAATCAGGTTAATTAGCTTATCACTCTACTCATCTACCTATGGCTCTGTGCACAGGCCTATCCCTATCAGTTACTGTCCCTGGGTACCCAAGCCCTAGTGGCTAGTCCAAACCGTGGCAGCTGGTAGGGGCCCTTTCACACAGAGAAAAGGAAAATTAAACAGTCAGCAGTACAGTAATTCCATTTGGATTTAATGTGGCAATTCAACAGGGAGCGACCCTGAATTAGTACTCACGACCTCCAAATAAGATAGGGTCCTTCAATGTCAGCAGGGCTACTCTTGAGCTCCAAGAGACTCCTCACACATTTATATGGTAAACAGTCACAGGCAAAAGTCACTTAATGGCAGCAGGATTCACTTGAGGTACACAAACCTCTTCACACATTTATATGGTAAAAGAAAGCACTATACCAGGCAGGCTGCATCTGTATCCCAATCGCAATTACTACACAATACCCGGGAGAACACACAGCAGATTCAGTTCCTGACAGACTGAGTGCAATTTTCAGCAATTCCTCCAGTCTTCTACAGGGTGAGCCTGGTTTCTACTCTTCGGATATCCTTTGATTCTCTTCACAGGACGGATTCAGTCCTAACAAGCTGCAGACCGGAACTCTGGACCTTACACATGTTTTTTGACTAAAACTGTGCATTGAAGGAGCACAGGGTTCCTTCCTTCTTCACTGCCAAAGCTAAAACTGAAACTCCAACAGACAAAACCGGGCACTTCCTTTGAGTTCCTCCCAGTTCTTGACTGGATTGGCTGTCACTCACAATAGACTGCTCCTGTTGGTCCAAAAAGGCGCCGAAGTCTAAACTACATCTCCCAGAGTCACTGCCCACACAATCCTCTTGTGGCTGGCTCAGATTATGAGTCCAAGTTCTGATTCGTCCAAGGCATCATTTTAGAGCTAGCTTACCCACACTGATTGGTCCAGTTCAGCAGTTCAAAACCAGAATGGGAACTAGGCAGACACAGTTCTGACTGCAAAGAAAGCAGGTTAGACAAACTGTAATTTCATTATTACTCTAAAAGATTTCTGGCAAACAGTTACATCTTTCAGATAGGTTCCCTTTGCACTCCTAGTGACTGCAAAAATGGAGTGAATTGGCAGCAGCTCGAATGGTACTCAATCAAAGAAACACACAGTCCCCCATACAAACTAATTATGTCTGCAAGCAGACAGCTCTTAAAGAGACAGTACCAGAGGTTCTAAAACACTCACTGATAAATGGCTTAAGCGCAAACACCATTCAGGCTTGGAGCATTCAAGAAAGCTCCTGGAAGTCTTTTGGAACCCCATTTGCAGGGGTTACACCCTTCCTGGTTTGGGAAAGCTTGACGTCGCCAAGCAAGTACTCCCATAAGTTTTAACTGCAACCATATACATTTGCATTAGGCTCACACATGTAATCATCAGTCAATATATCATTTTACCAAGAACACATTTCTGAAACATTGCAGTGCGTCCTCTTTACACAGTATTACACACACATTGTACCATAACTCAAGTTATTACCTCTTGTACATGAAACCTGAAGAGAGGGGTCCTTCCTATCAGTTACCTTGGGGCTGGATGGGGCAAGGCACCATACTTAAGGGCAACACAAGTAACTTGGAGTTAGCACTGACACTCAGTTTGGGCAATGAGCCTGGGGACACATACACTCCTTTATGGACAACATTGAGAGGCAAGTCCACAGGCCTCCCAAGAAAATCATAACTGAGGTGCACCACAGGCTTTACAGCTCGACCAGTCTTTCTAGGGGAACTGTTACAGTCTCTGCACTCTGAGCCTCATTTTCAGCATTGTCCTCACTTGTCAGGAGTCTCCATGGGGTAGAGAGGCTAGAACTTGGGGCACTTTCAGCTCCAGGAGTTACAGTTTCTGAGTCCACAACATTTGGCTCGCATGAGAGCTTTCGGACACTGGCAGTGGACTGTCAGGGCACTCAAAATACTCTTCTTGTTCTGGTGTATCACCAGTCTGCCCCAATCCATCATTTTCCTCCCCTGAAAGCTCAAACAGTTCAACCATGCACAATGATTCCATTTCATCTGATCTGATGCTTTGCACTTCACTTTCTGGGAGCATTGGCTCCAGGGACGAAACTGGGGGCTTAGACAGTTCAGAAGGCCCAGCTTCGTCTCCAGCATTGACTAGGGGATTGCCCCAAAACAATTGACTCAGTTCGTAAGAAGGATAGTATTCAAAGTCACTCTCACTTTCTTCTGATATGGACTGACAGTCATGCTCAACTGGGACTTGTGGAGGGGAACACTTTAACTCTGCTTCTGTAGGTGCAGACTTTCTTGATCTTTTCTTAGCAGCAGCTCTAGTCACTGGTCCAGAGGGCATCTTCTGGGGCTCAGACTCAATCAAGATTTGTCCAATGGGCAGTAAATGATTTCTATGCATTGTTTTACATCTTTTGAATTATTCTCAGGCCTTACTTTGTACACTGGCAGATCATCTAGTTTGCCCACTACAATGTGAGGAGATGGTGCCATCTGTCAGCAATCTTGTGTTTGCCGTGCAGTCCCAGATTTCTTAGTAATACCGATCTCCTCCTGGAGTTCCTGTGCTTTCACCTTTTATCATACCTTTCTTTGTTGGCCAGATTTCTTTTGGCAGCCATGGTTTGAGCCAGTTGGTACGCATGAGTTAGCTGGGCCTTTAACTTTGCACATACTGTAAATAGTTGTCAGCTTGAACCCCATCAGAGAGACCCCAAACACACATCTACTGGTAGTCAAGCTTCTCTTCCAAACATCAGGCGGTAGGGGGAACCCAGTGGCATCACTTTTGTGCAGTTATAAGCATGTACCAGGGTGCTAATTTGTTGGCTCCATCTAGGCTTGTCCTTTGGGTGCAGGGTGCCTAGCATATCTAGCAAAGTCGGTTGAAGCGTTCAGGTTGTGGGTCCCCTGGGGTGGTATGAGTGGTTCTGGACTTCGCACTCCCACAGAGAAAGCATCTCTTTGATCAGACGACTCTCAAAGTCTCTCCCTTGATCAGAATGGATTCTTTGTGGAGCCCCTAGTGAACAAAAAGTTTTCTACAAGTACTTTGGCTACAGTGGATGCTTTCTGGTCTTTGGTGGGAAAGCTTGGGTATGTCTCAGGCAATGGTCAGTGGACCACCAGCACATTATTGATATTTCTTTGATCTGACTCCAAACTCAGAAAATCAATACAGACCAGCTCCATGGGTGCACTGGTGGTTATGTTAACAAGGGGCAGCCCTCTGGGGCAAAGCTTTCCTCTGTAAGCAGCGACTACAAGTTCGAATGTGTTGCTCCACATCAGCCCCCATCTTAGGCCAATAGAATCTGGATCTCACCAAGTCAAGTGTTCTGTCTATACCAAGGTGCCCCATGTGGTTGTGCAAGGACCTCAATACTGAGTCTCGAAGGCAGTGGGCAGCACTAGTTGTTGTTTGTCTACTTGTCCCCTCTGTCTACTGTTTCTCTGTATAACAGTTTATTGATCAGTTTCAATTTAGGACCTTCTTTGTATAACAGTGCAGTTCTCAAATCAGTGGAGCGTAATTTGGACACATCTTTTCCTGCATAGAGGGCTTCTAAAGCTGCTTTGATCATGGGATCACGGGATTGAGCCCGGCGAATACTGTCATTGTCCAGCTGAGGCAGTGCACCAATGTCTATTGCAGAAAAGTGGCAATAAGCAGCAGGTATGCAATTCTCAGAGGGTCCCAAGCAATCCACCATGCAGTCCACTGCGTCCATGGACATTTGTTCCTCCCTGTCAAACTTCCGTAGAGTGCCCGAATGTCAGGTTCTGCCAATCGGACCCAATCATTCTGGGGAACAGGCCTCCTGGAGAGAGCATCAGCATCTATGTGGTTCGACCTGCTCGGGTATTCAGAGCATAGTCATATGTAGATAATGCAGAAAGCCACCTATGGCCAGTGGCATCCAACTTAGCTGAGGTCTGCACATAGGTTAAAGGATTATTGTCAGTTTTACTAGTATTTTAGCCCCATACAAGTACTCATGGAATTGGTCAACAATAGCCCACTTCAAAGCTAGAAACTCTCTAACTTATGTACAGGATAGTTCTTTTCGGATGGGGTCAGACTTCTACTGGCAAAGGCCACTGGTCTCAGGCCATTCTCGTGTTTGGTACAACACAGCCCCCAACCCTTGCGCTAGCATCAGTGTGCAGGACATAAGGTTTTCTTGGATCGGCATAGGCCAGCACTGGAGCATGGGTGTTGATAAATGATCTATGAAAAGCAGTCTCACAATCAGGAGTCCAGCAGGCCCCAAATACTTCACTCGGACGAAAATACACTCTTTCAGTCTTGAGGGACGCTGACTTTGGTATTTTTGTGGGTTGATACCCTTGTAAGGTTAAGTAAAGGGCGGATCACTCTTGAATAGTCCTTGATGAAGCCCGATAATGACCACAGAATCCCAGGAATCTTTGCAGTTCTTTAGATTTTTGGGCTGTGGCCAGGTGGTCAAGGCCTCAACTTTATTTGGGTCGGTCTCTATTCCTCTGTAGATACTATGTGTCCCACATACTTTACTGATGTTTGAAAGAATTGACACTTATCAATGGACAGTTTAAGGCCAAATTCCTCCAGTCGGTCCAATACCTTAAATAATCTGCTCTCATGTTCCTCCAGTGAGCTGCACACAATAACATCATCTAGGTATACCAGGCATTCTAGTAAGTTCATGTCCCCCACTGCACGCTCCATCAATCGTTGAAAAGTGGCTGGGGCACCTGAAATCCCTTGAGGCATCCTCATGAATTCATACAGAAGCCAGCGGACAGATAAGGCTGTCTTCTCACGGTCCTCTGGGCATGCATCGGGATCTGGTAGTACCCACTGCGGAGATCCAGCACAGAGAACCACTTGCTTCTGCTTAGGCAGTCCAAAGATCCTGAATGGCAGGGCATTGTGTACTGATCAGGATAGTCCGCCGTTTAAGGCGCGATAATCCACACACATCCTTACTGTTCCATTTTTTTCCTCACTACCACAATGGGGGAAGCATAAGTGCTTCTGGATTCTTGTATTACACCAGCAGCTAACATCTCTTGCAGATGCCGTCTCACATCATCTATGTCAGCAGGTGCCAGGCGTCGAGACCTCTCATGAAATGGTCTTTCATTATGCAGCCGGATATTGTGCTCAGCTCCTTGCACGCATCCCACGTCCCATTCCTTTAAAGAAACACCTGGTCTCTCTGGGCAAGCTTCTCACTGATCCTCACTTTCCATTCAGCTGGCAGCGGGAGTCGCTAAATCAAACAAGTCGTCAGTTACTCTGTCATTCTTCCTTGAACTCTTGCTGCTGGGTAGCACTGCAGTGTCTGCACAATGCACATTAGCCAGGATGCAACCTCTGTTTACTTGAATGTCTCTTTCAGACACATTATGAACTTGGACCATTACCCTTCTGGCATAAGCATGGGCTCTAGCGCAAAATACTAGGCTTGACCAGCAGTCCCTCTGGCAATTTTCCATCGCCTGTGCATCCAACATTAATATTTTATTCTTAACATCCTTTCTGATATGGACCTCTCCTGTAAGGTACACTGGGCATTTGGCGCCAGGATCAGAGACTCAGGATCCTTCTTCCATACAATTCCGACCGGTTCCTCTGGTTCTATTTTTTCAGCATCTCTCTGTGCCTCATAGGCCTTCTTAATTAAAGCTGGAACTCTTAAAGCTGTACTAGTCTTTGACCCCTGTTTTTCATAACACAACTGTGCCAGCCTTCCGAACATATGAGCATTTGTTCCAATCAACAAAGGGACACCATCATACAGTCCAGTGGGGGGACACACTAAGGCTAGGGTCTCTACTTGTTCGGCCACTCCAGCCACGGAGGTGGGGAAAGACAGCCAAATTCGGATATACCCGGAATAGGGGTAGGCCTTCTCACTTAACCCCCATACATGCAGTCCTTCTAATGGTTGTAAGGGTCTGACAAATGCTTCTGATACCAATCTTGGAACATAATTGTCACTTGGGAGCCACTGTCTATACAGCTCTTGTAGACACTCCATTCACCTTTACAGTGGTCTCCATGGAGGGACCCACTATTCTGGACCAGTCTGAGAGGCGGTAGTGGGGCCTGGGAAACTGACCTTGCCACAAAAGGACGTGAATTAGCATTTTGGTGCCCTCACTGGGATCATGTCGTCACTTCTTAACCACTGATTTGTTCTCCAAGCTCTCCTTGTAGCCTATATGCAACTTTGTCAGTGTCTTTTGGGGACTGGCATTCCTTTCATGTGCCCATCTTTCCCACAATTATAGCAAAACATACTTTCTGGAGTTTGAGGCTGGCGAGGCGCCACACACTGGGAGCCAGGGCGGGAGTGTACTAACTGGAAACCTGGGTGCCATCTCTGTCTGCGGCGTGATAAGCATTTGGAGACATCTCGTCAGTTTCTCCACTTCCATGGTCAAGGAATTGAGTTTGGAGCTGTTATCAGCAGGAGATACATGGGTGGGTACCCCCACCCCCATAGCAGATGCAGTCGGATATAGGTCAGGGCCCGTACTTGCAGGCGTGGCCTTCATAAAGGGACTGTTTTTGAATTCCCGGATCTCTCTCAACAGTTCGCCCCATTGTGGCATATCTTTTTCCTTGCCAGAGCACTCATTTACTGCTAACCTCTGCCCCTGAACTTCACTTGATGGGTCACCCTCAGTCACTTCGGATCATGCTTGCAGCTACTGGTGCAGGTCCCTCCCAGGTCGCCTTTCTCAACTTCTAATTTCTCTCATTAACTCGTCATAGGAGGGTGGAATTCCAGTCGATCTGCCAGGCGTAACTGAAGCAACAGCAGTTCTGAGAAGGGGGCAGACTTAAGGATCCTGTCCAGCCTGGTTCAGTCCAGTTCAATCGCTGGCAACTACCTTTTCTGAGGCATTCTTGCAACAATTTTTCCAGCCGAGATACATACACAGACAACAACTCCCTTGGTACTGTTGTGCATCTCTTACTCTCCACCATAGGTCCTCATCAGAATCTGGGCTCCCATACACATTCTCCAGGGCCTCAAGATAGGCCTGTGCAGTCACTTCAGGGTTACTGGCCCATTTAGCATGAATGGTAGCCAGGGAGGACCTCGGAGGCTCTCACTAACTCTCTTTGCTCGGCTTCGAGCATTGCCATTCTAGCACTTGGGGGGCAACATAGTCTATCCAGGTCTCCCAGTCATCCTCCCTTGGGGGTGGGGAAGGTGCCAGAGAAGATCCTCAACCTTCGGTAAGAGTCGTGACTAACGGCAGGTGCAGAAATAGGAGTCTGCATTGGTTCAGCCACCATTACGGGTACTGGAGCGGGAGAGGGTGTTGGGGGAGGAACACCCCCAGGTGGCAAGAATAGTTTCTTCAAGTCCTCCACAGTTTTCCCTTCCCCCAGCAACCATTTAGTAAATTTCTCCTCAAAAGTTTCAGATAGTGGTGGGGGCTCATTCCCCCCCAGGTCTTTACTGTCCTTAGTTATCACTCTCCAAGCAGTGAGGGCTCCCTGTGGGGTAATGGTCTGTGGCACTTTGGAGCTATCTATGGGATCCTTAAACTCTACTAGGGCCAGGAAAGTGTGGGTGAGCAGATTAGCATGCCGACCCACCACCACAGGGTTTTGTAAACCTTCCACCTTGGAAAGTACTCCCTGCACAGTGTCCGTATTGATACCCAGGGGGATGTCCAGGATAAGCATAGCATTTTGGGGGTCGATCTCCTCCCCAGTACACCACTCCACCAGCCGGTGCACAGCCACTTCTGTCAGGGTACCCATTTTTTTCTTAACAGTGGTTCGTAAATATGGCCACTAGAGGACACACAATCCCAGCGGTGAGCCTCCAAGATGTAACCCCTAGATTGCGCTATCCCAGGGGCTACTACCCCTGCCTGATTTGCCACTAACAGGTTGAGGGGCCTGGATCCAATGGTGGGTGCCTCCACCCAGAGGTCAGGGTTTGCAATAGTTAAACTAACTTGGTCACAGCCCTCTGGGACACTGCAACCCCCCTTTCTTCCCACTAGTGGCCCACACAATATATCAGAATTACCTTCACAGTATACACTTACCCCAGGACTGGTTCCGGCACTGGGACCTCCTGTGAAATAAGATACAGTGCAACAATCACAGTACAGTACTTTAACATAGACAAATACTCGGCAGTATAACTTTGCTGAAACAAGCAGCTCTGATTTATTTAGGGGATATAACAAGGACAGGGGAAATCAGGTTAATTAGCTTATCACTCTACTCATCTACCTATGGCTCTGTGCACAGGCCTATCCCTATCAGTTACTGTCCCTGGGTACCCAAGCCCTAGTGGCTAGTCCAAACCGTGGCAGCTGGTAGGGGCCCTTTCCACAGAGAAAAGGAAAATTAAACAGTCAGCAGTACAGTAATTCCATTTGGATTTAATGTGGCAATTCAACAGGAGCTACCTGAATTAGTACTCGACCTCCAAATAAGATAGGGTCCTTCAATGTCAGCAGGGCTACTCTTGAGCTCAAGAGACTCCTCACACATTTATATGGTAAACAGTCACAGGCAAAAGTCACTTAATGGCAGCAGGATTCACTTGAGGTACACAAACCTCTTCACACATTTATATGGTAAAAGAAAGCACTATACCAGGCAGGCTGCATCTGTATCCCAATCGCAATTACTACACAATACCCGGGAGAACACACAGCAGATTCAGTTCCTGACAGACTGAGTGCAATTTTCAGCAATTCCTCCAGTCTTCTACAGGGTGAGCCTGGTTTCTACTCTTCAGATATCCTTTGATTCTCTTCACAGGACGGATTCAGTCCTAACAAGCTGCAGACCGGAACTCTGGACCTTACACATGTTTTTTGACTAAAACTGTACACTGAAGGAGCACAGGGTTCCTTCCTTCTTCACTGCCAAAGCTAAAACTGAAACTCCAACAGACAAAACCGGGCACTTCCTTTGAGTTCCTCCCAGTTCTTGACTGGATTGGCTGTCACTCACAATAGATTGCTCCTGTTGGTCCAAAAAGGCGCCGAAGTCTAAACTACATCTCCCAGAGTCACTGCCCACACAATCCTCTTGCGGCTGGCTCAGATTATGAGTCCAAGTTCTGATTCGTCCAAGGCACCATTTTAGAGCTAGCTTACCCCACACTGATTGGTCCAGTTCAGCAGTTCAAAACCAGAATGGGGAACTAGGCAGACACAGTTCTGACTGCAAAGAAAGCAGGTTAGACAAACTGTAATTTCATTATTACTCTAAAAGATTTCTGGCAAACAGTTACATCTTTCAGATAGGTTCCCTTTGCACTCCTAGTGACTGCAAAATGGAGTGAATTAGCAGCAGCTCGAGTGGTACTCAATCAAAGAAACACACAGTCCCCCATACAACTAATTATGTCTGCAAGCAGACAGCTCTTAAAGAGACAGTATCAGAGGTTCTAAAAACACTCACTGATAAATGGCTTAAACGCCAAACACCATTCAGGCTTGGAGCATTCAAGCAAGCTCCTGGAAGTCTTTTGGGAACCCCCATTTGCAGGGGGGTTACACATACATTTAAAGGAGAACTGTACTGAACCTGTAAGTCATTTTTCCCTGTAGAGTCTGTTTTTTATGTTTGCTTGCACGCATGTACAAGAAACATAGTGCCACCATAGGAGTTTTCGTAGGTATGCCTCCCCCACTTCTAATGCCATGCTCCCTTTTGCAGGTGTGGCTGCACCATGCCAATGAATTTCCGAGCTGTCTATGACAGCCGTTCAGATGCAGTGGAGTACAGTTGAAAGTGAAAAACCACTGCAATCAGCGGTTGTAACGTGTAGGCAATTTGCATACTGCCATCGGCAGGTAATTTACATACTGCCATCGGCAGTATGCAAAGTGCCTACACTCAACGCTGCATCCTGAACACAGCTGTCATACACAGCTCCCTTGTTTTCAAGTCCCCCCCTCCCCAAACACTCAAGTAGCACGTTGGGATCCCACCCCGGCATGCTCATGTGCATACCCCCCGCCGCACACCTTATGACTGACAGGGTGTCCAATCCCCAGTTGGCTCAGTTGTCCCTCCCCACATACTTCTAGGTGCCATGCTGGGAACCCACCCTAGTGTGGCAAAAGTCAGAATGGCGACAAGGGTGTCCAATCCCCCGTCGGCTCCACTGAATTCCCCCCCCCAAAAAAAACAGATTTCCAGTTGCCACGCTGGGAGCCCACCCATGCGTGGCAAATGTCTGTATGGCCGACAGGCAATCCTTCGGCTCCACTGACCCTCCCTAAAATTTCAGCTGCCACGCTGGAAGCCCACCCCAGCATGTCACAAGTCCCACGTCATCTTCCTAAAAAGAAAAAAAACACCTGAAAACAAAAAACAGTCCCTCATTGATTGTCTTGCTCCCCTCCCCCAACCCGCACCCACCCTCTGTGCATCCACCTCCCCACACACCCCCGACCCCATACTTACCTCCGTAGTCTGGCACGATGATCTTCGGTGGACCGGGAACACATCTGCACTCTTCAAAGCTGATCGCGAACTGAAGAAATGCCGGTAAGCTGTATAATGGCATAAATGTTTTTTTTTTTCAACTTTGGTGCATATCTCGGCCATTTTGGGGAAATTTTTCACCAAATTTTCGACATAGGGTTCTTGGGACCCCTCCTCATGAACTCAGTCACTGTCATTTTGTTATTTGGCCCTGAAAGGTGATTTCGCAGTCACTGCATGGAACCACCTTTTGGAACCGAGTAACAAAATGACAGCGTCACAATTCATGAAGTAGGCCCCCCAAAACCCTATGTTGAAAATTTGGTGAAATAATTTCCCAAAAATGACTGTTTTACGAGTGTGCGTTGCGCAGTTCCTATGCACGCTTGTAACTTTGCAAATTTTTTATATTTTCACTCCAGATTTTCAACATTGCCATTTTACCACATCTCCTTATGAACAGTACAACCGTCATTTTTCATATCTTGCCCAAAATGTGTTTTCGAGCATGTAGTGCCCAATGGTGCGGTCGGTGTGTGAAATCAATGTTAGGGACAAATTAAGAAAATCACAGTAATACTGTTCATGAGCAGACATCTTAAAATGGCTATGTTGAAAATTTTGTGACAGAAGTCCATAAAATGACTGTGTTACGAGCGTGCATTGCGCAGTTTTCACGCACCCTTGTAAGTTTACTAATTTGTACTATTTTCAGTCCAGATTTTCAACACTGCCATTTTTCCACACCTCCTTATGAACAGTACAGCTGTCAATTTTCACACCCTGGCCAAAATGTGTTTTCACACTTCCGGCGCAGAAATGCATGGTCCCTGTGGGAAATCACTGTTTGGGACACATTAAGAAAATCACAGTGACACTGTTCATGAGCGAAGGTCCCAAAATGCCTGCGTTGACAATCTGCTGTAAAATATCCTCAAACTAATTACCTTATGGGTGTGCGTTGCGCAGTTTCTACGCATGCTCGTTACTTCAGTTTTTTTATATTTTCACTCCAGATTTTCAACATTGCCATTTTTTACACCTCCCCATGAACAGTACAGCTGTCATTTTTCACATCCTGTTCGAAATGTGTTTTCACACCTGTGATGCCAAATGGTGTAGTCACTGTGCAAAATCAGCTTTTGGCTAACAAACTGATATTGCCACTGTTCATGAGGTGGGGGTCACAAAAAACCCATGTTGAAAATTTGGAATGAAAATACCAACGAATGCCTGGGGTGTTAGGGTTTCCGACCATGACGCCCCACCCTGTAGAGACTGACAGGCATCAGGGGTGTGACTTGGGATTGCCGCCTGTAATGCTCATGCAATTCCACCCCCACCTTAGCTTTTTTCACCCTCCTGGCAACCTCCCTTTACCAACTCCTGAAAGCCTCCTTATCCTGTGCCTTCCCTGTTCTCCTGTACTTCCGGTATACAGCCGTCTTTGCCCTCACCCCTTGCAGCACTTCCTTGTTCAGCCAGCATGGTTTCTTGCCTCTGCTTTTCTTACTACTGGCCCTGGTGCAGGCTACTGTGGCCTCTGTTAGCCCCATCTTTATGACTCCCCACTTTTGTTCTGCATCCATCCCTGGCCTTATATCCTGGAGTCTTCCTTGCAGTATTGCTCCCATCCCCCCAAAGTCCACTCTAATAAAAGTCACCACCTTAGTGCCCATGCCTCCAGTCTCCCTGCCCAGCGCGACAACAAGCCACACTGTTTGGTAGTCGCTACCTGCTCATGGGTCCTCCACCCTTATCTCCCACACCACCTCCCCAGTTGCCAGTACTAGGTCCAGAGTGCTACCAGGCCTTGTAGGCCTACTTACCAATTGCGTGAGAAGGCCATCCTGGAATGCATCAAGGAGCACCTGCTCCCTGGTACTGCTAGTGACGGGGTGCTCCAGTCAACCTATGGTAGGTTAAAATCCCCCAACTATCACCACACTCCCCCTTCTACACATCCTCCTTATTTGCTCTGCCAACTCCCCATCCAGTTCTCCAGATTGGGCTGGTGGTCTGTACACCACTCCCAGCCTCAGCTTTCTGCCCTTGGAGTCCAGGAGCTGCACCCAAAATACCTCTGTCCTCTCCTCTTCTCCCTCATCCCTTATGCAATTAATCCCTTCCTTCACATAGAATGCAACCCCCCTGGTCCCTTCTGTATTCTGGGATTGCCAAGCCCCTATCATGGTACTCTATGGCCCAAGTCTCTGTCACTGCAGCAATGTCCACCTTCCCCTCTGAAAGGAACACCTGAAGCTCTTCAGTTTTGTTCCACAGGCTTCTAGCGTTGAGAGAGATCACCTTCCACCCGTACCCCTCCTTCTCATTCTTCTCCTCCTTGGCCTGTGTCCCTCCTCCCGGTAGTCTGCAGTCTTTCTCCTCCTTATTCTTATCAGGTGGTGGTGCCTTCTGTATTATACTCAGACCACTTTGTCCACCCCCTCCCAGGGTTACTACTCCTCCACTTTTACCTATGTCTAGGAGTGAGCTCATTAGGCTCCTCTGTCCAGACCTTTCTACTAACCTCAGTCTTTTGGCCACCCCTCACTAGTTTAAATCCACCTTAGTAGAGATATACCCCTCTAATCCTGCCTTTAATACTCCCCTCCCCTTCCTGCTCAAGTGTACCCTGTCCGCGCATACAAGTCACTATTTCCCCAGACCCTACCCCAGTTAGTCACTAACCCATAATTTTTGGTGTGGCACCAATCCCTCTGCCCCTCATTGAACTCCTCAATCCTACCCTTCCTCCCCATGCTTGCACATGGAGTAACTCTGAGAATGCCACTGACTTCCCCACCCCCTCACACTGCTTGCCCAACTACTCGAACCTCCTCCTCACTACTTCCCCATTCTCCCTGCCAAGTCGTTTGTACCCACATACAACAGTAAATGAGGTTTCTTCCTCCCCCTTGCTGCACATTTGGGCGGTGCCTGCCCTGCCCCTCCTGCAGTCAACCTGGGGATAGCTTCAACCCAAATACGGCTGTGCCTTCCCCCCTTCTGCCCCATCTCACCCCTTTGAGTATACAATTCCCTTGATGAGTACCCCCATCCCTTAGCCTCTTTCCATCCTAATGCCTTCCCATATTGCCTCAGCCTTTAATCGTGCCTTCACAAATCTCAGCCATGTCCTCCCTCCCAACTTCTTCGACCCTCTCCCTACCTGCTACCCTATGACCCCTCCAGCAGCCCCTCCTTTCCACCTTCGATGCGTCACCCCTGTGTCAGCCAAGCCTTATCTAGAAAAAGCCATAAGCCACTCCCATTACAGTAGTGACTCATTGGACCTGACACTCCTCTGGCTCCAGTGTTGGGTCAGTTACTTTTTCTATTACTTTTGGAAACTTGTTCCAGAAAGCACTGTGCAGTCACTAGCAAGGATGGAGAAGTACTGGAAAAAGTAATACCCCTTACAGTTACAATTACTTATGTCTTTTTATACAAACGTAATACATAACTGTAACTGATTACATTTATTTGAAAGTAACTAGTAACTAACCTATTACTTTCAAAAAATGTAATCTGTTATAGTTATTTATTATTTTTGTATTTTTTTTTGTATAAAAAGAAATAAGTAACTATAATTGTAAGGTATATTACTGTTTCTAGTACTTCTCTATCCTTGCTAGTGACTGCACAGTGCTTCCTGGAACAAGTTTCTAAACATAATAGAAAATAATAGAAAAAGTAACTTACCCAACACTGTTTGGCTCACACTTCATGAGGTACGGCACACTCTCACCCACATTCTCACCTGCTCGCTCTGCCAAGGGAATTTCCCCTCCCGGTGGAAATCTGCCCCCATTACCCCCATATTTAAAAGTGGGGACTGTACTGCCACAAACAACTATCGCCCCATCTCTATCCTGCCCCCCATTGAAAGCGCTTGAGCCTTTGTCTCCGACCAGCTCACCAAACACCTTAACAAACACGACCTACTCTGTAAACAGCAACATGGCTTTCGCAAAGAGCACAGTACTACGACAGCCCTCTTGGAGTTCACCTCACATGTCCACTCCACCTTAGACAGAGGCCGTATCTCAGGTGTAGTCTTTGTTGACCTCTCTATGGTGTTTGACACTGTCAACCACTCCCTTTTACTCAACACACTCTTCAACATCGGCTTCTCCCAGGATACCCTTGGCTGGTTCACGGACTACCTGTCAGATCGGTACCAACAGGTCAAAATTGGTACCGCCCTCTCCAGCAGACTACCAGTCCACTCTGGTGTTCCTCAGGGGTTCATCCTTGGTCCTCTACTCTTCAGTCTCTTCCTTAACTCCCTCCCCTCGTCCTGCTCTGGCAATCTACTACTGTATGCAGATGATGCTGTCCTTTTTTCCTCCAATCCAGACCCTACCCTACTAATAATTCCCTCCAGTCCTCCTTCTCTGATGCCGAAAAATGGTTCTCCACACAGCGTCTTACACTAAACTACAAGAAGACTAAAGTTATGTACTTCTCACATCCTCTGAACTCCCGGAAGGTGCTCTGCCCTCAAATTCTTACCGCCAGTCGGACCCCCCCCCAGAGCAAGTGGTTACCTTCAAATATCTGGGCATAACCCTAGACCCAGCTCTTAACTTCAACCAGCACATCTATCACCTGTCCACTGCCCTTAATATCCGGCTCGGAATCCTCTATCGCTTCAAACACTGTCTTACTCCTGAAGCTCTTCGGCTCGCTGTCTCTTCCTCTGTCCTCTCATTCCTTGACTATGGTATTCTTATTTATGGAGCTGCTAACACATCAGCCCTAGGCAGACTGAGACTCTCCCTCAACAAAGTCTGCCGTCTCGTCCTTGGCTGTGATCGTCTCACACATACATGCTCTCTGTACACTACCACTAACTAACTGAACCTTAACAGTAGAATACGGTTCCACACATGCCTTATGGCCATAAAGATCACCCTGGATCTCTCCCTTGCTGGCCTCACCCCTATTATCCAACCGGCTCTGACTCATAGAAACACCCGTAGCTCTGGCAATCTGCTCTTCTTGGTTCTCAGTGTCGAACCTCCCAATTCCAAAGATCCTTCAGCCACAGGGCCCCTTCCTTGTTGAACTGTCTGCCCAGTGCACTTGCTAATGAAACCAGATTTGGCACCTTCAAAACCTTTCTCAGAGACCATCTCCAGTCCTCCACCCCCTGCGACTGTTGTTGGTCGCCCTACATGGAAACATAGACGTTGATGGCAGATAAGGACTGCAAGACCCATCCAGTCTGCCCATTTCTTTTTCTACCTTATAAATGTGCCATCGGCCTTTGCTCTGTCAATGGCCTATCTATTCATACTCATCTGTATTGCTCCCTTATGCCTATCCCTCTGTGACTTCTGTATCTCTACCCCCTACTTCCACCTCACCCCTTTTCTCTGCTTTATTCCTCCCATCCACCTTGAACCCTTGAACAGGCTGGCAGTATAGCCTAGAGGTTAGAGGAACGAGTTGTGAATGGGCGTCATACATCCAGCAGACCAGACCTGAGTTTGAGTCTCACAACCTCCACTTGCATACTGTGTGACTCTGAGCAAGTCACTTAATAGCCCAGTGCTCCCAGGTCGCCTCAGGAAACAGGCACTTGTGCCTAGTGGGCCTTACCCAGTTACCAAAGACTAAAATAAAAAAAAAAAAAAAAAAACATTCCCAGCCTGACTACTTCCTACTGGGCTTCCCATGTCGATGTCCCCCTTCTCCCCTGCTGATTTCCAACTCCTCTCCTATCCCTGCTGTTGTCGATTTAGAGCCCCCATTCTCTTCTACCCTGATAGTGATGCCCCTCCCATCCTTCCCCCTTCCCATAGCCTTCTCTCCTACAGTCACCACCCCCTCCTTCCTTACTAGCCTGCCTTCTACCCCTTCATCCTTGCTGTCTCTTCCTCTAGCTGTTGCCATCCCTCTCATGCCCCGCTTGTCCTCCCCCTTCAGTATGTTCCTGCTCCCCCCTCTCTCACATAGCAGAGGCTCAAATCTATTCCTAGCCGACACCCCTCCTATATCTCTTCCCCCTATCAGTTCCCCCCTCCTACTTGTTCCCCTCTGTGCCACCCCTGGTCCCAACCCGGTCCCTCCCTACCCGCAGCCATCTGCTCTCTCCCCTGGTACTCCTCGTGGTCTCTTCCTCCCCTAACAGGAGGCCCCCTTACCTCAGGCACCCCTCCCTTGTCCTCTCTTTTCTGCTAGTGCCTCTGATACTGGGGTCAGTTTCAGCCCCTAGTTGTTCTTCCTCTGTTCCCCCTTGCCATCTCCTATTCCTCCCCCAGCCAGGATGCCAACCATACTCATCTGCCCTGCCACTTAGACTTCTCCCTAACCTCCACAGTTCCTCCCTCAAACTAGTCAGTCATCTACAGACCATACACCCACCATCCTCCAAGCCCACTCCAGGATCATGGTGGACTTACACCCTGTACACCCCACCACCCTTCCAAAGATGTCCACCCTATTGACATGTGGCACCTGCCCCATTTTGGCCCCCATTTTATGTTATGGGCTCTTACTCCCAGGCTCTGTACCCTACTACAACTGTTAGGCCCCTATTTACTCAAATTCCTGTTCCCCCCCACACTAGTACCCTTACTGCCCCTTGCCAACTGGGGTAATTCAGTCTCAAATCTCATCCATTTGATATTTTATTACTGTAGCAATCCTAAAGCCTCCTTGCCTGTTTTTCACCCCTCAGCTACCATACTTTTTGTTCTCAGCTCTCATATAGTTTCACTTAGCCCAGTTAGAAATCCTATTGCATGCCAAGTATTACTCAGCTCAGTTAGAGAAATAAACAGAACAAATAAATATGTATTATTACAGCAATCACAACAGTATAGCTCAGTACTTAGCTCAGTTAGAGAAATAAACAGAACAACTAAATTTGTATTATTACAGCACTCCTCAAAGTATCCAATCATTACTTTGTCTCCACTCCAGAGACCCTTCTGTAATATAGGACCATAGAGGACCCTGGGCGGGAGGGTGAGCAACTCTAAAGTCCCGGCAGAGTTTCACTGAGCTCGCTCACTCTCCCCCCCCCATCTCTCAGTCTCTCGTTCGGTTTCTTCTGGCACTGCAGGCTGCCCTTTTGTACTGGGCTCCTGCCTGCATTGGCGCCTTTCTCTGCCCACAAAGAAATCCTCAGCAGTCCCAACAGAGCTCTGTTGAGCTTGCTCACTCCCCCTTTCTCACTCACTCATTCTGTTTCTCCAAGCGCTACAGGCTGCCCTTTTGTATTGGGCTCCTGCCTGCGTTGGCGCCTTTTTCTGCCCACAAAGAGATCCGCAGCAGTCCCGACAGAGTTCTTTTGAGCTCACTCACTCCCCCTCTCTCATTCACTTGTTCTGTTTCTCCCGGCACTGCAGGCTGCCCTTTAATTGGGCTCCTGCCTGCACTGGCACCTTTTTCTGCTCACAAAAAGTTCACAGCTGTCCCGACAGAGCTCCATTGAGTTTGCTCACTCCTCCTTTCTCTCATTCCTTCTATTTCTCCCAGCGTTGCAGGCTGCCCTTTTGTACTGGACTTCTGCCTGCGTTGGTGCCTTTTTTAACTGCCCACAAAGAAATCCACAGCAGTCCCGACAGAGCTCCATTGAGCCCGCTCACTCCCTCTCTCTTACTCGCTCGTTCTGTTTCTCCCAGCTCTGCAGGCTGCCCTTTTGTATTGGGCTCCTGCTTGCATTGGCACCTTTTTCTGCCCACAAACAAATCTGCAGTAGTCCCAACAGAGCTCAGTTGAGTTTGTTCACTCCCCATCTCTCACTCTCTTGATCTTAATCTGTCCCAAACACTGATTTCCCACAGCGACTGTGCTAATTGCGCAACTCAAGCTCGTAAAACAGTAATTTTTGGAATTATTTTCACCAAATTTGCAACATAGGCCTTTTGAGAGCCCACCTCATGAACAGTGGCACTGTCATTTCGTTAATCGGTCCCGAATGGTGATTCCAGGCGGTGATCGCGAAGTCACCTTTTTGGACTGAATAACGCAATGACAGTGACTGAATTCATGAGGAGGGGTCCCAAGAACCCCATGTTGAAAATTTGGTGCCAAAATTCCTAAAATGCCTGAGATATGCACCAAAGTTGAAAAATCCTATTTATGCCATTATACAGCTTACCGGCATTTCTTCAGTTATAGTCGGCTTTGAAGAGTGCAGACGTGTTCCCGGTCCACCAAAGATCATCGTGCTGGGCTCCAGAGGTAAGTGTGGGGTAAGGGGGTGTGTGGGGAGGTGGGGTGGCAGAGGGTGGGCGCGGGTTTGGGGGAAGGGCCATCGAACTCTACAAGGGACCGTTTTCTGTTTTACAGGTGTTAAAAAAAACATTGTGGGACTGTTTTTCTTTTTTCAGGGACATTTGGCACACTTGGGTGGGCTCCCAGCATGCCACCTGAGTGTTTTTGGGGGATGTAGCCAATGGTGGATTGGCACCCTGTCGGCACATACCAGTGGGGGGGGGAGAGCTGAGGGGGATTGAGCACCGGCACACAGCAAACTGAAGCGGACATTGTGCTAATGGTGAGTGGACTCCCCATCGGCAAATTGAACTGGGAGGACTGAAGCTGATGGTGATTGGGGCCCCCTTGGGCAAGAAAGACTGTTGGGGGGGCGCATGCTGCTCAAGAGTTAGGCACCCCCTCAGCACACAACAAATGGGGGAGGGGGTTACAGTGTGCTGACAGGGAGGGGGCTCCCCCATCGGCAAATGTACTGGGTCAGGGTGGCATATGGATGGCAAGGTACTGCCCTGCAATGACGGGTCGCTCCCTCATTACAGAGAAATGGCTGATGCTGCAATGACGAGGTGGCCCCTAATTGTAATGGTGAAAATGTTTTAACTTGGTGGCACTTCTGCAGAACCAGTGTCATCAAGACACTGGGCCTGCATTGGTCCACCAGTACCAAGCCCCCAAATGCAGTGCTCCCGTTGGCTGCCAGAGTGCCGCACCTCCACAACCCGCTTCTCTCCTAAGCTGCCACATAATGTTTCTTGTGCATGCACGCAAGCAAACATAAAAATGACTCATAGATTCAGCGCAGTTCTCCTTTAAAGTTGTTAATCAACAAGATACACAAGTGCAGCCACTCAGAGAATTTACTAGTGGTCCTAGGCAACCTACGGACATGTACTTGTCAAGATCTTGAGTAGGAAGGAGCAGTATCCAGCCTTGAAGACATGGTTGGATCAGCACCAGTGGACCAGGGATGGAGTTCCAGAGTGCAGGGGCAAAGCAGGAGAAGGACATTTCCCCTAAGTTAGTTCTGGCTTTGGGGATAGCCAAGGAACCAGGAACATCAGACTGGAGGATAAGGCTGGGGGCAATAGGTAACCAGGCCCAAACCCCACAATAGCCAGTTTACATTTTGGGAAAAATCTATTCTTCCTGGAATCAAGTAAGGTGTTGCTCTTCATTTGTCTTTCAGGAATACGTATACAGTATAAATTATTTATTGGCTTTCTATTCATTGTCTGTGTGTGTCTTTTGTTATGAATGTATTTTTTGGTTTTGCTGTATTGTATTAAGTCTGTAAAAATCAATGGTCAAGCAATAAAGATTTGATTGATGAGTATGTAGAATGTGGAGGAGTATTTTATTAATGTAATTTACACTTACAGATTCTGATAGCAGTTTATTGCAAAAGATATTTTTTTGATTGCTGGATGCAAATATTTCGCGAGGGCTCCCAGTGAAGAAGCTCAGCCCTCCCCAGCCAGCAGCCACAATGAGGACCCCCCAGAGCTCATCCCAGGTCGGGACTCAGGATGGGGCTTTCTGTGTTAAGCTCAGCCCTCCCAGCCAGCAGCTGCAACGGACCCCCAAAGCTCATCCCAGTTGGGACTCGGGTCACGAGGCTCCTGTGAAGAGAATAAGCCCTCCCAGCCAGCAGCCACAATGAGGACCCCCAGCTCATCCCAGTTCGGGACTCGGGTCACAAGGGCTCCCTGTGAAGAAGCTAAGCCCTCCCCAGCCAGCAGCTGCAACGAGAACCCCCACCCCCGAAGCTCATCCCAGGTACGAACACTCGACGAGGAATTCAGAGCGCGGTTTTGGCACCAATACAGTTTGAAACTGAACAATAGAATCTGCAAGGGCCTCGGCCTTCTACAGGGACTCTTGTGCTTCACTGTGCTTCTGCCTAAAATGTCGGCATACGGCTACTGATAGTTTTTTTCAGGCTAAATCTTGTACTGCCATAGAGTTTTTACTGTATTCTCCAGGGTACTTTAAGAGTTTCTGTGCTGTTACGGCATTTAAAGTAATTAATTTCCCCCGATACATCAGTCTGCTCTGCCCAGTTATCAGTGCTGAATTACCTACATGCAGTAGAGTTTCACTGCATTCCCCAGGGACTTCAAATATTCTGTGCTGGAAACTGCATTTAAATTAATTTAATTTCCCCCGAGACATCAGTTTGCTCTGCCCAGTTATAAGTGCTAATTTTACTTGCTTGCGTTAGAGTTCACTGTATTCCCTAGGGACCTTAAGAATTCTGTGCTGTAAACTGCATTTTAAGGAATTCATTCTCCCCCAAGACATCAACTGCACTGCTCAGACCTAAAGCACTGTTAGGAAGTCCCTCTTTCCCCAGCATTTCCAGCAGTCTCACTGCTAGTCTCCAGGGTCCCTTAATTAAATCGGTGCTGCAAACTACATTTTGCTGTAATTAACATCCCCCAAGTCAACAGTTGCTCTGCCATACGTATAGTGTTGTTTAAGAATTACCTAGGTGCTCAAGGTTGCTCCTCCCTCTCTGCTACTCCATAAATTCTCCTCTCCTCTCTCCTCTCTCCGCAGTTCAGGACTCGGGTCGTGAGGGCTCCTTGTGAAGAAGCTCAGCCCTCCCCAGCCAGCAGCCGCAACGAGGACCTCCTTCCCCCCCGAAGCTCATCCCAGATACGAACACCCGCTGAGGAATTCGGAGTGTGGTTTTGGCACCAATACAATTTGAAACTGAACAATAGAAACACAAAAACATAGACTTTGATGGCAGATAAGGACTGCTTGGCCCACCTAGTCTGCCCATTTCCCTACCTAGAGGATAAGCTGCAGATCCTATTTAACCAACAGCCTATTTCTTCCTACCCCCACAAAAATTGCCTTATGTCTGTCCCATGCATTCTTGAATTCTTCCACAGTTTTAGACCCCACAACCTCCTCAGGAAGGCTGTTCCATGCATCCACCACCCTCTCTGTGAAAAAATACTTCCTCACATTGCCCCTGAGCCGTCCCCTCTATCTTCAAATTGTGTCCCCTTGTTCTTGCACATCTCTTTTTCTGAAAGATGCTACCCTCTTGGACTTTGTTGATTCCACTGAGGTACTTAAACATTTCTATCATGTCCCCCTCTCCCTCCTTTCCTCAAGGGTATACATATTAAGCTCCTTTAGTCTCTCCTCGTATGGCTTCTCTTGCAGACCCTGCACCATTTTAGTTGCCCTCCTCTGAACTGCCTCCATCCTGTCTATGTCCTTGTGGAGATGTGGTCTCCAGAACTGGATGCAGTACTCCAGAAGGGTCTCACCAACTGTCTGTACAGAGGGATAACAACTTCCTCTTTTCTGCTGGTGATACCTCTCCCTATACATCCCAGTATCCCCCCAGCCCTCCCTAACGCCTTCTCACATTGCTTGCCAACCTTAAGGTCATCTGATATGATTACCCCTAGGTGTCTTTCCATTTTTGTTGTTGTTACTACCTCCCCACATTGTGTAATCTTCCCCTGGGTTTTTGTTTCCCAGGTGCATTACTTTGCACTTCTTTGCATTGAATCCAAGCTGCCATACTTCTGACCATTCCTCCAACCTTGCCAAGTCCCTTCTCATCCTTTCCACGCCTCCTTGTGTATCAACCCTGTTGCAGATCTTTGTGTCATCTGCAAAGAGGCATACTTTTCCTTCCTCTGCAATGTCACTTATAAAGACATTAAGAAGGACTGAACCCAGTACTGAACCCTGTGGTACCCCACTAATAACCCCTCTTTCTTCAGAGTGGACTCCATTTACAATTACCTTCTGTGTCTTGTTGTTCAGCCAATGTTTTACCCAGGCTACCACCTTGGGACCCACTCCTAGGCTGGTTAATTTGACTACTAATCTTTTGTGTGGGACTGTGTCAAATGCCTTGCTAAAGTCTAGGTAGGCCATGTCCACAGTCCCTCCTGGTCTGCTACTTTGGTCACCCAGTCAAAGAAATCAATTAGATTCATCTGACATGACCTTCCCCTGTGAACCCATGCTGTCTTGGGTCCTGTGCCCCACTGGCCTCTAGATACTCAACAATTCTTTCCTTCAGAGTGATTCTATCATTTTCCCTACCACAGAGGTCAAACTGACAGGTCTGTAGTTTCCTGCCTCCGTCTTGGTCCCACTTTTGTGAAGGGGAATCACATCCGCCTTCTTCCAGTCCTCAGGTACCACACCATCCTCCCATGATTTGTTAAAAAGCGTAGTCAGTGGTGTCACTAGCTCTCTGCTTAATTCTTTTAGAATTCTGGGATGAATTCCATCTGGCCCCATTGCTTTGTCCACCCTCAGTTTTAGGAGTTCTTTCAGAACCCTTTCTTCTGTGAAAGGACTGGGCTCAACTCCCCTCTTCAGAGTGCTTCTGTTAATTGGATTAGGCACATCCCCACTTCCTCTTTTGTGAATACTGAACAGAAGTATTCTTCAGTATCCCTGCTTTATCACTGTCACTCTCTGCCCACCCACCATCCATTCTATTCAGCCTCAATATCCCTCCCTTTGTCTTTCTACGCTCCCTGATATACCTATAAAAGGTTTTATCCCCATTCTTAACCGAGTTAGCTATCTTTTCCTCAGTTTGTGCCTTTACTATTCTGACTACCTTCCCTGCTTCCTTCTGCCTTAACTGGTACAGTTCTCTATTCTGCTCCTTCTGTGTTTCCTTATACTTCCTAAATGCTATCTTTTTCTCCCTAACCTTCACTGCCACCTCTTTTGAGAACCATAGTAGCTTTTTCTTTCATTTTGATTTGTTTATTTGCTTCTCACAAAGGCTTGTTGCCTCTGTGATGGCAGTTTTGATATTTGCCCATTGTTGCTCCACCCCTCCTTCTAGCCTGTTTGCTAGTGCTTTTCTAAGGCACTCTCCCATCTTGCCAAAGTCAGCCCTCCTGAAGTCCAGAACCTCACTTTTGTATGGCTTGATTCTGTAGCAGAGTTTATCGTGAACCACACTGTTTGGTGGTCACTTGTTCCCAAATAGAATCTGCAAGGGCCTCGGCCTTCTACAGGGACTCTTGTGCTTCACTGTGCTTCTGGCCCCGCCATCCCCACCACTGCCCTTGGTGAACTCCTAGCTTTATAGCGCTCACCCACGTGATCTCAGAAACCTATCAGCCCACTCTACCATTTGCAGCTTATCAGCTGCTACCACTAGAGGTCACTTCCACCAGGACATAGCATTCTCCACATTCCCTCTGACCAAGATGCTGCCCTTTCTACCCCAGCTACTCCTCTCACTGGCCACTCTGTCATCCCTGCCCCCAGCAGACCTCCCAAACAGAGAACCACCCCCGCAGCTGCCCCCCTGCCTCACCCCTCAGCCCTACTATGCTGCACCTCACCTCCTGCATGCCCATGCCCAGGCATACATCCACAACTGGCCCATTAGCACCACCATCCTGCCCCCTTCCTTTCTCCCAGGTCTCTCTGTTCTCCACACCCCAGCCCTCCGCTGCCCACTGCTTACAACCTCAGTTCACACACCTACCACCTGCCCAAAATACCTCTGGCATAAAACCAAACAGCTCATCATTCTGCTACTACTCCTGGTCGGGGACATAGAGGCAAACCCAGGACCCAACACCACAAATGCCCACACCCCATTTTCATTCCCCAAAGGACTCAGGCTCCTGCACCTCAACACCTGCAGCTTACTAATTAAAATCTCTGTGCTGCAACCAATTGCCCTAACCCATCGCCCTGACATCCTGATCATCTCCGAAACCTGGCTAAAACCCCAGCATACCGATGCTGAGGTATCCATACCTGGCTACACAATCATCAGACGTGACAGACTAGGGAATAAGAGAGGCGGAGGAACTGTCATGTACATCTCGACTAGTCTGCAGTTTACAATAGTGCAAATTCCCTCACTTCCAGCCCACATCAACTCCCTCCTAATCAAACTCTCGCTCCCATGCTCCACCCCAGTGTTTGTCGCAGGCCTACTGCCCTCCCAGAACCCCCCCAACGGACATCATTACTCACCTGAACACCCTATAGTCCTTAGCCGCAGGTGGCGAGCTTCACACCATCGGTGACTATAACCACAACTGGCTAGTCACCGATAAAGCCCACCTTAAGACCAAGATCAATGCTCTGAACCTCACACAACTGATTGCAGACCCCACCAGGCTCAACCATAAGATGCAAAATCACTCACTACTGGACTGGGCTCTTCCTCCCACCCACACAGGGTCATATGCACGGGCCTGCTCCCTGACTCCCTAAGTGACCACCATATGATTTTCATGATCAGGAAAGTGCACAGGCCCACAGCTCCCCCCCAAAGATGCTGAGTACAAGGTCATATAATTCTCTGGACCTAGCATCGCTCCTGTTAGATCTAGACCAATAGTTCTTAGACTTTGTCACAGTGAGCCTCCCCAAATCCATGGAAAAGATTTTGAGCCTCCCCCCAAAAACTGAAATAATCTTGGGCCTCCTCAAAGAAAAATAACGTACTGTACTTTGTGCAGTACACGTTGAATAAACTGAAACCCCTTTGAATACTTGGCTCACATTCAGTTATTTGTCTTACACTGATGTGGAACCTTTGAAAAAGAGTTCCTGTGCTCAAAGGTGTTATCTGAATAACAAATAAATAAAACAAATATTATTATTCAGCTTATTGTACCCCCCCAACAGGCCAGCCTACTTGCTCCACTATTTTCATTCTTGAACCATTGTTACCCCTTGTTGCAGTACCTTCATGGGTCAGACTACTTTCTTTGTTTCCTCTCTATATGAAATAACCTTCCTACATACTTTGCCTCTCCCCCTCCTTCCCTGCTCCTAAGCAATTTCTCTGAGATTACTTTGCTCCTTCCTGCTATTGCTCTTAGCACTTCTATGCCCAACCTTTATATTGGGGCTGTTCTGCCATCAGTCTACAAATTGATCAATTACCACCACTCATTATTAGTTTATTGTTCATATTTGTTTGCACTATTGTTAATTGTGTATTTCTTGATTGTTTTGCAGTTATCTTTTGAAATGTATTCACTCTGTACCCTTCCCCTGGTACACCTGAAATGAGCCTTCGCTCATTCACCTTCCCTTGTTACTTGTTAGTAAATAAATACATAAAACCCACTTACTATTGTCCTCTTTCAATTTGCTTCATCTCTTGACACAAAATAGATAAAACTCAAAATTTAAATACAGTATTTTTTAAGACTTGCTCCAGCCTCCCTTGAAACAGGTTGGGGCCTCCCCAAGGAGGCTGGCCTCACCATTTGAGAACCGCTGATCTAGACCAAGTAGACTGGTCCTTCATCCCAGTGGCCACATCTATTGACGTTGAGCTCGAAGTTTTCAAGGCCAAATTTATTAAAGTCTGGGACAAACATGCCCCCCTGTGCAGAAAAAGATTCAGAGGCACCCACCTTCCCTGGATCACCACTGATATCATCAGTAAATGTCACTTCAGGGACCACGCATGGAAAGCCCACAAGAAACTGGGCACCCAGGCATCCTTCCAAACCTACAGAGCCCTCTGTAACTCCTGCACAAACCTCATCCGCCAGGCAAAAAATAATTATTTTCTATCGGCTTTTAGCGCAAACATAAACCACCCGACAAACTTCTGAAAATCGTTCAAATCCCTGTTCTCCCCCCCACCCAACACCCACCCCCAGCACTATCAGTTCAGGGCACCTACATCACCGATACTCTGCGGTACCTGAGACCTTCAATATCTACTCTCCAGCTGCACTGACTCGCTTCTATTGACCCTCCAGCCCATCCCCTCCGGACCTCCCCCCACCAACCTAGTGCACTCCCACCAGCCCTACAGTTTTCCTTCCACCCTGTATCCCAAGCTGAAGTCCTCAAATCCCTACATTTCCTGAACCCCAACAAAGGCAAATGCCCTACGTCCCTGGATGCCAAGATGTTATACTTGTCCGCTCCAGCCATAGCTGCCCCTCTAGCCGCACTTTTCAACCTCTCCTTCACGATGGGCAAATTACCCTCTGAATGGAAAAGGGCTACCGTCATACTCCTACCTAAAGGGGATGACCCCTCCTCCCCAGGCAACTATCGCCCCATCTCCCTACTCCCGATTCTGGCAAAAATACAGGAACGTCTTGTCCTTGCCCAACTCTCTCCCCATCTGGGTGCTTCTTCCTTCTTCACTCCTTTCCAATCAGGCTTTCATAAATCTCACTCAACCATCACCTCCCTGCTACGAGTCACTGGCGACATACTCACCGGTATGGACAAAGGCCACATCACCTCTGCCATCTTTATAGATTTAGCCAAGGCTTTCAACACCATCTCCCACACTCTGCTCCACTCCAAACTAACTGAAGCCAGGTTCTCCAAACCAGCCACCACATGTTTTCCACGACTACCTGGTGGGCAGACACCAGGCTGTAAAAGTCGCCTCACACATCTCTAACCCCCTGCCAGTTACCACTGGTGTCCCCCAAGGTTCAGTCCTGGGCCCACTGCTCTTCTCCATATTCCTAAATGACCTCCCATCAGCATGTCACCACTCTTCCATTCAAATGTATGCAGACGACACAGTACTGTATGCCTCAGGCCCTTCCACAAGCATAGTGGCAAATCTCCTACAGAAAGATTTCAACGCCATCCAGAACTGGTTCCGGTCAAACCAGCTATTCCTAAACCCTAAAAAAACTATGTCACTAACCTTCGGCTCACAGCAAAGACTCTCCCGCCAAGCACCCTGCCCCCCTTTCAAAACCCTGGACGGGTCCCTTCTGGAACAATGCACCAGCTTCAGATACGTAGACATCTGGCTTGACCCGCACCTGGATTTCGCCACTCATATTGACTCCATACACAAGAAACTTCTCCCTAAACTCGGCACCCTATACAGGAACAAAAGCTGCCTCCCTTCTCCTACTAGGAACGCTATTGTCCAAAAGATGATACTCCCAGTACTCGACTTCGGTGATATATTATATACTATCGCTCCCTCCTCCGCCTTGGCCAGCCTTGGCACCCTTTTCCACTCTTTTTGTCAATTTATCCTTGCCTGTCCACAAACAACCCACCATTGCACCTTATATAGCTCCCTAGCCCTGCCGTCCCTCAAAGACCGTAGATTAAACCATAGTGCTAGGTTCACAGCCAAATATTGGTCCCATTCCCTTCACCCCTACCTGGCTTCTACCCTCTCCCAACAACCCCCCATCCGCTTACTCCCTCAGACGCGCTGACCCCAGGCTCCTCCACGTCCCCTTTATGTCCACAACCAAAGGTCAGGCCGCTTTCAATTACCATATTCCACAGTTATGGAACGCCAAGCCAGCTGATATAAGACACTCACCCAACCCCAGCCATTGCAACTGCCTACTCAGCACACACTTCTCCTCCAGCTGCTCTTGCTATAGCTAATGCCAAATTATGTATTAAAATTGTGTATCTGAGTTCAGATGTAGCCACCTAAAATGTATCATGTATTCAATCTTCCTACTGTCTGTATCTATCTGCTGATTGTCTGTATGGCGGATGGCCATTCACTGTTTGTATCAACTCTGTAACTAGTGTTTTGTACTATTGTCTTGGGTCTTAACCCCCAGGTCGCATCTGGAATCGAGCAGCACTGCTCAGTATGCCTTCCTGGTTAAATGCGTAAATAAATAAATAAATATTTTCATGATTATTAAAACCTATACATAAGCAGTAAGATATGAGGGGATGTGCCTTAGACATTTCTAATGCACAGCCAGGGATGTAATGAAGCATGATGCCACATGTTGAGTGCCTTTAGCCACTGGCCATGTGCTAGAAATGTCTAATGCCCACCACTGGAGTGTCTTATTATGCTTATGAAATGGGGCTGTGTATTTTACATGCATGTAAAAATTAAAATCAATTGATTTAGATACTGAAATAATAAGACCTTTAATATATTTTGATGTAAAAGAGTCCCCCCCACCTGTGTAATTATTTGTTTGTCCCGAATATGTTTGTCCTACTGTAACCACCATAGCTCTGGTTGGTTGCCATGGTTTCCTATAATCCCCCCCCCAACACACACATACCATATGGAGGATTCTCTGGTTCTGTATGAATCAAAGATTTTTGCTCCATGAACAGGAACTTAAACAGGAACATTGGATGGGACCAGTTTCAATGAATTATGGTAATCCCTCCTATATGTAATCACTGTTTAAGCAAGGTTGCTGTTTAATAGCCCCACCCCCGATGAAGGAAAAGTGGGTACTGATACATAGGGGAATCTTCTTCAATTTGTGTTCTTTATGCAGGCTATAACCTCACTATGGGCCTTTTGCATGACCCCGAAGAGTGACTACGTACTGCGTATCTTGGGCGTGTAGCCACTCCACACCCATTATGACCCACGTGTAGGATGCACAAATTGGGGAACACAGACCCAATGCACCCGATCCCCTGGGCGTGGACTGCAACAAGCCCGGGGTGGGTGGGTGGGGCATGCACAGCACTATCGCCATGCACTAAGGTGCGAGTGCTGGCCGCAGGGTGCAGAGGGGTGCAGGGTACACCAGGGAGAACCCTGCTGTAAGCGCTGTATGCACCACATGCACACATCCAATCACCCAATCACCATCCGGATGGGGCAGACAGCCCACAGTACCACCAGGACTACTGCAGTCAGACCCCCCCCCATTGCCACCCGGCACCATCTGCCCCAGCACACATTGGTGCATGGCCCCTACTGGGTGCCCGTCCCACACACCCAACACACACAATGCAGGGGCACCGGCCCAAGGATGCTGCCCCCCTGACCAGCACTGCCAGCCCACACCCGCCACTGGTCCCGCCAGGCATATGGTGGGGTATTGCACCCCCCCGGCACTGCCAACACACCTCCCCACCTCGTCTCTGCGCCCATCTCTGGTGCTGCATCATGGGAGGGCCAGTGGCTTCACCCTCCTCTCACCTCCACAGCTGCTGGCCAATGGTCATCTGTGAGGCGCGCTGCCAACGCACACTCTGCCGCATAGGGGATCCACTCAGTGACCCTGTCCGGGCATTAGACTGGACACCCAGCTGAGTCCACAACTTTGCTCCTGGCCGTCCTGCAGCATACTGTGTGCTGGGTAGGGTGGGGCTGCGGACAGGTGGCTGGCGGTCATGAATGCCACTGGTGAACACCCGTCCGCAGGTGCGGAGCTCTGCGGCCAGGATATGTGTCTCTGGTGCGTAATTCCCACCCACTGGTGCATAGAAACCATTATTTGCACTGTCTGCACTTTTGAGAAACTTGTAAAGTAAATTTTGAAATGCAGTTTGAGTGTGCAGAGCTTTTTGCTTGCTCTGGTTTGCTGTTTTGTGGCAACAGACCTTCCTCTGACCTCGACTGCGTGTTACTTTTCCCTAGATGCAATTTTTGGATCTTGAATTTTAGGCTCTTAAAGGCAGAGGATTTTAAGACTGGGGAGTAGTGTATACAGAAAACCCAAAGTTAATTACAGTATACACCATGCCAAAAGTGCATATCATCCCGAGTTCATTACAAGGATTCCCTATAAACAGTTCCTCAGACTCAAGAGAAACTGTTCTGATAAGGGGGATCTCAAGATACAGGTGCAGGATCTTCATACATGTGTTCTGTAAAGAAGATATGTTCCAAACATTTTGAACCAGGAAATAAAAAAAAAAAAGGTTCTGCCAGCCCAGTGGCATGGAGGGCTGAGGCATTTATTGACCCGTGTTTGAGAATGAGCATGGCTTGCCAGGGGCAGGCAGGGTGGGAAAGGATTGAGCATCCCAGGGACTGCTCTCCTCTCCCTAGGAGGGGTGGCCAGCTGCCTTGGCCCTTGAGTGCCACCAGGAGGAGGCCTGATGGTGGTGCAGGCATGAGCGACTCATAGTGAGTGGCCATGATCTCACAGAGAGTGTGCACCTCCATGTGCATGTCCTAACGTGCTGTCATGGCAGGGGAAAAAGGGAAAAGAAATGGTTGGTGTGGGCTAAAGGAAGTGCTGCCCACCTGCCTCTACCCTGTGCCATCGACCGGTCACCCTTCCCCATCTAGATGTGTGTAATCTGGTGGGGGGAGGCTGCCCCCCCCTTCCTGGCCCTGCCATGAGGGGAAATCCATGGGGGATCTTGGACATGGTGATCTGGTGCAGTGGGTGTTGGGCGAGAGAAGGTGGAAATATAGCAGAGAACCCGCCCACACTGACCACGGGGGAGAAAAACTTGTATGAAAAAAGAAATGGATTCCCACAATAGGAATTCCCTTTTGATGCAATATTCCAGGTAGGAATCAAATCAGGCTGCTCTTACTTTGGTTTTTCAAATGCAGTGGACTGGCACCCAAAATTTAACACTTATTGTAACTGGAAGCAGTAGGCATAATTTGTCCCACTACAGTGCATAGATACATAGACACTGGTGGCAGCAAAAGGTTATTGGCTCATCCAGTCTGTCAACCCTACCTAACTGTTCTGTCTTGCCCTTGTGGCAATCCACCCCTTTTTACTGCCCCCCCCTTTTTCTAACAAAACCCACCTGCCTGCTCCATCCCCATGTGAAGCTGCTGATTTACTTGTCCTATAAAACTTCTTCTGGTAGCTTATTCCTTGTATCCACCATGCTTTCTGTGAAGTGCTTCCAGACACCCTTTTGAATCTCCCACCTGTCAGCTTTAATGAATTCCCTCTTGTCTCTGTTTTTGAACTAAAGGAGAATAATTCCATGGGTCTACTGTATTTATCCTGGGCAGGTGTGTATGTCTCAGTCATGTCACCCCTTTCCCTGCTTTTCTCCAGGGTGTACATGTTTAAGTCCTGCAGCCTCTCCTTGTTTGTCAAATCCCCAATATTCCAGACCTCCCTCGCCAGAATTTCTCTCAGTTGTTTTATTTTTATTTTATTTTGCAATTAGTAGTCAGTTATGCTGAATTGTTTCTGCAGTTTAATACATTAATCCACAATTCATACATTCATTCTGCAGTTTAGTGAATAACTGAACTGGGGAATGAATGTATGACTTGTGAATTAAAGGGACACTGTCAACCCCTTTAGGCCTCAAACTCTCTAGTTTAAACAAGCATTTGTCAATGCCGAACGTTGCTTGCTTGTTAAACAATTTGATGTTTTTCTAGACAGAGGAGCCAAGAATCAAGAGTAATTTTTGAGACTTGGGAGTAGAGCTTGAGGATAGGGTGGCTGGGTTAAAGACACTGCTACAGTCAGTCAGTGAGAGTAAATCTACCTCCACTGGGTCTGGCCCTGTTGGGTCTCTGCTGGTTCTTCTCCTCTGGTGGATCGCTCGATGGGCTGGCAGGTTGCAGGCAGCCTAGGTTGGCAACAGTGGGGCACTGGCTGGCTCAGGCTTGGCTGTTCTACTGGACATAGATTGCAACCAGACTGACTACCACTCCTCAACACCAGGCAGGCAATAAAGTCCTCCTCTCTCTCCAGGTGACTGGCACTCCTGGACTGGGCTGGGTCTGCCTCACTGCTGCTTGGCCTGGATGTCCATCCTCCTCTGCTGCTGGCCTGGTTCTTCTTGTGGCACTACATCCCATCTCCTTCTCCTTCCTTGATTCTTGGCCTGCTCGGTGGCCCGGGCTGTGGGTGGCGTGGCACAGATAGGTGGATTGGGGCAGGCAGTGCCACAGTAGCTCTCAACTAATGAACATTTGGGATGGGCCTCAGTGCAGGCTGTGGACTGTGAGGCAACATGACTTTCTACACTCACTGGCGTCTGGCCCTGGATGAATGAAGGAAGGAAGGGCTGCAGAGTGGCAGGTGGGTCAAACTGGTGGAGTGGACTGCCGACTTGATTACTGGCACTTACTCTCAGTCTCAGAGCAACAGTGCCAGTGGGTGCTCTGCTGGGTGCTTGTTTTCCCCATCTGCCCGGTAGCCCTCTACTTTATGCAAATTAAAGGACCAAAGCCCTCTCTGATTAGAGTGGCTTTGGCCCTTTGAAGTGCATGACCATTTAGCCCACCCAGCAGAGAGTTGCCTCAGCACCACACTGAGTGGTCATCGGTGTAGACTGCTGAGCCCATTCCGAGCCCCTAGTTTTGTGTATTGCAACGGGCTCAGCAGTGACACACACCCTGAAATCCCCTATTGCCACAATACATTGGCTTGTGCATGCTTACAACCAATGTAAACAAGCATTTGTCAATGCCGAATGTTTGCTTGCTGGCATTGGCACTGGTAGTGTAGAAGTTACAGAGCTGCGTAATAGGAATGGCAGTGAAGTATTGAACTGAAGCCAACCCCACCACCACCCTGCAGAGAGTGACAGGCATTGGGGTGTGCCTTTGGGTCGTCAGGCATAACAGCCACACCATTTCACCACACCCCACCCTACAGACACTGACAAGTGTCACGGTGTTCCTTAGGGTCTTTGGCCTTATCGCACTCCCATTCCATTACGGAAATACGGTGAGATGGGTGCGTATATAGGAGAATGGGGTGAACTTTGGGGCCAAAGAGTCCAAGGCATATCTCGATGCCTCTCACTGGCTGCAGGGTGTGGAATGGTATGAGCATTACAGGCAAGAATCCCAAGTCACACCCCTGATGCCTGTCATTCTCTACAGGGTTGGGCATTATGGTTGGAAACCCTAATACCTCAGGCATTCGTCGGTATTTTCGCTCCAAATTTTCAACATGGTTTTTTTGTGACCCCACCTCATGAACAGTGGCAATATCAGTTTGTTAGCTGAAAGCTGCTTATGCACAGAGACTACGGCATTTAGCACCACAGGTGCAAAAACATTCCAAACAGGATGTAAAAAATGACAGCTGTACTGTTCATGGGGAGGTGTAAAAAATGGCAATGTTGCAAATCTGCAGTAAAAATATTAAAAAAACTGGTGAAGTCACGAGCGTACATAGAAACTGCAACGCACACCCGTAATATAATCAGGTTGGGGATTTCTTACAGCAGACTGTCAACTCAGGCATTTTGGTGCCTCCGATCATGAACAGTGTCACTGTGATTTTCTTTATCTGTCCCGAACAATGATTTCCCACAGCGACCACGCATCTCTGCGCTGAAAGTGTGAAAACACACTTTGGCCATGTTGTGAAAAATGACAGCTGTACTGTTCATAAGGAAGTGTGGAAAAATGCCACCGGTGAAAATCTGGACAGAAAATATTACAAAGTCATGAACTTACGAGGGTACATGGAAACTGCGCAATTCTCACTCATAACACAGTCATTTTATGGACTTTTGTCACCAAATTTTCAACATAGCCATTTTAAGACCTCTGCTCATGAACAGTGTAACTGTGATTTTCGTAATCTGTCCCAAACATTGCTTTAGCACACCAACAGCACCACTGTACGCTACATGTGCGAAAACACAATTTGGGCGACATATGAAAAATGGCAGCTGTACTCTTCATAAGGAAGTGTAATAAAATGGCAATGTTGAAAATCTGGAGTGACAATATTAAATTCGCAAACTTACGAGCATGCATGGGAACTGCGCAACACAAGCTTGTAAAACAGTCATTTATAGGAATTTTTTCACCAAATTTTCAACATAGCCATTTTAAGACCTCTGCTCATGAACAGTATCACTGTGATTTTCTTAATGTGTCCCATACATTGATTTCGCACATCGACTGCGCCATTGTGTGCCACATGGGTAGAAACACATTTTGGGAAAGATATGAAAAATGACAGCTGTACTGCTCATAAGGAGGTGTGGTAAAATGGCAATGTTGAAAATCTGGAGTGAAAATATTGAAAATTCGCGAACTTATGAGCATGCATAGGAACCATATAACACACGCTCGTAAAGCAGTCATTTTTAGGACTTTTTTCACCAAATTTTCAACATAGCCATTTTAAGACCTCTGCTCATGAACAGCATCACTGTGATTTTCTTAATTTGTCCCGAACATTGATTTCGCACACTGACTGCGCCATTGTGTGCTACATGGGCAAAAACACATTTTGGGTGAGATGTGAAAAATGACAGCTATACTAGTCATAAGAAGGTAAGGTAAAATGGCAATGTTGGAAATATGGAGTGAAAATATTGAAAATTCGTGAACTTACAAGTGTGTGTAGGAACTGCGCAACACACGCTTGTAAAACAGTCATTTTTTGGAATGTTTCCACCAAATTTTCAAAATAGGCTTCTTGAGAGCCCACCTTATGAACACTGGCAGTGTCATTTTGTTAATCAGTCCTGAAAGGTGATTTTGCGCAGTGACTGCAAAATCACCCTTCGGGCCCGAATAACGCCATGACAGTGACAGCATTCATGAGAAGGGGTCCCAAAAACCCCATGTTGAAAATTTGGTGCAAAAATTCCAAAAAATGCCTGAGATATGCAACAAAGTTGGAAAAACCCTATCTATCCCATTATACAGCTTACCGGCATTTCCTCAGTTCGCGGTCGGCTTTGAAGAGTGCAGACGTGTTCCCCGTCCACCGGAGATCATCACGTCCAGACTCGGAGGCATGGGGTGGGGTGTGGGGAGGCAGGGTGTGCAGTGGGTGGTGCGGGTTGTGGGGGCAGGGAGACTGTGTGGGACCGTTTTTTTCTTTACAGGTTGTTTTTTTTAAATGACAATTTGGGACGTTTGCCACTCTGGGTTGGGCTCCCAGCATGGCACAAGGATGGCTGGTTGGGGGGGCGTTGAGCTGATGGGGGATTGGGCACCCCCGTCGGCCATAGCATCTATTGCCATGCTGGGGTGGGCTCCCAGTGTGGCACCCTGTAATCTGGGGGGGAGGACAGTGGAGCCGACGGGGGATTGGGCACCCCCATCGGCTATACCATGAGTTGCCATGCTGGGGTGGGCACCCAGCGTGGCATGTGGAAGACTTTGGGGGGGAGCGCAGCACAGCCGATGGGGGATTGGGGACTCCCATCGGCTATACAGTGTGTGTGTGTGGGGGCAGCATGCAGTATGCGTGCATGTGTTTGTGTATGTGTATGTGTGTGTGTGTGCAGGGGGAGCTGCGCATGAGCAGGCGATATCTGATCGCTGCTCACTGGCGTAGCTCCCCCTTTCAACTGTACTCCTGCATTTTGGAGCTGTGTGGGCAGCTCCAGCGCTGCATGGAGGACTGGGCGCGCCTGCCAACACACTGACTGAATTGGAAGAGGGGGTGACACACCTCCGAAAACTCGGATGATGGCACTATGTTTCTTGCACATGCGTGCAAGCAAACATAAAAAGAACATTTCTGTCTCAGTGAGCCTTTCTCTCTCTCTCTACCTGGTTATCAAAATCCAATAATTAAAACCATGTTCTCTATTTTGCAAGAAATCAATACATTCAATTCAGACAGTGTCCAGTTTTCAAACATGCAAGGGCCAATTCAGGCTCAGTTTTAAATTATGCAAAAATGCTGTAAGATGCATTACATCAAGTATGTGCCTACAATAGCTTTTGCTGTCCAAGCAATGAAGCCAGTAAGATGCAGAAGTCCTACAGGTGGCATAAAAACTGGCAGACTCTTTTTTTAGAAAGTTGCCGAGTATAGATTGTGACTAAATGTACATGCACTGTAAAAAAATAACATCAAACACCTTTAACTGCCTTCAAACCCCTTCAACCTGCTAATTAATATGCACCTCATGGAACTCAGCTCTGCACTTCTGGATTACTGTGACTATTTCCAAAGATGAACTCCAGAAGCTTGATTTAACCAGCATTTACATATATATAAATACTGAGGTTCTGCCTAAAGTGGGTTTAGATAATACACCCTTTCTCTTACACAACTGAAACAGCAAAATGACTCCCAGAAACAAGTCATATTTTGAAGCCAGCATTTAAATGTTATGAGTAAATCTAAAAACACTGGCTCACTCCAGTGTTATTTTTACCACCTTGCATGCAAACGCTACAAATTCAAAACATCTGAAAATAGAAAGAAGTTCCTCACTTTTGGCTACATCAGAACTCTTCAGACTTTCTAACTCACTTCATCAAACAAGCATTTGTCAATGCTGAATGTTTCCTTGCATGGTATATGTAGTGAGGTGTAATGTGTTAGAGGAGGATGGGTAAAGGAGGGTGCAGGGCAAACAGCACACAGCAGGAAGGAGCGGGAAGGTGTAATTGGATGCTGAGACCATGAATGGAGGGTGTGGGATGGACAGCATGCAGTGGGAGGGAGTGGGGAGGTTTAACTTGATGCCAGGATGGGGAATGGAGGGTGCAGGGCGGACAACATGCAGAGGGAGGAAGTGGGAGGGTTTAATTGGATGCTGGGATCAAGGGTGTAGGGTGGACAGCACACAGATGGAGGGAGCAGGAGGGTTTAATTGGATGCTGGGACAGGGAATGGATTGTGCGGGGAAGGACAGCACAAAGTTACACGCATGTGTAGGAAAATGTCAATGAACCTGTGTAACATGGCCATTTTTGGAATTTTTCCACCAAATTTTCAACATGGGCTTTTTGGTACTCCACCTCATGAACACTGACACTGTTGTTTCCTTAATCAGTCCTGAAAGGTGATTTTGCAGAGTGACTGCACAATTCTGCACCAGAGGTATGAAAACACATTTTGGGCGGGATGTGAAAAATGACAACTGTACTGTTCATGACGTGGTGTCATAAGAGTGTATGTTGAAAATTCAGAATGAAAATATTAAAGATTGGCAAAGTTATGTGACTGCATAGACACTGCGCAAGACACTCTTGTACCATGGCCATGTTTAGGTATTTTTGCACCAAATGTTTAACATGGTACTGGCACTGTCATTTCATTACTGGGTCCTGAAAGGTAATTTTGTGCAGCAGCTGCGTCATTCTGTGCCACTGCTGCATAAACATGTTTCAGGCAGAATGTGAGAAATGACAGCTGTACTGTTCATGAGGTGGTGTGAAAAAATTGCTATATTGAAGATTTGGAGTGAAAATATTAACAATTGCTAAAGTTACACATGTGCATAGCAAATTTTCAATGATCACACATAACTCGGGCGTTTTTGTTTTTGCACCAATTTTCAGCATGGGCTTTTTGGGACCACACCTCATGAACACTGGCACTGTTGTTTCGATAACCATTCCTGAAAGATGATTCCGCATAGTGACCATGAAATCACCTTTTGGGACTGCTTAATGAGATGACAGTGACAGTGTTCATGAGGTGGGGTCCAAAAAGGGCTATGTTGAAGATTTTGTGTAAAAATTAAAAAAAATGTCTAAAATATCAACATAAGTTCAAAACGCCTTTGACAGTCATCATACGTCGCTAACCTTGATTCTTCAGTTGTGTTTTGGCTTTGAAAAGTGCAGATGTGTCCCACTCCACAGAAGATGACACCCACTGACCTCCGGAGGTAAGTATGGGGTAAGGGGGGGTGCCGGGAGGTGGGTACGCAGACGGAGGGTCGGGATGGGAGAGGGGGATGGGGAGACAACAAGGGACTGTTTTCTTTTTTTTCAGGTAAAACAAAAAGACATTGAGGGACCATTTTCTTTTTTATTATAGGTACATTTGTAAATGATTTTTGGGGACACTGGGAGTGGGCTCCCCAGTGTCCCAGACTATTGGGGGTATAGATATAGGGACACTAGAAGTGGGCTCCCAGTGTCCCAGTCTATTACGGGGGTTACAGATATGAGGATACTGGGAGTGGGCTCCCCAGTGTCCCAAACTATTGGGGGGTACAGATATGGGGACAATGGGAGTGGGCTCCTCAGTGTCCTGGACTATTGTGGGGGGTACAGATATGGGGACACTGGAAGTGGGCTTCCCAGTGTCCCAGATGGCAAATGGGTGGAATGAAATAACTGGAACACTGGGAGTGGGGGGGTTGTATTGCCAACACAGTGATTGGGTACCCCGATGTCGGCTTTAAGAGAAAGCTACACCATGGCTAACATTGAAGTGGGGGGGCACAGGAACAAGGACTGGGAGAGTAAGCTGCACCATGGTTAATATTGAAGCCTTTTGGGTGGGGGGTCAGAGGAATGATGACCGGGAGAGAAATCCACACTGTGACTACTGTTGAGGCCTTGGGGGGGCAGAGGAGCAAAGACATCATTATGGGGGCATACTTCCATCACCTCCACCACCTCCAGCTCATCCCCAACTGCCATGCATGTACCATAGCCATCCAGCGTGTCCTCTGGAATCAAGGTCGAGCATGAGTTGTTGAATGGCAGCTGCATGTGAGAGCACTCGCCTGTCTCTTTGGGCCTCCCAGCTGCTGTGGTCATTGTCTTCCCTGCTCCACCACAGTATAAATTCAGCTAAAGGACAGTGTTGGCTGTATTGTGTCGGAATCCCAGGATTGCTTGGCTCTGCTGATGTGGGCGTCATGTAAATCAAATGACCAAAGCTCTCTCTCATTGGAGCAGCTTCAGACCTTTGAAGTGCATGACCATTCAGCCTACCTAGCAGAGGACTGTGTCAAGACCACACCGAGTGGTCACTGTTGCTGACTGCCGAGCACATTGCAAGCCCCTGATTTTGTGTACTATAATGGGCTCGGCAGCAACACCCCCCCAAAATCCCGTATTGCAACAATATGTTGGTTTGCGCAGGCGTCCAACTAACATAAAAATGTATTTTAAGATTGTTTGCATTCTGTAGAATATGCTGATGTGGCTGGAAGGTGGATTCTTATTCCTTTTTTCTTTGTAAAAGTGTAAAACAGACTGCCCACCATTCTGGTGTGTTACCACACAAAAATGTTTTTCTTTACATTTCTTAATCAATTCCCACTGTATCTTTCCTGGACTTGGGAACACCCCAACACAGTCTAGCCACTCAAGATGCAGTGGGAGCAGAGAAGTCTATTGCATCAATAGTGGCTGCACTACTTGGGGGTATTCCTAATGTTCAGATAGTGAGCAATAAAAGCAGATCAAGGATTTGGAACAAAACAAGGTTGGGTATAATTATATAATTGCCATGCATTTCAGCTCTGCTAAGAAATGAGGCAGATTACCCCCCCCAACAACATTAATGAGTTTTAGAGCGAGTAAGTAATCATAAAATGTGAGTTTTCAGCTTTAAATAGTGTAATGCAAAAAGGGTTGACAGTGTCCCTTTAATGTATTAAAGAGGAGTGAAATAATAAAAAAATCTACAGTAAACTCAAACGTCCTGTCCCTCAAGACACCAAACTGTAGAGTTAAAATAATTTATTTTTACTCGCAACACACCAGTTCACCACCAAGCTGGACATATCAGCCATGCTATCACACGCCGAGCCTGCACAAATACACCTGATGGTATTTTGTGCCCTAACACAGCACTTTGTCAAGTGTAATTAATTTGCAAAAAAGGTACTCTTCTTTTAGGTGCAAGATGATGATGTGACATTCATCACATGGTTATATAAATATCCCTGCTGACCTGTGCCACAAAATTATAACATTTAATTGGTTTAGAGTTACTGTGTCTCATACAAGGCAATGCTATCTATGTTGTGTGTGTGTGTGTGTGTGTGTTTTGGGGGATGGGAGGAGGATCACATTAAATATTACTAGATATCTAAAAAAATGATGTCTAATCTTTAAAAATAACAACTTGAAGTACAGCAAATTAATTTCATACATATTGCATTAGTTTAAAGTTAAGTTCAAAAATATAACAACTCATACATAGAGACAGAAATTGCTTCATCGGAGAGGAAAAAACTAGGGTAAACTGAAACAGCAGGAAGACACAAATGGTAGTACTCTTCCCTGTAAACCAGAAATAAACATTAAATCAAATAAAACAATGACAAGCCATCAGGTGAACAAGGCAGAGTGCCACAGCACCAATACCCTGGCAATTTGAGTCTTAATCGTGACTCTTCATCAGAGGGCAGTGTCAATGCCATGTACCCGAATTTATTCACAAATAATTAATGACACAGTTGATAATACAACACTGTTTGAATTAGCAGATACAGTACAACAAATTAATATTAAACATTATTTAACTATATTATAAAGCCTACACCAAAGTGACTAAGTGCAAAGAACAATAAAAACAGCAGCAAGCAAAAAGTCTTCTTCATAAATGTTAGAATCGGAACTGCAAGTACCTGAAATTGATGAAAATGAAGAAAAACACAAAAGCATGAGTTCGATTAATATCAAAACGAAATTCCCAAAATAGTAATACAAAGCCTGTAAGATTCCTAATACAGTATTATCAATATAAAGCGAAAATATAACAGATTATCAATGTAACTCTCCAGTGGGCTTGTCTATATGAACTCATGGCTGCTTGTAATATCGTAAAATATCAGTGGCAGATCACAAATGGGTTGTAGTGTATAATAAAAAACAGAGGCATGGGAAAGGGAAAAAGCGGGGATGGGGTGGTAAATGCAGCTACTAGAGCCCAGCTGCTAATTGTATAGTGCATTGGGTTAGTGTCAGTGGCTCAGTAGGTAGCACACTCGCCTCTGAGGCCGGGAGATCAGAGGGCTGTGGGTTCAGTTCCCACATCTGGCACTTGGGTTAATATCCCAGTACTGACACTGTAGTGCAGCATGAGAGGGGTGCTGCACTTCTGAGGTGCCGTCTCTCGGATGAGACGTTAAACCGAGGTCCCATCTGCCTGGATTGGTGGTAGTTCAGGTGGATGTTAAAGATCCCATGGCACTTATTGAAAAGAGTAGGGGAATTTCCCCGGTGTCCTGGCCAAATTTCCCTCATTCACTAAAAATACCACCAACAGCTTAATCTGGTTCAAGGTCAGTTGGCATTCATCTGTATCCCCCTCCCCCGGGTCGTGCCTGAAAATAGGCAGGATTTGTCTAGTGCACTTACCCGGTCAACAAAAGCTAAAATAAAAAAAATAAATAAATAAAAAAACTTATTGCATGCAATTGAGGAATGTATTTGAAAGAACAACATAAAAATAGAGACTGGGCTACTAAGAAAATGAAGTGCATCAGATTATAGCACATTGAAAAGTCAATTTCATGTTGCATATGTGATGGGGGGTGTGTGTGGAAAAGAAAATAGTGGGAACCAGTAGAGCAACAGACAGGTTGCTATACATAAAGAACATCCAACTAAAATGTCAGTTTACATTAGTGTAGCGTAACAAACTTAAAAAAGTGATATATGTGGGAAACCTGAGAAATAGATTAGAGCTAGGCTGCTATATATTAAAAGCGCACCAGACAGCTAATAAATGGAGAGTCAAATACATGTGACATTAGAAATCATTATCAAGATGGCGGGGGGGGCAGGAGGCAGGGAACCAGCAAAGTAAGAGCACCAGGCTTGGGAAGTAGGGGTCCTGGGGTATAGGTTATTCAGGAAGGATAGGAATGGCAGAAAGTGGGGGGGGTTACTGTACATCAGGGAGGGCATTAAGGTGACAGTAGTGCAGGAGGAGCAAGGGGAAGCAGAAATATTATGGGTCACATTAGAGAAAAGGGCTGTGGCATCAGTATGATTGGGAGTGGTGCACAGACTTCCAATGCAGAGCGAGGAGGTGGACATGAAGATGTTGAGGGCGGTTCAGTGGATGGCATTGAAGGGGGAAATGCTGCTGGTGGGTGACCTTAACCTCCCATATATAGACTGGGATATCATAGCAGCTAGGTCGTCCAGGAGCAGGGAGATTTTCGAGCCCCTTCAAGAGGCCTTCCTGCAGCAGCTGGTCAGGGAGCATACTGGGGGGGTAATATACTTACCGTGGTCCTCAAAAATGTGGATAGTGTTGAGGGAGTGGGGGTGTCTGGCCAGCCTAGGAACAAGCAACCATAACACGGTGGGCTTTAGGGTTAGAGTGGGGTATGAAGCGAGTCAGACCATCACGAAGGTCCTGGACTTCAGGCGGGCAGATTTTCCCAGGATGAGGGAGATATTCCAAAACAAAATGGAGGGGAAGGAGGAGGAGATAGAGGGGGTTGAGGAACTATGGAATGAGATCAAGGGGGAGGCTACTAAAAGAGCACAGTTAAAACTTTTAGTATGCAGCTAAGATCCTGCACATGCGCACAAGAGGCATAAAGAAAGATCCCGCGCATGCGCAGGAGCATGCCGTTTGTGCACATGCGCGGGATCTTAGCTGCATACTAAAAGTTTTAACTGTGCTCTTTGCAATGCTCGTTTTCACGTTTTAAATAGCTGCCGCTTTTCCGTATATAACCTGGGACAGAAATAACTTGTTTTTGAGCTACCTTGTATAAAAGTCGCATTTCGGACTGCGTGGTTGCCTAACCCTCGCCTCCGATCTCGATAGCTCCGGACACAGCTGATTTTGATCGTCCCGGTGAAACAGTATTTCACCAAAACTGAAGATTAAGGTAATAAATAATACATTTTACATACATGGGGCATTATTCAGCACATGTGTGCTAGGTATGTGCCAGGAGGCACACTTTTCACAATGTGCACACAACGAAGGGCCACAGCTGACAGTGCCCCTTTAACAAGGATTTTGAGCAGGCTGATTTTTATACATAACAAAGGGTAACCATATACTATATTATACAGTATTAATCTATATGGATAGAAGGTACACAAGAGAATAAATACCCAAAACCAAAGTAGTATATCTAAATTTACAACCAATCAGAGACAGATTTAGGGAATATCAGGTTTATAAAAAAGGATGATGTCAATACTTTCATTTAATCCAAGTCTGGAGAAAGCCCATCAAGTAAAAATCCATTTTGTTTTGCATTGTAATAGCTGTTTTTTCTTATCTCCACCCGTTTCTAATTTTTAAACAGGGAGCTTCAGCCCCTTTGTCATCCCCCATGCCTGCCCCTGCTGGTGATACTATGCATTATATGGTGCTGCTGGTGTCTTTGATCAGCATGCTGGAGTCGTGCCCCCAAAGCATGCACCACGCCACCAGATGCCAAACAATTGATCACTGAACAGCAGAATAATTAAACTTCAGAATTCCACAGTTTATGTCTATTATTCCACAGTTCAGCCAAACAATTCCATGGAACAGAACAAAAATCCACCAAACACATTCAGAAGATTCTGATCCTGCCAATGGTGGAAGTTCAGACATTTTTACAAAATTTGCAAAATTTCATTAAAGTTGCATGAAAACAGAATTCACAACTTTTGTCCAACTCTAGTGCCAGCTAAACAAAGAGGTAGGGACTGAGTTAGGGACTCATTACAAAAAGAGTCCTGATGGATCTGTACACTCAGTACATTAAAGCCTGAGGGACACAATGAGATTCTGTATCTCACTTTGTTCCTTTAATTAGCAAAGCATTATCTTGTATTGCCTGCTTCAGCTATTGAACTCTTAGGCTGCAATATTCAGCTTCCTCAAACGGACAGATCTTCCCAGAGTGCTTCTGTGGTTGTTTCCCTAACTTAAGTTTAGGAGAAAATGAGGGAATAGTTCCTAACAAGGATGACACTTCTTTGCTACCTAACTTTCCCCTGGTAATAAATCAACCCCTTCCAAACAGTAAGCAATAAGGCATGACAGGACATTGTACTAGTTTTACCCCATGGTCAGGTGTGTAGTAAGGCATGAGGTGAAGCCATGTGCCTTTAGCCCCTGACCATGGGGTAAACTAGTACAACCAGTGGTCCTGGAGTGCCTTATTGCTCATATAAGATGGGCAAACCATGCTAAAATAACACACACACAGGTTTTTTAATTATTTAAAAAAATATAATGTATTGTGTGTATCACTACACATGAAAAAGTAGTTCCCAAACTTGTGAGGGGTGTGCAAAACAATGAACAGCTATAGCAATAACAGACATTTTTTTTCTGGTGAAAAATGTTGTTTTCCACCTTTGGACAGACCTCCCAGATCCTCCGCCCTCTATTTTGCTGCCTCCATATTAACAAAGAACAGTACTGTTTAATGCCCTGTTGTGGTCAGTGCTGCTACAGTCTCATTGGCAGATGAGGTGACAATGCTGGTACTTTTATGAAAGCTGCTGTTGAAGATGGAAACAAGCTGCCGGCTCAGTATTGCTGCTACACCACACCATGTATGGCATCCTGTTTCAGAAGACAGTGGGTACAGCAGTAGAAGTGATACTGAGATTTCTGATGTGGATACCTTGCCTATTTATTGGTCTTGCAGTATCCTTGCTTGTTTCTTTTATGTAACAGAAGCTGAGTGGACACATCACTGTGTGAGTCCAGTAGTGGGTGAGCTGGCTGATGGGCAGGAAGAAGAGGGAGAGCACTGGCTGAGGCGGTTATCATACGGGAGTTTTTCTAGGGGAGAACTGCAGTTCTCTTTCAGAAAGTAAACCCAAGTAAATGTTATACAGGGTGAACAGAGAGAAAATACTACAGACAGCCATAGGACTGAATTGAAAGGTATGTGGGGAGGAGGTGGGGGAACTGATACAGATGGTGATCTTTTGGTGAACTATGGGAGAAAAAAAAATGAAATTCCTCCAATATGGTGAGCACATTATATACCACGAATGGGGTAGTTGCATAACAACTGCTGTAAGACTAATCTTAATCAAATATCTGTCATGTGCCCCATTTTTATGTTGCTTTACTTGGGATATGTGGGGAAAAATAATGGATATTGTTTCTAACTTTCAAATTCTAAGTTGGCCCTTTAATATTGAATGGCATTGTATCCTGGTTGGCAGGGAATTGTTTTTAGCCATGGGTAGTGCTGTCTTAAGGAAATGGCTAGAAATAGGTCTTGAGCAATTAGGATGCAGGTATTTCCTTGCCTGTTTTAAATTAGGATTTAAACTACGGTACTTGGATTTAGTGTTATAGCCGTATATACGTATTTTTATGGCTGCAGTGGGCAGAGCCCTACAGACATCTTGCTACAAAAAGGGACTCAGCATTACTTCAAAGCATTCTTTCCCACTGAAGAACATGTTGGACTTGCAGCACAATCTCCTATGCCAGATAACTATGCCAGATAACAAAGTCCATTTCCAAAAAACAAGAAAGAAACAAAGTGTGTTTCCTTTGCAGTTGCAACTCTTCTGCTTCTTTGCCAGCATCACATATCAGTCATTAGTCCAGAATTTCTTTACATAATATCCCTGTTCTGAATATAGGCAGTAAGGGTTAACAGTGCTGTGCTCAATCAATCACTGCCATGTTGTTTCCTCCTAGGTTTCAAATTACATACACACACACACACACACACACACACACACACACATACACATATGCACATGCACACAGTCACACACACACACACACACATGCACACAGTCATACACACACACACACACACACACACACATGCACATGAACACAGTCGTACACACACACACACACACACACACACACACACACACACCACTGTGTTTTAGCCTTGCTTAACTACCATAGACTGACATAGTCCAACATTCCTTTACATTCAGACTGACATAGTTCAGCATTCTTTTATATTCCGGTTCTCTCTGCCTGTTCTCCTAGTGGTATTATAAAGAAATTAGATTTTTGTCATGTGATTGACATACACATTCCAACCTCTTTTTTCCTTTTCTATATATATTTTTTGCCCTTGCATCATAACCACAGTCTAAATATTTATTCAGGGATTGGATTCCCCACTCATGTCACTAATCTTATTCCTTTACCGAACTGTAATTTAATTACATCAACAATCAGGTATTCATAAGCAATTGCAATGGACTAGATAAGTTGGGCAGTGAATATAATTAATCATGTTTTACTTTTTCTTTTTACATTTATCACTCTGTCTGATCTCTACCACTACAGCTTGTAGTACTGTGTGTTAATTTGAACTGCAACCTCACAATCTCCTTACACTGGGAGGTTATGGAGGTCAGAGGGGGGCTGATATGCTCATGTGTTTTAGAAAAAAGAAACACTTGATAGAATTACCATTCTGAAATTTAGGTAACCACAATTATACTATACAGTTTGTAACTGTACTATTAGCCACAAAATGAGATATATACAAAAGTAGTGTGAGAAACAACTACAGTATATTGCACATGTCCATTCTGTGCCATGCATTTACACTTGTCCCATGACAAAATGCTCTATAATTGTTTAAAAACTGTTTTCTAAATCCATTTCAGTGAGCACCCACTGAAGAACATGTTGGACTTGCAGCACCGTCTCCTACACCAGATAACTATGCCAGATAACAAAGTCCCTTCCCAAAAAACAAGAAAAAACAATGGGTATTTCCTTTGCAGTTGTAACACCTGTCCTACTTTGCCAGAGACACATATTAGTCATTAGTCCAGAATTCCTTTACATAAAATCCCAGTTCTGTCTATAGGCAGTAAGGCAAATAGTGCTGTGCTCAAACAATCACTGCCATGTTGTTTCCTCCTAGGTTTTAAATTTCACACACACACACACCACTGTGTCTTAGTCTTGCTTTACTACCATGGACTGACATAGTCCAGCATTCCTTTACATTCAAAGTGACATAGCCCAGCATTCCTTTACATTCCAGTTCTGTCTGCCTGTCCTCCTAGTAGTATTTTAAAGAAATTCAATTTTTTTCATGTGGTTGATGTACACATTCCAACCTCTTTTTCCCCATTTCTATATATGTATATGTTTTGTCCTTGCATCATAACCTCAGTCTATATACTTATTCAGGGATTGGACTCTCCACTCATGTCACTAATCCTGTTTCTTTACCGAACTATAATTTAATTATATCAATAATCAAGAGCGTATAAGCAATAGCAATAGGCTAGATAAGTTGGTCAGTGAATATAATTAATCACATTTTACTTTTTCTTTTTACATTTATCACTCTCTCTGATCTCTACCACTACAGCTTAGTGTGTGTTAATTTGAGCTACGTAATTCACAGTTTCACATTCTCCTCACATTGGGAGGTCATAGAGGTCAGAGGTAGATTGATATGCTCATGTGTTTTATAAAAATTCACTTGATAGAATTACCATCTTGCAATTTAAGTAATGGCAATGATACTATACAGTTTATATCTGTACTGATATTAACCACAAAGTTAGAAATTTACAAAAGTAGTGCGAGAAGCAAATACAGTATATCACACGTTTCTGTTCTGGGCCATGAATTTACACTCGCCTCATGACAAAATGTTCTATAATTGTTTAAAAACTGTTTTCTAAATCCATTTTAGTGAACACTATGGGGCGAACTGACAGCATTGACAACCATTAACGAATATAGAGCACAAAAGGTTTCCTTCAGGAACTGTACTAACAGGTTCACTGTCCACACTTGTTAGTACCTTCTTTTTTAAACTATTTTTACAAAACCGCAGTATCAAATATATTAATAATTTGACTCCATTTCCCTGTAGCATTATTCCCCCACCCCAACCCCATTTTATTATGGCTGCAGTGGGTGGATCCCTGCAGACATCTCGCTTAAAAAGGGACTCAGCATTACTTCAAAGCATTCTTTCCCACCAAAGAACATGTTGGACTTGCAGCACAGTGCCTTACGCAAGATAACTACGCCAGATAACAAAGTCTTTTCCCAAAAACCAAGAAAAAACAGTATGTTTTCTTTGCAGTTGCAACACCTCTCTTACTTTGCCAGAATCATATATCAGTTATTTGTCCAGAGTTCTTTCACATAACATCCCAATTCTGTCTGCAGGTAATAAGGGTTAACAGTGCTGTGCTCAAACAATCACTGCCATGTTGTTTCCTCCTAGGTTTTAAATTTCACACACACACACACACACACACACACACACACACACACACACACACTACCATGGACTGACATAGCCCAGCATTCCCTTACATCCCAGTTCTATCAGTCTGTTCTCCTAGTGGTATTATAAAGAAATTAAATTTTTGTCATGTGATTGATGTACCCATTGAAACCTCTTTTTCCCTTTTCTATATATATTTTTTGCCCCTACATCATAACCACATTCTATATATTTATTCAGGGACTGGATTCCCCGCTCATGTCACTAATCTTATTTCTTTACCGAACTGTAATTTAATTACATCAACAGTCAAGTGCACATAAGCAATTGCAATGCACTAGATAAGTTGGGCAATGGATATAATTAATCATGTTTTACTTTTTCTTTTTACATTTATCACTCTGTCTGATCTCTACCAGTACAGCTTATGTTAATTTGAACTGCATAATTAACAACCTCACAGTCTCCTCACACTGGGAGGTTATGGAGGTCAGAGAGGGACTGACATACTCATGTGTTTTAGAAAAAAAATTCACTTGATAGAATTACTATCCTGCAGTTTAAGTAACCACAGTTATGCTATACAGTTTATATCTGTACTGATATTAATCACAAAATTAGATAATTGAAAAAAGTGCGAGAAACAACTACAGTATATCACACATTTCTTTTTTTTTAAATTTATAGTCTTTATTATTTTTCACAGATATGGACATAACACAGGTATCCAAGAGAACATAATTTCACACATTTCTGTTCTGGGCCATGAATTTACACTTGCCCCATGACAAAATGTTCTATAATTGTTTAAAAACTGTTTTCTAAATCCATTTTAGTGAATACCGAGGGGCAAGGTGACCGCACTGGCAACCACTAATGAATAAAGAGCACAAAAGGTTTCCTTCAAGAACTGCACTAACAGGGTCACTGTCCACACTTGTTAGTACCTTCTTTTCTACACTATTTTTACAAAATTGCAGTACCCAATATATTAACAGTTTGACTCCATGTCCCTGTTGCATTATCCCCCGCTCCCTTTTTGTACTGGGTTCTGTGGACCCTGTTAGTGCAGTTCGTAATGGAGATCTTTTGCACTCTTACTAGTTTACGATAGCTAATGCAGTCACTTTGCCCCTTAGTGAAGTTCATGGAATGGATTTAGAAAATATTTTAAAACGAATTATAGAACATTCCGTCAGGCGAGTGTACATGCATGGCATGGAATGGAAATGTGTGATCGAGTTGTTTCTTGCGCTACTTCGGCAAACATATCATTTGATGATTAATATTGGTACAGATATAAATAGTATAGTGTAACTGAGGTTGCTTAAATTCCAGGATGATAAGTCTATCAAGTGAGAAGTGTTTTTTTCTAAAACACGTGAGCTTACCAGTCCTCTGCTGACCTCCATGACCTCCCACTGTGAGGTTATGAATAATACAGCTCAAATTAACTCACAGCCTTACTAACTGTAGTGGTACAGAACATCGAGAACATGTAAAAAGAAACAGTAAAACATGATTAATTATATTTACTGCGTAACCTATCTTGTCCACTGCAATTGCTTATGTACTTGTAATTGTTAATGTCATTAAATTACAGTTCAGCAAAGAAATAACATTAATAGTTGACCCAGTAGTGTACAGGTCTGAGGCACTGGATGCCTTACCTCTTGTTACGGCAGTGACACTGGTTCAGGAATGAGCCTGGGGTGCTGAGGGTTGACCGGGGAAGGAAAGGAATGAACATCCACTGGACTGCTCTCCTTTCCCAGGGAGGGAGGACTGCCTCTGCTGCTGAATGACTGCCACCAGGTGGAGGTGTGGTGGTAATGTGGGTCTGAGGATGGCAGGGAAAGGGGGGACTGCAGGATTTTGCGGGCATGTGCATGCCTTCACGTATGCATGTCCAGCTTGTATGCCTCAGTTCAGAAATAGGGACAAAAAAAATGGAAAACTGAGAGCAGAAGCAGGCCCCGCGATGCTCGTACCATGTTTCTATTCTGAGGTGACCTCAGGTGCCGAACCAGTCTGGATTGTTGCACGGTGGGGGATGACCCTTCCTCCTGTACATATCTAAAAGAGGAAAAAAGAGGTTGGAATGTGCAAATCAATCACATGATGACAATCTCATCATTTTATAATACCACTAGTTTGTGAAGAGGGGATACTATATCGCAATGTTCACTATTACTTCCACATGTCTGTGTTTTCTGTTGTGAAGTTATGCAAAAAGTTTTTCTTTATTTTTCCCTAGATATTGAGTATATCCACCATTTGGATCAATTCTTCTGAAGATGCCTTGCATTTTGCTTGGTACCACATTGTATGGGGGCTATTTCTTTTTTAAATGAGACTACAGTATGCCTTTTTGCAGATGATACTAAAATCTGTGGTAGAGTGGGCACTCAAAAGGGGGTAGAGAGAATGAGCAGGGATGTGGGGAAACTCGATGAGTGATCTAAAGCATGGCAATTGAGTTCAGTGCCAAGAAATGCAAGATCATGCACATAGTGCATAGGAAGCCATGCTCTGATTATAAGGGGGGGTACTAACAGTCACTAAACAGGAAAGGGACCTTAGGGTTACTGTATCTGATGACCTCAAGGTGGTAGGGTAGTGTGACAAAGCACTAGGTAGAGTTAGTGGGACATTGGGGTGCATAGGGAGGGGTATATCCAGCAGGAGGAGGGAGATGGTGTTGCCATTGTATAGCTTGCTGGTGAGACCCCATCTAGAGTACTTTGTCCAGTTTCTGAGGCCTCGCCTCAGAAAGGAGATAGACAGGGTGTAGGCAGTCCAGAGGAGGGCAACTAAAATGGTTCTGGGATTGCATGAGAAGTCCTAAGAGGAGAGACTGAGGGATCCCAACATGTACACCTTGGGAGAGAGGAGAGTGAGAGGTGACATGATAGAGGCCTACAAGTACCTCACAGGGGTGGAGGGGGTACAGGAGGGAAGTCTTTCAAATGAGAAGAAGCACCAAACCAGGGTGCATATGATGAAGCTGTGTGTGTGTGTGTGGGGGGGGGGAGGTTAAGAGAGATGTGAGGAAATATTTCTTCACTGAAAGGGTGATAGACACCTGGAACAGACTATCAGCAGAAGTGGAGGCAAAAACAGTGGGAGTCTTCAAGCATATGGGAGATAGACATAGGGGTGTGATAGAAAACAGGCATGGAGGAGGGATGGTTTCCGGAGACCAGTAAGAGATTGTAGAGACATATTAGGCAGGGAACACCTGGGGTAGACTTGGTGGGCCAAACAGTCCTTTTCTGCTGACAAATTCTAGCTGGGTGTTATTCAGCACACAGTACATTGTCAGAAAAGGTAGAGTCTACAAAACTAATCAGCTTGCCTTTTTAGAGGAGTTAATCAGGAAGGTGCTGTGTGGATTTAGTCTATCTAGACTTCAGTAAGGCCTTCAATACTATAATAGAAACACAGAAACATAGGATGTTGATGGCAGTGGGACACCCAAAGGTCCATCAAGTCTTCCCAGAAGCTCCCAAGACCATTTCTGATCCCAGGACCTAGCCCCCCCCCCCACTATATGCCACCCTGACCCATCTCTTTGGTTTTTAATCCATTGTTCAACTTATCCCAGCCCAGTTTGAATGCTGTCACCGTCTTAGCCCCCAACAATTCAGCAGGCAGCCTATTCCAAGGCCCCACCAACCTTTCCAAGAAGTAATGTTTCCTGAGTTACTTTTGAAACCCCCCCCTCAAATTCCATTTGTGCCCCCTAGTATTGGAGCTGGGAACCCTGTTAAACAGCTCAGGATAGGGCACCCTGTTTATTCCTTTCAGGAATTTGAAGGTCTTTATCATATCCCTCCTCTCCCTCATAGACCACAGTGAGAACATGTTTAGCTCCTCCAAGCGCCCCTCATATGAAAGCTCTTGTAGGCCCTGGATCATTTTTGTCACCCTGCTCTGCATGGTCTCTAGTCTGTTTCTGTCCTTCTTTAGGTGTGGGCTCCAAAACTGGACACAGTACTCCAGGTGGGGCCTCACAAGGGACCTATACAGTGGCAGAATCACCTCCCTGTTTCTACTGTCAAACCCTCTCCCAATACATCCCAATATTTTGCTGGCCTTACTGTAAGCTGTGGTGCACTGCCTGGTCTGCTTGAGTATGTCACAGATGATGACACCTAGATCTCTCTACTCCTGAGAAGCACTGAGTCGGATCCCATTGAGCCAATATGCCGATTTATGGTTCTTTTTACCCAGGTGCATCATTTTAAACTTCTTGGCATCACATTTTAGCTGCCAGATGCTAGACCATTTTTCCAACCTCTGCAGATGTTTTTGAATGTTCATAACCTCTTCCTTGCTGTCCACCCTCCCACCTAGCTTGGTGTCATCTGCAAAGAAGGCAGTCTTTCCCTGTATACCAACCCCAATGTCGCTGATGAACATGTTAAACAGTACTGGACCCAAGACTGAGCCCTGCGGTACAGCACTAGTGACCTCCCCTCCTCTGATTTCTCCCTGTTGATGACTATTCTCTGCTTGCAGTCCTTTAATGGACACTGTCAACCTGTTTTTCATCATATTATTTCTAGTTAAAAACCTAAATTTTATGATTGCTTACTATCTCTAAAATTCATTGATGCTGCTGTTTGTTTTATCTGTCTCCTTGTTCAGTAGAACTGAAATGCATGGTAATGTATATTTATAAACAACCTTGTTTTGTTTACAATTCTGGATCTGTTTTTACTGCATGCTTCCTGAGCATTCGAAACACCCCCGAACAGTGCAGTCTCTCACGATGCAATAGCCTTCTAAACTCTTATTGCATCATGAGTGGCTAGATTGTGTTGTGGATGTTCCCAAGTCCAGAAAACATGAAGTGGGACCTGATCAAGGAATGTAAACAAACCTGTTCATGTGTGGTAACACCAGTATGGTGGGCAGTCTGTTTTTCATTTTTTTAAAGAAAAAAATAATCAGAATCAAATTACCAGCTACATCAGCAGTCTTTACAGAATGTTGGCAATCATAAAATGATTTTTTATACTAGGGACACTTTGAGACCCAAGGAGGTTGACAGTGTCCCTTTAAGCCAGTTACCTACCCACCTAACAAAGCATTTTGTGGTGTCTAGATCCTCCATCTTTTTCAGCATGCGGTTGTTCTGTACTGAGTCAAAGGTCTTACTGAAGTCCAAGTACAGGAGATCTACTGGATGTCTGCTGTCCAATTCCCTAAACACCCAGTCAAAAAATATAATCAGGTTCATCTGACATGATCTATTTGCCATGAGCCCATATTGCCTGTCATCCTGCAGACTATTTTTACCCAGGTATTCTACCAGATTCTGCTTAATCAAGTCTTCCATTAACTTTCCCACTACCGAAGTGAGGCTAACTAGTCTGTAGTTAGCAGCCTCCTCCCTGCTTCCACCCTTGTGTAGAGGTACCACATCAGCAGTTCTCCAGTCCTCAGGCATGGTGCCTGTCTGAAACGATAGGCTGAACAAATGCTCCAGTGGGTCCGTCAGCTACCCCGCCAGCTCCTTCAGCACTCTGGGATGGATCCTATCTGGCCTTGGTGATTCATGCTGCTTTATGCATTCCAGTACCTCTTTAACCCTGATAGCAGTGAAGGCTGCCATTTTCATAAATGAGACCCCCTTGTCAATTGCCTTAATACCACTGTAAGGCATTGGACCTACAGTATGTGTTCCTTGGTGAACACTGGACAGAAGAAGTTGTTCAAGACAGTGGCCTTCTGCCTGTCATCCTCCACTATCCTTTCCCCATCTCTTAGCTTGACTACCCCCCCACGTTCTTTCTTTTTTCCAGAATATACCAAAATAATTGTTTGTTACCCATTCTGACTCCTTCTGCTATTCAAAGTTCAGCAGCCGCTTTCGCCTGTTTCACCTTCCTCTTGGCTTCCCTGTTTTTCTGGACGTAATCTTCCTAGTCTTTGTCACTTGCGCTTCTTTTAAAGTCGAGAAAAGCCTTCCTTTTGGCCTTTAACACTGCATTGACTTGGTTCATGAACCATATTGGTCTTTAATGCCCGTTCCTTTTTGTTACTGTCCTTACACATGACTGTGTAGCCTCTAAGATAACTTGTTAAATCTGCCCCCAATTATTTTCTAATTCCAGTTGATTGTGGGTCCCTGCTAGGCTTTCCCTGACTAAATCTCCAATTTTTCTGAAGTTCACACTTCTAAAGTTTAAGACTTCTGCTCTGGATTGAGATTTTATAAACCCAATGGATAAATCAAACCAGACAGAATTGTGGTCACTGTTTGCGAGTGGTTCACCAACTCTTACAGCACTAACTAGCTCAGAGTTGGCGAGGACCACATCCAGGATGGTGTCCTGCCTATTTGGCTCACCTACTAGTTGTGTGAGAAGGCAATCCTATAAGCCTTCAACTACAGACTGACTGTTTTTTGATCTAGCCATTGGAATGCACCAATCAATATCTGGCAGGTTCAGGTCAACTACCATCACTGTATCTACTCTCCAAGTCACCCCTTTGATTTCTTGCAGGAGCATCTCATCCCTGTCCCCTACCTGGACCGGAGGCCTATATACTACCCTGATGTAGACCTTCTTCCCTGCTGGTGAGCTTAGCTGTACCCATAGTGATTCAGCTTCATCATTACTGATGACATTGATCAGTGTTGCCTCAAGCCCATCCCTAACATAAAGTGCACCCCCCCAGATCTATCTCATCTGGAGAGTTAGTAAACCTGAACTGAGAGATCCCAGTCATTATCGCAGGGGTCAATTTTTACATTGGTTTACTAGCCCAAGACCTAGTGCAAGCTGACCAGGGCTAGTGCAGCTAACTCTTTACTTTTCTGTCTTGACTAGGGAAGGTTTTCCATGGCTGTTAATGAAGTTTAAAATTCCCTACTTCAGCAGGCTCTAGTCCTCATGCTAATCTCTTAGTGTTCCAGATGGCCTGGTGAGATTAACAGCTCATTAAAATCTGCAATTATCTGGCAGTTCAAGAGGAGGATCCCAAGAAAGATTCAATGTGAGTCATTATCACTCCACTGTTAGGACTCTAAGCTAGTGTCCAGGCTGTGATCAAGGGTAGAGTGCGGTTAATTCACTAACTTTCAGTTTTCTGAATGTGTCTCTGTCTGACAATTTGTCCCACATTATTAAGACCAGTGCCCCTCATTTTCATACATTTTTAGTGTCTGTATCCAACATTTCAGTGACAAAATGCTAAGAGGTATACGGGTCTGCCCTGCAGGTGGTGGGTTTTATCCCAACTTCACCATAGCTGCTCTCTCTCCCCTCCAAATCTCTCAACTCTTTAATTTCCCTGGACACCACTGCAGAACAGACTCTGAAATGACCATTCATAGATCCATAGCTGCCATTACTGGCAAGTGTAAAAGTCCCCAGCTCTGCTAAATGGATTATGCCAACCAATGCCATCCATGCAGTCCCACCGTTATCCCAACCAGCATGTCCTTTCATCCTAAAAACAAAGCTTTGGAGCAGGCATGCTACAAACATAAACCTTAATAACATATATGATTTGAAAGGTTAAAATAGGCATTCCAGGGGTGCATACTGTAGATCATCCTATATAGAAACAGAGGTAGTATAGCATCATGCCTGCTTACTGTTTCCCCTGGCTGATGAAAGGGCAGTGTTTAGAAAAAAAATCTGCTATTGTTGGGGCAGAGCATGTTAAAATAATTACTTTTAAAAATGTCATAAAGTTTTCTGTTTTCCAAGCCACTTAGGTCTGTGCAGCCCCTTCCCCCCCAAAAATCTAGATGTGCCCCTGGCTCATTTGACCCTGCTCAAATACTTCCAGAATTGCAGGTCTCCAGCTGATCACAGGGTGGGAGTTTAGAATGTCTTTCTCTTCCTGATTATGTTACTGCCCTGTTGGTGGTGTTGAGAGTGCAGTGAGGTGCATGATGATGTCAGCGATTGTGTGTGCAGAGCTCAGACTGCTTGACTGAGCATTTGCTTTGGGGGCCATGGTACAAAACAATGTGGGGCACATTGTGCGTGGTGGCATTGCGGTCTTGTTAGGGCTGCAGTGGGCAGAGCCCTGCAGATCTCTTGCTATCAAAAAAGGACTCCACATTCCTTCTGACTGAACACCGTGTTGGAGTTGCACCACAGTCTCCTCTGCATCTGTGGAGCACTTCACTCACACTGCACTATTTTTTATTTTAAAAAAATCAGCGCTATCCTGATCATGACACTGGGGGACTGGGCACCCCCAGTGTCACTCTTATATTTCTGGGGATGGAGTGGGGTGGTGGGTGCTGAGAGGTAGAGTCGGGTGGGGGGCTATCTCTAATTATAAAGAAAAAACAAATGGCAGAATACAGCATACTCTGCCATGTCCAAGATGGCCACCGCACTCTATTGTGCATGTGCTAGTAGTTGTGCATGAGCAATACAGTGTGACTGCCATCTTAGACATTGTAGAGTATGCCCTGTTCTGCCATGATCACTGATGTTTTTTCCTTTAAAATTAGATATATTCCCCCACCCAACCCTCCTCTCAGCACCCACCACTCCACACCCTCAGAAATATAAGAGTGACACTGGGGTGCCCATTCACACAGTGTCCTGATCATGATTTATCCATTTTTTATATATTCCCCACCTGACCCCCTCTCAGTGGCACCCCATCCCAGAAACAGAAGAGTGACATTGGGGTGCCCAATCCTCAACTGTTGTGATCAGAAATCCTCGGTTCCTTTTTTAAAACCCTATAAAAGAAAACCATCCATTGATGTCTTTCTGGCTGTTAGATCCCCACCCAACCCTCCCATTCAGCACCCACCCCCTCACCCCTTACTTACAGATCAGGAGTCTAATGCCGTAATCCTCACTGGACCACAGAGATGTCTTCACTCTTCAAAGCCGGACCATGAACTGGAGAAATAGATACAGTATGTGGGTCAATGTATTTCAATGAGATTTTGAACTTAGTGGCATAGCATGGGCATTTTTGCATATTTTTGGCCCAAATTTTCAACATGCCTTCTTTGGGACCCTACCCCATGAACAATTGAATTGTCATTAGGCAGATCTGTCCCAAAAAGTGATTTCATGACCCCTGCGCAAAATCACCTTTCAGGCAGGAGTTGAAAATTTTCTCTGCCCTTGTTCATTAGGTGGGGTCATAAGAAGGCTATGTTGAAAATTTGGTATAAAAATATTGAAAAACAAAGTTATGAGCCTATGTTGAATTTTGTGAATACAGGCTCGTAACTTTGGTAATTTTCAATATTTTCCCCCAAATTTACAACATAGCCATATCTTTACAGCACCTCCTGAGTGTGACAGCTATCATTTTTCAAATACTAGCCAAAATGTTTTTTTTTTACATCCTGAAGGGTGATTTTGAAGCCCCTGCACCAAATCACCTTTTTGGTAGGAGTTGAACATTTTCTCTACCCTTGTTCATGAGGTAGGGTCATAAGAAGGCTTTGTTGAGAATTTGGTATAAAAAATAATAAAAAACAATAACATTATGAGCCTATTTTGAATTTTGAGAACATAGACTTGCAACTTTGGTAATTTTCAATATTTTCCCCCAAATTTATAACATAGCCGTATCTTTACAGCACCTCATAAATGTGACAGCTGTCATTTTCAAATCCTGGCCATTTTTTTTTTTTATATCTCAGAAGGTGATTTCACGTTCCCTTCGCAAAATCACCTTTCTGGCAGGAGTTGAAAATTTTCTCTGCCATTGTTCATGTGGTGGGGTCATAAGAAGGCTATGTTTTCAATTTAATGTAAAAATATTTAAAAACAAAAAAATGATCAAGCTATGCTGAATTTTGCAAATGCAGGCTCGTAAGTTTGGCAATATTTAATATTTTTAACCCAAATTTTCAACATAGCTATTTCTTTACGCACTTCATGAATGTGACAGCTGTCATTTTTCAACTCCTGCCCAAAATGTGTTTTTGTGTCCCGAAAGTGGATTTTATAGTCCCTGCATGAAATTACCTTTCAGGCAGGATTTGAACATTTGGTCTGCCTTCTTCATGAGGCAGAGTCATAACTAGGCTGTGTTAAAAAATTGGTATACAAATATTACAAAACAACAACTTTAGGAGCCTACGTTGCATTTTTGGTAATGAAGGCTCATAACTTTGGTAATTTTCAATATTTTTACACCAAAAATCCTTGCCTGCAGTCCTATCGGCTCTGGCCAGAGGTTTTTTTTTTCTGTTGGGGCAGTAAGCAATGTAGGAACAGGATAAATGTGCAATAATCAGAATATTTCTTGGCTTGCATTTTTTCCTGTAAAACTGATCAAAATCTACCATTATAATTGTGGGCTACTGCAACAATCTGTGGGCTAATGAAATTTTGAATCAACTTGTCCTGCTGGCTAGTGTAAAAAAAAAGGTTAAGGTTGACTCCTGTTGTAATGCATTTTGTCATGGAGAAAGTGGCACAATGTGGGGTCCATAAAGTACACATGAAGAGGAGACCAAACTGATTCAAGTCAGAAGCAGAAAGTAGTATCAGACAGCCATCATTCATAAAACGTGGAGCTGGACTTTACAAAGACTAGAATTGTCACAAGCTCGGGTGCGCCAAAGATATGACACAAAGGGCTTGCAGAAATCTAAAGGGATTTTCTATCCCTTCTGTCAAAGTGATGCTCACTAGACCATCTTTTTGTGGTCTATCTTGTGTCTGAATCGAGGACCCTTTAAACGCAGCTTGCGGCTGAGGTTTAGCACAAGCTGCCATAAACTGGGTAGATTGTCACAACCGCACCTGAGATAATAAAATTGGGTGCATTTGTGTCAGTACTAGAGTTTGATGTAGGGCTTGATGCAAGCCTTGCATCAGCTTTTTAAAATACAGCCCATGGAGTCTGATGGCAGAGGGCACTGATGGCTCATCATGTCTGTCCATATTTATTTCCACCTTACCCCCTGACCTAGTACCATGGTGGGTTATTCACTCCTGCCCCCTTCTTCTTCTTCTTCTTCCAACTCCTGGTTCCCCCAAGTGTGGACTAAAAATTCCTTGGCCTTGTCCCACCCATGTTTGAACCCATTTGGGGTCCTCACCCCCCAACATTCACTGACAATCTTTTCCAAACTCCACCACCCTTTCAGTGAAAAAGAAATTCCTCACATTTCATTTATTTATGTATGTATGCATGTATGTATGTATGTGTGTATGTTTAGGATTAATACCTTTGAGCCAAGGGCTCATTTACAAAGGTTCCAAGTCAGTCAATACAGTACAATACAAGACATAGTGTAACATAACATAACATATCACAACACAACACAACACAACACAACACAACACAACACAACACAACACAACATAACATCTGCAACAACTGCAGTCTTCAGTTAGTGAATGGGGAATAAACTTCTAGCTGGAGGCTGGGAGAGTAAGTAAACTTGAAAGATTTTCTTAGCTGGCATTCTATGTGTTTGTAATTGTATTTGAGGGCTGGTCTTAACTGCCATTTATTGTGCTTTTTCATTTAGTTTGGGCAGCCTTTTATTGCTTTTGCATTTAGTTTGGGCAGGAGGAAGGGATGCAAACAGACAATGTGGTGTTTGTGTGTGTTTAAAAGTTGCTATCTGGCCTGTAAGTGCAGGCATCATATTACAGGGGATTAGTGCTGTTTGAATGCAAGGTGTGACTGCCAGCTCAGTCAGTCTTCAGTTAGTGAAGGGGGAATAAGCTTCTAGCTGGAGGCTGGGATGGAGAGTAAGTAGACTTGAAAGCTTTTCTTAGCTGGTAGTGCTTGAAGGTGCAGTGAGGGGCAGACATAGGGCTGATACACTCTCATGAGAGTTGGGTGTGGGCCCTAATCCCCCCTCCCCAGAGCTCGTATCATTTATAGGAGAACTCCTGCCCTGCAATTGGAGGAAAAGGCTTCAGGTGCAGCTCATGTAGTTCTAGCCACTGGGGGTTGGGTTTAAAGGCTGGAACAGAGGAGCTTAGGGAATTGTACACTTCCCCTATAAGTTTACTGTGTGGTACTGCACCTAGAAATGGGGGCACCTGTTTACTGTGGGACTGTATCTAGGATTAGTGGGTGACCCGATTAGTGGATAGGGGTGTATCTTGGACTAGAGGGGAACCTGGTGGTTCACCCAAGATAACCTACCTGGAAGGGGATGGGACCACACGTCATTAGGGCTGCCATTTTTGGGAGGGTGGTGGGGTGCACAGGGTGTGGGGCGGCCATGATACTGGACTGGGCTTGGAAGTTCGCTGGTTGCCCAGTGTGCTACCAGCTGGCACAGCTTAGGGAGCAGGTTGAGGGGATTAGGAGACAGCTGGAGGGAGAGGGGAGGTATGGTTGGGGAATAGGGCAGGGGCTCTCCCACGGGGTTGCACAAAGCACTAGGGGCAGGGGCATAGGGAAGGGAGTGTAGGAGAGTACTCTGGGGTCACATAGGAACCCTGATAGAGGGGGCCCAAAAGGAGGACACTACCAAAGAAGCAGGCAGGTATCTGGGGACCCTCACAGAGGGGGGCCAAAGGGAAGACATTCTCAGGGAAGTAGGCAGATGGCTGGGGCTGGACAGAAGGAAGCAATGGGGGCAGGTGGATCGGACCTTAAGATCAGTAACCACTTCAATTCTCTTCTTCTGCTTGAGGATGAGGGGGGTGATGTAGCCATGACAGGGGCAGTTAGAGATGGGAAGGGAGTGGGGGCAGGAGGCAGGGGCCAGATAGCAGGAAGAACAGGGGGGAACTTGGAATGCAGGAAAATTGGGGGAGCGGGGGATCAGAGCAGGAGGAGGAGGAGGGGTAGAGGGAGGGAGGAAAGCACAAGGAGAAGGACCAGTTGGGAGGAAAGGGCAAGGAGAGGGACCAGAAGTACAAGGAGGATACAGCAAAGGGAGCTGAGGGTTTAGGCCAGGGGAGCACAATAGGCAAGGAGGGGCTGAACGGAGATGGGAAGGAAGGGAGGACGAGCCAGGCAAGTATAGCAGATGGGGGGAAGGACCAGTCACGAGCAGTGACGGGGGGTATCGGGCACAGAAGGATACTCAGGAGGAGGAGAGGCATAGGATTGGAGGGGGGGGTGGCCAGGGTAAATAAGGAGGGGGTGGCAGGTGGCACCTAGATAGGGGGAGGAGCAAGGAGCCGGCTGAGTGGAGGGGCCGGTAGAAAGGATGAGGGACACGGAAGGGGGAGAAATGGAGGAAAAGTGGAGGTCAGATTGCTTCTGTTGGGTGATTCCATGATCAGGGGTATCAAATGGGATAGGGAGGGGGAAGCCTGCCCGGTTAGAACAAAATGCTTCCCTGGACTAATGGTGCACAGGGCCAAGCATGAGGTATCTCAGCTGGCAAAGGATAGTGGAGATTCCTTGGACATACTGGTCCAACTGGGTACCAATGACATTGGTAATAGTGAGCTAGAGATACAGGCAAGGTTCAGGGAGCTTGCCAGGGTCTGCCATGACATAGGATGCACGATTTGCTTCTCGGAAATCCTGCCGGCACTAAGGGCTAGTGGGGAACACAAGAGGAAGATTAGGGAGATAAACCAGTGGCTCAGAGAGTGGTGTGGGGCCAGAGGGTATAGGTTGATGGGGGATTGGGGGGAGACCTGGGAGGATAAGGGCTATATGCTAGAGATAGGCTCCATCTCAGTTTGGAAGGGAGGAAACCTTAAGTTGAAAATAGAGGGGTTCATTGGCGAAAGTAGGGGTTTAAACTTGTGAAGGGTGGAAGGGATGGGAGAAAAGACTGTCAAGGGGGGGGTCCGATAAAGGAGGGAATCTGTCTCCACCCCCCCGGGGAGCTGGAGGAATGCGGGAAAAGGCCGACTGGTAAGGTGCTGATGGGGGGAAGACGGAATCCCCATGGGAATGTGAGCAGGGGAAATGGAAGTATACGGAAAGGGTGGAAGGTAGTCCTGCTAAATGCCAGGAGCTTGGGCAATAAAATGCCGAACTCCAGGTGATGCTGAGGGAGAGGTGGATGTGGCAGCGGTCACTGAGACCTGGGCCACCGCAGGGCACGACTGGGACCTGAACCTGGAGGGTTACACTATGTTCAGGAAGGACAGGGGGGAGGGAAGGGGAGGAGGGGTAACAATAATAGTTAAAAACTGCATTGGCATAGGAGGAATGGAGGAGGTGGAGGGAACTGTGGAGGCGATTTGGGTCACCTTGATAACAAGGGGGAGCAAGAGAGTAAAAATAGGAGTGGTTTATAGACCACCCACGCTGGCGGAAGAGCTGGAGAAGAGTCTGGTGGCAGATGTGGGGAGACACTGCAGTTTGGGCAGGGGAAGGGTGGTGATGTTGGGGGACTTAAACATGCCAGAAACAGACTGGGAGACTATGACATCCTCGGTGGCCAGGGAACAGAGGTTGTTGGATGGCTTTCAGGACGCGTTCCTAACTCAGCAGGTGGGGGAACTGACCAGGGAGGCGCGGATACTAGATGTGGTCCTGGCAGACAATGACCAGATTGGGGGTCTGGAGGTAAGGGACCTGTTGGCGGGGAGCGACCAAGCCATGGTCTGGTTCTGCCTGGACCTAGGAGGGGTAGAAGGCTGCACAAAGACAGAGGTAACTGACTTCAGGGGGGTGGATTTCAAGGAAATGGGAAGGATCCTCAAGAAGCATTTAGATGGGATTGGGCCAGACATGGATGCTGACAGTAGGTGGGAAATCATCAGGAGGGGGTACAGGATGCTACCAGCACCTGTACAAGAGTAAGATGAAAATGTGGTAGGGCCCGTAAACGTTGCTGGTGGACAAGGGAGGTTCAGGAGGTGGTGAGGGGAAAGAAGGCAGTTTATAGGCATTTCAAGTGCTCATATAGTTAAAGGGATCGAGGGGAGTAAGAGCTGATGGTCAGAAGGGCCACTAGGGTGGTGAAGGCGGATAAGGCAAGGAAGAAGCAGAACCTGGCCAGGGAAATTAGGAGAGGGAATGAGGGGTTCTTTAGATATCTTGGGGAAAAGTGAAGGGTGAAGGGGCAGATTAGCAGAATTAAAACAGGGGAGGGATGGGCACAAGACCCGGGGGAGCAGGCTGAGGTACTAAATGAGTACTTCACCTCAGTTTTCATGAAGGAAAATGGGGGGGGGGGGCTGCATCATACATGGGAGGAGAAGATGAAACTGAGGAGGGGGGAGGACCCTTACCAATCGGCGGATCTGGAGAGAGGGGCCATCACTGGCAGGAGGTGGGAAGGCAAAGCAGGGGGACGAGGTAGCGGAGGTGGAAATCATGGCAGAGAGAGTAAGGGAAGCCCTTAGGTCCCTTAAGACAGACAAAGCACCGGGGATAGATAAATAACATCCAAGAGTGCTGAAGGAACTGCCGGATATCCTGGCAAAACCCCTGGCGGAGCTTTTCAGCATCTCTCTGAGGACAGGGTGGGTGCCCCAGGACTGGAAGGTGGCACATATAGTGCCTCTCCACAAGGGGGTATCAAGGGAAGTGACAGAAAACTACAGGCCCGTCAGCCTGACGTCGGTGGTGGACAAGGTGATGGAGGGCTTTGTCAAGGAGCAGCTGGGGGGGACCTGGAAAAGTTGAGGTGCCTGGACGATAGGCAGCATGAATTCATCCCAGAGAAATCGTGTCAGACAAACCTTGTGGAGTTCTATGACTGGGTGACAAGTATCTTGGACCTGGGTAGACCGGTGGATGTTCTCTTTCATGACTTCAGCAAGGCGTTTGACTCTGTTCATCACGGGGGCCTGTTGGATAAGTTGGGAGAAATGGGGGTGGGGAACCAGATGATCAGATGGATAGGAAATTGTCTCCAGGACTGGACACAGAGGGTCATAGTTGGCAGGATAGTCTCATCCCTGAGGAGGGTCAATAGTGGGGTTCCTCAGGGATTGGTCCTTGGGCCCCTCCTGTTCAACGCCTACATCTCTGACATAAGGAAGGGTATCAGGAGTGAGAGGAGTCTCTTTGCGGATGACTCAAAACTGGGGGCAGTGGTGGATGGTGGGGAGGGGAAGGTGGCCCTACAGGGGGACCTGGAGGCTCTGGAAAGGTGGTCTAGAAAGTGGAAGCTGTGGTTCAATGCAGGGAAATGCAAGGTACTGCACTTGGGAGCCAGAAACCCAGGCCAAATGTACACTCTTGGGGGGAATGCTACAAGTCTCAATGGCTGAGAGAGACCTGGGGGTGGTGGTGGATGTCAAGATGAACAACTTTGAGACTGTTAGGAGGGCAGTGGCCAAGGCCAACAGGATGCTGGGATGCATCGCTAGGGGGATCACCTCCAGAAGGAGGGAAGTGATACTCCCTCTGTATAACTGCTTGGTGAGGCCGTACCTCGAATACTGCGTGCAGTTTTGGAGGCCACACTTAAAGAGGGACATCGAACTCCTGGTGAAGGTCCAGAGGAGGCAACCAAAATGATCTGGGGCTTGGGGGACAGGACCTATGGGGAGAGGCTCAAAGAGCTAAATATGTACACATTGGAAGAGAGAAGGGACCGAGGGACATGATAGAGGTCTTCAGGTACATGAAGGGGGTAAATAGGGGAGAAACAGTCAGACTGTTCCGAAGGAAGGGGGGGCAACTAGAGGGCATGGGTAGAAGCTGGAGGGGAGGGAGATTCAGGGGAGAAAGGAGGAGGTGCTACTTCACTGAGATGGTGGTGTAACCATGGAATGCGCTGCCCAAGGGGCTGGTGAAGGCAGAGATGGCGGAGGGGTTCAAGAGGGGGTAGGACAGGTACAGGGGAAGGGTTCTGGAAGCAAAGCCCTGTGCAGTGAGAATATCCGGGACTGGGAAGAGAGAAACCAGAAAAGGCGAGGGGGGCAGCAAGGTCAGCTCCCAGGGTGGGTGCTGACCAAATGAGCAGACACGAAAGACCATTAGGCTTATTCTGCTGGCATTCTAGTATGTTAGTATGTCAGTATAACATATAACATAACATAACATAACATAACATAACATAACATAACATAACATAACATAACATAACATAACATAACATAACATAACATAACATAACATAACATAACATAACATAACATGACATCACTTAACAGAGGTTACACTGTACACACAGGTGATGTTGTAACAGCAAATAGGGAAATATTCACAGCATGGAAATGCTAACAGTGTCATCACTCACTGAGTAAGGTGTAGCACTTTGAGACTGCCATGCACGTTCACTACTGAGGGGTAGTGAAATAAGCAGCCAGAGTAAGCTTTGTCAGAGGTGAGTAGGCAGTGGGAAGAGCATACAGACAGGGAGGACAGAGCGGGCTTGGGCTGCTGGGAGGTGAATTTCATTTATTTTTATGTTTGCTTGCATGCATGCGCAAGAAACATAGTACCATCATCCGAGTTTTCGGAGGTGTGGCAGTCCTCTTCCAATTCAGTCAGTGTGTTTGCAGGTGCATCCGCAGTTCTCCAATGCCTGCTGGAGCTGTCTATGACAGCAGTCCAAAATGCAGTGGAGTACAGTTGAAAGGGGGAGCTACGTTTCAGTGAGCAGCGATAAGATATCGCCTGCTCATGCGCAGCTCCCCCACACACACACACACACACACACAGACACACACACATATACTGTGTGCTCGCCCACCCCCATACACACTGTGTAGCCGACGGGGGTGCCCAATCCCCCGTTGGCTGTGCTGCACCCACCAGAGTTCCATATGCCATGCTGGGTGCCCACCCCAGCATGGCTGCATATCGTATAGCCGACAGGGGTGCCCAATCCCCCGTCGGCTCCACTGGTCCCCCCCAGAGTACAGGGTGCCATGCTGGGAGCCCACCCCAGCATGGCAACAGATGCTATTGCTGACAGGGTGACCATCCACGTCGGCTCCATGCCCCTCCACCAGTTATCTTGTGCACGCTGGAACCCATCCCAGCGTGGCAAACATCCCGCCATCATTTACCAAAAAAAAAAACTTGAAACTGGAAAACGGTCCCCGCTGTCTCTGGACCTCACCGCGCCACCCACTGCGCACCCCGCCTCCCACACCCTCCTCACCTCATACTTACCTCTGGACTCTGGTGCGATGATCTTCGTGGACCGGGAACACGTTTGCACTCTTCAAAGCCGACCACGAACTGAGGAAATGCCGGTAAGCTGTATAATGGGATAGATAGGGTTTTTTCAACTTTGCTGCATATCTCAGGCATTTTTTGGAATTTTTGCACCAAACTTTCAACATGGGGTTTTTAGGACCCCTTCTCATGAATGCTCTCACTGTCATGGTGTTGATTGGGCCCGAAGGGTGATTTCGCAGTCACTGCGTGAAATCACCTTTTGGGACCGAGTAATGAAACAACACTGCCACTGTTCATAAGGTGGGCTCTCAAAAGCCTATGTTGAAAATTTGTTGAAAAATTCTAAAATGACTGTTTTACTATATGCGTTGTGCAATTCTTACACACGCCGTAAGTTCTCAAATTTTAAATATTTTCACCCAGATTTTCAACATTGCCATTTTACCACACTTCCTTATGAGCAGTACATCTGTCATTTCACTTCTTACCCAAAATGTGTTTCTGCATGTAGCTCATTACCCATGCAGTCGGGTGTGTGAAATCAATGTAAGGGACACATTAAGAAAATCACAGTGACACTGTTAATGAGCAGAGGTCTTAAAATGGCTATGTTGAAAATTTGGTGAAAAATTCCTAAAATGACTGTTTTACTGAGCGACGCTATGCAGTTCCTACTCACACCGTAAGTTTGCAAATTTTCAATATTTTCACCCAGATTTTCAACATTGCCATTTTATTACACTTCTATGAGCAGTACAGCTGTCATTTTCATATCTTGCCCAAAACGTGTTTCCGCCCATGTAGCACCACAATGGCGCAGTCGGTGTGCAAAATCAATGTATGGGACACATTAAGAAAATCACAGTGACACTGTTCATGAGCAGAGGGTCTTAAAATGGCTATGTTGAGAATTTGGTGAAAAATTCCTAAAATGACTGTTTTACAAGTAGTGCGTTAAGGTTCATAGCAGCTTGTAAGTTTCGTAATTTTCTATATTTTCACCCAGATTTTCCATATTGCCATTTTATTACACTTCCTTATGAACAGTACAGCTGCCATTTTTTCACATGTCGTCAAATGTGTTTCTGCACATGTAGCGCATAAATGCATTCGTGTGCGAAAGCAATGTTTGGGACAGATTAAGAAAATCACAGTTACACTGTTCATGAGCAGAGGTCTTAAAATGGCTATGTTGAAAATTTGGTGACAAAAGTCCATAAAATGACTGTGTTACGAGTGGGCATTGCACAGTTTCCACGCACCCTCGTAAGTTCATGACTTTGTAATATTTTCAGTCCAGATTTTCACCAGTGGCATTTTTTCACACTTCCTTATGAACAGTACAGCTGTCATTTTTCACAACATGGCGAAATGTGTTTTCACACTTTCAGCGCAGAGATGCGTGGTCGCTGTGGGAAATCATTGTTCAGGACAGATAAATAAAATCACAGTGACACTGTTCATGATCGGAGGTCCCAAAATGCCTGTGTTGACAATCTGCTGTAAAAATCCCCAACCCTAATTACATTACGGTGTCGTTGCACAGTTTCTATGCACTCGTGACTTCACCAGTTTTTAATATTTTTACTGCAGATTTGCAACATTGCCATTTTTACACCCTCCCATGAACAGTACAGCTGTCATTTTCACATCCTATTCGAATGTGTTTTTGCACCTGTAGTGCTAAATGCCGTAGTCACTGTGCATAAGCAGCTTTCGCCTAACAAACTGATATTGCCACTGTTCGTGAGCTGGGGGTCACTAAAAAACCATGTTGAAAATTTGGAGTGAAAATACCAACGAATGCCTGAGGTGTTAGGGTTTTCAACCATAACGCCCCACCCTGTAGAGAATGACAGGCATCAGGGGTGTGACTTGGGATTCTTGCCTGTAATGCTCATACCATTCTATACCCTGCAGCCAGTGAGAGGCATCGAGGTATGCCTTGGACTCTTCGGCCCCAAAGTTCACCCCATTCTCCTATACTGCACTCATCTCACCGTATTTCCTCATGGAATGGGGTGCGCATAAGGGCCAAAGACCCCAAGGCACACCATGACACTTGTCAGTGTCTGCAGGGTAGCATGTGGTGAAATGGCGTGGCCGTTATGCCTGAGGACCCAAAGGCACACCCCAATGCCTGTCACTCTCTGCAGGGTGGTGGTGGGGTTGGCTTCAGTTCAATACTTCACTGCCATTTCTATTATGCAGCTCTGTAACTTCTACACTACCACTGCCAATGCCAGCAAGCAAACATTCGGCATTGACAAATGCTTGTTTTTGTTGTTGTTAAACAAGAGGCGTCTGGGCACAGCCCTTCTTCAGTCACACCTGACAAAATATGTGCAAACATTACAGACAATAAAACATAAAATAAGACATAAAAAAATTACAGTTCTGATATACATTTTGTGCATTGAAACTGTGCAAAATGCATTTTCTTTAACAATCATTTAAAATGAATTACATCCCACCAATCACCAATCATCCCTCCTCATGACTGCACCTCTTCCTAACAAACAGGTCCTCGCCATTTACCCTATTTATATCCCTATGGAAGTCATAAGTCTACCATGCCCCCCCCCCCCCGTCGACCTCCAGTGTGTACATATTTAGGGCTTTCCGCTGTTCCTCATTGAATCTGCCTTAATGGCCCTGAATCATCTTTTTGAATCTCAGCTGCTCTGACTCCAGTCTATCAATGTCCTTTCTCAGGTAAGGGCTCCAAAACTGGGCACAGTACTCCAGGTGGGCTTAAAAAGCAGTCTGTATAGGAGCTGTATCACCTCCCCCTAATAGTGTCAAAACCCCTTCCTCTATACCCCAGCATCCTAGGTGCCTTGCCATAGGCCTTATTGCACTGACAAGCCAGTTGTTTGACCAACTGTCTTTCCTTTCTATGCCCTTCTAACATTCTTGCACCCCTTCCTCACTGTCCACTCTGCTGCAGAGTTTTGTGTTATCAGCAAAGAAGCACGTCTTTCCCTGGATACCTTCCCCTATATCACTAATGAACATACAGCATTAATTAGTACAGGTCTCAAGACTGACCCCCTGTGGTACCCCACTCATGACCCCCATCCCCAGATTTGACTCCATTTACTCCTACCCTCTGCCACCTCCCCCCATACCAGTTTCCAGTTCCTACCTACTTGACTAATACCATCTATACTCCTTTATCCACCAGCTTTTTCAGTAGCCTCCTGCGTGGCATGGAATCAAAGCCTTGGCTGAAGTCAAAGTAGAACAAATCAACTGCCTGGTGTTTGCCCACCACCTTAATGACCCAGCTGAAAAACATGATCAAGTTGGTCTGACTACCTATGTAACACATATACTGCTTGCTGTCCTGTAGCCTGTTATCTTCAAAGGAAACAGGCCACTAGGTCTTCCTTCACTATTGATCTCCATCTGTTCACCTGTGATGTAAGTAAGGCTTACTGATCTGTAGCTGCCTGGATCCTTCTTGTCCCCGCCCCTGTGGAGGGGAACTACATCTGCTGTTCTCCTATCGACTGGCATTATCCCTTACTCCAGTGAGTCATAGAATAGCTGAGTTAATGGCTCTAAAAGCTCTGAGTATAGTTCCTTAAGTACCCTTGGGTGCAAATCATGCAGGCCTGGCATCTTGTTTACCCCAATGGCCATGAATTCTTTCCTTACATGTTTAGACACCACCCTCCCCATTACCTGTGTCCCCATATATCTGTCTTGATGTTGCTTTCATGTAGAGGTCCATCATCCTCAGCTGTGAACACTGAGCAAAAATAATTATTTAGGAAATTAGCCTTATGATCATCATCATCCACTATCTCTCCCCCCCCCCCCCCTTAGCAAGCCTGACAATCCCTCCCCTGGACTCCTTTTCTCTTGAATATATTTAAAAGTTCCTTTCCCCTCGTTTCACACTGTCAGCAATTTGTAGCTCTGTGCCTGCCTTTGCCCTCCTTACCATCAATTTCACCACTTTTAGTTTGGTCTGATATTCTTCCTATTCCTCCTCTGCTTTGGCCAATTTGTAACTTATGAAGACCTTCATTTTTGCTTCCTAACCGCACTTGTCTCCTGTGAAAACCAAATAGATCTTTTGTGCTTGTTTCTTTTAGTGACCTTCTTGGTACAAAAGTCAGTCACCTCCTGAACTGCCCTGTTGATCTTTCCCTACTTTTCCTCTACCTTCTTGATCTGGTCTATCCCCACCATGTTTTCCCTGACTGTTTCTCTCATCTGTGGAAACTCTGCCTGTCTTAGGTCCAGAACCACCCCCTCAAGGAGAGACCAGAGTTCTTTACAGCCATTTCAAACCACATGGAACTGTAGTCACTGGACCCCAATATTTCGTTGACTGCCACCCTACCCACCACCTCTGAGTTGGTAAATACCAAATCAAGGATTGTGTCCTGCCATGTGGGTTCCTTAATCAGCTGCACCAGTAGACAGTCTTGTGTCACATCCAGCAGTGCCTGACTCTTGGTTTTTATTGCCACTGGAGTATCCCTGTCAATATCCAGCAGGTTCTGGTCCCCCACTATCACTAGGTCTCCTTTTCCTGCCCCACTCCTAATTTCCTCACCCAATTCTTAATCTTCCACAGCCTTCTATAAACTACTCCCATTCTTACCTTTTTACCTACAGCTATAGTTAGCTATACCCAAATTGACTTTACTACCATTCTTTCTTCATTCATGGTCCAATCTTCTGTAGCTTCAATACCCTCCCAGACATAGAGGGCTTACTTCCCCTCATTACCCATGTCCTGATTCCTCCTGTATAGGGTATACCCTGGAACTGACAAATCCCATTTGTTGTTGCTAGTGGCCCATGTCTCTTTGATTGCTACTGAATCTAACTCAACCTCTGTTACCATTACCTGTAGGTCACTGATCTTATTATTTGGCCTCCTGGCATTTAGGCCAATGCCCTTCCAACCTCCTGCCACATTTACCTTTCATGTACTTGTACCCCGGTCCCTGTCCACTACAACCTTCTTATTCTTCCCATTTATCTTCCAGCTATCTGGATTACTGTGACCCCTAACCTTCCCTTCCATCCCTAAACTTTTTGGGTGTCTGCCTTTGCCACTACTGGCACCCTCTCATTTCTTTTCTGTGTCAGTGGAAGTCCCCACTAGGAACTACCTATCCTCCCACCCTAGTATCCTTCCTCCTTACTTGGGAATTCCCAGTCTCTGATGTCTCCCCCTCTTCAGTTTAAATGACGGTCCATGTAGAAGTCACAATTCTGCCCTAGTACACTTGCTTCCTCTTTCAGAGTGATTATGTCATGAGTGGAGTGCCCCAGGTGTCAATGCCAAGTGTATTTATTAAAGTCCTGGAGGAGGCAGTAGCAGTGAGTGGCTGAAGTTTGTTGATGGCACAAAATTAGCAAGGACAATGAGCACAGCAGGGTGTTGTCCCTAACAGGGAACCTGCACACATTATAGACATGGGCAGAGAGACTGGGGCTTAGGTTTAATGCAGGAAAGTTTGGTACTACGCCCAGGGCAATGAATCTGGGTCACTCATACGCCCAGTGTGGTTCAACAGTGAACAGCATAAACGAGGAACAGGACTTTGGGGTAATTATGAACAGTAGAATGAAGCCAGGCACAAAATGTGTGGCTGCCATCAAGATAGCAAAGATAATAATGGGAAGCATTAGTGGGGATAAGGAGCAAGTCAAGGGTGGTGACCATTACCATGTTTTCTCATGTATTATTTGGACAGACTCACCTGCAGCCCTTGCTAGGAATCAATCCTGGGATCCTGTATCCTGACAGTAGCAACTCTCACCATTCAGCTAAAGGTTACATTCCCCCTAGCTGGGTGGTTACAGCTCTCCATTGGCTTTCATGCTTGCTAGCCCATAAAGGAATTATAGAGTTTGTTAAGGTTCAGCACTGGGCTCCAAACTGATTAGTGACTTCAGGAGAAAGAGTTAATATATGAGGAGAGCTTTAGACATACTCTAATTATTTAACTTACAGAAGAGAATACTGAGAAGGGAGATGATCACAGCATTCTTTGTGACACCATCACCTTAACAGATCTAAATTAAATGATTTATCTGTTATGGGTTATTAGATATTTGTTTCTGTCTACTAAACACTGCATACAAAGTTTAAAATAGTGCTCCGTCTGTCAACCAGACTATGAAATTTCACATGTCTCTGTAGCAGTAGCTGCCACTTAAAGAGCTGCTGACGCCTCTGGGAATACTTTGGAGAACATAATATTTAGGCAAAATTCAGCTTGTATTGCTTATGTCTTTTGTATAGTTCTCCTCCCCTTATTTATTACTGAAGACATTTGCAAGAAACATGATCCAGTCCCTTCAAGTTCATCTGCCCCTACTGCATATTCCCAACTTGAAATCATAATGCTCTGTTGGGACATCACAGACTGCTGTCATGGGAATATCTGTAATGTCACAAGCAGAGCATTAGGATGGCAAGCTGTGAATTAGCAAGAGGATATGCTGAACTCTCAACTAACGAAAATTCTGTTTTCATATAGATGACCTCAGTAATGAATAGCAGGGAGAAGAAATACAGAGCTAATGTGAAATATAAGTAGAATTGTGTCCAAATCTTGCTTTTCAACATTTACTCTGATTTGCTGGCTGCTCCTTAATGGTCTTCATTGTACATAACGTGAGAGATGTTCAGCAGCTTTCTCTGAAACAAAGGCGGGGCAGACTCTCAGTCACTGAGGCAGGATAAAGTCAATAGACCTACCATTGAACCTGAAAGGGATCAGAACAATGGCTGGTTTGGAAATATGCATGTTTTTAGACATAGTCCCACTTCACAAAAATGGTAGGAGGGAGGAGGCAGGAAATTAGAGGCCTGTCAGCCAGACTTCAGTGGTAGGGAAATTAATGGAAATGCTATTAAAGGAAAGGATAGTGGAATACCTGGAATCCAGTGGACTGCAGGACCTGAGACAGCATGGTTTTACAGAGGGAAGATCATGCCAAATTAATCTAATAGATTTTTTTGACTGGGTAACCAATGTGTTGGATCAGGGATGGATAGTGGATGTGACCTACCTGGACTTCAGCAATGCCTTTGACACCATTCCACACAGAAGACTGGTAAACAAGTTGGGTAGCATGGGGGGTAGGTAATAAAGTAGTAATCTGGGTAAGAAACTGGTTAGGGGATAGGAGGCAGAGGTTGGTGGTAAACTGAGTTCACTCTGGGGGGGGAGTAACCAGAAGGGTACCTCAGGGGTCAGTATTGGGGCCGGTCCTTTTTAATATCTTCATTAGTGATATAGCGGAGGAAATGGAAGGGAAGTGCTGCCTCTTTGTGGATGACACTAAAATCTGCAACAGAGTGGACACTCTGGGGTGTGTGTGCAAATGATGAAAAGAGATTTAAAGTGGTTGAAGGAGTGGTCAAACATTTGACAGTTAAGGTTTAATGCAAACAAAAAGTGCAAAATAATGTACTTGGGTCACAGAAACTCAGGGGGTGGAGTACAAAATTGTGGGAGAGATACTTGCAATGACCAAGCAGGAAAGGGACCTGGTGTAATCATATCAGTACCGGGTTAAGATAGCATGGATAAAACCGTGCATGAAATACAGCTCTGCAAGAAGCGCTAATGGCTTCACAGTGACAGGGATTTTACAGTGTGTGGTAGAAACTGCTACCCCTGTCACTTTAGGCTGCTGGCAGGGAAGGTGAAGGATGCTGTCGGGGCAGTGCCTGGCCAGAGCTGCTCCCATGGTGGAGTGGTTAGAGCACCTGCCTCCAGTGGCATCAGGGACCTGGGGCTGTGGTTCAGTTCTCCCCAGATCACACTCTGCTGCGACATTTTTTGGCCCCAAAAAAAACTTTTCCTGACTCGAGTTTTTTTTACCCCTGATGTCCACGACTCCCCAGGAGTTGATTATAATTAGTCTGGGGGGAGTTTTGACGAAGCCCCAAAACTAAGTTGTTGCTGTGGTGTGCGCTCTGTGTGCGCTGCTTGGCATATTGTGCAGACGTTATTTTGCTGCACGCTGCTTTGTGTGTGGCATTGTTGTGGTGCATGGTTTTGCTCATGACATTATGACCCTGTGCCATTATATCGGATGACATATTACAAAAATAGGTAAGTACTCTCCCACCCAGGGCCAACCAGGGCCACTGCTGTTGCCTCAGAGGTTGCCAAGAAAAAGGAGCAGTTGGACCACAGTGGGCTCAAGGAAGGTGAGGGTGGTGGAACAGAGGCGCATCCCTCCAGCTGTACTGCTCCACAATTCATATGCTGTCCTGGCAAAGTGTGGTTCCTCTATGGAGGCACCCTGCAGTGAAAACCAATTAGGATGCTGGGAACCTCCACAAAGGAGACCCACAGGAGGGTGGCATGGCACCCCACAGGGGAAGGAAACAACTCTTGGTGGGGGACTCCATTGTTAAGATGGTAGAACTGGTGGGAGGAAGGGGAGCGGGAGGTAAAGTGCCTGCCTGACACCATGGCTTGGAGGGACAGGGAGCGAATCCTCAGGATTGCCAGATCAGCTGCATGGGGGAAGGAGCTGGATGTCACTGTCCACCTAGGGACAAATTACCTTTCTGAGAAAGGGATTAGAGCAGTTCAGGAAGAGTTTTGTGGAGTTGGGGAGGGGCCTTAGACAAGTAGCACACACGGTAACCTTCTCGGAGGTGCTGCCTGTCTATGGCATGGGTGAGGCTAGGGTGCTCCACATCATGGGATTCAATAAGTGGTTGAAAAACTGGTGCAGAGCTCAGAGTTTGGCTTCATTGGGGACTGGGGGTCCACCTGGAGTGATGCAGGCCTATACTGGCGCGATGGTCTGCATCTGTCCAGGAAGGAACCAAGATCCTAGGTGATATGTTTAAATGATTCATTGTCAAGCATTTAAACTAGCCAAGGGGGAAGGCACTGGAAAGGAGCAGGGAAATCCTTGCCCCCCCCAAAAAAAAATCAGGGTAGTAAGTGAGGTAAACACCAAGATAGAGACATCAATCGGGAGAAGGGCAGGGGTGAATGGAGAAAATGACAAAGGCAATAAGGACAGAGATGGGGCAAAAAGAGGTAAGGCCAACAAGAAATGGAGGGTGATGAGTACCAATGCCCATAGTCTGGACAAGAAGCTCCCTGAACTGGTGGCCTTGATGGAAGAGGGATGCCTGGATATCATGGCAGTCAAAGAAACATAGTACACAGAGAACCATGCCTGGGATGTTAACATACCAGGGTGCACCTGCAGGAGAGGCAGGGAAGGGAGAAGAGGGAGAGGAGTAGCTCTCTATGTAAGGGAAAGGATAAAAGCAACTGAACAAAAGAGTAAACAGGGAGGAGAGGAGCCACTGTGGGTCACCTTAGAGACTGAAAATGGCACCACAATCTGCACAGGGGTTGTATACAGACCCCCATGTCAGGGGGAGGGAGTGGACAAGGATATGATAGAAGGCATCCTTAGGATGGCAGAGAAAGGGGAGATACTGTTGATGGGTGACCTGAATATGCCAGATGTTAACTGGAGCACCTTTGCTGCAGTGACATCCAAGAGCAGGGCCATTCTTGATGCCCTACAGGGGACATGCCTCAGACAGCTAGTTTTGGAACCCACTCATGAGGGAGCAATCTTAGACCTTGTACTCTCAAATGGGGACAGTGAGAGGATCTCAGTTCTAGAAGTGGGTAACCATCTGGGAACAAGTGACCACCAAACAGTGTGGTTCATGATAAACTCAGCTACAGAGTCAATCCATACAAAAGTGAGGGTACTGGACTTCAGGAGGGCTGACTTTGGCAAGATGGGAGAGTGCCTTAGAAAAGCACTATCAAACAGGCAAGAAGGAGGGGTGGAGTAACAATGGGGAAACATCAAAACTGCCATCACAGAGGCAACAAGCCTTTGTGTGAAGCAAATAAACAAATCAAAATGAAAGAAAAAGCCACTATGGTTCTCAAAAGAAGTGGCAGGGAACGTTAGGGAGAAAAGACAGCATTTAGGAAGTATAAGGAACCCCAGAAGGAGCAGGACAGAGAACTGTACCAGTTAAGGCAGAAGGAAGCACGGAGGGAAGTCAGAATAGCAAAGGCCCAAACTGAGGAAAAGATAGCCAACTCGGTTAAGAAGGGGGATAAAACCTTTTATAGGTACATCAAGGAGCGTAGAAAGACAAAGGGAGGGATAGTGAGGCTGAATAGAATGGACAGTGGGTGGGCAGAGAGGGACAGTGAAACAGCAGGGGTACTGAATGAATACTTCTGCTCAGTATTCACAAAAGAGGAGGAGGGGGAGGTACCTAATCTAATTAACAGAAACACTCTGGATAGGGGGTCGATCATAGTCCTTTCACAGAAGAAAGGGTTCTGAAAGAACTCCTAAAACTAAAGGTGGACAAAGCAATAGGGCCTGACGGGATTCACTCCATAATTCTAAAAGAATTAAGGGGAGAACTAGTGACACCACTGACTACCCTTTTTAGCAAATCATGGGAGGATGGTGTGGTACCTGAGGACTGGAGGAAGGCGGATGTGATTCCCCTTCACAAAAGTGAGAGCAAGACAGAGGCAAGAAACTACAGACCTGTCAGTTTGACCTCTGTGGTAGGGAAAGTGATGGAATCACTTCTGAAGGAAAGAACTGTTGAGTACCCAGAGGCCAGTGGGGCACAGGACCCAAGGCAGCATGGGTTCACAGCAGGAAGATCATGTCAGATGAATCTAATTGATTCTTTGACTGGGTGACCAAAGTAGTAGACCAGGGAGGGGCTGTGGACATGGCCTACCTAGACTTTAGCAAGCCATTTGACACAGTCCCACACAAAAGATTAATAAACAAATTAACCAGCCTGGAAGTGGGTCCCAGGGTTGTAGTCTGGCTAAAACATTGGCTGGACAACAGGACACAGAAGATAATTGTAAATGGAGTCCACTCTGAAAAAGGGGGGTTACTAATGGGGTACCGCAGGGTCCAGTACTGGGTCCAGTCCTTTTTAATGTCTTTATAAACAAAATTGCAGAGGGACTGGAAGGAAAAGTATGCCTCTTTGCAGATGATACAAAGATCTGCAACAGGGTTGATACACAAGGAGGCATGGAAAGGATGAGAAGGGACTTGGTAAGGTTGGAGGAATGGTCAGAAGTATGGCAGGTAGGATTCAATGCAAAGAAGTGCAAAATAATGCACCTGGGAAACAAAAACCCAGGGGAAGAATACACAATAGGGGGGAAGGTAGTAACAACAAAAAAAATGGAAAGAGACCTGGTGGTAATCATATTAGATGATCTTAAAGTTGGCAAGCAATGTGAGAAGTCAGTAGGGAGGGATGGGGGATACTGGGATGTATAGGGAGAGGCATCACTAGCAGAAAACAGCAAGTTATTATCCCTCTCTACAGACAGTTAGTGAGACCCCATCTGGAGTATTGTGTGCAATTCTGGAGACCCCATCTCCGCAAAGACATAAACAGGATGGAGGCAGTCCAGAGGAGGGCAACTAAAATGGTGCAGGGTCTGCAAGAGAAGCCATATGAGGAGAGACTAAATGAGCTTAATATGTATACTCTTGAGAAAAGGAGGAAGAGGGGGGATATGATAGAAACTTTTAAGTACCTCAGTGGAATCAATAAAGTCCAAGAGGGTAGCATCTTTCAGAAAAAGAGATGTGCAAGAACAAGGGGACACAATTTGAAGATAGAGGGGGGATGGCTCGGGGCAGTGTGAGGAAGTATTTTTTCACAGAGAGGGTGGTGGACACATGGAACAGCCTTCCTGAGGAGGTTATGTGGTCTAAAACTGTGGGAAAGTTCAAGAATGCATGGGACAAACATAAGGCAATTCTTGTGGGGGGTGGGTAGGAAGAAATAGGCAGTATAGCGCAGTGGTTTAAGGCTCTGAGCTACAAATCTGGTGACATCCAGCAGACCAGACTGGGTTTGAATCCCACAGCTTCCACTTGCATACTGTGAGACCCTGAGCAAGTCACTTAACTTCCCTGTGCTCCCAGGTCGCTCCTGTAAAAAAGCTTTCAGTTTAGTGTGCTACTCCTGGTTAAACAACTAAATAGGCTGTTGGTTAACTAGGATGTGCAACTTATACTATAGGTAGGGAAATGGGCAGACTAGGTGGGCCAAGTGGTCATTATCTGCCATCAAAATCTATGTATTTATGTTTCTATGTAAAATACATCAACACCCAGGGCAACAGACACAACACAATTTGAGAGGCAAAGAGAAATTCTGAATCTGTCAGATGTTCTTACACCAGCCCAAACCTCAATACTGCCACGAGGCTTAACCTTTGTCCTGGAGCCACATATTGATAAATTTAATATAAGACAGATCTGGAAAAAACTTTCTGTAAGTTACATTCAAAAATATTTTTTCTACACAAAGAGAAGATTTGCGGACAAGGATCTTTACCACCTTTAGTCCAAAGTGGGTTTGAATCAAGATATTGCCACTTGCAACATTAAGAATTATGCCCCCCCACCCCACACCTGGATCAGTATGTTTCATCATTACGATCCTCACTTGTCAACACTCAGAATACCACAGAGGAATTGGAAATGGATTTATTGCCAGACAGTTGGGACCCAGAAAGGGCCCTGGACAATTTTGAGAGTTTCAGTCATGACGTGGCCTGGAATAAGGAGTCATATAAACCACCTTCAACTTTCTATCCTGGAAAATCAATCTGTCCTGCAATTTCAACATATGAGAAACTTGTACATCAACAAATAGACAGAATTCTAATAACTGCTAACTTGAGTTCTCAAAGGAACATCACTAAGGACAAGGCTATGGCTGGCCCAGTGGCGCTGAGGGTTGAGGTGGTGGATGCCACACCTCCTGCTACAATGGTGACCTGATTTCAGGAATGAGCCTGACTCACTGGGGGGAGGCTGTGGGGGAAGGGTGAGTTTGATCGAGCCACTGCCTCTCCTGGAGAGGGTCAGGTGCCATTCTGATTAATGGACAGTGTTGGGAGGGAGAGGACACTGTTAGGCGCTTGGCGGAAGCTGTGTCTCAGCACAGCTCCCTACCTGGACTTCAGTCCTTCACGCCAGCAGCCTCTGAGGCTGGGATTAAGGGGACTACACAGTTATATATATGCAACTACGCAAAAATCTCAACCCCAATGCCGACAATGTGATCCCTGCAAGGAGGTATGAGCACCACGGATCGGTGGTACACTGCCACCGAGCTCTAGCCAGCAGTGGGCTAAAATGTCTACATAAAAAACCAAAAACAAACAAAAAAAACAACTAAGGGTGAGGCTAAAGCTCTTAAGAACTTATCAAAAATGAAAAACATTACTGTCAAGCAGGCAGACAAAGGGGGACAGGTTGGTATTCTCAAATCCTGCAGTCTGCTTACAAGAAGCACAGCATCAATTACAGAATATTCAGAATTACAGAGTATTTGATGGAAACCCCACATTAATTTATCAAAATAAACTTCATGAATTTTTACTTTTATTGCTGGTCATGTGGAGTCATTACTGAGCAGAAGTACAGGTACCTGTTTCAGAAATTTACTGTTGTCCCTACATTCTACCTTTTACCAAAAGTGCACAAGGACCCCCAAAGACCACCTAGATGCCCTATTATTTAAGGGTTGGCCCCCTGACTGAAAATGTCCAGATTTCTGGATGTTTTTTCATACACCATGATGGTTTGTTTACCTTCCCACCTAAGAGATATAATGGTGGTTTTGGAGGCCCTTGAGCACCAGAATTTTAATGCTGGCTCCCTGTGGTTAACTACTGATTTTGAAATTACTGTATACCAGCATCAAACATCATCTGGGACTTCATGCAGTTAAGTTCTTTGTGGACATGTTTCAAAGTGAAGGAATTCTTGATCTGTAATTTCTTATTGAAGCTCTCTAATTTGTTTTGACCAGTAACTTTTTCACCTTTAATTCCAAATTCTTCTTACAGGCTTGTGGAACAGTCATGGGGTCAGCAATGGCGCCCTCCTATGCCAACCTGTTTTTGTGTTGGTGGAAGGAGGTCACCATCTTTGACCCTCATGTGAGTAAGTGTTACCAGATAAAATATTGGGGGTGCTATATTAATAATAATAATAAACTTTATTTATTGAGCACAATTCATAAAATCAAAGCGCTTTAATGATAATGAACTAATAAAACATTAATCATAACATAAATAAATTAATTGATGATATCTTGTGCATTTGGGGTGGCATGCAGTCTGAGATGGATGACTTTTTACATATCCTTAATCACAATGATTGGAATTTACATTTCACCTACAATGCTCACCCTGAGACATTGACTTTTCTTGACCTTAGGCTGCGTGCCACCCCAGATGACACAATTTGCACAGAACATTTCTGAAAACCTTCATCTGGCAATACTATTTTAAGATCTGACAGTTGGTACCCAACCCATCTGATCTGAGGCATTTCTATGGGACAATACCTTAGGCTTCAAAGAAATTGCTCCACAACAATTGATTTTGAGTAGCATACAGATGAACTTACAAACAGGTTATTAGATAGACATTACAATCTTGCTAGCCTGCAAGATTCCAGTAATTTTGCACATGCCCAAACCATTCCATGTTGTTAAAGCCTTGAATTACGGAAAATGCAACTTCTGATAGAATACGTTTTATTATTGAATTTAATTATGTAACTCCCAAAATAGTCTGCATTTTGAAATGGTTTTGGCATCTTCTAAATGCTGACCCGGACCTTAAGGGCATGGTTAGTGACTCTCCCAGGGTGGTCTATAGGAAAGGAAAAAGCATCAAAGACAGGGTTGTCAGGAATCATTTCACTTCTGCCACCCTTAGTTCTACAATAACAATGGGTATAAATGGTTCACACAGATGCGGAAATTGTAGTGTCTGCAAATACATGCAATGAGTTAACTAATTTACTAGTCCCACCAATGGTGTCCAGATTGATGTACAACACTTTAGTACCTGTTGCACAATACATGTGGTGTATGCATTGTGGTGTATCTGTCCCACTGTTTCTATAGGAATGACTACACATACTTTGAAAGAAAGAATCCACTAACACATTAGCTCCATTTTACATGAGTGATGTGACACTCCAGTAGGGACACACTGATGTTTGAACATCACAAGAATTTGGATTCTTTTAGATTTATGGTTATAGATCATGTACCCAGCAACTCCCAAGGGGGTAATACTTTAATACAGAGAACGTGTAGATATATTTATTCCTTGGGTACCCTATATCCAAAAGGGCTGAATAATGCATGGGATATCTTGCCATTTATATGGCTGTGAGCAGAGCCCGCAGCCATATCGCCTTAGCTTGAAAAGGGTTTTCCATAGAACACATCTTTTAATAGTTTTCAGTGTATCCTTCCATAAAACTGTAAATCCCTATGGCGGTTAAAATATACTCCCTTCTTTCTTTTTAGAATGATGGACACATAACCCCAACCTGCTTTTCTCTGAGAGCAAATGTGCACACCTTCCAAACAAATCTAAATGTCTTTAAAACTATTTAATGTGCACAAAACAACCAGTGTGAAAGTTGTTCAGGACAAAAAGACCTTCCACATGAGGGTAGTCCCTAATCTGAATTCTTTATATTTTGTAAATATGGTCTTCCAAACAACCTCATTTTTTTCTCTCTGAGTGAACACAGTAGGAGTCAGGACAAACAAATGTAAATATCTCGGAAAGTGTAAAAGTTACCAATATACAACCAACATGAAAGTTGTTCAGGACAAAATGACCTTTCAAATGAGTGTAGTCACTAATCTGAATTCATTAGATTTTTTTTAAAATATAGCCATCTGAAAGGAGAAAATTCAGGTAATCAGATGGCCATATTTAAAAAAATATATAATTAGTGCAGCTTAATGAATAGGCTCATTTGAAAGGTCACTTTGTCCTGAACGACTTTCATATGGTGGTTTATGTGTAATTCATATATTTTTAGAGACATTTACATTTGTTTGGCATAACTCCTATTGCACTCATAACAGCTTCATTTCTCTAAAGCACTATGCCACTTTAAGTAAATTGAGACTGGACCATCTTGTCATGCCAAATTTAACAGTAGATCCTAATTTACTAGAACATCAATGGAATTCTTTTGTGCTTACCAGCTTGAAACAAAATGATCTGCTTATTGGGGTCACATTAGATCTTTTCAGGATGGGATCATGTTAAATATTTTCAGAATAAAAGCAGCAGATTAATTTTAGTAATTATTAGCCGGCAATATCATATGAGATCTATATGTGAAGCTGACGCTGACCAGATAGGAGGAAGACAGAAAAGGAAAACAATGGCTGTCTGTAAAACTTTTAGGCATCTATGCTGCAATACTGATTTTTTTTTATTTATTATATCATCTTTGGCAACTTATATTATTAAAACCATTAAATGTATAGTTTACTATATCTTGACCTTGGGATAACTCTTGAATGACTCCTAAATACGTTTTAAGCCATTCTCTTTATGGAAGATCAAGACCTATGCAAAAGGTCAAGTGTTATGTTATCATATTTTTTTACAAATGCCCATAGTAAAAGTGTAGAGAAATAGAAAAGTGTATACAACTAATCTCCTATGCATTTTCAACTCAGAGAGAAGTTAATATTTGAGCAAAATCAAAACCAAAATTTATACAGTTTTGTTATAAAGTTATTTTATTCTAAATCTTATTGGACTGTTGTGTGTCATTTCTTCATATTTTTTTTTGCAAATTTCCGAAGTAAAAGTGTGAGAAATACAAAAGCATGTACAACTAATCTCCTGTGCATTTTCAACTCGGAGAGAAGTTAATATTTGCACAAAATCAGATTCAAAGTTTATACAGTCTTTGTTCTTAAGTAGAAAAAAAGTTTTAGTGGGCTTCTATTATTCTTGCATATTATGAAACCTATTATTAGGCATTAAACAGAGTTGAAAAACTTGGTGCTCCTTCTAAGGAAGCAACTTGAAAGTTGAAACATGTGTAGCCTAAGCATTTACATAGCTTGAAGTGCACTCAAATAACAAGCATAACAGTTTTTTTCATGACAATATGAATTTTTACTTGCTGTCCAAACACACTGCAGTAGCAGAACCACACATTAGTAGTCTTACATTCAGAGCTCTGATGAAGACATCACACATCATAAATGTCAACTTGTAGTCTGTGGTTTCACCACTAAGGTGTATGTCCTAAGACGCTAACATGAAAGCAATAATGGTGACCAATAAGTTTCATGCTGTTAGCATCTTTTCTTCTTGAGATGATTTGGTAAGCAGTTTATTCATGCACTTATTTGGAATTAGGCAATTGAGCCAGAAGACTGCTACACAGACCCTTTGAGTCATTTTGATGCACCAAGATAAGTTAACTGAGTCTTTTGAGTGCAGTTTGAATCCGTAGAGGCTTAAGCTTCTTTTAAATTTGGCACCAACCGGACACTCTGTGTGTACAAGTAAAATGGTCTAATGTAAGAATACTAATGTGTGGTTCTCCTACTGCAGTGTGTTTGGACAGCAAGTAAAAATTCATATTGTCACAAAAAAACAGTTATGCTGGTTATCTGAGTGCACTTCAAGCTATGTAAATGCTTAGGCTACACATGTTTCAACTTTGTTCTAAAGTAATTTTATTCTAAATCTTATTGGACTACTGACGAACTGAGCAAAGAAATGTTTAGATAAAACAAATTGAAGACTCCAGGATTGGGAGGTCATTAAAATGGCAAAAAGTCAAATTAAGAAACCTTAAATGAACTCATTAAGACCATTTTTCTTAGTGTGTAATTATAATGAATTAAAGCCATTTGAATATAGACCTACAATTATACAACCATTGTGAATCATATTTTTAGGAGCAGAGGAATGGTGCAAGGTTACCAAAATCATGGTGATTGCACTGCTTCAGTGCTTCAGAGTGCGTGGATCAAACCAAAAAGAGCCATAATTAAAGCTTCTATCTTCTCAAAAAATAAAAATAGTATATTTTATTATATTTGATTTAACCTGAAAATATAAAATAGCAATAAGGAAGTAAAACAATCAAGATGCGATTTCAGCGTTCTCCAGCCATACATTGAAGCCGAGCCATACAAAGGCTTTTCTACCTTCTTCAAAGCAATTATACTTTATTTTGATATATTTAATATTCTGTATCTAAGTAGATACTAAAAAAAAGTTTATTGGGTTTTTGAAACAGGCAAATGCAACCAGACGCAGAAGTAAGTCAAAAGAGAGTATCGGTTGTGGGGGCTAGTAACAAGTTGAGGAGCTTGCTTGACCACTCCAGCGGAGACCACCCACCGACACTACTGACTGTTGGTGGGCACTGGTAGCAGAGGAGGAGCTAGGCAAGTGCTGCAAGCAGTCAGCATAGGAGGAGGAGGAAGTGGATGACAGGCTGCCTGTCATAGTCCAGCTCTTGTTTTAAATCCCTAGTGGTGCCTGAGTGGCTGCAGCAATCATTTGTGCTGCAGTCCTCCATCTTTAGGGATTAAGGGGACTCAGTTTAGCTGTCATGTTGTATTCTAGTAGGCTTGAACTCCATTACAACAGCAGGTCCAACTGGAGCCCTGGACCCCCAACTCTGCTACTTGCACAGGACTGACCACTTGAGAATGAGGGATCCTCGCTGCTTGCAGAGGAAGTGGGAGGAGTCACGGTTGGTGTTCATTTGTGTGCCATGGTAGGCAGAGGGTCTGGCTGGGCTTGGAGGAGTGTTTTTAAGTGTAAGCATTGCACGTGTCTGAACTGTTGTGGATTGCATGGGCGTGGGCAGGGGGGTGTTAAGGGTGTTCAACCCCTTCCCCTGAAATTGCCTCAGAAAATTTCAAATTCCTGTTTTAATTTTTGTGTTGGCTCAGGCTCAGCTGCTAGAAAACTCAGTGTCTCGGCAGTCTCCATAGTGGTTGGAGCTAGCTGCAACACAATGTGCATGCACGGGACCATTGATGGCTAGAGTAGATGGAGACATCATCAATAGAGAGAGCAGGAGAAGCCTGGTGAGACAGACAAGTGAGCTTACTGCTGCGCTACGTCATCTGTACAGCACCAATCAAGTTGTGGTGTCCTGTTGACTATCGTGGTGGTAGAGTGGGACTGTGTGCTGCTCTTCTCTAGTTTCAGTTGAACTGTGGGAGAACTTTAAGTATGGTCTCCTAGAGAAAGAACTGCCCCGTCCAGTGCCAGACTGTGAGTTACACGCGGCGTGTCTTCATGACTGTGCTGGATGCTGGCTGGACTGATGGTGTGGTCTGAAGAGAAGACAGGAGAGGTTGAGGAAAAATCTGCCCTGGCCCAGTGGCCTGTAATCCTGTCTTGGGAGGGGAGTGACTGTTAAGGCAAGCAAACAGGAGGATAATCAGCAGAAAAGTGGTGAGTGGAGAAAAGAATAAAGATTGATTCGGGGGGGGGACTTTTCTCATTCAAGGAGGTGGTGAGGGGTATTGGCACCATCTCCCAGGGCAACCCACTCATTACATCTCAACCCCACCAATGTTCTGTTCAACTTGGAGCTTATCATGTGGAGTGGAAATAGGTATAGAAAGGCAGATGCCTGACTGACATCTTTTTCTCTGGCTGTTGCAGAGTGCTCCCATGTGCAAAGGTAGAATGGGGTTAGGAGTACTCTCTATATGCATAGGTGGGATGGTGGGAGAGGAGGAGTGATGCAAATTGTGGAGGTGTCCCCATGTGTAGGAGGGGGTGGATGGGGAGCAATGCTCCCCATGTAGGGGCAGTGTGATGAAGGGGTGGAGTGCACCCCATGTACAAAGCTGATATGAAGTGGGAGGAAAGCTCCCCATGTGTGGAGGTTGAATGGGGGAGGAGTGCTCCCTATGTGCAGGAGGTGGGATGCAGTGGGAGAAGTGCTGTCCATATTGGGGAGGTTAAATGTAGTGGGAGAAGCACTGGAGGGGTCAGGGGATGAGTGCTCACAATGTATGGAGGTGGGATGAGGTGGAGCAATGATACCCATGTGGGGAGATGTAATGGAGGGAAGAATGCTTTCCATGTTCAAGTTCAAGTTTATTGTGAAGGGATAAAATCCATTGAGCAAGCTCATTTGCAAGGAGGTCCCTTGTACAAGCAATGATAAAGACAATACATGGTGTGAGATACAAAAATGATGGACACATAATATGAATTAAAATAAAATAATTTTCTTTATATTATTATATACAATATGTACAATGTTGCATTCAACAAGGATTGAGACCAAATATGATTACATAAGACACTACGTCCACCATGTGGAAGAGGGCTAGAGAAGGAGAATTGCTCCTCATATGCAAAGGAGGCATGGAGGGGGAAGAGTGCTCTCTATGTGCAAATGTGTAATAGAGGGAGAGGAGTGCTCCCCATGTGTGGAGGTGGGTTGGAAGGGGGGGACAGTCACTTAATGGCCACCATCCTAGACCCCACTCCAGCCTGTTTGTGAAACTTTTTGGAATGGGCACGGTCTATGATGGGGCAGATGTGCAATTCACATCTCTTGTCTGGCTGTTGTAAAGTATTGAGTTGATAGGTGGGAGTGCAAGAGGGGGCACCAGTCACTCAGGAGCACCCACTGTATCCTACCACCCCACCCACCCAGCAGAGTGGGAACAGTTGTGGAGGGTAGATACAAGATCCACATTTTTATATCTTAGTACCTCAGAGTGCTTTTCATGGGTAAAGCACGTTAGGTGGGAGAGCCTCTGGCTGAAGCAGAGTGTTCTGCAAGTGTAGAGGTGTGGCATAGGGTGAGGAAGTGCCAGTCACCCAAAGCCCACTTCAACCTTCATGTCAGCTCTGGTGGAGCAGGGACAGGTCTGATGGGGCAGATGTGCAACTTGCATCTCCATCACTGGCTGCTGCAGGGTGCTACTCTTGTGTGGAAGTAGGATGAGGGGATGGGGCATCATTCTCCCAGAGCCACCTGCCTGGAGCCCACCCAATGCCAGTGCCAGCTTTCATGGAACTTGGATGGGTGAAGATGGACAGATGTGTGAACCACATCTGTCATTGGCTGCTGCAGAGTACTCCTAACGTTCAGGAGGTGGAATGGAAGGAGAAAATGCTTCACATGTGTAGAAATGTGGAAAGATGTGTTGGGTGCCAGTGGCCTCAGGCCACCCAGTGGATCTGGACTGCAACCCCATTTCCACCCACCTGGTGCCACCAGGCTAGATAGAAACAGGTGTGGCATGGCAAATGAGCAACTCACATTTCTGTCTCTGGTTGGGGCAGACAATGTGCAGTGGTGGGATGGTTGTGAAGGGGGCCCCAATCACCAACTTCTGCCAGGCCACAGCCCACTATTTACCTTGGGCTGCCCACCTGGAGGTCACCTTGTCACTGTGCCAACCTGTGTAGAGTGGGATGGGTGTGGAGGGGAAGATGAGTAACCTACATCAGTCTGTGGCTACTGCAGATTGTTCCATATGTGCTGATGTGAGCTGGAGGTGTAGAGGGCAACAACTACCCATGGGTGCCCATCCAGTTCCCACCCACACTGTGCTAGTCAATGTCAAGGGGCAGCTATGTGACACACATATTTGTCTCTGTCTCTGTCTGGGTGCTTCTTTTGTGCAGCGGTGGAATAGATGCACCAAGTGTGCTTTACACCATGTCTCTCCTGGTCTCTCTTTCTCTCTCTCTCCTCTCTCTCTCTCTCTCTCTCTCTCTCTCGCTCTTGTCTTCTCCCCATAGTGAAATGAAAACTCTGCAGCACTGCTCTCTGTGCCGGTCATGACACTCTTGCTGCCACTTTCTCTGCCTCTCTGTATGTGCTGCCTGCTTCCACTGAGCTTCAGAAAGACAAACAGAAAGTCAGACCGACAGCAAGGTGCCAGAACAGTGAGCAGAAATAAAATGGATGGCAACCGAGCTCAGGAGCACACTGTACTCCTCTTCTCTGTTTGGTGGTGGTGGTGGTGGTGGGTTTGTCACCATCTCTGACTGGAACAGATTGGACCCGAACATATTTGCCACGCTGGAAGCAGCTCTCGCTGTTGCTGTGTCTCTCTCGATGGGTGGGAGGAGGGAGTAGACACTGTTAGGGGACAGGCCACCTATTTAAATGAATGTTTGTTCAGGTGCAGGTCTGGGAGCCACTGGTCATTGTGGTTATTGTCACTACAATGTACTGCCCTCAATTTCACACTGCCCTCAATTTCACACTGCCAAGGTGGTGCTGCAATAGTGACAGCCTGTCACCTGGTGATAACTCTCATTCCACTTACTCGCCATATCTTAGCATGTTGCTGTCACTGTTTGTGGGCTCTCTCTCTGCTCAGTCCCTGACACTAGTGCCACTCACCACCTCTTTTGTTCCTGCACTCTCTTTTGGGGGGGGGTGCTGCTGCCTCTTCTTCTCAGTGTCTGTCCCTGCAGCCTGTGTCTCTCTCTCTCCTCACTGTCCAGAGTTTAGCTACAGCTCTGCAGGCAATGCTGCCTCACTTCGCAGCACTCTTCCTCCTTGTATTGTGTGGTGGGGTGGGGGGCACAGTGAGGCAGCATGGACCTAAGAGATCCACGAGGCGGGTTAGTGGGTACCATCAAGTAAGAGCAATGCTCAGGCTGGGCATTGTGGCACACATGAAGCACTGGAGAGAGAGGAGCTCAGGGACAAGAACTAGGGTTGTCAGAACTAGTTCGGAAAAGATTCAAACCCATCACGAACTCTGGTGTTCAAATTCTAATTCAGAACTCGAATGCTAGTGGGTTCGCAAACGGGTTCGAATCTAACCGCAACGCAAGCTTGCCTAGCCCAGTGTCGGCTCCGAAGGGATGGGACGGAGAGAGGTTGAAGGAGCAGGATGGGATTTGGAGGCACAGTGCCAGACCCTCCAACATTTAACAGATGAAAAAAGGTATACTTCTGTTGCAGTGAGCGGGGGTTGGGGAGCAAGGGAGAGCACCCCAGCCACTTTTGCCCACGAGTATTCCAATGGCCCATTCAATTAACTGGGATGATAGAGTTAGGAATCACCTGCAACTTAAGTGTGTTAATCACAGTGCTGCAGCCAGTCAGTTACAGAATACCCCCCAAAAAACTTAAAGACTATTCAGTTGTTTCAGATTCTTGAACTTCTGCAGTAAGTACCATACATAACTCTCAACATTTTATCACTGAAAGTGACAATAATAAATGAGAGACAGTGAGGGGCACTGCTTCTCATGATGAGGTACAGAGGCTCACAAGCTCAGTACACTGTAAACCCACTGCCCTTTGTTTATATTTTACTTTTTATTTAACATTTTAAAATATTATACATCTGCTTTGAAAATGAAGTCTGAATAGCCCCTTCTATGTGGGCTCTTTACTAGAACCTTTTCAAAGCGGGACAGAGAGCAATGTAAGTGGTGAAATGAGGGGTGTCCCTCCTAATCTGGCAATCAAGAGGTACTGTATGTGGCACTTTCACTAATAAGTGGTACTCCTCTTTCTCTGTTGAGGCTGGGGGTGTTTACAATTAGTAGCAAGAACGTATAGGGAATAACAGGGGTACTTTTCAAACTGCAGACGAGCAGGGTACCATAATTTGACTGCCACCACCGGGTATGTTTGCCACCAAAGACTCATTCTCCAATCTTTGCACTTAAGATCGCTGCCACCAAATTGTAGGAGACTGAGAGAGGGGCAGAGTTTAATTTGGAATTAAGACAAAAGTGAACACTTTACCTCCAGCAGCTGTAGCTAACCGGCTGAGAGTGCAGCACTGCAGTGAGGGGATTTTGATGTCTCCATGGTCATGAACCTGACCCAGTGGAACAGACAAATTAAGTCTGATTTTTAAACTTAAGCACTCGCAGAATTAAACAAGCGGACGAGCCACATTTACTTTCACAGTGGGATGGATCAAGTACTGCGGTCATCCAGACAGTCGTAAACACCCGACGTGCCAGTATTTTGCTCCTCAGCTCAGTGACAGCTCCTCATATCGCTGACAGACACTCCCACCAAGTCTGTCGGGAAATATCCAGGCTGCAGCAGCTCATTTGGTTTCGGGGGTTACAAGCACGGCGCATGTCAGTGTGGATTTACCATGGGGCAGGACAGGCGCTTTCCCTCTCGAACCACCAGACTTGTACTCAGTGACTCATTGCAGCAGACAAGACTGGATTTGAAAACTACAAAAAATAAGCATTTCTCGGGCCACCATGCTTGAAGTTGCACTCATACACTGCAGCAGACAAGATTGCCAGGAAACTGAATAATAAATTCAGGTATTTCTCAGGTGGCCGAAATTCGGTACACACTGAGAACTAGCTGGGATCCGGTACCACTATCAGAAATCCAGTATTGCACCAGCCAAAACGGTACAGTTGGAGGGTATGCAGTGCCACAGGAGGCAGAAAGGAGGTGGAGGGAAGGGTCACAGGTGCATGATGGCAGCATGCACAAACTTGTGGGGGCTGATGTGGACTGCACTGAGTCGGAGTCTCGGACTGCGTGCCTGCGTACTTCATCCCCACAGTTGTGTTACCACCTGACCATCTGCTCTGTGGTCAGGTGGTGGAGAGACGTAAACTGGCACGGGGTTGCTCCTTTCATTACCCAGCCAGTGCCATAAAGGAGTTGCAGGGCAGGCTGCAGCAGCTTGTGCTAATTGCTCGCTCCCTCTGTCTGGGCTAGCTGTGGCAAATGGCAATTGCTTGCTAATTAAAACTGTCGTGTGTTTGGGCAAATAAAAAAATAAATAAAAAAGCTACGGGGTGGGTAGGGGTGAAAACTAAAGGTAGGGGCCGAGGGGGACTCAGGGTTGGGATTGGGAGTGGGAACCAAGGAAAATAAAGGGCCTGAACGAACATAGGAACAGTTGGTGAGAAAGCTCAGCCTCAGGATGAGACGGACAGAGCAAGGGAAGGAAGTCAAAGTTGCTGAGTATTTGAGTGAAACAGAGAATTTTATCGTAGTCTCAAACAACAGTTCAAAAACGTTATTTTCTGCATGGTGTAGTTGTTTCACACTGGGAAGAAGGAGAGAGCATCAGATGGCTGGGGGAAGGGTGAAGAAATTAAAACAGATTGTGACTCGAGGAAAATTAAGTTTGACTTTAATGTGTGAGTCTCTGAGAAGTTTAAACATTTGAATTTGATGGCATTTTTTTTATTTTTTACTTACTACTTTATACCCTACTCCACAAAACAAAGTAAAATAATCAGGAGGACAGGGAGGGGAGAGGATTCTGTGGTACTGTGCTGCTGAGCGTTCTTCTATTCCACCCTATAAAATTCCTGATAGAACAACACCAGGCTGTTTTTAGTTTTTTTACACAGTACTCCCTACTTGTGTGTTGTGTGTGTGACTCCACTACACTGTATCTCTCTACTCTCCTGTGGTGTTCCCATCACCCTGCTGTGGCTGCTGACTGTGTACCCTACCCATTGTGTGTTACTGCGAGAAGCCCATTGTTGGGCAGTCGTGTGGTGGCATTATCCTTAAATGCATGACAGAAGCCCAGAAATATATTTCCCTGTTGGGAGGAGAGACAGAAAAATCTCTTTCCTTGGGTTGTATATGTGTGTGTGAGTGTGACTCCGTCTCCTGTGGTCAGCCCATCTGCTGTGTGCCTTTTGACTGCACTGTACCCTACCCAGTGTGTGTTACGAGAGGTCAGTGGCCAGTTGTACTGTGGTGGCATTATCCTTAAATGCATGACAGAAGCCCAGAAATATATTTCCCTGTTGGGAGAGAGACAGAAAAATCTCTTTCCTTGGGTTGTATATGTATGTGTGAGTGTGACTCCGTCTCCTGTGGTCAGCTCATCTGCTGTGTGCCTTTTGACTGCACTGTACCATAACCCTACCCAGTGTGTGTTAGCGAGAGAGGTCCAGTGGCCAGTTGTCGTGTGGTGGCATTATCCTTAAATGCATGACAGAAGCCCAGAAATATATTTCCCTGTTGGGAGGAGAGACAGAAAAATCTCTTTCCTTGGTTTGCGTGTGTAACTCCATCTCTTGTGGTCAGCCCATCACCCTGCTGCTGTGCGCCCCTTCACTGCTATGCATATGCCTATGCCCAGCAGCCCAATCATTCTGTAAGCCTTGACCCTAGGATCCTTTAGTTGCAAACCGTCATATTCTTCACTTACTTTCAGTCCACTGCATCACAGTGTCACATAGCCAAAATAAAATTTTGGAGTTGTAGCCAGTGATCATAGAACACGTTGCTTTCTTACACAGGAATTGTGTGGGTGTATTCTCTGCAGTATACTGGTTCTGTTATGGCTGACACCAACATAGATGAAGCATCTAGTGCTGGTGTTGGAGCAGGTGTTGGTGGTAGTGGTAATCCTGGTGCTAGCAAAAATAAGCAAAATGTTTCACATGATAAAAATTCAACAAACAGCAAAAGAGCAACAGTGAAGTGTGGTAAAGGGGGACCTTTTAAGAAAACCTGTACAGCTGCTGGGGTCACACGGAGAGGCACCATAAGGTATGCCATTCATGCTGTTAAGATCCATGTGACTAGCAGCAATAATGCAAGTGACAGTGAGTCCCTCTCTGACTCAGACAGTAGCTCTTTGTCTCAGTCCGACACTGTTGTGTCTCGTGACGAATCATTACTTCCTCAACAAAGTGAAATGAGCAAGTCTGCTGACAATGAATCAGGTAGTGCACTTGCAAATACATCCAGCACTGTTGGCAATGAAAGGACATATCCATTGAATCCACCACTTCTGTGTTGGCCAACAATGAAAATCCATCAGAGTCTTCTGCCCACTCTTCTAGCACCAAGGAGCATGTCCCGGTTCTGTTAGGACAGGTGAAAAGAAACAAACAGTCTTTAGCTATCTTCCTAGCACTCAAACAAAATCTGTCATATCTGAGGTGTGGAATTATTTCTCTGTCAGTAAAACTGATCCATGCAGAGCAATTTGTTCCTTGTAAACAGAGTGTAAGTCGTGGTAAAGTTGTGTCATGCCTTGCTACTCAGCTCTTAAACACCATCTGAAAAGCATTCAGTTTTGCTTGATCATCCAAACCCATGTCCTCCATCTTCCAGACCACAAGTGAGAAGGGTCAGGAATCTGAAATGGATACTGAATTGTCTGAACTTGATGCGGGCAGAACCACTGCCAGCCCTAGGACCACTGTTACCACCAATGCCAGCACCATTAGTACCAGTTGCACATCCAGTGATGGCACTGAATGTATAAGTCCTAGTCCACCATCTCCGCGTCCATCTGCCCATCGAAGCACGGTGTATAATAAACCAGCAGGGACATGTTGTAAACAGCTAACACTGTCTCAGGCATTTGAAAGGAAGAATACCTTTACTAGAAATCATCAAAGACCCTTCATCTTAATCACCAAATTGGTGAACTGTTAGCGGAGCCCTTCTCCCATACTCTTTGGTAGATCATGAGGATTTTAGGGAGCTCATGACATTAGAAGAGCCTCATTACAATGTTCCTCATCGAAGGTACTTTTCCTGTGTTGAAATACCAAACATTTATCAGGCTTTAAAAGCGACAATGATGCTTGCACTTAAAACTGCGGAGGGTGGGGTTATTCATGTCACAACAGATATGTGGACCAGCACTCAAAACATAGATTACATGTCCCTTACCGCTCATTGGGTCACGTTTTCTTGTGCTTCTTCAAAAACAAAGACACCCCAAAAGATGGCGCTGCTGCATAAAAAGTTTGGGCAAAGTCATACTGCTGCAAACATCTTGCAGGAACTAAATGTCCTCCTTGACGAATGGGTTTATTCTCATGGTCTAAAATGTGGCTTCATAGTAAGTGACAATGGAGCCAACATCTTGAAAACAGTACAGGATGGAGGATTTCTGCATGCTTCTTGCTTTGCACATTGCTTACACTTAATTGTCACAGGATTTCTCAGCAACGAAACACAAGTGGATGGTATGATTGCTGTTTGCAAAAAAATTGTGACTCACTTTTCACATTCAACCAAGGCTATACGGACATTGTCCTAACTGCAAAAAAAACACAAGCTGCCCCAGCAAAAGCTGATTCAAAATGTTTCCACTCATTGGAACTCAACGCTTTATATGCTGCAGTGCCTCTTGGAGCAAAAGCAAGCTGTACATGAGTATTGCTCCAGTTACATTATTGGAGATGGCATTATGCTGTCTGTGCTGCAGTGGAAATTAATGGAGACAGTGTGCTGTATCCTAGCTCCTTTTGAGACAGCTACAAGGGACATGTCTTCTGAAGGTGCATCTGTGAGTCAGGTTATCCCACTCATAATGCTCATTTCACATCATCTTAGTGTTCTAAATCTACAAATAGAAAAAGACAGATCTGAAGCGCAGACAACATGTCACCTGTATCATGGGAATCTCGTAAAGAGAATGAGCGAATGAGCGAGCGCTTCAAAACCAATGACAAATTAGTTGCAATGACGAAATCAAAACACTACATCCTTGCAACTCTCTTAGATCCCAGGTTCAAGGTTATACATCTTCCAAAAACAGATAATATAGAGCAGTACAAATGTATGTTGCTAGATGAGCTGCAGCACTCACAGGAGTCAAACATAGACACGCTCAGTACCCTCAGGTTGTCATCACCACAACATGCAGGTTCATCTTCACAAAGGGATACAGAACTGGAAAAGTCACCAAACATTAACAGTAGTTGTTCCACAACTGCCACTTCTTCAACCCTTAGTGGCAAGCTAAATCTGTGGCAAAACCTTTCCCAAATTGCTGCCATACCAGCTTCTGCTGATTCCTCTTCTGAGCGGTCTCTGTCCATCATGGTAGACAGTTACCTGCAAGAACTGCCTATTCCTATTGATGCATGCCCTTTTGAATACTGGAGATCAAAAAAGTCAAATTGGACAGAGCTGTAGGATGAAGCCTGTAAATATCTTGGTTGTCCTGCAACAAGTGTCTCTTCAGAATGTATGTTTAGTACAGCTGGCAATATTGTGACAGACACCAGAAATAGGTTGCTGCCAGAAAATGTACACACGTTAACTTTTATTAAAGTTAATTAGTCAAGATTTTCGTATCCCTACAAGAGTTTACAAACTGATCCTGAAGTGATTGATGTTGCGGATGTTGATGGTGATGACAACTCAGATGGTGGTGGCTGGTAAATATTGTGTGGGACAGAGTCTCTCTGCACCAAGAAGGAAACTTTTACAGACTGTGATGACTTTGGTTGTCTCTCTCCTTTCTCGATCTACTACCTTGGACTATATACCCCCCAAAACTTTCACCATTTCATGGCAAACTGCTTTGTAGCTAGGGTCTAAACTAAAGTCAACAAGTTTTATATACAGGACAATTTTAACAACAGTGGGAACAGGCCCAAATTTGGCATAAAAGGGACACTGTCACGTCAATCCTTTCTGTATCATATTATTTATAGCTAAAGTGCAAACATATATTTTTGGATTTACCTTCTGTGACTTTGTGGTGCATCAGTATGGGCTGGGACAGGAGACGGTCTATTTTTCAATTTTAAAGAGTACAAAACAATGAGTTCTAATTGGTAGCTGTTTATTATTTTTTCAATTACAGAAATGTTAGCCATAAACCAAAAATGGATGCTAGTACATGGGTGAGGGTTGTGGGTTGGTTTTAACATGAGTGTAAGGGTGGCATGGGTGCTACTGCACAGATGAGGGTGGTGGAAGAAAAGTGGAATGGGTGATGGGGTGAAAGGTGGGTGTTGTTTTAGTCCTTTCATTTACAGATTCGTGATCAGCTGGGGATGGTGAGGAAAAAAATGATGACAGACCGAACCTACTGTACACATAATATATATTCTTATTAAATACATTGCAAACTGCTGCCACCTAGCACAATTGTCCTGTCCCCTTTAAAAAAAGAATAAAGGAATCAGAAATAAAACAAAATCTGCATCAGCAGTTTTCACAGAATGTGACCTATCATAAAGTGTTTTTGCTTTACAAGTAGTGATAATTTGATACATAATGGGGTTGAAAGACGCTGTCCCTTAAACATCACATGCCAACTGCTGCAGCTACATTAAATGTTCCTTAAGTTAGTATGTGGTGAGAAAACCACTTTTTTTATTTATGTGACTGAAATACAGATTTTATTGAAGTATCAGCTGCAAAAATGCATCTTCTTAGAAAGTTGTATGTATTACTTCAATTTGCCAACAAAAATGTTGGTATATGTATGCATTATCTTAGAAAATTGCATGCATTTTTTGCCAGCAACAACTGGCATATTTTTTTTATTCAAATGTCTCGACTGACTACGTTATGACATAATATGTTTTGCAACAGTTCCACATGCTGCTGCTGTAGTACTTGGCTTGACTTTGTTATAAAAGCTTTCTTTTAAACATAGCAACTTTTGATTTATTCATTTAAAACAGAAAGCAGCAAATAGCTGAAATTAGGTAATATCAGTTATTTTTTCTCATGATTCATGATGATGAGTATATATATAACTGAGTACATAAATGGCTAATGTGCCTCTTTCTTTCACTAAGGAACTATGATGATGCAGCTGCAGCAGAAAACTTTAACATATGGGTGGGTGGGTGGGTGGGTGGGCCTGTTACGTATTAAGTTGCTGGCTTTAGAAAACAGAAGAAACCATAGATAAACCTAGTTGTATTCCTGTCAATGTCACATGATAATTTCTCTCCCCTTATATTGAACAGTTTTTCCTTTACATGTATTTTATTACTATCTTCATTACTGGCAGCACAATATAGAGGATAATGTATGGTCCTCTATCGTTAACCCAGATCAGTTAACAGTTGAGAGGTTGCTAGGGTGACCATGTAAACCTCGAGGAGTGAAGCTCGAGAGGTTTACGTCACATGGCAAACCAGGCAGTGAATAAGAATGACGATTGCCGATAGAGGATCATACATTATTTTTATAGTGTATGGTCCCACTATCAAAATTAAATGGCTTACGCTTTTTAAAAGTCACCGCGTGACCCTTCAGTGCTTCGTTGGTTCCGTCGGAAAAAAGCGTGCACATGCGCAGACCACTCGCTGTTGTTAACCTATCGATGTGACGTAGGATCGATAGGTTAACAACATATCTAAGTCACATCGATAGGTTAACAACCTTAGGAAATGATGATTTCCTAAGGTTAACAGCGTTCTAATATACATTATAAAAAAATAGGGTTCGAGTTCTAAAAAGTTCTAAAAAAGATTAGAACCCTAGAACTTTTTCAAAAGTTCTAGACTAGAACTAGAACCCAGAACTTCAGAGGGTTCTGACAACCCTAACAAGAACACGCACTGTCATTCACACAGAGACACAAAAAGTTCAACGCGGACATCTGTCTGGGGAAGGATAAATAATATTTATTTGTTCTTTACTGCTAGGACTGTTTACTGCTTATAGCACAGAGAGTGGGGGGTGCAGTGTATGGCTGGGTACCCGGACATCTGCAGGATGGGTGGGAAGACAAACAATAAGATAAGTAAAGGCATAAATGAAAGGAATGAAGCGCTGTCATTCAAGCACTTTATTTCTTTCAACTAGAGAACAGAATCCTGCTGTGAAACTGTGACTTGTGTCACAGTCTGGTTGCCATACTCATTGGTCTGCCAGGGAAAAGCCCACTGTAGATTGCTGTGCACTGGACTTGTCCCTGACACACCTCTGAAATGTCATTCTACCACAAGATGTTTCTTGCATACGCACAAGGAAACATAAAAAAAACTATAATTTAGATTAGTGATTACCCTCATTTGAAAAGCATTTTTGTCCTGAACACAAAAATGTGAAATAATGCACTTGAGGTACAGAAATCCAGGGGCAGAATACACATAGGTGGAGTGGTATTGACAACATTAAGAAAGCACACATTCAAAAAAAAAAGCTTTTACATACAGTGCATTACTGTTTAACAATGTTTTCTGTACATCTGGTGAAACCCATAATGACATTCCTCACTTGAAGCAAAAGGGGGTTGGGGATGGAAGCCATAACTGACTGCTTGTTTTTGTGCTAAAGGGATCAGCTTCTTTACAGCAACAACAAGGAAAGGCATACATTTCTAAAATGTGCAGAAGTGCATGGGGACCACTTTTTTCAAAAGCATGCCACCACCGGCAGCTACCACTTTAAGACTGCTACTACCCCACTTAATACAATCAGGGGAAAACTAGAAGTAGTCTACCAGCACTGAGATCAATATGGTTAAGGCACATTTGCCAGAAATTATTGCTTAGAAAAGATTGAGAAAGTGACTGTGATGACGAGCAAGTCCCAGACCAGATCTCCAGTTTGTTAATAGAATCCTCCTAAGTCTGATTTGTACGACTGCATGGGCCAAGCTCCATGGATGTTATGCCATCATCAGATTTGTATAACAGCACTGTGGAAGCACATAACCGGACTGCTGTCTGATGTTCTACCACAATGCTCTGACGTTGTTTCCAGTGATTCTGTTTATGCAGCCCTTCCCTTCCACAGGCTGCATAAACATACTCACTTCCCGGTGCACTACTTTTCTGTTCTGCAACAGCAGTACTGATGGCCACCGTGTGCAACATGGTGACATTGACAAACTGTGCATGCATGACTATCATGCATACATAGTTATGTCAGCATCGCCATGTTGTGCAGGTCTAACTACAGGGCAAACTTCACATGTGCAAGTATCATGCATGCGCAGTACTGTAATTGCTGCAGTATTACTTACGGCGGATTCTGGTGCAGTGAAAGCATTGCATATTCTTTTCCACGCTCTGGCCACTCCTAAAAGCTCTCCACAGTGACATAGGCTCTGACCAGATCTTGTTATAACTGAATCTACCATTACGTTACAATGCTTTGTACCTTTTAATGTGGTTTGGTATGTTTGACCTTTTGACTTCCCATTATTTATTTTTTTTTGTTCCGGAGCCCCCAATCCTCTGTTCGGCAGTCAGATTGACTTCCCATTATGATCTGTTCTGACTGCAACTTTATTTTAAACTTATATTTGAAGTATTTCTTTGACATTTTCTTAATAAGGAGTCCTTTTTGAGTATTTGGTCTTGTTGTTAAATGTTAATGTTTCCCTTTGACCTTTTGACGTCCCTGTTTTCAGATGCTAGAGCTGAGCACATTTTTTGATACTATTCATTTCTTGCACTTTTGCCTTTCTTTATGGGGCCTTGGAACTGCTTCTCAATTAGATATTTGATCCAAAATCAGTTTATCTACTTGACTTGAAATTAATATTGCTATTTATAGCATTAAATGAACTACATGTATTTTGAAACTAGTTTATCTATTTTTGTGTTATGTATGAAAGCTAATATTGCAGCCTGCTAGTACTATTTGAATATTTACCCATTTTTTTAATAGGATATCATTATCCATTTTGTTTATTAACTTTACTTGCACTTTATTTGGAACTGTCTGTTTAAATCCTGCCTTTAAATGTACTTGCTGGATTTGTGATCGCCCCTCCCTCTGACAAAGAGCCCACATGGGTTTGAATTGCTGGGACTTTTGTTCTCTGTCTGTCTGTTGTTTGTTGCACTTATTGAACACTGAGCATTGGATTTTTTTGTGACTTTGTTGCCTTCTTTTTTGCAGCAATTCCTTGCAGGCTGGTTGAATTTGAATATTTTGGGTGCAGCATTCAGCCTGAGCACCGCTCAGATTGTTCCCGTTCTGGGTGGGATTTAAAAAAGTCTGGGATAGGCACAAGGGAATCATAAGGGAAAGGAAAGGGGGAGGGAGAAGGACAGTGCTGTAGACCTAGAAGGGTCTGCAATGAAAGCAATCACAATGAAAATGGGCAGACTGGATGGGCCAAGCGGCCCTTATTTCCATCAGTTTCTATGTTTCTGTAATCTAGAAAGTTCCAGAGAAAGGGAAGAGCAATACCATCAGCCCTGAAGCTTACCACTTGCCACTTTTGTAACCGTGGAGTCTCGTAGGAAATGTTATGAGCCAACCCTGGGAATTCTGGGAAAATCTATTCCTGTACTGTATAACTGTATGGTAAAAAGTTTAGAATATCTCTTACCATCTGCCTTTCTTCGAAAAACAAGAATTATTTATTTATTTATATATTCATTTAGTGAGTTAGTTATTGCCCAGATATGTGAACAAGACAGTTAAATACCTATTTTCAGGAATAACCCAGATAGTCACAGAATGTAATTCAAGCAGTGGCAGTGTTACAATACAGAATAGGGGCAGACAGATGGAATACAATATTATATTACAAACAGAAACATATATTGTACAACAGTTCTTAAAGTAGTTTTGAATTGTGAATGGGCAACATGTTCTTTGTTAAGTTATGTGAACCGGTTCCATGTCAAAAGGGTGAAACAAAAACAGCCCTGACCATATGAGAGAGGAAAAATCAGCAGAAAAAAATACAGTGAATACCAATAAGCGAGAATGTCAAAAGAGAGACTGTACTATGAAAAAAAACATAAGGAAAATAATCCCAAATCTATACAATATTTTATGCAGTGGGCTATGCCCACCGCACACCCCGTTGGGGAGGGTGGGTTCACCACCTGAACCCCACTGACTATAAATAACCACCTCCGAGTCTGCACAAATTACAAGTAGATGTTAAATAATATCATACCACAAGCTGCCCTCACAAACTGACATTTGCTAACATGACATTCACTATTATGCACAAGTCACTCATATGACATGAGCTCATATTGCATCACTCATATTGAGCAGCTCATTTAATGGGATACCATGTGGGTTAAGGTCTCTTCAAATGCGTGACCTTTTGGAGAGGTAAGAGGAGGCTCTTTGGTACCATGTGAAATGTAGAAAAGCTGTGTGAGAAGTATGTTGTCATAGTGAGGTCACTACAACTAGAAAAACAGGGATAGAAGTGTCTAAAATGAATAGGGGTTCTTATGCCTAGTCCTTGCACTGCAGTGGCAAGTGCATACGTTGGATGAGAAGGGGATTATTCAGTGTGAGTTGCCACAGAATGGTGGTAGTGATAGTGTGGTTCCTCAGACTGATGGTACTGATGGCACAAGGGCAATGGACAAAGGCCAGGTGGTGGACATCATATACCTGGACTTTAGTAAGGCCTTTGATTCTGTACCACACAAAAGGTTGATAATGAAACTGAGGGATCTGGGGTAGGGGAGAATATGGTAAGATGGGTTGAAAACTGGTTGAGTGGTAGAACTCAGAGAGTAGTTGTTGGAGATGAGTTCTCCTGCACCAAGGAGGACACCAGCAGGGTCCCACAGGGATTGGTGCTGGGGCCTGTGTTGTTCAGTATCTTCATAAGTGACATTGGGAAAGGCATTAAAGGCAAAACGAGCCTGTTTGCAGACAACACCAAACTCTGTGGGAAGGTGGACACAGAGGGAGGATCTCACCAGACTTGAGAGATGGTCAGGATCTGGCAACTTAGTTTCAATGCCAAAAAGTGCAAAGTGATGCACGTAGGGGCCAAGAACCCTAGGACAGAGTATTACATAGGAGGGTCTGCTTCCAATGAGGAAAAGGATCTGGGGTAGTGACAACAAAGTGACCTGAAACACACCTCTCAGTGTAAAAAGGCAGTGGTGAAGGCTAACAGGATACTGGGGTGTATTGCAAGGAGATTCAGTAGTAGGTGAAGCAAAGTTATTTTACCATTGTACAGGTCGCTGGTGAGACCACATTTAGAATATGGGGTGAGGTACTGGCATCCCTACCTTAAGAAGGACATCAGCATGCTGGAGGGGGTCTAGATGACAGCAACCAAGATGATCAAGGGGTTACAGGCTAGGTCCTATGAGGAGAGGCTGGGAGTCCTGGAAGAGAGGAGGCAGAGGGGAATATGATAGAGACCTTCAAGTACATGAAAGGAATTAACAGAGTGTAAAAGGAAGGTCTCTTTAAAATGAGTAACAACAGCACCACTAGGAGACACAGCCTAAAACTGATGGGGGGAGGGATTCAGAAGGGATGTAAGGAAACTTTTCTATACAGAGAGGGTGGTGTCCACTTGTAATGAGCTGTCAGAGGAGGTGGTATCAGCAAGGATGGTGGGAACATTCACAGGAACCTGGGACAAGCACAAAGGGAACCCTTGGGACCAAGGAAGCAGAGAAGAGAAGGGGGAGAGGGATTTACAGCTGGGGGGCAGGGTCATCGGCGAAAATTGTAAGGCCAGAACCCGCATCACCTACTGAGCAGACGCGACAGACCGGGTGGTCTTCTTCTGCTGACTCTTTTCATATGTTCGTACTGTGTTAGGTATGAAAACTGTTTCATAGTTCAGAATACTGAAGGGATAGATAGGGTGGAGCATACTGGATGTATGCTAAGTGCAAGCAAAACCAAAGGTCATACACTCAAACTGATGGGAGCAGTGTTGTTTATGGTGCCCACTTTAAGAATGAGAGCTACTGTACCTTGATTATTGATTCCTGACCATGCTCACCACTTGTGGAAGAAAATGGAGAGGTGGCAATGTATTAAAAGGTCAGGGGATCCAGGATCTGGAGGAGAAGGAGGAAACCCCTCTGGGGCAGACTATCATGGAATGAGGAGAGAGGGAGTGGCCATGAAGAGGGGGATTACAAATGACAATGCTGCTGGTGTTTGGCAACTAGGGTTCTAGGATGATGATAGATCTCAGAGGGTTAGCTAGCTCCAAGGCTGCCCACTGTATTTGTCATACAGGCCAGCCAGCTATTCTCACATTGGTCATGATGGTATACATTCTTCACCACAGCCAGACAATTGCCTGATAGGCCTTGCAACTCATGCCTAGCCACTGAGCAACATAGTTCAATCAGTGGCAGTGTTACAATACAGAATAGAGTACTGACTGATAGAATACAATAATACATTAGAAACAGGAGAATATACTGTACAAGAGCTCTTAAAGCAGTTTTAAATTGTACATGGGTAGCATGTCCAATGTTAAGTTATGTGAAGAAAGGCCTCTCCAAATGCATGATACCTCTCAACCTCCTGCCTCATAAATCAGGGACAAAGCTTAAAAAAATCAGGGACAAAGGACCAAAATCAGGGACACATCTTCAAAATTGGTGATATCTACTCAAGAACCTGGTAGAATAAGGGGCTTAGTGTATAATGCATTTTTTTAAGGAAGAACAAATCTGTAACTTTAATGTTTGACATTATTTTGTGCTTACAACCCCTACTGTTTGGTCATGGAAACATAATTTTTAGGAGGGACAGAGTAAAATTTTGAGGTAAAATCAGGGATGTCCCTGAAAATCAGGAACAGTTGAGAGGTATGTGCATGACCTTTTGGAGAGATGAGAGGAGGCTGTTTGATGATGTGTGAAATGTATAAGAGCTGTGTGAGAAACATATTGTTAAAACAGTGTCAGTGGCTCAGTAGGTAGCACACTCGCCTCTGAGGCCGGGAGATCAGAGGTCTTTGGATTCAGTTCCCAGATCTGGCACTTGGGTTAATATCCCAGTACTGACACTGTATTGCAGTATGAGAGGGGTGCTGCACTTCTGAGTGCCGTCTTTCGGAATTGACATTAAACCGAGGTCCCATCTGCGTGGATTGGTGGTAGTTCAGGTGAATGTTAAAGATCCTATGTCACTTACCGAAAAGAGTAGGGGAAATTTCCCTAGTGTACTGGCCAAATTTCCCTCATTCTGTAAAAAATACCACCAACAGCTTAATCTGGTTCAAGGTCAGTTGGCATTCATCTGTATCTCCCTCCCCTGGGTTGTGCCTGAAAGTAGGCAGGATTTGTCTAGTGCACTTACCTGGTCAACAAAAACTAAATAAATAAATAAAAAAATTAAAATGCACTAATGCAGCAAGAAAATTGAGGCTTTCATCTTAAACTTATTTTATTGTCCACTCTGTGTTCTGTTTCCTAGCACATGATACCAAATAAAATAGAGACCAGTTCAACTACAGAAGCAGGGCTAGGACTGTTAAGAAACACAGAAACATAGACTCAGATGGCAGAAAAGGACCTGTAGACCCATTTAGTCTACCCTATTTTCTCTGCCTATTCTGACACATCTGACCATATTTGGTCATTGGCATCCCTCCCCACTTCCTCTACCAAATTTGCCCGTTTGCCTATCCTATGAATGCTTGAAGCTCCTTACAGTCTTTGCCCCCACTACCTCCTCTGGCAGGTTGTTCCAGTCGTCCATGACCCTATCCATTAAGAAGTATTTCCTCACATCTGTCCCCTGTGTTCTAGTCCCTTCTTCTCTCTGAAAGAAACACCCCACCTGCTCCTCTCCTCTCCTCTCCTCTCCTCTCTTCTCTTCCAGGGAGTACATGTTGAGATCCTGCAACCTTTCCTTGTATGACTTTTGTGCAACCCTCTCACCATTTTGGTTGCCCTCCTCTTTACTGTCTCCACCCTGTCAATGTCCTTGCAGAGGTGGGTCCTCCAGAATGGTGCACTGTTCCCTAGGTGGGACCTCATCAGTGAGCAGTGCAACGGCAGCACCACCTCCCTCTTCCTGCTTAAAATCCCTCTCCCAATGCACCCCAGCATCCCACTAGCCTTTTCCATTGCCTTATCACACTGACCAGCTACCTTGAGGTCAGCAGACATGATGACCTGAGATAATTTTCTTGCATTGTGACTGTAAGTACCTCTCCCATCTTATACATTGCTCCTGGGTTTCTCTACCCCAGGTGCATAACCTTATACTTTTTGGCATTGAAACATAGCTGCCGCACCTTAGACCACTCCTCTAGTTTTCCCTGATCCCTTTGGATTCTCTCTACTTCTTTGTGAGCATCCACCCTCTTGCAGATCCTTGTATCTGGTGTGTAGTGATAACAGTGATACTTACTGTGCGACCCCCGAAGCGTGACCCATGAACAGCACATGCCGAAAGGGCGAACAGCAGTACAAGCTGACTGACAGGTAAACAGTGAGGAATACAGGCAAAGTAGGTATGAGCAAGGGCCACAGGCAAAGCAGGTATAAGTGAGGACTGCAAACAGCAGCCACACAGAGGTGTGGACTGAGCAGGAGAGATCCAGGGAGACAGGGGAACTGCTGCAGAACTGGGGAGGTGGGGGCACTGCTGATGTTATGGGGAGCCAGGGGCACAGCTGGTGAAATAGGGAGGCAGGGGAACTGAGGATGAACTGGGGAGTTAGGGGAACTGCATGGGTTACAGGGAGTCAGGTGAAATGCACAGAAGGGGAGGATGCACAGCTGCAGGGTGGACATGTAGCCATGGATACCACACTGACCAGACAGCCAGGTGCAGCCAATGACCCAGATGTGCTGCGGTTCATTAAAAGCATGTAGCGGGTTGCGCCAGTCACACAGTTTTCTGACAGTCAGGCAGACAGAAGAATGGCAGTCTATTTTATGAGAAGTCAGAAGGGAATGCCCATTGCAATACATGGTGGATACGTGTACCACTGAGACAAGGAGAGACACGAGAAAACATACTGGAGGTGTGTGGACGCCTGCCACTACAACTGCCTTACACAACTGCACAGAGGTACAGGATAGAACAGTGTGCACCATAAGGGAGCATAATCACTTCCCTGATGCGGCAGATATCAGTGTGCAATGGGTGCTGGGTGACCTGTGGGAGAGGGCAAGAATGAACATGGAAACAGCGTCGCAGATAGTGGTGGACTGCACAGAGTGGGTGTCAGCAGCTGTTGCCGGTCGGATGCTGAGTGCGCAACAACTCTGATGGATGGTCCAGCACGTTTGACATGTGTCTAGGGGGTGGCCAGTGACACCAACAACCATGATGGCACTCATAATCCCTGAGGAATTCCAGGTGACCAGCACTGGTGAACGCTTTCTCCTTTTTGACAGCGGTAGTGAGCAGGACCGTTTGCTGATGTGTGCCACAGACAGGGGCCTCCATTTCCTGTTGGACTGCCCTGACTGGGTCATGGATGGCACATTCAAGTCATGCCCTGCACTCTTTGATTAGTTCTACACCACCCATGCTGTCCAGTCAGGTGTCGTTGTGCCAGCTGTATATATCCTGACCTGCTCAAGGAGGGTGCCGACATACATCTGTCTGCTAAACCAACTCAAGAGTCACTGCCCAGCTGTGTCCTCTGTGACAGTCCTGCTGGACTTTGAGCATACCAGCTGGAGGAGAGGTCACCACTGTGTTCCCCAGTTCACAAATCAGGAGATATTTCTTCCATTTTGTCACAGGCACTGTGGCGACGGATTCAGCAGTGCCTTGATGTCCTGGAGAGGTACAGCAACAATGCAGACTTTGCTCTGCACTTCAGGATGCTCCTGGCGCTCGCATTTGTGCCAATGGATGAGGAGGCCAGTGTATTTGAGGACCTTAGGGAGTGGGGCTATTTCCAGCACCATGAAGACCTGCTGCAGTCGATCCTTGATTATTTCGATGATAACTGGATTGGAAGACCCACAGGACACTCTGGAAGGAGGAGGAGACCTGCATTCCCCATGGTGCAGTGGAACTGCCATGAGGCCACCATCCATGGGCTTGCCAGGACAAACAATGTGGTGGAAGGATGGCACATGGTGTTCAGTTCCCCAGCATCTGGCACCTTCTGCAATGTCTCCAGCAGGAGGAGCGCATGTCGGCTGTTAAGATTGAGCAGCTGGTATCCGGGGCACAGCCAGCATAGGTCTGCAGGAGATACAGGGTCCTCAATGCCAGAATCACTGCTGTTGTCGAAGAGTATGCCACCCATAGCCACTTTGATCACCTCCATGGCTTAGTACACAATTTTCAGTTCCAGGTGTGAGCCAGGGACGGGGGTATCGGTGTCATGGTCTGGGCAGCTGTGTGGCAGTGATTGTGGCTGTTGAGCAGTGTCACCCATTTCATGGGCACGCGCTGTGCGTTCACTCCCCCTGAGTCACTCTTTTGACACTCTCCCAACTTACGCTTGCACTCTAGGGTCACTCATTTTGCATTCTGCATTGTTAACTTTGCTCCATGTATTTGCCCTTTTGCCGTGCATCCCTGTTGCGGTCGAGGTTTCTCCATTTGCTGTTGTGCAGTTGGCCTTACAGATGCTGCCCTCAAAATCTCACCCTTGTCACATAAAACCTTGTGTCCTCTGCAAAGAGACACACTTTCCCCTTCAACTCCTCAGCAATGCAGTGTTTGAAATGAACATGGATTCTTATGTCCAGATTTTGTGCTGTGCCAGCAAGTGCCATAAGTGGACTTATACGGGAATAGCTCAATGTCAGCTTTCAACAGACTGGTGGTAGAAAATCTATGGTGTCTCAGTCTGCTGGTAGTACATGAAAAAAGTACATCACTGTTCAGAATACTAAAAGGGCAGACAGGGTGAAGTATATACAGATACAGTACATCACAGAAACATGTAAATACAGTACATGTATTCTCGCTGGGGCTTGATGTGACTGACATCAAGACTGATAGGGTCATTTGGTCTAATCACTGCATGGTGGAGTTCCGGTTTGGGGTCCCTCCCAACAGTCTTCCCCCCTGTTGAGATGGTCCACTATCACCCTTTAGGGGTATTATCCCCAGAGGGACTTCTGGCAGTTGTAGACTTTTCTAGCGTGAGTGCTGCATGTGTAATTGGCAAGGGTGAGGGTCTGATGGCCTATAATGGGTCCGTTACCTAGGAACTCAATGCCATCACACTGGTCCATTATGACCCATGTCTTCCTACTTGAGACCCCCATGGTTTGATGAGGTTCTCAAGGAGATGAAGACTAAGGGTCAGAAGTTGGAGCATTGTTGGAGGAGGATCTGGTCAGTGGAAGACAGACTAGCCCTGAGAAATCATTATAATGATTAGCAGGGGGCAATCTACCGTAAGAAGGCAGAGTTCCTGTCCAGGGAGATTGCTGCTGGGAAGAACAGACCAGCTTAGCTATTTCAGACTGTAGATAGATTGTTACATCCAATCTGTCTACAGTCAAAAAAGCATTTTGAATCGTGTTGTGTGAAGAGTTTGCTCTGTTCTTCTCAGACAGGGTGTTCTCCATTTGGGTGGGGATCTCCTTAATGGGGCACAATTTGTTCCACAGTGGTTGGCCTGGTCCAAGCAGAGGCACTCCTATTGCATGTGGGGAGTTTCGCACGGTGGAAGTGATTGAGGTCACTGGGGTGAGTTCAAAGCTGCGGCCACATGCTGTGAACTGGACCCTGCCCCAACTTATCTTCTAGTGGGAGGAGCCAAGGCCATTGGTCTAGTGTTCACCAGGATAGTCCGGTGCTCACTCTCAGAAAGATGCTTCCCTGACACCTTGAAGGAGGCATTGGTGAAGCCTCTTCTGAAGAAACCATTGCTCGACCCTGACATCCTGGTGAATAATAGACACATCTGCAACCTCCTGTTCTTAGGGAAGGTTGTTGAGAAAGTTGTGACTCTGCAGCTCGAGGCACACCTCTCAGCCTTTGACATCTATGAGCCTTTCCAGTCTGGTTTCAGAGCTAGGCATAGCATGGAGACGGCACTAGTTCAGGTGCAAAATTACCTCCTCAGGGCGAAAGAAGAGGAGAACGGTCAGTTCTTGTCCTCCTCGATCTCTCATCAGCATTTGACACTGTGGAATACGCTGTGCTATTGGATCACCTTAGAGTGTATGGTGGGCTCATTGGAACAGTCATCAAATTTTATTTATTTAAATTTTGGTAACCGGGTAGGCCCACTGGGTCCTTGATGGTCCCTTTTTCAGGGGTGACCCGGGGTTAGTTACATGTACCTAGGGAAAAAGAAAACCAGTGCTTCGATCTTTACAATACAGCAAAAAGTACATAGTATATAGGAATAGACATCAACAGTATAAAATATAGTACAACATTTACAACTAGGTGTACATATCTTTGTTAGGAACAGACCTACACATCTATCAAATCACATAGGCAAGTGAAAAGCCAGCGCTTAATTGTCAGTCGTCTTGTCCCTACATCTCATTTGACTGAGTTCCCTAAGCATTGACACCCTTGGTAGAGTCCCATTGTTAGTGCTCAGTTAGGGCAGTGGCACTGAGACCCAGAGCTTAGGTGTAACTTCAGTCCTTTCTTGAAACCTGCAAGAGAGGTGCTGTCCTGTAACTCTTTCGTGAGATCGTTCCAGAACTTGGGTAGGGCTACCATGGTTGACCGTTGACCCAATGATGATTTGGCTCTTGGGATTTCAAGTAGTTTCTGATCAGTGGACCTGAGCTCTCTTCTATTGGTTTTGGAGGCGAGTAGGTCCCGAAGACTCAGGGTGGGCGGTGTCAGGTTACTGTAGTTTATATGCCAGGCAAAGGGAGGGATATGCTAGTTTGGCTTTGAATGAAGGTCAGTTTAGGGCTTGTAGCACATTGCAGTGGTGTTCCATCCATTGTGCCCCTGTGGCACACCGGGCTGACCCTATGGTAAAGTGTGCACAGACGGAGCCTTTCCGTTGACCTCAGTGTCTGGAGCATAGCTGCTCCGTAAAACAGGGTGGGTAGGATTGTCCTGTTGCCGACTGCTTTTCTGGTTTCTTTGGTCAGGTAGGGATTCAGCCTATAAAGGAGTCCCAGTTTTGGTTAACCGCTTTGGTAAGGTAGTCTATATGTGTCCTGAAGGAAATCTCCTGGTCCAGGTACATTCCAAGGTACTTTATATTGTCCACTACTTCTATCATTGCCCCATTTAGGGTGGAGAGAGAGAGAAGAGGTTTGATCTCACCGAGCCTAGTTTTTTTGAACCAAAGAGCATAGCTTTGGTCTTCTTACTGTTCAAGACCAACCTGTTGGCCTGACATCATTCCTCTAGGGTTGCAAAGTCTTGATTCAGTTCTTGATTGAGGGACCCGGCATCCCTCCCAGTTCTGTATAGTACTGCGTCATCGGCATAGAGTGTGACCTTCACCTCACCCAAACATAGGGGTAGGTTATTGACAAACAAGGAGAATAAGAGGGGACCTAAAATAGACCCTTGGGGAACCCCGTCTGATACTGGATGCTCATCCGATTTTGCACTGTTCCAGCAGACCATTTGAGTCCTCCTGTGCAGGTAGTCCATGAACCAGTTTAGGGCAAGTGTATCTAGACCTAGTCCCCTGAGGCATTCAGGCAGTAGCTGGTGGTCAACTAGATCGAATGCCTTGGTTAGGTCAATAAATATTGCCCCAAGGAGTTTGTTCTGGTCCAAGGGCTTCATATACATCAGCAGTGAACTGTAGCAAGGCTGTTTCAGTGCCGTGTCTCTTTCTAAAACTGTGTTGTTGATCTACCTGCAGATTATGCATTTCTATGTGTTTGTTAACCTGTTGGTAGACCACCTTTCCAAGCAGCTTGCTTAAGGTACAGATGATTGAGATAGGCCTGAAATCTTCCACATCCTTGTGCATCCCACCTTTCGAGATAGGGGTCACTAGTGCCACCTTCCACAGGGCAGGTATTTTTCCCTCAACCAAGGACTGGTTGAATAACTGGGCGACAGGTCCTGCAATGATGGGGGCTCCTAACTTCAGCAGCTTGGGCTCTAGATTATCGTGGCCTGCTACCCCTTCTGGTTTTAGACCCTTGAGCAGTTTTAGTACTTCTCCTGTAGAGACCAGTTTTAGGTGAAATTCAGGGCCCTGAGGGGGGCGCTCCCTGGGCTCGATTGAGTTCCCAGGTTTTGACTGGAGTTGCTGGTTCTGAACCTCTGGAGATCCAAGAAAAACTAGTCGAATGCATTGGCAGTTGCCTTCGGGGTGGAGAGAGGTACCCCTTTAGCCTTTATTTCCCCAGTCTCTTTACATTTGTTCCCTTTTAGCAGTGAGTTTACGTACCCCCAAAACTTCTTTGGATCTGTCAGGTTCCTGAATTGCAGCCCATGCAGGTAACTCATTTTTGCTTTCTTGAGCTTACTTTTACAGGTGTTTCTGGCTTCCTGGTATTGCACCCAGTCCTGGTGCTGGTTTGAGACCTTGAATTGCCTCCATTTTTTGTCCCTTTCCTTCATCTTTGTCTTTAGAACTGGGTTAAGCCACCTGACGTCTTGCCCTTTGACTCTAATCATTTTTAGGGGAGCGTGCTTGTTAGCTACTGAAAGAAAATGTTTGCTGAAGCCATCTAGAGCTTCATCTATATTAGGAGTATCTACAGCCTGCCCCCAGTTCACTTCTGATAGTGACTGAAGAAAAGATGCTTCATTTAAGGCAGAGTAGTTTCTGGACCAGAAGATTCTAGGGGGTTGTTTAGGGTAGTTGTTCCTCCACACCAGAATGGCTGGCGTATGGTCACTAAGTGAGTCAGTGCAAGTCCCCACTATTTTGGCCCTGTCTGGGTTGGACATTAGCACTCAGTCAAGGGTGGTGTTGTTTCCTGTCTTTTGGTTGATCCAGGTAGGTTTTCTTGTTAGCTGTGTTAGGTTAGCTCCCTCCAAGCAGTTTTAACATCTCTATTTAGTTTCTCACTGCAGTTTAGGTTGAAATCACCTAGTATAATTTTTTCACTACCAGGCAGAGAAGTCATGATGTCTGTGAGGATTGTTAGGGCTTCCATAGCCTTTTTTGGAGTGTTGTAAGTGCAACCGATCAGGAGTGGTTTTATATATCCCCGAGGAGAAGTTTAACAAACACAGTCTCACATCCCATTTCTTCAAGATCTGGGGTATTCACTACTGTAGCATAGAGATGGGACTTGACATAGAGAAGGACCCACCCCGCACTTCTTCCCCTTTCTGTCCTTCCTAAATGTAGTAAAGCCTTGCAGTTCCACCTCGTGTGCAAGTATATTAGGCTTCAGCCAGGTTTCTGAGATACCAATTATGTTGGAGGAGTAAAGGCTGGTCCAGGCCTCATGTTTGTGCATCTTGGGTCTGAGACTATTAATATTCATATGGACCATCCTCAGTCCCTTGGCATTAACCCACTTGGGCGTGGTAGGTGTGAGGCTTGGGATACTGACCCCTAGGGAGCCAGGGTTTAGCTCAATGTCACCCAGTATGAGAAGCAACAAACCATGCAGGATTGCCAGTAGTTTGGTTGGCATATGGGGGGGGGGGGGTTATTTTACAGGCCCTGATGTATATACTGGCATTCAGGAACAGACCCCTCTTATTTAGTATATGAATTGTTGTTACATTGGTTCTGAAACAGGGATGTTGACAACCTCATGCTCATGCCCGCCCTCCCCTATGGCCACGTTATCAACTACTGCAATTGTTAAGACTTATGGGGATCTGAGTAAAATCCCAACTCCCCCCGTGTTTATGCCCCTAACTTTTCAAGTGCTTCTTTTGGTTTAGGGACAGTCGTTCCTGGCTAGGGGTGATTCTCCTGTGTAGCCTAGCCTTCCTTGTCAAAGTCAAATAATACAGGTGACCTGTACTGGGTACGTAGACTAGGCAGTACTATAATAGACGTACTTTAGGAGGTTTAAACAAGCGTTCTTCCTTCCAGTAATAATGCAATTACTAAGAACCCTTCCAGTATTAATGCAAATTACTAAGATCAAGGCATAACCGGCTGTTATGACAAGATAGTTTGAGCTAGTAGTAAAAGTCACTCTAACAAATATCCAGAGTATATGCCATTAATTGGTAATGGTAAAAGTCTTTTACAGAGTATCCAGAATTGCCCCATTAATAGGATCTAAGGCGTTTCCGCCTCCTGGGAGGTAACTATGCCACAATATTTTATTGTAAAAGTAAAAGACTGTCTGATGAATGTGGCTTCACATGAAATTAATATAGTGTCATAAATAGAGTTCGGTATTTAGATCTCATACATTTGTAGCAGGTGCTGAGTGAGACACTTTAAGATTAGAGCTCATTCCACTTTAAATTTTCCCTGTTCTCATATAACTTTGTGTCAAATGATAGCTTGGGAGGTTGGACTGTACCTGAGCCCTATATAATTAAAGGAGGTGGTGCGGAGTGGGCGGAAGGACCACTCGGCTTACAAGGTCTCTGGCTGCCTTTCTTGTAGGGAGCCAGAGTCAGGAAATTCGAAACCTGGCACCTTTTTTCCTGCTAGGGGGAGGACACACAGGTTACTGTGTTCACTCGCCCCTCGCCAGCAAGTTCTCCATTTTTTTGTGTCTCTGGGAGGTGGGGGCAGCCCAATCTACCCCAGGCGGCTTCCTCACTTTTAATTTAAAATGAAAAGTCCCGAGCTGCAGTTTCTCCGTTGCGGGGGGAGGGAGCCTGTGTTAGTTGGCAGCTCCAGCTACCCCCGTTGGCTTCCCGGTCGCACTGGTGCTTGCAAGGTCTCTGGCTGCCCTTCTTGTAGAGAGCCAGAGTCAGGAAATTCGAAACTTGGTGCTTTTTTCTGGCTAGAGGGAGGACACACAGATTGCTGTGTTCACTCTCCCCTGCCAGCAAGTTCTCCATTTTTTTGTGTCTCTGGGAGGTGTGGGCAGCCCAATCTACCTCTGGCAGTTTCCTCACTTTTAATTTAAAATGAAAAGTCCTGAGCTGCAGTTTCTCCGTTGTGGGGGGAGGGAGCCTGTGTTAGTTGGCAGCTCCCTCTACCCCCATTGGCTTGCAAGGTCTCTGGCTGCCCTTCAAATGGTTTAAGTCATATCTCTCTGACAGGAGGCAACAATTGGTGATGAGGAATTTCTCCTCCTCCTCGAAGCCCCTGCTGTGTGGAGTGCCTCAATGCTGGATCCTCTCACCAGTGTTGTTCACTGTGTACATGCTGTCCCTGGAGAGCTCATTAGACAATACAGTCTGGGTTTTCACTGCTATGCAGATGATACCCAGCTGTACATGTCATTTGCCCCTGGAGCTGAAGGTGCAGTAGAAGTGCTTAGTAAATGCCTGGCCAAGATTCAGGACTGGATGTCATCAAACTGGCAGAGATTGAACTCAGACAAGGTGGAGGTACTAGTGACTGACCCTGGTCGATGACATGATGGGGATGCCTCCAGAGTGGCAACCAGGCTGGTTCTGGGGTCCACTGTCTTGATGGCTTCCCCCAGGGTGAAAAATCTGAGTGTCAGCCTTGATGATCGGCTGACCCTGGAAGCCCAGTTGTCATCTGTTGTCAAAAGTGGGTTTTACCATTTAAGAAATGTCACTCAGATCAAACACCTGATTCCTCCAGAAGACTTGCCATCACTGGTACACATCTTTGTGACCACCAGGTTGGACTACTGACACTCTCTGTACTTTGGGGTCAATGGAGGGATCCTCCACCAAATGCAGATAGTGCAGAATGTGGTATCCAGGCTGCTGGTGGGCCTTCCAAAGTCCTGCGGGATCTGCACTGGCTGCCTGTCATGTGGAGGATCATCTTCAGGGTGAGCTTGCTCACCTATAAGGCCCTATATGGCCTGGGCCCTGGTTACCTTTCTGATCTCCTTACTCCAGTCACCCAGGTATGTTCCTTCTGCTCCACCGCTGAGGGCCTCCTGGCAGCTTAGAGGGACAGGCTGAAAACCTTGGGGGGGTCGTTCCTTTGAGGTGGCTGGCCCGGCCCTCAGGAACTTGCTACCAAAATCCTTGAGGGAGGCCCAAATGGTGGAAGCATTTAAGGAGGGGGGGGTCCTGAAGACCTACCTTTTTAATAAGGCATTCTTTGATAGTTTTTTAACCTGCTTTTAGATATATTATTGTTTTACTAATGTAACTGTTTTTTTGATGCTGCCTTAACCTTAATTTTATCTGTAATGGCATCCAGAGCTTCTGGGATTGGGCAACAAAATATAAATAAAGCCTACTACTACTACTACTACATGCAGGGACATAATAGGAGGACTTCCTGGAGTTATTAAAGTCAAGGAACAGCACAATTATTAGAGGCGCAATCTTACGGTGGAATGAGAGAAATTCCGGAATAACATCAGAAAGTATTTCTTCACAGAGGTGGTGGTAAATTGCATGAAAAGGCTACCCAAAAATGTGATAAATGTTGAGACCATCACAGAGTTAAAAACCCAATGGGACATTTTGAAGGAGTAATTAGGAACAAAAGGAAGGGGTGGGGGGGCAGTAAAAGGTTACCGTAAAACAATGTAGGAACATCAAGGCTACCTTAATTGACTCATCTAAAGGTACAGTTAAATATTTTATATTTAATTCATCTGTGACTTTGTGTTTTAAAAGGTACAGGTAGCTTATGTTACTGTTCACTCTGTGTTCTGTCTTCGAGAGCTTGTTATTTAATCTAAGTGAGGACACTACAACTAGAAAAGCATGTCACAAGTGTCTAAAATGAATAGGAGTTCTTATGCTGAAGCCTTGTACTGTGGTGACAATTGCATATGCGAGATGAGAAGGGAATAGCCCAGTGTACGTTTGCCACAGAATGGTGGCAGTGATGTTGTGATCTCCTCAACCTGATGGTACTGTATTAGGTGAGAAAAGTGTGCCACTGTCCAGAATACTAAAGGAATAGCCAGTGTGGATCTTACACAGATGCCTGAGCTGCTGAGTGCAAACAGAACCAGAAGCCATACACTCAAACCAATGGGAGCAGTGTTGTTTATGTTACACACATTAAGATGGGTGGCCACCTTGATGATCGATTCCTAACCATGCTCTCCCCTTGGAGTAGAAAATGAAAAGATGGCCAATGTATTAAAAGAATCAGAACACAAACAACACAAATGAAGGCTTTCACTTCACTTCTACCGTGAACCAAGTATGGTGCTTGCAGCAACAGTGCCACAACACAGATTATCACTGGGACCGCAGTCCTAAACAGAAAGCTGCAGCACCGACCAAAGAGCATAACAGCTCAAACAATTTGCCACAAAAGAAACTTAGCTTACCTTAGTCATGAGTTCTTTATTTGGTGCCAGTACAAAAGAGTGTTATTAAACCATTGAAAATGCACAGTGTAAAATGGCAGCAGAACTATGCGCTTACCAAAACATTAAAATCCTGCCAGCACCTATGGGGTGCATGCAGTAGTGGCAGATTGACTGGCAGCCACAGACAGCATGCGTGCATTTAACATGTATGCACCAATCAGCTGATATTTCAGTTGCAAGCCTTCCTCAGAGCTGATTGGTTTACCAAACCTACCCATTTAAATATGCACTACTCATGCATATTCAATTAGCAGGCATGAAAATATACAGCTTAAAATACAGATAGAACAATTTTGCTGTTTCCAAAAAATAAAACTGAGAATGAGCAACCAGTTACATTTGTAACAACGTGTGGCAAGCAAACCAATCAGATTGCCTCTCTCATTTGCAAACACTGGTCTGTCCTGCAGAGTGATTCTGCATTTGCATCTACTAGATTTGAATGTCCCAGAATCACATACCGGAGGGACAGGAACTTGAAAGACAACTGTTTCTATCGACCTGAGCCCTGTACCTGCACATGGCTACCAAGTGGAAACTATAGATGTGGATACTGTGCCCGGTGTAATAATACAAATACCTTTCCCACTTTTAAACACCCACTTACAAGCAAGAAATTCAAAATGTGTCAGTTTATCAACTGTTTACATCTGGTATTATCTGCATGTAAACATGCCCTTGCGGACTGGGACATGTGGGGCAAATGAAAAGACTCCTGAGAGACCATATTAGTGAACATATATCAGCCATTAGAAATAATGTCATGACTAAAGCAATGGCATGACATATTGCAGAGGCAGGCCATGGCTCTCCAGCAAGGAGTGAGCTGGCAATCCCCTGTTCTGCCATCTGTCTCTGTCTCTCTTTCTGTCGTCTGTCTGTCTGTCTGTCTGTCTATCTATCTATCTATCTATCTAGCTATCTATCTATCTATCTACCTATCTACCTATCATAGCACCCTGAGATGCATCTTGCTGTCATGAAGACAGAATGGCATATATTTGCAAACTATTTTCAGAACAAAAATAGAGAAGTGAAATGCAGCAACTTGAATGTATCACAGGTTTCCATCTACAGAAAGCTCTTGGACTGCTTTTTCACCTGAAATTCAACCATAGAAGCACAAGTGTCACACTCAAAGCCAACAGGATTTGCAGCAAGAAGACAGCATCAAGAAGCCAAATGTTTGGATGTATTGCAGGGAGCAGTCACATCAGCAATACTGGGCTCAAAAAGCAAAGCAGATGACTGCCTTCCAAAATCATGGGTTTTTTATATTGATGACTACAGTAAGAAATATATACAGAAATTGTCAGTGATACGCAGGGCCACTGGAAAATTGCTCCTGCAATGTTTCTGCAATATCCACATTTTCCTCCATTCTCCACACAAAATCCGCAATTTAGTGAATTTTTGAATGAAACTGTATAAAAATATTTAAATTTTCAAGGAAATCTACTCACTTATGCTAACAATTTGATGCACAGACTTGGATTTAGCCAAAACAATACATTATGAAGTGAGGCAGAGGTGCAGTGTGACTATTTCATGTGAGTCACTTCCCTGGTTTGGTTTCAAAATCCTCTGGCCATGCATACTGTATGTACACTTGAGGACTAAAATCTGTGTCAAGGCAGACTATCAGAAAACTTTTTGCTGCCACACAGACTGAAGCAATAGGTGTGAGAAAAGGTGTAAATTTCCCCATTCACCTAAATGGAGCATTAACTACAGTGCCAGCTTTTGAGTAGTAGGGTAGGTTTTACTTGTATACAGACTTTCATTCTGAATATATTATGATTCAAATGTGTGAGGAATTTGGATGGCCTTGCTAATTATAAACTTGAATGCGCTTCTGAAGGGGTTGGTGACATTGACCCCTTACTTGATAATCTGTCACAACTACATGCTCACATACTGTACAAAGCCTGCAAACAAACAAACATTTCTGAAAACACACTGGTAAAACAAGTTAAGTATATATAAACAGTTACATTCAAATAGATAAAAATGATTGGAACTTGAGCAAAACAAAAGTGCCATTTAATAAAAACTATTGTGTGTAGTGAAAAGCTATCGGTCTGATTGAATACTTTTATCATGTGATTTTAAAATGTTTGTACTTACAGTGATGATTAAGAACAGCAATTATTTTAACAAAATAAACAGTTATTTTGCTATAACTTTATTAGGCACCTCAGTTATCTGTTTATTTGTTTTTCTTGCACGAATAGGTGAGTTAATGCCACAGAGGCAAAAGAGAAGAACACTGCTGGGGCAAGTAAGAAACAGCACTGAGGGTGCAGAGTTGCAAGTATGAGGCAGTAGCTAGCAATTGTCAGCATGGCAGAAACAGATGCGGGAGAGGGGAGGAGAGAAGCAAGCCGGTGGCAGGTAACGTGCAGCCACAGTAGGAAAACAATATTCAAGGCTGCAGCTTTGTGCCCTCACCTCAATGCTGTTTCCTACTTGCCTCGGCATTGTTCTTTTTACTTTTTTCCCTCCCTGTTGCCTATCCTTTTGACTTGCATGTGCCAATGGAACATTAGTCACTGGTATGCTGGACTGCAGCTTTGAGCTGTTATTTCGTTACTGTTCCTTGACATCAGTCCACATATTCTGCCACTGCAGCAGTTATTCATTTAATTTAACTTTATCTTTTTTTCTCACTGTTTTTTCATATGATGGGATCCATTTTGTATGCTTTTTTCATTCATACAAAAAAGAATGCTCTCATATGAAAAAATAATTTGGAGTTAATCCCCCCCTTCCGATTTATTTTTGGTATGAAGTCACCCTTTTTGGTATGGGTTTTTCTTTTGATACAAAATAGGATTCCTTCATATGAAAAAAATATTTTTGACTTTGTTTTTTTCCACATTTGAAATTCAGCAAGACATAACTCCTTCAATATTTGGATTTAGGGGAGAATCTATATATCAAAACAAAGGCCTTAATTAGTACTACGAGACTAATTCCCCTGGTGTCTAGTGGCACCTCCCCACCTACCTATCACCATCCCCATAACAAATGTATTTTTTCTCTGCTGCCTAGTGGTCCCCCTTCCTCTGATTACAGTCCCCATAATAATTATATATTTTCTCTGGTGTCTAGTGGCATCCCTTACACTCTGATTGCTGTCCCTATTGGAAGTTTGTCTTTCCCTGGTATCTAGTGCCCCCCCCATTTGCTGTCCCGCTTGTAATAAAGAAAACTGTCCCTTGATGTCTTTTTTTTACAGTCTGTAAAAAAGAAAATGGTCCCTTGGTGATCCAACCCCCCTCACCCTGACCTCCCATTCAGCACCACCCCCCGCCCCTCCACACACCATTACTCACCTGAACAGGGCCCAGGCCTAAGATCCAGTCTTTGATCGGAGACTCATCTTGCTGCTGGAAATGCCAACTGCTATATTGTAAAGTAAGGTAAATGCAGTTCATTGTATTTCAAAGTGATTTTCAACTTTGTAGCATAACTTTGCCATTTTTTGCATATTTGTAGCCCACATTTTCAATATGGACTTTTTAGCACCCCACCATATGAACAATGTCAGTGGAATTATGCAAATCTATCCTGAAAGGTGATTTCATGATCACTTGGTGAAATCACCTTTCAGGCGGGATTTGACAATTTCACCACCCTTGTTCATGAGGTGGGGACATAAGAAAGCTATGCTGACAATTCAGTTGCTGTTCTACTAAAAATGCAAGTGCAGTGCCATCCAGACTATGTGCTTCCACAGTAACATATGTGTCTGCATCTATGGGGAGATGGGAGCCCAAGGCCTGGAGGGTACGATTGAACTATCTCAAAAAGTAAAGAAATTCTTTGAAAAAAACTCCATTAATGCATCAGTTAGAGTTGCTAGGGAGCAACAATGGGGAAACATCAAAACTGCCATCACAGAGGCAACAAGTCTTTGTGTGAAGCAAATAAACAAATCAAAATGAAAGAAAAAGCCACTATGGTTCTTAAAAGAGGTGGTGGTGAAGGTTAGGGAGAAAAAAGATAGCATTTAGGAAGTATAAGGAAACACAGAAGGAGCAGGACAGAGAACTGTACCAGTTAAGGCAGAAGGAAGCAGGTAGAGTAGTCATATAGCAAAGACCCAAACTGAGGAAAAGATAGCTAACTCAGTTAAGAAGGGGGATAAAACCTTTTATAGGTACATCAGGGAGCGTAGAAAGACAAAGGGAGGGATAGTGAGGCTGAATAGAATGGACAGTGGGTGGGCAGAGAGGGACTGTGAAAAAGCAGGGATACTGAACGAACACTTCTGCTCAGTATTCACAAAAGAGGAGGACGGGGAGGTGCCTAAACCAATTAACAGAAGCACTCTGGATGGGGGTCGATCCCAGTCCTTTCACAGAAGAAAGGGTTCTGAAAGAACTCCTAACACTGAAGGTGGACAAAGCAATGGGGCCTGATGGAATTCACCCCAGAATTCTAAAAGAATTAAGAAGACAACTAGTGTCACCACTGACTACCCTTTTTAACAAATCATGGGAGGATGGTGTGGTACCTAAGGACTGGAAGAAGGTGGATGTGATTCCCCTTCACAAAAGTGGGAGCAAGACAGAGGCAGGAAACTACAGACCTGTCAGTTTGACCTCTGTGGTAGGGAAAGTGATGGAATCACTTCTGAAGGAAAGAATTGTTGAGTACCTAGAGGCCAGTGGGGCATAGGACCCAAGGCAGCATGGGTTCACAGCTGGAAGGTCATGTCAGACAAATCTTTTTTTTTTTTTTTCAAATATCATCTTTATTAAAAACATTTTTAAGATTTGACAGTCACTATGTATCTGATTTTAAAACATTATTTATACAGAAGTACAGTTCAAGAGGTTCTTATTCCATACAGTTATCATAGTAGCTTTGTTACAACTAAGGTATACACCCTTATGTCAGAATCCGGACTATTTTGGGTAAATATCATCCAACATCTCTCTATATATAATCTCCTCCCCACATCCCTTCCACTTACCCTATCAGTGGTTAGCATATTGTAGTATTGCCTTACTAAATTGAGGCTTGGGTCCAGAGCCCGATATAACTGGTCTGAACAGGCAGGCAAGTAATATAGAGTGCTAAGGCACAAAGTGTGGATCTTTAGTCATAATATGTAAAATCCACCTTCTCCACTTCAAGGAGCATAGTTCTGCATTATCGTTTAGATTATAAGTTATTCTTTCAGATCTATATATAAGGTTTACTATCTCTCTCTCTCTCCAGTCCGAAATGGTGGGTATCAATACTGTAAGCCAGTGTTTAGTGATGGCTTTCTTTGCTGCTAGGAGGGAGATGCTCAGTAGATACTGGGAGTGGGGGTCTCCCAGTTTGCGAGGGAAGAGATGTAGGATAAAGAAATCATCACTGTAAGGAAGCTTGACCCCGAAGAGATCCTCTAACTCCTCAAGTAAGGCCTGTAAAAAGGGCTGCAGCTTTGGACAGGACCATAGAACATGAGAGTGATGGGCATTAGCTTCGCCACATAGGTGCCAACAGGCTGCAGAGCCTGTAGCGCAGTAATGTGAGGTTATTACTGGGGTTCAGAAGAATCTTATTAATAGTTGCCACAAGAATAACCTCCAAGAGTGAGAGTAAGCGATTGTCGATGTTGTGCGCCAGATTGTTTCCCACTGCTGTGGTGAAATTTGGGATCCCAATTCCTCGTTCCATTTTTCCCTTAACCCCAATGTGTTTCCACCAGCTGTTTTCATCAGGGACTTATATAGGGTGAAAATAATGTGTGATAATCCCTGGGATTTTAATGTTTGTTGAAACAGCTGAATCACCTGGGGATGTACCTCAGGGGAGCAGACACTAAGGGGATGGGATTCAAAATAGTGTCGAAGATGTAAATATCAAAAAAAATCTGACTGGCGGAGATGAAATTCTTGGCTGATCTCCCCAAATTCTTTAAAAAAGGGTCCTGCCTGTAGCTGTGAGAGCCTTGAAAGATGGACATGCCTCCAGTTATGAAATGTGTGGTCAGAGAGAGCTGGGGGGAAATCTTCCAATAAATCTATTGGGCAAAGTATGACCAGAAAGGGAGTAATCCCTAGGGCCCTATGTATTAAGTAGCACACCTGGATTTGATATATGGTCCAGGGGCTCAGATTCAGCAGGTCGAATGGAGGTGGATTTTTGTGGAGGATTAATCTTTGGTATTCTCGATGAGGGAGAACACTCTCCTCGATTTCCCTCCACCGGGCTGTAGACACTCCGATCAGGCATTGTATAATAAAGGACAGAAGGGACGCCCAATAATAAAATTTAAGATTGGGGAGTGCCAATCCACACTGTGATTTAGAAAGATAGAGAATCCCCATCCTAATTCTGGGGCGTCTTCCCACCCAAATAAACTTCGTAATGGCCTTATTCCAGACCTTAAAAAAAATATTCGGTAAATTAAGAGGAACATTCTGAAATAGGGTAAAGGGCCCTCAGAAGAGTCACCATCTGGACCACTTTAATACACTGAATCATATTCAGTGGAAGAATATTCCACCCCTCAAGGTCCTGTTTCATCTGAGACATAAATGGGCGATAATTATTATTCAGGGCTTCTTCAGCTTTTTGAGATAAATGTATTCCTAAATATTTTAGCTTAGAGAGTCCGCAACGAAAAGGGTAGCTTTCCCTTAGTGACTCAGGAGGGACAAAGTGAAAAGTAAGGGCATCCATCTTGCTAGTGTTCAGCCTATAGCCCGAGTGTGATCAAAATTCCTCCAAAAGCTGAAAGACTGAGGGGATAGACTGTTTGGGTTTAGTGAGAAATAGCAAGACGTCGTCCACGTAGACAGCTACAAGGTGCTTTGTCCCTTCTATATTCACTCCAGAAATCCCAGGTGATGCTCTGATTGCCTGGGCCAGGGACTCTATAAAAATGGCAAAGAGAACAGAGACAAGGGGCAACCCTAACTTGTGCCCCTGAAAAGCGGGAAATATTCGGAGTGGTGGCCAGATATTTTAACACATGCCTGTAGGGAAAAATACATTTTTCGTAGGATGGCTATAAAGGGAAGTGGGAAGCGCATCGCCGTTATTGTGGCAAAAAGAAATGGCCACGATACCTGATTGAAGGCCTTCTCAGCATCTAGGCTGAGAAGGACCGATGGATCTTCCCGGGCTTGCATTTCATGTACCAGATGTAGGTCCCTATGGGTGTTGTCCGAGGTTGATCTGGAGCTTACGAAAACAATTTGGTGGAAACCTATCAAGGCCGGTAGAATGGCATCCAGTCTCCGGGCCAAAATGGCCATAAAATATTTATAGTCCATATTAAGGACCGAGATTGGTCTATATGAACCACACTGTAAAGGGTCTTTGTCCGGTTTGAGGATGACTGAAATTGTTGCATACGCCTAACTGGTGGGGGGGGGAGCCTCCCTTGACAGGACCTCATTAAAAGCATCCAGGAGAGGTTTATTAATTAGCTGAGTTGAGCCTTTATAAAACTTAGCCCTGTAACCGTCTGGACCAGGAGCTTTTTGAGTTTTGGACCTGGAAATGGCCAACATCAGTTCCTCCAGCGAAATCGGTCTCACCAGGCTACTTTGCTGATCAGAACTGAGGGTGGGTAACTTTAGGGCTGATAAAAAGGAGTTGGTGAGTGCGGGGTATGTCTCGTGAACCGAAGTGTTAAGGGCTCTAAAGTTTTGACAAAAGGTTTGTGATATGGTCATAGGTCATAGGTTATACAGAGCTAGTAGACCATGGTCCATAATGCTCGTAAGTATTAATTATGTCCCACTATTGATTTTTGTTGCAAATAGGTGTCCAAGTATTTTTTAAACGTAACCATATTATCACATGATACTATTTCAATAGGAAAACTATTCCAGATTTTACAGACTCTTATTGTGAACCAACTACTTCTTTTTTTTTGTTTTGCACTGTTCGACTTTTAATTGTAATGGATGTGCCCTAGTTATGTAAATTGTATCCCTCAGTTCGAGACCTAATACTTCCCAAAGGTGCTCATCGTGTAATGCCTTAAATACTAGACATAAGTCACCCCTCATTCTGCGATACTCCAATGAGTATAGCCCTAGTTTTTGAAGTCTAGCATTATAATCCTAGTTACTGACTTCTTGAATTTTTTAGTAGCTCTCTGTTGAATTTTTTCCATTGATTTTATAGAGCCTTTATCCCCTGGAGCCCAGAATTGGGCACTGTACTCCAAATGGGGCCTTACCAGTGATGAATACAGTGGGAGCAAAACATCTCTACTTTTACTGCTAATATGTTTGTTTATGCAGTGTAGCACACCAGCTGCCTTCTTAATAACAGCATGGCAAAGGAGTTTAGAACTGAGATCATTGGATACTCTGATACCAAGGTCCCGCTCATTGCCCACTGATTTTAAGGTTTTTCCACCAAAAATGTATTTAGCCTGAATGTTTTTTCTTCCTTGGTGCATTACAACACATTTATCTGTATTAAAGGACAACTTCTTCTGGGTAGCCCATTTCTGTAGCTCATTCAGGGCATACTGGAGGGTGTTTATATCACCAGTATTTATGATTGGGTAGCCTAAACGTGTGTCATCAGCAAATTTTGTTAACCAAACATTCGTTGTGGTTTTTAATGATGCAATATATAAATTGAACAGACACGGACCCAAGACAGAACCCTGTGGGACCCCACTAGTCACAATATCCCAACCTGAAAAGAAGCCCTTTATACACACTCTCTGGGTGCGGCCCTTAAGCCATGATTCCACCCATCGCGATATATTACCCCCATTCCAAGACTAATCAGGTCCTCTATAAGCTGACCATGAGGGACCTTATCAAAGGCCTTGGAAAAATCCAGAAATATGACATCCACTGCCTCACCCCTGTCCAATGCCCCGCTTACTCCATTATAGAAACTCAACAGGTTTGTCTGGCATGATCGGCCTTGACAAAACCATGCTGGGTGGGATCAGGTTGAATTTTCTTACATAGGTGTTCCTTTATAATTCCTTCAAGCATTTTACCCTATATAGATGTCAAGCTGATGGGTCTATAATTTGACACCTCCTGCCTAGATCCCTTTTTATAGACTGGAACTACAGTCGCTTTTCTCCAGACATCAATAACCTGGCCTTTTTGTATGGATTTATTGAAAAGGGCAGCAACAGGACCAGAAAGAGGGATAGCTAATTCTTTGAGGATGCGGGGGTGTAAACCATCTGGCCCTGCTGATTTGTAAGGATCCAAATTTTGAAGCAGTTTTTATGTAGTACTAGCATCTATTGTGAAATACCCACTCAGGATATGGTCATTATGTTTCTTCCTAGTTTCAGTTTTGTTATTAAAAACTGATGAAAATTGCTTATTGCACATAGTAGCCATATGTATCTTGTCTGATACTAGTTCTCCTGAAGTATCTTTTAGCGGGCCTATGGTGGGAGTGCCACCTCTTTTGTCATTAATATATTTATAGAAGGATTTATACTTATCCCCCACATTTCTAGCCAGTTGTACCTCAAAATCCCTTTTTGCCTTTCTGATACTGTATTTAGTCACTTTCAACTGGAATTTAAAGGTTTCCCAGCTTTGCTTGGTTCCGCATGACTTGCCTTTTTTGTAGGCTCTGTTTTTATATTTGATATGTTTTTTAACAGTTTCATTCATCCAAGGCCTTTGCAATTTGGTTTTATCAGTTATTTTTTAATAATTGGGATATGTTTGCTATAAACTAAGGTTAACTGGCTAATCAGAATTTGCAAAATTTCAGAAAGTGATTTATTTAAGAAAGAATATTGCCAATCCCAGGATGTCAAATCAAGTGTCATGCCCAGAAAGTTTGCTTTTTTAAAGTTGTAAAGTGTTGTGTTACCATTATCCAGTCCCAAATTCTCACTAAAAGTAAAATGCACCATAGAATGGTCACTAGAGCCTAGTGGTTGGAGCACTGAACAATTAGAAATTTGGTTTCCCATATTATGTAAGACTAGGTCTAAAATATTGTTGCCCCTGGTACTAGGGTTGACTATTTGTTCCATATTTGACAACAGGAATATTTGCAGATATTTGTTTTCCATGGGGGATGGAGTACGTATAGTTTTCCAATTTATGCCAGGGAGATTAAAGTCACCTACTAGCAGGGTGTTATTAGTGGAAGATATCTTCTCCACAAAATCTAAAAGATGAAGATCATCATTGTGTATAATTGCTGGGGGCCTATAAACTACTCCCATATTAATACAAGGTGCTGAGATAGGGATGATTTTGACCCATAGTGCCTCAATATTGAGCCACTGAATAAGTCTGACGGTCTCTGTGTTTATAATCCTTGATAGATACAATGCCCCCCCCTTGATAATACTTCTGTCTTTATGAAACAGAGTAAAACCTGGAATGTTTTTGTCCCATGGGTCATCATCGCGCCACCAAGTCTCTGTGACTACACAAATGTGAATATTCAGTTGTTCCAACAGTAAGGTAAATTCATCAAACTTATTCCCAAGACTTCTTGCATTTATGGCTAAGCAATTCCATTCTGGAGGGGCCAGAGGGATATTACTTTTACAGATTATTTTTGGGGGCAGAATATTTTCCCCCAACTAATAGTTTAAACAGTGGTCAATCTGCTGTCTTAATCTGGTGGCAAAAATGCCTTTGCCTTGTCTATTTAAATGCATACCATCTCCAGCAAAAAGATTTTGATTTAAAAACCCTGTCCAGTTTTCCAAGAAAAAAAAACCCCTCCCTTATACACCATCTTTTGAACTACCCATTTAATATTATAATATCCCTTTATTTATCAATGCTTGCCCTGGGTATAGGTAGGATCCCAGAAATAATCAATTTTCCCCCTTGACTTTTAATGGAGTCACCAATTTCTTCAAAATCTCTTTGAATTTGTTGTAGAGATCTTTTACCAAGATCATTTATTCTTGCATGAATCAAGGTGAGAGGGGAATTTGTGCGTTCTTGCAGCCCTGGGAACATTTCTTTTATATTTTTTATACCCACTCCTATTTTTATTTATTTATTTAGCTTTTGTTTACCGGGTAAGTGCACTAGACAAATCCTGCCTATTTTCAGGCACGACCCGGGGGAGGGGGATACAGATGAATGCCAACTGACCTTAAACCAGATTAAGCTGTTGGTGGTATTTTTAGTGAATGAGGGAAATTTGGCCAGGACACCGGGGAAATTCCCCTACTCTTTTCGATAAGTGTCATGGGATCTTTAACATCCACCTGAACTACCACCAATCCAGGCAGATGGGACCTCGGTTTAACATCTCATCCGAAAGACGGCACCTCAGAAATGCAGCACCCCTCTCATGCTGCATTACAGTGTCAGTACTGGGATATTAACCCAAGTGCCAGATGTGGGAACTGATCCCACAGCCCTCTGATCTCCTGGCCTCAGAGGCGAGTGTGCTACCTACTGAGCCATTGACACTCCTGGAAGGGTACTAACAGTGGTATATAAGTTGCGATTTTTGCATAAAATATGATTGGTGTACCAAATTGTGGGGTCACCGATCACTAAAACGTCCCTAGGAACATTAATTTTACTGACTGCCTGGTCTCCAGGAACATTTTGTATTTGGGAGGGATCCTCAGGCTCCAGCAGGTGGAATGAATTTTTATCTGGTGCTCTCACAGGTGGTAGTGGGCGAAGTGACTCAGGAGTGTGTAAATGCTCAAGGGAAATATCAGTGCTTGGTGTGACTAGAATAGGGGAGAGTTCCACTGTTGATGCTGCCTCTCGAGAAACAGCAGCACCAGGTGTGACTAGACAGGAGTCAGTCATTAAAACGTTAAATCTATTTTCAGTAGGAATGTTGCAACTGCCCCCAATATTTCATCTGCCTTTTTTCCCATTAAACCTTTGTACAAGGCACCACTCATGTTCATCATGTTTGGCTTCAGTCGTGCTCTGTTGTGCTGAGTCATTGACTAAACTGTCTGCTACAGAATCAATATACTCCTCCAGGTTATTGATATCAGCCTGAGTTTGTAAGCATTTTTGCAGTGCTTCTATTTCACCCCTGAAGATGTTGATTATGCAGCAGTTTTCACAAACAAAATCTTTGATAACTGCAGTAGTATACATACCACAGCCAGGGCAGCAGTAATATGTAGTATCTTTGTCCATTTTTTCAAAGGGATGTAAGGTCCAGGATCAGTAACAAACGTTGTGTAGAGGCCCTAGGCCCACTGACCCAGCGGACACAGCTGACACACGCTGACGCACGTGTCTCTGCATGTGTCTCCACGCGCAATGACGCGTGCCCTGCACATGCTCGCTCTGCTCACTGCAGGGCCGAGACTTGTACAGGCAAGTGACCCGGAAGTGGTCACAGAGGTCACAGGGGCTAGTAGTTGTAAAATGCTGCTTAAATTAAAACTTAAGTGCTCCTGATGCTAAAAAACATCTGCTCTTCCCAGCTAAATGTGCATCAAGCACTTAAAGTTCAAAAAGGAGGGCTAACTAGTATTTTGTAGTCCTACGTATTGTCGTAGGACTACTGATACTCTCCTCCCACTTCCTGGTTTACCAGGGTGTAGGGCTCCATTTTAGTGTGCTAAATACAACGCTCAAACACAACATAAACAATTTAAAATACAAAGAAGGTATATATGAGAGTCCCTAGAGTGCCCAGCAGTTCAGAATAGTCTCTATTATCGCCCACTCGCTGCAGGGCTGAGACTTGTACAGGCAAGTGACCCGTAGGTGGTCACAGAGGTCACAGGGACTCGTAGTTGTAAAATGCTGCTTAAATTAAAACTTAAGCACTCCAGACACTAAAAAACATCTGCTCTTCCCAGCTAAGTGTGCACCAAGCACTTAAAGTTCAAAAAGGAGGGCTAACTAGTATTTTGTAGTCCTACGTATCGTCATAGGACTACTGATACTCTCCTCCCACTTCCTGGTCTACCAGAGTGTAGGGCTCCATTTTAGTGCACTAAATACAACGCTCAAACACAACATAAACAATTTAAAATACAAAGAAGGTATATATGAGAGCCCCTAGAGTGCCCAGCAGTTCAGAATAGTCTCTATTATCGCTCACTCGCTGCAGGGCCGAGACTTGTACAGGCAAGTGACCCATAAGTGGTCACAGAGGTCACGGGGGCTCGTAGTTGTAAAATGCTGCTTAAATTAAAACTTAAGCGCTCCAGACGCTAAAAAAGTTTGCTCTGCCCAGCTAAATGTGCACCAAGCATTTAAAATTCAAAAAGGAGGGCTTTGTTTTTAAAATTAGTGTGATGAATTACTGTGATGGGGTCTTTTATTGTTGTAATAGTGGACAGTTTGCGTTATTGGCGAAGCCATTATGCCAGCAGGCGGGAGGCCCAAGGACTAATCTCGCCATATTTCTGGCGAAGGTATGCCAAGGCCACTTCCGTTTGTTGAAGGCATAAAGAATCTAGATTATTCTTAGTCTGCTTTATCTGGGCTAGAACTGAGTGATCGCCCTGCTAGTGAGCCAGCTGAAGGAACTGCAGTGTCTGTTCAAGCTGTGATTGTCTTTCTTTTCATGCCTTTGCTAACCTGGCTGAGTATTTTATCAAATGGCCTCTCAGGACTGCCTTTAGGGTATCCCATTGTATAGATGATGAAATTTCTTGGGTGGAGTTATCCTGAATTATTTCCGAGAACTTATCACTGAGAAACTCTCTGAACTGTTCACTTTTCATGTGGATGGGATTAAATCTCCACCTAGTACTGCGCTTCTCTAAGCCCAGGTTCCATGCAGTGGTAAGTGATGCATGATCTGAATGAGCTATGGTGCCCAAAGTGACCTCAATCAGAGAGCCGAGGTGCTCCCTCTGGGTATAACAATGGTCTATTCTTGTATATGGACCATAGAGTAGAAGGAGTACCCCCTGTCCCTAGGGTGTAGGGACCGCCATGTGTCTAGCCATCCCACCTCTCCCGTAAACTGTTTAAAAAATTTGTGTGAGGCCTGTTGCCTGCCAGGCTGGGTACTAGTGGTGTCCAGAGCTGGATTTGGGGCAATATTGAAACCCCCTGCCAGGATCAAAGTTCCCCTAGTCAGCTCAATTATTTTGTCCAGAAGAAAACAGATTGTAGGGGAGTTTGAGGCTGGAGGAAGATAAATATTGGCTAAGGTTAATTCCTGTTCATGCAGGGTCCCCTGAACTATAATTAGTCTACCGGCTGGGTCTGCCCACTCCTTGACTTTCTGGAAGGGAAGTTGCAGTGAGACTAGTATGGTGACCCCTCTCCTCCTACCCCCGGGCATGGCCGAAGAGAAAACCTGCAAGTAACCTCTCCCCTGGAGCTTCCTGTGCTCCTCTGAGGTCAGGTGGGCTTCCTGCATGTAAACAATCTTAGCATTTGACTTCCTGGCTAGTGTTATCATCCTAGTTCTCTTTACCGGACTGCTCAGACCATTCACATTCAACGAGTATACTTTTAAGTGTTTATGGGCCATTTGACTATCCAAGTTAACAATTCTACTGTATTAAGCCTTCTAACACATTGAGATTGTACTGTAACCTCTTCCTGATTTTCTACTGTCTTGTGACTGTTTACTACATTCTGAGAATACTTCTCCACTGAAATGGGAAATAAATATACATTATCTAAATAGAAGCCCGAAACATGAACTCGGGGGCTTAACCACGTAACTTTTCCAATGCAAACTTTAGTTAAATCTAACACAATGATTAGCTTCAAAGTAAACCTACCCCTTTAGTCTTCAGGGGTCAAAGGGGGTTCCTGGGCCAAAAAGGCCTTCAAGCTCAACCAGGGCCACCGAGGCTCTATAGAAACTCCAGGGCAATGACAGAGTTCACTAGGTATGTATCTCCCTGCCTGTGGAAACCCAGGGGGAGATAACTGAAGTTAAAGGAGTATTTGCAACAAAACTATTAAAACTCCGTAGGGTGCATTAACTATGTACAATGCCCAAAGCAATGCTAGGGCAGGCGGGAACAGTGAGGAAGGAGGGAACAGGATTGTTGGATCCTGATGCCACCTCCTCAGAACAAAAGTTGAATGACTACCAAGGGGCTGCTGGAGGGTGTTATTCAGCAGTAAGGCAACTGCAACAGTGCAGAGAGGAGGGCACTCCTGCAATAGAGGAGATAACCCTCAGGCTCTAGGATAAGGACCCTTGCAGAGCTTGCCTTGCGGTCAGCCAAAAATATGTCTGGGCTGCTCCCACCCAGGGGAACCCCTGCCGAGCCAACTGAAAAAAACTTAAAGTCACCTGTTTAAAGTAGATTAGTGAACTGCAATCCATGAGGAATGTCTAAAGGCATGAATGTTTGGTAGTAAGAAAGGAAGGGGAAACTCCCCCTGTGGCCCCCGCAGAGGCCCCATGCACTATTAACATGTCTAAATTAGGGAGATCAGATGCACCTAAACCCCTCAGCATACAAACCAGGGTAGAATCAACTAGCATATTTGGTTATAACAGTTATAGTCTGAGAATGATTACCCATCCATAAAGGTAGTACACACAAGGGTGAGGGAGAAGAAGGGGGGATCTGATCTATGATCCTCACCCTTACCAATCACTCAGCCATGTGACCAATGATCATGCAAAATGTCCAGTACGTCCCCAAGGGGAGCCCAGAGGGCCTTATCAGATAACCCAGGAGAAACGCCCCCCCCACAGGGAAGGAGACCCCCTGTAGCCCGCAGGCAGGGAGAGCACCAAGCATGTGAGGGTGGCCCAGCGCACATCCCAAATGGAGAAAGGTGAACAGAGGCAGCACCCAGTTGTGTCTAGGTATGGCCTATGAGGTTCACGGTAAATGGGCGCTTCATTAAAAGTGTTGAAATATTCCCCATCACCTCTCTGTGTTCAAGAGGTGCACCCGGTTCCAATACCCGCCCCCATGAAGGCCAACAACCTCCCACGGGTAAACACCCGGTCTCTCACCCCGGGGGAAGTGAGCCCCAGGCAGGGAAGCCACAAACTGTGGTGCCTTTAAGGGTACTGGTGGAGATGAGTAGGGGCCTGTATATTTACATCTTGGGAGCTGCAGGAGCACGCGTCGTGAGAGAGAGAGAGACCAACGAGCAGTTTCTGGCTCCGTATCATACTCTGGCGGGCCATTATCTGCAGAGGGAGCCAGGAACAGGAGAACCTCGCCGTAGTGGCATGCCTGAATGACTTCTCAGGCTATGGAGCAGACAAGGCCCATGGAGAAGCCTGCCCCCCCGGCCCCGGTCCAGCGCTCACAAAATCAGGCAGAAACAAAAGGCAGTGCATGGTGAAAGTACTCACAGGGCCCCATATAGGAGATAAACATCTCTACCAAGCTGGAGGATAGTGTTTCAGCTGCCCTGCAAAGCCTGGGAGTGCCAACTAAGGGGAAAGTAGGGCCTCGGTAGGAGGAAACAGGAAGGAAAAAGAGGGAGTGTCTCAAAAGGTTTAACATAATCTGAGGAGTAAAACTTCTCTGCACCAGTCAAGTGTTCACAGTTACTTGCTGATCATCATTTGAAGTGTGTCCCTCAGAGTCAACCATTAGATGTGCAGCTTTCCTGTTCATCATGGAGGGATCTCCATATCATCGCAGCAGGGTGGAGACATCAGCATGCAGGTTCGTGTGTGGTGACCTCTGTGAAGATCCAGGTCTGGAGGTTCCTTTTTGTGCGACCGACAAGGCTGAGGCAAGTAGGTCCTTCTCCAATTTTTCTTTTAGGAGGGGAGGCGAGGTAATCCCCAAGGTTTCCAAAAAAGGGGAGGCAGCCAGCAGATCTTGGAAAATATTTGGGCCCGATTCAGTCAAGTCTCACCTGGTATAAAATTTGGGGTTTGACATTTATAGCCCGGAGTTGCTTTAGCACTGGCCAGAGGGTCCTTCTGACCTCCTGCACTGCTGAAGTGTTGTCATTATCTATGGAGATTCGGGAGCCAGAGAAGGTTAACGAGCCCTTTTGCCATGCCTTCTGTAATAGCTCTTTCTTAGCCTTGTAAGAGGTAAATTTGGCTACAATAGACCGGGGCTTCACGTCTGGGTTATGGGCCTAGGAGCAAGAGATCTATGAGCCCAGTCCATCTCCATACTGAAATCTGCTGGCAGGTTAAGTAAACCACATTGGAAGCCCTGTAGGAAGATGATCATGGATGCATGCTTGTCCTCTAAGCCCTCGGGGACCCCGTAGACCCTCAGATTTTGCCTCCGACTTCTGCCCTCAAGGTCGTCCAGGTGATGGGTGAGCCACGGTCTCTGGCTAGGAGGTACAGGAGTAAACGGTCATGGTGATTGGCTTGCTCTGAAATTTGGGAAGTGCAAAGCTCCAGCTGGTCCATTTTATGACTTATACTACTGATGTCTTCTTTCAGCTCGGCAAGGGACTGGTCTATCTTAGCGACCGTATGGGCCGTTTGCTTGATGGTAGCAATCAATTCAGAGTGGGGGCCCTCACCATGCGGGTTGGGCTGCAGCAAATTGAGTGGAGCGTCCAAGGAATCCATTGCATCCTTTTGTTCACACTGGATCAGGGCTCTTAATTTCTGCGTCTGGGTGGGCTGGAGTCTCCCTGGTTTGTTCCTTTTCATTTTGGCAGGTGAAGACATCCTACTAAGCGGTGATTAGAGACGTTTATTGTTGGCAGGGGAACGGAGCTACAGAGTTAAGCAGCCATTAGTGCGCTAACATCACCGGAAGTCCATGTCAGACAAATCTAATTGATTTATTTGACTGGGTGACCAAAGTAGTAGACCAGGGAGGGGCTGTGGACATGGCCTACCTAGACCTTAGCAAGGCATTTGACACAGTCCCACACAAAAGATTAATAGTCAAATTATCCAGCCTGGGAGTGGGTCCCAGGGTTGTAACCTGGGTAAAACATTGGCTGGACAACAGGACACAGAAGGTAATTGTAAATGGAGTCCACTCTGAAGGAAGAGGGGTTACTAGTGGGGTACCGCGGGGTTCAGTACTGGGTCCAGTCCTTTTTAATGTCTTTATAAGTGACATTGCAGAGGGACTGGAAGGAAAAGTATGCCTCTTTGCAGATGACACAAAGATCTGCAATAGTGCTGATACACAAGGAGGCATGGAAAGGATGAGAAGGGACTTGGCAAGGTTGGAGGAATGGTCAGAAGTATGGTAGCTTGTATTCAATGCAAAGAAGTGTAAAATAATGCACCTGGCAAACAAAAACCCAGGGGAAGATTACACAATGGGGGGGTAATAACAACAACAAAAATGGAAAGGGACCTGGGGGCAATCATATCAGATGACCTTAAGGTAAGCAAGCAATGTGAGAAGGCAGGAGGGAGGGCTGGGGAGATACTGGGATGTATAGGGAGAGGCATCACCAGTAGAAAACAGGAAGTTGTTATCCCTCTGTACAGACAGTGGGTGAGACCCCATCTGGAGTACTGCATGCAGTTCTGGAGACCCCATCTCTGCAAGGACATAGACAGGATGGAGACAGTCCAGAGGAGGGCAACTAAAATGGTGCAGGGTCTGCAAGAGAAGCCATATGAGGAGAGACTAAAGGAGCTTAATATGTATATACTTGAGGAAATGAGGGAGAGGGGGAGTACCTCAGTGGAATCAACAAAGTTCAAGAGGGTAGTATCTTTCAGAAAAAGAGATGTGCAAGAACAAAGGGACACAATTTGAAGAAAGAGGGGGGATGGCTCAGGGACAATGTGAGGAAGTATTTTTTTTCACAGAGAGGGTAGTGAATGCATGGAACAGCCTTCCTGAGGAGGTTGTGGGGTCTAAAACTGTGGTTAGAATTCAAGAACACATGGGACAGACATAAGGCAATTTTTGTGGGGGTAGGAAGAAATAGGCTGTTGGTTAAATAGGATCTGCAGCTTATCCTGTAGGTAGGGAAAGAGGGCAGACTAGGTGGGCCAAGCGGTCCTTATCTGCCATCAAAGTCTATGTTTCTATGCTATTAAAGTGATGAAAGTATGGAAATGCAATGTTAGGGTTTTTAACCCTAACTCCACATTCCCCCCAAGCAGTCAAAGGGGGCAAGGCAACACAAGCAACAACAGACATCCATCATCAGATAAGACAAACAACATACAGCTCTTTCCACATGACACAAGAGACATCCAACATCACGGTCTAGCACTTCTGTAGCTGTGGATATGTGCCACAGGTGGTTGAATGCACTTGGCACCTGCAAGCAATCATCCATGTGGGCATGGAAGTGCAGGGCCATTGTATCCTGTGATTCCATGGCAGCATAGGTGCCTTTGACACCTGAGTGAAGACATCCGCACTTCCCAGGTGGTTGATAGCACTCTGATGTGTCTCATGCCTCACAGCCCACCTAGAGCATGTGGTAATTTTGCATTATTGCACACCCTCATCATGTGTTATTGCTTGCTTACAATTTATAATGTGATCATATGGGAATGTTATATTGCACTTCCCAAGTGGTTGAAGGCATCCAGCTGCACCTCATGCCTCACAACTGACCTGGGGCATGGAACAATTTAGTTCTACTGCACACTCTGCCATGTGGTATTGCTCACTTAAAATGTATAATGTGCTCTTATGCGAATTCCATACCACACTTCCCAGGTGGTTGAAGGTACCCGACTGTGCCTTGTGCCTCACATCCACTTGGGGCATGTATCAATTTAGCATTGCCACACACCCTGTTGTGTCTTATTGCTTACAATTTACAGTGTGATCCTTTTGGAATTTTATATTGCACTTCCCAGGTGGTTAAAGGCACTTGGCTGCACCTTGTGCCTCATAACTCACCTAATTTAGCATTGCTACACTCCCTGCCATGTGATATTGCTGACTTGAAATTTATAATGTGATCCTATGGGAATCATATGCTGCATGTCCCAGGTGGTTTAAGGCACCTGGCTGCACATTGTGTCTCATAACCCACCTGGAGCATGCAGCAATTTATCATTGCCACACATCCTACTGTGTGTTATTGCTTACGTACACTCGGCTGTGTCTTAGCCCTCACAACCCACCTGGGGCATGTGGCAAATTAGCATTACTGCATACCCTGTCACATGTTATTCCTTAGTTACAGCTTACAATGTTATCCTACGGAAATTTGTTACTTCACTTCCCAGGTGGTTTGCATGGTTACAGAAGCGCTGGACCATGATGATGGATGTCTCTTGTGCCATGTGAAAAGAGTTATACATTGTTTGTCTTACCTAATGATGGATGTCTGTGGTTGCTTGTGTTGCCTTGCCCCCTTTGGCTGCTTGTGGGGTAGGGGAATACGGAGTTAGGGTTGAAAACCCTAACATCAAATTCCCACACTTTTGTCACTTTAAAAGCAGCCCTAACTGATGCATCAACAGAATTTTTTGCAAATGAATATAGCATAAATGCAAAGATTGTTTCCTGATCCATCTGTTTCTTTCATGTTGCAGCATCTCAGTTACCAACACAACCAGCAACGAGCAGATTGCAGCAATACATGCCGCCATACTGGAAACCAATACAAATCTGGCCCCCTCAATACGGCTGGTGCACACAACACATGAATTGCTAGCAATGTCCACAGTTTTACATTTTGAGGATACTGGTACAGCAGATATAGGCCAGCAGTAGACAGAGAAGACCAACAACCAAGAGACCAAGCAAGACAAAGTGGCACCTGCAGAAGAGGGAGCTGCAAAATAATAACTCTAATGCTTAAAGTAGTGAGCAAATCTGTTATACATTTGAACTGGTGTTATTTTTGTATTTCTTTTTGTGTGATGAACCACATTTTTTCATTCTTTTGTACTGTTTTTTCACCACAGTGTGATGTACTGTACCTTTTTTATTGTTGTGGTTTTGTTATCCACACCTCCATCTTTAATGAGATGTAATGCTTCTTTTCCCTTTTTTTTCTTTTGGGTCTTGAGGTTATGATATCACTTTTACTTATTTCATACAACTGCAGACAAAAAGGATTTTGTTTTTTAAAAATTATATATATACAAGTCAATTAGTGAATATACAATATTGATATATAAAAAGACAAGTAATATCTTTAAATATTGATAATTTAACATTTACACTACTATGTATTCATAATGTTATTGTTAAGTGTACCCTCATATAAATGTCTGTTAATACTACAGATAGTGAAATATGGTTTATGGTATTGTGAATAAATAGCACATATCAACAATTAAAAGTAAATAAACAGAATGTGTCAATATGTAACATAGATTTAAACACAGCACAAGGTCTCATTCAATAACCATTAATGGTTATCAGTGTAATTGATAATGTGGTATTGAGGTTTTCTAACTATTGGTAACAACAATTAGAAAAGCAATGTTTAGCATTGTATCTTTTTCTATATCACTACCTGCTTAATGTAGTAAAATATTATTGATATAGAATTACCTATTCAAAATTAATCACATTTTGGAAGAAAATATATGTTTGAAGGTTTAGCTATGGAACTGTTGAGGCAATAAACATATGTTTTTTGTAAAATGAAATGTTTGGCAATAATTGCTAAGCTACAGTATGTTGTTGATATTATATCACTATACTATAACTGTAGTAAGCATGTTATGAATAAAAAATAGGTGGTGTTCTTTTATATCGATATAGATTTTACATTCATGACGGGTCATTTTATATATGTATTATTGATATACTTTTTTCATAATGCCATGGTATACTGATATACTTTTTTAATACTGACAAAATTTGTAACAGTTAAAAAATGTAAAAAATTTATGTTTTGAGTTTTTCTGAAATTTTCATAAAACTTGAAAGAATTTTATTTAATCAAAAGATGCATGGTACATTCAATACATTCAGTCAGGCATCAAATATATAGTGAGATCAAACATATCATCACAAGATTACATAATTGTTGCAATATCCAGAAATTAACTTTATACAACCAGAACTAAGAAACAGCATGCCTTTACCCCTCTACCGCAACATTTTACTGTTCTTGTTAAGCTGAGTTAATTAGTCCAAGTTATATTTGAGTCAAAAGTTCAAAACACAGTCTTCTTGTGAGTGGTCTCATCTGCTATCCTGTGCTTCAAGACTTCCTTTTTATTAAGCCTTATTTGGCCCCCTTCTAGTGTCTGCTGCTGTTTAGAGTGGGGACAAAAACAACCAGACTTGGAAAGGTGTGCCTGAATGTGTTCATGGGATGATCAGCATACCTAGGGATGGATTAATCAGATTATTCCCCTCTCTCAGCACTTGAGGGGAGGCATAAATAGGAATGTTTCACCCAGGGCAACTTTGTTCCAGGCAATCAGTTCAATCAAAGTCATGCTATCTCCTCCCCCCATCCCCACAACATTTTAAAAGATTTCTCCCCTTCAAATACACAGACATACAGACGTATAGATGTTGATGGCAGATAAGGGACTACAGCCTACCTAATCTTCCCATTTGTGCACATAACTGTGTTTTTTCAAGCTTCCCTAGAACTAGGTTGTCCCCTTACCCCGACCACCAGGATCCCCTATGCCTATCCCATGCATTATTAAATCCAGTGATTGTTTCTGCCCCCACTGCCTCCTCCTGCAGGGTGTTCCATTTGGCTACCACCAGTACTTCCTCACATTCCCTCTGAACCTCCCTCCCTCTAGTTTCTTCAAATCTTAGATCTCCAGTTACATACATGTGATATTTCCAACTTGCTTAAGAAGGAGATTTGGGTCAAATTAGTAAGGAGATTGGCCTGTTAGTAGGGAGATTTTGTAACATCACAAGTTTGTCCTTAAATGGTGTCAAAAACAAGAAAAAAAAGCATTTAAAAAGGTGTAATATATTTTATTTTATCAAAAATAAGCACTAAAAAGAATCAACAAGTAGTTATACAAAGTTATCAGTTACACTGTTCATTACTAATTTACTACTTATATGACTTTATCTGCAAAAAAAAAAAAAAAACATGAATGGATATTTTTGACAGAATTTCACTTAAGCAGGAGATTTTGTTTCCCAGGAGGGAGGGCTGGAGTTCAGTCAAAAGAGTTACCCTTTCCATGCCTTCAATTTCATTAACTTTAGCTTTCCATTTTTTTTTACTGCGGGTGAAGAGAAGAAGAGGAGCCAGTTTATTGTTTTACATTTCAGAGCTGCTACTCTAAGAATCTTCCCCAGTTTCTGGATATGTTTGAAACCTTTCATCAGTCAGAGGAACTGCAACACCAGTTCAGTAAATGATCTTGTAAAACTGCAACCTGTAATCTGTTGAATATGTGTCCAGTATAAGCTAACACTGGGCAGGCCCAGAATATATGATAGTGGGGGCCTGACCCCCAGGTCAGTGGCACCAGCATACATCCAAACTGGTTGCTTTGAAATGTTTTGTCACCATAGTCATACTAAAAAAATCTAACAAGAATTTTCAATTGCACTCTCACCATATGGGAGAGGTAGTCACCTTCCAGCCCTGATGAAGCCTAATATCCTATTGCGTAGGTAAAATCTGGTCTCCTCCCTCCCTTTCCCAACTGATTCAAACTGACAATAAAGGGGGCGTACCTCTGAGGTTAGGAACTTGTGAAGGTCGGACACATATTTTAGTTTGTCCTAAGAACCACCACATATTATAGGAATTATTCAAAATCAGTCTATCGCTGGAGTTTTGGAAGGGAGATTGTGGACTTGAATAAATTTACGTACCTACAAGTACCTATAATGGTCTTCCCATCTCAGGTTAAACACCTGTTTAAGTTGCTCAAAGAAAGAACAACCCTGGGCTCCTGTACACTGTACAAATCTTGTGAGATCCTTACCCTCCCAATAAGCATAGCATCCATCCAGAAGAGGGATGAGTAACGCTTTCTTCATGTCTCATGGGGGAGAGTGGTCCAATATCCTTCAGGGTGTCAGTTTTCCACATTTCATAAGGGTGCATACTGTATGCTTAGTCCAAGGATTATGAATGTGGGGTCTGAGCTGGGGGGGGGGGCTTTGTCATTGGTACAGACTGAAGAGCCCTGACAAGAAGCATATCTTCCTCGATTTGATACCAGTCTTAGGCTATCCTCTGCTTAGCCCAGGTGCAAAGAAAAGCTCCCTGTGCTGCTAGGTATTATCTGTGGATGCATGGGAGGCCCATTCCCCCTTTCTCTCTCTTGGTTATTATAAAACTTTCTCTGCCACTCATGGGTTCCTACCAACCCAAATTAACCTGCAAATGTTTTTATGTCAGGTGTTTCAAAATTTAGCTGGTATGGGAATGGGGAGTGCCTGGAAATAGAACAACAAATGAGGTAGGACATTCATTTAAATTAGCTGGGTCCTGCCATACAGTGTCAGGAGTAATAGGTTCCACCTGGCCATTTCAGCCTGGAGTGTATTACACAGTCTGAAGTAGTTATTTCTTTTTTTTGAAATTGTATTTTTATTATTTCATTTTTCAAACAATGACAGGTTACAGGAAAGGGTAAAAATAAAGAGACAAAATTACATTCTTGTGAGAATTAAAATCCAATCCATACCCGGAAGCAGACCTTAACATTTACAGGAACAACTGGGCAGATAGCCGTATGCAGTAGATAAGGTAATTTCGGGCTGGCACAAGTAATTTAGGCTGAATTATATACTTCTCACTTCAGTTGCCCTTTTTTAATCTGAGTCCGTAGCCTCCAAATTAATGGCTACCCAAAAAAAGAAAACCCCTCAGAAGATAAAGAAATAAAATAACACAGAAGAAATAATTAAAACAGTACTCACGCACTTACATAAAACCAACAGTACCTCCCCCCATCCCCCTACCTAACCCCCGTGGTGAGTGAAAATCAGACCCTTTTTGACATAGGATGTGTAAATGGTGTCTGAATGACTATGCTCCACCAGGAGACTTGAGTACACACCATATCAAGCCCTCAGTCTAAGACTTCTCTGGCTAGAATCTCCAGAGTGTTGACCCCCTGTTTGGTGCCAAGATACTCAAAGAATGGAAACCAGCGAGATTTATATAGGTCAGGTTTTAGGTTCAGGTTGGCCGTAAGCCTCTCCATTACTTTAATTTGGTTACAACATGACAGCCACTGTTCCTCCCCTAGGGGAGTCTCGGAAAACCACATCCTGGTGACAGCCTTTTGGTCCACGGCTAACAAAATTGAAAATAGATAATTGGCTTTAGGGCCTTTCAGACCCTGAGGAGGCTCCCCCAGTAATAAGTAACGAGGCTGTTCTGGAACTTCTATCTGTAAGATCGTGCTCAGCCCTTGACTTATACGGTTCCAGTAAGTCTTGATTTTGGGACAACCCCAAAAAATATACTTGTGTGTCCCAACCTGCTTACAACCTCTCCAACATTTATCTGAGCAGGTTTGTCCGAAATGTTTAGTTATCGCTGGTGTTCTGAAAAAGCTTGTGAGTACTTGCCACCTGAACTCCCTCCATGTAGGTGAGGCTGAAGTTCTGTGTGCCATCTTCCAAATTACCTCCCACCTTAAAACTCCCTCCTCCAGGCCCAGTTCCTCTTCCCAGAGAGCCTGAATCCGTGATCTAGAATCCAAACTCACCATCTCATTTGCCAAATAAAGTTTGGATATCAGATGAGTCATATGTGGAGACTCGTTAAGTAACTCAAGGAGGAGTTCTAGGAGTGGACTGATATCCCCGGGCCTCTGCTCTGCTTCCCTTCCCTCCTCCACTTGCAAATAGTGTCTGATTTGCAAATAGCCATAGAAGTCAGAGGATGGGATTTTAAACTCCTGTTGGACCTGGGTGAAGCTCTTCAAGATATCCCTATTGAATAACTGTGAGACTCTTCCGAGCCCTAACTTCTGCCACCTTAAAAACACAGGGTTCTCTGGTCCTGGTACAAAGTCCAGCCTGTCAAGGATCCTGCCCTGCCTTAAGACCAAGGGTTGTAATTTTAGCTCTTTTACAGTGTGCAGCCATAGTGTAACTAATGTTTAGAGCCAAGGATTGGGTAGTCCCTGTATCACCCTGGGATTCCTCTTGTTGAAAAGGATTGATGAGAGGGTGTACGGTTTTAAAAGCTGTAGATCCATTTTGACCCAACTCTGTGGTGCTGCTGTGGATGAGTATGCTGCCAAGTGCTGTAGTTGAGCCGCTTTATAGTACCTCTTAAAATCTGGGACCCCTAAGCCTCCCTTCCCCTTGAGCAGCTTCAGCAGGGCCCAGCCCAGCCTGTATTTTCTTCCTGCCCGTATGAATTTACTTTTCAACTTTTGAATATCTGCCCAAAACTTACTTCTAGGGCACAGGGGGATGGCATCAAACAAGAACAGCATCCTCGGGAGGATGTTCATTCTCACCGATTCCACCCTGCCCGTGATGGTAAGCGGCAAAGTGGCCCTCCTGGCACAGTCCTCTCTTACACTGTCCAGCAATTTAACATAATTAACTTGGTATAACTTACCAAGATCTTTTGGGATGTGTATTCCCAAATACGTAAAGCTGGTGGTATTCCATCTTAAGTTGGTCAGAGTTTTTAGCGATGGGGGACACCCATTCCCAATGAAATTATTTCTGATTTGGATTTGTTAATTTTAATCCCCGTAATGGAGCCAAACTCTCTAAGAGTAGTCATCGCAGCCAGTAGAGAAGACTGGGGGTCTCTCAAGTAAAGAAGGGTGTCATCCGCATATAGAGATACGGTTGTCTACTTCACCAACTGTAATCCCTGTTATGCCCTCATGTGACCGGAAAGCCTCTGCTAGAGGCTCCATACTTAGGGCAAAAAGAAGGGGCGAGAGGGGGCAGCCCTGTCTCATGCCCCTTCTGATGGAGAGAGGTTGGGAGAATACCCCATTCAGTCATACCCTTGCAGAGGGGTTGGTATATAGGGTGTCTACCCAGGCTTGAAATTTGGGGCCAAATCCGAACTTCCTAAGAATCTCGCCTAAGTATCCCCACTCAAGGCCATCGAAGGCCATTTCGGCGTCCAGTGTGATCACCACCGCTGGTTCCCCCTTCCCCCTAAACTGAAAGTGGGCCATTACTGTAAGCAGTCTTCTGACATTGTCGTGGAGGTGCCTCCCTGGCATGAAGCCTGATTGGTCTGGGTGTATCAATTGAGTCACCACTCCCTGAAGTCTGTTTGCTATCATCCTGGCTAAAATCTTAACATCTAGATTTAGCAACAAGATAGGACAATAACTACCACACAAGGTGGCATCCTTGTCCTGCTTTGGAATAACAGTTATTAGGGCTTGCGCCCAAGTATCTGGGGCTTCTGAGGTTATGAGGACTTTGTTACACACTTCAAGTAGCAGTGGAGATAGCTTATCTTGGAATGTTTGATAATACTCCGCTTTATACAGTAGCCATCAGGGCCGGGTGCTTTATTGTGCTTAAGCTTCTTAATTACCTCCATTGACTCTGACTGGGAGAATGGTCTGTCTAGCTCCTTTTCAAGAGCATTGGGGAGTTTGGGCATTTTTAAACCCTTAAGGAACTTTCTAATCACGTCAGGGTGGCTAGCACTGGACTCTGACCTGTATAAGGCCTCATAGAACTTTTTAAAACAGTCTGCAATTTGGGGAGCTCCTGTTACCAACCTCCCAGGCAATCTTGGGTCCTGCACTCTGGCAATGAACCTGTCAGCTACTTGTTTCCTTAATCTAAATGCTAACAGCCTATCCACTCTTTTACTCCCTGTGTAATATTTCTGTGCTGTAAACCTAAGGGCGTTTTCAGTTTTTATCAAGAGGAGGTACTGCATCTGTTCCCTTGCTGACTGTAGCTCCTTTAATGTACTGAGGGGGCCCCCTTTTTTATGGATATCCTCCAGCTCCCTAATTTTTTGTTCTGGACTGTCTTGCTTCTGTTGCCTAGCCTTCTTTTGCTGCGCTGCATATGAGATTGCTTCACCCCTTACTACTGCTTTTAACCCATCCCAGAGGAACTTCAACTTTGACACAGACCCTGTATTCTCTCTAAGGTAGTTATCTATCACCTCATTAATTTTGGAGACAAAAACATAGTTTCTGAGAAGCCCAGCATTCAGATGCCACAGGGATTGCTTATGTCGCTGTCCGAGGGATATCGTAAGGCTAACTTTCGCATGGTCTGACAAGTATATAGGGTAGATCTGCTGGTCTACAATAGAACCCACCCAGGCTTTAGGCATATAAAATCTGTCTATCCATGAATACGAGTCCTGCGGGTGTGAGTAGAAAGTGAAGTCCCTACTTGAAGGATAACTATCCCACCATGTATCCACTAATCCCAACTCTTTACGCAAGTGTGAAAGAGTTCTGGAGCCTGCGCTCCCCCCCGACTCCCTTTGGCCCCAGATCTGTCTAACCATGCATCCTCTATGCAGTTCCAATCTCCACCCACGATGAATTGGCCCTCCGGGAGTGAGGCAACCACCTCAAGGGCGTATCTGAAAAACTCAGGGTTGACTCGTGTAGGTGCATAAATATTCACTATATGGATGACCTTGTCTGCAACCTTTCCCGAGAGGACCACAAGTCTGCCCTCTTCATCTGAAAAAGAGTCCAGTGAAGAAAGACCTAGGCCCTTCCGTACCAAGATAGCCACCCCTGCCTTTTTTGTATTCTTATGGGACGAGGCAAAAGCCTCCCCAACCCACATACGGCTTAGTTTTTTGTGCTCCACTGCTGAGAGGTGGGTCTCCCCGCAGGAGACCGATGTTGCAACGAGCCCTCACAAGATCTCTCAGCATGCTGTATCTCTTTGCAGGAGAACCCAGCCCCTTGACATTATATGAAATCATTTTTAGGGTCCCCATAGTGAACCATTCATGAAGTTTCTCAATCTTTGCCTCATCACGTGTCTACTGGTTAAACTCCAACCTCCCAAATCCCCCCTGTCATGGAAGACAGCACACAGAACACCACCTATACTGCCAGAGACAGCACAGGTCCCTCCCCCATCTACCCCCAAACCCCCATCCCCATTCCCATACCCCTTCCCCCAGTACAACTATTTATAAATGCATTCCCCAAACAAGAAACCCTCACTCTCCAGAGTAAACAATGTACAGTTCAGCCACTTAAGGCCTTGTGTGGAGGGATGCTTCCGTCCAGGAGCATGGGCTGCTGATTAGCTCCAACCCCCCCCCTCAAATAAGAGGAAACCGTGAAGGTGGTCTCCCAAGGTGGGTTTTCAGTGGGAAGGTGTAAGTCCCTGGCAGGGGGCAGCACAGTCCGGAGAAAGAAAATAAGACCGTCTGACCTCCGATGGGCTACCTATCCCCTGAACAGGCTTCCGGCTTGAGTGGTGTTGTTTTTAAAATGAGGCAGGTAGAATAATGAGAGTGTGGCAATACCAGCCCACCCGCCTTGCAGCAGTTCAACTTAAACTGGTGCTTACATTAACATCTATAAAGGAGCAGGATTTGTAGATGAGTGCCTTAGAAACCGTTCATTGGTTTCATTTTACCAAACTTTGTTGGCCCAGATATCCAACTGGCCCAATCTCCCCCCCCCCCCCGGCGGGACACGGATCACCTGCCATACCTTAGCAGGCCAAGGTCTTCAGCCCTTCAAGACAAATGACTTTCCAGCAGGGGTCGCACGGGGCAAAAATGAGCTTTCTTGCAATCTGAAAACCATGACAGGCCCAGCCAGGCCTCCCTGCAAGGGAGAGCCTACTGATACGCTTATGACTCCTGGCTCCAACTTAACTGGCAATAAAATCACCCCCGAAGCTCTCAGGGATTCCCTGACTAAAAAACAAAACCCAGCTAATAATCAACTCCATTCACCCCCCTACCCACCACAACCCCAAGTGGCAGACAGGGCAGGGTTCACATGAGGTGACATAGGCCTCATGGTCAATTTGCTTTGCATGCAGGCTGAAATACACAGTTTAGGAACAGTCCCTAGATAGAAAGAAGAGAGAAACAAACCACAACGTCTACAATGACGGCTTTCAGTTCAGTTCTTTAGCCTGTAGGCCTTTTCCGAGATGAAACAAGTCTTTGCATAGCTGGTCGTCAGGGCCTGCACTTCTAGACGCACCTCCTCTCATGGAACCTCTGCTTGCCGTCGTCCAGCTCAATTACAGCAGGGTTTGGTCCGATAAATCTGGCTGAAGATCTGGAAGAGCAATTCCAGCTTTGTGAAGCGGTTTACTAGCCTGTAGTAGGGAATCATATAGCTTGCTGCCTGTAGACCAATGCACCAACAATTTTGCAGGGTATCGGAGGAAAGCTTTAATTTGTTTCTCCCTCAACTGTTTGATCACTGCCAGAACCCGTTTTCTCTTCTGCATAGTGACAGATGGAAAGTCATGGTCAAGATACACCCGTTTCCTGTCCAGGTTTAGATCACGTTTGCCCTGAGCCTTACGCAGAACCATCTCCTTTACCGGGTATCGGGTGAATTTGGCTAGTATTGAACGTGGAGGGGCATCATTCTTTGGTTTTGAGCTCAGGGCCCGGTGAACTCTTTCGAGTTCCAGTGGTTTGGTGCTGGGGATTTCTAGTTCCTGCTGGAGCCAGGTTCTGATGAACTCAACCGGGTCGTCTTGCTCTGCGCCATCTGGAAATCCAAAAATCCTTACTGTCTTTCTTCTTCCTCTGGATTCTGCATCTTCAGCTCTCCCCGTCAATTCCCCTCCCTCCTGGCCAAGTAGATCACCATTCTGCTGAGCCACATAGAATCATCGTGGAGCTCATCCTGGCCCAACTCGAGCTCCTGTGTCCTCTGTTCTAAATGTTTCAAGTCCTGCTTTATGTCCTTTACATTATTGTCAATCCTTTGAAGCATCTTAACAATATGCACCACCGCATGGCCATCGAGGGAGCTCCCTCATGAAGTAGTCTCCTCTTCTTCCTCTCCACTGGAGCCTGTGGCCGACTCCGACGCCCTAGACATTGGGACACTCAGGCTGCAGTCCGGTTTTGATCTGCGTCTGATTGGTGGTTTGGTGGAGCTTCTGCCTTGCGATTTTGATAGCTGGCTCATTTTTTCACTATTTATTCTCAGCTAGGAGTGAATTCAGTCATTTAAAAACACCAGATTACTTAGGATTGTCACACCACTGCCGCGGAGCTCAAAGCTAAGCTGCCATTTGGTTTGATGACGTCACTGGAAGATCGAGGTAGTTATTTCTAAACATGCTTTGAGATGTCAGGGGAGTCCTGTAACCCTAGGTATCTAAATGTGTTGTGTTTTGTCCAGAAATATGGGAGTGTTACTCTAAAGTCTGGGGGGGGGGGTTCCACTAAGAATCATAACTAATGATTTCAATAAATTGATCTTATATCCTGCAAGGGTCCCAGATTCTGATAAGGTACTGAATACATCACAAAAAGACACTACAGGGTTCCCTTAAAAGAACAGAGAGATGTTGGCATATAATAACTAGTGGCCCCCTATAATGACTGGATATCCAGTTGTAATAAAACACTGTAATAACCCGCTGAATTCCATAATAACTCGATAGAAGGTTATTACGGCATTTTCCTCCTTGCACTCTGACTTCACTGAAGTGCAAAAGAAAGCACACTGTATTTGTACGAGTACAGCAGCTGCTGAGGGACACACTTGCTCACCCAAATACAGTGTACAGTTTCTTTCTGATGCCTGTGCAAAGTTTGTTTTATGAGGATTTTTCACACACCCTTGGTGTGTGATAATCTCATAATCCCCTCGGGCCTCACACTCTGGGTTTATGGATTATCACACACCTCAGGTGTGAAAAATCCTCATAACACACACTTGCACAGGCATTATTCTCTACATAAACTTGCACTTGACCAGGCTCCCTCCTCCAGACCTGCGGTCATGGTTTGCTCCTTGGAGCTCCTGGCCGTACTCAGCCTTCCACCGCAGAGAAAATCAAAAACTTGCCCTTGACCAGGCTCCCTCTTCCAGACCTGCAGAAATGGCTCACTCCTTGGAGCCACTGGCCGTGCTCAGCTCCCACCGCAGAGAAAATCAGAAACTTGCCCATGACTGGGCTCTCGCCTCGAGACCTGTGGCCTTGGCTCGCTCCCTCCTTGGAGACACCGGCTGTACTCAGCCTCCCGCTGCAGAGAAAATCAGGTTCACCCACTGTTGCTCTTCTTGCCTACTCGGATCCAAAGCCCTGCTTCCCACTGGCTAATTTCCTCTGGAAACCGCTGGACTGCCATTGGTTAGCATGCCTTCTTCAAGCAGGACATTGGACACTGGCCCTTGCGAGCACCTTGGCTGTTTTCTGACTGGCTTTTGCTATTTTCAAGCTGTGCTCTGATTGGCTTTTAGCTTGATAGCCAGCCAGTCAACCCTGTACTGCTTAGCCTCCTTATGTCTGGGTCTGCATGTTTCCAGACTATATGGCCAAATGTGCATGCTTCCAAACTATTATGGGTAAATGTGTTTTATGCAGGGTACACAGAGGGATTCATAGTAGGCTTATCTGCTTAGTGGAGATACGTATCTGCTTAGTGGAGAAATCTGCTTAGTGGAGAAGCTTGTCTGCTTGTGGAGAAGCTTAGTGTAGTGCCTGCATTTGCTCAAGTTGAATTTAGTGTAGTGTCTGTATTTGCTCAGTTGAATTTTGTCCCACCCACCCACTCTGCACCTGACCTTGACCCCGACCTCGAACTCCATTAAATACTCTACCTCCCCCGACTGACTCTCCCTACTAGCTTCTCCACTTCTCTTCTTGCTCATTACCTACATAGACATCCCCTTAAAGGCACCTGTCCCACTATTACATTACTCCTCTAATTACAGCCATCTGCACACATTTTGCTACTTGTACATTGAGGCACTAGTCTCAGCTATATTGAGCTCTCTGCAATGGATCTATAACACCTTGTCACCTCAAACAATGGTACCATTATGACTGGCTTTAATCCTTATCACCTTGCCTTTTACCTCACTCTATTCTTTATTTTTTTCCTCCCTTACTCAGGTCCCACTCTACTCCTTCCAAAAAAACACCATGCCCCCCTACCCTGAAGCAACGACCTTACTATTATCACTCATGTCACTCCCAAGGGTAACTTCCCCCTCTCCTTTCAAACACTACTGGTCTTTCTACTCTATCCTGTACTGTGCTTCCCTCTCAGCTGTACCCCCTTCCTTTGCCTTATTAAGCTCAGTAATGTTTCATTTCTCCACCATCTCCAATTCTCTAACTCAAATCACCTATACCCCAGCTAAGACTTGGTATAAAAATCAAAAGTTACACTACATTATCATCTCCCTACTTCTCTCCACAGGGGACATAAACTCTAACCCTGGTAGTGTTTCTGGCCTCACCCAAGTGCTTACCCCCTAAGTTACTGACACACCTACCCATAACAAGTCTGATCTCCCAAATGGTCTCAAGTTAATGCACCTCAATATTTAGAGCCTTCTACCAAAACTAGATTTGCTCCAACCACTCATACAAACCCTTGCCCCTGACCTCCTTATTCTATCTGAAACATAGCTAAATAACAAAATCCAAGATAATTCTATTACTATCCCTGGTTACAATATTACTAGACAAGATTGAAATGGAAGAGCTGGAGGCATAGCAATATACACCTCTACCTCCATACAATCTACCTTGGTCCTAGCTGTATCTGTACCAGCTGCATACGAAGCCCTTGTCCTGTGTCTTTCCCTACCCTTCTCTGTCGCCATGTATGTGGCAGGGATTTACTGCCACCCCGGCTTCTTATCCTCTATTGCCTCCAACCTATTCACCTGAAATCAATACACTTACCTCAAAAGGTGAGTTATTTATTTTAGGTGATTTTAACCTTAATTGGTTAGACCCATCCCAAAGCAAGGCTTGTATTGCTATCTCCGCCCTCAATCTCTCTCAAATAATTCTCAAACCTACTCACCTAAACCCAAATCAGGTAACATTCGCTCATTGACTGGGTCCCAACTACTTAAACATAGGGTTATTGATGCTGATTTCCACCCAGACTCATTAAGTGACCATCACATGATTTACGTGGTCCGTAAATCACATAGTCCAAAAGTCCCCCATAAAGTATTGTTGACCCAAACTTAAAAGTCACTTGACCGCTCCCATTTACACCACAACCTTGTACACTCTGATTGGTTCCTTATCCAATCTGCTCACTCAATCAACGAGGCCTTAGATTAGTTCCAGAGGCTCTTCATTGACATTTGAAACAAATATGCTCCCTCTAGGCGTACCAGAGTTAGAGGAAATTGCCTCCCCTGGATCACACCTGAACTAATGGCCTGTATGCAAGCTCGGGACTGGCATGGAAGGCCCACAAGGCCTCTAAATCCCAAGTTGACCGTGATGCTTATCATGTTCTCTGAAACTCCTGCTCCAAAGCTACTTGTCTGGCCAAATCTGAATATTTCCGCTCCACCTTTGAAACCAACATAAACGCACCATCTAAGTTTTGTAAGGTTGTACACTCCCTCTTCTTATCACCATCAAAACCACAAACCTCCCTTCTTAATGTAAACTATGTCCTAATTACTGACCATCTCACTGTAACGACGGAATTTAATGATTACTTTACCTTGTGTGTCTCAGCCCTCCTCACCTCACTCCCATCCAACACCTCATGCCTGACGGACCCAAGCAGATCCTCTATACACTTCAATGGCCAGCACCTCTTCTCATTTGCTGCAGTCACACAAATGGACACACTAAAGGCACTACTCGTTCTCAGTCCAGCTAAGAGATCCTCACCTGATGGGCTCAACCCTAAACTCTTCTTCCTCTTCGCTCATGCTATCTGCTCTCCCCTATCTGCTCTACTCAACCTCTCTTTTTCGATCTCTACTGTCCCCTGCTCCTGGAAGCATTGCATTGTCCTCCCATTACCTAAAGGAGGTGACCCCTCCTCTTTGGGGAACTATAGGCCTATATCGCTCCTACCTATACTTGCCAAATTGCAGGAACATCTAGTTCTCACTCAGCTTTCTTCCTTTCTCTCTGATTCTGACTTCTTCACCCCCTACCAATCTGGTTTTAGGAAGGACCACTCCACCACACTTCCCTAATTAGGCTTACTGATTCATTTCTCACCGCAATGGATAATAGCCTAATAACATCAGCCATTTTGTTGACCTTGCAAAGGAATTCAACTTAGTTTCCCACCCTCTCCTCTTAGAGAACCAGTGCATGGCTGGCTTATCTGACTCAGCTGCTGGTTGGCTTGGCTCCTATCTAACACGCAGGATGCAGTCAGTCAAAATTGCTGACTCCACATCCGCCCCTCCTCCTATTACCACTGGTGTGCCTCAAGGCTTAATACTTGGCCCCATGCTCTTCTCCATCTTCCTGAATGCTCTCCCATCAGTATGCACCACCACATCAATCTATATGTATGCTGATGATACAATCTTTTTCTATTCTGGCTCCTCCCCTGCTGATGTCGCTTCCAATCTCCAGCGTGACTTAGAGAAAGTCCAGCTCTGGTTAAGCTCCCATCAGCTCTTCCTCAATGCCAAGAAAACAGTCTCCATGACCTTTGGCACTAGGCAGAGACTCTCTCAGCTACTAAATTTTCCCTCCTTCCACACCCTTGATGGTACAATTCTCAAGGACACTTCCTCATATAGGTATCTTGTGGTCTGGTTAGACCAGCATTTCAACTTTTCTAGGCATATAGACTCCATCCTGAAAAAGTTGTGACCCAAATTAGGTGCATTATACAAGAACCAAAGTTGCCTACCGTTACCAGCTAGGCGGGAGCTCGTTCAGAAAATGATCCTAACTATTTTTGCCTACTGTGATGTAGTCTATAGTGCCGCACTGCTCTCCTCCTTAACCAGATTAGATACCCTTTAATGCCTTCTGTCATTTTGCCCTAGAATATCCTCCTCTTACCCACCATTGTTCTCTCTCTATCAATCTCTTGCTCTACCGTCGCTGGAAAACAGATACCTAATACACTGTATGAAGTTCATCTCCAAATTCTGGTTTGGTTCCCTTTGGGCCTCTTGCCCTCCATCCCAACTCTCTCTCAGATCAAACGATTCCTGCACCTTGGTCGTTCCTAGACGTTCCACCACAATAGGTCAAACTGCCTTCTCACACAGTCTCCCAAAGCTATGGAATGCCCTGCCTAGTCAAATCAGACACTTCTCCTCCCTCTGGTCCACCTCAGTCTACTTCCTTAACTTACTCTCTCCTACCTGCAGTTGCTCCTAACAACCCTTCCTTCCCTCTTCTTATTGCGGTCTTATTCTATTTCGGTTATTCTGTACTGTCGTACTGCATATATGCACTTAGTAAACCAACTTTTGTACAACAATGTTTTTGTATATTGTTGTAATCCATGTATTTTAACCCTGTGCTAGGTAAATTGACTGTATGCACTTATTCCTGCATTTTTGTATTTGATCTCATGTAGTTTTAGTTTTACATCTTTGTCTGTCCCATGAATATCCATGCTGTGTAGGTTTCTGATTCATGTCCTGCCTGTTAAAAAAAAAGAAATGACAAATGCATGTTGTTGGATTCGTACTCCTCTGTCCCAGGATGCTCTGTGAGATATGCAATTGCAATTGTTCAGTGGGCCTTTCCTGGTGAAACTTTTCAATAAATAAAATAATGCAGGCTTCTGCTCTACCCTTTCTGCCATGACACCTCTAATGTGCATATTAGTTTGAATTGCTATCACTAAAGGTTCCAAGAAAAGGGCAAACTAGAGAGGGGGCAATAGGCTCCCATGCCTGGCACCACATTCTAATATGAGCCAATCCAAGAGGTGTCCATTGACTTTTACCACAGCCTCTGAGCTTTGATTAAGGGAGGTCACTGCTGAAATGAAGTGGAGTCCCAAACAGAACCTTCTCAGGGTGGCTTCTCAAAAAGCCCAGTATACCCCACCAAAGACGGTCTCAGAATTCATACTAATTGCAAACTGAAAGGTCCTCTGTTTTTTCTGTCATGTAATAATGTTCAAAAACCTTCTGATGTTATCCTGAAGCAATCTTCCTTTAATGAATCCTGCTTGGTTCTGGTGTACCACCCTGGCAATATACCCTTACAGCCTATCTGCCAGTGTGCCCATAAAAGGTCTTTGTCTGGCTTCAATAACAGATATTTGGGCCTGGCATGAAGAAACTGGGATCTGACCACCCTTCCCAGAATAAAATTGGAAAACTCCATCAATGGGGTGTCACTAAGGGAACAAACATTTAAAAAAGTCTGATGTATACCCATCTGTCTCTGGTGATTTGCCATTGTTTTTCATTTTTATTTTATCTTCTATTTCCTGCTGTGTGAATGTGATGTCTAATGACTCTTTGTCTTCCTGTGACAGGATGGGAACTGGCTACACAGAAACATAGAACTTGGCAGTAGATAAGGACTGTTAGGCCCATTGAGTCTGCCTGTTTCCCGACCTGTTGATGGAGGCTAGGACTCCAGATACTTCTCTACCTTTTTTATCTGGCCTGGGGTCAGAACAGAACTGAGCAAAGACTTGTTGGATTCCTTGTGGGTGTGTGGTGGAAGCACCATCTCTTGAGTTTTTAATTGGAGGGACAGCCCAACTGGCTCCCTCTTTTTGAAGCTGCCCAACCCATAATTTACCAGCCCTGGCCCCATGCAGGGAGACTGGAGCCTTCCTGCGACAGCAACAGCCAGGAGTAGATATATCCTGAACTCCCTACAGGGAGCTTTTCTTAAGAGCAACTGGTGATAGAACCCACCTGGGAGAAGGCAATACTGGACCTGGTGCTCACAAACGGGGACAATGTGACAGGGGTCACAATAAGGGAGCACCTGGGGAACAGTGACCACCAGTCAGTGGGGTTTGAGATAACAAAAAGGGTGAAATCCAGCCACACAAAAACAAGAATCCTTGACTTTAGGAGGGCAGATTTTAGTAAAATGGAGAAATGCTTGGAAGAGGCATTAGCTCGAATAGGGAGGAAGATAGGGGTGGAGGAACAATGGGTGATGTTCAAATCCAGGTAATAAAGGCGACACAACTCTGTGTAAAACAGGTTAGCAAGGAGAAAAGGAAGAGGAGACCATTATGGTATTCCAAAGAGGTAGCTGAGAAAGTGAAGGCAAAAACAAATCACATTCAAAAAGTACAAAAAGACAAGGGTTGAGTCACTGTATGCCACACATCATGCCATGCCAGCGACCCAGGCTCAGGAACGAACCCAGGTTTTGGGGGTTGGTGGTGGGGGAAGGTGTGGAGCAAGATTGGGGTACTGAGAGGTGGCTCTCCTCACCTGGGGAGGGATGAGGGGTTTCTCCTGCCTTTGCCTACCACCTGGTGTAGGATGGATGGCTGTTTGGGCAACGAGAAGCCTGGCGATAGCCTGGGGTGGGACAGAAGGGGCTGAATTGGTATCCAAAGTGCATGTGCACCTCCAAGTACATGCACTGCTGTGTCTGCTTGGAGAAAACCAGGGAAAAATGCAAAAAGAACTAAGTAAAAAACAAACAAACAAACAAAAAAAAAGTACAAAAAGACACAGGCAGAAGGGGATAGGGAGAGGTACTAGGAGAAGCAAAGAGAGGCAGGGAGGGCAGTAAGGGAAGCCAAAACACAAACCGAGGAACACATAGCAAAATCAGTGGTGAGGGGGGAAAAACTTTTACAGGTATATCACAGAAAAAAGGAAGGCAAGGGGAGGGATAGTGATGCTGAAAGGGGAGGACGGGTGTAGTGTGGAGGATGACAACTGCAAAGCAGACACAAATAACAGATACCTTTGCTCAGTCTTTACAGAGGAGGGGCAGAAAATGGGCCTGAAAGGAGTAGAAAGGATAGGAACAGCATGGAAATGGATACAAGTCCTTTTCCAAGGGAAAGGGTCCTAAGAAGAACTGGAAGGAATAACACTCAGTAATGCTATGGGGCTGGATGAGGTGCATCCCAGGGAGCTGGGGGAGCTACTGGAGGTGGTGGAAGAGCCTCAAGCAAACCTGTTTAGCCTGTCACTGGAAACAGGGGAGGTACCTAAAGACTATAGGAGAGCTGATGTAGTACCCCTATACAAAAGAAGAAACAGAGAGGAGAAGGGAAACTACAAACCAGTCAGCCTGACCTCAGTGGTGGGGAAGATCATGGAAACACTACTGAAGGAAAGAAGAGTGGAACACCTGGTTGCCAACGGTCTACAGGACCCAAGGAAACATGGTTTTACTGAGAAAGGTCGTGCCAGACTAATCTCATTGAGTTCTTTGACTGGCTGACAAGGGAGGTGGATTGGGGGGTGGGCAGTAGATGTGGCCTACCTGGACTTCAGCAAGACCTTTGACACTGTGCTGCATAGAAGGCTGTTAAGCAAGCTGGGGAACATGGGAGTGGGTAAGAGGGTAGTGAGGTGGGTGAAAAATTTGTGGGATAGCAGGACACAGAGGGTGGTGATAAATGGCTGGCACCCCACAGAGGGAAAGGTGACCAGTGGGGTTCCACAGGGATCAATGCTGGGTCCAGTCTTCTTCAATAACTTTATCAGTGACATTACAGAGGACCTAGAAGGGAAAATGTGCCTGTTTGCTAATAACACAAAGCTCTGCAACAGGGTGGCATCACACACTGGAAAATGTAGCTAGAATGAGAAGAGTTCTGGAGAAGCTAGAGGACTGGTCTAGAGATTGGCATTTGAGATTTAATGCAAAAAAGTGCAAGATAATGCACATGGGGTACAAAACCCAAGTACAACATATCAGCTGGGGGGGGGGGGTTATAGAATGTTTCAAACAGGAAAGGAACCGAAGGGTTATCATATCTGATGACCTCAAGGTAGGGAGTCAGTGTGACAAGGCAGCAGGAAAAGCAAACAGAATGCTGGAATGCATAGGCAAGGGTATCACCAGCAGGAAAAAGGAAGTCATAATTCCACTATACAGGACATTAGTGAGGCTACACCTTGAGTACAGTGTCCAGTTCTGGAGGTCTTACCTACATAAGGACATTGACAGGGTGGAGGCAGTTCAGAGAAGGGCAACTAAGATGGTGCAAGGGTTACATCACAAACTCTATGAGGACAGGCTGAAAGACTTAAATAATGTATTTCCTGGAAGAGAGGAGGGGGGCGATATGATAGGGACATATAAATATCTCATGGGGAGGAACAAGGTGCAGGAAAACACAGTTTTCAAAGAAAAAGTTGCTCCAGGACTAGGGGACATGGGATGAAACTATAGACAGAGAGGTTCAGAAAGAACATGAGAAAGTACTTCTTCACAGAGAGGGTGATGGACAAATGGAACTGCCTGCCAGCAGAGTTGGTGGGGCAGAAACGACAACAGAATTTAAGAAGGCATGGGATAGGCTTAAGGGGATCCTGGTAGTCGGGGCAAGGAGATAACCTAGTTCCAGAGTAGCTTAAAGAAGCACAATTACAAGTGTTCATGGGCAGACTGGGTGGGCCGAAGGCCTTTATCTGCCAACAATATCTATGTATCTATGTTCAAAATAATTTTGCTGTGAATATTGCAGCTGTCCCTCTATTTGCTGGTCTAATGTTAGGGAGAGTTGTTTTCACTTGACCTCTAACTCTGCCTTCAAAATGCCATTTAGCACTGTCTTGTGCTGGAATTCTTCATCTGCTTTTGCATTCTTCAACTCCACCCTCTTTTGTGCCCTTTTCTTCTTTACCTGGGAAGAATAGTGAATGACTTTCTCCCAATGGTGCTTTTCAGTGCATCCCACCAAATGCAGGGATCAGTATAAGTTGGGGGATTTAGGGCCAAGAAATCTTCTGTTTTCTTTTTTTACTAAGTCCTTGAACTCCTCTGGTTCTGGAGATCAACATTCATTTTCCATAAATATATTTTTGATAATCAGGGTGGTGGACAGCTGCAAGTTCACTGGGGCATGATTAGAGGTCATAATAGAGCCAGTGCAGCAGCCTATCACCTGATGTACCCATGAGATCAAAATCAAAAAGTTGCCAATCCTAGAATACAAATGATGTCTTGGGGAATAATATGTATAGTACTGCCACTTTGGGTGAATGAAACAGCAAAAGTCCATCAGGCCCATCTCATATGCCAACCGTGAAATGAGCTTACCAGTTATGGACTGCAGCTGCCCAACTTGTCCCGATCTATCCAGAGAGGGGTTAGGCACAGACTTTAAATCCACCCCCACCACTGTTGTTAAACTATGAAGGTCCAATACTGATGTCTTGTCATGGCCACGTGACCCCGGTCCTGTGTGACCTGCACTGGATTCTGGTCAAGTGGTGAATCATCTTCAGGGTTGGTTTACTGATCTACAAAGCCCTATATAGACTGGGCCCAGGTTATCTGAGTGATCTGCTGTCTTCTTACCCTCCCTCTTGCCCTCTCCACTCCTTTAAAGTGGGCCTCCTAACAGTTCCCAGGGCCAGGCTAAAGACATCCAGGGATCGCATTTTTGAACTAATTTCCCAGATCTCTATGGAGGCTTTTAAGAGGGGCCTAAAGACCGACAGTACCTGTTTAGAGAGGCCTTTGACTTCAGTAGTTCCCCCACTGGCTGCTTTTTAGCTATTTACACTATACTGTTTCTGATTTATTTATTTAAATTGTATACTCTTTTATTGTAATTGTAGTTTATTTTATTATGCTATTATGATTTATGTATTTGAATGATGTGCAGTTATCAGAGCCCCCGGGATTGGGTGATTAACAAATAAACTTACTAGTACCACCACCACCATATCCCCCATGGCTTTCTTAAAGGACACATAAACAGTGTTATTTACATAAAATTAGTAAAACAAAAAACATAGCACTGTAGGTTAGAGGCTTACCTACATAATGATATGCTCCATTTGCCCTAGAAATGCCATTTAATCTGTTGTCATCAGGTTTAAAAGTTACCCACAAAATTAAACAACCCCCTGCTTTGTATTCAAACTCTGCAGTCCAGTAGATGCCACGATGACATCAATGGAGCGATAGTGTTCTGGAGTGATAATACAGCCTGCATAGGGACCTTACAGATATACTGTAGAAATATAATTAACAAAGTGTATCTCCCCCAAATTCTTTACTGTGCATCTGTGACAACCTTTTCACACAGGCACAGTAAAGGATTTGGAGGAGAAATGTTCTGTTAATGTTATTTCCACATTATGGGCCCTATTCACATATGGGCGCAAGTTGCACCCCAAAGGTGCGTAACCCACATGCACAGCTCTGCACCTGCAGACAGGTGCACACCAGCAGCATTCACCACCACTGGCCACCTGTCTGTGGTCCCGCCCCCCCCCCCAGGATGCAGGTCCATGCAGGGTGGGCACAGGCAGAGTCACGGACCCAGCCGGTCATCCAATCAGATGCCCAGCATGGGTCTAACAGCGGATCCCTTACTCAGCGGGGCACACATGGCTGCATGCCCTGTGGATGTCCGAGGGCTGGTGGCTGTGGCGGGTAGTAGGAGGGCAATGCTGCTGGCCCTCTCTGATGGCACTGACATAGTGCAGTGGGACGGGGGGCATGCCTGTTGAGGGAGGGACATTACTGCTGGAGGAGGGGAGGGGGGTTGACATACGGTGCTGCTGGGGATGGGGGGTGGCAGCCTTGTGCCGGTGCCCCTGTGAGGAGTATGGGTGTTGTGGGTGTTTGTGGGGCGCCGCCACACTCACCGCTGTGTGCAGGGGTGGGTGGGTAGCATCAGGAGGCTGATTTCTTAGGTCCTGGAGGGTCGGTGAGCTGTTCGCCCTGTCCTGTGGGGTGTGCATGGGTCAGGTAGGGGGTTTACAGCATGATCCTCCCTGGTGTAGCCTGCATCCCCTATGCACCCCCGCAGCCAGCACTATGCGCCCTAGTGCATGGCGCATGGTGCAGGCTCGCCCCTCACCTGCCCCCAGCATGTTGCTCCTTGCACGATTGGGTGCGTATGTGCTGCGTGCCCCCCCGAGCATCCCACACGCAGGGTGTGGGTGGTTTGCGCCTCAGATATCGTGCTGTACTCATCCCGTGATGCATAGGGCCCTATATTTGCAAGGTCCTTATGCAGGCTGTATTACCACTCAAGAGTGCTATTACTCCATTGATGTCATTGCATAAGGACATTGCAGCCATTTTAAGCATCTACTGGAGTGCAGAGTTTGAATATAAAGTAGATGGTTGTTTACACTTGTGGGAAATTTTTAGACCTGATGAAAATGGATTAAATAGCATTTCTAAGGCAAACAGAGCACAGCATTATATAGGTAAGACTCCACCTACAGTGCTGTTTATGGCTTTGTTGATTTTACTTATAAAAAAAAACTGTTTATGTGTCATTTGACAAAGGCCAGCCTGTCCTGTTCCCCATTAGGTGAACAGAGATTTAGAAGGATGCTCTGTTGGCCCCTGTTAGGGTTGTCAGAACCCTCGGAAGTTCTGGGTTCTAGTTCTAGTCTAGAACTTTTGAAAAAGTTCTAGGGTTCTAATCTTTTTTAGAACTTTTTAGAATTCGAACCCATTTTTTTATTGTGCTGCCAGTAATGAAGATAGTAATAAAATACATGTAAAGGAAAAACTGTTCAATATAAGGGGGAGAGAAATTATCATGTGTGACATTGATAGGAATACAACTAGGTTTATCTATGGTTTCTTCTGTTTGCTAAAGCCAGCAACTTAATATGTAACAGGCCCACCCACCCACCCATATGTTAAACGTTTTCCTGCTGCAGATACATCATAGTTCCTTAGTGAAAGAAAGAGGCACATAGCCATTTATGTACTCAGTTATATATACTCATCGTCATGAATTATGAGAAAAATAACTGATATTACCTAATCTCAGCTATTTGCTGCTTTCTGTTTTAAATGAGTAAATCAAAAGTTGCTATGTTTAAAAGAAAGCTTTTATAACAAAGTCAAGCCAAGGTACTGCAGCAGCAGCATGTGGAACTGTTGCAAAACATATTGGGTGGGATATTCAAACTGCGCCCAAAAAGTGCGCAACAGCAGGAGCAAGCGCAAGTCACTTGCACTCATGCGCAGTTGTCGCGATATTCAAACATGGAGCAAGGCCAATTGCGCAAGCAGCCAACATCTGAATATCACACAAACTGCGCCATAGCGCAGCCAGGAAGGGGAAGCTGAGCAGAAATGATGCGCCATAGCGTAACAAGGCTAGCCCAGCTGAGCAGTCCAGAGGCACCATAGTACAAGCAAAGAGACCCCCGCAGCATAGCAATGGAAGTGCACAACCAGGGAGGTAGGCAGGGGCACACCACCCATGCCACAGATGGGCACAGGGACACACTGCCAAACCAACAATGTACCCCCACACCCCAAGCACAGCATAACTGGGGGAGGAATGGAGCAGCCACTGGGCCATGGGGACAAGTAAACAAAGCACATCCTGGCAATGTTACTGCAGCGCACCTACTGTCAACCTGAGACTGGCACACAAAGGGGGCGGAGCACCCCAGTGTCCAGTGGCCCCCCCCGTGCACAGCACTCCCAGCACTGTGACCCCAAGACACCACCCATGCGCAGTGACCAGCACTGCAGGAATTCCCAGGCCCCCCCCGGAACACTGCAACCTCGTGAACCACAGAACCACACAAGCCAAACCCACCATGACCACCCAGCAGTGGGTGGCAGCACACAGCAATACTGACTGGAAGCCTCACCCACACCAGAGACACCGCCCCACACACACATACCCATGACCATACCACACCTGATGCCATGCACACCACTGCAACTGAGCACCTATAGCCAGCTGCAAATCAGAGACCACCATAGTATTCATATCAAAATATATATGTAATAAAGATGCATAACAAGAACAACAAACAGTAACATATGTACAAAGCAGGGGTGGGGGTATGGGTATGAGGTAGGGGTGGGTAAGGGGCCGGGATGAACAACTGGGAGGGTGAAGGTGGGGATTGCCGACATCTGGCTACCGCCTGGCAGCCTGCCCTCCTCCTGCCTGGCACTGTGCCCGTGGCCTCCTCTGGCGCCACATGCCATGCTGCTGTAGGTCGAGGAGGATGGTATGCGAGTCCATGGCCACTTGAGTCAGCCTCCGCACGCCCTGCTCCAACATGCACAGGATCCGGATACCTAGGACAAGGGATCAGAATCAATGGCTGTGACTGTTCACATCCCTGAATGCCACCCATCATGCATGGCATACAGCCAAGTGCCCCGCTCCTGTGATGGACTGCACCCACCCACAGTGACCGTGCACAAGACATGCCCAACCAGCCAGCAACGGCCATGTGTACCACTGCACACTCACACCACCCATGTCCAGCACAGCACAACCAAGGCTGCCCAGTGATGTGGCTACGTGGTGGGATGCTAGTGCCACAGCCATGTGCCCAGTGCATGCATGGACCACTAGTGATGCACACACACACACACACATGTAGTGCCACTGGACAGTGATGATTGTCACATGTTGCGTGCATGGTAGTGTCGTCCATGGAAGGTGTCCTTGGCCCCCCAGCATGCAATAGCATCCATGATGTAATGACACTCACCCTCATCAAGCCGCTGCAGCAGGTGCTGCTGCAGCTGCAGCTGCTGCTGTGGCTGCTGCTGTGGCTGTGGCTGTGGCACACCTCCTCCACCAGTCACCCTGGCACTGCCATCCCAGGCCTCAGCCCGTGCCCACCTCTGCTCCTCCATGCATGTGGGAGACAAATGAAGAGAAACACATCAGTGAGATCCCAAAGCAGACAGCCCCTTGCCCCATTGAGTGTGCCTGCCCACACAACCAGACCCAAACAGCACACACCTGCAAACACCCTCACAGCAAACCATAGCCCAACCCACCCCCATGCGCAGATCACATTACGCAGTCACCCATGCGGACAATACCGGTGCATACACAGCACACCCACCTGGCCTGGGCACAATGCCCCTCCTGGCACGCGACCTGAGGCACTCAAGCAGAGCACGCTCCCTCCTCCGCAGGTCACTGTAGCGGTACCTGCACTGCTCAGGGGTCCTCCTCCACCCAGTGGCCTGCTCCAGGGCAGTGGCGACCTGCTGCCACACATGGGTATGTGGCACCTGCAGGGTCACGCCTTCAAACAGTGAGCCATGGTGAGGCTCCACCACAGCCACCAGGTTTGCCAATTCCAAGGCCCCCCATTGTGGTGCTCTCCTGCATGCCATTTTCAAAATGTACAGTGGCAATATGGCACTCCATGGCTGTATTGCAGTGGAAATGTTGCTAATACAACTCCATCACCGCCTATCATGCTGTTCGGACAGCGCCGTGGTCCACATTGTGCTGTCACCGAACAACGCGATAAACTGTACACATGCCAGGCGTACAGCGCCAGGGCAAGGTCGGCCACAAGGTCATGGGTCAGTGGCGCCAGGCCATGCACAGTGCCATCGGATGTCCACCGTCCCTCGCGCAATCAGTCACCTGTGTGCCAGTGCCACAGTGGACTGTTGCGCATACTGCCTACGATGCCATATGGTGACCAGCGCTGTGGCGCCACTGGCACAATGGTGGCCCGTGTCCTGAATTGCTGATTGCGCATGTACGTCATCAGCGTGGCAGGCGCTTCTGTAAGCTACCTGGGCATGCACAATGCAGTGTACCACACAGTCACAAAAATGCGCCATTGGCTCAGCTGGCTCAACCGTATTGCGCAAAGCGCAACGGTGAGATATTCAGCTGACACATGCAAATCATCTTATCAGCCATTCAAAGGCACAGTGGCGCGATTAGCATGTCATTAAAGTTGTGCCACTCCTAATTTGCATGCATTGCGCTATAAATACGCGACATTGGGCTGTGCTGGCCAGATTCGGTTACTGCAGGTGAGAGGTGAGTTGCATGCTGTGTGATGTTCTGGCCAATGGTCATGGGATAACGCTATAGACTGCACAGTGACAGGTGTCCACTTCCACCCATACAGACCGACATGACCGAGCAGAGCCAAGGTGAGGGTGAGGATGGTGGGCGAAGGAGGAGGCCCAACTTCACCATGGCGGAGACAGAGGCCCTCTTCCAGGCCTACCTGGAAGAGGAGCCACTACTGAGTGGACAGCAGGACACCCCTCAGGCCTATGCGGCTGCATGGGAGGGGGTAGCTCGGGCAGTGAACCTGCATGGAAGCCACCAGCGCTCCATGCAGGAATGCAAAAAGAAGATGGGGACAGACTGCAGAAGGGTGAAGGAGAAGGTGGCAGCCCTCAGGGCGGCACGTGCTGGCACAGGCGGGGGCCAGCCAGCGGTGGCGGAGCTAACCCCGGCTGAGGACTGACTGGCTGCATCAATGCAGTGGAGTGCTGTAGAGGGTGTACCAGGAGGTGGATTCCAGACAGGTGGAAGCCCATCACTGCACGGTATGACATGGTGGTGGTGTTGGGGCGGGGGAAGGATGATTATATGCACTAACATGTCCTCACTTTCTGTTACAGATCCCGTTCATCTGCAGGGGATGGTGGTGGTGGGACCATGGAGTGAGGAAGACCTGCCAGAGGTGGAGGAGGGTCCATCCACCTCTGTCTCCAGCCGGCATGCACTGCACCAGCATGCACGCCTGACTGCCACCTCTGTTGTCAGTGAGTCAGGTGTGGGGGGTGCACAGCCTGTGTCTCAGCAGTCTGGCATGCAAGCATGCCAGCACACTGTGACTGTGGCTGTAGCACGTACCTGAACCATTGATGATGCAAGGACTGCAATGGGCAGTGACACGTGTGTGTCCCATGATGGACACACAGCAGGCCAGCACGTGCCCCTGGACCTAGCTGGTTCCAACGTGTGTGCAAGCACGTCAGCACAGTCCCAGGCTGTGCCTGTCAGCACTGGTGGGGCAGCACTGGTGGCTGTGCAGGTGTCTGGCACTGTTGCGGCCACAGCAGTGAAACGAGTGGTCCCTGAGGCACAGCAGTCAGAGGGGCAGCAGCAGCAGTCACCCACCAGGTCTGGGGGTACAGAGTCCAGCGGTGGCACATTCACACCGCCCATTGATATGCCCATATCTGGTCCTGGTGAACAGCGCCCACCCTCAAGGGGTGTTGAGCATCAGGACCTTCCATACCCTGGGGGACAGGATGCCGATGTGGCAGAGGACCCATTTGACGAGCACACCCGCCTGCTGCGGGAATCAGTACAGCAGCAGAGTGCGGGTTGCAACGTCCGTGGAGGCACTGTGCGTGGCTGTGGAGCGGCACAGCAGGGACAGTGCTCTGATCCTTGCAGAGATGGTCCAATTGCGGATGGATGTGACCGCCAACAGTGACAGGCAGACCCAGGCATTGGTCGCTGTCGTGGCTGCATTGGGCACACAGTCAGGTGCCCCTGTACTGCGCACCCCACACAGTACGCTCTCCACTCCCCGTTCCCGGCATCGTGCAACACCCGGCCTGTCGATGCCAGGTTCTGCTGTGGGCATCCCGAGCACCCCTGGTGCAGGTATGTTTGGCATGCTGCAGACCCCTATGCGGACAAGGTCCCGATCGCGCAGTGGGACCCCTGGTGGTCCATCGGTGCCACCCCATGTGGCCCCTGCTCAGTCTGCCAGTGCTGTTGGGTCATGGTGGGGCTGCCCATGCATCCGCGGTGGCCGTGGAACAGTGCAACATGACTGACCTGTCTCCCAGTGCGGGCCCTGTCTGGTGCTGCCCTGTGTGCAATGTGTGTCATGGTGGGCAGTGCACTGGTGGGTGCCCTGCCCAACACGCCGACACATGGACCACTTGCACACCCACCCGACTGCTGTCCACAGGTGTGTGTGCATGATGATGCCTGCATTGTACTGTACACCAAGGTGCAAGGGTGCCCAGCATCTGACACACGTACTTGGACAGTACAGGTGGTGGGGGTGGTCTGTGGATCTGGGTGTTTGCCATGTCTGTTCCTGCTCTGCTGTGCACCTGCCCATGTATGCTTTGTGCCTGGTGTGTGTGTGTGTCCATATGACTGTTCACCCCTCCCTGATGGTGTGTTCGTGTGCCTGGACCCTTCCTCCCTTGCCGTCATGTACCCCTGGTGTGTTACCCTGTGTGCCTGTGGGTTGCGCCTGGACAGTGTTGGTTGCACATGGCCCCTTGACTTACCTGTGTTGTGCATAATGCTCCTCCGTGATGGTGTCCCGGTGCAGCTGGGCCTGCTGGATCAGTTGGGGGTCCCACCGTCCAAGGGGGGGCTGCTCATCACCATCATCACCGGCGCCGCTGGCGTCTCCATTGCTGTCCTCCTCCTCGACCTGTATGGCTATCCCACAGTCTTTGGCCATGTTGTGCAGGGTACAACAGGCCAGGAATATCCCACAGGCCTTTGAGGGGCTGTACTGTAGGGCACCACCGGAGGTATGTAGGCATCGTAAGCATGCCTTAAGCATCCCAAACACTCGCTCGATGATGTTGCGTGTGGTGGCATGTGCCTCATTATAGCATTGCTGCGATGGGGTCATGGGGCGCTGGTACGGTGTGAGCAGCCAGGGATGGAGTGGGTATCCACTGTCACCTCTGTGGAGATAAGTATCATGTTCAGGTCCATATTGCCCATATCCCTGTGTGCCACTACCATGGCACCTGTGGCATTCCCACCCTTGCCCCAAGTTTGCAATTCCTACATGCATACTCACCCACTAGATGGCCTGTGGTGATGTCCCCACTCTTGAATCAATGGCACAGTGTGGACTGATACCATATGAAGGTATCATGTGCTCCGCCAGGGGTGTGGCACAGACATTGATTATGCGCCCAGTGGCATCACACACTACCTGGCAGTTGACACTGGAAAAGCCCTTCCTGTTCTTGTATGCGGCCCCATTGGGACCAGGAGGTGTGCGAATAGCCACATGGGTGCAGTCTATGGCCCCTAGCATGCCAGGCATGCGTGCTACCCTGTGGAACTCCTGCATGTTTGCTGTACGCTCTGCCGCGGTGCTGGGGAAATGGATGTACTCCACAGCATGTGGTAGCAGTGTGCTGAGGAATTGGGTGAGGATGCGTGACGTGGCCAACTGTGTTATGCCTGTGGTGTCCCCTGTCGGCCTCTGGAAGGTACCCGTGGTGAGCAGGCACATGCAGGCTGTTACCTTTGTCTCCACTGACAGAGCGTGACTCTGTCGTGAGGGTGCCTGCATCACATCCCTGCACAGCTCACAGAGCCGCCTCAGTATTGCCCTGTTCAGGCAGTACCGGCCCACAATCTCTATGTCTGAGTACAGCTCAAAGCTAATGCGGGCACGGCACTGCCTGTTGGGGGCATACCGCTGACGGGCCCTTCCATGGCCACGTCCCCCTGCAGCATGCCTTCTCACCCCCCTCATTACAGCTTCCATGTGGAAGCTGGCACTGTCCATCTCCCTGGCTTGTGTCCCCCGCTGTTGTTGTTCTGTTACCCCGCTGTCCTGACTGCTACCTCCACTGCACCGGGTACACCTACTGGCCTCTGCAGTCTGTGGCCCTGCACACCCTCCCTTGTCCCTCTCCTCTCCTGTGCACTCCCAGGCCTGCACTCTTTGCCACTGTCTCCCTCTTTCTCCCTGCCTCATGTGGCTTTCCTGTAGCGTTCTTGCGCCTCTTCCTTGAGCCTTTTTATTTTGGCTCATTTCCGCTGTGGCGCACCTTCCGGCTCATCTGCTGTTGCGCATTGTGCAAGTCTTTGAATATCACATTGCGCTCTTTATGCATGGGTCCACCCCCTTCGGTTGTGCATGCCTTCATTTGCATTGCACTGTTGCTCAGCCTGTTTTCAGTGGCGCAACTGCCTCCTGCTGAATATCGCAGAATGGCGCAATTTTGGACTTGCGCATGCGTAACCCTGTTGCACATGGTGCAACCCTTTTGAATATCCCACCCATTATGTCATAACGTAGTCAGTCAAGACATTTGAATAAAAAAAATATGCCAGTCATTGTTGCTGGCAAAAAATGCATGCAATTTTCTAAGATAATGCATACATATACCAACATTCTTGTTGGCAAATTGAAGTAATACATACAACTTTCTAAGATGATGCATTTTTGCAGCTGATACAGCAATAAAATCTGTATTTCAGTCACATAAATAAAAAAAGTGGTTTCCTCACCACATACTAACTTAAGGAACATTTAATGTAGCTGCAGCAGTTGGCATGTGATGTTTAAGGGACAGTGTCTGTCAACCCCATTATGTATCAAATTATCACTACTTGTAAAGCAAAAACACTTTATGATAGGTCACATTCTGTGAAAACTGCTGATGCAGATTTTCTTTTATTTCTGATTCCTTTATTCTTTTTTTAAAGGGGACAGGACAATTGTGCTAGATGGCAGCAGTTTGCAATGTATTTAATAATATAAAAAATTATATATATATACATATATATATATATATATATATACATATATGTATATTTATATATATTATATGTATGGTAGGTTCGGTCTGTCATCATCTTTTTCCTCACCATCCCCAGCTGATCACGAATCTGTAAATGAATGGACTAAAACAACACCCACCTTTCACCCCATCGCCCATTCCACTTTTCTTCCACCACCCTCATCTGTGCAGTAGCACCCATACCACCCTTAAACCCATGTTAAAACCAACCCACAACTCTCACCCCCCTCAAGCATGTATTCCACTCTCCTCCTTCACCCAAATGTTTAAACTACCCCCACACTTAGTCATGAACTACCAGTCATGTCACCCTTCTCCGTCCCTCACCCATGTTAAAACCCAGTACCCCAACCATCACCCATGTACTAGTATCCATTTTGGTTTATGGCTAACATTTCTGTAATTGAAAACATAATAAACAGCTACCAATTAGAACTCATTGTTTTGTCCTCTTTAAAATTGAAAAATAGACCGCCCCCGGTCCCAGCCCATACCGATGCACCACAAAGTCACTGAAGGTAAATCCAAAAATATATGTTTGCACTTTAACTTTAAATAATATGATACAGAAAAAATTGACGTGACAGTGTCCCTTTAATGCCAAATTTGGGCCTGTTCCCACTGATGTTAAAATTGCCCTGTATATAAAACTTGTTGACTTTAGTTTAGACCCTAGCTACAAAGCAGTTTGCCATGAAATGGTGAAAGTTTTGGGGGGTATATAGTCCAAGGTAGTAGATCAAGAAAGGAGAGAGACAACCAAAGTCATCACAGTCTGTAAAAGTTTCCTTTTTGGTGCAGAGAGACTCTGTCCCACACAGTGTTTACCAACCACCACCATCTGAGTTGTCATCACCATCAACATCCACAACATCAATCACTTCAGGATCAGTTTGTATACTCTTGCAGGGATATGAAAATCCTGACTTATTAACTTTAATAAAAGTTAACGTGTGTACATTTTCTGGCAGCAACCTATTTTGTGGTGTCTGTCACAGTATTGCCAGATGTACTAAACATGCGTTCTGAAGAGACACTTGTTGCAGGACAACCAAGATATTTACAGGCTTCATCATACAGCTCTGTCCAAATAGACTTTTTTGATCTCCAGTATTCAAAATGCATGCATCAATAGGAATAGGCAGTTCTTGCAGGTAACTGTCTACCATGATGGACAGAGACCGCTCAGAAGAGGAATCAGCAGAAGCTGGTATGGCAGCAATTTGGGAAGGGTTTTGCCACAGATTTAGCTTGCCACTAAGGGTTGAAGAAGTGGCAGTTGTGGAACAACTACTGCTAATGTTTGGTGACTTTTCCAGTTCTGTATCCCTTTGTGAAGATGAACCTGCATGTTGTGGTGATGACAACCTGAGGGTACTGTGCGTGTCTGTATTTGACTCCTGTGAGTGCTGCAGCTCATCTAGCAACAAACATTTGTACTGTTCTACATCATCTGTTTTTGGAAGATGTATAGCCTTGAACCTGGGATCTAAGAGAGTTGCAAGGATGTAGTGTTTTGATTTTGTCATTGCAACTAATTTGTCATTGGTTTTGAAGCGCTCGCTCATTCTCTTTATGAGATTCCCATGATACAGGCGACATGTTGTCTGCACTTCAGATCCGTCTTTTTCTATTTGTAGATTTAGAACACTAAGATGATGTGGAATGAGCATTATGAGTGGGATAACCTGACTCACAGATGCGCCTTCAGAAGACATGTCCCTTGTAACTGTCTCAAAAGGAGCTAGCATGCAGCACAGTGTCTCCATTAATTTCCACTGCAGCACAGACTGCATAATGCCATCTCCAATAATGAAACTGGAGCAATACTCATGTACAGCTTGCTTTTGCTCCAAGAGGCACTGCAGCATATAAAGCATTGAGTTCCAATGAGTGGAAACACTTAGAATCAGCTTTTGCTGGGGCAGCTTGTGTTTTTTTTGTAGTTCGGACAATGTCCGTATAGCCTTGGTTGAATGTGAAAAGTGAGTCACAATTTTTTTGCAAACAGCAATCATACCATCCACTTGTGTTTCATTGCAGAGAAATCCAGTGACAATTAAATGTAAGCAATGTGCAAAGCAAGAAGCATGCAGAAATCCTCCATCCTGTACTGCTTTCAAGATGTTGGCTCCATTGTCACTTACTATGAAGCCACATTTTGACCGTGAGAATAAACCCATTCATCAAGGAGGTCATTTAGTTCCTGCAAGATGTTTGCAGCAGTATGGCTTTGCCCAAACTTCTTCATATGCAGCAGCGCCATCTTTTGGGGTGTCTTTGTTTTTGAAGAAGCACAAGAAAACGTGACCCAATCAGCGGTAAGGGACATGTAATCTATGTTTTGGGTGCTGGTCCACATATCTGTTGTGACATGAATAACTCCACCCTCTGCAGTTTTAGGTGCAAGCATCACTGTTGCTTTTAAAGCCTGATAAATGTTTGGTATTTCAACATAGGAAAGGTACCTTCGATGAGGAATATTGTAACGAGACTCTGCTAATGTCATGAGCTCCCTAAAACCCTCATGATCTAACAAAGAGTAAGGGAGAAGGGCTCTGGCTAACAGTTCACCAATTCTATGATTAAGATGAAGGGTCTTTGGATGATTTCTAGTAGAGGAATTCTTCCTTTCAAATGCCTGAGACAGTGCTAGCTGTTTACAACATATCCCTGCTGGTTTATTATACACCGTGCTTCGATGGGCAGATGGACGCGGAGATGGTGGACTAGGACTTATACATTCAGTGCCATCACTGGATGTGCAACTGGTACTAATGGTGCTGGCATTGGTAGTAACAGTGATCCTAGGGCTGGCAGTGGTTCTGTCCGCATCAAGTTCAGACAATTCAGTATCCATTTCAGATTCCTGACCCTTCTCACGTGCGGTCTGGAAGATGGAGGACATGGGTTTTGGACGATCAAGCAAAACTGAACGCTTTTTCAGATGGCGTTTAACAGCTGTAGTGCCAAGGCATGATACAACTTTACCACGGCTTACACTCTGTTTACACAGGGAACAAATTGCTCTGCATGGATCAGTTTTACTGACAGAAAAATAATTCCACACCTCAGATGTGACAGATTTTGTTCGAGTGCTAGGAAGATAGCTAAAAACTGTTTGTGTCTTTTCACCTGTCCTAACAGAACCCAGGACATGCTCCTTGGTGCTAGAAGAGTGGGCAGAAGACTCTGATGGGTTTTCATTGTTGGCCAACACAAAAGTGGTGGATTCAATGGATATGTCCTTTTCATTGCCAACAGTGCTGGATGTATTTGCAAGTGCACTACCTGATTCATTGTCAGCAGACTTGCTTATTTCACTTTGTTGAGGAAGTAATGATACATCGCGAGACACAACAGTGTCGGACTGAGACAAAGAGCTACTGTCTGAGTCAGAGAGGGACTTACTGTCACTTGCATTATTGCTGCTAGTCACAGGGATCTTAACAGCATGAATGGCATACCTTGTGGTGCCTCTCTGTGTGACTCCAGCAGCTGTACAGGTTTTCTTAAAAGGTCCCCCTTTATCACACTTCAATGTTGCTCTTTTGCTGTTTCTTGAATTTTTATCACATGAAACATTTTGGTTATTTCTGCTAGCACCAGGATTACCACTATCACCAACACCTGCTCCAACACCATCACCAGATGCTTCATCTATGTTGGTGTCAGCCATAACAGTACCAGTATACTGCGGTGAACACACCCACACCCACAGAATTCCTGTGTAAGAAAGCAATGTGATCTGTGATCACTGGCTACAACTCCAAAATTTTATTTTGGTTGTGTGACACTGTGGTGCAGTGGACTGAAAGTAATTAAAGAATATGACGGTTTGCAACTAAAGGATCCCAAGTTCAAGGCTTACAGAATGATTGGGCTACTGGGCATAGGCATACACATAGCAGTCAAGGGGTGCACAGCAGCAGGGTGAACTGCTGACCACAGGAGACAGAGTCACATACACAACTCAGAGAATAAGAATTATATTTCTACGCTTCTGTCATGTAAGGTTAATGCCACCACACAACTGGCCACTGGGCTTCTCTCTGTAACACACACTGGGTAGGGTACAGTGCAGTCAAGGGGCACACAGCAGCAGGGTGATGGGCTGACCACAGGAAATGCAGTCACATACATAACACACAACTCAGGGAATGAGAATTATATTTCTACGCTTCTGTCATGTAAGGTTAATGCCACCACACAACTGGCCACTGGGCTTGTCTCTGTAACATACACTGGGTAGGGTACAGTGCAGTCAAGGGGCACACAGCAGCAGGGTGATGGGCTGACCACAGGAGACGGAGTCACATACAGAGATAACACACAGCACAGGGAATGAGAATTATATTTCTAAGCTTCTGTCATGTAAAGGTAATAACAGCACACAACTCGGGAGATGGGAGCAGGGAGTCACATACACAAGTTACACAACACAGGGACTCGGGAGTGGAGAAGTAGAAGTCTCACACACACACACAGAGAAGTGGTGTCCAAAAAAATTAACTGCCTGCCTTCAGTCAGTGCCTTACTGCCAGTGCCTTGTGCTGTTGTATAAGGACTAGTAAGGACTGGAATTTTTGAGGGTGAAAGTCAAGAGGAGGATCCCCCTTAGCAGCACAGCACAATGAGCTTGAGCACAGTCCTTATATACTCTGTCCTAATGTCCTTCCTGACAAATTTATTTGCATTTTTCCCCCCTTGTTAAATGCTTGTTGCTGGCAGCTGCTGAGTGTGCACTGTGCAGTGCTGCAGTTTCAATCACAATCACATTTCAGAAAGGTTCTTCTTTCTGTATTTTTTTTATTCTGTCTCCTGAGTCCTGATATTGATCTCGATCCCTATTCCCTTCCCAATTCCTGATTAGTCCCTCCACTTGAATCTCCCCCTAGTCCCACATCCGACGGTTAATTTACTGAGCCTTTTTTTTTCAGTCTTTCTCTCGTTCTCGGTCTCTCGGGTCTGCTTAGCCCTTTTTCACAGGAAAATGGATGATGGAATTTTTTAAATAATTCAATAAGCACTGCAACAACCAGCAAGTGCTGCAGTCCGATAGATTGCGGCCACACCGACCTGGGCCCTGGCCTAGTAAGTAGTATCGGGCAAGAATGCTGGCTGCGGTAGTAGCGGTACGCTACAGTTAAGTAGGCTGCTGCCTCTGAAATCCTCAGCAAATGGCGCTCTCGGCACGCATCCACCTAAATAAATACCCCCACAGATCCCGCAGCTTGCGCAGCTTACTCGACCCCCACCTGACCACATAGTATTGGTCAGGTGGTGAGGATGACTTCACTTGAGCGTACATAGTACACTACGCAAGCGCAAAGTGTGAGACAACTCGCGGTGGATCTGGCACCCCCAACAACACTGCTGCTGCTGCTGCACCCCCCCCACCACATCGGGGCTGCCACTTGCCTGCTGCTGCTGGGACATGCCTCCTTCAGTCCCCACACATACCCCCACACCCCCCCCAACATCGGGGCTGCCTGCTAGGACATGCCTCTGCCCTCCTCCCCACACACAAGTCATCAGCTGGGCTGGGGCTAGGGAAAAGACGTCATGGGAGTTGGGAGGACTCAGATTCTAACCCTTTTGTGAACCTTTTAGTGTTCAAGTTCTAAGTTAGAACTCGAACACCAGGGTTCGAAGAGGGTTCGAATCTTTGACGAACTAGTTCTGACAACCCTAGCCCCGGTATTCCTCTCGCCCCCTTATGAAACTGCCCTCCTGGTCTGAATCCCCATTGTTTATTTCCGGGGGTTGGGGGTATTTTTCCTGATCAAAATAGCCAACCCATGTCTATGAGGATGAGGTTCAAAGTGAGAGACATAAACCTCACTGACCCACCCCCAGTGAAGCTTCAATTGCTCTTGTGATGTCAAGTGGGTTTCCTGCACAAACGCTGTGGTAGACTCTGCCTCTGAAGTTTCCACAGGACCCACACCCTCTTCACTGAGCTATTCATGCCTGTCACATTATAAGATACAACTGTCAAATCAGTCATGTGCAACTTGGTCTCCTCATAGAAACTTTCAGCAGATAATGACCACTAGTTCCATCCAGTCTGCCTGTAGGCCCTATGCATTGTTTGTGGCCACTGACCCTATGTGATCAATGGCTTGTCATCACTCCCCCCCAAGCTTCCCTTGTGCCTGTCCCAGGCATGCTTAAACCGCTCCACTGTGTTTGCCCCCACTACCTCCTGTGGCAGACTATTCCAGGTGTTGAACACCCTTTCTGTGTAGGAAAACTTCCTCACATTACCTCTCAATCTTCCCCCTTTCAATTTCACATTGTGCCCCCTTGTTCTAGTACTTTTTCTACATTGGAAAAGGTCCCCCACCTGCACCTTGTTTATGCCCTCAAGGTACTTGGAAGTTTCAATCATGCCCCCCGCTGTCCCCTCTCCCCAGTCAGTACATATTGAGATCCCTTAGTCTCTCCTCATCGTTTTGTGGTGCTAGCCCTGCACCATCTTTGTTGCCCTGTCTGGATAGTCTCCACCTTATCTATGTCCTTGTGCAGGTGTGGCCTCCAGAACTGCATGCAGTACTCCAGGTGAGGCCTTACCAATGTTTTATACAGTGGCATCACCACATCCTGTCTCCTGCTATTGATACCCCTGCCTATACACCCCATCATGCCACTGACCCTCCTTACCGCCTTTGTGCACTGCTTTGATCCCTTAAGGTCATCAGAGATGATGACCCCTTGGCCCCCTTCCTCTTTGGTGACAGTCAGCTCCCCCCCAACCTGTTGCTCTCCCCAAGGTTCCCTCTACCCACTTGCATTATTTTGCACTTCTTTGCATTGAACCTCTGTTGTCACATCTCCGACCATCTTTCAAGCTTCTTCAGGTCCCTCTTCATTTTCTGTACCCCTTCTGGAGTATCCACCCTGTTGCAGATCTTGATGCCGACCAACTTAGACTGATGGACAATTATTGGGAATATCAATCGGCTAGCTCCCATAAGAAGGCAGAGTTCCTGTCCAGGGAGATAACCACAGCACAGAATTGACCTGCTCAGTTCTTCTGAAGTGTGGACACACTGTGCAATCCAGCCTGTGTGCAGTTTTGGAGAGCATTTTCACAGGAAAAGTGTGATGAGTTTGCTCAATGCTTTGCTGATAAGGTGGCCGGCATCAGGTTTGAGATTCAGATGGCTACCTCCAATGGGGTTGCCGGTGGTCAGTGAGACATCACAGTTCCTTGGTTTGAATGGTCTGACTTCGACTGGTTGGAGATTGTGGATGTTATGCAGATTGTCCAGGGTATGCAACTGACCTACTGTAGTTTGGACCTGGGCCCAACCTGCCTCTTTGTGGGGTATGTTGAAGTCATCATCCCAGTCCTGGCAGAGATTGTCCAGTGTTCATTAGAGACAGGTGAGTTTCCGGACTCCCTGAAGGAAGCAGTGGTGACCCCCCCCTTAAAAAATCTTCTCTTGACCCAGATTGTCCGGCCAACTACAGGCTGGTCTCTAGTCTCCCCTTTGTAGGGAAGATTATTGAGAAGGCTGTGGCACTACAGCTGCACAGTGATCTTACCATCCATGATATCTATGATTCTCTCCAGTCTGGATTTCAGAAGAGACACAGCACAGAGACTGCCCTTGTTCAGGTGCTCAATGATCTCCTGATAGCAAGGGATCAGAAGTGCTGTTCCATCTTGGTTCTTCTTGATCTCTAAGCAGCATTTGACACTGTGGACCATGTGGTGCTGCTGGATTGCCTGCGGATACAGTCTCATACACTATTCAGATGGTTCCATTCTTTCCTCACTGGCAGATCCCAGAAGGTGGTGTCTGGGATTTATTTCTCGGACTCATTCTCACTGCTGTGTGGGGTCCCACAGGGTTCTGTGCTGTCGCCCATGATGTTCACGGTGTATATGCTGCCATTGGGAGACATTGTAATGCAGTATGGGTTGGGTTTTCACTTCAATGCTGATGATACCCAATTCTATATGTCCTTTGTGCCTGAGCAGGAGAGTGTGGTCTCGGTGTTTAACAGCTGTCTTGCCGAGATTCAGGATTGGATGAATACCAACTGGTTGAGGTTGAATCTGGACAAGACTGAGGTTCTAGTGGTGAATCCGAGTCACAGGGTAGAGGGGCTGGTGGCTGGTTCTCCCTCTGGACTTTGGCTTGGAGGGGGCCAGCTGTTGACCTCTGAATGGGTGCGAAATTTGGGCATTATTCTTGACGATGGGTTGACACTGTTATCTGGTGTCGGCCGTCATCAAGTCCTCTTTTTACCATCTGAAGAATATCACCCGGATGAAACACCTTGTTCCGCCTGGTGATCTTCCTACTCTTACCCATGCTTTTTTGATATCCTGCCTTGACTACTGTAACTCCATGTACCTAGGGTTGCCTGGGGTTGATATCTGTTGTTTACAGCTGGTGCAGAACACGGCAGCCAGGTTATTGACGGGGTTGCCTCGATCAATCCATATTACACCTGTGCTCTGTGGACTGCACTGGCTGCCAGTTCAGGGATGGATCACCTTTAAAGTTGGTTTGCTAACCTTTAAGGCCCTACACGGACAAGGGCCGAGTTACCTGCAAGAATTCCTGTGTCCTTATTGCACCCGCCGACCACTCCGCTCCACCGATGAGGGATTGTTAGAGGTTCCCAGGGTTTGGTTGAAGACATCTGGGGCCCGAGCCTTTTCATTCATGGCCCCTACCCTGTGGAACTCTCTACCTCATCGGATATGTGAGTGCCTGACCATAGAGAGCTTCAAAAGTGCATTAAAAGCACACTTGTTTAGTCTGGTTTTCCTAGATTATTAATTTTGCTGCAGGATGGCTGACTGTTCTGAACTGTATCTGTTAATATGTTTTATTATGTTTTAATCTGATATTTATTGTGTTTTAACTTTTAACTGTTAAGCACTATGATCTATGTGAACAGCATTATACAAATAAAATTTAATTGAGTTGAACTGGTGTAACCTGCAAACAGGCAGACCTTTCCTTCCAGCCTCTCTGCAATGTCACTGATGAAGACATTGAACAGTACCGGTCCTAGTACTGATCCCTTTGGTACCCGGCTGGTCACCCCCCTCTCCCAAGATTGTACCCCATTTACCACCACCCTCTGTCTCCTGTCTGTTAACCAGTTCCTAGCCCAGTTCATCATCTTGTCTCCCCATGCCCAGACTACCCATCTTGTTAATCAGCCTTCTATGTGGGACAGTGCCAAAGGATTTGCTGAAATCTAGGTAGGTGACATCTACCACCCCTCTCTGATTTACTTTCCTAGCCACCCAATCAAAAAAAATCTATTAGATTCATTTAACATGACCTTCCTGCTGTGAATCCGTGTTGACTCAGATCCTGAGCACCGCTGGATTCCAGATGTGCCACTACCCTTTCTTTCAGCAGTGTCTCCATGATCTTTCCTACCACTGAGGTGAGGTTGACTGGCCTGTAGTTCCCCGCCTCCTTTCCTACTGCCGCTTTTGCACAGTGGGACTACATGTGTCCTCCTCCAGTTCTCTGGAACTACACCCGTGTTGAGTGACTGTGTGAACAGGGCCACCAGAGGCACTGCTAGTTCCCTGCGCAGCTCCCTTATTATCCTCAGGTGGATGCCATCTGGCTCCATGGCCTTATCCACCTTCAGCTTTGTGAGTTCTTCCAGAACTCTCTCCACTGTGAATAGACTGGTGTTCACTCCCCCCCCATTGCCTCTGCAAGCCAACTGTGGTCCTTGACCCTCCCCCTCCTTAGTGAATACTGAGCAGAAGTATTTGTTCAGTATTTCTGCCTTGTCCAGATCCTCCTCCTTATACTCTCCCATCTTCCCTTTGAGCCTCACAATCCTCCCCCACAGTTTTTCTTCTTTCACTGACGTACCTATAAAATGCCTTATCCCCTTTGTTTACAGACCATGCTAAACCCTCTTCTGTCTGTGCCTACACCCTTCTAACAGCCTTCACTGCTTCCCTTAGACATTCAAGGTACACCTCCCTGTTCTCCTCCTCCCTTTGGCTCCCCTTACATTTCCTGAAACTCAGCCTTTTAGTCCCCCACCTCTTTAGAGAACCATAGTCGTTTCCTTCTTTTCCCTTTGGCCACTATCCTAATGCACTGGTTTGTTATCTCCACTATGGCTCCTTTCAGTTTCTCCCATTGTTTCTCCACCCCCTGTATTACCCCTCCTTTCCCCAGGACTGCTTGTATACATCTACCCATTTCAGTGAAATCCGTCCTCCTGAATCTAATTATCTTGCCCTTGTGTGGCTTAATTGAGTCCATGTCTCCATGCTGAACCACACCATGTGGTGGTCACTGGACTCCAGCTGCCCTGCCTTCTGTATTTCTTGGACTCTGTTCCCATTGGTCCATACCAGGTCCATAATCGACTTGTCCCTGGTTGGCTCATGCACCAGCTGCCTGAGTCCAAACCCTGCAGGGATTTTGACTTCTGGTGTGGTTTTTCATCTACTCTTGCTGTCTTAAGTCCCTGTTCTCTCTTCTTTCCTCCGCCTCTCTGTGTCTCTTAAAGGTGTGTTGTTTGGGGGGGGGCAGGACTGTTTGTTCCATCTTATGTTATGAATCAGTATGCCTACCAGTAATTTATCAGCTGTGTTCTGTATATTAGTTTACCAATATTCCTGTATTTTAAACCAGTTGATTTCAGTGTTCTGCACCTTTCTTGTTCCTTATGATTGTACTATTATTTATCTTGCCATCTTTTATGGTCCTGGTCATGCCTGAAAACGATCCCTTGGATCAGTGCACTTACCCAGTAACCAAAGACATAAATAAATAAATAAATAAATAAATAAATGGCTGCGCTTCTGACTGAGGCAGCCACCTGGGTGGCCCAATCCACATCCAGCATATTGAAATTCCCCAGTAGCAGGATTTCACCTTGAGCTGCCATGTCGTGTATGTTCTCCACTAATTCCCTACTTCCTTCCTCTGTGTCGGAGGTCTGTAGAGCACCCCTGTCCATACTGCTGTTCCATTCCCTGGTTCCAGGGTGACACACATTATCTCGGCCTCCCCCTGCCTTCCCTGAACCTCTGTAGGCTTTACACCATCTCTGATGTACAGGGCCACTCCCCCACCCTTTTTACCCTCCCTGTCCCTCCTGAACAGTGTATAGCCTGGTACACTGACTTCCCAGACATGATTAGCAGAGTACTACATCTCTGTTATTGCTGCTATGTCAAGGTCTGCACCTGCAAATAAGGCCTCCAGGTCTGGAACCTTATTTCCTAGGCTACAGGCATTCATTAGCATCACCTTCCTTTTTTTACAGTCTGCCCTCCCTCTGCTCTTATTCTCCCTCTCCAGCATCTTCCCCCCACCCCAGTTTCCTTTCCAATGTACTGTCGCCCCACCCGTATCACTTGTTATACATTCATCACCTGCCTGCCCCTCCCTGCCTGCTTTAGCTGTTCCTGTAGTCAACTTATCTTCCTGCATGTTCCCATGGGGTGTGTTCCTAAGCCTCCTGACCCTCCTGGCTCTCCCCCCTTGGCCAGCCACTGAAGCATTTATAGTTCTCACTAAGGACCAAGGTCCCCTTCTTGTACAGATGCAGGCCGGCCACCTTATATAAGCTCGCATCTGCCCAGGTCAGGGCCCCAGTCCCCTATGAAGCTAAAACCCTCCCTTCCATACCAATCTTTCAATCAGGAGTTGAAGGTACATATGTGGAATGTCCTAGTTTCCCCTGGGCCCTGGACAGGTAGCACCTCTGAGAATGAGACAGAGCATGCTATCTGTTTCAGGTCACCCCCCAGCTTTCTGAAATCCTCCTGGACTCTGGCTAACTCATCCCTTCTCCTAGCCAGGTCATTGGTCCCCAAGTGGACAATGACATCCAGCTGCTCCCTCCTAGCTATTGCTCTAGTGATCCTATTGATCTGTTTCCCATCCCTCCATGCAGCACTTCCTGGGACACACTTGACCTCCCTCTCTTTCTTGCTAGGTGTCCTTAACTCCACTCCCCGGACAATAGAGTTCCCCACTAGGGCAAGCTTCCCCCTCCTCCACAATCCCCTGCCTCCCTTCCCTGGGGCTCCATCCTGGAGGACCCTCCCTTCCTCCCAGGTCCCAGCCTTGTATTCTTGCAAGGGGCTTTCCCATTTCTCCAAAACAATGTAGAAGTTACTAAGGTGGAACAGTTGGGGGATGTGGTTTCAACACCCCTCCCTCACCCTCTCTGAGCCCACCATAGTCCAATCACTCCTCTTCCTGGGCATCCTTTGAGGTACAGGTTGTGGACTTGGTGGTCTCTGGGAGGGGGTGGATGCCGCTTCAGCTTGGCCAACTGTGCTCGGAGACAGGCAACCTCCTCCCTCAGCCGGGAGAGGTGCCTGCAGATAGGGCAGCATTGCAGCCTCCAGAACTTCTCCCTGAAGATAGCTGCTCCACAACCACTGCACTGCACCACTCCCATCATGTCTGTTTCCCTCCTCAATCTACTGCCTGCTTAAGATGGCTATTTATTAACTCCCAAATATTTGTGTTTTTCTTTTGTTTTTTGTTATGCTTTCTCTCTTTGCTACTTCCTGTAAGGATGCAGGATGTTACAAGGCCCAATGGGACCCACCCTATAAATGTAGGCTGAGCCCTGGGGTGGGTGTGTGGTTTGTGGGGTGGGAGGATGGTGCTACACCATAGGCTGTGTCCAACAACAGTCAGCCAAGGAGTCCTCTGGCAGTGGCTCCTCACTCCACTCACTGTGGTTCAGACACAGCCAGTTACAAACACACAGTCACAAACTTACCAGCTAGAATCCCTCAATCCTGTACAAACTAAATGGAGAAGCACACTGAAATGGCAGTTATGAAAAGATCTCACATTCAAACTACACTAATCCCTGTAATATGACGCCTGCTCTTAAAGTTCAGACACAGCCAATTAAAAACACAGTCATAAACTGGTTGGCTAGAATCTCTCAATCCTGCCCAAACTAAATGGAGAAGCACACTGAAATGGCAGTTAAGAAAACACCTCAAATTCAATTACAAACACACAGTCACAAAATTACCAGCTAAAATGCCTCAATCCTGCCCAAACTAAATGAAGAAGTACAATGAAATGGCAGTTAAGAAAATACCTCACATGCAAACTGCACTAATCCCTGTAATATGATGCCTGCACTTAAAGTTCAAACACTGCCAATTAAAAACACAGTCACAAACTTATCAGCTAGAATCCCTTAATTGTGCCCAAACTAAATGGAGAAGCACACTGAAATGGCAGTTAAGAAAAGATCTCAAATTCAATTATAAACACACAGTCACAAACTTACCAGCTTGAATCTCTCAATCCTGCCCAAACTAAGTGGAGAAGCACACTGAAATGGCAGTTAAGAAAAGACCTCTCATAAGTGACAGACATCAGGAGGTGGGCACTGACACACAAATCCCAAACTGTTATGTGCAAGCAACCCACAACCAGCAGTGGATAACCAGTAAACATTTAGAACCATTTCTTAACCAAATATGCTTCAAGGTACTCATTTCCAATCCACACCCTCATATGTATTTAGTGGTGGGATGTGGAGAGGATCCCACCTGAGATGACTCCTCAGCTCATATATCTATCCCCAGTGGGAGCAGAACCAAGTTAGTAGTAGCTGAAGGGTCTTGACTGAGCTACTGCTGGCATAGATGGAATATTGATTCTCCAAAATGGGAATGGGGAACTCTCAAGAATTTTCCCAGTTAGTGCGCCACTCTCTGGTTAGCAAGGTATGCTAAGCATCTGATGACATCAAGGCAGTGCGAAACTACCCAGGACAAGGAAGGCCCCCCAAAAAAGTGGTGAGTGGTAAGAGATCCCCAGATACCCAGCTAAGCAAGGGCCCTCTCACTCTTATCCAAATTCTATGCACTTGTTTTAGTTCTTTGTGGCACGCCTGCCCCAGGCCATGGGACCATGACCCAGTCCACCTAAGCAGCAGTGCCCTTTAGTTGCTCCCACCTAATCCATCAGTGGTGTCCTGTCTCTTAGATCTCCCCTGTGGTGAAGTTTGAGTTATAAGTTAATAGGTGGGTAGCACTTCAGTGAACCCAAATGGTTAGCCATGCTCCCCCCCCACACCAGCATTGCTTCTCCTAGCCAGCCTTCTGGCTGTCCCCTTCCAGCTTGGAATGTAATCTTCATGTGCACCAAGCAGGAATCTCTCATTCTCTGTAGAATGAAACTTTAAGTGGAGCCATCCACCAGGAAAGAAGTATTTCCTGTACCCCTTTCTGATCTTCTAGGCCCCTCCCTGCTAATGTGTCTCTGGTCCCTGTATCAAGTTCCCAGCTCTACATCAATGGGCTGACTGCTCACCCTGCTCCTGAGTCTTCCTGTTCTGGACTACTTCCATCAATGTCTGTGTGATGACTGAAAATGGCCAGGGAGTGAGGAGGACAACCTCCATACCAGATTTCACCATGTAGGGAAGGCTATGGCAGACCCTTCTGGCTCACGAGCCTCATCCTCTCTCCTGCTCCCAATAGGGGAACCCCCAAGCCCCAGGCTCCAGCTGGCCACATCACCTCTATATTACCTTAAGGGGCCTCCTTCTCTGACTGAGCCCCACAGGACACCCCCGTCACCTGCACCTACTTCTCCCAATTGAATTAGGGTACATTTTTGCGTATGAGTAAATCTTTGGCCAGATGTTTTAAACAAATTGAGAACCAGAAAGGAACAGTTTTGTTTAATCAGCCTTATGTTGATGAGTTTTCTTAAGTTATTATGCCAGAATGGGTCAGGGAGATTGCCAGCAGTTCCTTGCCTTGCGGAGTGGCTTCATCTGGGCCAGGTGTGCCTTTAGAGGTGATCAGGAGGGGTTGGGCCACTATGGTGGTCCAGAGTCAGTGAGTCTTCTTCTCCTTCTAGGCCTCAGATCTAGTGTTGCCCTGCTTATGCCATGATCTCTGGGATACCTCTTGGGCTATCTGAGGTTGCAGTGCTTCTTCTAGGTTGTGTCCCACTAAGGAACATTAGTTCTTGGCATCAGACAGTTCAGGAAATCTTTTGGAATATTTCTCAGTTACAACCCTAAGGAACATCTGTCTCAAAGAAAGTGCATGCATCTCCAAAGATAACTTCTTTTTTTGACCATGCAATGTGCAGGACTTCTTTCACACTGAAGTCTAAAATGGCCAGAACTGAACATGGTCTTGCATTGGAATTTGTGAGTCTATATAATATTCAGGGCTTTGTCCACCAGGAAGCGGAGTAGTTTCTTAAGGAAAATCTTAGTGAAAGTCAGTAGATTCCCCCCTTCCATCTCCTCTGGTACCTCATGCAGCCTGATATTTTGTCTTTGATTGCAGTTTTACAGCTCCCCAGCAACTGCTTCAATGTAAACTCCCTTTTATGGAGCTCCAATAATGCTGTACTGTGAATATCCACCATTGTGGTGTACAGTTCTTTGTTCTAGAATATTTTGATCTCTCTGGTCCTTTGACATGTTTCTTTTTAAATGCTGCAAGGTAGCATGTATCTGGTGTAAGGCGGGGCACTTTTTTTAAGACATGATAGCACCGTCTACTTCTTCAGTATTGCTGATCAGAGAAGACACGGCTGGATTTGAGCTTGGCGATTGAGCTGGAGCCTGCTAGGATGCATCTGTTTTCTGTTTTGGAGTCTTTTCAGCTCCTCCCCACTGGATTTTCTTTCAGTGTATTTCTGGTGGCCATAATACATTTGGCAATCTTTCATTTCTGGTTCATGCTGAAAATTTTTTAAGTTGGATTTAAATGGATTCTGGAGCACTGATTGGTAGCTCCCTCATTAAGCTGCCATGCAGCTGATGATGTCACCAGAACTCCCCTTTTCTGAATTTTGATATTAGGCCCTTTAAATTAATTAGTATCTATTTAACTACAATGGCCATAAGCATTCATCTTATGCCTTAAATTGTGTGGTGAATATACCAGTCTTCCCTTCCTGAGTAGTACAAAATATTGGTGTCTGGCTCACTGAAATTGAAGCTGTAGTCAAGATTAAAGGAATTCACAAAATTGTGATGAGGATAAAAAGATGTTAAATTCCCTAGTTAAGAATTTGTTGGAAGTAGAGTTTAAGATGACAAATGGATAGAATAATGCAATCCATGTAACTAGGAATTCCTCTCTTAGTGACACTCCAGTGTATATATTGTTTAACATACTGGAAATTTGTAAGTGGATTTGGGAACAAAATGTGAGAAAACCCTTTTAGGAACAGTAATAGCAATGCCAGTATCAGTAGACTCATAGGAGAAGATTCAGTTTAGTCAAGGTCTCTTTATCCTTACCAACTATCTGGATAAACACTCACTACTGTAAGTGCCCATAGGAATTGACTTGCAGAGGAGATGAACAAGGCCCTGTTCTTTTGCCAGTTCATGGTCTTGAAGCAAATAAGGAAGACAGTTCAAAGACCCTAATGCAAATAGTTTGCTATCTATTTTGAAAACTGATGGCAATTAGACTAGGAAGGGGAGGAGTCCGGTGGGTCTGAGATATAATGGTTTTACAGGAAGTGGACAAACAACAATTTCCTTAAAGAGGACAGGAAATTATTTCTAATTGGTAGCTGTTTATAATGTTCCAGTTTACAGAAATGATATCCATAAGCCTAAATGATCCATGTACCTGAACAAAAAGTGATATGAAAAACTGTATTTTGCATTGTTTTGTTTTTATGGGCAGCATTCTGTTGCAGTTCTATTCACAGAACCAGTGATCTGGAGTTTTAACTATGTTATGGCTTGAGGAAAGAACTCTAAGCATGTTTCTGATAGGACAATAGCTCATGTTTAGCATTCTGTACTCAAACCGTGATATAGTAAACACTCCAAATTACTGGTTCCAAGAAAAGAACTGTTCAGAATGCTGGTCATATAATGAAAACAATTGAAAAAACTGTTTTTCACATTGATGTTTATTAAGGTACAATTAAATTTGATTCATTTGGAGGCAAGTTTATAATTTCTCTTACTAGGAACATTGCTAACTGCTGCCAATCAGCACAGATTTCCTGTCCCCTTTAAGGGACAGAAGTTTGGACAGTGAGATTTTAAAGGACAAATACAAACTAGACAGTTTAATTTTAATATTTGACATCAACAGGCATCCAGAAATGTATCTATGGAGGAGAAACAAAACTGCCAGGATAACAATGAACCAATACAAGAGAAATAATCCAACAGTTACAGTATTTATTTATTTGGATTTTGTTAACTTGGTGGGCTCACTGAAAGTAGCCATCCCTTTTTTAGATTTACATGACAAAAAACAAATTTGCTACCATCTCTAACAGACATTCTAACAAGAGCTAGGGATGATCTTCAACTGAGAAACTGGTACGAGCCACTGTCTAGATTAAATGAGAACTCACAGTAAGAACATCATAAGGGAGAAGTAAACTGTCTCAATCAGAAAAGAAGATTCAGGGGTAAATATCACAAAGCAAGAAGGGGGTATTATCATCACACAGAATATTACTTGGTATAATAAACTCTTTGGTAATGAGGAGTGTAAAATCTTCTTACAGAAGAGTATGATAATTTTACTGTAGGAAACTTGGTTGATTAATGAAATATGACTTAAAGGCTATGACTGTGTATCAAGTAATGCAATTAAAAATCATAGACAAGGGAGACCAATTGACAGTTTAGTGACACTAATTAGACTCTCTAAAACCCATAGGATAAAGAAACGTGATAGTTACTGAAAACCTCATTTTATAGCAGGAAGACTGAGATGAAATAGTGTTACTGTTAAGTAGTTGTTATGCACTTCCACAGGACACAGACTGCTACACTGTAGTACAGGACAGGTCAGATTAGCAACAGCAGTCCTCCCAGAGTGTGGCATTCTTTTAATGGGTGATTGTAATGCCCACTTTGTTTATGTATGTATTTATTTATTTTATTCCATAACTGGGAGAAGCACAGTGAGCCAAGACTCATTTCGAGGTATGACCAAGGGGAAGGGAAAACTGGCTGAATAGCAGCATAATACATAATAGCAAGTAAATCTAACAGCATTTGAAAAGAAAGGTTGGTATAAAACTACATAAGTACTAAGTAGTATGTTTAGACAATAATGTGTGGTTACAGCTCAATAATATTTACCTATACAAGTGCAAAGTAAAAGTGGCAGCAAGACATATTGACAACAGGTGAGTGACCTGTAGGATGGGTTATTACCTGGCCTCATAATGTATGGAGAAAAAAGAGGTAGTGTGGTTGTGAAACCAGAAGGCAAATAACAGGGACCCAGATCACTGTAATAATACAGTAAGGACAGTAGAAGCTCAGGCCAGGGGTGTGTCAAATGGAGTGGTAACAGGAATAGATGGGATGGGGGTTGGAATTTTAACTGGTGCCTGAGGGAGCCAGGGGATGAAGAGAGGTGGAGGGAGGGAGGAGGGAGGAGAGGAAGGAAGGTGGTTCCAGAGTAAGGGAAGGTGATAGAAGAAGCAGATTGCCCAGTGAAGGAGTGGGTGTGAGGGTGGCGGAAGTGTGATGGTCTCTGGAACTAAAGGAACAGTATACGGGGGAGCTGGGAGAGGAGAGATGAGAGGTAGAAAGCAAGGGATCCAAACTAATATTTGCATATGAAAGAGGGAGCCTGGCAACATGAGGGCAGAGGGAGGATGGGTAGGGAGGACTAGAGGGAGCAATGGTGGGTACATGGCGGTTTGTTTGTAGCAAAGTGTCAGAAAGAGTTTTAGAGTGCACCCAGTCTGGAAAGGGTAGTGGACAGGAAGCTGGTGTAGACCACATCTGTGTAATCAAAGACTAAGGTAACATTGATAATTTCAAAGACCCCCTCAAATGCAAGCATGCCTAAGTGAAAAACTATCAACAAGTTGTACACAGAAACAGAAGGAAACTACTGTAGTATAAAATGCTGGATTGTGTGTGCTGAACACAGCATTAAAAGTAGATATTCCTTTCCAAGATACCTTTATTTCCAGCAGAGGAATGACTACTGTACATTATGTTATTTCCTGTCAGTGGTAAATCTTTGATTTACAAGAACTGAAAGTAACAGATAGATCAGCGAGTGACCATTTACCTTGTCAATTGTCAGTGGTTATTAATAAGGAAAATAGCAAATCTGATAATAAATTGAGGGCAGGCATTCTAGTCTAGAGGTAAGAAATGGGAAATAGTGTACTATAATGAAAGAATACAAAAACTCTGGAATTTCTTTTACACAGGGAAAAGATTAAAGAAATTATAATGAATATTAAGTATACAGGGGGAGTGGGTGAGATGTATGAACAATTCCAGAAAGCATAACATATTATATTGGGCTGACAGTATAGCCTAGAGGTTAGAGTAATGAGCTATGAATGAGGTTGGTACATCCAGCAGACCAGGGTTTGATTCCCACAGCCTCACTTACATACTGTGTGACTCTAAGCAAGTCACTTAACCTCTCCAGTGCTCCCAGGTCAACTCTGAAAACAGGCACTTGTGCCTAGTGGGCCTTACTCAGTTACCAAAGACAAAAAAAGTGTTTTGTTTCCATTTCCATACAAAGACACAGCAGTAAGAAATAATAATGGATGATTTAATCGGTTATGTAATAAAGCGGATTTACTAGCACTTGGGGAGATTAAAAAACATTCAACAAGAACTAATATTATGTTTCTTAACAAGGCAGGGGAATTGTATAACTGTGTTTTGATGAAAGTTAAGAAAGAATATCGCATTCAATTATGAGGTGAAATGTAGGAAGTCATTCATGATGGTGGTCCTAAACAAAATGTTGGCTACTGGTGTCCAAGTGTAAATGCATTTCCATGAATAATGTGAAGGTACATATTTCCCCACAAACCTAGGCTACATATTATAAAGCCATTTTCTTTAGTGGGGGGGGGTTAAAAATATAGATGATGATGGATATGGCATTGAAATTACCCCTATACTATCATTCCTGAGGAGGTAGGAGAAACAATTAGAAAAAAAAGGAATAAAGCTCCAGGCTTAGACAAAGTCCACCCTACATAAGTGAAAAAGTCTGATAGAGCAAACTTCTTGCCATTCTAAATAAGAAATGAATCATTTGTAATAAGTTCCTGGATTCTTAGAAGGAAAATGTAATTGTAGCCATATTAAAAAACAGATGATCCTGCATTTCCAGCTAATTACAGACTGGGCAATTGGATTGATTGTATTGCTAACAGTTCTCAAAGTTTATTTTGAATAAAGTGAATGTTTGGGTTGAAGAAAATCAGATACTGAATCAGTACCAGGCAGGCTTTAGGAAAGAATAGTCAACAGTTAGCCAATGCTTCACTCTTTTTCCGATTATAAAAAATTATACAATAGGTATCTGTTCTAAGCCAATCACAATGCAGAATAGCCAACAGTTATTATCCAACAAACTACATCTAAAAACACTCAGGGTTCACTTTTTAAAGCCTGAAGGATGGCACAAGGTGCCTGCATCAAGCATAATTTATGCAAGTGGCACTTTGCATCAAAAAATGCAGCAATCCCTATTTTCAAATGTAGTCTGCATTGAAAAGGGAACTGTTGTGCCAAAGTGGCACTGCACCAGCCTTGCAACCCAAATCATGGTGCGCCAGATCACAGGGTGTTTGCACCATGGCAGGGCTGCAGCATCCCCTTTTCTGCAGTTTTTCAAGCGCTGCTGTAGACACAGCAAGGGGCTCCACTTAGACCAGCCAGGAGGTGGTCTAAGGGACCTGCACCAGTACCATACACTGTGGTGAAGGGGGCATGGTCTGAAATTGGGGTTCCGGGAGCAGAAGGGGTGTTGCCACAGGGGAAGTTGGGGAGACACCTGGGCATGAGAGGGAGAGATGTGGCACCCAGTGAGGGTGCTGTTTGCATATGCATACAGGTGATGGGATGGGACCACCTGGGGGGTCCAGGGACAGCAAGTGACATGATACCAGGTGGGCACAGCCATTCTAACCATTTCTTTCTTTTCTCATATTAGAATGGATGCAACTCAACAACATCAGCAAAGAGTTTGAAAATGTCACTACTGAGCAACAGGATAATCACCTCTACTACATTTATCTTTCACTCAAAAAGATCAAAGGTGGAAAATTACAAGCTCATGAGCTGGCATAAACAGGTACTTATGAAAACCACTACACTCCAAACCAGTCTGTTTAATGAAAGACAAGGAATTCTTTAAATCTAACACAATATCTGTTGCATTACAAAAAAAATTTAACTGAGAGATCAAGGATGAAGCACAACATCACAAGCCATTCAAAAAAGGAGAAGTACAAAAACTAATAAATACAAAAGTGCTATCTAAGGATAACCCAAAAACAGTGCAAAGGGAGTATGGTTTAATCTAGCACTACATCTCACCTTATAAGGAGCAGAAAACCTCAACACAATAACAACAATTATTTTTAAAATGTCAGAAGATGACAGTAACACAGAATTAATCCACTTCACCACCAACCCAAAAATGAAGAATCACTCTGGAAACAATCCAAGATACCTACATGTACCTGAAGCTAGAACGCATGCACAACCTGAAAATCCACTCTACCTAGTCACAGCTTTTGAACTTTACATCATAAAACTACTTCCAGAAATATCATACTTGTGGCAACAAATAAATAAATAAATTGAAGCAACCTGGAAAACTACTGACAATTATTGATACCAAAAACAAAAGACTGGGGTTCACACAATTGAAAAATGCATGTCTAACATCAATGAAGATACACAACTCACAACCAGCTTCACAAACCATTGTTTATGTGCAAGTACTGCAAGAATACTTACAGTAGTGACAATGGCATAGAAATAAGAAACAGCATGAAAACAACGGGAAATAGAAATGAAGCTAGCATAAGAAGTTGCAATGACAGAACAAATTCAGAGCAATGACAATTCAGCAACATCTTATCTGCTGCTCTACTAAATACCAAAACAAGACAACTTATGCAAACAACTTCTCTGCAAGAAAACACCCCAGCAATGCCAATAAACATTAAATTAATCTCTCAAGTGGTTCAAGAACTGAATGAATGGAAGATGCAACATGGATTTGTGGTAGTTCAGGTGGATGTTAAAGATCCCATGGCACTTATCGAAAAGAGTAGGGGAATATTTTATTATAACTTGAAAGTAAAACATACATTAAGTGTTACAGCACACAAATCATGATAAAAAGACAAAAAGGAAACAGAAATAAGTATTACATCATACTTTCAATACAAACCCAATGATAAAACCCTAAAAACTATAAACATAAGTGGTATACCCCCCACTAAAAAATCAAATTAAAGAATAATGTATTCAATATATAAACACAAAAACTATACATAAGTGTTACATCACATTAAATAATTATGCTAAAGAAAAGGAAAAACAAAGAAACCCCAGTAGGCTATGCAAGAATATCATCAGAAACAAAAACAAATCCACATCCCCACCATTTATGTAGCGAATATCTGAAGCAAAGGAAATAAAAAACACATCCCAATGGGTGCTTGTGATTCTCTCCCAACCTATTAGCATACAGAAAACAATTCATCATCAATCCGTGTCCAACCAGGACATATTTCTCCACCATAATTTATAAAGTTCAGGGAGGATTTTACTTTGCTCCACAGCCTGGAAGTGCCACACAGCTTTCTGTAATAAAAGGAAAACCTGTTCACCAGGTAACAGTTGTTTTCAAAGGGACCAACCACACCTAGCCAGCCATAGTTGATAACTAATACAACTCATCAAAATCCGAATAGTTACCATGTCAAACTTAACCCATGCTCCTGGAAGCACTCCTTCAATCCAAATTTGGGCAGACTGTTGTTGAAAGGGGTTCAAGGGCCATTTCCTATGAAAAACTTCCCAAAAGGACAAAGTAAAGGGGCATTCTAGTAAGAAATGTGAGAATGTCTCAACCAGCCCAGTGCATTCATTTCCTCTGGGACAAGTTTGTTCCGTAAGGTCTTTATGTTTAAAATTACCTCGAACACCCAATTTCTTATGTGCACAAAGCCAAACAAAGTCTCTCATATAATGTGGAACTCTTTTACTGGACAGAAAGGAATGAATTGCAGATTGGTGTACAACCTGTAACACCGAATACCAGGGAGAAATATAAAAAGAGGATCCCATTATCCAGCTATAAAGGGCTTTTCTAGAAGATGCACCGAGAAAATATTTCACAATCTTCCATACCTTCAATTTACCAATAACCCCAATAAAATGTTTTGCTAAGTGTGCCACCCGGGATTGACGAGGGAGAGAGGTTGAAGGGTCCCAATTGGTTATTAAGGGCCCAAGTTCATCTGTAATCCAAGAGGTCCAGATTTTAATATCATTTTTCAAAAGGTGCAACAAATTATAGTACATAAAGGTGACATAAAAAAAGACAACTGGGTTTACCATATCCAGGCCTCCCTCCTTTATAGGCAGATAGGTAGTACCTCTTTTAACCAGGTTTAATCTACTCCCCCACAGACATTGGAAGAAAACACTATACACTGATACTAAGAGGAGTCAGGTGGGGTAGCAAGGGGGAGAGGCATAGTCGCATTTGGGTGGAGGCCATGCCAAGAATGACAGCGGAAAGTTTGGGACAATCTGTTCTGAAATATGCTAGAAGGGGTAGGGACAAGCCTCATTTAATTATACATCTTGGGACGAATGACCTGGCTGACAAGACAGTAGATATAGTCCAGAGGAGGTTTGAGGAACTAGGACAATTATGTGAGGGGGCAGGAAGATCAGTAACTTTTTCAGGGATACTTCCAGTGCCCAAGGCAAGCACAACAAGAAAGCTGAGAATAGAGGAATTCAATGGATGGCTAAGAACCTGGTGTTGTGCTAAAGGGTATGTGCTGTTGGGGGGGGGAGGGACCTGGGAGGACAGTAGTCTCTATGCCAAGGACAGACTACACTTGAGTGAGGAGGGAAAGAAAGTGTTGAAACAGAGGATGGAGGAGTACATAGAGGAAGTAGGGAATTTAAACTAGGAGAGGGGGTGGCAATTAGGCAAGAGACATGCAGAGATCACAGGTTGGGAAACCATATGAGCTTATCCCCCATAACAGTGACAAAGGACAAATGGCAAGTACTATTGGTGATGCTAGTAAAGAGGGCAGGATGGGAGGGGGGAAGGGTGGAAGGTGGTTACCCTTAATGCTAGGAGTCTTGGGAGGAAAACTGCAGAGTTACAGGTGCTCATGGCAGAGGGAGAGGTGGACATGCAGCCATCACAGAAACATGGGCCACCCAATACAATGACTGGGACCTGTCTGTACCAGGGTACAGGTTATTTCATAGGGACAGGGTGATTGGGAAAGGAGGGGGTGTGGCATTATATGTGAAGGAAGGACTGAAGTGTGTGAGGGAGGAAGGGGAGGAGGGTAGTACGGAGTCACTTTGGATGCAAATCCAGGATTCCAAGAATAGGATTCTTAGAATGGGAGTGGTGTACAGCCCGCCATCTCAGATGGAGGATTTAGACAGGGAACTAGCGAGACAGATCAGGAGGACCTGTGAGAAGGATAGTGTGGTGATTGTGGGGGACTTCAACATGCCAGGAGTGGAATGGAGTACCCCAACAACCAGGAAGAGAAGGGAGCAGGTACTGTTGGATGCCTTCCAGGACAGCTTCCTGCTGCAAATGGTCAGTGAACCAACCAGGTTAGGGAATACCCTTGACATTGTGCTGGTAAATGGGGACTTTGTGAGAGAACTTACAGTGGAGGAACCGCTGTCAGGGAGTGACCACCACTCAGTATGGCTCACATTGGATATGGGCAAGAAAGGAGTGGAATCTGGCACAAGAGTGCTGGACTTCAGAAGGGCTGACTTTGGGAGGATGGGGGAAGTGGTAAAAGGGTACCTGGCCAGAATTCAATCTAGTATGGACACTAACCAGAGGTGAGAGCTCATAAAGCTGGGGATAGTGGAGGCAACCAAAACCTGCTGCAAGGCCCACAGCAAGAAGGCTTGGGCTAAGAAACCAAGCTGGTTGAGCAAGGAGGTCATGGAAAAGATAAGGAGGAAAAGAGCTGCCTTTAGGAAGTACAAGAAAACAGGGAGAGGGGAGGACAGGGAGGAGTACTTGACGGAATTGAAGGAGATGACAAGGGCAGTAAGGGGAGCCAAGGCATCTATGGAACTCAGGCTGGCACAAGGCATTAAGAAGGGGGAGAAGGACTTCTTTAGGTACATCAGGGAGAAAAGGAGCTGTAAGGACCACATAGTAAGGATTAGGAAGGAGAGGGTTGGGTGGAAGCAGGGTGCGATAAGGCAGAAGCACTAAATGAGTACTTCTGCTCAGTATTTACTAAAGAGAAGAGGAGGTGACACCCAAGGGGAGAGAAATGGCAGAAATGGGGGGAAGGGGTGACAGATGGGGAAATCATGGAGGGCAGAGTTTGGGAGGGTTTGAAGGCACTGAGGGTGGATAAGGCACAAGGCGCAGATGGCATCCAGCCCAGGGTACTGAAGGAGCTGGCAGAGGTCCTTGCAGGACCTTTGGCAGACCTATTTAATGCCTCACTACATTTGGGGTGTGTACCCCAGGACTGGAGGATGGCTCATGTGGTGCCCCTCCACAAGAGTGGCCCCAAGGATGAACCGGGAAACTACAGACCAGTAAGCCTCACTTCCATCGTGGGTAAGCTAATGGAGAGTATCCTGAAGGAGAGGCTGGTGGCCCTCCTAGAGGCCAAAGGACTACAGGACAGCAGACAGCATGGCTTCATACGGGGAAGATCCTGCTAAACCAACCTGGTGGAGTTCTATGATTGAGTAACTAGGCAACTGGACAGGGGCCATGCAGTGGATGTCCTGTACCTGGAATTCAGTAAGGCATTTGACTCGGTGCCACATGGAAGACTGGGAAGTAAGTTAGTAGGCACAGGGGCAGGTGCAAAGCTGGTGAGATGGGTAGGGGACTGGCTTCAGGGAAGGCAACAGAGGGTGGTAGTGGGTGGGGAGCTCTCATACTCAAGGGTAGTGATGAGCAGTGTTCCACAGGGCTTGGTGTTGGGACCAGTGTTGTTTGGGATATTCATTGCAGACATATCATTGGACATCAAGAGCAAGATCAGTCTGTTTGCTGATGATACCAAGGTAGGAGCAGTGGTGGATAACCTGGGGGATGGCAGGGGTTGCAGAATGATCTGGCAAAGCTTGAAACCTGGTCAGACATCTGGCAACTGGGGTTTAGTGCCAAAAAGTGCAAGGTTCTGCATTTTGGGATAAAGAACCCAAGGAGGAGTTACCAGCTGGGGGGAGTGCAGCTAGCCCAGACAGAGGAGGAGAAGGATCTGGGGGTGCTCATTATAGGGTCAATGAGCAACTCAGCACAATGTAGAAAGGCAGCTGCAAAGGCCAACAAAATGCTGGGTTGTATTGCAAGGGGTATATCCTTGAGGAGGAAGGAGGTGATTCTGCCACTGTATACAGTAGGTCATTAGTTAGACCGTACCTGGAGTACTGCGTGCAGTACTGGCACCTGTATCTGAAGAGGGACATTAAGTTACTGGAGGGGGTGCAGCACAGGGTGACAAAGATGATCAAGGGGCTTGGGGACTTATCATACAAGAAGAGGCTGAGGGAGTTGAACATGTACTCACTGGAGAAGAGGAGGGACAGGGGGGACATGATTGAAACCTTTAAGTACATGAAAGGAATAAACAAGACAGGTACAGAGGGGCTGTTCAAAGTAAGGGAGGGGAGGGACACCAGGGGCCATGATATGAGACTGGAGGGAGAAAGGTTCAGGAGGGAGATGAGGAGACACTTTTTTACAGAGAGGGTGGTGGCTGGGTGGAATGCGTTACCTGCAGAAGTGGTATCCAGTAGAACAGTGGACTGCTTCATAAGGGGATGGGACAGGACAAGGGGGAGGGTCAATGAAGGGGAAGGGTGGAAGGGAGGGGCAGCTGCAAAATAAGGGGTGCTAGCTGCACATTCGAGCAGACTTGATAGACCTCTAGGCCTTTATCTGCTTGCAAATTTCGTATGTTCGTATGTTTCAGGGACACTGGGGGAGGGAAATCAGCTGCCAGAAACAGAAAATGTGACAATAGGTAGGTCTTGATTAAATACAGTACATATGTTTAGCTTTAGACATCTGCCATTTACTCCACCTAGCTACTTTCTCCCTGGCCATAGTCAAAAGCAGTTCCTAATTATATTGTTGTGGGTATTCTCCTCCAAAATATATATCTAAGATTTTTCTATAGGTCCTATCCACAGGTATTCCCCAGATTGATGCTACATCACCAGCATCATACCCTAAGGGTAAAATGCCACTTTTCAATGAATTTATTTTAGACCCATTAAAAACTGAAAAATCATGTAGCATCACTTTAGCTGCTACCGAAGAGGATCCATCAGCTAAGAAAAGCCCCAAATCATCGGCAAATGCTAAAGCAATAATCTGACTATCCTCTGACCCTACCAAAACCCCAGTTATTGTTTCTGTCCCATATAGCGCATGCAACAATGGATCCAGAGATAAAATGTACAGAAGGGGGCTGAAAGGGCACCCCTGTCGTACTCCTCTATGTACTGGAACTGCCTTACCCACCCAACCATTTACACTTGGTATGAGACTAATCCCTTTATAGCAAGTCTGAAGCCAAGCTATAAAAAGTAGGTGGAAAACCATAAACTTTTAAAGTCTCCCACAAATACACATATTCGACTCGGTCAAATGCCTGTGATTAATCTAAGCAAACCAAATGTCCAAATAATTCTTGTATAGTACCTTTATGTAAATTTCTCGTATGAGAATAAGAGCATCCTGGATCCGTTTTGCTAGAATGCCACTAAATTGAGACGGGTGTATAACAGTATCTATAACACTTGCCACCCTGTTACACAAAATCTTCATTACTATTTTGTAATCTGTGTTAAGAATTGATATAGGTCGCCAATTTTTTAAATCTCCTCGACATCCTCCTTTAAAAATTTAAATTGAGTCCCTCCAGCATACTCTCAGGGAGTCGCTGCTGCAGTAGGCAATTATTACAAATTATTTCTAATTCTGGACCCAAAACTTCCCAAATATCTTTATACAGTTCATGAGGGAGCCCGTCCGACCCAGGTGTAATTCCAGATTTTAGTGATCATATGACATCCTTCAATTCCCCTTGCTTAATAGATTAAATTAAAAGAGCCCCCATTTCCGATGGAAGTTGAGGAAGGTTCCTATTAGCCAGCCAATTCTTCACCTCCCTAACTGGTAAAGCCTGACTAGTAAATACACGCGTGAAATACTCCGATATTTCCCCTTGAATACCTGTATTATCCACAACCTGACCTCCTGAAGAGGTAATGAGGTACTCCATGTTACGGTGATCCCGGAGGAGTTGTATAGAATCAAAAGGCAATGTATCTTTTTACTTCCCACTGGTGCTATATTTTTGTTTCTGTTCCAGAAGCCTTATGGTTTCTAGTTGTTTACGAGCCAGTTCAGCTTTTAATTCTGTAATTCTCTGAAGGTCCTCCCTCCCCAAATTAGGTCGCAAAGATTTCCAGAAGGAAATACTATCTCTTAAATAGCAAATCTCATCCTTCCGAAATTTTCCATTAATGCGTCCCATAGTGCAAAAAAAGTTTTGATTTCCTTTTTAGTATCTTCCCACCAAACATTACTGTCAGAATATAAAAAGAAAACTGATTTTCGTGCCTGTAATATGGCAAAAAAGCCTTCTTTAACAGGGGGGATACTTAAAAGCATACTATTCAACTTCCATGTTCCTGGCCCCCGCCGCTCCTCCGGGAGATCACTTAGTGCAAGAGAGAGAAGTCTATGATCTGATGTAGCTACATTCTGCAAAGCCACTGATTTGATTTTAACCGAGGAAGAAACAAAGAAATAATTGATCGTAGAGGCTCGGGGTCCACAAAAGTAAGTACAACGATTAATACAAGGGAGAGAACCAAAAGCATCCACAAACCCCACATCTCTTAGAAGTTGAGCTAGGCACTGAGCATCACAGTAAGTTTTCTTCCTTTTCGGGGCTAAGATTTGAGAGGGCAAAGTAACATTAAAATCACCTCCCAATATCACTAAATGATTGGTCACCAAAAAGGGGGAGAGAGATTGAAATTTGCCCGATCATGTTTAAGCTGGGGGGCATAAATATTAAGGAGACGGTTAAATCGATGCTCCCATTTTATATCAAGTAATAAAACTCTGCTTTTCTGCAACTCTAGATGATGTATAACTTTAACTTGTGAGAAGAAAAGACAAATTCCCACTCCTGAACACAAAGAGTCTCCCTGTGACCAAAAGCTGTCCCCCCATATCCACTCTTTTGTGGCTGCAACCCTTTCCTCGAAGGAATGCAAACATACATCTTGAAAAAAAAACACAATCAAAATTGCTTTGTAAAAAGTAAGCATAAGTACTATGTCATTTTGAGAGGGATTGAATGTTATTAACATTCAAAGAAGCTGCACAAAAGTGAAAGGGATCCATGAAGAGTTAACCAGAAAAATATGCACAAGATTTCTCGCGACACTTTGCTAGAGACTCTGGTTACTCATCTGCTTTTGTTGTTATGGGTCACATGATCGGTTTGTTCAGGAGTCTTATACCTGGTAGTAACCTGAGGTAATCCTTCCGTCGGTATCATCCCAGTATCCAGGTCCATAGGATCATCCATTAATGCAGTATACGCATTCTGGGTTTCCAGGGGTACCACTGAGTCATTTTTCTTCGGTTTTGACCTTGTTTTAATAGGTTTCCCTTTTTTCCCCACAACCAGGGTAAAGTCATCCCTTCCAGAAGGAAATACTAAAGGGGGTTCAGTGGGAGTGTCGCTAACAATGGGTGCCTCCGCTGGAGCAGGTACCTTCAGGGATGTTTCCTGTACTGGTACCTGAGTGTCAGGGTCTGGATCCGGAGGGTTTACTGACACCCATTTTTTAGTGGTTTGGGCATTTGACCCTAGAGTCGAGGGAAACTGTTCTCCAAGGGGAACCTGGCCCTGTCATACAGCCAGACGTATGTAGTGATCTTGGACCCCAAAATCAGCCTCCTCTGTATTTTTTGCTGCTGAGGAGCAATCCTCAAAAGTATGGCCCAAACCATCGCAGAGGTTACATTTGGGCTGTTGGAAACAGTGAGCACTGGGGTGACCCAGTCTCCACAATATGTGAATTTCAAGACATCACAGAAAGTGGTAATATGTTTTGAAGACCTACACTTGAAACAAACCCTAGGTTGTCCAGGATAGAAGAGAAACCCTTTATCTCTGCCAATAAAGAAGCAGTTTGGGAGGTGCAGTAAGTCATGGTCAGTATGATGTAATTTAATACAGAATTTCCATCTGCATCCATAATGGGCATAGGATTCCCCTGAATGTCACACCGTTTCTCTAGCCAATGTACAATGTCCACTATATTATCCCCTTCATTCCGAAAAAGGATTGTAATTACCCTAAAGGGTTGCTTGGTAAGGGGTAGAACAATAAATTCAGACCAAAGGGGATTTGTTTTTAAATTGATATAGTGACACCAAAAGGTTTCCAATAATGCTGGAGTACGAAAACTGATATCGAATGTAAATTCCACCGTTACATGGATTAAAGCATACACCTGTGAAGGCGAGAAACCCATACTTTTTTTGAGCAAAATTTTCCCCACGAAGAATCTATCAGGGGGATTTTCACGAGGGCCTACATATCGAAGGCTGATCACGTTCCTCCGTTTAGCTAGTTCTACTGGGCGATGAAAGTGACTAGCATAGGTGGGCTTAACAGGTTCCCCTGGGTTTGGGACTGATGTAGAGTCTGAAATAAGGGTTATATCTGGGTTTACAGGAAATTCCTCAAGTCCATGACCCCCCTGACTTTCCCCTGGGGCAGACCTAGCTCCCAAAGAAGCAACGTTTAATTCCATACTACCCTCAGTATCAATGATAGGAGGATTACTTATCTGAGCTGGTGATTTATCTCCTGATGTAGGCTGCTTAGAGTTGGTCCAAAAAGCAAAACTCAGCACTCTGTGGTTGGCGTAGATATAAGCATACGTTTAATAATCAGACCCCCTGATGACATGCTGAGTGCACGAAACTGGTTGGGAACTTTTTAGTAGTGCTACCTGATTCGTGTGAGGATTGGCATTTTGTATTTATTATTAAATGTATGCTTATATCTACGCCAACCACAGAGTGCTGAGTTTTGCTTTTTGGAACTTCACGTTGTTACTCGAGCACCTGTGCATATGGAGGAGCTGTTTTTGTTGTGTGTATGCTCAGAGTTGGGCCTCCAATGGCCATCTGAAATCAGAATCCATCCCTTGGCCAAGAGGGCCTTGTCAGGTGACCAAGGCTCTGCTGCTTCAGTACTCCAGTCTCGCCTAGGTGGCGAAACAGCTGCTGAAAGGGGCTCTGCCGACCTTTTATTGGGTGAAAGAATTTTTGGGTGACCTTCTGAAACTGCTGTACCTACTAAGTTCTCTGTTTGCTTCCTTTTGCTGTCCTCAGCCTGCCGATTTCTTTCAGAATTCAATAGCTTGCTAACGCGGAGCAATTCTGCTTCTAGGCATTTCTGTTTTTGCTCAAGACTGAGTTGCTCGCTGGTATTGCCATTTCTTTCCGGTGAGGGAACGCTATCTTGGGTGATCTGCTGGCCACCCGAAGGGTACATTTCAGCTGCCTCCACAGCGGATCCCTCCACTCTTGACATCCTGACTCCTTGAACATACTCTTGGGCTTCTCCAGCCTTAGCCATCTGTTCACTACCAAGACCAGCAGTGAAGTGAGATGCCTCGCAGTACAGTGTTTCCCCCACAGGAGAGTTGGGGAATTTCCCCGGTGTCCTGTCCAAATTTCCCTCATTCACTATAAATACCACCAACAGCTTAATCTGGCTCAAGGTCAGTTGGCATTCATCTGTATCCCCCTCCCCCGGGTCGTGCCTGAAAATAGGCAGGATTTGTCTGGTGCACTTACCCGGTCAACAAAAACTAAATAAATGAAAAATAAAACAACCTCAGACATCAATCAACAATAGGAATAAAATGATGACATCAATGAAAACCAACCATGAAATCAGGACATCAACTCACAAACTGAAGAACAAGAAGGTATGGAAGATAAATCCTACTGCAAGCTGTCACTCAGAACAAAGACAAAACATCAGCAACATTGCACAACCTGTTGTCAACATGTCACCACAAAACGAAACAAAATGGCACAAAATCGTGATACAAAACTGCTACTTCTATGGACCTATCTACTTTTCTTAAAAAACTAAAAAAAAAACTTTAAACCTGGCAATTTTCCATTTTTGAAGTATTTCCATTGATTAAACTTACACATGCAACATTTTCAAAATGTTGTTATAAATGTTGTTACCTATCTTATCTTATGTTGTCACTTTTGTTCCTTAATTAGTAGTAGTAGTTTTATTTATTTTTGGCGCCCTTCCCCGGAGGCCTAGGGCACTATTACAAAGAGAAAATAACACAACAACATCACAATAGATAGTATTTAGCAATAAAATCATAATATAAATTAAAATTAAATTAAACCCTTAAATACCAATATAGCACTGAAACAAAATTAAATACCCACTTGCAATCAATTCAAAAGACAATTCAAACTTCAAACTTCTGAATAAATAAATAAGTTTTCAGTCATTTTTTATAAAAACTTTTACCAAAGGGACCTCTCTCTTGGAGCCTTCAGTAATGAATTCCACAATGGCGGACCTGCCCCCTCGTAGGCTCTGTCTCCCAATATTTGAAGTTTGATGCTGGGGACAACCAAGAGGCCCTCTTCAGTAGAATAGAGGGGATGAATGGGGGGATAAGGATGTAGAAGTTCATGCAGATAGCCTGGTCCCAGCCTGTGTAGGGCCTTATAGATTAGCAGACCATCTTTATAGGAGACATGCCACCTAAACGGCAAGCAGTGCAATCCCCGTAGTGCAGGGGTGATGTGGCTCATCCTAAGAAGGCCAGTTAACAACCTTACAGCTGCATTCTGCACTAGCTGCAGGCATCGCAGCATAGCTCCACTGACTCCAAGGTAGAGGGGGTTGCAGTAATCAATGCAAGGTGTCACGAAGGGTTGTACTAGAGAAGGCAAGCCCTCAGGGAGAATAAGAGAATGAATCCAGCTGATATTTCTAAGATGGTAGAAGCCATTTTGGATGACCACTGACACCTGAGCCTCAAATGTCAGCCCTTCAACCAGAATTACACCCAGATTCTTCACCTTACGGGCAGCATTGAGCCTAGAGGTACCAAGACAGAGGCCTGATACCCTCTCAGACACTACAAATCCCCCCTCTCCTACCTGGCTCAGTCACCAGTACTTCAGTTTTTCCTGGATGAGCCTTAGCCAGCTCAAAGACATCCTGCCCCGGATCTCAGCCAGACACCTGCTCATCACATCAACTGCTCCCTGGTCCTGGGGTGAGAATGACAGATAGAGTTAAGTATCTGCTGTATAACAGTTAAATGCAATGCCATACTGCCTAATGATCCTGTCCAAGTGCAGCATGTACACTGAAAATAACATAGGTGAAGGACTGATCCTTGGGGTACCACACAGTGCAGGTCCCTTGGGCACAATGAGAAATTACCCATCACAAAATGCTGAGACCTACCCCTGAGGTAAGACTCAAACCAGCAGATGACTTTGCAAGTGAGTCCCATGTATTTCTTGATATAGTCCAATGATAACCCATGGTCAACAGTGTCAAATGCAGAAGACAGATTCAGTAGAATAAGAACTGACCGTTCTCCCCTATCCCTTGCCATGAAAAAAAATCAGTATGCACCCTTACCAGAGCAGTCTCGGTGCTAAACTTTGTCCAAAACCCCAACTGGGAGGCTCCTGTATATCAAAGGTCACCAGGTGAGTCTCTAGCTGCAACGCAATGACCTTCTTGAAAACCTTGCCTAAAAAAGGCAGGTTAGAGACAGGCCTGTAGTTTGCCAGTACATATGAGTCCAACATTGTTTTTTCCAAAAGGGGCTTCTCCAGCACACTTTTCAGTTCCACAGCGAAGATCCCTTCTGACAAAGAACACCAAATGATCCAAGTGAACACTAACCCCAACTTGAATATACTACTGTTACAATGCTGTATGAAACCAGTTGATACTTGACAAATATTTAAAAAGTAATAAGTATTCAAACTCTTAATTTACAGTGCATAAACACTTAGCTAACAATTTTAAATAAAATGAACTGTCTCATTTCCATAAACTGTTCTGATTATAATGCATTACAACAATAAAAAAAATTGTAAAACTTCATTTATAAAACAGTGTTAGCATTCAAACCTTCTAGTTACTAAATCTCCTCTCATTTATGCCTTCTATTGTTATTTTGCAATGTGGTTTAAAATAAATGTTTGTTTCAGAAAAGCAAATCATGTCTTATTTATGTCTTCTATTCACTATACATAATAATGTCAAATATACTGCATTAAAACTATCAAAAATATATAAAGAGTTCAAAACCAGCTCCAATTCATATAATAGTAATAATGATCAGTTAGCTGGAGTATACTCACAGTAAGTGGCTGGTGTGGATTACAGTTGAACATCTCTACCTTCAGCTTTAGCATTTAATGATCCACACCAGTTGGTTATTGCTTCATATACAGTACATTCAACATTAAACTTTAACTGCAGGGAGTTTAATGCTAATTGTTTTATGAGTTTCTTTTTGGTTGTATTGTTTATCTAATAATATGTTTTTTAAGCATTCAATTTGAGGGAGTGTATACATGCTGACATCTTTAAAATATCGTTGAAGATATTTAGATGCAAAAAAAGTTGACAATTCATTGCCAATTGGTATGGAAAATCACTAAACACCAAGCTTTAAATTCATTGCTTTTGAGTTTAGATAATGGATTAACAGCTCAATAACAATAACGTTGCTTTAAAGTTTAATGCTGACTGTACAGCACTCCAACTAACTGAATGTTAGCACTTAAATATAACATAAGAAGGAACATTGGTTTGTATTTAGCTTCCATTGACTTCAAAGGACCCTTTGACTCCATATCAAGAAAACTTATGGAAAAGATTAAACATTTTTAAACAGGGTCATGGACTGATATAGCCATTCAGAACTCCTATACGCTCTAATTCTGTTGGCAGTCTAAGGGTTAACGTAGACACAACTATATTGTAAGTAATACAAAACTTTTATTCCCCATCCTGGTTAGCTGTCAGATTTTATCAAAATGGTAATGTTACAGATCCCTTCCCAACCAATGTTGGAATTAAATAGAGATGTTTACTAGCCTCTCTACTATTTAATTTATTTATTAATATCCTTTTTATTTATTAATATCCTTCCAGAAAGCCTAGAGGATAAAAGAGACCAGTCACCAAATATTGGGGGGATACCAGTACCTGCTTTAATTAATTGATAACCTCATCATAATTTCAGTAACCCCTATTGGTTTACAGAAGAAATTAACACTTTTAGAATAATATTGTAATGACTCAGCCCTGCAAATTAACAAACGTAAATGCAAAACACTGGTATCTGGAAAGAGGAAATACAGAAGACTGGAAGGTAATTTTCTAGAAGTGGTAAAACATTTTGTTATCTGGGATTTCATTTTAGTTTCAACTGTAAGTGGACAGCTCAAACAAGAATGTTATTGCAAGATTAAACAGTTGAAAACAAAAGATTAAATCAAATAAAATCAGTTCTTATAAGGTTCATTAGCAATACTGGGGCTTTGTCTCATAGCAGCACTGAAAGCAGCTGTACCAAAATTAAATAGCGTGGCTTTGTACAGCTCAGAAGTACGGGGGCTGGAATGTGTAGGAAATATACTACAACCATTTACATACTTTTGTAGAGTGCTGTTGCAATTATTGAAATCCATCCTTACAGAAAAAGCAAGGGCAGAATTAAGTAGAATAAGAATAGATGTGATTACTAAACTAAGAGTGTTTTCATACTGGATTAAAGGAATGCACCATGATGAGAAAAGACTTACTAAAAAACACCTACAGGAACAAAAACTCAGTGGTTAAGTGCAGATAGTCACTTTGGCGTGTAACAATAAAGGAAATACTAAAAGAAATAAGGACTGAACACCTATGGTGTGACTGGCAAAAGAAAGTGGCAATTGATCAAGTTTATAAAATACTGAAAGCAAAACACTGGGAACTTTCAAAGGAAAAAAAAATCCAGAATAAAAAAAAAGATAAAGATCTGTACTTAGTACAGTATGTTAAAATACAATTGAACACAGATTAGAACCTTATTTATTCATGTTAACAGACATTGAGGATAGAAGGATCTATATAAAATATAGGCTGAAACTCTTTTGGTCTAAAATACTACAGGTAAAATACAATAAGACGATGAGGGACCAGTCAGAAAGTGATGTGTTATGTGATTATAAACAAGGTGTGAAAAAGCATCATAGACATTTAATTTTTCATTTTGCTTAAAATACCAAGAAGGGATGTTGAAACGGTTAGCAATTTATTTAAGTAACCTGTATCCAATAGAGGAAGAGGTAGTAAATGAACTAATGAATCCTAGTGTAGTTTGTGGCTTGGGGCATGTTTGCATTTTTGAAAGGAGTCGAACATAAGACAAATATGGAAGCACAACATCTTTAAAAATAATAGATTGTTCCATCAAAATTACAAAAGAAAAATGGAAACCCTGTTGCATTATTTAACATGATGAAGAACATTGCTTATAAAATATCTATTTTAGTTAGCAGCTACACAGGAATGTTGAATTGATTCCTCTACTTGTCATTGTATTTTAATAGGTGAATACCCAAAACTAAATTGAAAGGGGAAATATGGGAAATAAGCTTCTTAAAGTCTATTTAGACTATCATTTTCTGAAAATACACAATAAAGAGATTACTGGCTGATTGCATTGACAGTAGGTGTAGGTAACCAACTTGAACCCTGCAGTGTTTAGTTTCCATCCAGGTTCATGAATGTAACTAGGATTTGCTAAAGCCTAGTTTCATAAATCCCCATATATTATGTGTTGAGATGGGAGATGGATAGTGAGAGAGAAACAAATTGTGTGCAATAAATGTTCTATGAAATGTAAGGTGCACACTGTAAGGTTCACTCAACACCATCTGCACAGTTTTTTTTGCATCAGCATGAGATAATTTATTAGAAAATAATCCAATCTATCTATGTTTATGTACAGTGGGGCCGATTCTCCTATGGGTGTAGTGCCTATGCGCCGCGTATCTGTGGCACATGGACACTCTGCAGCTGCTGCACCCCCTGCACAAAAAATCATCAAAGGGGCATGGGACTGTCACACATTGGATCACCTGGCCCAACCAGTGAGCTATGCGCAGTGCCAGTTGGGGGGGTGGTGGTGCAGGTGGCATGCCCATGCTCCATGCTATTCACTAAAGCGTGGAGCAATGGGTGGGGGGGGCACAGGCTATGTGATCCAGAGGCAGCCATAGCTGCTGCATGCCCCCCGACTGCAGCCCCCTGAGAAAGGGTAAATACCTGAAGCACTGGGGCAGAGTGTGGACCTCTGTTTTCCGTGGCTACACCTAGCTACTTTCACTGGCAATAAAGCTTTAAAACTTAATTTTGGCTTGTATATTATTCTACAGAGTGCAGATTCCTTTGGAGGTGTTTGGATTTTTTTCCCAACTGTATGCTACCTGCAGCAGCAAACACCATAGAGCACCACTGCCAAGCCATCCCAGCCCTCCTGGGACCACTGTGAGGGCTGGGGATGGCCTCCCAGGTGCTCACTCAGTGTTAGTGTGTGTGGTCCTGCCACACTTCTCAGCATCCCTGGCATTGTGTGGTGCAGAGGATCTACCAGTGGACTGGAACTGGGCATCCCATTGGATACCAGCCAGTGTCCGCCAATCCGCCCCCATGCACATGCACACTGAAAGGGCAGAGCTGCAAACAGGTACCTTTCAAGTGTTCCATGGTTGTGCAGCCACGTGCTCTGCATCTGTCTGTGGCCACGTAGGGGGCATGCAATGTACATGTGGACTGCATGTAAATTGTGCCCCTTGGAGAATCGGTCCCTGTATGTGTGTCTGATATTTTTTTATTTATTTACTTACTATGATGTATGTTTTCTCTGAATGTTATAATGACATATAAAGTTGAACAGTATACTCTACTTGAACTTGTCTCAGTGGTAGGGTGTCAGAATCTGAGTGACACTCTGCCCCTTGGCAGACTCTTCCTGTCAATATCAACAGTGGAACAGAAGGATTCTGGATGGGATAGTCTAATTACTTTCAGAACTGGCCAAGGGCATCTGGTAGCCATATCAGATGTGGGCCCAGATTGAGGGCTGTACACACCTTGGAGGGGTGTTGGACATCATGGTCAAAGGCATTTCCACTGGTGTTTTCTTGGGGCTTGGTTCTGGGACAGGATGTCACTGCTCTGATAGCATGGGCATGCAAGGAGTAGGGGAGGGTACAGATAGCTGAGGAGACTGAGGACAATGGGGGCCTGTTGGGGACTTTCCCTCAAGGAGGGTCTGAATGGTGTCCAACCTGTCCTGTGATCCTACAAATGGTAGAGAAGGTGGCAAGTAAACTCCTATGCCACCAAAGGTCATGGCCACTAAGGGCCTGTGTTAATTTTAGCATTTCAGCTGGCATGGAAGATCTTATTCTACAGAAGGAGATCGATCCAGTAGGCATATAGTAAGCTACTGTTGTCTCTATCTCCAAGTGATAGCTTTAGTAAACTGGAAAATGTGTCAACAGATAAAGTAAAGTAATGGACTGGAATTTAAATTGCAAATATGTGCAGTTATTGAAACTGCCGATGAGATTCAAACCCATGGCTAGCAGGACTTGGGACGGTGTATAGTAACAGGGATTATTACCAAATGTGACTGATGCTGAATAATGTGCATGTGATAACTGATCTGGAATGTTGATATGAACTGGGCCTTAACTGAGAAGCTGCAGCATCAGTGTCCTACACTATGCAGTGTGCGTCTGCTTCTGTAAATACATGTTGGTGTTCTGTGAAAGCAACTCCAGCCTGAAGCTGCCTACCTTGTATCTGACGTTTACTGTTTCACGATGTTTCACGCTTAGACTATTGCAATGCCCTGTACTTTGGGCTTTCTGGGGTTGAAATCCGTCGCCTGCAGCTGGTGCAGAACGCTGCAGCCCGGGTTTTGACTGGGGCAAGTCGTTTTTGTCACATCACTCCCGTGCTGCGCGAACTGCACTGGCTGCCTGTGCGGTGGCGGATCACCTTTAAAGTCATTTTGTTGACTTTCAAAGCCCTTCACGACCAGGGTCCAGCCTACCTGAAAGACCTCCTGGTGCCTTACTGCCCTGACCGATCACTCCGCTCGGCCGACATGGGGTTGTTAGAGATCCCGAGTGAGTCTGAAATCTTCTGGCAGCAGAGCATTTTCATTTGCTGCACCCACTCTTTGGAACTCTCTACCATGTCGGCTACGGCAGTGCACCTCCGTGGAACTCTTTAAAAAAGAGCTGAAAACTTACCTATGGAGCATGGCTTTTTAGATAATTAATTATTTATTAACGCTTTGGATTTTATTATTACATATTTTATCTTGTGGTATGCTGATTTTATGTTTATGTTTGTGTATGTAATGTTTGAATTGTTAAATTGTTCAGCACCTTGATATGTTGAAAGGTGCTATATAAATAAAATTATTATTATTATTATTATTACTGCTGCAGGGTGTAGTGTTTAATCTGCAATGCAACCTGCTAATGCAAACTGAAAGTAGTAATGCTGCAGTGAAAATACAAATGGGCTGCTTGTGCAAAAGCAAATGTGAAGTTCTGTAGCTCAGAGTTAAAATTAAGTTAAGGCCTACATCAAGTTGCCAGGTGGGGACAGTAAATGTGTTCAATGTAAAGTGACAGTAAGCTCTAGCTTTTGATCAACAAAGGTGGCTCTGTTTGACCCCTGAGCCAAAAGGCCATAAAGAATGTGAAAAGGGTCATTGTCCATAGCAGCACAAAACTGCTGGTGAACAGAGTGTAGTTCTCCATAAGGGCACAGTTAGTGTGGCTGAGGCAGAGACATTGGTGCTCAGTAACATTTATAGGGGACATTTAAACTACCAGGAGGGGAGATGGTGGTAGCTGTAGGAGAAGCACATATAGAGCCTCCTGTCTCTACTCTTCCAGCTAGCACCAAATCTGCACACTCCAGGATACCAAAAGCAGATAGCCAGGAACATAAAATCCTTTCTGGCTCTGGCGTTGATAATCACAATGGAAAGGGAGGAACCATAAACAGTGAAAACTACAAAGGGAGGAACAATAAGATCAAGGGAGGCATGACAAACAAAGCACACAGCAAGCACGATAAGCACTATGCCTCAATGCATGCAGTCTGGCTAACAAGATGACTGACCTCACTGCCACAATAGCCGAGTCAGGACTAGACTGGGTGGCCGTGACCAAAGCATGGTTTACAAATAATCATGGTTGGGAGGTGACTATCCCAGGGTACAACTTGTTTAGGAAAGATAGGACTGGGAAAAAGTGAGATGGGTAGCTATTTATGTTAAGGATACCATCAATGCTACAGAAATGCAGCAGGCACTAGGAGAAGCAGAGGATCTACGAATCACAGTAGGGGCCGGAAGCTGGAAACCCATTCGGGTAGGAATAATCTACAGACCCCTAAATCAGGAGGAAGCCAGGGATAAGGAAATCCTGGAAACCATCCTCCAGATGTCAGGTAAAGGGGACATGATGCTGGTGGGGGATTTCAATCTGCCAGACATAGATTGGAATACTCACACAGCAGCATCACAGAAGAGCTGGGAATTCCTAGTCACACTACAGGAAGCATGCCTAAGTCAACTAGTGACATCATCCACAAGGGGTAACATGGTTCTAGATCTGATATTCACAAATAGTGATAGGCTTATGGGTGTCAAAGTAGGGAACCACCTGGGCAACAGAGATCATGACACAGTATGTTTCAGGGTAAAAAGGACTGTAGACTCCACACACTCCAAACTGAAGGTCCTTGACTTCAGGAGGACAGACTTCACAAACATGAAGGCCTGCCTAAAGACAACCTTAGTAGCTTGACAAAAGAGAGCATTGAGGAATATTGGACAAGGTTGAAGATGCAATAACCATGGTCACATCACAGTGTGCCCATCAGGTTATTAAGAACAAAAGGAGGTAAAACCCACTATGGTTTTCCAAGGAGGTGGCAACCAAGGTGAGACAAAGTGCATAGCCTTCAGAAAGTACAAGGAGTCAGGGAACAAGGCAGACAAAATAGAATATAAACAGAAACTAATAGAGACAGGGAAAGTGATAAGAAATGCAAAAGCTCAAACAGAGGTTAGGATAGCTTAGGAAGTTAAAAAGAGTAACAAAACCTTCTACAGGTACATGTGTGAAAAAAGGAAGACCAAAGGGGGCATTGTTAAAATCACAAAAAAGGCAGACAAACCACAGAGCAAGATGGGGAGAAGGCAGAGGCACTCAATGAGTACTTCGGCTCATTCTTCCCACAGAAAGAAGATGGTATCAGACCAACAATAGGCATAAAGAAGTGTCCGACTGAAGGAAAAGACATGGGTCCCTTCACAGAGGAAAGGGTCCCGGAGGAAATAGACACGTTAAAGGCAGATAAAGCTATGGGTCCATATGGGATACACCCAAGAATACTAAAAGAACTAGGGAGGGAACTGACAGCCCCCTTAGCAGTCCCTTAGCAGTGTTCTTCAACAAATCATTAGGCAGCGGAGAGGAGCTGGAGGACTGAAAGAGTACAACAGTAGTACCATGCCACAAGAGTTGAAACAAGGAACAGCCAGGTAACTACCATCTGGTTAGTCTAACATCAGCCATGGGAAAACTGATGGAGTCCTTGCTGAAGGAAAGAATCATAGCTTTTTTGGAGCAAACTGATCAGCTTGACAAAAATCAACATGGTTTCACGGCAGGGAAGTCCTGCCAGACAAACCTGGTTGATTTTTTCAGCTGGGTCACCAAAGCAGTAGATTGGGGTAGGGCAGTGGATGTGGTTTACCTGGACTTCAGCAAAGCTTTTTACTCTGTTCTGCGCAGGAGACTAGTCAAAAAACTTGAGAACATGGGAACTGGGCCATAAACTGGTTACATGGGAGAACTCAGAGAGTATTAGTAAATGGCACTCTGTCTGTGGAGGTGAGGGTGACTAGTGGGGTCCCACAGGGCTCAGTTCTGGGGACGATACTCTTCAACATATTCATCAGCGACACTGTGTATGAACTGGAGGGAAAGGTGTGCCTGTTTGCAGATGACACGTTAAAGTTAGATAAAACTATGGGGCCAGATGGGATACACCCAAGAACACTGAAAGAACTAGGGAGGGAACTGGCAGACCCCTTAGCAGTGCTCTTCAACAAATTATTAAGGAGCGGGGAGGTGCCAGAGGATTGGAAGAGTGCAACAGTAGTACCACTCCACAAGAGTGTAGTACCACTCCACAAGAGTGGAAGCAAGGAACGACCAGGTAACCACCGTCTGGTTAGTCTATCATCAGTCATGGGAAAACTGATGGAGTCCTTGCTGAAGGAAAGAATCAAAGCTTTTTTGGAGCAAACTGATCAGCTCGATAGAAATCAACATGGTTTCACAGCAGGGAGGTCCTGCCAGACAAACCTGGTTGATTTTTTCAGTTGGGTCACCAAAACAGTGGATTGGGGTGGGGCAGTGGATGTGGTTTACCTGGACTTCAGCAAAGCTTTTGACTCCGTTCCACACAGGAGACTAGTCAAAAAACTGGAGAACATGGGAATTGGGCCCGAGGTTACAAAATGGGTCAGAAACTGGTTACATGGGAGAACTCAGAGAGTATTAGTAAATGGCACTCTGTCTGTGGAGGTGAGGGTGACTAGTGGGCCCCACAGGGCTCAGTTCTGGGGACGATCCTCTTCAACATATTCATCAGGGACATTGTGGATGAACTGGAGGGAAAGGTGTGCCTGTTTGCAGATGATACCCAAATCAGCAACAGGGTAGACACAACAGAGGGACAGCAAAGCATGGAAGTTGATCTCAGAAAACTGGAGGAGTGGACCAAGACCTGGCAATTGAAATTCAATGCCAAAAAATGCAAGGTCATGCACCTTGGAAAGCGTAATCCAGGGAAACTGTACTCAATGGGAGGGGAACAGCTGGTGACTACCAGGCAGGAGCGAGACCTAGGGATGATCATATCAGATGACCTCAAGGTCAGTAGACAATGTGAAAAGGCAGCACTAAAGGCTAGTGATAACCTGGAATGCATAGGGAGGAGCATCATGAGTAGAAAGCATGAAGTAATCGTGCTCCTGTATCGGTCCCTGGTCAGGTCTCACCTGGAGTACTATGTCCAATTCTGGAGGTCACACCTCAGGAAGGCCATAGATAGGCTGGAGACTGTACAGAGAAGACCAACAAAGATGGTGCAGAGCTTGCATCAGAAATCGTACTAAGCAAGACTGGATGACCTCAGATTACACTCCCTAGAACAACGCAGGAATCCTGTGGACATGATAGAAACATTCAAATACCTTGAAGGCAACAACAGGGTGCATGTGCAGAACCTCTTTCAGGTAAAGAACTACATCAGGTCTAGAGGGCACAACCTTCAATTTAAGTGTGGAAAGTTCAGAAGCAGTGCAATTAAATTCTTCACCTAGCATGTTGTGAACCATGAAATAGCCTGCCAGAGGAGGTGGTGGGAGCCACGACAGTGGTGGAATTCAAGTGGGCATTGGACAGACACTGTAGGATACACAAGCAGACAGCTAAGTACGGGGTAGGAAGCCAAGGTCAGACTTGATGAACTGTATGGTCTCCATCTGCCAACAACTTCTATTTTGCTATGTAACACCTCAGCCTGCCATGCCACAAGGGGTGTGTAGAGAATGCCAAACCTGTGGACTATACAATTCACAGTGGTTGGCTTCCAGTGAGACTGAACTGTATTGCACCTGTAGCCATGGGAGTCACCCCTGAGGCTATTGGCATCTCCCCTTCTCACGAAAGGGACTTTGTGTAAGGAAGGCCTGAAGAGGGGGTTTTGTTACACTACCTTGGATGGTGATGACCACATGGTCTGGAACTTTATGTGTTCCTTTTCTTGGGCATCGCTGCCATGGGTGACTGTTCATTGGTCTTTCTCAAGGATTTTCCAAGATGTGTTAATGGCCTTGCTGGGGATAGATTATCTGTACCAACTTTTTTTTTTGTTCTTCATAATCTGTTTAACCTACTGATCAAGGTAGGCTTGGACTCCCTTGTGCCCTGCTATACCAACTCACTGTCCACCACTCCCCCAGTCTTACCTCACCAGTCTGGTACCCCCACGGATTGCCCTCCATGGTGAGATCCAAAGGGGGAGGGCCAGTCTCACCGCCAACATTCAAGTCCTGTTTTGTTCAGCAGGTGCTTCCTGGTGGTGGGGTGGATGGGGGTGCATTATGAACAGCATCATGTACACCTTTCTCACTGCATTTTTCTCCTGATTTTCTCCCAGAACCCATTTGTGGGGTGCACGTGTCAACATGTGCATGTGGAGGCACATGCACGTTGTGGAGTCCCACAGCACCCACCAATTCATTGCCACTCTCAGGGCCACACTGCCACCAGGCCTCCACTTGGTGGTAGACATGTGTAAGCCAGAGCAATCTTTAGCATGACTTGAGATTAATGCCAGTCTTGGTTTGACTCGACCTTTATAAGCAACTGAGAACCAAGGTCAAGTCAAGCCAGCTGTGCTCAAAGTAAGTATTTTTGTCAGCCTGAACAGTTAGTGGAGTGTACAAAATGTTAAACTCCTATTTAGGGAACTGCCTGCCGTAGCTAGGGCTTGGCTCATGTTATATCTCTGGCTTGGATCTAGGTTAACAATTTCTGGCTTGCCCACCTCTACCTGGTGGCAGTCATTCAGTAGAAATGACAAACCTCCCACCCCGGGAGAGGAGAGCAGCCTAGCAGACGCTCATCCTCTTCCTACACAGCTAACTCCCAGGGACCTGAGATCACTCTTGATCCCAGGTTGCTGGCGCAGAGGGTGGTAGAAATACTGTCTTCCTTACCAGGTTTCTTATATGAATGTTATCAGCTCCTGTTTCAAAGTTGTTTTAATAGTGCTCTGTACTGTAAACTTGATGCGAATGTTGTCACATACATTAATGGTGGGATTATCCCACTAGTTTGAGTTGATACTGACTAGAACTGGTATCTTAATGAGGTTCTAGTCCTTTTTGAAGATTTGTTTGGATATTGGAATTGCTTGCTGTAGCAAACTAACCTAAGGTTTATTAAGTGTTCTCCAGTGCTGTAAAGTGATTGCAGCTGTTGTTCCAGCCTTATTTTTCTTCTAATCATTTCACCCCATGTGATGTTTTGCTATGACTGTGAGACTATATACAGTAATCTTGCACAGCATCCTAGTCACCTGCATTGGTATATTAATGAGGTCTTCTGTCAAGTAACTTGTATTATTCCTTTTATGACAAAAGCAATAAAATACAGTTTTTTTTTTAAAGAACTGAAAATGCTGCAAAACAGAGGCTTTGCAAAGGGCACATCTCTGTGTGCTTGGTTCCTGTTTGTGAAGGCACAAGTCAGAGAGGTCTACATGGCTGCCCAGCAGAGGTCCAGAAGTCCCCACCAAGGGGTAAAGAGGAGGAAAGTCATCACCAAAGGATGAATAGAAACTTCAGATGCCAGTTCCATCTGTGAACAGTAAGGAGCTGCAAGCCTCAGTGAACCACCTCTTGGCTGTATGAGATACAGAGGTCCTGATTCTGCAGAAGGGCCACCTAGAGACTAGAGAGGTTCTTCTTTCTGGAATTTTTCTGTTTAACTGTTTTAATTTGCATTGCCTAGCATGTTTTTTCCCTTTTGCATTTTACTACATATTCTGTAATTTAGAAGTGTAAATAAAATATTCATACATTTAATACTCTCTGTAACTGCACAGTGCTTTATTAGGCAGGTAATGTTCCATTTATATTTAGCAAACTGATGTTCCACTACCAAAAAAGCACAACTAACAGGTATGAAAGTAATCTTCAACTGATACAGAGGCAGTGAGAGGTTCCTGGGAGTGACTCTTAGGTTGGTTCTGTTGTCAAAAGTAAGGCCTTGCACTCGGGGAGCAGTGCCCAATGGTGGGACTAAAAGCAGATCAAGATACCTAAGTATTTTGCCAGTTGGTGGCAGCACTGAAATACAAGGAGCCATCTGAGAATCTGGTCACTCTTGTGTACGTGTGAAAGATGAGTTATAGTGAGCAGATGCTTGTCACAGTAACTAACAAGGCCTGACCTTGATCCACATGGTATAGATAGTTTAATTAGGTTAGATCTAGGAAAATTCCTCTGGTGTAAAAACCCACAACCCAGGTGAAGATCTGTGGCTTATGAACTGAAAAGATTGTTGCTTAACTCCAGTTTGCTATTTTAATGATCCATAAGTCACATTACTATACAAATAGCCAATTTAAATGGTATCCAATGTAACATCATGTCATCTGGGCCCCAGCATATTTATCAGCTGTTGGGCTCTGTGAGGCTGGAGGGTTGGGAGATACACTAGTGCACCAGGGAGGTAGAATATAGTTTTGTATATTTCTGCTGTGATCCATAATTGCATTTGTTTAATGTATTCCTTCTGTTCCCTATCCTCAATAAATTCTGTGCCTCTGGTGTTCCCACCAGTAGAATTATTTATTGCATATACAGTGTGGTTTAAGTTATTCAGGATACTGTATATTGTTACTGTGGTTTTCCTGATTTTTGCTCTGTGTGTGTTGGGGGGCACAGCAGCCTTGTACTTCACTGTGTGGAAAAGAGCCCTGTGGGTGGAGAGACCATGTCAGAGAAGAAGAAAAGCAACTCTAGGGCCTGGGTCCATCTGGCCAATGGTTAAAAACAACTAAGCTTAATAACATCTTCAGCCTGGCCTTAGGCACACCTGGTGGTTACAGGTTAAAATATGTTATTTATGTAATAATATTCAGTTAGTGTGTACAAAGGAATAATCTGTTGATGTGGGCGATGAAACACCTGCGGCCAAAGACCAAGGTATTCAATCAACTGTAAAAAAAATGGTATTCTGAATATATCCCAGCTAACTAAATATTATTACTATTATATGAATAGGAGTTTTGAAACCTAGATTTCAAAAGCACTGTGGTAGTTGAAGTGGACTGAGTGAGTCACTGATGCTTTTTTTCTCCATTTTTTCTGTTGACAAGATGTGGATGTATTACTGTGGGTGTGTCATAAATGTGGAAAAAACAGCATGGGAACATCTTAAATGTAGATAAACTACCATGAGTGAGTCTAAAATGTGCATCTCAAATTAAGGGAGCAGTTGTAGTCATTTGTGAGGTATTAAATGGCAACTGTTTTCTATTCAGATTGGCTTACAATGGATAATGCAACTGTTGTATAATACATTAATGTACACCGCTTGTTTTTTCCTTAACCTTTTCAGAATACTTAGAACAACTTGGAGTCTTGAGCAAGAGTTCGGCTGCAGAACTGCATGCATAAGTAAACACAATGCAACAAAGGAACAATGCACCCACTCATAACTGAAAACCACAAGACATTTTTAAATAGAATACTCACAGTTTTACTCCAGGTCCTTTTCTTGACAGATGACATAAAAACAGTGCAAAAAATGAAGAAGCCCCACCCAGAAGGGGGGAATGTAAGGGTCTTTTTGCCAGTTTTCGCTAGTGTTTCTGCTGCTGCTACTGATGGGACTGTCTCCCTTCATGCAAAATTTTTGATGTATCTTGTATTCCACACATCTTTTATACTGTTTTTACGTCACCAATCAAGAAAATGACCTGGAATAAAATTAATAAAATTATGAGTTTTCTATTGTATAACATTTGTGTGTGTTTCCCGGTACTTCAGTATCACAGTGTAGCAGTTTTCAGTTATGGGTGGTGCATTGTTCTTTTGTTGCATTCATCTTGTGGTTGTCTTGGTTGTGTTGGTGTACCACCTTGTTAAATTAACTGAAACAGTGGAGTGACTTTTTTCCTGTTGAGCTCTGTTAAACTATCTTTTTTTAAATCACTTGTTCACCAACATTATCTGCTATCCTAAAAAGACAAGCACTTAAAAGTAAAAGAAAAAAAAGTGCCTAATAACATGCTAAATTTTGTATTATAAAAAATTAAAAAAACACACCAAAATGTGAAGAACTCACTGGCTCACCCTCCTCTTGGGTGCTGTGACATCACTGAAGCACTTGCACTTCAGTCTTGTGCCAAATGATGTCATAGCACCCACTAGGTTTGTGAACCAGCTTGTTTGTTAACGCTTACTGTATGTGTTTGTTATTCTCTGTATAAATGATGGCTTCATCTCAGAATACCTATGTCCTCTCTTCCTGGATGACATGCACAGTTAGTTTGGTTGCTGTATTGGTCCTTGTAAGAACAGATCCAGAAACAAACGGTTTGATACATTTTATTGGACCAACATAGATGTAACGAAAGAACAATCTATGTTGGTCCAATAAAAGGTATCAAACTATTTGGTTCTGAATCTCTTCCTGGGATCATGTTAGTGGTTAAAGAGCTGTATTGTAAAACTAGAAAACAGAGACCTAGGTATGAAACTTACCAGCTCTACTTAAAGTACTTACAGTATTGTACATAGTAGGTCACCCAGCCTCTCAGTGCTTAATATTCTCTCTCCCCGTTGCCCTCTCTGCATAACCTTCTTTATCCTTCTGTTATCTTTCTTATCCTCTCCATGCTTTCTGAATGGTTGACACAGCTAATACATTTATTTCCTTCCTTCCCTACATGTTGTAGCTTATGTTGCAGACATAACTAGGTTAAACTATTTAGTCATTGCAAAATGCTTTAAAAAGCCAGCCTGCCAGTGTAGGGGCAGCACTGACACTTGTAATGCCAGCAAACCAGGTTTGGGAATGAGCCGGAGTGGCTGGAGGGCCAACGGGAGGAAGAAGACTGAGTGTTCCAGATGATGCTCTTTTCCTGCAGGTAATGTGGACAATCGACTCTGCAACATCAGTGCAATGTCAGTGATCATAGATCGTAGTACAGACTAAAGCGTCTGGGACAGAGGAAGTTGTCTGACTCTGTGCACTGGCATGCATGTGCACACATTTGTGGAAGAAAGAGAAAAATAGTCACATGGGCACTAAATGATGCAAGTACTACTCTTTGAACCTGCATCCGCTGCTGCCCACATGCAAAGCGCTGGGTTTTAAACTTTCAAGGAGACTTTAGGACACCAAGGACTCCACCACAAGTGGTACGTCACACAGACAATGTTCTCTGGGTCCTGCTGAGGTGACAGGGTTGTACAGTTGCTGTGGGATGAGTGTATGGTTTTGAACAAATGGAGAATAAAGAATAAATTAAAGAAACACACAAAAATGCTTTAAGGATATCATAAATCTTTCTTTCTTTCTTTCTTTCTTGTAAGACATACTGTACAGTACTTAGCTGGTAGCAGCTCATTTCCAGATGCATCTGGGGGAAGGGAGAGAATTATACAATACAATTAGGTGCAAGAGTAAAAGTACTTAAAACATTTTAGCAGTCACCAAGCCAGGTATTTACATTGTTGCCGATTCTGGCATGTGTGAAGTCTATTGAAGAAATCCATTGTACTGTTTCATGTGTTTTTGTCTCTAAAATTGTGCCCACAAAAGTCTTGGACCTAAATGCTTCACTTAAAAGACAGGAAAAACAGTGGTCCAGATGGCATGGACACCAAACTGTAGAAACTGGCTGTCCCTGAAATTATCAGGCTTCTCTCCTACCTCTTTATAATCACTCCTTAGCAGCTATCGTATGTTCCTTCTGTCTGGAAAACTGCCAGCATGGTGCCCATCCATAAAGAAGGTGACCTGGACAACCTAAACATCTATCTCCCTCCTGTGTGTGATCTCTAAAGTACTAGACAGCATGCTGCACAAACAAATCATTGAATATGTTGAACAAAATATTGTTGCTAAATTGATGCAAGTCAGGTTTTACAACAGGCCATAGTACAGTCACCACTGTGGCAAGGGTTCTCCACATCTGTTAGGCCACTAATGGAGGAAAATACATTGGGACCATCTTTATCAACTTTTGGCGGCCTTCCACACAGTGTATCACAAAATACTAGTAACCAGACTAGCTGAGCTGCACATGAGCTCAGAGGTAGCAACTGGTTTGGCAATTAATGGATCTAACTAACTGCAAACAGAGCATCAGGATAAATGGCACTGAGTCTAAGGAACTTACCAGGCAGGCTTCAGTTCTCAATGTGGCGCTCCCCAACTCTGAGGTGGTGGGAGCTGTGAGAATAGGGGAGCCACTAGGGAATAGCCATACCAGGTCATAATGTCATACGCTTAATAGTGTATGGCATTGTGGTGCATCCCCGACCTGTGTGCTCTCCATGTTGGACCCCACCGGAATTAGAATCCTTGGTGGGGGCGTCCAGGGGGTGCAGCCCCCTGTAACTGGGGGTGTGGGGGCAGAGCCCCCCACAGAACAAAAGCAAACATAGAATCGCGCAATGCAATTAAGTCACATGGCATTCTGCCATGCGATATTTTGACCCCGAGCCAGAAACAGCGATCATAACACCATTTGGTTCAAACTGGCCCTTGGGTCTGGAAAACCACAAACAGCTGAAGCCCTTGATTTTAGAAGGGGGGAAATCCATAGGCTGAGGGAACTGGTCAGGGTGAAAAACATGGGTGGGGTAGAAGAGACATGGGGAGCAATTAAGTGGGCCATTCTTGAGGCATCAAACTTAATGCATGAGAATAGTAACCAAAAAGAACAGATTCAGGAGACTATTACAGTTCTCTGCAAGGGTCAGGGAAGTGGTGAGTATGAAGAAAAAGGCCTTCTACAAGAATAAAGAAAAGCAGGGGGAGGAAGAATGGGGAATATTCACTGAAAAATAGGCATAAAAAAGAAGCTAGTTAGGGAAGCAAAAGCAGCCATACAGCTGTGTATTGTGGAGGCAGTCAAGAGCAGAGAAAAACGGTTCTACCGGTATATTAGGGAGAAAAGGAAGAAAGGATGGGGGAGGTTAAGGATAGCTGAAGGGGGTAGAATGATACGGAGGACGGGCAAAAGCTGCTGTCCTCAGTGATTACTTTTGCTCATTTTTCACTGGGGAGGATAGTGGGCTCTTGCCAGAGAGTGACATTATGGCTCCCACTGCGGGGTCAAGGAGATGAGGCAGACAACATTTACAAGCAAAAGGGTCCAGAAAGGGCTGGCAGCCCTAAAGATAGATAAGACCCCTGGACCAGATGGGTTACATCTGAGGTTACTGAAGGAACTCAATCCAGCACCACTCACCATCAAAAAAGAGGTACTAAAACATATATAATTACACAGGCAAATAAACTTATTACGCTCAAAAACCAATGCATGTGAGCGTCGGCCCCATACAGAGACATTGGTGGAACACCTCAAAACCTCCAACTGGTTTCACCTAAAGCATCATCAGGGAGTAAATTCATGTCACACACACCACTCTTAAATGGGCAACTAATTAAAGGGAAAGAACACCTTAGCCACTTTGATTACATCACTCTAAAAACAATTAAAAAGTGCAAACAATAAAAGAAAGTGTACTCTTCTTTTAATTAATTGCCTACGTAAGGAGTCGATGCTCACAGGTACTGGTTTTTGAGCTTTACAAATTTATTTATATGTGTTTTGGTACCTCTTTTTTGGATGGTGAGTGGTACTGGTTTGATGCCCTTTGGTTTGTGCCTGTATCTTACTGCACCCCCAGCAGTGGGACAGCCTTGTGTGTTTTGTCTGGCTACAATAAAAGACTACCTGCTAACACCGTCTTGGAATTGCTTTGTTTCTGAGTGTCAATATGGCCATAGTTCCCATATAGGAATTAATACTGGGAACTGCTATGTCCCTACAGATTAGGAATATTAGTTTGGGAGATGCCAGTGAAACGCTTGTGGATGCCATTTTCAGTAACTTAGGGCAAAATTATTCCTTTAGCACCAGCAATACAATATCTGACTCCAACGTACCCCAGTGAGTTGTACACACTGACAAAAGTGCATCTGAGATTGTTACAGCTTTTCAGCAGTTAGAATGCATTGCTCTAAAAACTTATGAGAACTATTGCCACCACAACATGCTTGAAGCCTATGTGAAAGTGGGGAGGGTTCCCTGAGGCCTGTGGATGATCAAATAGCTAGTATATGGAAAAGACTAACAAAGTTTTAGCAGGATTAGAAATAATCCATGCAGCAAGCATCCCTCTTATTTTTTAAGTGTATCATCTGAGACTAAGTCTCACAAAAGGATGAACTAGAAGCAGAACTGAAACAAAGAGAGGAGAAAGTTGCAGAATTTAAGGGACATCTGGACTTTGCAGCATTTGAAACTGAACTTCAACAAACCATTGAAAACCATTGAAGAGCAAGACACATGTATTAAGGCTCCCAAATTATCAAAGTTTGAGAGAGACCGGCAGGATTACCTAGCCAATTGGGTCTTCACATGGGAAAATAAATTAATCAAAGACCTAGTGACCATCATTATAAAAAGCATAAACAAGATAAGTCAGACCCCAAGTCTAGTTTGAAAAACAATAATCTGACTAGAGATAATTTTGCCTCCAACAATGAATTAGCCACCGATTCATCGGATGATTTTTTAGTGCCAGAGGAGGTAGAGCAACCAGTTACATCCATCCTGAGATGCAGCACCAGTTCAAGTCAAACAATATAAAATAAACAACAGGCAAGAAGGGGTGGTAGAAAAAGGAGGCAGCAACAGCAAAGGGACACAAGAGCAGAAACAGAAAGTGGTAAAAACCAAGGGGAAAGCAGTGAAACCATACAAACTGAAGAAGAGTTAAATATTGCTGATCTGTCATCATTTGACATTACATCAGCACAAACTGCTGTTCTCCGCAAAGGATTAAGTTTTGTTCCCACATGTACTTTGAAAGCTTTTGGTGTGTTTATTGATTTTAAGAAATTTACATATGAGTTGAATGTAAAAGCACATTTTGGTGACAACAGAAATCTTGAAGTACATGAAATGCACACACAGACACAAAGCAACATTGGGTCAACTGCATAAGTGTTTGAAAGTCAGGGTACTCCACTAAAACCACCTTCAATTTTCATACCACCATATTATCCAACAGTATTGACTTTGGGAAGAGTTTGTTTATTGGAACGGGAACAGAGTTTTTCTGATGTAAAAGTGCTTAACTTCATTAACATTACATTTCAAGAGAAACAAGCCATCTGCAGGCAAATCCACTCTTGACTGTGAAACCTGCTGGAAAGGGGGATTTATTGTTTTAATGGACACCGAAATATACAAAAAAGAATTCTAGACAAATGGTTACTTTGGACTTTTATGTTAGAGTCAAAACAGATTTGACCAACACATATATATGTTTTTTATTATATCATACTTTTTCCTCTCCTTCTGTGGAGCAGGCTTGGCATGTCATCCGGCTGCCGGCACCCCGCACCTCCAGACCCAGGTCTGGTCAGTGACGCGTTGTCCTCCACACAGGCTGGCATGCAGTGTTCCCTCCTCAAGGACCTGGATCCAATACCTGGGTGGCGCACCTCTCTAGGTCCTGGGGGCATGGTACACAGCAGTTAGCCACCACATCCACCCTGCTATTTTCCACCTGGTGTTTTTTTACATCCTACTGGAGTTGGACGTGCAGTGACATCAGTGCACTAGTGTGCCAATGTCCACCATGCACCAACCCCACTTCGTACACCACTCCTGTAGTGCCCCTGACTCCCGTCAGGTGCCACTGCAGAGTGACATGATCCCCCTAGCCCACCGCAAACAGAGGAGAGCTGTCATGGGATGCTCCATCCTTTCCCTCTCCTGCTGACCCCCAATGACCCAGGGTCCATTCCCAAACCTGGGTTGCCAGCGTTGAGTGAAGTATGGCATCCAGCGCCTCAACACTCAGTGCCACTGGGCTGGCTTGACCAACACATTTAAAATTGAAATTTATGCTTTTTTAATTAATTTAACTCTGGCATTATTTCACAGGACACTTTTGATTTTCTAACAATTAAACATCCAGTAAACCAACTATGTGTCTTACCAAAGTTCACAAAAGACTGGACCATCCTTTGGGATGCCCTATTATGTCTGGTACTGAATTCCTTATGAAGCCATCATCTCGTTTTGTAGATGAACATATTAATAACATTATTCACAGATTACCACCTTACATAAGGAATATGAATCAGATATTGAGCATTCTATGGAACTTACAGATGGAACCAAACTGGGTGTTAGTTACTATGAATATTGAATCACTTTATGCAAATATGCCATATGATGGGGGCTTGAATGCGTTATGGACATGGCTTGATATACAGTAGCAAATTTTTATGATGGCCAATTTAAAGATTTTTTGTGTAGGTTAACAAAGTTTGTTCTGAAGAGCAACACCATTCCTTTCTGGGGCAGTACTTTTTTACAGGTTAAGGGTACAGTTATGGGGCAACTTTTGGCCCAGTTATGCTAACCTATACCTAAGCTTCTGGGAAAGAGAGGTGGTCCTTAATGCAGAGAGGAATCCATTTTATGGATTTTTGGATCTTTGGCATTGACACATTGATGATGTATTGGTGGTGTGGCACTAGGGGTCCATGAGCTGTGTAACTTTGTTGAGGTCTTGGAGAAGTCCAATCCAATTTAAGATTTACTGTAAAATATAGTTATGATAATGTACAATTTTGGGATCTGAACATCCATAGAACAGTATAAAATATGATAACTACTTATTAGTTTCAAAAGAAAATTGAAAGAAACAGTCTCCTTCACTCTAGTAGCTGTCCCCCGCACCACACCATCAACAGCATATACAAATCACAGTTCATCTGCATCAAAAGGATCTGTTTGGAAGAAGGAGTATATGAACGTAGATGTGATGAAATGCAAGCATGATTTCAACAAGGGGGCTATAGATCTGATTTAATTATGCGAGGGATTCAGTACAGCACATCTCTAAATAAGAACTTCTGCAATATAGACACAAGACTAGTACAAGCTATGGTGTTGTTAATTTTGTTATACAATACACTTTAAGTAGTGGTAAAATAAGAGACTTTTCTTAATAAAACCTGGCATATTTTGGTCATTGATCCACACTACAGGATGTTGTTAACAATCCCCTTAAAACAATATATAGGAGAGGACCTCATCCTCAGAATATGCTCATCCACAGTTTCCTTACAGTGGAAAAGGTGCAGATACAAAATTGGCTGCCAGATGCACCTATTATGTGGATGATTTAAGTACTGTAACATTATTCAAAAGTGTAAGAATGTCAGCACAGTTAATAGCAGTAGGGAGTACAGCATCAATACATTTATCAATTGTTGCATGCAGTGTTATATATCTGGCAAGCTGTACATGTAATGCCTTTTATGACAGAAAGACTAAAGGGTCATTGAAAGTGAGGGTTGGGGAGCATTTGAGTTTGATCCAGAATAGGGATAGCCATAATGCTCTGTATTGCCTCCTGATGCAGGCCCCAAGTACCGTGAAATATGAGTTTTGGTTCTGTGGGATTGAAAATGCTGTTTGTGACCAAGGAGAGGAGACAGACAGTTACTGATTGCCAAGTGTGAATCCTTTTGGATTTATACACTGGGCACTTTGAAGTTCTCTGGCTTTAATGATAACATTGAGCTTGCTGCATATCTAAAATGATTTTTATATTATGGCCAGGTTGATATCAATAGTTCTGATTGTGCCTAGTAGAGAATGCCAATATTGCACTATCTAGTATCAATAGTGCTACCATGTATGCTTCTTACTGACAGTTTTTAAGATTAGTGCTATCTGGTGGGCGTGGGTTGTTAGTTTCTAATAATTACTGGTGACCCTATTTAACAACTCTGAGTACTTTGAAATGTCGTAATAACCAGTAATTGGGTTATTACAGCATTTCTTAAAACTTAGTTGCAGTCTTTGTCACTCATGTGCAGCGCGCCACCTAACTGGCCCATCACTTTGTGTGTGGGCAGGCCGAGCACTAGTGTAAAAAAAAAAATAACAGTTTAGTTTCCCAGGGACCCTCAGTCATTGCCAAAACTTTCTTCTCACCCTCTTCACAGGCAAGGCACTAGTTTCTTATTTTAGTTTTATCTGGGTGATCATGCCTTTACAAAAAAATATATGCAGTCGCTCCTGCACCTATTAGGAGTCCGTTGAAGACTTGGGAGACAGCGTCTCTGATTGTGACTGGACAGCAGTGACTGACTACTCTCACTGCAGTCCCACTGCACTTAAAATGCATCCACAATTTCAAACAAAAAAAAATAAATATCTGAATTGGAGTGAAGAGAGAGAGAGAGAGAGAGAGACGGGCTGACAGACACAGATAGCTGGTGTGTGTGTGTGTGTGTGTGTGTGTGTGTGTGTGTGTGTGTGTGTGTGTGTACTGTATGTGCGCGTGTTCATGTTTCTGTCCCTCTCTCTCTCGCTGTCTGACAGCACTGCTTGAAAAACTCCCTGCAATAGCAATTATAAAAAAGAAAAGATAGACAACTGTGTGTTGTGGATTTTTTTACACACCCTCAGTGTGTGATGACTTCATAAACCTCTTGAGCTTCGCTCTCGAGGCTTATGGGTCATCACACAGATTGGGTGTGTAAAAAAAATTCCATAACACACACTTGTCTATCCACTATTCTCTATGTAATTTGCTCAGTTACTATGATGTGCTGGTTATGTGTAATATTTATGTATTTGCTGATACCACATTATTTGATTTAGACACTATGCCTGTAAGAAAATATGTTATGTAGTATGTGATTGTGGTTACCGACAGAATTAATGTACGAGGAATGGTTTACATCTGACACTCACTAAACATAGTTAAAGAGCACTGGGGTATATAATATGTTGCTGACAATGGTGACCTTGCATAATGTTTGTATTTACATGTCTCACATCCACTGGTTTATTGTTTGCTCTTTTTAATTGTTTTCAGAGTAATTTAATCACAGGGGCTAGGGAACACTTACTCTATAATCAGTTGCCTATTTAAGAGTGGTATGCAGCATTAATTTACTCCCTGATGATGCTTTAGGTGAAACTGGCTGGAGGCTTTGTGGCATTCCACTGATGGCTCTGTAAGGGTCCGATGCTCACAGATATTGGGTTTTTAGCTTAATGAATTTATTTGCCTATATATTCGCATTTGTTTTGGTACCTATTTTGTGATGGTGTGAGGTGCTAGATTGATATCCTTTTGTTTGTGCCTGTATCTTACTGCACATCCAGCAGAAGGCAACCTTGCATGTTTTGTCTACCCAGGAAACTGGCAGCAGAACTAACTAAACTCCTGGTAAGTTTATTCAACAACTCACTGGGGACAGGGTGGTTCCAAAGGACTGGAGGGTGGCAGAAGTGGTTCGACTCCATAAGGGTGGGACAAGAAAAAAACGGAACTACAAACTTGTCAGTCTTACCTCTATTGTAAGGGAACTGATGGGGTCACTGGTCAAAGAGGACATCACGAACTTCTTGAAGAGAAATTGGCTCCAGGAAAGGAAACACATGAAGTTGTGGCAGGGAGGTCCTGTCAGACTAACCTGATAGTTTCTTTGACTGGGTGACAAAGGTATTGGATAGGGGCCATGGTGTGGATTTGCTCTTCTTCAATTTCAGCAAGGCTTTTGACTCAGTGCGTCACAGATGCTTGCCAAAGAATATGAAGGATCTGGTTGTGGCTAAGGTCATAGTAAACTGAGTGGGTAGCTGGCTAAAGGGGAGGCAGCAGAAGATTGTGATCCATAGGGTCAAATCAGAAGAGAGGGAGGTCATGCCTAGGGTACTACGGAGATCTGTCCTTTGTCTGGCCCTCTTAAGTATGTTCATCAGCAACATTGGTGAGTGAATCTGGGCCAGGATGAGTCTCTTTGTGGATTACACTAAGCTCTGTGAGAGGGGAGAAAGTGATGAGGAAATCAGGAAAATGCATAGGGACTTACAAATGCTAGAAGTGTGGTCTAAGGTTTGGCAGTTGACATTCAATGCCATGAAGTGCAAGGTAATGCACCTAGGTGACTATTTATCTAATAGAAAACAAACAGGTGTTCTAGGTTCAGTTACTTCACCTTTGACAGACATATACTGTATATGGGTGTTCCCCAGGGATCAATTTTGGAGCCACTCTTGTTCAGTATTTTTTTGAATATTTTGCCATCTGTTATACAGAACAAAAATATGTTTATATGCATTATATGCAAATATGTTGTCTCATATCAGTCTGGAGGTGATCCTTTAGAACTAACCATTCATTTACAGGATGTTTTTTTCAATGTTCAACAATGGCTACAGGATAATGGTATGATGTCTAATGTTAGAAAAATGAAATCTTTATTTTTTGTTACGCAACACAAACTATCTCATTTAGGATTATTGCCTACTTTTTATGATCTATGTGGTGTTAGAACTGAACAAGTCACATAGTTTCAATATTTGGGTTTTATTTTGGAACAACGTCTAACTTGGCAGGGGCATATCTATTACGATGTTAAAACTGTGCATTTCAGATTAGGACAATGTACAGATTACGTAATTGTCTTTCTGCTTATTCAAAAAAGATACTAGATCAATCTTCACTGTTATCAGTTATTGACTATGGGCTTCCAATGTATTTGTCTGCTGTTAACACCAGTTTGTACCATGTAAAGACAAGGTACATTCTGTTTGCAGATTTGCTAGTTCTTCTCGTTCAACTCATCATTGTATTTTACATAACAATTTAGGTTGGTTTTCATTTGAGCAGTGAGTGAGTTATTTTAACTTAATGTTTTTAAGAAGGTTATTGTCAACACAAATATTTGTTTCATTCATGTCTTTTAATTTAGATAAATCATGTACTTATTGCACTAGATCAGCAAATGTTGGCAGAGTGAACCCTCCATTCTGTGTGTCTTCTTAAGGTCAAAGATCATTGATCTTTCATGTTGTAAAATCGTGGAATGATTTGCCCAATGATATTTTAGAATGTAATTCACTGTATACTTTTAAGAAATCACTGAGGCAGTGCTTAGTTACTTTTTCAACATGTTCTTGTCATTATTAATTTGTTTTGTTCATTCTATTGTAATGTATTCCTGTTTCTGTTCCGGTCACCCATGAACATAGGCAATTGAAGCCCTTGGGTTTTTTAACCTGGTGATCAAATATTAAACAAATAAAATAAAAAAGGTAATATGAATACCAGGACAGACTACTTGATGAGTGGGGCGAGACTTAACACTACGACTGAGGAACAGGACCTGGGAGTTATCATCAGTGACTCCCTCAAGCAATTGAGTCAGTGCAACAAGACATTCACCAAAGCAAATTGGATACTGGGTTGTAGTGGGAGGGGGTATTAATAGCATAAAGGAGGAGTTAATACTTTCCCAATATAGATTGTTAGTAAGTAAGCATACTGTATGAGCGCTCACTGTCAGTTCATACAGTGGCCAGTTGAGGAGGTGAATGGAGGGCTGTGCTGGTCACATATCAGGATTCCACACACATTTCTGGAAAAACTGGCAAGGGATGGTTAGATGGGTGGAGTGCTGGGTGTGTGCAGGTGTGTGTGGGGCCACTGGAATGCCTATGTTTGCCAGTCTGTTTGTCGACTGGCATTTGGGGGTGGTGGCAGGGGTATTAATGGACATGAGGAATATTATTGGGTCCATGAGCTGGGAGATTTGGAGTGGGGGGGCACTAGACATTAGGGATATGTATTGTCATATGGGATGGGAGCTCGGGAGTGGGGGGTGCCACTAGGAAGATTGGCAATGAACACAGATGGGTGATTAGGGATGGGGGTGCCACTGGACACCAGAGCCTGCATCCTCACTGGCCTGATGATGTTCAGGGGTGGGGGCTGCAATATAGCCCTTCCACCATTGGTGGGGTTGGGGTATGGGTTTAACACATGGTTAAGTCAAGGTTTTCAGAGATGGTAAACAGCACTGCTTTGGGTGTAGATTATTGTCATCACAAACCTTTGAAATAGACACTGTGCCCATTTGCAGGAGGGGAACCCCTCATTTGCATGAGTGCAATGTTATGTTAGCACCTGAGCACTAACAAGTTTAATGTGTGCTACATGGGCTTCAGAACATAGACCCCACCCAAAAACCATATGCAAACCTGGATAGTGTGGAACAAACCCATTAGTGCCGGCACTAACTTTTGAATATTGGGCCCCAGGTGTCTAGCTGGTGTGGGGGGGGGGCGGTGCAACTTGGAGCCACCTCTAAGTAATAGATTTTGAGGCTGCCACAATCATAATGTTGTATAAATATGTCTTCCCCCTCAGATTTGTATCTTGTGGCCTGAGGCCCCAGATCAAGTGTTTGATATGGCATGTGAGGGGTATACTCAAAATTTGACCACTGGTGTGTGCCACTGCACTCCAGAAGGGCATTAGCAGTGAGCAGCTCCAAAAAATACATCTGTGCATTCCTTTCATGGTGCAGTGGCTCCAGAATCTCTGAGAATTAGCCAGATTATAATGAGCTGTAATTGTGGGCATTCTGATATATCTAGTCATCACCTTCCAGTGAAGTTCCCTCCATGTACTGGAAGCTGATGTATTAGGCACCTCTGCCTAGCATTTACTCCACTCTGTCTTGTAAATGGGTACCTACCTCCTTTTCCCATTTTTTTTGACATACTGTAACTGCATTGCTGCCTTGCCACTGTTCTGAGAGGGCCTATCTTGTGGGCTAACTGCAACGTACAGGGGTCTTTCATAATAAAATCCCTAATTTGAAGAAAACAATAAACGTCCCTCTTGGGCAATACAATTCCTGTAACAGAGTAAACTACTGTACTTAACCATCCTTCCTGCTATATGGTGACCTAGGTGACCTTCGTAGGCAGGTTTTCTCTCATCTTTTGAAGGTGGAATCAATTTTTCCTGTGTTCAAACTCTGTCACCCGTCGTATGCTCATGAATGAACAAAGACCCTGATTCTCCTAACTGGGCAGCAGGGCTGCTCCACATGCAGTTCTCATAAGCAGATGCGTCATTCTCGACTGATCTAATATCTACTAGTGATACAGTAATCAAGTCTGTGACTGAGTAATCCTCACTATTTCCTAAAGCTACAGTATGCAACTTGAGGTTTCTTCCCTGTGGAGCTGTGTCAAAAGATGTTGGATTTGGAAGGCTTGGAAGTTAGCTGGTAAATCTGGTACCCCCAAGCCCCCCTTAATTTTTGGCAAGCAACAAAGTGGCCCACAGGATCCTAGGCTTATCCCTTCCCCAGATAAACTTTGACCTTGTTTATGGATTCTCTTCCACACCAGTTTGGGAAGTGCCACAGGCAGTGCAGAAAACAATCAAAAACCTAGGGAAAATGATGCTCCCTAGGGACTCTACCCTCCCTGAGATGCTCAAAGGGAGTTCCTGCCATCTATGAATGTCTTCATCCACAGCCTGGGGGGGGGGGGCGGAGTTTACCTCATACAATCTGTCTATATTTTTAGGGATCTGACTCCCCAAATACTGTACCTAAAGTGGGAGTGTACACATTTATATTGACATTCCTGCTGCCACTGCTGGGGGAGTTGCACACTTAACTGCAATACCTCTAATTTCTCCATATTGGCTTTGAATTCCAATACCCTATCATAATCTACTAAATTTAAGTCTGGTGTGGAAGATTAAGGACCAGGTCTTGCACAAAGAGGAGCATGTCATCAGCATAAAGAGATATCTGATAAAGAGATTTGGGCTGGCAGTATAGCCTAGAAGTTAGAGGAACGAGGTATGAACGAACTTGATACATCCAGCAGACCAGACCTGAGTTTGATTCTCACAACCTCCACTTGCATACTGTGTGACTCTGAGCAAGTCACTTAACCGCCCAGTGCCTCCAGGTCGCCCCTGAAAACAGGCTTTTGTGCTTAGTGGACCTTACCTGGTTACCAAAGACTAAAATTAAAAAAATTAAAATATCTGCAGCTCCACCCCACCCACCTGATACCCTGAATTTAAGAGGTGTCCTTTATTACCACTGTTAGATGTTCTATATGTAAGGCAAACAATTGAGGTGATACCTGGCGCCCCGCTCTATGTGAGAGGAATCAGACATTACCCCACTGACCCAAACAGGAGCCTTGGGCTGACCATATAGTGCCTGAATCTGTGAGATGAACGCATGCCCTATGTCAAAATCAGCTAACGTATGTTCTAGGTGTAACCCCTAGGTGGCGCTATCCCAAGGGCTACTACCCCTGTCTGTTTGACTACGGACAGGTTGAGGGGCCTAGGTCCTATGGCAGGTGCCTCCACCCATAAGTCAGCGTTTGTAGTGGTTAGACTAGCTTGGTCACAGCCCTCTGGAACACTAAGACCCCCTTTTATTCCCTCTAGTGGCTCACACAGTACACCGGAGTTACAGCCCCAATGCCCCATGTATACACACTGTTCACTCATATAGATACCACTTACACTCGAGACTGATTCTGCAGCACATCTCTGAGGACCCCCTGTAAAATAAGGTTAAACAACATACACAGCAAAACACAATACTGTTTCCATAAGTACCACACCACATACAGTATATAGTATAACAACAACAAATCTAATTTATTTAGGGGGCAGTAACATGGGAGGGGGAAATCAGGTTAATTGGTGGCATTACATCACAGTACTGTGCACACATACAGGGTCTGAAAGGTCACACTCTGGGTACCCAGGTTGGGGGAGGGCTAGCCAGGTCCATTGCCCGGGGTTGGCCGGCAGGTGCAGATGGATGGGGCCCTGTAGAAGAAAATATATGCACAACACCCAATTGTAATCCGGAGCCGGATGGCTCAGTCCATGAAGCAGGGAAACAACAAGAATTAGATGATACATTTGTGATTGAAAACAGACTGCAGGGGAATACCCTGATTTGTACTCACAATAACAAAACTGAGGACCAGATGGTAGATGCTCTTCTGGATTGCCAGAACAACAGGGCATGGAGACAAGGTCCTTGTGGCTGGACCCCACTACAGTTGATAGCAAACGTATTTAGTCCAAGCTAAGTTGGGGTTTGCTTCCAGCTTCAGCACACAGCATGGGGAATTGGAAATAGCAATTCCCCACAAGCACTACGCACATTCATATGTAAAAGGAAAGTACTATACCAGGCAGGCTGCTCCTCGATCGCACTTACAGCAAAATACCCCAGAGCACACACAGCAGCTTCAGTTCCTGACAGACCAAGCACGATTCAGCAATTTCTCCAGTCTTCTACAGGGTGAGCCTGGTTTCCACTCTTCAGACTTCATTCTTTCTGCTCACAATTGGATTCAGTCCGAACTGGCTCTTGCAATGGCTGCAGGCCGAACCTCAGGGCCTCACACATGCTTCCCACTTGAAACTATACACCGCAGAAGCACAGAGCTCCTTCTCTCTTCACTGTCACAACTGATCTGAGCTTTCCAGTCACCGAGCAGGGCATTTCCTTTAGCTCCACACCATTCTGTTGCTTGGTTTGGCTGTCACTCACAATAATACTGGTGGAAAAAGGCGCCAACATCAAAACTACATTTCCCAGTGTCACTGCCCATACAATCCCCTTGTGGCTGGCTCCAAATTAAGAGTCCAAGTTCTGATTCATCCACAGGCTCCATTTTAGGGCTCCCTTAACCCAACTGGCCCTGCACAGCAGTTCAGGACCAAAATGAATGAGCTACATTGAAACAGTTCGTGCTAAAATAAAGACAGGTTAAACAAACTACATTTTCTCAGTCACTCTAAATGATTTCCGGCAAACAGTTATATCTTTCAACAAGGCTCCCTCTGCACATGTAGCGACGGCAGAAACAGAGTGAATTGGCAGTAGTTCGGGTGGGATTCGAGCATTAAATACACAGTCCCCCCATACAAACTAATTAAGTCTACAAGCAGACAGCTCTTAAAGAGGCAGTACGTGGAGGCTCAAATAGCACTTACTTGGAACCACATTTAAACAGCTCAGACACCGAACACCGCCCAGACTTGGAGCATTTGGGCAAGCTCCTGGAAGACTTTTGGGAACCCCCATTTGCAGGGGGGTTACATAGGGATGGCCATTCCAAGACACTGAACGCTTTTTTGGCATCGATCGCTAAAAATCATACTAGGCATGTCTCTTCCCCCCTTCATGGCTATTATCACATTTAGCAATCTATGGATGTTATCATGCAGCTGTCTACAGAGGACAGTGCACAATGGACTCTACCACCTGTTGTAACCTATTGGCTTAAACTTTAGTGAAGATTTTAGAATCCTTGTTAAGGAGAGCGATAGGCCTGCATGAACTACTAGTTAAGGGGTCTTTACCCTGCTTAAGAAGAATGGAAATAGTGGCATTCCTTTCAGGATGTCTGTGCACCTCCCTTCTCCTGAATAGCATGAAATGTCTGCAGTAAAGAAAGTAGGGGTGAGGTAGCTGCAAACATTTTTAAAAATTCCATCCCGACTCCATCAGGGCCCAAGGATTTATCATTAAGCAGGTCTTTGATCACTTGGGAAATTTCTTCCCTGGTGATGGGAGCTACCAAGGCTTCCTTTTGCTCCTGAGTAACCTTTGGGAGTTAGGCTCTTGCTAAAAAATTCCTCATCACTTCCTCTCCCCTACTATGTGCTCTTTACTGTAAAACTACTCATAAATCCCTAATCGCTTCATCTCCCCCACTGTGTTTTTACTGTAAAGTTGGTCATAGAATTTCTAGAATTTGGCTGCTTTATCCCTTGCCCCCATGCAAATGTCCCTGGGGTTAGTGCTGTTGCACAATTTAGCAGAATGATCTGCTGCCCTCTTTTTCAATCTGAAGGCTAGCAGGTGACTCGCCCCTCTCCATGCTCATAGTAGTTCTGGTTAAGAAATCAAAGTTGTGCCTCAACCCTTGCTAGTTCTATTTTATTATGTTCCTCCCTTATAGTTTACAGTTATGGTAGGAGAACAAGGTCTCCCGTGGCTTTATGCTCCACCTCAAGACATGTCAATTTGTCCTGTAGGGCAGTCTGTTTTTTCCACCTTTGTTTCTTTTTGTGAGAGGCATACTCTATAATATGCCTCTTCAACACCATCTTCAGACCATCCCAATTATACTTGGGAGCCAAGTCTTATTAAATCTAATGTAGGTGTGACTGTTCTCTGATATTTTTTTTTACAAGTATTTCATCATTAGATAGGCTTGAATTATACCTCCAGACTAGAACCAAGCAATCTATACCAAATTGAAAGGTGATGCTGACAGAAGCATAATCAGAAAGAGTAATGGACAGAATTTCTGCTGCTTACACCAGTGGCAATTTATCTTTCTGAATAGAGAACATGTCTATCCTGGAATAACTATGGTTGGGGGGGGGGATGACAAAAAGAAGAATTCCTACTTTGTGGGTTAATTCCCTAGAGGGATCCACTAGGCCCAATTCAACTCGGTGGCCTTTTAATGTTTTCCTAGCCACCTTATCCCCTTCTTTTGCCCCTGCAGACCTGTCCAAGTTGACATTCTCAGCTGTATTCCAGTCTCACCCTAGTATAATGGTTATGAGGGGGAGGGATGCTACCTGCCTGAATATCAATACTGGTTTAAATGTGAGAAAGACAACAGTTATGGTATTTGGGTCTGCTCCATGGCTAAAGAGCTATGCCAGCTCTGCATCTGTGCTCATGGCTACCACAGATGGATCCCCACTGGAAGTGGTTAGCGAATACAAAATATTTGGGTTTCTGGGTTGACTCAGTCCTCAGTGGGAACACCATCAGTAACAAACACATCAACAACCTGGGATTGAAGATTGGCTTCTTGTTCAGAAACAAATCCTTGCTGCTCCAAGACTGCAGAGAGAAAATAATCTAATCTAGGATACTCCCTCTTTTTACTACATGGATATCTTGCTCCATGGTGCCTCCAAGTCCAGACTGGCTAAATTTGATGTTCTTTACAACAGGCTAGCCAGACTGATACTCAGCTGCCCTTAAAACACTTACCATTGTAAGCTCTGCAGTGTGTTAAACTGGCTATCCCTGGGTGACAGGAAGGAATTGCACTTTATCCTGTTTTTCCTGAAGTGTGTCATATGCATTGTCCACTCTTATCTGTATACAAGGGTTACCTGCAAGTCCTGTCCTATTTCTTTGCACTCCACTGGATCAGTCTCGCTGATGATTCTGCACATAAATATGACTCAAGTGTCCCCCATCTTCAGTCACAGATGCTTGACTGTGTGGAACTCCCTGCCAGAATCCCTATCCCTGGCAAACTCCGCTTCACCCTCCAGTGCAAAAGTCACGATATGATTCATTTCGGTCTTTTCTTTGCATAAACCTTGATGCCAACATTACAGAGGTGTAACGCAGATAGCAACAATGGTGAGCTTCTATCCCTAGACCCAGTGCACTGGGCTGTACCTTGTACTTGAAAATTTGTTATGCTTGTGTAAGCCCCCTCTCTAGGAGAGAGGCTTACGTTTACCATTAGGGGCCCCACTCTTGTGCCTTCCCCCCCAGATTGTGGGTTTGATAGGTGTTTTTGGGAAGGTACCATTCTGGGCTATACCTTGAGATTGCCACTAGGGGCAGGCTTCTTAGTCCTTAAAAGGAGGGAGCGCGGGTAGCTCGGGGGGAGATAGGAGGCTGGTTGGGAGATGGTAGGACAGGCAGGCAGGAAGGCATTCATTAGTCCAGGTTGGGTCCAGATTCTGAGGGGGACTCCACCTCATAAGTGCAGGATAGAGCTGTGTGTAAGGCAACATGGTGCCAGTAATGGGAGGTGTGTGGGGAGGGCATCAGTTAGCTTGCCAGTATTATGTGGGGGGGGAAGATGGGGCTCCAGGGAGAAAGGGGTGATGAGAGCACCCTAGGAGGAGGTTTGGTAGGGTCCCAGGTCCATGGGAAGTAGGCCTGGACTGCTAGGGCTGGAAGGTTTGTTGCAGGATTCCTTCAGGGGAGGGGAGGTGGCAGCTCACCTCCTGGGTCCTGGTGTGGCAGGGTGATCCAGACTTGGTTAAGAGGATGCCGGAGATTTCTCATCTGCTATAGGGGTCTGTTTGAAGGGGCAGGCTCTGGGGTGCTGATCACAAGCTGTTTGGGTGGGCCACAGGTCAGTAGAAAGGCCTTGGGAAGTCCTCCAGACCCAGTAGCTAAAGCAAGCACAGGATAAATGGCTGATGGGGACACAGACCAGAAGTATTTTGAGACCTCCCCGTTTGATGCAGAAAGGAGACTGGGTGTGACTGTGGCCACATTTGAAGGAGATTACAGCATTTTTTTAAGGATTTTAAGGGACTGGTCAGGGAAGGAAAATTTCTGTGTCCCCGTGGCATGGGACCAGGTGGGAGAAGCATCTCATTTCTCCAACAGGTGACTGGCTGATCAGGGTAAAGGAAAAAGAACAAGTATAAGTCAGAGACCAACTTACCAGTGCCAGTGGGTAGGCTTGGCTCAAAGGTCCTGTGAAGGTTCTGGTGAGGTTTTGGGTATACTGTAGCATACGAGATTTCATCAGCTGCCTGGAGTGAAATACTGCCTAGGTCATCTTGTTTCCCAGTTTAAGCTTCCCTCATTTGTGAATAGTCTGTGCTCCATGGAGCCAGATGGCACATAAGGTTTTAAGCAAGTAATGGGAACCCCTGGGTCCTTGCAAAAATCATGGGGACCTCAGATGCAATAAATTCGTTTGTTGCTTATTCCTGAGTGTGCGAGAGTGTTTTTAAAGTTTTACTAAACAGATGAATTGCAGATAATTTAATGAATTACTAACCAGACTTCTTTGTGGGGAGTTTAAAGTTCCCAGCCTGCTTGATGTTTGTGCTTTCCGGGCTGGGATGCTGGTGGGGGACTATGAGAGAAGAAAGAAAAAAGAAGTGGTCTCCTGTTCCAGTCAGTAGCATCCAGAGGAGTGGCAAGGGGTAGTGGTTTCCATTTCATTGCAGTAGGACCCAGGCCATGGTAAGACAACACAGTTTTATTCTCCATGGTTGTTAATGTTCTGATTTGGGTTCCTTTGGAGTAGGCTCCCCTTCCTTCTTGAAACATCGGGAGTCCCTAGACAAATGAGGAGGTGAGCAGGCTACACTTATGTAAACATACATACAGATAAGCTGTACAGTGTATCTAGCACTAGTTCTGTCTATAAACTGTTCTCATCATCATTTAGCATTTAGGAGGCAGTATAGTACAGTGGTTTAGGGCTCTGAGCTGTAAACCTGGAGACCTGGGTTTGAATCCCATAGCACCCACCTGCATACTGTGTGACCTTGAGCAAGTCACTTAACTTCCTTGTGCTCAGTTCTAATAGAGATATTTATTAATTATATCTATCTATGCTGGTATTTTATTGCTTTTATACTGACTTGCATTATTGTACCGATAGTGTGCTTTTACTGTATGGCTCCCAGAGCTTCCGGGATTGGGCGCCAGAAAAATAAAATTTGCTTTGCCTTGCCTCCCAGATCACACCTGGAAACAAGCTTCAGCTTAGTGTGCCTTTCCTGGTTAAACAATTTCCCCTTCAGAAGTTTTGTCCTAACAGGACACCACTGTAAGCAAGCATTGCTCAGTGTTTTTTTTTATCCTGAATAAAACTAAACCAAACTGAAACTGAACATGTTGGTCATGAAAGAGTCCCTATTTGCTGTTCCTTTGTTCATGCTGCTTTTCTGCCACCCAATATAAAAAATTTTTCTGCTGCCATTATCTTAAGACTCCTCTTTGTCAGACCACCCTGCCTGCTAACCACTGAATCCCATCAGTCACTTTCTCAGCTGTCAAGGCTAGTGGAGATCTCTGAAGGGGAGCTTGGGTGTGCCATTGTTCATTCTGATGGCAGTGTGGGGGGGGGGTCTGTTTTTCCAGTTGTTCCTCATATCTCTCACCATCCTGTCTGGTGACATGATTTGCCTTTGATGGCCTTGCATGCACACAGTGAGCTTCTGTGGAGGTGCAAACTCCCCAGCCTACCACAGGGGTTGCTCTGGTGGTGGAACTCTGCACTGCCCCGTCCAGCTGGGAGCACTGCTGCGCAGCAGTGGCACCTCAACTCCCTGGCTGCTCAATACAGCAGCCATGTCCACTCACAGTCCTGGATCTCCAGCATTACAGAGAGCAATATGCTACTCAGCTGGCCACTGGGCTGCTCTCGAAAATCCATTTCTATTTACAGTACTTGTGACTTCCAGAAGCTGGTGGCATTAGTGGAGTAGAAACCTACAATGAAACTTTCCATGTTGGGCTTCTACTTAACTGATATCACCAGGTTCTAGAACTCATAAATAATTAGAAAATATATTTCACGTGGGACAATTAAAGTTTAACATGTGAGCCTAAATGAGAAAAAGATAGTACTGTTTCAAAAGAAACACATTTGTGTCCCGGGCAGATATTAAATGACTTTAAACAGTCCTAAATTTCTAACTATATCAAAAAAAATGTAAAACAGGGCTTATTTCCCGTTTAAGAAGTTATATACAATTATCTGACTCATAATCTTCATATCTCTCTCTGCAGATGCAACACTAATGCGGTCATCTTGCAGACTACTGTCAGTCTCCTATGGCACTTAATTCCACAGGCTCAGCAGTTCCCCTGAAATGAACCGGTCTCAGGGTGAACAGGTGGGATGGGAGGCATTTACTGCCCCTTACCAGCTGTACAGCTTATGCCCATATCAGATGAGCTTGATCTTTGATTAACCACCAGGGTTCCAAAATTAATCATCCAAATGAACTTTTAGCTGTTTTCCTTACTTCATTACTTTATCACTTTTCAAGTAATTTACTACACAGTTTTATTCATTAATTTGAAACCTATGCTGGTGAAGCTTTGTTCATGCTGGTAGTCATCATGTAAGGGCTGTGTTCCCAGTAGGAGCATATTCTGGGAAGAGCTGATATCTTGGCTGTACTGTAGGTAATACTTTTTAAATAATGACATTGATTATGCTTGTCTACAGTCTTTTCAAGTCCAGATGTTAACAGTTTTTGCAGCCACATCATTAGAGTCTGCAGAACTATCTCTGTACTACAAAGCTTTAGCTAGATTTTTAGATGATAATGAGTTTACATGGGCCATGCAGTATATACTGTTTTAAGATAATTATATAAGTATGGCTTTGGTAAAACATTTAGGGACAGTATTGCTGACTACTTGCCTAATTGGAAACAGATAGTAATATACTATATATCTTCAGAGATCTGCATTCTTATACGTAATAAGGGGAAAGGGCCACAAAGTGGCCCCTAGCTTAACAGAGATAGAAGATAAGTGCTTCTAAACATAACAAGCATTTGTCAATGCCGAATGTTGATTGCTTTGCTCCGTTGAGATTGCTCACTCGCCCTCTGTCAGTCGCTCATTCTGTTTCTGTTGATGCTGCAGGCTGCACTTTTGTACAGGGCTCCAGTCTGCATTGGCAACTTTGTCTGCCCACAAAGAAATCTGCAGCTGTCCCAAAAGAGCTCCGTTGAGGTCGCTCAGTCTCTCTCTCTCTCTCTCTCTCATGCACTCATTCTGTTTCTACTGGTGCTGCAGGCTGCCCTTTTGTACTGGGCTACTGCCTCTGTTGGTGTCTTTGTCTGCCCACAAAGAAACCTGCAGCAGTCCTGACAGAGCTCTGTTGAGCTCACTCACTCCCCCACTCTCACTCACTCGTTCCGTTTCTCCCGGCACTGCAGGCTGCCATTTTGTACTGGGCTCCTGCCTGCATCAGTGCCTTTTTCTGCCTACAAAGAAATCTGCAGCAGTCATGATAGAGCTCAGTTGAGCTCGCTCACTTCCCCTCTCTCAGTCACTCGTACTGTTTCTCCCACCGCTGCAGGCTGCCCTTTTGTACTGGGCCCCTAACATCACTGACACCTTTTTCTGCCCACAAAGAAATCTGCAGCAGTCCCGACAGAGCTCCGTTGAGTCCGCTCGCACCACCTCCCTCACTCGCTCTCTCGTTCTGTTTCTCCCACTGCTGCAGGCTGCCCTCTTCTACTGGGCACCTGCATTGGGGCCTTTTTCTGCCCACAAAGAAATCCACAACAGTCCTGGCAGAGCTCACTTGAGCTCGGTCACTCCCCCCTCTCACTTGCTCAATCTTAATCTGTCCCAAACACCGATTTCCCACAGTGACTGTGCTATTTTGCAGCAGGAGTGCAAAAACATATTATGGCCAGGATGTGAAAAATGACAGCTGTACTGTTCATAAGGAGGTGTGAAAAATGCCAGTGTTGAAAATTTGGCATGAAAATATTACAAATTTGCTAAGTTACAAGGGTGCATAGAAACAGTTCAACGTACGCTTGTAACACCGTCATTTTATGGAGTTTCACCACCACATGTTCAACATAGGGATTTTAGGACCTATGCTCATGAACAGTGTCACTGTCATTTTCTTAATCTGTCCTGAACACTGATTTCCCACAGCGACTGCACTAGTCTGCGCTGGAAGTGCAAAAACACATTTTGGACAGGATGTGAAAATTGACAGCTTACTATTCACAAGGAGGTGTGAAAAAATGCCAGTGTTGAAAATCTGGCATGACAATATTGCAAATTCGTGAAGTTATGAGAGTGCGTAGCAACTGCACAATGCACGTTCGTAAAAGTCTTTTTTTTGATTTTTTCCACCAAATTTGCAACATAGACTTTTTGAGAACCCACCTGATGAACACTGGCACTGTCGTTTCATTAATCGGTCCCAAATGGTGATTCCACGCCGTGACTGCAAAATCACCTTTTGGGGCCGAATAACGCCATGTCAGTGGCAGAATTCACGTGGAAGGGTCCCAAAACTCCCATGTTGAACACCTGGTGCCAACATTCCAAAAAATGCCTGAGACATGCACCAAAGTTGAAAAAACCCTATTTATGCCATTATACAGCTTACCGGCATTTCCTCAGTTCGCAGTCGGCTTTGAAGAGTGCAGACGTGTTCCCGGTCCACAGAAAATCATTGAGCCGGACTCCGCAGGTAAGTATGAGGTGAGGGGGATGTGGGGAGGCAGGGTGCACAGAGGGTGGTTGTGGGTTGTGGGAGGGGAGCAGGGAGACCGCGAGGGACCATTTTCTTTTTTGAAAGGTACAAACACCCCCCCCAAAAAAAACCCATCATGGGACTTTTTTACAGGGTCATTTGGCATGCTGAGGTGGGCTCCCTCGCCAACAGAGTGTTTGTTTTGGGGTTAAATGACGGGGATTGGCATCCCCGCCGGCACTACACCCGGAGCAGTGGTCAGCAGTTGAATAGTCAGCCTGCAATTCAATGCAGTTGCAATCAGTTGCAATTGCATTGGATTGCAGTCATAAAATAGTAGAGCTGAAATCCACTGCAGTTGACGATTCCGTGACCCATCCAGGTTTGTTTCTGTGGTGCACTGCAGTGTGTTTTCCCTCTTTTTTCCTGGGGGGAGGAAGGGGGCCGGGGGGCCACGAATCTCTAACAGTCCTCAACCGAGCCTTACAGCCCAAAATGCACTCCTGGCTCCTGGACATGAAGCGTCCACCAATTAGGAGAGATAGAAGAAGGATCCAGGAGCTTGAGAGTGTCTGTGGCTGGCTGCACGAGGTGGTGGGGAGAGCATGCCTAGGTATGAGAGGAGACTGCCAGGAGAGGAGACATCTGTGTTGGTGTGTTGGCAACAGAGTGAGCAGCATTTTTCTGCATGGATGAAGTTTGGCCTTTAATTTAAAATAAGTTAACTGTGTCCACTGTCCTGATGTGTCCAGTGGCCAAAGAGAGACTAGTGTGAGGCTGTGCAGGTCCCAGTCAGTCCTCCAATAAAGCCAGGCAGCAATCGTGTGAAGGCAGCAAGTCAGTGGTCTGGTCATGGTTGGGATTAGCACATGACCCCATCAGCCAGGCCCGTCGGGCGACTCTCACTCAGTCTTGGTCAGGTCTTCAGAGTCGGCGAAGAGGAGTGGTAGGTGCGCTAGTTCTACTGCGTGGAGTTCCGGAGTGGGGACATGAGTCTGGGTTGGGGACCGACTGTGTGGGTTGGGAGGAGGATGCACACAACTCCAAAAAGACACCTTCACCACCACCAAGTAGAACAGCAGTGGCAGCCTGAGCCATGCAGCCACTCGACAACAACGACCGAATCCTCACCCGACACCTGACTGAATGGGCAATAGGCTAAATGAGCAAGGTACTGTATGGGACGTGTATGTAAGGCCCGCCAGAGCTGGACAATGGACAGTAGGAAGGACGAGGATGGTGTATCACAGACTACTCAGTCTGTCTGTGTGTCTGCTGCATGCTGGGCTGACTTGTCTGGCTGGTTGAGAGCTTGGGGGCTGTGGGGCCTAGGGGGCTGAACTTGAAAAGCCAGGGTGATTGATCATCATCATCGATCTACTGCTGGTGGCCCGACTTGGCTCTCTCTGACTGTGGTGGCATTGTGAGTAAATCGGATGCCCCATGAGATCATGGAGCAGGCCAGGTGCAGGTGGCTGGTTCGTGAGTTCCAAGAGTCCGAAGCACAGAGCATGGTTGGTCAGGACCAATAGACAAAATGGTTTGTTGTTTGCTGTGGTAGGAACTGGATAGACTAAATGTTAAAGTCCTCATGGTAAGATAAATAAAATTTTAAAAACACATAAGTGTACATACTGAAAGGCAAAACAAGTTCAGAAACTGTGTCAGAAAATGTTTTTTTAATATGCACGAGCATTTTTTAGATTTAAATTTAAACTATGGATACATCTCAGTTCTCGTATACCATACAGGAGGTATTTCTTGGGGTCCTTCCTTAAACTTTGTCTCACAGATTCTATGACTACTAGTAAACTAACATATATTGATGGTTAGCTCTGTTTGCAAAAGGGTACCTTCTAGCTTCTGTGGGATGTTTAAGAGGCCCTGCCTATACTGTATTTTAGGCCCACAGTTCTTTTTCTAAGTAACTAGTACTACTGCTGCTTATTTTTCTATACCATATACTGTTTTACTGCCCTGCTTCAACTTGTTACTTTCAGGGACTTAGTATATTCTGTTGTTGTTTTGACTGGTTATTGAGCTTTAGTGGGCCCCTACTGTGTGCAGATTTGTTTCACTGCACTTTGTATTTGCATTTTAAAGAGCAGTCAGCTTTTTAGCTGCTGCTGCCTAGTTGCTGCTCCCTCCGATATATGCAATACCTCACCTGCCCCAGAGCTGAGGGACATAAATAATTCCTTTTGTTTCTGCCCATTTATGGAGTTATAATGCTGCTAAATCCAAAATGCTAAAAACAGAGCTGCTTCCTGACCTTATCCCACCAACACGCACCCGCATAGACACGTGCAGCCCCATTTTGTTATGCCAGAAGGCGAAGGCTGTGTGTGCGTGCACCCCATTGATTTCAAGGGGGGGACTTTTCCATACATTTTATTAACTTTTATAGTCGAAATTTTAAATAAAAAAAGATACGAAGTTAAAAAAGTATGACAAACTACTACACAATAAAATTCAATGATGGTGAAAGTTAAAAAACTTGGTTGGATTTTCTTCAGTTAGTTGAAGTCAGAAATTTTAAACTAGTTGAAAAAATCAGTCATAATGTGTGGTAAGTCAGTCATAATTGGTTTTTCAACTGACCCCAGGGTCTAGTTGGCACAAAAGGAGGGTTGGAAGAGCTGAGGGGGATTGGACACCCCCTTGGCACAACTGTAGTGCGTGTTTGGTGGGGAATTATGCTGATGGGGAGTGGGCTCCCCTGTCGGCAAATGACACTGGAGGTGAGGGACATAATGCCAATGGGGAATGGGCTCCCCCGTCAGCAACATCAACGTTAGGGCACTGAAGCCGAAGGGGATTGAGGCCCCCATCAGCAAACAAACACGTTAGGAGGGGCAATGCTGCCGAGGGGGATTGGGCACCATTATCAGGTCCACGTGAAGTACTGCATGCAGTTCTGGTCTACTTAGTACAGAAAGGATGCTAAAGCAGTTGAGATGGAGCAGCCCAGGGCCACCTAGATCATCAGTGGAATGGAAGAAAAAAGCTACAGTATAAGGAAAGGCTGGAGGCCCTTAACATTTTTATTGTAGTGAAAAGGAGGCTGACAGTGGACATGGTCTCGGTTTATTGCATACTCAAGGGTAGGAGACAGCACTAAACTGTCAAAAAATGTTTGATCTAGTGTCCTGCAGCAGGCCACAGGCACATTCCTTGAAGCTTAGGTCTGGTAAAGTCAGGGTAACAGTAGGAAGCACTTTCCCCCCTAGAATGTGGTGAACCTGTGGAATAGAATACCTTTGGATACAGTAGATATGAAGACAATGCAGGCTTTTAAGGACGTCTGGACAAATTTATGCTTACCTAGGGAATCACCAGGTACCCTGGGTTGTACAGTAGGCATGTAATCCTTATAAACTGGTGCGTGTTTGCAGTTAATGCTTATTTCATCCCTGCTTGTGAAGCAGGGGTGGTGTGTATATGTGTGTGTGTGTGTGTGTGTGTGTGTGTGTGTGTGTCCGATATAGAAACATAGAAAGGTATCATCAGAAAAAGACTCATAGTCCACAGAGTTTGCCCATTTTCCTACATGAGCTGCACCAGTATACACTTTGCTGCGCCTTGGCTGAATACCCATTGGTAGTTTATGTTCTTTCCCCTGCTCTTCACCCTCTTTGCTGCCATAGTTTTCACCAACCCCTCATAGCTGCCGCATGCTCTGTTGCTGTCTGTCATCATCTTGGCATTTACCACCTCCCTTGGCAAACCATTCTATCTCCCCACCATCTTTCTGTGAAGAAGTACTTTTTTACATCCTTCCTTAATCTACCCCCCATGACCAGTTTCTACTCATGTCTCATAGCTGCTGATCACATGCTGTGCTTAAGCAAGTCATGACACTACCCTGCTTGTCCCTGTCAGATACTTGAACGTTTCTATCATGTCCACCCTTTTTTTTTGGCCTCCAGTGAGTACATGTTCAGGCTGGCTACATGTACTTCATATGATTTTCCTTGCTGACTCTGTATCATCATTGTAACCTGCCTCTGGACAGCTTCCATGTTGTCTTTATCCTTTTTCAGGTGCAATCTCCAGAACTGGACACAGTACTCCAGGTGTGGCCTCATGAGTGACCCATTGAGGGGCATCACTACCACTTTTCTCCTACTAGAGAATCCTCTTCTTATGTATCTGAGCATCCTGTTGCCTTCTGAGTGCTCTGGTGCACTAGGTCATTGACTTGAGCCAATCAATAATGAAGATCTACAAATCCCTTTCCTTAGTGGTCAGATTGAATTTTTCATACCATAGCCAATAATCCATCTTTGGGTTGCCCTTGTCTATATGCATAATGTTGCACTTCTTCACATTAATCTTCAGTTGTCATACATTCAACTACCCACCAACTTGTCTTGGTCCCTCTTCATGTCCTTGATCCCCTCCTTAGAGTCTGACCTGTCAAAAAGTTTAGTTTTATCTGCAAAGCAACACTTTTTCTACTTGATCGCTTCCCATACATTGCAGATAAACACATTAAACAGTACTGGTCCCAGCACTGATCCTCATGATGCCCCACATGTGACCTCTCTAACCTCTGAATGTTCCCCATACATAATCGCTGTCTGAGTCCTTTCTCCTAGCCAATTTAGTTTCCACTGGTCAGCTTTTCCCCAACCCCTAGATCCCCCAGCTTCTTGATAAGTCATCTATGTTGTACTGAGTTGAAGGTCCTACTGAAATCTTTACATGATGGACCTAGAGTCCTTCCTGACCTTAAGTTATGAAGTTACTACAGCATATTAATACTGTGTGATACACATGCATAATCTTTCTACACCTTTGGAAATTTGCAAATGTGCACAACCGGGTTTGATACTGGGGCCAGTGCTAGTCACCTTATACATAAATAATCTTTACACGGGTATTCATTGTTGTTCCCATCATCTGTATGTTGAAAATACTGTCATTTATGTGAGTGATGAAAACTTGGCCATATCATAAACTTTAATCAAAAGTTGATTTTTTTAACCTTTAAAATAAAAACTCTATGTAGACATTGATTGAAATACATAGAGGGAGATTTAACTGGTCATATAAGGCTATTTACATATATAGTACCAGAATTAAAGAAACACAGTTTAGATCGCTTAATAAGCTGTTCTGCCTTCCCAGTATCATACATGTATATCTAAAGGAAATCTCCCCAATATGTGGCAGATGTCAGAGTTCGGCACTTTTATTCACTGCTTCTGGGCCTGTCGCAAACTGTCACCCTAAAAGAGTACTACAGTCAAAATATGCAAAAACATATATAAAGTATAAATACAGTATACATATATAAACCTATTTCAAGGAGAAAATAAAAAAACTAAAATGATATGGTAAGACTAAAGAATAGTGAGAGATGGGAAGAGAGGGATTAGGAAATGGCAAGTATCCTAAATAAGTATTTCTGTTTAGTATTACGGTAGAGAAAAAGGGTCCATTACCAGGTTGCAATTGCAAGTAAAAAAGGAGAGAGGTCTGGGTGTTCAGTGAGGGAAAATCACAACAGAAAAAATAATTATTGGGTCTTTCATGGGTCCTGACACCACACATACAAGAACACTAATGGAACAGAGACTGATAGTAGCTGCAGCACTGGTAGACCTCTTTAATTGTTAATTTGAGACAGAAGTAGATCCAGTGGACTGGAGAAGAGCAAATGTGATACCTCTATATTCTGTAAGAATGGGAGTAAGGAATAAGGATGAGCCAGGAAACTACAGGCTGGTTAGCATGACATCTATAATATGTAAGAAGATGGAGTCAATTATAAGAGAAAGATTAGTAGACTTTTTAGAGTCAGATGGACCATAGGATGAGAAACAGCATAGTTTTAAGAGGGGAAGGTCATGTCAAACAAACCTAACAGACTTGTTAATCTGGTCACAAAATCATTTGATAGAGGTCAGGCAGTAGATGCTCTGTACTTGGAGTTTAGAAAGCCTTTGACTCAGTACCTCATGAGAGATTTAAAAATAAAATGACTTGGGATTCGGGAAAGATATTATTGATGCAGGTGGATTAGAAATTGGTTATACAGAAGGACTCAAGGAGTTTGCCTTAACTGATTAATCTCAGACATGAGGGATGTTGCTTATGGGTTCCCCAGGGATCAAGTTTGGGCCCAGTTCCTTTTAATACTTTTATATGTGATCTGCAGTAGGTAAGGGAATACATTAACATGCACTAACTGTATTGTGTTTCTGTATCTATTACATGTGACGTGGAACCTTTGTGAAGGAGTCTGTAACATTTACTATATTGTGTATCTGCACTAACTGTATTGTATATCTGCATCTATTATACGTGATGTGGAACCTTTGTAAAGGGGTCTATGACTCAAAGGTATTTCTGATCTCTGAAATAAATAAACAAAATAAACATTTAAAGATGAACCTCTTTGCAGATTGTACCAAGATCTGTGACATAATGGATAATGATGAGGATATAAAATTAATTAAGGAAGACTGAGAAAAACTTAAGAAGTGGTCTAGGGTTTGCCAACTGAAATTCAAAATAAAAAATGTAAGGTTATGCATATTGGAACAAAAAATCCAAGGGTAACCTACATGATAGATGGTGCAAAATAGATGAACCATATGTGAAAAGAGACTTAGTAATGCTAATAAATGAGAGCTTAAAGCCATCTTCACAATGTTATAAGGCAGTGGGGAAGACAAACAAAATGCTGGGTTGTATAGGTAGGGGAATAAGTAGTAGAAGAAATGAGGTAATATTTCCCTTACACAAATTTCTGGTCAGGCTACACTTGGAATGCTGTATACAGTTCTGGAATCCACACTTAGGAAGAGGACTGTGGCAGTGCAGAGGGGGGCAAGTCATAGGAGGAAAGAGTAGTATACCTGAATCTGTACATGTTGGGCAATAGAAGGGAGAGGGGAGACATTTAAGTTTTTTAATTGAATAAACAAAGTAAAATATAAGGGGTTATTTAAAATTAAAGCAGGCACTAGCACAATGGGAAACTATGAAGTTGGTAAGAGGAATGTTCAAAGAAAGATGTCAGGAAGTACTATTTCACTAAGAGTGGGGTGGGAAGTTAGAACAGGCATCCGAAGGAAATGGTGTGTTCTAATACTGTAATTTAAGCACAGATGGCACAGCCATATGGGTTTGTGAAAATGAATTGGGGGTTAAACATTTTAAATGAGTGAATGTCCCATGGGGTACAATTCACAAATTAGATAGAAGCTGGCAGACTCAATGGGTCATGAGGTTTTTATCTGCTGTAAACCACTATGTTACTAATATATTTCAAAGAACTGAAGCCGTTGCTTCTATTGATTCTCTTGTTTATTGCAGCAGTTTCAATTTGAGGGGGTCTTCTATTAGGAATTCTTGGGTAGACCGTAAGGTCCATCCCATAATCTGTTCTCAGCTGACTACCAGCACTCCAACCGATTACTGTCACTACATCAGATTACTGTGACTCCAGCTGATTACTGTCATTCATTGATTGATTCCCTTTAAAAATGTTGTTTCTGTTACTGTTAGTTCCTACTTGTCACCCATGTTAGATACTGGTACGCTGCTGTTACACTGCTCGGACAATGTCTAAACAGAAGTATTATGATGTCAGTTTCAGGATCTCAGTTGTCACATGAACCAAAGTCAAAGGTAATCACCCTGTTATACAGTCACTCCACGTCCTGTTAAACAGTCACTCCACCTCAACGAAAAGCTGGTGAAACAGTGGTGAAAAATTAAGAAAAGGTCCAGGCACACATTTCTGGAGCTGCCACCCCTCAGTGGAATAAAAAAAGGGGACATGCCTCATTGGGGCTGGCAGAAAAGCCTCTTACCCAGTTGAAGAGGCTAACCTCATATCCTGGATTGCTAGGCAGCATGAGCAACATTTACAAGGGACTCGTAAATCAATATCTCTGAAGGTGATGCCACTATTTCATAGCCTTGTGTTTCAAGCAATCCGTGGTTGGGTGGATCAATTTTTATCTATATGGGAGTTTACAAAACAGCAGCATACAACCATGGGACAAAGACTGCCAAAGGATTTTATCCCTAAAGTGATGGAATTCAAAGTGACAGAATTTTTTTGTGCTAAACAGCTTATGAACAATAAGATCAAGCTATTAGCAATAGGGAATACGGACAAAACCCCAGTGTGGGCAGACATGCCTTGTGAAAAGACCGTTGATGTGATCAGGGCTACATCTGTACCCCTTCTGACTACAGGACATGAAATGCAGCACATAACAGTCTGCTTGATTGCTGGGACAGATGATCACAAACTACCCCTGTTTATAGTACTGAAGGAGAAATGAATGCCCAATGAGTTTTTTGGTGTTACTGGTGTTGTGATAGCTATTGCAGAAAATGGATGGATAAAGAAAGACCTGAAAATGATCTGGATTGACACTGTGTGGGGTGGTCTCTCCTTCACAAAATGAATGTTGGCCTGGAACACATTCAGGTGCCATATTTTGCCTTCTGTAAAATCACTCCTGAGAAAAATAAAAATACCAATATGGCTGCTATGTCCGCTAAGTGCACAAAATGCTTTCAGCCTGCTAACATGAGCTGGAATGCCCCTTTCAAAGCGAGGTATAGAAAATGCTATGATATGTGGCTAGCCACTGAGGAGTGAGAGAGAATGGCTGCTGGAAACTCACAAACCCCTTCCCAACTGAAAATGGTAGAGTGGGTGAAAGAGGCTTAGGCAGCTAAGGGTAGGGTAGACACACTGGGGGTGGTTGTGGAAAGAATGAGAAGGGACCTGGGAAAACTGGAGGATGGGTCAAATGTATGGCAGTTGAGATTCAATGCAAAGAAGTGCAAAATTATAAACTTAGGTCATAGATCACAGGAACCAGAGAGATGAGAGATGAGTACTCAGTTGGTGAGGGGTACTGTCTGTCACCAAACAGGAAAGGGATCTAGGAATAATTATATCTGAGGACCTAAAGGTGGCCAGACAATGTGAGAAGGCAGTTAGAAGGGTCAGTGGGATGTTGGGGTGCATAGAGAGAGTCATGACAAGCAGAAAAAAGGTGGTGGTGATGCCACTGTACAGATCCTTAGTGAGACCTCATCTGGAGTACAGTGTCCAGTTTTGGAGGTTGCATCTCAGGAAGGACATAGACCGAGTGGAAACAGTCCAAAGAAGGGCTACAAAAATGGTGCAGGGTCTACACCAGAAGTCATATGAGGAGAGGCTGAAAGACATCAATATGTATTCTCTAGAGATGTGAAGAGAGAGGGGGGACATGATAGAGACATGTAAATACCTTAAAATGATCAATAAGGTACAGGAGGGTAGCATCTTTCAGAAAAGAAGATAGAGAAGAACTAGGGGACATGAGATGAAGTTGTAGGGAGGAAGAATCGGGGTAATGTGAGGAAGCATTTCTTTACAGAAAGGGTGGTGGATGCTTGAAACAGCCTCCCCACAGGGGTAGTAGGGGCAAAAATGGTGGAGGAATTCAAAAATGCATGGACACACACAAAGGAACCCTAGAAAGTGGGACGAGTAGGAAAGCTGCAGATGAACTACAGTCTGCAGCATAAATAAAGGATGGGGTAAGTTCATGAAACAAGGTTACCAAAGTGTGACATGAGGGAGAATTTTTCAAATCAACAATAGATCAATTTTAATAAGCTTGTCAAGACACTGTGACTGGAGAGTCAAAAAGGAACCAGATTATGAGATAACTCCCTAGCAGGGATTTGAGAAAAATCACCTTCAGTGTTGCACATGCAACAGGGACACCAAACATTGCACATGCAACAGTGGACACAACTGGTGTTTAACTTGAAAAAAAAAGTTACTTTTCTTTTTACTTTATTTTACTAAGCATTTCAAGACACTATGACCCAAGAGTGAAAAGGGAGTATGTTGTGGGCTAACTCTATATCATACTTGAGAGAAAAGCACCTTCAGTGTTGCACGTGCAACGGGGACAACAAACATTACACGTGCAAGAGTGGACACAACAGGTGTTTAACTTGAGAAAAAAAATACTTACATTTTTTATTTATTTTGCTAAGCATTTCAGGACACTATGACTCATTAGTGAAAAAGGGACTATGTTGTGGGATAACTCCATATCAGATATGAGAGAAAAGCAACTTCAGTGTTGCACATGCAACGGGGACACCAAGCATTGTACGTGCAACAGTGGACACCACACTAATGTTTAAGTTAAAAAAAGCATTGCCTTCACCCCTCTCTCACCAATGTCCTGCAATACTTTTAAGACCCAATCTGAAAAGAAAATCACCCACTCAAAAGAAACTGAATGCTTTTGCTGAAAATTTGGGAATATGTAAAAAGTGCAATTTGCTTGGACACCACAGTTGCACGTGCCACGCAAAACTTGAGTGAACCAGAAATTTTATATGCATTGAAAAACTAGGGTGAACATGTTTTCATTAACAAAAGACAACACCTGATGCAGTTTTTAACATACATTTACTGAAGTACAACTAAAATAGTCTTCATAGAAGCAATGGAATGTACTGTGGTTTTGCATGTCACATTTTGCTAGGGAAAATCTGTGACATTCTGTAGCTGGACATGGAATAAACATAAAATGGTTGCACCTAGGTTTCTCAAACTATGAAATGTATCTGTACTTGTGGCTATCTTTTAAATTTACTTATCATAACTGCAGTGGCTGTTGTTAATTTTTTTTAAATCAAAATACAAAGTATTGGACACATTGGTACCCCTATTTCATGAACTTACCCATAGAAAAAATGAGCAGACTTGATGGGCCAGGCGGTCCTTATCTGCTGACAGATTCTATGTATCTATGTAGCTGTCATGAAGGAAAACATCATTTCACTCCTTCTAAGTTTGTGGGATAAGCAGCACATACCTTGATTTTACACATTGCGCGAGAACAGACAGCGTTGCCTATGAAGCCTGGGACAAGATAACATTCCACCTAAAAACACTGATGGTATGACTTTTGCCAATATAGTTAGTGTAACCACGTAAACAAGCTTATGCTAACATTTGTTTTTATGTTTCAGTTGATGCTCCAAGGATTACTGCAGAGACCTGATTTTATACCTGCTACTAACTGTGCCTAAGACCTGGATGTTGACCTAGACAGTGATAATGAGCTGGACTAGAGAATAAAACAACCCTATCTGACTGATTTATTTTTTGTTTGATATGTAAATAAAGGCTTGACATAGTACCAGCTTGTTTCCAGCTTGTTTCATTCTTACTACTGATGCATGGTACTATGCCAGAGGCTAGACTCTGTATGCTAAAGCCATATGGCGTGTGCAGTAGTACTGTATTTTGCTGAATTGAATCCATGTCTACAAAATGGGTGACTTCTATTAACAACACAGAAATTGGATGTGTCTTCAATTCAGTGGTGGCTACAAAATGAGGCAGCTTCAATTCCATGAAATATGATATGTACTTATAATGTATGCTGTTCAGAAGGTTTTGATTTGTGTGTATAGTCCTGGTGGGTCCTTTCCTTTGTTTGCTATTAGGATTTTTTTTCCAAATTTTTCTGCCAGTTTTATGGCCCCTGGGGATCTCCATGTTCCAATTTTTCATTACTCTTCATTTTCCTATGATACCGCCTGTCCCATGTGACAGTTGTGATGCTTGGCCAGCTGGTTATGATTGCTGTATGATATTTGCAATATAAAAATATAATATGTGAGTCTGTACTTCCATGGGTGCCCACCCCCCACTAGGTTTCACTGAAGCTACAGGATATGTTAAATTGACCAGGAGATATCTGTAACATAAATAACTTCCTTGAGAAATTACATTTTATGGCATTTTTATGACATGCTTTGAAGTTGGGAAGCTAAATATACATTTTATTACAGGACAGGACATAATTTAAGTGATTTCAGTTGGTTATATCATACCTAGGAGAGGGATTGCAGGGTTGTAAATCTTCAAAGGAACTGGCTGATCAAAGACTAATAAAGAATATACCTAAGGTCTTTTTTAGAGTTTTAAGGGTTCATTTTGGAAGCCTGGCTTGGTGCTTCTGGTGAACAATTGTACCGCAATCCCCGAAGAGGGTATGTATCTGAGTCTGTACATTGGGTATGCTAGCATAAGGTTCACAGTTTGAATCCCCCCAGAACATGAGACTAAAGGTGATTTGGACCCTATAACAAACATGAGGGTTACCCTGTCTGTTATTTGTTCACACTATTGCACTCTGAGGTTGGCACTGTGGGAGCAGAGGGCCTGACCTGCGGAGTGTGTTTGTGACAACAGTGATGCATCCAGCATAATTAGTTAAGTGACTGAAAGCCACTGCAGCAACAATCTGCTGTTATGAACCTGATGTTCTTGCCTCAACTAAATAATTATTTCTAATTCAATCTTTCTGTGTTTTAGGTATGTGTCTAGCCAGCAGGAGTAAATGTTTTGTTTTTAAAGCTTTCATCAAACTTCACACAGCCATAAAAAGCACACAAATTACCCCAGGTCATCTTGGCTATAATTAGTGAATACTCTAGCTGTATTTTTGCAGGATAGTTCACTTTGTTTTCCCTCTGGTGTTTGCTAAACTGTAAATGTAGCCTTTAGTGTTCACTGGATAAGGAATGCTACATAAAATCACAACTCTACTGCAGGAAAATTGACTCTGAACCAGTACCTGATGAACCCATGGTTACAGGTGTATCACTGTCACATGGAACAGGGCATTATAGGTAAAAGAAGAGCAATAAAAATGTTGGACACAGAGATTTCCTGGGGCCATACATCTAGTAGGCAAATTTAGAAAAAAACTCCTAATAAACTAAGGAAAGAACATATCTGGACTACACACACAGATCAAAACTCTCTGCACAACGTATGTTTTTGCAGATTTTGACTGTAGTACTCTTTTGAGGGAGGCATTCGATAGGCAACAATAGATACTGTGTAACAAACAAATCTGTGTAGGACTCTTTGCTGTGTATCTTCCTGGGGGTGTAGAGGGTGGGACACAGTTCATGCTAAGCTCTTTCCTGATTGGTTAGGATTTCGTTAGTTCCTGCAACTGGTGTATGATACATCTCTACCTAATCCTAATTTTCATATTGACAGTAAAACCATGACTTGGCACACCTGGCAGGACTTGACTCTTAACAAGGTAGCTCACTTTCTTTCAGACATTAGTCTTGTAGGCTTTAATCATTTTTGATAACAGCATCAGCTCCCTGCCTGCATAGCCTTTTCCTTCCTTTTTTTTTTAAAGTAACAGTTGTATTGAATTTTCCAATACACATTACAGGAAGATGTTTCAGCACTGGTAATTGGATAGCAAAAAATAAACTAATGCTAACTACCCCACCCATCACCCCCCTTGGATGTGCTCTTAACCCATTATAATATCTGAGAGGTACAAGCTGGTTAGCAACTATTTACAAGGAAGTCAGAGGGATAAGTAATTTAAGGGCCTTTCCCTTCCTATAAGGCACACATTTGCTAGGGTATTATATTTGTGGCCACGTCTGGCTCTCTGACTTTAGCACTACAGTTCTGCCTTTGGCGGATTGGGCCATACGGCCATACCCCTTTTTTTAGCCTTGTCAACACATTGACAACCTTACTAGGGATGAAGTGGATGGGTCTGTATCTTGCTGGGCACAAAGACTACCAAAGTCACATGCTGAATATGACTGGCTCAGGATATGGAAAGGACTATATAAGTATGCTAAATGTGATATGTATAGGCTGATGCAGGGTAAAATCCTACACAATATGTACTGTACTCCTGTAAGGCTGCATAGGATGCAACAACTCCAGTCAGACTGCTGCACAAAGTGTGGACCAGCTGCAAGCACTTTACTGCATATTTTATGGAAGTCCCTCTTGTATAATCATTCTGGGCAACTATTAAGGCTAATCTGGACTCTCGTCTGAGTCTGGATGAGGCTTTCTATCCAGAAATTGGTATCATAGTCGATTACGCTTGCTATTTAATTGGTCTACAAAAATCTTATATGGCTTTATTTTTTTGGCATGTGCAAAAAAAAATTAATATGTGTCATTGACTGGATCAACTCCAACAACCTAACGGGAATGGTATACAGAGCTTATGTTCATGCTACATGTGGAGAAATTGATTGCTGGTCTTAAAAACAGATTAGCTGGCTATCATAGGCAATGGGATCATCTTTGTACCCTGATGCAGCTTGGTGCTGTTCCATACTGGATGCCTCAGGGGACCTTGTTTGACAAGTCTGGGATAATGGCTCTAAATCATGCCCTTGCCTGAATGTTGCATTTGACTGTCCTGTCTTATTATTTGTTGTGTACTCCACACTTCCCTTGTTTGATGTATACTGCCTCATCCCACTGTGCTCATGGGGGGGGGGGGTGTTGTCCTCTTTTTTCTTTATAGCTGCAGGTTTATTGCTTGCCATTGTCTGTTGTTTGTAATTTTCTCGTGAAACATTAATAAAGTACTTTTTTTTTACTAGGAGAGACACACTAAGCTGAAAGCTTGTTTACAGGTGTGACCTAGAAGCACAAGAAAGTTAAATGACTTGCTCAGGCTCACACAGTATGCAAGTGGGGGCTGTGGGATTCAAACCAAGGTCTCCAGGTTTGCAGCTCAGAGCCTTAAACCACTGCATTATACTGGTTACTGGTGAAAAATGCATTCTAAACACCAGGGTTAGTGTACAGGACCCAGAAAGGGGCCAAAGGATCCATTTTAATAATTGATAAATTCCCCCTGGAAAGGCTCGGTTGTGGGATAGAGAGGAGCTACAGTTATTTCAGTCCCATTTGTCCTCAGTTACTGACTGGCTCCCAGCCCTGGAAGGAGCAGCTATAATGTTTTGAGGAAGGGGCAGCCGAGCTGATCAGTTTAGTTCAGTTTATTTGCATCAAATGTAGCATAACATAATTTTCAATGGTCAGATAAAAAAGACAGAATGTGGATTAAAAGTCATAATATACATTTAACATTATACATAGTAATTTAAAATGCTTTGGACAATACTAGAAAGTTGTTTTTACATTCATTTATTAAATGGACAGCAGAGTGTGTAAATTTAGCAACAGAAAAAAATACATTTATCTGTGTGCTGTTTAACAAGAACATACTTTTTTGGATAGCATCTATATATTTCTTACCTACTAACAGATGGTCTAACCATTTTCACCTCAGTAGATCAAGGAAATGGCTCTCTAACAGCTAGTGGATTGATGTTAATTAACCTCTCAGACTGCTACACAAAATTTTACTTCTTTGAGCTCTTTCCAATTAGAAAAAAACAGTTGCATTATCAAGGTTACAATCAAATCTTAACTTGGCTAAGAGTCTTAAATGTTTAGCATTCACACAATGATTTCGATAGGCTTTCCTCTTATATAAAAGATCTGTATTTAGATGCATTTTTTACATACATGTCATTGTCAAAGTTTTACTTATGTGTAAAAATGGATTCTAGTCCATCCTTTTCAAAACTTTACCTAGCTCAACAAGTCAAAAGTTATAGTGAGTTTGTACAGAGGACAGATATTATATATTTTCTTCCAGCAAGCATTTATTAAGTAATTATTATCTTACAGTAATATTTTTTCCAAAAGGTTATCATTCTCTTAAAAGTTATTGTAGTTAGGCAAAAAATGCCTATTTCCAGTCTAAGATACAATATCCAGCTAGAGTTATTTGAGGTCATCCCAATAATAACTTTATAAAACTATTTTAAACTGTCTCAGATTTTTATGTGAGATTCAAAGCCCACCACCTCAGCCATATACATCATACCTGAAGATATTTTTGCTGTGAAAGTCTCTTTCGAAGTTGAGAAAGAATTAGTCATGAAAGTCTGCCAAATATGTAAATGCTTAACAGTGCTTGTCTGGATTCCTTCTTATTAGGCTCTATGAGAGGATATCAGGCTTTCCTTGCCTTATTAATCAAAACACAAAGCCATTGATCACATAGGGTCAGTGCCTGGCCACATACAATGTATAGGGCCTATGGACTGGATGGGCCTAGCTGTCCTTATCCACTGACAATTTCTATGTTTCTATGTTTCTATTTGAAGGACAAGTGCAAGAATTACACTTTTTGAGCTTTGGGAGCTAGGGGGGCCCATAAGGGCACTATTTTTAAATTGAGTTCCCCTTATCATTATAAGTCAATGGCAGTGATGTGTTAGCTACTAGGGCTTAATTCAAAGTTAGAGGGGCTGAGCCCTGGCAAGCCCCCCCCCCCATAATTCCAACACTGTGAAGGACTCAGTTTCTTCTATTCTGCACTCCATGAACTTTCTGCAACAGTTTTTTACATTATTTTTCAAGAACTGCATAATTTTAGTTTTTTTAACATTAAGTTCTAATTCCAAGACTTGCAAACTTTTTCCACCTTTGTCTTACATTTTCTGTAAACCCACAGCAGTTCTAGAAATAACTACTGCATCATGTGCATACATGATTACCCCCCAAATTTATAATAGACATTTCTGGACAATCTGCTTCAGTTTGTGACATATCTTCAATGACGTTATTTATGTATATGTTAAAAAAATTGGGTCCAGAAGACAGCCCTGCTTTACTCCTTTCTCAGTCAGTACTTTTCCCATAACATTGCCACTTTGGTTATATCTGACTGTTAACACAGTTTTTTTTTGCAATAATTGGATTAAGTTTATCCTGTTTTTATCAATACCCTTTTCAGATAGGACTAACCAAAAACATTTCTTTGTTGAGATCGTCAAAAGCTCCCTATGTCCAAAAATGCCATAATGACAAAATAAATTTTCCAGAGCCCTTGGCATTAAGGACACAATGGGCCTTTCTGCAGATGACATCAAGCTCTGTGGGAGGGTGGACACAGCTGAAGGGATACAGGGCCTAAAGCAGGATCTGGAAAAACTTGAGAAGTGGCCCGGGATTTGGCAGTTTGGCTTCAATGCCAAGAAATGCAAAGTTATGCACATTGTAGCCAAGATCCTAGGATAGTGTACAACCTGGGAGGGGTCCAGGTATCTGCAACAGAGGAGGAGGAGGAGAAGGATCTGGGAGTGATGATCACTAGCAACTTGATGCACCCCATGCAGTGCAGAAAAGCAGCAGCAAGGGCAAACAAGATGTTGGGTGCATAATCTGGGGACCAGCAGTAGGCAAGAGAAGGTTATACTGCCCTTGTATAGGTCATTGGTGAGGCCACATCTAGAGTATGGAGTACAGCACTGGCACCTACACCTGAAAAAGGACATTAACCTGCTGAAAGCATTCCAGCGAAGGAAATTGAAGATAACTGCAGGTCAGCAGAGTAAAGCATGCAAGGAGAAGTTGGGGGCCTGAACATGTGCTTCCTGGAAGAGAGGAGGGAGAGCAGGAACATGATTGAGACTTTCAGGTACTTGATAGAGCTGGGCAAGCTAGAGGAGGCTCGAGCCTGGCTTGAGCTTGGTGCCTGGCTTGTCTTGTCTCGACCTCTATAAGCAATTGGGAGCCAAGGTCAAGCCAAGCTAGTCTGGGTCAAAGTAAACATTTCTTTCAGCATGAGCAGTCAGCATAGTGTCTGAAACATTCAGCTCCTATGCAGAAAATAGCCTGTAGTAACCAAGGCTTGGCTTGTGTTTTGGCTCATAGAGTCAAGCCAGACTCCTGGCTCAGCTCTGGCTTGGCTCCAGGTGAAAAAAATCCTGGCTTGCCCACCTCTAGTACTAGAAAGGGATAAACAGGGTGGGAAATTGTTTGTTTGTTTTATTTTTAACCAGGAAATGGACTGGGCATTGCTCTTTTTTAGCCATTCTTGACCCTGAACATTACAATACAGTTCACATAAACAAACAGTTAATCACAGTTACAAACATAACAGTACAAAATATTTAACAATAAATGTTTAAAATGCAATACAGATTGTGCTTTCTGAATTAGCTCACCATATTCATTTAAAATAGAGGGAGCATACCAAGTAAATGCTTTCCTACTCATTTGAAGTTTAAAAACAGGAACACTATAAGGGATCAAACAATTTTGTCTTCTGCTCCGACAACATTCATTAATAACCATTAAATCTGATAGGCTAGAGGAACTCCTAATCTTGTGATATGAAAAGCAACATTAGCTACCAAACATTTTAGGCATCTCTCTCTGGAGAGAGTACCCCCAATTCTGTGTATAACTGACAATGGTGGGTTCTAGACGGGGCATGGAGGGCAAATCTACAAATATTATTATAAAGAATGTTAAATTTAGACTCAATATCTGATTACTGTGCACAAATACAGTGATACCGTAGTCCATAGTTGGAAACAGGACTTGCTTGGCTATGACATGCCGGGCTTTGTCTGTCAGGGACTTTATGTTTCTATAGAGGAAACCAAGTTTTTGGTGTATCTTACAACTCAACCTCTCTATATGAGGAACCATGCTAAGGTTCAGATTTAAATAAATGCCTAAGTTTTTGAATAATGTAACCAGGGGAAGGGGAAGAGCTCCAAGCCCCACTATCTGAATTGGGTCTAATTTCTGAAGCCTCTGTAAGGAGCCGAATAACATTACATTTGTTTTGGTTTCATTTATCACCATTTTATTTGACTGAATTCAAATAGCAAAAACATTGTATTTATTTTGAAGGGAAACTTGTATATCATGACTGTTTGTTCCTGACGCCCAAATAACTGTCATAAGCGTATAGTAAACTATTTTTAATAGTAAAGGGGTGAGGTAAATCATTTACGAAAATTGAAAACAAAAGAGGGCCTAGCACAGACCCTTGAGGGACCACTGCCTTAATCTCCCTAGATTGTGATATAAAACAATTAGTTCTTGTTCTTTGAATACAGTTCGACAAATAACTCCTAAACCAGTCATGCTGAACATCAGTTATTTCCAGATTTCCTAACTTATGTAGTAATATATCAAGATTCACTGTGTTGAATGCACCGGCCAGGTCCACAAAGACTGCACCGGTGGCCCTTCCAGCTTCTGTGGCCACCAGTGCAGCATCCATGAACCTGGCCAGTGCCGTCGCAATGGATTGGCCAGCTCTGAAACCATGTTGTTGGTCTAGGAGCAATTTCTGCTCTTCCAAGTGTTCAAGCAATTGTTGAAAAACACATTTTTACAGAAGTTTGCTAACTTCAGACAATACATAAATGGGCCTATAGTTGGATAAAACAAGTCTGCCACCCCTTTTGTAGACAGGTATTACAGTAGATTCCTTCCATAAAGCAGGTACTCTACCTTATTCTAATGAAAGGTCAAACAAACCTGTTAATGGACTCTTTAAACAGGGAACAGACAGCTTAAGTAGAGTAGAGGAAATTTTGTCTATCCCCCCCTTCCTTTCCATCCTTCAAGTTCAGTAACAATTTTAAAACCTCATCTTCCTCTTATCTTAGAAAATTTAAAGTAGGGCAGCTCTCTATCCTGAGGAGTGGATCTGTTTCTGTCATGACCAGGCCCAGATTAATGGATGTGGGGGCCCTAATCCAAGTCATATTTTGTGGTCCGGGGGCCCCTAAATGCCAACATCCCATGTGCTGAAGTGCCGGTGAGCTCTTAGGAGGACTGTGTACTAGTGGGGCTGAGTGATCTAGAACTGGGTCCTGGAGGTATTAAAACCCTTAGGATGCCACTGACATAACATTCTGTCCTAAAAACCTATATGTTCTAAATCTTCCAGCAGCCTAATCCACTCCCATGATGATCCGACTGTGGAATTCTGCAAATGTTAGACAACTTATGAAAATATTCTGTCAAAATTAGGGCCATAAATGTCAGCCATCATCAGTTGCCCCCCCCCCCAACATCTACCACTGCAGTGAGGTACCTCCCTTGTGTGTCTGCTACATATCAAAGCACCTTGGTGCAGAGGCCAGGACAGAAACACACTGCCACCCCTTTGACCTTCAATGAGAACCCTCCCTCTAACAACAGGCCACCCCAAGATTTCCTCAACCTTGTTGCCTCTTCCCTACCCATATGAGTTTCCTGCAAAAGTTTAGGTCCCCTTTAAGCTTTTCGATATAAGTTAATACTTTCTTCTGCTTTACAACAGTCTTCAGAGCATTGATAGTTCACTTTAACACACTTAAAGTACACATTATCATTTATAGCAACTTATACCCAAACCCAGTCTGGAACCCCCCCCCCCACACACCATCAAGTGCCCTCACCTTGTCTCACCTGCTCTGCATAACAATGAGGTTACTAACAACAACAAAAATCCTTGCACATCCCCTTCCCCGATATCAAAGAATACAGCTCACAAACATGGAGAACATGAAAAATATTTAAAACGTTTTCAGCCACGCCCAGCCCTGCCCCAAACGTATGCAATATCACAAGCATGTCAGAAACCTTATAATCTCATTCCCTCCCCTCGCCTTCATTAGACAGAACCCCTAACCTCCTTTTCACACTTGGGTAGCTGTTTTCTCTCTCATCCCAGGAGCAACAGGCTCAACTGGGACTGGGATAATCACCCCTCTTATCCTCTGCCCAAATCCAACTGGATTCACACTGCCCACTTTGTTTTGTGATGAGTGCCAGCAGAGGGGAAGGAGACTATTCTGGAGTGAACATTTAACACGTTATAGTCATCCATCCTAATGTGTGTCAAAGACCCACAAACAAATTGGTGCAGTTAAATAGGGTGCTTGATAACTGAAAGACACAAGTTGGTACCCTTTGACCCTTTACTTCAGTATTAGGTGACTGGCAGATTTGCTGGGCAGTGTCTTCCTTGCCTCCTGATTTGCCTCCGGGTGGAAGGGGGTCTCTCTGAGGATCAAAACACTGGTTTGCAAGCCTGGAGGCCACCTCTGTGGGGCCTCCAATATTGGACCCATACCTATGCTGCATTCCTGCCTACAGCTCCCCCATGAATATGCATTTTCATTGCTCTTAATAGTTCAATCACTCTATGCTATGGCGAAATAGCTACTGGCTCTAAGGCCCCCTTGCTAGCTGTCTAGCCAGTATGGTCTTTATTCCACTATATAGGATACCATGAGAAGCAAGCATCTTAAACTGTCCCTGCATAAGGCTTCAATATCCAACAGCCTTACAATTAATTTAATCCATGCCAGCGGTAGGTACCAGCCAGCCTGGCATAGTATCACAGCATGAAACAGCATTAAGTCCAACAATTCAGTCCCTTTTGGCAATTGTAATCAAAATAATGTTAGTTTTTCTAGCACGGGTCACATAGAGCCCAGGGACATGCCCACCCCCCCTTGGTTTCATGGGGCTGGGGGATTCGTCCCATCCAAGTGCTACAGATGTTTTAGCTCAAGTCCCAGGCACAGCTAGATAGTTTTGTGCAGTTGGAGGTGCCCCAGTTAAACAAACAGTACTCTAGTAATTTTTAATGACAATCAATGATTGCTTTGTCTTTGTTATCTTTCCTAAGTCTAAGTGCAACTTCAAGCAGCAATAAAAAGTGGCATCGGACTTTATTTTGTACACATACCTGTCCAGCTGTACTGTTACATCCTGGTGACTGGTGTGACGGCTGTGTGGCTGTCTGGCCTTCTTCTTGGCCTGCCTGACTGATTGTCTGTGGGACTCTGACTCGACTCCTTTAGTCCTCGACCTCACAGGATGGAGTGGTGTGGAGGACCAGTCAGCCAGGCCAGAGGGCAGACACAGAGACTGAGGTCCTCCGCCCAGGCACCTCCTCCCTGCAGAAGCACCACTCTCGGACTACAAGCAGCAGCCGGTCAGTACCCTCACAACAACTGTGTCTGCACTAGGACATGATGACAATGTCCCTTGTAGCTCGCTTGGATGATAAAAAAAAAGATTGTCCCTGGCTGGACGGTGGTGGCGACTTGAGTGTCCGACAGATGATGAGTAGTCTGTGACTGCGACTAGACTCTAGCCTCCTGTCTCCAGCCGAACCCGGTCACTCTTCTCGGAGTTCTCGCTCTAGTTGTTCCGTCTGACTGTCACTTGTTTGGCCAATAGCAACATGCCCTGATGCCACACACACATGCACAGATTCCTGAATCTGGCCACTCCCCAGTAGCCACACCTCCGGAAGACCTTGATGAGACATGGTTGGTTGTGCTGTGGGGTCACGTCAGGCAGACAGGCCCAGGTTGGATGAGAGGTGGAGCTGGAGCCACCCAGAGAGACCGAAAAACTGGGGAGGTGAGAGGAGGGGGATGAGTGGGTTGCTTTTTATTTTGGTGCGGTGCCATGGCATACTGGCATGAATCTGACTGTCATTCATGTGCAACAGTGCAATTAAAATAAATGACCCCGTCCCCGCAGCCCGGCCGGCACCACGTTGTGTGGCTGGTCAGCAGCTGCAGTCACCCAGGAAGTAAATAAATACAGTGTTGTGACTGTGTGGGGGCCCTCCTGAACCATGGGGCCCTACGCCATGGCATAATTTGCATAAAGGTAAATCTGACCATGATTGTGACCCTCTCCCTTTTGTCCACCTCTATATTGCTGACACCAAGTGTTTCAGAGATAAAAAAATCATTAAAACAGTCTGCTATAACTATACCACTTAAAATCAAATCATCACTAACTTTTACACTTTTAATACATCTGTCATCTTGAGGACTATATAGACGCTTATAAGATTGCCAACATTTTCTTGGATCCTTTAATTTTTTTAAATCGAGTTTGTTTTAAATACCTAGATTTAGCTTCAATAATATTTTTTGAACCTCATTTCTATATAAGTTCTATACTGCTTTAAGGAGTTATCATCCTTAGTTTTTAAGTACTGCTTCCTTTTTATTTCCCGAATTTTTATTAAATCTCACAGATCTTTATTTAACAATGGTGAAAAATGAATACTTCTTTAAGCTAAGTGTCAACCAAAACACGGTGGGGCTCAGTTGTCAATTGGTGTGGGGAGGTTTAGGAGGGAGGTTAGGAAGCACTTCTTCATGGAGAGGGTGGTGGCTAGTTGGAATGCGCTGCTGGATGAGGTGGTCTCATTGAAGATGGTCGGCAGCTTCAAGAGAGGCTGGGATAGACATAAGGGGAAAGTAATGGTCATGGGAAGGGCGGATAGAAAGGATGGGAAGTTTGGTAAGGAGGGGCAGGTTCAGTAGTTTGAGCTGTGGACTCTTTAAAATGAGCAGACTAGATAGACCAAATGGCCTTATTATGCTGGCTTCTTTGTATGCTCATAGCGTTGTATATTTACATAATAGAAAATCAATAGGAAATACAGTATACAATCTAGAGTTGAATGTTATGAATGAAAACCAAACTGATCATGACTAATTATATTATGTCTGTCTATCCAATATTGAAGTCTATTCAAAATTATTCAGACAACAATGTTTTTGTGAAATACACAGCTGGGAAATAGGCATATAAGAGGCAGGTTCTCCTTGTAGTCCTTTTTGTGTAAAGGTACAATTTCTGCTGCATTCCATAAAGCCAGAACTTCTTTTGACCAGTAAATACAGCTGAATATTTCTGTTAAACTTTCAGCCCACCATATTACACAGATACACAGATACTGTTGATAGACAAGGGCCTATGGCCCACCCAGTCTGCCCATTTGAGCTTGTAAGTTCCCTTTGCGTTTTTCCAGAAGTCTGTTGCCCCTTACCCCAGACCTCCACAATTCCCTTATGTCTAACCCATGCATTCTTAAATCCCATGATTGTTTCAGCCCCCACCACTTCCTCTGGCAGGGTGTTCCACTTGTCTACCACCCTTTCTGTGAATAAATTCTTCATCATATTTCCTCTGAATTGCCCTCCCTCCAACTTCATCCCATGCTCTCTAGTCCTGCAACATCTTTTTTGCTGGAAAATAGTGTATTCCTGCACCCTGTTCCTCCCTGTAAGGTACATGTATGTCTCTATCATAGCCCATCTCTCCCTCTTCTCCTCCAGGGAGTACATATTCAAGTCCTTTAGCCTGTTCTCATAGGACTTGTGATGCAATCCCTGTATTATCTTTGTTGCCCTTCTCTGAACCTTCTCCACCCTGTCTATGTCATTGTGTAGGTAAGATCTCCAGAACTGTATACTGTACTCCAGGTGGGGCCTCATTGGTGTCTTTTACAGTGGAATTATGACCTCCTTTTTCCTGCTGGTGATGCCCCTGCCTATGCATCCCAGCATCCTATTTGCTTTACCTGTTGCCTTGTCGCACTGTTTCTCCTACCCTGAGGTCATGATCCCAAGGTCCCTTTTCTGCTTGGTGCATGCTGTATCCTCACCCCCCAACCGATATGTTGTTCTAGGGTTTTTGTGCCCCATATGCATTAGTTGGCACTTCTTTGTGTTGAATTTCAACTGCCAAACCCTTGACCATTCTTCAAGTTTCTGCAGGTCCCTCCTCATTCTGTGCACACCCTCTGGTGTATCCACTCTGTTATAGAGCTTCGTGTCATCAGTGAACAGGGAAATTCTGTCTTCTAGGTCCTGTACAATGTCACTGACGAAAATGTTGAATAGGACTGGTCCCAGCACTGATCCCTGCAGTACCCCACTGGTCACTCTTCCCTCTATGGAGTGACAGCCATTTACCACCACCCTCTGTGTCCTGCCACACAGCCAATTAGCCACCCACTGCACTACTGTCCTGTCCACTCCCATATGCCCCAGTTTGTTTAATAGCCTTCTATGTGGCACAGTGTCAAAGGCCTTGCTGAAGACCAGTTAGGCCACGTCCACTGCCCTCCCCTAATCCACCTTCCTTGTCACTCAGTGAGGTTGGTCTGGCATGACCTTCCCCCAGTGAAACCATGCTGCCTTGGGGCTTGTAGTCCATTGGCAACCATATGTCCCCTCTTCTGTCTCCCTTAGGGACTTCACTTTGTCAGCCGCAGGATGAGTGGCCACCAGGTGGTTGGCGCTTCTCCAGCTGACACCCGAGACCACTGCGCTGGGCTCTCTCAGCCAGCAAGGGACTTCACTTTGTCAGCCGCAGGACGAGTGGCCACCGGGCGGTCGGCTTGCTCCAGCCGATGCCCCAGACCACTGCCCTGGCTCTTCGGCCAGCAAGATACAGCAAAGCTGCAGCCTATCAGAGCATGAGCACCTTCCTGAGGCGTACTCAAATGGCTCGCCTTTCTTCCCATTTATTATATTGTACTTTGGCAAAAAAGGAGCTGTTTTCTCGACTTTTAAAATCTGTAACTACAAAAAATGTATGAAGGATGTCTTTTTCTGTAAAGTATCTGTTGCCTGATTTGTAGGGAAGGGTACAAATTGCAGCAATTACAGCCCCTCCTTTGAAGCAGTTGCAAACTCCAGCCAGACCTAGGAGCGTCCAGGAAATCGCTCCTTTGTCTTGCAAATTCTGCTTTGCTTCCCCCCAGGTCTGCCTGGCCTCAAGCTGACTGGGACTACTACTAATAGTCCCCTCTTCTGTCTCCCTTAGGGACTTCACTTTGTCAGCCGCAGGACGAGTGGCCACCAGGCGGTTGGCGCTTCTCCAGCTGACACCCGAGACCACTGCGCTGGGCTCTCTCAGCCAGCAAGGGACTTCACTTTGTCAGCCGCGGGGCGAGTGGCCACGGTGGGTGGCGCTTCTCCAGCCGATGCCCGAGACCACTGCCCTGGGCTCTCTCGGCCAGCAAGATACAGCAAAGCTGCAGCCTATCAGAGCATGAGCACCTTCCTGAGGCGTACTCCAAATGGCTCGCCTTTCTTCCCATTTATTATATTGTACTTTGGCAAAAAAGGAGCTGTTTTCTCGACTTTTAAAATCTGTAACTACAAAAAATATATGAAGGATGTCTTTTTCTGTAAAGTATTTGTTGCCTGATTTGTAGGGAAGGGTACAAATTGCAGCAATTACAGCCCCTCCTTTGAAGCAGTTGCAAACTCCAGCCAGACCTAGGAGCGTCCAGGAAATCGCTCCTTTGTCTTGCAAATTCTGCTTTGCTTCCCCCCAGGTCTGCCTGGCCTCAAGCTGACTGGGACTACTACTAATAGTCCCCTCTTCTGTCTCCCTTAGGGACTTCACTTTGTCAGCCGCAGGACGAGTGGCCACCAGGCGGTTGGCGCTTCTCCAGCTGACACCCGAGACCACTGCGCTGGGCTCTCTCAGCCAGCAAGGGACTTCACTTTGTCAGCCGCAGGACGAGTGGCCACCGGGCGGTCGGCGCTTCTCCAGCCGATGCCCGAGACCACTGCCCTGGGCTCTCTCGGCCAGCAAGATACAGCAAAGCTGCAGCCTATCAGAGCATGAGCACCTTCCTGAGGCGTACTCCAAATGGCTCGCCTTTCTTCCCATTTATTATATTGTACTTTGGCAAAAAAGGAGCTGTTTTCTCGACTTTTAAAATCTGTAACTACAAAAAATATATGAAGGATGTCTTTTTCTGTAAAGTATTTGTTGCCTGATTTGTAGGGAAGGGTACAAATTGCAGCAATTACAGCCCCTCCTTTGAAGCAGTTGCAAACTCCAGCCAGACCTAGGAGCGTCCAGGAAATCGCTCCTTTGTCTTGCAAATTCTGCTTTTGCTTCCCCCCAGGTCTGCCTGGCCTCAAGCTGACTGGGACTACTACTAATAGTCCCCTCTTCTGTCTCCCTTAGGGACTTCACTTTGTCAGCCGCAGGACGAGTGGCCACCGGGCGGTCAGCGCTTCTCCAGCCGACGCCCGAGACCACTGCCCCGGGCTCTCTCGGCCAGCAAGGTACAGCAAAGCTGCAAATTTTCATCCACCGGCCCATCCACCTCCCTGAGTGTTATTTCATAGCCTCATTAGCCACGCCATCAAACTCCAATTGGTCCTTTCCACTCTGCACAGGAATCTCCACAGTCTCTAGTGAAGAGACAACAAATCACTTGAAACCTACTTATTCTTCGCCACCTTCCTTAGTCTCTTCTTCCCAGGAAGCATTCTACATTAAGTTAGCGTTGTTTTGACACATGCCACTGCCAGGGCCATACTGCACCTCCTGTACTGTGTACTAACTCCCCCAAAAATTTTTGCAGTAGTAACAACATCCAGAATAAACTTGGGGACACATAGACACTGGTTAGCAGTTCCCCTGGTAGTATAATGCAATACTGTGCAAAAACAAACATGGGAGGTCTCGGCTGGCTTTGCGTACTACTCCACCTTTTTCTACTATCTAATATGAATGAGCCTCCAAATAGATCTGATCCAGGCATAGAAGCATGCCCCAGGCCAGCATTTTATCTACATAACAAGAATACGCACATATCATACTACCTCTGCTTGCCTCTGATTCACTCTAACTATGCTGAATCACCTAGATGTGGGACAGCAATTTGCCCAGATATGCATGGTCCCAAACTTAAGCCACCTAAACACTGCACAGTCTGGTATTACTCTGCTTGTACCTTAAGCTATGCAATATTAGGGCAACACAAGAGGATGTGTCAGTATCCGGATCCAAACAACAAAGCCGGCAATAAACGAAAAAAGACCCATGCTTTTAAAAATCTCCTTGCCAACCTAAAAAGAATTCTGCTCCTCCTACTATTATGCTCAGGAGACATTGAACTTAATCCTGGCCCCACAAAGTTGATTTCCTCACCATCTGACATTGCTACTGTAAAAGGTATCAGTTTCATGCATGCTAATGTCTGCAGCCTCCTGAAGAAGCTGGATTCCTTCCAGACATGGATTATTCATACTGCCCCAGACATTCTTGTGATCTCGGAATCTTGGCTTCGGGCATCCACACCAGACAGTGAGGTCAACATCCCCGACTACCTCCCTTCAGAGCAGACAGAAAGACTGGGGGAGGGTAGCCATTAATTTTAAAATAATCATGAAGTATCTGTATTAGATACTACTTCCATTGCTGGGGCTTTGAATGCCTGACTCTTAGGGTTGAACTATCCAAAACTGTGGCACTACAAATAATAGGCTGCTATAGACCACCAGCAGCAGGACCACAGCTCCTGACACATCTCTCATCACAAATGGACGAGACATCTCTGGAAACAATTGTACTAGGCAACCTTAACTATGACTGGTTATCTAACGGATCGCTACCACTAAAACAATTTTGTGATTCCCATGGGTTCTCCCAACTTATATCCAAAACAACTCGCATTAACAATAAAAACGCAATGAGAAGCACCCTCCTGGATGTCCTCCTTGTCAATAAACCGCACTATTTTTCTCATGCAGGTATCTTCCCAGCAGATGTTAGTGACCACTGCCTTATAGCTGGCATAAGAACGACCACTAAACCATTAGCTACATCAAAGTTCTCTACCAGAAGATCTAGACGAAACTTTGACCCTCTGGCCTACTTCAATGACCTAAAAAATTCTCTACTCTGGCAGAATTTCTACCTGGCCAAATCGGTAAATGATGCATATGATTTTTTCCACAAAATCATAGCCAGTGCCCTGAATAAACATGCTCCATTAACCAAAACTCGAATAAAAACCAGAACCTGCCATTGGTTCTCTCCGGACCTAAAGAAAGCTTTACTCCAAAGAGACCAGCTATGGAAAAAGGCCCGGAAATCACATGCTGTGGCAGACTGGTGTCTATTTAGGACAGCTAGGAATGCTTGCACGAAACTTGTCAGAGAGGCCAAAGCCAAGTTTTATCAAAGGAATTGCTATCTGCATCCAATAGCCCCACCAAATTTTGGTCTACCATAAAGGAACTGTCTGGACATTCACCAGGTACTGTATTACCTTCCAAAATTACCATTGACAATGCAATTATTACTAACAAAACCGAGATTCTTCAAGCCTTCAATAACCACTTTGCCACTGCAGGCATGGCATTCGATAATGCACCAGTAAACAGTCTATGTCCACAGCTCAAAGCCCAGCTGCCTGAACCAAGTAATAAAGATATGATCTTTTCCTTTTCCCCAACTACCATTAAGGAGGTTGAAGACCTTCTGCTACAGCTAGATATTAGAAAAAGCGCAGGAGCCGATTCCTTTGACCCATACTTTCTGAAAATTGCATACCATATACTTGCCCCACCTATATCACACATTTTCAACTTGTTCCTAGCCCAAGGTTCTCTCCCCGCATAATGGAAAACTGCTCATGTCATCCCACTATTTAAAGCAGGAGTTCCAAGTGACCTAAACAATTATAGACCTATCTCTCTTTTACCTATACTATCCAAAATGATGGACAAAATTGTGGATATATGGTTGAGATCATTCCTAGATGACTCCTCCTTGCTTAATCATATGCTGTCCGGCTTTAGAACAAAGCATAGCACTATTACGGCATTGGCCAAAGTCACTAATGATTGGCAACGGGACCTTGGCAAAAAAAAATTTGTTTGTGCGGTGTTTCTAGATCTCAGCAAGGCTTTCAACACCGTCAACCACTGCCTACTTCTCTCAACCCTAAAATCCATAGGTATGGACTCAACCTCATTGGATTGGTTCCAGGACTATCTCTCTGACAGGCAGCAACAAGTCAAGGCTGAAGGTGAGCTCTACCCACTCAAACCATTAAAAAGAGGAGTCCCACAAGGATCCATACTGGGCCCTCTAATGTTCGCCATCTACATTAACAACTTGGATGTGGGAATCAAGGAAGCCAGTATACACCTGTTTGCCGATGATACGGTGCTCTATCTAAGCCATGATTCTCCTGGAGCCGCATGCTCAGAATGACAAAAGGAATTCGATACACTGCAGAACCAGCTTCTCCATAAAAGACTACTACTAAATGCAAAGAAAACCAAGGCCATGATTTTTTTACCACATAGCACTGGGGCCTACACTGGGGCCTACACTACTGCCGCTGGTACATTTCCTCCCATAACCACCTTACTAGGTGAAAGCTTGAATTTGTACCCAAATTCAAATATCTGGGCATATGGCTTGACAATAAACTCTCCTTTTTGAAGTACACAGAAGTTCTGTTAAAAAAACTTAGGCAGAGGCTTGGCCTCTTCTTCAGAATTAAACATCTCCTGACCACAGAAGCTAAAAGACAGCTTGTTCAATCTACATTCCTCTCATTAATTGACTATGCTGACATTATCTAAAGCCAATGCTCCATCTCACACCTTGCAAAACTGGATGTCCTGTACCATAGAGCCTTAAGATTCATAACCGATCTCCCATCCTCCACACATCATTGCTCTCTATATTCAGCAGTAGGGTGACATTCGCTGCAATACAGGCGGTGTAGAAATGCAGCCCTCTGGACACTTCGAGCCCTCACCAACAAGCTCCCAGATTACATTGTTGCCCGTCTCCCCTTAAATCCAATGAGTAACTATGACCTACGAAGACACTCACTAATTTCCTTGAAAATCCCCAGGATCAGTAACCATTTTGGTAGGGCTGCCATAAGTCACGCACCGCCCACATTCTGGAGTAAGATACAAAAATCATTGAGACTTAGTTCTCCTGTCAGTATTACCCTTTTTAGGAATATTTATGACAAAGCATTCACCGAAAACTGCAAGTTTTTCCTTAGTCACTAGCAGCCCTGTGGATGGCTACCTCTCTGGTTCCTCCATACCCATTCATGAACCTAGTTCTATCTTTTCCCATTCCACTAGTCACTAGTCAGCTGCCATACTGGCCCTCGGAACCTTAGCACCTCTTTTTCTACTATCTTGCTGCCTCTGTAGCAGGAGAAACAGTCCTCACTGTGGGTCCCTCTGTAACCTAGGACCCGCACTCAAGTATATAAACAGTTACTGAGGGCTAAAATGAAAATATTTGTACCCTTCCATGTAGGTAATAATAAACATGATGCTTCAACTTCTATGTACATGAAGGTTGTACATACTGCAATAATAATATGTAACACATGTAGGTTCTCTGTGAACAATTGGAATGTACATATTGCACCTAACATGTTGCTGTAAGATTGTCTTATATTTCTTTGTTTGTTTGTATCCTGTTTATCATTTTGTATACTGCACCTATTTGTATGTATGTATATTTGTCCTTGAGCACAGCAGGTCCACCTTGTAAATGAGCTTGCTCAATGGTGATCGCCTGGATAAATAAAGATTTTGATTGATTTGATATATTCCACCAATCTCTCCTTCAGTAGTGTTTCCATGATCTTCCCCACTACTGAGGTCAGGCTGACTAGTCTGTAGTTCCCCACTTCCTCTTTGTTCCTGCTTTTGTATAAGAGGACTACATCTGCTGTCATCCAGTCTTTGGGTACCGCCCCTGTTTTCAGTGATTGGCTAAATAGAACTGACAGAGGTTCATCCAGCACCTCCCTTAGTTCCTTTAAGACCCTGGGATGCATCCCATCTGACCCCATTGCTTAATCGAGTTTTATTCCTTCCAGTTCCTTAAGGATTCTTTCCCATGTAAAGGGACTTGTGTCCATTTGTGTGCCCTTCCCACCCCTTGTACTCTCTTCAGGGCCATTACCCTCCCCTTCATCAGTCAAGACTGAGCAGAAATATCTGTTCAGTACATCAGATTTACTGTTGTCCACCTCCACACTACCCCCATCCTCCCCCTTCAGTCTCACTATCCCTCCCTTTACCCTTCTTTTTTTACTTATGTACCTGGAAAAGGTTTTGTGCCCTCTACCCACTGATCTTGTGATGTGCTCTTCTATCTGACCTTTGGCTTCCATTAATGACCTCCCTGCCTCCCTTTGCTTCTCCTGGTACTTCTCCCTATCCCCTTCTGCCTGTGTCTTTCTATATTGCCTAATGCGATCTTTTTGGTTTTCACTTTTTCTGCTACCTCCTCGGAAAACCATAATGGCCTCCTCTTCCTTTTCCCTTTGCTAACCTGCTTAACGTATAATTCTGTTGCTTTTGTAATCCCTGTTTTAAATATTGCTCACTGTTCCTCCACCTGATTCCCATCCCATTCCCATTAGTGCCTCTTTCAAGTATGCCCTGTTTTTCCCAATGTCTTCCCTCCTAAAATACAGGATACATGTTTTTGTGTGGTTTGGTTCTACTCCTTCTGTGATTTCAAACCACAGTGACCGGTGGTCACTGTTTCCAGGTACTCCCCAACTGTTACCCCATTACACTGTCCCCGTTTGTGAGCATGAGGTCCAGTACTGCCTTCTGTCAAGTTTGTTCCATGACCAGTTGCTTAAAGAATGCACCTTGAAGAGAACCCAGAATAAATCTTCTCCAGGTTGATACTGCTGCTGGGAGGCTCCAATTCATGTGTGGAATATTGAAGTATCCAACCAGCACCACCTCTCCTTGTCCACCATCCTTTGGATTACTAGTATTAACTCTCTGTCTCTTTCTCCTGGGCTGGTGATCTGTAGACCACCCCTGTGCAGATGGCTGACCACATTTTCCTTTCCAGCATAACTGACCGTATGTCGCCCCATTTTGTTCCTCCTGGATCTCTGTGGCATTTATGCCATTTTTCACATAAAGTGACACTCCTCCTCCCTTCCTGCCATGCCTCTTCTGAATATGTTGTAGCTGGGTATGGTCCTTCCAGTCATGGTTATCATTACACCAGGTCTCTGTGATGGCCACAATGTCCAGGTCTGACTGTGCCATGGCAGCCTCCAGATCCTCCATCTTGTTGCTAAGGCTCCTGGCATTGGCACACATGACTTTCCATGATGTGAACTCCTGTACTGTTTAACTGTTCTACTCCAGCCCCCTCCCTGGTTATCCTTTATCCCTGGTTCTCCCTGCTGTCTGCCTTTCTGTTGTATTTTGCCCCCTTTCTGCCTATCCACCCCTTGGGTGCTTATCTCCATATTTTGCACACTGCTTTGTAGAGATACTGTATCTCCTCCTCCTGTTTGCTGGTTCCACTGCTAGCTATGGGGGGTGGGCAACTAGGTACCCTCCTTGCTGGCCTGCCCCCCTTGGCTAGTTTAAATGCTTGTCCATGTAGCATTTAAACTTATCATTCAGTGCTTGGATTCCCCTCCAGGATGGATGCAGGCCTTCAGTCTTGAACAAGCCCCCATCCCTCCAGATGGGTCCCCAGTCACTAATGAATCCAAATCCTTCCTCACAGCACCAGTTCTTCAACCATGTGTTAAAGTTTCTGATGCATGCATCCCTATGTTCTCCCATGCCTCTCACAGGTGGTACTTTTGAGAAGGTGACAGATGTCTACTACTTGCTTGAGACCCCTCCCCAATTTTCTAAACTCTTCCTGAACTTTCTTAGGCTCCTTGTTTGCCAGGCCATTAGTACCTAGGTGGATAATGACATCTCACTCACCCTCCTGTCTTGCCTTCCTGGCAATCTGCAGGATCTTTCTCCCATCCCTCCATGCTGCAGCACCTGGTAGGCACCTCACCTCTCTGTCCTCCCCCTCATGTGTTCCTAGCAGGATCCTTCCTATGATAGAGTCCCCTACCAGGATTTGCTTCCTCCTCCTCCTCCTCCTCCTCTGAGGTCCACTGGTCTCCTTGCTGAGGTCACCTCCTCAGTTTACTGCCACATCCTTCCCTTCCACTTCTCTGGGAGCCTCTGTTTGGTTGTACCCATTTTCCAGTACAGCATATGAGTTCTGGAGTGGAATAGGATTTGTGATGTGCCTCTGCCTGACCATCCAAACCCTCCCAGAGCCCACTGTCATCCATGTGCTCCTTGTTCTTGGCATCCTTTGAGGAAGTGGCATTGGACTGGGTGGTCTCTGGATAGGGGTTAAGGTACTCCTGACCCAGTTTACTTCCACTCTGAGTCTGGCTAACTCATCTTGAAATCCAGATTGATGCCTGCAGATAGGGCAGCACCTCAGCATCCAGAAAGTCTGCCTGAATATGGTTGCCCCACATCCACTGCATTACACCACTCCCCACATTATACTGCACTTAAAATGCTATTCCAGTAGTTGTCTGTTATTGAAACTCGCCTTCTAGTTTCTGCTTTATTAATTTACTGTCCTGAACATCCTACTACTGATGCTCAGATACTTTTTTTTTTAAAGAAGGAAAATAGCAACAAAAAATGAGACAAAACACTTGTGCCAAGGGTGGGCTTCCTCACCCTTATGCCCCTCCTACTCCACAAGCACACCAAACTAGGTTTTCAATTTTCAACAGCTCCAAAATGATTCCAAGTAAAGAGAGCAGTGGTATAACAGCACCACTAAAAGCAGACCAAACTAGGTTTAAAACAAAAACAGCAATGCGCAGTTACTGTACTGCAGTGAAATGAATCTGGATCCTTCCCATTCTGGCCTCTTCTGAGAAACTAACAACCAACCTACTTCCTTAACTCTGACTTAGCCCTGCCTCCAGTTATCCTGTAGCTGAGGCCAGAAGTCAGACAATTGGCACCCCTCCCCCAAACTATAGGGCAAGACAGGTATGCCAAGACAAAATCTGCAGCAAGTGAAGACAGCAAAGAAATAACAGCACCAATAAAAGTTCACCAAATGAGGTTTCAAACTTTAAACAGCCTCAAAACAATTCCAAGTAAAGACAGCAAAGGAATACCAGCACCACTAAAAGCACACCAAACTAGGTTTAAGATTTTCAACAGCCTCAAAACAATTTCAAGTACAGTAACGACAGCAAAGAAATAACAGCATCACTAAAAGCACACCAAACTAGGTTTCAAATTTTCAACTGCCCCAAAACAATTCCAAGTAAAGACAGCAAAGAAATAACAGCACCACTAAAAGTTCACCAAACTAGGTTTAACATTTTCAACAGCCTCAAAACAATTCCAAGTAAAGACAGCAAAGGAATAACAGCACCACTAAAAGCACACCAAACTAGGTTTAAGATTTTCAACAGCCTCAAAACAATTTCAAGTACAGTAATGACAGCAAAGAAATAACAGCACCACTAAAAGCACACTAAACTAGGTTTCAATTTGTCAACAATCCCAAAACATTTTCAAGTAAATACATCAAATAAAAAACAGCACCACTAAAAGCACACCAAGCTAGGTTTAAAACAAAAACAGCAATGAGCAATTACTGCACTGCACTGAAATTAATCTGGATGCTTCCCTTTCTGACCTCTGGCCATGCTGTGTGTGTAAATTTCAGCTGGCATTTCATCTATGCCAGGTGATTTTGTTTAATGCTCTGCCTATTTATAGCTGTAATTAGTTCATTTACTGTTGAGAACTTCATATATGATGAAGAAAACTGAATCTTCAAACCATGAAAGGTTTTTATGTTTTTGAGAAGAGTTCATGAACACAGAGTCATATTTCTTAAATGTATTTCTAAAATAATCCATTCAAGTGGATGGTGAAACATAAGACAACGTACATTTTATACTTCTTTCCACCAAAAGCTGTAAGTTTTCCAGAATAAATGTGTGTCTTTATCCCATATTACACCCTGTAAAGCTGTCCAGAGATTTTCTTTGTAGAGTTTCCCTTTTGTGATTTACAAATACCCTCCCTATCTGTGCTAGGGCCCCTCAAGGATCCATTTTGCACCCTTTCCTTTTTTTAATCTTATAAATGATCTCCCTATGGTGTGCTCCAATTCCCTCATCCACATGTATGCAGAAGACTCAGTCTTATTTGACTCTGCACCCTCCACTTCTGACATACATGCCTCATTCCATCAAGACCTTAATGAAGTCATGTCATGGTTCCAAGTAAACTGCCTAAAGAGAAACACAAAAAAAGACCATAGGTATGATTTCTGGTACCAATCAACAACTAACCAGAACCCCACCCCCACCAGTGTTTAGCACTTTAGATGGCACCCCTCTAGATTATGTATCAGTATTTAAATACCTTGGGGTCTGGCTGGACAACCACCTGGATAACGCCATGCACATCAGCACTGTCTGCACTAAACTACAGCCAAAATGGACCTACTCTACTGTAACAAGGATTGCCTCTCCCTTCCTATTAATTGTGAATTAGTTCACAAAATTATTCTACCAACATTTGACTATGCTGATGTTGTCTACAGGTCTGCTCTGTCTTCCTCACTTTCTAAATTAGACACACTCCTAAACTAATTCTGCCATTTTGCTACTAATGCCCCTCATCACACTTATCATTGCAGTCTCCTCACCTCTCTCTCATTCTCTCTCTTCTCCCACAGGTGATCTACTCATTCCCTAACCCTCGTTACAAAGTATTGGTTCTGTTTCCTTCCCCCTTACCTCTCCTACAAGCTGTCTTAAACTACCTTTTACTCTTACGCATTACACACAAGGGACCCTTGCTCATTCTCGCTCCCCCATCTCCACACCAGTACTGGACAGGCTGCTTTATCTTACAGGCACCATTCCTTCTGGAACATCCTCCCCCTTCATCTCTGTAACTCTCCTACTCTCCTCTCTTTTAAACATCTTATCTGACTTCTCCCTCCTTCCCCCTGCTGCTGTACAGCTGCCTCCTCCCTTCATGCTCCATCCTAGCCAGCTACACTATCTCTATGAAGCCCTGCATGCCTTCTTTTATGTGTATGTTATACTTGTATATTCTTTGCAAAAGAAGTACATTAATGCATCAGTTAGGGTTCAGGATAAAGTGACAAAGGTAGGGCAATATGACATATGAGTTTCCAACCCTAACACCCTATCCCCACACTGGAGTCAGAAAATCAGGCGTGAGGTGTGCCGCGAGGGTCTCAAGCCTAACACTCACCCCATTTCATCAGTAAATAAGCATAGATGTGTACAGTGAATAAGAATGGTGTGAACATTAGGCCTGGGACCCTCACAACACACTTCATGCTTGATTTTCTGACTCCAGAGTGGGGGTTGGGTGTTAGGGTTGGAAACCTGAAAGTCATATTTCCCTACCTTTGCCTCTTTATACAGAACCCTAACTGATGTATTAACATAGTTTTTTGCAAAGAATTTCCTTACTTTTTGAGCTAGTGTCATCATAGCAGACCTGTGCTCCTGCCCATCTATAGTTTTTAAGCTAGAGTAATCATATTCTTATTTGCCTGGCCCTGTGCTCCCATCCCTCCATAGATGCAGATATGTTTATCACTGTGGAAGAGCCTTGCACAGAGAAGCCATAGAAAACTTAATAATTAATTCTTTGATCATGATTTTTTTTTTATCTTAGACTGTGATTCTATTAGGGTTGTTTAGTTGATCAAGTGACTAATCTTGTTCACAGTTGCAATAATAATAATAATATACTTTATGCAGATATGTATATCACTGTGGAAGAGCCTTGCACAGAGAAGCCATAGAAAACATAATAATTCATTCTTTGATCATGATTTTTTTTATCTTAGACTGTAAGTCTATTAGGGTTGTTTAGTTGATCAAGTGACTAATTTTGTTCACAGTAACAATAATAATAATAAACTTTATTTTTAAGTGCCTTTCAAGTACCAAGGCACTTTACAATAATAAAACATGATTCCATAAAAACTATTACATTAATATATAAAACAACAATTACAGATGGCAACAATTCACTGGTAGGCCTGACCCCACAAAAAAGTTTTAAGCGCCTGTTTAAAACCCCCCATGATCATGCATTCCTGAAACTGATGGGGCAGAGAATTCCAGAGGGTGGGGGCTGTAAACATAAATGCACGGGCCCCAGAAGATTTCAAAATTACCCTCGGATTCTCCAGCAACCCCTCCTCAGCTGAGCGGAGCTGTCACATGGAGGTGTTGGGAATCAGAAGCTCTTTCAAGTAGTCAGGACCAAGTCCATGTAGGGCTTTGTAGGTCAATAAACCTACCTTAAAGGTGATCCACCACCAAATTGGCAGCCAGTGCAGATCGTGCAGCACAGGAGTAATATGTGACCTCCGAGACACCCCAGTCAACAGTCAAGCAGCAGCATTCTGCACTGGCTGCAAGTGGCAGATATCTACCCCAGGAAGCCCTAAGTAAAGGGAGTTACAATAGTCAAGGCATGAGGTCACAAAGGTGTGGACCAACACAGGCAGATTGCTGGACGGAACAAGGCGTTTCATCCTGGCAATGTTCCTAAGATGGTAAAAGGCAGACTTGATGACTGCTGACACCTGATAGAGAAGGGTCAGCCAGTCATCAAGCACCTGTTCTGAGGCAAGGATCTGAGACCCCCCCCCAGAAATAATTCATAGGGCTGATCAGTTATCAACCCCTCTATCCTGTGACCTGGGTCCATGACCATAACCTCGGTCTTTCCCCGTGTTCAACTTTAGCCAGCTCAAATTCATCCAGTGCTGGATTTCAGTGAGGCAGTTATTAAATACTGAGAGAGCACTAACCTGGTAGGGGGCAAAAGACAGGTAGAGCTGGATATCATCAACATAGCAGTGAAACCTCAGTTCATACCATCTTACAATGTCTCCAAGGGGTAGCATATACACTGCAAACAACATGGGGGACAACACCAAGCCCTGAGGGACTCCACAGGACAGAGGTAGTGAGTCAGAATAAAAAATACCCAACACGGCTCTCTGCATTCTGCCCATTAGGAAAGATGTAAACCACCTAAGGACTGCAGTTGTCAGGCCACAGATGGCCCCTCAGGCACTCAAGTAGCACCCCATGGTCTACAGTGTCAAAAGCTGAGGAGAGATCAAGGAGTACCAGAATGGAACGGTTTCTCCGATCTCTTACCATCAGGAGATCACTGAGCACCCGAACCAGAGCAGTCTGAGCGCTATGCCTCTTTCAGAAACCAGACTGGAGAGGTTCATAGACATTATGGATGGTCAAGTGGTTCTCCAGTTGAGTTGCCACTACTTTCTCAATAACCTTTCATATAAAGGGAAGGTTTGAGATAGGTCTGTAGCTAGCTAGAGCATCTGGGTCCAATGAAGCTTTCTTCAGAAGGGGTGTCACCACCACCTCCTTCAGGGAGCTTGGAAACTCACCTGATTCCAAGGAGCACTGTACAATCTGAGCCAGAACCGGGCCAATGATATTGCAACAACCCAAAATCAGGGAAGTTGGGCCAGGATCTAAATTACAGTACGTAGGGCGCATCCCCTGGACAATCTGCATAATATCCCCAAACTCCGGCAGGTCAAAGGAACTCCAGGAAGTACAAGCTGTAGTGACCAAGCACTGACCAACAGTGTCCCCCATAGAATAAGTCAAGAGGATCGCCAACCTGATGACGGCCACCTTATTCACAAAGAATCGAGCAAGCTCATCACACTCCATTTGTGAAAAAGCTAGACGGAGCTGCAGACAGGTTGGGTTGCACAACCTATTCACAGTTCAGAAGAGTTGAGCTGGTCACTTCTGAGTGACAGCAATCTCCCTGGACAGGAACTCTGCCTTCTTGTGGGAGATCACTGATTGGTAGGTCTGCTAGTGATAAACCAAATTAAGATGGTCATCCTCCAGGGCAGATTTCCACCAATGATGTTCTAACCTTCTTCCTAAATGCCACAACTCTCTCAAACCAAGGGGCCCGAGTGCGAAGTGATAGAGGACGAACCCAGACAGGAGCAACCAGGTCAAGGTCCGAAGAGATGGCCTTATTATAGGCCAGGACCAATGGCTCTTGGCCTGAGCTGGCATCAGGGAACTCCAAGAGATCAATCAATGCTGCCAGGTCTTAAGGGCTCACATCCCATAAAGGGTGGTAACTGACCATCTCCACAGTGGCAGACCTACAAAGGGGGGTGCAAAAATTGAACCTCACGGTGTAGTGATTGGACCAACTGACAGGTTCCACCCCCAAATCGGATGCCTCAATCCCCAGGAGGAAAACCAGATCCAAAGAATGACCATGATTATGGGTAGCTGAGGAAACAATCTGTGTGAATCCCAGTGATGCCATCAGCTGGAGGAAGTGCTGTCCAAAAGGTGAGAGTTCATCATCGACCCAAGCATTGAAGTCACCCAGAACCATCAGTCTGGGTGACTCCAACGCCATGTTGACGGCAAAGTCTGCCACTTCCTGTAGGAATTGCTTTTCATCCCTGGGTGGATGGTAGATGAGAACTATCCTGCAGCCCACTCCAGTTACCACAGTACATTCATAGGATTCAGTTTCCATTACTGGTACACCAGTGAGGCCCAACTCAGTCTTGAAACAGACCGCTATCCCCCACGGTGGTCCAATCTCGGGTGGTGTATCACTGAGTACCTGACTGGAATTGCTGATTCCAAAATGGGACCAGCATTTTCATCCAGCCAGGTCTCGGTGATGCAAACCAGATCAGCTGCTCCAACAAAATCCACAATAATTGCGGTTTTGTTCTTAACTCATTGCCTCCACAGGACCTCTCTGAAGTTGCAGCACTTGTCTCCTGTATACTGTTAACAGTTAATCCTGGGCCCTTCTAAGCAAAATCAAGCCATAATTGGCATGCTGCAAACAAATGCTAAAAGCACAAAAAACATAAGTGCTAGACACAAAGTATAAGCGGCAAAATTGTTCAGCATAAAATTACCTTTCCAACAGTGGTATGCAAGGAATAGCAGGTAATTTAGTTTTATTCCTGTGCTGGTCGAAACAGCAAAACAAAATATTTTTTCCACTAAAAATGCACCATAAACCTTTTTTTCTTGGGAAATATGTAACATATCAACACCAAATTAAGCAACCAGACATTAGATGTAATTTTAATAATTTGTTTCTAAAACAAACAGCTATTTCTGTAGTATTAAACATAATTTTTCCCCATTTGAGTCAAGGTGTATTGGTGAGGTTTGAGGGACAAATCTGAACCATACACACCATACCATAAACAAATGCATATAACTCCTAAAGTATGCATGACACACACAATGTATCAGTGGCAAAGTTGTTCCACGCAAAATTGCCTTTCCAACAGTTCTATGCAATCTACTGTACTCAATTTGGTTTTTGTTTTATACTAGCTAAGATACCCAGAATGTGTGTTTTCTTCAAAGTGCTTAGGTGGTTCTAGATTGACAAAATGTCATAAACAAATGTGAATAACTCCTAAAGTGAACATGATACACAGAAAGTGTTAGTGGCAAGGTTGTTCAGCACAACTTTACCTTTCTAATGGTACTATGCAGTCAATTCTAATCAATTCTGGCTGGCAAGTAATATTAAAATATGTGAGTGACTTCTCCAGATGTTTCTAGGGCACACAGGAAGCCTGTAGGTGACTTCTGTAGGCGTTCTGGGACACACTGTAGTTAGATTTGCTGACGCCTACAGACGTTTCTAGGAGGCAATGAGTTAATAGATCTGGCATTGCATAGCACCGCCCGAGTTGGACGGGGTTCACGAGCCATTCCAGCTATTTGTCCATCAATCAGTAACTAAAGTGTGCACCTACAGTAACTTGAGCAGTTTCATGGACACTGATGTAAGAATCACATGTAAAGTATAAAAAACATGTTACTACCTTATTGCAATCAATTTGTTATTAATTATGTTGATGTTAAAGTTTGCTCTTTTATTTTAGATATGGTCTCACTTACAGTATTTCTTTTAACATAGAAATTTCACTTTTCAGATAGCTGATTTGACAGGTCAGCTCCGTTACATTTTATCCAAACCACTGGAGTTACTGTCAACGCACACCTTTGCTGTATACATGTATGATTTCTAAAAAAATCAACCCATGGAAAAAATCTAAATTATTCAGCACTATAGCAGGTATAATGTAACATGCATATGGATCAACGGTACACTATATAGATATCTCTATCTCATGGCAAAGTACTCCCTACAGAAAAAAATATTCACTTCTCAGTTTAATATCCCAGTATGTTTCTTTTAGTTACTCATTGCTTCAATGAAAAAGATAAGTAATTTCATGAAGGATATTATTGAATTATATCATTTTTTAATTACACCTTTTTATTGTGCTGTGTAATTTAGAGTGAACACACCAATTCAGCCCCCCCCCACGCATATAGTCCTTTGGTACAATCTCTGTGTGTAAGATTGGAATATCCAGACTATTCATTTGTATAATTTTATTGGGCAGGGGGATGAACATGCTAAAATCAATTGCATGTAGCACATTTTTGGGCAATCATCAATAATTGCTAAGACAGTGACTCAATTGCATGTAGCACATTTTTGGGCGATCGTCAACTGCCCATACAGTAACTGAATTGCAAGTGGCACATTTTTGGGGGATCATCAATAATTGCCCAGACAGTAACTCAATTACATGTAGCACATTTTTGGGCAATCGTCAGTAATTGCCTAGACAGTAACTTAACTGCTTGTATCACATTTTCGGGCAATTGTTAATAATCACCCAGGCATTCCCATAGCTAGACACTGTCACATGTGACACAATAACCCTAAACTGCTGCGATTCCAAGGTCTTGATTAGGTTCCACCCTCTCTCTGTAATTGTTTTTTAATTCAAGTTTATTAACATCAGTTGGGTACATTGACAATTGAACGGTTCAGACATAGTCAATTGTGAATTCACATATTGTTCTTAGTGTAGGATAGAATTATTTTCAGCATATCTTTAAAGTCTTTCCAGATATCAGTGATATACATTTATTACAGAGTGTTGTTCCAATAATCCCCAAAGCAATTATTCCCTCCCCCTCAATGAGGTAATCAGTTCTACCTCTCAGTCTGGAACTGTGAGTCTCAATTTCAGGAAGGTAGGGTCGAGGATTCCCCCTGGATTGCTTGGTGGGAGTTCACATCAGGACCAGTGTCGAGCCAAATCTGCTACCATGTCCATCTACCACTAAATTTGTGTTTTTTGGTTGATCTTAAATGTCAGTTCTTTGAGTTCCGCAATTTCTTGTGTCACCTGTTTCCAGGTGTTTAAAATGGGGGACTCAGGTTTTAACCAGTACCAGGTAAGGGTTTTATGGGCGGCTGTTAGGAGACTAGCCCATAGGTAAATGGAATCTGGGTTCTTGAGGCCATTTAGGGGCTCACCCAGAATTACATTAGGCCAATCCAGGGGGTGTCCAGAGCAAAGAGGTACTGCAATGCAGAAATCACATAATTCCAAAAGGACCTGATTTGTGGTCAGAGCCAGAAGACATGCAGGTGGTTCATGATGGCCTCTCCGCACTTCCTCCAGCAGGTCAGTTGCCTTGTTGGGTCTCTCTTGTTTAAAACTAAAGGGGTGAGAAAGAAACACACCCTAACTTTCCAACTGAATTCTTGCCAATATGGGGAGAGGGTAGTCCTGGAGGCAACATGAAATACTGAGCTCCAGTTGACCTCCCACAAGTCCATTCCCCCCTTTTTCCCCCAGTTCAGTTTGATTTTCTTTAAGGGGTCATTTTTTTAGGACAGCCAGGGACTCATAAATTGCTGAAATTAGGCCCTTTGTTTTCTGAGTGGACAAAATTACTTGCAGACACTCAAGGAAAGGGATGGCCCTAAGTGGGTCTTGATCTGTTTTCTGGCAGTTGTAAATATAGGCCCTAGCCTGTAGGTATCTGAAATGATCAGATTTGTATAGCCCAAATGAGTTTTTAAGGGTCGTAAAATCCTCTATCATTTTCCCCTGAAGGAACTGATTCATGTAAATCAAGCCCAGTCTCTCTCAGGTCCTGAATGTGTGATCAAGTAGGGCTGGAGAAAAGTCAGGATCCCAGGTCAACCAGTGAAGGGGCCAAAGTAAGATTTTTAATTTATATTTTAGCAAGGCCCTACGAGTGGCTTTTATGGTGTCTCTGACAGTAAACAACAGGGGTGAGTGGGCTGTACATGCACTGGAGGAATGCAAAAGTTGAGTCTCCAACAGTGGGCCTTGTTCACCTTCCTCCCCCTTTTCCATTTCTTTTCAATTAGAAGAGTACGTTGTGAGGGACCAATGCAGGGCCACTTTCAACTGTGCAACCAGATAGTAGTCTTCAAGATCTGGGAGGGATCTACCACCTTTAGTTTTATGTGTCTGGAGAATGTGCATGTTCACTCTGGGTCTTTTATTGTTCCATAAATATTTAGAAATTAACTTTTGCCAGATCTGGAAATGTGACTTGTGTATAAAAGATGGGAGGCACTGGAAGAGGTACAAAAACCTGGGGAGTATGTTCATTGTAATTGTCTGAATTCTTGAATACATAGGGAAGTTTATTAAGGCCCACCTGTCAAAGTCCTTCTTCATTTGGTTTATGAGTGTGGTGTAATTTGCTTTAAATAACTGAGAATTATATCCGGTAACCCAAGTCCTGCAATCTTTCATCTTTCATGTAGACCAGTTTAGGGGTAAAAGATCAAGGATTGTGGGAGAGGGGGAGTAGTAAAAGCTAAGGACTTCGGTTTTAGTCTTATTAAGTCTCTCTCTGTAATGGTGATAGACAGAAGGAGCTTTTACAAAAGGGGAGTACATGGATTTTCGAATTAAACAAGTTATCACCATCGGGGCTAAATGAAGAACTAGATTTTACTGTGTTTCTTTAGGATGCTCCTGAATTTCCCCTGTACCAATGAATATTCTGTGCGTTCCAATCTCACACACAGAGATACACCAGGCACTTGGGTTAAAATCTCAATACTGACACTGTAGTGCAGCATGAGTGGGGTGCTGCACTCCTGAGGTGCTGTCTTTTGAATGAGACATTAAACTGAGGTCCCTCTGCCTGTTCTAGTGGTAGTTCAGGTGGATGTTAAAGATCCCATGGCACTTCTCGAAATGAGTAGGGGATGTTTTACTGGTGTTCTGGCCAAATTTCCCCCATTCACTAAAAATATCACCAACAGCTTAATCTGGTTCAAGGTCAGTTGGCATTCACCTGTATCCCCCTCCCCCGGGTCATGCCTGAAAATAGGCTGAATTTGTCTAGTGCACTTACCCGGTCAACAAAAACTAAATAAATAAATACAAAATATCAAAGGATTTGGGAGGGGGCTGAAGTGGTGTGCTTACTCTAAATTATGGAGCACAAAAAGGATGGAAAACACACAATTTATAAATTATGTAATACAGCAATATAGGACCCAATGTCCTCCCCATACTCCTTTAGAAGTAAAAGAGTGAGCTGGACAAGTACCGATCAAAAATAAACATAAAGAAATGAGACCAAGATATTAACATAGAGTAACAGCAATATCTAAATAGTTGTCAGGGGTTGATAGTCAGTAGAACTCAATAAATAAAACAGATATGGATACAGAAAGGGCAAGATGGGCTAGTAACTCCATATGGCAAGGATAAAATAGGATGCATTATTAACATTAATAAAAAACGCAGAAAAACAGCAGCTTCATAGATACTGATACACATGTAAAATACTATTTAAAAAATGACTACATTATTGCAATCAGTTCATTCGCTATGAATTATGTTGCTGTTAAAGTTGATTTTTTATTTATTTATTCAGTTTCAGATTACAATACCTTTGAGCACAAGGCACTCATTTACAAAGGTTCCACGTCAGTGGGGAGGGGCGAACAAACATACAGAGGCGTTAATACAAAGACTAGGTTAAAAAAACAGTAAAGTTCATACTTTAATTATATAGAATGAATAACTTTAGTAGTGGAGAAGAAAGGAGCAGGGTGGGGGGTAATAAGAGATAAGAAGAAAAGTGGTAAGCAGCCAGAAGGCCTTGTCAGTAGGAATAGAAAGAGTGGCGGGTGCAGATAGTAGGTAGGTAGCAGTGGAGATGGTGGGGGTAGGAGAGTGGGGGGGAGGGTAGGAGGATATAGCAAGGGTTGGAAAGGTATAGCTTTGGGGTGGAAAAGAGGGAATTGGAGTCCGCACAGGTGGTAGTATCATTAGGTGAAGCAGTTGCAAGAACTATTTGTTGTAAGATGCTGACGGAGCCTGTACTTGAAAGGACCTAATCTTGGTATGGATAGGATTTCATTGGGAAGTGCATTGAACCCAAGTGGGACTCTACAAGTGAATGGCCACTGCCCTTGAGATGTCCTGCACCTAGGAATCTTCAGAGATTGATGGTCTGAGCTTCGAATGTGCTGGGAGCTGGAGTGAGGGCTAAGGAGGTTTGCAGTTCCAGGGGCAAAAGACCGAGAAGTGTTTTTTTAGCTAACAGGTATGTTTCCATCTGCTTAGTTGAAGCCACCCAGATTGGGTGTATAGGTCACATGTGTGGGTGATCTGCTCTTTTATTTTGGAAGTGGTTTCACTTACTTCTTTTAAAATAAAAATATGACTTCAGACAGCTGATTTGACAGATCAGCTCCACTGCATTTTACACAAGCCGCACGAGTTACTGTCAATGCACACTTTTACTGTATACATCTATGATTTCTAAAAAATCAACCTATGAAAATAATCTAACTTATTCAGCATTGTATAATGTAACGTGCATATGGATCGACGATGGCAAAGTACTTGCTACAGAAAACAGTGTTCACTTCTCAGTTTAAAATTGTGGTATGTTTCTTTTAGTTACTGATTACTACTATAAACAACATTAGTCATTTGACCAACTAAACTACATAACATATCATATGTTGTTCTATTATGTATTTTATAAATTGAAAGTTTTTCTCCATATTAGGCTATGTAATTTAGAGTGAACACACTGGTTCAGCTCCCCCACCACCACACACGGTTCTTTGACACAATCTTAATGTGCGAGATTGGAAAATCCAGAAAAGTTCAATTGCTCTGGTTTATTTTATTTGTATGTCAGCTACAAGTCTGAAAAATTGTAAAGCCATGAAACATCACCACTGCATCTCAGGACTTTTTAAATTCCAAGACACTGGGAAAAGATGCAGGGAAGGATGTAAAAGCACCAGTTAAAAGCAAACTTGACCTTAGTGTCTGCAACATATTATGCTGCAAATGGAAAAATCTTTGGAACTCCTCAATAACAAGTTGAACTGCTTTTCCCAAGGCTTGGAGACCACTGAGCAAAGAATGAAGACAGAACATGTGAAGGCAATGGAGGTGACAAATATGGTGTGCTGGGCACTCTCTGCATTGGCTCACCCAGTAAATAAGCAATAACCCATGACAAGATAAGGGGTTATAGGCAAGGCCACTGTTTTTCGTTTTTTAACGGAAAATGCGGTAAAATTCCAGAATTAGGGCTGCCTGAAGACCGGTTAAAACAAAGATTTCATGGAATCTGGCATTTTATATCAGATCAGTAGATCTACAAAACTTGTGTTTTTCTTTTAATTCCTTCCTGTACTATTTTCAATTTGCTCTATTTAATGCTCTGTATATTAAGCCTTCTTTAATTCTGATTACTTATGCACATACTAAAAGAATGATAGCAGAATCCCGGTAAAATCCGGAAATTAGAGTAACAATCACCGGTGTAATTCCGGAATCTGAAGTCTTGAAAACGGAATTTCATTATTTTAATCACCGTAAATCAGTGGCCTTGGTTACAGGGATTGTGAGGCATGAGGCCACAGGCCAAATGCCCTCACAGTGCTCCAGGCGTGGATTAAATCCCTATAACCCCATACCCTGGAGTGGGCTATTGCGCTTATAGCATGGGTTGCATGAAGGGGGCAAATAATGCTCAGAAATCATGATTTTAAGGGTGGAAAATACAATATTCATTTGTTGTTCTTCCATGACAAAAGTAGTTCCAAACTGTGAGGCACTTCATGTTTGTTCAAGTGCAGTTCCCATGGCAGCCCAATAGGTGGCTATAAAACAGTGGTGTCCTGCTAGCATTGTTTCATAGCCATCTGTTGGTCTGCCAAGGGAAATGCAGGAACAAAACATGAAGATCTACCCTAGCATGTGTCCCATCATGCAGTGCAACCCATATTTTGTAATACACGCAGATGAAAATCAAAGTACCTAGCACTGATCTTGACAGTAAGTTAGGAGAAAAAGTACCATATTAGTAAATATAAAGCTAATATGTATAGAATTACTTGCAGAAAATCATTCCATTTGTACTCACGATATTACAGTTTTCAACAAAATTTTCTGTGTCACCACTATGCTGCATCTGTGGGAAGGGACATGATTTTGGGGGATAATCACATCACTTGGTTTGAGGGAAGAAGTGCAGGTCACCAAAGTGTGGATTAAAAAGGGAATTTAATCCATGGTTTCCAGATGCTTTTTGACCAATTGGCCACTCTCCTTCATGCAACCCATGTTATAAAGGGGAATACTTGACTGAAATTCTGCCTGAAACATGCAGACAATCAGTTCAGGTAGAGCAACGTGCATATTAATGGTACCTTTGAGGCATTCGAAGCATGCTCAGCTACAGCAAAAATAGTACTGATTTGGATGAGAGACATTTTGGGGCAGATTCAAGTAGCCACTGAGAGCTGTTTCTTTCTGCAACACAAAATTATTTTGTGACACAAAATTTACTTTATTATTTTTTTACTTATCAAATTACAAGACTGGAGTGTTATTAGAGGAGTGTGGGAGAAGAATGATGCGCCAAGCTGAGGACACAGTTGAGCTAGTCATATCAAACTTCCCAATCCCTCAACCAGAGCCTAGTACAAAATCTCTGCAGAATGCAGGGCCCTTTACAAAATACAAATCTCTACAGCTGAAACTAGATGAAAGGAAGGGCAAATGTCCGATGGTTAGCTAAGAATTGAGGACTACCAATGTTGGGAATTCGCACCCAACCACAGGTATCAGTAGTGTTGTGCGGGGGAAGGGGGGCAAGAGAATGTGTGTATTTTTTTCAGTTTGTTTTTTTAAATTTGTGATTGTCTTGGAAACACACACATTATAATATAATAATAATATTCTTTATTTATAATGCGCTTTTCAAAAAATCAAAGCGCAGTACAAGTTATAGAATCACGACATAGTAAAAACATTAATATAAAAGTACAATAAATAATTAATACATTACAACAAACTCCATAAAACAATAATAAAATCAAACCCAAATCAGTCAATCACTTTCCCATAGGCCTTAATCCATAAAAAGGATTTTAAGGCTTGTTTGAACCCCCCTACTGTCGCACACTCTCTAATCTGACATGGTAGAGAATTCCAAAGGGTCAGAGCCACAAACGCAAAGGCCCAGGCACCAGAAGATTTCAAAATGACCCTCGGAATCTCCAGCAACCTCTCGCTGGCCGAGCAGAGCTGTCGCTCCAGGAGATAGGGAACCAGGAGCTCTTTCAGGTAGTCAGGTCCCAAACCATGCAGGGCTTTGTAGGTTAACAGACCCACTTTAAAGGTGATCCACCACTGAACTGGCAGCCAGTGCAGTCTCCGCAGCACAGAGGCAACATGGGAAAAACGAGAAGTCCCAGTTAACAACCGGGCTGCAGAGTTCTGCACCAGCTGCAAGCAGTGGATGTCAACCCCAGGAAGCCCAAAGTAAAGGGAGTTGCAGTAGTCGAGACGCGAGGTCACAAAGGCGTGGATCAACGTAGATAGGTCCCAGGACGGATCAAGGTGTTTAATCCTAGCGATGTTCCTAAGATGGTAAAAGGAAACTTTAACGATGGCTGACACTTGATCACGTAGTGTCAGCCGATCATCAAGAATCACCCCTAGGTTCCGCACCTGCCCAGAGGTGATCTACACCCCCCAGGAATAAAACCTGAGGGATGGTTTATGCCCCACCCCCTGTCCGGTGACCTGGATCCAGGACCAACACCTCCGTCTTCCCAGGGTTTAACTTCAATTAGCTGGACCTCATCCAATCTTGGATTTCCCCTGAGGCAGCTATTAAACACCGAGAGTACTCTATTCTGGTCAGGTGCAAAAGACAGGTAGAGCTGAGTATCATCGGCATAACAATGAAACTCCAGCCCATACCATCTTACAATGTCTCCGAGGGGAAGCATGTACACCGCAAACAACGTGGGAGACAACACTGAGCCCTGGGGCACCCCACATGACAGAGAGGCAGGATCGGAAGAAAACACTCCCGATATTACCCTCTGAGTTCTACCAGTGAGGAAGGATGTAAACCATCTGAGGACCAACCCAGAAAGCCCACAGATGATTCTCAGGTGCTCAAGCAGAACCCCATGTTCTACAGTGTCAAATGCTGATGACAGGTAGAAAAGGACCAAAATGGACCGTTTTTTCTGGTCTCTCGCCATCAGGAGATCATTGAGCACCTGAACCAGCACAGTCTCGGTGCTGTGCCTCTTTCAAAAACCTGATTGAAGGGAATCGTAGATGTTATGGATGGTCAAATGGTTGTCTAACTGGGTAGCCACTACTTTCTCAATTACCTTCCCAACAAAGGGAAGGTTTGAGATAGACCGGTAGTTACCAAGGCAGTCATGGTCCAAAGAAGTCTTCTTCAACATTGGTGTCACCACTTCTTCCTTCAGGGAGCAAGGATATTCACCAGAGTCTAAGGAGCACCAGACTATCCTCGTCAGAACCGGGAAGATAATCTCCCCACTGCCCATAACCAAGGCTGTGGGGCCCGGATCTAAACTACAGGACGTAGTGCGCATACCATGGACAATCCTCATAACATCTTCGATTTCCAGCCTCTTGAAGAAACCCCAGGAAGTAGGAGGGCATGTGACCGTGGCCAGGTCCACGGCCACTCCCATAGAGAGTGTTGTTCAGGTCACCGCCCTGATGTCTTCCGCCTTATCTGCAAAGAACCGAGTGAGCTCCTCGCACTGATATTGCGAAAAAGCTCTACAAACCTGCAGACAGGCTGGGTTGTACAGTCTGTCTACGGTTCGAAAGAGCTGAGCTGGTCGGTTCTGAGCAGCTGCAATTTCCCCAGACAGGAATACTGCCTTCTTACGAGCAATTGCTGACTGGTAGAATTAATAATGTTCTAGCAGTCTAAGGTGGTCGGCATCAGAGATGGATTTCCGCCAACACCTCTCTAACCTGCGTCCAAATCGGTGCATCTCCCTCAAGTCTCCATCAAACCATGGGGACCGAGGGTGAAGGGAGAGAGGACGCACACGGATGGGAGCAATAGAATCCAGGGCATTGGTAATGGCCCTATTATAGGCCAGAACCAAGGCCTCAGGATCCATGCTCATCATCGGACATTCTGATAGGTCAAGCACCGCCGATAGACCATCAGGAGTCACATCCCGTAAAGGGCAGTACTTGACCATCTCCACAGAGGTAGGTCTACGCAAGGGCGTGCTAAAATTGAATCTCACAGTGTGATGATCAGACCATCCAACAGGTTCCACCCCCACGCTGGAGGCTTCCATCCCCAGTAGAAAGACCAGGTCAAGGGAATGGCCACATTTATGAGTGGCAGCAGTAACAACATGTGAGAGGCCCAATGAATTGATCAATTGGAGGAAGTTCTGTCCAAAATGTGAGAGTTCATCATCGATCCAGGCATTGAAGTCGCCAAGCACCATCAACCTGGGAGACTCCAATACCAGGTCAACGACGAAGTCTGCCACTTCCTTAAGGAATGGCTTCTCATCCCCGGGTGAACGGTAAATGAGAGCCACTCTATAGCCCCCAACTGCCACTACAACACATTCAAAAGATCTAGTCTCCTCTACTGGAACACTAGTGAGACCCAATTCTTTCTTAAAACAGACCGCAACTCCCCCACCCCTGCGATCCAATCTCGGGTGGTGTATCACTGAATACCCAGCCGGAACAGCCGCCTCAAGAATGGGGCCAGCATTACCATCCAGCCAGGTTTCGGTGATGCAAGCCAGATCCACTGTACCCACCAAGTCTGCCACAACGGCCGTCTTGTTAACAATGGATCTGGCATTGCACAAAACCGCCCGAGTTGGACAGAGTTCCGAGGATCCCCCAACCACTTGCCCGCTGTTATTAGCGGCGGTGCCCTTGGGTATGGGGATCAGACAAGGAAGCCCATATTCTGACCTCCATTTCGCCTCAGGGCGTCTTCTGGACCTACCAATCCTGATTTGAGCGCTCCCCTCTTCCATCCTCCACTGTTCAGGCCCCCCAGCCCGACCACTCCTCCTTCGCACAATTCCCAAAGCCCTACAATGTTGATAAATGGAAAACAGTAAAGGCGGAGGAGAAAAAGGACAGAGGGCCAGAAGAGCGGAGGATGAATAGAGCACAACGGGGGGATAATAACACATACCTACAACCTTCAGTAAAAACTAATAAAGTCCTTACTCTAACATAAAGGAAAGGAGCCAAAAACACAGATTATGGGAGGGTGAGACAGACAGAGAGGGAAAGTGATGGAGAGGAACAGAACAGACTTTATTTTACTCCTTTGGGAGAGGCTGGAACACGAGGAACCCCTCACAACCCCCGACTGCAGCACATATCATAGGAGGGATCTAAGACAGTTGTACTCATTGTTTTGTTACCATTAAGCATTCTTACCATTATGCAAGATAGTACAGTACATCTAAAAATTTGAGAATTTGAAGATGGATGTGTCCTTTACTTTCCAAGGTGTTCAGTAACTTGTATAAGGAATAGGGTTTGCTGAGATTAACTAATCTGCTGAGAATTACTTTGTTTCTTCTGCATAGAAACATAGAATCTGACGGCAGATAAGGACCATACGGCCCACCTAGTCTGCCCATTTCTCTACTCAGTGTTCTTCTGCCTGAAGTTTTAAGAGTGATCATTCATAAAGTTGAATACAGTAATTTGTGAAGCTTTTCTGAATGAAATCCCAATAGATCAAAACTGATTACTGTATTCAACTTTATGAGTGATCGTTCTTAAAACTTTGGGGGGGGGGGCAGAGACAAACTAACTCTCTGCAGATTAGATAATCTCCGTGAACCCTGTATAATAATAATGAAAAAAATATATATAATAATACTAATAATAATAAAATAAACAAATAAAATAAAATACAGTGTTTAACCTCCCTAACAGTGAGATCACTGTTTTACTTAATTGCCTTTAGCAGGATTTGCCAGGCTAGAGTTTTAATGAAATAAACACAGTCCTCTTAGTATCCTTTGAAAGAAAGTTTGACTGTTTTTTTATAGGTCTGCTTCATGAGCTGCTGACAACAGGAACAGACTTGACCGTCAGCTGCCTATCTGCTGTAGTAACAATATGTCTTAGTTAACTCAGCTTATAATTATTATCATTTGTTTGATAATAACCACATTTATTATTGAGTAGTAGTCTCCACTACTGTGAGGCAGGCTGAATAATATAGAGAGATGTCAGTCCATCAGTTTCATATAATCCTCTAATACTCATAACACCTGACAGCCACCTCGATTGCAAACTTAGTTATTATTAAAATAATCACATTGATAAGCTGAAATAACTGAGACAAACACAGATTTTGTTTTACTACAGGTCACAGTGAGTTGAGTTGACAGTCGATCAGGACTGCTCCCCTTGTCTGCACGGTCGTGAAGCACATCTATAAAAACTGAGTCAATCATTCATTCAAATAATACTAAAATGAATGTGCTTATTTATATTGATACATAGATACATAGACACTGTCAGCAGATAAGGGCCTATGGCCCACTCAGTCTGCCCATTTGAGCTTGTAAGTTTCCTTTACATTTTTCTAGAAGTCTGCTGCTCCTTATCCCTGATCTCTAGGATTCCCTTATGTCTATCCCATGCATTCTTAAATCCCGTGATTGTTTCAGCCCCCACCACTTCCTCTGGCAGGGTGTTCCACTTGTCCACCACCCATTATGTGAAGACATTCTTCCTCAATTGTCCTCTGAATCATCCTCCCTTCCTCTAACTTCATCCCATGCCCTCTAGTCCTGGAACATCTTTTTCACTGAATAAATTGTGTATTCCTACACCCTGTTCCTCCCTGTAAGGTACTTGTATGTCTCTATCATATTCCTTATCTCCCTCCTTTTCTCCAGGGAGTACATATTCAAGTCCTTCAGCTTGTCCTTATAGGACTTGAGTGATGCAGTCCCTGTACCATCTTTATTGCCCTCCTCTGAAACTTTTCTACCCTATGTCCTTATGTAGGTAAGGTCTACAGAACTGTACACTGTACTCCAGGTGGGGCCTCACTAGTGCATTGTGTAGTGGAATTATGACCTCCCTTTTTCTGCTGGTGATGCCCCTATTTACATTTAGACTGTCGCCTGGCAAAGCCTACTAAAGGCAATTCACTAAAGGAGTGACCTCACTGTTAGCCAAATAATGCACTTTATGGGGCTCACATTGTCAATCGAATCAAGACGCAGATCTGACAATAAGTAAACAAGACTTGAAATTCTACAGTTGTTAATACAATTGATTACTGCAGCTGGGCAAAAAAAACAACTCAAGGCAAGTATCCATTGATTTACTTTTACTGTACATAATTCTAATTGAAATTTGGTCAGTTCATTTAAAATAGTTCCACAATACACCATTGTCCCATCAAATTTGGTCAGATTTTAATGTCTTTTATTTTTAAAGCTGTTAACATTAAAAAGGGTCCCACTGCTACAACAGGGTACAAAATAAAATAAAAAGGGAGCAGTGGAATATCAGAACAACTGATCCCCTGCTGACCCTGCATGCACACTGCATTGTGAAACTATTCTAAGCAGATTGCCAGAATTTCAATTTAAGGTATGCACAGTGAAAGTACTGTAAACCAAACCAGACAGGCCACCCTTGAAAGGAGTCAAAGAGTTAAAGGTCTTTTCTTCCTACAGTAGTGCTGTATGTTCATACAGTACATGTGAAAATGATGTACTCTACGACCGACTGCACCTCTATTTGTTAACATTGGAAAAGAGGAAGTCTCAAATTTCAGCCTTGTCTGTCCAGTACTACTGTGATACAATTCATACAGCATGACAATGTTTTGAGGAGATCCTAGCTTTTGAGTAACAAATGTTACTTTCAAGTACCTCAAGGGAATCAACAAAGTCCAAGAGGGTAGCATCTTTCAAAAAAAGAGGTGTGCAAGAACAAGGGGGCACAATTTGAAGATAGAAGGGGGGCGGCTCAGAGGTAATTTAAGGAAGTATTTTTTCACAGAGAGGGTTGTGGATGCATGGAACGGCCTTCCGGAGCAGGTTGTGGAGTCAAAAACAGTGGTGGAATTCAAGCATACATGGGACAGTCATAAGGCAATTTTAGGGGGTGGGGGTAGGAAGACGTAGGCTGCTGGTTAACTAGGATCTGCAGCTTATCCATTAGGTAGGGAAATGGGCAGACTGGGTGGGTCAAGCGGTCCTTAACTGACATCAAAATCTATGTTTCTATGTTTCTATGTTAGCCTCAGCAGGAGATTTCTGTCCGTGCAAGACATTTTGAATTGATGCCATTACTTGCACAAAGGTATCCATAAATGCACAAAAACTGCAAAGGCATGTCAGTTTTAGATCAAGTGATAGTTCCAATTATGTTAAGTCTAGCTAAAGATGTAAATATGCCGACCATCAGATATTAGCACAGATCACGTTAACATAATTAGCATTTAAAGTGGTTTGCTATCTTTGCTGGTTAGCAAGAGATCTGCTTCTGATCAATAGGCACCAGCAGCTCTCTTTGCCCACCAGCTGTCTGTGCAGTTATCTGAATGACGTGTTGCTTTCATTCCATGACCACTGCTGTAAGTTCCCACAATGTTTGTCACAGACTACTTTCAAGATGCTGTAGCTACATGTTTGTAGGTCTTGTGTAGTTTCCTTTTAAGTTGTTGCCATTCTGTATGTATCCACTAGAGCCCAAGGTGGTGAGCATATAGTACCATTACAGAACTTACCCTCCCTTGGAGGGGGAGGTTGTAGGTACAATGTGCACAGAGGGAAGGACTGTCTATCTGTTGGTCTATCTGTCTGTCTGTTCGTCCATCCGTCCGTCTGTCCGTCTATCTATCTATCTGTCTGTTTGTCTGTCTATCTATCTATCTATCTATCTGATCTATCTACTTAATCTATCAGCATTGCCTTATACATGTGATGTTGCTAAAAGTCTCACCCTCCCCCCAGCACTCACAATTTTTTTTTAAATAGATGCCTCGATAAAATAATACATAATTGATGGTGTTGAGTGACCGGCTCAAGCTGCTCACCTCCATGGCTGGTCAGTAAACTTTGTGAAGTTCTGTCCACTAAAGAAAAGAGTATATTATGATCCCCCCATCACCATGACCACCACCACAGCACCCGATCCTGGCACCCACCCAGTCCAGCACCCAGTTATCCAGATATGAGAAGGTGACCAGCACTTTCATCCCTCCTCCATGGCTGGCTACCTTCTCATGAATGAAAGTGCTTGTGTGATTGCTATAGTAAATGTGGCATTTTGGTGTTGGTCTGCCCCTAAGGACCTTTACCTTCTCTTCAGATCTGCCATCCCCATCTCTCACTGCTGTCTGGGCTGTGCAAGTAACTGAGGCAGAGAGCACAAAATACAAGTGAAAAAAGGCTTTATTCCCAGCAGGTCACATCTGCACACCATGAGGCATAGCCTTTGAATGCCCGCTAACAGCCAGCCTACAGGGTCTTCTAGAAAGCCCCACCTACACCCAGTTACATGTAACATGAGACTACTTTGCTGTGAGGGTCCTAAGAGGGGCAGCAACTAGTCCTATGCCTCTGTGTACTCCATATCACTGCCAGAGTTGTGAAAGTGAATACCGCTTGAACCAGCAGTAACATAACATGAAAACAAAACCAGGAGAGAACTAGCAAGCATTACAACTTGCAATAAAATGTTACAACATGTGAACAACATGGAAGTCCATTGAAGAAAAACAGTCCTGTGGAGGAAAAAAGTTAAGGCAGTGTATGCAGGGTCATGCACCATTAGCAAGACAGCCATGCAGAGAAACACGCACATGAGGACATTTATTGCAAAAGAACAATCAGGTAGACAGTGAGGAATACAATAAGCATGAGAATCATGAGTTACAACAAAGTTTGAGTCCTGGTGACACAAAGGTTCAAGACTGGCATTGACTTTTCCGATCAGTAGGGGTGGAGTTATGGGTTGCTAGAACCAAATCTAGACAGGACATGGTAAGGTCCACAAAAGCAACCAAAGAGTTCTGAGAACTATCAAAATCACACTATTCAACTCTATAAGTCCAGGATACAGTCACAAATTTCCTACGGAGAATTTTCTCAGTCTGGTACACAGGGGTGTTTGCAAGAGAGTCTTGAGAGGGAAACAGCTGAGAAGTCCCAGGAAGTGCATCTAGATTAAAGTCAGGTGCAGGAAGACCCACCTGTAGAGAGCTGGGAATGTGAGGTTTTGAGTGAAGTTGCTGCAAGTTGTCAGAAGGAATTTCTGAATCAGAAAGGATAGCAGGTTCAAGTGCAGCTTCATTACTAGGGGAGTGGTATTAGCTGGGAGGGTGATATTGTGGTTCCCATGCTTCAGATGGTCGATGTGGAATTTGTTATGCACAAGCTTCCCATCTGACTTACGTCGTAGGTGGACGTGAACTGGAGGAAGCTTTTCTACAATGTAGAAAGGACCAGTCCACGGGCAGAGCAAAATTTCCTGGTGGCACCCAGAACTAAGACAGGATTGTACAAGTAGGCAGTGTCTCCTACAGAAAATGATGGTTCATGAGACTTGGCTGCTGACACTTTCTGCATGGCAGATTTTCTTTGTCCCAGTCTAGTTATTGCAACACGTCTGGCAAGCTCAAGTTGTTCAAGTACAAGGATGAGGTATGAGGAAGCTGATTTTGGAACTTCAAGCAATGGAAATCCATGTCCAATGGAGTTCTGGGATGGCGTCCGTGGACTAGGAAGAATGGAATGTACTTTGTACTATCAACACAAGGGCTTATATTGCAAGTGAGTGGAAGAAAGCAAACAAAATGGTCCCAAGTGTCATGAGTTTCATCTAGGTACTTAGAGAGCGTACTCAGGATGGTAGACATCATTCTTTTACTTTGTCTATTGCATTGCGGGTGATAGCTTGTTGCGTGAGTCTTTATTATTTTGAGAAGTTTGCTAATCTCTTGAAAAATTGTTGAAAGATAGTTGGTGCCCCTGTTTGAGTGCAGGCATGATGGGGTACCGTGATGACAGACAATTATATTGAGGAAGGCATCTGCTATAGTAGCAGCTTTGCTGTCATTTAGGGGAATTAGTTCAAGTTATTTTTTGAGGTAGGCCACAAAAACAAGAATGTATTTGAAAGGCTGGTACTACTAAATGTACTTGAGTTCGGTCCATGCGACGGACCTTGCCTTCCTTGGTCCAGATACGGAAAAGCACTCCATCACTGAGGAAGTATTGTGAAGCTAGAAAGAGAACATCCTGGTGATGTTGCTTTCATTGTGGAAGATTTCCCAACTCTAAGTAGGTGATTATGTCAGTGAACTGAGGGTCTGCTCTTTGTTGCATTTTAACATTTGCAAGGGAGAGAGCAGATGCAGAGGAGTTAAGGAGCTCTTCAGCAGATTGCAGCAGTTGAGGGTTGGTGCAGCTTACTGAAGAAGCATCAGGGATTAGTAAAGCAATGTGAGGTGCTACAGGAGTGTCCACAGGAAGCACATCTGTGGCATGGAAAGGAAGAGCTTCTAAAGAAGATTCCTCATCTATTTAGGGTGATTCAGTGAGATACTGTCATCATCTCATTCCATCAGCATTGGCGTGAACTCAGCCTGGTCTGTACCAAATTTCGGAGTTGTAGGGTTGGAGCATTGCAATCCACTGGACAAACTTTCCTACTGGTTCCTTCATTTCAAACAACCATCTGAGGGTAGAGTGATCGATGATAGCTGTGAATGAGGAGCAGCGAAGGTAACAGTCAAATTTCTTGACAGCAAATATCAAGGCTAGACATTCTTTTTCAGTGATGCCATAGTTGTGTTCAGCTGAGGAAAGAGAGTGTCTAGCATAGGAAACAACTCGTTCAATTCAGTCTTGAACTTGGCACAACACAGCACCCACGGCAAAAGAGCTGGCATCTGTGTAGAGTTTGATAGGCTGGTCAAATCTTGGGTAGGCTGTATTGGAGCTAAGATCAGTTTGTAGTTTTTTTTTAAGTTCTCTTTTTATTAAAATTTTTTGGAGACAGCAGGAGAATAATACACATTCAATAACATAGACATCAACAGAATGTTATACAACTGTAAGTGTCACACATTTGACAGTAGTATGATGAGGTATTATTAATTGCATTAGTAGTTGATTGTGACAAAATATCAATGATAAGTTCCAGTGATGGGGATTAGGCAGGGAGGAGGCTCGATTAATAAAGTGGATCTTGTAAGAATCAGATCTCTGGCCCCTGGTTTTCTGTGGAGATCAGAGCAGGAGGGAAAAGGGGTGGGCCTCTATGTGTTTCTTAGGGGAAGAGGAAGGTACCTTAGTAAATGTTCCTCCATGTTTAAGGTCTTGGAGGAATAGGTAAGCCTATCCTCTCTTGTCCCATCCCACCCCCTCTATGGGATAAGATCTGGATGGGAGGGGGATATATGAAGAAACCATTTGGACCATCTGTTAGTTAAAACAGGGACTGTGTTTTGGAGTTGGGCTGTCATATATTCCATTTTGTATATCTCATATATGAGGTTTCCCCAGTCTAATATAAGGGGTGGATCTGGTTTTAACCAAAGTCTAGTTATCACTTTTTGGGCAGCCCTAAATATAATGTTTAATAAATAAATAGACTGTTTATCCCAAAAGTGGCATGGGTAATGGTCACTTTGTATTCTAAGGTATCAAAGGCCTCTTGGCATTCAGAAGTCCATGTACAGTACAGAATATTCAGACAGGCCTAAGAAAACACAAAGATCTTTGAGATTTTCCAGTTCTGGGTAATCTTTGACTGCTGACAGCTTGTCTGTATCTGGAGAGATGCCATAAGAGCTAACAACATGTCCCAGATAAAGAATTTAATGTGCAAAACAACTTTTCTCTGGGAAATGTTTGAGGTTGGCTTGTCAGACATGTTCAAACACTTCTTTGAGATGTTAGAAGTGCTCTGGAAAAGTTTTGGTGAGGACAATAACATTGTCTAGGTAGACTAGGCAAGATTTCCATGACAACTCATGTAGTACAGCTGGAAGGTGGCTGGACTGTTCCAAAGTTACATGGGCAGTTGTTTGAATTGAAAAGTCCAAGGTGACAGCACCAAGCTGTGTATGGGTGAGAAGAAGGATCAATGGAAACTTGGTAAAACCCACTTTGAAGATATCCAAAGTGGATTTAGGTCGCAGGATATCTTTTACGTGATAGTCATTGTTAAATCAATATGACTATATTAATGACTTTATGTTTACTTTATTGCTTGTACTTGAAAAGTTTCAATAGAATTTGAATTATATAAAAAAAAATATCCAAAGTGGTGAAGTAGGTTGGGCTGGCCACACCGAGGCTCTCTAAGGTGTCCTCTGTAGTGGGTAAAGGATGAGCATCCAGCATTGTGCAGGCATTGAGCTTTCTGTAGTGCACCACAAAGCGATATCCCTTGTCTTTCTTTACCACCAGCAGGCACAGTGCACCCCAAGGGCTGGTAGAATCCTCAATTATGTTTTGTTTTAGTATGTCTTTGACCATGTCCTCTAAGATTTGTTTCTGTTTATGATCCACCTTTTAGGGTCATTGATAGATAGGCTTCTGACTGGGTTGCACCTCAATAATGTGTTGCAGAATATCACAACATCTGAGTTTGTTATCTATACCAACAAAGACATATGTGTAGTTCTCCAGCACATTTAGAAGCTGTTGTTTCTCTGTTGGAGATGCTGGAAGTTTAGAAGAGGACAGTCACTGGCTAAGAATAACACTGGTAAAACTGAAGAAGTGGTGGTAGGAGTAGAGTTACAGGAACCAAGCTGAGGTTCTTGAATGGGGTGGAGCTGGTCCCCAGTGTACAAGCACACATTTCCTGAAATGGATGCCCTTGGAAATGATGATTGACTCATCCATAAAATTGCAGCATTTTTAGAATACTTGTCCATCATTCACAGCTGACAAGGTGTTTCCTGGGAGAAGTCCTGAAAAATGCAGGGTGGGAGATCCAGTGGCAATGCAAACAACACATTGTGGGAGTGGTTCACCTCTAATCCTGACAGTCAAAACAGTCTCCATGTGAGGGGGCACAGTGACTGTGTCTACAGCTGCAAGTTGCTTGCGAGGGTCCAATGAGAGTTTGTTACATGCAAAATCTAGGAGGGCTTTATGGGATTTGAGAAAGTCCAGGCCAAGAATCACTGATGGTTGTAGGTCAGGTACTAGGTAGAATTTGACAGTATCTTGTGGAGAGCCAAAGCATAGTTTGAGATGGACAATGCCTGTAATAGGTGCGTTGGCAGTATTTGTTGTGATAATGTGCTTTATGTCAGCTGGGGAGATATGAGGTGACTGGCGAAGAGCTCTATTGCTCAGAACATTAGTATTGACAACTGAGATTTGTGCACCAGTGTCAATCAAGGCATGAGTGGACCAATCTCCAATGGTCACCAGTATATAGTTGGCAATGAGTGGAGATCTGATGACAGGTACATCGACTCTTGGAGGTGAGGTGTAAGTTGGAAGTTAGTGCTGATATGCGTGGCGAGAATCAGAGGGGCTGCCATTTAAGGTGTTCTCCTGCCCAACAAAAGCCCCAAATTCATTGAGCAGTGCTAGTTTTCCTGTTCCTGAGGGTGGCTGCATTCAGCATGATGTTACTGCTGTGATGGCCATCTTTGGTTCCTGTTGTTGCTGTAGTGAGACCATAGTTTTCTGCAGACTGCAGTCATGTGTCCCCAGAATCCCCACCACTGGTGGATGACTGGTTCACGAGGAGGGTGAGGTTGATTGGATGACTATCGAGAAAGTGCAGGGCATTAACAGGAGTAGTAGATGAAGAAGGGGACTCAGCTGTAAATTACTGACAGTGATAATTAGTTTATCCATCATGGCTTGATGTTGCTGGACACAGGTTGTAAGTGCAGCTATGTGTGAACGTTGAGTTCCTAGGACAGTAGTAACCTGGAACATTAATATGGATTGCTGCACCAGTCGTGCAGCTTGAATTGTGTCCATCCAGGTTGTTGGCTTCTGTTGGATCACATAAAGTTGAAGTTGTGGGAGAAGACCTTGGACAAAGGCTCTGATCTGGTCTTTCTCTGATTTCTGCAGGCGTTTGCTGTGTGATGTGATGTTCACTATGAAGGTTTCTAAAGATTCTGATGGCTACATGGAGTGCTCCCACAATTGTTGTTCTAACAATCATGGTGGATGTGCGTTGAGAAAATGTTCTTTAAACGTTGTGTATAGAATAGCACTATTCCCTTTAACTTCCTTGGAAAGTGTGCTAAACTATGTAATGGCAGTCCCTCTCAGGAGTAAGTGCAAGGCATTGGAAATATGCTGCAGATCAGTCTAACCACTAAAGGCAATCCAGGCTTGGAATTCTTTGAGTCAGGCTACCATGTCTTCTTGAGGCAAGGCTGAGAAGGGTATTGGCTGTAGGCTGGTATGGACGGTGGACTGTGACGAGATAGTTCTTATATATGCTAGGTCACCTTGGATGGCTTATATAGCTGAGCTAGAGGACTGGACATCTTGCAGGATGGTTTCTATTGTATTCTTCAGGGTCGACCAGGGGGTGAAAATGGGCTGCCAGACAGTCCTTGCCATCCACTGCTGGTGTTGCAGCAGCAAAGGTTTACTTCCCAGCTGTTCTGTAATGATATTGCTACATTCTAATGACATTTGTGGTTGGGGAAGTAACTCAACTGCCAGAACGAAGGTTGTAAGGATGAGATGACCTTGTCATCATGCAGGAGATGGGACGAAGTGGAGTAGATGCAGTGTTACAAAAGAAAATATTTTTGTAGACAAAAGTACAATTATTTGTAAACAGAGTCCATCAAATGATGTCTAATGAACAATTCCAACCCAGTTCTGTGTTGTCTGTTATTTCAATAAATGTTTCTTTGCAAACATCAGCTATTTGTTGCAGTGTCTATCATTTCAATAGGTTGCCCCTCAAAAACATGGCTGCCACTGCAGTATATGGACCATTGTCCTAATTGCAGATAGTGGTGCCCCTCACAAAGATGGCTGGTGGACCTGTAGCATAGACTTTTTGTCTAATTTGCTGTTCCCAATATGGCTGCCAACAGGGGATAAAAGTTGCTTCTTGTTTTGTGATTGTAAGCAAGTGGCTTATCGCAGGGCAGCAGAAGAATGCAAGATGGCGATTCTGCAGTCTATTCAAAAGATAAATGATGGGCTTTGGTTTGATTGAGTGACTCCCAGGCTATCTAAAGTATTTGCAGGGAGAGATTTATTGCTCCCTTCAGTATCAGAAGCCTGAAATACTTTCTTCAGACAAAGTTGACAAAACAAATGTCTGTTGCTATTCTTCAGATAGAGCTGTGAGTATGTGTATTGGAAGGCACAGCAAGTGACAATAACAGAAAGTCATATGTCTCTGGTTTAAGAGTTAAAGAACATGCAATAGCTCACACCTGTGAAGACGTAGCACTTAAAATGCCACTAGAAGAGAGCTGCTGGGGAGGGGGGGTACAGTCTTCTTGTGGTTCCCTGTAGTAAAGGAGTGGCAGGTTTGTCAATTTACCTTGAGGAGTTCAGTACAGTCTTTAACATGGCAGAAGGGCTCAGACAACAGTGTTAATGTCTTGATTTCTGCATACAGGATTGTGGTGCAGATAAGATAGTGGGCAGGAGAAGGGCTGCATTCTCCGTCATGTGTGGCATTTTGGTGTTGGTCTGCCACTTAGGACCCTTACATTCTCTTCCGATCTGCCATCCCTATCTCTCAGTGCTATCCAGAACATGCAAATAACTGAGTTGGGCACACAAAATGAAAGCAGAAAAGGCTTTATTCCCAGCAGGTCACATCTACACACCATGAGGCATAGCCTCTGACTGCCTGCCTACATGGTCTTCTAGAAAGCCCCTCCTACACCAAGTTACATGTAACATGAGACAGACTACTTTGCTATGAGGGTCCTTAGAGGGGCAACAACTAGCCCCATGCCTTAGTTTACTACACATAAAATAAAGCAAGCAGCTGACTGCTTTCATTCATGAGGAGGGGCTAGCTGTGGAAGAGAAAGGGTAGTGCCGGTCACCTTCTCATCATATCTGGATAACTAGGTGCTCGACTGGGTGGGTGCTGTGGGGGTGGGGTGGGGGGCATAATGTATTATTTTCTTTGACGCAAAATGTTATTGGTTGTTGCTGTGCTAATTTGATTTTCATATTGTGCTGATATGTCCTAGAAATCCTCTTTATAAATCTGTGTGTTCACTAATAAATCTGCTTTTGTAAAAGGCTGATGATCTCTATGTGTGCTTACATTTCACCTGGTGCAGCCAGCCGCCGCCTTGTGCCACTGTAGTGCTGAGCTCCAAGTTGCAATCATGACGCAGCTACCTCAGTTCACCCTTCACTCACACATAACTCTGCAGTCAGTGTGAAGGCATCACACAATCCGGTGCTTTGTGAATGATTAGGATGTTATTAATGTGTAAGAGAAAACAGAGGAGCTGGACACCCATAGGTCCAGTTAAAAAATAATCTGATCCACAACTTCTGCGTGTAAAGAGACTTTAATTTACTAAAATAACAGAACTGATAATTTCACAGCCTGGCAGTGCTCCTAAACAAACTCACCAATGCAATAGTGTCGCACTGTAGTTTACGTGTGTCAACTAAGGCCCTGTCCACACTACACTGCTGAAATGCTGTAATGGTTCCAAACCATTACAGACAGTAACCATTACAGTGTGTCCACACAGCCGGTGAACAGTCTTGGTAACGGTGTGGAACCGCGACAGCCCATACACATTGTGGGTGCCGTGGGACTGTTAGGGACAGCACCTTGTCCCACAGTGCAGTGCGTTCTGCACTGGGGGACAGCTGGAGCAACACACTCATGCGTCCACACTACAACCGGTAATGTTACAGAGGTGGAACTGGTTTCGTAACAGTTGTTAAACCACCTTGTATATAGTTTCAACAACGGTTACAGAAATGCCTTCTGTAATGTTACAGGTGTAAACGCAAACCGTTGCAGTAATGGTTTGGACCCTCTGTAATGTTACAGAGGGGGTTTCGGGGCTTAGTGTGGACAGGGCCTAAGAAATAAACTTCTTCTCCTGTGAGTTGTTACTAACTGATCTGTATAACTAAAAGAAATGTCATCTGCTCTCTGAGTGCTGTTAGATCACGGTAGGAAAGCCTTACATGTTTCAGACAAAACAGCTGATTTCTCTTAGATCCCATTTAGCACTAGCACTTGGGTTAGATGGATGTGCTAAATGGGACCTAACAGAAATTAATTGTTTTTGGTGAAACATACAAGGCTTTTCTACTGTGATCTAACTGTGTTCAGAGAGCAGATGAGTAGGGACAGTGCAAAGTCTATTTTTAAATAGTCTTTGTTTCCGATTATCGATCTGATTTCAATTATGATGCAGGCAAGAACAGATTTAAATAAACCTGTATTGTATTCTTTGAATTTGTTTTAAACCATGGTTAGTCCGATTTGAACACAGGCAATAGATTTTGAATGAATAAAAGCTGATTTCTGTTTTTTTGAGAAGAACTTTGTTTTTCAGTTCATGCCAATACCACAAAATCACACAAAAGTGCCAAATTCTGATTTCCAGCAGTAATAGCATTTTTGATCCCCAACATGTTGCCATGGTTGTGCCTTTTGCCGTGTCAACTACCACCACTGCTGAAGAAGTAGTACCTTCACAGGAATAAGTGATTCGCACAGCAGTGGCAGCATGAAGGGAATCATGCATGCCGTTACTGTCAGAATGGGGCATTTGAGGTTTTGCCATTATAGACGGGGATGGGGGAGTAAGTCAGGAATCGGTCAATTTTTGCCACTTGTGCCCATCCTATTGCCTTGATCAAAGACTGAGTGAATTTTAAGAAAATTATTCCGACTGACGACTGTGCTGGATCAACCCCCCCCCATCAGTCCCAGTTCATTAAAGATGGAAAAGTAAACTTACAAGGCAAGGCAGCAAAGGCAATGCAAGCTATTCTCTTTCTCTCTGGGCAGACTGAGGTAGTGGAGTGGAGTGGAGTTGGGAAAAACAAGCAACACACAGAGTGAGCCTCGATAAGTGGCAAGCCAGCTGCAAAGCTTAGCGCAGTAGCAGTAGTGCAACTAGTGTAGTGAGATGTGACTCAGTCAAATAAAGCAGTAATTTAATACTAGCTAGTAGCAACAGGAGGACAAGTTGTTTTTGTTTTTTTTGCGTAACAGTGGTGCCCACTATAGTAAGCACCTGACCATTTTCACTGGCATAACTGGTCACTGGGGGCCACTATCCTCCCTCCCTCTTTCCATGCAGAGCTGCCTGCCTTATATATCCCCTACTACTTAGACCCTAAGCTCAACTCCCAGACTCATAACCATCTCCCTCTCCACTGGTCATCTTAAAAGACCATGCGCCTAGCAAGGTGCATCCTGGCTCTCTTACTCCTTATAGCCAGGGACGTAGAATGTAATCCAGGTCCCCCTTCCCCAACATATGGGCAACTCCCTGCACCAGCTACTCACCTCCCAAGAGGTTTCAAAATAGTCCACCTAAACATATGCAGCATCCTGAACAAAGTAGCAGCCTTACAAACTGTTCTATCCCTTCGCCCTGATATCATAATCATTACTGAATCTTGGCTGAAGTCTCACAACCTTGACGCAGAATTCTCAATACCCGGGTACTCCTTAATCTGCCAAGACCGACAGAGCAGTAAGAAGGGTGGTGGCACTGCCATGTACATCTCCTCTAAACTCCAGTTCTCCACAATCACACCTACCATACCCATACAAACAATAGATTCCCTTCTAATCAAAATCCCCCTTCCACACTCTATCCCCATATACATAGCAGGATCATACTGACCGCCAGACACACCTCTGGGTAGCATCCTAGACCATCTTGGCAACCCGAGGTCCCTTATGACAGGCGGCAAACTCCATATCCTTGGAGATTTCAACCAGAACTGGCTAGGCAGCATAGCCACCAAAACGCAATGTCAAATAAATGCTCTAAACCTGTCCCAACAAATAGCGGAACCCACTCGCCTAAACCACAAATCCAAAAAGCATACACTACTGGATTGGGCCCTCACCACCCACCCACATCAGATAATTAAAGCTGGTCTACTACCAGACTCCCTTAGTGACCACCATATGATTTATATGGTGAGCAAAATCTTCAGACCCAAGGCCCCTCCCCCGCACTCTATACAACAGAGCTTACAAATCCCTTGATCTGGCCGCTCTCTTAAATGACCTCACCAGCATCGACTGGTCCTTTATCCCTAGGGCCATCTCCATGGACGAGGTCCTCAAATTTTTCACGACCAAATTCCTGGCTATCTGGGACTTTCATGTGCCTCTCAGAAGATCCAGAGTTAGAGGAGCCCACTTCCCTTGGGTAACAGCTAACCTCTTGGAACAACTACAAGCCAGAGATCGAGCCTGGAAATCCTTTAAGGCTACAGGAGCACAGATGGCCCTGCAACATTACCACTCGCTAAGAAATGCCTGCACAAGACTCATATGTCAGGATAAATCAAATTACTTTAAGTCTGCTTTCAACAATAACTTCACTCACCCCACACAATTTTGGAAGTCAATAAGATCCCTTCTTACCCCTCTGGCCCAACCCCTACTCCCACTCTCAACATAGGCGGAAGCATCATCATGGATCATAGCACGGTTGCCACTGAGTTTAACTCATATTTCTCCACCACTACATCCTCTCTACTCTCCTTCCATCCCCCACTCCCTCCCTTTGTTTCCCCTGCAGTCGCCTCTCCGGCCTCTTTCTCGCTCCGTCCAGTCACACCTGGTGAGATACTAAAAATACTTCAGTCACTCAACCCATCCAAAGGTAAATGCCCATCGGGCCTTGATTCCAAAATGCCCCTGCTTTCAGCACCTGCCATAGCCTACCCTCTAACCACGCTCTATAACCTGTCTTTTAGACTCGGGTCCATCCCTACAATATGGAAACAAGCCACAGTCATTCACCTAGCTAAAGGAGGTGACTTTTCCTCCCCATGCAACTACCATCCCATATCACTGCTCCCCATCCTAGCCAAAATTCAAGAGTGCCTTGTACTATCCCAGCTCTACCACTATCTAGATACCATATCATTCTTCACCCCCTTCCAGGCCAGTTTTAGAAAGAATCACTCCACCACCACCTCTCTCCTTTGTCTCACCAACAACATCCTTACGAGTATGGATAAAGGGGAGATAACTGCGGCTATCTTTATTGACTTGGCCAAAGCCTTCGACACAGTCTTGCATCCCCTGTTACTGTCAAAACTCGCTCAAGCTGGACTGACTGTGACTGCCAATAACTGGTTACATTCATACCTGGCAGGTAGGTCCCGATCTGTCCATATTGGCTCGGCTAGTTCCACTTCACTCCCAGTCACCAGTGGAGTCCCCCAAGGGTCTGTACTAGGCCCTCTGCTGTTCTCTATCTTTCTCAACGATCTGCCTGTTGCCTGCCCACACACTGCTATCCACATGTATGCAGACGACACGGTGCTGTTTGCCTCTGGCTCATCCTCCAATGCCATGACAGCCTGTCTGCAGGAGGACTTCGACTCCATCCAACGTTGGTTCCTCTCAAATCAACTATTTTTAACCTAAAAAAAACCCCATCTCCCTCACCTTTGACTCTTGGGCCAAACTAGCCCACCTTCCTGCCCCTCCATGTTCTACACTCTGGATAGCTCCCCCCGGAGGCCTGTACTTCCTATAGATATCTCAGTGTCTGGCTAGATCAGTACCTTGACTTCTCTGCGCATATTGATACTCTATACAAGAAACTGCCTCCCATGCTGGGCGCTCTCTACCGCAACAAAAGTTGCATGCCCCTATCAACGCGACTAGCAATCGTCTAAAAAATGATCCTCCCGATTATGGACTACGGAGATGTAGTCTACTGTGCTGCACCTCAAACTTCCCTATCCAGGTTTGATCCCCTCTTCAACTCCTTCTGCCAGTTCTTCCTGGACTGCCCTCCTAGTACTCATCACTGTGACCTCTACCAGTCCTTGGACCTCCCCTCTCTACATAATCGGCGATTGCTACACTGCGCCAGAACTACTTCAGGTTCTGGATGCAGATACTCCCCTCTTACCTGTCATCCTCTCTAACTGCCCTCCCACCACCGGCATATGCTCTCAGGAACATTGACTCTCAGCTCCTTCACATCCCGCACAGATCCACCCAGTCTGGCCAGGCTGCCTTCAGCTTCAGGTTGCCCAAATTATGGAACTTCCTGGCAGCCGATATTAGACATGCCACAAAACACTCCACACCGGAATGCCCTTTTTAAAACTAATTTCTCTACCACCTGCTCCTGCATCCCACCCCGTTGAATCCCTCACTACCTAACTACCAGCAGATTACTACCATAACTGGTTCTTCCCACTGTTATCAATCACCGCTTACTAAGTGCAGCTGGGCATTTCCATACTTCTGGGAATGCCATTCCCCTCTGTTAACACCTGTCTGGTTACTCCAATTTGTACTTGTGATTTTGTCAGCTCTAAATGTCTACTATATTTGTAAACCTGCTAATTGTGTATATGACTGTCTCATCCATTGTATTGTACCATACATATTTATGTTTCCTTTTGTATAACTGTACCCTATGTAACCCCCTTCCCCAGGGTGCATCTGGAATCGAGCGGTACACTGCTCAGTATGCCTTCCTGGTAAAACTCTTAAATAAATAAATAAAAAGGGGGTCAGCCCCCACTCGGACCATGTAGTGGTGGAGAGCCTACATCCCCTTTATTCCAGGCCCTCTGCAAAAAAACAGCTCCACTTTCAGAAACCATACCCGGCTCACTTTGTGGTGTATTTTTCTGGAGGGTTGGAAAGTCTACAAAACTGCAGTGGAAGACAAAAAAGACCGGTAGAAGAAGGGCACCACCCTGGACACCCGATCCGGAGACTCTCCCCGGTCTTGACCATCAGCACAGCGCTGGACTGAAGTTGGTACTACAGACTACAAACAGAAGTTTGCAGAGAAAGTCAAACAGGACATCACTGAACACCTTCAAATTCCTGTCCCATCTCGTTGGTCTGATTCCTCCAAGCCCAGGACACTAGAAAGATAGGCTGCTTTATTCTGCACTCACCCACACTGTTCAACCTGCTTCTTTATGCTGCAGTATTTCAAATAAGTTTATTGTGTACATAGAAGAGCCATGGAGAGAGGTAGGTAGGGATTTGATGGAATGGGGGACACTGATGCCTGGGGAAGCAGGGGCCGAGGTGAATGACAGCTTTTTTCCCTCTGTGTTGCATGCCACACTCAGCATTAATTAAACTGGATCTTTTTTTTATGTCATTTAGACCAGAGGAGCTCTTCCCTTACCAGTAGTGCTGTTGATAAACTGGCGTGAAACGGTCTCCCTCTACATAGACGGGCGTTACCTGACTTTGTCTTTGCACCATGCAGCTATTTATTTATTTATTGAATTTTGTTGACCCGGTAGGCGCACTGGGACTAGAAGTCCCTTTTTCAGGGGCGACGGGGGAGGGGGGCATACAGATGGTAAGCAACTGAAATTGAAACAGATTAAGCTGTTGGTGGTATTTTTTAGTGAATGGGGAAAAGTTGGCCAGGACGTTGGGGAAATCCCCTCCTCTTTTTCAATAAATGCCATGGGATCTTTAACATCCACCTGAATTACCATCAATCCAGGCAGATGGGACCTCGGTTTAGTGTCTCATCTGAAAAACGGCACCTCAGAAGTGCAGCACCCCCCCTCGTGCTGCACTGCAGTGTCAGTATTGGGATATTAACCCAAGTGCCAGATGTAGGAACTGAACCCACAGCTCTCTGATCTCTCAGCCTCAGAGGCAAGTGTGCCAACTACTGAGCCACTACCAGATGTAACACACCCCATTTTTCTGATGCTTCATGTTAGATGTTTGCCTTAAAAATCAGTATATCTCCCTGGCAAATAGGGTTTTTTTCACAGAAAATCATGTCCCCGTCACTCGTAAAGCAATTATCAGTTCAAATGGTTATTTACAGTTTGAACAGTAAAGTTCGAACAGCAAGTAACATACTGAACTGAATTATTTAGCCAGGGATGGGGACATGATTTTCTGTGAAAAAAATACGTATTTGCTAGGGAGATAGACTAAGTTAAAGACAAACAACTAACTAAGCATATCAGGGAGACCTAAATATGGGTGTTGTGCTGTCCTTAGGGTGCAGTAGTTGTGTACAAGACTATTTTGAAAATTCTTTAGAAAAACAAGATGGTTGACTTGGTGAATGGTATTTGTCTGAGAATCGACCACTAAATGAACTCTTTGAATGGTTTGAACAGTTTTCATCTACCTGCTTGTCCTGCGACTATCACAAAAGTAGTTATAATTCAAAAATTATATTTTTTCACCGTACCATCCAAAGGCACACCCTTGGCACACACACCCCATCATCCATGAGTATTACAAAGTAATGTTTCATTCTGTGTGGGCTGTAGATGACAACAAAAAATCCTGTGCTAACCTATGGGAAAATTTTTCATTTTTACTGTTTTTGACTGCTTGATATCTCAACAACTGTACAAGCTGCCATCAAAAAACTTTTCATATCTTGGGACACTGTGAAAATGACAGCACATCCCAATTTTGGGTCTACTTCATCCAAAAATACCAAAGTTATTAAGGTGCAAAAATTGAACTTTAACATTGAAGTGCTGTACCAACCCTAACTAAAAGGGCACTACCACAACTCTATAATTGTTCCTTTCTATATTCCTCATGTACAGTTCCCTCAGGTCGCACCTGAAAATGGCCCTCAGCTCAGCATGTCTATCCCTATTACCAAGGTTTTAAATAAATAAATAAATGTTCTCTTCTCATGTTTATATAGGCCTCCTTATAAATTTAATCTACCAGTTTTCATGATTTTCTACCAGCCTTATTTATAGCAATTTTAATTTGATGACATTTAGTGTCATGCCATGGCAGATTTCCTTTAATATTAAACTGGTCATAATTCCTCTAGCATTACATTTTAATCACTTACTGAACTTTTTTTGAATGTTTTCAAAGACCTGAAATAAGTCTTTTGAATATTTTCAAAGACCTGAAATAAGTCATCACTATTATCTGACAGGGACAGAAAAAAACCTTCATCTCATTTGCCTGTTCAATGGAACAAATCTTTTTATTTATTTATTACATTTTGGTGACCGGGTAAGCCCACTGGGACCCGGAGGTCCCTTTTTCAGGAGCAACCCAGGATTACATAGCATTGGTAAATATCACAGTATGATAATGAAATTATACAGTATGATACAAGTAAGCAAAAGTGGGTCAAATGTTATACATGTTTCGTTTTTTATGTTTGCTTGCACGCATGTGCAAGAACCATAGTGCCATCATCCGAGTTTTCCAGAGGTGTGTCAGCCTCTTCTAATTCAGTCAGTGTATTTGCAGGCATGGTCGCAGTGTGCCAATCACTGCTCCAGCTGTCTATGACAGCTGAAAATGCAGTGGCATACAATTGAAAGGGACAGCTCCGCTTCAGTGAGCAGAGCTCCTCCCCTCAACACGCACGCATATTGCGTGCTGACGCGTTCCCCCCCACTTACTGTATAGCTGACAGGGGTGCCCAATCCCCCGTCGGCTCCAACCCCCCAGACAGCCATACAGCTGCCACGCTTGGGAGCCCACCCCCAGTGTGGCACAAGCCTGCTTGGCTGACGGGGTGCCCAATCCCTGTCAGCTCCAACCCCCCCAAACAGCCTAACAGCTGCCACGCTGGGAGCCCACCCCAGTGTGGCACTAGCCATATGGCCAACAGGGGTGCCCAATCCCCTGTCTTCTCCAGCCCCCCCAAACAGCCTTTCCAGCTGCCATGATGGGAGCCCACCCCAGCGTGGCAAATGTCCTGCATCATCTTAGTAACTAAAAAAAAAATTGTAAATTGAAAAATGGTCCCTCGTAGTCTCCCTGCCCCCACCCACACCCACCCACTGTGCACCCTTCCTCCCCACACCCCCTCAATCCATACTTATCCTCCAGAGTCTGGCCCGACAATCTTTGGTGGACCGGGAACACGTCTACACTCTTCAAAGCTGACCACGAACTGAGGAAATGCCGGTAAGCTGTATAATGTTATAGATAGGGTTTTTTCAACTTTGCTGCATATCTCAGGCATTTTTTTGGAATTTTTGCACCAAATTTTCAACATGGGGTTTTTGGGACCCCTTCTCATGAATGATGTCACTGTCATGGCATTACTTGGGCCTGAAGGGTGATTTCGCAGCCACTGTGTAAAATCACCTTTCCAGAATGATTAACAAAATGACACTGCCAATGTTCTTAAGGTGGGCTCTCAAAAAGCCTATTTTGAAAATTTGGTGGAAAAATTCCTAAAAATGACTGTTTGTGAGCATCGTTGCGCCCAGTTCCTACGCGACGCCAGAAAGTTAGCAATTTTTAATATTTTCACTTCCAGACTAACATTGCCATTTTACCACACCTTCTTATGAGCAGTACAGCTGTCATTTTTCACATCTCACCCACAGCGTGTTTCTGCCCATGTAGCACACAATGGCGCAGTCGGTGTGTGAAATCAATGTATGGGACACATTAAGAAAATCACAGTGACACTGTTCATGAGCAGAGGTCTTAAAATGGCTATGTTGAAAATTTGGTGAAAAAATTCCTGAAAATGATTGTTTTACAAGCGTACGTTGTGCAGTTCCTATGCACGCTCATAAGTTTATGAAATTTCAATATATTCACTCCAGATTGTCAACATTGCTATTTTGCCACACCTCCTTATAAGCAGTACAGCTGTCATTTTTCACATCTCACCCAAAACGTGTTTCCGCCCATGTAGTGCACAATGGCACAGTAGGTGTGTGAAATCAATGTATGGGACACATTAAGAAAATCACAGTGACACTGTTAATGAGCAGAGGTCTTAAACTGGCTATGTTGAAAATTTGGTGAAAATTCCTAAAATGACTGTTTCACGAGCGCTGCTGCAGAGTTCACTCACACTCGTAAGTTCACAATGTTCAATATTTTCACCCAGATTTTCAATACATTGCCATTTTACCACACGCCCTCAGAGCAGTGCAGTTAAGTATTTTTCACATCTTGCCCACAACGTGTTTCTGCTCATGAAGCATAATGGCGCAGTCAGTGTGCAAAATCAATGTATGGGACACATTAAGAAAATCACAGTGACACTGGTCATGAGCAGAGGTGTTAAAATGGCTATGTTGAAAATTTGGTGAAAAAATTCCTCAAAATGACTGTTTTAGGAGCACATGTTGCGCAGTTCCTACACACGCTGGCAAGTTTGTGAATTTGTAATATTTGCACACCAGATTTTCAACAGTGCCATTTTACCGCACTTCCTTATGAGCAGTACAGCTACCATTTTTCACGTCTTGCCCAAAATGTGTTTCTGCACATGTAGTACAGTGGTACAGTCGGTGTGCGAAAACAATGTTTGGGACAGATTAAGAAAATCACAGTGACACTGGTCATGAGCAGAGGTCTTAAAATGGCTATGTTGAAAATTTGGTGACAAAACTCCATAAAATGACTGTGTTATGAGTGAGCATTGCACAGTTTCCACGCACCCTTGTAAGTTCATGAATTTGTAATATTTTCAGTCCATATTTTCACCAGTGGCATTTTTCCACACCTCCTTATGAACAGTACAGCTGTCATTTTCCGCAACATGGCCGAAATGTGTTTTCACACTTTCAGCACAGAAATGCGTTGTCGCTGTGGGAAATCATTGTTCGGGATAAAGAAAATCACACTGACACTGTTCATGATCGGAGGTCCCAAAATGCCTGTGTTAACAATCTGCTGTAAAAAAATCCCCAAACTAGTTACATTATGGGTGTGCGTTGCACAGTTTCTACGCATGCTCGTGACTTCACCAGTTTTTTTAAGATTTTCACAGCAGATTTTCAACATTGCCATTTTTTACACCTCCACATGAACAGTACCACTGTCATTTTCCACATCCTGTTCAGAATGTGTTTTTGCACCTGTGGTGCCAAATGCCATAGTCACTGTGCAAAAGCAGTTTTCGGCTAACAAACTGATATTGCCACTATTCATGAGGTGGGGGTCACAAAAAAACCATGTTGAAAATTTGGAGTGAAAATACCAATGAATGCCTGAGGCATTAGGGCTTCCGACCATAACGCCCCACCCTGTAGAGAATGACAGGCATCAGGGGCGTGACTTTGGATTCTTGCCTGTCATGCTCACACCATTCCACCCCCATCCACACCCTGCAGCCAGTGAGAGGCATCAAGGTGTGCCTCGGACTCTTCGGGCCCAAACTTCACCCCATTCTCCTATACCGCACCCATCTCACCGTATTTCCTGATGGAATGGGGTGCACATAAGGGACAAAGACCCCAAGGCACACCGTGACACTTGTCAGTGTCTGCAGGCTAGGGTGTGGTGAAATGGCGTGGTCGTTATGCCTGATGACCCAAAGGCACACCCCAATGCCCGTCACTATCTGCAGGATGGTGATGGGGTTGGCTTCAGCTCAATACTTTGCTGCCAGTCCTATTATGCAGCTCTGTAACTTCTACACTACCAATGCCAATGCCAGCAAGCAAACATTCGGCATTGACAAATGCTTGTTTCTATTTCCATGTGTTCTTTACATTTTGATTAAAAGCCAAATATTTGCTTTCCCTTTTATTTACTAATATATTCATTTTTAAGAAAACTGGTAAATGGTTACTAGAAAAATCCTCTAACATTTTGAGTGAAATAATAGAGTGTTATTAGAAAACATCAATGATAAAAATAACAAGAATAGATCCACTTTTCGTTATATACACTATGTAAGCTTTCCTTTAGCATCTCCCTTAGTCCTACCATTCAATACTCTTGAGTTATTATGTGATAAAAATGTCAAGTTTGCACCCAGTTTGATTAATATTTTTGTCCTCGAAAGATCTCTTAGGAATGACCAAATGTTTATCAATGCACCTACTTCATTTCCATTATAAGTTTTAACTTTTTCTCTAATTCTTGCACTTAAATGACCTGCTATTATTAAGTACTTATTTTTTCTTGTGATTAATAAGTTCTCTAATATCTTTTAAACAGTACTGAATATAGATTCAAGTATCTCAGTCATAAGGGCTAGGGAAATATAACAATTCAGGAGTGCTTATAATTTTCCTTATCATTTAAGATGTTCAGTAGGAAATTGTCACCTTCAACTGCTGTAATGTTGGGAGGCAGTATAGCACAGTGGTTTAAGGCTCTGAGCTGCAAATCTTGAGACCTGGGTTTGAATCCCACAGCCCCCACTTGCATACTGTGTGACCCTGAGCAAATTACTTAACTTCCCTGCGCTCCCAGGTTGTAGTTGTAAATAAGCTTTCAGTTTAGTGTGTCTCACCTGGTTAAACAATTGGGGAAAAAATGCTGCTCTGTTTGTACATCCAGACAAAGTGAGACTATAAGTCACCAATCCATGTTTATATCCATTTTATGTTTTCTGTTTCCAAGCACTTGAAAATGTCTATATCCATCTATTATTTTTTTTTTTTTGCCAGAAATAGATCTAGTTTATTGAATACAAATTATTTAATTAATGGTGATCATTTTTTATACATGGATAATGGCACTTTTATCTCCAGTTACAACCTCCTCGTTGATATTTTTGGTTACAACCGGGAGGTTGTAATCAGCACCTGTCAATCAAACTCCCCCATAGAAAGCTCATTGGTGCTTACTCTGTCTGTGGGTTGGCTAAACATCTTGCACAAGATGGTGGCTCTGTTACCAAGCATCGGAACCGACGCTCAAACTTTCCATCACACCATAAAGGCAGATAACTTTTTAAATATTTTTTAATATCTATCTACTTGATCCTGCCTTCAGAACAACAAAAGTCTATCTGGTTGATCCTGCTGCTGGTACACCTTGAGTGATGCTTCCACACACAGCGAGACTAAAATGGACCATGACTTACTACTAAAACATTTGCAGTGTGGTTCATAATGTAATGTAAAAAAAAAAAAAGTAAAATAAAAAATAATGCCTGTCCTGAAAAACTAGAGGCGAGAGACAAGCAGTGTCTGTGTGTGTGTGTGTGTGTGTGTGTGTGTGGTTATGCCTGTCTCTGACAGAAGTGCTGCACTGATTCAGCTGTGCGAAACAAAAAAAAATCACCATTAATTAAATAAAATAATATGTGGGTGGGTGTGTGTAAATCCAGAATTTTACACACACACCCTTGATGTGGGATGCTTTTATAAACCCTTTGGGCTTTGCCCTCAGGGTTTATGTAGCATCCCACACCTCAGGTGTGTGTAAAATTCTGGTTACACCCACCTACCCATGTATTATTCTATATGTCATGTTTTTCAATAAATTGTAACCTTATTTTATCAGAAAGTTTGGACCAAAGCCCAAATATATTTCATGACTTAAATGAAACTTCATTTTTCATATGTGGTTGATCACCCTTCACAAAACGTCAATCTGATAGTTGTACCAAGGGGTTATATTTATTGTTTGAAGTAGGGCCTGATTCTATAGCAATTCCTACCTTCCTTACTGTTTCTAAGTCTGAACAATCTTCGTCCTCTGATTCAGAATCTAGCACTACACTTGTATTAATCTTTGCACATCTCTTTCTCCTGCCCCTAATAAAGATTTCTTCATCTGAACTTCTTTCAAGTGAAAGTTCAGACACAGCAATTTGTTTTGATGGAAATTTTGTTATGGCTTGCTGACTATTATTTATTCTAAGGTCCAGATATTCAAACTGCACCCAAAAAGTGTGCAATAGCAGGAGCAAGCGCAAGTCTATTGCGCCGATGCGCAACAGATGCGATATTCAAAAAAGGAGCAGGCCAAATTGTGCCCACAACCAATGTCTGAATATCGCACAAGCTGCGCCATAGAGCAACTAGGGAAGGGAAGCTGAGCAGATATGATGCGCTATGGTGCAACAAGGGATGTTCAGCTGAGCAGTCCAGAGGTGCTATAGCATAAGCAGGGAGCCCCCCCAGCTGCAGAGTAATGTAATAGCACAATCAGGGAGGTAGAGGCCCACCACCCATGCCACAGATGGGCACAGGAACACACAGCAGAACAGACATCGCCCCCCCCCAAGCACTGCACAACCAGGGGAGGGCTGGAATAACCACTGGTCCATGGAGTCAAGCAACCAACCCACAGCCTGGCCATGGTGCCCCATCACACCTACCGGCAAGCTGTGACTGGCACACAAGGAGGGCGGACCACCCTGTGCCACACTATCCCCCCCAGTGCACAGTGCACCCTGCACAGTGACCCCCAGACAATCCCCCATGAGCAGTGACCACCACTACAGGAATCCCCATGCATGCCACCACCCCTATAGTGGCAATGCAACCCTGTGCACCACAGAACCAAACAAGCTATCCCCACCATGAGCACCCATCAGCAGGTTGCAGCACACAGCAATGCAATGACGGCAGACAAAGTGCCACCATGCACAGTCCCCCGAGGTACTGCTGAGACACTGACCATGCGTTGGCACAAGAGTGACCCCATATCAGATGGTCGTGTAAGTGACACTTCCCCAGTGGTACAGCGCTCTGCACAGTATACCAGTAACACACCCCAGCCCACCACTGGCCACAACAGCCAGCACAGACACCCACAGTGGTGCGTGGAAGCATGCACCACACCAGATGCCACACAGGGTCTGGACAGACACCCACCCATACCCAAGGGCACAACAACACAGGGACGCAGTGGTGGGGCAACCAAGCCCCATCATGGGCCCATGTGCGTGTACACTACAACGCAGTAGTCCACCATGGCACTGGAGTGCCAACCACCCTGCACCGGCACCATGGACCAATACCCCACCATGAGGCACCCGGAGCACAAGCCACAGACAGTGGTGCACATCCCCTGCAACACACACAAGCCACAGCATGGAGGTGGGACAATGACCATGTTGCCCACAGTGCCACCTGAGCCAGGCATGCGTCACACCAGTGACATGGGCAACCCAGCAAAGCAACGGGTACAGTTTCTGCCATGGAGGGAATGCCACCACTGACATGCCAGTAGATTATGCAGGTCACAGACAGTCATGGGTGTCAGCTGCACAGGCCATGGATGGGCTGATGGGTGCACCATGGACACAGAGCATGCACCATGGACCTCTGCACACAGTCATCCAGTGCATAGGGCACAACACACACAACACAGACACTGACTGATATCCACCCCCACACCATAGACATCTCCACACGGATCTACACACATACCAATGACTGCACCACCCCTGATGCCATGCACACCACTGCAGCTGAGCACCTATAGCCCGCTGCAAATCAGAGACCACCACGGTATTCATAGAAAAGTCAAATGTATTATAAAATATATATAAACTATTTACAAGATCAACAAGAACTATATAAAGGTGGTAGGGGACACTAAAAGGTGGGGTGGGCAGGGGAAGGTGGACAACTGGGATGGGATAGAAGGGTGGAGGGTGGTTCCAGGGGGATGGGAGGTCAGGGACAAGGGACTACTGTTGCCCGCACTGGTCCAGGCTCTGGCTCCGCCTCACACATCACCTTCTCAGGACCCCCGCCTCATCTATCCTCCGGAGGATGGCCACTGTCTCTCAGGCCAGGGTGATTAGCTCCCTCAGGGTGTCTCATATCTCCCTCAGATGTCTTGCACCTAGGACAAGGGAACACAGTCAACACGTCTGAATGCACAGCCCCATACTGCCTGCCCACTGTGCATGGCATACGGCCATGGGACATACCACTGTGATGGCGTGTGACCAGCCGCAGTGATCATGTCCACAGAAAATGCCCACCCAGGTGCATACAGCCATGTGGAATGCTGCACACACCCACCAGCTAAGTCACGCACAGCACCACCATGCCCGTCCAGTGACATGGCTATGTGGTGCAAAGGCAGTGGCACAGCCATGCACCTGGTGCACGCACGCACCACCAATGACGCACTCCCAGACATGCATTGCCACTGGACAGTGTTGACCGTAACCAGTGGCGTGCATGGCAGTGATGTCAATGAATGGTGGCCATGCCCCGCTGCCCACCCTGTCACACAGCATGCAATATTAGTCAAGGATGTCTGTCACTCACCCTCATTGGGATGGTCAGGTGGCCATTGTGGACCCTTGGCCCGCCTGGTGGCCTCCACTGCCCTCCGTGCTGCCCACAAGCAGTGTACCTCCTCCGGGCCTGTGTGGACAAAAAGGAGAGAAGAACATCAGAGCACTCCCGAAGCAAAGCACCCCTGCCCCAAGGATTGTGCTTCCCCAACCAGCCAGACCCACCCACCACAGACCCTGTGAACACCACCATGGACAAACCGAAATAGTCCCTCCCATATTTGCTGGACACAAACCACAATGTGACTCATATGGGCAATAACAGTGTGTTGACGAAACCTCTACCTGGTCGTGGTACCGTGCCCCTCCTGGCACATGACCTCAGTCTGGCCAATAAATCCGGCTCCTTCTTTTGCAGGTCACCATATCGGTGCCTGCACTGCTCTGCCATCCTGCCCCTGCTGGTCACTGCTTCAAGGGCTGTGGCCACCTCTTGCCACACCTGGGACCTAACCCTACCCAGGGGGGCCCCCCAAACAGAGGCCCATGGGGTGGCTCCGCTGTGGCCACCAGGTTTGCCAGCTCGACTGCAGATCATGGAGCAGCCCTTCTCCGCGCCATTGCGAATGCTATAGTAGGTAATATGGCGCTATGCAACGCGGTACCCCACGTGCAGATGCTGCGCGGTACAGCGCTGCCATTCCCTATTGTGCTGTTACCAAACAGTGTGATAGAGGTGCACCTATGCCTGACGCATGTCGCCAAGGGGGCAAAGGTCAGGCACAGGGTCATGGGTCCATGGCGCAAGGTCACGCACAGCGCCATTGGACAACAATGCATGTAGCATGATTGGCTGCCTGTGTGGCAGTGCCATAGTGGACTATTTGGCAGTCATGCCATTGCCCCTATGAAAGCCCATTGTCACAGCGCCATGTAGTGACCTTCCTATAGCACCACTGGCACAATGGTGGCCATGCCCTGCATTGCCTACCATGCACAGCACATCATCAGCGGGGCAGACGCCTGCATCAGCAGTCTGGGCATGTGCAGTGAGGTGTACTATGCATGCCATAGAACTGTGCCATTGGCTCAGCACTTTCCACACAATTGCGCAAAGCGCAACAGCGCGATATTCAGCCATCATATGCTAATCATCCGATCAGCCATTCAATGGCGCAGCACCGTGATTTGCTTCTAATTAAAGTTGCTCCTCACCTAATTTGCATGGATTGCACTATAAAGGTATGACGAAGTGCTGCAGTGGCCATAGTCAGTTACTGCAGTTTATTCGTAAGTTGCATGCTGTGTGGGAGTGTGGACTGTGGATTCAGGGACATGCATGGGACTGCACAGTCACAGGTAACAACTGCCATCCTTACAGGCTAAATAATGACCGAGCATGTTCTGGGAGAGGAGGACAACAGTGGTGGGAGGAGGAGGAGGCCGAACTTCACAAAGGCCGAGGCCCTTTTTGAGGCCTACCTGGATCAGGAGCCACTGCTCAGTGGATGGCGAGGCACCCCTCAGGCCCATGCTGCTGCATGGGAGGAGGTGGCATGTGCCATTAACCTGCATGGCAGCCTCCAGCGCTCCATGCAAGAGTGTAAGAAGAAGATGGGTACAGATAGGAGGATGGTAAAGGAGAAGGTGGCTGCCATCAGGGCGGCACATGCTGCAACAGGTGGGGGACAGCCGGAGGTGGTACAGCTCACCCCAGCAGAATACAGGCTTGCTGCAAGCGTGCACCGCAGTGCCATAGAGGGAGTTCTGGGCGGTGGCTTCCAGATGGGTGGTGGCCCATCTCTGCATGGTACGCCATGGTCTGCCTCGGGGGGGCGGGTAGGTAACATGCAGTAACGTGACTGTGCTTTCCCTTACAGATCCTGAGTGTCTGCATGGGTCAGCGGTGGTGGGCCTGTCCACTGCAGATAGTTGGACGGAGTCTGAGTTGGGACCATCCACCTCCACAGGTATGTGTGGATCAGTACGACAGTGGGGCCGCCTGGCTGTCCACACTGATGTCGTTGAGACAGGTGTGGAGGAAGCCCTGCTTGTGTCTCAGCATGCTGGCATCCATGGATGCCAGCATGCTGTGGCTGTGGCTGGGGCAGAGTCCAGCACCAGTGATGATGACACGACCATCATGGGCAGTGACACGTGTGTGCCACAGGATGGACACACAGCAGGATAATTCGAGCCCATGGCTGTGGCTGGTGCTGCTGTGGGGGCCAGCGTGTCAGCACAGTCCCAGGCTGTGCCTGTTAGCACCAGTGGGGCAGCTCTGGTGTCTGATCAGGACAGTGGGGCTGTTGTGGCCACTGCAGCGGCACCACTGAGCCCTGGGGTGTGACAGCCAGAGGGGCAGCATCAGCAGTCACCCACCGGGCCTGGGGGTACAGGGTTCAGTGGTGGTGTCTGTGCACCACCTGTGGACATGCCCATACATCGTCCTGGTGCACAGCACCCACCCTCAAGGGGTACTGAACATCAGGCCCTTGCACACCCTGAGGGACAGGATGCCAAGGAGGCTGGTGACCTCTTGGACGAGCACACCCGCCTACTGCGAGCATCGGTCCAGCAGCAGATGCGGCTTGCAATGTCTGTGGAAGCACTGTGTGTGGCTCTGGAGCGGACAGAGGAGCGTCGCAGCAGGGAGACCGAATGGATCCTGGCATGGATGGACCATTTGCAGGAGGATGTGACTGCTGCCATTGACAGGCATGCACAGGTGTTTATTGCTGTCATGGCCACAATGGGCACACAGTCAGGTGCCCATGCATCACTCACACCATGCAGTGCTATATCCACTCCCCATTCCCGGCATCGTGCAACTCCCACCCTGTCGATGCCGGGTGCAGCTGTGGGCATCCTGAGCACTCCTGGTGCAGGCATGTTCGGTGTGCTGCAGACCCCTGTGCGGGTACGATCGCGTTCACGTAGTGGAACCCCTGGGGGACCATCAGTGCCACCCCATGAGGCCAGTGGTGAGCCTGCCAATGCTGGCAGATCTCAGCGGGGCCACCCACACATCCGTGGTGGCTGTGGCACTGTGTCATAAGACTGACCTGTCTCCCAGCACGGCTACTGTCTGGTGCTGCCCTGTGTGTGTTGTGTGTTTCCGTGGGCAGTGCACAGGTGGATACCCGGCCTTGCACACGGACACACAGTCCACCTGCACACCCTCCCGGCTGCTGTCCGCAGTTACGTGTGCATGATGATGCCTGCATTGCGTTGTACACCAAAGTGCAATTGTGTCCAGCATCTGACACACTCACATGGACAGGCAGTGGACGTGGTGGCCTGTGGACATGTGTGTTGCTAGAGCTGGCGTTCTGGGTCGGTGTGCCTCCTGCCCTCTGTGCACGTTTAGTGCATTGTGTGTGTGCGTGTGTGTGTGTCCATCCATGTGCATGTTGATCCTCACCCATCCCTGGTTGTGTGTGTGCTTCTGTGCCCTGCCACTTCCCTTGACGGCATGCACCCCTGGTGTGTGTCCATGCGTGTCTGTGGGTTGTGCCTTAGCCACTGGTGTTGCACATGGCCCCATGACTTACCTGGGTTTGCTGAAGTGCTCTTCTGTGATGGTGTCCCGGTGCATCTGTGCCAGCCGGATCAGTCGGGGGTCCCGTCGGCCAAGGAAGGCTGCCCATCACCATCGTCACCGGCGTCCCCATTGTTCCCATCGCTGTCCCCCTCTTCAACCTGTACAGCTATCCCACATTCATTGGCCATGTTGTGCAGGATGCAACAGGCCAGGAATAGCCCACAGGCCTTTGAGAGGCTGTACTGTAGGGCACCGCCAGAGGTGTCCAGGCAACGGAAATGTGCCTTCAGCATCCTGAATACCCACTCAATGACATTGCATGTGGTGACTTGTGCCTCACTGTAGTGTTGCTGTGATGGGGTCGTGTGCTGCAGGTAGGGTGTGAGCAGCCAGGGATGGAGTGGGTATCCACTGTCACCTGTGTACAGAGGGTGGAGCTTAGTTTAGTGGTCAGCTTCGGCCTGCCCCAAGCCATGCAGGGCACTACCCATGGCACCTCTGGCCATGCCCCACAGGCCCTCGATATGTCCATTTGGTTTGCATACTCACCCATTAGATGTCCTGTGGGGATGTCCCGACTCTCAAATCAGTGGCACAGTGCTGACTGGTACAAGATGTATGAATCGTGTGCTCCCCCAGGGTGTGTGGCACAGACATTGATGATGCACCCCCTGGCATCGCACACCACCTGGCAATTGATGCTGGAATAGCCCTTGAGGTTCATGTATGCGGCCCCCTCGTGGCCAGGTGGTGTGCGTATGGCCACATGGGTGCAGTCTATTTCCCCTAGCATGCCAGGCATACTTGCTACCCTGTAGAACTCCTGTATGTTTGCTATGTGCTCCCTGCTGTGCTGGGGAAATGGATGTACTCCTCAGCATGTGGCAGCAGTGTGCTGAGGAATTGGGTGAGGTGGCGTGATGTGGCCAACTGGGTTATGCCTGTGGTGTCCCCAGTTGGTCTCTGGAAGGTACCCGTCGTGAGCAAGCACATGCAGGCTGTTACCTTGGTCTCCACTGACAGGGCATGACTCCGTCGGGTGGGTGCCTGCATCACATCACTGCACAGCTCACAGAGCCACCTCAGTATTGACCTGTTCAGGTGGTACCGGCCCACAATCTCAGTATCTGTGTACATCTCAAAGCTGGTGCAGGCTCAGTACTGCCTGTTGGGGGCATACCGCCGACGGGCCCTTCCACGGCCATGTCCCCCTGCCGCCCGCCTTCTCACCCCCCTCATTATGGCCTCCATGTGGAAGGTGGCACTGGCCATGTCCCTGGCTTGTGTCCCCCCCCGGCAGCTGTTGCTTTATTCCTCCCGCTGTCCTGGCTGCTACCTCCTCTGCACTGGGTACACCTGTCTGTGCTGGCCTCTAAGTTGTGTGGCTCCCCACACCTTCACTGTGCCTGTCTTTTGCTGTGGTGTTTCCCTGGCCTGCCCTGTTCCTGCCCCTTGTCCTGTCTGTGCCTCTGCCTCTGTCACATGTGGCTTGCCTGTAGCATTCCTGCACCTCTTCCTTGCTCCTTTTTATTTTGGCTCATTTCCACTATGGCGCAACTTCCACTTGCTCCACTGTTGCGCATTGCGCAAGTCTTTGAATATCACACTGCGCCATTTATACATGGTTCCTTCCCCTTCGGTTGCGCATGCCTTCATTATCATTGCGCTGTTGCTCAGCATATTTTTGGGGGCTCAACTGCCTCCTGCTGAATATCGCAAAATGGCGCAATTTCGGACTTGCACAGGCGCAACCCTATTGCGCATGGCTCAACTCTTTTGAATATCTTGGCCAAATTGTTTTGGGATTATTTTCATTCTTGTTTTCCTTTCCTGTTTTCTTCAGTTGTTTTGGATACATATTTCTGGTTGCAAAGGGCAAGATTACATCACGTTCCACTCCCCATTTTTTAAAATGGTGTTTCTTCCAAAATATGCTATTTTAGCTCTCTGTCTCTCACTGCACAATAGAGTTTTCCTAGATCGGGTTTAACTCTGTATCTATAGACCAAACACAGATCTTCCCAGACAAATCTATCTCCCATGATGGATTTTATTAGGTTATATACAATAATTTTCAAGAGATAAGATGATTCATTTTTTGGTTTTGGCACCGCAGTAAGATATAGGGTGGGCAACAGTTTCCGATCTCTTTTCTTATTCTTACTGTGCTCTGTATTTCTTTCATTACCTGCCAGTCTTGTTTCATCACTCCTGTTCTTGCTCTCTACTATCTCAGTTTGAACTATGTTAACTTCCTTTCTATTTTTCCTTTTTTCGTTTCACAACGTTTTTTGTTCTGAATTCCTCTAAACTGTGTGGAATGACTTTCATTATTTACAGTTTCTGTGCTGTTTTCAGTTTCACTTACTACAGCTAAGTTATTTTTGTTTTTTTAACTTTCTGTTCTCGTGAAACAACCTCTTTATTTCTTTCTCCTCTTTTCCGCAATTTCTTCTGTTATTTGTTTACTACTTTTAACTTTTCTTTGACATTTGTTTTAGCAGTCTGTCTCTCATTTACTTTGCTTTGCAAAATGAAGTTATCAATTTTGTCCTCCTTTTTCTTTAAGGTTTTTATTAATTCCACATTTTGTTTCATTTGTGTTTTTAATGTTGCCAATATTTCTTTTAGAAAAAAATATTTTGTAATAATGATATTTTCATGCCATGTAATTATTTTCCAATTACAGTATTAGACTGAGCTGCAAAATAATATAAGACATGGATTTTGTATTTTCACTGGACTAGAAGATAGTGTTTCTTTGTGTGATCCTGGGTGATCAATATAGTACTGTTTGACCAAATAAAGGGAATACAGTTATGTCCTTTAGAGGGGAGATTTAATTGGACCTTGTTTATGCATGGCATAATAAAAATGTCAAATTCTTGTGAAAAGTTAATTTCTGTGTGTTCTTTTGCTATGGTTTTTCTAGTTGATTTCTTTACAATATTGATTCTATTACTATTCTCCTTTAAGTGTCTATCATCAGTTAAAAGTAATTGCAGTTCTGACATTTTTGTTCTAGGTTTATTATTTGTACACATTGTATTTTTCAGACTGAACAATTTATCTGTTTTGACTCCTTCCCCAGCTGTGCTGCACATCTGTTCAACTAAGTTTCTGTTGCATTGTTTCCACTCCACTCTACTTTAGACTCCATTTTTTTAAAATTAACTCTAATAAATGACTGGTTTGTTCACAGTTATTTACAACATTATAACCTTTTTAGGTGATGAAGTAGTTGAACTTTGTTTATTTGTCCTTTTTCTATTTCCATTGCATGTAGAAAAAACAAATTATATAATTTCTTCCTTCTTACATTAGTATGCTTATGAGTTTTTCGTTTTGAAATAAGCTTTTCATTTCATAACGTATTTAGTCATTTTAAATGCTTTTACAGAAAATGTATAATAGAAACAAGGACAATAGCTGTAAAATGTGTTTGACAGCAGAACATTGCACAAAGATGAGAAACTGCATATAAACATTTCTGTATTGTTATCTCTAGCTTGATGATTTTCCATGTAACTGCATATGTCACAAGGTTTTTTTAGCAATCCATAAAATGTCGGTTATAGCAGACAGTCCCTTAGCAATCAATGTGCAGAAACTATGGGATTTCATGTTAAAAAACTATTATACCATGTTTCACAAATATAATTTTAAGGTAAGACTTTATTTTAAGTGTCACTATCTACACTGTAAGTACTGTATTAACTACAGCGTAACTGCACTGTAACTACCATGCAGTTACATGTAACTACTATGTAGTTGTTAATTAGTTTTACAATTGCATGTTATGAGCTTACACAATTTGCATGAAGAAATAGTTACGTATGCAGCTACTACTGTTTCCCCTTTTGGCACAATTCAATTAATTCTGACAAGTGTAACTACATATTTAATAGCTGTTGCAAAGTGTAACAGAAAATCTATTGTGCAACTACCACCGTATTTCTTCTGGCATTATGTAATTTGTTCTTACAAGGGCAATTACACATGTATAAGCTATTGCAAATTGTAACAGCCAATCTGTTATGTAACTACTATGTTACTACTATTGGCATTATTAAATTTGTTCTTACAAATGTAACTACATATGAATGCAGGTCTTGTGCACCATTTTAACAGTCTGTGTCTATCTGACATTTATATAAAAGGTAATCACATCGAAAAACTTAAAAGTGTAATCAGAATGGTAACTAAAATATGATTACAACGTAACTTCAACCTGCTATGCTCAAAGACACTGACTGGCTACTCTTTGGATGATGTTCCATGTCTGCATTCTAGTTTTTCCTGAACGTACAGTTTAACAAACATGCAGTCTAATATTGTGATTTAATTTATAATAACTGGGTATAATTTTTCCAAAAGGGTAACCCGGTTATAATTCGCTGTTATAACCTGCAGTATATAATGGCGAACATGCACATGAGCCAGCGGGCGCTCTGCTGCCCATCTTCACAACCAGCCATCGTTCTTCAGTGATGGGCATATCGCCACTCGGAGTTGGGGGTAAGTTCACTTAAAATAACTGGGCTAAGAAATGTTGTTAAACAGGGCTGGTTTAAAAAATGAAACAGACAAACAAAGGGTTTCTTCCTCCAGTCACTTTCAACTGCAGATCACACTGAAACTGAGTGGACCGTGGCTGAAGAGAGATGTCTTTTTATTTTATAGAACTGCTGTGGTGAAAAAATGATACTCAGCAGTTATATAAAATAAAATATGGGGTGGTGTGTTTAACTTGAGATTTTACACACACCCTTGGTGTTGGATGCATAAATAAACTCCTCGAGCGTCACTCTTGGGGTTTATGTAGCATCCAGCATTTTGGATGTATGTAAAATCTTGTTAAACCCCAAACCCCATGGCTTACTCTATATATAACTGTACACAAAAATGTTTCATTTGTATAATTACTAATTGGCATTGTAACAATATTGTGGCAAAGAAATTATAGTATTGTTTTCACAGTTAATGCCTATGTAACATGTATTTGCTTGTGCGCACACTTACATTACCCAAATGTTAGTACTGTAGCTGTGATGTAAGTTCTCATTCAAAAATCAATCCATCATGAATTTACTGCTTACTAAAAATGCAATCTAATATTGGACCCTATTTACATAGGTGGCAGTGAATGTGTTAAATGTGCATACCCGGCCTGACAATCAGCAGCAGTCATCCAATCATATATAGTGCCCACCAGCAGACTGGATCCTGTACTCTGTGTACAGTGGCAAAGTGTGGCATATTGCTGGTCCTCTCAGTACTGCTGTTTTTCATTAAGAGGACCTACTGATCTGCCTGTGTTCACTGCTGTGTTTCCAGGCCTAATAGTATAGTCAGAGGGCTGGGGTAGCTTGGTGTTTAGGATGGTGCCATATCCACCACCCTGTTCAGCCAGTGGGAAGGCCATCTATTGGCTAAGGAAGGGTTCCCACCTGTGTATCTGGCACCACCCGGCACCACTCCTCACAGCAGATCTGAGATAAAGCATGGCGTGTAGCCATGTCCCACCCCCTGTCACCCACCTGTGTATCCAGCACCACCCTGCGCCACTCCTCACAGCAGATCTGGGATAAAGCATGGCGTGTAGCCATGTCCCACCCCCAGTCACTCACCAGGGTATCAGCAGGACAGGGGTGTGGATGCAGAAGAGGTGTGGGTCAATGCCACTGAAGCAGCACATTTCTTAGTAACTACAGCACTGTTACAAGTCAATAAGTAATTATGTAAATGATTGATTTTTGTTGTTTAAGTAAACAATGTTGTATAGCAATTAACAGTAGTAGATGGTGTGTTTATTAAGCAGCAAGTTCATGAGGGAATGATTTCTGAAGGAGAACATATATCAGAACTACAGCATTGACATTTGATCAACGTAAGTGTAGTTACCAGCAATTACAGTGTAGTCATAACATAGTTACCCTTCTTCTTACACTTTATTTTAAGTGTCAGTTTGTGCATGCTTTGCAAATCCATGTTAGTTAAGCATTAACTGCAGAAACAATTCCACAGAAACAGGACATTTCTTAATAACTACAGCATTGTTTCAAAGTCAATAAGTAGTTATGTAAATGAATGATACTTAATGTATAAGTAAAAATGTAGTTGTATAGCAATTAGTAATATTAGACTGCATGTTTATTAAGCAGTCTGTTCATGAAGGAATGATTTCTGAATGGGAACATATACTGTACACAGTTTCATGTCAAGCCTGTACCATCTGAGACAGCTAAAACATAACTTTGGACGGTGATTCTACCTGGATTTGTTAATAAAGTTCTAAACTTCAATGCAGAATTCCTTTCAGGAGGATTTTCCCTAACGAATTCTGTTGAAAACATTAGAAAATTCATCCCTGTGGAGTTTTAATCATCAGGCTAAGTCCTCTGAATTACTACACATAACTTAAAGAATAAAACTCCACAGGGATGAATTTTCTAATGTTTTCAACAGAATTCATTAGGGAAAATCCTTCCAAAACAAATTCTTCATTGAAGTTTAGAACTTTTTAAACAAATCCAGGTAGAATTGCCATCCACAGTTCTGTTATAGCTGTCTCCGATGGCACAAACTTGATGTGATATGACATGCGCATAAATGAAATGTGTAGGCCTCAGTACTGAACATCCTCTTGCCATGCAATGGGTCTGCTGTCAGACCCAGTGCAGTTAATGTGGGGACCCACACCTCTTCTGCACCCACACCCCTGTTCTGCTGCTGGCCAGTTTGGTGGCTGGGGGTGCATGGCTACATGCCAAGCTTTATCACCAATCTGTTGTGCAGAGTAGTGGGGGGGGGGGCATTGGCTACAGAGGCATGGACCCTTTTTTATTCATTACATGCCCCTCTCACCAGCTGCACAGAGTGGTGGCCATGGCACTATCCTTTCCACCAAGCTACACTGGCCCACTGACTATACTGTGAGGGCTGGAGCCACAGGGAGGAACACAGGCAGATCACTAGGACCCATTAAAAGAAAGATCAGTACTGGGAGGACCAGCTGTATCCTACAGTTCCCCACTCCACACAGAGTGCAGAATCCAGGCTGCTGGTGAAGGGGCAATCTGACTGGATGGTTGCTGTTGATCACCAGGTCTGGATATGTACATTTGTCAAATTCCTAACCATTTAAGTGAACAGGGTCCAATATTAGATTGCATGTTTTTTAAGCAGTAAGTTTATGAGCAACTGATTTCTGAATGAGAAATTACATCACAAGTACAATATTGACATTTGATAAATGTAAATGTGTGACTTGCAAATATTTGTTACATAGGCATTAACTGTGAAAACAATACCATTATTTCTTAGCCACAGTACTATTACAATGTCAGTTAGTAATTATGCAAATTAAATATTTTTGTGTAGTTATATATCAATTCACAACATTAGACTCAATGTGTATTAACCTGTAAGTTCATGATAAACTGGAATACAACCATGGAACATTATCTAAAGAGTTGCCAGTCAGTGCGTTTAAGTGTAGCAGACTGAAGTTACATTGCAATCATATTTTAGTTACCATTCTGATTACAATTTTAGGTTTTTCTATGTGACTGCCTTTGAAATAAATGTCAGATAGACACAGACTGCTGAAACAGTGCACACAACCTGCATTTATATGTAGTTACACTTGTAAGAACACATTTAATAAAGCCATAAGTAGCAACACAGTAGCTACACAATAGATTTGCTGTTACAATTTGCAATAGCTATTACATGTGTAGTTGCCCCTGTAAGAACACGTTGAATAATGTAAAGAGAGACAGTGGTAGCTGCACAGTATATTTTCTGTTACACTATGCAACAGATATTAAATGTGTAGTTGCACTTGTCAGAATGAATTGATGTGTGCGGAAAGGGAGACAGTAGTAGTTGTATGTGTAACTATTTCTTCATCCAAATTGTGGAAGTACGCAACATGCAGTTGTGAAACTAGTTTACAACTACAACTACATAGTAGCTACATGTAATTGTACAGTAGTTACAGTGCAGTTACAGTGTAGTTATACAGTAGTTACAGTGTAGTTAGTAACACTTAAAAAGTGTTACCAATTTTAAATAGTAATATGTCACCTGAGCCACTTGTTGTTGGATAAGAGTGGTTTTACACACACTCTGCTCGAGAGAGAACAGTGAAGTGAAGCTCAGCTGTTCTGGACTGAGTAGAACGCAAGTGAAACCACTCTTATCTAGAATCAAGTGACTATGGGGGGGCATATTATTATATTATTGATCGAGTATGATCAATAATATATATTTTTTAAAACTGTCCCAGAATGTGCCTGTTTCTAGGGCATCTATGAGTGAGACACTCTTCACAGAATAAGAGTATCTCAAGTGCAGAGAAAAGGGGTGCTCCAATTGTTCTTGGACTTGATTAAAATAAAAAATTTTAAAATCGTTATGGTTTGAAAACACAGAGCCAACTAAGGCAATCTGTGTCAAAACCATCTCGGTATGCGGCGCTGCCATGTTTTTTTTTTTTTAAAGAGGTCTGTTTCATCCAATAAGGTGACAAGGAGTGGAGCTGCTGATGAATATTCATTAAGGAATGTGCACAATAACTTTAAGAATGTGCACAAGAACTTTTAGTACATGCACAGCAACTTTAGGGATGTGCACAACAACATTTGAGCAGCCACTGATTCTGATACATAATGTTTTAACCATATACTATAAAAAAATTATGAACCCCATTCCAACAGAATGATTATTTTGCCTGGATTCTGCTGGTAGATATCTACATTCTGCACAGACCTACTTTCTACATCTGTAGAGTAAAGCATTTGTGGGCCTCTGCGGCATCTTGCACCCTCCTACCAACTTACACTTTGGTAGATGGCCTAGAAACATAGAATTTGATGGCAGATAAGGACCTCTTGACCCACCTAGTCTGCCCATTTCTCTACCTAACAGATAAGCTGCAGATCCTAGTTAACCAACAGCCTACTTCCTCCTACCCCCCACTAGAATTGCCTTATCTCTGTCCCATGCATTCTTGAATTCCCCCACTGTTTTTGACTCTATGACCTCCTCAAGAAGGCTGTTCCATCCATCTACAACCCTCTCTGTGAAGAAATACTTCCTCACATTAACTCTGAGCCGTCCCCCCTCAATTTTCAAATTGTTCCCCCTTGTTCTTGCACATCTCTTTTTTTGAAAGGTGCTACCCTCTTGGACTTTGTTGATTCCCTTGAGGAATTTGAAAGTTTCCATCATGTCCCCCCGCTCCTTCCTTTCCTCGAGGCTATACATGTTAAGCTCCTTTAGTCTTTCTTCATGTGTCTTCTGGTGCAGATCCTGCACCATTTTGGTTGCCCTCCTCTGGACAGCCTCCACGCTGTCTATGTCTTTGCAGAAATGGGGTCTCCAGAATTGTACACAGTACTCCAGATGTGGTCTTACCAACTGTCTGTACAGAGGGCCAATAACTTTCTATTTTCTACTGGTGACACCTCTCCCTATGCATTCCAGTATCCCTCAGCCCTCCTTGCTGCCTTCTCACATTGCTGGCCCACCTTTAGGTCATCTGATATGACTACCCCCAGGTCCCTTTCCATTTTTGTTGTTGTCAGTATCTCACCCCCCATTGTGTACTTTTGCCCTGGGTTTTTGTTTCCCAGGTTCATTACTTTGCACTTCTTTGCACTGAATCTAACCTGCCATACATTTGACCATTCCTCCAACCTTGCCAAGCCCATTTTTATCCTTTCCACCCCACCTTGCATATCAATCCTGTTGCAGATCTTTGTGTCATCTGCAAAGAGACATACCTTCCTCTTCAGTCCCTCTGCAATGCCACTTATAAAGACATTAAAAAGGACTGGCCCCAGTACTGATCCCTGTGGTACCCCACTCGTAACCCTCCTTTCTTCACTGTGGACTCCATTTACTATTACCCACTGTGTCCTGCTGTCCAGCCAGTGTTTTACCCAGGCTACCACCCTGGGACCCACTCCTAGGCTGGCTAATTTGTTTATTAATCTTTTGTGCGGGACTGTGTCAAATGCCTTGCTAAAGTCTAGGTAGGCCATGTCCACAGTCCCTCCCTGGTCTACTACTTTGGTCACCCAGTCAAAGAAATCAATTAGATTTGTTCGACATGACCTTCCTGCTGTGAATCCATGCTGCCTTGGGTCCTGTGCCCCACTGGCCTCTAGGTACTCAACAATTTTTCCTTCAGAAGTGATTCCATCATTTTCCCTACCACTACTTGGCTACATCTCAGGCATATTGGCTACCTCTTTATCAAATTGACCCCACTCCCTCAGGGCATCATAACACAACTGCAGACACATCATCTCCTACCTTACAACAGCATCATTTCTTTGGTGCACTCCCCACATTGTCTTTGAATGCCTCCTAGTGTTTGGGATCATGTCCCTGTCACAACTTCAGTTTGTTGTCTGAATCAATAACAGAATGGGGGGGTTGTTTCATATACAACAATCATTTTGTGTGAATATATGGTAGTTTACTCACCTGGCAAAGGAGATTATGCCAGAGTATATCCATGGTACTCCAACTCATCAGCTTCTGAGTTATGTTTAGCTGGCAGGCTGTGAAATGCACATGTGACCTATGATCACATTTCTACCCTCCTTCCTAAGCCCCGTAGCCCTTGGTCTCATCAGTTAGACTTTTCCAAAAATGTATAAAAACTTCTAGACCTTTCAATAGCCAGCAGATTCTGAATAATAACCTTAGATGTGGGTAAGATGTGGTACTTTTATTACACTATTCCACCAATGTGCACATCTTTATTCAGAAATGCTTAAGTATATATATGGCTGAATAATAATTGCAGTTAACCAACAGGTGTCGGGTTCCCACCAGATCGCTCTCCTGAGAGGTGAACACTGGAGTACCATGGACATACTTTGGCATAATCACCTTTACCAGGTGAGTAAACTAGCATTGTGCTTTGATTATATCCATGGCACTCCAACTCATCACCTTCTGGGTAGTAAGAAGCAGTTGTCTATCAAACAGGAGGGGGAAGGCGATGGTGTTTGGGACCTGTAGTTATGACAGCAATTAACACTTTACTGTCGAAAGAGGTCTGTTCTGGACTGCAAGTATCCAGCCTGTGGTGTCTTGGGAAGGTGTGTATCATGGCCCATATGGCTGCTGCATAAATCTCAGCTGCTGTAGTTTGATCTATTTTGGCCCAAGAGGCAGCAACTGCCAACCAGGACCCATGTTAACCTATTGATTTTGACAGTTATTCTTGATCACCTATTATCACATACTGATACATTACTGTATTTTATCTACCCAGGTATCTATTTTTGGTTCTTATTTGCCAACTTTGACAAAGTCTGATACAATGATGGCTCTGATTTATTTATTTTTTTTGTTATATCCATGTCATGTTTTTGTTATATTGTTGTATTTAGCTAATTGTTATGATTTCTTTTGGATGTGGAACCTTTGTAAATGAGTCTCTGGGCCCAATTCCAGAACAGGTTACGCATGTCGTAAAGTGACTTGCACCAAACCCAGTGGCGCAAGTAGCACTTTGCACCATGCATTACACCAACTGGTGCCATGACTTGGAGGGACAGGGAGCGAATCCTCAGGATTGCCGGAGCAGCTGCACTGGGGAGGGAGCTGGATGTCATTGTCCACCTAGGGACAAATGATCTGGCTAAGAGAGGGATTAGAGAAGTGCAGGAGGAGTTTATGGAATTGGGGAGGGGCCTTAGTCAAGTAGCACGCACAGTAACCTTCTCGGAGGTGCTGCCCATCTATGGCATAGGAGAGGCTAGGGTGTTCCACACCATAGGATTCAATCAGTGGTTGAAAAACTGGTGTGGAGCTCAGGGATTTGGCTTCATTGGGGACTGGGGGTCCACCTGGAGTGATGCAAGCCTATATTGGCATGATGGGCTGCATCTGTCCGGGAGGGGAACCAGGATCCTAGGTGATAGGTTTAAATGCTTCATTGGCAAGCTTTTAAACTAGCCAAGGAGGGAGGCACTAGAAAGGAGCAGGTAAATCCTAGCCCCCAAATAATCACGGTAGTAAGTGCAGCAAACACCAACATAGAGGTGTCGATAGGGAGAAGGGCAGGGGTAAATGGAGAAAGTGACAAAGGCAAGAAGGACAGGGATGGGGCAAAAGGGAGTAAGGCCATCAGGAAGTGGAGGGTAATGAGTATCAATGCCCGTAGTCTGGGCAACAAGCTCCCTGAGCTGGTGGCCTTGATGGAAGAGGGATGCCTGGATATTGCAGCAGTCACAGAAACATGGTACGTAGAGAACCATGACTGGGATGTTAACATACCAGGGTACATAACCTACAGGAGAGACAGGCAGGGGAGAAGAGGGGGAGGAGTAGCTCTCTATGTAAAGGAAGGGATAAAAGCAACTGAACAAAAGAGTAAACAGGGATGAGAGGAGGCACTGTGGGTCACCTTGGAGACTGGAAAGGGCACCACAATCCGCACAGGGGTTGTGTACAGACCCTCATGTCAGGGGAGGAATGGACAAGGATATGATAGAAGGCATTCTTAGAATGGCAGAGAAAGGGAGATACTGTTGATGGGAGACCTGAATATGCCAGATGTTAACTGGAGCACATTTGCTGCAGCTACATCCAAGAGCAGGGCTATTCTTGATGCCCTACAGGTGGCAGGCATTAGACAGCTAGTTTCAGAACCCACTCGTGAGGGAGCAATCTTAGACCTCGTACTCTCAAACGGGGGCAGTGAGAGGATCTCTGATCTAGAAGTGGGTTGCCATCTGGGGACAAGTGACCATCAAACAGTGTGGTTTACATTAAACTCAGCTACAGAGTCAAACCATACAAAAGTGAGGGTACTGGACTTTAGGAGGGCTGACTTTGGCAAGATGGGAGAGTGCCTCAGAAAAGCACTAGCAAACAGGCTAGAAGGAGGTGTGGAGCAACAATGGGGAATCATCAAAACTGCCATCACAGAGGCAACAAGCCTTTGTGTGAAGCAAATAAACAAATCAAAATGAAAGAAAAAGCTACTATGGTTCTCAAAAGAGGTGGCTGTGAAAGTCAGGAAGAAAAAGATAGCATTCCGGAAGTATAAGAAAACACAGAAGGAGCAGGACAAAGAGCTGTACCAGTTAAGGCAGAAGGAAGCAGGGAGGGAAGTCAGAATAGCAAAGTCCCAAACTGAGGAAAAGATTGCCAACTTAGTTAAGAAGGGGGATAAAACCTTTATAGGTACATCAGCGAGCGTAGAAAGACAAAGGGAGGGATAGTGAGGCTGAATAGAATGAACGGTGGGTGGGCAGAGGGGGACAGTGAAAAAGCAGGGATACTGAACGAATATTTCTGCTCAGTATTCACAAAAGAGGAGGGGGAAGTGCCTAATCCAATTAACAGAAGCACTCTTGATAGGGGGGTCGATCCCAGTCCTTTCACAGAAGAAAGGGTTCTGCAAGAACTCCTAAAACTGAAGGTGGACAAAGCAAGGGGTCCTGATGGAATTCACCCCAGAATTCTAAAAGAATTAAGGGAGGAACTAGTGAAACCACTGGCTACTCTTTTAATAAATCATGGGAGGATGGGTGGTACCCGAGGACTGGAGGAAGGCAAATGTGATTCCCCTTCACAAAAGTGGGACCAAGACAGAGGCAGGAAACTACAGACCTGTCAGTCTGACCTCTGTGGTAGGGAAAGTGATGGAGTCACTTCTGAAGGAAAGAATAGTTGAGTACCTAGAGGCCAGTGGAGCACAGGACCCAAGGCAACATGGGTTCACAGCGGGAAGGTCATGTCAGATGAATCTAATAGATTTCTTTGACTGGGTGACCAAAGTAGTAGACCAGAGAGGGGCTGTGGACATGGCCTACCTAGACTTTAGCAAGGCATTTGACACAGTCCCACACAAAAGATTAATAGTCAAATTAACCAGCCTGGGAGTGGAAAGGATGAAAAGAGACTTGGCAAGGTTGGAGGAATGGTCAGAAGTATGGCAGCTAGGATTCAATCCAAAGAAGTGCAAAATAATGCACCTGGGAAACAAGAACCCAGGGGGAAGAATACACAATGGGTGGGGAGGTAGTAACAACAACAAAAAAGGAAAGGGACCTGGGGGTAATCATATCAGATGACCTTAAGGTTAGCAATCAATGTGAGAAGGCAGTAGGGAGGGCTGGGGGTATACTGGGATGTATAGGGAGAGGCATCAGCAGCAGAAAACAGGAAGTTGTTATCCCTCTGTACAGACAGTTGGTGAGACCCCATCTGGAGTACTGTGTCCAGTTCTGGAGATCTCATCTCTGCAAGGACATAGACAGGATAGAGGTAGTCCAGAGGAGGGCAACTAAAATGGTGCAGGGTCTACAAGAGAAGCCATATGAGGAGAGACTAAAGGAGCTTAACATGTATACCCTTGAGGAAAGAAGGGAGAGGGGGGACATGATAGAAACTTTTAAGTACCTCAGTGGAATCAACAAAGTCCAAGAGGGTAGCATCTTTCAGAAAAAGAGACTTACAAGAACAAGGGGACACAATTTAAAGATAGAAGGAGGGCGGTTCAGGGGCAATGTGAGGAAGTATTATTTGACAGAGAGGGTAGTGGATGCATGGAACAGCCTTCCTGAGGAGGTTGTAGGGTCTAAAACTGTGGGAGATTTCAAGAATGCATGGGACAGACATAAGGCAATTCTTGTGGGGGGTAGGAAGAAATAGGCTGTTGGTTAACTAGGATCTGCGGCCTATCCTGTAGGTAGGGAAATGGGCAGACTCGATGGGCCTAGCAGTCCTTATCTGCCATCAAAATCTATGTTTCTATGTTTCTATGGTATTCCAGAATGCAGCCTGCGACATGGCACATGCTGCCTACGCCAAAGGTGCGATACTCCACTGGGTATGCCATAAACCCCATGTGACATGGCACAAGGGGGTTTATGGCAGCAGTTACTCCTAATTCCAGGAGGGTGGCAGACAGAATAGCAAATGTGCTGTTCCATGATGGACCCCAGAAGACAATGGTTTAAGTACAGTTAGACCAGCTATTAGCTGGTCTAACTGTACCCTAAGTCCACTGGGGGTGCCCTCTGTGCCTGGTGCCCTAACAGCCACCACCACGGTCCCACATAGGTCCCCACCCATCCCCCTGTGGCAGGGCAGCCTTCTGTGGGCTGCTGGTGCCTCCCAGTCCCCAGGTATTGCCCCACAAGGCAGTTCATGTCCACGGTTCACTGACATGCCACTATTGGCATGCATGCCAAGCACCCCATGGTGGTCCTGTGGCATGCCACACCCCCACCAGCCCTGCAAGGCTTTGCCATGGCATTGGGGAGCAGGGCATTGGGGGGGCCCTGCCATGTGGGACCTGCGCCCTGTTGGAGGGTGGTAATGTGACTTGTGGCACCCTGTGTAGGTGTGCCTTTCCTATGGCACAATGCTGGAGGTGCCACAAGTCACAGGACGTAGTTGCTGGGGATCCTGCCTGTACTGGAATCTGGTGCAGGGTTCCCGGTGTACTGGTATATGTCGCAACTCGCAAGCACTGGCAAGTTGTGACATATGTCTTGGAATCGGGCCCCCTGACTCAAAGGTATGTCAAATTCTGAGACTGTAATAAAAAAAAAATATTAAAAAAAATAGTGGAGTGGGCCTTGACAGTCCCTGGTATGCTTGGTTCTGAGCCTTGTATGCTTCTAGCCATCTCCTTTTTAACCAGGAAGGTATTGTGGCCTTAGAAGCTACTACTTTTTGTTTCCCTGAAATACCACAAACTGTTGGTCTTGCAGATTTGCTTTGTACTGTCTAAATAGGTTGTCAGAGTGCGCTTTGCATCCAGTGTATGCAAACTTCTCTCTCTCTCTCTCTCTCTCTCGACTGCTCTGTGTAGAATGTGGGTAGTAGCAGGGTTTGATGAGTAAAACTGCAAAACTGCCTTGGCACAATAAAATGCTGGTACCTTCCTGATTGTTACTGCATCTAAGTGAAACTGCAGGAATGTTTCCTTGCATGCTAGGGCTCCCAATTCCCCTCTCCTGCATATAGTGGCCAGGGTGGATGCCTTTAGTCCTATCCAGTAGCGACTTACTTCGGATATTGTCTCAATAGGTTGTCCTGTTAGTGAGTTCAGCACTAGTGTTAGGTCCCATGGAGCTAATACTGGTCTCGCACCTTGACCCGACCGTGAGAAATCTGCTGACATCTGGGTGATCACCTGGGGCCATGTTTTCGACTCTGCCCAGTGTGGCTCCCATTGATTACAGTTGGACCTTTAAAGATACTGGGGAGAGACCCTTGTCCAGTCCTTGTTGCAGGAAAAGCAGTATTTGTCACACTGAAACAACCATTTGGGCTTTCACCAGGAAAGACAACATGAGCTGTACACAGCTCGTTTCCAGAAGCATAGGTTACAAGAGTTGGGAGAACAAGCAAACACATAGCAATAACAGAGCAATACAATACACTTACTAGAAACAAACAGTGTTGTACAATTACAGAGCAGAAATAACCCAGACCAACTGGCCAGGGTAAATAAAAAACCATATTCGCATATAACATACATTTCAATAACCAAGAGCAGGTGATCAGGTAGGGTAAAGGTTAGAGGATGGATAACACATTTGAAGTGCTAGAGATAGTAGGCTGAGCACAAGATTGGAAGTGCTATTGTATACCCAAGGGAGGCAGTTATAAGACAAATGGGGAAGTGGACAGATGAGGGGTGAGGGTGGGGGAATCGACGAGGGAGAGAGAGGGACAGCAAGGATCTATACCCCTTCAGGATGCTGAGAACCATGCAAGGGAGATGGGACCAGGCAGAAAGGGAGGGGAGAGAAGGGGGAAGGGAGGTAGAGAAGAGAGGGGCAGGAGAACAGGAGGGGAGGAAGGGGATAAGGTGGGTGGGCAATGGATTTGAAAGTGGGGGAAAGGGAGAGGGGGAAAGAGAGAGCGAGCCAATCTATACTCCTTCAGGATGCAGAGAACCCTGCAAGGGGGTGGGGGGAAAGGAAGAGGGGCAGAAGAGAGAGAGAGAGAGAGAGAGAGAGAGACAAGATCTATACCCCTTCAGGATGACAGAGAACTATACATGTGGGACTGGGCCAGGCAGAAAAGGAGGGGAGAGAAAGGGGAGCAGGGAGGAGGAGTGGGGTGTGGCGGGTGACCGGAGGGGAGGAGAGGAGAGGGAGAAAGAATAGGGAGGCTGGAGAAAATAGGGGTAAACTAGAAATGGAAAAAAATGAGGGCATTAGTGAGGGGAAAGAGGGGGTAGTGGGGGGAGGACATCAGTAGAGTGCTGAAATAGCACAGTAGGTTGTAGATGGTAGTAGAGTGTCGAAATGTCAGAGTAGGTTGTGGTAGGGGGTGGGAGATGGGGTATAATAGGTGGTAGCATGTGAGGTAGTAATCAGAGGAAGGGTTCAGTTAGGAGACAGGAGGAAAGTCAGGGATAGAGGAGTAGGGGATAGTTTGCAAGCACGGGGAGGGTTGTGAAGGGGAGCTAGGAACAAGTACAGTTAGGAGAATAGAAGTAAAGTAGGGCTAAAGGATAATGTGCCAGGGTGGGATGGGTTGATGGGGATCTAAAAACAAGTGCAATTAGGGGAATAAAAATTGTGAAGGGCTAAGGAGATTGAAGATGGGGAAGAGGAAAGTCTGATAGGAGATGCCTCAGTTGTCCTGCTAGTTCTGACATCATGTCCCTTCTTTTCTGTGAGGACTTGACCATTCGCTCCATTGTGTTTATTTCCACCCCCAGGTGCTCTATTGTTTGAGATGGTTGGTGTGCTCTCTTCTCTGTTTTGATCCCCCACCCATGTTATTCCAGTGTTTGAATGTCTAGCCTTGTGTATTTGGTGAATTGTGTTGGAGACCTTGTCCTTATTAGTCAGTCATCCAGGTATAGGATCACATGGCCGCTGTTTTCCCAGGAGGTGGGTGACAATTACCACTGACACCTTTGTGAATACCCTGGGAGCTGAGGCGAATGAAAGTGACTAATATTGAAAATGCTGCCCCATTATGTGAAACCTGAGGAACTTGTAATGGGATGGAAGTACTGGGATGTGGATGTAGGCATCCCTGAGGTCTATAAATGTCAGGAAGGTCCCCTGCCGGATGGACCTCAGTGTGAATCTTGTTGCCATCTTGATTTTTTGGGTTTGAACTAACCAGTTGAGGACTTTCAGGTCCAGTCTGAGATCTCCTGTTTTCTTTGGTACCATGACAAATATTGCATACACCCTATGTGCTTGTTCTGTATGAAGGACCAGTTGGATTGCCCAGTTGGATACTGATTGTGATAAGATCTCTTGTACTTATTACAGGGATGTCTTTTGCCTGGACATTGGTGACAGGATCAGCATGCCTCTGTTGGGTCTTTCTTTGAATTATATCACATACCCTTTGGAGACTACTTCTCAAACCCATTTTCTGTTGTTCAAAATCAGGCACCTTTGAATTGTGCTAACTGCCCCCAACTAGAACGTTTGTTCTCTGGCTGTGTAGATCTGAGATATTAGTTCAGGTTAAGTTTGGGTTAGTGGTCTTTGACTTATTAATGGTTGGCACTAGTCATTGTTTTAATTGGTTACTTCAGCCTGCACCATTGAACCTTCCTCTACTTTGGGCTCCTCTGCCTCTAAACCTGAAGTTGTTGTTTAAGTTGAATCATGGTGTGAAGTGGGAATGGATCCTCTGCCATGAAAGGAATGGTTACTCGTCCCTGCCTGGTAATTCCTGTTGCTGTGAAATATCTTGCGCAAAGATGGGAGGAATGTAGCTCTGGGCTTATCCTTGTTAAGATCTTGTCCCTCTTCTCTTTGCTTCAAGAATTCCTACCTCCTTTGAATGGGAATTTTTGCAGCATGGCCTTTGAATCTGCATTGGCCTTCCATAGCTTAAGCCAGAGCTGTCTCCTTGCCCTACTAGCCACTGCCACTGCTCTGGCATTGAACCAAAGGGTGCCTATGGACAAGTCCCCTAGGTGTTTGGCTGTTTGTATAGTAACATCTACCAAATGGACATCTTGTGACTTAGGCATCAAGATCTTGTGGGCCTCCTCCAGCCAGGTGAGTTGTGACCTCACTGCGTAGATAACCATTAAAGTGATTCTTGTGGCTAAGCTGATCCTCTTAAATATGTTCTTTAGTATTTCTCTTCTAGCTTCTTGTCCACTGGGACCTTGAGCCCTGTTGTTTCTTCAGCTAGTAGCACTATTTTCTTACTCAGTGCTGTGATGTGGGTGTCCACCAAAGGTGCAGAGTACCAAGTCTTTAATAGCTCCAGTTGGATGAGGGTACATGTGGTCTAGTGACCTATGCTCTGGGATGCAAGTAGGGTATGTCGCCTCCCATTCTTTTACAACTACATATAAGATTGCTAGGCGTGTCGGGAAGAAGCCCTCCTGATTTTGTTTCTGATGTATCATAGGGTTCAGTTTTGATTCTGGCCTGGACAGAAGGTCAACCCCCTTGGTGGCTTTTATTGATTTTATTAGGACTGGTACTGTGTTGAATGACTATAATTTGGATGTTAAGGATGATTCTTCTATGGCCATCAGTTCATCCTCCCAGTCTGACTCATGCTCCGAGTCCCTGTGTGCCTCTAGTTCCCCTTCCCCATCTGGGTTGGGGTCTAGTGGTCCATGTGGCATGCTACCCTACATATCATTATTGTGGGGGAGAGCACCTGTCCCTATGCCCCCAGTAGTATCTTTTGTTTTTTGGGTTGGATAGGGCTTCTTTAACATTAAAGATTATTGGTGTTTCTGCATAGCTTCTGCTGCTTACTGTGTTTGTTTGAAGATCGCTGATGGATCCATTTTCCATTAAATCCTGTCTGTTTTCTCCTGGTCAGTGAGGATGTCCTCTAGTGAGGAACATGGGTCTGCCCTGATTCCAGCTCTCCAATGTGGCGTACAGGGCACTGAGAGACAGGAGCTGGAAGGAACAGGAGGCTGTCCAAGCTGCTTTTGTGGTGTGGAGTGCTGGGCCATGGAGCAGTTTGGCCAATGGCAATGGAGACCAGGGTTCTAATTCTGGACTCCCAACATTTGCTGGATTGGGACTTTTCTTTTATTACCAGGGGCCGTGGAAACACTATTCCACAGCCCAAACACATTTTAAGTTTCCCCTTGGTCCACTCCCCATGGAGTGAGAATCCTTAAGTCTGGGGGGTGCGAGGGTGGCAGAAAGTAAATCAGCACCTTTTTAACCGCACTTCCTATGCTGATGCTATTCTTGTTGGTGCTTACTAGACCCAGTGCCAACAAGTTCAAATATTTGGGTTTTTGGATAGGTTTCCAGCTGTTATTCATAGTACATATCAAGGAACTCTCCAAGAAGCTAAAAAAAAGGCTAGGCCTCTTCTTTACAATCAAGCACCTTCTTACTTATGAAGCTAAGAAGAGGCTAGTCCAGACCATATTTCATCCACTTATTGACTATGCAGACTTCATCTACAGTTACTGTTCCAAATTAGCAGTTGACAAACTGGACATAGAAACATAGAATCTGATGGCAGATAAGGACCATACAGCCAACCTAGTCTGCCCATTTCCCTACTCAGTGTTGACAGCCCAGATCCTATTTAATCTGCAGCATGCCTTCTCTGCCTATCTCTAGGGTACCTTTGTGTCTATCCCATGCACTCTTTAACCCCCATATTGTCTTAGCCCCCACCTCCTCCACTGGAAGGCTGTTTCACAGAGCTACCACCCTTTCTGTGAAAAACAACTTCCTGGCATTCCCCCTGAGTCTTCCTCCCTCCAGTCTCATATCATGTCCCCTTGTCCTTGTGCAATGCTTCTTTTGAAATATGCTTCCCTCCTGTACCCTGTTTATACCCCTAAGGTACTTGAATATCTCTATCATATCCCCCATCTCTCTCCTCTGCTCCAGTAAATAGATATGAAGGTCCCTGAGTCTTTCCTCATACGGCTTCTGGTGCAGTCAATGTACCATATTTGTCACCCTTCTCTGGACTGCCTCCATCCTGTCCATGCCCTTCCTGAGATGCAGTCTCCAGAACTGGACACAGCACTCCAGGTGAAGCCTTATCAGTGATCTGTACAGTGGCATCACCACCTGTTTATTTCTGCTGGTCATGCTCCCACCTATGCATCCCAGCTTTCTGTTTGCCTTCCCCACCGCTTTTTCATACCACTTGGTCACCTTTAGGTCATCTGATATGATGATCCCCAGGTCTCTCTCTCTTGCTTTGTGGTGGCCATAACCTCTCCCCATCCTGTGCTCCTCTCTTGGAGTCCTGTGACCCAGGTGCATTATTTTGCACTTTTTAGCATTGAAACTCAACTGCCATATACCTGATCATTCTCCCAATAAGCTTAGATCCTTTCTCATTCTTTCCACCCCTTACTGAGTATCAGCTCTATTGTAGATCTTGGTGTCATTCATGAACAGGCATACCTTTCCCTCCAGATGCTCTGCAATGTCTCTAATGAAGACATTGAACAGGATTGGTCCCAGCACTGATCCTTGTGGTATCCCGCTGGTCACCTCTGTCTCTTCTGATTTCATGCCATTTACTGCCACCCTCTGAGTCCTGTCCCTTATCTAGTTCTCTACCCATTTTCTACCATAGGGCCCACTCCCAGGTTTCTCAATTTATGTAGCAATCTCCTATGTGAGATGGTGTCGAAGGCCTTGCTGAAATCCAGGGAAGCCACATCCACTGCCCCTTCCTGATCTACAACCCTGGACATCCAGTCAAAGAAATCAATTAAATTTGTCTGACAGGACCATCCCACAGAGAATCCATGCTGCCTTGAATCCTGGACCCCGCTAGTCTCCAGAAACTTCACAATCCTCTCCTTAAGTATCGACTCCATTAGCTTCCCCACTACTGAGGTCAGGCTTATAGGTCTGTAATTACCTGTCTCCTCCCTACTGCCACTCTTGTGGAGAGGGACTACCTCTGCCCTCCTCCAGTCTTCAGGTACATCCATTTGTCTCTAGAGATGAATTGAAAACGTTAGTCAGTGGACCTGCCAGTGTGTCCCTGAGTTCCTTTAATACTCTGGGGTGAATCCCATCTGACCCCATTGCTTTGTCTGTTTTTGTTTTCTAGAGTTCCTCTGGGACTCTCTCTGCAGTGAATGGGCTGGTGTCAACTTCCCTCCCCTGACTACCCCTCCTAATGGGTTTTAGTCCCTCACCCTCCCCTTTCCTGGTGAACACTGAGCAAAAGCATTTGCTCAGTATCTCAGCCTTTTCTAGGTCATCTTCCACTCATCCTCTTCCTTCCTTCTTCAGCCTAACAATACCATTTCTGGTCTTTTAGCTCTCGCTAATGTATCTGAAGAAGGTCTTGTCTCCTTTAGCCTGTGCTATAGAAACATACATAGAAATATTGAAACATAAAATTTGATGGCAGATAAGGATCACTTGGCCCACCTAGTCTGCCCATTTCTCTACCTAATGGTAAGCTGCAGATCCTAGTTAACCAACAGCCTACGTTCTCCTACCCCCCCCACTAGAATTGCCTTATGTTTGTCCCATGCATTTTGGAATTCTCCCACTATTTTGACTCCACGACCTCCTCAGGAAGGCTGTTCCATGCATTCACAACCCTCTCTGTGAAAAATACTTCCTGACATTACCTCTGAGCTGTCCCCCTCGTCTTCAAATTGTGCCCCCTTGTTCTTGCAAATCTCTTTTTCAAAAAGATGCTACCCTCTTGGACTTTGTTGATTCCCTTGAGGTACTTGAAAGTTTCTATCATGTCCCCCCTCTCCCTCCTTTCCTCAAGGGTATACATACTAAGCTCCTTTACTCTCTGTTTGTTTGCCTTCTGGTGCAGACCCTGAACCATTTTGGTTGCCCTCCTCTGGACAGCCTCCACCCTGTCTATGTCTTGGTGGAGATGGGGTCTCCAGAACTGCACACAGTACTCCAGATGGGGTCTCACCAACTGTCTGTACAGAGGGATAACAACTTCCTGTTTTCTACTGGTAATGCCTCTTCCTATGCATCTCAATATCCCTCCAGTCCTCCTTACTGCCTTCTCACATTGCCTGCCCACCTTTAGGTCATTGGATATAACTACCCCCTGGTCCCTTTCCATTTTTGTTGTCATCAGTATCTCACCCCCCATCGTGTACTCTTCCCCTGGGTTTTTGTTTCCCAGGTGCATTACTTTGCGCTTCTTTGCCTTGAATCTAAGCTGCCATACATTTGACCATTCCTTCAACCTTGCCAAGTCCTTTCTCATCCTTTCCACCCCTATAACTTCCTCTGTCTATGCCTTAGCCCTTCTGACTGCTTTCCCAGATTCTTTCTGTTTCTCCAGCTACTTCTCCCTGTCCTCATCCTTTTGAGTCTTCTTGTATTTCTTAAGGGCCTTTCTTTTTTTCCCTTACTTTCTCGGCCGCTACCTTCGAGAACATAAATTGCTGTTTCTTTCTTGTAGTCTTACTATGCATTCTAACACAGTGTCTTATTACTTCTGATATGACTCTTTTGAGTCTAGACCACTGATCCTCCACATCTCCCCCTGTACCTTTTGCTGCTAGGGCACTTTTAAGCCATCCCCCCATTTCCTCAAAGTTGGCCCACCTGAAATCCAGAACTCTAATCCTTGTATAACTTTCCTTTACCACTGTGGTTACAGTAAACCATACTGTCTTGTGGTTGCTGGAACCAAGGGGACTGTCCACCTCAACATCTGTGATCCTATCCCTGTTGGTCAGCACCAAGTCCAGTATAGCCCCATCCCGATGGGTTCTACTACTAGGTGCCTTAAATTTACCCCTTTCAGGGTGATCTTGAAGTCCCTGCTCCTTGTTGTACCTGCAGTCTGAGTGCTCCAATCAGCATTAGGCAGGTTGAAGTCACCCTTCAGCAGTAGTTCCCCTTTGGTTGTCATTTTGTGGATAGTTTCCACTAGAGCTTCATCTGTTTCCTCCCCCTGTGCAGAAGGCCTGTAAAACACTCCAGTGCATATGGCGGTCTTATTTCCTGCCTCTAGGGTGACCCACAGTGTCTCCATTCCTTCCTCTAACTCTTGAGCCTCTGTTGCTTTAATCCCCTGCTTCACATACATAGCCAACCCCTCTCCACTCTTCCCTTCCCTTCCCTCTCTTTCCTAAAAAGTGTGCATCCTGGTATGGCTGTATCCCAGTCATGGTTCCCTGTGCACCACATTTCTGTAATAGCCACAATGTCCAGGTTTGTGTCTGCCAATAATACCATTAAATCTGAGATTTTGTTTCCCAGACTGCGGGCATTTATGCACATTACCTTCCCTCCTGTGCACCCCCCCTCCCATTTTCCAGTCTGTACCCTGTGATGTGTTTGAGTTATATTTTCTGTTTTCCTTCCTATCGTGGCCATTTTGTTTCTTTCTTTTTTTTGTGTGTGTCTGTCTACTAATTGGGGTCTTCCTAATTTCAGATATGTCATGTGGAGGGGGGCTACAGTAGTCCCCCTGACTGCATTTGCCTCCCCCCTTGGCTAGTTTAAATGCCTGCTGAGGAAGCATTTAAATGTTTCAGTGAGGATACCTTTACACCCCCTGGATAGATATTGGCCATCCAGTGAATATAGTCCTTCATCCATCCAGGTGAGGTCCCAGTTGCCAGTGAAGCTATACCCCACCTCTCCACACCATTCCTTGAGTCATGTGTTGAATTCCATGGTGCAGATGTCTCGGCCATCTCCCTTGCCATGGACAGGTAGAACCCCTGAGAAAATTACAGAGTGTACTACTTGCCTAAGACTCCTCCCCAGCTCCCTGAATTCCTCCTGTACTTTATCTATGTCTACCCCCTCTCCTGCCAGGTCATTTTTATCCATGTGGATAATGATGTCCAGCTCCCCCCTCTTTGCCACCACCTTAGCTATCCTTAGGATCCTCTTGCCCTCCCTGTGAACTGTACCTCCAGGTAGGCACACTACCTCCCTTTCCCCACTGCTGTCTATCCCCAGGTCTATCCCCCTAACAATTGAATCCTCCGACAGGATTTTCTTCCTACTCCTGTGTGTTCACCTTTCAGTTGCCCTTGGGGCTCTATCCTGGATGACCCTCTCATCCCCCTAGTGTCCCCTTCTGAAGATGCTGTGAGATTTTCCTGCTCTGCCAAGATGGTAAATGAGTTATGAAGTGTCACTGGCTGGGGGATGTGCCTTTGTCCCACCTCTCTCACTCTTCCTGAGCTCACCATAATCGATCTGTCCCTTCTTCTTGGCATCCTCTGAGGGAGTGGAGCTAGACATGGTGATTCCTGTGTGTGTGTGGGGAGGGAGGCTGCCTGGATCCTTGCCAGCTCTGCTCAGAGACCTGCAAACTCTGCCCTCAACACAGAGAGGTGCCTGCAGATAGGGTAGCACCGCAGTATCTAGAAGGTCTTCCTGAACACTGCTGCCCCACATCCACTGAATTGCATGACACCCATCATCTTTCTTTGCCTATCCTTTCCTTACCCTTTCTGCATCTTCTGTTCTTTATCTTTTAATGCACCCACCCTTTGCTTTGATGCTTTTTCCCCTTTTGTACACTGTAGCTTTTTTTCCTTCTCTCTCCCCCCCCTTTAGAACATTTTTTAACTATGCCTCTGCTATGAATTTGGACTCTAATTGCTTTGAGAAAGTGTGCTCAAATTCCTGTGATATCAATAAAATACACCCAGCAACAGCTTTTTGTAAAATCTTGTCACTGATTCTTCAGATAATTCCAAAGATCAGGAACAGACTGAAACAACTTTATCAATCCCATGTCCCGAAAATCTTGCCACTAATTACTTAGATAATTTTAAAAAGAAGGAAAACAACAACAAAAAATGAGTCAAAACACTTGTCCTGAGGGCATGCTTACCCTCCTTATGCCCCTCCTACTCCACAGCCCCTGCTATTCCCTGTGATTGGCTCCTGTCAATCAAATTTAATAGGGCATTTAATTAAGAGTGGGGGTGGGGTGGGAGAGGTGAGCAAAGATTGCAGCAAGTAAAGGCAGCAAAGAAATAACAGCCCCACTAAAAGCACACCAAAACAGGTTTGAAATCAGAGGAAATAGGTTTCTAATTCAAAGAAATAACAACCCCACTTAAAGCATACCAAAATAAGTTTTAGATTTTCAACTGCCCCAAAACAATTCCCTGTTACCCCCTTAAAAGTAGTATAAAAATCAGCCTGCTACCAAGTGAAATCAACAATAAGCAGTAAAAGAAGCAATAAAAGCAGCAATGAGCAGTTACTGGACTGAAATGAATCTGATACCTTCCCCTTTTATCCTGTGGATGTACTTCATCACTGAGCCCTAAGGTTTTTAACTAACGCCCCGTTCAGAACCCATCATTGCACTCTATATGCCCAACTAGGCTGGCTCTCACTTGCAAATAGAAGATTAAAAAATGCCTTACTATGGACCTACAGAGCCATCCTAAACAAACTCCCATACTAGATCACAGACCACTTTAAGCAAACACCCTGTATCTACTCACTGAGGAATCATTCTTACATACTATTTGATGTACCTAGGGTAGTATCCCACTATTGTGAATCTGTGATTAGCCATGTTTTTCCTGCCATATGGAATAATCTCCAATGCTCATTAAAACTTACCAACACCATCTGTCTACAGGCCTACAAAACTCTACTAGACCCTCTTACCCAGGAGAATTGCAATTGTTATCCATAGCATGCATTCCACCTTCCTCTATTTTATAGCAGTCACGGCTCTCCTTGTGATGCCTGTCTTGTGTACTGTTGACTGCATAGTACTTGTTTTTTGCCTTTTTGCCTCTTTTGTTTGTAATATCTCCTGTATTATTAACAATAAGTAAATATGCATCATTGTATTATCGCTATAATTCATACATTGTGCTGTAACTAATGTGTGTGTTCTACATATGCCTTTTCTGGCTGTATTGTGTACTTAAACATTATAAGTACTGTATCTATTGTAATTCGTTGTGTTCATCCAAGACCACTTTGAAATGAACTTGCTCAATGGTGCCATTCCAGGTAGACTAAATAAATTGAACTGAAATTGTGTTAACTGGGCTGGAATCTTCTTGGCAATTCAAAGTATGGCATTCTAGGTGATCTGAGTCACCACTGATTGCTCATAAAGGACCAGATGCACTCAAATTTTGGGCAGACTGAGTCAGGGAGACCTGCTGCATGAGGAAGCTTCAAATATATACATATACATATATATATATATATATATATATATATATATATATATATATATATATCACAGATTCAGTTTTGTATACCCTGGTCACATCATTCTTGCGCTGGTGCCACACTAACCTGCAGCCACTGAACCAGGGGCTGTAGGTGCACTCACACTCATTGTGTCCCTACTCACAGTGAGAGATGCCTGACATGCTAAGTGTACATAAGGTGCCACTTTTTGTATTTATGAACATCACATGCACAAACTTGTGGATGAAATGCCTTGCTATAAGAAGAGAGAAAATTCTAAGGAATCTTCTAGTCTGATGAATGCGGTGCTGTAGCCAAGACATGGCTTGCAGCAAATTAGTGGAAATTTCATTTATGGTAGGAGAAAAGAGATACTATACTACTAACTAATCAGAGTTTGCTTAAGCATCTAATAAATAATTCTGATGCTTACCTTATATAGTAGTCTCAGTGACCAAACAATCTGGTGATTCCAGGAGTTAGGTAAGTGTGCTGTAGCTAATCAGATGTTCAGTATAACTGATGAGACCAGGGACTACAGGGGCTTAGGTTGGAATATACAACATTGATCCTAGGTCACATGTGCATCTCACAGCCTATCAGGTGAAGAAAAACCCAGAAAGTGATGATTTGGAGTGCCAGGGATATACTCACAGCATGAAGTGTATTCCTGTTCGTTCAAAAGTATGCTGGTTTGATTTGTTTAATGGGCCATCTAGTAACTTGGTCTTTAGCTCTAATTTTGATGTCCATTGATTACATAAGGTTTGAATTATTGGTAATGTCAAAGACCAGGAGCATATCCCCAGTTGCCCTTCTTGTCTCAGGTGTCATTGTATCAGCCTGTTTTCATAGCTGTGGTTTTCTAGTCAGGTATGGTCTGTATTTTTTGAGCATTTATTTCTTATTTACTGCAGGGTTGGAACGTCAATGTTTTAGAGCAAAATGTCTCTTTTTTACATGGTGGTTGAAAATGCTTCATTAAGCAAGACTTTATTGTTCAGGGCTCTAAGTTCATCTTTTGTCATCCTGTTCTGTTAGTCTCTTACATGTCACATCTTCATATCAGCATCAAGAGACAGTGTGTGTGTGTGTTTGTGTGTATGTGGGGGGGGGGGTCTTGTATTTGAAAGTGAAGAGGTCCAACACAATATTTATTATTCACGGGATGGCTTCATGTTTGTCAACTCCTGATTTATGATGTGGGCTTTCCATTGTGAGAGTTTAAAACTTCTGCTTTTTGTATAAATATTTTATTTATTTATTTGCTTTTGTTAGCCAGGTAAGCACACTAGACAGCCAAGTGCCTATTTTCAGGTGCGACCCAGGAGATTACAAGGTACATACATGAACAATTTTCAGGTGTGACCCGGGAGATTACAAGGTACATACATGAACATCAGGCAAAAACAAGTGAAGGATTACATTAAAGAGAATTAGCACACAGGGACAATACAAGCAACAGTACCAGCAGGGATTTACATTGCAGGCAGTAGGAAGAAGTACAGTGTGGTTTCATCATTCCAGGCAACAATGTTGTAAGGCTTGCAGGTAGGTAAAGAGGAGTAACATTGGGATAGAGTGTGCCCAGAGCAAGATAAGGGAGTGCACAGTAATAATGCTCACCCTGTTGGGCAGGTGGGCCTAAGTGGTCTATTTTTCTAGTAAACTGTGAGTACAGGAGGTATATAAGCGCAGATGTACTCTACCCAAGTCATATTGTTTAGGTAGCATCTCAGTTTGTTGGGGTGTCACAGGCTGAGAGGGTTTGTCTAGTGCAGAGACAGGTGGAGGACATTTTGAGAAAGCCCCAGAGGGAGGCTTTAAAGCTCTGGTGGGAGTGAGAGGAGTGAGTGCTTGATGGAAGAGAGTTCCAAACCCTGGGCGCATACACAGTGAAGGCTCGGTCACCCATTTGTGTGCGAGTTTTTGGTACCAGGAGGGCATGGGAGTCACTGGATTGCAGGTTGTAGGAGGAAGTAGCTAGAATGAGGGACTCTGCAAGTTTAAGGGGGGTGGCAGTTCTGACAATACTGTCTATGAAGTTGCCCACGACATAGCAGCGGTGAGTTTCCGGTGGGAGCCATTCAAGCCGGGTGTAAATATCTTCACAGAACATTTGAATATATCCTCAAAAATATATTCGTATATTAGTCATGCTGAAAGCCCTTGAATGCAATACATCATATCCCTCTATGATTTATATTTCGGGAGAAAAGCATTTTCCTCTACATTAGGTTTCTGGAGGTACTACAAGCTTCAAAACATGTCCTTTAGAAGTAAGCAGTGTTCTTTACAAGAGGGTTTACGGTACAGTATATGATTGTAACATTTCACATTCTTTGTAAAACATAATAGGTCATTGACTGGATTCATTCTGTGTTAGTTTTGATTTTAAAGATGGTTCATTTTGCACCCCTGGACGCACTCTGAGCTGAACAGACATACCAATGTCAATCAGTCTCATAATTTAAAGTCTCTTATCTGATAGTGATGTTGGTGCAAAAGGCCACAGAAAAACAAGGCTGTACCTGGTCCATGGTCCATCTTTCATTTCAGTCTTAGATCTGTAAATACAGTACCTCCCTTGGTGAGTAACTCTTTCTTCCTCACACATGCCAGCATGTCCACATGTGTTTTAAAATTAATTTTCTTGTTGGCCTGTTTTTATATATTAGACACTTTTGCTTATGAATTGCCACTTCATGTATCTCTTCAACATATTACTTTTGGTAAGGCATAGTAATGGTAGTAATAATAATAATCATTAAACATAATAAAACTCAGATCATCACTGAACAATTAGTAGTAATTAAATATTTAGCATCTTAGACTAATTATTCCTAAATATTCCCCCAATTTTGAAATGAAAGCCTATCTCACAATATGCATCCACTTCAAATCTCAATTACCACTTGAACTGAAACTGGGCCCAGAACAAGTATCGGTGTCTCTGTGAAGTAAATGCAGTCTTGGAAAGAGGAATTGACTGCAACAAGGTATTACATTCTCATTCTGATGTGTCCCTATTCCTATTTGAATGCAACAAGCTGTCTTTGAAATTTGGACTTCTTGTTTAAACTGCAAGACAGTGTTTCTTTTCTGCACAAGCAACTAGTTCTCCCATGGAACTACAGAAAAAGTTGTGTTACAAACTTTGCATGTTGACAAGGGTCATCTAGGGTTCAACTGCACATTGTAACTGGAGTGAGCGTGGTTCTACTGGCCATTCATGGTGTCCAAGGATGAAAAACATCGCAAGCATTGTGCCTGTTGTGTACAGTGCAAAATGTTACCTCAATGTGCAGCCCTACTTGTGAACATTACCATCAGTAGACTTTTGGAACTGATATGTATTGACTTCTGATCAGTGAAGCCAGATACAAGGAATATCAGTAACATAAGTAATAAGTCATGACAGGGTGTGCATTATAGGATGTTAATGCATGCCCAGTGAGTGTAGTAAGGCATGAGGCCAAAGGCAGAGTGCCCTTATGCCCCTGGGAAGTGCATTAAGATCCTAAAGTGCATGCCCTGGAGGGGTTTATTGCACTTAGAAAATGGCTCTAAGTAGTTTTTTGGGGGGGAGGAAAATGAGATTTGGCACCTGACCATGCATATATAGAGATTTAATATAATATATGGTCAGGTGACCTCTCTTGGCCAATGACATTTCTAGTTTTTTCTTGCCATTTTATAAGCCCTTTTAATCACTGATCATTACACAAGTATGCACAGACCTATCCCATAAATGACCAAAGGACTAGTACAGTTGTTTCATTGCTACAACAATACTTTGAACATTGTGAAGTTCTGCAGCATATTTGTTTAGACCAAGGTCTCCATTTTCAAAGTAATTTAGAAACATAGAAACATAGACAGTGACAGCAGAAAAATACCAATGATCCATCCAGTCTGCCCATGGTTCCCTATCTAACCCTGGGACCTATTGTTCATACAGAGCTTTTGTCCTTCTTTCCACCTCCCATTCCTCTCCCTCTTACTGTCACCCTGAGTAACCACTGTACCCGTCACTCTCTCCCAACAATGTCTGAAACCATTAATGGTTTTTGCACCTACCACCCTGGCTGGTAGACTGCTCCATGGTTCTAACCACCCTTTCTATGATAATACTTTCTCCCATCCCCCTTGAACTTCCCCCCGCCAGTTTCCACTCATCCCGTCATGACCCTGGATTTGGTAGAAGAATGTTTGGCTTTATATGGAATCAGACAATCTCAAAGAGCTCCCGACCATCTCAAGAGAAATCCTCAACCAGACCATTTAACTATGCTTTCCTTGACATGTTGGGTACCTTTGACCCATTAAACAAGAAGTAGTGGAGTCAGAAGGTTAGCTTACTGGTCCATGCCTACAACTATACCCAGAATGGTTCATCTAAGTTTTGACCTTTATACCTAATGTTTGATAGGGAAGCCTGTCTACCAGTAGACCTCTGATTTAGAGTATTGGTGCATGGACCATCCCTATAAATATTCATTGCAAAAGAAACTTTATTAATGCACTAGTTAGGGTTAAACTGACAAATGTAGGGAAATGTGGCATTATGGTTCCTGACCCTAATGCCCCACCCCATAGGCAGCAACAGCAAAAAACATTACTATTTGACTTCTGCTGTGTTTTCACAAATCAGGCTTGGGGTGTACCTTGAAGCTATAAATCATAACATTCACACCATTCCATCATTAAATAAGCTGAGATGTGCACAAAATATGAGAATGGGGTGAGTGTTAGGGTTGGCAAACCCAAGGCACACCTCACACCTGATTTGCAAAGATGCAGGAACGTTCAGATAGTAATGTTTTATCCTGTTACTACCTGCAGGGTGGGGTGGGGCATTAGGGTTGGGAACACTGCTGCCACCTCAGTTCCCTACTTTTGTCAGTTTAACACCAATTAGTGTAATAACAATGTTTTTTGCAATGAGTTTCCTTACTTTTCAGATAGGTATAATTGTATCCTCATTTGCCTGTGGGAGCACATAGCCCTTTGGGCCCTGCACTTCTATTTCCAGCAAAACATCAATTTCTTTCCATGTATGGCTTGTTAAAGTTCCAATATTATCCAATGGGAATTTGCTTTTGTTTTTATTTTTTATGCTTTTTTATATACTGCCCCTAAATGTTAATGGGGGAATATATGTTATTCATGTACTACTCATTAAGGTCTTTGTTTTGATATATGAATTGTCCCTTAAAATCAAATAAATATTGAGGGAGTAATGGCTTGTTGAAGTTCCAATGTTAGCCTATGGGAATTTGCATTTTAAATTTTTTCTTATTGCATGTACATGTTTTTGTGGGAATATGTGTTATTCTTACAGTACTCATTCTGACCTTTGTTTTGATGTATAGATTGTTGCTTAAGTCCAAATATTAGGGGAGGTATGGCTTCTTAAAGTTCCAAATGAGAATTTTCATTTATTAATGTTTATGTTTTTTAATGTGGGCCCTAAATTGTTTTAGGGAGATTCTATATGTTTCTTATAGTACTCATTAAGACCTTTGCTTTGATATATAGATTGTCCCTTAAGTCCAGATACTGAGGAAGTTATAGCTTTTTGAAGTTAAAATAAAAACTAAGTCCAAAATCTTTTTTGTATGAAGATATTCTTTTTTCATATTAATAAAAAATCCATATGAAAAAGGATGCCTTCATACAAAAAAAGAATGGGAAAAAACAAAGTCCTAATTCTTTTTTCATATGAGGGCATTCTTTTCTCGAATAAATGAATAAAGCATACAAAAAGGATGCCCTCATATGAAAAATAATGGGAAAAAACTAAGTCCAAATTCTTTTTCATATGAAGGCATTCTTAAATGAAAAAAGATTCCTTCATATGAAAAAAGAATGGGAAAAATCTAAATCCAGTTCTTTTTTCATATGAGGAAATTTTTTTTTCGTATGAACAAAAAAAAAATATGAAAAAGAATGCCTTCATGCAAAAATAATTAGAACTTAGTTTTTCTCATTCTTTTTTCATATCAATGCATCCTTGTGTATGCTTTTTTCATTCATATGGAAAAAGAATGTCTTTATATGAAAAAAGAATGGGAAAAATACTAAGTCCAAATTTTTTTTTTGTATGAAGGCATCCTTTTTTGTATGGACCAATTCTTTTTTCATATGTCATTAGAAAAAAAAAAGAAAATTGGCTCACGAAAAATAATTTTTAAAGGTTAAAAAAAAAAATTCTAGGTAATTTTTCCGGGACCTAACTGCAGAATCCACCTAATGGGTCCTGATTAGCAAGAAACGTGTTGGTGTGTGTGCAGGATGTCATTTTTGTGAGTTTTGAAATTAAAAATAAAAGGAAACAGGAAGGTGGCCATACAAAAAATTATTTTTTCCTCATGAAAAACAATATAAAAGGATCCTTTTTCACATGGATCAAATTCTTCTTTCATTCCAAGCAGCCATCCAAAAAACTTTACTGGGCATGCTCAGAACCCCAAATTTCAAAATTTAATAACTTTGGAACAGATTAACATTTTTATCACCAAACCAGTGAAGATCACATCTATGGGTCAAGCCCTTTCTACCCTGAAAATTTCAGACCAAAATTCCACACCATCTGGGCACTAGGTGATGACAAAAGAACAGCAAAAAACAGTGATCTTTTAACTTTTTTTGCTATCCACATTTCGGAATCTGCACGTCCAGCTGGAATGAAACTTGGCACATCAATAGAACTTACCTCTTGAGACCAGCATGCAAAATTTCTTGCAAATATGTTGAATGATTGCAATAATATTAAAGTGCAAAGTGTAAGGTTTAACATAGAACCCACTGCTCAACCCTAACTATAGTGGCGCTAATGCACCACTATAATACATTGAGTACAAAAAGCATTTATGACTTCAGCTGAAGATAGCTTACTGACTGGCATCAAAAGGAAAAGTAATGCAGCTAGCAAACAGAGATATAACAGAAAGATTTATTTATTTATTTCAAAAGTTTCACTAGGAAAGATGTACTGTACTGAGCTGCTAACAGCTCATTTCCAGATGTGTCCTGGGGATAAGATATGTTGGAAATCATACACAGTAAATATAATGGGCTCAATTTTCAAAGCCCTGCAAGTCATGCAAGGTGCCTGCATCAAATCAAATTGAAGCAAGTGGCACATCATGTCAAAAATTGCAGCACTCCTGATTTTTGAATGCAGGCTGTGTCAAAAATGGGAGGTCTTGCAGCAAACCAGCCCAGTGCCACCCATTTCCAAAGTGGTGGTGTGCCATGTTGGATGGGGGCTTGCACAATAGTGGGACTTCCCCACCATTGCCACAAGTACCGGCTATGGCTGGTCTAATCCCCCTTATGCCAAGAGATGCACATCTGACCAGTCTGACATACAGGTTGCCACAGAGGCATGGGACCCTGCCACCAGCTGCATGGGGGGGGTGGGCAGTGTCCTGGCATGACAAATGGATATCTGCAACCCCATTCCAGTCTGTGGTGGCTAGCAGGTGCAGCCAATCCAGTAGTGGGTGGCCCCAGTGGGGATGGTATGGCTGGGATGTGGAGTGGAAGGTGTGCCCTGGGCAAGGGGGCACAAGGGTGGGTGGCACAGTTGTCCATGAGGGTATGGAGGAGGTGGTCCAGACAGTGATGCAGCAGGTATGTCCATGTGCTGCACAGTTGACCCATTCCTGGCAGTCAGCATGGTAGACAATGATAGAACTTACCATTTTCATGATTTGCAGTCAAAGTTGCAGGACATAGTGGGCAGATTGAGCACAAGGCAGGGGATGACAGCAGCTTCCATCATTCCCCTCAGTGTGCCATCCGTTTGCGTAAAGCACTGCTTGCAACATTTCTGAGGACTTTGGTGCCAGGACCCATTTTGTACTAAAATATGGTGCAGGCTCTACAGTGGACCTGGAGTTTGCTGCACGTGGGGGTTCAGTGCTGCTTGCACTGATCTGGGGGAGCGTTGAAAAATGAGCCCAATATATCAATGAGCATAACAAAAATTAAAGACAAATGAGTATCGCAGATACTAACATTCATACTAAGGCAGGTAGGAGCAGAGAAGCTGGTAAGCCTATAAGTGCCCTGAGAACAATTACCCATAGTAAGAGAGGTTGTTACCCTTAAACATGTGTGAGTCCAAACTGGATTTGAATTCAGATTTATCCCTTATGATGACTACTTCCAGGGGTAATTTATTCCAAGCTTTTTTTATTTATTGTGTAAATACAGATAGAGATACATGTAATAGAAAAAAATGAGGTAATTTAGGTGCCAGAACTACTCTTACATAGAAATGAACAGGTAATGAAGGAAGCAGATTGCCAGGCAAAACTAGTGGGGGAGGGGGAATCATGGACAATTGCAGAAGGGAGAAGAATAGTCATGAAGTAGAGACTTTAAGGAGTAAACAGAAGAGGCAGAGCAAACTGACAAGGGAAGGGAGGACCAGAGTTTAGGAAAGCAGTATAATAAAGCAAAGCCATCAACAGTAGATTTTCTAGAAGGAATTGTGACAGAATAGGAAGTATTACTAAACAGAGTGTAGTGGGAGGCTGAGGGAGAGGATAAGAGGGAAGTAAGGTAGGAGGAAGTGAACCAAACCAGAATTTAGATATAAAGGAGGCACAGTGGGAAAGACACCTGGCATCAAGTGAGGAGAGTGAAAGGGCAGAGTAGAGTCAGCAATGATGGGTACATGAGGAACAATCTAAAGCAAAATGACAAAAAGAGTGAAAACGGGCGTCAAGTCTGGCATGGGAGGATTTGGGAGTGCCACTATAGACTATATCACCATAATCAAAAATAGGGAGAATCATCTTTGAAACAATCTCTCGGCAGACAGGAAGTGGGATACTCACTTTGTTGCTGTATAATGCACCAAGTTTGGGGTGTAGCTTTTGCTGTATGGCATCAGTATGAACCAAGACATCAAGATGACAGTGAAGCCAGACCCTGAGGTACTTAAAAGAGGATACATCCTCAATAATAGCACCATCAAGGGGTGGCATGAAGGGAGAGGGGTGAGTCTGGAAAGCCTCTGAGAGGTGCAAAAGTCATGGAGACTTTTTTTGCATTTAGGGATAGTTGGTTATATGGAAGCCAGCACTACAGCAAATATTGTCAAACTCCAGCTGCAGCTGTGAGGTAAGCTCATGGGAAGAGGAGCCAGATGCAAAAATAACTGTATCATCAATGTACACATGAATGGATGCAGAGGAACAGACAGAGGGGAGGTCATTCAAGAATCTGCAAAAGAGACTAGGACCCAGGACAGACCCTTGAGGGACACCTGAGCAGATAGGGAGTGGTGATTAAATGGATTTTCCTATCTGGGCAGCTTGAGATCTTCTTTCAAGGTAAGAATGAAACCAGCTGACTGCAGAGTCAGAAAGACACACTGATTTAGGATTGTCCAGAAGGAGAGGACGTGTCACTGTGTCAAAAGCTTTAGCAAGATCAACAAAAATGGCAGACTTGATCAGACCCTGATCCATACCTGTGAGGATGGAGTCGGTGTGCTGAAGGTGGGAAGCAGAAGTGGAGTAGGATTTCCTAAAACCATACTGAAAGGGGGTGAAGAAGGAGGAGTCAAGGAAGAAAGAGAGTTGTGATATCACAAGGTGTTCCTGTAACTTAGCTAGGGCATGAAGAAGTGACATGGCATGGTAATTACCAGGAGAATAGGGATCACCACCTTTAGGGATAGGAATGACAATAGCCTGCTTCCAGGCAGCAGGAGCAGTAGCAGAGGAAAAACATTCAGTAGTAGGGTAATAGGCAGTGCAATGGCAGGGGCTGAGAGAAGTAGAAGTTTGGGATCAAGGCCATCAGGGCTGCAACATTTATGAGGATTAAGAGCAAGCAAGGACTTAAGAGAAGCAGAGGTAATGGTAGAAGAGAAGGAAAAATAGAGACTTAAAGGAGGAGAAGGTAGAGAGATGGAAGAAATGGGGGGAGAAGGAGGAAGGGATGAGAAAGAAGGCACAGGTAAAAAAAACAGGTGTTAAAGGAAGAGGTAACAATAGAAGGGTCGGAGATGAGGGAGTTATTAAACCTAAGAACATAAGTGGGACACTGGGTCAGATGAGAGAACATGGAATGGATACATTTCCAGAACTTAGAAGGATGGTTAATGTTCTGGAGTGTGGATGAAAAATACTCAGACTTTGCAAGTTGTATGGCTTTGCTACAGGTATTACAAAGGCAGCAATAGTTTTCCAATGCAGCTCTGGAGTCAGTGATCTTAAAAGAATGCCAGGCAAGGTCTCTATTACAGAGGCAAGCCATAACCTCGGCAGTAATCCAGGGAAGATGACAGCTCTGTGCTCAAGTTTTCTCAGGGTAGCATGACAATCCCATACAGCCATGAATTTGGAATGAAAGTATTGCAAGGCAAAATTTATATTATTGGCTGTTGAGATCAGGGACCAATCAATTTCTTCTAGGTCAGCTAGGAGAAAAGACAAGTCTAGTGACCAAAAGGATCTGAGATGAAATTGGGGGAAAGCATATTTATATTAAAATCATCTAGAATATAAAGTTCACCTCTGGAAGAGTTAGAACAGATCGATGAAAGTAACTGGATCAGAGAAAATACCAGGGCAACAATAAACACCATCAATAAAGATGGAGGCAGAAGAAGGGAGGGAGCGTTTGAGAAGAAGCAGCTCATAGGAAGAGGGAGAAGAGACAGCAAGAACAGTCACAAATTGGAAACTGGTGGATATGTAAAAAGCAACAGCACTGCCCCTCTTTGTGTGATCTTGCCCAGCTACAGAGTAGCCAAGGATACAGTAGTTACAGTACAGCAGAATTCTGTAACTTGGAGGAGAGTCAGGATTCAGATATAACTAGGACATCCAGCCATAGGTTAAGCATTAAAGGCTGTAATTGGTAAATTTTTGGTAGAAGGATATGGGTGCTTAAATGAGAAGCTCTCAACCCTTTGGGAAGTTGTAAGGATGAAGTAGTGAAGGGACCAGGATTAAGTACAATGTCACCTGCCAACAAAAGTAGCAAGGTAACAAGAAGGTTTAAAGACCCAGAGTGCTGCCTAAAAGAGGGAGACAGGAGAGAAGTAAAGGAGGGAGAATGGGTGGTGAGGGAATAGTAAGTGCCAGAGAGCTTCAAGGTGAAGCCAGGGAGCAGGAATAATTTGACACCAAGGACACCTGGGAAAATGGAGGGGAGAGACAGAAGAGAAGTCAATAGGGGAAGAAGAGGCAAAGTGGCTAAAATACGGGGAGGAGAAGAAGGCAGAAGATTGATGAAAGGAGATGAAAGAATAGAGGAAGGTAAGAAACACCAGAGAAGTTAACAGCATAGTGGAGAAAAAGAGCTAAAACAATTTACATTACTAGGTAACAAATAAAAAGAAGAGAGACAGAAAGATAGAAGGAGGAAATTAAAAAATAACTGCTGACATTGTAAAGGAAAACCAAAATGTGGGACTAGAACTGAAATAAATAAGTCGGCCTAAAACACAATTTAAACAAAAAAGGGAGGTGGGGGGACAAGGGAATAGAATAAAACTATAGAAGAAAAGAACGACTAAATAGGAGAAGTTGCAAAATCAAGATAAGGGTAAAACTAATATTTTGGCAAAAAGGGATTACAGTTTAAATAATACAAGCAATACTACCAGGATGCCAGGATTCAGAATGGGTTGCACTTAAATTTGGCATTCACATGTTTTGGAGAGATTTTGATGGAGCAATGTCTTAAATAGCATCATGCTGACTGGTGATGCCAGTTTTATCAACTTTTGTATGTTATTCCAGATTACAGGGACAGAATGACTTACTGCAGTGGCCCCCAAACATGTCCTGACCTTTGGGATTACCAAGGAAATGTAGGAGAGACTCCTCAGTGCATAGCTGCTCACTGGGGATACAGGCAGGCAATTAGATATGTACTAGGGGAGCTTGTTGGTGATAACTCTATATGTCCAGAGCACTGCATTCATGCATTGCTTAAGGCCTAGAGAGGGCCACCCTGTCATGGTATAGAGTGAGCAGTGGTGAGTGCAGTATGGTGCTCCCGTGATGAATCTGAGTGCCAATGATACAGTACATCCAATTTGGATAAGGTGGAGGGAGAACACTGCCCATAAATGAGGTCAGCATAATCCAATAGCGGTAAGAATGTTGAAGAGACTAGCCTAACCTTTGCTTCATGCATGAGTAGGTTCTTTATTCTAAAGAATAGCCCAAGTCTCATATTCAGTTTCCTAGCCAGTTCATCCACATGCTTCCTGAAAGAAAGTTTTTGGTTGAGCCACAAGCCCAAGTATTTAAATTTTGTGGTGGCCAAGTAGAAGTTTTTCCAGTTTGCATTCTGTAGGTCAGAAAGAAAGGGGATGGCATCAAAGTTCCTGCAGCTTCTTTTGTAGACAAATTGGGAAGCGAGGCTTTCTGACACAGGCAATAAGGCAATGATCACTGAGACTATTAAAGAAAGTGCTGGAACGGGCATAAAGGTGAGGCTTATTGACAAGTACTAAGTCCAGCAGGGTACTGTGTTCTGGGTTTTTGACGTTCGGATGAGTAGCTTCCATAATAAGTTGACTGAGTCTGAAGGCATTACAAAGGTCTTTTAGAGGCTTGTAGATGGTGGACAGCCATTTTAGATTGAGATCACCTAATAAGATTAATTCTGAAGGAGTCTGGGATAGCAGGTTGTGCAGGTGGTTCATTACTGAAAACCCCACTGAGGGAGGCCTATAGCAGCCAATAATAGATAGGGCCATAGATTTGGAGAGCTGAATCTTTAAGGTTAGGTACTCACATTCCTTTGGAACAGAGGGCACATCCATCACTGTGGCAGTATATTTATCATGTACGTAGATAGCTATTCCTCTCCCCTTGAGGGCCTAACTGCATGGAAAATATTGTAATCGGGAATATTGATTGTGTGGTCCTGTGTGGAGGCCCTCAGCCAGGATTCTGTAACTGCAAGGATGTCCGGTTAAAGGTGGCATATCCAGGCCTGTATGGCTCAAACTTTTTCAAGAGACTACAAATGTTGATGTGCAGGAAGGACATGCCTTTTAGCAGCAAGAGATCTGAGGGTGAAGGAATAGGATGAATGGGTCCGGGGTTAAGTTCGATATTGCTGGCACAAAGATGGAGCAGCAGCAGCATTTTTTTAAGGCATTTAGCAGTAGCCTAAAGGGATGAGTGCACCCCCTGTTGTAGTCAGGGTATGAGGTAGACAGTGAGTGCGTGATATAAGCTTTGCTTGGGCCCAGGAGAGCATAGACTAGCATCCTAGCCAGACAGCAGTTTTTGTTCCTCCACATGTGTGGGAGAGGTGGAACATACTGAGGAGGTGGGAGAGTCAATGATAATGTGCCTCAAGGGTGGGAATAGCTCATTGCGACAGTTAGCTGTACACATGGCCAGAAGACAAGGGGGCAAGGTAAGGGGCATGGAGATTCCCACAAATTATGGTTGAAGGTGCCTGTATAATCCAGAGAGATGTCTGGTTCCAGCAGATTTGGGAGAATGACTATGGGGCACACAAGTGCTAGGAGAAATGACTGTATGACACATGTAAATGACATTATAATGTCATGCACTGACCTTATGTACACAGCAAGCTAGGAAGTGCAGTCTATGCCTAGAGTTGTTCCTTGAATAGGGAGCAGTTAGTTTAGAGGAGCTATTGGTGTGGGCTATTCAGTGTGTTGAAGATTAGGGAAGGGGTTTGGAAGTAGGGATAGAGGGTGTGAAGTGTGCTACAGCAGTGCTATAGTGTAGCCTAAGCAGAACTTGGCAAGGGAGGGATGTGTGTAGCCAGGGATTAGAACCTGAGGATTCAGTAGGAGTGTCACCTGGTACAGTTAATATCTGAAGGAACCACTAGTCTATGGGAGCTGAAGGACCCAGTGATCAATCAGCAAAGACACAGAAGTCGAGTATGGGTCCAATGTTAGGGGAGAGATATGGGGGAAAGTGTCCAATAAGCAGTGGGTCTTAGAAGTAGGAGGAGAGAAGGTGCATTTAATGAGTGGCTGGGGTGGGGGAGGGTGATGGGCAAAAATTCTAGGTAAAGACAGACCCTAGCTATGGCAAAAGCTGTATTTGCCCGGCCGAGAAGCCTATGGGAGGGCGCTCCAATCAGAGAGGAACACCATGAGCTTTGCACTAATCGGAATCCTGGTCATGAGGAAAAACAGCCAATGGGACTTCCAAAGATTGTCCCTGCTCTCCTCAGTCTCCTCAATTGGAGGGATGGCTCCGGGGCTGGCATGAGATGGGTGGCACGGCCAGGCATCCTTCCCTGCCATGGTCCACGAATGGAGGGCATCAGCCCAGCAGGGCTTGGTCTGGAGGGAGATAGAGAGACAGACTGGGGTAGATTAGGGACCAGCTAGGCTGAGGGTAATTGCTGGGTGTGGAGCTAGGACAAAAGGAAAAGTTAAGTTAATGGCTGGAGGAAGGGGTAGGTGGCCAGCAGCCAGCAAGGGCTGTTAGAGTGGTGCCAGTAATTCCTTCCCTGCTACACCCAAAAGTACTGTTTGGCTTTTTGCACTGGGACTGAAACTCCAGTGCATACTTCCTCCACCCCCATCAGTAGCCTTCCTTGTAATGCCTTGTCTCACTCTTTGGCCGACTGTGATTCTCCACTCCCCCTAGCACTGTGGATGATGCCTGGGCAATTCCTTTTGAAAGGGGACTCTAATCAATAAATCAATGAGCTCTCAATCTTGCCCCTCCTTCTTGCTATTTGCTTTGGTTTGGGCTTGCAGACAGACATGTTTAACCCTCCCCATCCCTCTTGAGTGCTGTAAAATAACTACTTATCTGTCTCCTGTCCTGTAAATTGAAACTTAAAGCACTCATATTTACTGCTTAACTGAGAACCAATGGCTGAAACATGAAAACAGAGCTCTTGCTTACTCCTTCCCATGCTGTTGGCAGTCTTAATTTATACAAGAATGATCACCTGGCACAGAATGTCTCTATTAGCCAGGACCCGGCCCACAGGAACACATTATCAGCAGTGCTTCCACACAAAACTACAAAAGAATTCTCTTTTCTAGTTCTGTGGCTTTCTGTCAGCTGCCCCCACCCCCAACTTCTAAAACATTTTCAGCAATGCAAGGGAGGGGGGGATGTGTTATAGCACAGACTGCTGGCACGTAGCCTTGCAGAAGAAAACAGCTTTGAAGAAAAAAAAGTGACTTTAAATAAAGTTTAAAGGAAGCTTCTGTTTGTTTAGCTGCATGTGAGGCACCCCGCACCAGCAGGCTTTGCGGGTGCCTAATACCGGCCCTGCTGGAGACAGAGTTTTCCTGAGAAACCTTGTACTAAGGAAGAACACAAGACAGCCAGACGATGGGCTCCTGAACCCTATGTCATTGTAGAACAGCTGCCTCATATGCTTGTGTACAGGATTTGACACCAGCAAGACATAGGGTAGTCTCAGACAGTACATAGAAATGATCTTTTGGCTATCAGACAGTTAATGCGAGAACAACACTGGAACTGAGAGTGTCCTGTTTCAAGAAGGCTAAGGTCCTGAAGTCAGACAAAACATCAGGTAGTTCCAGAATTTACCTCTGACATACCTGCAGCAGATGTTGCACCTGTACAAACACCAGCTACAGAAGGCTCAGGCAGTGAAAAGGATTAAATAGTAGACTGGCCCCACACACCTGTTGGATCTCAGGATGTACCATTACTGGTAAAGGAGTAGAGACACTGTGATCCTATATCTGATATATCACCACCCATGTGATCAGCAGTAAGTGATATTGCCATCACTTTGAACTCAGAAGCAGCACCTTTCATGCCAGAAGTATCAACTATGTACGTGCCATCTGTGAACATTAATGTAGAGCCTATAATAGAAGATTCCCCCTCCGAGACTGCGGTAGATCCTGCCATTACTGACAAAGCCCCTGTAGAGGACACAATTTCAAAAGATTAGCCCATGTAACCTCTCTCTGAGAAAGAAAGCACTGATAACCAGATGAGCTGGATGAGAAGTAAATCATCTCATCAAGTTATCCTATGACCTCCATGGTGTCTTCAACAATATACCATCCATTACTGCATAAGGTTATAGACCCAGTATTGCATCACTCTTTGTGCTGCTTTCAAAGTAGGATGAGAATGTGTGCTTACATGACTTGTGGATAGACAGGAACAAACTGCATAGAAGGAACATGTGATACTCAGTATGTACAATACATGTATAAAAGGCCCTGGTTAGATGGAAATCAGGTGTTAGTTACTGTAGCTTTCTAAACAGTAAATGTTATTTCTGCCACTTCCACTGAAAAGTTTGAGCAGTATTGACAATGTCTTGTTGAGGATGGCATGAGCTTGGTTGGGAGAGGGTGTAGCCCCCCCAAAGTGAAATCGTTTGGCCAGCCAAGAGAATCCTCTTCACCCTCCAGTGCCCTGGGATCCAAGGAACTATGCAGGGGGGACTGGTAGGGCAGCAGAAGCAAAGTGACAGGAGTTTGTGATGGGAGTCATTCCCATGGGTCTTTTGATTTTTACACTTGCTGCTGCACAGGAGGCCCCAGCGATTCTGACCTTTGATGAGACTAAGGGAGGCAAGATGTGGGAGTGTCATCAAGCATGTCCAGCAGTTCTCTGAACCTAAGGGATGGGAATAGATCGAAGAGCAAGAGCTCATTATCAGAGCACCAGAAAGAACTGCACTTGTGCAACAGTGCATAGAGAGCAAGCAAGAGCAATTCCACTGCCGACTCTACATTTAGTTCCCCATCTGGAGAATGGGTAGGGTGCCTACGACAAGAATATCCATCCTGGCCTCAGGACAGGAATCTTGGTCTGTACAGGTAAACGGGGAACTCCAAAAGGCATTTACAAAGCAGCCACAGCTACACTAAATTGAGAGACTGAATGCAAATAAACATGGAAGTGTCCATGTTACTATAATTCCTCTTACCCATAGAACTGCTGAGACAGGGTCAGGGTCAGGGTCAGAGGACACTGAAAATGTGCCCATGTGATAAAGAGAACCAATCTTGAGCTCAGGCATGCACAGGAGCATTCATGTAAACCTGGCTCAGGCACCTGATGCATGGGGTGCCTGTAACTGTCCACCAATAGGAACAGAGCCTTGAAAAGCTACAGGAAGATCTTGGAGCCAAGAATCTGGGTTCGAATCACTCAGCCAGCATGTGCTATGAAGCCAGTAGACTGTGACAGGAAGTCATAGGAGAGAGAGAGACTGTCCTGCCAGGTCACATGTGGAGAGGGCCAAGTCTGAAAAGTACCTGTTCAGTTTGAGTATGTGAGAGAAGAAAAAATATGAATCCTACTGAAGCACTGAAAGAGGTGATCATTGGAAGGAAGTAAACTTGATCTAATGCAGTGTCTCAGCTGTGATTCTTCTAATCCAGTAGTCTCAGAGTAATGGGGCCATTACCTATGGAGAGACTGGGTTTAACGAGAACCCAACAGGGCAGAAGTAAAAGAAGTGTCAGCGTGGCTTAGTTGGTAGCACGTCCGTGTCTGGGCCAGAAGGTCATGGGTTCTAGTTCCACACTGTGACAGGGCTCATTCCTAAATGCTGGTGCCCTAGTGCAGTGTTTGGGGGATACTGTACTGTTGGGGTATGCCATCTTTTGGATGAGATGTTTAACTGAGGTCCCTTCTACCCATCCTGGTGCTGTCTTGGTGGGTGTCCAGGTGCAAGTAAAAAGAACCCGAGGCACTCTTTGCAAAGTGTAGGGGACTTTTCCAGTGTCCTGGCCAATATTCCCCTTCCCATAAAACTGGTTCATGCAAATGTCCAAGGCTGTGTGTGGTATTGTTGTGTGATATGACTGCCACTACAAGTTCAGTCACTTCACTACCAGTCTAGCATTGATTGTAAAGTGCTTTGGGATACAATGTGTATGAAAAGCACAATCTAAATGCTGATTATTCTTCTAAATCCTTCCTGCAAATTTTTGCTATTAAGTAGGAAATGTGCCTTTGACCACTTCACCTGTAACTTGCCTTTGCGGTACATTTGGCCAAAGTTTCTTCAGAATGAGGCTACTTGTAAACAAGTGTCCCAAGGTCACATGGAAGAACTTCTGCAGTTCACATGGTACACCTTTATAGAGTGAGTCTCTCTGCTTCACTTTCAGTACTGCAGTGTTAGACTCTGCAGGCGATAGGTGCCTGATAACTTTTCATAGCAAATTTGGAGATACAATTCCACACGTTTCTTCATTTTAACAGCTTATTTTTGATTATTTTCCCATTCTGTATAAATTCTTTGGCTTCTTATGAGTACTTTAGTTTTGTTTCTGCTTTATTTTGTCTGTATTTTGGTAATTATAACCTTTAGTTGAGATATCTGTTTTCCCTTTTATTTCTCTTTGTTTCTGTCTGACCTTTCCTTTCTCTGACCCTTCTCTTTCTCTCTCTCTCTCTCGTCTAGTATCTCTAGTCTCTTTACAGTCACGGCTTGTATGCAGCAGCAGATATTCAGAGATGGCTTTGTACTGCTCATACAAGTGCTCCATTATGCAGTGTTGAGTTCCATTCAGTGACAACTTCCAGCTTCATAGGGTGCTGAGGCAGTTTTTTCTGGATCTACGTGTGCCTGAGAAGGTCATGGGCTTTTTCAGAATGGGCAAAGTGGGTACAGATGCGATAGGCCACAGTCAACACATACTTGATATCAGCACATGCTAGAAATTCCTGCACAACAAGATTAAGACAGTGTACCAGGCATGGCACTCAGAGAATCCCCTCCCCCCAATCATTGATGCATTTGACTACACTGGAGTCATTATCCCTTGTAGTGAAACCCATTCTCAGTGAATGGGGGTGCAGCCACTCATCAATTTCAATCAGGAGCAATTGTAACATTTTCTGACCCATGTGTGATCCAGTTACACTCTTCATTGTTAGTGTGGCATGCTGGTGAAAACCAGGAGTGTTGCTACCACTTCAGTTGTCCTTAGTATAATTTTTCCCTCGACCAGAGTCAAGTACTACCGCATGTACTTGTGCCTAATGTGTTCTAAAGCACAAATATGAGCTACCAGCTGTTTGGCCACTGGTCCACATATCCATACTGAGATGTATGTACGGTAAGGCTGAATGCAACAAGTCCAGATGGGCATGTTTCCAGTTGCGATTGGGTGTGGGGGGGGGGAGGTCAAGGAAATACAATACAAACAATTCAGTGACAATGATGTACAAAGTCAGCATATATACAAAGTCTCCAATTCAGAGAAATATAAACTGGCACCAGAGGGCTCAATAATACAGTATAAATTACACTACAAAAACAGAGTTGAATCACATTCAGATAACATGGTTACAGGGAGGGAATGTTAGTCCCATAGGAGAATGCACAGGAAGGTATTCACTGCTAAAATAGAATATGAATTAGTAAGGCCCAACTCACAATATGGTCATAGTAGGAACAGAAACTTGAACAAGCCTCGGTTAAGGAATTACTTGACACCTCTAGGGTTATGTGGACCGGTCAGGAGGGCTTTGTAGTACTCTTTAAGCTTAGCCTTCAAAAACTGGAGACTGGTTATGATAGTGAGAGACAAGAATAGACTATTACATAATATAAAATGGTTAGAGAGTTTTCTGCATCCTCGTTGGCCAATAAGCATGTCCTTACAGGATAACAACCCTGCACCTGGCACTTTTAATGCCAACCAGGAGGCAGCACGATCCAGGTATTCATACCTGCCAAAATTGTTTTTCATGCCTGCCAGAAACATGTAAACTATTCCTATGCAGCTGTGGTAGTGCTGTAAAGCAGCACTAACTGCCCTAACACACAAAACACATTTTTACGTATTTTCCAACATAAAGACTCACACTGAATTCAATACAATCACTTATGTTTACCTAATAATTAAAAAAAAAGCCAAAGCGACCTGTAGTTTTTTTAAACTCTCTTTCTTTGCAGTCCTGTAATCCATGACCTGACCTGCTGCTGCCATATCCCATGCCACTTTTCTTTCACCAGTCCCACCAATGTTTCCACCACTACAAACAGAATTGCCTGGCCATCAGCTTGCCCACCTACGTGTTCCCTCTGAAAACGCCAGCCAAATGACACTCTTTACTGCAGTTTACTCTGTTCCAGTTGCTACTGCAGTTTAATGCTACGCAAGTTGCTGCTGCAGTTCAAACTTCGGAAATGCCAAAAAGTTAACTGCAATACTGTGAACCAAAAGCAAACCCGGAACTCAGTTGCTCACTCAGTGATTTGATAATGCATTTGTTCGCTCCACAGTGTAATCAAAAACAGAGCTGTTTCACTGAATAATCTGCTAATGTTTTTGCAACTGGGGGGATAAAACATAAATACAGTGAGGGGTGGGGGGGCAGTTCACTCACTGATAGAGTGTAGGTGGGCTGTTCTCTAGGTGTTCGGCTTTCTTGTGGTTGGACAAACATCCTTCCAGAGCATATAGAAAATTGTTCAGATTATACAAGAATGGTGGACTATGGTTGCCAGACTGTTATAAATACTATCTTGCATTACATGGGGCTAAATACTTCAAATGGGGAATTAACTTTACTACGCTTTCTTTCCCACCCAAACAGTACACTATCTCTTTGGACTTCTTGATTTATACCCCTTATTCTAAACTCCCTGGAGCTCTTTGTTTCTCTCCCATAGGTTGGAGTGTAAGGGCACACTCTCAACTATGTCAATTTTTAAAGGTGACCCATACTAAAGAGCTAACACAGTCACTATTTAATAATTTTAATTTATGTATAGCTGGCAAACCTATTCCACCATCCCTTCGGCCTGCTTTGTATACCATTACACTGGGACATATGGTTTTAGATAATTAGGTTGTAACCTTCCAGCATTTGAAGACAGTCTTTAAGGTTTCTTCCAGCTCTTTCTTCAAATACATGCAGCTTAGTCGCTATATTAAACAATTCTTGGGACCGGCCCCTTGGCTCCATGATTTCAACCCTTCTATCCAGGAATAAGTTCAATTAGCTCGTAAGAGGAAGGCAATTTCTAGTTTATATAAAGCTCTGGTAGTACACAATTGCACTTTGGTTTCCCCTGTGGTCTATTATTGGCATAATTTATTGGGCCTTAACTGGGCCTACTCACATTGGCATATGGTTTGGACCTCTATTTATCATTACATTAAACAAGATATGCTCAGACTTTTGCAGTTTAACATCTTGCATAATCTAAATCGGACCCCTATGCCCTTTTCCAAATGAATAAGCTGTCTTCCCCAATCTGTCCTAGTTGTGAATGGCAGGAAGGCATGCTATTTCACAAACTGTGGGAATGTCCATCAGCCAAGACATTATGGTCAAAAGTTAGCAATAAAATGTCCCCCTTGTTTGGCTCCAACAATTATTTTGTTCCAGAGGGATGCCTTGTAGGGGATTACTCTGTTGTTAACTTTACTGCACATAAGTATTACGTGGCCTTAGTTTCCCTAGTCACTAAGCTCATCATAGTCAGACACTGGCTAGGTAATTGGTCCCCATCTCTTTCAGAATGGGTGCCGGACCACTTGACTGCCATCTCGGCCTAGAAGGCCATAGGGAATTTTTCTTTTCTTTATACCAAGGCCAGGTTGTGCTGGACAGAGCTTTATTCCATTCTCACCCAGTAAATCTGTGATTTTCCTTTTGCTTCTGTACTATCGGTACCTAAGGTGCATACACTGGAGGTTGTGGAGGGAGGTAGGATTTAGTAGGTATATGGGGGAGGGGGGCCATACAGGCCTGTTTGTTAGGCCTGTGTTTGTTATTTTTGTTTTCCTTATGGTTGTGTTTAATGCTGTATTGAAACATTTTTCAATAAAGTATATTCAGTTGCAAAAAAAAAGAGTGTGGGTGGGCTACAGTTTATGGTATTTATATCAGGTCCCTCTCTACTGGAAGCCTAACAGTTCTGCACTACAGTACATCTATGTGAAGTGTTTTAGTAGGCAAACTATTTTCCTTTAACAACAAAATAAAAACCCATTTTTAAAATGTCAACATATTTTTATTTATTTTTTTATTTTTTTAAACATTTACTCATAGGACTCATTTTATGAGAGCATTAAGACACTTCAGGGATGTGGGTTGTTGCCTGATAAGAGCACTTCCCAGGTGCTGAAGGCATGCAGTGCAAGTGCTTCATGCCTCACTATGCACCTGGGGTATGGTCTTATCAGGCAACAACCCACACCCCATCATGTCTTATTGCTTTGTGAGAGGAAGTCTATAACTGATCAAAGGTTGTCCTTCAGAGAGTCTACATCAAGGAATTTGAAGTCTTTCCCCCCCCCTCCTCTGATCTTAAAAAGTAAAAAGACTTTGAAGAGGGGTGAATATATTTCTGAGATACTCCGGTAATTTCCCAAACAAATATTTGATGCCTAACAGGGCAATAAGGAGGGATTATCTCATAGGGAGGGAGGCCTAGTCAAGTTCCTTGTACACTGTGAAATGGTGCAAGTGGGGATGGCAGGCCAAAACAAATCTGAAGAGTGAGTTAAAAAGGGGAGTGAGATTAGCTAGGGCAGAGGTGGAGGCTCCAGAAAAACTACATCCCCATAGTCAAGCAAAGGAAAGACAGAGCACTTAAACATGCTTTTTCTGGTACCATAAGTGAGGCTGTTTTAACCCCGTGTAAATCCCCTAAGTTTGGCAAAACCTTTTCCACTATATAGTTTATGTGAAGTGAGTAGTCTAGCTGTTGATCCAGGATCACTCCGAGGTATTTTTAAGAGTTTACTGAGGTAATGTAAAATTCAGTGGATAATCCTTTAGGAATAGCCTTGGAAATTTTAGTTGGGAAAGGGTGTTTTTAATTCCAGATATCAATCTAGCCATTCAGGAATTTACGGATTCCTTGATGGTAATAATTCAACAACATGCTCCTTAGGTCCTCAGAAAGGATAGGAAAAAGGGGGGTACCATGGTTAACGGATAAGTTAAAAATGCAATTAAGGATAAGGAATAGAGTATGGAAAAAAGCAAGGAAAAAAAAACAGCTGAGGATTGGTATAGGTATAAATCCTGGAGAAATAAATATAAAAGAGAGAGAGATTAAAATAGCAAAAAGTGGCATCATCTTAATAATTTAAATAAAGCACAAGACCCCCAAAAATTCTGGAAATGTGTTTCGGAACTAAAAAAACCCAACCAAAGCAAAAAATGCAGTTGGTCTAATAAAAGGGGATACACTAGTGGAAGGCCCAAAAGAGGTGGCTAACCTATTTAATTCCTAATTCTTAGACCTACCCGATTTAAGAATTCCAAAACCAAATTTAAAAATGTCTGATATTTAATTATCCAAAATAATAGAGGAAAGAAATGGAAAAAAGGACATAGCCCCACTACATGAGAAAACCTTGGGCTTTAGGTTCCGGAGGCTTGAAATAAAGGAAGTAGAGCAAGAACTGAGAAAGCTGAATGTGTCTAAGGCTGGAGGTCTGGATGGCCTAGAAGCAAGATTTTTAAGGATAGGAGCAGAAATACTTGCTCCAATAATAACATATCTTTTTAACTGGAGCCTTTGTAGATCAATGGTACTGGATGTTTGGAAGATGGAAAAAATTATTCCCATCCTTAAGGGGGGAAGACAGTACTACACCCTCTAACTATAGATGAATAGCTTTGCTCCCCATCTTGTCAAAGGTGCTGGAGAAACAGGTACATTACCAGTTTAGCCAGTACATAGAACAAAATGGGATATTGACAGAGAACCAACATGGGTTTAGAGTGGGGAGGTCCACGAGCGCTGCCCTAATAGATTTCAATAACCTGGTTGCAACTTCTTTAAACCAGGGAAGAAGCACCAGGGACCTTAGCAAAACTTTTGATTTAGTGCAGCACAAGGGCCTGTTGGACAAACTTACTGAAGTTGGGGTGCAAGAGGAACCACTATTATGATTTAAGACTTACTTGGCAGATCGTAGACAGTGTGTCTCATGGAGCAGCGGCTTCAGGCCTGGTGGAGGTAAATAGAGTCATCCCACAGGGCTCAGTAGTAGGCCCATTGTTGTTTAACATTTATGTTAATGTAACCCCTCACCCCTGCCTTTTTAGCAAAATGACAGGTGGCATGCTGTTGAAGCTGACAGCAGTACCTGGTGGAGACTGAGGAGGAGGTTACTTGGCACAGGGGACCTAGGTTTGGCTACTCTGCACAGGGGCACCCAAGTAAATCCGAACACAGGACGTAATAACTGTAATGTCCAGAACCAGGAATGGGATTCTACAGTGTGGCTTTTATTCACATTCAAGCTGAACAAACAAAGCATAGACAGACCCCCCCATGGGGCTACATTCCTGGTAATGCATATTAGAGACAACAGAACACTTCGTCACTATTTACAGCCCTCAGGCTCTGAATCCACCAGGCACACAGCCCGGACTTGCACCCAGCTTGGGGTACACAACCCGACTTGTACACTACTTGGGTTTTCCCCACTGGCCTGGCTCCCCCGCCGGCCACTTGATCCATGGTCCATTTTGGAAAATGAACCAATTATCCTGTTGTGGCTCCCCAAACCACACTAGAGACTTCGACTCCTAGAGGGAATTTTCCTTCCAATCCCATATCTGGGTACTTCCCTCATCACTGGCCAAGTGCCTGAGGCAAAGTAGAAATCCACAGAGCAAATCCATAGAGGTGGACCTGGTCACTAAAGATGGGGGGGGTTTCCCACCTCCAGCTCCCACAGCTCATTCCCGGCCATTTCTCTGGAAACTAAACAATTCCTTCACTGAAAACTTGCAAATGTAGATTCCTGGGTAGACATATGTCACATCTCCTCTACATAATCATTTTGATCCCAATAAGCATTGGACTTGAACCTACTTTTAATTGTTGGCTAAGCCTATTACTCTAGGCCTCCCACTCTCTCAGTAGTTCAATCCCCACATTGTCACACAAGTTCCAGGGTGAAAAAACATAGGCCCTTTCAGGAAGAGCAGACACTCACCCTCAGGTTGCAGGTGCCCCACAGGCGACTCACAAGTCTTCTTGTTTCCCAGAAGAACTCTGGAACAAATAGGCAGCTTCTCCATTACTAACAGAACCAGGGGGTTGCCCCAGGAATTTGCAGGAAACCCTTTCCTGCCCCCATCCTCAGATGGAGGGGGCACTGAGACCCGAAAACAGCAGTCTCCACCACTTCAATTGTCTTCCATGTCTCTCTTTTGGTGGAGACACACACATCCTTTTTACCTATAAGTAGTCCTCTGTCAGGGCTGAGGCTCCTAGAGCCTACACTGAGCGGCAGTGATGCTTTCACAGCAAGCTCCCAACACCAACTGACCACAGACTCTGTTCAAACCTCCCAACATTCTATTCCAACTCCCTTGCTGCAGATTCCATTGTGGCTCATGCAGCTGCGATAGTTCTACTGGTGATGTCATCCCTCAGTTTCAGCTGAGACTGAAAACAGAGTGAGACAGTGTGAACCCCATTTAACTGGAGTTTCACAAGCTGCCTTCCCTGCCTACCACTAGGTTTTACTGGGATTCTAGTAACCCCGGGTAACAAGGGGGTTACATTAACAACCTGACAACACAAATAAAACATATATTGAGATTAGACCCTATGTAGATGATACCATACTGGTGACATCTGCTAACAACCCCGGGGGCCTGTAACAGCAGCTCCAGATGGACTTGACTAGCCTGGAAAAATGGATGGAAAATTCTGGCATACTCCTTAATGCCAAAAAAACCCAGTGTATGGTATTTTCAGTGGGTCAAGTTAAGAAAAACAAACCTGAGATTCGGCTCAGACTTACAGATGGAACTCTTATTAAGAATATATCAAGCTATAGATACCTAGGGGTTTTGTTGGACTCAAGGTTGACATATACTGAAAATATTTCATTGCAAACTAAGAAAGTTAACCAGAGAATAGGGGCACTAAAAAGGGTATCCTGGTGTCTTTCCAGGGAAGTTAGAGAAAATCTGGTGAAACAATTATTGATCCCATTCATAGAATATGGTTCCCCATTATACAGGAATTCCATCCAGACCTCATTAAATAAACTAAATCAATTGTATTATAGATTGGGAAAATTTAAAACAAAAAGGGGCCACGTGACATACAATTGTGAAATATATAAAAGATTGGAGTGGCTTCAACCTGAAGCCCAAAGAATTTACTTGTGGTTAGTTTTATGTCATAGGATCATTTATCAGAAGGACAAACATCCATTAGTCCATCTGGTGGAACTTGAATCCCATTATAATCAGTTGGCTAGATTGCGAACAACCTTCCAAAAATAACCCATGATCAGATTGTTCAATAGGCTGGGTGGTATCACCCTGCAAAACAGCCTAGCTAGGAATTGGAATAAACTGCCATATGAGATAAAATCAATTAGTAAATTATTTACTTTTTAATCTCCATTGCATAACCATCTGAGCACTAACTGTCAATTTTTAGATAAGCTCTTTAGCAAGTATACAAAATGTGATGTTTGTTTTTGTCTTTTGTCTTGGTATGTAACTGAATGTATCATTAATGTATGTTTTTCTATTTTACACATGATCACAGGATATTGTAAATGGGGGCAACACCCCCAACAATTTGTGACCTGTATAAAAATAACATCTTATCAATCAATCAATCAGTGAGGTCACCAGATAAGGAGCACCACTTCAGAGAGGAGAGAACTGATCTTAGCCTGTGGGCAGTGCCAAACAGCATAGTATTTGTTTTCTTATCATTCATAGCTAGCTGATTTTAAAGGGACCATTTCTGGACATTAACAAAGCTGAACTGAACTGATAGCTTTATGTCAGAGAGGGAGCGACTGGAGGAGAAAATTATGGTATCATCTGCATATATATATATATATATATATATATATATATATATGGTATTTACAGATATTCAGGCAGTTGGGGAGATTATTAATGAATGTTGAGAAGAGAAGGAGCCAATGAGGAAACAGAAGAACCTAATTTGACCGACTGGGCTTTATCAGTGAGGTAGGAGTTGAACCAGCATAAGGAGGGGGCAGAGACACCAGGCAAAGCTAGTTTGGTTAAGAGCAGTGTATGGTTAACAGTATCAAATGCCTTAGACAAATCTATAAAGACTGCACTGATCCACTGGGTGGCATCCATGTGGGAGTGGGAGTGGATGTGGTCAGTAATTCTGAGCAGGGAAGTACAGGTGGAATAGACAGGATAGAAGCCCAATTGTAAAGAAGTGATGAAGCCTGATCTGTCAAAATAATTAAAATGTTGTTTACTGACCAGCCTCTCAAGTAATTTGCAGAGGGAGGAGAGTAGAGATACAGGGCAGCAGTTTGGGTGGCTCATTAAATTGAGAATTATGTCTTCTTAGTTGCATACCTAAAGCAGGGCATCAGAAGAGAGCCAGTATTGGGGGAAGAGCCCCAGGTGTATATTTGAGTAGTGTGAAGCATTAACCACCTCTGAGGGGCAAGAGAATATGCAAATGGGAAAATGGGAGTGGGAAAAAAGGGTGGCTACCAAAAGGATTACCATAATAAGAAGGTAGGCTGGGCAGTAAAAAAATAAAGGATGAATGTCTAGGTGCAAGCACAATAAAATACAACAATAAAATGAACAGTGCAGGTGAGGTAATATAAGAGCTAGCTATGTACACAAGCACCCTATTAACTTTCGAGATGGGGGAGGCTAACTACTGTAGCTTAGGACACCAAATAGAGATGAAGCAAACAGAAATCTGCTGAAGCAGGTTGGCATGATAAAAAATCATTTGAAAACTGTATACAGTATGAGCATTAGGGAGAAACACGCTCAACGCTACCTGTACTACACCAACAGAAATACACACTGTAAAGCAAAACAGTATCATCAGCTTAATAAGGTACATTACTGTGTATGACATGAACCCATGAAGTTAAGAAATGGCACATGAGGACAAACATATTCTTGACAGAATCTGTCATTTGAGACAGGCTCAGGACATCAACATTCCAAATCCCATGTTCTCTGCAAAAGAGAATGGCAATATAACCATTGCTAGAATTTCATGTGTTGCTGTTGAAGCTGAAGTTTATTTAAGCAATAAAGCATGACCAAGGGTTATATTAATGGTCTGTTAATTACCTTCTAGGGGTGTACTGTGTCACGAGGTGCAGCCGAGTGCCACATGCCCCTAGAGGGTGATTAACTGACCATTAACATAATCCCTGGGAGTGCCTTATTGCTAGTATAATAAAAAAATTTTCAAACAGTGTTAAATCTTGTTCAGCATATGGTTAAACTCTACATGAATGTTACTAAAAGATTAATATAAGGCTGTTAGAATGTTTGCAGCCAATCAGAAAGCTCCATTTCTCAGACCCTTTTTATGATTAGATTTTAACAGGATTGGGTGCAAGGCAGAATTCTATTTCCAGGACTATCCTGTGTTTGGATATATAAGGTTAGGACAGAGAACAATATCAGTATAATACAATCACATAGTACAAGCACATACTGTACAAACACATACCAACTGGCAAGGGCTACTTTAAAACTAATAGAAGTAGGAATATTTTGAATCTTTGGAGGTAATGAGTTCCATGCTGTGGTTACTATGAAGTTAAAATACAATGCACCATACGGTTATCTTGTTTTGGGAACTACAAGTCCCCTTCCAGTCTCTTCCCAAAGGGAATATTTTAAAGAAATTGGGATTAACTTACTCAATAGATAAGATGGGGCCTGGCCTGCCATACATTCATAAAGAAAGCCTAACCACTGCTTTTCCCTCCTAAATGTTAAAGACATCCAAGTAACTTTCAGAAGCAATGAACAATGATGTATCATTACAGGTAGGCCAGTGTAACCCCAAACAAATCTAGCAATATGGTAATGCAGTCTATCCAGCTTTTGTAGGTTTTCGTTACCTGCCATTCCATAGACTCCACAACTGTAATCCAATATATATGCAACATAACCGCAGAGGCTAATTTTTCTCTGGTTTCATATGTCATACAAAATTTATGTTCTCAGGGCACCCATTTTTTCTGACACTTTAGTATGCAATTTATCTACAGTATATTATCACTGAACTTTAGTTCAGAATCAAACCAAAAATCCTTTTACTTGAATGAATTCACTTGATCAATAGTAGCACAATTCAGAGAAAAAATATTTAACTCACTTGACATGGTCACTCTTTTTTCAGCCCCAGACTTAAACATCACATTGCCTTTTTTGCTATTTAAAATCAAACTTATTTTGTACCAACCAATTTTCTAGTTTATTAAACTCCAGTTGCAGAACATTTTGTATCTTATTTTGTTGGTGGGCTGGGAAAAGAAGGACCTGTCATTAGCATACATTTTTATGGTAACATTTTAAAATAACCTTGACAAATCGTCTATAAAGGGCAAATAGAAAAGGGCCCAATAGTAATCTCTGTGGGAACCCCTTCTCCACTTCTCTCACATTGGATGTTATACCTCCTACTGATACAATCTGTGATCAACCTTACAAATAGGATCCAAATGTTTTCAACACTTCTTGCCCCATCCCTTTAATGGCCATCATTTGTATCAACAGTTTGTGATCAACTGTATCAAAAGCTTTTGATAGATCCATGAACACCACCTCCATGCATCTTCTTTCTTCTAGTGCATGGGAGATGGTGTCCATGAAATCCAACAAAGTTATTTGTGTGGAATGGAGCATCCTAAAACCAGACTGTTAAGGGGACAGCAGATCATGAGATGTCAAATACTCAAACAATTGTTTGTGAAATTCATTCTTCAACATCTTAAATAAGGGAACGTATAGCTATGGAACAATAATTATTCATCTCAGGAGAATCACCGCCCTTGTAAATTGGAACAATGCTAGCCATTTTCCACTTAACTGAGGAGTCACAACAAAGTCTTTTATTTAATAAATTTGCAAAGGGTGCAGCAATCATGTCCGCACCTTCCCTCAACAGCCTGGCTCCATTAGTGTCCAGATCATATGGTTTAGATGTATTAAGTACAGACAATTGTTTCCTGATGTGTTTGATTTTAATCATCTTAAATCTAAACATAGGACTCACCTCTATGGGGCATTCAGAATTTGTGGGCTCACTATTCTGATTAATGTTACAATTAATACTATTGCCTATGGTCAAGATTGTTGTGAAAAATATATTAATGGCTTCCACTATTTGTTTAGGGTCAGAAATAAATTTGTTTTTGACTTTTAGTGATGATAAATATGAAGACCTAACTGGAAACTGAAGCTGTTTTATTAACCTTCAAAAGTCATTGGAACTAGACACTGTTTCAAATTGTATTTTATAAGTCATGACAGCTATCTTTTTTTTTTTTATGGGCTTCCCACATACTGTCCCATTTTGATTTCCTCATGTTCTTCCAAAGCCTATCCCTAATCTGCATAGTTTTTAAAAATGTTCCAGTCATCCATAGCATACTGTTGTTTTCTCTTTACAGAACAAATAGGTATGTGCTTATCACTCAGACTCAAAAATTCTGAAACAAAAAAAATCAACTGCATCATCCATTTCTAAAGCTAGGTCTAGCTGATCCCAATGCACCCTAGATAGATCATTCAGGAATTCCAATTTATCAGAATTCCTGAAGAAATTAAATTCACCATAAGAAACTTTTCTGACGTGACTTGGCACTTTAGTTGAATTCTACAACTAATTTCATAGTGGTCACCTAATAAAGGTGTACCCACCTCCTCTTTCTCAGTTTTTAAATTTTTGTAACAAAGTTTATATCTATCAGATTTCTTGTGTCACCCATGTTACTAGTTCTTACGGGAAAAATCAATAATCTGCTGCATTCAGTTCACGTGCAATATCATGATTGGGTGGGCATTTGGACTAATGTTTAAACATGCTATGCAGTATAAGCTGGTCCTTTCTTGGTTTTGGGCTACCAAACAGCTGGACTCAGTGTGGTGGCATGACTGGCAGGATTGTATTTGACTCCTTGGGGTTAATGGGTACTGTGCAATTGAAAGCAGTGGTCTTGGATGTTTTCTGCAATGAGGTTACTGTGGTTTGGTCCCTCTGGGTGGTACTACTCAACTCATCACTGCTGCTATGACCACTACTAGGCAGTTCTACAGAATCTTCTTCATTTTTGTAGTAATCCTCCTCACTCAACCCTCCCTCCACCTGGGCTATTTCCCTATCACTTCAGTATGCTTTGGCAAATGATTCTAATAAGGAAGAGGGACCCCCTGCACAAGCTTCCTTTTGGTGTTCAGACCAGTGTAACAGGTGCTTGGACTTTAGGTGTGTTGACCACCAGTGCTTGGGGCTTCTCTTTATTGCCCCTACTAACTCATGCTTGACAAGGCTGACAGATAGCAGCTGTTTCATCAGCTGCTCCAGTATAAAAATCCCAAACTAGGGATTTCATACCCCTTGATTTTACATAGTGGTGGGAGTGGGACAGGGTAGGGGAAGGGAGGGGTGGAAACGGATGTGTTTCAGAATGTATTATGCACTTCAACTAATTGGCTGATGCAGTGTAATGGGCTCATCAGTTAGAGTAGCACCTGTTGTAGTACTGGGGAGAGATGGTAGTAGTGTGAGATAGTGATATGCATCCCTGGCATGTTCAGTCACTCCACCCTTCCTCTTTTTCTTTTCTGGCTCCCATAGGGGATCCAAATCATCATCCTCACTGCTGATGACATCTGATCAAGATCCTACTATTTATGCCATTCATTCATTTATTCACTTAAAATTGGTAACCAGGAAAGGCACACTGAGCCAAGACTCACTTCTGGGGGGCGACTCAAATACATTTAGTGAAAAAGTGTAGTCAATATTAAGAAAACAGTAAGCTGGCAAAATGAATGGCCTAAAGTCAAAATAAACAGAGGGAAGGTACATACAAATATACAGTAAAAATGAGCAGGCAAAATGAGCAATTGACAGCACAATAAACAATAAGAGAGACAACTACCAGTCCCAACCCAATACTACAACAGTTGCTACTCTTACTGTTGATTCCATTACACTGCATAAGTCACGCAGTGTTGAAGTGCACAGTAGGTAGGGACTTTAAGACAGACTGGGTGGGCCAGTAGGTCCTTTTCTGCCATAAGCTTTTATGTTTCTATTAGCAGACAATGTGTGAAGTGAGATTTCCTGGCAATAAAAACAATAAAATATACTGAAACTGTGGTGCAGTCAGGAAAGAGTGAAGAAAGGGTATTTAGGAATTAAAATTCAGGTTGTGCACACCCCTAGCATCAAGCATGAATCAAGAGTATCTAGTATAAAATGAATTACATTTTCAAAATTTCATTTAGAAGGAGAACGAAAAACAGAGTCTATCTAGATCTCCTTGATGGCCCTTGCTCCTGCTGCCCTGGGCTTGCAACAGGAAACTGGGTTGTAAAATTGCTAGAGAGCCCCATGCTGCCCAATACCAGGGAGCCAGCCTTGCTAGTCATTTTATAAAAGTCATGAAGTTTCTCAAGCTTCTTAGAGACAATGCAGCTATCTTGCACTGTACAGGGGAGTGAAAAAAGATTGTTTCACCAAATCTTGATTAGTTTTTAGTTGTTGGTAGATAAACATTAAAATATGAATCAAGTATTTCACTATGTGAACTCGGGGAGTATAATCTTGAGACTTGGCTTAATTCTGCTAAAACATTTGGTGTACCTTTTTAAAGAATGTTACATATTTAAAGAAACAAACATTTCACATAATAATATACTATTATTTTGAAATTTTACATAAAATCGGATTTTTTTTTATTCTTTTAGTGAGACACACTAGGCATAAGGCCTGTTTTCAGGGTGATCCTGAAGCACTGGGGAGGTTAAATTAGTTGCTTAGAGTCACACAGTATGCAAATGGAGGTTGTTGGAATCAAACCCAGGTTTGTTGAATGTACCAAACTCATTCACCACTCATTACTCTAACCTCTCTGGGTACCTTAGGACTCAGTACTGGGTCCAATTCCCTTCATTGTCATTATAAGTGACATTGCAGAAAAGTTGGAAGGAAGGGTGTGTCTCCTTGCAGATGACACCAAAATCTGCAATGGGTAAGTACTCTGGACAGGGTGGAGAGAATGGGTAGAGACCTAAGAAAACATAAGGAGTGACCAAGGGTATTGCAGCTTGGTTTCAATATAAAAAAGTAACTTGTGCACCTAAGTCACAGAAACCCAAGGCGGTGTATAAAATGGTATAAAATAAGAGAAGAAGTATTGACAGTTGATAATCAGAAAAAGGACCTGGGGCAATCATATCTGATGACCTCAAGGTGATGAGGCAGTGCAACAAGGCCATAGGCAGGGTCAGTGGGATACTGGGATGCATAGGGATGGGAATCTCCAGCAGAAGGAGAGAGCTGGTGTTAACACTGTAGCAATCATTGGTAAAATCCAGCCTGGAATACTGTGTCCAGTTCTGAAGACCACATCTCAGGAAGGACATAGAAAGGGTAGAAGCAGTCCCGAGGAGGGCAACTAATATGGTTCAGGGACTACATCATAAGCCCTATGAGGAGAGATTGAGGGATCTCAATATGTACACCCTGGAAAAAAGGAGGGAGAGGGCGACATGACAGAGACCTATAAATACCTCAGGGGGAGGTGAATAAGGTGCAGGAGAGGAGTATTTTTCAGAAGAGAAGGTGCCCAAGAACAAGGGAGCATGAAATGAAGCTGGAAGCGGGGAATTTAGGAGGGATGTGAGGAAGTACTTCTTCATTGTAAGAGTGGTGGACTCCTGGAATAGCCTTCCAGTGGAGGTGGTGGGGACAAAAACAGTGGTGGGTTTCAAGCATGCATGGGATAAGCACAAAGAGATCTTGGTAGCAAAGCGGTGGGGGGGGGGGGGCGTGTAGCCAGACATCAGGTAGGGTCTGCGGTGATAGTATAGGTAGGAGAAAAATGGGCAGACTGGATGGGCCAAGTGGCCGCTATCTGCTGGCAAATTCTATATTTCTATGTTTCTCTAGGCTGTGCTGCCAGTCTCTATCATTCTTTTATAAATATACAGTACTGATTAAAAATCTTTTGCTACTTTGAAGATATACAGTATCTGAAAGAGAAATGCAAATGCCTCTTCTGTATTTAACTTTTATTTGTGTCATATGTGTACTTGTAAGTCAATTATTTATTTCTATCTAATGTGTACTGCCAAATGTTACACTGTATGTGATTCTATAATCCTAAATTGTGCCTGCAAAACGGAGCTTGCGACAGTGTACTTAACCAGTATGGTAAATAAATAAAACCAACCAACCAACCAAAGAGCAAACATTCAAGTGTAGCATTTGGGGGAGTACCATTAAGTACCCATTGTACACCAAATTCCTGTCAGTGTTAGTGTGTGCACATTTTTTGGAATTTTACATTGAATAATATAAAACCAGGACAAATGTTAAATTGTTAAAGGCAAAATTTATGTATATATCCATTTTCTAGAATGCCCATTTTCTTTTGAATTTTATGTGAATTCAAATTATTAGAACCTTTGACCTTTTCTAATCCCTTACTTGAACTTTAAGGTTTATATACATACCATGGGCCCTATGCATGAAGCCTACATGCCACATGCATGTGGTGCATAGACTTCTGTAAGTCACAATGCAAGACACTGGGGTCCTGCAAACCACGATGACATTCACACCAGAGGACCATACCCCTTCTGTGCCCAATCCCCTGTCTGTCCATGGAAAAACACATGCAGTCAAATGAGTGGGTAGCCAGTGATAGGCTGGGACAGAGCATGGGTACGTGCTATGCATGATACTGGCATGACATAGTAAAGTGCCAGTAAAGGATGTATTGGCTATGTGCATGTTGCTGAGTGACCCTTCAATAGACCATACACGTCTCCTCCCACTGGCAGGAATAACACTAACTGAAGGCATAGGTCACCCTTATGTTGCTATGCCTGGCTCTCCAATCATACTGTGCTTTGAAGGCTGGAGCATGGTAATGGTTATTGTACTGACCTGTCTGTTCCCTTAAAGGATACCTTACGCCTTGGAGACCTTCCATATCACACAATCACTAGCTTTGTGTTGAGCTGGGGATCCAGTTTACCAACAGGCAGGGCATGCAATTGGATGTCTGCTGCTGATTGCTGGGCTGCCCACACCATGCCACCTAGCAACTCTGTGCTACTACATGCGAGTGGGGAGGGGCCAGAGACAGACAGAACAGCATGGTGAATAACACTTGGTATGCACTGATACACAGGTGCAGACCTACATGGCCCTGGTACAAGCCTTTGGTACATATCCAGGACACCATCATGCATAGGGCCCTATATATGGATTGGATTTAATATTTGCAAAAATCACATATCTTCTCCATATGAATGTATAGTGTGCAAGGTCATTAAAATAGGAGGGATATACAGTAATGGGGATCAGTGGATTCCATTACATCGTGTATCCAATGAATTTTTCAGAATTTCTGATTCTTAGTCTGATATTACTATCATTCTGATAAGCTATCAGAACACAGAATCCGATTGGGGAGTGGAAAATTTCAATTTGGCTTCCGAGTCTGGTTCCTGAGGACCAATAAGTGCTTAAGATGCTGACTTGGTCTGATCTTAATATTTTATCATGATATCTGATATTATATATTCTATTGGTTTTATTATGATGTGTTATTTTGATGTGATTTTATAATTTGTTCTGTGCCTTGATTTCTGAAAGGCACATTAAAAATAAAGATTATTATTATTAAGTTTCTCCAAAAACCCTTCCCCACAATTACATATGGCTTGGCAATGCAGGTATTAGTTACATCACTTGCACCAACCAAGAGCCAACACATACCCTCCACTCCACCTCCCACTGTTCAGTTACTGACTGGATATATTTACTAGCAAACCTCTCCTGCCACAAGTCTGACTTCACCTTGTAAGACTGTTTATTCTGATCTGGTCTCCAGTTTTATGTTTTTCTGGAGCTCCAGATCACACATTGCACACCCCAACTTTATCCTGCAAGGGTATGGTCGAAAAAGACCAGGGATGAGATAGTCGACCAACACAACCACAAACCCTTCCCCTTCTTCAGATGATCACTTACTGTAGACTGAATTCAGTGAATGTGAGGCAGTGTGCACAAACTGTACATGTATGTTCTCAAATTCATTCAATCAGGGGACACCCAGCCCAGTAGGAGGGAGGGTTTCTGCCAGTCACTCTGGCCTAATACTATTCGCACAGTAGAAAGTTGGGGGAAAGTACAAAAAAGCTGGCAAGATGGGGCCAGACTCTGGACAGGATGGAAAACCAACAAGGATCAGAAAACAGGCGACCAGCAAAACAGTCCAACAGAGGACTTGTGGCAGGAGAGGATTACACTGCTTCTATTAGTATATGCTGTACTTCCTGATGGAGGGGGTAATGTAAATTTACTATAGTGAAGCCTGCCAAGATGCAAGGCAATACTGCAGCATTCTCCAAGAAATCAGAAATGAGTCTTGGTGCAAACTCAGCGTATTATCAAGCTTTGTACCCATGAAGCTAAAATAAAAGTACCATGCATGGTTAAGCTAGCTAACACAAAACAGCGCAGAGGCCAGTTACATGAAATAAAGAAGTGTGGATGCTAAGATGGAGTCTCCTTCTGATTTCTTGGAGTATAGACAGTGGTTGCAAGATTGATGAACTGTCAAATAGAGCAAGTAGCATTGTTTCTATGGAGAAATGTGGCAAGCCTGGAAATACAGAATTTCCTACTACTGAAGCATTCTGCAGCAGAATTACTGCAAGAAACAAAAGCAATTCCAGTGGCAGTTAATCTGTTTTGTCATGCAGTAAGCTGAGATGCATGGCACCCTGGCAAGCTTACCTGTATATGTATGACTGTGACATAACTACCTGTGGCACTGATTGGGCAGTTAAGAGTGGGGGAAAGGGGTAATAATTTGTTAAAGCTGGCTGGGTAGGGGGGTTAATGTGAGGTTTTGCATATGGAATCAGAATATGATTGTGGTGCCATTCTCTTTTTTTGGAATTACTGTAGGACTTTGTTCATTCAATAATGAAAATCCTAATTCCTAAAGAAGGGTCACCTGTAACATATATTACTTTTAGCTTCTGGGGACTTTGACCTTAATCATAAAGAGAACATAGGCATCAATCATTCATATAATTGCACAGGCTTTACTTTCTGTAAGAGCTAAAGATACTTCTTGGAATTGCTGATGGTGGTTGAGGACCAAGAACTAGTTTTAATAGTGTAGCATAGCATTATGCTACACTATTTGTGCTTGTTACAGGTAAAAAATATAATTGCATGTGGGTTTACTATTCTAGTTGCGATGTTTCAAGTTGGGGATCTGTCTGCCGTCATGATTTTTTGATAGTAAATGGAATGGGGGACAGAACTCCACAACCAGCTAGGTGGGCCAAGCGGTCCTTATCTGCTATCAAATTCTATGTGTTTCTATGTGTAACACAGGTAAATTAAATAAAGGAAAACATTTAAGCTGAATCTGGCAGTACCTGTAACAAGCAAAAATATTTAGTGTAGCGCAGTGACAGCGCTAGGGTTTTTTAAAACATGAGTCAGATTACACCCACTGGTGTAAAGAATGTGAGTCAAAATGAGAAATAACTGGCTCAAACGCTAATGGAAGGCACACATTTCACCAGTACACAAGTTAAAATTTGTCAAATAAAAATACTTTCCTGTTGTTCACTGTTCCATCTTTCGGCTGTTGCTACAGACTGGGTGCACCACTATGGACTCATAGTCAAGTGAAAAGTGGATCCCTTTCTTTCCCTATCTAGTGCTGTCCTTGGTGTAGCGTTATGCTATGCTACACTACTTGTGCTGATCATTAGTACTCCAGAAAGGCTGATATGCAATATGTTTTTAAAAGTATACTTACCTTATTTTAAACAGAAAGCCGTATTGCTGGAAGTACTTGTCTAATAGCTAAGACAGCATATAATGCATGTAACCAAGTTTATATGAGCAGTGTGCAAGTATATCTTCATTGTATGTCTTCCATAAAATAACATAGGACCAGATTACTTTATGGAGTATGTTTTACTTTATGAACATCAAAAACACAGGAATAATTTTATGAAGATATTTCAATTGACCTTCTATACATGGCTCTAACAAGGGATGGGCAAACCAGCTCTGGTGCAGTCCTGACCCCACCCCAACCACGAACCAGGCCAACTCAGCTCTGACTGGGAAAACCAAGCCTTTCATGACTCGACCTCAATTGACAAGTTGACCTGATTTAGAAGTGTGGTTTGGTCCAGAATACCACTCTTACCACCAGTACTGCATGGAAAAGACAGGGCAGGGTGCAGAAAGGTGCAGAAAAAATAAAAGTGTTATTTTTTCCTAATCTGTGATGAAGACTCCCAAGTCACTGGACTATCACATGACCAATATAGGCAAACACTCGTGATCCTGGGGCACTGAAGGGAGTCAACCAACAAGGGTCTCTGTTCTATGATTGACTCATGTTCTAGCCAGTCCTCTGTGTCAGCCACCACAGGCCATCCCTAGGAAACCGAGTATGAGCACATTTGGAGCTTTGCTCTCAACAGAGAAAGTCGTGTGTATGTGTGTGTGTGTGCGCGCGTGTGTGTGTGTGTGTGTGTGTGTGTGCGTGTGCGTGTGTGTGCATCTGTGCAGAGAGACCCCCCCCCAAACAAATGGCAAAAATGTATTTCATTACTTAGAGAGGGAGAGAAGGAGAGAGAGTAGAGACTGAGAGATCAACAAATTCAACAGCAGACAACAAACAGCAGAGTGCAGACATTGCAACAGATTGCACAGTACTCTGTAAAGAAAAATATATTATTTTCATTAGAAAGACAGTGGTGAGAGAGAGACCAATAAATTCACCAGCGGAGTGCAGAGTAGAAAGCAACAGAGTGCAGACGCACACTTCACAGTAAAAAAATGAAAAAAAACAACGTTTTCATAGTCAGAGAGAGTAGAGATAGAGAGACCAATGATTTAATAATAGTAATAATCTTTATTTGTAGAAAATGCAGTTCAACAAGTATCAAAGCAATTTTACGGAGACTAAAACATTAAAAATATAAAATCATAAATATATAAATCCTCAGTTTAACAGCAGACATACCAATTATTAGTTATCAAGGAAGGCTGGCTAGAATAAATACATTTTTAGAGCTGCTTTAACAGCAGACAGCAGCAGAGTGCAGAAAATAAAAAATAAATGTCAAGGGAAGCAGAGTCAGACAGGACCAGAGGAGTCTGTCTGAAGGTTGTAGTGCCTCTGTAATTTCAAGGGGGGATTTTAGTGCTGTACAGATTTTTAAGGAGGGTGTCACCCATGTCTCAGACTCTGTGCTGCACATCATCGTGCTGCCTAGAAAGGTCATATTACCATATACTCTGTGTTATCCATCCTGAGCCTGAACTACTATTAGGCCATACAGCCATTCAGATTGTGAAGGGGGGGTCATGTCTCAGGTGTTGTGTTGCCAATCACTGTCACTGAACTACTACTAGGTCATACTGCCACGACGTAGACTCTGTGTTGCCCATCTCCGTGCCTGAACTACTACGTCATAGTGCTATAAAGATATTGAAGGGGGAGGTCATGTCTCAGGCGCTGTATTGCCCATCTCTGTTTCTCAACTACTACTAGGTCATACTGTTGTAACATAGACTCTGTTTTCCATCTCTGTGCCTGAACTACTACTAGGTCATATTCATTGTTCTTCGAGCTGGAGTAAAAATAATTTTTGTTTCCGCTGTAGGTTTCCTACCAATGAAAATAACGTAATTTTTTTACCCATTGATATTTTTTATGTGACCAGCAGTCTAGTCTGCAGGCTAGAGTAATGATCTATAAATGAGTTTGATATGTTTAGCATACCTGGGTTTGATCTCACAAGCTCCATTTGCATACTGTTTGACTCTGAGCAAGTCACTTAGCCTCCTCAGTGCCCCCAGGTTGCCCCTGAAAACAGGCAGTGCTGACTAGTCAGTCTTATCCAGTTATCATAGAATAATATATATATATATATATATATATATCTTCATAGCAAAAGAACTGCTTTTAATGCATCATTTAGGGTTAAAGTGAAAAAGTAAGGAAATGAAACAGAGATTTTGTCATCTCACGAACATGGATCAGAAACGAGTCGTGAAAAAGGATTTTTTTTAAATTTCAAAACCACATTTTGGGGCTGAACTAAAGTAAACCAAAGGCATGGGTTTGTAGAAGATGTCACCCTGAACAAAACCCATGCTTGGTTTACCTCACAACACTTCCCTGAGTCAACTTAAAACATTTTGTTTGATGAGGAGAAGTGAAAACAAAGTGGTGGCTCGTGAACAGGGAATTTTTCTCACTAACAGGGATTTTATAACTCCTTGTTTGTGAGCTGTCAAAATCCCTGTTCGTGAGGCAAATCCTTGTTCGCAATTTTAACACATATACAAAAGACTGAACTGAGCGTGCTCAGAATCCAAAATTTCAAAATTTCATAAATTTGGAACGAATTAATATTGTTTCACCAAACCAATGCTGGTTTGTTCTTTTCGCCAACCTCTTTCTTCTCTGAAAATATCATACCAAAATTTTAAATGGTGTTGCCACAGCGCGATGGGTAAAAATCAGCAAAACTAGTGAACAAAAAGTGAAAAACACACTTTGTTCACTATGTGCTGTACAACAACTGCACATCTGATTGAAACAAAACTTGGCATGCCAAGAGACCTACCCCACAGGATGGCACATACCACATTTTGTGCAAATACATTGAATGGTTGCAAAGCTATTAAAGTACAAAATTTGGGATTTAACAATAATCTGCTTACTCAACTCTAACTACAGTGGTGCCACTGTTCCACTATAATACATACTTATATATTGGGATGACTGGAAATATCACTCACATTTCCCTGAGTGCAGTTTGACCTATGTCACCATTGCATATTTGATTTATGTAATGCCATTTTATGTGTATTGTTTTCCTTTTAATTTTATTTTTTTAATACATATTTTTAATTATTTTCCCTCCACTGATCCATTGCATTCTAGTAGTAAGTAGGTAGGGATGCTAGTATGGTAGCTAGGGTCCCTACGTACTGTCCTTTCTAGCATGGCACTTTATTAGCCAACAGTCTTCTGTGGGTGGGCTGAGCAGTGTTGTTAACATGGTGATGGCAGCTCCCACATAGCGAGGGAGCAAGGTTTCGGTCCAGTAGTTTTACTTTTTTGTATTTGTATTTAAAATGTATAATATCTGGTTACTTGGTGTTACTTGGTGTCACAAGAGTGGAAGAAGGCATTAGGCCCATCAGGAACACTCTCTCCACACTTGTGGGGGAAATTTTAAAAATGATGTCCCAGAAACAGTTTGTCAAGTTCTGCCTTGAATTTATCAAATGTGGTTATATCAACTATCTGTTGCAGTAATACATTCCATAATTTGATTGCCCTGATGGTAAAATAATGTTTCCTTTTATTTGTAAGTGCCCTAGGGGTATAGATTTGCTTATTGTTGCATCTTAGATTTGAAGGTTTAACGGCAAGTTTTATATTGCATTGGTCCATTAACCTTTTGTCTTTTAATCCTGCTTTCTGTTGTGGTGGGACAATAAATGGGACCTCATTAGCTGGATTCAGCACTTAACTGTTGCAGAAATGCCCTTGAAATGTTCTTTTTTTAATATTATAAATCTTTTTTCCTGACTCATGGTACAAAACAAGAATAATATTTTGTATCACGAGTCATGAAAAAAGATTTATAATCTTAAAAAAAGAATGCTTCTAGGGCATTTCTTCAACAGTTAAGTGCTGAATCCAGCTAACTGGGTCCCGATGACCAACATACATGTGTTGGTCTCCCTCTGCTATACCATTTTTGTGGGTTTTCAATTTTATTTAACAAAAAAACAAGGAAAACAAGATGGTGGCATATGAAAAAACCACACAAAAAAAGCTATTTTGAAGTGCTGACTGAGCATGCTTAGAACCCACATTTTTGAAATTTAATAACTTTGGAATGGATTAATGTTTTTTTTCACCAAACCAATGAATGGCACTTCTGTGGGCCTAGCCATTTTGACGCTGAAAATTTCAGACCAAAATTCCAAACCATCTTGGCACTGCATGATGACAAAAAGGCAGCCAAAAGAGTGATTTTTTTACATTTTTCACTATTCGCATCTCGGAATGCAAACATCCGATTGGAACAAAACTTGGCACATCAAGAGATCTACCCACAAGATTGCACATGCAACATTTTTTTCAACTTTGTTGAACAGTTGTGAAGTTATTAAACTGCAAAAATTGAGGTTTAACATTAAAGTGCCTACTCAATGCCAAATATATATAGTAGTGCTAGTTCACCTCTATAATATATATATATATATATATATATATATATATATATACACAGTGAAACCCACCAGGATGAACAGCAGTGTCACAGGTTTACTACATGACAAAAGGGATTAACTCCCATTGAAATTGCATTGTTTTCTGCAGTAACTCTATTGCAGAATTCTGCAGTGCTGTGCTTCAACCTGGTGAGCATCACTGTCTATATGTATTCATTGCAAAAAGCTTTGTTTATGCATCAGTTAGGGTTGAAAGTACACCAACAAAAGTTTGGAAATTTGGTGTTAGGGTTACCAACCTTTACCACCCCATCCCCACCTCCCACCGTCCTCACACCAACAGGCATTGGGATGTGCATTGGGGTCGTTCACCTAACACTCACCCCATTCCATGTGTAAACAAGCTGAGGTAGTGCAGTATAGGAGAATAAGGTGCGAGTTAGGCCTGAAAACACCAACACTCACCCCCAATGCCTGTTGGTGTGAGGAGGGTGGGATGTGTGGGGATGGGGTGGTAGGGGTTGGTAAGCCTAACACTTACTTTCCAAACTTTCGTCAGTGTACTCTCAACCCTAACTGATGCATTAAATTTTTGCAATGAATTTCCCTTCTTTTTGAGAAAGTGTAATGTAACTTTTATGTGATTGTGGGAGCGCGGGCCTTCTGGGCCCTGTGCGCCCCTCACATTGCCCATTTTTGCATACTGATAGCCATTATTTGCAAATGTGGGAGTGTGGGCCCTGCACTCCCACTTACACATAAATATGGAGACATGCCACACCTTTACAGTCATGAAAAGGAACCCTTGCAACATTAATTTGACAATATCTCTGTAACCGTAGTAACCAAGGAAAAATGCCCACTGCAGTTGCAATCATTACTTCAAAACCTCCATTGTGGCTTAGTCCACCTAAAGGTGCACTAAGGTCACCACAGCGAAAAATCAGTATTTTTAACCATTTTCGACATACAGGTGGCAAAAGGTGCAGTGGGCACCGCAGTGTTATCCTATGGAAAATTTTGCAACTTTGTAGCACTGTAACTATTGAACCCTCATCAAATTTCTGACCAAACCTCCAAAAGACACATCTGTTACACTGCTTGCTACACTGCAAATTTCAGTTAAAAAAGCCCTAACCATTTTTTTGCTAAGAAATGGCAAAGAAACTGGCTAATTTGGGACTTTAGTTCTGCGAAATTCCGCAACTTTCACAAAACTCCCACAGGTCAACATAGGGTACTTTCACAAAACTAAAAAGTAGTGTTGCAACACTACTGATACTTTCACAAAACTAAAGGTAGTGTTGCAACACTACTGGTACTTTCACAAAAGTAAAGGTAGTGTCACAACACTACTGCTACTTTTGTGAAACTAAAGGTAGTGTTGCAACACTACTGGTACTTTTGCAAAAGTAAAGGTAGTGTTGCAACACTACTGGTACTTTTATATATATATCTATATCTGTGTGTATATACACACACACACACACACATATAGATATATATATAGATATAGCTGTGAAAGGGCCCTGTGTTTCCATTCAGAGGACAACAGTGACGAAATTGTCAGCATTGCCATCTTATTACTCCATCTCATGCACCTGGTACAGAAAATTTGCGAATCTCTGCCAAAAAGTAATTCTGCATGACTGCAACGTTATTCCTCACCACAGGTGTGAAAACACATTTTGGACAAGATTTGAAAGATGACAGCTGTGACACACAGGAGGTGGGAAAAGAAGAAGACTCTGTTGAAATATTTGGGTCAAAATATATAACATTTCCAAACTTTCGAGCATGCATACCAAAACTGCAACAAATGGGCATAACTTTGCCATTTTTACATATTTTGACCCCACATTGTCAGCATAGCTTTCTTATGACCCCACCACATGAACAAGGGTAGAACAAAATTCCAAACCATGCCCAAAAAGTGAATTCACCAAGCAACCATGAAATCACCTTTTGGATGGAAGCTGTGTAATGACAGTCATACTGTTCATGAGGTGGGGTCCCCAAAAGGCCATATTGAAAATTTGGGGTGAAAATGTAAAAAAATGGGTGAGTTATGCATAAAAGTTGAAACCCCCATTGAAATACATTGAACCAAATTTACCTTTTTTTCTCATATTGCAATTGCCAGTTCCAGCAGCAAAACGTGTCTTCAATTGGAGAGTGGATCTCAAACCTAGGACCTGTTCAGGTGAGTGAGGGTGTGTGGGGTGTACTGGGTGTGTGTGTGTGCTGTGGTGTAGTGGGTGCTGAGTGGGAGGTAGGGGGATCAGATTGGCGAGGGACCATTTTATGTTGTTTTTTTTAACTCTGTTTCTCACTCTGGGCTATGGACATCCTTTGGGAGTGCCTACTTGGCTGTGCCTCTCACTCCCTGCCTGAACCCCTGTTATTCCCAGACTCCCCCCGAATGACTTGGTAGGTCCAGCCCCCTCCAGATCATCCTCTGGAAGAGGGCCCACCCTCCCTTGGTGGCACTATCTGGAATTAGAGGGACCTACCTTTTGTTGTCGGGTCAGCTGTGGGGAGTCCTGGGTGCACTGGGCCAGTACTGGGATATGGTGCACCACAGGGGGCTCTGTCATCTCACCAGAGTGACACAGGGTTTTTCTGTGCTTAGTCCCCCAAGGTCTTGGCTGTGCAATGATGGCTAGGCACAATGTGCCACCACCTACCAAGCTCCTCCCCCACTATGCATGCACCGCAGAGTCTGTGCTGCACCTGACTGTCACCAGGTGCCACTACAGAGAGGCGTAACCCCCAAAACCCTCCCTAGGGAAGGGAGAGCTGTCCTATGGATGCTCAATCCCTTCCCTCACCTGCCAACCTCTAGCAGCCCTGGCTTGTTCCGGAACCCGGGTCTTCGGTGTGGTGCGAGGTGCGATGTCCAGTGCCTCAACCCTCAGTGTCACTGGGCTGGCTCTGTTTTATGTTTTTAATGAAAAAAATGTCAAGGACAATTTTCTTTATTTCAGGCATGGAGGCAGTGATTGATGGGTGGGGATACCACCACTGGACACTAGGAGAATATGCTTAAACAAGAGGGACAGCAATCTGCATGTGGGGGTGTCACTAAACACCAGGGAAATACATTTTTCTGAGGGGGAAGATGATCAGTGGGTGGGGGGTGCCACTAGATACCAGGGAAATATACTTGAACAAGGGGAACAGTGATTGGCAGATGGGGGCACCACAAGACACCAGGGAAATACATTTTTCTGAGGGGGATGATGATGATGAGTGGGTGTGGGGGTGCAACTAGACACCAGAGAAATATATTTAAACAAGAGGAACAGTGATCAGTGGGTGGCAGGGTGCCACTAGACACCATGGAAATATGTTTTTGTAAGGGTGATAATGATCAGCTTGTGGGTGGTGCCAGTAGATACCAGGGAAAGTGAACAGGTTGCAGGGGATGGAGATCAGAGGCTGGGGGTGCCACTAAACACCAGGGAAATAGATAACACTACCGAGGATGGCAATGGGAATCATAAGCGAGGATTCTCCCTTTCTTTTTTTGTGACTCATGATATAAAAAAGGATTCTTTTTTGCATTACACAGTCATGAAAAAAAAAGATTCATATTATTAAAAAGAATACATTTCAAGGGCATATCTCTAACATTGAAATGCAGATTACAACTAACGGGATCCCAGTCATCCCACTAGGTGTGTTGGTCTCTCTACAGGATGTCATTTTTGTGGCTTTTAAAAATAAAAAAAAAAAAAACAGAAAGAAGATGGTGGCAAATGGAAAAGGATTATTGCAATATGACAAAAGATCCTTTTTTGTTTCATATGGCTATCCTGAAGAGCTTTCTGAGCATGCTCAAAAACATTTATTTTTTCAAAGTTTAAAAATCAAATAACTTTGAAATGGATTATTATTTTTTCACCAGACTAGCAAAATGCACATCTATGGGCTAGTCCCTTTTGGCCCTGAAAAATTCAGACCAAGATTCCAAACCATCTGGGCTGTATGCAAGTTTAAAGAAAAACCCAGCAAATTCAATGAGCGAAAAGTGCATTTTTCACCTCTCTGGAACTCAGAGATTGCACATCTGACTGGAATGTAACTTGCCACATCCAGAGATCTACCCTGAGTGACAGTGCATGCAAATTGTCATGCAAATCCATTGTATGGTTGCAAAGTTATTAGAGTGCAAACTTTGGGATTTAACATTGAAGTGCCCACTCACCTACAATATATCTTCTTGGCAAAAAAACTCAGTTATTGCAACCCAAAATGTTGCATTAATGGAGTTTTTTGCAAATAATTTTCTTACTTTTTGAGATAGTATAATCATATCCTTATTTGCCTGTAGAGGCACAAGGCCCTCTGGGCCCTGTGCTCCTATCGCTCCATAGATGCATATATGTATGTTGATGTGGAAACACAAGGCCCAGACAGCAGCAAGCAAATTGTTAACATAGCCTTCTTATTACTCCATCTCATGAACCTGGGACTAAAATTGGTAAAATCTCCACCGAAATGCCATTCCGCAACAACACAGAGTCATACCATGCCAGAGGTGCAAAAAGACATTTTGGCCAAGATTTGAAAAATGACAGCTGTCACATTCATGAGGTGGTGTAAAGAAATGGCTATGTTGAAAATCTGTGGTGAAGATATTGAAAATTACGGAAGTTATGAGCTAGCAAAGTGAAATGTCAACAGATACACATAACTTTGCCATTTTAATACTGTATATTCTGACCCCAAATTTTCAACATTCTCTTCTTATGACCCCACCTCTTGAATGAGGATGGAGAAAATTTCAAATCCCACCTGAAAGGTGATTTAACCAGGTGACCACAAGATCACCTTTCGGGCTGGATTTGCGTAATTCACTGGCATTCTTCATGAGGTGGGGTCTCCAAAAAGCTATGTTGAAAATGTGGTGTTGAAATATGCCAAAATGGCAAAGTTATGCACCAGCATTGAAAACCCCATTGAGATACATTGAACCACACTTACCTTAGTTCTCATACTGCAGTCAGTGGTTCCAGCAGCAAGATGTGTCTTTGATCAGAGAGTGGATCTTCACCCTGGGAGTTGTTCAGGTTAGTGTGGGTGTGTGGGGGTATAAGAGGGTGCCGGGTGGTGGTTGCTCACTGGGTGACCAGGGTGGGGGATTTGGATCGGAGATGGACCACTTTCTTTGTTACAGGTTTTAGAAAAAAAAGACATTGAGGGACTGTTTTCTTTTTTTAAAGCAGGACACAATTGGAGAATGGGATGTGCCACTAGACACCAGGAAAAGAAGAAATATTAAGGGGGTCATTGGTGGGAGGGAGGGGGATGCCACTAGACACAAGGGAAATCTATAAAATGATGATAACAGTGATGGGAGGGAGTGGGGTGCCACTAGACACTAGGGAACTCTGTAATTATTATGAGGGTTGACGATCAGAGGGTGGGGGTGCCACTAGACAGCAGGGAAATCTATAAGCAACATACGATTATTTTGTATGGCTACATGGAAGTGTTTACTGAGCATGATCAGAAGCTGAATTTTTTTAATTTAATAACATTAGAATGGCTTAATATTTTGTCACCAAACCAGCCAAAAGCACATCTGTGGGCAAAGCCCTTTCTACCCTGAACATTTCAGACCAAAATTCCCATCCATCCTGCTACAAGATGACAAAAACACAGCAACAAAATACTGTTCAGCCAATGGGCCCTATGCACAAATGTGCATGAAAAGCATGTAAATCCAATGTTTGTGCAGTGTGCAGGGCCAGAAGAACATGTGGCATGCACAAAGCGATACGCACACTGTGCAGAGGCAGTGGGTGGATCCACGAAGAGTGCATAGCTGAATGCGGAGGATGAAGAGGACAGCCCAAGCTATGCGATCCCGCCCCTTGATCCCACCATATAAAGGCACAAGCACCACCCACAGAGCGTACATGGACATGAATGCAGGCAGTGAAGCTGAGACATGCAGCATAGCAGAAAACAATGCCCCCATAGAGATTGGCACAGAGCAATGCCCCCCGTGAGCCACAGCAAGAGGCAGCAGGACCAGCAACCGGAGGTGTCTGTGGTGGCAGAACCAAACTGTCCTGGTCTCAGACTTTACAGTGGCACAGGTAGCCACATTGGTCAGAAAGATCAGTACAAACCTTGCAAGGCTGCTCAGTGTCCTGCACCTGCCACCCCCATAGAGGTAAATGAGCAGCTGTGGCTGCAGGTACAGGCCACCATGAACGCTGCTGGTTCGGATGCCTGGACCCTGGCAGTGAGCAAGCACAAATGGCAGAACCATTGCACCACCATGAACTGTGAGGTGGTAACTGGGGCACGAGCACAGCGTGGTACAGGTGGAGGGTCCCCGGGTCTGACAGCCAGCTGACACCAATCGAGAAGATGGTGGTGGACACCTTCACCACCGTGAGCATCCACAGGGAGGCTGAAGAAGTTGACACATTGGCTGGTAAGTAATACACACAGACACAGCAAGGCCAGCTGTGGTCAGCCTGCACGCACAATGGTTAACGGTGTTGTGTTGCACCAATAGAGCATGCCAGGGGTGGCGGACAACATGAGGACATGGTGCAGGTGTGCTCACCACACACTGTCACAGATACATGGCGAGTGTAGAGGAGGGATGATGGCACAGTAGGTGAGTATATGGAGAGACATGTCCATGACACCGACCCGCCATGTGGGTTGCCCAATAATCACCCACCCTATACCCCTCCCACGCAGGTGCTGGAGAGGTGGCTGATGACTGGTAGTACTCCACTGAAGACACCTCCATCAGAGCTGACAGTGAGGTAGTGGACACCATGATGGAGGTGGTGGATGAAGATAGAACAGAGGACACGCAGTGTGACCGACTAAGTAGGCAGACGGTGATACCAACACAGCAGCCAGCAACATGCACTGCCACGGCATCCCATGGCCATAATGCGCCATGTCAGGTGGTGGGCATGCAGCCCGGTGGTGGGGCTGAGCTGGACAGCAGTGATGAGGGCCCATCAAGCAGACTGATGGGACAGGTAAGGCCAACACAGGGCATGGTCAGACCAGATCCCCAATACAGGGAGCTGGGCCAGCTGGAGCCGGACCATCTCGAAGCACAGCGCCATCACACTGATGCACTCATTGTGCTCTCCGGAGACATCTGTGCCATGGGCTGTGATGTCACATGAATGGCATGGGTGCAGGACCCTGGGGACCCTGACTGACTGGAGCATACCACTGTGGCATGGCAGTGGCGTGGTGAGTGATGGGCGGGGTAGTGAGGTGGTTGGGAGGGCCACAGTAGGAACACAGTGCCAGGTGGACACAGTGCTGGACAACAACGTGCAGTCATCTGATGTGCAGGTTGCACACAACAGGCCCAGGATTGTGGAGGGTGATGCCGCTGCACCAAGCAGAGCACCACACAGCATGGACACTGAGGAGACCTGGTCCGGCGATGTGCACACTGCCAATAGTACGCCCACAGATGCCATGTAGGGCATGGCCACCAAGAACAGTTGGTCCGGAGACCAGCACACAGCCAGTAGTAACCCCAAGGAAGCCATGGAGAGTGTTACAGTGGAGAGGTCAGCCACACAGTGGGGCACCTGTTACAGGGGCTGGGGTGGATGGGCACTCGGAGCGGCAAGCCATAGAGAGACACAGTCAATGGTGCGTGATATGGCTGCCCCGTATGCACCAACACATTCATGATGGAAACAGTGCAGCCATTCCCTGGTGATGGCACATCACACAGACACTGGCACACACACACACACACACACACACACACACACACACACACACACACACACACACACACTTCAGCATAGATGGAGGTGGGGTAGGCACAGCACAGTGTGATGTGCTGTGGTGGGACACACTGACTGAATGGAAAGTACACGCACAATGGGGCAGTGGCGGGTTGGAGAACCCCTGTCCAGCAGTCTACCTTGCCATGGTACAGGGGCTTAACACAGTGGCATAAGTGCCCTGTCACCAAATGCCAGCCATGGCTATCCATGATGGCCACCAATAGCACAGCTGCATTGGCGGCGACATGCTCTCTCAGGTGGTGACATCATCGGGCACACAGAGGCCACTCTGCTGCAGTACTGTGATGGATGCTGTCCTGCATGCCTCCATTGTGGCCACTGTTCATGCACTGGGGGTTGATGGCTGTAGGCGAGACTGGAATGCTGTGACTAGCGACTGAACATCCCGTTGACAACTGCAGTATGAACTGCATGGCCCACTGATGTTTTCTGACCTTGTATGAGGTCATCATGCCATGGAACGTGAGGCATGTCCGGCGGTTGGTAGTCTGGTATTGACAGGCCACAGCACATGGCCATGCTATGGAGCATCACACAGATGGTGAATACACAGCAAGCGTGGTGTGGTGCCAGCATCATGGTACCACCAGTGTGGTCAAGATCTTTAGTATGCCAATGCAATGCACTGCTCCTTGATGGCTCTAGTAAGATGGTGTGCTGTGTTGTACGCCATCTCTGCCACAGTGGCCGGTGCCAGGAATGGTGTCATCAGGAATGGACGCAGTGGATATCAACTGTCACCTGTGGGAGAATTGGAACATGTCAGGCATGGTATGTGCAGAAGGGTGAACACAGTAACATTCACACAGACAGTCGCACAGACGCGAGCCTGGGAACTTGGCACACATGTCAGTGACTAGGCCTGTCGTGTCACACACCACCTGGCAGTTTATGCTGTGGAAGCCCTTATGGTTGTGGTAGTCTTCCTTGGACATGGAGGGCATCAGGATGGCAATGTGTGTTCCATCCACAGTACCAATCATGTTAGGCATACCGTGCATGCCATAGAAAGCCAACTCTGTGGCACAGACCTCTGTCTTAGACTGTGGTAGGTGGATATGGTCCCATGTGCACTCCAGCAGTGCATCAGTGACCTGTGCTAGGGCCCTGGACACAAATGACTGGCTCACGATGATGCCATCACCAGCCACCCATTGGAATGATTCAGTGGTGTAACTGGACAAGGCGTACATAACCTTTGTTTCCACAATCATGGTCCTGGAGCAGCATGTCCATGGTGCCATGCAGTCACGTACAAGGTCACACAGTTGTTGCAGGGCCAGTGCATGCAGAATCGTTAGAGGCAGTTGGTGTCCTGCAGCAGGGTGCCATACATGCATGGCCTGAGCATGCACTCCCATCGCCATAGCCATCTTCCCCTCACCGTCCTCACTTGCTGCAGGTACACGTTCAGTAGCAGTCCTGGGCACATACCATTGTTGTGCTGTCAATGGCATGTACAGGAAATAGCACAGGGTTATGGCATCACTGGTTTTATATGGGGCCTTGTATGCCACCTGTGCATAGACACACACCGTACGGCACATGCACCGCATGTGGACCATGGCCATGTGCTACCATGACTGCCACCCAAATAACTGGCATAAATGCTATGCCTGTGCATGCCACACATGACCGGTGTGCTGGGTGGTGGGTACGGGGTGCAGATGGGCATGCAGTCACAGTCACTGCATGGTGGTACACACATATTGGCATTGGCATGCCCGTCCTTTAATGCTGTGCTGTGAGACACAGAGCAGCTACTCCTCTGTGGTGCTGCACCCACACAGCCATCACCTGACATCACTGCACACCATGCTGCACGTTGGTAGGCCTGGCGGCCGACTGACCAGGGCTGTGTAACTGCATCCACTCTGCATCTGCTGCCATTACAATTGGCCTCGTGTCATGGCTGGTGAATGCTAGGTGGCTGCAAGTTGTATGTCCATCCCCTGTCTGGTGCACCATGACACACACACACACACACACACACACACACATGCCGGAGGAGGCAGTGCTACATCCTGCATGCTATGGCCATGTGGGGCTGTGCCATCTGGTGGGCATGCATGTGCCTATGTGCCATCCACCATGCTTGTGGGATGCAGCGACATGTCCCGCTGGTCCTGTACCACTATGTGGGTGGGGTACATTGCACATGTCACAACATGCCGCACCAGCATGTGTACAGCCTACCTGGCAGGATATAAATGTGTGTGGACATGGCAGTGCACAAAGAGGGGGCAAGATGCATCATTTCCCTCGGATGCTGTGGTGAGTCATGGAGGATGAGTACTGCGACAGTTTCAGGTTCAGTACCCTGTGGGCTGCACAACAATATGTCCTGGTGAGTATCACAACCATGCCTCACCCTACAGTGAATAGTTGTTATTGCCAATTGGTACTGTGCATGTCTGCAATATTAACCAATGCTTTCCCCTTGTGTCTCCATTCCCTGTCCCATTCAGGATGATACAGGCATGCAGTCCTGGCTGGAGTTATGGTGGACACCACAACATGATGGTGCCAAAGTGATGGTGTTGCACCTACATGGCCTGTATGGATGGTGCTGGCAGCACCTGATGCCATAGTACTTCTGGAGGACAGCAAGAGATGGACACCTGTACTATGAGGTTGAGCGTGGGGACGCAGAGTCTTGGTCCCTGTGGCATGTTACCATCCCCTGTAGGGTACGTGTCATATGCCTGCACTGCTCTGGCATGGTTGTACTAGTCTGGGGGGGGGGGGGGTTGCCTGTTGGTGAGGCACAGATCTGTTGGTGTGTGGTGGGGTGCGGCTCTGCATGAGGTGGTGTCCACAGCCTGCATGGTGTACCACTGTGCCACTACACATCTGCATGGCATTTGCATTCCTATCCATGCTACATCACTGCACATGGTGGCCTGATAGCCTATGTGGCTGGGGTTCCTTCCTACAGGTGGCATTTGCTCATGCCCTGCACTGCAGGCAGTGGGTGTGGTTCTGCTGCATCACAGTAATCCAGCATTTCCCATTTGCACAGCTGGCATGCCATGCATCACATGTGTGCCACATGCCAGCACATGTGGGCAGCCTGTTCACCACCATGGCATGCTCTGTCCACCATGTCTGACTTATTCTGCTGTGGTGCACATGCATCATGGCCATTGGGTTTGGGCCATGGCGACAGGCCACACTCAGGGTACAGGCAGCATGGGTGCCACCATAGGTGGGGTGCCTGATGGCCAGGGTGGGGGCCACACTGCAGTATGTCTGGGGCAGTGAGGGGGCCGGTACAGGGCACATTGGGGGTGGGGCACTCGCCCTTGTGCTAATCATGCCCTTCTCTACACAGCGCTACAGGGGCCCTGTCCAGCATATGGTACTGCAGTGGGAGAAGTGGCCATGGGAGCCTGAGGGGGATAACGGCACAGACAATGAGCCATGGCCTTGGCAGAAGCACCCATACACTGAGGGCCACTCGGAGGCAGGGGGACAGTCAGCACCTCATCCCAGGACATCGTCTCCTGGCTCTACATCTTGATGTGAGACTGGGGGACTATGGTTGGCTCTGTGTTGCCTCTGTTGGGGGGTGGGGTGTGGGCCTAAGCCTGATGTTGGGGACTGTGTTACATGGTATTCTACAGTAAGGTTGCCAGGGTGGGCTGTGCTTGCTGGCAGGTGGGTGGTTGGTGCATTCATACATTTTACTGTTTTACCATTGCTGTCACCTACTTTTGCAATAAAACCTACTTAGTTGTACACAACATGTTCATTGATCCATTTGTGTGTGCATGTGGGGGCTTTGCGGTTGCCCGAGCTGTATGCTGGGCCATTGGGGGTGTCACCATCATTATTATCAGCATGCTGGATGTGGCACAGAGGCTGCTGGGGGGACTGGGATGCTCGGTCTGGCATGAGGTGGGCCTTGGAATGGCACAGCCATCCATACACCTGTAAGGTGTGGGTTGGGGGTGTTGGCCTGGCTGGATTGCACATTGTGGCATGGAGGGTATCTTGCCATGGCCTGGACAGCCGACCGCAGGCCCCATGCACGGGGGTGGGGGGCTGCAGGGTTGCCCTTGAATGGCATGCGGTGGCCCTGCCATTGCTGCCAATACGCTATGGGGGCACTGCCCCTGTATGCTGGGGGCCTCTGGTGGGATATCTCTCTGTATGGGATGTCCTATCAGCAGTGTCATGTGCAGTGGCTGTCAGCACTATCTGTGGTGGTCATTCCATGGTTCCATGACATAAGTGCACCGCTGGTCCCTGCAGCTGGCTTTCTGTGGGCCACAGCATGGGTGTCGGCCGCCCTTGCATGCCAGTGCCATGTGGCCTTGCCTGCCTATCCATGTGGTTTGTCATGTGCATGGGGGCATGAGGGGCTGTGCGGGTAGGCTTGCCGGTGTTTTGCAACTGCCTGCTGCCAGGGCACAGGGTCTCCAGTGCTGCTGTCTAGTGTCCACGCAGGTTTATGGCAGTCCTGTGGCATGTGTATCTATCCACGCCATGTGCCATGCTTGTGTGCTGCCCACACACGTAGGTGCATGTGCTCAGTGTCTCACTACATGCTGTGTATGCAGGTCCACCCTCGTGTATTCGGCACACTGGTGGGACACGTACCTACACAATGCTACCATACTTGGTGCCTCTCATACGTGTTGTGCATGTCGTATTGCGGGCAGTCTGCACGTATTGGACCTGCAGGTCATGCATGCATCCTACACACAGCGCTGTGGCTTTATGCATAGGGCACATTGTTCATATCAATGGAATATGAAAGAACTGGAAGTGAACCACGAAAAAGGATTTAAAAACAAGAAGAAAAAAAGTGTCTTTGCTGATCCTTTTTCCAACAGTTAACTGCAGACTCCACCTAATGGGGTCCCAATGACCAAGATACATATGTTAGTTTTCCCTTATGATGCAATTTTTGTGTCTTTTCATTATTTTTTTTTTGCTAAAAATGAAAGACAAGATGGCGGCATACAAAAAAACTCATGAAAATAGACTCCCATAGGAAAACTTTATACAGCTATGTTGAAGTGCTTACTGAGCATGCTCAGAACCCCAATATGTTAATTTAATAACTTTGGAACAAATTAATATTTTTTCATCAAACATATGAAATGCACATCTGTGGGCCAAGTCCTTTCTACCCTGAAAATTTCAGACCAAAATTCCAAACCGTTTGGGCACAAGGCAATGACAAAACAGCAAAACACTGCATTTTTTTTCGCTGTCACTATCACCATCATTACAGAATGTGATTTTCAGTTCTGTGCCATAATCTAGTGATATGGCGACCACCATATTCAAAGATGGCACTATATCATATTCTGGATATGGTTATTCGTTCCGAAAATCTGAATATTAAAAATTGTCAGGTCACTACCCCACTTGGCAACAGTGACCATAACTTTGTCACTTTTGAAATAAACTCTGGGCCAGATATTCAAAACTTTGTGATGGGCACAAACCGATTGCACCATGATTGCGCAAATTTGCACCAGGCAGCTATATTCAAAAAACCAAATACAGTGGATTCCACTGACGTGCACATCGGATAAGTGCCCATTTTGGTTTAATGCACACTTTTCTCATTCTCATTTTTTTCTATTTCCCTGTGTTAAAATTTCACTTAAGGGCCAATCAGCTTTCAAATATCGCTTACCAAAACTTTGGAATGACCTGCCTGCAGATATCAGACACTCCACCTACCTTAGCCACCTCAACCAGCGCCTCCATGTACACTTTTCCACTGCGTGCACTTGCTCCTAGCAGACATAAGTACAAGTTCTCTAGACCGCTGGTTACCACCACCTGAGAGTTACACGAATCAGCTTTCTTCGCTGGGCTCTCAATCTAGGTTGTCCCAGCCTGAGGCTGTATACCAGAGATGTTATGTTAGTACCCAGTACCTCCACTATTGTAAACTCTGTACAAATGTAGATCTGCAATGTATGTATAAATGGAAATCTGTAATGTATGTATGACTTAGCACACTATTGTATACTCTGTAACCCTGCAAGTATGTATTTCATCCTATGTGTCCCTCCACCCTATTTCTCCCAGGCCGCATCTGGAAACAAGCAGTTCTCTGCTCAGTATGCCTGTCTGGTTAATCGCTTAAATAAATAAATAAATAAATCTTTGCCATCTCCCACCACGGACCCTCACAGACTCCCTACTGTGTAAATTTGAGGGGGCGTATTGTGGACCGAGGAGCCAGTAGGTGAAGACTGTGGGGATGGGGAAGCCATAGAACAACCATAGCTACAGTGCAGGCTGGGTGTAGTCAATGACCTTTGCTGCCCAAGGGTCCTTGGTGTGCCCACGGATGATGGTGTGGCAGCAGTGCTGACCAACCCTGACCTTCCACAACGTGCAGTGGAGGCACGCCAGGGGACACTGTTGGCATGGTGATGTCATGTGCTGTTGGTGCACCAGTGTCTGCCCATCTCCACATTCCCCACTGTGGCTGTGAACTCTCACACAACCCTAGTGAGTTCAACAAAGACCTGGTGGAGGGCATTGAGGTGACATGCATGATGCTCTTCTGCATGCTGTTCCACCTGCAATAGGCCAATGTTTAATGCCTCCTGGAGGTGGGGCAGTTCCTGCCATTCCTCCTTCCTGAAGGTGTGCAGCTCCTGCTGTGTGGCAATCTGTGACTACACTGTGAAGTGGAGGAGCTACTGGGATCCAGGAGCCTCCTGTCTCTCGTGTGTATGGGCACCTGGACAGTGGTTGGGGGTGACTGGGAGTGATCAGTGGGGTGGGAGCGATAAGCACCCTGTGTAGCTGCCTGCCACTCCAACACACCATCTGCTGGGCCACGTATGTCACATGTGGGGGTTGCCTGGCCAGCAGGATGTCCGTCCACAGGCACTAGTCGAGTATGCTGGCTTGTGTGTGATCACAGCCCTGTCATGGACAACAGTGGTTGTGGTTATGATGGTGGTGCTGGTGGTGGTGGCAGTAGCAGAACTGGGGGCACAGACCACGGGGGACCCTAGCAGCACCAAAGGCACTGGCTGTCTGGTGGGTGAATCTGTTGGGGCAGCAATGTGGCCACTGCCGTCAGCCCCTGGTAGGTCCTCCAATTCAATACCAAAGTCTAATGGTGAGAACCCCCCCCCAATGGCAATGTCGCCAACGTAGTCCACGGTGGGGATGTACATCTTGTTGTTCTCATACTCAACATCATCAACATCAGTGATGGCTCGAAGGCTTGTATCGATGGTCACACCCTCAGCTGATGCCTGTACTGGCAGCCTCCACACCCCAGATGTTGACGGGTCCTCCACCTCGTCTGCCTCCACATGGTCCCATGCTGCGAGTCCCTCACCCTGCGCTGTGGAACAAGAATAAGACTGTGAGTGGCCTGCACATGACACAGTGGTCCCCCCACCAGTGCCACTACATGCAATACACCCCAATGCTACCAGTGTCGCACAGTGCAAGCCAAAACCTGGTGTGCACAGCCTACACACCCACACAGCCATGGTGCATGCACAACCATGCTCAGAATGTACATCCCAGAGGCCTGCAGTACACCAGCACCAAGTATGATCAATAACACACACACATTCACACACACACACACTTGAAACCGCCACCAAAAGGGAGGTATGGTATAAACACACAGTGACACACGTGGCAGCATGCAACATGACATGATAGAGACACACCTACTGGCAAGTTACACACCATATGCAGAGTCACAAGGTCAGTGTCTGCAGGGTACACCATGGCAGTGTGAACATGGCACATGCTGCAGGTCTGGCAATGCAAAGAACACAACACCAGACACTGCCAGACTGCACAGAGGCCTACACAATGCACACTTGTGCACAGGCCAGGCCAACTGTGCGCCACACCACAAGCACAGCCATTTGTACCCCCATGTGCTGACATGCATACCATGGTGCTACATGGTTATGTACTCACATGTGCAGTGTAATGCCAGTGGTATTTCACAGCCACTGCCTTCCACACCTGCCACGATGACTGTCTGGATGGTCGATGCTATCACCTCCATGATGGGGTCTGCTTTCCCAAGTTCCACAGGTCTTGGACCTCCCCGGTGCCATGCAGTGCAGTGCAGTGCATGGTGGTGGCATGCTTCCTTCTCCTCCTTGGCTGTATGCTGCATGTCATGCCACCGCTTCCATATGGCATCCATTGTGCGGCCACATTCGTCCACTGCATTGACCTCTATAGTGATCTGATCCCACATCTCCATGATGGTGGCATCTGTGTTCCTGTACTGCCACATAGCCTGCTCCCTTGCCTTGTGGCTATCGACCAGGGCCTTCAGCTCCTCCCAGGAGAACTCGCATGAGCACAGGCTTGCCCATCCATCAGAGGCGCCTGTGTGGGGATGAAGGTTGACAGTGGTCAGTGGCTGTCATGTACTCTGAGTGTGTGTACGTGCATGTGTGTGTGTGAGGGCCACTACACACAACAGAATGGCCACAGAGTGTCAAAGGCTGTGTGCATGTGACCCAGGGATGTCGGGGCACACATAGATACATAGATGTTGTTGGCTGAGAAGGGCCTTGTGGCCCATCCAGTCTGCCATTTCCCTCTTTCTAATGCTTAATGTACCCTAGATGCCACAAGCCCCCCTTTTCACCCTAGCTTGATAATTCCCATGTGCTTATCCCACGTATTCTTGAATCACTGAACTGTGATCACCCCCACCACTTCCTTTGGGAGACTGTTCCATCTCTCCACCACCCTTTCAGTGAAGTAAAATTTTCTCAAGTTCCCTCTAGGCTTTCCCCCTTTTAGTCTCATGCTGTGCCCCCTTGTTCTGCTATTTCCCTTTATGCAAAAGAAGCTCCCATCTGGTGCCCTGTTGATCCCCTTTAGATATTTGAAGGTCTCTATCATGTCCCCCCTTTCCCTCCTTTCCTCCAGGGAGTACATACTGAGAGCTCTGAGTCTCTCCTCATACGACTTATGCTGCATCCCCGACACCATTTTTGTCACCCTCCTCTGTACCATCTCCATCCTGTCTGTGTCTTTTTGGAGATGGGGCCTCCAAAACTGAACTTAGTACTCCACGTGAGGCCTTGCTAGGGAGTTGTACAACAGTACCACCACTTCCCTCCTTCTACTTGTTATACCCCTCCCTATGCACCCTAGCATTCTGTTAGCCTTTCCGACTGCTTTGTCACATTGTTTCGTCACTTGGAGGTTGTCTTCTGTGACTACCCCTAGGTCCCTTTCCTCTGTGGTGGCCTCCAGTGTTACCCCATCTAGTTCATACTCAGCCCTAGGATTCCCTCTCCCTAGGTGCATAATCTTGCACTTTTTTTACATTGAAACCCATTTGCCATTACTTGGACCAGTTTTCTAGCCTCTTCAGATTCCTCCTCATTTTTTCTATACCTTCCTGTGTATCTACCCTGTTATATATCTCGATGTATATGACTCAGCTGTTCTCTAAACTCAGTTATTCTCTTAGCTACTGCTCTGTATAGGATTCAATATTTTTGCCTGTAATCGTAAAACTGTGCTGATTGTATCAAAATGCCTCATATCTGTATGGTTGTTGGACTGTCTGTGATTGTCACTGTTGTTTTGATGTGGAGCCTTTGAAAATGAGTCTGACTCAAAGGTTTGGAATTCCGATGTATCAATTAAATAAAATAAATAAAGAAAGAAATGTAGCTTTGTATCATCTAAGAACAGGCTAACCCTCCCTTCTAGACCCTCTGCAATATCGCTTATGAAGACATTGAAGACCACTGGTCCCAGTACTGATCTCTGGGGTACGCCACTTGTTACCCGTCCCTCCTGTGAGCTAAGCCCATTTACCACCACTCTTTGTGTTTTGTTACTCAACCAGTTTCTAACTCATGTGACCACCTCTGTAACCACCCCAAGATTTGCTAGCTTGTCGATTAATCTCCTGTGTAGGACTGTGTCGAAGGCCTTCCAAAAGTCCAGATAGGCCTCATCTGCTGCTCTGCCTGGTCTATTTCCTTTGTCTCTCACTCGAAGAAATCAATCAGGTTGGTTTGGCATGACCTTCCTGCTGTGAATCCATGTTGCCTTTGGTCAAGTAGTCCCCTTGTCTCTAGATAGTCCACCAGCCTTTCCTTAAGTAGGGTTTCCATAATTTTACCTACTATCGAGGTCAAACTGACCAGGCGGTAACTTTCTGCCTCCTTCTTGCTACCACTTTTGTGCAGTGGTACCACCTGTGCCCTCCTCCACTCCTCTGGAACCACGCCTGTTTCCAGTGATCCACAGAACAGCTTAGCCAGAGGTTTAGTCAGTTCCTTTAGGAGCCTAGGGTGTATCCCATTGGGCCTCATAGCATTATCCTCCCTAAGCTGTTCTAGTGCTCTTTTTACTCTGTCCTCTGAAAAAGGTCTAAAGTCTACTCCTTCTCGCTGTTTGCCCTTCTCCATTAATGGGAGACCATCCCCATTGTCTTCTTCTGTGACTATGGAGTAGAAGTATTTATTAAGGATGGTCGCCTTGTCAATGCCTTTCTCTACAACCTGCCTCCCTTTTCCCTAAGTCTCACAGTTCCTCCCCCTATCTTCCTCCTGTCACTAATATACCCAAAGAATGCCTTCCCTCCTTCCTTCACTGGTTCAGCTTGCTTTTTCTTAGTTTCGGCCTTTGCTGTCCTTGCTGCCTTGTTCGCTTCCTTTCATTTTCCACGTATTCTTGCCTGTCCTCCCTGCTTTGTGTTGCCTTGTACCTCAGAAATGTAATCTTTTTTTCCTCTTACTAGCTCTCCTACTCCTCTCGAGAACCACAGTGGTTTTTCTCTTTCTTTTGCTCTTGCTGCAGGGCCTGGAACTATGGTTTGCTACCAGGTGCAGGGCTTCCCTTACCTTATCCCACTGTTCCACTACTCCCCTTATGTCATCGTATCCCTGCATAGCCTTCCTGAATTCGTCCTTCATCTTACCAAAGTCTGTTCTCCTGAAATCTAGCATTATAGTCCTTGTGTGGCTAGCCTCCTGTGACGTCCTTATGGTGTACCCCACAGCTCGATGGTCACTAGTCCCTAGGCTGTCCCCCACTGTAACTTCCTTTATGCTGTCCCCATTGCTTTGGACAAAATTCAGAATTGCATTCTCCCCTTGTTGGCTCACTCACTAGCTGTGTAAGATCCGCCCCTTGAAGGGATTGCAGAAATCCCTTACTCCTGGCTGAGGCTGCCGCTGGGATGCTCCGGTCCACATCTGGCACGTTGAAGTCACCCATCAGCAGCATTTCACCCATTGTTGCCGTGTTCTCTATAGTCTCCAGCAGTTATCTATTTACATCCTCTGCCTGCCCTGGGGGCCTGTATATCACTCCTGTTCTAAGTACTGTTCCCCTCCCCACCTCCAGGGTTACCCACGGTGCCTCTTCTTTTGCCCCCTTGTGTTGTGGAACTGTCACTTTTATCCCTTCCCTGTTGTACAATACCACCCCTTCCCTTCTTGCCTTCCCTGTCCCATCTGTGAAGTGTGTACCCTGGAATGGATAGCTCCCAGACATGGTTGCTATTGCACCATGTCTCTGTGACTGCCATGATAGCCAGGTCCTCAGAGCCCATTAATGTCACAAGTTCTGGGATTTTGTTACCAAGACTGTGGGCATTGTTGCACGTTGCCTTCCAATCACAGCCTCTTCCATCTGCTATAACTTCACTACCATTCCCCCTATTCTGTGTCTGCCACTCTTGTACTTTACATGAGGTCACTCCTCTTTTACCTACATAGATACATAGATACATAGACAGTGTCGGCAGATAAGGGCCTATGGCCCACCCAGTCTGCCCATTTGAGCTTGTACGTTCAGTTTGTTTTGCTAGAAGTCTGTTGCACCTTACCCCTGACCTCCAGAATTCCTTTATGTCTATCCCATGCATTCTTAAATCCCGTGATTGTTTCAGCCCCCACCACTTCCTCTGGCAGGGTGTTCCACTTGTCCACCACCCGTTCTGTGAAGAAATTCTTTCTCATGTTTCCTCTGATTCGTCCTCCCTCCAACTTCATCCCATGCCCTCTAGTCCTGGAACATCTTTTTCGCTTAAAAATAGTGTTTTCCTGCACCTGTTCCTCCCTGTAAGATACTTGTATGTCTCTATCATATCCCCTCTCTCCCTCCTCTCCTCCAGGGAGTACATGTTCAGTTCCTTCAATCTGTCTTCATAGGACTTCTTTGTTGCCCTCCTCTGAACCTTCTCTACCCTGTCTATGTCCTTACGTAGGTATGGTCTCCAGAACTGTACACTGTACTCCAGGTGGGGCCTCACTAGTGTCTTGTATAGCGGAATTATGACCTCCCTTTTCCTGCTGGTGATGCCCCTGCCTATACATCCCAGCATCCTGTTTTCTTTACCTGCTGCCTTGTCACACTGTTTCCCTACCTTGAGGTCATCAGAGATGATAACCCCAAGATCCCTTTCCTGCTTGGTGCATGCTATATCCTCACCCCCAACTGATATATTGTGCCAGGGTTTTTGTGCCCCATATGCATTATCTTGCACTTCTTTGCATTGAATTTCAACTGCCAAACCCCTGACCATTCTTCAAGTTTCTGCAGGTCGCTTCTCATTCTGTCTACACCCTCTGGTGTGTCTACTCTGTTACAGAGCTTTGTGTCATCAGCGAACAGTGAAATTCTGCCTTCTAGGTCCTGCAAATGTCACTGATGAAGATGTTGAATAGGACCGGTCCCAGCACTGACCCCTGTGGTACCCACTGGTCACTCTTCCCTCTGTGGAGTGACAGCCATTTACCGCACCCTCTGTGTCCTGCCACCCAGCCAGTTACCTACCCACCACACTACTGTCCTGCCCACACCCATATTCCCCAGTTTGTGTAATAGTCTTCTATGTGGCACAGTGTCAAAGGCCTTGCTGAAGTCCAGATAGGCCATGCCCACTGCCCTCCCCTGATCCACCTCCCTAGTCACCCAGTCAAAAAATTCAATGAGGTTGGTCTGACATGACCTCCCCCTGGTGAAACCATGCTGCCTTGGGTCCTGTAGTCCATTGACAACCAGATGTTCCACCAATCTCTCCTTCAGTAGTGCTTCCATGATCTTCCCCACTACCGAGGTGAGGCTAAATGGTCTGTAGTTCCCTGCTTCCTCTTTGTTACCACTTTTGTATAAGGGGACTACATCTGCTGTCCTCCAGTCTTTGGGTACCTCCCTGTTTCCAGTGATCGGCTAAACAGGATAGCCAGAGGTTCAGCCACCACCTCTCTTAGTTCTTTAAGGACCCTGGGGTGCACCTGTGGCCACTCCTTGCTCATAGCCAAGTCTGTTTCCTTTAGTCTGCTGTTGGGGGGTTCCCTTCCATTCATTGATCTTCTTACATTCGTATCTTTCTGCAGCATCATCATTTAGGTCTTCTTCTCTGTGCTGGAGACCTCCCAGTTTAAACCTTCCATGAAGACCTCCAACTTCTGCCTTAGCACTCTCGCTCCTTCTCTGGTGAGATGCAGACCATCATGCTTGAATAGCTTCCTTTCCCAGAAGGTCCCCCTGTCTCCAATGTAGTGCATTCTGCTGTCTGTGCACCAATCCTGGAGCCACCGGTTGAATTTCCTGATCTCTTCATTCCAGATCTTGTCCTCACTTCCACCCTTTCTGCAACCTGGCAACACTTCTGAGAAGGTCAGATGTGTTGTGTACTCCTTTAGGCTCTCCCCTAGGGTCTTCAAGTCTGCCTTGGCTTCTTCCACAGTCCTATTTGTTATGTCATTTGTCCCAAGGTGGACAATGATTAGGGATGTAAGTTTGTCATGGCAGTCATACACGTCATTGATTCCATGCCATTTGATCTTTATTCAGGACTTCCATGACTTTCACTAGTGTCATCAGAATGTAGCAATGATGACAGTGCCACAACATTTACTACTGTTTACTAATGATTTAATGAATAAACAATGAGTCATGGAAACCTCATCCATGACAAACTTACATCCCTAACAATGATCCCTGCAAAATCCTGATCTCTTCTCTCCAGCTGTCCTATTCTGTCCTTAGCTCTCCTTGCAGATGCTGCTGGCATGCATTTCACTGTGGCTTCAGCTCCCTTTGCACTGATGGACTGTGCCTCCACTCCTCACAACATAAAGTCTCCCATGACCAGAATCCTCCTGTTGTTCTGTGTATTATTCTTCTCCTTCCTTGTACCTCCTTTCTGCTTTCTTGAATCAGGTTTGTCCTGCTCGATTCTTCCTTCTTCCCCACCTAGTTTCTGTCCCCTGGCTAGGGGGCAGAATGAGTCTGCACGTGGATAGAGAGTGGCTGGCAGCATCCCATCTTAGCACTAAGTGCATCACTGCCACCTCCCACCACCCTCCATCCCCAAAGAACTGTGGGCCTTTGAGGGAGTGGGTGGGTAAGGGGGGGGTGGTGGGCATCACCAATCCAGTCTCCTCTGCAGGTTTGTGATCTCTTCTCTTGCCTGCCATAGCTCCCGCCATAGTCCACAATTGTCCTGCAGAAGGGGCACCCTAGTCTCCAGAGTGTCTGCCTTGCTACTAGCCCTCAGCAGCTCTGGCAGATCTGGATGATGTCTATTTTCCTCCTGACCTGTAGTTGTCACTGTTTCTTTCTCACTACACTGTGTCTTCTCTGTCCTCTCTTCCTGTTCTCACTGGTCTCTTCCCTTGGGAGCCCTGCAGGAAGTTTCCTTGGGCTTCTATAAACGTAGAAAGACACCGCACAACACATGGCTCACAGGCCTGATGATGTCTTCTGCATGACCATCTGTCTGTGACTGCCACAGGACAGGGTTTGTGTGCAACATTAAAACAGCCACAAGGCTGCACTGTGAGGGCAGCACCAGGATCAGTGTGCTGCCTGTGGCCCAACAGGAGTGTGGCATGACTGTGCAGCACAGACCGGTGGGGCTGGCAGACTGCACAATGTGCTCTTGTTGTAGGTGAGCATAGTATCGGGTACACACACGCACACACACACACACATTGCAGGCACAGGTATTGTGTCATGATGTTCCCCCCGGGATGTACTGGTACCCTGCGGATGCAGATGTGCATCCATATGTGTGCCACAGTGAGCGCAAACAGAGACACAGTCACAGAATGGATATGTGTTATGGCAGAACAACAGTGCAGCGCTGTGACTGTATACACCTGCATGCTGGGCCTGCAGCATCTGACAGTGCAGTGGTCTGCAGTAACTGACACAGTACATTCCAGTTCAGTTCCCACACACATATTGTGGCCCCATTACAATGTAGCAGAGCACACAGTGTTGCAGTAATATATAGCACTGTAAAAACTGAGGGACACCTACCTGTAGAGTCGCGTTCATGTCCTGGGACATGCTTGGGCCTAGTGTTGTGAGAGCAAACAAATCTTCCTTCTGTGTGCAGTACCTGTAAGCTCTGCAGGTGGAGCTCAGGCAACCCTTAAATAGCCCAGCCGGGCAATCCACATTGTAATGCATGTAGACAAGGCTGTAATTAGATGCTAATGTGGTGAATTGCACTCCGATTGCTTAAGTAGGCTAATTTGCATACCACTTTTCAATATAGCAAATTTTAGCACTGGGCAAATGCTATAGTGCTGGGCAAAGTTTCTGCGCTGTGGCATGGTGCTATTTGATTAGCACCAGGCTATACCATTTAGCACCGCACCCAGGGAGCATGCGCGACGACATAATCACGGTGAAGGTCACGAAAGGGTCATGCATGCTCATTAGTGGCAGTCTGGCATAGCGCAGTGCTAAAATATCTTGTGCAATGCCATATACAGAGAGCACAGTGCTAGCATATGTGTACTTCATTTTGTGGCCTACACAACTCCAGTGTGCAACATTGTGAAGGTGCTGACAGAACAACTGGATTAACAGGACATGGGAAGCAGAAGGCATTCCAGGCCATGGTGCAGAGGGACAAGAGGCGGGGGAGGCCGAGATGGGTAATCTTGTCAAGCTGGTTATGGCCAGGGAGAGGTAGCTGTTTGGAGTGGTACATGAAAGTGACAGGCCACGGTGGCAGGTGTGGGCCTCTATAGCATGACACCTGTTCCACCACACAGGTGTTAACCAGCATGGGGAGCAGTGCTGGTGCAGGTACACCAACCTGCATCATTGGGAGAGGGCCAGACTGGAGAGATTCAGGTGCCTGGTGCCAGATGGCACTGTACCTGTGCCAGGCAATGGGACACCTTATTTAGAGCAGTGCCTTTTGCATGTCAGTGAGTGTGGGCATCCATGTACACCTACATGTGTAGGTACATGTGTGTCTGGGGATCACTGCATGCATGCCTGCATTGCTGCTGGGTATGGCTCAGGCAGTGGAATGTGTGCAGCACTATGCATACAGTGTTGCCCATATGTAGGTCGACAATGCCTGTGTCTGTGAATGTGCATGTGACATGCAGTGCTGGACCCATGTGACAGTTCATGGATTGGGCAGGCACTGACCATGTGGCAGATGTGCAGTGCACCGACAATGCACATGTGTACCATGTGACAGCTGCATCTGTGGAAGGGCACATTGCGCTGCCTGGCAGTTGCATATTGTGTATGTGGCACAGGTTGGGGGGGGATACTGCTGCTCATGATGGTACTGACTATTATACATTCCTTTCACTCTGCAGACCACAATGCCAGGCACATGGACAAGGGGGCACAGCCAGAAAGGCCAGGGGACAAGTCAGCAGGATGACACCAGCAGTGACGGGCGTAATATACCTTGCTGGGTGGGGCAGTTTGGTACGCTATACAGTGCTGTGTTGCACATAACTGTGCACATGCTCTGTATACTGCCACCAGTCCTGGGGGCACGTGTCCATGGGTTGCCCATGGTGATGTGCAGCTGGGGAAGGCATTGCACATGTTATACTGCCTGTGGTACAGTGCACCTGGGCACTGCCTAGCCTGCTCACACAGCCTGTCGGCCTCTGTTGTGGCAGCCCATGACTCCCTACAGCCCTGCAATGCTGAGGAATGTTGTGTCCTACATGCATGTGCCATGTGAGGGTCGTGATGTGCACGTTGCACTAGGTGACACAGGCACACAATCCCATTGTGCTGCTGTCTTGCCATGCGTGACCCTTTCGTGACCTCCACCATGATTATGTCACTCTGGGTGTGGCATGCTGTCCATTCACTAGACCTGCATCACATCTGTGTCTGTCATGTGGTGGCACAAGGTTGACAGCCACCTTGCGCCCTGCACACTGGACTGTGCAAGTTGGCCTATGGTACACCCTGGATATGTCGGTCATGTTCTCCATCAAGGGTGTGGACAGGCATGCTCACCGTGCACATTTGAGTACACATTGTTGTGTGCATGTCAAACTCATATCCCTCATTTGTGACAATACTGTTCATGATGTGTGTATTGAGGTTACTGCAGGCTTGCCTGGGGATTGATATGTGTACAGCCTGTATAGGGTGTAGAGGTGTCACCTGAACACTGTGTAATATCTTTGTGATTGGGCCATCATTTTGGGTGTGTGTGTACAATGACACTGAAGGGGGAGCAGCAGATATAGAGTGTGTACATATTGGCCATGTCTGGCTGTGCACCTGTTCTCCATGTGTGCAGTGCATGCTGTATCCACTGCCGTTCCACAGTCATATCGAACCATTGCATGTGCCCAGCTCATACTGTGTACTGTACTACAGGATGCACAAACCTGTGCCATGGCCATGTTGGCACAGTGTACACTGTATGCTGGCCATGTGCTGTGTTGTGCTCATTCCTGTGGGCAGCTGGGTGTGTGTATTGTCAGGTTCTTGTGGTTACGTGTCCACCCACAGCATGTATATACAGCATAGCATGCCTCTGGCCTGGCTGTGGTCCCTGTGGACATTGTGCTCACACCGTGGAGTGGCCATGTGTGCGCCATCTGCATCACACATGCAGACCAGTCACATTGCACTGTTCTGTTCCAGTGTGTCACCATGTCAGGGATGTACTGCACACTGTGGCCACCGACCCATTGTCTGGAGGAGGGGGGCTGTGCTGATGACTGTCTCAGTGGGGTGTCTTAGCCCTGGGGTAGTGTGGTTTTCACATGTTCACACATTGTACTTGTGTCATGGTCTGGGTCTGTCACTGTGATGGGGGGGTGGGGACACCTGCACACTGTCTGCTGCATGGCCCTGTGGATTGCCACTATGTGCCACAGTCTGTTGACGTGTGACAATTGGTTGTGTGGTTTCAGGTTGTGATGTTGCATGGTTACCTGGCTCTACCTTCTGTTCCATTGAGCAGCATGTCCTACCCATTCCGTTGCAACAGTGTTTTGTTGTTGCTCTGGGGCAGTCTGCTGTTCATCTCAGGGGGCTGTGTAGCTGTACTATGACAGGGTCTACATTGGTCATGTTTGGAGTGTCATCCCATCGGTGGTGGTGGTGGTAGCAATGTCCTTTCAGACCTTCCTGGCTGCATGGGATGGGCTTGTGTACCATGGGGTTTTGCGCTGCTGCATACAGGCAGATGTTAGGTGGCATGTGCAGTATTTACATTGTTGGTTACATGGTCATGGTGGCTGGGACATGCTGTCCACCCCTGGGGCCACATCCTGGGGTCTGCATCGCTCCACATTGTCAGCACACCATCCTTACATGGTCATTCTTCCACGCATAGGTTCACATTGGAACTCACTGTGGGCCAGGTGTTTAGAAGAAACAGAGGGATGTGATGACTTTCTGAGGAGGCTTGTGCACCAGCAACACACAATACTATAACAGCAGGCTGTCCTGATCAGTGAAATGAGGAGTGTGGCAGACATTCTGGAAAGGAGGCTCTGTGCTGTTACACTGACCCAGCCTTCCCACCCTTAATCCCCCTCTTCCCTTGTTATTCACCCTTCCCTGATTTCCTTTCCCCTTCCTGTTGTTGTTTTCCTCCTATTGTAAATAATTTGCTACTGTTTTGTTTGTTGGCCCCCCCGTTTGGATTTTCATTGTCTTGTACATAGTTGGATACTGCAATGTTTGCTGTCCCCCACCCCCAGTTTGATAGTGCTTTCTTTTGTACATAGTTTCTTACTTTTTTGTGTGCAGTTTCATTAATACTTATTTTTCTGGTTGCATTCCTATGTCCTGTGTCTTTATTGGGTACCTGCTCTCAGTGTCACTAGTGTAGTGTGTTGCACCTACTGTCCATCTTGTTCACCGTGGTGGATGCCGTCCTGGCCTATCCTGTGGCACTGGTCTCACAACAGCTCTCCCTGTGCTGTCTGTGACTGCGCATGTGGCAGTGGGTTGTTTTGGGTGTGGTATATTTCTCCTCCACATGGCTGTCACATTCTGTTCTCCATATGTGACCTGCATGTCGTGTGTATGCTGCAGGTGACATCTGTCATGTGTCTGCCCATGGACATGGTCTGTTCCCTGTCCCTTGAATGCACCTTGACAACATTACCTGGGGGGGGGACCTTGATTTGCAGGCTTGTGTGAGGCTTTATCCTTGTGGCTTTGGCTACCATCCATTCCCCTGTGTCCTGCCTCTGTGTATCCTGTGCTGTGCAGTACTCTGCTCTGTGTTGGGGATCCTTGTCCCCCTTCCCCTGTGCACAGTGGGCACTGCTTGGGTTCGTATGGCCACACAGGCATGGATTGTCCTTTCTGAGGGTCACATCACCACTGTCCCATCTCTACTGTACTCCTTTTCCACAGTTAACATTAATAACATGTAGCTACAGTTTGGGGTTTCTCTTTATTATTTTATTTTATTCTTTATTTTTCTTTTTTGGTTCAAATGTGTTTTGCTGGCATTGCCTTTGGTGGTTCATTTGCTGTTGTTTGTGTTGTACACTTCTATATGCTGTGGTGTTCACATTTTGGGCTGCACTTCTTTGCATGCACCCCCGTGGCCACATTTCTCCTCTGCACTGTGCTGCTGTTGCTGTTTGCCTGCCTGGTTGTCATATTCAGAGCTGTCTTCTTTGCTATTTTCAGAGCTATCTTGTTTGCCGGGCTATTTTTGCACTGCACTCTCAGCTCTGTTTGCACTGCTTAATTTGCATGCTATATTCAAATGATTTAGGCCTGGGGCTATTCCTTTGAATATAGCATGCAAATGGTTCTGGGATAATTTTGCATGCCAGACAGTGCTAATTTTGCCCCGGGGCTAAGTTTTTAATATTGGGCCCCCTAACCTTCAAAAATCAAAAAAGATTACTATATTTATCTTTTTCATACAGCTGATACTGACAAAATAAATGAAGCACTATCTAATGTTACTTGGATGGAACTTTTTAAGGAGTCCTCAGTCGAAGGTATGTGGTGCACTCTAAAATCTAAGATCTTAGAAATTTCTAAACAATTTATACCAATCAATAGTAAACAAATGAACTCAAATCTAAAATCTAAATGGTTAACAAGAAAGTTGCTGAAGTAATTAAAAAAAAGAATAAGCTCTTTAAAAAATATCAAAAATATAAGTCACCAACTAACTGGGAAATTTTCAAAAACATTCAGAAATCTTGAAAGCAAGAAATTAGGAAAGCAAAACACAAGGCCGAATAATCTTTACTCCAAGCTAAAAATGGAAATAATAAATAGTTTTACAGTTACATAAATTCACTAAAACCACAAGATTGTAAAGTTGGACCTTTGTTAATCAATAACATCTCATTTAATGATCCAAAAGAAATGGCTAATATTCTTAACAATCACTTCAGTATAACCTTTAATAAACAGAGCCAAGTGTGTAATTCACCAGATATGACCATCTCCCAGGAAATCAGCTTCACCAACGAAGAAACTGACATCGAACTAAACAAGATTAAAACAGATTCAGCACTCGGACATGACGGAATAACAGGAGATAATAATTGGATTAATGAAAAAAATGTTTAATTATCCCATTTAAACTCCTATTTGATAAAAGTATTCAAACCAGTGATATTCCATCTGACTAGAAAAGAGTAAATGTAATTGCATTGTTTAAAAAAGGGGATCGGGTAACATTGATAATTACAGACTAAATAGTCTACCCCAATTCTCTGCAAAGTAATGGAAGGTATCGTCAAAGATAGACTAACATCATTCTTAGCTAATTTTGATCTTTCACAACATAGGTTTACAGTCGGATGATCATGTTCCACCAATTTACTTAGCTTTTATGAACAATTAAGTTGCAACCTAGACAGAAAAATTTCATATGATTTAGTATTTCTTGACTTCAAAAATGCCTTTGATTCTGTGCCTCACTGGACCCTTATTAACAAGTCAAGTATCATGAATATAGATAACACATAGAATAATGCATGGGATTGTGTGTTTAATGAGTTTTTACCCCCCCCCCAAGGTGTTGGATGTTACATAAACCCTGAGAGCGAAGCTTGTGGGGTTTATTTAAGCATCCAACACTGAGGGGTGTGTGTAAAAACTCAAATTAAATACACAACCCCATGTTTTATTTTATGTAATTGCTGAGGAGCGTTTTCTTGCCACAGCAATTATATAAAATTAAAAAGCTGAATCCGTCCAGATGAAGTGCTGTGAGTGGTCTGCAGTCGAGTGGCCGCTGAAGGGTTTCTTTTGTAAAGCACTTAACCTAGAACACGAAAAGTGGAACGAGAAGTTGAAAACTATAATGCTGAGAGGGCAATTTTTTTTTTTTTTTTGGCATTCACTTACCACCGAGTGATGGTGGTGGTTGGAGCCAACAGTGTGTCCCATGCTGTGACTGGAGAGTGGAAGCAGGCACATGTGTGGAGTGAAGGAAACCCAGTGCATGTTTGCTGCTATAACCTGATGAATTATAAATGGGTCCCCTATTGGAGTAAATGCTCCCCAGTTATTATAGCTATATAACTTGGATAAAAAATTGGCTTTGTGATAGAAGGCAGAGAGGGATTATAGATGGTCATTTATCAGATTGGTGTTCAGTTAACAGCAGAGTCCCACAACAGTATGCATTGTATCCCCTAATCTTTCAAATCTTTATAGCAGACCTTTCTTCAAATCTTGATAGTTGGATATTAAAATATTCAGACAATTGTAAAATTGAGGGACTTTGTAATACTACTGATGAATATAATATTCTACAAAAAGGCCTTGATAATATTGCAATCTGGTCAAATTTATGGGGCATGAATTTCAATCTTAATAAATGTGGTGCTATGCATTTCGGACCTCGTAATCCAGAGCACAATTACTACCTTTGTGGCCAACTTTTAAACAAAGCCAAGCATAAAAATATCTAGGAATAATTATATCTAACGATTTATCCATTGATAAATGTCTGAGAACATACTGTAGCTAAAGCTAATAAAGCATGGTGGTCTATAAGATATTCTATCAACTCAAGAGAAAAAGCTGTGATCTTACCCCTGTATAGGTCCTATGTAAGGCCACTTCTGGATTATGATTCTCAGTTTTGGTCCCCATTCAAAAAAAATGACATTGCACGATTAGAGAAAATTCAAAGAAAAGTAACTAGATATGTGACAGAAACTAGAGACCAAAGTTATTACGAAAGACTTAGGTAGTTTGTCTTATGTCTTTGGAAACTAGAAGGTTGCATGTGACCTGTTGCTGACTTGGAATATAATCCAAGACCAACATCTTATGTCTGAAATAGGTCTTCACTTTAAACAGATATCCAATAACACCAGCGGTCATCATCAGCTACAGCTGGAAAGAAAAGGTTTTTCAACAACTAAAAGAGCATTCTATTTCTCTCAGAGAATCATTAAATTGTGGAATTTATTGCCTACAGATGTAGTAATCAGTAGCACAAAGGAGATGTTTAAAAACAGGCTGGATACATATCTTCTGGGAAATCACAATGCAAGTTATTATGGGTGAATGATGGGAGCATTTTATGGGCATTGTGCTTTTTTGGTCACGCTCCCTTCTTAGTAATGATCCTAAGTTAAAGAACTTGGGGTTGCAAAAATCTGCTCCAGGAGCAAGTTGGTGCCTGGAATGCACTATAGGTATAGTGAAACATGCTTGAAACACATAGTGAGCTCTAAAAGCATGCTCCAATATATTTGCTGAGAAAGGCCAGCACTAGCCCATTTGTTCCACACAAAAAACGAACCCTTACTGGTCACATGAAGTATGTGGCCAATATGGAGCTATATGGATGACAGAAGCAAACGGGTTTGCTAAATGATGCTTGTCCCTGCAGAACATTCTGCCATATTCAACCTTCTATATCCAAATGACCCTATAGAAAAGGCAAGGTGCTATGGAGTATTATGTATCTCACTATGTCCTCATTACAGGCAAGGAACAAACATAGATTGTGACCCTCCTAATCACCATACTGCCATGTGTAAATTCCTTTCCTGTAGTCTAGTAGTCCCCCCCTACTACTCAGACCAGTAATCAGGGGTGGGGTGCTAGACTACCATGGGGGTTGTTTTCACTACTTGGACTAGTGATATGGGGTGGTGAAACACTAGACTACAGTTTTTTTTAACACTACTGGAACCAGTGATCAGGAGGATGAGGGACCACTATACCACCAGAGGGGTCATTTTCACTACTCAGACCAGCTGTTTGGGGGAAAGGAGAACACTAGATTACCAGGAGGGTTGTTTACACTATTCGGATCAGTGATCATGGGGGAGAGGAACACCAGACTACCAGGGCAGTGTTTGCACCACCAATATCAGTGATCAGGAAGATATGGGGTGCCATTTGACTACCAGGGGAGTTGTTTGCACTACTCAAACTGGTGAGCTGGGTGAGGTGTAGTGCTGCAGTAGTAAGACCAGGTCTGTGGAAGTGTTAAATAGAGCAACACTGATGGCTGTTTAATGCCTTCACAAACCTTGCGTATGCCACAGCACCTATATACAAATACAGTCATGTGATTTGCATAGGTGCACAGACACATTTTAGAGCCGCTCATTAAAGGGTTAGTGCCTTGCTAACTCTGCCTTTCAATATGGCACATTTAGCGAGTCCCTTCTTTCAGGTGCTAAACACTGTTTGTGAGGCACTAATCTGGTTAGCACTCATAATATACCTTCCAATATCTTGGCTGTAATAATTTCCAGTAGTGTTGTGCAAGATGTAAGAATTGAGGAACAATGAAACACTTGAAGGTTAAATTATATACACTACACAAAATATTACACAATAACACACATCCCTGGAGTGCCTTATTGCTATCAGACAATGGTTAGGTTATAAAGAAAAAAACATAAAAAAATGTTCACAATATTTCTCCATAGTTTTTGTTGTTGTGTGTAGGTAATTTTGTTTAGAAAAAAAAGTCCACAGTTTCTGTTTTGCCCACTAGCTGGTGCTGTGAGTACATACTGCCTTCAGTTTCCCCTTCCACAGGTTTGTTTTCTCCCCATACACAGGTCTGTGTCTGTCCTTGTGTCTAACAGTGGCATATTATATGCTGGCCTCTGCCCCTCACTGTAAATTTATGTTTGTGTTTTTTACTGTGTTACAAATGCAGCCATTTAAAATGCAACCATGTATTATGAGACCCAAGGAGCAGGGCTGCTGAGTCAATTGGCAAGTGCAGCTACCGTGGCACTGTTGTGTGGGAGAAAGTTGATTACAGGTACAGGTTTTACTTTATATTTATTTTAAATGTTTATTTCTTAATCGTGCTGGAGATGTGCAGCCACCAAGTCATGGAGTGAGCGTGGCGCTGTTGTGCACTTGAGCTGCAACAGCCACACTTCCACAACATTGGGAGACTGAGAAGCCACTGTTACATCTTTCTCTAAGCTTTGTTTAAGGACTGTTAAGAACATAGCAAAGTTGTGTAGTAATATGTGTACAGTTTTAAAATGGTGGAAATGGCAGTTTGTGAATTTTTCTAGCTAGCGGAGGAATGTGAAGCCATATCAGCATTGGGGTAGTTGAGCAGGGAGGGATGTGCTGCACTGTACTACAGTCATCTTTGTGCCTGCCCTAGAAGCAGTGCCGTTACTGTCAGGTAACATCACTGGCTCTAGGGCTCAGCAGCCAATCAGCTTCCTAGAATTTTTCTTGCCTTTGTATGGTTTGTCTTTCCTAATCTGATTCAGTAATCACCTACCTTGTGCAATGGCACATTGCTGAATTGTGTTAGTAAAAGCAGACTAATGTGGTATATAAGCTAGGGATAATGTTTATGAATCTAGCTTAATGGTGTATATGTATGAAAAAATTTTTGGGGTATTAAGAGTTTCATCTTACCTATTACATTATTCATGCAGCAATGTCCCAGTTTTGGTTTTGTTTGTTTTTTGCATACTTCTGTGGCTTTACTCCACTTCTGATTCAGCACTGCTGTTTCAGAGTGGACTAACATAATAAAAGCAAATTAAAATAACAGTGAAACAGAGGTGAACAATAACGTGCTCCATAAAGACATAAGGTTCAAGAACACAGGCAATTGTACTGCATGCATAGCATGTCACCGTGAGCAGCCCTTGTTTCTCGGTGACTTCAAGGACAGAAAGCTTTTCTTCTTGCATATGCTAAAGCTGTACTCTCACAATGTTCCTTCATTGGCCGGGATACCAGACCTCAGAGTTCCTATTCTTTGCTGCAGATTTGAGTCCAGTTTCTTATTGCTGTCAGGTTCAGTACAGTAATACCAGGTTTTGTTGTCTGTAGTTAGCACAGGACTTGGGCTCTCCCTTCTTCCTTCTGACCTCTTACCCTTCTACCCCTCCCACTACTAAAATGATGTCTTATTTGACAAAGTTTCCTAAAAACTACTATCAGACAATGAGAATGTAAACATGGACTTGTAGCAGAGAGTTAGATGGAAAGATTGAATTCTTTCTTTCCTTCTTTCTTTCTTTCTTTCTTTCTTTCTGGAATGACATACTGAGCTGATAACAGCTCGTTTCCAGATACATCCTGGGGTAAGGAGATGTTTAAGTCATATACAGCAAATAAAATATATCAAGTAGCATAATCAAAAAATGGAAGGCAAATCAGTATAACATATACATATAGTAGATAGATACTAATATATAGTATCTGATATCTGTCTAATAATATCTAGATAGACAGACATACATGCTATGTGTTTAGATGGAGGCAGATAGATTTTTTAAATATGATTTTCTAAAACCAATGCTCTGTACTGTATTAAACAACATTACAAAGACAACTCAAACATTCTATAAAACGTAAACGTCAGTTTATATCTAAATGGCAGCAGGTATATAAATACATAAAAATAAAAACACTTAAAAATTAGGTATACAAACAGCAGCTGCAGCTTTGCATAAAATTTAATTATCAGGGAATGTATCAAGACATTGGAAAGTCTTGATTAAAAAGTCAAGTTTCCAACTTGTTTCTGAAACTGTGCACTGAAGGGGCAGTCTTCAGGAGGCAGGATATTACTGCAGAGCATTAAGAATGCACTGCTGCTCATATGTATATAAACAGATTACTTTTAAAATGATTTAAAATATAAAAACAAACCAGCTTGTGTGTTCATAATTGCCAGAGCTGATTGACTCTGAAATGGTCTGATGTTTGTGTGAGATAAGGTCACTTTGTATTACTGTACCAGTATATGCCATTTCCATGATATTAACCATTAAAAGCTATACTTAGCTTGTGTATTACAGTCCAGTACACAAGCTGAGTACAACTTTTTAAATGATCAATGCAACAGAAACGACTCTGCACTATACATAACTTACAGTGGTGCACAGTACTACATCTCTAGTGATGTTATCGTGCACTGAGGCCTGGGCCATTCCAGAGCTAGTCAATACTGAGTTTTGAACATGCATGCTGGTTTGTTTATATATTTTAAACCTAATGAAACTATAATAAAACTGCTCCATGTATGCACATAAGGAGAGCAGTACATTATGAATACTCTGCACTAACACCCATGAGTTTACATTGTCATAGTCTGACAGCTGGTTTTGGAGGTGTAGGTATTGTTTTATAGTCAGAAAGTTCAGGAAATGGCATATGTGTATTTAATCAATGAAAATGTTGCTATCATTTAATATAACTCAGTAAACAAAAAGGGCAGGAATGAATCTACAGGTACTCTATACATGTACCTACAGTACAAAGTGCATAAAATGTGTTAAAAAAACACAGCATTTATGAGAACCCAGGGGCCCCTGGATATTTTTTCTTTTTTTTCTTTATTACTGTTGTGCTTGTATTCTTAATATCAGGGATTCAGTTAATTTATTTTCAATGAAAGTCTAAAAATTCCAGGAGTCAAAATCTGGAAGTCATTCAAATGTTTGGGAAGTCAAAATACTTCCAGGATCCCACTTTTGGAAGTCAATATTCCAGGATGGACAAATTTATGGATATAAACATAATGAATTAGTGGTAAAATACAATTTCTTTCAGAAAAATCCATCATTTCTGACTTCCATGCCTGCAATTTTGGAATTCATCAAATTTTTGGTTTTATATCTGGAAGTCTGTGACTTCCACCTTTTTATTTTGGAAGTTTTTGCCTTATTGTTAGAAGTTAAATACTCCCCAAATGGAGTTAACCAAAGCCCTGCTTGATAGTGTCATGCCTCACCTCCTCATGAGTCTTCTCTTAGGTGCTGCAGTTGCCTCCGTTGAGCCACAACATTTTGCCTACAAGTTTACCGCCCAGTGTGAAGTTTTGTTTTCCAGCTACCCATTTTGTAGTGTACTTCAAGGTGAAGTGCAGAATCTCCAAGCTGTGGTTGCCAGGAGGGACATTCGTTCAGAGCACCCAGCAGATGTTGGGGAGGCAAGCCCTGTTCATCATTCTGCCTCCAACATTTTTTACTGGTATTGTCCCAGTTCAACTCCCTTTGTGTAAGAATGTAGGCTGGTGATACTCCAAGGAGGAGATTCCAGGCAACAAGTGACAAACCATGCTGCCAGCAGCAACTCAACTAAGCAACCCCTGTGTGCCTTTTTGAGAGCTGTGTATCAGTGAGCCCACCCACCATCCCCAGGAGGAGAGCAGCTTTGTGAATACTCTATACCATCCCTGCTGGCCTCTGCCCCTGATGTCCTAGACTCAGGATGCAAACCTGCTTTGCCAGTATGCCAGAGATGTCCTCAGCTGCTCAGTGGCATGGAGCCAGCATGGATATTTGCTTACTGACACCAAATATGGTGGGTTCTGCATGTATATGGACTTTTACATTTCCACCAGTAATATTGCTACACAAAAAAGCTACAACTGCAGCTGAACACACACATACTGTAGTGCATTTAATTACTTGAAAGGTTTTCTGTAATTCTTTTTTTTATATTAGTCTTCATTTATCTTTTTTTAAGTAAAAAAGGTACAATACAATACATTAAACATACAGTTCAGGTTGGTGTTGTTTTGATTACATACATTTCATTTAACATTTTTACAACGACCATTCCAGTTTACTCAGACTTCATTTCAGCATTACAAATTATAGCTTCTAGGCTTCTACTACTAAAACATATTTCCTCTGGTGACTAGAATTTATTTTCTTATCCATTAGAGTCTTAATGTATTTATTTCTTAGTTAACCACAGGCTTATTTTCTTCCTGGTAGTTTCAGTTAAATTCTACAATTTCACATTCCCCTTCATCCATTCTGTATACTAGCCTTCCTAGGGCACAAAGTCAGGGTAATTGTCTGACTGATATTGAACCCATTTCTGCCATGTGGCAGTAAAGCTCTTTATTCGATTTGCCATTCTGGCTTTTATATACTCTAGGGCATAGATTTCCCTAACTTGTGTGTTCCAACATTCTCTTGTGGAAATTGTTATTGTGCCCCAGAGGCATGTAATTGCCTTTAGAGCTGCTAGTGTTAGAAGTGTGACCTGCTTGTAAATAGTTTTACAGACCTTCGTGCCCTCTGGGAGTGTGAATGTTAAAAAAATGTTGGATTCAGCCACTGAAAACTGGCATAGATCTCATTTATGATTTGTGTCACATCTTCCCAGCACTGTGTGAGTAGGGCACAGCTCCAGAGTATGTGCTCCTGGGCTGCCTGTCGTGACCCACATTCTCTCCAGCATTTATCCTTTTCATCTCCCCTATAATGTGCTACTATTTTAGGGGTACAGAAAAAGTGGATCGTCAGCTTCCAAATGAACTCCTTCCAATATGTGGAACTAGAGACCTTATAGGTTGGAAGGGGAGTAACCAGCCATCTTTTTGTTGATATCACTGTTTGGAGCTCTGCTTCCCATTTTTGTCTTACGTGATCAGTAGACTCTTTCGGGTCATATCTGAGAGCCCCATAAGTTTGAATGATAATATGTTCCATAGGTGTCCTCCCAATAGCTGTATTTATTAATGTTATAAGTTATGGGGGGTTCTCTACTATTACCACTAGTTGTGTTTCTATGGGTTGAAAACATTTTTTCAGTTGTAAATAACTGTAGTAAAGATTTTGTGGCAGATTTGGTGTTTCCTGTAGGGTCATGAAAGGATATAAACCTGTAGGCTCAACTAGCTGGGAAACTAACCGAATTCCATTTTGAGCCCACTTATTCAGGACCTCCATTCCCATTTTATTTGGTGGCAAATCAGGGTCTGCCGTGAGAGCTGTTATAAAGAGCCTCTGGGTTTTAGTCATGTACTGTCTTTTCATAGTTTCCCATCCTTTCAGGGTATCTGTAGTATGCCGTGGGAAAGTTTGTAAAGTTTTCTTGTCTATATGTTTTCCTAAAGCTAGCTTGTATAGAGTGTGATGTTGATTTATTTCTTGTTCTATTTGTTTCCAATGCATTTGATATGCAGGATTCAACCAATTCAGGATTGTTCTTATCTGAGAAGCTAAAACATATTGCTCACAGTTTAGGAGAGCAACCCCATCTCCAACTCTCTTGGGAGCTGTAGCATTGTGTAGCGAAGTCTAGGGGGTTTACCCCTCCAGATAAACCGACATGTTATTTTATTCCATGTGTGATAATAATGTCTGTCTGGAGCTATAGGGAGGGTCTGAATTAGGAATAATATACAAGGAAGGATATTTTGTTTTATGATATCTATTCTGCTTGTAAAGCTTAGTGGCAGCATTGTTCATCTGGACAGATCCTCCATAAGTTGCTTGGTAAGGGGTTCATAATTAAAGAGATCTACCATTTCTAATTTTTTAGCTAACTTGATCCCTAGATATCTTACCATAAATTTTGACCATTTGAAGGGGTGCTTAGCTTTGAGTTGGTTCGAAGGGGCAACATTAGAAGCAAGCACCTCTGTTTTCTGGTCATTGATTTTATAAACTGCAACTGACCCAAATTGTTTAATCTGATCCCAGACTGCCAGTATAGTTTATTCGGGGTTTACTATGGTGAGCGGAATATCATCTGCAAAAAGCAATATCCTGTTCTGCCTTTCTCCTATTTGTATTCCTTGAATTTATGGGTGCGCCCTTATTGCTATTGCTAGTGGCTCCAGATATAGAGCAAATAGCAGTGGGGAAATTGAGCATCCCTGTCGGGTGCCCCGGGACAATCTAATTGGATTTGACAGAGAACCATTTGCCCTTACATATGCCATAGGTTCCTTGTAAATCTTTTTAGTTTGGGTTATAAGACTGGGGGGATACCAAACCTCAACAGGGCCACCCAGAGAAATTTCCAGGTGACCCTGTCAAAGGTCTTCTCCGTGTCCAGCTCCAGAAGGACCAATGGGATCGCTCTCTAGTTTGCGAGTATTCCATTAGCATGTATATCCTCCTGACAGCATCCTGGGCTTGTCTTGATTTTAACAAAGCCTACCTGATCTGGGTTAATTAATTCTGGGAATAAATCTTCCAATTTGTGGGCCAAAATTGACATGAACAGTTTATAATCCAGGTTTAACATCAGTATGGGTCTATATGAAGTTGGGTGTTTGATATCTTTCTGTGGCTTAGGTATCACTGCTATTGTGCTGTACCGCCAAGATAGTGGGTGAATTTCTCCTTCTTGGATTGCCAGATAGGCCTTATGTGGGGTGGGGATGAGCAAATGTTTAAATTGTTTGTAGGACTCCACTGGGTATCCGTCTGGCCCCCCGATGTCATCTGATTTTTAGATTTAGTTAGAGTTTGTTTTATTTCTTCTGTAGATATAGGGGCTGTTAATGTATTTGCTTTAGCTGTACATAACTTGGGTATATCTAATTTTTCTAAATGCTCTTGTATTAAGTCGATATTTAGAGGTGTTTGTTCAGTATAATGATTGATACAATTTTGCTAATATTTCTCTTATATGTCTGGGAATATTATGGGTTTTGCCAGTATTAAGGTCAATTAAGTTGGTTATACATGTTTTGGCTTTTCTCTCCCTGAGTTTCCTTGCCAAATTTTTGGCATCCCTGGGCCCCCATCATGACTTTCTAACTTTAAGTACAGCAGCTGCTGCTCTATTTTGTGGTCCATTCATTTTTGTATTTGTTGCTTAATACTTTTAATTTGAGTTCTTATTGTTTCCTCTGTCTGATTCCCTTGTGTCTGCAGTTACTTTAGCTCTAAATATAGTGCTGTCTATTTCTTTTCCCTTTCTTTTTTTGTCTTGTAGTGTATTTTATTATTTCTCCCCTGATTACAGTCTTCAAGGTGTCCCATAGTATTGGAGCTGATATCTCTGGTTGGGAAGTATCTGCTAGTATTCTGAGAATTGTTTCTTCCATTAATTTTTTAAAATTGGGGTCTCTGAGATGCATTAGGTTTAATCTCCAGTGATTATTCTCCCCCCCCAGGTCAAACTTTGACAATATCGGGGCATGATCCGAATGTACTGTGACCCCATGCCAGATGTCTATCAATATTGATTGGGTTTCCATATTTATTAAGATATAGTATATCCGTGCTGCAGTATTGGAGTGGGCAGACCTATGTGTGTATTCTCTTCTGGTGGGAAAACAATTCCTCCACCCATCAACCAGTCCCAAAGAATTCATATTCTGTAGTATACATTTTTGCAAGGGGTTATTTTGATGAGGCTGAGGCTTAGCTGCATCTAAATGGGGTTGTAATGTGAAGTTAAGATCTCCTCCTAAAATGAGATGGCCCTGCATTTTCATTGCCAATTTGGAAAAGAAAGTAAGGGCCACATTCTTGTGTGATCTCGGTGGGCTATAAAGTGAGACCAGCATTAATTTACACTAATAGATCTGCACCATGGCCACTAAATACCTTCCCTTATCATCTACCTCTTGATCTATAATCTGTAATGGTAAATTTCTAGAGGCCAGTATTGCCACTCCCCTTTTCCTGCCTGAAACGTGTGTTGAATATGCTATTAACTTATATTTAGTATTTTGAAGCTTTCGGTGTTCTATGCAAGACAAGTGTTTTTCCTGCAAAAGCACTGTCTGGATTTTGTATTTTTAGATATTGTTGGAGGTGAGCCCACTTCACTGGACTGTGTATCCAATTTATATTAAGGGATAATACTAATTGTGATCTAGTCATTTTCATAAGTTAGGAAAACTTTCTTATATTCCAATTTCAGACAGCTCCGTCTCCATGAGTCTTTATATGGATCGTTTACCTTTCCTAGCAATGTGTTGTAGAAAAAACAAACTCAAACATACAGAAATATCTGTAACTACATAATAACTACATAACAACACATTGTTCTTAAAGTGAAGTAAAATGACCTTTTGCCAACAGGGCCTCTGGTCATATATTGCAATATTCTTAATGTTATTTCTTAATACGATAACATGTTCCATCAAATCTGAATGTTTTTCACTGTCAAGCTGATTATTCAAAGTCCATTTAAATAACTTCCTAGGTTTGGAGAGATCTGAGTACTCTCCAAATCTGGGGTAACTGTTTATTCCCTTGGAAGTAAAGTCCCGGCTATTTCAGGGCCCTCCTAAGCCTCACCTCCAAGTGGCAATGGCTATCTTGAAAACACGCTCTTTCTGGAGCAGCACCAAAGTAAGCAAGATTAGTACATTTACAATAGGTTGTGTCCCCATGTGCATTCAGAGGCACCTTCAGGGATTTTAGATAATTCCAAATTTGTATATTGGGAATAAGAGCAGACTCCTTTAAGATCTCTGTTCTAGGTGCTTGTTCACGCTCGTTTCCTGCACGCATGCATCTGCAAGAAGCTATCCCCTGCTATTGATTTTCATAGCTATATTAAATTTATGTTTACTTAGTTATGTTGGCAAGGGATTAGTTTATATTACCTCCCATTTGTTATTTTTTATTTGCCATATACCCTCTTATTACTGTACCTACCAACTTTGTCAATAGTAAAGCATCATAGTCTCTCTGGTGATTACATGCTTATATACCATGTAGAAATGCTCCATTTATACTATTATTCTGTTCAGTTTAAGTTCTTTAGATTGTGGAGCCTTCACCTTGCTGGATAACATGCAAATCCTGATAGTCTGTTTAAGGTCCATGCTCTTGTATGTTGGGGCCTTCTAATCTTTGCACTGCTAATTTTGGCACATATATGTACAGTACCTGTTTATAGATTGTGCCCTTCATGTTAGAGTATCCCTACTGAATTTCTGCAGTAGCTCTTTTGTGTCTTGGAGTGTTTTAAGTCCCTGTCTTTTCCATGTCTGCAGCTCTCTCTTTTTTTCTCATATTTCAGTGCGGGTGTTCTGCTGGTCTTCCTCAGTTGTCTATCTAGTTGTTTTTAAAATAGTGATTCCTCTGGTTGTTAATGCTTGCATGGCTTCTTCTGGCTTCCGCTGGTCTTCCTCAGGTGTCTGTCTGGTTGTTTTTAAAACGGTGATTCCTCTGGTTGTTAATGCTTGCATGGTTTCTTCTTGGCGCAATTTTTAAAGGTTTAGCTATGCTGGTAGTTTTTTTACTTATTTAAATTCTGGACTTTGATACATTTACTACTACCCTGGGATGTTGCTTTAATTGCCTGTATGTACATGTGAGCTACCGCATACGGTCCGAGTGCCATTTCTGAAGAGTGCCTTAATTTTAGTAATTAGAGCAGCCTGGAGCCGAATTTCTCAGTTTGTCCCCATAGTGTGTATATAACCTAACGTACAGTGGGTGGCCTTAATAGTAGGGTAAGGAGCCTTGAAACATAGGGTACGTAAGTGAATTGTTGCTGCTAATTATTCCTGGCATACTCAGGGTTTCGCTTTACACAGGATAAACTGGGTCCACTGAGTTTAAATTAGAAAATCTTGGGCTAGTACTTCATAGGCTGCAACTGACAAAGAATTTTGTAATTTTCTCTGACTCCTCCCCCCACATATCTCTAGATTGTATATAATTCCATTCCTGTGTTCTCTTCTCTGGTAGGTCGTGAGGGCCTCGGACTCCGTCCTCTCCTACAGCAAGCCGGACAAATTTTTTCCTCTGCATCTCCAGTTGAGAGGGCCTTGGAGTCCACCCCCCACTGCAAGCTGGTCAGACCGAATTTGCTCTACTTCTCCAGGTACACCTGCAAAGCAGCATTTCTCCCTGGCGGAAATCCCTGATGGCAGCACAACTCCATTTGTCCATGTACGCTTGCAGTCAGCTTGAGATCTGACTCAGAGCACAGTAGTGCCCCACCAGCGCTGTGCGCCGGCTGCCCCACCACCCCCGCCAACACCCTAGGTGAACTCAGTCTTATATAGGGCAGGGTCACATCACATGAGCATCGACATGATGCTGAATTATCCTAACAGTCTTGTTTCCCATAAGCAGCTTATCAGCACTCGCCACAAGAGGCCACCTCTGATCTCCTCTACTGGCTCCTGTTTCTAAACCCATTGCCTTCCCTTGACTCATATTTTTCCCAGGGTGCTCACTGGATTACAATCTACTTCCCCTAGCCCAGCATCTTGGCCCAAACTTATCACCAGGCTAAGTCACCCTCCACGAGCCCCCAGAGTGACAGCTGATCTTATTGCCAGCTGCACTATCCTCACATTCTCTGTGAGCTCCACAGCGTGGTATTCCCTGTAGCTGGGTTCCCTATCTATACCCACTGCCTTATGGCTAGTCTGTCTCATTGCCCCACACTTCTGCATGTCTGGGTTATAGCACCCCCTCTTATATCCCAAGCATTTAAGACATACCTAGAGTGCTAGGAAGTGACTCCCCTGGCTGCTGTAACCCCACCCCCAGGGTGTTTCCTCACTCGGCGACTTGATGATACCTACAGCACTCACGCCTGGAGCCATGGCCCCCCCGACCTAGCTCAGGTCTTGGCAAATAATGTAAGGCCCCAAGCCTCCTTGATCCTGCTTAATTCTCCCCCTGTCTGGGAAACAGCAAAAGGACTAAAAATTGTGCAACTCAATGTGCACAGTATCCTTCACAACCTAGCTGAACTTACGGCCTGGGTGGCCCATTACAATCTTGACATTATGGGGATCTCAGAGACTTGGCTGAAGCCTCACATCCCTGACTCCCTGTGTGCTCTCCCAGGTAACAGCCTTACCAGGCAAGACTGGGTAGGAAGCAAGTAGGGGGTGGTGTGCTGCTCTACTATAAGGTTAACCTCAATGTATCCATTATTGCCCCCGGACCCCCGCATCCCCCACCATTGAGTTACTACATGCCCTTCTCCTACTTGGGAATACTAAAAAGGTACACCTAGTATGTGCATATAACCCTCCCAAGGGAGGCGCACTTGGGCTCTCCACTATCTTGACTGACTGAGAGGAAGGGTTGGTGCGAACAAGATACTTGTTTTGGGTGATTTCAACCTCAATTGGCTGGGGCCCAATACCAAACAATATAAATCTTTGCTCTCAGGCCTTGCTCTCAGCCAGATCATAACGGTACCCACAAGGGTTACCTCCCAGGGGGACAAAGGTTCCCTCATTGACTGGGTACTGAGCAACAGACCTGACTGAATTGTCTCCTCAGTGACCCTCCCGGATGTCATCTCCAATCACTCCTCAACCCTACTGCATTTGGGGCACCTCCTCACCCAAAATCCCCTGCAAAGTGGTCCAGATGAGGGACTACTCAAAATTTATACTTAATGACTATCTTATGGACCTACAACACACTGACTGGTCTGGCGTCACTGCCATCAAGGACCCCGTAGCAGCCCTCGACCTGTTCCTTGCACTTTTTGACCCTCTGCAAAACAAACATGCCCCACTCACAAAAAGGTGGGTAAGGGGTACCATCACTAGGTGGCTCCATGGAGGCTTAATTCTCCCTTATGAAATGGAGAGACAAATGCTGGGAGAAATACAAGATCTCCAGTAACATTAATGACCTTCTTGAATATTGACAGCTTAGAAACTCCTGTAAAAGGGCCATCCGTGCTGCCAAGAGTGAATACTGCCAATCTGTCCTACTAGCCACAGCCAAAAATCCTCTGAGTTTCAGGCATACCATTAAAAATTTGGTCGGTGGGTCAGCCAGGGACCTGGTTGCTGACATGCACATAGGTGGAGTCAACTGCAACAACATATATAGAAACATACATAGATTTTGACGGCAGATAAGTACCACTTGGCCAACCCAGTCTGCCCATTTCCCTACCTAATGGATAAGCTGCAGATCCTAGTTAACCAGTAGCCTACTTCTTCCTACCCCCACCCCCTAGAATTGCCTTATGACTGTCCCATGCATGTTTGAATTCCACCACTGTTTTTGACTCCACAACCTCCTCTGGAAGGCCGTTCCATGCATCCACAACCCTCTCTGTGAAAAAATACTTCTTTAAATTACCTCTGAGCTGCCTCCTAACTATTCCAAGGCTTTTAATTCCATGTTCTCTGTCCTCCTCACTCCCTGTCCCACCAAGCCTCCCACTCCAAAGCCTCTGAGGGGGCCCACCAACTGACCGCCTTTCTACCTTAGATGGGTCTCTGTTATGGAGACCCAGAAACTCCTTGCGTGCCTCTCCCCCCACACTGGGGCAGGACATGACAGCCTTGAACCTAAACTGCTAAACCTAGGGGTGCCCCTCCTTGCCTGGCCTATCTCTCATACCTTCAATTCTTCCCTTATCTCAGGGATTATCCCTGATATATGGAGAGTGGCAAAGGTTGTCCCTGTCTTCAAGCACGGTGACCCCAAGGATATCAAGAACTATCGTTCCATTGCCATTATCTCTGCTATCTGTAAGCTCGTGGAAAAGGTTGCTGCCTCACAATTCTCCCACTACCTGCAGAGTTATGCTCTTCTATCCTGCGAGCAACATGGCTTCAGAAAAGGGCACAGTACATCCACCGCACTTGCAGTAGTTACCTCTGAGATTAGGACTGTGATAGATCAAGGTAAACTAACTGGTGTTATCTTCATGGATCTCTCGAAGGCCTTTGACTGGGTTGACCATTCCCTCCTTGGTGCCACTCTACAAGCACAGAGATTCTCCCCCCCTGCCCTTTCCTGGTTCGACAACTACCTTAAGTGCAGGCAGCAATACACCTACTTCAGTCGGGATCTCTCTAACCTTGCCTCAACTAACTGCGGGGTCCCCCAGGGTTCTGTCCTGGGACCCATCCTGTTTTCTGTATTCATTATTGAGCTGTCCTCAGTCCCAACCCATGGGCACACCGCCCTCTACATGGATGACCTCGTCGTCCTGACCAGCTCCCAGGACATTTCAGTCATCAACTGCAGGCTTAACTCCAACTTTGAGCTTATCCACAACTGGCTTGAGGGCTATAAGCTGACCATCAACCTGGATAAGACTCAGGTTATGCTCTTTGGCTCGGTGGCCAAAACCAACTCCTGCCCAGTCCTCCTTACCGTCCGTGATACCAATGGCACCCTCCTGTAGGCCATGGATTCCGTCAAGTATCAGGGCATAAACGTTGACCCGCAACTGGTCTTCTCCATGCATCTTCAGAATGTATGCAAGGCCACAAATGTCAAGCTTGGACTTGCCTACAGAGCAAAAAGTTGTCTCACCCCGGCTGCCAGACTTGCCTTGGCTAGGGGGATACTCCTTCCCACGCTCTGTTAAGGACTCATATCCTTTGCCCCACTACCATAATCCTGCCTCATGAAATGGGACACCGCTTTCAATAACATATGCTGCTTTGCTCTCTCCGCCCCTCGACTCACACATCGCTGTGAGCTCTATTTGCACCTGGGGTAGCTTCCCCCAGTAAGCACTGCACCTTCGCCCTCGGTAACTTCATTGATAACATAGTCAGAACTGCCTCCCCCTCTGCGCTAGCCCTTCCCCTCAAACATGTAACCCTGGCCTACCACCTTAGATCCAGTGCAACCATGGATCACCTGATTCCAAAAACCCGCACCCGTACTGGGGACTGAGCCTTCTCTGTCCAGGTGCCTAGACTTTAGAGCTCCCCCCATCACTATCTGTTCCTCTCCCTCTCATGCATGCTTTAAAGCATCCCTCTAGTGCTTCCTTAAAGTGGCCTTAGCCTGTCTTTGTGCTGCATAATCCCCCGCTATGTCCCTCTCTGGCCCCCTTCCCCCCCCGGTCGACTGGCTCGGGGTTGATGCCCTTGAGTGCTGCTGCTATATATTGCTTTAAATCTCGTTGGTACTTACACTTAGCACTCTCTCATACTTCCTGCTTCATGTCTAGAGGGGGGTCCCTGTCATTTCTGTACCCATTACCCGGGGCTCCCCTGACTGACAGAGGTTTGTCATCCTTGTTTTACTACCAATATCCTACCGTTTTGCTTATGTTTTCTACCTATCAACCCCTGGTATATATCTCATTGCTATTCTTCTGACATTGCTGTTGTTACCTGTTGTCCTAAATGCCTTAATATGTATCTTATTGCTATTTAATCTGACTTATTGCTTTGCCTGATGTCCTATATGCTGTAAGCACCCATTGGCATATCCCAGTTGCTCTTGTATGTTTTTCTTGACCTTTTCTGATGCATTGTCTGTATCCTGTAATCCTCCCGGGTCGCACCTGACCTTGGCTGTCTAGTGTGCTTACCTGGTAAACAAAAGCAAATAAACCTGGTACCCTTTATTCCAAAGTCTACTGCCTAACCACTAAGCCAACGAACCAGGCCAACATCTTCCTCTACTTTCAAACTCTTAACCCTTCCTCCCTCCTTCTCTGAATTAAAAAACTTTCTACACTCTGTCCCTAAGCTGTACCCAGTACCCTAGCCATCAGAGTCAACAGCTTTACCTCTTAATGATGAGTGGAGAAATTCTGGCCACCGCAAGTCAGGAGAGTGACATGGGGGTTATCATATCCGATGACCTGAAGGTGACCAAACAGTGTGAAAAGGCAGTGGGGAGAGCAAACAGAATGTTGGGGTGCATGGGGAGGGGCATAACAAGCAGGAAGAAAGAGGTGGTGATGCCACTGTACAGATCACTGGTGAGGCTGTAGCTGGAGTACTGTGTCCAGTTCTGGAGACCACATCTAAGGAAAGACATTGACAAAATAGAGGCAGTCCAGAGAAGGGCAATGAAGATAGTACATGGACTGCACCAGAAGCCCTACTAGGAAAGACTTAAGGACCTTAATATCTATTCACTGGAGGAAGGAAGGGAGTGGGAAAATATGGTAGAGACTTTCTAGTATCTTAGGGGAATAAACAGGGTACAGGTGGAAGGCATGTTTCAGAGAAAACTCTGCACAAGAACAAGGGGGCATGATATGAGGTTAAAGGGTGGAAGGCTTGGGGTAATGTTAGGAAGTACTTTTTCACTGAAAGTGTGGTGGAGCCATGGAACAGCCTTCCAGCAGAAGTGGTGGGGGCAAAAACAATATGGGGTTCAAGAGGGTATGGGATAGACATAAGGGTACTCTGGAGATGTGCAGAGCAGGAGAGCTGCAGATCAAATAGGATCTGGTGCTGCAGCAGTGAGTAGGGAAATGGGCAGACTAGGTGGACTGTATGGTCCTTATCTGCTGATAGATTCTATGTTTCTGTGTTCCTATCTGTTTTTTTTGCAGTCCCATAGTTCTTCTCCATTCATTTGGTCTAGTGTTGAAATTTGGTTTAAACATGACAGAATTATATCTGCCCTCAATTCTAAGTTCCCCAAATATCATATCCTGAATATCATGAATAGTATTCTTCTGAATATTCAGGAACCCTTTATGAATAGTAACCACTATTTAGTGGTGTAATATTAAAAAAAAATGGCACTGGATCACACGAGCGCCTGTATGGGCAGTGCTGTCAAAAACAGCTCTGTCCAAACAGCGCTCACAAGAAAAGTGGCTGGAGACAATGCTGCCAACAAAATCAGCATCACTGATAGCAATTGCAAGTGCAGTTTGCAATCGCTACCACTGGAAAACGTTGTTTTTGTGAGGGAATCCTCCCTCCACACCCCCCAACTTGGGGGTGGGGGCTCTGCCACCCCCCCCCCATAATTAAAATAATCTACTCCGAATCAGAGTTGAATTATGGGGGCAAAAGTAAAATTGTGGAGACCAGGATTAGAACCATGGTCTTCATCACCCTGCTGATTGAGCTGCTTCTGCATTATCACTCCATGCCACAGGAGTAGCTTGGGTAACTGTTTCCATTTCCCGGCTCTTGACCTACGTACTAGTACCCTGGACAGTGACCAATGCAGGGTAGTAGTAACATGGAGAATGACCAGGGTAGTGCTTACTACATAGTGCTGTAATTCCCCTGTTGCTGTCCATGGTAACGTGGTATAGACCATACTGTGTTAGTGTCCACTATTCATGTAGCTCTATTTTAACCCGGGAGGGGAAAATACTATATGGCAAGATTTTGAAATCTTGCAGATATTTACTGGTCAATCAGATGTCATTTCTGGAGCTTACTGAAGGCACATCATGGGATTTTCTCACTCTAAAAAGGTAAAGAAAAGGAGACTGATGTATCTGAGCTGAGCTATGCATTTTCTAAGACTCAAATCTTACCTTGAGGATTGAAGGAAGATTTTTTGCTCCACAGTTTTTTTGGTCAAAGTTTTGTCAGACTGCTGTCAGTAAATCAAGCCTGGTTTACTGACTATGTGTTTCCCTTTGTTCTCTATTCCTGAGCAAAGGCTTCTGGGACCAAGGAGGGCAATCTATTAACTCCTCTCCCCTTCTGCTCACTGTGTGAAAAAAACTCCAGTTTGTGTTTGCTTCTTTTGGTGAAGCAAGTTTTTTTGTTGTTGTTGTGTCTGTGTTTTTTTCTGTCATCTGGTTCTGGCTTGGTTCTGCATATGACTGCTATGGAGGGAGGGTAGTCTGCTGACTCCCCACTCCCACAGCTTATCTTGGGCACGAGTTGCCTGACCGTGCATGCTTTTTTTGTGAAGTGGTCCCTGAGTGTGAGTGGCTGTGTGCATGTAGTTTTCAAAACTGCACAATTCTCAGTTGGTAAAGATTGATCCCTGAGTTTTGTCCTGTGTGTCATACAGTTCCATGCTGTGTTACAGGTAAGACAAAGAAGGACTACCTGCTGACTCCCCCTCCCACAGCATGCTGCACTAAAGTTAACTGCATGTGCATTTATTTTGAGACTGACCCCTGTGTATGCACAACTGTGTGCATGCAGTTTCTGAAATGGCTACAGGTCTCAGTAGATTTGATTTGACTCCATGAAGTTTCGCATTGTGTGTCATCTGGCTCTGGGCTCAGTTCCATGTGTGACCAACGAGGGTTGTTAGCTGATTCACCCCTATAGTGGCAGTCCATTTGCTGCTGCTGCTAATATCAGTTGGTGGGGTTTTGGCTTGGGTGTTATGTTTTACGTAAGCTGCACAGCACAGTGTTACAGCAGCACACACACACACACACACACACACACACACACACACACACACATATGATAAACATCTACACTACTGCCCCAAACAGTGTTGAGAGAGGGTAATTGATGCACTGGGTGTTATTTGTCCGACATCTTGTCATTCCCTAGCAAGCCTTGTTCTTCTTCAAGTAGTGGTGTGAGTGGGGAAAGTAGTACTACTCTTTGCACAAGTTGCATCAGTACCAGCACTACCTTTGCAGACCCATCCTTTGTTATGAGTAGTAGGTGTGCTGTAGGGTATGGGCTCCCACTGTTCAGGAAACAGCTGCCACCTCCAGTAATGTTCTTACAACCACCACTGTTACTGCTACATCCGCAGTCACTGTGATCACCACCACTAATGCCATGATGGTAACCGCCATCAACTCCACAACTGTGTCCAAGGTAATCATTCCCATGACTGTTTCCTTAGTCTCAGCTGTAGCCACTGCAGATACCAGCACTACCAGAAATGCAGAATGTGTATTCGTCACTACTGAAATTACTGCACTCATAGTGACAATGTCCATTCTGAGTATGACCATGCAGGACATAACTACTGCTCCTGTAACTGTGACCAGTACCACATCAATTTTTATGCAGTTTGAGAAAATACAAAAGAGCACTGCAGTAAGATTTGGTAAAGGGCAAGATGAAGAGAGTGCTGATTATCACTGTTGACATCTGGGGACAAGTTGTGCTAGAGTCCGTTGTGATAAAGTGTAGTTTGGTTGTATTTCAGTCTTGTCAATAATGATGGAAGCAAGGCTGTGTGTTAATTGTGCCAGTACACAATAAACCATAACAAATACCTGTCACACCTGACCACTGCTTCAGTGATGAGTACTCTAAGGAAGAAAACTCCAAATCTCAAGACATCATTGGCATAAAATGTAATCCCCATCCCCAGTACTGAGTCAGACACCATCTCATCTTCCTCCTGTACACCAGTGATACTCAGTCCTGCCAAATCAACATCTCCCAGTGTGCCTTCCACTAGTAGTGGTTCATCTATGAAAGTGCAGTCCTCAGTCCCCACCAGTGGCACTGTTAAGCATTAAATATTGGCACCACTGATCAACAATGGCATCAACCCCTAGCGTGCAGGCTTTCCGTGCAAGTAACGAATACCGTGACAATCATGCAGCAGCAGAGTGCATCGTACAGTTGATCAGAGAGATGATAGCAGTGGATCTGCAGCCATATTCCATGACGGAAGATGTCGGTTTCCATTGGTTGCTGCAGCAGTTTCACTTGTAGTACCAGGTATCTTCACAGACCCCATTTTCTGGCACTGTTGTGCCCAGAATAAATGAAAGTGTACAAAAGGCTGTTGGCAGTGCATTTGTGCAGGCTGTTAGTGAGGTGCTTCATTGTATGTTGAACATGTCCATGAAAGTGCACTGGTGTGCATCAAATCCAGTTTCTAGGGGTGGTCTTACCGAAAGAGCAGGTGACTCTGGATCTCCCCATGGTTAGCATTCCTCCCCCACTCACTGCAGGTCTCCATTGAAGGCCAAAAATTAAAATATTCTCTATCAGAAGTGGTAGCAAATCCAGGCCCAAATAATTTTTTAGTGTAAAGTAAAGCAGTGGACAGGATATGTTTACTATCCGTGTGTATGTCACCTTGTGCATCTTTAACACTTGACATAGATCTTTTGCCAGTTCTATTCTTACAAGCTTCATAGGAGCATATAAAAAATTGCTTACCATGGGTCCCACACTGCTGTTATTTGAACAGAGCTCAGGATCTTTGTAAATGGAATTGAGACATTTCATGCTTCAGATTAGAGTTTTCAGACTTAAAATCCTGGCCACTTTTCACAGTAAGAGATTGTAATTTTTGCAACTGAGTCTTGTTGGCGAGATATCTGAAATAACCAGTGTTCCAATGTCTCTGACTCCATTTCTGAGAAAAAAAGTTATCTTTATTTTGGTATCCACACACCAAAGTGGAGGAGAATCATAGCAAATGAGGACAGCTTTTTTTAGCCAAAATTACTGTAAATCTAATTCAGTACAAATATTATCTCCTAAAAGAACAGTGTTAAGTTTCCACAGACCAGACCCATAGGGTAAAGTAGGGGTAATTCCAGAAGTGATTTGAACTTGTCTGTGGTCTGAAAATTCAAGTGGGCAAGTGGTTGCCATCAAAAGCAAGAGAGAAGGGGAGAAGTATTTATTTATTTATGAATTTGTTGACCTGGTAGGCCCACTGGGACTAGAAGTCCACTTTTCAGGGGCGACCGGGTGGAGGGGGGATGCAGATGGTAAGCAACTGAAATTGAATCAGATTAAGCAGTTGGTGGTATTTTCAGAAGTGTGAGTATAATAAATCAATGAGGGTAGCAAACTGACCTGTAAATAGTAGGGACTCTGGAATTCATAACTTTAAAAAATGCATTTTATAACCTGACTGCATGAACAATGGAGGATAAAAAGGACATATCGCAAAACTACTTTTTAGTTTTTGTCTGCGCTGCCTGGTCCAAATGGCTAAGGCCACAATTAAAATCACCCCCAGAATCACAGGTGGTATTATAAAAGAAAGGGCAGAGAAAGCTTGAATAAATCAATCCTGGCAGCTTTGGACTGAGGAATGTGGATGTTTATAAGTTTGTAAACATGACCAGAGATCATAATGTCTCATAGCAAGCAACCCAGGCAAAGGTCTGTAAGCTTAATGACCTTAACATCAGAAACATAGAAACATAGACTTTGACGGCAGATAAGGACCACTTGGCCCACCTAGTCTGCCAATTTCCCTACCTAGAGGATAAGCTGCAGATCCTATTTAACCAACAGCGTATTTCTTCCTACCCCCCACAAAAATTGCCTTATGTCTGTCCCATGCATTCTTGAATTCTCCCACAGTTTTAGACCCCACAGCCTCCTCAGGAAGGCTGTTCCATGCATTCACCACCCTCTCTGTGAAAAAATACTTCCTCACATTGTCCCTGAGCCGTCCTCCCTCTATCTTCAAATTGTGTCCCTTTGTTCTTGCACATCTCTTTTTCTGAAAGATGCTACCCTTTTGGACTTTGTTGATTCCACTGAAGTACTTAAACATTTCTATCATGTCCCCTCTCCCTCCTTTCCTCAAGGGTATACATATTAAGCTCCTTTAGCCTCTCCTCGTATGGCTTCTCTTGCAGACCCTGCACCATTTTAGTTGCCCTCCTCTGAACTGCCTCCACCCTGTCTATGTCCTTGCGGAGATGGGGTCTCCAGAACTGGATGCAGTACTCCAGATGGGGTCTCACCAACAGTCTGTACAGGGGGATAACAACTTCCTGTTTTCTGCTGGTGATGCCTCTCCCTATACATCTCAGTATCCCCCCAGGCCTCCCTACCACCTTCTCACATTGTTGTGGCACAGAAAGCTGCTACCACTCAACCAGTGTCTGTGCCCAGGGACCAGAAAGATGGTCACTTAAACCAGGCCCTTTTTGCACAAGACAGTTCCAACAGGGTATGCAGTTTAGTATCCTGCAAAAAAGTCACATCACAATTTAATATGTGAAAAAAAAAGGCACTCTATTTTCTCAGAATGTTCATAGGGCAGTTTACATTAGCTGTTGAAAATTAAAAGTTATGATGAGACATCAGAGCCCAAAGGAGGAGGGAAAAGCAGATTTACAGAGTCCCACATAATGAGTTATTTTTCCTTTCCTGAACCTTCCCCTCTTGCATCTGCTCTTCCTTTTTTTCTCACAAGATATAAAGTACCAGCCAGCCCGGTGGCACTGAAGGTTGAGGTGCTGGACGCCACACCTCACACTACGCTGGTGACCCGAGTTCGGGAGCGACCTCAAGCGCTGGGGGTTGGCAGGGGATGGGTGAGGATTGAGTACCCACTGGACTGCTCTCCTCCTTGGGGGAGAGGATCAGGGAGTCCAGGCATGCTGGTGGAGACAAGGGGAACTGCAGCACGCAGTGCAGCACACAAGTAGCATGGCCTGATGCAAGGCAGGGTTGCCATGCGCCGTTGTGTCAGGAGCGTGCCCAAGCGAGGGGGGAGGGGAGCACTAGAACAAAGGAAACACTCGGTCAGCAGGAGTAGGCAATGGCACCTACCACCATGCCTGCAGCCGGGTCCAGTCTTCCTTTCCTCCCAGGTTCCTCCACCTGGGTCCTCGCCCACACACTGGAGACTATCTGGAAGAGTGCCCAAAGGAGGGGTGGCCACACCCCAGAAGGGTTAAGCTAGGGGTGCCGAGGAGGAGGAGGAGAGAGAGAAGGCTCAGGTAAGGAGGACTTCAGGCTGGGCAGGAACAGGCAGGATACCTGAGAGAGGCCCCTGCTGACCGCGACCGGAGGGAAACATTAGTGGAAAAAAAAAAGATATAAAGTATCAGTAGCTGGGTCTTCTGCACCAGAAGAGGGGTCAGGTTGGGAAAGGATACCGAGGAGACATCTGAGTCATCCTCCATTTCTATGTATTGTTGAGCAAGAATGCAGAGCATCATGTCTATTTGAATTAGTGACAAGGTCAGATTTCAAGCCTTTAAGGTGATTCCAGACCTTCCTTCACCTGTTAACCATGTTGAGTTTATTTGTATCTGGTGTAGAGAATGGGGGCATTATATCCATCCTGGTGTCCTTAGGGTTTGGTTCCAAAGGCAGAGAGTCCTCTCCTACAGATTCATCCAGGGGAAAATCTATGGAAGTGGTACTGAGGGGTCAATCAAGCTAGATCTCAAGGGTGGGGGAAGGCGGTGTTCTCAGGTACAGGAACAGACTCAGGCAAAAGGGGGTGATCTGCAGTTGTGGAGCCAATGGGTTACCAGGCCTAGGTGGGTCACTATGAGCAGCAGGTCTTCTGGCACCTGCTCTGGTTGTGTCATGATTACTGTGGGCTATAGACACATGGGCATTTTGCTCCATGTGATCTTCTTGGCCAGGCTGATTAGCTACTGTCCAGGGAGAGCTGCAGTACGAGTGGCCTGGTTCATCACGTAAATTGCCCTACATCCTATTAACATAATGAAGACCAGAATGCCCCAACTCATCTCACATGCTCCATTTCACTGGTATCTGGTTAGAATTGCTTGGCCTGAACTGCACAGTATAACCCGTGCAGGGCTGCATGAGGAAGGAATAGCCACAAGGGTAGAATAGCATCCAGCAACTACCGCTACCCCGTCACTGTTCAGACTGATCAGAGAAGGTAGAGAAGAAAGCAAGAAGTGCGGTTGCTGGCCAAGCTGCACCCTGGGGTGAAGCAGGTTAAGGCAGCAGTTGGTCAGCACAGACTGGGAGATGAAGGTTCTAATCCTGGTCTCCCCGTGGGTATTTTAATTTTTGTTTGGGAGTTGAATTTTGCCAAAGGGCCATGGAAAAAGTATTCCATGGCCTCACAAATTTAACCCTTTTCCAGTGATCCGCTCCCCCTTGGAGTAGGAATCCTTTCATATGGGGGGTGTGGCGGGCAGAGCCCTCTGCATCGGGGGATGTTGGGGCAGAGACCCTCGCATGAAAATAGTTTTGCATATAGTTATTTTACAATGGTAGTGGATGTCGCTGGAGTGTCCGACTGCTACCATTGGTGCTGTATCTCCTGGTGGCATTGATTACTGCCGCTGCATTGGACAGCGCTGTTTATGCTGAGCTGTTATTGACAGTGCTATTTGAAGCTAGTGCCCATTTCACTTGGGTGCATGAACCACTTAAGTGGTCATGAAAGCTGCACCGGTAACAAGCCTTTGGCTGGCCTCATAGAACACCCCTTCTTGTTTCCGACTCATGAAAAAACTGTTATGGAGGTGCTGGAGACCAGCATCTGTTTGTTTCAAATTTACTTGAAACCTCCAGCCCGTGTTCATATACCCTTGGAATCAACAGTTGTCTCAGGATCCCCCAAAACTGTGCACTTCTGCTTCCACCAAAACAGGATGTCAGAGATAGACACCCCTCATTGTGGAAGAGGATAGTAACTGTCTTGTGTGAAGGCTTGACAAGGGGGTATAGCCTGGAAGGGTATCTAGAGGGTGTGTGTGTTTGAGCTTATTGTACTGCTGTGAAAAGAGTTCAAGTATCCCAGATCTTTTAAAATGGATGCTGAATGTCCAGTCACAACTCACATGAATTAGTGCATAAATATCATTGACAACAAAGTGCATTGACCCCTTAAGGCCTATCTTGTTTTCTCTGTACATTAATGACTTAGATGCTAACATATCTAAGTCCAATCTGCACTTTTTTGCAGATGATACTATGTTGTATACTTCTGGCTCATCGTTATCTGAAGTCAAGGGAGTGCTTCAAGCGGACTTCGCACAACTTGAGCATAATCTAATAAAGGCAAAGCTTCTGCTCAATGCTAAGAAGACTAAAGTGATGATATTCTCCCGCAGTGCTGTCACAGGCCCCCCCCCCAATACCCTTGCCCAAGACTTCATTGTCACCACGCTAAACGAGCCTCTGGAAGTTGTAACCAAATTTAAATATCTAGGTATCTGGATCGACAATAAATTATCTTTCAGTGACCATGTCGAAGATGTCTCTAGAAGGTTAAAAGCAAGGTTAGGTTTCTTCTACAGAAATAGGCCTCTTTTCCCCCTTGAAACTCGAAACAAGATTGTACAGGCCACTTTTCTCCCCCTACTCGACTATGGCGATGTAATCTATTCCTCCACCACTCTTGCAAATCTAAGTAAACTGGACATCCTTTATCACCCCATGCTACGGTTCATTACCAACTCCCTCACCTGCTCGCACCACTGTGACTTATATGCAGCTGTTGGTTGGACATCCCTTACTACTAGACGGCTGCTCCATGCTGGGCTATGGACTCTTAAACTGCTCCTGCAGAAATTGCCACGCTATCTCTCTTCCCTTATTAGTATCTCACATAGTGCATACTCGTTAAGAAAATCTGACTTTATTATGCTTGACATACCAAGGACGCAGACTTCCTTTGATAAACGTGTTATTGCATATGCCCTTCCCTCCATTTGGAACCAATTACAAACCGTACTGAAACTAACTAGCACAGTTTCAATAAACTTCTACAAATCACTAAGTTCAGCCAAAATAAAAGACACCTGTAACTGTCATTAAGTCTCTTCCTTCCCATGTGTGCCATATTTATCCACTGGTAGGTATAATTGATTTGTCATATTAACTGCTTTCCTTCCCTTCTACTCCTGGCTTTATCTATGCTTACGCCCACTGCTACTCTATCAAATCACTCCTCCTCCATATCAGTTGTAGACTGTTGTTTGTTCTAGCTGCCAAAATACTGCATATGTATTGCACACACCAGTCATCATGTTTCATTTATCAGTATGCAACCTGTAGTTGCTTCCCTGTCTCATATCAATGTTTACCACCTGCGGTCACCCTATGTGGTACCCTTGTATGTATATCCAGCCTGTATCATGTAACATGCATTTCATGTATATACTGTTATCACCTATCTGTGTTTGTACTTTAAGTGTTTATGTCACAGGACCTCCTTGTGAATGAGCTTGCTCAATGGAGTTTTCCTGCAATAAACTTGAACTTGAACTTGAACTTAAGTACAATAAATCACAAGCTAAAAAAATCTGTCTGGCACATCCTTCAGCCCACCATAGTATCTCAAGTGGACTGCATTGCATCTTTTTGCCAGCAAAACTGGGGCATGAAAGAAAGAAGCACACAATCTAAGTTTGTAATTTTTTACCTGGTTTGGAGGCATAGGACCTCAAGGGTGGCCCAGATACTCATCCCTGCTAGCAGAAGGTATTAGCTCCTGGGGAAGGGGGTCCATTGTGTAGTACAGGATCAGGATGGTTAGACACTGTTTTTTTAAATCTAGGCAGTTCAAGAGCAATTATGAAATCAGAAAGAGGTTTGGGGGGAGGGGGGCTGTGCAGGCTCAGGAGGCAATTTTGTTGGTAGCACCTTTTCCAGATTCTGGAGCACTGGATTCTTAATGAGTTCCAGACCTAAAGGCAAGTCTAAGTTTGCAGCAGCCAGAGACACAACCTCAACTGCCACAGTTTCAGTAGGTGACAATACAACAGGATCATCTAAGGAAACAGTGTTTGCCTGTTCATGAGTTTTACCTGGTGGATTCCCAGCTCTCGCAATTGGGTGACAAACCTGACACCCAAGGGTCACTTGGTCCTACATGTTCCCAGCCCACCACTAGCAAGGCATGGTCCATCAACTAGTCATCAGTGGTTGTAGTTATTTGTACTGTAATCCGGAGCTTCATCGAGGAGTTGATTTATGAATTGGACCTGGAGCCAACTATACTGCAGAGCGAGGCGGCATGGACAGCCAATGTCACCATTTTTACTTGTTCTGGAGGAAGCTGAGCACTGTCAGGGCTTCTGCTGGCTGATTCTGACAGCACCTGTCTCAGAACCTGTGGAGCTTCCTGCCATGTCCTCACCTCTGGCTGGGTGTTGTTGCAGAAAATCTGAACTGGTGTTTGGTGAGTTCAAACGATGCTTCTTCTGCAGCAGTCATTGCTAAAAGATACTGTTTCTTTTCACAGTTATTTTGCCACTTTCTCTTTTTCAGAAAGAGAAACGTTATCTAGGACTTGTACAGGGGGTGCCTCAGGTAACCTAGGTGCAGGAACACAGACAGCTGAACCAGAACTTGTTTGTGTGGTCTTTCCATCACTTGAGGCCTGTCCGTCTAATTTTGTCAGGAATGACAGAGGCTTCCTCTGTACTCTGGCTGGGGAGGAAAGCAAACTCCTCCATCCAGGTAGCCATGTCCATTTCCTCCACTCAAGGGTCCTCCATCATCTCACAGGAAGTGTGATATTCCCCCTTCAGAAGGGGCATTTTTATTAAAAGAAAATCAACAAATACAAAAACAAACTATATCCAATACTTCAATGCTGTTTTTGACAGAGGAGAACTTTGGTTTCAGAGCAGGAAAGCTGCTGTCTTTGACAGAGAAGAACTTTGGTTTCAGAGCAAGAAACAGCAGTCTAGAACTACAGATTGTTTACTGATAAATCACTTCTATCTCAGCAGAAGTCAGTGCCTATTTGGATTAAGAAAACAGATACTTTATTAGAAGAAGGGGGTCTCATTTAAGTAAAAAAAAAAAGAAGAACGTCACTGTGTGTTTCTCTGAGGAAGGGGACTGTATCAGCTTAATTTACTGAGTCAGAGCAGAGGGTGAATCTAATTGGGGGTGTGGCTTAGCAGCTTAGGAGTATAAAAGCGTTTCCAATTGCTGCTTCTTGCTGTCTTTGACAGAGGAGAACTTTGGTTTCAGAGTAAGAAATAGCAGTCTAGAACTACAGATTTTTTTACTACTTGCCCTCCTTCCCACCCAAGGCCAGTTCTAGTTTTATAGCCACTGGATTTGACTGACAACAGGAACTTCCTGTTTGGCAGTAGGAAGGGAAGGATCACTAAGACACATTAGTTTCATCAACCTTGAAGGAATCTAAAAAATAACTCTTTCTACCTCCCTGGCTGCTGGAGGTCTGAATCCAAGCATGGAAGAAGGAGACTACCGAAGACTACAGGAAGTTTCTGTCCCAGAACAGGAAGGGCAAGAGTTGTAAGGGCACATAGGCAGTAGGAGAGTAAGTGTAAAAATATATAAAAGGAGGCGACAGTAAGCATACAAAGCAACAGGAGAGGGGACACAAAATAAGTCAAGATGGGAGTGGTACAGTGCAATGGCTGTGTGGCAGCAGTGTTCTGGTAGATATTCTGAAGGCTGCGATGATACCCTGTTTGCAGGCACCTCTCTGGTCTGAGGGAGGAGGTTGCCCGTCTCCAGGTTGACCTCTTCCCCCACCCAGGGATCACCAGGGCCACCGCCGTTACCTCAGAGGTTGCCAAGAAAGAGGAGCGGTTGGACCAAGGTGGGCTCAGGGAGGGAGAGGGTGGTGGAACAGAGGTGCATCCCTCCAGTTGCACCTCTCTACAGTTCATACGCTGTTCAGGCAAAGAGTGGTTCCTCTATGGAGGCACCTGCAGTGGAGACCAAGAAGGATGCTGGGAACCTGCACAAAGGAGACCCACAGGAGGGTGGCATGAGACCCCAACAGGGAAGGAAACAACTCCTGGTGGGGGACTCACTCATTAGGGGGTAGAAGCGAATCCTCAGGATTGCAGCAGCAGCTGCGAGGGAGGGAGCTGGATGTTATTGTGCACCTAGGGACAAATGTCCTGGCTGTAAATGGGATCAGAGCAGTGCAAGAGGAGTTTGTGGAGTTGAGGAGGGGCCTTAGACAAGTAGCATGTACGGTAACCTTTTCGGAGGTGTTGCCTGCCTATGGCAAGGATGATGCTAGAGTATTCCACACCATGGGATTCAATGAATGGTTGAAAAACTGGTGTGGAGCTCAGGGTTTTGGTTTCATTGGGGACTGGGGAGCCACCAGGAGGGATGCAGGCTTATACTGGCGCGATGGTCTGCATCTGTCCGGGGGGGGGACCAGGATCCTAGGTGACAGGTTTAAATGGTTCATTGGCAAGCCTTTAAACTAGCCAAGTGGAAGGCAGTGAAAAGGAGCGGGGAAATCCTAGCCTTCTCCCCACAAAACACAGTAGCTAGAGAGGTAAACACCAAGGTAGAAAAGTCAGTAGGGAGCAGGACAGGGATAAATGCAGAAAAAGGCAGTAAGGACAGAGATGGGGATAAAAGGGGTAAGGCCATAAAAAATAAATGGAAGGTGATGAGTACCAATGCCCACAGTCTGTGCAACAAACTCCCTGAACTAGGGGCCTTGATGGAAGAGGGATGCCTGGATATTGTGGCAGTCACTAAAACATGGTACACAGAGAACCATGACTGGGATGTCAACCTTACAGGATACACAGTCTACTGGAGGAGCAGGGTGGGTAAAAGAGTAGGAGGAGTAGCTCTCTATACAAGGGAAGGGATTAAAGCAACAGAACTAAAGAGTAAACAGGGAGGAGAGGAGGCACTGTGGGTCACCTTGGAGACTGGAAATGGCACCACAATCTGCATAGGGGTTGTGTACAGACCCCCTTGTCAGGGGGAGGGGAATGGACAAGGATATGATAGAAGGCATTCTTGGGATGGCAGAGAAAGGGAGATACTGTTGATGGAGACCTGAATATGCCAGATATTAACTGGAGCACATTTGCTGCAGCCACATCCAAGAGCAGGGCCATTCTTGAAGCCCTACAGGGGGCATGCCTCAGACAGCTAGTTTGGAACCCACTCATGAGGGAGCAATCTTAGACCTGGTACTCTCAAATAGGGACAGAGAGAGGATCTCAGATTTAGAAGTGGGTTGCCATCTGGGAACAAATGACCATCAAACAGTGTGGTTCACGTTAAACTCAGCTACAGAGTCAAGCCATACAAAAGTGAGGGTACTGGACTTCAGAAGGGCTGACTTTGGCAAGATGGGAGAGTGCCTCAGAAAAGCACTAGCAAACCAGCCAGAAGGAGGGATGGAGCAACAATGGGGAATCATCAAAACTGCCATCACAGAGGCAACAAACCTTTGTGTGAAGCAAATAAACTAAGCAAAACGAAAGAAAAAACCACTGTGGTTCTCAAAAGAGGTGGCGGTGAAAGTCATGGAGAAAAAGATAGCATTCAGGAAGTATAAGGAAACACAGAAGGAGTAGGACAGAGAGCTGTACCAGTTAAGGCAGAAGGAAGCAGGGAGGGAAGTCAGAATAGCAAAAGCCTAAACTGAGGAAAAGATAGCCAACTTGGTTAAGAAGGGGGATAAAACCTTTTATAGGTACATCAGGGAGTGTAGAAAGACAAAAGGAGGGATAGTGAGGCTGAATAGAATGAACGGTGGGTGGGCAGAGGGGGACATTGAAAAGGCAGGGATACTGAATGAATATTTCTGCTCAGTATTCACAAAAGAGGAGGGGAGGTGCCAAATCCAATTAACAGAAGCACTTTTGATAGGGGGGTTGATCCGAGTCCTTTCACAGAAGAAAGGGTTCTGAAAGAACTCCTAAAACTGAAGGTGTACAAAGCAATGGGGCCTGATCAAATTCACCCCAGAATTCTAAAAGAATTAAGGGGAGAACTAGTGAAACCACTGACTACCATTTTTAACAAATCATGGGAGGATGGTGTGGTACCCGAGGACTGGAGGAAGGCGGATGGGATTCCCCTTCACATAAGTGGGACCAAGACAGAGGCAGAAAACTACAGACCTGTCAGTTTGACCTCTGTGGTAGGGAAAGTGATGGAATCACTTCTGAAGGAAATAATTGTTGAGTACCTAGAGGCCAGTGGGGCACAGGACCCAAGGCAGCATGGGTTCATAGCGGGAAGGTCATGTCAGACGACTCTAATTGATTTCTTTGACTGGGTGACCAAAGCAGTAGACCAGGGAGGGGCTGTGGACATGGCCAACCTACAGTTTAGCAAGGCATTTGACACAGTCCCACACAAAAGATTACTAGTCAAATTAACCAGCCTGGGAGTGGGTCCCAGGGTTGTAGCCTGGGTAAAACTTTGGCTGGACTATAGGACACAGAAGGTAATTGTAAATGGAGTCCACTCTGAAGAAAGAGGGGTTATTAGTGGAGTACCGCAGGGTTCAGTACTGGGCCCAGTCATTTTCAATGTCTTTATAAGTGACATTGCAGAGGGACTGGAAGGAAAAGTATGCCTCTTTGCAGATGACACAAAGATCTGCAACAGGGTTAATACACAAAGAAGCATGGTAAGGATGAGAAGGGACTTGGCAAGGTTGGAGGAATGGTCAGAAGTATGGCAGCTAGGATTCAATGCAAAGAAGTGCAAAATAATGCACCTGAGAAACAAAAACCTAGGGAAGATTACACAATGGGGGGGAGGTAGTAACAACAACAAAAAAGGAAAGGGACCTGGGGGTAATCATATCAGATGACCTTAAGGTAAACAAGCAATGTGAGAAGGCAGTAGGGAGGGCTGGGGGTATACTGGGATGTATAGGGAGAGGCATTACCAGCAGAAAACAGAAAGTTGTTATCCCTTTGTACAGACAAGTGGTGAGACCCCATCTGGAGTACTGTGTCCAGTTTTCGAGACCCCATCTCTGCAAGGACATAGACAGGATAGAGGCAGTCCAGAGGAGGAAAAATTAAATGGTGCAGGGTCTACAAGAGAAGCCATATGAGGAGAGACTAAAGGAGCTTAATATGTATACCCTTGAGGAAAGGAGGGAGAGAGGGGACATGATAGAAACTTTTAAGTACCTCAGTGGAATCAACAAAGTCCAAGAGGGTAGCATCTTTCAGAAAAAGAGACGTGCAAGAACAAGGGGACACAATTTAAAAATTGAGGGGGGGGGCGGTTCAGGGGCAAAGTGAGGAAGTATTGTTTTACAGAGAGGGTAGTGGATGCATGGAACAGCCTTCCTGAGGAGGCTGTGGGGTCTAAAACTGTGGGAGAATTCAAGAATGCATGGGACAGACATAAGGTAATTCTTGTAGGGGGTAGGAAGAAATAGGCTGTTGGTTAACTAGGCTCTGTGGCTTATCCTGTAGGTAGGGAAATGGGCAGACTAGGTGGGCCAATCAGTCCTTATCTGCTATCAAAGTCTATGTTTCTATGTTTCTACCTAGGTAACAGGGTACAGAGAATCAAAATCTACAACACCTTATTTGACCCATTGGCAACTGCCTTTGGGGTGCCCCAAGGATCAATCCTTGGGCTTCTACTATTTTCACTCTTCATCAACTCAGTCCCAGCTGCATGCTTCCTCTCTGGCATGGTCCTTTATGGTGCCGCCACCATCATTTTCCATGACGGTAACGATATAGGCTACGTAAACCAGACACTGCAGTCAGACTTTTCCTCCATGGAATGATGGTTCAGTCAACAAAAACTGGTCCAGAACACAAAAAAACAAACAAAAAAAGGCTATGCCATTCTTCAGTGCCCGCAAACCACTTCATGACTCACTAAACTTGTCTGACTCCTTGGGTAAACAAATTGAAACAGTGAACAAATTCAGTTACCTAGGTATTATCCTTAACAACTCTCTTTCCTTTGAACATCATGTGTCATATGTCACAAATAAACTCCATCAACACATGGGAGTACTATACAGAGTCAAAAACTGCTTAACAACTGAGTCCAGGAAAATCCAATCCATCAGCCTGCTTTTCCCCTTGACTGAATATGGACTTGTTACACTTGGTCCCCACACTCTCATTGGCAACCCACCATGCACCACCGACAATATCTAGTATGTTACTTATAATCAGTACTAACATTTAGGGCATTGGCACTTACCATATAAGTATAAGTAACCAGGGACATAATTGCAATTATTACCAATATTATTTCTATGCTTATTATGGAAACGCATAAGTAATGTGCCAAGAATGCATTCCTATGTTCTTTGTATATTTTTCTGCAAAGTTATTGTATAGCCTACACTGCCATCATGCGGATTTATGTAACACTGCACTTATTTTCTGTATTTTGCATAAGTTATTTGTTCCCGTTTTAGCTGATTTTATACTTTTTGTGTATCTCTACAGTAGATACACTATGGAGTCACCTAACATTTGTCCAATAGGGCAAGTTTTATGTAGCTAACTCCTGCATGAAGTAATAGTTGCTATGGTAATTATCATAGTATATACTGTATACCAGGAAATATTCATGTTCCTTTTATATTCGCTATCTTAGTGGTTTTAAGAAATACGCTAATATAAAGGAAACATGAATATTTCCTGTTATATCAAAGTTTTTTACTACAGCATTTGTGGAACTCTGTTCAATGAATGCTGTCTGGGGGGGTGGGGCCTAGCAAACATAACTAAAGAGCACAAGCCGTGTCAATCAACTACATGCTTTTTGTTTAATCAAGTTCAAAATCAAGCACAGCATGATAAAATCACAGCAAATGCTTAAACCCCCCCACAGTTCATAAGAACGGGTGAGATGAGAATCATCTCAGTTGTCTTTCTCTTCTGCTGTAGGGTACTCTGAGAAAAAGAGCAGACAGAGAAAAACACACTTAGAATAAACCCAGTGCTGCACAAATACCTGTTAGCAATTCACAGCATATTGTACTTGGTTTTTGCTCTCACCAATCTGAGCATTTAAGCATTGTTAGTGCGCTTGTTGAATCCCGGACTCCACAAAGCCATGGATACAGTCATCACTTCTCAGTTTGAGTCAATTAAAACTTGACTCCAGCCAGCATGTGTGCTTCTTTTTTAATCTGACATCTTCAGATCAATGCGAACAGCTAGTACAGCTCCATCAGAAATTTGTTCCGAGATCTGGCCAGTGTACCAGTAGCAAAACAATGTATAAGTTTGTCCTTAAACAATTTGTTTAAGGATATGTCCACGGGTTGAAGTGGGTCCGTATAGGACACTGGTACAAATACAGGGATGTACCCTGCCTCCTCAAGCTGCTGAATTACTGCTGCTGTAGTATGGGCTCTAAACAAATCCATTATCAGCAACTCTTTCTTTTCCTTTGGCAGTCACAGAGACAGCTTTGTGGCTTCCAGATGAGGGACTAGTACAGATGCAATATATTCCTGGGTAGTGACTTCATTGGCCCAACGGTTAGGTGAATGGGTAATCATTCACTCTTTGGGAAATTTGTATATCGGGTGACATGTCTGAGTGTTTCCATAGTAAATGACTTGCAGTGGAAGTAGAGCCCTTGAAAGGGTGCAGGAACTACTGAGTTGTGTCGTTTGTCTCCAAGCCCAGTCAATGCCACCTGCCTGGAGCCTGTTTCAGCCATTGTCCACTGCAATACTGGTATGAGATTGACACCTGCCTCATCTAAATTTAATACCAACTGAAGTGGTATGAGTTCCTGAGCAACAGCCGTGGATATGCGGGAAAGGAAACCATGTTTTAAGGCATTAAACTCCAGTGGTGTTTTACGGGCTGCCTTTGTGCCTTTTCATTTGCTGTACCCAATCTGACTCAGAAACCCCCAAGCCCATTTAGTAGTGATGCAGACACCACCACCATTTTCAGTTACTATCTGTGGACAGTTTGATTTGACATTTCCAATAGCTAATGCATAAACCACCCTTGCATTGATTTCCGCTCCTTCTGCCCTCAGGTTTTTAATTACAACTTATAGTTTGTCTTCCATGTCCTCAAGAAGCAGAGTGGGTCTGCCTCTGGGCTTTGTTGGTAGAGAAGGTGGAAGTGCACTGTTGTTTTGGGTCTGCTGCCTTCTGCGATAGTCTGTTTTAAAATGATGGACTACTGATTCATTAATGGAACTGTGGTACTTTGAGTGGTAGTATCTAACAGCTGCCATTGCATAATTCTCTCTGGTATAGCTACCTATTTCAAAATGAAACTCACCTGAGTATGAGGTGTATGTAGAGGGGTGGCAATTTTTTTGCGGTGGTGGGTCACAAGCAAGCAATTCTATAGCAACACAGGCAGCTGTATCAGGATCTAAGCCCAAGCATGTTAGCTGCTCACTAGAAACATCCCAGACATCAATAGGATATTCCCACTTGGCAGCTTTGTTGGAACTAAACCATTTCAATATTGACATGACAGAGGCTCAGTGGACAACCCGATTGAGTACAACACGTAAGTGCAATGACTCAGAAAAAAATCAAGGTAGGGCAGTCACTTAGAGCAGTAATTTTCAATGTAATTTATACAGCTGCCATAGGTTAGTGATTGTGCTCAATTGACAGGAGTAACAGCTCTGGTAAAGTTAATTAGTGGTACAGCTCTGGTAAGTGCGATTAGTGTTATGGCTCTGGTTAGTGAAATTAGTGTTACAGAACTGGTAAGCACCAAACGCTAATATTATTGCGCGCAAACAAGTATCACCAACTGTGACCACCAATATCACCGGACGCGAATATATTCTGTAAAACAGTAACCCACTGTATTAAGTTTTCTCACTGAGACCATCTTCATACCCTGGGGTACTGGGAAACTTTTGGCTCCCAGTGTATTTGGTAAGACCTGTTTTAGAGCATAAGTCTGCTTTTTGTGCAATAAAACAGGTTTATTACCATATATGCCACTTGTCTGTTCTTTCTTCTGCTGGTTTATTACTACCAAGAACCTGAGAAGGACCTAGACCCCTTACATTATTGGCAACCACCTACAGTTGGTCTAAACTAGTGAAGATTCACTGTTTGCTGGGTTTTCCCTTGCGAGTAGTTACAGTAAGTAGGTGTACATACCCGTACCAACTTGCCTTTGTTTTTCACTCTGTAGCATCGTGTAAAGTCTGGCTGCTTATTGGGCAAGGTTGATGCCAGCTCACTTAGTTCAATAGCAGTTTTGAGTTGCAGGATTGTATGAGTGCAGATGCCTGACTGTTTAGTTCAACCACTGTGGATCGATACACAGCAGGGTAACCACTAATGTGTCCATTTGGATTTCCCAACCTTTTCTACCATGTACAATATCTGCACAGATCTGAGACTCGATGTCTCTAACTTTCTTGCTTCCCATGGAGACTGGAGTGACTTCTCGCTGGACGCAAAATACTCTGATGATCCTGTACTGGGGATCTTAACCCAGTACTCAGTGGTGAGACAAAGAGCCAAAAGGCGTGATTCTAAAGAGCCGTTGGTTGCAGCTCTCTATGCTGCTATGGAAGTCTCTGAGGTGAGGTTTCATTCTCTTGAACTGCAACACTCAGTTCTTAAGAAAGAGATGTGCTTGCAGCCATCTGAATGTCTTAGGAAAGAGGAGAGACTGGAAGAGGAACTTCAGTCTCTGCATATTAAGAATTAGATTCTTTTGCATTGTATTGTACAAAATAATGATTGCAAGATATGTATGCTGCAAAAGGATTATGATAGGTTGAAGCAGGATAAGAGGCAGGTTTTGAAAATGAATGGCTTGTTGAGTGAGATGAATGAGTCTTTGCATTAGGAGAATGAGGAGTTCAGAGAGGACCTGAAACGGGTAAGTGATGAGTTGGATAGAGCGCTTAGGGACAACTGCGAATTGAGCACTGTGTCTAAAGTGCTACAGAAAGAGGTTGCAAAAGGTGATGGCAGAGCAATATAAAAGTTGGTCACATACAGTGCAGAGCTAAGATGGCGAAACTGCATCATCAGCAAGAGGTACTGGCTGGTCACGTCAAAGCGATGGGCAGATTCCATTACACACCCATTGACCTTATGTCATTCAGAGATGATGATTCTGGTGATGACAGCAGCCAAGATGGTGCCCAGCCACACTCTCAATATGGCGCTTCTTCCACCTTCTATTCAAAAGATGGTGGCTCCCTATGCTGTAAGTTGGCAACCCCTATGAGGTTGAGGCCTAGCCCCCTCTGATTGCCATCCTGAAAAAGGAAGACAAAATGGAGATCGATCAGATGATCGAGGCAGCCCTTGCTAGGACACAGATGACTGAGGAGCAAAGACAGGTCTTCTGGGAACACATGGAAAGCATGTTGAAGGAAGTCGCTACTCAGCAGTTGCTTGTCTGCTCTGTGGCTGATGCTGCTGCAGAGGCCACCCTTCATGGCACACAACACTTGAACCCTTTTCCTGATTTGAGTCCAGTAGTTCAGATTAATCACCTTCAGGCAGCTCATTCTGTACAGCAGATTGCTGACAGCATAGGCTACATGACCCCCAATGACAATCTCAGCTGCCATTTGGAAAAGGTTCGTTCCAAATGCTAGATGCTCAGTCTTCTGGTGGGCTACCAAGTACAAATCCTCTGGCAGACTGTAGACCCTGTCCTCTGGGCAAAACTCTCAGAGGAGATCTGCCAAGCCATGGATGTGACTTTTGATGATGTCACCATGGAACTCATTGCTGCACACTCCCCATGCATGGTTGGCGTTATGTTGGCCCATCCCATTAAACAGTATGCCAAGGAATGTCCAACATCATACCATTAGAGGTTTTGGTTGGCCTACCGTACTGGCAAGGTACTCTCACAAGAGATAGCAGACAGAGATCAAATTGAATACAAGACCTTGTTTATTTGGAACATGACTCTGACCGGGTGTGACAAGGTTGAGCCTGCAGTTTTCCTCAGAACTGACAAATTCTTAGACATTTTCATGAGGACAGAGCATGTCTACCAACTCTATCTCCGAGATTTGAATTCTGGCTCAAAAGCTGAGGTGGCCATGGTACAGCCTGCCAGCGAGCCCGCAACCAACTACACAGTGGAGGGCAAGGGCCAGAACAATAAGGCAGCACCCTCTGATGACAAACAGATCTATAAGATGTGTAAAACTGCAACAGGAATAGGAACAGACAAAGAAATTGGAACAACCCTAATTCTGATAAGAATGACAACCAGGACAATTGAAATTATCAACAAGGACCTTCCTACCATGACATAGAAGTGGGGAATAACAACCTCCGCACACTCCTCAGGAAAGTCCAATCAGTGGCAGAGTCCATCCCAAGGCAGACTGTTGCAGCATTAGCTCCAGTAACCCAGTCTCTACTAGGCCAAGGAGATAATGGAACCTCCTCTGGCCAGGCTATGGCAGGCCCTAACCCTGAAGCCTTGTCTAGCACAGTTACTACTGTGGCTGATACAGGACCAGGAAAATGCCAGGCAAGATCCTGCTGGCATGTGTTTTCAGGAACCACCTGAAGACACCAGTAATAGTTCAGATTGGCAATAACAGGCCCCAGTATGTATTGTGAACCATATTACTATTGACAGAAACAAGCGGCATTGTACCAAGGCCACGGTCTGGGGCTGCCAAATTGTTGTATTGCTTGATACAGGCACGGCTGTGTCTGTACTTCATGATGAGGACCCTGCTAAGTCCTCTTGGTCCACTGGATGGAGGACCAATGCTCAAGGTGTGGATGGCACTAAGTTGCCTACCTACCTGCCACACTATTTTACTCTCTGTGGTGTTGGGAACCCTCAACACAAATCACACTTTTGACCTCATGGTATTACGTCATCACCCCAGTATCCTAGGAATTGATTTCCTAGCATTACATGGCTGTGTAGTAGATTTGGCCAATTGGCTCTTGATCCAAATCAGAGGACACTACTATATGGTCATGATTCCCAATTCCCACATGGTTGCCACCATTGCAGTTAATGACAAGAAATATGATGTCATAGCTCTATTCCAGACACATGACTTCTTTAAAGAATTATTACCCAATCTGCAGAAACACCTTGATGTTTTCACCACATGCAAACATGATTGTGGGAGAATGCAAGCCATCATTGAAGTCACAGGCCCTGAACATAACAGGCAAAAGCAATACCCTTTTCCTGCAGAGGCCTTACCATCACTCAGAGAAACCATTTAGTCACTTCTTCAGCAAGATGTGATCATGTCTTGTGTCTCAACCCTCAACTAGCCCATCTGGCCAGTGAAAAAGCCCAATGGATCTTGGAGACTCACTATTGATTATAGAAGGCATAATCAAGTCACTCCTAGCTGCTCCCCTACAGTAACCTCAGCACCAGATGTGTGCAAATTGCTAACAGCAGATTGTAAGTGGTTTAGCACCCTCAATATCTCCAATGGGTTTTGGACACTGCCACTTGCTCAGAAAAGCCAATATAAGTTTGCTTTCACCTTTGAGGGTTGTCAGTATACCTGGACTTGCTTACTGCAGGACTTTCACAGTAGTCTCTCTCTCTCTCTTCCATCTACACATGATGGATGCCTTGCAGGGTTTCTCTGCCCCAATGTCTTCTGCAGTATGTAGATGACTTACTCCTGGCAATGGCAACAGCCACTTAGGAGCAACATTTTGACCTCCTTGATGAGTTACTCTCCTACAGAGAACAGGCCTCAAGTGCAATCCTGCAAAAGCACAGTTGTGCCAGAAAGAGGTTATCTTCCTTGGTCTGCATATCACAGAACAAGGCAGAAGCTTGGCCTGGAAGAAGATCCAAGGCATACAAGATGTTCCACTTCCTATCAGTGTGGCAACACTCAGAGGTTTCCTGGGAAAAGCCAACTATTCCGGGGATCTCATTTGTGACTTTGTATAAAAGGCCACCCCTCTGTATGAGCTTTTGAAAAAGGATGTCCCCTGGACTTGGGGTCCTATTCACACTAATGCCGGGACCCTTCTGAAACAGTCTTTAGCCATGGATCCAGCACTGGTTAACCCCAATCCAGATTTACCCTTCCATCTGGAATCTGCTACCTCAGACATTGCCATGCCCGCAGTACTTGCTCAAAAGGTTAATGGCATTCTGAAACCTATTGCCTATGCTTCCCAGATGCTATCCCCAGCAGAACAGAAGTACAATCTTTATGAAAGACACTTTCTGGCTACCTACTGGGCTGTTAAACACTTTCTGTACATCACTGGGTATTCACCCATACTTCTGCATACCAATCACACACCCGTGAACTTCCTGCTGTCAGACAGAGTGAAGGATGACTCTGTATCCAATACCAGACTGACTCACTGGTCTCTTCTCCTCCAGAACCATGACATACAGGTCCACACTGCCAAAATGCCCTCAATTTTAGCCCATGGTCTTCTGCACCAAGGAGCCCTGCATGATTGCTCACTCCAGTCTCCTGAGATGCCTGATCCAGGACTGTTTCTTCCTGCTACTCAAATCTCCGTGCTGACAATTCCCTGTGTCATGTCTTTATTGATGGCTCTGCCTCATATTACTAAGGAGAACAGACAGCTGGATTTGGTGTACTCATCTTGTACCCCAAAGGTAACACTGTCCATGCATTCACATGCTGCAGTGTTGCATCTTCTCAGTATGCAGAACTGGCAGCTGTTGCCTGTGCTCTTGAACTGATACACCATGGCACTGCAGATACCATCATATTTACAGATTCTAACTGGATCTGTTGCTCTCTGACTGCATTCTTGCCTTTCTGGGAGAAGAACTCCTTCACATCTTCTGATAACACCCCTGTGAAATACAAAGCATTCTTTGTATACATTCACAATCTGACTCAACAGTTTAAACACAAGCTGTTCATTCACAAGGTGAATGCCCATTCAAAGTCTGATCCATAGCACAGTTTCAATGACTGAGCAGACACTCTTGAAAAAGAGGGTGCTCGGGGCGGGGGTAATTGGGATGTGGCTCGCACTGTGGCTTGGGCAGCAATACATATAGCTGCCATGAAAAAGAAGAAACTCAAATGTTTTGTGCCACTGGACTTGTCCATAGCACAAAAATCTGATCCTTAGCTGAAAGAAGCATTCAAGCACCTAGAAAAAGGAACTGAACAAGAACTAATGACCAACAACCCCTACAAAAGACATGCAGACAAACGGCATCTATCACATGACAACAAGTTGTTATGGTATCAGACTGACAACCTGAATCACAGGTTGTGGATAGTCCCTGAATCATTGTGATCTGCTTTCATCCATCAGGTCCATGACACCCCAACTGGTGGACACCAGGGAGTGGAAAATGCAGTCCAGAGACTGAAATCTGTGGATTGGTGGCCTGGTATCACTAGGGATGTTAAACATTACATCCACAACTGTTTAGTTTGTGCAAGCTGGTCCATGGCATGCAGTTCAAATTGATTCCATTGGCTCTCTGATGACCACCAGCAGGAACAACAAGTGTGCTCTTGTGGTCACTGACCTATTCTCCAAATGGGTTATGGCTTTTCCCACTCTGCAATGCACAGTGAAGGCAACTGCAAGAGTCCTGGTAGAACAATTGTTTTCCAGGTGGGGCCTACCTCTTAAGGTAGACTCTGATCAAGGAACCAGCTTTACAGGTGAGTTGATGCAAGAAACACTCAAACATCTTGGTGTACACCAGAAGTCTCACATTCCCTAGCACCCTTAATCTTCAGGTCAGGTAGAAAGAGCCAACAGTCGGATAAAGCAAATGCTATTCATATTCATCAAGGACAATTCCAAGAACTGTGATTCCTTTTTGCCTTTACTCGTTATGGCAATTAGGGGTGCTTCTTCAGTCACCACCCAGTGCACACCCTTTGAGGTGATGACTGACTGACCCATGAGATTACCTGAGCACCTGTTGATTGATCTGAATACACCCACTGCAGATAGAGTGTCCATGGACACATATTTTTTTTTTTTTTGCAATTAACTTTATTTTTCAGCACAACACAAACAAAATCCAACATTGTCCGGAGTAATTGTACACAGTATTCATGCAAGAACAATACATGCATAAAATATCAAATAAGATAATAAACCCCATTAACCTTAAAAAAATAAGACAAATACCCTACCCACCCCCTCCCTTGCAGCAGATACATAGAAACCATATATAAAACAGCCCTCTTTATGGCCATGGTAACTTATATCAGTAAAATGGAGTACACTTCAAAAAGAAAGGACGGAAACATAACAAAATCCAATCTGATACCAAATAAAAAAACAATGCTATGGAAAGGACGGCAGGGGTGACAGCTGAAAAAATATTGCCAAGAAAATACTAAACACGTGAAAGGAGAGACAGACCAATGAAACAAGGGGTCAGGAATTGCAGTCTATTCTGGAGGGGGTTTAATCAATCGATAGGATAAATATGCCCCAAGGCCTTTTAATAAGAAAACCTGTGGAATCGAAAAAATTAAAAGTAAATTTTTCCTTAGTAATCAAATTTATTTCTAAAGCTTGAAAAAAAAACACCCCAGCAGTTATAAAACTTTTCACTAGCTTGGAAAAACTGGGCTACACATCTGTCCGCATTTAGAGCATTTAAAAACTCGTCCCACCATTCTTTAAACGAAGGTTCCCAATTATTCTGCCAGTGTCTATGTATTAGCAATTTAGTAACCATGGCAACCATGGCTACATGCGCCTTTTGTGACAGGGTAGGAATCTGGGTGTACATCCCTAATAGACATGTATTTTCATAAAAAAAAGCCGAAATATTGAAATACGGGGCCACCCACTGCCTGACCGAGTTCTATAACTTAGCAATTTTGGGGCAGGCCCAAAGTTTATGATATAAAGTAGTAAGTTTGCACCCACAGTCCCCACACTCAGGTGAAGGTGTTTTATAGATCCGAAATAGTTTAGCAGGTGTGAAATAAAGATTATGTAAAATGTTAAATTGAATATTTCTAAGTCGATCCTGTTTAATAAGGGAATAAGCGTCAATCCAAATCCTTTCCCAGGTTTTAGCTGGCCAGCTTTTATTGAAGTTATTTTCCCAATGGTAGGCTATGGGGGTACACTTGGACATCACACCTGACAACAATGACTTATACAACTTAACTATTGTTTTCTGGACCTCCGCTATTTCCCTCAATTTTTCTAACATAACTCCAGCTCCTTCTGACCATGGCAACTTCCCCAAAAAGGAATATATACACTGGCGAATCTGGTATAACCGAAATAGATCTTTATGAGCCACCTCAAATTTAGTAGCCAACGCAGGGATCGGCATAAGAGAACCACCTAAAACAAAACTCGCCAGACAAAGTTTAGAAAAGTACTTGCCTGGAAAAGTACGAATTGGGTGATTGTCTATTTGCAAGTTTGGGTTATTAAGAAGAGGTTGCCTAAGGTCTCTTAAGTCAGACTTTTGAAGTAAGGAACAGAGTTGCTCTAGAGCTCTCATATCCCAGCCTAATGGGGAGTTCCTTATCTCCAATGGGACCTTGGACCAGGGACTATATAACAGGGCCTCTGGGTCTAACTTGTAGAGATTTGTCAGTGATCGGTCCAAAGCTAACCAAGAGGAAGATCCCAAAACCGCTTCTGCAGTAGATAGCCAGTACGAAAATCTCTTAGTATGAATAGCCAAATAGTAAATATAAAAATCAGGTAATTGGAGACCCCCCCAACTCCTTAGAATGGGTAAGTTTTGCATATGTTCGATGTGGGGCTTTACCCTTCCAAAGAAAATCAGAGCGGATCCTACAGAGGGGCCTAAAGAAAGACCTGGATAAATAGATATTAAGATTAAATAAAGGATAAAACACTCTGGGTAAGATTACCATTTTGAGAGTGGTAGCCCGGACCCAGAAAGACAGTGGTAATTTATTCCATCTCTCCAAGTCTTCCTTAATAGTTTTGAATAAGGTGGTTAAATTAAGGTCTGTGAGATTAGCAAGGTCTCTAGATATTCTAATGCCTAGATATACTAGATAGTCGCTTTCCTATTGTAGGCCCACAGAGGAGCACCAGTCCCTCAACAAGAGAGGAGATAACAAATACACTATAGTTTTGCTCCTGTTGAGCTTGTAGCCTAAAAAAAGGCTAAAGTAAGAAATAATTTGTAATACACGAGGGAGAGATTCCCTACTATTCTCTATATGAATGAGCAAATCATTGGCAAAAAGAGATAATTAGCATTCGAGATGACCCACATGGATACCCCGTATTACCTTGTCTAAACTTAGAACTCTAGCTAGAGGCTCTATATACAAGTTGAAAAGAAATGGAGAGAGGGGGTAACCTTGACGGGTGCCACGGCACAGGGGAAAAACGTCCAAAATAAGATTGTTACACTGAATTCTGGCTGATGGGCAAGGATAAAGGACACGAATCTGGTTAATGAAATATTGCGAAAAACCAAATTTCTGTAAAACTACAAACATATAATGCCATTCCACTCTACTGAAGGCTTTTTCTGCATCCAGGGATACGAGAGCCACCTCTAGCTCAGGAGCCTTGGAAGCAGAAATTAAATAAAATAATTTCCTAAATTGGTCCGCTGAGGATCGTCCAGCTATGAACCCTGATTGCTCAGGACTTAATAGCCCCTCCCATACCTTCCCCAGTCTATTAGCCAAAATTTTAGCATATATCTTTAAATCGACATTTAGGAGTGAGATGGGCCTATAGTTATCAATTACAGATGGGTCCTTCCCTGGTTTGGGCAAAAGAGTTATTCTCGCATCAAGTAGTGATTGCTCACCAACACCATGAGAACTCCAATAGGTGTATACTTGAAGTAACAGAGGAATTAGATGACTTTTAAAAGTCTTATAAAATAAGCCAGTAAACCCATCCGGGCCGGGCGCTTTGTCAGGTTTTAAAGAGTCAATAAGTCCTGAGATTTCTTCACCGGTAATTGGGGCGTTCAAAAAAGACCAGGTTCCTTCTGCCAAGGATGGAAGAGTAGCCTCTTCCAGGAAGGCCCACATCTTGTTATCCTGTTCTACTGTTGTCGGCTCTGAGGAGTAAAGTGACTTATAGCAGTCCTGAATCAAAATTAATATCTCTAAGGGATCAGTAACCAAAGCTTCCGTCTGAGGATGCTTTAAGGCTGTAACCCATTTAGATACCGAATGTTGCTTTAATTGCCAGGCCAGAAGCTTGCCCGCTTTACTCCCTTGACCAATATATGAAGCCTTTAACAGAGAGGTGGCTCTCTCCACCATCTCTAATATAGCACTAGCATAAGTAGCTCTCAAAGTAGATAATTCTTGCTCCTCTGTAGGGGTGAGCTTGCCAACCCCTTTATTTTCCAACATTCTAATTTTTGCCAGACAGCTGTTTAAAAAGCTACTTTTTTTCCTTTTTTGAACCAACGCTATACGAAATAACTCTCCTCTCCAAGTTATTTTCAGAGCTGCCCATACCCGATCTGTTGCAGGGATCGAGCCTCAATTGGAACTAATAGCATTTTGCAAAAATTTTTGAAATCACTCCACAACTTGATTACCTAACAACAATTTATTATTAAGAGACCATGAATGAGACCTCATAGGGACATTTGGTAATGCACACTGCATTATAATCGGTGAATGATCCAAGATCACTCGAGCCAGGATTTTAACATCTACTATATTTGATAACATCTGTTGACTAATTAAGAAGTAATCAAGGTGAGAAAGACTTTTATGGACTGGAGAGAAGAATGTAAATTCTTTACTCAGAGAGTTAAATACTCTCCATGGATCTACAAGGCCCAGCGACGAAATAAATTCTTCTATACTCTCTGCGCAGATGACATTTTTGCCCCCTTATAATAAGTGTGATCTAAGTCATTAGTTTGCACCAGATTCCAGTCACCACCTATCAAAATAGGTAAGTGTAAAGAGGGAGCCAAAACCATAGCCAGATGCATAAAAAAAGATGGCGTTTCTAAATTAGGGCCATAAACAGAACCCAGAACAACATCCAGGTTGCTTATTTTACCAGTGACAAAAATAAACCTACCTTCGGGATCAGAAATAGATTCCGATAGAGTAAAAGGGATCTTATTAGCCAGAAGCAAAGCCACACCACGCTTACTTGAATTGAATCCCGACCGAAAAACCTGACCTACCCACCTTTTTTTGAAAAAATGCAACTGTTCTGGAAGCATATGCGTTTCTTGGAGAAACACAGTTGAAGGATCGTAGTTGGCAAGATGGTTTAAAATAACATATTTCTTCTTGTTGTCTCTCCCCCCCTTTATATTCCAAGAAAGAATATTTAAACAATTAGCCATAGCAGTGTAAACAAATGTGCCATGAGAACACAGCTAAATAAAGGCTTGTACTACTGCCCCTCCCCTCCCCTCCCCCATCCTAAAGAAAACAAAATAACCCAAAGACCTAACCCACTCCCAAAACCCCAAATTATATAACAAACTTTTAGGTCTATTTACAACTCTATATAACCAGGCCCATAGCCTACACCTAAATGAATAGCCCATGGTGCATGCTAAAGAGTGAGCTCCCCCTCAGCTGCTCCCAAACAGGAAGGAATAAGTAGAAGGAAGCTGAACGAACATTCCCAGCAGTATATCCATGGGAGCTCAGTCCCTCAAAGCCAATACTCTTCCCAAGTCTGCCGTCTAATATGGTCCATTTCCACGGACTTCATTAACTCCTATAACCATAGTGAAGGACCGTAGACGTGGGGGGGGGGGCATGTGTAAAGAAAATTTTATTTAGCCTAAGCCCCGTGACCTAAATATTACCTTGTCCTCTAAACAAGTTCAAGCTAAAGTATGAACAATAACAGAACATATTCCCTATTCATCTTAGGACTTTACAAAACTGCCAGAGGACAAAGGAGGAGAGCAGCTCTTCCCATAAACATTGCCAATAACCCACAAAAGAAAGCCCTGAGGGACTGTATACATGCCATGCTGGAACTGAATATTATAAGCTGTGATTCTCCCTGACTGCTGGAAATCTTTGCCTCCTCCGATTAATGTCAGCAATGTTTATGATAGGAGAACCGAACAGGGATAGCACTCTAAATACTAAGCACAAGTATACCATCTCGAATATAATCTGTGCTTATAGTAAGGTGCCCAGGACTACAATAAAAGCTAAGAACCAGACTAGCGGCCACTTGGATCTTAACCGAAAAGGGGGAAGTCCCCATCAATGATCAGTACTATGTTAATGACCTGATAGCAGCCTTACTATAGTGCACATAAATAAACTTAAACAGCTACCAGAAGGGGCTAACCAGTTTTCTACATCTGTCAATGGAGGTAGAGCCCCCTCTAGTGTCCAAACATTTCCTCGTTCTAACCCACAGTGAGTGAACAAGTTGAGATAACAGAGAGAAACTTTCAAATATCAACCACTAAAAAAATTAGAGTCCAATGCAAGTTACTCGAACAGAGTAGGAAGGAAAAAAAGAAAGAAAATGCTAAATATGGACAGTCCAACTTGGGGGGGAACCCTCCACAAGTCAGTAATCAACTTCCTTATCGCAGGCCTTCTAGAAAGATCTGTAGTTGGTCTTCGGTTTCCATACTTATGGGTCACAGTCTCCTCATTTAGAGAATAGATCCGGGTAGCATTTCTTCAGAACTTTGATTGCCTCTTCCTCAGATTCAAAGCGCCTTGATCCATCTTTCAAGGACACCTCTAATCGAGCTGGGTACATCATTCAGTGTTTAATGCCAGCTGCCCATAATTTAGAGGTAATGGGATGATAAGTAGCCCTGAGCTGACGGGTCTTCACCGTCAAGTCAGGAACTAGCCTTGATTTTTTACCCTCCCATAGTATAGCCGTTAACTTCCTAGCTTCTTTAAAGATAAACTCCCAATCTAAGTAGTTGAGTAACTTGAATATTAATGGTCTAGAAGGTTCAGAAGACAGTGGTTTAGCCCACAAGGACCAATGGACTCTTTCTATCGCGAACTCCAGGCCATTTGGAGAGGGGCCCACCGTTTGCTTCAGAAACTTCGGTAAAAACACTATTGTGTTTGACCCTTCTTCCCCTTCAGGGAGCCCAAGTAGCTCCAAGTTGTTCCTTCTATTCCTCCCCTCCAGGTCCTCGAGGCGATCTTCTAATTTGCTAATAGATTTCTTGATTTCCACCACTTCAGGTTCTGGCTTTTCCTGCTTTCTTTCTATTGAAGCTATCCTCACCTCTGTGTCAGTAACCCTCCGGGCTAACTGAGTGAGCGCTGGTTTAAAATCAGCCACCTCCTCTATCAGCTTCAGAAAAGCTTCTTTAATTGAGGCTAATTCTGAGTAGACGTGTGTAGGCGACAACTCCTCCACTGTATTCTGGGGAGAAGAGCTCCGACGAGGGTGCTTGGCCTCCGACTCCTCTGCGGTCTCCTCCTGGTCTGACAAATTAGACATGATGCCAAAGTAAACAGCAACTAAGTACACCACCTACATGACCAGCGTTAGAATAAAGAATCAATTTTCGGTAATTGGCGGGTGAATGGAGGGAATATTCGCTATTAGTTAGGCGAGAGAATGGAGCTCGTAGAAATGCTTCCTACTCTTTGCACCGCATCACGTGATCCCCCATGGACACATATGTTGCAAAATTGAGAGATGACATCATCAAGACCCGCTTGTACACCACACATCATATGGGCAAAGCCCAACAGCAATCTAAGATTCACTTTGACAAACAAGCACAAGAGGTGGATTAGCAAGTCAGAGACCAGGTAATGGTACTCAGATTTGCACGCCCTACTCATCCCTTCTCCAATAAGTGGCAAGGACCCTACCCCATCATTAACAAACTCAGTCCCGCAGTCTACCAAGTTAGACTTACCAGTCAAAAGAAACCTATGATAAATGGCTGCATACTAATCAGCTCAAATTGTACAAAGGAGAATAATTACTTTTCCTAACCCCATTGGGCGGAATAGTACTGTACCTACTGACCTTTTCTTTCTTTCTTCTTTACAGGTACCCAAGCAAGATGGCTATTTTGTCTTTGATCCTCCTGTTAGGAGTGCTCCTCCTTGTCCATGGCAAGGATATGAAAACTGTATCTGACTACAACAAACATCAAAAGCAACTCCTTCCACTTCTTGACCGTCCAGAGGGAAGCTATAACACCCCACAAAGCAAACCCACCACCATCCCTGAAGGAGTCAACCTAGATGTTCCCAGTAAATTAATCACTGTTCAGGAGGGCATGGATGCCTACCTGACTACCATGGTTGTGGCACATGATAAATCATTCCTTCAAATTAAATGGAAAACTGACAGTCATGGACAGACACTTCATGTTACCTGCCTTTAGAAAGGCACCTTCCAAGAATTGTCCAATCCCAAAATTGCCCCAAATGGCACCCTGTCTATCCACCAAGCCAATTATGGGCATTCTGGTTTATACAATCTTACTGCTTTGAGTGATCCCACCTTTTGTGAAAAATACCCAGAAAACTCTGCAAGAATTTTGTGTTCACAATTATATGGCTACAACAGCTATAATTTTGTCTGTAGTTCCACTTACTGAAGCAGAACTTACTGACTGCCCCGCACAGGAACCTGGCCCGCCTAATGGTCACACTGCCACCTCACTTCCAGGTACACTTGTCAACAATGTGCAGCTTATGTATGTTCCTGTCATTTATAATCTCACATTAGAATATGGCTGAATTTGGTATGTGTTCCAAAACTAACCTGTCTAGATTTTTCAGCACTATTTGTTATTAAATAGTCTTGCAGCATACCAGATACACACACAAGATCCTGTAACTGGTCCACACACTACTGAACACTTACGATTATTCAGGCCTAGACCTAACCCCAACAGTAAGAAACTTTCCTCATCATGCAGGAGACCTGCCATGCAGATGTCATTGGTGTGACTGGCACCATATCTGGACTCTTTGGATCCAGCATGTCCATCTGGAACTGGGCAGACATTGCTGCCATTAATATCCAAACAGTTAAATTCCAGACTGGCATGAAGAATGATGTTTTACCACCTTTATTGTGTGGTGTAGATAGGCTTAGTCGGAAGAACGATACACTGTGTACAACATACATGACATTGCTAAAAGTTTTAATGACACTACAAATAAAATCAATGAACTTGTTTTCCAGAATAACAAGGAGACAGGCAAGCAATATATTGCCAGGGAACTTTTATGTTCTGCTTATGGCTCTTATGTCATACCCACTATCAATAATTTCTTCCAGGATTTGGAATCTGGACATATTCCAGATATTATCCATGATAGAAGACTTGCTAAATGGTGCTGTCCAATTTGTAGATCCACTGCTTGTAATACAATGTGTACATATGTCCAGATATGTTGCTATACGAATGTCTACTGCTAGAAATTTAGGTTATGTCACGCGTCATTCCAAAAGGGGCTCATGTTACACTGCCAACCGTTGCACCATCCATGACCCAATGTTCATAACCTTCATTGTCTCCTTGCCACGCTTTGATACAGAGAATGCCATTTTCAACAGACTGGCCTCCATCCACTCTATTGGGCATCTTGATGAGGACATATACCAAGAGAGAATCGACCTACCACCTCTTCTGGTCTTCCATCCAGCCCCAGAAGCTTGGGTGGCACCTCCTTGCCCCAAAAAGGGATACCACTACTTATGTTGCTGTGACATATTTGACATCATCAAGCTGGTTTGTGCATACTCACCAGACACCATTGACTGGTCTTTTACTTTGGATTTGGACATTTCTTCAAATGAAACTGGCACCCGTATGGCAACAGCATCTTCAGCTTCAACTACATCATCATCAGTGGGCAGCACTGGACATCTCTACCAGAACTACTCAGAAGAGATTCATTGCTCCACTAAAAAACTCATGTATCAATCTTTCACTGCCCACTTTGGCTGCAGAAATGGATGATTCCTACAGTGAGAGTGTCATATAATTCTGATGGTCAGTACTGTGTGGTTACTAATCATAAATCTTTCTCCTATGGGCCCAAAACTTGTGACATATAGTTTCCTAATTTCTGTTTTATTTCTCAACAAACTACTGTGATTGGTTATACAGTGATTATACCTGTTCCCATCCCAGAACCTGCTGTTATTGATACTGACCCTGAAAATTTGCTTGCTCTATCTCAGTTTTTACCTATTTTTAATGTACATATTGATCCCTTGACTTTGTAACTTAAGACACTTTTAGATAGAAAGGATACCCAGCTCATCTACATCAGCAAAAATAGCTCCAAAGCTGGAGAAGCCCTTAACACCCTTATCCATGATGGTGATTTAAGCACCGCACTTTCCAATACATGGATAGAGTTAACTTTTAAAGGTTTTGTTATTGTACAATTGTCTTTGATTATCTTTTTGATACTGACACACTGCTGTCTACGACACACTCAAAAACAACACCGTGAACAACTCAAATTCCTTTACAAGGCTTGTGCATTGGGTCTGTAAATGATGGCTATTGCACCCACTACTTACCCACTTTTTGCCTTTTCAGTAAGGTAACCGGTGAGGGGAATGTTACACTTGCTCTCCACACTCTCATTGGCAACCATACTATGCACCACTGACAATATCTTTTATGTTACTTATAATCAGTACTAACATTTAGAGCACTGGCACTTACCATATAAGTGTAAGTTATCAGGGACATAATTGCAATTATTATCTATATTGTTACTATGCTTATTATGGAAAAGCATAAGTAACATGCCAAGAATACATTTCTGTGTTCTTTGTATATTCTTCTGAGAAGTTGTTGTACTGCCCACACTGCCATCATGCAAATTTATGTAACACTGCACTTATTTTCTGTATTTTTTAAGAGTTCTTTGTTCTCATTTTAGCTGATTTTACACTTTTTGTAAATCTCTAGATACACCGTGGAACCACCTAACATTTGGCCAATAGGGCTTCTTTTATGTATCTAACTCATATACAAAGTAATAGTTGCTATGGTGATTATCATAGTATGTAACCTGCTGTTTGCTCACTGAGACCATCTTCATATCCTGGGGTGTTGGAAAACTGTGGCTCCCACTGTCTATTTGGTGAGACCTTTTTTAGGGCATAAGTCTGCTTTTTGTGTAATAAACAAGTTTATTACTGCATATGCCACTTGTCTGTTGTTTTGTCCGCTGGTTTATTACAGCCAAGAACCCAAGAAGGGCTCAGACACCTGTTACTATATTCCTCATCCAGTAAGTCTGTGTTATATAAGGTTAGTGTCCTCTACAACTCAATCTGTAGATTTCATACCAACCTCCTGAGCTGCACACATCATTGCATACTTCTCTTATTTGCCTTGTACCTCTCACTGGACAACCGCATAAAACTCATGGCACTGGTTTTCCTACTGAAGGTTGTTCTAGGTTTAGCCCCCACAAAGCATCCAGGAAATGTTTCCAGAACCAATAAATAGCAGGTCCATGAGATCATCTGAGGGCCATGCCTTTCACACCGCAAGAATGAATAGTAACTTGGGTCAGAGATCTCTGGTGTACAGAGTCACAAGTTGGTACAGCAAGTTGAATATATCTATAACTTCTCAGAAATGGGTGGCCCCCTTTTGCCCAACACCCTGATGGCAAAACACAGAAAAAGACCACTACAGCGACAGTTACTGTAATGGTCTGTTTCCATCTGCAACTTTCCCCGTGTTCTGCCTTCCCGGATCAACTCTGACCTGGGTGAAGGTCCTAAAGTCTGGGGGTGTGTGGGCGAGCCCCGACATGGGTCGTGTGGGGGCACAGCACCCCACAGAAAACACTGGGGGATTGAGCGGCACAATACCTGCATCAGTATTGTGCCGTTGCTGTGCAGGAGGTCGGAAATTTTACTGTCGACCTAACTTGGTACTTCCCTCAGAAATCTATTCAGTATTTTAAAATGGCCTGTTCACAGTACTTATCATCTTAGTCTATTTGCAACTGTTATTGATTAACTTATCCTCTGTACAAATCTACTGTTGATTCTGTTTCCACACTGTTTTTACTCATTGGGAACTTACGAAAAATAGTCTCTGCCCATTATGGTCCTTCCAGTATAATAAATAAAAATAAAATGAAAATTAAATTAAATAAAGCATCCAGTGGGGTGAATTTTTTCTGCAATACAAACTGGCCTCTAACTGCAATATCCATCATTTAAAGCAGGCAAATATCAAAAACAATGTACTATGCACCATTAATTTCCAGGTTTTGGGGATGTGTCTCAAAAGTAATATTGAATTATTAACAGTCTCTAACTCTGGAAAAGCCCACCTAGTGGCTACCAAGGGCCCAAATGGTTTAATATATGCACAGGTGAAAAGTAAGTGCTCCATTGTTTTGATCACCTGCTGGCACGCCTGTGTAGGACACACTCTCTCCTCCATCCTTTTGCACTTAGCATTTCCCTTAACATTCAGCCTGCCATGCGCACTCAACCATAAGACATCTCACATTTTCTTGGGAATTCTACCATCCATCAATTGATTCATAATAATATAATGGACTATTTATTTATTTATTAAATTTTGGTGACCGGGTAGGCCCACTGGGCCCCAAAGGTCCCTTTTTCAGGGGCGACCAGGGATAACAATACTAGTTAGATACAAAGAGCAAACAAATTTGTATACATAAGTTATTACAACATGAGGAAGTTACAGGAATCATTGGATACAGGCATGGTTATCATCATGACACAATTTGAGTAGGTAATTCATTGCATGTAGTTTAATTCTGGTGGTAGTATATGATCCCAGGTGAGAAGAAGGAAGAACTAGTGGAGGCAGGTAGTACTTGGGCTTTGCTAGTAGAAGGCGTGTGAAAAGGAGGGGAGTGCCTAAGGAGCCTTATGGACTGTGGCAGTGGCATGAGCTTGAGGTTAACAAATGGGACTTGAGACTGGTGCGGAAGTTCATAAGTGAGAGGGTGTCTTGGACAGAGGGGGGGAGCTTGTTCCACTGGCAGGGTGCTTGGGAGGAAAAGGACCTAGCGTCGGCATTTGTCCTTACTCTAGGGACTTCTAAAAGTGTCCTGTCTGAAGTCCTTAGGTTCCTTGGGTTGTGCTTGAGAGTTATAGACTTGGCTATGCTAGGCGGAGTGTGGGGTTTGAGAAGCTTATAGGCCTGGACAAGCAGGGGATATTGGAGATGAGCAGCCAAGGTAGGCCAGCAGAGCTGAGCTAGAGAGTCGCAGCTGTGCCATTGTGGATGGTCTTGAGTGGCAAAGTGAGCAATTTTATTATACAGGGTTTGCATCCTGGTTATCTCTTGCTTTCCCATGCCCTGTATTACAGGAGCTGCAAAGGTCAGGGTAGGAAGCAGGACACTAGTAGCAATAGAAAGCCTGGCCTCAGGGATGAGCTGGTCCCTGAGTAGGTACAAGGTGCCAAGTTTGCGATGGAGGGTCCTAGTGACCTGGTCTACATGTTCCTTGTACGTGATGTTCTGGTCTAGTGTAAGGCCTAGGTATTTGAGGGAAGGGACAACGTTGATGTCTTTGCCAGAGAGTGTGGTTAAGCGGAGGAGTGAGGACCGGTCGAGCCCTAGGGATCTTGGCCCGAATAACATTGCCTTGGTCTTGTCAGCATTGAGTACAAATTCTGTTCTCACATAACCAAGTCTCTAGGGACATGAGATCCTTTTGGAGGGTAGGTCCTAGTGTAGCTACGTCGCTCATGTGACGGAAGATGACAGTATTATCTGCATACTGTACAATCACACTCTCCCCACAGTAGGAGCTTAGTTCATTGGTAAACTGGGAAAATAGGAGGGGGCCGAGTATTGATCCCTGAGGTACTCCCTGTTTTAGGGGTAGCGGGTCAGATGTGACGCCTTTCCACCTGACCCTTTGAGCCCGGCCTGATAAGTAGCTCCCAAACCACTTTAGGGCATGGGTGTTGAAGCCAACATTTTGCAGTTTTTGTAACAGCAAGTTGTGGTCAATGAGGTTGAACACCTTGGATAAGTCAATAAAGGCTGCACCAGTGGGTATACCTTTGTCAACTGACCCGAGCACTTTGTCTGAGAAGTTGATGAGGGCAGTGTCAGTGCCGTGGTTTGTTCTGAACCCATGCTGGGTGGGGGCAAGGAGCAGGTGTGCTTCCAGGTAGTCTCTGAGTTGATTGTAGATTACCCTTTCTTGCACCTTGGCGAGTGAGCAGAGGAGGGAGATAGGTCTATAGTTGTTAAGTTTATCCCTGGGTCCCCCTTTGTGGATAGGTATGACATTGGCATGTTTCCACTGGTCAGGATCTGCTCCTTCCCTAAGGGATCTGTTGAGGAGCATGGTTATGGGCCAGGATAAGGAGGTTGCTCCAGCCTTAAGAAGCCGAGGGTTGACCCCATCGGGTCTTCCTGAACCTTTGGGTTTCAAGTTTCTTAGGAGTCTTAGGTGAAATAAGGGTCGATCCATTTGGGGTGCTTCAGCTGAGCTAGGGGGAGAGATGGGGGGGACAGGCATGTATTAAAGCTCTCTAGGTCTGAGAAATGCCTGTTTAGGGCAGCCGATACATGAGAAGAGTCAGTTGTGAGCTGACCGTTGATCTCTATGGGGCAGGATTCAGGTTTTTTGCTCCCTTTGATCAGATCATTAATATGGTTCCAGAATTGCTTGGGGTTGCCCAGGCTAGATTTCTGGAGGTGTATTAGGTAGTCACGCTTACCAAGTTTTATGGCCCTCTTGGCTTTGTTTCTTAGGGCTTTGTATTCCATAAGATCTGCCGGAGAGGAGGAGAGCATAAGCTTTTCCAGGCTTTGTCCCGAGTCACCATAAGGGCTTTGAGGGAGGGAGAGGTCCAATTATAGCAGCTGCCTTTTTCCCTTAGACTCTTAATAGGAACGAAGAGATTGGCAGCTATGTTTAGTTCGCCTTGGAAGTAAATCAGGGCCTCGGACAGAGTTGGGAGAGTAATTATGGGCTTCCAGTCCCGGCTGCTTAGGTAGTTGTTGAATTTTAGTTCTGAGAATTTGGAGAAGTCTCGGATGGAGAGGATTCTAGGCTGTACCTTGGGTGGTCTGTTTTTCCATATACAGAAGATGGGGGAATGGTCACTCAAGGAGTCTGCCATAGTTCCCACACACTGTATATTAGAGGGATTTAACACCAAAGCCCAGTCGAGGGTGGTGTGGTTCCTGGTTTTGTAATTAAGTCAGGTCGGTATGGAGATGACCTGTGTCTGACCTACTTCTTGAGTCAAGGTCATCGCAGTCTGGCCAGGGTCCTGAGCCCAATTTATGTTGAAGTCACCCAAGATCAGCTGCTCCATTGCTCCCTTGCAAGCGAGCACGTTAGTGATGGCTTCCAGGAATTGGAAGGCTGAGTTTGGTGGGTGGTAGACGCAGACAATTGTTAGTTGTTTGGCTTGTCCTAAGGTTATCCGGATATATATATACTTTCTCCCTCTGTGGTGCAATTTGCATGCATGGTTAGGGGCGATGCTGAAAAGTCCACCTTTGTGTAGAATAGTACCCCTCCCCCTTTTTTGGATACCCGGTCCTTGCGGAAGCTATTGTAGCCCAGAATTTGTATCTCGTGATCCAGGATGTGGAATTTTAGCCAAGTTTCTGAGATGGCTAGTGCATCTGGTTTGTAGAGGTCCATCCAGGCTTGGACTTCATGTATTTTAGGTCTGAGGCTGCATTTGTTCATGTGGGCAATCCTCAGACCCTTGGTAACCCCCCCCCCGTGAGCATCCTGGGGGGATGCTACCAGAGTATTAGGGGTATGCGGGCCTGGGTTGGGTTGGATATCTCCAGATAAGAGTAGTAGCCCAGCTAAAAGCCTGAGCAGACTAGTGCTGGTTTTAGAGATAAGTTGCCTATGACGTGTCCTGCATATATAGTAAGACAGGTTGTAGCAAACTCCCTTTTTTACCATCTCATGCCCTTTTAAGTGAGTAGTCAAATTTGATATAGTGTTGCTACTGTAGAAGTCGGGAGGGGGGACCTTGTGCAGGTTGCTCACTGATTCGGGGTGGCATGGGTCAATAAGCCTGTCCACCCAGAGTAGGGTCAGTGAGTAGGCGATAGCAAGGAGTATGCCCCTGTTAGGGAGAGGGACACCTTGGCTACGAGCACTCTGGGGAGCATGGAAAAAGACATATACTTTGTCAGGCATGATTAGATTATAACTGCACCATGTCAGTACAGGTTAAGTGCTCCAAGGTAACCTGAATTAGGTCAGTGCAAGGGGCAGCAGATGCCGGGGGCTATGGGTTAACTGCCAGCGAGGCGATCAAAGGTAGGGGTTTGGGGTTTGGAAGTTTGTTAGGGTATAGCCTCAATGTGTACTTTTGACTTAGGGAAGCCTATGATTACCACCATGCCTTGTGGAGAGATCGTATAGTTGTATCACAAGGAAGGCAGGAGGTGACTTAATATAACGGATAGGCAGTAGTTCAGATTATAAATAACTATGGTATAGGAAGATGGATTAGCAATTGTTAGGGTAGTAGATGGTTAATTGTTTAAGAGCATGGAGAGATACCTTAGCCTATTGCAATCACTTTGTTGGGGCCCTTAGATTTGACAGAGTAAGTAATTAAGTGGGGAGAGAATACGTTGAACTACTTAAGCACTGTAAGTATCGCAGTGTTTCTTAATCAAAGGCAGTCATCACATAATTCATGAATTATTATTCAGAGGCAGTAAGCACAAAAATACAGTATGGAGCAACAGGTTAGAGAAGAGACAAGGGCAAGTGTAGCAGTTGTGAAGAGAGAGAGAAAGAGATTATGCACTAGTCAACAGTTTTAGGAGAGATTAGTAGCAAATAGAATGACTTTAAGGTGATAGTTCTAGCAATTTTCACAGTTTTAAAAGAGAGTTTAAACTTGGGGTACATTGGCATCAATAGACATGCAATATGAGACTTGTAATAATTATTTGGTAGGTGTTGCTCCTCTAACGCTGTATTGATTGGCTTCGGTGAGTCAGTGGGCGTGGCACTCCCGTATTTAATGGGAGGAGGAAACGGGGCGGGTGTGCGGGAGAAAACAAAAGGCAGTGTCTCCGGTTGTCCCCTGCTCCAGTACAGGGGAAGTGTGGGCTTGGGTTAGCATGGCAGTCCACGCACTTCTGGGCCTGGGTGTGGGGAAGGGGAGAACTCTAGCAGCGAGGTGTCCCTCACTTCCCCTGCTGGATTCAGAAGATAGAGTCCTGGAAAGTGACCCGCGGGGGCTCTGACAGGCCTTTATTAGTAGCCTGAGTTGGAGCATCACCACGGTCGAGCAGCCAATTGCAGAGTCCAGGGGAGAAATTCAAAGTTGGTGCCCAAATCCCGGTTTGAGTTGTCCGCGGGGGTCGGCGTTCAGTTGGCGACCTTGGAGCTGTGCCACGAGGGGAGGAATCCAGGTGTCAGTTGGAAGGTAAGCACTAGAAGAAGATTGGTGGTAGTAAAGCTAGCAGGCAGCAGAAACAGCTGGTAAAGTGTCCAAGAAACAAAAGGCAGTGTCTCCGGTCTACACCATACTTAGGTGCAAAAACTGACTCTAGGTAAAAAAAAGTTATCCACAACATGCTGGTACAGCTGTTTCCCAGTAGAGTCTCTTAGCAAGGCAGGTGACAAATACCAACTGTGGAAACAATGGCCTTTAAGTGAAATAATTTACCCTGCTCCCAAACCCTAATCAGGGGGTACTGCTTTCCCCAAAGAGAGCTAAACCTGATCCTACTTGACTTTGCATAAGTGGACGAAGCTTAAAACTAAAAATCACACACAGAAAAAACACCACACGGTAAGTTATGTATACTCCCCCATCCTTGATTTCCCTGTAAGTATGACCCCTCATGAGGGTTCAATCTACTACCCATCACAAATTTAAAAAAATACTATAAAGTCTAATCTTAAAATCAACAGCTGGGTGAAATACAACTTAAACACAAAAATATGGGAATCAAAAATGTTCTAACCACATAAACCTGTTCTAATTTAGACATGGGCCATAGGCACCATCTAATAACTTAAACTTCTGCTTCATAGAGACACAGCTCCCAATTATATACACTGCCTGATCCATATTACCAAACCACATACCCACAACTTTCAAGGGGCCAGGCTTGATGCCTACGCCACCTATGGAAGTAGGGGCATCTGGGCATCAGTGAGATCCAGCAATGTGCTTAAACTCCTAATTACATTTAGTTTGGAGCCAGAGACCTCTGAGTGAGCTTCAAAGTGGGTCAGTGCTTTAATACCAGAATTCTTGCCCCTTACAAGTAAACAAAAGTCAGCATAGGTTGTTGTTTTGTGTGACAGAACTCCTAGAACTTGACTTCTATTGTCAGGGACTTATTGTATGGCTCTTATAAGAGGGTCCAGAACAAACAAGTACAATGCAGGGCTCAATGGGCACACCTTCTGTACCCCTGCCTTAATAGCACATTCTGTCCCTCTGATGCCATTTACCAGGGGAAAACTGTACTTGCTCCATGTAAGAACTTAAGCCATGTAACACACTGTGGGGGAAAACAGTAAACAAAAATCCAAGATTTATCTTGTCAAAGGCCCTCTACTGATCCAATGCCAGGAGAAGATCTTCAGCTTTGTGATAGTGGATGACTATAACAGCCCCATTCGTGCCATCTTCTGTGAGGTATAGTACAGATTATTCAATATATTGACCTGCATAAGCTGCAGTCTATCTTGCCCCACATAACGGTAAGTACTTTTCCATATACCCAGCCAGCGTTGTAGGGAAAGGAAGAATAATTGGTCCCAGTAAGGGGGAAGAACCATTGACTTCCAGAGCATACTGAGAAAACAGCACACTATACAGAGAGGACACAGTACGCTTCTGGGAGACTTGGGAGAAACTTACAGAAAAAAGGGAGAGAAATCAGTGTTCCAAGACCCCTGGCCAAACCACTGAATTAAGGCATGCCTTAATTGAAACACTTTAAATATATACTGCTGGCCTAGACCTAAGTACCTGATTATTGTATCCAAGGACTTTAACATACCATTATTCAGCAGGTCTTTAACCACCAAGGGCTCCGAATGAGGGAGCCAGTACTCCTTAATGGGCCGCCCACCTATTTTAAGATTCAGGTTATGAAAATGGGCTGGGAGATGTCCTTGGCAATGGGAGATTTTACCAGTGCCCAATATTGTGAATGCACTTTAAGCAAGACCTCCATAACTGACTCCCTGACCTTAGTGGGGAGGCTAGACCAAGGAATATATCGCAGGGAGGACAGCTCCATCCCATATTGCTGCAAGAGGTGGATTTCTAAATCCAACCAGGGAGGCCTGTACCCCGGAGGGGACCCACAGAAGATGGGAGGAACCACTGTAGTAGTTTACTGAAGTGGCTGGATATATAATAGATCAGGAAGTAGGGAAGTTTAAAACCATCCATGTATTTTGGAGCAGCCAGTTTTTTGTATGCTCTTCTCTGAGCTTTATCTTGCCAAATACATTTTGTAATAATACGGTGCAAATTCTGAAACCACTTCAGTGGTATCCAAAAATTAAGCATATGTAGGGGATAAAACAGCCTTGGGAGTACGTTCATTTTGATGACTGAGATACGACCACATAAGGAAAGAGGTAGAGCCTGTCAATGAGGAAAGTCCTGCTGAACCTGGTGCACCAAGTCCTCTAGATTCAGTTGGCACATAAGGGAAGAATCCCTGGCCAGAAACAATCACAGATATTTAAGTGAATGGGGGAATCATGTTAAGCCCAGAGATGCCACATCCTGCCTGTTAAACAAAACTGTAAGGGGAAGGGGAAGGACAACTGTTTTACTAACATTAAGCTTATAATGAGAGAAAGTACCAAATTCTTCGATGACTGTTGATGCAGCTGGAAGGGAAGTGCCAACATGGGAAAGATGAAGCAAGATGTCATCCACATACACAGACATCAGAAAAACATTAGGGCCAACTGGGATACTAGTCACTCCAGGGGATCTGTGTAGTCTCTGAAGTAACGGTTCCAAATACAGATTTAATAAGAGAGGCGACAGCGGGCAGCCCTGCTGCATGCCGGATCCTAGGGGTATAGAGGTAGAAAAAAAAAAAGTTATAATATACTTTCACAGATGGGAAGGAATACAAAATCCGCAACTACTTTATAAAGTCCTGTGGAAAGCCAAAGTTATTAAGAGTCACGCGCAAGAAAGACCAGTCCACCCTGTTGAAAGCCTTCTCTGCGTCCAGGGAAACCAATGCCATGGGAAGATCCATCTCCCTGGATGCAGAGAAGATATGTGACAGTTTTTGGAAGTGATCCAAGGAGGATCTATCAGGGATGAAACCTACCTGCTCCTGACTCAAGAGACCATCCCATACTCAGAGAACCCTCGTGGCTAAGATTTTAGCCAAGATTTTAAAATAGAAATTAATTAATGAAATGGGTCTATAGTTACCCATGAATTCTGGATACTTGTCGGGTTTCAAAAGTACCACAATGAGGGCCTCAAGGAGTCCTTGGTCCAAGAAACCATTTTTATAGATATGAGCAAAAAAACATTAAAGAAGGGTCAGCAATTGCTCTGCAAAAGCTTTATAAAAATTGGAGGTAAATCCATCAGGACCTGAGGATTTGTCCAGGGCCAAATTAATTATAGCCTGGTGGATCTCTGACATGGAAATGGGCTGGGCAAGCAAGGACTGCTGTTCTTCCGTTAAACACAGGAGGTCATACTGCTGAAGATATAGGAGGGTATATAAGCAAGATTTAAGGGGGGGCCGGAGCCTGTATAATTCTCCATAGAAAGTGGCAAATTCCTGGGCAATTTTTCAGGGACAGGACAAAGTGGATCCATCTGGTGTTCTAAGAGCTGTTACCAATCTGGAAGATTCCACTTGTTTCAGATGACGAGCCAGAAGGTTGCCTGCCTTGTCCCACTGATCAACATATTTCACCTTGGTCTTTAAGAGGGCATATTCAGCTTTTTCTTTTAATAGAGTTGCATATCTGTCCCACAAAACTGTCAGTGCCTGTAGGATATCATCTGGGGTCTGAGGGAAAATAGAGTTTTCAATAGCAGTGATCTGTTGCAGGAGGTCTGCTGCCAATGCAGCATTGACTTTTTTGCATTTGGATGCCAAACGGATAAGTTCTCCCTTACTATAGCATTTGCAGGCAGCCCATTCTAGATCCACTTTTCCTGCTGAGACTGAGTTTTGCTGGTCGAACAAGGTAATATGGTCCTTTATCCATACAACCAGAAATTTATTAGACAATAGCTGGTTATTAAATTTCCAAATTGTGTCCTTATCCTGATTAGACCCAAGGACAAGTGTAATCCATACCAAAGAGTGATCTGAAAGGGCCCGAGGGCCAATTTCAGCTTCCAGTATCCCTGGGAAAAGGGAAGAGCTAATAAGGACAAAGTCCAACCTAGAGTAAGATCCATGGGCTTGAGAATAATAAGTGAATACCTGTTCCTGCGGATCCAGGAGCCACCAAGGATCACATAATCCCAAGGTGTGAACCATGTCATGCACAGAGCGCTGCTCAGGGGTTAGATCTACTCTCCGAGCTCCTGACCTATTAAGGTCAGACGTCACAGTGACATTCCAATCTCCCCCTATAATTAAGGGGAGGGGAGAGAACCTCGAAATTTGATCCACAAGATCCATAAAAAAAGAGGTGTCTGATTGATTTGGGCCATAAACACAGCCCAGAATAAATTCAGTACAGTCCAATAGACCTGAAATGAAAATGCATCTCCCATTAGTGTCAGAAAATGTTTGACTGTGTTGAAAGAGAACCTGATGGGATTACAAGATGGCCACTCCCCAGCTTGCTGAGGTGCACCCAACCCCATATACCTGCCCTATAAACTGTCTATGGAAAAGACTGGTCTCTGATGTTAATAAATGTGTCTCTTGGAGGATGTTGACCTGACACTGGAGCTGCTGCAAATGCTTGCGGATTTGAAGCCTCTTGAGGGGAGACCTTGCCCCTTTAACATTCCAAGAGACAACCTTTAAGTGGTTAGCCATACTCCTGTTACACAGTAATCTTTATTACTTGTGTACCACTCACCTTTATCCCAGTTGCTCCGAGACTTCTCCCCCCGCCCACTTCTCTCTCCCCCAATCCCCTCCCCACCAACCCTTCCAAAGCAAAAATCCCCACAAAACAAACAAACCCCAACACAAATCTCTCCATTGAAAAATCCCAGGTAACATCAATCACAAATCTCCGATACATCTGGAGAGAAGCACCCCCCACGTACTGGCTCATGTCAGCCTCACTAGCATACCAGCAAAACTCCCTCTGTATCCCCCCCACAGTTCCTAAAATGCAAACAGCAAAGCAGTTAACAAGGAATAACAAAACATTAGGGTGACCAGAAGGAATAGCACCCAAACTTTTGTGGATGAACCTCCATGTTTTAAGAGTTATATTTTGGCCCCCATTTGGGCTGGCAGTATAGCCTAGAGGTTAGAGGAACAAGGCGTGAACGAGCTTGATACATCCAGCAGACCAGACCTGAGTATGATTCTCACAACCTCCACTTGCATACTGTGTGACTCTGAGCAAGTCACTTAACTGCCCAGTGCTCCCAGGTAGCCCCTGAAAACAAGCACTTGTGCCTAGTGGGCCTTATCCGGTTACCAAAGACTAAAATATAGATAAATAAAAATAAAATGAGAGTTTAGATCAGCTTATAAAAATTCACGTGCTAGGCCAAAGGCTTACCAGTAATTATAAATATCTCCCCCTACAACCATGAGACAAGTGTCATAAACTCAAGAGGTCCCTCTGTTACAACGGACTGACCTAATCAGTGGGCTAGTACTTCAAGCTAACAAATATAAAGACTAGTAAACCAGACAGTAACATAAGTGCATGCAGGGGGAGAGAGCAAAAAACATAACAGTACATAACTCAAACCATACAAAGGTAATTAAGTCCCATTACGATGCACCAGCAAGTAGAGCCAGCATTTATAACAGATATCAGGCAGCAAGCTTGCCCATGATTCAAGTCCCACAGAATACAAGTCAAGGGGCACTAAAAAGTTCCAGGAGCAGACTTTGCAATTCTCCCATTGCTTGATCTATGCTTTCAAAGGAGTGCCAGGTATTTTTACAGAATACTTGCAGTTTAGCAAGGAATAGCATCCTACATTTAAAGAAGCCGCCAGTAACTTGGAGACCACAGGATGAAACGTGGCTCTTTTCTGCCAAACTGTGGCTGGCAAATCTTGTGAAATATGAAGGCGCTGTCCCTCCCAGGATATTTCCTTTAGATCTCTGCATTTTTGGAGAATGTACTGCTTGTCCAAAAATTCCAGCAACTTTATTATGAGTGGCCACAGAGGTGCCCCTTGTTGTGGCCTAGCATGTAGGGAACGATGGGCCTGCTCCACAATGTAGCAGGTATGGTTAGGGGAAGGCCCTGCAATTTTTTCTAGTAGCTTCTGAGTGAATAATACTGGAGAGGAGGTCTCAGCATCCTCTGGTAGTCCAAAAATAAGCAAATTATTTCTCCAGCTTCTTCTTTCTAGATCCTCCTGCTTCTCCTCCATCTTAGCCGGCTTTTGCTTAAATGATGCGATCTGTGTGTCGGTTCTGTCCCTCCAACCTTCCACCAAGGTAATGCGGGCTTCTGCATCGCCCACTCTCCTAGTTGTCAAATTCAGGTCTCCCCTAAGTGTTTTTAGCTCTTCATTAAATGTATGCACACATTCCTTGAAAGGTAGCAGCTCAGCCAAGAAATGCTCCTCCATAAGCAGCAAGGGTTGTGAGGGTGTAGTAATTGAGTGAGCAGAGGAGCCCTCTCGCGATTTGACTTTTTTACTGCCTTTCTCCGGGGTTGCAGGCGTTGTATGCATGGGTAATCCTCTTATCTCGGCATCCATCCCAGCGTGACTACAGTGACGGCTAGGAAGAATCAATGACTGGATGGCACACGGAGGTTTGTATTGTTATTTTGCAGTGCAAAACCAGAGATAAAAGAACAGAAAGCTGCCGGTAACAGGCAGGAGGTGCGGGAGTGGGTCGGGTGTACAGCCACTAGCTGGAAAGCAACACGTGACTCTCAGGTCTCCAGTTCTTAAGATCCCTCTTATCTCCTTTTTATAAAGTAAAATCAAAACACACTGCATAAATTTGCTACTCACAATACTTCCTGCTAAAAGTGCATTACATATCACTACCAAAGGATCAGTAAGCTGTTGATGACATTTATAGAATTCTCCTGGGATACCTTCACTTCCAGGAGCTTTATTATAGGGTGAAGATTTAATAGCATCAATCACCTCCTATTCAGTTAATGGTCTCCACCATCTGATCCTTAATATTTTTTGGAGATTAGGAGGCTGAAGGTAGTCTAAAAAGGAACCCCTTTCTTTAGCAGTGCCAATGCTATTCTCAAAAGTATCTGAGATAAATGTATCTCTCAAATCCAAGATGCCATTTAGAGAGTTGCACACACCTCCTAAACCATCAGTTAAATGTGTAATGACCATTTGCCAACCCTTATTTTACAGTCCTCAAGTGGATTGCTATGGGCTGTATGCCCCGTGTCCCATATTTCTGTTATTGTAGATTGTATGCCATTGTCTGGTACTGATACAGTTTCATTTCCTGTTTAACAACAGAAATCAGTGCAGATTAATCACGAGAGGTTTCCATTGCTAAAGTTAACAGTTTTTGTAATTGATGTCTCAAGTTAAGATATTTGAAGTACTCATCCCTCTTTTCCTGCATGAGTTAGTAATATACTGACTCTTCATGTCAGATTTGACAGCTTCCCACCAAGTTATTAAGGTTTAAAAATAATCCACTGTGGTACCACTTAATGTAAGTAAAGGCACTTTTACACTACTGCTTCTGTTAAGAAATTCACGTAACAGAAGCATTCTACCAGTACTTCCCTTGTGTGTAAAATTAATGTTTTCCAATTCCCTGGTGAACGTTCACCCGAACCATGTTCCCTTCTAGCCATGGTTCGTCCCAATTTCTTCCATTGTGACCCGCAGTATAAAATGGTCATTCCATTTTGAGAGTGAAAGGAGATCATGCATCACGGTTGTCCCAGCTGATTCCTGAGCATACCAGAATGCAAAACATTTAAATGGAGGAGCAGGAATTCCAGAACAATCACAGAGTGTAAAGTGATTAGTGAACAAAACGGACTGTAATGGTGCCACACAGGTACAGTATATTTCATCTGGAAAACCAGTGTGTAGAAGTGCCTTAAGTGTTTCAGACTCTGTTGCAGTGTTGCATCCTCTAATGTGGAGCAATTTAACTGCCAAACAGGTGATTCAGTACTGGGTCTTGTAGGAGGGCCAAATTTGGCCTTAATGGCGTTATGGTCCAAGACTTTTACAGGTAAAGTCCGAAACTGTCCTATTGGCAGCCACAGGGATAAGAATAGGAAGTCAATTCTAGAACAAATATTCACTTTAAAAAATGTGTGTTCTTGGGAAAAAGGAAAAGGCTTAGCTGCATCCACCAGCATAGCAGTGGAGACTACTTGTCCTAAAAACTGGTGTCAGTGGGAGTTTTCTTTTCATTTCATTTTATTTTGTTGTTCGGGTAAGTACACTGGAATACAATTCCATTTACAGGTATTGTCACAATCCTTTGTAACAACTGTAGTGTAATTAAGCAATAAAGTATAACCAGGGATTATGTTAATGTCCTGGTTAATAATCCCCTGGGGGCATAATGTGGCACAAGGTGCAACCAAGTGCCATATGGCCCCAAGGGGATCATTCATTTAAACATTAACATAAACCCTGGGAGTGCCTCATTACCATGATAAAAAAGGTATGCTCAATGTGTTAAATAATTTTCAAATGTAACTTTTTAAATTAGCTTAAAGTGGATTTCAACATAAAATAGTCCATTTGTGAACTCTGGTGTTCTACTGCTTCATAATGTCCTGAGGCAAATCAGTAGCTATGGCAACAGGTACACTAGGCACTGGGAAGCAAGTGGCAGATGTAAAAGTAGGTCGCCATTGATGAGTTTGCTACCTAGAGTGTGTTTTTTTACCATAATGCTGGAAATCTTCAGTGGGCATGAGCAAGTTAGAAAACATGCACTGTGGGGCCATAAATATTAAATGTTGTACAGCGATCTTTAGCCAATCTAATGTTCAGCCACTGAAAGCCATTATAATGCTACCAAATACCAATCATTTGTTCTTTGATGTTTGTTGTTGCCATTCTGTTTTAAAAAGAACTAATTTGTTTGTTGTTCCCAACCACGTATATCATGTATACGATAGTACACTTGCTAATTTAAAGCAGCAGTCAGAATCCTAGTATTTCACTAATGTGTGAATTTATAAATTCTTAAAACATCATACCGTTCCCTAGACAGTAGGCATGCTGGTCCATAGATACACTCAAATACTACCTGTGTAACTATGTTATCAGTTTCCAAAAAGCCGTCATTCAAAAACAGCACCTCGGCTCAGCTCCGTGGCTTTCCAGTACCTCGGACTAACCTGCCAACTGTAGTAGCTCCAACGGGAGCAGTATGATGTTTTAAGAATTTATAGATAAACTCACACATTAATGAAAAGCTAGGATTCTGACTGCTGCTTTAAATGGGCAAGTGTGCTACTATTTAAACTGCAATATGCAATTGAAAGGGCTGACCCATTTCTGTCAGTCTAGGGATTGTAGTTTGTGTTTTTTTCTACAGATCCTATCCCCTTGGGTATGCACACATTGGGAGCTGAGCATTTTATTGTGTTTTTGTCCTCCAGGTACAGTTACTGTAGGACCTGCAGGTAGCAGCTCTTCACCATTTCTGTCTACAGTCTCAGTGACAGCTGACTCCAAGGAGTCAAAAACTCAGCAATGCCATCGCGAAACTCATCGATGGCCAGCAGTACCAAATTACATGACAGCTCCATCAATAAACAGCTGTCAGTAATTCTTTAATATCATTTATTTGATATTTATTAAGACGGAGAATGGTGGATCATCTAGAGAGTCTACATCTGGTCATTTTTAAAACTTTACTGTAAGTTCAGATTTTATTAGACTGTCAGTTAGTTTTTCTTTGATCAGGTCTACCAGAATGGATCATGATGAACCAGAATTCTATAAATAGAATCATTCAAATATGTACAGTAGGATGTTAGTGAGAGAAAATCAATGCTCAAGGGATCATGCTCTACAAGTATGTTAATAAGGAGATTAACATAAGCCTCCCAGAATGCTGTCAACAAATCACACTGCAGCATTTCTGAGACCCTTTTTATAATGTGTGATAACGTCACACCTTGGGTGGTTGAAGCACGAGGATGCAGGCCAAGTGCATTCAACACCCAAGAAGAGACGTTATCACACAATAGCACACACCCTAAAGTGTCTTATTGCTATTATGCAATGGCTCCTTTGTTGAAAAAGAAACAAGAAATGGGAAACATTTGTTTAAAATACTTTTATTTTACTTGGGTCAGGTATACATATTGAAAAATATTTTATTTATTTATTTTTTTTTTTAATTATTGTTGAGATCAGTTTTACAACCTTTGAGTCAAAGACTCGTTTACAAGGTACCTAAATCAAAAGGGGGACAACAGTAGAGTGAGGTTAGGACAGGGATGACGTACAGGTTAGATACATAAAATACACACTTGGAGAGAGCAGACAGCGAAGCTGTACTGGAACAAACTAGTGTAAGGTACTAACATTGGTAAAACAGCAAGAGATACATTATTCAATTTAACAACATGTCACAAACTAATATGTAGAGTTAAAAGACCGGTAGGCGAGGGGCCTGAAAGGGTTAGGAGGGACTGACACAGGGCAGCTACAAGCATTTACAACATCGGCTGTCAATAATATGTTGACGGAGGGCGATTTTGAAGCGGCCAATACCTGGGATCTTGGACATAGTTTCAGGAAGGGAGTTAAACCAGGACGGGGCTTGGTGATGGGAAGATCTTTGGCAACGAGAGGTCCTTGTTCTGGGAACGTCGAAGGTGGCTGCGGCGGTGTACCAGGTTGGCAGGGACCTGGCAGCCCGCTGCAAAGGTCCAGAGACCCCAGGAGGGCAGAGACCTGACATGGATTTTTTGGCCAGTAGGCAGGTTTGATATTTCAGTCTTTCCTCAAGAGTGAGTATTTTTGTGGCGGAGTATAGCAGACAGGTGTGGGTTCTGCTGTGGGCACCGGTAAGGAGCCTACAGGCTTTGTTGATAGAGGTCTGGACTTTGGATAAGGCGGAGGCGTCAGCAGCAGCGTAAACAGGGAGTCCGTAGTTGGCCAGCGATAATACCGATGAGGTGATGGCTAGTTTTAAGGCGGGTTCGGGGAGACAGTCTTTGTGGCGGTAGAGAAGACCGATCCTGGAGTTCATTGCAGATGACAAAGCTTTAAGGTGGGCGTGGAAAGTAAGGCCGGAGTCAAAGGTGATGCCCAGGTACTTATAGGATGTAACCTGCTCCAGAGGGAGGGGCATGCTGGTGGTGATGTGGAGGGGAAAGTCCCTGGCATTGTTTTGCCGATGAGAAAATAGCATGGACTTAGTTTTCTTTAGGTTTAGGACTAAGCTGTGATTATTGAACCACTTTTCGGTTTGGAGGAAGGCGCTTTGCAGCATGATTTGGAGTGGGAGTGGGTCAGGGTGTGATGCAAGGATAACAGCGTCATCAGCATAGAGTAATATTTTACTGGAACAGGAGCTGGGGAGGGTGTTCAGGAATAGGCTGAAAAGGGTCGGGCCAAGGATGGAGCCTTGGGGACACCCAGTGTACAGGAAGGTAGGAGAGGGTCCCATTTAGCTTGACTCTTGGGACCTGTTGTGTAGGTAGCTTGCGAACCACTTCAGGGGCCGCTCAAACCCAGTATGCTAAGGGAGTTTAATAGCAGGGGTGGCACCGTGTCAAGGCCTTGGATAGGTCTATAAAACCGCCCCTGCAAGATGACCTTTGTCAAGTGCTGAGTGAATGTGGTGGGAGAATTCCAGAAGGGCAGTGGATGTGCTATGGCCAGGGTGAAAACCGTGTTGCTCCGGACATAGAAGGTTGTAGTTAGTAAGATATTCCGTAAGCTGTGTGTTTACTATTTTTTCTAAGGCTTTGGATAGGGGGGGAAGGATGGAGATGGGCCTGTAGTTATTAGGCAGAGTACGGTCCCCAGACTTGTGGATGGGGGTTACTTCAGCATGCTTCCAGGCCTTAGGGAATTGGCCGAGGCATAGGGATTTGTTAATGATAAGCTGCCAATGGGGTAAGCATGACATCCAGCACGCAGGCGGGTGCATCCTGAGTCAAGAGGGTCATTGATAGGGTTCTGAGAGGCGAGGGACTTTATTAAGAAAGGTTTGGCATCGTGGGGTGAGATCATTCGGAAGTGTAATTGTGGCCTGGAAATGGGAGCATGGGTGGGTTTGGCAACCGGGTCAGAAAAGTGGGCCGGGAGGACGGCACTTAAGTCTGTGAAGGTTTTATTAAGGCAGTCAGCAATACAGGTGGGGTCAGTCGAGACAGTCCCATTTATGACAATCTGGGATGGAGGGGGGGAGCGGGTCTTACCATTTAAATCTTTAATGTTGTCCCAGAAAGCTCTGGACGAGTCCCAGGAGGATGTCAACGCAGCCTGGTAGAATTTAGCTTTAGCCTGCTTGATTGTCCAGGTGCATTGATTTCGGGCTGCCCTGTAGGCTTGCCTGTCAGCAACCCTACCGGAGTTATTAGCTAAGTGCCAGAGGTTATCTCTCTTTTTTAGTTGTTGGATCAGTGCAGGAGTTATCCATGCAGCAGTCCGTTTTTTTATCCTATGAGTGTTGAGGGGTGCATACAGATCACAGGGCGTGGTTGAAGGCCGTGGTGAGGTAGGTTAGGGCAGAGTTAATGTCAGGGAGGCGCTGGGCAATGGGGACCAGTCGATTTGAGGTGACGTTTGAGGTTGGCGAGACCTCTGGGGAGAAAACGGCGGCGAGGGGTCCTGCTGTACACAGGGCTGAGGGTGGGGGAGGACCAGAAGCAGATGACTGGGGAGTGGTCACTGAGTGAGTCCACAAGGACTTCAACCGAGACTACTTTATGAGGTCGGTTAGAGAGGATGACATCCAGGAGGGAGCTAGTTCCTGTTACTTTGTTAAGTCTAGTGGGCTGAGTGACCATTTGGGACAGGTCTTTTCTCCAGCAGGTGGAGCTGCTGTTACATGCTTGACCTGTATCTTGTTTTAGGTCTGCCTGTCTGTGTTTCTGTGTCTGTGAGCATTTATCTCTTGCTGTTTGCCTCTCTTTTTCAGTCTGTCAAGTGAATGTTTTAAATGCCCTACTGTGTTTCATTTTAGTTACAGTACTTTACTGTGCTCAGGTTGATGGTTTTCAGTTGAGTTGCTGTAGTGAGCAAGTGGTACGTGACATGGATGGCATGCAATTAGTTTTTAGGGCTGCATGGGTGGGGCCTGCAGTCCTTTTATTAGGGCTGCATGAGCGGAGCCTGCAGTCCTTTTACGAACACAGAGTGAGGACTCTGCATATTTTCCTTAATTAAAAAAACCCGGATTCTCTCCACCCATCACAAACCCGCCCCCTCTTTGGAACCCTTTTCTGTATTGCTATTCTGTACTGCTATCCAGACATCTCCTTCCCACCTTTTCTCTGCCCATCACCAGTCTATCCCCTTCCCAACTATGTTTTTAGTGCTGCAGTAGCTCATCCCCACCAAGCTCCACCATGCTCTTCTCTGCCCTGCTCTACAAAGAAACCCCCATCAAGTGGTTGCTGCATCCCCACCCCCTCTGGCTAGCAGCATCAGGTCCTCCCGCAGCCACCTCAGCAGTCCCTCGGGGGTCTTGCGGCCAATTTTAGTCTCCAAATCCTTCATGTCCAGCAGAGGTTTGTTGCAAATCTCCTCCATTCTCGCTGAGGTCACGTAACTTTCCAGCCTGTGGCTGTGATTTTTTATTTGATCTCCGTTTTGACCGATTTCAGCCAAACCCAATTACGGAGATGCAGCAGTTCATAGATGCCTTCATGCAAATAAATTGCAAACAAAACAATAACATTAAAATCTGTTTGAGTTAGTTGAAAAAGAGGAGTACGATGCTTTGTCAATTGAAAAATAATGCACTTTAAAACATTTTTATTAAAACACGCATTTGTGTTTTAAAAGCAGTTCTTTTTGTAAGAATTTCTTGTGCTGCCTTGGGTGTTTTTTGCAGCCCGGGATCTAGCCCCTGCATTGGCACCTGACCTCTGCCTCTGTATCAGTTAAAGCAGCAAGAAGTGGGGAAGGCAATCAGAATAGCAAAAGCCCAAACCGAGGAAAAAATAGCCAATTCAGTTAAGAAGGGGGATAAAACCTTTTATTGGTACATTAGGGAGCATAGAAAGGTTAAGGGAGGAATAGTGAAGATTAGTAAGGGAGAGGGGAGGTGGGCAGAGGGAGACAGTGAAAAAGCAGAGATACTGAATGAATAGTTTTGCTCAGTATTCACAAAAGAAGATGAGGAGGAGTTACCTAAACCAGACAATAGAAGCACTCTGGGTAGGGGATTGACACCAGTCCATTTACAGAAAAAAGAGTCCTGAAAGATCTCCTAAAACTCAAGGTGGACAAAGCAATGGAGCCTGATGGGATTCACTCCAGAATCCTAAAAGAACTAAGGAAGGACCTAGTGACACCACTGACCACACTTTCTAACAAATCATGGGAGGATGGGGTGGGGTGGTACCTGAGGACTGGAGGAGGGCAGATGTGATTCCTCTTCACAAAAGTGGGAGCAAGGCAGAAGCAGGAAACTACAGACCTGTAAGTTTGACCTCAGTGGTAGGGAAAATGATGGATTCACTTCTGAAAGAAAGAATTGTTGAGTACTTAGAGGCCAGCGGGGCACAGGACCCAAAACAGCATGGATTTACAGCAGGAAGGTCATGTCAGATGAATCTAATAGGTTTCTTTGACTGGGTGACCAAAGTAGTAGACCAGGGAGGGGCTATGGATATGGCCTACCTAGACTTTATCAAGGCATTTGACACAGTCCTGCACAAAAGATTAATAATCAAGTTAGCCAGCCTGGGAGTGGGTCGCAGGGTAATATCCTGGGAAGCAAACTGGCTGCACAACAGGACACAGAAGGTAATAGTGAATGGAACACATTCCGAAGAAAGGGGGGTTACTAGTAGAGTACCTCAGGGCTCAGTACTGGGTCCAGTCCGCCTTAACATCTTTACAGGTGACATTGCAGAGGGTCTGGAGGGAAAGGTATGCCTCTTTGCAGATGACACAAAGATTTGTAACAGAGTTAATACACAAGGGGGAGTAGAAAGGATGAGAAGAGACTTGGCAAGGTTGGAGGAATGGTCAGACATATGGCAACTTAGATTCAATGCAAAGAAGTGCAAAGTAATGCACCAAAGTGCAAAGTAATGCACCTGGGAAACAAAAACCCAGGAGAAGAGTACACAATAGCAGGGGAGGGACTAAAAACAACAAAAATGGAAAGGGATCTGGGAGTAGTCATATCAGATGATCTAAAGGTTGGTAAGCAATGTGAGAAGTCAGTAAGGAGAGCCAGGGGGATACTGGGATGCATAGGAAGGGGCATCACTAGTAGAAAAAGGGAAGTGGTTATGCCTCTGTACAGACAGTTGGTGAGACCCCATCTGGAGTACTGTGTGCAGTTTTGGAGACCTCATCTAAGCAAGGACATAGACAGGATGGAAGCAGTCCAGAGGAGGGCAACTAAAATGGTGCAGGGTTTGCATCAGAAACCATATGAAGAGAGACTGAGAGAGCTTAATATGTATACCCTTGATGAAAGGAGGGACGGGGGGACATGATAAGAACATTCAAGTCCCTCAAGGGAATCAACAAAGTACAGGAGGGTAGCATCTTTCAGAAAAAGAGATGTGTAAGAACAAGGGGGCACAATTTAAAGATAGAGGTGCGGGGGATGGCTCAGGGGTAATGTGAGGACATTTCTTTTCACAGAGAGAGTGGTGGATGCATGGAACCACCTTCCTGGGGAGGTTGTTGGGTCTAAAGTAGGGGGGGAATTCAAACATGCATGGGACAGACATAAGGCAATTGTAGTGGGGGGGGGTAGCAGGAAGTAGGCTATTGGTTAACTATAATCTGCAGCTTATCCAGTAGGTAGGGAAATGGGAAGACTGGGTGGGCCAAGTGGTCCTTATCTGCTGTCAAAGTCTATGTTTCTATGGTTCCCATACTATCATAATACTTTTCCAGTGGCACACCCGGAGACTTTGCTTGGACCAGTAGCTCCGCGCAGCAGTAGCTCTCTGTGGAGACCCAGTAATTGGCAAGCTGCAATTTGCAAAAGCCAGTATTCAATTAATTTAATATAGGCATGGCATTTGTGGGATTTTTATCTGCCAGGGATTGCAGCCAGTCTTAAGGTTGCTAATAAAATCAGTCCTTGATCTGCTGCCTATACTGCGCATGTTGCCCAGAGAAGGTGCTCCAGTCTGTGTTAGCTGCGTTTGAGGCTTTTTGCTAGTTATTAATGGTTTACCTGCATGAAATAAGACACTGCTGCAGAAGAAAGTGACCTAGAGCACAGCTACCATAACTTACACTATAGAAGGGCGCAAAGCCATGTTCAAGTACCGTAATGTCTCTAATAAGAGTGAACCTTGCTGCATACTCGGCTGAGAAAGAGAAAATGAAATATGGAAAAGATTTTGTTGCCGAAAAGGACCGCAAGGCTCATCAAGTCTGCCTAAATCCTGCCTACCCCCCACCATATATGATGTCAAAGGGTTCTATGCAGCCCCCAGTTTCCCCACCCCCTCCCAGTGATTCTTCCTTTTTAGGGCTGCATAGGTGGAGCCTGCAGTCCTTTTATGAACACAGAGTGAGGACTCTGCATATTTTCCTTAATTAAAAAAAAAAAACAGATTCTCTATGCCCATCACAAACCCACTCCCTCTTTGGTACCTATTTTGTACTGCTATCTAAACATCTCCTCCCCACCCTTTCTCTGCCCATCACCAGTAGATCTCCTCCCCAATTATGTTTTTAGTGCTGCAGTAGCTCCTCCCCACCAAGCTCCGCCACGCTCTTCTCCACCCTGATCTACAAAGAAACCCTCCTGCTACCGCCCACTGTGCACTGCACCACCTCCACCCCTCTGTTCCCATCCCCTTACTACAAAATAAATCCTCCTGCTACCACCCACTGTGAGCTGTACCACCTTATCCCTCTGTTCCTGTCCCCGATTTCCCCGTACTACAAAAGATTGGCCGGGAGGTCCTTTTCTGCTGTCACCTTCTATGATTCCATGATCCTTCACTCATGTTGCACAAGGAGGGGGTCTCCGTTTCCCCAAAATTGATATTTCTTCCTTTGCTGAGCCTATACTGTAAAGCTAATCTGTGTGTACTATATGTGTGCAGCAAGGGAAATAACATGCCCAAACGCTTCCTGAAAGCTGAAAGTTTTGAGTTCAGGTTTTTTTTTCAGCCTGTCAACAGTCTGCCTGTTTATGTATGCAGGCACTAAGTTTTCAGCATCCTTCCCCTAGAAAGGCAATTGCTGCAGACAAACTAGGATCTCATGAGAGCAGAGAAACCTCTTGAGAGACACCCAGGATTTCAATAAAAACTAAATGCAAACAAGCAGAAGCAGTCGCAGATCTGATGCTCGCTCAGTCTCCCCTCAGCTTCCTGGATCCGAAATGATTTGTGCTAGCCTACTACATGGGGTTCTTAGTTTGTGTTATCAGTTTTGGAAAGCTGCAGCGAAGTAACTACTTGCATTAGCCTGTGACAAGAATTACAAACCACTTGGGAATTAGACAAGGCTGACAATTTGGCAATGGAAGGGAGACGGGTACCCTTGGGATCGATCTCATAAAATGGATGGATTTGGGAACAGCCTGGGTAAGTGAAGGCATTAAAAAGAGAAAACTAACATAATTTTGCAGAAGTTCCATTCAGGTCGTGTATGCATAAATGTGTGGGCAGGCTGGAAGAGTACTGCAGCACAGCTTCAAATGCATGCACACTTTTATCAGCATTTTTTAATGACTGTTTAATTTTGTTTTAAGAACAAATCTCAATGATAGTGCGTGTGTTGTTTGTGTACCCATTGGCAAACCTTGCAGTAGGAAGCAGGGGTATGTGGTAGGATGGGTCAGCAGGTGTGCTTGCTTTAATGCTGAGCATTAGGTTCCTCTGAGACTTGACTATGGGCGAGTTCTGTTTTATAGCACAAAGTGTTTCAGAGAGCACCAGCTATTTTTTATTAGGGCTGCATGGGCGGAGCCTAGAGTCCTTTCATGAAGACAGAGTGAGGACTCTACATATTTTCCTTAATTAAAAAAAATCTGGATTCTCTCTGCCCATCACTACTTCATCCCCTCTCTGGTGCCCATGCTCTACTGCTATCCAAACAGCTACTCACCGTCCCTGCTCTGCTCATCACCAGTCCATCCCCTCCTCAGTGTCCCTTATCAACTATGCTTTAAGACCTGCAGTAGCTCCTTCCCACCCAGCTCTGCATGATCAGGGCACTGCTGATTTTATTTTTAAATTAGATTAGGTATCCTCCCCACTCAACCTTCCATTTCTAATCCCCCTCCCCCAACATATGCAGTCCTTTTGGCGCTGGCCAAATCTTTTTTAAAATAACGCTCGCTCACACTTACTGCTCCTGTCTTGTGAAGTCATACAGACTTAAAAATGTACTTTTCATGTGAAAAAAAAGTAAGAAAGAAGGAAATTTCTTGAAACTTTTCAGTGGTGTCGTAGAAGTGCTGTACTGCTGTTACTGTGAAGCTGTGGGATTGTGTGAGAAGACATGCTGAAATGGGAATGAGCGAGAGTGGAGCGGCTTTGATATTCCATTTTGCCAAGAAATGGAAAATCAAACTTGCTCTGGTCTCGCTCACTTTCTGCTTCAGAATCACATCAGGTCTGGTCTTTCACCTTTTTTTTGTATAAAATTATAAGAGTTGAGGCTGTCATGGGGATGTGAGCCTGTGCTGACTTGAGTGGGGAGGAATGTGTAGGCATCAGCTTCGGGGTGGCTTGAGTAGGGAGAGAGGGAGAGATTTCCCTTAGTGTTGTGTGGTCATCTCCCTGCCTGCCTAAGATACAGTGATGCTACTGTCAGATAACATCACTGTCTCTGGGGTAGTCTGACCAGGCTGAGCCAAGGAAATATTCTTGCCATTGTATAATAACAGTTAAAATGAGATGTCATGGTGGAAACCATTTCATTTCTTTCCAGTATGCTTGGAATACAGGTACTGTAAGCATTTTCCACTCACGTGCATGTATTTGCAAACATTATGTAGAAATCTTTTTAATTAAACCAACTTGTGAAATCTACTGATGTTGTAAAACAAATGGACACTGTACCGGCCATATACACCATTTCACACATGCAAAAAGTACCCTTGGCATACTTGCATGAAGTTTCTGCCATCCGCCTCCAAATTCCCCATATACCAGAGTGTCATAGATCATATTCCTAAACTGTAGTTCTTTCAAGGCCTTTGCTAAATTGTTCAAAAATGAGATCATTATGAACACTGTAAAAAAGATGATGCATAGTTTCCAACTGTAAATTGCAGCCCCATCTGAGGCAGTATCTGTCTTCCAAAGGTTTGTGTTCATGGTTATCTCTGACATTTAGTTTTCCATGACAATACAACCAAACTATGTCCCAACATTTGTTTTGGTATTCTCTGGTCTTTTAGCTGCTCTGTCAGCCAGTGTTCATTAATTCTTGGACAACAACCAAGTAAAGGCCTTTCCGAGAAAAAGGATTCTCTAATATACAGTATTTATATATCTTTCTTTTTCTGAACTGTGTTGGATCATAGAGCAGTTGATTTACCATTGTTTATGCTTCTTAAAACAGTCGAGTATGCACCCTACTACTTGTACAGGAATCACTTTAAATGTTCTCATTGGCCCTGGACACACTACAGAACTGTGTTTGAAAACCATTTTTAAAACCAGTTTAGCTAAACCATTTCAGTGCAGCCACACTACTCAGTAACCATTTTTGAAAACGGTTTAGTGTGGCCACACTGCTAGTGTTAAACCTGTTCTCCTTGTAACTGTTTTGTGTGAAGTCCAACACTCAGAACTGTGCTTGCCTGGACACACTGCAGCTAGAACTGTTTTACTTAAACCATTACAGCTTAAAACATTTTTGCTCCTGGACAGACCTGTAAGTAAAACCATGCTAGCTCTAAGGCCCTGTACACATTGCAAGTGAAGATTTGTACCGTTTTAAATAATGGTTTCAAAACATTTTAAAACTCACCACAGCAGCCCGTCCATATAATTTTTCATCGAGTTTGAACTCGGTTGTAACACGGGCGACTCCCGTCCGCATCAGCAGCGAGTAACGTTTTCAAACTCGTTAATCCAGCCTGACTGTAGCACGCTTATGTTGTGGCATTCAACCCAGGATGCATCTTGTTACTCCCAGCCTGCATTTCAGCAATATTGTAAACAACGCGAATTGTCGTTCAGGAAGTGTTTGTAACTGCAGTGTGTGTTTGCTCATTAGTGCATCAGTAGTGGGTGCTAATTTGTGCTACAGTGTTGTAATTGGCCAAAACCTGCTGAATGTTAAATTGTGACAGCCTGTCCCAGCAAGCAGTTCACCCTGTCACATGATCCACATCAAGTATCACCTTGGTGATCAGTTGTTTAGACAAGGAGTTCTGCAGAGGGGACATATATAGTCTGATTTTATGCTTGCTGGCAGCTCATCAGGCTCTGTCAGTACTTGCTCTCAAGAGGAGAACTTCTGAGATGAGGCAGAGATCATTGCTTAGCACAGCACGTTCCAGAATGAGACAGCAGGACATTATCAAATCTCTAGCTGTCATGCAGAGTATTCTGACTGCTGGGTATGTCTCAAATTCCCTACATAGGCGTGTATGGTGTGCGGATCATTCCTCATCTTGGTGGAATGATGTTGTGTTGACCTACTGGGATGATGAGCAGTGGATATGTAACTTCCGTCTCAGTAAAGGGACATTCACATTGCTAAGTGATGAGCTGTCACCTTACATCGCACATAGCAATACAAGATTTCGGCAAGCACTGTCAGTTAGTAAGCGTGTCGGGATCACCCTGTGGTGGCTAGCAACAAATGTCGAGTACCGTACACTTGGACATCTGTTCGGGGTTGGACGCTCCACCGTGGGTGAGATCATAAATGAAGTGTGTCGTGCATTGTGCAAGTTCTCCTACCCAAAGTGATTGTCATTCAAAACCTAGAGGAAATAATAGCAGGTTTGATAAAGAATGGGGTTTCTAATGTCGCTGCTGTTGATGGCACTCATTTTCCCATTTATGCCCACTTGTAATGCAACAGAATACTACAACCGGAAGTGTTACTATTCTGTGGTGATGCTGGCGTTGTTGATTACCACTACAGATTCATTACATAAATGTTGGTTGGCCTATTAAGAGTTCATGATGCTAGAGTACTTAAAAACAGCCACCTGTATTGTAGAGGGCAACGGGGGGATCTTTTTCCAAACAGTGATCGAAATAAATGGTGTGATGGTGTCTATTTTGATTCTGCATGATCCTGCATATCCCCTCCTACCATGGCTTATGAAGCCATATGCTGATTATACAGACCCTGATAAGAGGAACTTTAATTACAGGCTAAGTAAGACATGTATGGTTGTTGAATGCGCCTTTGGAAGAAAAGCAGATGGCGTTGTCTGCTAAAAAGAAGCGAGTTCAGCCTGGAGAACATTCCATACATTATTGCTGCATGCTGCATGATATATGTGAGAGTAAGGGGGAGTTGTTCGACTCTGGGTGGTTGGCTGTCACAGATGGTGGTGTTGTTCCACAACCCGACATTGAACATCATCAGGCATATGATGCAACAGTTGCATCTCAAGCAAGACAGGCAATCTTGATCCGTGATGCCCTGTGTGCTTATTTTGTTACAATGCCACATGTGCAGTAACATATTGCTGAGGTGGATAGTGTCATGTTTAGTCACACTACAGTAAATGCAGCAAGTTAATAAGCGCAGTACACCAGTAGTAACCTTGCGATATTGTGTCACACAGACAATATTTGAAATATATGTTCTTAATGCAGTTCTGATATATATGCAGTACAAAGTACGAAGCAGTTTGTGTCGATAAAAATATTTACTTTTTTATTGACAAACATTGTTACTGTTCTATACGAAATGCTATTGTCCCATGAAAGGGAACAACAGTAATTCAGTGAGAAGTTGTATTTCTGCAAGTAGCAGATTAAAAACCTGTTATGAACTGTTTACATTTAAAAAAAATGTTCTTTAATGTACTGTTCAATTAAAAAACATGGCGGTAACAACTCAAAGGAACAGCAGTACCGAACATACATTTGTGTATGTAACACTTAATTATTTCAACAACAGTGAACATTTTTATATTATGAAATTGATTTGTAACAATTCTTAGCAGTTTGGATGTTATGTGACAGCATTAAAGTTTGTTGCAGGTTTTCTATCTCTAAACTGTTTATTAAATTCTGAACTGCTGTACTGATCATAACTGTGCCTTTGACAACAGTAGCACAAACAAATATTGATGAATTTCATCTTAACAAGTGTAAGATGTGTTTATTGGCCATAACAAACAGTTGCACACACCGTCTTTGCTGTTTTATGCAACATAACAGCTTCTGCTGCCCATCCTTTTAACAGTAGAGGAGTATTGTATCATTGCAACAGCTAAGATGTCACAGACTTGTCCATGTGAAATCATCAGAATTCAGTTGTTCACTGTATGACTGCACATGAGTACTGCTTGGTCTACATTCATCAGTAGCAGTATGTTGGGAAACAGTACGGGCCACGTAACCAACATTTTCATGAGTGGGAGTCATATTATTGTTGACAGGTTGATTGTCCCGCATGACATTTGGTTGCTGATACAATACCCCTCTACTGTTAAAAAGATGGGCAGCAGAAGTATTTCCCGAGGTCATTGCAGTGAAAGGGGATGGTGACTGCATGGCGTTGGCATGGACTGTGGCAGCTGCAACTTGCATCTGCATTGGTCGCTGTGCAACCAAAGGTGTAAACATTGCCATAATGCTATGGAACAATGATGCAGTATGTTCCATCTCCCTTGTTCTTAGCCGTTCCTCCATCTCTCTATCTTCCCTAGCCCTTTCTCTCTCTCTTGTTGCAGCAGCTGATTGTGCTGCTCAATCAACATTTTACGTGTTGGTTCAAACGTGGACTCAACTATCTCATGCATTTTTGTCAGTCACTTTTTCTTCCGTAGATTGAAAAGAGGCTTAGTGCTGCAGGTTCTTCCCAGATGACACAGCTGATGGTGGTGCTGCATGGCTGGATCCTGGTTCTTCTTCTTCTAATGCATCTAGGGTATCATCAGAAGGGTCATGGATGGTAGAAGAAGACTCTTCCACTGAAGAGACCTGACAACCCTCATGGTCTACAAAACAAATCACATTTGGTAATGTTAATATATCTGATGACAGCTGTATGGTAAGTGCCAGGTGATGCAGTTCCATGTGGAGATGCTTTCTGTGCACTTCACCCCCCCCAGCACCACTGTCACCAGACACAGCGGCAATATATGTTATGTCATTATGTCATTAAAGGCAGTATGCGCAGGTATGGAGAATACTTTGTGCAGACAAAGCAATGCACAGTATCATGTTTGCTGATTCCACCACAGTGACGCTACACTACACAGACACGTCTGTGACTGCAGGGTGTGGGTGGAGGGACTACAGTGCTCACGAATAATGGGTTACGTGTGTGACATCACATTGCACGTACCTGACTGCAGGGGTTCTGGTTCTGGGTATTCTTCTTCGATAGGTGGACATGGTGGCTCAACAGACACGCCCTCAAGGACAAATGCAGGGTTTGAGGTTGGTCAAGTACCAAGAATTCTGTCCAGTTCATCAAAAAATGGGCAGGTGATCCTCTTGCAACCAGATTGCCTGTTGTTGTCATTCACTTTATGGTATCTAACTTTAAGCTGCTTTATCTTTTTCCTGCATTGCTTTGCAGACCTTTCTATGCCTTTCTCTAATACGAAGTCTACAATTTTCTGATAAATCTTGGTGTTTCTGTGATAGTTGGCCAACTCCTCCTGAACCAACTCCTGGGACCAGTACTCAATTAGGAGTTTAGTGGCCTCCTCTGTCCAGCTTGCAGAACAGTCAGTCATTCTACCACAGTCGCGATATAATCTCCTGGAAGGGCACTATGCGGGGAAGCACTAGCACTAATTAACTATTGAATACGTACGTATTCACCACACAGGCTGAGTGTGTCTGGTTTACTGTACTAAATACTAGTAAGTGATGCAGACAATTCATCTGTCAACCTCCACGAGCACTTTAATTTCCCGCCGCTAGACGCTCTGTTGGATGGCAATGCTCTACAGCCTCACTGCAGCTGCACTATGGGATTGCTTGCCAGGAACCACTGGAGGACAGAAGCTCTCAGCATGGCACCAGAATAGAGTTAGAATCTCATGCCCATCCACACCACAAGGTAACACACTTTCCTCCTGTAAAATGGTTTTGAAAATGGACTTGAGACTAGCTTGCAGCAGGGTTTAAGCACGGTTTCTTAATACGCTTTGAAACCATGCTTAAATGCGGATGGGCACCGTGTTTGCGCAACTTAAAACGTTTTAAGCACCTTAAACTGTTTTAAGTGGCCTGATGTGTACAGGGCCTAAAACGTTTTTAAAAATGGTTTTAAGACTAGGTATCTAGCTGGGTTTAAAAACACTTTTGTTAAAATGTTTAAGGGGCTTGTAGTCTGTCTGCAAACAGTGGTAGGGGGATTTAAACTGTTTTAAGGCACTTAAACCGTTTTAAGTTCCCCAGTGTGTCCAGCGCCATAGTGTTACCTAACCACAGCACAAGTGGAACCTTGCATCTGTGTTGTAAATGTGGAACCCAGGTCTTTTGTTCTTGTAGGTGTATGGGCCAGAGATACTGTCTACAGAACTACAGAAAAAGAAGTTCATTGGGTTAATCATATTTAGCCCGCTTTCTTTTGCAGGGTAATATGTTTTGTTCCTTTTATTGTAACTGGATTAAGATGACTTCCCCATAGTCACCCATAAAAAATGTTATAAAGCTTGACTTGGTCACAGGTAATGCATATACCTTATTTATATGTAAAATATCGGAAGAATAACAATTTTACATATAAAAATACTGTTTCTTTGACGTGGGCTGATTCTTCCACTTTTTCACTTTAGAGTATGTAATTTGTATTTTGTCTTTCCAATTCTTTTCAGTCATATCCTCAATCCCAAATTAAATCCCTAAGATTTTTAAAGGACTTTTCTGTGTTTTGATACTGTGCACTTCTTTCAGTCCATCACTGTCGGGACTAGCTGTACCCGCAGTTCTAGATATTCCAAGGGATTTAGCCATGCTGAGGTTGTGCCTGCGCCAGAGTCCAAACTTGCTCCATTCTGCAATATTCAGCAGGAGGCAGTTGCGCCACAGAAAACATGCTGAGCAACAGTGCAATGCAAATAAATGCATGCTGAACTGGAGGGGGAGGAACCATGCATAAACTGCACAGCCCGATATTCAGCCAGACTGTGCAGAGTTGTGCAGGCGCAACCCCCAACCTGCGCCTGCACAACTTTGAGCCAAAAAAAAGAGGCTTAAGTCGAGGGTCACCCACAGGTGAGCTGCTGTATTGCAGGGTGCATTTCATTCACCAATCTGGACTGCTTTTGTGTATGGGCTGCACTCCCATTGGCTCTTTCTCTGCACCAATGGGCGTGCAGCCTACCGGCTGATCAGTCAGCGAGGCGGCAGGAGGGTGGGATCTGCCGCCCGCCCGCCCGCTCGCGGGGGAGCGGGTGGTGGGGCTTCATGGGTGGGTGGGGTGGGGGGACACTAGATCACCAGAGATACGGTCTTGGGGTGGGGGTTATTTTACATCTATGCAGCCCGCGATCGGGCTTATCGGTCCACTGGGCCACCAAGGATAAGTTCGGTGGGGGTTATTTTACATCTATGCAGCCCGCAATTGGGCTTATCGGTCCACTGGACCACCAGGGATAAGTTGGGGGTTATTTTACATCTATGCAGCCCGTGATCGGGCTTATCGGTCCACTAGACCACCAGGGATAAGTTTGGGGGGGGTTATATTACATCTATGCAGCCCGCAATCAGGCATTTCGGTCCACTGGACCACCAGGGATATGTACGGGGGGGGAGCCACATTGATGCCTGTGATCGGGCTGCAGGGTGCGTCGGTCCCCGACGGCTGCTGCCTGGCAGGGCGCCAGGCGCAAGTCCTCGGGGATCGGCGCACCTACATGCTAATGGCATGCAAATGGGGGCCATAATCCAGATGCAAATGTTCCCCTGCGCCTTGCATGAATTATGGCCCAATTTGCATGTCACCTTTTGAATATTGGAAATTTGCTTGGCGTAATGGTACTAAGCACGCCAAGTTGAATGCTCCACTCTGACAACGCGGTGGCGCCAGGTTCACTGCGCCATGCACAGTGGCTGTGGCTGGGGTGATATTCAAGGTTGCTCAATAGTGCAACTCCTTTGAATATCGCTTCAACTCCCACCCTCTTAACTATTTTGCTAAGCGCAGGGCTTGACCTCATAATGGGCAGTTTGAATATCCAGCCCCACATCTTTTAAAGGTAATAGGGAACAGCTTTTACTCCACTAGATGCCCTCCTGTTGTCCCTTTAGTGTCTCTCCAGTATTCTGGTATATTTTTACCATTTTTGTTAAATTAATAATCTAATGTTGTTGCCTTTAATTACCCTGAATTCTTCTCTCCTCAGCAGTTGCTGCTCACTTTTCATATAGCCGCAACATTCTATGGCATCAATATTAAGAATAATGGCTAGGCAGATGTGTGTTATGATGGGTTTTTTTTACACACCCAAGGTGAGTGATGAGCCATAAACCTTGAGAGCAAAGCTCGAGAGGTTTATGAGCTCATCACTTACAGAGGGTGTGTAAAAAAACATCATGAATACACACCTGTCTAGACTTTATTTTTATGTTTGCTTGCACGCATGTGCAAGAAACATAGTGCCTTCATCCGAGATTTCAGAGGTGTGTCACCCCCTCTTCCAATTCAGTCAGTGTGTTGGCAGGTGCGGCCCCTGTAAGCCAATGCATGCTGGAGCTGTCTATGACAAGCTCCAACATGCAGTGGCATACAGTTCAAAGGGGGAGCTAAGCTTGAGTGAGCAGCGATAAGATATCACCTGCTCATGTGCAGCTCCCCCACACACACACACATGCCCCGCGGTATCGTGCCCCCCTACTGCTTACGCACACAGTGTATAGCTGACAGGTGCCCAATCCCTGTCAGCTGTGCTGCGCCCCCGCCCCCAAAGCCTTTCAAATGCCACGCTGGTGCCTACCCAGCGTGGCAACTATAATAGCCAATGGGGTGCCCAATCCCCATCAGCTCCACTGTACTCACCCCTGAGTATTGGGTGGCATGCTGGGAGCCCATCCCAGCGTGGCAATCGATGCTTTGGCTGATGGGGGTGCCCAATCCCCCATTGGCTGAACGCCCCCCCAACTGTCCTTGTGCCATGCTGGGAGCCCACCCCAGCGTGGCAAACGTCCCACGTCATCATTGTAAACAAAAATACCACCTGTAAAGAAAAAACAGTCCCACGTAGTCTCCCTGGCCCCCCTCCCACAACCCGCACCCACCCACTGTGCACCCTGCCTCCCACACCCCCTCACCCCATACTTCACCTCCGGACCTCGGCGCGATGATCTTCGGTGGACCGGGAACACGTCTGCACTCTTCAAAGCCGACCGCGAACTGAGGAAATGCCGGTAAGCTGTATAATGGGCTAGATAGGGGTTTTCAACTTTGTTGCATATCTCAGGCATTTTTTGGAATTTTGCACCAAATTTTCAACATGGGGTTTTTGGGACCCCTTCTCATGAATGATGTCACTGTCATGGCGTTATTCAGGCCCGAAGGGTGATTTCGCAGTCACTGCGCAAAATCACCTTTCAGGACCGATTAATGAAATGACACTGCCAGTGTTCATAAGGTGGGCTCTCAAGAAGCCTATTTTGAAAATTGGTGGAAAATTCCAAAAACGAATGTTTCCATTTAGGCAGCTATGCAGTTCCTACGCACGCCGTAAGTTTGTAAATTTTCAATATTTTCTACCCAGATTTTCAACATTGCCATTTTACCACACTTTCTTATGAGTAGTACAGCTGTCATTTTTCACATCTCATCCAAAACATGTTTTCCTCCTTGTAGCGCACAATGGCGCAGTCGGTGTGCTAAATCAATGTACAGGACAAATTAAGAAAATCACAGTGACACTGTTCATGAGCAGAGGTCTTAAAATGGCTATGTCGAAAATTTGGTGAAAAAATTCCTAAAAATGACTGTTTTACGAGCGTGCATTGCGCAGTTCCTATGCATGCTCATAAGTTTGCAAATTTTCAATATTTCCACTCCAGATTTTCAACATTGCCATTTTACCACACCTCCTTATGAGCAGTACAGCTGTCATTTTTCACATCTTGCCCCAAATGTGTTTCTGCCCATATAAGCACAATGGTGCTGTTGGTGTCCGAAAGCAATGTTTGGGACAGATTAAGAAAATCACAGTTACACTGTTCATGAGCAGAGGTCTTAAAATGGCTATGTTGAAAATTTGGTGACAAAAGTCCATAAAATGACTGTGTTACGAGTGAGCATTGCACAGTTTCCACGCACCCTCGTAAGTTCATGACTTTGTAATATTTTAAGTCTAGATTTTCACCAGTGGCATTTTTCCACACTGCCTTATTTACAGTACAGCTGTCATTTTTCACAACATGGCCGAATTGTGTTTTCACACTTTCAGTGCAGAGATGCGTGGTTGCTGTGGGAAATCATTGTTTGGGACAGATAAAGAAAATCACAGTGACACTGTTCATGATCGGAGGCACCAAAATGCCTGAGTTGACAATCTGCTGTAAAAAATCCCCAACCTAATTATATTACGGGTGTGCGTTGCACAGTTTCTATGTACACTCGTGACTTCACCATTTTTTTAAATATTTTTACTGCAGATTTGCAACATTGCCATTTTTTACACCTCCCCATGAACAGTACAGCTGTCATTTTTTACATCCTGTTCGGAATGTTTTTGCACCTGTGGTGCTAAATGCCGTAGTCGCTGTGCATAAGCAGCTTTCGGCTAACAAACTGATATTCCCCCTGTTCATGAGGTGGGGTCACAAAAAAAACATGCTGAATATTTGGAATGAAAATACCAACGAATGCCTGAGGTATTAGGGTTTCCAACCATTACGCCCAATCCTGTAGAGAATGACAGGCATCAGGGATGTGACTTGGGATTCTTGCCTGTAATGCTCATAACATTCCACACCTTGCAGCCAGTGAGAAGCATCGAGGTATGCCTCGGACTCTTCGGCCCCAAAGTTCACCCCATTCTCCTATATCGCACCCATCTCTCTGTATTTCCTAATGGAATGGGGTGCGCATAAGGACAAAAGACCCCAAGGAACACCGTGACACTTGCCAGTGTCTGCAGGGTGGGGTGTACTGAAATTGTGTGGCTGTTATGCCTGACGACCCAAAGGCACACCCCAATGCCTGTCACTCTCTGCAGGGTGGTGGTGGGGTTGGCTTCAGTTCAATACTTCACTGTCATTACTATTACGCAGCTCTGTAACTTCTACACTACCACTGCCAATGCCAGCAAGCAAACATTCGGCATTGACAAATGCTTGTTCATAATTGCTGCTGCAAGAAGTTAGTGCAGGAGGCTGTTTCCCCAGACAGTCACTGTCATTCCTGCTGCTCAGTCACACACACACAGACACACACACTCCCTCCCACACACTCCCTGTGCAATAAGGACATTTTTTTACCCCATGGTCCATCTGGTCTGCTCCTTCCCTCCCCATGTGCTCCTCTGCCCTATTCTTCTTACTTTCCACTTACTTGCCCTCTCTCTCTAATGCAGTCTCCAGACCCCTTTTCCCCAACTAGATTCACACACTTACCTCTCGTATTTAATCCCATGCCCTCTTGAACTCCCCCTCTGAGTTTACTCCCACCGCCCACTTAGGCAGCTTATTCCAGGGACCCACCACCTTCTCAGTGAAGTATTGCCCTCTCATATTTCCTTTGAATTTGTCTCCCTCCAGTTTTAAGCTGTGTCCCCTAGTTAATGTATTGGTAGCCTGTGACATAGGCTACTGCGATTGGGTGCTTTCAAAAAAGGTGACTCAATTGTGATGCATGTCGACATGGCTACTAACCAGGGAGGGTGACCAGATTGGGGGGAGGGGATTCACTCATATAGCAAAAGGATGTTGCTACATGCACACACATGAGGGGGGAGCAAGCACACTGAGCAAGGAGTGGAAGGGGAGAGAGGGTTTGTGAGTCATAGTGCTGTGGTGGGTTGCCGAGCTGGCCCCATAGCATGGTGGGTGGGTGGCGGGCTGGGATTCAGAGGATGCTGGGTTCGGGTCTGTGTGCACATACATTTTGTTGCACCCAGTCCAATTTTTTTTAAGGTTTTGCACTTCAACATGCACCCCTGGAGTTGAGAATCCTTTAGTAGGGGTGTGTGGAGGCAAAGCTCCCCATGGAGGGGGTGCAGGGAGTACAGTCCCCTGCATAACAAAGCAAATCCTAAGTCTCCGGTGCCATTTTACTGTGTGCTGGGGGTGTACATCACCAAAATTGATTTTCGGCATGTACACTCACTCTAACAGTGATCGCCTTTCCATGGTCACTGTTATGACATGGAATCAATGTGTTTTCACTCATTTTGAAAATGCTTTCTTCCCTCACCCTGTTTATTCCCCTCAAATATTTAAAAGTTTCTATCATATCCAACCTCTCCCTCCTTGTTTCCAGTATGTACAGGTCAAGCTCCTCAAGCTGTTCTTCATTTGATCTCCTGTGCAAGCCTTGCACCATTTTGGTTGCCCTTCTCTGGGTCCACTCCATTCTTGTCTCCTTGTAAGTGTGGTCTCCAGAACTGTACCCATACTCTAGGTGTGTTCTAACCTTGGACCTGTATAGTAGCAAGATTACTTCTCTCCTCTTACTTGTGTTACCCCTCCCTATGCATGCCAGCATTCTGTCTGCCTTTCCCACCACCTTGTTTCACGTGTTTGCCACTTTTAGGTTATCTAAAATGGTAATCCCCAGATCACTTTTCCTGCTCTGTTGTCTCAAGTAACTCTCCTCCCAGTGTATAGCTTGCCTTTGGATTTTTGGGCCTTATGTGCATTATTTTGCATTTCTTTGCATTAAAGAGCAATTACCACCTCCCTGACCACTCATCCGGCTTAAGTAGACCATCCTTCATTTTTTTCCACCCCTTCCAGTGAATCCACCCTATTTCAGATCATTGTATTGTCTGCAAGTAGACACACCTTCCCCTGTAGACCCTCTGTTATAATAATAACAATAATAATAATAATAATTTTATTTATAAGGTGCCTTTCAATTACCAAGGAGCCATACATAAATAAATCAGAACAATAAAAGAAAAATCATTAAAACATACAATTAAAACAAAACAGTCATAACGGTCAGTTATATCTCCAACGTAGATGTTAAACAGTGTTGGACCCAATATTGACCCTTGGGGTATCCCACATGTCACTCTTCCTCCCTGGAATGAGCCCCATTGACAACCACCCTTTGACTCTGATTATTAATTGGATAAACAATAGGAAACCCTTTTCCTTTGACCATGCCAGAAGGGATGTTTTAAGATAGGCGACTCTCTGGAGGTATCAGAAATTGTCTGCATTTCTTTAGTTAAACCTAGTTTGCAGTTCCAAAAAAGGAAAAATATTCCTTCTTTGCAGGAACTGATACAGCATTCTCAGACCTACAGGGGCGGAGGAATAGCCGGTGCAGCCGGTGCAGTGGCACAGGGGCCCGACACACTTAGGGACCCATTTGTAAAAATCAAGTTTTTCTCGGTCGCTAACTTGACTTGTCTGTTTAGACTGCCTGACAGCCCCAGCTGACTCATTAACTGAGAGCTGTCATCCATAGCCTGCCATGGCCGGTGCCACTTCTACTTCCATACTGCAGATGGCAGCTCTGACAGAGTTGTGGAACTTGCAGGTTGGGAAGGAGTTGGGAGCGTGCCGCGCAGCCAGGCAAGGCAAGTGGGTGAGACAAGACATGGTCCGACTGTCCTCACGCATAACGCAGTGTGCACTTTAGTGCACTACTCAGGCAGCAGCAGCCCCCCCCGTACCACACCATAGTGGATGTAAGTATTGGATTACTGACGTGTGTATATAGTAATTTGTCATTGTGTACTTACTGATGATGAGAGGACAGGTGTTTTTTTATGGACAGACAGCCAGGTGGTGATGGCGATGTATTGTGGAGGTCGGAGGAGGAGGATCATGCAACTTGCAAGACGTTGCTTCTTGCCTTATTCTGAGTCTGCTCTGTCCTCTCTTCCCCCTAACTCTCTCGGTCTCCCGTTGCGTGCTCCATGGCTCACCTCGCTTGCTCCTCACTGCTGCTGTGGTGGCTCTCAAGATGCCTGCTGCTGCTATGCCCATTGCCTCGCAGCCTCCCTCGTCCCTCCGTCCTCAGGGGCCCCCCCAAACGTGAACGCGTGTGCTGTGGGGGTGGTGGGGGGGCGGAGAGTTGTATGATAACCTCATAATCTTCAGGTGAAGCTACCTCTGGCTGCAAGCTGCAACACTGGACTTAAGATTTGCAAGAAAGCGAGTAGTGCTCATAACAGAGGGAGGTGAACCTTACAATTTACAATTGTCTTTGGTTTGAAGCAGATTCCTTAGGAAAGTTAATATTCTTCAGGTGGAGGATACTTGTAACTGAAGGGTGAAATAAGGAACTTAGAATTATCAGAAAAGGCAGTCTTTCAATCAACAGAGGGAGGTGGAGTTTGCTTTACTTTTGTTACAAGTGTTAAGGTTTTTCAGTGCAGGAAGAGTTTAAACCCACATAGGCTGAATACTGTTTTCTGTGTCTGCCCTTCTGCACAGTTGACGTGTTTTGGGGCTGACTGTTTTCAGAGCACAAGTCACCAGGCTCTTTTGGGGCTGGGGAGGTTTACCTGTGTCTGACTTGGATGTTTGGATTTTTCTCTGTTTGATTAGCAGGGTATTTTCTCTGTCAAATTGGTTTGAAGCAGTATTACAAATTGTCGTGTATGGCATCTTGCTGACAGGAAGGCGCTCATCGCATCGGTAGGTCAGAGCATTTAGCTGATTGTTTCATGAGGGCACAGTTTAGGTCTAACCCCCTTCCCACCCCTCACCCCTGGAAATAATTCATTTATACCTGGGGTTCTGACATCATTTCCTCAAGAGGACAAGGTACATATCACTGTCATATCCTGTCTAGCACACTGCACTGATAATATAAGCATAAACATTATATAAATACATATATTTCTATATAATGCACCAATCACACACACACACACACACACACACACAAAAAAAAAGTAGACAGTTATGTGGGGGAGTAGTACAATGTAATGGCTGTGGGCCAGCAGTCTTCCGGGAGTCTTTCTGGAGGCTGAGATGCTGCCCTGTTTGCAGACAACTATCTGCCCTGAGGGAGGAAGTTGCCCATCTTCAGGCCACACTGGACAGTGGCAAGGGAACCTCCCCCATCCAGAAAGCACCAGAGCCACCATCACTACCTCAGAGGTTACGAAGAAAGCACAGCAGTTGGACCACAGTGGGCTCAGGGAGGGTAAGGGTGGTGGAACAGAGGCACACCCAGTCAGTTGTTCCACTCCACAATCCATACACCATTCTGGGGAGCATAGGTTCCCAATGGATGCACCGCAGAGGAGACTAAGGAGGGTGCAGACAACTGTCACAAGGGAGGCCCCAGGAAGGAGGCAGAGGGCACCACAGGGAAAAGCAGCTCCTGGTGGGGACCAGTGTTAGGGGCTAGAACTGAGGGAGCAGGGAAAACTGAAGTAGGTGCCTGCCTGGTGCCATGGCTTGAGGACAGGAAGCGCATCCCAGGATCACGAGAACAGTTGCACGGGAGTCTGAGCTGGACGTCATTGTCCACCTAGGGACAAATGACTTAGCTCATCATGAGATTAGATCAGTGCAGAAGGACTTTGTAGAGTTGGGGAGGGGCTTAGACAAGTAGCACACACAGTATCCTTCTCAGAGGTGCTGCCTGTCAGTGGCATGGGTGAGGTGAGGTACTTTGCACCATGCAGTTTAACAAATGGTTGAAAAAATGGTGTGGAGCACAGGGTTTGGCTTCACTGGGGACTGGGGTTCCACCTGGAGGACACCAGCCTATACTGGCAGGATGGTCTGCATCTGTCCAGGAAGGAACAAGTCTTTGGGCAATCGGTTTAAATGCTTTATTGGCAAGCCTTTAAACTAGTCAAGGGGAGGCACTGATAAGCAGCAGAAAATCCCAGCCTCCCCTACAAAACAGGGTACTAAATGAGAAAAAGACCAAGGTAGAAAGGTCAGTGGGGGATGCCGCTACAGAAGGTAAAGCCATCAAAAAATGGAGAGCAATGAGTACCAATGCCCGTAGTCTGGGTAACAAGCTTCCTGAATTAGTGGCCTTGATGGAGGAGGAAGATCTGGATATCGTGGCAGTCACAGAAACATGGTACACACAGAACCATGACTGGGACGTAAACATACCAGGATGTACTATCTACAGGAGGGACAGGGAGGATAAAATAGGAGGAGGAGTAGCTCTCTACATAAGAAAAGAAATCAAAGCAACAGAACAAAAGGGTAAACAGGGAGGAGAAGATGCACTGTGGGTCAATTTGGAGGCAGGCAATGGCACCACAATCCGCACAGGGGTTGTATACAGACCCCCCTCTCAGGGGGAGGAAATGGACAAGGAAATGATAGAAAGTATATTTAGAATGGCAGATAAAGGGGAGATATTGCTGATGGGTGATCTGAATATGCCAGATGTTAACTGGAGTGCAGTTGCAGCAGCCACTTCTAAGAGTATGGTTATTCTAGATGCCCTACAGGGGGCATGCCTTAGACAACTAGTATTGGAGCCCATCTCGCGAGGGAGCAATCTTAGACCTGGTTCTCTCAAATGGAGATGAAGAGAGGATCACAGATGTAGAAGTGGGTAGCCATCTGGGAACTAGCGACCATCGAACAGTATGGTTCACAATAAACACAGCAATAGAGTCAAGCTTACAAAGACAAAGGTACTGGATTTAGGAGGGCTGACTTTGCAAAATGGGTGAGTGCCTAAGGAATGCACTAGCAAATGGGCAGGAAGGAGGGGTGGAAGAACAATAGGGAATAATAAAAACTGCCATCACAGAGGTAACAAGCCTTTGTGTAAAGCAAATAAACAAAACGAAATGAGGTAAGAAACCACTATGGTTCTCAAAGGAAGTGGCAGTGAAGGTTCAAGAGAAAAAGAAAGCATTCAGGAAGTACAAGAAATCACAGCAGGAACAGGACAGAGAACTGTATCAGTTAAAGCAAAAGGAAGCTGGTAAAGAATTGACTGGAGAATAGGACACAGAGAGTAATAGTAAATGGAGTCCACTCTGAAAAAAGGGGGGTTAGTAGTGGGGTACCGCAGGGTTCAGTATTAGGACCGGTCCTCTTCAATGTCTTTATAAGCGACATTGCAGAGGGACTGAAGGAAAGTATGTCTCTTTGCAGATGACACAAAGATCTGCAACAGAGTTGATGCACAAGGTGGGGTGGAAAGGATGAGAAGGGACTTGGCAAGGTTAGAGGAATGGTCAAATGTATGGCAGCTTAGATTCAATGCTAAGAAGTGCAGGTAATGCACCTGGGAAAGAAAACCCAGGGAAGAGTACACAATGGGGGTGAGATACTAACAACTACAAAATGGAAAGCGACCTGGGGTAGTCATATCAGATGACCTAAAGGTGGGCAAACAATGTGAGAGGGCAGCAAGGAGGGCTGGGAGGATACTGGGATGCATAGGGAGAGGCATCACCAGTAGAAAACAAGTTATTATCCCTCTGTACAGACAGCTGGTGAGACCACATCTGGGTACTACGTGCAGTTCTGGAGCCATCTCCATAGAAGACATAGACAGGATGGAAGCTGTCCAGAGGAGGGCAACTAAAATGGTGCAGAGTCTGCACCGAAGACATATGAGAGAGACTTAAGGAGCTTAATATGTATAGCCTCGAGGAAAGGAGGAGAGGGGGACATGATAGAAACTTTCAAGTACCTCAAGGAATCAACAAAGTCCAAGAGGGTAGCATCTTTCAAAAAAGAGGTGTGCAAGAACAAGGGGCACAATTTGAAGATAGAAGGGGCGGCTCAGAGGTAATTTAAGGAGTATTTTTTCACAGAGAGGTTGTGGATGTATGGAATGGCCTTCAGAGGAGGTTGTGGAGTCAAAAACAGTGGTGGAATTCAAGCATGCATGGGACAGTCATAAGGCAATTCTAGGGGGTGGGGGTAGGAAGAAGTAGGCTGCTGGTTAACTAGGATCTGCAGCTTATCCATCAGGTAGGGAAATGGGCAGACTGGGTGGGCCAAGCGGTCCTTATCTGCCGTCAAATTCTATGTTTCTATGTTTCTATGAAGCGCCGCGGTGGGGGTCGGGGCCCAAACTTATAACCTGCACTGGGGCCCATCTTTCTCTTCCTCCGCCACTGCTATGCGTTCCCATCCAATGTTTGCAGTATTTAAATGGTGCAGGACAAGGACAGTATTACAAGAGAGTGGTACAATCAGAAATCACAAATCCTGCAAAGAGTTATGTGACTGGACTTTAAACCAGTGTGTAAGAATTTCTTTTGTATATGGGATCCTAGAAACCTTGCCACTGGAGACACATAGTGAGGCCCAAAATATTTGGGGGGGGGAGTATCTTCTTCAGCCAGTTCCATGGTTTTCCAGTGGGAGGTTTATTTCTGTGTGAGCCAATAAATGAAATGTGAACTTCTGCATCAAAATGATAATGTGCCAAACTTGGGAGTGCTAGTCTCCCTTGTGGCTTAGGAAAGTGTAAGATAAAAAAAAAATGTTGTATATGGTTTAGATCCATACCATACATAGCAAGATACGAGTTTGTCCCATTTTCTGAAGGAAGTGGCAGGTGTTGTGAGAGGAAGGGTCTGGGCAAGCTAAAGCATCCTAGGTAACAAAATCATCCGTACTCTGCTAATTCTCTGTAAAAGAGACAAAGGAATGGTACGACAGGTATCCAAGTCTTCACAAATTGTTGTGCCGAGGTTCATAATTAAGTATCAATAACTGGGCACTGTCCCATGGATCATTACCCCGAGGTAGTCTAGAGGTGAAAGATTCCACTTAAATTTGTAGTGTTGCCTAATCCAGGGCATAGGGGAGTAATGGAGCTGCAGCACTTCAGTTGTCGCTGTGTTAATTTTATACCCAGCGCATGAACCATATTCTGTCAGGGCATGCCATCAATAAGGCAAAGAGAGGGTTGGGTCAGTCAGATAAATTGCAGATCATCTGCATACAATGCAAACAGTTGGTGTTTGTTGCCCAGATTGAGTCCCTGGATATCCAGGTGCTGCCTTCTGGTTTGAGCTTAAGGCTCCAATATAATGCAACTAATAATGGTGATGGGGGAACCACTGACAGGTTCCCCTGTGCAAACTGAAACTACAAGAGATTTGCCCATTTACTTCCACATAAGCTTGTGGACGATGATAGATGGCTTAATGGAGGTCAATAAAGGGGGATTGAAAACTGCATTTGTGTCATAACTGGAAATTAAAAATTCGATGCCATCCAGTCAAATGCTTTTTCCACGTCTAAACTGAGTAATAGAAAGGGTGTCTTTGGTCGAGTGGCATGGTGGGGAACCAGTAAAGTTCTTTTCAAATTGTGTTGGGTTTGCCTTGCTCGCACAGACCTGTTAATTATATCAAGTAGTGATTCATCCGATCTACAGGATAATATAACATAGAAACATAGACTTTGATGGCAGAAAAGGACCACTTGGCCCACCCAGTCTGCCTATTTCCCTACCTAATGGATAAGCTGCAGATTCTAGTTAACCAACAGCCTGCTTCCTGCAACCCCGCACTATAATTGCTTTGTGTCTGTCCCAAGCATGTTTGAATTCCCCCACTGTTTTAGACCCAACGACCTCCTCAGGAAGGCTGTTCCATGTATCCACCACTCTCTCCGTGAAAAAGAATTTCCTCACATTACCCCTGAGCCGTCCCCCCTCTATCTTTAAACTGTGCCCCCTTGATCTTACACATCTCATTTTCTGAAAGATGCTACCCTCCTGGACTTTGTTGATTCCCTTGAGGTACTTGAATGTTTCTATCATGTCCCCCCATCCCTCCTTTCATCAAGGGTATACATATTAAGCCTCTCAGTCTTCTTCATATGGTTTCTGATGTAGACCCTGCACCATTTTAGTTGCCTCCTCTGGACTGCTTTCATCCTGTCTATGTCCTTGCGTAGATGAGGTCTCCAAAACTGCACACAGTACTCCAGATGGGGTCTCACCAACTGTCTGTATAGAGGGATAATCACTTCCCTTTTTCTACTTGTGATGCCCCTTCCTATGCATCCCAGTATCCCCCTGGCTCTCCTTACTGACTTCTCACATTGCTTACCCACCTTTAGGTCATCTGATATGACTACTCCCAGGTCCCTTTCCATTTTTGTTGTTGTTAGTACCTCCCCTGCTATGTGTGTACTCGTCTCCTGGGTTTGTTTCCCAGGTGCATTACTTCACTTCTTTGCATTGAATCTAAGTTGCCATATGTCTGACCATTCCTCCAACCTTGCCAAGTCCCTTCTCAACTTTTCTACCCCCTCTTGTGTATCAACTCTGTTACAGATCTTTGTGTCATCTGCAAAGAGGCATACCTTTCCCTCCAGACCCTCTGCAATGTCACTTATAAAGATGTTAAAGAGGATTGGATCCAGTACTGAGCCCTGAGGTACTCCACTAGTAACCCCCCTTTCTTCGGAATGTGTTCCATTCACTATTACCTTCTGTGTGAAGTTGTGAAGGTCCTATACTCTATATTAAGCACTTAGATGTGCCAGTAGGAGGCACAGCTAGTTTTGTCTTTATTTGGCTTCAGGATGGCTGAAACAGTGGCCTAGTTCCAGATGCAGGGAAATGGGGCTCCATTATTGACCTCGTGGCACATCTTCAGTAAAAGTGGAAAAATGAATTCCTTAAATGTTTTATAAAGTAAAACTTGTTAGTGTAGCCATTAGAGCCTGGGCTCTTTTTTTTTTTTAATTTCTCATCAAGATGTCTAAGTCCTGTTATATGATTGAGGCAGTAAATATTTGGATATTCTACATGAAAATGATTTCCCACAGAGACTTATAGGATAGTAAGCTCTACAGGTGGCACACTGGATGTGTGCTTGCTTTACAAGCAAAGGGTCAGAGGTTCAATTCTAGGTGAGGGAATGTATTTGTCATCTTATCAAGAATATTAGCAAGGGCTCTGTGGCAAAATGGATTGCGCATTGGACTTCTAGATTAGTGTAAAGAAAAGGCTTTGAAAGGTTGTGGGTTCAAGCCCCCACCAGAATCATTTACTGGAAGGAATAAAAGTTTATAAGGCTATGGGCCTGGTTAGGGTGCACCCCAGGGTGAAGAGAGAGCGCAGGGAAGTGGTGGCTGAACCTTTGGAGACCCTGTTTAGCCGATCACTGGAAACAGATGAGGTGCCCAAAGACTGGAGAACAGCTGATATAGTCCCCTTATACAAGAGTGGGAACAGAGAGGATGTGGGAAACTACAGACCAGCCAGCCTCACCTCAGTAGTGGGGAAGATTATGGAAGCAATGCTGAAGGAGAGATCAGTGGAACACCTTGTGGCCAATGGTCTACAGGACCCAAGACAGCATGGTTTTACTAACCTCATAGAATTTTTCAACTAGGTGATAAGGGAGGTGGATGGGGGGAGGGCAGTTGATGTGGCTTATCTGGATTTCAGTAAGGCCTTTGACACAGTGCACCATAGGAGGCTGTTAAACAAGCTGGGCAATATGGGTGTGGGTAGGAAAGTAGTACAGTGGATGGGGAATTGGCTGGATGGCATGACACAGAGGGTGGTGGTAAATGGCTATCTCTCTGCAGAGGGAAGGGTGACCAGTGGTGTGCCACAGGGATCAGTGCTGGGTCCATTCCTCTTCAACATCTTTAGCAGTAACATTACGGATAACATAGAAGGGAGAATTTTCCTGATGACACAAAACTCTAACAGAGTGAACATGTCAGAGGCAGTGGATAGAATGAGGAGAGACCTGCAGAAGTTTGAGAAATCGTCAAGGGTGTGGCAGTTAAGATCGAATGCAAAAAAATGCAGAATAATGTACATGGAGCACAAAAACCCTGGAACAACATATCAGCTGGGGGGAGGGGAGGATATAGCATGCTCCAAGCAGGAAAGGGACCTAATTGTTATCATCTCTGATGACCTAAAGGTTGGGAGTCAATGCGACAAGGCAGTAGGTAAAGCAAATAGGATGCTGGGAAGCATAGGCAGGGGCAACACCAGCAGGAAAAGGGAGGTCATAATTCCACTGTACAAGACATTAGTGAGGCCCCACCTGGAGTACAGTGTACAGTTCTGGATGTCTTACCTTCATAAGTGTAACCCCTCCTATAAATGGGGGTTCCCTAGAGTCTTCCTTGGGCTTGTCTGAATGCCCACTGCCAGGCTGCTGTTCTGTGTCCTAGCAATTTAAAGATGTTTGCATGTGAGTGCCTTGTTTGCCTCCATGCCTGTCTCTTTAAGAGCTGCCTATTTTGTGGTGTAAAATTAATCTGGGTAGGGGCCGAGTAGTTTCAGGCTCGAGTCCCGCCCGGGCTGCAGTGTTATCGCTCCATTCTGCCATCGCTAATTGTGCAGAAGGAGCTCTACAAAGACCTGTGACTGTTTGCTGTTTATCTGCTTTAATAATAACATTATTGCAGTTTGTCTAACCTGCCTTCCTTTGCAGCATGGATATTTCTATATTGCACCACCATCTTGGTTCTGGACTGACTATTGGGACCAATCAGAACCTTTGGGGACCCTAAAATAATGTCCATTCCCAGGGGTCTTGTGGGAGCGAGTTTCTTTAGGAATTGTAGTTTTTACACTTTGGCACCTAAATGGCCCTGGAGGGGGAACTTTAGCTGTGACAGACAGAAGGATCGGCCAACCGAACGTTTTGGATTTTCTAAGGAAGTCCCGGTGCTGTCCGCAGCAGAGATCAGCCTAGAGTTGGAATTGAGAGAGTGAGCAGCTCGAGTGATTCAAGCAGCTGCTCCTGCGTAGTAGTGCAGGAAAACTGTGGGAAGGCTGTGCTTGGCCTGTCTGCTTCTTCTTCCCTTGTAGAGAACTTTGCTTGAAAAGAATTCGGACTGCATCCGAGGAAGATTGTGATCAGAATTACTGAATTGGGACTGCCTGCTTACCTGCAGAGGACCTAAGATTTGCTCCACGTAATTGGCCTGTCAGGAAATCTGAAACCACTGCAGAGCATACGGTTTGCACAGAGACACTGTGATTGTGACCGGACTGCCATCGGAACTGTGGTACTGTTTCTTTTCTTTACTATAAGTGTGCTGAATGGTGCTAGTGGGTCGCGATTTGGTTCCCCACTGCCTGCTTGTGTCACGCTTGCTGGAAGCTGAGTCTAGCACTACCGGCCTGCCATCCAAATTGTTTTATATGGCCTGGGCCCTGCCACCTCAGCTCAGCCAGCTGCTCACGCCACAGAGAAGAACATCGACGAGAGACCTGCCTGCGGATCAGCCCCTGCTCAACATCACGAACAGAAATGACACCACGGTGAATCGTGTGGGCCCCGCTTCTTCTGGCAAACCAGCAAGTCATCCTGCAGTCTCCATTTCATCCATCCTGTGTCCTGTACTGGGTAGTGTGAGTAACAATTAGGGTAGCTCCCTGCAACATCAGCTAAATCACAAGTGTTGTCATCTGATGGCATTGCTGGCTTTTTTTTCCTTTCATGAACTGAGCCTCCTGGCTCCAGATAACAAATTGTGTATGGTTGTGTATGTCTTTTCTTCTCATCACAGGGCCTCGTCCAGCTGCAATGCCGGCCTACCTCGGGCAACGTTTCAGGCTAGCCTATCTTACTTCAGACTGGGTACCCAGAGTGTGTGACTGTGCAGGGATTAAAAGTGCATGCATAATTGCCTGACTAGATCAGTTTTAGAATCAATCAACCTGATTATGCCCCTCCCTTATTCAATTCCCCTGAATAAATCAGATCTAACTGTTTTTGGGACTGCCTGTGGTTCCAGTTTGTACCAAAAGTACAGTACTGTTGTTATTTGCTGTGCCTAACCTTGTTTTACTGGGGGTCTCCAGGGTCGAACTGGTGGAAGCAGCCCTGCTGGTAAATGCAAACAATGTGGGGATTTGTATGCTGAATAGGGACTTCTGTCATAGTGTTTGTTGCGTATTGTCTAGGTCACTAGAGGGGCAAGAGGTGGGGGTTACAGCGTCCCAGTTTAGCCTTGCCACTAACAACCCTGTCCTCCAAGTGGAGGCACCCGTTTCAGTACCAAGGCCCCTTAATCTGCAACTAGCCAAGTAGGCAGGGGTAGTAGCCCTTAGGATAGCACCACCTTGGGGTTACATAAGGATATAGACAGGGTGGAGACACTTCAGAAGACAGCAGCCAAGATGGTACAGGGTTTGCATCACAAGTCCTTCAAGGACAAGTTGAAGGACTTGAATATGTACTCCCTAGAGGAGAGGAGGGAGAGAGGAGTTATGATAGAGACAAACAAGTACCCCACTTGGAGGAACAAGGTGCAGGAAAGCACTATTTTTAAGAGGAAGAGATATTCCAGGACTAGGGTTCGTGGGATGAAATTGGAAGAAGGGAGATTCAGAGGTAACAGGAGGAAGTATTTCTACACAGAAAGGGTGACAGACAAGTGGAACGCCCTACCAGAGGAGGTGGTGGGGGCTGAAATGATAAGGGATTCAAGAATGCATGGGATAGGCATTGGGGGATCCTAGCAGTTGGGGAAAGAGGACAACTCAGTTTAAGAGAAGCTTGAAGAGGCAAAATTACATGCACAATTGGGCAGACTAGGTGAGCCAAAGGCCTTTATCTGCCATCAGTACATATGTATCTCTGTCAGTATATGGCCCTTCTCTTGGGAGAGTTGCAGAAACCATAATGGAGCTAAATAATCTGCCTATATGGAGGGGGAAGGGTCCCCCCTTGGGTGTACAGATCAGTATAATATTGTCAGAAGATATCCACTATTTCAGTAGGATCCATCACTATTTTATCAGAACAGGTGTCCTTAATATGGGCTATTGTATACTGAACTACCTGTCTCTGAATGGAAATGACAACACTTTCAAAGCCTGGGATTCTCCCTTATAGAAGTATTGTTTTAAATATCTTAAGGCCACCTCAGTTTCTGCTTGCAGTACATCCTGTATTTCTTTCCAAATCTTGGCTAATTGGGGGGGGGGGGCATTGAACCACCCCTGAGTATGTAAAGCTTGGGCAGTAGTCTGTTGGTACTGTAAGTTCATAAGCTTTTCATCTCTAGCTTTCTTAATGTGAGATGCATAACTGATTGTTCCTCCCTGAGGGCAGTCTTTAAGGTGTCCCAGAGGATCCCATTAGATATGACAGTGGAAGTATTAAGTTCAACAATCTGAGTGATCTTATCAGAAATGAAAGTACAACACTCAAGTTAATCTAGATCCCTGTTTACATGGCTGGTTCGCTCTTTTTGTGGAGTGTTACAGTGTGGCCCCAGACCAAAAAAAGGCGCTCTGCTTCCGCGTCCACAGAGCCCCTCTCAGCGCCGATGCAAGACATGCTGGAGAGGGGCTGCAAGTCTGTGGGTGTCAGCCAAAAAAAAGGAAAAGATGCCCACAGGGCCTAGTGCGTGGGAGTGAGCAGTGCAGCCTGTCCACATGGCCGATTAAACTGTTCACTCCTGACCACGTTCCCAGATTTGATAAGACCATGGGAGTGGAGTAAGGACAGGCTTACCACGATGTGGTAAGTGTCCACATGGTGGTATTTGCACCACAGCAACCCGAGTGCTCAGGTTGCTGCAGTGCTAATATGACCGTGTAAACAGGGCTTAGGAGGGAGTTATTGAAGCACCATAATGTGTTCCCTTGGGGCATTCCCCATTTCAGTTTTAGTAATATGGAAGCATAATCTGATAGACATATTAACATGACCTCACAGTCTACAAGTAAGCCTATATATTCTGCTGGTATGTGCATAAGATCAATGAGGGTGTAAACTTGATGTGGGCCAGAAAAGTGGATATAATAGAAACATAGACTGACAGCAGATAAGGACTGCTTGGCCCACCCAGTCTGCCCATTTCCCTACCTATTGGATAAGCTGCAGATCCTAGTTTTACAAACAGCCTACTTCCTCCTACCTCCCGCTAGAATTGCCTTATGTCTGTACCATGCGTTCTTAAATTCCCCCACTGTTTTTGACCCCATGACCTCCTCAGGAATACCCTCTCTGTAAAAAAATACTTCCTCACGTTGCCCCGTCACCCCCCCTCTATCTTCAAATTGTGTCCCCTTGTTCTTGCACATCTCTTTTTCTGAAAGATGCTACCCTCTTGGACTTTGTTGACTCTCTTGAGGTTCTTGAAAGTTTCTATCATGTCCCTCCTCTTCCTCCTTTCCTTGAGGGCATACATATTAAGCTCTTTTAGTTTCTCTTTGTATGGCTTCTGGTGCAGATCCTGTACCACTTTAGTTGCCCTCCTCTGGACAGCCTCCATCCTGTCTACGTCCTTGTGGAGATGGGGTCTTCAGAACTGCATGCAGTACTCCAGATGTAGTCTCACCAACCGTCTGTACAGAAGGATAACAACCTCCTGTTTTCTACTGGTGATGCCTCTCCCTATGCATCCCAGTATCCCCCCAGCCCTTCTTACTGCCTTCTCACATTGCTTGCCTACTTTTAGTTCATCTGATATGACTACCCCCCCAGTCCCTTTCCATTTTTGTTGTTGTTAATACCTCCCCCCCAATTGTGTACTCTATCCTTGGATTTTTGTTTTCCAGTTGCATTACTTTGCTCTTCTTTGCATTGAATCTAAGCTCCCATACTTTTGACCATTCCTCCAACCTCGCCAAGTCCCTTCTCATCCTTTCCAGCCCTCTTGTGTATTAACCCTATTGCAGATATTTCTGTCATCTGCAAAGAGGCATGCTTTTCTTTCCAGTCCCTCTGCAATGTCACCAATAAAGACATTAAAGAGGACCAATCCCAGTACTGAACCGGCGGTACCCTGCTAGTAACTCCCCTTTCTTTGGAGTGGACTTTGTTTACTATTATCCTCTGTGTCCCATTGTCCAGCCAGTTTTTTACTTAGGTTACCACCCTGGGCCCACTCCCAGGATGGCTAAGTTGTTTATTTATTTATTGATTTTTGGATTACAAGTACTGTACCTTTGAGCTAAAAGCTCATTTACAAAGGTTCCACGTCAAATACTAATTAACAGAGGATACAGGTTAATGTACATATAGGCAGCAATAGACAATACAGAAGAGGAGGATGAACAGAATACTTAATAAGCATAGGCTTGGTCAAAAACATTAAGCATTAGGTAGTTACAGAGTCAAGAGTAGGCATAGCGAACATGTGAAATTCAGTTCTTGTCATAAGTGCTACTTCCTGTATAGAATCAAAAATGCCATTAAGTCTGAGCAGGTCAGAGGACTGAGGAAGGAAAAGAGGTGTGGAGGTGCGAACAGGTGGGTAGGGTGGGTACGTAGTAAATGGTGAAGACTGGGGGGAGGAAAAGGAGTGTGAGGTGAGGAGACAGTGGATGTAGGCTTTTCTACAGGAATGCAGGGTAGGGGGCCTAAGGGAGGAGGTAAGCAGAGAGGAGAGGGCACTGGACTGAGAGAGAAGGGAGAAGAGGTCTAAGGGATGGTAGAATGGAGATGTGAGTTTATTAATATTTTGTGTGGGACTGTCTCAAATGCCTTGCTAAAGTCTTTTTTTTTTTAAATCTATTTCTAGCTGTGCTGGAACCCCAGCAAACTCTCTTGGGAATCCACTTACCTCCAGCTCTACCTCCAGGCCTGAAACTCACCAGCTTCCTGGCACCAGCCTGGCTATCCCCTCGGCTCTGAGCCCTCCTGAGGTGGGGCTGCCCTATCCTCCCAGGGCACTCTATCTACAAATTCGGGCCGGGCTGGGCTTGGCCTAGGAACTGGGTGAGTTCGGCCAATGGAGTGTGGCTGTAGGGTGGTGCCCTCGCCTATCTCTGGGAGGGTTTTTTTTAAATATTTTGTTACGCCCTCCCCCTCCCTCCCCCAGTGGGGCCCTGACATGCAATGATGCCAGGAAACATCTTGCTGTGGCTTCGCAGCCCTCTACTTGAGCCCTGTAGTGTTGCGGTACCTCCGGTCTCCACCAGAGGCTCCGTGGTGCCGGGCATCATCCCTGAACCCTCCAGAGGAAGAAGAGCAGTCCTCTGGATGCTCCATCCTTCCCCTCCCCTGCCGACCCCCAGCGATCCAGGCTCATTCCAGAACCTGGGTCGCTGATGTGGTGTGAGGTGTGGCATCCAGTGACTCAACTGTTGGTGCCACCAGGCTGGCTACCTTGCTAAAGTCTAGTTAGAACACATCCACAGCCCCTTCCTGGTCTACTACTTTGGTCACCCAGTCAAAGAAATCAATTAGATTCATCTGACATGACATTCCTGCTGTGAATCCATGCTGCCTTGGGTCCTGTGCCCCGATGGCCTCTAAGTACCCAACAATTCTTTCTTTCAGAAGTGATTCCATCATTGTCCCTACCACTGAGGTCAAACTAACAGGTCTGTAGTTTCCTGCCTCTACCTTGCTCCCACTTTTGTGAAGGGGAATAACATCCACCCTCCTCCAGTCCCCAGGTATCACACCCCCCTCCCAAGAATTGTTAAAAAGTATAGTAGTGCCACCAATTTTCCCCTTAGTTCATTTAGAATTATGGGGTGAATCCCATCAGGCCCCATTGCTTTGTCCTCCTTCAGTTTTAGGAGTTATTTCAGGGCCCTTTCTTCTGTGAATGGACTAGTATTAACCCTTCCTAACTAGTGTGCTTCTATTATTTGGCTTTGGTTTTACCCTCCTCTTCTTTTGTGAATACTGAGCAGAAGTATTTGTTCAGTATCTCTGCTTTGTCACTGTAACTCTCTGCCCGCCCCCTCCCCTTATTACGCCTCTCTATCCCTCTCCTGGTCTTTCTTCACTCCCTAATGTACCTATAAAATGTTTTATCCTCCTTCTTAACTGAGTTGGCTATCTTATTCTTGATTTGGGCCTTTGCTATTCTGCCTGCCTTCCCACCTTCCTTCTGCTTTAACTGGTACAGTTCTCTGTCCTGCTCCTTCTGTGTTCCCTTATATTTCGTGAATGCCATCTTTTTCTCCCTAACTTCCCTGCCACTTCTTGAGAACAATAGTGTTTTTTTCCTTCATTTTGTTTTGTTTTGTTTGCTTCACACAAAGACGTATTGTCTCTGTGATGGCAGCTTTGATTTTCCCCCATTGTTCCTCCACCCCACCTTCTTTCCCATTTGCTAGTGCTTTTCTGAAGCACTCCCCCATATTGCCAAAGTCAGCCCTCCTAAAGTTCAATACCCTCACCTTTTTTGTGACTTGACTACAGCCCTTTTTATCATGAAGCACACTGGTTGTCGCTTGTTCCCAGATGACAACCCACTTCTAAATCTGAGATCCTCTCTCAGGCCCCATTTGAGAGTAGCAGGTCTAAGACTGCCCCTTCCTGAGTGTATTCCAACACTAGCTGTCTGAGGCATGCCCCTTTAGGGCATCGAGAATTACCCTGCTCTTGGATGTGGCTGCAGCAAAGGTGCTCCAGTTAACATCCATCTGGCATATTCAGGTCCCCATCAACAATATATCCCCCTCTTCTGCCATTCTAAGGATGACTTCAATCATTTCCTTGTCTATTTCCTCCTCCTGAGGCGGAGGTCTGTATACAATCCCCATATGAATTGTGGTGCCATTTCCTGACCCGCAGTGCCTCCTCTCTTCCCTGTTTACCCTTTAGTGCTGTTGCTTTGATCCCTTCCCTTATGCAGAGAGCTACTCCTCTTCCTCTTTTACCTTCCCTGTCCCTCCTGTAGATTGTGTACTCTGGTACTGTATGTTGACATCCCAGTCAGTGTTCCCTGTATACCATGTTTCTGTGACTACCACAATATCCAGGTGTCCCTCTTCCATCAAGCCCACTAGTTCAAGGAGCTTGTTACCCATACTACGTGCATTGGTACTCATTGCCCTCCATTTTTTGATAGCATTACCCCTTTTTTCCCCATCCCTGTCTTACTGTCTTTGCCTTTTTCTCCATTGAGCCCTGTCCTGCTCCCTATCGACTTCTCTACCTTAGTGTTTACCCCACTAGCTACCCTCTTTTGATGAGGGGCTGGGATTTCTATGCTTCCTTTCAGTGCCTCCCCTTTGGCTAGTTTAAATGTTTGCCAATGAAGCATTGAAATCTATCACCTAGGATCCTGGTTCCCCTCCAGGATAATTATGTTGGGTAGAGCGTACTGCAGATATATCATAAACATACCATACTCTTTACACTTTTTCCCCTAACATAAGGACAACCAGGCCTTATTCATTACATATGAAATAAACAAATTGCCATTTGTGACCTACAGATAATATTTTAATGCTCTTCTAATCAATGGTTTCACTGAAAATCCCTCAGACATTGTTATGCCAGCTAGTGGAATCTTGGGTGAGTGCTGACATAATTCAGGTGACAATTATATCATTCTCCTCAAGGTCCTGGCAGCTGTGTATATACTGTATGTATGCACACATGCACAGTACTGTACATCAGACTGTAAAATGACAACTCATGTCTACCTTCAATTGTCTGAGGACATTTGCCTATTGAATTTTATCAATACAGCATTACAGATAAATATTTAGTTACTTTCACTGAGCAATCAGTAATTTAAGATGACATTACTTTGTTAGAAACAAGGCAGAAGCTGTGGGCACTTTATTCAGGGCTGGAACAAAACAAAGGAAACAAAAATGTTCATGCTAAGAGCCTGTCAGGTTGTTGTTTTTTTGGGGTGGGAGGAGTGATACTGAGCACAAAGTGTTGGCGATCAGCTTAGTGAAACTGCTAGATATTTACTCATGGGGCCCAATTTTAGAAGGGATTTGGATTGATGGAAGGGACTTGTGACAGAGAGTTTGACACAAGGGGCATCTTCTGTCAAACAGCACAGAAAATCGCAATTTTGTAAGGCAGCCACTGGCAACCCCTGATGCAAGTCCCTTGCACCAAACACTGGAAGTTAGACCACCTCCCCCCAGTCTAACTTTGCGTCATGTGAGGACCCAGTTTTTGGAGCTTGTACCACAGCTTCGGCGCAAGCTGCTGTAAAATGTGGAAATGTCACAACTGCAGCAAATCTTCTAAAATTGGGTTGCATTGTATCAGCAGAGTTTGGTGCAGCTGTGCCAAACACTATGGTTGATACAGGGTTTGATGCAAAGCCCTGCGTCAGCCTTCTAAAAAAATTGGGCCCATGGTGGCTTGCTGGAATGATTTACTTAATCAAGGCCACCGCCAGCAAACTGGAAGCAAAGACTAATTTTTGAATGTCATAATCTGAGATACTCTCTATGTACTGAGCTGCCAGGAGCTTGAAAACAATTATGTCATTGTTGCTTGAATGACATCTTCACTCACCCAAGATTCTGTTAGCTGGTCTAAAAATGTTTGAGAGAATTTCTGTGAAACCATTAAACAAGACAAAGGGGTAAATAGCACCTACACATGTGAAATGGCAGCACCTGCATTTTACTTGCAATATATATGGACTGGTTGTTCTCATGGTCTGCAAATAAAATATGTTAAAAACATTTTATGAACACTGCAATTGATCTTCAGGAATGGCTCTGCCCCTCTTTTGTACATTAGTTTCCTTGAGGGTAAAAAACACTGATGGAGTCTTTTCTATCAAAAAGAACGTTATAGTCCCTGCCCAAGAGAAGAATCTCTTTCTGATGCTGAAGAATGGTGTTCAACAAGACTTGTACCACAGCAATATCTGCATTGGGGGTAAATAAAGACTAGCTAGAGTTAACTCCTTTTCCTTAATCGACTTGTTACTATAGCAGTGCAACCCTGGGGGACCACATATGAGCCTATACATTGGAATAGGGTAGATTTGGGAATTTGAATATCTGTGCCCCTCCTCATATCCTGCTTGTATGAGGAAGCTATTACTCAAGAGAAAGCAAGCTTGGCAAGTTACTGACACTCCTGATGAGACTGATGGGTTTCTTGCAGTAAAACAAATGTCGGATGAAGCTTTTTAATAGCAGCTAATACCTTGCTGTGTTTCATGGGGTTGTTAAGCACACTGATAGTCTGGGAGTATATGGAAATATATTGGTGAGACATCAGGAGCATCAGAATACCTAGTTAAAATCACACAATATTCACTTTTGTCCAGTCCCTTAGGTACAGTACAGAAGCAGGGAAGATCAATTACCTGAAACCATACTAAGAGAACCACACAAATTGGTCAGCCACTGTTCTACGTAAAGACTGTTTGGGACTGTATCATGAATATAGGATTGGTTGAAAATAGCCTGCATCAAAACAAATATGAAACAATCCATAAAAGCTCTACAAAATGAACAGATAGAACGGTGGCTGCCGGTCTAACAGCACTAAATAACATGGCAGGGCTCAATCAGAGTCTCCAACACAGAAAACACAGATGCACTTCCATGGTGGGAGGGCCATAGTAACAGCTCTCTAATAGCCCAAGCGTGTGGCCGATGGAGTGTGCCATGCCTCCCAAAAGAGGAGGAATTGTGAGTGTAGCAGACGCAATAGGCCTTCTTTGAACTGGCCAGAAGGGCAGTACAGGGTGAAGGGCTTGTGAATGGTCTATTGTGGAGTAGGAAGGTCAGCGGAGAGGAACAGAAGGCAAATCAATCCAGTAAATTGTACCAGTGCCATGGTGTTAAGAGGTTGGTATCACTCTGCTCAGACACACAACTGCAGTAAGGCTAAACAGGAAGCCTGCAGTATACTAATATCTCTAGCAAGTGCATATTGATCCTATTAGGGACACCCTGCATATAGTCATTACTGTTATAGCATTTCAGTAAGTGATTCCGGTTTTTACACGACATCTCACTTGGTACAGCCCTGTCCCTTTATGAAGATTGAATACACAGTGAGATGACATATGTAGCAAAATGACATTTGTCCACAGTTTCTTGCTATTTCATAAGCAGAACCTTGCAGAAGACACTAAGGCTCACCAGTACTGTCTCTATAAATACCTTTAAATCTCTGTCTCAGAAACTCTTCCCAGTGACCTGCCACTGCTCCAGGATATAGGACCCCCTGCCATCGTCATTATATTCTAGACTACCTGTCTCCTCCTCCCCCCTTCCACCCACCCTTGCTTCACCTGACCCCTTCCTCCCCTCTGCTCCCCTCGTCAGGTTTCCCTGTCTGTTCCCGTCCTCGTCAGACCCCCCCAAGCACCCCATCTCCTCTTATCCCCACCCCTGAAGAAGAACCTGCATCCCAGTTTTCCAATTTTTGATATGACAGCACTTAGGCTCTGTATTGCCTACATCCTTACTACATTGTACATATGTAACGATGCTGTATGCCGGCAAATATGTTTATATCCTTATTTCTTGATTATTTGTCAAATGTAATCCTACTAATGCAAATGATGTAATATGCTGGCAAATTATGTCTGTAGTATCTTCTTGTACCTTGTCAAATGCCTGTGATCTTCCTGTATGTAAGCCTTTGGCACTACATTTTCACGTTTCTTGTACCGACTCTAATATTGTTCCTTGTTGTCAAAATGTTTGCTTTCATTGTAACGTGTCCCTTTTATGTACTGGGACCTCCTTGCAAATGAGCCTACTCAATGGAGTACTTCCCACCAATAAACTTAAACTTGAGCTTGAACAAGTACTTAGTAATGCAGCACACATACAGGCCATGAATGTGGAACGGTATTGTTACTTCATGTTTACATTTTCTTTTTTTTTCTACAGAAAATGCCAAAGACATGGAGTGACGAGAAGGTGCTCACCCCAGTTAAAAGGCTGAAAAAGCACAGCAAGGTGATGATTGTGATGAGGGGGACTAACCTCACACTGAAAAAAATGTGTGATAAGGTGACTGGCTACCTGTAGGGGAAGGGGAAAATAAAAGAACCAAACTCCTGCTGTCATAAGTGGAAACTGCAATAACAGTGTTCCTACTAATTAAAGAAAGCTAGCAATGTCTGGGACAAGGACAATGACTGGTTTCAGCATGTTGAAATTATATGGGTCAAGGCAGGGAAGCCAGGCCTTGATTGATAGACACCATTACAAAATACACCCAGAATTTGTAAAAATTGTGATTACCAGACAATTTCTTCCCTTGTATTGAAGCACACTGTGGGATGTGTGTGTGTGGGGGGGGGGGTGGAGGCACAATATGACATGACACGAGGGGTACTTCAGGGCAAGATATCACTTATGAGGGAGACTTGCTGCCATGTGAACTCACAGTCTGAATGTTTTAAACTACTTGCTGTATACATGATATGCAACTATATGGGTTGAGGCAGGGAATACAGAGCTTGGTGACAGACACCATTTAACTAAGTACCATTACAAAATACAGTCATAATTTGTGAAATTTGTGAGTACCACACTTTCTTTCATTAACTTAAGCACAGTGTGTGATTTTGGGGGGGGGGAGAATAATAATGTGACATCATGTCAGGGAGACTGGGGGCAAGGTATCACATATGACTGACGCTTGCCGCTGTGTTGAGTCACAATTTATACATTTTTAAGTACTAATTGTATACACAACACTTTACATGGCAGCATCTTGGATATTGGTATCACAGTAAAGGAGCTGCTATGTGACATGTCACACAATGGTAATATACTGTATCTTATTACAATGTAGGAGAAATATATTTCTATGAAGTACAATCTTAAATATTACCTGTCAACTGAAAAACATGAAGACACAGTTTTGTCTGTATTGATCTGCATCATTAATGTTGCGTTGAGAAGATCCATCCATGACCATTTTATGTAATATATTTGCTTTCAGTGCAGTAGTCACTTGTTAATACCAATGCAAGACACAGGATTACATAGAATTATTTGACACTTGCATTATAATTTTTCATTATGTCTTGTTTCTTATTGAAGTTCATCCTGGCTTCCATGCCATTCCCAATGGCAGAGCATGGGTGGATGCAGTGCCAGAGGAATTGGCAGTGGAAGATCTGGCTGTTCAAGATGATGACATCATTATTTTTGAAGATGATGGTATATTACAATTACACAATCATACCTCATACCATTACTTGCAACTATAACTATGATATGTTTATATGTAACCTGCCCATGTTTCTTAAGCAATAAAGTATGACCAAGGGTTATATTAATGTTCTAGTTAATTACCCCCAGATGCGTAAAGTGGCACGAGGTGAAGCTGAGTGCCATATTGTCCCAGGGGGTGATTAACTTGAACATTAATATAACCCCTGTGAGTACCGTATTGCTATTATTATCACTGGGTTATTTTTTTCTTGCAGCTTTCCAGCAAAGTACTGTCTTTATTTTACTTATTTGCAACCACTGGCTTAAAATAATCCCTCCGCCAAAGGTTTACATTAGTAATATAACAAAGTGACCAGTGCTCTGTGATGTCACTGTTTGCTGAACTAAGTGAGGATTAAATGTCTGGTACATTTTATTTATTCACTCACCCGTCGACAGACGAACAAAGCCTATCTGTGAACTCTTAGTTTGCATTGCAATGTTTTAGAGTCCCTGATGTGTCAGTCTGCAGCATGGCTTTTCTGTACTAAACATGGGCACTCAGTCTCTGATATCACGGCAGCCTGCTATTGACACTCGGCCTACCGGAGAACACTAAAGAAAAAAAACCAAAACAAAACAGAAACACAATACATCCCACTGCTGCTGTGTTTCACTGGGAGTCATTAGATTATTTCAATTATCTGTTATGCCCTTTGCCAGTACTAAAAACACTGACAGCATTCATGCATCCTGCTTTTAAATAAATGTGAATTCACTTGGTACGCTGAAGAGTAAACAGAGGTAGTTCTGCACTGCCACTTTTTTCTAGCCTTGACTGATGAGATACCAAGCTGCTAAGAGTAGAAACACAGTACAAATAAACAACTGCTGTTTCCAGCTGCCTTAAAATTAAAAAATAAAGTGGCCTACTATAGCCGATCATTGCGAGATGCATGTCAGTGCTCGGTCATGGACGGCATGATTAACGTGCATTTCTCTACAAATGACAACGCTCTGCTTAAAAGTGTACAGATGCAAAATATTTATTTAAACGTGATACAGCACAGAGGATTTACAGCTATTATACCATCTAATACCTGTGGACAGTCAAGAGGAGCAGGGAAACTGTGTAGGAGAAAGGACTGCTGTGTGACTGGACTTCTCTGCTGGGACTAAAGTAGAAGAACGTTTGTACTTGGACCTTTAATTTAGGGTAAAAAAACTTACATACAAAACAAAACAAAAAAAAAGTGTGTGTGTGTCTGTCTGGGTTAACTGAACTGAATGGGTATCTGAACAGTTATAGGTGTAAATATCAGGTGATTGAAAGGACTTGACTGCTGTGAGGTTTAAATTACTGGTAGAAAGATCTAGTAAGTAGGGGGAGTGGCTTAGCTAGAAGGAAGCTACATTTAAAGACTGCCTTAGAAAGATTCTGCTAATATCTTGGCAGAAGACACCAGGAGAAAGGACTGCTGTGTGACTGGACGTCTCTGCTGGGACTATATTGCCCTCCTTCCTCCCTCCACCCCCACCCAAAGCTAGTTCTATTTTTATAGGCACAGGATTTGACTGACAACAGGAACTTCCTGTTTGGGAGCAGGAAGTGAGTGATCACAGAACCACCAAAGACCCACCATCCTAGAAGGGCAGGAGTAGCTCTCGGTCCCCTCTAGCTGCTGGAGGTCTGCCTCTGAGCAAGTAAGTGGTCCACTGAGAAATATAGGATATTCTTGTCTCGAACAGGACAATCAGGGAGCTTAAAGGCACACAGGCAGAAAGTAAGGAGAGAGAGAGAGAGAGAGAGAGAGAGAGAGAGAGAACACAGAGGAAAGAGTAAGGATTGAAAACAGTTAAGGGGCCAGAAATAAGACATGATTGGAGTGGTGCAGTGCAGTGGCTGTGGAGCAGCAGTCTCCTGGAGACGTTCTGGAGGATGCGTGTTGTCCCATCTGCAGGCACCTCTGGGCTGAGGGAGGAGGTTGCTCATCTCCAGGCTGAGTTGACCAGGATTTGTGGGACCTCCTCTTCCATCCAGGGACCACCAGTGCCACTGCCGCTGCCTCAGAGGTTGCCAAGAAAGAGGAGTGGTTGGACCACAGGGGCCCAGGAGGTGAGGGTGGTGGAATAGAGGTGCATCCCTGCAGTTGTACCTTCCACACCCCATGCCATTCTGGCAAAGTGTGGTTCCTCTTGGAGGCACCCGCAGTGGAGACCAAGGAGGATGCTGGGAACCTCCACAAAGGAGACCCACAGGAGGGTGGCAGGGGACCCTGCAGGGGAAGGAAACAACTCCTGGTGGGGGACTCCATTGTTAGGAAGGTAGAACTAGGGGAGGAAGGGGAGAGGGAGGTAAGGTGCCTGCCTGGCGCCATGGCTTGGAGGGACAGGGAGCGAATCCTCAGGATTGCCGGAAGAGCTGCACAGGGGAGGGAGCTGGATGTCATTGTCCACCTAGGGACAAATGACCTGGCTAAGAAAGGGATTAGAGAAGTGCAGGAAGAGTTTGTGGAATTGGGAGGGCCTTAGTCAAGTAGCACACACGGTAACCTTTCTGAGGTGCTGCCCATCTATGGCATAGGAGAGGCTAGGTGTTCCGCACTATGGGATTCAATCAGTGGTTGAAAAACTGTGTGGAGCTCAGGATTTGGCTTCATTGGGGACTGGGGTCCACCTGGAGTGATGCAAGCCTATACTGGCATGATGGGCTGCATCTTTCCGGGAGGGAACCAGATCCTAGGTGATAGGTTTAAATGCTTCATTGGCAAGCTTTTAAACCAGCCAAGGGGAGGCACTGAAAGAGCAGGGAAACCTAGCCCCCAAATAATCACGGTAGTAAGTGGGCAAACACCAACATAGAGGTGTCAATAGGAGAAGGGCAGGGATAAATGGAGAAAGTGACAAAGGCAAGAAGGACTGGGATGGGGCAAAGGGAGTAAGGCCATCAGAAATGGAGGGTAATGAGTACCAATGCCTGTAGTCTGGGCAACAAGCTCCCTGAGCTGGTGGCCTTGATGGAAGAGGATGCCTGGATATCATAGCAGTCACAGAAACATGGTACACAGAGAACCATGACTGGGATGTTAATATACCAGGGTACATAACCTACAGGAGAGACACAGGGGAGAAGAGGGGAGGAGTAGTTTCATGTAAAGGAAGGGATAAAGCAACTGAACAAAAGAGTAAACAGGAGGAGATGAGGCACTGTGGTAACCTGGAGACTGAAAGGCACCACAATCCGCACAGGGGTTGTGTACAGACCCCCATGTCAGGGGGAGGGAATGGACAAGGATATGATAGAAGGCATTCTTAGAATGGCAGAGAAAGGGGAGATACTATTGATAGGAGACCTGAATATGCCAGATGTTAACTGGAGCACATTTGCTGCAGCCACATCCAAGAGCAGGGCCATTCTTGATGCCCTACAGGTGGCAGGCATTAGACAGCTAGTTTCAGAACCCACTCATGAGGGAGCAATCTTAGACCTCGTACTCGCAAACGGGGACAGTAAGAGGATCTCAGATCTAGAAGTGGGTTGCCATCTGGGGACAAGTGACCATCAAACAGTGTGGTTCACGTTAAACTCAGCTACAGAGTCAAGCCATACAAAAGTGAGGGTACTGGACTTTAGGAGAGCTGACTTTGGCAAGATGGGAGAGTGCCTCAGAAAAGCACTAGCAAACAGGCTAGAAGGAGGTGTGGAGCAACAATGGGGAATCATCAAAACTGCCATCACAGAGGCAACAAGCCTTTGTGTGAAGCAAATAAACAAATCAAAATGAAAGAAAAAGCCACTATGGTTCTCAAAAGAGGTGGCTGTGAAAGTCAGGAAGAAAAAGATAGCATTCTGGAAGTATAAGGAAACACAGAAGAAGCAGGACAGAGAGCTGTACCAGTTAAGGCAGAAGGAAGCAGGGAAGCAAGTCAGAATAGCAAAGGCCCAAACTGAGGAAAAGATAGCCAACTCAATTAAGAAGGGTGATAAAACCTTTTATAGGTACATCAGCGAGCGTAGAAAGACAAAGGGAGGGATAGTGAGGCTGAATAGAATGAACGGTGGGTGGGCAGAGGGGGACAGTGAAAAAGCAGGGATACTGAACGAATATTTCTGCTCAGTATTCACAAAAGAGGAGGGGGAAGTGCCTAATCCAATTAACAGAAGCACTCTTGATAGGGGGGTCGATCCCAGTCCTTTCACAGAAGAAAGGGTTCTGCAAGAACTCCTAAAACTGAAGGTGGACAAAGTAATGGGTCCTGATGGAATTCATCCCAGAATTCTAAAAGAATTAAGGGAGGAACTAGTGAAACCACTGGCTACTCTTTTAATAAATCATGGGGGATGGTGTGGTACCCAAGGACTGGAGGAAGGCAGATGTGCTTCCCTTCACAAAGTGGGACCAAGACAGAGGCAGGAAACTACAGACCTGTCAGTCTGACCTCTGTGGTAGGGAAAGTGATGGAGTCACTTGAAGGAAAGAATAGTTGAGTACCTAGAGGCCAGTGGAGCACAGGACCCAAGGCAGCATGGATTCACAGCGGAAGGTCATGTCAGACGAATCTAATAGATTTCTTTGACTGGGTGACCAAAGTAATAGACCAGGAGGGGCTGTGGACATGGCCTACCTAGACTTTAACAAGGCATTTGACACAGTCCCACACAAAAGATTAATAGTCAAATTAACCAGCCTGGGAGTGGGTCCCAGGGTGATAGCCTGTAAAACATTGGCTGCACAACAGGACACAGAAGATAATTGTAAATGGAGTCCACTTGAAGAAAGAGAGGTTACTAGTGGGGACCGTAGGTTCAGATTGGTCCAGTCCTTTTAATGTCTTCATCAGTGACATTGCAGAGGGACTGAAGGAAAGTATGCCTTTTGCAGATGACACAAAGATCTGCAACAGGGTTGATACACAAGGAGGCGGAAAGGATGAAAGGGACTGGCAAGGTTGGAGGAATGGTCGAAGTATGACAGCTAGGATTCAATGCAAGAAGTGCAAAATAATGCACCTGGGAAACAAGAACCCAGGAAGAATACACAATGGGTGGAGGTAGTAACAACAACAAAAAAGGAAAGGGACCTGGGGGTAATCATATCAGATTACCTTAAGGTTAGCAAGCAATGTGAGAAGGCAGTAGGGAGGGCTTGGAGTATACTGGGATGTATAGGGAGAGGCATCAGCAGCAGAAAACAGGAAGTTGTTATCCCTCTGTACAGACAATTGGTGATACCCCATCTGGAGTACTGTGTCCAGTTCTGAAGACCCCATCTCCGCAAGGACATAGACAGGATAGAGGTAGTCCAGAGGAGGGCAACTAAAACGGTGCAGGGTCTGCAGGAGAAGCCGTATGAGGAGAGACTAAAGGAGCTTAGTATGTATACCCTTGAGGAAAGAAGGGAGAGGGGGGGACATGATAGAAACTTTTAAGTAGCTCAGTGGAATCAACAAAGTCCAAGAGGGTAACATCTTTCAGAAAAAGAGACTTGCAAGAACAAGGGACACAATTTAAAAGATAGAGAGAGGGGTTCAGGGGCAATGATGAAGTATTATTTCACAGAGAGGGTAGTGGATGCATGGAACAGCCTTCCTGAGGAGGTTGTGGGGTCTAAAACTGTGGAGAATTCAAGAATGCATGGGACAGACATAAGGCAATTCTTGTGGGGGGTAGGAAGAAATAGGCTGTTGGTTAACTAGGATCTACGGCCTATCCTGTAGGTAGGAAAATGGGCAGACTAGATGGGCCAAGCAGTCCTTATCTGCCGTCAAAGTCTATGTTTCTATGTTTCTATGTCTATGTTGTACAGAACAAGAGTGAGAGAGAGAGAGAGAGAGAGAGAGAGAAAGAGAGAGAGAGAGATTGATGTATGATGAGAGGTACAGTTGTTTATCCTTTATGTTTTTTTATAGTGGGTCACACTATTCAAAATTTAAAAATCCAATGAAGAAGTGGCATTGGGGGCAGTTTGGGGGATGGGGGAATACGCTGACAGTTCACAAAGTAAATGGAAAATGCAGAATTAAGATCAGGATCCATGGGAAAAATACATAACAACAGGGTTGTTTGTTGTGATTATGGTGGGGGACGTGGGGGGACTATGGCAAGCAAAACAACTACAACAACTTACTAGTATTTCACAGTACAGTACTGATTCCCACTAGCGTATGCACGCTTGCCACTGTCACCGCTGCTATAATGGCAGAGATAAATTCCTCACATGGAATGCTGACAGGAAAAGTAGGACCTTACCTGATAAATCAATGCTCATGTAATCAGGCTGCACAAGTATGTTAACAAGCAGGTTAGCATAAGACTTTCAGAATACTGACAACCAATAAGATTGCAGCATTTGTGAGACCCTTGTAATAATTATACTTATGAGACTGTATTGTACAGTTCTAAATGTAACAAGGCAGTTCAGTTCAGTTAGTTTTTGTTTGTTCGACTGAAAAACGTTGTTACAAACATGCACACCTTTAAAAACACCTGTTACACATCAAGAATACATTAAGAACACATTATTAACAAGCATTTGTCAATGCCAAGTGTTACTTGCTGTCATTAGCAGTGGAAGTGCAGTAGTTAGATGGATGCAGTATAGGAATGGCAGTGAAGTATTGAACTGATGCAAACTCCACCCCCACCCTGCAGAGATGGACAGGCATTGGGGCGTGCCTTTGGGTTGTCACCTCTAACAGTCTTTAAATTTCACCTCACCCTACCCTTCAGACACTTACAAGTGCTGAAGTGTGCTTTGAAGTGTTTGGGCTTTACACTCACCTCATTCCATAAGAAAATACACTGAAATGGGTGCAGTATAGGAGAATGGGGTGAACTCTGGGGCAAAAGGGTCCAAGGCGCACCTCGATGCCTGCCACTGGCTGCACATCGGATCATAATTTTGTATGCGTAATAGCATACTAAATTATGGCAAAACCTGGATTTGTGTGCTTCCCGAGTTGGACTCCCAGCAGTTGGAATCTTTAGTGGGGGCTCCGGGGGCACAGCCCCCTGTACCTTGGGGGGGGGGCAGAGCCACCCACAGAACAAAAAACTACAGGACATTATGCAACACGATTATGCCATGCAGTATCCTGCCGTGCAACATAATGACTCCGTTCCCACTGGCTGCAGGGTGGGGGTGGAATGGCATGAGCATTACTGTTGACATCCCACGTCACACCCCTGATGGTTGTCAGTCCCTACAGGGTAGGGTGTTATGGTCAAAAACCCTAACACCCTGGGTGTTTCTTGATATTTTACTCCAAGTTTTCAACATGGGCTTTTTGTGATCCCACTGCATGAACAGTGACACTATCAGTTTGTTAGTCGAAAGGTGATTTTGCACAGTAACTGTGCCATTTGGTGCCACTGGTGTAAAAACACATTTTGAACAGGATGCGAAAAGTGACAGCTGTACTGTTCATGAGGAGGTGTAAAACATGGCAATGTTGAAAATCTGGAGTGAAAATATAAAAAAACTGGTGAAGTCACGAGTTTGCATAGAAACTGTGCAATGCGCCTTCATAATGTAATTGGTTTGGGGATTTTTTACAGCAGATTTTCAACACAGGCATTTTGGAACCTCCATTCATGAACAGTGTCACTGTGATTTTCTTACTTTACCCCAAACACTGATTTCCCACAGCGACCATGCTATTCTGTGCCGGAAATGTGAAAACACATTTTGGCCAGAGTGTGAAAAATGACAGCTGTGCTGTTCATAAGGAGGTGTCGAAAAATGCCAATGTTGAAAATCTGGACTGAAAAGATTATGAATTTGTGAACTTACGAGGGTGCGTGGAAATTGCACAATTCACACTCATAACACAGTCATTTTATGGACTTTTTTCACCAAATTTTCAACATAGCCAGTTTAAGACCTCTGCTCATGAACAGTGCACTATGATTTTCTTAATCTGTCCCGAACATTGATTTCACACACTGACCATGCCACTGTGTGCTACATGTGCGAAAACACATTTCAGATGAGATGTGAAAAATGACAGTTGTACTGTTCATAAGGAGGTGTGGTAAAATGGCAGTGCTGAAAATCTGGAGTGAAAATATTAAAATGCTCAAAGTCACGAAAAGCGTGGAACTCGCGCAACGACGCAGAAGCACTCATTTGAGGGAATTTTTTCACCAGATTTTCATCATAGGGTTTTTGGGGACCAACCTAATGAACAATGTCATTGTAATATTCTTAATCTGTCCTGAACATTGATTTTGCCAATGGACCATGCAATTGTGCGCTACATGTGCGAAAACACATTTCAGATGAGATGTGAAAAATGACAGTTATACTGTTCATAAGAAGGTGTGGTAAAATGGCAATGTTGAAAATCTGGAGTGAAAATATTAAAAATGCTTGAAATTATGCACGTGCATAGGAACTGCACAATGCACACTCGTAAAACAGTCATTTTTGGAAATCTTTTCACCAAATTTTCAACATAGGGTTTTTGGGGGCCTACCTCATGAACTGTGACACTGTCATTTCATTAATCAATCCCGAAAGGTGGTTCCATGCAGTGACCACAAAATCACCTTTTGGGACCGAATAACAAAATGACAGTGACCGAATTCATGAGGTGGGGTACCAAGAACCCCATGTTGAAAATGTGGTGAAAAAATTCCCCAAAATGGCCGAGATATGCACCAAAGTTTTAAAAAAAAACATTTATGCCATTATACAGCTTACTGGCATTTCATCAGTTTGCGGTCGGCTTTGAAGAGTGCAGGCATGTTCCTGGTCCACTGAAGATCGTCGCTCTGGGCTCTAGAGGTAAGTATAGGGTGAGTTGGGGTGTAGGGAATGGGGTATGCAGAGAGTGGGCACAGGTTGGGGGAAGGGGCAAGATAATCAGTGAGGGACAGTTTTTTCTTCTAGGTTTTTTTTAAAAAGATGATGGGGGACTTTTGCCATCCTGAGGTGGGCTCCCAGGGTGGCACCAGGCAATTTGTTTGGGGGGGCAGTGGAGCTGACGGGGGATTGGGCACCCCCATTGGCCAAGGAGATTTTTGCCATGCTGGGGTGGGCTCCTAGCATGGCTGATGGAAGTTTGTTTGGGGGTCAGTGGAGCTGACAGGGGAATGAGCACCCCCATCGGCCATACAATGTGCTGGGGGTATGCATGAGCCATGGGGGTGCATTATGCTGACAGGGATTGGGCTACCCCATCTGCAAATTAACTGGGGAAGGGGCCATGCTGACAGGGAGATTGGGCACCCCGTTGGCTTTTTCTTTTTTTTTTTTTAATTTATTGAAATGTTTCACCAGGAAGGCACACTGAATGGCAGGTAGTGGCTTTCCATCAGCTCCCTGAGGACTGTGAAAGGCCGACAGAGAAGTCATTGCCATGGGGACACCATGCAATCAGCTGTTTTGGTAGCTTGTAATGCACAAAAATAGCTGATTGCATGGTGACGTGGACGAATTTCTTGATGCATTGTGGCATGCTCCCTAACTGCTGACGCAATGTGTTTCTTGCACATGCGTGAAAGCAACACACAAATGGAATGCCAAAAAAAGGTTGATAAAATCACATATCCATATTTAAGTCCATAATAGGGTAGATCAGGATAGAGCTTAAATATAACTTAGCAAACTCAGAATTATCCTGAGTGTAAAGAGAACCCTGTACGATTTGGGTCTGGATGATACTTACATTTTATACTGTAGATTTAGTAGTTGCCGTATTGGTCCTTGCAAGAATAGATCCAGAAGCAAATGATTTGATACCTTTTAATGGACCAACATAGATGTAACAAGAACAAAGTGCTCTAGCTTTCGGACCAACCAGTCCTTCTTCAGAAGCTCATGGCAGTTGTTTGGAAAATACAATACTTATAACAGCTAGATAATGCAGAAAAACAGAAAAAATCCCATTGGTTTAAAATACTCATTAAAAAAAACAGATGATGTCAGACAAGTTTAACAGTACAATACTGCCTCAGTCCGAATGAACCTTGTTCAGATGTTCCTGGTGCAAAGACACATATAAGGAATCCTACTGCACATAAATTTAATTGACATAAGATAACACTGCAGAAGCAGATAACTCCCAAATCAAGCCATGAGTGCCACAGTCAGTATAAGGATGTGATTACTGAAAGCAACCCCACCCAGCTTAAAGACAGACTGAGATAGTTATAGGGCTCATGAAATTACAATGTATGCATTAAAGACAAGAATTACCAGTAAAGTTGTCTAAAAACATCAGTGCTCACTGTGTGATGTGTAAAACCTAGCTGGACTTGCCACCCAGCTGTATTCTCAAGCTAAATAGAAGGCCCAAGAGATTACAAAAACCTCAGGACTATATACATGATAATTAAAATATAAATAGATAATATTAGTGTTAAGCAAAAACTCTAGTCGAGGAACCTCAAGGAGTTCAGACCATGCAGCCTGATATGTACTGATGTCAATATATACTGAGAATGTAGCAACTTCATACCACAAATTTCTAGAAATCTGAAAAGAGATAAAAAATGTAATTTATCTCCTCCTGTTCATACAAACAATACAACCTAACCACCCACATCACAATAATGTGGGTGAGGAATCATACTTAACGAGATGTAGTCTCTCTCTCTATCCCCACCCTCCTTTCTCTCTCTCTCTCTCTCTCTCCCACAGACAGACCCACACTCATACATACACACACACACACACACACACACACACACTCTCAATCCCTCTCCTAGTGAACCTATATTAACTTCAGTCGCTGTAATTGTTCCCCAAAGGAATGCAACTTGTCATGAAATCCTGAGTAAGTACTATAATATAAGCCTAATGTAAAAAGATATTGCAGGACCCCAAGCAAATGAGATCACACATCCCAATATGTACAGAGTTACAAAAATTATATATAACAGTATAAGATAACACTCCTGTATGTACACTAGCAGGCTGGGTAATCTGAATATGGTGCAATGGAATCAATCCCCCACAGGCAAAGATAAAAGTAAGAAGAAATTCTTTATGTGTGAAATAAAAATAGTAACACATTATAACTCCATATAGCTAAATAGAGACTTACCTCAATGTGACAGCAAGCCCACATCTGTTATATCACATACTTCACAGCGCATACCACACACATGTATACATACATGCATCCACATCTCACATATGCTGAAGTCCTATAATATGTCAGTTTGAAGAAGAAAAGGTCTGTGAATGTTAGTTTCTGTAGTGTCCCATAAAGCCAATATCCAAGTTCATCCCATCTGCTACCATATTGAGATGTAAGATAAGTTTAATCTCAAAGCTCGTCTCTGTTGTGTGTTTTTAGATTTCCTTTTAAGACCATTACTGACATATCTGAGACTGAGTGGTCAGGCTGGGAGAAGTGATGCCCCACTGGTTTGTCAGTCTTCCTTGCTGTAATAGTATGTCTGTGTGAGTTCATCCTAGTGCGGAGCTGTTGGCGTGTCTCTCCCATAACCTGTTTGTGGACATCTCTTGCACTGAATGAAATAAACAACATATCGTGACTTGCATGTATAACTCCATGCACCTGAATTGTCTGTTTTGAGATGTAACCACACAGTCTGAGGTAGAAATGAGCCTACAGGTCTTGCAGGGCGTTGATTGCAGGGTCGTGTGCCATTGTGTGACATGGTATTCTGTTCCGTGAAAGTTTGCTCCTAATAATTAGGCTGGATAAATTTGGCGGTTGTTTAAAAGATAGTAGTGGGAGTTCCTGAAAAATACAATTAAGGTGTCATCCTCACTAAATATTGGGTGGAGATCTTTAATAATCTACGCAGACGCTCAAGGTCTGGATGATATGTGACTACCAAGGGTATTCTTTCTGTAGCTGTCTTCTTTCTTATATTGAAGTAGTTGTTGTCTTGGTACTTGCTGTCTGCTCTGTTATCCTGTCAATTTCCCGGAAGAGTGTCCCTGCTCCATAAAGGTGTTTTTCAACATAGCAATGTGTATCTCTGTCATCCTCATTTGAACAAATACGTTGACAACGAAGGGCTTGACTGTATATGACAGATTTTTTGTATGGTTAGGGTGATTACTTTTCCTGTGCAGGTATCTCTGTCTGTCTGTTGGCTTCCTGTAAATACATGTATGTAAGGTTCCATCCTTAATGATGACTGTGGTTTCCAGAAAGTTAACCTTGGTGCTAGAGTACCCAAGGTAAGCTTTATAGTAGGGTGGAGATTATTAAGTTTGTGATGAAAATCTTTGAGTGCATCTGTGCCTTCGTCCAGATGATAAACAAATCATCAATGTAACGGAAATAAGCCAGTGGTTTGTGGGGATACTGCCTTAAAAATCCTCCTCAAGTCAGCCATAAAGAGGTTAGCATACTGTGGAGCCATTTTGGTGCCCATTGCTGTTCCTCATAGTTTGAACATAATGTTTACCATTGAAGTTGAAGTTGTTATGTGTCAAAATGAATTCCATAAGTTCCCCACCACTCCAGGGTTGATGTTTTGGTCAGGTCCTTTCTCATGTATGTATTTAAGGCATGCTGCAATGCCATCTGTGTGTGGAATATTAGTGTAGAGGATGTTACATCCATTGTCACTAAAATGGCATCAGGTGGTAAATCCTTATAACCAGAAAGTACACGCAACAAGTGTGTAGTGTCCTGGATATAACTGTCTCTTTCCATAACCAGCGGTTTCAAATGGTCTCTACAAACCCTGAGATCCCCTCAGTCAGGGTACCATTACCAGAGACTATGGGTCTCCTGGATTGCCAGGTTTATGTATTTTAGGCAGCATGTAGAATGTCCCTGGCTTTGGTTCAGCAGGAATGAGGTGAACTAGTTTATTTTGGACATGGTCAGGAAAAGTTTTAATTAAGTCACATAGTTCATCTTTATATCTTGTAGTGGGGTCACTCTCCAGTTCTCTGTAGTATAAGAATCTGTTAGCTGTCTATTAGCTTCAGTAATATAATCCTCTCTGTTTAAAATCACCACTGCAGAACCTTTATCAGCTTTTTGATGACAATGTTGTGGTTTGATTTCAGTGTCCCTATAGCTCGCCGTTCCAGTGGAGAGAGGTTATAATGGTTTGTTTTTCCTGTAAGGATCTGACCACTGACTTGTTGGCGAAACAATTAATATAATTGTCTAGTTTTTTGTTACGCCCACTTGAGGGGTAAAATCAGATTCCTTTTCTTATCCATTACATTATTGCTGTTTGCACTGTCTTCACTACCAGTGATTTCTTCCTGCCATGAAAGAATTCTTTAAGTCTCAATCTACGGAAGTACTCCTCTAGTTCACCACAAAACAGTATGTTATCCAGTGGTTTTGTTGGGCAGAAAGTGAGGCCCTTTGAAAGTACATCTGACTGAAGTTAATATAGGTTCACTAGGAGAGGATTGAGTGTGTGTGTGTGTGTGTGTGTGTGTGTGTGTGTGTATGTATGTATGTGTGTCTGTCTGTGGGAGAGAGAGAGAGAGAGAGAGAGAAAGGAGGGTGGATGAGAGAGAGACTACATCTCGTTTAAGCTATGTATCTCCTCACCCACATTATTGTGATGTGGGGTGGGTTAGGTTGTATTGTTTGTATGAACAGGAGGAGATAAATTACATTTTATCTCTTTTCAGATTTCCTAGACACTTGTGGTACATGAAGTTGCTACATTCTCAGTATATATTGACATCAGTACATATCAGGCTGCATGGTCTGAACTCCTTGAGGTTCCTCGACTAGAGTTTTTGTTAACACTAATATTATCTATTTATATTTTAATTATCATGTATATAGTCCTGAGGTTTTTGTAATCTCTTGGGCCTTCTATTTAGCTTGAGAATACAGCTGGGTGGCAAGTCCAGCTAGGTTTTACACATCACACAGTGAGCACTGATGTTTTTAGACAACTTTACTGGTAATTCTTGTCTTTAATGCATACATTGTAATTTCATGAGCCCTATAACTATCTCAGTCTGTCTTTAGCTGGGTGGGGGTTGCCTTTCAGTAATCACATCCTTATATTGACTGTGGCACTCATGGCTTGATTTGGGAGTTATCTGCTTCTGCAGTGTTATCTTATGTCAATTAAATTTATGCAGTAGGATTCCTTATATGTGTCTTGCACCAGGAACATCTGAACCCAAGGTTCATTCGGACTGAGGGCAGTATTGTACTGTTAAACTTGTCTGACATCATCTGTTTTTTTAATGAGTATTTTAAACCAATGGGGATTTTTTCTGTTTTTTCTGCATTATCTAGCTGTTATAAGTATTGTATTTTCCAAACAACTGCCATGAGCTTCTGAAGAAGGACTGGTTGGTCCGAAAGCTAGAGCACTTTGTTCTTGTTACATCTATGTTGGTCCATTAAAAGGTATCAAATCATTTGCTTCTGGATCTATTCTTGCAAGGACCAATCACGGCAACTACTAAATCTACAGTTCAACATGGAAGATACGGAATTCGCCGTAGAATATGGCAGTTACATAACATCAAGAAGAAATTGCACGGCTAGACAGTGACATCTATTTTCTAACCCAGTGCAAGAGGAGAAACATTATCCCTAAAGGTCTTACTATTTGGAATCCATTAAGAAATACAAACAATTTATTTATGCAGAACAACTTTGTCATAGGACCTCTGAGAAACTGAGAAATCACAGGATTCACATGTCATATGCTCAAAAAGTTGTTCTTAACAAAGAGTTTGCTGAAATTGTAACCACCTGGAAAGGGTGTCTGGGGAACCTATTCAAGACATCTTAGAGAGATACACATTAACTACCAAAGGACCTTAAGAAAAGCCATGCTTGTGAAAATAGGAAATTAGATGCCTTCAACATACCATACTTCCTAACAACCATGAAGCACACAATGGAGTCACTGAACAACTACACAATACTGATGGGCACCTTTCAGTTGTTAATTTGTCCAACCACACTGACTACTGAGAACTGAATGTACTTTCAAAGGGCCTCACTTTCTGCCCAACAAAACCACTGGATAACATACTGTTTTGTGGTGAACTAGAGGAGTACTCCTAGATTGAGACTTAAAGAATTTTTCATGGCAGGGAAGAAATCACTGGTAGTGAAGACAGTGCAAACAGCAATAATGTAATGGATAAGAAAAGGAATCTGATTTTACCCCTCAAGTGGGCGAATAAAAACTAGACAATTATATTAATTGTTTCCGCCAACAAGTCAGTGGTCAGATCCTTACCAGGCAAAAACAAACCCATTATAACCTCTCTCCACTGGAACGGCGAGCTATAGGGACACTGAAATCAAACCACAACATTGCCATCAAAAAGCTGATAAAGGTTCTGCAGTGGTGATTTTAAACAGAGGATTATATTACTGAAGCTAATAGACAGCTAACAGATCTTACATACTACAGAGAACTGAGAGTGACCCCACTACAAGATATAAAGATGAACTATGTGACTTAATTAAAACTTTTCCTGACCATGTCCAAAATAAACTAGTTCACCTCATTCCTGCTGAACCAAAGCCAGGACATTCTACATGCTGCCTAAAATACATAAACCTGGCAATCCAGGAGACCCATAGTCTCTGGTAATGGTACCCTGACTGAGGGGATCTCAGGGTTTGTAGAGACCATTTTGAAACCGCTGGTTATGGAAAGAGACAGTTATATCCAGGACACTACACACTTGTTGCGTGTACTTTCTGGTTATAAGGATTTACCACCTGATGCCATTTTAATGACAATGGATGTAACATCCCTCTACACTAATATTCCACACACAGATGGCATTGCAGCATGCCTTAAATACATACATGAGAAAGGACCTGACCAAAACATCAACCCTGGAGTGGTGGGGGAACTTATGGAATTCATTTTGACACATAACAACTTCAACTTCAATGGTAAACATTATGTTCAAACTATGGAACAGCAATGGCACCAAAATGGCTCCACAGTATGCTAACCTCTTTATGGCTGACTTGGAGGAGGATTTTTAAGGCAGTATCCCCACAAACCACTGGCTTATTTCCGTTACATTGATGATTTGTTTATCATCTGGACGGAAGGCACAGATGCACTCAAAGATTTTCATCACAAACTTAATAATTCCACCCTACTATAAAGCTTACCTTGAGTACTCTAGCACCAAGGTTAACTTTCTGGACACCACAGTCATCATTAAGATGGAACCTTACATACATGTATTTACAGGAAGCCAACAGACAGACAGAGATACCTGCACAGGAAAAGTAATCACCCTAACCATACAAAAAATCTGTCATATACAGTCAAGCCCTTCGTTGTCAACGATTTGTTCAAATGAGGATGACAGAGATACATATTGGCTATGTTGAAAACACCTTATGGAGCAGGGACACTCTTCCAGGGAAATTGACAGGATAACAGAACGGGCAACGCAAGTACCAAGACAACAACTACTTCAATATAAAGAAAGACAGCTACAGAAAGAATACCTTTGTAGTCACATATCATCCAGACCTTGAACGTCTGCGTAAGATTATTAAAGATCTCCACCCAATATTTAGTGAGGATGACACCTTAATTGTATTTTTAGGAACTCCCACTACTATCTTTTAAACAACCGCCAAATTTATCCAGCCTAATTATTAGGAGCAAACTTTCACCGAACAGAATACCATGTCACACAATGGCACACGACCCTGCAATCAACGCCTGCAAGACCTGTAGGCTCATTTCTACCTCAGACTGTGTGGTTACATCTCAAAACAGACAATTCCAGGTGCATGGGAGTTATACATGCAAGTCACGATATGTTGTTTATTTCATTCAGTGCAAGAGATGTCCACAAACAGGTTATGTAGGAGAGACGCCAACAGCTCCGCACTAGGATGAACTCACACACATACTATTACAGCAAGGAAGACTGACAAACCAGTGGGCATCACTTCTCCCAGCCTGACCACTCAGTCTCAGATATGTCAGTAATGGTCTTAAAAGGAAATCTCAAAACACACAACAGAGACGAGCTTTTGAGATTAAACTTATCTTACATCTCAATATGGTAGCAGATGGGATGAACTTGGATATTGGCTTTATGGGACACTACAGAAACTAACATTCACAGACCTTTTCTTCTTCAAACTGACATATTATAGGACTTCAGCATATGTGAGATGTGGATGCATGTATGTATGCATGTGTGTGGGTATGCGCTGTAAGTATGTGATATAACAGATGGGGCTTGCTGTCACATTGAGGTAAGTCTCTATTTAGCTATATGGAGTTATAATGTGTTACTATTTTATTTCACACACATAAAGAATTTCTTCTTACTTTTATCTTTGCCTGTGGGGGATTGATTCCATTGCACCATATTCAGATTACCCAGCCTGCTAGTGTACATACAGGAGTGTTATCTTATACTGTTATATATAATTTTGTAACTCTGTACATATTGGGATGTGTGATCTCATTTGCTTGGGGTCCTGCACATATCTTTTTACATTAGGCTTATATTATAGTACTTTACTCAGGATTTCATGACAAGTTGCATTCCTTGGGGAACAATTACAGCGACTGAAGTTAATATAGGTTCACTAGAGAGGGATTGATGTGTGTGTGTGTGTGTGTGTGTGTGTGTGTGTGTATGTATGTATGTGTGGGTCTGTCTGTGGAGAGAGAGAGAGAGAGAGAGAGAAAAGGAGGGGGGATAGAGAGAGAGACTACATCTCGTTTAAGCTATGTATCTCCTCACCCACATTATTGTGATGTGGGGTGGGTTAGGGTTGTATTGTTTGTATGAACAGGAGGAGATAAATTACATTTTATCTCTTTTTCAGATTTCCTAGACACTTGTGGTACATGAAGTTGCTACATTCTCAGTATATATTGACATCAGTACATATCAGGCTGCATGGTCTGAACTCCTTGAGGTTCCTCGACTAGAGTTTTTGCTTAACACTAATATTATCTATTTATATTTTAATTATCATGTATATAGTCCTGAGGTTTTTGTAATCTCTTGGGCCTTCTTTTAGCTTGAGAATACAGCTGGTGGCAAGTCCAGCTAGGTTTTACACATCACACAGTGAGCACTGATGTTTTTAGACAACTTTACTGGTAATTTTGTCTTTAATGCATACATTGTAATTTCATGAGCCCTATAACTATCTCAGTCTGTCTTTAAGCTGGGTGGGGTTGCTTTCAGTAATCACATCCTTATACTGACTGTGGCACTCATGGCTTGATTTGGGAGTTATCTGCTTCTGCAGTGTTATCTTATGTCAATTAAATTTATGTGCAGTAGGATTCCTTATATGTGTCTTGCACTAGGAACATCTGAACCCAAGGTTCATTCGGACTGAGGGCAGTATTGTACTGTTAAACTTGTCTGACATCATCTGTTTTTTTTAATGAGTATTTTAAACCAATGGGGATTTTTTTCTGTTTTTCTCTGCATTATCTAGCTGTTATAAGTATTGTATTTTCCAAACAACTGCCATGAGCTTCTGAAGAAGGACTGGTTGGTCCGAAAGCTAGAGCACTTTGTTCTTGTTACATCTATGTTGGTCCATTAAAAGGTATCAAATCATTTGCTTCTGGATTTACATTTTATACAGCATAGCAAGGTCTGTAATCCCATATCCAAAATTTGGGAAAATGTCCACAGGGCATAAAAAGTAATTTAAGATACATCCTGACTAGTTTACATGAATTTGACATAAAAGTTAAAAGATTTAATTTATTCTAAGAAAAAGTACCAGTTCAATTTTGGTGGTGGGGGGAGGAATTGTTTAGCCAGTAAAGGCGCACTAAACCAGAGCTTGTTTCCAGGTGCGAGTGGGAGCACAAGGAAATTAAGTGACTTGCTCACGGTCACACAGTATGCTAGTGGGGGCTGATGGGATTCAAATTCAGGTCTCCAGCTCAGTGCCCTTAACCACTACACTATACTGCCTCCTTCATACAGATTAAGATCAAAAGACATTTTAAATACATTTACATAATCTCATAACTAGTAATGTTTCTTAAAAGCGGGAGGATAGCCTGTCTTTCAATGTCTTCAGGGTACCTATTACTTTGTATAATATATACATTTCATGTTAATTAAATAACAGTTTTATTTGCACATCTGTTGAATTCAAATTTGAAGCAAGCCAATCACCCAGAAATCTCTGCCTATTAATAATGTATCTAGGGCGTAGCAGAATAACATGTTTCAAGTCATCATCAGTTCCATTCTTATAGTCACAGTGGGCATGATGAATCTTAAGATATCCTTCACTCTACTGCTGTTACATAATTCAAATCTGAACTTTCCAAATATTCTATGACTCTCTGTATTTTGAATATTTTTTTTAGAAACAAACTCCACTTCATGTGTAATTTTGTTTCCTAACCATTTATGTATCTTCAGTTTTTTTACTGCAGCCAGATCAGTCTGCATTGCAATATATTTAAATCTTTGCACACATAATGATTTTATCTCAGTGTAGTTGTATCTATATGTCAGTATCCGCTAAACTATGTAAAAGACCCATGGGAAAGATAGTCTTCTTTAAAAATATTTAAAAAGGAAACTCCTATCCTTTGTTTGAGTACAGAAGTTGCTCTTCCAAACAACACCTGGTTAGAGGTTCTTTTGGTTTCAAAAAGATACTAAGAAGATAAAAAAGATATCATTGTGCTGCATACTGTACATCTGTATAGGTAGCTGATCCAATTCTGCTCTCATTAGAGCAGCTGTTGCTGCATTTGGAAAACCCAGTATTGATCTGTATAACTTATTGATTACTGTTTCTAATTTGGGAAGCATTAAACTTCCCTCAGACATCAGCTCCAAATAAAAGTTGTGCAGAAATGATCATTTTAGCAGCTGGAAAATTGGAAGTGGTGGTGCTGGCTGAGGCAGAGCTGATTTAGCTAACTGGTGAAGAGTGGAGAATGGAGCAGGAGTGCAAGGATTGGAACATTTAAACCTGGAGTTGCCGAGGGAGGGAAGAAAGGAGATGAGGGAGACAAGTATATCAGAAGGAGAGATTGGAGTCAGGTCTGCAGCTTTGGAATGTTACAGTTCCACTGAGTGTAATGATTGTTGGCTGGAATCGGCAGGGAGGGGAAAGAACACAGTTGAACGTCTTACTGAAGTTGAAGTAAGACATCTCCACGTTCTAAGTGTGTGTTCATACTGTGTGACTCTGAACAAAGAAGACACCACCGAGCTGAGGAGTTGAGGAGCCGAAGCTTGTAATTTCTATAAGCCTGCTTTTTCATTTTTGAAGCTGCACTCAGTCCTCTTTGGGGGTTATATTTATGTTATTCTCGGCTACTTCCTACCTTGGATTTACTGTGCTTAGTGGAATGCTTTTTTTCCCCTCTTTTCTCTCTCCCACAGCTAGAGTCTCTCCCCCAGGGCCATGACCAGGGTGGTGCAAGAGCTGCAGTTGCCGTAGGGCTCACATTGTTCAGGGGTCCACTCTCTCAGAGGTCAGCATTAAGAAAACTTTTTCTCACAGACAAACTTGCAAGTTTCTCTTTCGAAATTGCTTATCCATTTGAAATTGGGCCTGTCAGCAGTGGTGTCAGAAGATTCCAGCTCCAGTTTAACATGGTTGGGGGAGTACTGAACAAAAAGCAACAGAGCCCATTACTCAAAAAACATGTAATCTTGGTGCTGGTGTTCCCAGGAAGAGTAGGAACAAGTTACATTGTTCAGTTCTTTGATCATGGTACTGGGGGGGGGGGGGTGTCAGCATGGACAAACTAGGTATAATCAGCAGGACTGATACACAAAACTTACGCTATAAAAATATCATATGTGCTAATGTTTTTTTCACATTTATCGATGGGGAGGTCGGTCACAAAATATTTTGCAAGAGGACTCTTACAGTTCTCGGCACAGCTTTTAATCAAAAAACAGTTCCACGCTACAAGCCAGGCAGAGTGCGAGTCGGGCTGACAACCCAATTAAACTAAAGACAATAAGCAAACTCGCACTCCAGAGCCAGAGGAGTGAGATCCCAGTAAAGGTGGCATTAGTTTGCCAAAGAATTGCAGACAATGCAGTTCATACATGAAAAAACTTTTCGTTTATTTTCCAAGTCACTCCATACATCAAAGTGTGCTGCTGCAAAGTACCCCAGCACTTTACCAATTAAGGCTTCATCAGGGGGTGTATACCTTTGGAAGTTAATCTTTTTATATGCTCAACAATTAGGTATACATCACGTTCTTTTTTACAACCAATCAGATTGCAGCATCATTTAATATGCTTTTAAGACATCCAGAAAAGTCATAACAAAAATTAAAATAGGGTTATGTGACCTGTATGTGGCATTCTAAATTGTGAATAAAGAATGTTAACATTTCTAATAAAAAATGTTCACCGACCAATCAGACTACAGGATTTCTTAAATCTCAATTAACTTAACATTTCATCATTTCTAGATGTAACTATTGTTGCCCATCTTTCAAGAAATAAATTAAACATTACCTAATAATAAATTATTGTTAAAATTCACATAAGATACAAAAAATCTGTATTAAAAAATAGCATTTAGATTTCATCATCCAATTGGCTTATTTCAATATGAAAATCAAAAAATCTGTGACAGTTAAAGTGATATTGAAGCTATTAATGTCTCATTTGGTATCTCACCATTTGTTTAACCTATTTTTATATAGGAATTCAAATATCAGAAAATAAAATGCCATTAATGGATAACATATATATGGTTATAATGCTTAGTATTTGAAGTGTGTATGTTACTTTAAGATAGATATAACCTTTATTTCATTTTAGTTATTTCATTTATACTATGTTCATGCTCTCACTAATTTTTAAGAGTGTCAATGTGTAGGCAGAGTAATTAATCATTAAGTTTTTCTATATATATATATATATATATATATATATATATATATATATATATTAACAATGGCAAACTTTAAATTATATCCACTCTATGTCCAACCATATACTGAATCAAAACCCAACATAAAGACCACTAGCACCAGAAAAAGCATATAGATACAATTGAGCTGGCAATTAGTGTGTGGGGGGTGCCACTAGCACTAGGGATCGTATATAGATGCAGTCGGACCAGCAATCAGCAGAGGGGCACCAGTAGCACCAGGGAAAGCATATTGATGCAATCAGGCCAGCAATAGGTGGGGGGCACCACTAGCACCAGGGAAACATTTATGTTCTGTCAGGTGGGTGATTGTGCTGGGGGAGGGACCACTAGACACCAGGGAAAGATGTGTGGGAACAGCAGTCCAGTGATTGGCAGTGAGGGACACTGGCACTGGGGAAAATGCATATGTACATTGGGCATGGGTGGGGGAAGGAACACTAGATGCCAGGGACTGAGGGTTGCCTATTAGACATTGGTTGGTGGGGGGGTCTCTAAGCTCTGGCTGAGCCTATGTAAATCGGTCCATAATGGGCATGCAATTGCCACATGGCACATTGCATGCCTAATGGGCTCATTTACATGGCTGCGTCTGTGAATTCAAAATAGTTCACCTGAGCTATTCAATGCAAAGCCATTCTCCTGGCTGCATGGTGGGGCAGTGCTAATGGAGTTAGCACTAGTGGTATTGGGGTTACCACTGTCTCGCTCTTGCCCTATTCAAAGTCTGATAGTGCAGTGCACTATTCGACTTAGAATAAAAACATTCGACACCTGAGCAATCACGAAGTGCAATGCAAACTTTTGCATTGTGCTTTGTGGCTTTTTGGGAATTTAGCCCCAGGTGTATAACTTATGTAAGGGAGTTATTCGGCATAAATTTAGCTGGAGTGATATCTCCTCAACCTATAGATATTAGACAAGGAGCCTGATAGACTGGATATGTTTAGTAACCCAATGCATTGAGTCTAGGAAGAGAGTAATTGCTAGACTTGAAGAGCCTGATCCAAATGTGCCCTTAGATTGCTGCAAAGTTCCAGCAATCTAGGGCTGTGGCACACTCCCGGTGCATCAGGGACCATGCATCCGATTCTGGAACATCGTGGAACCCTGCACCACGACACTCAGGAAATGCCACAACTGCAGGCTAGTGCAAAACACTAGGTGCACTTGCGGGACCTGATGGATGGATCTGCCCTTCCCATTCCACTGACCATAAGGTGGACCGCAATGCCCGGTGTACTCCTGGGGCAGGTGGTACAGGGGAGTACCATAGGGGTGTTGGGGTGCTCATGTGTATGACAGGTGGATGATTGAGCACCCAGCAGGGCTGCCTTTGTCAGTGCTAGCCACCTACCAGTGTATTCAGTGCCATGAGACTGTCACCCCCACCAGGTGTCCAATTCCCCCCAGCATACACTTGCTCCTCAATATCACAGACATACACCCCTGTACCTACTGACCCCTGACCCCACATATGGAGCCCCCTACCAGCTCCCCACCTTGAAGGGCATTGTCACAAGGGGTTTAGACCAGCCCCTTACTGGTCTATTGTGACCCCTGTCCTACCACCATGGTGGGGTTTTTGGAATTACAGATCAGTGGATGTTGCAGCCCCACTGTGGTGCAAGCCCCCTTTTGACCTGGCATACCCAGATGCTGGTAACAAGGATGGCGCAGTGCCCCTTTAGTGTAGTGGTTTCTCTTACTGGTGCAGACCATGTACCGGAATACGGAATGACGCAATAAATGATGCAAGGTGTAACTTGCGTCATTGCTGTTTGACGCAAGCACCTTGTGTCTGGTGGAACCCTTTTGGAATCAGGCCCAAGGACTTTACTGAATTGGGAATTTCAGTTTATACAATGATTCCTTTGAAACAGGAATTAACAGAGAAGGTAAAGAAGGAATCAGACAGAGTACAAAGAGCTCTTAGTGGTTCAGGTGGTGAAAAGAAATAATGCCAATGGGAAATCTTTGCAAATATTTGGAAGTAAAATCCAAAATAAGCAGACTAGAATAACAAATTATGTGTTACCATTGGGAAAAAAAACAACAAAAAAAACATTTTATAACCAGAGTTGATGATCATGCTTTTTCAGAAAACAGACAAGTTATAAGAGGAAGGTTACAAAGCGGACCCAGGATTAATAATAGTGTAATTTTAGAGGAATATGATAATCAGAAAGAGAGTGGAAGAAGAGTCACGTGATGGCAGCCTAACGAGCAACAGCTAGCTCCCACTGTTCCGCATCCCTACCGTGTGTTCCCGCTGCAAACCAACCTTCTAAACTAGTATCTCAGTTGGAAAAAAACTTCGTATTACTCCAGCAACCAGAGGAGCCAAAAAAAAAAAGAAAAAAATATGGGGGTATATATGCATAAGGCGCCTCCGCGCCACTCGCCTCCCCCCCCCACGCTGGAGAAAGACAAGGCCACAAAACAGCCCAAACAGCAGCCGGCCACCAGCATTAAAAATACAGCAGGAACATCAGCACTCACTGAGGAACACTTTCTGGAGATAATGCAGCCCCTCCAGAGTTCCATTGCAGCAATATCTGATTAGCTGCATCAAGTACACACTTTGATGGATTCCCTGGCTCTATGAGTGGTGGATTCAGAGGCATATATAATCTCCCTGGAAAGAAGGCATGACAAGGCCGATTTAGAGTGTAACAATGTGGCAAAGAGATTTGAAAGAATAGAGGAGAAGCTAGAGGATCTTGAGGGCAGAAGCCGCCGAAATAACCTGCTCATTCTTGGGATCCCTGAAAAGGAAGAGGTTGATTCTCCAGTTTTATTCTTGCAGAAATTATGTGAAAAAATTGCTGGGCCATCACCAAAAGGTACGACTTACACCATCGAGAGAGTGCACAGAGCGTTATGCCCTATGCCACCCCATGGGTCACCTCCCAGACCCTTGATTTTCAAATTGCTCAATTTTCTTGATATACAGCACATACTGGCTCAAATCAAAACTCTACAAGAAGTCCAATGGGAGGGCAGGAATATTCAGGTTACTTAGGACTTACCACAATCGGTTAGAACGAAGAGACAGGAATTGCACCCCATAGTGTCTAAACTGAAAGTGGCTGGGAAACAGTTTCTGGTTCAATACCAAGCCATTCTACAAGTGGAACTCCAGGATCAATGGCATGCTTTCAACACACAGGAACATGCATAGCTCGAATTAAAGAAGCTGCTTCCTGACTTATTTAAATGATTGGGTTATGAAACTGATGGTTAATAATTATATCTCGGCTTGCTAGATTTGTGAAACGGCCAGAACTGAGTTCTGATCTGGAGAACTTTACTTAACATCGTTCCTGTTTTGTGTCCAGCGGGAATCAAAGATCTCCTAGCCATGTTGACTCTTACTTGGCCTAGTGCCCTCAAGGGCCTTATCTGCACTCATCGTCTGGATGAAAGAACCTGCCAACAAAAAATTCTTTGGCCTTGCTACATGAGGGGATCTTCGCCTAACTTCATTGGCTTACTTAAACTACATTTCCATGGACATGTTAAATGTCTTCATACCTTGTTTTTTATGTTCCATATGTGTTATTTTGAATAGAAACCCTTAAGTACTATTAAGGGCTCCCTTTCAGGGTTTTTCTTCCTGGTTAAAGGATTGGCTGGGACTGCATAGAAGAGGTGGTTTTTAAGCCTCTGCCATTGTATGTGATTTTTCATAATGACAGTCTACTATTCATTTCTCTTTATTGAGTGGCCCTCACAATTGGAGTGGCAAGTATATGCCTCATATATATTACCAAACAAATGTTGGCATTACTAAATATGGCTTATCTCTCTGGTACTAGTTTAATGTTTTCTAGCACTGAATGTTCTAACATAAATCCAAAGATAGAATGTTTATGGGAGGGAAGGCTGGGGATTGGGGGAGTGGGATAAGTTGTGTCACTGGGGTGCAAATAAAATCGCCTGGCGGTATATTTTGTAAGTATGGTTACCAGAACCAGGGGTTAGTGTTTAGGGGTGGTGGGGTGGTCTTTTTTTTTCTCTTTAGGGATTGAAATTGAACTTGACTGTATAGTTAATGGGGAAATATAAGGGTAGAAATGAGAGGGTGGGTATGTGCCAAACTTCTCCTTATTTAATCGCAGTGACTTAACTGCTATGTTCTGCAGACTGAACCTTCCAAAATATTTTGGCCCGTTCGTATCCCATCCTGGAATACTATAATGGGGGGTCCTTATAATATTTTAACTTTGAATGTCCAAGGAGCTAGGGACAGGCGCAAGCAACAAATGATCTTAAAACATTTAGCCCACCTACATGCTGGAATTGTGTGTTTGCAAGAGGCACATCTATAGAGGGAAGACATATCTCTTCTCTGTAAAAACTGGGTGGGTCCAGCCTATAGAGCAGGTATTTCCACCAGCTGAGCGGGAGTAGCCATACTCATTGCCAAATTAATCCCTTTTAAAGTGAACCAAGAGATATGGGATCCAACAGGTCGATATGTGCTATTGCAGGGTGTGCTACAATCCCAATAATTCCTGTTGGATCTGTTTATGACCCAAATTTAGATTCACCCCTTTTCTTTTCAAATCTTCTCAACTTGGTTTCCCCTTTTTTACAGAATGCCATATTTCTGGGAGGGGATTGGAACTTAATACCACAAACAAGTTTAGATCAATCTGATGCTAAAAAAATTGTACTTTCTCCAGCCCAGAGGTCACTCAGAGATCTCATGAATGGAACGGGAACAGTGGATATATGGAGAATATTACATCCCTCTGAAAGATCTTACACCTTTTTCCTCCATTCCCCACCATATCTGTTCTAGGCTTGACTATTTTTTGCTTAGTTTCTTTCTGCTCCCAGGGGTAATGGATAGCCAAAGTTATGCTAGAGTAACCTCTGACCACTCTCCCAATTTGATCTCCTATGTATTGGGCCCTGGGGTATGAAGAGACTCCCTTTGGCATCTAAACAATCAGTTACTCAAATCTCCAACTACTTTATCACATATTAAAAACTTTGTCTCCCAATTTTCTATATCTAACTAAGACTCAATTATCGGGATAGATATGGTATGGGCAGCTTTTAAATGTACACTGCGCAGTGAATGCATTCACCTAGCCACCACTAGGACCCGACGGTTTAAGAATAAAGCTGAAAGCCTATTGAGGGATATTTAAACCATTGAAAAAAATATTAGCTGCCACTCCCCTGATGAAGATTGGACTAAATGCATACCCTGCATGCGCAGTATTATGACCTTATGTCCCAGAAAGCGGAATTAGCATTACAGAGAACTAAACTTAAATACCTAGAGTCCGGTGAGTGGGTGGGTAAGCTATTAGCAATCAGAATCAAGCAAGCAGAAATGAACCGCTGCATTCCAAGCTTGCAAGTAACTGGTCGGGACACCATAGTTACCCATCCCCAACAAATTTCTGCTATTTTTAAGTCATATGTTCAGGAGTTATACTCGGTACCTATAACAGACAAGGCCACTCATAAAGAAATGTTTGATTATTTAGATGGAATTGAACTCCCTCAACTTTCTTCTGACCAGACAACCCTCCTTGGCTCACCCATCCAAACTATGGAAGTTGCAATTGTCATTGCCCAGCTTACCCTAGATACATCTCCAGGCCATGATAGTTTTACAAACAATCTGTTTAAAGCATGTGTGATGGATTTAGCCCCTTTCTTGACAGAAATTTACTACTACTGGTTTTCTAAGGGATTCGAGGAACAACATTTTCAGGAAGCTATTATTACGTTAATACCTAAAGCTGAGAAAAAAAAACTCCACCCAGAAAATTATTGTCCCATCTCACTCTTAAATTCTGATATTAAGATACTCGCAAAAGTACTTGCCAATAGGTTAAGTCCCCTTATGAATTTCTTAATTGGCCCTGAACAAATTGGTTTTATGGTAGGCAGAAGCTCCTGTGACCATATCCTTCGTTTACTGCATTTACTTTTTTTCACCAACCACTTAGACACTCCTGCTCGCCTGATCTCTTTAGATGCTGAAAAGGCATTTGACCGAGTGTCCTGGTACATTCTTTTTTGGCTTTAGACAAATTCAGCTTTCCCACCAATTTTTTTTTTTCTTTTTTCCTCCTGGCAGGACTCCGTCTTCCTCTTCAGCCCTGGTCATGGTCCCCAGAGACCTCCACCACCGTCTATGGCTGCTGAGGTCCCTCGGTCACCCCCGGCTTACCCCCAGAGGTCGGGGGTGCGGCCACCTTCTTGGTGGCCATGGGACTAGTATCTGGTCAGGGACCCGCAGATATGGTGGTATGGTGAGGTCCTCCAGGGAGGGCTTCATATGTACGGTGGTCCTTGCCCGACTCACTTTTTCCTCCATTTTTTCGTTATGGAGGTGGGTACGTGCAATGACGCCAGCATCCGCCCCGCCTCCCAGAACTGTATGCATCGGACGCTTGAGCTCCCCCGGCCTTCACCAGGAGTCCTCAGTGCGCTGATCGCTGCCCCCACCCTCCCCCCAGAGAAGGAGAGCAGTCCATGGGACGATCTATCCTTCTCCCCCCGGCCGGCCCTCTCACAATCCGGGTCTGTTCCTTAACCCGGGTCACCGGCATCACAAGCGGAAATCCAACTGCTGTGCCAGCAGGCTGGCTTTCCCACCAATTTATCAATTGGGTCAAACTTCTTTATAATGTTCAGACTGTTCGTGTCTGGCTACATATGATCCCCTTCCCTACACTGTGACACCAGACAAGGCTTTCCCCTTTTCCCTTTACTTTTTAATATTTACTTTGAACCATTCATCCAGAAACTAATTGCTTCCCTGGGACTCCAAGGTATACAAATTGGTCCTGCTTGTCATCTCATTTCTGCTTATGCAGATGATCTATTACTGCACCTGGAAAACCCAGTTACTGGGGTGCCTGCCTTACTTAGAGAAATTAACCTCTTTTCCAAAGTTTCTTTTTATAAACTAAACCCCACTAAAACAAAAGTCTTCCCAATGAATAGGAAATCTTTACCATCTGATATTGACGGAACTGATTTGATTTGGGAATCTAAATCCTTAACATATTTAGGTTTAAAGATTTATAGAGCTATCCCCTCAATAATTAAAGGCAACCTCATTGCTCTAAGGGGGGTGCTTAAGACAGATCTAGCAAGATGGGGCGCCTTCCCAATTTCATTGTTAGGTAGAATATCCACCATTAAAATGAATGTGTTGCCACGTGTTCTCTACCCTTTAAATATGCTAGGTGTTTTTTTCCCAAAGCATTGGTTTAATAGCCTACAAGCCCTAATTAACCAGTATCTTTGGAAGGGAAAGAGAGTCCAGTGAGCATATTTTAAGCTTACTGCTCCAAAGCTACGAGGTGGCCTATTGTTTCCTTCCCTGTTTACATACTACTGCACACCGCGCATAACTAAAGTGGTACACTGGATGCTACCACACAACCAAAGGCTTACCAATCCCCTCAAGCTCTGCTGAGTGGACATCGAACAGTTTTTGGCAGAAACTCAACAATGTACATTACCTGCTCTCATATATTCTCCTCCTTAGAAGATTCCAAGGTCCTTAAGATTACACCAGTGGGTTGGTCCCTTAAAGTTCTATTCCAGTTGCACAAACACTGGAATTTCAGCTGGTATAAATTATTACAACAACCCCTTATTAATAATCCAAACCTCCAAATTGATCAAACACCTATTCCACTGTCCTTCTGGTCCACGTTACAAAATTTGAAAATGAAGGATCTAGCCCCTAATGGCAAAGCCATTCCCTTTTTACAATTCTGCTAATGCTTTAATATACAAGATATAAACCCCTTTAAATACTAGCAGATTTGACAAGTCATCTAGTTATTCCCAGGGCAGACCGCTCAAGGACCTGTGTCTGAGTTTGACTTTCAGCCTTTATTATTGGAGGCCAACCAACCCTATGTGATATCTATGGTATACAAGAAATTGCAATCCCTTGATCAATGTCTATCTAAAGGTATTTGCTATTATTGGGTGAATAAGCTATCTTTACCCCCTGAAGTATCATTCTGGCATTGCATTTGGTATAATATGTATACATTTATCAAACAGGATAGACTCCGATTGGTGCAGTATAATGTTTTGCATAATTTATATTTTTCATGTGATAGACTTTATAAAATGGGAAGGCTTCCGTTTCCCCAGTGTGAATGATGTAAAGAATTCCCTGGTGACCTTTTTCATATGTTGTGGTCTTGTCCCAAAGTTTTAACATTTTGGAATAACATACAAAATACAATAGACCCATTGCTGGGTTTACAAGATTCATTCACTCCCAAAGCATGCCTGCTTAATGACACCCCCCCCCCCACCAGGAACCATTAAGATCAGGAAAGCACACATGGCCCTCATTTCAGCAGTGGCCAAACTCATTATTATGAGATACTGGAAAGATGACTCCTTACCGCCAGTGATCAGATGGCATAGAGAAGCTTTATTAGCCCTACAACTTGAAAAACATATAGCCATGTTATCTAATAGGAACCAGAATTACCTAGATAGATGGGGCTCTCTGGAGGCCCTGCTGGTAGTCTGGAAGTCATAGAATACTTCAGACTTATCTTGTAATCATGTATAATGTTTTGATGCAGAGAAATGTCTACCTCTTATATGGTACAGGGTAATTGTGGGAGGGATAAATGAAAGGGTGGGTGGTGGGGAGTATAATAATAATTGTACCCTAACAAGGTTTGATTGAGGATTGGTGCCTATACATATTGTATCATTGATATGTAATATCTCCTCAGTCCTAACCTGGTATTCATGTACAGTATACATTGTACTGCTGTTAAACCTTAATAAAGTATACTAAATAAAAGAAAAAAAAGAAAGAGAGTGGAATGTAAGTGAAGTTAGTGTTAGGTAAGATTTTCAGAACCAGAGCTCTGAAATATTAAGTGATGAGAATAGATTCAGTTTTCTGAATCAAGAGAAAGATGTCTGACTAAATAGTAATAAGTTCCATTTATCCCCAAAAGTTGTTAATTCTCATTCGTACTTGGATGTAGTCATATGGAATGTGGCTGGTCTTGAAGGTGAATTTAAAGTCATGGGGCCAATTCTAGAAAGAATACCCCACAGCGCAACACAGATGCGCCAAGTAAATCAGTGCAAGTCGCAAATATGTCAAGCAAATGAGACATATGCAATTCTACAATGTGACATGCACCATGACACAACTCAGTACACCAAATGCGACTTACGCCGCAGTTGCAACATACTCGCAGGTAAGCCGATGTGTAACTAAACATACACCAAGAAAACGGAAGACATACACCAGGGTGAGATTCTAGAAGCTGCAGTGCCACAACTTACACCAAGACCATCTGGTGTAACATACACCAGGTGGGAACAGGTGCAACTTACACAGTATATAAAGGAGCACAGACAGGCAGACTGGAGACACAGCAGCACAGCACTGTGACAGACAGGAGAGGAGAGAGACAAAATGGAAGGACCAGTAGTAATGCTAAGTGTGCTACTACTGAAGCACTGGGACAGGCATAGGAGTTGACACAATGCCCGGAACCAGAGAAACAGACGGCAACCAGGACAGCATAGACCTGGCAGACACCATGCACCATGGCTGTACAGGGTGAGGAAGACATACCAGGACCTGATGGAGGAACAGTACATTGCACGCTACAAACTGCCCCAGGCCATCATAGATGGGATATGTGATGACCGCCATGCAGACTTGCAGAGTGCCACCTGCAGGGGACAGCCAGTCCCTGTGGAGGTGAAGGTAACAGCAGCACTATGCTTCCTGGCAACGGGGATATTCCAGACCACAACAGGTGACACTATGGGAATATCACAGCTGGCCATGTCCAGGTGCCTACACCAGTTCCTGAATGCCATGGTGGCCTTCATGAATCAGTAAATCACCTTCCCCCAGGAATCATGACAGCAGTAGGCAGTGATGCAGGGCTTCTACACCATTGCCCAGTTTCCATGTGTAATAGGTGCAATAGACTGCACCCATGTTGCCATATGGGCACCATCAGTCAATGGGGATGTGTATGTGAATCAGAAGGGCCACCACTCTATGAACATGCAGGTGGTGTGTGACAGTCATGGCTGCATACTGGATGTGATTGCCCAGTACCCTGGTTCCATGTATGATGCCTACATGCTGCATAACAGTGGGCTACACAAGGGCTACCAGAGAGGCAAGCTCATGGAAGGATGGCTAGTAGGTAAGTGAACACAGCACAGAGCACTGCATACCTGAACACCTGCACACCATGCAAACACAGGATCACAGAGTACAGAGACTGATGATGTACCATCTATACAACAGGGGACAGTGGGTATCCACAGCTGCCATGTGTAATGACACCACTGCACCACACACACACAGCAGCACAGACATGATACAACAAGGCCACAGCCAGACCAGGTGCATCATTGAGCATACCTCTGGTGTCCTGAAGGCATGATTCAGGTGCATTGATAGATTGTCGAGGGTGCTACAGTACAGTCCAGAGACAACATGCAAGATATTTATTTCCTGCTGCATACTTCACAACACTGCAATGCAACACTGTGTGCCACCACCAGACCAGCTGGAGGACATGGATGAGAAGGACCAGGAGTAGAATGGCAGGGCACACAGACATGACAGACACCACCAGACAGATGCAATGCTGGCACAGGCAGGACAACGTGCATGATGTGACCTGATAGAGAGGCACTTCACCTGAGAGATGCCATGGAACCACAGTGACAGCCACCCAAAGCCAGGTGGAGATGTCCAACAAAACAACACATGGGCATGCCACCTGGTACAGCACACAGGCCATGGTGACACTGGATGATGGCAACAGGTCCTGTGGAATGTGGCCACATTGGGCGGTGTACACACAGCTGTGGACATGGTACAGTGTGGGAACTGAGAGACAGTATAGAGCAATGTAAGAAGACTATCACAACAGGTAGGTGGTGATAGGCACAGCACAGTCTGCTGGGGGGGTGACCATGCAGAGGGCAGTACAGAATATGCATGGCGCCACATGACAAGGCACACAGTAGGGCAGGTCAATAGGCAGAGGCAGGCAGCACACTATGTGGGCACACACCTGTGAGGCCTGCAGACACATGGCACAACCAGTAGACACTGACACACACAAACAGGGCAGAACCAGTGCCATGCAGTGGGCCATGCATACAGCATGCAACAACACACCATGGGAGACATGACAGACAGATTGTGTGAGCAATGCAGGCACACAGCTACAGTGTGGCACTGGGGACAAAGGGTGCACAGAGGTCACTGGCACAATGTTGGGACAATGGCACCACCAGGCATAATGCCCCTGCAATGGCCACTGATACATGTAAACAGTACAACCACAACAGGGACACAGCACCAGGTGGCACAGACCTGTAGACATATGGTGGTGAGACACACCAATGCCTGTGCCAGTGGTGCCACCCACAGGGAACAATGGTTCCCCGAGGTGGAAGGGTGCAGCACAGGCACCGTGCCACCACACAGCTGGGAAATAAAATGTAGGTGGCATGGATGCCACACCATGCGCAGTGACCTGCAGCACACAGGACACCAAGCAGATGTGACCAGTGGACAGTGCCATGGGCTGTGAGCAGCACAACTGGCACACTGACCAGATGCACAGTGAGGAAACACCAGGGACAGCAGGCACCACCACCAGTGAGTACCCTTGTGCATGGTGACACACACACTTACATGGCCATGCACACCTGGAACAGACACACAGACACAGTGATGGAGGTAAACAGTTTAGTGCAAAAGAACAGCAACAGGAATGCATATAAACAATGAAAGGGGGAAGCTCTGAACAACAGGCAATGGCACAACAGGGAAACAGAACAAAGTGCCCACACCCAAGCAGCAACATACGACAACCCCAAATGCCCAAAAGCACCCACAAACAACAGAACACTGGTCTCCACAACAACAACAACCCAATCCCACCCAGAACAATGAAAACAAACATATAGAAATGTCCACCCAAATGTAACCCACCACACCCATAAGCACAAACCCACCCAAACAAGACAACCACCTCTATATACATTCCCGCCCACAGACACAGACCCACCCATGGTCTGTATTGTACAGACCACAGTCACTAGGTCCATCAGAGTTCGGACAACAGAGTGCCCACCGATCCATGGAGGTGCCCAATATCCTGTAGTATGGCCAATACGAGGGCTGCAAGGCACTCCTGATGCAGGCCCCCCCTGCACAGGAACAGCAGCAGGATCTTCTGCTGTGACATCAACAGCCTCCCCCTGCTGCAGCCCCTGTATGACATCCAGTGGCTGTGGTCCAGTGTCCCCTGCTGCAGGTGCAGCAACACATGGCGTGGTGTCAGGTGGTGGAGCATCCTCGGCTGCCTGTGCTGCATCAGCCCCCACCGTGGTTCCTGACAGTGAAGCAGCCATGGCCTGGTCCTCTTCTGCTGCAATGTTGCCCGCTGTGGCCAGTCTAGGAGCAGGCTGTGTGACAGGCCCCTGACGCCCAACATCTGTGGAGTCTATTGGTACCGCCTCTGGTGCTACGGTGCCTATGTCTTCAGCAGACACCACTGCAGAGGAGGAGGAGGAGGAGGTCAGTGGAAGGACCCTGGTCCTCCACTGCCTGTGCTGTGTGTGCCTCTGGTGCTCCACGGCATGGCCTTGACCTCCATGATTGCCCTCAGCAGGGCCCTCTGCCATTGTGAAAGTTGGCTATGGACACCTGTAGGGATGCAAGGGATGCAGTCAGTGCTAAGCCAGGTCAGGTGGCACACACACACATAGGCAATGTAAGGGTGCAGCATGAGCCACCATGCAGCAGTCTGCCATGGCCATGGCACAAGGGGACCACTGCATGCACTTACCAGACCTCCAGTGATACCTCCTGCCTGAGGCTGCAGATGTGGCCCTGATGCACACCCTGGGATGTGCCAGTCAAACCTGTGGGGTGTAGGGACAGGTGAGAGTGTATGTGGCTCAACACACCACGGCTACCATGCCAGCACTACCCCAAGAGATGAACAGCTGTAGGTATGCATACCTGCACCCATGTCTTGTCCGGACCACATGTCTGCATCCCTGTGATGCTCCATGCTAATCATGCGGTGCAGGATCCCTCCGTGTCAGGTCATGCCAGTAGTGCGTAAGCTGGTGGATAGTCCTGCGAGTGCCACTGGTCTCTGCCATGCATGTACAGATGGCATGCCATACTCACTCCCGCTCCACAGCAGTGCATCTCCTGCACCCAGCTGGCAGTAGCATCCTGCCCCACTGCTGCACACAGTTGACTAGCATGGCCATCTCCAGTGGCAATAAGTTAGGCGTCCACCCACTGAGGCTGAGTGAGGACACTGAGGACATCTCAGCTCGCTGGTGTGAGACCTGCATGGGGTGAAGGAATGGCACATGGGTCACTACACAATGCCTCTGTGGATATGTTGATGTCCCCCACCCACCATGTGTAACACTGGCCTCCGGCCATTGTGCATGGGCCTGGGCTAGGGTCACAGTACTGCAACCGTGGGCCCCCACCACAGGTGGTGCACCATGCACCATCAACATACACAGCAGGAAGCGTGGACAGGCTGAGCAGTGCCATGCAGGTGGATGGGCACGCAGCACTGCACACTGTGCCCACAGTGCACCAACAGGCCACCTGTCCCCTGCAGAGGCATGATACAGCCTGACCCTGCACAGTGTGGGTGTGGGTGTGGAGCACTGCATGCAGCCCTGCCACACGTCTGCACGCCCACCCCCATGCGGAGCAGCGTGTTGCCCCATCTGGCAGGCACCCATGGGCAGTCCCATGGCCAACTGCGGCTGACACAAAGTTGAATGATAGATACCTACCTGGACTGTGCACTGCGGTGACAGGAGTGGGTGGAGTTGATGGATCTGGTGGCACACCTGGATGGAGAAAGAGCAGGGCACCATTAGCCAGTGACACAGTCGGTGACCACCACAGCTGCAGTGGTGTAGCAGCATGATCCTACCTGGTCCTGTGCGGTGGTGTTGCATCCTACACAGGGGACAGTGAACAACAATGTCAGGTACACAGTGTTGTACATGCAGTGGAACAATGCATGCCGTGCAATGGCTAATACTCACCTAAGACCCGTTTGTGTCTGCTGTGGTGCTAGGGAGAGATTGGACATGGGTTAGGACACCGCTGTATGTGCCACTGTGGCCTGCTGCCTGTGGGTGCTGCATCCCCCCCATCTGTCACCAAGCCACAGGTACTGTATGTCCCTGAACATGGCCCAGGACTGTCCACAGGTCACCCTGTCATGACAGACCCAGCACAGTGGTGGTGGTGATGGAAGCATGCCTGCAATGACAGCTGGTGGCACTGCAGACAGGCCACCATTGTGTACCTGACAGGCATACTGGGTAGGATGTGGTACAGGGACAGTGGCTCACAGCTGCAAGTGGCACACGTACATGCCACATATGCATCGCAGATCACATGTGCACAGTTGTGGCTTATGTCACACCTGGTAACTGTGATGTGCAATCACTGCATGCAATATTGATCTTACAACTGCGTTTGCCTGCTGTGGCATGCTATGCATCTGTGATATGAGCAGAGAGTGTCATGCATGTGCGGCATGCGTGAAGGCATGGCTGTGTGTATGTGCCCAGTGGTGGTCGTTGGCAGGTTGCTGCCAACCAACATCAGTCCACCCACAGGGGTGGGACTGCACAGCACTGTGCACATCCATGGTGTGGTGCTGTCACAGTCATTGCACATAGGTACCCACCCTTCCAGCGGCAGGGCTGCATCTCCTGCAGAGGTGTGGGTGGGGAAGCTGATACTGTGCCATGGGCCAACTGGCAGCGAGTGCCTGTGATCCCATGGGTGCACTGCACCTGTTGATGGCAAGGGTGGGATGCATGCCTATACAACATATTGATAGCGAGGCCACAGCCTGTCATGCTGTGCAGTGCTGTCTGGGTGCCAGTTGTCACTACACTGTACCATGCTGGCTGGCAACAATCACCACGGTACTGTGTGCTGGCAATGACCTGGCACCAGTGTGCTGTGTGTGCTGCTCCATGTGGACATCAGTGGTCTGACACACACCATCCCATGGTATAATCCACTGCGTGTTGCTGCAGGCACATGGCATGGCTGTGTGGCATGCACAGTGCCCGGTGCTGACACCTCACAGTGGACATGCACATGTTGTGCATGACACCTGTGTCACCTGTACACAGCAGCGTGCTGTTCCCAACCCCCCTGCTCAGCACCACCAACCGCTGTGCTGGCTGTGCCCACACCCAGTGACACACCTCTCAGGTGCACCCCTGGCCCTGGGTGTGGCACTAGTAGCACATGGACATTGAGACCCAGGCCATTGTCACATCCTTGGCTGTGCCACACATTGCTGCTGTCCTGCTGTGGTAACACAGTACACATGGCATGTGGCCTGCCTGGGCTACCTGTCTGGGCATGCCTCTACCTGCGGCAGCCCTGCCACCACTGGCCATTGTGGTACCCCTCCCGTGGCCCCTGCATGCCATGGCATGTGCCATCCTGGTGTTCAGCTGTACCCCATGCACCAGTCCCCATGGACAACAGCTGGCCTCAGCCAACCTGTCCCCTGAGTCTGCTGCCTGATGCCACCACTCCAGTGCTATGATGCCTTGTCCCATTGATGGCCTGACCCATGACCCACAATGGCTATCACCCACCTACCATCGCTTGGCCTTTCAGGGCTGCGACCAGCACTGGTGGACATCACATGGTACCTGAAGAAAGACACATGACATCATAGTGATCAGGTGCAGTGGTTTATTTACATTGTGTATAGTCAACATCAGCTGCACTTGACACAGTGCTCCCCTGTCTTTCCCATCACGTGTGCTCCCACACTCACCCATGCACACAGTCACACATATACACACTCACACCCTTGTGTCCTGCACAGTGGCTCTCCGAATACAGGTACCTCCCTCCCATGTTAGTGGCCCCACCTCACCATTGCAGCTCCACCCAACCATACCCCATCTGCACCATGCTGCTGGGCATACTACAGCCATCTGCTATGGCCATGTCGTGCTCACACGGACACCTCCAGTGCCAGGTGCTGGACTGTGGAGGACTCTGCTGTGCTGGTGGGTTGTGCGGTGCCCTGCTGGACCTCCCCTGGCATCACGCCCTGTGGGCACGTGTGTCACCACAGTGACTCTGCTGAGCCTCAGCCCCCTCAGGCCAACATGTGTCATTGCCACATGTGGTGGCAGCTGTGCCGGCACTACACAGTGTGTTCCTGCATCCTGAGTCAATCTTCTTGGTACCTGTGCAGCCTGTGGTGCACCAGCTTCCATGTGCATGCCTCCCTGTGTGGGCACTGTACCTGTCCCTGTTCTGGTAGGCATGTCTGTGCCTGTTGTTCTGTCCTGCACCTGTGGTGCTGGTTTGGCTTCATGGGTCACGGTGGGTGCACCATGATGCTGGCCTGTGTCTGGGTCTGTGTGGGCCCTGCATGGCTGGGCCTGTGGCTTAGGCAGCATGACTGCATGGGGTGGTGCCATGACCACCACCTGGCCCGTGGGTGGAGGTGGGGGTTGCACAAGTTCCAGTGGCTGTGTCTGTGTGCTTACCTGTGCAGTGGCTGAGGGTGCCATACACCGGGTGAAGTACTGTAGGTGTTGCAAAGGCTGCAGTGCACACACTGTGGCCTGCATGGCCATAGCCATGGCTGTGTTGTGGCACTGTTGCTGTGCCAACATGTGTTCCATGCCTGTGTTGAGGCAGTCCATGAACACCACCTGGTGTTCAGCACAGTGCCATATGCCCTGTATGGCATCCTCCTGGCTGCCCATGCTTACCGTTGTCTCCCTGATGCCTGCCTGCAGACTGCTGGCAATGCCAGACAGCTGCATCTCAACGCTGTTGTGGTGCTCCTGCATGGCCTGCTGGATGTTCCCCAGCTCTTGCCTGACATCCCCCTGCCCGGCCAGCACTGACTGGCAGTAGTCCCCTATGTAGGCCAGTGGGGACAGCTGGTCCTGCAACTCCTGGACGGCCTCATCCAGTTGCTCCTCCAGTCCACGGGTGCTCATCAACCCTATTGCTGTGTCCTGTGTTGCCGGGTGCACATGCTCAGTCACCTGGTTGTCCCCAGTCATCCGCACCATGTCTGCCTGTGTGGTATCACTGCTGGTGTCCTCGGTGGTCCCCTGCTGCTCACGTAGCTGGCCTGCTGCATCCTCCTCACTGCTGTCCACCGCCTCCTCACCCATGGGGCTGTCACCATCCTCATTCCCGTCAGGCTCTGTCATGGATTCCGGTGTGCCGGACACGGGTGTGCTGGCATCTGGGCTGCCACCACTTGTCAGTGTGCTGTTGCCATCTTCTGACACTGTGCCAGTGTCCTGGTCTGTGTTGACATCATCCTGGCCATGCTGCTGCTGCTGTTCCCACCTATCAGCTCCACTTGGCCCATCATCGCCAGCTGCCACAGCACATGTTGGATGGACATGTTAGTATGTCTCCACAACGTTGTGTGCACTCTCCTGCCTACTTCATGTTGCCCTCACAGGTGTGCTTCAGCATTGTGCTATAGCATTGCACCTGCCTCACTTGTGTACAGTCCTACCTGGTGTATGCCACCTCTGTGCCTGCATCCTTTGCTGTTGGTGTGGTCCCTCCACTGTTGCTGCCTGTCCTGTGCTGTCCCCACCCTGGTACATCCATTCCAGCTGTCATACTGCTGCCCTGTTCAGCTCCCCACTACACAGTGACACTGCATGGCCACGGTCATGGGGGACACTGTGCTTCAGGGGCCAGCCCCCTGGGTGATTGTGTTGGCCCTGCCATCCATTCACATGCCCATCAGCCCTCACCCTCAATGACCCTCCCTCTGCGAGCACTGTGGCAGTACCCCATGCCCCCCATTCAGCACAGCCCATACCTGTGCACTGCCCCCAACAGTACACAGTGCATGTCACAGCTCCCCCAACAGTACACAGTGCATGTCACAGCACCCCCGTGTTCAGCACAGCTCATACCTGTGTAAAGCGCCCCGACAGTACACAGTGCATGTCACAGCTCCCCCAACAGTACACAGTGCATGTCACAGCTCCCCGGACAGTACACAGTTCATGTCACAGTACCCCCCTGTTCAGCACAGCCCATACCTGTGCACATCTCCCTAATGATACAGAGTGCATCACAGCTCCCCCAACAGTACACAGTACATGTCACAGCTCCCCCAACAGTATATAGTGCATGTCACAGCACACCCTGTTCAGCACAGCTTATACCTGTACACAGCCCCCCAACAGTACACAGTGCATGTCACAGCACTCCCTGTTCAGCACAGCCCATACCTGTGCACAGGCCCCCCAACAGTACACAGTGCATGTCACAGGTCCTCTCTGTTCAGCACAGCCCATACCTGTGCACTGCCCCGGGGGCAGTACACAGTGCATGTCACAGCTCCCCCCTGTTCAGCATGGCACATGCCTCTACACAGCCCCCCCCACTGGTGCCATGTGCACATGTCTGTCCCCTCCACAGGTCAGCATGGCATGTTCCTTTGCACTGCACCACAAGTTAGCTGCACACGTGTTTGTCCTTGGGCCACCCCTGGCCATGGTATGGTTCCCTGGGCCCACTCTGTGGCCAGCTGTGGCCATGTGGCATTGCTGTGGCACACCACCTCACTGCTGCATCTGCCTACATGGTGTCACCCCACCCACACCACCTTTGCTGTTGGTTGCAGTGCTGTTGCCATGTCAGGACTGTCACATCTATTGGTGTTCATTGTCCCTACCTGTGTTGCTTTGCTGTCTGAAGGTGTCCAGCTCCGTGACATCACCGATGCTCTGCTGGCTCATGTGTGCTGCTATCCTCCTCTCAAGGCTGCTGAGTGGCTGCTGCTGGGTGGGTCCACCCCCATGCCCTGTGCGCTTCGTCTGTTCTGGGCCAGCTTGTGCTTCACTAGGTGCTTCAAGTCATTGTACTTTTTTGTATGTCATGCGCTGTCCTCCGTTGAGCCACTATGGCATTCACCTTGTGTTTGACCCTGTCCCATGCCTTCCTCCTTTTTTCCCTCTTCTTAGTCTCCCCTCTTCAACTCATGAGGAGTGCATGGTGCTTATCTATCTCCTCCACTAGTGTCTGGACCTCCTCGTGGTTGAAGTTTCTCTTACATCTCTGCCTCTGTGCTGCAGCTTCTGCCATTGCTCTTGCATTTTCGCTGGTATATCTTATGCTGCTGTTGCATGTTATGCCCTTTTATATCACAGATCTTGCAATGTCGCGACTTATGAGTTGCATTTGGTGTATGTCTCGCATGTTCTAGAATAAGACATATATTGCATGTTGCAATTGCTTTGGCGTACTTTGTGCAATTGCGTTACTTGTGTCGGGCGTATTTGCCTTTCTAGAATTGGGCCCATTGATTGCACACAGTTTATTGAAGGATTTATTATAATGTTACAAGAAACATGAATACTGAGTGGAACTTGGGGAGCATTAGAGGGATTCCAATATTGGATGATCAAAGCAACCAAACATACTAACTAGAGCTTATGGAGGATTAGTAACCTATGTTATTAACAATAGGGGTTTACTAGGGAAAGAGATTTTTGTTTTTACAAAAGGGGATTTTCTATTTGTGTTAATTTACAGGCATATAATCCCATATTGTATGCTAATTACTGTTTATAGTCCACCACAATCCAGGAAATCCTGCCATGAGGAAATCATATCAGGTTTAATGATGCAATTACTAATATTTATCAGATGTACCCTGGTCTTCCTGGATTAATTAGTGGAGATTTCAATATTAGAACAGGAACGGGTATGACAACCACTGTAAGTTTTGGTGTACAGATGATACATTTCAGCAACCTATATGTAATTTCAGGGATAGTGCAATTAATAGTCAAGGGAATATATTATTGATATCACTAAAATGAATAATCTGATCTTCCTGAATTGCAGCTTTCCTGGGGATAGAGATGACAATATTACTTTTTCATCTTTGCACAGTGAAAGTGTAATTGATAACTGCATTCTTAGTATTTTCTCTTTCCATTTAGTTAAACTCTTTGAAATATTGTCATTCCTGGACAGTGACCATCTTCCCTTGTGAACTGTTCTTGCTCTAGAACTTTATCTGGATACAGAAAATACGTATGACACAAAGGTGGTGGACAAGAATATGCTCCTTTATAATAAAAAATCATAAAATAGTCCCCATACGTTCAAGATAAAATTATTGATCTATTAAAATCTGATTTTATAGTAAAATGTAAGACTGACTGTATACAGGCCATATACAAGACTGACATAAATTACAATATAGACCAAAACATATCTAAGTTATGTGAAAAAATATGCACTCATCTTGTTGAGCGATTATCTAAAAATACATGTAGACAAAAATCATGTTCAATTATGACAGTAAAGGTTAAAGTCCCTTGGTATGATAGAGACTGTGTATGTATGAAAAAAAATGGTTAATGAACAGAGGCGGATAGCGAAACAATCACTTTGGTTCAAAGACAGGTCCGCGTTATATAATTTAAGAAGGAAGTGTCAAAATATTCTGAAAAAGAAAAAAAAAACATACTCCCATAAATTATGGTCTGCTTTTCATGTAGCTATTCATGAACGAGATAGTAAAAAATGTTGAAATCTTGTAGCCTTTAGATCTAATAAATCCAGAAATAATATTGAAGCCATTATTAGTTCTACAGAGTGGGTGGACCATTTTACTGAGTTGTTTTACTCTGACAAGGAGATCAATGAACAAGAGTTAAGAATTTTGGGGGGGCTAATGAACATAGTTCAGACAATAATGTAGCTTGGATACATTTTACTATATCTGAAGTGAGTGATGCAATAAAAATGCAAAAGAAAAATAATACACCAGGCATTGATGGGACTTCCGCTGAACTTTAACAGGCTGATACGGCCTGGTGGGCAGCATTAGTCTAGTGGCCAATTTTTAAAATATTCATTCTGTTGCACCCCCTGTTAGAGAAGGTTTAATGGCTACATAAGATAGCTCTACTCATCAGCTTTCAGAAAGGTTATGTTGTGGTGTTCATCACATGGTCGATAATATTGGATTGTGAAGAGAAAATCTGAACAGTATAGCTGAAAAAAGTCGAAAACGAGTAAACCCTGAATTTCAAAGAAATTGTAATATTGTTATTTTTAACATCATATTTGTAGAGTTTGGGTATTAGTTTCCAATTTTTGTGAATTACTAAAACTAATTTGAATAAAGTGAATCTAAATGCTCATAAATGAACCCTAACTATAAGTAAAATATAACATCCAAAATCAATTTGTCATGCCTTATGGCAAGTAATCATGTTTAATAGCATCTTAACTAATTATGTCTTTATTGCTCTCACTTTTCTTCCATTTTCTCATTAATTACACCACAATTTAATTGTAATAATTGATTTGCACACACTAAGGTTGCTGGCCAAGATTGCGTTCCTATAACCAAATCTCATTCCTGAAGGCATACACTGTGCACTTGAAGAGAGAAACAACAATTTGTCAAAAAATAAGTTTATTTCCAGACTGAATAGAAATAGTGAGAAAATTTGCTTTTGAATAATAAAGACACACATGGAAATGCGAATGTCCCTTTCAGCCAAAAAAATGACTGACATTTTTACTGCAAGATGTTATTATCATGCTAAGGTCCATCCTGAGCACAAATTAAACTATTAATTGTAATGCAGCATATACATTATTGTTTGAGATGACATTTTAATGAAGATTTATGACCATATTTATCATCATGCAACTTTTCACTATAGCATGTATTCTTAATTCAGAGACATATTTAACTTGTTTACGCTGAGTTATTATTGTCAGTGTCAATCTGATTCCAAATCACCATTTTCACAACTGATATTATCTTCACCTGTTTCATGCATATTATCACATGTGTTTGGGTGTCCTTCACACCCACAACCTGGTGTGCATTTTAGTTCTATCATCACACACACCTGCACTTCCTTGAGGAACATTTAGACTTTGTGCACTGGCATACGATAAGTTCTATCAAGTCTTTTGGACCTAATTCTTGCATCATTAGTTGAGGCTAAAGACCATTCTCTGTCTGTGTCCAGCCATGTCCATCAGGTGACGCAATAAATGGCTTAGCCACTAGTGTTGCATTCCAAACAGCACACTGATAATTAACTATCTTTATGTGCTGTACCAGGCTGTCCGTACATGATGGCAAGTTGTCATTATTCTTTGATCGCTTGCAAAACTGTTTGCACCTTAGTAGGTTGATATCAGAACCAATACATCCTGTTGGTCGGTAGAGTATGCACACAAACTTGTGACAGACATCAATGACATTATTTGTGACTTCAAAAGAGTCTCCAAATTCAGCCAACCTCTGCATGTTTTCATGGTTCATTCTTAGTATTTGCAAGGATTTCTTTTTGCCATTGCCTTTTAAACAGATAGTGCTGTTACAGTCTGTAAGCATGTGGAATGGCAAAAGTAACTTGCATATTGAGCTGCCAGGTTTCTCAGCTATGATATGCAGTGGTATGCATTGGGTCTTCAGTTTGGTCCCCATTTTGAACCATAGCTTGATGCCAAGCTTCCCTGCAATATAAGTTCAAAGTACAAGAACATCAGTGTCTGGTGAACATATGCTCACATTCTCTGTCTTGTAACAAGTGACTAAGTCACCAACATGCAGATATATCCAACTATCGGCTTCCTCTTGGGTACAGAACAGTATAGGAAGATCCTTTACTTGTTCATAAGTTATTTTCACCACCTGTCCATGATTTTCAAAACCTCCTGATAGCACCCATGTTTAGGATGGTGTGAGAACATGAGGCATGGTTTTATACCACTCCTCAAAGTGAAGTTGTTTAAGTTCTCCTTGTTTTGGGGATGGAAAGGTATGCCTTTATGTTTCTGGTTAGCACCTTTTTTTGCACTAATTCTGACTTCTGGAGATCCCACTGTCTCTCATTGTCTTCCCCTTTCACTGGCTTTGATAGACACATCATTGTCATTCCTGTCTGATATAACCTGAACTGTGCCACTTTCCCTAAATGCACACTCCACAAAGTTTTGCAGTCCATCCAATGTGTCACCAAATGTTCAAATATCGGTCTTCAATGTTAGCTTCTGAAGACATGCCATATGGTCTATGAAAGTGGTTGTGGTGTGTCTTTCTAAGTTAATGTTTCTCATGAAGGTAGCTGGATCTAGTGAGGACTCACTTATGGCCTCCAGGTCCCTGAGCGTTTGTGCCTTGTTACTTTCTGCTAGTGAACCATCTGCATTAGCAATAGCCAGAGGTTGGCTTGACAGTTCATATTCAAAGAACTTCTGCAGGTCTATCTTTCTGTCTCTTGATGTCACTGGACCCTGGAAAAGAGCTATCTGAATCTATGGATTTTACCTTGTCACTGTGTTGAGTTTGTTAGAGTGCTGTATGTTTGTAAATGTGGGCAGGTTCATCCTTTTGATAGGGTCATTGAATGGGACTGCAGCAGTACTGAGTCTTTCTTTAACAAATTCCATTAAGGCAGTCTAGCCACATTCTTTTGCAGTCAACAGGGCAGTAGTGACACGGGATAGAGCAAGAACTCCTGTAGCTATATTCATGAGAGGTTCAGGTTCATCTCTTGGGTCTTCAAGTACATTCACAGCAAATGGATTTCCATACTGGTTCAAGATTATGCTAATACTCCACATGATGTCTTTGTTGTCTTTCCTGATTGATTGTGGTCAAAGATCACGTTGAATCTGCTCTTCAAAATTGTCCAGTCCACACATGTACTTGAAGTTCCTCATGATGGCACTTCTTCCTTGTTCTGTGAGATACCACTTCAGAGTTGCTTTCTCTTGTTTGCTTATTCCTATGATCCCCCTTGCCTTGACTTGGAATCTTTGACCACAGTTTGTTCCAGACCTAAGTCTGACCAGACACTGTTAAAGCAGTCTGAGGTTGATCATGTGATGACATGCTTTCCATTGGCAAATTGCTCAGGCACTGCTGGTGCAGTCTTAAGAAGCAGAAAGATTTCTGAGTACACAGGACCTCATCTGGCATAGTTTTAGTGATTGTATGTAAAGGCATAGCAAAGGGTGTCAACAAAGCATTGTAGGTGCTGTTTCCAGTTTGGAATTATGTCATCTGCAATGCAGTCTAGAACGATGTGCACCTCTGTGATCTACTGTTGCCAGAAGTGAAACGTTGACCGCTGCTTTTGCCCTTGGTCAATGAACTCCTCGAAATCACCTTGTAAAGAATTTCAGTGTGGCTTCAAGGTCTTGAAATGCATCAACAAAGCTTAGTTTTTCTCATTCATGTCATCTTTTGTTGCTATTGCAGCCATTAGTTGCTGGGCATGTGTGCACTTCAGCTTAATTTGATCTGTGTCCCCTGATTGTATTTTCTTCTTCTGCACCACCGAGGCAAAGGATGCATGTGACACTGTAGCCAGCACATTGTTTCAAACATCAGTTTGTGAGTTAATGTACAACATTTGCAGTTTTTTCCCTGCATGATCATAGCTGCAGCATTTGTTCCAAATACCTACAGTATGCTCAACCAGCAAATTTTCAAAACCACTGTCTGCATAACGTTTGCCAAATATCTTCTAGTAGAGCTCCATGATGTGGAATCCTCTCATTCTCAAAACATGATGCTTTAGCTCCTTCCAGTTGCAGAAACTGACTTCTTGGGCAATAGTGTACAACTGAAGGTCCAGATATCACTGGGTTTTCCTTGCCCAATGTCTGCATCTGTTTCTTGATTGTTTTTAGTCCTGTGTATATAAAATCCTTATGGGTTGGAAGGCGTGGTACTACAGGATTGTAACCAGTTGTGGTCTTGAATCTTTTCTCTTTGATGTTGCAGTGTAGGATTACATGAAATCCCCCCAAACTTAGTATACATTGATCCTCTGGTTGTAGGGACTCACACTCAAGAGTGAAGATCTTTGTGGGGCATACACAAGTAAATACCCTGTCTGTATCGAGCATCAAAGATGAGGATTGGTTTGTTAAAAACCAAGACTTCACGTCAATTTCACCAGACAGGTGACTGAGTGGGCCCTTTCTCTTGAATTGGTTAGGACACTCTAGAACACAAAGGCATGTACGTTTGCTCACAGCTTTTCCCCTGATTTCAACTACTTTAGATCTCAGTCCAGCAGACACATTGGACGCCAAATTGTCCTGATACAGCAACTGCCTAGAACATGTGTTGTTCCTTGACTACTATGAGTTTCTTTACGTTATCCATTGCAGTATGTGTAAATATTCCAGGCATGATGTTTGTTGGAAGAAATGTTTCACCTTGTTGTGTAATTGATGACATGACAGCACTTGCTGTAGTTGTCTCGACTCTACAAACATCATCATAACTCAAGGAATGCCCTTGACTGTGTAACATATCCAGCAATTGGTGACTCCTAGTCAAATGGTGGACTGAAATGGCTAGTCCAACATGCTTTGGTGTTTTACAGTGAGAATTTGAAGCACTGTAGATTATATCTTGGGCTACTGGCAAGACTCTTCTGTGCAATGCATCAGGAGTATTTTGAATATGTTCTGCTGGTTTACCCATCATAGATACATAGATACATATACAGTGTCAGCAGATAAGGGCCTACGGCCCACCCAGTCTGCCCATTTGAGCGCGTAAGTTTACTTTATGTTTTCCTAGAAGTCTGTTGCCCCTTAACCCTGACCTCCAGAATTCCTTTATGTCTATCCCATGCATTCTTAAATCCCATGATTGTTTCAACCCCCACCACTTCCTCTGGCAGGGTATTCCACTTGTCCACCACCCATTCTGTGAATAAATTCTTCCTCACATTTCCTCTGAATCGTCCTCCCTCCAGCTTCATCCCATGCCCTCTAATCCTGGAACATCATGATCAGACTCAGACACTGGTACAGATCAAAAGGCACTAGGGACTCTGCTCTTTCAAAACAAATCTCTCTACAGTCAATGCATAGGTTGGTTGAAATCCCCGATGCTTTTCTGGCAGAAGCTCAAAGTGTTGCTGCAGCATGAAAAATACTGAGATTCTCATGCTCATCATCAGAAAGTTCTGGGTCTGCCTCAATTGCTTCTTCCTGGACCTTTCTTTGAAATTCAGCAATCTTGTTATTGTTTCTTTAAAATTTATTTTGCTACTATACACCAGCTCTGGTTTGTTTGCTGAATGAAGCTGATGGAATATAATTGAACCTTAAAAGTTTCTAACAAGACATTTCTTCCACTTTTCAGCTAAGTATGCCCCTGATTCAGCACACGTGTCCAAATATCCTCTGTATTTTGTCAACAGGAATGTCATATCAGATGCCCTGCCTCATGTTAGGTCATCCTGAATGTGATTTACCAGCATGTCAAATGCTCTTGTGAAGACATCAATGCTCTCCTCTGTTTGCTCAGTGCTAGTTTCACTGGCTCATCTAGCCCTTACCAGTAGCTGAACTAGACAATTTTTGTGGTACTTAACCTCCAAGGCTATGAGATCTTAGCTTTATACCTTAGTCAATAGATCTGTATTACTGAGAGCCATGGCCGCTGACTGAATGTTCCTTTGCATCTGAAATGTCCTCACTTGGAAAGGATGTGAATCATCATGTTTCTTCAAACAATTGCAGATGATGCATTTGTCAGCTGCAAATGTTGAGGATGTATGTCTTATTCTCATGGCCGGATCCTGATTACTTGTTCTAGACTTTCTGGGACTGATTCTCAAAGCTGTGTGTCTGATGCAAGTTTGCTTGCACCAAACATATATGGTGCAAGGTGCACCTTGCGTCCAGGGCTGCCTTCACACAATTTACAAAGGTTGCCTGCATCGATCACAGGCTGTCTGCCCCAAACAGAGCTTGCACCAGCCCTGTGACCTGCACTGTCCTGTGACATGGCGCTAGGTGGACTGTGCCAACACAAGCTGAAGTTTGCTATTCTCAGACAGCATCCAGTGGGAGATATTGCCCTTAGACCAGCCAGGGCTGGTGTAGTGGGACTTAGAATATTTCCCACTGGGGCAGTCATCCAATGTGCCACTGTATGCTGCGGTTGCCCCCAGTTCACCTCTGGTGCCCCATCCTTCCAGGTACTGGCACCCATCCTCAATGCCACCACCCCATCCCCGATGCTACCCAGCCACCCGTAGGTGGCATGGGCATGTGCCTCCAATCACAGCAGTGCCCGCTACCTGGTGGTCTAGTGGAACCCACCCCTTGGTGCCCTGCTAGCTGCCGACTGTGGTCTGCATCGGCACCAAACTCTACATATGCGCACAGTGTCTGAGACTGGTGGCAGTCACTGTGCACATATGTACAGTAGACACCGTTTCCCATGCTGCAGCGGGCTTGTGACAGACACCTCCCATGCACCAGGTGTGCAGTGCAAGGGAAGGAATGCCGTAAGTGTCAGGACTTAGACGCCGGGACCCCTCCTGTACCTGAATCTGGTGCGGGGTCCCTGGCATATGGGGCTTCAGTGCAGGCTGCCATTCACCGCAGCTTGTGCTGAACGCAGCCCCCATTGAGAATTGGGCCCTCTGAGTCTAGATGACCTGCTTGTGGATTGTGTTTGTTTGAAAGTTTTTTTTGATGGTGTAATTCTGATAGCACCAGCAATGATAATGAATGGCAACAGTGAACCTGACTTTTTCAGCACACCTGATGTTTTAGTGCTTCTATATGATTCATCATCTGCTTCTTTCATACATCTGAATAGAGTTTCTTGACCTCTGGCTTTGGCTGCAACAAGATTTTGTGAAGCATCTCTGTCTTGGCAAATAATACAAATAGTTTGCATAGTCTCGATGTGATCTATGAAACCTTTTTGCTGGAGGTGGTACAAGTCCAGTACCTTGTTGACTTGCCATTTCCTGCCATTAAACAGAAAATATTTATTTTAACTCAGTCTCTCCCAGTGGTCATTTTGGGTTGGTTCAGTGGATGGTTCTGACACCATATGGCGGCTACGGGACCAAAATTAAACATGCAATAAACTTAAAAAAGGAAAATACATCATTACTTTTCTACCACCAAACAACACATATCTTTAAACCTTTTTGAGATACTGATCCATGAGTGCCAGTTAAACCTCTCTCATTGGCAGTGCTTGATGTCACTTTAATGGGGTAGGGGTTCAACAAAGATAGGCTTGAATCTCGCTACCTGCAATTGACCTAACTCCACAACATACTAAAGCTCAAGGTTATACCTAACCCATGAACATGACAGACCTTCTCTAACAGGGGGTGCAACAAAAACCTAAAATAAGGCCCTTTTGAAAATTGGGCACTAGACTACAATATTTTTACTGTTGTTTAAAACTATAATTACCATTAATCACATTCCTAAATTCTGGAATTGGGACCTAATTGTCCCAGTTCACAAGAAGAGCCCCAACTCTAATACACATGATTACAGACCTATTACTCTTTTACCCATTGCTCTTAATATTTTTTCAAGACTCATTTTGAATCATTTATTGTAGTAGATAGAAGATTGTGACATCTTGTTAACCCTTGCTGTGCCACCAGTGTGTATACTGTACATGTCCTAAAAACCAGTTCCATGTCATAATAGCGATCACGAAACAGTGATTGCTATTATGGTGAGTGTATATCACCAAAAAGCAAATTGGCAATATACACATGCTGGTGAAGAGACATCAGCAAGGAGTCTGAGTGTTTATGTGGTGGGGCTGTGCCCTCCATGCTCCCTCTTGCGGGGGGGGGCTTCGCACCCTCTGTGCCCCCCTACTAAAGGATTCTCAATTTCAGCAGGGTGCATGTCGGAAAGGGGGCAACACTCCATACTCAAACATAAAAAAAGATGCAGCAGTGGCCTAAGGCAAAATTCTTTCCCAGACCCAGCCCTGAGCCCAGTACCTGCTGTGCCACAGCTAGCCACCCTCACCACCACACCACATGGCTAGTTCAGCAGCAGCAGGTACACTAGCCCCTCACAAACCCTCTTCCCTATCCCTCCCCTCATCATCCCCTCCTTCTGGTTACCTTTCCCTACACTCGCTTTCACATGGGGTTGCTACCCTTGCAGAGTAGCCCATGAGGTAAGCGCCGAATATGAGTTGCCATTTTGACAGTCATTCATATTCAGTCACCATGCTCACTGGATACCTAAAAACCTATACATTCTAAATCTTTTGGCAGCCTAAGGGTTAATATATCAATGTGGTTTTAGGAAAATATTGGGACCTTGAACCCTACAGTCACTTTAAACTATCTTGTTGACAAATATGTTCAAAATAAAAAAGGAAGCTATATGTAGCCTTTATTGATATCTAAGATGCATTTGATACTGTTAATAGATCTCTTGTTTGGATGATCCTAAAAGACCTAAATATAAATAATACATTACTGGAAATCATACAGTTATTACATAATGACACAAAAGCTTATATTCGAGTAAGGAAAGATGGTGGGATATCCGAATATAGTACAGTAAATCAAGGTGTAAAACAGGGGTGCCTTTTGGCCCCTACACTGTTTAACATTTATATTGACAGGTTAGTTCTGGAATTAATAAAGATTGAAACATCTGTCCTACAAATTGATGCCTTTCCAATACCAATTTTGTTATATGCTGATGATGCAGTGATTCTGTCCGAAACCCCCGTTGGCCTTGGGAGGGCACTAGTGTCGATGATGGATACTTTAATGTTTAACTCTAAATATTGTTTTCCTAAACAAAATGATAGTCTTTGGTGATAAAAGAAGTAAGGTAAAAGGATGGAAAATTAATAATCATGTGTTTGAAGAGGTTCAATCATTTTGTTACCTAGGAGTGTGGTTTGAGAAAAATTTAGATTGTTCTACATATGTTAAAAAAAAAACCTACTACTAGTTACTAACCGATTTGCTAATACGTATGTGAATAATTCTTTTGCAGCATTAAAATCCATCTTTGAAGTGAAGGTAAACTCACAAGGCCCAATTCACAAAGGTTGGTGCAAACTGCACCAAAGGCAGCTTACACCGATTGCTGGTGTGCCAAGGACCCTCTGCCAGATTAACTATCAGGGAAGGTCCCGGCAGCAAAGTCACACAGCTTGCAGCAACTGTAGCTGTGCAACAAACAGATGGCATATCTGTGAGGTGTGCTGCAATCTATGGGGCAGTGGTGTAGAAGCTACGCCCATGGACAGCGACTGTGTCTAATGGTCCCCTCCATCCCCAATGTCTCATATAAGTTATTCAATATATTTCCCTGGTGGTCTAGTGGCCCGCTCCCTATCCCAGATGTCTCCTATAAATTATTAGATATCTTTTCCTGGTGATCCAGGTCTAGCAGACCCCCTCCCTATCCCTGATGTCACCAATATATAGTTAGATAGCTTTCCCTGGTAGTCTAGTGGTCCCCCTTCCCTATGCCTGATCTCCCTCATACATATTTATATATCTTTCCCTCATGGTCTAGCGGACAGCCCTCCCTATCCCTGATCTCCCCCTTAAATATTTATATATGTTTCCCTGGTGGTCTAACATAGCCACCTCTTTATTCTTGATGTCCCCCATAAATTATTAGATATATTTCCCTGGTGGCCTAGCAGACCCCCCTCAGCATAGTAGTTAAGGGCACTGAGCTGCAAACCTGGAGACTTGGGTTTGAATACCAACAGCCGCCAATAGCATACTGTGTGACTCTAAGCAAGTCACTTAACTTCCTTGTGCTCCCAGGTCACACCTAGAAACAAGCTCCAGCTTAGTATACCTTTCCTGGTTAAACAATTGTTCCTCTTTCCCACATTCCCAGTCTTCCCAATAAATATTTATATATCTTTCTCTGGTGCTCTAATGGACCCCCCCCCTATCCCCGATCTCCCTCATAAATATTTATATATCTTTCCCTGGTGGTTTAGTGGACTCCCCCATCCCTGATGTCCCTCTGATGCCCCCCATAAATTATTAGATATATTTCCCTGGTAGCCCAGCGGACCCCCCTCCACTAGGCCATAGGAGGCATTATAGCATAGTGGTTAAGGACACTAAGCTGCAACCCTGGAGATCAAGGTTTGAATCCTATCAGCTCCCAATTGCATATTGCGTGACCATGAGCAAATCACTTAACTTCCTTGTACTCCAGTGGCCCGGAGGCACTGAAGGTTGAGGTGCTGGATGCCACACCTCATGCCACGCCAGCGACCTGGGTTCGGGAGCAAGCCTGGGTCACCGGAGTTTGGCTGGGGCAGGGGAAGGAAGAGATTGAGCATCGGGGGACTGCTCTCTCTTCCCGGGGAGGGACAGGGAGAGCGATCGATTGAGGAGTGACCTCTGGCGGAGGCTGGAGGTGGCCAACTGCAGTGTCATGGCGTATGCATGGGGGTGGAACCATGGCAGTACATTGCCTTGATAGCTGGGCTCCACAGGGGTTCCACCTAAGATAAATACCCCCTCCTTTCACCAATAGGTGACGGCGCCTCCCACCCAAGGACCACACTCCTGGAAATCAGATGCAGCTCTCTCTGCTGTCTGTCTCCTCCATGGCCCAGTGCTCAATCCTATAGAAAGAGCACCCTGGGTTGGGGCAACCCTTCCCCAGAAGGTAGACCCGGGGGATGCCCAGTGTTGGAGAGGAGAAGAGTGAAGTCGAGTCATGCAGGGAGGTAGAGTTCAAGGACTGGGTGATCGCCAGAGAGAGTTCACTGGGGCTCAAGGAAAAAGGGAGACAAAAATAGAATTAAAAAAAAAGACTTCCTTGTACTTCCAGGTTGCACCTGGAAACAAGCTCTGACTTAGTGTGCTTTTTCTGGTTTAACAATTGTTCCCCTTTCCCCCATCCCTGATCTCCCACATAAATTATTAGATATCTTTCCCTGGTGGTCTAGTGGACCCCCTTCCTATACCTGATCTCCTTCATAAATGTTTATACATCTTTTCCCCATGGTCTAGCAGACCCCCTCTCCCTATCCCCAATCTCCCCCATAAATAGGTTTCATAGATTTCATAGGTTGATACGGAGCTTTGGAGGCCATGGTCCATTTGGCACAACGATATTGTTTTAGGAATACCCAAATATGTTCTTACTAATTAGGTAAGTGTCAAGCTTATTCTTCAATTCATTCATGGTTTTACTGGCCACCACCTCAATCAGGAGCCATTCCAGATGTTAGTTACCCTCACAGGAAACCATTGCTTTCTCCTATGTGTGTTAAATCTCTCCCCACTGGTACTATGTATCCGTTTCCTAAGTGACAAGCCTAGCTGCTCCCACATTAGTACATCAGTAAGGGTCCTAAAAATCAGGTACATGTCACCATGCAGTCTACGATACTCCAGTGAATATATTCCCAAATTTTGTAGCTGATGCGCATAGTCCTGACCCTGGACTTCCCTTATTCTCCCCGTTGCCCTCCTCTGAACCCTCTCCAAGGCCTTGATTTCACCTTTGCCCCCTGGTGCCCAGAACTGGGCTCAATATTCCACATGGGGGCACAACAATGAGGTGTAAAGGGGGAGCAAGACCTCCCTATTCCTACTTTTTATATGCTTGTGGATACAGTAGTGAATATTACTGGCTTTTTTGATGACCTGATTACAATGCATCCTAAAGTTAAGGTCATTGCTGACTCTTATGCCAAGGTCTCTCTCATCATGGACTACCCTTAATACACTGCCCCCCAGCCTATATTGGAACTGCAGATTATTTTTTCCTAAATGCATCACAGTGCATTTATCAATGTTAAATATTGACTTCTTATTCAGAGCCCATGTTTCCAATTCCATCAGGCTGCTTGCAAAATGTCCATGTCCTAATGGTTATTAACTGAAAAGCCGACACAAGTATCATATGCAAATTTATAAAGCCACACATGTGTCTAAGTGTTCACTGAAGAATTATATAGATTAAAAAGACATGGACCCAGGACAGAGCCCTGGGGGAACCCACTGGTCACGTCTGCCCACCCTGAGAATTCCCCCTTAATGCAGACCCTCTGTTTCCTTCTCTTCAACCATGCTTCAGTCCAATGGTATATATTCCCATGTACTCCCAGTTAGATTAGGGCATCGACCAGTTCACCATGCAGAACTTTATTGAAAGTTTTGGAGAAGTCCAAAAATATAAACCGACAGACTTTCCTTCGTCCAAGATTTTACTAGCTTTACCATAAAACTCTAAAAGATTCATTTGGCATGACCTTCCCTTGGTGAACCCATGTTGCGTGGTATCTACATCACCTGTCAAGAGCTGGTATTCTGTGATATATTCCTTAATAATACCCTGGAGGATTTTTCCCAGAACCGAAATCAAACTAATCGGTCTGTAATTTCCAACCTCCTGCCTCGATCCCTTTTTATGCTGATTGCATGCATGTGCAAGAAACATGTTGAGTCAGCTTTCTCTACAAGCAGGTTATGGAGGCATGGCACTGTTGTGCCCAATGCCCCCACAGCCTGCAAAGGCTTGTCCCCCATCCCCCAATGCCATGGCATGCTGCTGCTGACACTAGTTCAGCCAGCGTGCCACAACTTTCTAAAAAAGTAGCCAATGCAATCAGGGGCCACCTTGTCATTGCAGCGCCAGTCATCCGCTGCAATGAGGGAGTGACCCGTCATTGCAGGGCAGGATGTAAGACTCCTGATATTGTTTGTGAACATGGCGGTGGCTTGCCGCTGTGTCCACAAACAATATAAGCCCCCAGTTTTGTTCCTGCCGACGGGGTGCCCAATTCCCATTGACATAATGAACCCCCCCATTTTGTTCCTGCCGATGGGGTCCCCAATCCCCATTGGCATAATGAAACAGCCCACCCATTTTGTTCCTGTAGACGGGGAGCCCAATCCCCATTGGCATAATGAAACAGCCCCCTCGTTTTGTTCCTGCCCACGGGGTACCCAATCCCCGTTGGCATAATGAACCCCCCCTGGTTTGTTTCTGCCGATGGGGTGCCCAATCCTGTCAGCATAATAAAACACCCCCTGTTTTGTTCCTGCTGACGGGGTGCCCAATCCTCATCGGCATAATGAACCCCCATTTTGTTTCTGCCGACGGGTGCCCAATCCTCGCTGGCATAATGAAACACCCTTTGTTCCTGCTGACCGGGGGTGCCCAATACCCCATTGGCTACTGTTGGCCCCCAAAGGAAAGCCTCTGCTGGCGCACTGGGAGCCCACCCCAGCATGCTAGATGCCCCTGTGAAGGGAAAAACTGTCCCGCGACATCTTTGTTTTTCTCCTGAAAAGAAGGAAATGGTCCCTCGGTGCTCACCCTGCCCCTGCCCCCACCTGCAACCCGCACCCACCCACTGCGCACCCTGCCTCCCACACCCCCCACCCCATACTTACCTCTGGAGCTCAAGCGCGACTATCTTCTGTGGACTGGGAATACATATGCACTCTTCAAAGCCGACCGTGAACTGAGGAAATGCTGGTAAGCTGTAAGCAATAAATAGGGGTTTTTTCAACTTTAGTGCATATCTTGGGCATTTTTGGGAATTTTTCCACCAAATTTTCAACATGGGGTTTTTGGGACCCCTCCTTATGAATTCTTGAACTGTCATGGTGTTAATCAGCCCTGAAAGGTGGTTTCGTGGTCACTGTGTGAAATCACCCCTTCAGGCTGATTAACAAAACAACAGTGGCAGTGTTCATGAGGTGGGCTCTCAAAAAGCCTATGTTGCAAATTTGGTGGAAAAAATCCAAAAAATGACTGGTTTATGAGCGTGCATTGCTCAGTTGCTACATACGCTCTTAACTTCGCAAATTTACAATGTTTTCATGCCAGATTTTCAACACTGACATTTTGTCATACCTCCTTGTGAGCAGTACAGCTGTCATTGTTCACATCCTGGCTGAAATGTGTTTTCGCACTTCCAGCGCAGAATAGTGCGGTCGCTGTGCAGAATCAGTGTTCAGGACAGATTAAGAAAATGACAGTGACACTGTTCATGAGTAGAGATCCTAAAATGCCTATGTTGAAAATTTGGTAATGATACTCCATAAAATGACGTGTATTACTGCGTGCATTAGCGGTTGCACGCATGCCGCTCATCTCCGCCACAAATTTATAATATTTTCACTCCAGATTTTCAACATTGCCATTTTCTCAGACCTACTTATGAACAGTAATAGCTGTCATTTTCCCATTCTGGCCGAAATATGTTTTCGTACTTTCGGCGCAGAATAGAGCCCTCACTGCGGGAAATCACTGTTCGGGACAGATAAAGAAAATGACAATGATACTGTTCATGAGCACAGGTCCTAAAATGCCTATCTTGAAAAATTTGGTGATGATAGCTCGTCAATTGACTGTGTTACAAGTGTATGTTGCACATTTTCCATGCACCCTTGTAACGTCACAGATTTGTAATATTGTCACACCAGATTTTCAACAGTGCTATTTTTTCACACCTCCTTATAAGCAGTACAGCTGTCATTTTTCACAGCCTGACCGAAATGTGTTTTCACAGTTCCGGTGCAGAATAACATGGTCACTGTGGGAAATCAGTGTTCAGGACAGATTAAGAAAATGACAATGGCACTGTTCATGAGCAGAGTTCCTGAAATCCCTATGTTGAAAATTTGGTGATGAAACTCCATAACATAACTGTGTTACAAGCTTGCGTTGAACTGTTTCCACGCACCCTTGTAACTTCACAAATTTGTAATACTGTCATGCCACATTTTCAACAGTGGCATTTTTTCACAACTCCTTATGAACACTACAGTTGTCATTTTTCATATCCTGGCTAAAATGTGTTTTTGCACTCCTGCCGGACAATAGCACGGTCACTCTGGGAAATCTGTGTTTGGGACAGATTAAGATCGACCGAGTGAGAGGGGGGAGTGACTGAGCTCAACTAAGCTCTGTCGGGACTGCTGTGGATTTGTTTGTGTTCAGACAAAGGCCCCAACACAAAAGCCCAATACAAAAGGGCAGCCTGCAGCACCAGGAGAAACAGAATGAGAGAGCGAGTGAGGGAGGGGGAGTGAGCGAACTCACCGAAGCACTGTCAGGAGTGCTGTGGATTTCTTTGTGGGCAGAAAAAGGCATCAATACAGGCAGGGGCCCAGTACAAAAGGCCAGCCTGCAGCGGTGGAAGAAGGAGTATGAGCCAGTGAGACAAGGGGACTTAGTAAGCTCAACGGAGCACTATCAGGACTGCTGGGATTTCTTTGAGGGCAGAAAAAGGCTCCAATGCAGGCAGGAGCCCCGTACAAAAGGGCAGCTTGCAGTGCCAGGACAAACAGAATGATCAATGAGAGAGGGAGACTGAGTGACCTCAACGGACCTCTGTCGGGACAGCTGCGGATTTCTTTGTGGACAGAAAAAGGCGCAAACAGAGGCAGGAGCCCAGTATAAAAGGGCAGCCTGCAGCACCAGGAGAACCAGACTCAGTGAGTGACACAGGGGGAGTGAGCGACCTCAACGGAGCTCTGTCAGGAAAGCTGTGGATTTCTTTGTGGGTAGAAAAAGTCACCAACACAGGCAGGAACCCAGTACAAAAGGGCAGCCTGCAGTGCCAGGAGAAACAGAATGAGTAAGTGAGACAGGGGGAGTGAGCCACCTCAATGGAGCTCCGTCGGGACAGCTGTAGATTTCTTCCTCAGCAGAACAAGGTGCCAACGCAGGCAGCAGCCCAGTACAAAAGAGCAGCCTGCAGCACTGGGACAAACAGACTGAGCCAGTGACAGAGGGCCACTGAGCGAGCTCAACAGACCAACGCAATCAACATTTGGCATTGACAAATGCTTGTTGTAAATAGGAACAACCATCGCCTGTCTCCGTGCCTCCAGGACCTCCCCTTCATCCAGTGATTTCTGAAAAAGACATGTAACTGGTCCTGCCAAGAGCTCTGCCAGTTCCTTAATCACTTTTGGGTGCATACCATCAGAGTCCTGTGCCTTATTCTGGTCTAGCTTTTTAAGTTTTATTTCCACATCCACAGTATTAAGCATAAGACTAGAAACAGATGAACAATTATTATGATAATTTTTGGTTGTTAGTGACCCTTGATTAAAAACAGAGGAGAAATAACTGTTGCACTGCTCCACCATTTCCTGGTTTCTGATATTAGGTTTCCATCAGGGCCTTTAAAAGGGCCTATTGTTCTGTTACCTCCCTTTTTATTGTTAATATATGAGTAAAAGGACTTACAATTGTCCTGCACTTTAGTTGCTATTTTATACTTATATTTGTTTTTGGCCAACTTTATACTCTTCTTTGTAGTCTTTAGGCAGTTTTTGTATCTATCCCAACACGATCTGTCTCCGCTCAGTTTGGCCTTTTTATAAGCTTTATTCTTTTCCTTTATTGCCTTCCTGACTGACGGAGTCAGCCATGGGGGAAGGGATTTTTTTGGGCCCATTATATTTATTTATAGTGGGTACACATTTTTGGACCAAGCTATTAATTTTAGTAGTTGACTTATCCCACATAATTTGTAGTGGTTCATTGCCAAATTCCATTTTCCAGTTCCAGTTGGTCAGATCCCTTCTCATAGCATCAAAATCTGCTTTATCGTACTTATAAATTATTGTACTGCCAGTATCATTGCCCAGTGAACCCGTGTAGTTAAAAGTAGCCATAGGGTGATCATGGGAACCCAAAGCAGCCAAAACTGTGCAATTTTGAACCATACTACCAAGATTGCTCAGGACCAAATCCAGGATATGAGTACCCTTAGTACTACTTAACACAAACTGGTCCAAGCCTGCCAAGTTGAACACTTCTAAATAACTAGACTGTATTGGGGTATCAGCTTTTAATGTATTCCAGTTAATCCCAGGGAGATTTAAATCACCTAATAATATGACATTCTCTGTTAGCGTTAGCTGATTGATAAAGTCTAATAGTAGGGAATCCTCCAAAGCGGCAGTAGAAGGTGGTCTATACACCAGTCCTATACTGATTTTAGCTGTATGTGGTGGGGATATTTTTATCCACAATATTTCAGTGTTCCCCCATTTGGAAGTATCTATGCATTCTGAGATGATATTATCAGAAATGTACAGTGCCACTCACCCGCCCCTGGACTGAATCCTATCTTTGTTATATAGAGTATAACCTGGAATATTTTTATCCCACGTATCCTCCTATTTCCACCAGGTTTTGGTTATGGCACAAATGTGTACATTGGAAGCACACAATGTGAACCGAAGTTTATCTATTTTATTAGTAAGACTTCTGCCATTTATTAAAAGGAAGTTCCATTGGGGTTGTATGGTCTCTGTAGTGTGTGTAACCCTGGGTTTAGCGTCACCCCATCCCCACATCCTACAAGTTTAAATGGGTATCAACTATTTGTTTAAGTTTTTGTGCAAATATACATTTCCCCTTTATATTTAGATGCAGTCCATCCAGTGCAAACAAATGCAATCCTTGAAAGTCCTGCCAGTGGTCCACATATGCATACCCCTTCCTAAAACACCAGCGCTTCAGCCAACCATTCAATAATTGTATATCCCTATTTAGTATTTGGTTGGCCCTGGGGACAGGTAAAATTTCAGAAATCACCAGGTCACACCCACTGGATTTTAGGGATAAGCCCACCTGCTCAAAGTCTCTCTGTATATCTGTAAGGCTTCTCTTGCCGACGTCATTTACCTCAATGTACAGAAGTGTAACTGGTTTACTTGTATTTTCTAGCAAACCCGGATGGAGCTGCCTAATGTCTCCAATTCTAGCTCCTGATAATGTACTAACTGTAATATGGTCATTTCTATTCTTGCCCAATAAATGGTCAGTGTACCAGAGCATAGAATCCCCTATGATTAATATATCGCGAGGGGCATTATCTTTCTGTTCTGTTGTTTCATGTTTACCCATGCCCTTATTGTCCCAGGTACTTAAACAACTATTACCCAGTGGCTTGAGGCCAACTTGGGTATTAGGTATTTCCTCATCATTGGGGTTAGCATCTAGTGTTAGGGCATTGAATCTGTTAGGAGTTAATATATTTGATGATCCCTCTATGTTTCTTTTGCCCTTTTTGTTCGATGTTTTGTGTACTAAGCACCATTCATCGATGTTGCTTTCCCCGTTCAAGGTCTTAACCTCTAGTTTTGGTGTTTTAGACAACTCAGGCTGCACCGACTCATTTATGCTTTCAGCCATTGTATCAAACTGTTCTAGCAAGGTAATTTCAGCCTGTAACTGGACCCCTTTGCTGTAATGTCACTATCTCAGCTTGTAGCAGTTCAATCATGATACATTTGTCACACACAAACTCTGGCAAATTCTCCCCATCAGCATACATGTAGCCTCTGTCACACAGCCTCATTTTTGCACTGTACCTGCTATATAGTATTAGTCCCAGTTGTCCCAGCTGACACAGCCACATGCGCCGATGCGCATGTCTCTGCGCGCGGTGATGCGTGCCCTGCCCATGCTCACCTTGCTTGCAGCAGGGCTGAGCAACAAAGGGCTAGATGACCTGGAAGTAGCTGTAGGGGTCACGGGTCCCTCTCAACTAAAGTTGTAATTTAAAATGTTTAAATTCGCTATGCGTCAGCTTCTCATTTGAAACCAAGGCACAGGAATGTGTATTTCCTGGTAATGCCAAATAAAAGTTGCAGTATAGCACAGTTGTAGTTCTGCCCCTGCTTTACTGAACTACAGCTGCTCTCTTCCTACTTCCTGTAGGCTGGAAGATAGGGCTCCAATGTATTAATATCACAAACACAATAAAATATCTATAGGATCCCACACACAGTCCCCGCTGCTATGCACAGCTAAATGCACACTTCCAGATTGAATTTTTTTTTCTTTCCCTGGTGGTTTAATGGATCCACCTCCCTATGCTTTATGTCCCCCATAAATTATTAGATATCTTTCCCTGGTGGCCTAGCAGACCCCACCCCCCAGCATGGTGGATAAGGGCATTGATCTGCAAACCTGGATACTTGGGTTTGAACCTCACCAGCCTCTAATTGCATACTGTGTGACTCTGAGCAAGTCACTTAACTAGTTTGTGCTCCCAGGTTGCACCTGTAAACAAGCTCCAGCTTAGTGTGCCTTTCCTGGTTAAACACTTTTTCCCCTTTCCCCCATTCCCAGTCTCCCACCTAAATATTTATATATCTTTCTCTGGAGCTCTAGTGGATCCCCTCCATATCCCCGATGTCCCCCATAAATTATGAAATATGTTAACCTGGTGGCCTAGTAGACCCCCCCCATTAGGCCATAGGAGGCAGTAGGGCATATTGGTTAAGGGCACTGAGCTGCAAATCTGGAGACCTAGGTTTGAATCCCATCAGCCCCCAATTGTGTACTGTGTGACCCTGAGCAGGTCAATTAACTTCCTTGTGCTCTCAGGTCACACCTGGAAACAAACTCCGGCTTAGTGTGCTTTTCCTGGTTAAACAATTTTTCCTCTTTCCCCCATCCCTGCTCTCCACCATAAATATTTATATATCTTTCCCTGGTGGTCTAGTGGATCCCCCTCCCTAGCTTTGATCTCCCCCATACATATTGATATATCTTACTCTGCTGGTCTAATAGGCCCCTCACCATGGCAGGCAGTGCCCCACCACCCCACTGCCTTGTTCCATCCCTGAACTGGTGACCGGCAGAGCCCTCTGCTCTTCACAATGGCCAACCACTGACTAAGCTGTCAATGAGTATGTACTGCATACAGCACATACTCATTGACATCTCAGTCAGTGGCTGGCTCTGGTGGAGAGCAGAAGGCTGTGCCAATTGTTGGCTCAGAGATAGGATGGGGGATTGGGGTGGTCGGGCATTGCCTGCTGGGGATGGGGCGGGAGGTCCAGTAGACCACCAGGGAAAGATATATAAATATTATGGGGGAGATTGGGGATAGGATAGCAAGAGGGCATTGCTAGACCACCAGGGATGTGAGTAATTTTATTAAAATGAGAATTGGGGCTGGGGGGGCTGTGGCACAAGCTTCTTTCTGCCTAGGGAGGGCTCCGGGGGTGGTGCATAGTCTCTAACCATCACAGAGGACAGACTTCTAAGCACCCTTAGACATTTTCCCCCTGGGAGGGTTTTTTGAATACTGAATTAGGGAATATGGCGGCCTGCATCTGTCACAAGCCCCTTAAAACCATGATGAAGCCCATTTTGTGCCACAAGGATGGCCCAAGCCCCCTTTGATGCATGCAGCCTGCATTTGATGCACACTACTTTTGTGAATTGCTCCCAGCACATATTTTGGTGCAAGCCACAACTTGCACCATTCCTTGTGGCACAAACCCTTGTGTCGTTAAGGGGGGCTTTGTGAATTGGGCCCACAGATTTTATATGGTTGGGGTTAGCAGTTATTAAACAGTTGAAAGACCTGGACACTGTACAAAATATTTTTCTATGTAATGTAGAATGCTTTAAAAAGTGGTGCTTTTTTGGCATAATATTGTACAACTGAAAGAATCTAGGCTGCCTTACAAATGTTGGGTTGAAATGCTTAAAACAAATTATGAAACCAACTGGTTCAGCAAACTTGATACCTGCTTATCTAAAATTGCTCTTGAAAGTAAATGTGTTACTTTGGCCAGGGATAAGTTGTTGCCGTATACTTTTGTCCATTTAGCACAACATAGATACATAGATACATAGACAGTGTCAGCAGATAAGGGCCTATGGCCCACCCAGTCTGCCCATTTGAGCTTGTAAGTTCAGTTTATGTTTTCCTAGAAGTCTGTTGCCCCTTACCCCTGACATCCAGAATTCCATTATGTCTATCCCATGCATTCTTAAATCCCGTGATTGTTTCAGCCCCCACCACTTCCTCTGGCAGGGTGTTCCACTTGTCCACCACCTGTTCTGTGAAGAAATTCTTCCTCATGTTTCCTCTGAATCGTTCTCCTCCAACTTCATCCCATGCCTCTAGTTCTGGAACATCTTTTCGCTTAAAAATAGTGTATTCCTGCACCCTGTTCCTCCCTGTAAGATACTTGTATGTCTCTATCATATCCTCTCTCCCTCCTCTCCTCCAGGGAGTACATGTTCAGTTCCTTCAACCTGTCCTCATAGGACTTGTGATGCAATCCATGCACCATCTTTGTTGCCCTCCTCTGAACCTTCTCTACCCTGTCTACGTCCTTACTTAGGTAAGGTCTCCAGAACTGTACACTGTACTCAGGTGGGGCCTCACTAGTGTCTTGTATAGTGGAATTATGACCTCCCTTTCCTGCTGGTGATGCTCCTGCCTATGCATCCCAGCATCCTATTTGCTTTATCTGCTGCCTTGTCACACTGTTTCTCCTACCTTGAGGTCATCAGAGATGATAATCCCAAGATCCCTTTCCTGCTTGGTGCATGTTATATCCTCACCCCCCAACTGATATATTGTGCCAGGGTTTTTGTGCCCCATATGCATTATCTTGCACTTCTTTGCATTGAATTTCAACTGCCAAACCCGTGACCATTCTTCAAGTTTCTGCAGGTCCCTTCTCATTCTGTCTACAACCTCTGGTGTGTCTACTCTGTTACAGAGCTTTGTGTCATCAGCGAACAGTGAAATTCTGCCTTCTAGGTCCTGTGCAATGTCACTGATGGAGATGTTGAATAGGACCGGTCCCAGCACTGATCCCTGTGGTACCCCACTGGTCACTCTACCCTCTGTGGAGTGACAGCCATTTACCACCACCCTCTGTGTCCTGCCACCCAGCCAGTTACCTATCCACCACACTACTGTCCTGCCCACACCCATATTCCCCAGTTTGTGTAATAGTCTTCTATGTGGCACAGTGTCAAAGGCCTTGCTGAAGCCCAGATAGGCCAAGTCCACTGCCCTCTCCTGATCCACCTCCCTAGTCACCCAGTCAAAAAATTCAACAAGGTTGGTCTGACATGACCTCCCCCTGGTGAAACCATGCTGCCTTGGGTCCTGTAGTCCATTGACAACCAGATGTTCCACCAATCTCTCCTTCAGTAGTGCTTCCATGATCTTCCCCACTACTGGGGTGAGGCTGACTGGTCTGTAGTTCCCCTGGGTAAGCCAGTTTCAGTTGTATGCATGCCCTGTGTATGTATACACTACATAAGTGAGGAAAATACCAATTTGGTTCTGCATATTACCTAAACTTTTTTGAATTGAGTTCTCATGGAAAAGCAATTGCTAGACTTAGATTTGAAATTTTGGATACTAATAGTCTGTGTTTTCCCTTGTATGAGGAAAATCTGAATTTATTTGTTCCTTGTAAAGGTAATAAGAATTTCAGATTTATTGCTTCTCATATATTATTATAGTGCCCAAACTTAAATCAGGTTACAGAAAAATGTTTATATCCATTTCTAAGAAGACTTCAGGGTCAGGATTATGAAGAAATCACTAAAAATGCTAATAATTGATCATAAAGCACTGTTTTTGCTCTGGACTTTTGTGCCGCTCAGGCACAGCATCTACTGAAAATCTGATGTACTGTATGCTTTCTTCTTACTATTTAATTTTCTTGAATTTGTTGTGGGTTTTAATTCCCTTGGTGCAATGCAACTGATTATCTAAATGTTTTATCCTTTGATTTTAATCCGATTGTGTGTATGCTACTATATTTTTTATGCATAATTAACTTAAACTTAAAAAACAATATTAGCAGCTTTAATAGTTCCAATTACTGAATAGCCACTATAACTATGAAACATTTTTAGAAGACTTTGACATGACTGTTGAGCTACTTTCTTGGGTAAATCCAAATGATGTGACCTAGATTGGTTCAGGTAAAAAAACGTTAATGAATTAGAGCATGGTCAATATCTGCACAGGGAACACAACGCAACACATAACAGCACTAAGAAAAAATAGCTACAGCATAAACAGCGCATTGTGGGAACACAGTAATAGCCACACATTGGCACCTATACTAAAAATAAAAACTTATGCTGTTATGTATTAAGCGAACCAAATGAAAACTGAAAACCTCAATAAAATATTACATGTTAAAAAAAATAAAAACTTACACTCCCACAAACCCGATGGGCAAAGACAAAGTTTCCCAGATCTGGGGAAGTTTTACAAAGCTCTGCGAAGTGTGAATATTTGGCTCTTAATGCGATCTTCGCCGGTGAAGTTTTGCTTCACCACATGTCTAGAGACATGTTTAGATGGGGGCTTTGCCTGTAGCACCCCCCATGAGGCGGGCTTTGCCCCTCCCACACACCCATACTTTATAGAATCAACTCTGAGGGGTGCAAAACCTGGGTGGGGGGGAGAAAGTCAGGATAAAAAAACTTAGATGCACCATGCATGGTTTGGAGTCAAACCACTCTCAACTTAAGGTCACACTAGCCTCTGAGCCACAAGGGCAGTGCAGTTCTGCTGCTGACAGCCAAGGTTCTTGAATTCTTAGTGTGAGTAATATACTGCGCTGTTATTACCCTGTAGCTGTTATTACTCATGCAGTTTTCCCTGCACATTTTACTGTGCTCTTTTTGATTAGCAGTTTTGACAGGCTACCCATTGTTACAGATCTATTAGCCTGATGAATGGCTCACAAAAACATATTCTCAAAGATCATTCTTAAAAGTACACTGTCAACACTTTTCACATAATACTATTTTTGGTTGAAAACCCACATTTTATGATTGCTTACCCATTTTAAAATTCATTGATGATGCTGGTTGTTTTATCTGGTTCCTTTCTTAATAGAACTGAAATGCATGGTAATAGTGTATTTATACCCAGTCTTGTTTTGTTTCCAATCCTTGATCTATTCTTACTGCATACTTCCTGAACATTAGGAACACTCCCAAACATTGCAATGAGTCAAGATGAAATAGCCTCCTCTCCTCTCACTGCATCATAAGTGGCTAGACAGTGTTAGGGTGTTCCCAAGTCCAGGAAAGATGTAATGGGAATTGATCAATGAATGTAAACCAACATGTTTTGGTGTGGTAACACCAATGTAGAGGGCAGTCTGTTTTTCACTTTTTAAAAGAAAAAAGGAATCAGAATTAAACTATGATAGATATATCAGCTGTCTCCAGAAAATGTGACCAATCATAAAATGTGTTTTTTAAACTTGGGATACTTTGAGGCCTAAGGGGTGTTGACAGTGTCCCTTTAACAAACTGACATCTTGATTAAAAGATAATACTATAATCTTAGAAACCCAATTTAGGTTTAGGAGGAAGAGGTCAACCATAAACAATTGCTTCCTATGGTCTCATTTACAGTATAAATACAGAATTATATAAAAAAAAAAGACTCTGTTTTTGGCTTTCATGGATTTAAGCTCAGCCTTCAGTACAGTAGATCAGACATTATTATGGGTAGCAGTGAAACATTTTAATATTGATCCAGCTTAATTGGATATTCTAAAAAGACTACACCAAGATAACTGGACAAGCATTAGATTTAATTTTCATGGGTTCCTTTCAGCAAAGGTTAGACAGAGATGTTTATTAGTTCACACTCTATTCAATATATTTTTAAATACTATTTTAAGAATTACCAACCCCATATTTTCATGAACCAAAAATACTGGATAAACCTTGTGGTCATCTGGCCTATGATGAAGATACATTATTGATGTCTTTGTCAAAAATTGGACTACAAAGGAGTCTGGATCAGTTTTGTAGTTTGTGTAAAAGATATAAATTAAAAATGAATACATGTAAAACTGTAGTCATTGAAAAGAAGAGAAAGTCCCATAAATAGTTTGTCTGTAGATAGAAAACTGAGGTGGTAAATTATTTTTGTTATCTTGGTGTAGTTATTTTCTAATAGTAAATCTAGGGGTAGCCAGTCAAAACCACTAATCAAGATGAGTGCAGTAAAAACTGCACAGGGAAAACATCACGAGTAATCAATCAATCATTTTTTTACTTAAAAAAAAGCGCTTTCCCAAAGACCAAAGCACTTGTACATATCTAATAAAAACAGACTAAAATGATCACATCTAAAAACGTATTATATTACATATCAGCAGACTAAGACTTATCAAGACTCTGGAAACTCACGTTTAAATAGATGAGTCTTTAGTTCAGATTTAAAACTCCTTATAGTCAGTCGCTCTCTTACCCGACGAGGTAGAGGTAGGTAATAACAGCTACAGGATAATAACAGCGTGGTACATTACAGCGCTGTCCCTAGACATCTGGTGAAGTAAAACTTTGCCGGCGAAGTTCGCATGTAGTACCGAAAATTCACACTTCGTGGAGTTTGGCAAAGCTTCTCTAGTCCTGGGAAACTTTGACTTTGCCCACTGGGTATGTGAGATTGTAATTTTTTATTTTTAGTATAGGTGCCAATGTGTGACTGTTACTGTTCCCCACTGTGCTCTGTTTATACTGTCGCTATTTTTTTCTCAGTATTGTTATGTATTGCATTGTGTTCCCTGCACAGATATTGATCACACTGTAATTCATTATTGGTTTTTGACCTGAACTGTAACAATGTGGGTCCCCTCTATTCCCCTTCTTTAAAAGAAGGATAATGATGTTTCCTGCCCGGGAATCTGGTACAGTTCTCCCGCACTCTAGTGAACCTTGTTATACTGAATTCCTGGTTATTACAAATGTCCCCCTTGGCTCCAGATGAAGTTGCACATCTGGTACTAGTGTACTGTATATGGTACTGTAAATGTGGTAGAGACACCACCCACTTGTCCTCTCTCTCCAGTTGTCATCTTTCTCTTACTGAAACAAATTTTCCCTTGAATACTAATTCCTTCAATGTTTTAGCCACAGTCAAAATAAAAAGTCCCACAGCAGTAGCTCTAACAGTTGTTGATCCTGTCCTACTCACCTGCTCACCCTCGCACTCCATTCTTCAACTCTGTCTAACTGAAACAACTCTTCCCTGAATGCTAATTCCTCCTTGTTAAGCCATAATAAAAATTAAAAGACCCACAGCAGTAGCTGTAGCAGCAGCTGATCCTTGCTCACTCACCCTCTTACCCTCGCTCTTCTGACACCCTCAGTCTCAGGAACTTGTACAAGTAGCTTGTTTACATTCTTCATGGCTTGATGGTAAATACAGGTAAAATCTAAATGTAATAAACAAATTACAAAGATACCTACATACTGTCAGAACTAAGTTGTTTTGACATGCAGTCAGGAAAATGGACAGCAGGAGGTGTGATCATGTGACGGTAGTTGTAAGAAAAGTGAAACCAACATTGTCTTGACAGATAGTACAAATAAGGCTGAAATCACATTTTCTTGTTACTACTGTATTCAATAGTCATGCAGGCAGACTTGATCTATGTAGCAGAGAATTATATTGTATCTGCAAAGAAGTGGCCCTGGATTAAGCCTCAAAACTACAGTAATTGCTCAGCTTTAGCATTCCATGATGTAATATTCATTATAGCGATGGAGCACTATATTTGATTAGAACTAATAACCCCTGTAAATAAGCATAACAAAATTGGGGCCATATATCTATATGGAACTTATAAAGATACATTTTCATTCTATCTGGACCAGGAGATTTATTACAAGACTTCTACTCAATTGCTTTAATAACCCCTAACAGAGTAAATTCAATCCACTGAGAATTCTCTTTTACCCTCTTGTGAGATGCAGGAATGGAATTATTATAAAATATTGCAGAGCAGCAGCTAACCCATTCTGGTTCCTCAGTTCTGGTGTCTGTTTCAGTCTCATTTAGTCCTGCTTTTTGCCACCAACAATCAAAGGGATTTATTATCTTTATTTATAATAGAGTGATGCAGTTCCTTCCAGTTTGATTCAAAATGGACTTTCCTTCTTGAATCAATAAACATTTATATTTTTTCATTTCCTTATTTAAGATAGTTTTATTTACTTTTCTTGGATATTTCCTGATTAATTGAATCATCTTATTTAGCATTCTTTTAGCATATTTGCATGACTTATCAAACTAGCTGGAACTCTGTACAGATTTATTTACTTTAGATTCATATACTAAAGGGGCTATACATTCTAAGAGAGTTGAAAAATTATAAATAATTTTTCTATCCAACTTTTGTGAGAGGAATGAATTACTAAACTCCAGAAACTGTGTACTTTCCATGTTACCCCTTAAACTCTCAAGCTGAGTATTATCCCACTTGATTCACTTTCTATTTATAATATCCATGTTCTCTTCTATCCAGTGTTAATTCCCATCATGATTAACATTCAGATTCACCAATACTGTATTTCAACAGGGAAATGTGAGCTTTTTGATCTTTGATAGATGTTTAAATTATGGATGTTAGACATTAAGGACACATTTGCTAATGCAAGGTCAATTAACAAATAACCCCATCAATTCATAAATGTGATTTCCCCCTTGAATCTGAATGTGTTATTCCATTCAGTATACAATATGAACAAGTGTTAATCACATCCAGCAGCTTGGACCCACTTGAAGACATTTTATGGTCCTTCAGTTCTTTGTTGGTGGATATTCTATTAAAGAGAGCAGGTGGGAAGAGCTCTATCAAAAACTCTTGATTGTCCAATCCCACTCTCGCATCAAAATCACCCAATAACAGAACATATCCAGAAGGAACTGTTATTGCTATTACATGTAAAACATCAGAGAGTTTGTCCCACTTGGCAATATCATAATAGTTCTTATCTAAAGGGAGAATATAAGCATTAATGATAATAAAGTTATTCTCAGGAAACTTTATTTTAATTGCCAGGAAATTCAGTGAACCCAAATCAATAACAACTACCTCATGTTTTAAATTTATTTTAACCAGGATAGCTAAACCACCCACATTTCTCTCCAGACTTTTGTGTCAGAGCAGAAAAAAGATAACTTTTGAAATCTTTGTACTCATATTCTGTTTCATCTAGAAATGCCACACAGTCACATTATCTTAAAAGTGTACCAAACTCTAAATCAGACATATGGGATTTCAACTCTTCAATGTGCCATGACAGTAATAAAAACATTTTATCTTCATACTTGTCTGTGTCTTCATTCAGATTTAAAAGCCTTTAACTATGACAGAGTCAGTCTTCCCTTCTATGCAATAAGGGTGATGCACCAAACAAACCTGTTTCATTTTCTACCACTAGCTATACCCCTAATTTATCAAGAATGGCCATACTATTCATAATTTTTTGAAAACATGTGCCTTCTTAATAATTAACTTGATCTGAGAACAAGATTTAGTGAAATTAATCTCTGCAGTCTTTCTGATCAATATTCATATATCCACATGCGGAGAAGATTGAAAGTAAATAATTTATACTTTTTTTTCTAGTTTTTTTTCCTATAGGCTGCCACCCAAGTATAGATAGCTTCCAAACAGGTTCTATAGCATCAAATGAGTCTACAATATAAATACCCAACTGGTCCAGCTGCTGTAAATTATTCAGTATGTCCTTTCTCAAATTTGGATCTTTTGTACAAATGTTAATCTGTCCCATCGACCATTCTTTTAAAATATCTATTGCATCTAGTTATACAACTTTTCTCCTAAGGCATACTGAGAATATAGCAGCTAGCTCAATTACCAACACTTTCTTTGATTTTTTTCCTCAGAATTCCAACCACAAATTGAGAGTGGGTTTCTTGCACCTTTTACTGAGAAAATCCCTCTTTTACCATCAAATAATTCAGGAAATATATTTTTAGAAATTTCAGTTTTATGAACTTGACTGGCCATTGCAGTTAGTTTCTCAGCTTGCAAATGGATTTTTTAATAGAAAAAAAGAGGATGAGATTAATAATACCAGGTTCATATTATAAATAGGCATGCAGCTGTTAGAGTCTTAGTAATATTATTGCCTGGTTATTCCCAAATCATATTTTAACATATTAAATACGGTATCTTCTAAAATCATGTTAGTCTCATCACAAATCCAATTTATATTAAATAATGGGAGCACATATTCAGTTTCATTCATTACTGCAATAAATGATGTAAATAGTTCTCCTCCTTTGTCCTTCTTAAGGTTATACTCACCATTTTCTACCAAACCAGAAACTTGCTAATATCAGTACCATTTTGTGTAGTCATATGATCCTGCACTGATTCATTCTGTGTAATAATATGAACCTCACTCTGGGGTCAATCACTCTGTCATCTCTTTTTGTAGACAAGGTAGGTCTATTCTCTATATCCCTTGATTCTCCAATTTTAACTTCAAAGTTAAGAGAGTAAACGCTATCCCTAATGTTCTTTTTATTTCATTTTGATTTAACTACATTTTAATTGACTTTTTGGATTTATTTATTTTTATTCTTTCTATTACCTTGATATATCTTTTTGTTATTAAAGGCACTCTGGTCAGTTGAGTTTGAGTTTACTGTCAAGTTTGATTCCTCTTTCTCAGAAAATGTAAACATCTGACTAGATTTGTTCCCAGTTTCTCTAGAGACCAATACTCTGGCTATTACTTGTGTGGATACTTCCTGAGAGTTTGTATGATGAGTTAATATTGCTGGTATCTGAATGTCAGCTTCTCTGAATTACTTAGTACTTTAGAGGTGTTATTTTCTAATTGTATTCACCCCTGCTTCTCTTCTAAACATCCCTTTTCTCATAAAGAGTGATGGTCTATTTTCAATTGGCATGAAAGATTATCCTCTCTTCTTGAATCTGATAGTTCCATTGTCAGTTTAGGTGTCTTAGAATCATTCTGTAGCCAAACTGAATCCATTTGGATCATGTATTCCTTTAAATTGGTGTAACTATGGTTAACATTTCCCAGTAGTAGATACTTATGTAAAATCTCCCTGAGGACTATGATTATATTTTGTTTAATAATTGTTTAAAAAATTAACCAATTGGCCTTATGTGGATAAGCCAAAGCATATGCCAAATTTCTTGAAATGCCCTCTTGCTCAATTTGATCATAATCTTCTGGACTAAAATACCCATGCGTTACCTGGTTATCTTGTACTAAAATTGAAAAATTCACTGGCTCTACAGACTTCTGAGGAGAAGTGTTGCTCCAGTGACCACTATTCATATTTTATCAACTTTAGCTTCATTCTTATTACCTCCAGCAGAGTTTATCTAAATGATTGATCTTTTTTATGTCTTCCTTAACCTCTTGAATAGTTTTGTTAACTATCTTTCAGTTTTCAAAGACCTCTGAAAAATCAGTTGCTAAAGAGGGAGGTATCACTGTCTTATTTTCTTTTGTCTGAGCGTCTACATTTTTCTCATCAGTACACTCAATCTATTTTCAGTAAGCAGGGACTAAGTTATATATATGGACTTTAGAATAGGAACTTTATTTATATAGCACTCCTTCCCAAAGGCTCAGAGCACTTAACAATATTAAAACATACATAATACAAACTCACATCATACAGCTCATGCAGCAGAGACTATGCAATCCTGCCCCATTCGATCAACAATATACTATATATTAAGGATGCAAACAGTAAAATATTAAATCATAATTCTAAAAACACTTCCAACAGTCAATAATTAACTTAGTTGAGAAAGCAGCAAGGACATTTTCAAACCAAATTAAATGTCTTCTCAAATAGCAGCATTTTCAGCCCTTTTTTAAAGGCTTCCACCAAGTGTGCCCGCCACAGCTTTCGAAGTATAGAGTTCCACAAGGCTAGTGCAGCAACTGAGAACCCTCAATTCCCAGACTGCCACAGTCTAGCCATTGGAACCACCAGGAGACAGCCTTCAGAGGAATGGAGAGCCTGCAACAGGCAGTGAGGGGTAGGTCAATGGATGGTATTTGGGCTTGGAGCCTAGCAATGTTCCTCAAGTGATAGAAAACACTCTTAATGACAGCTGACACCTGAGCCTCAAGCATCAGGCTGTCATCCAGGACCACTCCCAGATCCTTCACCTGAGTGGAGGGGACCAGGGGAGCACCCTCCAGAACAAGTCCAAGGTGATCCCCCAATCCCCTCCCATCACAGTGTCGACCTGGCTCCACCATTAGTATCTCTGTCCTGTCTGGAATGAGTCACAGCCAGCTGTGTGTCATCCAGTTCTGGATCTCATCCAGGCAGTTGTTAATCCTTGAGGCCACCATCTGGTTTATGGGTGCACAGAACAGGTATAGCTGGGTAGCATCAGCATAACAATGAAAATCCTGCCCATACCACCTGATAATGTCTCCCAATGGGAACATATATATCATGGACAACAAAGGCTACAGGACTGACCCCTGTGGAATACCACAAGACAGTAGCATCGAGTTGGATGAGGCCAACCCCATTGTCACCCTTTGCACTCTGTGAGGAAGGACATAAACCAATTGATAATTGTTCCAGTTAGTCCAACCCAGTTGCACAGGTAGTCCAGCAGCATCTCACAATCCACAGTATCAAACACTGCTGAGAGATAGAGGAGGATTAAAGATGGTACACTCTCCCCTATCTCTCACCATCAGGAAATCATTTGGCACCCTCACTAGGGTGGTCTTGGTGCTATGCCCGGATCTAAACCTAGACTGGAAACACTCAAAGATGGCAAAAGAGGCAAGAAGCATCTCGAGCTGACATGCCACCACTTTTTCTTGAACCTTCCCTAAAAATGGGAGGTTCAAGACTGTCTGTAGTTGTCGAGACACTCCAGGTCCAATGTTTTTTTTTTAAAGGGGTCTAACCAGCACCTCCTTCAGAGCCCCAGGAAAGACCCCTTCCTGAGGGAACTCCGGACAATCCCAGCAACTGCAGGCCCTATCTGCGTCTTATGTAGTTCAGTTCTACTAGTCACTGTATTTTCCACATTTGGTGAGCTTTCTTTGGGTGTTGAGACTTTTAAAATATATGTAATCATAGTTTGTTTAAGGAGCCCATTTCTGTTTTTATTTTCCTTAGCAGGGTTAATTTTATTCCTTTTCTTTTTAACTGCTCCTTGTCTTTTGACAAGGTACTGAAAAAATAACTCTCTTAGGAAAGGTACATTTTCTGACCTTTTGGGATTAGTAGCCTTTCCATTATGTGCATTTGGCATTTTGAATAGAACTAAATAATGAATATAAATATACCACTAAACAGCTAAAAGTGCCAAGGACAATTCACCCCTTCCTAATTTAAAATGTAGTGAGTAGTTAAAAAATCCGACTTAAAAATCATTCTCTTTCTTAGAATGACCATTTATTCCTAAGACATTTTTAATAATACCTTCTATACAGAGTGACTATAAATTATGATAAATTATGGTTAAAAAACAGTCTAAAATTCAACAGAAGAGGCTGGCATTAGAAATTTGCTTGAAGACAACCAGCTGTTTTTTTCTGAACAAAAAATATGAGGTGAAGTCTTGTGACTTCTATTATCAAATCTACGTCATTGAGAATAGGAGATCTTGCACATTCATGTATAGTATACACAATGTTCTTTTTCTTGTCTCTTAAAACAAGTTGACTTGTAAGAAGTCCACTGAAACAGGACAGAAGGATCCAGTTCCAAACTGTTGTCATAAACCATTCCCTTCAGCTGCAGCCATTGCTGGGGATGAACAATCTGTCATATCAATTCCTCTGGCTCTATTGTGTATTCCCTTTTTGCACTTTTTCAAATCTTGGAGCAAAAGACTGGCTTAAGCAGTAATTCAATATCTAAGCACTAGCATACACAGTCTTCAAACTTCATATATTTGCTTTCAGTACAATAGTCACTTGTTAATACCATGTTGCTTGTTGCCAGTGCAAGATACATGAATATGTAGCATTATACGATATTTGCCTTGTAATTCGTCTTTATGTCTTCTTTCTCATTGCAGTTTATCCTGGCTTCTGTGCCACTCCTAAGGGCAGAGCACAGCCAAAGTGAATGCCAGAGGAACTGGTGGAAGAGGATCCGGGTGTTCAAGAGGACAACATCATTATCGTTGAGGATAATGATATGTTACAATTACACAATCACACCTCATATCATTATTTTCAACTATGGTAGCTTTATATGTAAACTGCCTGCATTTCGTATGCTTGTGAGACTGCATTGTACAGCTCTAAATGTAACAGGATTGTAAAGTGAAGAAAAGCAGTACTACCACAAAAAAGAGTTCACTAGAAATTCTTATTACTATATGAAATGTACTAAGTATACATCTTCATATAGATAATAAATCCAATTCATGATTATTATTTTAGGAAATGGATGTTGAATTGTAAATCACATGTTTGACTTTTTGTAAAGTAATACAACCCTGTGAGTGGTAATGCAGTATAATAAATGAATGTACAACTTATGGGTAACCCTTGAAGTGGATGCATGAGGAAGGGTGCTGTCCATTACGGTGACTCCTTCCCAGCGCAATCCACTCATGGTGATGGAAAGGTAGGGCGGTCAATGAGGGGAGTGGGTGAACTAGGTGACAGGATGTCGCTACACATACGTGCATGCAAGGAGGGTGGGAGCTAGCACAGTGAGCATGGACTGGGAGGGTGTGGAGAGGCTGTAGCGGGTGGCGCTGCAGTTGCTGGTCGAGCTATGTTGTGGTGTCAGGGATTGGCTAGTGGCTGGGGTGGATGAGGTACTGGGTTCAGGTCCGGGCGCTGGTGCGATTTTTTTATTGCACCCTGTCCAAACCTTTTATTTTTACTGCTTTCACCCCCCAACATGCACCCCACTTGAGCTGAGAAGCCTTAAGTAGAGGGGTGTGGGGGTGAAGCCCCCCATAGGAGGGTGTGGGGGGGCACTGCCACTCCTACAGAAAGCAGTAAAAATCTGTCCTAGCACCATTGTTCTGGTGCACCGGGGTTGTCAGAGTGCCGAAAATATGTTTGGCACTCTGACTGAGTGATAATGGTGATCGCCTTTAGGTATTTGCTGTTATCACATAGACACCAACTTATGATTTAAAAAACCATTCTCATGACACACAATGTTATTAGAATAACAGTACTTGCAGTGTTTAAAAGCCACCAGTTGTGAATCGCTAACAATGATGTCAAGATGTATCATACTATAGAAGCTGTTTACTAACTTTTTTCTACACTATAGCTATGGGCTGGTAGTTATCATAGATAGGCAGATGATGATGCAAATGGTAAAGGTATTAGTGGTGTCACATACCAAGCCTTAGAGGGAGGTCCAAAACCAGCTACTGCTCCCTCCGGTAATCAGGGCAGTGCACCACTGGGTGCTGCTAGCTCATTTGAATGTGAAGAAACATAGAAATATAGAAACAGAGAATTTGACGGCAGATAAGGACCGCTTGGCCCACCCAGTCTGCCCATTTCCCTAGCTAATGGATAAGCTGCAGATCTTAGTTAACCAGCAGCCTACTTCTTTCTACCCCCAACCCCTAGAATTGTCTTATGACTGTCCCATGCATGCTTGAATTCAACCACTGTTTTTGACTCTACAGCCTTCCTCCGGAAGGTCGTTCCATGCATCCACAACCTCTCTGTGAAAAAATACTTCCTTACATTACCTCGAGCCACCCCATCTTCAAATTGTGCCCCTTGTTCTTGCACACCTCTTTTTTGAAAGATGCTACCCTCTTGGACTTTATTGATTCCCTTGAGGTACTTGAAAGTTTCTATCATGTCCCCCCTCTCCCTTCTTTCCTCGAGGCTATACATATTAAGCTCCTTTAGTCTATCTTCATATGTCTTCTGGTGCAGACCCTGCACCATTTTAGTTGCCCTCCTCTGGACAGCTTTCATCTTGTCTATGTCCTTGTAGAGATTGGGTCTCCAGAACTGCACACAGTACTCCAGATGGGGTCTCACCAGCTGTCTGTACAGAGGGATAACAACTTCCTGTTTTCTACTGGTGATGCCTCTCCCTATGCATCCCATTATCCCCCAGCCCTCCTTACTGCCCTCTCACATTGCTTGCCCACCTTTAAGTCATCTGATATGACTACCCCCAGGTCCCTTTCCATTTTTGTTGTTGTTAGTATCTCACCCCCCATTGTGTACTCTTCCCCTGGGTTTTTGTTTCCCATGTGCATTACCTTGCACTTCTTAGCATTAAATCTAAGCTGCCATACATTTGACCATTCCTCTAACCTTGCCAAGTCCCTGCTCATCCTTTCCACCCCACCTTGTGATCAACTCTGTTGCAGATCTTTGTGTCATCTGCAAAGAGACATACTTTTCCTTCCAGTCCCTCTGCAATGTCGCTTATAAAGACATTAGAAGAGGACAGATCTAATACTGAACCCTGTGGCACCCACTATTAACCCCTTTCTTCAGAGTGGACTCCATTTACTATTACCCTCTGTGTCTATTCTCCAGCCAATTCTTTACCCAGGCTATCATCTTGGGACCCTCCCAAAGCTGGCTAACTGTATATTAATCTTTTGTGTGGGACTGTGTCAAATGCCTTGCTAAAGTCTAGGTAGGCCATGTCTACAGCCCCTCCTGATCTACTACTTTGGTCACCCAGTCAAAGAAATCTATCAGATTCATCTGGCATGACCTTCCTGCTGTGAACCCATGCTGCCTTGGGTCCTGTGCCCTCTGGCCTCTAGGTACTCGACAATTCTTTCCTTCAGAAGTGATTCCATCATTTTCCCTATCACTGAGGTTAAACTAACAGGTCTGTAGTTTCCTACTTCTGCCCTGCTCCCACTTTTGTGAAGGGGAATCACATCTGCCCTTCTTCAGTCCTCAGGTACCACCCCATCCTCCCATGATTTGTTAAAGAGGGTAGTCAGTGGTGTCACTAGTTCTACTCTTAGTTCTTTTAGAATTCTAGGATGAATCCCATCAGGCCCCATTGCTTTGTCCACCTTCAGTTTTAAGAGTTCTTTCAGAACCCTTTCTTCTGTAAATGGGCTGGTATCAACTTCTGTATCCAGCGTGTTTCTATTGTTTGGTTTAGGTATCTCCCCCTCTTCATTTGTAAATACGGAGCCAAAATATTTGTTTAGTATCTCTACCTTTTCACAGTCACCCTCTGCCCACCCTCTCTCCCTTTATTAAGCCTCACTATCCCTCCCTTAGTCTTCCTTCACTTCCTGATGTACCTAAAAAAGGTTTTATCCCCCTTCTTAACTGAGATGAGGCCCAGCCTGGATGGACCAGTAAATCTGGCCCTACTGGATGACATTTGCCTCATGCTTGGAAATGTAAATTCACAATAACTAATGCACAGCTTCACATCTATTTCTTCATTTAGGGGGCTATTCACAAAGGTGCGGAGTGGGTATGTGTATCCCACCCCGCATCTGCTCACACCTGCCTGTGGCCTATGTACCCCTTATGAGGGACAGGACACAAATAGGACAGGACTCAAATACACCCCCTGAACACCTGATCCCCCTGCTGAATGTGTTGCTCTGCACAAGGGTGGGGTGGAGCAGGGGCCATGCCAGCACACCATACAATTCACAAAAACTGAGGAGTGCTGTGTGCAGCAGTCGGTGGTTACACAAACTCGAGGGAGCTGTAACCACGAGCCACCAGTTACACTCCCACTAGGAATGTGGCTGCCATCTGCGGTGGTGATGTTGGGGATCCATGGACCCCCCAAAATGGATGCCCGAGCCTTTGGGGCACTCATGGAGGGCCGGGGGCAGGCAACCCGGGCACAGTCCCACCTGTGCAGTCAGTGCACTGTACATTGGCTGCCAACATGGCACCCCATGGGTGCAAGTAATCTACTGTTGGGACCCAGGTCAGGCAGCTGATTGGCTGTCTTCCCAGGTCCACCGCTCTGCACCCGACAGCCCCCAGGGATCTTGCATCCCTGAGGGGAGCATAATTGGCAGCTCAGGGTTAAGGTTCCCCCAAGTTTGCATAGATGATGACCACCACATGCAGCACTCTCTGGTTTTGTGAATCACATAGAGTGCTGGCATGTTCCTCGGCCCACCCCTGTGCAAAGCTGCACGTTTGGCCAGGGGATCGAGTGCGAGGTAGGCTACGTGCTGTATTTATGTGGCACATACCCACTCCACACCTTTGTGAATAGCCTCCTATGTTCTCATTTTTGGGGATTGATTCTTTTTTTTTTACTTCTTTTACTTGTGCTTGGGAGGAATGAATGTCAGCCTTGAATCCAAATATGGTAGTGTATTATGCATAATGCATGGTTAATATTAAGTGAGGGCATCTGTCTTGTTGTATATGGTTAACTACACATGGTTTTATATACATTATATGGAGAGGTATAGCTGCATAGCTAGAGGTAAAAAATATGCTTGTTCAGAAGTACTCACAAAAAATCCTACATCACAACATGTTGTCCTTCTGCAAGAGTTGTTACCTCATTATGTTGAGATAGAACCTTACATTGATATGATCATTTGACAGTACTTGCTGTAAATATTCCTCACAATATTGCATATGAGAGAAAACAGACATCAGGATGATGTCATACAACAGCAGAAGAATGTCAATGACTATGACATATACTTTACTTTAGAACAGGTTACACAGAGATTAATGTGTGAGAAACAATACACACCAAGGCTGTGTTTCGATCGATGGGTTCAGATGACAACATATCAACCTTGAGAGCAAACATCAAGGGGTTCATTCTGTCATCTGAACCCCAAGATGGAAACACATGCCTACTTGTGTGTGATTGTGCATATCTTACTTCATATCATATATGTTTATTTTTACACAGGAGTGACAGAATCCCCCCCAAAATGAAACAAAAAAATATCTGCCATTCTTTGTTTTGGATGTTGCAACCTATGATCAAAATCAAATTCACAGAGTTTGTCAAGCTAAAGTGTACAACTTTAGGCACTGGGTGCATAGTAATCAACTGTGGGTGGGGTGAATGAGGTATTTAAAATATTGTGGGCCCGATTTTCAGTCAGTTTTGACCGATGTAAGGAGGTTGGAGGTTTGCCGCAAGTGATGAGTTGTGGCAACATTTGCTGCAAATGTGATTTTACAACCTCACCTGTGTCAGAGCCAGGGACAGATGCAGCAAAGCCCCCTTGTGCCATGGTTGTGGTCAAAACCCCAGTACACCCTGTCGCAAGAGGGCTTGCACCATGGTGGGGCTGCCACAGACCCTTATTTTCGAATTTCAAAGTCCTGCCATGGATGCAGCTGGGGGCACCACATAGACCAGCCAGGAGGTGGTCTAAGTGGCTGCCCCATGGGGAGACTTGTGGTAGCAGAGGACTGTGAGGTGCAAGAAGGGCAGGGGAGAAGCCAAGGTGGGTGTCAGAGCACAGCCATCAGTCACCCCTAGTGACATGACACCCCCTGAAAAGAAAGTAGTATATGCCAGCCAGTACTGTACATGTCACAATGTCCCATACATATGTCCCTTGGTAGTGTACTCCACCCCCAGCCCTGATCCCCCTTGCTGATGTCCAAGCCTTGGTGGTATAGTGTCCCCCAACTCATAAAGAGCCCAATCCACCATCCTGAGTTTGCAAACAAAAGCCCGGTCCCACTTAACCACGATAACGTCCCCACACACATAGCTGTTCAGTACCTGGTGGTCTAGTGGCCCCGCTCCTTCCCCACTCCAATGGACAGTGGTCAGCCACCCCACTACCCCCACACACATGCTTCTGCGACTGGCACAACCCAATGCACACCACCACAGCCAGCCGCATAATGTGCTCTGGGCATACTGTGCACTAGCATGTGCTGTGCACTGTACAGTAAACAGTGTTCTCTGCTGTCCCATCAATCATATTCTACTACTGACCATGGTGGTGTGCGGTGGCAGAAGTGTGTCAGAGAGTGTGTGGGGAAATGGACTGGTTGAACACTGTTTGTCAGGTGGGGAGGGTGGGGGCCACTAGAGCACCAAGGAGTCTGATCGAGCATTTGTCCTGTGTTTTTTATTATGCCATTTTGTTTAGGTTGTTTTCCTTGTGCCAGGGGATCATGCATTGGGGGGGAAGGGGCACTAGACTATCTATGGGCACCAGTTACACATGTAAATTATATGGGTACATTGCAATGTCACCCTGCCAGTGCCACTTCACATGGGCTGGTGCTCCTTTGTGCCCTGACACAGCATATTTCCTCAACCCCTCCCACAATCCCAGTCCCATAGTGTTGTGCCATGTGGGGGGGGCGGCATGCATGGGCAAACACCAGAGATGTGACCAACTCTCTGTCTCATATTGCAGCCTGCAGAAAATCATGGTATTAGGTGTGGGGACCCTGCAGATTTTTAAATCTGGTGCAAGGTTCCTGGCACACATTGCATCCCTCTAAGAGGTCTCTGAAAATCAGGCCCTATAACTTTTGGACTGTGCAGAACAAGTCTTTTTAATGCAAACAACAACTCTTAATGATTTAGAATGTGCACAACAAGGACTTTGAGCAGCATGATTTTTATACAGAACAGAGTGTAACCATATTGTATTATGTGATTATGAAATAATTTATCAGGTGGACATATTTCCCAAATGTTTCTCTTTTCATATTTTTCGTTCCACAGAGCTACCTGTTCACTCCTACATATTGGTTGCTGTTAAGCGAGGTAAATTACATATTCACTGAATCTTCAATGTATCACATTGTATTCTTAAATAGCATTGAACGCATCACCTAGATGATTGGTTCACAGGTGTTAGCAATAAACAAAATGGTGCACAGTACCTTTTACAGTTTTCCAACTTGTTTTTGTCCTGTGGTGTAAGTAACTAGAAATCTAGTTACTTAGCTTCACAATTGTTGCTTAATGTGACAGCGTTAAACATATCTAGTAACAGCAATGACTTACTTGCAATCAGTGTAGTAGTTTCATTAACAAAAACCTTGTTCTCTACTTCAAAGTGTTCAATACAGTGTGCAAGAATGTTATTATTGTTGATGTAAACATTCATAGAAATATAGAAACATAGAAGTTGATGGCAGATAAGGACAGCAAGGCCCATCCAGTCTGCCCATTTCTTTTACTACCTTATAAATGTGCCATTGGCCTTTGCTCTGTCAGTGGCCTATCTTTTCATAGTCATTTGTATTGCTCCCTTATGCCTATCCCATGCCTGTTTGAAGCCCAGCACTGTATTCATAGCCACCACTTCTTGTGGTAAGCCATTCCATGCATCCACCACCCTTTCTGTGAAAAAGAATTTCCTCACATTCTCCCTTAATCGGACCCCCTCTAATCTCATGCTGTGTCCTCTTGTCCTGCTATTTTTCTTATATTTAAACATGTTAGACTCTTTCACTTTGTTAATGCCCTTAAGGTGTTTGAATACCTCAATCACATCACCTCTCCCTCCTTTGCTCAAGGGTATACATATTGAGCTCTGTTAATCTGTCTTCATATGTCTTCTGATGCAGTCCCTGCACCATTTTGGTTGCCCTTCTCTGGACCACCTCAATTTGGTTAATGTCCTTGTGAAGGTGTGTGCCTCAATACTGCACCCTTACTCAGATGGGGCCTAACCAGTGTCTTTGTAAAGAGGGATTATTACCTCCCTGCCCGACTTGTGATACCCTACTAATACACCCTAACACCCCACTAGCCTTACCTACTGCTTTAGAGGTCTGCTTGGATGATTTCAGGTCATCAGTGATGATGATGCCCAAGTCTCTTTCTTCCTTTGTGACTGCTAGCAACTCCCCTCCCAGCCTATAGGTGGCTTCAGGGTTTCTCTTCCCTATGTGCATGATTTTGCACTTCTTTGCATTAAATCCCAGTTGCCACTCTTCTGACCATTTTGCTAGTTTATCCAGATCTCTTCTCATTCTGCCCACCCATTTGGATCATCTACTCTGTTGCAGATCTTGGTGTCATCTGCAAACAGACAAGCCTTACCCTGTAGTCCATCTGCAAGGTCACTACTGAAGATGTTGAAGAGGACTGGCCCCAGAACTGATCCCTGAGGTACCCCACTTGTGACTTGCATCTCTTCTGACTGTGTACCATTTACCACTCTCTGTTTCTGCCGTCAACCAGTTTGCCACCCAGTTGACCAACTTCTGACCCACCCGAGCCTACCCAGCTTATTTATCAATCTTCTATGTGGAACAGTGTCAAAGCTTTGCTGAAGTCAAGGTAAGCGACATCAGCTTCTTCCCCCTTGTCCACCACTCAGGTTACCCAGTCAATGAAATCTATGAGATTAGTTTGACAGGACCTTCCTTTTGTAAACCCATGCTGTCTTGGATCCTGTGGCCCTATGGATTCCAGGTGTTGCACTATCCTTTCCTTAAGGAGTGCCTCCATAATCTTGCCCACTACTGAGGTAAGACTGACTGGTCTGTAGTTCCCCGCCTCCTCCCTGCTACCACTCTTGTGGAGCGGGATCACAGGAGCCCATCTCCAGTCTTCTGGGACCTCTCCTGTGCTCAGAGACTCACTAAACAGTTCTGCTAATGGCTCTGCTAGTTCCACCTTTAGCTCCTTAAGTACCCTGGGATGTATGCCGTCAGGTCCCATTGCCTTATCCACCCTGAGCTTAGCAAGCTGTTGTAGGACCCTTTCTTTTGTGAAAGGAGTAGTGCTCACCTCCCTTCCCCCTGTGTCCATGATGCTGAGCTGTGGGCCCTGCCCTACCTTCTCTTCAGTAAATACTGAGCAAAAGTATCTATTTAGGATAGATGCCTTTACAGGGTCCTCCTCCTCACATGCTCCATTTTCTCCATTAAGCTTAGCAATACCCTCTCTGGACTTTCTTCTTTCACTAATGTATCTATAGAAAGTCTTGTCACCTTCTTTTACTGTTCGTGCTAGTGTTTCCTCAGTTTGGGACTTTGCCTGCCTTACTGCCTTAGCTGCTTCCCTTAGGGCAGTTTGGTATGCCTCCCTATCTTCATCCCACTGTGTTCCCTTATATTTCCTGAAGGCCAACCTTTTGGCTCTGACCTTTCCTGCTACTGTATGTGAGAACCAAAGTGGTTTCCTTCTTCTTTTGCACTTCCTTTTCTGTCTAACACAATGGGATGTTGCTTCAAGTATTACATCCTTAATGCTTGCCCACTTTGCCTGTACCCCCTCACCTGTGTTTCTTTTTGCCAGGGCTAGCTTAACTCTGTTGGCCATCTTATCAAAGTCAGCTCCTCTGAAGTCCCATATTTTTGCCTTGGAATGGGATGATTTAGATGTAGTAGCCAAACTGAACCATACCATGTGATGGTCACTGGCCCCCAGGTGACCTTCTACCTGGAGATCTGTGATCCCTTCCTTGTTAGTCAGTACTAGATCTAGGATAGCCCTGTCTCTTGTGCATTGCTGTACCAGTTGTTTGAGGCCCTCCCCCTGCAGGGAACCCACTATGTGTCTAGTTCTGGCAGATGTTCCTGCTGGTATTGAGCAATCTGTATCCGGCATGTTGAAGTCTCCCATTATCAGAACCTCCCCTTTAGCTGTCATGTTTTGTATATCTTCTAACAGTAATGTGTCTATGTCCTCCCCCTGGTCTGGGGCCTGTAGACAACCCAGTTCTTATGGCTGTTCCATTTCCTGTTTCAGGGTGACCCACAGTTCTTCTGGCTTCCTTACTTGTATTCTGAATTTCTGTAGCTTTGATATTTTCATTGACATACAGGGCCATTCCTCCTTTGCACCTCAGTCTCTTCTGAACAATACATAGCCAGGTACTGAAGTCTCCTATGTGGTTACTGGTAAACCACGTCTCACTAATTGCTACTATGTCCAGTTTAGCCTCTGACATTATTGTCTGTGTCTGGGATCTTATTTCCCAGGCTGTGAGCATTTGTGTACATGATTTTCCATTGGCCAGATTTTGGTGTGTTGGTTGTTGGGTGAGGTTTGGCATTACCCCGTAGTCGATGGAGAGACAAACCTTTTTCTTACCTGGTGATGCAAATGAACTGCAAACATGCTGAATTCCTGTTTGACCACTAGGTGAGGGGGGAAGGGTGTTCTTTCCATTCGACGTATGGGGTGCTGCACCCCTCTCCCCATTTGCTAGTTTAAATATTCTGCAAAGACATCAAACTTCTGCCCCAATGCACTGACTCCCTCCTTAATCAGATGCAGTCCATCAAATTTAAAGAACTTTCGCTCCCAGAACTGTTGCCATTCATCACAGTTGTGCTTGCTGTTCATTTCTCAGTCATTTGATAAACAACATAGCAGCAACTTCCGCTCCAACCTCATGAGTCAAAAGCATTACGCTAATGTCTCATTTCTACAAAGAAACATTTTTCCCATGTTGCTGCAGTTGTGGGCGGTGAGGTTCGTCACCAATTTGTAACAGTGCCACATGTCATGTGACATAACACATGCTGTTTTAAATCTATGTACACTGTTGACACAGTATCTATAACACAAAATGTCACAAGTTGTCTGTGTACAAGTGTATAGAGGTAAGAATAAGGCAATTTACACAAAGTGCTGACAAGCACTAATCGGTACCTAGCAACCCCACCTTACCCCAAGAAATCATATGCTATCCAGTGACAGTATTTTCACAGTTAATTGTGTCTCATGTACAGCCTGTTATATTATATTTATTTATTTTTTTGTATTTTAATGTTTTTTTTGGTGAACAGGTGGTCCATTCCAAAAATACAAGATTCTTTGGATGTTGAAGTTTGGTACAAGAAAACCATATATATCTGCTTATGAGTGCCACATGATGCAACAGTAGCAGCAATGGTGTCAGTATACCCACAGTAGATTGCATCATGTTCCCTCTAGCCCACACTGCATCCTCACTTCAGTAGCATTAAAACTCCTGTAGTGATTGTAGGCATTCCCACTATTAGGTACTGCATCTACCCTTCATTATGCATGTGCCTTTTCCTATTGTAGACCGATGCTTGTTCTATCAGTGTGTAGAATTGCGTGTTACTTGCACAACATGAAGCAGCAGTGGTGGTGATGGCATCTTCCACATAACCTTACACTCTTTACACACTGCATCCTTCCGCTGTTTGTAAAATGCACCGTTCAGTAATGATTTCATTTTTACCATGTCCTGTAATATACAGTCAGTGTCCTGCTGGTTCATATAAGTGGCTAGAGCTGCACTTGCAATATGCTTAATGCTTCTACAGTAACTGTGTAGATTAGTTTGTGCCTTGAATAATACTGCTTGCTACTCATTGCTTGTTCCATGTATCCATAGGAAGAAATGCCAGTTACACTGATGTACAAACAATATCAGTCTATTTGTTCTACTTATTTCTTTCTTCTTTTCTGTTTCAGAACATGAAATTGCAAGCACCTTAAGCAGCAAGCAGGAACTCCACCAACTCATGCAGCAAAGTGTGATGTCTTGCCGAGTCCCTCATGGCGGTCCATGAGAAACAAAATGAAATAGCTGGCAGCATGCATCAGAATGAGAGACTCAAATGCAGAACTTATGAAGCCCTGTATGCGCTCAACAACAGCAACATGGTCATTAATTGAAACATAGCTGAATTAAAAGAAAGTTTCAAAGACCACCTTGCTACAGCTGAGACCACATACTGTAGGGCCTGATGCATCAGTTGGTGGAGGAAATATGTGAGACAGTTCGGATACTGCAGCAGTGGGAAGACCAGGCCTTCAGTGTCTGCACCAGTGTCCATCTTCCAAAACACCCTGACCCTATGGCACAGCCCCCTCCACAGTTCAGTGAAGAGGAGGAGGAGGGGGTCAGATACATTGGTTCCTCCTGTCCCTCCTAGACATTTGCATCATAGTGGTCTCCATCTGCAACACCCCTGCAGGAAAAAAATCACCCCTGTCAGCACAATCATACACGGTGGGTGCCTTCTCATCACCCACAAGCAGAAAAAAGTCCACTGAATTTTTTTCCTACGGACATTTTGAAAGCAACATAAAAAAATAAAAAAACTTTAGGTTTAAAAAAAATGTCATCCTTAAATGTAAACTGACATTTTTTTAATTGTTTTGTCACAAAAAAGATTTTTTATTCATGTAGTTTTATTTTTCTTTATATCATTTGTTATTCAAATATACTATATAAGAGATTTTATTTTTGTGTTCAATGCTACTGTTTTTTGCCTTTATTTGTACTAAATATTACATAGTAAGTAAGGATTCCATTTGGCTGCAGAAGGAAAAGCTCCTCCAAGCACTGCACGTCTATCAGTACACATATACACATGCATCACCCTACAGGCCATGTATGAAGTCAGTGGGTAACTGTAGGCGCAGATACATACATAAAATGACAACCCTCATATACAACATATCACTGTAACCATATATCTTCAGAACAGCATCACTGTACACGTACTATGATTCTGTTCGAGTGCAGATGGCCACACATAATGCCCTGCAGGGCATAACCCATATGACAGACCACTCCGGTTGTGTGACTTCACACGGAGATGCACATCACCCTATATGGAGTTGCAAAGTGACTGTGTTGCCACAGAAACACACGTGTCAGTGGGTTAATGTACCTGTATGTGCACATGCACACGCACATGAACAGGTCTGTGATCCTAGCAACACATGAGACATCCTTGTCAGAACTGTGTAGTTCTATGCAGGTGTACATCCAGATATGCAAGGATCTCCATGTCACAGTATCATCTGCATGTGATAACAACACAGGACAAACTGTCCTGTACAGTACCATTCACCTACAAATAGTGTAGTTATGTCCTAACTTTAATGTGTATCATCATTTGTAACCCAGAATCTTACAAAGCCTTTGTATAACCACATCTCATGAAACAGTTATGACACATTTGTCAAATCAGTAAAAAAAAACATTTTTTTTGTTGTTGCCTGGGAAAGGAGGATTAGGTAGTTCTGTATTTTCAGCCTCATCTAGGGAGAGAGGTGGAAGATGCAAAAGCAAACTGACATACAGAACCAGATTAAACTGTTTGTGGTATTTTCTAGTGAATGGTGATTGTGCATGACAGTGAAATAACATTAAAGATCATGTTTCACATATGTTTCTACAATAGTTCATGAGGCAGGGTCATAAAAATCACATGATAAAGACGTGGCTTTCAAATGTTTAAAAATGGCACAATTAGGAGCAGAAGTCTTCATTCTATCAATATAAAGAAATTCTTGTTTTGTGAGCTCATGTTTTTGTTTTGTGAGTCACCAGTTTTGTTTCATGAAGCTCATGAAACAAAAATAGTAGCTCTTGAAATGAGATAGTGGACTTAGTTAAACCATCTTGTTTCATGAGCCAATCTTCTTGTTTCATGAGTTGTTTTGTGAGCCTCATGGAACAAGAAAATTAGCTCATGAAATAAAACTTGCTCAGGATTTTTCAGGTGTCTCAGAATCATGTTTTGGTGTTCTTTTTTTGAAAAACTAAGTCCAGAATCATGCTAAACAGGTCCTGTTTAACTAGATTAATATGCATGTTTCTTTCCAAGGCATAATTTTTATGGGTTTTCAAATAAATTTATTTTGAAGAAAAAAACAGAAACAAGATGGTTGTCATACAAAAGAAGACTTTTTTCTCATGAAACAAGAAATTTTGCTCATGAAACAAGAATTCTTCTTTAGTCTCAAACACCTATTTCTGTATCACCCCATCCACTCTCCCCTTTCTTGACAAGGCTGTTGTGCTGCTATCCACCTTTCTGTCTCCCCTACTGGTAAAATCACCTATTAGTAACAGCATGGAATACTGAGTTTACCTTACCAATATATAGCCTTCTGGTTAACAATTACAACAGTGGCCTTGTGTGATACAAGACTGGACTGAAATGACTTGCTAATAGTGTAAATACTGTGTATAGCTCTGTTTTGATCCTTGTATGGCATTGACAAAGCACTGTCATGCGGCAATTACTTGCAGTCATTGTAAACTCTGTACATATTTCCCTGCTTCTCCTGTTTGATGGTTTGTAACATTTCCAATTTCCTCTGCTATGCTTTGCTTTGATGACTGTACAATTTCTGTTGACATGGAACCTTTGCAAACAAGCTTGTAGTTCAAAGGCTTACTCCAATATAATAAATAAATCTGAAAAAACCCTACTGAGCACACTCAGAACCAAAATCTCAAATTCTTATAACTCTGGAAGGGATTCGTATTTTTTCACCAAATCAACAATTGGCACCATTCTAGGGCAAGCCCTTCTACCCTGAGCATTTCGAAAAATTTCAGAACAAAATTTCAAACTATTTGGGATGTAGGTGAGAACAAAATAAAAACAAAACAAGCAATCGAACCTCCCCAGATTTTTTCACTTTTTATCCTATCCAGATCTAGGAATCTGAACATACAGCTGTCATAAAACTTGCCAGATCAAAAGATCTTACCCCACAGGCAGCACATGCCAACTTTTGTGTAATTCCTATTGAACAGAGGCAAAGCCATTAGGGTGTAAATTTACAGGTTTAACATTAAACACCCTACTCAACCCTAACTATAAGGGCACTACGGCGCTCCTATAATGTACTTTTCCAGTTATAGAAATTCCTGATATCTATCGCTTTACCTGATTCTTGATGGACACATTGTTTGCCTTTCACTGCATATTTACAAGCAGTACAAGAGCCACAGTTATAAAATCCCTTTAGTTTTTTTTCTTCAATAAGTGTTATATTGATGTAGTGATTTTGAGTTAACATGTTTAAAATATTTATCTCTCTACTTTAAGGTATAAGGTTTTGATCCATTCTTTCTTTTAGTACATTATCCAGCTGTAAAAATATTCCAATTAGATGGTGTTTGCCACAGCATTTGAAAGCCAGTTGTATTCTGTGACAAATATTATATTATCACCTTTTTTAATAACAGTAGATCTAAGCTGTAATAGTTCTTTTCTATCTGTTTTTTTCAGCCGTATTATAAGCTTCCATTAGGTCATTTAATTTATGGCCTCTATTTTGAAAATGGGTGATCAGATCTTGTCATTCTTCCTGAAATTTAGAAACTTAGAAACATAGACAATGGCAAAAAAAGGCTAAAGGTCCATCCAGTCTGCCTGAGTTCCCTACTTAGCCCTGGGGTCTACTGCTCTCCAGTGTCCTAGCCCTTCCCATCCTCCCTCTATTTTCCTCTCCAATTCCAAAGCCCTGAGCAACCACTGTACTCTTCGTTCTGTCCCAGACATGCTTAAAACCATGAATGGATTTTACACCCACCAACTGGGCTGGCAACCTGTTCCATGGCTCTACCACCCTTTCTGTAAAATGATATTTCCTCATGTCCCTTCTGAACCTCCCCTCGTGTTAGCTTCCACTCATGACCATGTGACCACAGGCTGGTATTCAAGTTAAATTGTTCTCCGCAGTTCATTCTGTCAAATCCTTTTAGGAATTTAAAGGTCTCTATCATAACTCCCCTCTCCCTTCTGATTTCCAGCAAAGTATATGTTCAATGCCTTGAGGTGCTATAGTATATGCCCTTCTGGACCAGAATCATTTATGTTACCCTGCACTGTACCATCTCAAGTTTATCCCTATCCTTCTTAAGGTGAGGACCCCAGAACTGGGGGTACAGTACCCCAGTAGTGACCTCACCAAGGATCTATACAGAGGAAGCATTACCTCCCTTTTTCTGCTGTTAATACCTTCCCAACACATCCAAACATCCTATTTGCTTTGCTATAAACCCTGTTGCACTGACTCGAATGCTTTAGGCAGCCACTGATTATAACTCCAGGGTCTTGTTCCTCAGCTGTGGTACTGAGTCTCACCCATTCCATCCAGTACTCTGTCCTGCTTTTTTTTCCCCTAGGTGCATTACCTTGCACTTTTTCTCATTGCTTTTCAACTGCAAAACCCTGGACCCCCCCCTCCAGATTTTGCATGTCTCTGCATTTCCCTTATTCCCTCCTCACTAACCACTATCCCACATAGCTTAGGGTCATTTGCAAAGAGACACAGCCTGCCCCAGATCCCCTCACAAATGTCATTGCTGAACATGTTGAAGAGGATGAGACCTAATTCATATCCCTGTGGAAGCCCACTTGTGGCCTCCTGGTCTTCTTATTTAACCCCGTTTTATTTATTTATTTGCTTGTGTTAACTGGGTAAGCACACTAGACAGCCAAGTGCCTATTTTCAGGTGCGACCTGGGAGATTCCAAGGTACATTACAAGGTACATACATGAACAGCAGGCAAATACAAGTGGAGGATTACATTACATAGAATTAGCACAACAGGGACTTTACAAGCATCAGATTTCATCAGGCAAATAGTAGTGAAGAGTTAATATAAAGTGACCAGAACACAGGGACATTGTAAGACAATAATACCAAAAACAGGTATTACAATGCAGTATTAAACATTGCAGTCAGTAGGAAGAAGTGCAGTGTGAATTCATCGCTCCTGGCAGCAAGTTGTAAGGCTAGCAGTTAGAATAAGGAGAAGTCACAGTTGGGATAGAGTGGGCCCAGTGCTAGAGCAAGGAGTGCACAGTTATAGTGCTCACCCTGTTTTGCCGGTGGGCCTAAATGGTCCATTTTTATATATGCTGTGAGAACAGGAGGAGTATGAGCACAGTTGTGCTCTGCCCAAGTTGTAATGTTTAGGTAGCATCTCAGTTAGTTGGGGCATCTCAGGCTGAGAGGGTTTGTCTAGTGTAGAGACAGGTGGCAGTCATTTTGAGAAAACCCCAGAGGGAGGCTTTAAAGCTCTGGTGCGAGGGAGAGGAGCGAGTGCTAGTTGGAAGAGAGTTCCAAACTCGGCGCATACGCAGTGAAGGCTCGGTCATCCATTTGTGTGCGGGTTTTAGCTACCAGGAGGGCATGGGAGCTGCTGGATCACAGGTTGTAGGAGGGTGTAGCAAGAACAAGGGTCTCAGCAAGGTTTTGAGGGGTGGCAGTTCTGACAATATTATCAATGAAGTTGCCCACGACATAAGAGCAGTGAGTTTCCGGTGGGAGCCACTCAAGCCAGGTGAAAAGCTCACAGCGGTGAGTGAGGTGGGGGGCTGAGAGTGCAAAACAGCATATGTTGTTGTACACTGAGTCCCACTTTACTAGACTAGTTTTTGCAACTTGGGCAAAGGTGATTAGTCTGTAGCAAAGCGTGGGTAGGAGGACTCCCCTGGCTAGAGCAAGATGGGCAGCTGGAGTTAGAAAGCTTTTTGCTCTGTAAGCCTGACCCAGCTTGCAGTTTGAGGCCTTGCATGTATTTCGTATGTGCAGGTTCATATCCAGCTGTGGGTCAAGGGTCACCCCCAGGTACTTGACCGAGCCTGCGACAGTCAGTGGTGACCCATCAGCCCCAGAGATCTGTAGTGAATCCGGGGCAGCTTTTAACTTGGCTGCTGAGTCAAATAGCATGTCCTGCATCTTGTGTAGGTTAATAACAAGTTTATGGTCCTACAACCAAGTTTGGATGTGGCTGAAGTCCAAGTTTAGTTTGGTGTTAATGGTGGTGATGTCCTGGGATTTGGCCATGATGACTAGGTCATCTGCGTACAGCACTGAGGACCCTAGAGCTGGAGCCAAGGGTAGCTCATTTATGAAGAGAGAGAACAGGAGAGGCCCCAGGACACAGCCCTGGGGGACTCCACAGTTAACCTGGGCAGGCTCAGACAGGACCTTGTTGAATTTGATGTACTGATGCCTGCCCAAGAGGTAATTACTGATCCATGCAAGAGCTGGGGAGGAGAAGCCAAGTGACAGGAGAGAGGAGCACAGTAATGTGTGGTCAACCTGATCAAAGGCTTTTGAGAGATCAACAAAGATGGCCCCAGTTAGTTCACCTCGGTCAGCAGCAGACCTGATCTCCGGGATCACTACCATCCATTGATCACTACCCTCTGCTGCCTCCCCTTTAGCCAGCTACCTACCCAGTTTACTATGACCTTAGATTTGTCCAGGTCCTCCATCTTCTTCAGCAAGTGCCTGTGAAACAGCGAGTTGAAAACTTTGTTGAAGTCAAAGTGGTGCAAATCCACAGCATGGCCCCTATCTAATTCCCTGACAACCCTGTCAAAGAAAACTATCAGGTTAGTCTGACAAGACCACCCTGCCAAGAATCCATGTTGCTTACTATCCTGGAGACCATTGCTCTCCAAGTAGTCCATGAGATCCTCTTTGACTAGTGACTCCATCAGTTTTCCTACAATAGAGGCAAGACTGACAGGCCAGTAGTTCTGTGCTTGTTCCTTGTTTCCCTCTAATGAAGCAGAACTATGTTGGCTACCCTCTTATCCTTTAGAACTACCCCATCCTTTGAGAGCTGTTGAATAGACCTACCAAGGGATCAGCCAGTTCTGCTGGTAATTTCCTGAGTATCCTTGGATGTAACACATCTGGTCCTGGGGCCTTATCAGTCTTTAGCGCTGTCAGCACTTTCAGGATCCTTTCACTAGTAAATGCTGGCTGCCTCATCTCCAGGACCCCTCCAAAATGTCCGCTTTGATGGTATCTCTAGCGATGGCCCCCTGTCCTCCCTTGAGAAAACTGAACAAAAGTAATTGTTAAGGGTGGCGGTCTCTCCTGCAGACCATATCCCTGGAGAAGTGCACCCCACAGCTAGCACAACTAACTCCTTTTCTCTAAACCCCATGCCCATAAGACCTATACTAAGCAGATGTCTAATTTAAAGAGCACCTTTCCTGCTCTTTATAACATTATCCCCAAGAAGTATGAAGGAGCCTTACCTGCCCCCAAGTCATATGTTGCCAAAAGGAAAGTTTTTATTTTCCCCTATTGTGGAAGGGATGGGATCATATTTTTGCTTTGTGGAGATGAGCTGTTGATCCCTTTCTACTTTCTGATACTGTGATCTGCCCACTTTTCTGATGTCATTACACAGAAAGCACAATTGCGCACTCCATAGACATGAATGGGGATATTTTTATAATCTGTTTTTCATATTGTAGGTGGCCATCACAAACAAATCAAGGGCATTGCTCAACTAACAAGATGTTGAACAGTGTCCTTGATTTGTTCGCAATGACCATCTTCAATGTGAAAAACAGATTTTAAAAAGCAGCTCCAGTCATGTCTCTGGAGCACCACCACACTCTGTGTATAATGACATCAAAAAACTGGATGGATTGCAGTATCAGGAAGTGGAAAAGGATTGGCAGCTCAGCTCCATGCAGCCAAAATAAGATCCCTTCCCTTCCAAAATTGGGGAAAATAGAAACTCTGTTTTTTGCACCATATGACTTGGGGTCAGGTAAGGGTTCTTACTTTTATTTGATGTGAGCACCAGGAAAGATGCCCTTTAAGTCACTGAGTTAACCCAAATGGGGTCTAGCTGTAAGGCTCAGCTATAGCATATAAAAACAGAGATAAAACAAAACTACCTTGTAGTGCTCACCAAGATAGGGTGTAGCTGCAGGTTTTGTTATAGCACAAAATAAGAGGAGTTAAAACTACCTTGTAGTACTCACCTAGACAGGGTGTGGCTGTAGACTTAACCATATCACAGAAAACTGGAGTTAAACTACTGTATCATGTAGTGCTTACCCAGGTAGCGTGTAGCTGTGTGATTCAACCAATCCTGCAAATGAAATGTTCACTAGCTGTAGCTCAAACACTGTTCTGCAAGTAAACTTGTCAATGTCATGTAATTATGTCATAAATGTAAACACTGAGGATATTGCAGGTAAGGAGGGAAAATAGGCTTGTATGCAGATGACATAATACTGTATTTACTGTATCCACCCGGCGACCAACAACAATGAAATTAATCTCCCCTCTTACTCTCTATTTCGAGCAGATAGGCTGTCTAGAGGTGATGGGGTGGCTATTTATGTCAGAGACAAATTTTCAGTCTCCATCACCGAGTCAACCTCAGTCCCTAATGAGTTTGAAAGTCTTACACTGCAGGTTGAGATCTCACCAGGTTTATCACTTTGTGTATCAGGCTGTTATAGGCCCCCATCCACCGGGCTGCAACTTCTAGATCATTTAAGTCTCATCTTGGGGCATAGGTCATCCGAGGTTATACTACTAGGGGACCTTAATCTAAACTGGTTGTCCAGTGCATCCTCTCCCCTGAAAATGCTCTGTGACTCCCTTGGGCTGACACAACTCATCAGAGAACCTACACGCCCTAATAAATCAAACACCTCTAACAGTACCTTGCTGGACGTTATTCTTGTCAGCAAACCTCACTTATTCACCCATGCTGATGTCTTTTTCTCAAAAATCAGTGATCACTGTTACATCACCTGTGTGAGGTCCAAACATACTCCCCCAGGTGCATCAAAATTCTCCTTCAAAAGGTGCCTCTGGTATCTTGATCCCTGCGCTTATGTCACAGAGCTATCTCACTCTGTGTACTGATCTGACTTTTACTTAGCAAGTTCAGTGTCCATCACCTATGACATCTTCCAAGGCATTGCATTAGGTGCTATTGACAGGCACGCACCCCTTGTGAAAACCCATGTTAGGAATAAGCCCTGCCGGTGGTTCACCACTGAGCTTCAAGAGGACAAGAAACCGCTGTACCAAAATGATTAGAAAAGTTAAGGCTAAGTTTTACCAGACTCAATTCAATCTATCAGCTAAATGCCCTTCAAAATTCTGGAAATTAATTAAAGACATTGAAGGCCATCCTTTCGGTGCCTCATTGCCATCTAAAATTTCATCTGGTGACAATTTACTCACCGACAAACTGTCAATTCTTGATGCCTTCAACAATCACTTTGCCACTACAGGGCTCGCCTTTGACACTTCCCCAGCCAACATGCTCAGATCGCAGCTGGGATTCAATGACCAAGGTATCCCCTTCCCAAATGCATCTTTCGCATTCAAACCCACAACCTTGAAGGAAATTGAGAGCCTCCTGCTCCAGTTGGATGTTAGAAAAAGTGCTGGAGCTGACCTCATCGAGCCTTATCTCCTAAGGTTAGGATATCATGCCCTTGCAGTGCCTATCACACATTTGTTCAATGTATTCCTCTCACAGGGTGACCTTCCCACCACCTGGAAAACAGTGCATGTTATCCCCCTGTTTAAATTGGGGATCCCAGTGACCTGAATAATTATAGGCCAATCTCCATCCTACTAACTTTGCCTAAGTTACTGGAAAAAATTGTGAACACCCAGCTCAGAAACTACTTGGAATCAGCAAACCTGCTCAGTCCTCTAAAGTCAGGCTTTAGGGCAAAACATAGCACAATCTCGGCCCCGGCTAAGGTCACAAATGACTGGCAGTGTGAGTTGGATAGCAAGAACTTTGTCTGTGCAGTGTTCCTGGACCTAAGCAAGGCCTTTGATACTGTTGATCATGACCTGCTCCTCTCGGCTGTCTGGCATATTGGGCTGGATTCATTATCCACCACCTGGTTCGAGAACTACATCACAGGCCGTCATCAGCAGGTAAAAGCTGAAGGTGAAGTTTCATCCCTAAAACCTCTCCTGAGGGGTGTACCACAAGGTTCTATCCTGGGACCATTGCTAATCATTGTCTACATCAACAGGATAGATGCCTCCATAAAGAAAGCCCAAATACGTCTCTTCACGGATGTCAATGTGCTTTATGCTAGTGGTCCCTATCCAGACATGGCATGTACAGTTCTCCAGAACAATTTCAACTTACTTCAGCACCAGGTCCTAAACCAAAAATTACTCTTGAATGCCAAGAAAACTAAAGCTATGTTCTTCTCATCCTTTACCAACCTTCTGAATCCAGCCATGGCGGGGACTCTCCCCTCAATATCTGCAGCCCTGGGTGAACAATTGGAGTATGTAAATCAATTCAAATACTTGGGTGTATGGCTTGACAACAGACTCTCCTTCATAGTACATATAGAAGAACTGACAAAGAAGCTTTGTCAAAGGCTTTGCCTTCTCTTTAGGATAAAAAACCTTCTCCCCTCTGATGCAAAGACGAGACTAGTCCAAACTACCTTCCTACCCCTGCTAGATTATGCAGATTTCCTCTATAGCCAAGGCCCATTCAGCACACTCTCTAAGCTCGATATGCTCTATCATAGAGCCCTAAGGTTTATATCAGATCTTCCACATTCCACCCACCATTGTTTGTTGTATTCTGCTGTAGGTTGGACCTCTCTTACCCTAAGACATCACAGAAATGCTGCTATCTGGACATATAAAGCTATTGTTAACAGATTGCCTGACTACATCCCTGCCTGCTTACCACTTTGCACTTTAAGCAGACATGCTTTGAGAAGTGCCTCCTATATTACCTTAAAGGTAACAAAGGCTAGATCCCGATTCGGCTGTTTTCCATTAGTCACGTTCTTCCCATACTATGGAATAACCTGCAAAAAACCCTGAAATTAAAGTATATAGTCAGCACCACAGCCTTTAAAATACTCTACTTACAGCATAATACAGAATCCTGTGCTTGCTACTCTTAATCAATTGCCTCCCCCTTTTAGGGTGTCCCCACATCACTCTTGTATTGGCTCATCCCTGGATCCTGATCACAGTTTCTGCATGGTCACCTCCCTCCTCCCTCCCCTCTCTCCTCCTCCACTTCTCTCTACCTCTTCACCCCTTTCTGTCGACCCTGAAATCAGCTGCTGCCTGGTCTTCTCCCTTCTCCTCCATCTACTCTCCTCTACCCCCATATCTTTCTACTCTCTCCCTGTTTCTTATACTATACCCACTCTCCTCTTCTCCCTTCTCCCCATCTAGTTCCCCTCATCTAGTTCTTCACCTCTGCACCCTTGGTTCACATTCCTCCCCTTAGGTCTCCAACCTATGCACACTCTATCTCTTCCCCACTCCTCTGCACCTATTCTATTCCCCTACATGTGCCTAAGGGCCCAGCTGACTTGTCACAGTGCTCCAGGGCACAATCTACTTGTCTCGGTATTCAAGGGTCTCTGTCGAGTCGCCATGGCTCTTGTCACCCCATCTTTTCACATTTGCTGACCCTTGAGAATCACTGTTGCTAGATCAGTTTACTATCTGCAAAATTTTGTGTTACTTATCCTGTATGTCTGCAAAATATTGTGTTACTTATCCTGTATCTTGTCACAGTTGCTGACCTTACTGAATCACTGTTACTAGCTCAGTTCACTATCTGCAAAATATTGTGCTACTTATCTTGTATCACTGTAAAATATTGTTTTACTTTTCCTGTATCTCCTTACAATTTATTGTCCATGCTTGTGTTGATCAAGCTTGTGCATTGCTATTCTTGTGTATTACCCTGTTATCTGTATTTTTGCCCTCCCATGTCCACCTTGAAAAGGAGCTTTGCTCAATGGTGTTCACCTGGTTAAATAAAGATTTTGATTGATTGATTGATTTAACTAAAACTGAATATTCTATTCCACAATTAATTAGATACACAACAAAATTTGGTAGCTTTTCATGGTATACAATTAATTGGTCAAAAACTTAAATTTTAAAGTTAAATTCTAATTTGCAGATTCAACAACCAATGAATATTCAAATGCAAATCTCATCAACTTTTATTAAATATTTAGGCATGAATATTGCAGCAGATATCTCAGATATGTATAAAGTCAATTTTGAGGACTGTATTATAAAAACGGAACAAGACTTATTAAAATGGAACTTAATATATCTTACATTAATAGGAAAAATCAATTTAGTAAAAATGTAAATATTACCGAAGCTGCTTTTTCTCTTCCAAGCCTTAGCTGTACAAATACCACAAAGTTTTTTAAGCGACTTAAAACTGCAGTAACAAAATTTCTGTGGATGCATTCAAACTCCAGAATAGCTTGGAGAACTTTAACATTATTAAAAGAAAATGGGTACCAAGCCTTACCAGATTTTTGTAAGTATTATTTAGTGGTACAAGTTGTGCAGGGATAGCACTGGATTCAAAAAGACAGGCCCGACCCTACTTCAATGGCAATTGAAACCACAGTACAACAATATTCTCCTTTGGCTAATTTATTATATTCTTTTATACCAGAGAAGAAATTGTCTAATCTCCTTGTAACCACTCGGACTACATATATAAGCTGGTTGATGCTTCAAAAAATGCTTGGTGAGAAAGGGGTCATTTTAGAATATACACCTATTTATAAAAAAACTGCAATTCCCCCCATCTAACTCAAACAATTTTAAAGAATGGCAACAACAGGGGATACACCAAGTTGGAGATATTTGGGAAAATAATAAGACGAAAACATTTGCTCAGATAGTGAACCAGTTTGGGGTATCCAAAAATCAAATTCTGCAATATAACCTATTGAAAAGTTACTTAAATAAGAATAGGGAAATAATTAAAATTAAAGGGAAACCAATTCTGTTAGAAACTCTGTCAAAAAATATTGATGGGAAAAAATTAATATCAGCAGTATACCAAACCTTACAAAACAAATTGGGAGGAGATAATAATATTAAAATCAAATGGGAGAGGGATTTAGGTTTGAGTCTTACAGAAAAACTATTGGGTGATGTTGTTGATGCATATGTTAGTAATGTGTTGTCAATAAAAATGCAGCAGATTCAAATTAACACTACACACTGAATATACTATACACCGAAACAGTGGAATCAATTTAATCCCACCATATCTGATAAGTGTCCAAGATGTGCAAAGACCACTGGAACCCTAATTCACCCTGTAAGTTCATGTCCATATTTGTCTAATTTTTGGTCTAAATTAGAGCACGTATGCAATTTGACCTATAATAAAAGTATAAAATTATCTCCACTAGTTAGACTTTTGGAAATATATCCTAATACAAAGAAATTCTAGATGGACCACAAAAATTCTTAACACTATCTACAGTGGTGGGAAAAAAATGTATCCTGATGAAGTAGAAAGATTCAGATTCTCCATTTTTTTAAGACTTGGTTAAATCTGATGATTGATATTTGAAAACTGAAATAGATTTGGTATAGAAAAAATAGAAAATTTGCAGAGTTTTCAAAAATATGGGCACATTTCCTGGTGGCAATAAGGTTGATTACTGTCTAATTCGACAGGGGTATAGTGATGGTAAGGTTAGTTCCTGGATCCCCCCTTGGTAAATATGATGAGTGGAATGATGAGATTCAGCCAGAGGAAATTCCTGTGATGGAAAAGGAGCTCCAATTCTATTTCTGAACTGAGGGGAAAGAATAATAATAATAATAAAAAATAAATAAATAAATGTAAACATTGACTAAAAGGGATATTTCCAATAGTTCTTCTTGGGTGGGCACTACTGGCAAGAAGTAGGGAGTTCCTTGCTGTTGGTCCACAAAAAAACACATGTTTTAGTATTACCATTTGTTGTGCTCACTAAGAACAACAGATGTGCCAGGAAAGGTATTACAGCAAGAGAGGTTCAGAGTAGGCAGGGGGAGGCCAAGGCACTGTTGTTCACCCTTCAGCCAGGCAATGGCATGACAATCCCCACAGGAGTGATCTACAGGCCTCCAGCACAGGGGGAGGAGGTAGATAGGGCAATAGTGGAGGAAATGCACAGGATGGCAGTAAAGGGAGAGGTACTACTCCTGCTGGGGGATTTTAACCTGCCATACATGGACTGGACCATCCTGGCCATCAGCCAGGATCTGAGACATCATAGAAGCCTTGCACTGGGCAGGACTCAGGCAGTTGGTGCAGGAGCACATTAGGGACAAGGCAGTTCTGGACCTTGTACTGACCAATGGGTACCAGATTGCAGATGTCCAGGTAGATGGTCAACTAGGGTCCAGTGACCACCATATGGTGTGGTTTAAGATAGATACAGCATCATAGATGAGCCACACAGAGGCAAGGGTCCTGGATTTCAGAAAGGTGGAATTTGCAAGGATGGTAAGGGGGATTAAAGAAGCTCTGGTGAGCAAGGAGGCAGGAGGGGGGTCAAGGAGCAGTGGGCACACCTAAAAGGAGCCATGGTGGGGGTGAAAAATTAGTGCATTAGGCAGAGAAAGGAGGGAAAAAGAAGGAGCAAACTGCTATGGTTCTCAAGGGAGGTGGCAGGGAAAGTTAAGGACAAAAAGGTGGCTTTCAGAAAATACAAGGAGTCACAGAGGGATGAGGATGGGATGGTATACTTAGAGAGGTAGAGGGAAGCAGGAAAGGCAGTAAGCAGAGCAAATGTGAAAACAGAGGAAAGATTAGCATGGATGATAAAGAAAGGGGACAAGACTTTCTATAGGTACATTAGCAAAAGAAGGAAGACCGGGGAGGAATTGTGAGACTCACAGGAGAGGAAGGGGTGTGTGTGGAGGGGGACCTAGATAAAGCATCTATACTGAATGAATACTTCTGCTCAGCATTCACCGAGGAGGGGAAGGGACAGGGACCATAACTGGACAATAGAAACATTGGAAGGAGGGTGGTAAACACCAATCCATTTACAGAAGAAAGAGTCCTGGGGAACTCTCAAAACAAACAGCAGACAAAGCGATGGGATCAGATTGTATACACCCCAGGATACTAAAGGAACTTCAGAAGGAGCTTGCGGCAGCACTGACAGCCTTATTTAGTGAGCCACTCAACACAGGGGTGGTACCAGAGGACAGGAAGCAGGAACATGTAGTCCCTATTTAAAGAGGTGGAAGCAGGGAGGAAGCAGGTAACTACAGATTGGTCAGTCTCACCTCAGTAGTGGGCAAGGTTATGGAAGCACTGCTTAAGGAAAGGATTGTGGAAAACTTGGAATCCAGTGGAGCACAGGATCCAAAGCAGCATGGATTCACAGCAGGAAAGTCATGTCAAACAAACCCGATAGACTTTCTTGACTGGGTGATGAAGGAGGTAGATTGGAGGGAGCAGTGGATATCACTTACCTCAGTTTCAGTAAGGCCTTCTACACCATTCTACACAGGAAGCTAGTAAACAATTTGGGTAGCTTGGGTATGGGCCACAAAGTGGAGAACTGGGTTGGAAATTGGTTGAGGGACAGAAAGCAAAGGGTGGTGGCAAAATGGGATTAAATCTGAAGAAAGGGGAGGGGGGGGTCCAATACGGTGCCTCAAGAATCAGTCCTCGGGCCAGTTCTTTTCAATGTCTTCATTAGTGACATTTTGGAAGGGCAGGAGGAAAAGGTTTGCCTATTTGCAGATGACACCAAGATCTGCAACAGGGCAGACACACCAGAGGGGGTCAAAAAAATGAGGAAGAACCTAGGTAACCTGGAAAAATGGTCCGAAGTGTGACAACTGCAATTCAATGCAAAGAGATGCAAAATCATGTACCTGGGGCACAGAAACCCTTCAGAGACTTACAGGATGGGGGAGGAGTTGCTAACAGTCACCAGGGAAGAAAGGGATTTAGGGATAATCATGTCAGATGATCTAAAGGTGGCCAAACCATGTATAAAGTTGGTGGGGAGGACCAGTGGGACATTAGGGTGCATAGCAAGGGGTACAGGGTTGGAATGAGTTGCCACTACAAATGTGTAACCTTAAAATGTCTGTAAATACATTTAAAACTGCAATGAAACAAGAACTGTGCTACAGATGTATATGTAATAGATGAACTGTACCTTTAGATGGATACATGAACTATAGTATAGCTAACAATTGGTCAGAGCATATTGTCTTAGTTTTAAACCTGTGTCCAAAATGTGCTGTAATGTTTTTACGTGTAAACTTGTAACTTAGTGACTAACATCAAACAGGAACACCTTGTAAACAGGGTATATATAGCCCTAATAGTGTATGTTTTTGTTTTTATTTAATTTTTTTTGTCCAGCTCCCCCAAACCTCCATTCAGAGGTCAGCCCTGCCCTGCCTGCCATCCTCCCATGCCCAGGCTTACCACCCTGGGAAGGGCCACCAGGCAGGCTCCTCCTCCCAATGGACACTGTTGGCAAGCCTCGATTTAGCCCCTTGGTTAGGACCATGGTAGCGGGACCTCTCCGATGGACATTGAAGGCAGTGGAGACAGCAGCAGAGCAGGTCATCATGTCCCAGGAGCCTGTTTTTTTTCATGAATGCTGGATCCCTGGGGGTTGGGAAGTGCAATGACATCCAGCGTCCACCCCACCCCAAAGTAATGGCGCTGACTGCAGAGATACCCTCAGCCTCTGCCAGGGGTCCACAAAATGCTGGGCACTCTTCCACCCTCCCCCCAGAGAAGGAGAGCAGTCCCAGGATGCTCAATCCTTCTCCCCCTGATTAAACCCTCCAAATCCCGAGTCCATCACTGAACCAGGGATGTCAGCACCACAAGCGGATGCCTTGCTGCTGTGCCCGGTGGGCCAGCCATGGTGTATGTTTTAAAGCTTGTATAAATTAAAGTTTTATTTAATTTTTACTATTACTACTACTATGTATTACTAGCAGAAGAAGGGAGGTGGTGATGGCACTGCACAACATGCTGGTGAGGCTTCATCTGGAGTAGAGTACAGTTCTGGAAGCTGCATCTTCTCAAAGATGTGGACAGGGTGGAGGCAGTACAGAGAAGGGCAGCTAAGATGGTAAGGAGCTTGCAACAGAAGACATATCAGGAGAGACTGAAAGACCTCAATATGTATATACTGGAGGAGAGGCAGGAGCCAGGAGATATGATTGAAACCTTCAAATATCTCAAGTGCTTGAACAAAGTCCAGGTGGGTGACATCTTTCAGTATAGGAGATGTACAAGGGTGAGGGAGCATGATATGAGATTAGAGGGGGCAGGATAAAGGGGAGTTGAGAATGTTTTTCTTCACAGAAAGGGTGGTGGATGCATGGAATAATCTACCCCAGGAGGAGGTGGGAGCTAGCACAGTGGGTGGAGTCAAACATGCATGGGACAGGCACAAGGGAACCCTAGATGTGGGAAAGGGAGGTGAAAGCCAATGACCAAGCAGGGTCAGTGGTCGCTGATGCAGGCGGGGATAACAGGCAGACTAGGTGGGCCTAGTGGTCCTTATCTGCCATCAATTACTATGTAACTATGTACTATGTTACTACATTACTATAGATCTAGGAAATGTCCCTTTTTGGGGTCAATATTAAAAATAAACTTGAGTCCCCAGGTATTGTCATTAAGCCAGTTAGCAAACTCAAGTGTGTATGCATTTGTTTCATCCCAGAAGGCTATTACATCATCCAGGTATCTGTATCATGTAAAGATGTTTTTTTTTTCTAAATTCTTCTTCTTATTTAGTATGAATTCCTTTTCTATCCATGCCAGGACTAATTTTGCATAGACTGGCGCAAGCACTGCCTCCATTGCAGAACCACTGCACTGATAATAGAATTTTCTATCAAAGATAAAATAATTATGTTTTAATACAAATTATAGGCCTAATAACAGAAACTCAGGATCAATATCATTTTTGAGATCAAACTTTAGTAACATTTTTTCTATTGCATGTTAACTTAAATTGTGATTAATAGATGTATATACATTCTCCACATCTATTGTGAGCCGTAAGAAACTGCTTTGACATTGTATACTGTTTAACTTCCCCAGGATGTCCATAGTGTCTCTGACATAGGTTGGCGACTTGTTAGCTACATCTGTTAGAAATCAAATCCAAAAATATGGATAACCTTTCTGTCACACAACCTACACCAGAGGCAATAGGATGGCCCTAGGGGGTTCTCAATATTCTTATGCAGTCTAGGTAGTATATAGAACATTTGGACCACAGGAAATGGGTAGTCAGATATTTTTTACTATCCAGGCTGTTCCAGTTATTTTTGTATGCTGTATCAATATGGTCATTCAATTGTTTATTGAATGCAACAGTGGAATCTGAATCTGATCTTGTATAAAAAGCTCTATTACTCAGTTGTGTTACTACTTCCATCAAATACATTTATCTTTAAAGCAAAAAAGTGTTTCTCCCCTTGTTGGATTTTTTTACAGTGACATCTGAACAAGCTCTTATTTCATCAGTAGTCTTTCTTTCCTCTGATGTAACATTTGGATAATGAAGTGGCAACCTCTTTTTAAATAGTTCTTTTAAAATATGATTATCATTAATAATTAAGTGAATTGATCAAAAGTATTGGAGTTTTAGGATCACAGGGAACTCTTAATATTAAAGCAGCAGCACAACGAAAAAAGTTTTTCTAAAAAGCTAATTTTCTGCTATGGTTATAAAAAATATTGGCAGAACTGTGTTTGGGTTTTCGGGATGCTTCCTATGCAGTGTATGGCACATTTGCAATTTTGTCTGGATTCATACCCTCCTCAGGTCCTCAATATTATTTTAATGCAAAAATGAGGCAGCCATCTTTTTTTTCTTGAGAAATAATTATTTTAAACTTTCATAAAATTCTTAAATGATAACAGAAATTGAAAATTTCACCACCAAAATAAACTGTAAGACATGTAGCATCGATTAGGAAGAAAAAAAGGTGGGGTCAAATTTTAACCCATTTTCGTTGCACTGCTGCTTCAAATTCAAATCTTAAGATGGGTCTTTCTCACAATTTTTACTTTTAACACATCGCTGTAGTTTTAAAAAGTATTTCTGGCATCTGTCTCACTTTTGTCTAAGGGGAGTCTTTTTAAGCACAGTGCTCCTTCTTTTTTTATGCCAATCCCTGTACATCCTAAATGTTGGCAGATAAAAAAAGAGGGTGATGGATAATAGAGGGTGGCGGTAAAAGGGGGAGATAACATTTCTGGAAAATGGCACAGGAGCTCACACTGGCAGAAAGCGAGGGTGGCGGATAAAAGGGGAGTTGATAAAGGAGGGAGCACTGTAATAAATAATCAATTCAATCCCAAGATACAGCTGTTATTGAAATGCTTTGCTGAAGTCCTGGAAGACACTATTAGGATGAGCTTTTTTTCCTGCTCCCCATCCCAGTTGGCCCTCCTTCCTGCCAGTCCTCTCAGTCCCATCACCCTGGCTTCCCCCAGAGCTTAACTCTCCCATAGTCACCCATAGATTGCCCTCCATGGCAGGATGGTGTGGAGTCCCTCGACGAGCCAGGATGTGATGCAGATTTCCAGGAGGAGCCTGAGTCACCATGTGCAGGGCCTGTGAAGGCCAGAAATCATCTTATGTGACCAGGGGGTTTCCCTGTTTACCCTCTGTGACAGCTGTGACATGCAATGACATGGCGTGTATGGCAATGCCTGCCATGTCTATCCAATCTTGCCAGATCAGGATGCCTCTCCCCTGATCTTCTGCCAGGGAAAAGTCAAGCACCAGGCTCTTCTCCACCCTATACCCCAGAGGAGGAGAGCAGTCCAGTGGACACTTGAGCCTTGTCCCCTTGGTTGGCCCTGTGACTAATCAGGCTTGCTTCCAAACCTGAGTTGTTGGCATTGCAAGTGGTAGTACTACTGCTGCACTGACGGGCTGGCTAGAATGAGCTGTTTGATAAATGAATGTGCAGGACATATGATAATTTACTGTAATGTATGCTAATTCATGTTTTTTGGGGGAGCTAGAAAAGGCCAGTCCTTACCAACACGTCACCCCTCAGGAAGTGATTCTCATAGCATGAAGCACTGGGTGATTTTTCCACTGCCTCTGCACTTTTGATCATGAGCAACAATAACTTTGTTTATGGCACATTAAATGATGATGACATCCTGAACTACAGCAATGAATGCAGCTCATACTATGGCTATGTTTTGAACTTTGATCATCAAGGTCTATAACAAATGTCTACAAGCTATTTAAAGTCAAAGCTGTAAGTGCACAAGCTTCATTTATAAACTGCCGTAACTTTGCATCACTTTGAAACAGTTTTAGTGTATTTCAATCCTCTTTACATCAGATTGAGAACACCTTTCATTTAATGTAAAATTTAAGGAAAATGATGGTAAATGCTATAGTTCCTGTTTGTGTGCTCTAATTTTCTAGATTAAGTTGACAATGAGATTTTAATCGAGAGCACCCCTTTGTTTTGAATGCTGTTTAGTGAGTCTTCCATTTAGAAGGTGAGCTGTTTGATCACTGGCTCTGTCAGCCCTTCCCTGGAGGAGGAGAGTAGTCAGTCAGGTGCTTGATCTTCCCACACCCAGATGGCCCTCTGAGGCCCCAAGTTCACTTCCAAACCCAGATAATTTGTGGCAAAAATGGTAATGCCATTTCTTCGCCAGCATCATTTGAAAGGAGCACCTATCATCAATATATGTATATTGATTGGTCTTCATAATCCAAAAGTAATTATAGGTGCAGTATATTCCCAACCTAAGGTCAAACCTGCAGTTTTTGAACCCTTTTCCCATCATTTGGCTGAACTTGTTAAAAATTAGGATTTAATCCTTATGGGCGACTTTAATGCAGCCTGCAATGGGTTAAGGGGTCAGAAGCTGGAGGAGGCATATCTGAATTTGCACTTAAAACAGATAATTGATACCACCACATGAAAAAGTAGATTGACAGGTCCTGAAAATATATTGGATTTAATATTTGTAACCAGTGGTGTAACCATGCATACTTATTGTACGCTGGTGCGTACAGAAAAAATCCAGCAAAAATCCTTTTTTTTATTTTATTTTTTCCATGTTGGTCCCGATTCCCAAACCCTGGTAAGTACAGCCAGGTTGGTGCTGTGCTGCCCACCGGTGCCGCGAGCCACTGAGCCAGGTCCTGTCCCAACTCCCCCTCCTTCTGCCGGGCTGTCCTAGACTGTGTGCTGCTGCAGAAGTCCTGTCCCTGGGGTGGACGTTTTCTGTAGTGTTGTGGATTTGGGTCAGACTTCTACAGCTGTAACATGCTGATGTCCTGATGATGCCTTTCTGAGCCTGTGGAGCCAATCGGGTGTGCTGCCAGTGCCACCAAGGCAAGGGTCAGGGCCCGGGGAAGTTCTGTAAACATTTTGCCACCTAGCCTAGCACTCTATTAGTCCACTCAACTCTGCAGCTGCAGTATTCTTTTTTGGACTGATGGGTCACCGTGTGTGGACCACGACCACTTACACCACCAGCAACGGCAAGTCGGCAACACAACGACTTAATCCAGTGGTCCCTCTGAGTCCTCTTGCAGAAACCCTACCCTCACATCAGCACCAGGCAGCTTGCATCATCCCCGTCATTTGCCCTAGTGCCTGCCCTAGAATGAAGAGGAAGTCCAGAGACGCTGCCTGCCTGCAGAATTTGAATCTGAGAGACAGACATGATTCTGAGTCTGCTTGTAGCTAGCTAGTCCCTGGCTTGCGGTAAGTGGGTATATTTTGTCTCTCAGTATACTGTGGGTACTGGGGCAGTGGAGGAGGCTCAGAGGAGAGAACACACAGAGCATTAATCTGGCCCTGCCATTATAACTGTTTTGGAGGTGGTGAGTGACTTGTGGTGGTGGTAGTAGATACCTGTGCTGGAAGGGGTAGGCTAGATGGCCCTGCTTCTTTTGGTGTTATGGGTTATGTCTTTGCTTTGCCTGGTGGCTCAGCCCGGGGGTGATGGCCTTGCTGTGTCTCACTTTGGGTTGGGGGGGTATGGTGTTGCTTCTTCTGGCTGTGGGGGTGGGTGGCCCTGCTCTTTGTGGCTCTGGGTCCTGGGTGGTTATAGATCATAAAGCAAGGAAGCATGTCTGTGACTGCTTTTCTCCTGCTGTTGCTGTTGTAGCTAAACAGTTTCCATTGGCAGGTAACTTGTTTTGCCCAGTTTGTTCAGTATTTTGAAAGAGAGTCATGTGCTGAACTAAAGAGTGGTGTGTAGAGCAATGGGCTAGCCAAAGGTGTGTGTGTGTTTGGGGGCTTGCTTGAACTGGCAGCTTAACATAGAAGTTGATGGCAGAAAAGGACAACTTGGCCCACCAGTTGTGGGGGGGGTACACACATGATGTATTTGAAGGTGTTGACGCTGTGACAATTAGTAGCTTCTTTGAGACTAGGACAGAGGATATTCCATGTAGTATGTACTGTGAAAGATTTTTATATAATGGCTGGGAATCTGGGGGCCACTAGGGCACAGTGGCCCCCAGACCACCAGCCTTTATATAAAAATGTTTCATAGTACATTACAATAATGCCAATGGTGTGGTTTTTCAATGGCATTGATCAGGCAGTTGCTCATCCCAGCTGTATTGCAGCTGCAGATTTTAAGGCCAGCAAGATTCTCCCACACCCCTGGCTCCAGGAGATGAAAAAATATTTTTTTCCCCTGGAGTTAAGGGTAGGGAAGATGTGACAAAAGTGTGTTTTATTTTCAATAAAAGCCCCAAAACTCACCACAGAACATCTAAAGCCCCAAAGCTTCTGGGTTATAGTGGCCCCCAGACCCCCAGCTTTTTTAAAACATTTTTCATGGCTATCTCCTCATGCCCAGACCTTGCGCCCCCCTCCCCACTTTTAGAATGGCCCCAGCGCTCCTGGAGCAGGCTTTAGGCAACATGCTGGATGGGGGGGAACTCTGTGGAGGGGCCTAAAGTGCAACTTACTGGGCATGGGGAAGGGGGTAACAGGATAAATTATGCTTCAGATGACCCCCAAAATGCACCAGAATGCACCAACAAACTAAAATTTCTCCAGGCCTATGGTTTGCATTTTTGGTGCATACACTTTTTTTAAGGCTAGTTACTCCACTGTTTGTAACCCCCAGCATGGAAGTAAGGATGAAGAAAGTCAATCCACCTAATTTAGGCAATCATAGTGTTGTTTCATGTGAAATTAATCTGGTAAGTAAAAAGGAAACAAAAATAATCCCCTCAAAGGTTTTAAAGAGATCTCTAGTAAACTACAGCCCAGAAGCCCTAATGGAGGAATTAGAAAGGCAAAATTTACAAAGAATAACATTAATTCCAGATATTGATCTGGCAGCAAATGAGTTTACAGAATTTTTTTTAAAAGCCTGTGACAAATGTGCTCCGTTGAAAGAACAAACAAGTAGATCCCATTGTTTGCCTTGGATAACAGGGACTATAAAAAAAATTATTAAAGGAAAAGATAGATTGTGGAAAAAAGCAAAGAAAACTTTGAATAAAACAATCTGGGAGTAATTTAAACATACTAGAATTAGAATAAAGAGTGAAACTAGAAAACTAAACAATGACTGGGATGTCAACATACCAGGATACACAATGTACAGGAGGGACAGGGAGGGTAAAACAGGAGGAGGAGTAGCTCTCTATGTAAGGGAAGGGATCAAAGCAACAAAACTAAAGGATAAACAGGGAGTAGAAGAGGCACAGTGGGTTACCCTGGAAACAGGTTATGGCACCACAATTAGTACAGGGGTGGTATACAGACCCCCATCTTGGGGGGAGGCAATGGACAAGGACATGATAGAAGGCATCCTTAGAATGGCAGAAAAAGGGAAGATATTGTTGATGGGGGACCTGAATATGCCAGACGTTAGCTGGAGCACCCTGGCTGTAGCCACGTCAAAAAAGCAGGTTTATTCTTGATGCCCTGCAGGGGACATACCTCAGACAGCTAGTGGTGGAACCCACTAGGGAGGGAGCAATCTTAGACCTGGCACTCTCATATGGGGATGGAGAAAGGATCTCAGATTTAGAAGTGGGTAGCCATCAGGGAACAAGTGACCACAAAACAGCGTGGTTCATGATAAACACAGCCATAGACTCGAGCCATACAAAAGCAAGAGTGTTGGACTTTAGGAAGGCTGACTTTGGGAAAATGGGAGAGTGCCTCAGAAAAGCGCTAGCAAACTGACAAGAAGGAGGGGTGGAGGAACAATGTGGAAAAATCAAAACAGCCATCACAGAGGCAAGAAGCTTTTGTATGAAGAAATCATCAAAGCAAAATGAAGGAAAAAAAAACACTATGGTTCTCAAAAGAGGTGGCAGGGAAGGTTAAAGGAGAAGCCCACCCAAAACTTGAAAAAATATATGTTGTACAGAGTATTTAATTTGTATGTGAAGTTCTAGTGTTTTCTTCCCTCTGACTGGTATTAGGAGTTTTTCCTAAATTAGCCTGCTAGCTTTAGGGTAGTTTTACAACCCCTGGAGATCTCCATATCAGAAAGCTTAACTGTATTCCTTTGTCCTACAATGCACCTTGTTTCATGTGATGATGATGTAGCAGAGACAATAAATCCAGCAGAAAGCATTGCTTTACAATCAGTTCACAACAGTAGAGATGGCTATACTTTCAAATCTGTAGAATTCAGCTTGGTGACCACCCTCATTGTAAAGGGCTTACTGTCCTGAAAAACTTTGCTGCTGGTAATTTTTGTGCAGCTTGTAAAGATATTTAACTCATTTGGTATGTGTGTGCTGAATGTTGGGTCTCTCTTACATCACTGTCACATGAGACAAGATGCACTGTGGGAACAAGAAATACAATTAAGCTGTCGGGGATGAAGATCCCCAGGGGTCATAAAACTAGCATAAAGCTAGCAGACAAATTTAGGAAAAACTCCTAATACCAGTCAGAGAGAAGAAAACACTAGAACTTCACATACAAATTAAAACACTCTGCACAACATATATTTTTTCAAGTTTTGGGTGTACTTCTCCTTTAAGGAGAAAAAGGTGGCATTCAGAAAGTATAAGGAAACACAGAAGGAGCAGAGCAGAGAACTGTACCAGTTAAAGCAGAAGAAAATAGGGAAGGTAGTCAGAATAGCAAAAGCCCAAACTGAGGAGAAGATAGCCAACTCAGTTAAGAAGGGGGATAAAACATTTTATAGGTACATTAGGGAGTGAAGAAAGATGAAGGAAGGGATAGTGAGGCTTACTAAAGGGAAGAGAGGGTGGGCAGAGGATGACAGTTAAAAAGCAGGGATACTGAATGAATACTTCTGCTCAGTATTCACAGAAGAAGAGGAGGGGGAGCTACCTCAATCAAACAATAGAAGCACTCTTGATAGGGAGGTCGATACCAGTCCATTCACAGAAGAAAGGGTCCTGAAAGAACTCTTAAAACTGAAGGTGGACAAAGCAATGGGGCCTGATGGGATTCACCCAAGAATTCTAAAAGAACTAAGGGTAGAATTAGTGACACCACTGACTATCCTGTTTAACAAATTATGGGAGGATGGTGTAGTACTGGAGGACTGGAGGAGGGCAGACATGATTCCCATTCACAAAAGTGGGAGCAAGACAGAGGCAGGAAACTGCAGACCTGTTAGTTTGACCTCAGTGGTAGGAAAAATGATGGAATCACTTCTAAAGGAAAGAATTGTTGAGTTCCTAGAGGCTAGTGAGACACAGGACCCAAGGCAGCATGGATTCACAACATGAAGGTCATGTCAGATGAATCTAATAGATTTCTTTGACTGGGTGACCAATGTGGTAGTCCAGGGAGGGGCAGTGGACATGGCCTACCTGGACTTTAGCAAGACATCTGACACAGTCCCACACAAAAGATTAATATACCAGTTAGCCAACCTTGGAGTGGGTCCCAAGGTGGTAGCCTGGGTTAAAAATTGGCTGCACAACAGGATACAGAGGGTAATAGTAAATGGAGTTTACTCTGAAGAAAGGGGGGTTACTAGTGGGATACCGCAGGGTTCAGTACTGGGACCGGTCCTCTTTAATGTCTTTATAAGTGACATTGCAGAGGGACTGGAAGGAAAAGTATGTCTCTTTGCAGATGACACAAAGATCCGCAACAGGGTTGATACAGGAGGTGGGGTGGAGAGGATGCAAAGAGACTTGGCAAGTTTGGAGGAATGGTCAAATATATGGCAGCTTAGATTTAATGCACAGAAGTGCAAAGTAATGCACCTGGGAAACAAAAATCCAGGGGAAGAGTACACAATGGGGGATGAGATAATAATGACAACAAAAATGGAAAGGAACCTGGGGGCAGTCTTATCAGAGGACCTTAAGGTGGGCAGGCAATGTGAGAAGGCAGTAAGGAGGACTGGCGGGATACTGAGATGCATAAAGAGAGGCATCACCAGTAGAAAACAGGAAGTTGTTATCCCTTTGTACAGACAGTTGGTGAGACCCCATCTGGAGTTCTGCATCCAGTTCTGGAGTCCCCATCTCCACAAGGACATAGACAGGATGGAAGCTGTCCAGAGGAGGGCAACTAAAATGGTGCAGGGTCTGCACCAGAAGACATACAAAGAGAAATTAAAGAAGCTTAATATGTATACACTTGAGGAGAGGAGGGAGAGGGGGGACATGATAGAAACTTTCAAGTACATCAAGGGAATCAACAAAGTCCAAGATGGTAGCATCTTTCCGAAAAAGAGATGTGCAAGAACAAGGGGACACAATTTCAAGATAGAGGGGGGACGGTTCAAAGGTGATGTGAGGAAGTATTTTTTCACACAGAGGGTTGTGGATACATGGAAGAGCCTTCCTGAGGAGGTAGTGGACTCAAAAACAGTGGGGGAATTCAAGAATGCATGGGACAGACATAAGGCAATTCTAGTGGGGGGTAGGAGGAAGTAGGCTGTTTGTTAACTAGGATCTGCAGCCTATGCATTAGGTAGGGAAATGGGCAGACTAGGTGGGCCAAGTGGTCCTTATCTGCTGTCAAATTATATGTTTCTAAAGGGGAAATACTATAGGCAAAAAATTCAAAACACTAGTAATCCAAAACATTATTGGAATCTAATTAAAAGACTGGTGAACCCAGTAAAGAATAGTGGAAATTTGGCAATGGCTGAAAATGGTATAAATATAACCCAAGTAAGAGCAGTGGAAGTCTTAAATAGTTATTTTGTTAATTTACCAGATCTGAACTTGAATAATAACCCTTATGATCAGGAAAACCCTAAAGATAGGGCAAAATATCAAGAGACTAATTTGCCTAGTTTTAGATTTAGAAAGATAACTACAGGAGAAGTAATGAAAGAAAGAAATAAATTAAAAAGTAAAAAAAGTGGGGGTTTAGATAGTACATAAAACATTTTTTTAAAGAATAGTATTAGGGTAGTGGGAAGGACTTTGGCCTCACTTTTAATTTGAGTTTAAGTCAGGATAAATTTCCAAGTATCTGGAAAAGAGCCAAGGTGAGTCCAATATTCAAGGGTGGGGATGCTTCACTTCCAACAAATTATGGGCCGATAGCTCTCTTATCAGTTATTGCCAAGTTAATGGAGTGTTTGGTTCATACTCAGTGACATATTTGGAAAAATATAAAAACTTACTCCGGGCCAGTATGGATTCAGAAAGGGGCAGTCCATGGAGACTTCGCTCACAGACTTCCTGGACTTAATAGATTCTCCTTTGGGGGATGGGAGGTCCATGGGTACGGCTCTGTGGACTTGTCAAAGGCCTTTAATTTGGTGGACCACACTTTGATGTTGGAATCACTTGAAAATATAGGGGTTACTGATCAGTCTTTGAAGTGGTTTACATCATATTTAAAGGATCACACTCAGCTGGTTTCTATTGCCGGTGTTAGCTCAGAATTGGCCCCTGTGAGACGTGGTGTTCCACAGGGCTCAGTTCTGGGCCTTTGATGTTTCTTGTTTACGTTCTTCCAAATTGTATAAAACATTCAAACATCATATTACTGTATATGCTGATGACACAGTGTTAATTAATGATGGGAAAAATAGGCAGAAAGTGAAAGGAAAGCTCCAGTCTGATTTTGAAGACATACAAATTTGGTTTAAGACAAAACATTTATTGATGAATACCAAAAAAAAAACACAAACAATGCTGTTTAAAACTTCTAAATTTAAAAATAAAAGCTTGGTTAATGTTATGCAGATTTTGACTATAGATGGACAGATATTGGTACAGGCAGATACATACAAATATCTGGGAGTTGAAATTGATTTTGGTCCTATTTTCAATCAACACATAGATAGTATAATAAAGAAAACTAAAATGAAACTGGGGGCCTTAAGAGAGTTACTTTTTGTATGATTAATGATCGTAAGTTGGTAACAAATCAGTTGATTATTCCTACCTTGGAGTATGGATCACATGTTTATTGTTTTTCTACAAAAAATCCCTACACAAATTGGATGCATTATATCATAAAATAGCTAGATTTGTATTACGATGTAGTTCTACAGCCCACCATTGCTCCCTGTATGATGCTCTGTCCTGGACCCCTTTGTATCATAAAAGAGAAATAGCATGGAATACTTCATTGTATAAGATTATGAAATTGGAACCCCCCGGAAGACTTGTAAAACAGTTAGAATGGGTGAACTATAAATATTGTCTGAGAAATATGGACAGTACATTGAAATGACCTAGGATTTAAAATAAATACAGTACGTTTAAATTTAAATATAGAGCTGCTTGTTCTTGGAATAGATTATCAAAGGACTTAAGAGAAATAAATTTAACAATAAAGGAATTTGGACAAAGAATTAAGCAGGATTTTGAATATGTATGTTTATGTTTGGAGTAAACATCTTGTTGTCTGCAGTTTCCGATAGTTTAATGAGGGGTTACTAGATTAGTATAAGATATAAGATTCTAGATCATATTGCCTTTAAATAACAAGTTGTTGTCTGGTGTGTTGTGTTACAGTTTGTCATGTTAATATGTTTGAGTGATGTTGCTAAAATGTTTTGTAGAATGATATAATATTTGTATTGTGTGTTATATGTGCAATATTTCAAATGTTTGGAACCTTTTGTAATTTGTACTTGAATATTAACAGGAGCACCATGAAAACAGGCCTTGTATAAGACCTACGGTGTAAACTTTTTGCATTGTCAAATTGTTTTTCTGCTTATATAAATAAAAATATTTTTACTACTACGTATGTGTCCACTACCGTTTTTGCTCCCTTTCTAAATCTTAGGCTAGAAGGGGCAATTTTTTTTCACACTTTTAGGTGATAATTTTCAGTGTGTCTTTCCCCCTTAAGAATTGTAAAATAAATAAAACAAAAGGGCAGACTGCTGATGGACAGACAGACTGGTCGCATAGGCCTTCTTCTGTTGACCAAACTACATGTTTTGTATTTCTGACACTAGGCAGTGCAGGTGGTTGCAATTTACCACCACCTTATGTCGTTGCTCTCATTTTTGAGTTCTCTCCCTGTCAGATTCCTGAGTTCTCTCTCTCTGTCTTGGACTCTTGCAGTGTGTTGTTTGGATTTGGTTCTGTTTCAATATGCTGCAGTGTTTCCCTTGTCCAGACCCCCCTTAAGCCTGCTTTTGGTTTTGCATGCTGTTTAACATTAGTGCATGTATTAATAATACACAAAAATGTGCACAGTGACAGGGACAATGATGAGTGTGACAGGCCTGGCTGGCCTGTGTGAAAAAAAGGCATTTGACGTGACAACAATATAATAATGCCTAGCTGTAGTGAAGTCACATGGTCAGGTGGGAGGCATACAAAAAGGCTGCTTGAACATAAGTTAATAAATACAAGACACAGTAAATAAAGAACAAGACACCAGTGTAAATAAGACCAGCTAGGTTTTCACACCTGCTTTTGGCATAAATAATAAAGAAGATCTCATTAGGTGTAGTAGAGGAGAGAGAGAGGACACTCAATCAGCAGTTGCAATTTGAAGAAAGTCAAAAAATATGGAACATTTTTTAATATTGGGCCTGATTTTCAAAACAGTTAGAACAACGTAAGGGACTTGTGTCAAAATATTTTGTTGCAAGGGGTGACTTGCACTGCAACTTCTGTCATTCGTGATTTTCTATCTCAGCCTGCATCAAATACTGATGCAGCTGCACCAAGGGTTATGTCAAATAAACATGTATGTATGGTTATACAGACCATTGCCATGACATCATAATGAACCGTAACACGGCAGACCTCACAACTGTCTGGTTATACAGATCATAACAATGCAGTCTATATAACTGTACAGTTGTGAAATCTGCTGTGTCACGGTTCAGTATGATGCCATGTTATGTAAAATTATCACTTATCCCTCCTTTGATGTGTTGGATTAGAGCTGTTTCTGTTTTTACAGTATGAGTAATAGCTATTGTACATTGTAGTACACTACTATTAATTCTTGGACATTTACAAAATTAATACAAAAGTAAATGCTCCCCGTCGGGTGCCATATCACTACCTTTCAGTCCTGGCTGTCCCCCTGACTCCCTCTATACCATTTTCCATGCCTCTTCTGCACTTTCCCCCTCCTGGCAAACAGTTTCACTCCCCCAATCATCCAGGCCCTCTAGTGTTGCACTGGGTGGGGATGGGGGGCAGATCCCAGCAGCAATTCCTGCAGCTGCACCAACTGTTTGGCACAGCTGTCGGCTAATTTATGTTTTTTTGGGGGCTGTAAAAGGTCACTCCTTACCAACACCTCACACCTGATGAAGTGATTCTAATAACATGAAGCACTGGATGAGTTTTCCACTGCCTCTGCACTTTTGATCATGAGCAACAATAGCTTTATTTATGGCACTTTAAATGATGATGACATCCTGAACTACAGCAATGAATGCAGCATCAGCTAACACTATGGCTATGTTTTGAATTTTGATCACTAAGGTGTCATCAAGAACAGAATGGTCCTTAACATGGTCAAAACCAAGGCCATGTTGTTTGGCCCTAGATCCCTCAGTCAGGACAGAAAACAACACCTAACTCTCACCTCCATGTCTGGCAACTACATGGAAGTAGTTTCCTTCCTAAAATACCTCGGCCTTACCCTGGAACAGGGTCTCACCCTTAAGAACCACGTGGACCAAGTCACCAAAACCATACAGGGGAAACTGGGCACCCTCTACCGACTAAAAGATCTGCTGGTACCAAAAGCCAGGGCCTCTATCGCCACCAGCATCCTGCTCCTGACACTCACATACGCCGCCCCAGTCATATATGGGCTGGCGCAAACTGAGAGGAATAGACTCCAAGTACTCTACAATAAGCTGGCTTGCTTTGCCTCCCTGGCAAACCCCAGGAACCACCACTGTGACACCCTATCCCTACTAAACTGGCCATCACTGGACGCCCACCTCCAGTATCCTCAGCTATGCCTAGCCTACAAGTTAATCAGTCTGACTCCTCCTCCTAGTCTCTCCAGACTCACTGCTCTGAAGTCCAATCCCCAGCTCCTCTGCACAATGGGAAAAACTCTCCTACATGTCCCCAGAGTAAGAACCAAGGCAGGCGCCAAGTCATTCACCCACACTGCTCCCATCCTATGGAACATACTCCCACCCAGGGTGCAGGAAGCACCCTCTAACAAAAGTTTCCGCACTAGGCTTAAGGCTCACATGGTGGCAGTCAGTACTTGCCACTGCATCGGCCCCTGAGACCACCCTCTGATAATAGCTTTTCCGGACTTATCCAGACTCTAGTGTTTTTCTTTAGGTACAATACTACTTACCAGCATCACGGATCACTCTATTTATCTATGTACCACTACTGTATGTCTGACTGTACACATGTAACTCATGCTCACTGTTTCACAACGTTGCTTATTCTGTTGCTATGTAACCCTGGGTTGCCCCTGAAAAAGGGACCTCCAGGGCCCAGTGGACTTACCTGGTCACCAAAATTTAATAATAATAATAATAATAAAGTCTATCACCAATGTCTACAAGCTATTTCAAGTCAAAGCTATAAGTGCACGAACTTCATTTATAAACTGCTGTAACTTTGCATCATTTTGAAACAGTTTTAGTGTATTTCAATCCTTTTTACATCAGACTGAGGACACCTTTGATTTAATATAAAATTTAAGGAAAATGACAGTAAATGCTATAGTTCCTGCCTGTGTGCTCTAATTTTCTAGGTTAAGTTGACAATAAGATTTTAACTGAGAGCACCCCTTGGTTTTGAATGCTGTTTAGTGAGTCTTCCATTTGGAAAGACAGCAGTTTGATCACTGGCTCTGCCAGCCCCCCCCCCCCCGAGGAGGAAAGTAGTCAGTCACGTGCTTGATCCTCCTGCCACCAGCTGGCCCTCTGAGGACCCAAGTTCACTTCCAAACCCAGGTCATTTGTGCCACAAGTGGTAAAGCCATTGCTGCACCAGCACTATTTGAAAGAAGCTCCCATGGTCAACATGTGTCCACTAACGTTTTTGCTCCTTTTCTAAATCTCAAGCTTGAGAGGGAAATTTTTTTCACACTTTCAGGTAATAATTTTCAATGTGTCTTTCCCCCTTGAGAATTGTAAAATAAATAGAAAAAGGGCAGACTGTTGATGGACAGACAGACTGTCACACAGGCCTTCTTCTGTTGACCAGACTTTACTTTACACAGGGCAGTGCATGTGGTTGCCATTTGCCACCACCTTATGTCATCACTCTCATTCTTGAGTTCTCTCTCTCTTGGCCCCTTGCAGTGTGTTGTTTGGATCTGGTTCTGTTACAGTATGCTGCATTGTTTCCCTTGTCCAGACCTGAAGCATGCTTTTGGTTTTGCATGCTGTTTAATATCAAGTCAAGTCAAACTTTATTTATATGGCATCTAATCTCTGGGGCTATAGGTGCCTTACATAATTACAGCAGGGAAACATACTTTACAGGAAATTTTAAAATCAACAATTTTCAAAAATACCACAGACATTCATCCTTTCATATAAAACTAGCATAAATAGATTTAATTAATAACTATCAAAAGCTAACTTATAAAGATAGGTTTGCAGGCCATATTTAAAAATGTCCATGAAATGTGCCTTCCTAAGAGTTTTTGGCAGGGAGTTCCACAGGACAGATCCACGACCTCGAAGGCATGGTCAACAGATGTCTTCAATGTAAAAAATGGGAGTGAGGGGCCCTTTTGAAACATTAAAGGAAAAGCAACAGACTTCCAGTCACTTGAATCTTTGTTTTATTTTCATCCCCTACGTTTCACCCACTTCTTGGGCTTGTTCACAGGGTATATTTTCAGTCTTTAACAATTCTTTGAAAAAACAATCTAAAAAATATAAGATAAATCATAGTTTATTACTAATACAATGAGCTAAATATGGTATTTTCCAACTAAACACTTACTATTTCACATACCTTTGTGGCCAGTTCTTAAATAAATTTATATCACCAGAATGTTCTCTGGTTTTAATTTCCTCATAGAAGTTCTTTAAAGCTTAAAATCTGCGAACAAAACACAAAGGGCATTTTTTAGAGGAGAAAGGGAAGAAAGAAAAATCTGGCACCGATAAATTTTAACACAGTAATAAACTTGTGCTCCTTCATTACTAGAGCATTTTCATACCCTGTGTTTGCAATGGATGTCACTCTTCGTAAATGAGATTTAATCTGTAAACATACAGCAAAATAGATTCATTTAGTCAATTGTCAAATAAATGATTTTATGGTATAACCATTTTAGAATCAAATTCTATTATTATGTGGTAAAAGAGTACTCACTTTTATTAGTTTCAGCAGCCAGAACAACAGGAGAGCTCTACGGCGTCATACAAAATTTTCATAGTAACATTCATGAGATGTGAATGAAGAATCCATTTTGTATGGCACAGTAGAGGTATGTGAAATAGTAAGTGTTTAGTTGGAAAACACCATATTTAGCTCATTGTATTAGTATTAGCAATAAACTATGATTTATCTTATATTTTTTAGATTGTTTTTTCAAAAGAATTGTTAAAGACTGAAAATATACCCCGTGAACAAGCCCAAGAAGTGGGTGAAACGTAGGGGACGAAAATAAAACAAAGATTCAAGTGACTGGAAGTCTGTTGCTTTTCCTTTAAGGTTTCAAAAGGCCCCCCCACCCCCAATTTTTACATTGTCTATACAGCCTCTTATGGGGGGGCTGAAGATGTTCTATATAGAATCTATCTCCATTTCCCACCAATATTTGTATAGTAACAGATGTCTTCAGCCACATCCTTGGGATCACTAGAAAGCCCTCTGTGGATGACTAGAGAGAGTGCTCTGGCTAGGCAGGTGTCAGGAGGTCAGTCAGGTAGCCCAGGCCCAATCCATATAGGGCCTTATAGGTGACCAGTCCCACCTTGAAGGCAATCCTCCATCTGACTGTCAGCCAGTGCAGTCCGCTCAGGACAGGAGTTATAGAGTACAAGTGGACCTCGGAAGGCCCATCAATAACCTGGCTGCCACGTTCTGCACCAACTGCAGCCAACACAGGTTCCCGTCACTGAGCCCGAAGTAAAGAGCATTGCAGTAGTCAAGCCAGGACATGACCAAAGCATGTATCAATGATGGAAGGTCTTCTGAGGGATTAAGGGTTTAATCTGGGCAACATTTCATAGATGGTAAAAACCACTATGGATGACAGCAGACACCTGATGTTCTAGGGTCAAGCTGTCATCAAAAATGACGGCAAGATTGCACACCCTAGTTGTTGCCTTGAAAGCGGTGGTACCCAGGAACAACTCTGTCCATACTCCGGAGGCAATCACATCCCGCCGATGAACTGATTCAATCATCAGTACCTCAGTCTTGTCTGGGTTGAGCCTCAGCCAGTTAGAGGACATCCATGTCTGGATTTCGGATAAGCAATTATTTAGCACCTTCACAGCATTCGATGTTCCAGGAGCAAAGGACATATACAGCTAGGTATCATCTGTGTAGCAGTGAAAACCCAAACCGTAATGCCTAATGATATCTCCCAGGGGTAGCATGTATACTGAAAACACCATGAATGACAGGATCGACCTTTGAGGCACTCCACAGGTCATGGGCTTTGGGCAGGAAGAGACACTTCCCATCAGTACCAGTTACCTCTTGCCTGTCAAAAATTATTCAAACTAGCCGATAACCCTGTTGGTGAGTCTACAGAGCCCTCTCAGGTGATCCAGCAGCACCATGTGGTCTACGGTATCAAAGATGAGATCAGGAGATCGAGGAGAGATCAAGGAGAATGAGAATTGACTGTTATCTTTTATCTTTCGCCCTGAGGGGATCATTTTGCACCCAAACTAATGCTGTTTCAGTGCAATGTGTTCTCCTAAAGCCCAACTGGAGTGACTTGTAAATGTTGAAGGCCGTCTGGTGGGACTCAAGCTGCAGTGTCACCACTTTCTCCAGCACCTTCCCCAGGAATCGAAGATTGGAGACAAGTCTGTAATTCACCAAGATGTCAGGGTCGAATGAAGGTTTCTTTGGAAGTGGTCTCACCAGCGCCTCATTCAAGGCGTTGGGGAAAAAGCGCCTCCGAGAGTGAACACCAGACAATCTCGGAGAACACTGGACCTATGGACTCCACACATCCCATTAGTAGATGTGTTGGGCCTGGGTCCAGGTCACAAAAAGTGGGCTGCAGCTTCTAACTCACCTTGATGACCTCCAACACTTCCACCAGCCAAAACTCATGCCAGACAGACTGAATGCTTCCATCTCCACAAGGCTCAACACTGCAGGATAAATCTTGCTTCAATGGTGAGTTCCTGGACCTAATGGAGGACACTCTGTCAGAAGAGAACAGAGCAAACTCTTAGCTTTGCATGACTGAAGTTGCTCTTTTTGGCTGTAGGCAAGCAGAATGAAGAAGCCTGTCCACAGTCCGAAAGAGCAAAGCTGGTATGTTCCTTCCTGCAGCAGTCTCCCTGGACAGGAACTCTGCCTTCTTATGGTTGATTGCCCTTTGGTAATCACAGTAGTGATTTCTCAAAGCCAGTTTGTTGTCCTTAGCCCTGCGCCTCCTTCAGTCATAATTCCACATATCATGGCATCATATAGAACTGTAACACTGCAGACCTCACTACTGTACGGTTATACAGACTGTAACAATGCGGTCTGTATAAGTGTACAGTTGTGAGGTCTGCTGTGTTACGGTTCAATATGATGCCATGTTATGCGAAACTGTCACTTGTCCCTCCTTCAATGTGTTGGATTAGAACTGTTTCTGTTTGTGCAGTATGAGTAATAGTTACTGTGCATTGTAGTACACTACTATTAATTCCTGGACATTTACAAAATTAATACAAATGTAAATGCACCTTGCCAGGTGCCACATCACTACCTTTCAGTCCCAGCTGTCCCACTGGCTCCCCCTATGCAACCTCCCATGCCCCTTCTGCCCGTGCCCCCCTCCTGGCAATCAGTTTCACCCCCCCAACCATCCCAGCTCCTCTAGTGTTGCACTGGGTGTGGAGGAGGATGGATCGCTGTCTTAATTCTTTCAGGTGCACTAACTGTCTAGTGCAGTTGTTGGCTTGTGGCGAACCAGAGGAATTTGGTTCCAGACCCTGTTTCTTCTAAAATTGGGCACAGGGCACCTGGAATTTGCCATAGCCCTTAGAGTTATGCTTCTTGTGTCTCTCTTCAGGCTCTTTGCAAATCAGGCCAATGAAGTCATTATATTGTTTTCCATAACACCACACAACACATATTCACCCCAGCCTTTCATCGATAGGGCTTGTTCGGGGGAGTGTTTTACTGTTTTCATCATTTTGAGATTCCTTTCTTGTTTGCAATTATTTATCATGTAGGTAAAATAACCTGCCTGCTTTTATGGCCCTTTTTACATTCTTTCATTTCATATTTAAGGAGTACCCAAGGGCAAGGCCTCACAGAACATTTTTGATAAACCCCCATGTTGGTCTCCTTGCAGGGATGCCCAGCCCACTAGGAGACCAGTGTGGCGCTGTCTTTTTGGATTCGTGGCTGGCCACCCCGATGGGACAGATTCTGGAATGGAGTTGGGTCGCCATGTCAGTAGATGGGTATAACTGAAATAAACCTTCTGCTGTCTCAATGATGGCTCATCGAGCCAGAACAGGGTATATCTCATTCCCTGTCTGATTAAAAGGCAGGGTATATCCCTGTCTGATTTCAGAGTATAAACATGGTAGACAGCATGCAGGGGAAAACAATAGATTAAAAGAAAAGAAACACAAATTATTGGATTTCTTAAAATGAAAATAAGGAGCCAGCCCTGTAGCTGCACAGTATCATCCATCAGTACTGCTAAATACTCTGGCAAACCAAGTTTCCGAATGGACCCTGGGAGCTGCCCAGGGGAGGGAAGCGTGAGCATCCTAGGGATGGCTCTCCTCTAGAGAAGTGAGGGTACAATTAATGACCCCTGTGGGACTGCCACCTAGCATTAGTTGGGTGGCAGAAAAGTGGATGTGTAAAATGAGAAAATGAAATGAAAGGATGTTAAAAAAACAATAACAGCAGGCAGACTTTTTAACTATGAGATAAATAACTGCAAGCAGGAAAGGGATAGTAAAATGGTAATAACAATAAAAACACAGCCCCTTAACAAAATCTTGTGGCTAAACTCTGAGGCAATGTGGGTCTTTAAATAAAACATGAAGGTATAACTCACTGTGTCCTCCTCTGTTGCTCTTGGTGTAAGGATGTGCTGAGCAGTGCCCTTTCACTCTCATGAGTGCTGTCACCAAATTCTTCCCAACTTCACCATTTGGACCAGATGCTGACCTCACAGATACCATTCCCTCTCTCTCATGAGCTTCTTCGCCAGCTGGCTGCACCAGTCCCAGCATGTAATCAGTCAGCTCATCAGACAGCTCTTGCCGAAAGTCACTCACTCTGTGGCTATCCATAGCCATGTGAAGAATCTTGCATATGAACTGAGGATCTAGCATGGTTGCAAAACTGTGGCTGCAGCTATCAATCACTTCTGCCAACTTTGCATCCAGTTCAGCTTGCAGGAGTTCAGTAAGTACAACTGCCCCATCTGGAATTTCTCTGTGTTCATGTACATATCTATTCAAGGATACTTTTAGGATATACACTGCTGTGACCACCTGATGCAACATGGCAATGGTCATTTAATTTTCTGTTTTTTGGCTAATTTTAAATAGTGTACTGGATAGAAGTCAATTGCTTTTTCTCAGCAGCTCAGATGTTCATCTCTTGCATGTAGTTTCTGCGAGTGTTAGGTCACACATGGACTGCATTCAGTGAGCTGCCAAAGTGGTCTCTAATTGGATAGGAAGTCTCAGGAGGTCTTGAACAGTTGCACACTGTTCAAGCAGCTGAATATCGAATAATAAAGCATGAATAATGAATAATTGGTACCCAAATACGAATACTGGGATTTGGCTGACTATTTGAAAAAAGGTATTCGTACACCCCTCATGCACAGTGGTGGCAATGAGGGCATTTTCCTAGAAGGTGTGAAGCACGAGCCCACAACATTATTGCTAAGTCACAAGACTGAGGTCATCGTAAGTGATGCCCAAAACATGAGACGCAAGCCTAGAGCCCTAGCCAGACAGGAGGGAAGGAAAACAGGAGCTTAGCTGGCAGGCAGGGCCCGACAGGGTGAAGACCAGACCTCAGCAAATGCCCCAAAGATGAAGCAGAAGTGGGTTGGTACACTGCAGGAGAAAGCTGAGCTATGCAGGGCACACAGCATCAAGGAAGGCAGAATGCCAGGTGAGGGAGGAGCCAAGGAGGACAGGAAAGCAGCCAAGTCGTGGAGCCAGTCTTGGCTAGGAACCAAAGTGCAGGCTGCAGTTGCGAGGGAAATGTGCACTGCAGCAGGAGCAAGGGCCAGTGCTGGGGGTAAAACAGTGGCAAAGGAGAGTGGTGGGCCAACAGTAGCAGCACCAGACAGGAGCATAGCCGAGGACAGGATGGCCAAGGCCAGAATAGCAGAAGCAGCTGTCAGGACAAATGCTGGGATGCCCTGAGCTGCAGCCACTCTGCAAGACAGGTAGGCAGAGAATGAGCAGGGTTGGCCAGGAAAGCTGGCAACCATGCAACTGCAGCAAAGAAAAGAGCATCTAATGGATGCTTGGGGCATGTGTGCTTAAGTAGCCCTTAGTAGAGGGTGTCACATGAGTTGCTCACCCCCCTACTGAATCCCAGATTTACAGTCTTCTAATTGTGGTGTAGGTGTCATATGTCTGGTCTTGTGCCAGTGAGTGAAGGCGAGCACCCACTTCTGACTGTTTAGAAAGGTCACCCATCCTGGGTCATTCCCAAGTGAGGGTGGAAAGGGAACAGAGTGGGAATAAAAAACAAGTAGTAACAGCAGTGGTGCTTAGGAAGATGACACTCGCATGCTAATCTTGCCCTTAGCAGGGCACAGACCTCTGGGCCTCTGACCACTGCTATCTGGGCCACAAAGTTTCATCTAGTCTCCCCCCCCTTGGCTGGTTCCACTTTGAGCAGTCTGTCTGGGATAGTGTATAAAAGAACAGGCCCTGAATATCTGGGGGCCAGTGGAAAAGTGACTGCCATAGAAACTGCAGGATCTAGGTCCCGCAGTAGATTTCCTGAAGTAGTTCCTAGCTCACTGGGTAGAATAGTGGAACTAAAAAGTAAAGTAAAATGCAAAGGAAAATAGCCAGACTACTGGTACAGCAGTAGTGCTACCACTCTCAAAGAAGGCAACCCCCATTCAGGAATGAGAGCGTTCCATTGAGAGCTGGTTGGGGGAGGAAGGATTCAATATCCTAAGGACTGCTTTCCTTCCTCGGGGGGGGGGCACTGCTCGCTGCTTGGCTGTCAACCGGTGGAGATCAGGTGGGGTCAAAGCTGGGAAGCCCAAGAACGGGGAGGGGTAGCCACCGGATATCTGGCATACATGTGTGCCATTAAATGTGTACATGCTTGCATCATTGCATGCAAACACCAATGGCTATAAAAACTGGAGGAAGAAAGAAAAAGCTGTCTGGCCTATGCTGCCCCCCCCCCCCCATTAACTCATGCACAAGTGACATTGCAGGATACTCACTAATATGTGGTATTGGCTATAACCAGTAAGTCCGTGGGAAAGTCAGTGATGGGGCTGGGTGTGCCATCAGGCAAAATAGGGGCAAGAAAAAGCTTGATTTAAAAGAAAAATCACATGCCTTCACAGTACCTTTGTAAAGCACTATTCCTAAACTACTGCAAAAAATATACCAGGGGTGTTTTGTTTTTTTTAAGCATTAGAATTCATTGGGGTGCTGGCCTGGTGGTGCTGAGGGTTGAGGTGCTGGACACCACACCTCATGCCACGCCGATGACCCTGGGTCAGAAGCGATCTTGGTTATCAGAGGGTCAGCTGGGTGGAGGAAGATTGAGCATCCCAGGGACTGCTTTCCTCCTCCAGGGAGGGTGGGGAGGGACACCAGTGAATATGTTGGCTCCTGGTGGCTGGAAATTAGGGCAAGCCATGGTGCAATGGAGGGGTCGGCATTGGCAGATGTCTGATGTGAGGTGCATGGAAGCATGTACCACAGCGTCATTGATGTCCTTGCATATCTGTGTTGTGAGGGACTCACGGGGGTAAAATAGCCCAGTCATCCAGCCCTTGTGAAGGTATACCCTCAATACTGCACTGGACACTCCTAAGTGCTCCCTCTGTCCTGACTCCTTGGTCATCCGTGCTGTATGGGTGCACAATGTGGCCTAAGAAAGGGTGAAGGAGGAGGTCATAGCTTAGCCATGGCACCCAGTGCAGGAGCCGCCTGAGTCAGACTGGAAGGGGAACCAAAGGAAACACCCCAACCAAGGAGGTAAGGCACGTAAAGAAATAGTAAAAAAAAAAAAAAAGAATTCATTGAGTTCTTATCCCACTCCTGAAATCCCCAGCCAATATATGGGGGGACTGCGATCCACTGGGTGCCCGGAAGCATTGGGGGATTTGATGCTCTTCGGATCATTTTGAGGCTTGTTATTGTACCCCTTGCATTAAAAATTTACCAAACATTTTTTAAACAATAATACAGTAAATGACTTTGGTGCAAAAGGTAAAACAAAAATTGTTTTGATTGATGGTCATCATGACAAGTTAGCTAACTAACCTACTTGCTCATCTGAGCAACTACAGACTCCTTTCTTTTTCTTTCCTAAAAAATATTTTAACTTATCTGAAAGATGAGTAACTTCACGTAATCTCCTGACTCCAAATTTCTCACATCTGAAGCGGCTCAGAGAAAGTACAAAGTCCCAGATATTCAAAAGGGCTGCGCGCTGGCGAACAATTGCTGCACCATGCGCAACCCACTGATGCGCCCGGCCGCGATATTCAGAAGAAAAGTGCTGCAAAGTCCGATCGCACCAGAGCGTATCAGTACGTATGCAGGCACAGGTGGGGGTGCTTCATGCAACCTGCACAGCCCGGCGATTCAGCCCGGGATGTAGAGCCATGCATGCGCAACCCTACCTGTGCCAGTACAAAGTTATGCTAAAAGAAAAGGAACAACTGATGTCCACCCACAGGTGAGAGCTGCCACATTACAGGGCTTAACACGGGTAGTTGCCACCTGTGGCGGCCACCGAGTTCCGTTGGCATCTGGCGTCATCCCCATGCCCGATCGTGGCATTTGTAATAAAAAATAAGAATTCCTCCAATATCCCTGGTGGTCCAGTGGACCGCTGCTTGCCTGATCGCGGGCATCTGTCTAAAAAAAGAAGAATTATTTCACTATCCCTGGTGGTCCAGTGGACCGCTGCTCGCCCGATCGCGTGCATCTGTATAATAAAAGTAGAATTATTTCACTATCCCTGGTGGTCTAGTGGTACCCTCCCCACCAGCCCACTGGGCCCCATGGCCCTGCTCCCCAGGTCAGCCGGCAGGTGGCAGCACCCACCCGTCTGCCACCGCCACTTCACCGACTGACACCGTTGGTGTTGTACACCCATTGGTTCACAGCGTGAGCCAACGGGCGTTCAGCCCATACCGTACTACGCATTCCAGATATGCGAATGATTCATGAATGCAGCACTAACATGAAAGTAAGTGAAAATGTATTCCCAAATAAAGTTGACCTGAGAGTCGATGCAGAACTGCAGCAGTAGTGAGTGTGCAGTAAGGCAATGGAGCACAAGGAGCCCGCTTCCACATGCTCAGAGCCGTTAGACCATGTCTCAGACACAGACTCAGTCTGAGTTTCAGTCCTGACTGCAGTCAACGGTGGCACATGTGCATCTCTGTAGGGGCAGAATAGACAGTTACCACAATCTTGTTGTCCCCAATCACTGATGCATACATACTCCAACAAGCAAATCAAAGTAAATACCTCAAAATATATTTGGGGCAACTTCTGAAATTTTCAGAGCTGCAGCCCAAAATGCCTGACCCCAGTGATGCCCCACCAGTTGTAACCTACTGCAAATCCCAATGTGATGAAAAAAATAGAGATATTGCTTTCTTACCACATCTCTGTCTGCAAAATAAGACTTATTAGTATTAAACCCATAGTTTTCAGCCACCAAACAAAGTTTGATGCCTGTTGTGGTGGATGTCACTATTTGGTGTACTCATTTTTTTTTGCAGTTTTCTGCAGTGGGGCATGTAGGAGCTATGTAAACAATAATGCATGGGAGGGTGTGTGATTATGGGTCAATAATCACACACCTCTCAAGAGTACTGTTAGGCATGAGGCCCTTTAAAGGTCACCTAAACAGAAATTTTATTTGTTAATTTTCAAAAATCTGGCTTGATAGCCCTTTAAAGAAAAGGCTGCTGTTCACGTGAAAGTTGAAACTACATTTATTTACTGTAATTAAGATAAATGCACTTTCATAGCATTTATAAAATATAAACAAGAGCCTCTCCCCATTCAAAACCCCTCACTCAGCTTCGCTGAAAGCACTGCTAATGTACAACATGGTTAAGTCAATGAAGAGAGAACACCCTCATCAATTAATGCTGTAGCAGCCACAGCCGTCATGCAACAGGACAATGTTCTCGCTTCATTTAAGTCAATTTGTTTAAAAGCATGAAACCCATCCCTTAACATATGTATTATTCATGCTAATGCATATGTTAAGTGATGACTTTTTAAGTTTGTAGAACACACCATGCTGAAATAAATGTAGTTTTTTTCACAGCACACGCCAACCTAACAGTCTTCTCCTGTGTCATCAGCCTCCTTGCCATTGTCCATTGTCCACTCACCTTAATGCCCCATATTACCAATCCTCCAGCATCTGCCTTATTGTTTAAAAAATATCTGGTGGTTTAGTGGGAGAAACACAGAAAGCCACAAAGACTGCAACCAGAGCTCATGATACCTCCCCCCCCCCCATGGCAGCTGCATTCTGTCTTTAGCATAACCCTCTTTTAAGTGCACAATTACCCTGCTATGTTAGTTTAATTTTCAAAAATATCTAGTGGTCTAGTGGGAGAGAAAAGAGCTCAAAATAAGATATGACTATTTATTTGTCCCCTCTGTTGCCAGAATTGAAGCTCACTGACGTATCCTGTCTATATAAGCTTCACATCACTATCTTGAGGTGCCTAATTCTCCTGCCACTGTGTCCCAGTTTTTCCCTCATCGGTGTAACCCCCCTGCAAATGGGGGTTCCCAAAAGACTTCCAGGAGCTTGCTTGAATGCTCCAAGCCTGAATGGTGTTTGGCGTTTAAGCCATTTATCAGTGAGTGTTTTTAGAGCCTCTGGTACTGTCTCTTTAAGAGCTGTCTGCTTGCAGACATAATTAGTTTGTATGGGGGGACTGTGTGCTTCTCTGTTTGAGTACCACTCGAGCTGCTGCCAATTCACTCCATTTTGCAGTCACTAGAGTGCAAAGGAACCTATCTGAAAGATGTAACTGTTTGCCAGAAATCATTTACAGTAATAATAGAAATTACAGTTTGTCTAACCTGCTTTCTTTGCAGTCAGAACTGTGTCTGCCTAGTTCCCCATTCTGGTTTGAACTGCTGAACTGGACCAATCAGTGTGGGGTAAGCTAGCTCTAAAATGGTGCCTTGGACAAATCAGAACTTGGACTCATAATCTGAGCCAGCCAAAGAGGATTGTATGGGCAGTGACTCTGGGAGATGTAGTTTAGACTTCGCGCCTTTTTGGACCAACAGCAGCAGTCTATTGTGAGTGACAGCCAATCCAGTCAAGAACTGGGAGGAACTCAAAGGAAGTGCCGGTTTTGTCTGTTGGAGTTTCAGTTTAGCTCTGGAGTGAAGGGAAAGAAACCTGTGTCCTTCAGTGCTGATTTCAGTCAAAAAACGTGTGTAAGGCCCAGAGTTCCGGTCTGCAGCTTGTGTAACTGCTTGTTAGGACTGAATCCATCCTGTGAAAAGAATCAAAGGATCTCTGAAGAGTAGAAACCAGGCTCACCCTGTAGAAGACTGGAGAAATTGCTGAATTGCACTCGGTCTGTCAGGAACTGAATCTGCTGTGTGTTCTCCCGAGTATTGTGCAGTAATTGCATCGGATAGAAAAGCAGCCTGCCTGGTATAGTACTTTCTTTTTACCATATAAATGTGTGAAGAGTCTCGGAGCTCAAGATTAGCCCTGCTGACGTTGAAGGACCCTATCTTGTTTGGAGGTCGTGAGTACTAATTCAGGGTCGCCCTGTTGAATTGCCACATTAAATCCAAATGGAATCACTGTACTGCTGACTGTTTAAACTAATTTTTATTTTCACTGTGTGAAAGGGCCCCTACCAGCTGCCACGGTTTGGACTAGCCACTAGGGCTTGGGTACCCAGGGACAGTAACTGGTAGGGATAGGCCTGTGCACAGAGCCATAGGTAGATAGTAAAGTGATAAGCTAATTAACCTGATTTCCCCCTGTCCTTGTTATATCCCCCTAAATAAATCAGAGCTGCTTGTTTCAGCAAAGTTATACTGCCTGAGGTATTTGTCTATGTTAAAGTACTGTACTGTGATTGTTGCACTGTATCTTATTTCACAGGAGGTCCCAGTGCTGGAACTAGTCCTGGGGGTAAGTGTATACTGTGAAGGTAATTCTGATATATTGTGTGGGCCACTAGTGGGAAGAAAGGGGGGTTGCAGTGTCCCAGAGGGCTGTGACCAAGTAAGTTTAACTATTGCAAACCCTGACCTCTGGGTGGAGGCACCCGCCATTGGATCCAGGCCCCTCAACCTGTTAGTGGCAAATCAGGCAGGGGTAGTAGCCCCTGGGATAGCGCCATCTAGGGGTTACATCAGCAATACCTGCTGGTCTAGTGAGAGAAACAGAGAGCACAAAAGCCATGTTCACATGAAGATCTCTGCTGCTATTGCTGCTGCCAAGCTGTTTCCCTGATGTAATAAAAAAACATAAGACATGATGGTAAAGACATTACCCAGCACCACCCTCCGATATCTACAACCGATTTAGCAACTTTAAAAACCTTCTCAATCTTAAATCCCAATACTCCTCCAGAGTTATTACAAACATGCGTGGCTGTATACCCAGCATAGGAGCCAGGTTTGTAAAATTTTGGGTGGAGCCCAGGGGTCAGGGGGCATGCCCCTTCCCCTGAACCAGGCCCCAGCCCCTGGCCCAGGGGTCAGAGGTGAATCAAGAATAGAATAGTAGAACAGGGACATGTTTCTACACCATACAGTTCTAATATAGCTCTTAGCAGTCATAAACACCCACAAGGACAACTAAAAAGCCTGGCAAGCTGAAGCAATAACAGAATTTGAACAAGTATCTGAAAACAGCCTCTAAGAGAGATGAGTTACATATTCAGCACAGTTATCCTTTAAAGCAAGGCAGCACTCAAGCAGAAACACTGGATGCATGTAAGCCAAAGTCCCATCTCCAACCCCTTAGTGTTGCACCATCAAGCAGCAAATGCCATGGGAGGGTAATGTGGAACACAACCTCCTCCCCAAAGAAACTATCCACATCTGCTGCTGCCACCATGACATCTTGTACAATAAAACAACAAGTGTTAGGTACCCACAACACATGCAAAATCAGGAGAAAAGAGAAAGTGATCACCCAGATGTTCTTAATAAACAAGTTAGCCAGCCTTGGAGAGAGTCCCAGGGTTGTAGCCTGGGTAAAACATTGGCTGGACAACAGGATGCAGAGGGTAACAGTAAATGGAGTCCACTCCAAAGAAAGGGTGGTTACTAGTGAGGTACCGCAGGGTTCAGTACTGGGACTGATCCTCTTTTAATGTCTTTATAGGTGACATTGCAATGGGACTGGAAGGGAAAGTATTCCTCTTTGCAGACGACACAAAGATCTGCAACAGGGTTGATACACAAGAGGGGGTGGAAAGGATGAGAAGGGACTTGGCAAGGTTGGAGGAATAGTCAAAAGTACAGCAGTTTAGATTCAATGCAAAGAAGTGCAATGTAACACACCTGGGAAACAAAAACCCAGGGGAAGAGTACACAATGTAAGGAGAGGTACTAACAACAACAGAAATGGAAAGGGACCTGAGGGCAGTGATATCAGATGACATAAAGGTAGGCAAGCAATGAGAGAAGACAGTAATAAGGGCTGTTGGGGATACTGGGATGCATAGGGAGAGGTATCACCAGTAGAAAACAGGAAGTTGTTATCCCTCGGTACAGACAGTTGGTTAGACCCATCTGGAATACTGTGTGCAGTTCTGAATACCTCATCTCTTCAAGGACATAGACAGGAAGGAGGTAGACCAGAGGAGGGCAACTAAAATGGTGCAGGGTCTGCACCAGAAGCCATATGAAGAGAGACTAAAGGAGCTTAATATGTATACCCTCAAGGAAAGGAGGGAGGTGGGGGGCATGATAGAAACATTTAAGTACCTCAAGGGAATCAATAAAGTCCAAAAGGGTAGCATCTTTCAGAATAAGAGATGTTTAATAACAAGGGGGCACAATTTGAAGATAAAGGGGGACGGCTCAGGGGAAATGTAAGGAAGTATTGTTTCATAGAGAGGGTAGTGGATGCATGGAACGGCCTTCCTGAAGAGGTTGTGGGGTCAAAAACAGTGGGGGAATTCAAGAATGCATGGGACAGACATAAAGCAATTCTTGTGAGGGGTAGGAGGAAGTTGACTGTTGGTTAACTAGGATCTGCAGCTTATCCAACAGATAGGGAAATGGGCAGACTGGGTGGACCAAGCAGTCCTTATCTGCCATCAAAGTCTATGTTTCTTTGTTTCTCTTCCCCTGCTCCCTAACTCAACCTCCACATCAGGCAAGTCCCAATTAAGAGCTGTAAAAGCACGTGCATATGTGAGGACATGAAATTAGTCTAGAAAATCCCTCCAGATACTGTATTTACTGCTCCCCTGTTGTAATTACACAACCTGTGATATATCCTCAGGATCATGAAAAATTGCACTGTGTGGTCCAGCCACCCAGCAGTGTCCCGACGCAGCCCCCAAATTTACTAGGCCAAGGTGACATTTCATCAGGCATGCTCCCATAATAACACAGTACGCAAGGCCTGCTGAAACACCTACACGGCAGATAAAGGTAACGCTGCAGATCAGGGACATCCCCCATTTGGCCATAAGGGCCACAATAATTTTCATTTCCTCCCCACTAGGTTCTGCTTCACCCCCACAGACTTCAAAATAGCCAATAGTTCAGTTGTTTTCCTTTGGCTGGAGACTTGGCACTACATTAACCAGTTACTACTGAACAAGGTCCAAAACAGCAGGAAACATCAGGTTGTGTTATCTGTAGGCTAGTAGAGGAGGCAATAGGAATGGGAGAAGCCCCCCTCAACATTCCAGGTTCCTCACATCAAGTCATTCACACATCATTTCTGAGCACAGTGCACCCCCTTCCTGGCTGACGGCTGCCCTGTCTGTTTAGCAGAGGTCAGGAGGGAGTGTGGCATAAATGGAGCCAGTACTGCATTTCACTGCTGCAGCATATGTCATGCCAGTATTGCCAGGTAGGTAGGTTACAGACAGAGAGAAAGAGTGTCTGAGAGATACTTTATTATATATACTTTTTTGAACATGGCCATGGCATGGGCATGTGGAAGACCAAGGGTTAAAATGTTGCCACTAGTCAGCAGGGCTAGTGACTAGGAAAAACAACATCAGCTCAGCAGACATTTCCAGTGGCCCAGTTGGTGTACATACTTAACTGAAGTGTTGCCTTCTTCAGTACAAGCCAGCAGTCCTTATGTAGAAACCCCCAACCCACAAAGCTTAATCACCCAATTGGACTTTTCAGCTGTAATAACAAAAATTCTCCATCAGAACTTACTTTACTTTCTTTTGTAAAAGTCTGCAATCTCAAAACATGGCGGACGCGTGGTGGATCCATGTCCTATGAAAGTGCAGGAGGTGAGTGGTACGGCATAGCAGTTTCATAGGAAATGGATCTGGATTCCATGCAGTGTCCGCCATGTTTGGACAGCACAGACTTTTACAAAGTAAAGTAACTTCTGTTAGGAGAAATTGTTTTTATTACAACTGCACAGCCTAATTTGGGGGCAGCCTGATAGTACCACCATTTAGCTAGAGGCCCGGTGCCAATTTTGACCCCTGGAAGATGCACTGTAAAACCCATGATGCAGCAGCACATTATGAGATTAAGGTAAGTTCACCACCACCACAGTCCACATTACAACACAAACAACAATACCTGTGCTGTCCTAGCAAACCAAGAGCCACATACAATAAAACCTTACTTATAACATTTTAAGTAGCCACATTACAAGAGTGTAGAACCCTAGTAACCCAGCTGTTGTTTTTTCATGCTTCCCTGTCCCTAACCTTGTGCAGTGTAAAGAGAAATGCCATTTAGCTACTTCTGTTCTTCTCACTGCAGAAACAGAGTTTAGTTCCCCCATGCAGTGGTGTAGCTAGGAAAGTAAAATTTGTAAACTAGACCTCTCTGGTGCCTATTTGCCATCGCCCACCAATTGTTGACATGACTGTATTTGTTACCCACACCTTTATATGCCCAATAGTATACATCAGGAACTGTATAATAGGAGCAGCAAGTACCTCAGTACTTTGCCTTATGCACTGTATTTATCTTCATGTGAAACAGAGCATACCCTTCTTATCACTTCAGTATGGGGTGAACAGCAGACAATAAGTTACTGAAGTCAGTGGTCAAGGCACTGCAGACACAGACTGCCCTGCCACCCTATCACCAATCAACTTGTAAGCCATGGTGGCTTACTTGTCATATGTGTTTCTACACCCATGCCCCCATGTACCATAGTTCAGAGACAGACATAAGTCAGATGAAACTCAATACAGTTAGTAGTCATACAGTACTCATAGTCGCTAGTCATAGTAGTCAGTGGACTCAGCAGTCAGCATCCCTCCCCATTCCCACCACACCTTACCTGGTTAGTAGTAGTGTGCTCACTGCTGCTGCCTGGGCCGAGACTTAAACTATGGCTGAGGTGAGGGGCTCTTTGGGGGGCTACGTTACCACCTAGGCCAGTGCTGCTTCTTTGGACTTGCTGGCTGGGCCTTCTCATCTGGGCCGACTGCTGGGCTGGCTGGCTGGTGCAACGCCGTGACCGTTGCTTAATCATACACTCCTGCTACTTGCTGGGCCACCTGCTCGACTCCTCCTTGTCCTCTTCTGGTGCCACGCAGACCTAAGGACCCAAACAATCACCCACCCACCCTGGTCGTGTCCCACCCCGGTCCCGGCGTACTCACCGCCTGTAACCCAGATCTGCTCAGCCACAGCACTGCTGCACTTTTTCACACCAAGGACTTGGAGACTCGCTGGACTGTTCTGTAGTGTTCTGCTGGCTGCTTCACACGATCCCAGACCTGCTCCTTCCTTCCCTTCATTCTGCTGGTGGCAGTGGCACTGCAGCTGCCCCTGGGCTGGCTCATGACCTCCACCACACACCAACCTGCATAGTGCACTGCAAGCTGTATCCACCCCGCTGCACCACCTGTTTGCTGACTGCCACTGGTGAACTGACGGTCCCACTCCCTGGGCTCTCACCCTTCCTCTTCACTGACTCTGCTTGCCTTGTACTGCAGTGGCTGCTGCTGGTGAAATCCCGCCACCTGTGCCAGTGCTTTCTAAGTTCACCCTCTTGTCACCTGACTCACTCCCCTGTCCTTGCCATGCCACAATTACCTTCCTCGATGGGCCGATGCACACATCTCGCACCCAATAAGCCCACCCCCCACTCCTGGCCAATGACAGTGTGGCAAGTTTTGAATTGGGAGAGGGGCAAGTCGACTCGACTCAGGATCTCAAGGTTGAAGGTGGAAGGCAAGGCGCAGTGTCAATTTTAAATAATAACAACCCGCGCCAGCCCAATTAAATTATGACGGGGGGGAGGGTGTCACATCATATAAGTCACACAGACAGCAATGCCTGGTCCCATAAAAAAAAAAAAATGATGTATTATGTTTATGCTTTCAATATTGCTGGGGCTCAGCCAAGGTCACAAAATATTGCTAGGGCCCATGCTCCACAGGTGCATACAACTCGGCGCCTATGATACCCAGTTCCATTTTGCCTGGGAAGGAAATGAGGGCATTTGGAAACTGAAACCTTCCTCTTGTTTTCCACCATGATGAACATGACCTGAAATATATTTCCCTAGCGTGTAATGAATACACACACAACAAAAAAAATCACAATAACCTATTAGACAGACACAAAGAATCCACAAGAGGATTTATGTTTGAGAACCCCTCACAACCCTGCATCCCGTACAAAGTCTATAAAATAGATAAGTTGCAAGCCAGAGCCCCAGCTCAACACTGTCACCCGAGATGCATGCCACAGGATTTCTTAGACACACAACCCATTTTGTAAACAAAAGAACCTCTTAGAGCCATCTACTTAGCCTCGGTGATACCACATATTTGTAAAGAGGCTAACCTGACTAACTCCTACACTAATCACAGTATAAGAAGTACAGCCATACTAGTACTCTCAAAAGCTGGCCTTGAAACAAAATAATTTATGGCTATAACTGGACACCACTCAGACACAGCTATCCACAGCTGCTGGCACCCATTCTTAACTTATAGAAAACATTGGTGCACTATAATGCGCACACTAAATGAAAAAGAACCTCAGACTGGTGCAGCCACAGAAATGTTAAACATACTACATCAGATGTCTTGAAACCCACCTGCTTCAACATCAAAGCCACCACAAAATCGCAAAGTGCCCAAAAACCAAGGGAAAGACTTTGAAGTTCACTCGGTTGTACAACAATCCAGCCTTCAACAAACAAACAAATAAAAAACACTTAGATGCCAGCCCGGTGGCACTGAGGGTTGAGGCACTCTGATGCCACCTGCAGTGCCGGCTACCCGTCTGGCGAATGGACTGGCCGCTAGGGGTCGAGGAGGGAGGAGGAGGGATCAAGCATCCCAACGGATGCTCTCCTCCTCTTGGGGTGGGTTCCTGGGGTGCTTTGAGCACCTGATGCACTGGCACTGGTGGAAGCATGGGCATCGGGGCACTAAGTGGCTCTCTGGAGTTGGGGTATGGAGGACTTTGTGGGCATTTGATGATGGCGTGCATTAGCATGCCGCCTGTCTGGATGTCAGTCCTCTGTGCTTATGCCCTCAGGGGAGGAGGGAATAAGGGGAAGAAAAGTGGAAAACACCCCTCTTGGGCCAGGATGACGACTGCCCCAAGCCCCAATCACCTACCCATGGGCAGACTCCGCTGTGCAGGCTCTCCGGAGGAAGAGGAGCAAGGTAGGTAGACAACGGAGCAAGCCTGGCACTCTAGGGGCAGATGCCGTGGGAGGGATTACGGGATTGATCGGTCTGAAGAAGTGGACCGATAGGCAGTAAGGAGGGATAAAAAGAAAGTGAAAAAAAATGCTTAGGTAATCTTCATTTAATAAAATGTCCTTCAAACTCATAAAAAAAAATTGTGCTAACATGCATTTTGTCTTAATTTTTGTTTTTGCCATGCATGCACGCACAATGAACATTTTGTTAGCAGAGTGGCTTTAGAGGGGTGTGACACTGTCAGTCCAATGCAGAGAGGTATGTAAGGGGCTGGTCATTATCACAGCAATCATAAGACAGGCTGATCATGACACTGTTCTGACTTGCTGGACGGAAACTTTGTGTAGTTCAAAGGAGCAAGTTGACCCAATCATAGGTTGGCTCTCTCCTTTAATCTACATAACCACTGCCAAGCAAGCACAGAAGATCCGTTGTGATCATCCTGCTGTGCCCAGCCCACTCAATTTAAAGTGAACTAAAGAAAACAGTCGGTTAATCCCTGCCACCCCTTCCTTCTTAAACCATTGGTAAAGATAATGAGAGAATACACAGTAGTGTGGCTCTGCGTACAAATAAAAAAATAACACACACACACACACACACACACACACACACACACACACACACACACACACACACACACACACACACCACAAATGTTTGCCATCATCTACCATGCCGAATCATTTTAGAAGGGGGGGAGTGGAAATCAGACCAACTGTTTCTCTATGGTAATACCTTCAAAGTATGGCAAATAAAGATTTCTCAATACAGGATGTGTTGTTTGGACAGGCTGTAGCATAAGAGTGAGTGTGAGTCACTGATGCTGTCAGCTTGTCATTTTTAAGTGCCATTCTTTTCCACAGCATTAAAAAAAATAAAACAATTCTGTAATGATGGCAATATCATTGAAGGTGCCAAATGAAGAGTTTTCACTAGGCATTTATATGACAGTCTGCAGCATATGAGTTACCGAGAACCTCACTCATCCTCTCAGCTTGTCAGACCTAACTCCTGGTTTTCTTTGCTTTTATTTATATATTTATGTATTGATTGATTTCATTCCATTTCAGAGTGTACCAAAGCATTTCAAAGTACAAGAAAAGATTATATTTTGTTACGCTGGCACTAATATTGCAAGTGGCTAACAAGAAAATGTTCTCACTAGGTGTTTCTATGACAGGCTGCAGCATAAGACTGCTATTTACTCATGCTAATAGCTTGTCATCATTCACTTGTTTATATTTAAGTGTTATGTATCATGTCAGGGGGCAAAAACTGGGATTTACTGAGCTTGAACAGTAATAATGTCAGAATGTGGCAAATAAAGATTTTCTTTATGTGCTTCTAAGATAGGTTGCAGCTTATGAGTGAAGATTATTTATGCATGCTGTCAGCTTATTTTGAACTCCTGATTTTTTCCCTTGCAAGTGTATCAGATCCTTAAATTTTTTTTTAAATAAAGCAATTCAGTTATGATACAATAGTATTTAAAGTGGCACATAAGATGGAGTGCTCAGTATGTGTTTGTATGACAAGCTGCAGCATAAGAGTGAACAAGATTCACTTATGCTGTCAGCTTGTCATTACTCACATCTTCATTATGAGTGTTCAAGATTATGTCAGATGGTAGAAAAAACAGATCAGCTGTCCCGTGATTATTTGTTTTTTAAGTTTTAAATGATTACTGTCCAAGCTCAGTAGCTCCAATTTCTTTTGCCCCCTGACATGATACATAACACTCAAACAGAAATGAGTGAATGATGACGAACTAACAGTATGAGTGAGCAGCGTTCACTCACTCTTAGGTTTACGCTGTAGCCTGTCATAGAAACACCCAGTGATAACACTTTCTTGTTAGCCACTTGCAGTATTGGTACCAATATAACAAAATAGTTCTATTTTTTCCGGGTGCTCTGAAATGATCTGGTACACTATGAAATTACAACAAACAAACAAAAAAAAACCAGGAGTTAGGTTTGACAAGCTGCGATCATAAGTGAGGTTCTTGTTCACTCATATGCTGCCGCCTGTCATATAAATGCTCAGTGAAAGCCCATTATTTGGCACCTTCAATAATATTGCAATCGTTACAGAATTGCTTTATTTTTATGGCTTCAGTGGGCGGAGCCCTGCAGAACTTTTTGCTATGAGAAAAGGACTCCCGCATTCCTTGCAAACAAGCAACATAATGGAGTGACAACACAGTTGCCTCTGCGTCTGTGAAGCACTCATTATAGGCAGTTATAACATGGGTTAGAGCAATGAGTAATGCCATTGTTAGAGTCACTCTGCTAATCCATGGGCCAGTGGAGCGACTCTGGAGATCGGATGCCATGTCCCATGTTGTTGAGGGAGAGGGACATCAGACCAGCAGCCATGTACAATAGGGAGACAGTGAGTGGGACTGAAGACGTGATGCTCATGGTGAGTGTGATGGATTGTTTCCCCAGCACTCCCCCCCAGCAGACAGCTAGAGCATGGTTATGAAATTTCTCTCCAAGGGGCACAGCGAGAGCACTGCTATGAAATGTGTCTCATTCTGTATTTTGGCTGCAGCATAGTGAGTGGAGAAAGGGGCAGAGGCAGAGGACAGGCAGCAGACTCTGGAATGTTTTATGTTATAGGCAGGCTTTGTAAAGTATAATATAATCAAGTAGTGCAGGACATTTCCCCCGGTCATGTGGAGGCATGGCAGTGAGACAGTGGTACAGTCCCCAGGAGTGTTTGTGACAATGACAGAGAGAAAGCCCCCCCCTACTATATCAGCTCCCCGTCCTCCTGTCCTGTGAGTGGGACATCTCAAATTCTTAATTGAGGACAGTAGTAAAAAGAATATAGGAAGGTAAAATTGTTAATTGGTCACAGCAGTAAAAGCATATGAAATGCTAACATTCCCTGGCCAAGGAGAGAGAGAGAGTGTTAGAGTTCTCCAACACTGTGATGTTGTGTCATCTCTGTCTTTTAAAATCCGTTCCCTGTTCAAGCAGGCACATGTTTAGAGAGAGACTTGTCCTGCTGTTGTGTCCTCCCTGTCTCTTAAAGTACATTTGCTGGTAGAGTGAGTGTGGTGTGCAGAAGAGAGTGAGAGTTCTGCTGAAACTGTGCTGCTGTGCCCTCTGTCTGCACGGAGGGATTTTGCTTTTCTGTGTGGTGTCCATCTAAAAATCCTTGTTGAGACAAATACAGTGACAGCATGATTGGGGCAGCTGTGTCATGTCTCGGTATCTCTGTGTGCCTCTTTCATTGAGTAACATTGAGCTTCAGAAGGAATGTCAACATTGGTCATGAATAAGGGGGGTATAAGGTATTCTGGTTTTTGGACCAGTTGATAGATCTAATGTTGCCTGTGTCCTCATCGTTGTCTCTGTTGGTGTGTCAATATTTTGTGTATGTTATACATATGGGATACTATGTTTTATATAATCTAATGGTTTAACATAATTTTTCATTTGTCTTTCCAACAGAGGCACTAGGGAGTTTCCAATCCCCCAGTGCAGGAATGCTCATTTGTTTCCTTTTTTTCTAACCTGTAAAAAAAAAAAAACAAGTCCACTGATGTCTTTTGCACCATTACACTGCCCCACCCTTCCCCTCCCAGTCAGCACCCACCAGCCCACACTCTCCCCAAGCCCTTACTTAATGATCGGGGGTCTGACACCATAATCCTCTCTGGACCACAGACACATCTTCACTCTTCAAAGCCAGATCGTGAACTGAAGAAACAGGTATGCGGCTCTGTATAGCATTCGTACAATGATTTCCCCCAACAGCAACTCCATTACATTGACAACAACCTGTTCAACATCCACGTCAAACAGGTTGTTGCAACGATGTGTAGTTACAGCGATGCCACTGTAAGCAGCTCTCCCCCGCAATCTGCATCCCCCAGAGCTGACAATCTTTAAGTGCTGGGTGGTGCAGGGGGTGAAGCCCCCCGCAAACAGTAAAGGGCTCTGCCACTGTGGCACTTTGCCACAATGACATGATCACCTTCAGCAAAGTGCTGTCATAGTGAAGTCACTTGACAACTTTGTTGTCACTGCGACTTGATTGAATCATGCGGCTCAATGTATTTCAATGGAGTTTTGAACTTAGTGCCATAATTTGCCCATTTTTGCATATTTTTGCCCCATATTTGCAACATGGCTTCTTTGGGATCCCACTTCACGAACAAAGGCACTGTTATTAGGCAGATCTGTCCCAAAAAGTGATTTTGCTGTCTCTGTGCAAAATCACCTTTTGGGCAGGAGTTGAACATTTGCTTTGCCCTTGTTCATGAGGTGGGGCCGTAAGAATGCTACGTTGAAAATTTGGTGTAAAAATATTAAAAAAGAACAAAGTTATGAGCCTACATTGAATGCAGGCTTGTAACTTTGGTAATTTTCAATATTTCCCCCCTAAATTCACTGCATAGCCATATCTTTGCAGCACCTCATGAGTGTGACAGCTGTCATTTTTCAAATCCTGGCCAATATGTTTTTTTACATCCCAAAATGTAATTTTGTGGTTCCTGTGAGAAATCACATTTTGGGCAGGAGCTGAACACTGTCTCTGCCCTTGTTCATGAGGTGGGGTCATAAGAAGGCTATGTTGAAAATTTGGTGTAAAAATATTTAAAAACAAAGTTATGAGCCTACATTGAATTTTGTGAATGCAGGCTTGTAACTTTGGTAATGTTCAATATTTTTCCCCCAAATTCACAATATAGCCATATTCTTACAGTATCTCATGAATAGAGGTGGGCGAAGTCAACAAGCTATGCTTTGTGCTCAATACGCGAAGTGCAAAATGTGACATTCGCCAAATTCACTGAGGGCAGAACGAATGCGAAGTGTGGAATTTTGCCCCTGAAATTCCACACTTCCAACAAAACTTTAATAAGAGGTGCCTAGGACCCCCCCACATTGCACATTGTTGCAACAGTCACCTCACAAGATGTGCGCACACACACACATACAAAACGATCGTCGGCCAGTTGGCCACATGTAAAAGTATTAATATTTTTGTTAATTAATTTCCCCATTCCCTGGTATCTAGTGGATCCCTCACCCATGCCATCCCATCCAGACCAGTGCTACTGATACACCACCCCGCTCCCCTCAAGTCCACCCCAAGCGGGCCACCAGCACAGCCCTCAACTCATTTCTATGGCTGGCAGCCTGACTGAGCTCTAATGAATGAGTGCGTGCTTGTACAAGCACACACTCATTCATTGACAGCTCATGGTCTTTTGGATAGCTTTTCAGGGGGCTAGAGAATGGGAGGGGGTTGCTCTGGTCCCCAGCAGGGGGGTGGGATTGGAGCGGCCATGGTGTTGGGCCCACAACACCGTTGCTCCCATCCCGCTTCCCAGCAGTTTATCAAAGCAGCTTCTTTCCATTCTCTAGCCCTCTGAAAAGCTGCCCAAAAGACTGCAAGCTCTCAATGAATGAGCGGGTGCTTATACAAGCATGCGCTCATTCATTAGCACTCAGTCAGGCTGCCACCATGGAGGTGAGTGGAGGGCCATGTTGGTGGCCTGCTCGGGGTGGATGGGGGAGTGGAGTGGTGTGGCACTGGTCTGGATGGGGTGGGGGGGTCCACTAGACACCAGGGAGTGGGGAAATTAATTAAAAATATATATTTTAACATGTGGGCTGTGTCTGAGTGGCCAGTGATCGGGTGGGGTGGGGGTGGGAGGGTGATTGTTGTAACTGTGTCTGGTGGGGGTCCACTAGACACCAGGGAATGGAATTTAATTTAAAAAAATTAATGTTTACATGTAGCCAACTGGCTGGTGATCGGTAGGTGTGTGGGGCGGGTGGGGCAGGAGGGTGATTCTTGTAACTGTGTCAGGGGGTCCACTAGACACCAGGGATAGACTGGGGGTGGTGTTGGGAGATTTCCCATTTGTCACCTCTACTTGCTTTGTTGTTTGTTTTTTTTTAAGAACAATTTGCACTTAAAAACCACAAAAGCAAGGCGAAGTCACAAATGGTGCCTTTCGGATAATTTTAAAAAATGACGTGAAGTGTTCTGCAGGGTGAATTTGCCAACTTCGCGGCACATTTGCTCACAAATGAAAACTTCGCTACATCTCTACTCATGAATGTGACAGCTGTCAGTTTTAAAATCCTGGACAAAATGTATTTTTGCATCCCGAAAGGTTATTTTGCAGTCCCTGCATGAAATCATCTGTCGGACAGGAGTTTAAAATTTTCTCTGCCCTTGTTTGTGAGATGGGGTCATAAGAAGGCTATGTTGAAAATCTGAAGTACAAATATTTAAACACAACCAAGTCATAAGCCTAGATTGATTTTTGGGAACAGAGGCTCGTAAGTTTGGTAAGTATCAATATTTTTACCCAAAATTTGAAACATAGCCATATATTTACAGCACCTCATGAATGTGACAGATGTCATTTTTCAAATCCTGGCTAAAATGTTTTTTTTGACATCCCGAAAGGTTATTTTGTGGTCCCTGCACGAAATCACCTTTCAGACAGGAACTGAAAATTTTCTCTACCCTTGTGCAAGAGGTGAGGTCATTAGAAGGCTATGTTAATAATAATAATAATAATATTCTTTATTTTTATGTTGTCTTTCAAAAAACCAAGGCACCTAATAATTATAAAATAGCATATCAGACAATCCAAACATTTTTAAATAGAACAAGTAATACAGTTGAAAAAAGATCAGTCACCAAACACCTGGTACCACAAGTATGTCTTTAATGCCGGCTTAAATCCCTCCATGGTTGTGCACTCCCCTAACCAATGGGGTAGAGAATTCCAAAGGGTTAGGGCTGCATGAATAAATGCACAGGCCCCAGAAGATTTCAAACACATCCTAGGAATCTCTAGCAATCCCTCATCAGCTGAGCGGAGTGATCGCTCAGGGCAGTAAAGAACCAGGAGCTCTTTCAGGTAGTCCGGGCCCAGTCCATGTAGGGCTTTAAAAGTCAGTAGACTGACTTTACAGGTGATCCACCACTGTACCGGCAGCCAGTGCAGTGTGCGCAGCACCGGCAAGATATGACAGGATCAGGAAGTCCCCGCCAAAAGCCGGGCCGTAGTGTTCTGCACTAGCTGCAAGCAGCAGATTTCCACCCCAGGAAGCCATAGGTAAAGGGAGTTGCAATAGTCCAAGCACGAGGTCACAAAGGCGTGGACCAGCATAGGAAGTTCGCCGGATGGAACAAGGTGCTTAATCCTGGAGGTATTCCTCAGATGGTAAAAAGAGGACTTGACGACAGCTGACACCTGCGAATGCAGAGTCAGCCCTTTGTCATAAATTACCCCCATGTATCACACCCATTCAGAGGTCAGGAGTAGTAAGCCCCCGAGGAAAATCCCAGCGGGTAAACCAACCCCCGACCCACCTATCCGGTGCACTAGATCCACAACCAGCACCTCAGTCTTTTCCGAGTTCGACTTCAGACAACTCGAGTCCATCCAGTCCGGGATTTCTGCGGGGCAGTTGTTAAAGACTGAGAGAGCTCCATCCTGGTCAGGTGCAAAAGAAAGGTAGAGCTGGGTATCATCAGCATAACAATGAAACCTCAGTCCATACCGTCTTACAATGTCTCTGAGGGGCAGCATGTACACTGCGAACAACATGGGGGACAATACTGAACCCTTAGGAACCCCACATGACAGAAAAACTGGGTCCGAAGAATAAACTCCGGGCACCACTTTCTGAGTTCTTCTGATGAGAAAAGATGTAAACCACTTGAGAACTGCACCCGATAGTCTGCAGATGAACCTCAGGCGACCAAGTGAGACCCCATGGTCCACAGTGTCAAATGCTGAAGAGTGGTCTAGAAGAACCAAGATGGAACGTTTTTTCTGATCTCTAGCCATCAGGAGATCATTGAGCACCCAAACCAGTGCTGTCTCAGTACTATGCCTCTTTCGAAAACCGGACTGGAGGGGTTCATAGATGTCATGGGTGGTCAAATGGTTCTGCAGCTGTACAGCCACTACTTTCTCAATCACCTTCCCCAAAAATTGGAGGTTAGAGATTGGTCTATAGTTTGCATGGCAGCTGGGGTCCAAAGAAGCTTTCTTCAAGAGGGGTGTTGCCACCACCTCCTTCAGGGAGCTAGAAAACTCTCCTGTTTCCAAGGAGCACCAGACTATCTGTGCAAGGACCTGACTGATGGAATCAATACAACTCAAAATCAGGAAAGTTGGTCCTGGCTCCAAACTACAGCACATAGGGCGTGTACCCCGGACAATCCGCATAACATCCATGAACTCCGGTCGGTCGAAGGTACTCCAGGAATGCTGAGGGGCAGTGACCAAGTCCTGGTCAAACACAACACCCATAGATTGTGCTGGTTGGAGTTCCGCCCTGATGTCAGCCACCTTAATCGCAAATAATTGAGCAAGTTCATCGCACTCTACCTGCGAAAAAGCTTTTCAAACTTGCAGACAGGCTGGGTTTCACAGTCTGTCCACAGAGTGAAAAAGCTGAGCTGGTTGATTCTGAGCAGCTGCAATCTCCCCGGACAGGAACTCTGCCTTCTTACGGGTGATTGCAGATTGATAGATACGATAATGATCCATCAGTTTAAGGTGGTCAGCATCAAGGGCAGACTTCCGCCAGCAATGTTGTAACCTACGTCCTAGTCACTGCATCTCCCTCAGAGTCCCATCAAACCATGGGGATCAAGGGCAAAGGGAGAAAGGACGAATGTGGACAGGAGCAATGACATCGAGGGCCACTGAAATGGCCATATTATAGGCCACCATAAGGGCCTCTGGGTCGCTTTTTGCCTCTGGAAAGGACAATAGGTCAAGTACTGCCACCAGGCCATCAGAGCTAATATCTCACAAAGGGCGATACCTGACCATCTCCACAGGGGTAGGCCTACAAAGGGGGGTGCTAAAACTCAATACCACGGTGCAGTGATCAGACCATCCAACTGGTTCCACCCCCAAGTCAGAGGCTTCGATCCCAGGAGGAAGACTAAGTTAAGAGAGTGACCATGTTTATGGGTAGCAGAGGTAACTATCTGTGTAAGGCCCAGAAATTACATCAACTGGAGGAAGTGTTGTCCAAATTGTGAAAATTCGTCATCGACCCAGGCATTGAAGTCACCCAGAATCATCAGTCTGGGCGACTCAAACGCCATGTTGATGACGAGGTCTGCCACTTCCTGAAGGAACCGCTTCTCATCGCTGGGTGGATGGTAGATGAGAGCGATCCTACAGCCTACACCTGCTACCACAGCACACTCAAATGACTCAGTCTCCTCAACTGATACAATCATGAGATTATGTTTGGTCTTGAAACAGACCGCAACCCCTCCCTGCGATCCAATCTCAGGCGGTGGATCACTGAGTACCCGGATGGTGTTAGAGCCTCCAATATGGTGCCGGATTTCTCATTCAGCCAGGTCTCAGTGATGCAAGCCAGGTCCACTGTTCCCACAAGATCTGCAATGATTGCAGTCTTGTTTTTAATGGACCTAGTATTGCATAACACCACTCGAGTTGGATGAACCTCCAGGGCTGCCTGAGCCACCTGCCCACTAAATTTAGTAGTGCGCTTGGGTATGGAAACCAGACATGGCAGACCACGATCTTGGTTCCATTTTTCCCCAGAGCATCTCCTAGATTTTATGACCCCGATGCGGTGGCTCCGCTCATTCACCTCCACTGTTACTTTGCTGCCAGTCCTCCTCCTCTCCACGAGCAATACCCAGTGCTCTACAGTACCGATCTGTTGCCAGCTGCAGGGGGGGTAGGGCTGAGGGGTGAAAGCAGAGGGTGAATAGTGCACAACTGTGGGGGCAGGCCTCCAACATTCTTGTGAACAATTTGTCAGAACGGTCCTTACTTAACTAGACCAACAATACCCCTAAGATATTTAAAACAATAAGCTAACAAAAAATAAAATAAAACAAAATTACAACAAAGTATAACCCCAAACACTTGCTTAAGGGAAATAAATAACTCTCAACATTCATCCCCTATAATAAAATAAATAAATATCCCTCAATTACCCCACCCCAACATAAAATCCTAAAATAAGTTCAAATCTCACAACTCAGAGTCTTGGACAGAAATAAATCAGCTTGGGAGTAATTCAGTCGCAGATGAAATTAAACCTGCTGTAAATTAAATCCTGGATGAAAGAAAATAAGTCCTCAAAGCCCTCTCACTGCCTCGGGAAGTTAACAGGGCACAGGCACTCTCACTGTCTGTCCATGCCAAAACGTAGTACAGGATAATGAATCATTTCATGAACAGTTTCAGCCCCCAGGCCCTCTCACTACCTGGGGGACTGACAACACAGGCACTCTCACTGCCTGAAAGTAACAGTAAAAAATCAAATGATAAAAGGAAAATAGAAGTCTGACTAGGTGCAGGCAGAAGGTCTTCGGAGCGAATGTCCTCACTTACGATCCATTTGCCAGAAGAGCAAAGATCCCAACAATCCCATAGGAGGGACCACAGCCAGAAAATATCCACAGCCGCTTCTTTGACTCTCTACTGGCGCCAGCCCACCAGTTGGCCTCCCAGAGAGCCTAAGCGAGCCGATGACCCCCTCCGTCGACTACCCAACAGAGCTACAGCTCAACTCCTCGAGCAACCCTGAATTCCAGCCACCAGTTACCCCACAGGGATGGCCGGCCGTTACCAACTATCCAGTTCTTATACCCAGGAAAGGTGCCACCACAGGATCATCCAGACGGGCTCAATTCAAAACAAAACCACACAATCCTCTTCTGTGCTGCACCTAGTTCGACAGATCCAAGCTCCAAGTAATCCACCGCCTCTCCTTGACTCCTCTCCTCCCCTTCTCATCTCTCCTCAGAGTTTCCTGACTCCAGCCTGGACCGAAACAAGCAACTAGTCCAAGTAAATCCAACTGGATCCCCAAAAAAACACAGGCAGGTCAATACAGATCTTCAGAGTAAGCAGGGTGACAACGGGCAAAACGAATAGTCCCAATGCACCCTATGAGGTCATTAAAATGACCCAGTGTCGCACTACAGAGTGAGTGAAGCAAAAACAGATAACAAGACAGTTGAGAAATGAGCCATAAACAGTGACAAACGGGAGACGTAAACGGGCAGTAGTAACAGTACGCTGGAGGCGAAAAATTGAGAAAACGGAGAGAATAAAATCACGGTCTAGCTACAACAAACTCCAAATTGTAGGAGCAACACTACAGCATGCCCAGCCTGGTGGCCATCTTCCATGTAGTGTTCTATATTTGGTGTCAAAATATTAAAAAAGTAAAACAAAGTTATGAGGCTATGTTGAATTTTGCAAACACAGGCTCATAAGTTTGGTAATATTCAATAGTTTTACCCCAGATTTTCAACATAGCCATTTATTTACAGTACCTTATGAATGTGACAGCTGTCATTTTTTAACTACTGCTCAACATGTATTTTTGTGTCCTGAAAGTCCACCTCTTCAGGCTCCCTCTTCATTGGAGCCTCATGAACACTACTGAAGCCACCACCAAGGCCCTGCTGAACGTCCTCAACCACCACTTCAGGCTCCCTCTTCATCACAGCCTCAGGAATGCTGCAGCAGCTGCCACCAAGACCTTGTTGAATGTCCCCCGGCTTCCTCTTCATCAGAGCCTCAGGAACACTGCAGCAGCTGCTGTCAATGTAAGGAGCAAGTGGCTTCTTGTAGCAAGAGACTTTTTTCTGGCTTGTTAGCCGTGTTGACTGCCCTGTCCACCCCAGCCACCCCCCCACCCAGGGCTGTCTCGAATTATATAGACTATGACTGGTCACATGACCCTAGCCAGTTGTAACCTAACTCCCTGCGTTCCCATTTGTATTTCATACTCTCTGACCAATAGGGGGTTAGTACTGAGACCACTGATGTTCTCTTCTCACTGCTATTTCTTCCCCCTATCTAATTCATTACTGTTCAGTTTCACCTGCTGCTCATTGATTCCCCTGCCCCCTCTCTTCCCACTGCCTTGCCTTTTCCATTCTCCCCTGTACCTGAATTTGAACCTTGGACCTTTTATACCGAAGCGGCAATCTTACCAGCATACTACTCTGTTCCCTTACCTTTCTTATGTCCTTTTGATTACTTGCACTTCTACATTGCCAACATAAATGTAGCCCTTGCTTTACCTCATCTAGCCACAACTCCTCTGGTTACATACACTTTGCCTCTGTTACCTTGTGTGCTTCTGTCTCTGGGATACAATGAATGCCTTAACTCCTTTGTTGGGGTGCCTAGTAGGTATGCTGCACCTCACCTATGACCTATGACTTGATTCTACGTCTGCAACCCCTTCCTACAGTCCATGGTTTTATAATACCTTCCCCCTAACCCCTACAGCTACACTATTGTCTAATGTAGCATTCATTAACTTACCCCATGTGCCCGGTTGCCTTACTTTGTCACACTATACCAATCATGAAAGGTTCGCCTGGCCCCCTCCTTCCTCAGTTCTCATATATATATATTATCCACTAAGATACTCTTGTATGCATCCTTGTGTCCCCATACTACATATTTAACCCCACCTTCATCCTCTGACTCCTGCACTCATAAAAGGGGCAGAACCAATCTGCATAGACTATTACTAAATGCAGTCATAAATCTTCTTCTGTTGATACTTATCTGTGCAGATAATGTCAAGCTTAACCCTGGCCTCCCCCCCCATCCCCACTTCTTCAGTCCTACCCCAGCTAAAGGGGCTAAGCCTTCTCCACATAAACGCCTGCAGCTTGATTAAGAAATTTGATGCTTTGAAGACTTGGTTGAACCTCACTAAACCTGATATCATAGTGGTGACCGAGTCTTGGCTAAGGCCATCGACCTTGGATTTTGAAATCAACATCTCCTCATATAACGTCTACAGGACAGACAGAATAGCAAAGGGTGGGGAAGGGGGAGACTTTTATATTCATGACAAATACACTGCCTCTGTAGTTGACTCCACCTCACTACCACAGGAATTTGAATGTAGTACTTTAAAGGTGCAACTATCCTTGTCATCCCCCATCCACATTATTAGTTGCTACAGGCCTCCTTCAACTGGGAACATGGAGTTGAAGCATTTATGTGATGTTCTGGACTCCTTGTCCTCTGAGGTTATTATTATGGGTGACCTTAACATGGATAGGCTCTTTGCAGTATCCACCCCACCAAGAAAGTTTTTCAGTAACTTTGGGTTCTTCCAATTCATATCAAAAATATCCAGAACATAGTACTCTGCTAGACATAATACTGGTTAAGAAACCGCATCTCTTCTCACACACAGATATATTCTTCAATTATCTTAGTGACCATTGTGCTATAGCCTGCATGCGGGCCACCCCCAAAGCAGTATCCTCCTCTAAGTACACTTTTAAGAGAAGTCAACTGAACTTTGATCCCTTAGCCTTTCTCTCCGACCGCCAACATGCAAATTGGAAAGACTTCTATTTGGCCATTTCAGTAGACAAAGCTTATGAGATCTTCCCTAATATTGTACTTGATGTCATCAATAAGCATGATCTTCTAGTTAAAACCCACACTAAAAAGAAAGCTTGTCCATGGTTCACCACTAGCCTGAAATCTGAGCTGTTACATAGGGATTCTCTTTGTAAGAGGGCAAGAAAAAACAAACAGGCTGCAGACTGGACAACCTTCAGAGCTGCAAGAAATCAAGTGTGGAACTCACTACCTATTGACCTAAGACGAGCTTCCTCACACCTTGCTTTCAAGCGAAGACTACGGAATCACCTTACTTCTATGGACCAATGTGCCTGTTTTGATCCTACCTAAATCTTTTCTTCCAGTTACCTCTCCCTCCCCCTATCTACATGCCCATTCGTCTACCTACACCTTACTTGATGCCTTGCATACTGGTTATTTGACTGCTTGCACTTTCTTTTATGATCACAAAGAAACTTATATGGCTCTACTGTCTGATGTATTATATATGCCTCTATCACTCTACCTTTCTTAACCTTGTGTTATGACAATTGCCGTTTTTACTTACTGTGTTATGTATTACAAATGTCTTCAGTCACCTTATTGTTACAATCGTTGTGTGTAACAATTGCCAATTACCTTATGACTGTGGTACCTGCTTTCCCATCCTGCTGTTTGCACTAATCTTTTGACGTATGTATTGAAAACATCCTGCTGTTTTGCACTAATCTTTTGACGTATGTATTTATTGAAAACTGGTACTGGTCTCTCTCATCTTCTCCCCATTATACCGACTACCCCTGGTATTTCTTGCCGGCTATCAGTTCCGCAGCACTGGGTCGCTACCGCGACCTTTTCTCGCTAAAGTCAGAGACACGTGTCAACTCTCACCCTGGTGACCGAACCCCTACTTTCCTGCCGGCTTACAGTTCCATAAGCTCGACGCTGACTGCAGCATTTTACCGCTAATGCCGTATCTTCCCGCTTCCTGATCCCTTCCTTGACACCGGTTTTCAGCCTTCCCCCCTATATCGACCTCCTCGCGGGTCACCGCGCTCGTGAACAAACCTGTCTAGCTCTGGAACCCCTCACTCATCCAGATTGCCAACCCTGCCCAGCTTGGGCTCCCTCCAGATGGGCCCCTGCCTTTCATTCTGACCCAAGGTTCCCGTGAGTGCGATTGCTGTTCCATGTTTTCCCCGCATCAGCCATACTCATGCCTGCTCCTGCCATTCTCAGCACAACTCCCTATGTAACCTTACCCCTTCCCTGTCTCCAGCCCCTGTAGTCTATACACTTTCCTTTCTACCCATCGCCGGCCAGCCTACCCCTGGCCTCCCACCCCCCACCTGAGCCTCTCATACCGGGAATCGGTTCCATGAGCCCGGTTATAGACTCTTGCCCCTGCCGCAAAAGCCGTAATCCTTTTCACTGTCCCACCCTACACTCTCCTAAGATTCTTGGCCAAAACAGTTGGCAGAGTTCTCTTACCTTGGTTCCAGCCCCGCCACCTTCCAACTACCTTGAGCTGTGCACTCACCCTTCCCTGCCCACATCCCCCCCATCAGTTTCCCCAAATCTAATCCAAAATCTGTCCTTCCTCCAGTACCCTCTGCTTACTTATAAAAAAATGGTATGCTTGTATCTATGTACCTGTACTTGTACTGTATAAACTGCACCATTCTACTTGTATTGTAATTGTACCTCCCAGGTCGTGCCTGAAAGTAGTCACTTGCTGGCTAGTGCACCTACCCGGTTAACAAAAACTAAATAAATAAAAATAAAAAATCGGTGCACCAAAATAACTAGAGCAGAGAAAGCAAACTTTTATCAGTCAGAGCTTGAATCCTCCTCTAACAGTGCCTCTAAGTTCTGTAAAAACTTTAAAGGACATACAAGACCACAGCTCATCCAGCCCAATCCCTCCACAAATCCTGACTGGCGGTTCCACCACCACTGACAAAAAATGAAATACTTGACCTCTTCAACAACCATTTTGTCACAGCAGGTTTGGCATTTGACACCTCACTGGCCAATAACTTCCAGGCACAGCTGGGAAACTGGAACCTGGATGGTTTTAACTCAGATACACCCACCCAAGACAATGTGTTCTCTTTCAGTACTGTGAAACAGTCTGAGGACCTCCTACTTCAATTGGACATCAGGAAAAGTACAGGCGCTGACCTTATCGAGCCTCTCTTCCTCAAACTCGGATATTATGTCCTATCTCCATCAGTCACTCATCTTTTTAATTTGTCCTTAACACAGGGTATCCATCCCAATATATGGAAGACAGCCCATGTCATTCCACTTTTTAAAACTGGTGGCTCAAGTGATTTAAATAACTATCGCCCAATATCCCTGCTACCTATTTTATCTAAGTTGCTTAAAACAGTGGTTAAAACTCAGCTTAGGCAGTCTCTAGAGGAAGCTGACCTACTAAATCCTGTCCAGTCTGGCTTTCTGCACCATCATAGCACCATCTCTGCACTTGCTAAGGTAATGAATGATTGGCAGAAAGCCCTGGATAATAAGAACTATGTATGTGCTCTGTTTCTTGACCTTAGCAAAGCTTTTGATAAGGTGGACCACAGTCTGCTGTTTGTCGCCCTAAAGAACATTGGGGTTGATAATTTAGCCCTAAGTTGGTTTTCCAATTACCTCACTGACTGTTACCAGCAGGTCAAGGCAGGCGGTGACCTCTCCCCAATGAAAACACTCACAAGAGGAGCACCCCAAGGGTCCATTCTTGGTCCACTTTTATTTGCCATTTATATTATTAGTCTAAACACTGGACTCCAGTCAGTGAACATACACTTATTTGCTGATGATACAGTGCTGTACATAGCCAGACCTACTCCAGAGCTCACATGCAACAACCTCCAAACTGAATTCAATCACCTACAGAAAAACCTTTTGCACTTAAAGCTCCTTTTAAATACTAAGAAAATGAAGGCTGTTCTTCTCTCTCCATCAGTTAATGCCACTAAACCCTTCATCCCAGTTATGGTTCCTCAAGTAGTTACCCTGCTAGGTGAACTTTTAGATTTTTGTGGAATCATTTAAATATCCAGGAATTTGGATAGATTGTAAGTTGTCATTTAGAGTCCACATAGATGAACTTTCTGAAAAATTAAAACAGACGCTTGGTATTTTCTTAAGGATCAGACAGTTTTATCTCTGGAGGGGGAAAAAAGGCTAGTACAGACCACCTTCATACAACTCCTGGACTATGCCAACTTCTTGTATGGGCACAGTATGAATGTGGCTCTTTCCACACTTGAGTCCCTCTACCATCGGGCGTTTAGATTTATTACTGGTGCTCCCTATTCCACTCACCATTGCACCCTCAATACAACTATAGGCTGGTGTTCTCTTACTCTTAGGTGGCTTAATAATGCATTTCTTTGGACTTATAGAGAAATTACTAATAAGCTTCTGCAGTATGTTAAGGACTGTCCACCTGCTTGCACTCCTGGTAAGTACCTACTAAGATTTATCACTGGTGCTCCCTATTCCACTCACCATTGCACTCTCAATACAACTATAGGCTGGTGTTCTCTTACTCTTAGGTGGCATAATAATGCAACTCTCTGGACTTATAGAGAAATTACTAATACGTTTCTGCAGTATATTAAAGACTGTCTACCTGCTTGCACTCCTGGTAAGTACCCCCTAAGAAGTCTCTCTCATAACTTCCTTCTAATCCATAAAGTTAGAACACATTTTGGCCAAGTCACGATAAGCCATGCTCTCTCTTCCCTTTGGAACAATGCACAAAAAAACACTGAAGCTGGCTATACTGGTGTCACTGTTTCTCTTTAAAATCTTGCTTTTGCGGTCATTCAAGGTGACTTGTAACTGTTTTCGCCAATGACCTCATAAACACGTCCGCGCCTTCTCCTGTGTTCTATATCCCGATGAGATGCCCTTCTCACTCCCATACCTCCGTAGGCTGTACCTCTGTGTTGTAATGAATGCGAGGTGAATTGTGGTGTGTGACTGGGTAGCTAGAGTGACTGGGCTACATCACTGAGTGTTGATTGGATGAGAGAGCATGGGAAAATGGCTCTGATTGGCTGGGGACATGGTTAGTTGCATGAGGGGCATGGCTGACATATGTTGCTCATTTCCTTTTTCAGTTGTCTGTTTGCCATGTTTGGAGGAGGATCTTCTCTGCAGTGCATGGACAGTTGATGGGTGCAGCATGGTGTGGAGCTCTAGGACAGTGGAAGAAGGCCTCGGAGTAGCAGAGAGACAGTGCTGGAAGTCAGGCAGTGGATCACTGAAGTGTTGGTCAACTGAAGCAGATGAAAAAGGACCATTGGGAGAGTGGGAGGTGAGCAGGGTGGGCACTTAGGAGAGTGGGTGGGTGGTCGGCGATGCAGTAATGCAGCCATGCAAAGAATTAATGAAAAAGAGAATGGTGAAAAAGATAAAGTGTTGGGAATTCAGTCTTTCACCGGAACATGACCTGAGACTAAAACTGGAAGTGTGTGCTTTGTGGGAAGTGGGCAGTTTGAGCGGCCAGAAAACAAAAGTGTAAACCATGGAAGTAGTGCTGGCTGCATGGTTAGCAAGGGGTGTCATGTGATGACAAACTTAGTATGTGTATGAATTGGTGGTGATGTGGAAATTATATGTATAAATCAGGGATGACATACTTATTGTTTGCATAAATCCGATTTATACATATAGTTGCTCTGATAAAGTTTTTTTCAGACTGAATTTATCACCACTACTCTTTCAAATAGTTATAAAGTATAGGGCATATTGCCATAGTAGGTGCCAAACTCCCATCACAGCAACCATAAAAAAAAAAAAAAAACAACAACAGTGTTTTGCACCTTGTGGCAGGTGATTGACAAGGTATGAAATACTGTTGGGTTTTTGATGGCTGCTGTGATGGAAGTTTGGCACATACTTTAGTGATATGCATATGCCCTACACTTTATATTTATGTATGATTTTTTTCAATAAACTTTCTTGACTTGACCTTTCTGTTGTGGAGGTTTAATGCCTGTGTTAGATAACATGTACTAGGCCTCTTTTGCTTGTCTGCCTTTGCTATTGTTGACCGGAGCACTGTCTGAGCTTGGATGATTCCATTTACTGGTTTATTATTTTCTTATACAAACAATACATTACAGCACAAAAATTTTTTTAACTCATGAATACCTTACATTTCAGATTTATGATGTGTCCCATGTTAGTCTGCATTATAACGTCACGGCAGTCATTGCAGTGTATCCAGCACATTACAACCAGTGTCAACTAGTACAAAATGTGGTTGTTCTCACCGTCTTCTCTTTACTTGCTTCACGATAAAACCCCAATACTAACCTGTTCTCTTTTGATTCACAGATTTGTACCGTTTGCCAAAACTGCTTAACATTTTATTCCAGGATTCCACAACATCCACAGATGGAGTATTAACTCCAAAAACAATTGTACATCCAAAGCACTGCCACAAAACACCATATCAATCCAATCAATCTAATGTTTTTTTCTCTCCTTTGCAGCTCCTGAAAGATTCCAGGACTCAGGATTACCCACCATGCACTGTGTGAGATGTGAGGAATGTACCACTGCTAAAACAGACCCAGACAGAGACAATGATGGAGAACATTGTCTGCATGAATGAGAGTACTACATTCCCATATACTGTATACAAGTGGGAACAATGAGTGGAAACATCCAATTCAGTATCTATAAAGCTCTTAGGGACATTGAATAAATCAATACAAAAAAAATAGTATGCCACAAGAATAGTTTAAAACTGAAAAGAATTGCCTAATCTTACCTTTCTTGAATGTTGCAAACATCCTGCTTCAACATTGCTACTTAGTAGAAATTTTTAAAATAATAAAAAAGAATAATCTTCATGTTCGTCATCATTTTTAGTTTAAAACTTTCTCTTCTTCACCATTCCTAGTTACCTAAAACAGGTGCTACCCTGCATTATTAAAAGTATTTACTGAACTACACTGTTATTAAGTGTAGTAAAGAAACTATTTTTTCCTTAAAAATAAGAACATTATAATAGATTGTTAAGAATCTTACACTGTTTCCTCATTTTTCAACTGTTTTTTCTTCCAAGCCAGTTCATAATAGCAATAATAAACCCCAGGGTGTGGTATATCATGGGATGGTGTCACTTCTTGGGTGAGTGAGGTACTCAGTCTGCTGCCTCATGCCTCACAATGCACCCGAGGCATGGCATTATCACATGATATACCACACCCTGTCATATATTATTGCTTAAATCTGTGTTTCCAATATGGGACCACACGGCTCTGTTGATAGCGTGGTTCCCGTCACATTTCCAGCTCCCTGGACTGTAGCCGCCACGTCAGTATGCCATACCCCGGAGAAGAGACATAGTCAATAATCAATGTGGCAGTCATTTGTCAATTATCGCAGCCAAGGAAGTTTCAGGAAGTTCTATGATTTAGGAAAGGTTTAAATAGTTGAAAATTTAGCACAACAGTGCTGTGATATTCTTTTAATTATGTGATCTGGTTTGAATGACTGTAAGTAGTTCAGGCATGCAATTATGGGTTTGTACTTACATGGGTCTGAGCTGCTTACAGCCAATCAAATTATTAGTATTGTTATAACTCCCTTTAACACCCCTGCAGAAAATCAGTTATGTGACTTGTCCAGGTTTGGCCCACTGACTTATATTGGTGGAGTGATCTCTGGAGTGTGGAATAGCCCTCTTTTTCAAACAGCCAAAAGAGCAGCAGGACAGCACCTGGTCCCCTTTGTCAGAAGGGGGACACTTTGTTGTTTACAGTTTGCAGGTCCGGTATTCTTCCTGGACCTGTCATCTCTTACCAGATCAGCTTTTTTTTTTTTTGATAAGGCTAGTATTACATAAATGCTGTTAGACTACAATATTTATAATTAACATAAGAAGACAAAAATAACTTGCAGACCAAGTCAGGGAGTACAGTACATTACTTTGAGTACTTGAACCAAAAAGGATACAGCTTTTCTGTTTAGAAAGCAGGCTTGTCTTACAGCTTAACCTGCAAGAGTTGTATCTTTTTTTTATCATAGAATAATTTTTATTGTTTTCCAATAGGTCCATACCACAGTCAGTAGGTCATGTACAGTCAGAAATACAACACAGTATTCTTGTAAGTAACATAATTAACCGTGGTCATCTGGGGGAAGTTTACACTAGGCTGTCATCTCAGCCAAAAAGACTAACAATAATCTTAAAGTTGTGGTCTCGCATCATTCAGTACAAACAGTAATATAACCTTTAAAACAACTGTGCACTGTTTCATAAACCTGCACTCAGAAAGCGGAGTATAAAACATTATTCATAATTACCAGCATAAACAAGTCTCTCGTTTTAATACTTTAAATCTATTAATGTCAAGTGCTATGCCAGAGACTAGCCAAAGGAAGAAAAGAAGATACAGGTGGGAGTTAGCATGGGAGAGTACCAGCATATAAAAAAGAGATTGTCATAGTCAACATGCAAATCCTTACTATGCGGCTAGTCACTTGAGAACTATGGTCTGTAGTCTATCTAGGCAGGTGGGTTTTGGGGAGAGGGAGGAGGCACGTGGCAGAGAGCTGAATTGACGTATGCTTCCCATTTGTTATGGTATTACGATAATTGTCCTCTACTGGCATAAGTGAGTCTCTCAAAGTTGGCCAGCCTGGCTAGAGTGGAATGCCATAGGGAGATAGCAGGTGGATAAGGCTGCCACCAGGACATCAATAAGAGCCTTTTAGCCTCTAAAATAGCTGTTAGTATCCACTCCCACTGTTGTGGTTCAATTTGTTCCAGAGAGGTGATATCTCCAAGTAAGAGCATGGGGTTGAGAGATCGATGGGATGTCCTAGTACCCCTGAACAGTCTATTTCCACTCCGGACCAGAAGGGGGCAAAAATGGGACATTGCCACAAGAGGTGTAAGATATGGGCTGGACTCTTATGGCATTGACAGCCTTCAGAATGGGGGAGGATACCCCATTTTTGGAGGGCTGCTGGTGTGCGATACCAGCGCAGCAGAATCTTGAGCTGGATTCGCTGACTCTTGACATCCTTATAAGTAGAGTGGGCTTTATACAGGCATTGGGCCCACACTTCTGGTGTGATGAAGCAGTTTAAGTATATGTTCAATGCAGTTCTGCAAGCTTCTGAATGGTCTGGCGGTGCCTCCTGCCAGGTACTATAAAACTTAGCAGCTAGGCCCCGGGAGAATGATTTTAAATGATGATCTGGGACCGACTAATGGACTGAACTGCAGTATGGAGCTGCAAGAATTTTCAGAAGTTTTGGGACTGGAGTGAATATTGGGTTTTAAGTTGTTCAAAAGACATGAGCGTGGTGGAGTCAGGTAGGCATAGGTCCTGAACTATGTGTATCCCACTCTTGTCCCACATTGGCCAGTTGAATGGTTCATTGTCCATCATTAGGAGTCAATTGTGCCAGAGGTTAAGGTATCTGAACAGTAAGAAACAAGCAGGTTTCTTAGTCTGGGCTGCAGCCATAAGGTGGAACCACGCTTTCTTGGTTTCAACCATGATTGGCATGAGCGTACTCTAGGAAATCAGGAGGTTGGTCAGAAGTAGGTCAAGGGGAGTCTCCTGTAGAATTTGAGCTTCTAGCTGAACCTACAGTACAGGGGGAGAAAGTGTAGGGAGAAACCATTTAGTGGCCTGAGCTGCGAGGAAGGACCAATGGTATACTTATAGCCAGGGGAGCCCAGGGCCACCCCTAGACTAATGAGCTCGTAATTTATGAGTGCTCCACCGTGGTCTCTTACCCTCCCAAAGAAACTGAGAGATAATTCTGTCTAGTTGTCAAAAGACCTTCTGTGACAGGGCAATGGGGATATTGTTGAGAAGATATGCCACTCTAGGCAGAAGAAGCATTTGGATAGCAGCAACCTTCCCTGGGAGGCAAAGATTAAGCTGGAGCCAGTGAGACACTTCAATAGTTAATTGTTCTAAGAGGGGGGAGAATTTCCTGGATTCAATATACTTCCAGTCAAACGGTATATGGATGCCCAGGTATGTGAGGTTGCTGGGCGCCCAGGTGAGACCCAGGTCCTGTATACAGTCTTTGGAGCAGGCTGCATTTAGGGCGGTAACACTAGTTTTCCTTTGGTTAATTTTCAAACCAGATAAATGGGTGAATGTATGTAGTATATCCAAGGTTGGGCGCAGGGATACTTATGGATGAGAGAGAGTAAGGAGCAGGTCATCTGCATATAAGGCCATTAAATATGAGCGCTCATCTACCGAGATACCTTTGATCTCTTTTGTGCTCTGTAACTTCCGAGTAAGAGGATCGAGTGCAACCAGGAATAGTAGTGGCGAATGCGGGCAGCCTTGTTGTGTACCTCGCTGTAATGGGAAAGGTGGGGATATGTCTTTATTAGTAAGGATACGAGCTAGAGGTTCATTGTATAGTTCTCAAATCCACTGCCTAAAGTATGGGCCAAAACCATAAAGGTGAAGTACAACATGTAGATAGAGCCATTCGACTGAGTTGAAGGCTTTCGAGAAATCCACCACCATGGCAGCCATAGGGGTAGGAAAGCGCAGAGCCCACCATTTAAGGTTGAGAATCAGGCAGATGTTGTCAACAGTGGCTCTTCCTTTGGTAAACCCAACCTGTGATGGGAGCACGATGGAGGGTAAGACTTCTATCATGCGACTAGCAAGCATCTTTGCTGCAATTTTATTGTCCACTGATATTAGGAATATGGGGCTATAGTTGGCACAGTTCAGTTGATCATCTGATTTTTTTTTGGAGAAGGGTGATGAGTGCCTCCTGCATGGTAGGTGGGAAGATACCAGTCGTGTGAGCCTCCTGGAGGGCAGAGAACAATGGGACACTGATTTCAGAGCTCATAAGTTGGTACAGCTCAGTGGTCATGCCATCTGGCCCAGGGGATTTTCCTTTGGCGAGTTGAGATAGTGCCAGTCTTAGCTCTGACTCAGTGAAGGGTTTATCCAGTGCAGCCTTCATGTGTTCCACCAGTTGAGGGATGCCGGCTGTGGAGCAGAAATCCCACAACTGGGACTCTAGCTGGGTCTGTTCCAGGGTGGTATGCGACTGGTACAATTGTTAGTAGAATTGTTGCATGCAAGCATTGATCTATTTATGGTCAGTAACCACCTCCGCCCTGTGATTCTTAAGTGCGTGGATGTGGGAGGTGGCTTGCTGTTTCTTAAGCTGGTTAGGTAGGAGTTTACCACCCTTGTCTCTCCCCTCCCAATACGCATGTTTGGTCCTGGCCATCAACCATTCTGCCTTTTGGTGCAGTATTGTGTTAATGCGATATCTTAGCCCAACTATGGTTCTGAGGTTCACTGAGTCTGGCCTGCCCGCTATGGACAGTTTGAACTGGGACTCCAGCGCTGTGAGTTCAGCTTGAAGATGGTTCAGATTGGCTCATCTAGCCTTGTTTTTGTGAGCTACATATGCTAAAATGTGACCCCGCAGGATGGCTTTGAAAGCCTCCCAGACCATAGCAGCACATGTGTCAGTGGCCTTATTAATAGTGAAATAGGGCAGTGTTTAGTACCATTGCTTGGAATGCAGGGTCCTTAATCAGTAGGGGATTACAACGCCACCTGGGGCTTGAGCTAGTTTGTCCTGAAGGTGTATATGTACAATGTTGTTTGCCGTGTACATGCTACCCTTGGGAGAGATCATTAGGAAGTACAATCTGGATTTTCATTGCTATGCTGATGGTACCCAGTTGTACCTCTCCTTTGCCCCTGGAACATCTCGCGCAGTAGAAGTGTTAAACAGCTGCCTAGCTGAAATCAATGACTGGATGGCCTCCAGTTGGTTGCAACTGAACCCCAGTAAGATGGAGGTACTGGTGGTGGAGTTGAACAGAGGACATGATAGGTTGGCCCCTGGTGCAGAGACAGGTCTCTGTCTTGGCTCTGTACAATTGAAAGCCTCTTCTAGGGTGCATGATCTTGGTGTTATTCTTGACAGTGGTTTGACACTTGAGTTTCAGGTGGCTTCCGTTTTCAGTATCAGCTTCTACCATCTGAGGAATATCGCCAGGATAAATCCCTTAGTTCCGCCACTGGACCTCCCCACATTGGTGCATGCCTTCGTGACGTCCAGGCTTGACTACTGTAATGCACTCTATCTCGGGGTCTCTGGGGGTACCCTGTGCCAACTGCAGCTGGTGCAGAATGCAGCAGCAAGGCTGTTGACAGGACAGTCTAAATATTGTCACATCACCCTGGTGCTGCGTCAGCTGCACTGGCTGCCGGTTAGGTGGAGGGTCCTCTTTAAGGTGAATTTGCTCACCTTTAAGGCCCTACATGGCCTGGGCCCTGGCTACCTGAAGGACCTTCTTGCACCTGTTGCCTCGGTCTGCTTCCTCCACTCCTTCTTTGGGGGCCTCCTAGCGATTCCCAGGTTGAGGCTAAAAACTGCTAGTGACAGAGCATTTGGTGTTGCCACCCCTGTCCAGCGGAATTCGCTGCCTTCGGCTGTTAGGGAGGCCCCGTCTGTGGAGGGTTTTTAAGGCCTGTCTCAAGGCCTTTTTGTTTAATCAGGCCTTCCTGGACTATGCTTTATAGTTCCTTACCTGTCTTTTTAGTAAAGATAAATCTGATGCTAACTGGTATTGGAGACTTTACACGCAGCAGAAGTTAAGGGTAGTTAATTATATAGCAAATTCTGTTTTAACTTGTTCAGAGTATTATATGTAAGTTGATTATTACTGTGATATATATTGCATTTATTGATTGATGGATGGTGCCCCGAGCCTCCGGGATGGGAGTCTTTTAAATAAAATGTGCCTTGCCTTGCCTTACAAGAAACAGGGGCATCATCAGAGACAAAAATGTTGCCTATTATGGAGGAGACAATGTCATGAGCTGCAGGGGGATTAACCAGCCAAAAGTCTATGTGCCTGTATGTGGTATGTACCGAGAAGAAAAAGGAGTAATCTCACCAGGAGGGATGGTCTCTCTGCCATATATCAATCAGCCCCCATTCTTTCATTGCCTCCTGTAACATGAGTACCGCTTTGGGGTGTGTATGTGGGGTCAGCTTAGATTTGTCCAGAAAGATATCTAGTGCTAAATTGAAGTCCCCCCCAGCATAATGGGGATGTTGGGTATCCTGTGGACAAGGACTTGAGGGCATGGTTGATATCTGAAAGGAAGTCTGGGGAGTCCACATTTGGTCTGTAAAAATTGGCCAGGATTGCATGTCCTCCTGGGTATGAAAACCTAGTCACTATCCAGCGGCCCTGAGCATCTGTGATCACCTTATCTGCTACCCAGGGACACGTTTTCTGGACAAGGATAGCTACACCCTTGGACTTCGTTTGTGCTGAGCTAGCTAATACAGATCTCACCCAAGATTTTTTTAGCCACAATACATTTCTTGCAGTGAGGCGCATCTCTTGAATGAGCGCGATATCTGCCTGCAAGGAGTGTAAGTGTTTGAAGACCACTGATCACTTAGTTGGGTGATTCAGTCCCTTTACATTCCATGAGGTCAGTTTGACTCCCATCCTAGAGTTTTGCATGATTATACCTGAGAGGAATAGGTATAGAGCTACTCACCCCAGGGGTCCAGCAGAGGAGAGCAAAAGTGAACAGGGAGAGTTCTTGAGATGTGGCAAAAGAAGTCAGCCAGTGAGAGATCAGGATGAGCTGGTAAAGTGAGAGGAAAGCTGCGGCAACCTAGTGGCAAAATAAAGCAGGTAAATACAGTGCACCAGAAGACAGCAACTACAGATACAAAGAACAATATGTTGCAAATGCAAAAAAATGCAAAAAAAAGAACAGAGACCAATTACTCAGAAGTAGGCCTAGTGCTATATTAAGCACACTGTCAGTAACGATATTAACACAATTGTAGAACAATTCATACAAGCAACAAACTATAGGTAGCTTGGGTTACACACGTTAAGTGCAGGTTTTCTACCGGAAAGGGGAGAAGTGCACAGCCGTGCTATCTGAGCACCTGAGGTGGGGGTTTAGGAGTTTAACCGGTGTACGCTCTGAGACTCCATCCCCAGCTATAATACATCTGTACTGGGTTACCACCCTTGTCTTAAATAAGACTGATGAGTGTGGGATCCAGGGAAAGGAAAGGAAAAAAAGGGGGAGTGAGGGGGAACAGGGAGGGTGAGGGAGGGGGTTAATACAGCTCCTTATATTATATAGGGAAATTGATTTCTAGGGCGGGCACTACATACCGCATATAAGGGGGCACTTGTGATCCTGGCATTTGAGGGGGGCCCCTTCCAAGAGGGCAAGACACCCTCCAATAGGGGATAAAAAGCAAGGCAGGCTAGTGCTGGGTTTACTACCCATTAAAGGGAGGGTCATGGGTGTATGACGTGCACCTGCCCTCTAGTAGAGCAACTGTTTCAAAAAAGGTGCCTCATTATCTGGGATGTTACATATAGGCAGCCGTCTGTGCCTCAATGGGATGCACTGCAAAGCACCCTTTGGCGGAAATCTCAGAGGAGCTATATGATACAGTAGCAAAGGGTGGTAAGCCCCCCTTGCTGTGCCACTCTAAGCATTACCCAAACTGTTACAAACATTAGGTAAAGAGAAAGAGATAAACTTAAGCAAATCAGTCCAGTGGGCATCACCTCCAGTGGGATTCGAACAGGTAGCTGTGCTTTGTAGGTCGTTAGAGAGCACTTCAACAAATGTGAGCAAGCCCGGCTTGATAGGAAGTGTGGCAATATCCATGTGGTCATCTATTTCTAAAGGGAGATCTGCCCATTGAGTCAAGTAGCTGCAACTTCCATAAGAAGGGCATCAGGAATGTCCATAGGCTCAAGATGAGTTTCTGAGGAAGGAACATCCTTAGTTTGTTTGGCTGGTGGGGCAATCTCTGGTCCTGCAGGGGCTGCATTTATGACCGCTATTCGAGAGATGATTAATTTGTGCTGTTTGGCCTGATCCCCGCTATGGTCTGGGAAGGAGAGAGTTTGCTATGTGCTGTTGCTGCATGTTAGAATTCTCATTTACCAGTCCCAGTGGTGCTGTGTGGAAGGGAGATCTGGGGGAAACATTTGAGTGTGGGGCTGTCCGTCTGTTAACTTGGTTTCCTTGGAAGCTGCTGCCTGCTGATTGGTTCCCCCTAGTGAATTTGCAATGTCCCAGGCTCCAAAACTTCCTGGGAGTTGAAGTTCTTAAGGGCATCTGAGGCCAATGTTTAGTAAGCCAGATTTCGACCTCCTGAGGCATTTCAGCTGTAATATATCCCTCCCTTCCCTGGAAACATGCAAGTAAGCTAGGTGGTGAAAACCATATTTGAAGCCTTGTTGAGCCAGGAATTGTTTAATAGGGATGAAAGCTTTCCTTCGGGCCACCACTTCAGCAGAAAAGTCTCTGAAAAAGGAGATAATCACCTCACGCCAGATAATTTCTTCCTTGTCTCTAGCTGCCCGCAATACACATTCTTTAGTAGAGTATTTGAGTATATATGCAGTAACAGGTCGTGGCTGTGAATTTGTAGACTGGGGTCTGCTAGGTATTCAATGCATTCTCTCCACATCGATTGGGCCATGCCACCTCTCCCCCAGCATTTTGGGAATTTCCTCATTCAGAAACCGCTCTGTGTTAGGGCCTTCCAACCCTTCGGAAATGCCAAGAATTCTTATATTGTTTCTCCTCCCATGGTTCTCTTGGTCTTCTGCCCTCCACCAAAACGTGGGCAGTTTATTATCATGCTCCAGGAGGCGTTGTAGGATTTTTGCTTGGCTAAGCTCTAGGCACTCCGTTTTTTGTTCTACCACATTCATTTTGTCGTTGAGGATATGCACTTCAGCTACCGTGCCCGCTAAAGTTGCTGATATTGAGTCACACCCTTACAAGTAATGTTTCTAGTAGAGTTGTTATGTGCTGGAGGGAGGTGCCTACATCAGGCAGTTGTGAGGTGGGCTTCAAGGTGGCAGCAGTCTATCCGCTCTGTAAGGGTGAGGGGGAGGCCATATAGCAGCTGAGATAGATCTTTGGTGGGTTCCAGGCGGAGATGAAGAGGAGCAAACCTTCCGCTCATCAGGCGGGTACAAGGAGCAATTTGTAGTAGTTCGATGCAGCACAGTTGTGGAGAAACAGCCACCAGGATGGGTTGCAGTTTGTGGCCTATAAGGATCTAGGAAGGGTCGTGAGAGGACCAGCGCCAGAAGACAATTAACTGGATCCCAAGCACAATAATACCCACACTGATCAAATATGTAAAGGTTAAGGAGGCATATTGTGGCTTCAGGTGGGGAAAATGTCCCTGGATGCTGGCATTCTGGTTCAGATTAGTTTAGCTGGGAACCGAGCTGTTAGCTTAAGCGGCCATCTTCCTTGGCATCCAAACCATGCCCCCCAACAGTTGCATCTTTAGCACTTTCCTTGATGCATCTCCCTAATAAAGTAACAGCTAGTGTATAATACTGTAGCCTCATGGCACTTCAGAAGGGTCTTCATTGAGAGCTCAGTAGGGGGTTCAGTAATCTGGAAGCCCCATTGCAGCCCCAGCAAACATGAAACAGCATTCTCATAATTCAATTACTTTCCTTGTGGAGTTTTGATGCGAGAGAAAGGACAGTGTGGTGTTTGCATACTGTACAGTATGTTGGACTCATAAGATGAGAGCCTGGGAGCAGCAGCTAACTGAGGAGGAAGGAGAAGGTAAGTGGTATTGTCCCTATTCCTGTCTGTCCATCTGATTACTACCACTGACTCCTACTAGTCGAACTTTGCATATGGAGCTTTAACTCACTGACACATTACCACTTTTTTTAAGTTCGCCGTGCACACATGTGCAGTGAACTTCTTGCGGTAGAGTGACTTTTGAGGGGTGTGACACTGTCCAATGCAGAGAGGTCTGCAAGGGGCTTGACAGTGTCACACTAATCATCAGCCAGGCTGATCATGACAGAGTTTTGCCTGAAACAGTGTCTACTTGAAAAGAAAAAGACGCACCAATCATGCAACAGCTTTTTCCTTTCATCTGCAGGACACTGCCCAGCAAACAGCTGTTCATGTCCAGATCAGATTGGCTGATGTCATACCCTCCCCGCTTCTGCATTACATGCTAATATCCTCCTTTAGGTGAGTCCCACTCTCCACGATGTCTGTTTCCCTACCAGCAACAGTATAGTGTCCTGCATGTCTCTCTCTTTCTCTCAGAAGTCAGGTCATGCAGTGTGCTTAGAGAGAGATACACAGAGCAGTGCTGGTGCTGTCCTCAAGGGTGTAGGCACTGATACACCAAACACACCAGCCATGGATCCAGTCCTGCTTGCCCTGCGGAGAAGAAAGCTTGAAGACTGACCGTGTTCGTGAACATGGTTGTCAGTGTGTTTGCAGCACTGTTTGGCATTGGTGGCAACTGGCAAGTGGGAACAGGAGTGCTGCTTGTTTGTTGTCTGTAATCTGGATCCTGCCTGGCAGCCTGTGTCCATCTAGTAGGATCAGGAGTGACTCTGGAGTAGGGGAGTGTGGACAGATTTGAGAACAACAGACTGACTAAGAGAAGAAGTTCAAGCTGCAAGCATCAAGTCAGCCGTGGTCGGAGTCGAGAGGCTTCTGTGAGATCTATCAGTCAGCCTTTTCTACTCATTCAGGTACCGTTTTATTTACTTGTTCCTGTTTTCTGATTCTGATTTGTTTAAAATCAATTGAGATGGGTTATATTTTGATGATTAATCTACTGTGGCTCACATGTCTCCTGTTTAAATTAGAAGCTGCATTTGATTTGTTTTGGGGTTCTGGAATGCTGGATAAGGATTTAGGATAAATCCTAAAGGATTAAGGATAGCCCCTGCCTGTCCCCCGTTTAAGCTTTTCAATCTATCCCACCTGTCCTCCATTTAATTTAAAAGCTGCATAGGATTTGGGTTGCTGGATAAGGATTTGTAGCCTCCGCCCTGCTTGTGCTCCATTTAAATTTATACATTTCGGCTGGTATCTAGGTGGAGTCTGACTAGGCATAGTACTACTATGCTTAAAAGCTAATCACAGTTATTTGTCTCTATTCTGCCAGTCACTATGTCCCTTAAATATTGATACCACTTCTCTGTTTAGTTAGTAGTAATGTGGAGTCTGGACTTCATCTTTGCAGCTGTCTTAATGCTTGTTTTGCCTCAGGGTTTATTGTTTTGTTTTAGTACTTGTTGCCCATTCATATGCTGCCCGTTGCTGCCACAGTCTTGTGCTCTATCAAATTCAAAGCCTCTTGTTGCATTATGCTGCTGCTGCCATTGTTTGTCCTTCCAATCCTCTTCGGCTGCTTAACTTGGAATAGTTGCTGTATTCTGGTACCACCACAGTGTATTCCATAGACCTTACAGTTGTGTTGCATTTCTTTGCTATTGCTTCAGTTTGCTTTGCTGTTGTCTTAGTGGTTAACATCTCCTAGTTGCATTGCTCTGCTGCTGCCTCAATTTATTCCTAATTACCCATAGTGCATTATTTTTTCTTAGCTACATAATTTCTGATCGCTGCTGCCATTTGGTTGAATTGAACCTTTGTTGCATAATGCCAAGTGCATAATTTCCAGTTGCACCTTGTTCCCTTGTACCTGCAAATTTGCCTTTTTGTGTCACCCTAAGTTTCTCACTGTACTATGTTCAGCCCTGCTTTCTTCCCCTCACTATTCCTTCCGTCCCTCTGTGCCTGCATATTCTGCCTCTTTCCTCCCTTCTTGCTGTTCTCACCCCCTCTTCCCTCTACTCCCAGTAACTGACTGGACTCCTTGTCTAGGGTCCCCCTACTTTCTCTTTGCTGCCTAAGCACCTTTCTGTATGTAAAACAGTTTGTGCAATGTTAAATTTGAATTGGCTCAATTGTTCAAAGGGTTGCCGATGGATTGTTTACTACCACTGTTTATTATCACATTCACTAAGTGCTCTGGTAATTGATTTGCACTGTCCTTAAATTCCTCCACCTAATGAATACATTTAAATGGTATACTTGATCACATATTTACTGCTTGGTCGCTAGGTAGGGGCTTTTGGCAATGCATTCATAGCCTTGCTGAGTTCACAATAAAATATACTTATACCTGTAGTTCTTGGTGTATGCCCATCTTTCTTTGTTATTTGGATTCATGTTTTTGTCTGGAGCAGCTTTGGGTTTACAGATATGCACTTTTGTTTGTGTATCAACCCCTTTGTTATATATAAAGTGATTGTTTTTAAAACCCTGGGAAAAATAAAAATGGCAAAGTATGTAATATAGCATTGGAGAGCTGCAAGGCAAAGGGATTGGGAGCCTACACTTCAGACTGAGATTCCTATCACCCCCAACATAATTTAGCCCTATTCCATTTAGTGAAGCTAGCTAATGTTAGGGATTACAATAGGTATACACTGCTTTATTTTGCCCACTTTTTTCATGAGTTACTTTGTTCTATATAACATAACAACTTCGCTTTAATCTGGTGAGCCCTGAGGTACTTTATGGTGTGCTGCAAATGAACACTGATACTTACTGTGTGCAAAAAGTGAACAGCTTAAGGACTGAAAGAAAGGTGATTGTCTGGAAGGGGGTAAGGAAGTGTTAGCCATGCACACTACATTGTGCCAGTCACTAAAGGGTTAGCTTTTCAACGAAAATAGGAGGAGGAAACAAGGTTTTTTGAATTATATGAATCACAAGTTTTTTTTAAATAAATATATAAAGATCAGGCAACACAATCTCAAGTCTACCTACTGTGTTTTTGTGCATGTGAGACAAAAAGTAAAGTGTAGATGTAGCACCCATGTTGACCTAGGTTTCCTCTTCCACTTTGCATAATATAGAACTGTATAATTCTCCAAATGTATTGAACCTTGCCTTATCAGAGGGAATTAATGCCTGCTGCTTTTTCAACTATAAACCATATTGAGAAGAGGTCACACAGGGTAAAAATATTTGACTTGGGAATAAGCTGAAATGACTGGTGGAACCTGTCTGTGCCTTCTCTTTAGCACGATAATCCACTCCAGGGTGTGCAGTTATTGGTAATTAATCAACACCCAGGGTGCTGTGAGGACACTTGGCCTGCAGCCTCGTGCCTCACAACACTGGCGGGGTGTTGATTAAGTCCCAATAACTGCAGACCCTGTCACTGGTTATTGCTTACTTGCCAACTTTTATGCTCTAAGTAACCTATTTTCCTTTTATTTCTACAGGTTTGACATGACGAGGGCTCCTACCTTATCAGATATAGTAAGTATACTTTTATATTTATCCTCTCCCTTCTGCCCTATTGGACCCCCTTTACAGCTGTGGATCTTTTTTGACCCCTTTTCCCATTCTTTTATTTTACAGGTACAATGTACGTCACCCCTTTGGACTCCTACATTTGGCTCCCTAGGGCAGGTAAGCCCCCTTATTTTACAGTATTTTGGTGGCATGACTGTAACGAGGTGGCTGCCCACCATGACTGATTTTTTTTCACCTGATAACAATTAGTTGTTCTATTATATTTTTGTTCCTTGTGTGTGAGAGAGTGTAGCACAACAGGAGAGAAATGCTGTCTCATCAACCTTTTTTAAAACTAAACCCTCACTTTTTCTCTAGCTCAATCTGTCAGTTGGGTTGGCTGTCAGTTGTGCTGGTATTATTATGTGCGCTGAGGTCTGAGCAGTGTTGTAGAGCAGGGATGTGCTCAGGCTAAGCAGTGATGTAGTGGAGTGGGCCTTGCTTGGGGTCCAAACATGGTTGGGGATTTAGAATCCTGATGATAGTAACCACTGCTGGAGGAAAGTAAGAAACACAGCATGTACAACAGCAAAACACAGCACGTACAACTGCAATACCAATGGTGAACTTTCAACATTGACAAATGCTTGTTATTATAACATTTGTGTTACATTCTGAACCAATATCTCAGAGATACCTATCAAAGGAGGACCTGCTTTATAGTGTTGGAAAGCTGAGACTCACAGCTTTGTTACAAAATATAGCATGGCTTCCTAAAAGAAAGAAGTTGGGGTACTAGTGGGTGTCACAGGGTTCAGTACTGGGTCCAGTCCTTCTTAATGTCTTTATAAATGACATTGCAGAGGGACTGGAAGGAAAGGTATGCCTCTTTGCAGATGACACGAAGATCTATGACAGGGTTGATACATGGGGGGGTGGAAAGGATGAGAAGGGACTTGGCAAGGTTGGAGGAATGGTCAGAAGTATGGCAGCTTAGATGTTATGCAAAGAAGTGTAAAGTAATACACATGGAAACAAAAACCCAGCGGAAGAGTACATAATGGGGGGGAGGTAGTAACAACAACAACAATGGGAAAGGACCTGTGGGTAGTCATATCGGATGACCTAAAGGTTAGCAAGCAATGTGAGAAGGCAGAAGGGATGACTGGGGGAATACTGGGATGTATAGGGAGATGCATCACCAGTAGAAAAAAGGAAGTTGTTATTTCTCTGTACAGACAGTTGGTGATACCCCATCTGGGGCACTGTGTGCAGTTCTGGAGACCCCATCTCTGCAAGGACATAGACAGGATGGAGGCAGTCCAGAGGAGGGCAACTAACATGGTGCAGGGTTTGCAATAGAAGCCATATGAAGAGAAACTAAAGGAGCTTAATATGTATATCCTTGAGGAAAGGAGGGAGAGGGAGGACATGATAGAAACTTTCAAGTACCTCAAGGGAATCAACAAAGCCCAAGAGGGTAGCATCTTTCAGAAAAAGAAATGTTCAAGAACAAGGGAACACAATTTGAAGATAGATGGGGGGGACAGCTAAGGGGCAATGTGAGGAAGTATTTTTTCACAGAGAGGGTGGTGGACACATGGAACAGCCTTCCTGAGGAGGTCATGGGGTCAGAAACAGTGGGGGAATTCAAGAATGCATGGGACAGACAAAAGGTAATTCTTGTGGGGGGAGTATGAAGAATTAGGCTGTTGGTTAACTAAGATCTGCAGCACATCCAATAGGTAGGGAAATGTGCAGTCTAGGTGGGCCAAACGGTCCTTATCTGCCATCAAAGTCTATGTTTCTAACATATATTGTCTCTGAGAAATGAACCCTTAAAGTAGTGTTCTTTTTGTGACAAGAAGCACACTGTGACCCAGATATTCAAAAGGGTTGTGCATGGTGCAACAGTGTTGTGCCATGCGCAACCCACTGATATGTGTCGGCGTGATATTCAAAAGGGAAAAGTGAGCTGCACAAATCCCGATGAGCAGGAGCGCATCAGTAATGTAGTTCAACTTCAAGTTTATTGAGCAGTCACAGACCTTGACAACAAAGACAAGTTATTACATAAAATATAAGCTACGGTATACAAAGAATTACACCATGAAATATGCTCTTTATAAATAAATAAATAAGTAGATAAATAAGCAAGAAAACATTTCTTCCAACCCGTTAAAGTGCATAGTGCAAAAACAGGGGCAGCAATTGACTAAGTGTAATTACCTACAAGAATACTGCGTAAGCTTATCAAGAAGACAGATAATTATCCTTTTTGACAATGCATAATATAAATATTAGTTCCTCTTTTTTTTCAGTTTTATACCAAGACGTATTCTAGAGATATTTACTAAATATTTGGCTACAGCCTTAATTATGATTTCATCATTAGTGGTAAAGAAAATAATAAGTAAGGTGCTCTGATCTGTTGTTTGAATGGATTGGCATAAAGGCCATATCCATTTTTTCCTTGGTATAGTGTACCATTTACATACAAACATGACATGTTCCAAGTTTTCCAGTGTGGAGCAGGTACAAGAACAAAAAACAGAATTAGGAGTGGAATTTTTAGTATAAACTGCTTCCAAAATGTTATTTGAAAATACTTCTAACCTGTAGCTAGTATATTGTTTTCTATCTTCTACTTCTGTAAGAATATCTAAGTAATATCTGTAGTAATGACAGGGATCATTTATCCTCAAGAATGGAGACATTTTAAGCTTTCTGATAATATTTAAATCTAGAGTCTTATAGTATTCTCTAAATGCCTTTGTAATGAGGGATTGATATTTTAAACTAATAGTAATTCCTCTTGCCCTATACTGATATAAGTAGGTTAACCTCACTTTCTGTAACAAATTGAATATCAGGGATAGTCATTCTGATTTTAAGTACCCTAAGGAAGACCACCAGTATTTTTCATGTAAACATAAAGCCGTTAATCTATTTTGATCATGTTGAAGTATTCTAACCCAAAATTAACCTTTCTGGCATCAGCTGCTGCCTGCAAAGAATAATAACCTGTCTCGTCCCTCAGTATTGCAGCAGGAACAAAGTTGGGTAAACCTAAGGTTTCTCGAAGCAATTTATTAACAGTAATATCTAGCATATTCATGTTATTATGATGCCAAATTTCAACATTAAATAAAGCTTGAGCATAATATTTGGCTTGAACTGCCTTTAAAATAGGCCTAATTGTATTTCCGCCATATTTTTTGTTAAATATGAGTAGAGAATTTGCTGTCCTTTTTAATTTTGCTAAAATTGTATCCAGCTGTACATTCCATTTCCCGTCCCTAGTCAGGTGTAGGCCCAAATATGTATAATTATCTACAGTCTCTAATTTGTCAGAACCTAACAACCAAGATTTCTTTTTATTATTTTTTTTACCTTTCGTAACAAACGTCAGAATCTGACTTTTTTGAATATTTATTGACAAGTTATGCTCATTTGCAGTTATTGCAAGCATGTTTAATTTAGCTTGAAGTCCGGATTCAGTAAGAGAAAATAAGACTAAATCATCAGCGTAGGCCAATACGCCACAACATTTATCCCTAATCTTAGGAGAGTCAGAATTACTAAGATTTAAGTCACATAATAACTTGTCAATATATATAGAAAAAAGAAGAGGAGCAATTACACAGCCTTGTCTTACTACCATGTTTGTAGAGAAAGTTGAGGAGAATTGTCCCTTAGTACCTGACCTTACTTGGGCCCATGTTGAAGTATATAATTCTCTTATAATTGCTATCAATTCCACTGTGAATCCTTTTTCCTTCATTATAAGCCAGAGAACATTCCTTAATACTGAGTCGAATGCAGTACAAAAATCTATAAAGGCAGCTAATAAGGACTGTTTCCTAATTATAACATATTTTTCGTAGAGATGTCTAATTATGAAACAGTTATCAGTTGTGCTGTAACCAGCCCTAAATCCAGCTTGTGCTTCAGAAAGTCCCCCTAAGCCTATTCGTATTAATTCTTCATTTAGTCTATTTAAAACTAACTTAGAAAACAATTTCCCTAGATTGTTTAATAATGAAATAGGCCTGTACATTTTAGGATCTGTTTTATCACCCTTTTTATAGCTAGAGAATATCATAGCTCCCTTCCAGAAGTTCGGGAAAACCAGTTTCTGGTCACAAAAATTTAAATATTTAGTCAGAATTGTAGACCATAAAGCAGGGGCACTCAAGTAAACTTCAGAAGGCATCATATCCGGGCCTGGCGCTTTTCTTTTTTTTAAAGCTGCAATGACAAAATACACTTCTGAAATTAAAAAGGGTCGAAAATCCTGCATATTAATATCCAAAAATATTCCCACATTTTCAACATTCAAGGAAAAAAAATTTAAAGAATAGTAAGAAACCCAAGTTTCCAACGTAATGTAGGTATCCAATTCGTATTTAATATTATTAGTTCCCTTAGTAACTAATAACCAGTATGTCTGAAAATCTTTATTATAAATTGCTTCAAGCATACGATCCCAATTTCTTTGTTGGTATTGCACTTGTTTTAATAAGAGAAACTTCTTGTATTTTTCTCAGAATCTATTTAGTTCTGTAATATTTTGTGAAGTCTTATTTTGCCTTACCTTCCTAATTTTTTTATTTAGTTCTCTTTTTTCTTTATGACATTCCACATCAAACCATGTGTTTTTATTTTTTGTATTTTTTGTAATCTTTGAGGATTTTAGTAATTTTTTGATTTCCTCTAGATTTGAGAATAATAGATGATGTACCCCATATTTTCAGAGTTTAACTTATTGGATAGGTCCTGCAAAATATGTTTAATAAGGGGAGAAAATTTATCCTGTCATTGAATTTTGTTATTACAGATTACAAATTGTATAGGTTTACTTGGCACATCTAGAACACACTTTATATTTTTTGATTTTAAAACAAGAAGGAGATGATCACTTTCACCCCTAATTGGAATTTCCAAATATTCCCAATCTGTCATGTTCCCATTCCAAAACACATAATCTATAATTGAAGGTCCCTTTACAGAAAAGTGAGTAAAACTTCCCAATTTATCACCGTGTAACCTACCGTTTATTGGTGTTAAATTATATAAGGCTAATAATTCTATTAGTTTATTACCCATTTTGTTTAATTTCTTATCCTTTGTACACCTGGGCCAATTAGAGGCTTCTAGATGACACCAGTTATGGAAATTACTGTCAGAGTAACCATCATATGGTCCAATCCTTGCATTAAAGTCCCCACAAAGTAATATATTATATTATCACAAGATTTTACTGCCCAACTCCTATGAATAAAGTCCTCCAATTGATCCCAAAGTGCTGGATAATGTGAATTCGACTTAGATGGAGATTAGGATACGTATGCAGGCAAGGTAGGTGTTCATGCATCAACCTGCACAGCCTGATATTCAGCCCGGGATGTGCAGAGCCATGCATGTGCAACCCCCTACTTACGCCAGCACAAAGTTAAGCCAAAAAAAAAAAGGGACAACTGATGGCCACCCACAAGTGAGCTGCCACATTGAAGGACACAACACGGCAGCTGCCACCTGTGGGTGGCCACCCGAGTTCCAGCTGCACCTGGTGGTGCCCATCCATGTCCAATCGTGGGCATTTGTAAAATAAAAATAAAGTCCTATATCCTTGGTGGTCCAGTGATTGATTTCGCTCGATCGGCAGGCATCTGTTATAATAAGGAAAAGCCCTGTCCCATATCCCTGGTGGTCCAGTGGATCGCATTCTCTACCTGATCACGGACATCTGTTGTAAGAAGACACCCCCCCCAAGAGCCCACTGACTGCCTGATCACGGGCGGGTTGGGAGAGGGGTACCACTAGACCACCAGGGATATTGGACGGGGGGGTCTCTTCTTACAACAGATGCCCGCGATCGGGCAGTCAGTGGGATCTTGGAAGGGGGTGTCTTCTTACAGCAGATGCCCGTGATCGGGCAGAGTGCAGTCCACTGGACCACCAGGGATATTGGATGGGTTTTCTTTATTATTAACACAGATGCCCATGATCGGGCAGAAAGTGGTCCACTGGACCACCCGGGATATAGGACAGTTTTCTACTTTTAAACAGATGTCCACGATCGGGCTGCAGGGGGTGTCGGTCCCCAACGGCTGCTGCCTGACAGGGTGCCAGGAGCAAGTAGCTGGGAATCGGCGCACCTGCATGCAAATGGGATGCAAATGGGGCCATAATGACATGCAAATGGTCCCATGTGTGCCTTGCATAAATTATGGCTCCATTTGCATGTGACCTATTGAATATCGCAGGTGCTGTGAATGGCGTAATGGCACTTGTGCTAGCGCATCTCCATGCTCCACTCTGGCCACTTGCGCTTGGGCACAGTGCCACTGCGCCATGCACAGTGGGATTGGCCAGGGTGTGATATTCAAAGCTGCTGAGCCGTCGCGCAGCTCCTTTGAATATCACCCAGGCCACACCCCTGCGCAGCCAAGTTAAGCTGCACCCAAGCTTGCGCCACAGCCTGGCGCAGTTTGAATATCTGGGTCTCAGAGTTTATCCTGCTGCTGTCCTGTCACATTCAGTATGTGTGACTTCTGTCACAGTTTTCACTCCATAGATATTTCATATTTAAAAAAATAATAATTCTTGATTGCAATGTTGAAAAAAGTTTGTGCTTTATATTTTGTATGTACTGTAATAATATGGCTACAAACTTACAAATAGTGGCATTGGGATGGACCACATTGCTTTAGAACTGGGCTTCAGAAGTATTTCTCTTGATATGCCCTGCTTCATTTTTCATTCATTGACCTACACCGCTGTGTGTAGGGCTGTCCAGGAAGATGAATACACACTGTTGGTTGACTCTTGTAAATGCTTTTCTAAATGAAAGTGACTGACAGGAAATTTGAAAGGAGTGTGAGAGGAATGGTGGGATTTGTGGAGTTCAATTATTATATAACATTTGAACAAATCTGCCTTTTTGCCAGAAATTTCAATTTTTTTTATTACTCTTTGGTAACAGGATAAGGCCCACTAGGCACACGGCCTGTTTCTGGGGCAGCCCAAGTGCACTGGGGAGGCTAAGTGACTTACTCATTGTCACATAAGTGGAGGTTGTGGGAATCAAACCCAGGTCTACTTGATGTACCATGCTCATTCACAGCTCATTACTCTAACCTATAGGCTTTACTGCCAGCTTTAAACCCAGTCATCACAAATGTACTGTAGGTTTCTTGCAGAAAATGTGCCCACTAGGCTCATTTCGTGTATCACTGCTGGTGTGTGTGTGTGGCTTAGTTACACTGCTGCTCTCTGTATATGGTGTGGAAATTAGAACCTTTAATCATTAGGCCATCTTATTTTCGTATGTCCAGCTCCAGTCATCAATATCTGCTGAAACCCGTATTCCACACGAGTAAGCAGTAACCTACAACAGGGTGTGGGGTTATAGGCATTTATAAAATGGGCAAACAATTTTCTGCATTCTGATTTGCTGAAACACTTTTTCAGCTGTGTCCTCATCTGGACATAACTACACAACCAGCACTACTTTGTGCAAGCCTGCCTCACAACACCTTTTGTATTAGTGTGCCGCTCTTGTCAAACCATGCCAGCCTGCACTAATGAGTGGTCCGATCACACCGAAGCCTCACAGAAAAGAAAAAAAAATTGTCAGATGTCCCGGAGATTGACTTTCAGTTAAGAATTGAAGACGTACTCACTAGCCTGGAATGAAATGAAGATGCCAATCAGTCAAACAAACAGCAACATAGGAAGAGAAAACAGAAAACAGGGGCAGTGAGAACCTTTCCCTCACTGACACCAGACGAAGTAGACAGACTGGAAAGAGAAAAAGATGAGGTGAATACACAAAAAACTACTGTGTGTGCAATGAGTGTATTTGACAACTGGCGTGCAGCAAGACAAATATCAGTAAATTTACAGACAGTGACAGTCACCAAACTATGCCAACTGCTGAGGCAGTTCTATGCAGAGGTGCAACAGACAGATGGTAGCGAATACAGTTTTGCCAGCCTACTCATACACAGAGCAGGACTGAATCGTCACCTCAACAGCTGCCACTGCATCACAACCTAAACCTTCACAATGACCCACACCTTTAGGCTGCCAACAATGTCTTCACAGTGGTCTGTAAATGTTACAGCTGACAAAGTAAGGACACCTCACAACGCCACCCATCAATTTAAAAGCCAGACATTGCCATCCTAAAAATCTCAGAAATCCTGTCACCAGACAGTCCCAGAGGCTTCCTAAACAAGGTCTGACTAGATGTGCAACTCTGCATGGCACAGTGAGGCAGAGAAGGTCTACGGCAACTGAAGCTGGATAATTTTGAAATAAAAAACAGCAGATGATGACACGGAATACATAACTCTTACATTTAATGAATACAAAAAAAAGCACAAAAAGAACAAACCGGGTAGACAACAACACAGGGGAGTCATCTATGCCCTCATGGAGAACCCACTTTGTCCAGTAAAATCATTCATGAAATACCTATCTAAACTGCTGCCAACTCTCCCCTTCCCCGGCTTTCTACTTCCATCCCCGCTGCATAGCACCTGCAGACTACAGTAAAACAGAATATATGGTATACTAGAGAACTCCTGGGATTAAACTGTATGTCCAGCTTAATGCCCCAAATCAGCTCAGAAGCAGGACTGTCAACTCACTACACAAACTACAGCATCAGGGCAACCGCTGTACAGCTTCTGCTGGAGGTGGGACTTGAAGCACGGGAAATTATGGCTGTGACCGGGCACAAGAATGATTCAAGACTCCTATCCTACTGGATGGCAACACAAGAAGACAGACAGCACTGGAGTCAAATCATAGCCCTAATGGAAAAGCCTGAAAATGAAAAGAAAAATATCAGTGAAAGTAATTCTCCACCAGAGCCACTGACAAGCACATCTTCTCTGCAGCCAGATGTTCCAGCGACACAGCATGAAGCAAACACCAAGGACAACTGTGAAAACATGACACTGATCTAAAACTTCATGAAGGAAATGACAACATATCATTTATAGTACAGAACTGCTATATTGAAAAAGTAGAATTTATTAACTTCAGTAGATCCATAGGTTAGTACAGGGCCAAGTGGACATTTACACATCCATAATGGCCTGCCATAATTTTAACTATAGCCTGTAATACCCTGAGCTATCAGATGATTATCCAATCTTGCCTTGAATTCTGACATAGTCCGACTAGCCACCACCTCTATTGGAAGGCCATTCCATATTTTGGTGACCCTGGTACTAAATCAATACTTCCCAATTTTTGTGCGATAGGTCAGAATCTTTAATTGAAGTGGGTGTGTCCTAGTCTCATAAACCTGGACCTGTAACTCAAAACCCAGCTAGGTCCATGAATCAACGTCTAGGAGTGCTCTGTAGACCATACACGTCTCCCCTAAGTCTAAGGAATTCCAATGTATAAAGATCCAATTCCTGCAGCCTCTGGTGGTAACTATGCTCTTCCAAACCTAATACCAGCTTGGTTGCTCATCTCTGTACACGCTCCAGAGCATTGATTTCTGATTTTCCCCCTTGTGACCAAAACTGGGCACAGTACTCCAGGTGTGGGCGAACCAATGCTTTATACAGGGGCATTAGTACTTGTCTGTCTCTACTCTTAATGTGCTTATTTATACAATACAGCAGCCCACTGGCTTTCTTTACAGCCTGGTTGCAATGAGGCTTGAAGCTAAGACCATTAGTAACATAAATACCCAGGTCCTTTTCATCCGTCACTGCTTGGAGCTCCACTACATTTAGGCTATATTTACAAAGACTGTCATCCTTCCCCAAGTGCATAATCTTACATTTATCGGTGTTAAAAGTGGATTGCATCAATACTGCCCACTGTGCAAGCTCATTTAGGGCTTGTTGCAGGGTGTCCGAATCTTCCTTAGAATTTACTATAAAGCCTATCCTGGTGTCATCAGCAAACTTGGAAAGCCATGCTGGAGTTAATGTTTGCATGGATGAAATGTACAGATTAAACAGGCATGGGCCCAATACTGAACCCTGGGAAACCCCACTAGACACCTGTGCCCATCCTGACAGGGAACACCTCACAGACACCCTTTGGCTTCTATCCGCCAGCCAGTTTTCAATCCAGCGGGTAATATTTGCTTATATGCCATGCCGGATTAAGGCCTCGATAAGGAGGCCATGAAGCACCTTATTAAAGGCTTTTGAGTAGTCCAAGAAAATAATGTTAACTGCATTATGTGAATCGAGTACCTGGTTAACCTTACCATAGAACTCTAAAAAGTTCGTTTGACATGATCTGACCTTCCTAAAACTGTGTTGATGGTAGTCTATGTCCCCTGACATAGTCAATGTCTCTCTAATGAATGTTTTTATGATACCCTCCAGGACTTTACCCAAAATTGATGTTAAACTTATTGGTCTATAGTTAGCCATCTCTTGCCTAGATGCTTTTTTATAGAGAGGAATGATTTCCGCCTGTCTCCATGCTTCCAGTACCTCAGCGTTGTCCATAGAATTCTGGAAAATATAGGTCACAGGGGGTGCCAACACATCGGCCAACTCCTTCAACACCCTTGGATGAAGACCATCTGGACCCTGGGCTTTATTTTGGTCTAGTGCCTTTAGTCTGGCTTTAACATCATTGATCTCAATTTTGAGTGACAGACCTATATCCTGCACCTGATGTATCATAGTGTTGTGGGTTTTTGGGTTCTAGACAGAGGCAAAATAGGTATTGTAATGGCTAGCCATATCACTATCCTCCATTATAAGTTCTCCATTTTGTTGCTTAGGGGAGTCAATTGTTCTACTGCTGCCTTTTTTATTATTTATGTATGAAAAAAGGATTTATAATTATCCTGCACTTTTACAACTAGCTTATGTTCATAATCTGCTTTTGCCTTGCGAATGCTAGTTTTACATTTTTTAAGTTCTGTTTTATATTTGACCCAGCTGGCTGACAGACCACTCTTCTTAGCCTTGTTGTAAGCTTTATTTTTACAATCAATGTTTTTTTTAACAATGGCTGTGAACAACGGTGGATTTTTTTGGGAGCTTGTAGATTTCCTAGAGCTCAGAACAAATTCCTGTACAAGCACTTTGATTTTATTGCATAAAGAGTTTCACATTTGGTGTAGTGAATATTAATTAAAGTCTGCCTACCAATCCCATGACACAAGGTGAGCCCTTATACTGTTAAAGTCTGGCCTGTCAAAATTCTGTACTACCATGATACTGGCTGATTTCATTGTAGCCTCATTAATACAAAATTCTACCATATTATGGTCTCTAGAACCCAATGGGTGCAAGGCCCTGCAATCTTGGATAACATAATCCATACTACTGAGGACTAAATCCAGAATATGAAAGCCCCTGGTGTGCTTTTTAACATGCTCTAAGCCGTTTAATAAAAATGACTCAAGGAATCTTTGCTCAACCGATGTTTCGGCCTGCGGGGGGTTCCATTTTAACCCTGAAAGGTTAAAATCACCTACTAGTAAGAGGTTACCTGCTAAAGATAAGTTTTGTATAAATTCTAGAAGCTGGGCATCTTGTAAGTGTGAACTGGATGGCGGTCTATAAATAATGCCAACATTTATCTTTGGCTTGTGGTTAGGGGACATTTTAACCCAAAGCACTTCTGATTGGTCATACTGAAAAGTATCAACACTCTCTGATATAATATTGTCAGCTGTATGTACAGTGACGCCTCCGCCCCTGGAATGTGGCCTATCCCTGTGGTAGAGAATGAACCCTGGGATTTGTTTAGCCCATGAGTCTTCCTGGTTCCACCAAGTCTCAGTGATAGCACATAATCTGATATGATATTTATTTAAGGTAAACACTAGCTCATCCAGCTTGTTGGTAAGACTTCTAGCATTTACTAGTAGGCAATTCACTTCAAAAGTGGTGCTGGACCTGGGTGTAACGGTACCTGTGTTGAGTGATTTCCAACCCTCCTTCTGGATAGTTTAAAGAGTTATCAATTTCCTGTTTTAATACTTGTGAGAACAGATGCTTTCATTGTCTATTCAAATGTATCCCATCCAGTGCAAACAGCCTTGTGTCATAAAAGTTGTCCCAATTATCTATAAAGCTGTAATTCTCTCTACGGCACCATTACAGTTTCCATTACAGTTCATAACTGCTACATCTCATATAATTTAAAGTGCTAAAAATTATTTATTTATTTCACAAATAATTTAATATTACAGTCCACTGTACACAATGTAGCTTTATTAGTCTTAGAGTTCACTAAAGTTCTTTACAGTTACAGCTAGACCGTATTACAGTTTATTCCAACAGATTGTACAACAGTTTAGGGGACTATTTTTCCTCAAACCTGAAAAAACAAGCATTTGTCAATGCCGAATGTTGCTTGCTTGTATGTACTGTTTAGGTATTTGGAAGTCATTGGAGTGCAAATATTGAAAAATTACAATCCACGAAGGCATGAGGAACTGGGCGCTAACGCATCAATCGTAAAACAGTCATTTTAGGAATTTTTTCACCAAATTTTCAACATAGCCATTTTAAGACCTCTGCTCATGAACAGTGTCACTGTGATTTTCTTAATGTGTCCCAAAAATTGATTTTGCACACCGACTGCGCCATTATGCGCTACATGAGCGTAAACACGTTTTGGGCGAGATGTGAAAAATTACAGCTGTACTGCTCATAAGGAGGTGTGGTAAAATGGCAATGTTGAAAATCAGGAGTGAAAATATTGAAAATTCGTGAACTTATGAGCGTTTGTAGGAACTGCGCAATGCACGCTCGTAAAACAGTCATTTTTAAGAATTTTTTCACCAGATTTTCAACATAGCCATTTTAAGACCTCTGCTCATGAACAGTGTCACTGTGATTTTCTAAATGTGTCCCATACATTGATTTTGCACACTGATTAAGCCATTGTGTGCTACATGGGCGGAAACACGTTTTGGACGAGATGTGAAAAATGACAGCTATACTGCTCATAAGGAGGTGTGGTAAAATGGCAATGTTGAAAATCTGGAGTGAAAATATTGAAAATTCGTGAACTAATGTGCATGCATAGGAACTGCACAATGCACACTCGAGAAACAGTCATTTTTAGGAATTTTTTCACTAAATTTTCAACATAGGCTTTTTGAGAGCCCACCTTATGAACACTGGCAGTGTCATTTCGTTAATCAGTCCCGGAAGGTGATTTCGTGCAGTGACCACGAAATCACCCTTTGGGCCCAATTAACGTCATGACAGTGCAAGAATTCACGAGGAGGGGTCCCAAAACCCCATGTTGAAAATTTGGGCCCAAAATTCCAAAAATGCCAGAGATGCAACAAAGTTGAAAACCCCTATTTATTCCATTATACAGCTTACCGCATTTCCTCAGTTCGCGGTCAGCTTTGAAGAGTGCAGACGTCTTCCGGTCCACCGATGACCGTACGCCGAGCTCGGAGGTAAGTATGGGGTGAGGGGGGTGGGGAGGCAGGTGCGAGTGGGTGGGTGCGGGTTGTGGGGGCAGGGAGACTATGAGGGACCGCTTTTTGTTCACAGGTTTTTTTTTTTTAAGATGACGCTGGACGCTTCACACTGGGGTGGGCCTCAGCGTGGCACCTGGAAAGCTTTTGGGGCGGCATCTGTGGAGTCGATGGGGATTGGGCACCCCGTGCGGCTATGACAGTTTTGCCATGCTGGGGTGGGCTCCCAGCATGGCACCTGGACAACTTTGTGTGGGGCTTGGAGCCGACGGGGATTGAGCACACCGGCGCCATCAGTGTGTGCATGGGGGAGGGAGTACATCAGCATGCAATATGCATGCTTGCTTGTGTGTGGGGGGGAGAGCTCTGCTCACTGAAGCGTAGCTCTCCCTTTCAACTGTATGGCACTGCATTTTCAACTGCTGTCATAGACAGCTGCAGCAGTGATTGGGGAACTGGGGCCGCGCCTGCAAACACACTGACTGAATTGGAAGAGGGCTGCCACACCTCCGAAAACTCGGATGATGGCACTATGTTTCTTGCACATACGTGCTAGCAACATAAAAACCTGCTTAAAAAACACGAAATAAACATGTTAAAATGTTATCCTCAGTGTTGCATGGAAATTTTGTACCCATTTTATAAGTACAATAAGATACTCTGAGGTGTGGGTTATGGCCTGATAAGACCACTTCCCAGGTGCTAAAGCGACTAGGTGCAAACCTCTCATGCCTCCTAACGCACTTGGGGCATGCTCTTATCAGGCCATAACCCACACCTTGTTGTGTCTTACTGCTTACTTAATCCATGCCTCGGGTGTGTTGTAAGGCAACCAAGGCATGGATTAAATGCCTATAACCACATTCCCTGGAGTGGGTTATTGTGCTGATAACACGGGTTGTGTGCAAAACAAGGAAAAAAACACAGAAGGGGATTTTCCCTTGTTTAAATTGCAAGACAATAGTCCCCAACAAATAATGCATATGTGATTGCTTTTAGGCACATACAAAATGTCAGAAATACAGTACTGAGATGATTTCCAAGGTTTTTTCTTATAATGGGCCTTATGTACGGAAGTGCAGAGTGGCTACATATCACGTATCTGCTGCGCGTAGCCACTCTTCACTCACTACACCTCCAAGCGGGATGCACTAACTGAGTCATGCAGCCCTTACACACCCAATTCCCCCGGCTGTGTGAACACCAACGTGATGAGGGCAGGAGAAGGGCATGCCGGGGGTGAGCCAGCACTATGCAGCATTCATCAAGGTGAGTAGTGCTGCATACCTGGGGGATGTAAGAGGGCACATGTTATGCCAGAGTGAACCCTGCCATAACAGCCTTACATGCCCAGCCCCATGCACACAGCCCACTGGAACCTGTCTGTAACCCCTCCAAACACACACAATTGTGCTCTCGCCTGTGGGGGTAAGTGGCATCAACCCACCAACACACACAGGTGGCCCACACGCTGAGGCCGTACACAGCATCCCCCCACCGCAACACTCAGTGGTGCCCCAACCCCAGATACCAATCTGACATCCTCCCTCCACCACACACTGCTGCCCTGTTCTTGTACTTGTAATGTCACCCCCCTCCTGCATGCCTGCAGCTCAGTGCCCAGCACATCTGGCAGAGCTATCTGACCCCTCTATGCCCGATCACAGCCCATGCCCCTGCCCAGTGATGGTCAGTGCCCCCCTGCAGCACTGACAACCTCCCCCTTGCCCCAAACCTCCCATTGGTGCTGTGGCTAGGAACAGCCAGCGGCACAATCCTCCACACACCTCCTCGGCTGCTTTCTGTCCTACTGCTGCTGGGAGTGCACGGCCTATTTAGAGGGGCACGCTCCCAGCATCAGTTGGATGACCAGTGGCTGAGGCGATTTGTGGAGGGCTTTGCTGCAGGCCATCCAGGGCAGTGGCACAGACAGGAGGGACTGGGGTATGAGGGGGTGTCGGTGCTTGGGGGGGAACGATCACTAACCATCAATGATGGGGTGGTAGTTTGGGACCGTGCCTGGGAGAGGATGGTTGGGTGTGCAGTACTGGGCACTGGCCCAGGCACAGCCGATCAGTTGTTGGGGGGGTCACCACAGACCGTGATGGGGAAGTGTGGGGGTTGATGTACTGCACTGGGCTGTGGCCTGATGTGTGTGTGTGTGTGTGTGTGTGTGTGTGTGTGTGTGTGGTGATGGCAATGCGGCACCAGGGTTGGGGCAGACCAGCGTTGTGGTGGGGTGGGGTGGGGGGATTGGCAGACTCACGGATGGGGCAGCACTGTGTTGGGGTGGGGGGGTGCTCTGGCCATTTGGGGATGGGTCCGGTTGCCTGCAGGGGATATTCACGTACTCGGACCCGCACCTGCTCGCATAATGGATCCACTGTGGCACCCATGTTGGGCATCCCATTGGATGCCTGACTGGGTCGGTGACTCTGCCCCCAGCTACCCTGCTGAGTACTGTGCACCAAGGTGGTGGAGCCATGGACAGGTGGCGGTCAATGGCGAATGCTGGCTGTGTGCATCTGTCTGCAGGTGCGGAGCTCCATGGTTGGGATACGCACCTCTGGTGCATATTTCCCACCCGATCATGAATAGACCCCAATATCCTTTCCTAGACTTGCAACTGCTGTTTACTCTGTTGTCTCAACCCCCCACACACAGATACAGATACATGCAGATTGGAGCGCAAAGGGAGCTGTGATGATCTTAGCTCCCAATCTGAGGCACACACAGAGACAGAGATCTGAGATGACTACAGCTGCTGAGCACAGAGAGAGAGAGACAAAAGAAATGCTATTTTGGATGTCACGGTCACTGTCTGTCCGTCTCTCTCTCTGTCACTCTCTCTCCTAAGATAATGTGTGTTATGTCATTACATATCTGCACATACCCCAACATTTTCATTATTGGCAGAGGAGCGAGGTCAAAGTTGTAATACAATGAACAAGTTTCACTACATTTCAGGATATTATTTATCCTGATGCCTTCTGCAATCAGCCTCTCTCTCTCACAGGCAGTCTCTCTCTCTCTCTCTCTCTCTGCAGCAAGGGTGCAGTGCTCTCGCTGTCTCTCTCAGCAGCGCATTGTGGTCCTCATTATTCAGGAGTACAGCAGTTACAGGAGCATTTTCAAATGTGGGACAGGGGTACAGCTGGCAGTACGGCACCTCGAGTTCCACTGGCAAGCTGAGGTACAGGCGGGTGCTGCTCGTGATTTGGTTTGTGGCTGCCAGTCTTTCGTCTCCTAGGTAATACTCCTTTCTTGGATTTTTCTTTCCTATGTGCATGACCTTGCACTTTCGGTGTTGAATCTCAGCTGCCACACTCCAGACCATTCTTCTTGTTTCTTGAGGTCAGCTTCCATCTTACTCACTCCTTCTGAGGTGTCCACCCTGTTACATATCTTTGTGTCATCTGCAAACAGACACACGTTCCCTTCCAGTCTGTCAGCAACTTCTGCTATAAAAACATTGAAGAGCAGAGGCCCCAGCACTGAACCCTGGGGCACCCCGCTGGTCACCCTGCCTTCCTTAGTTTGCATTCCATTAATCTGTACCCTCTGAGTTCTGCTTTGTAACCAGTTTTTTACCCACCTGACTACTTCTGGACCAACTCCTGCGTGGTTAAGCTTCTTTACCAGCCTTCTGTGTGAAACCGAGTCGAAGGTCTTATTAAAGTCTAGATAGACCACATCTACTGCCACCATCATCCACTTTTTTTTAGTGTAGTCAAAAAACTCAAGCAGATTTGTCTGGTATGACCTACCTGCTGTGAAACCGTGCTGCTTAGGGTCTCGTGGACACTAGTTTTGAGAAATGCTATGATCCTCTGTTTGAGAAGTGTCTCCATTAGTTTTCCTACTATAGACGTGAGGCTCACTGGTCTGTAATTACTAGCCTTTTCACAACTGACTGATTTGTGAAGTGGAACCACTATTGCCCTTTTCCAGTCTTTGGGTACCACACCACTCTTCAAGGATTTCATGACTAGAAGTGCCAGAGGATTCTGCCCCTGGTTCCTTAAGGATTCTGGGGTGCATCTCATCTGGTCCTATGGCTTTGTTTGCTTTTAGTTTATTAAGCACCTCCTGTACTTCGGCTTTTGTAAATGGACTCATGTCTACCCCTGGTCCTGAGGTGTTGTGTTTTTTTCAGGGTGGGCTATCCCCTGGGTCCTCTTTGGTAAACTCTGAGCAGAAGTATTTGTTGAGGATTTTGGCTTTCTCTAGGTCATGTTTGGTGCATTTCCCTTCCTCAATAGCAGTCTTTACTATCCCCCTTTTGCCTTCCTACATTCCCTAATGTATCTAAAAAATGATTAGTCTCCTCTCTTTGGCCCTTCTGCTATCTTTTCTTCTGTCTGGGCTTTTGCCTTTCTAATTTTTTTGCTAGACTCTCTCATTTTTTCCTTTTAGAATTCCCAGTCTTTCTCAGTTTTGGTTTCCTGGTATATGCTGTACGCCTTCTTTTTGTCTTTGACTGTGGTAGCCACTTCCTTGGAAAACCATAGAGGATTTCTTTTGCTTTGCTAACCCATCTGGCACATTGATCTGTGGCAGTCTTTATTGCTCTCTTGAGTCTCCCCCACATGACCTCCACCTCCTCAACCTCTGTTTCCATTAACTGGCTACTTGCAATATGTTGTTCCTCATTTTTTGGAAGTCAGCCTTTCTGAAATCTAACACCTTTATCTTTGAGTGGCAGGTGTCCTGTGTTATGTTTACCTTAAAGCTTACCATGCGATGGTCGCTGTTGCCCATATGGCATCCCGCTTCGATGTCCTTGATCCTTTCCAAGTTTGTGAGGATAAGATTTAGAATGGCATCTTCTCTTGTTGGGGGTTTTAAAGGGACACTCTCAATCTGCTTTTCATCATATTATTTCTAGTTGAAACCGAACATCTTATGATTGCTTACCCTTTCTAAAATTCACTGATGTTGCTGTTTGTTTTGTCTATCTCCTTGCTTAGTAGAACTGAAATGCATGGCAATGTATATTTGTAAACAACTTTGTTTTGTTTACAATCCTGGATCTGTTCTTACTACATGCTTCCTGAGCATTAGAAACACACCCAAACAGTGCAGTCACTCATAAAGCAGTAGCCTCCTGAACTCCCACTGCATCATGAGGGGCTAGACTGTTCTGTGGGTGTTCCCAAGTCCAGGAAAGATGCATTTGGAGTTGATCAAGGAATGAAAACAAACCTGTTTTGGTGTGATAACACCAGTATGTTGGACAGTCTGTTTTTCACTATTTTAAAGAAAATAAGAGGAAAAATCAAACTACCAGCTACATCAACAATCTTTACAGAATGTTATCAATCATAAAATATGTTTTTTTAAACTAGGGACACTTTGAGACCTAAGGGGGTTGACAGTGTCTCTTTAACAAGTTGGCACAGTCCCGTGCCTTGTAGTGACAATAAGAAGTCCTACTTCTTGTTGTTACGCCTCAGTATACTCCATTTAATATCTGGTAGGTTGAAATCCTCCACCAGTATTATTTCACCTTTATCAGACATTTTGTGGATTTCCTCTATTAGGTCTTTGTCTCCTTTATCTCCTTAATTTGGGGCCTGTACACAACACTGATTCTGAAGGGTTTTCCCTTGCCCATGTCTACTGTTAGCCACAATGACTCGAAGTCCCCAGGTTGCCCTTTTACTTCTGTGGCTTTTATTTCCTCCCAAATGTAAATGGCTACCCCCCCCCCCTTTTTGCCCTGCTTATCTTTCCTGAACAGATTGTAACCGGGAATGGCTGTACCCCATCTGTGGTTTTCCATGAATCATGTTTCTGTTACAGTCACCCAGTCCAACTCTTCTGTTTCCAGGATGACTGTGAGTCTGGGAAGTTTGTTGGTTAGGCTCCTAGTATTTGCAGTTGTTGCCTTCCTGGAATGTACATCCTCTTTGGTGCAAGGTTGTACCCTCTTTCTGGACTACTCCACTTTACTCTTTCCAGCCAAGAGATTATGGAGGTTGCTGGTTCAGGCAGATATTGGCTGATTTGTTTTCTGAGGATGTATGTGTGCATTTGGTGTTTTGGGGAGTGACAACCAGCCCACCAATGACAGGAGTGTGAGTTACATCATACTCCCCTTTATTTAGTTTAAACTACCTGTGTTGACATCAAATTTGTGTCAGAGTGCTCACACACCTTCTCTGTTTAGGTGCAATCCATCATATTTAAAAAAAAAAAAACTCTTTCCCAAAAGTTGTGCCAGTTCACTAAGTAGTATTATCCCTTGTCTTGGCACCAGTCATGCAGCCCTGAGTTGAATTTGCCTACTTCAATCTCTGACTCGCTTGGTGCTTTTTCCTTTTTCCCACACTGGCAGCACCTCTAAGGAGGCTAATTTGTTTGGAAGGGAAGAAAGTTTGTTGGCCGGGTCCTCAGAGTGTTTCTTGACCTCCTGAACTGTGTGATTTGCAAAGTCATTCGTACCAAGGTGTATTGTTATATGTGTAACATCCCCAGATTGCTGCACAATTGTCTTGATGTGGTTGGTGTCCTTACTTGAGAGACTCCTGGTAGACACTTTACCACGATGTTACTTGTAACATTTTGTTAGGTGGTGGTTCACTCCTCAGATTATGGAATCCTCGATTATGAGAATTTTGCTTTTGTTTATATTTGTGTAGTTTTTATTTTGAGTTTTAGTGTTTTTGTTGTTACTGCATTTGGTTTTAGTATTGTTGGTTATATTTTGAGTATTAGTATTTTTGGTTTTATTGTAGTTTGCATTGGTTTTAAGTGGCATGTTAGCCATTTTTTGGTGCTTTGATTTCTTTACCTTGTATTACTTTGTCTGTGGTTGGTAGCAGTGGAGTGAACCTGTTTTTGGTTTGGATGGCTGGTAAATACTCCTGGTTTTGGACCATCTAAACTACGTCCAACCCTTCCCCTGGCTTTCTACTTCCATCCCAAAGCATAGCACCTGCAGACTACAGTAAAACAGAATATATGGTATACTAGAGAACTCCTGGGATTAAACTGTATGTCAAGCGTAATGCCCCAAATCAGCTCAGAAGCAGGACAGTCAACCCACTACACAAATGACAGCGTCAGGGCAACCGCTGCACAGCTCCTGTCAGAGGCAGGACTCGAAGCATGGGAAATTATGGCTATGATTGGGTACAAGAATGAGTCAAGTCTCCGATTCTACTAGGCAGCATTACAAGAAGACAGATGGCAGTGGAGTCAAATCATAGCCCTAAAGGAAAAGCCTGAAAACGAAAAGCAAAATACTGGTGAAAGTAGTTCTCCACCACAGCCATTGTCGAGCACATCCTCTCTGCAGCCATATGTTCCAGGGACACAATGTGAAGCAAATGCCAAGGACAACTGTGAGAACATGGTACTGATCCAAAACTTCATGAAAGAAATGACGAACAACATACCATTTATAGTCAGGGCCCCGATTTTTCTGCGGCACATCAGAGCAAAGTTCTGCGGCAGGATTCTCATTTGCCGCAGAACTTCTGTGGCACTCAACACCAATTTCTGCGGCAATTCTGTGGCACATTTTTACCCTTCATTTTTTTTCTTTTTTTGGTTTTTTTGCCATATCTGACAGAATGCACGCTCATAGCACAGTCATTTTATGGGTGTTTGTCACCAAATTTTCAACATAGCCAGTTTAAGACCTCTGCTCATGAACAGTATCACTGTGATTTTATTAATCTGTCCGGAACATTGATTTCGCAGACCGACTGCGCTATTGTGCACTGCATGTGCGAAAACACATTTTAGGTGAGATGTGAAAAATGACAGCTGTACTACTCATAAGACAGTGTGGTGAAATGGCAATGTTGAAACTCTGGAGTGAAAATATTGAAATTTTGCGAACTTACGAGCCTGTGTAGGAACTGCGCAACGCACGCTCGTTAAACAGTCTTTTTTTTGAATTTAACTGAATTTTCAACATGGGGTTTTGTTCATTTCATGATCGATGTCACTGTCATGGCGGTATTCAGTCCAGAAGGGTGATTTCACAGTCACTGCACAGTCACTGCGTGAAATCACCCTTCGAGCTCGAATAATGCCATGACAGTGACATCATTCATGAGAAGGGGTCCCAAAAACCCCATGTTGAAAATTTGGTGCAAAAATTCCCAAAAATGCCTGAGATATGCAATAAAGTTGAACCCCTCCTATCTAGATCATTATACAGCTTACCGGCATTTCCTCAGTTCGCGGTCGGCTTTGAAGAGTGCAGACGTGTTCCCGGTCCACCGAAGATCGTCGCGCCGGAGTCCGGAGGTAAGTATGGGGTGAGGGGGTGGGGAGGGTACGCAGAGGGTGGTGCGGGTTGGTGAGGGGCAAAAGAAGCAACGATGGAAGGTTTTTTTATTTCAGGTTTTATTTTTTTAATAACACACAAGGAGGGATTGAAGCCGACGGGGATTGACATCCCGTCGGCAAAGGACGCTGCCATGCTGGGTGGGCTCAGCGTGCATGTAAGCATTTGGGATATGAAGCCGACGGGGATTGGGCACCCTCGTCGGCAAGGATGCTTTTGCCACGCTGGGGTGGCTTCCAGCTGGCATACAAGCATTTGAGGGGGACAGTGAAGCCGATGGGGATTGGGCACCCTGGCGGCAAATGAAGAGGACGTTGTTCCGGTATGGCCACGAATTCCGCGGGTGATGGCAAATTCCGAGGATATTTCTGCAGTTTGCCGCATCCGTGGAATCGCGGAAAACTCGGGGCCCTGTTTATAATACAGAACTGCTACAGTATATGGAAAAAGTAGAATTTATTAACTTCAGTAAATAAATACATTACAGTTTCCACTACAGTTCATAACTGCTACAAATCATAATTTAAAGTGTTAAAAATAATTTATTTCACAAATAATTTAATATTACAGTTTACTGTACACAATGTAGCTTTATTAGTACTACAGTTCATTACAGTTCTTTATAGTTATAGCTAGAATTTATTACAGTTTATTCCAACAGCTTGTACAACAATTTAGGGGACTATTTTCCCGGAAACCTGAAAAAAATGCTTAAAAAAACCCTAAATAAACGTGTTAAAACTTTATCCTCAGTGTCGCATGGAAATTTTTTGCCCATTTTATAAGTGCGATAAGACACTCTGAGGTGTGGGTTATGGCCCAATAAGAGCACTTCCCAGGTGGTAAGGGCACTCGGCGCAAGTGTCTCATGCCTCTTAACGCACTTGGGGCATGCTCTTATCAGGCCATAACCCACACCTTGTTGTGTCTTATTGCTTACTTAATCCATACCTCGGGTGTGTTGTGAGGCACAAGGCAGCAGGCTGAGTGTCCTCACAGCACCTGAGGCATGGATTAAATGCCTAGAACCCCATTCCCTGGAATGGGTTATTGCACTTATAACATGGGTTATATGCAAAATAAGGAAAAAAAAACACAGAAGGGATTTTCCCCTATTTAAATAGCAAGACAGTGGTTCCCAACAAATAATGCATATGTGATTGCTTTTATGCACATAGAAAATGTTAGAAATACAGTACTGAGGTGATTTCTGAGATTTTTTGCTCATAATGGACCCTATGCATGTAGGTGCGGAGTGGGTACGTGCCATGTATCTGCAGCACGTAGCCACTCTGCACCCATTTCGCCCCCACATAGGATGTACTAACTGAGTAGCGCAGCCTCTATGCACCTGATCCCTCTACCGTATGGACACCAATTCACCGGGGGCAGGAGAGGGGCATGCCAGGGGCATACAAGCACTATGCACCATTCATCAAGGTGAGTAGTGCTGTGCACCGGGGGGGGCATAGGGGGGCACCAGTTACACCAGGGTAAACCCTGCTCTAACAGCCCTACACACCCAGCCCCATGCACACAGCCCACCGGCACCTGTCTGTAACCCCTCCAAACACACACACCTGTGACTCCACCTGTGGGGACAAGTGGCACCCCCCCAACACACACAGGTGGCCCACACTCTGAGGCCGTATACAGCATCTGCCCATCGCTACCCTCAATGGTGCCCCGACCCCGGATACCAATCTGGCATCCCCTCCTCCAGCACACACTGCTGCCCCGTCCTTGTACTGGTAATGTCACCCTCCCTCCCACACGCCTGCAACTCAGTGCCTGGCATGTCTGGCAGGGTCACCCAACCCCCTATGCCTGATCGCAGCCCCTGCCCAGTGACGGTCAGCTCCCTCCCTGCAGCACTGACAACTTCCCCTTGCCCCAAACCTTCCCATTAGTGCCATGGCCAGGAACGGCCAGCGGCACAACCTTCCTCACACCTCCTCAGCCACCAGACATCTGACTGATGCTGGGAGTGTGCTGCCTTTTTATAATTTTTTATAGGGGCGTGTGCCCAGCATCAGTTTGATGGCCAGCAGCTGACGCAGTGTCTGGAGGTATGTGCCACTGGCCATCCGGGGCAGCAGCACCGACAGGTGGGAATGGGGTTTGAGGGGTGTTGGAGCCATGGGGTGGGGAGAGACCACTGATCACCAATGATAGAGTGGGATTTTGGGACCAGGTTGGGGGAGAATGGGTGGGGTGTGCAGGCGAGCCACTCTGTTGTTTGGGGTTCACTGCAGACCATGACAGGGAGGTGCAGGGTGGTTGATGTACTGCACTAGGGCCTTGGTCTGACATGTGTGTGTGTGTGTATGTGGGGGAGTGGTGGTGATGGTAATGCAGCACCGGGGTTGGGGTAGATTAGCGTTATGCGGGGTGGGGGGATTGGTAGACTCAGGGATGGGATGGCACTGTGTTGTGGTGGTGGGGTATCCTGGTCATTCTGGGATGGGGTAGCTGTGTGATAGGGGTGGATATATGGGAGTGGCCTCAGTGCCCAGGATGATCAGCTTGGGGGACGTGTTAAATGCGCCACATGGGTCCGGGTGCCCGCAGGGGATTTTCACACACCCGGACCCACACCTGCCCGCGTAAGAGATCCACTGTGGCACCCATGCTGGGCTTCCCATTGGATGCCCAACTGGGTCTGTGACTCTGCTGTCAACCATCCTGCAGAGTACTGTACACCAAGGGGGCAGAACCATGGACAGGTGGCGGCCGATGGTGGATGCCGGCCGTGCGCTCCTGTCCGCAGGTGCGGAGCTCTGCTGGTGAGATACGCACCTCCGGTGCGTAATTACTGCCTGATCATGAATAGACCCCAATATCCTTTCTTAGACTTGCAATTACTATTTACTGTGCTGTTTCTACCCTCCCACACACAGACACAGATACATGCAGATTGGAGTGCAAAGGGAGTTGTGATGATCTTAGCTTCCAATCAGAGACACACACACAGACAGAGATCTGAGCTCACGATGACACACACACACCAACTACAGCTGCCAATCAGAGACAGAGAGAGAGAGAGAGACAGAGACAAAAGGAATGCTGTTTTGGATGTCCTGGTCACTGTCACTGTCTGTCTGTCTGTCTCTGTCTGTCTGTCACTCTCTCTTCTACGATAATGTGTGTTATGTCATTACACATCTGCACATATCCCAACATTTTTATTATTAGTAAAGGAGCAAGATCAAAGTTGTAATACAATGAACAAGCTTCACAACACTTCAGGATATTATTTATCTTTCTTGATGCCTTCTGCAGGCAGCCTCTCTCTCTCTCTCTCTCTCTCACTCTCTGCAGCATGGGTGCACTGCTCATGCTGACTTTCTCAGCAGCGCATTGTGGTCCTCATTATTGAGGTGTACAGCAGTAACAGAAGCATTTTTGGATCTGAGACAGAAGTTCAGCTGGCAGTAAGGCACCTCGAGCTCCACTGGCAAGCCGAGGTACAGGCGGGTGCTGCTCGTGGGGACACTGGAGAGGAACGGTCATGAATTATAAGGAAGAGCATTCAGGGGCACAAAAGGTCAAGGCACACTTTTAGATGTGGGAGGGAGGTATATTGTCAAATGGGTAACATTGTGGCGGGGTGGGGGGGGACCAGCCTGGGGACATCTAAGTGTGGAGCCACAATCTTATCGCCTCGCTCTCTCCCTATTATAATGGCTGCCTTTCTGCTTTTTTGGCTCAGTACATAAAGAATTCCAAGGGCAGTTTCCCTGACTCCTTCCATGAAACTGTGGATTAAAGAGGGAATTTAATCCACAACCACCCATTGCTACTGGACCAATTGGCTTACATGTTTTGCACAGCCCATGTTATAATTGACAACACACTGCCTCCCACACGCTCCACTCTGCAACCACTTTCATATCTACTAAAGAGAGCGTGCATTTGTGTTTGTATTGTTCAGTAGCTCCCTGCCATGCCCCTTCTGTCCTTCAGATGTATCATAAAAATTGTTTGCAAGGCAATAAAGGCATGTCTGCAAGTCTACTGATTAGAAAAAAATGAACTCAATCTCTAGATGCATATCTTTCAATGGCAACAGCAAGAACACTTGTATGTGTTGCATGGTAGTACTGCCATTGACTACAACCAGTTTAACTATAAACTGGTAGTCAGCTATCTCAAAAGGTATAATTTGCATGAATACAACCAACCTGAAAGCACATGGTCAAAAAGATGAGCTGAGTGGCTAGGAACACACAGCTGCACTGGAGCAAATGACCGATATGTCCTAGGCCAGTGGTAAGCTTAGGATAAACACTGATCCTGAATTAATAGCCTATTCCTGTGAGGCATAGAAGGAGCCAGCACCAATGTACGAGGAAGAAAGATAATATATAATTCCAAGTGAATATAAGCATTAGACACCTGGTCATGGTACTAATAATTAAGAGAAAATATTGTGATGGTTGTTGCTGAGGAAGTTTTTCCTTTATAGTATGTCTCATATTTTAATTTATAAAATCAACCAATTTAAAAGCACATGGTCAAAAAGAGGGTCCTTGGCAGCTGGGTGGCTACATTGGGAGTTACAATTATTACTTTTGAAAAAACTCTGCAAGCAGTACAATACTATGTCTAGCTGTGCAACAGCAGAGGAAGATATTCAGAGTAGTCTGGGGAAGGGACAAGTATGACTGGAAAGATTATGATATTGTGTGTATGTGTGTGTGTGTGTGGGGGTTACTGCTATGCATAGGGCCCATGGCCATATAAATCCAGCCCTGGGTGTGTGCTTTGGGGATTTGGATGAGAGCTGGTAGGGCTGATGGTAGTGAAGGGGCGCACTTGGAGTTACCTGCTGCTATCAGTGGGACTCATACTCCTCATGTTACAGGTGAGTGACTGCTAATGATAAGCTAAATGATAGGCTAAATAAATTGTTGCCTTGAAGTGCTAATTTTTTGGAACTGTGCACTGTTGTAACTTGTTTGCCCTAATCACTTTGTAATCTCTTGAGTCGTACCTGAAAATAGGCATTTACTTGTTTAGTGTGCTTACTTGGTCAATAAAAATGAAATGAATAAAAAGAACCGCAAAGTCCATGTCCTGCTTAGTGACTGTCAGTACCTTCCCCTGTTGGTGGGCATTGACACATTGAAACATACAATTTAATGGCAGAAAAGGACCGGTAGGCCCATCTAGTCTGCCTTATTTTTCCCTGCCTATCACTACACTCCAGATCTTATCTGGTCAGCAGTGTCCCTTCCTCCTTGCTCTCCTCTACTTATTTTGTCCACGTACCTATCCCATGCATTCTTGAAGCTCCCCACTGTCTTTGCACTCACCACCTCTTCTGGTAGGCTGTTTCAGGTGAAGAAGTATTTTCTCACATCTCTCTTAAACTTCCCCTGTCTAGCATCATTGCATGCACCCATGTTCTGGTGCTCCTCTTCTCCTGAATGAGATTCACCTCCTGCACCTTGTTCACCTCTGTGTGGTACTTAAAGGTCTCAATCATGTCCCCTTTTCCACCAGGGAGTACACGTTGAGCCCCCATAGCCTCTCCTCATATGGTATCTCATGCCCCCCCCCCACTGTTTTGGTAGCCCTCCTCTGGACCACTTCCACCGTGTAAATGTCTTTGCAGAGGTGTGATCTCCAGCACTAAACACAGTACTCTAGGTGACGGCTCACTAGTCAGCGATACAGTGGCAACACCACCTTCCCTCTCCTGGCAGAAATCCTCCTCCCTATGCAACACAGCATCCCACTAGCTTTGCCTGCTGCCTTGTCACACTGCCCTGCCACCTTGAGATCATCAGGTATGAGTACCCCAAGGTCCCTTTCTTGCTTGGTGACTGTAAACCCCCCTCCCCCGCACACAGCTCCCAGGTTTCTTCACCCCAGGTGCATGACTTTGCACTTTTTGGCATTAAAATCCAGGTACCACACCCTAGTCCACTCCTCTAGTTTCCCCAGATCCCTTTGCATTTTTTCCATCCCTTCATGGGTTCCCACCCTGTTGCAGATTTTTGTGTCATCTGCAAAAAGACACACCTTCCCCTCCAGTTCCTCGGTAATGTCACTTATGAAGACATTAAAGAGGACTGCTCCCAGTATTGATCCATGTGGCACTTTCCAATCCCTGAATGTCTGCCATTTACCACCATGCTCTGCCTCTTATCATTCAACCAGTTTGATAACCAGCTTACCTCCCTTTTCTGTAACCCCCAGACTGCTAAGTTTCTTTATTAGGCTCCAGTGTGGCACTTTGTCAAAGGCATTACTGAAGTCCAGATAGACCACATCCACTGCCCTCTTCTAATTCACCTTCCTAGTAACCTAGTCAAAGAAATCTATGATATTTGTTTGACATGACTTCCCCCTTGTAAAACCATGTTGCTGGTGGTCTTGTGGCTCCTTTGCCTCAAAGTACTCCATCAGCCTCTCCTTCAGCATGGTCTCCATTAATTTCCCCATCATTGATGTGAGATTGACTGGCCTGTAGTTGCTAGCCTTCACCTTGCTGCCGTTCTTATGCAGAGGGACCACATCGGCCCTCCTCCAGTTCTCTGGAACTACCCCCATCTCCAATGAGGTGCAGAACAGTGTTGCCAGAGGGATAGTTAACACATTGTTCAGTTCTTTTAGAACCCTTGAGTGAATTTCAGCTGGCCACATGACCTTGTTTCCCTTTAGGACTTCCAATCCCCTTCAATCTCTCTCCTCTGAAAATGGACTTAAGTCCACGCCCCCTGGTAGCTGCTAATATGTGTTGGTTCATCCTCCCCTAATGTGAAGACCAAGCAGAAGTACCAATTTATGAGAAAATTTTAGCTTTTTCTTGATCTCCTTCTGCACAGCCCCCCACTCTCCTGATCCTCACCATCCCATGTTTAGCATTTCTCTTTTCACTCCTGTACCTGAAGAAAGTCTTGTAAAAAGGGGCTCTGAAATCCTCCAGTCCTAGTTGGGTAGAACCAGTCACTTGACTGTGCATGATTGCAGTACTGCCTACAGTCATCCTGGTATTTAGTCTCATCACAAATTAATACACAGTAATTAAATGTTAAAAAAATGCTTGAATGATATGTTTTTCCACTCCCTAATGCCATCTCCAGCTCTACTGGCCAACTGCTGGGTTCAGCCCCTTACTCAATAATACACCCTCTCCACCCTCACACACATACAAAACCCATTCTGAGGTCTGGTTTGTTTTTGCCTCAAATGTAATGTATAAAAAAAAATCCTAAAAGTGAACAGTACTGTGTTTGACATCTGGTCTACCGATGCTGGTCACAGTGCTGTCTCAGTGTCTCGACAGTTGCACTCAAAACCCCAATCCATATTCCAAACCTCTTGCAAAGACAATGAAATATTCAGTTAATAAAAAAAAAATCTCTCCAGTGACCGCTCTGTGTTTACTGCTCCTAGAAGTTACAACTTCGGCCAGTGTTCAGGGGGGAGAGATAGTGGCAGTGAATGCCACAAAATCTGTTTCACAGTGCAGTTTTCAATTCTATTGTGAGGAATTGAATGAGTACACTTTTGATTGCTGATGGATCTCAACATGAACACCCTAAAGGAGAGGAGAGCAAGACGGAACATGAGGGAGGCCTACAAGAACCACACAGGTGAAAACAGGGTGAAGGAGGGAGTCTCATTCAAATAAAGAGCACCAGGACCGGGGCTCATAGGATGGAGCTGGGGGGGGGGATAAGAGGGATATAAGGAAGTACTACTTTACTGAAAGGGTGGTAGACACCTGGAACTGACTGCCAGCATGAGTGGTGGAGTTGAAAAGAGTTAGAGGCTTCAAGCATGCATAGGATAGACATAGATGCATATTAATAAATTGTCAGGGAGGAGGGAGGGATGATGGAGACCAGTTAGGGTCTGTAGAGACAAATTAGGCAACGAAGATATGGGCAGACAGGGTCAGGGAAAAGTTGTCCTTTTCTGCTGAAAAATTCTATGTTTCAACAACAAACAGGCAGTATACCTCCTAATGATGGGCATTCACTGCTCGCTGCTTCATGAGGAAACAGTACACTTTCACCATTATGGATTTATACTGCTACCGACCAAGCACCTCTGAGGATCAGCCTCTTATACTGGCGCCACTGACCATCAACTATTAATAAATAATTGCAGGCCTTCCTCACTGGATACTCTTCTATTTAACTTCACAGGTGAATCCTTTGCTACATTTGGCCAAGCTATTGCCTCCTGTCAGCTTCTGTGGCTGGCATATCACTCCTTCCACTGAAACTTACAATCCAATCCTCAATAGATGGGTACCTCACAGTTCCTGTGAACAGCGGGTACTCACTTTGAGCCTTGCAAACTGACAGACTCCCTCTAAGACTCTAGGTGAGCTTACCAGTCCTGTTGACACATTCTATGTTTCTATAAATAGAGGTAAGGGAGGAGGATGGGACACCTGTGACCAAATAGGGACCTGGGTGCAGTGATAGGGAAATTAAAACAGACTAGGTGGGCCTACCAGTCCTTTTCTGCTGACACATTCTATGTTTTTAATAAGAAAGAGGACTAACCAGAAGAGCTCCTACAACTAGCATACTGCAAGTCAACATGTAACTCAAACCGTCCTCTGTACTATGACAAGAACTAGTAGCATTTGAGCCTGGTTATTCTACTCCTCAACTGCAGCAGTCAGATGTCTAACTAACGCATATTCCTTTTCAGATACTGCACTCAATCAGACTAGCTCAACTGCTACTAGAATGGGATACCAACCTATGCAGCTTGGGCAACACATCCTCTCAGGTCTCAGGATCCTACAGCCAAGATCTTACGCATACAGCTAGTCCATTCAGTTCTTCTTGTAACTTGCTGTGCTTGGATTAAGGCATATTCGAGGCCTTGGCTCTGAAGATCCCTAGAAGTTCTCCCACAGGGGATTTTTCCTGTCCTCTATACCAAGAGATGCCTTAATTCCATGAGTTGGGGAAGGGTTTTGCAGTTCTATCATTTGAACTCTTTGCCTCATTTCCAGGTACTCCTTTTCCTTAGCCATAGGTCTCCACCTGTGGCACCTCAAAAAGGGTGGGGAAAAAAAGGATAATTAAGCCAAAGTATCATTGGCTGTATCCCACTCATAAATACTCTCAATTGATCAGATGCACAGTGAATGGAAGGCTTGCTGGGGTTTAGTGGTGCACTGATTGAAACAGTTTCCCAGCTACTACAGAATATGTTCTTCTTTGCCCCTCAGGGTTCTAGCCTGCTTTCTTTTCCTCCCACTTCTCCTCCAACTCCGGCATTCTCCTGAGTCTCTTGGGATCCTTTCCATTTACTCCATTTCCTTTAGCCATATGTCTCCACCTATATCACTTCTAATGGTGGAAATAATAGGAAATTAAGCCAAATAATAAGTACATAGCACCGCTCACATGTACTCCTAGTTGAACAGATGCCCAGGGAACCATATATGTACACAATTATTAATAATTACATGTATCTATTGTAAGCCGATTAGATTAGAGAAAAAAATTGTCATTTAATATCTCACAAATTACTACAGGCACTTCCTTGGTAAATTATGCTGAAATGCCCATGATAGTTTATCCACATTGAAGATATGCCCATGACATTTTATCTACATCTAGTCCATTTTTGGCACAAGCCCTGGGTGGGTTGAGGATATGCTGCACAGGACATGCGACAAGCAAATGGGATTTTCCATCCCATGCATCATTTAGATGCTTGCCAGATCACTTTTCTTTAGTCTAGTGTGAGTCAATGCCAGGCCTCTCACAAGCTGCTTGCAGACAGTCTTTAATGCAAGATGCCGTAAAAAAGATCAAAGTGCCGTGCATCTGATATTCAAAAATCCAATTCAATTATGGCATTTGGATTTGGTTCAGCTACTTTGACGCAACAGATTTCTGCAAGGAATGATGCAGACACTGCATCAACCTTTGAAAATCTGGCCCCTGGTTTTAAAATGCCTAATAATAATAATAATAATATCATAGTGGTAATATTCAAATAGCTGTAGTATAATGTACTCTGAATAATTGGCTTCTGCAGTTGATTAAATGCCTCAGGTGTTTAGTTACCATATCAGCTGGTTATTCATTAGTATACTCCAGCTAACGGAATGTTATCACTTAAGTAGTATACAGCAAACATATGTCAAGCAACCTTTCTTTTAGGGGTGTGCTAGTAATGAATATTAAATCCTGAATACCTCGAATAATGTGGTATTCGGGAGCAAAATACTGAATAGCACAGGTATTTAGTGACATTCGGTATTCGACATTCCCACGGGATTTCAAGATCTCGCAGGACTTGCTGGTCAATCATTGAGTGTTTGTCAAAGCCAGATCATGTGACACTTCGACATTGCTGTGTAGTGGAGAGATCATAGTGGAAAGAGCTCTGAGTCAGCAGAGATTAGGAGTTGCAAAAACTAATATTTTCATCACAAAACCTTTATTTTTTTGTTCTGTATCATATGTCTTTAGTGGCTAGTACTAGAGGGAGCACTGGGAGTTTTTTTTTTTCCTGACTAAATCATTTGAAGTAGTGATTTTTTTTTTGCTAGGAGCTGCAGAGAGAAACTAGAATACCTTCACTTCAGGGGTCTCTTGTAGTGGAGGAGAGATCGTAAGGGAGAGAGCTCTGAGTTAGCAGAGATTAGGAGTTACAAAAAAATAGTATTTTCATCACAAAACCTTTATTTTTTTGTTCTGTACCATGTGTCTTTAGTGCCTAGTACTAGTAGGAGCACTGGGAGGGTTTTTTTTTTTGTGGATGAATTATCTGATGTAGTGATGTTTTTGCTAGGAGCAGCAGAGAGAAACTAGTATACCTTCATTTCCAGGGCCTCGGTGCTCTGGAGGTGAAGTAGTGTTTCTTCTTCTTTTCTTAGTGCCTGTCTGCCTAATAGTGATGGGAGGCTTTTGTGCTGCTTGCAGTAATTTTTCAGTGTGAAAATAAAGCAGTACTGCAGCTTGCAACCATTTTTTGTACTGAAATACAACTGAACTTTTGTGCATTTACAAATAAAAAAAAGGTGGATTGCAGTAGTTCTGCTGTAGAAATCTCTGTGTAAGAAATATTTGTGGTGTAATCAGAGGTTGGGTTGTGGTTTCACGAAAGTCAGTAGCCACCAGCAGTCTTGGAGGGCAGTTGGCTGACTGCATTCCCACACCCCACAGTTTAGGGCTAGGCAGTGACGCTTGCAGTGTGTGCACACCCTTGCCTGCCCTGCATGCTTTCTGCTTGCAATAATTTTTCTGTACAAAAATAAAGCAGTGCTGCTCCTTGCAACCATTTTTTTGTATTGAAATACAGCAGAACTTTTGTGCATATACAAACAAAAAAGAAATGAATTGCAGTAGTTCTGCTGTAGAAATTTCTGTGTAAGAAATACTTGTGGTGTAATCTGAGGTTGGGCTGGGGTTTCATGTAAGCCAATTTCCACCAGCAGTCTCAGAGGGCAGTCAGCTGACTGTACTCTCACCCCGAACTGTTTAGAGTTAGGTAGTGAGGCTTGCAGTGTGTGCATACCCTCACCTGCCCTGTGTGTGTGCTGCTTGCAATAATTTTTCTGTGCAAAAATAAGGCAGTACAATACTGCTGCTTGCAACCATTTTTTTGTGCTGAAATACAGCAGAACGTTTGTGCATTTACAAATAAAAAAAAGTGAATTGCAGTAGTTCTGCCATAGAAATCTCTGTGTAAGAAATATTTGTGGTGTAATCTGAGATCGGGCTGGGGTTTCACAAAAGTCAGTAGTCGCCAGTATTCTCGGAGGGCAGTTGGCTGACTGCACTCCCACCCCCCATGGTTTAGGGCTAGGTAATGATTCTTGCAGTGTGTGCACACCCTTGCCTGCCCTGTGTGTGTGCTGCTTGCAATAATTTTTCTGTGTGAAAATAAAGCAGTACTGCTGCTTGCAAGCATTTTTTTATGCTGAAATACAGTAGAACTTTTGGGCATTTACAAATAAAAAAATGAATTGCAATAGTTCTGTCATAGAAATCTCTGTGTAGGAAACATTTATGGTGTAATTTGAGGTTGGGCTGGGGTTTCACAAAGTCAATAGCCACCGGCAGTCTCAGAGGGCTTACAATAATTTTTCTGTGCTAAAATAAAGCAGTACTGCAGCAGGTGCTGCTTGCAATAATTTTTATGTGCAAAAATAAAGCAGTACTTTTATACATTTATGAACTATTAAGTACCTGAGAGTATTTAGAAGTTGTTGGAATAGACAAAGACATCGACAGGTAGAGGTAAAAAAAAATGTACTTGGTCCAGTACAAGCATATCTACAATGGAGGAACAGGTTGGTGATGCTGAACCTGAATGCGAGTGATGGTCAGCCTGTATTCGACGCCCAAAAATATTCTTTACCCCTTCCAAGCCTATGTCTTCCAGCAACATCCATCCAAATGTGTGCACACTGGGAAGTGGTGCCTAGAAACTACCAGAGATGTGTACGAAAAGTTTCCAGCACACACAAGCCTACAACTGGGATGCTAATGTAACCCCCACCCCACTGCCTTTTTGCAAACGATAGGTGGTATGCTGTTTGAATCTGACAGCAGTACCAGGTGGGGACTGGGTTAGGGAAGGAATAGGTTACTCGGCACAAGGGCTAGGTTTGGCTACTCTGCACAGGGGCACCCAAGTAAATCTGAACACAGGAAGCAATAACTGTAATATCCAATACCAGGAAGGGGATTCTAAAGTGTGGCTTTATTCACATCCAAGCAGAACAAACAAAGCATAGACGGACCCCCATGGGGCTACACCTCTGGTAATGCAGGTTAAAAAGAATCAGAACACTTCCTCAACACTTCAGCCCTCAGGCTCTGAACCCACCTGGCACACAACCCAGACTTGCACACTGCTTTGGGTACACAGCCCGAACTTGTACACTGTTCTGGAATTTCCCTGGCTCAGCTCCCCTGCCAGCCACTCGAGCACTTTCCATTTGTCATGGAAACATTTTCTGGTGGCTCCCTAAACCACCTAAGAGCCTTCGGCTCCATAAGGGAAACTTCATTTTAATCCCACATCTGGGTACTTTCCTCAGGCACTGGCCAAGTACCTGAGAGAAAGTAAAAGAGCCACAGAGCAAATCCGTAGAGGTGAATTTGGTTACTACTGATGGGGGGGTCTCCCACCTCTCGCTTCCACAATTCATACCCAGCCATTTCTTTGGACATTAAACATTTCTTTCTGTAAAGCTTGGCAATGTAGATTAAAGGGTAAATGCATGTCACATTTCCTCTACTTGTCTTTGCTTTCCCATTGTGCTGGACTTGAACATACTTTCACTTGGCTTAGCCCATTCCTCTAGGCCTCCCACTGATTAAGCGGTCCAATCCCCACTTTACTTTACTCTTCATGCTGGACTTGAACATACTTTTACTTGGCTTAGCCCATTGCTTTAGGCCTCCCACTGATTAAGCAGTCCAATCCCCACTTTACAACAGTTCAGGTGAAAACATAGGCCCTATGTCAGAGCGAACTCAACCTTTGGTTGCAGGTGCCCCACAGGCGATTCCTCACAGGAATTTCTTTCCCACAGCTTCTGGTGCCGCAGCACAACTTGAAATAAGGCAGCTTCTTCCCTAGCTGGAACCAGGAGGGCTGCCCCTGGAATGACAGGCAAACCTTTCCACCCCCATCCCCTCAGGGATGGGGCACAGGGACCAGTTACAGCGGTCTCCACCACTTCACAAACAGCTTACTGTGTTCCTCTTTTGGTGGAAACACACACCTCCCCTACAGTAACTCTATGTCAGAGCTTTAGGCTCAGAGAGCCTGTTCACAGACTGCTGTGCTGCTTCTCTCTTCAAGACTGCACACACACACTCTCCTCAAAAATCCCCAACATTCTATCCTAACTTCCAACTGTAGATTCCAGTGTGGCTCATGCAGCTGCGAGAGTTCTATGGTGATGTCATCCCTCAGTCTCAGCTGAGACTGAGAACAGAGTGAGACAGTGTGAAATCCATTTAACTGGAGTTTCACAAGCTGACTTCCCTACCTACCACTAGGTCTTATTGGGATTCTAGTAACCCCGGGTATCAGGGGGGTTACACAAAAATGACTAAAAAAAGAACGAGGCTTTAATCCATGTTTAATTCATTTTCAAAAAGCTTCCAAGCCCCAAACAAGTCTGACATGTTTTAGATTTCACATTCTTTTTCAAGGATGTGAAAGCTGAAACATTCTTTTTTTAATCATTTTTGCGTCCCAGTTGTAGGTTTGTGTGTGCTGGTAACTTTTCGTACACGTCTTCCAGCAACAGTAGTACTCTGGCTGGCACAAGACAAAGTGATACAAGAAGTACAAGTAGAAGGTCACTATTCTTGACTCCCACCACAACCAACAATGTGTCCCCATCTCTTACCAGTACCATCACATCTATCGTTACCACCACCACCACTATAGAGTCCCTGTTTTCTTCTTCCACAACAATGGGCAGAATAACTACTACAGTCTGTCCTGCAACTGTGACTGTCACTCCTCCACTACTGACACTATGAACTCTGCCACTACTGTAACACCATCACCACAGTCTGGTATCCCTACCATGGTGCATATTACCAGTTTGAGCACTACAGCTGATACAGTTATGACTACTGCTTGTCATCTTCTCAGTACTCCTGAAAAAATTGTAGAGGATGTCCAGTCATGTGGTTCTGAGTAGTTCCCTCCACATCATGAATTGCCCAGTGACATGTCATCTTCTTCATCAGAGGCACATGTGAGTGACTTGGAAGATGAGGCAGAGTATGCTATGTACCTTGAGGGCAGAAAAAAAAGGTGGCTGGCAAAACAGCCTCTAGGTGTAGCACTAGTAGCAAGGGTAGTAGAAGTAGCATTAAGAGTAAGGGTCCCCCTTCTTCTAAGAAGACCAAACAAGCAACACTGATGTTTCTTCAGCTGGATCCATCACAGCCTGAAGGACAGCCAAGTGATGGCAACACTGGCATGGCACCATCAGGGCCAGTGGTTGCAGGGCAAGAACATCAGGACAAGACAGGTGCATCTGTTGAAAACAGAACTGGGGGATGTGGTGCTAGCAGAATCACTGGTAACCTCAGTGTTAAAAATGCTGTGTGGCTGCATTTTACTGTGTTAAAGGAGGACACAAGGAAGGCAGTCTGTTCTTTTTGCAATGCCACTATAAGCCAAGGGAAATCACTCTCTAACTTAACTACTTAGTCTGGTAGAACTTGATGAAGTTCTGACCCTTAATAAATAAGAACTGGAACACAGTGAAGTTCTGATTTATTCTGATTTGTTCTGATTAGTTCTGTTTTATTGACCAATATTTGAAAAAAAATGCAAAAAATGCATAAAAGTGGCCAAAGTCATTCACATTTGACACAGAGGCCCAGGGAAATAATTTAATGGATTATTTGTATAAAAATTAAAGTAAAACTGCTAAATAAAAAAGCAGTCAGTCACTACTATCCCCTTCATGGCTAACCTATAATGGTAGCATATCCTGCTCAGGCCCATGACATGAGTGTGCTGGGAGAGATGGAGAGAGAGAGAGAGAGAGAGAGAGAGAGAGAGAGAGAGAGACATATGCAAATACCTATCTCATAGCACCACCAAGCACGGCAGACACTGCCATGCAGCTATGATTTTTTTTAATAGTGCTGTGCTGGTATTAATTTGATGGATGTTCCAGTCAGAGCTGAACAGGCCAAAGAAATGGATATGAATGATCAAATGAGCAATACTAAGAGAGCCCACCCACCCTACCTATGTGATGCAATTGCTTTGCATGCCCCGGTGTACTGTGGTATATGGTACACTACCTGGTCCCAGAGGTGGTAATGTTTTCTAGTACTATGACTACTTCTACTGAATCTGATCAACATGCTGAATCCTTAAAGATGAAAAATGAAAGACATAGTGATCACCACCCAGGCAGGCAGCCAGTCACACATCACATTGGTCAAGTGCAGTGCAGTCATAAAAAGGTTTGCCACTGCCACCTGTAGAACTGTTGACACACAACACAACACAGTCACATCTTCCTAGTTCCACAGTTGCTGTCAGCCACTGCCAAGTAATTTAAGTATCAAAAATAAAATATAGTAATAAATCTCAGCCCATTTACTGTAAGTGAGATGTAACCAGGCTAGCATACCACATGCACACAAACAATGAAGAAATGAAATTAATTTTCAATTTAGCAGCATTTGTTTCTGTGAAGTATTCACAGCCAAATATAGAGGACATGAGAAATATACAAAGAATATTCAGTTTCTGTGTTTCAGGCATCTGATAAGCCATGCACTGTACAAAAATTAAAACAGTACCATCAGGATCAGTTGCTGGGGGCCAAAAAAGTGACAAGTACTAGTAAGGACAAAACATGATAAGTAGTAGTCGTGACTCATGAGGACAACAACTGATAGTAGTAGTAGTAGTAGACAACAGTACTCTACCTTCCATATCAGATAGCAGTACCAAGTACCACCAAATAATTTTGTGACATGAAATGCAGTTGCTTGCTGTATTTGTTTTGGACTCTGAATCCACTGATATTATTTTTTTTCCTATTCTGTGTGGCTCATGTGATAGTGGCCTGGCCTAGTCCATCCTGACCTGACTTGTTGCAATTATTTGCTCCTTAGTAGACCCTAGTCACAAAAGATTTTCACTACAGGCACAAATTCTTGAAACTGTTTTGTGGATAGGGCCTGCTCAGAGCAGTCAGTGTATGTTTTATTCAGGTATCATATTGGACATTTAAGTGAGGAATGTTGACTTTGAGAAATGTAAGGCACTCAGCATTTTCTGGTGTCAAACAGGATTGTGTGTCAGTAATGATGTTATCAGCTGAACTAAACAATCGCTTTGAACAGATGCTAGTCCGAGGGCAATTCATGTACTTCATTGCAATGGTTACTAAAGCAGTCCACATATTTTGTTTGGATTGCCAGTATTTCAAAGGATCAGCATTCCAGCTGATATTGGGCTCTGCCAGGTACATTTCAACAGTAGTCTGTGCTGAGACTGTGTTACAAGAGGCAGATGAAGAAGATGTTACAATTACATCTTCTAAGTGACTCCAGAAACATGAAGCTGAACCAAGTGACTGTGGGACAGTGCTATGCTTGGCTGGTGGTGAAGAAGAAGATTCGGTTGCAGTGGCTGAGGAGGAAAAGGGAGAAAATGTCATAATGGATGGGCCACCTGATGCTGTGTTGTGTTGTGAAGAAGATTCTGAATGTGGTGCTGATATTGTGCTCTGTTCCATGACAGCATGCACCTCCTCAATGATTTTTTGTTTATCTTGAAATAAGTGTCATCATTATTACCCAATAGTTGCTTCGATTTGTATTGTGGGTCCAAGATTGTTGCTTTAATGTAGTACTCAGAATGAAGCATTTTACATAGTTTGTCTTCTTCAACTTTTTTGATCACACATCTCATTAGATCTAGTCATATTCTGGAGCTCAACCAGCATGTGTCAGCAGCACCACTGGCAGCCTGTGTGATCATGGAACTTTTGTCTTGCTTCTCTAACTGTTCTTTATTCATATTCAATCTGAATTTAACATTTTTTATTAGGGGCATCACCTGGCTCAGAGTTGCTGTGTTTGTACTAACCTCCCTGGTGATTTCCTCAAATGGCTGGAGCAGGAAAATTAGAAACTCCAGCATGGCTCACTGTGGTAGAGTAATATAGATGTCTGCATCCCAAATTTATTTTCTAATGTGTACTGACTGACAGCTTTCTTTTGTTCCAGCAGCCTTTATAACATATAAGAGGTTGAATTTCATCAAGTGGAAATGTCTTGGATCAGTCTGTGCAAAGGTAAACTGTGCTCCTGCTGTATTTTTTCAAACAAGTGACGGGCTTTGCTTGAGTGACTGAAATGAGTGCATATTCTTTTAGCAGTGCTAACAAGAGCCTTACTCTCCCTGTCATCATCAAGAAAACCATTAAATATTAAATTTAAGCAATGTGCAAAGCAGCGAATGTGAACAAAGCCCCCCTTGTCCAAGGCCTTCCTTATGTTGGACCCATTATCTACAACTATAAAGCCAACTGACAGTCCCTGTGAAGTGAGCCATTGCTGTATTGGTTTTTGGAGCTCTTCATTGATGTTGTATGAGGTATGTTCAGATGGAAAATAAAACATTCTTAGAACAGCAAACTGCAATGCTTCACTGTCCCCAGTCCCAAGTGAATTATTGAAACATGCCCAATGTGCTGTGACAGACATGAAGGGTTCAGGCTGACAGCTTGTTCAGCTATCTGTTGTGAGATGCACCACCCTCCCAACAGCACTGCACAAGACACGTCCTAATTTTTTACATAGAATATCATACAATATGTTACTTACAGTATTATATAGTCAAAACAAATCTGCAGTCTTGTGCTGTGTTTCTAAATATACCTTGATTGTTTTGTACAGTTTGCTCGCACTCACGTTACTGAGTGATAGCTTGGAGCCCTAGCCAGTACACCAAGCTAGGTAGAGGAGCTGTAGTTCAGAGAGAATAGCTCCAGAACTACAACTCGGGAGGTTTACCTCGTAAAATTGTGAAAAAACAAGGGAAAGGCAGCTTTATACTGTGTTAAGCCACACGTAGGGGCATTTTTAACTTTGTGAGCTGTTTCTCACTTTTTGTATTTTAAAAAACTTTCACGGGGCTCTGTCTGACCTCCGGGAATACTTCTGGGTAACCAGGGGCTTTATTAACAAGCCCTGCAGGAGCCTCATTGACTAAAGCCAGTGTTATATGGTCAGAACAAGTCTGCAGTCTTGTGCTGTGTTTCTAAATATACCTTGATTGTTTTGTACAGTTTGCTCCCACTCATGTTACTGAGTGATAGCTTGGAGCTCTAGCAAGTACACCAAGCTAGGTAGAGGAGCTGTAGTTCAGAGAGAATAGCTCCAGAACTACAACTTGGGAGGTTTACCTCGTAAAATTATGAAAAAACAAGGAGAAGGCAGCTTTGTACTGTGTTAAGCCACACATAGTGGCGTTTTTAACTTAGGGAGCTGTTCCTCACTTTTTATATTTAAAAAAAACTTTCATGGGGCTCTGTCTGACCTCCAGGAATACTTCCAGGTAACCAGGGGCTTTATTAACAAGCCCTGTGGTGAGCAGGGTGAGCCCGGGCAGGGTGAGTGCGCGTCATCATGTGCGAAGACGTGCACAAAGACACACGCATCTGCGCATGTTAGGCGTGTTCAGCATCCAGGTGGCTGACAGGAGGCATATACCAGTGAATATTCTAGAGGTTTTCAGGCAAGTTCAGAACCAAGAAATATAAATTACAGGGATTCATAATGACTACTACTATAACAACATTGGATGGAAAACAAGGCATGCTGTGCACAATGTGCAACATGTATAACTTTAATATGGATCTGACAAATAACTATCCTTATACATGTACAAAGTGCTTAAAAATATAGAGTTGGAAGAAGGAAATTAAACAATTTGATAACAGATTGAGAGCATTAGAACAGAGCCAGATAGAAACTAGGAAACAACTTCAGATGACCACTGTTTCAGTTCACTGTCAGAGGGATCAGGTGAAACTTATGGGACCAGGAGTTGTTAGTAATGTGCCAAATAGAAAGAGACCAAGACAAGAAGTAGATAATATTGTAAATGAAGATGAGTGGTTTATGGTTCAAACCAATAAAAATACAAAAAGGAGGAAATCAGGTGGCTTCCAAATACTGCAATGTAATAGGTTTGATCCTCTATTATTGAATTCTGAGGAAGATGTCACAAGAAATGACTCTATAATGGAAGAAAACATTGCAAATCCATTGATACCCTTGGGTCCTAACTTAACTACTCGCTCTGATACAAATTTAGGGGCTGATTCTCAAACAGTAAATGATGTTAGTAATTAGTCAGATCTACTCAGCTTTTTTGGGCCAATAATTTGCAATAATTGTCCTGACCAAACAGTAAATATGGTAAAAGATAGAGCCCAAAACTGCCCTAAACAAATTTATGTTTTAGGTGACTCCATGATCTCTAATCTGGATAAGCAAATATGTGACATAAACAAAGCTACACGTACTCTATCTTGCTTCCATGGTGCAAAAATCCAGGACATCATAAAAATGACTAAACACATTTTAAAAAAATTGTGGTAAAGCCCCCCTGGTAATTATGCATGCTGGAACAAATAATATCAGGAACCAGAATACACAACAGATTAAAGAAGCCTATCTAGGTTTAGCAAATGTACTAGCAGATATTGGAGTCAATACTGTTTTATCAGAAATACTACCAGTACCAAGGGTGGACTGATACACAAAGGCTAAGATAAAACATGTAAAGGGGTTGGTGCTTAAGGGAAAATATTAAGTGCCTGACTCACTGGGAACAATTTAATAATAAATGGGAACTCTATTCTAGAGATGGCCTACACCTAAATAAACAGGGCACTAGAATACTGAGAAACAGTATTAATGCACAGATAGGCTCCTCTTTAAACTAATAAAGAGGGGTCACATGGAACCATAGAATATACATGGACACCTCTGTACTTGATGGAAAAACAGTAATGGAACCTAGCAAATCCACTAATAAACAGAAACAAAATTCTTCAACTCTAGGGGCTAAATTTAAAGTATTATTCTAAAATGCCAGACGTTTAATAAACAAAATAAACAAACTTCAGATCATATTGTATACCTAAAACATTGATGTATGTGGGGTAACAGAAACTTGGTTCACTGATGAACAATGGGGTCATGAAATTCAAGGATACACACTTTTTAAAAAGAATCGAACCTCTATGAGAGGTGGTGGAGTGGCTATTTTTATAAAAAATTGTATAGACTGTGCAGAAGCTAACATTGATACCCCAGCACCTACTGGTATTGAGATCATATGGGTTAAAATAACATCTAATCCTAACCCCATGACTTTAGGTCTCTACTATCATCCACCATCTCTAGATACCAATAAAAATGCTTCCTTTCTGGATTATTTACAAAGCATTAACCAATTGGACAATATTGTTTTAATGGGTGATTTCAATTTTGCTGGAATAGAATGGGATATTTTAGAGGGGTTTAATTATCAAGAAACAACATTTTTGGAAACTAAAGTATACTTAGGCCTAGATCAATTAGTACAGGAACCTACAAGACAGAATAATGTCCTAGATTTAATCCTCACAAACATTAATTAACAGGTATAAACACCGATTATCTTGGAACCATTAGGATACAGTGATCATTGCATGTTACTGTGGTCTATAAATATCTATAAAATAGATACTAAGGAAATAACTAAAATGAGGAACTTTGAAAGAGCCAACTATGGGGCAATTAAAGCCTATTTATTAAGTCAGAATTGGTAAAAAGAATTACAGTAAATAAACTTACAGTACAAGAGATATGGGCAAAAATTAAAGAAAAAAATTGATTACTGCTTCCTAAATTGGGTTCCTGAAAGGACAAAATATAAAAATAATAGGAGACTTCCACTATGGTACTCCACAGGGATTAAACGACTTGTAAGGGCAAAAAAGAAGGCATTTAATAAATATAAAAAACACAGGACCGAGCTTAACTGGAATAGGTTCAAACAAAAAGCTAAAAAAACAAAATTAGCTATTAGAAAGGCAAAAAAAGAAATGGAATATAATCTGGCAACAGTTCAAATAGATAATAAAAAACATTTCTTTAATTAAAAACTACAAACTGTAAGGTCAGACCATTAAAACTAAACAACAATCTAGTTTCTGATGAACAGCTAATGGCAAATGAATTTAATCAGTATTTTGCCAGTATCTTTAAAAATAAAGAACCTTTGGGAAATATAGCTTATGATTCTATGGATCTAGACATTGTATTTACTGTTGCAGAAACCTATTCAGCGATTAATTCTTTTAAATCATCATCGTCAGTTGGACCTAATAATATCCCATTTACCTTTCTGAAAGCAGTTTCATATGAGCTAGTTGGTGCTTTTACCCTGTTGTTTAATGAACTGATTTCCAAAGGAGTTGTTTTAAAAGAATGGAAGGAAGCTTTGGTGATCCCTATACATAAGGGTGGTGCTAAGCAGAATGTGAAGCACTATAGACCAATTAGTCTAACATCCTGCATTGGGAAAGTTATGGAGAAACTTTTATTTCATAAAATAAGCATGCATATATTAAAAAGTGGACAGTTAGATATATCAGAACACGGATTTTTACCAGGTAGATCTTGCCAGAGTAATTTAGTTCATTTTTTTGAACCCATCAGTGAAGCATTAGATTCAGGCCTTCCTGTAGATGTCATCTTCTTGGATTATGAAAAGGCTTTTGATTCGGTTCCTCACAAAATTTTAATAGAATGTTTGGTTAATATGAAATTCCACAAAAATATTATAATATGGATGTCATTGTGGTTAACAGATAGATATCAACAGGTCAGTATACGGGGATACAAGTCCTCCTGGAGTGAGATCACTAGTGGTATGCCCCAGGGCTCGGTATTGGGCCCAATGTTATTTAATAGCCTCATCTCAAGTATGACCACTACAGATGGAGTATGGCTAAATCAATATGCAGACAATGCCAAATTGGGTGGCATTGTATATGATATCACATCTGTACAAAAATTACAGGCTAACTTGAATAATATATCTAAATGGGTTAATATAAATAAATTAATCTTTAATATTTCTAAATGCAAAGTAATGCATTTTGGAAAAAATAATAAAATGGCTGAGTATTTTATAAATAACACACTTTTAAGCAAAGTTACCTCTGAAAAAGACTTGGGAGTCTATATTACAAATAATTAAAACTTCTCTGAACTTACAAACAAGACAGTTAAAAAAGTCATCGATTAATAAACTGTTTTTTAAAAAAATATTAAAAGCAGGGAGCAAGACGTATTAATACCAATATATAGCAGTATGGTCAGATCAAATTTTGATTACTGCTCATCCTTCTGTGCTCCAACATTAATGAAGGACAGGAAGTCTGTAGAAAATGTACAGAGGAGATTTACACGACATATAAAGAACTTAAATACTTTTTCATATGAAGATAGATTAAAACACTTGAATCTCTTTTCCATGGAATATCACTCAATAAGAGGAGATCTATGTCTAATTTACAAAGCCACCAGAGATGAGGCATTATTTGAAACAGTATGTTTAGAATGGCAACCTTCTGTAAGCAATAGTTGATCCCATAAATTGAAGTAGAGGGCAAATATAAATAAGACAGCTAAAAGAAACTGCTTCTTTACACAGAGGATAGTTCCAATTTGGAATTCCTTACCGCAGGAGGTAGTTTGAAGCACTAACCTGCAGCAATTTAAACATAATTTGGACCTATATATGGGGGAATCTAAATATTATTTCCACCCAAGTTAAGGGTGGCGAGGTCATAATGGGCTAGTCCCTTGATCTCGTACTCACCTATGAACCTATGAATAGCGTAAAAATCTGGAATCCCTGTTGTGAAGAAGTATTTCTGTGATGGTGTACTATATCAAGGTTCGAGTACTCAAGCAGCCACCTGAATCCTATGTGTTCAACCACGTTATATAGTAGCAAATCGACAAATATCATTTCGGAATTTGTTTTTGGTTATTGTAACAGCAGCAGGGTGAGTCGAGGCATATTTGGCATTATGCTCATATGTTTCTGAGATGGTAAGCTGTTTCCTTGAAAGAGGAGGGCTTTTGAACATGTGATCACTTTCAGTAACAGTTGGAGGAGTCCTTCAAATGGCAGGAAGTGGTACTGGAGGTGTAGTGCTGCGGTGGCTGCCACTGTTTTCATCTATGGGTGTTCCCCCTGAGTGTAGTAAGCTATCACTGTCACTTTTCTCTTCAGGACTCACAACTGAACTTCTCAGTAATGTTATGACATCTGTCAAAGTGCCTTTTCAGTGCTGAAGTTCCCAAAGGTGCTTTCCTTTTACCCCTGCTGATTGGCATTTACAAATAGTGCATGTTGCTATCAACTTATTGGAAGTACTAATGGAGAAGTATGACCAAACAAAAGATTATATTTTTTTAGTTTTTTTCCCAGGAAGGCACAAAACCTCAGTTACCTTTTCAGAGTGCCCCCCCTGGATTTTTCTTGGGCCTGTTCCTCTTGTGGTTTATTTCCACAGCCTCCCTCCACAACCAAAACATTTCTGTTTGTTTCTTCCTCATCTGCAATTTCCATCTCCTCCAGTAAACCTTGTGCTGCCTGATCATTCTCTTCATCTTTATTATTAGTATTACCATCATCAGGTTCAACCTCAGAAGAATTAGATGAGGGACTGGCAGTAGCATAGTATGCAATTGTTCCATACCAATGAATGCCTATGCGGGTGGTACACAGCACACCTTTAGTTTTTTTAACTACATAACTTTTTTTTTTACTTGGGACTGATGATGATCTGAAACATTCCCCTTTTTTGGATTCAGGCATTCACTTGGAAGTTGAAACCTTGGATGTGAAAAAAATAACTTTTTGGGGTTTGCTTTTGTTTTCCCTTTTCAGGCTGATTGCTGTCTTTTGCAGTGTCACTGCCTACCTGAGAAATAGAATGTGCCTCATCAACACTTTGATCCATTTTGTAACAAAAGATCCCTCTAACATGATGTCCTTCTGAAGACTCCCACCCACAGACCAGGGGCAAATTTACTGTCATGACTCATGGCTGTACAGTGTACAGTATACCAACAGCACAGCAGTCCACCACCACTTCCTTTCAAGATTCCTGGACTGTCTATTACATTACAGTTACTGTTAAGTGACCAAATTCAGCAACTGTTAAGTGTGCCTCAGAATTTGAATTGAAAAATCAGACACATCTGTTGCATAGCCTCATGCAGCACAGTCCCACACTGGGAGTTTGTTAATGCTTATACTTAATGTAACATGATATACTATAAAACTAAAGATAACGAGAAATAATGGGAAATGAAAACTAAAGATAACAAGAAATTATGGGAAATGAGTGATGATGATGATGACACTTGTGTAGTATTTGTACTTTATTTGTGTTGTACTGTAAACAGCCTGCTGCAAGTCACAAACTCAGATTCCCCCCGTGCCACCCACAGCCAGCAGTACAGGGCAGCACATTAACTTGTACAGTATGTTGTTTGTCTGAACAGTATTTTTTTAAATACATGAAATCCTGAATGAAAGCAAGTGATCATGATTTGTGACTGGATGGCACAAGTCAAATATTTATTTTGCCACCCTGTTGCCCTTGCCCTGTACACAAAGCCACACTGAAGCCAGAAAAAAAAAATATTTGAGATTTCTGGGACCGTTACATTTTTTATGGGCCACCCTGCAGTCTCTCTCTCTCTCTCTCACCCCTCTGGATGGCACAGTCAAAGATTTTGTTTACCACTCTGCTGCCCTGTACACACAGCCTCACTGAAGCCAGGAAAAAAAAAAGGGATTTTACGTAACTGTAAAATTTCTCTGGGACCCACAATAGTCTCTCTCTCTCTTTTTCCTCTGGATCAGGAATGGCACAAGTTAAAGATTTTGCCAGCCTGCCCTTTTTCAGTACACACAGCTACAGTGTCTGAGGCCAAGAAAAGAAAAACAACTTTCATTTGAGATTTTCTGTAACTGTAATCTCTATTTGGCCCCCTTTAGTCTCTCCCTCTCTCCCTCTCTCCTCTGGATCTGGAATGGCCCAAGTCAAACATTTTGCCAGCCTTCCCTTTTTGTACACACAGCTACACTGTCTGAGGCCAAGAAAAGAAAAAAAAAACTTTAATTTGGGATTTTCTGTAACTGTAATCTCTCTTGGACCCCCAGAAGTCTCTCCCTCTCTCCTCTGGATCTGGATGGAATGGCACAATTCAAAGATTTTGCTGGCCTGCCCTCATACACAGTCAGCCACATAGTACAGTATACTTTGCATCCCTCCTGGCCACCTCTAGCTCCCCAGTCCCGACTCCCTGAGTGCCCGACCTACCTTCACCCACCCCCAACAATTGGTTTCTCTCCTCCTCCCTTTCTGTTGTTGTTCCCTCCCCTCCTCAATTGATTTCTTTTCTTTTTGGTGGTGGTGGTTTTAAACTTTTCTTTTGGTTTTTGACACTTTTGTTCCATCTGCTGCTGAGTGCAGCTCTGCTCCTGCTTTTCTCTGGTCCTCCTCACTCTTCTGGGCCACGTGGCACACTCAGCATGGTTATATACCATGAGTGCATCACTTGATCTTCTGTTGCTTGATTGGATGCTGCCGGCTGCTTGCATGTGCCAATGGCATCCCCATGGCAACAGACAAAAAAATCACAGAAATGGCATCTCCATGGACCCGGAACTGGACTTCTATGGTGAAGGCCATATTTATCTGGGTCTGTGGATTATGGGTTCAATCCGGATCAAATCCGGATCTCCAGTGGAACAGTCCACCCAGCCCTATTAACCACAACATCATTATAGAACCACTTGAAGCTTAAGCACCCTCAAGTGAATTGACGCTCATGTGGGTCTGAATCCGGACCTTTGGTTTCGCCATGACCAAACTCCTCTGGTGGACAGGCATGTACTGTTGGCAGCGGTGATGGTACTGACAGATCTGATTTCAAGCAACCTAGTTGTCACAGATCTCCTTCCCCTCACCAACACAGAGTCCAGCCTCTACTCTGGTGGTCACTTCTGACTCCAGTGATACTACAAGGCAGAGACAGTCATCAGCACTTTGCACTACCGTTGTTTTTGAAGCAGTCCACATTGATGTCTCCTGTGGCGGTTCCAATAATGGATGCTCTTCATGCACAAACAAAGTGTCATGCCTCCCATCCAGCAGCACAGCAAATTATACAGCTGATTTCTGTGGTGATGGCATTGGATCTCCAGCCTATGTCAGTTGTGGAAGATACTGGCTTCCAATGGCTTCTCAACTATTTGCACCCACGTTATCAGATCCCATCTCGTACTACATTTTCTTTAACTCTATTGCCATGACTGTATGATGGCATTTGATCTTCTGTTGCTGTTCTGCTTGTAGAGTTGGTGGTGTTTTTCACTGCACACCAGATATCTGGACTAGCGATAACTCTCTGCATGCCTATCTTTTCTTAACTGCACACTGGTGTGTGCAACACTCTGCTGCTACTGCTGTTTCCAATGCATCACCTTCTGACTCACCCTTGGCCCCCCACAATCTGGTAGTCTCATTAGGTCAGTTTTGTTGAACGTCAGACTTTTTTTAAATTAGGTAAACTTTATTGCATTTTAAATAACAAAGACAGAACAATATACTTCAAGAAACAACCAGCGTAGATCAATATCCCCCAACTCACCTCCCAAGTCCCAAACCCCCTCCCGTTGGGGCCACCATAAAATGAAATAAACATGAAAACACAAGAAACTGGGATAACACCTCAGAAGGTAAACACAATGGAGCAATAGAACAATATAATATACAAATAATACTATTCACCCTGAAACCAATTAACTCTAGATAGAATAAAGGGTATAACGTTTACCCCATTTCTTATCAAAAAGGGGTAGTCTATGCTTTAGACTAGCAATCCTACGTTCCACTCTTAAGTTAAATAACAGTTCTTGGAGCCATTCCTCATAGGAAATAGAAACTTGGTTGAGCCAGAGGCGCAGGACCACTTTCTTCAAGGAGAATGAGATTAAGACCATATAGAATTTGTGTTCTTTAACTGCTACAGAACTGTAATCCCCTAGAATGCAGATCTCAGGCCTAACTAGACCTTGCAATCCCAGGAGGGGGTCCACTTTAGCCTCAATGAGATGCCAAAGAGGATCAATCTTAGAGCAATACCAAAAGATATGTAGGGTAGAACCCTCATCCTGCCTGCAATGAGTGCACACAGAAGAGGGTAACCTCCCCATTTTAGCTAACTTTTTGGGAGTGAAATAAAGATTATTGAGAATGTTAAATTGAGTGAGTCTCAGTCTGTCCTGAGAAACATAACAATAGAGATCAGACCAAATAGTTTGCCATTGTGAAGGGGATAAAAGAAACAAGGCATCCCAGGAAGGAGAGGACCCATTGAGGTCCTGAAAAGCCTTCGCTAAGAGCAGGGAGTACAAGGCAGAAACCATATGGGATTGTAATACCAGCTGTTTAATATTAGTTAAAAGCTCCGAGAAATCAGTAGTTCATTTGCCTGGCCTGAACCATTGAAGCAAAACATGCCTGAGCTGGAAAACTTTGAAAGCATGATATGTTCCTAACCAAAGGCAGTGAATCATAGCAGCCATAGACAGTAAAGTTCCATCAGAGAGTAGGTCACAGATCTGGATATCACTCAGCTGGGGGAGCCAATTGGTGGTAATAACATGCCTGCCAATCCGTGAGTTACAATTACGGAGAATAGGTCGGGAAATGTCCTTAGAAATAGCTGTTTCAACAAGGACCAAAGTTGGGAATAAACTTGAAGTGAAGTACCCATGATGGTATTACACACATTCAAAGGCAGAGATTTCCAAGGGGTAAAGAACAGAGAGGGCACAGATAACCCAGTGCTGGCTAGGGTGTCTAATTCTAAATCCATCCATATAGGTGAATAGGATGAAGTGGCACCATCGGGACAGGGAGAGATCCAATGGAACATCTTATTAAGGTGGCTAGTAAAATAGGAAATGAGAAAATGAGGTAGCTTAAGGCCACCCTGAGTTCTAGTAGCAGCCAGCTTCTTGTAGGCCCAGTCTCAGGGCTTTCTTGGCCCAGCTAAATTCACAGATCATACTGTGGATGCGCTGAAACCAGGACAAAGGGAGCCTACAGTTTAACATATTTATGGGGTAAAAATACGGGGGAGGATATTCATCTTGATAATATTGATTCTCCCTCATAAAGACAAGGGAAGGGGCTGCCACCTCTGAAGATCTTGTTGGAGTTTAACCACCAGATCATCCAAATTAAGCTTATGCATTAAAGAGGAATCTTTCGTGAGGTGCAGACCTAAATATTTAAGACAGTGGGGAGACCAAGTCATACCCAATGAAATTATATCCTCTTTAACAACAGTTGTAAGCAGCATAACCTCAGTTTTGCTGAGATTCAATTTATAGTTGGATAGCCAGCCAAATTCTTTTATAATCTGTAATGTGACTGGCAATGAGGTCCAAGGATGAGCAATATGCAGCAGAATGTCATCTGTATACACTGAAAATTGAAAAGCATGGGTCCCACAGGGATGCTGGACAAATCAGAACATGACTTTAGCCAGAGAAGTAAAGGTTCCAGATACAAATTAAAAAGAAAAGGGGAAAGGGGACAACCCTGATGGGTACCAGCAGCCAAAGCAAAAGAAGTGGGGAACATTCTGCTGCAGTAGATCTTGGCCATCGGGGAAGAATAAAGTATCTGAATCCAATGGAAAACATATTCTGGGAAACAGAATGTCTCAAGCATCAAAAACAAGAAATCCCAACAAACCCTGTCAAAGGCCTTCTCTGCATCCAGGGAAACCACCATAGGAGTGACAGAATCCTTGGCCATGGAGAAGACGTGAGCTAATTTCTGCAGGTGATCCACTGAAGATCTGGCAGACAAAAACTCTACTTGCTCCTGACTGATAAGTCTGACCCAAACCCAGTCCACACTCTGAGCAAGAATTTTAGTTAAGATCTTGTTATCATAATTCATCAAGGAGATGAGCAGGAGAATTATCAATGCTTCTAGGACGGTGGGATCAGAAATACCAGAATTGAAAAATGAAGATAAAAATGATGCAGTAGAGGAACCAAATCTGTGGAAAAAGTTTTGTAAAAATTCGCAGAAAAAACATCCAGACCAGGAGATTTGTCCAGGGACAGGTTCGAAATAGCAGACTGGATTTCAGCCTCAGAGATCGTCCAAGCTAAAAACTCCCACTGGTATTCCAGCAAGTGTGGAAGGGGGACAGACCCTAAATATTCCAACATCTTGTATTTCAAAGGTGGAAGGGGACTGGAGCTATATAGATCTTTATAAAAATTTACAAATTCTTGGGCTATATCTCTAGGCTGAGTCTTCAGACTGCTGTCAGATACTTTAATAGCAGAGATGAATCTAAAGGCCTCCTGCTTTTGGAGATGCAGCACCAACAAGTGGCTGGCCATGTTGTCTTGATCAATGTACTGTGATTGTGTCCAAAGAATAGTGTACTCTGCTTTTTCTCCGAAGAATATCAGTGTACTTATCCCTCAAGACCATTAGCTCCTAAAGGGTATCTTCAGGAGCTGAGGGGGAAAAAAAATACTCAATGTCTGCAAAATTTCTGAGAAGGTCTTCAGCTGCCTGCATCCACTCATGTTTATGTTTAACAGAGAACCGGCCCCAAACTCACCCCTAATAAAGCATTTCAGGGCTGATGACTCCAAGTCCCCTTTCCCAATAGTGCCAGTATTATGCTGGGAAAATAATGACATTTTTTTATTTATTTAAACATTTGTTGACCGGGATAGGCACACTGAGCTGAGGCTCATTTCCAGGTGCGACCCAGGGGAAAGGGTAAAATTGGAATACATACAGTAGTTACAAAGACAGAATATTAACACAGTTATTTACAAGGTAACTTCAAGTTATTTATAAGTTAAAATATTATTTACAAGTTAATATATTGAAATAGAAACAGATCCAGCTGAATTTGATCCTTAATTCTTTCCACCACATATTTATCACTGAGAAGCTAATTATTAAGCTTCCAGATTGTATCTTTCTGAAGACTAGGGGCTACAGAAAGCTTAAGCCAAACCACTGAATTTTCTGAAATCACCCTGGTGTCAATCTCTCCATCCAAAATTCCTGAAAAGATAGACTAACTAATGAGAAGGTAATCAATCCTGGAGAATGATCCATAAACAGGAGAGAAGAAGGTGCATACCTTATCTTGCAAATGTAATATCCGCCAAGGGTCACACAAACCCAAAGATGCCATCATGTCTCAAATGGAAGGTTGACTAGAGGATAACCCATGTAAGGCCCCTCCAGACCTGTCTAGTTTGGGGGTGAGAGTAACTTTCCAGTCTCCCCCAATAGTAATTCATTTAAAAGGCTTCTGCATGATGACACATATCCATGGGGCAGATTACAGCCTGGCTGGAGAGTTTTAAACAAGTTTTTATTGAACTGTGTGAGCTGCTTCTTTGGAGTGCCTGCTAGTTTCTTTTTCAATAAGCAGGAAGGAGGATCTGTAGTTCTAACACACAAGGTACAGGTTCAATGGGGCCCGTTTTCATTGTATTTACATTTAACAGCTGTACAAACCTTCCTACAGGGGCTCCAGATGAAGAGTTCTTGTAAGGAAAGGTAGAGATATTGTATTTATTAGCACCTTAGATCTGCATGTGCTGGAGGTCACCAGGATTGCTTCCTGGTAACTGGATTGGGTAAAAACAGCACCATGACAAATGAGGCAAGCTGAGCGGGGCACACGTGGTGCCGCGCATGGAGATGCATGCTGAGACAAGCGCATCTGCGTGTGTCAGGCATGTCCAGCAGGGAAGGAGGGGAAGGAGGCCTATAATTTATTGATTACAAGCATACATCAGGTAGGATATAAATTGGGCCTGTAGATCAGGTACTATGAGGTATCATAGAAAAGACTGTGTTTAACCATAGGGCATTGATATAGACTTTTCATCACTATATTTCTGATTGTTTGAGGACCACAGGTATTTGAAATATTTATTTTCATCTAATAAAAGTGAGTGGTTCTAATCAAAAAATGATTTTTGAGGTATTGACCATTGATGGTGACACAGACTACTAATGCTGTAACTGCAATATGTATGCTCTCTACAAAGAAGAACAAGCATTCTATAACTTTAGAGGTACCAAATGTTTAAACAATGAAGAGCTACATGAGCAACTCATTGTCTTTAATAAACAGTTAGAAGCACTGGAAAAGAACCAAAGTGAGCTAGAACTGAAACTAAAAGCTTATCCAAACCTAACAAAAACAAACCAGGTGAATGAAATAAATGAGTCAGGCAGTACAAATAATGCAAGGAATGCAGATCAAGAGATTAATGAAGCAGACAATGAACGGCATGAAGTCCAGTCAGTTAAAAGAAAAAAACGAGTGGGTGAGAGGTTCTTTGTAAGAGATCAAGAGGCAGGTCCTTCAAGGTGTAATAAAGAGTCAATAGCACCAGGAGCCACTCTAATTCAAGGGAACCACAGCAATGGCAATTCTGGAAGAAGGGACTGTCAGATCCCCATTACAAATAGATTTGTTATTTTGGCTCATGAAACCATAGAAAACATTATAGACATAAATGATGGAGTACTGATGGAAGTTCAACCACAACCAAAGGAAAGAGACACCCCAAGACAACTGATAGTCTTGGCTGACTCCATTATTAAATATTCAGACAGGCATATATATAAATATGACAGAGAAAATACCATGGTGTGCAGCTATTCAGGGGCAGGGCAAGTGACATTACTACAATGTCTAACACAATATTTCATAAGGTAGGAGAGAAACCACTGACAGTAATACATGTGGGAGTAAATGATATAGGTAAGAAAAGAGAGGAGATAACCAGGGACTTCATAAATTTAGCAACAAAACTAGAGAGCAAAGGGTGTGAAATAATCTTCTCAGAGTTACTTCTTGTGTCAAAAGCAAGCCATGAAAGGCAACAGGAAATTCAGCAGTTTAATCAATGGTTAAGGAAATGGACACATGAACATTTTAAATTTGTAAGACATTGGGACAACTTCAGGGGAAAACCTGATTTATACAGCAAAGGTGGACTGCATCTTAACCAGAAAGGAAGTAGGGCCTTGGGATTAATCTTGGCAAAATCAGCAACATCCAATTTAAACTAATTAGCTCTGGTGTGAAGGACTTGATACCTAAACCTAAACAAGTACATAACATCCCTAATAAGAGTCCAGAGGGAAAAAAAGTAACCATTATGTCCCTAAATGCCTGTAGTCTTATTAACGAAAAACTGGGAGAACTATCAGCCATGCTAGCTACGAAGACAACTGAGTTTGTGTGCATAACAGAAACATGGTGGGATGACAATAGTAATTGGAACAAGAATATACAGTTCAAGGCTACCAGCTCTTTAACAAACAAAGAAATAATTGTAGGAGTGGGAGGTGTAGTGATATATGTTAGGAATCATATAGAGTGCCAACAGCTAGAACTGAATAATACTGAAGATACTGAAGTGGAAACCATATGGATATGAGTAACAAGTTTAAAGAGTAAATCCTTTATCCTGGGTATGTTCTATAGACCACCAAATTACAACACCCGGTCCACAGACCTATTATTAGAACAAATATCAAATATCACCAAAAAGGATATAATTATAGAAGGGGATTGTAATTTACCAAATGTTAACTGGACTGATCTTCAGGCTAGCAATGCACTTGACCAGGAAATTCTTGATACCCTAGAATCCTTTGAGCTAAACCAACTAGTGACAGAATCTACAAGGGGAAATAACATACTAGATGTTATATTGACAAATATCCCTACTGACATTAATAATATTACTATTAATGCTCCTCTGTCTAACAGTGATCATAATGCTGTATCCTTTACATTAAACAGAGAGAAGAAATACACCAAAGGGTCAACAGTCTTTTTCAATTACCACAGAGCAAATTGGGATGTTATAAAGTTAACATTACAACAAATCAACTTGCCACAAAAATTGGCAGCACTTAATGTAGAAAAAACATGAGAACTACTTGTCCAAACAATAAGAACAGTTGTGGACAAATTCAATTAAAAAAAAGAAAAAAAAGTATAATGACAGGAGGAAAAACCTCTGTGGTTTAGTAACAAAATGCAATGACTAATAAATAAAAAAGGCATCTATTTGCAAACATGAAAAAATCACAAACAACTAATGTGAAGAAATGCAAGAAGTCCCTGAAACTATTAAAAGCCACAATCAAAAATGCATGCAAAGAAACAGAATTTAGATTGACACATGCAAAGGATAATATAAAGGGTTTTTATTCATATATAAATAGTAAAAAAAAATCCTTGAGTACTATTGGCCATTTAAAACAAAATGGCATAGACTGCAGCAAGCCTGATGATATAGCTTGTTTATTTAATGAGTATTTTTGCTCAGTTTATGTTAAAAATAATGATCCTTCCAAATATCCAAATAGAGACATATCATTCCATGATCAGGATAACACTGCAATATTTAACCCAATCAACAGCAAGGAGAAACTATCAAGACTCGACTATAACAAATCCCACAGCCCAGATGGGTTAAATCCCAGCTTTTTAAAAGAACTGTCAAAAGAATTAGTTATTCCAATAACAATAATAGCAAATAAGACTATGACTGAAGGAAAAGTTCCTAGCAATTGGAAAAGGGCAATAATGGTCAGTATGTATAAACAAGCATTTGTCAATGCCGAATGTTTGTTTGCTGGTTTAGGCATTGGTAGTGTTGCAAGTAGCTGGAGTGTTGGTTTTCTAGGTAGCTAATTGTAAAATTACATAGGGTTTCAAACAGTATTGCTGTGTGGTGTAACATAAAATGAAAGATTGTGTAATGGATATATAGTTTATTAATAAAAGATGACGTGGTATAAAAACTTAGATTTCACAAATCAGAGGAAAGTGAGTAATGAAGGAAGAAATGTCATGCAAGGGGAGTGTCTTTTCAATACTGCCATATGATGTTAAGTTTGGTGTTGGAACAGAGTGGTAGTTGATGAGCTGTGCAAGCAGGCTGTCATTTTCTTTTGTTTGTCCAGTGTAAGCCATGCACAGTTGAAGAGAATATAATCAATGCAAGGGGAAAGTGTGATGATTCAATGTTTATTAGCAGCAGCTAGTTCCTTTTCATGGTTTCTTGGTGAAAAGACAATAAAGGTCCTGTGCTTGCAGGAAGGCATTGTCTAAAAGTTTTGTCAATGTTAGCAGGCCACATTGAGATTGTCATGGTTATAAAAAATGCTCATTCGCTATCCTGGATAGTGTCCTTTGAAAGCTGTTTAGGAGTAGTATTTTGATAGATTAGCTTTCTGTTCCTTTCGTAGGGTATATTGTCTGATAGGAGGTAGTTCTTTGTTGTCTGGAGTGGTTGACTGGATAGGATGCTCTGTTGCTGGCAGTGAGTCATGGAGCAGTTCTTGTGGTGTTTGTTGTAGAGAGAAATCTGGTTCAAGGTCCTCACCAAATAGAAGGTTGATGATTGTCGTTGTCTGTGCTGTTGTGAATTGTGATAGAAGTAATAGTGTTGGCCAATGTTGTTATTGTACAGTGGAGTGGGAAAGTGTCAGTGACTTCATCAGTAAGTGTATTGGTTGGTGGGATGTGTAAAGCACCCAGAAAGAGCTGGAGTGGTATCTTGATGAACTGAAGTGTGTGATTGTCCCGCTGTAGGGATACAGTAATAGTAGTGTCGTCCAGATGGTCTATGCCAACCAGGTCTGTTGTTTTTGTGATGGGTATAGCATCAGTGATCTGAGAAGAGAAAAGTGGGATGAGTAAGGAAGCATATTGGTCATGTATAGTGGAAGCCTGAAATATGAAATCATTGCTTAAAAACTGGCAATGAGCTTCATTAGTCAATGAGTCAATGTAATTGCTGTACAGTAAAATAAAACAGGAAACAGTACATTTGTGAAAGGATGTCATAAATAGCTATAAGGTCAGCAAGTGATAAGTAACAGTGAGGTGTAGCTGTGTTGGCTGTCATTGCCAGCCTCGTGTGCTTTCAGTTGTTTGGAGTGAGATTAGAGTTTTTCCAGTGGTTTTGTAACCTTCCTTGTTCCATAGAAACATAGAAAGTTAGAAGTTGATGTCAGGTAAGGACCGTTTGGACCATGTAGTCTGGCCTGTTACCTGTGTAGTGGATTATGTGCAATTGCTAGTTATATCAGCAGGTTATTTTTCCCTATCTCCTAGTAGAATTTAGTAATGTTTTTTCCATGTACTGTTATAGTCCCCCACAGTGTTTTGTACCCATGGGCACCTCAGGAAGGGTGTTTCATGCATTCAGTATCCTGTCTGTAGGTAAATGTTTTCTTATGTTCCCCTTGAGTTGTTGTGGCTGTATCTTGTAAGTGTTCGCTCAGGGAGCTGTTGTAAATGTTGGCTGGGGGAAGGAGGTTGTTGGCTCCTGTGTGAAGTTGTTTAATAGTCTTGGGTGGATTTTATGTGGATGTATTGGCTTATATGGTGTAAGTGGTATGTATTGATGTAGTAGTTTGTGTAGTGTGAATGGAGGGTTCCACCATGCTGCAGCCACATGGAATTTGCCAACCATCAGCAAAGCGATGGCAGAACATCGTCAATTGGTGTTGTGCCGTCACTGAGGGAACTAGTGTTTTCTGTGAGGGTTTTGCCCCCATACACCCCATACTTATATTAACCAACTCTGAGTTGGAGTTGGTTTGGGGAGGGGGTGAACACCCCAGAGGCAACAGTGTTGGGAACCCAGCAGACCATCACAGTAAACTGCCAAAAATGTTGTTGTGATGGTCTTCACTATATTCCTGTCGCTGCTGTGACGTGATACAGAATGGAGAGGTGTGTAGATGTATGTCCCATGTAATATGTTTGCTGAAGTGTGGCCTTTGTGGAAGGGTGTGGGAATTCAACAACACGGACACCATTTTTACGTTTTTAAAACACACATTGGTTTTGTGTGAATTTTATATTTTCTTCCAAATTCTTAAATCAGAATCAGAAAAAAAAACCAAAAACAAACTAAGAAAACAAAAATAAAGTCACTCTAACTGAGCATCAGTACTGTTCTGCCCTAGAAGTGCTGCCACAGAGTGGATAATCAAACTCCAAATAGTCTCTCCACTATCTTCTGTACTTACAGTTCTGCAGCACTTACTTCTCTACTGCTTACCTAAGCTCATCTGATAAACTGAGCACCAGAGATGCTTTAAGTAGGACCAACCTCCAACATCACCTGGTCAGCTGATCCACCCCTATTTTAAGATACAGAAAAAAACTGCACTAATGCAAACACATGGGAGATCAGCTAGACTCATCATCAATAAATGTTTAAAACAAACCCACTAAAACATTTTCAACATTCCTTTTCAGACATGTGCCAGAGTTATAACCTTGAAACGCTTAAGGGCATCTTGAGGGTCTTATCTTCTCCCTCTAGACAGTATTATGGACTGTCAAGATCCTTATAAATAAGCATCTAATGGGGGCCACTGCCTCCTAAGGGCTAGTCACTCTCAGAGGTTTATCTCACCTGCACAGGTAAGAATAAAAGATTACTATTTCTTCCAAACCTTCTTTGTGTAATAAAAATATTGTACTGTAAGGGTATATTGTTATTTCACCCCCTTATATATGTCTGAGCTGAAGTATGTTTATTGCTAGCAAGTCCTATCGGCCGGACTCATCAGCTGATGGGTAGAAATTTAATTTGGGCCTTTCTGCCCTAAGCTAGGATGCTTGGGTGGCCCCTATGCAAGATATATTCAGATAACCATAGGATGAGGGCTTCTTTTTGTTTAAGCCCTCTGGTTTTCTTTTTATTTAATTCTTTTCCCCTGGGTTTTTATTACTGGTACTCGGCTCCAGTCCCTGTTTACTTTCAGAAGCTAAGCGCCAAACTGTACCCAATTGCACCACCTTTGGGAGCATGAAATAACTCCGCAACCCCCTCTCTGGAGTTGCAACATGTAGCTATTTCTTTCAGAGTGGTTGCTCTGAGGTACCTGTGCACCGGGACAAGGATTTACCCATGCCGCTACTTGCAGCAGACTCAGACTAGTCTCAGTCAGGACTAGTGCTGGCTAACTGAGCAGGCTGTTGAGGCAGCCATCAGGACATTCTTTTACTTTTTTCTTTCTTAGCCATCTAAGTGGCAGGTACCTAGGGAATCGTAAGGGCACTTAATAACAGTAGCTACGGGTGAGTGTATATATATATATATATATATATATATATATATATATATATATATATATATATATCTATTAAAAGCACACTTCCTGTAACAGTAAAATCTTCCTTTTTCTTTTATAAATTCTGGCAGAAGCTTCAGTTTTTAAGATGCATGATGCGGCAAGCAGTTTGCAGAATCCTAACCACAATCGCTTCTCTTTTGAATAGAAGAAGCACACTTTTATAACCGGAGCTATGGAGGTTTGCTTGCACACCTTGTATTTTTACGTGCTACAGTACACTCTACCATTTGTACCATAAACATTCTTTACATACCAGAACAGGCATCCCTGTGCCTCGCTTCATTATTAATTATGTGGCTGGCCCTGTGTTTTTTTAACTATTCACTTCCAGGGGCAGAACACTATATTTTTCCTATAGCTATCATATATGGTCCCTTACAACAAGGCTCCATGGGGCATTTTAAGCTTTAATCTGTACTGCCCACAGGCCTAGGGCCATATTTTCACTTATGAGGCTTAACATAGCCTCTACTTAATGACCACCAAGGACAGAACATTAAGAAATGTGGTGGGGAAGAATAGAGAAAGATATCATGATGGGAGGCGACCCCATCATACTAGAAAAATTAAATAGAGTCAAGGGAGACCCAAGGAAAGTAGAAGCTGCTGCAGTAGGCTCAAAGAAGGGGACTAGGTAAGAGAAAATGTCCCAGGGTGTACTTAGAATTCCGGGGAGGGGACAACTCTGCCACAGTCTTTGTTTTGGTGTTCCTTGTTGGTGTGGAGTGTGTAGTTTGGAAGTATGTTGAAGAGTTGGTGGTACTAACCTGTATTGTTGAAGTTTTGCTTGTGTTTGGTGTTCTTTGGCTGTTGTAGCTTGCAACGGAGATGTTAATGATATGCTGGGTATCACCTTGTTGAAATGTAGTTGTGGCATGATTGCTCCAGAGTGTGATGTCAGTGCATCCACTGTTGTCTTCTGCTGTTATGGTCCTTATTTGGGTTGGTTGTCCAGAAACAAAGACAGTTCAAATTCCTTGGTCCTGCTGGGGAAAAAGAATAGAGAGGTTTAGTTGTTGAGTGTGAATGTAAAGTATGTTATAATTGTGGTGCAAGAGATTAGATGAGGGTGAGGTGTGTGGTGGTGGTGGAAATAGAGTTGTTGGGTGGCAATATGGTAGTGCATCATGTGATTGGAATTGGGGCATGCAGGGTGGTAGTTGTGTTGGGTAGGGGAGTTGGATATGGGAGTATGTGATGTTTTGGTGAAGTGGCTAGGGTTTGTGGTATGTGTAGGTGTGTGTATAAGAAATAGGTTGCAGGGGGGTTTGTAGTTCAGAAGACAATGTCTGCACCTTTTGTATAATTGTATGGTATTGTCAAGGTGAGGAAACAGTTTCTAGCAATGAAATGACTAGAACGATGGGGAGGTGTGTACAATTGAAATGTCAAATACACACTCAGTGAGAAATGGGTTTTGTAAACTTTGTGAACTATGCTGGGCTGTATATGGGAAGTAGCAGAAAATGTGAGGTTCATTTCAATAGGAATGCATATTGGTTGTACGTGTGTTAAACAATCTGTAAAGGGTACAAACAGAAGAGACAGTGAGTCATGGCAACCCAAACGTGGTAGAGACAATTAGGCATGGGTCATTGTGCTAGGGTGTTGTACAGATGAGTAGATGTGTGTGTGTTTTGTTTGCAGGTTTTGCAGTTTGTTTGAGTGGTCTTGTGGTACTTTGGATGTGTGTTGAAAGAGGGGATGTGTGCAAATCTGTTACATTGCAGAAAAAGAATAATTATTTGCAGAAGAAATCCCTTAGCAAGAATGAGGTTTGAACAGTATGTTGTTTTAAAATTATGAGTTGTTTTGTAATTGTAAGGGTAGTACTGGAGAAATGTAGTTTCATAGCATGTGAAAAATGTGAAAAAGAGGCTTTTTCTTTCAAACCTCCCATGATGAGGGCTGGCCTGGTGGTGCTGAGGTTTGAGGTGCTGGATGCCACACCTCGCACCACACCGGCAACCCAGGTTCGGGAACGGACTCGGGCCGCAGGGGGTTGGCAGGGGAGAGGTACAATTGAGCATCCCATGACTGCTCTCCTTCCTCTGGGGAGGGTTGTGGCACTGCAGCACACTGTAGCAACAGCTGGCAGAGGCCGGTGGTGCAGCAGCGAGCAGCAGAATGGGGGAGAGAGCGGCAGGCATTGGCACATTGTGTCTGGATGCCATTGCATGTCTGGGAGAAAAAAACAGGTGGAAAATGGCGGATTGTAATCTCGGTGGCTGATGGCTGCTCCCGGTGCCCCCCCAGTATCTGAGAGGATCCTACATACAGGGTGTGTGAACGATCAAAGGCTGGCCCTGTGGGGGTGCCAGACTGGGTCTGGGGGGGGGTGCCGTGTCGGCGGCCGGAGGATCGTGAGGGATCTGCTCCGCAGGAGGAGAAATAGAGATGATATAAAAAAAAGTCCCATGATGAAAACCACAAGTTAACATTGTATTACTGTGATAAGTATACATTAGGGCATGGTTTTGTTCATTTTCTGCCCTTTACTCAAGCAGATATAGTTTAGTAAAGTAGCTAACAACAGTTTAGGACATGTTTACAGATATAATACTTGGTTGTGTAGTGGAGTAATATCTACCTGAAATAGCATACTATCTAGATGGTTAGGTCCAAAGGCAAAGTTTTAGTGCCACTTTGTAACATATGCATAAGTTATGTAATGCAATTTTAAGTCTTTCAAAAAATCCCCATAATACTACAGTGCCAAACATGAGAATACCATTTTTATGAATGATAATATTATTGTTGAGAGCGTGTAATACTATTGTGTGGAGATATACACATGCAGTGGCAGCCATAGACATGGTCAGATATTTTTTGCAATGTCTGTGATGTATCTTGGAATTTCTTGGTGCCTGGATGACTGCTATAGTGCAGCAGAGAGAAGCTGTATATATATTTTGTCAAATTTTTGGAAGTATATCAGCACGTCATGACTAGCAGCATACACATGTCATCCACACACTCAGCAGGATACAAAACACATAGCATCAGTATTAAAAGAGTTAGACATGAATAAATTGGCACATACAGAGTTTTGAATGCCTAACAGCACATAATAAATGCAGGAAGGATGAATGTGCATGGACAGAGCAATGACAGCACACAGCTAGTGCAGTGGCAACTTCACCTTCTAATTCTGGTATGTGTGGTTTTGTAGTTGGTTGTAGGAGCTTTCTGTGTCACTTACCTTGGTAACTGTAGCACTGATAGAGAGTATGGCTTTTAGTGGTGATTCCATAGCAGTCTTAATGGAAGAGGGAGGTGCAGGTGTTGGTTGTAGTATATTGATTGCATTGGTTGTGATGTCAAGTGGAACTGTGAGGTGAGGCACTCTTGTGATGGTGGTTTGAGATGTCAGCAAAATAGCATTATTCTTGAAAATGAAGTTTCGGATGATGTATGATTTTTCTTCGATGAGGAATTCGTAGGTTGATGGTTGGTATGCAATAGCTTTAATACAGGCTTCCCTGTCAGCGATGGCCATGTAAAAGAGTTGTTGTTTTTCATGTTTGGCAGTGGTGTCATCTGTAATTGGTGACTTCGTAATTAGTTGTAAATGCAGTCCAGTGCTTGGCCTTACTTTTGCAGATGTATCACTGAGGTTCTTGATGGTCATCATCTGTAGGAAGAAAACTCGAAGAGTGGTTAAGTGTATTGAAAGGGAAATATTTGTAGCCAGATTGGTTTGTGGTCACTGTAGAATGATTCTAGGGTTCCAAAATGAGATAGTTGTATATCAGAATATAAATGTTCAAGAAGGGAGTTGTAGTTTGTTGTTTGAGTAATAATGAATTGTTGACAGTTCAGTTGTTCTTGCATAAATTTCTGTAATGTACTTTTGTTGGTTGAATTGGAAAAGTAGTCAACATTGAAATTTCCCACAATGAATACTGGTGGTGTTATTTTGCTCTGGAGGACAGTATGCTGTTGTAGTAGGTATGAAAGTGGTGTGTGACGGGGTTTGTAAATTATTATAAGAGTTGGTTTGCATGAGATGCTGTGCAGGATGATTAGGGAATTGTCAATAGTGTGGTGGGAGTGGAATAGGATGTGATTAGTATGTTGCTGTTTGACGTTTATAGTAAGGCCATGTTGAGTTGTTGAGTTGAATCTGTTTAGGAAGTATGCGTTATGTGATGGCATGCTGAGGTGCTGTGGATCATATGTGTGTTTTATATTGGGCTCAGTGATGCAAGTAATGTCAGAGTTTGTGAAGTTATGATCTGTTGACATTTTTGTGAAGTGTGCTGGAAGGGAGCAAATGTTGTGAGTGATGATTGTAATCATGCTGAGATTGTGATGTAGGATAGAGATACTTGGTTGAAGAGACATAGTGATCAGTAGGCGAAGCATTTCTAATTTAACGTAGTTGTTGACAGATATTTTTGTTTCATTGAAGTTGTCTATAATACATTGTTAATGTTTGTAGCTCTACTGAGTGCAACATAATGTATGTGGTCAATTTTTCTGTTGTTAAAGTGAATGCATACTGATTGTAAGGTTTGACCTTGTGTGCTGTGTATTGTGTGTGCAGTTGTTGGATGCATAGGGAATTGTGTTCTTATGATTGTGAATGTTTTTTTTCCTGTTTTGGAGTTTAGCAGAAAGTTTTTTATTGGTGTCCAGTGTGATGGTATATTAGGTGTGTATAAATGTTTACAGAGAAGGCAATGATGTTTGCCTAATGTTGTGTTGGAGAACTCTAGCCATAGTGTGTGTGGTTCATTATTTGGTAGTAGAGTAATGTGTCTCAGAATGCCAGCTGCACCATTAGTGAGTCCATCTTGTACATCAATGTTGGTTGTTTAGTCATATTGTAAGGATGTTGAAAGGTGGCGAGCAATGAAGAGGCCCATGGTTTTGGTTGGGTTGTTGGGGATGTGGCTTAGGACTGCAAGTTTTATTTGTGATAGTACATCTCCAGCAATGGTGTCCTGGGCTGTAACTGAGTATTTTGGTGTGTTGTGTGAGTGGTATTGGAAGACATTATGATTCATGGAGTTGACTTCTTGGTTGGTTGCCATAATGTGAGGTATATCATATGTAATATGTGTAGGGTGTGAAGTTGTCTACCTTTAATAATAAGAATTTCTGCAGTGGTGTGGTTTCCTTCTCATAGGTGATTGAATAGTTTAGCAAATGGAGTGTCATCTTTTTGTCTCATAATGGTTTGTAGTTCAAATTGGTGAAAGTGTTCTTGCCATAGGTTTGTTGCTAGGGGGCCATAGTCATAGTGTAAGTTTTGGAATATGTAGCCATCAAAGATGGGCTTGAGTTGGAACAGGTCTCCTATAGCAATGAAGTTGGTGTGTGCCTTTTAACTCTTGTAGTTTGTTGTTAATAAAATTAAACATGTTGTTGCCAACCATGGAGATTTCATCAATTATTAGTACTTTTGATTTTTGACGTTTGTGTTGTAGTGCATGTCGCCGTTCAGATGTAAGTGGTTTGTAGGTGATGTGTTGTGAAGCAGGAATAGAGAAAAGGTTATGAAGTGTATGGCCATGTACATTGTGCAGCTTTACCAGCTGGAACACCGATGACAATGTGACATGTATCAGGGCTTTTTCCAGGTAGCGTGTTGAAGTGGCATAGTAGTGTTTGGTATAGTGCTGTTAGAACATGGCTTTTGCCGACATCTGCTCCTCCAGAGCAAAGGGTGTAGCATGGAGTTGTAGATGTTTTAAAGTGATGTAAATAATGGTAGAGAAATTGGAGTTGTTGTGGGTTGAGAGTGTGCATTAATTGTAAGTGCTGTGTGTGGTCAATGAGTGTTGTGAGACTTTCTATGTGGCGGTTTGTTGGAGGTCGTCCACAATCTAGGGAAATATCATATGTGTCATTAGTATTGTGTAGTGGATCTTCAGGAGTGTGTGGAGGCATAAAATCCTCGTTATTGTGAAGGTCAATGTCATTAGAGAGTTCTAGTTCAATGTCTAGGATGTCAACGGTTTTGTTATATTGTAAAATTTGTGTGTCTATAATGTGTCTGTGTTGCAGATAAGTCTGGTAGTATGTGTGCTGTTGTTGTTTGATGGAATGATCATCTCTCTAGGGATGAAATAGAAATAGTAGTTCATGGTAGTAATTTTCACTGTCTGTATTTTTGTTAAAGTGGCAGTACATTAGGATCTTAGCTTTTAGTGAGTATTGGTGGGCAGAGTCTATACCGTTTGTGGTAGTATCACTGTCATAGTCTTGGTCATTAGTTGTGAGAGAGGAGTGTTGTTGCTTGTTTTGTTTGTGTGACTGCAAGTGGTGGTCATAGTGGGCAGCACAATCAGCTAGTGTGCAGTGTTCAAGGTCAGCTATTATTCTCTGGTATCATAAAATGGTGTTATCACATTCAATGTTTGTGGCATCATTGGGCATTAGTGTGATGGTGTCCATATCTTTAATGAGTAAAGTTCTGTTTGTGGCAGTGTTAATATTTAGGAATTGGTATGATCCTGAGGAGTGATATAGTGGAAGCTGTACACCAAGGTATGCTGTTTGTTGGGCACTTATTTCTGTTGTATTTAGGAATTTATTACACATGTGTCACAATTGTTGTTTAATGTCAGGGTTTGTTTGGGCTAATTTTGTAGCTTGCTGAAGTAGTATACTCATTCCTTTCTGTGATTTTGAGAGGTATGAGACAACATACATGGCACATGAGTATGGGTCTAAGATATATTGAATATCCATATTAACTTGCCAAGCTGTTAGTGAGATTCGGTTGTAGGGAATTGCTTTAGTGCATGCAGGATGTTTTTGTAGTAGAATGGTTGGGTACTGTAAATGCAAGCATATAGTAAAGATAAAGTCTTTATAAGAAAGGTGTAGGAGTTGTAGGAAGTCAATGAAGTTGGTGACAGAGTTGGGTAGTGGGTCACAGAGTGTAGCTTTGATGTGATCATGTGTTGCTTTGTAGGGCTCAGGTTGAAAGTTTTCAGTGTCTGAAAAAGGAAGTAGTATAAGTGTTTGTGGTATTGAGTATTGTGGAAAGTGAAAATGGCATTGTGTTTTGTTTGGCAGGTACATGAATGGTGATGTACTTCAAGTTGGTGAGAGTGTTTAGTGGTTCTGTGGGTTATTGTGAGCAAGTAATGTATCTATTGATGAATGTTATGATGCCTGTATTGGGTGCTGTGCCGTACTGTGGTGCATTTTCAATGCAAAGTAAAGCACGTATACAGTATGTGGATAGCCATGGTGTTGAAATTCAGCATGATAGAAGTGATCTATAAGGCATCCTAGCAGTGTGTGTGAACTGTATAGAACAGTGGAGAATAAGTGATGAACTTGATAGTCAAAGTGGCATGCACGTGTGACAGGATTGGATTGGATGAGTTTGCATTTTTGTTCCCATGTCATATTTTGTAAATCCTCATCAGTGTATGTTTTTGAGTGTATGACTTGGCCACGGATTTTCAATAGATGTGTCCAGTGTGTTTCTGCACTAGATAGGGATAGGAAAAATGCTGGCATTCCAAGTTGTTGTATCATGGCAAAGACCTTATGTTTTGTTTGTTCCCAGTATGGTGGGGAGCCTTGTAATGTTTTCAATATATGGTAGCCTTCATTGTATTGGATCATCATTTTCTAGTCCTCCAGATTTGAGGTCTCCTGCTGTAATTGTTTTCTCTTTAAGCTGTCACTTCTGAGTGAGATACTGAGTTTTCCCTGGAGTTGTCTGATTTGCAGTTTTTTTTAACTTTGTAGAAGAGGTTGGGACTGTATCGTGCTACTCTGTGGTCTTGAGCTCTTAGTTCCCATTTGCAAATGCTGCTGTATGAGATGGATTTGCAGTGCAGTGTATGTGGTTCTGCCTTGACCTGCACAATTGGTTGGGAAAGCTAAGAATTCAGTCTTTGTCTTCAAATATTCCTCTAGGAATACTGTACTGTCCTGGAGCAAGTGATAGTACTATATTGTCTGAGATAGAACTAGGAAGAGGAGTAGTAAGAAAGGTGTCAAGGTGGCTTGAGGACAAATGGGAAGGTGTGTGTTCATCATCGTCGGTAGTTGAAGTGGAGGAGCTGTCAGAATCTGTGGCCATAACTTGAGTGTCTTCTTGATGAGTCCAATTGTCATTGTATGTGACTTCATGTTGTCTATCTGGAGGACTGTTAGTAGCAAGCCAATGGACAGCTTCTTTAACTTTATTTGGGCAGATGTTTTGAAAGTTTGTGTATGAGTGATATTGCAGTTTACATTTTAGTTTGACTGGAATAGTAGCTCTGTCACGTGGTTGTCTTGGGAGAAGGGTAACAGTGTTGTAGACATCAACTGGAACATTAGCTATGGCACGCTTCATGCTGAATTGGTTTCATTTAGGTAAATGTCTTATTTGCATGAATGGAATACGAGGTGAGATGTGTCATTCTTCAAGTTCATAGAGTAGAAGTTAAGGTGGAATGTCAGGAAATGTCATACCATTAGCAATAGAAAGTGGTGGTATTTTGTGTAGTTTTATGTATTGTAAGCATGTGAAACAGGTATGTGGTGTTGTCTTACTGTGTTGCTGGCATAGTTTTAAATTTTCATTGTTATATATGGATTTAGGTATGTTTGATAAGGAATGTCTGTAGAAGAGTTGGTTGCAGGTTATGTATGTGTAAGATGGTCCATTTTGAATGTCTTGATGGAGTAGTTGTATAAGTGTCTGAATTGGTGGTGGTATGTTTGGAGGGTGTTGTTCAGCCATATTATGCAATGAAGTATCATTGTATAAGTCTTGGTTGTGGTTTGATGTGGGGTTGGAGAATGGTGGAGAATGGAGTGCAGTAGTGGTGTGGTTAGTAATAGTGTTGCATCTTGCAGTGTATGGTGCTGAAATAGGTGGGAGGGTAATAGCATAACGTGCAGTTTTGTTAGTCAGAGTAGGTGTTTTAGTGCGAATAATTTTGCAGAAGTATGGCGGTTGAAGGTGTTTAAGTCTAATGGGAACAATATTGTAGGATGTCAATGTAGAGTGAGGGAGGGTGTGTTGTATTGTGTCAAGGAGGTGTTTATCAATGGTCTGGAAAGTTGAAATGGTAATGGTAGAAGTGTGAGGGTGTTGAGGAGTAGATGTGAGTGATAATGAGAGAGTAGGTAGTGTTTGTGTGTAGCAGTATGGTGCATGTAGTTTTGGAAATATAAAACAGTATGAAGAAGTCAAAGTGGAGTGTTGTAGGCATTGTAGGGATATTTTGCGTTTGGCACTCATAAAGTATAAGTGTTATGATGCATAGTAAGACATACCGTAGATAGAGGATAGCTGTAGTATGAGATATATGATGGAATGGTGTGGATTGTATGTGGGCGTGGGTGTGTAGGATTGCATAAGATGGTAAGGAATTGTGTGGTGTGTATGATAGTATCTATGATATGCTGGGTCCATGTTCTGAATGGTGTGATATGAGTGTATATAATTGTGAATAGTGATGTTAGAAAACTGTCTGGTGTTTGTTGGTCTGGGAGGGTTGTAGTGAATTGTATGGTAGTATGTTCTGTTTGTGTTTGTGGCCTGGAAATGTGAGGTTGTGTGCTGCAGTAATCTGTGTTATTGGTGGAAACATTAGGGTTAGTATTGTAAGGAGGACTGCTGTGTATCAGTTGTGGTTGTATTGTGTGTGTTGATGGGGATGAAGGTGTATTTGTTATATGTGAATTAGCAATTTGGAGAGTATGGAAGGGATTCTGATAGCACATGTTGTGTTGTGAGGTGGATGATGTACCCAGGGCTGGCATTGAAGTTGCCATGATAGGTGGAGTGAAGGAAGTAGCTGGTATGATTATGGTACTTGTGACTGGAAGTTTGAGTGATGTTGATTTCTGAAGTGGTATAGTTGGTCTTTAAGTGTGTCTAGAGGAGTGTTGTATGACTGATGGCCTAGTGGGATGGTACTGTGGAATGTGAATAGCTGTGGTTGCATGTTATGGGAAAGCTGTTGTGTGTTGAATAATGTAGGCTATGGGACTGTGATAGTAAATGTGAGTGAAGTTAGTTCAAAAGGGATGTATTGTGAATGTGTTGGGCCAGTAGCTGTAGCTAATTGGGAAATGTGGGTTTGTAAAGAGGTTAGACTGCAGAATGTTAGCATAGTACATTTTCCAAATGGATGAGGTAATCCATTTGAGCTTCTACTATGTAAGTCAAAGGTGTGATACACATGTGGTGTTGTGAATACTACTATGCAGTACTGTTGTATGCATAGAAGTAGAGATGGATATTGAGAGAGATTTAGTGTGAGTGTTGTGCTGAAAGTGGGGTAGTCTGTGTCCATAGGTTTTAGTATGTTACCATATGTTGGTGTGTGTCTGTTAATAGTGAATGTGTTGTCATGCAGTTGTATGAATGGAGGTAAGTCATCAGGATGCAAGTAGTCATGGTTGGTGTATTGTCTAATGAAGTGATACTAAGAGTCACCGAGTTGTAGGATGGTGTTCATGTCATGTGTTGTCCAGGAAGTGGCTTGTTTGTAGGTGTAGAGTGAAGCAGCAGTGCTCATAGCCGAACATTGTTTTGCAAGTGAAGATTGTGGGAATATGATATGCGATTGATAGGGTTCCATGTCATAACAGTAATCGCGGAACAGCAATTGCCATTTGTGCGCGTGTACACAGCCAAAAATAAATTTGGCAAGTGACAGGCACCGAGGTGTGCCTTGGAACAGTACTGCAGTTAAGAGGTGTGTCAGGGACGAGTGTAAAGTACAGCAGAGTACAGTACAGTGGGCTTGAGTTTGACTCAGCAATGACCAGTGAAGCCGAGTGTGATTGCCATCAGAATGTTACAGCAGTGAGCTGGCTGCACTTGAGAGAAATGAACCACAGCAATGAGAGAGTGTGGTTCATTTTTTTCATTTGCATAGCTGACATTGCAACTCTGCAGACTGTGGTGCTCCCTCCCACCACTGTAGTGCACCTCACACTTTCCATTTACCAGTGTGTTGGCATCTCTCAATAAACCCTCCTGCTCCCTCTCAGTGCTGCTGTCCTTCCTGCTCCTGTCCCAGGCTGGGGCATCTAATCAAGCCCTCCTACTCTCTCCCACTGTGTGTTGTCCAGCCTGCACCCTCTGTTACCCATTGTCATGCAGACATCGGGGTGACCAATCCATGTGGTGGCATCATGCAACTCCCCAAGTCATGTGGCACAGTGGGAGGCCACCCCAGTGTGTCCTAAATGTTTTTTTTCCTGTACTTGTTAAGACAACTGTGGCCTTACTTTTTCTTTTTTAAGCTGAAAGAAAGAATAAGGTCCCTTGTCGTCTCCCGAGTCCCCCCTCCCCAATCCTCACCCTCCTACTAAACACCCACCTCATTGCAACACCCCCCGTTAGCCCATACTTAGTTGTGGAGGTGGGTGTTGTCATCTTCAAAGGACCAGGACAGGTCTGCACTCTACTAACCCAATGGGCAAAGTGAAGAATGAAAGGTACGTGTCATATAATGGTAGTCAATAATGTTTTAAACTTGGGTTCATATGTCAACTATTGGTAGGGTTTGTGATCCCAATTTTTTAAGATGTGGTTCTTGGGGCCCTACCTCGTGAACACTGTCAGTGTCATTTTGTTACTCAGCCTCGAAAGGTGATTTTACAGTCAGTGCGTGGAATTGCTTTTGAGCCTGAGTAAGGAAACGACAGTGCCATTGTTCATGGGGGGGGGGGGCAAAAAACGTATTTTGCGAATTTGGTGGAAAATTGCAAAAAAGGGACTGTGGTATAAGTATGCCTTGTGCAGTTCCTACACAAGCTTCTAACTGTGCCAATTTGTAATGTTTTTACACCATATTTTCAACATTGCCATTTTTGAGCAGCTTCTAATGAAGAGTACAGATGTCAGTTGTCACATCCTACATAAACTGTGTTTTCGAACCTGTGGCACATAATGTCATGGCCTTTGTGTGTACTCACCTTTTGGGATTCATGAACAAATGACAGTGGCACTCTTCATGAGGTGGTATCCCAAGAAAGCCATGTTGAAAAGTTGGTGAAAGAATTCCAACAAATGGCCGACTTACAGCTCATAGTTCAAATTATTCTATGCATGCATGTAACTTTGGTTTGTAATATTTGCACTCTAAATTTTCACAATACCCTTTTTATCAACCAGCTCAAGAATCATGACCAGTGCAGCTGTAATTTGGGACATTGTGTACAAAATGTGATTTTGCACCTGTGCCGAGGAATGTCATCTTCTGACAACGTTGAATACTTTCACCTAGTAAGTGCATGAGTTGGTGTGATAAGAAGACTATGTTTAACATGTAGGGTCAACATATGGTAAATGAAAAAGTTATGGTCAGTTGCTACAATTTCAGTACGCATGGTAGTCACTAAGGAAATCTTAAATATTTGTACCACACTTTTTTTTAAATTATTTTTACTACTGCTCCATGACCCTCTCTATCTGGAGGAAACCCCAGCCCCACCTCCCGATGTGCACCTGGCAACACTGACCAACTATTCCCAGGGCTTAACCCACCCTACCTCCAGCAAGACCGGATCCAGTAGAGGGGTCGGCGCCATGACTATTTGGGGGTGGGACGTGAGAGCTCCCTCGAGTAGGCACTGTGTGTTTTTTCCTTCTGGTTTCTCCCCTTCAGGGGCAGAGTGTGCAAGGACATTGGCAACAGTGCCACGCATGCTCCCATGTGCACACCCCATCAGGTGTTTGCCCTGCCTCTGACCCAATGTCTATAGTGTTGGTGTGCCACTCCCCAGCCACAGGTAGGGGTCAAGCATTCTGCAACAACTGCGTGCACCTCTTCCTGGAAAAGAAGAGCTGTCCCTTGGATGCTTGATCCTTCTCCTCTCCTGCTGACCCCCACTGGTCTTTGCTTGTTCCTGAAGTTGGGTCGCAGGCGTGATGCAAGGGGTTCATAAAGTGGGTGGAACAGGACAACCGCACACCAGAAAGATCAATACATATTTGGTGTTGGAAAACAATGATCTGTTAAAGGGAGCATGATAATTTGATGGTAGGAGAAATGAAATATAAAAAAAATGCATTTATCCAAAGGCATTTGTTAACATCCTGAGAAACACTGGTAAAATGATTCACATTGAAGTGCAACGTAGCTAGTAAGTCAGACAGAGATGTTATATCAGCATGATATCTTGCTTAAAAATGACTTGAGAATGGTACATTCAGCATAACATATAATTGCAGTCCTATGATATCGGATGTTTCTGAGAAATGGGGAACGTTTTTTACATGTAGCAGTACTGTTAACACAAATATAAAAAGGGAGAAATATACTTCTGTTGTTAAGAAAAAACATGGCCATTGTACTAAGGTTAATGCACATAATGTAGGGTTGTCAGCAGAATATACAAAGTAAACCATCAGATGCATACCATTCAAATTGTGCTAGACAATGTATTTTTTTAAATCCATCAGTAAACTACTGTAGGTACTCGAAGTGATGTAAGCACTGCTCCCCACATGTAATGTTAAAAAATTCCAATACATCGAATGTACTAATTGCGTTGTTATATTTCCATAACATCTGCCATGCTGCAACGTGCTAATGATCATTGTAAAATGACAGACTGGCACAGTAACACCATATAGCTGCTAAATACATTCCAATCAGCATTTGCTGCTACCATTTTTCACCTCTTTGGTTATTTGGCTACTTTGTTGCTGTAGAAAAGAAATGCTATGAATTGTTTACTTTCTATATGCCTGCTTTTACTTCTGCTGACTTGTATATGACAGTTTGTTTTTTTGGGTCTAACTACTTGCAGGCGCTAGTAAGCACAGCACTTACCACTTTACGTTACTCCAGGGTACAAAAACACACACATTTCATTTCTCAGACACTGTGGTTTGCTGCCTAAAAGAATGCTAATGTAAGCTGCTCCTTATAGCCCCTACAGTGAGTAAAAAGCTAACACTACCTCTCTTAGCCAGGCCTACTACACTGCCTTAGACAAAATTATTACTGGTATGCCCCCAGGATGGTAACACTATTACAGCAAAAAGGTCGATGCTGACAACATCGACATTTTCGCTGTAATAGTCCACCCAAGACCCCGGCCCTCTCTCTACTGATCCTGCACCCCCTCCCCAATCCAACTCCAACTCAAAGTTAGAATTCTTAAGACCAGGGGGTCTGGGAGGCAGAACCCCTGCATGGGGGGGTTTGGGGATGAAAAAACAGCTTGGGTTTCCATTCAGATTTAAGTCAACCTGCAGTTGTGGTTGACATAGATCTGTCGATGCGAAGGCGGTCGACAACTTAGTTGCTGAACTGGCATCGTAAAGCCATTATTTCTGTATTATAAGTACACACTTATATTTTCATTTATTTTACTTGTTTCTTTGTTTGCTAATGACAGTAATTACACCAGTACTTCCTTATGAAACTCACTGTTCAGTTCCACATTTATTTCATTTACTACTTTCTTTGTTACTGACCAAAACTGTTTCTCTTTTTACTGAAGTTATTCTTTTTACTAGAAAGGTTTTCAGCCTAACTCGACAAACAGGTACTGGAGAATTATTCTGCTTGCTGTTAGTACTCTGACACTGCACTGATTTTGATACACACTGTTATCAGAAATGCAATGGAAAAGTATTTATTTATCCAAAGGCATTTGTTAACATCCTGAGGACCATTGCTACAATGATTCACACTGAGGTGCAATGTAGCTAGCAAGTCACACAAGGACATTATATCAGCATGATATCTTGCTTTGAAATGATTTGAGGCTGGTACATTCAGTAACCTATAATTACTGTCTAATGCCCAATTTCTGCATTAAGTATACTATTTTACAGCCAGTGGTTTCATATCTAGTGCCACGGCTGGCACTCATAAAAAAATAAGCCATACATATTGCATATTGGAAGGGAAGGATCATAGAGAAACATTGGTTTTGTCAACCCTAAATGAAAAAGTAGCTCACTCTCCCCCAGCTGCTGGTGGTCTGACACTGAGCAAGGAAGAAGGAGGATACTGAAGAATATAGGAAGTTGCTGTCCCAGAACAGGAAGGGTGAGAGTTGTAAGGAGAGGAGAGAGAGTAAGCATACAGAGAAACAAGAGAGGGGACACAAAATAAGACATGATAGGAGTGGTGCAGTGCAATGGCTGTGGGCGGCAGTGTTCCGGGAGACATTCTGGAGGCTGCGATGTTGCCCTATTTGCAGGCACCTCTCTGGTCTGAGAGGGGAGGTTGCCCATCTCTAGACTGACCTGACTAGGATTTGTGAAACCTCCTCCCCCACCCAGGGACGACCAGGGCCAATGCCACTACCTCAGAGGTTGCCAAGAAAGAGGAGAGGCTGGACCAGGGTGGGCTCAGGGAGGGATAGGGTGGTGGAACAGAGTTGCATCCCTCCAGCTGTACCTCTCCACAATTCATACGCTCTTCTGGTGGATAGTGGTTCCTCTATGGAGGCACCTGCAGTAGAGACCAAGGAGGATGCTGGGAACCTTCACAAAGGAGACCCACAGGAGGGTGGCATGGGACCCCACAGGGGAAGGAAACAACTCCTGGTGGGGGACTCAATCATTAGAGGGGTAGGAATGGAGGAGGAAGGGGAGAGGGAGGTAAGGTGCCTGTCTGGCGCCATGGCATGGAGGGACAGGAAGCATATCCTTAGGATCGTGGGAGCAGCTGCACGAGGGAGGGAGCTGGATGTCATTGTCCACTTAGGGACAAATGACCTGGCTAGGAATGGGATCAGAGCAGTGCAAGAAGAGTTTGTTGAGTTGGGGAGGGGCCTTAGACAAGTAGCGCATATGGTAACCTTCTCGGAGGTGCTGCCTGTCTATAGTAAGGGTGATGTCAGTACTCCTCACCAGGAATTCACAGAGTGGTTGAAAACTGGTGTGTGAGTCAGGCTTCTGGCTTCATTGGGGACTGGGGAGCCACATTAGGAGGATGCAGACCCATACTAGCGCAATGGTCTGCATCTGTCCAGGGGGGGGAACCAGGATCTTAGGTAAGAGGTTTAAATGCTTCATTGACAAGCATTTAAACTAGCCAAGGATTGAGGCACTGAAAAGGATCAGGGAAATCCCAGCCTTCCCCCACAAAACACGGTAATTAGTGAGGTAAACACCAAGGTAGAGAAGTAATTAGGGAGCAAGAAAGAGGTAAATGTAAAAAAAGGCAAAGGCAGTAAGGACAGGAGTAGGGCTAAAAGGGGTAAGACCATCAAAAAGTGGAGGGTGATGAGTACCAATGACCATAGTCTGTGCAACAAACTCCCTGAACTAGTGGCCTTGATGGAAGAGGGTTGCCTGGATATTGTAGCAGTCACAGAAACATGGTACATAGAGAACCATTACTGGGATGTCAACATACCAGGATACAGAATCTACAGGAGGGACAGGGAGGGTAAAAGAGGAGGAGGAGTAGCTCTATATGTACAGGAAGGGATCAAAGCAACAGAACTAAAGAGTAAACAGGGAGCAGATGAGGCACTCTGGGTCACCCTGGAGACAGGAAATGGCACTACAATCCGCATGGGGGTTGTATACAGACCCCCATCTCAGGGGGAGGGAGGGAATAGACAAGAAAATGATAGAAAGCATCCTTAGGATGGCAGAAAAAGGGGAGATATTGTTGATGGGGAACCCGAATATGCCAGATGTTAACTGGAGCACCTTTGCTGCAGGTACATCCAAGAGAAGGGTAATTCTTGATGCCCTACAAGGGGCATGCCTCAGACAGCTAGTATTGGAACCCACTCAGGAGGGAGCAATCTTAGACCTGGTACTCTCATATGGGGAAGGAGAAAGTATCTCAGATTTAGAAGTGGGTAGCCATCTGGGAACAAGCGACCACCAAACAGTGTGGTTCACAATAAACACAGCCATACAATCAAGCCATACAAAAGCAAGAGTATTGGACTTTAGGAGGGCTGACTTTCGGAAAATGAGAGAGTGCCTCCGAAAAGCACTAAAAAACAGGCAAGAAGGAGGGGTAGAGGAACAATGGGGAGTAATCAAAACAGCCATGACAGAGTCAGCAAGCCTTTATATAAAGCAAATCAACAAAACACAACGAAGGAAAAAAACGCTATGGTTCTCAAAAGAGGTGGCAGGGAAGGTTAAGGAGAAAAGGATAGCATTCAGGAAATATAAGGAAACACAGAAGGAGCAGGGCTGAGAACGTTATCAGTTAAAACAGAAAGAGGCTGGGAAGGCAGTCAGAATAGCAAAGGCCCAAAATGAGGAAATGATAGCCAACTCTTTTAAGAAGAGGGATAAGACCTTTTATAAGTACATTAGGGAGCGAAGAAAGACCAAAGAAGGGATGCTGAGGCTTAATAAATGGGAGGGAATGTGGGTAGAGGGTGACAGTGAAAAAGCAGGGATACTGAATGAATATTTCTGCTCAGTATTCACAAAGGAAGAGGAGGGGGATGTACCTAAACCAAACAAGAGAAACTCTCTGAAGACGGGGGTCGATACCAGTCCATTTATAGAAGAAAGGGTTCTGAAAGAACTAATAAAATTGAAGGTGAACAAAGCAATGGGGTCTCATGGGACTCACCCAAGAATTCTAAAAGAATTAAGGGTAGAACTAGTGACACCGCTGACTACTCTCTTTAACAAATCATGGGAAGATGGGGTGATACCTGAGGACTGGAGGAGGGAGGATGTGATTCCTCTTTACAAAAGTGGGAGCAGGACAGAGGCAGGAAACTACAGACCAGTTAGTTTGACCTCAGAGGTAGAAAACATGATGGAATCACTCCAAAAGGAAAGAATTGTTGAGTACCTAGAGGCCAGTGGGGCACAGGATTCAAGGCAGCATGGATTCACAATGGGAAGGTCATGTCAGACAAATCTAATACGTTTTTTTGACTGGGTGACCAAAGTAGTAGACCAGGGAAGGACTGTGGACACCGCCTACCTAGATTTTAACAAGGCATTTGATACAGTCCCACACAAAAGATTAATACACAAGTTAGCCAGCCTTGGAGTGAGTCCCAAGATGGTAGCCTGGATAAAAAATTGGCTAGACAACAGGACGCAAAGGGTAGTAGTAAATGGAGTCCATAGTGAAGAAAGGAGGGTTACTAGTGGGGTACCGCAGGGTTCAGTACTGGGACCAGTCCTTTTTAGTGTCTTTATACGTGACATTGCAGAGGAACTGGAAGGAAAAGTATGTCTCTTTGCAGACAACACAAAGATCTGCAACAGGGTTGACACACAAGATGGAGTGGAAAGGATGAGAAGGGACTTGGCAAGGTTGGAGGAATGGTCAAATGTATGACAGCTCAGATTCAATGCAAAGAAGTGCAAGGTAATGCACCTGAGAAACAAAAACCCAAGGGAAGAGTACACAATGGGGGTGAGATACTGACAAGAGTAAAAATGGGAAGGGACCTGGGGGTAATTATATCAGATGACCTAAAGGTGGGCAAGCAATGTGAGAAGGCAGTAAGGAAGGCTGGGGGATACTGGGATGCATAGAAAGAGGCATCAATTGTAGAAAACAGGAAGTTGTTATCCCTCTGTACAGACAGTTGGTGAGACCCCATCTGGAGTACTGTGTGCAGTTCTGAGACCCCATCTCCGCAAAGACATAGATAGAATGGAGGCTGTCCAGAGGAGGGGCAGCAAATAGCAGGGTCTGCACCAGAAGACATATGAAGAAAGACTAAAGGAGCTTAATATGTACACCCTTGAGGAAAGAAGGGAGAGAGGGGACATGATAGAAACTTTTACGTACCTTAAGGGAATCAACAAAGTCCAAGAGGGTAGCATCTTTCAGAAAAAGAGATGTGCAAGAACAAGGGGGCACAATTTGAAGATAGAGTGAGGACGGCTCAGAGGTAATGTGAGGAAGTATTTTTTCATGGAGAAGGTTGTGGATGCATGGAACAGCCTCCCTGAGGAGGTTGTGGAGTCAAGAACAGTGGGGGAATTCAAGAATACATGGGACAGACATAAGGCAGTCCTAGTGGGGGGTAGGAGGAAGTAAGCTGTTGATTAACTAGGATCTGCAGCTTATCTGTTAGGTAGGAAAACAGACAGACTAGGTGGGCCAAGCGGTCCTTATCTGTCATCCAATTCTATGTTTCTATGTTTCTAGGCTGTTACTCATTCTAAGGAAAAGAAAATACTAGTGCATGTGCCATATCACTGCCTCTTAAGCAATAATGACTAAAGAGACAGTCATTTCCTCGAGATTAATGACCGGCTGGGGAAGGGAGGGTGGCCTGAGGCCTCCACCCAGCCGGTCATTAATCTCGAGGAAATGACTGGCTCTGAGGTCATTATTGCGATTATAAATCTAATCGCAATAATGGCTACTTTTTTGCAACATTTACTTACTTTTTCTGTGGTGGCAGTGGGAGGGCGTGACAGCAGAGAGCACAGAGCGGGTGCGTCCCGGTCACTTCTTAGAGATTTCAGACCAGCGCGGCAACCAAACATGGACGGCAATGCCATCATGAATAATTAATTCGACTTATAATCATAATTAATGCACTAGGATACTAGGATATCTTTTTGTTGGGGGAGATAATAAATTTGCATGTGGTAAGAAGTGATTATTGTAGGGAAAAATACTATTGCTGTCAGAAAGGAGGTATGACTGGCAGTCCTCTATGTATGTAAACAGGTTTTGCCATCACTGGGTTTCTTTTTCCCTTTTTTGTTTTTTCACATTGCAGTACAGTAAAGGATCAATGACCATGTCTTACATTCCTCAGCAATCGGAGACAAGGCACACGATAGACAGAAAGTTTGTATAAATAACTGAAGCCTTAGGGGTCCACTTTCAGAACTCCTGTGGTTGGTGCCAGGACTAATACTGCATGGAAGGTTCTGTTCAAAAGGGGAAGAAACAAGAATGAGAATTCCTGGTTAAGGAAAAAAAAGTCAAGCATCTACAAATCAGGAACCCTGTGGGGAAAAACATCCAAGCCACTGATTTTTTTAAATTTATTTACTATGCTTTTCCTGCCAGCAGCCACCCGGTACCTCGGCCTGGTCATGGACCCTTCTGCTTCCACTCTCATATTGGCTGCGACTCCCTGATACCCACTGGCTTACCTCCCAGGATCAGGGTTGCGGGTACCGGCCCATAGTGCTGCATCTGACGGGATAGGTCAGGGAGTCAGCATGAGAGCTAATTGAAGCTGAGGGTGGGCTTCATCAAGGGTGGCTGGCAGCATTTTTCTAGGCTGCCCCAGAGGTGGGGACATGCAATGACTTCCAGAATCCACCCCGACCCTCTTGCGTGTTGGCACCAGTCGCCTCTGGTTCCCCCAGCCTCCACCAGGGGTCCATCAGGCGCCAGATACTCTACCCCTCCCTTCCCCCAAAGAAGGAGACCAGTCCATGGGATGCTCAATCCTTCTCCCCTGGCTGGCCCTCTGACTCCCCGGGTCTGTTCCTGAACCTGGGTCACCGGCGTCACAAGTGGAAATCCAACTGCTGTGCCGGAGGGCCGGCTAAGCCACTGATTGTTAATTCAGTATGCAGGAACAGGAGACATATAAACATGTATTCCAATTGCAGATCACAATACATCACAGCAAACAGTAGTGTACATAACACTTAGATTAAAAAAGCAACCAGTGTTACAGGCATTCACTGGTGGTACACGCTTGGTAAAAGGTAGTTCACGGTAGTCTTAATATAGGTACATGAATACCATGTCAGGTAGCAACCAGATATATTTTACTGCATTAGTCAGCAGATGTTGCATGAGACCCAAGGTATATACTGCAAAAGTAGACAGGGCAGACCCAGCCTAGGGGTGAAGGTAAGGGGCAGGTGGGGGATTATGTGCAGGTGCAGCAGTGAGTGCTTGTCAGATGGCTTCTGAGGGAGACCTTGAAGGGACCAAGCTTAGTGGAGTCAGCTATATTGGCTGGGAGGGAATTGAACCAGGAGGGAGCCCGATAGCAAAAGGATCTCTGGGTCATAGAGGTCCTTACCCTGGGGACAATAAGGAAGGTTTTGATAGTGCTGCAGGTGGAGACTGAGGGCGAGGCATGCTGCAGGGAGGTGACGACCCCAGTGGGGGAGAGCCCTAGCAGGGTCTTTTTTACAAGAAGGCAGGTTTGGAAGCAGAGTCTTTCTTCAAGGTTGAGCAAGTTGGTGGTGGAGTACAGCAAGCATGTATGGGTGTGTCTAGGGCTCCCAGCATTAGCCTGCAGGCCTTGTTTATAGAGATCTGGATTCTTGCAAGTGCAGTGTTATTGGCTGCAGCATAGATGGGCAGCTAATAGTCCATTAATGACAGGGAAGATGAGGTGATTGCCAATCTAAGGGCCTCTTGTGGTAGGCAGTCCCTATGGCGGCATAACAGTCCAATCCTGACATTGGTGGCAGCAGAAAGGGCATTGATATGGGAATGGAAGGAGAGTGCTGAATCAAAGGTAATGCTCAGATACTTATAGGAGGAAACTTGCTCAATAGGTTTAGTGTGCTAGGCAGTATCATGAGAGGGGCACCACTGGCTTTCTTTGGTGATGCGAGAAGAGCATAGCTTTGGTCTTTTTTAGGTTCAGGACTAGCCTTTGTGATGTGAACCAATGCTCAGCTCTATCAAAAGCTTGTTGGAGTGTGGCCTGGAGTGTGTTGGGGTTGGGGTCAGCAGCGAAGATCACAGCATTGTCCGCGTAGAGGAGGATCTTACTTGGGCAGGCCAAGGGGAGGGAACTGAGGTAGCGACTGAAGAGGAGAGGGCCTAAAATGGAGCCCTGGGGAACCCCAGAGTGGACAGGTTGTGTGTCAGATAGGGTGCTATTGATTTTCACACACTGAGTTCTGGCAGAGAAGTAGCTGGTGAACCATGCAATGGGGCCGGGGGAGAAACCAAGGCATCTGAGGGAGTCAAGCAGGAAAGGAAGGCAAACCATGTCAAAGGCCTTGGAGAGGTCAATGAACACGGCACCGGCAGGACTTCTGGCATCAAGAGCAGAGTGCAGGAAGTTGGAGAATTCAAGTAGCGCAGTTGTGGTGCTGTGACCTGCATGAAAGCCATGCTGTTCAGGGCACAGGATATTGGAAATATTGGAGAATTAATCTGCTTGTCTTCAGTATTACAAACATTCCCTCGTATTGTCTGTCACTTTGGTTACAGATATTGGAGAATTACTTTGCTTGCCATTACTGTTACGTTTACAGAGCTCACAGTACTATCTGTATCTTTTGGTTGTGGTGACTTTGAAAAGCAGTACAATGAAAATACGCATCAGCAAAATTCAATATGTGGCTGGCTGGTAATACAGAAAGAAGGCGCTAACAGTACCTTTTCGTCCGGGGATCGGGACACAGAATGGTACTCCCTGAGAGCAAATTGCTTCGGCCAGACATTATTGTGCTGCCTGACTAACAGAATACCTTCATCAGAGATAGTGTTATAAAATACTTTTACACTGAACAGCTAATAATGCCAAAGTAACACTAGATGCTAAGCAACTTAATTCCACAGTATGATTCATAAACTAGAAGAAAATATTCATCAATTATGGGATACGCCGAGGCTATTGGCCCAGTGTTCACTGGGAGAGTTGGGTGTTCGATGGTGAAGGGGGGTGTTCCCAGCTCCTCCAAAAGAGGCGTTAGTGAGACCTCTCCTAAAGAAACCTTCCCTCGACCCAGACATCCTAGCGAATTACCGTCCTATCTCTAACATTCCTTTTTTAAGCAAGGTTGTTGAGAAATTGGTAGCATAGCAGCCCGAGGATTGGCTCATGTCCTTCGACATCTATGAGCCATTTCAGTTGGGTTTCTGGGTTAGGCATAGCACAGAAACTGCACTAGTCAGGGTGCATAATGACTTACTCAGAGCTAGAGATAGAGGAGACAGGTCAGTTCTTGCCCTCCTCGATCTCTCTTCAGCTTTTGACACCATGGACCACATTGTGCTTCTCGATCAGCTCTGTGAATTTTGTGGACTCACTGGTGTTGTCATCAGATGGTTTGAGACCTATCTCTCATACAAGGTGCAGTTGGGTAGTGATGGGGAATTTCTACTCCTCCCTAATGCCTCTGTCTTGTGGAGTTCATCAGGACTCAGTCTTGTCGCCGATGCTGTTTGTAGTGTATATGCTGCCTCTGGGTGAGGTCATTTGACAGTACAGTGTGGAGTTTAACTGCTATGCAGATGACACCCAGCTGTATTTGTCATTTACCCCCGGGACATCTGGTGCGGCTGATGTGCTTAACATCTGTCTGGCCAAAATCAATGACTGGATGGGTTCCACCTGCTGTGACTCATCCTACGACATCCTGCACTAGGGGATCTATTGTCACTCCTAAAAGGCACCAGTGTCAGAAGAGGGACTTACCTGCTACACCACAAAGTCCTCCTTTTCTTCATACCTGAGCAACATAGATCTTTTAGAGCTTTCCCCTGGGCCTGTGGACTGCAGAATGGCATCTTCCTCTCCAGCCTTAATGACCCTGCAAAAATGGAAACAATGTTTAATCAATTGATGGCACAGATGACTCAAATGACTCTGACTCTAAATAATAACACTCAAACACTACAAGCTATATAAACACGTCTTTTTCATACTGAGAGGCACCTTAAGGCTCACGACTCAGCCCTGCAAGACCTTACTGCTCTTACCTGGGAACCTGCCCGCCTTATTCATCACCTCCAGGACAAGGTAGATGACCTTGAAATCGCATCTGCTGCAATAATTTGTGGTTTCTCGGCTTCCGTGAGGGAGACGAGCAGTGCATGCAGTTCATTTTCTCCAGGATACACTGCCACAGATTTTGGGCCTTTCTCCTGCAACTGCCTTGCACATTGAGCAGGTTTATCGCATGCTAGCACTGCCACCTAAGCAAGGGCAGCACCCGTGCCCAATCCTGGCCCGCTTCCTTGATTTCCAACAAAAAGATGGTTGCAGTGACATTCAGGGGCAAAGGTCCAGTTAAATGGAACGGCAATTCTATTCAGGTGTATCAGGATTACTCCAGGGAGTTGAATGAAAGGCACAAAGAGTACATAGTCTGACGGAAAATCCTTCACGCCGATCACATTACCTTTTCTCTCAGGTACCTGGCAACCATGAGGGTGATGATTAATGGAGCTCCTGTCCTCTTTTCTACCTCCGACAGTCTCCTGGACTACCTGTGCAAGGAGTTTCCCAGTGATGTTCAGAACCTGGATCTCTTTCAACCTTCTCTGGGCCCCTCTGACATCCTGAGCCACATGGAGAACTCATCCAGCTCCCCGCCGCATTCTCCTAAGGCCCAGATTTACAGATTTAAGGCTCCCCTTCCTCACTGGAGCAAACGGCACCAGTCACCACAATGGCACAAGAGGAGACAGCACCTAATCGTCAGACAGATGGGAGACGCACCTCCCATACCAGAGGAAGAAACCCTGCAGCAGTTCCACTCCCCCAACAAGTTTGCTTCTCTACTGACCCTGCCAGAGGATTCCCCACAGAAGAATGATCGCTCAGACCTCTCTGTACCAGCAGTTTCACCCAAATCCTGGACCGTGGCTGTGGCCGCTAACACTCAGTGCGCCTCATCTGGAAATCAGGTCGCAGCCTACTCTTAGTCCGTCCTGGTGGCTGACGCAAGACAAGGAAGCATCGGAGCGCTCCCCTCCACTTCTGACCACTGAGGCACCGCCTTGAACAGCTCCCATAGTAAGCAACTTACTTTGCTCTGCTTCTTCCTGGACTGGGTGCGGACTGGACTCTGGGGTACTTTTTAATGCCAGAACCTCCTCCCCGTCTCCTCCAAGTTGGGAGCTAAAGACTGGAAACTCAACCAAGAGATGCCCCAGCAAGAACTACCTATCATAGCAGGTCACATGCATATGGGAACTAAGACTTTTATTATTAATAATACCCTCTGATGCAAGGTTATATATTAGGGGACTCCCCTTGGGCTCTTCTCTTTTTTCTGAGGGTTTCTGTTTTCTTTTCCTAGCATGCTCTTTAAACCATGGTCCATAGCCGAACCATGCTGGTCCCACTGCATAGCTATCATAAGTGCCTGACCCTACCCGCATTCACATCTGAAGAGGCTGAGGGCTCTGAACTTGCTCTTATCCCTATTCTTATGTGCGCTGTTTCCCTCATCCCACTCAAGGCACTTCGCTTTCTCAGTGCTAACCCTATGGAATTCTCTACCTCGCTGGTTGAGAGAATGCCCAACTGTCGATAGAGTCAAAATGGAGTTAAAGACTTATTTATTTAGTTTAGCTTTTCCTAGCTACCAATGATTTATTTTATGCTTGTTTTAAAATTTTATCTTTATGTGTATGGTTTTTATGTATAGTGCCTTGGTTTTGAAAGGCGCTATAAAAATAAAGATGATTTGATTTGATTTGATTTGAAGGCACTTAAGGACCCCTGGGATCCAGCTTCTGAATATCCCTTTTAAGGCCTAAACCGGGGACTGGGCACAAGCTTGGCTATTGCCCAAATCCCCCCCCCATTTCTCCTACTAGGCTCTGGTATCAGGGATTAGTAAAATGAGCCCTGCTAACAGCTGGGGTTTCTTTTCTTCCCTCTCCATACCTTCATATGTTTCTTGTGACTTCACCCCACTACTCATGGTGTCTGACTTTCCCACACCCACTGTGGCTTAGGTGGGGCTGGGAACTGCACCCTTATTCATTCCCCGTGGTCATGTATCCCACAGGAGGAAGGAGTGGTACACACTTATCCCAATGAGTGATGGGTAGTGATCTGTCTACTCTCCTCTAGCACCCACCCCACTACAGGGAGGTGGATGGCCTTGGCAACTTGTCTGCTAGCATGACCGCCCCCCTTCTGACTACAGAGTTGACTAAGTTTTCTACAGCTTTTGTACATAGTTGGTGGTTGCTTCAGGCCATTAGCCCAAATAGTTTCTATGTTTATTGTGAAGACTGGGAACCTATTGACTCTGCTTATGTTTTAAATGAGGCTTGGCTTGTCTATGATGGGTGGTTGGGCAGTATCTGAGATTTCTTGTGGGAATGGGCAACTGGCCCCTCAGCCTATACCCTTGAACATTCCATAAATACATTCTGCACTTCCATTCTCCATTAGGACTACAGCTGACCTTCATGCTTACACCCGGAACGTCCGGGGCTTAAACACCCCGGTAAAGCGTAAACAGGTGTCATCTCATCTGAAGAGGCTGAGGGCCACATTGACCTTCCTGCAAGAAACTAAGCTTACAAAACAGGACCATGCTAAGCTGGCTAGAGATTGGGTGGGGCAGGTTCTGTCTTCATCCTTCTTCTCAAAAAAGAGAGGTGTTGCTATACTCCTCCATAACTTGCTTGCCTAGACCCCCATGCAAGTCCAGACAGACTCACATGGCAGATGGATACTTGCATTAATGAAAACTCCAAATGACCCTTTGCTCTTAGGTTGTATCTATGCCCTGAATGAGGATGACCCTTCCTTCTTTCATGCACTGGTCCAGGAGCTAACCTCCCTTGCCTCTAATCCCACATTCACCATTCTAGGTGGAGATTTTAATCTGGTCTGGTGCCCCAGATGGACTGCAGTGCCACTACCTTAGTGCAGCATCCCAATGGTCACCAAGCATTGTAGTACTTGAAGGTGGAAGCCGGCCTAACTGACATTTGGAGGACCCTTCACCTACAAGAGAAGGATTACTCTTTACTTCCTCAGTGCACGGACCACATAGCCAGTTGGACTTCTAGTTGGTATCCGTGGATGTCTGTCAGGCAGCAGTCGACTTGGTGATCCTACCCAAGGTGATGTCGGACCACGCTCCAGTGCACTTGCATATTCTCTGGGGCTTACCATCTTCTAAATCGGTCACTTGGAAACTACACCCCCCTTCTCCCAAAGATCCTGAGTTTGTACAGTGGGTAATCTCTGAAACTGCCTCCTTTTTGGCTGTTAACACCACCCTGGACACTTCCCCAGGCATCACATGGGAGGTCTTTAAAGCCATCCCTATGTAGTGCTATAATAGGTTTCATTACTAGGCATTGGAAATAGCAGGAGCATCTATTGGTCTCCTTGGAAGCAAAGCTCAAAACCCTGGAGACCCAGGCCAAGCAGACCCCTTACTTGCCACCAGACTCCTCACTGAATAAGGACATGCTTTCAATTCATATGGAGATCAATGACCTGCTAACTCGCAAGGCTGAAATTGCAATATTGAGATTGCAACATCACTATTAGGAGGGCGGGGAGATATCTGGCAAATTGCTGGGATACTGACTGTGTAAGCAGCAGGTGAAACACTGTATCACTGGTCTCCAAGACCAGACAGGCCTAACATGTACAAACCCACAGCTTCTTAATGCTATCATGTAGCAGTTCTACTTGGAGCTGTACTCCTCCACCAGAATTCTGAAGGCTGATACAGTGGACCCTTTTCTGGCATCTCTCCACCTCCCTACTCTCCCACCATCTCAGGCTGCAGAACTTGATCTACCTATTACTCCAGCTGAGGTTGCAGTGGCTATTAAGGCCCAAAACCTGGGTAAGACCCCTGGAGGGAATGGCTTCCTGGTCAAACTTTGGCAGATTCTTGCCCCTCAAGTCACCCCTCTCCTTGCTCAGGTCTACAATGAGGCCCTGCACTTCGGCACTTTTCCCCCAACTTTTTGAGAAGTGGTTATTACCGTATTTCCCAAAAAAGGTAAAGATCCTACTCTCCCCTCTAGCTACTGCCCAGTTTCTTTAATCAATACGGACAGTAAGATCTTTGCCAAAATTCTTGCCACTAGGCTCAGCCCCTTCCTTCCTTCCCTTATTCACCCATCACAAGTAGGCTTTGTGCCAGAGCACCTCAGTTGGGATTACATCAGGTCACTGGTCAATATCATTCACCAGGCTAAGACTTCCCTCACCCCAGCCACAGCAATTGCGGTCGACTTCAAGAAAGCTTTTGACTCCCTAGAATGGGATTACCTGGAGAAGGTTTTGCACCATTTTGGCTTTGGGGCCCCCTCTCGGAAATGAGTAATGGCACTCTACCAACAACCTATGGCCAGGATTCGAACCAATGCAGTACTCTCCTCTCCCTTCCAACTTGGTAGAGGCACCCATCAAGGCTGCCCCTTATCTCTTCTCCTGTTCATCTTAGCAGTTGAGCCATTAGCAGCCGCTATTAGGCAACACCCAAGCATCCGTGGAGTCATTATTGAGAAACAGGCATATGTCACACTCATGTATGCAGACGACCTCTTAGTCCCAGTAGAAGATGTTAAAGTAGCCCTCCCTGACCTCCTTCACCTTCTTGCTGACTTCGCAAAAGTGTCCAGTCTGAGGATGAACAAATCTAAAACAGAATTGCTCCCTCTCAACTCGCAATGCAGTCAGAATGATGTCTCTCCCTTGGGGCTTAAGTGGACCTTGATTTCCCTGGTTTACCTAGGCATTCATATCTCCACAGACCTTTCTAAAATCTGGGATCTCAATATGAACCCATTAATCTAAACCCATTCACTAAAAATACCACCAACAGCTTAATCTGGTTCAAGGTCAGTTGACATTCATCTGTATCCCCCTCCCCCGGGTCGTGCCTGAAAAAGGCAAGATTTGTCTAGTGCACTTACCCAGTCAACAAAAAAAATTGCTGACCTTAGAACTGAACTAGATAGGTGGAAAGAGCTTCATCTTACCCTAGCTGGCAAAATTGCTGATCTTAAAATGATTTCTGCTCCCAAGCTTCTCTACCCCCTTTTTCACATCCCCTTGCCCCCCCATAAAATGTGTCTGCACCATAGACTCTCTTGTAGTGAATTTCCTTTGGGACTCCAAATAACCTCGCTATAGCAGAGGCAAATTACGATCCCACTGGAGGGCCGGGGGATGGGCTCTCCCTTGGTTTGAGGGCTACACATGGGCATACTCTATAGCACAGTCCCTAAGATGGTTTGTAGCCCTCTCATCTGAGTCCCCCACTATGGCTTTATATGGAAAAATCCACTGCATGAGTTAACACCCTCTCTCTGCTAATATATAACCCTTTACCTAAATCTCTATGGACTCACTCCACTATAGCACCAGCAGTCCAGATTTGGAACAAAGTACATACCAAGATTAAAGCCAATCCTATGCCTTGTCTTTATACTCCTATTTTCAACAATAAGTATATAATAGTAGAGCGTAAGGCCATCAATTGGCCTCATTGGGAGCACACAGTTATCAATTTTTTGGCCGATATCATGGATAAGACCGGGCTGGGGCTGCAATCCTATCAGCGTTTTGCTGAGATGAGAGGTCTGGGTAAGACCAACTTCAGGAGGTATCTGCAACTATGCAGCTCCCTGGCTGAATTCCTTAAATTGAGCCCAGCTAATTTGGTCACCTCCCAGAAACTAACCACCTGGCTCAAGCTCCCCAAGGGCCAAGCTAGTAAAGTTTATGCTGCTGTCAGAGAGACCATTTCCTCACAATCAGGAGAATATAAGCTGAAATGGGAGAGGGCACTGTAGCTAAAGCTAGATGACACTCAATGGGCCCTATGTTGAAAAATGGTGCACTCGAATTATCACGATGCACGCAGTAGACTTATTCAGAACAGATTGCTGCACCACTGGTATAGGATGCCAGAGGTACTGCATAAATCTAAGCTTCTAGATAATAATCTATGCTGGCATTGCCACACCCAAACTGGAGACCTATACCATATTATTTGGCACTGTCCTTTGCTGGCTTCCTTTTGGCAAGCAGTCCATCAGCTAGCTACTCAGACCCTAAACTCTGAGATCCAACTAGATCCACTGGTATGGTTCCTGGGTCTACCTCCACAGGGAACCCACCTCAAGGCTCAGCAACTCTGCTGGCTACCCCTGCTTGGTATCTCAGCCAAGCCCCTTATCCTATGTCGCTGGAGGTCAACAGACATCCTTTCTATTCTAGAACTTCAGCATGCTCTCACACAGTTGGCTTCACTTGTCCGCATGTCTTACACCACAACTAATACATTGACAGCATACACCGCATGCTAGGCCCCCTTTCTTACCTATTTATAACCCAGGATGGGGATGGAATGAATATGATAAGTGGTCACTATTATGGCTCTTCTCCTTTTGTACCCCTGGTGTGATAGTCCCAGACATAAACTCAGCTTTAGTCAGCCAAGCAATGTGAATCTATTCATATATAGCTCTCAGTCCTTTAAGAATTCATGTTGGTACCATGCAGATGACCAGTCTTGTTTTCTCATTGGATTTTGCATCGTTGTTGGGCAGAGAGTATAGGGAAATTTCCCCTATCTTCACCTTCTTTAGTCTTTCATTGTACTCTTTATACATGTATGCTGTATGTTGAGAAGCTTTGGTCATCTTATTGCAGTGATCCTTTTTTGCTAAGGCTGCATGTTTTACCTTTGATTTATTTATTTTCTTTTTTTCTGATGCTGTATGAAAAAACAGAAAATTTAATAAAAATTATTAACTGAAAAAATATTTAGAATTTCAAGAATGCTGTTTTAAAGTTTTTATTACTGCACAAATGTTATTTATGTATTTTGTATTCTTGTTTTTATTATGTACGGCATCCAGAGCCTCTGGGATTGGGCACCTTAGAAATAAAATTGTCTTGCCTTGCCTAATAAGGCATGTGTGTGTTGGGGGTGGGGTCTGGCTGTTCTTTTTTTCACTTTATCTTTTTATTGAAAATTAAGGTATAAAAGAAAGCACACATCTAATACAATAGAAGGTTGTCCTCCATGTAAGGTATAAAATATCACTTAAAACACAGTATTTAGGATAAACATATTGGAGAAGCCTTATATACATGTATTGATAATAAAACACAAACCTAGACATGATGTAAGTGGAGAGCAGAAGGGTTACAATCAATAGGGTATTATAGGATCAGAAATAGCAACCATATATGAAGTACATGCTAGGGCAGGCTTTGGCAAGGCATTCAGTAAATTGCAAAAAGTGATAAATGTGGTAATATGAATAATGTTCAGTAATGGAGAGGTGAAGATAAGAGAAAAGTGTGCAAGGAAAGAAAGAAGACAGAAAAACAAGGAAGAAGGGAAGGAGAGAGGGAGAAAAGAGGGAAGAAGTAAAAAAAGAGGAGAAATATGTGCACAAAAGTTTCAAGAAAACCTAATCTGACAGCAAAATAAGGAGTGCTAAATATCCCTAAGAATTAGGGTCTAGAAGAACTAGGTTCAATGTACTTGAAGTAATCCTGCTAACATTTGTCATATACAGTGAGTTGGTTATGAGTAACATGAGGTAATCGGTCTGGGGAAGCATACTGAGAGAGGCTTTGAAGAACATCTGAAAGAGAAGGCACCAGAGTTGATTTCCATTTCATAAGAATCAGATGTTTGACCAGAAGAGAAAGTATGTTTAGCCATCTAAAATGTACATGTGAGAGGAGAGAGCTATTGGGGATAAGGATGCCTAGAAGGAATGCTTGGGGTCAAAAGGTAGTTTTTGTCCTGTTACTCTGGAGGCAAGTAAACAGACTTTATGCCAGAGCTTATTAATGGGAGTGCAAGAGCACAAGATATGAAGTAGATCCCCATTGGCCAAATTGCAGTGCCAGCAATTGTTATTATTTAATAGGCCCATTCGTTGAAGCACAGAGGGAGTTCTATACCAAAGATGTAGGATTTTAGTTTGCATTAAAGAACTACAGGCATCTTTAAAGGTATTATGTGCAATACGCCAACAATTACTCCATTGTGCATCTGAAATATTATAGTTAAGAAGAGTACTCCACTTATTTTTGGCCTGTATAGACTGATCAAGTAGATTATCAATAATGTCTTTGTAAATGGAGCTATTTAATTTTACTGATAAATTAGTCCAGTGTGAGATGTATGGGTTTAGAAGAGTATGCCTATACACTAAACTAGAGAGAGAGTTATAAGCTGCTGGAATTTGTAAAAACTTCCTGAAGTCCTGTTTAGGAAGTGTCCATGTGATCTGCAAGTCTGGGAATGATCTAAGAGTGAGTGAATTCTGGTCCAAGATATCTCCGAGAAAGAAAATGCCTTTGTTCCTCCATGTACGACAGAAAATTGGGTGATCTTCTAGAGTGAGCAGTGGATTGCCCCATAATGGGGGGATAAAACCAGGATGTTGGATTGGACTTCAGGAATTTGTGGATTAGTTTCCAATAAAGAACAGAAGATGATATAGTTGGGTGAGATTTTAATTTAGAGGAAATGGAATTAAAAATAAAGCAAGTGGGAACTCCTCCTGGGTACAATGTGGATTCCATTGCAACCCATAGTGGTGAGTGAGGGGAGGGTTTCTGAAACCATTTAATGGTTTGGGCCATTCAGAAAGCCCAGAGGTAGCTTTTGAACCAGGGGAGTCCGAATCCCCCTTTTTTTCCAGTGTGATCGAAGTATGTTGCAGTTAGATCTCAGTGGTTTCCCATCCCAGATAAAGTTACCTATTAATTTATCAATTTTAACAAAAAAGGAAGGATGGTAAGACTAAAGGAATATTGGCAAAGATGTAAAGAATCTTGGGAGAAATGGAGATCTTAATGGCTGCAATTTTCCCCTTGAAAGAGAGATTAAGAAGCTTCCATCTGTCCAGAATTGTTTTGATGTTATCAAATAAGGGGTTAAAGTTAATGTCCCATATCTTCCCTAAGTTACTAGTAATTTTGATTCCTAGATATGTTATACCCTGTGGTGACCAGCGGAATCCAAGAGGTATGTTCATAAAGGCTTTACAGTGGTCGTTAAGGGGCATAGTTTGTGATTTGCCATAATTCAAAGCAAAGCCAGATATTTTTGTAAAATTATTAAGCAAATCAACCAACAGGGGCCCAGCCTCATTGAGGTTTTTGAGTAAGATTAAGAGGTCATCCGCATAGGAGAGAGAATTTTGAATTGCTCACAGGTATGCCCATAATGCCAGAAGATTGATGTAAACAAGCAGTCAGGGGTTCCATGGCTAAAATAAACAGGGAAGGTGACAGGGATAGCTCTCTTCCCTTGCTAGATGAAAGTAAGAGGAAAGGGTGGAATTAGTAAGTACTTTAGCAACAGGGGAGTTATATAATAGCTTGATCCAGGAGCAAAAGGTATGAGAAAGACCGAAATAAAATAAAACTTGATGAAGGTAGTCCCAGTTTAAGGAATCAAAGGCCTTCTCGAAATCAATCGCTGTGGCTGCAGCTGGTGTCTTGAGGGATTTGGCTTTGTGAATTAAATAAAATAAGGAATGTAGGTGATCAGAACCAGATCTATGTTTAATAAAACCAGCTTGCGAACAATGAGTTAGCTTGGGAATCAAAGATTCAAGTCGAGAAGTTAGTAGTTTTGTAAATATCTTCCCATCCATGTTTAATAAAGAGATGGGCCTGTAACTTGTGGGGTGAGTAGGGTCTTTTTCTTTCTTAGGGATTAGGGTTTTGATTGCCTCGGTGCAAGATGGGGGAAGCTTGCCAGTATTGGAAGCTTCTTGATAAACATTAAGAAGTAGGGGACATAAGGTGTCGGAAAACATTTTATAGAAATTGACAGGGAATCCGTCACACCCAGGGGATTTGCCAGATTTCAAGGAAGACAAAGCTTTCTGGATTTCCTGAAGTGAGAAGGGTTCATCTAAAGAATTTGTTTCAAGAGTAGAAAGATGAGAAAGATGTAACGATTTAAGGAACTGTTGAATTTGTAAAGTAGATGGAGGATTTGTGTTAGAGTATAGTTTTTGATAAAAGGTTTTCATGATACGGTTAATAAAGGGGTTGTCAGAGTGAATCGTACCCTGTTCATCTTTTAGGCTTAGGATATGTTGTTCCATTTGTTGTGCTTTGAGCTGGTAAGTGAGAAGTTTCCCATTTTTATTGCTGTGTTCCCAAAACTTATATTTAAGTTTAAACAAGGCCAGTTCGGTTTTACGAGAAATTAATTCGTTAATTTTAACTGTAAGTTGAAGAATTTCAAGATGAAGTTGAAAATCAGGAAAGTGCTTATTAGAAGAAAAGTATGAATTCTCTTTAGCCTTAAGAGATTTTTCCAAGTCAGCCAGCTGTTGTTTCCTTACTCTTTTCCTATGTGCAGCATAACTGATAATTTTCCCTCAAATCATAGCTTTAAGAGCTTCCCATACAGAGGACATAGAAGATTCAGTTGGGGTAATGTGAAAGAGGAAGTCCTGAATATGTGCTTTGATCATGGGTAAGAAATTGAGATCCTTGAGAAGGAGAGGGTCCAGCCGCCAATAAGTAGATTTAGATGCTAATGGGCCCCACAAAAGTTGCAATTTGACAGGGGAATGGTCCGAGATGGAGAGATGAATGAATCAATATTTTTTTTCCATTATAACAGGAGAAGCTAACCAATAGTCAATTCTACTGTATGTCTTATGTAAAGAGGAGTAAAAAGTAAATTCTCGATTGCGGGGGTGAAGGAGGCGCCATACATCAGCTAATCCAACATCTTGCATTAGTAATGAGAGGGCTTTAATACTTCTAGGATGGGCCTCTGTAGTGGGGCTACTTCTGTCAATACTGGCTTCTAAAGCTAAGTTAAGATCCCCTCCAAGAATAACTGGTGTATTATCAGTGTTAAAAGATAGAATCTGTTGAGCTAAATTATGAAAACATTCCGAGGAATTGGAGTTGGGTGCATAGACATTAACAAGCAGAAGAGGACCAGAGCTGGTATTCAGTTTGACCATCACCCATCTGCCGACAGTGTCAGAAATGGAGTTTACAAGGGACCATTTGAGACTCTTATGAATAAGAATAGCAACTCCTCTTTATTTTGAGGTATAGGATGATTCGCAGATCTGACCGACCCAATCTTTTTTAAGTCTATGAACATCCTCTGCTAATAATTTTGTTTCTTGAAGGAAAGCAATTTGCATTTTATGTTTTTTGAGATGTGAAAGAATTTGCTTCTTCTTACAAGGAGAATTAAGTCCCTTCACATTCCATGTATATAAAAATATATCACTCGTATTGTTAGTGTTAAAGAAAGGGAATACTTGCTGGAGTGTGAAGGGACAAATAAATGAGTCAGAAGATGATTAGAAATACAATATAGAGAGCTTGTGTATATGCAGAGGATGGCAGGAACATTCAAGCCACAAAAAGTGAGATATGTGATACATGAGTGGCACATATATCTTATTAAAGTTAGAATAGAGATGAAGAAGGAGAAAAGTCATTAACAACAACAACAATACTAGTAAGGTAAATAACAAAGAAAATGTTTTATGGGTGTGAGGAGATATGAGTCAGCCAACTGACTTAAAGACTCTCTCACCACACTCTGGGGTGTCGAAGTAGGGAGGAGACTAGGGAGGACCAGTTATAAATATTGGCCTAAACCTAAGTCTGATCCCAGTAATATAATAAAGTAAGTATTCCTAATAAGCTAAACTGAAAGGGAATAATACCAAGAAAAGCAGGGGACTGTAATAACATCATCTTAATTCTAAGCTAACAGGACAAGGTATAAGGATAAAGCTAAACACCAGAACTTATTTATAAACATTAGTAGTAATAGTACAAGATATACCAACTTGAAATAACAGTAAATTAAAGACCCATATATGAGATGCCAGTACAGCCTAGACATAGAGCAAGGAATTCAGGGAGCCTGGTGGAATGCAAATGAACAAATATAAAAGGAAAAGTAGATCATGACCACATTAAAGTGATTCTGAGTATACTTTGCAGTGCAACAGAAAAAGTACATAATAAATACAATATTGAGGGGAAAAGAAAAAAGGGGGAGGTCAATTTAAGCCCTTACGCCCTGAGCCAAATGCAAATTGGGATTATGTGGAGAGGTATAGGCTTTGGTGATAACTGTAGACAGATGAGATAGTCATAGTAAAGATCAGCTCCGATTACTTGATTAATTGCCTAAATAGGTGTTATATGGAGTGACTAGGTCCAGAAGACTAGGCCCAGTGAGCCCCAAAACAGGAGTGACCACACAGCAGTGGATTTCTATAATATCTGTAAGCTTCGAGTAAAATAAGAAGCATAAGGAAGATGTAGATTGACAATCCTTTGCGATAGTACACCAAACATAGCCCCCCTCGTTGAGTGCTAATGATAGCTCCATATTGTAAACAGGAGGTAGTAAGAATAATGGAGTGTAGGGAAGGAGATAGATTAAATGTAGTTGCCAATAATACTTAAGAACCTGTCATCAGGAGAGGGAAGGGGAAAATGGCCTTGTAATATATAATAATTCACATATGAAAAAAGATAAGGCAATAATCAGGTTGCATACCGATTGAAGATATGCAGCTGTACAGCCAAAAGACTATAAACCTGATGCACTACTAAATCGGAGAGTAAAAGGCTAGATAAAGAGAGCCTGTTTAGTGAGGTAAAATATAAGATCTAACACTAAAATAATGGGTTAGAAAAGCATTGCTGATATACTAAAGTTCCCTTGAATACCTTTAAGCAGCTTGTTTAAACACTGCAACAAAAAGTAAATTGATCACGCCGCGATGTACATCCTTTGCTTTCTGCACCTGCTGGGAGCAAAAGCAACCAGGTAACATAGACTGTAGAGTGGGTGGCTAGGCAGAAAAAGTGTACTGGCACTCCCTTTAAGTATCCTGGAAGCAAAACCTATCAAGATATAACAACTGTGACCATATTACTGACTATATAAGCTCATGACACCTTAGATTTATTTGCAGGATTGTGACTATTGATGTTCTTTCTTTTAGTCTTTGCCTTACGTTTCTTTTTGGGTGGCTCTAAAGATTTGAGGGGGGAACTTGCAACAACTTCTGCCCATGAAGTATCAGCAGAAATACATCCCTGAGGCACAGGGCCCAAATTAGAGGGATGCTCATCTGAAATTTGCTGGGAAAGATCCTCCTGGGAGGAGCGCATGTCATCCTTCAAGACAACAAACTTATTGCTCAAGGGAATATAGGGGTTGATTTGAAGGTGAGAGGCTGCAGCTTGGGGTGTTTGGGGGTGAAACCTTGCTAGAACAGCATGAAAGTCTTGAAGAATAATGTCCCGACAGAAGCTTCTCTTGCAGCCGTGTTGATTGCCTTGGGGTCAAATCAGTTGCAGCATTGCTGCTTGGGGCTGCGAGTTCTGCAACACTTTCCCCACATTCCTGTACCTCGTCGTACACCGTCCATGTGGATACCAAAGCTGTGTTCAGGTTGCCAATTGCTGCTGAACCTCCCAGGGTGAGATTACAGAGAGAAACCTCCAGATAGTTGGCTAAGGCTTCAGGGGTTTCAAAATTCTTGAAAGAAGAGCATGAAAAAAGGCAGAGTGTCGCGGGGTAACGTAGAGCAAATTTAATGCTTCTTTGGTGAAGGATTTGTTTAAGTGGATTGTAGACCTTCCTTCTGATTTTTAAATCTTTTGAAAAGTCGCTGTAGATGGAAATATTAAACTCTTGCCACTGAAGTTTCCCCATTTCTCTGGCTCGTTTCAGTATTAATTCTGTTGGGAATAGTTCAAGAAGCGAGCAATGATGGGCCTTGGTTGCTGGTCTGATGTTGGCCTGGGACCCAGAGTGAGGTGAGACAGCTCAATGGTTAATGTTAGGTCTGGAGGCAATTTAAGCATTGCAGGTAGCACATGTAATAAAAGCGCAATAGTGTCTCCTAATTCTACACCTTCAGGGAAGCCAAAAAATCATAAATTGTTGTGACAATTACGATTTTCAATATCGTCAGTTTTGGCTTGTAGGGATTTAACAGTTCATTCTTGATTATGGACAGTAGCCTGGAGGTCATGAATAGTAGTGGTGGTGTTACAGGCTGTTGCTTTCTTATTAAATGCAATTTTCTGGCTAAAAGTTTCAAGAGTGGTCGCATTCTGTTGGGTGGAGGTTTTTAGATCATTAATCTCAGCCATCAGTTTAGAAAACATTACTTCCTCTTTAGTTTAGTTTAGTTTATTAGTCTAGGAATTAATACCTTTGAGCCAGGGCTCTTTTACAAAGGTTTCACGTCACAAAGAACATTTAACAAAGCACGATACACATTACAGGTAAAACCAGACAGGAAAGTTACATCATAAATTTGCTATTAACAGTTTAAGGCAGTAACGTTTTTAAGTTTCATAGAAAAACAAGCTATAACAGGTTCAAGCGAGTAGACAATTTCGAGGTTAAGGAAACTTCCAGGGAGAGGGTGATCATTAGGCGCCAAAAGGAGGCTAGAGAGGAGGGAAAGGTGGTGAGCAGGAGAGTAAGTGAGAGGGGACAGGAAAAAAGGGGGGAGTGAGTTTGGGTGGGAGACAGGAAGTAGTAGAGGTACCAGAGGGTTCATTAGTCAGGGAGGAAGAGGCCTCAGATGTGATGATGGACACGAGGAGTAGTAGTCTTTATCTAGCGCAGTCGCAGTTGCTAGTGGTGGTGAGGTGGGCATAGAGCATGGATTTGAAAGCTTCAAGCGAGGTTGAGGATAGAGTAGGTGGACTAAGCGCATTGAACCATGTCAGGGCCCTGTATGCGAAAGATCTTTGTCCCTGTGCAGTCCGGCATCTCGGAACCAGGAAAGGTTGGCGTTCAGATCTGGTGGAGGGTCGTGAGCCAGGATTCAGTCGGAGTAGGTTTTGAATACATAATGGAGTCAGTCCCAAGATAGATTTTTTTGCCATTGTGCAGGTGAGATAAATAAGACGATTTGATAGGTTCAACCAGCCTGATTCACAGTACAGATCACACGTGTGAGTCAGTCTTTGAGCCCCCGTGAGGAACCGGCAGGCCTTATTTAGAGTGATTGAGATACGCCTTTGAGCAGTGGAGGTAGCTGAGCCATAAATAATAAGGCCATAGTCAATGATTGAGATTATGGAACTCTGTATAGCTATTCTCAATGCCGCTTGATTTAGAAATTGATGGTTACGGAATAGTATTCCAAGGCGTTGGTTCACTGTTTTCGCAGTGATGTCAATGTGGATTTCAAAGGTGAGCCCTTGGTCAAAGTGATGCCAAGGTATTTGAAAGTATTTACTTGGTCCAGTGTAATTCCCACAGAGGTTTGTATGGTGAGTGGAGTATGCCTATTTTGTTTTGGTGATTGGAGAAGAGCATGGCTTTTGTTTTATTGTGGTTTAGCACAAGTTTACTATCCAGGAACCACCTTTCAACACTAGAGAAGCAAGTTGCAGGCTTTTTCTATGGAGTTTGGATCCTTGTGGGAAGAGAGAATTACAGCATCATCAGCGATAAGATTATTTTCTCCTGGCAGATATCTGGGAGGAGTTAAGGAACAGGCTAAAGAGGAGCGGTCCAAGAATTGATCCCTGTGGTACACCCAAGAGAACTGGTTTGAAGTCGGAGAGTTCATTAGAGATTTTTACAGCCTGTGACCGATTGGACAGGTAACTTTTTACCCAAGCACAAGATCCTTCAGCCAGGCCTAGGCTAGAAAGTAGGGAGGTAAGTAGGCCATGATGGACTGTGTCGAAAGCTTTTGTAAGATCGATAAAGACTGCACCTGTTTGGCACCCTTTGTCCAGGGCTGAGTGGACTTCTCCAGAGAAATCAAGTAAGGCTGTTGTTGTACTATGTCCTTTCCTAAAGCCGTGCTGTTGATTACAGAGTAGATTGTATTTGTCCAGGTAATCAGAGAGTTGGTCTGCCACTATTCGTTCAAGTGCTTTGGAGAGGAGGGGAGGGAGTATTGATATTGGTCGATAGTTTCCTGTTGAGGTTTTGTCCCCCCCTTTAGCAAGTGAGCTTTGCTGTGCTTGGAGATCTGCCATGGTGCTGAAGAATGAGGCCTAGTATGCTGCAGTACAGTGTAAGGATAATTGAATATAAGTAGATGATGGATCAGAAATGACTTACAAACTGTATCAGGCAGTAAGATTACAGGATGGTCACAGGAGTTGGTACCAAAGAAGGTCTGGTGAAGGCTGGATGAGGTTAGATTGCAGTCATTCCTGCAGAGAGTCTGAACTATGCTGCCATCTTCTGCCTGGTCAGGCCACACCCCTGTCTGGCTGTTCTAACCTGCTGCTGGGTGTTGCCTCAGGATCTAGGTAGCTCAGGTTAAAATGTGACATGCATATGGTCAGGGTGCAGAATATTGAACAATACACCCAGATTGTACAACATACTCCAACCACTGGTGTGTGTGGGGTGTGTGTGTGTGTGGTACCTATGCAATCCAAGAGTACAACACATTTGACCCCAATTCACAGCCAGAAGTCCCACTTCTATCAATAATTAGTACATTGGGCTGTTTCTGCAGCTCTCCCACCTCAATAAGGCTCAGCTAATTTTATTTTGATGGAAAACAAACACAATAAATAAATATTTTTACTACATGCCATGTAGCATTTGTAGTAAGAAAATATTTGTGGTTATCCCATTAAAACTCATTCAGTGCTATTTATTTATGAACTGGGTGGGTTAAGTCCATGCCTGGCCCGATGGACCTTCGTCAGGCATGAACCAGGCCCAGAAAGGAAGGAAAAAATACAAGCAAGATATATAGCAGGTAATAAATGAACACAAACCATGTTCTTTATATGATTAATAGACCTGTAAATAGGCTCATGGGTGAAGTTGACTTACAAACCTCATTGTATTGTTATGTGTATTTGTTTTTAAATAGTTCTATTGTTTTCTTATTATAGGTCTCTTGTTAGATGCAGCCTTTTTTACATTAAATATTAATTTCTTGATTACTTATGAATTCCAGAACTGAGTGACATTAGTTTAGCAGACACTTGCAATTACACTTTCCATGCAACACTTTTGATCAACTAATATCACTGGTTCCAGATCTGGCAGATAAATCACAAATGAATATTGGTCAAGGAAAAGGACAGCATTAACAGGACACACTAAATATATAAAAATAAGAGTATTTGAAAACAAACACCAAACAATATATTGGGAGCATTTAACAGCTTTTTACACATGCCCAAATTTCAAATGTTATTAAAACATGCAAACCATATGAAGTACATGAAAGAATATGAAAGAATATGGCCGCCAGGTTGGGTGTGCCGTCAGCTGCTCTATAGTTGCAGTTCCTGCGTTTACTAGTTTTAAAACTTGTTATACTTTTATTTTTGAATTATCCTTGGATTTCTCCTGCTTTGATTTTATCTATATTGGATGTTTTGTTGACTGGATCTGTAAATTAACAAACATACCTACCAAACGGTCGGCCCTTTTTTGTGATTTTTTCCTACTTACCCACGCTTGCTTTGATTGTTTGTTGCCGAATTTGGAAGTGAGTGAATCCTGTGAGCAGTCTGTTCTTCTCCTGCTCTTTTCATCAGTGCTGCGGACTCCAGGGTTATGGGGAATTTGTGTGTATATATTCCTTCTGGAGGTTATGTGGGCGACTCCATAGCGAATGCTGGGGTGGCTTTGTAGGCCCTGATAGCATTTGTATTTGTGGCAGGTCGTTGTGGTCTGGACGCAGTTTTCATTTTTTAATCGCTGCATATTGTTACGTCGTGTATGAGCAGTTATCTACTTTGCTCGGATTTTGAATGGATTGGGGAAGTGGACCTGTATGAGGTTCGTTTGATGAGGATTGTTGCCAGAAAGGACGTGGACTTAGAGACTTGAAAGGACATTGAACTTGGAAAATCTGGAAACCCAGTACTACATCTACTGTTGGATTTTGTGGTGGTGGATCTGGGGATAACAGTAGCTCAATTTGCAGGCGGTAGATTAGGCCCGATCTGACTGGTGGCCCATGTTTCAGTCTGTGGCAGCACGGGGGTCTGTGCTCTATCTGCCAGGGAGTCGGTGGTTGGAGCTCTGTCCTCTAGGGATCCCCAGGGGGCCTACTGTGTTGGGTTCTGGTGGGGGTTTCATGGTAGCTGGCACGGCCCAGTGGCAGACTCTGGTCTAGTCCTTTCGGGGCCCTCCCTGGCTGTAGAGCTGACTGGTCCTGAAGAGTATTATTTGTACTTCTTCTCCGATCCTGATTATGGTCAGATTTTTATTTCATTCCCTGGGGGGCAGTGATAGTGCCCTAAACAATATCTGTACAGTTCTGGCAGTAAGATTACCTGGCACTTTGGTTCTTTTTCCATTTTTTGGCCTACGATTAAACTTCATTTTATCATTTGTTGGCAGCGAGAGTGCCACAAACAGTATTTCTCTAGGCTCTGGCAGTGAGAGTACCAGAGGCCTGGGGATTACCTAATATCATTTTTGGAGAAAAAGATTGCCTACATTCGTTTGCTCAGGAGTATGAGCTCCTGAGGATTCTTTTGACAGTCCTGCTGGTAGTGAGAGAACCTTCAGGACTTGGACCATTTGTTTTTCTCCTTAATACATTTTTATGACTGCATTATTAGTTCCTTTTCTTCCCTATATTTACTGATTTTACGTTTATGTTTGTATTGTTTTATTTATTTTTTAGCATTATTTTATTTTGTCCACCTCTGAAGTTGTGAGAGGGTTCTGGGGTGGAGAAGTTCCATTATTTAGTGCATTTACGTTGTAGTTATTATTTGATGTATTTTTAGGATCATGATATTAGAAATATTTGTGTAAGGGAGATTTATTTTTTAGAGGTTGGGATTTGTGTGGGTTGATTTGGTTTTAGTTTTATTGGGTATACTGCAACTATTTTAGGGTAGTCGTCCTATAAGAAAATTAGGATTTTCTTGTTGTGGAGCTTCAGCTCCAGTTGGTGGTTATTAGCCTTTGAAGCGTGCCTGTCTGCCCCCCTCCCCAGTCTTATGCTATTCGTCCTCTTCTCTCCATGCCCTCTGTCCATTCTCCACCGCTCCTTTGCCTTTTTCTATCTACCAGGGCAGTCGGGTGCTGGGTATTGTACATAGAAGGGATGGGGGGGTGGTGGGGGGCGTGGACAATGGAGGTTGAAGGAGCGGATCTCTCGCATAGGGTTTGTTAGGTTTAGAAGACTCCATGGGGTGAAATGGAGCCTGGATTGTGGTCCTTCATGTCTAATTCCCATACCCAAGGGCACAACTTTTTTTGATGGTCGAGTAGCTGGGATGGCTCATGAACTCTGTCCAACCCGGGCGGTGTTATGCAATGCCAGGTCTATTAAAAACAGAACTGCAATTATTGCAGATTTTGTTGGAACAGCTGATCTGGCTTGCATCACTGAGACCTGGCTAGATGAAAATGCTGGCCCCACTTTGGAAGCAGCAATTCTAGTCGGGTACTCGGTGATACACCGCCCGAGATGGGACTGCGGGGGGAAGGGTAGTGGTCTGTTTCAAGTCCGAGTTGGGCCTCACTGGTGTACCAGTAGAGGAAACTTAATCCTTTGAATGTACTGTGGTAGTTGTTGTGGGCTGCAGGATAGCTTTCGTCTACCGTCCACCCAGGGACAAAAAGTGATTCCTGCAGGAAGTGGCGGATTTTGCCATTGACATGGCATTAGAGTCTCCCAGACTGATGGTTCTGGGCGACTTCAGTGCTTGGGTCGATGACAAACTCTTGCCTTTTGGACAGCACTTCTTCCAGCTGATGACATCACTGGGCTTCACACTATCTTCAACTACTCATAATCATGGTCATTCTTTGGATCTGGTTTTCCTCCTCGGGATTGAGGCCTCTGACTTGGGGGTGGAACCTGTTAGTTGGTCCGATCATTACACCGTGAGGTTCAATTTCTGCACCCCCCTTTGTAGGGCTACCCCTGTGGAGATGGTCAGTTACTGCACTTTATGGGATGTGAGCCCTGAAGATCTGGAGGCGGTGATTGATCTCTTTTTTAGTTTCCTGATGCCAGCTCAGGCCCAGAGCCATTGGTCCTGCCCTATAATAAGGCCATTTCCATGGTCCTTGACCTGATTGCTCCTGTCTGGGTTTGTCCCCTTCCACTTCACCCTCAGGCCCCTTGGTTTGATGGGTCCTTGAAGGAATTGTGGTGGTTGGGATGAAGGTTAGAGTGCTGTTGGTGGAAATCCACCCTGGAGGCCGACCATCTTAGTTTGGTGGAGCATTATCAATTCTACCAATTAGCGATCTCCAGTAAGAAGGCAGAGTTCCTATCCAGGGAGATCGCTGTCACTCAGAATCAACCAGCTCAACTCTTCTGAACTGTGGACAGGTTGTACAGCCCAGCCTGTCTGCAGCTCCGTTGAGCTTTTTCACAAAAAGAGTCTGATGAGCTTGATTAATTCTTTGTGAATAAGGTGGCCACATCAGGTTGGAGATCCTCTGACTCACTCTATGGGGGACGCTGTTGGTCGGTGCTCGGTCACTATGCCTTGTACTTTCTGGAGTACCTTTGACCTGCTGGAGTTTGGGGATATTATGCGGATTGTCCAGGGGATGCGCCCTACATGCTGTGGTTTAGATCCTGGCTCAACTTCCCTGATTTTGGGTTGTAATGATTTCATTGGCCCGGTTCAGGATCAGATTGTCTGGTGCTCCTTGGAATCAGGTGAGTTTCCAAGCTCCCTGAAGGAGGCGGTGGTGACACCCCTTCTGAAGAAAGCTTCATTGGACCCAGACACTCTAGCTAACTACAGACCTATTTTGAACCTTCCCTTTATATGAAAGTTTATTGAGAAAGTAGTGGCAACTCAACTGGAGAACCATTTGACCATCCATAATGTCTATGAACCACTCCAGTCTGGTTTCTGTAAGAGGCATAGAACTGAGACTGCTCTGGTTCGGGTGCTCAGTGATCTCCTGATGGCAAGAGATCGGAGAAACCATTCCATTCTGGTATTCCTTGATCTCTATTCAGTCTTTGACACTGTAGACAATGGAGTGCTACTTGAGTACCTGAGGTCCATCTGTGGCCTGATGAGTACAGTGCTCAGGTGATTTGCATCTTTCCTAACTGGTAGAACACAGAGAGTTGTGTCAGTGTATTTTTCTTCCGACTCATTCCCTCCATCTTGTGGGGTCCCTCAGGGCTTGGTGTTATCCCCCATGTTGTTTGCAGTGTACGTGCTACCCCTCAGAGACATTGTAAGATGGTATGGCTGAGGTTTCACTGCTATGCTGATGATACCCAGCTCTACCTCTCTTTTCCTCCCGACCAGGTTAGTGCTCTCTCAGTATTTAATAAATGCCTCACTGAAATCCAAGACTGGATGAATTCGAGCTGGTTAAAGTTAAACGAGGGAAAGACTGAGGCTATGGTTGTGGACACAGGCCACAGGATAGAGGAGCTGAGGACTAATCACCCCCCTGGATTATTTCTGGGGGGGCGCTCAGATCCTTTCCTCAGAATGGGTGTGCGACCTGGCAGTGATGCTTGACGATGGGATGACCCTTCGTTATCAGGTGTCAGAAGTCATTAAGTCAGCCTTTTATCATCTTAGGAACATTGTCAGGGTCAAACACTTTGTTCTGTTCAGCAGTCTGCCTGTGTTGGTCCATGCCTTTGTGACCTCACGCCTTGACTACTGCAACTCCTTTTACTTGGGGCTTCCTGGGGTTGATATCCGCCACTTGCAGCTAGTGCAGAATACTGCTGCTCAATTGTGGACAGGGGTGTCTCAGAGGTCGCACATCACCCCTGTGCTGCGCAATCTGCACTGGCTGCCAATTCAGTGGTGAAACACCTTTAAGGTAGGTTTATTGACCTACCAAGCCCTACATGAACTTGACCCCAACTACTTGAAAGAGCTTCTGATTCCTTACACCCCTGTGCGACAGTTCCACTCGGCTGATGAGGGGTTACTGGAGATTCCGAGGGTCACGTTGAAATCTTCTGGGGCCCGTGCTTTTATGTTTCGGCAACCACCCTCTGGAATTATCTGCCCAATCAGCTTCAGGAATGCGTAACCATGGGGAGCTTTAAACAGGCACTTAAAACTTTTTTGTGGAGTCAGACTTTTCCATAAATTGTTATTATTTGTTATTGCTGTTTTATTTTTTAATTGTAATAGTTTTATGGAATCATGTTTCAACACTGTAAAGTGCCTTGATATTTGAAAGGCGTTCTAAAAATAAAGTTTATTATTATTATTACATTCACTTTCATTAAGGCTGTCAGGCCTGGAAACTGTTGTTTCTACTGCATTGTGGACCTTGATTATAAAAGACACAAAGAACATGCAGTGTATAGGTGAAAACAGAGACAATTTAAAATGGAGACTCTGACATGCAAAGACATGGCCATCACTAAAAACACATTGTGCAGACCCTTTTGTTGGAAATCTTGGGCATATTCTCATCCCAATACATTGTCTGTGTAAGTGTCACTGCTTACTCCTCTTTATTTTCACACAATGAATTAATTCAGTGCACTGTTAGGATCTTTGACCCCCCCCCCAGTCACAGTCTTTGCTCCACCCTCCTACTCAGTATCTTCATGTGCCCTTCCACAAACAAACAAACAAAAACCAAACAAAAACACTATTTTCTCCCCATTAAACTCTTCCATTCACCCTCCTAATCCAGTTCACTTTTCCTTCCCACTGAGGTTCAAGGCTCCCTCTCATTCACGTTTACTGATCCATGTCTATGCAAGTCCATTTCTTATTTATTTATTTATTAGCTTTTGGTAACCAGGTAAGTGCACTAGGCAACAAACCTGCCTATTTTCAGGCACGGCCCGGAAGAGTACAAAATGAGAATACAGTAATGACAAACAGTAAGGTACAGCAATGACAACAATTAGGGATGTAATGAGCATAACTGTCAGGGCAATAATATCACAGAAACTTATTTACACACACAGATAATAGTAAACAATAACACAAGTTAGAGTAGGATACAATTTTGGCATAATTCACTGGTAACAGTCAAAATAGTCTAGCTAGGGGAGAAAAAAAGATAAAGAAAATGCACAAATTGACAAAATATATACTTCAGGTCATTTTCTGCCAATGGCATGAACACTGTTGGGGACAATACGGTGGCCACATGCAGTCACAGTTACCAAGAGCATAGAGGTGAGAAAACAGCGAACACTTAAATGTGAGGTGAGATGAGTTATTCTTAATATGATGTGGGAGTGAGTTCCAAAATCTAGATGCAAAATAGGCAAAAGCTTGCTCACGCACTTTAGATGAGCAGGGCCGAACGGAGAGCATTAGGAAGAAGGAGGATCTAAGGGATCGGGAGTGAGAGACTGGGGTAAGAATGCCACCCAGAGTGGCAGGATGAGGAGTTCCGGTAAGGGAGTCAATAAAGCACCCTAGACCATATGAATAGAAGGCATTGGGAGATAGCCAGTGTAAGGCAGCATAGAGCAGGCAGTAATGTGTTAGGCGAGGAGCCAATAAGGCGAATCTACAGATATTGTTAGAAGAAGTGTCCCACTTGTGGTGAACCCCAGCATTGGCATGAGAAAATACAGGGAGGGCATATAGATGTCGAGGGAGTGAAACACCTCTTGCTACCGAGATACTAGCAGCTGGGGTGAGGGAGTTGCACACTCTATAGGCTGCACCAATCTTAGCATTAACTGAGCAAATACTTCATTGATATGTGCAGCAAAATCAAGTACCACAAGGTATTTGAAGGTTAAAGAGTTAGAGACACCAGTACCATTGCAACAGCGGACCAAAATCTTAGGGGACTCTGTGGGCACTTTTTTAGTGGACCCGAAAAGCATGGCCTGGGTCTTAGCTATGTTTAGGATTTGATAGTTAGACAAAAACCAGGATTGAAGGGCCTGAAAGTCCAGGGAAAGATTATGATTTATAGCCACCATAGACATGGAGGCAGAATAAAGCACTAGGTCATTTTTCTATAGCTTTCCCTGCCCAACAATAGCCTGATTCCAAGTTATACAAAATAACTTATACCTGCCATCTCAGATACAATTCTGGTCACTTTGAGTTCACACAACATACCTAGCCACTCGCTGACTTAAGCATAATGCATTTTTATTGGACTTGACACAATGTATTCAGCATACCCTTTGAGTTTTTCTAACCAGTTCTGCTTAAACATGAAGCAAAGGTCAGCAGCAAACAACCCTCACACCTCACCTTGATGATGCCATGCTGAAACTAGCATGTGTGCTAGGTAGGTGCTCCCCCCCTTACACAAGACTGACTGAACTCCTCAAGCAAGTGTCTGCTTTTCGCTCCTGTGATATACTGAAGCAGATAGGGACTCAGTGAGTGACAATGTGACTGTAAGTGTGTCAGCCACTAACTGCCACAAATCTGCATCACCAGTCTCCTTAACTGACACCCTACAGCAGCACTTTAGACATCAACAAAAAATTGTGTTAGAATTATTTGGAACTACTAAGAAATCTCGACTTCTGTTCTTTTACTGTTGTTGCATTTTACTGTGGGAAGGACCCTATCTTGTCTACAATCTGCAGACCCACCCCTCCCCTGTCTGGCTGCCTGCTAAACTCCCTGTGGCATCCACATACTTTTTTCTCAATTAAATAATGATAAACAACAAGTACCTGGCTAACGACTTCACTGTGAAGAATAAGAGGGGATGACTGGTGGTGGACGGGGGATGATTACCCTCAGCTCAGCAGCATCGGCATGCAAAGTTTAAAGTTACAGCAGCAACACTAGTTTACACAAGCACAACACAACGAATGTCTTGGTCACGGTCTCAGGGACAGTTGGTCACCACAACAGACAGACCCGGTCTGCCAAAATTTCTGCTCGGGACTTGGAGGACCATGGATGACTCAGCCTCAGACAGACAGCAGGAAAGGCATTGGTGCTCCTTATCTCTGGTCACAGTGACTGGCGCTCAAGTTTTCCCTGGCTCAGAGTAGGAAAAGCGCTGGCTGGCTTTTCTAGTTCTCTCATCATGCATCCTGGTTCTCTCCTCTTCATGGACTGGTCTCTTAACAAAGCAGGTCATCGGACAGTGATCTCCAGAATGATTCTCCAAAGCTGGCAAGTCAATACAGAGTGCAGACTGCTTTTGAAGCCGAACTTATCAAAAACATTAGTGACAATGCAGTTGCTCTCTTCCACAGATTCTAGCTATGGCTCCAAGTTCTCTTCCAATCTTGGCTGGATTCTTTGACTCCAAATTAGTTCAGTGATGATGGTCAGGACAGGTCATGGACTCCCTGTGTGGAATCAGTCAGGAACTAGAACCAGTGTATGTTTTCCAGGGGCATTTAAACAGGCCACGCCTTACTAGCCACACCTCCTACCCTCACAAAGCAGCTAATCAAGAATGTATATTACCCCAGCTGATCTGATTGAGAAAGTTAGTATACATTTCTCAGTCAGGCCCACTGGGCGTACATGTCATGAGCTGCTGTGCTCTGCTCCCTGCAAAGAACTCTAAAAGGATTAGTTGAGCTCTTAAAGCCTATAAAGAAAAACACCACACAAAGGAAATGGAAAGACATACCGGCTGACTTTTTGCTACCCCGTGTTAGTCTGTAAGCATGCCATGGTGTGCCTGGCATATGGGTGTCTATGCCCTTGCTGCCCAATTAGCACAGAATAGCTTCATCAGCAAGATTCAGTATGTCCCTGGTTGATCACACAGAAAGAAGGCATGTGCGTGTGGCTCATTGGGGGAAGGGGGAGGTACTGCTGCATTTCAATTTAATTCAATACATTTTTATTGTTCAGCTTATTAAGCATTTACAAATTCTAAAAACATTTAAAAAATAGTACATCAAACATGTCAAATACAAAAAGTCACATATTATATATGATTTCATCACATGCTTTACATAGTTAAAACAATATTGCACTATCCATACAGTCTTATACCACTCCAGTTAACCAGAGGGTCCTGAATAAATATATCCCACTAGACTCATTTACTGGTGAAAAATAGCCTTTAAGTCAATTACTTGATCATATTATTCTGTTTAAGAAGTATATTGAATATCCTTTTAATTGCACTATCATTTCCCTAACAGCATCTTGACTTTGAGGATGCATTAGAAGTCTCAATAATTCTTCTCTTGTGAAGTCTTCAGATATTGTGAATTGAGATGATATCTGATTTGAGAAGTCCCTAAACTTAGTGCAATATAACATATCATACACTCGTGTCTCATAATCTCTTGAGCCACAGCCACAACAAAGATCATTCATTTGATCTTTATTCTTTGCAAAAAATAAAATTCAAATATTTAGAAGGCTATAATTCCAATCGGAATTTTGTAAAAATGTGTCTTACATTGTTATCTTTGATAATTGTTAAATAGGGTTCTAATACATGATTTATTTTATTTAATGAAAATCATTTATGTAATTTTGACTTTTTTTATTGCGTTCAAATCATCTGTGATTGATAGTTTAATTTTATTTTTCACAACTTTTTCATAGTCTTGTGAGATTTGAATACCGTTTAGTGAATTATTCCAGAGATGTATGGTATTTGTTTTACTCAAAACATCTAGAAGATGAACGAGGCAAATCGAGATATATCCCATGTTATACCACTCCAGTTTTTCTTTTAAGACCATGGTTGTTAATTTTAAATCAGTTTGACCTAATAATTTGATCCAGTACGTGACTTTAGCTGCTCTTGCAAGATAATCTATTTGAATTCCTCCCAGTTCTGATCTTATAATACTGGTTGATATATTTTTGGAACTTGCAGTACAATTCTTTTTCAATTCAAATTTTATTAACAGATTTTCCACATTGAGAGGCAGTTAACATGAAAAATAAAACAAGAATATAGCAACTCATTATGTTAAAACTGCCCCTCCCTCCCCTCCCCCCCTACAGCAGTAACATATCAGTGTGTCACATAAGTGCAAAGCCATTATACAGAAGTATACAAGGCTATTTGCTCTAGAACACTACTAAGTCTGGGCAGCTAGAATTAGAGAGTGAAGGGGATCCCATATTTGAGTATAAACAGATAATCTGTTGTGAAGGCTGGCAATCACTTTTTCCGTACGCAGGTTAGCAAGGATTTCATTTACCCATTCCTGTAATGTCAGAGTAGACTTGTCTTTCCAGTGACATAAAATAAGCTTCTTGACAGATAGAGCTATCATAGAAATATGAAACCTTCTTACTTTGACTCTAATAGAGGACATGTCCCCTAGGAGACAGATGTTAGGCATGAGTGCTCCTGCAAACCCAGTATAGGATCCAGGGAAGCTTTGATAGAGTCCCACAAAAGGGAGATTTTGGGACAGGACCAAAATATGTGAAGGAGTGTTCCCTCCCCCCGGGAACATCTAACACATATGTTTGAGTCCAACAGACCCTATTTCTTTAACTTAACTGGAGTGTAATACATGTTGTACAAAATGTGATATTGCATAAGACGTAACCTATCTTGGGAGACAAATTTATGGCAGGACCTCCACAAAGCCTGCCAATTAGGGGAATATTGAGGAAATATGGAGCTCCAGAACCTCGTCAGTCCAAAAGAGTCCCCATATCTTTTGTGAAACAAAGCCTGATATAATTTGGATTCAATACCCGAAGATCCAAGTAGAGAAGAGAATTCTAGGATCAGATCCCCAACCATCTGATTGGAAGGGGTATTACCAATCACTATTGTGAGTAGGTGCTTTATCTATACTGCTTTGAAATGTGAGAATGCCAGGATACTAAATTTCCGAATGGGCTGGCCCGGTGGCACTGAGGGTTGAGGCGCTTGACGCACACCTCGCATACGCCCGGCGACCAGGTTCGAGAGCGGACTCAGGTCATTGGGGGTCGGCGGGGAGGGAGGATTGAGCGTCCCCAACGGATGCTCCTCCCTCAGTGGGGGGATTTCCAACCCCGAGAATGTCGGTGGGAGCACCGGCGCTCGGGGGGGTTGTGGCTCCGTAACCAGGAGTCCGGGGAGGGACATTGTTAGGTGCTTGAGGGAGGCGTGCATCAGCACGTCGTCCCTCTAGGACGTACGTCCTTGTGTGCCGGCGTCCCAGGGGCGGGGGGAAGTGGGAGAACAGCGGAAAAACAGCAGTCCTCGGTGTCCCTAGATGAAGACTGCCCCATCTCGAGCCCACCTAAGGACAGACCCCGCTGTGCTATGGAGGAGAAAGGAGAGGTAAGAGCACTCTAGGGGCAGATCCCGATGGGGGCGTTGGGGGATTGTGCAGTCGGAAGGAGGGGGACATCGGGGGCAAGGAGGGAGTATAAAGAGATAAAACAAAAAAAACATTTCCGAATAAGATCACCTACAGACAGCCATTGCCCCTCCTCAGCCACAAAAGAAAATACTATCCGATCGCCCAATTGGGGCAACCAAGTGCGGGGAATCTGCTGCTTGTTCATAGTGAAAAATGGGGAGTTCCAGATGGATTGGGCCAGATCTAACTGAGGGGTATATTGCAAAAAGGAGCAAAGTTGCACGTATACCTTTAAAGAAGTGGCAACTGTGGGACACTTCTCGGCAACATGCACCTGAGACATTTTTACATATAACACAGTTAGGGGATCTAGATTCATAGACTGAATTGAGTCCAACTCTATTCTAAGCCATGTCGGCTGCACCTTTTCAGGACCCGGACATACACATTTCAGACATTTTGCCAAATGGCTAGCCAAATAATATATAGCCAAGTGGGGAATCCGCAGGTGCCCCCTAAGATTTTGGAGCAGCCAGCTTATAATAAGCCAGTTGGGGATATTTGTCAGACCAGATGAGCCTGGTGAAAATACCGTGCAATTTCTTAAACCAGGATAACAGGATAAAAGTATTGAGGAGAGATAGAGGGTAGAAAATACATGGGAAGATATTCATCTTGATTATGTTAATCTGGCCCCATAGCATGATAGGGAGCTTAGACCATCTGTCAAGATCCTGAGTTATAAGCTGGGAAAGGGACTCCAGATTTTCCCTAAACCATACCAAGGGGTAGCGAGTTAGTTTAATGCCCAGGTATTTTAGTGACCTAGAGCCCAACATAATCCTAAGGGGATAATATCAGTCTTGAATGTCTTGTGGTTTAAAGGGAAAAAGGAGGATTTTTAAGCATTTAGTTTATAGTTGGATAGGGTGCTAAATTTAGCAATTTCATCCAGCAGAACCGGGATGGAAGATACCGGGTGGGATAAGTACACAAGGAGATCATCCGCATATGCAGTGACCTTGACCTCATGATGCCCCACCCAGATGCCTTGTATTTCCGCATTATTGAGAATGTTTTGAATGAGAGGTTCGAGATACAGGTTAAATAAAAGGGGAGAAAGGGGACAACCCTGTCTGGTACCTGAATGTAGTGAAAAGGACTTGGAAAATGCACCATTTTCAGAAATCTTTGCTGTTGGAGTTTTGTATAATGCAGAGATCCAGGATATAAAGACAGGAGGAAACTGGAAGGCCTCAAGAACTTGGAACAGAAAGTTCCAGTTTACACAATCAAATGCCTTCTCGGCATCCTGTGAGACCAGCCCAGTGGGAAACACAGCATCCCAGGAGACCGAGAAGACATGAGAGAGGGTACACAAATGGTCTGATGATGAACGTCCCTTCATGAATTCAACCTGGGCCATACCTATTAGATCAGGGAGGACTACAGTTAACCTATTGGCTAATATCTTCGAAAGGATTTTAATATCTTGATTTAAAAGAGATATAGGCCCGTAACTTTGAACTAAATTGGAATCCTTATCTGGTTTAGGGAGAAGAACAATCAGGGCTTCAAACAGGTAGGGTCCGCCTCTACCCCAGATAAAATATACTGAAATAGGTGATAAAGTACTGGTAATAAGAGTTCATAAAAAACTTTGTAAAATAAAGAGGAGGCCCCGTCTGAGGGTAGCCCTCCAATAACCTCGGAGATTTCCTCCTGGGATATGGGAGAAGCCAGAAAACTCTTGTGTTGCTCTGATAGGGAGGGCAGGTGGGAGTCCCTTAAGTACGCCTCAAGAATCCCAAGACAAGGAGGATTCTCCATGTCCCTGTACAATTTTTTGTAATAGAGAGCAAACTCCTGCACTATGTCAGTAGGGGATACTCTCAGGGACCATCTGCCATTGCCCGAATTGGTGGGATAAATCTTGCGGATTCCTGTTGTTTTAAGTGCAATGCAAGCAGGCGTCCTGCTTTCTCTCTCTGATCCATATAACTGGCTCTGGTTCGGATTATAGCTAATTCTGCCTTTTCCCTAAACAGCTCTAGATATCTGTCTTTGACCACCAGAAGCCTCTTCTTGTCCTCATTAGAGGTACTGACAGAGAGATTCGCTTCAAGGGACCGAATTTGGGACAATCATGATAGTAGCTCTTCCTCCTGTGCCCTTTTCCTTTTGGCCGCTATACTGATAAGAACCCCCCTCATGTATACTTTAAAGGCCCCCCATAGAATGTCCGGCTTTGCACTGTCTAATGGGTTAGATGAAAAAAAGAACTCAATTTGCTCTCTTATAAGCTTACAATACTTGGCATCCTTAAGAAGCTGCTCATTGAGCTTCCATCTGGTCTCCCTTTTAGATGAGTTAAGGAATGTCAAGTTACATACCACAAGGGAGTGGTCAGAAATAGGACCAGGTTGGATCGAGGTGGACTTGACCCCAGGCAAGAGACCCTGAGAGATAAATATGTAGTCAATGCGAGACTGTGAGCAGTGCACCATTGAACTGAAAGCGAACTCCTTGGAGTCTGGGTGCAACACACACCAGACATCACAGAGCCTGCACTGATCTACCAAATCCTTAAGTGCCCTCTGCCCCAGGGACATCCCCCCAGTCCACTACCTGACCTATCCAGGTTAGAGTCTATGACCTGATTGAAGTCACCCCCCATAATGATCCTGATGGGAAGCATTGGAAGAATAATAGTTATCAGCCTCATAAAAAACCCTGGGTCATCAATATTGGGTCCATATATATACTACAAAGTAAAAGTGGTACTGACCAGAGAGTGCCTTTGACTAAGACAAATCTGCCCCCCGGATCCTTGATAACCTGTGTGAAAATAAAGGGAATGCCTCTATTAATAATTAGCATGACCCCACAACTTTTAGTGGAGCACTGAGCGTCATAGACCTGACCCACCTGTTGTCTCTTTAATTGTAAAGCTTCAGATTCTAGTAAATGGGATTCCTGCAAAAATGTTATCTGAGAACGCAATAAACTTAAATGTTTGAGCACCTGATATTGTTTGGATTTTTTCCTGACCCCCTTAACATTCCAGGTAGCAAAAGTCACATCATTAGCCATCTAACTAGGATTAATGAGCTTAGCATCCTCAGCCCTGTACAAGAATATCGAGAAACATTCGACCAGATTCCAAATATTACTGCTGTATAGTCCTCCCTCCCCTCCCCATCCCATCCACGATTATCCCTTCCCCCTCCCCCCACAACGTCTCCCCTTCCACTTGACGTAAAACCAACAAATCTAGAAACCCTAGGCCCTGGCGTTCCTGCATGCTGGGCTCCCTCTAGTGGATACTAAACCACCACACCGCACATTCACCTGAGAGTTTGGGATTAGCCCAGCACAGGCCCAGAACTCAGTCACTTTGAATATGATATTGCTCCTCAACAATTCAGGGTATTCCTCCCTTCGTTAATAAAGGTCTGCTCATCCAGCAAAATTAAAATATGAGAAAACCCCCCTTCCCCCTGGCTAGTGAAATAGCCCTTTCCACAGAACAATAACCAAGGTTACAGGCTCATTTTAAACAGACTAGAACATGAATGTCCCAAAACAGTTAACTCCTTAAGATATAAGTATGTCCATTTAGATGACCGGAATTTCTGGAAGCAAACTGTCATTCCCGACTTCTTGAAAATTGCTGAATGACAATTGCCACATTACAGCATGAGACTCCCTTCACCAGGAGAGTGAATCTTGTCATGGATCCTGAAATAAATCAGGCATGGCGAGCTTTAGACCAGAGAGAGCAGATTCAGGATCTTCATAGGTAAGCCAGAAACCATTCACAAGCACCTGCAGCCTGGCTGGATACCCCATCCTGAACTTGAACCCTGCAGCAATACCCTTAGACACAATGGGGTGAAATGCTGTACATTTCAGCCTAATGGACCTGGCAGATCTTGTGCAATTCTCAGTTTAGAATTCTCCCAGCAAACCTCCTGTAGAGCTCTCACTTTTAGCAGAAAATGTTGCCTTTCTAAGAAATTCAGGAAGCAGCATATAATGGAACAGGGGGCAGCCCCTGATGGTGGCTTTGGCCGCAACGATCTATGTGCTCGCTCAATGGTGTATGCAGGGTGAAGGGAGAGGGACCAGCAACCCATTCCACCAGCTTCTGCATAAAAACAACTGCATTCTGGCCCTCTTCCCCTTCAGATAGCCCTAGGACAACCACATTATTTATATGGCTGCAGCCCTCAAGGTCTTCTAATTTGGCCTCCACCCAGGACAGCTTCTGCCTGATCGCCGCTAGCCCAGGGTCCACCTTGTCTAAACGATGCTCCAGGGAGACAATGCGAGCAGCATTATCTGAGGCCATGATCGAGACTCATCCAACTTTTTAGACAGGGCTTTAAGGTCAGTCGCCATCTCTTTCACTTCCTCGCATAAAGGCTTGAACTCTTCCAGGAACCTGCTTAAGGTTAAAGGTTCCTGCTCCGTTGCTTGACCGAGGGGATCGGTGTCTATCAGGCCCACTCAATGCCCGGGATTTCTTTGGGGCCTTCTCGGGTGTGACTGGAGGCATATGCTTTTGTGGGGCTTTCTTCATATAAGCCTCCATCAGTGCTCAAATCTTGCTCTTTGGAGGGTCTGGAGCTTTAAGTAACAGGATCTTTATAGAACAGAGGGTTTTAACCGATTGCGGTATCAGGAAAAAATTATTATAAAATCGGGAGGCTGGCGCTACATGGAGGAGCTACTACTCAGCACTTTGCATCTCGTGATCCCCACTTGTAGTACAATTCTATACAAATCATAAAAATGTCTCTCAAGAGTTTCACATTTTTCAGTATATCAAACTTCACTTCCATACAATGCAATTGGGGACATTTTTGCTTTGATAGCTCTTAACATGGGTAATACAGAAGGCCCTCCATATTGGGAATTAAACCTCAAGAGAGCATTTTTAGATTGTATCATTTTTTTTCAACATGTATTAAATGAGTATTAATTTTAGTATTATACAAAAAAGAGCATCCTAAATAGCAAAATGACTTTACTACTTCATTAATATTATCTATTTTCCAAGTTGTCTTGTTTTTCATTTACCAATAATAATGATTTTTGTTTTAGAAATAATAATTACCATTTGATTCTTTTTAGAATATTCTTGTAATACCCAAGGGTATTTTTTTAAACCTATAGGTGAGATTGAAATTAGGACTAAGTCATCTTTGTAAAGCAGTAAGGGGACAGACATTTCATTGACAGTTGGAGAATGTGTATTAAGTTTTACAAATTGGTCCCGTAGATCATTTATAGATAACTTAAATAATAATTTTGCTAGGATAAAACCTTGCTTAACTCCTAAACTAGAATTGAAAGGCTTAGTTAAGTTCCCTTGCAAATTATATCTAATTTTAGTCCCGTTGTTGGTATACAGATTCACTATGATTCTTAGGATAATTGCATGCATATGTAACTTACATAATTTTTCCCATAAGTGGTTTCTATTAATCTTATCAAAGGCCTCTTTAAAATTAATAAAGATGATATAAATGGGGATCTTTTTCTTAGTATAATATTTCTCAATAATATGATGTAAAACAAATATCTGATCAATAGTTGAGAAACCTCTTCTAAAACCTGCTTGAAATCTATTTAGTAAATCTATATCTTCTAACCTTTTGTCCAAGCTATATAACATAGTTTTGGTGAAAATTTTACTTATACAATCAGTTAAGCTTAATGGCCTATAGTGTTCTGGGAATGTTAAACTACCTTTTTTATGTATTGGAATAATAATATTGCCTTTTTTCAGCTTTTGTGGATATAATTTTCCATGAGCAGTGTATTAAACAAAATAGCCAGTAAATTACACCACCAAGTAATTTCAACCTTGTATATTCCTGCAGGAATCATATCTGAGTCAGGGGCCTTATTGGATTTCATACTTTTGATTGCTCTTTCAATTTCTAATGGCATTAAGTTTATAAAAGAAAAAAAATATTTCCTTATTGTTCTGTGTAGGTATGATTTAAAGTTTTTACATTCTTTGTTGAACCAGGATTTTGGTGGTGAGTTTTTATGTGAGGTGTAAATTATGGGTATTATTTGTTGGCCAATCTCAGGAATTTTATTAAATGCTTCACTAGCTTGATGCTGTTGTGTAAACATGTAAAGACTTAATTGTGTTTCCCAATGTAAAATATTTTTACTTATTTTATCTTCTACCTTATTAGTTATTATTCTTTTTTGATTACATACTTCAATATTAGGTAAATGAATCAATTATTTTCCTGCTATTTCTTGTATTTTTATATCTTTATTTAAAAGAAGCCAAATGGGATAATAATCACTCTCTGGCCTCAAGATAACATTAAAATCTTTACAGATTACAAATTGTTATGGAAAAACACAGATAAAGCCTATAGTACTCGCCCCAGTTCCTGTCATGAACGTAAAGTACTGTAATTGAAGTCATTCTCTTGTAAAGTCCCATTAAGGATTATCAAGCCACATTTTTCCAGTAAATTAAAACAATTTTCACCATGGGCGTTTATTACTTTATCCACAGGCTTTTGGATTATTAACAATTCTGGATCAGTTTATTAAAAATTCCGGATCAGTACCACTGCATTTATACAAACAACTGCAGAGACATAACCATTCCTGATTTCAGTGGTACTTTTCTTTCAAGTGTAGACCACTTCTCTCAAACTGCTGTCATAGACAATTCACTGATTCATTGGTGCCTGAGGGATGAGCCCCATAAAGCATCAAATGCATTGGGAAGAACACTCACACACCTCTAAAATGTCATACTGTCTCAAGATGTTTCTTGTGCATGTGCACAAACAAAAAGGTAGTAAACATTCAACATCCAATTACTGACCTACAAGTTTAGCATCTTTAATAAGTAAAATTATATAGATGAAATCTTGGTGGACCTCAATAAACAAGGATGTGTAGCTAAGACCCAACATGGCTTTACAAATAACAGGAGCTGTAATACAAATTTAATAGGATTTTGCAACCTAGTCACCAAATATCAAGACCAAAACAAACCAGGGGATATAATTTTCTTTGATTTCCAAAAGGTGTTTGACACCCCCCCCCCCCCACATGGGAATATAACTGCTAAACTATGGGAGTTAGAAATCAGTGCTAAATTAATGCATTGGATAGCCTCATGGCTCTCTGGCAGAACTCAGAGAGTTAGAATAAATGGATCCTTATCAGGTGAAGGGGATTTTACTAGTGGGGTTCCAGAGGGATCAGTCCTGGGACCACTATTATTTAACCTGTTTATCCAGGATCTCCAAATAAAGGGAAGAAATACGTTAGTTAAATTTGCTAAGGATTTAAAGTTAGGAGGCACAGTCATCACCGCAGAGGAACAAGAAAGCATGAAAAAAAGATCTCAGCTTCATTGTACAGTGGGCAGATAAAAACAGAATGAACTTCAGTCTAGAGAAGTGTGTAGTCATGCACTGAGGTAAAAACAATCCACACAAAAAAAATATCAGATTCATAACAGGGAGTTAAAAAAAGCAGAAGCAATTATGGACCTTGGTATTAGAATCTCTAGTAATATGAAAACTAGCACACAGTGTAAGCAAGTAGCAAAAAAAAGTAAACCACTTAAACTGTATTATTAGATCATTTGCAAAAAAAAAAAAAAAAACACAGTCTGTGATGCTACCGTTGTATAAGGCTTACTTTAGACCACATTTCCATTATTGCTCCCAAGTTTGGAGTCCTGGACTTAAAAGAGATATTGAAGTCCTGGAGAATGCCCAGCATAGGTATACCAGGCAAAGAAATAAATTAAGGAACATCCAATATAAAACTAGGTTACACAAACTAAAGTTATAGCCACTAGAGAAAAGGAGACAAAGAGGAGACCTAGTGACACTTTATAAACTATTGCAGGATGTAGAGCTGGTGGATAATCTCGGAATTACTTATAAAGAAAGTTGTTATAATTTAAGGACACATAATAAGCAACTTCATGAAACTGTATCAGGGACAAATATGAAGAATACTGCCTTCCTGCCTAGAACAATCAGGCTCTGGAACCAACTGCCCAATAATATAGTTAAAAAACATTTGGTATTTTTAAATCCAAATTAGACTCTTATTTCAATGAGAGTAACCTATATAGTGGCATCCACTGAGTAGTGGGGATAGCAAAAATGGGCACTCTGCCTTCTGCTATCCAAAGTCCATAGTACAAATTATAGTAAATAAATGTGGTGGAGAGAAAAGGAGAAAGCAAATCGACTAGCTCCATAAAAAAGGAAGGATTGGACGAGTTAGGTCCATAGACACTGCCGAGAGGCTGAATGTTGGACTGATGGAGGAAGACCACAGAGCACATAACATTTTCACGTTCCTACAAGACATGTTATGACCTTGGATTTGTGTTTACACCAATTTAAAAGTTGGCTTTTTTGTTACCAACAATGGCACAAACATGGTGAAAGCCATCAATGATGGCCATTTTGTGAGTATTCATTGCTTTACGCACACACTAAATTTAGTGTTGACTCACGTACTGCATAGCAATACTAGGGCCAACAACATATTATCCACAGCCCATTCCATCTGCAGCCATTTCCATCACTCTGTAAAAGCCACTAACAAATTATGAGAAGTTCAGGCATGCCTTGGTCTGCTCCAACATCATGTAATACAAGATGTTAGCAGTCGGTGGAATTCTTCATACCTGATGCTTTCGTGACTCTTGGAGCAAAAGTGGGCACTACACAAAATGTCTATGGAGACAGACATAGAAGGAGCCCTAGAACATCATGATTGGTTAGTTCTTGAGGGCATGGTGAAGGCTCTCATTCCGTCTGAGAGGAGTACACGTGATCTAAGTGCTTCCCCATCCTTACTTAGTCTTGTTATCTCAGCTGTGCATATTTCCAAAAGATTGTTACAATGGTTTTTGGTTGACAATACACTCAGTCCACAAGAGGTCACTGACCTTGTTATTCATCTCAATGCAGAACCTGATGCAAGGTTCACCACAGTCATGGATACCTGCCATCATGTGTTTGCTACCATGTTGGACCCTAGGTTCAAATGTGAGATCCTTCATATAGTCATGGATAGCTACAGGGTGACTCATTTTAGGCAACAGCTTAGTGAATAAATAGTGCCATGCAGGCAGTCAAATACTCTTAAGGGGTGGAACATGCTCCAGTTCAGTTTCCTGAGGGAGAGAGACAGGCATGTAATGGTTTGGAGTCAGTTGATACTGGTGAGAGATGGGTAAAGGTGGCATAGTGGCAGTGTAGAGGAGAGTGACTGGGCATTACTCAACACATCATTGTGTCAACAGCAACTGAAATGCTTACAGTCTCAGCCTCTCTCTCTCTCTCTCTCTCTCACTGCAGAAAATGTACTTAATGGCTACTTTGCAGAATCAATTGAGCCATTTGATGTTGATCTACTGGGCTATTGGGTTCAGAAAATTAACTCCTCTTCTTACCTAGCACAACTTGCTTTAAAATACCTAAGCTGCCCTCCTACAAGTGTGCCATCCAAGAGGATGTTTACCACTGCTGGTGATGTTGTTGAGCCACACTGTTCCAAGCTGGACCCTCAACATTTTGAACAGCTAGTGTTCCTTAAGCTAAACTTACCAGTAATTGGCTACAAATATGATCTGCCCACATAAAACTGGTGCTGCAGTACAGCTCTCGATCTGCCTTATGTTATGAAAGTGTAATGTTACCTTTTTTTGGCTCACCCTTTCTTTTTTATATCATGTTAAATATTTAATTAAAAGGATAACTGAGTCTCCACTCCCTGGTATATAACTGTAGGACCACAATGAGGCCCCTGTTAAACTAGAAACATTTAAATAATGGACCATGTTTTAGTTACCTTACTGTTGTGTACTTTAGGTTACTAATTATCTGTTGGAAAAGGACTGCTTGGCCCACACAGTCAGCCCAGATTGTCCATCCCTGCCTTATCAGTCTCATCTGCAGACCGTAAAGTAACCCTGCTGCCTCCCTGCCTGTTTTCAAATGCACCCCAGCCCTATGCCTATCTCATGCATGCTTGAAGCCCTACACTGTTTTCAGTGCCAGCACTTATGCCTGCAGTCTCTGTCAGTTATCTACCATGCCTTCCATGAATATTTCTTCACATCTGTCTTGAACTCCATCTTCAGCTTCATCACATGCCCCCATTTCCCCTGGTACTTGTGCTTTTTCTCATTTGAAAGAGACTCCCCTTATGAGCCCTGTCTTGACCCCATGAGATACTAATATAGGTCTTTATCATGGCACATCTCGCTCTCCTTTATTCCAGGGTGGACATACAATGCACTTATGCCAGTGTCATTTTAGTTGCCACAGACAAGACACAAGACGTCATCTCATCTGCCGCCTTTGCTCAATCTATTATGACCATGTGTCATCTGATCACTGACAAGTGCAGTAGTTTGTTGCCTTTTTGGGTGCATGAAAGGCTTTTGGGGAGTGTTCATGGCAGAATTGCCTAGTGTACTTCAAAAGGGAAGGAAGTGGTGGAGTTTAAAAGTGTTACAATGTCTTTTTTAAAAAAAAACACTTATTTTGGGGGGTCAAATAACAAATAATGAATATCTGGCACCCTAAATATGAATATTCATCTGAATATTCAAATTAAGGTATTCACACACCCCTACTTTCTTTACAAGGGAGTACACACAAACTCAGGAAGTTTGTCAATAGGGACTATTGGCACAATCCATAAAGGGGTTTAGACCACTTATGACAATGTGGCATGTTAGTAAAAGCCATGGAGTGCCCACTCCATACATATAGTTCTGAGGATGGGTTGCGCCAGCCCTCTGCACCTGACCCCACTCTGCCTGCACATTTGCTAGAGGCATACTTATTCTAAATATTAATTCCTGAATGCCTCTATATAATTAGGTACTCAGTGCTCAGGACCAAGTAATGAATCATTTCCACCACTCACGATATCTGGCCTTGGAAAATTAAAGCTCTTTATTAATAGATGCATATCCCCTCTACAAGTGGCCAAAGCTTGTCCGGTGGCAGCCTCTCTCTTGACCCCAGCAACGTCTCACCCTCCACGTCCCTCTCTGGCTCTCCCATAGACCTGTTTGTTAAGCAAATGCTGTCTCACTGTCAGTTTGACAGGAGCAGACACATCTTTACAAAGACCCCCCCCTCCCTAAAATGATGCATCCAACTACCAAAAATAGAGGAATTTAATATTGCCCTCCCTCTTGACCCAGTCCTCAATTTAGGTGGCCAGCAATCCAATATTCCTGGCTATTTCAGTAGTCCCCCCCCCACCACACTGTGCTCACTCCCATTACTGTATCAGTGAGAGAGACAATCTTGAGAATGTTATGCAACCAGAAGAATGGACATAGGGATCTGCTTCATTAATAAACTTAACTAGTTATTGATCAGTTTACCTACTGTCATCAGTGACATAGACTGCTCTGCTCCTTTTACCACGCAGGTACGTGGCCCACTTGAGACAGTCACTGATACAGTAATGGGAGCAGACACACTACCTGAGTAGGGAAGACTGAACTAATGTAGCTGCAAATAATGGACACATGTTCAATTTATGTGACCAATAGTTCAATATTCCTGGCAACTGTATTTCAGTTGTCCCCTATTGGCATCCAAATTGAGGAACAGTGTTTGGGAGGGACCCAGCATTAAACTACTCAAGTTTAGGGACAAGGGTACTGTATATTGGACTGGGGGTGGTCTTTGAAAAAAATCTGTTGGCTCTTGGCACAGTGTAAAACGGCATTTAAAAAAAAAACAAGTGTTAGAGAATGTAGAGAGGAGAAAAGAGGGTGGCAAATTGCTGGAATGCAGAGGGGAAATTGCCAAAGGAAATGCCCTGACCATGTGAGATATACAGTACACATTTTCAGATTTCTTTTTCATTCTTAAGGCACTGAGTATGAATAAGAAGTACAGAGGGCCTGGAGATGAAGAGAAACGAATACTTTCCAAGTATTTGAAAAAAGGTACTTGCACATTCCTAGCATCTACATGGGTCCCTGGAATGGGCAGGCGCTGTGGGGGCCTGCATTCTGTGTGACCCTTATCCTTTTCTATAGTATGCACAGTGTTGGCCACACAGGGCATGCAGATACTATGTGAGTGGAGACCCCGCAGTTAAGTTTAGGTGCCCTCTGAGCAAGACTATCCCTGACCTTACTTGGGGCCAGATTTACATAGATACATAGATACATAGACAGTGTTGGCAGATAAGGGCTTATGGCCCACCCAGTCTGCCCATTTGAGCTTGTAAGTTCAGTTTATGTTTTCCTAGAAGTCTGTTGCCCCTTACCCCTGACCTCCAGAATTCCTTTATGTTTATCCCATGCATTCTTAAATCCCGTGATTGTTTCAGCCCCCACCACTTCCTCTGGCAGGGTGTTCCACTTGTCCACCACCCCACTACATGGTGCTGCCAGCCTTCTGACACAGTATGGTGGAGGGGGGGAGCATTACTGTATTTTTTTTTTATTTATTTCTAAAACATTTTTTTCTTGTACAGTGATAACAGCAATCCATGAAGAACTGCCATGTCATACAATTTCCTCCTCTTTGCAGAGCAGGTGAATTAGTGTCTGGCGTAGCCCCACCCCTGAACACCCCTGTCCCCTCCACAAACCTCCACTTACACAAGTCAGAATGACTGAGGGCTGTGAATTCCAAAGCATCACAACTGGAAACTTGTGCTTTCTGTGTATCCAGTGTGACAGAAGTAGGTTTTGATGCTGACATTCAGCTGGGGATCAAATGATAGATAGACTTCAAAATGACACTCAAATTTGTCAGACACATTGGTGGAAAAGGGCATTCTATCAGCAGGGAGTTGTTATATGTGGGTAGAAATGGTGGGTATAGCAGAATTATTAAAAAAAAAGTTATTCCACTTTCTGTTTTAATAAAACTAGTGATGCTACCCTCAAGAATCACTGCTTTCCAATGTCCTGCGTTCCTGCGTTTCTAATGTTCTTGCTTCCTGCAGGTGAAATATGCAGCCAGAACTCAGCTATGGTTTTGCCACTTTTTTTAACTTTTGCTCTAGGAAGGGAAATTAGAAAAAAAAGCTGTCAAGTGCTGAAAATAAGTGTGCCATAGCACTAGAAAGGTTAAATAATTTATTTGACCATGGGATGAGTTTGGCATATACTGTAGCACTTTTCTAGACAATTTAAATTGAATACAGGCTTTTGAAAGGCCTTAAGCATGTCATGTTTCCATTCTTCAGTATCAGGAAATATGGCCTAGAAAAGGCATTACATAAGGTATATTCAATTTTTGTTTTACTGTTGATGTGTCTAAGTACTGAAATACCCTTTTCATCTCATTTTATATGACTGCATTACAGTTAGACCTTGATTTGATTCATGTCATCTATTTCTCATCACTTTAGTACCAAAGGAAATGTTAACAGAGTAGCAGTATTGCATTTGCAGGTGAAAATACAGAGATCATTTGGGAGCTTCTAATTCTTTTTTTATTTGAACTACCTGATACATTTAAAATGCACGCAGATGGCCAGCATGGGGAGGGACAGCAGTAACAGCATGTTGAGCTGCTAACTATAGATTGAGGGGTTGACAACGGATCAATGGATCCTGGTTAAATGGCCTATCCTCTGTTGTGGAATCCTCAATTTTCAGTGGGACAGAGGTGTTGACAGCATCAGATGCTAATACAAAAGTCAAAAAAAGGAGAAAAAGAAAAAATAAAGAAAACAAGAAGCCTTTAAAAAAAAGCTTATTGTAAGTACAACTTGAAGAAGAAATTTGAAGCCCCATAGTTCCTGTGCCAAAAGAAGTGAAAATAGCCTGCCACACAGGATGTAAGGTGAATGCAAAAGTTAGAAATGTATCCCACACAAACACAAGCAAGAAAGAGAATCTGTAGCATGCAAGACACCACGCCAAAAACTTTGAAGTACTTAGTGAAATATTTTATTTAAAAACACACGAAGTATGTAATTTAAATAGACATATAGACAACACATTTCAAGCAGTCATATAGCAAGCACATTTAATTAGAAAAAGCAAAAAGGCCGGCTCTGTGGCACCAAGCGATGAGGGATTGCTCGGCATGCTGGTGACTCGGGTTCATGCCAGAGCCCGGGATGGCAGGAGTGGAGGCCAGCAGGGAGGACTAGGCACATTCATTAGATGCTGACCTTTAGGGGATAGTGGGCACAAGTCTGCATCACTCTGGAGCTGCTCCTGGTGGCCTGTAGTGGCAGTGCACAATGCAGCATGGGTGACCATGTTCCACAGTGTGTTCAGTCAGGCCACCGTGTGCATGCATCCACTTTGTTGGCAGGGGGATGAAAACCTACAAAAATGACCACTCAGACAACTGGATGATGGTTGCCAGATTCCCTCTGCCTTGAAGCCCAGCCGATGCCTCGCTGGCTGCTCCTGTAGCTCCCATGCCCGGATCAAGGTTGATCCCCAGTATCTCCCCTCTCCTATAGGGGCCCCAATGAAGGGATACATCGGGCACACTCGGTGCATGGGAATCGGGGGAGTAACAGCCAGGATGGCAAGAGGGGATGACTTGGCTGGTCAGAGGACCTAGGCAGCCCAAAGGAGTAGACAGCCGGGTGGTAGGGTGATAAAAAGATAAGGCAAAAAAAAAAAGCAAAAAGTAGCCAGGCCACTGGTGTGAAGGGCTAAAGGTGTTGTGCACCCTTCCTCATGCCACACCGGAGGCCCATGTTAGGAAACAACAATGGGTTGCTTGGGGTTTTTGGGGTGGGAAGAGGATTAAGCCTCCCACAAACTGTTCTCCTCTCCTGGGGAGGGGTGGCCAGTCATCTTGCCCTATGACTGCCACTGGGTGGAGGCTGTTGGTAGTGCAGGTAGCGAGCAGCTAGATGGATGGGGCCATGGTTCTGCAGGATGTGCACATCTGCATGTGCATGTAATGATGTGCCACCACAGTGGGGTGAAATGGAAAAGTATGAGGATGGGTTTAATGAAGCCCTGCCCATTCCCTCATGGCCCACGCTGCCCCTGAATTATGGGAAGGACTAGAAGTGTTGACCTGGGGGACATCCTTTCCCCTCCTGGCCATGCCATGGGGGGAATCCATGGAGTACTTGTCCCTCTGGGTTGAGGGAGGTGAGCAATTGTAGTGAGGAGTTGGGACAGAGCTGAGAAGTCTGTCACCCAGAAGGAAAAAAGCTTTATAGCCAAAATAAAAACAAACAAACAAACAAAAAAAAACAAATAAAAAAAACAAAGAAAAAGTGTGAAAAAAACCCACACTACTTAAGTACAGAAGAATCAACAAGAGGACTTCTGCTGGCCAGACCACTATCCCTACAAGTGACAAATTGCCCTTTGGCTGTACAATTTTACAGGGTAGTTTGGTCTATTTCACTTCTCTTGCTGCCACCGCCTGATTAACCAGGGCAATTCCTCTGTCCTGCTCAGGGACTTGGAAAGTGAAACACAATAATATTTGGTAGAGTTCACCTAGTATGGTGAAGTTTAAGCAGACATTATTCATTTTGCCCAGCAGAAATGTTAAAATTACCTTTGAAATAATGAAGCTCAGCCACTTGCTCTATAAAAATTGATTATTTACTACTCAATACTACAGAGAATATTAACAGGATATGTACAGCAAACAGAAAGATTTACCCATTTACAGGAAAGGAACATTAAAACAGTCAAACAGATAGATTTCTGACAGAATAAGCTAACAAACTAGTCTTATACTAAGATCTATACTTACCTGACAGCTAACTCAGAATAGATTTTCACTAAGACAGTGCTCTCCTCACCTAGATAAGTTAGCTATAGAGTAGGACCCTCTGTCCGCTCCACAAGATGCAGAAAGTTAGAGAGAGCAAGTTGGGGTTCAACTTCCCAATTTGTGTGGTCAGGGCAGTGGGAAAAGATCTCTATCTGTAGTGACAGTCCTCTCCTGTATTCCCCACCCATGTGAGTGTTTGGTGTGTGTGTGTGTGTGTGTGTGTGTGTGTTTATATGATCACATCTGCCAGGCCAAATTGCCTTTTCTCACCTTGTGACATCCTCACCAATAGCTTTAAGACCCTACTTACATCCTGGCTGCCTGGATGTCTTTGTGGAAAAAATAGCACTCTCCCATCAGGCACATGTTTTTCCCTTTAGGTTTCCAAGGATCTGCTGCTGGGATATGTGACCTGGAATCCATGTTGTATGCCCTATGTCATTCCAATTAGCAAGAACGTACCGTATATGAGAATAAGTGGAGAGAAAAATAATTTAAATTAACCTGGTCATGTTCATGTCACATGTCTGCTCCCCAGAAAATGAAGGCATGTCTCTTTTGGGTGACTCCCAAGAGACTCTGGCATTATGTAGGGACTGGGAAGTGCCTAAAGTATCATACCCTGCATTTACCCTGCCTAGACAACCTATCCACACTGGCATTTTGTGAACAACTGTGGTACTGGATGGTCATGTTAAATGACTGAACACCAAACCCCAGCTCAATAATTTTGCATTTTGTCCACCAGTCCTATGGAGCCATATCAGGGGATTATGATCTGTGACCACAGTGAACTCCCACCCATACAAATACAGGTGCAGCCTCTGAAGTGCCCACACCATCCTGAGACAGCCCCTCTCAATTGTAGCATATGCGTCCTCCCTGGGCAGAAACGTCTGGCTCAGATACACTACAGGGTGCTCCATCTCCTTTGATGTAACCTGAGTCAGGACAGCACCCATCCCATGGTCTGAGGTGTCCACATGCACAATGAACTTAAGATCATAATTGTTGCTTGCGAGCATGGGCGGCCCACTTACTGCCTCCTTCTACTTCTGGAAAGTGGATTCACAGTCCTCCATCTAGAGAACTTTCTCTGGCAGTTTCCTTTTTTGTCATGTCTATCAGGGGCTTGGCCACATACTATAAGGAGGAACAGACCTCCTGTAGTACCTGGCTGTCCCCAGAAATATCCTTAGCTGTCTCTTCATGGTTGGGTATGGCATCAATCTTCATAGGCTCTGGACAGATGCATCACATCCACTACTCACCTGATGTCCAAGATAGAATACCTCTGCCATGCCTATTTGTCTTTTTTCTTCATTAACTGTCAGACCTGCAGCCTTTAGTCAGCAGAACACCTCCCTCACATACCTGACAGAATCCTCCCATGTCTAGCTGTAAATGGCTATATCCTCCATGTATGCCAGTACACAGTCATCTACCTGAGGCAGAACTGATCCAAAAGTCACTGAAAGGTTGCAGGTACATTCTTCTTCTCAAATGGCATTACTTGAAATTTGAAGAAGCCAAATGGGGTGAAGAAAGCCAACCTCTCATTGGCTGCAGGGTAGAGGTACCTGCCAGTAGCCCTTTGTCAAGTCTATCATCATCAGGTACTGGGCTTCCCCCAGCCATTCTAAGGTCACATCTTTTCTGGGTATGGGGTAGGCATCTGACTCTGTGCAGCTGTTGAGCCACTAGTAGTCAATGCAGAACCTTGTGGTGCCAGCCTTCTTGGGACTCAGGACCACAGGCAATGCCCAGGGGCTACTGGACTCCTGGATTACTCCAAGAGCCAGTATTTCTCTTAGCTTCTCCTGCATGGTCTGCTAAACCTCCTCTGGTACCCTGTAGGGAGACTGCCTTAGTAGCACTTGGGTCCCAGTGTCCATGTGGTACTCAGCCATCATGCTGTATCACAGTTTCCCCAGGAACATTTCTCTGGATGCTCACACCCCCCCCCCCCATCTCCTCTGCCTGGACTGGTGTCAGCTGCTCTGAGAAGGTAAGGTTATTCACTGAGGCCCCCTCCCGCATCTCCCCCTGAGGAGGACCAACAGTAAATCAACCTCATTTTCCTCTTCTGCATGCTGCACACAGTCAGGATCATTTCCTCCCTATCATAGTAGGGTTTCATCATGTTAACATACTATACCCTCTGCCTGCACCTTCTGTCAGGCAGTTTTATCACATAGTTGACCTCATTCACCTTCCTGCCTATGGAGAATGGGCCCTCCCATGCTGCCTACAGTTTATTTTGTTGGACTGGGACGAGTGCCATCACTTGCTGTCCAGCTTCATACTCCTATGCTCTGGTCCCACGGTTGTACCAGGCTTTCTGCTGCTGTTGTGCAGTGGCTAAGTACTCCTGGGTGAATCCCATGAGCTATTTAAGCCAGGTACTGAAGTTAAGGACATGATCCACAACAGATTTCCCTTGGGAGGCAAGGTCACCCTCCCATTCATCCCTAACTAAATCTAGTAGTCCACTCAATCTGTGACCAAACAGGAGCTCGAAGGGTGAGAATCCTGTGGACTCCTGGTGGACTTTTCTGTAAGTAAAGAGGGGATGGGGAAAATACTTGTCCCACTCCCTCTTGTGCTGGTCAGCAAATGCTCTGAGCATAGCTTTCAGTGATCTATTAAACTGCTCAACCAGGGTATTCATCTCTGGGTGATAAGGTGAGACACAGAGCTGTTTCACTCTGCACTTCTCCCACAGACTAGTCATTAGTGATTACATAAAATTCATCCCCTGGTCTGAAAAAATCTCCTGGGGAAATCCCACTCAGCTGGCGATTCCCAGGTGCTCATCAGCTTCTTTCTCCTTAGCCACAGCTGCAGGGTACCTGGTTGTGTAGTCCACAACAGCCATTATGTACCTTTTGTCCAAGTGACTTGGGGTACTCAGGGGCCTCACTACATCTATAGCTACCCTCTTAAAGGATTCATCAATAATAGGAAGGGGTATCAAAGCTGCCTTAGCCTTGTCCCTCACCTTTCCTGCCCTCTGGCGCTGTGGACAAGTCTGACAATAATTTGCCACATCTATGTATATACGAGGCCAAAATAAATTGTTGGTGAGGTGCCTGTTTGTGCAGCTAATACCCAGGTAGCTTGAAAAAGGGATGTCATGGACCAGGGCCAAAAGCTGCTGTGTTAAACCTGAGGGACTACCAGCTACAGGAGTACCTCTCCTTCTAGCCCCCTCTGTGGTATACTTTACACTCCCTGTGTAACAGCCCATTCTCCCAGTAAACTAGCTTTTTACTCCCCTGAGGGTCCTCAGCACTCCCTGCTTCTGTGGGGAAGGATCAGCTAGCTGAGCTGTGCCAAGCTCCTACCATCTGGCCCTCTCCATCTCCTAACCAAAGGAAATCTGCCTATGGCTCAGATCTCTTCAGTTTGCAGATGGGGCTTGGGGCTGCTATTTCTAGCTAGCTCCTTAACTACACTAGCTGCTTCCTCAGCTGCTCATCTTCAGGAGTTCACTAGTTTGCCTGACTGTGGGTAGTGTCACCCACCAGAGTTTCCCTATGGTCAAAATCATTCCCCATGATCACATTCACAGGGAGATCAGGTACTAACTCTCACATCCTGTACCCCATGGCCGCATTCCCAGCTCAGAAAAACCTGAGCTATTGGTTCTTGAACCACTGGACCTGTGACTCCCTGAATGCTGGAAAATTGACCTGGCAGAATCTGCTCCTCTTGGATTAGATCCTGCTTCACCATGGAGAGGGAGGCGCCAGTGTCCCTCAATCCCTGTGTTACTGTCCCATTATCCACAGTTCTAGCTTTAGCCCCATCCACCCACCAGTCTGGATAGGTACACATTTAAAGAAGCCATTTTACATAGCTTTCTCCTGGGCTCTTTCTTAATTCCTTGAATTTTCACCTACGTGCCTCAGGAGTTATTTATTTATTTTATTTTATTTATCTTAAAGTTTAACCAGGAAAGACATAGTGAGCTGAGAACAGCTCATTTCCAGATGTGTCCTCAGGTAAGGGGGAGGAGGAAATAGCTAAATAATAAACAGATGAAAATAAGAAGTCAATTACAGTAGTATAGTAATACATGAAGAATAAATATAAATAAATTAGAGGCAAATTGATAAATGAATGCAAGTAGAAAGCAAAACACAAGTAACTCAAAACATTTCAATAACACCCTTTTAACTTTATCATAGTCAATACAGTCCTCAGCATCTATTCTATTGAATGCATGCAAAGCATGGTCAATAAGCAAAGGTGTAAGGTGGGTCATCCCCCTAGCCCTGTCCAATTTAAACTGCCTACATACCCTCTCAAATGATCTAAAAACAAATCAAGATCATCCCCCTCCTGATATTGAGGAAACATTTTAGAATTAATTGTGGCTTCATGGGTTGGACCCACTATGCTATTGCTTACAGTTTACTGGGGTGCTTTCTGGCACATCTTCACTGTCTCCTTCTTGTGCTCCCATGGCTGCTCTATTTCCACTCGTTTTTTTCTCTCTGTCCCTCTCTCTGGCTTCTTGTATGATATGTTCATGCTGACATTGCTGCTTCTCTCCTGTTGCATCTAGATCTCATGCTGGCATGCCTTCTCCTTTTCGTCAGCCTCCATCCTTACTCTCTTCATCTCAACCACAAGCCTTGCCCTCTGCAATCCTGCCTCTTTCAGCACAAGCTCCAATTTCAGGAGCACAAGCTGATTTTGAAACTCTGCAGCACCATTTCTTGGTTCAGATTTGGGCTGCACTGCTTAACCAGTTTCTGGCTTGAAGTCCAACTCTGGTTCAGCCTCTGTGACCACACTCTTGCTTCTTTGCTCACCTTCCATAGTGACCAGCTGCATCCCTTGCATTCAGTCCTGCTCTACCAGGGCTTCCATGAGTCCAATTTTGTCAGGCCCTCAGACAATACCCCTGTCTTTGCACAGCTCATGTGAGGTACTGTACATTAAGTGTGCCATATGTTGAGGAACTCATACTTGCTTACTACACTGTACTAAGTTGTGTTTCTAGAAATCAAAAGAACAGTAGTAAAAGATGTAATCTTTTTGTATATCCAGTTTTGTGACCGTTAAGGTAACTTTTCTACTGGCAATCTATGTGTATCTGTGTGCCAGGTAAGACTTTTGCCTCTCTGTCTCAGAGTAACTAGTTCTACCAGGTAAGCACACTGCACACAAATTCTGGCTTTAAAGTTTTGCACTGATCCTCACAGCTCACCAACAGTTTGTGACAAACTACTCTTTGGGCTGTAATAGCTTACAGGGTAGTTTGGTCTATTTCACTTCTCTTGCTGCCACCACCTGGTTTTGTAGGAAAACACCTCTGTTCTGCTCAGGGACTTGGAAGGTCAAGCCACAATATTTGGTAAGTATCCTTTGAATTGAAAACTTGAAACAGAGATTATTCACTTTGCCCAACAGAAAACTTAAAATTACTTTTACAGTAATGAATTTCAGCCACTGGCTCTATAAAAATAGTCTTTACTATTCAGTATTTCATATATCACATAGAAGATAATGGATGGGCAACACTGAACAGCAACACTGTGTTCACTTCAAGAGGTTGTCATGACAGTGAAGTATTTCTTGAGAGCGAAGCTCGAGAGATTTGTTGTTGTCATGAGAACCTCAAGAAGTGAACTCGGCATTGTTGTTTACTGTTGCCCATCTAGTATCTTTTATAGTGTATGGGCAATGGTGAAACAATAATGGAGCACTTGTTGATGGATTTGTGTCATCTACAGTTTCCCATCAAGTCACAGCTTGTCATAGTCTCTCCCTTGGCACTGTGCATGGCTATTTCAAATTCCACCCTCATCAAGCCCTACATCAGCCCTAATCAGATAGACTGCTTCATTTTAAAAATGTGAATAATAGCAGGCCTCTGGAAGCCCAATCTGTTCAGTGAGACACTAGTTTATTTTTTCTGTTACCATCCTGTTTTTTCTGTGTGCCACTCTCTCTCTCTCTCTCTCTCAGGACCAAGTCTCGCTGCTGTGGTAATTTCTTGTGGAGCAGAAGTTCCAGAATGCACATGCATGGACAGTACGATGGTGTTGTACCATCATTGTGACTTACACAAGAGGGTATGACAACCCCTTGACATCATAATGATGGTACAACAACGACAGGAATTCATTGAATTTCATCATTAATAACCATCTCCCACACACTATAAACAGGATATGTACAGAAAACAAAATTATTTATATATTTACAGGAAAGGAAAATTAAAACAGTTAAACTGACAGATTACCGATTGAATAAAATCAGATTACTGACAGAATAAGCTCACGATCTAGTCTCACACTAAGATCTATATTCATATGCCAGCTAACTCGAAAGAGACTTTCACTAAGGAAGTTCTTTCTTTACCCTGATATGCTAGTTATGGACTAGGACCCTCCATCCTCTTCACAAGCTAGCTATGGACTAGGGCCCTATATCCTCTTTACCAGATGCAGGAAGTCAAATAGAGTGAGTTGGGGTTCAGCTCTCAAATCTATATGCGCAGAGCAGTGGTATGAGATCTCCACCTTTGGTGACAGACCTTTCCAGTATTTCCCACTCATGTGTGTGTGTGTGTGTGTGTGTGTGTGTGCATGTGTGTAATCACATCTACCAGGCCATATTGCCTTTTTCTCATTTCATGACATCCTCACTCACAGCTTTAAAACCCTGTTTGCATCCTGGCTACTTGGATGTCTTTGTGAGAAAAAATGGTGCCCTCCGATCTGGCACTTATTTTTACCTTAAGGTTTCCAAGGATCTGCTGCTGGGACGTGTGACTTGGAATCCATTTTGTATGCCCTACATCATTCCAATCAGAAAGAACTTATATGAGAATAAGTAGAAACAAAAAGTAATTACACTAACAAAAAGAGATTAAATTAATCTGGTCACATTCCCATCACACTTCATTTCATCTCCTCACTGAGGCCTCAACTGGGGGTCCAGCATCACCCTGCTAGCCTACTGCCTAATGTCTACAGGGTCTGTATGCATCAGGATTTGCATGCAGTAAGATTGCTTGGCCAGTATGGGGCATGTAGAGTGCTTTCTCAAGAGGGAGAGAGAAGATACTGTAGAAAGTGCTAACAAGGGACATCATCGGGGAAACATCTTAACTGCTTTGATAGTGTAGTCTTGGTTCCCATACTCCAAACCTCCTGCTTGCTGGACAGAGAGCGTCCCTCCCCCCAGCTAAGTCACCTCATTGCTCTGGCCTTATTGGGGCAAGGTAAGCCCTGAGGATGTACTGCCTGTTGAATGCTTGGGAGGATTGGGTGATAGACTCTGTGAAAATATGACAGCTATGATAGTGAAAATAGATAATAAATATAGTGCATAAAATAGAAAAGAAAATCTGTGGTTCTTCTCAGTAGAAAACCACCTGCATCTTTCAAAGCACCATGGTACTATACTTTGCTTATAATGATAAGAAAGCACATTATTTCAAAATGTTACAAACCTGCCAGCTTGTTGGCACTGGAGGTTGAGGTGCTAGATGCTACACCTCATGCCACGCTGGCGACCTGGGCTCGGGAATGAGTACTGACTACCAGGGGTTGGCAGGGGTGAGAGAGGATTGAGTATCCAGAGGACTGTTATCTTCTCTCAGGGGAGGGAGGATATAGCAACCCACTCACTGATCACCCTCTAGTGGTGGCTGGAGGGGGATACGGGTTGGGAGGCACATAGCTGGCACATCTGACGTGGGAGGGTTGGTGGGGTTGGGGAGAAAAACATAAAAACAGAGCTAGCAGGCTCTGTGATGGCCCCAGCTGTGCCTGTGCCATTCCTCCAGAATCTGGACACTGGCTTTCCTGGGGAGGGGAGAAAGTCGACACTCCTCACCCCTGGCCCTGTCATGGGGGGCACCCCATGGGGGATTTCCCAGGGTGATTTGGTGTGGGGATGCTAGGGCCAGAGAGATGAGCTCCTCTGAGAGAGGAGACATAGCTGCCTGCCAGTCCCCCCCATAAAAAAAAAAACTAAAAAAAGAAATGTTATAAACCATGTTTAGAAATGTACATTTTGAATTTCCTGTTGCTATTTACATGCAAATCTAATAAAAAAAAATCTGAATAACATTTTGGTTCTCCTTTACAGAATACTAGATCTGTATCAAATGAGGATTTGTGCTGGCAATCATCCAGTGAAATAATAATACTGCTTTTCTAGTGCTTGTTGGAATTTTTTGATAAAGCTGACAAAATTCTAAACGTTTATCACAGATTTTGTATTTAAAACCCAGATTTGTATTCTGCTTGCTATGTAATGCTATTAGTAATAGATGAATAACTTTTCATAGTTGACATTGAAGAGTCATTGTAAACATTAGAATTGAGGGACAGTTTCTAAACAGACAACTGACCATCATAACATCAGATGGAACCACAGGGCAGGAGTCTAGGCCCATTGCCCATCAGGAAGCAAATGGCTACATTTCTGATGAAAACAACCCACTTACATCAACAACAATAAGACACAACAGCCTGTTTAGCCCTGGAAGAGCAGTTAACAGCATAAACTACACCCTGGGGTGTCTTATTATGAAATGGGTTAACTGAGAAAAAATTTAAGTTACAGAAAAATGACAACTTTTTATTAGATTTTTTTTTTAAAAGTAAGTAGTAAAATGTAATCCCTCCCCATCTGTCAATCATCTGTCTTTTCACAAGTTCAATGGGTGGAATACTTGTTTATTATTGAATACAGGAATTAAAATGTCTACAGAATTTCTATGGCCCAGTGTTTACCCCCTGACACACTATAGAAGGCATTACATTGAGACAGTCTCTCAGTTTTGTCTGTGGCAGGGTAAACAGCAGAGATTGCCCCGACTAACTGATAAGACTAAGAGGAGTGATTTTTCCTGTCCACTAGTGAAACAACAGGAATTAAAAGTGTGAATAGATCTTTGATTTTAAAGTTTATGTGTGTAAGGAGGGGATCATGAGATATTGAATGTTTTCATTTTTATTTCCTTTTTAATATTAAATTACGGTTTACTTTCCAGGGCCCATTGAGGGTTTTCCATGAGTAAAGGTTACAGCCAAGTTTGTGAGAGTAATTAGGGATGAGTGAAGTGGGTCATGATTCTACATTCTATATGTGATTTGCCAGCATTCCAAAAGCCACTGGTTCTTTTTTTTTTACTGGGTGTTATGATGAGATAAATGTATAGGTGCTTGCCTACTTTAGACAATCAGCAGCCATGATTTTACTTACTATTTTATAAAGATCATTCACAAGTAAAAGTCATGAAAATGTGTTCTGCAGAAAAAAAGCCTGAAATGTTAATATATACTACAGCAGAAAACTTCCATTTCGCTTCTGATGAAATTCCACAGAATACGTTTTTAAGTAAGATTTTATTGTTCGGCAAGAAAGCGATTACAATATCTAGACAAACACAACAATTCCTGCAATACACAATGTATATCTTCAGTCTCAGTTGAAAATATATCATGATACATGTAAAATCCTATAAATTATGTTCCAAAATTGCATCAAGATCAAATAAACAAGTTCCTTCTATAATCAAGCTAATAATCTGGCTGGTCCAACATTACTATATCCTAAAAATGGCCAAGGGGTAATCCTTGTGCCAAACGACACCATAGTGGACTGATCTATCCCAACAGAGTTTATCTCTTCCACATCCTTGTCCCATCAAAGCCAACACGTTGGCCAAATGGATGCACTGCAACAATGTGGCAACCATTAAAGGTATCATGCAGAAAAACTGTTACATACCCTGCAGACCACTTCCTATCCAGCCACTCCTATTGGCCATACTTGAGGTACTTAATAAGTACCATGTTTTAAGAGGGTCCCAACTAGTCACTTCAAATCCACACTGATCCTACCTAGGAGTAGAGATGGGCGAAGTGGCCCCATTTCGCTCCACGGAGTGCTTCATGGAGTGAAGGCAAATTCGTGGAGTGCTCCGCAACGTGAAGTGGAGTGCTTTGCGTTATAATGGGTAATGCAAAGTCCATTGAAAACAATGACTTCACATTACAACACCTTCCCAAACCGCTACTCCACCAATTCTTAAGGTGAAGTACATTGAAAACAATGTACTTTGCCTCACTTTGCTTGTTTTTAAGCTCCAAAGGCAAATTTTGCAGTGATGCAGCCACTACTCTTCAGCCTCTTTCTTAATGACCTTCCCAGTGTCTGCCACCAGAAATTACTGCTCTACACTGATGACGCAGTCATGTTCACCAACCACCAAAATGCAGAGTTCTTCAAGAAACAATTACAGCTTGAATTCATGCGCATTGAAGAATGGTTCAAGTCACACAAACTGGTCATAAACTACAGCAAAACAAAGGTTATGACCTTCTACAATGCCAGGAGCAAGTACAAAACCCATGATCTCACCATCCTAAACCAAACAGGGACCTTGCTTGAATACGTTCCTGATTTTAAATACCTAGGTGTCACATTGGACAGCTCACTCTCCTACCATTGGCACATAGATTATGTCGCCAAAGCCACCAACATCCATATAGGCCTGCTCTACAGGCACAAACACTGCATGACTCCTGACACTCTCCGGTTGTCTATCAACAGCTCTGTCACCTCCATCATCGATTACAGGCTAGCAATTTATGGCTCTGCCTCCACCTCTGCCCTCCGCAGAATTACAGTTGCACTCAACAAAGCATGCAGGCTGCTAACTGGGGCTGACCGACTTACACACACTTGTGACCTGTACACACGAGCAGGATGGCTTCCTCTAATCAGCCGAATACAGTATCAAACCTGCCTCTTAGCCAAAAAAGTCCTCCTCAGGGTCATGCCCCCAGGCATTGAAAAGCTCCTCATTGATCACCATAGCACCCAGCAAACTAGAAGTTCACAACAACTAACCTTCCTTGTCCCCAGATGCCGGACTACCATGGGCCAGAGGGCCTTTGCCCACAGAGCACCACAGTGGTACAATACTCTCAACAAAGAAACTCTTACTGCTGCTACTCTTGGCCTTTTTAAGAGACAACTTCGACTTCATCTCATTTCAACTAGACGTTGTGACTGCCTCACCTAATCAGGGGCCCACCGCTCACTGCCCTCCACTTCAGTCTTGACAGCTACCTCTCCCCACCTTGCCCTTCTACCTGCCTACCCCTTACTCCTCTCCCTTTCCTCCCCAGGCATTTCCTGACTTTTATCCCTCCCTCCCTCCCCTTTAGAGCTCTTACCCTCACCCTCTACCCTCCGACAATGGCCTTCCTGCCTGCATACCTCTTCCCTGTCACCTGCAGTGCTTACTTCTGAGATTGCCCTTGGCTGGTATGTCATGCTACCTAACATTTGGCACATTTTGAATTACTGGAATTTCCTAAGCTTCAGTCTCTTACTTCTTTTTATTGTGTAACTATGTATTATTATGTTGACCTTTGTATGTATGTATACCCAACATTCCTTCGACGTGGAACCTTTGTAAACGAGCAGTTCCTGCTCAAAGGTATTTGTAATCCTAGAGTTCAATAAAATAAATAAAATACAAAAATAAAAAATTCATGGGATTTCAGGTCACATGGGCTCTAGATTGTTCTGCACAACCTCAGTTCAGGGTCGTGTGTGTGTAGGAAGCTGTAGGAGACAGTCAGCTCTAAGAGCTCTCTGTGATTCAAACCTTCTAAAAGCTGTTAAAAAAGCCTTTATGAGTAATTTTGTTTGCTGAAACTTTGGTTCATCGATTGTAGGAAACCCTTCTATGCTCATATCATCGAGTGTTTATTGTTTGTGTGTGGATTTTGAATGTTAATGTACAACATTCAGTTTGTGTACTGAGAGACAGTGGAAGTGTGCTTTGGGGGAGGGGCGTATCTGTGGTGTAGGTAGATTAACTTGGAGAAAAAGACAGTTCTTTCTGTTTTGGTGATATTTTTCTTATAACTGTGTTAATGTACACACAGTAATATTTTCAATAGTTCTTGACATTTTTTTGCTGATTGTTATGGAGCATCAGTGCATAATTTTAGTTTGTTTAAAATATGTGGTTATATTACTGAAGTTTTCAATTTGCTATGCATTACTTAATGTGTGTGTGAGTATGTGTGTAATGTGTGTCATCAAATCAGACACCTTTCATTGTGCCAGATAGTAATTGCAATGTGAACCTGCTATCCACTGCAGCTGTGTGATTTTTGTACTTCTTTGTGGTATCTTTATTGGTACTAGTACTAGTGACTGTTACTGCAGCAGTGCAGTACACTGCCCCCCCATGACCCACCCCAACCGGCAAAGGTATTCTTTTCCAGATTTGAATTTCTGATGGTGAGCACGGTTAGGTGTTGTGCCTTTGTGTCTGCATCTCTTCTGTGTGCAGTGCAATCTTAATCTGTCTGTGCATTTACATCTCTTTAGGGCCCAATCTCCATCTGTAACTTTAGTCACAGTTGTTTCTTTGACTTCCCTTCAGAGTACTGGACAGGTGTGGTGCAAAATTCTGTGTGAACATTGTATTCATTAATATGCATTTTTAAGTCAAGACCATCATCACGAGTCACTCGTGAAACAAATCTGTTCTTCATCATCACGGTCACAAATGCAGTCACAAATCACGATTTACAATCACGTTACGAATCACAACATTCATTTTTTTACTAGTTACTTGGAAGTATTGTAAGCCTGTTTAGTAGTATCTCTCCAGGTTTCACCACCCCATCATTATACTCATTGATACATGTTTTTAATTTGGGGAGTTTTAAGCTACAGCTCATCGGGGAAATATACCCATAGGCATTCGCGTTCCCAATACAGTTTCATATTGGTTATCTCACACCATCGACACTGAATCACGTTCTTCATTATCACGGTCACAAAAGTAGTCACATATCACGATTCACGATCACGTCATGAATCACAACATTAGTTTTTTTTTCTAGTTACTTGGATGTATTGTAAGCCTGTTTTGTAGTATCTCTCTAGACTTCACCACCCCACCATTGTACTCATTAATATGTGTTTTTAAGTCGGGGAGTTTTGTGCTACAGCTCATGAGGAAAGTACAGCCATAGGCATGCACATTCCTTCCTGTACAGCATGTGAGTTACAACTTACAGTACTATAAGTAGTGGTGGGCAAAATGGCCCCAATTCACTCTACGAAGTGATTCATGGAGTAAGTGGAACCCACAGAGTACTCCACAATGTGAAGCGGAGTTCTTCGCTTCCGAATGAGGAACGCAAAGTCAATTGAAACCAATGACTTTGCACTATTCCACCTTCCCCAAACCACTTTTCCACCAATTTTAAGGCGAAGTACATTGAAATCAATGTAATTCGCCACACTTTACCTTGTAATTCAGCTCCAAATGAAATTTTGCACTGATTCATGGGATTTCAAGTCACATGAGCTCTAGATTGTTCTGCACAGCCTCAGTTCTGGCCTGAGTAGTGTGTGTGTAGTGGTAGCTGGAGACAGTTTGCTCTCAGAGCTCTGCGATTCAAAACCTCTAAAAGCTGTTTAAAATGCCTTTTTGAGTCATTTTTTTTGCTCAGAATTTACTACATCTTTGTAGGAGACTCTTCTGTGCTCATATCATTGAGTGATTATTGTTGTGTGGATTTTGAATGTTAATTTAGAATAGTCAGTCTGTGTACTGTAAAGTGTGCTTTGGGGGAGGGGCTTATTTGTGGTGTAGGTACATTAACTGGGAGAAAAAGGCAGTCCTTCTGTTTTGGTCATATTTTTTTGTATGACTGTGTTAATGTACACACAGTAATATTTTCAGTAATTCTTGACTTTTTTTGCTGATTGTTGGGTGCAGCAGTGTATAATTTGTCTGTTTAAAACATTTGGTTATATTACTAAAGATTTTCAGTTTGCTATGCATTACTAGTTGTAGTGTATGTGTGAGTGTGTGTGCAATGTGTGCTGTTAAATCAGACACATTTTATTGTGCCACAGAATAATTACAGCAGTGGAAACCTGCTATCCACTACACCTGCATGAATTTTTTATACTGCTTTGTTGTATCTTTACTGGTAGTGGATTGTTACTGCCGTGCACTAATCCCCCAACTGGCAAAATTATTCCTTTCCAGATATGGATTTGTGACTTGTGTGTACTAGTTAGGTGTTGTTGTGCCTTTTTGTATGCATCCCTTGAGTGCACAGCGCAGTCTTAATCTTTTTATGCATTTGCAATGCACCATTAATTCTGTGAAACTGCATTTCTTATTATACTCTCATTTCACTTCGTCAGCACTGGGAAATTTTCTGGACACAAGACAGTAGCATTTTGGGGATGTACATTCATTCTAGTGACTCTGTGTGTGACCACTGTGCGCATGACTGAGTGCACCATTAATTCTGGGAGACTTTGCATTTCTTGTTATGCTCTCATTTCACTTCATCAGCACTGTGGAGTTTTCTGGACACAAGACAGTAGCACTTTGGGGATGCACATTAATTCTGGTGACTGTGTGGGTGGGGTGCTGCCAGTATTGTTGTCACTCCACCTTACTTCGTGTTTAAAGTGGAATGACAATGCGAAGTAATAATAACAAGGTGAAGTGGGCCTTTCCTATGGGGCACTCCACGTAGCGAAGTGCCAACGAGAAGTGGCCACATCACATTCACTTCGCAGGTGGATTTTAAATTCGCTGCATCTCTACTTTGGAGCCAGTTGGGTCTGCTGGGATTGAGGTGGTGTCCATTTAGGCACCATGCAGTGCATACTGCTCCATGCCCATGGCTCGCCCTACGACCAGCTACGCCTGCTGGCCTCAATCGAGCATACAGCTGGTCTTTGTGACACCATCTGACCCATCCATTCACACATTATCATATTTGTACCTGCCTGGTAGCCCATTGGACACATCAGCTTTGAAGCACGTCCACTAAGGCACCATACGGCTCATGCCATTCCGTGCCCCACTGATTACCCCACTTCCAGTTACACCCATAAGCCATTTCTGCGGCATGTAATGGGGCTCCATGTCACTGGTGGAGCCACTCATAATGGGTAATCTTGTCACACCTGATGCCAGATGGCCACAGAAGATCCTAAAGCCTCAGAACAAACAGTCTAGATTATATTGAAAACACATGTCATTAGCCTAGTCCATTAATACCAATCTAATAAATGTTCATCACTATTATCCATTTTAAATTTATCAATTTCTATTAACAAACTCTTAGTTAAACTCACTCCTCTGGATTAACCAGGAATGACCTTTCCCTCATTAAAACATAATTAGGATTATACTGAGAGCATAAAATGAAAAATAAAAAATAAGAAGGAACCAAAAACCATAAATAAATAGCTCCTTTAGATTCTTCGGGAGTTCATTCATTCATTCATTCATTCATTTATTCATTCATTTCTAATTTACAGAGCAAAAAGTTGCATAGATCAGAAATCCATACAAGCCTCCATTCTGGTATTTTATGGCTCTCTGAAAAGAAAAACATCAAGTTTAGCCAAAATGTTCAGTTTAGTACTCATTTAGCCAGAAGACAAATGAGTGGGCCATAATATCTCCAATAAGTTTTACTCCGTATCCAGATTCTAGAGTCACAGAAACACCGGCTAACAGCCTGTGTATGCTGCCAGTTTGAATAGAATGAACACATTACAAATAACACTTTCTCCCCTACTTAGGAGACTCAACTCAGGAAGCCAAAAATATCAAGATTAATATGTTTCCAATATTTCAGTGTTCTGCCCACTGTTCCAAACATTTTTTGTAGACATTATAGGCAGTTCGCTTATTCATTAGCTTCACAGCCCAGCAGATTAATTCCTCGGTCATAAATGTCAAAATTTCCACGCTTACCATTCCCATGAAAATCAAAAGCTCCATTGTATCTGGAGGAAAACCATGCTCTTAAACCTGCTGGACATCCGCTGCCCTTTTTCCAGGTGTTTTTTATAATACGTTTTCCCCACCGACTCATTCTGTTTTTTGAGGGTGCCTGCTTCTCTTTCTTCTTTCTCTCTCTCCTCTTAACCATTCGGTGATACTGGGATCAAGCATACCTGAAAAATAAAAAGTAGAATCACTCTACTGAGCGTAGTAACCTTGGGGTAATCTTTAATCAGAGAAGGACAATCCTGCCAACTAGGCAATAATGGCATACCTTTGGCAGGCTGAAATCGAGCATATCAATAATAATACTCTGTTTTCACTCCTCACTCCTCTCTCTTCACAGGATCTCTCAAATTAGGTTACCAAACAGCCAGTTTCCTCACTAATGAGTGTACGCTGTGAATTAGAAATGTTCCATTTTCACTCATGATTTCAGCCCCAGCTCTTCCAGCTGGAGTAGAGCAAGAACCATCTCGTCCTTGAAAATCCACTGCATCTCTAAACTCCAGAACGCCAGAAGTCTTTCGGCTATGCACTCACAGCCTCGTGTCAGCATGAATCTGTTCTGCTCTACATGCCTAAACTCAACCAGTGAGTTTTTAGTTAGCAAATAACAGTAGTTTCATTCATTAGCTACTAAAACTAAATGGGGAAAATAAAGATAAAACAGCACTCTTTAGTCTGTTTGTAGTGTGGTGAGGAGCGGTGCAGCAGCACGGCCTTCTTGCCACACTGCCCCCCACCCCAGTCAAGTAGAGCTAAGCCACAGAATAAAGTTGAAATTTCCTGCCATTCCAATCTGCTGGAATTTGAAAATGCTGCACAGCACTACAGAACACCAGCAGCAACTTCTGCATTTTAGGGAATTTTCACCTCTCAACTATATGAAAATTATTTTACTATAGCAATGATGAAAATGGTATCAATAGAACATATATATGTCAGTCTGACTCTAAGCTGTCATCCTAAAAATATAGATTTCTATCCCTAACAGTTCCAAACGTATCCTTTCTAAATATATTTTCTTTGAAAACAATTAACTTTTGAACCATTTTGGCTAGAAATTTTATTTCTAAACTAAAAGGTCAGAGTCGGTCTGACTTACAGTAGATACATTATAGCTACACAGTTTTCAAGGATTACTATTTTAGTATTGTTACAGTTTGGAAGTATATCAATATAGTTATATATCTATGATGTTTAAAACTGTTAAACCATTAGGGCTGGAAACTTTAATTTTGTTTTTAATCAAAGCTAGCTGATACAGATACATTATATTAATACAGTTGTCATGTATCGCTATATTAAAATAATAGTGAGACAATTTTAAAGTGTATCGATACAGTTTGAAAGTATATTGATACCGTTTAAAAGTAGATTTATAGAGTTTAAAAGAATACTGACATTTCTGCAATGCCTGTGATTATATTTTCAGGGACCTATCACTGATAATTTTGCTTCCTGTGGAGCTAGAATGAAAATATTGAAATATTTTCACTCTAGGCTCAAAATATACCTTTAGTAGGTCCCCACTGGCTGGAGCCAGCAGCATGAGCAGCACAATCAGAATGCAACTGCTCACTTGCACATTGGTTCCCACTCTTAAGTTTCATTTTTGTTGGTGCTGCACAGCAAGCACTTTCAATTTCTGCCCCATTCAATTATGCACTGAAACTTAGGGCCCGATCTTCAATGGTGGATGCAGAGCATGTGTCCAGCCCTGTGTCCGACACAAACTTTGGCATACCTTAGTACAAGAGGCTGCTGCAACTTGCACCCGTTTTTATAACAAGGATGCAAGTTGTGACATTTTACATATTTTACAGCAGCTTGCTCCCAAACCTTTGGCGCAAGCCCCATAGAAGGGGTCCCTGTAGGATGCAAAGATAGACCAGGGGGAGATGGTTTAACTTTGCTGCATTCGCCATAACGGACTTGTGGCATTGGGTTTGCAGTGATCATTTTTGAAAATCTCATTTGTGGCACAGTTTTATGCAAGTCCTCACTTGTGGCGAACTCTCTGCTGCAAGTCCCTTGCGACAGCCGCAACACATTAGAAAATCGAGCACTTGATGTCAATAAAAAAAATTTGTACCAAAAGACACTTCACTGAAAACCTGCTGATGTCCCCTGCCTGCCACAACAATATGGAAGAGTTTAAGAGCCTCTTACCTCCCTCCCCAATACATGAACTGAAAAGTCTCTGCCCCACCAGCATTTCGTGGAACACCATGCTGGCAACCATCCACCCATCCCTGGCTTTGTCTTCCACTGTTAGCTGCTCACTTCCCAACTACAATGCCTGATTTCTCCACGGCAAAATGACACAGCTCCAATATGCGCTGACACACTGATGTATGGATTACTGCCGTAGGCATCAAACGTGAAACAGAACCCACTCAGTCATCATAAAAATGCTTGGACATATTAAAGAACAAAACACAAAAAAGTTAAAAACAGGAAAAGTCATTGCATAAATGGAAAATGCCATGGACCTACCTGAAATAGCACTGATATTTTTCCGCTTATGAAGTCTGACCTTATGACATGACTTGTGGTTTCACCATTCATGATGTCATAAGATCAAACTGCACTTGGCGAAAACCATCAGTGCTATTTCAGGTAGGGCCATGGCATATCCCTTACATATTCCAGTGCACTGATGCATTTCTATAGAGTTTGTCTGACATTAAAAATAACATTAGAGTGAAAACTTTTCCAGCTGTTTTTGATTTTTATTTCACATTCAGCCAATGTTGCATATTAATACTGCCTCCGAGACCATGTTTGCAGTTGTTAGAGTGGTCTCATGTGCATTCTTAGGGTATCAGAACCACAAACTGAAGGTGAGTGGTTCCTATTTTTTTATTTAAACTTTGGTAACCAGGAAAGGCACACTGAGCCGGGGCTCATTTCCAAGGATGCAGGGTTGCAATTCAAACAGAGGGAGCGAACAGACACAGCATTTATAACAAAGTCAAGCAAATACAAACAGAGGGAGAGAACAGTAACTGCAACTATAACAGAGCCAAGTGCTATGGAGTAAGAACAGGATCAAAATCATGCATCCAGTAACTACAGCAAATCATCAGTAACGAGCAGGGTAGGCGGGTCAACAAAGCAAATAATGTGTTAGAAGGAGGAGACTATTAAGTCTTCAGGGGGCAAGGGGGCTGAGGCTGAGGGACTGGGGAGGAGGCAGCACAGGAGCAAGGAGGGGAAGGAGTGTGTTGAAGCAGACGCTTAAGGGCTGGACGTGAGGGTGAGTGGAGAGGGGTGGGAGAGAGCTATACCCTAAAGATGTAAGTAAGATCACTCTTACAACATGTAAGAGCTGTCTCATTGGCTGTATTAATATTTTTATGGATCGAGATTGATCAATAACAATTTTAAAAGAAAACTGCTTCGAATGTTTCAGTTTCCAGGGCAGATGCACGTAGGATACACTTCACAGACTGAGAGTGTCTCTCACGTGCAGAGGAAAGGTGTGCTCTGACTGACCAGGAGCACATCCTTGATCTATTATTAAGTACTGCCATTATGTCTCAACAATGTCAAACATCTTCATTTAAAGCTGAATGATCCCATATCTTCTTTTTTTCACAGTCTTCATCTGTGAAAGCTTTGGAAGATAATAATTAACTTGTAACAACCCCCTGAAAAAATGTGGGGTTGTTAGAAGTATGGCCAATATCTGCAGGCAGGGGTAAAGGTTGCAACTCCAGCTCTTGCAGGTCCTTGCTGTTATAAGCCTGATCTATTCACAGCTTGAGCTAGTTCACTGATCCAGCATGCAGTGAAGGTACTGAATGTTCAGTGACCTGTCTTTTTGTAAAAGCAACTTAAAAAGGAATAAAGTAGGAAGTGGGTTGCTGTGCTCAATTGGAGTACTGTATAGAAGAGTACCAGAAAGAACTGAGTCAGAAAACATACAAAAACATAAAAAAATGATGGCAGAAAAAGATTCAATGGTCCATCTCGTAGCCCTTAGTATCCTTTCCTCTGCCATAGTGAAACTGTAATATGTGAGTTGCTATGAGAGGGAGCAACCCCTGCATAACTGTTCTATAAGCTATGCTCTGTCTATATGGAGAGAGAGAGAGAGAGCAAGGCTGCAGTGCAATGAGTAGAATGTTTGCTGAGAACTTACTATGTTTGTAGAATAAAGCTTCAGATTTGTCCATGCAGCTTTTTACGTTCGCTTGCGCGCATGCGCAGGGAACATTTTGGGAGAGTAGCACACTTTGGAGGTGTGCCTCTCCTGTTAAATCCACTGCTCAGTTGAGCAGGCGTGGCGGTCCTGCACCAATGGGTGCGGGAGCTGTGTATGACAGCGGTGGTCTTCACTTCAAAGAAAACCACCGCTGTCATACAGAGCACTGTCACGCCGCCCTCCCTGCGTCACACCACCCCCCACGCCACGCCACCCCCCATCCTTTCTCGCCACGCTGGGAGCCCACCCCAGCGTGGCAAATGTCCCACGTTGTTTACCGACGGGGTGCCCAATCCCCCATCGGCTCCTGGCCCTCCAGCCATCCTTGTGCCACACTGGGAGCCCACCCCAGCATGGCAAACATCCACGTCATCAATTAAAAACAAACAAACTGTAAAGTAAAAAGCGGTCCCCACGAGTCCTACCGCCCCCTCCACAACCGCACCCACCCACTGTGCCCTGCCTCAGCACCCCCCACCCCCATCCCTCCGGAGCTCAGCGCGACGATCTTCAGTGGACCGGGAACACGTCTACACTCTTCAAAGCCGACCGCGAACTGAGGAAATGCCGGTAAGCTGTATAATGGGCTAGATAGGGGTTTCAACTTTATTGCATATCTCAGGCATTTTTGGAATTTTTGCACCAGATTTAACATGGGGTTTTGGGACCTTCTCACGAATAATGTCACTATGACTTCAGGCCCGAAGGGTGATTTCGCAGTCACTGCGCAAAATCACCCTTCGGCCCAAATAACGCCATGACAGTGACATCATTCATGAGAAGGGGTCCTAAAACCCCATGTTGAAAATTTGGTGCAAAATTTCAAAATGACTGTTTTACGAGCGTGCGTTGCGCAGTTCCTACGCAGGCTCGTAAGTTCGTGAATTTTCAATATTTTCACTCCAGATTTTCAACATTGCCATTTTACCACACCTTCTTATGAGCAGTATAGCTGTCATTTTTCACATCCTGCCCAAAACATGTTTCCGCCCGTGTAGCGCACAATGGCGCAGTCGGTGTGCGAAATCAATGTGTGGGATGCAGTAAGAAAATCATGGTGATACTGTTCATTAGCAGAGATCTTAAAATGGCTATGTTGAAAATTTGGTGAAAAAATTCCCAAAAATGACTGTTTTACTGAGCGTGCTTTGCGCAGTTCCTCGCATGCGCTCTTAGGTTTGCGAATTTTCAATATTTCCACTCCAGATTTTCAACATTGCCATTTTACCACACCTTCTTATGAGTAGTACAGCTGTCATTTTCACATCTCACCCAAAATGTGTTTCCGCCCATGTAGCGCAATGGCGCAGTCGGTGTGTGAAATCAATGTATGGGACACATTAAGAAAATCATAGTGACACTGATCATGAGCAGAGGTCTTAAAATGGCTGTTTCAAAAATTTGGTGAAAAAATTCCTAAAAATGACTGTTTTGCGAGTGTTCATTGCGCAGTTCCTATGCACGCTCGTAAGTCTGTGAATTTTCAATATTTTCACTCCACATTTTCAACATTGCCATTTTACCACACCTCCTTATGAGCAGTGTAGCTGTCATTTTTCACATCTTTCCCAAAACGTGTTTCCGCCCATGTAGCGCACAATGGCACAGTCGCTGCTCACGAACTCAGTGTATGGGACACATTAAGAAAATCACAGTGTCACTGTTCATGAGCAGAGATCTTAAAATGGCTATGTTGAAAATTTGGTGGACAAATTCCTAAAATAACTGTTTCGAGCATCGTTGTGCAGTTCTCATGCCGCTTCGTAAGTTTGTGAATTTTCAATATTTTCACTCCAGATTTTCAACATTGCCATTTTACCACACCTCCTTATGAGCAGTACAGCTGTCATGTTTCACATCCTGCCCAAAATGTGTTTCCGCCCATGTAGTGCACAATGGCGCGGTCGATTGTCGAGAAATCAATGTATGGGACACAGTAAGAAAATCACAGTGACACTGTTCATTAGCAGAGGTTTTAAAATGCCAATGTTGAAAATTTGGTGAAAAAATTCCTAACAATGACTGTTTTACAAGCGTCGTTGCACAGTTCCATACTTCGAGGTTCGCGAATTTTCAATATTTCCACTCCAGATTTTCAACATTGCCATTTTACCACACTTCCTTATGAGCAGTACAGCTGTCATTTTCACATCCTGCCCAAAAGCGTGTTTCCGCCTATGTAGCGCACAATGGGGGTAACAAAAAGGTCATGCTGAAATTTTATTGTGCAAATACCAGCAATCGCACAGGGCATTAGGGTAAAGCACCATACGTGCCAAACACCACTGCAAATACCTGCAAGCGAACGTTCGGCATTGACAAATGCTTGTTTTCAGTGTTACGATACTACCTTTGGTGATGAGGTAAAGCTGGACTTTTCTGGTAATATTACAGACCTGAGCAGTAGCCTGGAAAACCTACTATAATAGGCTTAAATATTTAGCTGCATCAGAGGCTTCCCTGTCTTCCTTTTGTGTGAATATGGTTGTCAAGGTTGGAACAGTTTCACCATTCTCAAAACCACTGTAGGGAGGAATACGGTGGAATCCTGCCTCACTTCTTCGTTGCACATGATATTGCTGAGAAAGGTAAGAAAAAAGGCTATTTTGTTATGTGGAGTGGGTGCACTAACCTACAGTTTAACAAAGAATCTGCTGAGTCCAGGGCAGCCTGGAGAAAATAACATTTCTGGAATTGGTAGCATTACTAAAGAACCACCTTAACCCAAAGCCTAATGAAATTATGCAACCATTCAAATTGAATTCATGCTTTCAAAAGAAGGGACAAACAGTGGGTGAATAGATGGCAGAACTCTGGAAGTTATCGCAAGATTGTAACTATGGAGACACACTTAGAAGTAATGTGACAGCCTAGTTTGTGATATGTTTAGGGTCTGTGGGATTATATTAGGTAGGAAATAAGAGGCAGACTGGATAGGCCAGACTGTCCTGTTCTGCTTGTCAACTTCTATGTTTCTATTAATGATGCATGTAAGTACAAACATGTCAGGCATTTGAGGAAAGCCACAAATCTTCAGCAAGGGTTACACTTCATCCTTGAGAATAGCTAGATACATCTTTTTTTTTTGTTCAAAATATTTTATTATCACTTTTGTTTATACAGCCAACCAAGGGTATATAGACACATAGTTGGATATCCAAGGGTTGTCGCCCTTCAACATAAAACAACCTATTCTAATACAGGCAGTGTTAACTAAACTAAAAAAAGAAGACCCCCCCCACCATACCCCATCCCACCCCAGGCCAAGTGAAGTCTCCTAATATCTAGTCAGAGAGTGGTCTAATTATCTAGTAAACTACGTGAGTAAGGTTAAGGCTTCCATGCTGTAAGTAAGGCATCTAAGGATCCCCATTGTCCTGGTAAAAGGTCAGCCTATTAGCCATTGAAACAATGTGTTTCTCCAGTTGTAGTGCCTGTAGTATTTCCCTGTGCCACTCTATCACCAAAGGAAGCGACTCATCCTTCCAGTGTCTCATAATTAATAATTTAACTGTGGCTGAAGTCAAAGCTAAGTGCGCTTTCTGCACCCTAAAAGTGCCATGTGGAAAACTGTTCAACAGGTAGGCCTCGGATGTAAATAGTGGTTCGAGACCAAGAAATGGGTCCAATGATCGCTTAAAAGCTTGCCAGAAAGTCTGTACCTTGGGAGAGGTCCACAACATATGTTAGAGAGTTCCTAGGGAGCTATCGCCTCATGGACAATTGGGAGAAGGGAGTCTACCCATTTTATGGAGTTTGACAGGAGTAAAGTACAAATTATGCATTATGTTGAATTGAATGACGCAGCCTATCCTGTTTCACAAACCTATATGTATTGTGCCACAGCTTCTTCTAGAGATTTACTTTGGCTAGCAGAGGAAGTGCCTGAGTCCAGTAATAGCAAACACCTTGAGAGAGGTGGGGATCTAGAGATTGCAACTCTTTATGCACTTTAGAGACTGCATGGGGTTGGTCAGCCACCTGTATAAGTGAGAGCAAAGTTACTTTAGGGGCCGGCACCTCCAATCCGTTCCCCATAAAACCAAGTAATGTTTCTTTGAGCTGCAGGTACTTAAAGACAAAACAATCCTGACCCTCAAATTGTAGCTGAAAACTATTGAATGGGATTGTTCCACCATCAGTGCAGAAATCAGAGAGTTTTTTCCACACTAGGGGAGCCAGTACAAGGTTGGGATGAGTTTATACCCAATTTTGAAATAAGGATTACCCAGAATCGGTTGATCCAGAGACATATGCCTATTGAGTGCAAGATGATTTTGCAGTTGGTGCAAGGCTCTAAGGGACCAACCCATTGGGGTGTTCCTTTGTGATCTGGGGAGCAGTCTAGGAGTTGTATATATGAGACATGAGAGGGCACAGTAATGCTGTGTGGCCAAAAACCTCTCTATTGGGAGCCAAAGAGGCGCATAGGTTTGGGGACCTTCCAGTCACTCCTCATGTGTCCATTGAGCCAGTTTGCTGACATGGTGTGCACAATAGTATGTGAAAAAAGAGTGAGCCACTAGCCCATCTTGGGATTTAGGAGCTGTGAGTTTAAAGTAAGCTCGCCTAACACCCCTGCCCCCCTATATAAAAGAATTAAGCATTTTCTGTAGTTTGAAGAACCAGGTTTTAGGGAAGAAAAAAACAGCATGCCCAAAGGGTACAAGAGGTGAGGAAGTACATCCATCTTTACAATGTTGACCCTCCAGCACAATGACATGGGAAGGATCCCACCTACATAAATCTTGAAGACTGAATCTCTGTTACACTGGTCCTTTTTCAGGGAAAATAGTTTTGGTTCATGTCGATGCACATTCCAAATGGGTAGATATACTGCAGAGCCAACCACAATGCAATGCAATAATTGGAAGGCTGGGCCTGTGGTTTAATGGATAAGCAGCCAGCCACTCCCACTTCCTGAACTATATAAGCAGTTCCTCTCAACCTTCTTCTGAAGCACTTTTTCTTTGTTGGCTGGAGGCTCTGTTGGTCTGTCCTCTGCAGCTGGCTGGGGCCAACTCCACCCTCTGCCTTGGTGCTTCTGCTTGTCTCTGCTGGACTTCTGTGTTTGTTCTCCTGCATCTGGTTTGTATTTTGCCTCCAGCTGTGTGTTTCTTTCTGTTGTTTGTTCCCTGTTTTTCTGTGTTTGTGTGTCTTTGGTTTTGCCTTTTGGGGGCCAGAGCTTATGCTACTTGCTTTCAGTTACTCACAATGCTACTGCAATCATTATATGTGTGTTTCAACTAAAACCACATAACTGCTCTTCATGCTACACACTTAATTGTTTTCACTTGATTCAGACTCACTGTGAACCCTAGTTATGCAGCTCAATCATGCTTTCTCAACTCATTCTACCAACCTCATTGTTGCAGTTTCATAGCACTGCCTGGTGATAGCTGCTTTCAGAGCATTCCACCTCCCTCCATTTTATGTTTATAGAATTTTATAACTCATAGTTACTCAATTCAGATGCTGCTCTCCATGTTTGTACACTGCTATTGTACTCTGAGGTCAGCTAAGCTACTGCTGATGCTGTAAACTAGTTTCAATATCTGCATGTGGGTCTTTGTGCCTTCCATCACTTTCTTGTTTTTCCTACGGCGGGCACTTGGAGGTGTTGGGGGAGTCATGGCCCTGTGTGGCTACTTACTTTATGTTCTAAATCCTGCCTCCACCGCCAAAACTCTTCAGAGTATTTGTCACTTTCATTGGCTTTCTTGAATGCCTGGCTGGCTTGCCCCATTATTCATATTGCTGCTCCTCTGACCTACGTGCAGGTCCAACTATTGCTACTGTGTTTTGTGGACCTATGTGTAGGTCTGACTATTGCTACTCTGCTTACTGACCTACATACAGGTCCGACTAGTGCTACTCTGCCTTACTGATCAACATGCAGGTTCACTCTTTGTTTATGCAACAATTGCCTAATGCTTAACCTCACTACTACCATTTGACCTACATGAGGTCCCAGCACTCTACACTCATTCAGCTCCTCTTCAGTTTTGGGGTATGCCAGCCATACCATTCTGGAGCAGGGCCTCCCTGCAGCCGACGGTTTCCCACTGTATTTCTAAGTCCACATCTTGAGCGTGCCTGACTTTGGGGCGGGGTCCTTCTCGTCTGGCCCATAGCTGGGAATGTTCTCACTCCATGCCTGGCTTTAGCTGTTCGAGACTCGACGGCAGCTCCTGGTGTAGAATTTAAGACTAGCTGTGAAGGGTGGTTACAGTGATCTTTTTTTGCTCGAGTATTCTACTAGCAAGGCACCTTCACTGCATTCTTTCTATGACTGCCTCTGGTTCACCTGGTTTATTTTTAGGGTGAGTAGGCCAGGTGAGTGCCTCAGCAGTCATTGCTCTCCTCATCCCACCTTGGTTACCCCCAATGTTGCAGAGCACTCTCGTAGCCTTCCATGGCAATCCCTTTAGAGGGACTGAGTGAGCACTTTCCTCTAAATTGGAATATTTTCCACCCCCCCTTTATTTGGTTTCTAAATAGCAGCAGCAGGGCCATCATAAAATAAACTTCCCACACCTGTAGGGAAGGTGGCCTAGGCCTTGGATTCCCAGAGATTTCCTCCTCAAAGTTTTTTTTCCTCTCCTTCATGCCTCAGGTCATAACCATTAGTTAGCCATAGTTAGTGTTCCCTAGTTGCTTTAGGTAGGTTCCGCTGTTGGATGGAGGTGGATGGTGTCCCTACTTGCCATTCCATGTCTCCTTAGGAGTCCTCTCAATCTCCAGCACAACCCATTGCACTCATGCCATTGCTAACCTGCACATCTCATTACATTATCAAGCTGCCTTATGCCTTATCTACTACTACTATGTCTCACAGCTACTGATTGCTAACATGCTTCATACTACTACATTTCTTTTTGGGGATCCTTCCTAAGGAACCTTTAGCCAAGGGAATCATCCCGTGGCACCTCTAAGGGTAGAACCCTCTTTGAGGGTTCCTTGCCTTTGGTACCCCTACAGGGTGGTAATTCTTCTGGAATACAGAGTGCAAATGGCCAAAACCTAAGTAACACAGTTGCACAAGCATAGCACTATACTGGCTGCGTAGGCCATTGAACTTTAAGTAAGTGACATGTCACCAAATACTGCATGAAAAAAGGGCTTTATAGTCATCGAATTACATTGTTCCCTGAAGTATACTGCAACAGTTTCTGATACACTGCAGCTTTACTGTGTTGTGGCTGGTGCCACTGCATATATACAATGAAAGCATCAACCTCCGATGCTACTATTGAAAAAACAAAGAATGCTTTAAGCAATCCTGATTTGCCTGAATTGGTTATAACAGATAATGGGAGTTATTTTACATGTGCTGAATTTGACAAATTTATGAAACAAAATGGTATTTTGCATGTGATGTCTGCTCCATATCATCTGTCATCAAATTGTTTAGCTGAAAGAGCTGCCCAGTCTTTTAAAGACGGTAATAAAATAATACCTGGGAACTCTGTTGTCAGGAAGTTGTCTCATTACTTTTTTAGTTGCCAGATAACATCCCAATTGACTACTGGCTTGTCGCCAGCTGAGATGCTAATGGGAAGAAAGCTCAACCTAGATTAAATGTAATGCACTCCATACTAAGGGAAAAATTCAGAAAAAAAAACAATAACAAATTGCTCAAAAGCAACAACATAATAGGCATGCAAAATGTCATAGTTTTGAAACTGGAGATGCTATTTATGCAAAAGAATTTTGGTTTTGATCCCAAATGTACTACATACCAGCCATAGTTCAAAGCATGATAGTTCCAGTTTCTTACAAATTTATGCTGGGTGATGGATGAGCCATGTGGCTCAAGTAAGACAGAGATACATGTTGAAACTTTCTGTTCCAGTGGCATAAATGTGCTACCTGTGGCTCTCCACTCAATTGTTCCTTTGAAGACTAATGGCCAGGGGACACTATCATCCAAAGAACTTTCCATACCTGCTTATGGTGCTGATGGACTTAGTGTTTTACCAGATCTGTTAGCAAGTTTAGAAGTTGGACCACCAACTTCCCCTGCTAACACTACAGGAGTGACTGTGGGACCTGAGTTTGTGACAAAACAAAATGTGGCTCCCAGAGAGCATGAATTGAGTCATTTCACACAAGGATCATGCCCTCCTGTATACACTGGACTATACATATAGGACTATATTGTGTAGTATTTGACTTATGTAGAGTCTTCTATTTTGTATTTGCGAGGGACATGCCAAAACACATACTGTAGTAAATACTTTACATAGTAACCTCAGATTTGTGAGCTGGTCCAGCAGTGTGGAGAGCTGAGGTGCTGGACTTCCTACTATGCCAGCAACCCAAGTTTTGGAATGAGCTCGGGCTGCCAGGGGTCAACCAGTGTGGAAGAAGATCGAGCATCCAAAGGACTGCTTTCCTCTTGTAGTGAGGAGGGCTTAAGCTGCACCACTCCAGGAGTCCCACCAAGTGGAGGCGTGGTGGCAGGGCAGTTGGTGCAGTTCCATGGGGCAGATGTCTGGCAGCAGGTGCATGGTGCATGCATGCCTCTACACGTTCACATACCTACATCATTTTATTTAGTTTTTGTTAACCAGGTAAGCACCATAGCCATGACATGACTATTTTCAGGCACGACCCGGGAGGTTACAGTGGGCAGGAATAGTTGGGGAAATACATACATTTCTCAAATTACAGACATTTTTCAATTCAGGAAAAGATGAGAATACATACATTTTGCAAATGCACACACATTTGCTGTTCAGGAAAACATCAAACATGAAATACAAAAGAGCAAATATCAAGAAATTACACGTTCGCAGGCATGACTGATAATAGGTAAGGATAGCAGAAATACATACAATTGAAATCAACAATGACATAGAGATTTCACAGATTGTAGGCAAATCTGTGACAGAGATAGGCAAACATGCCAGCAGACATCTTGTGCCTAATACTCACTCAATCGGCTGACAGCTAGGATGAGCAGCATTTTGAAACAGGTACAAAAGACAAATTATAAGTGCGTATTAAGTCATCCTATTGGGCTAACTGGAGAGTAGTTTTTTGGGAGGAGAGGGAGAGGCCGTCCGATAGACAGGTTCAGGGAGGTTTGAAACAGGTACAGGAGACCTGGCTAAGGAGGAAGGAACAATATTTTCTTCTGAACTGGGCATGCTGTGGGGCTAGGTGGACCTCGAGAGGCAGGGAATTCCATAGTTTGGCAACCGAGTGAGAGAAGGCCTGGGTACCTTTGTTAGTTTTACATCTTGGTATTTTCAGCAACACTTGATCAGATGAGCAGAGACCATGAGAGGAGGGCAGCGGAGTTAGCAGGGAGGCCAGCGAGGCTGGGTTGCCGGTCCTAATGACATTATCAGTCAGTGAGCCAAGAGCAAGAGCACGAGCATCTGATGGGGGCAGCCAGTCCAGATCCATATAGAGCATTCGATGGTGTTTTGACCTGGGAGAGGCTGAGGCATACCTACATATGCTGTTATAAGTTGTATCCCACTTCCCTAGGAGATTGGAGGATGCATTGAGGTAGGAGACTACCCCTTAAGATAAGGACGGGAGTAGGATCCCACGGGCTATGGCTAGTCTGGCTGCCTGTGTAAGTATGAAGCTGGTTTTGTAGGCTACACCAATTTTTGCACTTACTGATTTACAGGTAGTCATTATATGATTATCAAAGTTTATATTCTCGTTGAGGAGTACTCCTAGATACTTAGATGATTGAACTGATTCAAAAATTTTCCCACCCTGACCTGAGACTTTAAAAAGGTCCCTGTTGTTACTTATTTTGAAAGTAGAGCCAAACAGCATTGAAAGTGTTGTATTAGCATTAAGGATTAATTTGTGTTGGAAAAGTCATGATTGAATAGATTTAAAGACAGTAGTAGGGGTCAGGTTAATATGGTGTATATTTTTATTGCTAGAGCATAGGACCAGGTCATCTGCATACAGGATAGCCGAGCAGTCAGGGATATCAGACGTAATGTGGTTAATAAAAATAGAGAAGAGCAGAGAAAAGAAGGGGTCCTAATATTGAGCCCTGGGGAATGCCTAGGTCAATGGTTGTTGGGCTGGACACAGCAGAGTTGAATCTAACGAACTGAGTTCTAGTGCACAGATAGCTATGGAACCAGTCCACCACAGCTGGAGAGAGACCAAGGGCTAGGAGACTATGTAGAAGGAGAGAATGATCAACAAGGTCAAATGCCTTTGTAAGATCGATAAAAACTGCCACCATGAGGTGGCCATTGTCAATAGCAGTGAGAGTGTCATTTACGAGGTGAAGCAATGTCGTGGAGGTACTAAGACCTTTGTGAAAGCCATATTGAATAGGTGAGAGAAGGTTATACTTAGTCATGTATTCTGTGACCTGCATTGAAACTAGCTTTTCCATTATTTTGCACAGCACTGATTTATGGCTATTGGTTGATAATTCATTATTTCCCAGTTATCACCTTTCTTATACACTGGTTTGATTCTAGCCATCTTCCAGATATTTGGGACAACTCCATTGCAAAGAGAGAGGGTGAAAATCCTAGCTAAATGCTGGGCAATAAATGATGCAGCCAGTTTGAGAAGTTTGGGTTCAATACCATCTGAACCTACTCTAGTATTGTCCGAGATGGTATTTAGCAGGCCCAGAACATCCGATTTGGATATTGTCTTAAAGTAGAAAGGATGGTGAGATGGTAAAGGGTGGGGGTGGAGGGGGTGAAGAAATAGACTGCCCCTGGAGGAAGACAGATGTATAGCTGGATAGGTCAGAGAATTGCTTATTGAACGCTTCGGCAATGGTCTCGGGGTTGCTGCAGTTTATTCCTTTAATGTTCATTTCATCAGCCAGTTGAGCTTTCTTTGTGCCTAGAAAAGATTTAACATGTGCCCGGAATTTCCTGGGGTCACCTGATGCTTTCAGCAGAAGCCCCTTACAGTATGCGCTCTTTGCTAGCCTGATCTACTTTTTACAGTCACTTCTCTGAGCCCTGTAGGTGTGGTAGCCAGCTAAAAGTCCTGAATTTCTGAAATGCTTCCAGCTCTCATCTCTCACATGCAAGGCAGCCAACAGATCTTTGTGCAACCACTTTGTTGGTCTGACACGCACACGTCGGTTATCATGGGGTGTATGTCTATCCTGGACTTCACTAAACTTTTTAAAAAAATAGTCAAGAGCTGCTTGTACATCCTGGATCTGTGAAAGATAAGACCAGTCAATAGACGAGACTTCATACAGGAACTTTCCCTGATCCAATCTAGTATAGTTCCTGAATGTGATGTAGCGTGGGGGCAGGGACTGGGTGCTAGAGTGCTGCCATACACAGAAAATAGGGGTGTGATCCGATATAGCATCCGGTAGGGTGCCTGCGTCAACAATTCTATCAGCCCTATTTGTTTACATCCAGTCCAGCAGCGTGCTTGACATAGTATTATTTGAGATCCTTGTGGGCACAGTTATAACTTCATGCAGGTTATAGTTTTGGATTAAAGATAGGAGTGTGCCATGAGCTTGACCAAGCCAGTTTAGATTCATGTCTCCGAGGATAAGCACTTCGTTTGGTCCTATCAGTTTCACTGTATCCTCCAGCAAGTTCATGAAGGCAGTTTGGCCACCCCGGGGCAGGTTATATGCAACAATTATATGTAGATTCTTTACACCCATCCGGAGGAGTGCATGAATGTATTCGCAATCAGAGGATTTTGGCTTTGCATTCTTTACAATAGTTAGATGAACTTTGTGATACAGTGCAACCCCCTTCCCCACTTTGAAGATATCCTGTCATTCCTGATGAGGCTATAGTTTAGCAAGGAGCAGCTAGAATCAGGAGTAGAGGATTTGAGCCATGTTTCAGACAGGCACAGGATATCTATGTTGTGGGTGGTGACCCATGTCTCCAGCTCTACAAAATTATGCATGAGGCTTCTAATGTTTAGCTGGGCTATTCGGAACCCAGGAGATATTATTGCACGACTAGGGATGTAAGGGACCAGGGTTCAATTCCACATCTCCCGCCAGCAGAAGAGCAATCATTATTAGATACCAGAGCTTTTGGTGAATAAAAGGAGTACCCATTTTGATTCTAGAGTTGAGTTTATAATGTACGTAGGCAGTCACAAGATAACTAATGGATTTTGGAATCATTAGGGGAGTGAGATTAGTATAGTCAGTGGGTCTAACCAGCATGTTAGAGAACTTAAAAGTTTCATTCTGGTTTGTTTGTCTGGTGTAGCTGTAAGGGCATGGGAGTAGGAATAGTCTAGTAAGAGAACCAAGCAGCAGACTAGTCATGATACAGGCCAGAAAAATATTTTTATGTGACATGATGGTTAGGAATGCAATTGTCACCATTAAAAAGAGGATAGACACCAGTAGCAGTGGCCCTTAATAAAAAGGAGAGCACAGCCAGCCTTTGTGGAGAGCCAGATAGCAAGCTAAAGTGTTGCACACCACTGGGCAGTGTGGAAAAAGAAAGTGGAAAAAGCTTGGAGACAGAGAATGAATCATGACCCACCGCCTGGCCAGCACTGTGGCCCGGGACCACCACCTCATCTGGATTGTGGTTTTGGGGGGGGGGGGTGAGGATTGATCTCCCTTTCTTGGCCCCACTGTGGGGGGAATCCATGGGGTTCTTGAGGTGAGCCCTGGGGGAGGTAGCCATCGGTGAGATAAGGGTTGGGGCTAAAGGTCTGGCTCATTCCATATCTGACAAAAAGTCTGATGAAAAACAAATGAGATTTATGTTTCCAAGGTAACTAAAGGGCAGTTATAAAATGGCTTCAATCAAGCAAGCAATCTGATTGGTCAAAACTGGTCACATGACCATGCAGTAATTTCAATTTCCACTCAGCTCAAATTTTACTTTCTTTTTTCCTGCTTTTTTAACTTCTAAAACCATTTTATAAGTGCAATAACACACTTCAGGATGTGCAATAATGCCATAAATTATTGCACTTCCCAGGTGGTTGAAGGCACTTGGCTGCACCAAGTGCCTCACAACCCTCCTGGGGCAGTGGTAATTAAGCATTACTGCAGTCCCAGTCATGTGTTATTGCTTACTTAGTAGTGCTGTTTTGAATGCCCGAACTCTGTTTTGTAAAATTCAGTGGAATTCCGTCAGTGGCAGAATTCTGACATTCTGCATGCAAAATGTTTTTCGTGAATTAGTAAGCCTCAGTTTGCATAAACCGCAGATTCGTTTTCTGCTCTCTGCAAAAAATGATTCTACGGTTCATGTGATCATTGGAAAATTATTCTTTGGTTTACACAGAAATGCTTTTCAGTAGTATATGGAATTTAAAAAGAAATTCTGAAAAGCATTTTAGAAGCAAAAAAAATTGCGCTGCTAAAATTTGGAAATGTAAATTATACATATGTACTATTTCTTTTAATATTGTATTATTATGTGTGTTTATGTGGAACTAAGCGTAGTGTTACTGTTCGGTTAGGTAATATGGGTCACCATTTTAAATGAGTTTTTACTCAACGGTTTAACCTTTAATAAAAATTAAATTAAAAAAATGAAAGGAAAATTGTCATTCCACACAAATTCCATCAGTGGAATTCTGCATTGTGCACAGCCCTAGCAGTTACTTTTTTGTTTTCCCTTCCCAGTTGTTTAATCTATGTAAAAACTTAACGGGGGGATATATCATAGTGTAACGTAACACTGGAGTTCCCAGTAGAAGGAGTTAAGTAAGCAATAATATCCAACAGGTAGGGCTGTATTGGACTATAACAGACTGCCCAGGGGCATAATGAGCCCCTGGAAGGTCTGGTAAAGCCCCTACTGTCCTTCCTGGAGGGTATTATTGCACTTAGAAAATGGGTTTGGGACTACGTTTTAAATGAAATGTTCAGAAATATTAAATTAAAATGTAGAAATTAAAAATTAAACTATAAAACACATTTATCTATAAAGTAGACCATTCACTTCTGGAATTGCCTGTAGATATGATTTAGTCAGAGAGCCAAGCGATTGTGACCTGCTACCATTGTGATGCAGGCACTTCTGCTATGTTTGTGGTGTGACCCCCCCCCCCCGTCCTCTTCCCCACACTGTCAGTACTTTGTATTTTGAGTTCTTATGCTTTTATTTCTTTTTTCATGGTTGTGACACAGTTGGGAAGAATGTGAGAGAGTGCTGTGGAAGCAGTGAACACAACTGTGGGGTTCAGAAGAGCATTTGTTAGAAGCAGGTGAGACTAGGAGAGTGATGGCATTAGGAACAGTTTTTTTTTTTTTTGTTAACGTTCAGCTTGTTGAAGCCACAGTGAGAGAGTGGGGAAGCCAAGGCTGAGTAGAGGAAATCTGGATTAAACAGAAAGACAGGGTGGGCTGATAGCACGATCTGCGGGAACATGGTTGCCATGCCTGAACCCACAATGCTAAAGTGGTTGGTGACAGAAAATGTTCCCGTAAGGGGGACTCCACAAGTGCTACCACTCACTAACAGTGACAAAAAAAAAAATAGTGGCAGACTGTATCTCTTGTTAACTGAAAGAAAACAAACGGTGGTAATTCAAATTGAAAATTTGATTGGCCCACTAATATTGGAACTTAATCAGGCAACCAGAGACCGGGACTCATTATTTCCTGGTCTTTGTTGCCTGATACCAGACTGGCTAGTTAGTGGCATTAGCCAATCAAAAACAGGACTTCTCCCTACCCATTTTTTAATGCATAGTGAACCCTGTATAACTGTTCTACAAGCTGTTTCCTGTAAATACAGTGAGAGCAAGTCTGCAGTATACTGAGCAGGATGTTTGCTGAAAACTTGGGATGTTTGTTGTGTAAAGCTTCAGTTTGGTCGACCAGTCTGGCTTATTTGGGGTTGCATTACTAAACCATCTCTCCTACCTTTGTCTTCAACCGGCTTAGAGTGGCCATGGACCTGTCTCACCCTACCTTGAACCCCCCGGCCCCAACTGCTTTTGCCCTAACCATTTCCTCAGGTAGTCTGCTCCACTGTCTACTACTTTTTGGGTAAAAAAGCACTTGGTGACATCCCTCCTGAACCTTCCCTCTACCTGTTTCAGTGAATACCCTCTCATACAGTTCCTGGACTGGTACATAGGACTAATACATCTTTGCAAGGCACTCTATTTGTCCCATGCAGGTATGTGAATGTTACTATCATCTCCCTCTTCTCCATTCTAGTCTCCAAGGTGTACATGTTCAGGTATTGCATCATCTCCGCCTATGTCTTTTCCTAAATATCCTTGTATCATTTGAGTTGCTCTTTTCTGCACCACTTTCACCATCTCACTATCCTAGTCAAGTATGGACACCAGAACTTTGTACAGTACTCCAGGTGTGGTCGGTCAAATGATGTATAGTATATAGCAGGACTAACACCTATTGTCTTCTGCTGCTGATTCCCCTCCCTATGCACTCCAGCATCATCTATGCCTTCCCCACAGCCTTGTTGTGTTGTGCTATGGATTTCATAGTATCCCAAAGTCTTTTTTCCAGGACCACAACACCATCATGTATTGCGAGTGCAAGGTTTTTCTTGATGTGCATTACTTTTGATTTTTTCATCTTAATGCTCTGCTGCCAGATCATTTACCATTCAACCAGCCTACTCAGATAGAAACATAGAAACATAGAATTTGATGGCAGACAAGGACCGCTTCACCCACCTAGTCTGCCCATTTCCGTACCTAATGGATAAGCTGCAGATCCTGGTTAACTAACAGCCTACTTCCTGCTACCCCCACTAGAATTGCCATATGTCTGTCCCATGCATTCTTGAATTCCTGCACTGTTTTGACTCCATGACCTCCTCAGAAAGGCTGTTACATGTGTCTACAACCCTCTCCATGAAGAAATACTTCCTCACATTACCGCTGATCCATCCCCCCATTATCTTTAAATTGTGCCCCCTTATTCTTGCACACCTCTTTTTTCTGAAAGATGCTACCCTCTTGGACTTTGTTGATTCCCTTGAGGTACTTGAATGTTTCTATCCTGTCCCCCCCTCTCCCTACTTTCCTTGAGGCCATACATATTAAGCTCCTTTAGTCTTTCTTCATATGTCTTCTGGTGCAGACCCTGCACCATTTTGGTTGCCCTCCTCTGGACAGCCTCCACCCTGTCTATGTCTTTGTGGAGATGAGGTCTCCAGAACTGCATGCAGTACTCTAGATGCGGTCTCACCAACTGTCTGTACAGAAGGATAACAACTTCTTGTTTTCTACTGGTGATGCCTCTCCCTGTGCATCCCAGTATCCCCCCAGCCCTCCTTACTGCCTTCTCACATTGCTTGCTCACCTTTAGGTTATCTGATATAACTACCCCCAGGTCCCTTTTCATTTTTGTTGCTGTCATTATCTCACCCCCCCCCACTGTGTACTCTTCCCCTGGGTTTTAGTTTCCCAGGTGCATTACTTTGCACTTATTTGCCTTGATTCTAAGCTGCCATACATTTGACCATTCCTCCAACCTTGCCAAGTCCCTTCTCATCCTTTCCACCCCACCTTGTGTATCAATCCTGTTGCAGATATTTGTGTTGTCTGCAGAGACATACTTTTCCTTCCAGTCCCTCTACAATGTCACTTATAAAGACATTAAAAAGGACCGGCCCCAGTACTGAACCCTCCCTTACTGCTCCGATCCTATCCTCATTGTGTACCCCTGTGCAGATCTTAGTGTCATCCACGAAGATGCAGATCTTGCTTTGCAGGCTCACCTTTATGTTGCATATGAACAAGTTAAAGAGGATGGTACCCAGGACTGAGCCCAGTGGTACCCCATTCATAACCTTTTTAGCATCCAAAAATTAGTCATTTACCAAAATCCTCTGTGCCCAACTCCTCAGCCAACATTCCACCCATGGTGCTCTACTTTCTTCCTCCTCCATGATCCCTCAGTTGTTTGACAGTTTTTCATGGGGCACTGGGTCAAAATTCTTGCTGAAGTCCAGATACAGTATGTTTGTTTGTTAAAAGGTTATGATCATAGAGTGAAGCTCACTTATAATGGTGACTTCGGCATTACAAAAGACATACGTATAAACAATATTCCAATAAAATACAAACAATACAGTACATGAAAGAATAAATAACAATTAAAAACAGTTACAAAGCCTAGGCAAAGAAGTAAGATATGTTTTCAATGCACTACTGAAGGTGCCTTACTATTTTTAAATCGAAAATGTCAATATTTCAGCCTTGCCTCTGTCCCCCTCTTGTATGTCAACTGCCTGGCCTTTTTCAGCTGCCCTGGCCACCCAGTCCAAGAACACTATTATATTCATCTGGCATGATCCCTCCTTGACTAGCAATGTTACCTATCATCCTACAACCCATTTCCTGTACTTCAAGAAAGTCTACTAGTCTTTCCCTCAGTTTGGTCTCAAGTACTTTCTTCATTACAGATGTCAGGCTGACTGGTCTATAGTAGTCTGTCAAATCCTTCTTACCATTTTTACACAGAAGTGACACATTAGCAGTTCTCCAACACCTGGGAACCACTCTTGTGTTCAGTGAGAAGTTGAAAAAATCTGCCAGTGGGTCTGTTAATATCCCCACTGTTTTTGAGACTCCTGAGATGCAACCCATCGGGCCCCATTGATTTATCTTGCTTCAACAAGCTCAGTCATTCCAGTACTTTTTCTTCCATCATAGGCCTTTGACTGAAACAACTTCCACCTCCCTCCTTTTGCCTCCACCCCACAACCTGGTAATGGCCCCTACGCCTTGGTAAGTATTAATAAAATATTGGTTCAATATTTTAGCCTTGCCTTTGTCCCCCTCTTCCCACCTTTCATCACTTTTCATCTTCAAAATGCCCTCCTTGATTTCTGAATGTCTTGGAACAATGTCTTCTCCCCCGTCTTTGCCTCCTGTTATTCTGAGCTTTAGCTCTGCATTAGCACTTCTGATTCTCCGACTTGACACTCTGGCTGCTCTTTGGTAAGCCTCCTTGTCTTTCTCTTTCTAGCCATCTGTATATTTTTGAATGCCTTTTTCTTCACTCTTGCTGCTTGCTTCACATGCCATATGAAACACAATGGCCTTCTTACCCTCTTCCCTGTGCTAACTGTTCCAATACTAACTGGTTGCAGCCCCTAATACACCTAATTTTAATGCCTCCAATTTCCCCTCTGTTCTGTCTGTGCCGGCTGTTCCACTCATATTTACCTCCATCAGCATCTGAATCCTTTTGAAGTCTCCTTTTCTGAAGGTTCACAACTTTACTGGGCTATTTTCCTTGTTGGTTTCCAGATGGACCTTCAACCATACTGTTTTGTGGTCACTTGACCCCAATGGTTCCTGTATGGCTGCACTAGGCACCCACTTACTGTTTGTAAGCACCAGATCCAGCAGTGCACCCTCCCTTCTAGAGTCCTGAACCAGGTGTGCTAGTAATACTTCCTGGCTTGCTTCCACTAAGAGCTAGTTTCTTCTACTCACTGTGACTTGGACCTTCCAATCTACATCTGTCATGTAGAAGTCCCCTACCACTAGTACCCCGTCTTGTCCTGGCTACCCTACTAAGACTCTCCACTAGTTCTCTTTCCACTCCATGGTCTTGGACTGGAGGGCTGTAAACCACACCAACTCTGCCTTTTTTCCCCCTTCCCTATGTCTGCTTATACCAGTTAGGTCTTGAAACCTCCCAGGCCTCCCAGATTATTTACTTCCATGACCTTAATGCCTTCTTTTATATAGAGTGCAACCCCTTTGCCCTTCACCCTGTCCTTCCTAGACAATGTACACTCTGGTATGGTCATGTCTCAGTCATGGTTCTGATTTGCTCATGTCTCTCTGATAGTCACAAGATTCAGAATAGCTTCTGTAACCAACTCCCATTGTTTTGACATTTTGTTTGTGAGGTTTTGGCATTTGTGCACATCAGTCTCTAGAGCACCTAGTCCTTTCCTTTCACCTTTCCCCTTGTGAATGACATGTTTTAAATTTTCTTTAGGTGGGGGGGTAGGCTATCAGGGCTCTCCCTGCTTTTATTATTGATGACATTTCTTAATGAGTTGCCTCCCTCTCTATCTTGTTTAAGCTAAATCAAATTGTAACCACTGGGTGGCACTATTCAAAGGGCTACTACTGCTGCCTGTATGTATATGCACAGGTTGAGGTGCCTGAGTTTTGTGAACTGGTGCCTCCACCCAGAGGAATGGTATTGGGGTAGCTGAACTGCTCTGGTATAGCCCTCTGGGACGCTATAACCACCCACCACCTAGTGGCCCAATGCCTTGGCATAAACAGTTATCACTTGCAGTATTCACCATACAGTTTTCTCCCCACATAAACAATATGCTCACAGGCTTACCGCTTATCGAGGTCTGGGCTTCAGTAAAACCTCTAGGAACCCCCTGCAAAACAACAGTAATGGGCATGCACAACCAGAAATATTCCCAGCTCTGTGACAATTAGACCACCAGCAAAACAGGTGTGAGGCAGTATAACTTTGAAACAACAATCAGATTTATTTAGGGGGAGCATAACAAGGGAGGGGGTCAAATCTGGTTAAATGATAAGTTAGTACTGGTTTTAGCCAGAATAATGGTAAGCATAGAGTCCCACTTTGCAGTGCCATAAACATGCTGGGTACCCAGAAGAAGAACAGGCTAGCCTAACAGTTCCTGGGGTTGCAGCAGTCGTTGGGGCCCTTGATGGAAAAATAAATGATGGCTTGCCATGCACAACTGAATTATTTGTATTCTGGGGCTGGATGGCCCAGTCTCTTGAACCCATAAACCAATAAACCAATGGTGCAGCTGAACCCAAGTGGTACCACAATTAAATTTAAATATGTTGCAGGGGAGCTACCCTGATTGCTACTCACTGTACCCAGACCGAAAGATGATCTGATGAAATTAGACCTGGTGCAGATGTTTTGTGAAGCTGAAGGATGATTTCCCTTGTGGTCCTCATCGAGAAGCTGTTTGGGTGATGCAGGAACAAACAGCCGAATGCCTCAGACTGACAGACCATGCAAACACTTTCATTTCATTTTTATTTCATTTTATTTGGTAACTGGGTAAAAAAGCAACTGGTCCACATGGCCCTTTTACAGGCTTGGCCCAATGAGGGTCATACGACTCTCAAAAACATCAATACATAAAAATGAAATGACTAATACAATAACCAAAAAATACAATTACAATCAATGTACACATTAGATAAAAAGACAACACATAAAAACTAACAACATGGGGCAGACAATAAATAGAGCAATACATAGTCATGTGCAAATACAAGCAGGTCTGGAATAAAACATTCTCTTTAAGGAAGATGTGAACTGACAAAAACGTGTAGCTTGTTGCAATTCAACAGGCAGGTCATTCCAAATTTTTAACATGTTTTGTTTAAAAGATTTTTGATATTTAGTAGTTTTACAAATAGAGACTACTAGAGAAATTGAATTTTGAGACCACAAGGTTCTTGTTGCTGCTCTCTGCTGGTAAAAATGTTACATAGGATGAAATTTTGAACAGTGGATTGTTTTATAAACAAAACTGGACATCTGTAGAAAGTCTCTGTTTTCCAGGGATAACCATCCCAGACGATTATACAGGCTGCAATGGCATTCCCTGGATATGGCACAAAGTGCAAATCTACATATTGAATTGTATAAGGTGATTCTATATTTCATAATTCTATCTTAGGCACCTCCCCAAATTAGACTTCCATAGTCCAGTATTGACAGTAAACAAGCCATGGCTATAATCTTTCTAGTGTCATCAATTAAATAATATCTTACAGTATGCAGGGCTCCAAGTTTTATATGCAACTGTTTAGTTATATTATCAGTATGGGCCTGGAAGCTCATATGGTTATCCAAAATTACACTTAAATATCTAAATTCAGATACCATTTCGATCTGAAAGTCATTTGCCTGTAATATGAAAGGTTCCTTTAATTTTTTATATGTTTGAGAAGAACAGAACAACATTGCCTTTGTTTTCTTCTTATTTAGCACAAGTTGATTTTTAGACAACCAGCTAGTCAATTTCTTAATCTCATGCTCTAGATCTAATTTGACCACATTGATGTTACTATTTGAGACTCACAACACTGTATCATCTACATACAAAACAATTGAAAAATCAGTACAAATTGATGACAAATCATTTATACAAATTGAAAACAATAATGGCCCCAATATGGAACCCTGGGGTACACCATATACCACACTTCTCCTATCTGACGTTATTCCATTTATATGAACTTGCTGGGTTCTACCAGTTAAATAACTGTGGAACCAGTGCACCAAAGGGTCCCCAAAACCAAGTTTCCTACGTCTGACTTCCATTAAAGTGTGATCCAGAAGGTCAAAGGCCTTGGTCAGGTCCACGAAGACTGCTCCACATACTTTCCTTCCTCCATGCTTACTTGCAGATCATTCGTAAACCTGACCAAGGCCAATGTCGTGACACACCGCTTCCAGAAGCTGATGTCAAGGGGTCATATTTATCCATGTATTCTAAGATTTGTTTATGTAGCAATTTTTCTTGAATCTTCCCCACCAAAGACAATACAGATATGGGATGATAATTGACTGGCAAATTTTCTTGACCTCCTTTAAAAATTGATGAAACTGTGGCATTTTTCCACTGAATTGGGACCGTACTAATATTTAGAAATTTATTAAATATGATTTGCAGTGGATATGCTACTTCCCTAGCTGCATATTTTACTATTTTAGAATCAGTCATGTCCAGCTCTGGTCCCTTAGATTCATCAAATCTTAATAACTCAAAATAAACCTACACTTCAGCAAACTATGCACATTTATATGTAAAGCTTGTCCTTCTCTGATCCTTCCAGCCAGGTTGCAGGCTGATCCTCTTATGCTTGCTTGTAGACAAGACCCCTGCTGCTGTGAGCCGCGGCTGTACAGGCTGGGCACTTTGGACCCATGGACTAAACGACTGAAAAAGTCTAGGCCTACCATGCCTAACCTCTGAGAGCAGGCTGGCAGAGAAAGGGGAGGTACTGTTGATGGGGGATCTGAATATGCATGCCTCAGACAGCTAATTTTGGAACCCACTCATGAGGGAACAATCTTAGACCTTGTAGTCTCAAATGGGACAGGGAGAGGATCTCAGATCTAGAAGTGGGTATCCATCTGAGAACAAGTGACCACCAAACAGTGTGATTCATGATAAACTCAGCTACAGAGTCAAGCCATACAAAAGTGAGGGTATTGGACTTCAGGAGGGCTGACTTTGGCAAGATGGGAGAGTGCCTTTGAGAAGCACTAGCTAACAGGATAGAAGGAGGCGTGGAGCAACAATGGGGAAACATCAAAACTGCCATAACAGAGACAACAAGCCTTTGTGTGAGGCAAATAAACAAATCAAAACAAAAGAAAAAGCCATTGTGGTTCTCAAAAGCGGTGGCTGGGAAGGTTAGGGTGAAAAAGATAGCATTTAGGAAGTATAAGGAAACATAGAAGGAGCAGGACAGAGACCTGTACCAGTTAAGGCAGAAGGAAGCAGGGAGGGAAGTCAGAATAGCAAAGGCCCAAACTGAGGAAACGATAGCCAACTCGGTTAAGACGGGGGTTAGAAAGACAAAGGGAGGGATAGTGAGGCTGAATAGAATGGATGGTGGGTGGGCAGAGAGGGACAGTGAAAAAGCAGGGATACTGAATGAATTATTCTGCTCAGTATTCACAAAAGAGGAGGATGGGGAGGTACCTAATCCAATTAACCGAAGCTCTCTGGATGGGGGGTGGATCCCAGTCCTTTCACAGAAGAAAGGGCTCTGAAAGAACCCCTAAAACTGGAGGTAGACAAAGCAATAGGACCTGATGGAATTCACCCCAAAATTCTAAAAGAATTGAGGGGAGAACTAGTGACACCACTGACTACCCTTTTTAACAAATCATGGGAGGATGGTGTGGTACCTGAGGACTGGAGGAAGGCGGATGTGATTCTCCTTCACAAAAGTGGGAGCAAGACAGAGGCAGGAAACTACAGACCTGTCAGTTTGACCTCTGTGGTAGGGAAAGTGATGGAATCACTTCTGGATGAAAGAATTGTTGAGTACCTAGAAGCCAGTGGGGCACAGGACCCAAGGCAGCATGGGTTCACAGCAGAAAGGTCATGTCAGACAAATCTAATTGATTTCTTTGACTCAGTGACCAAAGTAGTAGACCAGGGAGGGGCTGTGGACATGGCCTACCAAGACTTTAACAAGGCATGTGACACAGTCTCACTCAAAAGATTAATAATCAAATTAACCAGCTTGGGAGTGGGTCCCAGGGTAGTAGCCTGAGTAAAACATTGGCTGGACAACAAGACACAGAAGGTAAATGTAAATGGAGTCCACTCTGAAGAAAGAGGGGTTACTAGTGGAATACCACAGGGTTCAGTACTGGATCCAGTCCTTTTTAATGTCTTTATAAGTGACATTGCAGAGTGACTGGAAGGAAAAGTATGTCTCGTTGCAGACGACACAAAGATCTGCCACAGGGTTGATACACAAGGAGGCATGGAAAGGATGAGGAGGGATTTGGCAAGGTTGGAGGACTGGTCAGAAGTATGGCAGCTTGGATTCAATGCAAAGAAGTGCAAAATAATGCACCTGGGAAGCAAAAACCCAAGGGAAGATTACACAATGGGGTGGGGGAGGTAGTAACAACAACAAAAATGGAATGGGACCTGGGAGGTAATCATATCAGATGACCTTAAGGTTAGCAAGCCATGTGAGAAGGCACTAGGGAGAACTGGGAGGACACTGGGATGTATTGGGAGAGGCATCACCAGCAGAAAGCAGGAAGTTGTTATCCTCTGTACAGACACTTGGTGAGACCCTATCTGGAGTACTGAGTCCAGTTCTGGAGACTCAGTCTCTGCAAGGACATAGACAGGATGGAGGCAGTCCAGAGGAGGGCAACTAAAATGGTGCAGGGTCTGCAAGAGAAGCCATACGAGGAGAGACTAAAGGAGCTTAATATGTATACCGTTGAGGAAAGGAGGGAGAGGGGGGACATGATAGAAACTTTTAAGTACCTCAGTGGAATCAATAAAGTCCAAGAGGGTAGCATCTTTCAGAAAAAGAGACGTGCAAGAACAAGGGGACACAATTTGAAGATAGAGGGGGGACGGCTCAGGGGCAATGTGAGGAAGTATTTTTTTACAGAGAGGGTGGTGGACATGTGGAACAGCCTTCCTGAGGAGGTTGTGAGGTCTAAAACTGTGGGATAATTCAAGAATGCATGGGATAGACATAAGGCAATTCTTGTGGGGAGTAGGAAGAAATAGGCTGTTGGTTAAATAGGATCTGCAACCTATCCTGTAGGTAGGGAAATAGGCAGACTAGGTTGGCCAAGCAGTCTTTATCTGCCATCAAAGTCTACATTTCTATGTTTCTATGGCTCCCCAGAGGCACACACTGAGCTCCTGGGCAAAATCTGACCTTTCTTCAGCAGTCCTCCCATTTATATGAGGCTGAGGTCCAGAGATCTTATTGGCTGCCAAAACTGTCTTGAACAGTTCCAATACTTTAATTGGTCCACATTTTGGTGCCTACAAAAGTTCCTCCTATATACCCCACACGTCTTTATTAATTCCCCAAAAGTCTCTGGTCCAAGATCCAGACTTCCGATTGTTCAGGGCTGCACAATGGTGGCTAAAGCATAGTCCCAACATACATTTTACAGGCAATCCTGAGATAAATGTCCTGGTGCAGCCAGAATAAACATTATATGTACACATTTTCCCCTCTGACACATTGCCCCAACACTTCTCTCCTGAAAACATTTATTTATTTATAATAATTGTGCTCCGATCTTGAGTCACTGCCTTGTTAACATAGTGCCCCTGGAAAAACAGCAGCAGCTCATTAATATTCATAAGGGCATTCCTTGCCCTGACCTTTGCCCTTTAACTCTGGTGCCCCAGAGGCAGTGCCTATGGTGTCTGCCTATTTCTTTATTTTAAAGCAATTTCTCTGGTTTTTACTTTTTACTTTGTCCACGGTGCCTTTTAACTTAACTCAGCACCGGAACTTCTGATTTGGACTGCACATGGCGGTCAGAACTCTGGGCGCATGTCCCTCGCGAACATGTGAGTGTTGGTTGCATTTCTAACATGCTGGCTACTTGCAAAGGTGCTCCACAAGCCCTTCAGGGCTCAACAGGACAAAGGAGCCACAGCAGAGGGAAACCTGGGGGGAACCTTTACTCGGGCTGTGGCAGTGACCCGGGAGAATATCGGGAGATGCCCGGAGGAAGGAAGGAAATGGGAGGACTTTCAGGTAAGCTCCCCAAAGGGGGGTTACATCTCTCCCCTACCTGAAATGCTTGGCATGCTCGTCAAGCATATTATTACATTTAGGGCCCAATAACACATCTACATATTGATATATACAGATCTGATGAGACTTGCTACATTTGTACAGAATGGTATACCATAATCATCACATTTATACACTATATACATGGTCTAGACACTTGGTTATACAATTTCACTGTTGTACAGCATATCATGGTATTAATTATCACTTTAGAAATATCATCAGGAGCTTAGGCATATACCTTTTGCATTTTGCTGACACATTAGTATTATTATATTATTTATCAAACAGTATACCTTTTTCACCTTATATCCCTTGTTATACCTGTGGGACCTTTTTTATACTGGGTGGAGGTCTTAATGTGGAGGCAAGAGGCAGAAGTGATCATTATTTTGGGCAAGGAATTGGCTGTGGCATACACTCCTTTGTGGACAACGTTCATAGGAAGATTGACAGGTGTTCCCAAAGTATCATACTTCAGCCTGGTTCTTGGCTTTACAGACCTTTCTGAGTGATGTGGTAAATTTGGCACAGTAACTGGCATTTCTGCTTCTGCATTCAGGTTAGTTACTCCCTGTTCATTGTCCAGCAATGAAACAGCTTCTGTAGACATGGGTTCCATTGTACTTTTTTGTTGGTTAGTATTAATTTTAGGCACACTTGCTGGAGTACCCATTGTCACTCTTTTGCTGTGTAACTTGAACAGTGCTATTGCTTTCTGATTCCTTAGGCTCATTCTCTTCAAGGAGAGGCATCTCTTCAAAAATTGAGTCATCCAAAACATTTCTGGCATTTTCAGGAGTGGCCACAGTTCGTGATTTAAACAGCTCACTTAACTCGCTCAACCCAACATCACTTTCAGGAGTAGGCACTGATTCGCTACTTTCCTTCTCCAATTCAGGCATGCTATTTTCAGAGAATTCCACCAGGCAAAGGGAGTCTGCCAAGTCTGAAGCTATACTTTGGGCATCACTTTCTGGAGGCTCAGGAATGATTCATGGGGCTGAATTGCCAGTTAAGTCTGAACTTTCAGAGTCATTTCCTTTGTTAACAGCAGGGATTCCTTGAAATAGCTGCAACAACTCAAAAGTAGGGTAATACTCAGAGCCAAGTTCACTTTCTGCAGAGTCCGAGTCAGTGTCTTCATTAACAGCTGCACAACTAGTCAAAGGTTTAGGCTGCTGAGGAACAGAGGACTAGTTTAACTGCTGCTTTTTCAATGCAGATCTGCTAGTAGGCCCATCTGGCGTATCATTCTGAGGTGCTGTGCCCACTATAACTTGACCAATTGGTAGCAGGTGGTTACAGTGCATTGTCTTTACTGCTGCAGGATTCCATTCTGGCCTTGTTTTGTATAATGGCAGGTCATACAATTTGCTGATGACTACATAAGGGATGTGGCTCCATCGGTCAGCTATTTTGTGCCTTCCTTGCAAGCCTAAGTTTCTCACAAATACCCGATCTCCTGGTTTTAACTCTTGTGCTTTTACCTTTTTGTCATACCTGATTTTGTTTGCAAGATTTCTTTTAGCAGCCATGGTCTGGGCTAACTGATATGCATGATGTAATTTATCTTTGAGCTTCCGCACGTACTGGAGGTAGTTGTCAGCTTGTGTTCCATCCGGGTGAGACTCTAAAGCATACAGTATGTCTTCTGGCAATCGAGCTTCCCGGCCAAACATTAACTTGTAGGGTGAGAACCCAGTGGCATCACTGCATGTGCAGTTATAAGCATGTAGCAATGCACTTACTTGTTGACTCCATTTAGGTTTATCTTTGGGATGGAAGGTGCCTAGCATATCTAGAGTTCAGGCTGTGGATCACCTTGTGGATGGTAATGGGTGGTTCTAGACTTTCACACTCCCCACAATGGTAGCATCTCCTTAATCAACCTGCTTTTGAAGTCTCTCCCTTAGTCGGAGTGGATGCGCTGAGGTGCTCCATAGTGAACAAAGAACATTTCTATGAGCAGCTTTGCTACAGTGGATGCTTTTTGGTCTTTAGTCAGATAGGCCTGAACATAGCACTTAAAGTAATCTGTCACTACCAGTATAGTGCTTGTGTTTTTTGAATCAGGCTGTAAGCACAAAAAAGTCTATGCAGACAAGTTCCATTGGTGCACTAGTTGAAATGTTTACCAGCTGGGCAGATTTTTGTGGCTGGGCCTTTCTCTGTAAGCACCTGCTGCAAGTTTTGATGTACTGTTCTACATCTGGTGTCAATTTTGGCCAGTAAAAACGAGCTTTGCAAGGTCTATGGTTCTTTCACTGCCTACGTGTCCCATTTGGTAATGTAAGGCCTTTAGTACTATTTGCTTGAACTTGCTGGGAAGCACCAATTGTGTTCTTATAACTTTACCCTTTCCCACTGTGACTTCTGTGTGCAGTAGGCCACCTTTTACTTTAAGCCTGGGCCACTCCTGGTATAGCAAGCCAGTCCTTGGGTCGTTAGATCTCATTATGTTTGCTTGCATGCATGTGCAAGAAACATAGTGCCATCATCCGAGTTTTCAGAGGTGTGGCAGCCCACTTCCAATTCAGTCAGTGTGTTTGCAGGCACGGCCGCAGTTCTCCGATGCCTGCTGGAGCTGTCTATGACAGCAGTCCAAAATGCAGTGGCGTACAGTTGAAAGGGGGAGCTACGCTTCAGTGAGCAGTGATAAGATGTCGCCTGCTCATGCGCCTCCCTGTACATACACACACACACACACACACACACACACGCTGCGCACACATACTCGTGCTCGTCCCCACTGTATGCTCGACGAAGGTGCCCAATCCCCATCGGCTGTGCTGCACCCCCAAAACAGAGTTGTACATGCCATGCTGGGTGCCCACCCAGCGTGGCTACACATGTATAGCCGACGGGGGTGGCCAATCCCCTGTCGGCTCCACTGTCCCCCACCCAGAGTACAGGGTGCCACTCTGAGAGCCCACCCCAGCGTGGCAACAGATGCTGTCACCGATGGGGGTGCCCAATCCCCCATCGGCTCCACACCCCCCCCACTATTCCATCCTTGTGCCATGCTGAGAGCCCACCTCAGCATGGCAAACATCCCACGTCATCTCCTCCTTCGTTAAAAAAAAAAACCTGCAACAGAAACGATGTCCCTCGCTGTCTCTGCCCCCACCCGCGCCATCCGCCGTGCACCCTGCCTCCCCACACCCCCCACCCTATACTTACCTCCGGACTCTGGCGCGACGATCTTCGGTGGACCGGGAACATGTCTGCACTCTTCAAAGCCGACCGCGAACTGAGGAAATGCCGGTAAGCTGTATAATTTAATGAATAGGGTTTTTTCAACTTTGCTGCATATCTCAGGTATTTTTTGGAATTTTTACACCAAATTTTCAACATGGGGTTTTTGGGACCCTTCCTTATGAATTCTGTCACTGTCATGGCGTTAATCAGGCCCGAAGGGTGATTTCGTAGTCACTGCATGAAATCACCTTTTGGGGCTGATTAATGAAATAACAGTGCCAGTGTTCATAAGGTGGGCTCTCAAAAAGCCTATGTTGAAAATTTGGTGGAAACATTCCTAAAAATTACTGTCTTACGAGTGTGCATTGCGCTGTTCCTACGCACACTCGTAGGTTCACGAATTTTCAATATTTTCACTCCAGATTTTCAACATTGCTATTTGACCACACTTTCTTATGAGTAGTGCAGCTGTCATTTTTCACATCTCACCCAAAATGTGTTTCCGCGCATGTAGGGCACAATGGTGCAGTTGGTGAGCAAAATCAATGTTCAGGACACATTAAGAAAATCACAATGACACCGTTCATGAGCAGAGATGTTAAAATGGCTATGTTAAAAATTTGGTGAAAAAATTCCCAAAAATGACTATTTTACGAGCATGCGTTGCGCTGTTCCTACACACGCTTGTAAGTTCGCGAATTTTCAATATTTTCACTCCAGATTTTCAACATTGCCATTTTACAACACCACCTTATGAGCAGTACAGCTGTCATTTCTCACTTCTCACCCAAAATGTGTTTCCGGGCATGTAGTGCACAATGGCACAGTCGGTGTGCGAACTCAATGTATGGGACACATTAAGAAAATCAGTCACACTCTTCATGAGCAGAAGTGTTAAAATGGCTATGTTAAAAATTTGGTGAAAAAATTCCCAAAAATGACTGTTTTACAAGCGTTTGTTGCGCTGATCCTACTCAAGCTCATAAGTTTGCAAATTTTCAATATTTTCACTCCAGATTTTCAACATTGCCATTTTAACACACCTCCTTATGAGCAGTATAGCTGTCATTTTTCACATCTCACCCAAAACATGTTTTCACCCATGTAGCGCACAATGGTGCTGTCAGTGTGCGAAATCAATGTATGGGACACATTAAGAAAATCACAGTGACACTGTTCATGAGCAGAGGTCTTAAAATGGCTATTTGGAAAATTTGGTGAAAAAATTCCTAAAAATGACTGTGTTACGAGTGAGCATTGCGCAGTTTCCACGCACCCTCGTAAGTTCATGAATTTGTAATATTTTCAGTCCACATTTTCACCAGTGGCATTTTTCCACACTTCCTTATGAACAGTACAGCTGTCATTTTTCACAACATGGCTGAAATGTGTTTTCACACTTTCAGCACAGAAATGCATGGTCGCTGTGGGAAATCATTGTTCGGGACAGATAAAGAAAATCACAGTGACACTGTTCATGACCGGAGGTCCCAAAATGCCTGTGTTGACAATCTGCTGTAAGCAATTCCCAAACTAATTACATTATGGGTGCACGTTGCACAGTTTCTACGCACGCTCGTGACTTCACCAGTTTTTTAATATTTTCACTGCAGATTTTCAACATTGCCATTTTTTACACCTCCCCATGAACAGTACAGCTGTCATTTTTCTCATCCTGTTCAGAATGTGTTTTTGCACCTGTGGTGACAAATGCCGTAGTCACTGTGCAAAAGCAGCTTTCGGCTAACAAACTCATATTGCCACTGTTCATGAGGTGGGGGGTCACAAAAAACCCATGTTGAAAATTTGGAGTGAAAATACCAACGAATGCTTGAGGCATTAGGGTTTCCGAACATAACACCCCACCCTGTAGAGAATGACAGGCATCAGGGCTGTGACTTGGGATTGTCACCTGCAATGTTCATACCAATCCACCCCCACCCACACCCTGCAGCCACTGAGAGGCATCGAGGTGTGCCTTGGACTCTTCGGCCCCAAAGTTCACTCCATTCTCCTATACCGCACCCATCTCACAATATTTCCTGATGGAATGGGTTGTGCATAAGGGCCAAAGACCCCAAGGCACACTGTGACACTTGTCGGTGTCTGCACGGTAGGGTGTGGTGAAATGGCATGGCCATTATGCCTGATGACCCAAAGGCACACCCCAATGCCTGTCACTATCTGCAGCGTGGTGATGGGGTTCGCTTCAGTTCAGTACTTCACTGCCATTCCTATTATGCAGCTCGGTAACTCCTACACTACCAATGCCAATGCCAGCAAGCAAACATTCGGCTGTGCTGCCAGGTCGCACCTGTAAACAAGCTTTCAGCTTAGTGTGCTACTCCTGGTTAAACAATTTGGAAAAAAAATAAAAATAAGGGCCTACAACTCACTCAGTCTGTCCATTTGAGCTTGTAAGTTCACTTTATGTTTTCCTAGAAGTCTGTTGCCTCTTACCCCTGACCTCCAGAATTCCTTTATGTCTGTTCCATGCATTCTTAAATCCCGTGATTGTTTCAGCACTCACCACTTTCTCTGGCAGGGTGTTCCACTTGTCCACCACCCGTTCCGTGAAGATGTTCTAAGACTTTGAACAGGCAAGCCTCATGTTCTTCCAGAGTTTTACCAAAAACTATTACATCATCCAGGTAGACCAAACATTCAAGGAGGTTCATGTCCCCTACAGCCTGCTCCATGAGCCTCTGGAATGTGGCTGGTGCTCTGGATATTCCTTGGGGCATACGCAAAAATTCACAGAAGCCCAAAGGACAGATGAAGGCTGTTTTTGCCCTGTCTTCTGGTGCCATTGGAATCTGGTTGTATCCAATCCGGAGGTTCAGTATGGAGAACCACTTGCTCCCATTCAGACAAATTAGGGCATTCTGAATACGAGGCATGGTGTATTGATCCAGAATGGTTCTTTGGTTTAATGTTCTGTAGTCACCGCACATTTGCACAGTGCTGTTCTTTTTCCGGACCACCACAATCGGGGATGCATAAGGGCTGCATGACTGTTGTATGATACCTGCATTGAGCATTTCCTGGAGATGGCATCTGCCATTGTTGATATCTGCAGGAGCTAGTCATTGAGATCTTTCCCTAAAGGGCCTGTCATCGTGGAGCCTGATGTGGTGTTCAGCACCCTCAACACATCCGATGTCCCACTCCCACTACATTATGTGTAACATTTGATTCTCGCATGAGAGAGACATGGTTAAGGTGAGTGAAGGTTGCAGCCCTACTTCTGAGATGAAGTGACAGCTAAGCATCCTTAAAAAGCACAGTGCATGAGTGAACCTAGAAAAGGGGAGGTAATGGTAATGGGTGCTACTAGTGCTGCACAATGTTACTCAGAGAGAGTCAGAGATAGGCTAATGGAGCTACCCAACTGCAAAAGTATTCAGAACAAGAATAAAAGTGTCTAGGTGTCTGAGGGGGAATGTGCCCCAAATCCCTGAAAGAGCAGAAGTTTTATTTTTACAGCCTCCCTTCAAGAAACATAGAATTTGCCAGTAGATAAGAACTGCTTGGCCTACCTGGCCTGCCCATTTCTTCCCTGACTTCAAGTTCACTGCAGATCCTACATGATCTCCAGACTGTTATCCCTCCCCCTCTCCCTTTTCCCTAAGATTCCCTTGTGGCTGTCCCATGCATTCCTGAATCCCACTACTGTTTTCACACCCACCACCTCCACTGCAAGGCTGTTCCAGGAACACACCACTCTTTTTGTACTTCCTCACATCTCCTCTGAATTTACCCCCCTCTAGCTTCATATCATCTTGCCTAGTTCTTGAGCACCTTTTTCTGAAAAATAATCCCCTCCTGTAACTTATTTACCCCTGTGACATATTTAAAAGTATCCATCATATTCCCCTTATAACTTCTCTTTCCCAGGGTATACATATTGAAATCCTTAAGTGTCTCCTCTTAGGGCTTCTGATGCAGACCCTCTCTATGAGGAGAAGCTAAATTACCTCAATATGCACACCCTAGAAGAAGGGATGGAGGGATACTGGTTCTCATCTCCTCTTCCTACTTGCAGTTCAGGAGGTCTCTTTGGGACTACTTGAAGGCCAATTCATTCTCTGCAGTAGAATAATTATCCAATCTTTTCTCAGTCTATGCTACTGATATAACTACTCTTTGTACAGAACTCTGTGCCCCAAATGAGGGATATACTCCCAATCCTTAGACATTGTATGACTCTTGACTATTTATGGACATATAACTGTATTTGATGTTGACTTTATTGCATACAGTTCTTGTTCTGTCTCCTTTTGTTTCATGTGTACCTGATGAGTACCTTGCCTCATGATACAACGCTTGTATTTATGCTATGGGGGAACATGTCAATTCATTCCTGTCAATAAGCTCCATGCCAATTCTGACCAGACTAGTGTTCTTGGGTCAATGTGCTCCCTGGACAATTATTGCCTGTGAAAGTTCGTTACCTGTACATTTTTTTCCCATGACAATTACTTTATTGATTGGTTAGCTCTGCCAACAGTTTGCTTCTGATGCTATTTGTTGCATGCTTGTGTACGTACAGTAGTGAACTGTGTGAGTCTCAGTGATCAGGTTGAGCACTAGATTAGTGTGCAGGAACAAGTTTTTAGTGAGGAAAGCAAAGCTGTTATGTGCATTCTACTTTCATGTTTATTGGGACACAGAACATGTTATCTGGTAGAGTTTTATTTTAGTAGGCAGAACGTCATTGGCTATAGGCTTTTTTTTCACTTTACATTTGGCTGTATCTCTGGTTTGTTGCACAGTTTTTTTGAGGTTTGAATCAGTTATTTTGCCCAGTGCATTAGGTGACAGTCTGTCTTTGCTATGAGATAGTATTGATCTTGTTTTTTCTTGGGTGCGGGTGGCTCTGTGTTTGGCCCGTTCTGTGGTTCATGGTATCTCAAGCCTTTACGGGTCATTAATGTGTGAGTAAACCCCAACTTTAGCTATTATTCTTTCTCCCATAGTATGAAGTCGTGCTCTGCATATTACTCTGCTTTTTTGGCTGACATCACACTGACAGTATTGTTTTGTACCATCTTTCCTGGATTTATGATATGTGTACACTTAGTTTTCTTTGTCTACTGCTTTATGCTTTCTTTTTTCAGAAGATACGAATCTTAATGTAATAGTTTCTATGTTGGGAATTATTCATGTTCTGGTTAGAATGCGATTCAAACAAGTGTGGTAGTAGTAACTCTAATTTATAAAGTCTTGAGGATTTTGATTTTTTGGGTGGGTGAAATGGAGTGCGCCTGAAGGTAATGTAATTTGTATAGTGGAAGGGTGTTGTTTGGCTATAGCATCTTAATTGGTAATTGATGTGTGGGTGCTAATTGTCAGCTGAGCAAATTTGTCTGGGTACTAATTATAGGGATATTGAAATGTTAGGGTTATTAATTGTAGGGGCAGCAGACTGCCATGGGAGCATACTGATCGCAAAAACTGTTGGTTTTGCCAAATGACAGGAACAAATTGATGTGTAGCCTATGCTATGTTACTCCTACAATCTGCTAACTTTGTAATCTCCTGGCTCCTACCCGAGAATAGGCGTGCATTTGCCTAGTGTGCTAACCTGGCCAATAAAAACTAAATAAATACATTTTCTAGGAAACGTGGTGTTGCTAAAGACTTGGGCAAAGGGCATGGAGAGCTGGGGCACAGAACAAAACTGAAGTTCATAGTTTGCATACCAAAGTGTGAAAAGCACCTTTTGCACAAAGATAAACACATGGGGCCCAATGCATGATGCCTACGTGCCACAGAAACCTGGGGCACAAGCATAGATACACATGAATGCCATGAAGTGGGGGTCCCGTGGACCCCTGCGGCATTCACGAATGGTGCACAAATCAATTAAGTGCCGGATCCCCTGGCCACATTGTCAGCAATGCACAGGAGTTGGGCGGGGGAGTGCCATTCACAAAGGCACATAGTGCTGCTCACGGAGGGGGGCATAGGTGTGAGCAGATTACATCAGTAGGGACCCTGCCATAACTGCTGTATGCACCAGCTCACTCACAGTCTCTCACCCGGTCCAGGCTGCTGGCAGTAAACCCACTGGCCCAATAACAACCCTCCCCTGTATGCCAGGGACCCCCCGACACACATCATTGCCCTTGGCATGTCCCACTAAAAAGGCATAGCCCCCCCAACACATGTCTGCCCCATCCCTGATAGTGATAGACATAGCCCCCCAATACATGCCAGGCCCGTCCCCGGTAGCAATAGGCATAGCCCTTCCAACACATGTCAGCCCTGTCCCTGGTAGTGATAAGCATTGCCCCCCCACCTCATGACAGCCCCATCCCAGGTATGTTCAAAGCAACCCCTCCACCCCCTGCACACACAGAAGTGCCCTGGCAACACTACCCCAACCCCTGAACCTGGTACCCCAGCTGAATTATTGGTGGCCAGTGCCCCCCCACTCCCACAGCACCAACAACACTACCCCTGTTTCCTGTACCTGCCAGTCAGTGCTGTGGCTCAGGACAGCCAGCGACACAGCCTACCACACACCTCCTCAGCTGCTGGCCATCCAACTGATGGTGGAAGCATGTTGCTCTATATAAAAGCACGCTCCCAGTATCAGTTGGATAGCCACAGCCAAGGAGGTGTGCAGAGGGCTGTGCTGCTGGGCATCTTGAGCTGCAGCACTGACTGGTAGGTACGGGGATCAGGGGTGGTGTTGTTGGTGCCACAGGGGGCCACTGGCCACCAGCCACCAATGCTGCAGCTGGGGTACCAGGTTTGGGGGTCAGGGTAGTGTTGCTAGGGCACCTCTGTGGGTGTGTGCAAGGGGTGGGGGATTGCTTTGAACATATCTGGGATGGGGCTGCCATGTGGTGGTGGAGGAGTTCTGCTCATCACTACCAGGGATGGGTCTGACATGTATTGGGGGAACTATGTCTATTGCTACCAGGGATGGGGCTGTCATACAGTGAGGGGTTGAGTTTTGACTTGCACACACTGGGGATGGGGCTGTCATGTGCGGGGGGGGTTGACTTGCACGCGTGCAGGGGGGCAGTCAGGCATGGTGTGGTGGTGCTGCTGGAGGGAGACAACTGAGTGCCAGGTGAGCATGGTCTCAGGAGCAGGGTGAACTGCTGGACACAGGGGCATGGCAAAATGGTTCTGGCTGCATGCAGCTGCTACTCACGCACCCGGACCCATGTCTTACCACACACAAGTAATTCACTCAGGACCCCAGGACAGGCATCCGAATGAATGCCCACCTAGGTCCGCTACTCCACCCCTGGCCAATCCTGTGCAGTCCTGTGTGCTGGGGGGTGAGGGGCCATGGACAGGTGGCATCAGTTCATGCATACCAGCCTGTGTGCACCTGTGTGTTGGTGCAGAGCTATGTAGGCAGGGTATGCACCCTAGGGGTGTACTTTACGTCCCTTTGTGCACAGCACCCATGATGAGGACTTCATTTCTAGTCCACAGATGAAAGAGTATGATACTTGAAACCAAGGTAAGAGAGGAAATGGGAGTCTCTTGTGTATCATTTCCATCAGGGCACATGAGTGCTAGAAATGTTTGGTGTCCACAGCTACTACTGACCAGGGGGGATAGGGATGTAATGGCCAATCCCTGGGCAAAGACACTGTTTGGCTTTGAGACATTTGCCAAGGACCTCTTTTGATACTTTACAATGCCAAACTTCCATCATGGGGAGAGTGGATAAGGTGCGGGGCTAGTGCTGAAATGATATGGAAAAAGAACATGGGTCATGTTTATTTGTTTGCCTGCATGATTTAGTGTTTAATAAATGGAACTATGATTCTAAGGCCCTGTCCACACTGTGCTTGTAAACCGTTTCTGGTGGGTTGAACCATTACCACGACGTATTAAAACGGTTTGCATCCACACTGGTAATGGTTTGCAATGCAGTTTTGAAACCGATCTTGAGATCTGTATGGAGGTGGTCTTGAGATTGGTTTATGGTAATGTTTCAGTCCTTAAATCAGTTCCCTTACCTGTGCAGACAGGCAATGGAACTGCTCCCCAGTCTGTTGGTCCTCCATGACTCACAGTGCTCCGTGGATGCATCCTATGGTGACTTACGACAGCTAGTGCATGCGTGGTGACTGCCAGTGTTTGCCATATTCAGAAATAGTGGCATCTCATAGCAGGATATTTAATAATCTGAAAACAGCTGTAGTCACTTCATTCATTCTTTCAGCAATACAACAGAGGCAAGAACATATTGGATCTAATAATCACAAATATTGAAAAAAAACATTAACAATGCCTTGAGCAACAGCAACCATAATATTGTCTTATTTAAGTTATCTACAACATGTTGCAATGTCTCTAATACTACAATCCTTAAAAATTATGATAAAGCTAACTACAGGGCAATTAAAACCATCCTAGCTAACAAAGACTAGGGGGAAGAATTAAAGTACCTCATGGTAAATTAAGCATGGGATACATTTAAGAAAACAATACTACATTTAGAAAATACTTATGTAACTGAAAAAAAAAATACAACAAGAAAGGTAAAATCCCAATTTGGCTTAGGTCACCTGTTAGAAAACAAATAAGAGGGCTGGCTCGGTGGTGCTGAGGGTTGAGGCACTGGATGCCACACCTCATGCCATACCAGTGACCCAGGTTCGGGAGCAAGCTCAGGCTGCCGGGGGATGGCGGGGTGGGCGAGGACTGAGCACCTGCTGGACTGCTCTCCTCCCTGGGGGGGGAGGTTAGGGATTGCACAGCATGCCAGCACCTCCTGGTGGAGACCGAGGGCGCTGCAGCATGCTCGGCTGCACGTAATCAGCGTGTCCTGACACAGGCAGGGGTTGCCATGTGCCTAGCATGAAGGATGTGCACATGCATGGGAGGGGGAAGAGATCACCAGAACAAGGAAAAATCCAGTCTGTGGGGTAGGCGATGGCACCTGCCCCCATGCCCACCACCAGGTCCATCCTGCCTGGCCTTCCAGGTTCCTCCACCCGGGTCCTCTCTCACATCAAAGTCTGACTGTAAGAGCACCCAAAGAGGAGGGGTGGACCCACCCTGGAGGGGTTAAGCTGGGGGTGCCGATCAAGGACATAGGAGGAGGGAGAGAGGAGGCACAGGTAGGAAGACTGCAGGCAGGGCAGGAGCAGGCAGAATGCCTGAGAGAGGTCCTGCAGACCGTGACCGGAGGGAAAAAGATTAGTAAAAAAGACAAAACAAGAAAACAAACAAATAAGAATTAACGAAAAAGCTTATAAAACAGCTAAAAAGACACCGAGCGGGGAAAGCAACAAACTATATAAATCAGAACTGAAAACTCTAAAGAAAATGATTAAAACAGCAAAAAGTAATCTTGAATTTAGATTGGCACATTCCAAAGAACATAATAAATCATTATTTTCATATATTAATAATAAAAAATGTACCACATGGACTATTGGCCCCCTGATACAGTAAGGAAAGTAATAGAAACAGATGAAGAATCCGCTAATCTATTCAATGATTTTTTTTTTGCTCAGTGTTTTCCAAAAAGGGTAATACTACAAGATTTATTAAGCACTAACACATAACACTTTTTATATCCAAGAAGATGTTTTAAAAACACTTAGTACCTTTAAAAAACCACTGGTATGGGTCCCTATGGCATCCACCCTCGTTTCTTAATAGAAATATCATCATTACTAGCACTCCCCTTAACTGTTATACTTAACAAATCCCTGCAAGAAGGGACCGTTTCATCTGATTGGCAGGAGGCTGTTGTTATACCAATATTCAACAAGCATTTGTCAATGCTGAATGCTGTCTTGCTGGCATTGGCAATGGTATTGCAGAAGTTAGAGAGATGTATAATAGGAATGGCAGTGAAGTATTGAACTGACGCCAACCCTACCCCCACCCTGCAGAGACTGACAGGTGTTGGGGTGTGCCTTTGGATTGTTGGCCATAACGCTGACACCATTTCATGTCACCCTACCCTGCAGACACTGACAAGTGTTGTGGTGTGCCTTGGGGTCTTTGGGCCTTACGATCACCCCATTCCATAAGGAAATACACTGAGATGGGTGCAGTATAGGAGAATGGGGTGAACTTTGGGGCCGAAGACTCCAAGGCACACCTCAATGCCTGCCACTGGCTACAGGGTGGGGGTGGAATGGCGTGAGCATTACAGCCGACGAACCCAAGCCACACCCTGATGCCTGTCGGTCTCTACAAGGTGGGGTGTCATGTTTGGAACCCTAATGCCCCAGGTGTTTTTTGGTATTTTCACTCCAAATTTTCAGCATGGGCTTTTTGTGACCCCACCTCATGAACAGTGACACTATCAGTTCGTTAGTCGAAGGGGATTTTGCACAGCGACTCTGCAATTTGGCACCACAGGTGCGAAAACACATTTTGGGCAGGATGCAAAAAATTACAGCTGTACTGTTCATGAGGGGTATAAAAAATGACAATGTTGAAAATCTGGAGTGAAAATATGAACTATAGTGAAGTCCGAGTGCATAGAAACTGAAACAGCAGCCTATATAATTATTTTTGGGATTGTTTTAACCACATTTTCAACATAGGCATTTGGGACCTCCCTCATTAAAAGTGGCACTGTGATTTTGTTTTTCTGTCCTGAAAGTTGATTTCCCACAGCCACTATGCCATTGTGCACCACAGGTGCAAAAACACATTTTGGGCAGCATGTGAAAAATGACAGTTGTATTCTTCATATGGAGGTGTGAAAAAATGGCAATGTTGGAAAATCTGGAGCGAAAATATTAAAAATCGTCACAGTTATGAGTGTGTGTGTGGAAACTGTGCAATGCACACTCATAACACAGTAATTTTTTGAAATGTTTTCACCAAATTGGCAACATGGGCTTTTTGGGATCCCACCTCATGAACAGTGGCACTGTCATTTTGTTACTCTGTCCCAAAAGGTGATTCCACACAGTGACTGCAAAATCACTTTTCAGGACCAAATAATGAGATGGCAGTGCATGTGTTCATGAGGTGCGGTCCCAAGTACCCCGTGTTGGAAATCTGGTACCAAAATTCCCCAAAATGGCTGAGATATCCAGCTAAGTTGGAACACCCCATTGCCTGCCATTATAAAGCTTACCTCATTTTGTTATCTTCCCGGTCGGCTTTTGAAGAGTTCAGATGTGTTCCCACTCCACAGAAGATCACAGTGTCGGCCCTCCAGAGGTAAGCATGGGTTGAAGTGCGAGGTGGGGTCTAGTAGAGGGTGGGTGCAGGTTGGGGAGGGCGTGGCAGGACGCGGGGAACTTTTTTTTTACAGGTAAAAAAAAAGAAACTGATTTCAGGGCTGGTTTTCTTTATTTACAGGTAAAAAAATATTTGGACACAATGGGGTGGGCTCCCAGTGTGCCATGAGTTTGGGGGGCATGATGCCTATGGAGGGTTGTGCATCCCCGTCAGCAAAGAAAGTATGTGTGTGTGGGGGGGACATGACGCTGATGGGGATTGGGCACCCTCGTCGACCAACAAATTGAACAGGGGGGAATGCTGACATGGGGATTGGGCATCCTCCATGTCGACTTTGTAGGGATTGTGTGGTGAGCGGCAGGAGCCGCAATATTTTTTTGGAATGTTTCACCAGGAAAGGCACATAACGCAGCCTTGTCATCTGATGCTCCAATGGGGAAACTGCACCTCATTGAAGCAGCAGATTTCATTCAAGGTTTTGGCTCTCTTTGAAGTTTTGCATCATCGCTAGCATGCTCGCTAATTGGTGGGTGAGGAATGCACCCACTAAAGTGTTTCCTGCATTCAGCAACACTGACACACCTCTGAATGTGCTACTACCACAAGATGTTGCTTGCGCATGCACAAGACAACATAAACAAAGTCTGGTCAGATCCACCACGGCTGCATAATGAAGTTAGTGAAGTTGTGCGGAATTGTTAAGGAGGTATGAAGAAACAACACAATGATTTGTCAGTGGTAAGATTTGTTTTAGTTTCTGTTCTAAAGAAGGTATGCACATTATTAGGAAAATATATAGAGGTGTACATTTTAATGGAAGGACTAGGAAGCTTACAAAAGAACCCCAGAATAAATGTCACTGATGTATGTGTTATCCCAGATGATATTGGCCAGATAGCCAAATTTTAAAGAAAACACAATAGCACAGATCCCAATAATGCAAAGCATCAAGGGAAACATATGCAAATCCCATGATGGTACAGAAGGTGGCAGCACATGAAAAAGTAATGGTTGGCATATGTTCAGCCTTGGGATTATTTACACAGTTTTTTTTTGGTTTGTTTTTATTTATTTATTTTTTTAAGAGAAACAGGGTTTTTGTCCATGAGATGATGTAAGTTATATTTAAGCAATGTGTTGATGTCAGGAAGTCAGGTGTAATGATGTTGTACTGTTACAGAAAATGTGATACTAACTTTCAGAGGGGGTCGCTTTTGATAAAGGCAAGGTAGTTATGCTTGTGATAATGGGAATATTACATAGAAACATAGACTTTGATGGCAGATAAGGACCACTTGGCCCACCCAGTCTGCCCATTTCCCTACCTACTGGATAAGCTGCAGATTCTAGTTAACCAACAGCCTATTTCCTGCAACCCCCCACTATAATTGCCTTATGTCTGTCCCATGCATGTTTGAATTCCTCCACTGTTTTAGACCCACACCTCTCCAGGAAGGCGGTTCCATGTGTCCACCACTCTCTCCGTGAAAAGAATTTCCTCACATTACCCCTGAGCTGTCCCCCCTCTAACTTTAAATTGTGCCCCCTTGTTCTTACACATCTCTTTTTCTGAAAGATGCTACCCTCCTGGACTTTGTTGATTCCCTTGAGGTACTTAAAAGTTTCTATCATGTCCCCACTGTCCCTCCTTTCATCAAGGGTATACATATTAAGCTCTCTCAGTCTCTCTTCATATGGTTTCTGATGTCAACCCTGCACCATTTTAGTTGCCCTCCTCTGGACTGCTTCCATCCTATGTCCTTGCGTAGATGAGGTCTCCAAAACTGCACGCAGTACTCCAGATGGGGTCTCACCAACTGTCTGTATAGAGGAGAACCACTTCCTTTTTCTACTTGTGATGCCCCTCCCTATGCATCCCAGTATCCCCCTGGCTTTCCCTACTGACTTCTCACATTGCATACCCACCTTTAGGTCATCTGATATGACTACACCCAGATCCCTTTCCATTATTGTTGTTGTTAGTACCTCCCCTGCTATTGTGTACTCTTCTCCTGGATTTTTATTTCCCAGGTGCATTACTTTGCACTTCTTTGCATTGACTGCATATTAAGAAAGTATGAGGTCTACACAGAAGTGGAGTACAAATATGCACAGTTTCATAAGTATGTGCTCAGAGTGCAGGCAAATGTGATATGCAGGTTTGTTTTAGAAACAGATAAAAATAGTGATGCATGCAATTAATAGAAAAATAGATAATTACATAGACATATATATAGAAAGAGAGAGAGAGACACAGACAGACAGGCAGAATAGGAATGGCAGTAAAGTATTGAAGGGATGCCAACCCCACCCCCACCCCGCAGACATGGACAGGCATTGGGGTGTGCCTTTAGGTCATTGCCCATAATGCTCATGCCATTTCACCTCACTTTACCCTGCAGACACAGACAAGAGTCGAGGAGTGCCTTGGGGTTTTCAAACTTTACACTCACCCCATTCCATAAGGAAATATGCTGAAATGGGCACAGTATAAGAAAATGGAGTGAACTTTGGGGCTGAAGAGTCAAAGGCGCACCTCAATACCTGTCACTGGCTGCAGGGTGGGGATGGGGGCAGAATGGCATGAGCATTACTGTTGACAATCCCAAGTCACACCCCTGATGCCTGTCAGTCCCTACAGTGCAAGGTGTTATGGTCAGAAACCCTAATGCACTGGGCGTTTCTTGGTATTTTCACTCTAAGTTTTCAGCATGCGCTTTTTGTGACCCCACCACATGAACAGTGACACTACCAGTTCATTAGCCGAAAGGAAATTTTGGCACCACAGGTCAAAAACACATTTTGAGCAGGATATAAAAAATGACAGCAGTACATTTCTTGCTTCAGTAGCTGCTCAGCACATCTGTTACATGACCTGCTTATTGACATTTTATATCTGCTATGCAATGTACTGCTGCTATGTCTGTGGAAGTACCTTTCCTAGGTTGCAAGAACAGCCTCAGAGGAACACACACACACACACACACACACACACACATGCATACACAGAGCACAGCACAGCTGCGAAATGATTAGATTTTCTACAAGCACTGTTTTCCATGCAAGACACAAGCAATTGAACCAAACACATGCACACACACACGTCAGAACACACCAGAACACAGTGGCAAAATGATTCAATTTGTCTACAAGCACCATCTCCTATGCAAGTTGGAGCTCAGGGGGAAGGCTGGAGATCAGTTATGGTCTATAACATAAACACATGGTCAGAATATTAAATATTTTAAAATAAACATAAATGCAAAAGTAACCATTTCAAGAAGAAAATGCAAACTGTGATACTTAATAGTTATAGGGTAAGTTAGCACATCTGCACTTATTTGCTGCATACATATCTCAATTGCTAAGGGGTCCTGACCATGTTCACCCTTCCTGAAGCCAAGCTAGCTACAGTATGTCTAGCAATAACATGGATGGAAAATTATGCCACATTTTCAACAAGAAGTTAGGATTTTAAAAAGACAGTGCTGTAGACTGAGAAGCAGCTTGTGTATGTGCATTCATCTTGCTAGCCAAGATATGTTCTGGTTGCGTTCTATAAGGCTAACCAGTGGGAGAAGTAGAGGAAAGGGATAGAAATCTAAAATAGAACCATTTAACCCATTTGTGATTTAAAATTGCATGACAGAAATGCGGCTTCCAGAACCGGACACCATATTACAAATGAGGCCTCACCAGAGATCTACACAGTGGCATTACCAGCTCCTTCCTTCTGCTGGTAATACCTCTCCCTATGCACCACAGCATTACACTGGCTCTCCTCACAGCTTTGGTACATTGTTTAGCCACCTTTAGGTCATCCAATATGATTACCTGAAAATCCCTTTCCATTTTGATGACCATCTCCCCCCCCCCAAGTAATAATTCCCTGGGTTCCTCCAACCCTTCCTTATTCAAAAGGCAGGTGTTCCCAGAGCAGAGGGAAATTGCATCCAGGAATAGGGAGGAGATACCTCATTATTTCTACCTTTCCTAGGTTGCAAGAACAGCCTCAAAGGAACACACACACACACACACACACACACACACACACACACACACAGCAGAACACAGCTGCAAAATGATTAGATTGTATACAAGCACTGTTTTCCATGCAAGACACAAGCAACTGAAACAAAAGCACACACACACACACACACACACCAGAACACAGCAGCAAAATGACTAGATTTATCTACAAGCACTATCTTCTATGCAAGTTGGGGCATGGGGGAGGGTTAAGGCTGGAAATCAGTTATAGTCCATGACATAACCACATGGTCAGAATATTAAATATTTTAAAATAAACATAAATGCAAAAGTAACCATTTCAAGAAGAAAATGCAGACTGACACTTAACAGTTGTAGGGTAAGTTAGCGCATCTGGACTTATTTACTGCATATGCATCTCAATTGCTAAGGGTTCCTGACCATGTTAACCCTTCCTCAAGCCAAGCTAGCTACAGTAAGTCTAGCAATAACATGAATGGAAAGATTATGCATATGAAAACTTATTAATTATGCTGTACATACCCTAAGACTCAAAGTGTGTCTCCTTTGGCTGCCATGATGTCTGTGGTTAATTTGAAACAAAAGACAATGTAACAAGACATTGGCCTCCACCCCAAGCTGTTAAACAATAGAGCAAACTGCATTCTGGAAAGACTGCCTGGGACAAGATGCAATAAAAAAAACCTGAATAGCAGGTTCCAGGGAGTATAAAACTACCAGGAATGTTAGAACCCCCCCCCCACTCATTCACAGGTGTCAATATATTTGCTTCCCTCATAGTAAAAATGTGAAATTACATTTGTGTTATTTTAAATAAGTGCTAAATAGCATGTCCAGGGTGATGGCATCTCTGATAGTTGTTCCAACATGATAGATCCACCTCATGCCCCTCCCACGAAAATGAAAGCATATGTTTTTTAGTATATAAATGTTTAAGAAAAACCTGTGGCTCTTTCAACTTACTGTAAATTAGAATGCTGTGTCTATTTGTTTTCCTTGGGAGCTGTGGTTTCACTCCTTAATTACTCTTTCCTTCTGAGGCCCCAAGTGGCTCTGATAATCATTTGTTCCAAGGGTTTTTAAGTCAATTTGAAGGCATTAAGTAACTTCTGTTCTCCTAGTCCTTAATAAAATGCAGGGGCTCCACAACTCGATCACTCCACAGACTTGTTCTGTTACTTTGTCCAGGTCCCAAACTAGTGTGTCTTGTTCCAGCATGATAGATCCACTTCATGCCCATCCCACATGAATCAAAAAAAAGGTGGGGGTGGATCTTTAGGAGCTTCTTGGGTGGAGGTGGGGGTGGATCTTGCTCCCCCAAAAAACTAATGCTGCCTCCCACTACTCAGGTTCCAGTTCTTGTACTGCCCATTTAAGAAAGAAATAGTACCCTGCAACCATTGACTATCATGAAAGCATATTTATTTGAGGGTGGAAAACATTTCTTGGAGGAGGATAAGGCGGAGGAGACTACACCTTCTGTCAGTTCCATGGACAGAACACATGACATCACTCCTTTTGTATGTGCAAAATGTCTGCAGGCTCCACCAACTGCAGCCATAAAAAGGAAGTAAGGCTAGTGTGGAAAATTATAGGCCAACCAGTCTTACCTCCTTGGTGTGTGAACTAATGGAAAGAATCATAAAAACATATTTTGATTTGGAAATGTGCTCTGGGACTATGTGATCCCACTCAACATGGTTTTAAAAAGGGATAATCATGTGTTACAAACCTTGTGTCCTTTTACGATTATAGTCATAGTTTGGCTGTTGGTATTGCTTCAGATGTTGTACTGCTAGACTATAGTAGAGCATTTGACTCGGTTCCCCATAATAACCTGATAGATAAGTTGTTCACAATGGGTTACTCACCAGTTCTAATTAGCTGGGTAGAAAACTGTTTAACAAATCGCACACAGAGAGTAAGAATTAATAATGTTCTATAGAATGTCAGAAGTGTCAGTAGTGAGGTGCTCCAGGGCTCTGTCCTGGGCCCAACCTTGTTTGGTATTTACATTAGTGAGATGAAAGTAAATAGAGAATAATGGCTATGTGAGTGTGCGTTGTGTTTTTGGTTTTACATGTCAGAGTTGTGTGATGACCCTGTAAACCTCGAGAGGTTTACCTGGTCATCACGCAATAAGGGTGTGTAAAAAAAAAAAAACATAACGCACACTTAGCATAGCCAGTATTTTTAAAATTTGCTGGTGCAAGGAGTTTAGACAAGAGCAGGGAGAACAAAAGGAAGCTGCCGTCGAGTCATGAGAGTGACTCTCACTGCAATTGTTGAACTGCTGTTTCTGACTAAGACTAGATGATGGACAGTGAGCGAGTGAATGCTTTCACAGCTGTGCTACATGCTAATGGTAAGTGGCCTGAAAACAGTGTTTGCTTAGGGCACAGACAGAGCTGTGACTGTGAGATTCCTCTCAGAATGCCGTAATAACCAAGAAGCCCGGTTATTTCAGTGTTTGAAACTACAGATGTAACCATGTGTAAAAGGGGGTCACCAGTAATTATGTAAAGATAATATTCTTGTGAAATTTGCAGATGATACAAAACTTGGAGAAGTAGATACTGATATTAATTTCAGTTCTCTTATAAACGATTTACAAAACATTGAAAGATGGGCAACAGAAAATGGTATGTCATTCAATGTTAACAAAATGTGTAGTCATGCAGTTTAGGAAGAAAACCCCCCAAATCAGTATTACTTGAATAATATTCTAATTCAAGTGTCTGCAAATGAGAGCGATTTGGGGGTAACTGTGAATAACAAACTCACTGCATCTGATCAGTGTACCAAAATCTCCAGGCAAGTAAATGGTCTAATTAAATGCGTTAGGCGTACTTTTGTGTCTAGAACAGAGCAACGTTTGATACCACTACATAGGTCCTATATAAGGCCCTATCTAGATTATGGATCCCCTTTCTGGAATTCTTATTTAAAAGGAGACGTTGGTCTACTAGAAAGGATGCAGAGACAGGTAACAAAAATGGTCCCCAGATAGGCAAACAAAGAATATCATTTAAGGTTACGTCTGTACTCCTTACAAGCTAGAAGGAAGAGGGGAGATTTATTGTTCTTATACAAACTACATCAAGCTCCTGAGCTAATGACTCAATGTGGACTGAAATATTCAAATAGAAGTAATGGATTAAGAACCCACAACAAACAAATGGTAGTACCATGGGCTAGCATCTCAAAAAGGGATAATTTCTTCATGGTTAGAACAGTAAGAGAATGGAACCAATTCCAATAAGAAGTGGATAATAAAAACAGATTCAATGCTTTTAAACATGAACTAGACAAATTATTTAGGTATGAACCAATCTCAGGGTAAATCACCCGCATACAGTAGTATGGCGGACAATCAAGATGGGCTACAAGCCACCTTTTGTCCACTACAGCTAAGTAAACTAAGTAATATAATACTGTGGGTGATCTGGAGACTGCCTCTGCTTTGCGATAGTCAATACTAATCAGTCACACTAGAGGGGCAGGGCTTGAATTTTATTTACAAATATCCATCATAGCAAAACTTCCTATTTTCCTGTCAGCAAACATACAGTATTGTAAAATGACAGATTACAGCGCTACCTGATCAGATGAGGCTACCAGATTCCTAATTGACTATCATTTACAGGAGTGCGTCCAGGACAAACTTTTGAATTTCCATCGGAACACAAGGGTGTACCAGGAAATTTTAGAATATCTTTGTGACCTTGGGGTTAATTGCTCTGCAAAACAATACAGAGACAAAATTAAGCAGCTGATGGTCAAGTACCATAAGACCAGGGACAGCAACCATCTATCTAGTGGTGGCAGAATCACTTGTCCATTCTTCGGCCAACTGGATCAAATTCTGGGCACCAAGCCCACATCAGAGCCTCAGTTTGTGCTTGAAAGCAGCGTGGTGGGAAAAGAGGCAGATAGACCTGAGCCCGAAGCTGATGTGGACAATTATTCTGACCCTGACTTTATGGAATCAGGTATTGTTGAAACATCCAGATTTTTGTTTACAGATTATTAAAGTGGAGTCACAAATGTTTATTATTTTTTGGTTTTCATAGAAAGAGAGCCATCGGAGGATACTTCACTTTGCAATGAAAGTGAACTTCGAGGGGATACACCATCTGGTACAGCATCCACATCAGAAGATGCTGGGGTTGTAGCAGCAAATGTTTCCTCCTGTTGAAGTGTATCAGGATCTACTGCATCAGGATCAAGTGGGTGTCACAGAAGCGTGGCAGTGAACCATTGTTTAACCGTCAGAAAAAAAAAAGAAAAGTAATAGGATGCAGGTGATGATGGAGGCAGTGCTTGAGCCAACAAGATGAATGTTGCAGGAGCAGCATAAGGATCAAGTCGAAATGGAATGTCAGAGGGTGCATGAGGAAAGGGAGATGGAAGAAAGATTAAGAAAACAGAAAGCCAAGCAGAATGCTCAACTTTTTTAGTAGTATGTTGAGATTAATGGTCCTGCAATTCCAAAGTAATGCTGCTGGTCCTGCCTTCCAGGTAGCAACCGTTCCCACTACACATCACATGAATTACCCTGTTAGCGGTCCCAGCATTGGTGCAACTCAACCAAGTTCCTTGCAGCATGGCTATAGTTATGCACCCCAACCACATACTTCCATACACCACATACCCTCAACCTCAAATTCTAATGCCAATGCTAGTAACACCACCCTCATTGAAACACAGTATTTCCAAAATTCAGCTGCCAGCCATGCTTTGCAGGGAAACACCACTCTCACCACACAACACATGAATATCACTGTTACCTGTCTGAGCATTGGTGCCACTCAAGCAAGCTCAATGCTGCATGGCTCAGTCTCTGCACCCCAACCACATACTCCCACACGTCAGATACCCTCAAGCTCACCAATGCTAATAACACCACAAACACTGAACAGCATCAGTCTGTTAGTTCATACATCCTCGATTGCAGTTTCACTCAGGATCTACTGAGTGATAACTTTGTATGGACCTCCCTGTAGGAATGAAATTCATGCATTCCTGATGTGCAAATGTATTGTCAGACTTCATGAACAGCTATGGGGCTATACACATGGAGGCCTACATAAGTTTGTGGCCTGTAGTAGTGATGCACTGCCTTGCTCAGCAAAGTGAAAATGTTCGGTTGAAATTGTTTGTAGTACCACAATTGCCTGGCTATGGTTTAGCACAGTTTATTGTTGGTTTAGGAGTTGTGAAACATTCTGTTTTTAGTGAATAACCAATTTTGGGGGTTTAATGATGTATAACTGTGACCTGATACAGACCAAAGATGTGCTCTTTTAGGACCTGTCAAGATTACTATGTAAGTGTTACTGTTATTGATGTGTGATAATAGCTATTATATAATAGGGGTTTGCTGATAAGCCATCTGATAAAACCCCAGATCACCACTAGAGAGCAACAATCAATGAATGACATGTACTGTACACAGTGGAAAATGGAAAAGTTATCAGTACTCTCTCTACACAACACCTGATATCTCCACTGTGTACACGTCAAGACGTAAAAGAAAAAAAAAAGTGGTGCACTACATTTTTACGGTGCTCTGCTCCCCGCCCACAAAGGTAAACAGCATACCCCTATTATATAAAAGGGATACGTGATGGTTACGTATGTGATATGAATATCAAGCACTCTTGGCAAGTGAGTTCGGGGGTCAATCACTTGTGGCTATGCCACTCGTGATAACCCTGAGCTCACTTGCCACTCGTGCTGATATATCAGCTATCTCATACGTAACCATCACATATACCCATATGCATGTTGTGCCCACCCCCTGTGTTCTCAATAGGCTGATAAACACAATCCATGGTTTGTGTTATACGCTGGCAACTGGTATGTGATGCTTCCATTCATTATTGATGGATTATTGATGTTATTATTCTTGTTGAAAAACAGATAATTCTGCTCTAATTAAAATGCAATACTGTGTACAGATCGGAGCACCCCCCCACACACACAACAGCAACCAATCTCCCCCCATCCACCAAATATACCCCTCAACATTCCTCATAATAACCCAGTGTCTATATAGAGAATGTTTAGACAGGTGTGACTGAGAAAGTATTTTAAAGCAGCATATCATACACAAAAGAAAAAAGCATATGCTACAAACACAAATGAGAGGGTAACAGCAATGTTTTATTTCAACAGCGACGTCTCAATATATCACTTGTAATGTTTGAGCATAGTGAAATTATTAGGCATCAACATATTAATGAAATTAAATTACATGACTGTTTTTTTTTAACATGTTTGTTTACAGTTGATTTTATTGTATTGATTCCCTGAAATGTATTTTATCCAGCCATGTCCTGTTCATAAAGTAACAAGACAACATTCTGTAACTGACCAACTAAAGCAGTTAATAAAATAAGCTACAGTTTTAAAGGCAAAAAAATAATCTAACCTCTATTTTAAATGCATGTCTTTTGCATAACTTTTAAAGGGACATTGTCAACCTGTTTTTCATCATAATATTTCTAGTTAAAAACCTACATTTTATGATTGCTTACCTTCAATTAAAGTCATTGATGTTGCTGTTTGTTTTGTCTGTCTCCTTGTTTAGTAGAACTGAAATGCATGCTAATTAAGCAATAAGGCATGACAGGGGGTGTGTTATGGTGGGATAATAGCCCACCTCGGGGTGGGTTGAAGCACGTGGCGTAGCCAAGGGCTTCCACCACCTGAGACAGGCCGTTAGCTCACCATAACACACCCCCTGGAGTGCCTTATTGTAATTATGAAATGGGTAATTTTAAGTAAATTTTATGCATTTTTAAACATAATAGTTTCAGCTGGGCCGTTGTGCTGGGATAATGGCCTAGCTGAAAGCAGCTCTCGGCCAATCAGAATTCAGCATTCTTTCTACCCATTTCATAATGTATATTTGTAAACAACCTTGTTTTGTGTACAATACTGGATATGTTCTTACTGGATACTTCCTGAGCATTAGAAATACACCCAAATAGTGCAGTCACTCATGAGGCAGTAGCCTCCTAAACTTCCACTGCATCATGAGAGGTTAGAAAGTGTTGTGGGTGTTCCCAAGTGCAGGAAAGATGCAGTTAGAGCTGATCAAGGAATGTAAACAAACCAGTGTTTGTGTAGTAATAACAATACAGTGGACAGTCTGTTTTTCACTTTTTTTAAAGAAAAAAAGATTCCGAATCAAATTACCAGCTGCGTCAGCAATCTTTATTGAATGTTGACAATCATAAAATGTGTTTTTTAAACTAGGGACACTTTGCGAAGTAAGGGGGTTGACAGTATCCATTTAACGGGTTATTTATTTATTTATTTGCTTTTGTTAGCTGGGTAGGCACACTAGACAGCCATGTGCCTATTTTCAGGTGCGACCCGGCGGGAGAGTTACAGGTAAAACTTCATACAGCAACAATTGAGGAAGCATTAGAAATACATAGGAAGGCAGTTACAAGTAAATACTTCATACATAAACAACAGAGGGAGCATAAGGAATACAGAGAAAGATAACAGGCAATTCAGTGCTGGCTCTAAAGCAAGGTAGGGATACATTGAGCAGTTGGGGAACAGAGAAGAGTGTATAAGAAATACACAGGCAGTTACAGGGCTAGCTCTAGGGCAAAGTTGGCACAGAATTCATACATATACGATTGAGGAGACAAGAAACAACTAAATTAACAGGCAGTTCAAGGCTGACTCAAGGACAAGGTTGGCATAGTGCATTTAGAGTAGGATGAGACAGGCAAGATAAATCTCGGTGGTGCACGGGGGGGGGTGCCCTGGGCAAGTGGTAAGTCCAGGAATCATGGCCAGATTCAGAAGGAGTAGTGCAAGTCACGCTGAGGCCCCCACCTTCCAGTCAGGTTGGCGAGGGTCAGGGGAGTAGGTCTACGTTGAGCAGAAGTGGGGGGGGAGGTTTCAGGACGTTTCAGAGGGAGGCTTTGAAGCTTGGGTGGGAGGAGGAGGACCGAGTGAGCTCGGGTAGCGAGTTCCAGAGTTTGGGGGCATAGGTGTGGAAGGCTCGGTCCCCTGCAAGGGTGCGTGTTCTAGGAACCAGGCGTTCCTGAGTTGATGTAGATCGCAGGTGGTAGGGTGTGATGCCAGGTTTAAGGGGAAGGGCCAGAGCTGGGGGGGTGCTAGAATGGATGATGTCAATGAAATTATCTAGAACGAAGGAGCGATGCTTCTCAGGGGGAAGCCACTCCAGGCAGCTGTATAGGTCACAACGATGAGTGAGGGGAGGGGCCGAAAGCACGAAGCAGCAGACATTGTTGTAGGCCGTGTCCCATTTTGTGAGGCTGGATTTGGGAACAGGTGCAAAAGTTACTAGTCCGTAACAGAGTGATGGAAGGAGGACCCCTAGCTAGGGCCAAGCGGGTGGCAGGGGTAAGGCAGTTATTAGCGCGGTAGGCTAAGCCAAGCTTGCAATTAGTGGCCTTGCAAACATTGCGAATGTGAGAGGTGAGGTCCAACTGAGGATCTAAGGTGATGCCCAGGTACTTAGCAGAGGTTACCGTCTCAAGGGGCGAGCTGTCGACCCCATGGATCAGCAGGGGGGCAGGGCAGGATTTTATTTTGCTTAGGGACCCGAACAGCATGGATTTAGTTTTGTTGAGATTGAGGGTGAGACTGTGGTCACCCAGCCAAATTTGGATGCATTCAAAGTCATAGTTAAGATGTGTTTATTATGGAGATGTCCCGGGAGCTGGCCAGGAGGACGAGATTCGTCGGCATACAAGGTGGTGTGGCCATGGGCAGTGACGGAAGGAAGGTCATTGATAAATAGTGAGAATAGGGTTGGACCAAGGACGGATCCTTGAGGGACCCCACAGCGGACGGGTGTGAGATTGGAGGATGTCCGATTGAAGTAGGTGAAGTGCTGACGGTTGGAGAGATAGTTTAGGAACCAGGCGTGGGCGGAGGGGGGGAACCCAAGGGATAGGAGTTTGGAGCCAAGGAGTGCGTGATCAACCCTGTCAAATGCTTTTGAGAGGTCCACAAAAATGGCTCCAGTGAGGCTGCCTTGGTCAGCACTTGCCCTGATCAGAGAAGTGACTACAGCGAGGGCGGTGGACATGCTATGCCCTTTCCTGTAGCCGTGCTGGGCAGGAGAGAGGATGTTATAGTCCTGGATGTATTGGGAGAGCTGGGAGGCAATGGCTTTCTTGAGCAGTTTACTTGTGGCGGACAAAATGGCAATGGGACAGTAGTTGCCAGGATCTTTGGGGTTTCCTTGTTTGAAGACAGGAACAACCTTGGCCACTTTCAACAGGTCGGGAATGATCCCCATGTGAATGAAGGTATTGAATAAGTGTGAGACGGGCCTGGCAAGGAGGTGGGCCCCCAGTCTGAGTAGTTTTGGTTCGAGGCAGTCGTGCCCCGTGCCAGTGTGAGGGAGAGGCCCAAGAGAAGCATCTGGGTCTCCTTAGGAGAAACATGTCTCAGTTGGAAGAGGGGCCGAGGGAGGAGACAGGGAGGGGGGCACCAAGGGGGTAGACAGGAGGGGGCTGGGGAGGGGAGGGGGGCAGTTCAGAAAACAGGGAGTTGAAGGTGTTTGCAATGGTGTGCGGGTTATTGCAGCTGACTCCACCGACTAGCAGGTCAGAGACCTGTGCCTTAGCAGACCTCCCAATAGTGTTTTTAATGTTTTGCCAGAAACTCCTCGGGTTGCTGCTGCTGGAGGAGAGTAAGGCTGCTTTACAGAACTTGCTTTTTGCAGAGCGGATGGCTCTTTTGCAGGAGTTTCTGAGGTGCCTGTATATCATCAGATCGTGATAATTTTGGGAAGCCTTGTAGGTCACCCAACACTTGTCCCTGGCCTTCAAGAGGGAGAATAGGCCCCCATTTAGCCATTTGGTGATGGTTCTCTGAACCTTTCTCCTAGTGATGGGGGCATGTTTGTTCTGAAGGGGGATAAGCTTTGCCAGGAATAGATCCAAGGCCCGCGAGGGGTCGTTGGTGGTAGTGACCCCTGTCCAGTCAATAGCATGGAGGTCAGACAGGAAGTCATGGGTATTAAATTTGGAGTAGTCTCTCAGTTCAATCAATTTGCTAGGGACTTTTAGCTGAGAGATGCCCCAGACACAGTAGGTAGGGGAGTGGTCAGAGATGGCATCCGGGAGGGTGCCAGAGGACATGATATTGGCAGGCCGGTTGGACAGAATCCAGTCAATAAGGGATCCTGAGTTCCCCCGCATAGCAAGCCTGGTCAGTTTAGTTATAACTTGGGTGAATGCAAGCCCCGAGAGCAGAGGCTCATACAAGTGGCGGTTGGTGCCCAACCAGTTCAAGTTGAAGTCACCTATTAGAAGGGTTTCATTGGGACCCACTGTAGGGCCGATGCAGCCAAGCAGGGAGAGAGACCAGTCAGACCATCCTTGGGGGGAATGTAGGTGCACACTAGGTGAATTTTCTTTGTGTGACCCAGCAGGAGGAGAGCATGCAGAAACTCGCATGCAGGAGGGATGGAAGATGAGTGGTCAATGAGGGACAAGTTAAGGTGCGCCTTGTAATAAAGAATCACCCCGCCACCTCTTTTCATGCCAGGTTAATCAATATACTACTATTAACCAGGAGACAGTGTCTGATTACATTAAAGATAGGTTTGCCATTGATTACTTTATGTGCTTCAGAGACTTTTAAGCATTGTTGTGAAAAGTTAAATGCCAATATTGCAGTGGTACTGTAACACCTGCTTTACCTGAAAAAAAAAAATTAATACAGTTTTTGGAAAAGGTTACTTTTTTTTGTGAGACTTGTATATTGTCATGGACGTTAACACAATGTACATATACAATCAGTCATACTGTTCACCATTGACTAATGTGAGGATGGCATTATTGATTACTGAGATACTCAGCCAGGGCATCACGAATGGAGGAGGCCTGCCTGTTCACTGCTGCAATTAACATTTCATCCACTGGTATGCAGTCATTGTCAGCTGGCTGAGCAAACTGGCTATTTATCACTTTCATTAGCCCAGCTGTCTAAGAATGCTTCTGATTTGTCCTCTCACAAATTGTGCAGCGCACAACAGGCGCTAATGACATAGGGCACATTGCCAATGCAGAATTTATTCCTTTTCAGTAGACATCTCCAGTACCCTTTCAGTGCCCAAAGCTTCAGTCAGCTACCATTCTGACATGGCTTAAATGGTAGTTGAAGTTATGTTTTATTGGCACACTGTAGTCACTGTATGGCTTCATCAGCCAAGGGAGGATGGGGTAGGCAGGGTCTCCCAAAATGACCACAGGAACACTCACACCACAAATGTCACAGTTCATGGCAGCAAACAGCTTGCCATAGCTGCAAGCTGTCAAATTATGGGGCAATGTAATGCTCATTGATGTCTTTCTATGCACTTCAAGTTACTGTCTGTACCCTAGCATGCCTGGCCTCCCATCTTCTTTTTTTTACCCTGTCAGAATCATGCTGTCTCCTACTGTATATCACTGAGACAGCAGCAAAAGGGTAAAGTCCCGATTGAAAACTGCTGCCTACATCACCCTCATGCACTGTTTATATGGGAACAGTACTGAGGCATCATGGGATACAGCACGACGTCACGCAATGCACTGTGGGATTGCTGCCATTACAAGGCTAAAACCAGTCCTGAAAATGCTGCAGAACATCTTCTTCTGGAATACAGAGCAGACGGGCGTGGAACATTTTCAAAACTGGATCAAAGCAAGTGAGGACACATGGAAACAGTAAGCCTTAAACCAGTTTTGAAAACGTTACAGCCACAGAGGCAGCAGTGTGGACCGGGCCTAAGTGATGAGTGATGTCCACCAGGAGTATTCTTAAGCTTGCAGGAAAAACTGCACTGCATCACACTTTCCACTGGGGAAGAGGGACTTCAGCATTGAAACAGTTCTGTTGTTTGTTTTCCTATGATCTGACAAGAAAACAAAATAAGTATTATTGTTATGACACATCTTGATTCAAGAATAATGATTAACCCAGGTGGGCGTATTTTATTGTCCGAATGATGCACTCATGACTAATGACAGAATAAATCTAGTTCCCTAGAATGATGCTGTAGTGTGGGCAACTGTTTAGATACTTTCTTTCTTGCAGGTGTTGTTCCTCTTGAGGAATACTAGAGTGTGTAATAGATTTCAGTAGTCTAGAACAGGAATGAAGCTACGAACCTGATATTGCATATCACTGTGTATGGTAAAAGACAATCTGGTCCATAGTTCACTGGTACTTCTGGTGACTTATGCGAGACAGCTTTGGAAACATGGTTGGAATGACTGATAGGATGAATGATTATATGTTGGGTACAGAGTATTTTTTCTCTCAAGTAATGATTATAGGGTTGATAGATGAATGTTGGGTTCTAAATAGGTTAGGATGGGTCAGCCCATCAGCACAGTGGTAGCACTACCATTCATGATGATGATGATGATGACCAGTTCCATGTGATAATGGCAATCAAGGAACAGCGATCACCATGTACATCACCAAAAATGAATTTTGGTGATATACACTCGCGGCGAACTACAACAGGGTGTCCCAGATCTACAGTTTTCTGTTACAGCCCCCTGCACCCCCATGGGGGGCTTCACCCCCTACATCCCCCTACTAAAGGATTCTCAGCTCCAGGGGGGTGCATGTCAGGGGGGCAAAACTTAAAAAAGATGACCTGGTACAAAAACACGATCGTGCCCAGAACCGAATCCGGCACCCTCCCAACCCCAGCCTGCCACCAACCTACCATGCCACATGGCCAGCTTGGCAGCCCACCACTGCACTACACACCACAAACCCTCCCTCCCCCTTCTGCCCATCACACGGTGTGGTCCCCTCCCCGCACACATCTATACATAGCGACATCCCATCTCTATATTCGCCAACTCCCCGGTATCTGGCTGCAACCCTGTCAGGTAGCCCTGTGCACAGGCACCATGATTGAATCACCCTTTTTGAAAGTGCTCAATCACAGTTGCTTTGTGCATGGGATACCATGATGACCTGGGTTCAGGAACAAGATTCGGATCATTAGGAGCTAGCTGGTTTGCAGAGGAATGAGCACCCCAGATCACACTTTTCTCTTCTGGAGAGTGTGGGTCACCATCCTTTCTGCAATACTGCCAGCTGGGAGACCACAGTTGGCAATGCAGGTGAGGGAACCTGAGGGAGGAATGGATGTAGGCTTGAGGTTCAGTGCGGCAGCATGCCTAGATTTGCCCAACTGTTCCTGCACCCATGGGGCTGGGGAGAAAACTACACAAAATGGCCCTATTATTTGGAAAATGATAGACCCCGATGGACAACAGTGAGGACTGGTCCTGAACCCCATGGCTAGCCCCCTGACAAAAGACAATTCATTCTGAGTAGCCCAGCACCTCTGCCCTGCCTGAAGGCACAGCTGAGGCAAGATGAGGACAGGAAGCTAATGGAGGGACAGGGTTCAGCAGAGCCAGGCACCCTGGTGTTGCTTAGGGAATCTAAGAAATGGTGCTAGAGGGGCATAAACATAGAATGGAAAAAAATAAAGGTTAAGATAGCAGAAGTAGGTGAGAGGATGAGTTGTTTGAGTGGTTATGAAATATTAATTTGACTCATTCTCTTTTTGTTCCTGTTAAATGGACTACCACATTTTTGAGGTGCCATGAAGACATAGGAACCTTTTTGAAGGGGTTCTAGCCCTAGAGGTACCACAGGGACAAGGCACCCATAGAACAGAGGTACCTTGGGGAAGAAAGCCAAAAGACCAAATGAATAGAATGTACAGAAATACTTCTTCTGGTCAAGGGAGAAGATGTGCAGCTTTGGAGAGAAGAAATATGGCCTTGTTAATTTAAACACCACTGGTAGAGACACCACTATTGAGTAATGAAGGTCCACCATCCTGATTCGACTCTCAGTGAAATTAATTAATGATTTAATTATTATTAGTATGAACTTTGGCATGGAGGAGAGGACTCTCCCTGTGAATGAAGCCTTTGGAGAACCAAGGCCTAGGTCACCATGCCTCCAAGCTTAGGACTTTTTAATAAGGATGAGAATAAGGACCTCAGACATGCTGCTTCAATTAAAGAATGCTGTGGCCATCTCTTCTCATCATGTAAAAGACTCCCACCCTCCAAAAGGTGTTGCAGGACTGGTTCTACAACCAAAGGAATCTCTGCATGGAAGAACTCCACCCCTGGGAGAGGGGCTTTGAGTCAGGAGCCTGATGACAAAGGAATGATGGGATTACTGAAGGAAACCTGAGGAGATGAGGAAACTCAATGATGCTGCTTCAGGATTAGCTGTCCAGCTACTGTCCTCTGAGAACAAGGCTCATGGGAGAAACATTGTAGCCAAACTCTTGAGGGGCAAAGCCAAAAGCTGAGGTGAGTGCCCAGGAGCTGGAAGACAGGCAAGTATGATAGAAACAATATGGGAGTCAGCTCTTGAGAGTAACAGCTGTAAGGTGTAAGTTAACAACACACGTGTAAGCTAACAAAGCTAAAACAAGAAGGCCAGAAATAGACATGATGCAAGTGGTACAGTGCAGTGACTGTGGGGCAGTAGTCTTCAGGGAGACTTTCTGGAGGCTGTGCTGCTGCCCCATGTGTGTGCACCTCTCTGGGCTGAAGGGTGGAGGTTGCGTATCTCCAAGCTGAGTTGACTGGGATTTAGGGAACCTCCACCCCTATCCAGGGACCATCAAAACCACCCTCACTGCCTGAAAGGATGCCAAGAAGGAGGAACAGCTAGACCACAGTGGGCTCAGGAAGGGTGAGGGCAGTGGGACAGAGGCACATCCCTCCTAGGGTTCAACTCCACAAATCCTACATCACTCTGATTGGGTGGGACTGTCCCAAGGAGGAACCTGTAGTGGTGACCAAGGAGGATGTAGGGGTCCTCCACGGTGGAGACCCTGGAAGTGCAGAGGACCCCAGAGGAGGAAGAAGCAGTTTCTGCTGGGGGATTCTATCATTAGGGGAGTATTCTTGAGGGCAGGAGTGGAGGGAGTGGGGGAGGTCAAGTGCTTACCTGGTGCCATGGCTCGAAGGGATGGAAAGCACATTCTAAGGATAGTTGGGGCAGCAGGACAGGTGGGTGGGCTAGAGGTCATTGTCCACAGGGGTACAAATGACCTGGCTAGTGTTGAGGTTAGGGTAGTGCAGGAGGAATTCAGGGGGTTGGGGAGGGGTCTTAGGTGGCATGCTCTATAACCTTTTCAGAGATGTTACCTGTCTATGACAAGGGGGAGGACAGGGTACTCTGCACCATGAATTTCAACATATGGCTGAAGGACAAAGTGCAGAGCAGAGGGATTTGGCTTCATTTGGGACTGGGGTCCCACCTGCAGGGATGGAGGCCTATTGTATACAGGAGAGATAGTCTGCATCTATCCGGGGGGGGGGACCAGGATCCTCAATGAAAGGATTAAATGCTTCATTGGCAAGCCTTTAAACTAGCCAAGGGGGAGGCAGAAGAAAGCACAGAGAATCAATATGCCCCCACAGAAGGAAGCAGTCAGTAGGGAGGACCCTAAGAATGAGAAATCACCAAAGGTACCTAGAACCGGAAAAGGTAGAATGGCAGAGAAAAGGAGAAATTGGAGTAAAGACAGGAGGGGTAAAGAGAGAAGGCATAAGGATAAGAAGGGAGCTGTCAGAAGGGGAGGTAGCATAATGTGGAAGGCCATATGCATGAATGCTCACATCCTGGAAAATAAAATCCTGGACCTAGTGGCCTTGATGGCAGAGGCTGATCTGGACATTGTCGCTGTTACCAAGGCATGATACAATGGGAACCATGACTGGGCTATAGCCATACCAGGTTATACTCTATTCAGGAAAGAGAGGGTCAGTAAAAAGAGAGGAGTGGCTCTTTATGTCAGGGAGGGTATAAATGCAGCTGAGATACAGGAAATGCAGGGAGGGAGGCACTGTGGGTCACCCTAAAGATGGTTTATGGCACCACAGTGTGCACTGGAGTGATGTACAGACCTCCATCCCAAATGGAAGAGCTGGACAGGGTTCTAGAGGAAGCCATCCATAAGATGGCAACTAAAGGGGAGGTGCTCCTGATGGGATATTTCAAATTGCTGGATGTTGAATGGAGCATCCCAGCTGCAGCCTCAGCCAGGATTAGGGTAATCCTGGATGCCCTGCAAGGGGCGTGCCTCAGGCAGCTAGTGGTAGAGCCCACCAGGGCAGGAGCGATACTGGATCTAGTACTCACCAATTGGGACACAGTTGCAGATGTCATGGTGGGTAGCCACCTTGGGTCCACCTGGGGTCAGTTTTATTTATCATTAGGCTAAGCTTTCAGGTCTACTTACAGGAGCACATATGAGATACAGACCGAGGGCTAGCGACTGCATTTGTTGTTGGTTGATTGTTTCTGCTCTTACCTCTCTGTTTCTTTCATCCATGGTTCTTCTTTATTGGCAGGGGAAGGGCCCGACCACCCACCCCCATCCCCAACCACCCCTTGTTATACTCCTTTTATAGAGCAGCACAGTTGTGACATTTCCTGTAGCAAAGAAGGAAGGGGTGGATCAGAGGGGTATCCACAAAGTGACCTCGCTTACAGGGGCACAATTAATTTAACTTGTTATAAAAAGTTATACACAAACAAATAAACAAAATAAAAATCAAACATTTGCTTTCATTTTCCATCTAATTACTCAGACCAGGTTATAAACTCAGCAACTCAACTGGAATGGATATTATTAACTGCAGGTACTGCAGGGCACATTTCAAAAGGGCAGTTATACAGGATTTGGGATGCTGTCCTACATGCTGGACCATCAGAGATCTAAGGGTTCAGCTATGGGCAGCATGGGCAGAGTCTGTGTGCCTCAAATCGCATATTCAGGAGGAAATATAGTACAAGGACCTCCCGCCATTTCCACAACATCCAAGTGAAGCACGTCAACCACAGAGGGAAGTTGGTTCAGGAGGTTGGCAGGTGGTTAGGAGGGGCAAATCGGGTGCCCCATCACTCAGTGCTCACCAACGTATCATCTATGCACACCATATAAAAACTGCAAACAGGTGTCTGCCTCTATCTCTGAAATCAAACAAAGGGGCAGATAACACTGCAGAGCAGGACACTGCAGCATAAGAGCTAGCACTACAAAACTTGCCCAAAACAGGGACCAAAACAAAAAAGGCAAAAAGGAAATCCAAAACACATCTGATTATAGGAGACTCCGTGATTTGGGGAGTTGACTCCCTACCTCCAGCCTGGGGTAAAGGTCAGATGTCTCCCAGGTACATCAGCATGGAGAGACACTTACTGCATTGCTAAAATCATGCTGGAAGCAGGAGAAAACATCAATGTCCTGGTACACATAAGGACTAATGGTCTTGCCAGCTTGTTACTTGTAAAGACCAAGGAATACCTGACCAGACTGGGAGTCAAACTGTCATCTATTTTGTCTGACATCTCCTTCTCTGAGATCCTGCCAGTCTGGGAAAGGGGGGCAGATGGACGGAAGGTCAGAGAAGGGGAGATAGGGGAGCTAAACATGTGGCTCAAGGGCTGGTGCCAGGGAAAAGGACACAAATTTGTAGGTAACTGGCAACAGTTTTGGGGGTGAAGGTTCTTTAAATTCGATGGACTGCATCTGACTAAGGAGGGAGTCAGTGCATTGGGGCAGGCGTTTGATGTCTTTGCAGAATATTTAAACTAATAAATGAGGAGAGGGGTGCAGCACCGGATACATTGAACAGGAAGAACACCCCTCCCCCCTCAACTAGCGATCAAACAGGAGTTCAACATATTTGTAGTTCATTTGCATCACCAGGTAAGGAAAAAGGTCCTGCTGCCCATACGACACGCAGGGGAAAAGCTGGACCTCACCCCACAATTAATGCAACAAAATCTGGCCAATGGAAAATCATGTACACAATGCCCGCAGTCTGGGAAACAAGATCGCAGACCTGGAGGAAACAATGACAGAGGCTAAACTGGACATAGTAACCATTAGTGAGACATGGTTAACCAGTAACCACACTTGGGAGACTTCAGTACCTGGCTATGTACTATTCAGAAAAGACTGAGGTGCAAAAAGGGGCAGGGGGAGTGGCCCTTTATGTCAATGAAAAAATCAAAGCTACAGAAATTCAGAATACACATAATGAGCCAGAAGAACAGTTGATCACCCTGGAAACAGGAAATGGGACAGCCATATGAACTGGGGATGCCTACAGGCCTCCAGACTGGGGGGGGGGCATAGACAAATTACTGTTAGAAGATATACAAAACATGACAGCTAAAGGGGAGATTCTGACAATGGGACACTTCAACATGCCATATACAGATTGATCAATACCAGCAGGAACATCCACCAGAACTAGACGCATAGTGGATTCCCTGCAGAGGGAGGGACTCAAACAATTGGTACAACAACCCAAAAGAGACAGGGTTATCCTGGATCTAGTACTGACTAATAGGGAAAGGATTGCAGATCTCCAGGTAGAAGGTCACCTGGGGGCCAGTGACCATCACATGGTATGGTTCAATTTGGCCACCAGAACTAAATCATCCCATTCCAAGGCAAAAATATGGGACTTCAGATGAGCTGACTTTGATAAGATGGCCAACTGAGTTAAGCTAGCCCTGACAAGAAGAAATACAGGTGAGGGGGTACAGACAAAGTGGGCAAGTATTAAGGATGCAATACTTGAAGCAACATCCCATTGTGTTAGAGAGAAAAGCAAGAGCAAAAGAAGGAGGAAACCACTTTGGTTCTCAAAAACAGTAGCAGAAAAGATCAGAGCTAAAATGATGGCCTTCAGGAAATATAAGGGAACGCAGTGGCATGAAGATAGGGAGGCATACCAAACTTCCCTAAGGGAAGCAGGAAAGGCAGTAGGGTCAGGCAAAGGCCCAAACCAAGGAAACACTAGCATGAACAGTAAAAGAAAGGGACAAGACTTTCTATAGATACATTTGTGACAGGAGAAAGTCCAGAGGGGTATTGCTAAGATCATAGGAGATAAGGGAAGTGTGTGGAGGAGGACCAAGGAAAAGCATCTATCCTAAACAGATACTTCTGCTCAGTATTTACTGAGGAGAAGGTAGGGCAGGGCCCACAGCTCAGCACCATGGACATAGGGGAGAGGGAGGTGTGCACAAGTCCCTTCACAAAAGAAAGGGTCCTACAAGAGCTCACTAAGCTCTGAGTGGACAAGGCAATAGGACCTGATGGGATACATCTCAGGGTACTAAGGGAGCTAAGGGTGGAACTAGCAGAGTCATTAGCAGAAGTGTTTAGTGCATTTCTGAACACAGGAGAGGTCCCAGAAGATTGGAGAAGGGCTCATGTGATCCCGCTCCACAAGAGTGGCAGCAGGAAGGAGGCAGGGAACTACAAGTCAGTCAGTCTTACCTCAGTAGTGGGCAAGATTATGAAAGCACTCCTTAAGGATAGGATAGTGCAACACCTGGAATTTGTAGGAGCACAGGATCCAAGACAGCATGGCTTTACAACAGGACGATCCTGTCAGACTAATCTTATAGATTTCTTTGACTGGGTAACCAGAGAGGTGGACCAAGGGGGTGCAGGTAATGTCACCTACCTTGACTTCAACAAAGCTTTTGATACTGTTCCACATAGAAGATTGATTAATAAGCTGGGTAGGCTCAGGTGGGTCAGAGGTTGGTCAACTGGGTGGCAAATTGGTTGTTAGGCAGAAAACAGAGAGTTGTGGTAAATGGTATACAGTCAGAAAATATGCAAGTTACAAGTGGGGTACCTCTGGGATCAGTCCTGGGGCCAGTCCTCTTTGATATCTTCATCAGTGACATTGCAGATGGACTGGAGTTTAAGGTTTGCCTGTTTGCAGATGACACCAAGATCTGCAACAGAGAAGATGATCCAGATGGGGTGGGCAGAATGAGAAGAGATCTGGAAAAACTGGCAAAATGGTCAGAAGAGTGGCAACTGGGGTTTAACGCAAAGAAGTGCAAGATCATGCACATGGGGAAAAGAAACCCTGAAGCTACCTATAGGTTGGGAGGGGAGTTACTGGCAATCACAAGGGAAGAAAGAGACTTGGGCATCATCATCACAGATGACCTGAAATCATACAAGAAGACCACTAAAGCAGTAGGTAAAGCTAGAGAGATGTTGAGGTGTATTAGTAGGGGTATCACGAGTCATAAGAGGGAGGTAATAATCTCTCTTTACAAGACACTGGTTAGGCCCCATCTGAAGTACTGCATGCAGTACTGAAGGCTGCACCTGCACAAGGACATCAACAAAATGGAGACAGTTCAGAGAAGGGCAACTAAAATGGTGTAGGGACTGCATCAGAAAACATATGAGGACAGATTAACAGAGCTCAATATGTATACGCTTGAGCAAAGGAGGGAGAGAGGTGATATAATCAAAACATTCAAACATCTTAAGGGGATTAACAAGGTGAAAAAGTCTAACATGTTTCAATATAAGAAAAATAGCAGGACGGGAGGACACAGCATATTAGATGGATGCCGATTAAGAGGTAATATGAGGAAGTTCTTTTTCACAGAATGGGTGGTGGATGCATGGAATGGCCTACCTCAGTATGTGGTGGATATACATACAGTACAGGGCTTCAAATAGGCATGTGATAGGCATAAGGGAGCAATACAGATGATTATGAATAAATAGGCCATTGACAGAGTAAAGGCTTATGGCAAATTCATAAGGTAGAAAAAATGGGCAGAATGGATGGACCTTGCATTCCTTATCTGCTGTCAACTTCTATGTTTCTACGTACAGTGTGGTTCAATGTGAGAACAGTGGCGAAGTCAAACCACATGAAAGTGAGGGTCCTAGACTTCAGAAGGGCCGACTTTGGAAAGATGTGGAAATGTCTTAGGAAAGCCCTGGTTGGGGGGGGGGAGTGTAGAGGAACAGTGGGCTAATCTAAAGGGAGCCACAGAGGAGGCAACAAACATTTGCATTAGGCAATTGAGCAAAAGCAAGAGGAAACAAAAAACACTATGGTTCTTAAAGGAAGTGGATGGGATGGTAAGAGTGAAAAGGCTGGCATTCAGGAGGTACAAGGAAACACAGAGGGAGGACAGGGAAGTGTATCTTGAAAAACAGAGGGAGGAAGGGAAAGCAGTCAGGAGTGCAAAGTTGCAAACGGTTGAAAAAGTATTCCATGCAGTAATGAAAGGGGACAAGACCACGGATTAAACAAACTATGTCAGAGGCCACAAAGGCATGTACAAGGACAGTGACCAAAAGAAACAGACACAAATGCCCCATTTGATTCATGAGTCAAGTTAGGACTGCCATTAGGGTCAAGAAGGAAGCATTCTGCAACTTCAAAAGTAAACTGGGTAACGATCTATGGAATATTATTAATTATATAAATACTAAAGAATAAGGAGGCTAAGTCAGCAGTGAGACAAGCAAAGGCAGCTGTGGAACTTCAGATAGCTAAAGGTGTCAGTGAGGGAAACAAACAGTTTTTCAGATATTTGCAAGAAAGGAGAAAGAAGGGTGGAGGGGTAGTTCAAATTAGGGATGGGAATAGGATAGTGGAAGAGGACAGGCAGAAGGCCACTGTTCTGAACAAATACTGTTCAGTGTGTTCACCAAAGAATTAACACAGTGGCCTAGCACCTGACTGCAGCATTACAGCATGTGGCAGTGGAGTGCCAAAAATGGAAACACCAAGTATTGCCACAGGCATGGTCAGAGAGGTGATTAAGTGTTTAAAGATTGACAGATCTCCTAGTTCAGATGGAATACATCCAAGGATAATAAAGGAGTTAATGAATGAGTTAGCAGACCCCTTGGCACACGTGTTTAACCATTCTTTCCAGATGGGAGTCATGCCTAATGACTGGAAAAGGGCTGGTGTGGTGCCTCAGAATAAGGATGGTAGCAGGGAAGAGACCAGTAACTACAGGCTGGTCAGCCTCACATCAGTACTAGGAAGGCAAATGGAGGCCCTAATTAAACAAGACCTAGTAGATTACTTGGATAAGCATGGCCTGCAGGATGAGAAACAACACAGTTTTGTTACAGGAAAGTTGTGCCAGACAGACCTGATTACTTTCTTTGGGTATCTAGTGAAGTGGATATTGGCTAGCCACTGGATCTCATCTATTTTGACTTCAGCAAAGCCTTTGATTCAGTACACACTAACACTTGCTGAAGAAGCTAGAAGATTTGGGCATAGCAAGCTACATTGTTAAGTGGGTGGGAAACTGATTGGATGGGAGGAGGCTAAGGGTGGTGGTCAATGAGAGGATATCAGAGGAGAAAGAAGTGATGAGTGGGGTCCTACAGGGCTTGTTCTTAGGCCCAATCCTTTTTTAATGTGTTCATCAATGACAAAGTATAAGGTATCTAGGGCAAGAGTGCCCTGTTCACGTATGACACTAAATTAGAGAGAAGGGTGGACAGCGAAGAAACAGTGAAAATCATACAAAATGATTTGAAAAGGTTAGAACAATGGTCTAGTATCTGGCAGCTGAAATTTAACACCAAGAAATGTAAAGTGATGCATATTGGCAGGAATAACCCTAGAACATCCTACTGGCTAAATGGGGTCAAACTCTGTGACTCAAAAGAGGAAAGGGGTTTGGGAGTTATTATTAGCAACACCCTTAAACAAACCAGCCAGTGCAATGCAGTATATACTGTAGCAGGGCCAACAAAATGCTGTGATGCATAGGGCGAGGATGTGACAGTAGGCACAGGGAGGTGATACTTTTACTGTACAGATCTATGGTGAGACCCTATGTGGAATACTGCGTACAGTTTTGGGGACCATAACCTAAGAAGGATGTTGGACAGGATAGAAACCATTAAGAGAAAGGCAAACAAAATGATACAGGGGCTTTAGGGTCTGCTGTATGAGGGCAAGCTGGAGTCGTTAAACATGTACTCACTTGAATCTAGGAGAGAAAGGGGGGATATGATAGAAACCTTTAAGTACACGAGGAGTTTAAATTCAGTACCCTACATTGAACTATTCACCAAAGCACCCAACTCAAACATGAGGGGGCATGGAGGGAAACTGAGGGGTGGGAGCTTCAGGAGGGATGTTAGGAAGCACTGTTTCAAAGAAAGGATGGTGTAACCATGGAGCAAACTACCTGTGGAAGTGGTAGGAGCTAGGATCATATCATCACTCAAAAGGGGTTGGGATAAGCAGTATGCTAGAATCAAATCCACAAGGTGAATCTACCACCTATGACCTAGTATCATGTAGGATATTGGGATCTCAAGGGCAGACTTGATGGACCTTTGGTTTCCTTCTGCCATAACCTTTTTATGTTTCTAAGACATTCTTCAGGTATGTTAGTGAAAAAAAGAAAGTCCTGGGGTGGGATTGTTAGGCTAAAAGGGGAATGTAGGGATTGTGCAGAGGGGGACCTGGAAAAAGCAGCAATCCTGAAAATTTTTGTTAAGTATTCACAGAAAAAGGGGAAGGTGTGAGACCTAGATTAAGTGACAGGAGCATCAATGGAAGGAAGGTGGACACTAGTCCATTTACAGAGGAGAGACTCCTAAAAGAACTTGCTAAACTAAGAATGGATAAGGCAATGGGGCCAGACAGGATACATCCATGAATATTAAAGGAGCTTAGAGAGGTGCTAGCAGCACCACCGATAGCCTTGTTCAACAAATTGCTGGAAACAGGAGTGGTTCTGGAGGACGGCAGGTATAGTCTCTCTCCACAAAAGTGACAGCAGGGAGGAGGCTGGCAATTACACGCTAGTCAGCCTGACCTTGGTGGTGGGGGAATTAATGGAATCACTGCTAAAGGAAAGGATTGTGGTATATCTTGAATCCAGCAGATCACTGGATCCTAGGCAGCATGGATTCACAATGGGAAGATCATGTCAAACAAATTTGATAGATTTCTTTGACTGGGTGCCAGACAAGTAGGTGGGACAAGGGAGGGCTGGTGGATGTGGCCTACCTGGATTTCAGCAAGGCCTTCAACACTATTCCACAGAGAAGGCTTTTGAAACAAGATGGGCAGCCTGGGAGTGGGTCCCAACCTGGTAAACTGGGTCAGAAATTATTTAAGGAATAGAACATAGAGAGTGATAGTAAAATGGAGTTCTTTCCAAGGAGAGGAGGGTGACCAGTGGGGTGCCAAAAGGATCAGCTCTGGGGCCAGTCCTCATTAATGTCTTCATAAGCGAAATTGCAGAGGGGCTGGAAGGAAAGGTATGCCTCTTTGCAGATGACACCGAGATCTGCAACAGGGTTGACACTCGGGGGGGGGGGACCTAAGCAGGCTTAAGGAGTGGTCAAGAGTGTGGCAGCCAAGATTCAATAAAAAGAATAGTAAAATCATGCATTTGGGGCACAGAAATCAAGGAGAGGAGTACATGATGGAGGAAGGTACTGATAACCACCAAACAAGAAAGGGACCTGGTGGTAATCATATTTAATGATCTAAAGGTGACCAAGCATTGTGAAAAGGATGTGGGGAGAGCCAGTGGGATGCTGGGGTGCATAGGGACAGGTATCTCCAGCACAAGAAAGGAGGCGGTGATACCACTGTACAAATCATTGGTGGGATCCCATCTGGAGTACTATGTCTAGTTCTGGAGGCTGCATGTCCCAAAGGACATAGACAGAGTAGATGCATTTTAGAGAAGGTCAACAAAAATGGTGCAAGGTCTGCACCAAAAGTCATATAAGGAGAAACTAGAGGACCTTTATATGTATACCCTGGAAGAGAGAAGAGAGAGGCGGGATATGATAGAGGCTTTCAAATACCTCAAGGGCATAAATAAGGTACAAGAGGGTAGCATCTTTCAGAAAAAAAAGATGTTTAAGAACAAGGGGTCATGAGGAAAGATTGGGGAGAATGCTGGGATAGGAGGCAGAGTTCATGCTATCTGCAGATCCCAGAGCACGGTGTGCATGAAGGAACCTTAGCAATGCCAGTTACATGCTGAAGCCTGTAGTCCTAAGTTTTCAAAACGAGAAGTGAAATATGGCCATACCTAGTCCCTGAATAGTGCTGTTTTTGGTCATTTTTGTTATCTCTTCCTCTTAATTTGGAAAAGAGTACTGGGTCAGCACTGCTAATATATGTGGCTTTTGGACTGAGCACTTCGGTGTCGGTGGGGTCAGCAACAATTACTATATGTGGAGTGGTGGCGTTGTGAACCTTGGCGTTCTTACTGCAATCAATGGTAAGCGCATGGACTGGAGAAGTAATTGCATTTTTTTATCTCTAAATATTGCCTTCATTGTTGAGACAGATTATTATTGGGGCAAAGAGAACAAGAATAAGGATCTTCAAACAACAGTGCTTGTGGCATTTAAAGTCTAGTTGGATGATCTGCGCTGACAGGCCAGGAAAAAGGGCACTGAATGAGAAACTACACCATGCTGTGGAACACTGAGGAATGCTTAACTCATGAATCAGATGTCAAAGTGGAAAAAAAATAACGCTTCTCTACCCAGAAAGGAAGAGAATCCATGCTTCAGTGATATTCGTAACACAGGGACAACTGAAATCTGAAGGTACCCTCTCAATTTCTTACTCTATGATCCATATGCTACAAACTAAGACAAAAGGAAAAAAAAGGAAAGGACTGTGTTTCAAAATAAAAACAGTAGGCAATGAGTGGTTTAAGCAAAATAATAGAAAAAGCCAAGGGGACTTTTTGTGTTTGCGAAGGTTCAGTCCCCCCCCCCCCCTTACCTCGGTCACCAGAAGAGAAGCTATTACAATAACAGCTTATCAAGAAGAGATAAAAGGAAAAGGAAAAAAAATTAAAAAGTGAAAGAGAGTTCATTCTAGGGTGGTCAAATGTTTACTAGAAGTAAAGAAATTTCAGATAAACAACAAACTGAAGAACAAAACGCTCTAGCTGACAAAAAGAAAAAAATATTCTAAAGCACCAGTAAAAAAACACCAAAAAAAAAAAAAAGAACTGAAAAATCAATAAAATGACAGAGGGATGCTGAAATAGAGAAAACAGAAATAGAGGATGGTTTAGAAGGGAAGGGTAAATGCTCACCTGTGCAAACAAAGCAACCTAAAATAAACTTATTTTTTTGATCTTTGATTAATACAAGTGGCTCACTACTCCAAGCCGTTTCACCAATAAACACACCTGAGCATCTTACCTGCCAATTTGGTTACAGTACTAAGGATCCATGAGAGATGGCAGACCTAGAGAAATACAACTCAGAAATTGAGTCTTTTTATGAAGCTGAGAATGTGGATGAAAATATGGTACAGCAAGATGAATAACCTCATTCCGCTAAAAATAACGATGAAGCACAAAAACAAAAGCAACAGGATAAGCCCCCTCCGGCCCAAACAATTCTAAAAGAGATACTGGCAATTAAAGCTAAAATGGACCAATTGGGCACACTGCTTTCTGAGGTGGATATAATTAAGCAGTCTTTGAAAGGCACAGAATTGGCAAATAAAACAAATCTTGACAGAACTGAAAAAGCGGAAAAGCACATTGGAGACACTGAAGATACTGTGTTACAAATGAAAAAACAACTAACTGATCAAGACTGTATGATTCAACAAATGCAGGATAAAATAATTGATGCAGAAACCAGAGCCAAGAGAAAAAACATCAGGATTCTGGGGGTCCCGGAGGTATGGGATCAGCAGGACTCATTAACAACAACTCTGGATCTTGTTTTCACTGCCTTACTCGATCTGCCTAAAGAAGAACTACATATGAAATATGACAGAGTTCATCGAGCACTAAGACAAAGATCAGATGACGATGCCCCCCCCCAAGAACCATAATTGTCAAATTGCAAAAATCAACAGACCAAGACAGAATGATGAATTGTGTTTAAAAAAAAAAGGCAAAAAACAAAAAAAAGCTTACTCTCGAAGGAACTAAAATAAATATTTTTCAAGATTTACCAAATGAAGTGATAACAGAATGGAAAAATATGCCCATTTAAGATATGTGATTTGGAAATTTGGGGCAAAATATTTTTTTCTGCCCCCACATAAACTTAAAGTCTTCATAAAGGGAACTCACATGGTCTATGATACTGCGATGGAAGCAGAGCGGGATTTGCATGTAAATATTCAGAGATGTTTGGGAATGAGCATTAAGGATGGATGGAGATGAGAAGAAAAAACACTAACACTGCTTTAAGGATTTAAGGACATAAATTGTTCTATATGTATAAATGCAACATTAGATAGCATTTATTGCTATCTATTTTACCCCCTTAACAGAAGTTTTTTTTTTTTTTTTTAGGGATGTTAATAGATATAATGATATAAGATATAAGGTTGTTACTCTGCCATATTCATTGCATGTTTTGTTAAAGGAACAGAAGGGACTGTACTAATTGATTCCTTCATGTGCTGCAATGGGATCTGGATAAATAGCACAAAGCATAAACATTCACCAGCATCAGGCAGGCAAATGCCAGCCTACAATTTTTTTTTTTTTTTTTGTGTGTGAGGGTAGTTTTTTTTCAATTTTTTTTCTCTTTTTAGGGGCAATAGAACAATTTTAAATTGCAGGAAAACAATTATTAACTTACTGAAGCAGCTAAAAATAACAAGACATATGTTAAAAGAAAAGACAGGAGATGGGAAAGGGGTGTTTTGTCCGTCAAATGTCACAGGGTCATATTAGTCTTACAGAGCTCATCTTTGCCAAATTAAATGTAAATGGTCTGAATTATTACAAGAAAACAAATACAATTTTACAATATGTCTTTGAAAAGAAGGTGAATGTAATGGCATTACAAGAAACACATCTGGATATTAAAAATCACAAGAAATTGAAAAAAGTGTGGATAGGACATATATTCTTTTCTCAAGGGACAACTAATATTAGAGGGTGGTCTTATTAATCTCCAAAAATACAGATTTTAGGTATATTCAACACTGGCAAGATAAAGATGGTAGAATCATCCTGGTGAAGGGACTATTGGGGGAGTGGATACTGTTTTTGGCTCTATTTATGGTCCTTTCATTGGATATGAGAATTTTCTTTCCCGGTTGGGCTTTAATAGAATTAGAGACTGACAGATTTTTATAGGAGGCGACTTCAATGCTATATTAAATCCCAAGGTTGACAAATCTTCAAGCCCCTTAGCTGCTGACTATAGAACTTCCCAGTTATTACAAGAATTCTTAAATGAATATAATTTAGTTTACTCATGGAGAAATAGACATCCTAATCAAATTGCATTTACTTTTTGAGCTAAACATATTAATGTTTTTTTCTAGATTAGACTACATTTTTGTCAATAAAGAAGTTATCAATGATATTACAAAGACTGAGATAGATACAATCTCCATATCTGATCATGCTATGGTTTATATAAAATGTATACCCACTAGAGGCAGAAAAAGAATTAAACAATGGAAATTCCAGAACACTTTATTAAATGACCCCGATTTTATATCATATATAAAAAAGTTATATTTTGGAATTTTGGCAGATCAACTATAAGGGTCAAAAAGTCTCAGAGATATGGGATGCATTCAAAGTGACCATTAGAGGTTATATTATTACATATCAGATCAAAATTAATAAAAAAAAAAAAAAATAAAGGAAAAAAATAAACACATTAGATCAGGAAATATTAGAATTACAACATAAAATAGGAATGGACCCAATAAAATTTCAACTAATTTTAGATAAAAAAATAACAGAGAAAAAAATTGAAATAGCTAAGAAGGCAGAAAAAATACAAACATTATGAAACTAAAAAATAAACTGTATCTGTATGCGGATAAATCAGGAAAGATGCTTGCACACATGCTTAAAAGCAAAAATAACTCAACACAATAACAAGTATAAAAAATACAGCACAAAAGATATTCGCAAATGATGTAGAAATAGCCAGGGTATTTACAGATTACTTTAGTACTATTTATAATATAGAAAACACAAACATCAATCTTAAAGACCTAGGGCCAGATTTTCAAAACGTTGCACTGGGCGCAAACTGTTTGCGCAGGTTTAGTGCAGGATTAGTGCAGGTCTGCTATATTCAAAAGGCTAAATAATGCATGCAAACTGCATTAGCACTGTGCAAAATCATAATGTATGCAAGGGGCAAACTGAGGGTGTGTGTGCATGAATATAGGCACAATGCTATATTCAGCGACTAGCGCCGTGCAAAGTGGTTTTGTGCAACTTAGCGCAACACTTTGCATGGTACAAATTACCACCCAGGAAAAGGTAGTCTTAACCTTGGGCAATCCAGCTTTGTGTGACATTGTGGCTTTGCATGGCATTTGCGCGGCTTTGTGCCACCCTAACAAAAAAAGTATGACAAATAGAAAAAGCCAGACATAGAGGAAACATGCTGCTCACTGATGGCATCACAATGATGCCATAATCTGTTACCAGCACCAGCCATGCCAGGCAGTAAGTGGTGACCCAGTCCCCAGTGGACACCATGACAGTGTGGCCATACAGCACACACCTGCAGACCCTTTTCTGTGGACACCAACAGATGTCAGCACACACATGCAGCACTGTGGGCATGGAGGGTGTTGAGGGAAGGGTGTATGGGTGGCCAGGCTGTGATGCAGGCCTGGTGTGGCCACAATGCTGGGACACAACATGCAGTGCCCTGGGGCCAGTATTTGGAATACCCCAACACCAGTGTGCCTGTCTGATCGTACGTGCCCCCCCGGCCACATATCACAAACACCACAGCACACACAGATGGCCATGTATATGTCACTGTGAGCATCTCATGTCAGAGGTGCAACATCTGTGGGTCACACAACAGTGTAACAGTAATGTCCACTGTCAGTAAACACCTGCAAGTTGGGCCTGTCACTGTGTACAGTGCAGTGGTCATCACTGCCCTACACACCATAGGCATTGCTGTGTCCCTCACACTACTGGCCCCTTGCTTCCTGTAGTGTCTGCTGTGCACTGTAGCATGACCTACAGTGTGACAATTGCATGCAGCACCACCACCACCTGTGTCTATGCTGTTTTGTCCCCTGGGGTACAATAAGCTATGCTGTACTGTATACATGTAGCCTGCAGTTACCATTGTGCACTTCCAGACTGACCTACAGGTGGAGCTGTGGGATCCTGCAGTAACACTGAGCAAACTGCATGCAAATCAGGGCATAATGAGATGCTAATCTGGATGTTTGCCCAGAGACTACCTAAGTAGGCTCATTTGCATGTCAGTTTTCAATATGGCAAAATTTAGCCCTGTTCAAGCCTGTTTTTTTATTTAGTTGTTTAACCAGGTATAGCACACTAAGCTGAAAGCTTTTTTACAGGAGCGACCTGGGAGCACAAGGAGGTTAAGTGCCTTGCTCAGGGTCACACAGTATGCATGTGGAAGCTGTGGGATTCAAACCCAGGTCTGGTCTGCTGGATGTCACCAGACTTGCAGCTCAGAGCCTTAGACTACTGTGCTATACTGCCCCCCTTTTCACCAAGCAAACAGCTTAGCTCCATGCTAAACCCACACAAACATGTTAGCGCCACACAAATGGTTCAGGGAATATTATACAGTTTTGCACACTGTACTTTCACATTTGCTGCTACCTGCAGCTGTACTGGGTCCACGCAGTTGCTGGCATACACATTGGCCACATAGTTCACCTCTACCTACCTTCACATCGCTCTGCATTGTTTTGCTGTTGTGGTTTGCACTTCCTGGTTGCTATATTCGGAGATGTCTTATTCCAGGGCTAAGTTTACCCTGCACTCACAGCCCAGTTTGCCCAGCTTCATTTGCATGCTATATTCAGAAGCTGTTTGCCCTGGGCTATTCCTTTTGAATATAGCAGGCTTTTGTGTCCTTGCTAAGTTTGCCAATCAGGCAGGGCTACTTTTGCCATGGGGCAAAGTTTTGAATATCTGGCCCCTAGATTGCTATTTAAGAGAGGCCCAATTACCAGAGGTACAATTTAATTTGATCAAGTCTGATCAATTCTCTGAATTAGAAGTTTTTGAAGCAATAAAATCTATGAAAAAAAACTCTTCCCCTGGACCAGATGGTTTTACATCTAAATTTTATTTAAAATTCATCCAAGAGACAGCACCATGGTTAGCTAGAATAGCAGAAGAAATGAGAGGCTGCTTCCAAAATCCTTCTTTGATGCAGGCATAGTTTTATCACAAAAAGAAAATAAAGATACAGCACTTCCAGAAAATTATCGTCCTTTAGCACTACCAAATTGTGACTACAAAATAATAGCCAAATTAGTTGCCGGACAAATTTTAACACAAATACAACAAACCATACATGTGGACCAAAAAGGTTTTGTAAAGGGTAGAAATATCTTTGAGGGATTAGCAGAAGTGCAGGCTGCCTTCTCATTGGTTTCAGTGACACACCCTGAAACTATAGCAATTGCTTTGGACACCTCAAAAGCATTTGATTTCGTAAATTGGCAGTTCATGTTCAAAACATTACACATTTGGGGTTTCCCATTACATATAATAAATGCTGTTAGAGCTCTATATAAACACCCCTCTGCTTCTTTTAGAATTTATTCTTATGTCTGAATCAATAATATGCAGAACGGGGTTAGACAAGGGTGCCCGCTGTCTCCCATTCTAGTTATACTAATATTAGAGCCATTGTTGAATCATATCAGGAAAAATAATAAGATTGTTGGAGAAGGTCAAGAAATAAATCACTTTAGATTAAATGTCTACGCAGATGACATTTTAGTGATAATATTAAATCCCAGGAAAACATATCCATTGTTATTACAGGAATTTTAAAAATACTACAGATTTTCCAATTACACATTAAATAAAACAAAATCTGTGATATTGTGCATTAATAATATTAGTCCAGAGACAAAAGATATGTTATCAGAATTGCAAATTAAAGATAATATTAAATATCTGGTTATCCAATTGACAAATAACATACAGAGAACAATAGAATTGAATTTTAAAATATGTATGGACAGACAACCTGTACCAGCTTGTTTGTATCTATGTCTTAATTTTACTGTTATACTTATGTGTTGTACTGCTATACTGTGTATTTTGGTTTGTCTTACTGTGACAAGGTACCTTTGTAAATAAGCCTATGGCTCAAAGGTTTTCCAAACTGCTGTTTAAATAAAATAAAAAAAAAATAAAATAAAATATCACAGATGCTTTCCATTTGCAGGATAGAGCTCTGTCATTATGGGAGAGAACAGAGTCTCTTAAAATGATGATTATACCCCACCTAATGCATTTGTTTCAAGCCACACGAGGAGAAATCTCTATTTCTTGGCTAGATCAAATGAAAAGGATTTTCAGAAAATAGATTTGGTGTGGTGGAGTTCCTAGAATTGATTGGGATAAGTTAATAACCCTTTGTAAAGAAGGTGGTATGGGTTGCCCTGATCCCATGAAATATTATTGGGCAGCAAAGGTAAATTAAGCATTTTTTTGGATGGGGCAACAAAAGAGGGAAGATTTAGATGAACTATACTTGGCTCTTAGTCATCGTCTGGTAAAGGGAAATAATCTAAAGTTAGCTGATGTACTAGCATTTCCACATTTATTTAAAAAAGAATGCAATCCCATTGTAATTGCTCTATGTAAAACAAGTAATAAAATCTTAAAAACATTTCCTAAATATAATTTTAAGCTATATGCTAGTATAACTGGAAATCCCAGAATATGGAATAAATACAATTTAATCACATTTCCTAACAAAGAACTTAAACAGTTAAAAATTATATATTGGAGGGCCGGCCCGGTGGCACTGAGGGTTGAGGCTCTGGATGCCACACCTCGCTCCATGCCAGTGACCCAGGTTTGGGAACAAGCTCAGGCCACTGGGGGTTGGCCGGGGGGAGGTAGGTTGGAGCATCCGATGACAGCTCACCTTCTCTGGGGGGTGGGAGGGCTCTACATTCCAGCAAGTGGTGACCACTGGAGGAGGCTGGGAGCATGACAGCAAGCTGGAGCTACTAGGGCATGATTGGTCACAGGCGTAGGTCTGGGACCTATCAGCTCCAGTGGCAGCTCCTTCGTGGAAGGAGGGGGAGGGACATTGCAGATGTCGGCGTGTGCGCCTTGACATATGGGCATGCTATGTCCCACAGAAAAAGGGAATAAAAAACTCTAGAGTCAGAAAGATGGAGCACTGAGTCAGGTCCCATTGTGCCAGTGCTTGTCTGCAGTCCTGGACCCTGACAAGGACCACAAGATTCTGGGGTTGGCCCTTACCCTGACCCCACCCAGGGGGTTTCTGAGGCAGGATGGAGGGACCGGGGGTTGTCAGGCAAGGCACTAGGCAGGACCAGGCTTAATTGATGTCTTCCGATGATGCATCTCTGAGGGAAGTAGGAGGGGGAAAAAATAGAAATTAAAAAAAAAAAATTATATATTGGATAGATTGTTTGAGAGAAGATAAGTTCATGACTAGAACTGAACTTTTGGCTGTATGTCAACAGAATTTAATAGGATCAATATGGTTAAAATACAAGATATTGGAGAATAAAATTAATAAATACATTTTACCATCAGGAGATATTAATCAACAATATGAAATGGACATACGTACTTTATTTGACTGTTACAAAAAATACAAAAATAAAAGTTGTATTGCCTATGTTTATGCTGCCATAATACATAAGAACTCCCAAAGAGTGGGAATATTTTGAATAAAGCCAAATATAAATAGAAATTGGACATCAATGAAAAATGGAATGTAATAGAGTGGAATAAGATAAGAATCAATGCCAATAAGCTTTATACAAATGCCAAAAACAAATCTATTCAATTTAAAATTATGGATAGGGTGTACATTACCCCTTACAAACTAAGACATATTGACTCCTCCTATCCACATAGTTGCTGGCATTTGTGTTTGGAGAACAAGAACCAGATTGATCTCTTTCACTTACTATGGGATTGTAAGGAGATAACAACCTGGCGGTTACATACAAAGTTGGAAGTGGAAAAGCTAAATATTTCTCTTTAATGATTTTGATTCCTTGAATTTGGAAAAAAGGAAAAAAATCTTTGCCTTGGCCACTATTGTAATGAAAAGAATTATCCTAGAAAATTGGAATTCCAGCATATTAAAACCTTTTGATCTTATTAGGTGGGGAAATATTTTCAAAACAACAATGTATTATGAAAAGTTATTTGATGATATAGAAGATGATAGCACCATACAATGTATCTCCTGAAATGAAGTTATTAAATTGGGAAGTCTTATATAAAGATATGTAGAAGTAATTAAGATAACATATTGTAAAGTAAGAATGGATTGCATGATGAAACCTCATAAATGGACATATGTACTACATAGCTTGATAAATACAAAAGAATATTTAAAAAAGAAGAACAAGGGGTCATGATATGAGTCTGGGGGGGTAAACTCAGGGGTAATGTGAGGAAGTACTTTTTCACAGAAACAGCAGACTTGGAAAGGGTACAAGAGGAATGGAGAAGTGGAGGCAAGACACTGAGCAGGCAGCAGTGGAGGTAAATCATTTTGTGAGCAGGATACAGCAAAGCAGGTGAAAGACACCCTGAGTGGTGGTAGCGGGACAGTGAAGAGAGTAGTAAAGCACACTCAGTATGGCTGGAATATCACAGCAGATCAGCAGATGTGCAGAAGGACAGATGTAGGGCAGGACACAGGGCAAGATGGTAAGTAAGAGGCAGAAATGCAAGTAGAAGGCCAGGAACTTACAAATCAGTACTGCAAGTTTTATGGAATCTGCAATACAAGTTGTGCTGGGGCCAGCTCCAGAAATACATAAGTGGGAAATGATGCAAGAATCACATTTACTGAGTGAAAGGTTAGTGGCATTGACAGTCCCAAACAGGGAAAAGCAGGCAGGCACGTGAGGACAACAGTAGGTTAACAGGGTGGAGGAGGTAGGCAGCAATGATCTGAAGTAACATGGGCCACAAAAGTAGGATGTATCATGACGGCAACAAAGGCAATAGAAAAAGAGTGGGAGTACAGAAATAGCTGTCGCCATAGGCCCTAGCAAAAATGGACATATGAAGGATGTCTGAGCATACGAACATATGAACATATGAAACTGCCAGCAGATACAGGTCAAATGGTCTATTGTGTCTGCTTGATTGTGCAGCACAGAGGTTAGACTGCTGCTGGCATGCATACATACTTCCCAGTGGGGGGAGTGGCATTTGTTGCCTTCTGCCCCACCAAACCAGAAGCATAGCATTTTAAGTGTGTGTACTGTATGTACAGTATGTACAGATAAGCCCTCCAGGATGAAGCACAGTGTCACAGGTTAATTGCATGACAAGGAAACAATCTTGATGGGCCCGGCCTTCTTTTGTCTTAAACACCTAGTAAAAGGGATTAACTCCCATTGAAATTGCATTGTTTACTGCATTAACTATACTGCAGAATTCTGCAGTGCTGCGCTTCATCCTAGAGGTCTTCACTATATGTATGTATGTATATATGTACTGTATGTACGAATGTATGCATGTATGTACTGTATGTACTGTATGTGCAGACATTCTTTGCAAAAAAATGACAGTAATGCACCATTTAGGGTTAAGATAAAAATGACAAAAGTAGGGAAATGTGGGTTTAGGGTTTCCAACCCTAACCCCCCACCACCACAAAGGTGCAGCAAATCAGGGGTGGAGTCCTCCTTGGGGTTGTCAACCGTAAAGCTCATCCCATTACAGTAGCAAGAAAGCTCAGATGTGATGGAAACTGATGTGTATGTTTCAGGAGTGGATAGAATGGGATGAGGTTTAGGGCGGACAACCCCAAGGAAGATTCCACCCCTGATTTGCTTTAGGTGTTTGTGTGTGTGTGGGTGGGGGGGTAGGGTTGGAAAGTCTAAAACCACATTTACCTTCTTTTTTTGTTTTAGTCATAACCTGAAATGGTGCATTAACGCAGTTTTTTTGCAATGAATGTCCTTACTTTTTGAGATAGTTTAATCATTTTAACATAGTTTTTTGCAATGAATGTCCTTACTTTTTGAGATAGTTTAATCATATCCTCCTTTGCCTGTTGGAGGGCAGGGCCCTCTGGGCACTGCGCTCCTATCCCTTCATGGATGTATACATGCATGTTGCTGTGAAAGTGCAGGGTACATTTGTACCCAAACAGCAAATAAAGTGTCAGCATAGCCTTCTTATTACCCCACCTCATGAATTCCATACTGAAAAATGTTAAATTCACGCTGAAACATCATTCAGCACCATCAAAATGTCATTCCGTGCTACAGGTGTAAAAACACAGTTTGGCCAGGATTTGAAAAATGACAGCTGTGACATTCATGAGGTGGTATAAAAATGTCTATGTTGAACAGTTGGAGTCAAGATATGAAAAAAAGACAAAAGTATACATCAAAGTTCAAAACCCCATTGAAATACATTGAAACACATTTATCTTAGTTTCTTATATTGAAGTTGGCAGTTTCAGCAGCAAGACATGTCTCCAATCGAAGAGTGGATATTTGCTCAGGGACCTCTTCAGGTGAGTGATAGTGTATAGGGGATGTGGGGGGTATGGGGTGGTGTTGCTTAGTGGGAGATGGGGGTGGTGGGGTGGATCGGTAAGGGACCATTTTCTTTTTCACAGGTGTAACAAAAGGACATTGAGGAATGGTTTTATTTATTATAGCTTAGGCAACTATGGGGACAGTGATCAGAGGGTGGGGGTGCCACTAGACACCAGGAAAACATTACTAAGTATGAAGACGGTGATTAGAGGGGTAGGGGTGCCACTAGACAACAGGGAAGTATTGAAGAAATATGGGGGAGGGAATTGGAGGTGGGGGGTACCACTAGACAGCAGTGAAACAGTAAAGAATATGGGGATGGGAATTGGTGGATGGGGGGTGCTACTATACACTAGGGAAACATTAAAAATTATGGGGATGGCAGTAGGAGGGTAAGAGTGCCACTAGACACCAGGGAAACATAAATGAATATGGGGATAGTTATCAGAGGGGTGGGGGATGCCACTGGACACCAGGGAAACATTGGAAAATATGGGGACGGAGGACTGGGGGAGCCACTAGACATCAGAGAAACATTAAATATGGGATGGCAATCAGAGAGTGAGGGTGATACTAGACACCAGGGAAACATTGTAACCACAACATATGGGGCACTCACAGTCTCCAAAAAGTCACAAAGCTAATGCAAAATTCATCACACCTTACTACAGAAAATCTTAAAAGTCAGGAAAGTATCAGTGACAGCACACAGATCTCTCCCCATGATTAGTCAACAGTTTCACACTACAAGCGCTTTTTCAAGACTAATATACCCATGCACCACCCTTCTAGATATTCGCATAAGATTTAAATCAGTTCAAGTGTAAATAACTAGATGGTGCTTGTGTGACTGAGATTTAGCTAGCACATCCAAATTAAAGTAGCAATGGGAAGGGAAGGGGGGGAAGAAGGGAAAAATGGAAAATGCACTGCATGAGAATAAATCCTTATCATTTCACATAAATCATACAATGCAATTATTTCATAAATATAAATATATAAATCTGAATATTAGCGATCGCCAATATAACATCTATGACTGAGATTAGACAATTCTGTAATACACTGACATCATAGTGTTAAATGCAACATGTGAAGTAAATATAAATAGTAATGATTGCAAATATATTTTAAAAACAGAGTTTATATAACTATACAATCCCGTCGTTATCGTTGTTAAAGTACTCCAATTGCTATCGAGTGCCAATATCATCTCTCAAAATACAAAATGCAATTTAAACATTTCATAAATATAAATACATAAATCTGCATATTAGTCTGTAATTCGCCATCATCATAATGTTAAATGCCTGTGATTGCTGACCATGCTAAAAAGCAAGGTACTTAATGAATGTAAACGTTTAGTGATTGCAAATGTACTTTAAAGACATGCTAGATTTAAATAACTGCACAAGGACCACTAATATACTTTAAAGACACAGGGCTTCATATTCAGAGCTCTCCGGATGCACGCGCATAACAATGTGTCACGCAAAAAAGATGCACTGGGCCAGCTGCTCGGCTGGCACAGCGGTTGATTTCTGTTACACGCCGGGCGACTCCGGTTCGGGAACGACTCGCTGGAGAGCCGCTGGGGAGTAGGCTCGAGCATCCCATGACTGCTCACCTACTCCAAGGGGAGGGAGGGGATGCAGCTCGCTGTCTGGTACCCCGTGGCGGAGGCCGGGGAAACCAGCAGCGGAGCCTCTACGCACATGGGGGTGTGGTGAACGTCGGCTCTGCCTAGATGTTAGTGGCACACCATGCCCCGGGGAGAAAAATGGAAAATCTGGCCTCCTGGTCTGCCGGATGATGGCTGCCTCGCTCCTGTCAGCCCGAGATGCCCTGATGCCTCCAAACCCACCTCAGCAGCACTCAGGGACTGATGCCTAGTGTGCTGGTTGCCCCTCCCAGCGCCTTCCCCCTCTGAGGAGGGGGACCCACCCGGCGAAGGGATACACCGGGCCACCCCTGGGTCAGCTGCCATCTGAGGTGTGGGGAGGGGGGTCAGGGCGAGGGGGTCACAGGAGACATGAGCAGCCGGAAGGAGTGGCAGACCAGGAAGCAAGAAGGGGGATAAAGAAATAACACACACAAAAAAAAAGATGCACTGGTCAGCTCTGCTATGATATTAAAACAGGATGCATGATCAGAACAGACCTGGCGTTCTGTTTGAATATCGGACTCTGGATGCGCGACACATAGCAGGCGACTGCCATGTATGGTACGGTGCATCCAGGATGCGGGGTGAAAGACTACCCATAGGGGAATGCATGGCACGTATCTGGTTGTGCCGAGTCCCCCAAGGGTGATATTCAGCCCAAATGTGCAAATGAGCTCATTGGGCATGCATGACACAAATGGGCCTCATGCATGCCCATTATGGGCTCATGTGCATGGCTGTGCCTGGCGAAATGTGCTGGGCCAGTCCCCTTCCCAGCCCCGATCCTCCTTGAAAATAGAAGGGACTCTGATTCCCTCATTTGCCGTAGTGTAGTGTCCCTCTTCCCCTGCCCCGATCCCTGTTAAAACAAAACGGTGCTCCAATCCCTCATTTTCCATAATGTAATGTCCCCCTTCCCCAGCCTCGAGCCCTGTCATACTGAATAACATCCCAAGACACCATTTCTATAGTGTAGGGACACCTCCCAGGTAGGCAGTAACCCATCACCCCACACCCCCATCCTGTCCTGTGCCAGCAACTGGCACAGCCCTCCTCTTCCTGCCATGGCCAGCTGCTGACTAATCCTTACCTGTTCACATACAGTAAATAGTATGTGCTCATTTGTTGTTAATGAGCATGTACAATTTACTGTATGTGAGTCGGTAATGATCAGTCAGTGACTGGTCATTGCAGGGTGAGGAGGGCTGTGCCAGTCGCCGGCATGGGATGGGATGGGGGGTGCGAGTGGTGGATTACTACTTACCAGGGTGGAAATGGAGCCCATATGAAACAGGACTTTTCTCTCATGAAAAAAGATTGTCCCTGTATGAAAAAGGATTTTTTTTTCACGTTTCATAGTTATCTTGAAGTGCTTACTGAGTATGCGCAGAACTGAAATTTTAAAATGTAATAACTTTGGAATGGATTAATATTTTTTCACCAAACCAGTGGAAGGCAGATCTTTTGGCCAAGCCCTTTCTCCCCTAAAATTTTTGGACCAAAATTCCAAATTGTCCGGGCACAAGGCAATGACAAAATAAAACCAGCAAAAAAATGCAATTTTTCTTTTTTACATTTGTTTCATTAGTCACATCTAGGAATCTGCACATCTGACCAAAACAAATCTTGGTACATCAAGAGACCTACCCAGCAAGACTGTGCATGCAAAATTTTGTGAAAATCCGTTAAATGGTTGCAAAGATATTAAAGTGCACAATTTGAGGTTTAACATAGAAACCAATGCTCAACCCTAAATATAGTGGCGCTACCACATCACTATAATATCTACCTATCTATCTATCTATCTATCTATCTATCTATCTATCTGTCTGTCTGTCTGTCTGTCTGTCTGTCCGTCCGTCCGTCCGTCCGTCCCTCTATCTATCTATCTATCTATCTATCTATCTATCTATCTATCTATCTATCTATCTAAGAACTATGGAAAAAGCCTGGGCCAAAGTGTTGTGCTCTACATGACCTAAAATACCACTAAGAGACTAATTTGGTCCTGTATGTCAGTTTGGATTTGTATCTTCCCCCCCAACCCCAGGATGAAGCTGAAAATAGGCAGGCTTGCCTGGTCTTCCTTTCCCTGAGCAACAAAAACTAAATAAAAAAAATAGCCAAAGGAATGGCTACAGACTGTTTTCTAGTTTCCAATTCTTGAATTTCCTATCTGTTTTGCTATGACTGGGGAACTATATTGGCACTACACTAAGATATACTGTACTTAGGATATGGCTTTAGGGAAGGTATTTAACCTTTTCTTGGACCCACTTGTTCATGTACCCCTCCGTGGGGTAAAAAGCATGAGGGGTATCATGTTTTGTTCACTCAGGGATTGTATAACACCCCCTTAAAAACATGGGATTGTCAGATGTATGACCCAGCTCTGTAGGCAGGAAGGGGTTAATCTTGCATCTTCTTCTTCTTGTAGATCCTAGATGTTGCTAGGCAGAGCTTCCTGATGTTTGTGTTTGTTTATTGCACCAGGAAGTCATGTAGGGACAGAATGTTCATAGTTCTGTACTTTTGTATAAACAAGTAAAAAAGACCAGTGGGCAAGACATGGATTGCTACTATATTCCTTATAGGAGAATGAAAGGAAGCCAGAGAGAGAACAGTTTTCCAGAGACAGAATGGGGAGAGTGATGATCCCCTGTCAAGGTGCTGACTGTAACTGGCCCAGGAATACTCAAAAGGCACAGAGTGTGGCACTGTGTGCCATGGGTCTGGATGTGTCTGAAGTCTCCTACCAGGTTTTGTCCAGTGGTCCTCAGTGAGGAGGAGTGGGACAGAAGGTGGCACACATGTTGCCCATAGATCATGATGATCCCATGAAGGTGTCTTCATATAGACTGTTGTGTGCCTGGCTTTAGTTTCCAAGGATGAAGGAGGATAGCTACTTCAAGAAGTAGCCAACTGATTGGAGGGGGGAGAAGGATAAATCCTCCATATCTAGCATGTGATATGAGTATGTTAGCTGGGGGAGGGGTCATACTTGTGTGCAGAGCTCCAAAAATGACATTACTTTCTTTTCTCATGAGTCTCCAAGAAAGTCTACCAGGCTGGTGAGCTGAGGGATGAGGGTGAGGTTTCCAGGAATGGAAGGCTATGTTCTGTAATTGTATACTAGCTGGGGACTATAGAGATAAGCAATAGGCTTGAGTTGCCTTGAGGCTGAGATCAGAATCCTCGGTGAGTGAAGTAACCCTGGGGTTAATCCCCAGTCACCAGGATAGTCATGCGCCAGAAAAATACAAGACAGAGGGACGCTCAATTCTGCACTCCTGCCCCTGCTCCAAGAACGTTTGTAAATAAGCTTGGCACACACAGTTTCTATAGCTGATGTGGGTATTTTTCCCTCAACACACAGACAGAACAGATTACAAATGAATAGGACATACTGTATATGCATGTAGGCAGTTCAGCAGAGAAAACGGTTACAGACAAACATATATGAAACAATCTTGAAACAAGTGGTCACAACAGTTCATTTTCCTGTAAAGGGATTTCACCAGGGGGTGTTGCAGTCATGCAACAGGTGTGTCGAGCTTTGTCCAAAAAGTGTTTGTAACAAACGTACCAGAATGCTTACGAAAAAATGTAATTCCAAATACCAAGAGTACATCCTTGCGGAATGGTTCACTATTGCGGTTTAGGGAAAAATGTTCACAAACTAAAATAGTAGAAAGATCTTTTTCTTGTTATGGTCAAAAGGTTTTAAATAAATCAGTTCAGCAGAGTATTGATATATCAGTAAAGTATTCTAATTTTAAACAAAGTTGGGGTAACAGTTTGCAGGCTTCTTCTATATGCTGTTGCATAAAATAGTTTTGATTTTTCTGAAATGTTTACTGATACTAGTGGACATTTTATATATATATGTACATAATGATTACTTGTTATGATTTTATTATTGTGCTTATTGTCTATTTCTGCATGCTTTGTGATTTTCTTTATGTAGTTCCCTTCCCCCAGGCATGGCTGAAACATTGATCATTTTGATCCAGTCCACTTTCCTGGTAAAATGGAAAGAAGTAAAAATAAATAAATTGATCCTTAGGGTGTGGAACAGTGCCTGCAGGGCAAATACCCATTGTGTAAAATGTGCTCTATGCAGGAGAGATATTGGAAGGAAAGTTCGAGACCCATTACTGTTATGACGTGATTGCAAAGCACCTTATAAAGCACAGAGCATGTGTGAGCCAGGACAGAGGAGTGCTACCGGGTACAATTAATGTGCTGTGTACTGGTACTCTTAAGAGCTGGAGATGGGTTCATGCAGTTACCTGCCTGTGAGGAAATGTAGGACAAGAATAAAGGTGTCTAAGCATTACAGAAGAAAGGTACATCAAATCTCTAAAAGATTGGAGGTTTTATTTTTTTATTTTTATTTAAAAGTTGCATAAGATACAGGATGAGTTCTGTGAGAAGCAAATCTCATTTACACAACATCCCAAGTCATAATGGTAGCAAAACAACATAAACTAATATACACAAAATCAACTAATGAGAATTACATATGGATTGTTCCTGCAACAACAAGCTTTCCAAACCATGTTTAAAAATACCAAAGATAGGCAAAAGTCTAAGCTGAGGAAACAAGTTTGGAGCTACATATGAGAAACATTCTTTTCCAAAGAGTGAATAGAACTTGGGCAAGAAACAAACACACCGAGGCACATCTCTGAGGCCATATTTGTGGACAGTGACAGCCTTTCAGATAAATAAGTAGGGGTCTGATTGTTTACAGTTTTGTAAATAAGGGACAACCAATGGAAAGTGTGCATGGAAGGGGGTGACAGCCAGTTTAGTTGATGCAGTAAAGTGCAATGGTACTCATCCCATTTTGGTTTTAGGATAAATCAAAGTAACTGATAATAAATAGTATTTAATAGGAGAAGATGTGAAGCAGAGGCATGATGATAAATAGTGTCACCATCATTATATTTCCTGTCTTCATCAGGAGAGGGAAATGTCATGACTCCTAATTTGAGATCTGAGGTAGAGACCCACTCTTCTTGTGTTTCTTGACTCAAGTTCCACCAAGAACCCTTGGTTTTATCACCAAAGTGGCAAATTGTAGCCATAACAGCAGTGGTGATTCCTAGTCTACACCTAAGAGTTAACTGCAGCCCCCTATTCAGAGGATAAGCACAGCACTAACTGGCCTTGTGCTGCACTAACTAGACTTAGCTTGCTTAATTGGGGGGTGCATATTCAAAGGTGCCCCCATGTCACACAAGTTGATAGCCCAGATGCCCAGAATAAACCATGACACCCATGCAAATGAGGGTGCTGTCTTGCATGCAGGGCATAGTTATATATTCAGAGGGTTTTGTAGGTGCTAAGAGGCAGCCAAGGCAATGCTAATTAAGCAATAAGGCACAACAAGGTGTGTGTTATCGTGTAATAATGTCACTCCTGGGGTGGGTTGAAGCACGAGGCAAAAGGAGTGACGTTATTACATGAAAACATACACCTTGGAGTGCCTTATTGCAATTATACAATGGCTCGATGTTATACAAAATAAAAAAAATTAAATGTTTTTAGTAGATTTTTATAATGTAAAAAGAGAGTATCTCTAGTGGAATATCAGTACAGTGATGTTATTGTGTAATAACATCAATGTTTCAGGCACACACTGACCAGAGTCCAGGATTCTTTCTTGCCATTGTATAATAATGTTTACAGAATCCTGCTGTTATCAATGAGCATAGCAGTGCATCACCGTTGCCTCAGCAGCATTGCTGCCCGCCACACCTATCTCCTTCCGCATGATCATTACCGTGGGAAGGGTGGGGCGGAAGGGGCAGCCGCCCCAGGCGCAAGCCTCCTAGGGGCGCAGTTTCAATCGGAAGCTCACAGTGCTATAAGTTCAAAAGTGAGTACTGCCGCTTTAAATTTATTTTTTTTAATTACTTTAACAGTAATTACTACTTGTTGCCAGTAATGGGAGCATCCAAGGACCAGCAAGTTTGTGTGTGTGTGTGTGTGGGGGGGGTCACATGGTGCATTGTAGCCTCAGCAAGAAGAATCATGTGTGTGCAGTTTCAGACAGCCATGTGGTCCGGCTGGCGACAAGTAAATAAGGCGAGAGTAATGTGCGTGCTGCAGTCTACAAGTATTTGAGATGATAAATAGTAGAGAGAGTAGAGACAGTGTTGTGCTACAGGATTTTCAATGAGCATGTCTGTTTAATAAATTATATTAGTAATCTGTGGAGTGGGTTTGAAAAAATAGTAAAAAAAAACTACTGATCTATTTAAGAAGGCAAAGAGGTTAGGATAGGATTATTTGACTACAGTGTGTTTGTTTCAGTTGTTTGGACCTTGGGCTGCCTGGCGCAGCTGCATTCTCCCCCGCACCCTGACTCCGCCCTCCTGATCCATGATCCTGGACCCCATCTTGCCGACTCCTGAGGTCAGGAGGCATGCCCCTGCTTGCTGCTTTCGTAGTTTCACTCCATCCTTTCTTTCCTGGGTACTGTCTATGCTGGAGGCCAGAACAGGTCTAAAATCCGTTCGCCTGAGTCCCAAGTGAAGTGTGAGTGAATAAATACATTGTGCAAATTGTGAAAGTGCACTGAGACTGAGTTAGTCTATGATGAGTAGACTTGTTTTCAAGTTTTTCAACTGTCGTCTTGCTGAGCCTGATGAATAAAATAAAAGAACTTTTATTTCCTTGTGTGTGTGTGCCCCGTGCGTGCCTGCCAGTGCCTGGATTTTTTGGTGAATAGATCATAGCTGCTGCCTTAGTTAGATCTTTTCTTTGGATCTTTGACCGGGGTGGGGCATCCAACTGAAAAAAAAAATGAAATGTTTGAATTGCTGTCTGACTTTACTGGCGGAGGGGCTCCAGCAGAGCAGCAGGAGAGACAAGAGTTGTAGTCATCATTACAAAACAACTGTCAACTTCCTGGCTAGAAGACTCTTTGTGGGTCATACTCTTTCTCTGTGTGAGTGTGCTAGTCCAACACAGAGAAGGGGAGAGTATGAACCAAAAGTTTCTAGCCAGGAATTCAAATTTAATTGCAAATAAGCATATTGTTGCTGTTTTGTATTGTTATTTGTAATGTTTTTCTTCCTTTGTTGAAGTTCTGTATTTGTTTAATGTTTGCCCTATTTAAATTAACTGCTTACTGGTCTGTAGCTACTAGACGTCTGCCAGCAATACCAGTGTGTACCCTACCAGGCGATTAGTCACCTAAGAAGAGACTGGTATATTGATTCCACTGTATCTGTTAGCCTAACAGATACAGTAAGTCAGTATACCAGTTAAAGCAGTGTCTGCTCTGTTATATCAGTCTTTGCTCACATTTATGCCAGTGTGGCAGTGTCCCATTTCACACAGAAATATAGACTTTGAGGGCAGATAAGGACCACTTGGCCCATGTAGTCTGCCCATTTCCCTACCTACTGGATAAGCTGCAGATCCTAGTTAACCAACAGCCTATTTCTTCCTACCCCCCACAAGAATTGCCTTCTGTCTGTCCCATGCATTCTTGAATTCCCCCACTGGTTTTGACCACACAACCTCCTCAGGAAGGCCGTTCCATGCATCTACCACCCTCTCTATGAAAATATACTTCCTCACATTACCCCTGAGCCGTCCCCCCTCTATCTTCAAATTGTGTCTCCTTGTCCTTGCACATCTCTTTCTCTGAAAGATGCTACCCTCTTGGACTTTGTTGATTCCCTTGAGGTACTTATAAGTTTCTGTCATGTCCCCTCTCCCTCCTTTCCTCAAGGGTACACATATTAAGCTCCTTTAGTCTCTCCTCATATGGCTTCTGTTGCAGACCCTGCACCATTTTAGTTGCTCTCCTCTGGACTGTCTCCATCCTGTTTATGTCCTTGTGGAGATGGGATCTTCAGAACTGGATGCAGTACTCCAGATGGGGTCTCTCCAACTGTCTGTACAGAGGGATAACAACTTCCTGTTTTCTACTGGTGATGCCTCTCCCTATACATCCCAGTATCCCCGCAGCCCTTCTTACTGCCTTCTCACATTGCTTACCTACCTTACGTTGACTGTCATCTGATATGACTACCCCCAGGTCCCTTTCCATTTGTGTTGTTGTTTATACCTCCCCCATTGTGTACTATTCCCCTGGGTTTTTGTTTCCCCGGTGCATTACTTTGCACTTTTTTGCATTGAATCTAAACTGCCATAATTTTGACCATTCCTCCAATCTTGCCAAGTCCTTTCTCATCCTTTGCACCCCTCCTTGTGTATCAACCCTATTGCAGAGCTTTGTGTCATCTGCAAAGAGGCATACTTTTCCTTCCAGCCCCTCTGCAATGTCACCTATAAAGACATTAGAGGACTGGTCCCAATATTGAACCCTGTGGTACCCCACTAGTAACCTCCCTTTCTTCAGAATGTACTCCGTTTGGTTTACTATTACCCTCTGGGACCTGTTGTCCAGCCAGCTTGTCACCCAGGCTACTACTCTGGGACCCACTTCTAGGCTGGCTAATTTGTTTGTTGATCTTTTGTGTGGGACTGGGTCAAATGCTTTGCTAAAGTCTAGGTAGGCCACATCCATTGCCCATCTCTGGTCTATTACATTGGTTACCCAATCAAAGACTGCAGTTCCTCCTAGTTACAGTTAAACAGTGTCTTGGTTATTACAGCGGTTTCTCTTCCCACTCCAGTTACAGTTACGTCAGTATCAGCTTCCTGTTATACCAGTGTCTCTTCCCAGTTACACCTCTCAGTATTTCAGTTACAGCATTGTCTCCTTTCTTTTATGCCAGTGTCTCCTCTGAAACATAGAAACTTAGATTTGAGAGCAGATAAGGACCACTTGGCCCATCCGGGGCAGTCTGTCCACCACTCTTCCTTAGTCTTATTTAAATAATAGAATGTGGCCTTGGTTGCAGCTGCTTCACCACAAGAAAACAAACAGTACATACAGTACTTTTGTGTTTTGTATATAAATAAATAGAATGTGATGGCATTTGCCCACTCTGAGGGCAATCACCCTTACATTCTATTTATATAAAAGTACTGTGTGTACTGTTTGTTTTCTTGTGGGGAAGCAGCTGCAGCCAAGAGAAGTCAAGTTTAGTTGAAGCTAGTTGACTGTTAGTACTATGTTGGAATTGGAACTTGACCTGCTGACAGCCAGGTGACCAGCCCGCTTGACTTGTCTATGTTTGCTCTGCTCTCACTCTCTAACTGTGAGAGGTTGCCTGGACTCAGTTCATTATCTTGTCTGGGTGATCAATGATTTACCTTGTGCACCCAATCCCCCTGGGTGGGATGCCAGCACTAAATGTGCAAACTGTGATACTCAAAAGCATACAGATTGCAACACTGTTGGTGCCCCTCCCCATATACCCCTTACTCCTACTTGTGCATTGCTACCTGTTGTCTCACATGTGTCATGTGGCAGTATTGCACCAGCACTGACGGCCTTATACTCCCTGGAAGAGGACGAGGAGGGTTTCCCCAAGGACATTCGATCCTCCTCCTTCTCCTCCTCCTCCCTCCCACAGCAACCCAGGTTAGCTCCCAAACTCAGGTCACCAACATCACAACAGGTAGAACTACAGTTGTGCCAAGAGGCCAGTCATAACGTGTTTTTTTTTTTTTTGTCTATAGAGCTACTGATGCCTCAGAGAAAACTTTCAAAAACATAACATGATATTTAGATTGTGGACATAATTCATTATGTGTATTGAGTGTATCTGCAGAAATCTACAAGAACACTAGATCTTTATCTCTTAAAGTGAATTTACGACTTACCCTATGGCAGCTACCACTCGCATGGTGTAGTAGCTGCCCTCCGAGGCAGTCGTTCTAGCCAGGTTAGAAATAATGTGGGTGGCTAATAATCCAGATATTTTACCATAAATTAGTTTTAGCATTGGCTGCCCCATACATTTTCAGAGCCCAATTCCTCGCCCCAATCAAGCACGTAATGACATGTGGCCAGGGATAGTGATGGGGTGCTTCTAATTGAAATGAATGAATGGGCTAGAGTTTTCATTTATTTTTAACATCAAGAATGGCCAGTAACACAATAATGTAAGGCACCGCTTGACTAACATGGTCCTTGTTGGTCAGCCACTTGTCCACAACAATGTGGCTGCATATTCTGATACCAGCCAAGCCAGTGTCTCCCACATCTCATAATCCATGGGAGCAAAATATTCCTGAAATCAGGGTAGGAACATGTAGCAAAGTCTGTTTTTTCTTCAAGAAAAGCCCCAAAACTCACAACAGAGCATGTAAACACCTAGAGCTTGGGGACTGCTGGACCCCAGACCCCTGGCTATTTTCTTGGGGGGGGGTGCAAAATTTGTTTCTTGCCCAGGGCACCAAAATGCCTTCCTACGGCACTGCGCATGATCCATGATTACACCTTTAAAAATGCCTGTACACATACCTGGTAGTGCAGTAGTCCCCCTATCCTTTCTGCTCCCCAGTTACACCTTTAATATGCCCTCTGGCACACCTGGTTGTCCAGCGGTCTCAGAACAAACAAAAGTAGACAGCACTAGACCCAGAGTGAGACTCCAGAAAAGAAGCAGAAACAGTCTTTGTTTTATCTCAGTATTTTTATTTACTGGTGCTCATACATATTTCTTCAGGGCAATACTTGTCCAGAGTCTCAGGTATACAACACAGTTGTTGCTGCTAGGACAGGGATTGTTTTTACTTCTTCTCTGCAGTCTCACTCTGGGTTGAGTGGTGTCTACTTTTGTTTGTTCAAGTTCTTATGGGTGCAGCAGCCTGACATGCATCAAGGGTATTCCTACTGCTAGTGTGAACAATTTCTTTGTACTAAACTGCCCAGTGATCTTCCTTCATGCCTGATTCCTATGTACAGGTGTGCATCAATGCATACATCATCACTGGTGGAGTAGTAGAACTCCCCTTGCCTGATCACATTCAAAACATACCTTCCCCCCCCACTATCACCCTGACCCACACATTCAGCACCCATCCTCCAATCTCTGTCAGCCCCTGACTTACCCATCCAGAAAGTGCAGTCACTGATATGTCCAAGGCAGTGAATGCCACAGACACGACACTCACTGCCTCAGTTCCTGCTACCAGAATGATATGGAGTTGGTGGAGTATGTGTATACTGTAGAAATGACTGGTTCTACAGTACAGGCACACTTGCTCCATCTTATTCAGACAATTGCTAGACATGCTGGTGAGCACAGAGCTTATGATGGTTGCTGTCTTGGATATGTTAGTGGCTCTGGACATTTCAGATGGGTGTGTTAGGGGGCAGACAGAGGAGTAGGAGCAGTGGGTGCTAAATATATGGGCTGGGGGGATCATACATAAGTACTTATAATGCTTTAGGCAAGATGGGTTCCATTAGTCCACCAGGGATGGTGTATTCATTGATACACACTGGTACATGGGGATCAAGTAACAGAAAGGAGCACTGGACCACCAGCTATGCCTAAGGACCTGTCAACATGTGCAATTGGTGATCAAGTGGGGAGGGGACCACTGTACTATTAGGTATGCAAGAGGGCTTACTAAAAGGTGTAACAGGGAATTAGATGGGAGGGGTATCCACTTGACTGCCCGGTAGTGCATAGGTAGGTAAAACTCTGGGGGGGGGGGTAATGGTCAAGGCTCTGCACAATTCCTCTGTGCATCTGTGCACAGAGGCATTGTTCAGAGCTGCTTATGATGACCACATAATAACATGCAAACAGCCCCTTAGTGCCAGGCATGCCATATGTGGTTAATAGCATGCCCGTCACCAAATGTGGTTCCCAGGAGTAAAAAATGCTATCCCACTGGGGACATGCTATCTCTCCTCACTCCAGAAAGTCTATTGCCAGTGGTGATCTGTGTTAATGCAGTGAATCTGTCCCATGCATGGTACTCTAATGGCCCGATTCATACAGGCAGCATGGGCTGAACAGGGTGCACTGCCTGTATGACTATCGCTCCCTGGCAGCCACATGCTAAATTATGTGTTGTGCCTTTGTTAGTGTGGTACAAATGGCCATGACTGAAAGGCTCTGCCTGCAATTCAATGGGTGAGCAACCAGCCACGCCTACTTCCAGAACTATATATGCATTTCCTCTCAGCCTCCATCTGAAGCACTTTCTGGGCCAGATATTCAAACTGTGCTCAAAATGTGCGCAACAGCAGGAGCAAGCTCAAATCAATTGCACATATGAGCAACAGACGCGATATTCAAACATGGAGCAGAACAAATTGTGCAAGCAGCCAACGTCTGAATATCGCACTAACTGCGCCATAGCGCAACCAGGAAGGGGAAGCTGAGCAGTAAGGTTGCGCCATAACGCAACAAGGGCAGCCCAGCTGAGCAGTCCAGAGGTGCCATAGCGCAAGCACAGCGCCCCAGCAGAGCAATGGAGTGCACAACCAGGAGGCAGGCTGGGCCCACCGCCAGCCATGCCACACATGGGCACAGGAACACACTGCAGAACCAACAATACACCTGCACACCCCAAGAACAGCATCACTGGGGGTGGGACGGATGATCTACTAGCCCATGGGACAAGCCAACAAAGCACAGCAGAGCCATGACGCCCAGCACAACCACTGGCAGGCTGAGACTGCCACACGAAGGGGTTGACAACCACAGTGCACATCAGCCCCCGTGCACGAACACACCCTGCACCGTGACCCCAAGACACCACCCATGTACAGTGACTGGCACTGCAGGGAAACACCATGCCATCCGCGCCACGTCAGCCCGTGCAGCAGAGAAGCATACAAGCCAGACCCACCCTGTGCACCCAGCAGTGGGTGGCAGCAGATGGCAAGACCAACAGAAAGTCACTGCCATGCTGGAGATACCTCCCCATGCACACACACGTGCATGCACACATACACACACACACACACACACACACACACACACACACACACCCAGGACCATACCACCCCAGATGGCATGCACACCACTGCAACTGAGCAACCATAGCCAGCTGCAAATCAGAGACCAACACGGTATTCATAACAAAATATAAATGTATTATAAAAATGTAAATCACAAAACAAACACCACCATAACTATTTACAAGGGGGGGTAGGGGTACAAGGTAGGGGTGGGCAAGGGGTAGGGATGAACAACTTGGAGAGGGAAGGCAAGGTGGGAGGGATGGGTGAAGTGGGAAGGGGAATCTGGCCTAAGGCCCAGCAGGCTGGTCCTCCTCCGCCCGGTGCCGCTGTGCCTGGCCATGCCTCCTCCGCAGGCCATGGCGCTGGATGTCCCTGAGGATAGCCCGGTTGTCCAAGGACACTTGCGTCAGCCCATGCAGTTCCCGCTGTATCCTCCTGAGAACACTGAGGCCTAGGAAAATGGGAACACAGTCAATGGCTGTGACTGACCACAACCCTGAACACCACCCAACCTGCAAGCCATATAGCCCAATATCCCCGCACCTGTGATGGCATGCACCCCACCCACAGTGAACATGCACATGGCCATCACAAACAGGCGGCACCAGCTATGTGCACCACTGCACACACACACACTGCCCATGTCCATCACAGCACAAACAAGGCTGTCAAGTGACGTGGCAATGTGGTGCGATGCCAGTTACACAGCCATGTGCCCAGTGCATGCATGGACCACCAGTGATGCACACACAGACGTGCAGTGACACTGGACAGTGATGAATGTCACCTGTGTCGTGCATGGCTGTGTTGTGCATGGCTGGTGGTCATGCCCACCCCCTCCAGCATGCAATAGCATCCATGATGTAATGATACTCACATTCCGCAAGAAGCTGTGTCTGCTGCTGCTGCTGCTACTGCTGCTGCTGTTGTTGTGGCCCACCTCCTGCTGCACCACTGACTGGCACCGGGGCCCTGTCACGGCCCTCCTCAGCATGTGCCTGCATCCTCACATCCCGGCCTGTGGGAGACATATGTTGAGAAAAACATCAGTGTGACTCCAAAGCTGACTGCCCCCTGCCCCAGTGAGAGTGCCTGCCCACACAGCCAGCCCCATGCATCTCACACCTGCACACACTGACACAGCCAACCATGTCAGAGCCATCACCTATGCACAGCCACCAAAACACACTCACACCCCTACAGAGAATACAGGTGCATAGACGGTACACCCACCTGGCCTAGGCACCACGCCCCTCCTGGCACATGATCGTAGCCACTCATGCAGCTCAGGCTCCCTCCTGCAGAGGTCGCTGTATCTGTGCCGGCACTGCTCAGCAGACCGGCACTGCCCAGTGACCCCCACCAGGTCACCGGCCACTTGCTGCCGGACCTGGGTCCTAGCCATGGTGAGGGGCACCTCACCATACAGTGCCCCATAGTGGGGCTCCACCAGGGCCACCACGTTGGCCACCTCCGTGGGGCTCCATTGCACTGCCCTCCTGCATGCCATGCTACCAAGTTTACAGCAGACAATATGGCGCCCCGCTGCGCGGCAACCCCACGTGGAGATGTTGTGCAATAGACCACCATAGGTTCCAATCGTGCTGTTCGAACAGCGCCGTCAGTCCACATAGCGCTGTCACCAGACAGCGCAATAGGGCCATACACATGGCAGCCGAACAGCGCCAGGGGGCCAAGGTCGGACACCAGGTCAGGGGTCTATGACGCAAGGCCACGCACAGCGCCATCTGACGTATACACATCCTGCGCAACTGACTACCTGTGTGCCAGTGCCACAGTGGACTATTGCGCAGTAGTGCCACAGCGCCATATAGTGCCCAGTGCTGTAGCGCCACTGGCACAATGGTGGCCATGCCTTAATTGCCGATCGCGCACAGCATGTCATCAGCATGGCAGATGCCTGCATAAGCTACCTGCGCATGCGCAATGCAGTGTACCACACAGTCACAGATCTGCGCTATTGGCTCAGCCGGATCAACCGTCTTGTGAAAAGCGCAATAGCGCGATATTCAGCCGACACAAGCAAATCATCTGATCAGCCATTCAAAGGCGCAGTGGCGTGATTTGCATCTCATTACAGTTGCTCCTCTCCTAATTTGCATGCATTGCGCTATAAAAGTGCGACAGTGGGCTGTGCTGGACAGAGTCGGTTACTGCAGGTGAGAGGTGAGTTGCATGCTGTGGGATGTTCTGGACAATGGGCATGGGATAATGCTGTAGACTGCACAGTGACAGGTGTCCACTTACACCCATACAGATCACCATGACCAAGCAGAGACAAGGTGAGGGTGAGGATGGTGGGCGAAGGAGGATGCCCAACTTCACCACGGCAGAGACTGAGGCCCTCTTCCAGGCCTACCTGGAGGATGAGGCACTACTGCGTGGAAGCCAGGGCACCCCTCAGTCTGCGGCGGCTGCATGGGGGTAGCCCGGCAGTGAACCTGCATGGAAGCCACCAGTGCTCCATGCAGGAATGCAAGAAAAGATTGGGACAGACCGCAGGAGGGTGAAGGAGAAGGTGGCAGCCTCAGGGCGACCACGCTGGCACTGGGCGGGGCCAGCCAGCGGTGGTGGAGCTGACCCGGCTGAGGACCGACTGGCTGCAACTATGCAGCGCAGTGCTATTGAGGGCATACCAGGAGGTGGATTTCAGACAGGTGGAAGCCCATCACTGCACGTGTATGACATGGTGGTGGTTTGGGGGGAAGGTTGTTCACATGCACTCACATGTCTCTCTTTCTGTTGCAGATCCTGTTCATCTTCAGGAGACAGTGGTGGTGGGACCAGGCAGTGAGGATGACCTGCTGGACATGGAGGAGGGTCCATCCACCTCTGTCACCAGCCAGCATGCACTGCACCAGCATGCACGCTGGGCTGCCAACTCTGGTGTCGGGGATTGGGTGTGGGGTGCACAGCCTGTGTCTCAACAGTCTGGCATGCAAGCATGCCATCGCTGTGACTGTGGCTGTAGCATGTACCTGCACCATTGATGATGCAAGGACTGCAATGGCAGTGACATGTGTGTCCCATGATGGACACACAGCAGGCCATCACATGCCCTGGGCCTTGCTGGTTCCAACTTGTGCGCCAGCATGTCGGCTGCAGTCCCAGGCTGTGCCTGTCAGCACGGTGGGGCAGCACCGGTGGCTGTGCAGGTGTCTGGCACTGTTGCAGCCACAGCGGTGGAACGAGTGGACTCTGTGGCACAGCGGTTGGAGGGGCAGCAGCAGCAGTCACCCACCAGGTATGGGGGTACAGTGTCCAGCGGTGGCACATGCCCGCCGCACTGTGATACGCCCATTCCTGGTCCTGGTGAACAGCGCCCACCCTCAAGGGGTGTTGTGCATCAGGACCTTCAACACCCTGGGGGACAGGCTGCCGTTGTGGCAGAGTACCCATTGGACGAGCACACCCACCTGCAGTGGGAATCAGTACAGCAGCAGAGGTGAGTTGCAATGTCCGTGGAGGCACTGTGTGTGGCTGTGGAGCGGCACAGCAGGGAGTGTGCTCTGGACCGTGCAGAGATGGTCCACATGCGGATGGATGTGACCACCGCCATTGACAGGCTGACCCAGGCAGTGGTCTCTGTCGTGGATGCATTGGGCACACAGTCAGGTGACCCCGTACCGCACACCCCACACAGTTCACGTTCCACTCCCCATTCCCGGCGTTGTGCGACACCAGGCCTGTCGACACCGGGTTTTGCTGTGGGCATCCCGAGCACCACTGGTGCAGGTGTGTTCGGCATGCTGCAGACCCCTGTGTGGGCAAGGTCGCGTTCGCGCAGTGGGACCCCTGGTGGTCCAACAGTGCCACCCCATGTGGCCCCTGCTCAGCCTGCCAGTGCTGTTGGGTCATGGCGGGGCCGCCCACGCATCCACGGTGGCCATGGGACAGTGCTACATGACTGACCTGTCTCCCAGTGCGGGCCCTGTCTGGTGCTGTCCTGTGTGCAATGTGTGTCATGGTGGGCAGTGCACTGCTGGGTGCTCTGCTCAACACGCCGACACACGGACCACCTGCACACCCTCCCAACTGTTGCCCACAGGTGCGTGTGCATGATGATGCCTGCATTGTACTGTACACCAAGGTGCAAGGGTGCCCAGCATCTGACACACGTACTTGGACAGTACAGGTGGTGGGGTGGTCAGTGGTGCTGTGTGTAGCAATGTTCTGTTCTGTGCTGTGCATCTGCCCATGTATGCTCTGTGCCTGGTGTGTGTGTGTGTCCATATGAGTGCTCACTCCTCCCTGATGGTGTGTTTGCATGCCTGGACCCTTCCACTCCCCTGGCCGTCATGCACCCCTGGTGTGTTACCCTGTGTGCCTGTGGTTTGCGCATGGACAGTGTTGGTTGCATATGTCCCCTTGACTTACCTGTGTTGTGCATAGTGCTCCTCTGTGATGGTTTCCCAGTGCAGCTGGGCCTGCCGGATCAGTCGGGGGTCCCGCCATCCTAGGGGGGGCTGCTCATCGACATCAACACCGTTGCCACTGGCGTCCCCATCGTTGTCCCCCTCTTCAACCTGTATGGCTATCCCACAGTCCTTGGCCATGTTGTGCAGGATGCAACAGGCCAGGAATATCCCACAGGCCTTTGGGGAGCTGTACTGTAGGGCACCGCCGGAGGTGTCTAGGCATCGGAAGCGTGCCTTGAGCATCCCAAACACCTGCTCTATGATGTTGCGTGTGGCAGCATGTGCCTCATTATAGCGTTGATGCGATGGGGTCATGGGGCGCCGGTACGGTGTGAGCAGCCAGGGATGGAGTGGGTACCCGCTGTCACCTGTGTGGAGATAGTGGAGATCAGTGTCATGTTCAGGTCCATTTTGCCCATATCCCCATGTGCCACTACCATGGCACCTGTGGCATTCCACCCTTGCCCCAAGTTTGCATTCCATACATGCGTACTCACCACTAGATGTCCTGTGGGATGTCCCCACTCTCAAATCGATGGCACAGTGCAGACTGATGCCATATGAAGGCATCATGTGCTCCGCCAGGGTGTGTGGCACAGACATTGATTATTCAGCCCAGTGGCATCACACACCACCTGGCAGTTGACACTGGAGTATCCCTTTGGTTCCTATCGCTGCCCCATGGGAGCGAATTAGCGTCTTGAATGACCACATGGGTGCAGTCTATATTCCTTGCGCCAGGCATCGTGCTACCCTGTGGAACTCCCGCATGTTTGCTGTACGCTCTGCTGCGGTGCTGGGGAAATGGATGTGCTCTGCAGCATGTGGCAGCAGTGCACTGAGGAATTGGGTGAGGATGCGTGACATGGCCGACTGTGTGATGCCTGTGGTGTCCCCTGTCAACCTCTGGAAGGTGCCCATGGCGAGCAGGCACATGCAGGCTGTCACCTTGGTCTCCACTGACAGAGCGTGACTCCGTCGTGAGGATGCCTGCATCACATCACTGCACAGCTCACAAAGCCGCCTCAGTATTGCCCTGTTCAGGCGGTACCGGCCCACGATCTCTACATCTGTATACAGCTCATAGCTGATGCGGGCACGGTACTGCCTGTTGGGGGCGTACCACCAATGGGCCCTTCCACGGCCTCGTCCCCCTGCAGCTTGCATTCTCACCCCCTCATTACAGCTTCCATGTGGAACCTGGCACTGTCCATCTCCCTGGCTTCTGCCCCCCCGGCTGGTGTTGCTGTGCTACCCCCGCTGTCCTGACTGCTACTTCCACTGCACCGGGCACCCCCCACTGGCCTCTGCAGCCTATGGCCCACAATGCTTGCCTTGCATGCCCTAGCCTGTCACTGTCTGTCTGTCTGTCTGTCTCTCTCTCTACCCCACTTGGCATCCTTGTAGCATTCTTGCGCCGCTTCCTTGAGCCTTTTTATTTTGGCTCATTTCCGCTAGTGCACAATTTCCGGCAGTTCCCCTCTTGCGCCATGTGCAAGTCTTTGAATTTCGCATTGCACTCTTTATGCATGGCTCCACCCCCGTCAGTTGCGTATGCCTTCCTTTGCATTGCGCTGTTGCTCAGCATGTTTTCGGTGGCGCAACTGCCTCCTGCTGAATATCGCAGAATGGCGCAATTTTGGTCTTGCGCAGGCGCAACCCTTTTGAATATCCCACCCCCTGTCTATAAGCCAGAGGCTCTGTTGATCCCTCTCCTCACTCTGGGCTTGCTGCGCCCCCCCCGCCGGTTTGTTTGTGCCCTAGACTGCTTGGTTTCTATTGGTTGTGTTCCTGTGTCTCTCCTACTTTAGTTAGTATTTGTTTTGCTTCTGGCTGCTGTGTGCTTCTCTGTGTGTTGGTTTTCTGTTCTACTGTTTGTGCTTTGGTTTTGTATATTTCTTTGGGGCTTTCTAGTTGCCCTTTCTTTGTGCTGTATTGCTCCTTTGCTGTGTTCTGGCTTCCTTTCCTCCCCAGCTACCAGGCAACCTCAGCTTTTGTGCATTTGTTGTATGTTTGAGCTCCCATTCCAACCCTCTGCTGCTGCTTCCACTTAATGGCCTGCAACTGGTCTAAAGCTCTTGCTCTCAGCTAGCAGTAGCAGGGAGTGGCAGCAGATACTGTTGCATTCTTGTTGCAGCTCCAGGCACTTTGTGCTGCTTTTGCTCCATCCTTCAATCTTTGGGGATTTCTTGCTACAGTCTTTCTTATGTTTAAAAGTTTATTCTGCCTGTTCAAATGTACCAGTTCCTTTTCTTTTATCAATATATTCACTCAGCTGCTGCTGCATTTAATCAGCATGCAATTACACGTCATTATTATTTATGCATACAAACTTATTGCAATTTGCTTAGCTATTCAATACTAGCTATGCAACAGAATCAAACCGGAGTCTCCTGCATTCCCATATTGCTTTCCCCATGTGAATAGCCCTTTTAGGGGTTTTAATCTGCTCAGACACGTTTATTGGTACTCAGGGGAACTCAGCCTAGAGTCTAATGCAGTTCTATACTACATTCATTATATGATTCAAACCTGCTTAAATGCATTTGCACCAAGCAATTATTCTTGTTTCAGTGCATTACTGCCCATGCCTACAAAGTCCCATGCTTGTTAAGCTCAGCTGCTGCTGGACACTATTCACTATTTGTACACATAGAAACACAGAAAATGATGGCAGATGGGGCCAAAGATTCATCTAGTCTGCCCTGAGTGCTACTTCCCTTCAGAATTTCTTAGAGACAATCCCCTTATGCCTATCCCAAGCAGATTTGAATTGCCCTACTATTTTGGATTCAATAACTTCTGCAGGTAAGCTATTCCATGGAGCCAACACCCTTTCTGTAAAGAAGAACTTGCACATTACCCCAGAACCTCATTCCCCTTAATTTCATTTCGTGACCCCTTGTCCTTGTGGAGCTATTGATCAGAAAGAGTTCCAGGGTAGGGACTTTATGCCCTTCAGGAACTTGAATGTCTTTATCATGTCACCCTTGTTTCTGAGCTGCTCCAGTGAGTACATGTTGAGTTGCCGTAATCTTCTTTCGTATGGCAATTCATGGAGCCCTTGTACCATTTTTGTTGCCCTCTCCTGTACCATCTCTAGTCTATCCACGTCCTTCCAGTGGCACCTGCCAGTAATCCTTTGAAGCATGTGGCTCTGAGTTTGTTTGTTGATTGCTTTACTTACTGTAGATATTACCATGCAGCTCAGGTGATACACTGTTTAGCCCTGATGTGCTTTACAGCAGGGAGGTTTAATCAGTCAAATTTCCAGAGGATACTTACAGGACATGCAGTGGAGCCAGCCACGTTACAATGCAACAACATGCAGTAAATGACATGTTGCCAAAATATTGCAGTAAAAAGGGTTAAATTGCTTTTGTATTACACTGTTCCTTGCAGTATACTATGGTATTTTAGGGTATATTGCAGCATTATTGCACTGCATCCTGGCTGGCACTACTGTATGCTGTTGGCTGAATTCCACATGCAAGAAATTTGCTGCAGGCTGAGCTAGAAGATGATACATTCCTTGAGATGAGTAACACGGAGGCAGCTGCCTCATCAGCGACTGATTCAGACACCTACTCCTTCTTTGCTTTGAGAGCATTGTAGCATCTGCCAGATTCCGACTGAAAGCTAGAATAACTAACTTCTTCTAATTACACCAGTCATGAACATAAGATACAAAGGCTAGGCACTAACATGTTTTAGGATTGATAAAACAGCCACAAGGGGTTTTCTGGTGGATAGTTAAAATACAGTAATAGGTGGGAGAAAGCTTTTTTCACTTATGCTTCCATTTTGGTTAAAATTCTGATAGACCAGGATGAGGATTCTTGCCAAACATTCTGTGGAGAGATAGAGGATTTGAAAAAAACTTTGTTGGCTCATAAAGACAAACCAAGGCCCGCCCGGTGGTGTAGAGGGTTGAGACGCTGGCACCTTACCTCTTCCCACGCCGGCGACCCGGGTTCGGGAACGGACTTGGGTCGTCGGGGGTCGGCAGGGGGAGGATAGGATTGAGCATCCGAAGGACTGCTCTCCTATCCTGGGGAGGTTTAGGGATTGCCTCACTAATGTAGCAGCCCCCAGTGGAGAATGGGGGCACCACAGAAGCAGTGCATTAGGGGGAACCAAGAAAATCAGAAAATCCACACCAGAAGTCTAGCCAGATGAAGGCTGCAGGCTGCAGACATTCCTGAAAACTCCCTGAGAAGCCACAGATTGCCTCAGCAGCTCCTGGGACTGCAAAGAAATAGTGTGCTGGTGCCTCCTCCCTGCCGGTGCCTTTCCCCTCAGAGGAGCGGGGACTCACCCGGTGAAGAGTTACACCGGGGCTACTTTGTGGATGGCTGCGAATATGAGGTAAGGTGGTGGAAGGGGATAGTAGGGAATATCTGTGAACCTCAGAAGTAAGGAGAAAGCTCGCTATCGAGGGCTTATAAAAGAATAATCAAAAAAAAGAAGACAAACCAGAATTTACAACATTTAAGAAAAACTACAAAAGTAGTGTGTAAGATACGAAATGAGATCTCTGAGCACAAAATACATACATTTTTAAGGATACATCTGACTACAAAACTGAACCAATGTTAAGCTTGGAACTTCCACAAAGGCCAGAAAGAAGGGGGAGAGTACGCTTTAGATTAACACGTAATTGATCAGGAAAAAGGGGGTCATCCAACCTCAGCTCTAACAGTAGATCATAACAAAATGAGCTGAATGAAAATGAAAAATAAAAATGATGTTTGTATCAGAGGTGAAGGAGCAATCTCAAAAGAATAAATCTACATTAAAAAGCACAAAATCAGGAGAGGGCGTAACGGCAGGAGGAAGCACAGAAAAGTTCCCATCCTGGCTGATGAGGAACTTCAGCAACAAATAAGGAATATTTCGAAAGCTGAACTTCCAGAAATACAGCTACTGTACAAATGCTTATTAAAGGACTAACCTGTGTGCCCAGCCCACCAGTAAACTCTTTTCAGATATATATGGACATACTGTAAAAAAGGACTTTATGAAGTTGAATTTAAAAAGATATTTTGCCACCATGTGCTACCTTAATCCACAGCGCCTCTCCCCCACTGTAGAGCAAGACTTTAATAGCTCATATAAGGACTTGAAGATCTTGTAAGAATTGTTAGATGAAAATGAATCATGTTATAACAGGGCCATAACAGAAAGTATTGAAAAATCAGTACCCACCATGGTGGGTACTGTCTTCACACACTAAACTACTTCCAGGCCCTAGTCCACCTTTTGTCCACCTGCTATGCTGTCCCTGCTTTGATAATGAATAAAAAAATAGATATGCAGAAGGTAGGCAACATATTATGATCCAAAGTGTCCAGCCTCAGCTATAATCTGATGAAGGAAGAAGCTGCAATTAAAGAACTTTCTGGCAAGCTGTTTATCGAAATTAAACAGGCAGATAGTGGGGTTTCTTATTGTACTAACAGAGAAAGACAGTTATGCCAGAGAGGTTTATCACCAGCTGCCAAATTCAAATAACAATAAGCAACTTCAGCATGTCCCAACACAACACTACAAATGTAAACCTCATGAAACTGTAATTCTAGCATGTGATAAATTGTTACCAGTTATAAAGAAAGAGACTACATGATGGTGGTTAATCCTAGAATGGCTGTCATACAGCATGTTTTGCCAAAAGTCCACATGGACCAGACCAATCCTCCTGGCAGGCCTATTATTTTTGCCCAAGGTTGCCTATCAAAAAGGAGCTCTACCATTGTTGATTTTTTACTTGCAGCAGATGGTAATTAAGTTGCTCACTTACAGTCATGGTACTATGGATATTCTGGACAAACTACAGTAGAGGGACTAGTCTGGTCTGATGACAATTTTTGCCTGTAGGTGGACGTAGTCTCCTTATTTACATCTTTACAGCAACAGATGGCCTTGTTAGCCTTGCAATATCATTTCTCTAACCCAGAAGTAGTAGTTCAATGTGCCTGTGCAGCTGGTTTCATGCTTGTGTAACGTAGATAAACTGGCTGTTTGCCTCTCTATCCGTGGGATATGCCACCCTGTAGGGGTACAAAGTCAAGGAACCCTAGGGGGAGGGTTCCAACACTTAAGGTGCCACAGGAGTGATTCCCTTGGCTAAAGGTACCTCAGGAAGAAGCCCCAAAAAAGTGTCAAGCAAAGCATACAAGGTTGTGAACACATATCGGGGTCGAGGACCTTTACATAGGTCGGTTGGTAGTATGGGTTCAGTTGGTAGCATGGGTCAATGAAGACCTGTACGTAGGTCTGTTGGTAATGGGGTTCAGCTAGTATCATAGGTCAGTTGGTCATATTGTTTGAGTAAAATAGGCAGGAATTGACAGTTGCATAGTAACCCACTCAGAGGTCTGACTGTAAAGTGTGGAGGCTTGGCTTCATAAGGAGAGAGAGAGAACATCCAAAGGGGGAGACAGGACAATTACTGCACATCCACCCAACTCCATCCAACAGCAAAAATCTACCTAAGTGGGAAACCTACCTAAGTGACCTAGGGACTACAAGGACACTTATCTAGTATTATGACCATTGGCATGGAGGAGAGGAACCCCCTTTGAGGAGGAAACCTCTGGGGATCCAAGGCCTAGGTCACCTTCCCTCCAGGATTTGGGACAGTTTTGGTTAGTGACAGTTCTGCTGCTATAATTTAGTAGACCAATCCAAGGGAATTGCAATTTTAGGGAACACTCTCACTCTATTCTTCTAATGGGAATGCCATGGAGGGTTGCCAGTGCACTCTCTGCTGCAAGAGTCGACCAAGGCATGATGAGGAGAGTAACGACTGTCGAGGTGCTCAGCTGGCCTACCAATCTATGAACAAACCAGGTGAACCAGAGATGGTTGTAGGGAGAATAGCATAAAAAGGTGCCTCCTAACCCGCTAGGGCAGCTAAAGGGGCCCTTCCCATGAGAGCCCCACCACTTTGCCGCTGAAGCCTTCAATACTACATCGAGAGGTGCTGTTGGTATGGACCTTCCCAACTATGGACCAGGTGAGAAAAATCCTACACCAAGCTTCGCATGCTCATGATGCGGACTTCAGTGTTGGGTAAGTTAATTTTTCTATTACTTTCTATTACTTTTGGGAACTTGCTCCAGGAAGCTCTGTGCAGTCACTAGCAAGGATGGAGAAGTACTAGAAAAAGTTATACACCTTACAGTTACAATTACTTATGTCTTTATACAAAAGAAATACGTGATTGTAACTGATTACATTTATTTGAAAGTAACTAGTAACTAACCTATTACTTTCAAAAAATGTAATCTGTTACAGTTATTTATTATTTTTGTATTGTTTTTGTATAAAAAGAAATAAGTAACTATAATTGTAAGCTGTATCACTTTTTCTAGTACTTCTCTATCCTTGCTAGTGACTGCACAGAGCTTCCTGGAACAAGTTTCCAAACATAATAGAAAGTAATAGAAAAAGTAACTTACCCAACACTGGTGGACTTCAGGGTGCAGAGAGAGACCGACAGCCACAAGGCTAGCCCTGAGTCCTGGAAGTAATGGATATAGATGGCATTTCTCCAAAATGTGGAGGAGTGAGCTGTAATGAGCGTGGGACCCACACGTGGGTCGAGATGGATGATAGCAGACATGGTCAGAGTGAGCACTGAGGACCTTATCATGGGTCTTGACAGGATGAGAGCTGATGTGGACAGAACTGTACCTAGGTCAGGCTGAGGAATATCAACCCTCTCATGGGTCTTGGTGAGGCATATAGCATTTGTGAACCACAGGAATGCATGCCGACCAAGTCCATTAGGAAGCCAAATTGGGAGTTAATTGAATTGTATATTATGAGTAAGAGAACGGCGCGGCTGAACGAGGCCCGGGACCGATGGTTGGAGAGGAGGAGGTTGTAAAGCCTGTTAGGTAGACGGAGGTTGCAAAGCCAGTACAGTAGTAGGTGCAGTTCGAAGCAAATAAACATGATATGCTGCCAGACTTCGAAGGGGATGAGCGGTGCTGGTAGTGTAAGGGACAGGAAGGCTGGGATGACTGAGTAAACTGGGTGCATAATATTAGGGAAGGGATGGTAGAAGGCTGAGAAGAGCCAAAAGTTGTTTGGTAGAGAGTTATCTGGAATTGCTGGTTACGTAGTGCCACGAAGGCTATGTGGAGCAGCAGAAGGAGGCTGGGCGAGTCAGGAGCTTATACAATACATGCCAAATAGGAAGCTGCTCCTGCTGCCTGGGGCCATGATGCCCAACATGACTCCTCAGTCCCCTGCTGTAGGAAAACAAAGAAGCCACAAACATGATGCCATGACACCAAGCAGCTAATGAAATAAGTTAAATACATGCCAGCCATGAAAGCAGGATTAGGTTATCATCAGAAACAGACTGCTGTGGGTTTGGTAAAAGTAAGGTTTGGTAGAAGTGGGAGCCTGATGAGACCAACAGCAACTGTAATACTAGTACATAGAAACATAGAAACATAAACTTTGATGGCAGATAAGGACTGCTTGGCCCACCTAGTCTGCCCATTTCCCTACCTACCGGGTAAGCTACAGATCCTAGTTAACCAACAGCCTATTTCTTCCTACTCCCCACAAGAATTGCCTTATGTCTGTCCCATGCATTCTTGAATTCCCCCACTGTTTGTGACCCCACAACCTCCTCAGGAAGACCATTCCATACATCCACCACCCCCTCTGTGAAAAAATATTTCCTCACATTACCCCTGAGCCGTCCCCCTTCTATCTTCAAATTGTGTCCTCTTGTTCATACACATCTCTTTTTCTGAAAGATGCTACCCTCTTGGACTTTGTTGATTCCTTTGAGGTACTTAAAAGTTTCTATCATGTCCCCCTTCTCCCTCCTTACCTCAAGGGTATACACTTTAAGCTCCTTTAGTCTCTCTTCATATGGCTTCTGTTGCAGACTCTGCACCATTTTAGTTGCCCTCCTCTGGACTGTCTCCATCCTGTCTATGTCCTTGCAGAGATGGGGTCTCCAGAACTGGATGCAGTACTTTAGATGGGGTCTCACCAACTGTCTGTACAGAGGGATAACAACTTCCTGTTTTCTACTGGTGATGCCTCTCCCTATACATCCCAGCATCCCCCCAGCCATCCCTACTGCCTTCTCACATTGCTTGCTAACCTTTAGGTCATCTGATATGATTACCCCCAGGTCCCTTTCCATTTTTGTTGTTGTTACTACCTCTTCCCTCCCATTGTGTGCTCTTCCCCTGGGTTTTTGTTTCCCAGGTGTATTACTTTGCACTTCTTTGCACTGAATCCAAGCTGCCATACTTCTGACCATTCCTCCAACCTTGCCAAGTACCTTCTCATTCTTTCCATCCCCCCTTGTGTATCAACCTTGTTGCAGATCTTTGTGTCATCTGCAAAGAGGCATACTTTTCCTTCCAGTCCCTCTGCAATGTCATCTATAAAGACATTAAAAAGGACCGGACCCAGTACTGAACCCTACGGCACCCCACTAGTAACCCCCTTTTCTTCAGAGTGGACTCCGTTTACTATTACCTTCTGAGTCCTGTTGTCCAGTCAGTGTTTTACCCAGGCTACCACCCTGGGACCCACTCCCAGGTTGGCTAATTTCTTTATTAATCTTTTGTGTGGGACTGTGTCAAATGTCTTGCTATAGTCTAGGTAGGCCATGTCCACAGCCCCTCCCTGATCTACTACTTTGGTCACCCAGTCAAAGAAAATTATTAGATTTATATGACTTAACCTTTCTGCTGTGAATCCATGCTGCCTTGGGTCCTGTGCCCCACTAGCCTCTAGGTACTCAACAATTCTTTCCTTTAGAAGTGATTCCATCATTTTCCCTACCACTGAGGTCAAACTGACAGGTCTGTAGTTTCCTGCCTCTGTCTTGCTCCCACTTTTTGTGAAGGGGAATCACATCCACCCTCCTCCAGTCCTCAGGTACCACACCATCCTCCCATGATTTATTAAAAAGGCTAGTCAGTGGTGTCACTAGTTCTCCCCTTAATTCTTTTAGAATTCTGGGGTGAATCCCATCAGACCTCATTGCTTTGTCCACCTTCAGTTTTAGGAGTTCTTTCAGAACACTTTCTTCTGTGAAAGGACTGGGATTGACCCCCCATCCAGAGTGCTTCTATTGATTGGATTAGGTACCTCCCCCTCTTCTTCTTTTGTGAATACTGAGCAGAAGTATTCATTCAGTATCCCTGCTTTTTCACTGTCCCTTTTTGCCCACCCACCATCCCCTTTATTTAGCCTCACTATCCCTTCCTTTGTCTTTCTATGCTCCCTAATGTACCTATAAAAGATTTTATCCCCCTTCTTAACCAAGTTGGCTATCTTTTCCTTGGTTTGAGCCTTTGCTATTCTGACTGCCTTCCCCGCTTCCTCCTGCTTTAACTGGTACAGGTCTCTGTCCTGCTCCTTCTGTGTTTCCTTATACTTTCAAAATGCTATCTTTTTCTCCCCAACCTTCCCCGCCACCTCTTTTGAGAACCATAGTGTTTTTTTCTTTCATTTTGATTTATTTGCTTTACATAAAGGCTTGTTGCTACTGTGATAGCAGTTTTGATGTTTCCCCATTGTTGCTCCACCCCTCCTTCTTGCCTGTTTGCTAGTGCTTTTCTGAGGCACTATCCCATTTTGACAAAGTCAGCCCTCCTGAAGTCCACTACCCTCACTTTTGTATGGCTTGACTCTGCAGCTGAGGTTATCATGATCCACTCTGTTTGGTGGTCACTTGTTCCCAGATGGCTACCCACTTCTAGATCTGAGATTCTCTCTCTGTCCCCATTTGAGAGTACCAGGTCTAAGATTGCGCCCTCCCAAGTGGGTTCCAGCACTAGCTGTCTGAGGCATGCCCCATGTAGGGCATCAAGAATGGCCCTGCTCTTGGATGTGGTTGCAGCAAAGATGCTCCAGTTAACATCTGGCATTTTCAGGTCCCCCATCAACAATATCTCCCCTTTCTCTGCCATCCTAGGGATGCCTTATATAATTTTCTTGTCCATTTCCTCCCCCTGAGATTGGGGTCTGTATACAACCCCTGTGCAGATTGTGGTGCCATTTCCAGTCTCCAGGGTGACCCACAGTGCCTCCTCTCCTCCCTGTTTACCCTTTTGTTCTGTTGTTTTGATCCCCTCCCTTACATAGAGAGCTACTCCTCCTCCTCTTCTACCCTCCCTGTCTCTCCTGTAGATTGTGTACCCTGGTATGTTGTCATCCCAGTCATGGTTCTCTGTGTACCATGTTTCTGTGACTTCCACAAAATCCAAGCATTGCTCTTCCATCAAGGTCACCAGTTCAGTGAGCTTGTTACCTGGACTGTGGGCATTGATACTCATTACCCTCCATTTTTTTATGGCCTTACCCCTTTTTTGCCCCATCCCTGTCCTTACTGCCTTTGCTTTTTTCTCCATTTACACCTGCCCTTCTACCTATCGACATCTCTACCTTGGTGTTTACTTCACTAACTACCCTGATATTTCTTGAGGGGGCTAGGATTTCCCTGCTCCTTTTCAGTGCCTCCCCCCCTTGGCTAGTTTAAATGCTTGCCAATGAAGCATTTAAACCTATCACCTAGGATCCTGGTTCCTCTCCTGGACAGATGCAGACCATCGTGCCAGTATAGACCTGCATCCCTCCAGTTGGACCCCCAGTCCCCAGTGAAGCCAAAACCCTGAGCTCTGCACCAGTTTTTCAACCATTGATTGAATCCCATGGTGCAGAGCATGTTAGCCTCACCCATGCCATAGACAGGCATCACCTCTGAGATGTTTACCATGCATGCTACTTGTCTAAGGCCTCTCTATATACATCCCCATGAGCATAGATCCATGCCAATAGGCACCTATCCCCTTGCATATTATCACAACACGGGACTCAACAGGGGTGTCCTCTCTTCCCTCTTCATTTTGCACTCTACATTGAGTTACTGGCCCAATGTACTGCATTTGTCAGCATGGCTCCATCAGTGGATACCTTGGACCAGATGGTAATGAACATCATATTGCCTTATACATGGATGATGTGGTGGTATTCCTCATGGCTGCAGAAATGGACCTTCCAGAGTTCTGGTCACTTTTATACCTTTTGGCTCTCTTTTGGGTTATATACTAAATACAAAGAAAATGGAGGCTCTACCAATTAATTTTAAACCTATTTAAAAGTTGGTGAGTGGGAAAGGCACACTGAGTCAAGACTCATTACCAGGTGCACCCTGGGGTGAGGGGGTAGTAGGATACAAACCATAGAAAAATAACATTACAACACAATTATCATAGTACACATAATATCTACACAATAATATATACAATCTCAGATATAAAGTTCCAAGGAATGACTCCCAAGCACAGCTCAGATGAGGCTGCAGTGTGGTTAATGAGCATTTGGGCAGGAGCAGGGAGCAACAGGTAAGAGTTTAAGTAGGCGCTTGAAGGCAGGGAGAGAGGTAGCTTGGCAAAGGATAGGTGAGAGGTTCCAGAGGGAAGGGAGATGGTATGAAAAGGCAGATTGACCAGAGGTAGAGTGGGGATGTGGAAGGCAGAAGAAGTGTGAGTCCCTAGAACAGAGTGGGTAGGAGGTAGGATGAGTGGGAGACAGGAGGTAGGAAAGATAGGAAGGGAAGGAATCAAGCCAGTACTTAGCAATTAGGGGTCAAAGAGTGGGTTTGGTGATGGTGGGAAAGTCGGGGGATGGATAAAGAGGTACAAAAGGTACAATGGTGTGTGCGGAAAGGGAAGCTTGAGGCAAATCGGCAAAAGGCACGCAGGAGGGTGTCTAATTTGGCCAGGGAGTAGGGATGGGTGATGCCATAGACGTTGTCTGCATGGTCAATCACAGGGAGAGTAGTTTTAATTACCAGTTCCCAGTGAATGGACGGGGAGAGACAAACTTTATTACGGTGCAGTTCTCCAAGCTTAGGGTGGAGTCTGGAGTGAAGGGAGTCTATATGAACAGAAAACTCAAGATTGTTGTTGAGCCATACCCTGAGGTATTTGAATGCAGGGACTGCTTCATGAGGTCAGCCTGACAGGGTCGTGAATATGGAAGGAGACAGGAGCTTGACCAGTTTTTGTCTAGTTCCAAATATCATCATAACAGTGTTTTTTGGTGTTGACTCTTAGCTGGTTTGCCTTGAACCAACTAAGTACACTGTTACAATCATGCTGGAGTAGGGCCTCAACATCGGTAGTAGAAGAACCTGAGGTGTAGATGATGGTATCATCAGCATGAATGTGGAGCTGGGAGTTTGAAGAGACTGTGGAGAGGACATTGATGAAGAGGGAGAACAGGACTGGATCCAGGATGGAGCCTTGAGGGACCCTGGTCAGGATAGGGAGAGGGGAAGATAGGGTGGAACCCATCTGGACTGACTGGTGCCAGTTCATGAGGTATGATTTGAACCAGTTCACTGTTGGTGCTGCCAGGCCAACTGAGTGCAGCTTGTTTAGTAGGAGCGAATGGGACACTGAGTCAAAAGCTTTCACCAGGTCTATGAAGATGGTGGCAGTGATGTGTGACAAGTGAAATCCCTATTCCCCTTTCATTGGGATCTATCCTATACGAGATACTTGGGGTGAATTTAACCAAAATAACTTCTTTGCTATTGCAGACCAGCTATGCTCCACTAACTACACAGCTTCAACAGGAGCTAGATAAATAGTCTGTGCTCCCTCTGACTTTAGAGTGGCAAATAGCTATGGCTAAAATGATAGTTCTGCTTAGGTTTCTTTACCTATTTCAGTCACTGTCTATCCTGACAGATAAAGTACACTGGGATAGGTGGCATACAATTATTTGTCAATATATGTGGAATGGGCAACTCTCACAAATTAGTTACTTAACCCTCTGTAGACCTGAGAATCAGGGTGGCCAGGCACTCCTTGGCTTGTACCTGAATTACAAAGCCACACAATTACAACCACTAGTGCACTGGCTCAGAAAAGATCTCACCCAACAGTGGGAACAACTTGAAAGAGTGGCCCTACCCACATCCTCACCAGAGATAGATATACTAGACTACTGCCAGACTAATTCTTTAAAAGACTGTACCTCATCCTTCCTTTTTACCCCACTTTGAGTCTGGAAAAGGTGGGTGCAGAGAGTGGAACTTTGAGATCAGGTTCTCTGGTTACTCTCTCTACACCTTCCAAAAGACTTTTTACCAGCCAAGGTGGATGCCAGATACCAGGGATGGTATACCAGGGGCTTACAATATCCTTATAAATTATTAGAGGGAGATAAAGTGAAATCTTTTCAGGCAGTTAGGCAAAGCTTGGGTATTCCTCAAAAAGACTTATTTCAGTATTTTCAGGTTAGGGCATTTCTTTCTTCCTGGATTCGACAAAGCTCCTTGATAAACTCACAGAAACCCTTGGTAAGAATAACAATATCTGGCATACGAGGAGGCAGCATCCTGCTTCTACAAGTCTCTGCTTATATTTGACCCTCAACCAATTCAAGGCCCTTCCCCCCATCCCAGTATTAGATAAATGGAATGGGGAACTCTCAACATCCCTCTCCAGATCAGTGGTGGATGGCCTGCTCTAATTACCATAAAATCACATCTTTGGTAATAGGGCAGGAGTTAAGCTGGAAATGTCGCATCCATTTTTTTCTAACTCCTGTATGGCAGGTCCACCATAAAACTGTCACCCATCCTCACAGTTGGAGACAATGTGGGGCAGAATGAGCAGACCACCACCATATTTTCTGGGCATCTCTGTGTTTGACCGCTTTCTTGATTCTGTAGAGGGGACCTTGCATGAGATCTTTTGCTCACAAATACACCTAGCTGAACATTTATGATATACTTGTTTACATTATACCTGAGAGGGCTGAAAGATGCAGCTACTAGATACTTGTTGGGCATTCTTATCCTAATGACGAAGGCATTCATCACAAAACGTTGACTCATGGTGGGAATCTCAACCAGTGGATAACTTTGGTTAACTTCATATATACTATGGGAAATATGACATATTCTATCTGACAGGAGGAAAGGCAAGAAATAGGTAGGCCTTCTGGTCTCTGTTTGTCATAGCCAGGGACCCTACTTTTGTGCCTTGAGTGTGATAACCTCATCAAAAGCCAATTCTATGGGAGACTTTTATCATACTGTATATTGGGACCTTTTAGTCCTGTACTTTGGGCCTATGCTCTGAACTTTTGAAAACGTTTGAAATTCTGAAAATTAGAAAATTTGACATTTACTTTTTTCTTTACATGTTAATTACAGATAGTATGAGAGTACCATATGTTTTTTTTTTGTTCTATGAACTGTCCCAGGAACTGTAATGTTTTGTCTGTTGTGTTTAATGTTGTATTTATGTTTTTATCTTGAAAATTCAATACATTTTGATTATTACAAAAAAAGGAAAATGAGACACCATCAGGCTGCATCTCATCTGGTCCATCCTGGATAAATATATAGTAAACATGTGTAAAAGCAAGATCCTAGTGCATTAGAACCCTACTGAAGGATATATTATAAAATCTTGAAATTCAAAATCCTGAACGCTAGAACACTGAGTTCAAAAGAATGAATCCTGTAACACCACAAGCTTTAGAAATGTAATGTGGGGGCTATGTTCCCTACACCCCCTGCACCCTTGTAACTTAAATAACCAGCTCCAAAGGGGAGCAGACCTCAGAGTTAAAAAAAAAGTTGCAGGGGTGGGATAGTGTATGTGGCAAAATTAGTGGAGACTGGGAACAGAACCTGGGTCTACCAGACTATGCTGGCCAAGCTGCTACTGTGTCTCCCAGTTTCAGCATTTTTCAGTCACTTGTAATGCCCGGCTAGGGGTAGGGTAGTGGTTTGTCACATCCGCTATCATAATCCTGTCAGCATCACTTCTTCCTGTCAAACTTCTGAATGTGTCGGAAGACTGAACTCGGTGGCCCAGATATTCAAACTGCACCAGGCTGTGGCACAAGCTTGGGTGCAGCGCAACTTGGCTGCGCAGGGGTGTGGATTGGGCGATATTCAGGGGCTGCACCATGGCACAGCATCGTTGAATATCGTACCCTGGCCACCCACAGTGTGCATGGTGCAGTGGCACTGGTGCAAGTGGCCAGAGTGGAGCATGGGGATGCGCCAGCGCAAGTTCCATTGCACTATGCACAGCAACCGTGATATTCAAAATTTGACATGCAAATGGGGCCATAATGTATGCAAGGTGCAAATGGGGCCATTTGCATGTCATTATGGCCCCATTTGCATGCAGGTGCGCCAATCTCTGACCACTTGCGCCTGGCGCCCTGCCAGTCAGCAGCCACCAGGGACTGATGCCCCCTGCATCCGGCAATGTGCTCCACAACCCGATCGCGGACTGCAGTAAAAAAAGGAAAATCACAAATCCCTGGTGGTCCAGTGGACCGCTGTCTGTCCCATCGCAGGCATTTGTACTACATTAATCTGTCCAATATCCCTGGTGGTCCAGTAGACTGCTATCTGCCCAATCACGGGCATTTGTAAAATAAAGAAAGGAATAGCTTCCACTATCCCTGGTGGTCCAGTGGACCGCTATCTGCCCGATCGTGGGCATTTGTAATTGAAAAAAAGAAATATGTCCTATATCCCTGGTGGTCTAGGGTACCCCTCCACCCACCCACTGAGCCCCACTGCCCTGCTCCCCCCCAGTCAGCCGGCGGGTGGCAGCACCCCACCCACCTGCTGCCCACCGACTGACACCGTCGGTAGGGCTGTACACCCATTGGTTCACAGCGTGTGGGTGGCCATCCCTTGTTCCTTTATTTTTTGGATCAACTTTGTGCTGGCACAAGTAGGGGTTGCGCATGCATGGCTCTGCACATTCCAGGCTGAATATCGGGCTGTGCAGGGTATGCATGCCCCCCACCTGTGCCTGCATACATTACTGATGTGCATCGGGATTTGTGCCACGCACTTTTCCCTTTTGAAAATCGCACCGGGGCGCATCAGTGGGTTGCGCATGAATATCTGGGCCAGTGTAATCAGTTTTGGGATAGTGAGTTTCAGTCTCCTAAATGGATACTCTACTGAAATGTGCATCTATTCTACTCTGTCCTGGGACAAATGCTGGACTCCACTGAAAATGAGAAATTGCTTCTCAGCTGGGCTATCCTTGGCAGATACACAGTATTATAAAAATGGATAAAAGCAGGTCCTCATTTTAGATGAGATATTGCATCTCCGTCATGTTATTCAGGATAAAAACAGTGTAAAAAATGGGTAAAAGCAGGATCTCACTACAAAACAAGATTTTCAGCATAGCCCTTTTGTTAGCCCACCTTTTAAACATGACAGGCATCACTTTTATGTTGCTTGCACACATGTGCAAGAAACATAGTGCCAACATCCGAGTTTTTGGAGGTGTGGCACCCATCTTCCAATTCAGTCAGTGTGTTTGCAGGCGCGGCCCCAGTTCCCCAATCACTGCTGCAGCTGTCTATGACAGCAGTTGAAAATGCAGTGGTCGTACAGTTGAAAGGGAGAGCTCCACTTCAGTGAGCAGAGCTCTCCCCACACACACACACGCAAGCACGCATACTGCGTGCTGATGCGCTCCCTCCCCCCCACACGCACACACTGTATGGCCGATGGGGGTGCCCAATCCCTGTCGGCTCCATGCCCCCCCACAACAGCTGTCCAGATGCCATGCTGGGAGCCTACCCCAGCGTGGCAAAAACTGTTATAGCCGACGGGGTGCCCAATCCCCGCCAGCTCCATGGCTGCGTCCCCCCCAAAAGCTTTCCAGGTGCCACACTGGGAGCCCAACCCAGCGTGGCAGAGCTTGTTATGGCTGATGGGGGTGCCCAATCTCCCATCGGCTCCAGCCCCCCAAACAGCCTTTCCAGCTGCCACGCTGGGAGCCCACCCCAGCGTGGCAAACGTCCCGCGTCGTCTTAATAAAAAAACAAACCTGTAAATAAGAAAACGTTCCCTCGCCGTCTCCCTGCCCTCACAACCCGCACCCACCCATTGTGCACTCCTGCCTCCCACACACCTCGCCTATACTTGCTCGTAGCTCAAGCGTGACGACTGCTGGACTGGAACACTTCGTACTTTTAAAGCTGACTACTAACTGAGGAAATGCCGGTAAGCTGTATAATGGAATAAATAGGGTTTTTTCAACTTTGTTGCATATCTCAGGCATTTTTGGGAATTTTGGGCCCAAATTTTCAACATGGGGTTTTTAGGACCCCTCCTCATGAATTCTTGCATTGTCATGGTGTTAATCGGGCCCGAAGTGTGATTTCACGGTCACTGTGTGAAATCACCTTTCGGGACCAATTAATGTTATGACACTGCCACTGTTCATAAGGTGGGCTCTCAAAAAGTCTATGTTGAAAATTTATTAACGTCCTAAAATTCTGATTTCGAGAGCGTGCATTGCTGGTTCCTACGCACGCTCGTAAGTTCGAGAATTTTGAATATTTTCACTCCAGATTTTCAACATTACCATTTTACCACACCTCCTTTTGAGCAGTATAGCTGTCATTTTTCACATCTCACCCAAAATGTGTTTCCGCCCGTGTAGCACACAGTGGCGCAGTTGGTGTGCGAAATCAATGTATGGGACAGATTAAGAAAATCACAGTGACACTGTTCATGAGCAGAGGTCTTAAATTGGCAATGTTGAAAATTTGGTGAAAAAATTCCTAAAAATGAATGTTTTATGAGCATGTGTTGCGCAGTTCCTACGCACGCTCGTAAGTTTGCGAATTTTCAATATTTTCACTCCAGATTTTCAACATTGCCAGTTTACCACACCTCCTTATGAGCAGTACAGCTGTCATTTTTCACATGTCACCCAAAATGTGTTTCCGCCCATGTAGCGCACAATGGCGCAGTTGGTGTGCGAAATCTATGTATGGGACAGAGTAAGAAAATCACAGTGACACTGTTCATGAGCAGAGGTCTCAAAATGGCTATGTTGAAAATTTGGTGAAAAAATTCCTAAAAATGACTGTTTTACGAGCGTGCGTTGCGCAGTTCCTACCCACGTTCGTAAGTTCGCAAATTTTTAATATTTGCACTCCAGATTTTCAACATTGCCAGTTTACCACACCTCCTTATGAGCAGTACAGCTGTCATTTTTCACGTCACCCAAAATGTGTTTCTGTGCATGTAGCGCACAATGGCGCAGTCACTGTGCGTAATCAATGTTTGGGACAGATTAAGAAAATCACAGTGACACTGTTCATGAGCAGAGGTCTTAAAATGGCTATGTTGAAAATTTGATAAAAAAAATTCCCTTCAGCTGTTCTACAATATTATTAATGAAGACCCTGCAGCACCCCACTGGTCACCCCCTCTCCCTAGACTGCACCCCATTTACCACCACTCTCTGCCTCCTGCCTGCTAGCCAGATTCTAACCCAGTTTACCACCCTTTCCCCCATGCCCAGCCTACCCAGCTAGTTTATCAGCCTCCTATGTGGGATGGTGTCAAAGGCTTTGCTGAAATCAAGGTAAGCGTTGTCCACTGCCCCACCCTGATTCACTTCCTTTGTCACCCAGTCAAAGAAATCAACCAGATTTGTCTGACATGATGTCCCCACTGTGAATCCATGTTGTCTATGGTCCTGGGCTCCGATGGCATCTAGATGCCCCACCATCCTTTCTTTAAGCAATGCCTCCCTGATCTTCCTCACTACTGAGGTGAGGCTGAACGGCCTATTGTTCCCTGCCTCCTCCCTGCTGCTGCATTTGTGTAGAGGGACCACATGTGCCCTTCTCCAATTCACTTATGTTGAATGACTCTGAGAACATGGCTGCCAGAGGTACTGCTATCTCCCTTCGTAGTTCTCTTAATATCCTTGGGCGTATGCCATCTGGTTCCATCGCTTTGTCCACCTTCAATTTAGTGAGCTCCTGCAGTACTCTTTTGCCTTTGAATGGATTATTGTCCACCTCTTCACCCCCTTGGCAACTGCTGTACTGCTGTGGCCCTTGCCCCTCCCACTCTTCTGTGAATACTGAGCAGAAAGACACAGTGGATGACTTGGGAGGAAGGCATGGAACTATCACTTCCAAATACCTAAACAACACATACAAGCAAGCAACATTCGGCATTGACAAATGCTTGTTCAAATTCCCTTGAAAACACATTTTCGAAGTTGCACCGTGAAATCACCTTTTGAACTGGATTTGAAACATTCCCCCTGTCTTAATCATAAGGTGGGGTCATATAACGGCTGTGTTGAAGATTTGGGGTGAAAATGTAAAAAAGTGTTTACTCATAACTTTGTCATTTAAGCAGATTTTGGCCCCAAATGTTCAACACTGCCATTTTGTTACCCCACCTCATGAACATGACAGGTTTCATTTTTCAAATCCCATCCAAAACACATTCTTGCAGTCATTCCACAAAATCACCTTTTAAAAAATTCTACCTATCTTGATCATAAGGCGGCATCATAAAAAGACTATGTTGAGAATTTGGGGTCAAAATGTGCAAAAACAATTAAGTTATACAGAGTGAACACACATTGACTTTTCCCAGCATTTATGCATAACTTTGTCATTTGCACGGATTTGGCCACCAGTGTTCAACACAGCCCTTGTGTTACGTTATGCTCCTGAGGAGGAAGAACCCAGGCAGGAAATATACCCTAGGAGGGGGAACAACCGACAGAAATTAAGGTTGAGTGGGATCTAGGAGTACACATAGCTGATGATTTAAAGACAACCAGGCAATGGGAATAGGTGTCACAGAAGCTAACGGCATCCTTGAATGCATAAGTAGGGGTATCACAAACAGAAAAAGTGAGGTGATAATCCCACTGTACAGGTCCTTGGTGAGGCCACACCTAGAGTATTGTGTCCAGTTCTGGAGACCACACCTCAAGAAAGACAGAGCTCATCTGGAGACTGTTCAGAGGAGAGTTACGAAGGCGATTCAGGGACTTCATCAAGAACCCTACGAGTCAAGACTCAACCATCTCATGATGTACTCACTGGAAAGGAGAAGGGACAGGGGGGATATGACTGAAACATTCAATTACCTCAGGGATTAACTCAGTACAAACTCAGGACCTCTTCAGAGAAAGCTCCTCTACATGAACAAGGGAGCACAGCATGCACCTACAGAGAGGTAGATTCAAAACCAATATTAGGAAATTTCTCTTCATCAAAAAGGTTGGTGGCACATTGGAATAGTCTACCCCCAAAAGTCGTGGAAGCAAAGATAGTGAGAGAGTTCAAGCTGGCATGGGATAGGCTCTGCAAAAACTTAGGAAGGAAAAATGACTGGGGGAAGGTAACCCACACAGGCAGACTTGATTGATCATACAGTCCCCTTCAGCCAGCACTTCTTTACGTTCTTATGTTTCCCCACCTAATGAATATAACAGGCACCATTTTTCCAATCCCCTTCAAAACATGTTCTCACAGTCACACAAGAAAAATCACCTTTCAGACAAGATTTTAAAAGTTCCACCTGTCTTGATCATAACATTAGGTTGTAAAATGACAATGTTAGAGATTTGGGGTCAAAATGTCAAAGTCTACTAAAAATGAAATATTACCTCTTAGCTGGTCTATCCTGTGTAAATACATTGTGAAAATGGGTAAAAACAGGACCCACACTGAAAATAAGATATTGCATCTCCACTGTGCTACTCTGGGTACATGCAGTCTAAACATGTGCAAAAGTAGGACACCATTGAAAATGAGATGTTGCATCTCCACTGGGCCACCATGGGTAGGGGTGTACGAGTAACGAAAAGTATTTCTTGAATGCCATGAATTATAGGAAATTCATTACTCAGGAAGAAAAAACTAATTTGCTATTCGGTGTTTTGCTACTCAGTTGGAGTTCAAGATCTGCTGAGACTTTCTGTCCAATCAGAGGCCACTTTGGAAGCTCACTAAAGGCAGATCATATGCCAGCCCGGTGGCGCTGAGGGCTGAGGTGCTGGATGTCACACCATGCTGATGATTCTGGTTTGGGAACAGACTTGGGACACTGGGGGTTGGCAGGGTAATGAGAGGATTGAGCATCCAGAGGACTGCTCTCCCCTCCTGGGGTGGGTTGGGGGCTTGCCTTGCTCTATAGCGGTCCCTGGTGGAGACCACAAGCACTACGGAGTGGCACTGCAGATGGGACCAAGAAAAACATGGAAAAATGGTGTCTTGTCTGACCAGATGATGGCTGCCTGGATCCTCACTGATACGGAGACCCCAAACAGCTGGGACTGACCTCAGCAGCACCCAGGGCCAAGAAAGGTAAGCCGCAAGGTACATTCTCTCCAGAAGATGGGGACCTGCCCAATGAAGGGATACCCCTGAGGGTGGCTGCAATATGAGGTGGGAGTTGGTGACAGGGGGTTCCCAGGGGAGGTGAGTGCAGTCCCTGGTGGCCTGAAAGAGAGGCCAGTTGAGGCATTGAGAGGTGCATAAATAAATAAGCAAAAAAACAAAAAGGCAGATCATGTGACCCAGCACTCACAGAAGCTTCAGGCAGGAGAGACAGAAGACTGAGCTACTGCTGGCAAAAATATACCTTTATTCACTTGTTTAAATTAGACAAAAATCAGAAATGTTCACAGTTTTTGTTCTCTCTCTCTAAATCCCAAGCTAAAGGGAGTTGATTTATTTACACTGAAGGTTGAAAATCAGGCCTTTAGGAAAGGGAAAATAGAAGGGCTGTTTAGTGTTTTCTGACAGAGACAAGCAGGCCACACACACACACACACACACACACACTTTGGTACTAAAACCAAACCAGGGCCTAGATATTCAAAGCTTTGCACTGGGCGCAAACCTGTTGCACTGGAATAGAGCTGAATTTGCACCTGGCTACTATAGTCAAAAGGCCAATTAGTGCTGGCATTATGTGATAGCGCCGATGTTATAAGTTAATGTATGCAGGGGAAAGAGTGAGGGGAGGGGCCATGAACGCCATGCACTGGCATATTCAGAAGAACAGTACCACACTACAGTGTGTTGTGCAACCTGTAGAGTGGCACTGAATACCGCCATCAAAAAGCATGCAGTAATGCCGCTCAGGGGAGGTGGTACTCCCATTCCCAGATGCATGCACCAAGTGGTACATACAAGCATGCAGTCTAGTGAACCCTTCACTGTATCTTGACACTCACACACACAATTTCATAATTATCCCTGGTAGTCTAGTGCTCCCCCATCCTGAACCCCAACACCCGTAGGGTCATCCCAGGTAGTCTCCTTTCCAATGCATGCAGTCCCACCTGCCACCCTTGTTCCCCAGTCCCCACAGTCAGTGACAATGCATATAGCCCTCCCGCTCCCTCCCTCTGTGTGCAGTCCCACCCACAACCCTGTTCCCTGGTCCCTTCTGCAAAAGAATGATACCGTTCTGCTCCCGCCGACTGTGTGCAGTCCCACCCACCACCATCTGTTCCCTGGTGCATTGGTGAGCAGTTGTTTGGTTTGTCTGTGTTACATGCTGCAATAAACAAAACTGTCCCTCGATGTAATGTGGTGTGTTCAACATGAAGGAAAATAAAAACCTCCATCACCAATCAGACCTGCTGCCCCCACCTGACCACCCACTGTGCAAGCACCTCCCCACATCCCTCTTGGCACCCCCACACTCCCTCACTCGCCTGAAGAGGTCCAAGGTTCAGGAACAGCTTTACTAATGGAAGACACATCTAGCTGCTGGAACCAGCAACTGCAATTTGAGAAACTAAGGTACATGCGGCTCAATGTATTTCAATGGGGGTTTCAACATTTACCCATAACTTTGGCATTTGTCAAGATATTGACTCCAGATTTTCAACATGGCCGTTTTCAGACCTCACTTCATGACCAATATGATTGTTGTTACACAATCCCCATCCTAAAGGTGATTTCTCGTAGCTTGGCGAATTCACCTTTTGGGCAGGTTTGTGTAATGACAGTCATAGTATTCATTAGGTGGGGTAATTAGAAGGCTATGTTGAAACTTTTGGGTCAAAATTTTTAAAAATGGCAAAGTTATGGCCAATACTTGGAATTTCACTATGCACGCTTGTAAATGTGGAATATTTCAATATTTTGACTACAGCTTTGCAGCATAGTCTTCTTATTACTCTACCTCATGTATGTCACTGCTGTCATTTTTTAAATCCTGGCAAAACTGGGTTTTCGCACCTCTGGTACAGAATGGTGTTGCAGTTGTGCAGACTTACAGTATTTTAGGGATTTGAAAAGTTTCTTTACTGGTTATATGTGCTGGGGTAATATGACAGCTATGCTGATGATTGGGTCATTCATCTATGGATGAATAGGTGCACAGGGTCCCTCATTCTGAATGTCTGTGTCCCTCATTGCAGTGCTGTATGGATGTGGGTCATGCACTGACTTAGTGAGCCTGCCAACATCCATTACCTGCAGCTACCTGGCTGTTCTCAGATCCGGCATACAGGAGAAGCTGTGTGCACACCCCAGCCTCTGTCTTCCCGCCTGTACTTCCAGGCTGACCTACAGGTGGAACTGTGAGCACCATGGAATAGCACCGGGTAAACTACATGGAAATGTATGCTAAGCAGCCCATAATGAGAATCAAATGTGGCTTCTAGCACACAGATTGCCTAAGTAGGCTCATTTATATATGAGCTTTGAATACTGCAAACTTTAACCCTGGGCTAAAGTGTTAGCTTGGGGCAAAATGTTAGCGCCAGGCTAATGTATTTGCTCTGGGCTAACCTGTCACTTGTGCAGCCCAGTTCTGCTGTGTGTGGCCTGCATTGACTGTTGCTGTTGTTACGAACATACGAACATACGAAATTTGCCACCAGATAAAGGCCTAGAGGTCTATCAAGTCTGCTCGAATGTGCAGCTAGCACCCCTTATTCTGCAGCTGCCCCTCCCTTCCACCCTTCCCCTTCATTAACCCTCCCTTGTCCTGTCCCATCCTCGCTTGAAGCAGTCCACTGTTCTACTGTATACCACTTCTGCAGGTAACGCATTCCACCCAGCCACCACCCTCTCTGTAAAAAGTGTCTCTCATCTCCTCCTGAACCTTCCTCGCTCCAGTCTCATATCATGGCCCTGGTGGCCCTCCCTCCCTCATGAACAGCCCCTCTGTACCCGTCTTGTTTATTCCTTTCATGTATTTAAAGGTTTCAATCATGTCACCCTGTCTCTCCTGTCCTCCAGTGAGTACATGTTCAACTCCTTCAACCTCCTCTCGTGATAAGTCCCCCAGCCCCTTGATCATCTTTGTCGCCCTCGCTGCACCCCTCCAGTAACTTAATGTCCCTCTTCAGATACGGACGCCAGTACTGCACGAGCACTCCAGGTGTGGTCTAACTAATGACCTATACAGTGGCAGAATCACCTCCTCCCTCCTTGAGGATATACCCTTGCAATACAACCCAGCATTTTTGTTGGCCTTTGCAGCTGCCTTCCTACACTGTGCGAGTTAGGTCCATTGACCCTGTAATGAGCACACCCAGATCCTTCTCCTCCTCTGTCTGGGCTAGCTGCACTCCCTGTAGCTGGTAAGTCCTCCTTGGGTTCTTCATCCCAAAATGCAGTACCTTGCACTTTTTGACATTAAAGCCCAGTTGCCAGGTGTCTGACCAGGTTTCAAGCTTTGCCAGATCATCCTGCAACCCCTGCCATCCCCCTAGGTCATCCACCACCGCGCCAACCTTGGTATCATCAGCAAACAGACTGATCTTGCTCTTGATGTCCCATGATATGTCTGCAATGAATATCCCAAACAACACTGGTCCCAACACCGAGCCCTGTGGGACACCGCTTGTCACTGCCCTTGGGTGTGAGAGCTCCCCACCCACCACCACCCTCTGTTGCCTTCCCTGCAGCCAGTTTCCTACCCATCTCACCAGCTTTACACCCGCCCCTGTGCCTACTAACTTCCTTCCCAGCCTTCCATGAGGCACCGAGTCGAATGCCTTACTGAAGTCCAGATACAAAACATCCACTGCATGGCCCCTGTCCAGTTGCCTAGTTACCCAGTCATAGAACTCAACCAGGTTGGTTTAGCAGGATCTGCCACGTATGAAGCCATGCTGTCTGCTGTCCTGTAGTCCTTTGGCCTCTAGGAGGGCCACCAGCCTCTCCTTCAGGATAGTCTCCATTAGCTTACCCACGATGGATGTGAGGCTCACTGGTCTGTAGTTTTCCGGTTCATCCTTGGGGCCACTCTTGTGGGGGAGCACCACATGAGCCATCCTCCAGTCCGGAGGTACACACGAATGTAGTGAGGCATTAAATAGGTCTGCCAGAGGTCCTGCAAGGACCTCTGCCAGCTCCTTCAGTACCCTAGGGTGGATGCCATCTGGGTCTGGTGCCTTGTCCATCCTCAGTGCCTTCAAACCCTCTCGAACTCTGCCCTCCATGTTTCCCATCTGTCACCACTTCCCCCTCGTCTGCCATTTCTCCCACCTTGGGTGTCACCCCCCCTCTTTCTCTTTAGTAAATACTGGTGAAGTACTCATTTAGTGCTTCCGCCTTATCGTACCCTGCTTCCACCCAACCCCCCTCCTTCCTAATCCTTACTATGTGGTCCTTACAGCTCCTTTTCTCCCTGATGTACTTAAAGAAGTCCTTCTCCCCCTTCTTAATGCCTTGTGCCAGCCTGAGTTCCGTAGATGCTTTGGCTCCCCTTACTGCCCTTGTCACCTCCTTCGATTCTGTCAAGTACTCCTCTCTGTCCTCCCCCCTCCCTGTTTTCTTGTACTTCCTAAAGGCAGCTCTTTTCCTCCTTACCTTTTCCATGACCTCCTTGCTCAACCAGCTCGGTTTCTTAGCCCTAGCTTTCTTGCTCTGGGCTTTGCAGCAGGTTTTGTTGCCTCCACTATCCCCAGCTTGATGAGCTCCCATCTCTGGTTAGTATCCATACTTGATTGAATTCTGGCCAGGTACCCTTTTACCACTTCCCCCATCCTCCCAAAGTCAGCCCTCCTGAAGTCCAGCACTCTTGTGCCAGATTCCACTCCTTCCTTGCCCATATCTAATGTGAGCCATACTGAGTGGTGGTCACTCCCTGACAGCGGTTCCTCCACTGTAAGTTCTCTCACAAAGTCCCCATTTGCCAGCACAAGGTCAAGGGTATTCTCTAACCTGGTTGGTTCACTGACCATTTGCAGCAGGAAGCTGTCCTGGAAGGCATCCAGCAGTACCTGCTCCTTCTGTTACTGGTTGTTGGGGTGCTCCAGTCCACTCCTGGCATGTTGAAGTCCCCACAATCACCACATTACCCTTCTCTGAGGTCCTCCTGATCTGTCCCGCTAGTTCCCTGTCTAACTCCTCCATCTGAGATGGTGGCCTGTACACCACTCCCATTCTAAGAATCCTATTCTTGGAATCCTGGATTTGCACCCAAAGTGACTCTGTACTACCCTCCTCCCCTTCCTCCCTTACACACTTCAGTCCTTCCTTCACATATAGTGCCACCCCCCCTCCTTTCCAAGTCACCCTGTCCCTACGAAATAACCTGTATCCTGGTACAGACAGATCCCAGTCATTATATTGTGCAACACTCCATTACTATCACTCACACTGGCCTGTTGCTGCAGCTCTGTCTTCCTCCTCCTCTGTGTCCACTGAGCTGCTGTTGCATTTTGGCCTTTCCTGTTGCTATATTTCGAGCTGTCTTATTTCCTGGGCTATTTTTGCATTGCACTCCCATCCCTGTTTGCATTGCTTCCTTTGCACACTATATTCGGCGGGTTTAGCCCTGGGGCTATTCCTTTGAATATAGCCTACTAATGGTTCTGCTAATTTAGCACATTGTGCAGTGCTAATTTTGACCTGGGGCTAAGTTTTGAATATCTGGCCCCAGATTTAAAGCTAAAGTGTAGTGTGTTTAAAACGCTAATAGCTTAAGGGTGTAAAGTAGATTTTAGAGGGATTTGTTTTGATTAGAAATGTAAGATTTTCTGTAACTTAGTTGTTGACTAAGACAAAGAACAAGGCAAGTGTGGCTGTGTGTCAAAGAAGAAATAAAAAAAAATCTGAGAATTTAGCCAGGCTCGACTATAGTGAGTGAGACTTGTCAGCTCAGCATTGCTGCAGTGACTTAAGTGACTTGATTTAATAATAAATATAATTTAAATTTAACATCAGAACCCTCCCTGTGAGGAACCTGGGCTAAGGTCCCTCTATGGCCACTTGTGCAGCTGCAAGTGCACCATAGCTGGTAGGGGTGGGACTAGTCTGCAGATTTCTATCACTTCAGTTAGCTGCTTTTTTGTTCTGTGTATGTGTGCATGGCTGTGCACTCAAGACATTTTTCAAAGTCTGCAGCTGTATGCCCAAGAGGAAATGTAAAAGATTTCTGACGTTTTTTTTTAGAATTTAGTCAGGCTTGACTATAGTGAATGAAACTTGTCAGCTCAGCATTGCTGCAGTGAGTAAGTGACTGTTTCATAATAGTATAATTTAAATTTAAAATCACACATCTCCTGTGAGGAACCCGGGCTTTGGTTCCTCCACAGCCAGTTAACTGCAAGAGAACCATAGCTGATAGGGTGAAACTAGTCAGCTGACTCCCACCACTTCAATTAGCTGCTTTTGTGTTCTGTGTGCGTGCACAGCTGTGTACTCAAGACATTTTTCTAAGTCTGAGGCTGTGTGCCCAGGAAGACATTTAAAAAATATATTTTTTTCCTAAGAAAGTTTGTGACCTTGTGCCCCAAAAGAAATTTTAAAAATATATAATTTGGTGAGAATTTACTAGTCAGGTTTGACTATATGTGAGTGAGTCTTGTTAGCTCAGCATCGCTATAGTGGCTTGAGTGACTATATTTCATAATAATATAGTACGTGACTTGGCCTTATTATGTATGAAAATCAGTAGATGCTGAAAACTTGTTGTGCACATTCTAAAAGTTGTTATGCATGTTCTAAATGTTATTGTGCACATTCTGTAATCAATATTCATCAGCCCTTAATTAATATTCATGACCCCTGTGCTGTTCACTACCTGACTGGTCCAAAGAGACCTGTTCAAACAAAAATCAAAACAAACATGGTGTCACCACTTACTAAGTGGCTCACTGAGATGGTTTGGACACAGACTGCCATAGTTGGCTCCGTGTTTCCAAACCATACACATTTGACTTTTTTTTTTGCTAATAAAGTGCTACTGGGAAAAGTAGGGGATCAGGAGTGAAACGAGACCACACCAACGGACTCTAACAACCATAAGTGCCAACACAAGGTATGAAAAACTATCACGAAGCAGACTATAAACTAATGAAACACTGTCTGACTTCATGGAATTGGGATGAAGATTTGAAAAATTCAAGTATGTATGCAATTTGGCCAAAACTCAAACATAAAATAGACCACTGTATTAAAACATGGCCTCCAGAAGTCAAGAAATACAATAAAAAAGGCAGAGTACCAGCCTGGTGGGGTAAATCTGTAAAAAGCAGTATCACCAGGAAAAAGAAGAAATGCAATAACTATAAGAAGCATCCAACAGAGGCTAATTGAGAAAACTATAAACAGGAAGCAAACAAGAGTGAGAGGCTGATTAGAAGGGTCAAAAGTAAAGCAGAGGTCCAAATGGCGACATCTGTAAAAGTTAATAAGAAGATGTTTTGTAATTGTGAGGGCTTTTTAAGGGGAAATCAGAAGGGAGTAGGACCCATACAAGCAGAAACAGGGTTACTTAGCAATGAGCTGGACATGGCCAATGAGTTAGCTATTTTTTAAGCACATATCAACCCAAAGGGTTACCCTTCAACCCCACTTCAAACATGGAACCCATAGAGAATTCAGATTCAAAGGGACAGAGGTTTGGGACAAAATCAGTAGGATGAAACACAATAAATCAGCTTAAATGGGAAGAAGTGACAAGTGGGGTTCCCCAGGGCTCTGTCTTGGAACCAGCCTTCTTTAATATAGTGGTGTCAACAATGCAATTCCCAGATGATACCTGGCTATGTAAATATGCTGATGACAGCAAGTTAGGAGCAATAATAAATAATGAAGATGCAGCAAATAAACTCCAAGAAGATATACACCAATTAGAACTATGGGTAAAAAAAAAAATAAATAACATTTAATGAGGACAAGTACAAGGTTATGCACCTTGGTCATATCAGTCAGAAACATAAATATACTTTAAATAACACTATCATACAAAAAACTGTAAATGAAAAGCATTTAGGAGTAACAATCACTAACAACTTTTCTTTTAATACACACACAAGAGCTAAAGTTAAACAGAGTAACAAAATACTAGGCTGCATCTTTAAGAATATTAAAAGCAGAGAACCTTCAGTAATTGTACCATTATATTCATCACTAGTCAGGCCCCACCTTGAATATTGCTCTACTTTTTGTGCACCATAAAATACAGGAGGAAAAAAACTTATAGCGAGAGTAGAGAGGATAGCTACCAAAAGAATTAGCAGAGTACATAGTAAGAAATATGGGGAAGGTTAAGAGAACTTGATATGTATTCTATGGAATACAAACGGCAGAGAGGTGATCTATGCCTGGATTTCAGTGCAACCAAAAACAGCTACACATGGGAAACTATTGGACTGACCAAGCAGTGTACTACTAAAAACACCTTTGTACCTTTGTACTAAAAACACACATTCTCATGAGCTTAAAATAAAAGGGGAAGTAAATAAAACAACAAAAATAAATGAATGGTTCAGCCAACTGGTAATCACCACATGGAACTCACTCCCGGAAGGTGTAGTCATGAGTAAAACAATGAATGCTTTTAAAACTTCACTTGATCAATACATGGGTAACAAGAAATATAAGTTTTCCCACCGAAAAGTGGCAAGTTAACAAAGGTCATAGACCTCCTAACTCGCACTGTACAACACCTATGATCCAATGAAATCATGTAAAATGTAAATGTTGAGAAATGTAACTTTTGTTTTTGTATCGGGGGAACCATGTACTGTACTATAACAAATAAAGTATATGTGCCCATACTCAACTCTCCTTGTGTTTCCATCTTGGGGATGATATACCAGCATGGACCTTTTGAGCCACAGGGTAGTTGTATATAGGTGCCCATACTTTACTCCTTATATAATTTAAATGTAATACATCTTCATGAGGAACACAACTGTAGCAGATAGAGGACTTCATATCAGAAAATATACTTGGTTCAGCTGCCCCAGCAAAGCTGCAGTAGGTGTAGAGCAGTAAGCAGCAGGAGAGGGTGAGCGCACTGCAGACTGATGCTCAGGGTGCAATTGCAGCACAGAATTATGTTTTACCCATCAAAGTCTGTAGTTCCCACCACCACCACCAGTATGGCATTGGCACAATTGAGAAAAGTAGAAGTACTATTCAAAGTACTGTACTAGCAGTGCTAGGAGGACATTTTCATTAACTGCCACTGATACTACAGTACTTGTGTGTATGTGTCCTCTTCATCCCTTGCCACAGCCACCATTACTGCCATTACAAGGACATCCTCCTTAATACCTACCACTGCTCTGATCCACCACCTATCCACTGTAACTTCTGTTGCAACAGTGGCCCTGCTAGCCACTCCTGCCACAGTGACACAGACCACTTCTGCCACTACTGCCACTGTGATCCATGCCATTCCTGCCACTTGACTCAGACCATTCCTGCCACTGTGACCCAGACAACTCCTGCCACTGTGACAGAGACCACACCTGCCACTATAACTGTGGTGACCACCAGTACTGCTATGGTGACACTGGCCACTACTAACACTGTGGCCACAGCCAGTTGCACTATTTCTAGTACTGTTTCCACCCCTATTATGACACCTCTTGTTTCTTGGCCTGTTTCCAGTACTGTAGAACTTGTCAGTGCAGATAAGGAGGAGTCATTCTCATCTGAGTCTGAGTATTTTCCACCAGGAAATGAACTGCTCACTAATACATCATCTGAAGAAGATAACCTATGCAGCTTTGATGATGAGGCAGAGTATAGGGAGTACTTTGACAACTGTAACACAAGAAAATTGGAGGCAAAAAACCTCACCCTGTCAAGGTCAAAGTGGCAGGATAAAGAAGGATATGGCTCCTGGCTCCTCTCCCCCTTAAAACTCAGCAAGCTACCCTTCAGCAGGCTCCAGACCAGCCTGAACAGCCAAGTAGAGCAGGTGCAGAGGTGCCAGTGGTGCCTGGAGAAACCCTGCAGGTGCAGGTCCAAAGAAGAAAGGCTAGTCAGGACCAAAAGAGTTGTGATGGTACTGGTGACACTAGCTGCACAAGTGGTGTCAGGTGCAATAAGAACATGTTATGGTTGCATTTTATTTTACTGAAAGAAGATAACAGAAAGGCAATGTGCACACTGTGCAGTGCAACCATCAACAGGGGGAATCTCTGGTAAATGTGTATTTCTCTATTTTGGGCTGCAGTCCTCATTTTTTTTTCTCTTTTTATACTATTCTTTCTAATATTCTATTCTTTAACAAAAAAAAAAAAAAAAACCTTTGACTGGATCAACCAAAGTTTATAAATCTGCTTTTTTGTTAATGTTTCTCATACACACACACACACACACACACACACACACACACCCCTACTGTAAGCATTATTACTTTGCATAGACTGCTAAAAACATGACCTTCAAGTACTGTGGAAGGTTTGAACAGAGAGAGAGAGAGAGAGAGAGAGAGAGAGAATGCTATCTCAGACATTCAGACAATTGTATTTGGATAAATGTTTTGCTCTACAATTTATGCAATGCCTTATTTTTAGACAATTGGGTAGGCAAAGATTTCATGTTAGACCAGATAAAACTGGTGGCAGAATTGTATGGGGTTGATTTATGAAACTGAGTAAGTGACAGTAAATGATCTGGAATCAAAGAAAGCAGAATTCAGATAGAATGTGTTTTTTTTTAACTCTGGGCCTTGCACCTGGGACTGACAGCTGTCTGGTATGTGTATTAAAAGTTAGAAATATTGCAGCAACAGAGTTAGGAATTGTTTCATGAGAATGCAGGCTGACATGAAAGAATTAAATTAAACAGCCATACTTTGTATGCATGTTTCTTATGAAAGAGGTGTTTCAATGCAAAAGTACAGTGTGGTATGAACTAATGAGATTAACCCTCCACCCTATGCACCAGCATGTATCTGGGTATAGAATTCATTAATTAAAGAGGGACAGAGCTTAGGCAGCTACCACTGCGTTCACTGGTTTGAACCGAGTGAGGGGGAAGCATGTAGCTAACTGTGAATAAAAACAAGAAGCATTTCCTTCTGTTCATTTTTGTTTGCTCATTTGAAGTTACTTGTAACTTTTCCATTGCTTATCTCATCTGCGTCACCTAATTTTCAAGGGGTACCAACTCATAGCAACAGTGATGCCCCAGCCAACCTCCTTGCAAAACAAGAAGCTTGGGGGGGAGGCAGGCATGGACCTTCTCCACCTCCCACCCCACAACCTGCGGCAAGTCTCACAGAAAAACATAAAAATCATGCCCGTTGACTTAGTGGTTTACAGAAGCAAGACAAGGAACTAACTGCATTATATCAGCAGCTGCTTCTTGTAGGCTCACTGTTTTAAAATGCATAAGAGAAATTACAATTGTTGTACAGAGACTGAAATTCTGCTGCATGTAGCTTCAGGGACAAAAACAGTGTGGGTAATCCTACAGCACTTCAGACAGGAACTTATTTCTGCACTATCTGATGTGCCCCCATGGGAGGCCATCAGGAGAAAGACAAAGCCATTTTGAAAATTCACAGTTGGGCAGTTTCCATATATATATATATATATATATATATAGATATAGATATAGATTTAGATATATATCTATATATAGATCTATATATATCTAATAATAATAATTTTATTTATGAAGCACAATCTCTAAAATCAAAGCACTGTACAATTCATGAAAACAGTTAAAAAATCAAAACATAAATATCAAAACAGTTAAAATCAAGTAGTAAAATACAGAAACAAGCAGGAGCATATAACACAATTAGTCACCAAATGCATGGCAGAATAAAAAGGTCTTTAAAGCTGTTTTAAAGCTCCCCACGGTCTGGCATTCTCGAATCTGGTGAGTCAGAGAATTCCACAGGGTCGGGGCTGCAAACATAAAAGCACACAAGCCAGAGGTTTTCAATTGTACCCTGGGAATCTCTAACAACCCCTCATCAACTGAGAGGAGTGAGCGGGTGGGGCAGTAAGGAACCAGGAGCTCTTGCAGGTAGTCCGGGCCCAGTCCATGTAGTGCTTTGAAGAGCAGAAGACCGACCTTCAAGGTGATCCACCACTGAGCTAAAAACTTAGTCAATACACTAGTTAGGTTCAAAGCAACAAAAGTAGGGAAATATAGCATTAGGGTTTCCAACCCTAGCACCCCACCCACAACCAGGCACCACAGCAGGTGTGAGGTGTGTCTTGGGTTCTCAAGCTTACTGCTTCCCCCTTAGCTGCTGTGCTGCCTGGTTTGGGGGGGGGGTGGTGTTAGGGTTGGAAACCCTAATGCCACATTTAACTTTGTGCTGACCTAACTAGCATTAATGAAATTTTTGCAATTGATTTTCTTGTTTTTGAGACAGAATAATAGTATACTTAGGTAGCTGTGGGAATGCAGGGTACTCTTGACCCTGTGCTCCCATACATCTGTCATTTTTTGGTATCTTTTATTTTGCTGTGGGAGTGCAGGGTCCTTCGGATCCTTCACTCCCATCCATCTGTCATTTTTCGGTATCTTTTATTTTGCTGTTGGAGTGCAGGGTCCTTCGGATCCTTCACTCCCATCCATCTGTCATTTTTCGGTATCCTTATTTTGCTGTGGGAGCACAGGGTCCTATGGTCCCTGCACTCCCATCCATACAGAATTTTTTATTATCCTTATTTTGCTGTGGGAGCTCAGGGGTCCATGGTCCCTGCACTCCCATCCGTACAAATTTTTATTATCCTTATTTGCTGTGGGAGCTCAGGGTCCTATGGACCCTGCACTCCCATCCATACAGAATTTTTTATTATCCTTATTTTGCTGTGGGAGCTCAGGGTCCTATGGTCCCTGCACTCCCATCCATACAGAATTTTTTATTATCCTTATTTTGCTGTGGGAGCTCAGGGTCCTATGGTCCCTGCACTCCCATCCGTACAGAATTTTTTATTATCCTTATTTTGCTGTGGGACCGCAGGATGCTCCAGACCCTGCACTCTCATCCATGCATAATGTTTTTGTATCCTTATTTTTTTAATTTATTACTTTATTTAACTGGTACTTAATATACCTGGTGTCTAGTGGCCCCCCACACTCAGATCCGTATATAGTATTTAATATTTTATGCTTTCATTGTTGTCCAGTGATACCCTCCACCCTTCAATCATGGCCATGGTCTCCATTAATTTATGCTTAATAGCCCTAGTGCCAGATGTTAAATCCATTGCGCCTAGCACAAAATCATAGTGCTGGAATAGCACTGGATTTGTGCAAGGCTGCAATATTCAAAAGTCGTATTAGTGCTGGCACTGTGTTGTAATGCTGACGCTAATAGATAATAGTATGCAGAGGCAGGGTTAGGAGAGCACCCATGAATGCCAGCAGCATGGCATATTAAAGGTCTAGTGCTGCGCTACAGGCATTAGCGCGACCTGTAGTGTAGCACTAAATACCGCTGAGAAAAGTCTGGCAGTAATGCGGTGGTGACCCCCCATGATTCCCGACCCCTGGTAGCCCCTTAAATCAAAGAAGAACCTGGTGGTCTAGTGGTCCCCACCCCCTGCATGACTCCTGACCCCATAAAACATTAGGACATAATGTTTCCCTGGTAGTCTAGTGGTCCCCCACCCCCTGCATGAATCCCAACCCTGTAATATCTATAGTAAATAATTTTCCCTGGTAGCCTAGTGGTCCCCCACCCCTGCATGAATCCTGATCCCATATTATCTGTAGTAAAGATTTTCTTCTGGTAGTCTAGTGGTCCCCCCACATGAATCCCAACCCCATAATATCTGTAGTAAGAATTTTCCCTGGTAATCTAGTGAGTTCCCCCGCATGAATCACAACCACATAATATCCATAGTAAAGAAGTTTTCTGGTAGTCTAGGGTCCCCACCCCCTGCATGAATCCCAACCCAATAATATCTGTAGTAAAGAAGTTTTCCCTGGTAGTCTAGAGGTCCCCCCACTCCCCTGCATGAATCCTGACCCCGTAAAATGTTAGGACATAATGTTACCCTGGTAGTCTAGTCGTCCCCCCACCCAGCAGTGATGCCCCCACTCATCAATATAGTCTCCCATGAATAGAGCCAGTGACCGGCGCAGCCCTCCTCTCACCACCATGGCCGGCTGCCGACTGAGGTATGAGTGAGCACTACTTCATTACAGTAGCACTCTACATACCTCAGTCGGTGGCCGCCATGTTGAAGGAGAGAGGGCCAAACCACTGCCGGCTGTACTTGTGGGAGACTATATTGATGAGCAGGGGCATCACTGCCAGGTTGGAGGACCACTAGTCTACCAGGGTAAAATTATGTCCTAACGTTTTAGGGAAATTTTAGCATTTTAGCACTATGCACATTTTGAAATCTGCCAATTCAACCAAAATGAAACTTGGCTTGTCGTAAGATCTGCCACACAAGACTGTGCATGCAAAGTTTTGTAAAAATCCATTGAACAGTTGCAAAGTTATTAAAGTGCAAAATTTGAGGTTTAACATTAAGATACCTACTCAACCCTAATTATAGGGGCACTACCACTCCCCTATAATATATAATATATCTGTCTGTCTATCTATCTGTCTGTTTTTTTCTTCTTCGTAGGCTGATTCCTTTTGTGAGAACAAAAGTTCTGAAATAAAAAACTAACATCTAACAAAAAAGGATTTAAATGCTGTAAAAAAATGTTCCTTGGCCATTTTACTACTAAAAATGTTCCTGGGCCATTTCACTACTAAAAAATGAATAAATGATATAACTAATGAAATCCAGATAAGCAGGATACATGTTTTGGTGTCTGTGCAAAGCATCATTTTGCTGAGTTATACAAGTATTTTATTTGACAAAATGGAAAACAAGATGGCGGCTCACACAAAAATATTTTTTTCTCATGACAAAAGATTGATCCCTTAAGAAAATGAATCCTTTGTCATTAGACCAAGTTTTTCATTTCAGGAATCTATCCAAAACAGTGACCTGAACATGCTCATAGAGACAATTCCTTTTTCAGGAATCCTTTTTCATTTTCTCAAAAAAGTAATTGGCTGATGAGAAAGGATTTCAGACTTAGGTTTTTTTATTTTTCTTCGCATGTTGACTCCTTGTTTGTGAGAGCAAAAAAGGATTCACGATAAAAGAACATAGTGAGTCACAAAAAAGGATTTAAATGCTGTAAAAAAATGTTTCTGGGTCATTTTACTACTAAAAATGTTCCTGGGCTATTTCACTACTAAAAAATAAATAAATGATATAACTAATGAGATCCCGATAAGCAGGATGCATGTTTTGGTGTCTGTGCAAAGCATCGTTTTGCTGAGTTGTACAAGTATTTTATTTGACAAAATGAAAAACAAGATGGCGGCTTATGAAAAAGGAATTTTTTCTTGCAACAAAGGATTGACCCCTCAAGAAAAAGAATCATTTTTCATGAGGTGAAATTCCTTTGTTGTTCCAGGAAGCTATCTAAAAGAATGACTTGAGCATGCTTAGAACGCAAAGTTGCTCAGAACCCAAAACTTTCAAATTAAATAACTTTGTAAAGAATTAACATTTTTTTCACCAAAGCAGCGAAAAGTGGGGCAAGCCCTTTGTGCCCTGAAAATTTCAGACCAAAATTCCAAACCATCTGGGCACAGCATGGTGACAAAATGCAAAAAAGGGAGTTTTAACGTTTTAGTACATTTTGAAATCTGCCAATTCAATCAAAATGAAACTTGGTATGTCAAAAGATCTGCCATACAAGACTGTGCATGCAAAGTTTTGTAAAAATCCATTGAACAGTTGCAAAGTTATTAAAGTGCTAAATTTGAGGTTTAACATTAAGATACCTACTCAACCCTAATTATAGGAGCACTACCGCTTCCCTATAATGTATCTATCTATCTATCTATCTATCTATCTATCTATCTATCTATCTATCTATCTATCTATCTATCTGTCTGTCCATTCATCTACAATGTATTCATTGCAAAAAAACTTTGCTAATGCACCAGTTAGGGTTAAAGTGACAGAATTGGGGAAATATGGTGTTAGAGTTCCCAACCCCTACCCTAACACCCCACCCCCACCCTGCAGGCAGCAACAGGAAAAAACATTACAGTTTGACCTCTCCTGAGTTTTTGCTAGTCAGGCGTGGGGTGTGCCTTGGGGGTGCCAACCCTAACGTTCGCACCATTCTCATATATTGTACACATCTCAGCTTATTTACTGATGGAATTGGGTGAGTGTTAGGGCTGGCAAACCCAAGGCACACCCCACACCTGATTTGTGAAATATTTTTCAATGAATGTCCTTAGTTTTTGAGATAGTATAATCACATATTCATTTACCTGTGGGAATGTGATCACAGTTTGATTTTTTTCTATGTTGCTGTTACCCTAAGTCACTACCTGCTATTGCATCAGTCACTCCTTGGAAATACCTTGAAACCTTTGTTTACACCGTATCAGTGTCCGGGGTGGGAGAGTTCAATGAAGAGTTAGAGGATGTCAAGCTTTAAATTTACTGAAGGTGACAACAAACACCTCAGCACTACATATATAAGCCTACTCCTGGTAACAGCAGGCCCTGTCAAAAGGAAAACTCCATTCAGACAGTCTAGGCAGAACTGGTAGTTAGTGTGAACAAGGAAGTGCAGATAGAGGTAGACTCATGTGTGTCTGCCTGTCATAATTTAATGTAATCAGTCTGACTATTTGGATTGTTTTTATTTTTGTGTCCTCTCTGCGCTGTTTAACCTCATGCTGTTTAAATGTCAGTTTTTTTTCTCTTGATCATTGCTGGAAAATGGGGTGGGGGCTGCCATGTCAGTCTGTATTCATTAGCCACTAGAAATAGAGAGCCAGTGCTAGTAGAATAGAAGAAATACATATGTTTTAGATATGTTTCAACACAGTTTCTAGGTTATACACAAATATCATTTGTAATATCACTGTTGTATGACAAATAGATGAAATAAGTTATTCAGTGGACTTTTTTGGTTTCAGAGTGGGTATTTTATATTGCTGATCCTTGTATTCTGACACTTTTAACAGATCATTTCTCACATTTTGTCTGCTCTTTTATAGTGTTGTTTTAGTAAATAAAATAGAATATTCTCACTTTATTTAATATTTCCAGCACTGTAGCCACTAATTCCATCTTAACTGTATCATTATAAAGGATTTACCTAAATATGAAATGCAAAAAAACTAGCCCTTGTTTTACCTAAATAATTTAACTAAATAAGTGGCTGCATGTCTGATCTTTTCCGCAAGGAGTGAACATAACTGGATATGAAGTAACAATGTGTCAGGAGTTTTTTTTTGTTGCAATACTAATAATTGATTAAACATTCATAAATATAATCTCCGGTATAAAAACTGGACAAATAAACTGAAGAAGTGTTACACTACATTGTATTGACACATTCATATAACACCACTGAAAAAAAAATGAAATACTGATCAATTTTATATTTGTGCAGTATCTTATTTCATTTCAGACACATCTACAGTAATTCTACCTAGTTACATGCACGTCAAACTCTATACCACTGCAGATTGTATCACAAAGGATATTGTTTTGCTAAAGAAATGAAAAACATGCTACACCTTGGATTCTGATTTATTGATATTACAGTTTACGAGGTCAAAAACAACAAAATGCTCCCATATCTTGGAACTCAGAGGGTAGTATCAGGAATTTTTTCCTCTGCTCCCTTTGCTCTGCCTTGTGGGGTGCTGCAGGGTTCTATGCTTTCCCCCATGTTGTTCACGGTGTATATGCTGCGGTTGGGAGACATTATAAGGCATTATGGGCTGAGTTTTCACTGCTATGCAGATGACACTCAGCTCTATATGTTCTTTGTACCTGAACATAATGATGCATTATTGGTCTTTAACAACTGCCTCGCTGAGATTCAGGACTGGATGAGTGCTAACTGGTTGAGACTGAATCTGGACAAGACTGAGGTGCTGGTGGTGGATCCAGGTCACCGTGTAGAGAAGTTGACTCTTGGGTCTCCTTCTGGCCTTGTGTTAGGGGGTAACCAGTTGAGACCTTCTGAACAGGTGAGGAATCTGGGCGTAATACTTGACAGTGAGCTGATGCTTAGGACACAGGTGTCAGCTGTTCTCAAGTCCTCTTTTTACCATCTGAGGAATATAGCCCAGATAAAGCACCTTGTTCCGCATGATGACCTCCCTGTGTTGGTTCATGCCTTTGTTTCTCCGCATCTTGACTACTGTAATGCTCTATATCTAGGGTTGCCATGGGTGGATCTCCATCACCTGCAGCTGGTGCAGAATGCTGCAGTCAGGTTGTTGACTGAGTTACCAAGAACTTGCCATATCACACCAGTGCTGCGCGAACTGCACTGTGTGCCAGTGCAATGGAGGATCACCTTCAAGGTCATGTTGCTGACCTTTAAGATCTTACATGGACAGGGTACAAGCTACTTGCAATATCTCCTTCAGGCCTACTGCCCTCTCTGCCCACTCTGTTCCACCGATGAGGGATTGCTAGAGATTCCCAGGGTTCATCTTCAGTCATCTGGGGTGAGAGCTTTTTCTTTCGTGGTCCCAACCTTGTGGAATTCTCTACCTCGTTGAATCAGAGAGTGCCTGTCCACTGAGTCTTTTAAAGTTTCATTGAAGAGTTATTTATTCGAACTAGGTTTTTGAATATAACATCTAGTCTATCCTGCTGCCTTTTAATTGTTTTATATTTGTATTTATTATTGTTGTGTTTTATCTCTGTTATATATTTGCGCTTTGGTATTTTGAAAAGCGCATTATAAATATATATTGATTTGATTTGATATCATTATTCAATGGTGCTACCTTGAATTGATGAAAAAATATTAATCCATTCAAAAGTTGTACAATTTTACATTTTCCCATTATATCCCATGGGAAAATGTATATGTCAGTCACAAAAGTTAGAACCTTTCGCATGATAAGAGTACTTTGCACAAAGAATCACCTTCTTTGCGAAAAGAAGGTTGAGTTCTTTCACAAAATTCACCCTAGTGCGAAAGGTGGAGATAGCATGACAGAACTTTCGCATGATAGGAGTACTTTGTGCAAAGAACCACCTTCTTTGTGAAAGGAAGGTAATTTTTTTTCACAAAGTTCACCCTAGTGTGAAAGGTGGAGATGCCTTGGGTCCACCATTTTGTTTGCCACTTAGTGAGGATCTTCACTTGCAGAAACTGTTAAGTACAATTGAAAAGAAAAAAAAAACATCAGTACACAGCTAAAGAAGAGTTGTTCAGCTGTATTCTAATTGTTTTTTAATTGGTCCCAAAGAAGTCCCAAAATCTCAAGTGCCAGCTCAGCCAGAGAATGGCTTGCAGCCTGTTCTCTGTGTGAAAAGAACAGTATTTTCTTGACTTCTACAGCTGCAGCTGGAGCTTGTGCTGCTGGCTGCAGAGTCAAGGAAGACCCTTTTTGTTTGCACCGACATGCGGTGCCCAATCCCTGTGTCGGTATGTATCCTCTGCACATGCATACACTTATTTGGCACACTGGGAGCCCACCCCAGTGTGCCCTAATGTCACATTACTTTAAGCCATGTTAAAATAAAGAAAATGGTTCCCCGACATCTTTTCTTCTATGCAGAATCCTGCATCTAAATTTGTGATAATTTCAGTGCAGGACCCTGCAGAAGTACTATGTCCCTCCCAATTCCTATGTTTTACACCAACATCAGGGTATCTAATCCCCATGTCAATGTGTATCCCCCCCACACACACTATTGTGGCACACTGGGAGCCCAGCCAAGTGTGCCCAGATAAATTGATTTTTTTTTAACTTTCCAACACTGGGATGCCCACTCCTGGTGTTGGATACCCCCCACCATCTTTCACTGCTGACCAAGGTGCCCAATCCCCATGTTGGCATCATGTATGCCCCCCAACTCATGTGGCACACTGGGAGCCCACCCCAGTGTGCCCAAATTATATTTGCACCTGTAAATAAAGAAAACCATCCCCTGAAGTCTTTTTTTAAACCCTGCAGAAAAATAAGGTTCCTTGTTGTCTCCCCACTCCCTCCACCCCATACCCACCCTCTCTCTGTGCACCCATATCCCCACACCCCCCTTACCCTCTGCTTACCTCCGGAGATTAGTGCTGTCATCTTCTTCAGACCGGGACACATGTCTGCACTGTTCAAAGTCCAACCGCAAACTGAAGAATTAAAGATAAGCCGTATAATGGGAGTCATTGGGGGTTTCAACTTGTACTGCTATGTCAGCCAATTTTAGGAATTTTTGCACCAAATGTTCAACATGGGGTTGTTGGAACCCCACCTCATGAACACTGGCACTTTCATTTAGATTCTCAGTCCCGAAAGATGATTTTGCGGTCACCGTGTGGAATCACCTTTCAAAACCGATTCACGAAACAACACTGCCACTATTCATGAGGTGAGGTCCCAAAAATTCTATGTTGCAAATTTGGTGAAACAATTCCCCAAAATGACTGCATCATGAGCATGCGTTGCACAGGTTCTACGCATGCTCATAACTTCGACAATTTTTAATAGTTTTACATCAGATTTTCAACACTGTTATTTTTTCACACCTCCTTATGAACAGTACAGATATCATTTTGCACACCCTGTCCAGAATGTGTTTTTGCACCTGTGGCGCAGAAAGGCGCAGTCGCTGTGTGAAAGCAACTTTTGGGATGACTTAACAAAATCACAGTCGCACTGATCATGAGTATAGGTCCCAACATGCTGATGTTGAAAATTTTTTGGAAAAAATTAAAAAAAAGTGTTACAAGCCTAAGTGGCACAGTTTTTACACACATTCATAACTTCGCCAATTTTTCATATTTTCATTTCACATTTTTAACATTGCCATTTTTCCACACCACCTCATGAATACTACAGCTGTCATTTTTCAAATCCACTAAAAATGTTTTTCCGCAACTGTGGTGCAAAAACAGTGTTACAGTTGTGCAGAATTACATTTTAACAGGGATTTGAAAGTTTGCTGTACTGGGTACATGTGGTGAGGTACTAAGAAGGTTATGTTGAACATTTGGGGTGAAAAGTATTTGAGAAGGCACAGTTATGACTATCTGTTGCAATTTCACTACACCTGCTCATAACTTAATGTGTGGAAGCGCAGGGGCCAGAGACCCCTGTGTTTCCACAGCTAGCTACATATGTGCATCTGTGGAAGGATGGAAGCACATGGTCCAAAGGACCCTATGTGCCACTGTGACATACAGATTCTGTTGTTCTGTCTGGATGGTGGGATGGGAGCACAGGGTCCATCCTGTGCTCCCACAGTTAAATGAGAATACAGTTAAACTATCTGAAAAAGAAGGGAAATTTTTTGTAAAAAAAAACTTTGTTAATGTATCAGTTAGGGTGAGTACCACAGTGACCAAAGCAGAGAAATCAAGTGTTAGGGTTTCCAGCCCAAACGCCCCACCTCTAGGGTTCCCACCCCTACCACCCTTCCCATCCCCCCACTCTCCACACACCAAGAGACATTGGGGTGTTCCATTGGGTCATCAGGCCTAACTCTCACCCCATTGTCCTATACTGTAGTGTGTAAGCTTGCTTACATGTGGAATGAGGTTTGAGTTGGGCCTGATGACCCAATAGCACACCCTGATGCCTGTTTGTGTGTGGAGGGTGGGGGATGGGGAGGGTGGTAAGGGTGGGAATCATAGAGGTGGGGCTTTAGGGTGGAAACCCTAACACCTCATTTCCCTACTTTTGTCACTGTGGTATTCACCTAACTGTTGCATTAATGAAGTTTTTTGCAAAATATATATATATATATATATATATATATATATATATATATATATATACTGTAATAATTTATTTATTCAGCATTTTACCACTACAATACAAATAAAACAATCAATAAGTTACATACATACATACAACACATATTACAAACATTTGTAAAAGCTTGTACTACATATTCCACATATTTCCCACTTTCATCAGCTGGGTCCAGTCATAAAGTCACACTATCATATCTTATTGCACAATAAATCCTTGAATGCACTTACTCCTTAGCTTTTTAACTTCACTGAGGAACATAGCCAGTTCATTTAGCATTTCAGAGTTTTCTGAGTTGAACAGAAGATCCGGTATAAATTTGTTAGGAATATATAAATCAAATCCTCCAATTCCTGTAACTGGCAATAACATTTACAAGAATTATTTTCCTCTTTGTTATACCTTGCCTCGATGACATTACTCGGAAAAACTTCAAACCTAAATTGAGCAATCACATTTCTAAGTTCAGGATTCTTAACTATATCTAGATAAGGTTTTAAGGTGTGCTCGCTCATATTATTAGTAAGCCAAATGGCCACTTTTGATTTTTTTGTTGTTTCTAAATCCATTTTTCGTGATCTTTCTTTTATAGTGCTTATTACAGTTTTTGAATAAGCCTTGTTAAGGCATATTCCCTTTTCAACCCAGTTCATCATATATTCCAGATATACATTCTGCAAAATAGTTTTAACATTCCCCAGCCATTTACTTTTACCATATGCCAGGTATTGCATTTTTTCCTTAAGACATTCTCCCAGTATAGAGTTATTTCTTTCTTTTGTTAATTTAATCCAGTAGTTTACTTGTCTTATACATATCATATCTGAAAGTTTTATTTGCCCTAGTTCTGCTCCAACGAGAGCACTAGGAGTACCATTAGGGATCTTTATTAGTTGTTTATACTGTATGTTTTATTCAGTATGGCTTCCATCTTGGTTATGCTTTTGTTCCCCCAAATTTCTGCAGCATATAAAACCTGATTAATCATTTGTGCATTTATAGCCTTAATCATTGGGAGAATGGTGTTGTCTCCATGAAGATAGTTAAATCTCTTTAGGGCATTCAGTGTACTCTGCAGTTTTTTTGTACACATTTCCCTATGCTTATTCCATTTAAGGTTTTTTGATAGTATTACTCCAAGATAATTATATTCATTTACAAATTCCAAGGATTTATTCATGAGCTTTAGTGCGCTGTATTTTTTCTTAGTTCCGAACACCATTACCTTGTTTTTTTTTTATGTTTGGCTTTAAATTATGCTCCATACAGAGTGTTTCCATTTTGTCAAGAGCCCTCTGTAGGCCTAAATGACTTGTAGATATTACAACTAAGTCATCAGCGTATGCCAAAATGGATATTCTAATTTTTCCCATTCTAGGAGGGTGAAAGTCTGGGTTATCTACAGCTACAATGATTTTATGTATATATTAAAAAGGGTTGGTGCTAAAACACACCCTTGTCTAACACCTATGTTAGTTTGCACTTTGCTAGTTAACAATCCTGTTCCTGTATATTTGATTTTTGCCCAGGTTTTTCTATATATTCTTTGTACTAATATTATTAAATTATTATCTATTCCCATTTCCCTCATTTTTTCCCAAAACAATGTTCTCAGTATTGTGTCAAAAGCTGCTGTAAAATCTATAAATGTGACAAATAAGGTTTGCCCTTTTATATTACAATATTTTTCTATAATATGATAGAATATACAAATCTGGTTCACAGTTCCTGTTTTTTTCCAGAAACCAAACTGTAAGTCAGATATATATTTTATTTATCTCTAACTCTATTGTTATTCTATTTAAAATTACTTAAGCATAAATCTTAGCAATAGTGTCAATGAGGGCAATAGGTCTATAATTTGTTGGATTGGCATACACACCTTTTTTATGTATAGGAACTATATGACCCCCTTTCCAACTGTCTGGTGTAAATGAATACATAACCATTAAATTATATGACCTAGTAAGTACCCTCGCCCACCAGTCATCATTTAATTTTATAAAGTCAATAGGAATTTTACCAGGTCCTGGTGATTTGTTATTCTTAAAGCTCTCCAGAACTACCTTGACTTCAGCTTCTGTGAACCAGATAAAGTTGTCATCAATTTCATTTATAGTTATGTTATGAGTGTCATCCCCCAATGAGAATATATTTTGAAAATGACTGACCCATATTTCTGGCCCTATGTAATAACCAAATTGTTTTATAAATGTATTTGTTCCTTTAGCCATGAGGGTCCAATAAGTTTTGTCATCATTTTGATAAATTGCCTTCTGCATCCTGTCCCACAATTCCAACCAATGTCTATTTTTTTGTACTTCTATTTCATCTTTATATTGTTTTCTATAACTATTCAACTCTTTCCTGTTTTCTTTTGTTGGATTCTTCTTCACTTTCCTTATCATTTGTGAGAATTCTCTTTTCCCTTCTCTACAGTTTTTATAAAACCAATTTTCATAATTTTCCCTATGTTATTATCATTGGCTTTTTCAATAATTTCTTCAACATTTTCATAATATGCAATTATTGTGTCATAAATATTTTTGGGGTCTAATTCATGGTTCATTTTAAGATTTAAACTCTGTATAAATTCCGTACTCAGTGCCATTGCTTTATGTCCCATTTTTCTTCCCCATTTGACTTTTTTATTAATAATTTGTATTTCTGATTGTTGTTCCCTGTTAACATCTTTCACATTTTTTTCTATACAATATTAGTGGACAGTGATCACTTTCAGTTCTGTTTATTATTTTTAGATCACAATACTTGGGATAACTGTATGGGGTGATTAACATATAGTCTATAGTAGTAGACCCTCTTGCTGTGACACAGGTAATATTTCCATAATAGTCTGAGGGCATACGCCCATTTAGAATGATAAGTTGCAAGCTATTAATTAGTTTCTCCATTTGTTTGTTTTTATCTATATGTTTTTTATCAATTGAAAATCTCTGGGGTATATGAAGTGCTTTTAATAATTCCTGTTGTTCACTGCAAGTTCCATATCTGGTATTAACATCCCCCATACATAGTAGATCAAAATATTCATTTATATCCATTTTTTTATATCTTTTGCAATATGTTCCATTAGTTGACAATCATAAGTTGCAGATTTTTCTGGGGGGTTGTAAATGTTTACCAAGGTTACTATTTCTCCCCATATTCGTAATACTATAATTATGTAATTAGTCTCTACTATGTATTTTTCAATTTTAATGAAATCCACTATTTTAATGTATACAGCAAGGCCCCTCATTCTTCACCCTGCTTTTTTCATTTTCTGTGCTGGTGCATGTATAAGAGTATAACCATTTCTATTTATATTATCCACTTGTTCCTCTCTATGCCAGGTTTCTTGCAAACCTATTATATCCATTTTATCCAAGAAACCACAAAGTTCTTTGTCAATAAATTTTGAGATCAAACCAGCAATATTCCAAGTCATAACACCCAGATTTCCTCTGTGTTTATACAGGTAAGCGTTAATACTATTGTTTAGTACATCTTGGTGTTCCTCAGTCTCCTGAGCATCTTGATCTACTTCAATCTCCAGAACATCTCTTATAATTTCATTATTGAGTCATTTATCCACTCCATTGTCCAATAATTGAAACCTATTAAAGGTTTCAAAATTGTAAATGAAGCCTTGTGAGTCCATGTCAGCTACTGGCATTTCTTGAGCAACTACTTCATTTAGGTTTACTATTAAAATATCAAGGCTATCCAATTTGGTACTAGCCTTCAGAATTTTTTCTGCCAGTCTTTTCCTATAAAGAGTTAGATCAATTTGATTCCCTTTAGATATACTTTCCTTATATCTTTTATATCATCTTTGTAGAACTCAATGCTCAGGAGATTGTCCACTAAATATCCCATCATTTCCATCAATTGTTCCTTTGTTTCCAGTGTTCTACATGAAAAGCCAAATATCAACAGAGTGATTTCAATTTCACCATCATTTTCCTCTGTGATGAAATCATTTAATAAGTAAACCTCAGCCAATCTTTTTGTTAGTTCAGTCATAGTTAAAATTGTCATATGTTTCAATCTACTAATAGCTATAGGATAATCCATTGCTAAATTCAATCCAGCTAAATAGTGGGAATTCCTCCAAACATAATGTGCAACCCTCTCATGCTTAAAAAAGAGCAACATCAAATCTTGCGATGTTAAGTCACTAGCTCTGACTGAATCAATGATGTCATCCTCTAAAAGTTCCAGTCTTAACATCTCAGTACATATGATCTTTCCTAATTCCATTAGTACCATGCAGTTCTCATTATCCTCTTTATGGACTCCTCTAAGTGTCACTATAGAGCCTCCCTCCCACATTGTCAGGGCCTCCTCTACCCTCTTTTCATTGTTCATTGTCACATTACAGTTCTTTTTATTGTTTTCTTGTTGCTTGATCGAAATCTCAGTACTGTTCTGTTCGTACCTTTAATTATCTATTCCTTCCTCCATACATGATTTATGTAAATTTGTTTTGCATAATACTTTATCCATTTTTGTGTCATTCTGATCCGATCTCACCTGGGGAATCCCTAGTTCTTTAATTGCCTTATTTTGCAAAGGATCCCTTTCCCCTAACTCAGGTGTTCTGTTTACATAAATGTTTCCAGGGTTTGTACTATCAATATTTTTATTATCTACATTTACCAACAAACTCTGGGGTAGAAGTATTTTTAAAGTAGTCATTTCTGTTTCAAGTTGTTCTAGATGGTAGTCTAAACCCTGTTTATTTTGAATTTTATGCCCTCTCTGTTGTTCCTTATGCAGTATCATTTCAATTAGTGTTGTATTATTAGATTTATCCCCTACTTCAAGCTTTTTTCAGATTGTTTTTCTACTCCACATAAATATTCTTGCTTTCTTCCCTTTCTATTTCTTCTCTTGTCATTTTTATCAGGGTTTTGAAGTTGTTCTAGTATGTTCTTCTCACTTTTCTTAGATCTTCTTACCTTCACCTTCCCCCTTTTTCCTTTTTTATTTTCCCTTTTCTTTTCCTTATTTATTGTATTGGGGAAATCAATAATTGTGAAGTCAGGTCTTTTATATTTTTCATTTTTACTATCATACTTTTCATTTTTACTTTCACATAGGACTGAATCTTTTAATGTGTTTGGAGTATCACAATCTATTTTGTTTCTCAATATATCAATCTTTGCATGATTAACAGCAACATCATGCCTGAGGTTTCCTAATTCAGTTTTTATGACTATCAGCTGTTCCATTAGCATTAAATTAGCTGTATGTTGATGTCCCAAATTAATTGCCAATGCTTCATCAATTAAATTGGGGGAAAAAGGTTTACCCAAATCTCCTATTGCAATGTGTTCTTTAGATTTTTTAATCATCTTGGGTGTTTGGGTAATATTATAGTTGAAAGCTAGATTTTTTATCCCTTTAATGGTCCGCTGCAATTTATCATTAACCCCTCTAAGTTCAATACCATATACTAATATTAGATCCTCTTGGATAAGCTTTGTATTTTTGCTCTTCTTCTCCCTAAATATTTCCCTATACTATGCTGTTCTATATCTTCTGTATCTAATTCTGTTTCGAAGTTCAAATAACTAATTTGCTCTGACATCTCTTGATACAAATCCAGCACAATTCCTGTCCTGAATTGTAGTTCTCTTCCTTTACTAAATTGTAGTTCACCATTTCCTTACTACCCCAAGATAACTATTTTCAGTCTCCCTATCCTTTGCGTTCTCCTGAAAAATTATGTTTTCTAGACTTCCATAAATAAGTGATGGAAATGCTGTGAGTTTGGGGCTACTACTATGCAGACAGCAGGTTATGAAAGTATTGGGGGTAGATGCTTTGTCATTTTCTAGTTTCATCAATTTCATATGTTCTGTAATTTTTGTTCACTTAATACCCTTTTTTATTAAGGTTTTACTTAGTCTCGATCTCCCAGTAGCTAGGACAGGACTAGCCAATAGAGAAGAACAACATCTTTCTTCCTCTGTAATCTTGTGTTTACCATTCTTGTTATCTCTCTCTTAGCAAACCAACAGTAACTTTCTGTAAATAGTATCTATGTAATACTATCCAAATACCCAAACTCATGATTCACTATTTACACCACTTCATGCCTCTTACACTACTTGGTGTATTACAATAGGCTCTGATGTTTCCTTGAAACAGAAAAATAAAGATGGTAAAAACTATACAAAATCACCACATCTACCCTCTCTAGGCTGTATTAGTTCACAGAATTAGTTTACAGAATAGAAGATTCAACATTTATATGTACATTTCTAGTAAATGTTTTGGTTTCTAAATATTGTCAACAAATCACCAGTTAGTTTGCTTTAAGTTCTTTTAACAAGCCACGTTCTTCATAGGTTCCAATATAGTTCTGATAATAACCCCAATATACTTGGTTGTCTTCTCTTCTCTTCTCCACTTCTCTACTTCTCCCATAAACCACAGTTCTTTACAGCTGTTTCAAGGTTAATCCAAAATCCAAAATCCAAAAAGGTACAGCTTCAGTTAGTCTTTAACAAAGATACCAACTTTAGTGAATCACCATTTTGTAGAGATGGATGGACCAAGTCCTTGTGCTGGTCTCTCTTAATTAATTGACTTTTATGAGAAACACTCCTTGACTGAGAGTAAATTATAACTGTCCCAACAAAGTCCACTGTCAGACAAAAAAGAAGAAAAAAAAAGTCAGTTATCTGGCTATTTTAGAAAAAAGGAATATCATAAGTAAAAACACCTATGACTATTAGTATCTCACTAAATGACTTTCAGCTAACACGTACACACTTTTATGCACATAAAAGATAATATTATGTCAAACTTACTATTAGAATCCTTCTTGTTTAATAATTGAAATAGTGTTTTAATATAATGTGACAGGCTGCCCGCACAAAAAAAAGCCAGTCAGTTTGTAGTATTTCATAGCTCTCGTCTCGCAGTTCTTCACTAACAAAATTACTGTGTACTGCTTGCTCCTGTGCAACACGTTTAAATAAGAATGATAAATCAGACAAGTGAGATGCTACTACTTAAACTAATCAGACTAGACAGGCATTGCTCTCTCAGTTCGCTGCAGCTCCATCAGCTCCTTGGTGCACCACCGTTCTTAGTGGAACTTGTACAAGTGCTTTAAAGCCAAAGAGAGAGAGAGAGAGAAATCATTAGCTTATAGGAGGATTTTGATCATGTGATCTTGCAACCCGAGAAATTTTAAAACTATTACTTCAAACTCTGTGACTAAAAACTACTTTAACATAAAGTCATGTATATAAAATAGATATGCATGAATAGATGTTGGATCCCTTATTCACAGAAGCAATACAAAGGGATTAAAGTGATACGATAATAATAAAAAACAAGCAAACTTACTGAAACACACAAAACACACATAAAACACACATGAAATATATAAAATATAAAAAAAAACTGTCTAAAAACTTCACATTTAAAAATAAAAATAAAGTAAAAATATAGCCCTTGAAATAAAGCAATATTCAGCCCTTTTTGGATCACAGTATTTCGACAGTATTCTCTATGTTCTCCATAGAATAGCTCCCCTTCTCACCACACAAGCTCTCCACATAAACTCTTCCTCCACCAGTCCGAATGGTGTTGTCTTCAGCCGTTTTCTCCTCAATGCAGCCACCCTAGCAGTGAGGAAACCTAACTCCTGAAATGGCAAAACAAGAGAAAGAGGCACAGAGAGGACAGGACCAAGCTGCAATAAGATTTACTGGTAAGACCGTATAGCTCAATGACATGGATGGCATACCTTTTGTAAAGTTAAAACAAGCAAAATGGTCCTGCTGTCTACAACTTCTCTACAATTGCAGACACATGTAGCTCCTGCTCAGTCCTTCGTCTAAGATCCTGATGAGCTTTGGAAGTTCTCGAGAAAAAAAATATATATATATATAGATATAACTATATATATATATATTAGATATATATATATAGATATATATATATATATACACACACACACACACACACACACAATAGGGATGAGTGGTAAATGAGTGAGATAAAATAGTGTATCATCCACTGCAGTGTGATATTTTTATCCTCTGCTCTACTGTGATGATATCAGCCATTTACACACACAGGTCACAAAAGGTCATCACTCTAGGCAGCTTTCCCCTCAGCATGCAAGAACCACCTGTGCTGTTACCATAGACACAAATGCAGAACTACTTCAGAGGTCTCACTGCTGCCTACAACTAACTCAATGAGCATTAAAACACACCTATCCCCCGACCAACTTCCAGCTCATTACTGTGACTGCAGCCAAACTTCTAGACAGCACAGCTTCACAGAACAGTCTAAACTACTGCCTGCAGCTAACTCAACTACCACTGAAATACACTCTCACTTGTTCCTCAAACTCTGATTCTCACCCATTACGATTACTGTGATACTATCAGCTTGACTATAGCCAGAATCCTAAAGAGCACAATTTCACAGAACACTCTGAACTCCGCCTGCAGCTAACTTAATTACCACTGAAAACAGTGTTCTGACACTCTGCCTTTCAGCTAACTACAATTACTGTGATGCTGTCAGCTTCACTGCAGCCAGACTTCTAAACAACACAGCCTCACAAAAGTATGTTTCTCATTCCTACCTAAAACTACCTCATTTAGCATTGCAAAACACACTCATGTGTCTCCCAGAGTTTATAACACTACCAGCCCATTCAGAAAAGCTCACACACAGAATGAGCAAACACATAAACAGGAACAGAACACAAGAGAGCATCACAAAACTTCTAAAACTCTTGGCCATATTGTATATATCGAATACATGATGGGCAGATCATGTGCTATGGCAAATATTGTCACTCCTGCATCGTGAGCTCTGGATATCTCACTCTACAGGAGTGACAATATTTGCCATATCACTCATGCCCATCATGTATCTCCCATATATATATATATATATATATATATATATATATATATATATATAGTATATATATATTCTTTGCAAAAAAAAAAACTTTGTTAATGCACCAGTTAGGGTTAAACCAAGAAAAGTAGGCCAATGTGGTGTTAGGCTTCCAACCCTAAACCCCACTCCCCTACCCTGCAGGCAACAACAGAAGCAGCCATTACAATTTGACCATCCCTGCATCTTCACAAATCAGATGTGGGGTGTGCCTCAGGGTTGTCAGCTCTAACCATCATCCTATTCTCATGTACTCTACACATCTCAGCTTCTTTAATGATGGAATGGGGTGAGTGTTAATGTTGATGACCCCAAGGCACACCCCACACCTGATTTACAAAGATGCAGGAGAGGTCAAACCGTAATGCTATCTTCTGTTGCTGCCCGCGGGGTTGGGTGGGATGTTAGGGTTGGAAACCCTGACACTACACTTCCCTACTTTTGTTAGTTTAATCCTAACTAGTACATTAATGAAGATTTTTGCAAAGAATTTCCTTACTTTTTGAGATAGTATAATCATATCCTCATTTGACTGTAGGAGCACAGGGCACCTCCCTTCCCGTCATAGATTGCCATCCCCCCATAGATGTGTACATGAATGTTACTGTGAAAGCTTGCATTTCTAGCAAAACAGCAACCAAATTGTCAGCATAGCCTTCTTATTATCCCACCTCATGAACCAAGTACTGAATATCTTCAAATCCCTGCTGAAAGGTTATTCCATGCCACCATGACGTCAATCCATGCACAGGCATGAAAACACATTTTGGCTGGGATTTGGTGCTTTCTTTAACTTCCATGTGTTCATGGTGGTGTAAATATGGCAATGTTGAAAATTTGGGGTCAAAATATTTAAAATTACCACAGTTATGAGCTAACATAGCGAAATTTCAGCAGGTGCACATAAGTTTGCAATTTATACATATTATGACCCCAGAAATTTCAACATAGCTTTTTTATGATCCCACCTCATGAACAAGGGTGATGAAAATGTTTGAATCCCACCCAAAATATGATTTCGCCAATCAACCGCTAAATTGCCTTTTGGGCTGGATTCGCATAATTCCACAATCCATTGTTCATGAGGTGGGGTCCCAGAAATGCAATGTTGAAAATGTGGGGTCAAAATATGCAACAATGACAAAATTATGCATCAAAGTTAAAAACTCCATTGAAATACATTGAACCACACTTACCCTAGCTTCTCATATTGCTGTCAGTGGTTCCAGAAGCAATATGTGTCTTCAATCAGAGAGTAGCTCTTCATCCTTGGACCTGTTCAGGTGAGTGAGGGTGTTCAGGGGTGGGAGGGTGCTTAGTGGAAGGTTGCGTTGGGGGCATCTGATCCATGAGGGTCCATTTTCTTTTTTACAGGGAAAAAAACTATCAAGGGACAGTTTTCTTTATTACAGGATAATGTAATATCGGGACAGTGATCAAAGGGTGGGGGGGTGCCACTAGGCATCATGGAAACATTAAAATGTACTGGGATGACAATCAGAGGTTGGGGGTGCCACTTGACACCAGAAAAACTTCAAGGAATACAAGGACAGCAATTGGAGGGTGGGGGTGCCACTAGACACCAGGAAATCATTGAAAAATACAGGGACGGCAATCAGAGGGTTGGGGTACCACTAGATACCAGGGAAAAAAAGAGGGACTTGCATCTTGTTAAACTTGCCATGATTTGGGGATCATTTTTCATATGGACAAATTCCTTTTTCATTTGGCCATACAAAGAAAGTGGAAACGAGTCACGAAAAAGGATGTAAAAATTAAAAAAAGCACACATTTGGTGGTGGTATCTAGTGAACACAGTAACAGCATTTGAGCACTTTCCAAAAAGGGTGACTCAGTCATGGTGACTGTGTTCAGGGCTACCTGTCAGGGTAGCAACCGGATACCTGAGTGGGTGAGGTAGGGTAATGGGATGTACATGCATATACATGTCCAGGGGGATGGGGGAAGGTATGTGGGAGGGGGTGTAGTGGGCAGCTACCAAGCTGGTCCGCTAGCATGGTGGGGAGGGTGGTCAGTTGGGAGGTGCAGGGTATAGGGTTTGGGTCTGGTGTGGTATGTTTTGTTCTGGCAGGTGACTTTTTATTTCTTTAAGTATTCCCCCCCGACATGCACTCCCATGGAGTTGAGAATTTTTAGTAGGGGGGTGCGAGGGTGCATGGGGTGCAGCCTCTCACATTAAAGAAACTACCATAGATCTTGGTGCCCTCTTCCCATTCATCAAGACGCTAAAATTTATTTTTACATGTATACTTTCAATGGCGATTGCTATTCTGCAATCGCCATTATCACATAGAACCATTTTGGGGTAATTGTTTCAAAAACTAAATGCATAATCCACCGAATGGGGTTCCGATGAGCAAGACACATGTGTTGGTCTCTACGCAGCATGTTATTTTTGTAGATTTGACATTGGGGGGGGGCAGATGGCAGCATACAAAAAAGGATTTTTTTTCACCAAAAAGGATTCCCTCTCATGGAATAGGATCCTTTTCCATATGACCAAATTATTTTTTTGTTCTCAACATCTATCCTGAAAATGTTTACTGAGCATGCTCAGAACATAAATTTAAAAAAACAATAACTTTGGAACAGATTACTATTTTTTCATCAAACCAGGAAAAAGCATATATGTGGGCTAAGCCATTTCCATCCTGAAGATTTCAGACCAAAATTCCAAACTGTCGGGGCACTAGGGATGGAGGAAGAAACAGCAAAAAAGAAAATCAGTTTTTTCACTATCTGGATCTCGAAATCTGCACATCCAATGAGAACAAATGTTGGTATGTGAAGAGATCCTCCCCATGAGACTGTGCATGCAAAATGTTGTGCAAATCCATTGAACTATTGCAAAATTACTAAAGTGCTGAATTTGGGGTTTAACATTAAACAGTCTACTCAACCCTACAGTAACTATAGTGGTGTGACAACGCCACTCTAATATATATTCTTTGCAAAATAAAAACTACGTTAATGCACCAGTTAGTGTGGCTTAATGCCAAAAAAGTCAGCAAATGGGGCGTTAGGTTTGCCAAACCTAACTCTTCACCCCCACTCTGCAGAAAGCAAGAAGAAAAAACATTACAGTTTCACCTTTTTTGCATCTTCACAAATCAGGCGGGGGGTGTGCCTTTGGGTTGTCAACCCTAACGCTCACCCCATGCTCACATACTCTACCCATCTCAGCTTATTTACTGTGGAATGGGTTAGCATTAGGACTGACAACCCCAAGGCTCTCCCCACGCCTGATTTGTGAAGGTGCAAAAAGAGTGAAACCGTAATGGTTTTTCCTGTTGCTGCCTGAATGGGGGGAGTTAGGGTTGGAAACCCTAACACCCCATTTCCTGACTTTTTTGGTGTTAAGCCACCCTAACTGGTGCACTAATATAGTTTTTTTTGCAAAGAATGTCCTTTCTTTTTCAGATAGTGGAATCATATCCTCATTCATGCAGGACCCTTTGGGACCTGCATGAAGAGATGCAGATGCTGGAGTTGCTTTACAAAATGTATTTTAGTGTTGAAAAAAATACACACAGTGCTATACACTCAGAGGACTGCTGTATCTCAGACTCATGCTCCTCCTCATGATCGTATAAGTCCAAACATTAAATCACTGTGGAAACGCATGTAGTGGGGTTAATTCAAGGATCCTGAATTGTAATTTCTTCCTCCAATCCTCACTTTTACTTGACACCATCTGTACTATTTCTAAGTGTGATGAACATGCCCAGGGAATCAGTGACTAACAATTACATGTGTATAAGTTCATTTGACTGTAGGAAGAAAAAAAAACATGTCCTTGAAAAAGCATCCATCCAATTTTGTGTCAGGGAAAAATCCTTTTTTGTTTGTCAGCACCATGAATCTGTTTCTTTCTTAGAAAAAAATAATTCAAACCCCACAAAAATTACATCCTGCAGAGAGACCAACACATATATGTTGCTCATTGGGACCCCATTAGGTGAATTCTGGACTTACCTGTTGTAAAAAGGACCTCCAAATGTGGGTTTCTTTTAATTTTACATTTTTTATTTATTATTTAAAAATTTAATTTTGTTGACCAGGTAAACCTACTGGGCCTTAGAGAGTCTCTTTTTCAGGGGTGACCCGGAATTAACTACAGAAATAATACATCAGGAATAACATTTACAGAGAAGACTTGGACGAATAACAAATACAACAGCAACAAGTTAGGTGACAGAGGCGCATTTGTATAAAACAATAACAATACTATAAGACTCTATGGGAGAATTACATAAGTGAACAAATGAGCTGAAGTTTTCATCTCAGTGTATACAGGAGCAAATAAGAAAGGCAATTTTGTCACAGGCAATTTGTATAGCGGTGTTTCATCCTATCATCGGTAACAGTTGCACTGATTTTGCTCTAGTAAATAGGCATTTAAACCCTTCTTAAACCCCTCAAGAGAGTGCAATTCCTACAGATCATTTGGAAAGACATTCCACATTGGGGGGAGGGGGGATAGAGTTTACTAAGGACCTACTTCCTGCTGAAGTTCTGACTTTTAGGACCTGAAGGAGCATTCTGCCAGAAGACCAAAGGGGATGCCTATCAGGTTTTATATTTATTAGGCTGGTTAGGAGGTTGTGTGTGTGTGTGTGTGGGGGGGGGGCTTTGGGACCTTTTAGTTTGAAGGGAAGGTATGGGGTGCATATTCCAGCTTCCCTTTTTTGTGACTCACTTCAGCTTTTTTGGTATGGCAAAATTAAAAAATAATTTGACCACATGAAAAAGGATCCCTTCATACGCAAAAACATTTTGGACTTAGTTTTTTTTTTAAACTCAAGGTCTTTGCTGGACTTATTCATTACAAGAAAATATTCACACTCATCCATGTATCTTAGCAATGGTTGAGGTGTGTAAAAAAGTAAATTACTCAATTGGCTATAGGCAGTTCCCACTGCAGCGTCTTTATGCTCAAACCACAAACTATCATTTGTTAAATACACACTTAGGAACAATCTTTGGAAAAGTACTAGGGGATATTTATTGCTCTCACAGCTGGACTATTACAATCTTTCTCACATCTGAAGGATAGTGTGACTGCATCCCGTAATGTTGTGTAATTACTGAGGTTTTAAAAGAACGAGTAAACAATTTCCATCTGAATTCAATTTACTTTTCTAACATTTTATTTTTCTGAGTTTTTCACACATACAAAAGTAAGAATGAAAATTAATTGGTTCTGAGTACATTAATTTGAAAGAAAAAAATCATGTCATAGTCACATGATAAAAACTCACCTTCCTATGTTATGACTATGAGGGCTCATATGCATAAGTGTAGAAGTGCATATAAACTCACATCAAAGATTGTCCCTTAATTGAACCTTGCAGCAGTGACCACAAACATGGTGTGATAATATGAATCTGAAAGAAAATGCTCCATGTATTTGCTGAACACCACTACTAGTGTTGACAAAGTCTAGGCTAAAACCATTAATTTCATGCCATAACAGTGTCACTGTAGGACCCTGTTAAAGAGGAGATCCTCAATCGGCACATCTTTTCAAAAAACAGGTGGCATGTATTAAATGCATTTCAAACATTACTATCATTTCTTATACAAAGATCCAACAAATCTCAACATAAAATTTTTAGTTCTTTGAACAACAAAGTGAACTTTCTCTTACTGGTAACAAATGACATTTCAGCTTGGAGTTTTACTCACATTTCTGAAGCGGTAAGTGGAGGTGTGTGAAGGTTCCAAAATTTACTTCATGTAAAAATATTTTGAATTTTAGCACCTTCGATTTGCTGATGGCCACAATTCACATACTTTTCACTTGGTAAATTGCCCCACTTTGCTCCAAGCCTATTTGAATTGCCAATCCACCAGAGAATTAGGCAATTCACATAATTTTCACTGCACTCTGCTGCTGAAGAACAGTGGGAATTATGGTCTACCTGGCTCTGTCTGCCTGTTCTGTTCAAAAAAGTACTCACTTCCCCCACCCACTATGCATAATTTCCAAATTCCCCTCCTAGCTCCCAGAGAATGTTTATAATTAATTCCCCTCCCACTCATACCCCCAGTATCCCCTCCCTCCTCCCCTCCTTTGACCTGACAAACTTCTATTAGAAATATGTACTTTCCCTTTCCCCACCAAAACACACTCCCCTCCACCTATCCCACCAAACCAGACCACAAAGGGTCATATTAAGAACACCTACCAACCCATCCTCTGGCCCCTGACACCCTCTTCACCCACCAGCATCCCAAAAAAATCCTTTTCTCAAATGGCCTTTAGAGTCCTATGCTGAAGCCAGATACATTCTGAAGGGGAGTGACTCAGCTCGGGGGGGGGGGTGCTGGGACTGTCCAGCATTTGGGTCCCTTCATAACTCACTCAGGAATGGCATTTGCAGCAGCTGCAAAAGAAGCTGCTCCCACATCTGTGAGATGGGTGAAGCCTGGAATATGCCATTACAGTTTCTGAGTGGAGGATGGGGAACTAGTGGAAAATGTAGTGAAAAATACCCAATGACATGGATACATTGATGCAGAATAATGGGTGTAAAGACTTTAATGATAGCTGTGAATGAAGGCATGGCTCAGGATCATGAGTGTACCTGTAATATATAGGGTCAATGATTTTCCATATCTAGAAATGGGAAATTCTGCTTTTACAAATTCCTAAAATCAATTTTCCGCCCAAACTTAGTGCAGATCAGAACGTTTGCCCTAAAAACATGGCTCAAAATTGAGGGTCTTAGAGAAATTTAGTACCAAGTGTGGTTGTAAATGTAATGCAGACTGTTTTTTATATGAAATAATTTATGTTTAAAAATTAAAATTCCATTTTTCGTATTTTCTTCTCTGAAAAAGGGTGGCCTCAGTGATATTGAATTAAAGGACGTACCCCACACTTCTATGCAGCAGGGAAGTTCCCTTATCATTCCAGATGGGAATGTAAAATCTAAAATATAGGTCACAGGGGGTCTTATTCTATTGGCTGGAAGTGGTCACACAGATCCCTAAGACTGACTATACCAGACAAAATTAAGTGACTCTTGAAGGAGCAATTGTTGAGCACATTCTCTTCCTTCAGTGAGCAGACTGCAGCTGAGGTGAAAGAGAATATCTCCATTGAATCATGCTACCTATCGAACTTTTAATCATTTGTGCCAGTGGCTTATCTGCAAGCACCCTCACTTCTGAATCTAGAATATCAGATAATTGTAGGCTCAAATCCCACACCAATCACTTGGGCTAATTACCCAGTATTGGCTCTGTATTGTTATATTAGGAGGATACTGCACTTTTTATATTCTTTTTTGGATATTTTCTATTTGTATCTGGATCACGTTGCTACATGCATGCTACATGAATCCCTGATGTATCCAGAAGTACCTTTTGGTGTTTAGCTGTCTTTTCAAGCTTGTAGGTAAATCTGATCAAGTGTCGAAGCAATCAGCTCCATACCGTTTTCTGATATTGGGAAGGCATTTGGGTTGGGGGGCTCTGAGGTAGACCTAATAATGTTGTTGGTTTAGTACAAGTCATTGTGCTGAATCTATTACCACAGGTAGGTGTACTGGGGTAGTGTGTTTAATTCTTGTTTCCTGTCTTAGTAAGGAGTAATGAACATACTGCAAAATCTTTTTCATATTTTTTCTTGCTATTAAAAAAGAACTGAATGTGACAAACAAAAAAATACATGATGCCAAATAGATTTTTTTTATGGCAGGGGGTTGACAGACACAGGTGATGTGACTTTTTTTCCTTTTCATACTTTTCTCTCCCTACTTTAACACACTTGATTTCTTGAATGTCTCAACTGAACTCAGTTATATGGAATGTTAAAGTGGCAAAAGAATGGACAAAAATGATAAAACTTTATATATCTTGCAAAAAGAAAACAATATCAGTTGTTCAATGCTAAAAGAGACACACTTCCATGACTGATTTTAAATACATTTCCAGCTTATTTCAGGGGACCAGTGTAAATGCACAATACTTAAATGCCTCCTGGGGCATGTCAATAATTTTAAGACACACATTTCTTACTCTTTTCTGCTTGTATGGATTCAATTGAAACATTATTTTGAGTGGTCTGGGTTGAAATCCCAGCTAAACCTGTTACTTCTGTCTCTTTTCTCTTTGTATGCAATCCTACTGGAAGTAGATGTAACATACAAGTTAGAAATTAGGAATTCTCCAATACTGTCTTAAAGCATATTTCTTTAAAGTGCAACCTCCACCTTATAACTTTCAAAATATTGTTTAGTTTTTTTATAATTCCTTATACATCCAATAAAACCTATTATTATATTATAAATGATCTGTATCACCACACTACTACTCTACTCTTACTCTTTTCTGCTTGTATGGATTCAATTGAAACATTATTCTGAGTGGCCTGGGTTGAAATTGCAGCTAAACCAGTTACTTCTGTCTCTTTTCTCTTTGTATGCAATCCTACTGGAAGTAGATGCAATATACAAGTTAAAAACTAGGAATGCTGCAATACTGTCTTCAAGCATATTTCTTTAAAGTGCAACCTCCATCTTATAATTTTCAAAATATTGTTTAGATTTTTATAATTCCTTATACAGCCAATAATACCTATTAGTACATTATAAATGATCTATATCACCACACCACTACTCTACTGGAGTTTTGAAAGATAAGTGGTGAAGGCTAAACATTACATAGTCTCATTTTATTCCATATACTTATACACTATTAAACTGGCAAAGTACAAAATGAATAAGCCTTTTTTCTTGCTTTTCCCTTATGTACGCATTCAGTAGCATGATAATATGGTGAGATAGTGTGTGTGTATTTAGTGACTTGAGTGCATCTCCCCTTTCTCACCACCCCACTCCACTGTTGTTAACTATGGCAGTATAATCCCGAATGACTTTGAAAAGTCTGTATCAGTCCACAGCAGTGAGTCACTATAATGATGGATCAAGGAGCTGGGGCAGGTTTGAGTGCAGGCGGTGATGCAGAATGCTTGCCAGAGTGAAAATTAGCCTCTTGCTTTGAAGACACAGATAATGTCACCATAAGATGATTGACTAGGAACAAACAGCTGTTTCCATCAGGTACTGATAACTCACAACTACCTGAATTAAAAAGTCTATTTGTATGACTTGAGTGACTTTTAATACAAAACACTAATCTCTGTACTATTACATAAGTCTCAATTATTACATGCAAGTCAATCACACACATACAGAAGGATGTGAATATATAAAAGACCAAATGATGGTCTTACTAATTTTGTAAACAGAGAAGAGTGGGAGAGGGATGCTCATGAGTGATCACAGACTTTGTAAAAACAGTCATTAAAGAAGATAAACATCATTATGTAATGATATATATTGAAATCAAAAAAGTTTAGGAAAGTTTGCCAGCAATTCAAGAATTGAAAAAATTCAAAATCAAAGATAGAGAACTTACTATTGAGTCCTGAACAAATGAACGAAAAAAGAACAAGTCTGAGACTGACAAGCAGGACTACCTTAGGGGAGAGGTATTTGGCTTGGAGCACCTCACACACTCTGATAGATTGAGGATGGAGCAGAGGAAAAAATAACAATCCTTCAAAGCCCAGTGGCAGGTAAAATAAATGAGTAGAAGGCAGCCAGAAGATAGCAATGATTGCAGCCCTAGAATCTGCAGCAGTAGGGAGTGATACTTTAATCGTATCCTCTGAGGGAGAATTAAAAGAAAGAGACACTTTTTTAGATAAAGAATGCAAGCCCCTTGCCAGCACAAAGAGCTCAACATGCCAGCAACCCCCCCAAGGAAAGGGCAAGAAAAACCTGGAGAGGGAAGATGAGAGGCAAGAAACATCGGCCAGAAAACTCAGTCCTGCAGAGCATCAGAAGACAAAACAACTGGGGGGTTGTGAACTTCTCTAAAAGAACTGCAGCTCAAATTCAAGTTTTGCAGAAAGGGATGAGTTTTTATCCCATCACTTAGGATCAATACATTTGAACAATTCTTTCAACTGCTACACTTTTTCTTTGCATGTTACAATATGGGGCGTGACAGTGAAACTATTTCAGTTGATTTGTCTCGTAACACAAATACCAGCTTTGCGGCTTTCATACTGTTCTGTTCAGCAGTTCAGATACAGCCCTCGACAGTTTGCTGGTACTTGTAAAACTAAGTGCTGCAGTAGAAATCACACTTTTAACAGTACATTTTATTCAGTTTTATTAATATATTGCCTGTTATTTTCATGCTACCTGCTGGCTCTCTGCCATTTAGACCACTCACCATTCGAGAGAAAAAAAGTAAAAAGAACACAAATTCACTAGAACCTTGGCAGACTAGATTAAAGCCCATTATTTGTATTAAGAAAAAAGTCAAATGACATTATGTGATACAACTTATGTTGAACTGTACCAATCAAAAAAAGCCATCTCAGAGAGTACACTCTTTAACTTTTAAAACAGGATATTCTTAATATAAACTTTTGGGGTCTGTTTAGGTGGGGGCCTGCCAGTGTGTTATAAAGCATGGATGGGGAAGGAAAAGTATATATTTTTAAAAATAATTCATCACAGGAGATGGAGAGAAGACAGTGTCAGCAAGGGGCTGGGAAGGGGATTTATTATAAAACGTTTCTGGCAGTTGGGAGTTGGATATTACAGCACAGTAGGCAGAGGATCCCCCACCTTTTTGTTTTGTTAAAAGAAAAAATAGATGACCAGCAAAGTTGGAGCAGCTGCCAGGAAACATGCGAAGATTTGCAAATCACCACTTTTCCAGCTTTGTGCCAGCTGTGCCGGTGAATTAAAACCTTGCTGCATCACTAGTCAGGAGCTCATCTGTTCCCCATAAATAGTCTGCTCGACCTATGTGCGCTATGACCTATCTTGGTGTGAATGTAGCCTGTTAAGAAAACTATGAGGCAGGGACCATGTAGGAAAACTCAGTTCCCCTTGTGTCCCAACTGGACCCCAGCGGTGACAGCCAAGTTACAATTATACATTTGGCTGATTGGTCTCAGGCATCTGTGGCTTCCAATACATGACTTGTGGCTTCCTTCATAGGAACAAATCATTTTCACATATTGAACACGATAGCTGAACATTAAGACAGTACTTGCATTTCACTAAAATTAGGACATTATATCCCATTGAATAACCGATGCTGGATTGGTTATTCCTTGGGATATACAGTAATGTCATAATTTTAGTGAAATGCAAGTACTTGTAGTACTTGCAGAATTACACTCTTGCTCTATTTGTGTGAAGCTGGAGTTTTTTCCCCCTCCACAGGATCACTGTACAGGAATGTCTTACCTGCATAGCTTATCTTTAGACAAGCTTGAAATTGCATGGCATGCAATATGCCCAGAGTTCTCAGTCCATTCCTGATTGCATCTAAGCCTTTTTGTCTTTGCCACATTGAGTGGTTCAGGCCAGGAAAAAGAATCCCATCCTGCATGTAGAACTGTCCCTTTCACTTTGTAGCTAGAAGTATACTATCATAATATATGGTTCAGCGATTGAAAGATGCTTGTTTATTTACTGTCGGCGGCTTTTTGCTGTGGCATCTTGGTAGTCAGGATAGAGAGTAAGAAACATAGAAATAAACAGACACACAACTGAATATTTTTTTTATTTTTTATTGAAATGTGAAAAAAGGAAACTAATATTCATTTACACAGCAATCTAAGATGGCACAAGGCTGTTAAATGACACAAAATTAGTTTACATTTCTTTGAACAGCTCAACTGCTTTTACTTTTCTGACCCCTATTCAACAACACTGAAACTGTTCTGCTCAAGCAGTATGTTATCTCTGAGTCCGACTGCGAGCAGACCACAGAAATGTTAATGTGACAGGTGAAGTCCCTGCCATGTAATGTTGACCCTTTTTTATTATCAAAACTCTTTGGTTGCAACCTCTATTTACTACTGTATCTCTATCTCTATTTTTCTAGTCCAGAAGGCAGACCACCTTCAGGTGAAACTTTATCCTTATGCTGTCTCTGTCCTTGTATTTAAACATATCTTCTTGGGTCCAGTAGTTTTGGGAAGGTCAAGTGCTCATTGACCTCCGGAGTTAAAAAGTATTTTTCCCTTTGTTCTAAAAAGATATGCACTCTGGCTGTGCAGATGGTGGCTTTGAGAAATTGTTAAAAAAGGGGGGTGAGAAACTTGTAGACAGCAGGTGGCTGTAAGGGAGATAGTGTTATATCCACAATGACTACATTTCCCCTGGTATTCATGTAATACATATGCAAGCACAGAGGAAAAGACAGGAGCAGCAACCCTTTTCACTTTTTGTTTCCCTTTCCCCTGCTGCTCTGTCATATAACTGTATATGGTTTATAGTAGGTAGTGAAATAAGCAAGGGAAAGAGGGATTCCACTAGCAAGGCCACTCATGAGTAATGTAGAAAGTGTCTGTTGCTTTGCAATTTTTGGTGGCTCCCATTGGGTGTACAGTGGATTTTTACCTCATAGTAATAGTAGAAACAAAATGGTTATTGCTAAAAGAAGCATTACCCTGCAGAACTGGGGCAAAAGTATGGGACAGAGAGGAGAGGAGGCTAAGCGCTTGCATCAGGAAGCGCATCACTCTCTCTCCAAGTCTCCAGTCTCCTTCAGCATTTTGGCAGCCTGGCAGAGGAAATAATGCAGTAAAGCCAGGCTGTCTCTGTACAATAAATTATTCCTGAGCCTCTTCAGACACAGGTCCCTCTTTAATGAGCTCCTGTGAGGGTACCTGTGTTTCTAAGAAAATAGCCCTCGGCACAAGGCCAATATAAAAAGTAAAGCCACTGGCTAAACATTGGCAAAAGACCAAAAGAGCTGTTTATTTTTTAGTCTTACAGCTCTACTCCTGTCTCACAGTATGTACAGCAGCATGTAGCTGCTTGGTTTAACAAATTTTAGAACATATAAAGAAATGTGTAGAGCCGATTTTAATGGCCTCTGGGTTAAGGCTTGCATGAATCACAGAAACATATTTTCAAAGCCACAGTAATGTTCTGTGGCCTCTTGTTTTCCTTTTGGTTTAACACCCACCTAATAGTTGCCTTTAGCTTTACAGACTTAACAGAAGAGAAGGCATTTCTGTGCTTAGGTTAACAGGAGAAATTCAGGTGAACCTCTGCTTACCTGTGTCCAGTCCATAGAGGAGTACCAGATTAGGTATCCTTTAGGTAGTCAGCAGCCCCTAGTGGCCCAAATTTATGGGCCTGGATCTGTCAATCAAAAGGGAGTGGAATGTTTCCCACTCCCCTTCACTATTATGTTGTGTTTCTGGAGTGTGCTTAATGCATGGTGACCTCCTGCCTGTTTCATATGACTATTAGCTAGCCCTCATGTATTATATAAATTAAAAAGAGAGCTAATTAAGAGACTTTTGAAAAGTATGATGCTGTGATCACCTGACCGTCGGGGGGAGGTATATAAAGCCCTCCTGTGAGAGCAGAAGTCACATAGGGAGTCAGTTGGAGCTGACTGTATAGGCGAAGGCTAGAGGAGCCTATTGCTACACTGAAATAATGGAAACAGTGCTGGTTTACCTCTCAAGTCTTAATACTTTATTTTCTGATTTTGAACCTTTATTTTCTGTGCAAGAGCTATTGCAGTATTTTATATTGTGTTATTTGTTCCTTTTTGATATTTTTAAAAAAATATACATCTCACAAAGTCAAGTGGGTCATACCTTATATCAAGTGTCATGTCCATCTTTTATTCTACCCTATACCAGTTAAAAACATGATTTTTCAAATGTAAATATCTCAAACAATACAAAATTTCCAAACATCAATTTTCCTAGGAAATCCTTCTCCACCAACCTACACAAGCATATAACATTTCACTATTTAAAGATATATCATTTTTTTTGTCTAGAGGAGAGCAACAATTCAGGGAAAAAGAAAAACATCACTTATGTCTCCATAATAAATAATGTTTTCCATAATGAACAACTCAGGGAAACATCCAACCTCCGTCAACTTTGAGTTACACTAAACTCACTACTCATGAAACACAAGAATACTGAACCAATCCTTCTGATCCATGGTGGCAAACAGGCCAACAACCCCTCAGAAGTAGCAAATATTTTCAACTCATTCTTTAGTGACCTGGATAAATACAAACCCTCCCCCTCCACTCCTCCTCCACCCCTGCCTCAATTCTGAGTCCCAGATTCTATTTTAGGATCCTAAAACCATTGGACACCATAAAGAAAATCATAAGTAACAACCCTAAACCCAGCAAAGGGGCAGACAGAATTGACTTTCAAATCCTTAAATTGGCCATTAATTCATTAGAGATTCCAATTACCAACATACTAAACCATTCACTCTACTCAGGCTTTTTCCCTAGCACCTGGAAAACTGACACCATCAAACCACTGTTCAAGTCAGGGTCTAGGAATGAAGTAGGGAATTACTGACCTATTTCTCTCATTGCCTCCCTTTCCAAATGATTGAAAATGTTGTTCATACCTAGCTCAACACCTTCTTCAACTATCATAACTTGCTCTCTGTTGCTCAGCATGGTTTCAGATCTGGACATAGTACTGAAACTGCTCTGGTCAGGTTCACCAGTGATATCCTCAAGGCAAGCTATAAGGGCTAGTACCCAGGCTTTGTCTTCATGGACCTGACCAAGGCGTTTAACCTGGTTAACCATGGCCTTCTCCTGGAAACCCTCAAGGGGTTGCACATATCTGAAAATGTCATCAAATGGGTTGGAGGCTACCTCTCCATCAGATTGCAGAAAATTAATACCAATGGTCATTTTCTGCTGAATGTCAGATCAAATATAAGGTATCCCAGGGCTCCATCTAAAGTCCACTCCTGTTCTTGCTCTTCATCAATAATCTCCCTCCCTTCCATCTGCCAAACCACCCAACTAGTTCTTCATGCTAATGATGTGGCCCTCTATTGTAGCAAAACTAACCTTGATACAATGTTCAGTAACTTGCAGACTGACTTCAGCAAGCTATACACTTGGTTCTCTGCCAAAAGCATGGTCCTCAACTCCAAGAAGACCAAGTTTATGATCTTCTCTGGCCCAAGAAAAGCCCCAGTCATGGGTCAATCCCTATCAGACAATCTTGGTAACATCATAGAATAAGTCTACAAATTCAATGCCTTGGACTATACTTAGAACCTCACCTGACCTACAGTATAGGAACATAGAAACGTAGAAATTGATGGCAGGTAAGGACCGCAAGGCCATCCAGTCTGCCCATTTTTTCAACCTTATGAATTTGCCATTGGCCTTTGCTCTGTCAATGGCCTATCTATTCATACTTATCTGTTTTGCTCCCTTATGCCTATCCCATGCCTGTTTGAAGCCCTGCACTGTATTCATAGCCACCACTTCCTGAGGTAGGCTGTTCCATGCATCCACCACCCTTTCTGTGAAAAAAAACTTCCTCACATTACCTCTTAATTGGCCTCCCTCTAATCTCATTCTGTGTCCTCTTGTCCTGCTATCGTTCTTATATTGAAACACTTTATTCTTTCACTTTGTTAATGCCCTTAAGATGTTTGAATGTTTTGATCATATCACTCAGACATCTTAAGGGCATATACATATTACCAACCTCATCAAGAAAATCCATATGAGGCTATGTCTCTTATACCAAGTCAGAGAGTTCCTTATCCCCATCTCTAGACTATGCCTCACTAGCTCCCTTCTCCTGCCCCTCCTTGATGATGGCTTTATTGTCTACATCCCCCAGCACATCCCCCCTTTTCTCCAAACTCAGGACTACATACAATAATATTGCCTATTTCATCACCAGCCTCCCCTGGATGACCCATCACTGTACCCTCTATGCCTCCCTCAACTGGCTCACCTTGAAAGCAGGTTCCAACTTAAAATGCTCTCTTTCCTACATAAAGTTCACTGTAACCTACTGTCAATCAATGTTAACTCCCTTCTCCCCTTATCAGTTCCCAAGTGCAGTACTAGAGGAGCCACCTGTCATCTGTTTGACACCCCTTTTTACCACACCAAGCAGGCACAGAACTCCATCATATACAAGGGCCCTAAGTTTTACAATAAACTGCCCCCTAAACTGCAGGCCTGTAGTTCAGTTGACTCATTCATCCCCTCCCTGAAGGACCACCTTCTACAATCCACCACCTGTGTCTGCCCCAGTAGGTAACCCCCTGAATGTCCACCAACCGTTGCGTTACCTTAGAGTGTATAAGCATCTGTATATTGGCTCTGTTGTTATGTGCTCTGTATTTATTTTTTCTGTTCTAGATGATCCTGTCTCATACACTGTTCCTATTGTAAATACCTTCAAATTCTGCAAATATTGTTTTTACCTTCTTCTCTGTATTATCAAATTTTTATGTCACTGGACGTTTGTGAACATGAGCATTTTTGGTCACGTACCTTCCAGTATAAAAATAAAATAAAATTGAAGTCTAGGGGCCAAACACAGCTTGTCCACACTTTACTATCTCTAAAAATACTGAATGGATTTACATGAGACTGATTCAGTCATGTAGAACAAATCCTGAAAGTTTCATGTAAATCTGTAAAACTGTCCTTCTGCAAGAAGCAAACAAACAATTGACTTTAACATAGAACTCACCAGATGCCCTAACTATAGGGGCGTTACTGTGCCCCTGTAATATATACAGTAATCTGTCTATCTGTCTATCTATCTGTCTTTCTGTCTGTCTGTCTATGTCTGTATGTATAAAGGAGACATACACATATATTGTGAGAATTACACTATATGTGTTCAGAGTATCCCCTCAGTGCACAAGATCTGTGCAGCCACTGACAAGTGATAAATTAGTTGAAAATGTTTAAAGATCAGAACTAACCTAGCAATGAAGGAGGGGCCTGAAGCCCTCCTCTTTGTTTGTTTTGTCTTTCAGAGATTAAGGGATATGTGGCTGACAGCCACAGGACTTCAGGTAATAGTGTAACTTAGACTGAGTGGTAAAAGCATATGAGGAGATTCTGTTCTGCTACTTGTCACTTACATTCTAACCACCATGGCATGCTTGATATGGTTGCATTGGTGCCAGAACAGTTTGAAAAGTGGTAGGGCCAAGGAAGCAAGGGGTAAGTTCTCCCCTATTAAATACATTAACATGATTGCAAAAACTGATAGGGCCACTTATGAAAGTGGTAGGGCCATGGCCCTAGTGGCTTCCCTGTTCCGGCACCTATGTATGGTTGCAGCAAGCTTTGAACAATTTGGAGCAAACTACCAAGGGCACCTACATCTGTATGCCAACACATCTTTGTTGATCAAGCCAGTGCACCAGTCCAATACTGACATTTATCAACTGACTGTTAAGCAACACAACCATATGACACAGAACTATGACCTCAGGCAGTGGCTAAAATGTTGAAATTTAAATCATATTGAGGGTTTTCAGACTGCAACTACTGGATCCCAATTGTATGCCATCCTCTGCACCAGAGACGTTTGCAAAGACTGAACTGTGTCCTGAAGTGGAATTGGGACCACTCAGTGGTTTAACTGCTACTTCCATCCAGGGGACTTTGTATAATAATGCACAGTTATGCATACTCCTGTGATTTTGAAATTTTCCTATTGGGATGTGTCTGAACATTGCAATTCTTGTGCTTCTGCTAATATTTCTTTATTATACAATGTTTTACTTTTGAATATGTTAGCCTCATATCATGCTAGAACCCAAGATCCCATAATTGTGCAAGAAAGAAGACAGAGACAGAGTCTTCCATATCAGAGAGATTCAAGACCAGAAAAGACTTACTGGTGCCATCTCAGGTGTGTTTATTTATTTAATGTTATTTCATTTATTTATTGATACTTGGAATTAGTACCTATAAGCTAGAAACTCATTTACATAGGTTCTCCATTAGAGACAAATACAGACAAATTTACAGTGATCAAACAACAGAAATTAGCAAATACAAACCATAAAGTACATTTAGGTAGGCCTTTACATCTTCAATAGGTTGTTCTTTTTTTTATTATTATTTAAAAACACAGTCCATATAGTACAATTGGGTAACATAAGTTACACATTAAATAAATGAAGATAACTAGGAATACAATGAACATGGTGACCATGAAGAGTGCATAAAGGGGAGTAGGGGCTGGGGTTATGCGAGAAAAATGTATGGGAAGAAAGCAGAAGGAGGGAGGGTGCAATGCAGTAGAGGGATAGCAATTGGACTGGGGAAGGCTGAAAGCAGGGGTTGGGAGGGGGAGAGAAGCAGCACAAAAGCCATGTCAAGGGTGAAATTGGGAGGGGGTGATAAGGAGGGACATGAAGCAGAGAGTTGGATGGGAAGAGTGAGGTGGGGGAAATTAGTAGTGCAGGGGCCTTTTTTGGGATGAAGGTAGAATAGGGTTTGGGCAGTTGAAGGAGGGTGGGGGAATCAGTTCCAAGCCTTGTCAGGGGTGGAGTTGGGGGAGGAGGGGAGGTAGGTTAGGGATGTGGGTGTTGGGGGGTTAAGTGCTAAAGTAACTTAGAAGATATAGCAGGGGAACTCATTGGAAGCATATAGTCATGGGGAGAAGAAAGATTAGCACCCCGCAATCACACTTTCAGTTATCTGCTAGGTGGGTTTTTAGATAGGTTTTAAATTGCTCAAATTTGGAAATGGACACGAGGTCAGTGCAGAGGGAGTTCATCCATTTAGGTGCTCTATAGGTGAAGAAATGTTGACTCTGGGAGGTTTGTCAAAAGGGAACTTTTAGTGTCTGCCAATTACCATTTCTAGTATTCCTGATGTTATTGCTGTTTAGGAGAAGACCAAGTACCCCAGGGGTAGCAAGGCCTAGTGTGGTCTTCTTGGCTAATAGGCAGACATGGTACTGAATCCTGTTATCCAGGTTGAGCCAACCTGTCCATGAGCAGAGTTCACAGATGTGCATTAGTTGATTGCACCTAGGATCAGCCTGCAGGATTTATTTAAGGCTACCTTGACTCTGTGAAGGGCTAAATCAGATGCTGGCCCATAGACAGCTAGTCCATAGTCTATAATTGACAGGACTGAGCTGCTGACAGCAGGTTTGAGGGCTTCATTGGTGAGGCAATGCCTATGTTTGTGCAGCAGTCCAATTCTGGTGTTAGCCTTCACAACCTGATCAATGTGATGCAAGTAGGAGAGGAGCAATCAATGGTGATACCTAAATATTTGAAAGTGTGAACCATTTCCAGCATTTCATTTTGGTTGTTGTGGATTTGCAGTTGATGTGATTTGTGTCTATTTTGTGGTGTGGCAAAGAGCATGGTCTTTGTCCTCTTGAAATTATGAAGAAGCTTGTGGTTTAAGAACTAGGACTCAATGGCTATGAAACAGGTCTGCATTTGTTCTTCTAGGGTAGGTGGGTTGGAGTGACTCGAAAATAGCACTGCGTCATTGGCATACAAGAGAACTTGGTCAGTACAGGTCTGTGGGAGATTATTTAGAAAGAATCTGGAAAGTAGGGGCCCAAGACTGAGCCTTGGGGTACCACAGTTGTGACATTGCATGGTTCTGAGAGGGAGTATACAATTTTAACCTGTTGACACTGACCAGGCAGACAGCTACAGAACTACTGTACTGATTCTGGGGAGAGATCTGTAAAGGACAGCTGGTGCAGAAGCAGTTCATGGTTCACTGTATCAAATGCCTTAGACAAGTCAATAGAGATTGCTTCAACCATATGCCCAAGGTCTAGAATGTCATGAATAACTAGTAAATTCTACTCGGGCCATGACGGTACTATGTTTTTCCCTGAAACCGTGTTGTTCCTTGCATTGGAGCTGGTACGTATCCAGCTAGTCCACTAGTTGATCACTATCAACTCTTTCAAGTGCTTTGGGGGGGGAGTATGGATATAGGTCTATAGTTTGAGTTGCCAGATCTTTTTGGAGTGCCCATCCTTTACGAATTTTAAAAAGTATGTACCTGCCTTTGAAGTTCCTGTAGCTAAGCTGTCTTTAAATTTAAAATCCCTTCTTGATCACAGGGACCATCCCGTGATTATGGTAAGTAATATGAGTTATTACATAAGGAGGATTTGGATTTGGTATACTTTAACACTTGGTTGGAACTCACTTTTAAGATTTTTGTTGTCTTCCAAGCTGTTTTGATTTTTGTCATGCTCTTTATGCTTTGCTGCTTTAGAAGGATTCTGTTACAGCATAGACAGCAGCTCCGTTTTCTCACTGCTATGCAGCAGACAAAACAGTTCTTGTAATACCCTTCTGTTAATTATGTATATGATGCCTATGGACTGATGAGCAGAACCATCTCATGTGTATTGTTAGGCCTTATGATGTGTGACATCTTGTTACACTGGCATCGGTAGGAAGGTGGGGCTGTAGGAATATGTATGGATTCCTAAAATTCTGGATCAATAAGAAAGGGTCAATGTTAATATTGCTGTGCTGGCTGTGTATGTTTATACCTGCAGCTGAAAAATGTTTCATGAGAACTGTTTTGTATATAGAAGCATGTGTGTGATGTAAACTAGCATGGCTGCTATGAAACTGCCATTTTGTTTACGTCTTCCATTTTATGTAGCTTGCTTATAAGGTCATGAATTGGGCAAACTTATTTTTTCTTTGTGGTTAGAAATGTATAGGATGTCAGCTACACAGATGTGTCTAGTTTCTATTATATGCTGAAGTCACTAAGCTCTGTGGTCACCTTGCAAGTGATGCACACCCTTATGTTCCTCTTTTGGGTTTTGTCAGCACATTATTTCAATCAGTACATTATTTTGTATATTTTGCACAATGCTTAGACATAAAGAAACTGTATCTTTGTGTTAACTGTGAGCTGGAATCAATCAATCAATCAAAACTTTATTTGTTTCAGCGCATTTCTCAATTATGACTCAATGCACTTTACAGATTCTAAAATTTTAAAAATAAAATACACACCAGAGATAAAAAAGGGTACATATAAATACAGTTTATAAGTCACAGTAAAACATATTAATTACTAAAAGCTTGGTTAAAAAGAAAGGCCTTGAGTTTCTCTTAAAAGATGTCAACTGCTTGACTTTCATGAATCTGAAGGGGGAAGGAGTTCCACAGGACTGGGGCAGCAGAAGAAAAGTCTCATGCCCCTGATGTAGTCAGGTGAATCCTGGGAACTCCCCCCCAAAAAAATCTTCTGTGGAATGTAGGGAATGGGTGGGCTGCTAGGGGTACAGGAGATCTTTCATGTAACAAGGCCCCTGCCCGTGTAGAGCCTTGTAGGTCAGCAAACTGACCTTGAAGGAGATCCACCACCTAACCGGCAGCCAGTGCAGAGTGTGCAGCACAGGTGTAATATGACACAATCTAGGCAGTTTGGTCAACAACCTGGCTGCCGCATTCTGCACTAGCTGCAGGTGGTGCAGACCAACTCCCCATTAGCCGCAGACACCGGGCATTGCAGTAATCCAGACATGACATCACAAAGGCATGGACTAGTGCTGGCAGGTCAGCAGGGGATATCAGGTGTTAAAACCCTGGTGATGTTCCTCAGATGGTAAAATAAGGTCTTGACTATGGCTGACACCTGGGGTTTCAGCATCAGGCTGCAGTCCAAGACAATGCCAAGGGTTCTCACCTGATCAGAGGTGAGCAGCTGGGAGTCCCCAAATCTAAGCCCTGAGTCTCAACCAGACTGCAGTCTCATCCCCTGGAGACCAGGTTCCAGCACCAGTACCTCAGTCTTATCTGGATTCAGCCTTAACAAGTTTGTCCTCATCTAGTCTTGGATCTTGTCCAGGCAGGTTTCCAATACCGAGACCGACTCCTGCTTCTTGAGTGCAAAGGACAGTAGAGCTGAGTATTATCTGCATAGCAGTGAAAACTCAGCCATACCACCTTATGATGTCCCCAAGCAGTAGCATATATACCGTGAAAAACATGAGGGACAGAATGTAGCCCTGTGGGACCCCACATGGCAGGGGCATGGAAGCTGAGGAATAAACCCCAGACACCATGTGCTGTGATCTGCCAGTGAGATAAGATCGACATTAGCTGTGGACTATACCTGTCAGTCCACAGCATACCCACATATGCTCCATCAGCACTCAATGGTCCACAGCTGCTGAGTGAACAAGGAGAACAAGGATGGAACATTTGTCATGATCCCTTACCACTAGGAGATCATTCAGCACCTGAACCAGGGTAGTTTTGGTACTATGCCTTTTTCTAAATCCTTGCTGGAGAGGCTTATAGATGTTGTGGGCTGTTAAATAGGTCTCCAGTTGAATGGCCACCACCTTCTCGATAACCTTCCCCACAAAGGGCAAGTTAGAGACAGGTCTGTAGTTTGCCAGACAGTCTGCATCTAGTAAAGGTTTTTTAAGGAGGGCCCTTACAACCACCTCCTTCAGGGGTTCTAGAAAAAACACTGGCACCTGAGAGCATCAGACTAACTTGGCAAGGACTGGGCCAATGGCATCAATGCACCCCACAAGGAGGCATGTTGGTCCTGGATCCAAACTACAGTAGGTTGGCCATAACTCCCGTATGACCCTCACTACATCTACTGCAGCAACCTGGTCAAAGTTGGACCAGACAGACTGAGTGCCTATGACATCACACCTTTCACCACAATGCCCGTTCAAGGCATTGACTGGATCTCTGATCTAAAGAAGTCAATTTTATTGGCAGAAAACAGGGAAAATTTGTCACATCTTGCCTATGAAAATGGTCCCCTGGACTGAGGACAGGTAGGATTATACAGCCTGTCCACTGCACAGAAGAGTTGAGCTGGTCTGTATATTGCTGCAGTGATCTCCTTGGACAGTAACACTGCCTTCTTACAGGAGATTACTGATTGATAGTCTCAAAAATAGGCCATCAGTATAAGTTTATCCTCCCCCAAACCGAACTTCCAACAATGCTGCTCTAACCTTTGATTGCTCCTCTTCATCTCTCTGAGAATCTGGTCAAACCAAGGGGACCACTGGTGTAAGGTGAGGGGTTGAACATGGACAGGTGTGATAGAGTTGAGGGTCTTGGCAATCACTCTATTATAGGTCAAAACCAATTTCCCCAGCTCCTCGCAGGCACTCATCAGATCTGATAGATCCAGCATTGCCAACAGACCCTGTGGGGTCAAATCCCTTAAAGGGTGGTACTAGACCATCTCCGTAGGGGAAGGTCTATTTGGGGGGGGCCCTCAAATAAGAACCTCACAGTATGGTGGTCCAACCATAAAACCAGTTCCACCACAAGGTCAGAGACCTCCACTCCCATCAGGAAGATGAGATCCAATGAATGGCCATGTATATGGGTGACAGAAGAAACAACCTGTCAGGCCCAATGAGCACATTAGTTGGATAAAGTCTTGTCCTAACTGTGAGAGTTTATCATCGATCCAGGCGTTAAAGTCACCCAGAATAATCCATTTGGGTGACTTTAATACCATTTCAATGATGAAGTCTGCAACTTCCTGTAGAAACTCCATCACATCTAATTAATATAAATGCCTTATAAGAAGTGTTTTTTTGTATAACTGACTTCTGATATAAAGGACTGGAGCATGCTGAAGGGTTAAGCACTGTGCCAAATGCTGGGGAGAGGTCAGAAAGCCCCAGAGCTTAGGCAACAGTCTTACTCGGGGGAGTAACCCTAGTAAGACATACTTTACTAGCATTTTTATAGGGTACAAGTGTATTACATCACGTAATTGATTGGCATATGACCTTTTTATGCATTTTCAATCATTTAAGCATGCTCTTTAACAGTGGGTTATTTAAATATAATAAAGTGTTCAAAATATGCTAAAACGAAATTTACACTCCCCGGGGAAGTCTTTTGCTCAAGTGCTGGGGCTGCACATACACTAGCTGAGGTTAGAGGTACTCTGTAACCGTTCTTTGTTATTTTGACAAATAAGCAATGACTATGCTTTGGAAAATTGGTTTTAGTACAATTTCTGGCAATTACTGGCAGGAGTAATATTGTGAATCTTGGACTGTTAACTATAGTTGGGTTAGCCACCCTTCTCGGCACACCCCACTCTGTTCGTGAGTGCAGGTCACAAAATGTTTTAGAGTTGGTGTAGCTGTGGCTTCTTTGCTACTCTGTAATGTGACAGACGTGAAGGTCTGCATGAGTGTTTTTTTGCCTATGCCAAAAATCTACACCCAGACTGTACGTGAAAAATTGAAGCCTGAAATTCACAGGTAGCCTCTTGTCCTGAGCAGAGGTGAGGAGAAGCAGCAGAGCGGAGCTCGCAGACAGCTGTATTTCATTGATGGGCAGGGAAGTGTTTCATATTACTGTTTCCTTTACAGGAGTGGGGCATACACTGACTGAAGGCTGGGGAAGTAGAATGATCTTGTAAAATCATCATTTTGCATTGTTGGTTCATTTTTGCTTTACAGTGTGTGATTTCCTTTACAGAGGTGGAACTTACACTGACTAAAGGCTGGGGAGGTAGAATGATTGCATAAATAAATTGTTTTGCATTGTTGGTGCTATTTTTTTTCTTTGCAAGGTGCTGTTGTTTCTTAGGGTGCAGAATGAGTAGTTAAACAGATTGCTTTTGTATTTATATTTGTGCTCTGAGCAAATACTTTTTGGGTGCTGACTGCTAATTTAAACACACTACTTAAGGTCTGCACTGAGGTGAGGAGATGATTGTTATTCTGAGGGCCTGGACCAGAGTAGCACCTGCCCTCCCTTCGCTCATCTCACCCACCCAGGGCTAATATACCTTTATAGGGGCCTGCTCCCATACTACTTCCTGTTACTTCACAGGAAGGGGCTGCTCACAGACATACAAGACAGCTTCCACCAAACAGCAAGCAGGAGCCTTTTGCAGCAGAAATGTACACATCAGCTACAGTAACACAATGAGGGTCAAACAAGAAACACAAGTAGACAAAGAGGAAAGAAGGAGGGGAAAATAGATAGAAAGATTGATAGATAGATAGATAGATAGATAGATAGATAGACAGACAGACAGACAGACAGACAGATTTTTAGATAGTGCACTAACCACAGGAAGCAGGGTAAAAGGAGAAGAAATAAACCAGGATAGGAAGATGCAGGGAGTGATGCAGTGCACTGGGTGCAGAGCAGCAGTCTTCTGGAAAACATTCTAGGTACTGTAGTGCTGCCCCATTTGCAGGCACCTCTCTGGACTGAGGATGGCGATTGCCAGTCTCTGGGCTGAGATGGCAGGAGTACTGGGAACCTTTGCCCCTCCCGAGGGAACCATGTCCCCAGCCACTCCACAACGGTGGTCCGGGCAGCATGCAGGATGGATTACAGTGGGCTCAGGGAGGTTCAGGGAGGGTGGTCAGAGGCATGTCCCTCAACCGGTCCAACTCAAGAACTTCTATGATGTTCTAAAGGAGTGGGACAGTCCCAAAAGGGAACCCGAGGCTGTGACCAGAGAGAATGTGAGGGTCCCCCAAGAGGGAAACCCAGTGGTGGGAGGAAGAGGACCTCAAAAGAAGAAGTTACTCCTGCTGAGGGACTCAATTGTCCAGAAATGGTTCTGGACACAGATAGCAGGGAAGAGAGAGAGGTTAAGTGCCTTCCAGGAGGCACTGCTTGAAGTGAGGGGTATCAGATTCCGAAGATTGCTAAAGTGGTGGCAAAGAGGAAGGGGCTGGAGGTCATTGTCCAACTGGGAATGAATTACCATTCCAAGGGCAAGGCAAGAATAAAACAGGTGCAGGAGGACTTCAGAGAGTTGGGAGAGTGCCTGGAACTGGTAGCAAGCTCTGTGATGTTTCTGGAGGTGTTGCCCATCCATGGTATGGAGAAGGATAGGAACTGCTATATCAGCAGCTTCAACAAGTGTTTAAAGGGCTGGTGCAGCAAGAAGGGGTATGGCTTCATTGAAGACTGGGGACCCACCTGGAACTATGTAGACCTGTTTAAGGGAGACAGACTGCATCCTTTCAAGAGGGGGACAGCAGTCCTCAGTGAATGGTTTAAATGCATCCTGGATGAGCATTTAAACTAGCCAAGAGGTTCAACGGGAGCAGGGAGACTGAAGTAACCCACCCCCACAAGCTAGAGTAGCTGAAAAGGAGGAACATAAATGTAAGTTGCAGACAGGGACATCATTACAGGGTGCAATGGTAAAGGCAGGGGTAGGAAGGAAGCATAAAAAGGATAATGGGGTTGTGGGAAGAGGCAGAAGGGCAAACACAAGCTGGGAGGGAGGATAGGCAGCAAAACATGGAAGACCAGCCTGCGAAATTAAATACCAGACTTGGAGGCCTTGTTAGTAGAGGCAGACCTGGACATAGCAACCATATGAGAGACCTGGCACACTGCAAATTATGACTGGGAAGCAAATGTGATGGGTTATGCTTAGTTTAGGAGAGATAGGGAAGTAAAAAAAGGGTGGGGGGGAGTGGCCCTGTAGGTAAGAGATGGCATAAAAGCAAAAGAGGTGCAGGGTAGGCAGTGGGAGGCAGAAGCACTGTAGGTCACCCTTAAGGCTGGCAATGGCACAGTAGCCTGTACAGGGGTGATATACAGATGTCCAGCACAGGGGGATGAGGGGGATAGGGATCTAGTAGATGAAATTCATGAGATAGCAACTTAGGGTGAGGTATTACTGCTGGATGATTTCAATATCCCAGATATAGATTTGACCATCACAGCAGCTGCTTTATTCAGGAGATGTGACATCCTGAATTCCCTACAGGGGGGCAGGCCTCAGACACCTAGTGGTTGATCCCACCAGAGACAGGGCAATTCTGGACCTTGTACTGACCAATGGGGACAAAGTCACAGACAACCAGGTGGAAGGTCAGCTGGGATCCAGCAACCACCACATTGTGTGGCTTAGCATAGGGACAGAGATGCAAGCTAGTCACAAGAAGGCCAAGGTTTTAGATTTTAAGAGGATGGATTTTGTTAAAATGGGGCAGTGTATGAAAGAGACCCTGATGAGGGGGTGTTTGAAAGGGGAGTCAAGGAGCAGTGAGAACACCTGAAGAGAGCCTCAGAGGAGGTGATGAACCAGTGCATCAAGATGGTAAACATAGGTAAGATAAGAAGGAAATCACTATGGTTCTCAATAGAGGTGGCAGACAAGGTAAGGGCAAAAAGTGCTGGTTTCAGGAAATATATGGAGACTCAAAGGGAACGAGACAAGGAGGTGTACCTAAAGAATCTGAGAGAAACAGGGAAGGCTGTAAGGAGAGCAAAGGTGCAGACTGAAGAAAGAGAAGCACAGATGGTGAAAAAAGGGAACAAGACATTCTATAGGTACATCAGCAAAAGAAGGAAAACCAGGGAAGAGATTGTAAGGCTCAGAGGAGATACAGGGGAATGTAAGGAGGGAGACCTGGAGAAGGTGGAAATACTGAAAAAATACTTATGTTTAGTTATCACTAAAGAGGGGGAGGGGAAGGGAATATAGCTTGCTAATAGATTAGGGTTATCCTTTTAAGAAGCCCAAAGTGGGACATTTGTAACTGAAACATCACAGGACAATATGTAATCTCAACCAATGCAACAGACTTGTTTTCTCTAAATAATCAGAATTAAGACTAGGGACCTGATTCCAGAATGGGTTACACATGGCAGAAGGTGACTTGTGCCAAACCCAATGGCACAAGTCACACCTTGTGACATGCATTATGCTGCCTGCTAGTCCAAAAGTTGGCCTGCAACATGGTGCAGGTTGCCTGTGACAAAGGCGGGCTATACTGCTGTCTACCAGAAACCCCTCTGACATGCGCAATGAGGGGTTTCCCGGCAGCACATGTTCAATTCCAGAAGGGCAGGGTGGCTGGCCGACAGAACAGCAAATCACTATTCTGAGATGGCCAAGTAGACAGTGGTTCTTACAGTTAGACCAGCTAATAGCTGGTCTAACCATATGATCTGCCATGGTGGGTGCCCCACCAGCTACCCCCCACAATCTCACTGAGGCCCCCACCCATCCCCCACTGGCAGGGCAGCCCTCTGTGGGCTGTTGGCACCCCCATGCCCCCATCCCTGAGCAGTGCCCTGCAGGGCAATTTGCAGCCCGGTGCACCACCATACTGCCATTGGCATGCATGCCATGCACACCATAGGGGTTAAGTGGCCCCCCCACCAGCCCTGCATGACATTTCCATGGTGTCAGGCTGCAGCAGACAAGTCACAGGTCATAGTCACTGGGGACCCTGCCTGTTCTGGAATCTGGTAGATGGTCCCCGGTGTAGTGGCAAATGTTGCAACTTGCATACACCAGCGAGTTGCCCCATATGTCTTAGAATCAGGCCCCAAGTGTTTTCATTTTTTAGCTGTTTCTAGTGCTTCTAAATATTTTAAGGTATTTTAGTTAAGGTATTATATTGTTTTGCAGCATTTAGAGGAAAGTCAGACAATTTCATTTTAACTATAATGTCAGGACATGTAGTATTTTTCATGCTTTTTTGCAGGACACAGCTGCCCAAATCAGGACTGTCCTGTGAAAATAGGGACAGGTGGTAACCCTACAACAGATTTGATAGGGGGTAGACACAAGTCCATACACAGTGGAGAGGGTCCTGGAGAAGCTCACAAAACTGAAGGACAAAGCAATGGGGCCAGAAAGCATACACTCAAGGATATTAAGGAAGCTGCAAAGAGAGCTAGCAGCGCCTCTGGCAGCCATCTTCATCAAGTCACTCAACACAGAAGTGGTTCTGGAGGATTGAAAGAGAGCATGTGTAGTCCCTCTAAACAAAAGCAGAAGTAGGGAGGAGGCAGGGAACTATAGGCTGGTTAGCCTCACCTCTGTAGTGGGTAAGATCACGGAGGCATTGCTTAAAGAAAGAAGTCACTTAAAAGTGAATGGTGCCCAGGATCCAAGGCAACATAGATTTACAGCAGGAAGGTTGTGTCAGATGAATCTGATGGATTTATTTGGCTGGGTGGTGAAGGAGGTAAATTGAGGAGGGGTGGACATTGCCTACCTCGATTTCAGTAAGGCCTTCAACACCATCCCACATAAGAGGCTGATTAACAAGATGGGTAGCTTGGGCATGGGGTACAAGATAGTAGTTCCAATCAAGTATCCTGTGCTCAGAACAGAGAGTGGTGTGCTGCTGAAGGTGGCCAACACAAAACAAATTCAAGTTCTAAAGGTCAGTGCTACTTAAACTCAGCAGAGAAACACACTGTTTATTCCTGTTTGATTCAGGCTAGTATAAGTTGAGCAATTCACCCAGTGTAGAAAGCCCCTAGCATCTCAGCAAATAGTCTTCCAAGGGGGCACAAGATAGTAAACTGGGTTAGGAACTGGCTAACAGACAGGAGGCAGAGGGTGGCGGTAAATGGGGTTCAATCCAATGAGAGGGGGGTGACCAATGGGGTACTGCAAGGACCAGTCCTGTTTAGTGTCTTCATTAGTAACATTGCAAAAGGGCTGGAGCTAAAGGTCTGCCTGTTTGCAGATGACACCAAAATCTGTAACAGGGTGGACACTCCAGATAGGGTGGATAAAATGAGGAGAGACCTGGGGAAGCCTGAAAATGGTCTGAGCTGTGGCAACTGAGGTTCAATTCAAAGAAGTGCAAAATAATGCACCTGGGATAAAGGAACCCAGGGAGAGCTTGCTACAGGAAAGGGGGGGGGGTTGCTGACAATCAGCAGGGAAGAAATAGACCTGGAGGCTATAATTTCCAATGACCTAAAGATGTTCAAGCATGCTGGGGTGCATAGGCAGAGGTATCACAAGCAGAAGGAGGGAGGTAGCGATGCTGTTGTATAAAACATTAGTGAGGCCTCACCTGGAGTACTGTGTGCAGTTTGGGGAGCCACACCTTTGCAAGGACATTGAAAGGGTGGAGGTGGCCCAGAGAAGGGTAACTAAGATGGTACATGGCTTGCACCTGAAAACATATGAGGAAAGATTAAAGAACCTCAATATGCACTTGCTGGAGGAAAGGAGGGATCAGGGGGACATGATAACAACATTTAAGTACCTTAAGGGAATAAACAAGGTGCAGGTGAAGACATCTTCCAATATAGGAGGAGTAGAGGAACAAGCGGGCATACAAAAGTAGTATATGTGTATACTAACTGTCAAAAGTTGATTGGTGGCTGGAAATGATGCAATGCCCCACCCCTTCAGTGTGTTCCAAAAATAACACAATGTCCTGCCCCCTCCATGTGTGTGCCAGATATGATGCAGCACCCCCACCCCACCCCGTTTCCACTCCCATGTGTGATGGATATGATGCAGACCCCCCTCCATATTGTGATGCTGCTATAGGTAGAGAGAAGATTGTCTTGTCTGGGCTTGCCCAGGACATATGAGAAAGGGTATGCTGATAAAAAAATGTACCACGGTGCCTCCATAGTCTATCTTTTTTATGTTTTGCTCCTGTGTGTGTGGATTGCCTGAGGAAAACAGCAAAATGGATGTACTTAGCCAATGTGGTTCTGCACAATCTGCTAGTGCCACACCAGAGGATTCTGCTATGACTAAATTGATCAAATCATTCATGAGATACGGTTTGCATGATAATCATGAGTGTGTTAATATGGGTGAACAGTGGGAAGAACCAGATCAGATGCTTTTAGAATTACCAGATGTTGAGAAATGCCCTGAGGTAAAGGCTGATGTGGCCATGACAACAATTCAAGTGCCACCTCAAAAGACTGTCAAGTTGGACCTGATCAAGCGTATTATAATACAGCTACTGTAAGACTTGATGGCTCAGGACTTGAAGGTGAACACCTGAGGGATGTACCATAGACCACCCCTAGCAGATAAGATATAGCTGTTTATATGAATCAGAGGAGGGGTACTGGGAGCATGCTTTTCTTGAAATCTGTGAGAGGTTGCCCCCACGATGGATCAAGCTACTAGTTGAATCAACAACATGGAAACCCAGATGCACAGCATCCTCTTTTGATAAAGTACAGGCAATAAATGACAGTTTGTCAGAATTTAAAGAGATGCCATATATTGCTAAGGGACTTGACACACAGTATGAACAATTGAATGTAACACTACGGAGTGCTGTTGAAGAAGTGGTTTCATCAAGAAGTTGTAAAAAACACTGTATTTTAAAAGCCTACTGCAAAAAGAAAGCCCTGTGCCATTTTATATGTACTTGTATGATAGTGAGAGTTCTGACGAAGAACACAAAGCTGTTAAGATGGGTAACCGGCTGTGGGGAAAACAGCAAAGAATGTTTGAAAAGCAGAAAATAGAAAATCTTTTTATAGACTTTGCTAACCATGCAAATTTCAAACCATGCTGCTCAAACTCCAAGTAACCCTGCAAACTGTGAAAAACTTTAGTTTATACAGATTTTAATGAGTGACATTAAAAAAGATGTACACTGGAGTGAAATAATGAATATGAGCAGGTGCCTAAACGATGTGTTAGAAACTGTTCAAAATGTGCAACCACTAATATTTGAAAAATTTGGATGTGGTTTCTCATGGCCAAGTATTAGTAGCTGTGACCTGCAGTGTTGATATTTGTTGTTGTAGTTTAAAATGTCAAAGACAGGACGATGTTAGCAATGTGATTGAATTTACGTCCAAGTTTTTAGTTACACAGCAAAACAAGGCCTGTCTTGTCTTGTTGTAATATTTATAGTGCAGTATACTGTAGCATCAATTTATCACAATGCCTAACACATGCTCAGTGTTTTTATATAATTAGATGTGTACATTGTGCGGTCTTTCATAATAAAATTTTCACATCTGGAAAAAACACCTATGTCCTGGTCATACTACTAAACAGTGGTCATGGTTAAGAAATCATTGCAAAAATGTATTATGACCCTCATACACCTGGTAGCTTAGGAGGTTTCAGAGACTACATGGTGCTGCTGAAAAACAGGGGAAAAGAATTACTTGCACTCAGGTATCACAGTGACAGTCTTTACAAGATACCTACACTATGCACAAACCTGTGAGGAAACAATTTCTTAGAAACAGAGTGGTTGTTAACAAAATTGATGCAAAATGGCAGGCTGATTTGGTCTATATGGCTAGTCTTTCCAAAGACAATTGTAAGGCATATGCTCCATTTTTGTAACATGGATATACATATGCTATCTACGTGTTCAGGGAAGGATGAGGTTACCTGGCACAAGAGACCTAGGTTTGACTACTCTGCACAGGGGCACCCAAGTAAATCCAACTACAGGAAGCAATAACTGTAATGTCCAGAACCAGAATTGGGATTTTTCAGTGTGGCTTTATTTATTAACTCACTGAACATAAACAAAGCTCTGTATGGTCCCCCAAAGGGCTACGTAACTGTAATGCAGATTAGAGGTTAAACACAGCAGTCCATTTCAGGAACGAACACAATACAAACAGTTGTCTGGCTTTGGACCCACCAGGCACTCAGCCCGGACTTTGCACGCGCATTGGATACATAGCCCGACTGGCCCGGCTCCCCTGCCAGCCACTCGACTGATGGTCCACTTGGCGAATGAACCCAAACTCTACTTGGAAAGACATCCCATCAAATAAGGAGGCTCCCAAACTGTGGCTCCCCACACCACTTCAAGTCTGCGACTCCTAGAGAGATTTTGTTTTCGTACTTCCAATTCGAAACTCCCATCCAACAAGGAGACTCCCATCCAACAAGGAGTAATTTTCCCATCCTGTGGCTCCCCACACCACTTAGAGTCTGCGACTCCTAGAGAGATTTTCAAGTTGCGACCCATGTCTGGGTACCCACCCCATCACTGGCCAAGCGCATGAGGCAAGTAGCAAAACACAGAAGAAATCCGAGAGGTGGACCTGGTTACTAAAGATGGGGGAGTTTCCCACCTCCAGCTCCCACAGCCCATACCCGGCCATTTCTCTGGACACACAGAACTTTAGACTTTAAAATGTAGATTGACGGTGGATGACCTGAAGCACCCCCTCTACAGTGAACATTAACACTTTAAACAGATGACTGCTCTATTTGTTTGTCCTAGTTGACATAGTTCTCCCAAATAGCAGTCCCCAATACTTGAAATCCAACTGAAGAAAATAAGTTGTTTGCCCCTTCCAACGAGGCCAAATACTCACCCATTCGTTGCAGGTGCCCCACAGGCGAAGAACTGTAACCTTTGCTGTTATACATGAACAGACTGAACTTAAATTAAAACAGGCAGCTTTCTTCCCAAGGTGGGAGAAGGGGATTGCCCCTGGAACCCACAAAGAACTTTTCTTCACCCCCCCAGAGGGAGGGGGGTAAACAGACAACTACTGGTGTCCTTCTTGTTTGCTTAAGGACAAACTGAAGACTGATTTTGAATTCCCAAGATTCTAAACTTACTCTGGGCTGAAGATTCCAAATGTGGCTCATGCAGCTGTGACAGTTCTATTATGATGTCATCCCTCTAGTCTCAGCTGTGACTGAGGACAGAGTGAGACAGTGTGAAACCCATTTAACTGGAGTTTCATAAGCTGCCTTCCTACCTACCACTAGGTCTTACTGGGATTCTAGTAACCCGGGTAACAAAGGGGTTACACTCCCTTGACCAGGAAAATGACTGTCCCCAGTCATTATGCACCTGGCCTTAGGCCATCCCACCCTATGTGCTACCTGTGGAGGGGGGTGATCAGGCCCCCTCCTACCGTGTACGAGCACAGGTAGGCAACACTAAGGGCCTAGAGGCCTATAGCTGACATTTCAGCCTCTACTCTATCCACTTACTATGGACACCTAGTGGCTCTGGTAGAATCATCCAGAGCATAGCCCTGATAGATTAGCACTGCAGTCCCTATGGCCACTGAGAACCACAGCCTGTCTATCCCCCCTAACCCTCTAGGGAAAACCTATCTGCCTCTTACATAACATCCCAAACAAAACAAAACCCGGGGACCTCCCCGACCTTGGGCAGCCTGCAACTATAACATTAGCAACACAAACAGTACTTTAATTTCTACACAAGCAATGAACGAGGAACTCCGATGAGCCCCTCCTCCTCTTCTTGTCTTCTCTTTTGTCCCCCAGAAACACCTGTAAGAAAAGAGAAAAACAAAAACAAAAAAACACACCCTAATCTGCATTTACGATCTACCTAAACAACAACAGTGACAACAACAACCCTTACCATACAGGAAAAACAGAACACTAAACAATCCCAAAAAGAAAAATTTTTTTTTTTTTTTTTTTAGAAAAGTAGAAAAGACAGTATATACATTAAGTACAGAAATGACATTGATAACAATACACTTCTTTGGGGGGATGGAATGCCCTAAATGTCCCACTAGTGACTACAAGGCCGAAGGCCAGTCCATTAAAGAGTCTCTCCTGGGCGGGCCCGTGAACATAGTCTCTTAAGGCCATAGTCCCGAGGAGGTCTTCTTGGACAGATTCACACACTGTTTGAAGTCTGTAGTGTAAGATATGTGTGCAATGTCATAAAGATAGAATAAAGAATTTTGATGACTCACCAGCCTCTTGAATATTGTACATCACCAACCTGGTCCTGCGAAGACTCTCCCTGGCAGCATTTCTTCTGATACAGCTGGGCGGACATCTTCCGGGGAACCCACAGGAGTGCACATCTGGAAACAGCTGGGCTGATGTCATAACTGGAGAAGGAACTAGAACAAGACAAAAAGAGAAACAGCTGGTCCGGCGTCATCTGATTATCAGGCGATGAACAGGAAAACAGCTGGGCTGGTGTCCTCTCTGGATCTGAAGTCATCTGGTGGTACCAGTAGATGGTTGCTGAATAGGGCAGTACACTGTGGATTGAAGAATATGGGGCATCTGAGTTCTTGTTTATTCACATTGGCAGTTCAATAAGGTTACTTCACAGTGTAGATGTGGCAGTATTGACTACCACTGCTCGGCTCTCCATTTTGTAGGCACGGGCTTAATTACTGGGAGGTCCTTGCATTGAGGCCAATAGTGGAGGTCAGGCGCTTGAATTATTACTCCATCTGAATTACATAATTCACACAGTGGGATACTTCATGTCCCTCTCCGTCCACTATTCTCACTTCTGTCCATAAACAGTGTCCTGCTCTTCCACTGTGTATACTTTCAGTAGAACAGTCTATTCTTTACATGCTGGTTAGCCCCAGGATGCACATGTTTCATTGCTTCATCCCAGATCCAGGATTTCCTGCAGTTCTCAATCTCCTCCCAGACTTTCCGAGGAAAGGTAGGAAAGGTCATACCAAAGATTTCAATGGCCTTTCTATGAACCAGTCTCTCCTCTTTACTTGCTTTGGTCAATCTGAGACCTCTGGCCTGGCTTGGGGGTGGCCAGTCCTGGTTCTGCCAGCTTCGCATCCTCAATGAGTGTCAGTGTCAGTGGCTCAGCAGGTAGCACACTCGCCTCTGAGGCCGGGAGATCAGAGGGCTGTGGGTTCAGTTCTCACATCTGGCACTTGGGTTAATATCCCAGTACTGACACTGTAGTGCAGCATGAGAGGGGTGCTGCACTTCTGAGGTGCCGTCTTTCGGATGAGGCGTTAAACGAGGTCCCATCTGCCTGGATTGGTGGTAGTTCAGGTGGATGTTAAAGATCCCATGGCACTTATCGAAAAGAGTAGGGAATTTCCCGGTGTCCTGGCCAAATTTCCCTCATTCACTAAAAAATACCACCAACAGCTTAATCTGGTTCCAAGGTCAGTTGGCATTCATCTGTATCCCCTCCCGGTGCGTGCTTACTGAAAATAGGCAGGATTTGTCTAGTGCACTTACCCGGTCAACAAAAACTAAATAAAATAAATAAAATAAAAATAAAATAAAAATGAAATTAAAAACGGATCCCTGACTTCTTCTTCTGGTGAAGCCAGGGCAGTGGCATCACCACCTTCTTGAACACATTCCTCCGAGGCAAAATCTTGAGGCTGTGTACCCGTTCCTATCTCACAAGGCCACTTAGGTTCCTCCTCATCCTCCTCTTCACTGAGGATCTGAGCCCAGGAGTGAGCAGTAGTTCTCACCCGAGACTATCCATTCATCTACTAGGGTGGAAGTCGACCTCCCATTCAACGGCCTCCGCATCTCATCTTCACCTTGAGGACTTGGCTAAGCCTTCCCACCAAGGGGTCTAGTGATGCTTTATCTGAACTTGCCTTCTGAGATCCAACATCCAAAACTTTAATTTCAGATTCAGTCTCTAATTCTGCACTCTCTAACTGTGCCACACACTCCCAGGGGACCTTCCTCCACAGGTCCACCTGATGCTGTGTGCTGCCAACTGCAAGATTCTTGAAGTTATGTCCATGTGGAGTCAAACAAATTTGAGCACTTTATACAAGCCATATTTTGTAGACAACCAGCACAGTGAGGAATCATGAAGACATCCTCCAGCACTAAAACACATCCGGCATACACGCACTGGATAATTAGAATTGCCATCAGGAGGGAGTTGCCCTCATAGCATCAATTTTCAATGTCTCTCAATCTATTTACTGCTGCGTACTGAAACCGGGCATGATCTGGGTAACGAGCTGGTCCTGAGGCCATAACTGCAGAAAAACAAACAAAAGTTCACTGTAACTGAAAGTCCCACTTTAAATGAACACACTCTGTAGCTCTAAAATGGCTCCTCTGCTGTTGTGTTTACTTTACTACCCCACCCTGTAGTGGCGGCGGCAGTACTCCTGTGCATCAACATTCAGACTGTGGGTCAAGCCACTGCGCACCCGATTTACATCAGCTACTATTAACTTTTATTTCAAACTGCACAACTTGCTCTTTTCTGGCTGTTCTCACATTTACAGGATTTTCCTTGGACTTTTCACATGCTGGCAACATTTATTTAATCACAGTCCCTTTTAAAACTTCAGGTTTCAGCACAGGATTGCCTGCTTTTACTAGTGCTGCACTTATTTACAACCCACAGTCTCTCTCTGGCTGCAGACTTTAAACTGAGGCTACTTTCATTACTATGCACACATTTAATGGCTTTACAGACTTGCACTTGCCAGCAGGATATCACACAATCGCTACTTGCAAAGCGACTATACAGCTGCACTCACATTTATATGGCATTACTGAAAATCACTGATTTGAGCAGTTTTAAATCGTTTACTCACTGTTATGGTATCAGATTGCTGCGATGGAGGAAAACGCTGCAGCCAGATTTTTGAAGACACCAGTTTCAAACAGGCGGGCAGTCTCGCGATCGTGTATTAATCACAATTCACTGATCCCATGACGGTAAGTGGGTTGAGCCAGATTATGAACTAGAAAAGTCACTTTTCACTGTTTACAGCGCTTTGAACACTTGCGAACGCTCCTCCACTGCCAGGATACGCACTACTCTCTGTCTCCCTCGCAATGCTGAAGCAGACTCTGAAGAGCTGGCTGAGGGGCGGGACTAATGGCAAACTGACCAACCCACACGACGCCATGCAAAATGAGCCTCTTCTTCCCTCCACGAGGGCTCCTCTCCTCACGGTGATCGAGCGAGGCACTTCAAACTGAAAAGATGCACTTTTTTCAACTGACTCCACTGCGGGGCCATTTCAACCATGTAACATTGCCATTAACTCTGCAGTCTCTAGCATTGCACAGAAAGCATTTCCCATCCAGTGCATATTTCTCTGTTGCTACCCCTAGTTTTCCACACTTTCCTTCAAGAACTTTATTTCAAAAACTGACAAACGCTGTAAACTATGTTGATGCAGGACAAGGACACACCTTTGGCTTTACGGCTCCTTGGTAAACAGTTGGCATTTTTTAAACAGCAGCACAAGATTCACAGCACACAGCAAACACTAGGAAATTGCTTCAACTTTTTGGGCTACCGACTGCCAGATAGCCAAAGCAGCTAAGCCTACTTCCCAAACACCTTCCTTCCAAACAAATCCAAGCGGTGCCTCCATTTTTTGTAAGGCATATGCTCCATTTTTAGTAACATGGATATACATATGCTATCTATGGGTTCAGGAAGGATGAGGTTACCTGGCACAAGAGACCTAGGTTTGACTACTCTGCTGGGGGCACCAAGTAAATCCAACTACAGGAAGCAATAACTGTAATGGCCAGAACCAGAACTGGGATTTTCAGTGTGGCTTTATTTATTAACTCACTGAACATAAACAAAGCTCTGTATGGTCCCCAAAGGAGCTCACGTAAGTGTAATACAGATTAGAGGTTAAACACAGTGGTCCATTTGAGGAATGAACACAATACAAACAGTTGTCTGGCTTTGGACCCACCAGGCATTCAGCCCGGACTTTGCACGCGCATTGGATACATAGCCCAACTGGTCCGGTTCCCCTGCCAGCCACTCAACTGATGGTCCACTTGGCGAATGAACCCAAACTCTACTTGGAAAGACATCCCATCAAACAAGGGAGGCTCCCAAACTGTGGCTCCCCACACCACTTCAAGTCTACGACTCCTAGAGATTTTGTTTTCGTACTTCCAATTGAAACTCCCATCCAACAAGGAGACTCCCATCCAACAAGGTAATTTTCCCATCCTGTGGCTCCCACCACTTAAGTCCTGTGACTCCTAGAGATTTTCAAGTTCGTCCGTCTGGGTGCCACCCATCCTATTAGCGCATGAGTCAAGTAGAAAAAACACAGAAGAAATCCATAGAGGTGGACCTGGTTACTAAAGATGGGGGGGTTTCCCACCTCCAGCTCCCATAGCCCATACCCGGCCATTTCTCTGGACACACAGAACTTTAGACTTTAAAATGCAGATTGACGGTGGATGACCTGAAGCACCCCCTCTACAGTGAACTTTAACACTTTAAACAGATGACTGCTCTATTTGTTTGTCCTAGTTGACATAGTTCTCCCAAATAGCAGTCCCCAATACTTGAAATCCAACTGAAGAAAAGTAGTTGTTTGCCCCTTCCAATGAGGCCAAACACTCACCCATTTGTTGCAGGTGCCCCACAGGCGAAGAACTGTAACCTTTGCTGTTATACATGAACAGACTGAACTTAAATTAAAACAGGCAGCTTTCTTCCCAAGGTGTGAGAAGGGGATTGCCCCTAGAACCCACAAAGAACTTTTCCTCACCCCCCCCAGAGGGAGGGTAAACAGAACAACTACTGGTGTCCTTCTTGTTTGTTAGGACAAACTGAAGACTGACTTTGAATTCCAAGATTCTAAACTTACTCTGGGCTGAAGATTCCAAATGTGGCTCATGCAGCTGTGACAGTTCTATTATGTTGTCATCCCTCTAGTCTCAGCTGTGACTGAGGACAGAGTGAGACAGTGTGAAACCCATTTAACTGGAGTTTCACAAGCTGCCTTCCCTGCCTACCACTAGGTCTTACTGTTATTCTAGTAACCTCGGGTAACAAAGGGGTTACACAATGATGTCATTCAGTTTATTCTAACAGTTGATGTCATATCAAAATATGCATGGACCAAAGTGCTAAACAAATCTGGAAGAGATGTGACAGAGGCTTTCAAAATGATACTTGGAGAGGTCAGCAAGACTGGAAAATTACAAACAGATGAAGGAACTGAATTTCTTAATGCTAATTTTCAATTATTTTTAAAAGAACAAAACATACATCATTTTAGTACATCAAATAATGTTAAGGCTTGTATTGTGGAAAAATTTAACCATACATTGAAAACAAAAATGTGGAGATATTTCACAGCATTTAACACACATAGGTACACAGATGTATTACAAGCTTTACCAATGGCCTATAATCAGAGCTATCACCAGTCCATCAAAATAAGGCCCACAGATGTGACAGCTGCCAATTTTTTAGATGTCTGGAAATTCTATATGGTGATCTTACACTCAAAATGAAAAGGTCTTTTAAATTTCATGTGGGTGATCATGTGTGGGTTTGTAGAGTTGTGAAAACATTTGAAAAAGGTTATAAGCAAAACTTCATAAGAGAGATATTTATTGTTTCTGAGTGTATACCTAAGCCTATACCAGTTTACAAATGAAAAGATTATAATGGAGAATAAATAAGAGGTACTTTTTATAAGCAAGAATTGGTAAAAGTCGAAGACACTGCAAATTGTGTGTACAGGGTTGAAAGAATAGTGTCACAGAAAAGACAGGGGAAGAAAAAACTGGTTTTAGTGAAATGGTTAGGCTGGCCATCAAAATGTAACAGCTGGGTAGAATCCAAACAGCTGAAAATTTTAAAATTATAAGGGTACTCCCATGTTTTGCATGGCATCAGTTGAGAGAAGACGTTATTGGTAAAACAATATCTGAGAATGGGTTTTACATTACATTGGCCCAGCAATACATCTTTTGAAATGTTTCCCCAAAATACTGTTTCAGAATATACTGTGAAACTGGAAAAACCTATCAATTTAGTAGGGGTGTGAGAAGTCAACTTGTCAGAAATACAATACCCAAGGACTTGGGACATTATTACAAAACAAGATGGGAGATTTCAAGCAGGTGAAACTTCTAAACCATTATTACCATTACCAATTTCCAGAGGTTGTTATCATGATGTTGTTGATGCCACAGCAGGCATCAATGAGACACTGGAACAGGCACCACTAGGCATGATTTTAGAATATGACAGTCGGGAATGGAAAACAAAATTCTGCAACATCAGTAGTTGAGCATTTATTGCTCTCCATAATCTGACTCATATTTTGGGGGTTCCACATGGTATACCACAACTATAAACAAGCACAGGACCATATTATGCTGACATTAATGGGGGATTTTACACACTGTATGTGTATACAGACATTGTTGAACACCAAAGAGTCGATGATAGTTATGTGCCCCATCTCCGTTGTGTAGAAATATCTGGTAAGAATAATGCAGTCATAACTATTTGCTACGATAAACCAGATTATATACCAATCAGCAAACAACAGTTTGACACCATAACTATTGTGACAAAGAATGATCAAGACAAAAATGTGTTATTCTTGTTTAGTAAGGTGATTGTGAAGGTTCATATCCGGCCTGTTAAAGGAAACTTCCAAAAGATAGCCATGTCACAGAACTTGTACAGTGTCCCAAACCTTTAGGTAGCCTATTATAAAGAATAAGCTGATCATGGCTTATCTGGTTTTCACAGTGCCCCTGTTATGTATGATGCCAGTATAAGTGGTATATTTAGAACTTTAATTAGAAAAGTTGTACCACTATTACAAAAAGGCTTCCAGACAATAAAACCACACCTTAAAACAGCTGCTAAAAATATTGTAAAAGATGTCATGCAAAATGTTATGAGTTCCTTCATGACTCCAGATCTGGGACAACAGCAAGATGGGGCAGGAATGGTTGTTTACAAGAGGTCCACTAAGAAGAGGAAGAGAATGATCCTACCGGGGGCCCGTGAAAGTGTTATTAAAAGGCAGTCTGCTCAATTGATTGATTGATTGATTTATTAAAAGTTTATTTTTTCACAGGAAATTCATTTGTTAGGACAAAGACCCGTTTACAGCAAAGTCCTGCATGTAGATTCTAATACAATTACCAATTAACAATTGACATTTAACATAACTAATACAAACAAACATAATCGCACTCTACATACATACATTATTTAAAACACATACATAAAAAATACAAAATATTAAACAATTCATTTTTAAATTTAAAAAAATCTAAATTTGTTTTCTGTGATTCAGTCAAACCTTTCCAACTTAATGCTACTCTATTCTGAGCATACTATCCCCTAGTCTATTAAAAGCTTCTATACATTGGGATATTGCTTAATGGATTCCCAGTCTTTATATAAGATTTATTATTATCTTTCTTTTAATTGCTTATACAAAGGATGGTTATACTTTTGTGAATTATCTTATGACATATAGTAAGCCAGAGATAGTTTCTTTTGCTTCAGGTTGAAACCAATTTAACTTATTATAAATTATACAATGATGCTCATTTTATTACTTCTGGAAGCAAATTTACCTATCCTATAATATATTTGATTAACCAAATTGAAAGCAGTTTTAGTTGAATTCATGTAAATTATAGAACCATACTCCAATATGGGTAACAGCATCTGTTTTGCAATCGTCCTTTGCCACCAAAGGTAAGCTCCCAACTCTTCTAAGGGCCCTAATCTTTTATTCACTTTCTTTACCTGAACTGATATATGATTTACATATGTCATTCTAACATCTACTTGAAAATGTAAGTATCTGTATGTTAATACATTTCAATCTTTGTACCATCTTGTAAATGTAATTGTGGTTTGGGCTCTTTTCCTCTATATAGAACCAATCGAAAACAACATAGTTTGACGTTTTTAGCATTCAAAAGAAGACCAGATTTACTGAACCATTTTTGCATTTGTAACAAATCACTTTGGCAAATCCATCATACCCTGTGAGACTGTCAGCAGACGCCACTAAAACAGTGTCGTCTGCTATCTCACCTCACTATGTTTAATTTCATGAACCAAATTATTAACATAAATATTAAATAATAATGGGCCCAAAATAGAGCCCTGGAGACACCTCTCTCTAGTTTCCTGGGCCGACATCATTATGCCACATTGAACACATTGATATATATTTGTCAAATATGACTCAAGCCATTTTAATATTTGGCCCTTAATCCCTATGGCCCTTAACCTAGTCAAAAGCAAATCTGTATAGAACTAAATCAAAAGCCTTACTGAGATCCAAACACTGCCCTGTGTACTTTCCTTGGTTCATAGAATGTAGCAACCAGGTCATTAAATTCCAACAGGGCAGTGTTTGTGGATCTCCCCTTTCTAAAACCATGTTGTTCATCTACTATTACAATATTTGTGTCTAAATAATTATTTACCTGTTCATAGACTTTATGTTCCAAGATTTTAGATAAAATTGGAAAAAGGGCTATTGGCCTATACTTTGAAGGAATAGTTCGATCCCCAGACTTATAAATGGGAAAAATTTTCCCCATCTTCCAAATTTCAGGAACAGTAGAAGTACTCAAACTCCAATTGAACAAATAGGTTACAATGAAGTTATTACATATGCTCCAATTTTAAATATTGGGCCTCAATCCCATCAATACTTCCTGATTTACTTTTATTTAAATTTTTTAGCTCTTTCAGTATATCCCTCTCTTTTAAAATTTCAAACTTAAATATTCCTGCATGGGCTAGCAACGTGTCTGATACAGTAGAGAAATCCATTTCATTCACATTCAAATCTGGCAACTTTAAATTCGGTAATTCCAAAAAATATGTATTAAAAATATTCGCGATAACCTTTGTATCAGTCACTAGTTTTCCATCTTGTACCAAAGTAGGACTTATGGAGTCTTTATTTGGGGATTTCAACTCGTTATAAGCTTCCAAAACTGCAAGGAGTCAGAGAATTATTTATTTTATTCTGATAATATTCATTCTTTATGTTTTTAATTATATTTTTACACTTATTCCTCCAAAACCTGAAAGTATTCCAATCTGCTTCTTTATTTGTTTTTCTCGGCTTTTTCCATATCCTATCTCTAATCCTTAAGTATTTTTTTATCTTCTCGGTGATCCATGGGGCTTCTTTATTGCTTTTAATTTTTCTTATTAATGGGGCATGGTACTGCATTACATTCAAAAACATGTCATTAAACTCTTGAATAGCCAGTTCTATGTCTGGTATCAAATAAATTCTATCCCAATGGATTTGTCCTAGATGATTTACAAAGGATTGCTCATTAAACCCTTTAAAATCTCTGCTCCAATAAATAGTTGATTGTTGAGTAATGCACTGTTGTAACTCAATAGTACAAGTAATAGGATTATGATCCCCAAATTTAAAGTTAATACTTCCCAGGTTTTTACTATGTCCTGGGATGCAAAAAATAAATCTAAAAGAGAACCGTAAGTTCCATTTTTTGTATTTCTTGTAGATTTTTGTATTATTTGGTGCAAACCCAGAACTGAAAAACTACTCTTCAATTTCCTCCCTCTAGTCTGAAACCAATCTGCATTAAAGTCCCCTGTTAAAACTACTTGCTTGTCCTTTATTTTTTCTAAAATTAATTCTGCTAGTACATCAAATGATTTACTTTTTGCTTTAGGGGGTGCATAAAACACTCCTACCACTAATTTTATCGCAATTAATTCAATAATAAGACAGTCAAGTCCTTCCTATTCATACTTAACAGTACTTTATAGGGCCAAGAGTATTCTTAATAAACAACATCACCCCCTCCTTACCTCTATCTGCGTTCTATAGAAAATCCCAAGCTGAATTTCTTCCCTGCATTATACCCTATGTAACCATGTTTCTGATACTGCTAATAAATCTATACTCAGTTTTAGTTGCCCATACCCTATACTCGTCCATTCTATGGGCTCTTCAACGTTCTCATGAACCATGAAAGCTGCTAATTTTTTTTATAAAATTGGGGCCCGATTTAACTCAATATCCTGACTTTGAATTAACAGCATTAAACACTAACATATTTGTACTTCCTGTTACTTTAACCCACAAAACCATGCTTAACACAAGAACTCTTTGATAATAACGATTCATTTGTAAAGTACTTCTCGAATGATCCATCTTCACAATTAAAGTGAACATTTCCCATAAAATACATACCCTGATAACCATCATATCACCTCTAACTTCTTTATCTTCAAGGGTACTCATAATTATTAATCCCCATACAAACCAACCCACCAAACATATATACAAAACAGACCCCATAATAAAGCTTCTTACTGCCAAACAGGTTAAAACAATTTCTCTACGAAGTGGCTCTCGCGCCACTCACGTTGCTCACACCACAGTGCTCGTGCCCATGATCGGCGAGAGGCTTTATAGTGCTGGAGCCCCTAGTTCATTCAATCACTGACCCCCTCATGCAGAATGACAGAGTTTCAGGTGCAGTTCATTCAAACCCAGAGTAAAAGCAGTGCACTCAATTAGCAGCAGTAGTAAAAAGTACAGCTTGTAACAGGCATTTAATTCAAGCAAAGCAGTTCTCCCAAAGAATGTCCCAACTGGATATTATACTGGCGTTTTATGCAGCTCTCACCTGTCGCCTTCTTGTTGGTCTCATACAGTCACTGGGCACCTTCGGGGGGGATCAGCGCAAGGCTTTATAGCGCTGGAACCCCTAGTTCATTCAATCACTGACCCCCTCATGCAGAATGACAGAGTTTCAGGTGCTGTTCATTCAAACCCAGAGTAAAAGCAGGCACTAAATTAGCAGCAGTAGTAAAAGTACGAAACATAGATGCATTTAATTCAAGCAAAGCAGTTCTCCCAAAGAATGTCCCAACTGGATATTATACTGGCATTTTGTGCAGCTCTCACCTGCCGCCTTCTTGTTGGTCTCACACAGTCACTGGGCACCTTCGGGAGGGGATCGGCGTGAGGCTTCATAGCGCTGGAGGTTCTAGTTCATTCAATCACTGACCCCCTCATGCAGAATGACAGCGTTTCAGGTGCAGTTCATTCAAACCCAGAGTAAAAGCAGGTACTCAATTAGCAGCAGTAGTAAACAGTACAGCTTGTAACAGGCATTTAATTCAAGCAAAGCAGTTCTCCCAAAGAATGTCCCAACTGGATATTATATTGGCATTTTATGCAGCTCTCACCTACCGCCTTCTTGTTGGTCTCACACAGTCACTGGGTACCGTCGAATTGAAAAAAATAGTTGTGAAACATATGCACAAGGAGGGAAAACCTCATAATACTATCTGTCAAAGAGACTTATTTTAAGCCATGGCTCTGGTACACTGCATGTCTCAAGAATGTGTTAAGTCTGAATTAGACCTTTTCATGTTACCACCAACCAAAACCAATATTGAGAAAAACCTGCAAGTTGAAATCCCACCCTTGTCAGCTCTAAGTAATAATGCACTCTTGGAATTTTATGTGGTGGGTAACGGTGAAGATTACATTGACCTAAACAACACCTTGTTATACCTTTTGTGCAAGATCACAAAGGTTGATGGTAGTAACATTAATGATGTAGCTAGAGTAAGTTTACTTAACTACACCCTGGCAACCATCTTTAACCAGGAGGATATAGTGGTGGTTGACCGGCTGCTTAGCCAGAATAATAACTACTACCCCTACAAAGCAATCATCGAGTCACTGCTTAATTACAGTGAAGACACCATGTCTACACAATTTTCATCCAGATTATTTTATAATGATGCACCAGGGCAGCATGAGAATACTGCTCTTAATGGTCCAAATGATGGTTTTAAAAAGTGTACAATTTTTACAGCAGAGAGTTGCAGTGCAGAACTGCTTGGACCAAATAATGCAGACCTTTTCTTTCAGGAAAAGCTGCTCCTGAATGTTGTGGATGTTAAAATTAAAGTTGTTTGTAACAAAAGGGAATTTTGTTTAATAAGTGGTGATGCAGAGGATGATTATAAACTACAAATTAAATCTACGTCTATTAATGTAAAAAGAGTAAAGGTTTCACCAGCTGTATGTATCAGCTATACTCAGGCTTTACAGGCTGCTAATGCAAAGAACCCTATTGATTGTGTTAGCATGAAAGTGTTTAGTATATCTGGGAGCAGGTGTGTGCGTGTGTTACCAAGATAATGTGTTTCTGGGGCAGATATCACAATTATTGATGATAGGGTTTGTTGATAATGATGCTTTCAGTGGTGTATACAATAAAAACCCTTTCAATTGTAAACATTTTAACATTAACTTTATAGTTCTGTATGTAGATGGTGAACAAGGTCCTGCTAAACCACTGCAACTTAACTTTATAAATGGTAATGCCATCAGAGAATATATCAATCTGATTCATGCTAGTGGCAAACATATGAAACACAATCTGCTGCTGATAGACCATGTAGGTTTTTGTCAGATATACACATTATTTGCTTTTGACCTAAGCCCTGACCAAGGCTGTGGTGACCATTATTTACTAATCCACTCTGGCAATTTGAGAGCTAAAATATGTTTTGCTGATCCTCTACTGGCTACTATGAATATGTTGGCATATGCAGTCTTTGATAATGTGGTAGAAATGAATCAAAGACGAAATGTTGTGTTTGACTTCAATTAAATATGAACACTCAACAACTGGACACCTTTCTCCAGGCAGACTCTTTTACCAGAGACAGTTTTTTTTGCAAGTGATAAACTACCTTCAGAGAGACTAACATGTGCAAACCTCTTTAGTAGTGAATACACAGCCTCAGACTATGCCTGGTGAACATCGGTTAGCTATTTATCTTCCTGATCATTATACTGGAGAGTTTTTTGACTCTTATGGCTTTCTACCAGGCTCCACATTTTTTCCACCAGCAATAATGAAAATGCATTCTGATAATTTAATGTCAAATCATTGAAAAGTTTATGCATTTGCCAATCAATAAAGAATTGTTAAAAGGTTAAAGCCTTCTTTTTCTTTTAGTCCACAGTCAGTAATTTCATTGTATGATCATAACAAGTGCTATTACTGCTGGTAGATATAGAAATAAGGCATGCTGTATGTTATAGCTAACAGCTGTAGTTTACTTTTATAGTGTATATTAAATGTTCTTATTGTAAGAAGACAATAAAATACAACTGTTTGTACAATGCATCAGACTGACTGTTTAGTTTTACAATGTGACATCAAAATCAAAGCCAACATGCACATAATTTATAAAATAATATACAAAAACACAATATTACCAGAAATGTGTGGTGCCCTATCCAAGACGTTACACCATCAACCATATCGTTTTTTTGAAAAGGGTTTTTCTTATTTGGTCACAGGTGATGGTGTGTGGGTTTCAGGTACTGGTGTTGTAGAAACACCTGTCAGAACCTTTGAAAGGTTGTTCTTAGCATTTTGAGTCAAAGACCTGTTTTGGATGTTAGGCACCACTGATTCAGGAGCGTTAATTTCTGCTAAAACTCTGATAAAATGGTCCAACCCCGTAAGTACTTTTAGCATCAGATGTGTGTGTATTTGTGAAGTAACAGCCTTGACTAAGTCTTATACAGTATATAAGACCCTTCAACAGGCATGCTGTGATATATAAATTCATCATGATCATGTCAGTCTGTACCACCAGCAGACCTTTTCAGTTTGTTTAACAATATTTCAGTGTGTTTTCTGGCATGCACAGAAACACCATGTAATATGTCATTGTAAATATCATTGGTGCCAGGTGGCTTTGCTGTGCTATCTTGTGGTTGCATTAGCTCATGTGGTGTAAAAGATAATGACAAGTTTGCTGCACCTTTTTCACCCTGGCATACAACTGTGAGGTAGCGTTTGTAGCACACTTTCATATACTCTAGCCTTCTCATATTCAGAGAGGTCAGTCCTTTGAAGAACATTCTACATTTTAGCATCCAGCCATCATTTCACAACCTTTCTCGGTGGCTCTTCAGGGGGAGGATGACCTCTTAGCAAGTCCAGCTGTTGTTGTGGTACTAAATACATTTTTTTGTGCATAATCCATTCTATTCACCTGCTTGTTAGAAGACTGGTTAAAAAGGGTATAGCAATGCAAAGCAAGGTGCCTATAAATTCCCCAGACAGCTTTCTATTACATACATTTTTTGATAATGTTAGGTCTCCTCTTCAGCATCTTAATCTGGTAAACTGTGAGAGGGATAGTCCCTTTAATAGCAATGAGTGCCACCTCAGCAAATGCCGCTATTAAATCATCAGAAGCTGAACAGATTATAGATTTTCTTTGCTGTGGTAGCCCCTTCACCAGCAGCTTAAGCAATGCAAGGTTTCTTTTCAGATGTGCTGACATGTCTCAGTACTATGAGTATCTGGCTGCAATGAACAATTGACACAACTGCTATTTTCATGGGGGTTTATTTTTCATGGTGTATGCAACAGGTAAATCAGGGCAAAACCAGCCAGACCTTAAGCAGTAAGATTTAGGTGTTGAGGCTTTTAAGTCAACCAAAAGATAACCATAGGCCTTGTGAGTTGCATCCTCAAAGGCCTCTTCAAAAAATTTGATTTTTCTAGGATACATCTGGCAAGCCAGTGTATTAACTTGTAGCTTATCTCTGGGATTTTTAAATAATACTATATAATTTGCATTTAAATTTATAGTCTGGCATTTTTTACCCTGGACAAACAAATTTTGTGTGACATATACAATACTAACATTTCTGTGATGGCAGTACTGAGTGAAACATTTTTGATTTTCACAATTTTCAGGTGCTGTTTCCATTAACTCATCTATAATTAAAAAATTTGGGGAGGTAACAGTTCATCATCTTGTAGAGTGATTGGAATACCCTCTATAAATTTCAACTGAGGAAATTTGCCACATAATTCTGTATACAGATGTTGCCAGCAACTATAACACCAGATTATATTTTCTGGAAATTTGGTTAAAGCATTGGGACCTGCATCCAGCATGCTTTTAATAAAGAAACTTTTTCCAGAGTTTGCTGGACCCACCAAAATACAGGAAAATGGTGATCCAAATTTATATCCATACCGCATTCAGAAGTCATAAGATAGTGTTTTAAAATCCTCAGTTAAAACCCTTTTGTTGTAGACAACCCTGAAAGTTTTTTCTTTCTGGCTTGTTTTCAGTAATGATGCTTTTTTTGTTTTGTACAATTTTTTTTAACCCTATACTGACTGACTGTACCCCAACACCTTCATTTTCACTTCCGTCCTTGACAAAATGATCAGCTATTGATTTGAGGTAGCTGTAATTAACCTTTTCATTATGTGTCACATGAAGCATAGTTCGTTTACACTTCATACAAATTTTGCCATTGGTCAGTTTGTAACCGTAGATTTTAGGACCACCTGATACAAACTTCACAATGTGTTCATCAGGCAGTAGTTCACTGGTCAGATCATCCAAATAGTCACCTAGAGGTGGATCCCAATCACCTGACCTGCTAACAAATATGACAGAGTATGTGTCATGGTACAGACAGTGGCCCTGTAGGCTTTCAAGTAAACTGTACAGCTTAAGTCTGGCATAGGCAGTGGTAAAGGCCGCTACAACAATGATAATGTTGGTAGTATTAGCATAGTGTTTTTCAGTGTACCAATGCTGTATCATCATTGATAAAATACAGAGCAGATACGTTCTAGTGATCTGTGAAAAATACTGAAAGAGTTCTTCAGCATCCTTGACAATGGCAGTGTTCATCAAATTGGGGTGCTGACTAAATTTTCCACAGAATGAGTTCAAAAACAGATTCGAAATCTGTCTTTGTGCAGGGTTGTATGCTATATTTTCTGAATCTAAAACAACACCCTCCTTAGCATAATACTGATTGATATATGCTTTACATTCTACTTCAGCAGTACACCAAGCTGGATACCCTGAAGCTTCATGTTTCCCCTTTAGATGTAATTTAATATATACTGTGAAAAGACTGTCAGATTTCTCTGGGTAGTGCCATACACCTCTGTCACCTTGTACTCCTCTCTAAAGCCAGCTTTAATCCCTTGGAACACCATGAACCCTCCAGAGATTGCTGATCATCTAAATGGGTACAAGGCTGTGACTGTTGTGCTGTCTCAGCACATGTGCAATGCAGTGTAAACATTAGCTTTCCACTTATCCTTCTGGGCAGTATGGGCATAGGGAGGCCACAAGATGGATATACTTTAGCTTTAATAAGTCCAAATAATGTCTGAGAGCCCTTAAATTCTCATATATGACCATTGGGTGCCCTATGGGGTATGGCTTGATCTTGTTCACATAGGGATACAAATTGGTAAAATCATAATAATGGATTTTTTCATCAGGCTGTGTATGGTAATATAAATGCAGAGCATTTGTGCACCCCCATAAAGTGATTCATTGGGGTCCATCAGCTCTGGAAAGATGGTTGCTTTCAAAAAAGCATGCACCTGCAGATTGTCACACACTAGCTGTTTCCATTCATGCTCCAACACAACCCTAACATGCCACACCTTTTTCATATCTGAGATAGTTTAATTTCTTGATGGTTAGGTAATATAAATGTCTGTAGGTTGTGTTAAGCACGGGGTTCAACAGGTCTTCAAAGTAACACACCTGGCAGCCATGATAAAAGCAGCCTAAAAACTCAAAGGCTGTGGGGACACCATCTATTACAGAATAATCATCAAGAAAATAATGACCTACCTGTACTTCCATACCATTCATTGCAAGCTGTAAGGAAATGTTTTCTTGTTTACTGATGCACATCAACCACTGTATGGCTGGTGTCGGGTAATGCTTGCACTGGCAGTGATAGTTGTCAACAGGTATAATCCCTATGGTGTCTGACTCTAAAAATTTAAACCGAAACATGGTTATGTAGACTTATGCTATAGTGATGTACTGAAAGGGGTCAGTCTGGCCCCTTTCCTCTGTATCATCTTGAAACATCTGATCAATACCATCTTGAAACATTTCACAGGTCTGCTTTAGAATCTCCACATCTGACTTACAGTAATGAAGTAATTCCTTTTTAAAGTCAAATGAACTATCTTTATGCATTTCATACCACTCCAAAAACCTTTTTTTCCATTAGCCATCATGTAGTCTACACCGTAATCTTTATGATTTGGCATAGGCCCTATGTAATTCAGATTTTCTGGTTTGTTAAAAAGTGTGGAAAGTAGCCTTTTAATCCCTCAAAACCCATAGTCCATGGCATTGCTGTGAGTCTCATTGGAAGGAAATTTAAGCTCTCTATAAATCAGATATTTAACCATTTTATAGTATGGACATCAATTTGGTTCCCTTAGTCAGTAACTCTACTTCTGTTTTTTCTTTTACAAGCTGATTTAAGATGAAGTGGCCATCATGCCCCTTTGAATTGTGAGCTATGAAAGTGTACCCCTAAAACCCTTTTTGGATAAATGTTTTTACAGATTGTGCAACACAGTCAGTGCCTTCAAACTCCTCTTTCAATGGCGTAGATATAATTTGGAATATGTCTACAGTTGCTGGGGCTGACAGCTTGCATGCATTCAAACTCATAAAATATATAACAAGCTGAACAAGGTGGTGACTTTAAGGGTTGGGTGTAGCATAAGTGAGTTTCAAAAGGGTGTACAGCTGTAAGACAGTTATGGCACTTTGACTGAAAACAAATATGGTGCTCACCCTGAGGTTTTCCACATGATACGAACATTTTGAATAAATGACAATTGGGGTAAGCCAGTTTATGATGTCTGTAGCAGGCTGCTGAGCTACAGTATTTATGGCAATCAGGGCACTGTACCCCCTCAGTTTGTACTTTACTACAGACAAATGATCTGCATGCATAACACATGCTGGAGCATGTGTGTTAACCTTTGTGTGCGAAATTGGTGTGACAATGCTCACATACATTTCTGGACCCAAAAAACCTTTGAGATTTTTAATACCATAATAATGGTTTTGCTGTAACAGGATGAATACGGAATGTGCCCATTTATTAGGAGATGCAACAAACCTCTTCCATGCACAAGTCTGCTCATAAAAAAATAACAAAACAAAGATGTTCACATCTAGATCTGCCCCAAATAGACGTATATGGCTCAAATCTGCCATTATTTGTTCTGACAGCCGTAGCCTGCTCTGCAAATTTCTAACTTTTGCTAATATCTGTTGGTCAACTAGCAGTGGGTTTAGCAAATCCAGTAAGCTTCTGGAGAAGCATATTGCATTATTTTGATTTACTAAATGAACTAGATGCCTCGCTTTCTGTTTGACAATATGGCTAGAGAAAACACTTCTAACATCTCTGTAAGCTCCCCCATGCACATTTCTCACAACAGTGACTACCAACACTTAAGTCTCATTAGCACACACCTCCACTTTGCTGTTTAATAAATTTACAATATGCTCTAAAGATTCATCAGCAATTAACTCTTGGGGATTTGTATGTAATGAAAACAGGCTCATTCATACTATCACAATCCAGGTGTAGCTGTACAAAATCATTAGTACCCAAAGTAGGCATTATTCTGTACAACAACTGCTGTACAGCGGTATGGATTGGAGAATAGTATTGATCTATGGATGTTATACTGTCTAGATTGACAAAGTGAAACTGCTGGTGATACTCAACACCATTGGAATTATTTCTGGGTACTTCATATTCATTTATTAATTCTAAATAGGCTCCGCTAGACCATTTTCCATTAACTGCTGACCCTCCTGACTACAAATGTCTTCTTCTTGGCTTGGTGTGGCACCGCTCCCTGTCTGCATGTATTTGGGGTTGTTACATAGAAACATAGACTTTGATGGCAGATAAGGACCACTTGGCCCACTTAGTCTGCCCATTTTCCTACCTATTGGATAAGCTGCAGATCCTAGTTAAGCCTACTTCCTCCTCCCCCTCACTAGAATTGCCTTATGTCTGTTCCATGCATTCTTGAATTTCCTCACTGTTTTTGACCCCACAACCTCCTCAGTAAGTCTGTTCCATGTATCCACTACCCTCTCTGTGAAAAAATACTTCCTCACATTGCCACTGAGCCATCCCTCCTCTATCTCTCTATCTTCAAATGGTGTCCCCTTGTTCTTGCACATCTCTTTTTTTGAAAGATGCTACCCTCTTGGACTTTGTTGATTCCTTTGAGGTACTTGAATGTTTCTATCATGCTCCCCCTCTCCCTCATTTCCTCAGTGGTATACAAATTAAGCTCCTTTAGTCTCTCTTCATATGACTTCTGTTGCAGACCCTGCACCATTTTAATTGCCTTCCTCTGGACTGCCTCCATCTTGTCTATGTTCTTGCAGAGATGGGGTCTCCAGAACTGTATGCAGTACTCCAGATGGGGTCTCACCAACTGTCTGTACAGAGGGATAACACCTTCCTGTTTTCTATTGGTGATGCCTCTCCCTATACATCCCAGTATCCCCCCAGCCATCCTTACTGCCTTCTCACATTGCTTGCTAACCTTTAGGTCATCTGATATGACTACCTCCAGATCCCTTTCAATTTTTGTTGTTGTTAATACCTCCCCCTCATTGTGTACTCTTCCCCTGCCCCCCAAGGTACATTACTTTGCACTTCTTTGCATTAAATATCAGCTGCCATACTTTTGACATATAAATGGCTGGAGAAAACTCTGGAGAATGTGAACTTCAATCCCGCTACCTCTCACATGCTAAGCAAGCACTCTACCATTTGAGCTAATTCCCCAGCTTGCTATTATTTGCATTATTATTAACTACATTATTGTTATGTTACTTTGTGCAGGACTCACACAATATTTGCTGTCTGTCAGATCTGCTTGCACATCAGAATGATCACATTGTCCCCACTCACATTGTTCACACATACAACACTCAGTTTCATATTTGCTACTTTGACACTCAGGAGATTGCTGAAATGGGGAACTCACACAACAGTCACACATGCAGCATGGTGTGGCAGACCTATATACCACATGATTATGTGGTGGTGTCTGTGTTTTTGCAGGGGTGTCTGATACTGCTGCATTCTATTATGAGTAGCTAATATTTTTTTAGCATTTCTAATTCGACACCTAGTATACTGATTCACTATATTATGCCTAGTGCTTCTAATGACCTGCCCACATTGTATAATTTTATCAATCATTTTGTCACAGTCATCTTGTATAGTAGAAATGTTTGCACCACTACAGGCCACTTTTTTAATTAGTTTTCTAGTGCCCACCATTTCTGGTATATAAACAACAGCCACAAAGTATATTTATAGTTTAAAATGTTGTATTATGATGGCTTTGTTTCTGTGAAGCTGACCCCCTGAAATGTGTTATTAAAATGTCAAATGTTAGTTTGCAATCAGGAGATAGTGTCACATGTGAAAAACAACACCAAAAGTATGTGAAAAGGGTCTAAATTATAATTGCATGTATATACAGGGATATCACCAGTTGAGATTTGCTCATGTGGTGACACATTTTGGGGTGTCAAAGTTTCAGGTGTAATTACAGGGTTAGCTTTACTTATACACACAGCAGGTGATGTAATGTACAGTATGACAGCTCTGCAGATACACTATCAGGAGCACTGCATAATGCTACAGATGTTTGTGTTTGCTAATTATGTTTGCAACAACGCTTACCCACAACACCTATATGGCAACGATGTTCATGTTTTTCACTTCTGTTTGTTGGAGGTGGTTGGTCTGTCCATAAAGATTCATGAGGTAGGGCTGAAGAAATTTTCTTACAGCCCTCACCCCTTTTGTTTGCTGTTTCGGGGGCACACACTAAAGGTAGCGGTGGTCTTGGCAGGAAGACTCCTGTTCTGTCTAGATAACCTTGAATGTGTGTTGTGTCCTCTTGCATGCTTTGGAAATACTGCTTCTAGAGGCTTAAAATCAACATCATCTAGGAAAAATTAAATATAAAACATAAATATATAGCCCCATAATGCATATTGCTTTATAATAGTGTTGTCTTTTTGCAGGTTGATTATATATTAGGTACATTTCATGTCAGATATACATTTCCTTTATTGTATTTTGATCTGTTTTAGTTGATTGATACTCTCAATAAAAACATGCAAAATGTCAGCATATTAAATAATTTTCTGCAATAAAACACCTTGAATGTAAAACTATAAAAACAGGAAAGGGGGTGGGGGTTGAGAGAGAAACATTGCCACACCAGAACTTCTTAATGTATTTTGTAAAAACATATGGCTGTATGGTATATTTTTTCTTAAACGAAGGCATACTAAACTCAAAAACAAGAAAGCACTGAAGCTAATTTACAGTCTTCAACACATCTGCCCATTATTAACCTGCAGTATAAAAATCTGCAAACATTTCTGTTACTGTAGTACAAAGAAATTGGCTAATTTCACTGCAGCATACCTGCTTTTTGGTCCTCATTCATCAGCGGCATAGTTTTGCATTAAGTCCCTGGTTGCTCCATTTCTATTACAAAAAATAATAGCAGTTTATAAGTTACCACTAATTATATACTGCTGTTAATTTCCTTTTTTACAGTTTTTCATATTAGAGAGCTGACTTTAGCAGCTTTTTATGTTTTAGCTGCCACATTTAAAACATCTTTATATTAAGTTCAGGCCTTTAATAAACCAGTTTGTTAGAGGTCTAAAACCCTGGCTTACAATATAAAGTGATAGTTATAAATGCACATAAGGTAAAGCATAACATTTTATCTTATTGCTAATCCTGTTCACATCTGTAAATTAGGCTATGGTTCTCTGTACAATATTAGCAAAATATTTTAAACTAAATAAATTACTGTACATCATCCCAGTGTTTACAGCATTGGCAAAAAAAAAAACATGACTAAAAAAGTGCCCCCCATACACACACAATTATAACATTCAAATGCTAATAACATTTTTGATAAACTTAATTTGGCATACCATGTAAAGCTGTATGAGGCACTGCTGGACAATTGCTTGATTATAGACAAGGCTGGCAAACCTACATTATAAAAAGTTAAGTTATAATTTAACCCTTGCTGTGCCACCATGTATACACACCCTAAAAACCCATATGTTCTAAATCTTATGGCAGCCTAAGGGTTAATATGCTTCATTTTATCCACTTAAAATATTAAAAACAATAGAATAAAGTGCCATGGGCTAGTGGGGAACACAAAAGGAAGATTAGGGAGATAAACCAGTGGCTCAGGGAGTGGTGTGGGGCCAGAGTGTATGGGTTTATGGAGGATGGTGGGAGACCTGGGAGGATAAGGGGCTGTTTGCTAGAGATAGGCTCCATCTGAATTTGGGTGGGGAAATCCTCAAGTTGAAAATACAGGGGTTCATTGGTGAAAGGTGGGGTTTAAACTTGTGAAAGGGGGAGGGATGGGAGAAAATGCTGTTATGGGGGTTCGATAAAGGAGGGACTCTCTCTCCACCCCCCTGGGGAGCTGCAGGAATGCCAGAAAAGGCCAACTGGTAAGGTGCAGACCAGGGGAAGATGGAATCCCCATGGGAATGCAAGCAGGGGAAATGGAAGTATAGAGAAATGGTAAAAGGTAGTTCTGCTTAATGCCAGGAGCTTGGACAATATAAATGCCTGAGCTCCAGGTGATGCTAACTGAGGGAAAGGTGGATGTGGCAGTGGTCACTGATACCTGGGCCACCACAGGGCATGACTGGGACCTGAACCTGGAGGGTTACACCATGTTCAGGAGGACAGGGGGAGGGAAGGGGAGGAGGGGTAGCAATAATAATCAAAAAATGTATTGGCACAGGAGGAGTAGAGGAGTCAGAGGGAACTGTGGAGGCAATTTGGGTAACCTTGATAACAAGGGGGAGCAAGAGAGTGAAAATAGAATGGTGTATAGACCCCCTGCACTGGCGGACGAGCTGGAGGAGAGTCTGGTGGCAGGTGTTGGGAGACACTGCAGATTAGGCAGGGGAAGGATGGTGGTATTGGGGGACTTAAACATGCCAGGAGCAGACTGGGAGACTATGACATCCTCGGTGGTCAGGGAACAGAGGTTGTTGGATGTCTTTCAGGACACATTCCTAACTCAGCAGTAGGGGGAACTGACCAGGTAGGCATGGGTATTGGATGTGGTCCTGGTAGACAGTGAGCAGATTGGGGGCATGGAGGTAAGGGACACATCGGCTGGGAGCGACCATGCAATGGGCTGTTTCTGCCTGGACCTAGGAGGATAGAAGGCTGCACAAAGATGGAGGTAACTGACTTCAGAGGGCAGATTTCAAGGAAATGGAAAGGATCCTTAAGGAGCATTTGGATGGGATTGGGCCAGACATAGACACTGACAGTAGGTGAGAAATCATCAGGAGGGGTGCACAGTGCCGTAGGAAGGCATTTTGGTGCCCTGGGCAAGAAACAAATTTTGCACCCCCCCCAAGAAAATAGCCAGGGGTCTGGGGTCCGCAGGCCCCCAGAAGCTCTGAGGTGTTTACATGCTCTGTTGTGAGTTTTTGGGGCTTTTCTTGAAGAAAAACAGACTTGCTACATGTTCCTACCCCTGATTTCAGGGAATATTTTGCTCCCATGGATTATGAGATGTGGAGACACTGGCTGGCTGGTATCAGAATATGCAGCCACATTGTTGTGGACAAGTGGCTGGCCAACAAGGATCATGTTAGTCAAGCGGTGCCTTGCATTATTGTGTTACTGGCCATTCTTGATGTTAAAAATAAATGAAACTCTAGCCCCATTCATTTTCAATTGGGCGCACCCCATGCTATCCTGGCCACATGTCATTACGTGCTTGATTGGGGGCGAGGGGTAGGGCTCTGAAAATGTAAGAGCGTCAATGCTAAAACTAATTTATGAGTAAAATATCTGGATTATTAGCCACACACATTATTTCTAACCTGGCTAGAACGACTGTCGGAGGGCAGCTACCACACCATGCAGTGGTAGCTGCCATAAGGTAGTCTAAATTCACTTAAGAGATAAAGATCTAGTGTTCTTGTAGATTTCTGCAGATACACTAATACACATAATGAATTATGTCTACAATCTAAATATCATGTTATGTTTTGAAAGTTTTCTCTGAGGCATCAGTAGCTCTATAGACAAAAAAAAAAAAAAAACGCTTATGACTGGCCTCTTGGCACAACTGTAGTTCTACCTGTTGTGATGTTGGTGACCTGAGTTTGGGAGCTAACCTGGGTTGCTGTGGGAGGGAGGAGGAGGAGGAGAAGGAGGAGGATCGAATGTCCTTGGGGAAACCCTCCTCGTCCTCTTCCAGGGAGTATAAGGCCGTCAGTGCTGGTGCAATACTGCCACATGACACATGTGAGACAACAGGTAGCAATGCACAAGTAGGAGTAAGGGGTATATGGGGAGGGGAGCACCAACAGTGTTGCAATCTGTATGCTTTTGAGTATCACAGTTTGCACATTTAGTGCTGGCATCCCACCCAGGGGGATTGGGTGCACAAGGTAAATCATTGATCACCCAGACAAGATAATGAACTGAGTCCAGGCAACCTCTCACAGTTAGAGAGTGAGAGCAGAGCAAACATAGACAAGTCAAGTGGGCTGGTCACCTGGCTGTCAGCAGGTCAAGTTCCACTTCCAACATAGTACTAACAGTCAACTAGCTTCAACTAAATCTTGACTTCCTGGCTGCAGCTGCTTCCCACAAGAAAACAAACAGTACATACAGTATTTTATATAAATAGAATGGCGGTGATTGCCCTGAGGGCAAATGCCATCACATTCTATTTATTTATATACAAAACACAAAAGTACTGTATGTACTGTTTGTTTTCTTGTGGGAAGCAGCTGCAACCAAGGCCACATTCTATTATTTAAATAAGACTAAGGAAGAGTGGTGGACAGACTGCCCCGGATGGGCCAAGTGGTCCTTATCTGCTCTCAAATCTAAGTTTCTATGTTTCAGAGGAGACACTGGCATAAAAGAAAGGAGACAATGCTGTAACTGAAATACTGAGAGGTGTAACTGGGAAGAGACACTGGTATAACAGGAAGCTGATACTGACGTAACTGTAACTGGAGTGGGAAGAGAAACCGCTGTAATAACCAAGACACTGTTTAACTGTAACTAGGAGGAACTGCAGTCTTTGATTGGGTAACCAATGTAATAGACCAGAGAGGGGCAATGGATGTGGCCTACCTAGACTTTAGCAAAGCATTTGACCCAGTCCCACACAAAAGACCAACAAACAAATTAGCCAGCCTGGAAGTGGGTCCCAGAGTAGTAGCCTGGGTGACAAGCTGGCTGGACAACAGGTCCCAGAGGGTAATAGTAAACCAAACGGAGGACATTCTGAAGAAAGGGAGGTTACTAGTGGGGTACCACAGGGTTCAATATTGGGACCAGTCCTCTAATGTCTTTATAGGTGACATTGCAGAGGGGCTGGAAGGAAAAGTATGCCTCTTTGCAGATGACACAAAGCTCTGCAATAGGGTTGATACACAAGGAGGGTGCAAAGGATGAGAAAGGACTTGGCAAGATTGGAGGAATGGTCAAAATTATGGCAGTTTAGATTCAATGCAAAAAGTGCAAAGTAATGCACGGGAAACAAAAACCCAGGGGAATAGTACACAATGGGGGGGGGGAGGGGAGGTATAAACAACAACACAAATGGAAAGGGACCTGGGGGTAGTCATATCAGATGACAATCAACGTAAGGTAGGTAAGCAATGTGAGAAGGCAGTAAGAAGGGCTGCTGGGATACTGGGATGTATAGGGAGAGGCATCACCAGTAGAAAACAGGAAGTTGTTATCCCTCTGTACAGACAGTTGGAGAGACCCCATCTGGAGTACTGCATCCAGTTCTGAAGACCCCATCTCCACAAGGACGTAAACAGGATGGAGACAGTCCAGAGGAGAGCAACTAAAATGGTGCAGGGTCTGCAACAGAAGCCATACGAGGAGAGACTAAAGGAGCTTAATATGTGTACCCTTGAGGAAAGGAGGGAGAGGGGGACATGACAGAAACTTATAAGTACCTCAAGGGAATCAACAAAGTCCAAGAGGGTAGCATCTTTTAGAGAAAGAGATGTGCAAGGACAAGGAGACACAATTTGAAGACAGAGGGGGGACGGCTCAGGGGTAATGTGAGGAAGTATATTTTCACAGAGAGGGTGGTAGATGCATGGAACTGCCTTCCTGAGGAGGTTGTGTGGTCAAAACCAGTGGGGGAATTCAAGAATGCATGGGACAGACAGAAGGCAATTCTTGTGGGGGGTAGGAAGAAATAGGCTGTTGGTTAACTAGGATCTGCAGCTTATCCAGTAGGTAGGAAATGGGCAGACTACATGGGCCAAGTGGTCTTATCTGCCATCAAAGTCTATATTTCTGTGTGAAATGGACACTGCCACACTGGCATAAATGTGAGCAAAGACTGATATAACAGAGCAGACACTGCTTTAACTGGTATACTGACTTACTGTATCTGTTAGGCTAACAGATACAGTAGGTCAGTTTACCAGTTATAGCAATACTTAAGTGACTGATACGCCTGGTAGGGTACACACTGGTATTGCTGGCAGATGTCTAGTAGCTACAGACCAGTAAGCGGTTAATTTAAATAGGGCAAATACTAAACAAATACAGAACTACAACAAAGGAAGAAAAACATTACAAATAACAACACAAAACAGCAACAATATGCTTATTTGCAATTAAATTTGAATTCCTGGCTAGAAACTTTTGGTTCATACTCTCCCCTTCTCTGTGTTGGACTAGCACACTCACACAGAGAAAGAGTATGACCCACAAAAGTCTTCTAGCCAGGAAGTTGGCAGTTGTTTTGTAATGATGAGTACAACCTTGTCTCTCCTGTTGCTCTGCTGGAGCCCCTCACGCCCGAGTAAAGTCAGACAGCAATTCAAACATTTCATTTTATTTTTTAGTTGGATGCCCCACCCCCGTCAAAGATCCGAAGAAAAGATCTAACTAAGGCAGCAGCGATGATCTATTCACCAAAAAATCTAGGCACTGGCAGGCACGCAGCAGGGGCACACACACACAAGGAAATAAAAGTTCTTTTATTTTATTCATCAGGCTCAGCAAGATGACAGTTGAAAAACTTGACAACAAGTCTACTCATCATAGACTAACTCAGTCTCAGTGCACTTTCACAATTTGCACAATGTATTTATTCACTCACACTTCACTTGGGACTCAGGCGAACGGATTTTAGACCTGTTCTGGCCTCCAGCATAGACAGTACCCAGGAAAGAAAGGATGGAGTGAAACTACGAAAGCAGCAAGCAGGGGCATGCCTCCTGACCTCAGGAGTCGGCAAGATGGGGACCAGGATCATGGATCAGGAGGGCGGAGTCAGGGTGCGGGGGAGAATGCAGCTGCGCCAGGCAGCCCAAGGTCCAAACAACTGAAACAAACACACTGTAGTCAAATAATCCTATCCTAACCTCTTTGCCTTCTTAAATAGATCAGTAGTTTTTTTACTATTTTTCAAACCCACTCCACAGATTACTAATATAATTTATTAAACAGACGTGCTCATTGAAAATCCTGTAGCACAACACTGTCTCTACTCTCTCTACTATTTATCGTCTCAAATACATGAACTGCTACACTTTATTACTCTGCTTATTTACTTGCCGCCAGCCGGACACACATGGCTGTCTGAAACTGCACACATGATTCTTCTTGCTGAGGCTGCAATGCACCATGTGACGCCCCCCACACACAAACTTGCTGGTCCTTGGATGCTCCCATTACTGGCAGCAAGTAGTAATTACTGTTAAAGTAATTAAAAAAATAAATTTAAAGTGGCAGTACTCACTTTTGAACTTATAGCACTGTGAGCTTCCGATTGAAACTGCATCCCTAGGAGGCTTGCCCCCGGGGCGGCTGCCCCTTCAGCCCCACCCTTCCTACGGTACTGGGGGTGCAGGAGGCTACCAGCACCTGTGCAAGAGTAAGATGAAAATGCGGTAGGGCCTGAAAACCCTGCTGGTGGACCAGGGAGGTTCTGAAGGTGGTGAGGGGAAAGAAGGTGGCCTATAGGCAATTCAAGCACTCGAAGAGTGAAAGGGATCGAGGGGAGCATGAGCTGATGGCCAGTAGGTACACTAGGGTGGTGAGGGTAGCTAAGGCAAGGAAGGAGCATAACCTGGCCAGGGAAATTAGGAGAAGGAGCATGGGGTTCTTTAGATACTCTGGGGAAAAATGAAGGGGGAAGGGGCAGATTAGAAGGATTAAAACAGGGGAGGGATGGGCACAAGACCTGGGGGAGCAGGCTGAGGTACTAAATGAGTACTTCACCTCAGTTTTCACCAAGGAAAATGGGGGGCTGCATCATACCTGGGAGGAGATGGTGAAACTGAGGACAGGGACCCTTACTGATCGGCTGGTCTGGGGAGAGTGGGCATCACTAGCAGGGGGGGAAGGCTAAGCAGGAGGATGAGGTAGCTGAGGTGGAAATCATGGCAAAGAGAGTGAGGGAAGCCCTCAGGTCCCTTAAGATGGAGAAAGCACCAGGGCCAGATAAATTACATCCCAGAGTGCTGAAGGAACTGGCGGATGTCCTGGCAAAACCCCTAGCAGAGCTTTTCAGCATCTCTCTGAGGGCAGGGTGGGTGCCCCATGACTAGAAGGTGGCACATATAGTGCCTAGCCACAAGGGGGGATCAAGAGAGGTGGCAGAGAATTACAGGCCCACAGCCTGACATTGGTGGTGGGCAAGGTGATGGAGGGCATAGTCAAGGAGAGGCTGGGGGGACCTGGACAAGTTGGGGTGCCTGGATGATAGACAGCATGGATTCATCCTAGGGAAACCGTAGTCAGACAAACCTTGTGGAGTTCTATGACTGGGTAATGAGTGCCTTGGACCTGGGTAAAATGGTGGATGTCCTCTTTCTTGACTTCTGCAAGGCATTTGACTCTGTTCCTCATGGGGGCCTGTTGGATAAGATGGGAGAAATAGGGTGGGGACCCAGATGATCAGATGGCTAGGCAATTGGCTCCAGGACCGGATGGTTGACAGGATAGTCTCCTCCCCAAGGAGGGTCATTAGTGGGGTCACGCAAGGATCACTCCTTGGACCCATACTGTTCAACACCTATGTCTCTGATATAAGGATGGGTATCAGGAGTGAGATGAGTCTCTTTGTGGATGACTCAAAACTGGTGGTGGTGGTGGACAGGGAGGAGGGGAGGGTGGCCCTACATGGGGACCTGGAGGCTCTGAAAAGGTGGCCTAGAAAGTGGAAGCTGAGGTTCAATGCAGGGAAATACATGGTACTGCACCCAGGAGCCAGAAACCTGGGCCAATTGTACACCCTCGGGGGGGGAATGCTACAAGTCTCGATGGCTGAGAGGGACCTGGGGGTGGTGGTCAATGTCAAGATGAACAACGCAGAAACTTGTAGGAGGGCAGCAGCCAATGCCAACAGGATGCTGGGATGCATCACTAGAGGGATCACCTCCAGAAGGAGGGAAGTGATACTCCCTCTGTATAACTGCTTGGTGAGGCTGCATCTCGAGTACTGCATGCAGTTTTGGAGGCCACACTTAAAGAGGGACATTGAACTCCTGGAGATGGTCGAGTGGAGGGCAACCAAAATGATTTGGGACTTGGGGGACAGGACCTATGGGGAGAGGCTCAAAGAGCTAAATATGTACACATTGGAAGAGAGAAGGGACTGGGGGACATGATAGAGGTCTTCAGGTATATGAAGGGGTAACTAGGAGAGGATCAGTCAGGGTGCTTCAAAGGAAGAAGGGGAAACTAGAGGGCATGGGTAGAAGCTGGAAGGGGAGATTCAGGGCAGAAAGTAGGAGGTGTTACTTTACTGAGAGGGTGGTGGAGCCATGGAATGCGCTGCCCAGGGGGCTGGTGGAGGCAGAGACAGTGGAGGGGTTCAAGAGGGGGTGGGACAGGTACAAGGGAAGAGTTCTAGAAGCAAACTCCAGTGCAGCAAAAATATCCAGGACTGGGAAAGGAGAAGCCAGAGAGGGCAAGGGGGGCAGCAAGGTCAGCTCCCAGGGTGGGGGCTGACCAAACGAGCAGGCATGAAAGACTGTTTGGCCTATTCTGCTGGCAATTTAGTGTGTTAGTATGTAAAGTGCACTCACCATTATCTTCTTGTGATCCTTTCAATTCTAAAACAATATTGTGAAAACCAACAAATTAGACATTTTACAGTCCATGCCACATGAGATTTTAAAAATTTGAAAGTAGTCAAAAATCTTACCGACCGCTGGTTCACTGGCTGTAAACAGGCTGTTGTGAGCTAATGTGTCACCCTTTATGAGGCACAAAGGGTGGTCTGAACACACCTCAAGCAGCATGGAAACCAAGAACCACTGTGTAACATAGACCAGTGATGGTCTAGAAAACTCACTGATTAGTAATCATTCCATTTTAATTCTTGGAGTGTGTGTGTGGGGGGGGGGGGTGCAGGATTATCTTGGCCAGTAGAAACAAAAATACATTTTAGCTGAAAAAATATTTTAAAATCACTTTTAATCTGGTATGAAAATATGTTATGGAGATCTTCCACACATTTCCATCTCTAACCATTTCATCATGTAGAACAGTGACCAATTAAAAAAGTAAACATGATACTTTTAAAACCATTCTTCAGCACATTAAATAAAAGTCAAGATCTGATGTGATACTAAAACACCTCTCAGTACTGGGGAGAGGTGTGTGGCTTAGCTAATATGATGTTTTTATGTTTAAATTTTATTTTCTATAGATTAAAAAACTTATTTTACATGGGAGGTTCTGATAATGGGAGACTTCAACATGCCAGATACAGATTTTCAATACCAGCAGGGACATCTGCCAGAACTAGACACATGGTGGATTCCTTGCAGGAGGAGGGCCTCAAACAACTGGTACAACAACCCACTAGAGACAGGGCTGTCCTAGCTCTGGTACTGACTAACAGGGAACTAATCACAGATCTCCAGGTCAAAGGTCACCTGGGGGCCAGTGACCATCACATGGTATGGTTCAGTTTGGCCACTAGAACAAAATCATGTCATTCCAAGGCAAAAATATGGGACTTCAGAGGAGCTGACTTTGATAAGATGGCCAACAGAGTTAAGCTAGTCCTGGCAAAAAGAAATACAGGTGAGGGGGTACAGGCAAAGTGGGCATGCATTAACGATGCAATACTTGAAGCAACATCACAATGTGTTAGTGAGAAAAGAAAGTACAAAAGAAGAAGGAAACCACTTTGGTTCTCAAACACAGTAGCAGAAAGGTCAGAGCCAAATGGCTGGCCTTCATGAAATAAAAGGGAACGCAGCAGGATGAAGATAGGGAGGCATACCAAACTTTCCTAAAGGAATCAACGAAGGCAGTAAGGCAGGCAAAGGCCCAAACTCAGGAAACACTAGCACGAACAGTAAAAGAAGGTGATAAGACTTTCTATAGATACATTAGTGAAAGGAGAATGTCCAGAGGGAGTATTGCTAAGATCAAAGGGGATAAGGGGGCACTTGAGGAGGAAGAGGACCATGTAAAAGCATCTATCCTAAATAGATACTTTTGCTCAGTATTTACTGAAGAGAAGGTAGGGCAGGGCCCACAGCTCTGCACCATGGACACAGGGAGGAGGGAGGTGTGCACTAGTTCCTTCACAAAATAAAGGGTCCTACAAGAGCTCAATAAGCTCAGGGTGGACAAGGCAATGGGACCTGATGGCATACATCCCAGGGTACTAAAGGAGCTAAGGGTGGAACTAGCAGAACCATTATCAGAACTGTTTAGTGAGACTGTGAGCACAAGAGAGGTCCCAGAAGAATGGAGAAGGGCTCATATGATCCCACTCCACAACAGTGGTAGCATGAAGGAGGTAGGGAACTACAGACCAGTCAGTCTTACCTCAGTAGTGGGTAAGATTATGGAGACATCCTTACGGAAATGATAGTGCGGCACCTGGAATCCATAGGAGCACAGGATCCAAGACAGCATGGGTTTGCAAAAGGAAGGTCCTGTCAAACTAATCTCATAAATTTCTTTGACTGGGCAGCCAGAGTGGTGGACCAAAGAGGAGCAGTTGATGTTGCCTACCTTGACTTCAGCAAAGCTTTCAATATTGTTCCTCATAGAAGATTGATTAATAAGCTGGGTAGGCTCGGGGTGGGTCAGACGTTGGTCAACTGGGTGGAAAAACTGGTTGACTGGCAGAAAACAGAGAGTGGTGGTAAATGGTATACAGTAAGAAGAGATGCAAGTCACAAGTGGGGTACCTCAGGGATCAGTCCTGGGGCCAGTCTGCTTCAATATCTTCATTAGTGACATTGCAGATGGACTGGAGGGTAAGGTTTGTCTGTTTGCAGATGACACCAAGATCTGCAACAAAGCAGATGATCCAGATGGTGTGGGAAGAATGAGAAGAGATCTGGTTAAACTAGCAAAATGGTCAGAAGAGTGGCAACTGAGGTTTAAGGCAAAGAAGTGCAAGATCATGCACATAGGGAAGAGAAACTTGAAGCCACCTATAGGCTGGGAGGGGAGTTGCTGGCAGTCACAAGGGAAGAAAGAGACTTGGGTGTCATTATCACTGATGACCTGAAATCATCCAAGCAGACCTCTAAAGCAGAAGGTAAGGCTAGAGGGATGTTGAGGTATATTAGTAAGGGTATCACAAGTCAGAAGAGGGAGGTAATAATCCTTCTTTACAAGACACTGGTTAGGCCCCATCTGGAGTACTGCATGTAGTACTGGAGGCCGCACCTTCACAAGGGCATTAACCATATTGAGGCAGTCCAGAGAAGGGCACCCAAAATGGTGCAGGGACTCCATCAGAAAAACATATGAGGACAGATTAACTGAACTGAATATGTGTACCCTAGAGCAAAGGAGGGAGAGAGGTGATATGATTGAAACATTCAAATACCTTACGGGCATTAACAAGGTGAAAGAGTCTAACACGTTTCAATATAAGAAAAATAGCAGGACAAGAGGACACAGCATGAGGTTAGAGGGAGGCCAATTAAGGGGTAATGTGAGGAAGTTCTTTTTCACAGAAAGGGTGGTAGATGCATGGAATAGCCTACCTCAGGACATGGTGGATATGAATACAGTGCAGGGCTTCAAACAGGCATGGGATAGGCATAAGGAAGCAATACAGATGAGTATGAATAGATAGGCCATTGACAGAGCAAAAGCCTATGGCACATTCATAACGTAGAAAAAGAAATGGGCAGACTGGATGGGCTTTGAGGTCCTTATCTGCCATCATAGAAACATAGAAACATAGAATTTGACAGCAGATAAGGACCGCATGGCCCACCCAGTCTGCCCATTTCCCTACCTAATGGATAAGCTGCAGATCCTAGTTAACCTGCAGCCTACTTCTTTCTACCCTCAACCCCATAGAATTGCCTTGTGACTGTCCCATGCATGCTTGAATTCAACCACTGTTCTTGTTTCTATGTAAAATAAAACCTTAATTTGAACCTTGTTATATTGCACCACACAGTCTTAGTTTAGGCTATGAGAACTGATTTCTGGAGCTGCTTAACTAAGAGTCACTCTCATGAAAGTTAGTATACATGGCTACAACAAAAAAGTTAGTGTTAGACAAAACCCCACACAACGTTTGCCACTCATTTTATCAGAGTATTTCGATAATATTTAACATGATAAAACTGTGTGTATGTGTGTGTGTGCGTGAGCATGTTTATACCATTAAAAATCTTTACAGGAGGGATTCATTGTATAGATTCATTTTAGAATAACCATGCCTAGTTTTGGATTAAAGCAGCAGCTTGAAACCAATAAAGGTGTTTACTGACGTTTTTTATTTTAGTAAAAAGAATTAAAGATTTCTGTAGTGTCCAGGGGAAAAGAAACTGGATCTGACCTTTAACAATCTCTTTACCTGGACTCAGGAAGCAAGTTAAAAATGTTTGGAATTTGCCTAGCCCATCCAATTAAGCCATTTTACTATAAACGGCATAGTTCCCATTTAATAAAACCCTTCTGTAAAAAGCTGGACTGTGGCGTATGTATAGTTAAAGGCCACTGATTTTGTCCCATATTTTGAGAGCCATCTTAACTAAATCTGACCCATTTTGTTCAACTGAGGTTGGCTTAAGATAAGTTCAACTGAAGATGCATTTTATGATCCATCAACCCTAAGGCTAAACAGACTTTCTGCACCTTTTGCTGAGTCAGCATGACAGAGTCATGTAGAATTCAATCAGGAATCTTTTGTTAAAAAACAACTTACTTCTGTGTATGTAGATGGTGGTTTCCAAATATGGATATATTACACTGGTTGTCTCTACTTCATGGTTAAGAGCTATAATCAGAAAACCGTCCTAGACTGTATCTGTTTAAATACGCTGTTCTCGTAAATGCAATGTCTTGATAGAATGAATTTACCCCTTTTATATAAGTGTAGAGCTATATCCATTTTTGTTAAGTAAACTGTTTAACTACAACTAATTCTAAAAGTATCTGATCTGGTTCTTCCCACTGTTCATCCATATCAACACACTCATGATTACCATGCAAATCACGTCTCATGAATGATTCGATTAATTCAGTCATAACACAATCCTCTGGTGTGGCACAAGCAGATGGTGCAGAACAACACTGGCTAGGTTCATCCATTTCTCTGTTTTCCTCAGGCAATCCACACACACAAGAGCAAAACATAAAAAAGATAGACTACAGAGGCACAGTGGTACATATTTTTATCAGCATACCCCCTTCTCACATGTCCTGGGAAAGCCCAGAGAATCTAACCTTCGCACCACCCATAGCAGCATCACAATATGTGGCGGCTGTGTCATATCCATCACACATGGAAGTGGAAAGGGGATGGGGTGCTGCATCATATCTGGTGCACACAGGGAAGGGGCAGGACATTGTGTCATTTCCAGAACATGTGGAAGGGGTGGGGCACTATGTCATTTCCAGCCTTCAATCAAATTTTGACAGTTAGTATGCACATATACTTCTTATGAAATTGGAAGGTGGCAGGTTAAGGGGAAATGTGAGGATGATTTATTCATGGAAAGGGTGGTGGTCACATGAAATAGTCTGCCACAGGAGGTGGTGGGATGTAACACAGTGAAGGAATTTGAATGTCTGGAACAGGCATAAGGGAACCTTAGAGGTGGGAAGGACAGGAGATAAGCCATTGACCATATAAGGTCTGAGGCAGTAAACTAGTATAAGGCATACTGGCAGACTAGATGGGCCTCGTGGTCCTTATTTGCCAACAGTTTGTATGGTTCTATATTTCTATAACAGTTGTTACAACCCCCAAGAAGATCGACATCAGATACGAGCATGCCAGAGGGAATGAATAATCATCAGGAATTTTTTTGGCACCATCTACAAGCAGAGAAAAGCACAGCATCAGTTTGGAGGACATGTTATCCTTGCAACAAAGGAAAGAGCTAGTTAAAGTGAAATTGGGAGGTAGTGCAACTGAAGGACAAGCACCACAAGAAGCTGGAGGCAATATTAAAAACACAATATTTAAAGGAAAACTACATGTTAAAAACAGAAAATATGTGTATTTGAGTTCTTACTTCATCCTAGTGTTTTGTTACTGCCTAGGCTGTGAGAGGAGTTTTTTCCAACTTTCCCCTGCTTTCCCTGGGTTTTTTATGACCTCTAGGGCTGCTATTCAGGTTTGTTTTATTGCATCTTGTCCAGGATAGTCTTCCCAGAGTCAATCAATCAATCAGTCAATCAAATCTTTATCCAGGTGGGCACCATTGAGCATGCTCATTTACAACGTGGACCTGCATCACACAAGGTCAGGTATAATACACATAAATACAGGCATTAGGGTAGAACATAGGAATACATAATAAAGCAAGCTAAGTAACAGTAAGACCAGCAGTCCATTTAGACACACTTTGTAATGTATCTAACTATGTACATGTCATGTTTAAGGAAATGCATAGAAGAAAGGAAATTAGATGTAAAGGGGATATATATGGACAGGGGGATGCAAGGTCAGGATTTAAGTGGAACCCCACGTAGGTGTAAGTTGCAAGGGGTAAGGGGGCAGGGGCAAGAGTCCTATTCAGTGGTACTGTATGGAATACCCGCTTATGGTTTAGGGCTAATAGTTTAGGATTGAAGGCTTCAGGGTCGCTGACTGCCCGTAAGCCTTAGTTTCCTGCAGCAGCTGAGTTGGGAGCCCTGAAGGGTTCTCAGCACTCAGGGAGTGGAATATGGTCAAGGGATATGGGCAGTGGCTTCAGTAGCGCCGACCACCCGGAGACTGTGGGTGCATGCAGCATCCAAACTGGGACCCTGGAGAGTTCTCAGTACTCAGGGTGCATAGTTTGATTGAGGGGTCTCAGGCGGCGGCTTCCGGGATGCCGACTGCTGATGACCACAGTTCCTGCGGTGACTATGCTGGGAGCTCTGTGGGGTCATTGGCACTTGGGGATCAGAGTCGGAGCAAGGGGTAAAGAGGCTTGGGAGATGGAAGGAATGATGAGGCAAGGGTAAGAAGGGTATAAGGTTTCTTCAAGGTAAAGTTTTTAAAGTGTGTGAGGCAATGGATGATATTATGCAGACAGGTAGTAGTTCATAGGTAGTGGAAGCAGTGACATACTTCTGTGATTGTTTTTGCATCATAAAGTCTTAAACACTGACATGCTTACTGGGGATCTTAGTTTCAGGAATTTCTGTTCCAGAGAGTTGGCAGTGAGTAGCCTATGGCTGCTCTCCCAAGGTGTGTGTGGACACTGGGAATCCTCTGGGAAATTAGGGAGCAGCTCCCTAGGGCATGGTTTTGGAGCTCGCTTAGAGGCAGAAGGTCAGAGGTATATTGTGGTAATTTACCAGTAATCACTTTTAATGTCCATATGGTGGCATTTCTATTGTATCTGTATTATAGGGAGGTCCATCCCAGTGCAGTGTATAAGGAGCAGAGGTGGTAGAGGAGGGGAGGCCGGTGATGAAACACAGTGCTCTGTGATATAAGATGTCAAGCTTACTCAGATATGAGACATTGCAATGACTATAGATGAAATCAGCATAATCTATTAAGGAGATGAATGTGGACGGGGCAAGCTGCCTTTTTGCCTCTGTAGTCTGAAGGCAGTTTATCTGGTAGAAAAGCCCTAGTCTCTGCCTCAGTTTTTTCACCATATCCCCCAAGTGTTCCCCAAAGGAGAGTTTGTGTTCTAGCCAGACCCCCAGGTATTTAAACTTGAGAACAAACTCCAAGTTTTCTCCCAGTAAGGTGGTGATGGTGGGGTAGAGTGCCAATAGTAAGGTAAGATGGATGGTTGCAGGGTGAGAGAATCATTGCCTTCATTTGTTTGGCATTGAGGAGCAGCTTTTTGTTAAGAAGCTGGTATTGTAGTATATCGAAGTCAAGTTGCAGATCTTTACAGGCAGCTTCAGCATTGACCAGCTTAGGTAGAGTACTGTGTCATCCGCAAGCAGGTGAATGTTGGCCTCCTTGATGCCGAGGTCGATGCTGTTAATATATATAGTGAAAAGTATTGGTCCCAGGATGGAGCCTTGAGGGACACCTCTTAATAGCAGTTTGGGGAGGAGAGCTCCCCTTCTGCCTTGACCTGCTGAGGCCTGTCCATTAAATAGTCCTGGAACCAGCCCAAGGAGGTGGTGTCTAGACCTAAGGGTTTTAATGAGGAAAGAAGTAGGGAATGGTCAACAGTGTTGAATGCCTTGCTGAGGCCCAGGAAGACAGCTCAGATGAACTTTTTGTTTTCAAGATCATATTGCCAGTCATTTGTTACCTTGGCTAATGCCATAACTGTACTGTGGTTCATTTGGAAACCTGACTGTATAGGATTTAGAAAGTCTGTCTTTTCCAGGAAGGCTCGTAGCTGGGCATTCACTATTTTTCCTAGAAGTTTTGATAGTATGGGGAGTAGCAAAATTGGCCTATAATTATTTAGGTAACAGGGATCCCCAGATTTAAATAGTGGGATAATGTGGGCAGTTTTCCATAAATTAGGCAGCGACCCCTGTGATAGTGACAGATTAAACAGATGAGTAATGGGCACTGCCAGGACATGGCAGGCAATCTTTATGTAGTAGGGGTCTAAAGAATCCACGCCAGCACTTTTCTTGGTGTCCAAATGAAGGAGATGCTCTTCAACTTCTTTTAAGGTTGTAGGTGAGAAGGAAAAGGCGATGTTTGTTAAGTTTGGCTCAGAAGGCGAAGCATTCATCTGAGAGCGCAGGCTGCAAGCAGGCGAGTTATCGAATGCTAGTCCAGCTGGGGCAAAGTGATTATTGAAGGCTTGTACTATTTCCTTTTTATCGCTGATAATGACAATGTTTGAGGAGATTTTTGAGGGGAGTGCTTTTCCTAATGTATGACCAGAAAGGTCTTTTATTGTGGACCAGAATTTGGTTGGGCATTTTAAGGTGGCATCTAGCTTTGTGCGGTAGAAATTGGACTTGGCCTCTCTGATCAACTTTGTGCAGGAGTTCCTGGCAGTTCTAAAAAGACACCGGTCATTGGCAAGTTGTGATTTTTGAGCATTTTTCCAAAGCTTGTCCCTTTTTAATAATGTGGTTTTGAGGTCTGCAGTAAACCAGTGATATGTTCTAGGCTTTATGTGAGTTTTGACCAGAGGAGCATGGATATTGAGGGCATTTGTTAACATTTCTTGGAAGATGGCGTATGCTTTATTTACTGATTTGGCAAGGAAGAAACTCTGCCAGAGTAGAGAGGCCTTTAGATCGTTGATATAGGCCAGCAGGTCAAAGTTCTGTTTTGATCTCTTAGTAGAGAATTTCGAAGTGGATTTGGGCATATGGTTTGTTCTCACACCAGCAATAAAACAGTGGTCACTAACATCGGCGTGGAAGATGCCAGCACGGGAGAAGAAGTGCAGCTTATTTACTAGTAGGACATCTAAGAGGGTGCTACTTGATGGGTTTTTCTTATTAATGCGTGTTGGTTCATCGAAGAGTTGTGAAAGTCCATGGGAATCACAAAAGGATTTGAGAGGTAGCGAAGTGCTGGACAGCCAGCGTAGTTAAGGTCTCCCAATATAATAGTTTCTAAGTTACTGGAGTCCATCATAGATGACAGGTGAGTCAGGAGCTGTGGTCCAGCAGATGGTGGTCTGCAGCAGCTGATGATTCAAATGACTGACACAGGGGTAGTTTCAGTTTTTAAGGGCATGCATTCTTATACGTTGGCAAGTGAAGAGGAGTCAAGTATAGAGACTGTGCCCTTTGGTTTGATATCTAATAGCCCCTATAGCAGGCCAGTGTCTTGTTACAGTGTCTTATAGCCACAGCAGAGAAAGAACACTGCAGCCAGGATTCACATTGCTAGACTCTGGGTAAGCATAATAAGTTTCCTAAAAATTGGTACCTTATCCAGCTGTGTTCTGCTTAGGGTGTGGGTGTGTGTGTGTGTTTAAACATGTAACTTTCTGTAGTATATTGTGCAATGGCATTTTACATTGTATCAGATCCAGATATTATTAGTGGGGACTGGAATGTAATGAGACAGGCTGAGATGTCAGTTTGAATTGCCAACCCCTATAAACTACAAATTCTACACACGGCACCAATGAAACCCCTATGTTCCACCCAGCTAAACAAACTTTACAGCAAAACCATTTTGTTGCATTTGTGTGTATCTGAACTACAATGCTTGCATGCACACCACTCAATTTATTATACTGCATACATTTAGATCTGTCTAAAGCTGGGCTAACTGTACTTCGAGATCCACTGTGACACATACACTGTCTCTCTTCCCTAAGCAGAACACAGCTGGATAAGGTATCAATATTTAGGAAACATATCATACTTACACAAAGACTAGCAGTGTGAATCCTGGCTGCAGTGTTCTGTCTCTGCTGTGGCTAAGCAAGACACTGTAACAAGACACTGGCCTGCTGTAGGGGACATCAAACCAAAGGGCACTCTGGGAAGACTAACTTGGAAAAGATGCAATAAAACAAACCTGAATGACAGCCCCCAGAGATCATAAAACACCCAGGGAAAATTAGAAAAAAATCCTTTCACAGCCTAGACGGAAACAAAACACTGGGATGAAGTGAGAACTCCAAACTGGTAGTAATACATATATTTTCCTGATTTTAACATGCAGTTTTCCTTTAACTTGAAAGACTGCTCATTCAGGAGGTGAACCTAATAGATATCAGGTTCTGAGATGTCTGAGAGTATTTAAAACACCCTCCTGTGGGATTGAGCCATTTAATAACAAGTACTCTTGGTTAAAAATAGCCGAGGAAGCCTCAATATAATTTACAAAGTTAATAATTAAAGAAGCCTCTGAAAAAATTGCAGATCTTGAGAAAGAACTTAAGACAGCACAAGCAGAGGTTGATACTTCTAAAAGCCATCCTGAGTTTGTACAATCGTATAAGGTGCTGAGGAATAAAATTATCAAACATGAAAAAGAAGTTATAACCATAAAACAAAGAAAATTGTTGAGAGACAATAGAGGTTACAAGGAAGGAACACATTTTTTCAATCCAAAACTGAAAAATTTAGATTCAGGAGTCAGAGCAGATGGAGGAGCAGATTTAGAAAAGTGGAAAGCACACAGCAGAATATTCCTGCTAAACTATGGCAAGTTGTTAGGGACATAATTCAGAATATCTGGCTACATAGTAAAACTCATACACTATATAGTGACATACATAAATCACATAGTGAAATATTTACATTATATAATGAAACCCATACACAATGTAGTGAACCACATGCACTAGCATTTCACTATGTAATATAAATATTTCACTATATGGTGTATGTATTTCACTATATAGTGTAAGTATTTTACTATATAGCCAGATATTCTGAATTATGTCCCTAATGGCTTACCATACTAAAAAACCAAAACAGTCTCCATAGACTTAAGTAGAAGCTCATCATTTTAACCTTGTTTAGAGGAAATGGGGAGAAAGGACGCTACAGGAAAAACCAGGCAAGACACAGAAAGAGAGGAGGATGCAACAGGCATTATAAAAAGGACAGTCAGAACATCAAAACACCTGAGTTACAAACTGTAAACCTTACAGACTTTGAACTTTCAGAAGCTCAAGCTTCACTGTTAAAGAAGGGATTGAACTTTGTCCCGACCCCAAAAGTAAATTCATTTACAATTTTCGTGGACCTTTAGATACTATTTAGAAAAGTGAGATATGTTACTTTTTTTGGCAGGGGAGGGTAGTATGCTGCAACAGCTGTGGGACAGCTATCTTTTTAGAGGTGATGGAGAGTGGGGGGTGGTTGGTGTGCAGGCAACTTGAGCAGCTTAAGGAAGAGATTAGTTGGTTAAGAACAGAGATAAGGAAAGGGATGGTGGCAGTGTGGGGGAACCATCCAGCACCTGGGGCACATAGAAGTGCCCCAGAGGTTGGTAGAAATCCCAGACCAAGGGGTGAGAAGGGAGGTGGGGAGAATGGACCAATATTGACACCTCCTCAGGGACCTAAGGGTACAGAACCATGGGGCTGGAAGAGGATTGGGAATAGGGGTAGTAATGGTCCATGAGCTGGTGGCAAATGGAAGTCTCGGAACAGTTTGCCAGGAGGAGCTCAGGGCAGAGTACAAGGGTCAAACAATAGGTTCTCAGTGCTGGCTACAATGGAGGATAAAGAGGGGGAGGAACTCATGGATGGGGCAGGAAGTATGGGCAGTTATTGTTATCCCAGAGGGCCAAAGTATGGCATATGGAGGGGACAGCAGTATGATGGGTTCTGGAAAGAGGGAAACAGGGAGGAGGCAGGTGGGGGGACTAAAGCAGTGGAGGGGAAGGGAAGCAAGGGTTCAGTGGTGATGGGAATGAGGGGGCTCAAGTGGGTAGTGCATTAAGGAGATTGGAGGGTGGGTCAACCAAGGGAAGCAGTTGGGGTGGACAGGATGAGGGTAGGGGCTGGGGAGGAGGCAGGTGGGGCAGGGAACATGCAGGATGGGGGTGAAGATGCAGAACAGGGGCTAGGAAAATGGAATGAGGCAGGGGCTACAAGAGGGAAGGAGGTTGGGGTCTTAGTGCTGGGAGAGTTAGTACCAAAAGGGGTGAGATGAAGGAGTAAAGGGGAATGGCATAGTCGCATATGGGTGGAGTGCATAGCAGGAATGACAGCAGGTGGAGGGACAGTTTATTCTTAAGTGTGCAAAGAGAGGTAGGGAAAAACCTCATATTGTTGTGCACTTGGGCACGAATAATCTAGAGGGGAACACAGTCAAGGAGGTACCGGGAGATTCTTGGAGCTGGGGAAGTTGTGTGAGGAAGCAGGAAGCTCAGTGGATTTCTCGGAAGTACTCTCAGTACCCAGAGCAAGTGCTGCAAGGAAATTGAGAATAGAGGAGTTCAACACTTGGCTGAGAGCCTGGTGTAAGACCAAAGGGTATGGGCTAGTGGGGAGATGGGGAAAAACTTGGGATAGCAGCACCCTGTATTCACAGGACAGGGTACACTTGAGCAAGGATGGCTCTGGGTATTAAAACAGAGGCTGGGTGAGTATACACTGTAGCAACCAGAGTGGATTTAAACTAGGTGTGGGGGGAGGCAACTGGGTGGAATTCAAACAAGGGTTCCAGATAGGGGAGCCAAGCAGGCTTATCACCCATACAAGTAGGGATGGAGTAAGGGAGGGTACATACAGGGTTGATAACAACAGTGTTCAGAGGGAGAAGGGTGGGAAGGGCACATATTGGGTAGTCTCCTTGAATGCAAGGAACCTGGAAAACAAAATGGCCAAGTTGCACGCTCTCAAGGCAGAGGGGAAGTTGGACATAGCTGCTAATACCGAAACATAGACCACCCAAAACCAGGACCTGGTGACCCTGGGGTACAGAATATACTGCAGGGATAGGGAAAAAGGGAAAGGGGGTGAGGTGGCAGTCTATGTGAGGAAGGGGATAAGTTGTGCCAGGGTGGAATGGGAGGAGGGTAGAACAGAGGCACTATAGATACAATTCCAGGATTCAAGAAACAGGACCCTCAGGATGGGGGTGGTGTATAGGCCACCATCTCAGGCAGAAGATATGGACAGAAAACTAGCAGAGCAGATCAAGAAGGTCAGTGGGAAGGGTAACACCATGATTATGGGGGCCTTCAATCTACCAGGGGTGGATTGGAACACCCCAGCCACCTTGAGCACAAGAGAGCAAGTTCTCTTTGAGGTTTTTCAGGACAGCTGCTTGGTACAGATGATAAATGAGCCAAGGATTGGCAACACTCTGGAACTCATGCTGTCTAATGGGGAGTTTGTCAGAGAGCTGGGTGTGGAGGATCTGCTAGCAGGAAGTGAATACCACATAGTGCGGTTATCACTCAGCATGGGCAAGGAGGATGCAGGAACAGGGACCAGGGTGTTGGACTTCAGGAGAGCTGACTTTGGGAGGATGGGGGAAATAATGGCTGGGCAATCCACCCACACATGGATGCTGGCTAGAAATGGGAAATCATCAAGTTAGGACTTGCAAAGGCCACTAGATCCTGTACCAAGACACAAAGCAAAAATGCTAGGGCCAAGAAACCTAGTCGGTTAAGTTGGGAGGTGTTGGAAAAGGTGAGGGCAAAAAGGGCAACCTTCAGGAGATTCAAGAGATCCAGGTGGGGGGGTGGGGGGATAGAGATGAGTACCTGAAGAAATCTAGAGGGGTGACAAAAGCAGTCAGGGCAGCCAAGGCTTTCAGAAAGCTTAGGCTGGCACAGGGCATCAAGGATGGGGAAAAGGACTTCTCTTCAGGTACATAAGAGAGAGAAGGATCTGCAAAGATCAAATAGTAAGGATCAGGAAGGATGGGGTGGGCAGAGAAAGTGGCAGAGCAGGCTTTCCTTGCTTACTAAGGAAAAGGATGGGTTAATGCTTCAGGGGATAGGAAGGGTAGGCATGGTAAGGGAAGGGGTGACGTATGGGGAAATCATAGTAGCTAGGGTACTAGAAGGTTTAAAGGCACTGAAGGTGGATAAGATGCCAGGACCAGACAGCATACACCCCCCAGGTACTGAAGAAATTGGCAGAGATCCTGGCAGAGCCATTGTCAGAGTTGTTCAATACCTCTCTGGAAACTGGGTGCATACTCCAGGACTGGAGGATGGCTCGCGTGGTGCTCCTCAACAAAAAGCGGACCCAAGGATGAACCAGGCAACCATAGACCAGTAAGCCTCACATCCATTGTGGGAAAGTTAATGGGGACAATCCTTGAAGAGAGGTTAGTAACCTTTCTAGAAGGTAAGGGTCTCCAGGATGGGAAGCAACATGGGTTTGTCTCTGACAGATCCTGCCAGACCAATCTGATTGACTTTTATAACTGGGTGACTATGGAACTGGATAAGGGCTATGCAGTGGATGTCCTGTATCTGGATTTCAGCAAGGCATTCAATTTGGTGCCACATGGGAGACTGATTAGCAAGTTGGAATGCCAGCGAGCAGGGACAAAGACGACAAATTGAATCAAGTATTGGCTGCAAGGAAGGCAACAGAAGGTAGTACTGGGGTGGGAACTCTTGGCTCCAAGGTCTGTAATGAGCCAGGTGCCACAGGGCTCAGTACTGGGTCTGATGTTGCTTGGCATTTTCATAGCCAACATTTTGCATGGCATTAAGAACAAGATTAGTCTTTTTGTGGATGACACCAAGATTGGTGCAGTGGTGGATAACACAGTAGGGTGGCAGGGGCTGCAGGAGGATCTGACAAAACTTGAGGACTGGTCAGCCACATAGCAGCTGGGATTCAATGCTAAGAAGTGCAAAGTCATGCACTTGGGAGCAAGGAAGCAAGTAGGTGTTATCAGTTGGGAGGGGTGTAGATAGCTGTTACAGAGGAAGAGAAGGATCTTGGGGTGATAATAATGGGGCAAATGACCCACTCAGCACAGTGCAGGAAGGCAGCAGCAAAAGCCAACAAAATGCTAGGGTATATTGTTAGAGGAATCACCTCCAGGAGGAGGGAGGTGATCCTGCCTCTACACAGATCATTGGTGAGGCCACACCTGGAGTACTGCATTCAGTATTGGCACCCATACTTGAAGAAATATATTAGATTACCAGTGGGGTGACAGCGCAGAGCAGCAAGGATGATCATGGGATTGGAGGATGAACTCTACTGGGGAGGCTGAGGGAGCTTAACATGTACTCCCTGGAGGAGAGGACAGATCGGGGAAATATAACTGAGACCTTTAAATACATGAAGGGGATGGATAAACAGGGCTGGTACTGGGGGGATTTTTAAGTTGGTGGGAAGAGACATGAGGGGGCATGGTCTGAGATTGAAGGGAGGAAGATTCAGGAGAGAAATGAGGAGACAATTGTTCACAGAAAGGGTGGTGTCTATGTGGAATGCGTTGGCTGAAGAGGGGATGTCCTATAAGTCAGTGGGCAGTTTTAAAAGGGCATGGGACAAAGTGAGGGGGAGGGTCACCTGGGTCATTGTGATGGGAGGAGGGGATGAGTATAAGGGATTGCAGCTGCACACTTGAACAGGCTTGATAGACCATATGGCCTGTATCTGCCGGCAGTTGTGAATGTTCGTATGCATTAAAAGAACAACATATGGAGACTGCAAGTATGGGCTTCAGTGATTAACAAACAGTGGAAATAGAAGAGGACTTACATTTTCTGATTACAGCAATTAAATATTTGAGGGACAACCCTGTAAATCTGAGAACAATGTTGTAACTGAAGACACTGATCTAAATGCTTTGCTGTGTTTGATGCAGGAACATCAGACAAGTGACGAAGACGAAGTCAGTGAAGAAACTTGAGACTTTATATCAATGAGAGAGTTGTTCTTTACATGTAAGTCAGATTTTTTTTCTTAATGTGTTTAACAATTGCATTTGCATGTTTCAGAAAACAGTCCTAAGTTAGGCAAGGGAATTATTAACAAAATGAACAGGGACCACATTGACAAATCTAATGAGATTTGAAGAACAGGCATTGGCTGAATTAATAGGGAATCAGCTCCTAATGTTAAAGCAGCAGATAAAGTTGGGAACATTGTTCTGATGAACAGAGAGAAATACCGAGGGATGGTGGAAACATTAATATTTGATGTTTAAGCATTGCCACACTAATCTAGTGAGAAAACTCACTTTCTCAGCTTTCTTCTGAATTTTTCTTTTAGAAATTCACCCATGGGAATGCAGAGTCACTAAAGCTTGAAGTTCACTTACTGTGAAAAAGCACACATTTTGCAGTGACTCTTCCCCCACAGTCTAGAACGGAATTTCTTTGAAAATGATCCATTTCTCCTTTAAAACCAGCTCCTGCACTAGAGTACAGCTTGGCTATTTACAAATTCATTTTGTTCTCTCAGGCTCCTCCCTGGGGCTGTCACAGACTCCCATAACACCTCCTGCCTGAAATCTTTCACCTTTCTCAGGCTCCTCCTCCACACTGCCTCCCTGCAGCATGGAACCTGAGTTCCATTCATACCACCTTCCCAGGTCAGCAGCTTTCCTTTTCTGGCTTTTTATTTACAAAATATCATTTTTTCCCATGTAGAGCACAATAATTGTTTAACCCTGCCAAGTTTGGTGAGAATCAGACAAATAATGGCTTGGCAGCACTCTTTAGTTAAACAGTTAGCACATTTCTGCCATTTAAAATGGCTCCTCCATTTTGTACACGACATCTGCTTCAATTAGCTCCATTTTTAAAACACTGTATTTTGTGAGTAAATCATGCAGACAACCATGTCATTTGGACCCAAAACTAGCCACCTGTGGCTTTATTTTTATCACTTTGGTTAAAGTGAGTATTTTTATTATGTGTATCATTTATGCTGTGGAGCAGCCTTTTTCCACTCTAAAATGGCTCCTGCCTTGCTCTGGCACTCCATGAATGGGACTCTCCTATTCTCTTCTGTGTGTCTTTTTTTAATGTAATATTCAAACAATTGCAGCCAGTCTCTAAAACATTTTTCTGGTGCTTGTTGCCTGCTATCTAATGCATTTTCAATGTTAAAGAGCAACTTTGCAGCTCAGCATGTGCTTTCATAAATAACATATTTCAGTTGTTACAATTTACCAGAGAATAATTTTTTTTTCATTTTCAATGTTCCTTTCCAAGATTTATAGCACATCTTGGTAGGCCAGCTGAAATGTCTGCATAGAAAACATTTGAAACTATTCGCCTCTCCCCTGTTAACTTCACAGTGCCTTGGTTTTATGACATCATAGTGCTTACCATGACAACAGATTGTGATGTCACAAACAGCAATTATGTGGTGAACAGGTGAGAGCCAGACACATTTTGAAAGACTCAGTGAAATAAGTGCTGTATCATCAACAATATTTAGTAGACCACCTGCAAAGAAAAGTAAAGAAAGTAACAAATAACTGGAAAATAATAAAGTTATATCATAATTGGTGTAAATCTCGTACTTTTAAGCTTTTTATCATAATAAAGAGTTGCTCTTTGGCAATCTGGCCTCCTTGCCAGTGAGAGGAGCACTCAACCACAACTCACTCTCTTTAAGAACTCTGCCTGGCAGGCCTTAGCATGTTCCCCCTACAGTCACAGTTCTCTCCAGCCATTCTGGGCTGCTGGGAGTGGCTCCTCTCCTAGCGCTCTAGTGCTTCACTGTGGAACTGATGTTCAGCTCACACAGCCTCACACCAATGCTTTGGGTGTCTCACGCCTTGCTGCTGCCACTCTGCATTAATTTCTGCAGCAGTTCAAGAACTTACTACTGGCACACATTGTATTTTTTAATACACAATAAATGCTGCTTGACTAAATATACTGTTGTTTGGTCCCATTTTAGCACTGGACCACCAAAGCTAATATTTACTAGCCAAGGCAACTAGTTCGCTAGCCTGTGGCTACTGCTTAGAAAAATAGTTAAATATATGTGCATGTGTGCATTTCTAAGGAGGCAAAACTCTATCTCTACCCTTTTTGCTTACTGATTACCCTTGCACTACTAATATGCTCACAGTAACCCTGTTGATTTATTCTGCAGGATCCACCCACTCTCTGTGTACTGACGGAACCTGGTCGTAAACCCACTTCTAAATTACCTAACTTCACTGAGGTACCCATTTTAATACTTCTAGTGGAACAGTCATTCTACGGCTGTTACAATGGCAGCTTGGTTTCAATGTGAAAGAAAAAGGAAGTGGGTGTCACCACTGTATAGATTGCTGGTGAAACCCCACCTGGAGTACTGTGTCCAGTTCTGTAGATCACGGCTCAGGAACAACATAGACATGGTGGAGACTGTCTGGAGGAGGGCAACTAAAATGTTGCATGGGCTACATCAGAAGCCTTACAAGGACAGACTAAAGGACCTGAATATATGCACTTTGGAAAAGTGAAGGGAGAGGGAGGACATGATTGAGACCTGTAAATATCTCATGGGGTTAAGTAATGTACGGGAGGAGAGGTATTTTTTAGAGGAAAAGATGCATGAAAGCAAGGAGACATGCAGTGAAGCTGGAAGGGGAAAATTTAGGAGACATGTGAGGGCGTACTTCTTCACCACTGATTAGTGGATGCCTGGAACAGACTTCCAGAGAAGTTGGTGGGGATGAAAACAGTGGTGGGCTTCAAGAATGTATGGGATAGGCACAATTGAAACTTAGTTTGGAAGCAATGGAGGCAGGGAGCTGGAGATCAGGTAGGGTCTGCACTGACAGGATAGGATAGGCAAGGAAAAATTGGCAGACTGGGTTGGCCTAGCCATCCTTTTCTGCAATCAAATTATATGTTTCTATGGAAATGTTTTTTGCTTTTTCTTCTTTTTTGTAAATTACAGCTGCTGACTGAGTGGCCTCTCTACACTAGTGGATCTAATAAGATCTTCTTTATCATTATGCCAAAAAGAGAAGGCATTGCAGTAAAGCTGTGATTATTTTTTCCTACAGAGCAGAAACAGATTTTGCCTAGTACAATTTTTTTTTTCACCTTTAGGGGATGGACACTTTCCTAGCAGTTCTCTTGAGAAACACCGAAAATTTAAATTATCACACGAAAGTGTGAAAAAAAGGCCAGCCCACTGGCAAAGAGGGCTGGGGCACCATGCCCCTTACCTCTTCCTAAACTGGTGACCTGGGGTGGGGAATGGACTCAGGTCATTGGGGGTCAGCCTTAGAGGGAGTGGATTGAGCATCTGAGGGACTGATCTCCCCTCCTAGGGTGGGGAGTCACATTATGCCAGCCTAGGCTGCCCTGATGTGGAGGACTGGGGTTAGAGCAGGTAGGGAAGCAGTGTATGGGAGGGACTGTGGGGAACATCATATGGGTATGCCTCCACCAATGAGTCTGATGCTTCACAGTAGGGGTGGGACCAGAAAAGTAGAAAAAGGTACATCAGGGGGCTTAATAAAGCCTGGTCCAGCCATCTCAACACCTGCACCACCACTCAGTACATGTCCTAGTCTACCATATATTTGTGTGTACTTTGGAGGGGAGGCCCTCCCCATCCAGCCCTTCCATAAGAGGAGAACTCATAGGGAGACTCTGATTGGGTGTGTGGTTGAGGGTGGCACAAAGACAGCCTGGGGGACTGGGACTGAGTTGACACAGCCACCCCCCAGACAAAAGAGCTAGAAAAATCTATATGGAAAAAAGTGTGAAGAAAGTTATCCTCTTCTCTAGCTCGGGATTTAGAAACAGAACAAAGCAGTCAGAATTTCTGCTTTTTGGCTAATTTTAACAAGTGGATAGAAGTACAGCAGATTGCTCTTTCACAGTAAATAATTGCAAGTAAGAAAGTGATAACAAATGATGACAACAGTAATTAAAGAGGAAAGGAAATCATTTCTAATTGACAGCGGTTTATAAATTTCTTATTCTGAGAAAGTATATGTATTCCCCTGAAGTATCCATATTTAACTGTACTGAATAAAAAGTAATACAAAAAACTGTATTTTGTATTGTTTTGTTTTTATGGGCAGCATTCTGTTACAGTTCTCTTCATGGAACCAACAATTTGGAGTTTTAACTGTGCTGTTTGCAGAAATTGTGCATTTTTAAGAACTCACATTTAAAAAATGTGCAATTTCAGAAAAACAGGGAAGCTTAATTATGCTACATTTTGACGCAATTTCCTGAAAATTGAGTAAATGTAAAATCAATGACTTCAGACAATGTCGCAAGAGTACTAGAAATTTTGCCCAGCGCTAGTGCTGATATGCTACTCTATTCTGTCTGTGGACTGATCCTGCTGGTGACAGTACCTCCTCTGGTGAAGGAACTACTAGCAGTAATCTGAGTTATTTTATCCTGCTCCATCTGCACAATAATGACATTTCAAGAGGTCTATAAAAAGGATCTGAAACACTGTTTTCAAATATGCCCACTATTAATTGCAGCAACATGTCTACAGAGGCAAAAATTGCTCTGGATACTTTGAAGCAGGACCAAATGATTGTTATTAAGCCTGCTAATTATGGGCTATGCCGCAGTGGTTCAAAACACTATGGATTACATCAGTGAAGTCAGGAGACAGCTCCATAGTGCCGTCTTCTATCAGAGGCTTGACACTGACCCTACTACACTGTTTAAGTATAGAACAGATGAATATGTGACAGAAGCTTTTCAGAAGGGCTGGATTGACAATGATGTAAGAAACTTCTTAACAGCAGAATAACCCGTGAGAACAATGATCTATACATTGCCAAAAATACATAGGATGTTTCTAACCCCACCTCCCCCAGGGAGGCCGATAGTGAGTGGGGTGGGATCTCTCACTGAGCTCCTTTCCCAATATGTGGATTTTTATTGAAGATCATTTGTTGAACAGTTGGGGTCCTATGTAAGGAATACATAGGATATTTTGCAGCTGCTTGAGGACATTGAAGTTACAAGGGACTTCTTTCTTATAAAAATGGATTTGGAGTCCCTGTACTAGAATATTCATCTAGAGGAAGCTTTAGACAGCATAGCTTTCTTCCAAAATTCTAGATGTAATTCCTCCCCCTCAAATGGGGACTTACCTTGATTGCTCATTCTCCTGTTTCTCCCATCTGCCTCCTGGTGCCTGCTGCATCCACCAGATGTCCCCTGATCCTCTGGTGTTTGCACCACTATGGCCTGAGTCCCAATGTGCCCCAGGGGTGCCCAACAACTCCATCGGGCCACTGCATATTTCCCAAGTTTGGTAGGGCTTGATAGAGCTGAATCATGAGCTGCTACCTTCCTTCTACTCTCTGGAGCCGGTGGGTGGCCCATGGATGTACGAAGTGTGCCCCAGCAAATTTGGCTGCAAGTTGCAATAGAGCAGTGGTCATGTGTGTGAAGTCTTGGTCCCTGTTGGCCACAAGGGGGCTGGAGACCAGTTAGAAATCATATAAGGAGCCACAAGATATTTGTAAATAAAGAGCGCCAAGCGTACTTGGTTGTGTTAGGTCCCACTCCCGAATATTGATGAGCATTAGTATTAATATTCATGAGAGGACTTCCTGGCTGCCTAAGGACTGTATAGTTCAGCAGCTGCAACAAGAAAAGGGCAGCAAAGAAAGTATGATAGTGTGGGCACTGAAAGAACACATAAAGGGGTTGTTAAACTGTGGGGAAAATATGTAAATAAATTAACTATACTGGTTGCACCAGCACTATTAAAGTGGAACCTTTATGAGCTTCCTGCCTGCTACTAAGGGACTGCATATTTTGGCAGCAGTTACTGGCTAAAGACTACAGCAACATGTTTATGGGTGGCAGCATTTAAGAGAGCCCAGCAGTGGTTATGCAGTGGCTATTAAATGGTGGGGCAAAGTATTAAATTGAACATTTTACCTGGCTGCACCAGAACTTTAATATTGGGACTGTGAAGGACTGCATAAGGACTGTGTACATAAGCAGCCATATTTTCAGCACAGCAACCAATCAGAAAGCCAAGATTTATAGCCAGGACTCTTGGGACTTGTGCAGAGACTTTTGGGACTATACTAAAAGTTTGTGGGAGAAAAGCAGGGACCTAATTTAGGTGCCAGAACAGGGAGCCTATCCAGCGTCGAAGGAGGCTAATGAATATTCATTTTTTGGACTGACAAGTGGTTTCAGCCAATTGGGAGCCCCAGAGAGCTCCTCAAAACCCAGGGACTTTGTAAGCTGAGTTCAGTTTTCTGCATGAGCCCCTCCACATGGAGGGGTGGTCTCTGGCCCTCTGCTTCAGAGAATGGGGCTAGTATGTTCAGCAAGAGCTCCTATGCAGGGGAGGGGGGCTTCTGCCTCTGCCAGAGGAAGAGTGGCTGCAAGTAATTGAAGTCGCTTGCCAGGGGGTTGCCAGAATTTGTGCTCCAGGGCTAGCATTTTCCTTATCACATTAGGAAAATGTGGGGGAAAAGCCAGCATCTGCCTACAGTTGAGAGAGAGAGCTGCAAAGATGTTCTACTTCAGCAGTGAGAGTGCTGATAATGCCTATAACTTCCAGAAAAGGAAAGTTTCTGAATTATGTTGAGTGAGTAAACTTTTACTTAAAAGTACAAGCTGTTCAGAGATCTATGTGGGGCAGAGAAGACCAGGAAGCCTAGAAGTGCTAAATGACTCTTTGTCTGCACCCTGTGACTGATCAGAACCTGGATAGGGTGGCCCCCTGCCAATTTATTGACCGTGGATGGTCCAGTCTGTGAACATGCTTGATGTGACTGTGTAAAAGCACCTTCAGGACTGTAAGGGAGATTCCCTAGACATGCAGAGCTTATTTTACAATGCTTTGCAGACCGGTAAATGTCCATTGGAGCTACAAACACCAGAAAAGCCAAGAGGGACTGTGATGTTGTGTCTCTGGCTTCAGAGAAGCTACCATGATTAATTTTAGTACTAAGTAAAATGTTCCAAGTGGTTGAGAGCTGAGCCGTGTTGGTAAAAAATCATGCTTTCAGCTCCTGTGTATCTTGCTTTGAGAAAAGAGAGAGAGAATCTGTTTTTGTCAGACTGTGCAAGTTCTGGGTCTGCCCTAGCCTTAGAAGAAGAGTACCCACCAATGAGAGTCTGCAATTTGAAAGCTAAAAGGACCACATTGGCCATGCTGGCACATGGTTAAAGGAAAGGTGACTGTTTAAAGCAGCTTAAATGGCTAAATATAAATGTGCTGCATATAAATGTGCTGAATGCTAAGGAACATTTCCAGATCGACCTGGGAATCAACCTGGTAGTGTGCCTGCTATGCACTGCCATATGCACTTCCTCCTCCAAGAGGCATAGCCTAGACGTGAGGGTCTGAAGCATGCCTGCCCTGGTCTCAGCCTGGTCTGCACCAAATACGACTGCAAGCCCAGTGAGAAGGGGCACCAACTTTCAAGCTGACAGAAGTTTCCTGCAATGCAAGCTGTAAGAGGCTTCAAAGCCAGGGGGGTCCCCACAGCTCCTGCCCACATCCTCAACAACACCTCTCAGTACTGGATGAGGTCTTCTAAACTGTGAGTAGGCAGACTCACCCTCTGACAACACAATGGAAACTGTTAACAGTTATTGCAAGTCTTCTTAAGTTTCAGTTATCTTCAGGCTCAAGCTAGCCAAATAAGAAATGGCAATGTTGGTCTGCAAAGTTATAATCAGGACTATGTTGCCTCAGGATTAAAACTAAAGTTAATCTGTTATCTTTGAAGGGCCCCAACTAGCTGCATCGCCAGCCACCTCAGCTGTGATGTAACAGGCTGGATCTTTAGATTCTAGTACTGGGTTCCCAGAAAATGTTAGATTGCAGGGTTCTAATACATACTGGTGACTGGAATTCTTTGGTGGGCATCTAATACACATTCTGCCATCCATGCAGCTAGCTAGCCAGATAGCACTTAAGACCTGAATTTATTCAGAAGGTTGATAGGTGGGCAAATATTCTGAAGAGGGTTGAATTTAAAAGGAGAAGTGATTACATTGACTGCAATGTCAGTAATACCAATCAAAATGCCAGTCTTCTGTTTGCTTAACCTCTAATTCCATTCACCCTATTCTAATCCTTACTCCTTTGTAAATAAATGTCGATTAACTTTTTTTTATAAATCTTGGTATGTCCACATATTATTAGTGAGAGCCAATGATTCCTTGAAAGTTTAAATGTGGGGTTTTGCTCTTGGGGGCATGTGTCGGGTGACTTTATGGTATTGTGGGTGGGTACAGCATCCCAGGGGGTTGTACCAGGTATTATTCTAACCCACATAAAAGTATACTTTGGGTGGAGACACTGCACATTTATGTTATCTTTGGGAAAGAACCAGTTTTAAAGTAAGTTGGGAACCCAGGCCCCTCAACCTTGGTCAGGCCTGCAAGATAGGGGTAGTGTAGCCCTTAGATACCCAGTGCCAGGGTTACACAAATGGAAGTACCGCAGGGATCTCCTGTTAGCCATGTCACATCCAGCTTGGACTCCCTCAGCTCACTAAGCTTGTGACCCTTAAAATGGCTGCCACCTTTGTAAAGTAATGGAAAAGTGTTTTGGCACCAGTTCTCACTCTAGGCCTGTTTACTGCTGATCAGTAAATGTTAGTGAGGAACATATGCTCCCTAGTGGCCAAAGTGGAAATGCACCTGATATTTATTCCAGTGTAAAATCTGTTATTGTTAAGGGTCCCTGGGAAAAGTAAAACATCTGAAAATGCTCATAATTGTTTTGTCAGTGTTTAGTGCTGCTTAGGTAGAATGTATTTGTCTAGACTAGGACATTGTGGTACTTGATACTAGTTAGGAAGCCATATGTCTAGGATAGACTGTCTAAATGTGTTCAAGTTAATAATTCCATTTATTGAGTGAAATGTCAGGCCACAGACTTGGCAAGGATGCCAAGTTTTCTCAGACAGGGGAGAATGTAATGCCCCCCCACCAAATGGGGGCTTACCTTGATTGCCCATGCTCCTGTTTCTCCTGTCTGCCTCCTGGTGCCTGCTGTGTCCCCATGGTGTCTTCCAATCCTCAGGTGCTTGCACTGCCATGGTCTGAGTCCCGATGTGCCCCAAGGGCACCCAGCACCTCTGTCCAGCCCCTTCATGCTTCCCAAGTTTGGTAGGGGTCAGAGGAGCTGAATTGTGAGCCTCCACCTTTCTTCTTCTCTCTGTAGCCAGTGGGTGGCCTGTGGGTACATGAAGTGCACCCCTGCAAATTCTGCCACAAGTTACGGTAGAGCAGTGGTCTTGTGTGTGTGGGGGGGTCCCAGTCCCTGGTGGCTACAAGGGGCCTGGAGACCAGTTAGCAACCACATAAGGAGCTGCAAGATATTTGTAAATAAAGAATACCAAGCACACTGGGTTGTGTTTGGTCCTGCTCATGAATACTGATGAGGGTTGGCATTAATATTCATGAGGGGCTCCCTGGCTGCCTAGGGACAGTATAGTTCGGCAGCCGCAACAAGAAAACAGCAGCAAATACATGCATGATTATGTGGGTGCTGAAAGAGCACAAAAAGGGTTTATTAAACTTGGGGAAAAATATGTAAATAAATTAAATATACTGATTGCATCAGTACTATTAAAGCGTGACCCTTATGAGCTGCCTGCCTGCTGCTAGGGGACTGCATATTTTGGCAGCAGCGACAGGCTAGAAACTGCAGCAATATGTTTAAGGGTGGCAGCATTTAAGAGGGCCCAGCAGTGGTTATTAAATGGTGGGGCAAATAATTAAATTAAACATTTTACCTGGCTGCATCAGAACTTTAAAATTAGGGCTATGATGGACTGCATAAGGACTGTGTACACAAGCAGCCATATTTTCAGCACAAAAACCAATCAGAAAGCCAGGATTTACAGCCAGGACTCTTGGGACTTGTGCCAGAGACTTATAACATTATGCTAAAGGCTTGTGATGAAAAGCAAGGACGTAATTTAGGTTCCAGAACAGGGAGCCTATTCAGCGTCGAAGGAGGCTAACAAATATTCATTTTTGGGACTTGCAAGTGGTTTCAGCCAATCGGGAGGCCCAGAGAGCTTCTCAAAACCCAGGGACTTTACAAGCTGAGTTCAGTTTTCAGTGTGAGCCCCTCCACAGGGATGGTGGGCTCCAGCCTTCTGCTTCAGGGAATGGGCCTAATGTGTTCAGCAAGAGCACCTCCCCAGGGGATGGAGGCTTCTGCCTCTGCCGGGGGAAGAGTGGCTGCAAGTAACTGAAGTCTCTGTCCTGGGCATTACCAGAATTAATCCTTCAGGGCTAGTAGTTGCCTAATCCAATAGCTCTTAGAGTTTGTCACAGTGAGCCTCCCCAAATCCATTGAAAAGCTTTTGAGCCTCCCCCCAAAACTGAAATAATCTTGGGCCTCCCCAAAGGAAAATAACATACTGTACTTTGTGCAGTACACCATGAATAAATTTAAACCCCTCTGAGTACTTGGGTTACATTCAGCTCTTTGTCTTACACTGACATGGGACCTTTGAAAAAGAGCTCCTGTGCTCAAAGGTGTTATCTGAATAAATAAATAAAATAAACAAATATTATTGTTCAGCTTATTGTAAGACCCCCCCCCCCCACAGGCCAGCCTACTTGGTCCGCTATTTTCATTCTTGAACCATTGTTACCCCTTGTTGCCTTACCTTCATGGGTCAGACTACTTTCTGTGTTTCCTCTCTATATGAAATAACCTTCCTACATACTTTGCCTCACCCCTTCCTTCCCTGCTGTTAAGCAACTTCTCTAGGATTACTTTGTTCCTTCTGTTATTGCTCTTAGCACTTCTATGCTGCTCAACCCTTGTATTTGGGCTGTTCTGCCATCACTCTACAAATTGATCAGTTGCCACCACTCATTATTTATTGTTCATATTGGTTTGCACTATTGTTCTTTATGTATTTCCTGATTGTTTTGCAGTTATCTTTTGAAATGTAATCACTCCCTACCCTTCCCTGGGTACACCTGAAATGTGCCTTGGCTCATTCACCTTCCCTTGTTGCCTATTAGTAAATAAACATATAAAATGCACCTACTATTATCCTCTTTCAGTTTGCTTCATCTATTCACACAAATTATATAAAACTCAAAATTTAAATACAGTACTTTTTCAGACTTGCTTGAGCCTCCCCTTGAACAGGTTGGGGCCTCCCCAGGGAGGCTGGCCTCACCATTTGAGAACCCCTGGCCTAATCACATTAGGAAAATGTGGGGAAGAAGCCAGCATCTGCCTGTAATTGTGAGAGAGCTGCAAAGATGTTCTACCTCAGCAGTGAGAGTATTGATGATGCCTGTAACTTCCAGAAAAGGAAAGCTTCTGAAGTATGTTGAGTGAGTAACTGCTTCTTAAAAGTACAAGCTATTGAGAAATCTGTATGGGACAGAGAAGCCCAGAAAACCTAGAAGTGCTAAATGACTGTTTGTCTGCACCTTGTGACTGATCAGTGCCTGGATAGGGTGGATGCGTCTGATTTAGTGACTGTGAATGATCCAGTCTGCGAACATGCTTGATGTGACTGTGTAACAGCACCGTCAGGATTGGAAGGGAGGTTTCCTAGACACACGGTGCTTAACTGACAGTGCCTGGCAGACTAGAAAATGTCCATTGGAGCTGCAAATGCCAACAAAGTCAAGAGGGACTGTGATATTGTGTCTCGAGCTTGAGAGAAGCTACTGTTACCAGTTTTACTACCAAGTAAAGGGTTCCAAGTGGTGGGGAGCCATGCCTCAAGCTCTGTCTGGTGTTGGTAAATAATCATGCTTTAAGCTCCTGTGTATGTCGCTTTGAGAAAAGAGAGAGAGAGAATCTGTTTTTGTAAGGACTCTGTGAGTTCTGGGTCTGCCCTAGCCTTAGGGGAAGAGTACCCACCAATGAGAGTCTGCAATTTGAAAGCTAAAAGGACCATGTTGGCCATGCTGGCACATGGTTAAAAGAAAGGTGACTGTTTAAAGCAGCTTAAATGGCTAAATATAAATGTGCTGAGTATAAATGTGCTGAATGCTAAAAAAACATTTCCAGATCGACCTGGGAGTCAGCCTGGTAGTGTGCCAGCTATGCACTGCCATGTGCGCTTCCCCCAAAGGGCATAGACTAGACATGGGGGTCTGAAGCATGCCGGCCCTGGTCCCAGCCTGGTCTGCACGGAATGCGACTGTAAGGCCAGCGAGAAGGGGCATCAACTTTCAAGCTGAGAGAAGTTTCCAGAAATGCAAGCTGTAAGAGGCTTTAAAGCCAAGGAGTGCCCACAGCTCCTGCCTGCATCCTCAGCAGCACTTCTAAGTACTGGATGAGGTCTTCTAAACTGTGAGTAGGCAGTCTCGCCCTCTGACAACACAAAGGAAACTGTAAATAGTTACTGCAAGTTTTCTCAAGTTTCAATATTCCTCAGGCTCAAACTAGCCAAATAGGAAATGTCAATGTTGGTCTGCAAAGTTATAATCAGGACAATGTTGTCTCAGGAGTAAAGATAAAGTTAATCTGCTTTCTTTTAAGGGCCCCAACGAGCTGCAATGCTGGCCACCTCAGCAGTGATGTAACAGGCCTGGACCTTCAGACTCTAGTACTGGGTACCCAGAAAAGGTTAGAATTTTAGGGTTCTAATACATACTGGTGACTGGAATTCTTTTGTGTGCATCTTATGGACATTTTGCCATCCATGCAGCTAGATATTCAGATGGCACTTAAGACCTAAATCTATTCAGAAGGTTGATAGTTGGTCAAATATTTTGAAGGGGTTTGAATTGAAAATGAGAAATGATTACATAGATTGCAATGTCAGTAATACCAATCAAAATGCCACTCACCTGTTTGCTTAACCTCTCATTTCATTCACCCAATTCCTAGAGAAATGTCCATACTCCTCACAAAGGTTACATTTTATCCTATTAGAATATTGTGCACTATGATGACCAACCAGTCTCTGTGCATAACCCACAACGAATTGCATCACATACATTACTTAAATGCACTCGTGCGTCACACCTGTAACAGGCCTTAGGTTGACCCTGGTGAAAGATAACCCCTCTATCCCTTCCAAGGTAGAAATAATTTGGCAAATACTGTAAACTGTATTCTGTTTGTGGCACTTGAGCTCATATATGCCACACTCCAGTCCAGATATTCTCTGACTCTAAAGCGGGTTCTGCGCTCCCCAGAACTTCATATTTTTGTCTCACCCAGTATAGTATATCCACTATACTGACCCTCTCATTCTTAAATAAAACTGCTACTGTTTTAAAAGCTGGTTTTACATACAAACATACAAACATACGAGGAAGTCAACAGACGAAGGCCATTTGGTCTAGCTAGTCTGCTCATATTGCAGGGTCCACAGTTGTTCCTGCCCCACACGCCTCCCATCCATCCAACCCATGATCCTTACCTTCCCCGTATGCCTATCACAGCCTCTCTTAAACTTCCTACTGTCTTCAATGAGACCTCCTCTCCTGGCAGTGCATTCCAAGTGTCCACTACCCTCTCTGTGAAGAAGTGCTTCCTGCCCTCCCTCCTAAACCTCACCCCTCCAGATTAAGACTGTGCCTCCCTCATTTTGTCTGTGAAATAGTTATAAATGGAGCCCATAGGCAAGTGTGTTTTTTAGTTCATGATATTGGACAAAAAGCATTCAAGATCTGCCTGTTTTTTTAAACTATTATCAAAAAGAGGCTCACCGTAAGAGATGTTTAGTACATACAATTACATGGCAGGAAAACCCATACAGTACTTTCTTTCAGTGGATTTTGACTACTAAAACACTTTCTGGCATCTCCTTCATCCCACCCCTATATCTTAATCTTACAGCATGATGTCTCTTAGCAGGCTGTTTTGTAGGTTTAAAAAAAAAAAGAATTGTTTTTGTCCAGTCCTGGGTTGCTCATGACTATTGTTCAGAGTCTCTGCATTGGTAGAAGGCTGTGCAACATTTTCAAAAGATTGATTCCTTTCACCAGTGGCATAGTTAGAAAATGCTGCTGTTGGAGGGACTGTAATGGGGTGGGGGTGTGGTATGTAGATGATTAACATCAGTCACAGAGGCTTCTGTATTTAAGGGTAATTTCACTTCTGATGCCTCTATCATAGGATAATTCTTTGTCTCTTTATCTAGAACAGTGTGAAATGGGAGCGCTAAGTCCACATGCCCCTCCTTTCCTCTGTTTAGGCAGTTCAGGGTCAGAAGTGAAGTTAAGAGTAGACAGGACCTCTAATGAACAGTGTCTGGTGCTAAGTCCCCATGCCCCTCCTTTCCTCTGTTTAAACAGTTCAGGGTCAGAAGTGAAGTTAAGAGTAGACAGGACCTCTAATGAACAGTGTCTGGTATCTTCATTTGCACTAGGGATGGGAGAACTCGGTGAAGTTCTAACCCTTATTAAATAAGAACCAGAACACAGTGAAGTCCTGATTCATCCTGATTAGTTCTGATTTATTGACCAATATTTGAAAAAAATTTGAAAAAATGCATTAAAGTGGCCAAAGTCGCTCACATTTGACACAGAGGCCCAAAGGAAATAATTTAATGGATTATTTGTGTACAAATTGAAGTAAAACTGCTAAATAAAAAAACAATCTGTCACTACTATCCCCTTCATGACTGGCCTATGATGGTGGCATATCATGCTTGAGCCCATAACATGAGTGTGCTGCAAGAGACGGAGAAAGAGACAGACGGACAGATGCAAATACCTACAGTATATCATAGCACCACCAAGAACTGCAGGAACTGCCAGGCAGCTAAGATTTGTTTTTTTATTAATGGTGCTGTGAGGGTATTATTTTGATGGATGTTCCAGTCAGAGCCAAACAAGCCAAAGAAATGGATATGAATGATCAAATGAGTAGCACTAAGAGAACCCACCTACGCTACCCATGTGAATGATGCAACTGCTTTGCATGCCCCAATGTACTGTGGTATGTAGTACACTACTTGGTCCAAGAGGTGGCAATGTTTTCTAGTACTACAACTACTTCTACTGAAACTGATCAACATGCTGAAGAATGGATGCTGAATTCTTAAAGAAGAAAAATTAAAGACATAGTGATCACCACCCAGGCAGGTAGCCAGTCACACATCGCATTGGTCAAGTGCAGTGCAGTCATAAAAAAGTTTGTCACTACCACCTGAAGACCTGATGACACACAACACAACACAATGACATCCTTCCTAGTTCCACAATTGTTTGCTGTCAGCCACTGCCAAGTAATTTAAGTATCACAAATAAAATACAGTAATATAATAATCTCAGCCCAGTTACTGTAAGTAAGATGTAACCAGGCTAGCATACCACACACACACACCAACAATAAAGAAATTATATGAATTTTCAACTTAGTAGCATTTTATTCTATGAAGTATTTGCAGCCAAATATTGGAGACATGAGAACTATACAAAGAGTATACAGTTTCTGAACTTTCAGGCATCTGCTAAGCCATGCGTGCACTGTACGAAAATTAAAACAGTACAGTCAGGATCTCTTTGATGGCAAAAAAAGTGACAAGTAGTAGTAGTAGTAAGGAGGACTGGAGTATGGAAAAAAGTGACAAGTAGTTGTTGTGACTCGTAACTGTGACTCATGGCAACAAAAAGTGATAGTAGTAGTAGACAGAAGTACCATACATTACAGATCAGCTAGTGGTACCTGGTACCACCAAGAAAGTTTCTGACATGAAATGCAGTTTCTTGCTGTATTTGGACTCTGAACCCATGGAAGTTATTATTTTTTTTCTGTTCTGCTCATGTGATCGTAGTGGCCTGGCCTAGCCTGTCCTGTTCTGACTTGTTGCAATTAATTGCTACCTCATGTAGTAGACCCTATTCACAAGAGATTTTCAACACAGGCACAAATTCTTTAAAGTGTTTTTGTGCATAGTGCCTGCTCGGAGCAGTTACTGTATGTTTCATTCAGGTATCATATTTGAAATTAAAGTGATGAATATTGACTTTGAGAAAAGTGAAGCGCTCAGCATTTTCTGGTGTCAAACAGGATCATGTGTCAGTAATGATGTTACCAGCTGAACTGAACAATTGTTCTGAACAGACACTAGTCGGAGGGCAATTCATATACTTCATTGCAATGTTTACTAAGGCAGACCACATATTTTGTTTGGATTTCCAGTATTTCAAAGGATCAGCATTCCAGCTGATACTGGGCTCTGCCAGATACATTTCAACAATGGTCTGTTCTGAGGCTGTGTTATAAGAGGTAGATGAAAATGTTAAATAACATCTTCTAAGTAACTCCAGAGACATGAAGCTGAACAAGTGACTGTGGGATAGTGCTATCATGCTTGGCTGGTGGTGAAGAAAAATATTCTGCTGCAGTGGCTAAGGAGGAAGAGGGAGAAAATGCTGCTGCAGTAGAGGATAGGCCACCTGATGCTGTGCTGCTGTGTCATGGAAAAGATTTTGAATGTGGTGCTGCTGTTGTACTCTGTTCATTGACAGCACGCACCTTGTCAATTATTTATTGTTTGTTTCTCTCCAAACAAGTGTCATCATCCTCACTCAATAGTTGCTTCGATTTGTATTGTGGGTCCAAGATTGTTGCTTTAATGCAGTAATCAGAATGAAGCATTTTACATAGTTTGCGACCTTCTTTAACTTCTTTGATTGTATGTCTCATTAGATCATGTTGTATTCAGGAGGGCAACCTGCATGTGTCAGCACCACTGGCAGTCTGTGTGACTATGGAACTGCCTTGCTTCTCTGACTTTTCCCTAATCGGATTCAGTCTGAATTTTAACATTTTTATTAGGGGTATCACCTAGCTCAGAGTTGTGTTTGCACTAACATCCCTGGCGATTTCTTCAAATGGCTGGATCACTACAATGAGAAACTCCAGCATGGCCCACTGCGATGGAGTGATATAGACATTTGCATCACCAATTTTATTTTCTAAGGTGTACTGACTGACAGCTTTCTTTTGTTTCAGCAGCCTTTGGAACATATAAAGGGTCGAATTCCATTGAGTAGAAATGTCTTGGATCTTGGATCTGTGTAAAGGTAAACCGTGCCCCTGCTGTATTTTATCAAACAAGTGACAGTTTTTGCTTGAGCAACTAACATGAGTACATACGCTTTTACCAGTGCTAATGACAGCCTTAATCTCCCTGTAGTCATTGAGAAAACCATGAACTATTAAATTTAAGCAATGTGCAAAGCAACGGATGTGAACAAAGCCCCCCCCTCCTCCAAGGTCTTCCTAATGTTGGACCCATTATTTGCAACTATAAAGCCAACTGACAGTCCCTGTGAAGTGAACCATTGCTGTATTGTTTTTTGGAGCTCTTCATTGATGTTGTATGAGGTATGTTCAGATGGAAAATAAAACATTCTTTGAACAGCAAACTGCAACACTTCACTGTCCCCCACTCCCAATTGAATTATAGAAACATGCCCAATGGGCTGTAACAGACATGAAGGGGTCAGGCTGATAGCTTGTCCAGATGTCTGTTGTGAGGTGCACCACCCTCCCAACAGCACTGCAAAAGATGCGTTATAATTTTTTTACATACAACATTGTAAAGATCGGGAATCCATGTTGCCAAGAAGTACTTCTGCAATGGTATACTATATCAAGGTTTGAGGTACTCAAGTAGCCACCTGAATCCTATATGTTCAACCACGTTATATGGTAGCAAATCAACAGCTATCATTTCAGAAATTATTTTGGTTATTGTAACAGTAACAGGGCGAGTCGAGGCATATTTGGCCTTACACGCATATGTTTCTGAGATGGTAAGCTGTCTCCTTGAAGGAGGAGGAGGGCTTTTGAACATGCGGTCACTTTCAGTAACAGTCGGAAGAGTCCTTTGAATGGCAACAAGTAGTGGTGGAAGTGTAGTGCTGCAGGGGCTGCCACTGCTTTCATCTATGGGCTTTACCCCCAAGTGTAGTGAGCTATCCCTATCACTTTCTCTTCAAAACTCACAAATGACCTTCTCACTAATGTTATGACTTCTGTTTAGGTGTATTTTCAGTGCTGAAGTTCCCAGTGCTCCTTTCTTTTTACCCCTGCTGATTGACCGTTTTCAAATAGTGCATGTTGCTATCAACTCATTGGAAACACTAATGGAGAAGTATGACCAAATAAAAGATGATATTTTTTAGATTTTTTTTCCCAAGAAGGCACAACACCTCATTCATCTTTTCAGGTCCCCCCCCGGATTTGTACTGGGCCTGTTCTAGTTTATTCCCACTGCCCCCCTCCTCCACAACTGAAACATTTCTGCCTGTTCCTTCCTCATCAGAAATTTCCATCCCCTCCAGTAAACTTTCTGCTGCCTGAGCAATATCTTCATCTTCTTATTATCATCAGTATTACCCTTGTTGGGTTCAACCTCAGAAGAATTGGATGAGGGACTGGCAGTAGCATGGCAGTAGCATAGTATGCAATTGTTCCATACCATTGGGTGCCTCTGCCGGTAGTACCCAACATGTCTTTAGTTTTTTTTTTAACTACATGACTCTTTTTTTTATTTGGGACTGATGATGATGATCTAAGACATTCACCTTTTTTGGATTCAAGCATCCGCTTGGAAGACCAAACCTTATTAGATGTGAAAAAATCCCTTTTTGGGGTTTGATTTTCTTTTCCCTTTTCAGGCTGATTCCTGTCTTTTGCAGTGTCACTGCCTACCTGAGAACTAGAAAGTGCCTCATCTATACTTTGATCTATTTTCGAACAAAAGATCCCACTAACATGAAACATGATGTCCTTCTGATAATTCCCACCCACACAGACCAGCGACAAATTTACTGTCATGACTCATGACTGTACACAGCACACAGACAGCACAAAAATCCATCACCATTTCCTTCCAAGATTGCTGGACTGGCTCCTATAATACTTACTGTTAAGTGAAAGTGACCAAATTCAGCAACTGTTAAGTATGCCTCAGAATTTAAATTGGAGATGTAGACACATCTGGTGCATTAGCCACACGCAGCACAGTCCCACACTAGGGGTTGGCTAATGCTTATACATAATGTAAGTATGTAGCATGATATACTATGAAACTAATAATGATAAGGAATAATGGGGAATGAGTGATGATGATGACACTTGTGTGTAGTGCTTGTGTTTTACTTGTGTTGTACTATAAACACTCAGCCTGCTACAACTCACAGTGAGATGATCCCCTGGGCCACCCACAGCCAGCAGCACAGGGCAAGCACATTAACCTTTATGTTGTTGGAACAGTATTTTTTTTAATACATGAAATCGTGATTGAACATAGGTGATTATAAGTGTTATTCATGATTAGATTTTACACACAGCTGCACTGAAGCCAGGAAAAAAAAATATAAGAGATTTCTGGGATGTCACATTTATCGTGAACCACCCTGCAGTCTTTCCCCCTTTCCCGTCTTTATGTCACAAAGATTTATTTTGCCACCCTACTGCCAAGATAAAACAACTTTCTTTTGGGATTTTCTGTAACTGTAATCTCTGGGCCATCAGTACTCTCTCTCCTCTGGATCTGGAATGGCACAAGTCAGATTTTGCCAGCCTGCCCTTTTTGTACATGCAGCTACACTGTCTGAGGCCAAGAAAAAAACTTTTATTTGGGATTTTCTGTAACTGTAATGTCTGGGCCACCACCTCCAGTACTCTCTCATCTCTGGATCTGGAATAGCACATGTCAGATTTAACAGCGGCCAACCTGCCCCTTTTTGTACACAAAGCTACTTCTGCCTGAGGCTGAGAAAAAGTTTCATTTGGGATTTTCTTTAACTAATCATTCACGGCCCTCTGTACTCCTGGTGCTCCCTTCCATCATCAACCAATCGACTTCACGGCCGGAAATCTGTCCCCCTCCCTCCCCTAACTGTAGTGCTTTTGCATTTTGGAGCTTCACCTTCTAGTTTCTCACCAGTCTTTCGCTAGTCTCTCTCTTCTGCTATGATCTCCTCCTTCTGGGCTGTATTATGCACTCACCAACATTATGTACTGGTGAGTGCATCATGTGACCTTCTGTTGCCTGACTGGAGGCTGCCAACTGCCTGTACATCTTGACGGCAACCCCCAGGCCACAGACAACAAAATCACAGAAATGGCATTTCCACGGACCCAGAACCTGAATTCTATGGCAAAGTCCATATTTATCAGGGTGTCCATAGATTGCGGGTTTGATCTGGGGGTCCAGATCTCCCACAGAACTGTCCGCTCACCCGTAATTTGTACTGGAAGTCCCTTCCCCAGATATATCATCCTTAAAGGGAACTGGTCCCAGTTTTGTCACTAATCTTTTTGTTCCACAGTCTGTGTTCACAGCAGACATGTTCTTTTGTTTTGCAACCTCTGTTGGGCTTGCTGATGAGGGGACACTTCATAATGTAGCATTAACGCTGTTCTGTTCTTTTATCAAGTTTCTGGGAGATACAAACTCCCCTAAATCCCTGCCAGACCCATTCATCTTGCATTTCCATCCTGCTTGTGGTATACTGTAGCTGCTTCAATGTTGGGTGCATTAAAACCTTGCCATGAGGGGTTGCTGACTTCCATGTTTGACTGCTGATAGAAGCAGAGGTCAAAGCTTTCGCTGCTGCTCAGTGGATTCTCTTGACAGCTGTCTTCATTGCTGTGAAGACTGCAACTCACTATTTTAGTGATTTGTGAAGGCAACATAGATAACTTGTCACCATCTTTCCTCATAGTTTTATCTTGTGGCTTCTTTTCAGTCACAGTAGTTAGTGCTGTAGCCTACCTTAACAGTTTTTCTGTCTCAATCACTTTTTTTCTCTTCAATTAATAACAGCAGGACAGCTCATTTTTCATTAAACATTTCATCCAAGTGTCTTTCCATCAACTGAATATCCTCTACTGGAACCTGTTCCTAAATCTGTCTCTGGCAAGGGACCATTTCTTGTGCTTTTCATGCATACCCTTCAAATTATCCATCTGAGGTGTTTCAAGTACCATCACATGCATAGCAAGAATGGGTTCCAAAGGTGTACTCAAGGCTGATTTTGGCTGGCTATCCAGAACCTCCACCTCCATGACTGGTACAATCACTGCTGTGGTTGTCTGCTGGGCTAACAAGTTACTCCAGTTGGGGTTGGAAGCAATATCCTCTACTTGGGCAACCATTCCACCTTCCTCCTCCTCAGGTTCCCCCATCCTCCTAGCAGAAAGTCAGCATGGTCTCCTGCAGGGGTATGCTAGCAGTGTGTGAGGCCACCTCGGGCCAGCTGGATGTTGGGGAGGTGGGCAGGGCAAGGCAGAATAATGGAAAAGCTCCACCAGCAGGATGACACCAGCTGGCCTGCTGCAGGCTGTACCCCACCAACTAGGCCCTTGCTCTGATCTGGATTGGGTCACTAGGGGTGGGGTGAATGGCCCTCCCTCCCATGGCCCCACCATGGGGGAGGGTAGTCCATAGGGAATCTCCAGAGCCAGGTAAGAATTGGGTATGGTGGGTGATGGGGTCGGGTGGGGCCAGGAGCCTGAATTGGTCCTATGGCAAAAGAGGGTATAAATAAATGATGGAAAAACAAATTATTATGTCCATTAGGATTCTGATTATTAAAGCTAAAAAGTGCATGAACTCTCATTTTAAATAGAAACATTTTGTCTCTCTCTCCCACATGGATAAGGAAGCTCAGATGTAGTCCATATAAACCATCAGACTGAACAGATCAGAGTCTTGGCTCTCACATAATAGGCTCCTAAAGCACTGTGAATATATTTATCGATAATTACTCTGATGTGTTCTTGTAGGCTCACATTTAGGGTTCTGATGTTGTTTCCTATTGTATATATAACATATACAGTGTCAAAGAAAAAGTGTTGTTGATGAACTGTCAAATGTGCCAGATCTTGCTGGACTGCTGATGAATGAAGGAATTGCCTTTCACCTCATGGTTTCACACAGTGTAGCATCCACAAGTGTGAAAACTGATTGGTCTTGAGCAATGTTACCTCTAATTTTCAATCTCTGTGGGTGGGCGACTGATACGTGTGTGTGGCACTTTGTGCAAAAAAATTGATTCATGCGCGCAAATTGGATGGCCCAAACAAGTGATATATTTTATTACCAATAAACAATAGAAAACATAACCAAATACTGAAATACTCAATGCAAAGTATAAATATACATTCTGACACAGTCCAAAGACTGGATGTGCATTGTGCACCATAACAGTATGAACTGGAAACATGTGTAAACTATATACGTTTTAAAGAGTCTTGCATGCATCTAAAAGGGGTGCTGCTGATGATGCATTGCTAAGAAATAAACATTTACTGTTTTTCTCTCCTGTCTTTCCCATTCTGCCAATGGACATAGATTTTATTAAGATCCATTTTTCCACCAGAAGCTAAAAACAATTTTGTTCACATCAGCATATCTAAATGGCTTTCTTCCAAGTGGTTTCTTTATTTGCTTTTAATACAGTTCATGAGGCTGAAGCCTCTTTCATAGTCAGCACTAGAAGCTTGAAATGTAGTAGTAGTAGTAGTAGTACAATTTATTGTTCAGCATAAAGTAGTTACAGTATACTAAAATCAGGACAAAATACATAGTAAATACAAATAGACAATAAATAAATCGACAAGGAACTTAAATATCTTTTCAGTGCAGCTCAATTTAACAGTGCTCCTTGAGTACCTTAACACATAAAAAACCTCTGCAGGACTTCAAGATCCCCATATGAACTTTACAAATGAGTTGAAATTAAAAATCTTGCAAAGAGCTTTACCATGTTCTTCTCTTTCATAGCAAACAAATATTCCAAAAGATTCTCCAGGGTGAGGCTGAGATCCCCTAACAATCCACCCAGTAGTTTTTTCCTTGTTGATGCATATCTAGTACACAAGAGTACCACATATTTAAGATCATCTATAGTCCCCACTCCACATTTACAATATGGAGAAAGTATTCCCTCTCTTTTTTGTCTGAAATGAATGTATTGAGCATTATAGTTTTCAGTTCTGAATCTTGTATAGATTCTTCTTTGTTTAGGACAGGTTAAAAAAGAGAGATAGGGCTCATATCCCCATGAAATCTTTACTTTTTTATAAAACCCATATAACTTAAGCTTGGAGAGTTGAAGATAGCAAGAATTTATGTCTAAGTCAATAAGCCTCAATTTGATATCCTGTCTAATCTTCTCAAATGGTCTTGTGCAAATTTTATTTAAGAGGTGGCCCAATCCGGCCGGCATTATTGTTTCCTTAATAAGTTGAAATAAGGGGATGTACATATCCCATGCTGGCCAATTTGATGACTTCCTCTTCACACATTCTGGGATATCTTTGTTGGGGCAAAAGAAAAAGTTTCAACAGAAAGAGAATCTGTCATTCACAGATGAGAGAAGTCAAGGAATGTTGTCCTAACTCCAAGGCAAGAATACAGCTTGGAGTTCCATTTGGCAACATTAAGATGTATCTATAGAGTTTATTCAGAATTATTTCTAGTTCTCTAACCTTAGTGTAACCCCAGATTTCAGAGGCATATAACATGCTCATTCTTATTTTGGAATTAACAACTCTTAATACCCCTCTGATAGAAGACTTCCCCATCTTGCTGTTAAACATTTTTAAGGCATTTACCGCAGATCCCATTTTAAATTGAATAGCCTCCAAATGTTTGGTCCAAGATAGGCTATGTAAGCAATAATACCCGACAGGGTGGGTGGGTGGTATTGGGCTATACCAGACCACCCAGGGGTGTAATGAGGCCCAACGCCACAGGCGGAGGGTCTTATAGCCCTTGGAAGGTCCAGTACAGACCAATACCGCCCACCCTGGAGGGTATTATTGCACTTAGAAAATGGGCACAGTCATAAAAAAGGTTAGTTAAGATGTGAATTAAAAAATAATTTAAAATAGTTTTTTGTAATAAAATAGTTCCTCCACCTATATTGGAATGCTTTTTTTGTCTGTTGTCTGAGCTAGGGACTTGTCCCTTGGAGCAGCTGCATAGCTCTAAATAGACCGACCATCATGGCTAGCACTGTTCCCCCATTGGGCTGTTTCCATGCTGCAAAGAAACATGTTAAACATGTTCCTCATGTTAAAAATTGCAAGCAGAAACTACCAAATCATGAAATGATCTAACTGTTTCTCCAGAGCTGTTTTTTTTCCCATCTGCAGCTCATCTGACCCCCCCGCTACTCTTTAACTCCAGACCTCCCATCTCTCTATGCATCTCCATGGTGCCGCTGCCCGTGGCTTCTATTTTTGCCATTTTTTTTTTAAATAGAGCAGTAATGAGCTGGGAGCTGAAGAGTGAGTGATTGATCAAGCTGCAGAATTACAAAACAGCACTTTTGATGGGTGGGCGAGCTGTCAGGAAACAAAGAAAAAGTAATTCTGCTAGATACTCTTGGCAGCGATTTGAAATTCTTTGCTTTGCCTGCATTTGTTGTTCTGGGTTGCTATAAGTCAGCAAGTGAATCATTTCGGACATCGGTGAGGAGCGATGGTTGTGGGCAGCCGCATCATGGAGCTGTTGAGTATGGGCAGAAGGTCTGTAGATTTTCGAAGTATGTGGGTCACTAGAGCTGGGAGGAAAAAAACAGGAAGATGTATGCATTTCTGTGATCAGCTGGGAGACAGGGTATTGTTCATAAACTTGAGTGTGTCAGGAGAAGCAACGCAAGTGGAGATCGTTGATGGGGGGGCATGTATCATAGGCTGGCACCTTGGGCAGGGTATGTGTGGGAGTGAGTATATATTTGTGTCATAGGACTGTCTCGGGCTTTTGTCTGGCTAAAAACAAACAAACAAAAAAAGAAATGCAGTAAATGAGCACAGCTGCGGTTGAGTGCCGTAAGGTCAGGCAGCAAGTATTGTGGGAACAGTATCTCTTGCCGAGATTAACTTTTAGTTTCCTTTGAGAACAGAGAGATTCAAAGTAAGCCAATTTTCTTATAAGACCTAGGACTGAAGTAGAGAGCACGACTAAGTCACCTGCATATGCTAAACATTCAATCCTTTTATCATTAATTTTTGGAGCATGAAAAATCTGGGTTACCAAACTGATCCAAGACTGTATTAATGTAGATGTTAAAGAGAGTGGGGGCCAAAATACACCCCTGTCTGACAACCATGTTTGTCTCAAATCTATCAGTTAGATGACCATACTGGTTATACTGGACCCTTGCCCACATATTTTCATAGAGTCTAATAATAACATCAAGAAGTGAGGCCTCCAACTTCAGATCCCTTAATGCAGCCCAAAGGATTTTTCTACTAATGCTGTCGAAAGCCAAGGAGAAGTCCACAAAACAGCAATATAATCTGCTTTTTCTCACTTTAGCATACTTCCAGATCAGGTGCTGAAGCACATAACAGTGTTGTACTGTAGAACGGTCCTTCCAGAAACTGTTCTGTGCCTCATTCAATACTGAGTTCTCCTTGACCCATGACAGCAATCTGCCCAAAATTATCCTATAGAAAATCTTGTGTGAAACATCTAGCAAACTAATAGGCCTATACATCCTTGGGTCATTTGGATCCTCTTTTTTAAAAAATTGAGAAGATAATACTACCTGCCCAACTGGCGGGGTAAGAGTATCCCTGAACCAGGCCATTAAACAGCAAAAGAAGAAAAGGAATCCACCAGCTGGTAAAAACCTTACAGAGATCACCAAGGACTCCATCTGGCCCAGGCTCTTTATTTGCCTTAAGTCTAATCAGTGCCATCCAGATTTTGTCCTCTGTGATCAAGATAGGTTTTGGAAAAATGTCATCCTCCTGTATTTTGAAAGCATCAGGTATCTCCTGCTCTTCATGAGAATAATAAAGCTTGGAGAAATGAGATGCTCAAACTTCAGATGTAATATAGGCTTCAATCCTATTGGCATATCTACATTATCCCTGAGCAACAATATTCCAAAATCTCCTTCCGTCCCTATCCAAAACAGCCTGCCTCAGTTTTTCCCAAAGTCCCTGAGTATGTTTATGTCTCTTCCATTCTAGAATTTTCCTATATTTTTCTCTTTCAGTCTTTAGCAATTTAAAATCTGCTGCAGACTTATTTCTTTTCTTCTTATGTTGTCTTAGTTTTCCTCCAAACTCCTTCTTTGCCTGTAGGCATGCAAAATTAAACCAAGACTTTTTATAAAGGGACCTAGGACAGTATGTTGTTTTACATCTAGGTCCAAGTAAAGAATGAATAGTTTCCCAATTCTCCAAACTATTAAAGGCCTTACTTTTGTCCAAGACCAACTCGTGAATATCACCAAAGACTCATGTACTAAGAATTTCTTTGAAACTAGCTTGATGAATCGACCCCCATCTAATCCTTCTCTTGTTTATGACTTCCAGACTCTTTTCCTGTTGTACTTTACTCCATAAAGTCCCAAAAGGGCATTTGATATTAATTACAATAGCACAGTGTGCTTATTCCAGTCTATCCATGACCTCTAACTTTTGGATCAGCTTTACTGCTTCCAAATTGATCCAAACCTGATCAGGGGTTGAAGAGCCAGTAGGCCCTGTATATGTTAAGGATCCAACTAGATCTCCATGAGTTCTCCCATTTAAAATACATAAATTTCTACTGGCCAGGCCCACTAACAATTCCCTACCTCTAATGGGTTAGATTTTAGATCCTGAGCAGTCCTAGTATGAGATATTTAGATTAATTATAGATAGTGTATGGATCATATCTAAATATACATCCTCCAAGAATCGAGAAGGAATTCTGGCATTAAAGTCTCCCAAAATATTTATAGGACAAGATATACTCTTATCTGACAATTTGTCAAGTGTCATTTTCAGATCCTGTATGAAAAGGTCAGCGGGATCAGTAGCTCCTTTGCCAGGGGGAAAGTATATATTGCAGATAATGATCTTCTCTTGTCCCTTGCTAATCATTACAGCCAAAATACCCTCTGACTAAGTAGAAATGTTAGTGATCTGAAAATTTAGCAAAGTTTTGATAAAAAAGGAAATACCCCCTTTAAACCTTCAAAAGTTTTTATCTTTAGTTGCTGGCAGAGTAAAGACAGAATATCCAGCCAATTTGGGAGTTACATTTTCTGTACACCATGTTTCTTGCAGCCCAGTAATATCAAAATTATCCAGAAATCTCACTACTTCAGGGTCTATTATTTTAAGATGGATGCCCTCAATATTCCATGAAAGTATAGAAAGGGCATCCACATATCAATCCCCAGTTCCCTTATCCAAATCTAGCTGGCATTCAGAGTTCATTCGTTTGATATTATCGACAGGCTGCATTTGTCAGGCTGAATCAATAACTGTCAGCAGCGAGTAGATATTAGGGTCAATTAGGTTTCCAAAGTTAATCAGGGGGTTATCTGCCTCTAAGATTGATTTTCGACTATCCTTAGCCTGTGTCAGCTCTGAAAAGACTTCGACCAAGTCTAATGTGTTAACTAAATGTATTTCCAAACAATCCAGCTTGCTGGCTAGAGAAAGCTAGCTGCTAGCTGTATGAGGATTTTTAAATGTAATATCAATCTGTGTTTTGGGCTCAGGATCACCATGTAACTTTATGAACTCCACCATGTTTCTGGAGATATAAAATCCTAATGCTCTTTCCAAGAGCAGCAACAAATCTTCCCTAACTTTCCTATGAGAATCCTTGAGTGAAACCTTCCACCCAAAGATAGTTATGGTCCTACTCAGCCATACTTCTCTCTCTGCTTCAGTACATGATCCTCTACCACTCCCAAGATTTTTCTCTGTGCTATTGTATCCTTCTCACTCTGTACGTCCCTTTGGAGAATCTCTTCTGGGGAAGGATAAGACTGTATAGGAACCTCTATACATGATAGCTTCATGTTTAGCTTGAAATGTAACACATACATCAGTAAGTTTAGCCACCATGCTGTACTGCACGTTAGTCAAAGCAAAGTGGATCATGTCAGTAAAGGATTTTAATGATCCTCCCTTTTATTTTTCAGCAACTATAAATCTGAAGTCATTGTACTGGCTAACAATTTCTGCCTGGTCCACTGATAAAAGTAAATAGTCCTGATATTTGCTATACAGTCTCTCAATATTTGATAAGTCAAACTCAAAGCTGCAATGTGGCATTGCTGCAAAATCAAAGGCAGATCAGTTAGAAAGTTCACCTGCAGGAAATCGGCTGTCCAGATGGTCAAATAACAGGCTAATGAATTGCAAAATTGCTGTTGTGCTTACTTCAGCTGTGCAATTAGCCAAAAGCAGTTTTACTGGTTGGCTCCAGTAGACAGTTTCACCCAGGTACTGGCTTCTGATCTTTTTTATTTTTGCCCTAGCAATCTGTACAGTTTCAACTGTTGTTAGACCACTTTTCTGAAACATCTTAGACAACTCTGCTGACTCCAAAAGTACATCATTTAATACTGTTATGGCAATGTGGTATTCAGGGTTGGACAGCTTCATAAAGCAGTACTTAGCAGTGGGATCTTTGATGGGTGCCTGCATAATTGTATGTGATGTCATTTACCCTAGGTATGGTTTACAGTAACTTTGCTGGGCATTGTCAAGCTCAGTGGGGGGGGGGGTTAAAATGTATTTTTGCAATGTAGTGAGTGAGTCAATGTGATATGAGAGAGGAGATACATTTAGGAGACTATTTCTGTTCTGCTCCTGATCCTTACTAAGTGCAATCTGAATTTATGAAATTGAATGAAAGGGAAATTTTTTGCGCTGCCATTTCTTGCTGTCCGCTTTAGAATTACTATCCCCATGTAGCCAACATGGGCAACCTTTTACAAGCACTGATTCACTGAATCTCAAATGTGTATATGATGTGAGACCCAGTTTTAAAGAGAAGCGCAATCTTATCTCTCTAGATATATGTACAATGTCTCAGCCTGCTAATTGAGAAGGTTATACCCATCCCAGCCCCAACAAATACATTAAAAAAAATGACACAGAAACAGACAGTAGGTTGCTTTGATGCTTTTATTGTAAACAAAAACTATAGTTTTCCCAATTTTTTGTACTGAAAAAAAAATGAACACGCTTTCAACGGTGAGGCTTTTTAATCCATTATAAACACATTTTATATGTGAGACACTGATTGAGGAGGAGGAAGATTACACTGAAGTTGTGCAGCTTTAAAACTGAAATACTATAATATACACCCTATGTCAGAGAATATCTCACATTTCTTTGTTGGGGGGGGGCATCTACTAAACAAATAAAACATGCTATTTCTATGAACAGCAGGGGATTACTGTTCATTATCAAGTACTGTCTTACTGAAAAGAAGTGTCAAGCCGAAAACATTGCTGTTACTGGAAAGCCGATTGGTTGGAATTTTGCCTATCGGTTCCTTTGTTCAATAACTGGAGCGAGAGCGAGATGTCTGGCTTGTTAACTGCTGGCTTGTTAAAGTTAATGGGTTGGGGCCTCGGGGTGGGCATACAATGATTCTTTCCTATTCACTTTCATGTCCTGCTGTCTGAGTCTTAAATCTGAGTGATGATTGTTGTCACTACTTCATAAACATGAGGATCCCTGTCAGCTGCTTTATGCGCTACTACTGAAGCTGTGTGTGGGTTATTTCTAACTGCTGCATGGGCGCACATTCACACACCTTAGGGGGAACATAGGTTGCAGCTTCACAGATCTGTCTGTCGTAGCCATGTTTCTTTCAGCCCAAGGGGTGGCCGGTGCTCTTGTAGAGTGTGCCTTCAAATCTTTGGGAGGTGGTGTCTCACTAGCCTTGTAGGTCTCCTGTATGATGGACTTTAACCAAGTTGCTATTGTGGGCATGGATGTAAGGTAGCCCTTCTTGTGGCACTGTACAATAATGAATAATCTGCCTGACTTCCTGAAGTCTCTTGTTCTAGTGATGTACTGTAAGTGGATATGACCCTTTTCATTCCTAGGGTGTGTTGTGAGGGGTTGTCCTTGTTCTCTGTAATTGGCTAATTGGATGGGGATTCAAATTTCTTTTTCAGATGGAAATTGAAATGCAACTTTGGGGAGGAATGAGGATATAGTTCTCAGAGATACTCTGTCCTCATGAAACACCAGGTATGGCTCCCTACATAAGACATCGTGTAGTTTATACATTCTTCTTTTTTCAAATTTAATAAACTTTATTAAAAGATGAAACAATACAATACAACAAGCAATAAGAATCAAAAAACAAGTCACAACACATGGTCCAGTGTTAGTAACAACTGAAGAAATGTCATATGTTCTTCTGGATAAATAGATCACCACCACAAATACTGGGTGGGATTTTCAAAGTTCCTAGATTGCTGTATGCCCCAGTGTGCCTACGATACAGTGCATGTTGATTGGAGTGATCTAGTGGGATTTTCTATCCCATGCTGGTAATTGCCACAAGCTAGACCAACTTTTTCTGGTCTAGCATGCGACAATTCTGTGGGCTGTTTTATGGAGCTTGCACCAGACATATGGCACAAGCTGCTGTAAACCATGGAAACTGCTGCAACTGCACCTGAGAGTGTAAAATTGAGTGCAGTTGCAGCAAAGGGTCCAGCACACAACCAGTACTTTAGTCTGGTGGTGCAGGAATGTACACAAGCCCTGTGCCACTCTTTAAAAATCTGGCTCAGTGTCTTTAGGATCATCCATTTCATGTCCACTGCGGTCAGTGGCTCAAGAGGAGCTGCCATCATAGCTCTGAAGACTAGATTACAGTCCCAGGGTGCTGTAATTTTTCTCAGTGTTGAGCAGATGCAAATGGCTGCCTTCATGAAGTGCAGTATATTGGGGTGTTTCCCTGGTGTGTTTTCTATCTGCCTTCAGGCTGCCCAGGAGGCAGCTAGCTGAATCTTTATAGATGTGTGTGATAGCCTTTTTTCAAGTCTTTCCTACAGAAGGAATAGAATGTCTGTGTTTGACGTGCAGTTTGGTGTTGTAGATTAATGTGAGCACGACTTGAAAAAAATAGCCATTGTCTTGTCTAAGTAGACGTCATGGAGGATTCTCTTCTGGACAGGGTCATAGAATCTTTTAGTGCTGGATGGTAGCCTGCTCTTAGAAGTCACTCCCTTTCAGGAGCTGGGCCATCAGTTTAAGATTTTGTAGACTGATTATTTTACTGGCCCCTGCTTTAGAATGTCTGGGCCGTCTGCTAACCTCCATGTGTGGTCAAGTGTAATGGCCACAACCATGGTGAACCACAACCTGTGAGGCCAGTATGGGATGTTTAGAGTTGCTCTTGCCCTGGACTGGCAGATTTTGCTGAGCACCTGTGGGATTAAAAACAGAGGGGGAAGCATGTAAACCACATTGAAGTACCATTTCAGAGACAGTGAGTCCACTCCCATGGACTGTCTGTCTTGGAACCTGGAGAAGAACTTCAGATTTTCTGTGTTTTTGTTGGTGGCCATGAGGTCTATTTGTACTGATCCCCATCTATTTTTTATTACTTAGAAGACCTGTGGATAAAGATGCCATTCTCATAGACTAATGTGTTGCCTGCAGAGCCAGTCTGCAGTTGTACTGAATGTCCCTACTACTACTGTGATGTGAGTCAGATGTTTCTGCACCCAGGTCAAGACTTTGGCGATCTCTTCCTGCATTGCTTTGCTCTTCGTTCCTTCTTGCTTCACTATGTATATCACTGTGACCCTGTTGTCAGAGTGTATTAACGCATTTTTCCCCTTGATTCTGCAGCTGAAATGTGGTAGTGCCTGGAATGTAGCCCTCTTGTTTAGGACATTTATTAAGAGTTTTGATTTTGTCATTGAACATTTTTCCTGGGTGGAGTGAGAGCCTGTGAATACTGGAAAACTCTCCTCATTACGTTCTAAATTAAAACACATAAAAGGGAACCATGGGTGAATCTGTGATACTACATTAGCCTGTGAATGCTACCCACCCTGTTAAGCTTGAGTCCATGTTGATTACTATGTCATGCGGAATGCTCAGTGCCACCCCCTGATCAGACTGTGATGGTCCATCATCATAGGGAGTTCATATTCATGGAGGGACAGTTAGTGTGGCTGAGAGCTCATTGTCTATTTGAGCCCCTGCTGAATTGCCAGGATTAACAGTGAACTCATGTTTAGTCTTGTCAATGGAACCAGATCGATACACGATGCCATGGAGCCAAGGACCAGTGACATCTGCTATAGGGTTGGTTAGTTGCACCTTTGCAGGTTGGTCGCTTGTAGGATGATGTTGTTCATTCTCTTGTCTGATGGTTGTGCCTGCCCTTCCACTGGGTATATAAGTGTACCAGGTATTTCATGACTTGGCTGGGAATGAGACTGCTCTTGTGATGTTCACTACCCATCTGTGTCATTCTAGACACTGTAGTACTGTTTGAGTTTCCCATATTGACTATGATGGAGATCTGGTTCTGATGAGCCAGTCTTCAAGCAAGGGTATGGCTTGGAACCCCAGTTCCCTTATTTTTGCTGCTAGAACCATTGAAACTTTGTGAAGCCTCTTAGTGGTGATGCTAGCCTGAAAATGAGTGCTTCGTATTGATAATGTTGTCCCAATATGCAGAAGTGGAGGTACTTGTGGAGTGACTGTCTTATCAGTATGTGGAAATGTGCATCTTTATTGTTGCATGATGTCAGGTAATCTCTGGGATGACTAGCTCTTTTTGTAGATCTGACAGTCTCCATCTTGAATAGTTTTCATTGAATGGAGTGATTTAAGAATTTTAAGCCTAACACTGGCTGAAGGTCACCTGTCTTTTTGGGTACCGAATGGAATATGGACTATATTCCTTTTCCTCTGTTTTGTGGTACCTCTATGATGGCTTTGCTTTTGCATAGTCCTTGTATGATTTACTTGACTTGTTCCAGCCAAACCTTTCTGTTTGATATGTGTGATATTATTAGCTGCTTTGTCGTTGGTGTGTCCATCAGCTGTATAACATAGCGCTTGCTGACTACCTCCAGAACCCATTTGCCCTGAGTGGATTTCACCATTAATGGGTGACTTGTAACAGACAGGCTCTGACTGGTGAATGAGGGGTAATTGGTGTTATGATGCTGTGGTCATTGTTTTGACTGTTGTTTAGACTTGTAGCTGCAGTTAAAGCTACTATACTCTGTTGGAGGTATTGTGATTCCTACATCTGTTGTTATAATGTGTTGGAGGAATGACAACTGCTGTTCTTGTTTCTGTTATGTCCTTGGCACCTGTCTAAAAAAATTCTATTTCTGCAAAAATGAGTCCTAGCTGGTATATAAGTTTTTTTTTTAGTCTTTTGGTAACTGGGTAAGGCCCACTATGCACATGTGCCTATTTTCAGGGGTGACCTGGGAGCACTGAGTGGTTAAGTGACTTGCTCATAGTCACACAGTATGCAAGTGGAAGTTGTGAAACTAAAACCCAGGTCTGGTCTGATGGATGTACCAAGCTCGTTCACATTTCATTACTCTAACCTCTAGGCTATACTGCCAGCCCCTAGTTGACCCAGGGTTCCATGCTTTACCCAGTGACTTGCCATCCACCTTCAGGTATTTTTCCAGGCCCTCATCAAATAGGTATGAACCCTTAAATGGCAGTTTATGAAGCATTACTTTCGACTCCTTATCTGTGTTCCACAATTTGATCCACAAGGTTCTTTTCCTCTTGGCAGTTACTGTTGCTCTGTCATTTATTTTTAGTGAGTCCACTGCCATGCCCACCAAGTACTTCATGGATTTTATGGACTACTCCATAAGTTGGGCTTCAGCTGACTAAGGTGTCAATGTCTTTTGGACATCCAGCATCCATGCCAGCTGGGTTCTGGTGGTGTATATTGCTGTTGTGACAGGTCTTGCTCCCAGACCTGCTGAGTCAAATTTTCTTTTTAACATATTCTCCATTTTCCTGTCAGCTGCATCTTTCAGACTGGAGGTGCCTTTGGCTGGTACCACCATCTCCTCACTTATTGCCACTGTCTGAGGGTTGACCACTGGGGTGGTACACCATACTTTTGATTTGTTCTGGAGAGGATATATTCTCTTCCAAGATCCCTATTTGGGCATCCTGACTTGCTCTGCTCCTTCCCACTTCTTTGTTATCACTTCTTCAATGGCTCATGCACAGGAAATGTGTCACTGGGCTTCACTGCTAGTAGGATTGAGGGCAGTAGATTAGACTGAGGGGGGAGCTACTGCTTTGAACCCAACTGTGGTTTTAATACTGTGAACAAGGTTAAGGACTTGATCCTGGAAGTATATTTTTGCTGTCAGTGGTGGGGAATTTTGCTCCACATCCATCTCCTCTTCTGATTCCTTGCTGGACTCATCACCAAAGTCAGGTACGTTGTCATGTGGGCAAGGTTTTGAAAGTATAGGTGAGATATGAGCTGGGGGCAGATTCACAGCTGGATCTGCTGGTGGTGGATTGGGAGGGCCAGTTAACTTTGCCAGCTTCTCTAGCAATACTGCTGTGGGTTGCGGATAGGCCTGGATAAGTTTCTGGTTCTGTAGCAACAAGGAATTAGTGTCAGGGATCCCCAGTACTGGATCCTTTCTGGGTGGAGTGTTGTTGGTGTTGGAGCCATTGCTGGTCTATGCAATGGAGTCCTGTGATGTGCCACTGGTGTCTTTGATCATCCACACAATCTCTGAGAGTGCTGATGGGTCTTCAGTGAATGTGGAGCAGATTGGTCACAACTGTGAGAGGGGTAATGGCATGCTACAAGTTTTATATTTCTTAGCTCTCAGCATTTTACCTGCAAGAAGAGACAGACTGTGGGAAGAATAATGAATATAGTGGCATTTGTAAAGGCATAAATTAGGCAATCAGTCTGTGACCAGGCATTAGAAGGACGTGAGTTGGGAGCTTTCCAAGTTAGTGCAATCATGCAGTAGCAGAATGAGCAGTTATGGGCTAATAGTAAGCATAAAAAAAAACATGGAATGTCTGGCCATGTAATGGCCAGTGATAACATCACTGAGTTAAGCCTCCTGTCTGCAGACTTCCAAGATGTCCACGATCAGTGACATGAAACAGGTCATTTCTGGTGGCTGAAAGACCTTTAAGCATCTGTCTGATGAAGTATAAATCCCAGAGATTAGCAAGATGGCCAATGAAAGTAACATAGTTGGCACACTCCCGTTTGTTAACTCTCTACTATCAAAAACTCAGAAAACCAGACACCAGTGGTCAAGCATTTCTGCCAGAATAACCACTCTCTGAAGGATCTTAAAGTGGACGTTTTGAGAGGAAACCTCAAAGACGTTCATACAAGACTTCCCTTGGAAGCAAAATTCATGAAGCTTTTTGGAACAGATATACATGTGCTGAGCAAAAATTTCTTTCTTTCTTTCTTTCTTTCTTTCTTTCTTTCTTTCTTTCTTTCTTTCTTTCTTTCTTTCTTTCTTTCTTTCTGTCTTTCTTTCTTCATAATTAATTTAAAGACTTATACCGGCATAGCCTCTCTTGGAATCGGGCCCCTTTTCCTTTGACTCTATTGAAACCGATGTGGTAGTGCAAAGATATGCTCCATTCAACAGTTTGATTTCTGTTTCACGAAGTAAAGAGAGCGCAATGTCTTATAAGGGTAAGCTTTGATCTGGCATAATATATATAAATGCATATACTTTGAGGTTTTTGGTTTGTTCTGTAGGCTGCTGGATCATAATAAAATCTTTTTTTTATACTGAACGTACTTGAGAGGTTCTGTAATAGATCTATGCCTTTACAATTAACGTGAGCCACTTGCAAAAGTGGTATGCCTTAAATAGTATTCAAGATCAAATTATTTATATTTGAAAGATATAGTGCATTTACTTTTTATATGTATGCTGAATGGTATATGATTAAGTTATGCTAAGATAGAATAATCTTTAGCTTTAATGGTAAAAATCACTATCTGTCTCCCTTTAGGCTGGTTTAGGCATGCTCCAATTTGTAAGACTATTTAGGTACGAGATAGATATTGTATTGCAGTATGGGTACAACTTTCTTAACACAAGTGATAGTTTATAATTATGAAGGGAGTTGAGCCAGTTCTTTTGATAATGTATTTTTTTTATAAGAGGGAGTACTTTTAGTAAGTTTTGATTTTCTTTTGGCTCCCCTTAACTGTTAATGTGTACTGGATGTCCGGTGGCTGGATCCATATAATTTTTTTTATATACTCTTTATAGTTAGGTGACTTTATTGGTTAGATCTGGTAGGGAGGCACGCATTATTTTTACTGATTTATACATATGCCTCCTGAAGAATATTAAAACAATAGTTTTTAAAGGATCCAGAGGAATCTACTCAAAGAAGAAATATTTCTCTAGCTGTCTCTAATTTTATTTTTCATAATTAATGAGGCTGAAAATGGGGTAATGGGCAAAACTTCATGAGAGAATTATCAACATCAGAAGGGAGGTAGTAGGTCATTTTGTAGGACTGGGGGTGGATGTAATAAGGAAAATGCACACTGGCTATTTTCTCTGTAGGATCTGTAGTTTCCTTTACTTCCTGGGGGGTATAATAATATTGCATTTTAGTTTGGTTTTAGTGTTAGGCGTTTGTAGAACTAGGGGATGGAAGGCCAAGCTGGGAACATATTACCTCCTTAATAATATTAATGCAGTTTATGTATTTAAGGGTGATAATGTGTCTATGACTGATAATATTTCATTTCACAAAGTATGATTAATACCATTTAGTATGCTTCTTGGAATGTAAAAGGGGCTCGAATGTAAAAGGGGCTTGCTCAAAGAAAAAAGGCTGCACATTTTGAAACATGGTTTGTCTCTCTAGTGTAATGTTTTGTGTCTTCAAGAGACACATCTTTTATCAATCAAAATTAATCTTTTGAAAAGACTGGAATATCAAACTGCTTCGGGACAGGTAATTCAACTTCAGAAAAGGAGTAGCAATATTGTTAGATAAAAATTTTAATTTTAACCAAGAACAGGCTATAGCTGACTCTGAGGGTAGATTTATTTTAGTTGCAGGAATAATACATGATTCCCATGTACTTCTGGGATCCATTTATAGTCTGAATTTAGATTCTGCACCCTTTTTGATGAGTTTAACTAAAGTCTTAACACCTTTTATGTCATATAAAATAATTTTAAGGGAGGGATTGGAATATTCCTCTTGACCCTTTTCTTGATAAATCTTCATCTGGGGCAAAAAAAACCCTCTGATGATGGAGCTCTTAAAGAATTTCTGTAACTATCTGATTTAGTAGAACCATGGATTATATTTAACCCTTCTGTAAGGAACTATTCCTTTTTCTCACCAGCACACAATTCTTTTTCAAGACTTGACTACTTTTAATTAGTAAATCTTTATTAGCTAGAATAACAGACTCTCTAATTACAGCAAGCATTATTTCAGACCATTTGTTGGTCTAGATATAACACAATATAGAATTTACTTATAAAAAGCAGTCAATATGGAGGTTAAATAGTAAACTTATCAGAGACGAACACATTATAAAGCATATCAATCAGTTAATCCTAAATTTTATGGAAGTTAACCTTAAGTTGATGGATAAGTTAGATATTGTTTGGTCAGCATTTAAATGCTGTATTAGGGGAAAATTTGTTAGATTTTCACTGAAACAAAAAAGCAAAACCAAGAGGAGCTAGAATATTTAATCAACAGAATATATTACTTAGAAAAGCAAATCACTATTTCCTGCTTAGATGATATCTATCAGGAATTACATTAATGCAGGGACCAATATGAAACTGTTACCCAAAAAAATGTGGAGTTTATGATTATTAGAACAACAGCAAAATATACTGACATGGGGAATAAACCCAGTAAACTTCTAGCAAATAAAATTAAAAAACTGGATCTCTCCAAGGCAGTAGATTTTATTATCTTGGAAAGAGACGGTTCAGTTAAAACAGATCCAGGTGAAATTATATTAGAATTTGAGAGCTTTATTAAAAATGTATATAGTCCTATTTACAATTCCCTATCACAACTAGATATTAAATAGAGACTAATGACTAGGTAGGTGTGTGTTGTGATATTTTGTTACTTACCCGTGGTGAATGATAAGCCATAAACCTTGAGAACAAAGCTTGACAGGTTTATGAGGTGATCACTCACTGAGGGTGTGTGAAAAAACATCATAAACACACACCTGCCTAGACTTTATTTTTTTATAATTACTGGTGCAAAGACTTACTCCATGAGACAATTTGTTTCCTTTATGCAGTCCATTAGTGAGTGACTCGGGTCCCTTAGTGAAATGTGACTGAGCGGTGTTCATTCTGGAAAATAATATTACCGAAAATGTACACAAACTGCAGTGCATAGTTTAAAAATATTGCCCATTGTAGCAGTTAACCTAATTTTTCTTATTTTTTGAGTTAAAGCCACTGAGTATAGACTGAGGAGAGTGAGTGACTCAGCGGCTTCAGAAGACGAGATTCAAGTGTAAGTGAGTGTTACTGTGCAACACTCACTTACACTTGAATCTTGTCTTCTGAAGCTGCCAAGTCACTTACTCTCCTCAGTCTATACTCAGTGGCTTTTCTAACTCAAAAAAATAAGAAAAATGAGGTTAACTGCTACAATGGACAAGATTTTTAAACAAAGCACTGCAGTTTTTTTACATTTTCAGCAATATTATTTTCCAGAATGACCACTGCTCAGTCATGTTACTTTGCCAGGAAAGTGAAAGTGGCACTCAAGGACAGTGCAAGTGAATTGTTTTCAGAATGCTATAATAACCTGTTTTCAGGTGATTATGGCATTTGAGAGTGATGATAATCTGGTTGATAAATAGACTCACCAGTAATTATTAAATATTTAAAGAATTTTACTTGTCCTCAGATTGGTCAAGATCAGGCTCAAGAACTAATTAAGCCCATTGGTAACCAAGAAATAATAGAAGCAATAAACAAATTAAAGCTGGACAAATCACCTGGTCCATATAGGTTTTCGGCTAACTTTTACAAAACTTTTAAAGACACCTTAGGACTTATTTTACAATCCTTAGTTACATATGTTTTTTAAATCCTAAGATAGGGTAGGTAGTTATCGTCCAATTTCTCTTATGAACTGTGATATTAAAATTGTAACATCTATTTTTGCACAAAGAATTAAATACATCTGGAATCCTTTGATATATAGAGAACAAGTAGGATTTATGTCCTCTAGACAAGTTTCAGATCACATTAGGAAATTATCATATGTTTTCTCCATTTCCAGGGACTCTAGGTCCCCTGCAGCTTTGGTGTCCATTGATGCGGAGAAAGCTTTTGATAGAGTAAATATGGAGTTCCTTAATGCTACACTCATAAAATTTGCCTTTCCAAAGATGTTTACTTATTGGATAAAAACAATATATTCTCATCCTACTGCAAAATTGTTTTGTAATGGTATTTTCTCATCCTCTATTCATTTGTTTTGTGGAACACATCAAGGTTGCCCTTTATCCCTAATTTTATTACATGTTTACCTTGAACCTCTTTTATGTTTCTTAAATATGAATCCAAATATTAAAGATATTAAAGTAGGCTCCTTCTTATTAAAACTTTCAGAATATGCTCATGATGTGCTTTTACATGTTTCTCTCTCAATAGAATCTACATTGGTTGCACTGAATACGATTAAGGATTTTAGTCAGGTATCCAATTACAAATTGAACAGAGAAAAAAACAATGGTAATGCCACTAAATTATGGCCTTTTTAAAGAAGACATTAATAAGTTAAGTTTAGGGTGGTTGTCCAGTCATATTAAATATTTGGGTATTATTTTATCAAGAGATGATACCCAAATTATTAACCTTCACCTTAACGTTCATTAAATAATTTAAAGCAGGATGTTAATAGAGGGAAATTACTCCCTATCTCTCTCTCTTAAGCAGAGTGAGTATTGTTAAAATGAATATTTTTCCAAGGCTTTTTCATCCTTTGAACATGTTAAACACATAACTTCCTTTAAAATGGTTTGCTTCTATACAAAGTTTAATAAACCACTTCCTTTGGCATAGTAAACCAGCTAGAATTGCCCTAAATAAATTTACACTTCCTAACTCTCAGGGTGTATCAAAATTCCTAACTTTATTCTTTATTATATGTCTACTCATATAAATAAATATATCAAATGGATTATACATGATTTGGAAGTTGGTTATTATTAACTAATTTGGCTTTATTTAGAACTATTTCTCCTTAAATGATTTAAAATATATCCTCTGGCCATGTTATGCATGAAAGTATCTAATTTATCTACTGCTCTTAAAAACATGGCCCTAGGTGTTGCTCTTAAAATAAATAATCAGATGACCACATTCTTGGATATTCAACTTACTACTGATATTAATCAACCTCTTATTAGTAATCATAATTTTAAACTAGATAAGAAAGCTTTTTCAAAGTCTTAGTTTCCTGAGGCTGAAGATTTAGTTGTGGCCTCTTTTTTAGAGCATGGTCATTTATCTATTAGTGAAATTTTGAGAAATTTTAATATAGGTAAGACATATATCATAAATATTTTTCTCTAAAAATAGTTCTTATTTTGCAATTTGGCCAGTCTTCTTTGATTAATGACTACCAAGTATTTCTCTCTAGACTTAAAGAAGCAATTATTAACATACATCATATTGCCAACATATATAAACTTATTTCATCCATTTAGAATTCAGATTTTCCTATTCAGCCATCTTACTGGCAAATGGAATCTGAATATAACCCTCAAGATTGGACCCAAATTTGGATTATCTATAAATATATTCCTTTAGACAATTTAACACTAATGCAGTTTAAAATCATTCATAATGCTTATTTAACTCCTGTCAAATTGGTGAGATTTTTTTTTAAAGTCTGTTAATTGTACTAGGTGTAATACAAAAATCAGTACTCTAAGTCATATACTATGGAGCTGTCCACTTGTTAGACCTTTATTTTTCATTTCATTTCATTGCAATTTTGGTATCTGGGTAGACCCACTGAGCCCCGAAGGTCCCTTTTCAATGGAGACCCAGAATTAGTTACACAGAATAAACATTTAGCAGAAACATTACACTGAAGTTACAAAGAAACATTTCTGTACAGATACAATTCACATCAGGAATACATAAACACAGATAGACAATGCTTAGTACAATCACTGTAAACATTCATAATAAGACTAGTCTCCAGTCCTAGGTAGAGTACATATACAACAGTAGCAGATGGTGCATCTTCATTAGACAGAACATTTAGGCTTGGGTAGATCTTGGTAACTATTTAAGTGCATGAACATTTGCTGTTATCCAACAGGTGTTCCCAGAGCCCTTTACGAAAGACCTCCAGAGAGGTTGTTTCTTGTAGGTGGACAGGGAGCTTGTTCCAGAGTGCAGGTGCTGCATGAGCAAAGGATTTGCCTCCTGCCACTGTCCTAAATCTTGGCTCCTCCAAGAGATTTCTACCAGTGGTATGGAGCTGTCTACATAAGTGCTTGGGGGACAGGAGGCCAACAAGGCATTGCATAGTAAAGGGTACTGTAACCTGCCGCTAATGGGTGGCTAGTTGAGGGAAGACAGTACCTCACATTGATGTCACCTCAGGTATGACATTGTGGCTAATTGAGCTATTTTATTGTATAGTGAGTGCAAGTTGGTTTGCTCTTGTTTCACAAGAGAGTGCATTATTGGAGCAGCATAGGTTAAGGTTGGTAGGAGTATGCTCTGAGTTACAGTGATCCTGGTTTCAAGTACCATTTGATCATTTAGGCAATATAAAGGACCTAGTTTTTGATAGATCATTTTAGTTATCTGATCCACATGAGATTTCAGTGAAAAGCCTTGGTCCAGAGTCAGACCTAGGTACTTGAAGGACCTCACCACTTCTATGGGAGAACCTGATACAGTACCCAGTTGTAGTAAAAGGCCTCTGTCAGATCCAAGGGTTCAAGGCCAAAACAGGTCAGCTTTTGTTTTCTTGGCTTCAGAATAAGCCTGTGATCCAGTAGTCAGCTTTCTAGGAGACAGAAATTGGACTGCAGCTGGTGGCCCAGGTTCACGGTGCTGCCAGAAGTTCTGTAGAGTACTGCATTATCTGCCTACTGTACCACAGAGCTGCCTCTCCAGTGGTTACGCAGGTCATCAATGAATAAAGAAAACAGGTGGGATCCTAGGATAGAGCCTTGGGGTACACTCTTCTTAATGGGGAGTGATTCAGATGTGGTCCCTATCCACTTAGCTTGTTGATTGCAGTTAGACAAGTAATTTGTGAACCCATTTAATGAGTGCTGGTCAAGGCCAAATTGAGTAAGTCTGTCCATCAGCAGGGCGTGACCTACCAAGTCAAAGGCCTTGGTTATATTGTTGAAGACAGCTCCCATTGGGTTGCTGTCATCAAGGGCCTTAAGAATGTCAGTGGAGAATTTGATGAGGGTGGAATCCATCCCATGCCTCTGCCGGAATCCATGTTGGGTGCTAGCCAGCAACTAGTTAGCCTCCAGGTAATCACGGAGCTAGCAGTATTCTAGCCTTTCCTACAGCTTGGCTAATATGCATAAGAGGGAGAGTGACCTATAGTTGCCAATGGGTTCCCTGGAGCCTCCCTTGTGGATGGCCATCACAAATGCCCATTTCTATATTTTAGGAACTACTCTTTCCAGTAGTGGCCTATTGATAAGTCATGCAACTTGTAAGGTTATGGCAGGAGCAGCTTCCCTGAGCAGTGTAGGGTCCAGGAACCCTGAGTCTTGATGTTCTTTAATAGTGTAAGCACCTCCGTGGGCCTTACTTTGCACAAGTGAAATTGATGATGGGAAGGATGTAGTTTGCAAGAGCCCTACCGCTCAGAACTTAATGGGAGGAGACTCATCTTGTATTGTTCCAGATCTGTGAAGAACTTGTTGAAGGCAAAGGCAGCCTCCTGGCCTTCACTGAAGGTTTGGCCATTATTGACTATTGATCCTTGGGGGGGTATACCACTGCCTTCTACAGGGAGTTGTTCTGGATCCAGAAGGACCTTGCATCAGCTAAGTTGGACTGTTGCATGGACTTAACATACTCCCATTTTGCCATCTTTATTGCTTTCTTACACTTGTTTCTTAGAAACCTGAAAGCTATCTGGTCTTCAGATAGGGTTGACTCCCAGTACCTGACCCATGGATTGTCCCACATTCTCATCAGGGATTTTAGCACTGGTGTTATCCATTTATAGCAGCGGCCCTTGACTCCAATTTTCCTTAGAGGAGCGAGTCAGTTGGCAGCAGAGATGAAGGCATTTTGGAAATATTCTAAAGCTTCATTTATAGTAGGGAGACATTGGATAGGATTCCAGTCTATACTGTTTAGGAGTTCATGATTTAATTATGTATTTTTATTTAAATTTTGGTGACCGTGTAGGCCCACTGAGACTAAAACAGTCTCTTTTTCCAGGGCAACTCGGAATCAATTACATACATCTATAAACATAACAACATACATATATGTCATTTCACAATTAACAGTGAATATAGACATACTGACCCAGTCAAGGACACAATGGCAGGTTAAAAACATTCAACATCAACAGGAAAAGAAGTACTATTATACATGAGACAGTCACAGTCAGATTGATGTCTCAATATGGTTAGATCAGCAGCAGGGAGTTGGCTGACTCAGCGGTAGCAGTTGCAGAGGCTCAGTTCCAACAGCTGGGCTTCAAGACCCTTTTTGAGGCCCCCAATGGACAAACATTCCTGAAGACTGCTAGGGAGACCATTCCAGATGGGAAGGATGAAGACAACATAGGATGGGAGTCTTAGGGAAGTCCTAACTCTGGGGACTTGGAGAAGCAGGTGGCCAGATGATCTTAGTGTTCACCCACTCTTTTGGGGAGCTAATGTGTTAATTAGGCTAGAAGGGGCACCATTTTACTGGAGCTTAAAAACAAGGCACAGTGAGAGATATGATAATCTGCTCTTAAGAGAAGGCCACCTTAGAGATAATAGTACCTTGCAGTGATGCTGCCATGGTGGCACACCTGCAGTGAAGTGCTCTATCCTGTGATACAGTATTTTTAGCCTTTGTATTTCAGAGCTTCTTGCAAAATGTAGTAAAGGGGCCCCATACAGCAAGGTTGGAAGGAGTGTACCAGTGAAAACCTTGAGTTTGGATTAATGAGTGAGGAAAGGGCTCAGGCAATATAATAGACATAACCTTTGGTTGAGTTTCTTGGTCAGATGGTCAATGTGGCCCTTAAAGGAGCAGTCTTGGTCTTAGTATACACCTAGGTATTTGATACAATTGATCACTTCAATTTTTGAGCCATTGGAAAGAGCTGGGGATGATAAATGCAAATGAGTTGGGCCCAGGCTTTTAGGGCCAAATAGCATGGCTTTGGTCTTTTTACTATTTAGAACTAAAAAAGGTAGTCCATGAACCACTGAGTAGACAGACAATCAGGACTAAGAGATGTTAGTTTAGTGATAAACTGCTGATGATTCACCAAGCCAAATGCCTTGGTGAGGTCTATAAAGACCACACCAGTTGGAAGACCATCATCTAGAGCTGTGAAGATATTCCCAGTAAGACTAATCAGGGCCATGCTGGTACCATGATTTTTTTTCTAAAACCATGTTGTTGTTCAGTTAGTAAATTGTTCCATTCAACATATTCCTGGACCTGCTGGTACACAATCCTCTTTAACACTTTACTTAGAGTGCAGAGGATGGATATTGGTCTGTAATTCTCAACAAGCTCAATATCCCCACCTTTAGGGATAGGAGTGACTAAGGCAACTTTCCACACAGTGGGGACTTTGCCTTCAAGCAGCGATCTGTTTAGGACCCAAGTGATTGGAGAGACAATGACGTGGGCTGTGATTCTGAGGAGTCTGGGCCCCAGCTTGTCAAACCCTGCAGAGCCAGAGGATATGATTTTTTTAATGATTTCTGGACCTCAGATTTAGTTGCAAGTTTGAAGTGAGAATTAGAGTAAGGGTTTCCTTTTTTAAATTATTCTGGGGGGAGGGGGACCCAGCGTGATTATTTTTAAATTTGTCCAGGTCAGTGAGGAATGCATTTTGTGCATTAGCAGCAACTTGTGGGTTGGTATAGAGGACACCATTTGCTACTATGTCACTTTTCTCATGGGTGGTGTTCCCCTTTAGGAGAGAGTTAATTTGGGATCAAAAGTTTTTAGGGTCCAAAAGGTTTTTAGTTTGTAGGTTCTGGAGGTATTGTCTTTTAGCCACTTTTTATTTTATTGAAATCTAGAATTACAAATACCTTTGAACAGGAACTGCTCATTTACAAAGGTTCCACATCGAAGGAATGGGGGTATACATACATACAAAAGTCGACATAATACATAGTTACACAATAAAAAGAAGCAAGAGACTGAGGTTTAGGAAATTCCAGTAACTCAAAATGTGCCAAATGTTAGGTAGCATGACATACCAGCCAAGGGCAATCTTAGAAATAAGCGCTGCAGGTGAGAGGGAGGGCGGGAGGTATGCAGACAGGAAGGCCATTGTCTGAGGGTAGAAGTTGAGGGTTAGAGCCAGACACTTTGAATGTTTTCCCTTGACTCCGATTTGTTTTAGGGGGGCATGCTTATTGGCATCCGAGAGGATGTTATTGAAGAAGAAATCAAGGTCTGAGTCCAGATTGGAGGCTAGCTTGATTTGAGTCCAATCCATCACTGCTAGAGTTTCAAAAAAGGAGCAGGTGTTGAAATTGGAATAATTCTAAGTCCAAACAATTCTGGGTGGAGGGTTGGGATGGTCATTTTTCCAGATGCCAAATATAGGGGCATGGTCACTTATGGAGTCTGCAAATGTCCCAGCCAGTTTGAAACTACTGGGGTTGGAAGTGAGAATCAAGTCTAATGTGGTGTGGTTTCCTGACTTAATGTTCAACCTAGTGGGTCCTCGGATCAATTGGATCAAGTTGGCCTCTAGCAAGCTGGATTTTACATCACTAATGGTGTGCTGACCCCAGTGGAGGTTAAAGTTACCAAGGATTATTTTCTCCCACTGAGGCAGCCCTTGGATCAGAGGCAGAAGGCTCTTTAAGGCTTCTTTTACAGTTTTAGGCAGGTTGTAGATGCAGCCTATTAGCAGGGGCTTAGTCCCGCCAAGCAGTATTTTGATGAACACGGCCTTGCTACTTGATTGGGTATGGTCTGGCATTGCAACCAGGGAAGCATTTAAGGAGTTTTTATGTAGATGATAACTCCATCACCCTTCCTACCACATTTATCATGCCTAAAGGAATTAAACCCCTGGAGCTCATCCTCTTGCATTAGGATACTAGGATTGATGGAAAGTGTGTAGCTATAATGTTTCACTCCATGGGTAATGGGATACTGTTAAGGAATGGGAGACATAATAACTGGAAAACAAGAACAGGGTACAGAGGCAATCAGAATCAGAGACACACTTGATACCTATATTCAATCTAAGTAACAAAATATTAACCAATACAGAGATAGAAGTGTTAAGCCTAGGGTTGTCATTTGCTCCAAAACAGTCCACAGACCTATTCCAGTTGGAAGCAGACTTACAGAGATTTTTCAGGACTTCAAGACTTAAGACACAATTTCAACAAAGTGAATGAATTGATTTATTTGAGAAACAGGTAAAAACAGCATTACATATTAAATCTAAATATAATCCACCAGTAGGGAAAAATCATCAAGTAGAAACATACTGTACACTAGTGCAGAAAGAAATACATGATCTATATAGAGCACAACAAATCAAAACAAACACAGATAATCTTAGAATAGCACAAAGGACAGAACACAACAACTTACAAAAAGATGATCAAATTAGTATCAAACCTGCAGATAAGGGGGAGGCATTGTTATAATGGACAGAAAACATAAAAATATGTGTTTATGTTCATTAGAAAATCAACAGAACTATGAGAAATTACAACAAAATCCCACTGACAGACTTCAACAATTAATAATACAAACATTAACGGATTTGAAAATAATGGATGGTTACATAGTTGGGAAACCAATATAATACTAAACAAATATCCAATAATACCAACATTCTATCCCTAAAATACATAAAGATCAAAAAAATCCACCACAGAGACCGATAGTTTCAGCTAATGAATCATTATTTGAAACAATATCACAATATATAAATTTTCACTTACAACCTTTAGTTGAACAAACAACAACTTATGTTAAAGATACCACAGATATGATATATAAACCAGAACAAATGGCACTTAATGGCATACAAGAAATGGATATATTGGTAACAGTGGATGTGGTGGACTTACACATGTCCATACCGCATGAAGATGGCATACGAACAATAGGCAAATTATTGAACACAAGAAGCCCACAAGCACATCAAAAGACAGAAATACTACAAGACTTAGCACACATTATATTGATGAATAATTATTCTGAGTTTGACTCAGAGTATTATAGACAGGTATGATGTACTGCTATGGGAAGCACAATGGCACCTGCCTCTGCAAACGCTTTTATGTACGATTTAGAAAAAGAACAAATGCTAAATGAGAGAGAAAATCCATTTTTTACTGATATCAACACATGAAGTAGATATATAGATGATGGATTTTTTGTTTGGAAAGGTACCATACCGAGGTTAGAACAATTTCTAAATGATTTAAACAACATTAATCCTAATATAAAATTTGTTATGACACATAATAAAATGGAAATATCATATCTTGACCTTAAAATATGTAAGGAAAACAACAAACTATTCACAAGCTTATACAAAAAAATGATAGACAGGAACACACTCCTACACGGCAAAAGTTTTCATGAAACAAGATTAAAACAAAGCATCCCCTATTCACAGTTAGTTAGAGTGAAAAGAAACTGTTCTAAAGAACAAGATTTTCAGAAAGAAAAACAAGTAATGCTAAATCGATTTCAACAAAGGGAATACAAGAAGTCCATACTTAAAAAAGCTAATCAAAGGATAGAGACAGTAACTAGACAAGACACTCTACAAACCAAACAAAAACAACATAAACCAAAGGTGGTATTTACAACTAAGTTTAATGATCGAGTTACAGAAATCAAAAGAATTATAAACAAACACTGGTACATAATGTCAGTAGGGGAACAAGTCCTTATAGAATTTAAAGAAAGACCCATTATTGCAGCAAAAACAGTTAAAACTATTAAAGACAAACTAGTAAGATCCCAATTTAAAATCCCAGTACAGCAAGGGATGCAACTTTTACTAGGACCCCTCAAATCTGGAATGGTGCCATGTGGAAGATGCTCTGTATGTAACCATACCAGCAAAAAAGAAGTGTTTAAACACCCATACACAGGTAAAGAGTACCCTATAAGACAACATATAGACTGTACAACAGAGGGGGTAATATATGTATTACAGTGTCCATGTGACCACTTATATGTGGGGCAAATGACCAGAGCTCTAAAAATACGCATACAACAACATAAAGAGGATATTAGAAGACAGGAAGAAAAATCACAGGTAGCAAATCACTTTGCTGAACAAGGACATACGGGAGCCTCACTCAGATTCTGGGGATTTGAACAAATCCAAAAACCGGTAAGGGGAAGGGACTATCAAAAACAGCTGGACAGAGCAGAAATGAAATAGATTTTTCAGTTATAAACCCTGGAAAGAAATATAGGTATGAACAAGGACACAAACTGGAATGCTTGTTGGTAATGGTAAAATAAGTAAAAATAAAAAAACAAACATAAAATAGTAAGGTTAGACACATTAAAAAATGAATACTTTACAAAATTGGTTCTTTTTCCTAAAAACAGAATGGCAACATGATAAAAATGTGAGTAGTAAGCCGTAATGAAAATTGTCCTCCACTTTAATATACAAATGGTATCTGGGAATCTAATAGAAGAAAATAGCAACATTCCATCAACAAATTATAAGTCAGAAACATGAAAGTAACATCACAATTAGTTGAATGTTCATGAAAAAGAAAGGATATGCATGCAAATTTTAACAAAAACATGGTAAAGTAAGAAATTATAAAGTTAAGAACACTTCACATTCTGAAGTCCTTCCCCCACCCCCATAGTACTATCCCCCATATAAAGAACACATTAACTAAACACAAACTTAATCACATTGAAGAATCACAACTTATTAAGAAAACCCAACACCTCAAGGCATCATTAGTGTCTCAATAAACTAAACATAGAAATGAGTAATTAAATAAATAAAAAAAGACACACTTTGGCCAGGCAGTGGCCTGATCACAACAAACGTTGCTAAGCCACCATGAGTTGAGCTTAATTGGAGCTCATCCATTGCAGGTGAATCTGCATGTGGTGATCAGGCTGAGAGGTATTTAGCAAGAGAGTTTGTACCACACACACACACATATACACACAGTAGCTGCACCAAACAATGCAAGGAACAACAGAATCAGCACAAGGTAAGAAAAGACAAATATTTAGATATCTAGGAGCTGTGGCTAAGTCAAATAAATTTAAAATGTGACTAAAAGATCTTATTTTCTTTACATACAGATACAGGGCTCACATAATAAAGCTAAAGAAAGAATTGAAGATGACTTTTAACACTATACTCAAAGTATCTACACATACCAGCCAGGTAAAGTGAGATAGTAACATACAATTGAAGATTAATAGGACTGAAAAAATAAAATATTGAAGGGTACTGAAAGGTTTGATTCTTTTTTTAGGGACTGACAATACAATAAAAAAATAAAGAAATAAGGAGTTGGAAACAACGTTTAGCACAAAAGAGAGTAAAACGTGTTAAAACCAGTTATACAGGTAAAGACACGTTGTAGAAGTGTTTAAACAGTTACCAAGAAATTTGATTGTACAAAAACTTTAAATGTTTTAAAAACTGAACCTAAAATTCAAGGAAGACAAAGAACAAAGGAAACTGAACATGCTGAGCTGAAACATAAAGCTGAAAAAGGTAAAATATAGCCAATTAAGATATTTTAAAATGGTACACTGTTATAACAGAAAAGGTAGCAATAAGGGAAAGTTGTTTGATTATTGTATTGAAAATAACCTACTAAATAAGGTTGCTGAAGGCATTTTCACATATTGTTTATATTATTATAGTTAAGACACAAGTTTGTTGCAATTCCTTGCCATGAAGAATCAGTAGAACAGGCAAAGGCAGAAGTAAAAAGCTTCTGGCCAGTGTGGAAACAAAGCATGAATACAGGGTACATATTCTTTATTACTGCATATTATTTTTGTAAAGTTTTAGTTTTAAGAGTGAATAGAGTACAGAGTGTGTACTATAAGTAGCATGGGAAAGAAGCACAGTGGTAATGAAGTATAATAGAAAACCTTAATAGAAGAATAATGAAAAGAAATGGAATTCAAAAATGTAAGATTTATAAACAATATCTATCTATTATTCCTACAAAATATATGAAAAGCCCTTTGAAAAAGCACAAGAATGCGAAACGTCAGGGCAATTAACAAAAATAAATAAAGAACACTGAGAAATTTTACAACAGCCTGAGTGGAGCATTTTTTGGCCCCCCCATTTTGAACATCGATACTAGGCTTGAGCCAGGTTTTTGGAAATAGCAATTATGTCGGGGGAGTGCATATTTACCCATGCCTCGAGTTCATGCATTTTAGGTCTGAAGCTGTTAAAATTTATGTGGACAAGTTTCAGACCTTTGATATTAGCCCAGACAGCCATAGAAGGTGACACAGCTGGAACATTAGGACATGGAGGGCCACGATTAGATTCAATATCTCTGGTGAGTAACAACTTAGTGGTCAGAAGGAATTTCAGGAGTGATGAGCGGAGATTAGACATTTGTAGACTCTGAGATATTCCATAACCATAGCAGTTTCCCCTTTTCTAAGCCCATATATGGTGATAAGGGTAGGGTTAAGTTTGGCTTGGGGGTAGATACATGAGAAATTTGAGTACAGAAGGTCTGTGGGCTGCCCCGTGTCCTGCCTGAAAATGAGCGCAGTTGGTCTGTGCCCAGGACTACAAGCATGTAAGTACAAGCCAGCAAAATACCCAGAGCCATATTAAAGCTTAAAGATGGGTCAACTAAGGGGAGGAAGTTCAGATTAACCCTCAAGATATATGGCAGTAGCAGGTTAGGGAAAAGCTTGGAGTAGAAAAATGAGGGCGGAGAGAGTATCTAGGTGGAACTATTGAAAAAGCGTGAGGTAGGATAATGTGGGTGGTTAGGGTCACCTCCACTAAAACAAGAGGCAGCAGCACCCTCCACTCCAAGCCAAAGCACCCCAAACCAGAGCAAGAGCTATGCAAAAGAATGTCAGGGGAATACTCAGTGTGTGAAGGAGAAGGAAACAGTGACCTCTAGGGGTAGCTAGATATAACCTGCAAATGGGAAACTGAACACTTTTTTTTTTAACTATGAATTTTTTAACTATAAATCCTGCACAAATTCTTAGTGTAAGTACACTGCACCACTAAAGGAAGCTGCAGAATGCAGATAGCAGCGGGTAAGAAAACAAGTCAGCACTGGTATGCTGTCAGAAAGGTGCCAGGTTCAAATTTGCTGTTCACTGCTCCCGAGAGAGAGTGCCTCAGCTGGAAGTGTAGCATGACTCCATACTTGCTAGTCTAAGCAGCAGCGTTTCGGAGCTCCCAAGGAAGCAAGTGTGTGTTGGAGGGGGATCCTGACCTGAAAGGAACACAACAAAGGGGTATTAGTGCTTAAAGCCGCAGAGGTATGATGTAACAAAGAGGCAGCAGGGGTGCTGGGGAGAACAATGGGAGGGACCGGGAAAGATGGAGAGAGAGAGCAATTGTCTGAGAAATAATGGAAGGTAAGAGGAAGAAGGGAATTAGCAGACTGCAGGAGGGAGCCTCTTAGCATCTTAATCTTAAAATGCTGCAATTCATTTTATAAACTGTAGATTAAAAGTGGATTTGAAAATGAAGTGTTTTAGCCTACAATCAATAAAGCTTGCAAAACAGGCAGTGGCTGTAGTTACAAAACTACAAACAGAACTCCTCAAGCCCCCAAAGCATGAATTATCTAAGTAATCAATATTTAATACAAAAACAAGCTCATGAGACATGAAATAAAGTTATATATACTGCACTCAATGCTGGGTGGAGCACCTATGCCCCAAGATCACAGTGTAAATATAGCAGGCTGAGCTTGATGAAAGCAGGGCTATAAGAGGTCTGTGAAATAAACACCCTAAAGGCAGCACAATTTAATTCCTGAAATGCTGGACCTACCTTAACCACACTTGGTTTTTTTTAACTATGAATTTAATATCTATAAATCCTGCACAAATTCTGAGTGTAAGTACACTGCACCACTAAAGGAAGCTGTGGAATGCAGAAAGCAGTGAGTAAGAAAACAAGTTAGCACTGGTATGCTGGTGGAAAGGCATCAGGTTCAAATCCGCTGTTCACTGCTCCCGAGACAGAGTACCTCAGCTGAAAGTTGAGGGCCACTCATACCTGCTAGTCTAAGCAGCAGCATTTAGGAACTCCTAAGGCAGCAGGTGTGTGTTGGAGGGGGTCCTGACCTAAAAGGAAGGCCTCTGCAGAGAACTTGGAGAAATTGCATGCTGTGAGTGTTTTTGGAGGTACTTTGGACAGGCGGTTGATCCAAATGCAAAATATTGGCAAGTGGTCAGTTAAGGCATCTGCTAGAGTGCCTGCAGTCTTTATGTTTAGGAGATTGGAAGCCAGTACCCAATCTAGGGTGGAGTGGTTCCATTTTAGCATTATGCCTAGTGGTCACAGTGATGACCTGGGACAGTTTGGCATCCAAGTGGGTGGCCCTCGGAGACTACTCAGTGTCAGGGGCTCAGTTAAGGTTAAATCACCAAGAATTATTATCTCAGAGGGTGTGTGTTCTTCTAGCAATTTGGCTAGTGCATTGAGCACATGTGGGGCCACCTTGGGAGGGTTGTATGTACACCCAATTGTTAGGAACATGGTGAGTCCAAGGGTAATCTTAAAGAATATTGACTCACACCCATTGCAGTCAATGGGGGGAAGAGGGGCTATTGAGGCCTCAATGGATTTTTTTACATAGAAAAGTACACTCCCCCCTTTCTTTTTCTCCCATCTTTTCTGAAGGTGTTATAGTTCAAGAGTTCAATCTCATGGGTTAAGATGGTGGGCTTTAGCCATGTTTCTGATATAGCCAAGACATCTGGTTTGTAGAGATCCACCCAAGCTTATTTCTCATGAGATCTGGGACATAGGCTGAAGACATTCATATGAGCTAGCCTTAGTCCCCTAGGAGAGATCCAATTTGAGTCATTAGGAGACCCAATGTTAAAGTTTGCCATAGGGGGCCCAGGGTTGGGTTCAATGTCACCTGCCAGGAGACTCAGTAGAACCAAGGTTAGTCTCAGTATTTTTGATGTTTTGAGAAGAGCGGTTGTAATCCTCTTACTTTCAGAGCAGCAGAACACTAGGTAGCAGGCTCCCTTCCTATTGAGATGATGCAACACCAACAGGGAGTCCGCTGAGTGTGTTGCGGGATGGGAAACCAGAAAAGGTTGTTGGTAGTTCTGAGGACCCCAGGTCATACTGAAACCATCACCCACGCACAGGAGGTGATCCACCCAGCTAAAACTACTTATACACAGAACTACCAAAATTGTGCTCCTAACAGGCATTTTGCTTCGAATATCATGCCATTGAGAACAGTTTGAGGGGCCTGGGGGCCGCTTATTGCTTAGATGTGGCCTATCTACTCCGTACACTTACTGAACACTAGCCAGGTGTCAGAGGGACTCAGTAATTCATCTTTTACCAGGCTGCCTGTTAGGTTTAGAAACACCCCTTTAAGTATAGCAAAATTATAATTATCAACGGAGTACTCTTTTCCAACTCTCAAGCTAAGCGACAGTTTAAAATGCATGGTTCATTAATTTTTAAAAGGCTTTTTGTCACTTTAAATTCATACCAACACCAGATTAATTGTAGTGGCTAAGCAACCCAACCTAGCCAGCAAAACATCTGTAGTCACCAGACCTTAGAGCCCTGAGACTGAACAGTAGTAATACTCATTCAAAGTGCAAACTAAACCCCTGGTAGGGGAAGAGACCCTTAAGTATGGTAAGCCAATGCATAGAGGCAGCAGGATATTGACAAACACAGTAGTTGAAAAAGTACAGCAAGTGGGGCAAGCTTATTATGGAAGGGCACAGCAAGAGGGGCTAGCTGGGAAAATGTTAAAAAGATATTAGTTAAACTTAATCTACAAAAGGCTGTCAATCTTGATGGCTGTGTTATTGGTAAATATAATATTTTATCCAGCAATACAATAAGAACATGATGGCTTTAATAACTTTAACTACTAAACAAGTTATCATAATACATATAAATATATATATATATATATATATTTATAGATAACAAAACAATCACACACACACACACACACACACACACACACACAAAAAATTAATCAGGATAAACAAGAAGGTAGACAGACATGTGGGGAGTAGTGCAATGTTATGGCTGTGGGGCAGCAGTCTTCCGGGAGTCCTTCTGGAGGCTGACATGCTACCTATTTGCAGACAACTCTCTGCCTTGAGGGAGGAGGTTGCCCATCTTCAGGCCACACTGGACAGTAGTAAGGGAACCTCCCCCATCCAGGGAGCACTAGAGTCACCACCACTACCTCAGAGGTTGCGAACAATGCACAGCAGTTGGACCACAGTGGGCTCAGGGAGGGTGAGGGTGGTGGAACAGAGGCACACCCAGTCAACTGTACCACTCCACAATCCATACTCCATTCTGATGGAGCATAGCTCCCCTAAGGATGCATCCACAGAGGAGACTAAGGAGGTTGTGGACAACTGTCACAAGGGAGCCCCACAGGAAGGAAGCAGAGGTCACCACAGTGAAGGGAAGCAGCTCCTGGTGGGGGACTCAATCATTAGGGGGATAGAACCGGGGGGGACCAGGGAAAACTGAAATAAGGTGCCTGCCTGGTGGCATGGCTTGGAGGGACAGGAAGCGCATCCTCAGAATCACGGGAACAGCTGCACAGGAGACTGATTTGGACATTGTTGTCCACCTAGGGACAAATGACTTGACTCAACATGAGATTAGAGCAGTGCAGGAGGAGTTTGTGGAGCTGGGGAGGGGCCTAAGGCAAGTAGCACACACAGTATCCTTCTCGGAGGTGCTGCCTGTCTATGGCAAGGGTGAGGTGAGGGTACTTAGTACCATTTAGTTCAATGGATGGTTAAAAAAATGATGCAGAGCACAGGGCTTTGGCTTCATTGGGGACTGGGGTTCCACCTGGAGGGATACCAGCCTATACCGGCAGGATGGTCTGCATCTATACAGGAAGGGAACAAGTCTTCTGGGCAATCAGTTTAAATGCTTCACTGGCAAGCTTTTAAACTAGTCGGGGGGGGGGGAGGCACTGATAAGAAGCAGAGAATTCCCAGTCTCCCCCTACAAAATAGGGTACTAAATGAGGGAAAAACCAAGGTACAAAGGTCAGTAGGGAGCAGGACAGGGGTGAATGGAGAAAGCAAAGTCAATGAGGACTGGGATAGTGCCACAAGATGTAAAGCCATCAAAAAACGGAGAGCAATGAGCACTAATGCTCATAGTCTGGGTAACAAGCTTCCTGAATTAGTGGCCTTAATGAAGGAGGAACATCTGGATATCATGGCAGTCACAGAAACATGGTACACACAGAACCATGACTGGGATGTAAACATACCAGGATACACTATCTACAGGAGGGACAGGGATGGTAAAAGAGGAGGAGGAGTAGCTCTCTACATAAGGGAAGGAATCAAAGCTACAGAGCAAAAGGGTAAACAGGGAGGAGAGGAAGCACTGTGGGTCAATTTGGAAACAGGCAATGGCATCACAATTCGCACAGGGGTTGTATACAGACCCCCATCTCAGGGGGAGGACATGGACAAGGAAATGATAGGAAGTATCCTTAGAATGGCAGAAAAAGGGGAGATATTGCAGATGGCAGAAAAAGGGGGATCTGAATATGCCAGATGTTAATTGGAGTACATTTGCAGCAGCCACTTCTAAGAGTGGGGTCATTCTAGATGCCTTAGACAACTAGTATTGGAACCCACTTGAGAGGGAGCAATCTTTGACCTGGTATTCTCAAATGGGGATGGCGAGAAGATAACAGATTTAGAAGTGGGTAGCCATCTGGGAACTAGTGACCATTGAACAGTATGGTTCACAATAAACACAGCAGTAGAGTCAAGTCATACAAAGGCAAAGGTACTGGACTTCAAGAGGACAGACTTTGACAAAATGGGTGAGTGCCTAAGGAATGCACTAGCAAATGGGCAGGAAGGAGTGGTGGAAGAACAATGGGGAATAATCAAAACTGCCATCACAGAGGCAACAAACCTTTGTGTGAAGCAAATAAAACAAAATGATGTAAGAAACCACTATGGTTCTCAAAGGAGGTGGCAGGAAAGGTTAGGGAGAAAAAGAAAGCATTCAGGAAGTACAGGGAATCACAGAAGGAGCAGGACAGAGAATTGTATCGGTTAAAGCAAAAGGAAGCTGGTAAGACAGTCAGAACAGCAAAGGCCCAAACAGAGGAAAAGATAGCCAACACAGTTAAGAAGGGGGATACAACTTTTTATAGGTGCATCAGAAAGGAAAGGAAGACCAAGGGAGGGATAGTAATGCTTAATAAAGGGGAGGGGGGGGTGGCCAGAGGGTGATTATGAAAAGGCAGAGATACTAAACAAATATTTTTGCTCAGTATTCACAAATGAAGAGGGGGAGTTACCCAAACCAAACAGTAGAAACACTCTGGATACAGACGTTGATACCAGCCCATTTACAGAAGAAAGGGTTCTGAAAGAACTCTTAAAACTGAAGGTGGACAAAGCAATGGGGCCTGATGGGATTCATCCCAGAATTCAAAAAGAACTAAGGGTAGAACTAGTGACACCGCTGACTACCCTCTTTAACAAATCATAGGAGGATGGGCTGGTACCTGAGGACTGGAGGAGGGTAGATGTGATTCCACTTCACAAAAGTGGGAGCAGGGCAGAAGCAGGCAACTACAGACCTGTTAGTTTAACCACAGTGATAGGGAAAATGATGGAATCACTTCTGAAAGAAATAATTTTCTAGTACCTAGAGGCCAGAGGGGCACAGGACCCAAGGCAGCATGGATTCACAGCAGAAAGTTCATGTCAGATGAATCTAATTGATTTCTTTGACTGGGTGACCAAAGTAGTAGATCAGGGAGAGGCTGTGGACATGGCCTACCTAGACTTTAGCAAGGCATTTGACACAGTACCACACAAAAGATTAATATACAAGTTAGCCAGCCTGGGAGTGGGTCCCAAGATGGTAGCCTGGGTAAAGAATTGGCTGGAGAACAAGACACAGACGGTAATAGTAAATGGAGTCCACTCTGAAGAAAGGGGGGTTACTAGTGGGGTACTGCAGGGTTCAGTACTAGGACCGGTCCTTTTCAATGTCTTTATAAGTGACATTACAGAGGGACTGGTAGGAAAACTATGTCTCTTTGCAGACAACACAAAGATCTGCAACAGAGTTGATACACAAGGTGGGGTGGAAAGGATGAGAAGGGACTTGGCAAGGGTGGAGGAATGGTCAAATGTATGGCAGCTTAGATTCAGTGCTAAGAAGTGCAAGGTAATGCACCTGGGAAACAAAAACCCAGATGAAGAGTACACAATGTGGGGTGAGATACTAACAACAACAAAAATGGAAAGGGACCTGGGGTAGTCATATCAGATGACCTAAATGTGGGCAAGCAATGTGAGAGGGCAGTAAGGAGGCTGGGGGATACTGGGATGCATAGGAAGAGGCCGCCAGTAGAAAACAGGAAGTTGTTATCCCTATGTACAGACAGCTGGTGAGACCCCATCTGAGTACTCATGCAGTTCTGGAGACCCAATCTCCACAAAGACATAAACAGGATGGAGACAGTCCGAAGAGGGCAACTAAAATGGTGCAGGGTCTGCACTGGAAGACATATGAAGAGAGACTTAAGGAGCTTAATATGTATAGCCTCAAGGAAAGGAGGGAGAGGAGGACATGATAGAAACTTTCAAGTACCTCAAGGGAATCAACAAAGTCCAAGAGGGTAGCATTTTTCAGAAAAAGAGGTGTGCAAGAACAAGGGGGCACAATTTGAAGATGGGGGGCAGCTGCGAGGTAATGTAAGGAAGTATTTTTTCACAAAGAAGGTTGTGGATGCATGGAACAGCCTTCTGTAGGAGGTTGTGGAGTCAAAAACAGTGGTGGAATTCAAGCATGCATGGGACAGTCATAAGGCAATTCTAGGGGGTGGAGGTAGGAAGAAGTAGGCTGTTGGTTAACTAGGATCTGCAGTTTATCCGTTAGGTAGGGAAATGGGCAGACTGGGTGGGCCAAGCGGTCCTTATCTGCCGTCAAATTCTATGTTTCTATGTTTCTATTATCGTAAGGCACTGGCTTGACAAGGATATTCCTATCTTGAAAGAATGGGTTTCACTCATTCTGTATAACATGCAAATATATTAACTGATTGATAGTTTTAAAAATAAACTTCCCAATTTTCAAATGCAGTTTGCAAAATGATATAGACTAGTACTGACAGAAACATGAAGAGTGAGTCTCTTCATCTAGATATTTACTTGTATTACTATTTTTTTTATATTGATACGAGCATTTAATTTGTCTATATACCTATCTTCTTATATTATATCTTAGTTTATCATTCTAATTTCTTATTAGGTTTGTCACTGTTTTTCTGTACAACACTTGATGTTATTATCTAGTGAATTCCTTTCTCTTTAGCTTTATTATTGCTGAAATTGACTGGATGGTAGATTTAAGTTTAGGTATATGGTGATAAAATTGCATTTTTTTATCTTATAGATGTACTGTACTACATCGTCCATTTTTGGAGGGTAATTCTTTGTTCATTTTTATAGTTTATTGTATGGCCTTCTGAAATTGTTTGAGGGGGAAGGGGGGAATATTTTTTGTATTTCTGTATTTCTGTTTTGTTGTTGCATTCTTTGTTATGTTTGTATATGTCTTTGATATGCTTAAAAAGAGAAGAACATTTAAAAAAAAAAAAGAGGACTGGTCTAAGCACTGATCCCTGTGGGACCCTGCTGGTCACCCCCTTCTCTTCGTATTGATCTCCGTTCACCACCACCACACTCTGTGTTCTATTGCTCATCCACCTACACCCAGGCTGCCCAGGTTGTTTACTAGCCTCCTATGTGGGACTATGTTGAAGACCTAGCTGAAATCTGGGTAGGCCATATCCACTGACCCTCCCTGATCCACCTCCCTAGGAATAAATTACCGTATGCTGGGGCCAGTGAGGCCCACATAGCTATTCCACATGCTTGTAAATAAAAATTCTGTTCAAGTTCAAGTTTATTAAGGGTGTCTCCAGTGTCCTTGAAGTGTGAGGGTAAATCAGTCACACAGATTTGGAGAAAGAAAAATCACACAGGTGTTTCATTAGGGATCCTATGCTAGAAATGATTGTCCTCCTTGGTGTATCTATCATATTTTTGTGAATTTTGGGTAATACATACAATGTAGATAGTACTGGGTTTTCACATCAAGGAAATATTAAATTGTCATTAGTGATGAACCCATCTGAAACCCCTGCTCGCAACAGTGTGAGCAATTCCTTTTTAAAGGTAAAAATTGGATTCTCTTCTACTTTTTTGTAATTGCTTTCAACTATGAGAAGTGCATACATTATTTGTCTGTAATTATGATTTATCTAGCACTGCCAGATTCCAGTCTTAAACTGCTGGTTTAATGACAATCTCTTTCATTACTGATAATTTTTTCAAAGCTTTTTTTCCAGGGAGGGAAAGGTTGTGCCAGCGAGGACCCCTATCGTGTTTAAAAATGTCTCTGACCTGTGTCAAAACTCTTTTTTTTCTATAAACATTTATAATACTACTGCTCACTACTGAACAGAAATCGAATTTAGGCTTAATTAGATTTTTTCTTATGACATTAAAACCATTAATCTTCTCACCCCTACTTGTGTTCTGGACCATATTTTCATTCTAAAGTTCATTAAGTCCAGATTTTCCCTGTCCAGTCAGCCTTCTGTCAAACCAAGATGAACGTTTGTGTTAAGTGACTGTTTTGGAGCACCTTCTTCAATTGCAGGTATGATGCCATCTTTCTCTTCTTGGTCTTGAACAATCAGTTCTTCCACACAGTCCATTTCATCCCTGTTGTGGTGCTCCCTTTTAGTGATCCCAAAATAGTACTTTAATTTAATTTTTCTAAAAAAAAATCAATATAAATCCACATAAATTTGGAAGTCGTTCCACCTAGGGGTTTGTACAAAATGAAAACCTTTTCAGAGTACATTTTTGTCTTCTTCTGCAAGATGTCCTGTAGATTTATTTATGACTTGCAATTCTGCAGCTTTATCCACCTCAGTATTCTTTTTGCAGCTGTGATTTCTTCCTCCTCATTTACTTCTGCTTGTCTTTTTTCCTTTTTTTTTTTGCATTGTTTGTTTTACCCTCCCTTAGAAACTGCACAGCCCTGTTCCTGTTTTTTTTTTTTTTTTTTTTTTGGGGGGCTCAGGGTTTTTATCTGAATCTGATGAGATTGTTGCTGCAACCTGTTTTGTAGTTTTGTTCACATCAGGCTGGTTTATGTGTTGGCTATAGTTTTTATTTGCTAACCTGCCACTGTTACTGCTTTGTGATCCCCCTCTTATTCTCCTTTCAGGGATAAAGCTGAAAATGTTACCACTCTCATATTCAGCCTGATACCTCACTAATTTAAACTGTTTCCTGCTGATGAGATCATTTTCTTGCTTCAATATGTTTTGCTTTAAGGCTTGGTTTAAAGCTTCAAATGCAAGAAGATGTTGTAGCTTTTGTAACCTGTTCCTTAATAATCTTAATTTTAATGCGTTGGCTGAGTTTTTACTTAGCTAAATCAGTGAACACGGCCTACAACATCTTCCATGAAATTGTGTCATCTGCCCTAAACAACCATGCCCCCCTTGTAAAAGTCCATATAAAGGCTAAAACATGCCGATGGTTTTCTGCTGACCTCAAGGCCACTTTACTAGAAAGAGACAAACTTTGGAAAAAAGCTTGAAAATCAAAGACAGATGAAGACTGGTGTCTCTTCAGATCAGCTAGGAATTCTTGCACCAAGTTGGTCAGAGAGACGAAATCCAATTTTTACCACTTGGAATTAGATTCTGCCTCAACATGCCCTACCAAATTTTGGTCCACAATAAAAGAATTGTCTGGCCATGTGTCTAAGACTGCGCTTCCTTCAAAAATTACTTCAGACAATGTTACCATTAATGATAGGATGGAAATCCTTCACGCTTTCAACAACCATTTTGCCACTGCAGGCCTAGCTTTCGGTACCACACCTGCATGTATGCTATGTACCCAGATTGATGCTCAGCCTCCGGAACCCAGCACCAATAACACAGTCTTTTCCTTTGTGCCTGCCTCACAGAAAGAGGTTGAAAATCTTCTTCTTCAGATGGACACTAGGAAAAGCGTTGGTGCTGATTCCCTTGACCCCTACTTCCTTAAGATTGCACACCATGTCCTAGCAGTACTGATCACCCACCTATTTAACCTGTCCCTATCGCAGGGGGCTCTCCTGCAGCTGTGGAAAACTGCCCACATCATCCCTCTGTTTAAATCAGGGGATTCCTGTGATCAAAATAATTACAGGCCTATATTTCTCCTACCCATTCTCTCAAAAATCCTGAAAAAAATTGTAAACACTCAGTTGAGAACCTTCCTAGACAATACAAACCTGCTAAACACATTGCAGTCTGGGTTCAGAGCTAAGCACAGTACTATCACGGCTCTGGCTAAAGTAACTAACGACTGGCAATATGATCTGGAAAATAGAAACTTTGTCTGCGTTGTGTTCCTGGACCTTAGCAAGGCCTTCAACACCGTCAATCACTGCCTACTCCTCGCTACACTAAAAATGATAGGCATGGACGCATCCTCCCTGCACTGGTTTAATGACTATCTCACAGATAGGCATCAGCGGGTCAAGGCTGTAGGGGAGCTCTTCTCACTCAAACCACTAAAAAGAGGTGTAGCGCAGGGATCCATCCTGGTGCCCCTGCTGTTTGCTATCTGTATAAACAATATAGACATTGGTATCAAGGAGGCAAATATTCACCTGTTTGCAGATGACACGGTGCTATACCTAAGCCATCCATCACCTGAAGCTACCTGTAGAGATCGGCAAACTGAGTTCAGTCTATTGCAGTATCAGCTCCTAAACAAAAAGCTATTACTCAACGCCAAGAAAACAAAAGCAATATTGTTTTCACCTGCTAAACACATGGCATACCCCTCTATGGTTGGGTCAGTACCCCCATCACCACTTTACTAAGAAAAACTGGAATTCGTAGCAAAATTCAAGCACCTGGGGGTCTGGCTGGACCACAAACTCTCCTTTGTTGATCACATCAAGGAATTATTGAAAAAACTGAGACAGAGGTTTGGTCTATTTTTTAGGATAAATCGCCTCCTGACCAAAGAAGCTAAGATGCAGCTAGTCCAATCCACGTTCCTCTCCCTAATCAACTATGCTGACATCATATATAGCCAGTGTGCTGCAGCCTATCTTGGTAAACTGGACACACTGTATCACAGAGTGCTAAGATTCATAACTGGCCTTCCCTTCTCAACTCACCACTGCTCCCTTTATGCAGCCATGGAATGGTCTTCCTCTCAAGTACAGGTGAAATAGACACGTGGTTCTTTGGACTTTCAGAGCTATCACCAACAAACTCCCCCAATATATTGCTGACTGTCTGCTTCTAAGTTTGATAGGCAATTATGCACTGAGGAGTTCCTCTCTTATTTCATTGAAAGTTTCTAGGGTCAACACACGGCTCAGAAGAGCAGCCATAAGCTTTGCACTGCCTTCTCTATGGAATAAAGTGTAGAAATCATTGAAACTGAGTACCCTTGTTGGTCTCGCAGCTTTTTAAACCTTGTTTGCAAAAACTGTTAAGGAGTTATGCAACTGCTTTTCTTATGCCTAAAATGCTCTTTTGCCTACTCCTTCCCCTGCCCTATGCTATACCACTTTCCCTGACCTCCTTCTCCGTACTAAATTTATCATCTCATGCTGCTTTCTTTACACTTTCCTACCCCTGACCTCCCTCAAAGGTGCCCTCAGCTCACTTCCCTAGCGGTCGCTATAGAACGACTACCCTATACCTCCCACCCTTGGCGGTGTTTTGCTCCAAACACACACCTTCTAAAGCCAGATTTGCATCCATAAAAGTTCTGATAATACATCTGGCCTACTTCTATTGCTTCCATTACCTGCTTTCCTTCCTCTCACCTTTTCTATTTTTCTTACAGCCAAGATATCCCCGATCATTATGGATGTAAGTTTGTCATGGCAGTCATACGCGTAATTGATTCCATGACATTTGATCTTTATTCAGGACTTCCATGACTTTCACTAATGTCGTCAGAATGTAGCAATGATGACAGGGCCACAACATTTACTACTGTTTACTAATGATTTCATGAACAATGAGTCATTAAAACCTCATCCATGACAAACTTACAACCCTACCGATCATATTTACGGTGGCACTGTATGTATTTTCCTGCTCAGTGTTATGTATGATAATGCCTATTTACTGTATTGCATGTACATAATTGTATTGTATTGTTCCTTGACCTTGTGTGATGTAGGTCCACCTTGTAAATGAGCTTGCTCAATGGTGTTCGCCTGGATAAATAAAGACTTGATTGATTGATTGATTAACAATCTTAGTCTCTTGTGACAAAGCCCTGAATTTTTCATTGTCCTCTCTACAAAATAACTTAATGAACCCCAGTGAGAAGTCCCCAGTGCAATGATGGTGTATGTAAGGTTCAGTTCTTTTCTAATTTTGAAAATAAGGATTTAATATCACCTTCAGTAGTTCTTTAAGTGGCACTGCTATCGTTGTTAGTTCCACTGCCTCCTTGGAGTTTAACTTGTGCCTGCTGCCTCCGTATTTATAAAGATGATTGTGTTTCCAAGCTAAAACAGACTTTGCTGTGATTATAAGAAGATGTCTCCTACATGCTCATAATTTAACTCTGCAAGGGGTTTCCTATTCAAGATCCCGCCTGAATTCCAAAAAAATAAATGGTAATTCACTCAGAAAACACTAGTTGTGTTTCTTCTAATGCAGTCTAGCTAATGTTTCAGTTACATTTTCCCAGTGGTGTACTGTCTATTTTCCAATCAAGGGACACTGGAGACACTCCTAATAAACTGACCAAACTTAAATGGCAAAAAAATTTCATGTTGCTTAGTACTGATATGGAGGCCTTGTACACTTCCATTAATCATGTTGATGGTATAAGAGCATGCAGATATTTTTTGGAGAACCATCCTTTTGAAACAGCCCATCCAGTTAATTTCCTTACTCACCCTGGATTCTGTCATGACCCACAATCTGTTTGAATCTGAGTGGAATTTTTATTTATAAGTGTGAGAAACAACTGTGGGGGCCTCAATGGCTTCTGCATCAGATAATTTATTCCTAAATTTACGACAACAAGACATTATTCTTAATCAGGACACCAATCCCTTTTTAGTCACATCAAAGCATGGCTCAGATATACTGACTGCATTTGCAGAAGGAAGAGCACAGACTATGGCAAAGGAATTTAACTGGTTGAATGTGAACAATTTGAAACTAAGATTCACATCTACAAAAGTGAAAACCAGTATAAATTTCCTCAACATCACCATGATGGGAGATCCCATAAATAAAGGGGTATTTTTTTTTTAAAGTAAGTAAATAAAGTTTTTTGTTGACATATTGTCATTACAATATAGTCAATACAACATACAAATATAAAATATAAAAGTCATCATAAAACATTAATTATACAGAATTATTATATACCACAAATCACTATACAATACAACAGATCAATGTATTTACTGTATCTCAAGAATACAATATTTTAAACTTTAGCCAATTTATGAACTCATTCATTCAGTCACACAGGAGGTGTACTTCTTCCTGCGCTGTGTTGCCTTTATTAGATATATAGTCAATTTCTCTAAAATATGTAAGTTTTTTGGAATTAAACAGCAAGCCAAGAATAAACCTTGTGGACATAACTAAGAAACCAATGAAGTCACCCAGATAAGTTCTTCTTAAGCCCTTATACCATGAACATTTAAAAATTATATGGTGCAAATGTTTGGGTTCTTTTACATCACATTGACAATTTACTGAAATTGTAGAATCCTGTGTTTATCTTACCACAAGAATGTTGCTTGGAAAAGTTTCAAATCTATACTGGGTAATGAGCTTTCTATATTCAGGACTATGTACTTGGGTTAACTAGAATTTTAGATTATGTTCTTGAGTGTTATTAGCCAACCATGCAGACACCTTTAAATTCTTAATTAACTAAGTCCATTTCCTTTGCTTTTTTGTAACTGTGTCAGTTATAATTTTGAAATATGCTGAACTAATAGTAATACCCTTTCTTATCCAGGTATTTAAATATGTTAAGTTATAATATTTCAAAAGTTCTCCAGCTTGTGACAACCAATTCTGCTTATTACTACTTGTCTATATTTTTTTCCATTAAGACATCTGTCAGTAATAAGTGATCTGTGTTTGAAATAAATTTAATCCAAAACCCAAGCTTTTATGTCTATTTGACCTCTCTGCATTCTTACTGCGTTTGGGGCTCCAAAAGCGAGCCCCAATACCTGTTTGTATGCTTTATTGACTACTGTAGTAAGATAATATTATACAATAATATAATAATATAATATTTATTTATTTATATTGCGCCTTTCAAATGTCAAGGTGCATTCCAATAAAATAAGATAAAATACAAGAATACAAAAGCAGAAATACAAAAGCAATATTATAATAACACACAATGGCAAATTAATGAACTGTAAAACCATGTGCCTTTTTCCACAGAAAGGATTTAAGAGCCTGATATTTTACATCAGCTGAACCCCAGGATTCTGTGGCTTATAACCCCTTGCTAATCACCTTAGCATTTATGACTTTGATCATCAGAACTGAAGAACACCCACCATATCTATTATTGAACCTTTTTAAACCCAGAACTGTTTTATTAATTTTATCCGCAGTTGTTTTGATGTGTTTATTCCATTGCAGATTTGAATAATATGTTACACCCAAATATGTAAATTCCTTAACAAAATCAATAGAGGATCCTGCCAGAAACAACTTACTACATGTCTTCCTTGAACCAAAAACTACTACTTTTGTCTTCTGAGGATTAGGTTTAAGACTCAGTTGTTTACAGGTAATATTTGATTTATTCAGGCTTCTCTGTAGTCCCAATGTAGACAGTGAAATAATGGCTAAATCATCAGCATAAGCCAGTAATGATATTTGTTGTCCTACTTTTGGTGAGTGGAAATCAGAGCTACAGTGCATAACATGAGCATCAGTTCATTTATATAGATAATGAACAAGGTTGGCATTAGTACACAACCTTGACACATCCCCATAATAGTTGAAATTTCTGTAGTTAAATTACCAGAATTAGAATATTGTATCCTTGTCCAGGTATTAAGAGTACAGCCATTTATCAAGATTAAGTTTGGATTTATGCCCATATTGTACACTTGAACCCATAAGTGTTCTCTATCAATTGAATAAAACGAAGATTTAAAATCCACGATGCAACAAATAACTTGTTTCCTCATTACACAATATTTTTTGAGTAAATGGTTCAACAAAAATATTTGAGTAATAGTACCACAACCTTTTTTAAACCCAGCCTGCAGAGGAGAGATGCTTGCATGTTTTTGCAACTAGTCTAGCAATCTGTTCAATAAAACGTTTGCATAAACTTTAGCTAATGAATCAATTAAGCTAATTGTCTGATAGTTTTCTGGTAGGGACCTGTCCCCTTTTTTGTAAACTGGCATAATGTGACTATCATACCAAGTGGAAGGTGTATATGCATACATAATAAATTTGTTGAAAAAATCTGATAATTCCAACCACCATTCAATGTCAATTACATAAAAATCTAAAGAGATTCTATCAGGGCCGGGTGCTTTATTTTTTTTAAAGCTATTAACAGCAATCTAAACATCATGTGAAGTAATCCAATGAAAATTTTCATCTATTTCTATTGGAGTATTTAAAGTATTAAATTGAGCATCAATTTGTTGAGATTTGTTATTAAAGATGTCAAAATAATAATTAAACCATTGATCAGGTGGAATATGGGAATCTGTCTGAGTTTTTTATTGATTTGATAAACCAATCTACTTTTCGTCAATAACAGCCATCATTTTACCCCATAATTATTTTTGATTTATGGATCCTTGCATATTCACATGGGGCCAGATTCTAGAAGGGTTACGTCTGGTGTAACAGCAGTTGCGCCAAGTAGAATGGCACATGTAACAACTTACTCCAGCAGTTGTGACGTGCGATTCTACAAAGTGGCCTGCGGCATGTAGCAGGCCACTTGCGCTGAGCAGCAGTCATGCCGCATAAACCCCCTATGACATGGCACTAGGGGGTTTACAACAGCAGTTGCACCCCATTCTAGAAGAGCAGCCACAAAGTCCCCACATCGTAATTCTACAAGAACCCCCAGGGGAAAACTGGCAACATAAGTTACAAAAGCATTTAGCTGGTATAACTTACAGATGCCCCCGGGGTTCCTGTAGACCCATTGGCTGTCCAGCAGTCAGTGCATGGTTTCCTTCCCCCCATGCCCAGCAAACCCCAGCAGGGCCCCACGGGGCTACCCATACCCCCATCCCCCCGAAACACCCATTGGCAGAAGTCCCACAGGGTGGTCTGCCATCCCTTCACCCGTGCTCTGCCACAAATGTGGCAATTACCCCCCCGGTAGTCTAGTGGTCCCTGATCATTATAAATGAACTATATAAAGCCCCAAATCCCTGGTAGTCTAGTGGCCTCCCCATCAATATAAAATAATTATAGCAAGCTCCATATCCCTGGTAGTCTAGTGCCCAACCCATCAATATAAAATACATATAGAAAGCTCTATATCCCTGGTAGTCTAGCGCCAGCCCAATCATTATACAATAATGTAGAACCCCAAGTCCCCTAGCAGTCTAAGGGCCCCCACCAACTGTGCCAGCCACCTGCACCCCCCCACCTGTCCATAGAGTATCCGGTCAATATAGCGCAACCGAAATCACGCTATCAAAAATAGCTCATACATAATCGCGCATGTCAGTATAGCACAGAATCAAGCCAGCGTGGGTACTTAATCATGCATAGCATGTGAGCTCTCACTTGCCTAGCTGAACCAGGAGCAGCTTCACACTAAAATGGCAGTCAGATTTGTAAAGAGCCAAAAGGGAGCAGACCTTGCTTGCCTAGATGGGTTTCTTTACAGGACAGAAAAAGTTACTGAAACAAAGTCATATTATAAATGTTTGGAATAAGACAAAGGACATTGTGGGGCTAGACTGCATCTGAATGGGGAAACCATGTTAAAAAAACTGGTGAGCACAACCATGTCCCCGATTCATCATTGATTGCAGTAAAGAATGCTGTGGCTAGCATGAAGGAACATGCCAGCAATAGTTGTGAAACTACACACCAGATTGTAGCTGGTGGTGTATCTGAATTGTGTCCATCTGTTGCATCGCAGCTCCCTGCCTTGTCACTTCTGAAGTGAACTGTCAGGCATCAGTGCTGTGCTGCAGCTTGCCCTCCCCCTGACCCAGCTGATGCAGCTTCTTTAATCATTCCCGAAGAATTGTGCTGTACACTAAAAAATGAGAAATTTCTTCAGTATGACTCCGGGCCCTGCAATGACCATTTTCTAATCTTCTCAACGTCACAGGACCTACAGCACTTAAAGAACAGTTCACATTGGTTCCCTGATGGAACTTTTAAGAGTTGCCCTTTGATATTTCATCGGCTATATTCTATACATGGTATCCGCAACAGCACTGTTGTACCTCTTGTGTATATTTTGATGGCTAACCAAACAGCTGCAACATACAGTAAGATTTTCACAGAGCTAAACAGAATGTGCGACACTCCACAGCCACTGTCAATTTTACTCGATTTTGAATTGGCATCAATAAAAGCATTTACACTGACATTCCCTACAGCAACAATCTGAGATTGTTTTTTTCACATGTCCATCGCTGTGGAGCAAGATTCAAAGAACTACCAGATGTGTGTTTATTATATGTGTCAGACCCCAGCTTTGCTCTGCAAGTGAGACTTCTGCCAGCACTTTCCTATGGTATGTGCCTGTCATGGATGTCACCTCAGCATTTGAGGAGTTAATGGTTACAGAGTTCTATCAATCGAATGGCGACTTAATGTCGAATCTTGTTGGCTGTTTTGAAGATACATGGTTGGGACATCCATTGGGAAGAGGAGGCCGAAGACAACCTATGTTTGCTATCCAGCTATGGAATTGTTATGATGCCGTCAATCAAGATTTACCATGAACAACAAACTCCATGGAGGCATGGTACCACAAGTTTAGTCATTTTATTGGTGCACACCATCCTTCAATATGGAAATTTCTACAAGTGCTTAAAGAAGAACAGTACTGCAGCACTGTGTTGATGGAGCAGATAATAGTTGGTATCCCTGTGCCTGGATCCAGAAAGAAATATAAAGATACTGCAAAGTGAGTTGCTGCTATAACAGCGGAATACCAGCAGCATAATAAAATAGAGTATCTATGTGGTATAGCATATAATTTCCAGTTGCAGGCATAAAAATGCTCTTGAAGATAACTGAAATCTGAAACCTGACGTATTTTAATAGTGCGTCCTTAATGTGCCTGCAATAAAGAGTAAATAAAGTTATGTTCTATGTTCCATGTAGGCCCTGTAGCGCACAAGCACTAACACAACATAGCAAAGCAGTGCTATAAATGTGAAACACAAAGCACAACACAAAATGAACACAAGCACAGCACAGCAGACATATGAAACAAAGCTTATAGCATAATCAAATTGCACAAATTGAACACTCACATTGTATATTAAGTATGTCTCAGATCTGCAGGGGAAGCAAGCGTCAGAACCAATGCCTTGGGAAACAACGTAAGAAGGTCCAGAGCAAACACTCAGATTTTCAGGGGAAGTGCTTGGGACACATTAATGAGTTGCACTAAAGTGCTAAGGCATAGTAGGAAATTGCAGTCTTACCATAATGCAGCACATGAAAAAACTGAGAGTAGCAGTGAGTAAAAAATCTATTTGAAACGCTATTTAGGATTAGCTGAAATGCTTATGTGCTAAAGAGCGTATGCGCGATAAAGCCCGCGCTATATGGGTTAGCGTGATTTTGGATGTGCGATTTTGACAGTAACCCCGTCCCCAGCTGGTGACTGGCACAGACCACCTCTCACCTCCATGGCCAGCTGCTAACTGAGATCCGTATGAGTGCTTACTGTAAAGATGTGCTTAGAATTTAATTTCTGAGTGCATCCCTCCAGTAGCGCTCATACAAATCTCAGTTGGTGGCTGGCCGTGAAGAGTGAGAGGTGAGCTATCAGTCGCTGGCGCAGAAGGACGAAGTGACTGGGGTGGGCTGACAAGGCTGGGTGGGGGCCCCTAGACTACCAGGGATATGGAGTTTTCTATATGTATTTTATATAGATGGGGGTCATACTACTACCAGGGATATGGAGTTTCTATATGTATTTTATATAGATGAGGGCCGCTAGACTACCAGGGAATTGGTAAGTGTTCTTTCTACAACAATGTTCGGGGGGCACTAGACCACCAGGAATTAGCGATATTACATTCATTACCAATGCTGGGGCACTTGTCTACCAGAGATATGGGGAGTTGTATATTTATTTAACAGTGATGGGGGCACTAGACTATCAGGGCTACCTGGGTGTATGCTGCATTTGTGGCTGGCGACTGGGGGTCGGGACTGCAGGGTGGGGGTTGACTGTGCCTCCCTGTTGCTGTGGCTTGCGACATGCTCGCCAGGTGCACCTGCAGTTCGGCATACCTGGCTGCATGTTGCAGGTCACAGGACTTAGCTGCGATGACCCTGCCCCTTCTAGAATAGGGTGCAGTGTCAATGTCATAGTTGTGGGTGGCGCAAGTTGCATTCAGTGGCAACTTGGCCACCCTTCTAGAATCGGGCCCATGATCATTATATTCCCTTCTATAATTATTCAACTTCATAAGATTACATTTTGTTGGCTGTTGCTCAGCTTTTCTAGTAATTCTAGCAAGTTCTCTCTTTTTTTGCAAACATGTTTTGTAAAACCAATTTTCATATTTAGGAGTGTGTTGCTTGTTTATATTCTTATAATTTATTGTGATCCCATGATATATACTATGGATAGCTTATAAATGGTTTTTGGGCCCAGTTCTTTGTCCTCAAGAGAATGAAACTGTTCTTGAAAAAGAGTCACTAAATTTACTGTGTATTCATTATTAAGCATATTTCACCTGATTCTTCCATTTCTTATTATTTCTATACAGTATTAGGCTCATATACAGTCTGTAACTTTGGTCCCAATCCCAGAAGTGTGGAGTGCCAGATGCAAGAAACGTCAAGTCACCAAGTGGTGTCTGATGCAAGTGCGTCATACTGCATGTGTGGTATTCCGGAAAGCCCGCCACTTGCATCATGTGTTCCGGAATTGCTGCAGATAAAGTGGATGCATCTTGCAGCATGATACAAATGCAGGAGATGTCGCAGAGCAGGGGTGCAAATGGTGACAATGCCGCAAGTGGCAGAGGCAGGGTCGCAAGTGCGTGCAAAATAGAAAAAAGGGAAGAATCATAAAGCACCAAGAAAAATAAACTTTTCCAGCAAAGAGACAGATGTCCTGGTGGAGTAGATCATTGTCAGATGGGACCTGCTGTTTAGCAGGGGCCGGAATAAGGCCCTGAGGGACAAGAGGATGGCTGCCTGGGAGAAGGTTGCTAGGCATGTGAATGCTGTCAGTCGTAGCAGGAGGACAGTCAGGAAGATCCAGAAATGCTGGAATGACCTCAAACAGCATGGGAAGGACAGGCTGGCCCACAACAGGAGGAGTAGCCTGGCAACTGGAGGGGGCTCAGAGGACACACAGCCACTCACCAGGGAGGAGGAGTGGGTTATGAGCAGCTTAAGTGGCAGGAGTGTGGAGAGCGACAGTAACCTGGACATCTTCTGACTGAGACATACCGGAGGTAGGCCTTGCATGATTTCACCAATGTCTGCCAGGTGCAGTGAGAATGTATGGGTTGGCCTTAGCAAGGGACAGGTGGGAACACACCACAGACTGCACATACAGACCCCAGGAGGGTATAAGCAAAAGCACAGTGGCTCCCCCCCCACCAAGGAACTGCATGGCCAGTCCCCCAGAACAGTGCTGCCAGGAAGGCATCTGCAGTACCCAAGAAACCAAAGGGTGGAACTCATGCTTATGTACATGATGACATGACAGGCAAGTGTGCAGACAGGGACTGACTGGAGGGTGTACAGCACACGGACGCCACTGCAGCAAAGACTGTTGGGGTGAATCATGGACACTGGGACATTCAGAGAGGAAGTGGAACACCTGTCATAGTGCCCCACCTGATGTACCAAAATAGAACAGTTGTGTGACACCCCCAACCAGAACTGCCAGAATCCACACCATGGAGGCCAGGGGCCGATGTCTGTAGCAGTATGTGCGAATGTGCCATGGATGGCCAAATGTGCAGCATGCCAAACACAGCCCATGCATGCATGAGTGGAAGGGCCACTTGTGCAATGGCACCACTAGTGGCGGTAGTACATGGTGTCCACAGGGAGATGAATCCCAGCAGGTGGTGTTACACCTAAGGGAAGGCAGGGCATGTGAGGGGTTGGACAGGTGGGTGTCAGGTGATGCAAAGCAGCCCAGGTGAAGCATGATCACTGCATCCCCGCACACAGGTTTGTGGAAACCTGTGTTGGCTGTGGATGTGATACAGGCAATGTAACAGGTGTGCCGTGCTGATGACACTGTGCCAGAGGGACCTTCAGTGACAGCAGTGGTACTGTGTTGATGTGCACAACATGCCATTCGGAGTGCAGAACCTGGGCACCAACCCCTGAAGCACAGCACATGCAAATAGATACAGCACCATGCCACCAGAGCAAGTCACGCTGAGAGACACTGATGGGGTTGCACAAGACAGTTGTACTGCAAGGGGAACAACAAACGATGGGTAGACTGGTGCCACAGAACACAAGTCTGTGAGACACAAATGTGTGTAACATGAAGGCCACACATTGTGCCCTGGATGGGCAGTGTGTGACACAACCCACACCAACAACACATGGGATGCGCATGGCCTATGGGGATGGTGTCATCATGGATGTGTGTGGCATTGTGGGCACATGGCTGTGCTCCAGGGGGCAGGGTGAGGGTGCAGGGTACTGGAAGGCTGTTGTGGACCCACAGACCATGCCCATGGGTGACAGTCTGGGAGGGGTACTGTGAGAGATCGGTGGGGTAGAAGGGAGCATAGTGGCCCCCAGTAAAAAGTCACCAATGCCACCTGTGCAGGTATGGAAATGGAGACTGGAAATGGACAGCATTTAGGCATTGTGCATGGGTGTGTGTTGGATGCATAACCAAAGGCAGTGACATGTGATGGGAGGTGATGCATGGTGTGCCACAACCCTTGAGGCAGTGGAAGCCCCATGGCCACCCCGATGCACTCTTCTAGATCACACAACCAGCTCCCATGCACTGCACACTTGCCCTGTGGGACAATACAACCCAGGGGAGTAAGGTATGTGGACATGACACCAGCAGGGGCACAGTGATGCAATGCCACTGCATGACACAACAGCAATGCTAGAGGCATGCAGTGGGAGCACACAATGTCCCCACAATGGCAACTGCACATCAGGCATCCAAAGCACAATGTCTTGTCACACCAGCTACATGGCAAATGGTGCAATGCAGCATGGAGTGGGTATGACATACATGGCCCTGACATAGGTGCCGGGAGTTGCGTCAGCAATGTCGTGGCCACGGCATGTGGCCTTGTAAATGCTACATTACCAATGTACATGTGCAGTCAAAGTGGAGTTTATGTGCACAGGTGGTAACACAGCCTCTGTCTTCCAGGTACAGGCCACAGCCAGGAACCAGGACATGTGGAGTACAGTGCAGCCAAGGGGACATGAATGAGGACAGTGAGACCAGGTGGGATGATGACACCAGCAGCCCCATGGACACTGACAGTTCGAAGCCCACACAGCCAATGATGACAGCTCTGGAGGGGGGGAAGGTGGAGGTGGAGGAGGTGGAATACCCTGTAAGCAGCAGCAACAGCAACAATAAGCCCCAGTGATGAGACATCAGATAGGGGTGGGGACACAGACCATGAAGCCACAGGGAACAGCGATGTGGACAGTGTGAAAGACAACATTGCCGACGAACTGTCACCTGTGCTGGCAATGGATGGGGGGAAGGGGCAGATATGGAGCAGCAGGCTGAAGGTGAAACCCCCATGGAGATGTATGATGTTGACAGCCTCTGCAACAGGATGCTGGCATCAGAAGTTGAGGTGGACTGGGAGCAAACAGCCATCAGAACTGTACTGCAAGGCCTGCATAGCGTGTCAGTACACCACATACCCGGATGGAGGGGAAGGTGGCCCAGTTAACAGGGTCCATCAACAGAGCCCTGCAGCACATGAGGCCCAGCACACAGCTGCTATGTAGGCCCTTTGCATCTGCATCACAGCAGCAGTCATCCATATTGGATGCACTCACAGTGGTGTTGCAATGCAATACAGGAAGACGGGACATCAGTGTGCAGGTGGACATGGTGAGTGGCAGGGAGTACATAGGGGAAAGAAACACTGGATTCCCAGAATGTGGCAACATGGAGGTCTGCCCAGGGGCAATCACCATGTCACATGGACATCAGGTGTCAGGGGGAATGGCACATGGTGCGGCCATGGACATGGGTGCCGCAGACAGGGCAGGAGAATGGGGGATCATAGGCCAGCACAAGGGGTGTGAACATGGCACAGATACTGTGGCTACCAAGCCTGGCACAGGGCTCCTGTGCTGGAATGGGCCTGTCTGATGCAGTGGGACATGGCCATGGCCAGCACACAGTTGCCCCATGCCACTCAACATGGCAACAGGGATGTACCTTTGCATGACAAGGCACTGGCCCGCAGATCATGTTGCACACAATGGGTGGTGACAGCACACCAGGGACAGGTTGAAGGCAAACACACCACACACCACAGACTAGTGACATTGTTGCAGCACGACACCCTGACGTGCACAGTGCTGCACCCTGTAGAGATGAGGGATGGATCTCCCTGTGAGCATGGCCATGATACACATACCACCACATGCCACGGTGATGTGGGATGTGTTGCAGGATATACAGGGTGGACATGCCATGAACACACAGGCCGCAGGCTGCATGTGCACCACTGAGCCTGCAGCATCCACAGGGACACAGAACTAGAGTGTACTGGGCAAAGCAACACAGGACGACCAGCAGGGGACATGCAGCAGCAGCATGGGTTGCAGTATGGCAGCCACAGGGCCAACACAAACCCATCAGCCCTGGGTGGGGGAAACAGTATGCTCCACAGGTAGCCAGGCTGCAGAAGGCATGGGAACCATGGGTAGCGTGTCCGCAACGGATGTGCAAAACCACACAGCAGTGCAGATGGCAACAGAAGGCCTGATCCTGGCAGTTGGGGGGGGGGGACCGTGACACGATGACAGTTACACCCCCTGTTGTGCCTGGTCCTGGATGACCCAGGGGTCACAGGGGAACATGTGGTCCACACAACATTGAGTCCAGAGAGGGACCGCTGGAGGTATTGAATCACGTAGGTCACAGCAGCAGGCCGCATGCCAAACAGGGGTATCCCAGCAACAGCATGATAGGCATGCAGAGAGCAGTGCCAGATGCCAGGATGACAGTTGTGATGTATAGGGCCTATAGGTACATACAAAGAGGGCTGATGGCAAGGGTGGTGGGGAACAGCACATAAAGGGGGTGCACAGTTGGCCACACAGGTTGATAGTGACATGCCAGGGAGGTTTGGTCCACGTGACTATTGTTATCCATACATGTACACTGTGGCCACCATTGGAATAGGGTATGCAGAGGTGCGTGTGTGTGGATACACATGGACAATGCTGAGGGTCATTGTGGATGGGTGGTAATGCACATGGGTGGGTAGGGTGTGCGGTGATACATGGTAGGATCCAATTGTGGAAGGTGCGCACGTGTGAATAAACCATGCACAAGCCAAGTGCAGTCAGTTGTGTGTGTCTATGTTTAACTGGGTTCACTCGTGGGGCAGAGGTACTGGGTTGGTGCAGGGGTCAGTCTCTGAAGGTGACCATGGCAACAGTGGCTTGCACCACTGCATGTTAGATGCAAACCCACACACACAGGATGCGGCCCACAACTAGCATCATGCAGTGCTAACAAATGCCTGACAGAAGGCTTGTACAGTGCACACACGGCCACTTGTTGGTGCTGCGAGGGAAGGTAGTAATACCAACTCATGAGCAAAACAACACACAGAATGTCCAGCTGGCAGGCCACAGTCATTGGTGCACACAGAAAAAACCTCCTGTCCCACGTACAGCATGTCACCTTGCCTGCCCTGACTGCCTGTTGGACAGTGAGAGGTTACATGGCATGTCTGACTGGCCGACCCTGACTGCTGTACACATGGCATGGTGTGTGATGCCATGGCCTGTACCAGACATTGTCAGCAGACTGCCACCCAGTGCAGTCATGTGTCACACAGCCCCATGTTTCACCCCTCAACACTCTGTCTGCCTCCTTGGCCATGGTCTACAGCATCTTTAGGGTGTCAGGATCCATCAGTGCCAGGTCATTCACCTTATGTTTGACCTGGCGTATTGTCCTCTGCATCTTTGACATCTGGTGCAGTATGTTGGTTATGGTCTTCCAGACCTTGTCTCTCTCCTCCTGCTTGTGCATCCTACACCATGGGTACATGATGATGTGGCCTCACTGGCTGATAGAGCTGATCAGCACTGCTGTATCCTCAGGTGAGAAGTTGGGGTCATGACTCTTTCTCCTTGTCTGCCTGCTAGACATAGTGCTGCTTCCCAGTATGGAGAACTTGCCTGTATTGGTGTAATTGGCTCATTGGATGTGGTTGTGTTGTTTCTTACCCACCTCTTGGCGTTTCTCCCACTTCCTTCCACTTTTTGGCCTCTCACGTGCAGTCTACATGTGTAGTTCCACATATGCATGCCCCTCCTGGCATATGGCGCTGCATGTGTCAAATTTTGCCACTTTCATTCAATTGCGTCATATTGTCTGCCGGTTTTGCTACAATTGCATCTCGATAGTGCCCACAGTGTTTTTTTACATTCCCTGGTGTTCTGCTACAGCTCCCTTTCCCTCTCAATGAGCCTACCGCACTACACCTCTGCTGTCCTGGCCAGTCCAATACATACTGTCAGTGTGTTGGCAGGGGCTGCTGCAGTGTGTAGGCCTCACTTTGTGTCCTCTTCTGGGGGGTTGGGGACCACCTCTCAACACCCATATCACTGCACTGGCCTACTTGGTGCCCTCTGCTGGGGGCAGGGCCTGTCAATATCCCTATCTACGCACTGGCCTGCACACATCATGGCAAAGTGCCAGACTGTGTTGCACTGTTTTTACCATACACAGTACAACAATTACACACAGTGTTTGTAGTGGTGCATGGTCCTATCATGTTCTGCACAGAGTTGGTGGTTTCTATGTCATGGATTAGCCTGAATTTTGTTGGGGATATCAGTTTGCCTGAGTAGGGCAGGGGCACATTCGTGTGTGACACCATGGCACTACGCAACATTCATAGCAGTTGGCAGGTGGGGGGGTGGACCTCCACCGTTGTCGCGTAGTGCACAGGCTGCTCTGTCCTGTACCTTTGTCAAGTCTGTTGGTGACTGTGCATTTCATCCTGTCCAGTGCCGCCAGGGTGAACCTGCTGCCCATCCCTGGCCACATTTGACCACTGTAATGGGTAGGTGACATTTCAGACAGGATAGTACTGCCACACATGGCCTCTGCTGTTTGGGAGATGTCTCTGTGCTGTGCATTGTGTCCATAGGGCTATGTCACACTACAGCATGCAGATATGAGGGTGGGGGCATATGCTGCCACAATCCACTTGCCCTATGCAGCATGACACAGTGGCCACATTGTGTCATCCTGTGGCAAACTGCACAGTACTCTTGACCACATGGCTCTATGGCATGTACCCTCTTCATCCCACTGTATGGCTGCACATGTTGCTGCATACACCCCCAGAGCACATGCAAGTGCACCTTTGTGCTCCTTACAGAACCCTACTCCTGTGACATTTACCACCCCTCTCCCTCTCCCCTGTACTCCCACCTTCCTTTCTAACCCTTATCAACACATCCCCATGTTCGGAACACTGCAGCAGGATCTGACAGTGGGTTGGTCCATGTAGTTTGGCCTGGTCTGGGGTGGCCACATGGGTGGACACGCCAACTACTTGAATGTGTGGCAGCACCCACATGCCCCCCCCAGGCAACATGTTGTTGTTCACTCTTTTCACCTGGGTACACACCCGCTGTTGTCAGGTTTGCCACTCCATGTCAGGTGTGTGTCTTTAGCTGAAGTGCAATTCAAAAGGTTGCTGCCTCAGGTGTTGTCCAGTTACTGCAGGGCCTGGTCACAGCATCATCTGCTCCCCACTATCATCCTCATCATGCTCATCATCAGGTTCATCCCCTGTTGCTTCTTCCGGTGCATGGTCCTCCTCTTCCCCATGTGTTTGTGCCAGGCTGTACAGTATACAACATGTTATGATGATGATCCTGCATGCCACTTGTAGGCTATACTGCAGGGACCCTCATGATCTGTCTAGGCATCTGAATCTGGCCTTCAGGAGTCTGAATGTTCTCTCAGTGGCAGATCGTGTTGTTGTCTGTGCCTCATTATATCTATGGTCTGCTGCTGTGCGTGGTTTCTGCAGTGGTGTCATGAGCCATGGCTGTTGGGGGTACCCACTGTCTCCTGGGGGGTTGAGATGACATGGTTATCCATTGGCCCCTGCCGTATACAGCTACATGTACACTGTAGCTATGGCACCTTCCCAGTCTCACACCACCCCCGTTGCTGGTTATGCCATGCCATGCCTGCCCATGCTGGCCATGTGGCACGACCACAGTGCCACAGTCATGGCCAACACATATGTGCCCTGCACTATGGGCCACATATGCATGATACCATTACCACACACATGCCTCAGTGGACTGCTTGTTGCTGGGGGGGGGGATGGGTCTAGGCAATCAAGCATCTGTTACATGTCAACCTACCATTCCCGTTCACCTACCAAGCAGCCATCCACCCTGTAGATATCCGATGTCAAACACCTCATGGATCCCATTCTGCCAGAAGATGAATGAGTCATGTAATGACCAAGGATATTTGGCCACAATGTCCAGGATTCTGCATTGGCTATCACAGATGACATGAACATTCATGGAGGGGAACCCCTTTCTGTTCACTTACACCTCAGCATCAGCTGATGGTGCACGTATTACCACATGCATGCAGTCCACAGCCCCCAGAACATGGGAGAACCACACAGTGCCATAGAAACCCCGCTTCAATGCATTCTGCTCCTGCACATTCAGAGGGAAATAGATGTACTGGTGTGTCTGCTGCAGCAGGGCCTCGAGGAACTGCTTCAGACATTTTGACACTGCTGACTGGGAGATGCCAACAGTGTCTCTGGTGGGGGTCTGTAATGTTCCCGTTGCCAGGAAGCATAGTGCCACTGTCACTTTCACTTCAACTGGAATGGGCTACCCCCTTTGGGTTCTGATCTGTAAGTCTGCCCTGAGCTTGTTACAGAGGTCCTGTATGGCATTGTATGGCAGGCGGTATCGTGCCAGGTACTGCTCCTCATAGAGGTCCTGGAATGATATCGGCTGCCTGTATACCCTTCCAGAGTGCTGTCTCCCATGTACAGCAGTCCTCCCCCTCTGGGGTTGTTGGGCTGCACTCAGGGCCTGTTGTTGTGCACGCCAGCGACGTCTCTGATGTGCCAATCTAAGGGCAATGTATAAGGGTAGACCAGGCATATCATCCACACTGTGCTGCTTCTGCCTCACAACAGACTTCATAGGGATCTGTGTGGCTTGTGGGCTGTCTCTATTTATAGTGTGGAGTTAGACCACCTCATCAATGGTCTAACAGGTGTGTCCAATGTGTGACACATCTTTCTTCCCTCACCCTTCTGGAATACCATTTGGGGGGTGTTTCCTGCCATGGTTGATGCATGTCACAAGTGGTGTTGCATGCTGCTTTGATGCAGTTGTGGCAGGCTTAGATACATTTTCTCTTCTGGAATCCCACCTGATACATTTCATGATGGAAGTCATGATTTGCGTCAAGCAGGCCTGACACATCTTCCTTGCGTCTGCCGCTTGCTTTTTGGAATCAGGCCCTTTATTTCTAATTTCCTTACAGCAATTATTGGGAAATGATCACTGTCTGATCTGATTACTATTTCTAAATCATAATATTTACAGTAATCATATGGTGCTATAATAACATAGTCTACTAGTGAAGTACCTTTAGATTTAATACAGCTATACATCCCATCTTTATCCACTTCGGATCTTCTGTTATAAATTATTAGATCTAACTCATTTAAGAAGTTTTCTAATTTATGGTTGTTTTCTGCATTTTTTTTTATCAGATGAAGCCCTTTCATGGACTCCTAGCTGTTTTTCTAAATTAAAAGCTTCAATATCTGATTGAGCAGTAAGGTGGCCACACCTTATGTTCAGATCTCATGTAATATAGACCTCTGCATTTAAATACTGTAATTAGAAGTGTTCAATTTCCTTTATTAAGTTACTAAATAAATCTTGTTCATGATTTGCTGACTTTTTCAGAGGGTTATACACATTTACTAAAATTAATATTTCCTAATTTAACTTTAGTATCACCACAATGTAATTGTTAAATACTTCATATTGGATCAATTTAATATTACACATGATTTTCACATAAGTAATGAGACCTCCAAAACATCTACCCATTTTGATCAATTTGACTGCAGGACTTTGTATAGTTTGAAAACCATTTAAATGTATAGCCTCCTCTTGTTCACTACTGTACCACATTTCCTGTAGATTTATTATGTTAAATTGCTTAATAAAATCCATATAGCCAGAATCTACCATTTTAGAAATATGTACAGCAACATTCCATGTAATAATTTTAAAATCATTTAAATATTTAAGCATGAAATCATCCAGTTCCTTAGATCCCACATTATCCATATTCATAGAATCCTTTGCTCCTACTTCTACCTCACTTACATTACCAACTTGTTTTTTAACCAGTTAATTGGCCTTGTCAGCAAGCGGTTGAAATCTATTACTAACCTCCACCCCAAATGAAGTTCTTACATTTGAGTTCACAGATTCTATATGTGGGCAATTCACTTTTGAGCTTATCTTATTATCATTAAGGTCAGTAATCAAAATCCTTATGATGTCAAGTTTGTCACCACTGGCCAGTACACATCTGGCCAACTTGTTGTTTGCCAAAGTGACATCAATTTGACTGCCTTCACATCCTAATCTAAACACCCTTTCTACATTCACTATGTCATTCTCATAAAAATGAAGCCATAAAATATTACAAAACAGGCGGGTAACCAAAATTTTTAGTTTTGCTCTACTTTCTTTTGTCTGTATAAGTCAGCCCAAAATTAGAAAGCACCACATCTGGTGGAAAATTCAGATTTTCATTTTGAAATACCAAATCTTGAATTCATACTGATATTCATACTGGGTATAGAGCGAAAGAAGGCCCATGATATTGCTGTCCACAGCAGTTGGACCATTACTTCCCTTGAGATAGAAACCACATATCAATATGTTTTGTGAACATTTCATTTGATTGACTATTCACAGTTTTACCAGGTAATGTATTCCAGATCCTACACGACCTGTTAAGGAATGAGTAATACTCACTATTCCTTTTCACTGTATCAATTTTAATCTGTCTTTTGTGGCCCCTCAAGCCACCTGGCTTCTCCTGCATCTCTGTTCCCATTTCCTTTACTAGATCTTGATCATTTATTATCTTAGAGAGCATCAGTAAGTCCCCTCTAGATCTTGTTTCCAAGGTGAAAAGACCAGTTTGTTTCAATCTCTCTTCATAATTACTAGTTCTTAATGAACTTACCATTTTTGTAACTCTCCTCTGAATCTTTTCTGCCCTTTCTATTTCACCCTGTTTGTAAGGGTTCCTTAATTGAGACCCATAATTTAAGTGAGGCCTAACATAAGTTTTATATAGCGGAATTAAACATCCCATTGATCTATTAGTAAAACTTCTTTTGATGTTGTTAATCATATGATTTGCTTTAGCAATGAGCTTTGTTTGATGTTGTTTAAATGCTAGATTGTTATCCACCATAACGCCACAGTCGTTCTCCCATTCCACTGTTGCTAACTCTCCTCCATTTAATGTATAGGGTAATAACAGGTTATCTTTTCCCAAGTGCATACAAGAACATTTTTGCAAACTAAATTGCATACCATTGTTATTAGCCCATCCCTCAATTTCCTTAAGATCCATTATTAGCTCCATGTACTGATCATGTGTTCCCACTGGACCCCCCAACTTAATATCATCTGCAAATTTCACTAAGTTTTACTTAATATTCTTGTGCATATCACTAATATATAGTGAAAATAGAACTGGTCCAAGCACCAAACCCTCAGGCAGCCCACTTGTGACCCCACTAGCTTCTGAATATGTGCCCATAAGTCTAACCACCTGCCGCCTATCACTCAGACAGTTTTCAATCTATGTCACAATCCCTGCATCCAAACCCAGTGTATACAATTTATTAACCAAGTTATGATGTGGTGCTTTGTCAAAGGCCTTTTGAAAATCAAGATAAATAACATCAGAGGGGATGTTGCAACTAATTAACCTACTCATTTGTTCATAGAAGCATAAATGATTTGTAGTGCACCCCCCCCCGTTCTTTTTGAACCCATTCTGTTTTATATCTTCTAGACCTAATGATGCCATATTCTCATCTAACTTCATTTTTAGAAAACTCTCCACAGTTTTTGCCCAATATTGAAGTTAGGCTAACTGGTCTAAAATTTGAGGGGTCAGTTCTAATACCCTTTTTATGTAACAGTACTACGACTGCTTCCTTCCAGTCATTTGGTATCTCACCAGTCACAAATGAACTATTGAAAATCCTCTCCAGTGGTTGTGCAATAATATTATTAATTTCTTTAATTAATCTTGGACTTATTTGATCTGGGCCTGAGGATTTGTAAATTTGGATTTTTTTGATGAGTTCTATCACCTCCCCTTCACTAATTATCAGTCCCTGATTATTTTGTATATTATTACTGCTCATGTCCCTATTCTTATTTTTGTCTTGAATACTGAACTAAAGTAGCCATTGAAGATATCTGCTATTTCCTTCGGATTACCTATTTCTTTACCCTCATAGATAAGTGGAACAATCTGGTTTGTATTAAACTTCAGCTTATTAATGTATGCATAAAAGCTCTTACTATTATCTTTCCAATGTGCTAGGTTAAATTCTAATTTATTACGCTGTTGTTTAACCAGTTTTTTAAACTGCTTTAGACTAGATCTACACTTTCCACAGTATCTACTGTTTTCATCCTATGATAGAACACCTTCTTCTTTTTGCACATCTTCAGCACTTTACTGGTACACCAAGCTGGTAATTTGCCTTTACTATTATACAATTTTTTCTTCAGAACATATTTATTGTCCAGACTATGATGTTTATTTTTAAAGCAAGCCCACATTCTGTTAGTATTACTATTCTCCTTTCCCAATCCGATTTTCTTAGCTCATGTCTAATTCTAGTGAAATCAGCTCTCTTACAATTTTTTGCTACGGTATTACCTCTTATGGTATGATTGACATTTTTTTTATCACAAATTCCACTAACTTATGATCACAATTACTCAGATTCTCTTTTATCATAATATTGGATACCAATTCAGTGTTATTGGTGATTACCAAATCCAGAATATTTTCCCCTCATGTTGGTTTATAAACCATTTGGTTTAAGCCTGCTGTATTAATGGCTTCAACGAAGAGACTGTTTACATTTCCATTAGCACTTTTGCCGGTGCACCATTTAATTTCAGGATGGTTAAAATCCCCCACTAGTATAATGTCCCCTTTACTAGCCATGTGTTCAATCTGGTTTTCAATCTCCTCATCTATGTCTCTGTTTACATTAGGCACCTTATAATATACCCCAAAGTAGAACTTTTTCCTCATTCCCTTTTTGTATTTCTAGCCAGAGTGATTCAGTAGATACCGCACTGGGCTGTCTATATGTTACCCCATTGATATCATTTTTCGTATAGATAGCCACACACCCTCCTTTCTAATTTTATCTATCTTTTGTAAATAATGAGTAGCCATCAATATTTTTATTCCAATCCACCTCTTTCTCCCACCATGTTTCAGATATTAAGCATATATATATATATATATATATATATATATATATATATATATATATTTAGGCTATTAGTTGGGTCTCTAATTCTGCTTTCTTATAACCATTCAGACTTCAAGCATTTAAAGACCATATTTCAAAACCTTTCCTCTTCCTATCATTTTTCAATTCTCATTGTATACCTCCTGTAATTGGTAACAATTTTACCTCACCTACTCCAGACCCTCTCCCCAGATTTATTAGTTTAAAGCCTTTTCTACATATCTTCTTATACTTATACCCAACTTTCTGCTTCCGCTTTTACTGAGATGCAAGCCATCTTGACAAAAAGCAGATTGATCATGAACAAAGTCTTCCCAGTGTGTCACACAACCTGAAAGATCTTTTATAGTCCAGAGGCCCATCCAATTATTAATACTTTTTATTTTTTCATTATTTACAATAGTTTCTCTAGGGACTGGTAGTATTTCTGAAAATATCACACCACAGCTCAATTTATTAGCTACCTCCCCAAATTGTCTATATTCATTATTAATTTCCTCTGTACTTTGGCATTTAATATTGTTCACTCTGGCATGAAGAATGATAGTGGTAGTCCCATCATTTTCCTTTACAATATTTACCAACATCTCCCTAATATCTGATATTTTTGCCCCAGGAAATAACTCGTAGTGACATATTCTTTGCTAACGTTTGAGGTATATTTGCCAATATGTTTTACAATAGAGTCACCCAGTACATATGCTGTTTTTTGTACCATCCCATTTTGATGAATGCTGCTACCCTCATTTTCTGCATTGTTTAACATTGGTGGGGCAGTTTCCATATTAATTTCCATAGAACTTAATTCTGGTTAGTTGCTCTGTATAGTTGTTTGCTGTGGTTCAGGGGCCTCGCTACTGCCAAGCTGACATTCTTTGCTCAATATTATTAGGCTAGACAGTGTGTTGCTGCTCTGAGGTATCTGTGTCTCCTGATCAGCTGTATTAGGAATAACTTCCCGCTGCGTATCATCCCTTTCACTATCTCCCACCATTTTTCCATCACTGCTAATACATTTCAGATTGGCAGCATCTGAACTGAGAGTATGTCCTTCTTTATCATCATTGTCCAGTAATGGGGGGTTGAAATGGTTCTTGAAGCTCTAGACTTAAAGTCATAGCTCTTCTTCTACCCTTTTTATACTTCTGCTGTTCTGTTTCCCACACAGTATATCATCAGTTTCTCTATGTCTTTTTTCCTGTTCAGTTCCTTGAGCCACATCACTATTACACCCTTTACTAGCATTAACCTCTTGAAGAACTTGATTTTGCTGTGCAGTTATTAATTTCATTTCTAGTTGCAATATCAGACTCCTCAGTTCTTTAATAAGTGAACATTCCTTACAAAAATATACAAGGACTTCATTGGCTACCTCTGTACTATTTTTATTGCACTGGATGCAGTGTAACCCCAGCAGCCCACCCTCTATGCTCACTACATTCCCATCCCTGATAGTTCTGTCTTTGTACAACAGGGCTTCCAAATGCTCAACCGATACTCACCTGAACCATCGCCAGTTTACAATGGATTCCTATACCTTCCTCCTTACTTCCACTGCTGACACCGCAGACATGCTGCGCGTGTCTTGGTGTGCATCTTCATGTGTGCCAAATGCACACTCAATCTGCTTGTGCTTGCCCCACTTGCACGGGGCTCTGCTTTTATCTCCCCATACCCGGAACTGCAAGTCCAGGTCACGCGATCCCTCCTACGCTCTATGCAATAGACATGGCTCTTTGGTTTTAAAATAAAAACACTCCCTGATTTAACCCAAAGCTGTACTCTTAGGGTAAAGCCCCTTTACTAATACAGTGGCTAAAACAAAGCTGTTGCATCTAAACACCAAGGGTATTCACTCGGGATTGTAGTCCTGCACTAGGACCATAGAACTACAATTCCCAGTGGTACCCCACATCTGCATCCCATCATCTCGGGACTGATCTATTCTTTAAAATGTACAGTCACAACAGTAAGAATGCCAGAGTACAATAGCCTTCCCAGTCAGTGACGCTCAGGGACATGCATTCACTGAGGAAGCACAGAACGTTAACATAATTAAGCAACTCATCAGCCAATTCCTTAGTTGATATTAATGCCCAATCTGCATTTTGCAGTAAATGTTTTGTAAGTACTGGATAATCCAAAATTAAATTATAGTTATTCAGTTCTTCTGAATTCCTCCAGACATACAGTAATGAGCAACATGAGCACTTTTAAAGAATACTAGCAAGATATCATTTTCTTTTTCACATTCATATGTTCTTATAACATCACAAATGTCATCAACAACAATATACAACATCAGAAGATCATAACTTAACACAGTAACCATAATTCTAAGCACATCTTTGTTCTCTACAGGGTCATTGGGTATACCTCTGAGTGTGACAATTGCCTGAGTATCGGCCAGTTGGCATATCCCATTATTCTTATTGGGTAAGAAAGAGATGTTTTCCACAATACCAGGGGGCTTTTGTTGATTTATAACTTTAACTAGGTCAGCTACAGAAGACTGTTGTGCCAGAGGAAGTTGTTGATTCTAGGTAACTTGCTTTTCATCTAAGTTCCCATTCTTAGCACACATCATCCCCTTGATTCTATCTTACTTCTCTTTCTTAAGTTACCTACCTTGCCTTTCTTTTTCCTTTATTTTTGACAAGTTTTCAGTTTAGATAGAAGACTGTATTTGTCAGTCATTGCTTTATTCTTTCTTGTTTTCTTTTTGGACGTTAACTGACAGTTTTCTCCATCTCCAGCCCCCACTGTTCCGATTGAATTTGATGTTTGATCAATGTTGTCCCTATTGATATTATTTTTTTCTTTGTTAATATCAATAAATGTATCCTCTGGGTTCAAAATTTGCTGAATGGATCACAACAAATTATAGAGGCAGAGTATGACACTATCTGATTTTTCTTTTGTATAGCAAGTAATTCCTCTAGTCTCACAGCACTTAAGGCAACTTCCCCCTTCAAGTCAGTAAGTTTGTTTTTGATCATAACTAGTTGCTCCATAATAGCAACACTTGCCACATGTTTTTTTAAGGCTTCAATAAGATTCTCATCTATAAATGGAGTATATGTAATTTGACATACATTATTCCCATTGCTTAGAATGCTTTGATTTACCAGTTCTTTTAACCCACTTGTTTACCAGTTCTAGTTTTCATTATAGCCAAGGTAAATTCCTCTACTTTGGTTGACATCCTACACACCCTGTTTACACTATGCTATACCGTTTTTGGTTTTTGTAATTGCCCAAAAGGTAATTAGCCTCAATTAACCCCAATAATTCCCAATAATTAATTACACAATGCTATTAAACTTAGGGACTAGAGGGAAGACCACAAAATTACATGTGTACAATACAGCAACAAAAGCTAAGTATGACTAAATAAGACACAGGAAAAATAAATATCTTAGTCCATTCTTTATGAGCAACTGGTCATAAAAGGACTTAGTTAATAAAAATTGCCCCAAAAAAGTAAATATAAAGGTAAAAACAGCTCCTATATCATCTAATAGGTAAAATATCACAGTCCAAATGAGAGTTGGGATTTTAATATCAAATTGACTCGGCTGGTTCCCTAGAGCTTCCACACAGCAGAATGCTTGTTTTTGGCAAAAAGTGCCACAATATAAAAAGACCTAAGAAGAAACAAAAATAAATAACTGTATTTAAAAATATCAATCCAGAACAGTTATTTAGGGGTCATGTCTCCCCCGCCCAAATCTCTGGCATCATTGCCACTCCCAGGTCAGCCTCCTAGGATGATTGTATATGAGGGTCGGGTCCCCTTCCCCCTTCAGTAGTATGTTGTAGTACACTGATAGTGGCCCCACCCCAGGCCGTGGCTTAAATATTTCTTTGAGGATTGGTTCTGCCCAGTCTCCAAAATTTGGTATCTAGTGCTATCAACCTCTGCTGTACTTGTTTAAATATAGAGAGGCCTGATGCTGGAAGGTGCCAAGTTCCCTGTAACTTAGGGAGTGAGACTAGTCTGCTCCCCACATATAGCTGCATGACCTGACCCAGGCCCAACCGCTACCACCTGAGTAGTCCCACATGTAGAATTATATTGTACCAAGGGATCTGTTTTAGCATGGACCATATGGAAGCATATATTTAGGTGCCCGGGGGGTCTCTATGTGGTCGTGGGCAGCTATACACACTCATTGCAAAGTGTTAGTGAAAGGATTAGTGGATTTAGTTACCCCGGGTTGCAACTGCAGGGCTGAGGCCAGGACCTCCCGCAGCATGTCACCTCCTCCCTCTCAATTCCCATCCATGCTGAGATGACCGGGGTCTGACCAGTGGGAAGATATGCCAACTGGGCTACCCGGTAGTAAAGCTTAAAATTAAGCAGTCCCATTCCACCCTCCCTCGCCGAGCCACACAGAGCCCTTCTACTAATCTTGGCATTTTTCCTGCACCACAGAAATTTATGAATGAGACTGTTCAGCTCCTTAAAAAAACTGTCTGGCACATAGCAAGGGAGAGACTGGAACAAATACAGGCACTGGGGTAGGACCACCATCTTTATTGTAGCCACTCTACCATACAGCATGACGAGGAGATCAATCCACCCATCGCAATCCATCTCTAGATTGGCAAGTAAGGCCTCATAGTTTAGTGAATATAGCTTGGTCACCTGTGCTGAGATGAACACCCCTAAGTATTTAATTTTGGATACCATCTGCACACTAATTCATTGTTTACCAATGCCTGCTTATTCTACCTCCCAGTTGGAAGCAGTTCACTTTTAGACCAGTTGATCTTGTGACCTGATAAAGATACATACTCCCTGAGCAGTCCGTGGACATAGGGCAGGCTGTCTCTGGGGCTTTTAAGATATAACAAAAGGTTGTCTGTGAATAAGTCCAGTTTCTGTTCCCCCTGAGCTTCAAATCCCATCATCCCCGGGTGCTTATGTATTGCAGCTGCTAGTGGTTCCAAAGCTACAACATAAAGAAGAGGGGAGAGAGGGTACCCCTGTCTTGTCCCCTGTTATAAATTAAAGGGTGATGACAAGGAGCCATTCACTAATAGTTGGGAAGTAGGTGAGCAATACAGGGCCCAGATGAGGGAGATCATATACAGTAGTTTCCCATGTTATAAGCATATAAAGCAGCAAGCATGTACTCCCACTCCACCCAATCGAACGTCTTTTCAGCATCTAGAGCAAGGACTGCTGCACCATGCACTGCCTGTGACTGAGCCCATTGGTGGATGATATTGAGTGTTTTTTCTGATGTTATGTTTGCCCTGCCTACCCTGTACAAATCCACTTTGGTCTGGGTGTATGATTAAAGGTAGAACTGGCTCCAATCGGACTGCAATAGTTCTGGCCAGGATTTTGTAATCAGATGTAAGCAATGAGATGGGGTGGTAGGATGAGCATAGCGCAGGGTCCTTACCTGGCTTGGGGAGGACTGTGATAGTGGCCATACGCATGGAGGGCAGTAGTTGGCCCCCTTCCATGCTTTCCACACACACACATATACAGTGAAGTGGCTCCAGGAGCTCCACCCGAAAGAGCTTATAAAAGTCTATGGATAGGCCATCAGGGCCCAGGGTCTTCCCGCTCTTCAAATGCTTGATTGTCTTAGAAAGTTCCTCAATAGAGAGCAGAGCCTCCATTTCACTGGTACACTTGATATCCTTAGAGGCTGTTGCAGCCTTTCTAAAAAACTTTGCAATTGCTGGGGGTAGGTGTAGCCTTTGTTGAGTACAGGTGTTTATAAAATTATGTAAAGGACTCACCTATGAATACATTATCCATGACCAATGATTCCCTAGGGCCCTGCATGCTTTTAATGTTTGTCTCCCCTTCCCTCCTCTTCAGTTGCCAAGAGAGAAGCTTACCCCCCGATCCCCATCAAAGTAGGCCCCACCCTCTACAAAAGAAGTTTCCGCTCCAGTAGAGATATGCTCAGAGAGTTGCATCTCCATTTAACCCTTTGCAGCCTGTGAAATAGTGCCAAGTTAGGCCTGGCCATATGAGCCTTTTCCAGCTCCACTATTTTCTTCTCAAGACTCTTAACCTCCCCCTCCTCGCCTCTTTTTTTTAAAAGCTTCAGGTGATATGGACTGACCTCTTAAAAAGGCTTTCATAGCCTCCCATCTGGTTGCATGGGATGTAGCCCCCTTTTTATCAGTACTAAGATATTCAGCGATAGAGGTGCATATGTGGAGAATGAACTTCTTATCCTTCAAGAGGACAGGGTGCAGCCTCCACGGTCTTACTGGCACTCCTGCCAGATCACCCCTTAAGGTGGACATCAAATGGCATGGTCTGACACAAGTATAGCCTCATATCTGACCTGCTCCCTTTGTAACACCATGGCAGAGGATACCATCAGTCTATCCTGCCTGGCATACGATTGGCAGGCATGCGAATAAAAACTGTAGTCCCTACCGGTCAGATTTTGGTGTCTCCACAGATCCACCAGGAAGCACATTTGACCAATCTCTTGTAGGTCTCAGGCATTTCTCGAGAGCAATACTGGGGTAGTATTGGATCTATCCAGGGTCATGTCTTCCCCACAATTAAAGTCCCCCCAAGAGCCATGGGGTCTCTAAAGGATGCCATGTCCAGAAGCAATTTATGGTAAAATTTGGGGTCCTCAGTATTAGGACCATATATGAAACCCACTGCCAGGAGTCTACCATTACTTAACTGGACTTGTGCTAGAGTGTACCTACCCCCGGGGTCTGTGTAGGTGGATATGACACTCCCACTGAATCTGCATAGAAACCATATTGCCTCTCCCTGAGCTCTGAACGAGTGGATTGCTGAGACCCAGGTACCCCCCATGCCTGCTGGAGTCACCCAATTTATTTATCTGGCAGATGGGTCTCCTGCAGGAGGGCCACTGTGATTTTTAATTTCTTTAACCTTGTCTGTGCTCTTTTCCTTTTAACCACATTCTCAAGACTATTCACATTCCAGGTGGTTATGTTTACATCAATCATCATTTTTGATCAGTATAAAAGTACCCCACTGTAGACCAACCTCATTCTGTTCCCTGTGGTACACCCCTGTATCCGGTAGAGGTGGAAACACTGTTCCAAACACATCTGTAACTAAACTATTAACAAGAGAACCATAACTGCGTACCAACATGAACTTCCCTTTTCCCCCTTTTCTCATATCCCCCTCCATTTTCCCTCCCACTGTTTCCCCTCCCCCTTTTGCATGTTGGGAACTGTTGAGCATATACCCAAAACTTGTTCAAGTTTCCCCCTTCCCCTCTGGTAGTGATGGAATCATATGTGTGCACATGGGCACTGGTATCCAAGTTGTTACTGATCTATTATATAGGCATCCATAGTCTTGGTTCAGATCAGTGGTAAGGCCCCTTTATTCACCCCCACTGAAAGCTTTTTGGCAAATTTTAGCCTCTCCCTCCTTGATGCAGCCCCTGTCCCCCATCCCCCATACTGCAGTCCCAGTAAAGAGGATCGAATCTTGAGTTACCCCTCTGGGCCAGCCAAGCCCCCTCCCCCAGTTTGCTGAGCCCCACATATCACCTTCACCATTCATGTATTGCTCATCTCATGATATGATTTAGTTCTGCCTTGGTGTAGTGGGGTAGAGAAGTCTAAGCCCCCGGCCCCCCCATCGATACCTGCATCCCTAGACACATGGGGGGGAGGGGGGCTGCTAGTAAGTCATATCTTCCTCGCTGAGAAAAAGTACTCATTTTCTGCACAGGTCAGATCCCCCACATTGGCAAGTGGGTTAACAATCTACCCAAGGGAGTCTTGTATCTTCTCCTATACGGCGCTCTTTGGGTAGCAGAGAGTAAATGACTCAATCTGAGCATTGTTATCCAACAATTGTTGCTACAAAAGAGAACCACAGCTCCACCAAAGCCAGATAGACTTAGCATAATAGTTTATTCCAGGATGCTGCCCTTCCTGGGCTAGTCGCTCTGCCAGCTGCTAGTAGCTGCGTGTGACCATGCAGTCAAGATGGGGGTGGGTCTCACATCTGCTTGTGAGCTGTCTTCTTAAATGGAACAATGAATTACTGGATTTCAATCTTACAATATTAATGAATCAAGTATATAGGTGCCAAGTAGGATGATCCAGGAGCATATAAGTAGCTAAATTTATAGGGCAACCTGTACCAACACTGAAGAAACTGGACCATTGGGCCAGCATTAGGAGAGAACAGTAGCAGGTCCAATCATCGGTAAAAGATTATGATGTAACCCCCCAATGCACACCTCCTGGAACCTCCAGTTGTAGGTCATCTAGTTAAGGGTATGTACTCACTGTGCTACATATGAGTAGCAGGCAAGCCACGGAGGCGCTCAAGGAGTATTGGGATGGGATCATTTGTATCAAAGGAGAGGCTGTACAGTTTGTTGATTTCACCTGATAGCTGTCATCTGTCAAGCAGGGTTGTTGTGGCTTGGGGGATGGTGCCTTCTTTCCTACTCTGGCCTCCTGTTCCCTCACAAATTTCTCAGCTGCAGCAAGGTCCTCAAAAAACAGGGCATGATGATACAGAGCCTTGAGGGGTACAAATGTACGAACTATCACCCCGCATGGTGCAGAGTGGATTTGACAGTATTGAACTTTTGCCACCACAGTTGTAAGTCTCTGCTGTAATCTTGGACAGTAAAGAACTTGCCCCCTTCCTTCAGCAGAATCAGGCTATTAGATTTGGTGGCTCTAAGTACCTTTTTCTTTTTGGGGTAACGAAGATACTTAATCAGAAAATGCCACAGTCGTTCCCCCGGCTTTGGTCTCGGCCCTGCCCTATGGGCCCTTTCAACCTTGTACTCAATTGCCTGGGCATCCAGTTTCACCTGTCGTACCATCCATTGGTGAATTTCCTTGCCTGGATTCTTTTTCTCAAGACCCTCCAGGAGTCTGATTATTCTTAAATTCGAGCATCGGGATCTGTTTTCCAGGTTCTCAGTCCACAGGTGTAGATCTGTAATCTGCCACTTATAATACATTTTATCTTTGTATAATGTTCTCAACTGGTCCTCGGCTTCTCCGAGGCATTTTTCCCAGTTCATCTAGTCTCACAGTGTGCATTGTGGAGGTCTCGGACAAGCCAGTCACCACGTCTTGCAAATGTGTGATCTGTGCTGTTATGTTCTGGAAGCCTGCCGACATCGCCATCTGAATTTTGTAGAAGGTTGCTGGCACCCCTGCCATGGACTTCTCAAAGGATGACATATTCTCCACAGTTGTTGCCAAGGGCTGAGGGCCCTCAGATGCCTCGTGACTAGTCGATAAGCTTATTTGTGGTTTCCCAGCTAGGAAAAGTATTTTTGCTTGGTGGTTGTTTACCTTTACTGGCACTGCTTGATTTTTGCTTGTTATCAGTATAATTAGTTTTGCAATATTTCCATTGAAACACTGTTTCTGCCTATTTATAGGCTTGCCTGCACTGTGAGAGACTAAGAAGCATTCTCCATCATGGCTAGCTGGCCATGCCCTGGAAACTGATGTTACATCTCCTCCACTTATCAAATGTGGAAGAAGAAGACATTTTCACTACAAGACCCCCAAATACTAAATTCCAAGACTGTGCACTATTGTACTCACAGTCAGAGGAATTGGTTAAATCTATATGGGGAAAAGAAAAAGTTTTGAAACTAAGAGGCATCCTTTTAGTATCTCTGCAAATAGTCCCTGTTATCCAAAACACTAGAATACAAACCGAGCCCACTAGGAAAAATCAGGAAGATAGAAGGAAAGTTGAAGAAGAGGAGAAAGAAAAGGGGGAAAATATGGAAAGGAAGGAAATTGAAGGTATTATAAAAACAATGAAAAATTATGAAATTAAACAGGATGAATGGGAATATAAAACAGTATCTATTTTCAGTTGAGAGATAACTAAACTAGACTCCATAGGAGCCATTAAGGGAGACATATCAACTTTCCTTGCACATTCCCTACAAATTAATATTACCTAAAACTTGATTGACTCAATAAAAATATACAAACACTTCTGCAATTTATTACAAATTGATGTTACATTTAAAAATGTATCTACTGCTAAAGCTCTTCTGAAGAATGTGTATAAACTAGATGCCCTGGGGATTTACATTACATCTCCACAGGCTCTGGATTTCCAGTCCCAAAAAAGGGAATCACCAGAGAGAGATTACCCAGTGACTAAAACTGGAACACATCAGAGAGAAGTAATTAGGATCCAGGAAACTCTGCATAGCCCTAACATTTATATACTGTTGGAATGAGCAGAGAAAGACTGACAAAGATTGAGTAAAGTGCAAATTGAGGAAGGAGACCAGGAGCCTTGCTTAAAAGAGGTCAGGATAGTATCTTAGAATATATAAAGACTGCATCTTAAACTAGCAGACCCTGAAGTTAACGGCTTCCTGAAGACTTATGATATCATATGTCTCCAGGTGACCTGGTGTACTGAAAGTATGGCTCCTGGGCTACCGGAATATTCAAATTTTTCAAACTACACCACTAAGGAAAAGAAATATGGTAAAAATAAAGGTGGATTATCCATATAGGTAAAGACTGCTTTGAACTACAATATTAGTAAGTTAAACACTTTATCTATAACATAGTGATGTTATCAATAGAAAGTGAATATACCCTAACAAAATTGGTAACTACAAATGTTTACTGCCCACCAAAGCCAGGGAGACAGTATACTATAATTACTAAGCTTAAAATGTTGCTGGAAAGTACTATGGATAGAGTGGGTGATGGGGCCATAATGTTCTTGGGTGATTTTAATACAACACTTCCAATAAAAACCAAGATTAGGAGGAATGAGAATGATTTTGATCCCTACTTTCCCATTATAAACCCAAGAATATTTAGTACAGAGGAACAAAGGATTTGAGAAGTAATACTAGGGGGAAAGAACTACAGAAAATATTCTCCGAACAAAACATGAGTGTCCTAAATAGACATCTCCTGGGTGTCAAAGAGGGAAAATTAACCTATATGGAACCAACGGGTTCCTCTACTATTGACTTACTATGGTCAAACCTGGAAGCTGTGAAACTAGTTTATGATATGGAAATTATTGAATGCTTAGAATTTGCCCATTATCCAGTGGAAAGTCACTGCAAATTAAGCAACAAAAAGAAATAGCTGTTGAGAGACATAACCAGAAAGGTCTAGAAATTATAAATCAAAAAAGAATTAAATGGCAAAATTCAACCATATATCAATTCAAAGACCTCTTATATACAGGATTAATAAATGATTTAAAAACACAAGTTGTAGAAGCGACAGATTTTAATAACACTTTTAAAGCATGACAGGATATAAATACTTTAATAAAGCCCCACTGCATTAAAACCCACATTATAATCTCAAATGAACTAGGTAAATCTTGGGTTCAATCAAAACTGTAGGAAAGCAAAACATGAGCTTAATAAAAAATGAAGGCAGCATAAGTTAATAAAACATAAAAACTAACTCCATATTAAATACATAAATAAAGCAAGACAGCAATATAAGAAAGTTTTGGAGTCTGAACGTCATAAATATGCTATAGAACTTTGGGAAAGATTAAGGAAAACAGTATTTAATAGAGATGGTAAACAGTTCTGGAAACTAGTGAGCCAGGGCTACAATAAATATACTGTACTACTAAGGTAGAAGCTCACATTCCACCAGATAGTTGCATAGCCTACATTTGAGTCCATACAGTGTTTCTCCAAAGCAAAAGAAAGTACAGCCTTAATAAATAAAATAGAACAAGGCATACTAATATAACCTCATCCTATATGTATATCAGAGAATGAGATTGCTCTGGCTATAGTCCAGATATCATCTAATAAAGCACCTGGACCGGATTTGATTATCGGAGATGTATATAGGTCTTTTGCTGATTGGTAGATACTCATCTTCAAGAAAATATTTAATAATTTTGTACAAGAATGTCCAGAAAGTTGGTACAGAAGTATGAATTTCCCTATATACAAAAAAGAAAATTCAAATGATCCGAGAATGTATAGGCCAATAAGCTTGATAGATGTATCTCAAAAAATGTTTTTAAAAATTATATTAACTAGGCTTTTGGCTTGGCTGGAGGAACATTCCATAATAAATGAGACTCAGAATGGCTTTAGAAACTTGAGATCTACAGTCCAGCACTGTTATGTGATAAATATTTTAGTATGGAAATAAGTAAAGGTTAAGGGAGGTAAACTGTATTGCTGTTTTCTGGATTTTTCATCTGCATTTGACTGCATAAGTCAAAACATACTATGGCAGAAATTACAGAATTTAGGCCTATAGCCAGAATTAATAAATATACTGATCAGACTTCATAAAAATACTTGGACTAAGGTTCAATATAACCAGCATGGCCAAACCACTCTAGAATTTCAAACCCATCTTGGGGTTCACCAGGATTGCTTGTTGGCACCTACACTTTTCAATATTTACATTAATGAAATATTGGAAAGTCTGTTTAATCCAGAATTTCATGCTCCAAAAATAGCTGATTTTAGAGTTGAATGTTTAGCATATGCAGGTGATCTGGTACTAATTTCAGCATCTGCTTTGGGACTTCAGAGGAAGCTAAATAATTTTGCTGGACTCTGATAATCATAAATCAAAAATTAATAAAGATAAGACCAAAATTATAATCTTTGGGAATCAAAGTAAAACATTGCCAACATTCTGGATTAACAAAGATAAAATTGAGGTAGTTAAGCAATATGACTACTTGGGACTAAGATTTACACAAAATCATTCATGGAAAGAACATACCATATTAGTACAAATGAAAATGAATACGACTATTAACGCATTTAAAATCTTCAATGCCAAGATGGGATGTAATACAGTTACAGGAATATTGAAAGTCCTTAATGCAAAAATAGACATCTGCCATCTATGCTGCAGAATTTTGGGGAATTACTGGGTTAGAGAAACTTGAAATAGCTTTTAATAAATTGTATAGCTATATCCTAATGGTACCACAATCTATCCCGGCAGCTATTCTTAGGTTAGAACTGGGCTAATGTTCTTTTTCCACTTTGGTGTTGGAGCAACAGCTTCTGTTCATACTGAAGCTGTCCTCTTACTGTACATGAGTCTCATCTTCCAAGGAGATGTTTAGAAGAAGAAATAAGGTATTCTTCTATTGGATTTGATTCTCCACACATCCAATTAATTAAAATAGCTTTATTTCCTTATGGCCTTGGCCAACTATTGTGGGATATTTATCTTACACCCTGGAAAGAAATAGCCAGCTTGGTTAAAACCAGACTAAGGGATATAGAGAAATCAAATACATTTAGCCATCTTGCAGAACTAAAATTATTCAGATGGTATAAACAGATTAAAACCATACATAGGTTAGAACCTTACTTGATTAAAATTACTAACCCCAAAGCTAGAAGATTATTGACTAGATATAGGTTTGATATCTATTCAGCCCAATATATTCAATTTAGACAAAAGAGATCTGATGTTATTGCACCATTTTGTAAATGTGGGTATGACCTAGAGGAAAATCTAAAGCATATTTTATTGCTATGCCCGCTATATGGCCCAAAAAGGACCAAGTGGTTAGGTGGTGTCATGGGTGGTCTTGGTATCCCTCCCGAGCAAATGGTTATTTTCCTCTTTAATTCCAGTGACAAATACATTCTGGATAAATTGATGGGATTTTTGAATGCAATACTTCTATAAATATGATCTTTTGGGACTCTTTCCACTCAATTTGGGGATGTGTTCCCTAAAGATAAGATGTAAATTTTTTTTTTTAACAAATTTTATGGACAAACTTTATTAGATATGATATATTTTTGTGTATTTAGTGAGTGTGATAATCATTGTGACTGATGAATTTCTTGTATTTTTAAAAATATTTATGAAGAAATATTTTCACGAGAACACTTCTGTAATTGTATATTATAATGGCATTCTTGCCAATCAATAAAAAAAACTTTGACTTTGTTTTTTTTTTTAGATTGATGGACTTCTGAAACTTCTATCTATAACAGGACTTCTGGAAGTTTTTACAAATTTGTGCAGCTTATAACTCTCTCTCTCTCTAGTTTAGTGTACAAGCATACTCTTCTAAACCCATACATCTCGCACTGGACTAATTTATCAGTAAAATTAAATAGCTCCATATACAAAGACATTATCGATAATCTACCTGATCAGTCTATACAGGCCAAAAATAAGTGGAGTACTCTTCTTAACTACAATGTCTCAGATGCACAATGGAGTAATTGTTGGCGTATTGCACATAATACCTTTAAAGATGCCCGTAGTTCTTTAATACAAACTAAAATCCTACATCTTTGGTATAGAACCTCCTCTGCACTTCAACAAATGGGCCTATTAAATAATAATAATTTCTGGCATTGCAATTTGGCCAACGGGGATCTATTTCATATCTTGTGGTCTTGTGCTCCCATTAATAAGTTCTGGCATAAAGTCTGTTTACTTGCCTCCAGAGTAACAGGACAAAAACTACCTTTTAACCCCAAACTATTCCTTCTATGCATCCTTATCCCCAATAGCTTTCTCCTCTCACATGCACATTTCAGATGGCTAAGCATACTTTCTCTTCAGGTTAAACATCTGATTCTTATGAAATGGAAATCCACTCTGGTGCCTTCTCTTTCAAATGTTTTTCCAAACCTATCTCAGTATGCCTCCCTAGAACAATTATCTCATGCTACTCATAACCGACTCACTGTATAAGACAGATGTTGGCAGGATTACTTTAACTACATCAAATCTAGTTCTTCTAGACCCCAATTCTTTGGGATATTTAACCCTTCTTCTTATTTTGCTCTTAGATTAGATTTTCTCAAAACGTTTGTGGACAGATTTCTCCTCTTTTTTTTCCCTTCTTCCCTGTTTTCTCACTCTCTCCTTCCCTTCTTCCTTGCTTTTTCTCTCTTACTAACATACTAACTACTATTTGCCAGCAGATTAGGCCTTATGGTCTATCGAGTCTGCTTGAACCTCAGATCTCTAGTTGGGTGATGAGGCCCTCCCCCCCCTTGTGTTCCAGAAACCCTTATCATCCATCCCCACCCCCCTAGGACAGGCCATCATCTGATACATCCACTTTCTGTGTCTGTCCCACCCTCTCTTGAAGCCCTCCACTGTGGATCTCTGAACCAGCTCACCAGGCAGTGCATTCCAAGGGTCCACCACCCTCTCAGAGAAAAACCTTCTCCTCTTTTCCCCCTCACCCTTCCACCTTCCAACTTCAAACAATGCCCTCTGGTGATACCTCCCTGCTTTAGTCTAAAGATCCCCTTCAAGTTTACCCTATTTATTCCCTTGAGGTACTTGAAGACCTCAATTATGTCCCTCCTGTCTCTCCTCTCCTCCATTGAAAACAGGCAGAGCTCCTCAAGTCTGTCCTCATACGTCAAATCCCCTAGCCCTCGCATCACCTTAGTTGCCCTCCTCTGTACTCTCTCCAGGAGCTGTATGTCCCTCTTCAAGTGTGGTCTCCAGTACTGTACACAGTACTCAAGGTGTGGTCTAACCAGTCCATTGTACAGCAGCAGAATCACTTCCTTGCTCCTAGAGGTGATCCCCCTTACGATGCATCCCAACATCCTGTTTGCCTTGCTAGCCGCTCTCTTGCACTGCTCAGAGTTATTCATACATGCATCCACCATGACCCCTAGGTTTTTTTCCCCTATTGAGGCCTCCAGCATCTCCCCTCCCAAGGTGTACCTGTGTTTAGAGTTTCCCCACCCAAGATGTAACACCTTGCATTTGGTGATATTGAAATTGAATTTCCATGTGTGAGCCCAGTTTTCCAGGGTGTCCAGGTCCCCTTGCAGGGCCAACCTCCCCTCTTATCCCTCAACTACTGCTCCCATCTTGAAGTCATCTGCAAAGAGACTCATTTCACACCCTATACCCTTCCTGATGTCCGATATGTATTCATGAAACAGGATCAGACCCAGGACCAAGCCCTGCGGTACCCCACTACCAACCTGTCTAGGGTTCGAGAGCTCCCCACAAACCACTACTCTCTGGGTGTGTCCAGCTAGCCAGTTTTCAATCCATCTGACCATCAAAGGGCCTACTCCTAACCCCATCAGTTTCCCCACCAGACCATTGTGGGGGACAGAGTCAATCCTTGCTAAAGTCCAAGAATAATACATCCACAGGCTTTCCCTGTCCAGTTCTGATGTTACCCATTAGGTAGAACTCCACAAGATTGGTTTGACATGATCTACCTGGCACAAACCCATGTTGCTGACTGATCAGACCTCCCACCTCCTCCAAGTACACCCTCAATCGTTCCTTTAGTATACTCTCCATTAATTTTCCCACCACTGAGGTCAAACTGATGGGTCTATAGTTACCTGGTACTTCCGTCGACCCCCCCCTTTATGGATTGGCACCACATGTGTCTCTCACCAATCCCTAGGTACCCTCTCTGTCTCAAGTGACCTGTTGAAGAGCTCCACCAGGGGTGCAGCCAGTATGTCCACCAATTCCCATAGTACTCTCAGATGAATGCCATCTGGCCCAGGAGATTTGTCTTTCTTTAGGGCCTTGAGGGCTAACCACACCCTTTTGGCAGAGATAGCATCATCCATCCCCTCCACCTTACTGGTCTTTTTATCCTTATCCTGATGTGACACCCCCTTGGTACCTCTCCCTCCCTCTTGCTCCATTTCTGTTGCTCCCCTTATCCCACTCACTGCCGCTTCTATCCCCATTGTGTCTTGCTTTGTAGATATCCCATCCCCCTCCCTAGTGAACACAGAGGCAAAGTACTCATTAAATACCTCTGCCTGGTCCCTCACCTCTTCCACCCACCCTCCTTCTGATCTCAATCTGCTGAGATGGTCCTTATTTTTTCTCCACTCCCCAAGGTACCAGAAGAACCCCTTTCCCCTCCAAGTATCCCCTGTTCAGCCGCTGCTCTTTACTGGACTTTGCCACCCTCACCATCTGGGTGACTTTTCTAGATGCAAGATGGTACATTTCCTTATCCCTATCCCCTCTTGTTGTTTTATATTTTTTGTAGGCCGCCCTCTTTTCTCTGACCGCTACCTGAACCTCACTGAACCACCAGCATGGTTTATGTGACCTTGCTTCCTTACGTTTCACCTTAGCGCAGGTCCTGACTGCCTCATGAAGTCCCCATTTTATGACCTCTATCTCCTTTCCACATTTGTCATTGATGTAATCCCCTTCAAGTGATCCTTGAGAATATTTCCCATGCCCACAAAGTCTGCCCCCCTGAAGTCCACTGCCAATGTCCAAGATCTCCCCTCCCCATGCTTATTTGAAACCAGACAGTATTGTGGTCGCTCCCAGTCAGGGGATCCTCTACAACCAGGTCCCTTACCAGATCCCCATCTGTCAGAACCACATCCAGGACATGCCCCTCCCTTGTGGGCTCCATCACATGCTGTGTTAGAACATATCCTGGAAGCCGTCCAGCAGCCTCTGCTCCTTGGCCACCTTAGAGGACATGGTTCCCCAGTTTGTACCTGGCATATTAAGGTCCCCCATCAGCACCACTCCTTCTCCTTTTGGCTCACACTGGGCAATGATGTTGTCCAGCAAACCATCCTCCAGAACATCACCCATCCCGGGGGGCCTATATACTACACCCAGCTTGACCTTATTGCCTGCTGGGGATTGTAAGGTGACCCATAAGGCCTCCACACTTCCCTCTGCCTCTTCTACCGTAGCAATTTCTATGTTATCTCTAATGAACATAGCCACTCCACCCCTCTGCCCTCCTTTCTATCCTTCCTAAGCATAGGGTATCCCCACATGTTTAGGTCCCAGTCATGGTTTTTGTTGGCCCACGTCTCCGTGACCGCCGCCACATCCACCCCCCCCTCGAACAGCATGGCCTGGAACTCTGGCAACTTGTTTCCCAAGCTCCTGACATTTACTAATACCAACCCCTACCCCTTATCCCTGATCCCCTTTGTCGAACCCCACCCAGGTTCCTTATACTTCCATCCTCCCTCTGCTCCTCCTGAAACCTCCACCCCCAGTCTGTTTCCCCCTCCCCCCTTGGGTTTGAAGGCTACTCCCCTCATCTGGAGAAGAGGGCTTCTGGTCAGCCCCTCCCTTATCTCTTCCCTCCCTCACAAGTATAAACCCCACCTTTCTTGAATGTAGTCAGCCATCCCCTGTTTAAGGACTTCCTTCCCTAATGGGGCAAGATGAAGCCTGTCCCTGGCATACAGTCCCTTATCCTCACAAACTCCTTTCCAGTTCCCTAAAACCCCCAACCCACTCTCTTCACCCCACTTCCTAAGCCAGTCATTAACCTCTGTGATCTTTATTTTTTTTCTTCACTGAGGCCTTTGGTATTGGCAATATCGGCAAAAAAGAAATGTTGCATCCATTAACCCAACAGACTCTGGCAATTTCTTGGAACCTTGCTTGGATTTCCAAAATGCTATTTCCCTCTAGATCGTTAGTTCCCAAATGCACCAGGAAATCCGGTTTCCCTCCACAATCCCTAACCAGTTCGTACACTATGAACTTTGCTCTGTGCACTGTCAGCCCAGAGATACTCACTACCTTCACCTGGCTATGGCATCCACCCCCTTGTCCCTCCCACTGGATACTCCTAATCATCGAGTCTCCCAATAACAGAACCTTAACACCACCATCATCCTTATGGTTACCTCCACTATGCACTCTCAACCTCCATCCCCCCCTTTATTCATGATCTCAATTCCATGGGAGTCTTCCTGCCTTATTAGAGACCCCCTTGTCACCCTCCCCTTTCTGCCTCCCTCGTTATTTTGCCCACTTAACTCAGACCCCCTCTGAATAGGTGTCCCCTTTAACCCTTTTTTATCTGAACCATTTATCCTGGCCCTGATGGTTTCCCCTTCCCCCACACCACCATCCTCTCCCCCTTGTAATAATACCCCTACCTCCAGAGGCTCTCTGTGGGTCCTTTTTAGCTAGGGCCCCATGCATGGTACTGACCCCCTGCTGAAGGGGGGGGCTCCTCCCCCCCACCTCCTTGTCTCCCAGTTTCTCTCCAGTCATGCTCTCCACCCTCATGTCTGCAATATGTTGCATGTCCCCCTTCTGCTTAACATTTATGTTTTCCCTTTTCCCTCTGGGATTATTTCTATCCTTTCCATTGCTGGTCTGTGATGCCCTATGGGTATCCGACTCCCTCCCCCCAGCCTCTGTATCAGTTTCCTCATTTCCATCAACCCCTTCCTCCCCCTCTAGATTGCTTAATAGCTCAAATTTATTATGACACTCTATGTCAGCCTCCATCAAGTAACCCGAGTTTCCCCTGACTGCACCTCTAAACTATCCCTCTTCCTCCCCTCTTGCTCTGTTCTCCTTAGGAGCTCCCTTCCCACAGTCTGCTGTTTTAGGCTTCCCCACAACAGCCCCTCCCTTCTCAATGTCTGCTCTACTAGGCTTCCACACAACAGCCCCTCCTGACTCTTCCCCCTCCACTCTCTTTGTATTCGGAATGTTCATCCCGTACGCTTTCCCCTTAGCGTCAACATCCCTATTTAAGGGTCCTCTGTTCCTAATATCCTCCCTCCTGCTTGCTGTAACATAACGTCCTGTAATTTCAGAGCATTACCCCAGTCTCCCCTCAGCCCCACCCTTCTGCTGCCCATATCCACACCCCTTATCCTTGGACACCCCCCAACTTCCCCAGCCTACTTCTTAACCAATATACTTCACTCCTGATACAAGATAGCTGTCTACAGAGTGGGAAGCCTCCCTCTCTCCAGGCCCAATTGAGAATTATTGCCATCCCACAGCCTGTGCAGCCTACAACCCTTCCGAAGATGCCTGCCATGGTGGAATATGGCCACCCTGTTTATCCCCCTCTGTTTATAATTGCACACACCCCTTTTCTCAGTCCCTTCCCCCGGAATACAGTTTCTGTCTATTCTGACTGCAGCCATTTACAAACCCAATTTCAACCCCACCAATAAAGTTCCCAAGTCTCACAAACACATACAGTCCAGTGTGTGTCCAGTTCCACTAACAGTGTTTGTATGCAGACATCAGGTACCGTATGATGTCACAGGCCCACCAGTTCCTGTTGCTTCAAATTTCAGTCCCAAACAGAAATACACAGCCCTTCAATCCTAACCCTCAGTGGCTTTTCTGTATTTAAGAAGGCCTACAAAACAGGGTGGGTGGAAGGGCTCTTACCAACACCAGGCAAACATCACATTTAAATTTCACTCTAATTATCTCTGCCAAACAAGTGTTCCCAAGCCCCAAAAGTTACAATATCACAGCCCAAGTAACAGTTCTAACTCAAAGTAGTAATTTTTTAACACACAGAACTAATTTCACGTACAAAACTATTCAAATATTTCAGTTAAAACAGAATATAAACCCAGGCCTCTGTCCTTATCAGCCTCCTGCTTATGTTCCCAAGTGAACTCTCTTCTTTCTTTCTTTCCTTACACGCTTTTCTCTTATCTTCACCTGTCCATTACTGAACATTATTCATATTACCACATTTATTACTTTTTGCAATTTACTGAATGCCTTGCCATAGCCTGCCCTAGCATGTATTTCGTACATGGTTGCTATTTCTGATCCTATAATACCCTATTGATTGTAATCCTTCTGCTCTCCACTTACATCCTGTCTAGGTTTGTGTTTTATCATCAATATATGTATATAAGGCTTCTCCAATATGTTTACCCTAAATACTGTGTTTTGTTAAGTGATATTTTATACATTACATGGAGGATAGTCTTCTATTGTATTAGATGTGTGCTTTCTTATTACTCGAATTTCAAAAAAAAGATAAAGTGAAAAAAAAAAGGAACTTCTGTCTCTCTTCAAACTCTCCACATAGATATGACCCTTCAGTGGATCTCCAGGACCTCCAAATAAATTGCAAGAGTGATCACTGGGTATATCTGATATGGGCTGTATCTTACTTTAGTAATTAAGCTGTTGAACTGAGTGACTAGCTTAGCCTATGCGTTATACCGATGCATGTTTTGCACTAAGAAAATGGTTATTCATTGTTTAATATTATTTTGTTAGGATGTGGAACGTTTATGTGTGATGTACAGTATGACTTCACCACTGTGGAACTATTTATACATCACTTGGTCTCTAGATTCCCGCCTCCTCACAAAGCCATAATAGGTGAAGTGTTGGGGTGATTGTTTTCTTAGGTGACAATTTCATGAATTTCATGTTTGAAATCTAGCATTAGTTACCTGTATGTCTTTAAGGAAAAATACATTCTTAAGTATGGATCCAAAGTCTGTACTTTCTGTCCAATTAAGGAGTACAGTACCAAAGTCACAGAGGGAAAGTGTTGCTCCAAAAATATATTGCAGTTTCAATAACTTGCTGAGTAATCAGTATAGCAGTAATGTGGGTGCACCTTACCAGGACAAGCGAATCCACAACACACTCTGTACATGCTGTACATGGAAAGAGAGGTCATCACTCCACAGCTTGTAATAATTTTAACATCCACCTTTAATCCATGGAAAAAACACATAGCAGCACCAAGTACAGGCATTGGTTCTAAGGCCACACTATCATAGAGTACTATACTACTCCATAGCAGTTCCAACATGCAAAAATAGGCAATTTTAATTCTGTGGACTATCAGGGAGCCAAACGCCAGTCACAGCTGGAACTGCTATGAACTAGTGTAGTACACTACAATAGTGTGGCCTTGGAACCAATGCCTGTACTTGCTGCTGCTGTGTGTTTTTTCTACAGATTAAAGGTGGATGTTAAAATTATTACAAGCAGTGGGGTGCTGACCTCTCTTTCCATGTACAGTGTGTACAGAGTGTGTAGTGGACTGCAGTACCAGTTTGTGTTCAGTTCCGTGTGTGTGGAGTTACCCACCCTGGTACTGCACCCCCTGAAATTCACACGAGTGCAGCTGCAGTTTACATGGTTTGCCAGAGTGGAAGAATCAGGAAAATGAAAGGTGCAGGCAGGAATGGTGGCTCAAATGATGGTGGCACCCTAGCACAAGCCAGTACGTCCCAGTCACCTATGGGAGAACAAATACAGTTTATCTTATGTGTGGTTCAAGCTGTTGACCAGAGGGTGGGATTGTTAGACAATAAAGTTGATGCATTTAACACAAGAGTAAATGTGCTGGGAGTAAAACGGGATACTACAGTGATGATGCCAGCAACCCAGGTTTGGGAATATCCTAGGTCATTGGGGGCAGGCCAGGGGGAGGAGTATTGAGCATCCTGTAGAATGCTTTCCTCCACTGGAAAAGGAAAGTAGCTTGCTTTGCTGGAGTATCACCTCCTGAGTAACCACATGTGATGATGCAAGCAGGCACTACAATGGGTGGGCAGATGCCTTCTGATACTTAGAATGTGTGAACCACTGCTTACCTAACCCATTAGGTATCCTAGCTGGAACCAGGAAAGAAAAGCAGAAATACACCCCCTGACTGTAGCAGGATGAAGTGACCATTCTCCATAGGATCCACACCACCTACTGGGCATCTGCCTTCAACTGAGGATGATGTAAGAGCTTGGGAACCCATATCTCCTGCCACTGAGGATAAGCTATAGAGGGATGAAGTAAGGGAGCAAGCACCAGGTATTACAGGTGTTGGGGCTGGATGAGGGGGAAACTGGCCACTGAAGGGGGAAGGTCAGACAAAGGGAAGGGAAAAAAGGGCCTTTGCTGTAGTGACAGGTAGCCTCAGGGAGCTGGGGGTAACTAACTGACAGAAACTGTTCACTGAGCTGAGGATCCAGTATGGGGGAAAAACATATTTGTACAGTGACCACAATGCTGCAGGGGTAATCTGCTCAACAAAATCAACTGGGACAGAATGCAGTACTCAAATACTTGATTTAACCCTGTTTTCTCTCCAGAATGGTCACAGTGGAGATTCACATTGGACCTGGTGGATATCTGTTTAGTAGCTTGTGGATATTGTTAAATGTTTGAGTTGGGGCAGCCATGTAACAAGTTATGTTTATTACTGAAAGTTTATTAGTGTTTTAAAATGTCTCCCAGGTGCAGTTCTCCCCAAGCAAAATTGTCACCACCAGGATGTTCCTTCTTCCCTACCTTTATTTATCCTTGGGAGAGGAGGTAGGGTCTAGCCTTTGACATCAAGTTGCAAAAGAGATTGTGGTACCATTTTTCAATAAACTGACACTACTTTAACTTCACTATTTATTTTATACTACTGCATCAGCTATTAATTGTGGCTTATACAATGTAACTTTTGTATTTTAATTGCTAATTTACTGTGTTCTAAACATATTTAGGACAATAGTTTTATGGACTTCTGACACTAAATGTCTTGGGGCATCAATTGGACTTTCTGGACAATTACTGGTTGATGGTCAATATCTAACTCTGTTTTAGGATCTCTGCACTGAAAAGCAATATATTTACATTATTTGTCTAATTTCCTCCTTGTGTAACAAGTAAAGTTAGCCTTCCAAATCCAGATGCAGCTGTTTCTTTAGCCTATTTTTTCTGACTATCTTTGGGATTTCATCATGTATGAAATGTACGTAACAGTAATAAAATATATGTTAAACAAAGCAATTCAAAATCTCCCCTTTGTAAATGGATATTTTAATTTTGTAATTGCACTACTCAGAAAGGTAGCAAATTGTTCCATCCAGGTGCTAAGTCCCTCAGATGTACTGTATGAATATCAATGAGTCAGGTGTTTATGTGACTCATAAAGAGAATCATAATTATATATTGTAGCAAGCTCAACCCTTGTTCATTCACATATTCTTATAAGTGTCTTTTTTTGTAGGGGTATTACTGGTGTTTGGCTATAATAAGGAAACAGAATCCAGTGCACTCCCACCACCACCACTACCTGCTGCCCAAAAGAGTCTGTTAATCATTTGAGGTTTTTCTACTTTCCTGCTCACAGTCTTTCATCATTCTATGAATAAAAATAATGGCACCTCAAAATTCTTCTAAGAATCTCTGTTAATTTGGGAGTCAGCAGATTCCTCACAGAACACAGGCATTTATAAATACAGTAAATAGAGCATCTACTGTATGTACAATATATAAGAAACCAGTGGTTAAGGCAAACCATCCAGGTCTCTGGGGGTGAAAAAGACCTTTGATAATGTCACAGTTAAGGTTAAGATACATTGAACTAAATGTAAAGTGGGAGCTGCACAGAAGACTGACTTTAAAGAAACGATCAAAGGTCAGCCCAGTAGTGCTTTGCTAGTTCCATCACATGCTTTGTCTGTGACCTGGTTTTGGGAATTTTTTTTTTATTATTATTATTTTAGTCTTTGGTAACCAGGTAAGGCCCACTAGGCACAAATGCCTGTTTACAGGGGTGACCTGGGAGCACTGGGTGGTTAAGTGACTTGCTCAGAGTCACACAGTATGCAAGTGAAGGTTTTGAGAATCAAACCAATGTCTGGTCTGCTGGATGTACCAAGCTCATTCACAGTTTTTTACTCTAACCTCTAGGCTATACTGCCAGCCAAATGGAATGGACTCAGGCCACCTGGGGGAGGGATGATCAAGAGTCCCATCAAATGCTCTCCTTCCTCAGGGAGAAGGGAAACTGCCTCCCTCTACTTAACTGACACCTGGCAGAAGCCAACTGGCTGCATAGTGGATCCGCTTTACAGGGGGAAGGGCAGCCCCTGGATGCATACATATCTGCCACTGTATGCATAGGTGTGCATCGTTGCATGCCAGGTCCATTAAGAGAGACAATGGAGGTGGAAAAATCCAGAATCTGATGGAAATTACACCAGTACCCCTGCAGATAGCAACACAGCTGACAGAGCAGGTCACCCACCCAAGTAGTGGTCCTGTGTAAATGGTGGATAAGCAGTAGGTCCCTGAAAAGGTTGTTGATGGGATTGCAGGCGACTGACATCAAGAAGAGGACCATGACAGAGGAGGATATAGAAAAAAATAAAAAAAACTTAACAGAATTTTCACTGATAGACTCTTCCCTGGCAGGAGGGGATTAAAAGTGTGGTGCCTCTAGGTTCAGAACTAAGCTATCTTCTGTTTCTATGAAAAAGAATTGCCATAGTATATTGATACCAGTTTTATAATATCTGAAAATCTTTTGAATGCGAACCACAGTGTCACAAAATTTGGGAAGAGGATCGTTACAGGAGATCAGATAGGGTCTGCGGTTGTAGAATAAGCAGGGAACTCTTGGTCAGACTGGGTGGACCAAGCAATACTTTTCTGTTGGCAAATTCTATGTAATGTTCTGCTTTGTAAATTATCTGCACTTGATCTAGATCAGGCTGACTTCGAGTGGTTTACTAAGTGCTTGGCTGACCAATTCTGACCGGTAACCCAGAGGAGAGTGGCACAAAATCAGGATATAAAGGATTAGGGCCTGATTGACAAAGTGGGCTCAGGCATATATGCTAAAGGTATGTGTCTGGGCCACAGAGCTCTGTACCTGCGGAGGTACAAACCATTTGAGCAACCCATGGAGCTCGGCCATCCATATCTGTTACCTCCCCTTGTTTAGACACTAGCATGCAGGGGCCAGCTTGTAGACCTGGTGCAGTGCCCAGAAGAATGGTGGGCATCTAACAGGATGCTTTCATACTGAACCCAAAGTGCGATATTTGCACCTGAAGTGTGGCATTGTGGGATACAACAGTTTTTGGAGGACTGATGTATACCAATGCATTCAATTTGTGAAATATAGATGAATAAAACAAAATTCAGTGCTGGCCCTAAGTTTTCATGCCAGCTCAGAAGGGTTGGACCAGACAGTGGTGGTGCTAAACTAGGCCGATCTTTGGCATTACAGTTCACCAGGACCTCTGTGTGCTCCTGTCCTCGGTACACACCCTTATACAGTTTTGTAAGGCCTCCTTGGCCTTAATTGGATTGGATTATAAAACAGGGGTTCCACATGGCTCTATCTTAGGCTATATAGCTTATATCGTATGCTTAGTTTGCAAACGTAACTATACAGATGATACCATCCTGCACTATATAGATTTTGATATGCGGTTGATCCATGACACAAACTAGATTCAATGTGGTAAAACTTGTTTTTTTTTTTTTTCATTTAAACAAGTATGTATGTAACACCCATAAGACCAAGACAATTTTATACAAGTCAGAGTCAAAATTAAAAGTATTGTCTGCCTCATTTAAAATTTAAACTGTGGGAGATATAACCATTCCAGCTGTCTTCCACTATAAATATTTAGGGGTCTTTGTGACTCCCAGATTAAAATGAGGATTTATATAAATGGATCATTGAATATGTAGGGTCAGAAGGTTGAGTTCCTTTACTGATATATGGATTGTCTTTCTGCCAAGGTTAGGATATACATAGCCAACACCATGATGATTCCTCTTTTTAATTATGGTGATCTTGCTGCATCCGTTCAGCAAATACCCCTCTCAAACATTTGATGCTATGTATACTACACTTGCAAAATTCATTCTCTTTATAATTCTCACCACTGTAACCCATAATCATAGTATAGTCTGGTTATCTTTACTCAGCCATAATCCCCTACTGTACATCTACTGCAGCATATGCTAAAGTGCACATGGCAGGGTGTGGCTGTGTATCCAGCATATCTGAACTAGTTCGGCTAAGATCAAGTGAGGATAACCTATAGTCAACTCTCGGTCAGGAGTATATGACTTTTTCTCTAAATCAAAATAAAACTGGGGTGGATACCTTTGTCATAAAAGGTCCTGCAGCCTGGAATGCTTTCCCATTGAAATGGAGACTATGTTAGGGACCACTCCTGTTTTTTAAAATCACTGGCTAGTTTTTATTTTCATTTCATTTTTATTTTTATTTGCTTTACTGGTAGGCACGTGAGCAAAATTCCTGTTTTCACCTGTGACCAGTTACAATTAGAAATACAGATACAAAAATGACAAAAATCACAACAGTTCAGACACTGAAAAATTCAGCAATACATGGGTGGCATATCAGTGACAAAGAGAATACTGGTTGGGCAACTGTGCACAACTAGCCTGTGCTGCCACTAAGAGGTTCAGATTACAGCAGAACTCAAGAGCAAAGCTCTAGAGGTCTATTATGATATGAACTTCGAGGTGGCAGCAGAGGCTGATTGGGCATGGTTTTTCCCAACCAGTATTTTTAATAGAAACAAAGGGCCCGATTCTCAAACAAGACCTTAGAGCGGTGCAAGGTGTGTCGGATGCATCGTGTGCCAAAGCACCCTGCATCATCAGCAATGCACCCAATTCTGCAAAGAATGCACTATTCGCCAGGCACAGTGTTTATGGTGCAAGAATGCATGATGCATCATATAAATAGCATAGGTGAAATGCAAGGCGCAGGCAGCGTCAAGATGCAGGGCCACAGGAATGGCCGAACCACAGAGGACACAGCAAGGAGAGAGGGGACAGACAAGCCCAGGAACATGGAGGAGGAAGACTGGGCACTCCAGGAAGAAAACTTCATGGACCAGGAGACAGACATCCTCCTGGATGCAACTGAGGCCCAGGTAGGTGGGAATGTGGGTGACAAGAGCACATGAGCATGATGGGCAATGGTGCCACACCTGAGTGTGACATCCAACAGGCAGATCTGCTACTGTCCTAGGGAGGGGACCAGAATGTACGGACACAGCAGCAAGAGGCATGGGATGAGGTAGTCAGACTAGTGAACACAGTGGCACCCTTCAGGCATAGTGTGAGGGAGCTGCAGTGTGACATCAAGCGCCATGGCATCCCACAACAGGCACTGCACAACAGCAACGAGTGGAGGACCCTCACAACCACAGTCCCTTAGCAGGCATGAGGAATGTGTAGTGGCACAGATCAGCACATGAAGCATACAGGGCGACACTGAGCTCGGCCAGTATTGACAACAACATGCACAAGGTAAGTACTGGGCATGCATGTGGCAGGTGGCACCATCGTGCAGACGGCGGACATGGCATCACCAGTGGAGGATGATGCACTGCATGGGTACCAGGGACCCACAATGGACAGTGATCCGGGAGGGGTAGGCACAGAGGGACACAGTGCAGCCTGGTCTACCATACAGATGCATGGGATGCATGACGCAACCCCTCTACTGGGCACCACAAGCTGGACATGCACCGTGGCAATGGACACATACTAGCACATGTGCACCAGAAGTAATGCACTGTGTACATCTTTCCATACACCCAGCAGGTGCCCAGAATATATTGACTGGGGGTCATACCACTGCCAGGTGGGCCACACCACCACAGTGCCATGCTGTGACCAACAATGACAGTGATGCATTGGAGCACAGCATGACAGCAACAGTGATCAATGATGAGGAACAACAGCAGGCATCTGCCAGTGACAGCACAGTAAGCCAGGCCCACAGGAGAGTGACAGATAGTGAGGCAGATGAACGACAGGGAAGTGACACTGACAGCAATGCCGTGCCATCCAATGGCCACTGTACCTTGGGGCACAGCATACCTGTGGCCAGAACTGCAGTCCAGCGCCAGACCACAGTGAACACTGAGTGGCAGGGGAATGGAAGGGATGGTACTGTGGTGGGACAGGTGGACAGTGCACTCAACTGGCACACAGCACCACTGCACAGGACCATGGAGGTGCAGGTGGGACAGGTGAACATGGTGCAACACCACTGCCACTGGATGATGACCTCAGGGATGACCTGTCCCAATACTGCCAGGATGTCCTGCTCACCCAGTAGGCAGCACAGCGTGAGATGGCAGGGATACGTGACCGCATACGTGAACACACCACTGCCATGGTAGCACACATGGGACAGCTGCAGCTGACCGTGGCAGACGTCCACGCAGCTGTCATCTCTGGATCCAAAAATACTCTGGTTGGTCCTGGATGATGTCCTGGTCCCACTCATTGACCTACTAAACCGGTTCCTCTGCCTGGGGCAATTCTCCACAGCATGGAAAACAGCTATAGTCACACCTATTCACAAAGGAGGTGACAGGTCCACCCTCAGCAACTATCATCCAATCTCCATTCTCCACCCGCAAAAGCCTTAGAAAAAGGGGTGGCCAGCCAACTCACTGAATATCTAGCAAAATACGACATTCTTTGCCCGGAACAGCATGGCTTCTGTGCTGGTCACAGCACAAATACAGCGTTAATGGAGTTCTCAAACTTCCTGCACTCCTCCCTGGACTCCGTTTCCCTAGCTGGATGTGTTCATTGACCTCTCTAAGGCCTCTGACACAGTCTTTCACCCCCTCCTACTAAATGCTCTCAACCATACAGGGCTCTCTGCTGGCCCCCTTGCCTGGTGCGTGAGTTACCTATCAGCCCGCTCCCAGCGTGACAAAAATAATGGGATACTTTCAGAAACCCATCCCATCTGCTCAGGGGTTCCCCAGGGCTCTATCTTGGGCCCACTACTCTTTAGCCTCTACCTAAACACCCTGCCCAGTGCCTGCTCTGGCAATATTCTCCTGTACACTGATAACGCTGTTATTTATGCCACCAACAGAAATCCAACCTCCCTCCCAGTCTCCCTCCAACGCTCCTTCAATGATGCCAAAAGCTGGTTTAAGGAGAGCTGACTAGTCATTAACCTCAAAAAAATGAAGGCAATGCTCTTTGCCCACCACCAGAACAAAGCCAGCAACGACCCCCCTCCAAATCCTCCCCAGCACTCATCAACCACTTGAGCAAGTTTACACCTGCAAATACCTTGGGATCACTTTTGTCTCAGCCCTCACCTTTCATACCCACATTACAGCCCTCACTAACACCGCTAATTCTCATCTTGGCATGCTCTACCATCACAAGGACTGCCTCCCACCTGATGCCCTCAGACTTGCCATAACATCCTCAGTAATGTCCCTTGTCGATTACGGCCTTCCAGTCTATGGTGCTGTTGACTCCACAGCCCTCAACAAGATTTGACTCACCCTAAACAAGGCTTGCAGACTAGTGACCAGTGCCCCTAGGCTCACCCACACATGTCAGCTCTATGACATGGCCAAACTCCTTAGCCTTGATGAACGCCTCCGCTGCCAAACTTGCCTATTAACTAAGAAGATTCTACTCAGGCTCTCACCCCCTGTGGTCTCTGCCTCCATCCAACCCAAACCTTCCAGAGTCACTACCCAAACCACTGACAAGGTCACACTACTGATACTCAGAACTAGGACCACTCAGGCGCAGAGGTTGTCCAGCTACAGAGCCTCGTCCTGGTTCAACTCACTCCCTGCAGCCATTTCCAACACCACCAAAACTGCCCCCTTTAAAACTGCCCTATGGAACCAATTGTTCAACACCCGCTGCTGCACTTGTCACTAAGAGATGATCTGCTGCTCTCTATCACTATTGATATAGCTTTCTGGGCCAAACTACCCCTCACCTCTCTCCCCCATGGGCCCCGTCTCCTCTGCCAGTACCTGCTGGTACCAACCTGTCATGTCTGAAATGTTTTTTAATTACTCATTATGTTCAAGTAACCTTGTAAACTATATTACTGTATGATTGTATTCTGTACATATGTTGACTCTGTATGTCCTCTCTGTGACGAGGTACCTTTGTAAACGAGCCTCCGGCTCAAAGGTTGTAAATCCGATTTATATAATAAATAAATACATGGGATACAGGAAGGGGCATGCCAAACAACACAGACAACAAGGCTACTCCAGGACATATGGCTGTGCATCGCACGCTAAACGGATGCCACAGAACAGCAGACCACTGTCATGGAACCCAGCAGAGTGCTGCATATCACCCAGCAGAGGCAGCAATGGCAATGGCCACAGCACTGCAGGAGATTGCAAGATGCATGCAACGACATGCAGCCAGTGTGGCACTGGTCCCATAGGTATATCTGGAATACAATGTGCGGCGGCACAATAGAGGGGCAGGAGACAACCTCCACAGCATGGGGAACACAGCTGGTGTACAGGATGCAGGACAGAGCCATGAGGGCACACAGGGCATGGTGCAGCTGTTGAAGCCTATGGGACAACAGCTGGAAACAGTGATGACACAGCATGTGACATGCACAGCCATGCCTGATGACAGGACAGTGGGTGACACTGCTGGCCAATGTGCAGACAAAGGGGACCAGCTGCTGGATGCAAATGCCACTGAAGACAGACAAGCGGACTCAACAGACAACAGAGATGGGCTGAAGCCATGCAGGGATGCCGATGTGGATGGTGGACATGGTGCGGTGGGGCACACACTACAGGGGGCCACAGCTGGACATGACATGGAAGACATCTTCAGCATCACACCCATGAACACAGCTGAGGGTGTGCAGAGGCACATAGGGGTACTGGAACATGAAGGGCACAGGGGGCTGGACATCCACGTGCCTGACAGTACTGTGGTGCAGTCCGGCCATACATAAAACAGTACGGTGCTGGACAACAACATGGCCACTCCAAAACACAGTGCAGCACAGATATCAGAACAGCACACGATGTCCTAGTCCCAATGCCACAAGAGGGGCCACTCTGCAAGCACCACCAGCAGCAGAACCTGTTGTACAGATGGCTGCAGTGGTCAGCAGGACTGGATGGAGGGGGAACAACAGCAGCAGTATGACAGGGACTGCTGCAGCACAACAGCCACTGCCGGTGCCACCATGTCAGTCACAAAGACGCAGGGTGAACTCAATGTTGGCTGAGCCAGGGGCATGGACAGGGTGTGCCATACTGCAGGATGCTGCACAAAGCAACAACACAGTGGTACAGCCACCATGCACCTCACACAGTGTGACACCAGCCACCATAGGCCATACAGGGAAGCCAGCACACACATACCAGTAGGAAGCCCGCATCACAAAAGGCATGAGCAATGGACAGGGTGTGGTCCCACCAATGTTAATGACTGCCTCTATGCACTCATCCTGTGTCCACACCATACTTTGGGCAGAGACCCCAACCCAAACACACACACACACCACACATGGCTGTGCATGTGCTGTGCATATCTGTGCTGCAAGCACAAACACCCCATGTCCCCTGTACATTGCCCATGGCCATGGCACACCCAGTCATGGCACCACAGCATGGGACACGCACATAAGCCTGCATCCCGTACAGTGTCACCACCCACACAACAGCGGTACACACAGCATTAACTGAGACAGAACATACTGGACACCTGCACAGCCCCCAACACCTGCCCTGGGAACAGTCGCCTGCAACCGGGTGTGTACACCATGGCATGCCAACAACCATTCACACCGCACACCCACAGCTGTATATCACAGACCACCACCAACCAGGTGCCCCGCCACATCTGTGACCAAAGACACCAGTGGGTGCAAACACCATGGTGTTGCGCACCAGCACTGGCATGGCCCAAGGCACACACGGCACCATACCCATCCCTGGTGCCATGCATGCCCCCATACACGGGTGCATGGCCTGTACAGGACTGTTGCCTCCCCACCACACAAGGGGCATCACATACAACCCACCACCAGCACTCACACATAGTACCTAACATGTGACACACCACCAGTAGGCATACTGAGCTGCACAATGCATGCCAATGGGCAGGCACTGCTGTATGCCACATACGCATCACACCACCTGGCCCCACCGTGGACATGTGTACCACATGTCTTGTACCATCACATGCACAGCACATACAGGCTCAAACCCCAGGGTCCCACCTTGTCTACTGGTGGTTTGGCTTTCCCACTGTGGCATGCAAGAGGACCCCGACACTGGGTGACACATGCCCACAGGGGTACAGTGTCCTGACACTGTGCCCAGTGTGTCGCACTACCAATCCCTGTGGCACACTGTGCCGTGGTGGCATGCAATGCATGCCACATGGCATAGGACAGCGGTCCCTGTTGTTCACATGTTGCCCTGTATAGGCCCATGTGGGCAGGTACCCACACATTGGCTGTCACTGACCTGTACACAGCACAGGCAGATGAAGGGCATGCACAGTATGGAATTACACACAGACACAGCATGAATATGGAACAGCAATATATTAGGAACACAAAAGCAATACACAACAGCACTGTGAAGGCAAATTCAAGAGGTACACAATGCAATGGGCACAGCAGCTCACACAGCAACAGGGGTACAACGGTGATACAGTTAACGGCATTGCACACTGTGTTACATAAACCCTGCAGTACTGGACACCTGTGTACATGCTATACTATGTGCCCTGTCCATAGCATGTCCGCCATGGTATGAGGGATGTCCTGGACATTGTTGCACTCACATGCCCACCACTCAATGCCCACCAATCTGGTCCAGATAGTCCAGCAGTTCATACACTGCATCATTCAAGGAGATCAGAAGCCTTGCCATGGGCCTGATGTGCAGGCTGAGTCTCTAAGCAAAGTCATAGAGGGTGGGCGGGTGGGGCTGCAGTCATCTTCCCCTGGCATCCCGTCTGGTGACATGTCACTGTCACTCACAGGCTGCCCTGGGTCATGTTTGAGGCTAATACACCACCATCATGCACAGGGGTGGCACCATCTCCAGCCTGACCAGCACCTACCTGTCCAGCTGTGCCAAGGTTGGCCTCCTCTGTTGCCATGTCTCCTGCAGCAGACAGTCCCACAGCACTGTTATCTGGCTCTGCATGTTAGCGATGCTCCTGTCGGTCACCTGGGACAGCCTCCTCCTCCTCTGTTGTGACCTCTGTACCCTCCCACAGTGCCACCTGTTGCCCACCCTGGGCCATCATCCTAGTTATGGCTGCATTCACCCATGCATCACTCTGTTTCAGGCAGCACATTGCCTGTTCCAGGGAATGCTACTGTGCATCCCAGCCCTGCTGTCCACTCCTTGCACCAGCATCAGCACTTGGACTAAATTGTGACAGACTGTGAGTGACTGCACCACACTTCCATCCCTATGAGTGCACTGACAATATATATGTTGCTCAGAGTGCCAGTGCAAGGCCAGCAGGCCATCATCATGCCATGCCATGTGTTGCATAGGCTGTTACATGCACTGATTATGTATCAGGTACACACCCACAGATGTGTACATGGTGCATGTGCCCTACCAGCAACCGACAGCCATGGCCGGCACTGCTGGCCCTGCTGGTGTGTGGGTGTGTGTGTGTGCCTCCCCCCTGCCTGCTGGTCTCTACACAGTGGCCTACATTGATGCATACCTGTCATGATCGCTGTACACTTACCTTGGCAATGTTGTTCACTGCGGGGTCCTCCTCCTCGTCTGTCCAGTCCCAGTCCCCTGGGCCTGCCTTGCCCATTGGTGGTGCCGCCCTCTCCTGCAGAGACATAAGGGTGTGTGACATCATCCGTACTCATCTGTTCAGTCATGGTCACTGTGGTGTGGTATACTTTGTGTCATTCACATTAGTGGTTACATATACCTGGTTGGTATGGCTGTCCTCCACGCATCTGGATGTCAGCTTCGCGTGCCATCCACCTTAGGTGGGCCGTGTACCACCCCTCCTTCCAGACCAGGTCATTACAATGGTGCCTGACCTGCTGCATGGTCCTCCTGATTCTAGACACCACCTGGAGCCTGTTGCCTATGGTGGACCACACCATCTCCCTGTCTGCTAAGCTGGATTGCTGTCCCCCCTGTGGGAACAGCACCCTGCTCCACTGCTCAGCCAGGCTGATGAGAAGCACTGTCTCATCATCTGTAACATTTGGTGCCCTGCTCCAGCATGCCATTGCAACTGGGACTGCCACCTGGTCTGTGCACTTGGGATAGTGTTATTCCCTTGACTCCCTCTGCACTGTATGTGGAACAGTGTCTTGTGCTGCACTGTCCTGTGCAGCCTACAGCTTGTGCAAGTGTGGTTCTGGCATGTGCTGGTGGCTGTGCTTCACATGCATGGTATTCTCCTGCTTTCCCATGGCTATTCACATGTTGTGATGAATGCTGCATACTCCTATGGACCATACAAAATGCAGTGTGTGTCAGCACACATCATGGAATGCAATGTCTGTTGCCAGGGATGACGTGCAGTGCATCCTGTGTTGTCTCAGTGTTGCTGCATGGCGCAGCCTTCGGTGCATAGGTTGACATTGCCCCCCACTGTGTGGTGTGTTGCCACACACTGAGTTTGTGCAGGGTGACATATTTGTGCTGGGGGGGCATGCCTACAGTGACACTATGTGCTTTCCACATGGCATGCCTTTTGAGTATGCTGCAACACACCCATGTCCTGCAGCCACAGGTGCACTGTGCCCTGCCATATGCCACACCTTGGGTTGTGCTGCATAGTGTGTGCAGCCACCCACCCACACAGTCCTCCCTGTCCCTGTTGGGCCTGCCTCCAGTGCCCAGCATGCAATGACATTGTATGGTGGCACCAGCACCCGTGTGCTGCGTGTCGCATGGTATCATTATAGTGCTGTACCCATCCCATGCTGTCTACGTGTGCTGCCTAGTACTGTGGTTGCAGTACCTGGGACCCTACACATTTCACTGTCCCTGCCATATATTGCCTGTCCAGATGCTGCCTGTGCTAGCAATGGACACCCTGCCACTCGTGCTGCTGCCAGTGTCACTGTGCATTGCACCATCTAGGTCAGCGCATAGGCAATGGGCACATCTTTGTCAACACTGCTGCCACTGCCTGTCTGCTGGCCCAGGCAGCAACACATCCATATCACTGCACCTGTTCTGGTCCACATGCAGTGTGGGCACTCCGTGCTGGTCCCTGGGTACCTGGCACTGCCTTGTTGTTCTCCACAGTGCCATGGCAATGCTGCCCAGTGTGCCTGTTGTGTGTACCATTGTTGCATGTGTGTGGTCTGTGGTCCATGGCCTGCACAAAGTTTGGTGGTGTTGCTGTACCTGCGCCCTTGCACACTGCACATGTTGTGTGCTTATCCAAAATGTGACCTGATGAGCTGCACCTGCATGTGTTGTCTGGCCAGTGTGTGTTGTGCCTGACCTTGTTGTTGCCAGTCATTGGCATACCTCACCTCCTTCTCCTCCTCCTCATCCACAGTGTCACCATCATCGCTGGGTGCCTCCTCATCCTCTGCCAGTGGTGTGCCATGTTTAAGTGCTACACTTTGCAGCATGTAACATGTTATGAACAGTTTGCATGCTATTACTGGTGTGTACTGCAGTGCACCGCCTGATCTGTCAAGGCACTGGAACCTCATCTTGAGGATGCCAAATGTGCACTGTATCACGCTGCATGTTGCTGTGTGGGCATCGTTGTACTCTTGCTTTGCTGCACTGGGTGGATGCCTCACCAGTGTCTTCAGCCAGGCTGTTGTGGGTATCCGCTGTCACCTGTGGGGAGGGGGGTGTAGGTTACTGTTGTGTCCACATGCTTTCCATGCCCACCTGTGCTGCTTGTGTATGTGTGTGCCTTACTGTACCTATCAACCAGCCATATGTGACTGTCCCGTCCTGGAAGGCCTCACACACTCCTCAGTTCCTATAGATGTACGTATCATGTGTGGACCCAGGATACTGTGCCACGATGTCCAGGATCTTGCACCTGCTGTCACAGATGACCTGTACATTCATGGAGTGGTATCCCTTATAGTTGACATAGGTATCTGGTTCGTCCAGCGGTGCCCTTATGGCAATGTGTGTGCAGTCTACTGCACCAAGTACATGTGGGAATCCTGCTGTGGTGTAGAATCTTTGTTTGATTGCCAGTTGCTCTTGGGCATCTGTGTATAGGTGGATGTATTGGTACGACCTGTGTACAAGGGCATCCATGACTACCCTCAGGCTCCGTGATACGGAGGGCTGTGAGATGGCCACAGTGTCATCACTCAGTGTCTGGAATCAGCCAATGGCCAATATCCATAGGGTTGCACATACCTTCACCTTTGTTGGTATGGAATGGCCTTTCCTTCTCAGGTCAGCATCAAGTTCCTGGCATAGCTATGCTATGGCTCCCTTGCAAAGCCGATATCGTGCAACGCACTGATCCTCAGTCAGGTCCATGTGGGCGGTGCATGGATGGTACACACACATGGCATGTCTCCTGTGTTTGTGTTGCTGCTGTCTGTGCAGCTGCTGCATCTGTTGCTGTGGCTGCTGCACAGCACCACCCAGTTGTGCTTCCTGGCAGACACATCGCCTGTGGCGTAACATGGCCAGCTGTATGCCCAGTAGGTCCAGTGGTGCAAACATTCTCCTGGGATTTGTCTCTCTCTCTCTCTGTTCTAATGTAGTCCTGTGTATCAGTCCTGTTACACGACCCTGCCTCTTCCCTTCATTTTTCTAAGTCTCCTTAGATCAGCTCTGTGTGGTGTAGCAGGTGTTTGAAATCTCCTGTATGGGGCATCTTTGTGAACTGCAATCCTGCGTCCTGCTTGTCTTGCCTCTGTCGCAACGCACCATGCATCATGGCGCTAGCCAGCATCTAGCGCTGTGATGGCACATGGGTGGTTGCCGCAGCGGGTCTTTGCAATCACGTATGGTGCATTCGTGAATCCCATCTTGTTGCATCTTGGTGTAAAGTGCTGCCTGCATCCTTCTGCTTGAAGCATGCACCTTGTATCTTGGTACAGCATTTGAGAATCAGGCCCATAGACTTTGATGGGAGGTAAGGACTATTTAGCCCACCTAGTCTGCCCATTTCCCTACCTATTGAATAAGCTGCAGATTCTAGTTTACCAATAGCCTACGTCTTCCTACCCCCCCACTGGAACTACCTTATGTCTGTCCCATGCATTCTTGAATTCCCCCACTGTTTTTGAACCCACTACCTCTTCAGGAAGGCTGTTCCATGTATCCACAACCCTCTCCATGAAAAAATACTTCCTCACATTACCTCTGAGCTGTCCCCCCTCTATTTTCAAATTGTGCGCCCTTGTTCTTGAGCATCTCTTTTTTTGAAAGATGCTACCCTCATGGACATTATTGATTCCCTTGAAGTACTTGAAAGTCTCTATCATGTCCCTCCTCTTCCTTCTTTCCTCGATGGTACACATATTAAGCTCCTTTAGCCACTCTTCATATGGCTTCTGTTGCAGACCCTGCACCATTTTAGTTGCCCTCTGATGGACTGCCTCCATCATGTTTATGTCCTTGCAGAGATGGGGTCTCCAGAACTGCACACAGTACTCCAGATGGGGTCTCACCAACTGTCTGTACAGAAATATAACAGCTTCCTGTTTCCTACTGGTGATGCCTCACCCTATACATCCCAATATCCCCCCAGCCATCCCTACTGCCTTCTCACATTGCTTGCCTAACTTTAGGTCATCTGATATGATTACCCCCAGGTCCCATTCCATTTGTGTTGTTGTTAGTACCTCTCCCCCCCATTATGTACTCTTCCCTTGAGTTTTTGTTTCCCAGGTGCATTACTTTCCCAGTATAGAGATCAAAAAAATAATTTATTTTAACTGTATAAACTATTGTGTCCCATTCTCAGCCATTTCTTCTTTGTCAGTTACAAGTGACAGCTGATACAGAGAAACAGATTATTTAAAAAAAATAAGATTAAGTCAGTTAATGTCCATATAAAGGTTTCATTTTTCAAAGTTTTGTTGAAAACAGGACAAACTAGCAAAGGTCCATACATAGATAGATACAAAGACAGTGTCGGCAGATAAGGGTTTATGGCCCACCTAGTCTGCCCATTTCAGTTTGTAACTTCAGTTTATGTCTTCCTAGAACTCTGTTGCCCCTTACCCCTGACCTCCAGAATTCCTTTATGTCTAACCCATGCATTCTTAAATCCCGTGATTGTTTCCACATTGTCCACATTGTTATGTTCCATTTTGTGGTATCTGTTGGGAGTGTGGTGTTTTTTCAACTCTGCTTTCATTAGAGATGGCTGCACAGACATTTGGATTGACTTTCAAAAGCCCCATAGATTGATGCTTTTTGCACCAAACACCCGCTTGCAGCAACTATGTAAGCACCAGGGACCCTGCACCTGATTTTGGTATAGGAGGGTTCCTGGTGCCAAACTCCCCACAGTTGCCACAACCAATCCCATGCATCAAACGAATGGCATATGGGAGGGGTTTTAAGCATCCCCCGTGTCCCATGGAAAACAGATGCCATCCCTAAGAGAACATATCCAGCGGCCAATGATGACACCAGATTATACGCCCCTTCTCAAAATTATGCTACAATACAGATTGTTGTCTGAATGTTCCTGAGTTCCAAAAACGCAGTCCACAGATATGTATGTTATTAATTTGTTTTTGTTACAGACAAAGCAAAACGGGGTATAGTGATTATGAGATGCCACTTCCTACTATCTTATTGCGGTCTAGTGGTACATTCTAGCGCCAAAACTACTGCAGTCAACTGCTTGGCTTTCCAAAAGCTGTGTTGGATAACAGGATGCTGCATTGTACATTTGGTAGAAGATACGGGAAAAGAGAGCATTCACACATTTTCATTCTGCTGTCTACCAGGGTACCATACAATAGTCCTTTTGAATGCAGATCAGGGCGTTCAAGGCCCATAATGGGTCACTAAACTCCCAGAGGGAAAGACAACCATCATCTGTATTTGTGTGCATGCACTAGTTTATTGTCTATGCCAACAGTATATTGCCAGTCGCATGTTGTACTCTGCATGGATACCACCATCAGTTCTGTGGTAGTGGTAGTCAACATTGGGTTCCTACTTACTGTGACCACAGTGACACTGAAGGTAGGATACAGTTGGTGGCAGCTGGCAGAGTGCCTCTTGGTATGGGTGCCAGTGCTGTCCATAGTTTCTGTCCATCTTGTAGGACCACTCACATGATGTCACCCCCAGACAACCTGCATACTGGTTGGTGACATCCCCCATGCACATAAGTGGACAGGTCTGCCTCCCATCACCGTCAGTGTAATGTCTGCTGCTGCTGTGGCCATTAGATCAGCCCTGGTTGGTCAAAGTAGTAGCAGTACGTGCCCACTTAGAAAATGTCATTTATGGGAATGTTGGAGCTGGGTGGTGGTGGTGCAGGGCCCCTACTGCCATGGCATAGCTGAGTGGCCGGAGTAAGCATGATGCAAGTGACTCCTGCTATGCCTCAAACTCCTGTTAAAAAATCAGGAATGATGCAAGGTGTGGTGCAGCGAGTCCCTTGCATCATATCATTTAGCACCTTGCATCATTCCCAGTGCTTTGAAAATTGAGCCCATTGTGTTCAGCTGTGTAGAATGTTATTGTACCACAGAAGGGTACAACCACATTCCATGAACTTTGCACTGTGGTACAACAGCAGTTAAGGAGAGACAAAAAAGCTTACTGAACAAGCATGCTCTATACACTATACTGTAATTGGATTTTTTACTGTTTTTTTCTAGAATACCTCGCAGCATTCTGTATCACTCCCTAGCGTGCTTCTCACTGGATAATCAGTTATATTATATATTACATATTATCCTTGATCATTTGCCTGATAGTGTTGTTAAATTATTTCCCAAAGGTTATTAATGCATTATGTACGAGGTACCAAAGTAGATTCACCTTTCAAATACCTCTATTTGTGACCAAGCAGGATCAAAATTCACTGGTACCAAGATCTACAGAAATTTACAACAGCCTGCCTTCTGCCATAATTTATTGCAATACGATTTCATTTTTTAAAAACAAACATAAGTCAACAGTGCTCTATAGATCTTAGTATGCTTATAGTATATGGTTAGGGCTTATTGTGCATGGAAAGCAGCAACTTTATAAATGTTCTTGTGCACATTCAAAGTTGTTGTGTATGTTCTAAAAATGTTGTGCAAATTGTTAGGTTCTGGCAGGATCTAAATCTGATGGTGAAACACGATACAGAAACAGGTGTTACAGAAAAAAGGTTTATTCCCCAACACATGTAACAAGGTCAGGTTACCACAGCTGGGAGTCTGGAACCTCCAAACGCCAGGTGTTATCATTGGAAAAATTCAGAGAAAAGCAGAATTACACAAACTCATAGTCAGAGATGAGGGTCAGTTACCTGGTAATGGGCTCATCTGCATAGCAGAAAAGCTAAACAAAGCATTTCTACTGGTAGGTATGGTGGGAATCTTGCACCCAAGGTTGTTAGGTTTTGCACATACACAGTGATAAGTATTATACTGACTAACACTACTTTTAGGTTACAATATAGAGGATAATGTATGGTCCTCTATCCGTAACAAGTTTGTAAACTCTTCGAGAGGTCATCATGGCGACGTTTGGAACCTCGAGAGCGGAGTTTGAGAGGTTTAGTCGCCATGACAACCTCGAGAAGAGCTTCCAAACTTGATACGGATAGAGGACCATACATTCACTTTTATAGTGTATGGTCACCTATCTAATGTATTTCAAGTTTGAAATCTCGTTACATGTGCAGTTACCCTTAGGAATTAGACAGAAACAATCAGCTGGTACAGTTGGTTAATAAAATGTTTACTTACGTTTGGTGTGAACAGCGAGAATCGACATTGCTAGCGACAAATTGAAAAAAAAAACCCAAACAATACAGTATTTTTACTGTTTTTTTTACTTAGACATTTTATCTTTAAATTAGTCTATTGCAGTGCGGATGATCCAACGTGCTGCCATGACCTCTGGAGCTGAAGACGTCACCTGCTAGGAGACAAATGAGAGGGACAGTTGGAGTCAAAGTTCAAAGGAAGTAATTTTGTTAGGGCAGGGGTCACGGGAGTTTGTGTACTTACGTTAGAATTAGTCGGTGTCCTCATTACAGTTTTTCTGATGCCTGCCAGTGAGGTAATTAATTATTTTAACGTTTACAGCACCTTCTTGAAAAATACAGTTGTCTCCGAACAGCTTAAAGTTGGACAGGTTGGAGAGTGGGTTGGCGGTGCTGATTTTCACTCTCTTCTGGGACTGTGCTTCACTGCAGCTGGTGGATGCAGATGTAGAGGGCTATGGTAATTGTTGATTTCTGCAGACAAATATCTCGCTGTTTCGTTTCTGCTTCTCTGAAGATAGGACACTATAGTTATTTATTGACTGTAGTGATTTATGCCCAGAGACCTGCTGTACTTCATTGGGTGGGATGTTACTGTCTACCAGCATCTGGATTGCAGTTTTATGAGTGGAGTGGTTTGTTATGCACTTGGTTGGTGGTAGTCCTGCCTGAAGCTTCATTTGTTGCATCATGGCTCTTATTTTATTCTCCCCCACTGCCATGGCGTGATACCACTTCGATACTCCTGCCTTGCAATTTACATTTGGGGCTAGATAGAAGGGTGCATCAGCCTGTAACATTGGTGGTGCCCTTTGTCTTTTGTACTCTATGTAGGTGGCAACAGGGCATCACTGTGGCTCATTCTTGCTCTCATACATTCGGGGCCTGATCGCACGGATGTCCCTGGGGTTCTCACCACTCCTGGTCTTGGTTTGCCTCTCAAAATACTCTAAATAGTGGTGCCCATCTGAGTCGGAAAGTAACTGCAAATCACCCCAACGCAGTGCATATTGCTCTGAGGTACGAAGGGTGAAATATAGCCCATTGTTCAAGAAAACGGTGTTCAGGAGGGCTGTTGCATTTTGACGCCCCAGGATGCCACTTTGGTATAGCTTGTCAATGCCTGCAGGGGTCAGTGCTTCAGCCCAATTTGGCTTGTTGCCCTTCCCAGGTTTCTTCAGATATTTTTGTTTGGCAGATAAGGTTGCTAGGGTTTGCTTGAAATCAGTGGTGTTGCCGTGGAAAACTGAGTGACTGTAGTTTTCTTTTATTAGGCACCTGTCTATGCTTCCGATTATACCACGGATGGTACTTGGCTCATACTGGCTGCCGTCACTTCTTTCTACCCTGAAGATGAAATCTGCTATGTGGTTGTCGAGCTCCAAAACAGGTATTTCTGTTATTCTCTGTATCTCGCCAGCATCAGCCAGAAAGCTTTTAAATAGCCGTAAGTCGCTTTGTGTTTTTCTGATGGTTTGCTGGTTTGCTTGCTCTTCAATGAATTTTTCGCAATCACTTAACTCGAGGGAGAAAATAGCGGCCGACATTGTGTGTGTATGCTTTAAAAAACACTCGCTTGACTGTTTACAATTTGAAGGATGAGCAGCTCGCGCCACGAGCATTTCTGACAAGATTCTAATCTGTTATGCTGCAGTAGCTATGTTCGTGGTGCAGCATAGCAAGAAGCTACTGCAGCATAACAACTTTTGAGCTTGTATAGATTTTTATACGTAACAGCGTTCTACCATACATTATAGAATGATTCATATAATATGCTGACCACGGCATTATGGCTAATAACTGTAGGTGGCTCGCTAAGACCACAAATATAACTCCTTTTGATGCTTTAGTCTATCTTGATCCCCCTCCCACTCATCACTGTGACCTGTATAAAGCACTATCTCTCCCATCCCTGGAGTCCAGACATCTGTCCCATACTGCCACTTTCATAGCAAAATTCTGGACTGAAAACCTTTCCTCCTATCTCTCTTCCTCCATCTCCACTTCCACCCAGCGCATCTACTCCCTCTGCAACACTGATCTAAGGTCCTTCGCTATCCTGCACGGAGTTACCACAACTGGCCAATCTGCCTTCTGCTTCTGCTGTCCTCAACTGTAGAATGCTCTCCCCCCTTCCATCCGTTATGTCACATCACACTTCTCTCTCTTTCCACCCTACTACGTTTCTACACAACCCGGTAACCCATGAAGATAGTGACTGTGGAAAGGCGACTGGTTACAACAGTGACTGAATTACAGCACCAACACTTTTCAGCAACCGGCGGTTCCCTTCCATCCCCATGGTATGCCCCCTGGAGGTTGAATATTTAATTTGGGGGTGAAAGGAGGGGTGCAGGGGGCAAATCCCTCCACAAGAAAAGACTTTTTCCAAAGTCATCGTGATGTGGATTCGGCACCATTGTGGCTAGTCGTCTTTCCCCAGTCGCTATTATGACATGGAACACACCACCCCATGTGCTCCTGCCAAATCCTTCCAACCTCTCTTCACACACTGCCTCTCCATCTCTCCTCCTAATCCATTGACTGAATATGTGCACCTGCATCTACCATGTACTTATTCTGCCTGTATCTTATTTTGTTTTTGTTGTAACTACTATAAAAGTTAGTGTATTTTAGAAATGTTTGCCTGTTATGCACATCTACTCTCATTGTATTCATATGATTTCGTACTTGCACTACTCCTGTTCCACTTCTCTCCTGGATGCATCTGGAAATTAGCAGTTCTGCTTAGTATGCCTTCATGGTGAAATGCTTGAATAAATAAAATCAATAACTATACTGAACAGTATATCATAGTAAGCATGAGTAAATACTAATATTCCTTATGCTGTAACAAAGAATCATGACAGTCCACTTTAGGGACTGTAGGTCAGGCAGGTCTACAAAGTTCTGTTGTTAAGTGCACCTATGTTCCTGCTTATGCAGGCTTTCCCTCAGATGCCATTGCAGTGAGAAGAGGAAATATCACAGCAGAGCCAGAAGGGACATCGGGTCAGTTGGGCCTGGTAGATAACCTGCCAAGACAGCCATCCCCAGCAGCCAAAGGAAACTACCCAGCTGGTGCTGAGAGTTGTGGCAGCACCATTGGGTGATAACTGCTTGATTATTTAAAAAAAGTATTTATAGGTCCACAAGGGCAAGGCAGGCCTCACGCTAACACTTAAACTCTATGTTATAAAAAAATAAAATATGTGTGCCCATACACAACTCACCTTGTGTTTCCATCTCAGGGTTGAGATAACAGCTTCACTCTTGAAGTCCAGATGCTGTTTTCTGAACCCCTAGATGGAAACTCAGGCTTATCGTGTATGCTCGCCCATTCATTGTTCCTTATATAGGTGGTGGAACCCTGCTGTGCATGGAATTTCATGCCTGGAATAAACTTGTTGTGCTGACACTGTGACATCACTATGTTGTTGTGTTGCAGTCACCACTGCAGCACAGCTTAGAAGGTTGCTACTCAGCTGCTTTCCTCTATCCAGTTGAGCTGGAAGTTTTTTTTTTTTAACTTGAATTTACAGAAACACCTGCAGCATGTTGAATCAGTAATTTGAGCTCTTCACCAACTGTCAAGTGCCTCATCCCCAACCCCTAGTTTGTGGAAAGGAAGCAGAGTGACTGACATAGGCATGGATGTCCATACACTATAAATGATAATAGATGGGCATACATACATAGGGAAGCCTCTGTCTTCATCTTGAGCTTTCTATGGCAACCAGTGAACATATGAAGCTTCACTCTTGAGGCTCCTGGTTGCTGTAGAAACTTCTGGATGTAGACACAGACTTGTTGTGAATTACTGCCCATACATTGTTCTCCACTGTATATGTTAAGATAGGCTGTTGTTAACTAAGTTGAAACTTTTTCTGAAGCCGATGTGTAAATCGTAGATCCACAGTCCAAGTCCATGAACAAAAACTATTTGCCGGGGGAGGGACCAGAAAAGAGAGAAAATCCAGCTGCAGGCTCCATGATGTCCTCTCCAGCAGACCTGCTTTCGCTGCCTCGGATCACCCATAATTGCTCACTAAATAGGGCTTGGGGGGTACCTGGGGAGTGGTGACCAAGGGGACCAGAAAATGATGGACTACTCGACTGCAGCCCACGGAGGATAAACACAATATGGAAGAAAAGAAAAAAAAAACATACTTCTGACGTGGCACTAATTGTCGCTTTATGCCTGTAAAAAATACCAACAGTAATATTCTCTGTGTGTAAAAACTGTCATTTTTGTCAATTCCATCACAATTTCAAAGCAGTCACACACCACCACCAAGACACCTATTGACACCTTTCCTTTAAAATGTGAGCAAAAATGTTTGCCTTTTCTCTCGGATCTCTCCTAATACCAGTGCTCAACTTGTAAATATCTATTTGCTACGGAGGGACGTTTTTCCTTTTTTTGAAGATTTGTTTTGTTTTTCTATGTGTGAATCTTTAGTGCTTGTGAAAGATGCTGGATTAGCAGTACTGGACCCTGAAGTCCACCATTTATTTACAAGACAGGTTCTCCACAGATGATCGTACTGAAAGCTTCCCTACACTGCCCCAACAATGTGCCTCAACCCTGCAATAGAGAGATCACCACATAGGTGAGAGTAATTCAGACTTCATGCCCTTTCAATCCTCAGTTTCTCATACAGTATAAGACTGCCAACAATTAGGGCCAATTGGGGTGTTTTTCAAACAGGGTGAAATCTCTTTAGTTTGGGCACAGCCAAGTTTATTTCTGCAAATAACAAAAATCATATGAAATCAAATGCCTTCTTAACAAAAATGTATTTTAACATTTTTTTAGAACTTCTGTTGTGTGTGTCCAATATAGATTGTGCTTACCAAAAATCCTTGCATCCTCTACAAGGATGCCAGGCTGAGCACAACCTCCTCTTGAGCCTGCAAGGAAGCGTAACACGGTATGATGTCAGATGGTGTGTGTGCTGAACCATGCTGGGTTGCTAAGCAACCCACTTGCAAATTGAAACAGTTTGCCAACTTTCCTTGCAGGCTCACAATCACTGGGCAGATCTGCCCTTGCTTATAGATTTACTTGCTTAGTGATGTGCATTTTCTGACATAACTATTACCATATTTCCTTATTTAAAGGATACTAGGGGTATGCAAATACCTTATCCTAAATATTCAGGCCAAATATTCCATTCATGTCCTGGGTATTTGGAATTCATATTTGTATTTGGGTATTCATGGGGTGTAATAAAAAAAAAAAAGAAAAACAACAGTCTCTTACCTCTCTCTGCAGCATAAATCATTAAATCCAAGTTCCCCATCCCCCCATCGGTTAATATGTTAGTAACCCAATCCTCTCCTCCTCTCCCCCACTACATACAATTTGACATATAGTTGGAAAAACTCCCACGATGGGTGACCAGCACAACCTGCCCATCTCCATGAACTGCCACCATCTAAGTACTCATTGGTACTTAAAGAAAATGAATTCCCCGCAGCTGGCAGCACCCACCAATCACCCTCCTCCCCCCAGGGTTCTATGATAACGTAACTGCCGAAGCCAGTAGCTGCGTTATCGCTGATGTCAGGCGTCAAAGCATTTTTGCCACCCTGACATCCTTGGTGCATGGAAGAATGGTGCCGGGACTTATTTATTTTGCTTTCTGTGGGGGCTGTGCCCCAGCTTCTGTGGATTCTCAACTCCAGGGGTGCATGTTGGGGAGGCGGAGGCAAAAAGCAAATAAAATGCAAGTTTCTGGCAGGGCACAACAAAATTGCAGAAGCGCCCAGACCCAGACCTGAATCTAATACTTTCCCACAGCGCAACCAGATGCCAACCCCTGACACCACGGTGCAGCTTGGCAGCTGACTGCAAAGCCACCCCTACATCCTCTCCACCCTCCCAGTCCACACGCCACTGTGCTCGCTCCCCCATGCACATGTACATATAGCAACATCCTATCACTGCAGTAGCCCACCTCACCACAACCAGTTGCCCTACCCTCCCCATCGCCATTCGGGCTTTCACCCACAATGCGTCGCCATTTCGGACAGCACCTTAGTTGAGGCGCCAGCATCACAGGCTGCCTCCACAGCACCTCATACACAGTCTTGACATGCATCAAGGTGACTGACTCAAACCCACTTTCCTCCATGGCCAGATGCCTGTGACAGAATAAAACCACTCCCATGCTTGCTCATTTTGTTTAGTTATATGATTAGCTGATTGTTTCACTATAGGCTCAGAGCGAGCAAACACAGGAGCGCGTTCATTCTGCAGGTGGCTGGCCATGGAGTATGGCAGGTTTGTGCTGGTTGTTTTGATGCATGGCAAGAATTGGGTGCTGAGTTCTGGGTGCTGGGTGGAGGAAGATGATTGGTGGGTACTGCCAGTCACTGGGGTGGGGATTCATTTTCTTTAGGTGCAAATGAGTGCTTAGATTGTGGCCAGCCATGCAGGTGGTTGGCTTATGTTGGTCACCCATCATGAAAGTTTTCTAACTAAAATATCAAATATGTGGGTGATGTGGGGAGGGGGAATTGGATTACGAACAGAAGGTGGGGGGCGGGGACTTGGATTTAATGATTTGGGCTGGGGAGAAGGGTGAGGGACTGTTTCTTTTTCTTTTCTTTTTTTAATAGTATTCTCAAATAGGCAGTGGATGAATAGTGCCACTGTTCTTTATTTGGATCTGAATAACAAATAGTGCATTATCTGTGGTATTTGGAAAATACTATTCATCACTCACACACACTTAAAGGACAAATCTGATCTTATTCACCATTTATAAATTGGTTAGTTTTTAGTGATATGTTAGGGCTACTTTTTAGCTTACTTAGACTATGTAAAGGTGCATAACTCTGAATCCCCTGATATTCACATATTGTAAAAGGGGACTTAAGCAAATGGAGGACTGTTATTAATGTGAATGTTGTCTGAATACAATTTTCTTTACATCTGCATTATTGTAGAAATTATTAATTCTTGCTGGTACAAACTATTCAAGAATGGGTTTCAGAGCTCTTCTCATTTGTACTTTTCTTCTGCTCGAGATATGTTCCTACAATGTCTGGTGTGTACCACATTTTTTATGCTTATTTATAAGGGTCCGTATTTCTTCCAGACATATTGGATTATTATTATTATAATGGATTATTAAAAAAAACCCACTACATTACATCACATATATAGTGTAAACAATCAGCCTTGTGTCAATCTTTGCATCCGTATATTTGTATCTGTATCCTGCCACTTTAAAGGGACACTGTCAACCCCCTTAGGCCTCAGTGTCCCTAGTTTAAAAAACACATTATATTATTGTTCACATTCCGTAGAGATTGCTGATGTAGCTGGTTGTTTCATTCAGATTATTTTTTTCTTTTAAAAAGTGAAAAACAGGCTGTCCACCATACTGGTGTTACCACACAAAAATATGTTTGTTTACATTCCTTAATCAACTCCTCCCACTGCATCTTTTCTAGATGTAGGAGCACCCCATCAGAGCCCCACAACTCATAATGCAGTGGAAGTAGAGGATACTATTGTATCAGGACTGGATGCACTGTTTGGGGGGTGTTTATAACGTTCAGGAAGTATGTAGTTAGAGTAGTTCAAGAATTTGAAACAAAACAAGGTTGGGTATAACTATATATTAGAATGTATTTCAGTTCGGCTACTCAAGGAGGCAGATAAAACAACCAGCAACATCAATGAATTTTAGAGAAGGTAAGCAATCATAAAATATGGGTTTTTAACTAGAAATAATATGATGCTAAAAAGGTTGACGGTGTCCCTTTAAAGATCAATGGCAACCACTTTACACATTAACATAGAAACATAGATTTTGACGGCAGATAAGGACCGCTTGGCCCACCCAGTCTGCCCATTTCCCTACCTATTGGATAAGCTGCAGATCCTAGTTAACCAGCAGCCTACTTCTTCCTACCCCCACCCCCTAGAATTGCCTTATGACTGTCCCATGCATGCTTGAATTCCACCACTGTTTTTGACTCCACAACCTCCTCTGGAAGGCCATTCCATGCATCTACAACCCTCTCTGTGAAAAAATACTTCCTTAAATTACCTCTGAGCCGCCTCCTTCTATCTTCAAATTGTGCCCCCTTGTTCTTGCACACCTCTTTTTTTGAAAGATGCTACCCTCTTGGACTTTGTTGATTCCCTTGAGATACTTGAAAGTTTCTATCATGTCCCCCCTCTCTCTCCTTTCCTCGAGGCTATACATATTCATCTCCTTAAGTCTCTCTTCATATGTCTTCCAGTGCAGGCCCTGCACCATTTTAGTTGCCCTCCTCTGGACAGCCTCCATCCTGTCTATATCCTTGCGGAGACTGGGTCTCCAGAACTGCACGCAGTACTCCAGATGGGGTCTCACCAACTGTCTGTACAGAGGGATAATAACTTCCTGTTTGCTGGTGATGCCTCTCCTATGCATCCCAGTATCCCCCAGCCCTCCTTGCTGCCCTCTCACATTGTTTACCCACCTTTAGGTCATCTGATATGACTACCCCAGGTCCCTTTCCATTTTTGTTGTTGTTAGTATCTCACCCCCCATTGTGTACTCTTCCCCTGGGTTTTTGTTTCCCAGGTGCATTACCTTGCACTTCTTAGCATTGAATCTAAGCTGCCATACATTTGACCATTCCTCTAACCTTGCCAAGTCCCTTCTCATCCTTTCCACCCCACCTTGTGCATCAACTCTGTTGCAGATCTTTGTGTCATCTGCAAAGAGACATATTTTTCCTTCCAGTCCCTCTGCACACGCTTATAAAGACATTGAAGAGGACTGGTCCAATACTGAACCCTGTGGTACCCCACCAGTAACCCCCTTCTTCAGAGAGTGGACTCCATTTACTATTACTCTCTGTGTCCCATTCTCCAGCCAATTCTTTACCCAGGCTGTCATCTTGGGACCCACTCCAGAGCTGGCTAACTTGTATATTAATCTTTTGTGTGGGACTGTGTCAAATGCCTTGCTAAAGTCTAGGTAGGCCATGTCCACAGCCCCTCCCTGATCTACTACTTTGGTCACCCAGTCAAAGAAATCTATCAGATTTGTCTGGCATGACCTTCCCGCTGTGAATCCATGCTGCCTTAGGTCCTGAGCCCCTCTGGCCTCTAGATACTCAACAATTCTTTCCTTCAGAAGTGATTCCATCATTTTCCCTACCACTGAGGTTAAACTAACAGGTCTGTAGTTTTCTGCTTCTGCCTTGCTCCCAGTTTTGTGAAGGGAATCACATCTGCCCTCTCCAGTCCTCGGGTACCACCCCATCCTCCCATGATTTGTTAAAGAGCTAGTCAGGGGTGTCACTAATTCTACCGTAGTTCTTTTAGAATTCTGGGATGAATCCCATCAGGCCCCATTGCTTTGTCCACCTTCAGTTTTAAGAGTTCTTTCAGAACCCTTTCTTCTGTAAATAGGCTGGTATCAACTTCTGTATCCAGAGTGTTTCTACTGTTTGTTTTAGGTACCTCCCCACTTTCTTTGTAAATACTGAGCAAAAATATTTGTTTAGTATCTCAGCCTTTTCACAGTCACCTCTGCCCACCCTCCTCCTCTTTATTAAGCCTCACTAGCCTCCCTTGTCTTCCTTCACTCGGATGTACCTATAAAAGATTTTATCCCTTCTTAACAGAGTTGGCTATCTTTTCCTCGGTTTGGGCCTTTGCTGTTCTGACTGCCTTCCCAGCTTCCTTTGCTTTAACTGATACAGTTCTCTGTCCTGCTCCTTCTGTAGATTCCTTGTACTTCCTGAATGCTTTCTTTTCTCTTGAACCTTCACTGCCACTTCCTTTGAGAACCATAGTGGTTTCTTACATCGTTTTGTTGTTAATTTGCTTCACACAAAGGCTTGTTACCTCTGTGATGGCAGTTTTATTATTCCCATTGTTCTTCCACCCTCCTTCCTGCCCATTTGCTAGTGCATTCTTAGGCACTCACCTATTTTTGGCAAAGTCAGCCCTCCTAAAGTCCAGTACTTTTGCCTTTGTATGGCTTGACTCTATTGCTGTGTTTATTGTGAACCATACTGTTCGATGGTCGATAGTTCCCAGATGGCTACTCACTTCTACATCTGTGATCCTCTCTTCATCTCCATTTGAGAGAACCAGGTCTAAGATTGCTTCCTCTAGAGTGGGCTCCAATACTAGTTGTCTAAGGCATGCCCCTTGTAGGGCATCTAGAATAAGCCCACTCACTGAAGTGGCTGCTGCAACTGCATTCCAGTTAACATCTGGCATATTCAGATCACCCATCAGCAATATCACCCCTTTTTCTGCCATTCTAAGTATTCTTTCAATCATTTCCTTGTCCATTTCCTCCCCCTGAGAAGGGGGTCTGTATACAACCCCTATGCGGATTGTGGTGCCATTGCCGGTCTCCAAATTTACCCACAGTACTTCTTCTCCTCCCTGTTTTCCCTTTTGTTCTGTTGCCTTGATTCCTTCCCTTATGTAAAGAGCTACTCCTCCTCCTCCTCTTTTACCCTCCCTGTCCCTCCTGTAGATAGTGTATCCTGGTATGTTTATGTCCCAGTCATGGTTTTGTGTGTACCATGTTTCTGTGACTGCCACGATATCCAGATGTTCCTCCTCCATCAAGGCCACTAATTCAGGAAGCTTGTTACTCAGACTACGGGCATTGGTACTCATTGCTCTCCATTTTTTGATGGCTTTACCTTCTTTTGCAGCATCCCCCACAGACCTGTCTACCTTGGTCTTTTTCTCATTTAGTACCCTGTTTTGTAGGGAGAGGCTGGGATTTTCCTGCTGTTTATCAGTGCCTCCCCCCTTGACTAGTTTAAAAGCTTGCCAATGAAGCATTTAAACCGATTGCTCAAAAGACTTGTTCCTTCCTGGACAGATGAGACCATCCTGCCAGTATAGGCTGGTGTCCCTCCAGGTGGAACCCAGTCCCCAATGAAGCCAAACCCTGTGCCCCACACCATTTTTCAACCATTCATTAAACTGCATGGTGCAAAGTACCCTCGCCTCACTCATGCCATTGACAGGCAGCACCTCAAAGAAGGAGATTGTGTGTGCTATTTGTCTTAGGCCCCTCCCCAATTCTACAAAGTCCTTCTGCACTGCTCTAATCTCATGATTAGCCAAGTCATTTGTCCCTAGGTGGACAATGACGTCCAGCTCAGATTCCCGTGCAGCTGTTCTCGTGATCCTGAGGATGCGCTTCCTGTCTCTCCAAGCCATGGCACCAGGCAGGCACCTTACTTCAGTTTTCCCTGCTCCCCCCAGTTCGATCCCCCTAATAATTGAGTCCCCCACCACGAGCTGCTTCCTTTCCTTGTGGTGTCCTCTGCCTCCTTCCTGTGGGCCTCCCTTGTGACAGTTGTCCTCAGCCTCCTTAATCTCCTCTGCAGGTGCATCCATAGGGGAGCTATGCTCCCCCAGAATGGTGTATGGATTGTGGTGTGGAACAACTGACTGGGTGTGCCTCTGTTCCACCATCCTCACCCTCCCTGAGCCCACTGTGGTCCAACTGCTGTGCTTTCTTCGCAACCTCTGGGTAGTGGTGGTGGCTCTGGTGCTCCTGGATGGGGGAGGTTCCTTCCTACCGTCCAGTGTGGCCTGGGGGAAGGTCCCCTTACTACTGTCCAGTGTGGCCTGAAGACGGGCAACTTCCTCCCTCAGGGCAGAGAGTTGTCTGCAAATAGGGCAGCATCTCAGCCTCCAGAAAGGCTCCCGGAAGACTGCTGCCCCACAGCCATTACATTGCACTACTCCCCACATTTTTTTTTGTGTGTGTGTGTGTGTGTGTGTGTGTGTGTGTGTGTGTGTGTTTAGAAAAGCCTAAAAACATCTGAATTCAAGTCTCTGTGTTATTAGTAGTGTTTCCTGCAAATTTCATGCTAGTTGGTTTTGTGGTTTGCTTTAAAACAGCATTTAATAACCTGTTCTGCACTAACTGAAAACAGTCAGGCTGTTTCTGTCCCTCTGACTGAGCCTAGGAGAGTGAGGACATCATATTGGACTAGGCTACAGCTTCAGCAGTGTAAGTACCTGTTTCACTTGGGTTCACCTTTGGAATCATCCTGTAAACCGATCTAATAAATAAATAAAATCATACTTGCTAACCATGCCATTGTAGCCTTCATAAACAAATGACAATCATCCTCCCATCACAATTATGACATTTCCGGGGGACGGAGCTTACCAGCAAAGATGGAAGCTGTGTAACTAAGCTGCTGCAGTTCCACTGTTATCCATCCTTTTACATCTGAATTCTCAACACCCATATCTCCAGAATATTTCTCCGGATTTGCATTCTATACATCGAGCTGAAGCTAAATCTATCTAAAGTGAGTAAATCGGACAAGGGATTGCTATTTTATTGTCTGTTGAAGATTTTTCTCATTGCTACCTCAGGCCTGTAAGACATTTGCAAACCACCAGGCTCCAGCAGAGGAGCAGTCCCAAGAGAGGAGATGGCCCACTCTAATGATCCTCAAAGCCCCCTTACTCAGACAGTGGACCAACAACTTGGTAATTTTACCTCTATACTAAACAAAGTATTATTGGATAAAGCAGCACTTATTTCCACCACCTCTAACACTAAAAAGGACATTGAGAAGTTAACCTCCAGCGTGGTGGATACTGAATTTCAAATTAAACAGCAAGACCAAATCCTACATGACCAATTTCTCCAAACTAGGGACCAGCATGACCAGATACAGTATCTACTGGCCAAGGTTGATGACCTTGAAAATCGAGGGAGAAGAAAAAACCTTCAGATTGTGGGGCTCTGGAAGGGACTGAGGGCCCAGATATGATCTCCTTTTTGCAAACTTCTCTTCCAATAATGCTTAAACTGAACAACCCCCCTCCCTCGGAACTAGAGAAGGCCCACAGGTCACTAGCCCCAATGCCTCAGCCTGGGGACCATCCTCGCCCAATACTGTGTAAATTTGCTAGATACCCAGTTAAAGAACTATGTCTAAAAGCTGCTAGAGACCTCAGAATGGTGCATTGGGATGGAGCTCCCATTCAGATATTCCAGGACTATTCATATGACTTATGCCTGAGATGTAGAGCCTATGGTCCGGTAAAGCAGGCCCTTTAGAAGTTAAACCTTCCAACCTCTCTAAAATACCCTTCGCAACTATGTGTACTGTATATGGGTGAGCAGCTTACCTTTAACTCCCCAGCTGAGGTGGAACACTTCTTGGAGGACATTGGTGGTGAAGCTGGGCTGCAACGGAAGTCCACCCCTCCGCCTCATGGTGATGCCATGTCATTCATAGATACCTCTGCTCCTCCTGAAGGCTCTCAGGGCCAAAACTCTATGCCCCTCCCAGCGCCAGCTGGAAGACCTGAGTGGCAGAAGCAGCATGGGGTAGACAATGAAAGAAAGCACCTGGCAAGTTGGGGAAGCCCTCTCTGCCTTCTACTGAGAAACCACGAAGGAATCGCTCGAGGAGCCAGCAGCGGGTCCCACCAGCTTCAGGGAGCAATGACTTCTCCACCTACTCCATGCCTGTGAAGTTGTCCAACAGATACAAGCCGCTCAGAGATTTGTTGCCAGCAGCCCTGGTTATGCCTGACAGAAGCACCAGCCATGAAGATGTACTCTGCCTGGACAATGCCAAGGGGCTGGCTGAAAGGGCTCCCTTTGAGACAGACTGGGCAGATGAAGCTCAGAGTCCACAGGAGGACAGGAGCTCCACATCTTTTTTGGTGAAGCCTCAAGATGGGTAAAGGTCCCAGGGTTATGTAATTTTGTCAAATGTTTTGCTGTGGTATACGGGGCAGCTGGAAATCCAGGGCTTCCCTAGCTTGTCCTCGGTGTAATGCCTCCTTTCTTAGGGCCAGACCATAATGTCCACCTTGTGCGATGTACACTGAGTCCCCATTACTATGAGCCCCAGCCCCTTTTCTCCATTTCTTCTCCAGTCGCACCGCTCGCTCTCCGCAACTCGCAAATGACATTCAGGTCCTGGATTAAATATGCTGTGTACAGTCCGGCCAGGTCTATGATTAAAATGTAAGTAGTTGGGCTAGTTTTATGTTAATATCCTCCGTTGAGAAGTTATTGCTGTTACACGCTTTACAGGGTAGCCCTGCTACTACACTATGTAGCATCAGTGGCTGTCACCCCTTTGTTCTGTTTAATTTTTAATTGCCAGAAAGTTCCTGCATGATTTCAAGTGAGGGGTATTGATTTAGCTCCATATTACAAGCCCCTGATATGTTACCCTGTAACTTTTCTGGGATTTTAATCCCCGAGGCTTCTCCCGCAGATTGGGCCTGCTGCCTTGTACACATAAGGTGCTCTGGCACTCAGGGGATAGCTCTCATGAGGAGTAGAGTAAGAATCTATACAATGTGGGCTGTTTGTAGAATGTTGCCCTATGGAATATGTTTAAAGCCTGAGACTTACTGGGAGCTAATATGGCTTCAGAAGGTTTACTATGAAGTTATTTCCAGGCACAAGCCCACTGGTGTTAGTGGCCGTTATATTTCAAGGGTGTCTAGATTATGAATGTCCCTCTCATTCTTACACCCTAGGGGCCCTGATATTGCAATGATATCACCATGGTGACAGTATTTGTAACAGTGCAATGCATAGTTAATTGCACCTACCATTCCGGTAGAGGTATTTATTTTCTTTTCTTTACTAAGCTGAAAGAATCTTAATGTCATTATAATTCTCAATACATTCTGGCTCTCCCTGCTCTTTCTACCCATTGGTGAAAGCTAGTTTAGGGTTGGTGTGGGTGTATTTGTTCCAGGATATGGAGAACTGGCACCCTCTTTACAATGTTGTTGATGGCTAGAGATGCACGTACGGTGCTGGCCTCCTTGTGCGACCCTAATCCCACAGGTTATTCACACTCACCCCCACCCGGGGGATAGTCTTGGGCCATTGGGAGTCGATCATGCATTTGCCTCCTTTCTGGTCGAAAACAGACTACACCCCCCACTCTGTCCTTTGTGAGGCACCTCAGTGTCTATTTAGCATGCTGACCTACCTTTCAGCCAAGCAACTGCTCTTTAACTTATCTAACCTAACCCCCTGGATAGCGTTGGTACTCCGGAAACATTCAGGACACTCCAGGATGGTATATAGGTTTCCTTTTCTCTTCATTGTCCTATCAGATTTACCGCTAGTTATAAAAGTGATTTCAGTGTTTATTAGGACCTGCAGAGAACATGTTATGGCCCTGTTTAGGCCTGTTGGGCTGCTTAAGTTAGGGCGGTGACCCTTATTTAGTTATTGGAATATTCATATTAGCTTTCAGCTAACACTCTACTTAGCATCAGTGTTTCTTTATAGTTGTTGGCACACAAAATGGAAACATCCTGATAAATGGCTAAGTTGTCAGATATCACAAATACTACTTGGAATGTCAGGGGTTTGAATTCTCCCATAAAGAGAAAAGCGGTACAGTTCCGGCTAAAAAAATTGGGCACCCAAGTTGCTTTTTTATAAGAGACTAAATTAAGTTCCAAAGAAGCTGTGAAGTTGTTGAGGGATTGAGTAGGTGCAGAAGCTCATTGCATGGCAAAATCAGCCAAACGAGGTATATCCATTTTGTTACATAACTTACTGCAATGGCAGGCTAAAGAGGTTTACAGAGGGGGAGATGGTAGGTGGATGATTCTTAAGGTCTCTACACCCTCTGGCCCCCTGATCCTTACACATATATATGGTCCCAACGTGGATTCTCCTGAATCTTTTTACTCTATTTTACAAAAACTTATGGATATATCATAGTTGCTCATGGGAGGTGACTTTAATCTGGTAATGGACAGCCTTCTGGATAGATCCAATGCCAGACCAGAGCCCCACTGCAAAGCGCAGCAAGCACTGCAAGATCTTATTTCTTTTCATCAGCTGTCTGATGTGTGGATGGTATTGAATCCTTCAGTAAAAGATTTCTCCTTTTTCTCTGCACCCCACCAAATGGCTAGTAGATTGGATTATTAGCTCACTTCTCCTAACATCTCTAAGGCCGCCTGTGGGGTTGTTATTTACCAAATATATATCGCCGATCATGCCCCTGTCTCCCTTACCTTCGTACCCACTCTAAACATCTCCAAATCACTACTGTGGAGGTTGGATCCCCTCCTACTGTATAATGAGGATTTCACCCAGTGGCTTCAGGTGGCTACAGAAGAATTTTTCCTTCACAATCCCCCTTCTTCTGCCTTAGCTGCAAGCACTTGGGAGGTCTACAAGGCCACTATTAGGGGAGGTATCATTAGCTTCACCTCATATAAGCGGAAGATGAGGGACCAAGAACTTCTTCTGCTAGAGAACACTTTAAAAGATATGGAGGCTAAGTATAAAGCGAAGCCCTCAGTGCTTCAGACACTGACAGTTTTAACCGCTCTGGCTGCCACCCATTTAAAAACCAATATGCTGGTCAGCAGGAAGGCCAAGCTCTATATTCACAGAACCCAGCACCGTTACCAAGCTGAGGGTGAAAAGGCTAGCAAGTTGCTGGCCTACAAGCTAAAACAAAGACAAGCTGAAAGAGTTATCACCAGTCTAAGGGACGGGTCGGGAAGCTCTCCATGAACCCCACCTCTATTAATAACACTATGACCGAATTCTATAAAATTCTTTACTCTTCCCATGGTTGTTGGGACAGTGAGTCTTACGCTCAATTTATTGAGCCCTTTCCTCTTGCTTAGCTTTCTGACTCACAGAAAGCCACACTAGATCTAGCCATAACAGAGGCAGAAATTGGCAGAGCCATTACTGTGATGGCTCCTCATAAAGCACCTGAGGGGATGGTTTTTCAGTGGATTTTTACACACTAGTTCAGCCTTTGATTACAGCCCCCCTGGAAAACATGTTGAATGAGGCGCACTCATGTTGACAGCTCTCTCATACCCTATCTGAGGCCATAATTACCATACTACCAAAAGAGAGTAAAGATCACTCCCTCTCCTCCAGTTACAGGCCTATTTCTTTAATCAATACTGATGCCTAGATTCTGGCCAAGGTTTTGGCCACCAGACTGGAGGAATTCCTTGCAGAGATTATTCATCCTTCGCAGGTGGGGTTTGTTAAGGGTTGAATCAGGTCAGATCATATCCCGGCCCTAGTACCCTTAATACAGATAGCGGCCTCCCTCCCCACCCCAGCGGCAGCGGTTACAATTGACTTTGAGTAGGCCTTTGACATGGTAGGCTGGGAATATTTATTCACAGTCATAAACACTTTTAACTTTGGCCCGTACTTTACCACTTGGATAGAGACTCTTTATGCCTGCCCTACTGCCAGTGTCCTTACCAATTATGTCTTCTCTGAACCATTTTGTCTACAGAGAGGGACCAGACAAGGATGCCCATTATCCACCCTATTTTTTGTTTTAGCTATTGAACCCCTCATGGCAGCCCTCATAAATCACCCTCATATACATGGACTTCAGGTTAAGGACAAAAGTTATATCACTAAGTTGTATGCCAATGACTGCCTGATCCTGACCCGTGACCTACCACATAGCCTACCACACATCCTTTCTCATTATAAACATTCAGTAAAATCTCAGGCTTGAATATCAATCTAGCAAAGTCTGAAATCCTTCCTCTTAATGCTACTACTACATTGGCCATTGTGGATTCCCAAGGTCTGGTCTGTGCAAGATCCAAAATAACATACCTGGGCATTCGGCTTACCTCCAAATTCTAGTCCTTAATGGACATAAACTTTAAACCCCTACAAACCAAACTACAATTTGTCACAAAAGGATGGGCTCATTTGCACCTCTCCCTGGCAGGCAAGATTGCCACAATCAAAATGCTGCTTGCCCCTAGAGTATACCACCTACTATCCCATATTCCCTTTCTTCTTTCCGATGCATGGAATCAAAAGCTGAACACTCTGATCAGCTCCTTTTTATGGGATTCACACAGACCTAGATTTAGTAGAGCTAAATTGAGGGCGCAAAACCTGAGGGGAGGCTGGAACTTACCTGATTTCTCTCAGTACTCCATAGCATTTATAGTAGCAAAGACCTAAAGGAGGAGGGTCCCTGTCACTCCCTTCACTCTCTGGCATGGCCCAAAATTGAAAAAGATCTCTTGCAGGGCCCTTCAGTTTCCATGCTGGTACCTCATCCCCTTCCAAAGTCGCACAAGGGCTGGATCTCTATTCATCATGCACATCAAGCCTGGCAAAAATTGGGGCTCAAAACCTCTCGATGCCTTGGCTTGGAAAATCATACCCCTCTCTGGAATAACCCCAGCCTCTGTATTAATAAATCTCCCTTGAACAGGGTGGACTGGGCCTCTAAAGGAATACTTTACATTGGGGACTTGAGATCCCCAGAACACTCAGACATGGACTCGTTCCAGGGTTTGCAAAACAGGTATGGCCTCCCCCACAGTGATTTTTGGAGATGCCTTCAGATGAGAAGCCTATACCAGTCTTGGGTTAAGAAAAGATGCACCTGTGTCACTTGTATAAAATGTAAAGTTGTTAAACCCTCTTTTCCTATAGATGACTGGATTATGCATTCCAAAGGTAGGGGCTGGTCTTATACAGAGATGTCAAAGAGATAATGCTCCCAACCCCTCTCTGCTGGCCAAAACCAAGTGGGCCACCACATTACACATCACCATTACTGATCTACAATGGCGACAGTGCTGGTTGAGAACTCGCCAGGCCTGCTGTATTCCCCAGAGTCTTCTTTTACAGAATAAAATACTGCACCTCTGATACTATACCCCATCCCAACTAAACAAGATGGGTCTTCTCTCCTCCGACTGCTGTTGGAGATGTGAGGCCCCAGACGTGGATCTGCTTCACTTCCTGTGGTCATGTACTCCTTTGAAGTCCTTTTGGGAGGCAGTAATCCTACATTGTTCCCTTATCTTAAAGAAATCCCTTCCAGCAGATCCTGGTCTTTGGCTACTAGGCCTTATTCCCGGGGTTCTCACTCTCCCCAAAGCCTCTACACTGTGGCTCATACAGGCCTCAGTAGAATATAAGCGTCTTATCATACGTCGCTGGAGATCCCGAGAGGTTTCATCCCTGGTAGAGTGGCTCAGTGCCACAGAAAGGTTGGCCACCCTGACCAGGATAACTTGTGTTAAAAACCAGTGTTATAACATGTTTGAAGCACTTTGGGCCCCTTATTTAACTTATGTTGACCACAGTAACTATGCCTTGCCCTCCAGATATTCAAAGGACAAACTGAAACTCCATGACCACCCTAGTGGTAATGGTTGATTAATTGTTAAAAGACTACAATGGCTTTTCTTTATAGCTATCTTGAGTGTCCCACCTCCAGATGGTCATACAGGTCCCCCCAAAAGCAAGTTTCTACACCTTATGTGAAGATGCTCTGTCGTTCTGGAGCCCCCCCATTTTAAAGTGAGTAAATACCTTTCTCTGGATTTTCTTAGTATACCCATGGTAGGATTTTCCAGGTTTAATGATGCTTCACAGTTAATACATTGTTAAGCCAGTTGTAATACATGTACACCAGCATGATATGTCTGTTTGTATGGTGCCTTGGCTGTTTAACAATGATATGGTTGTTTGTATGGTGCCTCGGCTGTTTGTATTAAGTGGCATGTTTGCAACCACTTCGTCAGTCATTTGAGCTAATAGTTCTACATATGTAATAATCTGAAATCTCCTAATAAAAATTATGACATTTCTGGGAAGAATAACATGGGATTCTTTATCTGCCTATAGCAGAATCAATTGCGTGTACATATCTGGCCCTGCTAATTTTTCACTGACTATTTCTCCTGGTTTCAGTTCTGAAAGTTCACAGCTACCCATCGTCAAGCCAACAAAGTTTTGACTCTTGCTCCATCATTCCATGAGCAGCAAATGGCTTGACTTTCTACCACAGCAATGCCAATTCAGTGATTTAGAACTGGCTCATGGATTCTGCAAAGCTGCTTATAGAACAGCATGGAAGGAATTAGAACTGTGTGGAATGAGAAAATTTTGAATTTGTGGAATTTCAATGTCGTTTTGTGAAATTCTGTGAAATTTTGTGGAATTTCATTGGAATTGTGTGTACTTTTTAAAAACTACTAATTTGGTCATAACTTGGCCGTCTATTGAGCTAAAAATCTAAAATATGGCATGCATGCCTACTAGGGGGAGTTCTGGTGACCTGCAGAATATCATGAGATTAGGATGGATCATTTATTTATTTATTTAGTTATTTAATATTCTTTAGGATTTACAACCTTTGAGTCAGAGACTCATTTACAAAGACTTTGCGTCAAAAGACAATACAGACATACAATATACAGTCACAGCAAATAAAGGGTTACAGGCAGCAATGGCTCACAGTATTACAGGTTATTTACAATATTAATGCTAGGTTGTATTATACAATCAGCAGATAATCAACAGTTTACAGTGGAACACCAGTGCATAGATTCACTAAAGGATGTAACAACTCAGAGTATACTAAGGAGTGGAGAAACTAGCACAGTAAACAAGCATGTGCTGCAAACAGACACATTGTCAACAGGTTAACTTTAGTATCCAGGGATACTGGCCCTGCAGAGTAGGTAATTAACTGCGGCAGAAAGCATCATGATGGGGCCAAGAGTGGCATAGTACAATGCAGAGGATATAATATGGCCCGATAGCAACCGGCAATGTCGTTAACATGGTGAAAAACTACTACAGTTGCTGGAGCAGTGCCACCTGATGGGTGCTCAGAGTTGGGGTGAAAATGGTAGATTCTTAAACTAGGTGGTGAATTGACAGCACTATGAGGCAAGTATATGTTCTTTGAGAGCTATCTTAAAGGGACCTAAATTGTAGATGGAGGAGACGTCAGAGGGGAGTTCATTGTACCAGACTGGAGCTCTATAAAGGAAAGACCTTCGGGCTAATGAGGTTTTGACCCTCGGCATATTCCACACCTGTTTGTTGGTCGCGCTGGTGTTCACTGAGGTGTGGGGGGATTGGAGAGAGGCAGAAACCCCCAGGGAGGTTAGCCCCAGGTGAATCCTTTTAGCGAGGAGACATGTTTGATAACGTAGTCTTTCATCCAGTGTGGGGAGGTTTGTCAGGGTACACAGAGTACACGTATGGGTATGCTTATCCATCCCCAAGAGAAGTCTACACACTTTGTTGATGGCCAGATGGATTTTGTTCAGAGCCATGGGATCAGTGGCCGAGTAGACTGTGAGCCCATAATCAACTAGGGAGAGCACAGAGGAGGTGATGGCCAGGTTGAGAGCTTTCGGTGTTAGGCAGTTTTTGTCCCTATACAGTAATCCTATATGGGCGTTTATGGCTGTGGATAGATTGTTAATGTGTGAGTGGTATGCGAGGAAGGAGTCAAAGATTAGGCCCAGGTATTTATAAGTAGTGACCTGCTCTAGTGGAAGGAGAGAGTGGGAGAGGATTGTTGGTTGTGCATCCTTGGATATGTTCTGACGATGGGCAAAGAGCATGGTCTTTGTCTTTTTTATATTGACCACGAGTCTATGGTCTATGAACCAGTTCTCAGTCTGGTTAAATATGTGTTGGAGGGAGGACTGCAGAACACTAGGATCCAGGTGTGAGGCAAAGAGAACCGTGTCATCTGAATACAAGAGTAGTTTGCCAGAGCAGAACTTGGGCAGGGTGTTCAGGTAGATGCTGAATAACAGAGGGCCAAGAATGGAGCCCTGAGGGACCCCAGAGCAGACTGGTAGAGTGGTTGTTTATTCTGACACATTGTGGTCTATCTGTAAGGTAGCTGGTAAACCAAGCTATGGGTCCTTTCAACAGACCTATGTGGTGGAGTGTGCTTAGGAGTAGAGTGTGGGAGACAGTGTCAAAAGCCTTTGACAGGTCTATGTATACAGCTCCAGCAATGTGTTTTTTGTCCAGGGCAGAGTGAAGGAAGTTAGAGAACTCAGTGAGGGCCATGGTTGTACTGTGTCCAGATCTGAAACCATGTTGCTCTTTGCACAGTAGGTTGTTAGTATGCAGGTATCCGGTAACCTGTGTGGCTATAATCTTTTCTAGGGCTTTTGGGGGGTGGACGATGAAGATGGGCCGGTAATTTTTGGGGGACATGCTATCATCACATTTCAGTATGGGGGGATAGTGGCAGTCTTCCAGCCTGTTGGGAACTGTCCCAGGCATAGTGAGTGGTTAATGAGGTCAGTCAACGGGGAGCATACTGAGTCTAGCACTAGATGAAGGATCCTCATATCAAAAGAATCCTTGCAGTAGCAAAAGCCACTGAGGGCGTTAGCGAGTAAAGGTCTAGCCTCATTCATAATGATTACCCTGAAGTGGAAGGAGAGTTACTGAAGGTTGGGGGGCAGGGTTTCCAGAATGGGGTCGAAGAAGTTATTCAGGAGTACTGCACTGAGGTCAGAGAAGGATGGGTTAAGGCAGTCGGCGATGGCCAGTGGGTCGGTGGTGGGGAAATTGTTTATGATAAGTAGGGAGGATGGGGAAAGCCAAGATTTGCTGTTGAGTTCCTTGATATTGTCCCAAAACAACCAAGCATTCCCCCAGGAGGAGGCAAGGGTATTTTTGTAGTAGTCAGATTTGGTCTGCGTTACTGCCCAAGTGCATTTGTTACAAGCCACTTTATTGGCCTGCCGGTCAGCCTGCGAGCCAGAGACGACTGCTTTATGCCAGAGTTTGTCTCTGTGCTTCAGTTGATGGAGCAATTCAGGTATGATCCAGGTGGCATGATGCTTTCTGGTCTGCACTTTTGAGAGAGGAACATAGATCTCGCATACCTTATTAAAGGAGCAGGTAAAGTAATCAAGGGCTTCATCTATGGAGGCAGCCTGAGAGGTAGGGGACCAGTCCCAGAGGGTTAGGTATTTCCTAAGTTTAGTGAGGCCTCAAGGCCAGAGACTGCACCGAGCTGACTTGTGTGGTTCAGGTTTCCATTGTAAATAAGACCAGGAAAATAATATGGGAGAGTGATTACTTAGGGAGTTCAGAAGGACCACCAGGTTAGAGATTCTGTGGAGACGGTTTGTAAGGAGAAGGTCAGTCAAGATGCTGGAGCCCTTAGTTGAGTTTGCCTTGGTTGATTGTTTGACGAGCTGGGTCAGGTCCAAAGCAGCAAAGTATCCTTGATCTGGGATGCCGAACTGGCTATGATGTGTTCCATTTTTGAAGGGAAGCTGGAGATGTAGTATTTGGCGAGGGATTATATAGCAGGAGCTTGGTTTCTCGGGGGTACATAAGCTACCGTAATAGTTAGAGGGGCTCTGGATGGCTCTGGGGTGAGTTTCTTGGATAAGGCTTGGGCACCATGGTCTAGAGTTGGGGTTGGAAGTGCATGACAAACCCAGGAGTCTCGGACATACACAGCACACCCCCCAACATGTTTGCTCACTGTGTCTTTCCTGTGTAGGGTAAGGCCTAGGAAGGTGACCATTGAGTCCGGTGTCCTTTTGGAGACCCAGGTTTCAGAGAGGGCTAGAACATCAGACTGATACTGCAGCATCCAGCATTGAAGACCTGCAGTCTTATTAGGTAAGCTGTAGATATTCATTGCAGCTGTCCCGAGACCATGGTGAATCTCAAAGTAGATGTGCTAAAAGTGTGTCATTTTATTTTTGTGGGAAATTTCATGAACATTTTTATCTGCATATACTGTAGGGGTCTATTGGGCCAGAGATCTGAAATTTGGCATGATTACTTGATGATAAGATTTATATCAATCTGCCAAATGCCATGACATTAGGATGGACTGTCCCAAAATACGTGCTCAACATCTGTCATTTTATTTTTGTCCACCCTAAGCTTAGCGAGCTCTTGTATAACCCTTTCTTTTGTGAAGGGACTTTTACACACCTCCCTCCCCCTTGTGTCCATGGTGCTGAGCTGTGAGCCATGTCCTACCTTTTGCTCAGTAAATACTGAGCAGAAGTATCTATTTAGGACAGATGCTTTTCCTTGGTCCTCCTCCACATAATCCCTCCTTATCTCCTTTGACCATAGCAAAACCCCCTCTGGACTTTCTCCTTTCACTAATGTATCTATAGAAAGTCTTGTCCCCTACTTTTACTGTTTGTGCTAGTGTGTCCTCAGTTTGGGCCTTTGCCTGCCTTACTACCTTCCCTGCTTACCTTAGGGAAGTTTGGTATGCCTCCCTGTCTTCATCCTGCTGCATTCTCTTATATTTCCTGAAGGCCAACTTTTACTGCCATGACTGTGACCTGATTCATCTGTCATTTCAAACTCTTGCTATTATTTTGGACCTTGGTTCATCCCAGTCTCTGTCCACTCTTTCAAGTCTGGAGCAGCCACACCAGCATTCAGGAAGAACATTCTGGCTCACATCATCAAATTCATTAATTGATGGACTTCATTATGTTCAAAACTTACATAGAGATCCAAATTCTGAGATTTATCAAGCTTATCTGGTGCTAGCCTCATAAATCTTTATAATCCTGGTTGGAAGGCTAATCCATAAATGTTAGTTCTCCCAGAGGTTTCCTCTACATGGTTCTTTTCTCTTCTCTGTGTTATTGGGTCGAGTCCATGAGTTGGAGATGCGGGTTTTCTTACATACACAGTTTAGTCATCTGGCCCATTTATCTACCTATTTCTTACAGCCTCAAAGAATTGCTCCTGAATCTTTGCGCAGGGCAAAAATTCAAAGGAAAAGCATGAAACCAAATAAACATCAATGTTATGTTGCATAAGAACATATACTCTATGTCTGACAGCCAACCATGGAACTGAAAGGCTAGCCAGTGGTTTGATGGAAGTCCGGCAGACTTCTCCCCTTATTCTTACTTAAAACCCATTCAACTATCAATCCCTGCCTAGTGTTTCAGATGCTACCTCTCTCCTTCCTCCTCTGTTGCTCTCTGTCTCTTTTTCTGGCATTGCTCTTTTAGGTATTTCCTTTAGCCTTGAAAAAAAAAACTGTTCCTGGCACCTCTACCAAGGCTGGAAATCTACAGGAAAAAGAGTTAAAAAAAATAAACATCTATGATATGTTGCACACACAAACGTACATGTCTTACAGCTTCCTACTGAAACTACTTTAGCCCTTCAAAGACACACCTGATTGGATGCATTGGGAGGGGGGTTAAGGAGAAGGTATAGAAAGGTGATTCTCATCTTGATTTGATCACATCTGGAGCACTGTATTCCATTCTCCCCCCTTCACTGACTCCTCATTACTCAGCACTATCTTATCAAGGTTTCAGAAACTCCACTCCATCATCTGTCCTGTCTCAGGTTCACTGACTCTGTCATGAAGGGTATGGAACAGGGCTTGCTCACCTTTGCTGTTTTTATTGGTTTTGCCATGCCATTTTACACTGCTGCACACCCTATTTTAATTGACAAGTTTACTAGGGCTGGCCTTCTGTATATGTCCTCTCATTTGCTGGTGCTGTGTTAACCTGCTTGACTGGTGTCAGTCTGTCTTTGCAGGTGACTCCTTCTGCTATGTGGTCAAAATTTCCCCAGTGCTCAGTACTGACCTCTACTGTTTACAAGTTTTCTCAATTGCATCCCCAAGTCCTATGTATTTTCACACATATACATGTACATGGATGACTCAGAGCCTTTCATCTATAGGCCTACTACCACTGAGCTCAAGTCAGACTCCAGCATAATTTTGATAATGTCCAACAGTGGGTTTATACAAACAAAACACTCTGAACGCTAAAACGATGGTCTGCACGGCCTATGGTAGTAGCATGTTAGCTCCACTGTAACCCAGTGTTTAATACTATGGCTGGATCCCTACTGGAAAATGTCCCTTCCTTTAAATACCTTGGCCTCATTGATGGGTCCCATCAATTTCACTAGCCATATTGATGCCATCCATAAGAAACTCTTCCTCATGTCATTACCCCCAGGAACTACTGCAACATAGGCTCCTACTAATGTTTGACTATGAGGATGGGTTAACAGTGCTGTTAAAGCAGGATGTGACATATTGCTTATGAGATTGACATTGCAGGTTATACATCATGAGTAGGGGTAACATTCAGGCCATTAAGCTTGTATGAGTTTCCATTCTCAGAGTAGATATTTTCAGGATGTGGCTGACTGGGTGAAGAAAGTGGACGCCTACAGTGTGACTGTCTAATAATCCTAACCCAATCTATGACATCCAGACAATGACATGATCAGCACTAGCTAAGTATGAGCAGCTCGGAAGTCCAAATAAAAATGAATACAGCTGCAGTTTGAGGGCTCAGTGGTGATGAATCTAATCAGCCGCAAGAGACTAGAGCAAGAACTAACAACGTGGCTGCAGCTGCTGAAGTAGTAGGAGATATGAATGACACACAGCCAGCCTCTCTCATGGGCCTCCTAAACAACATGTGGTCAGAAATGTGGGCTGGCTTCACAAACCTCATTGCCCAAATGACCCACATCCAGGGCATAGTGGAACGTCTGAACAAAACAGTGGCTGCCTACACCACAAGGCTCACAGAAGCAGACGTTCATGTGGGCACCAGGGAAGATCAAGTAGCAGACTTAATCAAGGGCAGAGATTTCCAGAAAGAATCTGTCAAACAGCTAAAGGTAAAATGAGATGACCAGGAAAAATTAAGTCCGCAGGTCCAACATTCATGTTGTGAGCCTGCTGGAGCACTTAGAGGGATGAGAGCCAAAGGGGTTCATAGGAAGATGGATGATCAAGCAGCTGGGCCTGGGAGACTCCGACCACACATTTGAATTTGATAGCACCCATCATACACCTGGAGGCAGCCCGATGGCAGGAGACAGACTAAGACACTTCCTGACCAAGTTCCTGTGGTGTCAGGATAAAGAAGTGGTCTTGAGGATGGTGAGGAGCAAAGGCCCAAACATGTGTGGTAAGCCTTGGCAGTCATCTTTCTAGATTACAGTACTGAACTTCAATGTGACAGAACTTTAATGATATGGGAGCCAAGCTGTGCTGGGTAGGTCAGGAAAGGCAGCACCAACTATTTTACCCAGCCAAACTGAGAATATCCAGCCCTGGAGTCAGCACTGAGTCTTTACTGGAGTTGCAGACGCTAAGAATTTCATAAACAGACTTAAAGGACACCTAAACAACATTATGCCAACAAACTATTCAAAGATTCAACTTGATAAGGGACTAAAGGAAAGGCTGTTGTTTACATTGTTGCTAACATTGCATTTATGTGAATAAAACATAAGTAGTTTTGCAGCATCTGAAAAAATAAGCATCAGCCTTCCAATTTTAAGAAAACCTGCTCCGCCTGTTCCCTAAAATGACTGCCAAATGTGTGATGCGATGACATCACTGGAGCTAGAGACAGAGAGCTACATGGCTCTCTGTAGTGCTAACTAGGAGGCAGTATGGTGCAGTGGTTTAAGGCTCTGAGCTGCAAATCTGGGGACCTGGGTTTGAATCCCACAGCCCCCACTTGCATACTGTGTGACCCTGAGCAAGTCACTTAACTTCCACGTGCTCCCAGGTTGCACCTGCAAACAAGCTTTCAGCTTAGTGTGTCTCACCTGGTAAAATAATTGGTAAAAAAAAAGTTTCCCACTTTGTTTACAATTATTTCACCAAAATTATCAAAACCATGGCTTAACATGTGAATTATTTTGATCAATATACAGGTTAGGCTGTGTTTGTTCATTTTGTTTACTTTAATGTGCCAAAATTGTGTTGAAGTCAACTGACTTTCTTTTTGGTAAACTGCAGTACAATACAACTCTTGAAATACCTGGTGGTCTAATGGTTGTGTGATGCCCTGATGGTTGTAACAAAGTTCTGGTCTGGTCCAGTGCCAGTGATCATGCTTTGTTCGTAATCCAAAAATACAATTCTCTTATTGCCTTATTTTTCCTTATGAACCCCCCTTCCCCGTAGCTAGCCCAGCAGCCATCAACCAGTCTGCCATTCACACTCTGTCCTTAGTACTGCCTGGGACTACATATGAGCTTCCCAGTCCCACAAACAGAATGTCACACTTCAGATCATAATCTTGTGCCTCAGACAGTAGCACACATCTACTCCGATACGTTGACTGGACTTCTAAATGGTGCCTCCAAAATCACTCTCTGATCTTCTTTCATCAATGTTTTACCTCTGCTCTTGCAATAAACATTGGGCAGATCATCACCCTTTCACACAGTGAAGGCAGTGCGTACAGTCCCCCATTTTATTTTCTGCCTCATTGACCCAACGTCTTCCTGGACAGCCAAGAAATAAGTACTGTTCATACCCTCATTAGGGCCGGACTTACTATTTATAAGAAAATTATTATGCAGGGGAGATGTACTAATGTCATGATCGAATCCCCCCTGACCTCTAGCATTGATCTAACCCCTTACCTGTGATCAGCAGAATCTGGCAGAATAGTCCTTAGCAATCCTCTTGCAGTTCTTGTCCATGTCATCCTCCACAATGCTAGTGGTCTGGCTCACCATTCTTCTTAATCCTGAATGCAGAATACACAGTCTCCTCAATATTGCCTCAACAAACCTTGACACCCCTCCCCCCAAGGTAATCTCCCTACACTGAATCCAGGAACCCATTTAGCACCACATTGACACTCCGAGTATTTATCATCACTGCCTGCTCACATCCTTGGTCAGGTAGTGATCATGGTTTCAATGGATCTCTACCGTGGACTTCGGAATTTAGTCTCCCAAACTGTTAGGAATGCCAAAAAAGCTTATTTCAGAGATCGCTTTTAAGATAGCTAGGCTGATCCAAAGAAGTTTTGGAATAATGAAAATTCTTTACCTTCTCCTAAATCAAAATCTGACAGCCAGAAATTAAATGTTGACAACAAAGAAATTGGTGACTTGCCCGAAATTGTTAAATTGTTAAATTCTAATTTTTCAGATCTTTCTAAGTTTAGATCTTTTTCCCTCAGACTGGTAATACTAAATCCTTTTCCTCTGTTCCTTTGGTAGATGGACCCAGGTTTTTGTTAACATCAAATGAAGTTTTTCATCTTCTTCAGTCTCTCCCAAATAAAGGGACTGACTGTGGGGAAGGGTTAGATGCCCCTTCTTAAAATTGGCTATCCCCTTTATTACAGATCCCCTTTGTTATATTTTTAATATGTCATTGGCTAGAGGTGCTTTTCCCCTGTCCTGAAAAAAAGCTAAGGTGGGTCCAATTCCAAAAAGAGCTGTGCTACTTCCATGGATGATTATAGGCCAATATCTATACTGAATCCCCTTAGCAAACTACGTGAACATTTAGTGGCAAAGCAAATTGTTGCCTATTTGGTTACCCATGATTTGTTGTCTAGGCAACAACATGGGTTCCGTAAGCACTTTGGTACAGGCACGGCCTTGGATGGGTTCAAGAACACCATCCTACGTGGGTTTGAGAAGGGTTTGAGGGCTGGGGCAGTGTTTGTGGATCTAATCAAGGCTTTTGATTTGATTGAACGCGGTTTGGCCTGCACAAAATTGAAAGATCTGGGGTTTTGTGATGTCACTGTTTCTTGGTTCTATGATTATCTGAGTAACAGGTATCAATTTGTTGAAGTAGGTTCTGTGGTTTCTGATGTCTTGCCAGTTAGTTGTGGTGTGCCTCAGGGGTCCATTTTGGGACCCCTGTTATTTTCTATTTTTATTAATCTGCATCCTGGAGTTTGTAAGTTTAGTAAATCACTGCTTTATGCAGATGATCTTGTAATTTGTGCTCAGTCAAATTCTGTGTCTGAACTTTTTTGTTCCCTAGAAAAGGATTTTGGTGTTGTCTGTTCTTGGCTTACTTTAAATGCTATGGTTTTGAACTCGGCTAAAATAAAAGTTATGTTATTTGGCATGCAATTTATGTTGGTGGACACCCCGGAACTGAGGATATCTGATTTTCAGGGTGGTGTGCTTAAACAAGTGTCTCAGTTTAAGTATTTGGGCACACTGTTGGATCCCAGTTTGATCTTTTCACCCCAGATTCAGTCAATGGTTAAGAAAGTAAATCAAAGAATAGGGGTGTTATACAAATTCAAGTCATTCTTCTCACAAACAACTAGATTGGCGATTAGTATTGGTTCTCTTCTTCCATATTTTGATTACAGTTCTTGTTTATATCACAACATAGGTACAAAAGAAATGCAAGCACTAACTGTGGCCTATAATCAAGGCCCCTTGAATTCTGTGGTTCTGCGGTTGCGGAATTTGCTACAGAATTTGCATCGTGCCGCAAAATATATATAGTGCCGCAGAAGTCATTGTTTTTGGTGAATTTTCATATAAATATACTGTTTTTCCATAGTGTCAGGCTTTCTTTCCCACCTCGTTTATCCTGAAGCCCCTCATCTATGCTCAGCATATGATGTCATCGATGACATCACATCATATTTAGCCAATGACAAGACTGCATTCTGCCAGAGAAATGAATAAATCATGCCGCAGAAATCAGAAAATGCTGCCACAGAAGTCAAGGAGCCCTGCCGCAGAAATCAGAAAATTCTGCCACAGAACACCAGGGGCCCTGCCTATAATAATACTTGTAGATTTATTTTAGGAGCCCCCAACAGGACACATCAGTGTAATCTTTATTCTCGGTTGGGGTGGTTTTCCCCTAGTTGCAGAATAGAATATTTTGTTGGCTGTCTGATGTATAAATATTTAACTTTGGCTCCCTTTTTCTTCTTTCTGATCTTGTTGTAATGAGAGAATTGCTTCCCAGCCTGAGGTCAACTGACAGCCCCCTATATTTTTGTCCCCAGTTCTTGGCTTAGATTAAGCTCTAGAGATTTTTCAATAGCAGCACCCTTGTATTGGAATTCACTCCCACTTGATGTTAGGATTGCTCCCTCTGTTTTAACTTTTAAACAAAGGTTAAAAAGTTATTTATTACATAAATCTGTTTGTAACTGCAATTTGTAATTTGCATTTTTTGGTTTTGTATTGCTGTTGATTGTATTTATGTATTTTTGTATGTTTTTTTGTCCTGGATGGGCCTGAAAAGGGACCTTTGGTCCACTGCCTTCACACAGTTACCAGAGAATAAATGAAATGAAAAATGGAGCTAAGAGCCCCACATCTCAGATCTCCCAACTATCTGCTCACCTTCCCCCAAGCCTTCTCCCATCCCTAAATATAGATGCACCCTACAGGAATGATCTCCTCAGTCCCCCTCTGATACTCATTCTTCCCTCCTGCTCCCCACAACAAAAACTGGTGAGCTCACCACCCTTCTACATTATGAATGCCTTTAGTACAGTCCCCTGTTTTTGTGTTTACATATCAAAACTAAACATGATCTTTCTAGTACACTAGGCTGGTAGTTGCAGGGCACAAGGGGGGAAGATTGGCTTTCTTACCTTTATAAGATCTAGGCTACCTTTGGTTAGGCAACAATAAATGACAGGTACAAGCATCATTATGCACGTCATTTAATAGTCCCTAATCATAGGTAGCCTAGACCTTATAAGGGTAGGAAAGCCCATTTTTCCCCATGCACCCTGTTATTATCAGCTTGACTTACTGGAAAGATCATGTTTATTATTGAGATGACAAAAAACAGGAGACTGTACTAACTGTGTTCATGATGTGAAAGGATGGTGTATGCACCAGTTTTCAATGTAAGGTGAAGGAGTGAAGAACAATTGCCAGATGGGACAAAGGAGAACATTCATGTAGGGTAAAGCTATATTCAAGGTATGGAGAAGATAGGAGGAGGGAAACTTGAACAGATCATTTTGAGATCTGAGATGGGGAGGCTGCCAGTACTGTGATCACTACCTGACCACAGATGAGAGCAGGCAGCAATGGCAAATACTTGGAGTGGCAGGGCAGCACCGAAATTGTCACCTGGATTCAATGTAGGGAGATTACCCTAGATGGGGCTGCCTAGGTTTGCTGTGGCAGTATCAAGATGACTATGTATACAGCACTCAAGATTCAGAAGAGTGGTGAGCCAGCCAACTTGCACTGTGAAGGACACAGAAAAGGACTGGAGGAAGATTACTGAGGACTGTTCTGTGGGGTTCTGCAGATCACTGGTAAGGGAGTAGACTGATGCTGGAGGTCAGGTGGATTCACTCCAGGCATTAGTATGGCTCCCCTGCCTAATAATGTTGTTATCCTTACCAAGTCCAGCTCTTATAAGGGTATGAACAGCAGTTTTCCCAGTGTGTCCCAGTGCTTCTTTCTTGGCTCCCCAGGTAGACCTGGTTGTTGGTTAATGAGGTGGAAAAAAATCAAAACAAAGGGCGTTGTACATATTGTCTTCATTGAAGAGCATAGCCACCGATACACCAAGCATGCAATGGCGTGTTGCTGACATGGTGGGGGGGGGGTAGCAGGAGCCGGCTGGCATGTTGGCAATTCCTTTGTGGGATTTTTAAATTTTTCGCAGGCTTTCCAGGCTGCTGAATCCTTTCTAAGCTTTTCAGTGGGAATTGATGACGTGCGCACTGACATGCCCACCCAGCGGATCTGATTGAGAAATCAATGCAACTATGAATGCTGCAGTCTTCAATCAGGTTCGTTTGTAAGTAAAGGAGGTGTGGCTAGTAAGGGGCGGCCTCTTTAAATGCCGCTTGAGACAGCAGTTTTTTCTGTTGCTTTTACAGTCGGTGCTGCAGGAGAGTGGAAGACTGGAATTTTGGCTGTCTGTTGAGACTCGAGAGTCGCACCTGTCCTGAAGAGAGAGTAGAGAATGAACTGCTCCTGTCATGTGTGCCTGTGCTCTGTTGGTAGTGGAACTTGTTTTAGCCAGGAATCGATAGCTGCTGCCCTCCAGCAGCCAAATATAGAGCATTGAGTCACCCTTAGTCAAGAGGGAGCTTTGCCATCAGCCCAGCGGACTGCTAGTCAGTGAGGAGGAGAGGGGAGAAAAGACTGCTTGCTTCACCAGACCCCAGTCCCCTGTTGCCAGCCCAGCCTGGAAAGAGAGCTGCTGAGCCAGGCCAGGGGAAGCCCTGCCTTGGGCAGTTTACCTTGTTTGGCCAGAGCACCGGTCATTCTATCCTGTGAGAGCCACCTGAAGTTGAACCCAGTACTTTGCTGCTATTGCTAGTGCCTGCCTGCTGTACTCCTTCTGGTTGACCTGGTATCTGAGCACCGAGCTGAGCAGTCCTCTTCTTCCACTCTCAATAAATTTCTTGCTGAGCTGACTTTTGGTGCAACCTTCTTCTCTCGGTCTCTCACTGCCTGGTTCCATTTATCCCTGCAGAGTTTAATCTGGACTTTCTTGCAGAGTGGTGAACTGTAGCCAGCCTGCCCACCCAGCCAGCCTAGGAGGAACAGGAACTAATCAGCTTTCCACCAGTTTCAGACAGAACACCGTTATCCAGGTACCTTTTAGGGTTAACTTCAATGTGATGTGGTAGTGGTTCTGGTTTGTTTTAGCTTGTGTGTGCCTGGCAATGGGTGGTGGGGGGGAACAGGGCTTTGCCAATGACTGGGGGGAGGAGAAAACCAGGATTTACCAATTTATTACCAAAAGCTCATTTATACAACTTTTAACAAGTGGTTTGCAAAGTGAATGTTAAACAGTCTCTCACATAATGAGATTCTATTACACTAAGCATTCAAAGTACTGTATCATACAGATAGTTCTGACTTTTACCTTATGCTTATTCTCTTCTCTTTTGTAAAACACAGAATTCTCTGTCAGCTGATATTCATCTGCTTTTGCTGCTTGTCTGTAAAGTGACATTTTAATCAGCATGTAATTTCAACTAGTTGTACAACTGATTATAATATAACAAGCAGAGAATTATTATGATGTAACTAAAGGCAAGGAGCAACAGCAGGTTGAGACCAAGAGACAGAGCTTGTTTTCATAAAAATTGTAAAATTAAGAATGTGAGAAATTTAAGTTTCCATGGCACAGCAATTTGTTGAAATAGAAAGTAATTCCCCTGGTGTTCGAGCACAAACCTTCACTCTTTCAATCAAAAGCTGTACTTCAGCTGTACAAGCCTGTCTGAGATGGTATTGAGTGTACATACTGTACATTGTGCAGTATCACCATATAGCCAGTCTATAATTAATATCAGTCATAATTTTATAAAGCAATTTAATTCGGATACTTTATGTAAGAAATACACTATACTGCTTGAACACATTATAGATCCTGAAGAAATGAAATGGCTGTCTACAGCAATCAGTGTGCCTGTTTGAAAAGTGAGTGAGGCATTCATATTTACACTCTGTGCCCTGGTAACAGACTTCCCTCTAATGCCATTCCCACACTGAAAGACGTATGTGAAACCAAGGTTACAGTGGGAAAAGTTCATTGGGTAGACATTTCACATATGGTTAATATGGAGTATTGTGTGTCGGATGGAACAGTTCTGCTGACTGTGTGGGGGGGTCAGGGCTTTCCCAATGACTGTATGGGCCTCTTGCCATGGCTACCAGATGTCCTCTTTTACAAGGATATGTCCCCTTTCCCAGCTGCCAAATATTCATCCTGTACCTTCTCTGTCCTTTAATTATGATTATTTACTCTCTCCTACCCAGGAGAGCTGTGAAGCCGGGATGGAGGCTTTACTTCAGATTTTGCACAGGTACTCATTGTTGCTGGCAATGTGAGGTGATGATGATGATGATGAGACAGGGTAGTCAGGGCTTTGCCAATGACTGTGTGTGTGTGTGTGGGGGGAACAGGCTTTGCCAATGATTGTATGGGCCACCTGCCAGGGTTACCAGATGTCCTCTTTTACAAGGACATGTCTCCTTTCCCAGCTGCCAAGTATTTATCCTGTACCTTCTCTGTCCTTTAATTATGATTATTATTTACTTTTCCCTACCCAGAGGAGCTGTGAAGCCGGGGGTTGATGCTTTAAACTCATTTACTCTAGGTCTGGCACATGTGCTCATTGTGGCTGGCAATGTGGGGCGGTGGTGTTGATGAGACAGGGCAGCCAGGGCTTTGGCAATGATTGTATGTGCCCCCCTACCAAATATTTTGTTGGGTCCCATATCTGTCTTGTGCTGAACATCTGCAGTATTTTGTATTGTGGTGTGGCATGGCTAGTGGTGGGTGAATGGTGTGGCCAGTGGTATTGTGGCATGGCTAGTGGAATGTGAATCAACCTCTGTGGATCTGGCTACCCTGATGCGGCACAGAGGCTTGTCACAATGCAATATTGTAACCAAAAGGCAGTCTGTTAGTCTTACAATGTTTGTGATGGTGTGGCTAGGGGTGTGCTGCTATATAATACAGGGAAAATAACTCCAGCATCAGGTGAGAGGGGACGAACAGGGTATGGACAGTGGGGGGATGGAGTAGCTGGCTCTAATGGGGGGTAGCAGTGAGTCAACTTGGTATGCAGATGTGAAATACCTGGCTACACCCCTGCCTTCATTGTTCATAAGGGTGGTGATTGGCATGATGTTTGTTTTGGGAGCAGAAGTAAAACACTGATAAAGGAAGACTGGAGAGTGATTTGGGAGGCATCATTTAACAGTGCCAGTCAATGAAGCCTATGGTATGGATGTGCACTACTGTCTAAAGGTACAAGATTACGATCTGAAGTGTGGTAATTCTCTTTGTGGGACTAAGAAGCTCATATGCAACCCCAGGCAGTAATCAAGACAGAGTGTGAACAGTGAACTGTTTGATGGCTGGTGGGCTAGCTGTGTGTGTGTGTGGGGGGGGGGGGGTCAAAAGGAAAAAGGAAGACTAGAAGAGAAGCATATATTTTGGATTACCAAGAAAGCATGAACGTTGGCACTGGACCAGACCAGAACTTTGCTATAACCATCAGGAGAGCATATAACCACTAGACCACCTGGTATTTGAAGAGGTGTATTGTACTGTGGTTTGCCAAAGAATAACTTGGTTTGATTACAACACAATTTCAGCACATTAAAGTAAACAAAATAAAATCATATCCTAACGTGTGTATTGATCAAAATAATCTGCATGTTAAGTCAGGGTTTTGATCATTTTGGTGAAAAAATTTTAAACAAAGGGGGAAAACAGAACTAGTTAGCACTACAGAGATCCATGTAGCTCTCTGCCTCTAGCTGCAATGATGTCATCACTTCACATATTTGGTAGCCATTTTAGGAAACAGGCAGAGCAGGTTTTCTAAAATGGAAGGCTGAAGCTTACTTTATTAGATACTGCAAAACTGCATTTACATTATTCACATAAATGCAATGTTAACATCAATGTAAACAGCAGCCTTTCCTCCACCTATCTATGAAAACCGATTTTTAAACTGTTTCTTTCTAAAAATAGGTTGTTTAGGTGTCCTTTAAAGCAACTACAGAGGGTAGGACTGCCCAGCAGAGTACAGCACCTGCTAAATGAAGGACAGCAGCATGAATTTACAAGGTAGTGATTTAGTCAGTACTGGGTCACTATTGAATGGCTTACACGGTACTCCCCTAGGACCCTTCCACTCCCATTATTCATGGCCAGAATATGCCCTCCCACACAGGAATGCTAACAATGCATGCTCGAGGTCTTACCTGCAACAGTGACAGTGAGTGTCCAGCTTGCACCATTGCAGAGCACAATGACTGGGAATGCAGCGTGGAGTTCTCCCTGTGAATCATGGCCTGAAAACCACCTCTAAATCTTGATGCTTCTGTGACCAGGCAAAAACTATCAATTGATCATTTTAATGGAGGTGGGTGTGGGGGGAGTAGCACTGTTATGGGGTAGTACATTTCATTGGCACCACTGGTCCCAGGGCAGTACTCTGTCTTTTGCTACCTACATTTTGCATGTGGGCAGGGTGGGATACACAACATATGAGAGGTCCCTTACAATTAAACTGGCCACCCATTAATTGTAAAGCTGAGAGTGCGGTTGCAGTGCTAGTACACAATCAAGTGCAAATCGTTAGGTTCACACTGAGGTGTGCCTGCAATTTGGCCAAAGCTATTAGTTTAAACTCAGTACTCTTTGTACAACTGTTGTTTATTTGTTATAATTGTATTTTCATGAATTATGGTAGAATGGGATGTTAGTACAGTAGCTGAGCAATCCTGCACCCATATGGTTGAGGGGGACACTACCTCACCTGACCACCATGTTCAATATTGTTAGGATCTTTCTAATGGATTTGCAGGGGAGTGGGTGAATGAAATATTTTAAATGACTGTTAATTAGCCTGAAAATCAAAAGCCTTTGACCTTGTGCACCACGGTCACCTGCTCTCCAAATTTAGGGATATTGAATGTATAGATGGAGTGGTTTCCTGGTTTCAGTGCTATTTGAATTGTAGGAAACAACGAGTATTATTTGATGGTGTTATGTCTCCCTTAGTAGGGATTGAAACTGGAGTTTCCCAAGGAACAATTTTGAGCCACCCATTATTTAGCATTTTTGTTAATGATTTACTTTAGTAACTGGTTCTATGTCATAAAGACGATCACTGAAAGGCAATCGTCCTTATGGTGAGTGTACATTACCAAAATTCAATTTTGGCAATGTACAACCCCAGTGACAGAGAAAACAGCATAAGGAATAGTAATGTTTACTTTTATGCGAGAGGCTCTTGCCCCTGCACCCCGCTACTATTAGAGTCTGAACTCCAGGGGGGTGCATGTCGGGGGAGTAGTGCAACAATGAAAAATAAATTCACCTACTTGGGCCGGGCGCAACAAAACATACCTGCACCCGGATCCAAACCTTGCATCCTAGCCACTCCAGGCCAGCACCCACACCACCATGCCACGGAGCCAGCTCGGTGGCTGACCACGGCACCACCCCTCACAAACTCTCCCGGCCCTCATTCAGTGTGCTCATTCCCACCCCACGCACATGTATGTGTAGTGACATCCCATCACCATTTGTGAACCCTCCCCATCCGGTCGCCCTCCTTACTTCCTCACCGTCTGCGCATGTGCCACAAGTGAGTCACCATTTCAGTAGGCACCCACTTGCGATGTGCCCAGATCACAGGATACCTTAGTAACTTCTGTTTGTAGGATTTTACTTTAGGCAGATGATATTGTTTTGTATAATGGTGGGTCAGACTGTGAGTGTTTAGATTTACTGAAGGAGTTTCATCTACTGTAGTGAATAAGTGGTTGAGTAATAATGGTTTACTTTTAAATGTATCTACAGGAAAACTAAATTTATATATTTTTGGAATGACAAATTGGTTATCTGTTATACTGTACCTAGTCAACTTGCCAATAAAGATGAACATAATACTGAAACATAGAAACATAGACTTTGATGACAGATAAGGACTGCATGACCCACCCAGTCTGCCCATTTTCCTACCTATTGGATAAGCTGCAGATCCTAGTTAACCAACAGCCTACTTTTTCCTAACCTCCACCAGAATTGCCTTATGTCTGTCCCATGCATTCTTGAATTCCCCCACTGTTTTTGACCCCACATCCTCCTCAGGAAGGCCATTCCATGTGTCCACCACCCTCTCTGTGAAAAAATACTTCCTCATGTTGCCCCTGAGCCATCCTCCCCCTATCTTCAAATTGTGCGTCCTTGTTCTTGCACATCTCTTTTTCTGAAATATGCTCCCCTTTTGGACTTTGTTGAGTCCCTTGGGGAACTTGAAAGTTTCCATCATGTCCCCCTTTTCCCTCCTTTCCCTGAGGGTATACATGTTAAGCTCCTTTAGTCTCTCTTTGCCTGGCTTCTGGTGCAGACCCTGCACCATTTTAGTTGCCCTTCTCGGGACTGCCTCCATCCTGTCTACAGTATGTTCTTGTGGAGATGGGGTCTCCAGAACTGCATGCAGTACTCCAGATGGTATCTCACCAACTGTCTGCAAACAGGGATAACAACTTCCTGTTTTCTACTGGTGATGTGTCTACCTGTTTTATTTATTTATTTTGTTAACCGGGATAAGACACTGGAACTAGTCCTGTTTCAGGCCTGGCCCGAACAATATTTACAAACATGGACATGAAATTAGAACATTACAAGACAATAACAAATAACAAATTACAAAATGCAATTCCAATTATCCACACTTGTTAAATATTGTTTGATTTGTTTTAAAACTCAACAATGAAGTGGATGAGCGAATATTACCAGGTAAAGCATTCCAAAACATAGGAGCAGCCACAGAAAATGACCTAGAACTGGCTTTGGTCTTATGTGCAACGGTTTGCAAGAGTGTATTATGGGAGGCACGTAATGGAACTGAAAAATTACGAACAGACACCAAATCAGCTAAGGAGAATTTTGAAGCAGGAAAAATGGTTTTATAAATTTGACACCCAAAGAGTATGTGAGTTTTGATTTTGGAGATAACCATTACAATTGTGAGTATAACCTACAGTGATGAGTATGTAATGGGGAATTTGAAACAAAGTGACAGATATTATTATAGGTAAATATTAGAGTACTAAGTTCTGTCTGTCCAGGATTAGTGTACAGACTTGCACAGTAGTCAAAATGTGGCATCAATAACCCAAGAGCGAAAGACTTTTGAACAATAGGTGAAAAATAACGTTGCACTTTATAGAGTAAACTCAGTTTCTGATTCATGGTTAAAGAGGCAGCCCTTACTTATAAGGAAAATGATAAAGAAGGATCAAGTATGAAACCCAAATATTTAAATTCGAAAACCTAAGTCTAAGGACTCTCCTAACACATCATGAATCACAAACTCAGGATTAGCTTTTAACATTTGAGAGGTACCAAAAATTATTGACTTGTTTTTTTTTACATTTAAAATCAATCCATTCTCAAAAAAACAGTTACTGACCAAAAAAATTATCTTTCTACAATTGATGATAATTTTAAAATGGAATTAGATTGATGAAACAAAACCAAATCATCTGCATACAATAAACATTTACACAATTTACAAATAGAAGGCAATTGATTAACAAACAGACTAAACAAAAAAGGGACCAAAACTGAGCCCTGAGGCATGCCATATTTTACTGAAGAAATACAAGAAATTGTGGAACCAATGGCAACAAATTGCATACACCCAAATAAGTAATCTGTACACCAATCCACCACTAGTGGAGAAAACCCTAAATAAGCCAGGTTCTAGAATAAGGGTATGTTCAATCAAATCAAATGCCTTAGTGAGGTCCATGAAAACCACCCCAGTTTTCTACTGGTGATGCCTCTCCCTATACATCCCAGTATCTCCCCAGCCCTCCTTACTGCCATCTCACATTGCTTGCTTACCTTTAAGTCATCTGATATGACTATCTCCAGGTCCCTTTCCATTTTTGTTGTTGTTAGTACCCCCTCCCGAATTGTGTACTCTTCCTCTAAGTTTTTGTTTCCCAGGTGCATTATTTTGCACTTCTTTGCACTGAATCTAAGCTGTCATACTTCTGACCATTCGTCCAACCTTGCCAAGTCCCTTCTCAGCCGTTTCTACCCCCTTGTGTATCAACCCTGCTGCAGATGGTTGTGTCAGCTGCAAAGAGGCATCCTTTTCCTTCCCGTCCCTCTGCAATGTCACTTATAAAGACATTAAAGAGGACCGTTCCCAGTACTGAACCCTGTGGTCCGCTAGTAACCCCCTTTCTTCAGAGTGGACTCCATTTACTATTATCCTCTGTGTGCTGTTGTCCAGCCAATTTTTTATCCAGGCTACCACCCTAGGATCCACTCACAGCTAAAATTGAGAGGGTTGAGTGCTTTCAATACTTTGTATTTGGATAACTTATTGTCATATAATTTTCAGGTTGGTTTTGTAGTTACAACCATCATTACTTGGATGGGTTTACTCTACAGAATTAGGGACTGTCTTTTATATAACTTGGAGATGACATTGGCACAATTTTTGGTTTTATCAGTGATTGATTACAGACTTCCTATTTATTTCTTTGCAGCAGAGGCTACATTACATAGAGTAAAAACTGCTTATCCTAATGCTTGTTGCTTTGTTTTGTCATGGTCCAGACTGACTCACCAATGTATACTATATTTTTGATTAGACTGATTTTCGTTTGAATATCAGTGTTTTTATTATACACTGATTTCATTCCAGAGGTTTTAGCATGGTGTGAATAAACTTACTCATGAGGATTTAATCTGTTTTGGCAATTCTTGATATGTAACTCATTTTGTATGTACATATTGTCTAAAATTACCATTATGCAGGTCTAGCACACTGCACTGGCAATATAAGCATACACATTGTCTATTATATATATATTTCTATAAAACATGCCAATCACACACACACACAAAAAAAAGTAGATAAACATGTGGGGAGTAGTGCAATGTAATGGCTGTGGGGCAGCAGTCTTCCGGGAGTCTTTCTGGGGGCTGAGATGCTGCTCTATTTGCAGACAACTCTCTGCCCTGAGGGAGGAAGTTGCCCGTCTTCAGGCCACACTGGACAGTAGTAAGGGAACCTTCCCCCAGGCCACGCTGGATAGTAGGAAAGGAACCTCCCCCATCCAGGGAGCACCAGAGCCACCACCACTACCTCAGAGGTTGCGTAGAAATCACAGCAGTCAGACCACAGTGGCTCAGGGAGGGTGAGGATGGCGGAACAGAGGCACACCCAGTCAGTTGTTCCACTCCACAATCCATATACCATTCTGGGGGAGCATAGCTTCCCTATGGATGCACCCGCAGAGGAGACTAAGGAGGCTGAGGACAACTGTCACAAGGGAGGCCCACAAGAAGGAGGCAGAGGACACCACAGGGAAAGGAAGCAGCTCCTGCTGGGGGACTCAATTATTAGGGGGATAGAACTGGGGGAGCAGGGAAAACTGAAGTAAGGTGCCTGCCTGGTGCCATGGCTTGGAGGGACAGGAAGCGCATCCTCAGGATCACGAGAACAGCTGCACAGGAGTCTGAGCTGGACGTCATTGTTCACCTAGGGACAAATGACTTGGCTCATCATGAGATCAGAGCAGTGCAGAAGGACTTTGTAGAACTGGGGTGGGACCTAAGACAAGTAGCACACACAGTATCCTTCTCAGAGGTGCTGCCTGTCAATGGCATGAGTGAGGCGAGGGTACTTTGCACCATGCAGTTTAATGAATGGTTGAAGAAATGGTGTGGAGCACAGGGGTTTGGCTTCATTGGGGACTGGGGTTCTACCTGGAGGGACACCAGCCTATACTGGCAGGATGGTCTGCATCTGTCCAGGAAGGGAACAAGTCCTTTGAGCAATCGGTTTAAATGCTTCATTGGCAAGCTTTTAAACTAGCCAAGGGGGGAGGCACTGATAAGCAGCAGGAAAATCCTAGCCTCTCCCTACAAAACAGGATAATAAATGAGAAAAAGACCGAGGTAGAAAGGTCAGTGGGGGATGCTGCAACAGAAGGTAAAGCCATCAAGAAATGGAGAGCAATGAGTACCAATGCCCATAGTCTAAGTAACAAGCTTCCTGAATTAGTGGCCTTGATGGAGGAGGAACATCTGGATACCATGGCAGTCACAGAAACATGGTACACACAAAACCATGACTGGGATGTAAACATACCAGGATACACTATCTACAGGAGGGACAGGGAGGGTAAAAGAGAAGGAGGAGTAGCTCTTTACATAAGGGAAGGAATCAAAGCAACAGAACAAAAGGGTAAACAGGGAGGAGAAGAAGCACTGTGGGTAAATTTGGAGACCGGCAAAGGCACCACAATCCGCACAGGGGTTGTATACAGACCCCCTTCTCAGAGGGAGGAAATGGACAAGGAAATGATAGAAAGTATACTTATAATGGCAGAAAAAGGGGAGATATTGCTGATGGGTGATCTGAATATGCCAGATGTTAACTGGAGTGCAGTTGCAGCAGCCACTTCGAAGAGTGGGGTTATTCTAGATGCCCTACAGGGGGCATGCCTTAGACAACTAGTATTGGAGCCCACTCGAGAGGGAGCAATCTTAGACCTGGTTCTCTCAAATGGAGATGAAGAGAGGATCACAGATGTAGAAGTGGGTAGCCATCTGGGAACTAGCGACCATCGAACAGTATAGTTCACACAAACACAGCAATAGAGTGAAGCCAACAAAGGCAAAAGTACTGGACTTTAGGAGGGCTGACTTTGCTAAAATGGGTGAGTGCCTAAGGAATGCACTAGCATATGGGCAGGAAGGAGGGTGGAAGAACAATGGGGAATAATAAAACTGCCATCACAGAGGTAACAAGCCTTTGTGTGAAGCAAATAAACAAAATGAAATGATGTAAGAAACCACTATGGTTCTCAAAGGAAGAGGCAGTGAAGGTTCAAGAGAAAGAAAGTATTCAGGAAGTACAAAGAATCACAGAAGGAGCAGGACAGAGAACTGTATCAGTTAAAGCAAAGGAAGCTGGAAGGCAGTCAGAACAGCAAAGGCCCAAACCGAGGAAAAGATAGCCAACTCAGTTAAGAAGGGGGATAAAACCTTTTATAGATACATCAGGGAGCGAAGGAAGACCAAGGAGGGATAGTGAGGCTTAATAAAGGGAGGGGGGTGGGCAGAGGGTGACTGTGAAAAGGCAGAGATACTAAACAAATATTTTGCTCAGTATTTACAAAGGAAGAGGGGGTACCTAAAACAAACAGTAGAAACACTCTGGATACAGAAGTTGATACCAGCCCATTTACAGAAGAAAGGGTTCTGAAAGAACTCTAAAACTGAAGGTGGACAAAGCAATGGGGCCTGATGGGATTCATCCCAGAATTCTAAAGAACTAAGGGTAGAACTAGTGACACCACTGACTACCCTCTTTAACAAATCATGGGAGGATGGGGTGGTACCCGAGGACTGGAGAAGGGCAGATGTGATTCCCTTCACAAAAGTGGGAGCAAGGCAGAAGCAGGAAACTACATACCTGTTAGTTTAACCTCAGTGGTAGGGAAAATGATGGAATCACTTCTGAAGGAAAGAATTGTCGAGTATCTAGAGGCTAGAGAGGCACAGGATCCAAGGCAACATGGATTCACAGCAGGAAGGTCATGCCAGACAAATCTGATAGATTTCTTTGACTGGGTGACCAAAGTAGTAGATCAGGGAGGGGCTGTGGACATGGCCTACCTGGACTTTAACAAGGCATTTGACACAGTCCCACATAAAAGATTAATATACAAGTTAGCCAGCCTGGGAGTGGGTCCCAAGATGACAGCCTGGGTAAGAGTGGCTGGAGAATAGGACACAGAGGTATAGTAAATGGAGTCCACTCTGAAGAAAGGGGGTTACTAGGGTGGGGTACCGCAGGGTTCAGTATTAGGATCGGTCCTCTTCAATGTCTCTTTATGTTTATGCATTGCAGAGGGACCAAGGAAAAGTATGTCTCTTTGCAGATGACACAAAGATCTGCAACAGAGTTGATGCACAAGGTGGGGTGGAAAGTATGAGAAGGGACTTGGCAAGGTTAGAGGAATGGTCAAATGTATGGCAGCTTAGATTCAATGCTAAGAAGTGCAAGGTAATGCACCTGGGAAACAAAAACCCAGGGGAAGAGTACACAATGTGGGGTGAGATACTAACAACAACAAAAATGGAAAGGGACCGGGGGTAGTCATATCAGATGACCTAAAGGTAAGCAAACAATGTCAGAGGGCAGCAAGGAGGGCTGGAGGGATACTGGGATGCATAGGGAGTGGCATCACCAGTAGAAAACAGGAAGTTATTATACCTCTGTACAGACAGCTGGTCAGACCCCATCTGGAGTACTGCGTGCAGTTCTGGAGACCCAATCTCCGCAAAGACATAGACAGGATGGAAGCTGCTGTCCAGAGGAGGGCATTCAAAATGGCAGGTTCTGCACCGGAAGACATATGAAGAGAGACTTAAGGAGCTTAATATGTATAGCCCTCGAGGAGAGGAGGAGAGGGGGCATGATAGAAACTTTCAAGTACCTCAAGGGAATCAACAAAGTCCAAGAGGTGCAGCATCTTTCAAAAGAGGTGGCAAGAACAAGAGGGCAAATTTGAAGATGGGGGTGGCTCAGAGGTAATTTAAGGAAGCATTTTTTTCACAGAGAGGGTTGTGGATGCATGGAAAGGCTTCCGGAGGAGGTTGTGGAGTCAAAAACAGTGGTGAAATTCAAGCATGCATGGGACAGTCATAAGGCAATTCTAGGGGGTGGGGGTAGGAAGAAGTAGGCTGCTGGTTAACTAGGATCTGCAGCTTATCCATTAGGTAGGGAAATGGTCAGACTGGGTGGGCCAAGCGGTCCTTATCTGCCATCAAATTCTATGTTTCTATGTTTCTATGTTTCTATGTTTCTATGTTCTATGTTTCTATGTTTTTGTGTTCTCTGTTTCTATGTTATGTTTCTATGTTTCTATGTTCTATGTTTCTTTGTTTCTGTGTTCTATGTTTCTATGTTATGTTTCTATGTATGTTTCTATGTTTCTTCTTTGGCACAATATTCTTTTGTTTATAAGGTTTTTAAAGACTGGAATTCTCTCCCACCTGATTTGCAGCATTTCATTTTTTCTACTGCCTTCAAATTCAGTCTAAAGTAATACTGTATTAACAGCCCTGAATGCAATTGTCATAGTCATGTTTGATATTTGTTACTTTAATTGTCTAATGCATCATATAGCATTTTGTATGTATTGTACTTGCATTTTGTATAAGTATTTTATCTGTCTGAGTCCTCTGTGAAGATGGGCATTTTATGCTCTTGGAGTTTCCCAGTTACCAAATTTTAAATAATAAAAAAAAGAAATCTTGCGAAGGTACGATGGGGATTGTGGGTCTCCCAGTACATACACACCAAGAGAGTGTGCCACCGTAGTTTGGGGAATATTGGGGCCCACTTGAGTCAGAGCATGGGGGTGGAGATGATGATATGAGGGCTATCTGGGGTGGGGGGCATGGGTCCAGGTTAGGATTTGGACCTGGGCTGATAAAAGGTATAGCAGGAACAGACAATTCTGCAGAAATACTAAACAATTAATGATAAACTGTTGGGAAGGCTTACCTCAAGAGAATTCACAAACTCCTTTTCTGAGATACAGCTATGTCAGTAGCAATGGTTAAAGGGCTAACACTGCTAACCTGGATTGTCAGTAATCTGAAAACACGTATCAAATGGAAACAAGCATTTGTCAATGCTGAATGTTGCTTGCTTGTATGTGCTGTTTAGATATTTGGAAGTGATGGTTCCATGCCTTCCTCCCAAGACATCCACTGTGTCTTTCCGTTCAGTATTCAGAGAAGAGTGGGAGGGGCAAGGGCCACAGCAGTACAGCAGTTGCCGAGGGGGTGAAGAGGTGGACAATAGTCCATTCAAAGGCAAAAGAGTCCTACAGGAGCTCACTAAATTGAAGGTGGTCAAAGTGATGGAACCAGATGGCATGCGCCCAAGGATATCAACAGAACTGCTAAGGGAGATAGCAGTACCTCTGGCAGCCATGTTCACTGAGTCATTCAACATGAGTGAATTGGAGGAGGGCACATGTGGTCCCTCTACACAAGTCTGGCAGCAGGGAGGAGACAGGGAACAATAGGCCGTTCAGCCTCACCTCAGTAGTGGGGAAGATCATGGAGTCATTGCTTAAAGAAAGGATAGTGGGGCATCTAGATGCCATCAGAGCCCAGGACCATAGACAACATGGATTCACAGTGGGGGCATCATGTCAGATAAATCTGGTTGATTTGTTTGACTGGGTGACAAAGGAAGTGGATCAGGGTGGGGCAGTGGACAATGCTTACCCTGATTTCAGCAAAGCTTGACAGCATCCACATGGGAGGCTGATAAACTAGCTGGGTAGGTTGGGCATGGGGAAAGGGTGGTAAACTGGGTTAGAAACTGGCTAACAGACAGGAGGCGAGAGTGGTGGTAAATGGTGTGCAGTCTAGAGAGACGGGCGACCAGTGGGTGCTGCAGGGATCGGTTCTGGGGCCAGTTCTGTTCAATGTCTTCATTAGTAATATTGCAGAACGTCTGAAGGGAATTTTTTCACCAAATTTTCAACATAGCCATTTTAAGATCTCTGCTCATGAACAGTGTCACTGTGATTTTCTTAATCTGTCCCAAACATTGATTGCACACACCGAATGCGTCATTGTGCATTACATGCACAGAAACACATTTTGGGTGACATGTGAAAAATGACAGCTGTACTGCTCATAAGGAGGTGTGGTAAAATGGCAATGTTGAAAATCTGGAGTTCAAATATTAAAAATTTGCGAACTTATGAGCGTGTGTAGGAACTGCACAACACATGCTCGTAAAACAGTCATTTTTAGGAATTTTTTCACCAAATTTTCAACATAGCCATTTTAAGACCTCTGCTCATGAACAGTGTCACTGTGATTTTCTTAATCTGTCTCAAACACTGATTATGCACACTGACTGCACCATTGTGCGCTACATGCATGGAAACACATTTTGGGTGAGATGTGAAAAATGACAGCTGTACTGCTCATAAGGAGGTGTGGTAAAATGGCAATGTTGAAAATCTGGAGTTCAAATATTAAAAATTTTCTAACTTATGAGCGTGTGTAGGAACTGCACAACACATGCTCGTAAAACAGTCATTTTTAGGAATTTTTTCACCAAATTTTCAACATAGCCATTTTAAGACCTCTGCTCATGAACAGTGTCACTGTGATTTTCTTAATCTGTCTCAAACACTGATTGCGCACACTGACTGCACCATTGTGCGCTACATGCATGGAAACACATTTTGGGTGAGATGTGAAAAATGACAGCTGTACTGCTCAAAAGGAGGTGTGGTAAAATGGTAATGTTGAAAATCTGGAGTGAAAATATTGAAAATTTGCGAACTTACGAGTGTGCGTAGGATCTGCGCAACGCACACTCGTAAAACAGTCATTTTTAGGAATTTTTTCATCAAATTTTCAACATAGACTTTTTGAGAGCCCACCTTATGAACACTGGCAGTGTTGTTTCATTAATCAATCCGAAGGTTGATTTCAAGCAGGACCGCGAAATCACACTTCAGGCCCGATTAACGCCATGACAGTACAATAATTCATGAGGAGGGGTCCCAAAAACCCCATGTTGAAAATTTGGGCCCAAAATTCCCAAAAATGCCTGAGATATGCAACAAAGTTGAAAAAACCCTATCTATCCCATTATACAGCTTACCGGCATTTCCTCAGTTTGCGGTCGGCTTTGAAGAGTGCAGACGTGTTCCCGGTCCACCGAAGATCGACGCGCCGAGCTCTGGAGCTAAGTATGGGTGGGGGGTAGGGAATGCAGGCACAGTGGGTGTGGGTTAGGATGGGGCAGGGAGAAGCGCCGAGGGACAGTATTTGTATTTACAGTTTTTTTTAATAAGACAACGAGGGATGAAGACAATGAGGGACATTTGCCATGCTGGGGTGGGCTCCCAGCGTGGCAGCTGGAAGGCTGTTGGGGGGGCTGGAGCCGACGGGGGATTGGACACCCCCGTCTGCCATAACATCATTTTGTCACGCTGGGGTGGGCTCCCAGCGTGGCACCTGGATGCTTTTGGGGGGGCGTGCAGCCGACAGGGGATTGGGAACCCTCATCAGCCATAAAACATTTTGCCATGCTGGGGTGGGCTCCCAGCATGGCACCTGGATGCTTCTGGTGGGGTGAAGCCAATGGGAGATTGGGCACCCCCGTCGGCCGTACAGTGTGGGGGAAGGCGCATGATCACGCAGTGTGCGTGTATGCATGTGTGTGTGGAGGGGGGAGTTTTGCTCACTGAAGCGGAGCTCTCCCTTTCAACTGTATGCCACTGCATTTTCAACTGCTGTCATAGACAGCTGCAGCAGTGATTTGGGAACTGGGGCCGATCCTGCAAACACACTGACTGTATTGGAAGACGGGTGCCACACCTCCGAAAACTCGGATGATGGCACTATGTTTCTTGCACATGCATGCAAGCAACATAAAAAATGTTAACAGCAAACAAGCATCTCAACTCTGATGTAGCAGGCCTCCAGGAGACACACAATCCAGAAGAAAATGGAGCATCTACAGAAAAATGGGAAGGGGAGGGCTCTGAGCTTCTTCCAGCTTAAATTCAAAATTCAGGGGATTCAAAATTTAGGTTTAGCCCCATGTTCAGGCCGCACGTGACCAAACTGTAACAGACCAGGGTGGTAGGTTTGTGTTTATTCAGCTACATATGCATCTTGTGAAGACTTATGCTTCTGGGGCATTCTGTGGGCCAACTTTGACACTGCTGCATTTTACATTTCGTTATCAGTAGAGGTGTCACAACTGAGAGGAGAAGGCCTTCTGGGGCAACACAAACTGTGTGTTAGATGGGGTGTTACACAGATCCTAACAGGTTCCCTTGATGCATACAAAGAGCTCTGATTACCATTTAGTAGATCTTTGGTGGCATACTCGCACTGCACTACATTCTTTTCACAGGCCAGTAATAGTTATGCAAGAATAGACCTGATACTGAAGACACTCCAACTAACTCAGCTAGCATGTTCACAACTTGAAACAATACTTCCAAAAATCTTGGAATGGTTAAATAGCTTTATTGCAAAATAAAAAAAACACTGGAATAGCACCCCTCATGTTTCCAACGTTTTGTGTCACACTCTGGCATGCCTTGAAAAAGCACCAGTGTGGGATGTGGAACATTGGCAACAGATGGGCTGCTACTTCAGTGTTTATTATTTTGCAATAAAACTATTTATCTGTTCCAAGATTTTGTGAAGTCTCCTTTCGGATCATGAATGTGCTAGCTGAGTTAGCTGGAGTGTCTTTTGTGATTCATTTACTTTGGCTCTGTTCAACATAACCTGGCCTAAGACAGCCCTTATTAGCTGAGTGGTGCCCTTCATTAATATTAAACTGGTCATTCTGTGGTATAAAACTGGACTTAAAACAGACCCAATTGATTTTAATTTGGTGCACCCCTGCACTCTCTCTGGGCACTTGTCATTATAAGAGCAATCAGGAAGTGAAGGGATCAGCTGGCTACTTTCTAGGGGTCAAATTACAACCCCTTCCACTTGGAATAAAAATAGAAAACACAGCTCAAAAGACTTTCACTGAAGTAGGCTTCCAAATCATGCATCTCTCCAACTTAATAAACTTGTATAGTCACTTTAAGGATAAAAATTTTGCACTGACGTAACCCAGAAAATACAGGACTACTTCGAGCACAACAAGCAAGGGGATACTACAGATGCCAGCAGGTGGGAAACCCTTAAGAATGCAGCAAGAAATGAAGTTATTCCCCACCACAAAAACAGAGTGGCCCAGGAAAAAAATCAAACAAGCAGAGGTTAAGATGCAGGCTAGAAAGGCCACCCACAAAGCTAATCCTTCTCCCTCCCTCCTTATACATGACCCTAGCTAATTTCCTTGCCCTAACCTTGTGCACACTTAATCAAAACTTGTAACTACTATGCAAAATGTTTCTCAGTGTGTAACTAGCATGTTCCAACTGCCTGTATGTCTTCCACAACTCACTGTTTGTAAACCTATGAAGTCTTCTTCTAGCATATAATATGATAATCATCTGAGTGTACTGATCTGTTACCTGTAATAATTGTTACTCCCGGGTCACCCCTGAAAAAGGGACCTCTGGGGCCCAGCGGGCCTACCCGGTCATCAAAATTCAATAAATAAATTATACAATATACTGCAGAAGGTCAAGGTGGAGCTGAATAGCCTCTCTATGCAATGAATGGAAAGGCAGATTTTATTAGCTCTAGCAGGAGCAACTTCAATGAGGACAAAAGCAGCAAGTGGCTAGCATGGGAATTAAAGGTTAGGTAAGGAGTCACCTACGTGATAGAAAGCAATGATCAGGGGGCACCCCTAATGTAACAAAAAAAGACAATAGAAAATGAATTGATGGTATTTTATGAGTCCACCTACAACTCAGAATGCAGTACAACAGAACAGAACCTAGAATCTTTTTTGAGGCTGTCCCAATAATGAAATTAAAGCAAAGAACTGCCAATGAATTGGATGCTCCATTAAGGTGAGAAGAGGAACACAGAACACTATGTTCCTTAGTATGTGGAAGGCATCAGGGCTGGCTGGATTAACCATCGATTTTCAAAAAAACCTTTTGAGACCCTGAGGGAGTCACTTATGGAAATGCTCATTCAGAGCATGAGAACTGAAGTGCTGCCCCCCCCCCCCCACATACACACACACTCATGGTCTGAAACCATAATTGCACTCCAAAACCAGGAAAGAATACAACACTCTTCTCCTCCTACTAAGCCATCCAGCTCCTAACAGTCGATTCTAAAATTCTGGCCAAAGTGATGGTCATGAGGCTTGGAAGGGTCTTGCCATTACTCATATACCCTTACCAATCAGTCTTTGTAATTGGGCAGCAGGGTTTTTTTTTATTTTATTTATTGAAATGTTTCACCAGGAATGGCACACTGAACAACAAGTTGCTCATCTCACAGTGTGTCCTGGGTGGGAAGGGGTCATACGGGAGAACACATAATAAAGTACATATACAGAGTAACATAACAGTTGACAGATTAAGTGAACAACTTAATGGTGTAGACACACAACATACTACACAATATATACATCGGCCACATTAAGACCGAGGTCATTATCACATTGTACTTCGATACAGAGTGCAGAGTATAAATGACTGTATATTGAAGTGCTGTGTAGAAAGCAATTATACATAGAGTTAAGCAGACTATTATGCATAGTGTTAAGAAGACCAGTTAAGCATAGTAATGAAAGAGAAGTGTATCCTGTATATGAACAGGTAGCTGAGTAGGAGATATAAGCAGTCAGCCAGCTTGAACAGGAGAAAATAAGGACTAGCCACAGGTACAGTTTACCGCTAGAAAGTTTTGTAGGGCTAGCAAAATGGAATGTGAGGAGGAGGAGTGATAAATCTGTGATGGGAGGTTATTCCATAACTTAAGGAGGTGATGCGAGAAGGCCATCTGTCCAACCGTGGTGGACTGACATGGAACTACTAGCAGTCGAGAGTCATATGACCTAAGGGAGTGGGCCAGTGGGGAGATAATAGTAAGGGAGGAGGTGAGATATGGTGGGAGCGAGCCAAACCAAAACTTTGACGTGAATTTGGCACAGTGTAGGAGGCAATGATTTTCTAGGGAGTAGAAAGTCAAGAAGTGGTAAAGAAAACTGTGGTGAGTGAAAGGAGAGGCATCACAAGTGAAATGACAAAAGGAGTTAAAAAGAGAACCCAATTTGGTTAAGGAAGACTTGGGTGCGACACCGTAGACTATATCACAGTAGTCAAAGATAGGTAGTATCATCTTCTGGACCAGTTCATGCCTAGCAGGTATCGGGAGGCAGCTACGGTTCCTGTATAATGCACCAAGTCTGGGGCACAGCTTCTTCAGGATGGTGTCAACATGCCCAGAGAAGCTGAGGTGTTGGTCTAGCCAGACCCCCAGAGGGCCATATATGAAGAACATCCAATGTAGTCTGGAAATGGAACAGGAAGGGAGGGAGCAGGGGAGCTGGGCTCCTAGCAGTAGATGCTAAAAAATAATTTTGACTGTGTGGAGTGAGGGTACAGTACATGCACTACACTCTGCAGAGATTTTGCCTGGGGGGAAACATTTCACAGCTGGATCAAGATGCTTTACACTCAAACAAAGACACAATTATTCATGAATCGCAGGCTTATAACACCATTTGCCCTGCAGAGAGGGGCATGGCAGGGTTGCTCCCAGTCCACACTCCTTTATGTTTGACCCTGGAACCACTAGCTGAAGCCATAAAACAAAATCAGTTCATGAGCGAACCAAAACAAGAAAATGCAGATTACACAAAATAAATGAGCATTACAAAGTAGTTGCTGCAAAGAGATTTATTGTGGAAGACAAAGGCAGCACTGCACCCCGGTGGTTTGAACCTCTGCAGGTTCTTCCTCGGAGGGGCAGGCTTACAGGTTGGGGTTATCACTTAGGCAGTGGAAGGTTAAAGACTCAAGTAGCTACATTAAGTTAAAGCCCAAAGGGAGCTGCAAACACAAACGCAACAGTGAGAGAATAATACTAAACAAGTGATTGAATAATAAATATGCAAAAATGAAAACGATGGGAGAATGAAGTGAGAAGAGGTAACAGGCAGGAAACTTGAAAAACACTCCACTCCAGCGACTATGGCAACTATACTAGCTCAGCCCAGGAGTATGGTGGCTGGAGGAGACACTGGAGAGAATAGATAGAAGGAAATAGCTGGAATGGGTGTCTGAGAAAGGAGAGAAGAAAAAAACATAGTAGTTATAATATGAATTTTCAGTTCACCATATATTTAAAACAGATGCCTTCTAAAGAACAAATTGTTAGATCAATGGGCTACCAAAAAGGAATAATGTCCCAGTCCTCATTGAGATCTCTTGGGGAGACAGCTGCAATTGTAAAAATAAGCCTTTTCTCTCTCTCTCTCCTTAAACTAGTTTTTGAAAGTGGGTTTCATCAGTGGTAGAAATGGGAAAGTGATCAAAGCCCATAACATGGAAAGTATTGGGACTGGAGCCATGGAACCTGTGCCAATGGGCACTAATGTGGGTGTCACATTTGCCACCAATAATGGAGAGAATGTGCTCCTAACCTCATTCTTTCATTAAGCAAATATTTTGTCCAATGTATACATATGGGCAATCATACCAGATGACATAGGCTGTAAAAGTTGTTTTACAATTAATGAAGTGATGCATTTCATAGGTTCTGTTGTTAGCCACACTGGTGAAAATGGTGCCAGTTTGGACAAAGCGACAGATGTTGCAGCTGATGTGACATGCATACCTTTGGGTAGAGCCAGAAGACAAAACTGGGGTTTCACATTATTGACAAAGTGACTATAAACCACTTTGTCAGAGATGCTGGGACCTTTATGATAGACTACCTTGGGGCTGTCACCAACTACTTCACATGTATGTGGATCTGATTTGAGTATGCACCAATGTTTCTTTAATGTTCCGGTGACATGGGGGCTCACAGAATTAAACTCTGCCATGAAATTTACAGAGGCATGAGTGCTAGTGTGTCTGCTTTTTGGTTTTAGAATGTTCTTGTGATAGTAATTCAAAGCGAAAGATATAATCTCATCCAGTACATCTAGTTGGTACCACCTGTCAAGGAACCTTTGAGAAAGGTTCTCAGCCTGACTATTAAAAGAGAGGTTGTCTGAGCAGTTGTGATAGAGCAACAAGAACTGAACTTTGAGGATGTCTCTTTTCAGATGTTCAGGATGTGTGCTGTTGTAGTGTAAAAGGATGTCTCTGAAGAAGATGTCAGCATTATGTCGAAACATTAGGATGTGGCTTTAGTGTCAGTGTGGACGTCTTGGTGGGTGGTCTGCTGTTGTCAGCTTCTCACAGCTCTGGCCACTGAGCTGAAAACTTGTAAAGCACTACGTGTGCTTTGGTGTACTGTGAGTATGGGATGGCCAACTGATGAGTTGCCTTCTTGCATGTTTGAAAAATTTAAAAAGTATGTTATGAGTCCATTTCCCTGCCTAGCAAGAACTGCTGCTTAAAATCTAAGTGACTGAGGGAAAATGCTGATACTTTGATTTTTGTGGTGGTGGTATGCATTTTAAAATTGTACTAATAAATGCTGGAAAAGTTTTACACTTTATAATGAACTGCCTCTGAAAAACATATTTCAAATTATTTGGGTGCTGACCTTTGGTGACTGCTGCTGAGCAGTCTGAGTGTTTCTTGTTCTACATTGCTCCTTGTATTGTGCACCTGTTCGCATGAGTCACTATTCTTTTGTGTTTTTGTTTATCTCTGAAAAATTGTTTTTCCCCACTCTTGAACCCCTTCACAATACACAGCGCAGTCAGTGCCTCCCTTCGCCTCCCTGGCTGTCCTCTTTGCTTCCCTAGTTTTAATTTGGCACTCTCCCCATTCCTCTTCCACCTGTTTTTCCTTGTGCCTGGTGAAAGTCTTTTTCTTGGCTCTCACTGCTTCTTTGTCTCTTCCCAAGAGCTATATTGATCTCTAGCACATTTTGTTTTGTAACGATTCTCATACATGATTTTGTTGCCTCGGGAATGATTCCTAATTGCCCCTATCTTTCCTCTAAACCTCTGACGCTTTCCACCCTGGTCAATTATTCTTGGACCAGTTCCCTCATCCATTTGAAGACTACTCTTCTGAAATCTAGGACTTCAGTTTTCAATAGTGGCATTCTGGACCAGAGGACCAGTCTGAACCAAATGGAGTTATGGTAGCTGGACCCCAGTGGCTACCTTTCCTCACTCCACTCACCATCTCTGAGTTAGTGAGCACCAAATTAAGAAAGGTCTCCTATCTAGTGGGTTCCTTAATGAGCTACACTAGCAGGCAGTCCTACAATATATCACATTGGGCCTGAATTCTGGTGCAGCTGGCTGCTGTAATGTCCCAGTTGATATCTAACAGGTTCAGATTACCCACCATCACCACTCCCCCCATCTTCACTCCCCTTGCCAACTCTTCCCTGAGGACTGTATCTCTATCTTCCCCATTGTTCTGGTGGTCTATACATCAATTTCCTCTCCTATTTCCTTTCTTGAGGGCACTGTGAGGTGAACCCTCAGTGATTTAATTTCTCCTTTGCTTTCCCTGATGTGTCCATCCTCCACAGCCTCTGTGCCCTCCCTGACATATTGGGCTATGCTGCCCCCTTTGCCTTTCCTCTATCTTGTTTAAACATTATGTAACCTGTGACTAGAAGCCCCGGTTATTATTCTGTGTGGCTGAAGTTTCTGCGATGGCTAAGAGGTCTGCCTCAGTGTCTGCCACCAATGCTTGGAGCTCATTTTTTTCATTACGCAGTTTCTAGACTTTAAGGCAGGCTTCCTTCCATCTAGTTCCGGATCCTGTTTTGCTGTTTTGTGATTGTACACCTGCATTCCTTCTCCTTTTCTTTACCTTCTTATTTTTCCAATTGCTTTCAGATCCAAGAGCTTTCACCCCCCTCGCCTCTTTCACTACTCATTTTTGAACCTCAGCCTTATTTTCACCCACCTTACTACTGCCAGCTCCCAGGATAGGGGGAGCATTAACTTGGTTTCCCTCCCTCACTCCCTTTACCATGGCTCCTGTAACCTCAGTGTCCCCCACTGTCAGTGTAATTGTTTCTAATATAGATGTAAAATTCTGCCCCAGTGCGCAGGTCCAGCTCCCTGTCAGGTGAAGGCCGTCAACCCTGAAGAGAGACCTGTCTCTATATGGAGACATGTCAGGACACAAAATGAACTGTGGCAAAAGTCAGCTTATGTGTTTGGGTGCAGGGAGAGCTTGAGAGGAAGGAGGTATCTGGAGGAACACAGAGGAAGTAGAGATGCTCAGATATTTTGGAATACTAATAACCATAAAGCTGTTTTGCACCTATCAGATAAATTACCTCCCCACCCACTCCTAAAGAAGCTAAAAAGTAAACAAAAAAGAATGGAACTCATTGCAATTATCCCTCCAGGCAGAGTAAACATCATTAAGATGTGTACATCCTCAAGGGTATTATATCGCCTTCATCACTGTCCATTCAAATGCCAGGTAAATGTTTCAGCAATTAGATTCCATAATTCCTTCCTTCCTGTGGCAGGGTAAACACACACAAATAGGAGTCTCAACTCTGCAAAATACTTTCAGAAATGGGGGCTAGCCATACCCCACATCCAACGTTATTATTGGGCAGTTTAACTTGCTTTTCTAGATAATTCAAAATCTGAGACATACCCATACTGGAGGAAAGAAAAGTGGAGAAGGAAGAGGCACATACTACAGATATACCAGGTGGCATTCTAAGACCAGCACTGAAGGGGAGTGGCTACCACAACCAAAACTACAAGTTCCTTCTCCAAAAGAACTGTATAGATTTGAAGTCAGGTGCACCAATATCTCAAGCACAAGCCAGGGCTATCCCCAGAAGCAAACCTAATGAGTGCTTTTAAGGGGCAGAAGAGGTATATTTTATTCAATCATCAAGGGGTTACAGCCTGGCATAAAAGGGGTCTTGCCAAGGGAGTATAGAACCACCACAATCATAGCCAAATAAAGTACCACTTAGTATGACAAACTTTGCCGGTGTAAGTGCTTTTATTTACTTACAATTAGCTCCAGTACAAAACCATGTAAGCTACTTCCAGGAATGCCAGCAGAACCAATCGATAGTCACTCTGACTTGTTTCGAATTTTACCACATACAGTAATCAAGGAGGCCAACCTGCATCTGTGTACTGCTTAAGTCCCCAATTACTTATTTACATAGTACACTCCAGGTAAATCATGATTTGATGTGCAAAGAATACACCAAATCATGATTTATATACTATGTACTTTACTTGGCCATGGAGGGTGGTTGTGCAATACTCCCATGGCCTGCACATTCATTGATAGATACAGCACATGTTGTACTGGGGTGGTCCTCCCTTTGTTCATTCATAAAAGAGGTCTAATCAGGGTTGAGGACCTATATGAGGGGGTGGCATCCTGTCCTCCATTGCAACCCTCAAACATGAATACCTCCTCCCCACAAACTCATTTTTTGTTTTCCTCTGTATTAAGGAATACTGACCAGAATGGGAGCAGATCTGCATAAACCTGGGAGGTCCCAATGTGACAACAAAAGATTAACCTCTGAATCAACTTAAAAACCTGTCTTGGCCCACTACAGACTGATGAGAAGCAGTCCCCTGATCCAAACAGAAAGCCACTAAAAAGTGTGGGAGATAGATTAACGATAGCTATAATACAAGAAACATAGCAACTGGTAATGTGACAAGTGAATAGATGCACTAAAGCAAACAGGCTTAGACAAATCCAATTTAGAATCCCAGGTTACACAGGCTAAGCCCCGATATCGACCCACTCTGCTCTAAATGCAAATTAGCAGAGAGGGGACCTACTTTCACCTGGCATACAAGTGTCTTAGAATTCAAAGATATTGGGGGAACATACATTGGATTATGGAAAAGATACTGGGCAAGAACTATTCGGCGCCCCCCCTCTGGGAGATGCTGCTAGGGGCTGATAACCCAAGGAGGGGACATGGGTCACAGAACCCACTGTGGCATCAGACTTTGGTTGATGCTAGGAAAACAGGTGCACAACATTGGCTGGGTGAGGATGCCCTCCTCTCCCCCCAGTAAGTCACTGGGCAAACAACCTGGTAAATAGCATGAGGCTGGAAAAAGCACGGTATTAAGCAAACAGGGAACAAGTTAAATTTGCTAAAATCTAGGTCCAACTGATAACAGCACTGGAGAATAGGATGTTACATGACTAAGTACAAAGGAAATAAACTTGCCAAGGGGAGACAAGCCCAGTGGATATGGGAAATAGTTATCACTGTGGTAATAGACTTTTAACATCCTATTTAATTAATTCTGTTGATTGAAATGGTTGTATGGTTGTAACACTGTGTGAAAAAAACCGAACCATTTTATTTGCAGAATGCATACTGTCATCACTTGATTATCTTACCATATCTAAAACTTCATTAAATAAAGTTTTATAAAAACAGTCGGTATAGTAACCACCATGCAGTAAGAGGATTGGACAAAATGAACATTAAGCCCCTTCCATCACCACAGTAGAATGTTACCTCTGTATAATGTATAGGTGGGCACAGAAAGTTGGTGAGGACACCAGGGGTCGGATATTCTAAACTTTGCGCTGAGGGAAAACAGATTGTGCATGATTTGCATCCCACTTGCACAGGGTTGCAATATTCAAAAGACCAAATAGCACCAGAGCAACAGAGTAATACCAGTACTAAAAGTTAGTGTATACGCGGGGCAAACTGAGGGGTGGGTACATGAATAGAGGTGCAATGGTATATTTTTCAAAGCAGTCTTGAGCACCCACCACCTCATAAGAGGGACGCAGAGACTAAATATATTTCTCAAAAGACATCTCAGACAGACCATTGCCCTGCCTAACACATTTCAGATGTACAAGTCCTTTATCAAAGGCTAAGGACTGCTCATACATTCAATATTTAAATACTAAAACTGTTGACATGTGACTTAGTGACATGATTGTCCCTTGCTGCACCCATTGGTTAAAGAATTTTTTTTTCCTTTTTTAAACTTTAATTCAACATTGGTAAAAAACAATCGCCACACTTAAAGTTTAAAAAGGAAAATATTTTTTAGGCAGGACTACGGTTTGTCTGAGATGTCTGAATAAATGGAATTTTGAGAAATGTATTTGGTCTCTGCATCCCTGTTATGAGGTGGTGAGTGCTCAAGACTGCTTTGAAAAATGAACTTGTAATGATTTTTCGAAGCACCACACTCCCAGTGCACACTCTCACTGTAACTAGTGCAATAGTATATTCAGTGCCCTAGAGTTGTGCAATGTATTCTAGCATGACACACAGCATGGTGCAAGTTACCATTCATAAAAAGGTGCTCTTAACTATAACAAACCAAGGAGGGGGTATGGACACTGCAGCAACAGGCAACATGGCTGTGTGCAACAACAGGATCATGGTGCACCAGATGTTGCAGTCACTTAGGAGTAAGAGAGGGAAGAAGGACACCCTGGGCCACTCCATAGGCTGTGGAGGAGATATGCTGCAAACAGATGGTACCGGCCATGAGTGTCTTTTGAGACACTCACAGATGACCACCTGGTGGGTCAGTATCATCTCAGTAGGGCCATGTTGAGGCAGCTTTGTGAGCTCCTGAATGAGCAGACGCAGAGTACCACCCAGTGAAGCCATGCCATGCCAGTTGAGCAAAAGGTGACAGCTGTGATGTGCTTCCTAGCCACTGAGTTCTTCCAGACACCGGTTGGTGATATCATCGGTGTGTCATAGTCCACCACCATGTGCCTCCTCGCCTAATTTCTAGATGCTCTTCTGCCACATGCTGGTGAATTCATTGCACACCCCAGCACAGCAGCAGAGTGCAGAGAAACAATGCAGCAATTCCATGAGGTTGTGCACCTACCATCAGTACTTGGTGCCATTGACTGCACCCATGTTGCCATCCAGGTACCTCTGGTGATGTGGCAGATGCCTTCCATCAACTCCCAGGTGGTGTGTTATGCAAGTAGGTGCATCATCAATGTCCTGGCAAGGTACCCCAGCAGTGCTCACGATGCTTTCATCTGGCATCAGTCTCAACTCCCTCTGGCATTTGAGGGTGGGCTAATACCCAGTGGACACTGTGTAGGTGAGTACATGCTGCAGGCCCCCCAATCCCTCCATGGTGGGTACACTGCCACAATATATCACACACATGCCACACTGAGGGGAGGGAGAGTGGAGAGGGAAGGGTGTACAGGTGTAAGGGATACACAAAACAGTAGGGTCTGCCTAGTGAACAGGGTCAGCTACACAGTAAGCATTTGCTAACATCTGTACATTTCTCTTACAGTGGACAGTACTGGTATCCCGTGATGAGGGCACTGGGGAAAGGGCGCCGACAATAACGGCAACTCACTCCCCAGTGAATCCCTCATGGTAGGGTAGGGTGGCCAAATGGGGTTGGGGTCACTGAGTATAGCAATAGGATGTTGCTATATGTACGTATGCACACGGAAGGGAGTGAGCATGCACACCTAGGGGATGTGAGGGGCTGTGCCATGGTGGTTGCTGAGCTGATCACATGGTGAGGTGAGTGGGTTGCTGGCACTGGTTGACAAGGTATGTAGTTCTGGCCCGGGCGCTGGTGGGCTAGGAGATGAGCTACAGCAGCTAAAGAGAGTGATACGATGCAGACAGCAGGCAGCCAGCCAGCCTAAATCCCCTTCAGGATGCTGAGAACCCTGCAAGGGGTTGGGGTGCTGATGAGTAGGATCAAGTAAGGAGGTGATTAGGGAGTATTAAAGCAGGTGCAGTCGGAAGAGAGGAAATTGTGTAATGCAGTGGAGAGGGAGTAGGTGGAAGAAGAGTGGTGAATGTGTGGGGGTAGAGCATTCCAGATTTTAGGGAAACGGTGGGAAAATTCAGACTGGCCAATGAGGGTAGAATGGCGAGGGACCATCAGGGTGTGCGTGTAGTTAGATCTCAGGGAGTGGGAGAGGTGGGAAGGTAAGAAGGGAGGATGAAAGGTAAGAGGGAGAACATCAAAATAGAATTTGAAGGTCAGTTTGGTGCTGTGGGAGAGTCGTCAGTTAGACAGAGGTAGAAAAGCTAAGGCATGATAGAGGTCACAGTGATGAGTCCTAGAAGGGGCATCAAGGGCGAAGTGACAGAAGGAGTTAAAGAGAGTGTACAGTTTGGTCTGGGAAGATTTGGAAGTGGCACCATAGACTACATCACAGTAGTCATATATGGGGAGTATAATCTTCTGAACAAGTTCCCGCCTTGCAGTCAGTGGGATGCAACTATGGGTCCTGTATAGGGCATCAACCTTGGGGTGCAGTTTCTTCAGGATGGTGTCGACATGAACAGAGAAGTTGAGGTGTTGGTCCAACCAAACCCCAAAGGGTAGTAAGCCTAGACAGTCTCTGCCTAGAGCCAAAGGTCATCAAAACTGTCTTCTTGGCGTTAAGGGAGAGCTGGTGTGAGGCAACCCAGAGCTGAACCTGGTTGAAGTCATGCTGTAAACTGGTTTCCACAGCAGCAGGGTTTGTGCAGAGCTGTATAAGACAGTATCATCAGCATAAATATGGATGGAGGAGGTGGAGCAGGATGAAGGAAGGTCATTGATGAAGATGGAGAAAAGCAGGGTGAGAGGAGGGGAGGGATAGAAACTAGGCTGTAAGAAAGAAACAGTGGTACACCCTACATAGACAGAATGCACCGAGGAGGCCACAGCAGAGATTATGAAGTTGTTAGGGAGGATAGCAGAGCAAGGGAGTTAGATTGCACGGTCACAGTTACTGGTGATTACTAAAAGTGCATGTAGATTTGTCTTAAAAGATCCCAGCTTAGTTTCTTTATGGAAGTTTTCTGGCAGGGAGTTAAGCTAGAGCGGCACTCTGTATTCAAATGAACGTTGCCCCTGAGTGGTATGGCTGAAGGGGATTTTGAGGGTGTGGTTGTTTAAGCCCCTTGTACTTCTGGCTGAATTGGTGGAAGTGAGGAGATTCTGCACTCCTGGAGGCATCAACCTAGGGCAGACTTTTTAGCTGGTAAGCAGACCTGGTATTTTAGTCTACACTCTAGATTGAGACAGCCAAATTGGGTGCATAGGGCACATGTATGATTAAGCCTATCAGCTCTCAGTACAAGTCTACAGGCCTTGTTAAGTGTGGTCTTAATACACTGGCGCGCAGTGGAGGTAGCAGCACCACATACCGCCAGGCCATAGTCAATGACTGACAGCACTGAGCTACAGATGGCAATTTTTAGTGCTTCTTTGATAAGACAGTGCTTGTTCTGGTACAGTAAGCCCAGTTTTGTATTAGCAAAGTTGCCAACATTATCAATGTGCCGTGCATATGAGAGAGTGCAATCAAGTGTTACACCCAGGTATTTGAAACTTAGCACCATTTCTAAGGGGGATACAGGTTATGTAAACAATAAGGCACAGCAGGGTGTGGGTTATTGGGGATTTACCCATGCCTCGTGTGGTGAGTTACGAGGTGCAGCCGTGTGACTTAACCACAAAAGAAGTGGGTAAATCATCCAATAACTCACACCCTGGAGTGCCGTATTGTGATTATACAATGGACTCATGTGTAAAATAAATTTAAAATGTGTTTAATTACATTTTTTATAAATGCAGTTCCTCAGCCATGGGTTATGCAGAATTTACCCAAGGTCATGTGACATGTTTTGACCAATGAGGTTACAGGATTTTCACACAACCTTGTGTAACTCCTAGGTGGCGTTTTGTGTTTACCATGCAATCCTAAATTTCACAACACACGGTCTCCAGGCCTAAGCTCTTGAGCCTTTACTTTTCTATCATGTCTCTCTTTGTTGGCTAGATTTCTTTTGGCGGCCATTGTCTGGGCCAGTTGATAGGCACGGCTCAATTGAGCTTTCAGTTTTTGTACATATTGCAGGCAATCTTCGGCTTGGACCCCATTGGGAGAAACCCCAAAACAGACATCAACAGGCAACCGGGCCTCTCTCCCAAACATGAGGCGGTAGGGAGAGAACCTGGTAGCATCATTCTTTGTGCAATTGTATGCGTGTACCAAGGTGCTAATCTGCTGGCTCCATTTATGCTTATCTTTTGGGTGGAGGGTGCCTAGCATGTCTAGTAGGGTGCGGTTAAAGTGTTCTGGTTGAGGATCCCCCTGCAGGTGATAAGGGGTGGTTCTTGACTTTACCACCACCCATAGAGAGAGCATTTCTTTGATTAGCCGACTTTCAAAGTCCCGGCCCTGATCAGAGTGAATTCGCTGCGGGGCACCATAGTGGACGAAGAAATTTTCCACTAGCACCTTGGCCACGGTAGATGCTTTTTGATCTTTGGTGGTAAAAGCTTGTGCATACCATGTGAAATGGTCCGTAACCACTAACACATTGCCAATGTTTCGCTGATCAGGCTCTAAACTCAAGAAGTCTATGCAGACTAGTTCCATTGGGGTGCTGGTAGTAATGTCAACAAGGGGGCAGCCTCTGAGGCAAGGCTTTTCTCTGCAGGTAGCGACTACAAGTCCTTACATGGTGCTCAACATCGGCCCCCATCTTGGGCCAGTAGAATCGAAATCATACTAGGTCAAGGGTCCGGTCGATACCGAGGTGGACCATATGATTGTGGAGGGACCTCAGTACTAAATCTTCAAAGGCTGTGGGCAGGGCCAATTGTAGCTTGTCTATTTGGGCACCCCGATATACAGTCTCTCGATCAGAAGAATGCAACTTGGACACATCTTTTCCTGCACGAAGGGCGTCAAGTGCTGGCTGAATCATGGGATCTCGGGATTTAGCCCACTGAATGCTGTCGTTGTCAAACTGAGGTAGTGCACTAATATCTAGAGCAGAGAAGTGGCAATATGCAGCCAGTATGCAGGTGTCAGAGGGGCTCAAGCAATCTACTAAGCAGTCTGCTGTGTCTGTAGACATCTGTTCATTTCTATCAAACTTTTGGCACAATGCTCAGGTGTCAGGTTCAGACAGCCTGACCCAGTCGCTCTTGGAAATGGGCCTCCGAGATAAGGCATCAGCATCAATATGATTCAGGCCTGGTTTGTATTTGACAGCATAATCATATGTTGACAGTGCAGAAAGCCACCGGTGCCCAATGGCATCTAACTTAGCTGAAGTCTGTACATAGGTCAATGGGTTATTGTCAGTCCTCACCAATATTTTTGCCCCATAGAGGTAATCATGAAACTGGTCGACAATGGTCCATTTTAACGCAAGGAACTCCAACTTGTGCACAGGGTAGTTTCACTCTGACGGGGTCAAGCTCCTACTGGCAAATACCACTGGTCTCAAACCATCCTCATGGTCTTGATACAGTACAGCTCCTAGACCCTGCAGACTGGCGTCAGTATTCGGCACATAGGGTTTGGTGGGATCAGCATAAGCGAGGATGGGGGCATGGGTGAGCTGGTATATGAGTTCCTGGAAAGTTGCTTCACAGTCAGGCATCCAACAGGACCCAAAAAGTTCACCTGGGTGGAAATATGCTTTCTCTGGTTCTTTGACAGACCCTTTTTTGTATTTCCAATTGGTAGGAGGGTAACCCTGGGTAAGATTCAAGAGTGGCCGAATCACTTTGGAATAGTCCTTTATAAACCAGTGGTAGTAGCCACAGAATCCCAGGAAACATTGTAATTCTTTCAAACTGTGGGGCTGGGGCCAAGTAGTCAAGGCTTCAGCTTTACTAGGATCAGTCTCTATCCCTTCTGTAGACACTATGTGCCCCACATACTTCACAGAGGTTTGGAAAAACTGGCACTTGTCGATGGACAGCTTGAGGCCGAAATCTTCCATTCAGTCTAGTACTTTGAACAGTCGATGCTCGCGTTCTTCTAGGGAGCTCCTGAACACAATGACATCGTCCAAGTACACCAGGCATTCTAGCAAATTCATGTCTCCCACTGCTCATTCTATCAATCGCTGGAAGGTGGCTGGGGAGCCTGATATTCCCTGTGGCATTCTCAGGAATTCATAGAACCCCAAAGGACAGATGAAGGCAGTCTTCTCATGATCCTCTGGAGCCATCAGAATCTGGTAATATCCACTGCAAAGATCCAACACTGAGAACCATTTGCTCCTATTCAAACAATCCAGAGCATCCTGTATACAGGTCATGGTGTATTGATCGGGGATGGTCACCCGATTAAGAGTTCGATAATCAACTCACATTCTCACAGATCCATTCTTCTTACGCACAACTACAATGGGAGAAGCATATGGGCTCCTAGATTCTTGTATCACACCAGTCGTGAGCATTTCCTGCAAGTATCTTCTCACATCATCTATGTTTGCAGGGGCTAGGTGTCGAGGCCTCTCTCGAAATGACTGTTCATCATGCAGACGTATGTGATGCTGCACACCCTGGACACACCCCATGTCCCATTCCTTCAACGAAAACACTTGATCTCTCTGGGCAAGTGTCTGGCTAATTCTAGTCTTCCATTCAGCTGGCAATGGGGAGTCACCAAAATCAAACAAGTCAGGAGGCACTCTATCTGTCTTGCCAGGGTGCTTGTTACTGGGCAACACTGCAGTGTCTGCGCAGTGTACCATAGCTAGGGTGCATCCTCTGTTCATCCAGATCTTCTGATCTGACACATTATGAATCTGGACCATCACTCGTCGTGCATAGGCATGAGCACGAGCTTGCAAGATGCTGGGCTTAACCAATAATCCTTCCGGCAATTTTCAATCGCCTGGCATGTCCAACATCAGTATTTTGTTCTTTACATCTTTGCTGAGGCGGCCCTCCCTTTGAACAGTACACTAGACGTTAGGGGCCACTACCATTGAATTGGGATCCTTCTTCCACACGACCCCTACTGGATCATCCTGGTCCACTCCCCTGGGGTTCTGTTGCAAATCATAGGCCCTCTTGATCAGAGCAGGAATTCTTAGGGCCCTCCCAGTCTGTCGCCCTTGTTTCTCATGACAGAGTTGTGCCAGTCTCCCAAACATATGGGCGTTGGTCCCAATTAACACGCGAACCCCATCATACAGTCCAGAAGGGGGACACACTAAGGCCAGTGTCTCGACTTGCTCCTCTACACCAGTCACAGCTGCAGGAAATGACAACCAGAGGCAGACATATCCTAGGTAGGGATAAGACTTGTCGCTCTGCTCCCACACATGTAGGCCTTCCAGGGATTGTAAGAGCACAGCAGATAAGTGTTTGTCATACCAGTCCTTAAATACAATGGTCACTTGTGACCAACTGTCCAGCACAACCCGAGTAGGAATACCATTCACAGCCATGGTAGTCTCGATTGAAGGGACCACAATTTTGGACCAGTCTAGAGGGACAACAGCAGGGACCTGGGCAGATGATTTAGCCACATAGGGATTTGAGTTACTACTTCTTGAACCCTCACTATGGTCATTTTGGGCACTCCTTGACTGCTGATTTGTTCTCCGAAGCTGTCCTTGAAACCTGTATACTTTATCTAGGTCTTTTGTGGACCAGCATTCTCTCTTCATGTGCCCATCCTTCCCACAATTATGGCAAAATATGTTTTCTGGAATTTGGGGTGGCCAAGGCATCACACTGGGAGCTGGGGCGGTGGTACTACCAACTGAAAACATTGGTGCCATCTTTGTCTGCTGTGTGGTGAACATTTGGAGCCATCTCATTAATTCTCTTATCTCCATAGTCAAAGCATCGAGTTTTGAGCTGCTGTCAGTAGGAGATGCCTGTGTGGACACCCCTACCCCCACAGCAGATGCAGTTGGATAAGGGTCGGTGCCTGTACTTGCAGGAGTGGCCTTGATAAAGAGACTGTTTTTTGTTTCCCTGAACTCCCTCAGCAGTTCATCTCATGGCGGCACACCCTCATTGGTCCCCACTTCAGAAGGGCCTTCCGATACCGTGATCACTTGTGCTGCACTCATCCTAGAATTATAATCCCCCTCTTCATCTTCAACCTCCTGGAGTTCTTTTATCAAGTCACAATAGTCCGGTGGGTTACCCCTTCTATCTGGGAGCCTTAATTGAAGGAGCTGCAATTTAGAATGCTTTGCATGTTGCAGTATGTGCTCCAACCTCACATGGTTTAAGTCACTGGCGGCTACCACCTTTTCAGCAAGCCTTTTGCAGCGCTCTTTCCAGATGAGCAACATAAGCAGACAAACTTTCCCCTGGCCATTGCTTTGTACCTTAAAATTTCCACATCAAGTTCTCCCTGACTCAATGCTCCTAAAATTGCCTTCGAGTGTAGATAGGTACTTCTGGGCAGATGCATCGGGGTTTATGGACCTTAGAAATTTAATGGCCTCTAGGGCGAGACCCCTCAAACTTTCTATGATCCTTTTCTGTTTCTCAGCCTCTGCACACTGCCATTCAGGTACCAAAGGGGCAACACAATCTGTCCAGGTCTCCCAATCATCCTCCCCTTGGGGTGTGGGGAGGGTGCCGGAGAAGATTCTCAACCTTCGGTAAAAGCCGTGACTAATGGCAGGTACAGACATTGGAGCCAGCATTGACATGGGCACAGAAGGAGGGGCAATAACGGGGGCTGGAGAGGGACGGGGTGTTGGGGGAGGAACACCCCCAGGTGGCAGGAATAGTTTCTTTAAATCCTCCACAGTTTTCCCTTCCTCCAGCAACAACTTAACAAATTTCTTCTCAAAAGTCTCAGATAGTTGAGGAGGGGGGGCTCATTCTCCCTGGGATCTTTACTGTCTTTAGTTATCACTCCCCAGGCAGTGAGGACTCCTTCGGGGGTGATAGTCTGTGGCACTTTGGAACTGTCTACTGGATCCTTACACTTTACTAACGCCATGAAACTTTGGGCGAGCAGATTAGCCTGTCGACTCACCACCACAGGGTTTTGCCAACATTCAACCTTGGAAAGTACTCCCTCTACAGTGTCCTTATTGGTACCATGGGGACTAGCCAGTGTAAGTATAGCATTTTGTGGGTCAATCTCCTGCTCAGTACACAACCCCACCAACCGGTGTACAGCCACTTCTGCTGGGATAGCCATTTATTTTTAACAGCAATTCACAAATTTGGCCACTAGGGGGACGCTAATCCCAGTGGTGAGCCTCCAAGATGTAACCGCTAGGTGGCGCTATCCCAAGGGCTACTACCCCTGTCTGCTTGGCTAGTAGCAGGTTAAGGGGCCTGAGTTCTGAAACGGGTGCCTCCACCCAGAGGTCAGGGTTGGTAGTGGTCAAGCTAACCTGGGCACAGCCCTCTGGGACATTGTAACCCCCTTTTTCCCCTCTAGTGGCCTGAACACTGTACAATAATCACTTTCACAATACCCCTGGTACACCACACAAGTACCCACACGGTTTGCACTTACCACCAGGGCTGGTTCCTCTGCTTGACCCTGGGAACCCCCTGCAAAACAAAGTTATGCATAGCAAATAGCAACAGTACAGCACTTTTAGCACAAACTGGAACCACAGTCAGATTACATGCAGAAAAAAGTTAGATTTGATTTATTCAAGGGACTTGAACAAGGGAGGGGCAAAATCAGGTTAATTAGCTTAAAGGTTATATCAGTCAAGCAGTTATGCATGCACTTTGAGTCCCCCCACACAGTCACACCTCTGGGTACCCAGGTGGAGAAGAGATGGGCTAACCAGGTCTGTTGCCAGGGGTTGCAGCTGGCTGGGGCCCTGTGATGGAAAACACAACATGCACAGTACACAATATTTGTAATCCGGAGCCAGGGGCTCCGTTCGTAAAGAAAATGAAACAACTAGGCAATCAGATGACACACTCCGATTAAGCTGTTGTTGCAGGGAGCTACCCTGGTATTTACTCACGATACCCAAGACTGGACGCAGGCTGGACGAAAATTGAGACTGCAGGGGGTTGATCTGGAATGCCAGGAGAAGCAGGGCCCACACGAGTTGCAGAGGCGTTGTTCCTGTTCAAGCGTGGAGCAGGGGGCTGATCCCCAGGCAGGACTCTCGACGATGGCTTCTCTGTGCAGTGGGTAGTCTGGCCAGGCCAGTCTGGCAAGGCCCAGACTGCATGAAGACAAATTCAGATGCAGTCCATTTTGGGCTGGATACAGCTTCCAGCAAGCAGAACACAGTTCACACAGTGGGGAACTAACTCACAACTCACTAGCCGCGCATAGCACATTTACATGTATGGGAATTCTACTGTACCAGGCAAAGTGCTCCCCGGTCACAGTCTCAAAGTCTCTGCACACACCGGGAGCTTAGGGGTAGCTAGAACTCCTGACAGGCTGATCGTGTTCAGCAAAATCTTCGGTCTTCTTCAGGTTGAGCCTGGCCCACTTCAGTAGCTTACTTTAGTCACACAAACTTGAATTTAGTCCAAAATAATTCTCTTCTCTGCCTCTCAGGAGCAGCAGCAGACATGCAAGCCAAAAACTCAGCCCTTTCACAGTTTTCCCATGCAAATCCACTCAGGATCGCTGCCCAAAATACACTTGAGCTCTTCTCATTTCACTTCCCAGCTCAGAACTAACTGAAAATTGCAAGCAGCCTGGGACTTCCCCAAGATCCAAAAGGTTTGGCTGGCTGATTTGGCTGTCAATCAAAGCAAGAGCTCTCCCTTCAGTTGCAAAAAAGGCGCAAAAAGTTCAAAACTACAATTCCTACAGATTTTGACTTCAGACAGCTCCTGTAGTCCGGCTACATTTTAGGTCCCACCAGAACTGATTGGTCCAATTTGCAGTCCAGAACCAAGATAATGGAGACAAAACAAAACAGTCCTTGCTACAAAGAAAGCAGGTTAGACAAACTACATTATTATTATAACTCTAAATGATTTTCAGCAAATAGTTACATCTTTCAGCAGAGCTCCCTCTCAGACTACTTAAGCTGCAATCAGGCAGCTCTTAAAGAGACAGTGCACAGAGGCTATACAAGCTCTGGTAATCACTTTAAACTGCTAAAATGCAGGACACCAGCCTGGCAGTGAGCATTTAGGCAAGCTCAAGGAAGACTTTTTGGGAACCCCCATTTGTAGGGGGGGTTACACCTGTATAATGCTAATTTGTGGTTGATAGGATTTGTGTTTATTGTGGACAGAAGAGAACAATATGTTTTTAGTTTTCTTGTAGTTAAGTAGTATTTGGATTTGAGGAACCAGTTTTCCATTGCAGTGAAATTAGGCTGCATTTGACATTTAAGTGCTACGGGGTCATGGTGGCTGGAATAGAGGACAGCATCGTCGGCGTACAGTAAAACATTGTCTTTCACTGCCGGAGGGAAGTTTTTTAAAAACAAATTGAAAAGAAGAGGGCCAAGAATTGAGTCCTGTGGGACTCCTGTAGCAATGTGCCAGCTATCTGAGAGGACTGATTGAATTTTCACTCTTTGTACTCTTTCTGATAGGTAGCTTCTGAATCAGGATACTGAGTCAGTTGATAGACCTAACCGCAGGAGCTGGTTCAGGAGCAGTTTGTGGTTAACAGTGTCAAAGACCTTGGTGAGGTCTACATATGATGCCTCTACCAAGAGCCCTCAGTCAAGTGCTTTGTGAATATAAGCCATAAACTTAAGAAGAGAAGTTGTAGTGCTGTGTTTCTTTCGAAAGCTGTGTTGCTGCCAATATTGTATCTGATATTTGTCCAGGTAGTCAATGAGTTGGTCAGACACTATGCACTCTAGAACTTTTGAGAGGGGTAGAAGTATGGAAATAGGCCTATGGTGTCAGCGTGGCTCAGTTGGTAGCACATCCACCTCTGGACCAGAAGGTCATGGGTTCTCATCCCACACCAGGATTGGACTTGCACCTAAAATGCTGGCATCCGAGTGCAGTGTTAGGGAGGTACTGTACTGCTGGGGTGTGCTGTCCTTTGGATGAGATGTTAAACCGAGGTCCCTTCTACCCATCCTGGTGTTGCCCTGGTGGGTGTCCAGGTGGAAATTAAAAAACCCAGAGCACTGTTCACAAAGAGTAGGGGACATTCTCGGTGTCCTGGCCAACATTCCCCTTCCCATAAAACTGGTTCATGCAATTGTCCAGGCTGTGTGTGGGTGCTGATGTGCAATATGGCCAGCACTACACATTCAGTCACTTCACTACCAGTCTAGCATTGCTTGTAAAGCACGTTGGGATACAATGTGTATGAAAAGCACTATATAAATGCTGATTCTTCTTCTTCTAGTTAGAATGGAGGGTGTGGTCACCATTTTATGTTCCCTCACAATACTGGCTTCCCATTTCAATGCAACCTTATATACACACACTGTAGAAGAAACTGATACATGTGTATGGCATTTAGAATAGATACCTGTGCCTGTGGTACTTGCCTCCTGGGATGACATTTTTTGGCCTGCCGTGTGAAACTCAGCCTGCAACTACCTGATTGTAATTCCAGCATGCTGTGCAGGGGGTGCTGTTTTCCTCCTGAAATAGTCCAGGCAATCTACACATGGTAATGCATGCAAATCAGGCCATAATGTCTTGCTTATGTACCTGTTTACCCTCCGACTGCCTAAGTAGACTCATTTGCATATCCATTTTGAATACTGCAGAATTTTGTGATGGGGAAACATGATTGCACTGGAGCCCAGCACTTAATATTGCGCAGACATTAGTTGTAATAGTGCTGCTTTATCAATGCATGCGCGATTACGTCATCCTTGTGGAGGTAATGGAGCTGGCAAACATCATGGAGCTGATGATGGCCAGGGAGCATGAGCTACTAGGAGAGCTGGGTGATATCTCTAGGCCCAGGTGTAAGGTGTGGGTATTGGTGGGGTGGAACCTTACTGCACACACTGGCATCCCCAGCACCGGTGAGCAGTGCTGGCACAGATATGTCGACCTGCAGAGGAGAGAGCAGCAGAGGCTAGGATGCTTAAGAAGGATGGTGCGTGCTGGCACTGTGTATCCCATCAAGTTGCTGACTTATTTTTGGCATCACAATTAGGGTGCTGCAACAAGATCGACAGTGACAGAGGTGATCTTGATTTTAGATCACCCGTCAATCATGTCGCCCTTTGTGCCCACAGAATTTATGACCCCTCCGGGGCATGCCTTCCCCAGAGGAGGTTATATTTAGTTTGGGGAGGGTCCGGGGTGCAAAAGCTGACTGCTTCATGGGAGAACGCTTTGGTGCTGTAACTCCTGGGAGACAAAATGCCTGGTGCTGCAGTGCCAGGTGGCATGTTGCTGCGCTGTAATCAGCAATGGCAACATGCTTGTCGCTGCACTGTAATCAGCAATGGCAACATGCTTGTCGCTGCGGTATGGGTGAACCCAGGTACTGTGCCTGCACTAGGTACAGTAAGTGGTCCTGTGTATCACATACCATCCATGTGCATGACCAAGGGTGTAGGAATACTCACTGTACACATGTGGGTTCAGTTTTGTAGGACATGTCAAAAGCCTATAAGCCTGTTATAAAACACTGTCATTCTTATGCAGAGTTGTGTGTGTAGACAACAATGAGTACAGTAGTGTCCATGTGTGGTCAACAATATTTGTGTAGATCTAGATATGTGTAGAACATGTATAGAGGAACGCTGTACCATCTAACACATATCTGACTGTACTGTTATTTGGAGGGTGGCAATGGGGGAACATGTGTACATTTATGTTACATAGGGTCTACAGTTTGTTGGCGTGTATACAACATGGACATGTCTACCTTCACCTCTGTATGTGGATCAGGTTGGTTGTGGGTGGGTCTATTTGACACGCACTGTCCACAGATGTGTGTGTACGTTTCAGACACACTGTTGCCTGTGATAGTGGCATGTTGACTTTGTACTGTCCCTGCAAGTGGACATGGTGACTACTGTGTGACAGGAACAGGTCTATTGAAGACCAAGGCCTCATTCATGTTAACAGCCTCCTGCATTGGCCTAACATCTGTCTGTGACAGATAGCTGATGGTTATGTTCCAGGGGCTCACTGTGGCATGTCCATGTGCTGCAGGGTCCAATGACCATTGGGCCTTTGCAGATTCCATTGGTCAGGCGACAGACACGTCAGTCACATTTATGGGCACTATAGAAGCAATGTCCGTATGGGGTTGTGCCACCCACAGCTGTGCTGTCGTATCCCCTGTCTACCATAGCTGTACTGAATCATTTAATGTATTACCACATTTATGTGGCCCTCCCCAATGTGTAACATAATGACAACGTCACATGGTCCATGGCCAGGTGGGTGGGCGTGGGAGGGACATGGGTGAGGACTAGAAATGCTGTGCATTGGGTCTACACTGTCAGGGGTACCAGTCTGTTGGCTTTTGGGTGCAGTAAATGTGTGATGGGTACATATGGCTGTGTAACCTTGTTTCCCTATGTTCAAGGCTCCTAGAATTCTGCAGCCGCAGAATTTTGCGTAGAACTTGTAACCTACCGCAGAACTTCTGCAGTGCCGCAGAATTCACGGTTCTTGGTGATTCTTTACTAATATTTCCGTTTATCCATAGAATTTAGTTCCCTTCCCCTCTTTTTATATCCAAACCCCCTCTATACTCAGAATGTGATGTTATCAGTGCTATACCATCATACATTAGCTAATGAAATGGCTGCATTCTGTTACAGAAATGAATAGTCACTTATCTACCACAGCTCCCTGCCAGAGGCAGTGACAAAGCACATCAGGCATGGTGATATTTGCTCAACCTGCACTACAGCCTAATACAATTTTCAGTCTTACGTTATTATACTAGGACCAACTTAAACAAGACCTTGACAATAGCATAGACCTGCTAAGTCCATACTTTACTTTGTACAAACTTGTTTTTGCCTTTAGGGTATAGAGATGCCATCTGAAATGAATAACTAGTAAAATTAATTTACCTGTCATTTACGAAAAAGATAGTAATTATGCCCAGAAAAGTGGAATATAATAATGTGTAGACCTATTGAAAGAACAGGCCTGTTAAATAAATAATTACATATTGTCACTGGTTGATAGAATCACCTAAAAGTTATGGAGAAATGTTATGTGCAGGGCCAGCTCTTGGACCAGAGGGTAGCATGTTGTGTTCCTGTGCCGACAATTCAGGGTCAGAGATGAGCTCTGGAAGCTGGCTGGGTAGCACAAGTATTGGGGGAGCACACCACTGCTATGAGCCTGGGAAGGTATGGTGCAGTATTCTGTCACACGGGGGACATATTGTGATGGGCTGGAGAGCTTTGTCTCACAGTGGGTTCACATGCACGTCATGGCCTGATGGTGTTACACAGTGTGTTAGGGGAAGTGGGTTGGCATGAAAAATGAGATTTGCAATATCTCCTCTATTCTGTTTATTTCATTTCCAAGGGGACCTGTATGAATGAGGATACAATTTCATGGAAGAAAAAAAAATCTCTCTCACTGTCTATCTATCTAATATATATATTATAGTGGCATGGTAGTAAGATTTGGGCCTCATGACTCCAATGACACTGCCCGGAATCTCTCAGTCTGTGGAGGATCGGGGTGGGGTGTGTGTGGAGGGAGTTAGGGGTTCAACCCTAATGTCCCATTTCCTGACTTTTTTTTGCTTTAACCTTAAATGATGCATTAACACATTTTTTTTGCATAGAATATATATATATATATATATATATATATACACACACATACATGTGTATGTATGTTACAGATTGCATATAAATATATAAGTGATACACATTGGGGACCTCCTGAGTGGTGTAGACAGCACATATACATGTGTAAGTGATACACAGTGGGGATCTCCTGAGTGGTGTAGACAGCACATATAAATATATAAGTGATACACAGTGGGGACCTCCTGAGTGGTGTAGACAGCACATATAAATATATAAGTGATACACAGTGGGTACCTCCCGAGTGGTGTAGACAGCACATATAAATGTGTAAGTGATACACAGTGGGGACCTCTTGAGTGGTATAGACAGCATGAGTAAGAAAAACCTTATTTATCACAAAAGGTCCCCTCTGCATATTTTTTTTTGCATTTTTAGGCATAAAATTGTTTCTGTACGTCTGTTATTTTGTGAACTAGTGTTACTGTGCTTTCCCTCATCCTGAGTGCTGTAACCATTGCCATGGCCGTGAAGTCAGGATGACAAGCTGACACTGTGATGTGGTAGTTCAGTAGTGCGCAGAACTTCCGCAGAAATTACAAACCACTGCCGCAGAAGTTCTGTGGCAAACGGTAATCTTGCTGCAGAACTTGGTGCCAATGTGACACAGAAAAGTAGGGGCCTTGCCTATGTTGTCTGTACATTGCTGCTCCAGATGATGTTAAATTGCTTAGCATGCGTGATGTACATGAACCAGTACATTTCTATCTGCTGACATTGCTCATGTGTTCTGTATGATCATTGGTGGGTGGGGAGGGACACATTACGGTGTGTGACGGTTGGCCCACAGGGTTACTGTCACAGCCCTGGGAGGATTACTGTTCTCCATGAGGGTACTGAAACTGTTTTATTCCCTTCACTCTGCAATAGCAATGCCAGGACACAGCGACGATGAGAGCAGGTGGTTCAACAGCAGGGGACAGTGCACAGGATGCACAGGCCAAGGCAGCAGGTGATGTGCATAGGGCAGATCTGCATGAGTATGACCATTTGTGGATTACACATGTTACAATCCTAGCTTGGTGAGACATGTATGATACCCCTTCACACCACATTGTTGACACCAGCCGTGCATTTGCACTGTGGCATGTCACCTGTCCCGGTAACATGTGTCTCTGAGCCATGGTCACGTGCCGGATAATGCAATACCTGGACATGTGTCCTGACATGAGCTGGCCCCACCCCTGTGCTGTGCGCACTGCTCCTCCATGACACACGTTGCCCAGTGCCTGTGGTGTTTGCTCCCATGGCCTCAAATTAGCCATCCATTATTCCATAATGACCTTCACATTGCTGCATTGCTCTCCTAGTACAGGTCATTAGGTTGGCCCTCATAGCACGGTCACAAATGTGTCCTTCTGAGTCATGCATCCTATTTTCTGTGCATCCCCAATGACCCATGGGCACACCATAATCAGTGGGTACAGTGCTATGCTGGATGCTGTAGCATGTTGTGCAGTAACTACTGATATCTGTTCAGGGCCTACAACATGACCATGTAGGGGGACTGTGCACACACGGTGTGATACTGGCACACACAAAGTCAACACTAGCCCATTGCTGGTCATGACACAATGGCTGTGGTGGACACAGTAGTAATGCCTTGTGTTGCTTGCTGTGCTGAATGCCATACACACTGACTTCATGTTCCCCCATGAGTCAAAATTGCCATACCTCCAACCTGTCTGGCACATCTACTGTCACCCGCAACATTACTTCATGTTGCAGTTGCACAAGTTGTGTTACCCCTGCCTTCCACAGGCAATGTCTGTTGACCTTCCATGTTTATATATTAGTGTCACATGTGGCATGTTGACCTGTTATTGATCATGTATCTGAGTGTCCATATCGACCACTGGTGCAAATGCACAAACAAAGTGTACACTTTATCATTGTGACATGCTCCTGGGACACGTAGGGCTGTCTGTGTGGCTGTGGCATGTGCTCGTTGGCCCATGTGCCAACTGTACTGTATATTGCTGTGCCCTCATGTGCATCCGATGCAATGGCTTACCAGTGTATCAGGGCCACATGGTTGACCATGCTACTGTGCTTCTTAGCCTTGCAACACACACCCCTACTTTGGCCTGTGGCATGGTGCACTTGGCTGATGTGTCCACTGACCACACAACTTGTTGTCCTATGTTGGGACAACTTGTGAGTGCCTCTCAGTCATGCACTGCTGTGTCACAGTGTTCTGGTCCTGCCTGGCCCATGTGCGGTTACTCTGTGCTCAGCACACCCCTATGAGGGCACACACCCTACACGATCATGTTGTTCTGCTGTACCTGCATCTGAGCTCTGGGGTGTTGCATGTTTAGCATTTGGCAGACCTGTCTCTTGTGTGGCTCTGACATGCTGCACTGGACATGTCTACCACCTTGTGCTTTGATTACAGGCTACCACATGCTGGCCTACTGTCCCCCATGGGTATGTACATTCAATAACCATGGGTCAGGTGTGAGTCACTGTTGTCCCACTGTGTTTCCATTGTGTGCTATACATAGCTCTCTTCTGCTAACATTGTACTGTGGTATTATGCCATTGGGTATTGTTCTCTCTTCCTGTGGCTTGTGGTGTTGTACTCCCATATATGTGCCGTTGACATGTTTGCTTGGTACACATTGTACAGGGGGCATGTGGAGATCTTCATGACTGTGACATGCTGGGTGGGTGTGTTGTATGATTCCTGTGGTTGTGTGACTGCCTGCAGCATGCTTCATCTGCATGCCATTCCACTGGGCTGGCCCTGGGTTATTCAGATGTTGTGTGCTCACTGTGGTGTGGCTTGTGGGATCCATCCATTTCATGCATGCATACTGATCACGGTACACTGTGCTGTTCCAGTGTGGCAAAATGACTGGGCTGTGCTGCAAACTGTGGCCACTAACTCATTGGCTGCGCTGGCCTGGTCATACTCCATGTACACTTTTAGTGCCGCTTTTTGCAAGTATGCTCCCGTCCACACATGTTGGGTCCACTGTGCATTGCAGCACTGGTGGCACACACCACTGTCTATCTGTCCATGTGTGTTGCTGTTTACGCAGTCTTCAGTGGTGCAGTGCTGCATGGCTATCACATGTACCATGCTGGTGGTTATGATTGATGTGACCTGGGAATATGTACCTGCTGTGGGTGACTCCACATGGAACATCGAGGGTGCTCCATGATGTGCTGGCTGCACCTTTAACAGTAATATCCAACCAGTCACCGGATGGCCGAGTGGGTCTGGATGACTTGTGGTGGAGATTCTATTCCCAGTGCAATACAGAGGTTGTGGGTGTGTGGCTGGTGTTCACATGCCATTCAGCCTGGCCTCTATGGTGGGCACAAGACAGGTAATTGAAAGGCTATGCCTGTGGTTCAATGACCGAGTAATCAGCCACTCCCACTTCCTGGGCTATATAAGCAGTTACTCCCAGCCTCACTCTGAAGCACTTTTTCGTTGCAGCTGGAGGCTGTGTTGCTTTGTTTGTTGGTGTTGCCTGCTGGGACTTTGGCCCCCGTGTGCTGTTTTCAGCTCTGCTTGGTTTCTGCTGGACTTCTGTTTTGTGTTTTGTTTTTGGTTAGTAGTTCTGCCTCCAGCTGCTGCATGCTTCTTTGTGTTGCCTGTTTCCTGTCCTCCTGTGTTTGTGTTTTTGTTTTGCATTTTTCTTTCTGGGAGATTTCTGGTTTCTCTAGCATCCTGTTGCCCTTTATTTGTATTATGCTAATCCTGTGCTTGTGCTATTTTGGATCCCATTTCCTCATCAGATTTCTGCAAATCCTCAATGCAGCTGCTGTTCTTATCTGTATGTTTCAGCTCATTTGCTGCTTCACTGCTTCTGCTCTCAGTGCCTATCCACCTTAATTGTTTGCACCTGTCCAAGCTCACTCTGCAAAGCTAGCCCATGGCATTCAAACCTGCATCCATAGAATTGTACCAAGCAATATTGCTGTTGTTTGCAGTGCACTGCCTCTCCCTACAGTGCTGAAATTTGTTCAGCTTAAGTACTCCCAGAAGTTATAGCTAATTGTTGTTGGATACACAGTAGAAACAGGTGGCTACTTGTAAAAAAGCTGGTGCCACAACGAACAACAACACACTTTATCCAAAAGTAGGGCTACCCAGCACAGCGAGCACAAATGAACAACCTTTAAGCTAGGTTATGTTAAAAAGCAGTTTATTTCATGGTAAAAACAGCTTACAAAAGGTACATAACTCAAGCAGCACCCCACGTGCCCACGCAGAAGTATGTTTCATGTCACAGATGCTTTGTCAATGTGTACTATCTAATCCAATATACCCACTTAAATAGTGCAACTCTTAAAGAGACAGCCTATAATAAAGTACTAAGTAGTCTGTTATAAAATACACATCCCAAATGGGAAAAATAAAACCTAAATTGTACACACATCCACATAATCAATAGCAGCGATATTCATTAGTCACATTATATATTACAATATTTAGACTCTGCAAAAATGAAAAACAACTGGTTGCGTAGGTCATTGAACAGTAACGATGAGCGAAATTGTGGATTATCATGGCTTGGGTAGCTGACAAGCACCTTGGCACCCTGGCATCACTTGGGAGTGTGGTTAATGTCAAACATATCTGACAGATTCCTTGGACTGGGTGACCTGGGCATATGGTCATGTTGGTTTGCTGGATGTAGACTACACAGCTGTGGGCCTTGTAATCTATTTCATGCAGGATACTGGTTCATAGGGTTTTCAGCATAGGGGTGGGTCTGAGAGTAGTGAGCTGTGTGTTTGATTGGTTGTGGGATACACGTCGGGGGTGGTGAACACTGGGTTTCACTCTGAGGGGTGGGTGGGTGTTTGGGCAGTGGGGTGCCACAGAGATCACTACTGTGCATGTTCCACTTTACTGTCAATGTTCGCTACATCATGGTGGAGCTAGGTGGGGTATTATGCATGTATGCTGCTGCTGCATGGCTCAGCACTAGGTTGGACACCACAGGGTGGGTGGGACACCTGACTGTAGTTCTTGGACAGCATAGAGGTGGTGCATGGTGTGACAGGAAGGTTTTCCAGTATAGCCACGCACCATCATGCACTTGGGACCCTGAAACCCTGTGGCAATGTACACAGTGGGGGAGTGATAATGGTGAACACCTAGCAGTGGCGACACCTGGAGGTCATCATCTCTACAGACATGGGGTGGCCAATGAGTGATACTGGGCAGTGGGAGTGGCTGGTGGGTTTGCTAGTGTGCTATGGGGGTTCACCAGCTGCCTTGGGAGGTTGTTTCTGTCTCTGTATAGATCACTGGTGTGTCCGACCCTAGGGTATTGTATTGGTTTCTGGGGAACACTTCTCTGGCAGGACATGGACAGCGTGGTGGTGGTCTGGGGGAGAATGACTACACTGATGCCGGGTCTGCATCTCAGCCCTGTTATTGGGACTGCAAGACCCCATGATGTGCACCCTGTGGAGTAGGGGAAGTGGGGAGATTACCATATATCATGGGCTTTGTTCTGTTCTGGTGGATAGTATTTGACAGACATATTGTTGCTCCAGGACTTGTGGTCCTGCTATGGGTTTTGTGGGGAGCTACCTCAGGGTGCCTTTGCTGCAGTGAATGTTCACTGACAGGGTTGTGGCTGTCTGGTGCAGCTTCACAGCAGCGGTGGTGGAGCCTGACACAGTGAGGACATTCTGGTATGCCTGGGATGGGCTTGAGGATGTAACAGTGTTCTGGGATGGTGTGTCCTGCCAGTGGTCAGGATGAGTGTACAGTGTCACCATTGAAGGTATTTGGGTGGGCTTCTTGGGGCACACAGGTACTTCTCTGTGGTACTCCTCTATGCTTCTACATTTCTACACTGTGTCAGCTCCCTGTACTTATAGCAACATCTTTCTCCACAAAGGTGAAAAATGGACATCTATGTGGGCAAGGTAACAAGAGGATTTTGAGTCATGGGACAACCTGCTACAAAGGCTTGTCCAACAGCAGACCATATTAGAGAGGCAGGCCCAATCTGTGTGATTGGGTGAACAACAGCTTCAGGTCCTCTGCGACATTGTAAATGACATGCATCTGGCAGCTGGGCAGTAGCCTATACCCTGGCCTCTGTTCCATTCTCATCATCCCATTTCCCCCCAATTAACATACTAACATACTATTTGCCAGCAGATTAGGCCTTACGATCTATCGAGTCTGCTCGAACCTTAGATCCTTAGTTGGGTGCCGAGGCCTTCCCATCCCTTGTGCTCCAAAAACCCCTATCATCCATCCCCACCCCCCTGGGACAGGCCATCATCTGATACATCCACTTTCTGTGTCTGTCCCACCCTCTCTTGAAGCCCTCCACTGTGGATCTCTGAACCAGCTCGCCAGGCAGTGCATTCCAAGGGTCCACCACCATCTCAGTGAAAAACCTCCTCCTCTTTTCCCCTCACCCTTCCACCTTCCAACTTCAAACCATGCCTCTGGTGATACCTCCTGCTTTAGTCTAAAGATCCCTCCATGTTTACCCTATTTATTCCTTGAGGCACTTGAAGACCTCAATCATGTCCCCTGTCTCTCCTCTCCTCCTCCTAATGAAAACAGGCAGAGCTCCTCAAGTCTGTCCTCATCGTCAAATCCCTAGCCCTCATATCATCTTAGTTGCCCTCCTCTGTACCCTCTCCAGGAGCTGTATGTCCCTCTTCAAGTGTGGTCTCCAGTACTGTACACAGTACTCAAGGTGTGGTCTAACCAGTCCATTGTACAGTGGCAGAATCATTTCCTTGCTCCCAGAGGTGATCCCCCTTATGATGCATCCCAACATCCTGTTTGCCTTGCTAGCTGCTCTCCTGCACTGCTCAGAGTTATTCATACGTGCATCCACCATGACCCCTAGGTCTTTTTCCCCTATTGAGGCCTCCAGCACCTCCCCTCCCAGGGTGTACCTGTGTTTAGGGTTTCCCCGACCAAGATGCAACACCTTGCACTTAGTGATATTGAAATTGAATTTCCATGTATGAGCCCAGCTTTCCAGGGTGTCCAGGTCCCCTTGCAGGGCCAACCTCCCCTCTTCTCCTTGAACTACTGCTCCCATCTTGGAGTCATCCGTGAAGAGACTCATTTCACACCCTATACCCTCCCTGATGTCCGATATGTATGTATTAAACAGGATTGGACCCAGGACCGAGCCCTGCGGTACCTCACTACCAACCTCTCTAGGGTTCGAGAGCTCCCCACAGACCACTACTCTCTGGGTGCATCCAGCTAGCCAGTTTTCAATCCATCTGACCATCAAAGGGCCTACTCCTAACCCCATCAGTTTCTCCACCAGACCATTGTGGGGGACAGAGTCACGCCTTGCTGAAGTCCAAGAATAAGACATCCACAGGCTTTCCCTGTCCAGTTCTGATGTTACCCATTAGTAGAACTCCACAAGATTGGTTTGACATGATCTACCTGGCACAAACCCATGTTGCCGACTATCCAGACCTCCCACCTCCTCCAAGTACACCCCCAATCATTCCTTTAGTATACTCTCCATTAATTTTCCCACCACCGAGGTCAAACTGATGGGTCTATAGTTACCTGGTACTTCCCTCGACCCCTTTATGGATTGGCACCACATGTGCCTCTTGCCAATCCCTAGGTACCCTCCCTGTCTCAAGTGACCTGTTGAAGTGCTCCACCAGGGGTGCAGCCAGTATGTCCACCAATTCCCATAGTACTGTCGGATGAATGCCATCTGGCCCAGGAGATTTGTCTTTCTTTAGGGCCTTGAGGGCTAACCACACCCTTTTGGCGGAGATAGCATCATCCGTCCCCTCCACCTTACTGGCCTTTTTATCCCTATCCAGATGTGACACCCCTGGGGTACCTCTCCCTCCTTCTTGCTCCATTTCTGTTGCTCCTCTGATCCCACTCACTGCCGCTTCTATCCCCTTTGCCTTGCTTTGTAGATATCCCATCCCCCTCACTAGTGAACACAGAAGCAAAGTACTCGTTAAATACCTCTGCCTGGTCCCTCGCCTCTTCCACCCACCCTCCTTCTGATCTCAATCTGCTGAGATGGCCCTTAGTTTTTCCTCCGCTCCCCAATGTACTGGAAGAACCCCTTTTCCCCTCCTTGTATCCCCTGTGCCAGCCGCTGCTCTTTACTGGACTTTGCTCCCTCACATAATGGGTGACTTTTCTAGATGCAAGATGGTACATTTCCTTATCCCTATCCCTTCTTGTTGTTTTATATTTTTTGTAGGCCGCTTTCTTTTCTCTGACTGCTACCTGTACCTTACTGGACCACCAGCATGGTTTATGTGACCTTGCTCCCTTACATTTCAACTTAGCGCAGATCCTGACTGCCTCATGAAGTCCCCGGTTTATGACCTCCCATCTCCTTTCCACACTTGTCATTGATGTAATCCCCTTCAAGTGATCCTTGAGAATATTTCCCATGCCCTCAAAGTCTGCCCCCCTGAAGTCCACTGCCAATGTCCTAGATCTCACCCCCCCTTCCCCATGCTTATTTGAAACCAGACAGTATTGTGATCACTCCCAGTCAGGGGGTCCTGTACAACCAGGTCCCTTACCAGATCCCCATCTACCAGAACTACGTCCAGGACATGCCCCTCCCTTTTGGGCTCCATCACATGCTGTGTTAAGAACACATCCTGGAAGCCGTCCAGCAGCCTCTGCTCCTGAAGAATAGGACACAGAGGGTAATAGTAAATGGAGTCCACTCTGAAGAAAGGGGGTTACTAGTGGGGTACTGCAGGGTTCAGTATTAGGACCGGTCCTCTTCAAGGTCTTTATAAGCGACATTACAGAGAAACTGGAAGGAAAAGTATTTCTCTTTGCAGATGACACAAAGATCTGCAACAGAGTTGATGCACAAGGTGGGGTGGAAAGGATGAGAAGGGACTTGGCAAGGTTAGAGGAATGGTCAAATGCATGGCAGCTTAGATTCAATGCTAAGAAGTGCAAGGTAATGCACCTGGGAAACAAAAACCCAGGGGAAGAGTACACAATGGGGGTTGAGATACTAACAACAACAAAAATGGAAAGGGACCTGGGGGTAGTCATATCAGATGACTTAAAGGTGGGCAAGCAATGTGAAAGGGAAGTAAGGAGGGCTGGGGGGATACTGGGATGCATAGGGAAAGACATTACCAGTAGAAAACAGGAAGTTGTTATCCCTCTGTACAGACAGTTGGTGAGACCCCATCTGGAGTACTGTGTGCAGTTCTGGAGACCCAATCTCCGCAAGGACATAGACAAGATAGAAGCTGTCAGGAGGCAACTAAAATGGTGCAGGGTCTGCACCAGAAGACATAGAAGAGAGACTAAAGGAGCTTAATATGTATAGCCTTGAGGAAAGGAGGGAGAGGGGGGACATGATAGAAACTTTCAAGTACCTCAAGGGAATCAACAAAGTCCAAGAGGGTAGCATCTTTCAAAAAAAGAGGTGCGCAAGAACAAGGGGGCACAATTTGAAGATGGAGAGTGTGGCTCAGAGGTAATGTAAGGAAGTATTTTTTCACAGAGAGGGTTGTGGATGCATGGAACGGCCGAGGTTGTGGAGTCAAAAACAGTGGTTGAATTCAAGCATGCATGGGACAGTCATAAGGCAATTCTAGGGGGTGGGGGTAGAAAAGTAGGCTGCTGCTTAACTAGGATCTGCAGCTTATCCATTAGGTAGGGAAATGGGCAGACTGGGTGGGCCAAGCGGTCCTTTTCTGCTGTCAAATTCTGTGTTTCTGTGTTTCTGTGTTTCTGGCCACCTTAGAGGACATGGTTCCCCAGTTTGTACCTGGCATATTAAGGCCCCCATCAACACCACTCCTTCCCTTTGGTCCACACTGGGCAATGATGTTGTCCAGCAAACCATCCTCTAGAACATCACTCATCCCGGGGGCCTATACTACACCAGTTTGACCTTATCTCCTGCTAGGGATCGTAAGTTGACCCATAAGGCCTCCACGTTTCCCTCTGCCTCTTCTACCCTAGCAATTTCTATGTCATCTCTAATGAACATAGCCACTCCACCCCCTCTGCCCTCCTGTCTATCCTTCCTAAGCATAGTGTAGCCCCGTATGTTTACATAGAAACATAGAAACATAGAAGTTGACGGCAGATAAGGACCGCAAGGCCCATCCAGTCTGCCCATTTCTTTTTCTACCTTATAAATGTGCCATCACCTTTGCTCTGTCAGTGGCCTATCTATTCATAGTCATCTGTATTGCTCCTTATGCCTATCCCATGCCTGTTTGAAGCCCTGCACTGTATTCATAGCCACCACTTGTGGTAAGCCATTCCATGCATCCACCACCCTTTCTGTGAAAAAGAATATCCTCACATTCCCCCTTAATCGGCCTCCCTCTAATCTCATGCTGTGTCCTCTTGTCCTGCTATTTTTCTTATATTTAAACATGTTAGACTCTTTCACTTTGTTTATGCCCTTAAGGTGTTTGAATGCCTCGATCATATCACCTCTCTCCCTCCTTTGCTCAAGGGTATACATATTGAGCTCCATTAATCTGTCCTTGTATGTCTTCTGATGCAGTCCCTGCACCATTTTGGTTGCCCTTCTCTGGACTGCCTCAATTTGGTTAATTTCCTTGTGAAGGTGTGGCCTCCAATACTGCCGCAGTACTCCAGATGGGGCCTAACTCAGTGTCTTGTACAGAGGATTACTACCTCCCTCTTACGACACATGATACCCCTACTATCACTCCCCCAACACCCCCTAGCCTTACCTACTGCTTTAGAGGTCTGTTTGAATGATTTTAGGTCATCAGTGATGATGATGCCCAAGTCTCTTTCTTCCTTTGTGACTGCTAGCAACTCCCCTCCCAGCCTATAGGTGGCTTCAGGGTTTCTCTTCCCTATGTGCATGATTTTGCACTTCTTTGTATTAAATCCCAGTTGCCACTCTTCTGACCATTCTGCTAGTTTATCCAGATCTCTTCTCATTCTGCCCACCCCATCTGGATCATCTACTCTGTTGCAGATCTTGGTGTCATCAGCAAACAGACAAGCCTTACCCTCTAGTCCATCTGCAAGGTCTCTAATGAAGATGTTGAAGAGGACTGGCCCCAGAACTGATCCCTGAGGTACCCCACTTGTGATTTGCATCTTTTCTGACTGTATACCATTTACCACCACTCTCTGTTTTCTGCCCATCAACCAGTTTGCCACCCAGTTGACCAACTTCTGACCCACCCGAGCCCAGCTTATTTATCAATCTTCTATGTGGAACAGTGTCAAAGCTTTGCTGAAGTCAAGGTGGCGACATCAACTGCTCCCCTTGGTCCACCACTCTGGTTACCCAGTCAAAGAAATCTATGAGATTAGTTTGACAGGACCTTCCTTTTGTAAACCCATGCTGTCTTGGATCCTGTGCCTATGGATTCCAGGTGTTGCACTATCCTTTCCTTAAGAGTGCCTTTATAATCTTGCCCACTACTGAGTAAGACTGACCGTCCTGTGTTCCCCGCCTCCCCTGCTACCACTCTTGTGGAGCGGGATCACATGAGCCCTTCTCCAGTCTTCTGGGACCTCTCCTGTGCTCAGAGGCTCACTAAACAATTCTGCTAATGGCTCTGCTAGTTCCTCCTTTAGCTCTTAAGTACCCTGGGATGTATGCCATCAGGTCCCATTGCCTTATCCACCTGAGCTTGCAAGCTCTTGTAGGACCCTTTCTTTTGTGAAGGAGTAGTGCTCACCTCCCTCCCCTGTGTCCATGATGCTGAGCTGTGGGCCCTGCCCTACCTTCTCTTCAGTAAATACTGAGCAAAAGTATCTATTTAGGATAGATGCCTTTACAGGGTCCTCCTCCTCACATGCTCCCTTTTCTCCATTAAGCTGCAATACCCCTCTGGACTTTCTTCTTTCACTAATGTATCTATAGAAAGTCTTGTCACCTTCTTTACTGTTCGTGCTAGTGTTTCCTCAGTTTGGGACTTTGCCTGCCTTGCTGCCTTACCTGCTTCCCTTAGGGCAGTTTGTATGCCTCCTATCTTCATCCCGCTGTGTTCCTTATATTTCCTTAAGGCCAGCCTTTTGGCTCTGACCTTTTCTGCTACTGTATTTGAGAACCAAAGTGGTTTCCTTCTTCTTTGCACTTCCTTTTCTGTCTAACACAATGGGATGTTGCTTCAAGTATTGCATCCTTAATGCTTGCCCACTTTGCCTGTGACCCCTCACCTATGTTTCTTTTTGCCAGGGCTAGCTTAACTCTGTTGGCCATCTTATCAAAGTCTGCTCCTCTGAAGTCCCATATTTTGCCTTGGAATGGGATGATTTAGATGTAGTAGCAAATTGAACCATACCATGTGATGGTCACTGGCTCCCAGGTGACCTTCTACCTGGAGATCTGTGATCCCTTCTTTGTTAGTCAGTACTAGATCTAGTATAGCCCTGTCTCTTGTGGGTTGCTGTACCAGTTGTTTGAGGCCCTCCCCTGCAGGGAATCCATTATGAGTCTAGTTCTGGCAGATGTTCCTGCTGGTATTGACCAATCTGTATCCGGCATGTTGAAGTCTCCATTATCAGAACCTCCTTTAGCTGTCATGTTTTGTATATCTTCTAACAGTAATGTGTCTATGTCTTCCTCTGGTCTGGGGCCTGTAGACAACCCCAGTTCTTATGGCTGTCCATTTCCTGTTTCCAGGGTGACCCACAGTTCTTCTGGCTCCTTATGTGTATTCTGACTTTCTGTAGCTTTGATATTTTCATTGACATACAGGGCCACTCCTCCCCCCCTTTTTGCACCTCGGTCTCTTCTGAACAATACATAGCCAGATACTGAAGTCTCCCAAGTGTGGCTACTGGTAAACCACGTCTCACTAATTGCTACTATGTCCAGTTTAGCCTCTGACATTATTGCCTGCAGGTCTGGGATCTTATTTCCCAGGCTGTGAGCATTTGTGTACATGATTTTCCATTGGCCAGATTTTGGTGTGTTAGTTGTTGGGTGAAGTTTGGCATTACCCTTATAAGTGGTATGGGGAGACAAACCTTTTTCTTACCTGGTGATGCAAATGAACGGCAAACATGCTGAATTCCTGTTTGACCACTAGCTGAGGGGGGAAGGGTGTTCTTCCCATTCGACGTATGGGGTGCTGCACCCCTCTCCCCATTTGCTAGTTTAAATATTCTGCAAAGACGTCAAACTTCTGCCCCAATGCACTGACTCCCTCTTTAGTCAGATGCAGTCCATCAAATTTAAAGAACTTTCGCTCCCAGAACTGTTTAGGTCCCAGTCATGGTTTTTGTTGGCCCACGTCTCCGTGACCGCCGACACATCCACCGCCCCCTTGAACAGCATGGCCTGGAACTCTGGCAACTTGTTTCCCAAGCTTCTGGCATTTACTAAGACTAACCCCCACCCCTTATCCCTGATTCTCTTTGTCGAACCCCACCCAGATTCCTTATACTTCCATCCTCCCTCTGCTCCTCCTGAAACCTTCACCCCAGTCTGTTTCCCCTCCCCTTGGGCTTGAAGGCTAATCCCTCATCTGTAGGAGAGGGCTTCTGGTCTGCCAATCCCATATCCCTTCCCCCTCACAAGTTTAAACCCACCTTTCTTGAATGTAGTCAGCCATCCCCTGTTTAAGAGACTTCCTTCCCTAAGGGGCAAGATGAAGCCTGTCCTTGGCATATAGTTCCTTATCCTCCCAAACTCCATTCCAGTTCCTAACACCCCAACCCACTCTCTTCACTCCACTTCCTGAGCCAGTCATTAACCTCTGTAAGCTTCATTTTTTCCTCCACTGAGGCCTTTGGTACTGGCAATATCTCCGAAAAGGAAATGTTGCATCCATTATCCCGACAGACTCTGGCAAGTTCTTGGAACCTTGCTTGGATTTCCAAAATGCTATTTCCCTCTAGATCGTTAGTTCCCAAATGCAGCAGGAAATCTGGTTTCCCTCCACAATCCCTAACCAATTGTTGTCATTTTATACTGTTTTTTTTACATGTACAAAGTTTCTATTATACTTTTATATTAAACTGGTTTTGAATGTGTACTCCTGTGTATTGCATCTGTTTTCTGTGATTTGTGGACATTATTCACTGTATTGTGGTGTTGCCCCTACTGCACACCTATGCTCCCCTAGCGGGTGACATCCATACCTATCCTATACCATGTGATCACCAGTGCAATCCCTGCTGTGTGTGGCTGTGCATCCATCTGACCAGAGTTCTGGGCATGGTGGGTGTGTTGTCCTATTGGTGGATGTGTTCTGTTCTCCATATGTCCCCTGCACATGATGTGTGCATGCTGGCCAACATCAGGGTTAGAAATATAGAATATAGAAATGAAATTTGTCAGCAGATAAGGACCACTTGGCCCACCTAGTCTGCTCATTTTCCTACCTAATGGATAAGCTGCAGAGCCTAGTTAACCAACAGCCTACTTCTTCCTACTCCCCGCTAGAATTACCTTATATCTGTCCCATGCATTCTTGAATTCTCCCACTGTTTTTGACCCCACTACCTCCTCAGGAAGGCCATTCCATATATCCACAACCGTCTCGGTGAAAACATACTTCCTTCCATTACCTCTGAGCTGCCCCCCTTCTATCTTCAAATTGTGCCCGCTTGTTCTTGTGTATCTCTTTTTCTGAAAGATGCTACCCTCATGGACTTTGTTGATTCCCTTGAGGTACTTGAAAGTTTCTATCATGTCCTCTCTCTCTCCCCCTCCTTTCCTCAAGGGTATACATATTAAGCTCCTTTAATTTCTCTTCATATGTTTTCTGGTGCAGACCCTGCACCATTTTAGTTGCCCTCCTCTGGACTGCCTCCATCCTGTCTATGTCCTTGTGGAGATGGGGTCTCCAGAAGTGCATGCAGTACTTCAGGTGGGGTTTCACCAATTGTTTGTACAGAGGGATAACAACTTCCTGTTTTCTACTGGTGATACCTCTCCCTATGCATCCCAGTATCCCGCCAGCCCTCCTTACTGCCTTCTCACATTGCTTGCCCATCTTTAGGTCATCACTACCCCCAGGTCCCTTTCCATTTTTGTTGTTGTTAGTATCTCAGACCCCATTGTGCACTCTTCACCTGGGTTTTTGTTTCCCAGGCGCATTACTTTGCACTTCTTTGTATTGAATCTAAGCTGCCTTACATTTGACATTTCCTCCAACCTTGCCAAGTCCCTTCTATCCTTTCCACCCCACCTTCTGTATTGATCCTGTTGCAGATCTTTGTGTTTTCTGCAAAGAGACATAATTTTCCTACCGGTCCCTAACAAAGACATTAAAGAGGACCAGTCCCAGGACTGAACCCTGCGGTACTCCACTAGGAACACCCCTTTCTTCAGAGTGGACTCCGTTTACTATTACCCTCTACGTCCTGTTGTCCAGCCAATGTTTTACCCAGGCTACCACCTTGGGACTCACTCCAAGGCTGGCTAACTTGTATATTAATCTTTCGTGTGGGACTGTGTCAAATGCCTTGCTAAATTCTAGGTAGGCCATATCCACAGCCCCGCCCTGATCTACTATGTTGGACACCCACTCAAAGAAATCTATTAGATTTGTCTGACATGACCTTCCCACTGTGAATCCATGCTGCCTTGGGCCCTGTGCCCCACTGGCCTCTAGGTACTCAACAGTTCTTTCCTTCAGAAGTGATTCTATCATTTTCCCTACCACTGAGATCAAACTAACAGGTCTGTAGTTTCCTGCTTCTGCCTTGCTCCCACTTTTGTGAAGTTGAATCACAACCATCCTCCTGCGGTCCTCAGGCACCACCCCATCCTCCCATGATTTGTTAAAGAGGGTAGTCAGTGGTGTCACTAGTTCTACCCTTAGTCCTTTTAGAATTCTTGGGTGAATCCCATTAGGCCCCATTGCTTTGTCCACCTTCAGTTTTAAGGGTTCTTTCAGAGCCCTTTCTTCTGTGATTGGACTGGTATCAACCACCCTATCCAAAGTGTTTCTATTGTTTGGTTTAGGTACCTCCCCCTCCTCTTATTTTGTGAATATTGAGCATAAGTATTCATTCAGCATCCTTGTCTTTTCACTGTCCTTCTCTGCCCACATTCCCTCCCCTTTATTAAGCTTCAGTATCCCTCCCTTGGTCTTTTTTCTCTCCCTAATGTACCTATAAAAGGTTTTATTCCCTTTCTTAACAGAGTTGAGTATCTTTTCCTTAGTTTTAGCCTTTGCTAATTTGGCTGCCTTCCCTGCCTCCTTCTGCTTTAACTGATATAGTTCTCTGTCCTGCTTCTGCTGTGTTTCCTTATATTTCCTGAAAGCTATCCTATTCTCCTTAACCTTCCCAGCCACCTCTTTTGAGAACCATAGTGGCTTTTTCCTTCACTTTGCGTTACACAAAGGCGTGTTGCCTCTGTGATGGCAGTTTTGATTTTCCCCCATTATTCATCTTCCACCCCTTTTTCTTGCCTGTTTGCTAATGCTATTCTGAGGCACTCTCCCATTTTGCCAAAGTCAGCCCTCCTTAAGTCCAACACCCTTGCTTTTGTATGACTTGGCTGTCAATCATCCTGTGATGGTACTTGTTGATTGGGCAGTTCAGCATGTGACTTGCAAGGCTGGGTGGCCTCAGTCTGCATACCTGGCCATGGCCATGTCTTTGTTGGCGTGGCAGCCTTTCCTCACCATATCCCCATGCTGTGTGTTAATGGTATTCTGCTCCATGCTCCATCAGTGTTCCTTGTGTTTTCCCCCTGTGCTGGGTCTGCACCAGTTGGGTTGTAATTGCATTCCCAGTGGGGGTTTTCAGTGTGGGCCCCTAGCCCACTATCCCATCCTCACCCTTTTATGCACTGCACAGACAAACAGTGGTGCTATATTTTGGGATACATGTGTATTGGCTGTGCTTTAAGTTTGGGTGTTCCTATTATCTAGGTTTCAGACCTCTCTGTTCTCATGCTGTCACATTTCCTGCACTACTTCTGTGCTGGTGATCCAAGTGGCCACGTGGTTCCCCCGTGACTGACACCATCTCTGTGTGCACTGGGCTGCTGTTGCTGTTTGCACTGACCAGTTCTTACACTTAGAGCTGTCTTCTTTGCTGAGCCATCTTTGCTCAGCACTCTGAGCTACTTTTGCACACCTTCATTTGCCTGCTATTTTTAGCTATGTTTTGCCCTGGTCTACTCCTTTGAATATTGCATGCAATTCATTGTGGGCTAAGTTTTCCCGCATGGCAGAGTTATTTTGCCTGAGGGCAATTTTTTGACTTTTGGGCCCCATGTTTCCTTATTTGACTTGGAATGTGTGGAGTAACTGTGCTTCATAGTTTTCCTTACTTTAAAAAAAAACATGTAAAACGTAATTACAGAGAAGCATGATATTACACACTTCTGTTCTAAAAGGAGACAGGGAGACAAATAGGAAATAGAACATGATTGGCTGGGCAAAGTAAGTCAGTCACTCATCAGAAGCCTGCCTTGAGAAAATATTTTAGATGAACTAAAATTCTCTCTACTTAGAAGTCAATAAAATGAACCCAATTTTTAATTGACACTGGAGCCAGCAGTGTCACAGTGTCACTCCTTTTAATATTACTTTAGTTGCTGCCCTGGTCTAGCCATTATTCATAAGGCACTGGTTCTTGTGCTGCCTCACAACAATTTATTGAAGTCTAGTTGCACCCTAGTATAGCCACAGTTTTAAGATAAATAATTAATTTAAATTCTAGTTACACCTCGGTATAGCCACAGTTTTAAGCTACATTTTTTTTCCTAATAACTGTCCAAAAAAGGTTTTCCTGAAACACGTAAAAGCCATTCTTACCAGTAATACATCTGAGGGAGAGAAAGGGGAGTTTGACATTTTGTTCCTGATTCACTCTTTAATGCACAAATGTGTTTTAAAGTTTTACCACTTCTCAACATGGAATTATTAAAGTGCCACAGGAAATATTAAATTCCAGGCTTAGCAGCTGAATCATTATTTCTAGCCCTGTATATGTGACATTAGTAAGTTGGAACTTTTTATCACGTACTAGTCTTTAAAAGGCATTGGACTTCTTGTATTAAACTTTGCTGAACATTCTCATTCCAGAATAATGTTGCTGTTTTAGTTTGGTAGGATGTGTTTCATGCTTATGATAAATGTTTCTTATATATGCAGTTTAGTTATGATTGCACAAGTATTACTCCTACTGACAGAACAATACATTTTGCCATGAACCCACCCCCCCGTGTACTCATCACTGCAGTCTCTATTCTTCTCTTTCTCCATACTTCCTCTTTCCTCCCATTGCCTGCATCATTGTGCTTCTTTCACCTCTAAATACTGGTTTGAGACTATGTCCTCATATCTTTCTACTCTCACCTCTCCTCACTCCATCCACCTCCTACTCCCTTCATTCCAGGGATCCCTGCTCCTTCTCTCTCACCCTTATTTTCTGCTGGACAATCTGCCTTCTATTATCTTCCCTCATTCTGGCATCTCCTCTGCGCTTCCATCTGTCTCTGATCCTCCCCAACGTCCCTTACGCACCAGCTTAAACTCATCCCCTTACCTCCCTGCATCTGTCAACTCCCCACATGACCTGAGTTTTCTATCTACCTCCTAGCTGATGGCCCCTTCCTGAGGCTGAACTTACTCCTTGTAATGTTTTTGCACTGATTGCTTCAATCCATTTGTTAACTAACCCCTAACCCCCAGTGACCATTAGGAGTAGCTATTTCCACCCTGTTTTTTGGCCCAAACCCAGCCTGCTTTGAGTCCCCCAGAACCTGGATCCCCACTCTCACCCAGGTCCCATTCCAACTGCCCTGCCAGAGTCTTGAACCTTGTACCCTGTCCACCAGAGTCCGTGATACTACCACTACTCCAAAGTGGTACCTACACTTTCTGAGGGGCAGCCAAGACACTTCTACCTTTCTGCCCTGCTGCTACCTCAGGCACTATGTTTGTCCACCTCCTCCTCAAATGTCTCCCCCTCATCTACATTCTAGTACCCACGTCCCATCAGCCAGGCATCTCCCCTGGCACACTTGTACCAGCACCCCCAATTCTCCCTAACATAGTCTGATCCCAACCTACACTGACCATGTGCCCTGGCCTGCAGCACCCACCCCCTGGATGTCTCCCCACTCCTTACTTAGCTAAAGGGGAGGTTCTGATAATGGGAGACTTCAACATGCCGGATACAGATTGGTCAATACCAGCAGGAACATCTGCCAGAACTAGACTCATAGTGGATTCCCTGCAGGGGGAGGGCCTCAAACAACTGGTACAGCAACCCACAAGAGACAGGGCTATCCTAGATCTAGTACTGACTAACAAAGAAGGGATCACAGATCTCCAGGTAGAAGGTCACCTGGGAGCCAGTGACCATCACATGGTATGGTTCAATTTGGCTACTACATCTAAATCATCCCATTCCAAGGCAAAATATGGGACTTCAGAGGAGCTGACTTTGATACGATGGCCAACAGAGTTAAGCTAGCCCTGGCAAAAAGAAACACAGGTGAGGGGTACAGGCAAAGTGGGCAAGCATTAAGGATGCAATACTTGAGACAACATCCCATTGTGTTAGACAGAAAAGGAAGTGCAAAAGAAGAAGGAATCACTTTGGTTCTCAAATACAGTAGCAGAAAGGTCAGAGCCAAAAGGCTGGCCTTAAGGAAATATAAGGGAACACAGCGGGATGAAGATAGGGAGGCATACCAAACTGCCCTAAGGGAAGCAGGTAAGCGTAAGGCAGGCAAAGTCCCAAACTGAGAAAACACTAGCATGAACAGTAAAAGAAGGTGACAAGACTTTCTATAGATACATTAGTGAAAGGAGAAAGTCCAGGGGGTATTGCTAAGCTTAATGGAGAAAGGGAGCATGTGAGGAGGAGGACCCTGTAAAGGCATCTATCCTAAATAGATACTTTTGCTCAGTATTTACTGAAGAAGGTAGGGCAGGGCCCTGAGCTCAGCATCATGGACACAGGGAGAGGGAGGTGAGCACTACTCCTTCACAAAAGAAAGGGTCCTACAAGAGCTTGCTAAGCTCAGGGTGGATAAGGCAATGGGACCTGATGGCATACATCCCAGGGTACTTAAGGAGCTAAGGAGGAACTAGCAGAGCCATTAGCAGAATTGTTTAGTGAGTCTCTGAGCACAGGAGAGGTCCCAGAAGACTGGAGAAGGGCTCATGTGATCCTGCTCCACAAGAGTGGTAGGAGGAGGAGGCGGGGAACTACAGACGGTCAGTCTTACCTCAGTAGTGGGCAAGATTATGGATGCACTCCTTAAGGAAAGGATAGTGCAACAGCTGGAATCCATAGGGCACAGGATCCAAGGCGGCATGGGTTTACAAAGGAAGGTCCTGTCAAACTAATCTCATAGATTTCTTTGACTGGGTAACCAGAGTGGTGGACCAAGGGGGAGCAGTTGATGTCACCTACCTTGACTTCAGCAAAGCTTTCGACACTGTTCCACATAGAAGATTGATAAATAAGCTGGGTAGGCTCGTGGTGGGTCAGAAGTTGGTCAACTGGGTGGCAAACTGGTTGACAGGCAGAAAACAGAGAGTGGTGGTAAATGGCATACAGTCAGAAGAGATGCAAGTCACAAGTGGGGTACCTCAGGGATCAGTCCTGGGCCAGTCCTCTTCAACATCTTCATTAGTGACCTTGCAGATGGACTAGAGGGTAAGGCTTGTCTGTTTGCAGATGACACCAAGATCTGCAACAGAGTAGATGATCCAGATGGGGTGGGCAGAATGAGAAGAGATCTGGATAAACTAGCAGAATGGTCAGAAGAGTGGCAACTGGGATTTAATGCAAAGAGTGCAAAATCATGCACATGGGAAGAGAAACCCTGAAGCCACCTATAGGCTGGGAGGGAGTTGCTAGCAGTCACAAAGGAAGAGAGACTTGGGCATCATCATCACTGATGACCTAAAATTATCCAAGCAGACCTCTAAAGCAGTAGGTAAGGCTAGGGGGTGTTAGGGTGTATTAGTAGGGTATCACAAGTCGTAGAGGAGGTAATAATCCCTCTGTACAAGACACTGGTTAGGCCCCATCTGGAGTACTCGTGCAGTATTGAGGCCACACCTTCACAAGGACATTAACCAAATTGAGGCAGTCCAGAGAAGGCAGCCAAAAATGGTGCAGGGACTGCATCAGAAGACATGTGAGGACAGATTAATGGAGCTCAATATGTATACCCTTGAGCAAAGGAGGAGAGAGGTGATATGATCGAGGCATTCAAGCACCTTAAGGGCATAAACAAGGTAAAGAGTCCAACATGTTTAAATATAAGAAAAATAGCAGGACAAGAGGACACAGCATGAGATTAGAGGAGGCCCATTAAGGGGAATGTGAGGAAATTCTTTTTCACAGAAAGGGTGGTGGATGCATGGAATGGCTTACCACAAGAAGTGGTGGCTATGAATACAGTGCAGAGCTTCAAACAGGCATGGGATATGCATAAGGGAGCAATACAAATGACTATGAATAGATAGGCCACTGACAGAGCAAAGGCCGATGGCACATTTATAAGGTAGAAAAAGAAATGGGCAGACTGGATGGGCCTTGCGGTCCTTATCTGCCGTCAACTTCTATGTTTCTATGTTTCTATTACCCTGCCTCCTTTTGGCAGCTAATCGTTCTCACCCTCCCGACCTATCAAACCCTGCCCATCCCCTGTTCCCTTTTGACCTCCTCCCCGTCCCAACGTACCACCTGGAAGCTTACACACTACCACCCCCTTGTCAGTGCCTTGGTCTTCCTATTACTCCTATCAAACAATATACATCCTAACCCAGGCCCTGCCCATACTATCCCACCAGCTGGGTCCACTGGTCACCGCATAGCCTCCATGAATATATGCAGCCTATTGAAAAAATTTGATGTCCCCCAGTGTTGTTCCATGCTGCATAAACCAGATGTCATAGCCCTGGTTGAAACCTGGCTGTCAAAGTCCACCCTGACTCTTTGTCTCCCTCCCTCCCTCCCTCCCAGGCTATACCCTATACGGGAGGGACCGAGTCACGCAAATCCGGAGGTGGCTGTGCAATCTATACCAGGTACACACTCACTGGACCAGCACTTCTTGCCCCTGTTCTTGTAAACGGGGCACAGGCCCTTACCCTCAAACTTGCTCCTGACCCCTCTAGGGGCCCTCTATATTTCACCACTGCCTACATTCCCCCAAAGAACCAGAACCCAGCACTAATAACATTAACAGATTATCTTGTCACCCTCCATCACAAGGTGGAACAAATCCTAGTGGGGGACCTAAACGTGAACTGGCTCAGCGCTTCCTCCTCCACCACCCGTGATTCTTTTGCAGCCCTAGATCTGACACAACTCATTTCCCAGACCACTAGAATAAACCCAAAGAGAGGAACCAGCACCCTTCTTGACGTAATTATCACCAACCGCCCCCAAAAAATCCATGACATTCAGGTGCTCACAGACTCACTTAGTGACCACTCCCCTATCCTATTCCTTTTGGGGACCCTCACTCCTGAACTCACAGCCCGGACCACACTCCGGCGGCACCTCAGACCGGGTGGGCTGAAAAAACTCAAACGTTTTCTCGCCCAGATAAATTGGTCCCCCCTTCATCATGCACCTGACATAGACACTTCCCTTGCCTTTTTCTTCCAAACCTTTAACAAAGCCTGTGACCTCTTTGCACCCCTCATGGGAGTCCGATCCAAAAATCGTAATGTACCCTGGGTTACCCCTGCCCTACTACAAATGCTCAGAATTAGGGATAACCTGTGGCACCTTGCCACTGAAACAGGCTGGATGAATGATAGACAGGCCTATAATGCTGCATGGAACAAGTACACATGGGCTATCCGTAAAGCCAAGGCCGACCATTACCAGGCCACCTTCACTTCCTCCTGGGGGTGTGCCCAGACATTCTGGGACAATGTTAAACAATTAAATGGGAAAGCACACTTCCATCCCCCATCCCAGATCACCATTGATGGCTCTACCTCCCCCGACCCTGCCTGCATAGCTAACTACCTTAACACTTCTTTTACTGACCTTAGCTCTGTCCTTCCCAGTAATTTCTTTGTCCATCCCCCCACCCTACCTGCCCCAGTCCTCCAACACCCCAGTTTCCACCTACGTAGGGCATCTGCTCAGGAAGCCAGACCTCACCTGATCAAAGCCTTAAAGAGCAATAGTCCCGGCAGCGACTCCCTGGACCCCAGCATTCTTTGGCTGGTGCTGGATGAAGTCCTTGCCCCACTCACCAGCCTTCTAATCTGATCCCTCTGCCTGGGTCAATTCCCCACTGCATGGAAAACAGCCATAGTCACACCCATACACAAAGAAGGCGACAGGTCCTCTGCCAGGAACTACTGACCTATCTCCATCCTCCCTCCCCTCTCCAAAGCCCAAGAAAAACTGGTGGCCATTCAAATCACCGAATATCTGACCAAACATAACATCCTATGCCCAGAACAGCACGGTTTCTGTGCTGGTCACAGTACCAGCACTGCACTAGTTGAGTTCTCAAATTTCCTACACTCCTCCCTGGACTCTAGCTCCCTAGCTGGTGCAGTGTTCGTCGACCTCTCAAAGGCTTTCGACACTGTCTCCACCATCTTTTGCTGGATGCCCTCTGCCACACTGGTTTCTCTGCTAGTCCTCTCGCCTGGTGCACTAGCTACCTATCTGCTCACTCCCAATGTGTAAAAATCAATGGGACACTTTCTGAAACTCATCTCATCTGCTCAGGGGTACCTCAGGGCTCCATCCTGGGACCCCAACTCTTCTCACTCTACCTAAACACCCTGCCCAGTGCATGCACTGGAAAAATTCTTCTGTATGCAGACGACGCTGTCATTTTTGCCACCTGCCACAATCCCATCTCTCTCCAGGACACCCTACAACAATCCTACAATGATGCCGAAACCTAGTTTAAAGAGCACAGAATCGTCTTTAATCTCAAAAAAACAAAACAATGCTTTCTGCCCACCCCCAAAACAAAGCCGGCAACTTCCCACTCCATATCCTCCCTAGCATCAAACAACCACTTGAACAAGTCCGCTCATACAAATACCTTGGGGTTTCTTTCGACTCAGCCCTCACCTACCACACCCACATTGATGCACTTGCATCCGTCACTAATGTATGGCTTGGCATCCTCTACCATTATAAAAACTGCCTTCCTCCGATGCCCTCCAACTAGTGGTTACTTCCTAATACTGTCCCTTGTTGACTATGGCCTGCCAGTATACAGTGCTGCTGACACTACCACCCTCAATAAAATTCACCTCACCCTAAATAAGGCCTGCAGGATGATTACTGGTGCCCCCAGGCTCACGCATACGTGTCAGCTCTATGACAAAGCAAAACTGCTTAATCTAGATGAATGGCTACACTACCAAAGCTGCCACCTCATGAAAAAAACTCTTCTTGGGCTATCCCCTCCCAGGATGACAGCCTCCATCCACCAAACCCAACCCATTGTTGCTACATGAACCTCCTGCAAGACCAATCTATGGGTCCCAAGATCCAGGACCACCCATGGACAGAGGTCCTTCTGCTACAGAGTTCCATCCTGGTTTAACTTGCTCTCTGCCCCTATCTCCGAAGCCCCCACAATCTCCAACTTCAAAACCGCACTTCGGAGCCAACCGTTTAATACTCGCAGCTGCTCCTGTCTCTAAATGAGGCATAGCTCACTCCGTACTTGACAACGCCCACTGGGCGGCACTACACCTTACCGCACACAACCTCACCCTATTGCCTATTGTCGCTGTTATTATCCAGCTGTTTTTTGCGAGACTGTATCATTGTAACAAGACTGTATAAATGTGTGTAACCACTATGTACTTACTAAGTTATGTGACTCGTATGCTGTAACCAAAAATTTGTTCTGTGTATCCTCAATGTGATGAGGTACCTATGGAAATGAGCCTCTGGCTCAAAGGTTGTAAAGTGGTGTACAAAATAAATAAATAAATAAACTATATCTGTGAATGTTTAACATATTCATGCTCCACAAAGCTGCTACTTATGATGTGACTCCTTGTCATATTTGCACTATTCTTTATTTGTACTTTACTTATGTTGTATTTCTTAATCCTAATGTTATTGTTGTTACTTTATCTTTACCTCACCCCCCCCCGGTCACACCTGGAAGCGTGCCTTTGCTCAGTGTGTCTTTAATGGTTAGCATATTTTATATAAATAAATAAACATATGTTGTTCTTCAGAGAGAAGAAAAAAAAAGTCATGTCCTCTTGTAACAGAGCAACGTGATGGCAGAAAGGCCTGCAGTCTGAGCTTTTCTAACGTGGCACCTGCATCGAAGGGCAGTGACTATATCCCTCCCCTCCCATCCCTTGATTCCAGTTGTCTTTTCCACTGTGCCAGCTTGATATCTAAATTCTGGTCTGGTTCCATTCCTCTCTTACCTCTCTCCTGTCCTCTCCCCCTGTTACCTCCTACCCTCTCCACAGCAATGTTTCCCAATCACTTTCTATACTCCCCAGGAAATCTTCTGCTAGTCAAGCTGCCTTCTCATATTGTTTCCTTAAACTCTGGTCCTCTTTTCTCCTAATCATCCATACTGCCTCTTCTCCTTTCTCCTTAAGTCTTTTCCTTTTGACTTTATAACTCCTTCCTGCAACTGTCCCTGACCCCATACCTTACATGCCCCACCACCTCCTCTATTGTTTGCCCCTTCCTTGTTTTGCTATTGTCCCCCACCACCACTGTTATGCCCTGATGGTAACACAGAAACATAGAATCTGTTGGCAGTTAAGGACCACGGGGCCTGCGTAATCTGGCCATTTCTGTACTCACTGCTGCAGCCCCAGATCCTATTTGATTTGCTTCTCTCCTGCTCTACAAATCTCCAGGGTACCCTTATGTCTATCCCATGCACTCTTAAACCCCTTTATTGTTTTCACACCCACCACTTCTGCTGGAAAGCTGTTTCATGGCTCCACCACCCTGTTAGTGAAAAAATACTTCCCAACATTACCTCTGATCCTTCCACCCTTCAGCCTCATATCATTCCCCTTGTTCTTGTGCAGAATTTTCTCTGAAGTATGCTTTCCACCTGTACCCTGTTTATTCCCCTAAGGTGCTTGAAAGTCTCTATCATATCTCCACTCTCCCTTCTTTACTCCAGTGAATAGATATTAAGGTCCTTAATATCAAATATCAATTTTTAACTGCCATAAGCATCTTGTTGCATTGTTTTACCCTGCACTGGTTGTTAGTTTGTACAATTGTATCATATTGCTTCTTTTTCATGTACTGTGTTTGCATCTATTCTTTATGTATATCTGTTAACGTGCTATCAACTTTTTTCCTTTATTGCACTATCCTCCAGACCTATCCTTCACGATACCTCTAGAAACTAACAGGTATTAGCTCAGTATGTCTTTTCTGGTAAAACGTTTGAAATATATAAATAAACTGTGCCCAATTAAGTATGGATACACCTCTAAATGAATCCTCCAGGATGCTCTTTTACTCCTGCTGTGAAACCCTTAATTCTAATCTTCCACAAGAATCTGTCTTATTCTGCTTTGCAAACCAGAACAAGTCTGGCTTTCACAACCTCACCCAATAGGCTATTTTATATGTTAATCACTCTCTGTGTGGATTAATGCTCTCTAATGTTTCCTGTTTTCCACCCTCCCCCTCCCCAATTTGAGTGCCTGTCCATTGGTTCTGTTTGCACTCTCCTACTCAAACATACTGTACATACGAACATATGAAACTGCCAGCAGAAAAAGGCCATTTAATCTATTGAGTCTGCCTGATTTTGCAACTAGCACCCCTACTCTGCAGCTGCCCTTCTTACTCCAGCCCCTCCCATGACTCTCCCTTTTGCCCTATCCTAGCCCTCTTGAAGCATCCCACTGTTTACAGGCCATCACCCTTGCTGGTAGTGCGTTCCTCTCTATTATCACCCTGTGTCTACTCTACGCTGTGAGTAGGAGGAAGGTGGTGGTACAAAACTTCTTTTCTTTCTAAAGTGCCCTTCCAAGCAAGCTCAACCAGAGCACTGTTCCCAAAGTAAAACACAATATACAGTACTGTGCACACATCTTTATTTACACATGTTTATAAAGCAGCATTTTTACTGTACAGACATTTATAGATAGATAGACACACAAACATTTTTACATTGTGTAATATATTTCAACTTGAACATTGAAATGGATAATTGCATTTAAATAACTATAAGTATCCATGAATATCCTGTGCTGATATGTGCACTGATCAAAATCAAATCACGTCTTAGAAATGGGGAACATTTTTGATTAGGTGGCTTGGAAGAAGAAGACCATAAGCACTTACATAGAAACATAGAAACATAGACTTTGACGGCAGATAAGGACCACTTGGCCCACCCAGTCTGCCCATTTCCCTACCTACTGGATAAGCTGCAGATTCTAGTTAACCAGCAGCCTACTTCCTGCAACCCCCCCACTATAATTGCCTTGTGTCTGTCCCATTCATGTTTGAATTCCCGCACTGTTTTAGACCCAATGACCTCCTCAGGAAGGCTGTTCCATGTATCCACCACTCTCTCCGTGAAAACAAATGTCCTCACATTACCCCTGAGCCGTCCCCCCTCTATCTTTAAATTGTGCCCCCCTGTTCTTACACATCTCTTTTTCTGAAAGATGCTACCCTCCTGGACTTTGTTGATTCCCTTGAGGTACTTGAACGTTTCTATCATGTCCCCTCTGTCCCTCCTTTCATCAAGAGTATACATATTAAGCTCTCTCAGTCTCTTTTCATATGGTTTCTGCTGCAGACCCTCCTCTGGACTGCTTCCATCCTGTCTTTGTCCTTGCGTAGATGAGGTCTCCAAAACTGCACACAGTACTCCAGATGGGGTCTCACCAACTGTCTGTATAGAGGGATAACCACTTCCCTTTTTCTACTTGTGATGCACTTCTGGGTAATTATTTATTTAATAGCTGGTAAAAGTGCAGGACACACTAAGCCAATGGTCTTTTCCAGGCATGACCCAGGGGAGGGGGTTACAGAGGAAGGCACATGTGAAAGACAGTTATGAACAGTACACAATAATTCACAGGCACAAGAGAGAGCAAAACCCAAAGGCAATGATGTAATTTCAAGGAAGAATAATGATTCCTAAACTGCTAAACTCCATAAAGATACCAAATAAAGAGGAATGACAACGTGCTAAGTGGCAAAAAAAACAAAGATGGCAATGGCAGCAAAACTAATGAAGGGGAGAAGAAACAAGGAGGGAAGAGATCATTGTAATTAGCTGCAGAAGCAAGAGGGGAAGAGAAGGTGTTTAAGTGAGAAGTGAGAGATGGACAGGGAGAGGGAGATATTTCCAGAGATTAGGGAGACTGACAGTGACAGAGAAGACAAATTGACCAGCAGAGGATTTGCACAAACGGAGAAGAAAGTGTGAGTATTTTGTCAATAGACATTTAAGGCCCTAAACAGTTTATGTCCAACGTACTTCATACCCCTCACCAGCAAGTGAGAACTCTCCATTCCTGGGACCAGAGGCTACCATGCTCTCATCTAAAATTAGCAGAGGACAGGGTCTTTTCTTCTGTGGCCCTAGTCCACTGGAACTGTCAACTAGAAACAATATCTCAGTTTCTAGAGAGTCATTTTGAGGCACGAGCTAGAAAATGGTTCTGTAATATTGCCTAGCCTGGCCCTTTTAACTAACTGTCATTTCTGGGATTAAATGTTTGTAGGATTTTCTGTTTTATCGTAAAAGTGTATTTATTCATTATTTATTTATTTATGTATGTCATATGTATGTATGTATTCATTTATTTATTGATTTATGTAGTCTCCTTTGTACTTGCACCACACATTTGGTCTTTAGAAGGGTAATATAAAAAAATAAACTTTACCTAATAAAAATACATGTCTCCCCCAGTGCCAAGCAAGGTGGGAGGGGCAACAGGGGAGCACAAAGCTATACAGAAAAAAAAGCCTTGATCAGCCAGTGGTTCCACTCTCTCCATGGCCCTTTAATCAAACAAGGACAACAAATAGTATCCAGTGCATCACTCACCCCATACATTGAATACTATTTGTTTCTGATATTGACCACTGACCTGTAGCACCCCTACAAATCTGAAGAAATGTGAATAATGCTCAGTGGATGGGCTAGGGTCGAGCTTGCTGTGTCCTTATTTACCTTTTGGTCAAGCATCCCTGTGGCCTGGTGAACCCCCCACCATTTCCCCAACTTACAGTCATCCAGGTTCCCCATTCTCCCTGATACAAGTGTTGGATATTAACTAGTGATTTAGAGGCACTCTGTTCAAACTCCATCTGGTTGTGCAGCTTCTGCACCTAGTTGCAATACTGTTTCCTCCTGAAAGCCAGGTTTTACCTTGGGGAGGTGGGACCAGGTTCTTGAGAGTAGCCATGCCTTTGGTATTGGCCAGTGTTTTCCATTTTCATGATGGTCACCCATGTTCTGACCACTCACCTTTGTATTTATGATCACTCAGGAGGGGGTTGCAATCTCCGAAAGGCAAAAGCTCAATGGAGAAGCTATGTCTATCATGCCTCTAACTGTAGGCAATGACCATTTAGTGCCAATATTTACAGTTCTGAATGGATCCCCAAGTCATGCAAAGAGACAACACTCTGTAAATCCAAGAAGATAAGACAAGATGATATATTCCCACCTCTTCCTATAGGTAATCCATTCTAGCATTGTGTTTGTTTTTCCAGTGGAAACTATGCAGCCACTCTACTAAAGAAAGATTTTGTAGCTTTTTACTTCTTCTTCTTCAAGTATGGGAGGGAGGTTGATTACTAGGAATGTGAGTGATGAGACTGGCACTTGTGTGTTGTAGTCTAGCAGGCATTACTATTAAGAGACAGGGGCTTAGGAACAATAAAAAAGATGCATCATTAGTCTAGATTAGGTAGAGTCAGAGAAGGAGCGAGACGGACAAAGAGGAAGAAAGGAAAAAGAAAGAAGCAGTCATTAGGGCTCCCGACAAGTTCTGGCCAACCCAGTGTGCACTATGGGAAGGGAATGGGAACCATGGAAGCTGCCCCCCTCAAGGTGTGCACCTTGACAACTTACCAGCCTGGAATCAATTCCCCTTAAAATGTGCAGCAGATGTTGTTGTTGGGGAACAGCTTGCACATGCTCTGGCTCAAATGAAGATGACAGAAGGGGGGAAGGAGAGAGAGTGCTCTTTCAGAAAGATATTAAAAAAATGTGCAAATATAATATATCAGAAATACAATATTCAGGCCAAAGGATCCCTCGGCGCAGATCATGATGTGATCATGATTTTGCTAAAGTTTGGGAGATGGTTTCACAGAAATCATTCTGAGCAGACTTTTTGGATATGAATTACCCATGTGTAAATAATGGGTGAGCGTTGAAAGCCCTGAAGGCTGTTGGGTAGGATATGTAGGGGCTTTAGATGAAGTACCCTTGTACTAAGCATTTTATTGTTCTGATCCAGCTTTCACTGCCGATAAGCTCTGAGGAATGTCCCAGAGATATTAGTCTGGATTCCAGGTATGGAAAGAGATAGTCTCGGAGTCACTGTCCAAGTAATATGATGATAAGCATGTAAAGTGTGGGCACAAATGGGATAAGGTTATCATACATTTAAGCCTGGGTTTCGCATTTCCCAGGTGACCCCTCCATAACAAGTGTGTAGCCAAAGAGCTGAGAAGGTATTTCTTAACTGTTCAATTGAACTGTGATTGTTTTAAGTAATTGTATCAGTGGGTGTGACTGTATCTATATTTGAATCTGCATATTGCATGATATTTATGTACAGTATGTTATCTGTGAATCGTACTTTTTTACTTTGTAGCATCTACTGGCTGTAATTCTATCAGTTACGGGTCACATCTAAAAAGGGCCATTAGCTCAGTGTGTCCACCCGGTAAACAAACAAACAATCAAGCAAACTAACTAGGTAACTAACTAAGGTATAGGCACATTCAAATGTTTTAGATGAGGAGCTAAGTTGGCACAGTTGCCTTTACACACTGAAGATGTAGGAGATGAACTGTTGTTATAGTCACCCTCCTATATCGTACAACGGGCATGTCTGTGTGGAGCCTGGCAAGGCCATAAATGACCATTATTTTGTAACACAGTTTTCAGGTCCCCCTGTTAGCTGACCTTGAATTGTATTTACACTTCTGTATCGGTTTTATGTGTTCAATATATGTATTTTGTAAATGAATGCATTTTATCCCCTCTGTGTCCCCTTTCCCCGGGTCGCACCTGGAAACAAGCCTTGGCTCAGTGTGCCTTTCCCAGTTACCAAAATTGAAATAAATAAATAAAATAAAATAAATTGGGTCTCTGGCCATAGCTGTAAATATGAGATGAACTATAACAGTTTAAGTAAAGTCAGAGGTGTGCTGTACTACCGCCTCCTGTCTCATTTATTAGAGTTCTGAGATGCTAACATTCATCTCCACAGTTTAAAGCCAGGATCCTGGGATAAATGCAGATGTTTGCTGTTAGGGATTCCTTCCATCAAGTGCAGTCCCCAAAACAGGGAGGATCCCAAAGCATCACCCTAGAACTAGTGGAGTTCACACCCCCATTGACTTTTGCTCTTGTCAGGATAGCAAGAAACCAGAAAGCCACAGGAGAAAGTGATCACAGCATGGTGCTTATCAGAGACTTCTAGACGATGTTGTAGACTATGGGAATTGGCTCAGAAGTTGCTAAACTTTGTGCTGGTCAGATAGACATAATACAAAAAAAATTACTAGGCCTTGTACGTCTGTCAGTGAGTCTGGCTGGCATCTCCAAGGCTAGTGGGAAGAAAAGTGGAAACTCTGCAGCACAGCAGGGTAAAACACTAAAGGTACTCTAAGATCCTGACAAGCTGACTGTCCACCCAACTCCTGAAACTTTGTCCTTTGGGGGGAACATGGTCTATTCTCCTCCACCTCCCCACCTAACAGGGGGATGTCCAAGGTAAAAGAAGGCAATAGGGTGAATGACAGTGAAGGTGGAGCTGGAAGGGTTGCCTATGAGCTGGTGATGGGGACCGGGGTAGCAGAAATTGAAAGTAAAAAAGTTGGAGTTAAAGCTGTGTTCCAGGTTTCCATCCTCTTATCTAAGGAAAAGAATGACCCAGTTAAGATGAGGAGCCCTTCCCCATTGACTGTCAAAAATTATAGAAGGACAGAAACTGGGAGGGTCACTCTTTCTTCACAAAACATTTAGTTTATTTGATGCAAACCACTGAATCTTGCATGATATTAATGTCTAAAATGATGTTTTACAAGAAATTAATATGAAATAGCATTGAAGCAAAATGATTGCTCACTTTCAAAACATTAATAATTAGGAATTTTCTAACTGTTTAGTTTAGTTTATTGTTCTAGGAATTATTACCTTTGAGCCAATGGCTCTTTTACAAAGGTTCCACGTCATCAATGTACAAACAAACAAGACATGTTACATAGAATGGTCAGCAAATTATAAAGGTTTCAATAAGCCAGTATAATACAGTACGTCACAGGAAAAAAACAAAACATTGGAGGAATGGTCAAGGTGGGAAGGGTAGGAGGAGATATGGGGAAGGGAGCAGACTTAGAGTAGTTAGAGGTGCTCAGATGCCTTTGTCAAGAAGGGAGCAGAGGAGGAGGAGGAGGATGAAAAACAGTAAAATCAGCCATGAGGGAAGAATCATTAGTCAAGGCAGTCACAGGACCTAGGGGCTGAGAGGTGAGAGAAAAGCATAGATTTGAAAGCTCCTAGTGACGTGGAGGATGTAATGAGCAAGCTCAGAGCATTGTACCAGCTGGGGGCATGATAGGCAAAAGATCTTTGGCCCTGTGTGGTCCGGCATCTGGGGTCCTGGAGAGGCTGGTGTTCCGATCTTCTGGTGGGACGGATGCTGGTATTCGGGCAAAGTAGGTCTTGGATACACGGCGGAGTGCGGCCCAAGATGGATTTTTTTGCCATCAAGCATGTGAGGGTACCTTATGCGATTTGAGAGTTGCAACCATCCTGTTTCAGTGTAGAGCTCGCATGTATGAGTACGTCTTTGCGCTCCAGTGAGCAGCTGACAGGCCTTGTTTAGGGTGGTTGTGATGCGCCTTAGTGCGGTGGTAGTGGCAGAGCCATAGATAATTAAGCCATAGTCTATGATTGAGATGACAGAGCTTTGGATAGCAATCCTCAGCGCAGCTTGGGTAAGGAATTGCCAGTTTTGGAACAGGATACCAATGCTCTGGTTCATCATTTTTGCTGTGTTATCAATGTGGGTCACAAAGGTAAGACCTTGATCAAAGGTGATTCCAAGGTATTTAAATGTTGACACTTGTTCAAGGGTATTTCCTGGGTATGTTTTGATAGTAAGTGGAATTTGTCTTTTTCTGTTTTGTGGACTGGAAAAAAGCATGGATTTTGTTTTTTTGTGATTCAGGACCAGCTTGTGATCTAGGAACCACTTTTCAACATTGGAGAAAGCAAGTTGCAGGCTCTGGAGTAAGGGTTTCGGGTCCTTATGAGAGGAGAGAATCACAGCATCGTCAGCATAAAGGATTGTTTGTGAATTGTGAATAAAACTGACAAAGCAAACTGGCCTGGTGGTGCTGAGGTTGAGGCACTAGCCTTACCTTGTGCAATGCTGGCGAGACATGTTTGGGAGTGGACTCGGGTCGCAGGGGGTCGGCTGGAGAGGAGAGGACTGAGCATCCGTTGGACTGCTTTCCTCTCCTGAGGAGGGTGGTTTGTGCTTCACACAGTGCCATTGGCTCCCAGTGGAGACTAGGAGCAGTGCAACTAGTAGGGTATGTTCATGGGGTATGGAGGCATCCGCGGACATCCTCTGGGTGGATGTGGGAGTGCACCTGCTGCACACTGGATGTCATTGCACATCCATGCCTCCAGGATCATGAAAAAAAGAAAAAGGCCCATGCACCTGGAAAGGCGAAAATGGGTCCAGTGGTCAGCCCCATGCTCAATGCCGCGTCGGCCCCAGCTAGTCTCTGGATTTCCTCCTTGCTCCCGCTGCCCTGCTAGATTCTAGCTAGAGTGCCAGTAAGGTCCCAACTTGGGGAGGCTCAGAGCCAGGGGATAGGGGAGTTGGTAGTGGGGTAAGGAGAGTTCCCAGGATAGAGGCTAGGTCTAGGGAGACCTCAGGCAGAGCAGGAGTTGGTTGGTTCCATAGACCATACTGGAGAGAGTCCTAAGGGGCCAGAGAAGAAGGAGCATAAAGAAATGAAGAAAAAAAACTGACAAAGCACAGCCTTCCATTGGAAATGCATGGTGGGCATAGTATAGCAGGACAATACATGATCTGACAATATCCATTCTGAGTGTTATAATTTGTATCTACAGTTTAGAAACAACAAGGCCTAGATGTAGTGGTGTTCTGCTGTGAAACATTGGCAAGATTCAGTGGTTTACTTCAAGTAAACTAATGTGTCTATGAAGAAGAGTGAGACTCCCATTCACTGTCCTTCTGTGAATTACAGTAACACAGTTGCTACCAGGCTGTTGGGTAGCTGAGTCCTCATTCCGATATGAAATCTCTTGTGGTGAAGAAAGGTTAGTCTCCCACTTTCATGCTACTGATAGAGAGGTGCCAATTGGTATGCATTTTTATTTATTTTATTTAGCTTTTGTTAACCTGGTGGGGTACACTAGTTTCAGGTACCACCCGGGAGAGATACAGACCAATACAGTACAATACAGAACAATACAGTACAATGCAATACTATGCAGTGTGTACAGAGGGAAAAAAAAGAATACAATGGTAGCAATTCAAGTAAAGGAAAAAGATTATACATTTCACAAGTAGAAATTCAAACATAGCATAGTAACCGGGGGCAGTATAATGAAGACAATAAACATTCAAATGCATATTACATCTGTGACTCAGTGGTGCTATAAGAGATTTCACAGAGTGGGAGATCCATTTATGGCAACCTCCTTTTGTACAATGTTTTTTGAGTGGGGCAAAGAGAGATGCCATGTTGAGGAGTGAGTTTTGGAAATAGGCAAGGGCCTCGTCCAATGTTGGGAGGTGCCTAATTGGTCTCCAGTCCAGGCTACTTAGGTAGTCATTAAATTTTGCAGGCATGAAATTGGAGAAGTCACATACCGTGATTATCCTGGGGGGAATCGTTGGTACTCTGTTCTTCCAAATACAGAATATTGGGGAGTGATCACTAATGGTGTCAGCCAATATACCTGCTTTCTGTATATTTAGGGAGTTAGATACCAGAGCCCAGTTAAGAGTAGTATGGTTCCTCATTTTATAGTTAATCCTGGTTGGTAGAGAGATGATCTGTTCCAGGTTTGCGTCTTGGATCGCAGCCTTGAGGGCCTTATTGTGAGAGCAAAGCACACAGTCCAGGTGAATACCAAAACCTGGCATTTGCATAGGCAACTTGCTACGAGATGTGCAGAAAGGATGGACCAGGCATCAGATGGGGTCATGCTGTGTGGATTTGGTTGACTAAAGAGACTGATCAGTCAGATAAGCCTTGTGTAAGCCCACACATTGGTCACAGCTGCAGCCGAACAGTGGCTAAACCACAGGAGATGGAAGCAGAGACAAAAGAGGGTGGAGAGAGGGATCAACCTGTGGAGATTGCGACAAAAGACCCCAAGATACAGTGTGACGTTGACAACAAAAAACTTTATAAAGGGGCTGGGAATGATGGCACCATCTTGCTAGGCTGTCCCACATTCCACACTATCACCACCCACACAGCAAACATCCCTGCCCTGCCTGATGATCTAAAAGTGGGGAAACAATGTGAAAAAGCAGCACAGAAGGCCGGCGGCATCCTCGGTTGCATAGGTAGAGGGATTACGAGCAGGAAGCACGAGGTAATCATCCCACTGTACAGGTCCTTGGTCAGGCCACACCTGGAATACTGCATGCAGTTCTGCAGGCCCCATCTAAAAAAGGACATTGACCACTTAGAAAGGGTTCAGAGAAGGGCCACTAAGATGGTGCAGGGTCTGCATCAAGAACAGTATGAAATGAGACTCAGTGAATTAAATGTATACTCTCTAGAGCAACGAAGAAATAGAGGGGACATGATAGAAACATTCAAATGCATAAAGGGAATCAACACAGCCCAGACAGGAGCCTATTCCAGGAAACAAAACAACACGTAGAAGGGGGCACAAGCTGCACCTAGTGGGAGGCAGATTTAGAACCGATATGAGGAAATACTTTTTTACGGAGAGGATGCTAGAACCATGGAATAGCCTGCCATCAGAGGAGCATTGAAGACAGTACAAGAATTCAAACTAGCATGGGACAGGCAATGCGGGCACTTGAAGGGGTAATAAAACAGGGAAGGGGTTGAAATTTGGAAGCAGACTAGATGGATCACGCAGTCCCCATCTGCTGGCTACTTCTTATGTTCTTATGTGCAGGCAGCTGAGATAGAAAGGGGCAAGGAAGAAGACAATAAGTGATGCACTGTGAAACAGGCTTCCCCTATTGGTCCAATCATGACACAGAGATACAATCCATTCTATTATGCCAGCCTTATCACATATAAATTAATCACCATTGGTATATGTCTGGAGCAGGAGCAGATCTAGGATTTTTTTAACGGGGGGTAGCAGTTTTGTCAAGAGGGTAGCACTTTCCTAGAAAAATGCAAAATGTTCCATTTTCAAAGTCATATTAGGCTAAAGGAACTACTTTGTGCTTGCCTATGGGGGTACTGAGTGCTACTACGCAACAAAGCTGGATTCACAAGTGGTCCAAAGGACATTTACACCAAGAAAAAGGCAGAGAACAGGAAGCACTGAATACTTTTAAATTCAACCTTGAACCAATCCCACCCGAAGGTGATGAGACTGACTTGCCACCAAAGTATTCAGCATGGCGTGAACTGTCACTCTCCCTCTTTGACACTGAAACAGTCATTCAGGTTGCCAGAAGCCAGGCTGATGTACACTATATCATGACAGCTATATTCTGGCCCAGGTCTAGTGGAGAGGTGATCTCACCTAACATTGAGGGAAACTCATAGTACTGGTTGCCCTCTGAAAATGGCAAGGGATATCTGCCCAAACTTTCCAAAAAGACCATAAGATTTTCAAGCACGTTTATTTATTTTTTTAGTTATTTAAAATTTGTTAACCAGGAAAAGAACCAATGAGCCGAGGCACATTTCCAAGTGCAAACCGGGGAAAGGCAACATAGGTAAAAAGTACATTTACATATGACAAAAAAAACAACACATCAGTAACAAGAAGCAAGAGTCACGACGGGTACAAGAACCATAACAGTAGGTAACATCAAGGTACTGTACATGAGTACAACATTAAAACAAAACAAAAACATGTGAGAGAGTGGTGGAAGTATGAGTTACTATGTCTCCCCAGTCTGATTATGGTGTACTGTAGAGACAAGATCTGAATCATGGCTCAGAAAGGAGGCTGACGAGAAAATAAAATACCATCATACAACATAACTTCCTGGAAGAAGTACGAGGATCATGTTTAACTCATTCTATGATACTAGAATGTGAGCCACAGTGTCTGCATGGATGATGTGTGTTGATCTGCAGAAAATGTTTCCATGAAGCAGGCTGAAGTATAGGCATATGTAAACCCCACCCTGAACACTACCAGTGAAGTGTAGAGATGAGAAAAGTGGTCAGAATTTGCTTTGCAAATAATTTGTAAAGTGCAAATTTGCCAAAATTTGCTATGTTTTGAACAGCAACGTTTCAGTCTTTTTTAGTGAATTGACCAAAATTTGCTTGTAAAGAGGTTACTCTGCTGAACAAAAAAGGGCCACTGCAGACCACAGTAGCAAGCAAAGTGCTTAGCTGCTGGTTAGGGGAAACTCAGGATGCTGCAGGGTAGTTTCCTGGGCAGAAGCATATTGCTGCTGGCACTCTATACTGGAATGGACTACAGTGCTTTCCAAGATTCCAGAAAAAGGAGCTGTGACATTCCCCATTGTACTGTATCTGGCGGGAAGTGTCTTGTTCAAAAGAGAGGTAAGCTCTTTTGGTGTCTCATATGAAGAAGTAAATACAACGTGTTGGGGGCAAACACTAGGGGCTGAAGCATTTAGAGTAGTAAAGAATGTGATGATTTTGGTTTAGTTATTTTGGGAAGGTTTTGCCCTACTATAAGGGTAAACACCTACAACCCCCCACATTGGTCATTGGGTGAAGGACAGAGAAGACTCATCCCCCATGTGTTGGTGTGCCTTTCTCAGTATAGATGGAGCAAAATCAGTCAAGTTGGTGAGAAGGGGAAGGATGGGAGAAGAAAAGGATTGGCCAGGTTCTCATGAACACAGTTTGGATTACTGGAAGGGTATGGGAATAGGTGGGGGTTCTCCCTCAAGGAGAGCACCCTGATGACCTACAGCCTGAAACTTGTTCCCACAAAATCTGCACAACGCTATGGTGTTGGGGGGTGAGCTTGCATGTGACCTGGCTCCAATGAAGATGGTGAAAGTCCAGAGATAATGAATCTTCATAAGGCCATGAGAAGATAAGCAGCCACAAAGTAGAAGAAATCCAGTTTTCGACTGAATGCCCTCTCAGCATTAATCATGCTGTGCTAAAGTTTAGGAAATAATGTAGTAGAAGTCATCCTGAGCAGAATATTTGGTTATGAATCACCTCTGCGTAAATAAAGACTAAGCATCTAAAAGCCCTTAGGGCTGGGAGTGGGGTCTGTAGTGGGCTTAGATAAATCACCCTCACGCTAAGCATTTTACTGTGTGGATTTGGCTTTCACAGCCATTATGCCCAGAGGGGATAGCCCAAAGACAGTGTAGACTTCTGTAGCCTGATTTCCAAGTATGGAAAGAGTGAGATAATCTGGGAGTCACTGTCCAAGTGATATGATGATAAGTGCATGGAGTGGGCATATATTGGATAGAATTATCATAAATCTGAGTCATCTTTCACTTTCCAAGGAGAGTCCTCCATAAAAAGTGTGTAGACTAGGAGGTCAGCTGGTTAATTGCCTTCACATATTGTAAACGAGGAGCTGAGCTGGTATAGTTACCCTCATATATTGTAGATGGAGGAGCTGAGCTGGTAAAGTCACCCTCAACTATTGTTGAGGGGAAGCTGAGCTGGTATAGCAACCCTCATAGATTGTAGATGAGGAGCTGAGCTGTTATAAACACCCTAATCTAGTGTACAACTGTCACATCAATATGGAGAAAGACAAGATCATGAATTGGGTCTCTGAATCTAGCTGTCAATACGTGATGAACTTTAACAATTTAAAATAGGATGTGCACTCCAGTGCCATTTATTGGGGGCCCAAGATGCCAATGTTCATCCTCACAATTTAAAGCCAGGATCTGGGAGATAATTACAAATATTCACTGTGATGGATGCCTTCCATTGAGTGCAAGTCTTAGACAGGCAGGATTCCAGGAAATCACCCAAGGACTAACAGGGTGCCCTCCCCCCTCTTGCTTTGTCAGGTTAGCCAAGAACCAGGAGGTTACAAGAGAAAGAGGTCACATTAATTTGCTATATACACCCTTTCAACTTGTGGCTCATTCTTTCAGACCTTTGCAACTGTCCCACCATGTCACCCCAACCCACCATTACTTGTCCCTTGTGGTGGGGCCCTCAGCTTATCCTGACCCTCTTGGGAGGCTGAATCCAGTGTGCTCCATTTGGGGCTGCTACTATAGTGTCCAAGTACACCACTTCATGTGCTTCATGGTCCCAGGTGTTTTTATTTGATTTTCTGTGGTCCCCTCCTTCCAAATATTGGTGACAAGTGCTCAAGTGAATTTGGCTCACAGATGCATTGCATCATGCAGAAGCAGCTGACATTCTCTCCTCCCATGCCAGTCCTGCCTCTACTATCATGTGTATCCACCCAGATAATAGTGGGGTGGCAGAGTTAGCCCCCATCCTCCTTGGAGGAGGAGAGAGTTATCTGGGATGCTCAATCCTTCTCCCCCCCACCAGCTCTCCAACAACCCAGACTTGTTCTTGAGCCCAGGTACTGACACTGCAAGTAGAATCACTGCTACTGCACTGACAGAGACAAGCTGGCACAGATTTTGCAGCCCTGTAAAGAAATATTCATTACAGTCTGGAAGTCTCTAGCTAAAAGCCAGCATATAACATTCAGACATCACACATTTGATACGTGTAAGGCAACCCTCATGGGCACCTTTCTGTGAATTCCGATAAAAAATATGCCACTGAATTTTTCATGTAAACATGCCATGGTAGGCATTCTCCATGGAATGAAGAAATAAAGGGTAAACAAAGCCCCTGACAGTTTTGTGGCAGAGAGCTGTAATGCCTTGTTGATCCTTTACAAACCCAATGAACCCGCTCTCTTTAGCATTCATGCAGTATGCAGACAATGCAGGATCAGGCTACTGCACTTATTATAAGCACTTAACCAAGATTTGACCACAAGTAAAGATTTTCTGTAACTAGAAAACAATTTTGAAAAATTGCACATTTTGACATGCTCAGAAGACAATTTTCTCATGTGCTTCCCATAGGAAAAAAAAACCTGAAATGCTGCAGCTAGAGAATCTATGTAACCTCATTAATAGAATTGACATTTACTCATTGCCTAAAGCCTCTGACTGCAATAAGGAACTTTGATTCCTTTTCACAATTGACTAATGCATTAACCGGTCATCATAGGTTTTTTTCTGTCTCTTGCAGCAGGCTCCATTAATTCAATTTTCTTTTGTCTTGATGACTAGTTGTAGAATTTGCTTGCAGCCAACTAAACAGCACATAAGCTCCACAGTGTTACATCTTTCATTTTGTATTACAGCACAGTGGGCAAACAAGCCATGCCCTGAAGTACTGTAACCTCAGTGGCAATACAGAATGCCTGATAAAAAACATACAGGTGAAAATGTTTGGCAGTCTTCCCTCTTTAAGAACAGAATATTTTATTTTTAGGAAAAAAAATAATTCATACATCTACAGCTAGATTCCTTTCTTCTTAAATCCTTTAAACGAAAAGTTCCTTAATTGACCTGGAATGAGGACCTAGTGATTTCACTTGGACTATCTGATGGTTTGCTGTGGCATTTAATAAGTGTGATTAGATTTTATCAGTAGACTGATAAAGCCAGAGAGGCGTCAAGAAAAAAAAATCCTTACTCATCTGCTCATGCCACCCCTTTGATTAACTTTATAATAATTCCTGAACAGCATGCTGAATCAAGATTAATATCTCAAGACAAAGTGCTGAATCTTAACAGATTAATATATCCCTTTTCAATCAGGCCTCCTATGTTAACCTGTATGGTCTCATTGGATTAGAGACGATGAATAGGGTAACTGGAAAATTGCAGGAGACGTTTGTCAAAAATGCAGAGATTTTTTTTAACAAACTGTGGGGAAATTATAGGAGTTTCACTAAACATTCTCAGTGCTCCACCATAAGGATTTAATAATATATGGTTAGCCCTTGTACATGAATGTTTATCTTTTAACTAAAAAATGGTTGCACTATAGTTCACATGTCATAGAATGCTGTTAAACCCTGTTGTAGTAGTTTTTTTTAATTAGAAAGGAAACTTGTGGCACCTGTCATCTTACAAAAGTAATGAGACATGACAGGGCATTGGCTGTCAGGAGTTAATGCACACCCAGGTGCATATTGAGGAATGAGGTGCTTGCACCAAGTGCATTTTGCAACTGGAAGTGCATTAACCCCAGAAAACCAATATCCTGGAGGGCATTATTACAACTCTAAAATGGGTAAACAGAGAAACAATTAAAATACGGTATTTTCTTTTTTTTTAAAGTAACTAGTAAAAAGTAATCATTCCTCACCCGTCAATCATCTGTCTTCCCACACATTCAATGGATGGCATATTTGTTTATTACGGAACACAGGAATTCAAACTACTGCAGAATACCTCTAGCAGAATGTTCACATCTCATACACAACAGAAAGCTTATGTGGAGCCATGAGGCCAGTTTCTCAAAATGGCTGGATTGCCACAAGTCCTGAGTGGGTGCATCACAGATATGATGCACTGGTCTTGTGGTAATATAACAGGATTTTCTATCCTGTGCTGCAAGTTATACCATCTTTTTGTGGTTTAGCCTATATCAATCCCGTGGACCCTTTTTTATGGTGCCTGCACTCAAGATTTGGCACAAGCTGCCATAAAATTGGGTAAACTGTCACAACTGCTTCCAAGCTATGAAAATCGGAGGCAGTTGCAGCAAAAGTGTTTGGTGTACTGGCAGAATCAAAGTGCTGTGGTGCAGGGCTTGATGTAAGCCCTGCATCCCCCTTTGAAAATCCAGCCCATGGTCTCAAATGTATCTGAAACAGAGTAAGCGGCAGAGATAGTCCTGACAAGTTGGTAAGAATAGAAGGAGGATTTTTAATGGTCATTAAGAAAACACCAGGAATTAAAACTGTAAATAGTACTTTGTGTCTAAGTTTGTTTATGTATATAACGAGGGTACCATGAGAGGAAAGAATGTTTATATTTTTGCTAATTTAAGGAAGTTTTGCTTTTAGGGCCTTGTTGATGGTTTTGGTAAGTAAAGGTGGTAGTCATGACTGTAATAGCAGCCAGAGATCAGTGAAGTGTCTCATGGAATCTGTATGCATCTAGCCCCAATGTCAATCCCATTACCTGAACTTGTTCTAACCTGTGTATTTCTAGGGAATTAACATACTGAGTGAGTCTTGGGACTTATTTAGCTAATCAGGAAGCAGCACATTTCCAACCCATTTTATAATTTCAGATGTAACACGTAGGCAACCATGCTCATCTCAGCAGCGTTTCCATCTCAAAGTTCTGATGACATCAGGGACCTCTCTGGCTTTACTCTTGAGGTCCCTATGATGTCATCAGAACACAAAAGAGGGAAACACAGCTTTATTGTGCATGATTGCCCATGAATTCTTTTCTATATTTTTTTCTGTTGCATTTGTATATCTATAGAAATTGGATAATCAGTATAATAAAAGGGCAAGAAAACTGGCACTCACGTGTTGTAGGTTGAGGCCACACAACTTTACCAAACTGGTACAGAAAAGTAGTTTCTGTGCATTCTTCTTTATTTGGTGATATGTTTAGTGCAGAAATTCAAATATAAGGGAGCATCAACTCCGTAGTAAGGATTTGGGGAAGGGATCTTTATGTGGTAGGGAAGAAGACTTTTTTTTTTAAGTTTGACCAGTGCTGGAGATGGACTCCAGATGTTGTAAGCATTAGATGGAGCTTAAGTCAGTGGCATAAGTTCCCAATTGCCACATTCATGTTTTGTATACACAAGGGATACCAGTAGTGTACCTGCAGTGGGTGCATGTCTATGGGGATGGGCTTCCAGTAAGGGCATGCTGATTCTGCATTTACATTTGTTTGACATGCCAAAATTTGGCATTTTTGTCACTGGCACAGCCAGTCCAAAGGAACGCTGTTTACTTTAGGCCTTTTGGCACTTTAACATCATGATGCGGCATTATTTATATAGAACATACACTGAGCATGTGCAAGTTTCTTGCATGCCACATGTCTTGACAGAGTCAACCACTGATACTGGGGATTGAGAAATTTGAATGCTGGGCATGTCTTAGTGCCATTTCCAGCTTTCATTCATTGAAGAAGGACCTGGTTTCAACAGGCAGCTAATTTAATCTCTAAAAGAGTGATTTGTGATCAGAGAAAGTTCAAAATCATAAGAAAATCATGCAGTATTATTCTAGTTAGCCAGTTAACAGAATTGACATTTAGTCTGTGACAGGTAGGTCAGTGAGAATTGTGCTGCTGCAGAGGATAGTGGCAGAGTGTGCAGTGTGCCATGTTTTCCACTGCTGGCCTGGCCTACCTGCAGAAGGTCACAAGGACTTAGGACAGTGACTTTACTTGAGCAGACAGGGAAAGTGGGAGAAGTTCAAAAAGTTTTAATGGCCAAAAAAATTGTATTTCAGTGACAGATGGTCAGGAACAGAAATCTATACTAATTTTTGTTTGCATGTGAGTCACCTGAGTGAAAATATGAGGACAGGAACATGTGGTAAAGTGATGCAGGGGGAGGAAAGGAGCAGGCAAAGGTTCTAACATGTCAGTCCCATCAAGTACCAGTTCCGCAGGCACTGGTCATGATGAAGGACTCAGATATGGTGATGATGTGAATGGAAGTCTGTGGTGTGGCAGAGACTACAGCTGGGTGTGAGGTAGTCCAGTTGAAGAAACCATGGTTAATTAGCACCCACAAGTCCACTGGTCCAGTGCATTTGGTGATCAAACCACAGTGAGCAAACCAGAAGCACACAGTACCCCTTTTCCACTTTGAATGCTTCCAGCTCTCCATCCTGTAATATAACAGAACCATCCTGATTTTTAAAGGTGCCCCCCCCCATTTGTCTTGTATGAACAACACAACAGCTGCCACCACAGCCGATACTGCACTCGCTGTGCTGTGGGCGAGGACAATTTTCATTACTCCTTGAGGCACTGAATGATGTTCTCATCCTTCAAATCAGGCATCATCAGCAGCAGTAGCAGCACCAAGCCCAGTGCTGCTGTTCAGTCACTGTGTCAGGAGGATGACAGTGAGCCTTCTGGGTCTGGCACAATTACTACTGTTACCTTGTCGGCGAAGAAAAAATTGAGCTGCTCTTGGGAGACGTGTGGGCAGTGAAAAGCATACTAACCCCACAATTCTCCCTCATCCCTTCAACATATACTGTATACTGTATTATAATATATTTGGTACTATATTTTATGTTTTCTTTCACGATGTGAGATGTGTTGTATTGCTTTTTGAGTGTTTGTACTTGTTAAATCCCAGACTACACCTAAAAATAGGTCCTCAGCCTAGTGTGCGTTCCTTGATTAAAATGTTAAATCAATAGAGCGTGGTAGTTTCAGAAAGATGTTTCAGCACAACTGGGGGATTTTACCACATCCATTGGTGAGTTCTAGATCATAGGAATATTACATTCTTGGCCTTTCTCAAACTCACCTTTCCATGGATAAACCTTGTGGTAGCCATCAACTTGATTATTCATATGTCTAATGACATCTACTATTTCCACTTCTCCACCTCCACTGGCAAGTCTCCTGGGACTCTGGAGCAGACAGGGCTGCTTCCAAGTTTGTAGTGCTACACCATAAGAGCAGTACATAAGCAGAGCTGATAGTCTCATACACACAACACCAATACCAAATAAGCTCATAGTCTGCTATTGATAATGTAGGCAAAACATTTATTGCTCATTGCAACCCAACAGTTTGAGTCAAGAGAGCAACACAGCAGATAAACAGCCTCAATGTTTTTGCATGCAAAGTGTTTTTTAAAGAGAAATCAGATTGACACTGGCACCAGAAGTCATTAGCAATTAAACCAGACCAGTGACACTGACTCATGTGCCATGAATGGAATGGCAATGGCCACAGAATAAGTGATTAACTTCACATCCAGATGTGCACAGTTCTGCTGTCTGACTTCACCAGTTGACTATGACAAGGTTGTCTGGCAGCAACTGTGTTCAAACAGTTTAATCAATATTAAAAATGCAAACAACAAAAATGAAAAACAAAAAAAAAATTCCCTTTTATGGAAGGTAAAACATTGGGAATGGAAATACGGTATATTGCATTCATTTTATTGCTTTTTAATTTTCCTTTCTGTATTGTGCTGCATATTTTCTTGGGGAAGGGTTAACATTAACTGTATATCTATGGGGGCCCAACAGAATATAGTAATTGATCTGGAGGTAAAACTGAGACTACAAGTTGAAACATAGAAACATAAACTTTGACTGTCTCTTGGCTCACACAGTCTCTCTGTTTTTCCCCTGCCTATAGTGTCACCACAGACCCTACTTGATCTCCAGATCCACTCTCCTACCTGCTTTCCACTAAGATTCCATTAAGCCTATTCCATGCATTCTTGAATCCCACCTAGTGGTGGGCGAAGTGGGCTCAATCCGCTCCACAATGCGTTTCACAGAGCACAGTTGGAATCGCGGAGTGCTCCACAACGTGAGGCGGAGTACTTCGCATTATAATGAGGAACGCGAAGTGCATTGAAAACAATGACTTCGAATTACTCCGCCTCCACTGGTCACTACTCTTTCAATTTTAAGGCGAAGTACATTGGTGGCAGTTCACTTCGCCTCACTTCGCCTTGTTTTTGAGCTCTGAAGGTGCATTTTGCAGTGATTCATGGGAGTTCAGGTCACATGAGCTCTACTGTATATTGATCTGCACGGCCTCAGTTTGGGTTAGTATGAGTAGGAAGGAGTAGGAGACAGTGTGCTCTGATAGCTGTCTGTAGGAATCTTTTAAAAGCTGTTCAAAAAGCATTTTTGCTTTTTTGGGGGGGATCCAACTGTAGTTCATTGATTGTAGGAAACCCTCCTGTGCTCACATCATCAAGCGTTTTTGTTTGTGTGTGGATTCTGAATGTAAATTTACAACATTGAGTGTGTGTGTGGTGAAAGACAGTGAAGTGTGCTGTGTGGGGAGGGGCGTATCTGTGTGTAGGTAGATTTAAGTTAAAGAACTAGTGATTTCTTTGTGTTTTGGTTATATTTTTGTTATATAACTGACTGTGTTACTGTACACATAGTAAAATTGTCAGTAATAGTACACATTTTCTTGCTGTTTGTTGTGTGAATGTGGTGCAGCATTTCATAAGGTCAGGTTGTTTAAAATACAAATTTACATTACGTGGCACTGAATACACTGAACTTTTGCATTTGCATCGCATTCCTCGTTCAGCATTGCACACAAAGTGTTCTGTGTTGTGTGTGCAGTGTTGTGTGCATCAAATATAATACACCTTTTAAAATTTGTGACACAGATTAGTGTAAGTGCAACTAAGCGCAGCAGTGTGAACCTGCCATCCACTGCAACTGCCTGATTTTGTATTGTGATCGTGATCTCTGTTCTTAGTTTTGCTGCTTGTAGTGCCGTAAAAATCAGCACTGTCTTTATTCTGTTCCCCCCCCACCCCTACATTGAAAAGGTATTTTTTACCAGACTGGATTGTTTTTGTGACCCCATCAGCACCACTGGTTACTGAAGTTGTTTTAATTCTGTGACAGTGTCACAACACAGTAGTCTCTTATCTGTTGCTGAAGCCACAGTTGTTTATTTTGCTCAACATCCAGCCAGCGTCCCTCCAGTCAGAAAGTGAATGTATCAAAATCTGAATTTGGTAATAATATTTGTGGTTGATCCCCCAAAATGCCTGCAAAGAGACATGCAAGTAAAGCTGTATCTGGCCATGGCAATGTTGGCAATAAGAGGGTCTGTGGGCGTGGTACTAGTACACGGATGGAGAAGAGCATTGCTGATGTGAGGAAAGGTATTTCTCCTGCAATGTTTTTTTACAGCCCAATCAGTAGCTTCACTGATAGTTGGAGCAGATGATGTTTTCCCAGCCGGTGGTCTTAGTGTTACTGGTGTTAGTGGTGGTGGAGGAAGTATTAGCATTGCTGCGTCAAGTTCTAATTCTGACCAGTGTACCATATCCAAACATATTAAGTGTGAAGCAGTGCAAGTGAGTGACAGCGTAGATGACGTCATACTTCCCAGTAACATCCCATTAACTGAACTTGATTCTGATGATCATGTCAACGATAGCATACAATGTGATATTCCATCCACTGTGGCACTTAACGTCACGCATTTTCCATGCAGTGATTCACAGTGTGGTGAAAAAATATCAGGTGATGGTGGTGTAGATGATGATGATGATGGTGGTGTAGATGCTGATGATAAATGTGATGATGCTGTTGATGATGATGTTGCTGTTGTTGCAACATGCAGTCCACATGTTAGCATCCAAGCAGAAGATGTGGATGTGTGTGACAGTGACGTTGATGAATATGATGATGATGTAATTGACCCCAGTTGGGAACCAGAGAAAAATAAATTAAAAGTGGCTGCATCTGAATCTGTTTGCAGGAATCCGCCCCCCCCATAAAAACTTGTGATTTACCGGTTTTAGTGGATGATGATGATGATGATGACCCAGTAATCAATATGATAGGTAGTCGTGGTGGTCAGTTGCAGTCCAGGTGTGCAGTGCCAGAAACATCACATGCACTTCAGTGCTTAAAATAACAGACTTAAATAAGCCACATCATCATGGACATGTTTAAAGCAGAGCATCACACTCCCTTGTTTGGGATTTTTTTGTTCAAGATGCAAATGATGATTCAGTTGCAATCTGACAGGTTTGCCATGTGCGTGTGAGTCGAGGTAAAAAGGGGAGCCATCTTGGGACAGGAGGACAGCATACGCATCTTAAGAACAGGCACTTAGCTCTGTGGACCCAGCAAAAACTGGCAGCTAATACCAGACTGGGGCATTCATCCATATCACCGGCAACCATAGCCAACATGTTATCCCCTTCCATGATTGTTAAGCCCAGTAGTAAATTAAACGTGTGCAGTAGTGCGGTAATAAGAGCAGAGGATTACTACAGGCATGATGAGGTGGAGGACCATAATGACTTTGAAATGTTGTCCAGTGCTGGTGAGAGTAGCAGTTTTTGTGGTGGTGGTGGTGGTGAATGCAGTATGTCTAGTGCAAGTGGTACATCAACCTCGGTTGGCAAATCTGGAAAAATAACATAATTTCTGGGTTTGTCATCATCACCTGTGCAACCGTCTTCATCAAATATCCACACTCTCCCCCTGCCAATGCCATTCATCACAGAGCACAACCATTTGTGACCAACAACACACCCTGTGTAAAATGTTTAAGTCAGCCCACGTTACAGAGTGTTTTTGCGCATAAGCTGAAGTACCCCCCCAATCATAAAGTGTCACGTGAACTTAATGCTGATGTAGTGGAAATGCTGGCAATCAATCTTTTGCCCTTCTCATTTGTGGAGAATTCTGGGTTCCGGCAGTTTGCCTGTCCAAAATGGAAAGTCCCATCCAGGACATACTTTTCTACCCGTGCTGTTTCCAAGTTGTTCCGCACTGTCTCAGACTCAGTAAGACATGCCCTTCAACATTCCTTCTCTCCGTTCATCCATTTAAGTATGGATATGTGGACAAGTGGCAAAGTAGCAGGGAGTTCATATCTGTGTATAACTACACACTGTGCACAGGTGCCAGGGGTTGTTTGTGATGCTGGTAGTGTGAATAATCAGCACAAGAAGGTGGATTGTCGCAGTAGCAATCTTCCTGGAATTCGCCAGCATGCAACAATTGCTATGCGCAGTGGGACCTGTTCACACACTGGTGAGAACATGTTGGACATGGTACTGACTGAAATTGATAGATGGCTAAACCCTCTGTCCCTGAGAGCTGGGTTCATAGCAAGTGACAATGGGTCAAATGTGGTGAAATGCATCACAAATGGTGTTTTTTTTCGTGTCCCATGCATGGCCCACTGTTTAAATCTCATGGTTCAGGAGTTTCGGCAGCACCCTGACATAAAGGAAATGCTGACCATTGCACGATGTATCTGCTCTCACTTTTCAAGATCTGGAAAGGCCTGTGACCAACTGCGGCAGTTGCAGATACAAAACAGCCTGCCTCAACACCTCTTGAAGCTGGAAGTTGTCACCCGATAGAACTCCACATTATATATGGCAGAGAGGTTGTATGAACAATACAAAGCCATCTCAGAATACCTTGTTATGCACACTAGCCATGACAGTTCTGGGGCTTCCATGTCTATGACTACTGAACAGTGGTGCCTCATGGACTCTGTAATAACAATTTTGCGGCCTTTTGAACATGCCACACAGGCAGTGAATGGCGAGTCTGCCTCCATTAGCCAATCAATTCCACTGCTGCGGGTGCTGAGGCAGACATTGGTGAATGTACAGCATAGCCTTGATGTTGCCAGAGACGGTGGTAGCAGTATGTTGCTGCAACACATGCTGACAGTATTCGACCAGAATCATCACATTGTGAGCAATCAGCGTAGTGTCAACTTTGCCACAGCAACATTGCTGGACCCACGGTACAAACGTGGAATTGCATTAGTACTGGAGGGAGGACCTGAACAAGTAAAAAATATTAGTGGTCAACTGGTTTGCTTGGTTCATGGGGCACAGAAGTCACATGCCAAGGTTTGCAAACCTCAGCAGCATAATCCAGCTGAAGGTGTAGCTGGAGGACCAGCAAGCATATCATGCAAGGGTAAGGGGACTGTAGTTCCTGGTGGTCTGTCATCCAAAGTGGTTGGTGTCAACCCGCTTTGGGAGGCTTTGTCCCAAGTGGGTATTTGTGAAATCAGTGATTCCGGGGAACAGGCTGATGCATCAACAATTGGACTTAGTGCAGCATAGAGAATGATTTAGTCATATTTGTCTGAAAACAGGCATCTGACAATAAGTGAAGGTCCTCTTTTGTACTGGAGTGTCAGTGAATGGCCAGAGCTGACTGCAGTGGCACTGAAGTACCTCACATGCCCACCCTCCAGTGTAAGTGTTGAGAGGGTATTCAGCTCAGCAGGTGCAATAGTCAGGGATCGTCGGACAAACCTGTCTCCTGCAAATGTTAGTTTGCTAACATTCATTAAAATGAATGAGAGGCACATACCAGCTCAGACTGCAACCTCTTTATTCATACCTCGGACTAGTCACGGTGTTCTTGCTGATGTGGAAATGGAGCATCCTGGTGGCACTGGCAGTGGCTGCCTGAAATGGCCCACCACTGACGTAGATGATGACACGATGGAGAAAGAATTTCCCAGTGGTCAGACTTCAGACATCGATGACTGTGAGGGCAGTTTTCTTTATGAGGATGATGATGTGGTTGATGTTGGCAGGTTTTAACTGCAGTATTTAAAAGGCAGTGTGCCTCCCCCACTGGGACTACCACCACCAGGACTGATGTTATCCAAGTCTGCTGCCACCATGAGTTTGTCTGCCCCCCACGGACCACCACCACCACCGGGACTGATGTTATCTAAGTCTGCTGCCACCATGAGTCTGTCTGCCCCCCAAGGGCCACCACCACCACCAGGACTGATGTTATCCAACTCTGCTGCTACCATGGGTCTATCTGCACCCCACAGACCACCACTACCACTGGGACTGATGTTATCCAAGTCTGCTGCCACCATGAGTCTGTCTGCCCCCATGGACCACCACCACCACCGGGACTGATGTTATGCAAGTCTGCCACCAAGAGACTGTCTGCCCCCCACAGTCAGACCACCACCACCACCGGGACTGATGTCATCCAACTCTGCTGCCACCATTAGTCTGTCTGCCCCCCACGGACCACCCCCACCACCGGGACTGAAGTTATGCAAGTCTGCCACCAAGAGTCTGTCTGCCACCCACGGACCACCACCACCACCACCACCGGGACTGTTGGTATCCAACTATGCTGCCACCATGAGTCTGTCTGCCCCCTAATGGACCACCACCACCACCAGGACTGATGTTATGCAAGTCTGCCACCATGAGTCTGTTTGCCCCCCACGGACCACCAGTCCACCAGTGCACCACTACCACCAGCTTCTTAATATTTAAACCATAAAGTGAGTATGTGCACTCATGTTTGTTATGCTGCCTCACTTCCTTAAGTTGTCTGTTTTGTTTTCTGTAGCTTTTCAGAGCCGCAGTGGCAAAACACAGTACCGTAGGAAGGGTGGGGTGGAAGAGGCAGCCGCACCGGGCCCAAGCCTCCTAGGGGCGCAGTTTCAATCGGAAGCTCACAGTGATATAAGTTCAAAAGTGAGTACTGCCGCATTAAATTTTTTTTTTTTAATTACTTTAACAGTAATTACTACTTGCTGCCAGTAATGGGAGCATCCAAGGACCAGCAAGTTTGTGTGTGTGTGTGTGGGGGGGGGTCACATGGTGCATTGCAGCCTCAGCAAGAAGAATCATGTGTGTGCAGTTTCAGACAGCCATGTGGTCCGGCTGGCGGCAAGTAAATAAGGCAAGAGTAATGTGCGTGCTGCAGTCTACAAGTATTTGAGATGATAAATAGTAGAGAGAGTAGAGACAGTGTTGTGCTACAGGATTTTCAATGAGCACGTCTGTTTAATAAATTATATTAGTAATCTGTGGAGTGGGTTTGAAAAAATAGTAAAAAAAAACTACTGATCTATTTAAGAAGGCAAAGAGATTAGGATAGGATTATTTGACTACAGTGTGTTTGTTTCAGTTGTTTGGACCTTGGGCTGCCTGGCGCAGCTGCACTCTCCCCCGCACCCTGACTCCGCCCTCCTGATCCATGATCCTGGTCCCCATCTTGCCGACTCCTGAGGTCAGGAGGCATGCCCCTGCTTGCTGCTTTCGTAGTTTCACTCCATCCTTTCTTTCCTGGGTACTGTCTATGCTGGAGGCCAGAACAGGTCTAAAATCCGTTCGCCTGAGTCCCAAGTGAAGTGTGAGTGAATAAATACATTGTGCAAATTGTGAAAGCGCACTGAGACTGAGTTAGTCTATGATGAGTAGACTTGTTTTCAAGTTTTCAACTGTCGTCTTGCTGAGCCTGATGAATAAAATAAAAGAACTTTTATTTCTTGTGTGTGTGTGCCCCCTGTGCGTGCCTGCCGAGTGCCTGGATTTTTTGGTGAATAGATCATCGCTGCTGTAGTTAGATCTTTCTTTGGATCTTTGACTGGGGTGGGGCATCAACTGAAAAAAATAAAATGAAATGTTTGAATTGCTGTCTGACTTTACTCGGGGGGGCATGAGGGCTCCAGCAGAGCAACAGGAGAGACAAGAGTTGTAGTCATCATTACAAAACAACTGCCAACTTCCTGGCTAGAAGACTTTTGTGGGTCATACTCTTTCTCTGTGTAGTGTGCTAGTCCAACACAGAGAAGGGAGAGTATGAACAAAAGTTTCTAACCAGAATTCAAATTAATTGCAAATAAGCATATTGTTGCTGTTTTGTGTTGTTATTTGTAATGTTTTTCTTCCTTTGTTGAAGTTCTGTATTTGTTTAATGTTTGCCTATTTAAATTAACTGCCGGTCTGTAGCTACTAGACGTCTGCCAGCAATACCAGTGTGTACCCTACCAGGCGTATCAGTCACCTAAGTATTGCTATAACCAGTACATGACCTACTGTACCTATTAGCCTAACAGATACAGTAAGTCAGTATACCAGTTAAAGCAGTGTCTGCTCTGTTATATCAGTCTTTGCTCACATTTATGCCAGTGTGGCAGTGTCCCATTTCACACAGAAATATAGACTTTGATGGCAGATAAGGACCACTTGGCCCATGTAGTCTGCCCATTTCCCTAACTACTGGATAAGCTGCAGATCCTAGTTAACCAACAGCCTATTTCTTCCTACCCCCCACAAGAATTGCCTTCTGTCTGTCCCATGCATTCTTGAATTCCCCCACTGGTTTTGACCACACAACCTCCTCAGGAAGGCCGTTCTATGCATCTACCACCCTCTCTGTGAAAATATACTTCCTCACATTACCCCTGAGCCGTCCCCCCTCTATCTTCAAATTGTGTCTCCTTGTCCTTGCACATCTCTTTCTCTGAAAGATGCTACCCTCTTGGACTTTGTTGATTCCCTTGAGGTACTTATAAGTTTCTGTCATGTCCCCCTCTCCCTCCTTTCCTCAAGGGTACACATATTAAGCTCCTTTAGTCTCTCCTCGTATGGCTTCTGTTGCAGACCCTGCACCATTTTAGTTGCTCTCCTCTGGACTGTCTCCATCCTGTTTATGTCCTTGTGGAGATGGGGTCTTCAGAACTGGATGCAGTACTCCAGATGGGGTCTCTCCAACTGTCTGTACAGAGGATAACAACTTCCTGTTTTCTACTAGTGATGCCTCTCCCTATACATCCCAGTATCCCAGCAGCCCTTCTTACTGCCTTCTCACATTGCTTACCTACCTTCGTTGACTGTCATCTGATATGACTACCCCAGGTCCCTTTCCATTTGTGTTGTTGTTTATACCTCCCCATTGTGTACTATTCCCTGGGTTTTGTTTCCCAGTGCATTACTTTTTTGCATTGAATCTAAACTGCCATAATTTTGACCATTCCTCCAATCTTGCCAAGTCCTTTCTCATCCTTTGCACCCTCCTTGTGTATCAACCCTATTGCAGAGCTTTGTGTCATCTGCAAAGAGGCATACTTTCCTTCCAGCCCTCTGCAATGTCACCTATAAAGACATTAGAGGACTGGTCCCAATATTGAACCCTGTGGTACCCCACTAGTAACCTCCCTTTCTTCAGAATGTACTCCGTTTGGTTTACTATTACCCTCTGGGACCTGTTGTCCAGCCAGCTTGTCACCCAGGCTACTACTCTGGGACCCACTTCCAGGCTGGCTAATTTGTTTGTTGATCTTTTGTGTGGGACTGGGTCAAATGCTTTGCTAAAGTCTAGGTAGGCCACATCCATTGTTCCTCTCTGGTCTATTACATTGGTTACCCAATCAAAGACTGCAGTTCCTCCTAGTTACAGTTAAACAGTGTCTTGGTTATTACAGCGGTTTCTCTTCCCACTCCAGTTACAGTTACATCAGTATCAGCTTCCTGTTATACCAGTGTCTCTTCCCAGTTACACCTCTCAGTATTTTAGTTACAGCATTGTCTCCTTTCTTTTATGCCAGTGTCTCTCTGAAACATAGAAACTTAGATTTGAGAGCAGATAAGGACCACTTGGCCCATCCGGGGCAGTCTGTCCACCACTCTTCTTAGTCTTATTTAAATAATAGAATGTGGCCTTGGTTGCAGCTGCTTCACCACAAGAAAACAAACAGTACATACAGTACTTTTGTGTTTTGTATATAAATAAATAGAATGTGATGGCATTTGCCCTCTGAGGGCAATCACCCCTTACATTCTATTTATATAAAAGTACTGTATGTACTGTTTGTTTTCTTGTGGGGAAGCAGCTGCAGCCAAGGAAATCAAGTTTAGTTGAAGCTAGTTGACTGTTAGTACTATGTTGGAAGTGGAACTTGACCTGCTGACAGCCAGGTGACCAGCCTGCTTGACTTGTCTATGTTTGCTCTGCTCTCACTCTCTAACTGTGAGAGGTTGCCTGGACTCAGTTCATTATCTTGTCTGGGTGATCAATGATTTACCTTGTGCACCCAATCCCCTGGGTGGGATGCCAGCACTAAATGTGCAAACTGTGATACTCAAAAGCATACAGATTGCAACACTGTTGGTGCTCCCTCCCATATACCCTACTCCTACTTGTGCATTGCTACCTGTTGTCTCACATGTGTCATGTGGCAGTATTGCACCAGCACTGATGGCCTTATACTCCCTGGAAGAGGATGAGGAGGGTTTCCCCAAGGACATTCGATCCTCTTCCTTCTCCTCCTCCTCCTCCCTCCCACAGCAACCCAGGTTAGCTCCCAAACTCAGGTCACCAACATCACAACAGGTAGAACTACAGTTGTGCCAGGGGCCAGTCATAACGTGTTTTTATTTTTTGTCTATAGAGCTACTGATGCCTCAGAGAAACTTTCAAAACATAACATGATATTTAGATTGTAGAGATAATTCATTATGTTATTGCGTGTATCTGCAGAAATCTACAAGAACACTAGATCTTTATCTCTTAAAGTGAATTTCGACTTACCCTATGGCAGCTACCACTCACATGGTGTGGTAGCTGCCCTCCACTAGTCGTTCTAGCCAGGTTAGAAATAATGTGTCAGCTAATAATCCAGATATTTTACTCATAAATTAGTTTTAGCATTGGCTGCCCGATACATTTTCAGAGCCCAATTCCCTCCCCCAATCAAGCACGTAATGACATGTGGCCAGGGATAGCATGGGGGTGCGCCCAATTGAAATGAATGGGGCTAGAGTTTTCATTTATTTTTAATATCAAGAATGGCCAGTAACACAATAATGTAAGGCACCGCTTGACTAACATGATCCTTGTTGGTCAGCCACTTGTCCACAACAATGTGGCTGCATATTCTGATACCAGCCAGCCAGTGGCTCCCATCTCATAATCCATGGGAGCAAAATATTCCTGCAATCAGGGTAGGAACATGTAGCAAAGTCTGTTTTCTTCTAAGAAAAGCCCCAAAAACTCACAACAGAGCATGTAAACACCTCAGAGCTTCTGGGGGCCTGCGGACCCCAGACCCCTGGCTATTTTCTTGGGGGGGGGGTGCAAAATTTGTTTCTTGCCCAGGGCACCAAAATGCCTTCCTACGGCACTGGCAAAACATACACAGTACACTTCTTTTGTTTCTTTTACAGGAGAAAAAAATAGACTCCATCGCTATTACTTGTTGGGAAAGATGCTGTAGCTATACTGTACAGAGAGGAACTGATGTAATGTCCATGTGAAATCCATTCTGGTAAGTATGAAGATTTTATTTCATCCATTTCATTGCTCTGCAAAGACTGCTGCAAATAGTACACACAACATGTTGTCTTAGTAGTTGACAAGATGTGTCTCTGAATGTTAACTTGACAATAAGGATTGAGATTTGAGAACCAGGGAGGGACACATAACAATGAAGTTGTAACTTTTAAAAAGTCATTCATTTCTTTTTTTAGGAAAATTCGTGATACTTTGTTGTTCTGTCAAAGTGGCCTTATCCAAAAAAGTTCTTCAACATCAGGCACACCACTCCACCGACTCGAGCTTGGGCACACATGCAATATGCAGAAGTCGTTTCATTCGATGACCATGACCATCATTAACAACAACCGGTCTCCAGAAGGATGCAGATGAAATCTGTGAAGAAGTAAAAAAATAAGAAACCATTACAGACAAAACTAAAAATATGATTCCCCCCACCCCCCCAAAAAAAAGAAATACTTACCTTCATGTGCTTGAGAGTTATCTGTTTCCATTTAAGTGCAAACATTCTCATTGAGCACTGGAATGTGCACAGCAACAGTTTGGAGTCACCTGTGTGATGCAGAACAATAGTATGAATACATGTCCATGTCAGGTTAACCCCCCTCATCATCACCTACAAAATACACAACCATGTATCTATGTATATATCTACTCACCAAGGCTACTATTAGCGTACATCCAAAGTGCACCTTTCAATCCAGTTGAGATGATCACATTTCATTTGGTGGAATCATCCCGCACAACACATTGGACCAGCAACACGAACCTCACAGTAATCATTTTATACTGGGGACGGAGTATGTGCTGAAACAGTCTAATTTCACTTTGTTACCACTTATCAATTTTCTGCACACAAGGAGGATGCATTGTGGGCCTGCAGAAAAAATCTGGGGACTTTGTGCCACCACTGCGCGCATGACTAAATGTGCCATTAATTCTGGGGGACTTTGTATGTGCTGAAACAGTCTCTTTTCACTTTGTTACCACTTGTCAATTTTCTGCACAGAAGGAGGACACATTGTGGGCCTGCAGAAAAAATCTGGGGACTCTGTGCCACCACTGCATGCATGACTGGGTGCACCATTAATTCTGGGGGACTTTGTATGTGCTGAAACAGTCTCTTTTCACTTTGTTATCACTTGTCAATTTTCTGCACACAAGGAGGACGCATTGTGGGCCTGCAGAAAAAATCTGGGGACTTTGTGCCACCACTGCGCGCATGACTGAATGTGCCATTAATTCTGGGGGACTTTGTATGTGCTGAAACAGTCTCTTTTCACTTCGTTACCACCTGTCAATTTTCTGCACAGAAGGAGGACACATTGTGGGCCTGCAGAAAAAATCTGGGGACTCTGTGCCACCACTGCATGCATGCTTGGGTGCACCATTAATTCTGGGGGACTTTGTATGTGCTGAAACAGTCTCTTTTCACTTTGTTATCACTTGTCAATTTTCTGTACACAAGGAGGACGCATTGTGGGCCTGCAGAAAAAATCTGGGGACTCTGTGCCACTTTTGTGTGTTCTGTGATTGTTGCTGTGAGCTCATAGTCATGAAGTCATAGTGACATTTTTACAATTAAAGCAGCATTGCAAGAATGTCCTCACAGTTCTGAACTGTACTTTTTTATGCTACTTTAAATTGCCACAGCAACCACTACTTACGTGCCAGTCATCAGTGACTTGAATGATATATTTCTTCTCACAATTTATGTCTGCTTCTCTTACTCCTACTTTTCTCATGTATGAAAACAAAATAAGTGCATCTTCCAATATTGTTCCGACCAGCTTTGTATTTATTTGCAGCTGCTTTTCAATAACTATTGTTCCATGGTGTCTTATAAAACACTGACTGATGCATAACTGTTAGTTAACAACAGAAGTTATATATGACAACTACTTGATGTGATGGAGAAAAGCAGAGGAAAACAATGACAAAGACCTGTTCACACTCACTGTCAGCAGCACCAATTTAAAAGGAATGCTCCTTTCATTATTTCACACATGAGAAAAGGTAGTACAGCACACTCAGCTACTGCAAATTATCGTATCATTCCAGTCAGTCAGGATGTAAGTAAAGGAAGTTGTAACACAGCATTAAAAAATATAGGTCAGAGTTGTCAACAGAGTGTTGCGCTGCTGCTTTACAGACAGTCACCACATTACATAGTTATGGTGATGTACATAAACTAATATGTGGGGGCATTACTACCACTGGAATATTTCTTGTGCCACAGAGTGCAATATATGTATGTGAAAACCACCCATAATTTCATTACAGTGAGTCACATGATGGAGGAATTAACAATCTGAAAAGCAACCCACATTTGTGCCACACTTCCTCAGCAATGTTAAGACGTGATGGTAGGGGGAGTGCAGGTGCATGCTCCACTATACTGAATGTTCAGCAGCTATCCCAAGCAATGTTCCCAATGTTATAAGGTTCACTTTGTGGTGAAATGTGGGATGTTTCCACTACCAAGGCTCTTCTTACTGGAAATGTGGCCACACATTCACAACAAACTGACCATTAACATAAAGAAACTTTCGCAAACCTGCACATTCCGATATTCACTGTAAGGAGCGGAGCACGCATACATGCTCGCCCTGCCATCATGTTCTAATGTTGCTGAGAAGGAGACAGAATGTGGGAAGATTTTCAGAATGGGAATGCCTCTGTCACATGACTCACTGTAATGCATTTACGCATCATTTTCAACAAAATGTATTGCACTATGTGGTGCAAGAAAGATTCCCCTGGAAGGGAAAATGTGTATGATTTAATAATAACAAACAAAAAACAAACAACTAAAGTACAACACAGTAGTGGGAGGGTCAGGAGGGTTGGGGTGGGTGTGGGGGCAGAAAACAATACCTGGACTTACTATGTCCGTGGGATGCCGTGGTGGTCCAGCAGTAGGTTCAGCACCAAAAGTATTTGCTGCTGCTGTGCTTCCACTCTGGTAACCTGCTGCTCCAAATTAATGAAACGCTTGTTGTTTTCCTCCAGTGCTTTCCACACCAGGATAAGGTTAGACTGGTTAACAGGGACTGTGCTGGGGTCCATTGCAGCTGGTAATCCAGGTAGTGGGGCTGGTGGTGGACAGGGTGGTGCTGGTGGCTGTGGTGGCGGTGGTGGTGGAGCTCCTGATGTAACCCTCCTCCTCCTGCTGCGGCAGTGACTGCTGCAAGGCACATCTCCCACCCCAGCAGCACCCTCGGCCACTGCCACAGAAGGGCCAGCAGGTGGACACATGGCCCCTTCCGTGGCAGCCTGCCACTCTGCCCTATGGTGATTCATGATGTGGGTGCACTGGCCACCGGTCCCCAAATGTGTCCCGGGTGGGGACCACGGCACACCAGCACACCGCACACACGGCACTGCACCACTCTGCTGTCTCCCCCCACTCAATTAAAAAACTACCACACTGGGGAGCTGCACAGGGGACCAGACACAGTACGTACTTGGCGGGCACAAGTCCCACCACCACCCACTATTGCTGGGGCCACCTTCTGTGGCTGTGGAGGTGGTGGCGAGGGTGCTGCTGGAGCCCTAATAGCTTCTGCTAGTGGTGGTGGTGGAGAAGGTGGATGAGCAACAGCCACCAGTGGCATTGGTGCTGCTGCTCCAGTTGCTTCCACAGGGGAAGCAACACTGGCCAGAAGTCTGGAGCAGTCCAACATAGCACGACTGCCCTGCCCCCCACGGGTCCGCACTCCTCCCCTTCTAATGCTTCCACGTGCCATCGACTTGCATTCCCCGATTCCACCCTGACCCTCCATCCTCCTGGGTCCACAGGACAACACACACACACACACACATACTGACACACAGACAGTGGACACACACACTCAAAACAAAAACAAAACTTATACAAAAAAATTCACTAACCAAAAAGACACTAACACAATGCAAACACTAGATAAAATAGCTTTTAAAAAAGCTGTTTGAATTGGATTGGTAGTAACGACTCCAAGAGCCAAGCAAATTCTTCTCACAAAACAATTTTGCTTTCTCCCTGTACAAATGCAAAGCAGAAAGTGAAACTGCTTCTCTGACTCACTTCCTTCTGCCTGGCTAAAGCATGTGACTTACAGTACTGCAGGCCATATGATGTGCCTATTTCCTTCTCACTTCGCCTTACTTCGTGTTAAGGCATAATGAGAACGTGAAGTGGTAATGATAACATGATGTGAGCACTTTACAGGGCCCACTTCGTTGTGCTCCACGGACGCAAAGTGGTCACTTCGTGTCCACTTCGCGGGCAGATTTATAATTCGCTGCATCTCTAATCCCACCATTGTTTTTGCTCCACCACCTCTGCTGGAAGACTGTTCCAGGTATCCACCACTCTTTCTGTGAAGAAGTACTTTTTCACATCTCTTCTGAATTTACCCCACACCAGTTTCGTTACATGTCCCCTTGTTCTCATACATCTTTTTACTTGAATAATACTCCCCTCTTACACCTCATTTACTCCTATGAGGTATTTATAGATCTCTATCACATCTCCCCTCTCCCTCTTCTCATCCGGGGTGTACATATTGTGGTCTCTTAGTCTCTCTCTCATAGACCTTCTGATGCAGACCCTGCACTATTTTAGTTGCATACCTCTGGACAGTTTCCACTCTGTCTATGCCCTTCCAGAGATATGGGCTCCAGAACCGGATACGGTACTTCAGGTAGGGTCTCACCAGTGATCTATGCAGTGGCAACACCATCTCCCTCCTTCTGCTGGTGATACCTCTCCCTATGCATGCCAGCATTCTACTGGCCCTACCAGTTGCATTGTCACACTGCCTAGCCACCTTTCAGTCATCAAATATGATTACCCCAGGTCCCTATCCTGTCTGGTGACTGTCAATACCTCTTCTGCCAATTTGTACTCCACCGCTAGGTTTCTGTGCCCTAAGTACATGATTTTACACTTTTCTGCCAAGAAACCCAGCTACCATGCTCTTGACCACTCTATGAGTTCTCAGGTCTCTTGACATTCTTTCCACACACTCCTGGATTGTCCACTCTATTGCAGATTTTGGTGCCATCCACAAACAGGTAGACTTTCTCTTTCAACTCTTCTGTAATGTCACTCATAAAGACAGTAAAAATGACTGATTCTAGTACAAAGCCCTGAGGCACCCCTTCTCCAGAGTAAACTCCATATACTGTCACTCTCTGTTGCTTATTGCTTAACACATTTTTTACATAGTTTCCCACCTTTGGACCCACCCTGAAGCTGCCCAGTTTCCTTATGAGTCTGCTATGTGGAACGGTGTCAAAAGCCTTACAGAAATCTGGGCAGACCATGTGAACTGTCCCACCCTGATCTAGTTCCCTGGTAACCCAGTCAAATATATATCTTTCAGATTTGTTTGACACAACCCCACCCAACCCCCATCAATCCATGCTGCCTCGGGTTTTGTAACCCATTGGATTCAAGATACTCAACAATCCTTTCATTTAGAAATGTATCCATTAACTTCCCCACCACCGGTGTCAGGCTGACTGGCCTGTAATTGCCAGTTTCCTCCCTGCTGTATATGCCTGAAGCTAAGCAATCAATGCTAACTATTACTAAGGCTCAACACTACACCACAGCAGTCTTAGTAGGCTGCAGACTTGATCACAGCACCATAACATAGTAATGCCCAGTCGTGGTGTCCCTGCACCACCTACCACAAGTAAGCTATAGTAATAAATATTCATTGCTGAGCTCAAGGGTGTTTTATTCTCCCCTCCCACCCCATTTTTAGTCTGCTTTATACTATGCCAATTAACACTAGGTCCAGAAACAAATGGTTTGATACCTTTTATTGGACCAACATACTATAGATGTAACAAAAAGAAAACAGTGTTTAAGCTTTTGGACCAACCAAGTCCTTCCTCAGAAGCTTATGGCAGTTGTTTGATAGATCACATAAACATTAAGCCACGAAAAAGGTGGCATCTAATGGGAAATTAATGCATTGTTGGGACCATTGTGGCACAAGACCACAGGCCGAGTGCGTACAACGGCACAACCATGCATTAATTCTCCATTAGATGCCACCTTCAGAGTGGCTTAATGCACTTGCAACATGGCTTTCAAAATATACAACTTCCTAGGACAATAATTTGTGCACTGTTAGCAAAAGGACACATCCACTTTTCTTTGACATTTCATTTCTTTACTGCACTTCAAAACATTTGCACACACTCTGATTTATATAGTTATGGTGTGAAAACAAGTAACATAACTATTCACTAAGTCTCTCTGAACAATTCTATGCATCAACTGTGCATTTCTACGTGGCTATTCTTTTCATAGCTTGCGTTGGAGGTCCAAAATTTCCTGATTTTCACCTTTTGATTTCTGCTACTATGGCTGCTTTGCATAATTTCTGACCTTGTTTCTGTTTCACTGATGGTAATCCAATGTCGTGTCCTGCGGTTTTCACTCTCTGTGGTTCTTTTCTCCGTTTCTTCCACAGCTGTCTTGGTGTGTCTTCTTTCGGCTCTCTGGCACATTGATTGAGCACCCATGATTGAAATTTACCGTCCCGTACACCACGAAAGACTGAAAATTGAACGGCAACCACTGTTATGCTTCCGGGCTGTGTGCCTCTCGCACTCCGTGCACTGATGTTTGTTGCCGACCCCCAGAGTGGATCTCAGTTTCTGCCCTGCTTCTGACAGTGGGTTCCTGCATTTTCTCTGCTGCTGTGGGGAGACTGGGTGTGCTCTGGTGACCACTTTTCTTTTCTCCGTCATTTCCCTCCTTCTCAATGTCACTTCTTGTCATTCCTGTTGCTGTTCTCACTTCAGCTGCTGATTGCCCTGCATTTGCTATTCTGTCTGTGTTGCTTGACAATATGGTTGACCACTTTTTTTCTATCCTCAGCTGTTGGTGCCCAGTAATTGCGGAGGCTGGTCTTGCATCGGTGCCCAGTAACTGACATGATTTCTCCAGATACGAGACCAGCCTCCGACAGCATCTGGACTGCCATACTTTGGACACTGTGATTGATGTACCACTTTGTCAGTGAGGCATCCTCAGAGATCTGAGCCATCATCTCTACTAGGTAGTTGCACCCCATTGGTTGCTTACTATACCAGATATCTCTCTTATCCAGCTTGTGTTGTGGCAATCTCAGTGGGTGCAAATAGAACGCTGGTGCATTGCTTGGACATCTACTGATATACGCTTTAAAGAGTGCAACAGACAGTTAGGTGACTCTGACTGCTGATACAGAACCCCTCACAGACCCAGCTTATTTCTCTCATGTATCGCTCCATGATTTTTTGTCGCTTCATTGAATGCCACAGCTATGTACTCGGTACCACTGCCATCTCTGGCAACTATAAATGACTCCTGCTTCAACTGCCTGAGACCCTCCCTGCCTCTCCTAGCTAGTCCAAGCTGCATTTTGAACCACAGACACCTCACTAACCCATAGGCAGTTTCTGGATTCAGCTTCAGGCATGTTCGGATTGTATTCATATCCTCCTTGCTTATGTACAGGTGTTGACAGGCTACATCTTTCCTCGCTCTACGATATCTCTTTAAGACAGCTATGAACACATTGTTCGTTGTCTGGAACTCAGGATCCAACATAATATTTATGTTGCATCTCACTTCAACACTATTTATGTATCTATTTAATCCTGCTCATATTGCACTGAATGAGCTGATACTGTACTCTTTCCCTCCTTCTGCTCTCACAGACCCACAGAATTTTCTCAATATCTCTGCTAGTGCTCCGATAGGTACTGTCACTATTTCTACTGACATTCCTTTTGCTGTCAGCCAATCTGAGAAAACATAGCATGCCCACACTGTGTTTTTGTGCATCTTCTTCTCCACTTTCATCCTCTCCAGCTGATCTAACTCATCTGCACATAGCTCTAGATGCCTTGCTTTCTCTTTTACGCAATCCTGCTTTCTGTCTGCTACTTTCTGTCTCTGGGTGTTTCATTTTCTTTGTTTTCTTTCTGCACACTGCTGTATTGCCCTGGTCTACACTCTCTCTCTCTCTCTCTCTCCCTCGAACGGTGCTCCAGCTGCCACTTTCACAGCCATGCTCACATTTGCCATTCCAACCATGACATCTACCCACTCATCTAATGGTATCTCTTCTCCTAGACTGAATGTTACCAGATTTCTATGCCTCTTTCTGTCACTTTCACTTGTGTGTCGCTCGTACTATCATTTACTGCTACTGCTTCAACTGCTCTAGGGTAGTCACTGACATGTGGGTGGGTGGGACAAACAACTCCGCATCCAGCTGTTTTCTATCCCCCTGACTCCTACAGTGCTGTTCTGTGTCTGTGGATTACTTTGGTACTCCACCAGGAGGATGGCATTATTGGTGAAATAATGCCATCTCCCGAATAGTACACATGGTGCTCTTTGACCAATTATTGTTGTGTATTTCATATTCATTATCTTTGCCATGTTTCAAATACTATTAACACCCAGATCATACATAAAAAAACAGAAGGAATTCTCATTGGTTTAAAATGCCTTTTTTTTAAATAATAACCAAGGTTTAATTGCAAGAAACCAGTTTTAGTTTGCTGGCAACTATGATGCACTACATGGTCAAATGCCAACAGAGGCAGATAAGAGGAATATTTCCAGGGGCCAGGCAGTTGGTTGATTAGAAACTTAAACACTTTTTGTTTATTACATCTATGTTGGTCCAATAAAAAGTATCAAACATTTGTTTCTGGATCTGTTCTTACAAGGACCAATATGACAACAAATCTATCTCTGTGTGTCATCATGGAAGATACCGACATTCGCCGGTTAACATGGCAGTTGCATAACATTAAGAAGAAAGTCACCCAGCTAGACAGTGACATCTATTTTTTAACCCAGTGCAAGAGGAACAACATTTTTCCTAAAGGACTAACTATTTGGAACCCATTAAAGAACACTGATAATTTGAAGTATGCTGAACAACTCTGCCTAAGGACTGCTGAGAAATTGAGAAACCACAGGATCCATAGGTCATATGCCAAAAAAGCATTCTTAAAAAAAAAACAGTTTGAGAAAATTGTTACCACACTGGAGAGGATGCCTGGTGGGCCTATTCCAGACATCCTGAAAGAGATACACATAAACTACCAAAGGACCATAAGAAAATCCATGCTCATTAAAAAAAAGGAAGTTAGATACTCTTCAACAAACCATACTTACTAACAACCATGAAAAACAGAATACAATCATAGAACAACAAAGCCATGCCACTATAATTATGAGAAAATGTGATTTGTGATGAAATTATTATTTGTCCATATATGGTGAGAGAATGTGATTCATGATGGAAGTCCACTTCTGTGGCTGTTACTTTAATGTCATAATTTATTTTTATTTCTTTATACATAAGAAAATGTGATTTTAGATGAAAGGGAGTTGTTGTTTTTAGAAGCTAAATGCTGGTGAGGAGGAACTAAGATGAACGAGAGCAACACCAGTAGGGCACATGCCGACAACCCACTGACATTCATTACTCCTCACCATGACCCCATTGAAATACACTGAGAAACCTCCTCCCAGGACAGCTTCCACACCAGAGTACAGTGGAGCCCACTTATAAGAACATCAGATATAAGAACATCCCGTTTATAAGAACATTTGTTAAATGTCCCTATTTTTGCCTGTTATTTTCAATGGCAGTAAAGCCAATTTATAAGAACAGTAAGCCTGTTTATAAGAACAGTTTTTTCCCCCCAAGGGTAGTGGTAGATGGTCATTATCACCTCTGAATGTGTTAAGCCAGGGCTGAAACTTCATCTAGTGTCTTCATTAACAGCTAGTTAAGTAATGAATGGATGTGGGGGAGATACCTTATGAAGAAAGCAGCTCATATTCCTTCATAGTTATGTGAGACACTGAGTGAATTTTACAGTACCCTTAACTATTTGAGCAAGAGTCCTTTTAAAAAGCTATGTTATACTACTTTTAATAATGAGTTCTCTAAAATGTAGTCTGAGCTCAGTTTCATCATGTTAACCATAGATTTTCATTGTTTTCAATGTAGCCCTCTTATAAGAACATCCCAGTTATAAGAACATTTTTGCTTGGCATTTAGGGAGTGCTTATAACAGGGCTCCACTGTATTACAAAGTAAACATCACCAATAGTCTTTGGTATACTGTACAGTAATTGTCATCACACTTCCAAGCTCCTCTCATTTTTTATCTCCTCTCCTGCATCTGCTTGCCCATGTCTCACTCCTTTTCTGCATCTTCCCTGTTCCTCCTCCCATACCTCGTCGCACTCCTCCTCCTTCTTCTCCTCTTATGCTGCTTCTTCCACCTACCCCTCTTTCTAGTCACAATGGATCATGTGATTTTCTTTGCTTTTTTACCCTCCTCCACATGTGCATCACCCTCCATTATTGCCAGATCTATACTCAGTGTCACCTCCCTTTCATGATGACTGAGCAGAAGTACTATGATGGATTCTGCTGCTGCCTGTTTTGGGGGCTGGGGGCATCATATAGTACCTCAAGGTGGACTGTCAATTTCCCAGGCAAAGACACATGTGTCAGCTGTTGGTATACTGTTTATATATGATGAACAGGAGGAGGGCTTGTCTTTACAAATCTGGATGGATCACCACTTTCCTGGGTATGGAAATGGGAAGCACTTCAAGGAAGTAGAGAGGAGACTGGTATGCTTCTGGTTTGCTCAGGGTGGTTTCATCTCCCAGATGCAGTGGTTGACTGAATGGGAAAGCTGCTGACGTTGGGAGTAAAACCAGTGGACATCTGACAGTGCTACCATGCATCCAGCCCTAGTTGTCCTGCCAGTCCAGCAACTATAACTCCTAGTCTGTGCTTCACCACCACTAAGATCTGTGAATCTTTTTCCACCACCACCACCACTTGCAGAACAGGTGAGGTGGAACATTTTCCTGCTCTTTTCACCCCCGTGCTTCCCTTTCTCATATAGTTCCTTTCCTCATGTTTTTCACATGCTTCAGTGATATACATGACAGATGATAAGACATGATGCAGTCACCACCAGATGCTTACTATAACTCACTATACTGTAAGTACTTATAGACCCTTTCTAGATGCTCATGTGATATGCATGCTGATGCTCATATATGAGGCAATTATGCATGGCGAGGGTTTAAGATGAGCAAGACTGGCTGGCCTGGTGGTGCTGACGGTTGAGGCCCTGGACACCACACTTTGCACCATGCCAGTGACATGAGTTTGGGAGTGAGCTTGGGCACCAGGGGTTGGCAGTAGAGGGAGAGGATTGAGCATCTGATGGACTGCTCTCCTTTCCCGGGTGGAGGTCTTTGGGTTATCCGGCATCACAGCGGCCCCCAGTGGAGGGCAGGGGCACTGCAGGATGCAGACCTCACATGCGGGTGAGCGTGGCTGATGCCGGTAGGATTGCCATGTGCCATAGTGTCTGTGAGGCACCACGCTCAGGGGAGGAGGGATCTTGGGGACAATTACGCAAAAAAAAACTCCAGCCCGGTTAGGCAATGGTTCTCCCAGTGCCACCATCACACACCCAACACTGGTTCCCTACCTCTGCACCTTTGGTCTCCTCAGACCCCTATGTGCTGCCCAGGGTACAGGGAGAAAGTATTGACTTTGAAGATGGTAGGGTCCACAGCGGGCGGTAGAGCGGATCTAGCGAGCGGCATGGCCTGAGAGAGTTCTGGTGCTGGTGGTGAAGAAACATAATTGGAAAAAAAAAGATGAGCAAGACTATCATTACATGTTTGCATAGTCCCAGATATGTGTACACACCCATTGATATGCCCACATCAAACCCACTGAGAGACATAGTAATTCACACAACAACCTACTTCACTTAGGATTCACTAGAGGTGTGTGAAGTCGGCTAACTTTGCTTCACAGATTAATTCATAAATTTGTCACAATTTGTAAAGTTAATCTGCCCTGCTAAATCCCAATTCGCAGTATAGGGCTAATTTGCAAATGGCAAATTTGGTAACTTCACCAGCAGAGTTGGGCATACTTCAGAAAAGCTGAGGCCCACAGTCAAAGTTTGCAGTGTACCATGGGATTAGAGGTCACCTGGTACCAAAATAAGATGCCGTGCATTCAGTGCTATCTTAATGAAGACAGAGTGGGAGAGAAGTCTGTCTCTGCTTGTCTGAGCATAAAACTTTAAAAAATACTCCAAAAGTGGAGTATTTTAACCAAATTGCTCACAGAAAATAACTAGAGTGCCTTGTGTAGTTAGATTACCATTGTTTGTTCATACGTTTGCAGATTTATCTAGTTGAAAGCAGTGGTTTTGTTTTGTCTAGTGAAGCATTACTGTTTGTTTCTTCAGCTAGCAAATACAAGGCAGCCCTCGTCTGATTTATTTTCATCAGTCTTTCTTTTTAATAATTTTTGTCCATGGTCTATGATTTGTCATTTTAGTTCTATAGTACAGTTCTGATTGTGTAAGTGAATTATTTAAGCAATAATGCCCAACAGGGTGTGTGTCGTGCTGGGATAATATCATGCCTCAGGTGGTTGGGCATGAGGCTGCAGGCCAAGTGCATCCAACAACTGAGGAGTGACGTTATCCCAAATGACACACACCCTGGAGGGCATTATTGCTATTATACAATGGCTCGTTGTTATATATAAAATTAAAAAAATAATTTTAAAGAATGTTTTTAGTGTGGAAAAATATTTTTGTTTCTTAAGAGGAGATGCAAAAAAAAAAGGGGCAAGCTCCATGGCCATATCATCATCTGTATTGGTTCACAGTAAGGCTGAGACTGGACCCGTGATGTTGTACTGGGATAACATCACGGGTCCAGCCCAAGACTGACCAATCAGAGTCCAGGATTTTTTCTTGCCATTGTATAATTGTCATTCTGGGCTTGATTTTCAAAAGTCTTGTGAATGCTGTAAACCCCTGGTGTGCTGAACATATGGCACAGGGTGCTTGCAGCATTCTTTTGACACAGATTACAATTTTCATTCAGTGTGCCAAATGCTAAATGCTAGACCAGCTCCCGCATGATCTAACTTGCACCATTTGGGGACCCCTATTTTTACAGTGCTTTCACCAAAGTTTTGGCGCAAGCTGTGTTGACTGCATCAAATGTACTAAAATTGTGCACAGTTGCATCAAAGAAGTTTGACGCAGTTGCATGAAACATCAGAGCTGATGCAGGGCTTGGTGCAAATGTTGCATTAACCTTTGAGAACTGGGCCCTCTGTTTCTATATTGATTGTGGTTATTTTGTTTAGTTCTTGAAGTGACTGTATTACTTATAATCAAGGCCACTGATTTACGGTGATTAAAACCATGAAATTCCGTTTCCATGACTTCGGATTCCGGAATTGCACTGGTGATTGTTACTCTGATCTCTGGATTTTACCGGGATTCTGCTATCATTCTTTTAGTATGTGCATAAATAATCAGAATTAAAGAAGGCTTAATATACAGAGCATCAAATAAAGCAAATTGAAAATAGTACAGGAAGGAATTAAAAGAAAAACACAAGTTTTGTAGATTTACTGATCTGATATAAAATGGCAGATTCCATGAAACCTTTGTTTTTAACGGTCTTTGGGCAGCCCGAATTCTGGAATTTTACCGGATTTTTTGGTAAAAAATGAAAAACAGTGGCCTTGCTTATAATAACTTACTTTGAACTACCCTGTCATGTGTGTCTTGTTAATACCTGTTGTATTAAAAAAAAAACCTTTTTGGGGTGCTTTTACTGTAGCTACTGTTAGCTCAGTAAACTGTTCTGTTCAGAATCAGATCATACTGCTAATCCCTCTAGTGAGGTGCTGTCTGCTACAGTTGGTATTTGGTTTTACTGCAGTGTTCATTTATTGTTTTTCCTTACTATATTATAATCTAAATATAGAAAATGACTGGAACAAAATTCTGGAGCAAAGTGAGGCAGCCAAGAAGTGCATAGGTTCTGTGGAGCAAAATGTTGTGCCTGAAGAAACACCTACCTTGGTAGCAGTTTCATCCATGGGCTCCAGGGCCAGTAGTAGTAGCAAAGAATTCATTGGTGACAGGGGCAGTGGCATTGGCATTGCCACATTATTCTCTGCCACATCTGAAGCATTCATGCTGATGGGTGCTGGGGGAGGTGGTGACAAGAGGATCAGTCTGAGGTGTAGCAACATCTCTGGCTCAGGAACAATGCTCAAGGAGGAGGTTGCTGCTGTCTCCATAACTGCTGCTGGTGGTGGCACTGAGCCTAATCTGGATGATAGGTTCCATTCCTAAATGAGAGTGTTGAGCTTGACAGAAAGCTATATCGGGTCTCTTGTAATCTGGCCTGCTAGCAGAGCTATAACGTTTACAGATGACTACTTTATACTAATGTATGAAATGTAATTGCAATTCTGTATGTTTTATATGAAAATGAATAAACTTTAAGTGATAAGAAAATACCCCAACTTACTGCTTTCTTTTGACAGCATTAGCAAAATAAACATGCATATTGCTGCAATTCTGCCCATAAAGGTGAGGTTCAACTTAAGCCAGCGATTGATGTCTTGATCTAAGGCCATAAGGAGAGGGATGAAATTCACCGGTATCAAGTCTTCCTATTTGGTAGTAATTTTAACTCCAAATATTTAAAGCCACTGCAGGCCTATGTGATTTGTGACACTTTAAAACAACCGCTGTCACACAATGCATTTACTGGAGAAAGAGTAGTTTTATTTGGCATACCCTTTGCATGGCAAAACTTTTACAGTGAACATGTTGATGTTGACAACATCGACAGTCTGCTTTAAAAGTCTGCCCGGGACCCCAGAAGTCTTTCCCTCCCAGTCCTGCACCCCTTCCCTGAATCCACTCTGACTCGGAGTTGATTATCCTTAAGCTCGGGGGTGTGGGGGGAAGAGCCCCCCACATGGGTGGTTGAGGGGGCCAAGCCTCCCAATGAAGTGCAACTGTTTTCCCCAGATGGATTTATGTCAACCCCAATTTGCGGTCAACATAATTATGTTGCTGTAATGTCGGTCGACAAATACTTTGTCGAACCGGCATTGTAGAGCCATTTTATTCTAGTTACCTGCGAGGCCAGACAAAAGTCGATAAAATGTATAAGGATTTGAAGTACTGAGGGGAGTGAATCTAATGGGGAATCTAGGGTAAGGAGGAGATCGTCAGTGTATGTGTATACTAAATAAGAAGATCCACCTATGCTGATCCCTTAAATAGTGGAAGTGGCTAATAATTTATGAGAGAGGGGGGTCCAACACTAGGAGGAAAAGAAGAGGAGAAAGAGGGCAGCCCAACCACGTGCCCCTTTGAAGAATGAAAGGAGAGGATATACTATGGTTGTAAGGACTACTGCAGTAGGGTCATAGCAAAGAGTGTAAACCCATTGCCTAAACACAGGGCCAAACCCATACACTGTAGCTCCAGAACATTGTGCATATAGGCCTACTCCACAGAACCAACAGTCCTGCAAACGTCTTCCACAAGAGCTGTAATGGGGTTATCGGCATGTTGGGCATGGACTTTCAACTTAAGTAAGGTGCAAAGATGATCTGCCCCAGATTTCCCCTTATGAAAGCTGACTTGGGAATGGTGAATCAAACAGGGGAGGGCAGTCTCCAGTCTGGATGCCAGGGCCTTGGCTAAGATATTGGTGGCTATGGAAATGAGCAAGATGGACAGATCGCACTATCCAGGGGATCATTAGATTTTTTGAGATGGAGGGTTATACTGTAACTGCCTCCCTAAGTGAGGGAGGAAGGCACCATTGTATATGGAATTTGTTCAATGCAGCAAGCAATGGAGGGATTATAATAACAGGTATTAACTGATACAGATCAACAGTAAAACCGTCTGTACTGAGAGCCTTACCCTTGGCCAGTGACATGAGTGCCGATTGGAGTTCGACTTCAGAGATAAGTTATCCAAATCATCCCTTAGCTGTTCAGGGAGTATTGGACTAAGGGTGTCACCTAGAAACCAATGAAGTTGAGTTAATGTGGAGGCTATAGCCGGGGAAGTGTATAGCCGCACATGAAAAAGGTGCATGGTTTTGTTAATGTTTGAGGGTTTTGCGGCAATGGAACTACCTAATTTATGCAGGGAAGGAATCCTTGATTCGGCCTGCTGTTTACAAAGCTAGTAAGCAAGAAGTTTACTTTCTTTGTCACCCGACTCCCAGTAATGGTGATCGATTTGAAGAAGTTGCCACTACGCTTTAAGCTGAAGAATAGTATTAGTCATATATTTCAAGCTGACAATATCTGCCAGCAGAGATGGTGAGAGAGAGAGGCCTGCTGTTTAAATTGTTGTTCCAGATGGGTAAGGGACTGAGTTAAATTGGCCAGCTTGACCTATCCCTCTTTCAGCATCATTGAGGAGTACACTATTATGCAACTGCGTAAAAAGCCTCTCATAAAACACTGACTGACCTCTCTGGTGATGTTGCTTTCAAAACAGAAAATGGCCTGCTTTCTGATCCAGTCTTTAAACTGTGGATCATTAAATAAAAGGGGATTGCAATGCCAGCACGTGGAGGCTGGCTCTGAACCTGGGGGTTCGAAACATAAAGCAATGGGGGCATGATTGGAGATGAGAATGTTTTCTTTGGAGAGGGAAGAAGTCCCTGGGGTAGCTAAGTCATTAATCAATCAATCAGAAGTCATTGTGACTAAAGGTGTTATGGATGCCTGAGTAAAATGTGTAATCCCGTCTAGTAGGGTTATCCTGATCCCAAATGTCAATGAGGTTGTATTCTTCCATCATCACTTGGAGTGTGGCCCGAGACTTAGGATGGGTATTGGGATATTTTAGACCTATATATATAGGGATCAAGAACTAAATTAAAATTACCCCCAAGGAGAAGCAGAAGACGAGAGTCCCTTTGCTTGTCTGCTAAAGATAGGCACAACTGGGAGAAAAAATTCTGTGTCATCATTATTGGGAGCATAAACAGATGCTACTAGTACTTGACCGCCTGTATACCTAACTCTGGCAAGGACCTACCTGCCCTCTGTATCAGTAAGAATTTGTTCTATGGTCCAGTTAAGGGCCTGGTTCACTAAAATCATAACTCCTCCTGATTTGCTAGACGTGGAACTATAGGCCATTTGTCCCACCCACCACTTATGAAGCCAGTGGGCTGTACTGCCAGTGAGGTGTGACTCCTGGAGTAGGGCAATGTCAACAAGTAGGGACTTCACATGACAAAAGACTTTAGTTCTCTTACCTGAGTGATTAACATTTCAGGACATGTACTGCACAGGGACACCACCTGCTGTCACTGACATGGTATCACATTAGGAGGTGTGAGAAGAGGGAATAAGGCAAATATGAAGACAAAGCATCAGAATTAGCCCTGGAATGAACTGCAGACAGTGGCTGCCAAGTGGTAGTTATAGTTAATGAGCTAGGTAAGGGAGGTAGAGAACAGAGCAACTTATGTTTCTGCTGCATGTTGCCAGTAAGTATAAAATAAAAGTATTATCCAACGGTAACAAACAGAATCCTTAGAAAATACAAAATAACAACCAACAACCAGAAAAAGCCTAACAATAAACAGTTAAATACCTGGCCTGAAACATGGGCCAACTGTTCTGAATGAGAAAAAAAGACAGACCCAATAAGGTTACCAAACTGACTGGTAAATAAAGCTATAATACAGAAAGTACTTTTAGATGAGGTTTACCTGCTGCACTAGTAGGAAGGAGGCAACCCACCTCTGTACCTAACTGACAGCAGCACTCTGGGAGGAGAAGAGACTACTGAAATCACAACAGTCTCTGCCCCAACCCTATGGGCAATAATGCAAAACAAGGAAAATATGCCCTGTAAGCCCCATAGAGCATGTTAGGCTTGTGGGACCAACTAGTGGCACCAGGACAAAGGTGGGCTTACAGGAGAAAGCCCTACCTTGCCTCCTTGAGGCACAAGGGAAAACAAAAACTATCAGTGGCTTATTAGTAACATGAGTGCGAGAGGAGAGATGGGTGGATGGGGAGGGGAGAGAAGGGAATGGTGCAGTGTAGTCTTTGGCCATGCTTGGGACAACTTAGAAGTGATACTGTCTCCCAGGGTGGAGAGAGGAGGCAATATGGACACCTGTGGGGGGAGACAACATGCAAAAGAGGTAGGAATGTAAAATGGTCCCCAATGTCAATAGATTCTAGAGGAAAATAAGCCAACAAATTAGAGGAGTGGATCAACATAGAGGGAACAGCAACCACAGTTTAGTAACTTGCCATAAAGATGCTCCCTCCACAGCCTACCCAGAACGGCTGTGCACCTCAAACAATACGAAGATCCAAGGTACAGTTAACCCCCCAACCCTGAATTACTGTACAATACAGAGCAAGAGAAAAAGGGACAATCAAAATAATCATTAGAACTAGGGTGTGGGGGTTTCAAACAGTCCTCTCATACCACAGTCTAGAGAACCACGAGTCCAAATACCAACATGAACTGACTCAGGTTGTGATTGTGCCATGTACGTTCCCCTGTGTACCGGGAGTAGTTGCAGCTGGGAGATCAGCATCCAAAACCAGTGCAGTGTCCATACGGCTAGATTGAGTGTTCAGAGCAGCACAAAGTGAGTTGCCAGAGAGATCAGGTGTTTATAATATTGAAGTAACAGCCTAGGCTAGGGTGGGAAAAGGTAAAGGGTCCTCAAGGTCTCCAGAATCTTTTTCTCCAGCTGCTTTAGCAGGAGGAGGCAATGTAGTGTAATGGGCCAAGCTGTTGATAGCAGTTGAGATCTGATGTTGGAGTCTACTGTGGTTGGCTTGTGACACAAAGCGATCTTGTGTTGTGACAGTGAGGGCAGCTACATTAGAATGGTTTTGAGAGCATAGTTCCTGAGGACTTTGGCCTCTAGGTGGTGCCAAGATGGTGTCATTGTTGCTCTGCTTGGGTGCCTCTCATGACTGTTGTTGCTATAGAAAGGTTCCTTCTCCTAGCTTACCTGTCCCACAAGCCTTGTTTGAGTAACTCCAGAGCTTCTTGGGGGGGGGGGCACAGCCACTGTTATATGTAGCCAACAGCATTGGATTAGCATGGGCGCTTCCTGTGGGGAACAGCATTTGTACTCCTGACCACCCTTGAAGAGCATAAATTTGGTGGGCCCATGAAAATAGTAGGGGATGCCTGCTACCCAGAGGGCTGTTCTAATGGAAGAAAAATCTTGACAGAGGGAAATCTGAGAGCCTCTCCAGGTAAGGATCCCTTTTTCCCTTGCCAACCAAAGAAGGGATTCTGTTGATGAGTATCTCAACAAATATGCAATAATTGGATGAGGTTTAGAAGTGCCGGCCATCTGGGGTCTGTGAATGTGGTGGGCCCACTCTTCTTCAAGGGGGACCCTCCAACCAGGAGCTACTAATTGTGGGAGCATCTCTGTGAGGAATTACTCCACACAGAGGCCCTACACACCTTTGGGGACATCTAAAACATGGATATTATTGCGGCATCCCCGATTCTCCTGATCTTCAGCTCTGTGCCATAGTTTATCCAGTCGGTGATCATGTTCATCAAGGTGATGGAGGAGTTGAAGGTGCATGTCTTCCAGGTCAGCAATCCTTTACTCAACATCATTCATGTGGTCAGTTAATGTAAGAATGTCAGCTAATGTAGAGGCTGCAGACAGCTTAGTTGTAGAAATATAAGTAATTAATGTTTCTAAGAGGGTTGCAATGTAGTGGAGAGAAGGTTTTTAAGTTTGCGAGTTGCCGTTGGTAGCTTGAGCCAGTGCCATTCTCGAGTTGGTTATGACCTGTGGACAGGAAGGCTGCGCACCCCCACTGATAAGTCTAATGTGCCATGTAGAGGAAAAAAAATTACTGTGTAACAGGTTGCCCCTGTTAAAATATATATTTTGCCAGTTTGGACCCCCCCCCCCCATCTTGCTCTTTTCTCTCTGTCCTGTACTCATTTACATTTTTTTACTCCTTTTTCTTTCCTTCCTTTGCTGTCAGGGTAGCCAACCTGACAGTACACTTTGTAACTCTTTGCTGTCCCTTTAATTACAGCCCCCAAAACTGTGCACTGCTGGCGTGAGTTGTGCCTTTGTAGTGGAACTCCCCAAGTGGGAGGTATGAATTGTAAGCGTGAGTCGCGCTTTAAATAAATAACATAAACTGTGCTCCAGAAAGTAAGGCTCCCTGTATAACACACTGTTCCTGTGGTGCCAAACTTCACACTGCCGCAAGATGCAGCTCAGAATGGGATTGGCATTCCTTGAATGTACGGAGCAGAATAGTGCTCTGAAGTACAGCTCCAGCCACAAAGTGCAGATTAGTAAATCAATTCTATATCGGAGCAGGCCACGCTGCATATGAGCTTCGCAGCAGAATAATGCTCCGAAGTACTACAGCTAGCCGCAATTTGTGGTAGTAAAAAATAAATACCAAACAGAGCAGGAGGGTGCTCTGAAAATGAAAGTGATGCCGCACCATGTGGCGAGAGATTGCAAATGAGGCGGACACTATGAACAACAATGCCAGTAAGTCCTGTAGTGTCTTCCATAGAAATAATGGACCCAGCTGAAGGGAGGGCCTAGTCTCATTATAGCTCATTAGGCCTTCCAAGGGACTAGAATGCCTATATTATTATGTTTATCAGCTATACAAGGTTTATGTAATATGTAGATACTATGCCTTCCTCCAAAAGGTACAAATGTAGAGATGTGCCATGTTTAAAGTCTGTTTTCCTAGGAGAAATGAAATGTGGGTGGAGCTCTAGATGGTGATGTCAGACTAAGGGAGTATAAAAGGACTCACAGCTAGAGGTACATTAGATAGTCAGGTCAGTTGAATGCTGATGGTAAGAGGTGAAAGACCTACAGTTAGTGTGTTACTTTTCACACAGTTCACAGGAGTTAGTGTGTTGCTTTATACAATACCATTGGTTATCTTTGGCTGAAGCAAAGCCACAGACTCTGCTGACAGAAGCAGAGGTCTGAGTTATATTTGGTAAGGACTAACCATTTATTTTTTCCTTTCTGTATTTTTGTTATTTTATATTTCTTTTGAAATAAATTGATACATGTACTTGTGCATTTTTTATGCACTTTATCCTTGACTGTTGTGTCATTTTTCCCACACATTTACACTGGTGTCACAAGTGGGATACCTGGCTCGTCTAGACTGCTTGGGAGATGCTGCCACGGGGTATTGTCCAATACCCAACACATGCACAGGATAAGAGGTGCTGAGCCAGAGAAGATTCAGTGGACTTGAGCCATGGCAGACAAGTCTGGATTGAAGCCCATGGCCAGGTTGGACCCTGGAGCCCAGCTGAAAATTACAAAGGAATGAGTAGACACTGCAGATGAGGATCCAATGGAAGAGGAGGAGAGGAAGCAGATGGAGGACAGTGCACCAGAGGATCCCAGTGACCTGCTGCACTGACTCTGTTTAAAACAACTGGAGATAGAGTGTAAGCGAGCAGAGGACCGGTGACAATGAGAATATCCCCCGGGACATAAAATTAACTAAATGAACTGAGGCTGATGACATTGAAGCCTACTTAACCACTTTTGAGTGCATAGCACAGACGTGCACTTGGCCCAGAGACCAATGGGTCATCAGACTTGTCCCCTATCTATCCAGATGGACCCAACTGGTATACAGTCACCGAGTGTCCTTGACTCTAGTAATTATGATCATATCAAGAAGGAAATCCTCCAACAGTATGATATTAATGCCGAGACTTATAGACAGAGATTTCGGTCTCAAAAGATGACTGACCAAAATACCTCCAGAGAGACCTTTGCAGAGCTTAAGGACTTTTGTTTCAAATGGCTGCAACCCATGGTCAAAACACTAGACTAAATTTTGGAACTAATCGTAGTTGAATAGTTCATTCAGGTTTTGCCTTAGGAAGTCCAGGTATGGGTAAAGGAGCATAAGCCGGACACAGAGGAGAAGACCATTACACTGGTGGAGGATTACCTGGCAGCCAGACCATTGAATTCCCGAAGATATCAAAGCTCTTCACCCTAACCTACAACACCAGTAAGACCTTTTGAATTTTCTTACTGTAGACAGTCACCTGCTGGGAGAGCCAGTTGGAGAAGGGACCAAAGGGGAAGACCATACTCCACAGACATCTTTTGTAGATGTTTAGGAAAGGGTCACATTATCGCACAATGCTCCTGGGTTGGACACTTTGCATTACCTCTGGCCTGCCTGTCTGTAATAATCTACGGCATTTGGGGGGTTTTGGCAGGCCTCTTAGTGTTTCCATCAGGTTTTCTACCCTTCCCTCTGACTGGGGTGGCTGGGTCTCCCTTATACCGCAGTGCCGTGGAGAGTGGTGTTGAATAATATGCTTCTCTTCAGACTGCACAGTGAGCTGGACCACTGCTGGTTTTGGATGCCTGGTCTGTTCTGCTCCTTTGGCACCTCCCCCCACCCCAATTTAGCCTGTACTTGGATGTGGTACCAATTTGTTTTTCCAGGCTCACTTTGGATAGACTTCATGGACTTGCTTTGAGCACCGCTACCAGGCCCCTGTAACCACTTTCAAACTATAATCATGGACCAGAGCATGGTCCCGTTTCAAACCATGACTTGGGGGTCAAGTCACTTGTTCAAACTATCCACATGATTTGTTTTATCTCCCCTTCCCCACAATTTATCTGTTCCTGTTTCTGTTCCTGACAGCGAGAGATTGGAAGAGCCATTCGATCTTGATTCTCCTTGATCTCCCCACAGCATTTGACACCGTGGACCATGGGGTATTACTGGAGCACCTGAAGTTGATCTGTGGACTGTCTGGTATGGTCTTCAGATGATTCCATTCTTTTCTCATGAGTAGGATGCAGAGTGTGGTGTCAGGGATATTTTTCTCGGCTCCTTTCCCTCTGTCTTGTGGGGTGCTGCAGGGCTCTGTATTATCTCCTATGTTGTTTGTGGTGTATATGCTGCCATTGGGAGACATTATAAGGTGGTATGGGCTGAGTTTTCACTGCTATGCAGATGATACTCAGCTATAAATGTTCTTTGTGCCTGAGCAGGATGATGCTGTCTTGGTCTTTAACAGCTGCCTTGCCGAGATTCAAGACTGAATGAGTGCCAGCTGATTGAAGTTGAACCTGGATAAGACTGAGGTGTTGGTTATGGACCCTGGTCATCAGGTAGAGGGGTCCTTGACTGCTCAGCCCTCTTGGCTTGTTCTGGGGGGCAAGCAGCTGAGGTCCTCTGAATGGGTGCGAAATCTTAGCGTTATTTTTGATGGTGAGCTGACGCTTAAAACACAGGTATCAGCCATCGTCAAGTCCTCTTTTTACCCTCTGAGGAATATCACCCGGATAAAACACCTTGTTCCACCTGATGACCTTCCTACTCTGGTCCATGCCTTTGTGACCTCCCACCTTGACTACTGCAATGCTCTCTACCTAGGGCTTCCGGGGGTGGACATCCGCCACCTACAGCTGGTGCAGAATGCAGCAACCAGGTTGCTGACGAGCTTATCTCAATCTAGCTGCATCATGCCTGTGCTTTGTGAACTGCATTGGCTGCCAGAGCAGTGGAGGATCACCTTCAAGGTTGGTTTGTTGACCTACAAGGCCCTACATGGACAGGTACCGCGTTATTTGCAAGACCTCCTGCCCCTTCTGCCTGCTCCATTCCACTGACAAGGGATTGCTAGCGGTTCTCAGGGTCCGTTCAAAGACCTCAGGGGTGAGATCTTTTGTATTTATGGCCCTGACCCTGTGGAACTCTCTACCTCATCAGATAAGAAAGTGTCTGTCCACTGAGACCTTTAAGGCTGCCCTAAAAACGTATTTACAGTATTTGATTTGGCCTTCTAAGATGCTTTTTAATTGGATTGCTGTTGATTTTACTTGATTACTGCTTTTATCATGATTCTAGTTTGTTCCATTCTTGTTTACAAGCGCTCTGATATTTTGAAAAGCACTTTATATAAATAAACATGACTTTGACTTTAATAGAAACTGTATGGCTGTTGCCTGATCTTTGGTTTTGGGAGCAGACTGATGTTATACTTTTATGGGACCAATATTCTGAGATTTTTCACGGTGATGGGGAGAATATTGAGGATGTGCTTATGAGGGGGTCTTGTTCTTCGTTTCATTAACAGTGATGTGCTTCCTGTTTTCCACTTGTGTGGTTTTATTGGGGTTTTTCAGCCATGGGTAATATTATTATGTTGGTGGTGGGGGGGACCTATTTAAACTCTGGTTAGTTTATCAGACAGGGGTACCTGATCTTCGTCAGGACATGTTATTCTGGATCTGGAATGTGTTTGTTAATGTTTATACTTGACAACTTCAATTTTCATGGCTTTAGTTGGGTGCTTGTAGATGTATTACAGTTACAGGGTTCGGTTGTGGTCAGGTATTCATGAATCAGAATAGTTCAATGCTGGGGAGCAGACTTAATATTTTATGGTTCATGTGTTGGGTCAGGAATATTTTTTCTTTATGTCTGGCAGAAGTTATAGTTGCCTTTAATAGATGGGGTGCATAGGTATGCTATGGGAGCTCATCCCTAAGGGTTGGTTATTTGGGTAGCTTGATTTCCTTTTCTGACTGGAGCTAACCACTGTGGGTGGGGCTTGTCATGGCTGGGGCTCCCTGTTTGGTTCTTTTTATAGTGATTGGGTTCTTAGTAGGAGTTTATGGTGGGGAGAGAGTGGGGTGGGGGTGAGAGTCTGTCGGTTTGGGCTTACCATGGGCCTGCAATTTTTGTTAGATACCTACTGGAGACCAGGAGTTTGCTACTGTATTTCCTGATGGGGTCCTTTACAGTTATTAGTTGCTATCCTTTTGTGTGGTAGCATTTTATGATTCTATGGTCATGGACCCTTCTTCCCCTTCTCCACTGAAGTTTTCCGGGGGTTAGGGTAGAGTATAGGTTTCAGTTTTTTGGGCAAATGTTACAAGGGATGCTAATGGGATGTTGGGGGGTAGGTTGGCAGAGCATCATGTTCATGGTACTTGTGGGTTTGTTTCATTCTTTAGGGTGCATGACTGCTAGTACAGAGACATGGCATAGGCTTGGTTATGGCTAGTTCTTTAACTCTAGGTATATGGAATTTGAAGGGTGCCCGTTCCAAGACTAAGAGATATAGCCTCCTTAAAGATTTGTATGAATTTAAATGTAATGTCATATTTTTACAAGAGACACACCTTCTTGAAAACAAGAGTTTCTTACTCTGACATCAGAATAGTGGTCAGGTTTTTACTGCAGGGGGCAGTACGTCTAGTAGAGGCATTGCGGTCCTTTTTTCTAGGAAAGTATCCTTTGTGTGTCGACAATGCATACAAGATCCTCAAGGAAGATACCCTTTCCTTTGTGGAACTCTGAACTGTACTGATCTCCTCTTTGGATGTGTGTATGACCCCAACTCTGACATACCCTCCTTTTTTACTGAGTTGGTTACCCTACTTGCCCCATTCTTTATCCCAATTTCTTTTTTGGGGGTGATTGGAACCTTCCTTTCTCTCCAGATCTTGACTGAACACATAAGCCTCATTCAGGTCTGTCTCCTGCCCAGCATTCCCTGCGATAGCTGGTTGACTTTCTTGGTCTCTGCAATCCATGGTAGGTGTTCTATCCTCAGCAGCGGGAGTACACTTTTTTACTCTCCCGCACATGGATCTCTGTCCTGGATAGCTTTCCAGTTGGTTAGCCACTGCCTTTTGGCAGGGTTGATGGACAGTGAGGTAGCTCCTCAGGTTGTCTCAGATCTTTCACTGGTCTAGAGTAGGTTCACTTTGGTACCCAGCTGCACAAATGAGACAATATGGAAACTAAATACCCAGCTATTAAAGGCTGAGTATATTGTCACCCATATTAAAGAGTAGGTTGTCCTCTTTATTTTCTGGAATGAGGGATCTACTGGGAAGCCAGACATTGAATGGAGTGTCATGAAATGCTTCCTCCATGGTGAGTTTATCTGTTTGGCCTCAATCAGGGAAAAACAAGTGGGAAAGGGCAGCAATGGACCTACTTTCCCGTATTAGGTCATTAGAAAAGAATCTTTCCCCTGTCTTGCCTGACTCTCTCAGATAGGAACGGACTCTTTTGAGGGATCAATATGAAGACCTTCTGAGGGAGAGAGCTGAGTATACCATATTAAAAACACATGCTCGGTATGCGGATCAGGGAGATAAGGCTGGTCACTTGTTAGCTCTCCACCTCAAGAAGGTGGAGGCCTCCAAGTTGATTGCCGGCATATGATCCTCCGATGATGGCTCTATGAAAACGGCTCCCAAGGAGATCATTGAGGAATTTGAATGCTATTGTCGGCCCCTTTATGGATTAAGGTCCAATGCGCCCTCCCTTCACCGGATCACCACCTACCTAGATGCCACCCCTCTTCCTACCTTGACAGTTGAATAACAGAATTTCCTGGTGTCTCCACTTTGGGAAACTGAGATTCCCACAGCTATTCAGGACCTGCCAACAGACAAGGCACCCAGACCAGACAGCTTTTCCCCAAACTTCTATAAAGTATTTGCTAAGGAACTGGTGCCCTGCCTGTATCGTTTTTAAAACCACATACTGACTTCGGGTCTGGTGGATCATTCCCTCCTAGACGCTATGATAGGGCTGCTCCAAAGCCAGGTAAGGATTTGGAGAAAGTGTCCAGCTACCGGCCTATTTCCCTTCTTAACTATAATATGAAAATCTTAGCCAAAATATTGGTGATTCTGATCAGCCAGGTCTGGTCTAACCTCCTAGTACCAGAGCAGGTTGGCTTTATGGCCATCCGATCCTCATCTGATCATTTACAGAAACTGGCTCATACCCTGTCCACGTCAGGGGAGGTGGTCATCCCTATGGCGTTGGCATCCTTGGGTGTGGAGAAGGCTTTTGACAGAGTCAACTGGCATTTTTTATTTGCAGCCTTTACAGAATTTGGCTTTCCACCTCAATTTATTTCTTAGATCCAAGTTTTGTATTCTTTCCCCAGTGCTTGCATTTGTTGCAACAGGGTTTTTTCATCCTCTTTTCCCCTTCGTTCAGGTACGAGGCAGGGGTGCCCTTTGTCCCTGCTCTTGTTCTTTTTTATAATTTACCTTTTTATTAAAAGAATTTTACAGGAGCTGTACAGATTAACATAATCATCAGAAAAAAGACATCGACAGTGACAATATATTTTTATATAACACATTATATATTTTTCATTACCCTGCAGTAATCTCTTGGTGGTTTAATCTCTTTACTTTCTGTCATGTTAAAACTCAGTATCAACTAATTAATAATAATAATAATAATTTCCTTCTATGGGATAATATCCAATCTCTGTTTCATGAGCCATAGCAACCACTTACTCCAAAAATCCCTACATTAGTCAGCTCTAAGATTGATCCCTGTGGTCAATTTCTCTAGCATATTAATTTGCTGAATAACATCTTCCTATTCCCTCTGTGTGGGGGGATCTTTCTGCAACCATTTTTGGGTTATTACCTTTTTGGGCACCAACATCAAAATAGATAAAACATTTTTTGTATGCAAGTTTTTAATATGTTTGGGAAAATAATACAGCTGCACTATCTGGGGAGACAAATCACCGATCCCTGGAAACAGGACCCCGCCCCTGTTCAATCTCTATCTAGAGCTACACCTTACAAGACTTAGGCTGAATCCAGACCTCACTGGGGTTCATATTGGGTCCATGGAATTTAAGCTGTCTGCATATGCTGATGACATTCTGTTACACCTGTCCCATCCTAAGTCAACCATCCCCACAGCACTGGCCATCATCCAAGAATATGGTTACTTGTCTAATTACAAATTAAACTTAGACAAAACCCTAGTTATGCCCCTAAATTCCCACACTCTTAAAGCAGATGTTATTGCTGTTGGTATGACATCCTCACTCCCTTATGTATTTGGGCATTTTTCTCTCTCTCGTAGTGAGACTCTGAAGATAAAGCTCAGTTTCACCAACTTAGTATCTATTATCAATCAAGACCTCCAATGCAGGAAGAAGTTACCTCAGTCTATATGGGGTAGGATTAACATTGTTAAGATGAACATTCTTCCCCATCTCTTCTAGTCACTTAATATGTTACATTTCTGGCTTCCAATTTCATGGTTTAAAAAGATTCATTCACTTCTTTTGGATTTTGTGTGGCTAGGTAAACCTCCGAGGCAGTCTTATGACAAATTGGCTGCTCCTAAGTCTCATGGTGGGCTGCGGCTTCCACATGTTGGCCTCTACTACTGGATGAGCCTTGCCAGCAAATATTTAAGGTGGCTTTCTGTGGGACCAGATTTGGACCACAGTTCCTACTCTTCGATATGGTTGCCTTTAGAACTGGAGCTTATTCAGAATGCTGGTCTATCCCTAAAGTCTCTGTTGTTTGTAGCCCCGAAGGAGTTACCTGGCTCATTGAGGGCTACAGTGATAGGAGTGTCAGTTAGAGTACATTAACAACTGTGTTCTGTTTTGAAATACAATCACAAATATGATCTTTCCCAGCCTATTCTTTGTAATCCACATTTTAAGATTGGTGGGAAAAGTAGTCCTGAATTTCGGTTTCCTCAACTTGTTAATATTGAGGTGTGCAGCTTGTTTAGGGATGGGAATTGTCTTCTCTCAGCAGAAATTCTTTGTCAGTTGGGGATGAACAGAATCACTATTTTTAAAGTGTATTAGGTACGTCATTCGATTACAACCTGGTTTGGTGCTGGTGCTTCCAGGGTGAATGAGGGTGAGTTCCTGCAGTCTTTGGGATCTCTGGCTTCTTCTCTGCACCCTGTGTCCAAAATTTACACCTCCCTATTCCTTAAGGCTTTCCCCAAGTTGGAGGGTGTGTCCACCTACTGAAACTCCCAGTTCCCTTAGATTGCCTTTGACTGGTATAAGATATGGCAAGATAGTTATATTACACAGGATCGTTTGTGTCTCACTCAGTTTTATATCCTTAACAACCTATATCTTACCCCAGTCAAACTGACTAAGATGCTAAGAGTTGAATCCTCTCTCTGCACAAGATGTGGGACCTCTGATGATACTCTTTATCACATATTTTGGGAATGTCCCAAAGTGGCCTCTTTGTGGTCCGCTATCCATGCAGAAAGCGGCTCCATTGCTGGGTATTGACGGGCCTTTTTCCCGAGAGATATTTGTGGTCAGAAACTACTCCTCCATTGATGTTAAGGAGCATAGATATTATATGGTGATGATAGTCTTGTTGGTCAGAAGATTGTCCTCCAACACTGGAGGGGCACCGAATCTTTATCCTATTCTGAATGGCTGCAGGAGCTCCTATTCAGTCTTAGAGCTGAGAAAAGGCAGAATAGCGCAGTGGTCTAAGGCTCTGAGCTGCAAATCTGGTGACATCCAGCAGACCAGACCTGGGTTTGAATCCCACAGCTTCCACTTGCATACTGTGTGACCCAGAGCAAGTCACTTAACCTCCTTGTGCTCCCAGGCCACTCCTGTAAAAAAGCTTTCAGCTTAGTGTGCTATACCTGGTTAAACAACAACTAAAATAAAAAAAAAAGATGATTGCTAGCTTAGGTAATCTCCTACCCAGATATGACAAAATATGGGGCAAGCTGTACACCTTACGTATTCTGTAGTTGGGACCGGGAAGCCCTTAACAGTAGATACCACTGTACATCATTTATGTTTCATTTACATCGCACCCATGTTTCCTTAAGATCATTTCATCTTCATTGGTGCTGCTTTGCCATGGGAGGGGGAAGGGATTGGTGAAGGGGGTTGGGGGTTGTTGTGTTTGTGTCTATTGTTTGCTGTTGATGTTTTATTGTTGTCCTGTTATTATTTGGTATTAATGCTGAAAATTCAAAAAAGTTTATGTAATTTCAAAAAACAAATGAATGGGTCACATAGCCTGTAACTGTCCAAATAAAAGGAATGAACCTGTCCACCTGTCATTGGCAAATTGGGGGTATGTCACTACAATTGGGATTATACAAAATTAAATGGTGGGATTGCTGGACTCGGGGAGTAAGCAGACCCTAATGAGGGCAGACCTTTTAAATAATCAGAATAGTATGGGGTCCAGATGCTAAAGTTATTTGTGGGCCTGGTGATATCCACCAGTACCCCACAAACACTGTGGAAATGACTGTGGAGCAAGAGAAACAACTGACTACTGTCGGTCTTGTACCCAGACTGCCCATCCCCATTTTCATTGGTCAGGACTTCCCTAATTTTGATCAGCTAATGAAAAGTCAGCAGGCCAGTAACCAGCTTGTGGCAGTTAGAACCAGGGAGCAGGCAAGACAGGAACAGCCCCACAACATTTTTTCCTTCGACAAGGGCCTTTTTGAGGATCCAGGGAAAGCAAGAAAGTTGAGAAGGGAAAGGAAAGCTGACAAAAAGCAATGGAGAGAAACCCATCAGGAAGGGATACCTGATGTTGGGTCTGGTCTGGAAGGGACTGATATTAAGAAAGAACAAAAAGTGGATGTGACTTTAACCCCTTTCTTTTCCCAGGTGGTTTCAGAAGGTCAACCACTGTACACATTATTGAAAGACATTTTATATAGAAAATGTACTAACCCTGCTACAGCGGAATGTATAGAGCAAATGTTGGAAACATTTTTCTTAAATGTGGTGAACTGACTGGGGTACTACGTATAGGCTTAGGAACAGCAGCCCTGCATGTAGGTGCCCATTGTTCTATCTACGTGCTGCTTGCTCCGGGGGAGATTAGACTGGAGCAGCAGCATCAGCAGTGGAGAAAAGAAAAATCCTTTTCCTTTTGGGCTTTTTGAACTGGTGCCCTGCCTGGCAATTCTGGGGGTGGGGCACAGTACAAACAAGGCCTCAAGTCTGGGGCTCCCCACCTGTCCACTGGCATTCTGGACAGGAGAGGGGATGCTGGGGCTCTTCACCAACCACCACACAGGCTCCTTTCTTTTCTGTGGTGCCCCCATACTTTGGGGCACTACAGATTCGGGCCCACCTAAAAATACATGTCCCCATGTATTCCCTCTTAACACTCTATAAAAACATTTCTTAACACTTTAACATTCCACTTAAATCTCTATGTAATCTTATTTTAGTTAAAAACACTCTTAGAACATCTATAACTTTCTTAGTTGTTACTATAGCTTTCAGTAGGAACTTTCTTATTTAATAAACTAAGTGACCGTGTCTTCTAGTTACTCTTATTGGGACTATCTGTAAAAGGAAGGTTCAACTTGAAGGGCTTCAATTATGTATCTCTTAGGAGGGATGCCAAAAGTAGACCTCTGAGATCTATGAGGCTGAAAAGCTACAGGCACTCCAGGAATACACTCTGGTTCTAAAGGAATACCTTCTAGTTCTGGCAAATCCGTAGGTTCTAGGTTTACTACTGGTTCAGCTACAGGGTGATTAACTGAATGCACGTGGGAGGACCAAATCCAGGGATTTATACACCACTTTGTTAGCGATTCAATCCCATCATTTTGTGGGTTGGATACTCCTGCCTCTCCTATGGCGTAAAGTCCTTTTCAGCCTCTGTGGTAGCAATGTCTCTGAAGGTACAAGCTTTAAGAAGATTTTGATGAACAATCTTTGTGCCACTACCAGTTTCTTTTTGAATCTTGTACATGGGTAAATCAGGGTAGGGTATTTCAGCAATGTGGAAAAGTTCCATTTCCTATCTGGTAGCTAACTTGTGAAATTTAGGAGTCCTTTTCAACAATACCTGTTCTCCTGTCTACAGAGGGGTGACATTGGCTTTGGCATCATACAGTATGTCATCTTTTGCTTCTGTCGCACATGATCAATGTGTTGGCTTATAATTTGGCCAGCTTCCTGCAATCTTTTATTGTGTTCTTGTACCCAATTTGTAATGGGTGGTTCATCCAAATTTTACTTCAAGCACTAAATCCATGAGGAGTCTACCATGGTGACCAAACATCAGATAATGCGGGGTATATCCAGTCGAACAGTGGACGGTGTTGTTGTATAAGTAGGTGAGTTCTGGACATACAGCTGCCCAATACGGTTTTACTATAGCACTTCAACAGCGCTCACGCCAAAATCCCCAACAGCGACAGACACTATGCCGAGTGTTGGCATTGTACCGTCGGGGATGTCGGTGCCTTTCCATCGGAGGGCTGTGCCCCCTGAATTCCCCATGTGAGGGGTTCTGCCCACCACATCCCCCAGTCTCTAAATATCAAACTCTGAGTCAGAGTTGGACCGGGGAGGGGCAACACCGGGAGCTGCACTGCTGGTGTCTGCAGTATTCCAACACAGTGACTTGCTACATCCAGGCGACATCTGTCGCTGTGCTGGACTTCAATGTTGTGGTGTCAACCTTGTGTTGGAACACTAGCCAATACGGGCGTTTGTATTCTGGTAGGGCTCTTAACAAACCCAGGAGTGTCTGATTCATTCTTTCACACAATCCATTGTATTGAGGATGATAAGTGGTAGGTCTTAGTTTATGACTGCCATACAGGACACAGAGTTCTTGAAAGAGCTGGGATTCAAAAGCTGGTCCCTGATCTGTCAGGATCTTGGTTGGATATCCATATGGACGAACAAAGAATTTTAGAAATGTTTCAGCCATGGTTTGGGCAGACGGATCTTTGACAGCACTGACAACCACAAATATGGAGTAATGATCCACCATTGTCAGGACATATGTTTGACCATTAGCACTGGGTTCTAACTTGAGATGATCTAAAGTGACTAATTCCAGAGGTGCTTTGTTGATTATGGGATGGAGGAGAGCTCGCTGATTGGTCTTTGCAGGATGTTTTAGACTTCAAGTTGGGCATTCTTCAGACCATTTTATGATATCAGTTCTCATCCCAATCCAATAAAATCTCTTTTGAATGATGGCCTCTGTCTTTTTATGACCAAAATGTCCAGATAGAGCGTGGTAGGCCTCAAGTACCACTGGTGTACTTCCTGTAGAAACAACTGTCTGTGACAACTCACAATGGGTAATCGGATCTCTACTCTGTCGGAAATGTCAAATATTTTTCACAATCAGGCATGCTCTGTGCCTCCACAACTTTACTCATTCGGGATCCATTCTTTTGTGTTCTTGTGGAGTCAGACTCTGTCCTGTCAAAATATATGGCTTTATCTGTTTAACCGCTGGATCTTGGTCCTGTAACTGCACCCATAAGTTGTTTTGTTCTGCTAATTTGTCTGGAAGTTCTGGTTTTTGTTCCACTTCTGTACACACAAATACACTGGTTTGACAACAGGCCTGTACTAGCTCTGTTGGTACCTGAAGAAAAGTGGCATCTCCACGTTTTCCAAAGGCATATCATCAGTCTCACCTTTTGTCCAGTTTGGTACTCTAGATAGTGCATCTGAATTGGCATTGGACTTGCCTGACTGATATTTTATTGAAAATTGGTAGTTGGCTAGTCTTGACGCCCATCTTTGTTCAACAACTTCCAGTCTTGCAGTGTTCAGATGTGCCAGCTGGTTATTGTCTGTGAAGAAGCTGATAAATAATGCGGAATTTCTTTGTGACAGCCCAGACTAAGGCCAAGAACTCTAACTTAAAGTAGCTGTAGCAGGCATCATTCCACTCTGAACATCTTAGGCCACGATGTGCATATGCTATAACTCACTTAATGCCTTCTTGTTCTTGCACCAACACTGTGCCCAGTTCTTTGTTGCTCACATCGGTGTATAGCAGGAACGGTTTAGAGCAGTCTGGATAAGCTAGTACGGATGCTTGAGTTAAGATCTGCCTCAGTTTATCAAAGGCCTCTTGCTGCTCTGCAGTACACTTGACTGGCCAGTTTTTGGGTATCTGCCCTGCTTTTTTTCCTTAGAGAAGTTCATTTAATGGCAAAGCTGTTTTAGAGAAATATTTGATGAACAGCCTGTAGTATCCAACAAAACCTAAGAATCTTCAGACATCCTAAACTGTTACAGGGACTGGCCAGTCTCGCATGGCTTCCAGCTTTTCAGGGTCAGGTGACACTCCAGTGGCTGATACTGTGTGTCCCAGATAATTCACTTGTGATTTAAGGAGATGGTACTTAGATGGCTTTATCTTCAGACCATACTGGGTCAGTCGAGCAAAGACTTCGTCCAGATTCAACAGATGCTTTTTGTGATTTTTAGAATAGATGATAATGTTGTCCAGGTATAACAACAAAATATCAAAGGTTCAACTTCCCAAACAGTGTTCCACCAATCTCTGGAAAGTTCCTGGGGCATGGCAGAGGCCAAAAGGCATTCTGGTGAATTCAAACTGTCCCGTGGGTGTTATAAAGGTGGTTTTCTCCTGATCTTCCAGAGCCATTGGCACTTGCCAATACCCACTTGTCAAGTCGAGAGTGGAAAATACTGCAGCAGACCGTAGGGCTATAAGAGAATCCTTGATCCTGAGTAAAGGATAAGCATCCTTGTGAGTGATATTGTTCAATTTTCTATAGTCTACACAGAATCTCATTTGTCATCTTCTTTCTTGACAGGGATATTAGGAGCAGCCCAAGGACTATGACTTTCCTTAATGACTCTGGCTTCCTTCATCTCCCTTATCATCTCCTCATCTATTGCTCCACCATGATGTCCGCCCTCTGACATATAACAACTGCTCTTAACAAAGCATGCCGACTCACAACTAGTACCCACCAACTCACCCACACCTGTGCCCTATATGAAAAATCCAGATGGCTCCAACTCTCCAACCGTATAAAGTATCTCACATGTGCTATGGTGGGAAAAATCAACCTTGGCCTCACACCCCCCAGTGTTACTGCCTTGTTACATCAAAACACCAACCTGCAGAACACCAGGAGCTCAACAACCCAGATTCTACAAGTTCCTCGCTGTTGAACTATGCAGGGCCAATGCTTCTTCACCTATAGGGCTTCTCTATGGATGAATGGTCTCAGTCACACCATCTCCCCTGCCTCAACACTAGGTCTGTTCAAAACCAGGCTCTGGGCCCATCTCATTGCCTCTAGCTCCTGTGACTGCCTCTCCTAGATGATGACCTATACAGCTTTAATCCTAACTTATATACTGCTTAACCCCAGGCCACCCAGTCCCCCTCCCCCAGCTCCTGAGGCACCACTTCAAATCTCAGGTGTTCATACCACCTCATTAGTCTCTCCTTCCCCCATTACAGCACTTATCCCCCCCACCCTGCCCCCTTTATCTCTTCTATCACTCCTTCCCATTTATTTTTGACAAATGCCTCTGGCTGCATCTTCATCCTTCTCCTCTCCTCTCATCCCTGTTTCTCTGCCACCCCCGGGCGCCTGACCCTACCAATTCCTTGTGGGCATATGCATCCTAGCTGTGTTCACCATCTTAATATAGCTGCCTCCGTTAACTAACGACACTACTCCTCCTCCTCTACACCTTACTTTTCCTATAATTGACCCCTTTCAATAGCACTATTGTACATAAATTATTTACTGTTATTTCACTGTTGCTTCCTTGTTGTTTGTTATTTCTGACATGGAACCTTTGTAAAAGAGCCTTGGCTCAAAGGTACTTGTAATCCTAGAATAAATAAATAAATAAATAAATAAATAAATAAATAAATAAATAAATAAATAAAAATTAATGGGTTGGTACATTGCCGGAGGAATTGGTTGGAATCGCTCTCTTATTGGCAGGTGCTGATTGGTGGGAATGTGGTGCTGCACCTCTCAAGCCAACCCAAAATCTAATGGGTGTCGACTAAAAGTCTCTTGATTCTTTATCACCACTTGAATGATATCTGCCTTCTGTTGCTCTGTAGTCTCAGGGGTACCCAGGTTGATTTCCTAAATCCATCCTGATACAATGGGGTTACAGGGGTTCTTGGTCTCTTCCATCCTAATGGCTTGTGTTCTTAGGCCCAATTGGGTATGTTCCTCTGGTTCCAAAATGTTCTGGAGAGACACGGTGTGTAACTGGGCAACCGGCTGGTTGCAATGGAGTTTCACATCATGATTTCCATAATTGATAACTTGGACAGGGATCCTTCCTTTCGTTTCCGTGGCAACGCTTCTAGCCACCAAAATTGGTTCTTCCTTCTAGGGTTCAACCAGAGCATCATAATCCTGACCATGAGGGCCCATCTTAGCCTTGCACCACAAGTGGTCTCTGTTCCCAGTTTTAAAGTTATAGGTTGGGCGTCAGACACTCAGACCTTTCCAATCTCGCTGGTCACACTCAAAAAGTGTTGGTGACACTGAAGAAGATGGATTGTCTGCTGCAATGCTCTTTTATCCACACAAGAAGACCTTTTTGCTTGGGTCTGCAGGATCTGCATTAAATCCTCAAAGCAGTGCTGGAGAAAGTTCATTCCGAGAATGAGTGGTGGCAAGTTGTTGCTTTCCGTGTCACTAATGATTATTCCTTGCCAGTCTTGTACAATCTTTCCCATCTGGATACTTGCTTCCAAGTACCCTAAGGGGAAGGGAAAAGGAACATTGTTTAACCAGGAGTAGCGCATTAAGCCAGAGCTTGTTTCCAGATGCGACCTGGAAGCACAAGAAAGTTAAGTGACTTGCTCAGGATCACACAGTATGCAGCTCGGCGGCCGTGGGATTCAAACACAGGTCTCCAGATCTGCAGCTCAGAGCCTTAACCCACTGTGTTATACTGCCTCCGTACCCTAAGTGTGGAACCTCGGCTCCATTGCTAGCGATCAAAGTAATCCAAGACTTTGGAGGTGGCTGAAGATCTTCGATTGTCTGATACTGGTGGAAATATCACCCTTGCATGGTTGCAACCTGGGATCCTGTGTCTAACAATGCCATCAATTCTACTCCATCCACTTTGACTAGGATGGTTGGACTCCTTCCAATGAAACAAGATCGATCCATTACTGTGGGTGTACCTGGTTGATTACTCTTCGAGGATTGGCCCCATCCCTGAAGACTCCATTTAATATCACCATGTGTTCTGAAGGCTGTTGGCATTGCCTCTCAATATGACCACTGATGCCACATCAACAAACTGGTCTTCCTTGACTACCAAACTGGTCAGTCAGATGGCTTCCTTCTCTCCTTTTGGGTCAGGACTGAGGGTCATCGAACCTTCTTCCTCATTCAACTTGAATCTGGGGCGTCTCTCCTCCAATCTTTTTTAAGGCCTTTCACTTCTTGACAGACCTGTGCCATCTTCCGAGTCAGGGTAGCTATCTGTTCCACCAGTTCTGAGTTCAGGCTGGGGTTGGTTGAATTGGAACGGACTGGTGTCTGAGCCATCTGACCGCACATGGGCCTGGAGTCTGGGAGATAACCTGGGTATCCACCTGTCAGTTCTTGACCATACACTCTCTTTTCATGGGGCAATTCCTCACTCAATGGTTGCCTGCACCATGGGTCTTCTTGTGTCAATCCTTCCATTGGATACCCTGGCCATGCTGCACCTTGGGGTGTCGCCATTTGGGGGTAGGTCACAATTTCTTCTCCCACTCGACCTAATCCCAACACCTTGATGACCTTATCCTTAAAATCAAGGAAATCTGCTTCAGGATCCTGGACCTGTAACATTTGGAGTCCTTCCTTAGGGCTTCACTATGTACTCCCTCCACAACCTTCTCCATTAAGACATGGTCTGGGTATCTAATGCTTGCATCTTGCTTTAGAAGCTCTGGCTTTGGACTCCTTAAAAGTTATCCTGCTGACTACATCAAAAATGTTTCTTAAATGTGGTAAACTGACTGGGGTACCATGAGCAGCCTTAGGAACAGCAGCCCTGCATGTGGGTGCCCATTGTTCTAGCTGCCTGCTGCTTGCTCCTAGCGGGGAAGGGGAGTTTAGAATGGAGCAGCAGCAGCAGTGGAGAAAAGAAAAAAACTTTTCCTTTTGTTTTTTTTGGATTGGTGCCCTCCCTGACAGTTCTGGGAATGGGCACAGTACAAACGGGGTGCTGAGCCCATGGGGCTCCCCACCTGTCCACTGGCATTCCAGACTGGAGAGGGGAACCTGGAGTACTTCACCAATCTCCATATAGGCCTTTTTCTTTTCTGTGGTGCCCCCATACTTTGGGGCACTATACAGGTGGTTGCAGAAGGTCAACCACAGTACATATTATTGAAAGACATTTTTTATAGAAAATGTACTAACACCACTATGGGGGAATGTATAGAGCAAATGTTGGTGCCCCAAAAGTTTAGAAATAAACTAATGTACTTGGCCAATGAAATACCTATGGCCGACCACAAAGGCAGGGATCGGACCCTAGGCAGGTTGTCTAACAGATGTTTTTGGCCTGGCAAGTACTAAATTGTGGCCGAATATTGTCACACCTGCCCTGAGTGCCAGCTAGTTGCAAAGGGAGGTAAAACGGATAAGGTACCCCTTCAACCAATACCTGCTGGTATGTCCCCTTTTTCCAGAATAGCCATGGATGTGGTAGGCCCCTTAACAAAAAGTACCAAGGGCAACTATTTTATCTTGGTGGTTTGTGACTATGCCGCTAAGTACCCTGAGGCCATACCCCTTCAGATTGCAATGGTGCCTTGGATTGCCAAAGAGCTTGCCAAAATTAGTCAATTGGGTATCCCTCAAGTAATCCTTCAGATTGAGGTAGTAACTTTACTTTTGTTTTTCTAAAAGATTTGTATAGGTTGCTAGGGGTCTCAGTAGTCAAAACATCTCCCTATCACCCCCGGACTGATGGGTTGGTGGAAAGTTTTAATAAACTCTGAAACAAATGCTGCAAAAGTATGTGCAAGAAGAGGAGTGGGATTGGGACAAATATCTGCCATATTTGTTGTTTGCATATAGGGAGGTGCCCTAAGCCATCACAGGATTGTCACCATTTACTTTGCTGTATGGAAGAAACCCCAGGGGCCCCTTGGATGTGGTGAGAGAACATTGGGAAGAGGGTAAAGATGTATTCCATACCAACATTCTGAACTATATGTCCACCCTTAGGCGGATGTTGGTAAAATTTGTCACCCTTGCCCACCAGACTGTATCCCAGAAACAGGTGGAGCAGAAAGAGTTTTAGGATGTTGGGTTAAAAGATAATTGTCACCAGCCAGGGGACAAGATGTTGTTATTGCTGCCATCTTCTGAGAACAAATTATTGATGAAGTGACAAGGCCCCTATTCCGTCATCAGACAAGCTGGGACTGTTAACTATGAAATGGAGATGCCAGGACAACGATCCCAGAAGAAAATATACCATGCAACCCTCTTTAGAAAATGGTTTGACAGGCATGACTCCGTACCCAGTTTCTTTATACACCCTGAACAGGATAGGGTGAAATGGGAGGTGGCCTATGAGAGGTTTGATAAAGGAACAGAAGCAGTGAATGTGCAAATCAATCCAGGATTAAATACAGCCCAGAGACAGGAGATTGACCAATTGCTGGAATATTATGGGGAAATGTTTACCAACACCCCAGGGACAGCAAAAGGGGTGGTACACACCATAAATGTATTACAGACCAAACCCATCCACCAGTAACCCTACAGGATGCCAGAAAGAGTGTGGCTAGAGGTCACTGATGAGGTGAAAATAATGGAACAACTTGGGGTCATAGTAACTTCCCGTAGTGCTTGGTCCTTGCCAGTGGTGGTAGTGACTAAGAAGGAGAGGGGTATCCGGCTCTATTTGGATTTTAGAAAGATCAGTGCCATGTCCACATTTGACGGATGCCCTATGCCATGCATTGATGGCTTGTTAGACAAGATTGGGAATGCCAGTTATATTAGCATTCTGGACCTGATGAAAGGCTACTGGCAAATCCCCCTAGCCACACAGGCACAGGACTTGACTGCTTTTAGCACCCCAATAGGCCTTTATCAGTTCACTATTATGCCATTTGGCCTGTATGGCACTCCAGCCACATTTCAAAGATATACGGATCAGGTATTGCGTGCCCATATCCAGTGCAGTGCCGCTTACCTTGATGACATAGTCATCTATAGTCCTGACTGACAGATGCACCTTATATAGCTTAGTGCAGTCATTCAGTCCATAAAAGACTATGGACTGACTAATAACCTCTCAAAATGTGCCAATGCAAGGAATGAAACCAAGTATTTGGGATTTGGTATTGGGGAAGGTACAGTAAAACCTGATGTCAGTAAGGTCGAGGCAGTAGCTAACAGTCCCATTCCCCTGACAAAGAAACATGTGCATTCCTTTCTAGGCCTGGTCAGCTACTACTATTGGTTTATACCGAACTTTGCCACCATTGCGATGCCCCTGACCGATCTGACAAAAACCGAATGCCGTAACGAGGTTCAATGATCTCCAGAGTGTGATGAAGCCTTTTGCAGAATTAAGGCTTCTTTGTGCTCCTCCCCATACTGCTTAGACTGGACTTTCATCTCCCCTTTGAAGTCCACACTGATGCTTCTGATACAGGTATCGGTGCAGTCCTCTCCCAACACAAGAAAGGTGAAGAACACCCCGTAATCTACATCAGTCAGAAGCTACATGAAAGGGAAAGAAAATATTCGATAGTGGAGAAGGAATATTTGACACTGAAATGGGCCATTAAACATAGACTTTGACGGCAGATAAGGACCGCTAGGCCCATCTAGTCTGCCCATTTCCCTACCTACAGAATAGGCCGCAGATCCTATTTAACCAACAGCCTATATCTTCCTGCCCCCCACAAGAATTGCCTTATGTCTGTCCCATGCATTCTTGAATTCTCCCACAGTTTTAGACTTCACAACTTCCTCAGGAAGGCTGTTCCATGCATCCACTACCCTCTCTGTGAAATAATACTTCCTCACATTGCCCCTGAACCGCCTCCTTCTATCTTTAAATTGTGTCCCTTGTTCTTGCAAGTCTCTTTTCTGAAAGATGCTACCCTCTTGGACTTTGTTGATTCCCTTGAGGTACTTGAAAGTTTCTATCATGTCCCCCCTCTCCCTTCCTTCCTCAAGGGTATACATATTAAGCTCCATTAGTCTCCCCTCATACGGCTTCTCTTGCAGACCCTGCACCATTTTAGTTGCCCTCCTCTGGACTGCCTCTATCCTGTCTATGTCCTTGTGGAGATGGAGTCCCCAGAACTGGACAAAGTATTCCAGATGGGGTCTCACCAACTGTCTATACAGAGGGATAACAACTTCCTGTTTTCTGCTGCTGATGCCTCTCCCTATACATCCCAGTATACCCCCGGCCCTCCCTACTGCCTTCTCACATTGCTTGCTAAACTTAAGGTCATCTGATATGATTACCCTCAGGTCCCTTTCCTGTTTTGTTGTTACTACCTCCCCACCATTGTGTATTCTTCCTCTGGGTTCTTGTTTCCCAGGTGCATTATTTTGCACTTTTTGCATTGAATCCTAGCTGCCATCGTCAGACCATTCCTCCAACCTTGCCAAGTCCCTTTTCATCCTTTCCACGCCTCCTTGTGTATCAACCCTGTTGCAGATCTTTGTGTCATCTGCAAAAGGCATACTTTTCCTTCCAGTCCTCTGCAATGCCACTGATGAAGACATTAAAAGGACTGGACCCAATACTGAACCTACGGTACCCCACTAGTAACCACCCTTTCTTCAGAGTGGACTCCATTTACAATTACCTTCTGTGTCCTGTTGTCCAGCCAATGTTTTACCCAGGCTACCACCCTGGGACCCACTCCCAGGCTGGTTAATTTGACTAATAATCTTTTGTGTGGGACTGTGTCAAATGCCTTGCTAAAGTCTAGGTAGGCCATGTCCACAGCCCCTCCCTGGTCTACTACTTTGGTCACCCAGTCAAAGAAATCTATTAGATTCGTCTGACATGAGCTTCCCGCTGTGAACCCATGCTGCCTTGGATCCTGTGCTCCACTGGCCTCTAGGTACTCAACTATTCTTTCCTTCAGAAGTGACTCCATCACTTTCCCTACCACAGAGGTCAGACTGACAGGTCTGTAGTTTCCTGCCTCTGTCTTGGTCCCACTTTTGTGAAGGGAATCACATCCGCCTTCCTCCAGTCCTCGGGTACCACACCATCCTCCCATGATTTATTAAAAAGAGTAGCCAGTGGTTTCACTAGTTCCTTCCTTAATTCTTTTAGAATTCTGGGGTGAATTCCATCAGGACCCATTGCTTTGTCCACCTTCAGTTTTAGGAGTTCTTGCAGAACCCTTTCTTCTGTGAAAGGACTGGGATCGACCCCCCTATCAAGAGTGCTTCTGTTAATTGGATTGAGGCCCAGAAATATTACTTGTGGGGCACTGAGGTTACGGTGCTTACTGATCACAATCTCTTATGTTGGCAGCAACAAATGAGAGATAAAAACTACAGAATCATGCAATGGTACTTGGCACTGCAACCATACTGCTTTTCTATGCAACATAGAGTGGGGTCTAAGCACCAGAATGCAGATTTCTTGTCCCGTTATAGGGCTCACACTGATGGGAAGTGAAATGTCATGTTATGATGGATATGTGTTACTATTAGTATGTTTAACAGGTAATTAATGTAGGAATAATTTGTGATATGGGTCTGAGTATAACCTATTGTATCACGCCTCAGGGAATAGTATGGTATCTGTGATACTGATATGTCCAGATGATGATACCATTTAAATTTGTGGGTCCCTGAGCATGGGTGTAGGCAGGCATACTCCAAGTACTCTATGGTGTGCAATTCTATTTAAGGGGGTAGCAAATAGCCTCTTCGCTGCTTCCTTTTTCCATAAAAACTAGCAAAGAAAATACTGAACCTTTCTGTATTTCTATTCATAGGAGTCAAAACTAGAAGGACTGGTCACTAATACTCTCTTTACAGGCTCTGGGCTTGTATGTGGGTGTCTTAGGGAACAATGCATGGCATTTGTAGTTATCCATGCATGGCAACAACCATTGTCATGAGATACAAAACTTGTATTTATTCTGCCAAATGAGGCAGTAAACACGGTCCTGGTGTACGTTTGTGTATTGTCTGACTACACCCCAGCTGGGTAGCTCACCCTAATAAGGGGGAGTGGGGTAGCAGTGAATCCACTTGGTGTGCAGATCTGAAATCTCTGGCTACACCCCTGTCTCTGAGGTGGAGATTCTGAGTGTGAGCAGGCAGAAGCTCCAACCTTTCCAGGGTGCAGGGAGGGTGTTTGGCAACAGTGTTACTGTTGCCCTCTTAGGTGGGGGGGGGGTGTAACAGGGTGCCCCTGTTAAAATATATATTTTGCCAGTCTGGAACCCCTTAGTCTTGCTCTTTTCACTCTGTCCTGTATTCGTTTACATTTTTTTATTCCTTTATCTTTCCCTCCTTCACTGTCAAGGTGGCAAACTTGACAGTACATTTTGTAACTCTTTGCTGTCCCTTTAATTACAACCCTGAAGCTGTGCACTGCTGGTGTGAGCTGTGCCTTTGTAGTGGAACTCCCTGAGCAGGAGGTATGAATTGTAAACGTGTGTCGTGCTTTAAATAAATAACATAAACTGTGCCCCAGAAAGTAAGGCTCTCTGTATGACACACCGCTCCAGTGGTGTCAAACTTCACACTTCTGCTGCCACAAGATGCGGCTCAGAATGGGAACAGCACTTCTTGAATGTTCAGAGCAGAATAGTGCTCCGAAGTATAGCGCCAGCCACAAAGTGCGGCTTACTAAATAAATTCTATATCGGAGTGGGTTGCACTCTGTATGAACTTTGGAGCAGAATAATGCTCTGAAGTACTACTGCTAGCCGCAAGTTGCAGTAGTACAAAATAAATACCGCATGGAGCAGGAGGGTGCTCTGAAAATGAAAGTGATACCACACCATGTGGTGAGAGGTTGCAAATGAGGTGAACGCTACGGGCAACAATACCAGTAAGTCCTGTAGTGTCTGCCATTGAAATAACAGACCCAGTTAGACTGAAGCAGCCTTAAAACAAAGTGTATTGTGGCCATGTGGCCAGAAGAAAAGGGGCTGCAAGAACAAAAAGGCCCAAATTAAATTTAATGTGCCGGCTGATATTTCAGCATTTGGAACACAAGAGAAAGTCCCTTTTTGTAGGCAACGTGCCCAGAGAAGGGCTGTGGTATGGAAATAAATGGTCGGCACAACAGATGGGCTCTAATAAAAAGATAAGGACTGATAGAAAGCCACCTGTGGGGAAAAAAAATCAATTAAAACATTTATTATCATTTTCTGAGTTTTGCACCAAAATTTCAGGACTCCTGAGCTGGCAGAAGAAGGGATATGAGGCGCACACCCTCAATTTTCCATTTCCCTTGCCAACTCAGAGATGCCTGATGCAGAGTATTCATAGAAATGTATATTGGAAAAAGTGCATTACCTGTGGGGGCTGCCTGCATTTGTGCTACTCCTATAGGGCTGGCTGCCCACAGAATGGCACTTTTTATGGCATCCTAAGGGAGTGATGTCAGAGCCGAAGGGAGTTATTATAGCTCATTAGGCATTCCAAGGGACTAGAATGCCTATATTATTACGTTTATCAGCTATAAAAGGTGTATGTAATGTGTAGATATTATGCATTCCCCAAAAGATACACATATAGAGATGTACCATGTTTAAGGTCTGTTTTCCAATGAGAAAGGAAATGGGGGTGGAGCCCTAGATGGTGATGTCAGACCAAGGGAGTATATAAGGCTCACCACTAGAGGTACATTAGATAGTCAGGTCAGTTGAATGCAGATGGTAAGAGGTGAAAGACCTGTAGTTAGTATGTTGCTTTTCACACAGTTTGGAGAAGGAGTTAGTGTGCTGCTTTGCACACTACCCTTGGCTATCTTTGGGTGAAGCAAAGCCACAGACTCTGCTGATGGAAACAGAGGTCCGAGTTATTTTTGGTTAGGATTAACCATTTAGTTTTCCTTTCTGTATCTGTGTTATTTTATTTTTATTTTGAAATAAATTGATAAACGCACTTGTGCATTTTTTATGCACTTTTTCCTTGACTGCTGTGTCATTTTATCCCACACGTTTATATATTGACATAATTATCAGCAGTCACCCAATTAATTGAAGTGTCCAAAGACTGTACTATGGGCCAGATATTGAAAACTTTGCGCCGGGCAAAAACTGTTCGCACAGGTTTAGTGGGAGATTAGCGTGGGTCTGCTATATTCAAAAGGCCAAATAGTGCAGGCAAACTGCATTAGCGCTGGGCAAAATCATAATGTATGCAAGGGGCAAACTGACATGAATACAGGCCCAGTTCTATATTCAGCAACTAGTGCCGCACAAAGTGGTTTTGTGCCACTTAGCGTGACACTTTGAGTGGTGCACATTACAGCCCAGGAAAAGGTAGTCTTAACCCTGGGCAGTCAGCTTTGCATGGTGTTTGCATGGGTTTGCGTGACCCTAACAAATAAATATGACACATAGACAAGGCCAAACATAGAGGAAACATGCTGCTAACTGGTGGCATCACAATGACGCTATCATCTGCCACCACTCCCAGCCATGCCAGGCAGTAAGTGGTGACCCTGCCACCAGTGGACAGCATGGCAGTGTGACCATACAGCACACACCTGCGGATCACTCTTCTGTGGATGCCGATGGATGCCAGCACACACATGCAGCACTCTGGGCATGGAGGATGTTGAGGGGAGAGTGTATGGGTGGCCAGGCTGTGCCACAGACCAGGTGTGGCCACAAGGCTGGGACACATCATGCAGTGCACATGGGTCAGTATTGAGCATGCCCCAACACCAGTGTACCATTCTGATAATATATGCCCCCCCAGCCACATACCTGCACAGCTGTACAACTGCAACAGCACACTAAGCTGGACATGTATATGTCACTGTGAGCAACCCATGCCAGAGGTTCAGCATCTGTGGGTCACACAATAGCGTAACAGTAATGTCCACTGTCAGTAAACATGTGCAGGTTGGGCCTCTCACTGTGTATAGTGCAGTCATCATCACTGCCCTACACACCATAGGTAATGTTGTGTCCACACACTACTGGCCCCCTTGCTACTGTAATGTCTGCTGTGCACTGTAGCATGACCTACAGTGTGACAGTTGCATGCAGCAGCACCACCATCTGTGCCTATGCTGTGTTGTCCCAGTACAGCTGCAGGCAGCAGCGCATGTGAAAGTACAGTGTTCAAATCTATATAATATTTCCCAAACTGTTTGCGCAGCGCTAACACATTTGTGCGGGTTTAGCACAGGGCTAAATTGTTAGCCAGGTGCAAACTGCATGTAAATCAGGGCATAATGAGATGCTAATCTGGATGTTTGCCCAGAAATTACCTAAGTAGGCCCATTTGCATGTCACTTTTTAATTATGGCAAAGTTTAGCGCCGGGCAAATGTGTTTGCACTGGGCTAACGGTTTAACCCTGCGATAAACCCGTGCAAACGTGTTAGCACTGTGCAAACAGTATGTGGAATATTTTACAGTTTTGCACACTGTACCTCCACATACGCTGCTGCCTGCAGCTGTACTGGGTCCACGCATTTGCTGGCACACACATTGGCCACATAGCTCACCTCTACCTACCTTCACATCGCTGTGCACTGTGTTACTGTTGTGGTTTGCACTTCCTGGTTGCCATATTCAGAGCTGTCTTATTCCAGGGCTAAGTTTGCCCTGCACTCCTAGCTCAGTTAGCTCAGCCTCATTCCCATGCTATATTCAGAAGCTGTTTGCCCCGAGGTATTCCTTTTGAATATAGCTTGCTTTATGCTCCGGGCTAGATTTGCCTGCTGGACAGTGCTAATTCAGCCCCAAGGCAAAGTTCTGAATATCTGGCCCTATGTGTTTATAATGAAGGACCAGGTATCAGACAGGGCTAAATACATTGTTGGATCAAGGGCTGGAGCAGAGCAGAGAAATTAAGCAGCTATTTTATGCTGGTCCCAAGCCCCCTTCCCCACCACACTATAATCATTTAAAATATGATTACAAAAATTAATACTTAAAATTCATATTTTCTCTTAATCCATTATAACCCAAAAAGTACTGTGTTACTCATTATTTCTTAATAATAACTGGCTTAGCCTTTTTCCCATAGGGAAACTGTGGCATCATTTGCCGTTATAAAGGAGCGTTTATAACGGCAAACACGCGCACAGTTTCCCTTGCTCTGCACATGCCCCACTGCTCTTTACCCTTCAGAACTCTTGCTGTATGCTTTCCCCTGGAAAGGTAAACCACCATTCAGAATCGGACTGGCGGTAAGTTCAGTTTTTAAACAGAATCTTTGACTGGAAGCAGAAGCTGTTTCTACTGCTCACCCCCAAAGAAAAAAAGTAAATCGATTCTTAACAGCACCGTGAGTCACAGACCGGATACTCCAATGGACATGGGCGGGCCGTGCAGCAACCTATATGCATTTTATATAATTGCTGAGGTGAAAAAGGCAAACCCAGCAATTACATAAAATAAAACATGGGTCGGTGTGTGTAAACTTGAATTTTACACACACCCTTGGGGTTAGATACTTTTAATAAACCCCTCGAGCTTTGCTCTCGGGGTTTATGTAGCATCTAACCCCTCAGGCGTGTGTAAACTTCTCGTTACACACCCCGACCCATACTTTATTCTATATTTTCTTAACTCTGAATTATAAATTCTGTTGCCAGAGACAACCAGCTACCCCTATAAACAGGAAACGGAATTCACCCATAACATGGTTCCACTTATCACACTTATTTAACTTAGTTCTATTTAGGAATCAAGTAACAGATTTAATTATACCTTTTAGTCCTGTTTTTTTAATTGATTTTCTGATTTTCAGGGACCTGAAGTAACTGCAAAATAATTATGATTACTTTATATCCTTGCAACGTATATGATCTTTTTTTTTTGTGTGTGTTATTCATTTATGCTCCACCAAGCCATCAGCCCACCACTCCTTCTGGCAGCCTAGAGCCCAGCCACCAATCCTCATCACCATCCTGCTGTCCTCCGTACTGCCATGGCTTGGTTGACCCAACATATCCCTTCACCTGGGGGTGCCCTCCCAGGGCAGGGAAACTGGGAGAGAAGACTTGCCCGAAGGCTTCCTTCTATGCTGGACACAACGTGAGGGTTGGCGGGGACACTTCCAGGCTTCATGGCAAGTGGAGAATGGCTGCCATCTTCAGATCAGCAGTATTTTTACCACTTTTTGCCCCAACCCACCTCCCCATGTAGTGGCCTAACTGTGGTGGCATTCTGTGAGGGGGGCATTTGGTGACATATCGAGGCTGCATTCTATTATGAACACAAGCCACCACCAGGAACCACAGGACAAGCAGTCCAGGCCCCTTCCCAGGAGGGAAGAGTCTGTAGGATGCTTGTAACTCCCTCTCTGCTGGACTGCCCTCCTCATGTCTGGGCTCTGAGCACAAACCCAGGTCATCAGCATGCCAAGCAAACACCCATCACTCGATGCCATGGAGACAACATCATATCTTTAATTAAACACTTACCCATTGTTATGTTAGAAGTGAGTTCCACTCATATTACTGCCTCCATAGGTCTTACGGAGATTTTAGTGGTACCTATTGATTCTGAAACCCCCGTTTTAGATTGCATATTGTTGATTTCTAACCCTATTGTTTGAGGTCCCACAGTTTCAATATTTCAAACTTTGTGTTCAATAGAATTTTGTTTATTTCTTTAAAATGGGTAACTGTCAAAGGCATGTTGAGTCATGGCTCATCTCCAGGTGTGACCCGGGAGAGAGGGGAAGGGTGCTACAGAAAGAATAAAAGTACAAATAGAATGTGGTTACATAGACAACATTACAGATGCACGAGCAGTGTTGTGATCAAGCAGGTAAATAATAGTATGGTTTATTACAGTGTGGACAAGTGTGCAAGAACACAATAAAGTGTGCAGTCCCTGTTGGGAAGGTGACAGTGCTATGGGGTACAGCATCAGGCTGTGGGTGTGGTCAACTATTAGCCTATTTTAAAGGGGAGATCCTAAATGGGTGGGGGATGTGAAGAAAAGGGGAGAACAATCTGGATGGGGATAGACAGGGACAGGAAGAAGCAGGAAGGTTGTCTTTTAGGATCTAAAAGTGAAGGGAAAAGGTGGAGAGGAGAGGGGAGCGGGTTCCAGAGAAAAGGGAGGTGGTAGGAGAAGACAGCTTGCCCAGCAGAGGATTAAGGATGAGTAATGGAGAAGGTACAGGAGTCCCTGGAGTGGAGAGAGTAAGAAGAGGATGGGGAGAAGAGTGAGGAGAAGCAGTAGAGAAGGGATCTAAACCAGTATTTAGCAATGAAGGAGGCACAGTGAGACTGGCAATGTGAAGGTAGTTGGGGGATGGAGAGGGGCTAATAGCACCTGCTCAGTTATTTCATTCAACAATTCAGAGTATTTTTCCCTGGGACTATGAAAGAGCACCTTTACTGGTGCTCAAACCAAAAACTATTAATAACCCTTATCTGCCCCTAATTTACATGGTGTCAATCTCTCCATTTTTATTTGCCCCTATTTTGGAAGGGAAGGGATAGAATTTTGGCTCCATGGAGCCAAGCCACCTACCCCTCCCACTTTCTTGTCTTCAGTGCTGCCTCTGCGCTAGCATGTTTTGTGGCATAATCATATGGAGAGTCTGGGGGCGTGTTCTGTAGACTACTACAGGGATGACTTTTATGTCTATTTTTTTATAGTTCAGAGTTCTGATCAAGGCTGTTGCTCAACTGACAAGAGCCTTGTTACTTGAATGGTGGCCTTGTTTTATCTGAATCAGGACCCTGGACTATTAAAAAAAGATATAAAAGTCAACCCCTATAGTAGTCTATGGAGTGTGTCCCCACGTCCTTCATATAATACATCATAATAGGTGCTAGTGTGGGGGTGGCGCTGAAGACAAGGAACTGGAAAGGATCAGTGGATCAGCTCCACAGAGCCAAAATATGAACCCTTCTCTTCCATAAACCATGCCTCTAAAAATTACAGTTTATGTCTGGATCAGCTCCGAGCGAGGTAAGGCTTCTCACCCTGCAAATAAGGGGTTTATCTAAAATTGCCAGTGAAGATCCTCTTTAGGGCAGAGCCAAGTGCTCTCAGGGATTCCAGGTTTAAGAGATTTTTCTATCACACAGATTTCAGCTAATAGGTCAAAGGCAGTTTTTTCTCTTTTTTGCTTCCAAAGAGTGGTAAGTCTAATAATTTTACCCCTGAAACAGTACTTTGCTGCCCCCCACAAGAGGTCAGCGGCCTCTACCATGCCTTGATTCTCTGCAAAGAAGTTAATACTACAGTTGTGGATTTTCTTCAGTTTCTTTGTCTTGTAGGGGGTATACATTGAATCTCTATGTGGGGTCAGAATCTCACTCACATATGACATCCAGTTGTGAACAAACCAGGGAATGATCCAGGACCACCAGGGCCTCCATATCACAGGTCTGAATGTGAGTGATGGCTTCACTTGTTAACAAGAAAGAGTCCAGGAGAAAGAGTCATGGGGCCTGGAGTACAAGGAGTAGACTGTTTTTCTTGGTTGCAGAATACGCCACGGATTTGTGAGTCCCACTCTATCTATCAGTTCCTTAAGTACTTTTTGGCTCGGGATAGTCCCTGCTTCCTGTTCCCAGACCTTTCCATTTCAGGTTGATAGAGTAGATTCCAGTCCCTGCCTACTAAGATTGGGAATCTCATGTAAGGGGAAAGGAGTGATGCTAAAAGAAGGCTGGGGTAGCTATATTGGGGCCATAGATGGAGCTCAAAACTACTTCAGTCTTGCCTAGCCTGCCATACAAAAGTATATATCGACCCTCAGGGTCTCAGAACTCCTGAATCAGCTGTAAGAGAACCAACCTGGCCACTAGAATCATTACTCGTTTTTAAGGCTGCAGTGGCCGTAGTCCTACAGATGTCTTGTGAGCACAGTAGAGTAAAAGGAGCTTATCGGATACCAGACAGACTTGTAAACAGCGGAGGTGAATGTCAATCACTGCTCATTCACTGCACTATTTTGTCTGCTGGTCACCGATAGATTGAAATATATAAGTCATACTAGCAAAGCTGCAGTTAAATGCTTTCGACGTCTAATTTTCCCAACAATAGCCTGTGGGAATTATAAAACTTTTGCACACTGTTCTTGCTCATATTCCCACTAAATAACATCGAATTTCAAGGATATGATCATGAACACACACACACTCACACCTCTCTCTCTCTCTCTCTCTCTCTCTCCCTCTCTCTCCTGTCACTAGGTCCATCCCCATTACCAAAACAAACACCATCTACATTTTTCACCTGCTACTAACTCCAATAACAATACTGGGCCCACATCATCAGATGCCAAATATTGCCAGCAACAGGGTCAGATGACAAGCCTGTGCAGCATGTCAATTTAAATGCAGAAGGAAAGGAAAGAGAACAACCCATTGTAGTTCCAAGTTTGTCTGAGCTGAAGGATGTGGATGAGTGACTGCAGGAGCCAGATGCAGCAGGAGCAGGATGCTGACCTGTTCTTGCTGGCCTTCGTTGCACTGCTGCTACTGCTGTTGGTAGTGCCTGTGGTAGTGTTGATCTTGCAGGTGGTAGAGGCTTGCCTTTGTGGTGTTGAAGGGCAAGGAGCATCCAGCTCAGCTGCTGCTCAATAGCTTGGCGTCTATAGTAGTGCTGGTCGTACTGGGGCTGATGGTGCTCTCATCAGTGCTGCAATCGTGCTCAAGCCACCTGAAGTTAAACACTTGCACAGCCAGCGAGCCCAGCACCACGAAGAACAGAGTAAGCCTGAACCACCAGTATTGGCCATGCAAGTAGTAGTCGATAGGCAGCCAGTTGTCCATACACATGTCAATGAAGTAGGGAGTAATGGTGGCTAGGATCCAGAGGCAATTCCAGACAGTGTAGCGCTGCTGTTCCTTGTTTGTCTAGCATGTTCTATGTTCTTATGAAGAGACTAAGACAAAGACAGATCGCAACAATCCAGTAGGCCTTTTACAGATTACCATTTAAATAAAACCATGAAAAAAATAGCCAGTGTCATTTTTTCAATTGACTGTCTTATGTGCACGGCTAAATGCAGGTTTTAATTACAATGGGTATGTGCAGCAGAACTGGAACTGATTACATTTTTAAGGGCTTTGACTCTTTAACTCTACAACATAAAACTGAATTATTTATATAAACTCTATCAGCCTTTTTATACATCAAATAAAATTCTTTGTAAATGTAGTTACAATTGGACAAGATCAGACAGAGCCAGTACAGTTAGAGGTAAAACATATTGCAGCCTAATCCTTACTATTAAAAAAAAAAGCGTATCCATGCCACAAAAAAACTATTAAATAAATTCCTTAACTGTTCGTCAAAAGTATTTGCCAGGTGTCTGGATGTATAATTGCTCATATCAATCTCTTTATTAAAGGACATATAATGAAACATGAATGAAGCAGTGATATGCAGAACACTGATTGCCAGACTCAGTTAGTATGAAAGAACATACTATACCCTGATGCCCGTGCTTATGATACTGTATATTTAGTGCACCATAATCATCAGTACATGCTCAGTTGTGTGATACCCTGGGCCCAAGTCAAACTGAGAATGGTCACAAACTTCTAACAAAAATCTTTTACTTTTCTGCCAACCTGATGACTAAAGCCCATCAGACTATAACTGTGACACACCAAATAGAATAGGAGTAATTTCATTGCATCCACTTAATCACATTGTTTTTATTAATGCGGATAGCAGGTCTCACAACATTTAGAAAGTCAAGTAGGGTCACAGTAGCAATATTGTTTCATGTGGTAAAATGAAAGAAATAAAAGGATGTTTGTCAATGGATTTTTCAGGGCTTATACCACCCTGTGGTCTAATATTGCCTGACACATTGTCCTTTCTGTTATAAGTACGAACTCATTTAGAGGAGAAAATAAAGGTTTGTCTCCAACCATGTCCTTTTTCTTTCAGATAGGTGGGTTACTGTTTGTACCTTTGAAAAAGTTTATAATAGGAAGGGAAATACGTCAGGAGAATTAAGACCATAGTCTGGCACTCTGCAAAAAGTAAGGAGTAAAATGACTTTTATTTATGAAAAATATTCCATAATTCAGGATTTTCCATGAATGCCATGGAACCTGATATAAATACAATAGTACTAATATAGTATAATAACTGGTCACAGTTTTTTCCCATAGGGAAACTGGCTTATAATTCTATCATTATAACCAGCCAGTTATAACAACATTCACGTGCCCAGTTTCCCTTGTATTGGGCATGCACCAGCTCTGGCTCTTCCCTTCCTCCCTGCATCTGCCTCTTCTCAAGCTGGATATTCACCATCCGAAACTTGGCGTCAGCATGTGCCCCCCAAAATACTTAATTTCCACAGTTGCAAACAACACTTTTTCTAAATAACGCTGCTTCCAAAACCAAAAAAAGAAAACCTTACTCTTGCGAAGTATCACGTGCTAACTGTGAACTTCTGCTTCTCTGCCGGTTGCTGCCGTCCCACTCCTCAACAGTCTATAGGGCTCGACACCCAACTTGGCGGTAAGTTCTTTTTTTGAAGAAAAATATAACCAGGCACAAAGCTGTATTTTCAGTTGAAAATGTGAAAAAAAAAAGAGTAATAAAGGCTTTACAACAGGAGCCAAGCCACCACAGACCACACTCAAATTCCAACAGTCTGCAGTTCAGCTCTGATCAATATACATTTATTTTGTATAATTGCTGTGGCAAACAAACGATCCCCAGCAATTATACAAAATAAAGGATGAGTAGGTGTGTAAAATCCTCGTTATAACCACCTACCCATCCATTATTCTCCATATTTTACTACTAGGCCCAGGTAAAACATATTGATTGATTGCTTGCTTGCTTGTTTTTTTTTATTGATTTTAAATGTTATAAAATGAAAGACATAGCAAACTGATAACAGCTCATTTCCAGATGCATCCTGTGGGTTATGGGTATGAAAGAGAGTTCAAGACGAGAAAAAATTAATAGTAATTAACAACTTTACAAAAGCAGTAGCCATATACAGCAATACAGTATAGCCGAGGGACATAATCATACACACTGTAGGGCAAATCAGTACAGCAAGTACTTGTAGTAAATAAAATTGAGCTTTGATAGGCAAGGGGGAATTACTCATGTAGGCATAGCGGGGAGCAAAATGGCCAAGGCAATAAGAGTATGTGAGTAGGGGGAAGGAAATCAAGAAGTAGCTAGTCAAGGGCAGTTGCAGGTGGGAGTAGAAAAGCCATGAATAAGAGACTTAAGGGTGAAGAGACAAGTGGCAGAGTGGACTGACAATGGAAAGGTGGACTAGAGTTTAGAAAAGTGATATGAGAAGGCAACTTGACCAGCAGCAGAATTTCTAGATGGACTAGAAAGAAAATTGGAAACATTGCTTCAGTGAGGGTAAAAAGGATGGAGAGGGTGAGGATGGTAGAGAGGTAATGTAGGAGGAAAGAGAATCAAATTAGAATTTGGATATAAAGGAGGCACAAAGGGAAAGGTGCCTTGCATCAAGAGAATGTGGGGAAAGCACAGATTAGAGTAACTAGTGGTGGGTATGAGGGGGATGGTATAAGGCAAAACAACAACAAATGGTGATAGAGAAACTCCTGTCTGGCAAGGAGGATTTTGGAGCTCCACTGTAAACAATGTCACCATAGTCAAATATAGGGAGAAACATCCTTAAAACAATCTCTTGATGGTGGGAAGTGGTATATTCACTTTGTTCTTGAGCAATGAACCAAGCAGTTTATAGTATATGGCATTAATGTGCACCAAGAAATCAAGATAACATTACAGCCAGATGCTGGGATACTTAAAGGAGGATATCATCCTCCATTGTAGCACCATCCATGGTATGGAACAATAGGAGGGAGGTGAATCTGGTAAGCCTCTGTTGGGTGCCAAAAGTAATAGAAATTTTTTTTTTTTTTTGGCATTGAGGGATAGTTGGTTAGATTGGAACCAGTGCTGGACAGTGTCAAAATCCAGCTATAGCTGGGACATGAGGTCATGGGATACATAATAATTAGAAGTGGGCCAAGTTGACAAAATTCGCTCTGTGAAATATTTCATGAATAGTGCTCAATTCGCAGAGTGCAGTTAGTGAAATCTGCCAATTCACAGAGCACGGAGCAATGGCAAAACAGTGGAAATTCACATGTGGAATTCCACACTTTGTGCAAAAACTACTGTTTGTGCGCCCCCCCCGATAGTCAGTCCCAGTTTAAAAAAAAATAGTATATATATATATATATATATATATATATACTATAAGATCCCTGGTGTCTAGCGAATCCCCAACCCCGCCAATTACCAACCCCAATAATAAAAAAAGTTCCCAAATCCCTGGTGTCTAGTGAACTCCCACCCAGTAGATCGCCGGCCCCAATAAAAAAAATCCCTGATATCCCCCTACCCCATCAGGTACTGCCCCCGCCACCACTCTGCTCCCTTGACTCCAACCCTGTCCACGAGTGGGCCACCGACACAACCCTCCACTCATTCTACAATGCCGTCTCCCCATTCCACCCCCGAAGACCAGAGCAGGCCCCTCCTTTCTCTAGCTGCCTGAAAAATGTCCTCTACAATGACAAGCTGGCTGACTGGCTGAATGACTGAGCGTGGCTTGTACAAGCATGTGCTCATTCATTCAAAGCATGCCAGTCAGGCTGCCGGGTCCACAACACCATTCCCCCATCCGCCCCCATGAAAGACAAGAGAGACCCCTCCTCTCTAGCTCCCTGAAACTTGTCCCATACAATGATGAGCTGGCTGACTGACTGACACTTGGAAAATTACACAAAGTGCTCTGCGGAGGCAGATTTGGTGGCTTCACCGCATATTCGCCCATGGAGAAAAACTTCACTGCATCTCTAATAGTAATAGGACACATAGAGTCGAATACACAGTCACACAGGACTGTTACTAAGTGATCACAATGACCACTTTAGAGCAGTTGTGACTTGGCAATCCCATCATGCGATGTACAACCAGGACTTCCCTTATAGTTGCTAAACACATTGCAGTCATGTAGGGATAATCCATAGGGTCACTCACAAAGTATGGGGGCACTCAAGATTCCTGTTGCTGACTTTTGTGCCCTCCTTACCTATAGAACTGGTACAGGCAGGCAGTGACAAGGGTTGCAAACCTGTGACATGAATTTCAGACAGCAGAGGAAAGGGCTTACCTATGCATGTGGTCCATCAGAATACTGTGCTACTAGACACAGGTTAGCTAGGGGTTTCGACTGGTAGTCAAAGAGTTACCAGGGGAAGGTGAGTGGTTGTGGGACACTGGATCACCAGGAGATGACCATGTGGTACTGAGAAAATAACCACCTGCTGACCCCAAAGCAAGAGGGGATACTTACTGGTGGCACCACTTTCACCCACAGTCTTGCAGCACGGCATATTACCATATACTAGATGCTATGCTGCAACTACATGAAAGTAGCATGCTACAAGTATCCATGAATATCTTGCTAAGTTATTTCCATTGAACCATAGTTGCAGGGGTACTCCTCCTTCAACTATATGCACTTTATTTCTGTGTGGCTTAAAATGGTGGTGACACATTGGGGGAACTGTTTGCCCTCTGCTTTTGCACACACCCTATGGAACTGTGAACAGACCCCTTTGTATTTACAGTTTCCAAGTTTAAGGTGGGGATTTAAGGTAAGTGTCAATAGTCTAATCTCCCACTGAACTCATGTTTCTCATAGATAAAAATGATGTAGCTATAAGTGGTAGAGAAGCAGGGCTGTGCTAAATTAAACTTCCACTGACGGAATTTTGGCAAAAGTTGGAATTTTACTTTCATGAAATTATGGAATACACTTTGGCAATGTTTATGGAAATTCTGACATAGAATGACAGAATGAATTTCTGAATCGTGGTTTAATGTATTCAACTGCGGGAAGAAGCCAGAAGGGGAAGGAAGGAAACATATTCAATTCAGTGCTTTAGAGTAACTGGTAATTGCTATTTTTCTTTTAAACTTAGATTGTGGGCTTTTAGTGACACTATGCTTTCTTTGTTGTCTTTACTTATAATTGTTTTTGGGCTGTTGAAAATTTAAAACATAGTGGTGGTGTAATTCTGTGCTGTCTTTAATTGCTGCAAATTTTATCTTGGCTTGTCTGACTGCCCTGTAGTTGGTTGAAGGGTGTTAATTGTCTGGCCTCTGACCTCAGCTACGTGATAACTGGAGGTGGGGCTTAGTCAGAGTTAAAGTAGCAAGCAGAGGTTTATTTTCTCAGAAGAAGCCAGAAGGGGAAGGAAGGAAACATATTCAATTCAGTGCTTTAGAGTAACTGGTAATTGCTATTTTTATTTTAAACTTAGATTGTGGGCTTTTAGTGACACTATACTTTCTTTGTTGTCTTTACTTATAATTGTTTTTGGGCTGTTGAAAATTTAAAACATAGTGGTGGTGTAATTCTGTGCTGTCTTTAATTGCTGCAAATCTTCGGCCCCCCTCCATCCCCTTCCCCAACTCTTAATTATATGCCCTGATAAATCTGATTGACAGGAGCTAAACACAGGGTATAGTAAGGGGTGTGAAGTAGGAGGGGCATAAGGGAAGAAGCCCCACTCAGCACAAGTGTTTGACTCATTTATTTATTTATTGCTTCTTTTCTTTAAAAAAAAATCTGAGGATCAGTGACAGGATTTTTAGTACAGTAAATTAATAAAAGGGAACTAGGAGAGCTTTAGTGGCAGACAAGTAGTGGAACTGCAGTATAATGTGGGGAGTGGTGCAATGCAGTGGCTGTGGGGCAGCCATATTCAGGCAGACCTTCTGGACACTGAGGTACTGCCCTATCTGCATGCATCTCTCTGGACTGCGGGATGAGGTAGCCAGACTCAGAGCGGAAGTAAACTGGGTCAGGAGTACCATCACCCCTAGCCAGGGACCACCCAGTCCAATGCAACTGCCTCAAAGGATGCCGAGAATGAGGAGCACTTGGATGACGGTGGGCTCAGGGAGGGTTAGAGCAGTCAGGCAGAGGCACAGCCCAGATCCTATTCCACTCAAGAACTCATATGCTACACTGGCAAATGAGGACAACCAAATAGAGGTACCCAGAGAAGTAGAAGGAAAGGATGTGGAGGTTAGCCAAGGAGGTGACCTCAGCGGGAAAAGCAGTGGACCCCAGAGGAGGAGGAAGCGAATCCTGGTGGGGGACTCCATCATAAGAGGGATCCAGCTAGGAACACAGGAGGGGGAGGACAGGGAGGTGAGGTGCCTACCAGGTGCCATGGCATGGAGGATGGAAGGAAGATCCTGGGGATCACTGGGAAGGCAAGGCAGGGAGGGTGAGCTGGATGTCATTATCCACCCTAGTACTAATGACCTGGCAAATGGGGAGCTAAAGGAAGTTCAGGAAGAGTTTAGGAAACTGGGGAGGGTCTCAAGCAAGTAGCTACTTCTGTCACTTTCTCAGAAGTACTACCTGTGAGAGGCAAGGGAGAGCATAGGAGTGCATGCACCAGGAACTTTAACTCATGGTTGAAGAACTGGTGCTGTGAGGAAGGGTTTGGATTCATTGGTGACTGGGGACCCACCTGGAGGGATGGAGGTTTGTTCAAGCCTGCCGGCCTGCATCCATCCTGGAGGGGAATCCAAGCACTCAATGATAAGTTTAAATGCTACATTGACAAGCATTTAAACTAGCAAAGGGGGGTGGCAGGCCAGCAAGGAGGGTACCTACTTGCTCAACCCCCACAGCTAGCAGTGGAACCAGTGAACCTGAGGAGTGGCTATCTCTGCAAAGCAGTGTGCAAAAGATGGAGATTAGTGCCCAAGAGGTGGATAAGCAGAAAAGGGGCAAAATTCAGCAGAAGGGCAGACAGCAACGAGAACCAGGGATAAATGACAACCAAGGAAGGGGCTGGAGTAGAACAGTGAAGCAGTCTAGGGAGGTCAAATCAGGAAAGCCATGTGTGCAAATGCCAGGAGCCTTAGCAACAAGATGGAAGATCTGGAGGCTCTCATGGTACAGTCAGACCTGGACATTGTGGCCATCACTGAAACCTGGTGTAATGATAACCATGACTGGGAGATGGCCATACCTGGCTACAACATATTCAGAAGAGACAGAGCAGGCAGGAAGGGAGGAGGGTGGCACTATATGTGAAAAATGACATAAGGCGCAGAGATCCAGGAGGAACAAAATGGGGGAGAGATACTGTGGGTTAAGCTGGAAAGGAAAATGGGGCCAGCCATCCGCACAGGTGTGGTCTATAGACCACCAGCCCAGGAGGAAGAAACAGATAGGGAGCTGATGCTAGCCATCCAAAGGATGGCAGACAAGGGTGAGGCAGTACTGGTTGGAGACTTCAATATTCCAGATGTGGACTGGAGCATCCCAGCAGCAGCATCAACTAGGAGCAGATTTATCCTGGACTCCCTTCAGGGTGCCTTCCTCAAGCAACTGGTCATGGAACCAACTCGGCAGAAGGCAATACTGGACCTTGTGCTCACAAACAGGGACAGTGTGATGGAGGTAACAGTGGGGGGAGCACCTGGAAACAGTGAACACCAGTCATTGTGGTTTGAAATTACAGAAAGAGCAGAACCAAACCACACAAAACACGTATCCTGGATTTTAAGGGGCAGACTTTGGGAAAATGGGGAGATACTTGAAAGAGGCATTAAGGGAATGGGACAGAGTCAGGGGTTGAGGAACAGTGGGTAGTATTTAAAATGGGGATTATAAGAACAACAGAATTATGCATTAAGCAGGTTAGCAAGAGGAAAAGGAAGGGAGACCATTATGGTTTTCCAAAGAGGTATCAAAGAAAGTGAAAGCCAAAAGATTGCATTCAGGCAATACAAAAAGACACAGGCAGAAGGGATAGGGAGAAGTACCAGGAGAAGCAAAGGGAGGCAGGGAGGTCAGTAAGGGAAGCCAAAGCTCAGACAGAAGAACACATTGCAAAATCAGAGGGTAGAGGGGACAAAACCTTTTACAGGTACATAAGTGAAAAAAGAAAGACAAAGGGAGGGATAGTGAGACTGAAGGGGGAGGATGGGAGCACGTGGAGGATGACAACAGTAAAGCTGACATATTGAACAGGTATTTCTGCTCAGTCTTTACTGAGGAAGAGGAGGTAATGGGTCTGAAGGAGTACAAGGGTGAGAATGGTGCAGAAATGGACACAAGTCCCTTTACATGAGAAAGGGTCCTGAAGGAACTGGAAGTAATAAGAGTTGATAAAGCAATGAGGCCAGATGGGTGCACCCAGGGTCCTTAAAGAACTAAGAGAGGTGGTGGCTGAACCTCTGGCTATCCTGTTTAGCCGATCACTGGAAACAGGGGGTACCCAAAGACTGGAGGACAGCAGATGTAGTCCCCTTTATACAAAAGTGGGAACAAAGAGGAAGCAGGGAACTACAGACCAGTCAGCCTCACCTCGGTAGTGGGGAAGATCATGGAAGCACTACTGAAGGAGAGATTGGTGGAACATCTGGTTATCAATGGACTACAGGACCCAAGGCAGCATGGTTTCACCAGGGGAGGTCATGTCAGACCAACCTCGTTGGATTTTTGACTGGGTGACTAGGAGGTGGATCAGGAGGGCAGTGGACATGGCCTATCTGGACTTCAGCAAGGCCTTTGACACTGTGCCACATAGAAGACTATTACACAAACTGGGGAATATGGGTGTGGCCAGGACAGTAGTGTGGTGGGTAGGTAACTGGCTGGGTGGCAGGACACAGGGGTGGTGGTAAATGGCTGTCACTCCACAGAGGGAAGAGTGGCCAGTGGGGTACCACAGGGATCAGTGCTGGGACCGGTCCTATTCAACATCTTCATCAGTGACATTGCGCAGGATTTAGAAGGCAGAATTTCACTGTTCGCTGATGACACAAAGCTCTGTAACAGAGTAGACACACCAGAGGGTGTAGACAGAATGAGAAGCGACCTGCAGAAACTTGAAGAATGGTCAGGGGTTTGGCAGTTGAAATTCAATGCAAAGAAGTGCAAGATAATGCATATGGGGCACAAAACCCTGGCACAATATATCAGTTGGGGGATGAGGATATAGCATGCACCAAGCAGGAAAGGGATCTTGGGGTTGTCATCTCTGATGACCTCAAGGTAGGGAAACAGTGTGACAAGGCAGCAGGTAAAGCAAATAGGATGCTGGGATGTATAGGCAGGGGCATCACCAGCAGGAAAAGGAGGTCATAATTCCGCTATACAAGACACTAGTGAGGCCCCACCTGGAGTACAGTGTACAGTTCTGGAGACCATACCTACGTAAGGACATAGACAGGGTACAGAAGGTTCAGAGGAGAGCAACAAAGATGGTGCATGGATCGCATCACAAGTCCTATGAAGACAGGTTGAAGGAACTGAACATGTACTCCCTGGAGGAGAGGAGGGAGAGGGGGGATATGATAGAGACATACAAGTATCTTACAGGGAGGAACGGGGTGCAGGAAAACACTATTTTTAAGCAAAAAAGATGTTCCAGGACTAGAGGGCATGGGATGAAGTTGGAGGGAGGACGATTCAGAGGAAACATGAGAAAGAATTTCTTCACAGAACGGGTGGTGGACAAGTGGAATACCCTGCCAGAGGAAGTGGTGGGGGCTGAAACAATCACGGGATTTAAGAATGCATGGGATAGACATAAAGGAATTCTAGAGGTCAGGGGTATGGGGCAACAGACTTCTAGGAAAACAAACTGAACTTACAAGCTCAAATGGGCAGACTGGGTGGGCCATAGGCCCTTATCTGCCGACACTGTCTATGTAAAGAAACTCTGCAGAACTCATCACTTTCAGTGGTCAGTTCTGCGGATCTCATTCCTCAGTTTAATACATCAATCCACAATTCAGACATTCATTCCACAGTTCAGTGAGTTCTGCAAGCTTCATAATTTACACTAACCCTAAACATGTGGATGATGTTAAACATTGAAATATTCAAGCACAGACATGAAACTGGATATCATTAACATATTTTTATTATATAAACTTTTGGCCTGGAAAGGCTGTATGGGCTAAAACCTTCCCATTCCTAAGAGTATCTTGGCAGAAGCGCACAGTAAAAGTAGTTAGCAGATTATATTACTGTACAGGGCACATACTGTTGAAAAATATACAGTTCAACAACAGTAATCATAGAATCAATTATTGCCAATTCCATTAAAACAGTGAGGGTGATTACATGTACTAAGCAAAATTTGTTAGCAGATAAGGACTGCTTGGCCCACCTAGTCTGCCCAGTTTGTCCCTGCTATATTGTCATGACAGAACCTACCTGATCTCAGGCTACTTCCCCCACCTTCTGCTTTTTTTCTAAGATTTCTTTGTGCCTATCCCATGCATGCTTGAACCTCACCACTGTTTTTTTTGTCCAATCATCTCAGTTGGTTGACTGTTCCTGGCATCGACCACCCTTTCAGTGAAGAAGTACTTCCTCATCCCTCTTAAACCCCGCCTTCTAGCTTCATTGTGTGATCCCTTGTCCTGGAGCACCTTCTTTTCGCAAAAACACTTCCCACCTGTACTTTGTTATCCCTCCCAAGGTACTATAGGTCTGTATCATGTCACCCCTCTCACTAATCTCTTCTAGGGGGTATATATTGAGATCCCTCAGTCTCCCTTCCTAGTGCTTTTGATGCAAATCCTGCACAATTTTAGTTGCCCTCCTCTGGACAGCCTCTACCCTGCGTATGTCCTTATAGAGATGCGGTCTCCAGAACTGGATGCAATACACTAGGTAGGGTCTTACCAATGATCAATACAGTGGCAAGACCACCTCTTTCCTTCTGCTGATGATTCTCCTCCCTATGCACCCAGCATCCCATGAGCCCTGCCTACTGCTTGTCGTAGTGCCCTGCTACCTTGAGGTCATCAGATATGATAACCCCAAAGTCTCTTTACCACTTTCTGACCATCAATACCTCCCTCCCGAGTTTCTGTGCCCTAGGTGCATAATTTTGCACTTTTTTGCATTAAAACCCAGCTGACATCTCCTCAACCATTCTACAAGTTTTCTTGGGTATCTACCCATTTTCTCCACCCCCTCCGTAGTATTTATCCTTTTTCAGATTTTGGTGTCATCTGCAAAAAGGCACACATTCCCTTCCAGCCCTTCTGCAATGTCACTTATGAAAAGATAAAAAATGCACTGAGCCTTCAGGTACCCTGCTGATCACTCTTCACTCATTAGAGTGAGTGCCATTTGCCACCACCCTCTGTCACCTATCCATCAACCAGTTCTATACCCAGTAGTACTGTACTATACAGTAGTAGCACTGAATTAGTCAAAGGATTTTTAAAAATCCCTGTTGAGAACTGTGAAACCTTTAGTTAGGGATTTTATTTTGTTTGTTAGTGTGTTCACTGCTACCCAGAGAGGGTTGTCTCATCTGATAGTGCAATTGAAAATCTACCAGATGGTAGGAACTGGCCTCTTTCTGAAGGTATAATAAAAAGAATTTTAGAGGATTTTTTCCCTAAATTTTGTGAAGGATGAATAGGGAATCTCACAAAATTGCTTGACAAATTCAGCACTACTACTGTATTTCTTTAGGTGTAGGTGACATTAGTCTATGCTACATTATGCTACTATATGGAGTTTACATACAGATGTTAATTTTCACAAAAGGTACAAGCAGTTTATAGAAAAGCTTTATAAACTAGCTTCAATTTTCACATTTTATGTTCATATTTATTTAGTCATTAATGTTTATATTTATTAATTGATTATTGCTGCACTCCAGCCTCATTTACCTGTAGTACCTATTTTTCAAGAGGGTCTTGTTGGGGAGGAGCATATTTATTTATTTTATATATTTATTGAGTGCTAGGATTACAAATACATTTGAACCAGAGGTTTGTTTACAAAGATTCCGCGTCAGCAGGAAAGTAGAAACAGTGGGGGCTACAGTACAAAAAGTGAGTTTACAAAATAGTACAATAAGATGGAATCATATAGGTAGTGCAGGCAATAAGAAACAGGTATGCAAGAAGCAGGTACAAGAGAACTAGACCTAAGTGAGTGTGGGGAGATGAGTATGTGAGGGACTGAAGAGAGAAGACAGTCAAGGAGTTGACTTTGTCACAAGTGCATGATGTTGGAAAAGAACTAGGTGGGCTGGAAGGAGGGAGAAGGGGAGAAGCCAAGAGGTACGAAGGTGGGGGATGTTAGGAGAGGGGTAGAAGAAGGAAGGGGGGAAGGAAACAAAGAGGGAAGGTAGGAAGGGGGCATGATATAGGATAAGGGAGGAGGGATGAAAGAGTGGAGGGAAAGGGAAAGGGAGTGGGGTGGAGGCAGTGTTGGGTAAGTTACGTTTTCTATTACTTTCTATTATTTTTGGAAACTTGTTCCAGAAGCTCTGTTCACTCACTAGCAAGGATGGAGAAGTACTGGAAAATGTAATACATCTTACAGTTACAATTACGTATGTCTTTTTATGCAAAAGAAATACTTAACTGTAACCGATTACATTTATTTCAAAGTAACTAGTAACTAACCTATTACTTTCAAAAAATGTCATCTTTTATAGTTACTTATTATTTTTGTATTGTATTTGTATAAAAATAAATAAGTAACTATAATTGTAAGGTATATTTCTTTTTCTAGTACTTATCCATCCTTGCTAGTGACTGCACAGAGCTTTCTGGAACAAGTTTCCAAATGTAACAGAAAGTAACAGAAAAAGTAACTTACCCAACACTGGGTGGGGTGGTGGGGATACAAATAAAGTAGCAGGAGAGGGAGGGGATAGGAGTGTGATGGTGTAACCCAGGCCTGGTTGGAACAGTCACAATTGCTGGGATCAGTGAGGTGCTGATGAAGTTTACGTTTAAATGGGCCAAGCTTGTTCTCAGCAGTGATTTCTGGAGGAAGGCTATTCAATAGCGATGGGACCCTGGTGTAGAAGGCATGTTGAGCTTGAGAGGTATGGCAGAATGGGATGATATACGGTGATTTGAGGGCACTGCGCATGAAGCATTAATTGGCAGCAGGTAACATTAAATCAAGTGTAGATGGTGGTGTAAGGTTAAGGCAGATTTTTTTTGCCATGAGGCATGACTGATAAGCCAGTCCACCATGTAGGTTGAGCCAATTGGAGCATTTGTAGAGAGTACAGGTGTGTGTATGCTTCCCTGCACCATCAATAAGTCTACAGCACTTGTTGAGGCCTGTCCTGATTCTCTTAAGGGCGGTATCTGTGACGGCTCCATACAAAATTAGCCCATGATCAATGATGGACAAGATAGAGCTGGTTATAGCTGCACACGTGGCTTCATTTGTCAGGCAGCGACAATGGTGGTAGAGGACCCCTATTCTAGAGTTTATAGATTTTGAGACACGGTGGACATGTGAGTTGAAGGATATCATGCTGTCAATGGTAATACCTAAGTATTTAAATTCATGTACTTGATCAATCGGTTGAGGGATCTCATTAAGGATAGCGAGGTTAGTAGTTCTAAATTTGCTGTGCGAGCTGCAAAACAGCATAGACTTTGTTTTTTTGTAGTTCATCAACAGTTTGTGCTGTTTAAACCAGGACCTAGCTGGGCTGAAGTTTGTCTGCAGGTCTTGGGAGAGAGGGACGGGGTCAGCATGTGAGTAAAAGAGGACAGCATCATCCGCATAGAGTATCATATTATTATTGCATGCTGCAGGAAGATAATGAGGCTAAAAAGTAGTGGGCCAAGGATGAAGCCTTGGGGAACACCAAACTGAACAGGGAGGCTATGTGAGAGAGACAGTCAGTGATTTTGACCCTTTGGTTTCTATCCAAAAGGTAGTTTTCCAACCATTTGGTAATATCATTTGATAGGCCAAGGGTAGAGAGGGAGTGCAGCGGGAGCCGATGATTCACAGTGTCAAATGCCTTGGTCAGATCAATGTACACTGCACCCAGTAGACTGCCTGCATCTAGGGCCTTATTTATGTGGGTAGTGAATTCAAGCGGAGCAGTGGCAGTATTGTGGGCTTTTCTAAAGCTGTGCTGCTGTGGACATTGCAAGTCATATTTGTGGAGGTGCAACTGCAGTGGAAAAACTAAACATTAGAAATAAAGTTGCATAGCTTGTAGCAAATATAAATAAATGCAAATGTAAATATGCTATACAGACATTTATAAAGTCTGTAAAATAAATCATGCATCCTGATTGTCCTGGGACCATGTCCTTATGAGACAACAACCCTGCGGTTGGCACTTTTAATGTCAAGCAGTACGTAACACATCCTGATATCCATACCTGCCATAAACCTTTGGCACAAACATTTCTGGCAGCCATCGTAGTAAAGTTTCATAGGTTTCATAGGTTTATTGGAGCACTTGCACTCACCACTATTTATTTAGGAATACCCAAGAACTTTCTTACCAACCAGGTACTTGTCTAGTTTTACCTTAAATTCGTCCATGGTTTTACTAGCCACATCTCAATCGGGAGCTAATTCCAGATCTTGGTTACCCTAACAGTAAACCACTGCTTTCTCTTATATGTGTTAAGCCTCCCCCACTTATCTGTAATGGATGGGCTCTGGTACTATGTGTCTGTTTCCTCAGTGCCAGGTTTAACTGTTCCCCCAGCAGTACATCATTAAGGGCCCTTAAAATCATGCACATATGGCCACGCAGTCTATGAAACTCCAGTGAATACATTCACAAATTTTGTAGCCGATGTTCATAATCCTGACCCTGGACTTGCTTTATTCTGCGTGTTGCCCTCCTCTGGACCCTCTCCAAGGTTTTGATGCACCTGGGGGTAAAGGCTATATCAAAACCTTGGAGAAAACTGGGCACAATACTCCATATGTGGGCGCACCAACGAGGTATAAAAGAGGACCAAGACCTCCCTATTTCTACTTTTTATATCTTTATGAATGCAGTACTGAATACTACTGGTTTTTATAATGACCTGATTATAGTGCAGCCTAAATTTAAGTTCATTGCTGACTCTTATGCCAAGGTCTCTCTCTTCATTTACTACCCGTAAGACGTTACTCCCCAGCCTATATTGGTATTGCATATTATTTTTTCCCAAGTGCATCACAGTGCATTTATCAATGTTAAATGTTGACTTCTTATCCAGAGCCCAGGCTTCCAGTTCTGCCAGGGCTGCTTGCAAGATATCTGCATCCTTACAGCTATCAACCGCATAGCTGATACGAGTATCGTCAGCAAATTTAGAGAGCCACACATCTGACAGAGTGTTCATTAAAGCAATGTACAGGTTAAAAAGACATGGACCCAGGATGGAGCTCTGTGGGGCCCCACTGTCATGTCTGCCCACCCAGAGAACTCCCCCTTGATGCAGACCCTCTGTTTCCTACCCATCAGTCATGCCTCGATCCAATGGGATATATTCCCATGTACTCCCAGTTTGATTAAGGCATCAACCAGTTTGCCACGTAGGACCTTAAGTCGAGACCTATACCACCTATATTTATGATTAACCTAAAAAAAAAAACTCACCACCATTTGCATACATTTTTGCAAGTACCCACACCCGCCTCACACCACAAAAAGATTTACCAGATAAGGTAAATATCTATAAATCTACAGACCAAGCTGTCTTTAATTTTTTCTTCTCTAGGCCTATAAACCACAGATTTCAATATTCACTAAATTCATCAGTGAGTCACGCTGCTCCCTTGTGATACACGTACCCTCTCGCACTCACCCTGTACTCCCTGCTAGCAGCATCCCATGTTCACAATTAAACTACTTTTAATTTTTTCTACAGGAAAGTAACTTGTTGAGCACTTGAATGCTGACTGGAAACCCTGCCACAGTTTGCTGAGTGCTGTGCTGACTAAAATCTAACTGCTAAAACTGCACAAAATCTAATTATACAAGCATTTGTCAATGCCGAGTGTTGTCTTGCTGGAACTGGCATTGGTAGTGCAGGAGTTAGAGAGATGCATAATAGGAATGGCAGTACAGTAGTGAACTGATGCCAACCCCACCCCACCCTACAGAGACTGACAGGCATTGGGGTGTGCTTTTGAGTTGTCAGCCATAACGCTCATGTCACTTCACCTCACCCTACCCTGAAGACACCGACAAGTGCCGTGGCATGCCTTGGGGTCTTTGGGCCTTACGCTCACCCCATTCCATAAGGAAATATGCTAAGATGGGTGAAGTATAGGAGAATGGGGTGAGCTTTGGGGCCAAAGAGTCCAAGGCACACCTCTATGCCTGTCACTGGCTGCAGAGTGGAGGTGGGGGTGGAATAGCGTGAGCATTACAGCCGACAATCACAAGTCACACCCCTGATGCTTGTCAGTCTCTACAGGGTGGGGCGTTATGGTTGGAAACCCTAATGCCCCAGGTGCTTGTTGGTATTTTCACTCCAAATGTTCAACATGGGCTTTTTGTGACCTCACCTCATGAACAGTGGCACTATCAGTTCATTAGCCAAAAGGTGATTTTGCGCAGTGACTGCACCAGTTGACGCCACAGGGGCAAAAACACATTTTGGGCAGGATGTGAAAAATGACAGCTGCACTGTTCATGAGAAGGTGAAAAAAAATGGCAATGTTGAAAATCTGGAATGAAAATATAAAAAATTGATGAAGTCATGAGTGTGTGTAGAAACTGCACAACGTAAACCTGTAACACAATTATTTTGGGGATTTTTTTAACCAAATTTTCAACATAGGCATTATGGAACCTCTGCTCATGAACAGTGTCAGTGTGATTTTGTTAATCTGTCCCGAACATTGATTTCCCACAGTGACCGTGTCATTGTGTGCCACGTGTGTGAAAACACATTTTGGGCAGGATGTGAAAAATGACAGCTGTACTGTTCATAAGGAAGTGTAAAAAAATGGCAAGGTTGAAAATCTGGAGTGAAAGTATTAAAATTGTTGAAGTTACAGGTGTGCACAGAAACTGCGCAATGCACGCTTGTAACACAGTCATTTTTTGGAATTTGTTCACCAGATTTGCAACATAGGCTTTTTGGGACCCCACCTCATGAACAGTGGCACTGTCATTTCTTTAATCAGTCCTCAATGGTGATTCCACACAGTGAACATGAAATGATTTTTCGGGACAGAATAATGAAACAACAGCGCATGTGTTCATAAGGTGGGGTCCCAAGAACCCCATGTTGAAAATTTGCAGCCAAAATTCAAAAAATTATCTGAGATAGCCACCTAAGTTGAAACTGATGCCATTATACAGCTTACAGTGATTTTCTTCAATTTGCAGTTGGCTTTTGAATAGTTCAGACGTCTCCCACTCCACCGGAGATTGCTGCGCTGGACCTCCGGAGACAAATATGGAGTGGGGGGGTGCAGAGAGGTGGGGTACACAGAAGGTGGGCGCAGGTTGGGGAGGAGGGTGTCCTGACGATGAGGGACTGTTTTCTTGTTTATTGGGGAAAAAAAAACAACGTTGGGGGAAGTGTTTTTTTTTTTTTTACAGGTTTTACAAAAAAATACATTTGGGTACACTGAGGTGGGCTCCCGTGTGTCACATGTTTTTGGGGAACTGAAGCAGGCAGGGGATTGGGCACCCCGTCCGGCAAAACTTGTGTGGAGGGACATGATGCTGATGGGGACTGGGCACCCTGTCGGCAAACAAAGTAAACTGGGGGTCAAATAAATTAAACTAGGGGCATGATGCTGACAGGGATTGGGCACCCCCATCGGCAAACAAATTAAACTGGTGGGGCATTATGCCAATGGGGACTGGACACCTCTGTCGGCAATCAAATTGAACTGGGGGAGGGGGCATGCCAACAGGGGGATTGGGCACCCCCAAAGTTGGCTTTCTGGGGATAGTGTGGTGGATGGTAGGAGCTGCCACCATGTTTATTGAAATGTTTCACCAAGAAAGGCACATATGGGAGGTGTGTCATCTGTGCTGCTGCATGACGAGCTTCTCTCCGATTGCAGCAGCACATTTCTTTCAAGTTGGTAGCACTTTGCATATACTTGTGTCAGCATTAGCATGCTGGCTCATTGGGGAATGAGGGGCGCACCTACTAAAGCATGCCCTGCATTCGCCAACACTGACACACCTCTATATTTCTCCTACTACCAGAAGATGTTGCTTGAGCATGCACAAGACAACATAAAAATGGATATGAGAAATCCTGAAACTGTATAAGCATATGTGTGTATATGTATTACTCAGTGTGGGTGTATCACAACAATTAGAAAGTGCAGTTAGGTGGCTCAGTGGTTAGTGCAATAATTTCTCACTGCCCACAATGCCGTCATTTTGTAGCCGTATTAGCTCTTGCTAGAGTTTACTTCTTGGTACTGTCATCTGCTGCCCAAAACAACAAGAGTTCTGTTAATGTAAGCAAAAAAGTAACAACTATGAAAAAGTGCAGATTCATCTGAACAGATATACAGGATTGAGGGGTCACTGGACTCTGATAAATAGTGTGATATAGACCACAAACCAGTAGCATTCCCTTGGAAAATGCAGGCATTCATAAGAAATGTGATTTAAATTTTGTAAATGAGCATGGGTAGAGTTTGCTTCTTTTTGACGTATTATGTTAATAATCTCACAGAAGACAATAGAAGGCAGTACTCACCTCCTCCTCTGTGGCTAAAATGCACTCTCCATTCTTTAGCTTATTCATAAAGTGTCAACTTTATTGTAGTGTAAAATGACAGTGCGCACAAAAGAATCACGTCAGGGACAAATCCCTACTAAGTATGCCAACCTATTGTTACATGCTTAAGCTCTTCATCAGAGGTGCACTTTCCTGGTTAATAAACCTCCTTTTACGGTGCAGCAAAACAGCATATCCCTAATGGCAAATATACAATCAGACTTGGGGTGGGGGATTGTGAGGGGCTGGGAAAGTAAACAAGGAGGAGGGATTAAATATATATTGTGTAGAATCAAAAGGGATTTTTTTGCTTGTGGAATCCCAAATACAGTAACTCTCAAAACTGAAGCTGCAGATCACAAACAACAGTGACCAACAACATGCCATACTAGATCTCTTTACTTTAAACAAGAGGCTATCCCAAATGTATAAATTAGTACTGGCCAATCCAGTGCAGCCAGCATATAGATTCAGAATTGTTCCAAATCTTCACCACATCAGCCCAGAGGGACCTTTTTCTATGCCAGCTGTCTGCTCACACTGTGTGCTTGCTTCTGTCTCCTCCTGTCATAACAATGTGGCATACCTGTTCTTTATTGACAACCCAGACTACTCTGTGATGTTTCCCAATACACATTTTTTGCTTTCTTTTTATGCAGCCAATACAAAATGTTCTACAGGAGCACAATAAAAGGTACACCACCTCTGCTGTGTTACAGTTAATTAATTGTTTAATACGTGTTTGATGACCATTTTTGGGTGAGGAAAACTCACAATTGTCTCAGTTGTATGTCATATTTAGCATTTGCCAGATTTGTGGCAATCAGCTAGAGCTTTCATTAGCCAGTCTGTATATTCTAAAGGCTGAAAGCTCTGTTTCACCTTGTCTCTAAGATTCCTTGCTCTCCAGTATGATTCCAGTAATGGTCTCTCAATGGAATCTTTTTTCAATCAAGCTATTTCTAAAGACCCTATTGTTAGTGGCCATCCACCCTACCCACACTTGACTGACATCTGCCTCCCCTGGGATTTACCTCCAGGCTCCCCTGTGGACTTCCCCTAACTATGGGCTCAGGAAGGAGAGATACATCCTCCCCCTCCCAGGAGCACAATCCAGACAGGAGGTGTCCCAGGTGTCAGTGCAGATCAGGTATCATATGCTGACCTGCCAGACTTTTTCTGTATTCTTGGCTGCCGCCACCTGGTGGTGTGCCATGGCACAAGAGTGCATGTGTGTGGAGACATGCACCACACGTCTACCACTGGACATCCCCCTACTGAGCTGTGCTGGCTGCCCTGTCACAATGCCTCCACATGGTGGCAGTCTAGGGGTGCCACAACTGAACCCCCCCCCCAGAGAGAGCAGAGCAGTCCTCCAGTCGCTCGATCCTCTCCCATCTAGTTGACCCTGGTGACCTGAACTCACTCCCGAACTTGGGCTGCCAGCGTGGCAGAAGATAAGGCAGTGCTTCAGCCCTCTGCACCACCAGGACAGCTTCTCAATGGAATCTTTGAGAGAAGAAACCTTTCTGAGGATTGATACATTTTTTGTTGTGACATCCATCACTCTTTTTTGCTTTAATACTATACGTTGGGACAAATGTACTGTAAATGCTTTCACCATCATACATCCATCCATCTTTCTTTCTTTCTTTCTTTCTTTCTTTCTTTCTTTCTTTCTTTCTTTCTTTCTTTCTTTCTTTCTTTCTTTCTTTCCTTCCTTCCTTCTCCACTGCAATGAAGCATTGCTATGCATATTATACACCTCCAGCTGGGCCTTAGCCAGTACACTGGATTTATATCACCTTCTCTATAGTGTACCTGTAAGTTCTGCAGCTTTTCTGTCATATTCATTCTGAGTGGTACAGTTTTTCTTCTTGCTTATGAACTGACCTTTAAGAATGGTCTGATGGTGCGGTAGGGATTATTACTACTAACCATGAGAATTTTGTTTCTGTTTACTTAAGAAATATGAAAAGTTGAAGAGTGTCATGGGAAAACTTGTAAGGAATTATCCCCAGATCTTGTATAAAAGAGTAAACAATTTAAGAGATGTGTTAGTGCAATGTCATTTTACAAAACTGAACCTCAGGCACACTAGTCTACCAGATAAACCCATTTATTTTAAGCACTGTGGCCATTACCTGGCATGTAATGTGGCAAAATATTCAATCAACTGATGAAAGACTTCAAAACTGAGATTCAGGAATTTGTTTCCTATGTGTAGTAACCAACTTTGTGATCAACATTCTGATATGTCCCTGCAAAAAACAATGTATGTAGGATGTACCATGCTCACTATGCTACCCTTGAACACATCGGAGACATCAAAAATGCCAGATAAACCTCATGTGTGGGTGTATACTTTGAGCTGTATTGTGACACTGGTGAACTACGCCTCAAGAAAGACCAGAGTTTATTGCCAGAGTGGAGTGAAAGCACCTAGCTTTACATTAAAGGTGTATTTATTTATTTATTTGTAAGCCCCTGACCCCTGCCTTTTTGCAAACGACAGGTGGTATGCTGTTGAAGCTGACAGCAGTACCAGGTGGGGACTGGGTTCGGGGAGGACTAGGTTACTCGGCACAATGGCTAGGTTTGGTTACTCTGCACAGGGGCACCCAAGTAAATCCAAACACAGGAAGCAATAACTGTAATGTCCAATACCAGGAATGGGATTCTAACGTGTGGCTTTTATTCACATGCAAACTGAACAAACAAAGCATAGATGGACCCCCACCTGGCTACATTCCTAGTAATGCAGATTAGAGAAACAGAACATTTCCTCAACACTTCAGCCCTCAGGCTCTGGACTGACTAGGCACACAGCCCAGAATTGCACACTGCTTTGGGTACACAGCCCGACTTGTACACTATTTGGGGTTTCCCTGGCTCGGCTCCCCTAACGGCCACTCAAACACCTTCCATGTGACATGGACACATTTTCCAGTGGCTCCCTAAACCACCTTAGAGCCTTCGACTCCTTAAGGGAAATTTCCTTTCAATCCCACATCTGGGTACTTCCCTCAGCACTGGCCAAGTGTCTGAGGCAAAGTAAAAGGGCCACAGAGCAAATCTGTAGAGGTGAACCTGGTTACTAAAGATGGATGGGGGGGGGGTGTCCCACCTCTAGCTTCCACAATCCATACTCGGCCATTTCTCTGGACATTAAACATCTCTTTCTGGAAAGCTTGGCAATGTAGATTAAAGGGTAAATGCATAACACATTTCCTCTACATGTCTTGACTTTCCCCTTGTACTAGACTTGGACATACTTAAACATCTCTTTCTGAAAAGCTTGGCAGTGTAGATTAAAGGGTACATGCATAGCACATTTCCTCTACATGTCTTGGCTTTCCCCTTGTGCTGGACTTGAACATATTTTTACTTTGGTTTAGCCTATTCCTCTAGGCCTCCCACTGATTAAGCAGTCCAACCCCCACTTTACAACAGTTCAGGTGAAACATAGGCCCCATGTAAGAGCAGAACTCACCCTTTGGTTGCAGGTGCCCCACAGGCAATTCTTGACAACTTCTGGTGCCGCAGTACAACTTAGAAAAACAAGGCAGCTTCTTTCCTAGCTGGAATCAGGAGGTTGCCCCTGGAATAACAGGCAAACCTTTTACCCCCATCCCCTCAGGGATGGGGCACAGAGACCAGCAACAGCGGTCTCCACCACTTCACGAACAGTTTACTCTGTTCCTCTTTTGGCAGAAACACACACCTCTCCCTAAAAGTAGCTCTATATCGGAGCTTTAGGCTTCAAGAGCCTGTGCACAGACTGCTGTGCTCCTCTCTTCAAGACTGCTCACACACAACTGCTGCTGTTCACTGTTCAAAAACTCCCAACATTCTAACCTAACTCCCAACTGCAGATTCCAATGTGGCTCATGCAGCTGCGATAGTTCTATGGTGATTTCATCCCTCAGTCTCAGCTGAGACTGAGAACAGAGTGAGACAGTGTGAAATCCATTTAACTGGAGTTTCACAAGCTGCCTTCCCTGCCTACCACTAGGTCTTACTGGGATTCTAGTAACCCCGGGTAACAGGGGGTTACATATTTATTTATACTTCTCTTTCTTTTGAAAGAGTAAGGGGAAGGGAGATCTGTAAGCAGTGGCTGGGGAACTTTGAAACTATGTAGACAGTAACTGGGATACCTTGAAAAATGGGGTTTAAGTTGTAACAGGACCAGTTGTGTGGGGGAAACTAGCTCAGGAACTTAATATTGGGGTGAGTAGATTCAGGAAGCCTTGTGAATCCAATGTGTAATTGGAGGGGGGTGGGTGCTGACAGAGGCTTAGTGCCTTCTTACAAGAGCACTATAAAAATACTTCCACTCTAACGTGCCCAGCACGTTCGTGTCCCAGCAAGTGAGTGGAACCGCAAAGGAGTGGCAAGGCAAGGCAATTTTTATTTTTCAGGCTCCCAATCCCAGAGGCTCTGGGCACTGTACAATAAAATATCAACATTAAAACATTATAAAAAAACAACATTCAATTAAAACACCATAACATATGATTAAAAATGGTCTGAATTGTCAATAAAATTCAATACTAATAAATAAATAACTCTACAATATTTATTGAACAGTGCCTGGGAATGCCCGGCTAAACAAGAAGGCCTTGAGGCGGGCCCTCCTTACTGACGGAGGGACGCGAATTCCACAGGATAGGGCCGGTAACACTAAAAGCTCTGATGCAGGCAGATCTTAACCTCATCCTGGGAATTTCTAGGAGGCCCCTAGAGGAGGACTGGAGGGAGCAGACTGGGGTAGCGGGTGTAAGAAGGTCTTACAGGTAGCCAGGGCCCAGTCCATTCATAGGATTCATAGGATTTTATGGGTTCAGGAGGCAAAATGCCCTTAGAGAGCTCACCACCAGTTTGGTGGGTTGGAGTTATATTAAAGGTAGGATGTTTTCCTGCTGCCCATATAATCATCTAGTTGCTTTTTTAAAGCGATCCATAGTATTACTCTCAACAGCTTCCCTTGGTAAAGTGTTCCACTGAGACACAACACGTTGGGTAAACCAGTGGCTTCTCTTATGGGTTTTACAGTTACCCCATCTTAATTTAAGGTTATGTGTTCTAGTATGAGCATTAGAACAGTTCCTTATTAAGTCTAATGTTTCCAGAAGAAGAGGATCTTAAATTGCTTTATACGTTAAGCAGAGATCACCGCGTAATTGTCTATACTCCATGGAGTAAAGATCCAATTCTTTTAGTCTGTCATCATTTTCTAAGTTGTTTATATTTTTATTTATTTATTTAGTTTTTGTTGACCGGGTAAGTGCACTAGACAAATCCTGCCTATTTTCAGGCACGACTCGGGGAAGGGGATACAGCATTCATGAATGCCAACTGACCTTGAACCAGATTAAGCTGTTGGTGGTATTTTTAGTGAATGAGGGAAATTTGGCCAGGACACTGGGGAAATTCCCCTACTCTTTTCGATAAGTGCCATGGGATCTTTAACATCCACCCGAACCACCACCTATCCAAGCAGATGGGACCTTGGTTTAAAGTCTCATCCGAAAGACGGCACCTCAGAAGTACAGCACCCCTCTAATGCTGCACTACAGTGTCAGTACTGGGCTATTAACCCAAGTGCCAGATGTGGGAACTGAACCCACAGCCCTCTGATCTCCCGGCCTCAGAGGCAAGTGTGCTACCTACTGAGCCACTGACACTGTGTCTTAATTTGTATTGTCAATTTTCTTTGAACTCCTTCTATTAATTTTTTCCCTTTGATTGTAGCTGGTGTACACAAAGGAGAACAATAATCTAAATGGGGTCTGACTAGGTTTGTATAAAGCGAGAGGATTTCACTGGAATCCCTGCTCTTTATATGTTTAAAAGTGCAGCCAACTATTCTTTGGCACTTTTAAAACTTAGCTAGGGTATGGGTGTCGAAAGATAATTTGTTGTTCACTACAACACCTAAATCTTTTTCATGTGTGGTTACTATAAGTTGAACATTATTTAATTTGTAGATAAACTTCAAATTATTGTGGCCTAAGTGCATGACCTTACACGTTTGTTCATTAAAAAACATCTTATTATTGGTTGCCCAGATTACTAACTTGTTTAATTAATTCTAAAAGTTGTTTGCAGCCTGTTTGTTGTTAATTATACATCCCAATTAGCAAACACTTGCGTACTTTGACATCCAGATGTTGCTAGTTGTTTGCATTGTTGAGATCAACATATTGAAAAGAACAGGGCCCAAGACAGAACACTGCTGGACCCCGCTGGTAACCCTGCCCCACTTACAACTGTGGCCTCTAATTACAACATGTTGGCATCTGTTTTGAAGCTAAGATATGACCCAGTTTATGATATTGGAATTAAATTTAAAAATGTACATGAGATTCATTAGAACTCGATGGGAAACCTTATCAAATGCTTTGGAAAAGTCAAGGAAGATAATGTCCACTGGAAGCCCCAAATCAAGAGATGCAGTGACATTTTCAAAGAAGTTCAATAGATTAGTTAAACGAGATCTACCTTGGAAAAAAATGTGTTGTGTTAAGTCTTGTAGATTATTTTGTGAGATATGGACTTCAATTCGAGTTAGCAATAATCTTTCTAGGAGTGTTCAATGACTGACGTAAGACTGATTGGTCTATAATTAGAAGCAACTTTTTTGTTACCAGGCTTGTGTATTGGAATAACAAGTGCCTCATTCCGTGATTTAATAGTTTCACCTTAATTTAAACAGGCATTAAACAAGATAGTTAGGGGACCATATATGTAGGGCCTTAAAGACAAGCAAGCCCACCTTAAAGAGAACCCTCCATCGAACTGGCAGCCACTGCAGATCACGCAGCACCGAGGTGACGTGACAGTATCTAGACTGTCCAGTCAACAACCTGGCAGCTGCATTCTGCACCAGCTGCAGCTGATGGAGGGTACCTCCAGAGACCCCAAGGTAGAGTGCATTACATTAGTCAAGCCTAGATGTCACAAATGCATGCACTAAAGTGGGGAGGTCATGGGGCGGAACCAGGTGCTTGATCCTCGCGATATTCTTCAGATGGAAAAAGCAGTACTGGACAATGGACAACACCTGAGATTCAAATGTCAATCCACTGTCAAGAATAACACCGGGGTCATGCACCCCAGAGTAGGCCTTTAATGGCACAGATTGAACTGGCAGCCAGTGCAGATCATGCAGCACTGAGGTGACGTGCCAGTATCTACACTGTCCAGTCAACAACCTGGCAGTTGCATTCTGCACCAGCTGCAGTTGACGGAGGGTACCTCCAGAGACCCTGAGGTAGAGCACATTACAGTAGTCAAGCCAAGATGTCATGAATGCATGCACTAAAGTGGGGAGGTCATGGAGCAGAACCAGGTGCTTGATCCTCGCGAATATTCCTCAGATGGAAAAAGCAGTAATGGACAACGGACGACACCTGAGATTCAAATGTCAATCCACTGTCAAGAGTAACACTGAAGTCATGCACCCCAGAGGAGGCCTTTAATGGCACAGATCCCAGAAAAAATCCAGTCTCTGTGCCTGAAGCCATCCTATCACGCCTTCTGTTTGATGCCACCACCAGTATCCCATCTTATCGGGGTTCAGTCACAACCAGCTGTAGGCCATCCAGTCATTAATCTCAGCCAGGTAGTTGTTAAGTACATCCACAGCATTGGGTGTCCTGGGGCAAAGGATAGATACAGCTAGGTATCATCGGCATAGCAATGGGACTCCAAACTGTACTTCCTAATGATACCCCCCAAGGGCAGCATATCTACGGCAAACAACATCGGTGACAAGACCAAACCCTGAGGTACTCCACAAGATAGAAGGCTCTGGGAGGAGGAGAAATTCCCATCTCCACCCTTTCCTTCCTATTTGTGAGATAGGACTCGAACCAGCAGATGGCTGTTCTGGTGAGTCCACAAAATTCCCTCAGGTGATCGAGTAACACACAATGATCTACCATATCAAAAGCTGAGGAGAGATCAAGGAGAACGAGAATTATCCCCTTACCTTGATCCCTTGCCCTGAGGAGATCATTAAGCACCTGAACTAACACAGTTTCTGTACAATGCTCAGTGTGAAACCCAGACTAGAGCTGCTCATAGACGTCAAAGGCCTCAAGGTGTTCTCCAAGCTGCTGCCCCACAATCTTCTCTACAACCTTACCTAAAAATGGCAGGTTGGAGACAGGACAGTAATTAACCATGACATCAGGGTCTAAGGATAGGTTCTTCTGAAGGGGTCTCACCAGTGCCTCCTTCAAGGCATCTGGGAAGACCCCCTCTTACAAAGAGCACTGGACGATCAAGGCAAACAATGGGCCAACAGCGTCAACACATCCCATTAAGAAACGTGTTGGCACTGGGTCCAGTTCACAATATGCGTGCTTCAGCCTTGAGACAACCTCAACGACTTCGGCCACCTTGGTATCCAATGAGGTGGGCACATGGGGAAGGGCGCTTTCCGTAATGGTGACTCCTTCCAATGCAATTCTTCATGGCGATGGGAGGGTAATGCGACCAGCTGAGGGGGTGGGTGAACTGGGAGACAGGATGTCACTATGTGTACACGCGCGGGGGGGTAGTGAGCATGGTGAGCATGGGCTGGGAAGGGGCGGAGGAGCTGTAGGGGGTGACACTGTGGTGGATTGCCAGGCTGCATCGTGATATCGGGGGTTGGCTTGTGGTTGGGGTGGATGGAGTACCGGGTTTGGGTCCTGGTGCTGGTGTGATTTTATTGCGCCCGGCCCAATCCTTTATTTTTTAATGCTTCCCCCCCGACATGCACCCTCCTGGAGCTGAGAATCCTTTAGTGGGGGGGTGCGGGAGGCAAAGCTCCCTGCGTGGGTGTGGATGTGGGGAGGCATAGCCCCCCAACAGAAAGCATTAAAATACATGTCCTGGCACCATTGTCCTGTGCGCCGAGGATGTTAGAGTGCCAAAAATGTTTTCGGCACTCTGAATGCACAATAACAGTGATCGCCTTTAGGCTTTTGCCATTATCACATAGAACTGGCCACCTCTACTGGTTTTAACTCCACCCAACCAGGCAAAGTGCACCTCGGACAATATGAGCGACCACTGTCGGCCAAGCTGTAGCTCACTGGTGGGATTGTCTGCCTGATGGCAGATACTCTGTCAGAGAAGAACTGAACAAACTCATTGCATAACGCATCAGAAAATGCTTTCTTTGGCTGTAGACAGGCTGGATGTAATAGCCTGTCCACAGTCCAAAAAATCAAAGCTGGTCAGTTCTGCCTAGTGACAGTCTCCCTAGGAATAGGAACACTGCCTTCTTATGGTTGATTGCCCCCTGGTACACTAAATAGTGTGCACGCAGGGCCAGCCTGTCCACCTCCAGACCAGTCTTCCACCAGCAGTGCTCTAGCCTCCAACCCTTGATCTTCATCACCTTGAACTCCTCATCAAATTAAGAAGACATCAAGTGAGAGTATCTGGGTCATACACAGACAGGTGCAAGGGAGTCAAGTGCCCCAGACATTGCCTCATTGTAGGTGGAGACTGCTTCACCCACACTCCTCATGCATGCACTGCCCACACTAGATAGATGAGCTACTGCCAGAAAACCCTCTGGGGGTAAATCAGGAGAATCCTTCAACTTGTGCCCGGACCACCAGGGATGTCCACACATTCAAATGAATCAGGTGTTCTCACTGGGTGTACGGTGAAGCCCAGCTCAGATCTAAAACATTTGGCCACACCCCCGCCCCTGCATTCCACTCTGGGGCAGTGGACAATGGCATACCCTGGGGGGACAGCAGCCTCTAAAACCAGGCCAGCATCATCCCCAATCCAGGTCTCTGTATTGCATGCTAGGTCAACCGATGAAGCCAGATCCGCAATAATTGCGGTCTTATTTCTGATCGACCTGGCATTGCACAGCACCTGAAAACTAAACCACTATTTGTACTGACATAACATAGGCCTCCAGCATGGGGGGGAGGTAAGGTACTGGTGAAAGCCATCCAACACATGGCAACTGGGGGGAGATGGTGCTGGTGGGGGGGGCATGAATCTGCCAGATGTGGTTTGGTGCATCCCTGCTGCAGCTTCACCTAGGAGCAGGGACATTCTGGACTTTCAGCAGGGGGCTTTCCTCAGGCAACTAGTAAGGGAGCCCACTCATGAGGGAGCAGTGTAAGACCTGGTACTCACATGGGGACTGCATTGAAGACATCGAGATGGGTGACAACCTGGGGTCCAGTGATCAAAGTACAGTGTGGTTCAGTATAACTACTGAGCCAGAATTGAACCAAACTAAGGTGAGGGACTTGGACTTCAGGAGGGCTGTGACAGGGTCAGTCCCTGCCACTGATGTGTGGACCCATCTTTTTCTTTTCTTCATGGTTGCAACCTCTATCTTTCCCTCTTCTAAGGCTATCCCTTTCCTTTCTCAGTATGAAGGCAGGCCACCTTCATGCTAACCCCCTCCCCTTCCCTCACCTGTCCCTTCTCCCTTTCATATTTCTCTTCCTTCTTTGTGGTCCGTTTGTTTTGTAGGCTCATACAATAAAAGCAGTGTGAGACACGAATGTGTTCAGTGCCTAATATGTTGAAAATCCTGAGAAACAATATGTTAAGGTAGCGTGTACTGCATAGAAACATAAACCTGCAAGAGTATGCAAGCAGCATTCCCTTTCCCCTTTCTTTTTCTGTATCCTGTGCTGCATTGCTTGTTTGTTACATAAATAATAATGCTGGGTTTATAATGACAAAGGAGTTGCCTTGCTGAAAGCAGAATAGGGCATTAGTGCAAAATAAATGTCTGCTTTAATGCAGCTTCCTTGCAGTATTTAAAGAGTTACTCATTTTGTCTTTATCTCCTCCCTGAAGTAGAAAAATGAGTGAGAAAGAGAGAATCCTGTTCCTGTAAATTGTAAAAATAGCTTCTTTGGACTCTGAGTATGGAATCCTTGTTACAGTGCTGCCGTGGTGCTACACGACTGATCGCACAATCGCAAACCTTTGCGATCGTAAATGCCATGTAATGCTAGAGCTAGTAAAACTTTTTGTTTCTCTTCCTGGAAACTCTCCTGGCGCATGGAAGTGCTGTGTTTTATAGCTCTGCCGCTTGGTGGGCGGCTTAAGAAGAGCCCCAAGTGTTTCCCTGTTGGAAATTGAAAGTGTCTCGCTGCCTTTCAGCTCTGCACTTCAGTCCAGCCTGCAGGAAAGCATTTAAAAAACATTCCTTTCTGTATTTAATTTAAATCAGGAATATGGCAGCATAACACTGACAAAAGAGGCTGTATTAGGACAAGTAGCTTTGCCAGTGCTCAAAGTAAACACATTTACCAGAGGCAGACCTTATATGGTACAGAAAGCATTACCTTTCCTGATTGTTTCCCTATGCAGTTGGAGTTGGGTGCTCTTGCTAGCATGTTAGGTCTATCTTCCGGGACACCTGGCAGCATAATGAGAGCTCCTATAGGGAAGTTGCGGCCCTTTGTGGCCCTATTTTGTAATAAGCTGCTGCCAATCATTTTCAGGAACACATTCAAAGCACAGTAAAAGCTTTTAGAGTGGTTATTTCTTTACCTTTGTTGTGGTCACAGGTTGGCTTTGGGCCAATCAGTTGACTTTCTCATCTGCAACCTATATTTTTATACCACTAGAGGTCGCTTCAGCTTCTTCTTCTATTCCACCTTTTCTGCTCAATTCACCATGTCGCATCTCTACTTCTTTCTTCCTACCCTGCTGTTCCCTTTGTTGTCTCTCCCAATCTCTAAGTTCCCTAAGGAGCAGAAACAACCAATTCCTATTTATACTCTGTCTGCTTGGCACTCTCCCTGTAGCACCCTCCATATTGGGCTGTACCCATCTCCCATGCTACTGCTATGGCAGGTCAACCCCTCTATATTGCCCCCCTCCTTTCATGAAGGCCTTATATCCCTAAAGTATACAGCTCCAAACCACTCCGTGACAATCCCCCCCTCCAAGGGGCACTAACTGGAAATTGCAAACCTCAGTTCGGTATGACACTCTAATAGTGACCCTCCTGTTACTTCTTGCTGGTGACATAGAGATAAATCCTGGCCCACCCACTCCTCATTTACATGGACCCACTACTAACCCCTTTAGCCTACCTCGTGGCTTAAAGTTGATGCATCTAAATGTCTGCAACCTGATAAACAAAATAACCTTGCTGCAGCCTACCATCCTCTCCCTGAATCCTGATGTCCTAGTCATCTCAGAAACCTGGCTCAAGCCTCACCACAAGGACTACGAAATTGCTATCCCAGGCTACTCTATTATCAGGCATGACTGGTTAGGCAACAAGAGGGAAGTGGGCATAGCTATCTACATGTCTTCCTCTGTACAGTTCACCCAAATCACACTACCAAGTCTCCCACACCTGATTGATGCAGCACTAATCAAACTTTCCCTACCACATACAAACATAATTTTTATAGCAGGGACTTACTGTCCCCCAGTTTCCTCCGTTTCTGAAGTCTTGGAACTCCTTGTCACCTTGAAATCCCTTGCTAAAAGTGGCCAGCTCCATATCTTAGGGGATTTCAATTCAAATTGGTTATCCAGCAGTACCCTCAAGCTCCACAACCAAGTTGCTGGCCTGAACCTATCTCAACTGATCACCGAACCCACTTGACTGAATAAAAAGTCATCTAATCACTCCCTTCTTGATTGGACTGTAACCTCCCACCAGCATCGAGTTATTGCCTCTGCACACCCTAATGGATTCCCTCAGTGACCACCACATGGTTTACATTATCCGTAAAATATATTTAGAACCAAGTCCTCCTCTCCCAGGATCATTCACATTAGGTCTTAAATCCCTGGACCTTCCGTCGTTATTGTACGAGCTGTCTGTCACTGATTGGTCCCTCCTCCAAAATGCCCCATCTATTGATGAAGCATGGAGCTATTTCAAACTCAAGTTCCTAGCAGCTTGGGATAAACATGCACAACTCAAAAAGTCCCAGGTGAGGGGTGCTCACTTACCCTGTATCACTGTGGACATCATGGGCCTCATCAGAGAAAGAGACCAGGCTTGGAAAACTTTTAAGGTCACCAGATCCTGTGCAGACCAGGCAATTTACCGCTCCCTGCACAACTTATGCACTAGGCGAATCAGGCAGTCTAAGATGTGTTACTTCCAAGCTTCCTTCCTGGCTAACATAAACAAACCAACTAAATTCTGGAAAGTGGTCAAATCACACTCCACCCTCTCAGCTTCCGGCTCCTACGCTAATTATGGATAGTTCCATCACAACCATCCCATTAGTTGTTGCATCTGCTGTTAACTCCTACTTCACAAGCTGCACCTCAGCCCTACTGTCCACCCTTCCCCCTTACAACCAAAACCCAAAGCTGCAGCTGCCTCCACTAAAGCAAATTCCTTTCCTCCACCTGCTTTTTCCTTTTGCCATACAACACCCTCTGAAGTCCTTGAAGACTTGTTCTCCTTAAATACTAACAAACGAAAATGCCCCACAGGGCTAGATGCCATGATGCTACACCTAGCCGCTCCTGCCATAGCTGCCCCCATGGCCGACCTCGATAACATGTCATTTTCCTTAGCCTCCGTTACCATGGAATGGAAACATGCCACTGTCATCCCACTCACCAAGGGTGGTGACACCTCTGAACCTGGCAACTACCGTGCTATCTCCCTCCTCCCTATCCTGGCGAAGATCCAAGAGAAACTAGTCCTCTCCCAACTCTCCACTTTCCTTAACACATCCTCCTTTTTTTCCTCCCTACCAGTCAGGGTTCAGGAAGTCCCACTCCATAACCACTTCCCTCCTATGCCTCACCTATGCTATCCTTAATGACACGGACAAGGGCCATCTCACCTCCGCAATTTTTGTTGATTTAGCAAAGGCCTTTAACACTGTCTCCCATCCTCTCCTACTAGATAAGCTCTCCACTGCTGGGCTATCCTTCATGGCCACCAGTTGGTTCCGCTTCTACTTGGGGGGACGATCTCAATCAGTCACAATTGGCGGATCCACCCCCCCCAGTTAACACGGTGTCCCCCAAGGATCTGTCCTCGGTCCGCTCCTATTCTCCATTTTTCAAAATGACCTGCCAACAACCTGCTTACACACCTGAATTCACATGTATGCAGATGACACAGTCCTGTATGCTACTGGCCCCTCAACCACTGAAGTTGAATCCATGTTGCAGCATGACTTCAGTCAAATTCAGCACTGGTTTCATACTAACCAGCTATTCCAAAATGCCAAGAAAATGGTCTCCATGACCTTTGGAACAAGGCAGAGACTCTCTCAGCTCAAATCCCTCCGTCTTCCACACCTTGGAAGGGACCACTCTGGTGGCTTGCACTTTCTTCAGATATCTTGGAATCTGGCTGGACCAGCATCTTGACTTTTCTGTACATGTTGATGCCATCCACAAAAAACTCCATCCTAAATTGGAAGCCCTCTACTCTAACCATGGTAGCATCCCCCTGCCAGCCCGAAAGGCACTAGTTCAGGAAATGATTCTCCCTATTTTTGACTATGGAGATGTTGTCTTTAGTGCTGCTCCCAAATCCAACCCATCCAGACTGGACTCCCTTTTCCACTCTTTCTGCAGATTCGCCATTGACAGCTTGCCCTCTACTCACCACTGTGACCTCTATCAGGTCCTAAAGCTGTCCTCCCTCCATGACCAGTGGCAAGCACACTGCACTGCACGCTACTCATAGCAAAGTATTGGTCCCAGTCCCTCCCCCATTACCTCAATGCAGTGCTAACTCCTCTTCCCATCTTTGCTTATTCTCTGAGGAAAACAAACACCCTTCTCCTAACGATACCATGTATGACCTCATCGGCTGGCCAAGCAGCCTTCAGACACCGTATGCCTAGGCTGTGGAACTCCCTCCCTGCAAGCACTCGACAAGTGTCCTCACCCACTCACCTCAAACACCTCATAAATGCACACTGCAACTCACCCTGCACATGCCTATAGCAGTGCTGGCTCAGTACTCTGCCCCGGCATCCCACTACAGAACTGAATTAATTGTCTCACTTCTATTCACAGGCTTTGCTTCCTTCTGCATAATTTGATGATTGACATTAGCTGCATGTCACATTGTTAATGCCTAAATATAAATATGGATAAATGTATATATACATGTACGCTCAAGTTTTTCCAAATGATGTTTTAACCTAGTGTTGTATCTGAACTGTCACTGTACTTGCTTACGTGTCTGCTTCCTTGTGTCCCTCTTCCTCTAGGATGCACCTGGAATCGAGCAGTACTCTGCTCTGTGTGCCTTTCTGGTTAAACTTTTAAATAAATAAAATAAAATTAGCCTGTGCTTTAATTGCTTTATGTATTTTGCTGTCTAATGTTTATTTCATTCAAGGATTTAAAGAAATGTTACAGTTGATGATGTGGCAGGTCACCTGACTCAGGTGGGCAGGTATAAATAGCATTACCTGTGCAGGTAACAGAGCAGATAGGGTCAGTGTTTTCTGACCAGCAGTGAGAGAAGTTCTGTTTTGGAGAATCATTTACTTTCGCTGTTTATACTCATGTATTTTCTTTTGTATATTGTTTATTTGCGTTGGTGCTCATTTGTTTGTGAAGTAATAAACATCCCACTAGAGAAACAATGAGTTGCACCTTATCCAGCATCTCTGTGTCCATCTGTAGAACCCACACCATGACAAGGGCTGACTTAACAAAGATGGGAGAATGCCTCAGGGATGCCCTGGCAGAGGAGGAGGACATGGGTGAAGTGTAGGAACAGTGGGCAACACTAAAAGGGGCCATAGGGAAGGCAACAAAGCTCTGTGTCAGGCAAGAAAGCAAAAGCAAGAGGAAAAAGAGACCTCTATGGTTCTCAAAAGAGGTACCTGGCAAGGGAAGGGCAAAAAAAGTTAGCATTCAGGAAGTATAAGGGGACACACAGGGAGGATAGGGAGGTGTATCACAAGATGCAAAGGGAGGCATAGAAAGCAGTCAGGAGCACAAAGGTGCAAACAGAGGAGAAAAATAGCACAGGCAGTTAAAAAAGGGGATAAGACACTTTTCAGACATGTAAGTTAAAGGAGAAAAACCAGGGGAGGGATTGAAAGGCTAATAAGGGAAGGGGAGGAGTTTGTGGAGGAGGAGCAGGAAAAAGTGGGCATCCTGAACAAATATTTTTATTCAGTGTTCAGGGAGGAAGGGGAAGGTGAGGGACCACAGTTAAGTGACAGTAGTATTGAAGGAAGGGAGGTGGACACTAGTCCATTTACAGAGGAGAGAGTCCTGAAGGAACTTGCAAATCTGAAAGTGGACAAGGCAATGGGGCCATATGGGATACGTCCAAGGATATTGAAGGAGCTCAGAGAGGTGCTGATTGCATCTCTGACAGTCCTATTCATTCATTCATTCACGGAAGGCGGGAGTGGCCCTGCAGGACTGGAGGAGAGCAGATGTAGTTCCACTTCACAAAAGTGGTAGCTTGGAGGAAGCTGGAAATTACAGGCCAGTCAACCTGACCTCAGTGGTGGGGAAATTAATGGAATCACTGCTGAAGGAAAGGATTGTGGAATATCTTGATACTGGCAACTTACAGGATCCAAAGCAGCATTGATTCACTGGGGGAGGCCATGTCAAAAAAATCTGACAGATTTCTTTGACTGGGTGACCAGGGAAGTAGATCAGGGTGGAGCAGTGGATGTGGCCTACCTAGATTTCAGTAAGGCCTTCAACACCATTCCAGATAGGAAACTAGTAAACAAGCTGGGCAGCCTAGGAGTGGAGCAAAAAGTGGTAAACTAGTTAAGGAAATGGTTTGGGGATAAGCATTAGAGGGTGTTTTTTTTTTTATCATGTCATTTTTTACCTCCTCTGGTCAGAGCAGTCTTACCGACCCCTGGCCAGCGGCACCCACACCCCTGGAGTCGATCCCAGCATGCAAATTTATATGCCCCATCACACTGTCTGGCCTATGGCAGCATTCCCCCCCACGGGGATCTGTAGTGTGGAGCTGTCGAAGATGCATAGTAAACTCCAGGGGTGCAGGGCTGGCCATCAGCTGCCAAGGTTGCCCCATCAGTTTTTCCTCCTATTTTTTTCACCCCAATGAGGAGCCAGATGTGCAATGGCATCGCACTGACATGCACACATCTGCCGCGCTCCTCCCCCTACATATGCTCCGCACTGTGAAGCACCCAGCCTCCACTGGGTGTCACTGTAAGTGCGGTGCATGGCCCTCACCCAACCAAAGAAAGGAGGGAGTCATGGGATGCTCAATCCTTCCTTCCCCTTGCCAGCCACCAGCAGCCCAAATCCATTCCCGAACCTTGGTCAGTGTGGCGTGAGGTGTGGCGTCCAGCACCTCAACCCTCAGTGCCACCAGGCTGGCCCAAGAGGGTGGTGTTAAACAATGTTTGTTGCGAGGAAGGGAGGGTGACCATCAGGGTACCACAAGGATCAGTACTGGGACTGGTCCTCTTTAATGTATTTATTAGTGACATAGCAGAGGGACTGGAAGGGAAGGTGTGCCTTTTTGCAGATGACATTAAAATCTGCAATAGGGTAGAAATTCCATGCAAAGTGGAAAAAAATGAAGAGAGATCTAAGAAAGTCTGAGGAGTGGTTAAGAATGTGGCAACTAAGCTTCAGTGTGAAGTAGTGCAAAATCATGCACTTAGAGCATAGAAACCTAGGGGTGGAGTTCGAGATGGGGGGAGTGGTAATGACAACCACCAAACAGGAAACAGACCTGTGGGTAATCATATGTTGATGACCTAAAGGTGGACAAACAGTGTGACAAGGCTGTGGGGAGAGCCGGTGGGATACTAGGGTGCATAGGGTGGGTATCACCAGCAGAAAGAGGGAGGTCGTGATATCACTGTATAAAGCATTGGTGAGACCACACCTGGAGTACTATGTCCAGTTCTGGAGACCAGATCTCTGGAAGGACATAGGAAGAGTAGAGGTGGTCCAGAGTAGGGCAACAAAAATGGTGCAGGGTCTGCACCAGAGACCATATGAGAGGAGACTGCAGGGTCTGCACCAGAGACCATATGATAAGAGACTAAAGGACCTCAATATGTACACCGTGGAGGAAAGAAGCGAAAGGGTGATATGGCAGAGATTTTCAAATACCTCATGGGTATAAATAAGGTACAAAAAGGAAGCATTTTTCAGGAAAAAAGATGCTTAAGAACAAGGGGACATGCTATGAAGCTAGATTGGGGTAGACTCAGGAGAAATATTAGGAAGTACTTCTTCACAGAGAGAGCAGTGGATGCCTGGAAAATTCTTCCAGTGGAGGTGGTGGGGGTGAAAGCTGCAGCAGGATTCAAGAACACATGGGATAGGCATAAGGGACCTTAGTCATTAGGGAAGGGAGGGCTAACCTGGAGATCAAGTAGGGTCTATGGTATTACAGTTGGTAGGGAAAATGGGCAGACTGGGTGGGCCTAGCGGTCCTTATCTGCCGTCAAATTCTATGTTTCTGTGTTAAGGTCATAGGAATCAAAAATGTATGCCCTAAGCAGAGCCAAGGGGGCAGGCTTAAGTCTCTGCTACAAAAGGAATCCAGATGGATCTGTAAGAGGTCTAAACCTCACTTTCAGATTCTTGACGATATTGGGAATGCAAGTAACCACAAACAAGTTGCATTTGAGTAATAAACGAGTTTATTACTACAAAAGGGATAAATCACAGTTGCCCTAAGCAGTTCTTACCAATACGAACCGGGAGCTAGTGCTAAGCGTTCCCTACACCTCGAGGTTTCTCTGTAGTCTCTTGGGATCTCTCGGGTCTCCGAGGTGTAAAGCCTGTGCATAACATAATATACCTGTGATAATTACTATGGTTACTAAAAGATAGAAACATTTCTAGTTACAGAGATGAGCCCTATTGGCTAAATTAGAGGTGGCTCCACAGTCCAAGATAACATTATGTAATTCTGTAAAGTCATCAATTTTAGAACAAAGAAGTTCTTATACAGAGTCTTACATAACAAGGTGTAGTGGTGCACATCACCAAAGGATGGTAATGTTGCCTTACATATTATAGTTACTTCAAGGACAGGTGTCTTGGCATCTGACAAGTAAGAAATAGACAGAAAATACATGGTATAATATGTGTGCATTAGCAAGCAAAGTGGATTACAACAATATGCATTCATATCCTGACATTTACTCTTATACGGTAGATGCCCTTAGCCCTATGTATTAGTATAACCTATACCTAAGCATTAGCTGTCTACGGTGTACCTCTGAGGGGTATCAATTAGGGTGCAGGGACCTCGTGTAACAAATCCCCCTTGTTGCCTCAAAGGCAACACAGGCAAATCAGAGAAAGGACAGGAGCAGTGGTCGTTTACAATCCCGACGCACGAGCTTTGTAAAGGAACTCAAGCTGCTCACGGTGTTGACGTAGTGTACGTCGTAGGCAGCAAAGCATAATAATCAAAGTGAATATTAAAAATGCTTGTATAATAACAAAACCTTTAAAAGTAATCTCTAACCAGGTGTTAGTTAATGCATTATTCATATCTCTGTTGTTAATCAAATCAAGAACAGCTTCATTGGCTTTGGCTATATTATTGCTGATGTGGATGAGGTGTGTGTCCTTCCTGTCTAGAAGGGATTTCAGTGTGAGTGTAAGTGGGTCTATGTGTATGTTAAAGTATGGTAGGTATTCTGACAGTGTGAGTAAATAATCTGGGTTACCATCAATAATGTCTGCATCCATAAGGGGGACGGCAGTTATAACAGTATGTCCAATAACAGTCTTCTGGTGGGGAACAAAACAGAAGTTGGGGTAATCAATAGCACAAGTAACAGAACCATATGTATAAGATTTATAGTTTGTGATGATACAGTATTCACCATCGGAGTTGTATTGTGAGCGTACAGTAGGCAGTCTCCACTTTTGCAACTGGACAGGGCATGTTTAGGTCATCTTCGAAATCCGTGTTGACAGGCGATGAGCTTTCTCACGATAGGACTGGTAGAGCTGATCAGGAGACAAAGTTGAGTCGAAAGAGTTGGTGCCTTTGTCAGTGATGTCATCATCCATAGTAAAAGTCCAATCAATGCTGTCTGGAGAGTAGCCACAAACAGGGCGTATAACATCAAACACATCACATCGGCACAGGCAGATGTTTTGCTTTTTCGCACAGCAGTCAGTGTGCTGTGCCACCCAGGCATCCAGAAAAGAATGGTAGACCAGTAGAGGTGGTAGATCCAGGCGTTCTCTGTAGATATCTTCATCCAAATGCCCAATGGAGTGCGCGAGTGCAAGCTTGTCGAACAAAGCTGTAGTGGGATCAAAACGTGGTAAGGAGACAGTAAAGGAGACAAACATGATATCTGTTATGGAACACTTTTTAGTAGAGAAACAAGGACCAGTATTAGGGTGTCTGGTCACAAACCCCAAATTACTCACTGTAGAGAGAGGAATGGATAAAGTCTGTTGCTTACACATGGATACACAAGTAGAGAGTTTTCATTTAGGACAATACCATTTGGAAATGCGTCTATCATGTATGATGTCAGGAATTCTTCCAGTTTCTAAGTCACGGAAGAGGTTGTTGATGGTAGTGAGAATGTATGAGCCATAAGTGGAGCAAAGTATTTCCCTACCAATATATTGTTTTTCAGCTTCTCTGTTGTTCTGTTGTATGAGTGCGTTGATCTTATCTTTTGAATCAGTGAATGCTTTAGCAATGTTGTGCATGTTGTATACAGTGGATCTTTCTTCCTGACTAAGGCCATTCACACCATGCAATAATGGAGGTAAAACATTATTAACCAAACCAGTGGAGAACTTTGCAGAATGACTTTTGATAGCCACAATGTCCGCTTTGTTCCAGATAGACATAGCAGTACCAAAAAGACCTGTGACAGTACCTGTGGTACCTGTAACATCAGAACTGTCAACTTCACATTTGTTACGTTTATGATTCAAACTACCAGGAGGAGTTTTCCTCCTAAAATTACCTCTATGTTCAGTAGAATAAACCCCAGTAAAGGGATCCTTAGTACGAATCTGAAATGCAGCTAAACAATCAAGCAATAACATACTATAAAATGCAGATGTGTTAGCATTGTGACACATACCAAATTCTTTCATGTTCCAGTAAGTAAGATTAAACAAAACAGGTATATGCATGAACTGTAAGTTATTAATCAAAGAACCTGGGAGGGCAGTGGCTGTGAGACCACTACGGGGACCAGGGTTATGTTTTGGACATTCCAAAAGCTGTTTTTCAGTGGGCGGTAATACAGAAAATACAAAATCACACATACCCCCACAATGCAAAGCATCATGGGCTGCATATGCAAATCACCACAGAATGTTATGCTGGTCCAACTTTAAGCAGAAAACTTTGCAAACTGTGTGAGAGGCCTTTCGGCACCATGCAATTCTGCTTAAAGTTGGACCAGCATAACATTCTGTGGTGATTTGCATATGCAGCCCATGATGCTTTGCATTGTGGGGGCACGTGTGATTTTGTATTTTCTTGAAACTTGGCTTCCCAGCCAAATGCCCTTTGGGGTAACCCTTGCCTCAGTGTTTGAGCACAGAGGTTCTTTGTCTTTTAAATATTTTTTTTATTTTAATGGGTTCACCACAACATATCCAAGGCACACTGTCTTAAGGGTAGCAAGTCCATTCCACTGGGGTCTCAAACAGATGAGGCATACTGATGAGTCCTGGTAGGATGAAACATGTGTCTATGTCTTCTGTTAGCACCCTTTGCAAACTGTGTGAGAGGCCTTTCAGCACCATGCAATTCTGCTTAAAGTTGGACCAGCATAACATTCTGTGGTGATTTGCATATGCAGCCCATGATGCTTTGCATTGTAGGGGCATGTGTGATTTTGTATTTTCTTGGTAATACATAAAGATACATGGCAGCAGAGGCCATGTGGTGTACAGCACAAAATCTGCTAGCAGAATCTTTGGAGAGAGAATTATAGTAAGAAGGATCTATTAAAGCAGTAATGTTGTACAAAGCAGAGTGTCTTAATGTAGTTTGTAACAAGGACAGCGAACCATTTGGGCCAATTTAGCATTGGGCCAATCCTGAAAAGTTCCTTTGGAAAGTTTGGCCACAGGGAGGATTTGTCCTTGTGATGTGGTTTCTCACTCAATTTGAAGGGTCGATTTGTCAGGAGCAATGACCGAGGCAGTGAGGTAAGCATCGGAACCTTCCTGGACAGTGATCATAGTATCTGGTATTTTGATGGAAACTCCCTCTGTAGGAGGTGCTGGAGGGTCCAGTTGTCGAAGGAGGTCCGGTACCATGCCTTGGATGCAAAGGATCACTCTGGAAAGGAGGAGATATAGGAACAAGATAGCCATCTTGTCAGTGTATCTGAAAAGGAAGATCAAAGATTAGTATATTAGTACAATTCCACCCAATGGGGTTAGGAAAAGTAAGTTAAGTTCCTTTGTACAGTTTCAACTGGTTTGCATGTAACCATTTGTCAGTCAATTTGTTGTTGTGGAGGAGTCTAACCTGATAGACTGCCGGACTGAGCTTGTTGACAATGGGGTATGGGCCTTCCCACTTATTGGAGAAGGAGTGGGTGGGATGTGCAAATCAAAGTACCATTACCTGATCTCCAACCTGCCAATCCACTTCTTGTGCGTGTTTGTCAAATTGTATTTTGGATTGTTGCTGGGCTTTGCCCATGCAATTTGCAGCATACAAGTGTGTGTGTATGAGGTCTTTTCTGAGTTTTTCCATGTACTGATCCACAGACACACGGTCTGCGGCCGGGGGGGGGGTGCAGGTCAAACAGCAAGTGTTCAGGTAATCTCATCTGTCTTCCAGTCATCACCTCAAAGGGTGTCAGCTGGGTAGTGGCTGAGGGTGTGCCCGATTGCCATAAGGAGTAAAGGCAACAGGAAATCCCAGGTTTTGGGATTGTCCTCAATGAATTTGGAAAGCATTCACTTAATCCATCCGTTGGCTCGTTCTACTTGACCTGAGGATTGAGGATAATAGGGTATGTGGAACTTTTGTTGAACTCCAAGGAGTTCAAGGGACTCTTTCATCAACTCACCTGTAAAACTGTTTCCTTTATCGGAGTCTACCTTGAGAGGTAGGACACATCTGGAGAAAATTTGTTCCACCAGGATTTTGGCAGTTGTCTTTGCAGTGCATGTCTTAGTGGGGAAAGCCTCAACCCACTTAGAGAATAGGTCAGTTACCGCAAGAGCATACTTGTTGTTTCTGCTGGTATTGGTCAGAGGGCCAATAAAATCAATTTGGATGGCACGCCAAGGGCCAGAGTGTCTTTGTGGTAAAAGTTTGGCATTTCGTTTTGTAGGTATAGGATTGTTTTGTGCACAAACAAGGCAATTGTCAATGTATTGTTTGACATCTTTGGTAATACCAGGCCAGCAGGTGGTGGTCTTGAGTCATTGGAGGGTGTTTTCTGCTCCTTGGTGTCCACCAGTAGGAATATCGTGTACTTGGTGCAAAAATTCAGATCTTAGGTGTCTGGGGACTACCCACAATTTAGTGATAGTGTCATCTGGTTGGAACCAAATGAGCTTGTCATCAGGGGTTAAGTGCAACTTACCTTCATGTCTTCAGTATGGATTATGTGTAGGTAGTCTTTCTTCAGTACCCTTGTCAAGGAATCTGAACACCTCTCTCAGTTCAGTGTCCAGGTGTTGAGCTGCTGAGAGGTCCAGGGGAGAAAAAGACTCAGATTTCTTCTTGAGGGCTGCAACATGTACAGCTGCATTAGCTTCTGGATGGTCCATCATCCAGACGTCCCCCCCTCGGGCCCCTTCCTTAGTAAGGGTGTCTGCGGTGTCATTGAAAGCATGATAGGGGTCATGAAGAGAGTGGGCTTTGACCTTGTGCACATAAAGTTTGTGTGTGTATTTCTGTGCCAATGCATGTATGTAGATTACCAATTCTTTGTATTTCACTGGGCTACCGTCAGAGGAGAGGAAGGAGTTCTTCTGCCAGAAAGGGAGAAATTCTGTAAGGGAACAACAAACCCAGTTAGATTCTGTGAAAATGATGGTATCCTGAGTCCCATGTTGGATGAACTCAAGGGCACAGGCCACCGCTGCCATCTCTGCATATTGTGATGAAGCTACACTACAGCATTTGGATATCTTGACAGTGTTCCCATAAGGATAGACTACCAAAATACCTATCCCTGCAATCTGTTCTTCCTGATAGTATGATGCTGAACCATCAGTAAAAATACGACACAAAAGAGGTACTCTCAAGTACTTGTGGCATGGCAGGGGAGGAAAGGACCTGGATCTGGGAGGTGAGGTGACTGCAGTGTACAGTCATGGGGTTCTCCTTGAAAAAGGAGACCATGAGCTAGTAGAGATGGTACTTTGGTCTGGTGGACCTGGATATCTCTATCCTGGAGGAGAAGTGACCAATGTGTCAGCCTAGTGTTAGAGACTGACCCATCCTTCACTCTATCTGAGAGCAGAAAGGTAGTTGGCGTGTGGTTAGTGTTGAGGATCAGTGGTGAGTACCCAATGATATACAAAAAGTGCTTGACAGCCCAGTAGGTGGCCAGAAGGTTCCTTTCACAAAGGCCATAATTCTGTTCCACTGGGGTCAAGAGCTGTGATGCATATGCAATGGGTCTCAAGGTGCCATGCACCTTCTGGGCCAGCATTGCTGACATGGCAATGTCAGAGGTGGCACACTCCAGATGGAACGGTAGTGCTGGATTGGGGTTGACCAGTGCTGGGGCAGAGGCCAGAGCCTGCTTCAGTGATGTCACAGCTTGGGTGTGGACAGGATCCTAATTCCATGGAACATCCTTTTTGAGTAGTTCATACAGAGGAGCAGCTTTCTGAGCAAAATCACAAATAAAATCTCTTGAATAATTTACCATACCTAGAAACCTTCGAAGAGTTGCCACGCTGGTATGTAACGGCTAGTCTTGTAATCCCTGTACCTTTTTCCAGGTAGGGCTTCGACCGTGGTCAGTTATTTTCAGACCCAGAAAGAATACTTCCTTCTGACATAACTGTGCTTTTGCTAGATTACATTTCAGGCCTGCTCTCTGGACGAGAGTCAGTAGTTCATCCAAGAGATCCAGATGTTATTCCTGCATGGCCGTGGCCAACAACAGGTCATCCACATATTGTAAGAGACATTGGGGGACTGAGAAACTCTGTAGGGTGTCCATCATGTGGAGGTGGAAGAGGGATGGATTGTTATGGAATCCTTGTGGCAAGCAAGTCCACGTGTATTGTCGTCCTTCAAAAGTGAAGGCAAACTTATATTGACTCTTGAGGGCCAATGGCAATGACCAGAAACCATTGGAAATATCCGGGGCACTGAACCATTTCTGATCCGGTGTTAGAAGTTGGAGCACATCTGGTGCCGATGCCACAGTTGGGGAACAACTGGGAGTGGCCTGATTCAGTTTTCTGTAGTCAATAGTAAGTCTCCAGGTGCCTGTGGGTTTCTTTATGGGCCAAACAGGAGAGTTGGCAGTAGAAACACAAGTTCTGATTACTCCTTGTTTAAGGAGCGACTTGATCATTTCTCGAAGAGAGGGCAAGGCCTCAGTTGGAAAGGGGTATTACCTTTGCCTTTCATGTGCCGGTCCTGGCACTTCAATGACAGTATGCATTCTACCACTGTCATGCTTGTTAACTGCAAACACTTCCAGATGTTGTTGCAGAATAGGTAAGAGTTTCAGAAAAAGTTCATGGTTCTTGAACAAATCTATGACGTCATGCTCTTTGTTATTGATAGATATTGTTGCCACAGCATGTGAATCAGGAATTAAGATGGTATGGTATTGACCCTGGATCTGTATCAACAGCATGTTAGCTAAATCCATCACACAGCTGTGTGGTGCAAGGAAATCAATGCCTATGATACTAGGATGATCATGCAGTACCATTAGTTGGAAAGCATGTGAGGCCTTCAAATGGCCTAACTCCACTGGTAAGGGTAGAGAACAGTATGCAGGCAGCCTAGTACCATCAACTTCTGAGATATTGGTCTTCCATCCGGTAGACCAAGGGGACGTGTCCGGGTGTTCATCATGTAACACAGATACAGCTGCACCTGTATCTAGTAAGACTATTAGTTGGCGGCCCCTGACCTCAGCCTCGGTGCAGGGCCTTCTGTTTGTATCCAAGACCAGCTTGTTTACAATACGGACTGGGGCATGTAATTGTCAATCCATATTGCCGGAAGCGTACAGAGGTTGGGCCTGACTTGCATGAATAACTTCACAGTGCTGTACCGATGCGATATAGGGAGGAGCTTCTGGGTTCAGGCTCGTATGGGCCTGAGAGCTTGTACTTCCGGTGTCTCCATGGCCGGTAGTGGCCTGGGAAACCGGTTGTACCGCTGCAAGGGTCTGTGTGAGTACAGCATCCACTACAGAGCGTACTTGTCCCAGGAGCTCTCGGAATTTTTGGTTTTCTTCGGCTAACTCCTTTTATGAAGGACCCGTTCTCTGTAATGGTTTCCCTCTGCCCTTATGCCTCCTGTTTTTGGGCCAATTCTGGTTCCCACCCCACTGTTGTTGTTGTTGTTGGCCTTGTTGGGGGTTTTGTTGGTTACCAGCTGGAGGGGCTGACGGATGTTTAGTTTGCTGTTGCTGGGCCTGCCCTTCCGTGGTATAGTGTGTCGCGGTCCCGGGGGCGGGTTCCATGGCAGCAACTTTCTTGGAACCGGAACCCAAATCACGGATGTACAGTTGATACACCCTCTCGGTTTTCTGAAGAATATCGGCAAACCTATTCGTGTTTGGGTAAGTGGTTGGCTCTACCTTTTCTCTTACTGCTGGGATCATGTTCCTAAGGAATAAGGTCTTATATTCAATAAGATCTATATCCGCAGCTTCTTGTGCCAGGTGTTTTCCTGCTCGGTAGGCCATCCAGAGTCTCTGGTGGTAGGTCGCTGGGCTTTCTTTTGCATTTTGCTTTACGGGGTATGCCAGCATCACTCCTACTACACCTGGGCTATGAGCGGAGATGAGGTCAGCTGCAACCTCTTCAAAGGTAGCGTTCCCATCCTGGTGAACTGCTTCAGGGAGTTTGGCCCATAAACCAGGATCAATGGTCTGGCGTAGTATTTGGACCTGATATTCTGCAGCGAGGCTGAGCATTTCACATTTAGAGCGCGTCTTTTCCAAGAGACAGCTGAGGTTGTCAGACGGGCTTATCCGACCGATACTGTCAGCAATTTGCTGAACAGAGTAGGCCATTTGTAGGGGATTAGTAGGTGGTTGATCAGGCAAAGGTAACGCATCTCGTGCACCGTCCAAAGCTGTGCAAGCTGCAGCTTCGGCTGCAGTGCGAACAACACCTTCCTGAGTGCCAACTTCTTGGAAAATTTGTTGAATCTGACTTTTAATGGCTTTCATGCTCCTTTCAGGAAGAGGAACATTACCTAATGCTCTATCAGTCATGGTTTCAATCTCTTGCCTATCTTCCACACTAATAACGGTTACCGAAGGCGCCGTTGGGACCAGGCTTGGGCCTGCTCCCCCCCATCATGGGCACCGCCATGTTGGCATTTCCCATGATGAGCGTCACGGCGTCGTCGACGTGTGACCTGAGGAGTAGTGGGTGGGGACCCGCCATACTGTGGATGGCTGGGTGGGGATTCTGGGCCATAGTAGGGGTGTGACTGGGCGTTGTACTGTGAGACGTCATCATCAGATAACTCCCCTTCTGAGGATGAGTGAAAGGCAGGGGCTACGCCTCCCATTTCCTTAACATGGCCAGCCAAAACCTCTCACTGATGGTGCAGTTTGTCCATCTTAGCTCTACAATCATCATGATTCACACTTGCAACATCCATATCAACCTGATCCTGCTTCTGCTTCTGCAAAACATGGTTCGCAGCGCTCAATTCGCGATTGTCCCTATAGGCTATTTCTAAATCATTACGTACCTGGTTGATCTCGTCCTGAAGCTCACCCATTTCATCACTCAACTGTGCATTCGCAGCACTCAACAAATCATTCATTTGCACAACCTGACTCTTATCCTGTCTCAAACTTTCACACTCCTGCTTCAAAGTACACATTTCTTGTTCACCAGCCTGTGCGGAATGATGCTATAGTGAATCTTTTTCATTTCGCAGAGTTTGGAGTTCAGAATCCAAGTTCTGCTGCAGTCTAATACATTCTGTTTCCTGTAAACCCAACTCTTGCTTAAGAGATGCGATCTGCAGGTCAAGGGTGTGAAACCTTGCTTCGGAGGCTTCCAAAGCAGCATAGAGAGCAGCGACCATCAACCCTTTAGCACAACGCTTATTGGTTGATTGTCGCTTCTCTGCGTACTGGGTTGAAATCCCCAGTACAGGGTTGTCGGATTGACTTGCGTCCCGCACGAAGTCAGCCCATCCTCCATGGGAGGCAAGGAAGTTAGAGACATTGAGTCTCAGTTCTGCGCAGATATCTGATACTGTGGCCATTGCGTGGGAGGGAACGAAAATTCAAACTGTGAAAAAGACAGCGTGTTGCGTATTGATCCACAACACGAGTACTTTAAACACAGCTGGGCTACTGTATAAGTTGCAGGCTTGCAATTCAAAGCTGCTATGGAGTGGCTCGAGACGGTATCGACCACACCCAAAAAGTCAGCCAGACTTTGCAAGTGACTACAAACTGGTAGGAAAAATGGGAGAGGTGATACGGGAATGTACACCTACAGTCCCCGTGGGGAATGGAAAAGTTTCAGCAACAAATGAAAACTTACAAACACCAAATATTGCCTGCACATGGTCGCCAATTTGTAAGAGGTCTAAACCTCGCTTTCAGATTCTTGACGATACTGGGAATGCAAATAATCACAAACAAGTTGCATTTGAGTAATAAACGAGTTTATTACTACAAAAAGGATAAATCACAGTTGCCCTAAGCAGTTCTTACCCATACAAACCGGGAGTCAGTGCTAAGCGTTCCCTACACCTCGAGGTTTCTCTGTAGTCTCTTGGGATCTCTCGGGTCTCCGAGGTGTAAAGCCTGTGCATAACATTATATACCTGTGATAATTACTATGGTTACTAAAAGATAGAAACATTTCTAGTTACAGAGATGAGCCCTATTGGCTAAATTAGAGGTGGCTCCACAGTCCAAGATAACATTATATAATTCTGTAAAGTCACCAATTTTAGAACAAAGAAGTTCTTATACAGAGTCTTACATAACAAGGTGTAGTGGTGCACATCACCAAAGGATGGCAGTGTTGCCTTACATACTATAGTTACTTCAAGGACAGGTGTCTTGTTATCCGACAAGTAAGAAATAGACAGAAAATACATGGTATAAGACGTGTGCATTAGCAAGCAAAGTGGATTACAACAATATGCATTCATATCCTGACATCTACTCTTATACGGAGCTGCCCTTAGCCCTATGTATTAGTATAACCTATACCTAAGCATTAGCTGTCTACGGTGTGCCTCTGAGGGTATCAATTAAGGTGTAGGGACCTCGTGTAACAGATCTTTTATTCAATTATGCTATTGTCGCATGCTTTGAATGAAGAATTAGATCTAAATCCCCTTTTGTAAAGAAGAAAAAAAAAACACATCTGATGTCTAAAACTTAAACCCATTTTTTCCTTTTTCTTTTTTTTTCTTGAGGTCCTCCTTTATGACAATGAATTAGAGATTCATGATTGCATCCTGGGAAATATTCGCCAGTCTCAGTGCTTTGCAAGGAATTTTAAGGATGTTCCCTAGTGTTTCAGCAACCCCATGTCAAAGCCATAATTTTTTGCCCAGTACATGTTGCCATCTAAACATTTCAAATCCACAACAAAAAACATGGGTTGCCATGCTTGTTTTTAAGTTACATTGGTGAGACTTAATCTTGCTTTATGGAAAAAGTCCGGAAGGTGTCGGATTGTTTTATGTGGTTATAATAGCAATATTTTAGATGTCAACAGGAGTGTAAAAGAAAATGTGAAACAAGGAAACATCATTTGTCATGATGCTTGCTTCATTTTTTCCTCAAATGCAAAAATACAGAGTACATTACCAATACTATGACACCCTCTTGAATTGATATTCCCCAAAAGGGGGGAAATAGTTCTACATTGTTATACATAAAACCATTTCAAACCCATGTCATTTTCATAAAACATTTTTGATAGATATAGACTATAGTTATGAATATTGAAACAGAAAGAAATACAACAGTTGCTATGCTTCTTTTGGTTATAACTGCTTTCAGAGTTGCAGTTTCAGAGGTGGTCGACTGAGGACAAAAATAATTAAAACATCCCAATAAAAAATAAAACTTGCAAGAATGCTATTCAAACAATTCAACAATACATGCAGAATGGCAAGGACTTTAACATAAAATAAACAGTGTAACCATAGACAGACAGATATTTAGGTAAGTGCCTTGAATGATACCAACTGCTGCAACTGTGGGAGCTAATTTCCTTTTTGCCATCCTGCATATATTCTTACTTGGACAAGACATAATAGGATAAATCATTATTCTAGTAATGCTTTCATATATTTAAGAATGTTCTTGTGCCAGAAAACAACCTTGAAAACTTTTTCGAGAGCATCAGAAAAATGGTAATTTGAAACACTAGGGAATGTCCTTAAATGACACATTCCAAAATCTAATACTGATAGAAACACAACAACATAGAATTTGGCAGATAAGGACCTCTTGACCCACTTTGTCTGCCCATTTGTCCCTGCCTATCACCACAGACCTTACTTGATCTTCGGCTCCCTCCCCCCATGCTTTCCAGCTAAGATTCCCTTGTGCCTGTTCCATGCATGTTTGAAGCCCATCACAGTTTTCACCTCCACTACTTCTTATTTCCTCATATCCCTAATAAGTTTTTCCTCTTCTAGCATCATTGCATGTCCCCTTGTTCTTATGCATCTTTTCCTCTGAAAAATACTCCCCTCCTGTACCTTATTCAACCCCGTGAGGTATTTATAGGTCTCTTTCAAGTCACCTTATCCTCCTCTTCTCCTTCAGGATGTACATATTGAGGCCCTCAGTCTCTCCTCATTGGCTTCTGTTGCAGCCCATGCACCATTTTAGTTTCCCTCCTCTGGATGGCCTCCACCCTGTCTATGACTTTTCTGAGATGCGCTCTCCAAAACTGGACACGGTACTCTAGGTGGGGTCTCATCAACAATCTACACAGTGGTAACACCACCTCACTCCTTTTTCTGGTGATACCCCTCCATACGCACCTCAGCATCCTACTGGCCCTACCCACTGATTGTTGCACTGCTTCGCCACCTTGAACTCATCAGATATGTTTAATCCAAAGTCCCTTTCCTGTTTGGTGACCATCAACACCTAGTCCCCATTTTATACTCCACCTTTGGGTTTCTGTGTGTTATGTGTGTGAATTTGCACTTTTTTTCACATCAAAACTGAACTGCCGTACCATTTACCACTTCTCAAGTTTTTTCAGGTCTCTGCATGTTCTCTTCAGTCCCTCTGGTTGTCTGCAAAGAGGCATACCTTCTCTTCCAGATCATCTGCAATGTCATTTATAAAGACATTAAAGAGGACTGGTCCTAGTACTGTGCCCTGAGGTACCCCTCTGGTCACCCTCCCTTCCCCCCAGTGAGTTCTGCTTACCACCACCTACTGCCACCTATCCATTAACAAATTTCTTACCCAGTTGACCACCTTAGTACCCACCTGGTGTACTGATAACCATGACTGGGAGATGGCCATACCTGGCTACAACATATTCAGAAGAGACGGGGCAGGTAGGAAGGGAGGAAGAGTGGCACTATATGTGAAAAATGACATAATGGCCACAGAGATCCAGGAAGAACAAAATGGGGGGGAGATACTGTGGGTTAAGCTGGAAAGGAAAATGGGGCCAGCCATCCGCACAAATGTGGTCTATAGACCACCAGCCCAGGAGGAAGAAACAGATAGGGAATTGATGCTAGCCATCCAAAGGATGGCAGACAAGGGTGAGGCAGTGCTGGCTGGAGACTTCAATATTCCAGACGTGGACTGGAGCATCCCAGCAGCAGCATCAACTAGGAGCAAATTTATCCTGCAGTCCCTTCAGGGTGCCTTCCTCAAGCAACTGGTCATGGAACCAACTCGGCAGACAGCGATACTGGACCTTGTGCCCACAAACAGGGACAGTGTGATGGGGGTAACAGTGGGGGAGCACCTGGCGAACAGTGACCATCAGTCGTTGCGGTTTGAAATCACAGAAAGAGCAGAACCAAACCAAACAAAAACACGTATCCTGGATTTTAGGGGGGCAGATTTTGGGAAAATGGGGAGATACTTGAAAGAGGCATTAAGGGGAATGGGGCAGGAATTAGGGGTTGAGGAACTGTGGGTAGTATTTAAAATGGGGATTACAAGAGCAACAGAATTATGCATTAAGCAGGTTAGCAAGAGGAAAAGGAAGAGGAGACCATTATGGTTTTCCAAAGAGGTAGCAAAGAAAGTGAAAGCCAAAAAGATTGCATTCAGGCAATACAAAAAGACACAGGCGGAAGGGGATAGGGAGACGTACCAGAAGAAGCAAAGGGAGGCAGGGAGGTCAGTAAGGGGAGCCAAAGCTCAGACAGAAGGACACATTGCAAAATCAGTGGGTGGAGGGGACAAAACCTTTTACAGGTACATAAGTGAAAAAAGAAAGGCAAAGGGAGGGATAGTGAGACCGAAGGGGGAGGATGGGGGCCGCGTGGAGGATGACAACAGTAAAGCTGACATATTGAACAGGTATTTCTGCTAAGTCTTTACTGAGGAAGAGGAGGAAATGGGTCTGAAGGGAGTACAAGGGGTGAGAATGGTGCAGAAATGGACACAAGTCCCTTTACATGAGAAAGGGTCCTGAAGGAACTGGAAGTAATAAGAGTTGATAAAGCAATGGGGCCAGATGGGGTGCACCCCAGGGTCCTTAAAGAACTAAGAGAGGTGGTGGCTGAACCTCTGGCTATCCTGTTTAGCCGATCACTGGAAACAGGGGAGGTACCCAAAGACTGGAGGACAGCAGATGTAGTCCCCTTATACAAAAGTGGGAACAGAGAGGAAGCGGGGAACTATAGACCAGTCAGCCTCACCTCGGTAGTGGGGAAGATCATGGAAGCACTACTGAAGGAGAGACTGGTGGAACATCTGGTTGTCAGTGGACTACAGGACCCAAGGCAGCATGGTTTCACATGGGGGAGGTCAGGTCAGACCAACCTCATTGAATTTTTTGACTGGGTGACTAGGGAGGTGGATCATGGGAGGGCAGTGGACATGGCCTATCTGGACTTCAGCAAGGCCTTTGACACTGTGCCACATAGAAGACTATTACATAAACTGGGGAATATGGATGTGGGCAGGACAGTAGTGTGGTGGGTGGGTAACTGGCTGGGCGGCAGGACACAGAGGGTGGTGGTAAATGGCTGTCACTCCACAGAGGGAAGATTGACCAGTGGGGTACCACAGGGATCAGTGCTGGGACCGGTCCTATTCAACATCTTCATCTGTGACATTGCGCAGGACCTAGAAGGCAGAATTTCACTGTTCACTGGTGACACAAAGCTCTGTAACAGAGTAGACACACCAGAGGGTGTAGACAGAATGAGAAGGGACCTGCAGAAACTTGAAGAATGGTCAGGGGTTTGGTAGTTGAAATGCAATGCATAGAAGTGCAAGATAATGCATATGGGGCACAAAAACCCTGGCACAATATATCAGTTGGGGGGTGAGGATATAGCATGCACCAAGCAGGAAAGAGATCTTGGGGTTATCATCTCTGACGACATCAAAGTAGGGAAACAGTGTGACAAGGCAGCAGGTAAAGCAAATAGGATGCTGGGATGCACAGGGAAGGACATCACCAGCTGGAAAAGGGAGGTCATAATTCCACTATACAAGACACTAGTGAGGCCCCACTTGGAGTACAGTGTACAGTTCTGGAGACCTTACCTAAATAAGGACATAGACAGGGTAGAGAAGGTTCAGAGGAGGGCAACAAAGATGGTACATGGATTGCATCACAAGTCCTATGAGGACAGGTTGAAGGAACTGAATATGTACTCCCTGGAGGAGAGGAGGGAGAGAGGGGATATGATAGAGACATACAAGTATCTTACAGGGAGGAACAGGGTGCAGGAATACACTATTTTTAAGCAAAAAGATGTTCCAGGACTAGAGGGCATGGGATGAAGTTGGAGGGAAGATGATTCAGAGGAAACATGAGGAAGAATTTCTTCACAGAACGGGTGGTGGACAAGTGGAACACCCTGCCAGAGGAAGTGGTGGGGGCTGAAACAATCACGGGATTTAAGAATGCATGGGATAGACATAAAGGAATTCTGGAGGTCAGGGGTAAGGGGCAACAGACTTCTAGGAAAACATAAACTGAAATTACAAGCTCAAATGGGCAGACTGGGTGGGCCATAGGCCCTTATCTGCCGACACTGTCTATGTATCTATGTATCTATGTACCTGTAAGCTGTCCAGTATGAGCCTCCTATCTGGTACAGTGTCAAAGGCCTTGCTAAAGTCTAAGTAGGTCATGTCCACTGTCTCTCCCTGATATATTTTCCTGGTCACCCAGTCAAAGAAATCTATCAGGTTTGTCTGACATGACCTCCCCTCCCATGATTCAAGTGGTGCAGAGTTGCCAAGCAGGCAGGCAACCATATAAGTGGGGGTTATTTTTTCTACCTTCAAATGGAGTCTGAAAAATGTTTTAAAAACTTGCATTGTTGAATAGTTGTGGGATTTGGGAAATGGGAAGAGGGAGGTAGTGAGCAGAAGGCAGAAAGAGGGAGGGTTTAGGCCAGAGAAGCCAGCCCCAGTGGAAGGGGAAGTGGACAATGAGGCTGCAGCCAGCCAATTAAGTGGCTGTAGTCACAGTAGTTTTAAGGGATGGTTCGTAGTCTGCTCCGCATTTGAGTGGTGTAGAGTCGGCAAGAGGGCAGACAAGCAGATAAGTGGGGGCTATTTTTTATCTACTTTCAAACAGAGACTGAAAAATGTTTCAGAACTTGGATTGTTGAATTGTCATGGGATTCAGGGACTGGGAGGAGGGAGGTAAAGAGCAGAAGATGGAAAGAGGGAGGGTTCAAGCCAGAGGAGCCAGTGCCATTGGAGTGGGAAGTGGACTCTGTGGCTGCACACAGCCAAAAGGGCAGCTGTAGTCCCAGTGGTATTAAGGGTCCGTTCCATAGTCTGCTCTTCATTCTAGTGGTGTAGAGTCACCAAGCAGGCAGGCAGCCAGATAAGTAGGGGCTATTTTTTTTTTCTACTTTCAAATGGTGACTGAAACATTTTTTAAAAACTTGCATTATTGAATTGTTGTGGGATTCGGGGACTGGGAGTGAGGAGGTAGTGAGTAGAGGGCAAAAATGGGGAGAGTTCATGCCGGAGGAGCTGGTGCCATTGAAGGGGGAAGTAGACCACATGGCTACAGCCAGCTAATAGGGTGGCTGTAGTCCCAATAAATTACCCAGAGGGCCAAGAGACCCCTCGCATGAGCAACCCTGACTCATGAGTACCACGGAGCAGGAGTGTGGCGTCTAGTGAAGAGGCATCTGGGATGTCTCCAGGGCTTCTGCAGGAGGTACTGTGGGCCAAGCTGGCCAGGGCACAGAAGGTAAGGGGACTACAGAAGTAGGAGAAGAGGAGTATAGGAACACAGAGCTGGGCCTACATACTTCAGTAATAACTAACAAAATAAGAGAAAAACAACAAACCCCTAGCTAAAGCCATCCTTGCTTGATAACACGTAACTGGGTAAGGGGTTAGCAGGGAATTCCTAATTAAGGTCAACCTACCTAGTATTTTCACTAACAGGCAGGAGAACAGGAAGTGGGGTGTAACTATAACAAAAAAGGGTCAGCTTTTGGGGATAACAGGAAAAACCCATTCTATGGTTAGCCTACTTTTGAAATATAAACCAGTGAACAGCAGAAAAACATAGCTGGGCTGAAATAGGCTGACTGGGTGAGGATGTGGGGGTCTACAGGCAGCAGGACAGATGGGAGGGGTGGAGGTGGAGTGATGTGAGAAGAAATAGTGGTCAGGATGGGGAAAGGAGGCTAATAAGTGGTAACATATGTGAGGCCACAGTTTCTGGAGACTGTAGGGAGAGCAGGGAGCAGTCCAGTGTGCAGGAATCTGGAGCAAATCAGATCAGAGATAAGGTGGCTAAGATGGGAGTTGGAAATAGGGGAGGGAGGGGGAAAGAACAGTGGATGAAGGGTGGTAGGGGCTGCCCTGGTGCACATGGGAGGCAGGCACAGATTGGAAGCAGGAAGATTATCAAAGTGTCCAAGGACATTGCCTCCTCAAACACCCTGTGGAACCAGAGCAGAGGACTGTCAGGTGGTATAAGGAAAGGGTAGGTGGGTAAGAGGATCAGCACATGGGGGAAGGGGAGAGAAATGGGGTTCTGATTCTGTGGCGCTCTCATCGAACAGGTATGCAATGTTAATCATTTTAGGGGAATGTGGGGTCAGGTGAGGGGGAGAAGCTTGAGGAAACTCAGAGGAAATAAGGGAGGGGGGACATACAGTAACTGAGATATACAAATATATCACTGGTATAAAAGGAGTACAGGAAGGAAGCATCTTCCAAAATAAAAGATTCTCCAAGTCAAGGGGGCACAAAATGAAGTTGGAGGGGAGGCTCAGGTAAAATGTGAGAAAATATTTTTTTCATGGAGAGGGTGGTGGATGCCTGGAATAGCCTACCAGAGGGTGTGGCAGGGGCTAAAACAGTCACAGAATTTAAGAAGGAGTGGGATGGACACAGGGGTATCTTGGAGGCAAGGGGGGATCCAGAGTTCAGTTTGGGCATGGGGCCTCACACTAGATAGGGATTAATAGGGCAGACTGGGTGGTGATGTGACTTCCACCTCCCCAGCCTGATCTCCCACTGAGCACCACCACCCTGCACCCCCAAACTCCACCACACACCCTCAGTCACCTGAACAGGTCCCAGTGTGAAGATCCACTCTTCCAATGAAGACATGTCTTGCTCCTGGAACTGGGGACTACTATATGAAAAATAAAGTAAGTATGGTTCAGTGTATTTCAATGGGTTTTCAACTGCACTTACCTTATTTCTCATGTAGCAGTCACTGGTTTCAGCAGCAAGCCGTGTCTTCCATGGGACAGTGGATCTACATACTGGGATCTGTTCAGGTGAGTGAGAGTAGGTGGGGCATCTGGGGTGTGTGGGGTGGCAGGTACATAGTGGGAGGTTGGGTTGGGGGTGTGAGGTTGCATCAGCGATGGCCCTTTTTTACAGATTAAAAAAAGACATTGAGGGACCATGTTCTTCTTTTCAGGCAATGAGGGACATCAGATGGTGGTGGGGAGGGCATTGCCACTAGACAACTCTTTAAATCAGCAACAACATACATAAGGCTGAAACTGATTTAGATAGTGGGGAAATGTAGACAAGCAATTTTTGCACTAACCACTGAGTCACCTAGTCGCTCTATGTAGTTCGTTCATATAATGCTCACCACCTCTCATGAAATGTAAATAATTGTATATTGAAGGATCCAATGTAAATTATATATCTTGTTGTTGTATGTGTAATTAATCCCGGGTCGCCCCTGAAAAAGGGACTATTACTGGTCTCAGTGGGCCTACCTGGTTACCAAAATTAAATAAATAAATAATACATTTACACATATATGCATATATAGTCCAGTATAACATATACTACAGGTCACATTAAACTGTCCCTCCAACTCACTGGTTTAGCATCATTTTTCACTGAGTTGCTTAATGTGTGCACTGCTCACTGCCATGACTTAATAAAAGTGTTCTAATGGTTTGTTTCTAGCTGCTGTTCAGTTTCAGCTTACTGTACTCTGCAGCTCCCTGGAAACTTTTATCAATGCAGTGCATGAGCAGTGCACACATTAAAGGGGCACTGTCAGCTTTCAGCAGCTATGCTGAACTTGTGTGATCAGTGTCCCTGTAATAACACCTATGTCAAAATAAACTATTCATGTGCACCAGTATGAGTAACCGTAAGACCTATTACCCAGATTCCAAAAATATATACTTTAGCTCAGGCCAAGCAAATTACCTTATTGTTTGGCCGATCTTCTGCTGCCAGATGCCTCGTCTCAATGTGAACACACATTGCACGTGTGGGAATTTCCTGAACACGTGTAAGTGATAGTTGGGGCTAAAAGTACATGCTCGTCTGAGCCTGGGGATGCTTGGAAGAATAATGAAGAGCCTTGCAAGTCTTACTGTTACCACTATGAAAAACAGGACCGTGATCCTGAGCATGCATGTCACATCTGTACTGTCACCTGTGTCACCTCATGTGGATGTTCATGGACAGGGGTTGAAACTGGCACCGACCCTAATAGTCAAATGCTCTTAGATATTGTTTTGGGACAGACACAGATCTTTGTAACAATAAAAAAGAGCATTGCAAGTCTTACTTTTGTCACTTTGAAAAACAAGATCACGATCCTGAGCAATGACTATTAGGGCCGGTGCCAGTTTCAACCCCTGTCCATGAACATCCACATGAGGTGACACAGGTGACAGTACAGGACCAGACAGTCAGGACCACACTTGCAGTACACACACACACACACACACACACACACACACACACACACACACACACACACACACACACCACAAACATACTTGGACTGCAACACAAAATGAAACCATATTCAAACACAGCCCCTAATAAATTAATATGAAGCACCATCAATATATAATAATGGGTGCACATGGGCACTTCTGCAGACACACATACACACAGTAAACATTATAACTTGAGACGGTTCAGAACTGATGAGTACAAAGACATATTAAAAAATAGATATACAATTTGTGATGCAGCATAGGTCAATGAGTTGCTATACAAAATAATGGGGGGGGGAGCTATCACATATGATATGACAATGATCCCTAGATTACAGATAAAGCAATGATTAGGTATTAATAATTAAAAATATTAACCAATCCAAGGTAAGTCTCTGATTTGTGTTATTTGAATCAGAACTGCCAGTCTCTATGTTAGAATCAGATGCAGCTTGTGCTCCCTCACACTGATTAACACTGGATACTGTGGGCTCAGATTGGTAAGTTTGGATACCAGTACTAAAGTTTAAATGCATGTCCTCAACATCTCTATATTCCTGTACCTCAAACATGATGAATAGTGAGCACAGGCACAGCAACGATTATTGAAATCCAAAGGTAAAAAACACACTCCCTGTAAAAGAGTTAGCTTAGCTGATCTAAGTTTTCAAGAAGAAGGCACATAGCCAGCACAGACAAGCAAACTCCTTTTTCAGTACTTTAGCACAGGATTTCAACAGCATGGTAGGTTTTAAGATGAAAAAGCATCTATATACAGTCCATTTCAAACAACCACTGTAAAAAAAAACTAACTTAAATGAAGTCTGTTTAGGGGTCCTCTTACCTATCTTCAGTGAGCCTTGTAACATCAGATTTACTACATAAACATTCCATTCTGTGACGTTTGATATTATAGTCCCAGGATTGCCTGCTGCTGACATGTTTATGAGCGATGACTCTTTTTTGAAAGACAGTTCTAACCAGAATGAAGCATAGCACACAAAATAGTGCTTGAAACACTGCTTAGCTGAAAGAAAGTGGAGTACTACCACACAATCTCTAACTTTGTCTAGTCTGTTAGGAATCGGAAGAGTTCCATTTTTCTACTGTAATAGCAAAACAACTGCAAGGCAATGCCCTCTACAGCCATAAAAAGGAGGATAGAGAAGTTTAATAAATTGCTGAGGAGCTAAATTAATTTTAAGACACTGGTGCGATCAATCCATTCCATCTTATTCAGAGTGGTACAGTACAAGAACATTTTATTTGCCCTGCAAGACATAAAAATAATAGCAAATACATCTAATCATGAGAAATATTACCACGATATCTGGGAACCCCCTTTTACATTGCTTTCTGTTCAAATAAAATAAAAAATAAAAATATAAAAAATGAGACAGCAACCCTGGTCTTGTCTGTTTCCTTTGCTATTGTTTCTCAGGATTTTAATGGGGTTCAGTGTTGGCGGTGGACTCCTGATAGGCACCCTGTGCTCTGCATAGCTAATAATGTATGTTTGTTTCTTTCAGTTGCTTTTCCCTCTTACACTTTTGGTTATATGTCCCCCATTCTGGGGGAACTAATCTCCGGAGTATGGGGAGGGGGGACAGTAGGGTGTTGGGGTGGGTTGGGGAGAATAGTTTATTGTTAATTGGACAGTTTTATGCTATCTAGTTCATATTCAGATGTTTATCTGCATTGTTTATTCATTTCTTAAAAATTTCAATAAAGTATACTTGACTAAAAAAAGATTGCTGAGAAGCTGGTGCAGGGCAGAAGGGTTTTGGTGGACCGAGGGATGGAGAGGCAAGTGGTTGGACAAGGGGTTGTTCTTGACAGACAGACTTCACCAGAATAGGGAGGGCTCGAACACACTGCGGGACAAGCTGGGGGAATACATAGAAGAAATACTAAGTTTAAACTGCTAAGGGGGGAAGGGTGGGCCAGAGGACCCAGAAACTTCAAGAACAGGTAGTCTGCGGACCTCCCCCCAATACAGGTAGCAGTAACTGGGAGGGTGGGTGAGGGTCATGGGGGGCAACCAAATACAGGGGAGAGAGAGAGAGAGAGAGCAGGGGATGGGCAGGTCACAGAAAATTAAGGAAATAAGCAAGGAAGGACAGAGTTGAGGTGGAGCATGGTGTCACTCAATGCTCATAGTCTCAGTGTCAAGATGGCAGACCTGCAGGTCCTCCTAACAGAATGGAAGGCAGATGTAGCAGCAGTTACTGAGACCTGGGTCACAACACACCATGACTGGGACCTCTCAATTCTGACATACAAGTTACACAAGGGACAGGGTGTTAGGAAAAGGGGGGGTTGCGGCTTACATCAGAGAGGGATAACATGCAGAAGGGAGGAGAAAAACCAGGGGAAGGTAGAAACACTCTGGATCCATCTCCAGACCAACTGGTGGAGGAAGGTAGGATGGGGGTGGTCTACAGACTGCCTAACCAGGAGGAAGAAAGAGACAAAGAGCTGTGTGAACTATTGCTGGAAGTGGCAGGAAAATGGGAGATGGCAGTGATGGGGGACTTTAAAATGCCCAAGGTGGACTGGGGTATACCAGCCACGTCCTGTGCCAGGAGTCAAGAGATCCTGGATGCAATACAGCAAGAGTTCATGAGAGTTTCTGTACCCACCAGAGAGGGTGAAATCCTTGATCTAGTGCTCACAAATAGGGGTCATATACAGGAGATAATGGTCAGGGAATCCCTGGAGGGTACTAGTGACAATAGCACAGTATGGCTCAGTTTGGATTTGGGCAGGGAAAACATTTACACCAAAACCAAAACCCTGGATTTTGGGAAGTCAGATTTTCAGAAAATGGATGAGGTGCTAAGGTTTCACTTAGGGGATATCAAAGTGGACATGGGGATTGACAAAAAATAGACCATCATCAGGGATGCCATACATGCCACCACAGTGGACTGTGTTAGGCTTAGGGGGAAGGAATCAGGGGTCAAGTCACCCATCTGGTTCAATTCTGAGGTTTCCAGGGCGGTGAGAGACAAGGAGGCAGCCTACACGAAATACAGGACTGCAAGCGATACAGATAAGGAAGAATACCTGAAGTTGGCTAAAGTGTCAGGCAAGGTGGTGCAGCAAACTAAAGCACAGAAAGAGCTACAAATAGCTGAAGGGATCAAGAAGGGGGAGAAGGCCTTTTTTTGCTACATAAGCAAAAAGAGGGATAAGAAAGACAGGATAGTTAGGCTGAAGAACGGGGATGTATGGGTGGAGAAAGAAGAGAGCAAAGTGGAAGTACTGAATGAATACTACTGCTCTGTCTTTACTACGGAATAAGATGGTCCGGTGCTACCTGGGTGGAGAAGGTGGGGGGGGAGTGATCACAGACGTGGTAATAGAAGTGGACAGAGTGAGGGAAGGGCTTCTGGCACTAATGACAGACAAGTCCCCAGGACCAGATGGCATACACCCAAGGGTGCTAAAATGGCTAGCAGAGGAACTTGAGGGGCTGCTGATGGACCTCTTCAATAGACTGCTGGACTTGGACGTAGTGCCACAGGACTGGAGGATTGCATCTGTGGTGCCTCTGCACAGGAGTGGACCCAGGGACAATCCAGAGAACTATAGGCCGGTTAGCCTAACCTCAATAGTGTGCAAACTCATGAAGACCATACTTAAGCAGAGGCTGGTAAGTTACATAGAAGAGAATGGTCTCCAGGATAAGAGGCAACATGAGTTTGTTGGAGGAAGATCATGTCAAATGAACCTGATTGACTTTTTTGACTGGGTCACCAGGGTGGTGGGTGGGAGCCAGCAGTGGACATCATTTACCTGGACTTCAGCAAAGCCTTCAATTCTGTGCCACATAAGTGCCTAATCAGGAAACTGGTGGCTCTAGGGTTTGGAAAGAAAATAACAAGGTGGGTGGATGGCTGGCTAAGAGACTGAACCCAGAGAGTGGTGGCAGCAGGAAAGTTATCCAGCACCAGGGAGGTCACCGGTGCTGGGCTGGTTGTTCAATGTCTTCATAATGACATTGGAGAAGGCATAAAGGGCAAGATGCAGCTGTTTGCAGACATCAACAAACTCTGTGGGAGGGTGGACACAGTAGAAGGCTTACAGGACCTGCAGGAAGACCTCAGGAAACTTGAAAGCTGGTCAGGGATCTGGCAACTTGACTTTAGTGCCAAGAAATGCAAAGTGATGCACATTGGGGCTAGTAATCCTAAGGCTGAATATTACCTGGGGGGGAGGGGTCCGGGTAGCAGCACTGGAGTAAGAAAAGTATCTGGGGGTGGTGATTACTAGTGCACTGAAGCACTCCTTGCAGTGCAAAAATGTAGCAGCAAAGGCAAACAGAATGATGGGGTATATAGCCAGGGGATTCAGCAGTAGGTGGAGTGAGGTCATACTGCCTTTGTATAGGTCACTGGTGAGACTGCATATAGAATATGGGGTAAGGTACTGGCATACACCCCAAAAGGAAGACATCAGATTGCTAGAGAGGGTCATAAGGAGGGAAACCAAGATGATCATGCGGGGAGTCCTACGAGGAGAGCCTGGGAGCCCTGAGGATGTACTCCCTGGAGGAGAGGAGAGGAGAGGAGGGAGATGGGGTATGATAGAAACCTTCAAATACTTGAAGGGGATAAATAGAGTGGATAGGGAAAGTCTCTTCAAGCTAAGTGACAAAACCATGAGGAGGCACAGTTTGAAGTTGATGGGGGGGAAGGTTTAGGAGGGATGTTAGGAAGCACTTTTTTACTAAGAGGGTGGTGGCCACATGGAATGTGCTACCAGAAGAAGTGGTCTCAGTAAAGATGGTGGGAGGTTTCAAGAGGGCTTGGGATAGGCATAAGAGGAAACCTTGGGACCGGGGGAGGGGGGTGAGTTAAAAGGAAAGGATGACAGGGGAAGGGAGGACAGGGTCAATGGCATAAGCCAAAGACCCTGTAATAATAGCAAGCAGACTTGATAGACAAATGGCCTTCTTCTGTTGGCTCTTTTGTATGTTTGTATATTTGTATAAAACCATGCTGTCTCAGGTTTTGCAACCTGCTGGATTCAAGGTATTCCATAATCTTTTCCTTCAGCAGTGACTCCATTAACTTCCCCACCACTGATGTTAGAGTGACCCATCTGTAGTTGCCAACCTCCTTCCTGCTACTGCTTTTATGAAGTGGGACCACATCTGCCCTTCTCCTGTCCTCTATAACAACTTCTGTTTCCAGTGAGTTGAACAGGGCTGTCAGAGGTGCAGCCAGTACCTCCCTGAGTTCCATCAGCACCCTTGGGTGTACCCTCTCTGGTCCCACAGATTTGACCACTTTTAGATTTGCAAGACTTTCAGGACCCTGTCCTCTGTAAATGAACTTGTGTCTGTCTCCTTCCTTCCAGTGTTCATGTGACATTTTGGGGGTCCATCCCCTTCCTCTTCCTCTGTGAAGACTGAAAAAAAGTATCTTCTCAGGATATCTGCTTTTTCCTGATCCTCCTCTTCACTGTCCGCCAATAACCATCTTAACATCACAATTCCTCTTCTAGTTTTTTCTTTTGTCTTATGTACCTAAAAATGTTTTTGTCACCTTTAGTTTCCCCTAGTACTATCTTTTCCTCAGTTTGTGTCTTTGTGCTCCTTTCTGCATTCCCTGCTTCCCCCGGTAGACCTCCCTATACTCTTCCCTCTGTATCTCTTTGTAAATCCTTAATGCTACCCTTTCATTCTTTGCCTTTTCAGCCACTTCCCTTTCCTCCTGTTTTTGCTCTCTTCTTCTGCACAGATGTTTGTTGCCTTCACTGTGCCATTCCTTAACTTGCCTCACTGTTCCTACACCCCTCACAGGACACTCCGCCTCCACTAAACCGTCCCTGAGGCATTCACCCATTTTGTTTAAAAATCTGCCCTCCTGAAGTCCTGGACCCTCATCCTTGTGTGGTTCAGTTCCACTGCTGTCCTTATGCTGAACCACTGTAAAGTGATAACTAGTCCCCAGGTAGCTTCTCACTTTGACATCTATAACACTGTCCCCCTTAGTGAGCACCAGGTCCAGTATTGCCCCATCACAAATGGGTTCCTTGACTAGTTGCCTGAGAAACACCCCCTGTAATGAGTCCACAATGTCCCTGTTTTAAGCTGAAGTTGCAGCTGGGAGGTTCCAATCTACATCCAGCAGATTGAATTTCCCCATCATCAGGGACACTGGTTTACTGGGATTGAGAAGGGGCATATTCCGTTTTGCACATTGTAAAAAACAACATTGTCACCGGTGTCTGTTAAGCGAAAATCCGTTTTTACCGTTGTTTGATTTTGTGTACTTTATTTAACAGTGTTTAACTCTGCTAACATGCATTTTAGCAATTTTGACCTCCACTATTACACATCCTTCCATCCTTGTACCAATTTAAAGTTATTTTAGGTACAAGATGTGATGGCAGCAACAACACTACAGCCCCCATCCCTAAGGTGTGATGGAAGGCACTACGCCCATCCCTCAGGTGTGATAGCAGCACCAACAGCACTACTGCCCCATCCCTCTGGTGTGATGACAGCAGCAACAGCACTATGACCTCCCTCCCTCAGGTGTGACAGAAACAGCAGCACTGTGGCCCCCATCCCTAGGTGTGATGGCAGCAGTACTACATTCTACCATTCCTCAGGTGTGACAGAAGTAGCAGCACTGTGGCCCCCATCCCTTAGGGTGTGATGGCAGCAGTACTACATTCCCCATCCATCAGTGGTGATGGCACAAGCATTACAGTCCCCACCCTTTGGTGTAATGGCAGTAGCAACAATGCAGTCCACATCCCTCTGGGGTAATGGCAGTAGTGACAGCACTATGATCCCCTTCTTCAACACCCACACGACAAGCACAAGTTACAAATGACTTGGTCTCTTTGTTTGTAGAACTCAGATGTGAATTAATCAGAACCATCACCACTAAGGTGGGCTACCTTTGTTTTTCCTATCTATAATTTAATTGCCTGAACTGGATTTCTGCCTGTGACACTGCTGACCAGGTTTAGGGAACAGACTTAGGTGTTGGAGGGCCAGCTGGTGGGTGAAGACTTGAGTGTCCAATGACCACTCTCCTTCCAGGGAGGAGGGTGGGTTCACAGCTCAGCATTTGCTGGCCCCTGATGGAGGCCAGAGGCATGACAACATGTCAGCCCTCACTGCAGGAGGAGCGTGATGGATGTTAGCTTGTGCCTTGACATCATGTGGCCTGTCACACTCCCAAGAAAATGGTAAAACACCTGCTGACCAACCAAAGGACAGCTGTTAGTCCCTCCATAAGACAGAAGCCCCAGACATGTGTCTGTTCTGACCCCTGCCATGCTCATGATACACAGGAAGCTCTTTAGGACAATTCTCCTCCCTGGTAGCTTCCCACAGGGTAGGGGCCCACTCAATGAAGAGTTACTGGGTTACCTAGTAGCACAGCAGTAAGGGCAGTGGATGGTGGTTGGGACTCAGCAGCGGTGGTAGTGGTCCTTGACAGGCCTGAAGGAGTGAATGGCCAGGGGTGGGAGGAGCAAAAAAAATTGTTTGAATTTGCTTCTTTGAAATACAGTGTCTTCACCTAAAAATCCATAAGTAATTAGTGGAGGACATTTAAATGGATTTATGCATCTCCCAGACATGTGGATGCTTTTTTTTTTTACTTGGTGTCCATGAACAGGGTGTCTCCCAGTTTTCATGTCTTTGTTCAGATGTGAATTGAGTACCACTCTGCCCACCAGCATCATACAGCCCCTGGGGTCTTACCTTCTGTATGTCATTGACTGTGCTTTCAAAATCCACTGGCCAAACATAAGTACACTTAAATAGTTAACATTTGCTTTTGTTGAAGCAGTCTATCAGAAAACTTTTGTTGTCACAGAGACTGAAACAGCAGGTGGGAGAAAAGGTGCAAATGAACCAATTCACCTAAATGGGGCACTGACTGTGAAGTCTTTTCATAAGTAGTAAGGCAGTTTCTTCTTTGTGAACATACTTTCATTCAAACTAGTTTTCATTCAAACAGCTGAGGATTTTGGATGGCCCTACTGATTATAAACTTGAATAAGCTAGTTGGTAACTGTGATCCTGCATTTATCAATCTACAACCTAGATGTTTATATGCAAAGAATACAATAAAAACCTGACTAAAATCTAAAAACCCAGCTTATAAAAACACATAAAATGTATCTGAACATTTATCTTTACCTATAAAAAATCATTGCAGCCCAAGTAAAACTCAAGTAAATTACATAGTACCCTGACTACTATTCTGTGATGTAGTAAACATATATTGGTATTTTTTTTTATATTCTTTGTAAAGCAGGTAAGGCCCACTAGGCAGAACTGTCTGTTTTCAGGAGTGACCTAGATGCACTGGGGAGTTTAAGTGACTTGCTTGGAGTCAGCCGGTATGCAAGTGGAGGTTGTGGGAATCAAACCCAGGTCTGCTGGCTGTACCCAGTTCATTCACTGTTTGTTACTCTAACCACTAGGCATGGGTGGTTAAACTGAATGGCTGATTACAACAAAGCAGTGCGGGGTGATTTCTTTACTGACTCTATATGCGGCAAAGCAGAAAGAATGCAAAGCACAGCAGCATTCATTTTAAGATGCTGAAATCTGGGTCAGCCCGCTAACGCTGCGGTAGCACTATTGCTTGCAATGCCAGCGACCCAGGGTCAGAAGCAAGCTTGAGTTGCTGGAGGTCTGGCCAGGGGAGTAGGATCGAGCACCTGGGGGACTGCCCTCCTCCTCCAGGGAGGGTGGGCTGCAGGTCCTGCTGCTTTACCACCACCTGTGTGACCACGGGTGGTGATGCAATGGTGCTGCAGAGTGATCAGGAGGGGAAGACACTAGCCAGGATCTGGAGCAGTGGCATGTCTCTATGTGACCTACCTCCTTGGATCTCCTCTAGTGCCAGTGCCCTCTGAGACAAAGACCAGAAAACTAGGAACAATCACCCCACATTGGCCACTGGCAGAAGGGACCCAGGTGCCCCAGACTTCATAACCAGGCTCCATGAGGGACCTACTGAGCTGCCTGACACACACTAAGGGAGTGTGGAGGGGTGACCTGGGGTCCCCTTCCTTTCCACCTGGGGGGGGGTACAATCCAGGCAGGATACGGGCAGGACCACAGGAGCTCCTGAGCATTACCTGCAGGTGACGCTATGGGATACCCAGCCTAGGGATCTCTGAAAAGTGGAGACTGATACTGTGAGAAGGGGACATAGAAAGAGAAAATAAAAAAAAAGAAATTAAAAAGATGCTGAAATCTTAGAGATTCTGTGCAATGACATGCAATTTCCGTGATGCACCGGTACAAGAATTCAAAATCCGCAAACCAAGCAGGATTCCGTGATTGTTACCGGTGTTACCGGTTAAAATGGAAAACCAGGGTCCCTGCCCATCATAAGCACCTCTCCTTCTTCAGCCATTGTGTAATGGCTTCCATTGGTTTCTTATCTAGTTTGTCCCCTTTTGTGAGGTCTGTAAATCTTGCCAGTGACTGTGAATAGTGACTTCATTTCCTATCTACAGGATGATCCATAATACCTTCAACCCTTCCACTCCCCCTGGCTTCCCGGAGCCTCAGTCACTTCTATACCCTCCCTTATGTATAGCACCACCTCTCCCCCCTTTCTTCCCATCCTGTCTTTCATGAACTGAGTATAGCCTGGTATGGCTATGTCCCAGTTGTAGTTACCTGTGCATCATGATTTAATAATGGCCACACTATCTAGGTTGTCCTTAGGCATGATAGCCTCTAGTCTGGAATTTTATTTCCAAGACTCCATGCACTTCCGTACATGGCCTTCCACACCTTGTTTCCATTCTTCCTTCAGTCTCCCTTTTCCCTGCATCCTTTTTCCTTCTTTTTTTGGAAGACATGTTCCCATCCCCCTTGCCTTCTACCATACTCCTTTTTTCTTTATCCTACTGTAACCCCTAGATGGCACTATTCCAGGGGCTACTACCCCTGCCTGATTTGCCACTAACAGGTTGAGGGGCCTGGATCCAATGGCGGGTGCCTCCACCCAGAAGTCAGGGTTTTCAGTAGTTAAACTAACTTGGTCACAGCCCTCTGGGACACTGCAACCTCCCTTTCTTCCCACTAGTGGCCCACACAGTTTATCAGAATTACCTTCACAGTATACACTTACCCCCAGGTTCAGGCACTGGGACCCCCTGTAAAATAAGAAGATACAGTGCAACAATCACAGTACAATACTTTAACATAGACAAATATCTCAGGCAGTATAGCTTTGCTGAAACAAGCAGCTCTGATTTATTTAGGGGGATATAACAAGTACGGGGGAAATCAGGTTAATTAACTTATCACTTTACTCATCTACCTATGGCTCTGTGCACAGGCCTATCCCTACCAGTTACTGTCCCTGGGTACCCAAGCCCTAGTGGCTAGTTCAGACTGTGGCAGCTGGTAGGGGCCTTCACACAGAGAAAATAAAAATTAGTTAAACAGTCAGCAGTACAGTAATTCCATTTGGATTCAATGCGGCAATTCAACAGGGAGCGACCCTGAATTAGTACGCACAACCTCCAAACAAGATAGGGTCCTTCAACGTCAGCAGGGCTACTCTTGAGCTCCACGAGACTCCTCACACATTTATATGACAAACTGCAACAGGCAAAAATCCTTTAATGGCAGCAGGATTCACTTGAGCTACACAAGCCTCCTCACACATTTATATGGTAAAAAGAAAGTACTATACCAGGCAAGCTGCTTTCTATCCCAATCGCAATTACTGCACAATACCCAGGAGAACACACAGCAGATTCAGTTTCTGACAGACCGAAAGGCATTCAGCAATTTCTCCAGTCTTCTACAGGGTGAGCCTGGTTTCTACTCTTCAGATATCCTTGATTCTCTTCACAGGACGGATTCAGTCCTAACAAGCAGTTACACAAGCTGCAGACCGGAACTTGGGGCCTTACATGCGTTTCCCGACTAAAACTGCACACCAAAAAAGCACAGGGCTCCTTCCCTCTTCACTGTCAGAGCTCAACTGAACCTCCAGCAGACAAAACCGGGCACTTCCTTTGAGTTCCTCCCAGTTCTTGGCTGGATTGGCTGTCACTCACAATAGACTGCCCTTCTTGGTCCAAAAAGGCGCCGAAGTCCAAACTACATCTCCCAGAGTCACTGCCCATACAATCCTCTTGTGGCTGCCTCAGATTATGAGTCCAAGTTCTGATTCGTTCAAGGCACCATTTTAGAGCTACCTTGACCCACACTGATTGGTCCAGTTCAGCAGTTCAAAACTAGAATGGGGAACTAGGCAAACACAGTTCTGACTGCAAAGAAAGCAGGTTAGACACACTGTATTTTCATTATTACTCTAAACGATTTCTGGCAAACAGTTACATCTTTCAGATAGGCTTCCTTTGCACTCCTAGTGACTGCAAAAATGGAGTGAATTGGCAGCAGCTCGAGTGGTATTCAAACAGAGAAACACACAGTCCCCCCATACAAACTAATTATGTCTGCAAGCAGACAGCTCTTAAAGAGACAGTACCAGAGGCTCTAAAAACACTCACAGATAAATGGCTTAAACGCCAAACACCATTCAGGCTTGGAGCATTCAAGCAAGCTCCTGGAAGTCTTTTGGGAACCCCCCCATTTGCAGGGGGGGGTTACACCACTCCCTGAGGGATTCTTCTCCCCTCAGGTCCTCCCTTCTTACTGTGTCAATCTGTGTGTGTGTGTGTTTGTGTGTGTGTGGGGGGTTATGCCTCCCTTTTTTCTTCTGCCCCATCCCAGCTAGTTTATATGTTAATCAAATTAACTTTTAAACTGTCCACTGAGGACTGTGGTCCCCCAGCTGAATGCAGGCCATTACCTCTGTATAGGCCCATATCATTCCAGGTTGGTTTCCAGTTCCCAATATAGCCAATAGGGCTGGGAGAAATTGTTGAAGTTCTGACCCTTATTAAATAAGAACTGGAACATGGTGAAGTTCTGATTTGTTCTGATAGTTCTGATTTATTGACAAATATTTTAAAAAAAATTTAAAAAATGCATAAAAGTGCCCAAAGTCGGTCACATTTGACACAGAGGCCCAAAGAAAATAATTTAATGGATTATTTGTATAAAAATTAATATAAAACTGCTAAATAAAAAAGCAATCACTCATTACTAGACCTTCATGGCTAGCCTGTAATGGTAGCAGATCCTGCTTGGGTCCTTGACATGAGTGTGCTGGGAGAGACAGAGAGAGATGGAGAGAGACAGTGAGAAAGAAAGACAGACAGACAGACAGACAGATGCAAATACCTATATCATAGCACCACCAAGCACTGCCGGCACTGCCAGGCAGCTCAGATTTTTTTTAATAGTACTGTGCGGGTATCATTTTGGTGGATGTTCTAGTCAGAGCAGAACAGGCCAAAGAAATGGATATGAATGATCAAATGAGCAGCACTAGAAGAACCCACTCATCCTACCCATGTGAATGATGCAACTGCTTTGCATGCCCTGGTGTACTGTGGTATACGGTACACTACCTGGTCCAAGAGGTGGTAATGTTTCCTAGTACTACAATTATTTCTACTGAATCTGATCAACACGTTGATCCTTAAAGAAGAAAAATGAAGGACATAGTAATCACTATCACCCAGGCAGGTAGCCAGTCACACATTGCATCGGTCAAGTGCAGTGTAGTCATAAAATAGTTTGCCACTACCACCTGTAGACCTTATGACACACAACACAATTACATCCTTCCTAGTTCCACAATTGCTGCCAGCCACTGCCAAGTAATTGAAGTATCAAAAATAAAATATAGTAATAATCTCAGCCCAGTTATTGTATGTGAGATGTAACCAGACCTAGCATACCACACACACGCAAACAATAAACAAAACATATGAATTTAGTAGCATTTTTTTCTGTGAAGTAATTGTAGCCAAATATGGGGACTTGAGAAATATACAGAGTATTCAGTAACTGGGTTTCAGGCAACTACTAAGCCATGTACTGTACGCAAATTAAAACAGTACAGTCAGGATCAGTTGCTGAGGGTTAAAAAAGTGACAGATAGTAGTAGTAAGGACTGGAGTAAGGACAAAAAGTTGCAAGTAGTAGTCATGACTCATGAGGACAAAAAGTGATAGTAGTAGTAGTAGTAGATAGCAGTACTCAACTTTCCAGATCAGACAGTGGTACCAGATGCCACCAAGTAAGTTTGTAAAATGAAATTCAGTTGCTTGTTGTATTTGGACTCTGAATCCATTTTTATGATTTTTTTTTATCCAGTGTTGCTCATAGAAACATAAAAACATAAAATTTGATGGCAGATAAGGACCGCTTGGCCCACCCAGTCTGCCCATTTCCCTACCTAATGGATAAGCTGCAGATCCTAGTTAACCAGCAGCCTACTTCTTTCTACCCCCACCCCCTAGAATTGCCTTATGACTGTCCCATGCATGCTTGAATTCAACCACTGTTTTTGACTCCACAACCTCCTCTGGAAGGCCATTCCATGCATCCACAACCTCTCTGTGAAAAAATACTTCTTACATTACCTCTGAGCCACCTCCCTTTATCTTCAAATTGTGCCCCTTGTTCTTGCACACCCTTTTTTGAAAGATGCTATCCTCTTGGACTTTGTTGATTCCCTTGAGGTACTTGAAAGTTTCTATCATGTCCCCCTCTCCCTCCTTTCCTCGAGGCTATACATATTAAGCTCCTTTAGTCTCTCTCCATATGTCTTCTGGTGCAGACCCTGCACCATTTTAGTTGCCTTCCTCTGGATAGCTTCCATCTTGTCTATGTCCTTGCGGAGATTGGGTCTCCAGAACTGCACACAGTACTCCAGATGGGGTCTCACCAGCTGTCTGTACAGAGGGATAACAACTTCCTGTTTTCTACTGGTGATGCCTCTCCCTATGCATCCCAGTACCCCCCAGCCCTCCTTACTGCCCTCTCACATTGCTTGCCCACCTTTAAGGTCATCTGATATGACTACCCCCAGGTCCCTTTCCATTTTTCTTGTTGTTAGTATCTCACCCCCATTGTGTACTCTTCCCCTGGTTTTGTTTCCTAGGTGCATTACCTGCACCTCTTAGCATTGAATCTAAGCTGCCATACATTTGACCATTTTCTCTAACCTTGCATAAGTCCCTTCTCATCCTTTCCACCCCACCTTGTGCATCAACTCTGTTGCAGATCTTTGTGTCATCTGCGAAGAGACATACTTTTCCTTCCAGTCCCTCTGCAATGTCGCTTATAAAGACATTGAAGAGGACCAGCCCCAATACTGAACCCTGCGGTACCCCACTAGTAACCCGCCTTTCTTCAGAGTGGACTCCATTTACTATTACCCTCTGTATCCTATTCTCCAGCCAATGCTTTACCCAGGCTATCATCTCAGGACCCACTCCCAGGCTGGCTAACTTGTATATTAATCTTTTATTTTATTTATTTATTTAGTTTTTGTTAACCAGGTAAGTGCACTAGCCAGCTGGTGACTATTTTCAGGCACGACCCAGGAGAGTACAAGACAATACATACTGTGGGTGTTTACATAGACAATACAATTAGTGTGGCAATACGATGTTTAGACAGTAGAGCCGAAGCTATGTGGCTAAGATAACAGTGAGGGCACTGATCTAGGTAAGACAGCACTGATCAGTACATAAATACAGCATTGTTCAGTATAGTATATAACAAGCAGAGTGGTTACAGTTTCAGAAACAGGGTTATTCAAAGTTCACCAGGCAGACATGAAGTGCAAACAAGCAGGAGAGGGAGGGTAATAACTAAGTAGGTGAGTCTGGGGAGATGCTAGAGGAGGAAAGATCTGAGGCCACGATGGGCTTTGAAGGACCTAACAGTGATTACGGCTTTGGCGGCTCAAGGTACCAGCAAGCGACTGAGCTCATGGTTCTGTTTCTTGGGTGTGAGCATGGTGGGCGGACCCTGACAACAGGCTTCCCTGGAGGAGCAAGGTGCAGTCTTCGCTGTTAGCTGTAGGGCAATTGGTTCCAAAGGCGGGTCCCTTAGGCTACAGAGGTGGTTCCACGGCAGCACTGGGGTGCGAGGAGGAGCGATCCGAAGTCCAGAAAATGGGCTTGGAGGGACCTTTCAGCGATTACGGCTTTGGCGGCTCTAGGTACCTGCAAGTGACCGGGGTCCTGGTTTTGCTTCTGGGCGTGAGCTCAGCGGGCAGCCCCTGTCAACAGGATACGTAGGAGGAGCAGGCGCAGTCTTCGCCGGATACCGCTGGGCAAGAGGTTCCAGAAGCGGGTCCCTAAGACTATCAAGGTGGGTCAATGGCAGTGCTGGGTGCAGGGAGGAGCAATCCTAAGCCCCGAAAGGGCTTGGAAGGACTTTGCGATGATTATGGCTTTGGCGGCTATAGGTACCAACAAGTGACTGGGCTCCTGGTTCTGCTACTGTGCATGAGCACGGCGGGTGGTCCCAGTCATCAGGCTTCCCGGAGGAGCAATATGCAGTCTTCACTGGATACCGCTGGGCAAGCGGTTTGAAAAAGGCGGGTCCCTTAGGCTACAGAGGTGGGTCCACAGAAGCACAGGGGAGCGCCGAGGAGCGATCCTAATCCCCAATGGGCTTGGAGTGACCTTTCAGCACTGGGGGGGGTGAGGAGGAGTGATTCGAAGCCCCGATGGGCTAGGAATGACATAACGGCAGTTACGGCTTTGGCGGCTCAAGGTACCAGCAAGTGGTTGGGCTCCTGGCTCTACTTCTGGGCATGAGCATGGCGGATGGCCCCTGTCCCCAGGCTTCCTTGGAGGAGCAAGGCACAGTCTTCAATGGTTGACGCTGGTCAGGCGGTTCAAAGGCGGGTCTCTGAGACTACCGAGGAGGGTCCCCGGGAGCTCTGGGGTGCGTTATGTAATACAAATTGTAAATTATAAGGGAGAGGGATGAGGGACAGTGGAGCAACATAATGGCTGTGGGGCAGCAGTTTTCTGGGATAGTTATTTGTGTGGGACTGAGTCAAAAGCCTTGCTAAAGTCTAGGTAGGCCATGTCCATAGCCCCTCTCTGATCTACTACTTTGGTCACCCAGTCAAAGAAATCTATTAGATTCATCTGGCATGACCTTCCTGCTGTGAATCCATGCTGCCTTGGGTCCTGTGTCCCTCTGGCCTCTAGGTACTTGACAATTCTTTCCTTCAGAAGTGATTCCATCATTTTTCCTATCACTGAGGTTAAACTAACAGGTCTGCAGTTTCCTGCTTCTGCCCTGCTCCCCCTTTTGTGATCATTTAAGTAACAGTGGCCTGGCCTAGTCTGTCCTGACCTGACTTGTTGCAATTAATTGCTACTTCATGTAGTAGACCCTATTCGAAAAAGATTTTCACCACAGGCACCAATTCTTTAAAGTGCTTTGTGGATAGAGCCTGCTCAGAGCAGTCAGTGTATGTTTTATTCAGGTAATATATTTGAAATTAAAGTGATGAATGCTGACTTTGAGAAATGTGAGGTTCTCAGCATTTTCTGGTGTCAAACAGGATTGTGTCAGTAATGACGTTACCAGCCGAACTAAAGAATCGTTCTGACCAGATGCTAGTCAGAGAGCAATTCATGTACTGCATTGCAATGTTTACTAAACCAGGCCACATATTTTGTTTGGATTTCCAGTATTTCAAAGGATCAGCTGATATTGGGATCTGCCATGTACATTTCAACAATGGTCTGTGCTGAGGCTGTGTTACAAGATGCAGATGAACACGATGTTATAATTACATCTTCTAAGTTACTCCAAAGACATGAAGTTGAACCAAGTGACTGTGGGACAGTGCTATGTTTGGTTGGTGGTGAAGAAGAAGATTCAGCTGCAGTGGCTGAGGGGAAGAGGGAGAATAGGCCACCTGTTGCTGCGCTGTGTTGTGAAGAAGATTCTGATTGTGGTGCTGCTGTTGTACTCTGTTCCAAGACAGCATGCACCTCGCCAATTATTTCTTGTTTATCACAAAACAAGTGTCATCATCAACATCATCATCATCACTCAATAGTTGCTTCAATTTGTATCATAGGTCCAAGTTTGTTGCTTTAATGTGGTACTCAGAATGAAGCATTTTACATAGTTTATCATCTTCTTCAACTCTTTTGATCATACATCTCGTTAGATCTTGTTCTATTCTGGGGGGCAACCTGCATGTATCAGTAGAACCACTGGCAGCCTGTGTGATTGTGGAACTGTCTTGCTTATCTAACTTTTCCCTAATCAGATTCAATTTGAATTTTACATTTTTATTAGGGGTATCACCTGGCTGAGAGTTGCTGTGTTTGCACTAACTTCCCTGGTGTTTTCCTCAAATGGCTGGAGCAGTACAATGTGAAACTGCAGCATGGCCCACTGTGGTGGAGTAATATAGACATCTGCATCACCAATTTTATTTTCCAGCTATCTTTGTTCCAGCAGCTTTTGGAAAATATAAAAGGTTGAATTCTATTGAGTAGAAATGTCTTGAATCAGTCTGTGCAAAGGTAAACTGTGCTCCTGCTGTATGTTTTCAAACAAGTGATGAGCTTTGCTTGAGTGACTGAAGTGAGTACATATTCTTTTAGCAGTGCTGATGACAGCCTTAATCTCCCTGTTGTCATTGAGAAAACCATGAACTATTAAATTTAAGCAATGAGCAAAGCAGCGGATGTGAACAAAGCCCCTCTCCTCCTTGGCCTTCCTTATGTTGGACACATTATCTGCAACTATAGAGCCAACCAACAGTCCCTGTGAAGTGAGCCATTGCTGAATTGGTTTTTGGAGTTCTTCACTGATGTTGTATGAGGTATGTTCAGATGGAAAATAAAACATCCTTAGAACAGCAAACTGCGATCCTTCATTGTCCCCAGTCCCACGTGAATTATCGAAACATGCCAAATGTGCCATGACAGACATGAAGGGTTCAGGTTGACAGTTTGTCCAGATATCTGTTGTGAGATGCACTACCCTCCCAACCGCATTGCACAAGATGCATCCTAATTGTTTACATATGACATCATAATGATCTGGAATCCCTGTTGTTGATAAGTATTTCTGCGATGGTATACTATATTGAGGTACGCAAGCAGCTGCCTGAATCCTATATGTTCAACCATGTTATATGGTAGCAAATCAACAGCTATCATTTCTGAAATTTGTTTGGTTATTGTAGCAGTAACAGGGTGAGTCGAGACATATTTGGCATTACGCTCATATGTTTCTGAGATGGTAAGCTGTCTTCTTGAAGGAGGAGGGCTTTTGAACACATAGTCACTTTCAGTAACAGTAGGATGAGTCTCAAATGGGAGGAAGTGGTGGTGGAGGTGTTTCAGTAGTGCTGTGGGGGCTGCAACTGCTTTCATCTATGGGAGTTACCCTAAGTGTACTGAGCTAACACTGTCACTTTCTCTTCGAGACTCACAACTGGAGTTCTCAGTAATGTCATGACATCTGTCTAGGTGTCTTTTCAGTGCTGAAGTTCCCAATGCTCCTTTCTTTTTACCCCTGCTGTTTGGCCATTTACAAATAGTGCCACCAACTCTTTGAAAGTACTAATGGAGAAGTATGACCAAACAAAAGATTATATTTTTTTAAGGGTTTTTCCCCAGGAAAGGAACCGCTTTTCAGGCCCCCCCCCCCAGATTTTCTTGGTCCTGTTCCTCTTGTGGTTTATTCCCTACCTCCTCCCCCACCTCAACCAAAACAGTTCTGTCTGTTTGTTCCTTATCTGCAAGTTCCATCCCCTCCAGTAAACCTTGTGCTGCCTGATCATTCTTTTCATCTTTATCAATACCCTCGTCAGGTTCAACCTCAGAAGGATTGGATAAGGGACTGGCAGTAACATAGTATGCAATCGTTTCATACCTTTTGGTGCCTCTGCAGATGGTACCCACCAAGCCTTTATTTTTTTTAACTACCGTACGTAACTTTTTTTTTACTTGGGACTGAAGATGATCCGAGACATTCACCTTTTTTTGATTCCAGCATTCGCTTGGAAGACAAAACCTTAGATGTGAAAACATCACTTTTTGGGGTTTGATTTTGTTTCCCTTTTCAGGTTGATTGCTGTCTTTTGCAGTGCCACTGCCTACCTGAGAAATAGAATGCATCTCAACAACACTTTGATCCATTTTTCCTTAGTATTCTAACCTGTAAAAAAACTAAGATTCCTCTAACTAATGTGATGTCCTTCTGAAGAGTCCTGACCACACCGACAGGCCAGAGACAAATTTACTGTTGTGACTTTTGACTACACAGCACACCGATAGCACATCAATCCACCGCCACTTCCTTCCAAGATGACCTGACTAACTCCTACAGTTAAGTGACCAAATTTAGCAACTGTTAAGTGTGCCTCAAAATTTGAATTGGAGATGCAGACATATCTGGTCCGTAGCCCCAGCAGCACAATCCCACACTGGAGTTGGTTAATGCTTTACGTAATGTAACATAATGTAATGTAATGCGATATGCTATAATTAAATTAATAAGGAGGAATAATGGTGAATGAGTGATGATGATGACATTTGTGTGTACTTTACTTGTGTTGTAGTGTAAACAGCCTGCTACGAGTCACAAAGTCAGATTATCTGCTGGACCACCCACAGCCAGCAGCACAGGTGCATCAACTTGTACGTTGTTTGTCTGAACAATGTTTTTTTTTAATACATGAAATCATGAATTAACCTTAACAAGTGATCGTGATTGGATGGCACAAGTCAAAGATTTATTTTGCCAGCCTGCCCTTACCCTGTACACATAGTCACACTGACACCAGGAAAAAACTTTTATTTGGGAATTTTGGGACTGTTACATTTCTTGTACCCCCCCCACACAGTCTCTCTGTCTCCCCCCTGGATGGCACAAGTCAAAGATTTATTTTTGCCAGCCTACCCTTGTCCTGTACACACAGCCACACTAAAGCCAGGAAAAACCCTTTTATTTGGGATTTCTGGGACTGTTAAATTTCTCATGGCCCCCTCTCCCCATAGCCTCTCTCTCTTTCTCTCTCTCCTCTCTGGATCTAGATGGCACAAGTCAAAGATTTGTTTTGCCAGCCTGCCCTTGCCCTGTACTACACAGCTACATTGAGGCCAAGAAAAAAAAAAAAACTTTTATGGATTTTTGGCACTGTAAAATTTCTCTTGGGCCCCGAGTAGTCTCTCCCTCTATCATCTGGATCTGGAATGGCACAAATCAAAGATTTTGCCAACCTGCCCTTGCTCACGCATACACAGTCACACTGCCAGAGGCCAAGAAAAGAAAAAAAAACTTTTATTTTGGATGGTCTGCAACTGTAAAATTTCTCTAGGGTCCCCAGTAGTCTGTCACTCTCTCTCCCTCTCTCATCTGGAGGGTCTTCTCTGAATTAAATTTCTAAATAACACAAGTCAAATATTTATTTTGCCAGCCTGCCCTTGACCTGTAGTACACACACTGCTACACTGCCTGCCTTTTATTTGTTTTGCATCCCCCCCCCGGCAGCCACAGAGACCAACAATATTTCTCTCCTAGTCCCTCTGGATTCCTCTCCAGTCCAGACTCCTCACCCTCCCCTGATGATAACTTTCTCTCCCCCCTTACCCCAGTAAGTCTCCTTTCTCTCTCCTCTCTTTCTTTCCTCCCCTCCACTTCAAAATGAAATATTTTTTTATATTTTATCTAGTTTTTCTTTTCTGTGGTGTGCAACTTCTGGCAGCTCTGTTGCAGAAGTACAAGCTCCTCCAACCATCTTCCAACTTGTCTGGGCCTGTGTTGCTCAGTCAGCATGGTTATATAGCATGAGTGTGTGTCATGACTGTCTGTTGCCTGATTAAATGCTGTGAGCCACCTGTATATGGAGTGAGCATGTTGATGGCATCCCCATGGTGACAATACACTAAATGGCACTCCATGGAACTGGACTTCTTTCAGTAAAGTCCATATTTATCCTGGTCCATGGATTATGGGTTAGATACAGGGGATCAGATCTCAGGTGGAACAGTCTGCCCAGCCCTAGTAGCTGAACTCCTTTTCTCTACATCATTCTTTCAACCTTGAGTTTAAACTCGTGTTGTGGACAACCCTATCCCTCCTCCAGTCATAGACAAGCAGCACCTAAGTGAAAGATAGAGTGCATGCTACCTGTCTAAAAGCTCTCTCCAGCTCCTTGAAATCTTCCTGCACAATTCTAGGCCTGTCTCTAGCTAGGTCATTAGTCCCCAGGTGGGCAAAGACGTTCACCTCAACCGTCTGTTCTGCCACCCTAGTGATCCTTAGGATCTGCTGTCTTTCCCTCCAAGCTGTGGTGCTAGGTAGGCACTTTAGCTCGCTATTTCCTTCCCTTCTCTTTTCCAAATCAACCCCCCTAACTACTGAATCCCCACCAGAAATTGCTTCATCCTTTGCTGGGGTCCTCACTTTCACACCTTGGGGCCTCCCCTACAGAACAGACTCCCAAATACTTCCCTGGCCACTACCACACATGCCTCCTCCTGGTGGTCCCATCCTGCCAGAGTAGCAAATGAATTTTGTAGTGTCACAAGCTAAGGAATGTGTCCCTAATCCACTGCCTTGACCTTCCTGGAGCCCACCACAGTCTAGCCAGCCCTTCTTCTCCTAGGCATAGACTCGGTGGCTGCTGACTAGGGGAAAAGGTCCTCAGGATTTTAGCCAACTTGAGGTAAGTACAGATGGGGCAGCAACTCAGCTTCTAGAAAGTCTTCTGGAAAATTGCAGTTCTGTAACCATTACACTGCACCACTGCCATAATCGCCTTTATATTTTTCTCTGTGCTGTTACTGACTGTTCCTACCCCATTACCCCTTCCTGTAGCCTTAGTCCTTTTCTGCCTATACCTTCTATTGGTAATTACTTTGTCCTCTACCCTTGATGGAGCATTTCATTTCCCCTTTTTTCCTTTATTTTACCTCCTGCTTCTTTTTATATTTCACCCCTTGTCACCCAACTGCCTTCCTTCATCTTAACCTTCCCCTTTCCTTTCCTTAACAGTTTCAAACTCCTACCCTAAATAGAGTGTCTCCTTTTTCCCCACATAGCAGGTAGTTACTGTTTGTAAGGACTATTACCTTCCTGCAGTCACCCCTTACCCCTCCTTCAATACTTTCTACACAGACAGCAGCAAGTAAACAAGTACTGCTACCTCACCTCACCTCACCTCACCTTACCCTACCTTACCTTACCTTACCTTACCTTACCCTACCTTACCTTACCTTACCTCACCTCACCTTACCTTACCCTACCTTACCTTACCTCACCTCACCTCACCTTACCCTACCTTACCTCACCTCACCTCACCTCACCTTACCTTACCCTACCTTACCTTATCTTACCTTACCTTACCTTACTGTACTGGCAGAGTTCCCTGCATGCCTGCTGTCACCTGCGGATGCCTGCCAATGCTTAAGAATCCAATCATTTCAACTGTTTCACTCCAGCATTGTTCTTCTTCTCTTGCTGGGACACAAGCATGATGGAACATGCTGGGAGGGAGTCCTGTTATAGCCTTGTATGAAGGCTAGGGAAGTCTAAATGCAGACAACTGCTTCACTTTTGCTTAAGTCCACACAGCCCCAATCAACAGCTGTCCTCACCCAGCTACCTGCAAGGATGATGGTCAGCTGCCCTCTCTCAACTGAGACTAGCATACTGCTAAGTACTGTGTATTTTTTATAGCCTGACTGATGGTCCCAATTTACCTTGCAGACTCTACACTTCTAATAAAATACTGCCTACTTACCCCATAGTTAGAAATGTTCTAGCAAAAATTTTCTAGTTGCCTCAGTCAACTGTCTGCTTGCTATGATAGCAAAAGCAAACTCCTTGCTCTGAGAGCAATAGCTAACTAGTTTTTGATTGTCATTACTGTGTGTTTATTCTTAATTTAGGAGGTGGACATATTGCTCACATGATTGTTTCATATTGCTTGCTTTATTCAATTTCCGCATCAGTTTTGTGTTCCGATCAACATTTGTTGTTTGCTTTTCTGTGTTGATTTCATTCAAAATTTTTTCCAGTTTTTACCTTTTTTATCACTTTATCTTCTCTCCCCCACCCCTCCCTTTCCTTCTGTCCCACTTCCTCACCTTCATTTTGTTTATGATATGAAAATTATATTTACTATTTATTGAATGGTTTCTACCAGTGTACAATTCATTTGTTCTCACTGAGCATCAGTAATCCAGTAAACAAGCAATTTTTAATTTGTCTCATTTCAATGATCACGGACATTTACTTTTTTTTAATAAAGATTTTTATTTATATTTTTGTATGTAATACAATTACAAAATATTGCAAAAATCAACATTCAGTTAACGCGTTCAAATGAAGCAATCAATGTCCAACAATCTTATTAACATAAGTCGTTCATTTATGAGTCCTTGGTTTGTAACCTTTAATCAATACTAAGAGAGGGGGTACATATAGGTACTCAAGGAGATACTGTTATTAGAAAGGGCTATCACAGGCTGAACTTGCATACATTAGGATTCAATACAGCTCAGTTTCTAAAACTTACAGTGGAGAGTACATTTCAGTGTTGTGACATTCCTCCAATTACTGTTATCGCATAACATATTCACTATCTGGTGAAACTGCGCACATTAAAATCAAAGTTAATGATAGCAATCTCCAAATAGGATTAGGACCTGGGGCACCTGGGGTCAAGATGAAATAATCAGACTACTGAGTGTCTAGCAAATATTTGTCTTTCTTTCTGACCTCCTTGATTATAGAAGGAGTGAATCGAGTTCAACAGTACATGGTGTGTACTCCCTTTTGCAGCTAGGAGAGGGAGCCTGTATGACTCAGTGCTTAATTGTTAGAGGTTAGTGAGTGGTGCATCAGTGGTATTAAACTAATTACTCAGTGGGCCTGTATAGGCTAGTGTGATATTCAGCTAGGGTTTTTATAAGTAGTTGCATTTATGGGTATAAAGTAGGCACTAGGTTGTAGCAAGTACAGTACGTAATAGTCATATGGTGGGGTTAGATGGGGGAATGGGAAATGATCCCATTCACAGAAAAGGAGGTTGTACTTCAAGCTAACAGTTGAAGAAAGTAGCTGGATGTAGGAAAAACAGCCTGTTTGGCTTTGCAGCTCACCTATGTGGGGGAGAGCCTAGGGACTAGTGACCATCGAGTTGTGGGGTTCACCATAAGGACGTCACAAGAGGCTAGCCACACAAGGACTAGAATCCTGGATTTCAGAAGGACAGACGTCGGTAAGATGAAGGATGAATTCAGGAAGGCTATGCATGGATACAGAGACATAAAGGGAGTAGTGGAACAGTGGGATAAGTTAAGGGAAGCTCTGCACCTGGTAGCAAACCATTGTGCCAATCCCTGCAGCAAGAGCAAAAAAAAGAAGAAACCACTGTGTTCTTGAGGAGAGTAGCAGAGCTAGTAAGAGGAAAACAGATGGCATTTCTGAGGTACAAAGCAACACAAAGCAAGGAGGACAGGCAAGAATACCTGGAAAAATGAAAGGAAGTGAAAAATGTAGTAAAGGCAGCAAAGGCCGAAACCGAGGAAAAGCTAGATAAATTGGTGAAGGTAGGAGGAAAGGCATTCTTTAGGTATATTAGCAAGAGAAGGAAGATGGAAGAGGGATTGTGAGACTTACTGTAGGGAAGAGGGGGCAGGGTAGTGGAGAAAGACATTGACAAGGTGACCATCCTCAACAAATACTTCTCCGGATTCACGGAAGAAGACAATGGGGATGGTCCCCAATTAATGGAGAAGGGCAAACAGGAAGAAGGGGTGAACATTAGACCATTTTCAGAGGACAGAGTAAAAACAGCACTAGAACAGCTTAGGGTGGATAAAGCTATGGGGCTTGATGAGATACGCCTGAGGATCCTAAAGGAGCTCTGGGAGGAATTGGCTAAACCTCTGGCTAAGCTGTTCAGTGGATCACTAGAAACAGGCGTGGTTCTGGAGCAGTGGGAGGGCACAAGTAGTATCCCTGCATAAAAGTGGTAGCAAGAAGGAGGCAGAAAACTACTGCCCAGTCAGTTTGGCCTTGATAGTAGGTAAAATGATGGAAATCCTACTTAAGGAAAGGCTGGTGGACTACCTAGAGACAAAGGGGCTGCTGGACCCAAAGCAACATGGATTCAAGGCAAGGAGGTCATGCCAGACGAACTTGATAATTTTTACAAGTTGGTGACAAAGGAAATAGACCAGGGCAGAGCACTAGATGTTGCCTATCTGAACTTCAGGAAGGCCTTCAACACAATCCCACACAGGAGACATATCCACAAGCTGGTAAATCTGGAGGTGGGGACAGAGGTGGTCACATGAGTTAGAAACTGGTTGAGTAACAGAACACAAAGAGTGGTGGTAAATGGGGTTAGCTCACAGGAGGGATGGGAACAAGAGGCATACCTCAGGGATCAGTGCTGGGACCAGTGCTCTTCAATGTCTTCATAAGCAATATTGCAGAGGTTCTAGAAGGGAGGTTTAGAGTGTTCTCAGATGATACAAAGCTATGTAACAGAGTAGATGCACAGGAAGGTATGGAAAAAATGAGGAGGGATCTGAAGAGGCTAGACAACTGGTCCAAGGAATGGCAGTTGGATTTCAATGCAAAAAAGTGCAAGATTATGCACCTTGGGAGAGGGAATCCCAGGGCTGTGTATGAACTAGATGGGGTAACACTGGAGGCCACCACAGAAGAAAGGGATCTAGGGGTAGTCATAGAAGACAACCTCAAAGTGGCTAAACAGTGGGACAAAGCAGTCAGAAAGGTTAACAGAATGGTAGGGTGCATAGTGAGGGGTATAACAAGTAGAAGGAGGGAAGTGATGGTACCGTTGTACAACTCCCTAGCAAGGCCTTATCTGCAGTACTGTGTTCAGTTCGAGAGGCCCCATCTCCAAAAAGACATAGACAGGATGGAGACGGTACAGAGGAGGGTGACATAAATGGTGTTGGGGATGCAGCATAAGTCATATGAGGAAAGACTCAGAGCTCTCAGTATGTACTTCCTAGAGGAAAGGAAAGAGAGGGGGACATGATAGAGACCTTCAAATATCTAAAGGGGATCAACAGGGTACCAGAGGGGGAGTATCTTTCACATGAAGAGAAATAGCAGAACAAGGGGGCACAGCATGAGATGAAAAGGGGGAAACTTAGAGGGAACTTGAGGAAATTCTACTTTACTGAAAGGGTGGTGGAGAGATGGAACAGTCTCCCTGAGGAAGTGGTGGGGGTGGCCATAGTTCAGGGATTCCAGAATGTGTGGGATAGGCACATGGGAATTATCAAGCTTGGGTAAAAAGGGAGGGGCTTGTAGCATCTAGGGTACCTTAAGCATTAGAAAGAGGCATAGGGCAGACTGGATGGGCCACTAGGCCCTCATCTGCTGACAGCATCTATGTATCTATGTGGGTATACAGGCAGTCCCTGAGCTATCTTGTAGTCTGGGTATGGGCCCCAAATCTGGATGTAAGTAGGTAGGTGTCGAATGGCAATGTGTGCTGTTTGCTCATATCATATGTTTAATCCAGTGAAGGTGGCTGAGGTCATTGAGGTTGCCCTTGGGCTAAAGCACACATATTGTGAACTGGACCCAGTGCTGACATGTTTCCTTATGAGATGTGTCAACTCCATTGGCCCTGTGTTTGCCTTGATTGTCCGGTGCTGTCTTAGAGGGGGTCTTTCCAGATGCCTTGAAGGAGGCACTGGTTAGGCCTCTTCTGAAGAAACCATCGCTAGACCCTGATATGAAGGCGAATTACCATCCAATCTCCAACCTCCAATTTGTAGGGAAGGTTGTTGAGAAAGTTGTGGCACAGCAGCTAGAGGAGCACATCATGACCTTTCACCTTTACAAGCCCCTCCAGTCAGGGTTTTGGGTGAGGCATAGCACAGAAACCATGTTAGTTCGGGTGTATAATCACCTCCTTAGGGCTCGAGATCGAGGAGAGGGGACAATTCTCATTTTCCTTGATCTCTCCTCAGCATTTGACATGGTAGACCATTGTGTGTTGCTTGATCACCTGAGGGGATTTTGTGGACTCACCGGCACTGTCATCTACTGGTTTGAGTCCTATCTCATGAACAGGAGGCAATGGGTAGTGATGGGGAATTTCTCCTCCTCCCCTAGCCTCCTGTCATGTGGAGTACCTCAGGGTTTGATCCTGCCACCAATGTTGTTTGCCAGGTACATGCTGCCCCTAGGAGAGCTCATTAGGAAGTACAGTTTGGGTTTTCATTACTATGCCGATGACACCCAACTGTATCTCTCCTTTGCCCCTGTGACATCCAATGCCATGAGAGTGCTGAATAGATGCATTGCTGACATAAATGATTGGATGGCCTCCAGCTGCTTGTGACTGAACCCTGATAATATGGAGGTACTGGTGGTGGAGTCGAACAGGAGTGATAGGATGGCCTCTGGAGCAGCTACCACGTTATTCCTGGAAACTGTGCCATTGAAAGCCTCCTCTAGGGTGTGTGATCTGGGTGTGACCTTTGACAGTGCATTGACATTTCAAACACAGGTGTCATCCATTGTCCAGACCAGCTTTTATCATCTTGGGTACATCACCAGGATCAAGCCCCTAATTCCGCCTATGGACCTCCCCACCTTGGTGCATGCCTTCGTAACTTCTAGGCTTGACTACTGTAATGCGCTCTACTTTGGGATCTCAAGATGTACCCTTCACAAGCTGCAGCTAGTGCAGAATACAGCTGCCAGGTTGCTTGATGGGGCAGTCTAAATACTGCCACATCACCCTGGTGCTGCGTGAACTGTACTGGCTTTCCTTTAAGGGCCTACACGGGCTGGGTCCTGGATACTTGTCTAAGCTTCTAACACCTGCTGCTTTGGTCTGCTCCCTCCATTCTTCCTCTAGGGACCTCCTTGCAATTTCCAGGGTAAGGCTAAAACACCAGTGACAGAGCATTTAGTGTCACCAGCCCCATCCTGTGGAACTCGCTGCCTCCATCTGTAAGGGAGGCTCCTTCAGTTGAAATGTTTAAGGTCCACCTCAAGACCCTCCGGTTTAGTCAAGTTTTCCCAGACACTGTCTATTAGTATTCATTTCTGGGATAGCCTCTTTAATGACTACTACTATTTTTAACTGTTTTTATGATTCAGATTATCTATTACTGTTTTGTTTGAATGAGTTGTATTTTATGAGTAGTGTGTATTTATTTGTACAGCGCCTAGAGCCTTCAGGATTGGGCACCTTGAAAACTAAACTTTGCCTTGACTTGCCTTGCCATCTAGCAGTTGTGGATAGAAATGTCTCCCATTATTGCCAAGCTAGTGTCTGTTCTTCCCGCCAGTGCCTAAGAATAACTCTCTTGGCTGCAGCTAATTCTCCTTTCAGTCACAGCAGTTGGGCAGGAGTGTAATATTCCCAGGAAGGGATCTTTACTGGGGACAGTCGTACCATGTGTGAACATTGACTCCACACTGGATTCCAGTAATAATCCAGCATGGGGCAAATCCACAAGATGTGGGTCAATGAGGCCTGGGGAGAAGATCTCCTCCAGCAGTCACTACGGTTGGTCAGTCCCATCCGGTAGAGTGCCTGGAGGTGTGGTATGTCCTGTGCAAGATCTTGAACTGCAAGGTGTTAGCTTGGATATCTCTATTACCCTGATTTGCCTAGATCAACACTGTGTTCTAATTTTCTTGAGGGATATGAATCCCTAGGTCCCCTTCCAATTTTTCTCTGGTGTCAGATAGATTAAGGTTTTGTTGGTGAGAGTATCTGAGTTACATTAATTTATTTGTCAAGTGTTGGCGATTAGCCAGGGTTCCCAGCCACAGATCCAATTGGGAGGGAGGGAGCACAAAGTTGGGAGTCAGGCTTGTCCTGAAAAGATCTCTCAGTTACAAGTATTGCCAAAATGACAATATCCCTGTCCCCAGGCTCTCACTCTATGTTTCAAGAGAGTCATATGGCACAAGAACACCCATGGCTGGATCATACAAATCACCTACTTTGTGGATGCGTGCTTTCTGCCAGGTTCTCCAGGGGATATTGTGATGCTCTATCTGGAAAGATGGGTTTTCCCAAATTGGCTGGAATTTAGAAAATTTAGTAGGCCAGGACATTAGTTTTAAGGAATTTGGTCACTTAGTCTTGGTGTATTTGGTACACGGGAAGGCCTGTTTGTATGTTTGCCTATCTAGAAACATAGAATTTGACAGAAGATAAAGACTGCTTGGCCCACCTAGTCTGCCCATTTCCCTACCTAATGGATAAGCTGCAGATCTTTGTTAACCAACAGCCTATTTCCTCCTACTCCCTACTAGAATTGCTTTATGTCTGTCCCATGCATTCTTGAATTCCTCTACTGTTTTTGACTCCACTACCTCCTCAGGAAGGCTGTTCCATGTATCCACAACCCTCTACATGAAAAAATACTTCCTCACATTGCACTGAATCTAAGCTGCCATACCTTTGACCATTCCTCCAACCTTGCCAAGTCCCTTTGCATCCTTTTCACCCCACCTGTTGTATCAACCCTGTTGCAGATCTTTGTGTCATTTGCAGAGAGATACTTTCCCTTCCAGTCCATCTGCAATGTCACTTATAAAGACATTAAAGGGACCAGTCCCAGTACTGAACCCTGCAGTACCCCCCCTTCTTCAGAGTGGACTCCCTTTATTATTACCCTTTGAGTCCTGTTGTCCAACCAATTTTTTACCCAGGCTACCACCTTGGAGCCCACTCCAAGGCTGGCTAACTTGTATATTAATCTTTTGTGTGGGACTGTGTCAAATACCTTGCTAAAGTTTAGGTATGCCATGTCCACAGCCCCTCCTTGGTCTACTACTTTGGTCACCCAGTCAAAGAAATCTGTTAGATTCATCTGACATGGCCTTCCTAATGTGAATCCTTGCTGCCGTGGGTTCTGTACCCTACTGGCCTCTAGGAACTCAACAATTCTTTCCTTCAGAAGTGATTCCATCATTTTCCCTACCACTGAGGTCAAACAAACAGGTCTGTAGTTTCCTGCCTCTGTCTTGCTCCCACTTTTGTGAAGGGGAATCACATCTACCATCCTCCAGTCCTCAGGTACCACACCATCCTCCCATGATTTGTTAAAGAGGGTAGTCGGTGGTGTCAGTAGTTCTCTCCCTAGTTCTTTTAGAATTCTGGGGTGAATCCCATCTAGCCTCATTGCTTTGTACACTTTCAGTTTTAAAAGTTCTTTCAGAACCCTTCCTTCTGTGAATGGACTAGTATCAATCTCCCAATCCAGAGTGCATCTATTCTTTGATTTAGGTACTTCCTGATCCTCTTCTTTTTTGACTACTAAGCAGAAGTATTCATTCAGTATCCCTGCCTTTTCACTGTCACGCTCTGCCCACCTCCCTTCCCGTTATTAAGCCTCACTATCCCTCCCTTGGTCTTTCTTCACTCCCTAATGTACCTATAAAAGGTTTTATCTCCCTTCTTAACTGAGTTGGCTATCTTTTCTTCAGTTTGGGCCTTTGCTATTCTGACTGCCTTTTCTACTTCCTTCTGGTTTAACTGGTACAGTTCTCTGTCCCGCTTCTTCTGTGTTTCCTTATACTTCCTGAATGTTACATTTTTCTCCTTAACCTTCCCCAAAACCTCTTTTGAGAACCATAGTGTTTTTTTCCTTCATTTTGTTTTGTTTATTTGCTTCACACAAAGGCTTGTTGCCTCTGTGATGGCTGTTTTGATTTTTCCCCATTGTTCCTCCACCCCTCCTTCTTGACCATTTGCTAGTGCTTTTCTGAGTCACTCTCCATTTCCCCAAAGTCAGCCCTCTTAAAGTCCAGTACTCTTGCTTTTGTATGGCTGGACTCTATGGCTGTGTTTATCATGAACCACAGTTTGGTGATCACTTGTCTCCAGATTGTTACCCACTTCTAAAGCTGAGATTCTTTCTCCATCCCTGTTTGACAGTACCAGCTCTATGATTGCTCCCTCCTGAGTGGGTTCCACCACTAGCTGTCTGAGGCATGCCCTAGACAGCTAGTGTCTGTCAACACTAGGGCTTCCAGAGTAGTACACTGATTCTGGTGCAGCTCCAAAGGAGCCCATCTGGGAAGGGGGGAGACTAGTGATGGTTTACAACATAATGTGTCCTGATGAAGGACCACACGAGTAGAAAAAATGCAAACTGGGCAGGTTGAACCCTCCCTTTGTCCAGTGTTGTTGCAGTTTGGGGAGGCTAATTTTCACTTTAGTACCTGCCCAAATAAACTTGGAATTTTTGGAGCTTAGGGATAGAAAAAAGAACCCTGGGAGAGAGATGGGTAGATTAAATAAAATGTACTGGAGCTCAGGGAGTGTGATCATCTTTACCCTACCCCATAAAGAAAGAATGTAATGTTTACCAGTTTTGAAGATCTCCATCTCATTTATCTAACACCCATTGAACATTGGCCTTCAGCGTATTCTTCACCTTGTCTAGGAGTTTTACTCCCAGGCACATTACTCCCTCCAGCGACCACTGATAGAGGTATGATTGCACCACATCTGAGGTCCAGGCCTGGTTTACTAGGAGGATATGCAATTTGGCTGCACTGAATTTGTAGACTGCCAATCATGATTAGTCCTCTATGAGGTTCTGGAGTGTTTTCAGGGAGTCAGGTAGTTTAGAGAGGAACTGGGTAATGTCATCCGCAAACAGGGTGAGTCTATGATTCCCTTCTGCACACAAAATTCTCAGAAAATCTTTTGCAGATCTAATTCTCTGGGCTAATGGCTCTACCACTAGGAGGAAGAGGTATGGGGATAAGGGGCAACCCTGCCTTGTACCCTGCTTAAGATGGAAGCTCTCCGAGATTGTGAAGTTTGTCAGTATTCTGGCTGTAGGAGGTTGATATTGCAGGTGAACCATATCTATGAACTGATTTGGAAAATCAAAATGGCCCATAGCATCAAATAAGTATGCCTACTCCACTCTGTCAAATGCCTTCTCAGCATCTACAGACAGGGTGGCTGTGGGTTCATGTGAGTGTTGGGCTTCTCACAGCAAGTCCAGGATAAGCCTAGTGTTGTCAGCTCCCAATCTGTTATGGACAAATCCCACTTGGTATGGATGTACAATCAAGCTCATAACCTCCTCCATCCATACTGGCTGCCAGTAGTTTAGCAAAAAGTTTCATGTCTGTGTTCAGGAGGGAGATAGGTCTGAACTGTGAGCACAAAATCCTATGTTTGCCCTTTTTTTGGAATTAAGGTAATCAATGCCTCATGAAAGGAAATAGAGAGACAATGTACTCTAACCACCTCATTGAACACCGAGGTTAATCTGGGTGTCAACAGGGTCTGAAAAGTACAGTAGAAGTCTGAAGGATATCCATCTGGACCAGGGGATTTGCCCCGGGTCATAGCCAAGATTGTATTGTCTACTTCCTGAGTGGTGAAAGGTGAAGTTTATGTGGTACGACAGGTATCCGGCACTAGGGGTAATACAAACAGAGTATAGAAAGCATCAAATTGCTCCCTAGTAGGTGACACCTCTGATGTATTTAATGTTTGGTAGTAATCCAGAAATGTATCATTAATGTGTTTTGGGAAGGTTACTACCACTGTTTTACTTTTAAGAATTAAGGGGATATATTGTCTGACTCTTGTGTCCGGAGATGAGATGCTAGTATGGTGTCCAGTTTGCTCCCCTGCTTCCCAATAGGTTTGATATAGCAGATACAGGTTGTATTCTGTATGCCGTTTAATTAATCCTTCAATTTCTCCCTGAAGATGTTAGATTTGGGGCCACAAAAGCAGTTCTTGCTATGGGTATTTTGATACTTCCTGTTCCAGTTTTTTAAGCTGGCTTTTCATTTCCCTAGATGCACTATCTCTTTGTTTGTGGACACCTGAAGTATATGCAATGAGCTTGTCCCTCAGTACCACTTTCAAGGCATCCCACTGAACCCCACATGAGACATCAATCAATCAATCAATCAATTTTATTTATATACTGGAAGATATGTGAGCAAAAACACCCATTTTCACAAACATCCAGAGGTAGATACAAGAGAAAGTAATTAAGAACAAAAGAACCTTACAGTTACATAATATATACAAGGAGTGCCAGTGTACAAACAGAAGCAAAATGAGAAGCAAATAAACAAAAAAAAATCTTGAAGTTACAATAATATTTACAAAGGGAGACAGAGTACAACAGGGGCAGAGAAGATTCCAAATTGAGGAGTAAATATAGGCAAAAAACAAATAAGGCAAAATCCTAAAGTGCATAAGGTGAAGATAGTGCAAAGCTTACAAACTGGTTGCAGTCAAAGAGTCTCCATGGAAAAGGCAGAAAACAGGCTCAAGGCTGGGAGATAGGTAAGGATAGTACAGGGTGGGGGTGCCAGAGAGACAGGCATGAGGACAGGGTTTAGCAGGAGTGGGGACAGTTAGCAGAAACATGGACAGAGCCTGAGGGGGCTAGCTAGGGAAGGGAGAAGGGGATGGAAATGGGTGGAGTGGGGGGAGGACAGTAGGTAAGGGATGGAAAGAGGGGTACAGAATGAAGAGATAAGGATGGAACCCTAGGGGCTAACATGGGTGAGGGGTGAGGAGAGAGGTAAGCAGCCAAAATGGAGGATTTAGTGCATCAGATAGGACCAGAGGACTAGGTGAGGACAGAGAGAGAAGGGGGAGGTAGGGCTGGGGGGAGTGGGTTTGGGGATGTCGCACATTATACTGAAGGGAGATTTTAACTTAGTTCTCTCACTCAAATAGATAGAACAAGCCCTGGCACAAGGTCGGAAACACTATTAGCCAATCCTGCTACAGGATGTGTGGAGGGCAGAAAAGAAAGTAAAATCTGACTCTCCCAGGTGCAACATTCTGCAGATGTCCTGCAGGCCCATTTGTCAACATATGCTAGATACTTGTGTAACCCCCTTGTTAACCGGGGTTACTAGAATCCCAGTCAGACCTAGTGGTAGGCAGGGAAGGCAGCTTGTGAAACTCCAGTTAAATGGGTTTCACACTGTCTCACTCTGTTCTCAGTCTCAGCTGAGGCTGAGGGATGACATCACCAATAGAACTATCGCAGCTGCATGGGCCACATTGGAAACTGCAGCAAGGGAGTTGGTTAGAATGTTGGGATGTTTTGAAGTCAGTCTTCAGCTGCATGTGAGTCAGTTCAGTGTGAAGTTGGGAGCTTGCTGAGAAAGCAGCTCAGTGAAGGCTCCAGGAGCCTCAACCCTGTCAGAGGGCTACTTTTAAGTAGAAGGATGTGTGTCTCCACCTTAAAAAGAGACACAGAAGATAATTGAAGTGGTGGAGACTGCTGTTTTCGGGTCTCAGTGCCCCTCCCTTGGGGGGCAGGAAAGGGTTCCCTGCAGATTGCTGGGGCAACCCCCTAATTCTGCTTGTGAAGGAAAAGCTGCCTATGTGTTTCCAGAGTTTATTTGGGAGAACAAGGAGATTTGTGAGTTGCCTGTGGGGCACCTGCAACGTGAGGGTGAGTGTCTGCTCTTGCTAAAAGGGACCATGTTATTCACCCTGGGACTTGCATGACAATGTGGGGATTGAACTACTAAACATTGGGGAGCCTAGAGTAATGGGCTAAGCAAATTAAAAGTAGGTTCAAGTCCAGAGCTTGTTGGGATGCAAATGAAATGTAGAGGAGATGTGACAGACGTCTACCCAGAATCTACATTTGAAAGTTTTCAGTAAAGGAATTGTTCAGTTTCCAGAGAAATGGCCAGGTATGGGCTGTGGGAGCTGGAGGTGGGTGGCCCCACATCTTTAGTGACCAGGTCCACCTCTACAGATTTCTTCTGTGGATTTCTACTTTACTTCAGGCACTTGGCCAGTAATGAGGGAAGTACCCAGACGTGGGATTGTAAGGAAAAATCTCTCTAGGATTCAAAGACTCTAGTGTGGTTTGGGGAGCCACAACAGGATAATTGGTTCATTCCTCAAATGGACCGCAGATCAAGTGGCCGGCTGGGGAGCCGGGCCAGTGGGGAAAACCCAAGTAGTGTACAAGTTGGGCTGTGTACCCAAAGCTGCGTGCAAGTCCGGGCTGTGTGCCTGGTGGGTTTAGAGCCTGAGGGCTGGAAGTAGTGATAAAGTGTTCTGTTGTCTCTAATCTGCATTACCAGGAATGTAGCCCGTGGGGGTCCGTCTATGCTTTGTTTGTTCAGCTTGGATCTGAATAAAAGCCACACTGAAGAATCCCATTCCTGGTTCTGGACATTACAGTTATTGCTTCCTGTGTTCGGATTTACTTGGGTGCCCCTGTGCAGAGTAGCCAAACCTAGGTCCCCTGTGCCGAGTATCCTCATCCTCTCCACCCAGTCCCCACCAGGTACTGCTGTCAGCTTCAACAGCATGCCACCTGTTGTTTTGCTAGAAAGACAAGGGTGAGGGGTTACACTTGATTGGTTAATACTTTTTCCAGCCTTGTGCAAGAGCCCGATTTATCTATTTGGGGTGCAAGGGCTTCACTGATCTTCACTGACTAGAAAAGAGACCGATCACAGAGGGAAAGCAGACTCCAACAGGTGCAGAAGCAGGGACTCCTTGACAGCTGTGCATTGGGCTACAAGGGAACTGGAGCAGTAGGAACACTCTGTCCTATGCTCCCCTTTCAACGGCCGGTGAATTTTGAGTTTAGATAGCCTGTCTCCATGAGAGAAGGAAACAGCAAGACTGGGAGCAGCCACAGAAGCATCTCTCAGCTCCACTGATAGAACAAAGACCCAAAAGGAGCCATATGTCCCTGTGGGCAGAGTTTCAGGCACAGTAAAGGTACTGCCGGCAGGGTTTAAACAACAACCACAGGCAGGGAGGGCTTAAACATAAAAAACAAAACTAATGCCCCCCCCCCAGAGTAACAGGTCTAGTGCAAGGCTAAGAGTGGCCACAGAAGCAGCTCTCAGCTTCCTCACTCAGCCACTGACAGGCTTAAATGAATGGTTTTTTCCCCCAGAGCAGCAACAGGACTAAGAGCAATGTTAGCAGGGCGGTGCATGTGCCCTGCTCTGGGATACAACACATGGCTTTGTTTTTACTTAGTGGCTGAGTCTAAACGGGGGACAGAGGAACTACCAACCCACCCTTCCCCCAAATCCCACCCTCCCTGGCTACTGCTCATTTATAGCTGCCGACACACACCCAAGCTTCCTGCCCCCTACAGGAAGGGGAGGTGCCTTAACAGAGCAAATTAATAAAAAAAATAATGTTTATTTCTGGTAGTTTCCCTATTCTTTCTTCATCCTCCTTCTCTTTTGTCCACATTAGGATCCTAAAGCAGCACATTCTTACCTCCTTCTCTTTCCGTCCACATTAGGATCCTCATGCAACATGGCAAGCATTACAAGCCAGTGGTGCAGGGCATCCTTTCAGAGGGCAAGCATTCAGGCAATTGGGCACTGCCCCACATGCTGGACAAAAGCAGTTCTGAGAGCACAACTCAGAGATGCATGGGAGCAAATCAAATCTCTCCACAACCTGATTGCCAGCCTCAAACCTGCTCACCCATTTACACCTCACCAGCTCCACCAGGGGACCATCCCTCAACACCTAACCACCCCTGGTCCTGGGGAATGGCAGGGGATAAGGGGGGAGCAGAAGAAAGTCATGCTGGTTCCAACAAGAGGTGGCACAACAGGAGGCACTGATCATAACAGCAAAGAGATACGCCCCTCTCGCCAAGGAGGAGGAACATGGACATAACGCCAGTCACCGCCAGTTAGGATGTACAACAATGTCAAACCAGGAAGGAAATACAAAGGAGACAAACAAGAGGGAACAAAAGAAAATACTTAGTGTGGGTGATTCTATGATCCGGGGAGTGGAGCCACACATAAATCAGGGTCCTGAAACACAGGGGGTAGACAAATGCCTACCCGGGGTCTCTTCAAAAAGGGATACAGAAAGCATTTACAGATTACTAAAAAAGTAAGGTAAATGCACAGGCATTTTTGCCCATATAGGTACAAATGATCTGGCAAACCAGGCACTCGAGGAGACCAAAGAACACATATCTCACTTGGGTGAGACATTAACCTCGCACTCCTCAGCTACTGCCTTCTTCAAAATCCTCCCAGCATGGTGAAAAGGTGGCAGTAACCAAAAGACATGCAATGATCAAATAGAGGAACTTAACACTTGGCTCCAGGGCTGGTGTCAAGACAGGGGTCACCTCTTCATATGGAACTGGTGGGACTTCTGGGACAGGAGTCTCTTCAAAAACGATGGTCTATACCTGACTAAGGAAGGCATGCGAGCTCTAGAGCAGAAACTGGATGTATGCATTGGATGTTTAATCTGAACAGTGTGGAGGGGGAAAAGTGACAAAAGGACTTGCAACCTGTCCCCCAAAACACCACCAAATCAGGGTTATAAGCAAAAAATAAGCAACTCACCAAATGGGTGAGGGAACTGTTACAAATAATAAAAAGAGGATTCACCAATTGGGTTAAGGGATGAATAACATAAAAAGCAGTCACAAATAAAGCAGGACACAGGAAAAGGTAGGGGTTAAGTTTGGAAAGTTATGTTCGCTAACACATGGAGCCTATCAAAGAAAATTGCTGACCTCACAGCCATCATTGCTGAAGACAATTTGGACTGGGTTGCCATCACTGAAACCTGGTTAAACAATAACCATGACTGGGAAATGACAATCCTAGGATACTGTCTCTTCCAGAAGGACAGACCTGAGTGAAGGGTGGGGGCGGGGTGGCTATGTACATGAAGGAAGGCATAAAAGTGACTATAATCCAAAATGACAACACAGAAACTGAGTCACTTTGGGTCGCCCTAGAGGCTGGAAAAGGAGCAATAACTCAGAAAGGAGTGTATTACTGACTACTCACAACAGGGTTGGAGGGGGATAAAGAAATATTGAAAGCCATTCAAAACAGGAGTGATAAAGGGGAAGTAATAGTGCTGGGGGACTTCAATTTACCCAACCTAAATTGGGATACCCATACAGCAAGTTCAACCAGAAGCAAAGACTTTCTGGAGGCTCTGCACTTATCAGGCCTGAAACAACTGGTAAAGAACCCAACAAGGGGGGATGCTGTCCTTGACCTTCTGCTAACCTAATGAATGGGGATAATGTTGCAGAAGTAGAGGTGGGAAGCCACCTAGAGTCCAGCGATTACTGATGGTGCAGTTTCATGTCAGGACAAAAACAGAAATGAACACTCTAAAACTAAAGTCATGGACTTCAGATGAGCAAATTTCATGGCAATGAAGGAAGATCTTAAAGAGATACTCGTAAATATAGTTTAGGGGAAGGATGTTGAAGAGTACTGGGCACATAACAAGGGAGCTATACTTCAGACTGCAAACCATTGCATAGAGAAGTTAAGCAAAACAAAAAAGAAGAGAAAACCACTGTGGTTTACTATGGAAGTAGCCACCAGGGTCAGGGAAAAAAAGCTTCAGGAAATACAAGAAACCAGGTTCCGACAAGGACCAGGAAGACTACAAAGAAAAACAAAGGACTGCAAGCAAGGAAATCAAAACAGCAAAGGCAACAACAGAGAAGAGGATAGCCAGAGAAGTCAAAAAGGGAGACAAAACCTTCTATAGATATATTAGTGAAAAAAGAAAGACCACGGAGTATTGTTAAACTCATGAAGGAAGATAGAGAGAGACCACTGAGGGTGACAAGGACAAAGTGGAAATCCTAAACAGATATTTCTGCTCCGTATTCACAAAGGAGCAGGATGGCTGCGAACCCACCATTACAGGAGACAATAAAGGTGGCAATGGAGTATACTCAGGATCCTTTACAAAAGAGGAAGTCCTAAAGGAACTGGAGAAGCTCAATACAAACAAAGCCATGGGACCAGGCAAAATGCACCCTAGACTACTAAGAGAACTAAGAGAGGCATTGGTGGCTGATCTTTTTAACTTATCATTTGAGCTGGGCAACATCACACAAGACTGGACAATAGCCACAGTTATCCCTCTACACAAAAGCAGTAGCAGAGTGAGTGCTGGCAACTATAGACCAGTCAGCCTCACATCAATTGTAGGCAAAACAATGGAAATCCTTCTCAAGAAGAGGATTATATCCTTTCTCAAGGACAACAACAAATAAGACACTAAACACCATGGTTTTACCACAGGGAAGTCAAGTCAAACCAATTTACTTGACTTCTTTAACTGGGTAAAGAAAATAGTAGACCAGAGAGGTGCGGTAGATTGGATGTAGTGTTCCATGATTTCAGCAAAGCCTTTGACTCAGTCCCACATAGAAGGCTGCTAAACAAATTAGACAGCATGGGAATAAGTCATCAGGTGGTAAACTGGGTAAGGAGTTGGCTTACTGGTAGGACCCAGAGGGTTTTAGTGAATGGCTCACCTACAGAGTAAAAAGACATAGCTAGTGGAGTACCACAGGGTTCAGTGCTTGGATCAATCTATTCAATAACTTCATTAGTGACATTTCTGATGGACTGGAGGTCAAGGTGAGTCTGTTCACAGATGACACACAGATAGGAAACAGGGTAGACACCCCAGGAGGAGTAGAGAAGATGAGGGCTGACCTGGAACCTCTAAAAAAGTTGTCAAGAACGTGGCAACTAAACGTCAATACTAAAAAATGCAAAATCATAAGGACTAACCCAGGAGTGGATTACTACCTAGGGAGTGAAAAACTGGAAGCCTCTAACCAGGAAAGGGATCTGGGAATAATTATAACTGATGATCTATAAATGACAAAGCAACGCGAGAAAACAGCACTGAGGGCGAATGGTATGTTGAGATGCATAAGCAGAGGGATTACCAGCAGGAAAAGGGAGATCATCCTTCCACTCTACAGATCAATGGTGAAGCCACACCTGAAGTACAGTGTACAATTCTGGAAACCACACCTCAAGATGGATATTACCTTGATGTTGCTTGTTCTGTAATATGACTTTGTTATCACTGTGAGACTCTGTAATGCTCTTGAATTTGTACTTGATTCTGTATTTTTCCCCAACACCCCTGCCCCCAGGACGTGCCATGAGACAAACAAATTACTGCTCAGTGTGCACTTTTCCTGGTGAAACATTTCAATAAATAAATAAATGACCAGACTTGAAACAGTGCAGAAGAGAATACTAAAATGATTCATGGATTGCATGACAAACCATTTATTTATTTTATTTATTGGAGGTTCGGAAATACCTTTGAGTCAGAGACTCCTTTACAAAGGTTCCATGTCACGTAATTTACATACAGAGATATACAGGTTATGTAGCAGTACATCAGTACATAGTTCGGTTGTTACAGGAGCAATTGTGAGGCTAGCAGTGAAAAAACTAGGGAAAAATTAGTGCAAACACACAATACATATAGCACACAGGTGAGGAGCTAGGCTAGGGGGACACAGGTTGTGGCAGGTAGGGTAGAGAAAGCCGGCCAGCAGCCTTAGTCAGGCAGAATAGTGTGAGGTGTTTCAGTGGCAGTCGCAGTGGTTTGAGGACTGTAGGAGGTCTCTAAAAGAGGTTTTGAAGGGTCTAAGTCTGGTCTCTTTAGCAAGTGGGGTGGGTAGGCTGTTCATCCAGGAAGGGGCTCTGTAGCTGAAGGACCTTTGGAATTGGGAGATACGGCAATGAGGGACAGAGAGGAGTTGCTTTCCAGAGCTATGAGTTTGCTTACGTGTCAGGGCCGGTCGTATTAGTGGTGTGAGTCCTATGAGGCAGAGGTCGAGGGCAATTTTTTTTGCCATGAGGCAGGTGTGAAATCTAATCCTGCTGTCAAGGTTCAGCCAGTTGGTGTCATTGTATAGAGAGCATGTGTGAGTTAGGTGGTCACAGCCCAGGGTGAGGCAGCAGGCTTTATTTAGGGAGACATGAAGTCTATGGAGGGCTGAGGTGTTATCCACCCCATAGACGAGTAAGCCATAGTCTAGCAGGGAGAGGACAGAGGAGGAGACAGTAAGCCTCATTGCATTTGGGGTAAAGCAGTGTTTGAGGTGATACAGGAGCCCGAGCCGCACATTGAGGGCATTAGATAGGAGGTGGATATGTTGGTGGAAAGTAAGTGCAGGGTCAAGGGTGATACCCAGGTATCTGAAGGAGTCCACTTGCTCCAGGGGGTCAGGTTTGCAGTTCGTATTTGAGAGCAAAGTTCCTTTCTAGTGTTCAGTGGGTGGGAAAAGAACATAATCTTGGTCTTGCTATAGTTCAGGATAAGACGTTGTGAGGCAAACCATTTTTCAGCACCACTAAAGGAGGATTGAAGGGAGAGGTGGAGTTGCAAAGGGTCAGAGTTGGAGGTATAAAGGACGGCATCATCCGCATAGAGGAGTAGGTTCCCTGGGCATGAACTGGGGAGGGAGTTAAGAAATCGACTGAACAGTTGTAGTCTGAGGACGGACCCCTGCGGGACACCAGAGAGGACAGGTAGCCTACTAGATAGGGTGTACCCAATATTGACCTGCTGGGAACGGTTAGACAGGTAGAGAACCAGCCAAGGGCATCCTGAGAGAATCCAGTGTTGGTCAGTGTGGATAGCAGGAGCGGGAGCGGGTGGTTAACGATGCCAAACGCCTTTGTGAGATCAATGAATATAGCCCCTGTAATTTGACCTCTATCTAATGAGGAGTGAATGTGAGTAGTGAGTTCCTGGAGGGCAGTGGTGGTACTATGTCCCTTCCGGAAGCCGTGTTGCTGCTTGCTAAGCAGGTTGTATTTGTTGAGGTGGTCTGTGAGCTGATCCGAGATGATCCTCTCAAGGGCCTTAGATAGGGGAGGAAGAATGGAGATAGGATGGTAGTTGTTAGTAAGGGCACGGTCCCCATTTTTAAATATCGGCATAATGTGGGCAGATTTCCAGTGGGAGGTGAATTTCCCCAGGCATAAGGAGCGGTTTAGTATATGGGTGAGGGGGTTGAGCACCTCAGGGAGAGAGAGAGAAGGAGTTTCAGGTCCAAGGTGTCACCACTATACTGGGAGTGACTTCAGTGCCCCTCTGAGATAAGGACTGGCCACTTAGGTGACATGCTGCACAGGCTAAAGGGAGGGGCTATTCAGGGAGGGGAGGTGGCTGGGGGTGGGTTAAAGAAGTTTTGGGGGAGAACCTTGCTGAGGTTAGAGAAGGCGTCTTTGAAGGCAGCGGTCATACGGGCTGGGTCAGAGGTAAGGCACCCATCAACCATAATCTAATTAGGGGTAGTGTTGGGAACGTTGCCACAGAGGTCCTTAATATTGGCCCAGAATTTTTGCCCTGAGCCCCAGGAGTTGGTTAGGGAGGTCTTGTAGTACTCTGCTTTTGCTTTGTGCAATGACCAAGTACATTTGTTTCGAGCCTCTCTATAGCTCTGTCTGTCAGCTGGCAGGCCAGTCTCGTTGGAGAGGTGCCATAAGGAATCTCTGGTCCGCATGAGGTCCAGGAGATGTTCAGTGATCCATGGTGCCAGATTGCCTTTGGCAAACCTTTTGGTGATGGGGGCAAATTAGTCACATATGGTGTTAAAGGCAAGAATGAAGAGGTCAAGGGCGCTGTCAGGGTCAGGGGCCTTTGTAATGAAGGACAAGTCCATTGTCCTGAGATATGCTTTGAGTTGCGCAAGTTTGTCTGGGCCAAGTTTGCACTGATAGATTATTTGGGGGAGGGGTGGGATTTGGGGTGGATTTGCACGTCCAGTAGCAGAGGACAGGAGAGTGGTCGCTAAGGGCATTTGGGAGTACAGTAGTACTAGTGATTTTAAGGGGACGGTTGGTGAATACGAGATCCAGCAGGGAGGAGGAACCAGAGTGCAGGTTCAGTCGGGTAGGGGATGAGACGACTTACGTATGGTCTTGGGCAATGGCCGCATCTATGAACAGTGCAGCAGCTTTGTCAAGCCAGTAAATATTAAAGTCTCCAAGTATGATTTTCTTGGCTTGTGGCTGAAGAGTGGCCAGGTAGGACAGTACAGAGTGGAAAGCCACCTTCTGGTCCCTGGGGGGAATGTAGACCACAGTAATGAGGAGGGGAGGGGGATTTAGAGTTTCCCAGGGTGATTCTGATAGTGAGGGCCTGTGGTCTGGGATGTAGCTGGGGGGTGGGAAGTGGCTGCCCACGTATGATATCTTTGGTATAGATACGGCGCAGCCCCCCCCTTCACTTACCCTGTCAATCTGCACGGTATAAGTTGTACTCAGTAAGGGTTAGCAACGAGTCTGGAATCTATGGGGAAAGCCAGGTTTCACCAACAGCAATGATGTCAGGCTGGTGCTGGTGGACCCAGCCCTGGAAGAAGACCCACTTTTTTAGAAGGCTACAGACATTAAGGGAGGCAATACACAGTCCGCTAGTTGGGGGTGAGCAGGCGCAGTAGTTGTGGCAGGGTCAGGGTTAGGGTGTACGTGTCCTGACGTGAGTAGGAGGAGGAGGAGGAGGAAGAACCTGTGGATTGGGTGCCATTTCTATGCTTTGTGAGACTGCACACTGTGGCCCAGGTGCCCTTTCGGGGTAGGTAATGAGGGGATGTGGAGGCTAGTATCATATGAGAAGAGGCTGCATGAATTAAACATGTACTCCCTGACGCAGTGGAGGGACAGAGGAGACATGATCGAGACCTTCAAATTCCTAAAAGGAATAAACAAGATGCAGATCCAGGACCTGTTCCATATCAAAAATCACTCAAGAACCAGAGGGCACAACATGAAGCTAGAGTGGGGCAGATTCAGAGGCAACACACACAAGTTCTTCTTCACCGAGAGAGTGCTTGATCCATGGAATTGCCTTCCACTGGAGGCAGTGGAGGCAAACATGGTGGAAACTTTCAAAAAGGCATTGGATAAATACAAGGGCATCATAACACTGAAAAGCAGTTGAGGGAAGGGGTAGGATGATGGGCTGACTAGATGGGCTGCATGGCCCCCTTCTGCTGTCACTTTCTATGTTTCAATGTTTCTTGGGCCAGAGGCTCCTCCCCATGACATAGAAAGGGTAAAAGGAGCATGGTCATAAATCAAAATATTGTCCAAGCTTGAGCTCCAGGTCAGGGTACTAACTGCTGGGAAACAAAGATAATATCAATCCTGTTATAGGATGTGTGGGGGACAGAAAATAAAGTAAAATCTGACTTTCCCAGGTGCAACACTCTCCAGATGTCATGCAGGCCTGTTTGTCAACATATGCTAGACACTTGATTGGCTAATACTGTTTCTGACCTTGTGCCAGGGCCTGTTCTATCTATTTGGGGTGAGACGGCTAAGTTAAGATCTCCTGCCAGTATAATGTGTGAGTGAGCATGAGTTAGGTGGTTCAGTAAAGTAGTAAAGAAATTAAACTCAGGGGAGTTTGGAGCATTAAATGTGCCCAACTGCAAGGGTTCTCCTTGGTATGTCCCATCCAACAGCACGATATCGACACTCAGGGTCTTTAATAACAGACTGTGCTCCAGACTATAACCTTTTTCATAGTAGGATGGCTACTCATTTTGTTTTAGTTACTGCACTGCTATAATGGACTTCCCCTACCCACATGTATTTCAGTTTAGCAGCCTCTGTGGACCCTAAGTGGGTCTCTTGTAGAAAGGCCATGTCGCAGACCATGTCCTTTAGTTTAAATAGAACCTTACACTTTTTGATAGGGTTGGACATGCCATTCACATTTCATGAAACTACTTTGAGTATATCCAATGGAGCCATAGTCTTTCCAACAAGCACTAGACTGGTGTACCAAGTTCCCTGTTGCACCCTTATTTTCTCTCCAGTCCCCCCCCACTCCCAAGAGAACCATCCATAAGCACACAGAAACACAGCTCAACACCCATTTTTAAGCACTGTACAAATATTTATATATACTTTACTATGAACTCTATGCACTTTAAACTGTGCACACTGTATATTATAGTAAAGGGATACGTGATGGTCACTTATGTGATAGCTGATTTATCAGCAAGAGTGGCAAGTGAGTACAGGGTTATCACGAGTGGCTCTGTGTAGTGGTACCATAAGTGACTGAACCCCGAACTCACTCTCCACGAGTGCTGATAAATCAGCTATCACATAAGTAACCATTGTGTATCTGTTTTATATAATAGGGGTTTGCTCATATATTTTTTTGTCATTTGTGTATGTCTTTGTTATATGATTGTTACCTTTATCCAGTGTTCGTTTTTGTTTTGGTGGTACTGCACTGGGGTTGTGAATGGGTTAGGGTTCAGTGTTTTGATTAGCTGATTGGTTATGTGTGCAGGGCTATGCCTTCTGAGTGTGAGCTTCTCCAACAACTTTCAATATTTATTTTGTTTTTTATGTTTATTTTAAAATATTTTTAAGTTTTGTTTTGGGTTGTGTTATTGGCAGAAGTTTTTTTATGCAGTTCCAGCTTGAGTTCATGTGTGCTACTTGTAGAAAGTGTGTCTGTTTTAAGTTTATGAGGCAAAGGGGGATGTACTTCAGTAAATTGTTGCATGGTGAATTATTTACATAAAGCCGGGAGGAGGGAGGGTGGTTGAGGCTTTAATATTGTGTTGCTCTTTGAGATTTGCTTTGCTTTTTAAAATGAAGCGGGGTAGGTTGGAGAGGTTTGTTGGAATGTAGTGTGGCACGTTAGGTTCCTGCATGTTGATGTGTACATAGTGGAGATAACAGCAGCTGCGTAGAGAGAGTGCTGATAACTGGTGCCATTTTCCACTGTGTACATGTCATTCCTTCATTGTTAGTGTGTGGTGGTGATCTGGGTTTTATCATATAAGATATCAGCAAACCCCTATTATATAATACTTAAGACACTGAAAAAGTAAAAGATTTACAAAGTTAAAGGAAAACAGAGTTCTTCGAGTATCCTCTGCTGGCTGGGGAAGATCAGTTGTTCACTCTAGCAGTGAAACAAGGAAAGCCAGTTAGGCTTCACTCTCATACAGGAACCAAGTAGCAGTAAGAGTGTTCTCACCATCTCTACCCTCCCGCCTCCTTCACCAACCATCTGCACCACCATATTGGGGTAAATTATGTAAATATACCTCAGCCGTTTCTAGTGCCTATGTGCATGTCATCATGGCATGGTGAGAGATGTATGGAAAGAGTCCCACTCCTCGCCTTGCCTCTGTAATAGAATACCTCTACACCAGGGCTCCTCTACTCAGTAAAAATCTACTTAGTCAGCATTTTACCTCTAGCAAACTAAGTGTCTTCGAGGCAATACACCTTCGTAGGTCACATTGGTGGGAGGGACCAAAAAAAAAATGAAATGGTACCTGTGAATACATACAACCCCAAGGAAATACCATAATAAACATTTAAACCATGAAAACTTTTTTTTTAAAACATTACAGCATTATAACATCATAATGGGGTAATCTGCCAGACACTTATTAAAGTTGCACCTCAATTCTGTGTCCCTTATCGGCAATCAAGCAATTCATGCCCCTGGTATCAGAAAAGAGCCAGAAGGTTGATACTCTACTCTGCTTTGCCCTCAGGTCATCGTCACACATAGTAGGCCCAGCAGAGTGCAACTTGTGGCCCTGTAAGGCTGGAACAATGTCCTGATCTGTAAGGTGCTCCAGATCACCAATAAACGTGAAAACATTACTCCCACATATAGACTGGGGAACAGGAGGCCGTCTGCCCTCAGGTAAACAGTGCTGGAGCTACTTGAGTGCTGCATGGTGGGAGTAAATGATTAGTACACTAGCCTCCCTCAAGCAGCAGCTCTTGTGCAAGCCTCATGCCTAGGATTACAGCTGCTAATTTTACCGAGCTTTTAGAACCGTTAGCTCTCACCAATGGGGATCGACCTTCCTGGCAGCACCTCAAACAGGAAACAGACAGTAGTGCAGTTTAGCGCACAAATGGGGGAGCAGCATACTACAGCTTCTTTAGTTTCCATTCTGTACATTCGAGTGTAAGGTGTTAATCATGCCTTTTTCAGTCAAAGGGACTGAGCACTTCGGAGAACCCAGGGCATTCTTCAAGAAGCTGTTAGCTTCTGTTGGTGAATGGAAAGTCTGCTGTTTCTCAGAAATACTTACAGATAAGATTGCTGGGTAAAGGAGGGAATATTTTATTTTTTTATTATGGAGCCCCGCTTTTATTTTATCAAACTGCTGGTGCTTCTCCAGTACTGTCCGGGGACAATATGGGTAAAAGGACACTCTTGAGCCTCCAATCATAACCTGCTGCAGCTCCCTAACTTTTCACAGGAACAGCTCCTTGTCTTGGAAGTCAGGCAACTTAAATTGCAGGGACCTTGGTCTGTCTGGTGCCTGAGAGTGTCTGACAATCTGGATTCTGTGGGGTCCATCAATTTCAGACTCGAAGCCCATTGGTTCTAGACTAAGCCACAAAGGGAGGTTTTACCTTAGAAAATAAACAGGATCGTAACCTTCAAGACACTCTGTGAGACCTAGGAGGCGCAGATTCTTCTGTCGTTCCCAGCCTTACAAGTCTTCCACCTTTTGGGTAAACCATTCCTCTTGTGATTCCATGGTTTTAACATGCTGGGTAATGTCAGTTTGTATATTTCACAACTTGAAAATTTTAGTTTTGGTTTGTTGTTAACCTGTCGGTGAGTGTGGCTTTGGAGGTTTGCATTTCCATCACTGTGTGTTAGATCAATTCCACATTTGCTGCAATCTGTTCCAAGAGTGAAATTGAAGGATCTGCTATCGGGTGATGTGTTGTCAGAGATTCTGGTGCAGAGAGCGTGGCCATTTCAGCGTGCAGGGCCCCACAGAGAAATGACAAGTCTTTTTTCCTCATTGGTGTGGTCACTGGTATTCCAAAATATCTCTGTGCTGTGGTCACTGACTCTATATTCCACTGAAGCCCACTGGTTTGCCTACAGATTATGTATAAATCACTGAGAGGAGGTGGGTATAAGATGACAGCAGGGAGAGAAAACTTTAATTGGCCATCTTCCTCAGACACTCATGTGATCCCGCTTGGCCATTTACTTTTTAATATGCTCAATCTGTTGCTCACTCGGTCACCCGATCACCTAAATTGTACCCAATCATGAAATCAGAAAGTGATATAAACTCAAAAATATTAACTGCAGAGTTTAACACACACACACACACACACACACACATACACACACACACACACACACACGCAAAAATGATCCGGCAAAATAAAAAAAAATTATACTTCCTGTGTAATTGGTATCCCTGCTCTCCTCATCCAGCGGAATCAGCCATCTAGACACAGACTAACAGTATTTTGATAAATCTAACTATTGTAGGTGGTAATGCCATTTTATAAATGCAATAAAACACTTCAGCGTGCACCATCACAGAGGTGAGTGTGTGGACATCTGCTTTAGATCTGCCCTGAACTTTTCTGTGCACGCAGTGAGTGCTACTTTGTCATTTGAATGCATGGCCATATGAGTGGGGTCCAGGTGCAGGCTGTAGAATCCATCTGGTATACAGTATATTGACCTCAGGAGCTTGGGAGGGAATTTCTGAAGGAAGTAACAGACTTCATCACCGAAAGAGTGTTGGAGTTGTCTTGGTGGTTGGTCCTGGGTGACTTCAGTGCTTGGATCGAAGAAGAACTATTGCAGTTTGTGCAAGACTTCCCCCAGACGATAAATTCTCTGTATATTGCACAAGCTGTTGCTACTGTGACCCACAGATAAAGGCATACCCAGGATCTAGTACTCTCTCTGGGATTTGAAGCAAGCAACTTTAAGATTGATCCGGTCATTTGGTCATATCATTGCACAGTAAGGTTCTCACTTGGGGGCCCCATCATTTGTCCTTTCCCTGTGGAGTAGGTCCATTATTGCCCTTTAAAGGGGTTATCCCCAGCAGGACATCTGTCTATAATGGACCTCTTGGAAATGAAAGTTGCTTGTGGGGTAGGTGCATGTGAGGTGGTGGCAGCCTATTTATTTATTTATTATACTGAGAAGTCTTAATGGACAATGCCTTTTTTCATAAGATCCCATTGAATTAGATGGTTAGTAGGTTACAAATTAACATACTGACATTTGAGAAAGCAGATTATTACTATTAAGTGGAAACAGTTACAGTATGAGTAACAGTTGCAAATGGCTTGGGATGATAAATACTGGACACAACTTTTTTTAAAACAGGAGATTTATGTCAGTTCAGTGAAAGAGGGGCACAGCTTGTTGTACCAGTAAGTGGCCCTGTAGGTAAGTGATCTTTGACCAAGGCTGCTGTTCATTCTAGGGGTGTGGAAAGAATGGCCAACGGCTGATCTTGTGACTCTGTTTTTTACTGATTCCAGGAAGATTTTCTGGATGCTTGGGGGGCAAGACCTAAAGCAACTTCCTGAAGAAAAACAAGAGTAAGGAATTTTATATGAAGGTCCAGGGAGGAATGAGTTGCTGAGGAGAGAAGGTTGCAGTGGTGAGTTCCGAATGGAAGATTAGTTTGGAATCTACAGTTCATGTTGTAGAGTACCTTAAATTTGGACAGAACTGACTCACTAGTAGAGGGGTAGATTAGCAAACCATAGTCAATCAGTGGGAGTAGATGAATATCTGATAATATTTTCCAAGAACCTGATGTTAGGCAGTTTTTAACTCTTTGTAGCAGACCCAGCCACTGGTGAAATTTTTTTGTAACGCATGCAACATGGGGTTCAAAGGAAATCGAGTTGTCAAGGATGACTACTTCTATTTGCTCGCCATGGAGTCTGTCAGGATTAGAGTGCTGAGGATGGGTTTACATGGTCCTGAGAAAAGCATGGTTTGAGTTTTTTTTTGTGTTAAATACCAGTTTATGGTGGTTACCAACTTTCCATGGAGGAGAGGTCAGATTGAAGGATATTGTTAATGCTGTTGACGTCCTTGTCCTCCTGATAAATGACTGCGTTGTCAGCATAGACAACCATGGTAGTGTGGGAGCAGGCAGCCAGTACTGAATTTATGAAGAGAAAAAATAGGAGAAGCCCTAGAATAGATCCCTGAGGCACTCAACAGGTAACCATAACGAGGTCAGAGAAGGAGTTGTGGGTTTTTGTCCTCTGTACTCTGTTGCTCAGGTAGCTCTTGAACCAGACAACAGTGTCAGAGGTAGTGCTGTTACCTCAGCGTTGAGCTTTGTCACACTAGTCCATGTACGACCCAGGTTTTCTTGCTTGAGATCAGGTTTTGGAGGTTGTTGGTGGAGATCTGGATCTGAGGAGGACAGACAGACTTTGAGACCTCACTACGGTGAGTATCACAGAAACATAGAAACATAGAAGTTGATGGCAGATAAGGACCACTTGGCCCACCCAGTCTGCCCATTTCCCTACCTAATGGATAAGCTGCAGATCCTAGTTAACAAACAGCCTATTTCTTCCTACCCCCACCCCCTAGAATTGCCTTATGCCTGTCCCATGCATGCTTGAATTCCACCAGTTTTTGACTCCACAACCTCCTCCAGAAGGTCGTTCCATGCATCCACAATGCTCTCTGTGAAAAAAATACTTCCTTACATTACCTCTGAGCTGCCCCCCCCCCCCCATCTTCAAATTGTTTCCCCTGGTCCTTGCACACCTCTTTTTCTGAAAGATACTGCCCTCTTGGACTTTGTTGATTTCCTTGAGGTACTTGAAAGTTTCTATCAAAGAGCAGTCTCCCATAAGATGGCAGTATCCCTGCCTCAATGAAGAACAGACCAGCTCATCTCTTTCAGACTGGGGACAGGTTACTCCATCCTACCTGGCTACAGCTGAAAACAGAAGTTTCAGCCACCAAGTGCAAGGAGTTTGTTCTTCTCTGACAGTGTTTCCTTTGTCAGGTCTGGGATTTTCTTAATAGGGCAATTACAGCCCCACAGTAGTGAGATGGTCATTGCTAGAAACACTCCAATTGTCAGGAGAGTTTAGGCCAGTGGAGGTGGAGGAGGTTTGTGAGGTAATCTCAAAGCTGTGGCCCAGATGTTGCGAACTGGACCTGGGCCCAACCTATTTCCTTGTGGGATGTGTAGGGTCTGTAGGCCCATTATTCACTGAGATTGTTCAGCTCACTCTCAGAGGGGTTATTCGCTAGTGCCTTGAAAGAGGCACTGGTGAAGCCTCTTTTTGAAGAAACCATTTCTTGACTTGGACTGCTTAGTGAATTATGGACAAGTCTCTAATCTTCCGTTTTTGGGTAAGGTTATTGAAAAAATAGTGGCTCTGCAGCTTAAAACACATCTCACAACCTTTGACATCTATGACTCTTTCCAATTGGGATATAGGTCCAGTACTGAAACTGTACTAGTCAGGGTGCCTGATGACCTCCTCATGGCTAGAGATAGAGGGGAATGGTCAATTCTCATTCTCCTCAATCTCGCTTCAACTTTTGATACTTTGGACAAGGGGTTTTCAACCTTTTTGAGTGCACGGACACCCAGAGTGAACATTAGTAGTAGCAGGGACCCACTAGCTGCAATGGTGGACAGAGGGTGCTGAGGGGGGTGGAAGTTAAGTTTCTTACACAAATGGTGATGGAGGTATGGAGTTTGAGAAGAGAACATCTGGCCAGAGGCTGGATTTTAATCCCACATTCACTGTGTGATCCTGAGGAAATGGAGGTGTGGCAGGTGTTAAGAATGGAGAGTTGTGAATAAAAGATCCAGATCTGAATCCTTTTTCATATTTAACATTTTTTCTGCTCACTGCACAGATCCCATATGCCTTGCTCAGGGACCCCTGGTTGAAAAAACTTGCTGTGGACCATGCTGTGCTGTTAGATTGCCTAAGGGAGCTCTGTGGATTCACTGGTGTTGTCAACTGCTGGTCTGAGTCCTTTCATATAGGTAGGATGCAAAGAGTGGTGATGGGAAGTTTCTCCTAGCTCTCAAAGCCCCTACCATATGGAGCTCCTCAAGGTTCAGTCCTCTGACCCATGCTGTCCACAGTGTACATGCTTCACCTGGGAAAAATTATTAGATGTTACAGTATGGGGTTTCACTGCTATGCAGATGAGACCCAGCTGTATATGTCGTTTGCACCCTGGACACATGGCACAGTTGAGGTATTGAATGCATGCCTGGCCGAGATCAAGGACTGGATGTCCTCCAACTGAATGAGGATCAACTCAGACAACATGGAGGTGCTGGTGATTGAACCTGGTCATCAGCAGGTTGTATAGGCAGTCATGGGAGGTAACTGGTGAAATGCTTGACTTCTCCCTACTCACTGCCTCTGCTAAGGTAAAAAATGTGGGTGTCATTCTGGACGCTACACTAACATTTGAGGCTCAGGTGTCATTGGTTGTTCAGAGTGGCTTTTACCATCTCAAGAATGTTGCCTGGATTAAAGCCATAATCCCACCTGATGACCTGATCTCACTAGTGCATGCTTTTGTAACACCCAGACTTGACTGATGCAATGACCCATACCTCACAGTTAGTGGAGGGGTCCTGAGTAGCATGCAGCTGGTGTAGAACACAATGGTTGCTGACAAGCCTTTCCGAGGTCCAGTCATGTGACCCTGGTCCTGCAGGATCTGCATTGGCTGTTGGTGAGGTAAAGAATTACCTTCAAGGTTGGTATTCTGATCTATAAAGCCCTAGATGGACTGGGCCCTGGCTACCTGAGTAACCTCCTGACTCCTTACCATACCCAACGCTCTCTCTGCCCCTCCAAGGGGTGACTCTTAGCAGTTCCCAGGGCCTGTCTCAACTCATTTTTTTTTTCAAATTGAGTTAATTTAATTGATTAATGCAAATTAAATTGGACACCAAAATATACACATAACAGACCCATGGTTTCATGCTGGATGCTGCACTGTGGGTTGCAAGGGCTGGAAGAGCCTGCCCTCCTCTGGACTCGACTTGGAGATCGCCCCCCACCCTGCGGATTGCTTTGTAGTGGTTTCATGCTGGAAGCTGCACCATGGGTTGTGAGAGCTGAAAGAGCCTACCCTCCCCTGGACTTGACTTGGAGATTGCCCCCACCCCCCGGATTGCTGTAGTTGCAGGGGTTTCATGCTGGAAGCTACACCGCAAGTTGTGAGGGCTGGAAGAGCCTGCCCTCCCTTGGACTCAATTTGGAGATCGCCCCCCACCCATCGGGCTGCTGTAGGTAGGAATCAAATCGAGTGCACAGGAGCAGCGCCAGGCTCCTGAACAAGGCATGTTGTTTTGGCACCAAACCACTTTTTAAAACTGGACTTGTAACAAATGACCTTTTTACTCCAAACCTCACAAGCACCTTAAGAGTTGGCGCAGCGCTACAGATAGTTTTTTCTCAAGTATTTTCTGTTGCATATATCTACAGTTTCCCTGTTGCAATCAAGTTTCCTCAAGAGTTTTAATTACTTAGTGAAATCCTACAGTTGCCTGCATTATAAACAAGCACCTTAGCGCTTAATTTTCTTTTCTTTTTACTTACGCCTGTAAGAACTGATTTGAACTGTTTGGTCTGCCACTTATTAACTGTGCAATTAGACTCACTTTGTGACCAGTACAGATATTTCAGTAATCCCATATTTCAGTAACCCATGTCCTTTGTCCTTACCTTAGCTCCGCCTCTAAATCTGACATTTAAAATTTCTACCCTCTCTCCTCAGTTGTAGGGGTTTAATGCTAGAAGCTGCACCGCAGGTCACGAGGGCTGGAAAAGCCTGCCCTTCCCTGGACTCAACTTGGAGATAGCCCCCCAACCCCCAGACTGCTGTAGGTAGGAATCGAATTGAGCACACTGGAGCAGTGCCAGCCTCCTGAACAAGACGTATTGTTTACCCTGCCGCCCCTACCACCACCCTTGGTCGGCCCTCTGATTTATACGTGGAGTCATGTGTGGTGCAGAACCAATCAGCCCACTTCTCCACCTGCAGATTATATTCGTTGACCACTAGAGGGATCCTGCCTGCCAACACTTATCTCTCTTCCTTCATCCCATACACCAGTATGTCCCTTGTAGTGTTCTGCATACTTGCTTTACTCCTCACGGTGCTGTCCCCATCCACTATCCCCGCAATGAATATCTCCAGCTCTATTGTAGACGCACATCTGCCAGAATCTCAGCCTCCTCACGCAAATCCTCCCACTGCTCCTAGCCTTCCCATCTGTTTTCCACTCACCAATAATGCACCTCGCACACTGGACCACCCCATCGCCCCACCACACCCACCACCAATGTCCACCCCCCTGCCCCCTGTACACAATGGAAGGTGGGCCCTCTCTGTCCTAGCCATACCTGTCCTCAACTCCCTAACCATCCCCTGCACTGCCCCCCCAGATCCTTGCATCTGCCCAAGCAACTCTACCACAACCGCCATAGTCCTCTTCTCCATCTCATTACCTCACTCCTCATGCTCTCTGGGAATGTCCGCCCTAACCCTGGACCTGGACCTTCTACCCCCCCATCGCCCCCTACTGGGCATGGCCTCCGCAGTACCTCTATGAATATCTGCAGTCTCCCAAGGAAGACTTCTGCATTCCAGTGTTGGGTCTCCCAACACATGCCCAACATTCTTGCCATAGTGGAGACCTGGCTCTCCCAATCAACTCCCGACTCTGCTGTCTCCTTCCCTGGCTTCACCCTTTTTAGAAAAGATTGTGTGGGTAAGTGTGGTAGCGGATGTGCAGTCTACCTGTGTAACTCCTTCCTGGGCCACGTACTACCTACCCCCAAGCTCGACCACGATGCCCAAGCCATCACCCTAAAAATCACCCCTGACCCAGGCCATGGCTCTCTTTACTTTACAGCCACTTACATACCCCCACGGGCACAAAGTCTAGCTATCTACTCTTTCACTGACTATCTCTCTACCCTGCCACACAAAGCTGAACAGCTCGTCCTGGGTGACCTCAACATCAACTGGCTTGGCTCTACTACAACACACATTAGGACAACTTCACAGCCCTTGACCTATCTCAATTAGTCACACGTCTCACCAGATTTAACCAATCAAGTGGGTCCAGTTCCCTCCTTGATATAGTACTCTCCAACCGCCCCCACAAAATCAAGTCTATTAACGTTCTAGCCAACTCCCTTAGTGACCACTCACCAATTCTCTGTTTCTGGTCCTCCTCCATGCTCAATCCCACATACAAAGCCATTCCCCATCATCGCTTTCACCCCGGGGGCCTTAATAAACTAAATCAGTACCTAGCCCAGCTTGACTGGTCTCCAATCTCCCTCGCAACGGATATTGATACTGCTGTAGCCTTCCTCACCAGTGCCTTCTGCAAGGCCTGTGACATCTTTGTCCTGTCACCAGCACCCACTCCAAGAAATGCAATGCTGCCTGGATTTTCCCTTCACTGATCCAGCAACTGAAGCAGCGGGATAACCTGTGGCATATTGCTGTTGAGTCTGGCAGGACAGTTGACAGACAAGCCTATAATGCCACTCACAACCAATGCTCCTGGGCCTTAAGGCAAGTCAAGGCCAGATACTATCAAACTGCCTTGGCCTCATCCTGGGGCTCTGCCCAAGCTATCTGGGATAACATTAAGGAGCTCAATGGGAAAACTCGCTCTCCCCCCCTTCTCAGATGGTTATTAACAGCTCAATTAATACTGACTTACCATGTGTTGCTGACTGCCTCAACACAACATTTTCTGACCTAAGTGCAGTCCTTCCTGCCCACTTCTTCGATCCTATCCATGCATCCAACTGCCCAGCTATTTCTCAACCCTCATTTCTCTTCCGGACCATCTCTCCCCATGATGCCAAGCCATTCCTCCTAAAAGCCCTCTCCTCCCACAATCCTAGTTGTGACCTCCTTGATTCCAGGATTCTCCGCCTAACACTTGATGTCATGTTAGCCCCCCTTACTGACCTTCTTAACTGATCCCTATGCCTCGGCCAATTCCCAAGTGCATGGAAATTGGCTGAAATTACCCCATCCATAAAAATGGAGACCGCACATTACCAAACTACAGACCTATCTCCATCCCCCACAAAGCCCTGGAGAAAATAGTATCCACCCAACTCATGGATTATCTATCCAAGCACAGCATACTATGCCCAGAGCAGCATGGCTTCCACCCTGGTCACAGCACCACTACAGCCCTATTGGAGTTCTCCCACCAAATACACTCTGCACTAGATGTTGGGGAGATCACCGGGGCAGTGTTCATTGACCTATCCAAGGCATTTGACACTGTGTGTCACCCACTATTGTTTGACTCCCTCAGTCAGCCTGGTTCCTGATCTGGCCCTCTGGCCTGGTTCTCCAGCAACCTCCGTGACAGATCCCAATGGGTCAAAATCAATGGTATCCTATCAACTGCCCTATCTGTATGCTCTGTGGTCCCTCAAGGCTCCATCCTGAGACCCACATTGTTCAGTCTATTTCTAAACACCCTTCCCTGCTCAGGCAAAATGCTTCTATACACCGATGACGCAGTCCTCGTCACCTCACACCCCGACTCACTCACACTCCAGAGCTCCTTGCAACTCACCTTCAGCCAAGCTGAAAAGTGGTTCCTCGACCATCGTCTGGTTCTGAACCTCAAGATGATGAAATCTATGATTTTTGCACTCCGCCAAAGTAACTCCAGAAATGCTCCCCTTCGCATCATCCCCAGCACCCTACACCCCCTTGAACAGGTATCAACATACAAATACCTGGGCATCACCTTCGACTTGGCTTTCTCCTTCCATGCCCATCTTAACTCTCTGTCCTCTGCCATGAATGCCCCGATTGGACTCATCTACTGCCACAAAGACTGCCTCCCTGAGTTTGCCCTACGGCTGGCTATCACTTCCTCCATCCTGTCTTTGGTTGATTATGGATTCCCTACCTATGCAGCTGCTGACACCACTGCCCTGACCAAAGTCCAGATCTCTATCAACAAAGCCTGCAGGCTCCTGACTGATGCCCCCAGCAGAACTCACACATGCCAACTCTACTCCACCTCGACTCTACTCACTTTTGAAGAATGCCTACAATATCACACCTGTATACTGGCAAAAAAAACCTCTACTTGGGCTCTCCCCCCCAAGAGTCGCCTCATCCCTTCAATGGGTCTCCCATTCGGTCGTCACCAGAAATACAACCAAAGCCACCTTCCATGTGCTGAGAGCTAGGACCTCGCTCTCCCAAAGGTCTTTCCACTACAGAGCACCTTCCTGGTATAACTCCCTCCCCATGCAAATTACTAACATCTCCAAAATCGGCCCCTTCAAAATCACCCTATGCAAACACCTCACTGACACTCGGGGCTGTAAATGCCCATTATAGGGCCTTCTGAGAGCTCCATTCTGAACCAATCTGCAAACATAGCACCCCCACGATAACCACCACCTAGTACTCCTAGTCTCTTATAGTATTACGTATGTACCAGTTTACTTAGAATAGCTTCTTGTAGTCTGTACACCACGCACTGTAATCTGCGTGCTCCACTGTGTCACTGAAATTGCTTAGTTTTGTATGCTTTTCTGTATCTCACTTATATTGTTCACTGAAATGCCTTGCTTTGTATGCTCTATTGTATCTCACCTGTATTGTTCTCCACTGTCTTGCTCCACCAATATGTTGTCTCCCCTCCCTGTGACGAGGTGCCTTTGCAAAAAAGTCTTTGACTCAAAGGTTGTAAATTCGTACTGTGAATAAATAAAATAAATAAATAAAATAAAAAAAATCTCCTACGGTGTACAAATAGAGAATGTCATGCACACTTTCCAAGGAGATATTGTTCATTTGAAGTAGCAGGATTGGCCCCATGGAACTCGCTTCCAAGGGCCTTGAGGGAGGCTCCCTAGTTGGAAGCCTTTAAGTGGGGATTGAAGGCACATCTGTTTAGGGAGGCATTTGGGGTTTAGTTATTATAATTTCCTTTACTGGCTGCTATCAGTGTTTATTTTATATGATAATATAACTGTTTTATGTATGTTTTACCAATCTTAAATATGTATGAATTTTTTTTTTTTTTATTAAATTCTCAGATTACAAATACCTTTGAGCAGAAACTGCTCATATACAAAGGTTCCACGTCAAAGGATGAGGGTCAACATACATACAGAGGTAGTAAAAAAATGCACAATTAACAACCAAAACAACTAAAAGAAAAAATAAAGATACTCAGTTATAACATACTTTGAGATAATATTCATATAATGAGCAGCTTGAGTAGGCAGCTGGCTGCGGTACCAATAAGAGATAGAGGGCACCATAGGCAGTTAGTATTGCAGGCGTGCGACCGGGACAGGAAGTTGGCAGGCTAATGGGCCACTGTCCAATGGTGGTGGAAAATGTCTTGTACCAGTGGAGATGCGAAGCAGGAAAGGAGTCACAAGGAAGGCCCGGTGCCAGAGGGAATGAGACTGGGAAAGGGCAGGCTGTGAGACATGAGTGAGCTGGGAGGTGTTTAGAGAGATCTCTGTTCAGAGAAGCAGTCACATTGAGTGGTAGAGGTGAGGTAAAGTTTGAGACTCCTTTTGAATGGTCCAAGTGTAGTAGAGGAAAGTGCTTCTTTATTGAGGGAATTGAACCACTGAGTGGCTCTATAGATAAAGGACCGCTGACCCATGGAGGTACGACATCTGGGAACCTGAAAGGTTAGAGAATGGGCACCACGTGTTTGTTGAGTGCCTATGTAGGTAGTAAAGAGTGAGCTAACACCAGGTGGCATGAGACTGAGGAGAATCTTTTTGGTAAGTAAGCAGGTCTGGTATTGTATTCTGCTGAGTAGGGGTAGCCAGCTGGCCAGTGCATAGAGGTCACAGGTGTGAGTATGTCGGACCGCACCTGTTATTAGTCTACAGGCTTTGTTGAGAGGAACTGAGATCCTGCAGAGGGCACTTGTTGAAGCAGAGCCATAGATGGCAAGGCCATAGTCAATGATATAGGTGACAGAGCTGTAGATGGCTAGTTTAAGGGCATCCGCAGGAATACAGTGCTTGTGTTTGTGTAGTAGTCCAATCCATATATTGGCGGTCTTGGCAACAGTGTCAATATGCTGAGTGTAGGAGAGGGTGTTATTCAGGGTAATATCAAGGTACTTGAACTCCTTGATATGTTTGAGTGGGTTCCCAGCGTGGTTCTTGATGGTGAGGGATAGAGTTGTGGCTGCTCCATCGGTTACAGAAGGACATGGCTTTAGTCTTGCTGTGGTTCAGGACAAGTTTATGAGAATTGAACCAGTCTTCGATGTGCTTGAAGTCGAGCTGCAGCTGGGATTCAAGGACTGTAATGTCATGGTGGCTGGAAAACAGGACTGCATCATCTGCGTATAGTAATATTTTTTGGTGGCAGGCACTGAGGAGATTGTTGATGAAGAGGGAGAAGAGTAGAGGGCCCAGAATAGACCCCTGGGGGACTCCGGAGTGGACCGGTTTCTCATCCGAAGAGATCTGTGCAATTCTTACACATTGGATCCGATTATCAAGGTAGTTGGTGAACCATGGAAGGGCATCACTGGAGATCCCAATGGAGGACAGTTGCTTCAGCAGTAGGGGGTGGTTAACTGTGTCTAATGCCTTGGTAAGGTCTATAAATACTGTCCCTCCACAATTCCCTTTGTCAAGCGTGGCATGGATGAAGGTTATAAATTCCAGGAGTGCAGTGGTGGTGCTGTGCCCTTTTCTGAAGCCATGCTGCTCTGTGCACTGTACATTGTACATATCCAGAAATTCAACTAGTTGGTTCGACACTATTCACTCCAACGCTTTAGATAGTGGGGGGAGGAGTGAGATAGATCTGTAATTGGTGTGCATCATCCTATCTCTGCTTTTGTGAACCGGTGTGACAGTGACTTTCTTCCAGACAGAGGGGAAATGGCCCAATCTAAGAGAAAGATTGAAGATCTTTGTAAGTGGTTCTAAGATTTCATCGAGGACTTGTGCCAGCAGTTTCAGGTCAAGGGAGTCACCAATGTACCCTTGTTTGTTGATGGCCTTTTGAATGTATTTTCTAGCTACTTGTAGTGGGACCTCCTTAAAAAAAAACAACTTTGGGGTTGTACTTTCTAGTTGGGGGGTAACTTGGGAGGAGCTGGAGGGGAGGTCGTCGAAACAATTTGGTGGAAGGACACTGTCCAGGTTTGTAAATGCATTATTAAAAGTGCTGGTGATGGTGCCTAGGTCGAGTGTAGGAGTGCCATGAAGGTTGAGCATAGTGGGTGGTACTTTAGGATCCTTGCCTGTGAGTTCTTTCATGTTGTTCCAGAATTTGTTCCCCTGGCCCCAAGAGTTTGTCAGAGCGTCTTTGTAATAGCTGCATTTAGCATTCCGTATTTTTCTAGTGCAGTCATTTCTGGCTGCTTTGTATAATTGTATGTTTACTTGCATTGGAGTTGCAAAAGCACAATGCCAGAGGTGGTCTCTGTGTTTGAGCAGAGTTAAAAGGTCAGTAGTAACCCAGGGGTTGGTCTGTCCTTTGATCTTCATCTTTTTCACTGGTGCATAGATGTCACAGGCTTCGTTGAAACGTTTGATAAATAGGTCCAGAGCTTTGTTGGTGTCACTGAGGGAGTCAAGCACTGCCCAATTCAGCCTGGTTAGATGGGATTTTAACAGCTGGAAGTGCCCTTGTTTGATAACCCTGGCGTAGATAAGACTGGGAGGGGGCTTGTGGTATTTGTTTGACCAGGAGCAGATGACAGGTGAGTGGTCACTTATTGTATCCGGGAGTACAGAAACATTGGAGATGCGTTCAGGGCGGTTAGATAGAATCCTGTCTAGAAGCATAAGGGAGCCTGTCCTACAGTTACACCTAGTGGGGGCATTGACCAGTTGAGTGAGGTGATGCGCTGCAGCTGTATCCTTATAGGTAGCGGCCTCAGCGGAGATCCAGTTAATGTTAAAATCACCCATGATTATGGTTTCAGAATTATGTTGCTGGACCCTTAGATATTCCATGATGCTATGGAAGCCAGCAGCCTGGTCTCCTGGGGGTAGGTAAACTGAGATGACAGTGAGTTCCTTGTTATGTGCACCAAAGAGGATTTTGATTGTGAGGACCTGAGACGAGTTGCTCAGGCTAGGGGATGGGATGATGTGACCCATAAGAGTATCCTTAAGATAGATGGTGCAGCGCCCGCCTCGTTTAACAATCCTGTCTTGCCTGAAAATGCAGTAGCCAGGGATAGAGACTGAGGTATCAGGGATTTTAGGGTTTAGCCATGTTTCCACAACTGAGAGGACATCAGGGTTGTGCTGTAGGATCCATGTTTGGAGGGAATCAAGTTTGTTGAGGATGCTGCAGGTGTTGATGGATGCCATGGTGAGTGTTCCTGTCCTTCTGCTTGGTGCCACTGCTGGCTGCCCAGGTGGACCTGGGTTGGGGTGAACATTTCCTGAGAGCAGGAGCAGCATAAGGAGAATTTGTTGGAGAAAGGATTTCAGCATCTTGTAGATACCTGGTGGTTAAGTCATAAGCCAAAAAAAATCATCAACAGCTGAGGTCTACAGTCACAGAATGTGTTAGAATTCCTGAAGGTGATGATCTGTGCCTTCGCATATACAGGATGCGAAATCCTTTTGTCTGCATGCTTCTTTGTCATTCAAAGAGGTTGTTGAAAAGCCCACATACAGCTCATGGAACAGGTCAGACGAAAATGTGGATTCAAGCAGGACCTAGAGTCACTGAGTTTGTCATACTTAGTTGCTTGACTTATGTTTTGCTTGGAATAGCTTCCAAAAAGTTGATTTTTAAATGAAAAATGCAGATACCTGGTGATGATGTTTTGCAGAAATCCAGTTCAGGAGACTTTCATGGATGTAGTGAGCAAGAATGGTGTAGTTACTCCAAGCAGAAAACCATGTAAATCCACAAAAACTAAACTACCAGTGGCGGCTCTACACCAGGACCCGCCAGGGCACGTGCCCTGGTAAAAAAATGCTGTGCCCCAGTTGGTGCCCCATTTGGTGCAGAGATTCCCCCATAGTAACAATATGTAAGTGCCCTGGCTGCCATCTGATGTGCCCTGGCTGTGCCCTGGTAACCATTTGTGGCTAGAGCCGCTGCTGTAAGCTACAGACACAGACAAGCAGCCACTACACAGACCCAGGAGGGATTGTTTTAATGTTGTACTGTGTGCACCCTGCACAGTACCCTGAGTCTCAGGGAAAGGGTGCTTAAATAAGATTTTACTTACTTACATTATGGTGATATAATCACACTTCTCAGGTGCATTTAATGGTCCCTCAGCTTCACCTCATGCTTAACAATGCACCAGAGGCATACAATTATATCACCATAATGCACACCCTGTCATCTCTTATTCCTTACAAAGTGATCTAGTGCTTCATTTTTTTGCACAGTAATCTCTGGCAAAAATAAGGGATTAAAATAAAAATCTTATCAGCATTTGTAGCTCTTGACAGCCTTCTTACAGTCACAGAGCTTGCCACTATGATGAAGATGGTAAAAAATGACTGACGGATATTTTGCCATCTTTAACGGGGTACATATTTGAAAGATCAGTGTGATACTGATACTTAAAGGGACACTGTGAACCCCTTTAGGCCTCAAAGTGTCCCTTTTTAAAAATACATTGTATGATTGTTTATATTCTTTAAAGACTGCTGATGTACAGTAGCTGGTAGTTCAATTCTGATTCTTTTTTTCTTTTAACATGTGAAAAACAGACTGCTCACTATAGTGGTGTTACCACACAAAACCATGTTTGTTGACATTCCTTGGATCAGCTCCTACTGCATCTTTCCAGGGCTTTGGAACACTCCCAACACAGTCTAGCCACCTGTAATTTAGTGGGAGTAGAGGAGATTACTGTGTCATGAGTGGCTACTCTGTTTTCGAGTGTCTCTAATGTTCAGGAAGTATGGAATAAGAGTAGGTCAATACAAAACAAGGTTTAGTAACAATACATTACCATTCATTTCAGTTCTGCTAAGCAAGGAGGCAAATACATCCAGCAACATCAATAACTTGTAGAGAAGGTGAGCAATCATAAAACGTGAGTTTTTAACTAGAAATAAAAAGATGCAAAAAAGATTGACAGTGTTCTTTTAAAATGAACTGTATAAACTGTTGCCCTGTATTGATCCAGTATAACATCATGTTTACTTGTTTTTTAACATTCACTTGCACTTTAAAAATCACTTTGAAAATTGCACGCTTAATAATTATTTAAAGTAATCAGCATCTGCATGAGGTTCATGTAGTGAACGGCATGTAAGTTGCATCTTGATAATGAGATCCATCTCACACCCCCACCCTGCTAAGGAGGCAGTTCACCTGAAAGTGCTGTGCAGCTCTTTTTGTTTCATTTTCTTTTTGCTCAATTGAATATTTAAAGTCACTGATTCCTGTGCTCCAGAGTTTTAATTTTCTTACTTACAAAAACATCTGGGTCCTGTTATTCAAAACTTTGCCTGGGCACAAAACTGAGTTTGTCCATGCAAGTCAGGTTTTAAATGGATGGGCAAAATTGAAAAGCCTGGTTAGCGCGGGCAAACAGGGTTTGCACCCAGGCAATATTCTTTTTTAAGACTCATCTTTATTCAGAGAGAATTTGCTTACATCCATAAAAAGGGAACATTTCTACTCCGCTCATAAATTCCTTAATTACCACTTATGGCATCCAGAAGATCATAATGTCTCATGATTTGAGTAACCGCTAAAATATTAAGCATTAACTAGAAAAGATAAGATGAAAAAAAGGCATTCAATGCTTAAACTACTAACTCATTGCACTCCAAGGCCGGGATAGTCAAAACTTTGTCCCGGGGCTAAATTAGCACTGCCCAGTGTGCTAAATTACCCAGAATCAATAGCCTGCTCTATTCAAAAGGGGTAGCCCTGGTGCAAAACCTGCTGAAAATAGCGTGCTAATGAAGCTGGGCAAACTGGTCTGCAGGTGCAATGCTATATAGTCCAGGAAATAAGACAACACTGACTATAGCAACTTTAAGCAGTGCAAACTGCAACAGAGTGGCCCAGCGCACACAGAGGTGGAGTTATCAAATGCTGAACAGCATGAGCAACATGTGAGTTTGCAAAGATGTGGTGCACAACAACAGTGCAGGCCAAAAACTGCAGAACCATGTAGTGGAACAGTACAGTCTTGTGCAGCACTAATAAAGTTTGTGTGGCGCTGTACGTTTGCCTGGCGCAATCCCAATTGCCCAGTGCTAAAGTTTGCCATATTCAAAACTGCTATGCAAATGAGCCTACCTAGGCAATCCGAGGGCAAACAGCCTCATTAGTATCTTGTTACAGCCTGCCTAGCATGTGAATTGCCTGGCACTATAACATGGTGCATGCAGCTCCACCTGTAGATCCGACTGGAATTACAGGACGGTAGGCACTTTCCTGGCTATGCACACAGCTCCATCTATAGGTCCAACTGGGACTACGGGCTGGTAGCCACATTCCATGTGTGCTCATAGTTCACAGAACAATAACTGCAGACTTGGTTTGGCCACAGATGCAAGCACTAATATGGCCCAGGGGAGTAGCACTACAGGGATGGATGGTCATGCTACATGCTGCATGACAGAGGCATGTCATTGTTCCTGCCACTGTGTTTATCAGACAGTACAATACCATAGTAGGCAATACTGTGAGGTACACAGCAATGCCTACAGTGAGTCAGGGAACAGTGACTGGAGCTATCCACACAGTGACATGCAGAGCTGGACAGTGTGGTCCAGCAGTGGATACCACAGTCATACTGTCTTGTGACCCTCATGTGCTACACTAGTGGCATGGGATTCCCACACTACCACACACATGGGTGTCCATGTGTGTGAGGAGCCTGAACAGGTGTAGGGTATGTGCCCCCGGGGGCACACATACCAACAAACTGGCACACTGCCATCAGGGGCATTACCGTCAGTGAATGTTTGCACTGTGTGGATGGTCCCTGCTGTGTGGCAGTACCCACTATGTGGTGTGGCCTGGCTACCTGTACACTCTCCATTCCCCCAGTGCAGCATGTGTCCATTGGATCATGATGGTGTACCCAAATGGGGACATGGAGGTGTGTGCTGTATGGACACACTGCCATGGTGTCCACTGGATACTGGGGCAACCACTAATGCATGGCAGGGTTGGGATGGTGCCAGATGATGGCAACATGAGTGGTGCAATCTGTGTGCAGCATGTCACAGCCATGTATATTCTATATACATTGTTCTATCTCACCATGTTCACTGGGTGGGCACACTGGGCCACAGCCCAGTGTCAGGAATGACCCAAACATACCAACTGTGCAGCTGTGAAACAGTGGTGAATGATACAGACATACAGTGTAAAACAGCACACAATACACAACTATAACATTAGGTATACATTACAGTACTTAACATGACATCATGAATAATGCATAGGGATGTGTGGTTCACTCAGACGTGTAAGCCCTGAGGATATTGCCTGTGGGGTTTCTCTCTCGGCATCATACACCAAGGGTGTGCATAGAATACAAGTTCCCAGACCTCCCCATATTTAATATGTCATATGTACTGGGTAGCGCTGCACAATAGTGACATTGCACAACCTTGTGCAACTGTGCTGCTGTGTCCACACCCCTCATACTGGGTTTGCCCTGATATATGACTGCCTTTTCATAGGCAGTAACTAGCACTGCACTCAGTGTTGTGCTGTTGTGCTTTGCGCCATGCTAAACATTTGAATATCGCGCTGCACCTGTACGCATGGTTGCACCCCTCACTTTTCCCCATGCATACATTATCTTTTTGTGCCAGCACTTATGCATTGCACTGGCACTATTACCAGTTTTGAATATTGTGGTCCAGCGCTAACCTGGCGCAAACTGTTTGTGCGCAGTGCAAAACTTTGAATATCCCGGCCCATGTCCATAAAAAAAATATATAGGTGCAATTGATCTGCCACATAACACCTAGTGAGGGAAAAACTTTTGTTACTAAGTAGGAAAGACATCATTCAACCTTAATTGATATATTATGAACCAACGAGAGGGCTCTCTGGTGCATATGGAGGGTACCCCCATGCTAGTAAGATTTTGGTGTATTAGTACAGGACCTCATCACGTCTTTCAGTCATGGTGCCTTGACTGATATGTACCCATAATGCCAGATGATTTATGTATTCCTATGAGGTTATGTCTCCAGGTCCCTGTTGCTCCTCATCCCATTGGAGCCATGGATGCTATCTATCTAAATGTAACTCTTATCTTAAGTGAAGCCTAGCTGTAAGGGTTTCCATATCAAACATTTGTCTTATCCAGGAAATCCATTCTGAACCCTGTAGAGGCTCTTTTTGAAGCCAGGGGACCATTATGCATTTTAATGCTGCTGCCTGAAACACCAATGCTAACTTAAGCTTGGGGGGGGGGACATCCGAATCACAGTGGGGAACCCCAATATATAAAATTGCTAGGAGTATCATGTTGTAAGATCTGTTTGATCTTATCCTGGATTTCCATCCAGAAACTGCTCAGCTTGGTGCACACTCAAAATACGTACCAATGCATGCCCACCCCACCACAGGCCTTCCGACAGTCATCTGCATTGGTAAGCTGGATGTGCCTTGTAATTGTGAGGGTTCAAAAGATCCTCACAAGTACTTTCCAGTAGAATTAACATCAGTTAGGGAGAAGATGTTACTTTCCACCCAAGTTATGACCTTTGTTTACAGCCTTCCTCTGTGATAGTACACACTGCTTCCCCATCTTAGACCAATTTAATGCTATTAAGTGAGTGCACCTCAGCCCTTCCTAGTTTTCTATACAGCTCCAAAATGTACTTTTCTTTCTCCTTTAAGGTCACCATCCAATAAATAGAGTGCTCCCAGGGGTTTTGGGTCACTCCATCTGGGCTTTAGTATTCCCACTGTTAATAAAATGCCTCACCTGAAAATATCAATGAACATCTCGAGGTACCAGATAATACTTGTCTCTTAGTGTCTAAAATATCAGGCAGGTACCCTCACTCAACTGCTGAGAAAAGCAGGTTAAGTCCTTTTGTTTCCCGCTAATGCATCCTTAATCTAGGTATGGGACAAAAACTGGGGTAATAACAGAAAAGAGTCAGTGGGCCCAAAAACACCCCAGGAGACAACTTATGCTGGACTTTATTCAGCACTTTCAGGGTATGTTTAACCCAGGGATTAGTGACATTTTTAAGATAGTCCAAAGAAAAGTGTGACAAGGCCAGTGTGAACAGTGGTTGCCTACCGCATTTAGCATCCTTCAAGTAATACCACATAGAGTCATGGTGTTGCTTTGCCCATGTGCACACAGAAGTCATTTGCCCTGCCAAATAATACAACCTAAAATCTGGCAACGCACATCTCCCCATATCTGGTGGAAGCATCAGAATCTTGTGATCCACTCATGCCAACTTCCCACCCCAAATAAATCAGAGAATCCCCTTAAGCAATGGAGTCCAGCGTGAAATTGGGATTGGCAATGGAAGGGCACTAAAAAGAAAAAGAAAACAGAGCTACAGGTTCATCTTTACTGTTTCTACATACCCAGCAACAAAGAGTGGGAGAAAGGCCCATCTTGCAAGGTCCTGCTGTACCAGTCCCCATAGCTTCCAGTAGTTTACATAAAATAATCTAGTAATGTCAACAGAGATATGAATACCCAAATACTGAATTTGATCATGTTTCACCCATGTAATAGGAAAGGTTTCTTTAAATTCACCTGGACACTAACTGCTCTGTCAGAGAATCTCCGAGAGTGCAGTTAATTTTGTATCCAGAAATGGGACCAAATTACTCCAGTAGGGCCACCAGATGAGGAATGGATTGTTCCAGCTGGCTAATAAAAAAGATGGAGTCGTCAGTATATAGTACCACTTTGTGTTCTTCCCCCATCATTACCCCCACTATTCATGGGTCTTGACTAATGTTCCCTCTAATTTTTTTAATATGTGGGTGGCAGTCTGCTATGTGTGTAGCACTGGGCACCAATAAATAGATTTATGTGTGGAAATCAAATTGAGTCTATAATAGGGATACCATTTATTACCACAAAAAAAGTGTAGCTTAAATTTTTCACAATAACATATACTGCTGCTTTAAAGAGCTCCTGACACAGTTGAGACAACTTTGAAAAAATGTAATATTCAGACACAACTGTAACTTATATTTTGTATTTTGTTGTGTATTTCTCACCCTTATTTCCTTATTCTAGGGGTATTTGCATGAATACAGTAACTCTGCTCTTTGAGCTCTGGCTGCCTGCCTGAACCTGACATCATAATTCAGTTTATGACATCAAAATATGTTGCTGTGGAGATAATTATAATGTCATCAACACAAGATTGTGATGCCATTTGTAGAGGAGCAGCCAGAGTACACAGAGTCTAATGAACAGGGATTTTGTATTCATGCAACTGTTTTCACCAGTAAAGAAGTTTGAAGTTTGAAGTTTATTGTTCTAGGAATTAATACCTTTGAGCCAAAGCTCTTTTACAAAGGTTCCACGTCATTAAGTACAAAAACATAGTAGACCGTGTTACAAACAACCAGTAAGCCATTTAACAAGGCCAAAACTTAAACAGTAACATTTATGTACAGAAAAGAAAAAGGAACTCAGAGGCAGTGTCAAGGGCAAGGAATAAGGATTGGAGAGCTTGAGAGTGAAGAGAGGGAGAAATAAGAAGTTTAGGAGCAGACAGAACCAGGTTAGTGGTACTCAGGTTGTCTTTGTCAAAGAGGAGACCATGGTGGTTGAGTGAAACAAATGTAAGTGCACTCAGTGGGATGAGACTTTAGTCAAAGCAGTCACAGGAGCTGGAGGCTGTGAGGTGAGCGTAAAGTATGGATTTGAAAGCTCCCAATGTCCCTGAGGATAGGGAGGGAAGGTTAAGGGCACTGTACCAGGTAGGGGCACGGTATGTAAAAGATCTTTGTCCCTGAGCAGTCCGGCATCTAGGGACAAGGAAAGGTTGGTGGTCAGATCTTCTGGTGGTATGAGTGCCATTGTTCAGGCAGAGCAGGTCCCGGATATATGGAGGAGTGAGTCCCAAGATTTATTTTTTTGCCATTACGCAGGTGAGATACATGAGGCAATTGGAAAGATGCAACCAACCGGTTTCCATGTAGAGGTCACAATTGTGGGACCGTCTCTGTGCTCCAGTGAGGAGTCGACAGGTTTTGTTTAGTGCTGTTGAGATGCGCTTTAGTGCAGTGGTAGTAGCTGAGCCATAGACAATTAGACCATAGTCTATGATTGAGATGATGGAGCTTTAAACAGCAATCCTCAAGGCAGCTTGGTTGAAAAATTGATGGTTCCGGTACAAAATTCCAGTTTGTTGGTGCACTGTTTTTGCAGTGTTATCGAGATGGGCCGCAAAAGTAAGACATTTGTCAAATGTGATACCAAGGTATTTGAAGGTGTTCATTTGTTCTAGTGTATTTCCAAGAGAAGTTTTTATGACGAGTGGAGTATGCCTATTTCTGTTTTGATGACTGGTGAAAAGCATGACTTTTGCTTGTTTTTTTTATTTAGGACCAGTTTGTGCTCAAGGAGCCACTTTTCAACACATGAGAAAGCAAGCTGCAAGCTCTGTCATAGTGGATTTGGATCCTTATGGGAGGAGAGAATTACAGCATCATCAGCATAGAGTATTAATTTTTCAGGGCAGGATTTGGGAAGCAAGTTTAGAAATAGGCTGAAGAGGAGAGGACCTAAAATTGAGCTCTGGGGGACACCAGACAGGACCGATTTGGAGTCAGAGAGAACCTCAGAGATTTTTACTGTTTGAGAACATTGTGCAAGTTAACTTTTTGCCCAGGATCCAGGTCCCTCAGCTAGCCAAATGTTGAGCAGAAGAGAGATTAGAAGGCTATGGTGAACGGTGTCAAAGGCTTTTGTGAGGTCTATGAAAACAGCTCCGGTTAAATAACCCTTATCCAAGGCTTTGTGAGTTTCACTAGAGAAATCAAGTAGGGCCGTCACCGTAATGTGTCCTTTCCTAAATCTGTGTTGCTGAACGCAGAGTAGATCATACTTTTGCAGGTAGTCAGATAGCTGGTCCGCCACGATCCGTTCAAGAGCTTTGGAGAGGGGTGGAAGTACAGATATGGGCCGATAGTTCCCTGGTGTGGATTTGTCACCCCCTTTATGCACTGGTGTGACTATAGCGGCCTCCCATGTGTTGGGGAATTGACTTTGGCACAGGGAAAGGTTGAGAATTTTGGTGAGGGGTTGGATCACTTCTTCCAAGGTGAGGGACAGAAGTTTTAGATCAATGGTGTCACTGCTATTTCTAGATTTAGAGCAGGCCTTTTTTATGTATCTGTAGGCTTCATATGTCTTAACTATTTTAAAGTGAAATAGCGGTTTGTCTGGTGAGGTGATTTGGGATACGAGTTTTGGAACTGACAAGTCCTGGAAGAAGTCTGGTGAGAGGACACCACTGAGGTCAGTGAAGGTTTTATTTAGGGCATCAGCCATAGTCTTAGGGTCACGGGAGTTAATTAGTGAAAATATATGAAGTACTAAAGGAAATGGGATGGAGCTGAATATAAATCTTACTATTTTCCCATGTTTTGATAAAGCTGTCAGCGGATCTTTAACAGTTATACACTCAAGCATATTTGTAGTCCAGTTCCATTTTGCTAAATTTTTTGACTTAGGCCTTAAACAGCCCCTGACAGCATTAGGAAAACTTTGAAGAAACTAAGATTTATATTCAGCTCCATCCCATTTTCTTTATTACTTCATATATTTTCAAGAATTAATACCACCTTTTCTTTATTACTGAAAAAAAGTTGCATGAAAACAAGATCCCTATGCCCTAGAATGTGCCTACTCTGGCTGCTTCTCTACACATGACATCACAATTCCTTGTTTATGGCATCATAATTATCTCCATAGCAACATATTTTGATGTCATAAACAGAATTAGGGTCCCAGGTGTATGCAAGCAGCCAGAGCTAAAAGAGCAAAGCTACTGTATTCATACAAATACCCTTAGTAAAAAGGAATTGAGGGTGTGAATTTCAGAACAAAATATTAAATATAAGCTACAGTTATGCCTGAATGTTACATTTGTTTTTCAAAATTGTCTCAACTGTTCACTGTCAGGAGTGCTTTAAATTGTCAGACATTTAGGCAGTTCCCTAGGCTTTTTTTAAAGGTCTTTAAAACCATGGTCAGAAACGCAGTGAGATGCAACCATTTAAAACCTGACACCATTGCACACTAATAATTTCTTGCTTGTCTATCTTTAGTTGTTGTCATGGATAGGAATTTAAAAACAAACAAACAGAATTTTCTATGGGCAGACAGTTTCAAAAAGAGACTATACCAAAGTCATCCTCCTCCATACCATTTGTGGAACAGCCTTCCTCATAAAATTTGTTCAGCGGTGACAGGTACCCCAAACATCAAAGCTAACCTCCGTGTGTGTGAAAATTTATAACCTAAGACAACAGGAGATAAGACAGCAGTAAGGAACACAGACACTCTTAATTTAACCCCTACTGCTGCAGGCAGAAGCAGAATGTAAAGGAATTCAGGAGTGATATGTCAGTCCATGAAAAGCAAGGGTTAAGCACAGTGGGTTTTTATCTGCATGCCACTGCTACTGTACTGTACGGCAGTTTCTTTGATCTGTGTGACTATACACGCATGCATCTGAGGGAGAACATAGGTCTTGACAGACTATTGCTGCTAACGGTTCAAGACTTAGGGCAAACAAAACATGGGACAAGGGGCATCCCTGTGTGTTCCCTGGGACAGTGGGAAAAAAGCTGACCTGATCCCATTTATTCTCACTAATGCTTGCAGAGAGGAATAAAGACTGGAATTTGAGCTGTAAGGACCACGTAGGAAGGCGGGGGGTTGATTGTAAGCAGGGTGCGATAAGGCAGAAGCACTAAACGATTACTTCTGCTCTGTATTTACTAAGGAGAAGAAGAGGGTGACACCCAAAGGGGGAGGAACACCAGAAACAGGGGGGAGGGGTGACAGATGGGGCAGAGTTCAGGAGGGTTTGAAGGCACTGAGGGTGGACAAGGCGCCAGGCCCAGATGGCATCCACCCCAGGATACTGAAGGAGTTGGCAGAGGTCCTTGCGGGACCTTTGTCAGACCTATTTAATGCCTCACTACACTCAGGGTGTGTACCTCAGGACTGGAGGATGGCTCATGTGGTGCTCCTTCACAAGAGTGGCCCCAAGGATGAACCGGGGAACTACAGACCAGTAAGCCTTACATCCATCATGGGTAAGCTAATGGAGACTATCCTGAAGGAGAGGCTGGTGGCCCTCCTAGAGGCCAAAGGACTACAGGACAACAAACAACATGGCTTCATACATGGCAGATCCTTACAAACCAACCTGGTGGAGTTCTATGACTGGGCAACTAGGCAACTGGACAGGGGCCATGCAGTGGATGTCCTGTATCTGGACTTCAGTAAGGCATTCGACCTGGTGCCGCATGAAAGGCTGGGAAGTAAGTTAGAAGGCACAGGGGCAGGTGCAAAGCTGGTGAGATGGGTAGGGAACTGGCTTCACGGAAGGCAACAGAGGGTGGTAGTGGGTGGGGAGCTCTCACATCCAAGGGTAGTGATGAGCAGTGTTCCACAGGGCTCGGTGTTGGGACCAGTGTTGTTTGGGATATTCATTGCAGACATATCATTGGACATCAAGAGCAAGATCAGTCTGTTTGCTGATGATACCAAGGTAGGAGCAGTGGTGGATGACCTAGGGGGATGACAGGGGTTGCAGGATGATCTGGCAAAGCTTGAAACCTGGTCAAGCACCTGGCAACTGGGGTTTAATGCCAAAAAGTGCAAGGTGCTGCATTTTGGGATGAAGAACCCAAGGAGTTACCTGTTGAGGGGAGTGCAGCTAGCCCAGACAGAGGAGGAGAAGGATCAGGGGGTGCTCATTACAGGGTCAATGAACAACTTGGCATAATGTAGGAAGGCAGCTGCAAAGGCCAACAAAATGCTGGGTTGCATTGCAAGAGGTATATCCTCGAGGAGGGAGCAGGTGATTCTGCTACTGTATAGGTCATTAGTTAGACCGCACCTGGAGTACTGCGTGCAGTACTGGTGCCCGTATCTAAAGAAGGACATTAAGTTACTGGAGGGGGTGTAGCGCAGGGCAACAAAGATGATCAAGGAGCTGGGGGACTTATCCTACAAGAGGAGGCTGATGGAGTTGAACATGTACCCGCTGGAGGAGAGGAGGGACAGGAGGGACATGATTGAAACCTTCAAGTACATGAAAGGAATAAACAAGACAGGTACAGAGGGGCTGTTCAAAGTAAGGGAAGGGAGGGACACCAGGGACCATGATATGAGACTAGAGGGAGGAAGGTTCAGGAGAGAGATGAGGAGACACTTTTTCACAGAGAGGGTGGTGGCTGGTGGAATGTGTTACCTGCAGAAGTGGTATCCAGTAGAACAGTGGACTGTTTCAAAAGTGGATGGGACAGGACAAGGGGGAGGGTCAATGGAGGGGAAGGGTGGAAGGGAGGGGAAGCTGCAGAATAAGGGGTGCTAGCTGTACATTTGCGCAGACTTGATAGACCTCTAGGCCTTTATCTGCTGGCAAATTTTATATGTCGTATGTTCGTAAATTACTGCTAATAATTTAGGGCCCAGACTCATTTTCTCTATGTTTATTGTAGAAAATGCCAATTAACTTTATCAAATGCTTTTTCAGCATCTATGGGGGTTGCCAGCTGGAACTCCCCCCAACCCCTCTGGGATGACAATATCTTTAATATTATTAATCTTCTGATATTGTCTTGAAGATATGGCCCTGCTATAAATCCAGTTTGGTTAAGGTGAACTACCTTCTGGACAACCCTCTGAATGGGGTGTATCAGTACCACCATGAATATTTTTAAATCACCGTTGAGCAGGGAGATAGGGTGGTAGAAACCACAGTGCTATGGATCCTGTCCTTCCTTAGGCAGTGTCACAAATCCACTCCTGGGCTCTGGCCCTCTGCTCCCACAGTGCCCAACCTTGAAGCGCGATTTGTGAAAAGGGGACAAACAGGGATACCCCCCTTGTTTATTTTGGGTTCAAGCAAACTATCAGTCTTGAGTCCTGGGATCAGTTATGTACCCTTTTTTTTAGCTAGCACACCCAGGTAACAAACCAACCTGGTTCACAACCCCTTGCAGACTCAATTGAAAGGCTGGTATTTTCTTACCGTGTTGTATCTTTACACAGATCCTTGTTAGCATGGCTGCATATGGTGACACACTAAGCAACTTAACAGTTTTGTCAGAATTATCAATACTGTTGCACCATTCACACTCAAAATGAGAAAATGCCTCAGCAGGTTTTAAGGAAAAGCAACGTTTACTAAAATTAAAAATAGTAAATAAATACAGTACATAAAACAGACATATACACATTAATATTTATAGTCAGAGAGAAATGGACAATTACAAAACAAAGCACCTTGTAACTGAATTAACTAGTTCTACCTCAGTTTTCAGTTGGCAAAGGTTCACACTTGAATTACCAGTCTTGGCAGAAGTGGCATCTATTGAGTCCAGGACAAAAATGTGTCTTAGAAGTCCAGAACAGAAAGATGACTCTTAGAAGTCCAGAAAAGAGTGTCTGTCCTTTCAGCCAAGCTTCACCAATATCAGAGAGGCTAGAATGTACCTACCTTCTTACATAGAAACATAGAAACTGATGGCAGATAATGACTGCTTGGCCTACCCAGTCTGCCCATTTATCTACCTAATAGATATGCTCCAGATCCTAGTTAACCAACAGCCTACTTCTTCCTACCCCCACCCCCTAGAGTTGCCTTATGACTGCCCCATGCATTCTTAAATTCCACCACTATTTTTGACTCCACAACCTCCTCCAGAATGCCATTCCATGCATCAACAACCCTCTCTGTGAAAAAATACTTTTTTTTACATTACTTCTGAGCCACCCCTCCATCTTCTGATTGTGCCCTCTTGTTCTTGCACACCTCTTTTTCTGAAAGATACTACTCTCTTGGACTTTGTTGATTCCCTTGAGGTACTTGAAAGTTTCTATCATGTCTCCACTTTCCCTCCTTTCCTTGAGGCTATACGTATTAAGCTCCTTAAGTCTCTTTTCATATGTCTTCTGGTGCAGACCATGCACCATTTTAGTTGCCCTCCTCTGCACTGCCTCCATCCTGTTTATGTCATTGCAGAGATTTGGTCTCCAGTACTGCATGCAGTACTCCAGATGGGGTCTCACCAGCTGTCTGTACAGAGGAATAACAACTTCCTGTTGTCTACTGGCGATGCCTCTCCCTATGCATCCCAGTATCCCCCCAGCCGTCCTTACTGCCCTCTCACATTGCTTGCCCACCTTTAGGTCATCTGATATGACTACACCCAGGTCCCTTTCCATTTTTGTTGTTGTTAGTCTCTGACCCCCCATTGTGTACTCTTCCCCTGGGTTTTGTTTCGCAGTGCATTACCTTGCACTTCTTAGCATTGAATCTAAGCTGCCATACATTTGACCATTCCTTCAGCCTTGTCAAGTCCCTTCTCATCCTTTCCACCCACCTTGTGAATCAACTCTGTTGCAGATCTTTGTGTCATCTGCAAAGAGACATACTTTTCCTTCCAGTCCTCTGCAATGTCGCTATAAAGACACTGAAGAGGACTGGTCCTACACTGAACCCATGTACCCCACTAGTAACCCCTTTCTTCAGCGCTGACTCAGTTTACTATTACCCTCTGTGTCCTGTTCTCTAGCCAATTCTTTTACCCAGGCTACCATCTTGGGACCCACTCCCAGGCTGGCTAACTTGTATAATAATCTTTTGTGTGGGACTGTGTCAAATGCCTTGCTAAAGTCTAGGAAGGCCATGTCCACAGCCCCTCCCTGATCTACTACTTTGGTCACCCAGTCAAAGAAATCTATTAGATTCATCTGACTTGACCTTCCTGCTGTGAATCCATGTTGCCTTGGGTCCTGTGCCCCTCTGGCCTCTAGGTACTTAACAATTCTTTCCTTCAGAAGTGATTCCATCATTTTCCCTATCACTGAGGTTAAACTAACAGGTCTGTAGTTTCCTGCTTCTGCCCTGCTCCCACTTTTGTGAAGTGGAATCATGTCTGCCATCCTCCAGTCCTCAGGTACCACCCCCATCCTCCCATGATTTGTTAAAGAGGGTAGTCATTGGTGTCACTAGTTCTACTCTTAGTTCTTTTAGAATTCTGGGATGAATCCCATCAGGCCCCGTTGCTCTGTCCACCTTCAGTTTTAAGAGTTCTTTCAGAACCCTTTCTTCTGTGAATGGGCTGGTATCAACTCCCGTATCCAGAGTATTTCTATTGTTTGGTTTAGGTACCTCCCCCTCTTCATTTGTGAATACTGAGCAACAATATTTGTTTAGTATCCCTGCCTTTTCACAGTCACCCTCTGCCCACCCCCTTCTCTTTATTAAGCCTCATTATCCCTCCCTTGGTCTTCCTTTGCTCCCTGATATACTTATAAAAGGTTTTATTCCCCTTCTTAAGTGAGCTGGCTATCTTTTCCTTGGTTTGGGCCTTTGCTGTTCTGACTGCCTTCCAAGCTTCCTTTTCCTTTAAATGATACAATTTTCTGTCCTGCTCCTTCTGTGATTCCTTGTACTCCCTGAATGCTTTCTTTTTCTCTCGAACCTTCCCTGCCACCTTCTCTGAGAACCATAGTGGTTTCTTACATTGTTTTGTTTTGTTTATTTGCTTCACACTAAGGCTAGTTGCCTCTGTGATGGCAGTTTTGATTATTCCCCATTGTTCTTCCACCCCTCCTTCCTGCCCATTTGCTAGTGCAGTCCTTAGGCACTCACCCATTTTGGCAAAGTCAGTCCTCCTAAAGTCCAGTACTTTTGCCTTTGTATGGCTTGACTCTACTGCTGTGTTTATCATGAACCATACTGTTTGATGGTCGCTAGTTCTCAGATGGCTACCCACTTCTACATTTGTTATCCTTTCTCCATCTCCATTTGAGAGTACCAGGTCTAAGATTGCTCCCTCTCGAGTGGGTTCCAATACTTGTTGTCTAAGGCATGCCCCCTGTAGGGCATATAGAATAACCCCACTCTTAGAAGTGGCTGCTGCAACTGCACTCCAGTTAACATCTGGCATATTCAGATCCCCCATCAGCAATATCTCCCTTTTTTCTGCCATTCTAAGGATACTTTCTATCATTTTCTTGTCCATTTCCTCTCCCTGAGATGGGGGTCTGTATACAACCCATGTGCGGAATGTGGTGCCATTGTCTGTCTCCAAATTGACCCACGGTGCTTCCTCTCCTCCCTGTTTACCCTTTTGTTCTGTTGCTTTGATTCCTTCCCTTATGTAGAGAGGTACTCCTCCTCCTCTTTTATCCTCCCTGTCCCTCCTATAGATAGTGTATCCTGGTATGTTTTCACTCCAGTCATGGTTCTGTGTTTACCATGTTTCTGTGACTGCCATGATATCCAGATGTTCCTCCTCCATCAAAGCCACTAATTCAGGAAGCTTGTTACCCAGACTGTGGGCATTGGTACTCATTGCTCTCCATTTTTTGATGGCTTTTCCTCTTGAAGCAACACCCCCACTGACCTTTCTACCTTGATCTTTTCCTCATTTAGTACTCTGTTTTGTAGGTGGAGGGTGGGAATTCCCTGCTGCTTATCAGTGCCTCCTCTCTTGACTGGTTTAAAAGCTTGCCAATGAAGCATTTAAACTGATTACCCAGAAGACATGTTCCCTTCCTGGACAGATGTAGACCATCCTGCCAGTGCATGTTGGTATCCCTCCAGGTGGAACCCCAGTCCCCAATGAAGCCAAACCCCTGTGCGATGTCACAGCTCTGAGCTGTTAGTCTGAGGTCACACTCAGTCCTGCATATTTAATTTGTAACACACAGCTGCACTGAAAAGAGTGCACAGCAACATAGTAAATGCTGTAGCCATTTAACAGATAACAGTAATAACCTGAACCATAAAAAAAAACACCTGCTAACTTCCAATTGTGCCACCTTGCATCACTCTCTGTGTAACTGCCAGGAGAGTAGATGGCATAGCATCCAAAGGCTGCACCCGGCCAGAGACCAGGTAAACCTGTGTTCAGCAGCAGGTGTGGCATCAAACATCCCACAGGTCAGAAACCATATCTACCTTTCCAGTCCCGGGCTCCAGTGCCAGCAACCATGGCCCCTGTCTAGCCACAAAAAGGGAAACATGCCCACGAGGTTGACCCTCCCCGACCTTTGGTGGACCATTAGGATAGAAGCAACGGCTCCACCATCCCCTAAGCAGGTAAACTCCATTTGGTCACCTGTTTTAATCCCAGGGAAGCCCCATTATTAAGGCAGACACATATCAAATGACAGGACCCATCTGCCCCCAAACCCATCCAACCCCATCTTTAACAAGCAGACTGTAGGCCCTCAGAACATCAAATATACATATATATATATATATACATATATATATCTTGAGTGAGGACATGGACTGCAGTATGATAATTCTTATACCAGGTCCCTAGAAAAAAACAGTAAAATGAACTCAATTATGAATATGTTAAGTGGCAGCCAAAGTCTATAATGGAGTCTGTTGTCCAGAAATCTGGGAGAGGCTTTGGGTTTAACATCACCCACCCCTTCCCCATGGCTACTCAATGTGTGTCCTTTACAGTGATGTCCCATAAAAAAAACTGATCCTTGATTATGAAAAGAAAGAAAAATAGACATCTGCAGCATCAAACATAATCAATTACTTCCTCCCGAAGTTAACTGTGATTGTGTAAAATTAAACAGTTACCAGTCCCAAGAGTCCCAAAGGAAACATATTCATCACTGGAGATCCCGCTGCATATAAGCAAGTGAAAGGGAACAATACTGTAGAAGTCCCTAAGAGTTTCTCAGGTACCAAGTACCGATGCACTAGACTTTGTAACTTCTGATTGTTTCTTCTGGTGTTTAGTCTTTCCATCTTGTTTGCACTGAGGCAGGGGGCTTGCTGGTAACACAGACTTTTGTAGTGCTGCTGTCATTTTCTCCAAGGGTTGCAAAAGTGAATCTATCCCAGTGTTAGACTCTCCTATGGGACCAGAGCCTCAAACCATCTGCCACATTCTATGATCCCACCTGGACAATATTCTGAGGAGGGCACAATGTAAATGAAGGGGTGGAAACCTGAATATTAGTATAGTCCAATATTTAGAGTATGTGCACCGCCCAAGAACATTTTGCATGGTACCCTTGTGCGACGTACCTGTCGCTGATCAAAACCCTGACTTGCTCCCGTGCAATCCTAGTGGTTAGCAAAGGAAATATGGTGAGCCCCTGACTCCAAACACAGCAGTCCCTGGTGTCTAGCCGCCCCTCACTGATTGCCAGCCTGATGTTAAAAAATAAACTGGCCATTGATAAAAATCCATCCTTCCCTGGTGTCTAGTAGTCCCTCCCCTTGCTGACTGCCGGCCCATTGATAAAAATCCATCTTTGCCTGGTGTCTACTGATCTCTTCCCCTGCTTATTTCCGGTTTTCTCTCCATATATATGTGGCATGTGTTTTGAACTTGGCATTACTGTATCTGCCTTTTCTCACAGAAGCTCAGCATACTGGTCTTGCTGTGAATATAAATTGGTTTTACGATGATCCAGAGTGGTGGGGTTGAGCTTGGTTTCTTTCATCAGATATCATCTAAACATTCTTGGTCTTTGGTATCCTTATCCTTTTTACACCTGGAAGTGAGTCTCATTAGTTCTCCCCTAATAGTTGCTTTACAAGCTGCCCATTCTATATCATTTTTCTTATGGACACTGCATCAAGGGTAACAGATGATGTAATTAAGTCCCTAACCTGGTCAACAATGAATTTGTCCTTGAGAAGTTGGTTGTTTTGTTTCCATATGGTGTCCATGTCCGTTCCATGTATAAAGGGATGTTGAAGGAGCATTGCAAAATGGTCAGACAGGACCCTAGGGGAGATCTGACAAGAACACAATCCATGGCCTAATCAAGAAGTAGTCTATTGTTGACGAGGAATTATGCGGGACAGGGAAAAAATGTGTAATATCTGTCTGAACGATGAAGAAGATGACAGGGAGCACATAGCCCCATTGAGTCCATTAAGTTTCTTAGGGCTTGTTGGGCTGGTGTTAGGCCTTTGGCAGCTATGTCAGATCTGTCCAACTTGTTAGTGACAGTTAGATTCCAGTCGCCATAATAATCATGGGGAGTCAAAATATTAATAAGGGATGTACAGAAGGAGGGCAATTGGTATTTGGGCTATAAACTAAGCCCAATAAGACACCAGTGTTACTAGGAGTACCCTGTAGGGAAATACATCTGCCTTCCAGGTCTTCAATGGTGGTACCAGTTGGAAGCACACATTATGACCCATAAGAATGGTCACCCCTCATAGTTTAGTATTGACCCCAACCCATAAGTTTTTCCAGCCCAGTCTCTTCTAAATAATGGTATGTCTGTGGTGAGTAAGTAGGTTTCTTGCAAATATAAAATATGGATGGTAAGGCATTTAGCATGTTTGAGGACTTGAGAGTGCTTGCACCTTTAATGTTCCAAAAGACATGGCTAATAGTATTGCCCATTAGTAAACATGCATTCTGTCAAAAACAGAATGATTTGCTATGTCCATTTTACTATAATTATATATGCTGTCACTGATAAAAAATCCTCCCTCCCCACAGATCACCCCAACAGACATACAGAACAACAAGTATAAAGAAGGGACAAAAAAAAAATAGTAAACATAAAACTTCACAAATAATGATCTGCAAGTAGAAAGATGGAATAGCTAACCCCCAGTCTTTACAACTTCTTGACTAAGCAACAGTCTGTGGCATTTACCCAGGAGAGTGCTGTTCCCAGTCCTCTGGTTCTCATTAGTATGTGACCCCTCAGCACCAAGCCTGCCAATACAGGGCTAGTCAAAAAGAGAAATAGGTCATTAAGTGCAGTAGGTAAAGTTGAAATGTTAGATACTGTAGCAAAAATAAAAGTGCCATTAAATAACAGGTGGCCGTTGAATAGCAGGAACTGCCTAATACTAAGGTATAGGAACATATAGGGAAAGTAAAGCTTTATGTGAGGGAAACTTGCCAACATTGCAAAGGAACTCCAGTCTCTCCCCATCCCCCCCACACCCCAGTGAGAGGAGTAATTGAGAGAGAGAACGTATTTCCTGACAGGTAAACTTCCACCCCCACCCCCAGCCCATGCAAAGATTAACTGGAAATTAGTTTGCTATAGGATGAAATAATTCTCGAAAAGAAAATAGCACTCATTCTGTAAAAAGGATATGCTGTTAGTAATAAACAGCTAGTGTACTGCATAAAACTAATATTAGTTTTTAAAAGCTGTCGATCATTACCTTTCACATCTGAGATACTTTTTCTTTTCCCTTTGGTTGATTAGAAGATTGTTCACCTGATACTAGAAGGTGTGATGTGTGGGACAACAGCATTCTACCTGGTAGCTGACATCTCTTTCTCTATTCCCCCACTACATCATCAGCATTGCGATGAGCTCACTGACTGTGACATCACTGTTGCTTAGGAACAGCAACTCAGTAACTACCAGGTAAGTAAATTCTGATGTCAATGTTAGTGAAATTGCAATGCTGATGATGTAGTGGGAGGACAAGAGCTAGATATGTTAGCTGCCAGACTGTAAGCTATTCCACACATTCAATACAACATTATCACATAGACACACTTTCTAATGAGCAAAAGAAAAAGAAAAATACTTCAGAAATAAAAAGTTAAAATTGTCTACTTCTAAACATTTTTATAATATTCCTGTCTGTCTGTTACAGTTCTACTGACTCTTGAAGGTATAAAGTCTACAGTAAGGGGAGTTGGTGTCAGTACTGCCAGTATGCAGGAGACAGACCACTTCTGTGTTTCCCTGAAGTCTTGATGTGGAAAGCAGTCCTGGTGTCGGGGTTCATAGCATCACATTGACTTTGTAGTTCTATTCCTTGATGACAGTCCAATGCTCATGAATTGAGGCTACACTATGAAAAAGCATTGCAAGTTTGTGAAGTTGGTGCAGCAAGTGTAGCAGGATGCAGAGTTGAAAAGGCAACTAGCATAGCCAACAGGAGGGTCTGACACCTGGGCAGGAGTTCACAGCCACACCAAGGACTCTGAGAAGAGAGAGGAATCCAGGCTGGTGCTAGGCAGGTTACTGAACTGCAGGCTGGGGGAAGGACTGGAGAGCTGATCCACAGAGAACAACTTAGGCACTAAAAGAATGCAACAGGAAGCACTCTAAGGGCTACATGGGGATCAATGGTTTAACAAACATGGTGGATAGGCAGGCCTCTAGAACACTCAGCTGTCTGGGCTATGCTGGATAGGAAATAAAGCAGGAAAGTACATTGGGAGGGCAAGTTTCACCTCAGCTACTGATAACAAATGTTTCACCCTCCTGTGCGGCAGATCTTAAATGAGCTGCATATAGGACCAGCCATGAAGAGTTTGTTTTTGATTTCTTTATGCTCAGGCTACTTCACGTGGACATTAGGACTTAAATTACTAAAACGTGGAATTTATGCCCTCCTAGGAGATCTTCAGAGCTCTTACTTTGACCAAGATACTAGTCTTGTCCAGTAAATTTACCAGTCAAAAGATTATCAGGCAAGGCTTTTGTCCAGGGTCAGGTTCTAGTTGAAGTGCTCTGTGCACCTGGTCCATGATGTATTGAAGGTAGTTAGGGGACAATCCCACTATTTTTTCACACAGCTTTTGTACAAAGAGAATAGCATTCTGTCCCTCCACTTTTTCAGGAAGGCCAACAACCACTAGATTATTGTGGAGGCTGTGGCTTTCCTGATCTTCAAGTCACTCTTCCAACTTCTGGATCTTCAGGTGAAGGCTCATGACCTTGAGCTCCATTTTAGAGGTCTTATCTTCCAGTGAACTGATTTGACTTTCAGCATATGAGACTCTGGTAGTGAGGGATTCCAGTGCATGTTTAAGAGTTTTAAAATCACCAGCTGAATCAAGCAAGATTTCTTTAATGGCATTGAACTCCATAAAGAACTTATTGACCCTGTCCAGGTCGCCTCCCATGCCAGGGATGGTGGTGGAGATTTGTCTCATTTATGTCACTTTGGTGCCTGGGACCTTTCTGGGTGAGACGATAATGCACTTTGGCAGTTCACAACTTCAGTACGTGGAGCAGTAGACATTAGAGCTTCCATCAGAGTTCCAGGGTTAATAGTATTTACCTATTAAAAGTGAGCTAGATATGTTTAGGTAGGATATTAATCAGGTTTAAAATGCACTGTAAGGAGCTGGTGGAAAATCTATTGCTCCTTAGCTCTCTGTGATGTGTCCCCCTGAAGAATGACTGCTATAATTACCTTGCTGTACACACTACTCTGGTTTACTGTAACTGTTGGTACATTTGATCTAAGAATACATGGTTGTAGCCATTTTTCCAAAGCACAGTATATGTCTCACTCTGTTCCGGTGGGGAAGGGTAATGTGGCATAATGAGACAATAAGAGATCCTGCCAAGAATTGCTGAAGGCAGGGTTTTGTCTGTGGCTACTTCCCCTCCTGATACCTAAGCTGGCAGGTAGCCTTAGTTAGGTAGGCACACACTAAGGGAAGATTCAGGAAGGTAGATAGGAGTTCCATGGGGGGGTGGGGGGCTTGTGGCAGGAAGAGAGACACAAAGGACTACATAGGTGGATATAAGAAAGGTTACTTCCTTTTAGCTCCTTTTACTCAGGATGGAATGTCACCCAAACGCACCCTCAAAAAAACAGGAAGTGGCACAGTAAGGCATAGAGAACTTGCAGCCCCCCCTTAGGAGGTCAATAAGGAATTTTCCCATATTTTTCTCAAGTTGTTTTCTGGTTTTTAACTTCTCCAGCAGGGTAAACAGAGTTTAGTTCAGGTTAATTTAGGGATACATTGTCACAGTCATGTAATCTGTGACCACATGTACAGAAGGAGTAACAGGGAATCATGCATCTTTGCATGTGGTTCACTCTGAGGCTGCAAGAGATGAGGACCCAGAAGGCAGGAGTTCCCCCTTCAGAGGACATTCAGAGAGATACCCTCTTCAGGCATTACCTACAGTTTGCAGCTCTCTGATGAGGGGGGCTCTTTGGCACCCATCCCAGAGTTATCCCTTATACCTTGGAGGCTGGAGTACCACACAAGGATTGTACCCATTCTGTTGAATCCTCTTGGGCTAAGGGCATGGCTGATTTGTTGTGATTTGATATGAAGAATGACTTGCTATGACTACCTTGCTGCACATATCACATTGACTTGACTGTAATTGTTGTTACATTTGATCTAACAAACACATGGCTATGGCCATTATCGAAAAGTATGGTGTATGTCTCAGTCTGCTCAGGTGGGGGGGGGAAGGGTAATGTGGCCTGATAAGAAAATGCACAGTATGTTTTCTCTTTGCATGACATCAAGTTAAAGTTGTCTGAATCTGTAAGGTTATTTTTTTCCATAAATAAATAGAGAAAATGAATTTATACTATAAAATATCTAGACAATTAATAGAATGTGCTGAATTACTTTCATGATTTCTTTATGGTCATGTGATTGGTTGGTTAAAATATTTTGGAATGTAAATGAATTAATCACATAATTGCCAAAGTTCACCACAAAGTATCAGTGTGGATCAAACATGTGAATGTTATTTTCCCTTTTTGCATTGTTTTTCATTGATTATATTTGAATTTATTAAGAAACCCATTTTGATTGGATGAGAAAAAGTGACATCATACAGTAACTTTTGAATTTCGAATGTATCAAAGGGAGTATCCCAAATCAGGTTACCACCCCCTGAGCTGGGATACCTGATTGTGGACTACAGTGTATTTATTCTTGTCCTGTTTCCAGTGGACTACCTTGAAATAAATTGACATTGATTTGAATACTTGCCATCACTGTCTTCACTGGAGTGACACAGCTCCTGGCTCTGGAGTGCAAGTGCTGTAGTGTGCGTGTTGTGAATTTGAATTTGTAGCCCACACTCTTACCCTGCCCTGGTCCATGAGCACAGCACATTCCTCCTTTCTACAATTTCAGCGTCAGTGCTGTGACCAGGGCACCACTAGTTTTCAACGAGTGGCTAGGGATGAAGGAACCAGGCAAACAGGTAAGACACGCTCAGTACGAGCAAACAACAGACTCTCCTCAAAAGCAGCTTGTTGTGTTGGAATATTCAATTTAAAAACATTATGAGTAATCATTATTCATCAGATGAGGACACTGAGGAGGTCAAGCTTGCATGTATGTCCAACATGGATGATCTCAACACGAGAAAGGCTTCAGCCAAGCAACAATTCATGGCAGACGCAAAAGCAGCAGAATCATCAAATGAATCAGCTTTAGGTGAGTTAAAGGCTTTATGTCTCACTCTTGAATGCCAGCTCTTCAATGAAATAAATTCAACATATAATATCATCAGCTTAGAACAGTAAATTAAAAAAAGACATTGCTCCTAGAGGTCTGAGAATTGCCATAACACCCTCTGATGGTTTTCAGGGGTTTGAATCAGAAAAGGAATGGGAAGAAGCTGCACAGGTGTGTGCACTCATGTTTGACAAGTTAATTATTAAAAATGACACTAAGAAATATACAAAATTAAGTGCTGAGATAGCTGAACCTAAGCAAGTCTTGACCAAATTCATAAGCCATAATGAATTTAAAGCCTGGATAAAATTCTACAAAGTAAACTTAAAAAGCACGAATTAGAGACAATTAAAATGAAGTAACATAAAATTGAGGAAGACCTACTTGATTATCAGGTGGGGAGACATTTTAAATGGTCTAGATTACAACAAGACAGATATGTATCCAGGGAGAGATCACTTTCTAGATATCAATCTCGAGGCCGAAACACAAAACCCAAGAAAAATCAGGATAAAGTAGCCACTAAAGTTACAGCCACTGGAGAGGAAATAGATTCCATGGCAACTACTTAGGTAACAGCATCAAGTGTTGGAATAATACATTTTAGACAAGAACACTCAGTATCATTTGCGTGGACTGATCAAACCAAGAAACAAATGGAACAAGGGGCAAAAATTGAAAAAGGCAAGGTGGGGAAGAGGGGCCGGTGGAGATCCAGCAACAAAGCCCAATGCCTGGAGTGGCAAGCAGTAAACCTCTCCTGTGTTGCATTATCTGAAACACAAATAAAAGTATTGTCAAAGGGTTTATCTTTCCTTCCAACCAACAAATCCAAAGAGTTTGATATCATACTTGATCTTGATCAATTTTATTGCAAAATTGACCTAAATAATTTTTTTTGCAAGGAAACAAGCAGAATCCAGGAATATGGGTCCAACGGGAGCAATACTTGAGGCAAGGGTCTCGAACAGTGAAATACCAACACTACTTGATTTTTTGAGTGCTACAACTGAGGAATCAATGTTATTATTGTAAGATTCCTTAGACAGAGAAAATCTGTTGATACTGGAGCACTTAATTTCTGAAAACGAATAACAGGAAAGAAATGAATTTCTCAACAATGACTCTCTAAACACATGCTTTTATGATGTGAACACTGAAAACTTAAACTCATTAGAAAGAGAACAGTCAGACCAAAATTGATGTTCTGGCCACAAAGTATAAATCCACAGATAAAAGCTTACAAAAGTACTGTCCTATGGGAAGTTAAAACGATCTTAAAAGAATGTGGGAGTTTATATGGTAACAACATGACCAAAGAAGAGCAATCAGCTATGAAGGAACTGGGCAACAATCTGAATTTGGTAATCAAATCAGTGGATAAAGGTGGAAACCTTGTAGTCATGGACAGTGAGTTTTATAAAAATAATGTGTTAGAAATATTGTTGAATACAGACAGTTATGAATTGTTAAACTCTGACCCTTTATCCAGATTTAAACTGGAATTTATACTAATACTGGAGAAAGCAAGGAATGATGGAGAAATAACAGAATATTAATTAAATTTTTTGCTACCCTAGTTTCCTGTAACTCCCACTTTATACATCTTGCTGAAATTACATAAAAATTATCTGAACTTCCCAAGGTCACCTAATAGTTTTGAGTACCAATTCATTAACTAACAATCTATGTGAGTTTATAGATTTTTTTATGAAGAGGAAGGTAATGTGTATAAAATCATATGTAAGAGATACTAGGCACATTCTAGAACAATTCCAGGATTTTGAATGAGTATAAGGCATGCGCTGGCTAACTATTGATGTTGTAAAAAAACAAAGACAAGGCACTGCGTCAGCATGTGGTCTAAAAGCAAAACAAAATGGTTATATTAAATGCACGTTGAAAATAGAAAATAGAGTTAAAAATCTACGTTTCGACCTTAGGTCTTCTTCAGGAAATATCTAAAAGAGAAAAAAAACAAGTTAGTGTAGAGGAGAGGTAAAATATATATATATATATGTGGAGAAAGAAGAAGGGGGAGGCTAAGGGAGAAGAAGTGATAAATGGTAAGATTAAGAAAGAATCTGTGAAACAAAAAGGTGATGATGGGAAAGATAAAGCATAATGGAAGAGAAAGAGCTGGGGAAGTTCCCAGGTAAAGACTGATTAACAGGGCCTTATAAGAAGGCTGAAAGGTGACAAATGTGTGAGAAGGAGACAGAAATGGAGACATATGGTGAAAATGAAAAATAAATGAGTACAAAAACAAATTGACTTTAGGGAAAAAAAGGGAATGGCTGAAAGATGTTAGTGGAAAATAAGTCTATCATTTAAACCAGAGGGCTGCTGGGAGCCAAGGCGGATGATCAGCTTGGCTTCCATGTTTTTTCTATGGTCAGGATCCCAGAAGCCCTGCTGAAGGACACAAACAGAAAGGTCATTGACATTGTGGTCCCTGGAGATAAAGTGGGATGCAATGGGTTTAGCAGTTTCACCATTCCTAACTGCTCTGCAATGTTCCCTGAAATGGTCAGCAAGACGCCTACCAGTCTCTCCGATGTAGATAGCTGTACACTTCCTGCAAAGACTACAATACACCACATTAGTGGAGGTACATGAGAACTCCTTGGTGATGTGAAAAACACCTGTAGGCCCCCGAATCTCAGTTACACTGGAAACAAATTTGCAGGTGTAGCAGCGAGCCCTGTTGCAAGGTTTAGTACCTGGAGGGGAGGAACTGTTAGGGTGGGTAGGCTGCTTTTTACCAGGAGATTGCACAGGTTAGGTGGCGGGTAGAGGCAATAGGTGGTTCTGTAAAGGAAGCACCAATGTTAGGGTCAGTTTGCAAAATGGGAAAGTTACTAGTGATGATCCTGTGAAGAAAAGGTGTGTTCTGATGGAAAGGAAAAACTAGTGGAATTCGCCGTTGTTCTTGTGTGATAGTATCCCTCCTGCAGGGGTCAAGGTTACGGGGCATGTTACTGACCCGGGAGAGTGCTCTGTCCACTGTGCTTTTAGGGTATCCCCTGTTGATAAAAAAACTATTGATGTTGAGGCTTTGTATACCTCAGTTAGGCATTGTGATGGCATTGAGGCATGTGCATATTATCTTTCACAAGATCCAATCATCAGGAGAGGGGTACAGGATGCTACCAGCACCTGTGCAAGAGTAAGACAAAAATGCGGTAGGGCCTGAAAACCCTGCTGGCGGACCAGGGAGGTCCAGGAGATTGTGCGGGGAAAGAAGGGAGCCTATAGGCAATTCAAGTGCTCAAGGAGTGAAAGGGATCGAGGGGAGTATGAGCCGATGGCTAGAAGGGCCACTAGGGTGGTGAGGGCAGCTAAGGCAAGGAAGGAGCAGAACCTGGCCAGGGAAATTAGGAAAGGGAACAAAGGGTTCTTTAGATACATTGGGGAAAAAAAAAAAGAGTGAAGGGGCAGATTAGCAGGATTAAAACAGGGGAGAGATGGGCACAAGACCTGGGGGACGAGGCTGAGGTAAGAAATGAGTACTTCACCTCAGTTTTCACCAAGGAAAATGGAGGTGCTGCATCATACATGGGAAGGGACAGTGATACTGAGGAGGGGGGGACTCTTACTGATCTGCGGGTCTGGGGAGAGGGGGAAGCATCACTGGCAGGAGTGGGGAAGGCTAAGCAGGGAGAAGAGGTAGCAGAAGTGGAAATCACAGCAGGGAGAGTGAAGGAATCCCTCAGGTCCCTTAAGACGGAGAAAGCACCGGGGCCAGATATATTACATCCCAGAGTGCTCAAGAAACTTGTGGATGTCCTGGCGAAACCCCTGGCGAAGCTTTTTATCATCTCTCTGAGGACAGGGTGGGTGCCCCAGGACTGGAAGGTGGCACATGTAGTGCCTATCCACAAAGGGGGATCAAGGGAGGTGGCAGGGAACTACAGGCCTGTCAGCCTGTCATCGGTGGTGGGCAAGGCAATGGAGGGCATTGTCAAGTAGAGGCTGGGGGGGACCTGGAAAAGTCAGGGTGCCTTGACGATAGACAGCATGGATTCGTCCCGGGGAAATCATGTCAGACAAACCTTATGGAGTTCTATGACTGGGTGATGAATGCCTTGGACCGGGGTAGACCAGTGGATGTCCTCTTTCTAGACTTCAGCAAGGCATTTGACTCTGTTCCTCACGTGGTCCTGTTGGATAAGCTGGGAGAAATGGGGGTGGGGAACCAGATGATCAGATGGATAGGCAGTTGGCTCCAGAACCGGACCCAGAGGGTCATAGTTGGTGGGATAGTCTCATCCCCAAGGATGGTCATTAGTGGGGTCCCACAGGGATCAGTCCTTGGGCCCCTCCTGTTCAACACCTACATCTCTGACATAAGGACAGGCATCAGGAGTGAGATGAGTCTGTTTGCAGATGACTCAAAACTGGGGGCAGTGGTGGATGGGGAGGAGGGGAGGGTGGCCCTACAGGGGGACCTGGAGGCTCTGGAAAGATGGTCTAGGAAAGGAAGCTGAGGTTCAATGCAGGGAAATGCAAGGTGCTGCACCTGGGGGCCAGAAACCCGGGCCAAGTGTACACCCTGGGAGGGGAATGCTACAAGTCTCGATGGCTGAAAGGGACCTGGGGGTGGTGGTGGATGTCAAGATGAACAACTTGGAGACTTGTAGGAGGGCAGCAGCCAAGGCCAACAGGATGCTGGGATGCATCGCTAGGGGGATCACCTCCAGAAGGAGGGAAGTGATACTTCCTCTGTATAACTGCTTGGTGAGGCCACACCTCGAGTATTGCGTGCAGTTTTGGAGGCCACACTTAAAGAGGGACATTAAACTCCTGGAGAGGGTCCAGAGGAGGGCATCCAAAATGATTTGGGGCTTGGGGGACATGACCTATAAGGAGAGGCATGAAGAGCTAAATATGTACACATTGGAAGAGAGAAGGGACTGGGGGGACATAATAGAGGTCTTCAGGTACATTAAGGGGGTAAATAGGGGAGAAACAGTCAGGGTGCTTTGAAGGAAGGAGGAGGGGGCCACTAGAGGGCATGGGTGGAAGCTGGAGGGGAAGATTCAGGGGAGAAAGGAGGAGGTGTTACTTCACTGAGAGGGTAGTGGAGCCATGGAATGCACTGCCTAGGGGGCTGGTCAAGGCAGAGATGGTGGAGGGGTTCGAGAGTGGGTGGGACAGGTACAGGGGAAGGGTTCTGGAAGCAAAATCCAATGCAGCGAGAATATCCGGAACTGGGAAGGGAGAAGCCAGAGAAGGCTAGGAGGGCAGCAAGGTCAGCTCCCAGGGTGGGGGCTGACCAAACGAGCAGACACAAAAGACTGTTAGGCATATTCTGCTGGCATTTTAGTATGTTAGTATCCATTAAAACAGCACATGCCTATGAATTTAATCATGGAGGGTCTAGAATTCATCTTAAATCACAATTTGTTGAATTCAATAGTAACCTTTACCGTCAAAAGTGTGGGACGGCAATTGGGTCAGCTATGGCCCCTTCATATGCCAATTTGTTTTTAAGTCTCTGAGAAAGTAGCTCTGCATTCAATAAAGAAACAAACCCCTTTTGTGACAACATTAAACAAGCATTTGTCAATGCTGAATGTTTGCTTACCGGTATTAGCATTGGAAATACAAGAGTTAGAAAGATGTAGAATAGGAATGGCAGTGAAGTACTGAACTTCACTCCAACCCCACCTCCACCCTGCAGAGACAGACAGGAATTGGGAGACGCATTTGGGTCATCACCCATAACTTTCATGCCATTTTACTTCACCCTATCCTGCAGACACCGACACCCATTGAGGTGTGCCCTTGGGTGTTCTGCTTTACAGTCACCCCATTCCTTAAGGACATATGCTGAAATGGGTGCAGTATAGGAGAATGGGGTGAACACTGGGGCCGAAGAGTCCAAGGCACACCACAATGTCCATCACTGGCTGCAGGGTGGTGGTGTGGGGGTGGAATGGCATGAGCATTACAGTCGGCAATCCAAAGGCACACCCTCGATGCCTGTCAGTTTGTATAGGGTGGGACGTTATAGTTAGAAACCCTAACGCCCCAGGCATTTGTTGGTATTTGCACTACACATTTTCAACATGGGCTTTTTGTGACCCCCCACCTCATGAAAGCATTTGGGACCTCTTCTCATGAACAGTGGCACTGTGATTTTGTTAATGTGTCCTGAACTTTTAGATCCCACAGCAACTGTGCCATTCTGTGCCAGATGTACGAAAACACAGATTGGGCAGGATGTGAAGAATGACAGCTGTACCATTCATAGGGAGGTGTGAAGAGATGGCAATGTTGAAAATCTGTAGTGAAAGTATAAAAAATACTCACACTTCTGGGCTTACGTGAAAACTGCCCAATGCATATGCATAACACAGTCACTTAGTGGAATTTTTTCACCAAATTTTCAACATAGGTATTTTGTGACCTCTGCTCACGAACAGAGTCTCTATGATATTCCTAATCTGTCCTGAACATTGATTTCCCCACAGTGACTGTGCTATTCTGTGCCAGATGTGTAAATGCATATTTCAGGCTTCTCTCCTAAGCTGCTGCATAATGTTTCTTGCTCATGCACCGAGCAAACATAAAAATGAGTCTGCTTTCTAGATAACATTATATATATGGATGGGCACAGATAATGAACTGGAGAGTTTTATTGCATGGTTAAATAGAAATGATAAGATCTAATGTTTCACATATAAAAGTGATTTGAATGAGATTGAATTTCTGGATATACATTTAGCCAGGAATACTGACAATAGCATTGTCACCAGGGGGTATAGAAAACCCACTGCAACAAATAACGTTTTCTTAGCTACAAGTTCCCATCCAACATCCTTAAAGGATTATATACCCCTAAGTCAATTCCTAAGGATTAGAAATAATTGTAGTGACAATGAAATGTTTTTATCATAAGCTCAGGAACTAAAACATTTTTTTAGCAAGGGGATATGACCAAAAGGTTTTGGGCAATGCACTGGGGAATGCTCTCTTTCAGGACATAAAAGACCTACTAAAACCAAAAGTTAGAAATGAAAGGAAAGACAGTACTATCAGTTTTATAACTGAATTTAACAATCTTGCAGGAAAACTGTGCAACACAGTAACAAAATCCTGGCCCATTCTGTTAAGTGACAATTTATTGTCAGAGCACATAGGCAAGAAACCCCAGGGTGTCTTTCAGAAGGGGCAGGATTATAAGAGATATTGTGGTACATAGCCAATTTTTAAAAATGCAGACAAGGATAAAAACAAAACATGGTTACCCATTGAGCCAAAGGGTATGCACATGTGTGGGCATTGCAATATCTGCATATACTGCAAACAAGGTAACACATTTACAATGCCACCAAACAACAGAAAAGTGAGGATAAATCAATTTATTACATATATGACAACATGGATTGTATATGCTCTTTGCTGTAGTTGTAATACACTATATGTTGGTAGGACTAGCCGATCCCTTATACTACGAATATTAGAACAGAGCCTAGAGGTTAGAGTAATGATCTATGCACAAGCTTGATACATCTAGCAGACCAGACCTGGGTTTGATTCTTACAACCTCCACTTACATACTGTGTGATTCAAAGCAAGTTACTTAACCGCCCAGTGCTTCCAGGTTGCACCTAAAAACAGGCACTTGTGCCTTATGGGCCTTACTCAGTTACCAAATACTAAAAAAAGAAAAAAAAAATTGACCAGAGAGAAAATTATTGGATCTATGTTCTAAATGCATTGACACTAGAAGGGCTTAATCAGGAATGGGATTCAAAACCATATTTGAAGCAGATCCATTTGCAGCATAAATTCAACCCCCCAAAGAAATTACCCTCCCGGATACCTATATAAACATTATCTTTTTCCAGATGTAAAATGTTCTAAAAATGCTGATAAAGTTATTTCATGTTGTATTTACAGAAATTGATTAGCCCATGTTACATTGTTTTAGAGGCATTCTTTTGTTGCTCACAGGTGTGATGAATTAACAAGGTTTTGTATGATCTCATCCAGAGTTGAGAAAGAAGTACTGTTAGTGCCTGGTTAGCGCAATCAGAACTGGCTGTCTGGGTTCAAGTCCCAGCTGAGGCACTTACATTTCTTTCACCTTTGTTTGTATGTGTTCCACAAATATGCACACCACACTCCTGTGTGATTATTTTGTATTATCTGCAAACCACTAACTAACGTTAATTTTTATTTTTTGCAATGGAAGCAAGGATGCGGTAGCCAGTCTCTAAGAGCACAGGATTTCCTGCTTTAACCATCTTTACCAAGCTGTTCATAAATAGCTGGAATTGGGATAACAGCTCATATCTCCCAAACTGTTTTCCTGAAACTAAACCCTTTAACTTTTTCCTTGAGATAACTTGAACAATCTGTAATGCTTCGGGCTCAAGTTTACTAGGTACACACACTGTAAACTCACTTTGCTCCAGAGAAACAGAAATTTGATTTATTGGAGCATGTGTGATAATAAACATGTTGTCAGCCTTTCTCAAATAAATTTACATGATCCCACACTTTTAAAAGCCTGTAGAGAGCCACAGTAACCATACCATCAGTAATATAACTATTTACTGTTTAAATATGATGAATGGACTTTCCTGCAATTTGATTGAATGGACTTTCCTGCAATTTGATTGTTTGAAGACTGAATGTAATAACTTCATGAATACAAGTGGCTATCTGACAAATGATACTGTATAAATAAACAGAGGGTTCCACTGCAAAAAATAAAAGTAAAAATTAATGTTAGTTAGTGGTTTGTAGATCATACAAAACAATCACAAAGGAGTGTGGTGTGCATCTTTATGGAACACATAAAACAGAGTTGAGAATAAAGTAAATGCCTTAGCTGGGACTTGAACCCAGGCCACCAGAAATACAGTTCTGATTCTACTAAGCAGCTGTACCACTGAGACAACTGGAACCTGGGCTGTCCCGGAGCATGTTTCTCTTTCTGAAATGTACAACCCAGTGACATAGATACAGTATATAGACACTGTCTGTAGATAAGGGCCTATGGCCCACCCAGTCTGCCCAGTTGAGCTTGTAAGTTCACTTTACATTTTCCTAAAGATCCATTGCCCCTTACCCCTGACCTCCAGAATTCACTTATGTCTATTCCATGCATTGTTAAATCCCATGATTGTTTCAGCCCCTGCCGCTTCCTCTGGCAGAGTGTTCCACTTGTCCACCACCCATTGTGTGAAGAAATTCTTCCTCACATTTCTTCTGAATTGCCCTCCCTCCAACTTCTTCCCATACCCTCTAGTCCTGGAACATATTTTTCACTGGAAAATAATGTATTCCTGCACCCTGTTCCTCCCTGTAAGGTACTTGTATGTCTCTATCATATCCCCTCTCTCCCTCCTCTCCTTCAGGGAGTACATATTCATGTCCTTCAACCTATCCTCATAGGACCTGTGATGCAATCCCTGTACCATCTTTGTTGCCCTCCTCTGAACCTTTTCTACCCTGTCTATGTCCTAATGTAGGTAAGGTCTCCAGAACTGTACTCCAGGTGGGGCCTCACTAACGTCTTGTATAGTGGAATTATGACCTCCCTTTATCTGCTGGAAATGAGCACACAAATATTTACTTGTAACAATCACACAGGAGTGTGGTGTGCATGCTTATGGAGCACATACAAACAGAGGTGAGAAACAAGTAAATACATAGAGGAAATGAGTTTACTGTATACCATAAAACATCTAGGCAGCTGGAAGAATGTGCTGAATTACTTTCATGATTTTTGTTATGGTCATGTGATTGGTTGGTTAAAATATTTTGAAATTTAATGAATTAATCACATAATTGCCAGAGTTTACTATAAAGTATCTGTGTGGATCAAACATGTGGATGTTATTTTCCTTTTTTGTATTGTTTTTCATTGATTTTACTTGAATTTAAGAAACCCATTTTCATTGATTGAGAAACAGTGACGTCATAACATTTGAATTTTGAATGTATAAAAGGGAGAATCCCTAATCAGGCTACCACCTCCTGACAAAGACTTACATGGTGAAGCACCAGGGTACCTGATTGTGGACTAGAGTGCGCTTACTCTTGTCCAGTTTCCAGTGGACTACCTTGAAATAAATCAATATTAATCTGAATAACTGACATTATTGTCTTCACTGGAGCTACACAGCTCCTGGCTCTGGAGTGTTATAGTGTTCTTGTTGTGAATTTGGGTTCATAGCCCACAGTCGCACCCTGTCCTGGTCCATAAGGACAGCACATTCTTCCTTTCTACTATTTATTTTTTCACCTCCCTGGAGTGGCCCCCATTTACCTGATTGTGCTCCCATCCCCATCACCCATCTTCCCCAGATCTTACTTCTCCGTGGGTTTTTCTCCCTGGCTTATCCCCCAGGGTGGGCCTTTGGAAGGGACCCACTTCCCCCTCAGATCGCGAGTTCAGTTGACCAGGGGAGTGCCACAGTTGATGGTGCAGGGCCAGCATAGCATGGCAGGTGGTCCAGATTTTCTTCCTGCTTGTCTTTCTGGGAGATGTAGCATGCAGTGATATGCTGATATCTGCCACTTCTCCCCAACCAATCTGATCCAGGTTGCCAAACCCCCAGATTCTGCTAGGAGCCAGTTAGGTGCCAAGCACTTCCCCACCCTCCCCCCAGAGGAGGAGAGCAGTCCTTTGGCTGCTCTATTCTCCCTCCCACCAGCCACCCTGACAACATCCTGGGCTCTCACTCTGGTTGTCAGTGTCATGTGTAGTTGCTCTAGGCTGTGCCAGCAGGCCAGCTCCAAATTGGTAGGGTTATAATGCAACTTCATTGAACTCAGGGCTTCTGTATTATGACCCACATTACTATTTTTGGTTCACAGCTCTCCATATTTTATTTCAACCCTGAAGGAGCAGGCAATACCTATACACATATGGAAACCATAATGGATTTATACCCCTCTAGAGTTATTGAGTAATGATGCCATAAGAGACACAATCCAATGTATAAAACATTTATTAGCAGCTATGCCAAGATACAGGAAAGGACATACATTACCTATATTGGAGCAGAGGGCAGCACCCCCAAACTGTGGCTTAGGCTATGACTGATAGAAACACAGAAACATAGAATCTGACAGCAGATAAGGACTCAGCCAAGACACCTCTAGGCCCTCTATTTATGCAGTTTTCATGACTAGAACTATTGTTTCATCTTCCCTTATTTACACACAGAATAAGTACATTCCTAGTACAGAATCAGCAGCTTCTGCTTGGTAGCTGTTAAGAATTACTGTACCTAACCTTGAGCATTCTCAGCATTTAACAAGAAAAACAACTGTACTCTGCATGTTCACATTTTACTTTCTGTTCAGCAATTTGCATTTAAACCAAAACTAACAGACTCAAATCTGGCAAATTTCCATGAAGCTTTCCATAATACTGAACTATAGCAACATGTACCATTTCTATTAGGAATATAGGTATACATATATGTGAATGTGTCAGATCTGTTGAGTTGGCAGATTCCAAAGCTATATTATTTCAGTCCCCACCTACATACCCTGAAAGTGGTATCGCTATGAGACAAAGAATCTGTCAAGTTGTACAGCATTTAAGCATGAGCATACTTCAAGGCCCCTAATTCACCATAATGTTGTCTTAAAAGAAGTCTAAGACAACTTAGCATAGTACAAATGGAGAATACTAAAATGACTTGCAGCATGATTAATAACTTTAAAGTGATCTCTATCCATGTATTTATAATTAGTAAATCAAAATCTAAGCAGTGGGTGTGAAGTAGAATTTGGGGGTGGTCACTGGACATATAAAGTCCCCATAAGTGAAGAATTCATGATTAGTGGCTACACAACACTGATCATCCATGCTGTAGGTCACCTTTGCCATGGGGAGGTGTCATTTTGTGAGCTGTACCAGCAGGTAACGTTTTGTGTGGTATTTTGGGTAAGAACCCCATCATGTCCACAGACAGGCATGACCACATGAAAAGCATCACACAAACATACATACCTATATCCTTTCACTGAGCAACATGTTGTGTGTGGCATTTGCCAAATGCTATAGTGGGTCTGTAAACCAATAGGGATGGTATATCCACCCTCTGTTTATAAATGTCTTCTTCTAGGTAGCCTACTGAATGGATAGTGGCCTGTTTGTCAAAAAGAGCTTCAGTGGGTCAAACACTGGTAAAGAAACAGTAAAAGATATGTATAAAGTATCCTGTATAGAGTGGAACCCACTAGTATGACACTTGCCCTGATTAGGGGGCAAGGTAACATACCCAAACTTTCTAGCCATCACAAATGAAAACTTTTGACAGGCTTTCTGACATCCTGAATGGATGTCTCCAGCATTAATAGCACTTGCTGGGCAGTACCTTTTGGTCAAATAGTTATCTGGAATGAGGTCAGGGAAATGACCTGTTTCAGCATCTGTAAGGAAATTAGTAATCATTGCAAAAACATAATCACCATAAGCTGTGCATATTACTTCCTGCCTGTATGCTTCTGCTGGGCCTTGTTAATATTTGCTGCAACTAGCTAATTGATTTTAGCTTGTGTTTCATTAAATAAATGTGCAATGTTGAACATGTTATACATGGTAAACCTTTCTTCAGTACCTAAGCCATTCATTCCCTGTAATGCAGGGTACAAAGCAGACATATGCTCAAAATAACTGACATACCTCTTGATTGTCTCCATATCTGCTCAATTCCAGACTGACATGCCAGATCCAAGCAATCCCGAGACTGACCCTACCATGCCATCTAACCTATGCAGTCTTCTGGAATGGAAGGCCTCGTCCCACTGGGAAGCTTCTTGGTCCACTATGGGATCTTGAGAATTTGCCTGGTGAGTGGCAAGCACATCTAGAAGTAATGAAGCATAAAACAATGACACATTTGTTCCCACACAAAGCCCATACTCCATCATATTGCAATGAGAAAGATTAAAAACAACAGGTATATGCATGAATTGTACATTATTCAGTAAAGTTCCCAGGACAGAAGTAGCAATAAGTCCACTAGGTGGTCCTGGTTCCACCACAGGACACAGTTCAGTCTTTGTAAGAGTCTCTGGTGCAGATGATGGCTTGGGTCCGGATGCTTCCTTAATGGCCATTTTATGAATATGTGCATCAGATCATTGCATTGGATTAATTAATAAAGATGCATTGATCTCATACAGGTGTATGTGTCCTTCATACTTAAGTCTTAGGGAGGAGGTGTCAACCTGCCACCCAGAAATGTCCCTCCAACAAAGGGCATATTTTGTAAATTCCATCGAGGCATTGTGTGAAGAACATAATCAACTCATCACTGCTAGGCCTCATTTGCCACCTTGTCAGATATGCACTGGTGGTTGTACTGAAAGTGGCAGATTGCAAAGCCTTTATATGCTGACACCACTCACTTGTTTATTGTCACCTGGAGTCTGCTGGAACTGGCCAAATATCAGTTAGGATCAACAAAATCAGGAACATTGCTGTCAGTTTTAGAAAAACAAAAGAAACAAATAGGAAGTCTTCAGCCCCCTCCTTCACTGGTGGGCAAGCTTAGACCTTTAAACAACTTCAACTGATTTGCATGAATCCTCTTGGCAACGGTTTTCTTGCCACCAGTCACTCTGACCTTGTGCACTGAGGGTCTGTGTTTTTCCACTATGAAGTAGCGTCCTGCCATCTACCACATAAAGAATGTTCATGTGTTCCAAATACTAAAATCATTACCTTATGGCCTATCTTCCATTCTACAGGGTTTACAGCTTTGTCGTTTCCTTTTTAATCCCCGCTCTGGATGCTCCTAACTGGGAAGCTACTTGTTCATGCAGCTATATCATGTTGTCACCCAATTGGCTTACATTATGCTCAACTGTAACCTTATCCTGTTGTGGGGTTTCCTTGTCATACCACAGGTGCTTAATTAGTCTCATTTGTGAACTTGCCATTCCCTCAAAAGGAGTGAACTTGGTCGAGCTGGAGGGCGTCACCCTCATTGCCATTAGCAAGAGAGGTAGATGTCTATCCCAGTCCTTTCCAATCAGTGACACAGACCTTATCAACATGGTTTTAATCTTTCTCTTTGCTCTGTCTACTTGTCTCCATATTTGGAAGTGATAGGGAATGTGGATGCAGTGCTGGACACCTAACAGTTGTATTGCTTTCTGCATCAGCTTGCCTGTGAAGTGTGTCCTTTGATCTGATTCTATGGTCAGAGGGAGTCCCCATCTGGTGAAAATGTGATCCACCAGAATTCTAGCAGTGGCTTCTGCAGTATTATCCTTGGTTTGGGAACTTCCACCCACTTGGAAAATACCTCTGTAACCAGCAAAATGAACTTATTCTCTTGCCCTGTAGTAGATAGTGGTCCAACAAAATCTATGTATAGCTGGTTCCATGGCCACCCACTCCTTTGGGGCTTCAGTAATGCATTTTTCCTGTTACTGAAGGGGCTACCATGAGCCTACAAAATGCGATTATCACAGTATCTGTGTATGTCTTTTTTCATATCTGGCCACCACCCAATTGTCTGCATTCTCAAAATGATTTTGCCGACCCTCCTGATGGCCTTCAGTAGGCACATCATATACCAAAGAGATCAAGTCCTGTCTAAGGTGCTATGGGATCATCCAGACCATTTGTGTCCCTGGACCTGCATACAGCAGCATCTGGTTCCTGGTAACAGCTACAATTTCTTTTCATGCTTTTTAAATGGTGAGCCTACAGGAATCAACTATTACCCTACTCATTCCTTATCTTGTTTCTGTAAGCTACCAAGGTCCATGGGCTCAATTTGGTTTCCTGTGAGACTTGCCACAGATTGTGGGGGCATGAAGAAGGGTCATGCCACCCTCTCCTTGAGTGCCTTGCTTCACAAGGGGATAGGCCTGGGCATTGCAGTGGGCAAAAGTGTATTGCTGGTAAGGGTGTTTCAGAAAATACACACTCAAGTGTTGCAGACTGGATTGTAGCCACCTGCTTCTGATCTTGCTTTTTACTGAGAAGTGACATTTTTCAATCTTAACACTTTCTTTCTTGCTGATTTCTATTGGTTTAAACAATTACATTTTTCTTTTCTATTTAAAAAAAAGCTACATCAACTTGGTATGTTGTCACCTGTTTGTTGTTGCTAAGTAGCAGATGTTTTTGCATTGTGCTCTGATTCTGTGATAGAATCGGTATTAGTAGAAGGTAGATTATTGTGATTGTAGTTACCTTTTGATTGTAAGGATAAAGAGCTTAGATAGAAGTGTATGTATTTTCAAATATTATAGGGGAACAGTGGCAGGATTTTAGGACAGTAAATTAATAAAGAGAACTCGAGGCTTCAGTAGCAGACAGGTAGTGGAATTGCAGTATAATGTGGGGAGTGGTGCTGCAATGCAGTGGCTGTGGGGCAGCCATATTCAGGCAGACCTTCTGGACACTGAGGTGCTGCCTATCTGCATGCATCTATCTGGACTGCGGGATGAGGTAGCCAGACTCACAGCGGAAGTAAACTGGATCAGGAGTACCATCACCCTATCCAGGGACCACCCAGTCCAATGCAACTGCCTCAAGGATGCCAAGAACGAGGAGCACTTGGATGACAGTGGGCTAGGGAGGGTTAGAGCAGTCAGGCAGAGGCACATCCCAGATCCTATTCCACTCAAGAACTCATATGCCACACTGGCAAATGAGGACAACCAAATACAGGTACCCAGAGAAGTGGAAGGAAAGGATGGAGGTTAGCCAAGGAGGTGACCCTCAGCGGGAAAGCAGTGGACCCCAGAGAGGAGGAGGAAGTGAATCCTGGTGGGGACTCCATCATAAGAGGATCCAGCTAGGAACACAGGAGGGGAGGACAGGGAGGTGAGGTGCCTCACCAGGTGCCACGGCATGGAGGATGGAAGGAAGATCCTGGGGATCACTGGGAAGGCAAGACAGGAGGGTGAGCTGGATGTCATTATCCACCTAGGTACTAATGACCTGGCAAATGGGGAGCCAAAGGAAGTTCAGGAAGAGTTTAGGAAACTGGGGAGGGGTCTCAGCAAGTAGCTACTCTGTCACTTTCTCAGAAGTACTACCTGGGAGGCAAGGAGAGCATAGGAGTGCATGCACCAGGAACTTTAGCTCATGGTTGAAGAACTGGTGCTGTGAGGAAGGGTTGGATTCATTGGTGACTGGGGACCCACCTGGAGGATGGAGGTTTGTTCAGGGCCTGACGGCCTGCATCCATCCTGGAGGGGAATCCAAGCACTCAATGATAAGTTTAAATGCACATTGACAGCATTTAAACTAGCAAAGGGGGTGGCAGGCCAGCAAGGAGGGTACCATTGCTCACCCCCCACAGCTAGCAGTGGAACCAGTGAACCAGAGGAGGTATCTCTGCAAAGCAGTGTGCAAAAGATGGAGATTAGTGCCCAAGAGGTGGATAAGCAGAAAGGGGCAAAATTCAGCAGACTACAGACAGCAAGAGAACAGGGATAAATGACAACCAAGGAAGGGGCTGGAGTAAACAGTGAGACAGTCTAGGAGGTCAAATCATGGAAGCCATGTGCAAATGCCAGGAGCCTTAGCAACAAGATGGATTTCTGGAGGCTGTCATGGTGCAGTCAGACTGGACATTGTGGCCATCACTGAAACCTGGTGTAATGATAACCACAACTGGGAGATGGGCCATACCTGACTACAACATATTCAGAAGAGACAGAGCAGGCAGGAAGGAGGAGGAGTGGCACTCTGTGAAAATGACATAAGGGCCACAGAGATCAGGAGGAACAAAATGGGGAGAGATACTGTGGGTTAAGCTGGAAAGGAAAATGGGGAAAATCCGCACAGGTGTGGTCTATAGACCACCAGCCCAGGAGGAAGAAACAGACAGACAGCTGATGCTAGCCATCCAAAGGATGGCAGACAAGGGTGAGGTAGTACTGGTTGGAGACTTCAATGTTCCAGACGTGGACTGGAGCATCCCAGCAGCAGCATCAACTAGGAGCAGATTTATCCTGGACTCCCTTCAGGGTGCCTTCCTCAAGCAACTGGTCATGGAACCAACTCAGCAGAAGGCAATACTGGACCTTGTGCTCACAAACAGGGACAGTGTGATGGGGGTAACAGTGGGGAGCACCTGGGAAACAGTGACCACCAGTCATTGTGGTTTGAAATCACAGAAAGAGCAGAACCAAACCACACAAAACTGATCCTGGATTTTAGGGGGCAGACTTTGGGAAAATGGTGAGATACTTGAAAGAGGCATTAAGGGGAATGGGACAGGAATCAGGGGTTGAGGAACAGGGGCAGTATTTAAAATGGGATTACAAGAACAACAGAATTATGTATTAAGCAGGTTAGCAAGAGGAAAAGGAAGAGGAGACCGTTATGGTTTCCAAAGAGGTAGCAAAGAAAGTGAAAGCCAAAAGATTGCATTCAGGCAATACAAAAGACACAGGCAGAAGGGATAGGGAGAAGTACCAGGAGAAGCAAAGGAGGCAGGAGGTGGGTGAGGGAGCCAAGCTCAGACAGAAGAACACACTGCAAAATCAGTGGGTAGAGGGACAAAACCTTTACAGGTACATAAGGAAAAAGAAAGAAAAGGGAGGGATGAGTGAGACTGAAGGGGAAGGATGGGGCCGTGTGGAGGATGACAACAGTAAAGCTGACATACTGAACAGGTATTTCTGCTCAGTCTTTACTGAGGAAGAGGAGGGTAATGGGTCTGAAAGGAGTACAAGGGGTGAGAATGGTGCAGAAATGGACACAAGTCCCTTTACACGAGAAAGGGTCCTGAAGGAACTGGAAGTAATAAGAGTTGATAAAGCAATGGGGCCAGATGGGGTGCACCCCAGGGTCCTTAAAGAACTAAGAGAGGTGGTGGCTGAACCTCTGGCTATCCTGTTTAGCTGATCACTGGAAACAGGGGAGGTACCCAAAGACTAGAGGACAGCAGATGTAGTCCCCTTATACAAAAGTGGGAACAAAGAGGAAGCAGGGAACTACAGACCAGTCAGCCTCACCTCGGTAGTGGGGAAGATCATGGAAGCACTACTGAAGGAGAGATTGGTGGAACATCTGGTTGTCAATGGACTACAGGACCCAAGGCAGCATGGTTTCACCAGGGGAGGTCATGTCAGACCAACCTCATTGAATTTTTGACTGGGTGACTTGGGAGGTAGATCAGGGAGGGCAGTGGACATGGCCATCTGGACTTCAGCAAGGCCTTTGACACTGTGCCACATAGAAGACTATTACACAAACTGGGGAATGTGGGTGTGGGCAGGACAGTGAGTGTGGTGGGTAGGTAACTGGCTGGGTGGCAGGACACAGAGGTGGTGGTAAATGCTGTCACTCCACAGGGAAGAGTGACCAGTGGGGTACCACAGGGATCAGTGCTGGGACCGGTCCTATTCAACATCTTCATCAGTGACATGGCGCAGGACCTAAAAGGCAGAATTTCACTGTTCGCTGATGACACAAAGCTCTGTAACAGAGTAGACACACCAGAGGATGTAGACAGAATAAGAAGTGACCTGCAGAAATTTGAAGAATGGTCAGGGTTTGGCAGTTGAAATTCAATGCAAAGAAGTGCAAGATAATGCATATGGGGCACAAAACCCTGGCACAATATATCAGTAGGGTGAGGATATAGCATGCACCAAGCAGGAAAGGGATCTTGGGGTTATCATCTCTGATGACCTCAAGGTAGGGAAACAGTGTGACAAGGCAGCAGGTAAAGCAAATAGGATGCTGGGATGTATAGGCAGGGGCATTACCAGCAGGAAAAGGAGGTCATAATTCCTCTATACAAGACACTAGTGAGGGCCCACCTGGGTACAGTGTACAGTTCTGGAGACCATACCTACGTAAGGACATAGACAGGGTAGAGAAGGTTCAGAGGGGGCAACAAAGATGGTGCATGGATTGCATCACAAGTCCTATGAAGACAGGTTGAAGGAACTGAACATATACTCCTGGAGGAGAGGAGGGAGAAAGGGATATGATAGAGATATACAAGTATCTTACAGGGAGGAACAGGGTGCAGGAAACACTATTTTTAAGCGAAAAAGATGTTCCAGGACTAGAGGGCATGGGATGAAGTTGGAGGGAGGGACGATTCAGACCTAAACATGAGAAAGAATTTCTTCACAGAACGGGTGGTGGACAAGTGGAACACCCTGCCAGAGGGTGTGGTGGGGGCGGAAACAATCACGGGATTTAAGAATGCATGGGATAGACATAAAGGAATTCTGGAGGTCAGGGGTAAGGTGCAACAGACTTCTAGGAAAACAAACTGAACTTACAAGCTCAAATGGGCAGACTGGGTGGGCCATAGGCCCTTATCTGCCGACACTGTCTATGTATCTATGTATCTTTAACAGCTTTAGTTTCGGCACTTCTTTTGGAAACTTGTCACTCCCAGGAAAATCATCTGTTGCCTAGATTACTGAGTTGGTTTGGCCAAAGGAGTCGAGATTTGCAAATCTTCAGTTATTTCTGGTACAGTGCAAGAAGAAAAAACATGTGGTTTCTAAAGTAACACAGTAGGGAATGCCATAATTTGGAACTGTCTTGCAAATGAGATGGCACAAATATGCCAAGCAATGGAGAAGCTACAAATGACTCCAAATAAGTAAGCATACAACATAACACCAGAAGGAGAACCTTATTTTTTGTTTGTTTAACATTTAGGTTTTGTGCACCGCCTCCTCACTATATTCAAACCAGTGAAGGCGGTCAGGTAGCTGTCATGGCTCCATGCCTCTTAAGGGATGATTTCAGTACCACACCCTACTTCTGCTGTAAATCAGTCCCTATCAGAAAATGCCTCATAAATATTCACTGGATAAGAAACAGGCATACTAGCCAAATTCAAGTCCCCAAATGCATGTACCCAGAGTTAAGCAACAAGTCAGTGAGATTGTAATACTGTACATAGGAAAATATTGTTCTTACATATGGTCTGATTTTTTCCTGGCTGACCAGTGCAGCATGCCCAAAAGCAGTGGCTTTCATTTGATGGAACAGCTCAACATACCGAAGAGTTATGTACTTACCATAACAGTAGAACTTTGAGAAAATCTCCTTCATCAGGTCACAACTAGCAGAGCCATTATCAGAGCTGTTTAGTGAGTCCCTGAGCACAGAAGAGGTCCCAGAGGACTGGAGAAGAGCTCATGTGATTCCACTCTACAAGAGTGGTAGCAGGGAGGAGGCAGGGAACTACAGACCAGTCAGTCAAACTTCAGTAGTGGGCAAGATTATGGAGACACTCTTTAAGGAAAGGATAGTGCAACACCTGGAATCCGTAGGAGCACAGGATCCAAGACAACATGGTTTTACAAAAGGAAGGTCCTGTCAAACTAATCTCACAGATTTCTTTGACTGGGTAACCAGAGTGGTGAACCAAGGGGGAGCAGTTGATGTCGCCTACCTTGACTTCAGCAAAACTTTCAATACTGTTCCACATAAAAGATTGATTAATAAGCTGAGTAGGCTCGGGGTAGGTCAGACATTGGTCAACTGGGTGGAAAACTGGTAGGTAGGCAGAAAACAGAGAGTGGTGGTAAACGGTATACAGTCAGAAGAGATGCAAGTCACAAGTGGGGTACCTCAGGGATCAGTCCTGGGGCCAGTCCTCTTTAATATCTGCATCAGTGACATTGCAGATGGACTGGAGGGAAAGGTTTGCCTGTTTGCAGATGACACCAAGGTCTGCAACAGAGTAGATGATCCAGATGGAGTGGGCAGAATGAGAAGAGATCTGGATAAACTAGCAAAATGATCAAAAGAGTGGCAACTAGGGTTTAAAGCAAAGAAGTGCAAGATCATGCACATAGGGAAGAGAAACCCTGAAGCCACCTATAGGCTGGGAGTGGAGTTGCTGGCAGTCACAAGGGAAGAAAGAAATTTGGGCGTCATCATCACTGATGATCTGAAATCATCCAAACAGACCACTAAAGCAGTAGGTAAGGCTAGAGGGTGTTGGGTATATTAATTGGGGTAACACATGTCAGAAGAGGGGGGCAGTAATCCCTCTTTACAAGACACTGGTTAGGCCCCATCTGGAGTACTGCATGCAGTACTGGAGGCCACACCTTCACAAGGACATTAACTAAATTGAGGCAGTCTAGAGAAGGGCAACCAAAATGCTGCAGGGACTGCATCAGAAAACATATGAGGACAGATTAACTGTGCTCAATATGTATACCCTAGAGCAAATGAAGGAGAGGTGATATGATCGAAACATTCAAATACCTTAAGGGCATTAACAAGGTCAAAAAGTGTAACATGTATCAATATAAGAAAAATAGCAGGATAAGAGGACACAGCATGAGCTTAGAGGAAGGCCGGTTAAGGGGTAATGTGAGGAAGTTCTTTTTCACAGAAAGGTATGTTTCTGTATAAAAAGGGGAAGGAAGGTGGGATGGCATGGCCTGATGAAAAAGATTCTCTCAAAGATCTACTGTTACAGTAAGTATGTAACTGTTCTATCTTCTTCAGATGTATCTCTTTCATCAGGCCACACCTTTGGAATGGGTACCAAGAAGTACCAAAAGCTAACAGTCTTTGTGGCTAGGGACTATATGCTTATGATAGTGGGCTTTGTAGCACAGCTAAGCCAAACTGAACACATCTATGAGACTCAATGTCTAGACTATAGTGTTTAGTGAAAGTGTCAACAGTACTCCAGGTAGAAGTTGCACAGATCTCTTCAGTCGAAACATTCTGGAAACAAGCAAAAGAGGTGGCCATACCTCTAATGGAATGACCATGAACTGCACCAGGAGGTTCCTTACTGTACTTCCTGTAACAAAATGTAATACAGTTTTCTTGCTATTTGGACAAGCGATCTTTAGAAACTGGGTGCTCTCCTTCCCAGGAGTGAACAAAAAGCTAGGTAGACTTTCTGCAGTCCTTTGTATGGTGTGTATAATACCCAAGTATTCTATGCACATCTAAGGTATGGAGCAATGCTTCCCCTTCACTGACATGCTCTGGATAATACTCTGGCAGGTGAATGGATTGATTTAAAGTAAATTCAGACACCACCTTTGGGAGAAACTTAGGATTAGTATACAAAGACAACCTGTCTTTGTGAAAAATCAAATAAGGAGGCTCACACATTAGAGCCTGCAGCTCTGAAATCCTTCAAGCAGAAATGATTGCAACTAAACATAATGCTTTGCAGGAAAGAAAGTGTAAGACACAAGTCACCACTGGCTCAAAAGGAGCCAAAGTCAACTTCTCCAAAACAAAATTGAAGTTCCATGTCTGGACTGGATTATGAATAGGAGGCTTTATGTGTAAAATGCCTTTCAAGAATGCATGGCTACCTCCAGCTAAGCAACTGTACATTCACCTACAGGCACATGGAAAGCTTATATGGCAGCCAGGTGTACTTTGATTGAGGAATATGGCAGGCCTGAAGCCAATAACGACAGCAGGTTCTCTAGGCCCTGATTTACTGGGCAGGTAAGCAGATCTAGGTGGTGAGAAGCGGCCCATAGAGCAAACTGCTTCTGCTGCATGGAGTAAGTATGTCTGGTGGACAGTTTTCTAGCAGCCACCAGAACATCCACCACATTCTGTGAAACCCCAAGATAAGCTATGGCTATGTCTTCGGGAGTCATGTGTGCAGATGTAAAGACTTCAGCTCTGGATGGATCAGGGTTCCCTGTTCCTGTGGCAGTAGACCCTTGCACAGGGTTAGAAGTATCGGGGGTTCCACTGCCTGCTGTTGCAGCAGTGGGAATCTGCTTTGCAGAGGCCATAGTGAGGCAGTGAGTATTAGAGTTGCGCCCTCTATTTTCAACTTGAGTAGTACTCTCTGAATAAGTGGGAAGGGAGGAAAGGCATGCAGAAATCTCCCTTTCCAAGAGCTGGACAACATTGCTTGTCAGACAGCTCCATTCCCTGGAGTGAGCAAGCAGAAACGCAGCATTTTTACATTGTGTGGGGATTCAAAAAGGTACAACTCTGGATGACTCCCTCTTTCAAATAGGTCATCAATCACTGAGGTCAGCAGTTCCCACTCATACATCCTGGACTGTGACCTGCTTAGCTTGTCTGCCAAGACGTCATTTCAGACACTTGGAGCCTATACTGGTGATAGTTCTAGACCATGTTCCAGAGCCCATCACCAAACTCTCACTGCTTTCCTGCACAATGGATAGGAATGAGTCCTCCCCCTTGTTTGTTGATTAATGCATCACACTGACATAGCTCATCTGTACTAGGGGGCCTGGAGATAAGTGGCTCTGGAATGCCTAGAGTCTGTATTGGACTGCTGTCATTTCCAGGACATTGTTGTACAAAGCACGATCTACCTGGGTCCATGTGTCCTGTTTCTGATGAGGGCCCAGGTGAGCTTCCCATCCTAACCCCAAAGTATCTGTGGTGAGGGTCTGAAGAGGGGAAGGGATCAAGAATGGAATCCCTTGAGCAGGTTGTTGTGACCCATTCACCATTTGAGTGCTTTTTGAAAGGGGGACATGTCTAGAACCATTTGTTCTAGATTGTCTATCTGCTGATCCCACAGGACTCTTAGGATACACTGGGGAATCCACATGTGCAGTATGACCAGTTGCACTGTAACAACAGATGTGGCCATGAGCCCCAGAAGGCATGAAAATGTCCTTGCTGAGATGTAATGGCTGTTGTACACTAATTGTTCTTGAGTAATCAGATGGTTGGCCCTGTCCAGAGGCAGAAAAGTCAAGCCCTGGGCCATATCTAGGACTGCCCCATGTACTGCAGTCTCTGGCAAGGTGTCAGTACTGGACTGTTAGGGTCCACGGGGGAATCTGCATGTGCAATCTGGTCAGTTGCACTGTAACAATAGCTGTGGCCATGAGCCCTAGAAGATGTAAAAACATCCTTGCTGAGGCATAATGGCTGTCGTGCACTAACTGTTGCTCCTGTGTACTGCAGCCTCTGGCATGGGGTCAGTACTTATTTTGGTATATTGACTGGCACACCCAGAGCATTGAACAGCTGTTTGGTTTGAGCTGAGGTCCACAGTAGCGGGTCCTTGGATTGGGCTTTTAATAGCCAGTTGTCCATGTTAGAGAAAACATACAGGTCTTCCCTGTGAAGGGCTGCTGCTGCCACATCTGCCAAGCATTTGGTAAAGACTCGTGGTACAGGAGACAAGACAAAGGGCAACATTCTGAATTGGTAGTGCTCTCCCTGAAACAGGAATTTCAGGTATTTTCTGTGAGGTTCCTGGATCTTGATATGGAGGTACACATCCTTCATATCCAAGGAGCATATCCACTCCCCTGTTTGTTGTAACAGAAGGAGACCCTGCAGGGTGACCATGCTCAACTTCTTGTATTCTATGAAGAAGTTTAGATCTCTTAGATCCAGATTAGGCCTCAGGTCTCCTGTCCATTTTGGGATGAGGAAGCATCTGGAATAAAAACTGTGTTCCTCTGTTCTAGAGGTACAGGTTCTATGGCCCATTTTTGGAGCAAAGTCTTTACTTCCCTGGCAACAGGGACATGTGCCCTGGGGAACATGTTGTCACAAATGGGGGATGAGCTGGAGGGATGTCTAGAAGTTCCAGAGCATGTCCCTTCTGTATGATCTCCAGTACCCATTTATCTGTAGTCATCTCCCTGCATTGGTCTAAATGGAGGGAGAAATGACCCCCTACAACCTCCCCACAGGTAAAGGTGATTGGGGGGTGAATAAGGAATCAGGCTGAGCCGCTGGGAACAGCTCCACCAGATCCACCACCTTTGGGTGCTTTTGAATAGGCGCCTGGGGTGGTGCTGGGGACTAGCAATTCTCCTGATCCTTTGCCCCTGCTCTGCTGTCTGTAGGCTGGGTGCTGCCCCCTGACACCAGCTGGGTAAAAGGTACCCCTGCTCTTACCCATGGGTTGGGTATTGTACAGGGAGTGTACTGATTTCAAAGTCCTTCAAGAGGACTGAAGATGTTTTAAAACCTCTTCTACTTCATGGTCAAGCAGCTTTAGCCCTTTGAATGGGGCATTAAGAATTGTTTGTTGGAGCCGGTACAATGGCATAGAGGGTTGAGGCACCTAGCATATTACCTCTTACCACACCAGTGACCCAGGGCCATGAATGAGCTCAGATCATCGGGGGTTGACCGAGGGGCAAAGGACTGAGTGTCTAAAGGACAACTTTCCTCTTGGAGGCTTGTCAGCTAGGCCTTTGCCACCACCAGGTGGAGGCCTGTAGGTTGCACTGGCAGTTCAAGTGGCATGTAGAGAGGGGCTGCAGTTATGTAGGGTGTGTGTGCCTCCATACACATGTGATTATGTGATGCCATGGCTGGAGAACAAGGGGAAAAAAACAGAAAATTGGTTGGTATGGGCTCCATGAAACCCTGCCCACCTACCTCTGTCCCCGTACCATCGCCCGATCTCTGTCCCAACAATCTGGATGAGTCTCTGGGTAGAGGGAGGACTGCCCTCCCCTTTCTGGCTCCACTACAGGGGGCAATCCATGGGGGGATCTAAGGCTCAGAGACCAGGGAGAGACAGGTGCCAAAAAAACTAACCAGTACACTGCGCTCAGGAATGGAGCTGGTGCAAATCAGGGTTAGCAGCCCCAACAATTCACACAACCATAAAGATTGCACACATCAGCTCATGAAACACAAGAGCAAATGCTTGATAAGTTAAAAAAATGAAGATTTATTGCTGACAATTGTCAGCCCATCCAGGTCGGTAGACGCAAGGTAGAGAAATAGGAGACAGCGTGCTCACACAAAGGTGCAATATTCCAGTGCTTCACTCACTCCAGTGACCATAAGGATTGCACACAGCAGCCCATGAAATGCAAGAGCAAATGCTTGATAAGTTAAAAAATTAAGATTTATTGCTGGCAATTGTCAGTCCATCCAGGTCAGCAGGCACAATGTAGAGCAATATTGAATGATGATTTGAGTTATAAAAAACTTAACACAACACAAATTTACAATGAAGAACTGTTCAAGATTTTAAACAAAGCAGTAGAAAATCAGTTTATAACAGAAGATGAATTCAGGTTTTTGTGGAATCTGTACCCAGATACCCCAGGTTTTAATATTTTACCAAAGAGCCACAAAAACATTGAGAACCCATCTGGATGTCCTATTGTGTTAGGCAATGATTCTATAACTGAACATCTTGGACATATCATTGATTACTTCCTGCAGGATTGTGTTCAAGGATTGCCATCATATTTAAAAGACTCCAGAAATGTCCTCAGAAAATTCGAGAACTTTTGACAACGAGAAAATTATGTATAGTTGAGAACAGACATTGAGGTTCTTTACCCTTGCATAAAACATGAATTAGTGGTGAAAGCCTGCCGATTTTCCCTAGAAAATAGTAGGATGAGTGTGTCCATTTATGTATTTATTTATTTATTTGGTAACAGGGTAAATGAGCTAATCCAAAGGACCATTTTCAGTTATGACCCGGGCCACATAGTGGCACACCTCAAGCAATACAGTACATACGGATACATAATGATAATCACACCTCAACATGAGGTGAAGTAACAAATGGTACAACAATTGATTATACAACAAATAACAATGAAGAACAGAAAATACATGAAATTACAGGGAGCCTTAGTGGGGTAACTTCAGGTAAAAACAGTGCAAAGTCAACAGTCAAGTGTAATGGGCACCTAAAATCAGTCACAATAGCCAGGAGATCAGGCAGGACTGTAGCATGTGATACATGAAGAGAGAAGTGCAAATAGTTGCATACTAGAAAGCTAGTACATGAAATCAGAGAGGAGTAGACATGGGCAAGAGTGGAGGGGCATGTGGCAGCCAGGTGCATCTTGGAGCGAGAGAGGTGAGAGACCCCTGCATTATTCGGGAGAGCAGTGATAAGTGGTGTCAGATTGGAGCCAATCTTTTAAGCTTTTCTTGAGGGACAGATGGGAGGAGGATAAGTGGATGGATAGAAGGAGTCTGCTCCATATGGAGGGGACAGAGATGAAGAATGCACTACTACCCATAGAAGTAGAGATGGATGGCGCATCCAGTGGAGCGACGAAGGACACTTGGAGGCTTCTGGAAGCCACTCTACCTGTTAGCAGGGATGCGTATGAAGACAGGTGGCAGCCCCTGAGCATATTGTCCACTAGGCAGCCCAGGACATAATCAAAATGGCCTTGTAGTGGTAGCCACCCTTGGGACTGGTAAAGTGCACAGTGATGAGTGGAGTAGGGAGCTTGGAGCATAAATCGACAGGTGCTGTTGTACACGGTGTTCAATTATGAGTGCAGTGCAGAGGCCACATAGGAGTAGACAGGGGAACAGTATTCATGAAGGGGTAGCAGATTTCCTTGTGAGATAGCAAGACATGCTTCATCAGATAGAAATAGTTAGAGTTGGTAGGCAGCATCTAGCTTCTGGCTGACTCACCACACAGCATTATTTACATGCATAAAGAACGTAAGAGAGGGGTCAAGGGTAACACCTAGGTATTTGAAAGAGGGGACATTTTTGAGGTGGGGGGTAGCAGGGGTGAGTACAAGGAGGGAGGGGTTTGTTTTGGTGATCTTGGCCAGGAAAGGTTTGAATCCCAAAAGCATAGAATTAATTTTCTTTTTGTTGACCAGGAGTTTACTGGAGAGAAACCATTGGTGGGCAGCACTATAGTTTAGTGTGAGTGTGGAGGAGATGGCTTTGAGTGATTTATCACTATGGTAGAGGACTAGGTCGTCCACATAGAGGAGTGCCTCACAGGTGAGGCTTTTAGCAGGAAGTGCATTTATAAATATAGAAAGAAGGAGTGGGCCTAGTATGGAGCCTTAGGGGACTCCAGTGAATACTGGTAGGGTAGTAGAGGAGGCTTTACCTATTATGACAGACTGTGACCTGACAGAAAGATTGCTTCTAAACCAGGTAGCAGTTTCAGGGAAGCACCCAAAGTGAAGTAGGGGATAGTGGAGGAGAATGTGGTCATCAAGGTCAAAAGCCTTTGATAGGTCCACGAATACAGCACCTGTGGCCTTGCCCGTGTCCATGTTTCTTAGGACATGGTTGGAGAAGAGGACCAGCGCCAAGGTGGTACTATGGTGCTTGCGGAAGCAGTGTTGGAAGGGGAACAGGAGGTTATATTTGTCCAGGTGTTCATAGAACTGATAATGTATAATTTTTTTCCAGCAGCTTGCTTAAGTGAGGGAGGAGGGAGATGGGTCTATAATTATCAGGTGAGAGGGGATCCCCTGCTTTGAAAATCGGTACAACATTTACATGTTTCCAGGAGTCAGACACAGTGGATGTTGTGAGGGCGAAGTTGAAAATGAAGGTGAGGGGTTTAACAATTACTGGAGAAATGAGTTTTAAGAATGCAAGGATGAGCCCATCACTGCCAGGGCTACCTTTGGCAGGGAGTGATTTGGGAGTTTGGTGTTGACACCCTGACCAATTGCTCTAAAGTAGAAAAGGACCAATTGCTCTAAAGTAGAAAGGGGGGAGGACTGTGTTGAGGGAGGGGGAGGAAGGGTACGGCTGGCTTTCAAGGCCTGGGAAAGGCTGGGGAGGGATTTTGCTGAGATAGGAGGAAAGACCAGTGACTTTAGTGTTAAAAATATGCACAGTCTCAGCAGGCTTGGAGAGGGGGCCAGAGGGGATGTTAGTCTAGTTATTTGGCTGTGAGTCTTAGCATTTAGAAGTGACCCAATTGAGGCCCAGAAACTATGAAGATTGCCAAGGTTATTTTTTTGTTGGTCGAGGTAATATTTCTTTCTTTCTTTCTTTCTTTCTTTTTTTCTGTCTCTCTCGGATTAGAACCTTTAGTGAATTAGTACAAACAGCTTACATAAGTCGAGTAGGTGATACAAAGTTAGTCCAGGTACAGATTTAAAAAACAGATACATTATAATCATACAGTCAGGTAGGCATATGTTTGGGTTGACAAGGTACAGACAAGAGAGGCTACTAATTTCAATTAGAGAGGAAACAATAATGAGATGACTAAAAGTAGAGATCTTGGAGATGAGAGGGGAAAAGAAGGGTATGGAAGGAGTTCAGGGCTGAAGGCCAGATGGACCAGGGGCCCTTTGTCAGTATAGGTCCTGGCAGGGAGTCTGAGAACTTAAGATTCCCATTGTCTGCAAAGAAAGGTGCAAGGAAGAAGGGGGGTTGCTAGTGAGGGAAGGAGGAAAAGTGGAAGTCTGAGGTAAGGTGAGAGCGATGTGAGCAGAGGGTGAGGGTTGAGGGAGGGTGGGTGCAAGAGAGGGGAGTGCAGAGTGTAGGTGGAGTATGGGTTAGATAAGCAGGCATGGGCCAAAGTGCTGCATGTTAGATTTAGTGGCCTATTCCAGATGATAGTTTGTCAAAGGAGTATGAGCAGGTCATGGAGCTAGTGAGGTGGGGATAAAGTTTTGTTTTAAAGGGCCCAAGTTTAGACTCCAAGAGGAGGTCTGCTGGGAGTGTGTTTAAGGGATTAAAGGATATTTACGCTTAAGGGATTTGGCAGTGTGTTTGTAGGTGTTGCGCAAGCATCTATTGGCATTCCAGAGTTTGGGGGGTGGGGGATGCCTTCTATGCTTTCCACTTACTGTCCCTGTCTTTCATCAGGGACAGTAGTTCCTGGGGCAACCAGTGTGTACAGTCCCCCCTTACCCTTCTGGTTGTGAGAGGGAAATTAAGGTCCTGTAGTTGAAAGAGGGCAGTTGTAAAATAAATAATCGCGGATGTCATATTGTTGTGGAGATAAAGGGCAGACCAGTTTGTTGCTCTAACATCTTTGAGGACATTTGAGGGATCTGGGCAATTGAAATTTCTGAATGACACGTATTTGTGGGGAAGGCGGCTGGCTTCGGTGGCCAGTAGGATGTAAGTTGGTGAATGGTCACTAATACAGTCAGACATTGTACCCACCTGAAGGACCAATTCTACCCGATTTGTGGCAACCCAACCGAGTAGGGAGCGGTTTAGCGTACAGGTGTTGTATCTGGTAGGGGAGAAGATAGATTGTTCAAGTTGGTGTGCTTTCAGGAAGTTTGCTTAATCTGACTCAAGAGCTCCTAACCGATTAAGGTTGAAATCCCTGAGCACCAAGGTGTCCCTGGAGGGACAGATTAGCCCAACACCATCCTGGAAGTTGGATCGGTCTGGGATACCTCCTGAAGGGGGTTTATAACAATAACCAAGGTAAAGTTCTTTTGAGGCACCCAGAATTATTACTGCAAGGAGCCATTCACTCGGGGAGCAGGGATTTGAACAGCTGATGGTGATGACAGTGATGTGGTCTTGCACGTAAAGTGCTACCCCCCCACCCTTCTTTTTCTCTGGTCTATCTAGACATACAAGTGAGTAACTGTGCTGCTGAAAAGAGGAGTCAGAGTGGCAGGGTTTCAGCCAGGTTTTGGAGAGCCTCAACACATGTGACTTTTAAAGGGATACCCAAGCCTCAAACTCTGGGAATTTTGATAGGAAGCTATAGATATTTAGGTGGGCAACTCTGAGGCTGGGTGGCCTTGCCCAGATGGTGTTTGTGAGATCAATATGGCTGTTTATGGGACCAGGGTTGCTTTCAATGTCTCTAGCAAGGAGGAGAAGGGAAAGGAGAGGACAGATAGAAGGGAGCCCGGGGGATGACTGGAGAATAAGGGAGTACAGAAACAAGTCAAGCACATGACACTCATAATTTGATAGAAAGGTAAAGAGATCTGTGCCCATGGGAGTTAGTTCATATCTGACCACAGTGGGTTGGGATTCAGAGGGCCGGCTTAGGGGTAAATGAGGCCAGGCGTAGTTGATGCTCGGCAAGCACTGAGGCACAAAAGCCAGATGCCAGTAACAGGCTAGTCATAGAGGCGACCATGAGGGGGAGCAGAGATGCCTTCATTTTCAGGTGTTATGCTTGTAAATGACCAGAAGATATATTGTGGCAGAGCTGGCCAAGTGGATAGGGTTTAACACCTTAGCAGGTGTAAAGGGTCACAAAGCAGGTCTGGAAAACCCATGGTCCCACCAAGCGAGGGACGATCGTGAAGGGTGAGGGCAGAGGGGTTTAAGAAGGAGAGGCAGGGAGAGGGGGAGATTGGTAGTAGGTAATTATACAAGGAAACACCGAGAGAGGAAAACACTGGGTTGCATAACTGGTAGTAGGTAAGGTATGCAATTGAACACGAAGACAGGAAACACTGGATTAAAAGAAGGCTTGGTCCCTCTAGTGCTCAAGTTGTATAACGAGCTTGTGGGAATTTGGATACTTCGTAATTTTTAGCCAATTAGCTTGGATCAGCCATGTGACCAGCTGATGGTATAAATGGAATGCTCCAGATAGGGCGGCAGGGTGGGAGGGCAGGTGGGGAGCCGGTGCATAGTGCCGGCGGGAAACTTGTACAGTGCAGACAAGCAGTACCTTGTAGCAGCTTTGGAGGGGCAGTCAGGTCCGTCTGGTGAAACTGCTGGAGGAGCAGTTCCCTGTAGAGAAGAGAGGCAGGTTGTCTGGTCAAGGGTTAGAATGCCTGTGAAAAGAGAGGGACTGGTGAGATTTATTTATTAATTTTTTTTTTTTAATTTAACGTATTTTATTGCTTTTAAACACCATAATTCAGTACAGCCAAACAGAAAGTTAGCAACATAACAGGGTAACACAGCAGCTAATAATAAAAGGGGAAAAAATAAAAGCAGAAATACCAACAATCCAATAAAATCTAAATCCCAAGAAAATAAATTAAACAATTTAAACATCCCTCCCCACCCCTACGCTGTTGTGTATACAGATATTAGCTCACAAGGCCATACTAACATATAAAAGGAAGAAAGTGAGAAGTAACACATAAGAAAAGAGGTGGCCCAGTGAGGGGATATACATATCTTTTGAAAGGACATGAGAAGACAGAAAAAGAGGAAATAGTGAGGGAGAGAGGCTCGTGACCCAGCTCATGTACCACTATCAATTCAGATAGAGGGCATATAATTTTCCCCATTTATTCTTAAAGAAGGATTGGCTGTGATTCACCTGTGCTACTAAATGTTCAACACGAAGTGCAAAAGACATTTCATGCAGCCACTCTGTGTATGAAATAGGGTCTTGGGCCTTCCAATGTCTGAGTACCTGTTTTTTAACCGCCATTGAAATTAGGGCCATGTGGTATCTTTTCTCTCTCACCTTGATCTCAGAGTAATCGCTTAAAACACAAATTGCAGGGCAGAAAAGACCCTGTAGCCCCAACACAGGATCCAAAGTTGATTCTATTTGCCTCCATAGAGGGGTACTGTGTCGCATGACCATAAGATATGCAACAATGAACCTTCCTCTTTTTTACACCTGGATCATGTAGTAGTGGATATGTGCTTCATTTGAGCCCATTTAATGGGGATGTAAAAAAGGTTATGCATAATGCAGTATTGCGTTATCCTGTACCGATCCTGAGTATGATATGTATATAAATCCCTCCATATATGTTGACAATTAACATCTTTATTCAGGAAGAGCCTTTGCCAGATTTTAGAACTGACTGCTGATGGGATTTGTGAAAAGGTATAAAATAGGCCATACAACTTAGATATACCATGCAGTTTATTAACAGAAGTAGAAATTTGCTGAAAAAATTCAGCAAACTGGGAGGCTTTAGTTTTACATCCAAACGTTTTGATTAAGAGATGTTTAAGCTGAAGAATTTTAAAAGTTGTCGACGACGGCCAGCCAAACTTAAATAAAATCTCTTCTGTAATCAGGATATGTTCCTGTGAATAAAAATCAGCAACAGTATGCTCAGGGGAAATTGGCAACCATCTTCCAGTTATAAGAGTGTTGCCTATTTTGAGGTTCGGGTTGGCACATAAAGGTTGGGAAAAATCTAAAGTTGGAGATACATTGAGATACCTAAAGAGCTGAGAAAGAACGCTTAGAGAAGTGCCAATCGGGAGAGAGGGAAAAGCTTTGGGTATATTTTTCTTTAATATGTAGAAAAGAGATACTAGAGCTATTTTATGAAACACGTGCAAATCTGATTCAGTTTGCAACCATAGTAGGTTGTATCCATGATAAGTAAGGGAATCAGGTAGCGATAACCATTTCCCACATTTGTGTAAATGGGAGGCCCAGTAATAAAATAGAAAGTTGGGAAGATGAAGCCCTCCGAAATTTTTAGACTGGGGCAATTTAGAATAAGATCTTCTGGCTGTTTTATAATGCCATATAAATGAATTAATCCCTGAGTGAATACGTTGAAAGAAGGATATCGGCAGCCATATGTCTAGCATGTTTAAAGGGTAGAATAGTCTGGGTAAAACATTCATCTTAATAGTGTTAATTCTGCCCCAGAACGAGAGTGGAAGGTATTTCTATCTTGTTAAATCTTGCTGAATACTGTGCCATAAATCCTCCAGATTAAGCTTCCGTGACAGAGTTATATTCAAAATAATATGAATCCCTAAATATTTAATGGAGCGTGATGTCCACTTCATACCAAATTGACTGAAAACCGAGCTATATGTTACATGGTTAAGAAGAAAAAATTCAGTTTTACCAATGTTGAGTTTATAGTTTGAGTATTTGCTAAAATTATCAATGAATACCAGGGCTTCTTTTAGGGAATAAACCAGATTCGAGAGGTGAAGGAGAATGTCATCGGCATAAACTGAAAGTCTGGGGGCACTATTACCTATGGGGATACTGGCAATTAGAGAGGAGGAGTTCAGACTCCTGATGAGGGGCTCTAAATACAAGTTAAATAGGAAGGGTGAGAGTGGGTAACCCTGCTGCATGCCTGAGGAAAGGGGAAAAGCCTCGGGTACTACTCCATTACAGTGTATTCTGGCCCTGGGAGAGAGGTATAAGGCTTGAATCCATCTAATTAATAGGTTAGGGAAACCCATAATTTGCAGTGTGGCCCACAAGAAGTTCCAATCTACTCTATCAAACTCTTTTTCTGCTTCTAACGAAATTAGTGCCATTGGGGCGGGGGACAGCTTCGCTGAGCAAATAATTTATTGGAGTTTACGATGGTGGTCTGCTGGAGTTCTACTGTCCACAAAGCCAATTTGCTCGGGACTAAGTAGAGAGGTCCAGATTTGTTCTATCCTCTTAGTTAGTACCTTGGCAAGGATTTTAACGTCATGATTTATAACTTGCTGGGGAATGTGGCAGTTTATCAGGTTTGAGAAGAAGAATAATTGAAGCTTCCAATAAGATTGGATCTTGTATTTGTCCTGAAAGCATATATTGGCATAGACGGAGCAAGCTGGGTGCTAGGTCTTTAGCAAACAATTTATAAAAATTTGACGGTAAGCCTTCAGGACCTGGGGCCTTATCTGGTGCCAGGTCACTGATAGCAGACACAATTTCTTGGAGGGAGATAGGGGCGATTAAGAGGGATTGCTGCTCAGGAGAGAGAGATGGTAGGGAAGATGTGGACAAGTAATCCAACATCTCATTTTGAGATGGGAAAAGAGCACTCTTGCTGTATAAGGAGGAAAATAATGTTTAAATACTGAGGCGATATCCCTGGGGTGAGTTTTAACAACTCCACTGGGGTCTTCAATAGAGGCGATTAGCCTGGAGGCTTCTAATTTCTTTAACCGTAAGGCTAAGAGATGACTCGCTCTTTCTCCCTTTTCAATGTATTTTGCTCGAGTTCTTAATATGGCAAATTCAGCCTTCTCCTGCAACAACAGGGAATACTGATTCCTTAAATGTAGAAGTGTTTTCAGAGTGTCCAATGAGGGAAGGGAAGGGGGAGATTGTTCGAGTGCCTTAATTTGAGGTAAAAGTGACGTAGCTGCAACCTCTCTTTTCCGTTTACGAGTGGAGGCGAGTCTGATAAACTCCCCTCTCAAATAACATTTTAATGCACACCACTCATGGTCCACCCTTGCAACAGATCCCCGGTTGTGACTGAGGAATACTTGAATCAAGTCTGAAACTCTGGTAATAATATAGTCTTCTTTCAAATGTTGAGTATTTAACCACCAGACTGGATCTCTATAGAAATCTCTGTCTAACGCAATGGTCACACAAGCTGCTGCATGGTCCGATATAACAATTGGTTCTATAACAGAATCACATACACCATGCAGTGCTGAATAACTAAGTAATATATAGTCCAACCTGGACCATGAGGAATGAACCATGGATTGGAAGGTGAAAATATGAGTCACAGGGTTCTGTAGCTTTCATGGGTCACATAACCCAGCAGAGTCTAAGAAGTCGGAAAGCGCCTTCTGAGCAATGGAGAGAGGTTTGAGTGAGTGATTGGATCTATCCAAATCCTGGGTGGGGGGTAAGTTCCAGTCTCTACCAAGTGTCAATTGTAGAGACGCAAACGTCTGCAGCTTGTCTGATAAATCCAGAAAGAAATCAGGGTTCCCTCCAACAGGACCATATACACTCCCCAGAACTACCTCAATATGATCTAAAAGGCCATGGACTAATACGTATCTCCCAAATGGATCTGTGATGGTTGTTTCAGCCTGAAAAGCAACTGACCGGTGGATTAAGATAGCTGTTCCCGCAGTCGCTGTCGATATGCCAGAAGCAAAAACTTGTCCAACCTCCCATCTGCACAAGCTAATAGCTTCCCCAGGTAGGAGGTGGGTCTCTTGAATAAAAGAAATGTTAGCCTGTAGTAAAGCTAAGTGTTTAAGTATTTGAATTCTTTTGTTGGGTACACGAGCCCCTCTCACATTCCATGTTACAAATTTTTTAATTCCATTGGCCATACACTTTCCAGTGCCTCCTGTACAGCCTCTTAGTACACTACAGCTCCCTCCCTATACCCATAACACCTTGATAGGATAAATCTGGTGCTCTCATCCTCCCATAAACACTTAATAAATGCTTGGAACAATAAACATGTAGCACAACCTGTGAACACCATACAAAATTGATGGTAATGAGCATTAGAACACTCTTAGTCATGACTAAACTCCCCCCCGATTCTTTACCCACTGAAAACTATTTACAGCAATCACTCTACCTAAGAACCCATAACATAGACTATTCGTAACACCCTTACTCGGTAGAGATCCTTTTGGTACCCTAGTAAATACACCCCCCATAAGCCCATTTGGGAGTGACCTGGAGGTGTTAACCAGTCCAAAATTGTCATATTTCTCACCCCTCGAAATATCCATCATAGTAGACTTCTCTAGAGGCCATACAACCAAACCCAACATGGTGATAATTATACTGGCACTCAGGAGAGAGACTAGGGTACCCCACCATACACCAGTACGTGTGGTTGGCCATGTCTAACCCAGTGCTATCCTCCCTCCCCCTCTCCCCCCTAGAGCCCACCTTCGACCTCAGCCTACAAAACACAGTAAGAAAAGGAGAAAAAAGAAAGAAAAAAAAAAAGAAAAAAAAACAACATCCAAGGATGTAAAAGTGAAGAGTAAAATGGTAGAAAACAGAGTAGGAAACATACATCTTACCAAATTAATGAATGTCTGCTCGAGACCATCCGTGGGACAGTAGGAGAAAATGAAAGGAAGAAGAAAAGAAAACAAAACGAAAAGCTTTAAATGAACTAAACAACAGCAAGAGAGCAGAACAAATAGAGGGCAGCTTGGCATCAACAGGGTTAAAGGATTGGCTCGACCCACGAAGAGCAAGTTGTTTCCCTGGGGACACTAGATGGCAATGGACAGACACCATGTTAGCGTGAAGATAAACCATCCCCCTGGAAACAAACACTGCCTAAGAAAGATTCCTCCTTTAGGTCAGCTCCAATGTTGTGCAGATCTCCATCATGTAGGGCTCCCTCAGCTTTTGTCAGGTTCCTATCCTGTCGAGTCACCCCCAGGAATAATCGGATATCCCATGGGGACCGCTCCAATCCTAATAGAGTTCAGGTAAGCAGCACAGATTTAAAAAAAAAGAAAAAGGAGGAACAGAGCCTAGACAGCATAATTGAAAGAGAAGGAAGACAAAAGGAGTATAAACACAGCCGGTGTCTCTTCCATATATTTATATTGCATTGCTTCATGGGGCCTTGAACAGGGAGGGCAGCTTTTTTGCTATTTCAGCCTGGGCTTGAGTGGCTGATTTGTATGATTTCCACTTGCCCTCTATTGAGACCTGAAGACGTGCATGGTAGGCCATCCTAAATTTGATGCTGGCTGCTATCACTTTGCTGATCACAGGGTGAAATGTAGCTCTTTGCTGGCGAGTTTCAAATGGCAAATCCTGAGTAATGCGCAGCTTTTTCTCCTCCCAATGAATGGCTTGTAATTCTCTGACTTTTAGGAGGATATGTTGCCTTTCAAGGTAATTAAGCAGGCGGATGATCATTGGTCTAGGTGGGGCTAAGGCCTCTGGTTTTGAACGTAGTGACCTATGTGCCCATTCAATTAAGTAGGTAGGGTTGTGTGGTGAGGGCACCATGATTTTTGTAAGGAGCGACTGTATAAAAGCAATGGGAGAGGAGCCTTCAGCCCCTTCTGGTAGTCCAAAAATTAAAATGTTGTTTCGTCTGCTATGACCCTCTAGGTCCTCCGTCTTCAGCTGCAGTTTAGATATTTGCTGCCTTAGTTTTGTTAACTCAGGGTCAGCCTTGTCACGCCATATTTCCAGGGAGTGGGTCCGTGCCTCGTTGTCCGTTGTCTGAATTTTAAGATCAGCCATTTCACTGCGGAGGTTTTTAAGATCAGCCACTATGTCCGATAGCGTCTCCTTAAATGGCTGTAGTTCCTGTAGGAAGCACTCCTGGGTTAGTGGCAGTGGAGCGGAGAGAGCACTTAATTGTTTGGCTGAAGATACTTGCTGTTGAGGCCTCGCTTTCTTGGCTTGCTTGTCAGGTGAGACCGATGGTGTATGTCTAGGAAGGGCCGCTGTCATCTCGGTCTCCATTCCGGTCTACTAATCTCATCAGCAACCCAAAACACTTTTGAGAGAACTTCCACTAAGATTGAAAACTGAAGTCAGGTAGGCAGGCTCCATGTAAATAATTCCAAAGCTGTCGATATAAGTAGATTGTAAAGGGGGAGAGCAGGAGCTTAAGGGAGCAGTGGCTAGCCAGCCAGACGCATCACGTGATCTCTGGTGAGATTTATGTAGAAGAGAAACAAAGGCAACAGATTTAGTACAAAGGAGCTGTAATTGCTGAAGGCAGGGAGGGAGAGGTATATGAAAGAAAAGCTGAAAACTAGCATAGCTTTGAGAGGTAAGGAACTGAGAAATGCACAAAAGTAAAAGAAAACGTTTTTCAATCAATTTCCAGTATGGTACAAAAATTAAATTTTGATTTCATTGTTGCAGCCCTAAACTTTATCTTAACGCACAATGTGTTTGGTTCAAAATGATTATTATTCACAAATGTACAGATTAGCAGAAAGGCAATGGGTACTAGTATGGCACCCAGTTATGCCAATTTGTTTCTGGGAATGTTCAAAATGTTAAAAATCAATATCAAAAATGAAAGCCCCTTTTTCAAACATTAGGGCATGGCATCATTTTATACATGATTGCCTTTGCGTTTGGGAAGGTCACATAAATGATATCCTGAAGTTCATGGATTGGTTCAGTAATTACAAATGGAATCTTAAATTCACATATACATCTGGGGCCAGATATTCAGAGCTTTGTGCCTGGCACAAAACCATTGTGCCAAGATTGCACTGCATTAGCTCCATGGTGCAGTATTCAAAGAGTGACATACTGCTGGCACAAGGCCATAGTCTCGGTGCAAAAAAATAATGTATGCAAGGTGCAAACTGAAGGGCGGGGACATGCAAACTGGCGCTAAGCTATATTCAAAAGAATAGCTCCGCACAAGGCCAACTAGTGCCACCCACAGCACGGAATAAGTTACCGCCTATAAAAGACAGGTCTTCACTCAGGGCAAATCACAGAGGGGTGCGTGGACATACCCCAGGAAGAGGATGGTTGTGGAAAGCAGTGCTGTGCTGGCCATACTAATAGCTGAAGAGCTGGAAGAGGAGGAGAGGGAGAAGGCCCACTCTGGCCCACAACACAGGACAAGGAGGAGATACGCTGCACACAGGCTGTATTGGCCCAGAGTGTCTTTTGGGACACTCCCAGATAACTACCTTGTGGGCTGGTACAAGATGGACCAGGTTATGATGAGGCAGCTCTATGAGTTCCTCCACGATCAACTGCGGAGTACCACAAGATGCAGCCATGCAATGATCATGGAGGAAAAGCTGACAGCTGTGACGTGTGTCCTCTCCACTGGAACCTTCTAGACACTGGTGGGCGATACCATTGGTGTATCTCAGTCTGCCACCTCATGCCTCCTGACCCAGGTCCTGGATGCTTTCCTGCCACATGCTGGTGAATTCATCATATTCTCCAGCATGGAAGAGGAGCACAGAGAAACCATGCAGCAATTCTATTGGGTTGCACACCTACCAGCTGTACTTGGTGACATTGACTGCACCCATGTTGCAATCTGTGCACCACCAGGTGATGGTGGAGATGTGTACCTGAACAGGAAGGGCTACTACTTCATTAATTGCCAGGTGGTGTGTGATGCAACTGGGCACATAATCAATGTCTTTGCACAGTACCCTGGCAGTGCCCATGACGCATTCATCTGGCACTAGTCCAGGCTGTGCCAGGTGTTTGAGACTGGCAGCATACCCAGTGGGCACATTGTCGGTGATGACAATCAGCAGGCATGACACAGTCCACTCCTGTAGTGGCACAGTGCAATGAGAATGCATGCATGGGTGGTGGGGAGGGGGGAGAGTGTGATAGGCAGCCAGCACATTAGCACAGCGGGCAGTCATGGTGTGTCAGTAGCAATGGGTTATTGCTAACACAATGTAATGTGTTCAGAGGGGACAGTGCCTATCCCCTGAGACCCTGGCTCCTAACACCAGTCCTCCAGCCAGCAACAGTGGCCGAGGAGCAGTACAATGAAGCACATGTAGCCACCAGGAATGTCATTGAGAGGGTCTGCGGCATGCTTAAGATGCATTTCTGCTGCCTGGACTGGTCTGGCAGTGTCCTACAGTATCACTCTTGGAAGATCTGTCGCATATTCCTTACATGTTGAAGGGTGCACAACATGGTACTGAACCATGGAATACATGTGCCTGAATCCAAAGAACATCCAGACAGTGACACAGAGCCAGGGGTTCAGGGGATGGTAGAGCAGCTCAAGAGGCAGGACCACCTCATGGCCAGGAGAGCGCAGGAGCCCATACCCTCATCACTGGAACACTAACATGGATGGCCAGGTGAGTGATGATAAATAAGACAACAAACATGCATGCAATGACTTCAATGTAGATCCTTCAATATGTGTAACACACAGTAATGTGCAACTGGTGACCAACAGTGAACATAAATGCAAACACAAGTGCAATGATGAAGTGGGTGCTATGTGTGCGGTGTAGCAGAGGTGTATGTTGATGGTATGTGACTGTGCTGGGAGTGTCTGTGACTGGTGGTGACATGCCCTCAGTGTCTCCTCCTACCACGAGCCCCTGACAGAGTCACCATGGTGAACATTGTAGGGGGGTGTACTGTGGGTAGACGATGCAGCAGACAATGACTCCGGTGTGTATGTGGCTCTTCACAGCCGACCATGGTGTGGGCTTGCCAATGCCAGTGACCAACGATGGACAGTCCTCCAATCATGTGCCATGGTGGAGGCTGTGCTGGATGACCCTGACCACCTACCCCATGCTGTGGAGGCACGCTGCAGAGCACCACTGGTGCAGTGCTGGCCTACACTACCTGTCTGCAGCTGTGCACCCAGCATTGTCTCCCTAACAGTGGCAGTGAGGTCCCTCACTGCCCCGGTGAATGCACTAAATCCACGGTCAAGGGTAATGTCATGCCATTCAGCACAGTTCCCTGCCTGCAGCTTGGCCTGCAGGAGGGTAGTGGCAACTGCCTCACGGGACAGGGACAGTTCTTGCCACACCTCTCTCCAGAATGCATGTAGCTCCTGCTGTGCAGCTGACTGTGAGTCCAATGGCACTGCAAAGGAGCACTCGGATACCTGTGTTATCATACCCTTCCTGTGGCTGAACACCCTGGATGAGGGGGTGGGGCTGGGGTATGTGCATTGGCTGTGTTTGTCATGCAACTGGCTCAGCTGCCTGTTGGCCTGCAATGGCCTCAGGCCTCCCACAACACCCCTGTGGAGGCAAGGGCATCGCTGCCTGGGCCACTGCGTGTTCCTGTTGTGTCAGGGGTACTATTTGAACACCACCTGCCCGCTGACCATCCCCAGTGACATTGGCAGTGCTGTTTGTGTTGGTGGTTGCTGCGTTGCTGCTACCTGATGCCACCACATCTGTACTGGTCCCAAACAGTACAGGGGACCCTGGCAGTACAATGGACATGGCCCACCTAGCAGGTGATATGTGTATGTGGCAGCCCTCTGGCAGCTGCTGGTGGCCATGTAGGGTCCTCAGGTCCAATGTTGAATCCAGACGGTGAGCTCCCATCCCCAAATTAAATGTCCACTAGACAATCCAGGCCTAGTATAAAGGTCCCATCATCTTCACAGTTGTCATCCCCATCATAGGCCATTGCTGCAGCTGACCCCTTTGAGGTGTGGCCCATAACCATAGCATCCCATCTGCTATGCATCTGCAGGCTTGAACACAATGGTCTTGGCTGGCCATTGTCACCTCCCTCCACCGCATGGGCCACTGTTGCCTGTCTGATGATCAGGGCTGTGGAGCAAGAGTAAAGATATTGAGTCCACTGTACATGACACAGTGTGTCCACACCACTACCACCACATGTGCAACACCAGTATGCTCCCAATATCACACAGTGCCAGCCCCAACCCAGTGTTCCATGGCCACACACCACCACAGGCAAGGTGCACAGGGACCACACCCACACCATTGCAGCACAGGGTGCATGTGACATCCTGTTCCTACTGTGTGCCACACACACACCCACATGCACACATAATGGCTTCCACATGCCACCTGCAGGACCTGCACCACAGTCTGTACCCCATGTGGCAAACCGTGGCACAGCATGGTGCATAGCCACAACCGCATGAGGCATGCATGCCATGTGGCACAGCCTGCTTGTGTGTTTATCATGGCCTGAAGCAGCAGGGCACATGCAGCATGAAGGCCCACACACTGTGGTAATGGGCAACGGAATGCATGGCACCACTGGAACAGGCACATGCACACAGGTGTGCACGCCAGGCACATGACATGCCCCAACACAGGTGTGGGTCCTACAGGACACCCAAATGTCAACATGCACATCACTAGCCACAGAGTCTTACACTCACATGCCCTGTGCAGCTCCAGTGGTGTCTCACATCCCCTACCCTCCACACTCACCAGGGCAACTGGCCTGTGTGTGGATACAATTACATCCTTTATTGGGTCTGCACTCCTGAACTCGGCCTGCATGAGACTGCTGCCTGTCCCCATCTGCAACCTCAGCTGCTGTGCCTCTTCCTCCTTGGCATGCCTCTGAAGATCATGCCCTCACTTCCTGCAGGCATCCACACTCCTTTCATAGCCACCCACCGCATTGACCTCTGCAGCTATCTCAACCCACATTTGGTGGATGTTGGCATCAGTGTTCTTGTATCTCCACATGTTGGCCAGCCTGTTCTGGTATGCAGACATCAGGGCCTTCAGTTCCTTATCTGAAAATTTGTGGCACACTTGTCCCTCATTAGCACCTGTGTGGGGTGGAGGATAACTGTTGTGAATGACTGCCAGTTCCATGGAATGCCTATGTCTATGTCTCTGCATGTGTCTGCCACAGCCTGTGTGTGGCCCCCTCATGTGTGTGTCCCACAATGTATGTGTGCCACCAGCCATGGCAGGGCACAGTTATAGGGTACATGGCTGTCCCTGTGGTACGATGACACAGGCACCAGGCATGTACATGTCCCACAACTGACAGTCAGTACCACAGAATGGCAAGACCATGTCAATGTCCTGAAGATGGGATACACATGGCTGCACACATACAGCAGCTGCGGGATCCTTCACGTGGCTGTTGACCATTGGTGGCATGGTCTTGCTCTGCCCAGCTGACCCTGTTATGCTGTGAGAGTGGCATGCTGCAGACATTCTGGTGCTGGTGGGTGCCCAGGTGTGGGCCACTGTGTGTCTTTCAACCCAGCACAGCACGTGACACCTGTGGCATGTCCATTCATACCACCCAACCCACCAATATGTGCAGTCCCTGGTCAAAATGATCACTAAGAGTCACAATACATGGGCAGGGCCTATTGACAAGGGACAGATGGATAATACATGGTCCACGAGCATGACAGCCATTGAACAGTGCATGGTGATGCTTGTGTAGTGACTTGTGTCCTGCACATGTCATGACATGTGTGTAGCCAATGAAACACAAACGGTGTACCTGTGCTGCACAGCAGCATACCACAGTGCCTGTGATGCAGGCATTGCTGTGTGCATGTGGTGCCCCCCAAAAAAGTTATCCAGTTTCTGTGGTACTGCCGCCATGTATACTCAGCTAAATTTGCAGTCAACGCCACCTGCAGACAGGCTAACAGACATGGGCCTGTTCCCCACGCTACACCATACCTCCATACTGTCCCTGATATTCAGGTACGTCCCTGATTTTGCCTCAGAGGTGTACCCTGTCCCTCCTCCAATTTGTGTTTCTGTGACACGACAGTGGTGGTTTTAAGCCCACATGAATGTGAAACATTACAGTTCCAGACATGTTCATCCTTAGGGAATGCATTTTACACTAAGTCTCTTGTTTTACTTGCTACCTGAGTGGATATCACCAAATATGAGGATGTGTCCCTGTTTCTGGCCCTTTGTCCATAGTTGTTTTATGCCTTTTCCCTGATATATGAGGCAGGTGTTTGGGAGGTATACACTGCACTTGGGATGTGTGCACCTGTATGCAGGCCCTGCAGCACTCAGGCATGCAGGGTTATGGAGGTTTTGCATCATTTGGGGCACAGCTGGTCCTCACCACAAGGTTACAGTTCACTGACATGTATCTGAGGGCACACTGTCCTGCCATACAGCACAACTTTGCATTCTCAGTATCCTACAGACCTGGATCTGCCTGCTCATCCTGCTGTGACATGCTGTTGGGCTTGTTAACCTCTGATAGTCTTCCTCCATACACAGACCTGCAGGTGGAGCCCTGTGAGGCCCTAAAGAGCCCGGCCAGACTATCCACATGCAATTGTGTATGCAGATGAGCCTATAATGAGGTGCTCTGTCAGTAGTTTGCCCTGTGAATGACTAAGTAGGGCCATTTGCATACAGCCTTTGAATATGGCACAATTTAGCCCAGAGCAAAAATATTAGTGTAGGGCAAACGGTTGTGCAGCACTACACGATCAGTATCACACAAATTCACTTTACGCCATGTCAACTGTGCATGCACGACAATGTTGTGGCTTGGGGTCATGCAGTCACACATACACAGTGGTGCATGTTTGGGCATGTGCGGCTCTAAACCGTTGTAGTGCCACATATTGAAGTATAGCGCAGCACAATTGCCCGAGTTCCCCATTTCCTGTTCTACTGTGTCTGCTGTCAGTGTGAGAGGGAGTTGCCAGTGATCGCCATAGTAGCAGGGTACAATGCCTGAGTCTAGGAGACAAAGGTCTGTGATGCAGAAGGACCACAGATGGGGTGATGCTAAACTTGCCAACTTTTTTCTGCTGGTAGTGCAGAGGCACCACCAGCTGTTTGGAGAGGGGAGGGAGGGGGACAGGACTAGGTGATGGGTCTGAGTCTCCATTGCCCAACACATGTTACAGAGGACAGGTGTTACATGGAACAGGGAGCAGTGCAGGCACAGGTACATAGACCTGCAGCGCCGGGACAGGTAACACAGGAGGAGAGGTTCAGGAGGATGGCTCAGGAGGGGTCTGTGCCTGTGCCAGGTAAGTGTCTGAAATTGTCATGACAATGCTGTTCACATGTCACACAGGTGCATGTATTGAGTGTGGGTACATCTGTGTTGTGCTACCACACAATCAGGGGAAGGGGGCACCTGGACCAGGCCTCTGTGTGTTGTACAGTGTGACTGGTGCAGTACCTTGCTGGTGACATGTGTTCTATGTCTGTGGGGGGGGGGGGTTGCTGTCAAGGAAACATAGAAACATTAAAGTTGATGGTAGATAAGAACCACAAGGCCCATCCAGTCTGCCCATTTTTTCTACCTTATGAATGTGCCATGGGCCTTTACTCTGTCAATGGCCTATCTATTCATACTCATCTGTTTTGCTCTCTTATGCCTATCCCATGCCTGTTTGAAGCCCTGCATTGTATTCATATCCACCACTTCCTAAGGTAGGCCGTTCCATGCATCCACCACCCTTTCTGTGAAAAAGAACTTCCTCACATTACCCTTTAATCTGCCTATTTCTAATCTCATGCTGTGTCCTCTTGTCCTGCTATTTTTCTTACATTGAAACATGTTAGACTCTTTCACCTTTTTAATGCCTTTAAGAAGTTTGAATGTTTCGATCATGTCACCTCTCTCCCTCCTTTGCTCTAGAGTATACATATTGAGCTCCATTAATCTGTTGTCATATGTTTTCTGATGCATTCCCTGCACCATTTTGGTTGCCCTTCTCTGGACTGCCTCCATTTTGTTAATATCCTTGTGCAGGTGTGGCCTCCAGTACTGCACATAGTACTATAGATGGGGCCTAACCAGTGTCTTGTAAAGAGGGATTATTACCTCCCTCTTACGACTTGTGATACCCCTATTAATACACCCCAACATTCCTTTAGCCTTACCTACTGCTTTAGTGGTCTGCTTAGATGATTTCAAGTCATCTGTGATGATGACGCCCAAGTCACTTTCTTCCCTTGTGATTGCCAGCAACTCCCTTCCCAACCTATAGGTAGCTTCAGGGTTTCTCTTCCCTATGTGCATGATCTTGCACTTCTTTGTGTTAAACCCCAGTTGCTACTCTTCCAAGCTTTTTACCATTTTTTCCACGCTATGCGCACACACTGCACAGCATGGCCCACCAGTGGTACATGTTTCGATGCTGTGCACAACTCAGTGAGGCATCTCATGCATCAGGGGTGTGTGGCAGTGTGGCATTCACAGCTGTAGTGGTCTAGTGGTTTTATGAGGGTTGGTAATGTCCATGCAGTCATGACTACTGTGTTCTCCCTTCCCTCTGCAGAGCGCAGCACAGACTGGACCAGCCAACCTTCCAGAAGGGCCAGGACAGCGGCCATGGGGGGGGGACAGACACAAGTGGCAGCCAGCGAGATACCACATGTGAGTACACCTACAAGACATTTATATGCATTGCTACTGCAGGATGGTGGGTAATGGATATTGTGGGGGGATTTCTAGAGGCCGCTGTCAGCTGCCATGTGTGCATGTGGACGTGGTGCCACACTGCAGTCTTGGTCATGGCATGAGGGGGCCGGGCTGTGCCTTGGCTGCACAAACTGTGGGAGACATTATTGCTGGTTTCTGCTGGCTTGGCCCTGGTCTGTGTGCCTAGTATTAGTATTGTTGTGTGGCATAGTGTCTGTACCTACATTACAGTGGGCAGCATGTCCCAACCATTGCATTGCAGTCCTGTGCTGTTTGTGCTGTGGGTGGGGGGGTGGCTTGTTCTGCTGTATGGCAGCCACTACCTTGCTCAGACATGGTGCATGTTCCCAGACATGTGGGTGTTGGCAGGACCCTTCTGGCCCTTCATCTGTGCTTGGGGTGGCCATGTGGCCATGTTGTATTCTGCTGTGACTTACATGCACAATGCTTGTGGCATGTGCATTGCTTTCCCTTGGGCACATGACCATGGTTTTTGGGACATGCTGTCCACCCCTGGAGCATCATCCTGGGGGGTTGCTGTGCTCCACATTGTCAGTGCATCAGCCTTACATGGTTGTCTTTTCTCCCATAGGTCTATGGAGGTCCTCACTCTGGGACACCAGGCCTGAAGTGGATGAGGGGCAGGACGATCTGTTGTGGAAGATAGTGCAGCAGCAAAGAACCTTGATAGAGCAGCAGGCTGTCATAATTGCTGAGATGGGGAGGGTGGTGAGGATATTGGAGGAATGTCTCCCTGCACCTGCACAGCCCCAGCCAGTGGACCATTAATGTCACTTCCCTTGTTTTGCACCCTTCCCTGGCCCCCACTTTTGTAGCTGAATTACAGGTGTGCCTTACAGTTTGTTGTTTTGCTTGTGTAGCATGCTACATTTGTGTGGTGCACATATTGTTACCCTTTTGTATATCTCCCCCTTCACATTTCATAGTTTGTTGTACACAGTGTTGCTTGCTGCAGTTGTGGTTGTTTTTGTTGTTGCACTTTTCTGATTTTGCACAACTGTGTCTTGTGTCTTTACTGGCTGCCTGTTATATCATTCAGGTTTCTGTTCTTGTCTTTGGGTCTGGTTCTTGGCACATGTGTGGTTTCATGCCACTGCCTTTGGTTGCTGCTTTGTCACTGTTTGTATTCTCCACTGCTGTATGCACTTTTGTACGCTTTCGGGGCTGCACATCTTTGCATGCACACCCAGTGGCCATTTGGTTCCCTCTGCACTGTATTGCTGTTGCTGTTTGCAGTGCTTGCCTGCTATATTCAGAGCTGTCTTTGTTGCTGTATTCAGTGCTGTCTTCTTTGCTGGGTTACTTTACACTGCACTTACAGCCCTGTTTGCACAGCTTGCTTTGCACACTATATTCAGCAGGTTTTGTCCCAGGGTTATTCCTCTGAATATAGCGGACTATTGGTTCTGGGCCAATTTAGCAGGTCAGGCAGTGCTAATTTAGTCCCAGGGCAACATTTTGAATATCTGGCCTCAGATGTTAGCAAGTTGGAATTTTTGGATATCATTTTAAGAGGCACATCAGGGTTTGCAGTCAACACAGAAACATTCTGGAAAAACATCCACAAATTCACTCTTGAGGTCAGACAATGCCCCCCAAACTTAAAACCTTGATCCCTTATGGACAGATACTGCACATTCAATGCAATTGTAGCAGCAGTGAAGATTCTGAGGTACAGGCAATGCAACTCCAATCCATATTTTTGGCAAGAAGGGGTATAGTCTGGAAGTAGTCAAAAACACAAAATTGAGAGCAGAGAGACTTACCAAAGAGGAAATTTTGCAGGACAGTAATATTTCAAATCAATTGGATGTGTTTTACAAAATGCACTTATCACCTTTGTAATGGAGTTTAATCATATTGCTGGTAAACTGGGAAATGTTATACATAACTATTGGGCAGTGCTTAAAAGTGACAGGATAGCAAACAGTTGTAAAGGACAAACTGAGGGTGTCTTTCAAAAGGGGAACAAATATTGCAGACAGGGTGATCTATAGTAGGATGAAAGCCTGCAGTGTGGACCAAGGAACATGGTTACTAAAATGACCAATGGGTTTACACAAATGTAAACATTGCAATATATGTAAGTTTGCTGTCCAGGGAAGTTCTTTTACACATTCAGTGAATCATGAAATTAGGGTTCAGATACAATAATGCATAACATGCGATACACAATTTGTTAGTTATGTTTTGTGGTGCAGGTGCAATAAAAAATATGTGGGTTGCACCACAAAACCTCTTAAGCAGAGAAAACAAGAGTATATCAAATCCATTGAAAATGGCAGAGAAGATGCACCAGTGGATGTTTACTTCTTGACAGTACATGGTACCAAATCTGTGGCTCTAAAATTTATAGGAATTGAACATGTTCCAGCACAAAGGAAAGGGGGTAACAGGACAAACATTCTACATGAAAAGAAAAGTTTTTGGTTATTCACATTGAAAGGGATCAAACCTACTGATCTCAATGAAACTGGGACATTATACCCTATCTGCTTAAATGAGGTTACTGTCAGCATAAAACTTCCCCCCAACACCCCCCCAATGTAGTATTAACTAGATATCCTTTAGAGTGGGGGCACACTTGAAACCAGTACAAACAGTATTCAAGTCCCATGAATTAAGTAGCACCTGATGCATACACCACCCCTCGGATGAAATAATGCCATTGTATCGCTTACTAAAACTGGTTTATAAATGCAGAATTTATTTTTCCCCAAAAATGTATTTGGTTTACACATTCTAAATAAGCACTTGTTTTGCTCTTAAAATCATTCTGTTTTGACTACTTCCTATTACAATATTATACGTTGGCAAAAAATAAATAACATGATGAAATTAATTATGTGAAAGAGTGCCTTGATGAATATAAGAAACTTTATTTTATAAGCTGCAGGAAAATTAATATATTAAGCATAGAACATGTTTGCCTTTTCTTGTCCACAGATGACTTTTCTTCCGTTTTCTATTTCTTCCTCACTCTTGGAGGCTTTTGTGACACTGCTGATCGTTGGAAATGTGACAAGATCGCAGACTACCAAGATTCCTCTGATTCTAAAACCTAACACCATTTATCTTTATAGCATTTGAAAACTGTTACTAAAAACATAATAAAGTACATGAATAAACAATTATAATGATATAAAATCTGGTTGTGAAGGGCAAACTAATCGTAAATATTAAAACTTTTTTTATGTCATGTCTCTTTAAATCTTTTGTAAAGCCAATTGAGTTTATTGCTTAACTCTGGTTTATTTACTGGGTATAAGGGTATTTAAATAATATGTCTCTCCACACATCCATGCCCCATAACAAAGGGTTTGTTAGCCCGATGCGCTGGGGCATTGTGGCAGTGGATTGATCTCTGTACACATTTGATACTGCAAAATAAAGCACTTAAGTGGTGATCGATTGTGGTGTGTACTTTCATGTTTAGTAGCCACTACTGGAGGACAGGTTTCTCTAAACCTCTTTCTAATAGAATCCTGCTGTTCTAAAGCAAAGGTCATGACAGCTTGCATTTTCTGCATTGTAGCAAAATATGAGGGATCCTCTGGAGGTGACCTTGGTGTGTTCACACTGCAGGTGGAAACTGAAGAGCTGGTGTCATGTCCATATTGGCTCTCAGGATAGTCTTCCTCTTTTTTCTGCAACATCAGATTAGGGTTGCATTCAAATTCAACATTAACTGTCAATGGGAATTAGAGACTGTGATGGCGACATAGGTGGTGGTATGAGAGGATTCTGCAGCAAAGAAGTACCTTGCAGCATTGAGGGGGTAGTCATAAAGGTCCACATCAACAGGCTCCCTGGAACAGGGAGACCAGGCAGGAGACACCTTATTATGGCCGAGAAGGTAATGAGGACTGCCTTAGCATTGGTGCTGCTTTGATTAGAGGGCATAACTGGAGAAGTCGATGGTGGAGGTTGGGTCCCTGTCATTGATGGTGACATACCAGTCATAATAGGCCTGATAGTGCCTACGTGAAGCCCCAACCTTGGTGTATGGTTGACAGTTGGGTGGTGGTCAGAGTTGACGCCAGAGCAGAAAATGTTGAAGCATAGTTCATGCCTGTAAAGTGCAGGGGTGACCTGGAGCAAGCTGGAGAATTCTTATTCTTGTCCCATTGCATGTATTTCTCCTTGGATTTTGACAACTGCAATTAAGTTAATGGAGCCTGTGATACAGAATTTTCTTGGAGCTTCTTCTCCATACTTGCTATGGTCTTTAGGAGCAAAAATTTCTCTAAAGCATTTAGGACCAGATAAGATCACATAGAGGAACAGGTGTTTGGGACAGAGGTTGACTCCTGATAACGGCTCTTAGGAAATGAATAACCTCCGAGTTAGTCCCTAGGCATGAACGCAAAGAGGCTGCAAGGGTCAACACCTAATCTCTTAAGGTGCTCAAGGTGGTAGCCTGTGATGTGGGCGCATGCACAAGGCAATGTCCAAAATGGTGATGCATTATGGGCGAAAGCCCGAATGGCGATGGGGTGGGTAGGGCGACCAAATGTGGGGGTGGGAGAATCTGGCAACAGGATGTTGCCATATGTACATGTGCATGCTGGGGGAGCGGGAGCGAGCACGGTGAACGTGGGCTGGGAGGGGGTGAAGAACATGTAGAGGGTGGCACTGTGGTGGGTTGCTGAGCTGCGCTGTGACATCGAGGGTTGGGCTGCGGTTGGGGTGGGTGAGGTACTGGGTTTGGGTCCGGGCACTAGTGCAATTTTATTGCACCTTGCCCGAAACTTTATTTTTCACGCTTTTACCCCCCCCCCGAAATGCACCCCCCTGGAGTTGAGAATCCTTAGTAGGGGATTGTGGAGGGTAAAGCCCCCCCCCCGTGTGTGTGTGTGTGTGTGGGGGGGGAACAGTCCCCTACAGAAAGCATGAAATTGTAAGTCCCCGGTGCCGTTGTTTCATGTGCCAAGGATGTCAGAGTGCTGAAAATGTTTTCACCGCTCTGACATTGCGATAACACAGCTCACCTTTAGGCAGTCACTGTTATCACACAGAAGCCTCAAGGTCAAACCTTTTTCCACTCCTTCTTGAAGAAAATCCAAAATCTCAGGAATTGTGGCTTTAGAAGGTCGGTTATTTTTTTGTCTGGCATAGGTTGAAAAGGTAGTCCATATGCGAGCATACGCTGCTGACATGGAATTCTTTTTGGCAGCCATCGGGGTGTCCACTTCCTTCTTAGAGAAACCCTCTTTCAGGAGTCATGCCATGAGCTGCATTGCTCCTGGATTTGGATGCAGAATGGGATCTTGGGAGAGAAGGTCCCCCTGCACTGGAAGATGAAATGGTGTATATTTAGCTAGGTTCACTAAGTCCAAGAACCACAGACTTCTGGGGCATTCTGGTGCTATTAGAAGAAAGCTTCCTCTTGAGTGCCTTATCTTGCATATGATCTTGTGAAGCAGTGGCAGAGGATAGAAGGCATAAGCCCTGATGAAATTCCATGCTTATGACAGTACATCCACTGCCTCCACCTTTGGACACTAGTAGTGGCTGAAGAACTGCTACACTTGAGCATTCTGGCTGATGGACCCATGTACCCTCATTATGAGGTTTCCCCTTTTCATCCTGAACCTCCGTTGCATCTTCAGACAAGGGCTCCCCTGCGACCCTTGCTCTTGAAACCGGAATAGGCTCCTTTACTCCTCTGGTTCCTGAAGTTCCGAAAGGGACAACCCCCCAAGAAATGCCTCTGTCAGTCACCTCCTTGACCTTTTGAAGTTGATGCCACCTTTTGCTATTGCTTTGACACTGGAGGGTGGCCCTTTTTATCCTGGATATCCTTCAAAATATCATCCAGGCCTGAACCAAACAATAAGACTTCCTCAAAGGCTAAGTTAAACAACCTGGTCTTAGTCATCTGACCAGCGACCCTATGCCAAAGCCACATGCCTTGCATAGCAGACACAGCGTAATAAGTGAAGTGAACCAACATGCATAAGATCTCCACTGTGGCATCCCCTAGAAAGGTGGAGACCATGGATACCAATTGCAAATAGCTCTCCCTCTATGAATCCAAGAGAATGAAACTGCCCAGGGTCATAACCCACAGGTTTCAGGCTCTGGCTACAATAGAGGAGGTACAGGAGGTGCTGAGGTTTGCACCATTGGAGGCAAAGGCTCTCCTGCACAAAGCGTCTACTCACTTGTCATACGAATCTGTTAAGGTAAAAGACCCTTTAATTGGGAGAGTAGTGTGTCTGATTAAATTATGTGCCAAGGGAGGGGTTTTCCACATGTGGGTATTTTCCTCTAAGAAAGGGAAACACTGTACCTTGGGTTTTGGCAGATATTTTCTCTGGTCCACATCTGCCCATTCTTGTTCAATAATCTGGTCACAGTGAATACAATTTGCAAAACACTTTGGAGTGGAGGAGGATATGGACAGGATAGGATTTACATTTAATGCCTCCATGGATGGCACTTCCTTCAGATGTAATGTTCTACAAGCCTCAGTTATCAGATAGGTCAAGGTTTTGGTATCAAACAGGGGAGGGATAGGAATCTTCCTCATTAGCTCCATCTACTCCACTTCTTCTTCTTCCTCAAAGGGTTCATCCTACTCATCATCAAGTAACTTCTTTGAGTCAGGATTTCCCTCCAGATTCCCAGTATCTTCCTCCTGACCCACTGTATGGTCAGGGTCAGGGTCTGCCTGCAGATCCATACTAGCAGGCTTGTCCTGCTCCAGCACACCTAGATGTACCTGTGTGGGCCCCCTTGATCTGAAGGGCCCAGTCTGGGGTTGGGTGTGTCTAATGAGATGTCCTGTGGAACATCAGGGACCAAATGCTCTCCTTAGAGCAACAACAAAGATTTACGCAATTCTGCTTTGCCACTGCTAGCTGGTAAACCAGGTGCTCCCCAAAGATCAGAGCTTCAACTGGGGGAAACTGTAACAGACATATTTGCTTGAGTAATATAATGGTGGCAATAGGAACCCAGAAGAGAGGATTTTATTACCCTTTTGCAGGTCTTGAATCATTTGAACACTAAAGGTCTCTGATAAGCCAGGGTGCCAAAACACTAGTCATAGAGATGTCCAAACTGCAGAATTTATTTATTTAGTTTTTGTTAACCAGGTAGATACACTAGACGGAAACTGCATGGTTTCAGGTACGACCCAGGAAAGTACAACAATAGGAATAAAATACATGACTTATTACATACAATACATGACTTTTTACAATGTGTTGTTGGATACAACATATACAGGAGCAGATAGTATAGATGAAAAGATTCTCATCCATCATATAAATGAGGTCCTAATTTAAAGAAACAAGTACAGCAATACAATATTATGACATGAAATAAAGTTCACTGAACGATTAGTCCAGTATCCAGCACCATAAATAGCAATCTGCCTGTTGGAGAAGCAGTTACATGTGGTGCTATCTAGGAGGTGTTTACAAAAAGAATTTCTGAAATCCTCATAAGTAGCAGTAGTGCAGAATAAAGTTGAGAAAACTGTCTGAAGAGACTCAAAAGAGTGCTGGAACGGAGGAATTCTATCATGATCCCCAACTTGACTGTGAGTAAAAACAGGTAGAAAAACATACCTACCAGTCCAGAAGCTTCAATGGGTGTAGGGAGAATGATCGCGCCAACCAGCCATGCTGAAAACTGCACTAGAAAAAAGTGCAGTCGTGTGTGCACTCCTGAAAAGAGCAAGTGTGTGATGTCACGATGCAGTGCATGATGTCAGTACATCGGGTGGGTGCGCACCCAATCGCAGGCATGTAGGAGATGTGCTGAGGCAGGAAAAGACTCTGAACTGCAACACAGCGCAAGCTCAATGAATGGGGCTCAGAAAACAAGCATTTGTCAATGCCGAATGTTGCTTGCTTCTATGTGCTGTTTAGGTATTTGGAAGTCATTGGAGTGCAAATATTGGAAATTTGCAAACGTACGAGCGTGCGTGGGAACTGTGCAACGCAGAGTCGTAAAACAGTCATTTTTAGGAATTTTTTCACCAAATTTTCAACACAGGCATTTTAAGACCCCTGCTCATGATCGGTGTCACTGTGATTTTCTTAATGTGTCCCATATGTTGAGTTCACACACCGACTGCACCATTGTGCGCTACATGGGTGGAAACAGGTTTTGGGTGAGATGTGAAAAATGACAGCTATACTACTCATAAGAAGGTGTGGTAAAATGGAAATGTTGAAAATCTGGAGTGGAAATATTGAAAATTCGCAAACCTACGAGCGTGCGTAGGAACTGCGCAATGCACACTCGTAAAACAGTCATTTTTAGGAATTTTTTCACCAAATTTTCAACATAGCCATTTTAAGACCTCTGCTCATGAACAGTGTCACTGTGATTTTCTTAATTTGTCCCATACATTGATTTCGCATACCGACTGCGCCATTCTACGCTACATGGGTGGAACCACATTTTGGGTGAGATGTGAAAAATGACAGCTATACTATTCATAAGAAGGTGTGGCAAAATGGCAATGTTGAAAATCTGGAGTGAAAATATTGAAATTTCGTGAACTTACGAGCCTGCATAGGAACTGCACAACGCACACTCGTAAAACAGTCATTTTTTGGAATTTTGGCACCAAATTTTCAACATGGAGTTTTTGGGACCCCTTCATGAATGATGTCACTGTCATGGTGGTATTCAGGCCTGAAGGGTGATTTCGCAGTCACTGCACAGTCACTGTGGAAATCACCTTCGGGCCGGAACAACGCCATGACAGTGACATCATTCATGAGAAGGGGTCCTAAAACCCCATGTTGAAAATTTGCGCAAAATTCCAAAATGCCTGAGATATGAACAAAGTTGAAACCCCTATCTAGCTCATTATACAACTTACCGCATTTCTCAGTTCGCGGTCGGCTTTCAAGAGTGCAGACGTTCCCGGTCTACCAAGATCATCGCTACAGAGTCCGGAGGTGAGTATTGGTTGGGGGTGTGGGAGGCTGGGTGCGCAGGGTGGGTGCGGGTTGTGGGGTTGGGATGCGCCAAGGACCGCTTTTTGTTTTTAGGTTTAAAAAAAAAGACGTCAGGATCGCTTGCCACACTGGGGTGGGCTCCAGTGTGGCACAAGGACGTTGGGGGCACTCAGCCGATGGGGATTGGGCACCCCGTCGGCCATGGATGTATTGCCACGCTGGGGTGGGCTCCCAGCGTGGCACAAGGACAGGGGGGCGTTCAGCCGATGGGGGATTGGTCACCCCCGTCAGCCATGGAATATATTGCCACACTGGGGTGGGCTCCCAGCTTGGCAAAAGGACAGGGGGGGCATTCAGCCGACGGGGATTGGGCACCCCGTCGGCAAAGGACAGCTTGCCACGCTGGGGTGGGCTCCCAGCGTGGCAGCTACTGAGGGGATGCGCTCAGCCGACAGGGATTGGGTACCCGTCGGCTATACAGTGCGTGCGAGGCGCTGCACGCGCATGGTGGGGAGCTGCGCGTGAGCAGCCGATATCTTATCGGTGCTCACTCAAGCGTAGCTCCCCCTTTCAACTGTATGCCACTGCATTTTGGAGCTTGTCATAGACATCTCCAAAATGCATTAGCTTACAGGGGTCGCGCCTGTCAGCACACTGACTGAATTGGAGGAGGAGGTGACACACCTCCGAAATCTCCGATGATGGCACTATGTTTCTTGTACATGCGTGCAAGCAACATAAAAATGACGGGAAATCTGCATGACTCAATGGAGTCTTTGAAACCTGCAACACAAGCTGTGGAAACAGATCCCCAACAAAAAACTGCCTAAATGACTCTTATCCTATTCAGAGTCGTCAGTGTTTCCTCACTCTCTCTCACTCTATCTCTCGCCTTTCTTTTTTTTTTTAACAGCAAAGAGCAACTAAGGGAAATAATTAAAGGGGAAATATCTCAATAAACTGTAACCACTTGAAAGCCCCATGAAACTAAAATAAAAGGCAAATAAACAGAAAAATAGTCACCTTATGAGACTTCTGGGGGGAGAACTGACACCCAAAATGAAAGGGAGATATAGAGAAGGCCCTAAAATGAAACACCAAAATACTGTAGGTACTTATCTGAGGCATCATGATTTCCTCAAGGGGAAAAATGGAAACCTGCTAAAAAACACAAACATCCCTGAATTGTTTTATTTATGTATTTATTGAAATTTTGAAATTACAACCCTTTGAGTCAAAAACTCTTTTGCAAAGGCTCCACGTCAGATTTACAAACATACAGGTTACAAAAAAAAATCACAGGAGATAAATACAGTACATTACACATAGGATACAATTATACTAGTAATACAGTACATTATACATAACTGCATCCTAAATCAGGGCGGAGTGCATGGCAAAGAAACAAACATGGTGAAGTAGATTTAAAACAAACAGGATATGAAACATAATAGGAAATTAATACAGTACATAATAATTAGGACACTAGTATACAAGTAATGCAGTGCATTATACATAAGTGCATCATAACTGAGGACGGAGTGCATGATAATGAAACAAACATGGTGCAGGCAGTGCTAGCTAACTGAGTAAACAGATAGGAAGTTAAAGGAAAGAAAGGGAGACCAGAAGAAAGTCAGTTAACGAGAGCTGTGAGACAGCTGGGGGGGTAGGAATAAACGTTGAGTAAAAGGGTATAAGGTGTAGAGAAGGAGGAATAGGAAAGAGTGCAGGTAAAGGATGAACAAAGGGCAGATGGTGAACAGAGTGAGGAGGGAGAAATTGTACCAAGATAAGGTGGGGAGGAGCAGGAGAAAATTGAGGGACAAGCCATGAGCAGTTCCAGACTGACCAGTAAAGGCTAGGAGCAGTCACAACTATTCATAGAGAGTAGGTGCTGGTGAAGTTTAGTTTTAAAGGGCCCAATTTTACTGTAGAGGAAACCAGAGGAGGCAGGCCATTGAGCAGGATGGGGCCCTGAGGAAGAACGCTCGCTGCCCAAGGGATGTACTATATTACAGAATGGGACTAGGTAGAGAGCCTTCTCAGAGCTCCTAGTAGAACAAAGGGTAGGGGCAGGGGAGATGAGCTGCTGGACTGAGGGAGGGGAGAGTGAGGTGGTAAACTTCTTGGCCAACAAGCAGGTGTGATAGTCTAGCCTACCCTTAAAGTTTAGCCAGTTCACTTGACTGTAAAGACTGCAGGTATGGCTTAGCTTTGGTGCTCCTGTTATGAAGTGACATGCTTTATTGAGGGATAGCATTATTATTTTAAGAGCAGTGTCAGATGCAGATCTATACATTACTATTCTATAATCCACTAGGGATAGAATGGAACTAGTTACAGCCAGGTGGAGGACGTCGTTTGTCAGACAGCTCCTATGCCTGTAGAGAAGGTTGATTCTGGTGTTTACTGCTTTGCAAACCAGATTAATATATTCTTGGTAGGAGATGGAGGAGACTAAGGTAATCCCGAGGTATTTAAAAGTCCTAATCTGCTCAAGTGATGAGAGTTGGCTATTTCAGATGTTTAGAGACACTCCTTTATGTTTATTCTGATGGTTTGCAAACAGCATTACTTTGGTCTTTTTGTAACTGATGATGAGTTTATGAAAGGAGAACCAGGACTCGATTTGCATAAAGTTATTTTGCAGACATTGTTCAAGCATAAGGGGTTCAGGGTGATTAGAGAAAATCACTGCATCATCTTTGAAGAGGAGTAGATTGCCAGAGCAGGCTTGGGGAAGGGTATTTAGAAAATGACTAAACAGGAGTGGGCCAAGAATTGAACCCTGTGGAACCCCTGAGTGAAATGGCTTACTGGAAGAGAGGGTATCTAGGATTTTAACCCTCTGAGACCTCCCAGAGAGGTAAATAGCAAACCAGGCAGTAGCATCAGAGGATAGGTCCAGCCCCCGAGAGAGAGGCACAGAGAAGGCCACGGTGGACTGTGTCAAATGATTTGTTAGGTCTATGTACACAGACCCAACTAAATGACCCTGGTTCAGAGCTTTATGTATAAAGCTAGTGAACACCAGGAGGGCTGTGGAAGTAGGGTGGTCCTTCCTGAAGCCGTGTTCTTGGCTGCACTGCAGATTATACTTGGCAAGATATTCAGAGATTTGATCATTCACTATTTTTTCAATCAATCAAATCAATCAAATCTTTATTTATCCAGGTGGACATCACTGAGCAATGCTCATTTGCAAAATGGACCTTTCAAGGGCTTTAGAAAGAGGGGATAGGAGAGAGAGATGGGGTGATAGTTGCCATGTGCAGTTCTGACACCACTCTTGTGAACAGGAGTAACTATTGCAGATTTCCACTGGGAGGGAAACTGAGATAGAGAGAAAGATTAAGAATTTTGCTGAGGGGTGGGAGTACTGCATCAAATGTTAAATGAAATAATTTTAGATCAAGAGAGTCGCCACTGAATCTGTACTTTACCAAGACTCATGAAAGGTAGGATCTAGCTTCACTTGGAGATATTACTCTGAAGTGAAAGGAAGAGATCCTGATAGGGGCAGATTATGGGGGGGTAGAGGGGTTAGTTGGGTCACTGAAAAAATCTGGAGGGAGAACAGTATTTAGAGCAGTAAAAGCATTATTGAATGTATCTACTATGAGCAGTGGGCAATGGGTAGTAACTCCATTGATATTTAACAGGGAGGGGGAGGTGTTTGATTTACCCATTAGGTCCTTAAGATTTAGCCAGAACTTAGTCCCATTACCCCAGGAGGAAGAAAGGCAGGTTGTATAGTACTCAGCTTTAGCATGTCTAATTTCCCAAGTATAGACATTTCTGGCTGCCTGATAGTGCTGTCTGTCTGCTGGAAGTCCAGACCAGAGGGCCTTGTGCCAAAGGTTATACTGGTGGGCCATTGATTTTAAAAGGGCTGGAATTACCCAGGGATTGTCCTGATTTTTCACCTTACATGTCATAAAGGGGGATACAATGTTGCATGCAGAGTTAAAAGTAGAGATAAAGTATGTAAGGGCATCATCAATGTTAGTGGCAGGGCCAAGAGGGGACCAATCGCAGTTAAGAAGGTAGGTTTGGAATTGACCAAACATGCCTTTCTTAAGAGTACATTGAGTGGATGAAATAGGTGGGGTTTTAATGGAACCATTCGACCAATGGCAGAGGGTAGGGGAATGGTTGCTTAATGAGCCAGGTAAGACTTCAATCCAAGAGAGTCTTTCAGGACAATTAGTGAGTATAAGGTCAATGAGTGCGCTTCTTCCTGTTTTATAGTTGATCCTAGTGGGAGAGGATATTACCTGTGACAAGTTCAGGGCCGCAGTTGCATCCCTAAAAGAAGCCATGACAGGGTCTAACCAGTTAGTGTTGAAGTCACCGAGTAGGCTAACCTCGGACTGAGAGGGTAGATGGGAAACCCAGTTCAGGACAGCATGAAACCCCAGCTTGGTACATCATGGGGGGATATAAACAGAGTCCACAGTGAGATTTTTTCCACCTTTACCAATGGCAGTTTTAATCGCTAGGACCTGAGCAGTGGTGCTGGGCAGAAAGCAAGGGAGCATTTGCCCTAGTAAAGAGTTGGCTAGATAGATGGCACAACCTCCACCATGCTTACCCAACCTATCCTCAGACATGGCCCCCAATCCAAGCACAGGCAGTGGAAATGTGGAAAAAAGGGCAGGTTAGCCAATTGGAAAGCTACAGCTTAACAGGTACAATTTTAAATTTAGGGGTGCTCCTTGTCACCAGGTAGCCCCAGCCTGCTATGCAGAATTGCAGCCTCAAAAGGTAGAGTGCAAAGCAAGTCTTTTTCTTCTGCCCAGAACTTTCTAAATTGTTTCCCCTTCAGTGGAACAACAAAGACTGGAGAGTTGCTGCTGTCCAGAATGTGCAGATGCCCAGGGTTCTATGCTGATTACAGCCTTGGGCTGTGCCATTTCCCCTAGTAGAGGTGCACATCACCCATTTGTAATGAACTTCACTGACAATGTTGGAGCTAACAGAAAATGAAATTATGATAAGTATGAAAACATTTCTTCTATATGCTGATGCCTGATGATGTCATGGGCAGTCCCTCACTAACTGCTTGCAAAAGATTCACTGTGGTCCAAGTGCCTGGTGGTTAGAAGTTCCAAAGGTGTGGTATGATGAGAGATAGATATCCTCGAAGATCTTCATTTCCAGAATGTCCATGTAATTTGATCCCTACATGTCTTTGGCTTGCATTGTAACTCAGTTGCTAGAGTCTTGTCAACTTAAAAGCAGGTGCTAAGAAATGTGGAGTCTTGTACCCTTACAAGAATTTTAAATCCAGTTTACGTTCACAAAGACTGGCTTGTGCAGTGATCAAGAAAAGGGGGTTGGAACAGTCTCCTTAAACTTAGCTTTTAATTGCTGAACCTATACGTGTGTGTGTGTGTGTGTGTGTGTGTGTGTATGTGTTGGAGTACCTGGCAATGCATTCAATACCTGGACCCTGCCAACTGTATGTCCCAGAAACTACATTTTTTCCTTTAATTGGGTTATTGCAAAATATCTGAAAAATAAACCCTTTTCATGTTGTCTTGCACACACACAAGCAACATCTTGTGGTAGTATGAGAAATGCAGAGGTGTGTCAGTGTTGGAGAATGTAGGGCACGCTTTAGTAGGTGTGTCCCTCATTCCCCAATTAGCCAGCATCATAGCACTGACACAAGAATTATGTAAAGTGCCACCAACCTTATAGAAATGTGCCACTGCAATCAAAGACAAGCTCGTCATGCAGCGGCACAGATGACATGCCTCCTGTGCATGCCTTTCCTGGTGAGACATTTCAATAAACATGGCAGTGGCAGAAGAGCAAACAGCTGTTTGAGTTGTGATGTCTCCACCTCGCCACCCCACCAGTCCCTGTCTGAAAGATGGGAGGAGGCGCTTTCCTCACCTGCTTCCTCCACGTCCCACTGTCTCTGGCTCAAAAGTTTCTCCTACCTGTGCAGAGCAGGATACAGCCTAAGCTCTGTACGTACTGCGAATATTCAGTGCCTGAAGGCACTTTTAGTCTAAGCACAATCAATTGCACTGGCAAATCCCCCTCCCTGCCTGCCAACATCCAGGTGCCTAGTCCCCGTGTCAGTCCATTCCCCCCCATTCTTTAATGTGGCACACTGGGAGCCCACCTTGGTGTGCCAAAACCAGCTGTGGTGTTTCCAACACTGGGATGCCTACTCCTGGTGTCTGATGAACCCCCCCCCACATATCCTCCAACCTTAGGGTGCCCAATCCCTGAGTCAGCATTGATCATCACTTGATCCCCCATATACTCTGGCACACTGGGAGCCCACCCTAATGTGCTGAAATTTATACCTTCCCTGTAAAATTGAAAACCTGAAAAAAAAAGAAAATGGTCCCTCGTCATTGCCACTGGCTCCCTCCCCCAACCAGCACCCTCCCTCTGTGCACCCCACCTCTCCACACCCCACCTCACCCATACTTACCTGTGGAGGTCAGAAGCAGTGATCTTCAGTGGACCAGGAACACGTCTGTACTCTTCAAAAGCCGACCACAAACAGGCAAGAAGGTGAGGTGGAGCAACAATGGGGAAACATCAAAATAGCCATCACAGAGGCAAGAAGCCTTTGTGTGAAGCAAATAAACAAATCAAAATGAAAGAAAAAAACACTATGGTTCTTAAAAGAAGTGATGGGGAAGGAAAGGGAGAAAAAGATAGCATTCAGGAAGTATAAGGAAGCACAGTAGGAGCAGGACAGAGAATTGCACCAGTTAAAGCAGAAGAAAGTGGGGAAGGCAGTCAGAATAGCAAAGGCCTAAACCCAGGAAAAGATAGCCAACTCCGTTAAGAAGGGGGATAAAACCTTTTATAGGTACATTAGGAGGCAAAGAAAGATGAAGGCAGGGATACTGAGGCTGAATAAAGAGGAAGGTGGTTGGGCAGAGAGCGACAGTAAAAAAGTAGGGACACTGAAAGAATGTTTCTGCTCAGTATTCACAGTGGAAAAGCAGGGGGAGATACCAAATCCAGTCAATAGAAGCACTCTGAATAGGGAGGTTGATATTAGTCCTTTCACAGAAGAAAGGGTTCTGAAAGAACTCTTAAAACTAAAGGTGGATAAAGCAATGGGGCCCAATGGGATTCACCCCAGAATTCTAAAAGAACTGAGGGAAGAGCTAGTAACATCACTGACTATCCTATTTAATAAATCATGGGAGGATGGTGTGGAACCTGAGGACTGAAGGAGGGCAGATGTGATTCCCCTTCACAAAAGTGGGTGCAAGACAGAGGCAGGAAACTACAGACATGTCAGTTTGACCTCAGTGGTAGGGAAAATGATGGAATCATTTCTGAAGGAAAGAATCATTGAGTACCCAGAGGCCAGTGGGCACAGGACCCAAGGCAGCATGGATTCATAGCAGGAAGGTCATGTCAGACAAATCTAATTGATTTCTTTGACTGGGTGACCAAAGTAGTAGACTAGGGAGGAGCTGTGGACATGGCCTACCTAGACTTTAGCAAGGCATTTGACTCAGTCCCACACAAAAGATTAATAAACAAATTAGCCAGCCTTAGAGTGGGTCCCAGGGTGGTAGCCTGGGTAAAACACTGGCTGGACAACAGGACACAGCGGTAATGGTAAATGGAGTCCACAGTGAAGAAAGGGGTTACTAGTGGGGTACCGCAGGGTTCAGTACTGGGGCCAGTCCTTTTTAATGTCTTTATAAATGACATTGCAGAGGGACTGGAAGGGAAAGTATGTCTCTTTGCAGATGTCACAAAGATCTGCAACAGGGTTGATACGTAAGGTGGGGTGGAAAGGATGAAAATGGACTTGGCAAGGTTGGAAGAATGGTCAAACATATGGCAGCTTAGATTCAACGCAAAGAAGTGCAAAGTAATGCACCTGGGAAATAAAACCCAGGGGAAGAGTACACAACAGGGGGTGAGATACTGGCAACAACAAAAATGGAAAAGGACCTGGGGGTAGTCATAGCAGATGACCTAAAGATGAGCCAGCAATGTGAGAAGGCAGTAAGAAGGGCTGGGGGGATACTGGGATGCATTGGGAGAGGCATCACCAGTAGAAAACAGGAAGTTGTTGACCGTCTGAACAGACAGTTGGTAAGACCACATCTGGAGTACTGTGTACAGTTCTGGAGACCCCATCTCTGCAAAGACATAGACAGGGCGGAGGCTGTCCAGTGGAGGGCAACCAAAATGGTGCAGGGCCTGCACCAGAAGACATACGAAGAAAGTCTAAAGGAGCTTAAGATGTGTAGCTTCGAGGAAAGACGGGAGATGGGGGACATGAGAGAAACTTTCAAATACCTCAGGGGAATCAACAAAGTTCAAGAGGGTAGCATCTTTCAGAAAAAGAGATTTGCAAGAACAAGGGGGCACAATTTGAAGATAGAGGGGGGATGGCTCAGAGTGGCACAGAGTAATGTGAGGAAGTATTTCTTCACAGAGGGGTTGTAGATGCATGGAATGACCTTTCTGAAGAGGTCAGAGAGTCAAAAACAACGGGGGAGTTCAAGAATGCATGGGACAAACATAAGGAAATTCTAGTGGGGTAGGAGGAAGTAGGCTGTTGGTTAACTAGGATCTGCAGTTTATCTGTTAGGTAGGGAAATGGACAGACTAGATGGGCCAAATGGTCCTTATCTGTCATCAAATTCAATGTTTCTATGTTTCTAAATGATGGTAAGTCCTATAATGGCACTGAATAGAGGGAGGGGTCAATTTAGGTTGATATCTCAGCCATTTTTGGGAGTTTTGGTCCCAAATTGTCAAAATGGGGATCTTGGGACCCCACCTTATGAACACAGTCACTGTCATTTTGTTATTCAGTCCTGAAAGTTCATTTCACGGTCACTGCACGGAATCTCCTCTTGGGATGAATTAATGAAATTACAGTGTCACTGTTCATGAGGTGGGCTCCCAAAAAGCCTACGTAGCAAATTTGGTGAAAAAATTTCAAAAAATGACTGTGTTATGAGTGTGCATTCACAGTTTCCATGCACACTTGTAACTGACAACTTTTAATATTTTCACTCCAGATTTTCAACATTGGCATTTTTTCACACCTCCTTAAGAACAGTACTGCTGTCATTTTTCACATCCTGCCCAAAATGTGTTTTCGCACATCTGGCACACAATGGCACTGTCGCTGTGAGAAATCAACATTTGAGGCAGATTAACAAAATCACAGTGCAGCTGTTCACGAGCGGAGGTCCAAAATGCCTATGTTGAAAATTTGGTTAAAAAATCTCCAAAATAGTTGTGTTACGGGTGTGCATTGTGCAGTTTCTACACATGCTTGTGACTTCACTGAATTTTTTTTATTTTCACTCCAGATTTTCAACATTATAATTTTTTTTACACCTCCTCATGAACAACACAGCTGTCATTTTTCACATCCTGCCCAAAATGTGTTTTCACAGCTATGATGCCAAATGGCATAGTCGCTGTGCAAAATCACCTTTCGGCTAACAAACTGATAGTGCCACTGTTCATGAGGTGGGGGTCACAAACAGCCCATGTTAAAAATTTGGAGTGAAAATACCAACAAACACCCGGCATTAGGGGTGTGACTTGAGATTGTCAGCTGTAATGCTCATGCCATTCCACCCCCACCCTGCAGCCAGTGACAGGCATCGAGGTGAGCCTTGGAATCTTCAACCCCAAAGTTCACCCCATTCTCCTATACTGCACCCATCTCAATGTATTTCCTTATGGAATAGGGTGAGCATAAGGCCAAAGACCCCAAGGCACACCGCGACACTTGTTGGTGTCTGCAGGGTAGGGGTAGGTGACACGGCATGAGCGTTACGGCCGATGATCCAAAGCCACACCCCAGTGGCTGTCAACCTCTGCAGGGTGGGGGTGAGGCTGGCATCAGTTCAGTACTTCACTGCCATTCTAATTATGTATCTCTCAAACTCCTGCACTACCAGTGCCAATACCAGCAAGACAATAGGCATTGACAAATGTTTGTTTTTTCTTTCAGGCTGTCTAATAGTGGAAAAGATCTCATCCCACATGTCTGTTGTTTCTTTGTTCTGGATAGCAGCTTGCCAGTTAAAGACAGATGTGAGTGTGTTTGGGCAGTTCTCTTCTGGGATTATCCTGATACAAGACTGGGTGACTAGGGAGGTGGATCAGGGAGGGCAGTGGACATGGCCTATCTGGACTTCAGCAAGGCCTTTGACACCGTGCCATATAGAAGACTACTGTACAAACTGGGGAATATGGGTGTGGGCAGGACAGTAGTGTGGTGGGTAGGTAACTGGCTGGGCGGCAGGACACAGAGGGTGGTGGTAAATGGCTGTCACTCCACAGAGGGAAGAGTGACCAGTGGGGCACCACAGGGAACAGTGCTGGGACTGGTCCTATTCAATATCTTCATCAGTGACATTGTGCAGGACCTAGAAGGAAGAATTTCACTGTTTCCTGATAACACAAAGCTCTGTAACAGAGTAGACACACCAGAGGGTCAGGGGTTTGGAAGTTGAAATTCAATGCAAGGAAGTGCAAGATAATGCATATGGGGCACAAAAACCCTGGTACAATATATCAGTTGGGGGTGAGGATATAGCATGCACCAAGCAGGAAAGGGATCTTGGGGTTATCATCTCTGATGACCTCAAGGCAGGGAAACAGTGTGACAAGACAGCAGGTAAAGCAAATAGGATGCTGGGATGCATAGGCAGGGGCATCACCAGCAGGAAAAGGGAGGTCATAATTCCACTATACAAGACACTAGTGAGGCCCCACCTGGAGTACACTGTACAGTTCTGGAGACCTTACCTACATAAAGACATAGACAGGGTAGCGAAGGTTCAGAGGGGGCAACAAAGATGGTGCATGGATTGCATCACAAGTCCTATGAGGAAAGATTGAAGGAACTGAACATGTACTCCCTGGAGGAGAGGAGGGAGAGAGGGGATATGATAGAGACATACAAGTATCTTACAGGTAGGAACAGGGTGCAGGAATACACTATTTTTAAGCGAAAAAGATGTTCCAGGACTAGAGGGCATGGGATGAAGTTGGAGGGAGGACGATTCAGAGGAAACGTGAGGAAGAATTTCTTCACAGAACGGGTGGTGGACAAGTGGAACACCCTGCCAGAGGAATTGGTGGGGGCTGAAACAATCCCGGGATTTAAGAATGCATGGGATAGACATAAAGGAATTCTGGAGGTCAGGGGTAAGGGGCAACAGACTTCTTGGAAAACATAAACTGAACTTACAAGCTCAAATGGGCAGACTGGGTGGGCCATAGGCCCTTATCTGCCGACACTGTCTATGTAAGAGACAAATTGGTCCCAGGTACAAACAGAATATTGCCAGAAGTGCTTAACTTCTGATCACAGGGCTGGTATTGAAAGTCAGGGCTTGACCAGAATTATCAGTGCCATTACAAACATGTGGTTAGTATAAAACACATTACGATGTCGCGTGATGCGAGCGTGAGAGTGGCTGCTCGAGTGTGGGCTCCTGCTTCCCCGATCGGAAAAGCCCAGATTTGCCCATTTTAAAGCTGTCGAGGTGAACCCAGAACGTGAGTCACAGCTGCTGCTACACGGTTCTGTACCTGGATATCGGGATTGCCGTTATATTCCTGCCCAAAATGGAAGAAGAGGCTCAAGAATTAGAGGCCAAACGGCCCCGTCGCAGTTCATCTCCAGCAGTGCCTGAGAAGAGTCTAACGCCCAGTCGTATTTATTCCGATCTGACCATGATAAAAGACGCCCTCTTCAAATTAATAGAGGAGGTGGCAGAATTCAAGCCAGTGTTGACTCAGCTGGCCAGAAGAGTTACTGACGCCGAGGCAAGAATTTCGTCAGTCGAGAGAAAGTTGGAGCGAGACGGGCTTGCTCTTGGTGACTGCAGGAAAGCCATTACCAAACTAGAGGACCGCCTGGATGATCTAGAGGGGAGGAGTAGGCGAAATAATTTAGTCCTTCTGGGTCTCTCCGAGGGCGATGAAGGTACCAATGCGATCATGTTCCTGCAAAAATTCCTAAAGGCTACTGTGGGATCCTCTCCGAATGGCCCAGAGTACATAATCGAAAGGGCCCACCGTTCACTCCGAGCGAAGCCTTCCGCAACAGATCCTCCGAGGCCTCTGATATTTAAACTACTAAATTATCTGGATAGAGAATTTATTCTCAAAGAGGCAAGAAAGCTTTCAGCGGTATTGTGGGAGGGAAAGAAGCTAAGATTAGTCCCAGACTTAACGCTAAAAATGCGTCTGTTAAGATCAAGCTTTCGTCCAATAACATCAAAACTTTGGGCTGCAGGGATTAAACATAGAATGCTGTACCCGGCCAAGCTGGAGGTTGTACTGAAAGACGGCATGAAGCGTTTTGATCTACCCGAAGATGCCCTGAAGTTTTTGAAGACGACTTTCCCAGATCTTTTTGCTAAAACCTGGACTCCTTATTAGTTCTAAGCTGCATGCATTGATCGGTCACCTTGTTTGTATCTATGGTCTACAATAGGATGTAGCCGAAATGAGGGCCTTACAAGCTATCAAACTTTATTTCAATAGACTTGAGGGTTTACTTAGGTTCACGGGGGTCTCGATTCCTTATAAAGTTGCAGTTACTGTTTTTTTTTTTTCCTTTTTACTGTTTTTTCCTTGAATTCCACGTCTTGTTTCCTTTCTGTGATATTATGCTCACATTTACAAGGTCTTGGATGTCTGACATAAGGGGTTCACAGTTTAATACCGCGTAGTACCACTGGAGGGAGCTCCAACTCTAATTTTGGAGTCTATCATTGTTTTAAGGGTTGTTTAGTGGTGCAAACCCTTCGTTATTTTATATGAATATGCTTGCCAATTGTCATGAATTACAGGGAGACCGTCCTATTTCTATGTTATAATAGGGGTGACCTAAGTTTTTAGTATTAGGCTACCCAATTGGGGTTATGTTAATGCCCATAAGGTGAGGTGAACGAGGATTCGTTGGTGCTTTAATTACTAGGTTTTTACACTGTATATGAGGGTAGCCTCTGTGGACGCTGGATTTAATTTTGGGGGTTTCCCCTAAGGTCCTACATCAAAGTTGTTTTTTGGTTTTTTTGCTCCGTTGCTTGGGGTTTCTCAGTAGTTCGTTAGGGGGGATACACGAAGGAAGCGTTGACAGTGGGTTTGGGTACTCACCCCTGTTTAATTTTACTAGTTTGTTACTATTGCAGGTTTAAGATTGGGGTGTGTAGACTATGGGCTTACTAATTTAGGTGATCTATTGACAATGAGACTAGGGGGAGCGGCCTATATTTGCACGCATCATGGGCCATATTAGGTGGAGGTGGCTAGGTGCCTGGTGTATAGAGGTAGAGCTGGGGGGCATGGGTTTTGGGTGGGGGATTCTTATTTTTGGGTTTTCGGGTGATTCTGTTGGGGTGGGAGGAGGCAGCTTTCTAAGACACACTACAGCAGGCTTTGGTAACTGTGTATATGGTTAGCAATTTGACATTTATGTCTTGGAACGTTAAAGGAGGAAGAGACACCAAGAAAAAAATACTTTATTTTAAACCACTTAGCGAATTTCAACCCAGCGATTGTGTTCCTCCAAGAGACCCATATGTACCCAGATCAGCTGGGTCATCTCCAGAAGAAATGGGTGGGGGAGGTATTCGGGGCAGGGTGTTCATCCAAGAAGCGAGGGGTGGCTATTTTGGTGGCTAAAGGGATACCATTTTCTCCAACTGAGATCATTTCGGACCCTGAGGGTAGATTCATCTTGGTGGTGGCCGCAATTGGCGGTCTAAAGTTGGTGGTTGGCTCGATTTATGGCCCTAATATAGAAACGCCATCCTTCTTCACGAATCTAGCCATGGTTTTGACCCCTTTCCTAAACTTACCTATAATTTTGGGGGGCGATTGGAACTTGGTTCAGTCTAATACGCTTGATCGTACTCTATATAAAGGATTTCAGAAATCCAGAGCCCAAAGAGCCTTAGATGAATTTTTGTCTTCTCTGGGGGTGGTGGACCCTTGGAGGTTGTTCAACCCACTCACTAAAGAATTCACTTTTTTTTCTCCGGTGCATAGGAGCTACTCCAGGCTGGATTATTTCCTGGTGAGTCAACAAATGTTAGCAGGGGTAGTAGAAGTTGATATCTTAGCTTGAGTAATATCGGATCATTCGCCTATAATCCTGAAGGGTCAGTGGTCAACTCTCCCCCCAAGATCCCATTCTTGGTCTCTGAATAATAACCTGTTAGCTGATGGTGGAATTGTGAGGCGTTTTCAGGTTTTTCTAACCAATTCTATAACTTCTAATTGGGGCTCACTTCCAGCGACGGATAAGGTCTGGGCAGCACTAAAGGCAACGTGGAGGGGGGAGCTCATTCGTGTTGCCTCGGTTCGTAAGTGGAAAAGGTTTGCTTTCTTGGCAGACTGCCTAGACAAGATCAAGGACCTGGATAGAATGGGAGTAAGTTCTCTCTCTCTCAATCACAAGAGAGGAAGCTATCTATCCTCAGAGCCTCATATGCTAATACCCTCAGAGAGTCGGTGGAAAAGGCGGCTACCAGATTGAAGGCTACATATATTGGGCAGGGCAGTAAGGCCGGTAAACTTTTGGCATGGCAATTGAAACAGCATGCTGCAGCTAAATGGGTTACAACCCTTAGACACCCAAGGACGAATGCCTTGATTGCCAACCCGGAGGGTATCCTAGATCTATTTCATGAGTATTACAGGGAGTTATATACTTGTGCTTCTTCGAACTCTAAGCAGGAATCTATTATGAGGGATTTTCTTGAGAAGATCCCCTTTCCGCAACTCCCAGCTAATTTATTTTCTGAACTAGAGGCCCCGATTCTAGGTGAGGAGATAGCGGCAACTATCGCATGTTGAAATTAGACAAGGCGCCTGGGCCGATGGGTTCACGGCCCTTTACAAAACCTTTAAACAGCAAATAGTCCCTTTGCTTCAACAGGTATATAAGTTTTGGCATGACCAAGGTATTTATGAACACTCACTTTTGAAGCTAGGATCATATTTCTACCTAAACCGGATAAATCCTCAGAAGAAGTGGGCAATTATAGACCCATTTCTTTGTTAAATATTGATATTAAAATTTACGCAAAAATTCTGCTAATAGGTTAAAGGGTTCCTGGGTTTCCTCCTCAGCCCAGAACAAGCCGGGTTTGTGGAAGGGTGCTCATCCGAGGACCATTTTAGGAAACTTTTTTATTTAATTTCCGAGTCTGAGGACCTGAGCTTAGAAGCTGCTCTGGTTTTCTTGGACGCAGAAAAGGCGTTCGATAGAGTGGACTGGAGGTTTATGTTTGAGGTCCTGGATAAATTTAGCATACCAAAGAAATTTATAGATTATATTCGGGTCTTGTATACTTGTCCCTCAGCCAGGGTTCAATGTAATAACCTTATATGGAATGTTTTTCCTCTTTCCCGGGGTACCCGGCAGGGATGCCCGCTTTCTCTGTTTTTATTTAACCTCTATCTGGAGCCTCTGATAAGGGCCCTGAAACTCAACAAACAAGTACAGGACATTAGACTGGGCGGCCTCGATTACAAATTATCTGCTTGCTGATGATTTGCTTTTACATATTAGGAACTCGAAAAATCTCTTCCCAGATATTGCAGGTTATTTCCTGTTTTAGCCTTTTTCGGGTATAAACTAAATATGAATAAAACTAAAGTTTACTTGTTATCCCTATCCTCCAGAAAGATTGGTGTGTCTCCTGGGCCTTCAATGGCAGAATTCTCGCTTGTTATATTTGGGTATCCATATCTCTAAAGATTTGGCTTCCCTGGCTAACCTTAACTTTAGGCCGATAATAAAACAAGTCAAGGAGGATCTGGAGAGATGGGTCAAATTGCCGCTGTCATTCTGGGGCAGAGCTAATGTAATAAAAATGATGGTTTTGCCAAGACTGTTTTATCCTCTGTCTAACTTAAATATTTATCTCCCCCAAGTCCTTCTTTAGGCCCCTATATGCTGCCTGTTCGGATTTTTTATGGCAAAATAAGCCACCTCGGCGGGCATACGCAAAACTTACCAGGGCCAAGAGGGCAGGGGGGTTGCAGCTCCCGGATTTTTATGTTTATTATTTAGCCATACATGGACTAAGATGTCTTCAGTGGACTAAGGCAGCGGAGGATGTCTCGGATCTCCCCCTAGGCTTCCAGTTAGACTGCCAAGTAATTAAGGATTTTAATCTAGATTTGCAATCTCTCCCTTATATACCCTGGTCTAAGTGTCCGTATAAACTCAGAAATACTCCATTGGGATGGGACGTTAGGGCCCTCCACCAACTTTATTCCCTATTAAATATTCCTTTTAGAAAGGACCTATCGCCAACCTTTGCTAAGGAACCCTAACATAGTCGTAGGTGGGAGGCCTATTGCGAAAGCTATAGGTAATATGGGCTCCAATTGGACGTTGCGGGATTTCATCTCAGGAAATTCAGTAAGCTCTCCTGCGACTTTGGTGGAAAAACTGAGAGTAGGCCAGAATGATTTGCTTCGTTATATCAGGTCTATCGAGTGTTACTACATTTTTAGGAAAGGGACCTTGGTTGATTTAGCAGGGCCTACTTGAGGAAGCTTCAACGGCAGACACCATCTCGTAAACCGATTTCTAAGTTATATAGATTGATATTATCAAGGATTACGGAGAAGGTATCTTCTTCGGGCCTATTATTGGGATTCCAATGTAGTAAAAGGATGGTCTGTGGAGGTCTGGTAGAGTGTGTGGAGGGATATTTATACTTATAGCAAACAAGACAGACTGAGAAATGTTCAATTTAACATTCTGCATGACCTTTACTTATCTCCAGCGAAGCTCTCGGATCCATCGATCCTTTCCGCCAGTCTGTGTTGATTGTGGGACTCCTCTGGCTACAACTTATCATAAACTTTGGACCTGTCCCAAAGTTGTTAGATTTTGGGTCTCTGTTAAGCAATGGATTTCTTATTGTAAGATATCAGCTTTTTGAACCGGGAGATTTGCTTGTTGGGCAGGTACGATAGAGTTCCTACAAGGTCTCTAAAGTGGCAAATTGCTTTGCTCTCTGGTCACCAAACTTCTCATTCTCAGGCATTGGCAGGGGCCTGGGAGCCCTCTTTTAGAGAATGGTGGATGAATTTTGTTAGCACTGTCTGTCGAAAAAGTGGTAGCGGGCCTTTTGGCTCTTCAGGAAATTTCAGGAATGCTGGGGGAGTCTGGTCAACTCTAAAATTAGATCCTGAATGGGGTAAGGTGAGCCGATAACCTAGTGTCCTCTTTAGTTTATATGCTCTTTTTATGCCCAGACGAGATGCGGACTCCATCTTTGGTTAGTGTTTTTCTTGTTGCCTCCTCTCTGTAAGACACTTACAAAAGGAATCTATAGCTGTTATCTACTGCTGTTGGATTGTCGAGGCCCCATTATTATGAAGGGCTATAATGCAGCGGATTATGTCCTATGTAGGGGCGGTCCCTTTCTTTTTTTTCTTTTTTTTTATATAGTGTTCCACTGTGGAAGCTGCCCTACTTTGTGGGAGGGGAGAGATGAGAGGGTTATTGCTGTTTCATGAATTACTTTTTTTTTTTCTCTTTTTTTTTTTCTCTTTTCTTCCGGTAATATGATTTAGGTTTAGTTATATATTTCATGTGTGATGTATGCTTTGTTATTAATTAAAAATAAAGTTATTTGCAAAAAAAAAAAAAACACATTACAAGGAATGGATTTAAATGTTTCCCAAACTGCAGTTTCTGAATAAAGTCAGTACCTCTTTTAAAATTAATGTCTGAACATTTTTTTTTAATTTCATTTTTTGTTTACTGAGAAGGAGGACTAGACAATTTCTTGCCTAGTTTCAGTCTCATCCTGGGGGCAGGGGTGGGAATACAGATGGATGCCAACTGAAATTGAACCAGATTTTAAGCTGTTGGTGGTATTTTTTAGTGAATGTGGGAAATTTGGCTAGGACACTGAGGAAATTCCCCTATTCACCACGGGGGGGGGGATTGCTGGCCATCAGCCAAGATGGCCACTTCGGGTGGGACTTTGGAGAGGAAAGTCATACTGGACACAGGGGAGTAGGCCTCCTCCTCTGTCTTGATTCTGTTAGAGGCTGAAGAATCAGAGCTGGAAATGGAGACTGATCAGCAAAGAGTGGTAAGCTCTGAAAACATGAGTGATAAAATACAGATTTTATCTACCTTAGAAGGAAAAGGCGAAGATAATAATACAAGGCCCTCAGTGGTCCAGCAAAAGCTTTCCAGACTATATAATGAGGAAATGGAAATATTAGCCAAACATAAAGACTTACAGGGAAAAATTGCCTTTCTAAAGGCTTCTGCAGCTCCTGTCAAAGCACCGAGGCAGACTGTCAGGCAGCACCAGCTGTTGAATGATGCAGCAACATCAAGGGATACAAGGGCTCAGCCTGATGAAACAAATGCTGCAGCTGATTTCGCAGCAAATACAGAGAAACCTGACTATGGAGCGACTGGCAACAAAAATGCCAAATTGGGTGTGTGCCAAGAGTCTCAGTCAGGATAGAAACCCACAAGTACTAGATCAAGAAAGGAATCAGACATTGACTTGGAAACAATACCGAACAAAGGGCTGTCAGCAGAGTCACTGCAAACTACAGGACACAGCAAGGCACAGGGTGAATTGATTATGTAGTGCAAGAAGTGTGACCAACAAAATAATGAACAAACAGTGGATTTACAGACTGAAACATCAGAATAAATTCTGAAGGAAATGCAGTCCAGACCTTATAACAGTTCAGGTACTGATTTTTGTATTATTACTCAAATTCAGATGTCAATAAAACCCTGCAGGGGGTTGGAAAAACAAAGGAGGGAAAAGAAGAAGGAGTAACTGAAGGAATAAGAGAAACTGCTAATATGGGCCACCCCCCAATAGAGGCTTTGTACCCCCAAATTTCAATAATAATGTTTCAGTAACTGGTGTTACAATTGCAGAAGCCTTCAGGGGAGCAGGCTGGTCAAAATCCATTGAAACAAAGACACATGGACTTCTCCAGCCCCTGAAAGTGCTGGAAATGTGGATAATTTAGTAGAGATAGAGGATCCCTTAGAAATCCCGATGATGCTACACTTGACCCAAAATCCTGTATTAAAAATGACTTCAGCGCCACAAATGCCTGACTGCTGCAACCAAAAAAAGATTTTCTGAACAAAACATAACAGTACCCTCAGTTTTTATGTCTCATGACTCAGAAAGAGGGCAGCAGGCAGAAGAGGGACAGCAAGCAGAAGAAGGGCAAAATTCACAATCAGACAAGGCAACCTCTTCTACTTCAGGTGAACAAAATCAAAACAATCCAGGTCAGAGTGAGGGAACCCCTTGAAACCAATGGCCTCACCCCAGGTCTTACGCAGGACTCTTTCATGCTCACCCAGAGTTAGCAAAATGGAGAAACGCTGTGAGACTAACATACAGAGGGGGTCTAGATGTATTTCCAGATTGGGTATATGTGGAGGAAAAGCTGGTTAAAGAAAGTTTGCTGTTTTTGCCAGCTGAGATTTATGTGCTTATTCATACTTCTGCAGACTCCAATTTTTGTCTTTGCTTTAAAATAGCCACAGACCTAGAACAATTCTGGGACAGATACCAGCGAGTAAAATATACCCCACTATGGTCCCCCTTTGTGGCCATCCCCTTAACAAAGCCAGCAATAACAAAAAACAGTGTTTTTCCAAAATGAGGGGGTGGCAGTTACAGATATTATTAGATGGTTGAAACTCAAATGCACAATACTGGGATTACCTGAAGCAATCATAGATTCAGAACAATTCTGGACAGGGTGTTGGAAAATACAAGTTAGACTACATCAAATAGATGGAACAATACAACATCTGCCAAGTTGTTTTTACCTGGGAAGAGATCGTGGTTTCATATTTCACCCCGGGCAACCGAAATCATGTTTTAGATGTGGTACCCAAACTCATTTAAACAACTCATGCAATAAACTAAAATGCTCTCTTTGCTTAGGTGTTGGACATACCAGCATAGGATACCCAAATCCTACATACTGTAATTTATGTGACGCCACCTCACACACTTTCAGGAACTGCCCATGGGCTTTTCATAATAACTCCGCCCATACACAAAAAGAACAAGATGAGACAGTGCTCAGAGCACAGCAGCAAGCAGCTGCTCCCCCTTCTTTCAATAATAGAACAAAGGCTCTTAGGCTGGAACCAAAATCAAGGGCTATAGAAACAGAGACCTTGAGACAAGGCACAGGTCCAGTACAGGCAGATACTTTAGCCTCAGATACAGAAAAGGTAGAGGAAGCAGGGCATGTAGATACTTCAGTTACAAACACAGCAGAATCAGAAGATGGAAAATGGGGGGTGCTCCAGGCCCAAGCAGGACAGACATACCTGTAACATCCAAGCAGGATAGCAGTTATACAATGCCCCCTTCAGAAGAAACACTTTGGACACTAAAATCTCAAAAACAGATAACAAAGAAGCAGATCCAATAAGGTCCTCCCGAGATCCACAACCATGCTGATAAATCTCAGTTGAAGGTAGTAGTACCAATAAAATACAGGTATACTCCCCTTGGCCAAAAGAAAACAATGGGATGGGATGGAAAAATATTCTGATGCATCTTCAATGGCCTCTTCCTCACAACCCGAATCTATGACGGATACAAAGCAGGCATCAAGTGACTCTAAGAAATTTGGGTAAAAAAGATGTAAACGCAGATCACCTGGAAAAGGGAGAAAGTTGTGATCTCTTAAAATGTCACAATAAATTTGGATCTACCCTGTGGCACCCTGAATGTGAACAGCATCAGAAATCCAAGGAGAAGGCATACCACCTTCTCCATGCTACAAAATCTAGATTTACATTTTTTTTTTCTACAGGATACCAGACTGTATACTTTAAAAGAGGCAAGACAGGCCTCACAAGAATGGACAAATGGGGTATCCTACTGGTCTTTGGGGGAGGAAACTTGTGCAGGAGTTGGGATTCTGTTCAATAGACATGATATTGTCGTAACAAGATTGATAGACCTAATGCGGGGACGGTATTAATTTTAGATGTAGTTATACAACATCAAGAGTGGAGGTTTATCAATATATACAACCCCCAAGTAAAAACACAAAGAGTGGATGTCATGAAAGCAGTTCAGCTTTAATTACACAGCACAAAGTCAGTACTATTTGGTGGAGACTTTAATTGTATAATGTCACTGTCGGATAAAACAGGAATGACACAAAAACTATATAGTGATTCAAACTTTTTATGTAAAATGTGCAACACTGCCAAATTAACAGATGGAACCCTTGGTCCACAATCCCCACTCACACATATCACAGAGGAGGTCATTCTCGCGGACTGACCTTTTTTTTTTATTTCAGAATGGTTACCTTGTAATCAAGTAATAGCAATTTCTATAGCAATATCTTATTACTATTTATTAAAGATACATGTAGGAACACCGAAGAATAAACCAAATACCCACAGCCATTGGAAAATGAACATTAAAATTTTTGAAGAGGAAAAAGAAAGGCATGAACTTAACTCTGTACTGGATACAAAACTGTCAGTATTCGAGCTATATGAAAATCCACTTTTGTGGTGGCTAGAAACAAAATCAGAAACAAAAAAAAAAACACTGCCAACAGAGATAAAGACTTAAACACAAAAATAATTATATACAATATCTAGATAAGAGAAGGCAGCTACAAAACTTAATTTCCTTAAAAGCTGAATATGGCCTTGACTATACTTCTCAAATAACTCAAATAAAAAAAGATAAGTGTACATATCAATGCGACAGATCAACACCTTTATTTATGGAACAAAAATATGGAATGAAAGGTACAGCCCAAGTGGTAAATCCGTGTGATAGTTATAGACAAAGAATAGACATAAAATATGTGTCATACCTTAAAAATAAGGAGGGGGGGAATGTAAAGGATAATAAAGAAATTTTAAACATAGTAGTTAACCATGTGCTGGGAAGGGTACTGTATCAGCTGACTTTGCTAAACCAGTAGGAGGAAAGAGAGCTTAATTGGGGGTGTGGCTTAGACACTAAAAGCAGGTGATTCAAATTACAACTTCCTGTTGCTAGCCTTGCTTGTAGAGCAGAAAGCAGCTAACTAAAAGAAGACATATTTTCTTATTAATTTAAAACTTATATCTCAGTAGGAGTCAGTGTCTGTTGAGATTAAGCAGACAGATACTTTATTAGAAGCAGAAGGGGTCTTATTTAGGGTTAAAAAAGAAAGAAAAGAAAGAAAGTCAGTGTGTGTTCTGTGCCGGGAAGGGTACTGTATCTGCTGACTTTGCTAAACCAGTAGGAGGAAAGAGAGCTTAATTGGGGGTGTGGCTTAGACACTAAAAGCAGGTGACTCAAATTACAACTTCCTGTTGCTAGCCTTTTTTCTTACTAATTGCCCTCCATCCCACCCTAAGCCAATTCTACTTTTATAGCCACTGGATTTGACTGTCAACAGGAACTTCCTGTTTGACAGTAGGAAGGGAAGGATCATAGAGAAACATTGGTTTTGTCAATCCTAAAGGAAAAAGTAGCTCACGCTCCCCCCCTCCAGCTGCTGGAGGTCTGACATTGAGCAAGGAAGAAGGAGGCTACTGAAGAAGACAGGAAGTTGCTGTCCCAGAACAGGAAGGATGAGAGCTGTAAGGAGAGGAGAGAGTAAGCATACAGAGAAACAGTAGAGGAGACACAAAATAAGACATGATAGGAGTGGTGCAGTGAAATGACTATGGGGCGGCAGTGTTCCGGGAGACATTCTGGAGGCTGTGATGCTGCCCTATTTGCAGGCACCTCTCTGGTCTGAGAGAGGAGGTTGCCCATCTCCAGGCTGACCTGGCTAGGATTCGTGAAACCTCCTCTCCCACCCAGGGACCACCAGTGCCAATGCCACTACCTCAGAGGTTGCCAAGAAAGAGGAGAGGCTGGACCAGGGTGGGCTCAAGGAGGGAGAGGGTGGTGGAACAGAATTGCATCCCTCCAGCTGTACCTCTCCACAATTCATTTGCTCTTCTGGTGGATAGTGGTTCCTCTATGGAGGCACCTGCAGTAGAGACCAAGGAGGATGCTGGGAACCTTCACAAAGAAGACCCACAGGAGGGTGGCATGGGACCCCACAGAGGAAGGAAACAACTCCTGGTGGGGGACTCAATCATTAGGGGGTAAAATGGGGAGGAAGCGGAGAGGGAGGTAAGGTGCCTTCCAGGTGCCACAGCTTGGAGGGACAGGAAGCGAATCCTCAGGATCGTGGGAGAAGCTGCATGAGGGAGAGAGCTGGATGTCATTGTCCACCTAGGGACAAATGATCTGGCTAGGAATGGGATCAGAGCAGTGCAAGAGGAGTTTGTATTGTTGGGGAGGAGCCTTAGACAAGTAGCGCATACGGTAACCTTCTCAGAAGTGCTGCCTGTCTATGGCAAGGGTGATGCTAGGGCACTCTTCACCATGGAATTCAATGAGTGGTTGAAAAACTGGTGTGGAGCTCAGGGTTTTGGCTTCATTGGGGACTGGGGAGCCACCTGGGGGGATGTAGATCTATACTGGTGCAATGGTCTGCATCTGTCCAGGGGGGAAACCAGGATCCTAGGTGAGAGGTTTAAATGCTTCATTGGCAAGCATTTAAACTAGCCAAGGGGGGGCACTGAAAAGGAGCAGGGAAATCCCAGCCTCCCCCCACAAAACATGATAATTTGTGAGGTAAACACCAAGACAGAGAAGTTATTAGGGAGCAGAACAGAGGTAAATGTAAAAAAAGGCAAAGGTAGTAAGGACAGAAATGGAGCTAAAAGGGGTAAGGCTATCAAAGAGTGGAGGTTGATGAATACCAATGCCCCTAGTCTGTGTAACAAGCTCCCTGAACTAGTGGCCTTGATGGAAGAGGGTTGCCTGGATATTGTGGCAGTCACATAAACATAGTACACAGAAAACCATGGCTGGGATGTCAACAAACCAGGATACACAATCAACAGGAGGGACAGGGAGGGTAAAAGAGGAGGAGGAGGAGTAGCTCTCTATGTAAAGGAAGGGATCAAAGCAACAGAACTAAAGAGTAAACAGGGAGCAGATGAGGCACTCTGGGTCACCCTGGAGACAAGAAATGGCACCACAATCTGCATGGGGGTTGTATACAGACCCCCATCTCAGGGGGAGGGAATGGAAAAGGAAATGATAGAAGGCTTCCTTAGAATGTCAGAAAAAGGGGAGATATTGTTGATGGGGGACCTGAATATGCCAGATGTTAACTGGAGCACCTTTGCTGCAGGCACATCCAAGAGCAGGGTCATTCTTGATGCCCTACAGGGGGCATGCCTCAGACAGCTAGTATTGGAACCCACTCAGGAGGGAGCAATCTTAGAACTGGTACTCTCAAATGGGAATGGAGAAAGAATTTCAGGTTTAGAAGTGGGTAGCCATCAGGAAACAAGTGACCACCAAACAGTGTGGTTCACGATAAACACAGCCATACAATCAAGCCATACAAAAGCAAGAATATTGAACTTTAGGAGGGCTGACTTTGGGAAAATGAGAGAGTGCTTCAGAAAAGCACTAGCAAACAGGCAAGAAGGAGGGGTGGAGGAACAATGGGGAGTAACCAAAACAGCCATCACAGAGGCAACAAGCCTTTGTGTAAAGCAAATCAATAAAACACAACAAAGGAAAAAAATGCTATGATTTTCAAAAGAGGTGGCAGGGAAGGTTAAGGAGAAAAGGATAGCATTCAGGAAATATAAGGAAACACAGAAGGAACAGGACAGAGAACTGTACCAGTTAAAGCAGGAGGAAGCGGGGAAGGCAGTCAGAATAGCAAAGGCCCAAACTGAGGAAAGGATAGCCAATTCTGTTAAGAAGGGGGATAAGACCTTTTATAGGTACATTAGTGAGCAAAGAAAGACCAAAGGAGGGATACTGAGGCTTAATAAAGGGAGGGAATGTGGGTAGAGGGTGACAGTGAAAAGCAGGGATACTGAATGAATATTTTGCTCAGTATTCACAAAGGAGGAGGAGGGGGAGGTACCTAAACCAAACAAGAGAAACACTCTGAAGATGGGGGTTGATACCAGTCCATTTACAGAAGAAAGGGTTCTGAAAGAACTAATAAAATTGAAGGTGGACAAAGCAATGGGGCCTGATGGGATTCACCCAAGAATTTTAAAAGAACTAAGGGTAGAACTAGTGACACCGCTGACTACTCTCTTTAACAAATCATGGGAGGATGGGGTGGTACCCGAGGGCTGGAGGAGGGCAGATGTGATTCCTCTTCACAAAAATGGGAGCAGGACAGAGGCAGAAAACTACAGACCAGTTAGTTTGACCTCAGTGGTAGGGAAAATGATGGAATCACTTCTGAAGGAAAGAATTGTTGAGTACCTAGAGGCCAGTGGGGCACAGGACCCAAAGCAGCATGGATTCACGATGGGAAGGTCACGTCAGATGAATCTAATAGATTTCTTTGACTGGGTGACCAAAGTAGTAGACCAGGGAGGGGCTGTGGACATGGCCTACCTAGATTTTAGCAAGGCATTTGATACAGTCCCACACAAAAATTAATACACAAGTTAGCCAGCCTTGGAATGGGTCCCAAGGTGGTAGCCTGGATAAAAAAATTGGCTAGACAACAGGACGCAAAGGGTAGTAGTAAATGGAGTACACAGTGAAGAAAGGAGGATTGCTAGAGGGATACCGTTCAGTACTGGGACCGGTCCTTTTTAATGTCTTTATAAGTGACATTGCAGAGGAACTGGAAGGAAAAGTATGTCTTTTTGCAGACGACACAAAGATCTGCAACAGGGTTGATACACAGGATGGAGTGGAAAGGATAAGTGACTTGGCAAGATTGGAGGAATGGTCAAATGTATGGCAGCTCAGATTCAATGCAAAGAAGTGAAAGGTAATGCACATGGGAAACAAAAAAACAGGGGAAGCGTACACAATGGGGGTGAGATACTGACAACAGTAAAAATGGAAAGGGACCTGGGGGTAATTATATCAAATGACCTAAAGGTGGGCAGGCAATGTGAGAAGGCAGTAAGGAAGGCTGTGGGGATACTGGAATGCTTAGAAAGAGGCATCAATTGTAGAAAACAGGAAGTTGTTATCCCTCTGTACAGACAGTTGGTGAGACCCCATCTGGAGTACTGTGTGCAGTTCTGGAGACCCCATCTCCGCAAAGACATAGACAGAATGGAGGCTGTCCAGAGGAGGGCAACCAAAATGGTGCAGGGTCTGCACCAGAAGACATATGAAGAGAGACTAAAGGATCTTAATATGTATACCCTTGACGAAAGAAGGGAGAGAGGGGACATGATAGAAACTTTCAAGTACCTCAACGGAATCAACTAAGTCCAAGAGGGTAGCATCTTTCAGAAAAAGAGATGTGCAAGAACAAGGGGGCACACTTTGAAGATAGAGAGGGGACGGCTCAGAGGTAATGTGAGGAAGTATTTTTTCACAGAGAGGGTTGTGGATGCATGGAACAGCCTCCCTGAGGAGGTCGTGGAGTCAAGAACAGTGAGGGAATTCAAGAATGCATGGGACAGACATAAGGCAGTCCTAGTGAGGGATAGGAGGAAGTAAGCTGTTGGTTAACTAGGATCCGCAGCTTATCTGTTAGGTAGGAAAATAAGCAGACTAGGTGGGCCAAACAGTCCTTATCTGCCGTCAAATTCTATGTTTCTATACATATTCAATATTTGGACAGCAAGCTCCAGAACTTGGGGACATAGAAAATGTATTAGAAAAACTTAACATTCCAGTTATCAGAAGAAGATATCAGAGAATTGATAAAGCCAGTAACAGAGAAAGAAGTTGAATTTGTGGTAAGTTAAAAAATTGGGTAACACCAGGCCCTTATGGAATTTCTAATGAATTTTATAAAAAAAAAGCATAGAAAAACTAAAAACACAAATGACTATAATTTTCAACACTATATTACAGGATCATCATACAATACCACCCACATTGGCAGACAGCTTATTAATTTATTTATATAAAAAAATTGCAAAAGAGGATATAAACAATTGGAGACCAATAAGCTCAATAAATACTGACTGGAAACTTCTAAGTAAAATAATATGTATCAGGTTGACAAAGGTGGCTGACAGTCTGATACATCCAACCCAAAGTTGTGCAATACCTCAAATATCAATGTTAGATCATTTAAAATTAATAAGAGAAGTTTTTGATAGTTCTACAGCAGGAGGTTATACCATAAACCTAGACCAAACAAAGGCATTTGACTTAATACCTAATATCTATCTGTTCACAGTCTTAAAAACATATGGATTGCCTCAGATGTTGGTACAATGGGTACAGAATTTATACAACAATGCGTTTCTGACACCTTTGGTTAATGGATGCTTAGAATCACATATTAAAATTAGAAGAGGGACTAGGCAAGGCTGCCCGCTGAGCCTCCTTTTATATGTGTTTACAATAGATCCACTTCTGAGACTCTTAAATAAGGACAAAAAAATTAGACACATGATGAGTCCCACTGCCACAAGTTTCCCATGTACAATTAAACTGGAATTTTCCTTGGCCCATACTAAATCCAATAATAAATCACTTTTTTCTTATATAAATAGTAAAAAGAGTAACACTAGGAAAACTGGTGCCCTAATAGAGAATGGGGCTATTATCAAAAACGATCAAAACTCAGCAAACCTTTTCAATAAATAATTTTGTTCTGTTTTTAATAAACAAGTTCTTCTCCCCCAAACATATAATAATGATTCTATCCCACCTAAAAATGAATGTTTTGAGGTTAGAAAGGCCCTATCATCTTTTTAAAAAATCCACTAGTTCAGGACCAGATAATATTCAATCAAGGTTTTTGATAGAAACATCTGATTCTTTAGTTTTATTGCTTATGATGCTTTTTAACAAATCATTATCTGAAAGTAATATTCCTGATGATTGGTACAAAGCCATAGTCATTCCAATTTACAAAAAAAAGGAAATAAATCCAATATTCAAAAATATAGAAACATAGACTTTGATGGCAGATAAGGACCGCTAGGCCCATCTAGTCTGCCCATTTCCCTACCTACAGGATAGGCTGCAGATCCTAGTTAACCAACAGCCTATTTCTTCCTACCCCCCAAAGAATTGCCTTATGTCTGTCCCATGCATTCTTGAATTCTCCCACAGTTTTAGACCCCACAACCTCCTCAGGAAGGCTGTTCCATGCATCCACTACCCCTCTGTGAAATAATACTCCTCACATTGCCCCTGAACTGCCCTCCTTCTATCTTTAAATTGTGTCCTCTTGTTCTTGCAAGTCTCTTTTCTGAAAGATGCTACCCTCTTGGACTTTGTTGATTCCACTGAGGTACTTAAAAGTTTCTATCATATCCTCCCTCTCCTTCTTTCCTCAAGGGTATACATATTAAGCTCCTTTAGTCTCTCCTCATACAGCTTCTCTTGCAGACCCTGCACCATTTTAGTTGCCCTCCTTGACTGCCTCTATCCTGTCTATGTCCTTGCGGAGATGGGGTCTCCAGAACTGGACACAGTACTCCAGATGGGGTCTCACCAACTGTCTGTACAGAGGGATAACAACTTCCTGTTTTCTGCTAATGATGCCTCTCCTATACATCCCAGTATACCCCCAGCCCTCCCTACTGCCTTCTCAAATTGCTTGCTAACCTTAAGGTCATCTGATATGATTACCCCAAGGTCCCTTTCCTTTTTTGTTGTTGTTACTACCTCCCCACCCATTGTGTATTCTTCCCCTGGGTTCTTGTTTCCCAGGTGCATTATTTTGCACTTCTTTGCATTGAATCCTAGCTGCCATACTTCTGACCATTCCTTCAACCTTGCCAAGTCCCTTTTCATCATTTACATGCCTCCTTGTGTATCAACCCTGTTGCAGATCTTTGTGTCATCTGCAAAAAGGCATACTTTTCCTTCCAGTCCCTCTGCAATGTCACTGATGAAGACATTAAAAAGGACTGGACCCAATACGGAACCCTGCGGTACCCCACTAGTAACCCCCCTTTCTTCAGAGTGGACTCCATTTACAATTACCTTCTGTATCCTGTTGTCCAGCCAATGTTTTACCCAGGCTTCCACCCTGGGTCCCACTCCCAGGCTGGTTAATTTGACTATTAATCTTTCGTGTGGGACTGTGTCAAATGTTTTGCTAGAGTCTAGGTAGGCCATGTCCACAGCCCCTCCCTGGTCTACTACTTTGGTCACCCAGTCAAAGAAATCTATTAGATTCGTCTGACATGACCTTTCCGCTGTGAACCCATGCTGCCTTGGGTCCTGTGCCCCACTGACCTCTAGGTACTCGACTATTCTTTCCTTCAGAAGTGACTCCATCACTTTCCCTACCACAGAGGTCAGACTGACAGGTCTGTAGTTTCCTGCCTCTGTCTTGGACCCACTTTTGTGAAGGGGAATCACATCTGCCTTCCTCCAGTCCTCGGATACAACACCATCCTCCCATGATTTATTGAAAAGAGTAGCCAGTGGTTTCACTAGTTCCTCCCTTAATTCTTTTAGAATTCTGGGGTGAATTCCATCAGGACCCATTGCTTTGTCCACCTTCAGTTTTAGGAGTTCTTGCAGAACCCTTTCTTCTGTGAAAGGACTGGGATCGACCCCCCTATCAAGAGTGCTTCTGTTAATTGGATTAGGCACTTCCCCCTCCTCTTTTGAGAATACTGAGCAGAAATATTCGTTCAGTATTCCTGCTTTTTCACTGTCCCCCTCTGCCCACCCACCGTTCATTCTATTCAGCCTCACTATCCCTACCTTTGTCTTTCTACGCTCGCTGATGTACCTATAAAAGGTTTTATCCCCCTTCTTAACTGAGTTGGCTATCTTTTCCTCAGTTTGGGCCTTTGCTATTCTGACTTCCCTCCCTGCTTCCTTCTGCCTTAACTGGTACAGCTCTCTGTCCTGCTCCTTCTGTGTTTCCTTATACTTCCTGACTTTCACAGCCACCTCTTTTGAGAACCATAGTGGCTTTTTCTTTTGTTTTGATTTGTTTATTTGCTTCACACAAAGGCTTGTTGCCTCTGTGATGGCAGTTTTGATAATTCCCCATTGTTGCTCCACACCTCCTTCTAGCCTGTTTGCTAGTGCTTTTCTGAGGCACTCTCCCTTTTGCAAAGTCAGCCCTCCTAAAGTCCAGTACCCTCACTTTGTATGGCTCGACTCTGTAGCTGAGTTTAATGTGAACCACACTGTTTGATGGTCACTTGTCCCCAGATGGCAACCCACTTCTAGATCTGAGATCCTCTCACTGCCCCCGTTTGAAAGTACAAGGTCTAAGATTGCTCTCTCACGAGTGGGTTCCGAAACTAGCTGTCTAATGCCTGCCACCTGTAGGGCATCAAGAATGGCCCTGCTCTTGGATGTGGCTGCAGCAAATGTGCTCCAGTTAACATCTGGCATATTCAGGTCTCCCATCAACAGTATCTCCCCTTTATCTGCCATTCTCAGTGTCAGTGGCTCAGTAGGTAGCACACTCGCCTCTGAGGCCGGGAGATCAGAAGGCTGTGGGTTCAGTTCCCACATCTGGCACTTGGGTTAATATCCCAGTACTGACACTATAGTGCAGCATGAGAGGGGTGCTGCACTTCTGAGGTGCCGTCTTTCGGATGAGATGTTAAACCGAGGTCCCATCTGCCTGGATTGGTGGTAGTTCAGGTGGATGTTAAAGATCCCATGGCACTTATCGAAAAGAGTAGGGGAATTTCCCCTGTGTCCTGGCCAAATTTCCCTCATTCACTAAAAATACCACCAACAGCTTAATCTGGTTCAAGGTCAGTTGGCATTCATCCGTATCCCCCTCCCCCGGGTCGTGCCTGAAAATAGGCAGGATTTGTCTAGTGCACTTACCCGGTCAACAAAAGCTAAAATAAAATAAAATAAATTCTAAGAATGCCTTCTATCATATCCTTGTCCATTCCTTCCCCCTGACATGTGGGTCTGTACACAACCCCTGTGCGGATTGTGGTGCCCTTTCCAGTCTCCAAGGTGACCCACAGTGCCTCCTCTACTCCCTGTTTACTCTTTTGTTCAGTTGCTTTTATCCCTTCCTTTACATAGAGAGCTACTCCTCCCCCTCTTCTCCCCTGCCTGTCTCTCCTGTAGGTTATGTACCCTGGTATGTTAACATCCCAGTCATGGTTCTCTGTGTACCATGTTTCTGTGACTGCTACGAAATCGAGGCATCCCTCTTCCATTAAGGCCATCAGCTCAGGGAGCTTGTTGCCCAGACTACGGGCATTGGTACTCATTACCCTCCATTTCCTAGTGGCCTTACTCCCTTTTGCCCCATCCCTGTCCTTCTTGCCTTTGTCACTTTCTCCATTAACCCCTGCTCTTTTCCCTATCAACACCTCTATGTTGGTGTTTGCCACACTTACTACCTTGATTATTTGGGGGGGGGCTAGGATTTTCCTGCTCCTTTCCAGTGCCTCCCCCCTTGGCTAGTTTAAAAGCTTGCCAATGAAGCTTTTAAACCTATCACCTAGGATCCTGGTTCCCCTCCCGGACAGATGCAGCCCATCATGCCAGTATAGGCTTACATCACTCCAAGTGGACCCCCAGTCCCCAATGAAGCCAAATCCCTGAGCTCCACACCAGTTTTTCAACCACTGATTGAATCCCATGGTGCAGAACACCCTAGCCTCTCCTATGCCATAGATGGGTAGCACCTCCGAGAAGGGTACCGTGCATGCTACTTGACTAAGGCCCCTCCCCAATTCCACAAACTCTTCCTGCACTTCTCTAATCCCTTTCTTAGCCAGATCATTTATCTCTAGGTGGACAATGACATCCAGCTCCCTCCCCTGTGCAGCTGCTCTGGCAATCCTGAGGATTCGCTCCCTGTCCCTCCAAGCCATGGCACCAGGCAGGCACCTTACCTCCCTCTCCCCTTCCTCCCCCAGTTCTACCTTCCTAACAATGGAGTCCCCCACCAGGAGTTGTTTCCTTCCCCTGCAGGGTCCTCTGCCACCCTTCTATGGGTCTCCTTTGTGGAGGTTCCCAGCATCCTTCTTGGTCTCCACTGTGGATGCCTCCATAGAGGAACCACACTTTGCCAGAATGCCATAGGAATTGTGGAGAGGTACAACAGGAGGGATGTACCTCTGTTCCACCACCCTCACCCTCCCTGAGCCCACTGTGGTCCAACTGCTCCTCTTTCTTGGCAACCTCTGAGGCAACGGCAGTGGCACTGGTGGTCCCTGGATGGAAGAGGAGGTCCCACAAATCCTGGCCAACTCAGCCTGGAGATGAGCAACCTCCTCCCTCAGCCCAGAGAGGTGCCTGCAGATGGGACAACACCGCATCCTCCAGAACATCCCGGAAGACCGCTGCTCCACAGCCACTGCTCTGCACCACTCCAATCATGTCTTATTTCTGGCCCCTTAACTGTTTGCAATCTTTACTCTTTCCTCTGTTTTTTTTTCTCTCTCTCCTTACTTTCTGCCTGTGTGCCCTTTAGCTCCTGATTGTCCTGTTCTGAGACAAGAATACCCTGTATTTCGCAGTAGACCACTTACTTGCTCAGAAGCAGACCTCCAGCAGCTAGAGGGGGGCCGGAGAGCTACTCTTGCCCTTCTAGGATGGTGGGTCCTTGGTGGTTCTGTGATCACTCACTTCCTGCCCCTAAACAGGAAGTTCCTGTTGTCAGTTAAATCCTGTGCCTATAAAAATAGAACTAGCTTTGGGTGGGGGGTAGAGGGAGGGAGGAAGGAGGGCAATATAGTCCCAGCAGAGAAGTCCAGTCACACAGCAGTCCTTTCTCCTGGTGTTTTCTGCCGCTACTAGCAGAAACTTTCTAAGCAGTCTTTAAATGTAGCTCCTTCTAGCTAAGTCACTCCCCTACTTACCAGATCTTTCTACAAGTAATTTAAACCTCACAGCAGTTAAGCCCTTTCAGTCACCTGAGATTTACACCTAGATAACTCTTCAGATACCCATTCAGTTCAGTTAACCCAAACACACACTTTTTTTTATGTTAGTTTTTTTACCCTTAATTAAAGGTCAAATACAAAAGTTCTTCTACTATAGTCCCAGCAGAGAAGTCCAGTCACACAGCAGTCCTTTCTCCTGGTGTCTTCTGCCAAGCTACTAGCAGAAACTTTCTAAGGCAGTCTTTTAAATGTAGCTTCCTTCTAGCTAAGCCACTCCCCCTACTTACCAGATCTTTCAACAAATAATTTAAACCTCACAGCAGTTAAGTCCTTTCAGTCACCTGAGATTTACACCTAGATAACTCTTCAGATACCCATTCAGTTCAGTTAACCCAAACACACACTTTTTTTTTTGTATGTTAGTTTTTTTACCCTTAATTAAAGGTCAAATACAAAAGTTCTTCTACTATAGTCCCAGCAGAGAAGTCCAGTCACACAGCAGTCCTTTCTCCTGGTGTCTTCTGCCAAGCTACTAGCAGAAACTTTCTAAGGCAGTCTTTAAATGTAGCTTCCTTCTAGCTAAGCCACTCCCCCTACTTACCAGATCTTTCTACAAATAATTTAAACCTCACAGCAGTTAAGTCCTTTCAGTCACCCAAGATTTACACCTAGATAACTCTTCAGATACCCATTCAGTTCAGTTAACCCAAACACACACTTTTTTTTTTTGTATGTTAGTTTTTTTACCTGTAATTAAAGGTCAAATACAAAAGTTCTTCTACTATAGTCCCAGCAGAGAAGTCCAGTCACACAGCAGTCCTTTCTCCTGGTGTTTTCTGCCAAGCTACTATAGGCTGATAAGTCTAACATCCATTATAGGTATGGTTATGGACCGACTAGTAAAGTCACTAATTGAGATCAAAATTGAACAGCTAGGTATTCTAGATATAACTCAACACGGATTTAAACCTGGATCATCCTGTACAACTAACTTGGTATCTTTTTACAACATAAGCATATATTTGGATAATCATATTCCTTTGGATGTTATACTTTTAGATTATAGCAAGGCATTTGTTAAGGTGTCCCATTCAATACTTAAAAAAAAAATGCATAAGCTTGGTTTTTCCCTGTATTTGACAAATTGGATTTCATGATGGTTACAACACAGAACACAAGTGGTAAGAGTAAATGGGTTACTCTCCGATTTAGGCATGGTTACAAACGATATTCCTCAGGGCTCACTATTGGGACCCACTCTATTTAACATCTTTATAAGTGACTTGACTGTATCATCTAGTGATCATATTTCTAAATTTTCTGATGACACCAAACTTGGTGGTAAAGTTGATACAAATTCTAACACCACTACATTTTAAACAGGACCTTAAAAATATTGAAATATGGGCAAAAACTAACCTTATGTCCTTTAATACTGAACAATTTTAGTTCTCCATTTTGGAACAAGAAAATCCTCAAACTAGTTATTTTTTATATAATGTCCAACTGAAGCAATCTAATTGTGAAAGGGACTTGGGTATACTAGTCAATAATAAGTTATCATCCTTTTCACACTGTAATAAAGTGGCCAGATCAGCTAATATCATATTGAAACAAAACAAAATAAAACGTTTATTAACAAATCTGAACAGTGTTAAGTTCCATTATTCCAGGCATATGTAAGACCATATTTGGATTATAGATCTCCTTTTTTGGAATCCATACCTTAGAGGGGACATAAATCGACTGGAACAGGTTCAGAGACAATTGACTAAAATGATACCTAGATTAAAAAATAAACCTTATGATACCCATCTTAAAGAAACTGGACTCTACCCTTTATACTTAAGAAGACTTGGGGGGGGGGGGTATCCTGTTTTTGTTTAAAATATTAAAATCCCCCTACACAAATGAAGCAATGTGGATTGGTACTTTCAAATAAATGTATAGCAGGCAGACTCCATAATAAGCAGTTAACAGCTGAATGGGCAAACACCAATAGGAGAGAGAAATCTTTCAGTTTAAGGGCATCCAAGCAATGGAATTTATTGCCGCAGGACCTAAATAATTTGAATAACATTGATATGTTTAAATCAAGGTTGGATATTTGGTTAAACCAACAAAAATAACTAATTATCCACTATTGAGGGGGACAATCCTGATGGGCCTAGGCCTTCTTTTGTCCCACATTAATCCAGTAAATCCAGTAAATTGCTTATTCATATGATATCTGCCTTTTGGTAGCAGACCATAGATCAGGAGCTCACGCACTAGGGGTAATAAAATCCTTTTCAACATTATCTGGGTCAAAAACTAAATACATAGAAAAATAAAGGGGTACCTATAGCCATAAGGCCAGAACTACAGGTCTCAGAGATAGAAGGGATGCAGATTCAGAGTGACACAATGCAGTTATTAGGGGTATCCTTTGGAGGCATAAATGCAGCAGAAAGAAGCTGGGTGGTAAAATTAGAAGAGGCAGAAAAAAAGTACAAAAATGGAAGTCACATCCAATGACTAGATTTAAGAGAATTTACATGCTAAAAACATATATTATTCCAGTTGTTTTAACATTGAGCTATGTTTTTGTACTTCCTTTCAAGCAAGAAGCTAGAGTAAATGATATATGCTTTTAGTTATTGTGGGGGAGCAGGCTGAATCCCGTCCTGTAACATACTGGCCTGTTAAACAAGGAGGTCTGAATATGCTCAATTCCATATTGTTCTTCTTCTCCTCTATATGCATTTATTCTAATATTATTCCCCTTCTAGCAGGGAATCGGATGGATTGGGCAATAAGCTTAAGAGCCAGATGTAGTTACTTTCTCAATAAATGGGAAGCGCCACAATGGAGAGCATTCAGATTTATCCCAGAAGGAACATTTATGTATTTGACAGAAATTTTCAAAAAATTAAAACAATGGGATGTGACTATCCAAAACTGTCAAGGACAAAATAGGAAAGCTTTTTATGCAAACATTTTGGGAAGACACTTTCTAAATGGGCCTTGCTTTAACTGCCCCCCAGACATAGAACATAAATGGCTAACTAAACAGATCTCAGAGGCCTGGTTACGTGGTATACCGTCTGGATATGTTGCCATGGTAAATTAAATGTGAGAGGGAATCATGCACGTAAAGCTGTGGAAGAAAGAATATGCATTAGGGAGTTATGTATTGCACAAGTGGAAACCATGCAGCATTTATTTTTTGAGTGTTCTTACATAGAACAGCAATAGGACCAATTAGCTCAGAAATGGGAAATACCCGTATTAAGAAAAACAACCTACACAGAGTTAGTATATGGGAAATTTGGTATTGAATTGGCTATTTTTTACCCTGGGACCTTAAGGGTGGTCTTTGTAATAATAAAGTGGTATATATGGCAAAACAGATGTAAATATGTGGTGCAACAAAGATTTGTACCTTTAAGAGGACTAATAGAAAACATTACAAAAGAAGTTGCATTAGTTTATCTAAAAGAAAAATCAGCAATGCCCCCTCCCATGATAGAAAATTGGTGGAGAGCTTTTCCAAAGCTTTTATTTGAAGGTGTAACATGATAAGAATAAAGGTATAAATTTAAGATGTTTATAATCACAAAATAGTAGCAATCTTAATGATAAAAATTAAATTTTTGTGTTCAACAGTTAAATCTAATTTTGTTTTCATTTCAGTTAAAAAGTACAATAATGTTGTTTTGTGTGTTCTTAAACTAATGATAGCCTGGTTATGTAATTTCATGAGTGCAATGTGCTGTTATAATTTTTCCAATAAAAAAATTCCCCTACTCTTTTCGAGAATTGCCATGGGATCTTTAACATCCACCTGAACTACAGCCAGAACAGGCAGATGGGACCTTGATTTAATGTCTCATTTGAAAGATGACACCTCAGGAGTGCAGCACCCCCTCATACCACATTACAGTGTCAGTATTATGATTTAACCCAAGTGCCTGGAGTGGGAATAGAACCCACAGCCTTCTGATCTTCCGGCCTCAAAGGTGACTGTGCAACCTGCTGAACCACTGCCACTGCACTTTTTGCCACTTTTTGATGAAAACATTTGTCTCTCTCACTAGCTGAGATAACTTTTTCAAAGCATTCACAATACTTGAAGACCATATTTCTGGCAGCCATGTATCTCAGAGAGAAAAAAAAAATCTCAATTCCAATTCAACCAACATTCTGTGGTATAGTATAGCATGATTCAACTTGTATCTAAAAATCAGGGGCCAGATATTCAAAACTTTGCCTGGTGAACAAAGTGAGTATGCCCTGTTTGCCCAGGGTTTGGACCAATGTGCAATATTCAAAGGGGGTTATGGCACGCATTAAAAGGTTTAGAGCACACGTGCAAAAAACTAATCTACACATGTATGTGGTGGGCGGGGAGAGGGGGCAGGGACAAGAATCCCAGTGCAGCACAATATTCATCATGGTAGTTCTGCACAAAGGGAAAGTCATTTTTTTTTGCCCCACACATACCATTGAGAAGAAGCCCTACTTACTCCAGGCAACTCTAGCAGCTGACAGAGCCACTGCAACCATCAACCATGGAGGTGGTGGGGGAGCACACCTGCTCCCAGGTGGCTAGTGGCACCCCCCCACCCTCCAAACCCAGGCCCCATTAAAATGAATTAAGTCACTGGCAAATAGTGGTCCCTCCATCCCTCATCCTCATCCCCAGCAAAAGTAAGAAATTCTACCCTCCGAAGGCCAGTCCTAATAGTAAAGTGTATCCCTGGTGTCCAGTGGTCCCCCCACCCACTGATTGCCAGACCTGTGTGAAGAAAATGAAGTTACTCATGCTTAGTGGTCCCCTCCACTCTCTGATTGCCTGCCCTAGTACATGTTTAATAGTCTCTGGTGCCTAGTGGTCTCCTCTGCCTTCTGATCACTGGCCCTGGTATCATAATAATATAATTCCTTGGTGTCCAGTGGTCCCTGATTGCTGGCCCCAGTGATATTAAAGAACTACCCAGGTGTCCAGTGGTCCCATTGCCCTCTGATCACTGGCCCTGTATTATTTAAAACTTCTCTGGTGTCTAGTGGCACCCCCCACACACACAGATCCCTGTTCTTATACCAGTGTCAGCTGTCCCTAACATCTAGAGGCACTCCCACACCACTGGCAACATGCACTTCACTCTGACCCCCCCTTACTAGTCTTATGAGTGCCATAGGAATCCAATACGATGACCTGCATAGCCCTCCTCTCACCTCCTTGGTCAGCCACTGTATGCATTAACAAACAGTGCATGTCCTCTGTACTGTAAAGGAAGCAGGCACAGAGTTCAACAGTATGCGTGCTCCCTTTATAGTACTTAGGATGTGCACTTACTGTCAGTCCATATGGCTGCTGTCTGAGGTGGTGAGAGGAGGGCTTTGCCGGTCACCGTAGTGGATTTCTGTGACACCAGCGAGACAGGTAGCTGAACTTTAACTTCTTTACATTGTTCTGGGGCCCTGTGCCAGTACTGAGCACTATTGCTTGCACATATAATATTTGCTAAATGTTATTCTGAACAGATACTGGGGGGAAATATTATGTGTTCTGGTTTTCATGTCTATGTACTTTGCATTGCATAATCTTAAAAATAAAAAGGTTTAGAATGAAAGTGACAATATCAACATCTCTGCTTGCTTCAGTATGAAACTGTTAATACCATTTAGAAATGTCATCTCTTACTCCTCAGTTGCAGATAATAAAAATCTTTTCATCTTGCATCCCGGCTTTATCCCCATTTTCCACTTTTGTAATCCAGTGTACAGTTTCAGGCTAGCCTGTTGCTACTCCTCATTCCTTGGTTGATCAGCAAAGTTGATTTTCATAAACATGATGTTTGGTAGGAATTAATTCCATTATGCTGTTCTTCTGGCTCAGAGTAACTTGGCTCTGTGGAGTAGTCAAGGGTTACCTCGTTAACTTTAATGGATCCTTTTAGTACTAGCAGTACAACAAACAGTTGTGCTGCTTGTCCTGCATGTGTGCTTTTAGTTTCCAATTAAAAAGCCTTATATTATCTTCCAATGCTTTTCGGGGGTGAAGCCTGCACAAGCAAAGAAGATTTGGTACTGCTTGAGGGACAGAATGAAACGTTCACCACATGATTCAGGTCTTAAGACAAATGAAAATTAAGTTGAAAACTACACAGTTACTAGTTAAATACTGTATAGTAAGACCAAAATTAAAAAAGTAAAATTTTTTTTATTAAAAATGTGTTTTCGTCAAAACCGTCATGTAATTTTATGTACCGATATCAAAATTGCATTGATATAGACTATCATTACAAAAAATAGGATGGGCACTATGTATTTGCCATTTTCTGGCTGTGTCACAACTCAAACATGTATTACTAATACACTGAAATCACAGAGTCAAACAGTATTGATATATACAGTATATATATATATATATATATATATATATATATATATATATATATTATATATTAGTATTGATACATAAAAGCAGTATCATCTGACTTAATTCTTAATGGCTGGACTCCAGGCTTTCGTTTAAAGAAAAATTGTTTCTAGCCCCAACATATCCAATTAGACCTTTCAAAATATAATTTCTTCAAAATGTGATAACTCTCAAACTGTAAGGGCTAGAAATTACATTCTTTTAATTTAAAGCTTAGAGTCATCTAAGTAGACATTTTAATAAGATAGTACTACAGTGACTATATATCAGTATAAAAAACATAAATTGTTACATATTGATATAAACACATAAAATGATTCAGTAAATATTTAAAGTCCTGACATTTTTAACAAAATGTTATATCGCTAGGCATAGACATGTAACAACACAGTAGAACTGTATATTAGAATATACATAGGCATAGAGTTTGGGGGCTTCCAAGCTAGAGACCTCCCCAGGAAAGTTGAGCCCCCAACCCCAGATAGGGTAGTCTAACAACAGGTTACCTGTTTAGGCTAATAGTTTTCAACCCAAGAGCCCCACCCCCCAGAAAACCCAGACTCTACACCCATGAGGATATATACATGTTGATCAGACTCCAAGATTTCATTAAAAAAATTCTTAAGTTTCTGTAATTAACAGTTGAAATGTTTCTGCTTTCAAAGTGTAATTTCAAGCATTATAACATATCACAAAAGATTATTTTTGAAAATGTTCAGAAGATACTAGTGTTTTTTCTGTCTAAGAATAAACACATTGTTTTCTAGTTTATAGACTGACTTGCATCTGTTATAAATTTGCTTTGTTTGATCCCCCTCACTTTTTGATCCGATGACTCTATAGTGTCCCTTAACTGGGATGTTTACTCCTGATATCGAGGAAAGTTCCAAAATGTTTATGTTTGCTCCTACTTAAATTTCAGATTTTTAGTACATAAGTTTATACCTCTTCTGAGTCATTCAGATTAAGTTAAACTAATTCCAATGAAACTGTTTGTAATATTGAGTCCCCTTTGCCCATGAAGTTCTCTTTTTATCGCCCACAGGCAGTTTAACAAGTTGGAGGCCCCTTTAGACCTTACCTACTTTCACATACGTTTTTGAAGAACTCAGTTGTCAGTACAATTGTCTGACTTTGGTCAGTACACATTCCAAATGTATAAATGCGTCTCTAATATGCAGATTTTTTTGTGTTGGTTTTATAAGTAAAGTCAAATTAGTAAGGCATGGATTGCCAGCTTCATTGTTTAAAAATGTTAGTACACAAATCCAGTTTTGTATCTCTAAGACTTGTTTCTATATTAGCAGTACTCAAACTTCAATCACAGCCTTTCTGGGTTCACAGTTAAGAGATTAATTGCACTTGTGCTGTTGTCAATAATCAGATTAAAACCTAGATAAAGGAAAATACTACAGGGCTTGGTAGTGCCTTCCTTTTTGCATGCACTTACAGCGCACAATAGAATACAATACAATACAAGACTCATCTCCTCCACTGTGACTACAGGATACTGGAAATTATTTTTGCATGCAGTAGTTAACTGTCCTCCCATCTTCCTTTCCATGCCAGTTATATATTCTGATATGCTTTAATGATTTTTCTGATAAAGAGATAATCTAGCTTTGGGGTTCCACTGTTTGTATTGTAGTATTTCTACCTTTACTGTATTTTTTCAATAATGTCTCACCCAGTGTAATAATCTGTTATTGCACTTTTACTATTTGTATGCTCCAGCTCCCCTTCCCTCCAGGTCACACAGGGAGATGAGCAACGTGTTGTTCAGTGTGCCTTCCTGCTGAAACATTTCAATAAGTAAATAAACTATCAGAGCTACATAGAGACCCACTCATCACCAGCTATTGCTCTTGATTTTCATATTTCTAAGACATTCTATGACATCAGAAACTCCCATTCCATGCTGTTCATCTGAATGGCCTGGAATTAGTGTTTCTGATGTCATAGAATGCTCAGGCAGCATGAAAATACAGAGCAGCAACTGTTGCGGAGAGAAGGATTCAGGGTAGTTAAAAAGGCAACAAAATGTGCTTCTTTAATGTAACGAAAAAGAGCAACAACATATCAGAACACTGGGTAGCCAATAAAAGAACAATTGTAGAGCATCTAGAGGCTCAAACATTGTTTCCTATCACCTTTAAAAAGCACTCCAGTCTTTGGTTCATTCATAAAATGCCAGCTTTATTGTAAAAAGGCAGCCTGTGCAAAAGAATCATGTTAAGGACAAATTACCACCAAGGCACTGACCTACAATGTTGCACCATACAACATACAATAAAATGAATGCACTCATCTTTATAGTGGTAAAATGCCTCTTCATGGGTCATATTAATCATCTGTTAAGCACCCTCTGGGGTTGTAATGGGGAATGAGGCATGTGCCCTAGGGGAAGATTAATGTACCATTAACATGACCCCTCTATAGGTTTTTTTACTACTATAAAAATGGGCAACTTCATTTTTTTGTATTACTTTCCCCCTCCTTTGAACAGGTTCACTGCTATTCTAGTACTCAGATAGTACAGTATCTCCACATTTCTGATCAGTGCCTGTCTCTAAATTAAGTATTGCTGTGATGTGTTGGCAATATAAAGCCATGATGCCACCACTGAACAGTTAGTTTGCAATTCAGTAGTGTTTGTTTCATCAGTGCTGCATGAACTGAATTAATATCTAACTAAAATATTTATGAAACATCTGGTATTCTATGCAGTGAAAGCTTTGTTAGCTAGTGTACTTTTTTTATTATATTCGCACAACTGTGTCATGATCACAAACATCACCATGGTAACCATTGTTAACGTTGGCATCCTGATTTGATGCCATGGGGCTGATCTTTCAGTCATGCCAATAGTACAAATGTTGCCACAAGTTCCATACATCACTGTCAGCAGTAGCCTAGAGGTATTTATCAATATTTATTGCCAGACCAGCCCGTACAAAGTAAAACTAGTTAAACTGCAGGACACAGGTCACTGGTTACATTTTTTTAACTTAAACTACCTTTCTTTTATCATGGCTGATATAACACCTCTGGACCTTTTACTCATAAAACATAACAAAGAGCTATGAATCTTGCTGTTTCAAGCAATGTGGGATGCATCAAACACAGTTAAAGGATTTTGTTACAAACAAGTTTTTGAACAATGTTTTTATTTATAGAGGGCAAGAATATATTACAGTGTATTTTATACACAAGAATTCATGCTGAACTTAGTGCAATCCAGTACATTGATTTTAAAAACTAAATAAAGCACATTTTTTTAATCTGTGGGCAATAAAGTAATGTATGTGCTATTACTATTTACTTAGAACTCTGGATATTTTAACTAGCAGCTTTATAAGTGTGAGTGCTCCAATCCTATTCTTTCATCAAGAAAAGAAAATTTATAGTGAACAATTATCTTTGTTTAAGCCAAAGTCAAACCAAATATGTTAATCATTTTTATGTTGCTTGCACGCATGTGCAAGAAACATAGTGCCATCATTGGAGATTTTGGAGGTGTGTCACCTCCTCAACCAATTCAGTCAGTGAGCTGGCAGGCGCAGCCCCTGTAAGCCAATGCATTTTGGAGCTGTCTATGACACGCTCCAAAGTGCAGTGGCATACAGTTGAAAGGGGAGCTACGCTTCAGTGAGCACTGATAAGAACCGTAGCTCCCCCCCACACGCAGGCGTGTGCACCCCCGCACGTACTGTGTAGCCAACGGGGCGCCCAATTCCCGCCGGCTGAGCTGCGTCGCCCCTCCCTCCATAGTTGGTGCCACTCTGAGCCCCACCCAGCATGGCAATCAGTCCTTGAATACGACGTAAGCTCAATCCTCATCAGCTGAATGGCTCTAAAGTCCTTGTACCATGCCAGAGCCCACCCCAGCGTGGCAAATGGTCCCATGGCATCTTTTGTTTTTAAACCTGTAAAACAAAACGTCCGCAGCGTCTCCCGACCCCTCCCACAACCTGCACCCACCCACTGCGACCCAGCCTTCCCACACCCCCTCACCACATACTTACCTCCGGACTCCCGCGACGATCTTCGGTGGACCGGGAACATGTCTGCACTCTTCAAAGCCGACCGCAAATGAGGAAATGCCATAAGCTGTATAATGGGCTAGATGGGGGGTCTCAACTTTATTGCATATCTCAGGAGTTTTGGGAATTTTTGCACCAGATTTTCAACATGGGGTTTTTAAATCTTCATGAATGATGTCACTGTCGTGGTGTTATTCAGGTTCAAGGTGATTTCACGCAGTGACTGTGAAATCACCTTTGGGCCTGAATACCACCATGACAGTGACACTTACCATGAGAAGGCTGTAAAACCCATGTTGAAAATTTGGTCCAAAAATTCCAAAATGACTGTTTTACCAGCGTATGCTATGCAGTTCCTATGCAGGCTCATAAGTTCACGAAATTTCAATATTTTCACTCCAGATTTTCAACATTGCCATTTTACCACACCTTCTTATGAGTAGTACAGCTGTCATTTTTCACATCCTGCCCAAAACATGTTTCTGCCCATGTAGCGCACAATGGCGCAGTCGGTATGCGAAATCAATGTGTGGGACAAATTAAGAAAATCACAGTGTCACTGTTCATGAGCAGAGATCTTAAAATGGCAAGGTTGAAACTTTGGTGAAAAAATTCCTAAAAATGACTGTTTTACGAGTGTGCGTTGCACAGTTCCCACGCACGCTCGTAGGTTTGCGAATTTTCAATATTTTCACCCAGATTTTCAACATTGCCATTTGACCACACCTCCATGAGCAGTACAGCTGTTATTTTCACATCCTGCCTAAAACGTGTGCTCACTACGAAGCGCATAATGGTGCAGTCGTGTGCAAACTCAATGTATGACACATTAACAAAATCACACTGACACTGTTCATGAGCAGAGGTCTTAAAATGGCTATGTTGAACATTTCGTGAAAAATTTTCTAACAATGACTGTTTTACGAGCATGCATTGCGCAGTTCCTATGCACACTCGTAAGTTCGCAAATTTTCAATATTTGCACTCCAATGACTTCCAAATACCTAAACAGCACATAGAAGCAAGCAACATTCGGCATTGACAAATGCTTGTTATAATTGTTTTCTATTATGATTTCATGCATCCACATCACAAACCATTAAGTCAGAAATATTTTAACAGTAAAGGTTACAGGCTCTGGATTTAAGTAGTATGAACTGGGCAGTATTCAGTTGTCTCAGCTTCATCTTCTAAATTAGACCCTAGTTCCATAGTTAAAGAGACATTGGTGTAATAAAAATGCTCTTGCTCTGTTAGGGTTCTCAAAAACCTCCTCTTTTCCCTGAAACAAAATTTTAAGCCTTGCAGGGCCTAATACGGAAGCAGGGACCCCTGCCTCCTTAAACTCAATCTAGATTGGAATAAATCTTCTCCTTCTCTGAGTCTATAAACTAAAATCTGGATAGAGGTATAATCTGGATCCAGCATAGACGATTTTCTTTCTTTTATCTTGACAATAGCAACATTTTATGTCTTTCTTTTAGATCAGCAAAAGTCCTAATGATATATATTGACCCTGGAATTGCCTCCATTGAGCTTCCATGTGCAGCAAAGTCACTTACTGTTTGACGTCTTTGTTGAGATTTAGGTCTGAACACTGAATCAAACAGATGAGATTCTAGAGAAAAACTGTTTTTGAGAGCTGACTGGACTTCTCCTTTCAGCTCTCCTTCAGGTATTGAAGTAGAGAATTCAGTAAGTCTTAAATTATGAAGAAGCACAGTATTTTCAGTCCTCTCCAATTTTGAGGATTGAGCAATCTTCTTGTGCAGAGCAGCAGCCACCGCTCCCTCAACAGTGAGTACTATTGTAGCTAAAGCTTTAATCTCCAGCTCGATCACCTTTACTGCTTTCTCAGTCACCTCTGCTCAAGCGTCAGTAATGGCACAATGCATAGATATGTCCATCAGTGAACCCTCCATCTTCTCAGAAGATGAGTGAACTTCAATCTGAAAGCCTGTGAGTTATGTGTGAATTAAGTGTTGGCTTGGTGTTCTTTTGCATAACACTCACTTCTGACAGTGCAGATGGGAAGACTATAGCTCCACTCACTCCGTGGGAGCTTGTCAGCCCCAGGGACAGAGCTCCTCTCCTAACTGCTTTGGAGGAAACAAACCTCTCTATGACAAACTATATCTCTCCACAGCTCTTCAGCTTGCTTTCATACAGCTTAAAAGTTCAGAAAAACAAACACTTTAATTTAGCAGGTTTTAGAGCTGAAAAGTCACATGTTACTGCATAGCTCCAAACATAGTGTCTTTCCAGCTCAAGCTCAGCTGCACCTCCAAGAGACTGGAGATCCTTGTTATAAACAAGTTTATCTTAACAGTGTCAAATAAGCCCAGTAAACTTCTTTTCATTTGTTCTTTGTTCTTTGGATTAGTTACAGCTGACTGGTTTCGTGACTAGAAACAAAGAACTAAGATAAATGGGTCTACCTCACAGGAAGAAATCATAGTGCAAAGGGTACGACTGGGCTCTGTGCTTAGTCCAATACTGTTTAACATTTATGTAAGTAATCTCACTGATGAAGTAGAAAATTGGGTGATCAAATTGGCAGAAAAATACAAAGTTAGGTGGGGTACTGGAAAGTCAAGATGAGGAAAATGGGCTCTAAAAGGATCTACAGTAGACAGGGTATCTAGTTGGGCAGAAAAATGGGATATGCAATTTAATGTGGGACAATGTAGTCTTGGTCCTGGGTAGGAGAAATCAAGGAGCCTGTTATTATTTCAAAGGAGAACTAATGAGTGTATATGTGCCTGATTTAATTTTATTTAATAGATACATACATACAAACATACGAAATTGCCAGCAGATACAGGCCTTACGGTCTATCTAGTCTGCTCAAGTGTGCAGCACTTCAGCCATTTAGACTACAGCTGCCCCCTTCCCTTGCCTCCCCCTCACTGTTTTTCCTCCTGTTTCCTTCTCACTCACCCCCGTCCACTCTCAATCTGAACCCTCCCTTTGATCCTGTCCCACCCCCTCTTGAAGTTGCTTACTGTCCACAGTGATACCACCACCTCCTCCAGCAATACGTTCTACCCTGTAACCACCATTTTGGTGAAATAGTGCCTCCTCATTTCCTTCCTGAATGTGCCTCCTTCCAATTTCAGACTGCAATATGTTCATCATTAAAGACAGTAAATGGTAAAGTGAATACATTCTTCAAACTTTCACAATGTTTTTCCAGCTTCTTTTATAATTTTCAATCACCCCCAAATTATATAAAATAAACTATGGGGTGCTAACATTATTCATTTTTTTACACATCTTCGGAGTGTGATATCATTAAAAACCACTCGTGCTTCACACTCATGGTTTATGTGGGATCACACAAATCAGGGGCATAAAAACATAGAAACCAAATTCATTGACCAAAAAAGAGTGCTTCACCCATGCAGTCAGCCCAGATGGTCTCTGCCTAGTCTGTCTCTGTAGACCCTAACTGGTCTCCAGCGACCCACCTCTGCTCTGCCTGCCTGTCCCCTATTATTTTTGCTTCTGACACATCTGCTGGTAGTCTATTCCAGGCATCTACCACTCTTTCAGTGAAGTGATACTTCCTCACATCCCTCTTAAATTTCCACCCTCCAGCTTCATCACATGCCTTCTGGTCCTGGTGCTCTTCCTCATTTGAAAGACACTTCCCAAAAACAACCCCTGAGGAAACTACTTCTTTGAAGTGCTGAGGCTTGTCAGGTCATGTCAGGACAGCTAAGGTGCATCATGCTGCATGTATGTCCTTTTCCTGCACTGATTTGCACTGAAGAAACACTTTTGCATTTAGAATAAACTGGCAAACTAAACAGCAGTTAGAGTGTTCTGTTTCTTGCTCTTGGTAGCTATTCATTTATGGGAACACCTACTTTAATTGGGACACATCCAATATTTTTGTAGATTTTGAAAGAAACTCACCTCCTGCACCTTGCTTGCCTCTGTGAGGTACTTGTAGGTCTCTATCATTTCCCCTCTCACTCTCCTATCTTCCAGAGTGTACATGTTAAGATCCCTAAGTCTCTCTTCATAGGGTTTTTGGTACAATCCTTGGACCATTTTAGTTGCCTTCCTCTGGACTGCCTCCACCCTGTCTATATAATTTCTGAGGTGTGTCCTCCAGAATTAGACACAATACTCTAAGTGGGTTTTTCCCATCAAGTGTTACAGTGGCAAGACCACCTGTCTCCTCCTGCTGGAGATACCTCTCCCTATGCATCGCAGCACCCCACTGCCCCTAATCAATTGCTTTGTCACACTTCCCTGCCACTTTGAGGTCATCACATATGATAATCCAAAGGCCCCTTTCCTGATTAATGACTGCCAGTAGCTCCCCCATCCTATAATCAGTTCCTGGGTTTCCTATGCCCTAGAAGCATGATTTTTCACTTTTTGGCATTGAAGCCCAACTGCCAAGTTTGTGACCACTCCTTGAGTTTCCCAAGATACCTATGCATTCTTTCCACTCCTTCCTGATTGTCCACCTATTATGGATTTTACTGTCATATGCAAAAAAGCATTCCTTCCAGTTCTTCTACAATGTCACTTATGAAGCCATTATGAATTATGAAGCCAAGAATCCAATGCTGCAGTTTTCACCCTCTCCCCACCCTTCCTACATTCCTTTCCCCCCCTTCCCTCTCCCTATGACTCTGGCACTTCTTATCTGTTGTTTATTTTCTCTGACAAATGCCGCTGGCTGCCTTGTTACAATGCTACCCCTGAATTGTATTAATCTGTACTCTGTTTGCAATGTCCACATTGTGGTAATGTCTGTCTTGATGTTCCCTATAATTTGTATTTCTCTGACGTGGAACCTTTGTAAAAGAGCCAAGGCTCAAAGGTATTTGTAAACCTAGACTTGATAAATAAATAAATAAATAAAGATTACTGGTCCCTTTGCTGAGCCCTGTGACACTCCACTGGTCATACTCACATCATTAGAGTGAGTGCCAGGAACCACTGTCTTCTGTCACCTACCCATTGAAGAGTTCCAAACACAGTTCATCACTTTGAATCCCACCCCCTAGGCCACTCAATTTATCTATCAGTCTCTCGTGCAGCACAGTGCTGAAGCCTTTCCTAAAGTCCAGATAGGCCACATCCACTGACTTCCTCTGATTTATATCCCTGGTCACCCAATCAAAAATATAAATCATATTTATTTTGCATGACCTCCCCCTGTGAATCCATACCATCTTTGGCAGTTCATAATGTATATCACCTCATACATTGTTCTATATTTAACCATCCAGATACAAGGGTTTTTATAGCCAAAGGCCAAAAGTGTTATATTTTCTTTAGACAGAGCAATGGGGTTCAATCATGTGGCATTTTATTTATTTTGATCCAAAATTATTCTTTAATAAGCTATATACAGTACTGCAGCTTGTCGAGACCAGGACCAACTGTTACCAAATGATCTAGAGTAGAAGTAGGTAGGGCCAAAGCACTTTTATACACTGTCATTCTTACAACTTCTATACAAACAATAGAACTATAACTCCAAATCTCTGTAGCATACATCATCATAGAGTTTGATTTGGCCTGTGGTTCCCTGAATAAGCCTTTTATGAAATGCCCCATACATTTAATGAAAATACAACAATCCTAAAAAGGCTTATCTGGTATCAGTGTCAATTGTACTGAAATGTTTGCACAATTCTCCACCACTGGTAAACAGTAAACCTATTTCAGTTAAATTATAAAGTTTCCTCTATAATCCTATTGGCATCAAAGGGAAGACCACAATGTCATCTGCATATGTCAGTGTTTGGCAATTTAAGTGAAGAATTTTAATTTATGTTAAAAATCTTTGGTGAATGGAAGATCTTGTCTTATACATTTTGTGATATTTCATTTATGTAAATATCAAATAAGATTGGGGCTGGGATGGGGCTGTATTTTGCCTGTTTATTTGTATTTCATTTCTCTATATATTCCCCATTCAAACCAAAGCGAATTTATGACCAGGTATTGCTATACAGTAATTTAATTGCTTCTAATAAATTATGTTCTGTTCCAAAATAATGCACCATTTCCCATAAATTTACTCGCATAATCGAGTTGAAAGCTTATTGAAAGTCAATGAATGCAGTATGCAGTTTTGTTTCTGGATCTTAACATACTGTTTTTTCATTTAAATGGGAAAAGGTAAAAAAGTGACTGGTGGTAGAAAATCCATGTCTTAAGCCAGTCTTAAGACATGAAAGTAAAGTGTTTCCTCATACTAATGTCACTAGTCAAGTTAACACTACTTTGGAAATAATCTTTGTGATATTATTAATAACAACAAACAGGATCCAGTGCACGCCCAGTGCTGCTCAAAGGAACCTGCAAATCATTTTAAAGTCATTCTGTTTTCTCACCCACATTCTCTTTTCATGATTTTAAAAGGGGTTCTTCATCTCATAAGATTTATTAAACTTATTGGTCTGTACAAACAGGTTTACCTAATAGCTCACTTTTTAAAGCTAGGCACAACATATTTGCCCCTTCATCCAATAAGGATAAGTCTTTGAAACAGACACAAATAATGGGCCCTATGCACTGTGCTTACACACTGCGGAAACTGGGTGCATAGGCATACATATGCGGGAATGCCATGAAGTGGGGGTCTGGCGGATCCCCAGGAGTATTCATCAAATGTGAGCAGGCCAGATGCACACTGGATTCCCTGGTTGTGTGGTCAGCTATGTGCCAGGGTGGTCCAGGGGAGAGATGGGGGCATACACACACTATGCATCATTCACAAAGGCACATAATGCTGCGCACAGGGTGGTATAGGAGGGTGCTGCATACAGCAGGGGGGACCCTGCTGCAACTGCTGTACACACCGAGCCCCACACACACAGAATCCCTGCGTGGCCCTGGCTACAGTTTGTAAACCATTTCTCACACAATAGAATCCCCGCCCAGTCCCTGCATCTGTATGTAAACCCTCCCCATCCGCAACAGAACACCCACCCTTGTCCTGTATGCCAGCCCAGCCCCCCCCAACACACAGGCATGTCCTGGCCCTGTTTTAGTAGATAGTAACCCCCCAACACATGCACACACTGCTGCGTCACAGCCTCAGTCAGGTAAGATCTTAGTAAGCAGAAGGAGCACCTCTCTCTATGCTTAGATGACTGCTTTATGGCCATCCCAATATGCACATATATCATTTCTTGCTGGTCTTCCCTGATGGTTGATTGGCCCTGCAATTCTGTGAATTGGTTGTCCGCATTCCTAGCATCTAGTGGATCCCACCTGCCTTGCTCTATTGCATTCTGTTATTGTTGTCTATGGTGTTGTGCAACCCCAAACCCTTTGCCATGTCAGCATGAAAGTTTCAGTTTGCAAGGGGGCGACCCCTGTAAAACTACTTTCAGCAGTTTTACTATGGAGGTAGTCACCGCTCCTTGTGACCAGGGGTGAGGGTACCAGAGAGGTGCTATGCATATCACATCATCTCCATGCATACCAGTGCTCTCCATAAGTCAAACTTCATTACCCCATTCTCTGTCTTGGAGTTTTGACATGTGTGCTATGGCAGGAGAACACTTGTGACCATTTTATGCATAACACAAAAAGGCTCAATACATAAATATACCATAAAGTGGTCTCAAATTTGCCCTTCCCACATGGACTATATTTGTGTGTGCCTCCACCTAATCCTGCTTGCTCAAGGATATCACTGTAGAGAATATATATAATGAGTTATACAATATACACACTTTCTCATGCCTCACTAATGCAAACTTTCATGGGAAGTATATTTACTTGACAATAAATGTATTTATACAATGGGGTGAAGTGATAAACCATCTAATAAAATTGTGAATTTTTCACTCCAGTGTGATAAACTGATGATGATATCTCTACTATATGTATAAATGTAAAATCTTACATTTATACATATAGTAGATATGTCACTCACCATTTATCTCCTCAGTGAACATGTCATCTCCAGCACCACCCCACAACCTGGCACTCAATTTACAGCTTCACAGTAATGTTCCAGGGTCCACGTGTGCTACTAAAATAAAACAACTATACTGTGAGACTCCGGTCATGTTCCTAGCTCTGACTCCCATGTGCTACATTTCTCCAGCTGAAACAATACAAAAAAAACAGCAGTTTACAGTTTCCTTCTGTGAAATTCCAGCCTTTACAACCTTCACATGGCTGCAGAGATCTCTGATCGCTCCTGGGAAAGTGGCCTTCGGTCTTCAGCAGCTTCATTATGTCACCAGCCTGCAGACCCCACCACAACCTTACACACTCTTGTACACAGGGAAACGAACATAAAACAACTTAAGAAGTACACCACTAACTGTACAATGGTGCAATCAAATGGCACTCCCTCTTACTCGTGGGACCCAAGAAAAACAGTCACCCTACCTCGCTAAATGTACAGCCCTCTCACATACGAATCACACCCAATGAAACTTCATGCTGTCAGCTGTAATGCCACAGAATCAATCAATGAAAACCAAGAAACCCAAACTCATTAAAATAAACTTAGCTAACAATGCAGAAGGATAATACGAATTCACACAAAACAAAAAACACACAAATTAAACTTCTTGCACAAAAATCTATACGTGCTACTTAAAAAAGTAAAACCAGCACAATATGTGGCCCTATTGTATAACTCGCATGCCCGATGTGTAGTCATGGAATATGACAAATATCTCCATTCGTGAACAGTGACCGCTGGATACTAACACTTGAGGCTCTGCTACAGTCTGCCACTTGTGAGTAACCAGAGGTCACTGTTCACTCATGAAGATATTTGCCATATTCCACTCCTGCCCATCATGTATCCCCTATATATTCATTGCAAAAAGTGCCATTAGTGCATCAGTTAGAGTTGTTTATAAAGTGACAAAAGCAGGGAAATGGGGTGTTAGGATTTCCAACCCTAACACCCCACACCCACTCCGGAGACACTGACAGGGGTCAGAGGTGTGCCTTGGGTTGTCAGCCCTAATGTGCACCCCATTGTTCTATACTGTATTCATCTCAGCTTTTTTATTTATTGAATGGGGTGAGCGTCAGGGCTGATGACTGCAAGGCACCCCCCCCGACGTCTGTCAGTGTCTGCAGGGTGGGGGTGGGGTGTTAGGGTTGGAAATCCTAATATCCCATTTCCCTGCCTTTGTCACTTTAGTAACAACCCTAACCAATGCATTAATGAAGTTTTTTACACTGAATTTCTTTATTTTTTCAGATAGTATAATCATATTCTTATCTGTCTGTGGAGGGCCCTGCACTCCCATCCCTTCAGAGACACATACACTGTATGTATGTAGCTGTGATAACTTTATAATATTTTTACAGTTTGACCTCAAATATTTCAACATAGTCGTATTATCATCCCACCTCATAAATCCCATAGGTGAAAATTTCTTAATCCATGGCAAAACTCCATTCCACACCACAGGTATAGAAACGCATTTTGAGCAGGATGTGAGAATTGACAGCTGTACTCTTCATGGGGTGGTGTGAAATGTACTCTTCATGGGGTGGTGTGAAAAACTGGCTATGTTGAAAATTTAGAGTGAAAATATTAAAAATTGGTAAAGTTACATGCATTTGTAGGAAAATTTCATTGGCTTGTAACTTAAGAGTTTTTATATTTTTGTTCCACATTTTCAACATGTTTTTTTGGGAGCCCACCTCATGATCACTTGCACTGTCATTTCGTTACTCAGTCCCAAAAGCTGATTTCATGCAGCGTCCACAAAATCACCTTATGAGTTAGATTAACAAAATTACAGTGACAGTGTTCATGAGAAGGGGTCCCAAAAAAAAACATGATGAAAATTTGGTGCAAAAATACCTTAAAATGGGCAAGATATCAACATAAGTTCAAAATGCCATTGGCAGCCATTATACAGCACTTACCATGATTGTTCAGTTTGTGGTTTGGCTTTGAAGAGTGCAGATGTGTCCCGGTCCACAGAAAATGGCACCTGATGGCCTCCACTGGTAAGTATAGGGTAAGGGTGTGTGTGGGTGGTGGGAGCCCAGTAGGAGTGTCAGCATGGGGAATGTGGATGGGGAGATGATAAGGGACTGTTTTCTTGTTTACAGGGTTTAAAAAAATTTAAAAAAAAAGATGTCAGGGGACTGTTTTCTTTTTTACAGGGGTAAAATGTAGACAATGTTTGGGGACACCTGGGGTGACTCCCCAATGTTCAACACTGCTGGGGAGGTGTAATTTAAATCTAGAGACACTGGGAGTGGACTCCTCAGTGTCCCATACTGGCAGGAGGGCTTGCAGTGTTGACAGGGAGATTGGGCATCCCGCTGCCAGCAAATACAGCAAAAAGCATGTTTTGGGACACTGGGAGTGGGCTCCCCAGTGTCCCACATGAGCAGATGGGACTTACAGTGCCACCAGGGGGACTGGGCATCCTGCTGTTGGCAACTATAGAAAATACATTGTTCAGGACACTGGTGGGGGTGTGGCCTACAGTGCTGATGGGGGTGGGTTGGTGGCTTAGAGTGCCGACAGTGGGATTGGGCACCCCACTGTCAGCAAATACATTAAAAACATTCTTCAGCACCCTTCCCCCTTATAGACACTAAAATGGGGAAAGAAACAGGTGCTGAGGAATAGGATTCTTGGGTCTGTTTGGCCCCCAAATATACAGGACCATTTTTAGGACCCCCCATATTGTGCACAACACCTGGGACAGTGCTGCAAGTTGCAGCATTTTCAAACAGATATTTCCACAACTTGTGGCATTTTCACAAAGGCAGTGCTGCAAATTTACAGCACTACCAAAATCCGACCCTGAAAAACATATTTCTGGGAATTATTTAAAAAAAATAATGCCAGAATCGTGTTTCTCGGGCCCCAATTAGGTAAACACAACTGTTGGTGTTTACCAAGGGGTGGTGTTCTACAAAAACTCTCTCTGTGACAGTCTGTCACCCTGCCTGTGGCAACAGAATGCCTCTCCTTGAAAACAAATTGTCTCTGCATGAAAACAAAAGTGTTTTTGCACAGGACATCTATTTTGTCCCATGGGAAATTAAAAGTTTAATAACTTTTGAATGGATTAATATTGTTTCACCAAACCTTCAAAAGGCACATCTGTGAGGCAAAGGCTTTCAATTCTGTAAGTTTCAAACCACAACCAAAAGCCGTTTCCAAGAAATGGCCATTGAAAGAAAATCCCCAAAACATATTCATTTCACATTTTCACCACTCTGTATCTCATAAAACACAAAAGGGATTCATACAAAAATTGGCACATCAGGATAACTTCCCCTAGGAGCAGAGCCTGCCAAATGTTGTGTAAATTCATTGAACAGTTGCAGAGTTATTAAAGTGCAAAATCTCAGGTTTAATATTAAACTGCCTGGTGAATCCTAACTATACTGGCTATACATATACATATATATTGGCAAACAAACTTTTTTAATGCACCATTAGGGATGAACTCTCAAAAGTAGGGAAATACGACCTTAGGCTTACCAAACCTAACATCTCATACCCACCCTTGGCTTCCAAATCTAAGACCCCACGCCCCTGTGAACCCTACTGCTCATCACATTCTCTTATTCTGTACCCATGTTACCTTATGTACTCTTGGAATGGGGTGACATTAGGGTTTGCAACCCCAAGACACACCCCTGACACCTGTTTCTACATAAAGGGAGGTTCTTAGGTTGGAGGCCAAAGGGGTGGATGGGGTGTTGGGCTTGGGAAAGCTAGTTATGTTCCCTACTTTGACAGTTCAACTCTCTAATGGTCCATTAACAGAGTTTTTTGCAATGAATTTCGTTACTTTTCTAGATAGTTTATTTGTATCCTTATCCCTCCCTGCATTTGTATCCTTATCCCTCCCTGCATAACTGTCCCAATATCACAATAGGAGTGCAGGGCCATTCAGGCCCTGTGCTCCCATGCTCCATCACGTTCCTTACTTTACTGTGGCAGCACAGGGTCCTTTGGACTCTGCTCACCCACCCCTCCATAGATGCATGACCAAATTATCAGCATAGCCATCTTATTACCCCAGCACATGTAGCCGGTAGACAACATTTTAAAATCTGCACCAAAACATAATTTTGTGCAACTAGAATGCCATTCCACGCCATTGGTGCAAACACAAACTTTGGACAGGATCTGAAAAATGACAGCTGTGACATACATACACTCAGGCAATATGAAGGCCATGCTGAAAATCTGGGCTCAAAATATTTAAGATTTCTGCAGTTACGAGCCTGCATATCAAAATTAAAAATGAATGGGCATAACTTTGTAATTTTTTCATATTTTGACCACAAATGTTGAACATAATCTTCTTATCACTCCACCTCATGAACCTCATAGGTGAAAGTGTCCATATCCCTGGGAAAATGTCATTCTGCACCACAGGTGCAGAAACTAATTTTGAGCAGGATGTGAAAAATGGCAGCTGTACTTTTCATAAGGTAATGTGATAAAACAGCTATATCGTAAATTTGGACTGAAATATTGAAAATGACAAAAGTTATATGTGTGCATAGAAAATTTGCAATGATCACATGTAACTTGTCCATTTTCAGGAGTTTTTTCACCAAATTTTCAACATGGCCTTTTTGGGGCCCCACCTCATAAACACTGCCACTGTCATTTTGTTCATTGGTCCCAAAAGGTGATTTTGCACATTGACTGTGTAGTATAGCACAGTGGTTTAAGGCTCTGAGCTGCAAACCTTGAGACCTGGGTTTGAATCCCGCAGCCCTCACTTGCATACTGTGTGACTCTGAGCAAGTCACTTAACTTTCTTGTGCTCCCAGGTCGCACCTGTAAACAAGCTTCAGCTTAGTGTGCCTCTCCTGGTTAAAAAATATAAAAAAAGTTCTGTGCCACAGGTACGAAAACCCATTTTGGGCAGGATGTGAACAATGACAACTGTACTGTTCATGAGGTGGTGTGAAAAAAATGGCAATGTTGAAAATTTGGAGTAAAAATATAAAAAATTGCCAAAGTTACGAGTGTGTGTGGAAAAATTTAAACGACTGCACATAACTCTAGTGCTTTTTGGAATTTTTGCATCAAATTTTCAGCATGGGCTTTTTGGGACCCCACCACATGAACACTGGCATCATCATTTTATTACTTGATCACAAAAGGTGATTGCACACAGCGACCACGAAATCACCTTACAGATCCAAATAATGAAACATCAGTGACAGTGTTCATGAGGTGGGGTCCCAAGAAGCCCATATTGAAAATTTTGTGAAACAGTATTGAAAAATGGCGATGATATGAACATAAATTGAAAATGTAATTGACAGCCATTATATGCCACTTACCTTGATTCTTCAGTTTGCAGTTTGGCTTTGAAGAGTGCAAATGTGTCCTGGCCCAGAAAAGATCACAGCAGATGATCTCCAATGGTAAGTAGAGGGCAAGAGGGGGGAGGGTGCTCAGCAGGAGGGTCAGATGGGAGAGGGGTACAGAAGGGACGACGAGGGACCATTTTCTTTTTTTCAGGGGAAACAAGAAATTGCGCAACTGTTTTCTGTTTTTATAGGTTCCATATTAAACATGTGAGGACACTAGCAGTGGGCTTCCCAGAGTCCTGCAGGTATGGTCAGGGGGATACACATTTAGATACACTGGGGGTGGGCTCCCCAGTGTCTGATCCTGGAAATAGCATGGGGGACATCACTGTGGATACTGGGAGTGTACTCCCCAATGTCCCAGAGTATTGTGAAGGAGATACACATTTGGGGACACTGGGAGTGGGCTCCCCAGTGTTCGACACTTTTGGGTGGGGATCTTGCAGTGCTGACAAGGGGATTGGGCCCTCGATGTCAGCAATTTGGAATAGACTAGATCAGGGGGCATGTGACACTAGGAATTGGCATCCTGGTGTCAAATTTAATTAAAAAATAAATAAAGAAAGAAGTAAATAAGCACATAAAATAAATGATCAGGGTGGTGTGTGTGCCACTACATACCAGGGAGAGGGGGGACAGTGGCCAGTGATCGATGGGTGAGGGGTGCCACTAGACACTGTGGAAACAGCGAGTGATAGATGACAGTGCAGCTGGCAAAAACAAGCTTGTTTTTATGTGGAATATTTATTTTTTCCCATAGGAAATAATGGGAAATTAAAAGTTTAATAACTTTTCAATGGATTAACTTTTTTTCACCAAACCTTCAAAAGGCACATCTGTGACCCAAAGGCTTTCTACGCTGAAAAGTTCAGACAGCAATACAAAGCCATTTCTGAGAAATGGCTGTAGAAAAAAATGGCCAAAAAGGTAAATTTAGGATGTTTTGAGAGTTTGTATCTCAAAAACCTCACTACATATTCACATGGAATTTAGGAGGTCAAGAGACCTACCACTAGAAATTATGCATGCCAAAGTGCGTGCAAATCCATTGAATGGATTCAAAGTTATTAAAGTACAAAAATTCAGGTTTAGCATAGAAGATTGCATTCAACCCTGCTATACGGGTACTATTGTGCCAGCATAATATATTATACTGGCTCGGTAATTGCCAGTATAGTTAGGGTGAAACCTAACTTCTATGTTAAGCTCAAATTTTTTGAACCTTAATAACTTTGGAACCATTCAACAGATTTGTATGAAATGTGGCAAACATAATGGCCGTGGTAAGTCTTTTGGCATGCCAAAATTCATGCATATCTGTATTGTGTTTTTTTCAAAACAGAGTGTTGAAAAACACAGAAAAAAATCCATGTTTGTTGCCATCTCTTTGTCAGCCTGTATCTCAGAAACAACTTTAGGTAGTGGTAAGAAATTTTCAGGGTAGAAAGCCTTTGCCTCACAGATGTGCCTTTTGAAGGTTTGGTGAAAAAATAGTAATCTGTTCAAAAGTTATTAAACTTTTAAATTACCATTATTTCCTATGGGAAAATGTTACATGTCAGGCATGAATGTTTTGAATTTGCACAAATTACATACTTTTCACAAAATAATGTTGTATTTTGTGCAAATTATGTAATGTGTGCAAGATACATGTTAAACTTGAATATTTGAACCTTAATAACTTTGGACTTATTCAACAGATTTGAACAAAATTTGGCATGCATTATCTCTATGTATAGGTCTCATAACTTGCTAAATCTCATGTGAATCTGTTTTGTTGTTGTTGAAATATGCAACAGCAATAAATCATACATTTACCATTTTGTTGCTTTTTTTCATCATGTATATCTCAAAAATGGCTTGATGTAGTAGTCTAAACTTTTCAGGGTAGACAGTGTTTGGGTCACAAATGTGTCTCTTGAAGGTTTGGTGCAAAAATATTACTCTGTTCAAAAGTTATTAAATTTAAAGTTTTCCCATTATGTCCTGTGGGAAAAGTTAAGCGTCCTGCATGAGAGTTACTTTTCTTGCACACATGGGCCCAGAAATTCAAAAGAGTTGAGCCGTGTGCAATAGGGTTGCACCTGCGCAAGTCTGAAATTGCGCTATTCTGCGATATTCAGTAGGAGGTAGTTGCACCCCCGAAATCATGCTGAGCAACAGCGCAATGATAATGAAGGCATGCACAACCGAAGGGGGAAGAACCATGCATAAATGGAGCAGTGTGATATTCAAAGACTTATGCAATGTGCAATAGTGGAGCAAACAGAAGTTGTGCCATAGCGGAAATGAGCCAAAATAAAAAGGAGCAAGGAAGAGGCACAAGAACGCTACAGGGAAGCCACATGAGGCAGAGGGCGACAGACGGGGTAGGAGGCACAAACAGGGCAGGCCAGGGAAAGATCACAGTGAACAGCCAGGCACAGGGAAGGTGTGGGGAGCCACACAGCACAGAGGCCAGCACAGGCAGGTGTACCCAGTGCAGGGGAGGTAGCAGCCAGGACAGCAGGGGGAATACAGTAACAGCTGCCGGGGGGGTGAGTGCAAGCCAGGGACATGGCCAGTGCCACCTTCCAGATGGCAGCCATAATGAGGAGGGTTGAGAAGGTGGGCAGCAGGGGGGCATGGCCGTGGAAGGGCCTGTCGGTGGTATGCCCCCAACAGGCAGTACTGAGCCTGCACCAGCTTTGAGCAGTACACTGATACTGAGATTGTGGACTGGTACCACCTGAACAGGGCAATTCTGAGGTAGCTCTGTGAGCTGTACAGTGATGTGATGCAGGCACCCACATGACGGAGCCATGCCCTGTCAGTGGAGACCAAGGTAACAGCCTGCATGTGCTTGCTCACCATGGGTACCTTCCAGAGACCAACTGGGGACACCACAGGCATAACCCAGTTAGCCACGTCATGCCACCTCACCCAATTCCTCAGCACACTGCTGCCACATGCTGAGGATTACATCCATTTCTCCAGCACAGCGGCAGAGTGCACAGCAAACATACAGGAGTTCCACAGGGTAGCATGTATGCCTGGCATACTAGGGGCAATAGACTGCATCCATGTGGCCATCCACACACCACCTGGCCCCGAGGGGGCCACATACATAAATTGCAAGAGCTATGCCAGCATCAACTGCCAGGTGGTGTGCAATGCCAGGGGGCGCATCATCAATGCTTGTGCCATACACCCTGGGGGAGCACACGATTCTTTCATCTGGCACCAGTCAGCACTGTGCCACAGATTCGAGAGTGGGGACATCCCCACTGGCCATCTAGTGGGTGAGTACACAAACCACATGGACAATCATAGTGCCTAGGGGGGCATGGCCAGAGGTGGCATGAGTAGTGGCCTACAAGGGCCTGGGGCAGGATGATGCTGATCACCAAACTAACCTCCACCCTCTACCACAGGTGACATTGGATACCCACTCCATCCCTGGCTGCTCACACCATACCAGCAGCCCATGACCCCATCACAGCAATGCTACAATGAGGCACATGCCACCACATGTAATTTCACTGAGTGGGTGTTCGGGATGCTGAAGGAACATTTCCATTGCCTGGACACCTCCGGCGGTGCCCTACAGTACAGTGCCTCAAAGGCCTGCAGGCTATTCCTGGCCTGTTGCATCCTGCACAACATGGTCAACGAATGTGAGATAGCCATACAGGTCAAAGAGGGGGACAGCGATGGGGACGCTGGTGATGATGGTGATGGGCAGCCCCCCCTTGGCTAATGGGACCCCCGACTGCTCCGGCTGGCACAGCTGCACCAGGACACCATCACGGAGGAGCACTTCAGCCAACCCAGGTAAGTCATAGGGCCATCACAACCACCAGTGGCCAAGGCACAACCCACAAACATGCAGGGACACACACTGGGGGTGCATTCCATCAAGGGAAGTGGCAGGGCACAGAGGCACACACACAGCCAAGGATGGGTGAGGATTAACATGCCATGCTGAAACACACACACACACACATGCACACACACAATGCAACAAATGTGCAGAGAGGGCAGAAGGCACTCCAACCCAGAATGCACACCCTAGCAACACACATGTCCACAGGCCACCATGCCCACTGCCTGTCCATGTGCGTGTGTCAGATGCTGAGCACCATTGCACATTAGTGTACAGCACAATGCAGGCATCATCATGCACACGCAACTGCGGACAGCAGCTGGGAGGATGTGCAGGTGGACTGTGTACCCATGAGCATGGCTAGGTACCCACCCGTGCACTGCCCACTGACACACACAATGCACACAGGGTAGCACCAGACAGTAGCCGCGCTGGGAGACAGATCACTCCCACGACACAGTGCTATGGCCACCACAGATGTGTGGGCAGCTCCGCCAAGACCCGCCAGCACTGGAAGTCTGACCACTGGCCTCATGGGGTGGCATCGATGGTCCCCCAGAGGTTCCACTGCGTGAACATGACCATGCCTGTGCAAGGGTCTGCAGCACACCGAACATGCCTGCACCAGGAGTGCTCGGGATGCCCACAGCTGAACCCGGCGTTGACAGGGTGAGAGTCGCATTATGCCAGGAATGGGGGGTGGATAGTGCATTGCATGGTGTCTGTGACGCATGGACACCCGACTGTGTGCCCATTGTGGCCATGACAGCAATGAACGCCTGTGCATGCCTGTCAATGGCAGTGGTCACATCCTCCTGCAAATGGTCCATCTGTGCCAGGATCTGTTCGTTGTCCCCACTGCGATGCTCCTCTGCCTGCTCCAGAGCCACACACAGTGCATCCACAGATGTCACAAGCTGCATCTGCTGCTGGACCGATGCTTGCAGTAGGCGGGTGTGCTCTTCCAAGAGGTCATCAGCCTCCTCTGCATCTTGTTCCTCAAGGTGTGCAAGGCCCTGATGTTCAGCACCCCTTGAGGGTGGGTGCTGTGCACCAGAACCAGGTCTGGGCATGTCCATAGGTGGTGCATAGATGCTGCCACTGAACCCTGTACCCCCAAGCCCAGTGGGCAACTGCTGATGCTGCCCCTCTGGCTGCCACACCCCAGCGCTCAGTGGTGCTGCCACAGTGGCCACAACAGTCCCACTGTCCTGAATAGACACCAGTGCTGCTCCACTGGTGCTGACAGGCACAGCCTGGGACTGTGCTGACTCGCAGGCCTCCAAGGCAGCACCAGCCACAGCCATGGGCATGAATTGCCCTGCTGTGTGTCCATCCTGTGGCACACACGTGTCACTGCCCATGATGGTCGTGTCATCATCACTGGTGCTGGACTCTGCCCCGGCCACAGCCACAGTGTGCTAGCATTCATGGATGCCAGCACACTGGGACACAGGCAGGGCTTCCTCCACACCTGTCACACCGACATCAGTGTGGACAGCCAGGCGGCCCCACTGTCACAATGATCCACATATACCTGTGGAGGTGGATGGTCCCACCTCCGACTCCATCCGACTGTCTGCAGTGGACAGGCCCACCACCGCTGACCCATGCAGATGCTCAGGATCTGTAAGGGAAAGCAAAGTCGCGTTACTGCGTGTGACCTGCCCTGCCCCCCCATAGACAGACCATGACTTACCATGAAGTGATGGGCCACCACCCGTCTGGAAACCACCACCCGGAACTCCCTCAATGGCACTTCATTGCATGCTTCCAGCAAGCCTCTCCTCTGCTTGGATGAGCTGTACCACCTCTGGCTGTCTCCCACCTGTTGCAGCTTGTGCTGCCCTGATGGCAGCCACCTTCTCCTTTACCCTCCTCCTGTCCATGCCCATCTTCTTCTTACACTCCTGCACGGAGTGCTGGTGGCTGCCATGCAGGTTCACGGCAAGTGCCATCTCCTCCCATGAGGCAGCACGGGTCTCAGGGGTGCCCCGCCATCCACTGAGCAGTGGCTCCTGATCCAGGTAGGCCTCGAGCAGGGCTTCAGTTTTGGCCTTTGTAAAATTCAGCCTCCTCCTCCTTCCACCATTGTGTTCCTCCTCTCCAACAACATGCTCAGTCATTATGTAGCCTGTAAGAATGGCAGTTATTACCTGTGACTGTGCAGTCCCATGCATGTCCCTGAATCCACATTCCACACTCCCAAACAGCATGCAACTCACCAATAAACTGCAGTAACTGACTATGGCCAGTGCAGCACATTGTCACACCTTTATAGTGCAATCCATGCAAATGAAGCAAGGAGCAACTTTAATTAGAAGCAAATTGCAGTGCTGCGCCATTGAATGGCTGATTAGATGATTTGCATATGACAGCTGAATATTGCGCTGTTGCGCTTTGTGCAATTGTGTTAAATGTGCTGAGTCAATGGCGCAGTTCTGTGGCAAGCATTTTACACCCTCACTGCACATGCCCAGGTTGCTGACGCAGACGTCTGCCGTACTGATGACATGCTGTGTATGGTAGGCAATGCAGGGCATGGCCACCATTGTGTCAGTGGCGCTATAGGGATGTTCACTACATGGCGCAGTGGCACTGGGCCTTCATAGGTGCAATGGCCCAACTGCCTGGTAGTCCGCTATGGCGCTGGCACACAGGCAGCCAATCATGCTACACGCATTGTCATCTGATGCCACTGTGAGTGGCCTTGCACCAGAGACCCTTGACCCTGTGCCCAACCTTTGACCCCTTGGCGCCATGCGTCAGGCATAGGTGCACCTCTATCACGCTGTTCGGTAACAGCATGATAGGGAATGGCAGCTCTGTACTGCACAGCATCTGCATGTGGGGAGCCGCGTGCTGCAGAGCACCATATTGCCTACTATAGCTGCTGGAATGGCGTGTAGATGGGCTGCACAATGGACGGCTATTGAGCTGGCCAATCTGGTGGCCATAGTTGAGCCATACCATGGGCCTCTCTTTGGGAAGGCCCCTCTGGACAGGGCCAGGACCCAGGTGTGGCAGGAGGTGGCCACTGTCCTGGAAGAGGCCACAGAATGGGGATGTACAGCTGAGCAGTGCAGACACTGCTATGGTGACCTGCGCAGGAGGGTGCCAGAGCTACTGGCCCAACTGCAGGCATGTGCCAGGAGGGGTATGGTGCCATGTCCAGGTAGGGGTTCCATCAACACACTTTTATTGTCCATATGAGTCACAGTGTTGTATGTGTCCAGCACATAGTGGAGGGACCATATGGGGTTGGCTGTGGTGGTGTTCACAGGGTGTGGGGTGGTGGGTCTGACTGGGTGGGAGGGCACACACCATGTGGCAGGGGGACTTTGCTTTGGGAATGTACTGATGTTCTTCTCTCCTTTTTTTCCTCGACAGGCCTGGACGAAATTCACAGGGTACAGGCAGAGCGGCGGAGGGGTGAGGACAATGCAGCCAGACAGGTCGAGGGCCATCACGCCTGCCTGACCGGCCCGATGAGGGTGAGTGCCACACATGCATGATTAGTATTGCATGCTGTGTGACAGGGTGCACAGCGGGTCATGGCCATCATTCAGCGACATCACTGCCATGCACGCCACTTGTTACAGTCAACACTGTCCAGTGGCAATGCATGTCTGGGTGTGCATCACTGGTGGTCCATGTGTGCACTAGGTGCATGGCTGTGCCACTGCCTCTGCACCACATAGCCATGTCACTGAATGGACACGGTGGTGCTGTGCATGACATGGCCGGTGGGTGTGTGCAGCGTTCCGCATGGCTGTATGCACCTGGGTGGGCAGGTCCTGTGGATGTGATTACTGCGGGTGGTCACACACCATCACAGTGGTATGTCCCATGGCCGTATGCCATGCACAGTGGGTGGGCTGTATGGGGTTGTGCATTCACACCTATTGACTGTGCTCCCTTGTCCTAGGTATGTGCCATCTCCATGAAATTAGGGACACCTTAAGGGAGCTCCTTCATTTCTCCCATGAGTCCATGGACATCTTGAGGAGGCTCGACACAACGGGGGTGCTAAGGGGTCACAGAAGCAGGAGGTCCCAGAGCCAGGAGCGGCAGTTGAGATGATGGTCCTTTGGTCCCTGACTTCCCCTACCCCCCTGGACCCACCCTCACACCCCTCCTATCCCATCCCATTTGTCCATCCCTTCCCCCTGCCCTCCCCCACCTTGTTTGTTTCCCCCACACCACGCTTGTATATAGTTGTTATTATTGTACATAGTTCACTTTTATATTTCCAATACATTTGATTTTGATATGAATACTGTGATGGTCTCTGATTTGCAGCAGGCTATAGGTGCTCAGCTGCAGTGATGTGCATGGCATCGGGGTGGTGCAGTCATGCGTATGTGTGTGTCCGTATGGAGGTGATTATGGTGTGGGGGTAGATATCATTCAGTGTCTGTGTTGTGTGTGTTGTTCCCTGTGCACTGGATGACTGTGTGCAGTGGTCCATGGCGCGTGCTCTGTGTCAATGGTGCACACATCGGCCTCTCCATGGCCTGTGCAGCCGACACACATGCCTGTCTGTGACCTGCACAGTCCTCTGGCATGTCAGTGGTGGCATTCCCCTGCAGGGTGTACACTGTACCTGTCACTTTGCTAGGTTGCCCATGTCACTGGTGTGGTGCATACCTGGCTCGGGTGACACTGTGGGTGACACGGTCATTGTCCCACCTCCATGCTGTGGCTTGTGTGTGTTGCAGGGGATGTGCCCCACTGTTTGTGGCTTGTGCTCCGGGGGACTACTGGTGATGTACATATCCACAGTGCCTGCGCAGGGTGGCTGGCACTCCAGTGCCATGGTGTACTGCAGGTTGTGTGTAAACAACTTACATGGGCCCAAAATGGGGGCTTGGTTGCCCCAATACTGCGTCTCTGTGTTGTTGTGCCCTTGGGTATGGGTGGGTGTCTGTCCATACCCTGTGTGGCATCCGGGTGTGGTGCATGTTTTCATGCACCACTGTGGGTGTCTGTGCTGGCTGTTGTGGCCAGTGATGGGTTGGGTGTGTCACTGGAATACTGTGCAGGGCACTGTACCACTGGGGGTTGTGTCAAGGACATGACCGTCCCATGTGAGGTACCTCTTGTGCCAATGCATGGTCGGACTCTCAGCAGTACCTCGGGAGGACTGTGTGTGGTGGCACTGTGTCTGCCGTTGTTGCATTGCCATGTGCTGCAACCCACTGATGGGTGCTTGTGGTGGGGCTGGCTTGCATGGTTCTGTGGTGCACAAGGTTGCATTGACACAGTGGGGGTGGTAGCATGCATGAGGTTTCCTGCAGTGGTAGTCACTGCTCATGGGGAGTGTCTGGGGGTCACGGTGCAGGGTGTGCTGTGCACAGGGGGGGATGGTGTGGCACAGTGTGGTCTGCCCTCCTTGTGTGCCAGTCACAGCTTGTTGGTAGGTGTGATGGGGCACCATGGCCAGGCTGTGGGTTGGTTGCTTGTCTCCATGGACCAGTGGTTATTCAAGCCCTCCCCCAGTTGTGCTGTGCTTGGGGTGTAGGGGGACAGTGTCTGTTCTGCTGTGTGTTCCTGTGCCCATCTGTGGCATGGGTGGTGGGCCCCTACCTCCCCTGATTGTGCAGTTACATTGCTCTGCAGCTGGGGGGGTTCCCTGGTTGCACTATGACACCTCTGGACTGCTCAGCTGAACATCCCTTGTTGTGCTATGGCGCATCAGATCTGCTCAGCTTCCCCTTCCTAGTTGCGTTATGGCGCAGGTGGTGCGATATTTAGTTGTCGGCTATAGGTGCAGTTTGGCCTGCTCCGATTTTGAATATCGCGTCTTTTGCACATGGGTGCAATAGACTTGCGCTTGCTCCTGCTATTGCGCACTTTTTGGGTGCAGTTTGAATATCTGGGCCATGGTCTTTTTTTCACAATTAGGGTAAATTTGCAGAAGTAAAGTTGCAAAACATTTAAAAATTTAGGGTACATTTGTGAAAGTACAGTGGCAGCCGCAGACATGGTCAGATATTTCCCTAAATGTCTGTGTTATATCTGGAAATCCAATTGAGCAAATGAAAGGAAAAAATGTGACTCTCACTGGGACTTGAACCCAGGACCTCAGCAATCCATGCTAAACAATGCCTCACAGTGGCTTACTACATTGAGAGAGACAGAGAGAGAGAGAGAGAGAGAGAGAGGGGGAGAGAGAAGTAGTTATTTGTGATGTATCCAGACATTTCTTGCCTGCCTGCATTACCACTATGGGCCACCAGAGAGAATCTCTTTAGATATTTCTGGAAATATCTGACCATATCATTGCTTCCACTGTACAGTTGTGAAACTTTCACAAATTTGCAAAAGTTTTGCAAATGTACTTTCGAAAAGTTTATGAAACTTTTGCAAATTTGCAAAAAAAATCTACAAAACAAATGCTTTTTCTTTGCCACTTCACAGCAAATAAATGGTTTGGACTTTGGGGCTGAAATTTGCAGTGTAGGAAGGGCTTGCATAACAGATGTGCTTTTTACTGGTTTGGTGAACAAATTTACATTGGTTCCGTGGTTATAACATTCTTAAATTTAGAAATTTCCCATAGGATGACATTGTGTCAGCCACGGTACCTTTCAGCGCCTATATACCAAAAGCGATTTGAGATACAGATTTTTCATTATGCATGTGTCCAGATTGCCAGGCCATGATTACAACTGCTTTGGAATTTTTTCCAATATTCCTATGGTTACTGAGATATTTTGCAGCACAAGGGTTACTTGGAATGTCTCTAGGCCTGCGTTATGTCTCTATACTTGTGAGTAGATGGGAGTGCAGGGCCAGAGGGCCCTGTGCTCCCACATATGGGTACCATTATGCTATAATGGGAATGTAAGGCCCTCCATAATGCATTATTGGGAGTGCAGGGTCTGGAGGGCCCTGTGCTCCCACAGCGAGATGCAACTTTATTACAATGTCTCTACACTTAAAGTATGCATACGTGAGCCCTATGCTCCCATGTGAAAATCATAGACAATCACAATATGCATGAATAATGGGTCTGAAATATTCAGAGTAGAAAGAGCTTGCCCCAATGTTGAAGCCAGCATTGGTTTGGTGAAAAAATATTAATCCGTTCCAAAGTTACTCACTTTTGAAATTTTGGGTTCTGAGCATGCTCAGTTCAATCTTTTGGACAGCTGCAATCTATGTATCTGTCTAACAGGCGCTAGAAAATTTCAAATATTAAAAGTAATAAAAAAGCATTAGATTTTCAAAAACATCTCCAGGTGGTGGGACATTTTAGATAATAATGTTATTTTGTACTGGGAAGAATGTGGAAGGTGATATGAACTCCCCTCAATGGAGTTCTTTAGACACCTTCAAATTAAAAACTATTCAACAAAGACAATGTGACATGGGATAGAGCACCTAATTGGGCAGATACAAGAACACCGGAAGAATATACTTTTATGTTTATTGATCAAACAAAAACTGCTTGCTTACATATTAGCAAAACAATACTAGTAGACAAATTGTATGCAGAAGTGTATAAAAAAGTGGTCACAAGAAATTAATAGAAACAAAAGAAATACAGTGGAATAGTCTTCTTATCTCCATGGGGTCGATTCACAAAACAACAGAATTAACACAAGGGGCACCTTGTGTCAAAACATGCAGAGTTTCTGATTCAGGAAAGCCAGTTGTGGTAAACTTGGGATCCCCAGCACAAGACCCACTGTGCAAGGTGTGCACCAAGATTGGGATATACCGGGGTGCTAGGGGGCTTGTGTCAGATGCTGGCTGCCACATCCCTTTGAATGGGATTCCAACAGTCAGTGGGACCTGCCAGAACTTAGACCACCCAACAAGTGGTCTAACGCCCTTGCACCACCCCAGCAGACAGTGTGGGGTGGGAGCAGGAGCTGTCGTGGTGACCATAGAAGTGGGCAGCTGAGCAATTAGCACTGTGGAGGACCACAGTTGTGTGACCGGGTGCAGACTACACCAGGAACAGTGCCATCCATACCCCCGATGAGTGCCCTGACTGCCTAGTGGACCTTCAGCAGACACCCCTGTTGGCAGCACTATGCCAGTCCTGGGCATTGCCCTGCTTCACCCCACCACCACCTGTCCCTCCTCCAGCATTGTGGTCAGCATTGGCTGCCTGGGAAGTTTGTGTGACCCTGTGCTGTACAGTGGGGTCGGTGATCAACTCTACTCTACTGCACCCTCCACCAATCTCCTCCCATGAACCAAATGTGTGGTGCACTGAAGAAGCTTCCACATTTAGCAGGTGCTTGGCACCAGGACCCCTCCCATACCTGAACTGGGTGCAGAGTCCCAGGCACAGTGAGGAGTGGTGCAAGCTGCCATTGGTGCAGCTTGCACCAATCATTGAGAATCAAGCCCCATGAGTCTATATACAGCCTCTAGGGACAGGTCCATCCAATATAAAATCCTTAATATAAGTTATTTAAGGCTAGTCCTAAAGAAGACGATACCTGTTGACATTGTAATAGTGAAAATGCAAATTTTCTGTGTATGATTTTGGACTAGTAATATGGTTTAAAAATGGTGATCTGAAATGTTTACAATATTGATAAAATCAGTACATTTACTCTGGACAGGGACCAATTGAAGGTTCTTCTGGAAGAATATAACAAAATTCTTATGTCCAATCAGGACTAAGCAGTTTTTAAAGCTAATACCATAGTGTTTAAAAGTTCAATCTTAAAAAACTGGAAAGCACAGCACTGGCCCGGTGGTGCAGAGGGCTGAGGTGCTGGTGCATTACCTCACACTACACTAGTGACCTGGGTTTGGGAATGACCTCGGGTCACCAGGGAGTTGTCTCGGGGGGGGTTGGAGCGGGATCGAACTATGGCTCTCCCCTTCAATGGGGTGGATGCCTGCTCTGCCATAGTTCTGCTCCCACCAGGTGGAGGTCTGGTGGGCAGCGCAGGTGGTTGGAGCAGCGCAGTAAGTCCGGGGAGGGGTGGAAGGGGCCACTGGATCCTGGCGTATGTGTGCCTCAACACATGTACACACATGTGTACACTGTGGCTCCAGGAGGGAAGGGGAGGAAAACTTGAAATACCATAAATTATAAACGAACAAAAAAAAAAAAAAAAACTGGAAAGCACAAACAACCATAGATCCTTTCCCTGCCTGTGACTGGAAACCACTTTTTTTTTTTTATCATTTTTACACAATAATAATTTTTCACGCACAGCAAACAGTACTGGACTCTCTTTAAGACACCTGTTACTTAATGGACTAAGAATCTCAGCTGCATTTACTAATAGAATATCACCTTTGTTTGCTATCAAGGTCATGGTATGTCATTGTATCAACTGAATTTTGGATATTTATGATTGTTATAGCAGTCTTTAATAGCACTTGAAGAGCTTTTATTAGAATAAGAAGAATGTTTATGTATTTGCACTTGTCCAAACTTAATACCAATAAAATATTACTTGCAAAAAAAAAAAATAAATAAATAAATAAATAAAAAACGAGGAGGGGGAGGATTCCAAAAACCAAAAAAAATGAAGGGGGAGGAGGAAGGTGTACCTATAGAACCTGATGGGTCACCTGAAGAGGAGTATGGCTCCAATCTTAGGTCCACAGAGGATTATACTTCTTACTCCATGCTCGTCAAACAGATAGTGAACACCCTCAACATCCCCACTCATGAAACAGAGGAGGATTAGGAGGAGATGGAGTTCATGCTTATGGTGGTGCTAGCCCCCACAAGGAGGCTTGCTAGTTCCCATCCACAAATCACTCCCAAAAGTTACTTCAAAAGTAATGTTAGAATCTAATTCAGCTGCTGGTGTTGATACAAAGTTGAAAAGAAGTATCAGGGGGACAGTCAGGTTTTAGAATACCTGTTTGCTTACTCTGATCATGAAGGAGTGGTTCAGGCAGTTGCTTATGAGAAGGCCAAGGCGTCCTCTGAACAGCCCCCCTGGAAAGGAATCCATGCAACTGGATACTATGGGCAAAAAGTGTACACAAAAGCTTTACTGCTACAGAGGCAGGCAGCTTTTTTGCCATGCACAGTTCACTACCAGTGCACGATGGAGTTCAATGCTGCTCTGACCGATAAGGTAGATGGTGAAGTCCACTGGATCCTGCTACTACAGCAAAGGCAGCCCTGGGCACCACTAAGTACCCTTTCTATATGGCTGTTGACTCCAGTGAGTCTGCTTTATGAGTCTTGGCCATGCACTGGCTCTGGAGGAGGTTTCTCTGACTAAGGGCTAGCATCCTTACCCAGGATACCCAGGCTAAAGTGATTGAGTTCCTCTTTGAGTGAAAGTCCCTATTTGGTGAAAGAAAAAAAAAAACAGAGGCATTCACAAAGAAAGTGATTGAATACAAGTCCTCATAAAAATAATACTGAAAATAAAAAGGCTTCCACATCCTATAGGTGCTAAACAAGGGGAGACATGTGCAGGGGCTACTGTTCAAGACCCTATGCCCCCTATGTGTACCAACCTCAAAGAGGTTACCATAGCAGCAGAGGCAGGAGGGGGCCCAGACATGAAGCAGCATCAGACCCCAAGCCACAACCAAAATAAAACCCCTCACAATTCTACCCATGTTACCAGTTAACCATTGCCAGTTGGGGGAGGGGGGGCTGACTTACTATTTTAGCAATGGTTAAAAGTCACTACAGACAAGTGGGTTATGGAAGTAGTGGGTCAGAGATAATCCCTGCAATTTGAAATGTTTCCAGAACTGCAGATACCAAAAAAACTTCTCAGCCCATTTACCAACAGAAAGAATTCTGCTGGAACTATAAGTAAAGGAATCGCTGCAAAGAAAAGCAGTGGAATAGATCCTTACCTCACAGTGGGTAAAGGGCCTGTTTTTATGATACTTCCTGATCCACAAGAAAAATGGGGAAAGGTGATCCATTTTAGAGCTAAGATATTTGAATAAAAACGTCAAAAGGAAAAGTTCAAGGCAGTCACACTGAGCACAATGATACCATCCTTACAGTTAAGAGATTTATTGGGGTAACTCGATCTGACACCTACTTTCACATTTCAGTCAGATTCAGTCACAGAAAACACCTCAGGTTCAGGCTGGGAAACTGCTAATACCAGTTCAGCCTCACCTTAGCACCAAGAGTCTTCACAAAGTGCACAGCCATGATGAAAGCACACTTGAGAAGATAAGGTGTGGTGCTTTTTCCTGATCCATGATGCTGGTTTGACAGCAAAGTTGTCGATTGAAGTTACAGAGACAAATTTATATCGACAGTAATTGTGGTCAGCATACCTCGATCCAAAAAATTGTTGTTTCTTTTGTGGGACTTCACCCCCCGACTCCCCCCCCCCAGGTAATTCATATAATCAACTATAAGTCGGAGTTGATTTGGGGAGGGGGTACAAGACCTTGAGAAAACAGCGCTGGGGTCCTGTGGTGACAGTACAGTGACCTGTCGCTGTGTCGCTGTATCGCTGTACTGTTGGACATGGTACAGGTGTTGCTGTTTGGTCAGCATATGTTTTTTCTGTGCCTAGATGACTGACTAGTCTCAGGTAAAACAGAGCAAAAGGCAAGGTGCTCTATCTAAGAGGTAAAGAATGTGGGTTTCCTGATAAATCTGCAGAAATCTCAGACAGAACCAGTTCAGGTACTAGACTTCATAGGTTCAGAGCTGGATACCGTACAAGGGAAGGTTTTCTTTTCACAGGACAGGGTATCAGACCTGATTGCTACTGCAGAATCCTTCACATATGGCCACCCAATGCCTGCAAGGGATTTTTTGCAGTTACTGGGTCATATGGTTTCATCTACAAGAGTGGTGCCTTGGTATTGAATTCAGATGAGTGGCATTTAGTATTACCTAGGGGACCACTGGTCCTAAAGGTGGGAGCAACTGTCCAAGCTAGTGCCAATCGCAAAGACCTTTGTGCAGGCATTAAAGTAGTGGAAGGAGGAAGGCAAACACAGAGAGGGCATTGCAATTTTAAGGGTTTATCAACCTTAACCCTGGCTGATATACAAAGATTCTACCACATTTCATATGCATCTTTCTTCAATTTTTTTAAATGTTTACTGGGGTGCACCTGGTGTGTGTGGTCAGAATCAGAAGCAAATAGTTGTAGTATCAGTACCCACATGCAAGCTGCTTAAAATCTAGCAATTCATTCAAATCAATTTTTTTTCTTGTTTTTATTCTATCTTTTTAACATTTAGAAGGGTTCTTAGTCTCATCAATCCACTGAATCATGGTCTGCTTGACCAGTGATGGCAAGGTGACCCACTCATCAGTCAGGAAACTACACTTTCAATTTTAACGTGCCAGTATGAGCCAAGGTCCCACAACTAACTCCTTCTTATGTGGAAACCACTCTCTGGCTTCATCTTTTAATTTTAAATTTTACTATACTAATATGAGCTGAGGTCTCCCTGCTTTCTTTCTTGTAGGGAGCCACTCTCTGGCTTCATTTTTAAGGCTGCATGGCAAAGCCCTGCTGTCTGTTTGCTATGAAGTAGATTAGAAGAGCGGCTTGCAGCAGGACAGCTATTGCGTGTACTTACTCAGTGATTAGTCATTGGCATAGCATTCATTTTCCACTACCTTCCCCTCCACCAGACCTCACAACCCCATCTCCATGCCCCCCTTGCAGAGGCACTGAAGAAATGGTTCTGTAGAGTTTTTAAAAACACAGGACATGATCACCAGTGTCAAAGTTTATTCTGCTGTCAGTTAATTATTTGACTGGCACTAGGACTTTGGGGAACTCTAAGCCAAAGGCAGATATTGATCAATTTCCAGTGGTCATGAAGTGTTAGATTACAGGTGAAATGCTGCAGACTGAGGAATAAACTGCTAAATTGCTCTTTATTTGTTTACACAGCTCCTTACAAGTGAAATACTGCAGACTGCAGAATAAACTGCTAAACTGCTTGTAGTTTGTTTACACAGCTCCAGGTAATTTCAAATTAATGTTTATACATATTGACATAGTTTTCTTTTATGATTCAAAACAAGTTTGTCTTTCAAAAGTTTAATAATGTAATCCCCTGCTTTCTCAAAACTTTTCACGGTAGAACACTGCATGAAACAAATATCTTTCAATATAGTCTGCAGTAATAATTGCTTAAATAGTAGTAGGACAGTGCTGAGTGTGATTCAGGGAGATATATTTTTCAGGGAATGCAGAGGGGAGATGATGTGTTGGTATGATTGGAAGGAAAAAAGACTGAGGGTTCCAGCAGTGATCTGTAGGCTGGAACAGACCTTGAGTTAACAGGTTGCAAAATTAGGTATGGGTACTGGAAAGCAAATATATAGGGGTGGTCAGTACCAGTGGATCCAACTACGTATCCAGGTAGCACCCACAACCTCATTAATCCAGCAAACATCTGCTTAAACCTAATCTTAGCTTTAAATGGTAATATTTTATATTTTGGGGAACAGTTGCCCCCTTGAAAACATTCTAGATGCACCCCTGATGATCAGCAGTGCAGAAAAGTACCACAGTTATGTGCACAAAATCTGCTTTGTATGGTGCAGAACAATACACAACTGCCCACAACTCAGGTAAGACACCTCGTCTGGGGAACAGTTGCTCCCTTGAAAAATTTCTAGATGTACCCCTGGCGATCAGCAGTGCAGAAAAGTACCATGACTCTGCGTGCAAAATCTGCTTTATATGGTGCAGAACAATTCACAACTGCCCATAACTCAGGTAAGATGCATCACCTCTACTGGGTTTGCAGGACTACTGCCTCATCACCCTCCTGATGATGCAGTTGTCCTGTAAAACTGGTTGAGATGTCTTACTATGTCCATAGCTGTGGGTGGTTGTAAATTGTTTCACTTCTAATAAAGTTGATTTTGCATACAGAATTGTGATGCCTACGACTTAAAATTTTCTATTGGGCAGATTGTGTGGTGAAGCTGAAATTGCTGTCCCTTTGAGTGCATACAAGTAGCCCAACACCTAGATACTCAATTAGGTAAGCTACAGTAGCTGAGTTTTTGAATGCACATTCATGAGTGCCCCCCATGACGCCCACAACAGGATTTATGCCAGCCACTGTGGAGCGACAGGTGGTGCTAAGAGCAGACATGATCAATTCCACCATTGGGGTTAGCCCTGAAGCCAGAGGACTGGGTGTGCAACACTAGATGGGGAAAAAAGCTGTTTTAAAAAATAAACTGTCTCCAAGTAACCCTTTTCAGTACCCTAGCTATATTTCAGTCATGCTCCCCTAGTTCAGATTTAGGGAAATCACCTTCTTGCTAACTTCATTGTTGTGTCTCACAGTTTGCTAACTTCTTTAGGGTACTAGAAGCTATAGTGTGGCAGAAGCATGTGCAGAATCTGGAAGGGTGGGTATAGTCTTCCTCACAGCATCATCAGTGTGCAGACTGCTATGCCCTCCCCTGTCAGGTGCTCCATGTAACTACTACCATGCATTAATGGAGCAGGTGACCACAGGAGAGATTGCTGTACAGAAAAGGAAGGAAGAATAGATGTGCAGAACAGCATGATGTACTAACCTACAGAAAATGCCAAGTTGCAAAAATCTGAATACTTTAATTCAAGGCAGGTTACCCCACAGGCTCACACCACTGTGCGCAGGGTCTTTGAACTTTAATGGAACAGGTGCACTGTGGGAGGGTGAAGATTTAAGACAGCAAGGATTTACATACTATTGCTCCCTCCCTAAAATTATAGATCAGAAGTCAGCAGGGGAAGGGACTCACCATAGACATATTGGTCACAAAACTATGGGGGCTTAGGTAGGTTTAGCGGTATCCTTGACTTCGGGCATGCAGTGCCAGGGAACCAAACCTATTTAACAACAACAGAAACAGATTGTGGTGGATGGTGAGAAATGATTGCATTGGGAAGAGGGTGAATGACTTAAGAACTTACTTTAGGCTACCCAAGTAACTTTTCGGGCATTTACTTTTTCTTAGGCCCAAACACAAAGTCCTGAGAATCTACTGGGGCTTGCCACCCCTCCCAGTTGCCATGTAGTATTGTGCTGCTGGGGATGTCTGATGACTCTGCATTTTCAGCCTTCCCCATTCCTGGCAACTGTAATCACCATCAGAGATACTGATATTTAATGATGCATTCAGGCACTGACGTAGTGACTAGCTGATTAAGTGTCTGTATTTTTCTGGATAGTGGTGGTAGTGGTGATTGATCAGGACAATAAAACATTGTACTGGGGCCTCTCCATCACTTCTATGTAGCCCCACAGTGTCAGAGGTGTTGAGGCCTAAGCATTTGGTCAAACCACAGCCATGCATTTGGAGGTGGGTGGGGTACCATTAACAAGCACTGAACTGCTAGCAGTTGGGAAGTAGTGACTACCATGACCTCAGTCTATCACATGGTCTCTGCTTAGAGCAGGTTTGGGGGGAGTGGAGTGCTGCATGCCATAGTACTGAGCTGTTGCCCCTCACATAGGAATACCCACAATAGGGTGAAAACAAATTTGATGAAGGTGATCGGAGTACAGGAAAACAGGCAACAGCAAGATGCATGCCCGGCAATTGCATTGTGCACTTTGCTGGTCAAACTGCATGTTGGTCCCATTGCAGGTGGGCTTCATCCCCACCCCCCTTAAATAAATATAAACATCCCCAGCCTGCACTTAAGAGGATGGACCTCAGTTGGGGGCCCACTTTCCTGTCCACCCATAGTTGCTGCTGTATTGAAGTCCCAGCCACCCAGATCACAGTCTCCCATAGTGCATCGCCTACATTCCTTCGCTTTAAGTTCTGTATCCTCCTGATATCATACACCTTCCATGCAGGATCTTGCTCCTTTCATATTTACCCTTAAAAAGCTTTTTTTATAATTTCAGGTTCCTTTCCTTTCCCATTTCAACTGCTGCACCAGTGGATCACACACCCAAAGGCTAAACCTCCATTTGCCACAGTGTGAATATGAAAGGATTGACAACAGTAGAACTATACTTACAGGTATATAGATTGGTCTATTACTGCTCATTACTTTAGTTCTTTTAAAGATAAAAATTGAAAATGTTTAAATGGGTTAGTTACAGGCTACCTCGATAGCACAGAGGCACTGCGCCACGAGGTCAACCTGAATTTGAGATTAAGCCTGAGTCTCCAATTGTTGGCAGCATGGAGAGGGAGGATTTGGCTTCCAACTCCCATAGCAACCCCAATAGTTACCTAAAGAGGTCATCAGATGCATGGGAGATGTGAAGGTTGCAGGGAGGTAGGTGAAGGGGAGGCTGCAGTGAGTGCTGGATTTGCAGTTGGTATAGCTAGGGCTATGAGGGAGAGGATTTTGTATTGTTAGTGTTGAAAATGGGGGAGGTGCTTGATCATCTGGTTGAGGTCTGCTCTGCATGGAGACACATAGGCCAGTGTTCCTGCAAGGCAGATTTCAGTCAGTCTGTCTGACATGAATGGAGTGTGGGCCAGTAAGGATATTAAGTTTTTGGGATGAGATGGTTTCATCAGCTGACTGGGTCAGAGAACATGACTGGTGGTTATGGGGGGCTAACAAAGATTATTGCAGGAAGGTGCTGCTTTTTGTTTATTTTATTATATTTTATCCTCTATCACCATATCTCTGTTGCTCTTACCTTAAGTTAAAGAGCAACTCTGCACTTCAGTACACAATTTATCATAAGATCCAGCTGTTTACAGTTTAGTAGAAAATATACTTTTTTTAATTGTCAATGTTCCTTTCAGTACATCTTGAGAGCCCATCTGAAAAGTCTGTATAGAAAACATTTGCCTCTCCCCTATTAACCTCACAGTGCCTTGAGTTTTTAGTGCTCACCATGACAGACTGTGATATCACAAACAGCAATGGTGTGGTTAGCAGGGGAGACTAAGATACATGTTGAAAAACTAAGTGAAAAAAGTGCTGCATTACCTACAATATTTAGTAGACCAACGGCATAGAGTAAAAATAACTAGAAAACAAAGTTAAAATGCAATTGGTATAACTTTAGTGTTTTTAAGTTTTTTATTATAGTAGAGAAATGCTCTTCAACTATCTTTTCAACTGACTCCTATGCTGTATAGTACACTTTGTATCTCGCTGCTCCCTATCTCTACTTACGCTGCTATAAGTACCTCATATTTACCTAGTTTTACCTTTAGTTCCATAGGTCTGGCCAGATGTTGGCTGTCTACCTTTCAGATAAGTATCTTGTTTAATTCTGACTACTATAATCTCTCTAGGACCATAGACCCTTTGCATCTCCAGAACCTTCCCTGTGCTTTCCTTTTAGGTTCTACCAGATTATCACAAACCCAAAAGAACCAAACTCTGTGCACTGTGACTTGTACAGAGCAGGTAAGTCATACTAAATTTAGGGGTCAAAACTGAGTTTTGCATCCTCTAGCCAGCAGAGCTAGTGATGGGAAAATCCCATAGAATTTTCCACTGTACCAGTTGATGTACTTACCACAGTGTTACCCTCTCCAGCACATGCCTGCAGGGCTACCTAAAGGAAATTCTTAATAGCTGTATACAAAATCCACTAACATTTGTTAGCGGGATGGTGACAGTTCGGACCCCAGCAAAGGAGGTGGGGTTAGTGTCAGGGGCTGGGGGGCTAGTATCTGGGGACGGGAGGTGCTAGTGTTTTGGACTTTGGAAGGTGGGTAAGCTGCAGTCAGGGGCTTTGGAGGGAGGGAGGGGGCTAGTGTTATGGCACATGGAGGGAAAGTGTAGAAGGAAGGGTGTATGCATGCCTCTGGTGTCTGAGTAGGTGGTGTCCAGGAGGACCTTGCAGAGAAGGTGTGCATTAAGGGTATGGGTGATTCTCGAATGGCTAAGAAGGAAGAGGTGTGACTTCTGGTAGTCAAGGGACAGGAGGGAGATGATACCCCCAGAGATTAGAAAGTGGGGTACCTAGAGAGGGATGGATGTTCAGATGAACTGTGTTGAAAGCGGTGAGGACTGATGTGGCTGGGTTGTATCAGGAGTTGGAGGGAGGTGGCTATTATCTGGGGTGATGGGGGACTGTAGAACATTTGGGGACTGTGCAGGGTGTACATTCAAGAGGGCTACTGTCATGGAGACTATAAGGGAAACATGCTAGTGCCAGGTGCTGTGGAAGAAAGGGACTAGTGTCAGAGGGGTGTGTGGAGGGAGGGTAGCCTAGTGTCGTGGTTAGAGGAAGAAGGTGAGGCTAGTGTCTGAGCTGTAGGCTAGTTAACTATACAGATTGGGGGCACACAAAGTTCCATTTATTCTCAAGAAGATGTGTTCTATTGGTAAAGCACCGAAAGTGTCTTCCCAGTTGTTTTTTAATTTATTTATCGAAGTGTATCTGTTTAACAGGCTTTGATACAACAAATTGTCCAGTAATATATATACACCTGGCTGGGGTTACATCACCTACGACTTGGGAATGTGTCATTAAATGCTCACTGAAATAATTAACTTTAGCCAGTGCGTCCCTTTGTGAAACAAATGCCAGTGACTTGAGGGTCAACTTGGTCCATTAAGGTCAGTTAAACAATTTATAAACTTGTTAGCAGGTTTAATGCTACCATTCAGTGGTGAAGAGGTCAGAGACACTTGGGATGATGTGTATGTCGAGGTCTGAGTAGACTACCCTCTGTGTTAGAAGAAATGGATGAGCATGACAATGAGGGGAAAATAGCAACTGATAGGCCAGAATGGACCCCAATTTCTGCAGGCCCTGCATCACCAAGAAGTACTATATTGCCACCAGCCAACCAGCAACAGCATCCACCATCCCGGGGACTAAATTTGGACCTTCATAACAGTCACTGCTTCCCTTCATGGGGGAGGCAGAAGGGAAAGGTTCATCATCCCAATTCCCCTTCCATAGACTCTCATCAGCCATGGTAACCCCGAAAACTCTCACCAGTTTGGTATGGAGTCATGTTGATGGTGAAGGGGAGTATAAAAGTCAGGACCTGATATTCAAATGTTTGCCCAGGTACAGATACTAGTTTACCTGAGCAAACCGAGTTTTGCACCAATGTCCTATATTTAAAAAACATTATACGGTGCCAAACTAAGTGACTGTTCGGCGGGGGAGGTCAGTCCCAACTGTGTGGGGTGGTCTTCTGTGAAGTGACTGAGGTACAATGTTGTGACTGTTAGGGGTGAGGACTACTTCTGTAACTACCTGTGGAAAGTGTCATCCATGTGACTTTAGGGGGTATGGGGCCAGTACTATGATGGTGGTGGGGTGTAGTGATATGACCATTGGGAATAGGGATCTGTTCTGTGACTGTCAGGGGTGGGTGCCCAGTGCTGTGACGTACAGTGGAAACTTTCAGTCATGTGACTGTCAGAGTGGGGTACAGTTCTGTAACTGTAGGGGGTGGAAGGGTCAGTCCTGTGATGGTCAGTGGTCAGTGCTGTGGCTATAGTGTAAGCAGTGTAGAGTGGTGTGCACTGGAAAAGGTGATGCATTAGCAAAGCAGTCAGCCTGTAATAAGAAAATAAAATAAAGTTCAGCACTCATAGAGTCAGTGCAAGATTTAGTTTCTGGCAATATGCTGGTGTGCAACCACTGGCCCCAGTGCTTCAACCCTTCAGTGAGCCTTCCTCAGTGGGTGAGTCTGAGAAATACAAATGTGCATCTCATTTATACATCTCTCATAAAGTGTTACACACCACACACTAAAAACTATGTGCAAGTCAAGCTGAAAACATATGAATAACTTGGTTATGAGCATTTCATTATTCTGCATTTTGTGTTTTGTTTTTGAAGCTTACGGTAAACAGTTAATGATATTAGTATACTACTTAAATTAAACATGCCTCTATATTTGTTATTTCATTTAATTCTGTAATTTTCTATCTGAAGCAATTTTTGTTTTACCTTTTACACTATGCTATACTATACTATACCCGTTTTGTATCTCTATCCTCTCTATTGTTCCCACTACTGAATTTACTCAATATTAACCTTTTTCTCTTTACTTTTACAGTCTCACAGGATGTGAACTCCTTCCCCATCAGATAAATATAACAATATATCTAACCTTTCTTATCCTTCCTAGTGACCATCTAAAAATTGTGGATCTTTATTCTGCAGGTCTAAGAAACCTCAACTCTTTAAGACTCCTCCCTCTGGCTCCATAGTACCCTGGTATGAAATCCTGTACATATTACCTATACTTGGTAGGTTTACTGTAACCCTCATTATGGGAGGGTTGTGTATATGTATTATGATCATATATACTGCTGCATTTCCTTCCTCCATAAACATTTTTGCCTTGCTAGTTGACTCATGCAGGATGTCAGCCCTGTTCCCACCTCCCCTGTCTGCCGCTTCCCTGTCCCAGACGACTGAGTCTGAAGTTACCCATGGATTGCTCTCCCCCCATTATGGGGCCAGGAAGGGGAGAGTCATCCTCCTCCCCCAACAAGTCACTCACATCTAGAACTGAGACAGTCATCCAGGTGATAGTGTGTGACTGAGGTAGGTGGGAAGACTGTGCTAGCCATATCCACATTCCCACTCCCCTTGGATTACTGCCTTCACTTGGGGAAGCAAGGGTCGAGTCAGCATGCCTTCCTGCCCAGGGACAGGACAGCTATCTGATTTAACACTAAATCTTCTCTCTGACCCTCAGCTGCCTGAGCATGTCCCGGAGCTCGGGTCACTGATGTAGCGGGAGTCAAGGCACACAGTGCCTCATTCCTCCATACCACTGGACCAGACCAACCTTATACTGCAGCAAGGGAACTATTTATTAACACGGCAGGCCATTGGAGAATGATGGAGCCATTGCACACCAGGGAATTATTTTTTATTAATGGGCACTGCAGTCAAAGGGTGGGATGTACATGTGGACACCAGAGATTGTGTTTACTTTAAAGAGGACAAGAAATCATTTCTAACTGGCAGCTGTTTATAAAGTTCTTATTCTCAGAAATTATATGCATTCACCTAAATTATCCATGTTTAACTGTACCTGAATAAAAAGTGATATAAAAAGCTGTATTTTGCATTGTCTTGTTTTTATGGGCAGCATTCTGTTACAGTTCTCTTCATGGAACCAATAATTTGGAGTTTTAAGTATGTCATGATTTGTGCACAGAACTCTAACAGGGTTCTGATAGGTCAACAGCTCATAATTAGCATTCTGTACACAAACTGTGATACAGTAAAAACTCCACATAAGTGATTCCATGAAGTGAACTGTAACAGAATGCTGCCCATAAAAACACTACAATACAAACTACAGTTTTAACGATCACTTTTTATTCATGTACAGTTAAATATGGGTACTTTAGGAAAATGCATATCATTTCTAAGAATAAGAACTTTACAAACAGCTGCCAATTAGCACACATTTCCTGTCCTCTTTAACAAAGCCAGCGATCAACAGGGGTCTATTGTTATTGGCAGGCAGTTTGAAAGAAATATTGAGCTGGTTGAGGTTTCATATAAAAGCAATTTCCCTGTAGATGGCTCCTAATCCTTGTAAAATAGCATTATGCAGCCTTGTTGGCTCTGACTAGATTTTGTTTATATAGTGGACTCTAGCTCACCAGAGGCTTGCAGGTGGCCATTGGAGAGCTTACCAATTAGGAGTAGACCTCTCCTATTTGCAATGCAGTGTTAAATGTTTTGCAAGCTCAACTATGGATGATAAACACAGATTTTGTCACATTTCACATACATCTTTTTAATGTTAATTGTTTACAGGGATCCACCTGATGTATGGCCAAAATCAAATGCAAATATTTATAGTACCAGTGCTCCCCCAAGCTATTTAAAAGCCTATAAGTCATTAAAATCAATTCCATTTTCTTATTGGATTTTCAGTGCATCATTTTAGCATTTAGAGGGGTTCTTGGTCTTATCATTCCACCAAATCATGATCAGCATGACCACTGACACAAGGTGACCCACTCATTGGTCAGGAAACAACACTTTAAATTTTAACATGCCAGTATGAGCTGAGGTCCCTCTGCTGTCTTTCTTTCTTATATGAAAACCACTCTTTGGCTTCATTTTTTATAGTGTGCGCTGGCCAACAAGAGGCTCACAGGTGGCCATTGGGGAGCTCACCAATTAGGAGAAGGCCACACCTCTCCTGTTTGCAATGCAATGTTAAAGGTTTAGCAAGCTTAACCCTGGCTAATACACAGATATGTTATCTGATTTCTTATCTTTTACTGGAGGACAGGGAGGCATTTTATCTGATTTCTTTCTTAATTTTTTTTAACTTTTACAGGGGTGCACCTGATGTGTTGCCAAAACCAAAACCAAATAGTTATAGTACTGGTGATCGCCCCCAAGCTGCTTAAAAGCCTGCAATTCATTCAAATCAGTTCAATTTTATTACTTGGTTTTCATTTAATCATTTTAACATTTAGATTTTTTTTTTGGTTAAATGATGACATCAGAGAGTGGTTTCCACATAAGAATGAGAGATGGCAGTGGGACATCAGCTTATACTGACATGTTAAACAGTGAAGTGCAGTTTCCTGACTAATGAGTGGGTCACCTTGCCATCAGTGGTCAGGTTGATGGTGACTCCGCTGAACAATGAGACCAAGAACCCCTCTAAATGTTAAAATGATGGAATAAAAACCAAGTAAGAAAACTGAATTGATCAGAATGAATTGCAGGCTCTGAGAGGGCATTCTCTTCCTCCAGCAATCCACAACAGGTATCCTCAAGCAGATGCTTCACTCCTAGGGTGGGGCGCCCACCTGGAGGATCTCACAGTAAGTGGCATCTGGAACCCACATGAGACTCAGAAGCATATAAATCTGTTAGAGATCAGGACAGTATTGTTGGAAATCCAGTCCTTGTCCTGCCAACTAGAAGGTCATTCCTTTCAGATTCAAGCAGATAATACCACAAGAAAGCATTATGTACACAAGCAGAGAAGAACACGATCCACAAAACTGTGCACAGATGTCATGTAGATCTGGCATCTGACTCACTCCCTAGATGCAAAGATTTTTGATGTATATCTGCCAAGCAAGAGCAATGTGCTGGTACACTCTTTAAGCAGAATCAGCCAGAGAAAACATGAGTGGACCTTGAACCAACAAGTGCTGACTTCAGTTTTCAGATGACTGGGCACTCCAGAAATAAATCTGTTTGCCTCCTGGGAGACAAAGCAATTTCCATAGTTTTGTTGAAGACCACAAGCAAGGAGCACAGTTCCAGAGGATGCCCATGTTCTGAATTGGACAGGGTAGTTCCTTTACACATTCCCATGATTCCCACTCATAAAGACAGTGCTCATAAAGCTCAGGTGAGAGCCAGCAACAATGATTCTGTTAATCCTGGACTGGGCCAGAGAGCCTTGGTACTCAATGTTTCTGACCTTGTCCAGCAGGTTTCCAATCAACCTACCACTGAGATGCAACCGTTTAACTCTGTCTCAAGGCAGAATAACATTTTCAGACTTTGGAGCACTATGTCTGAGGTCATGGTTCTTGCGCTAAACTTCTCTAGTGAGAATCTGGCAGAGGTCCTGAGGGTGCTGAAGGTTTCCGAAAACCAGCAACAAGGAAAGCATATTTATCCAAGTGGAAGAGATTCTTATACTGGTGTACCTTCAGGAAGATAATCCCAATGCAGGTAGGGCTGCCTACAGTTCTGAACAATCTGGTACACTTACAGTACTTAGATTTGAGACCCTCAACCCTAAAGGTACAACTTGCAGTGGTGTCAGCCTAGACATCAGTAGACAAAGACAAGTCCTTGCCTTGCAACCTGTTTTTAAAAGTTTCTTTAAGTGCCTCAATCACCTGCCCCCTGTAAGGGATCCAGTTCCTCCATGGGACCTAAATATCAGTCTTGCCCAGCTGATAGAAGTTACCTTTGAGACTATGCCTACTGCTGATTTAAAATATGTCATATGGATAATGGTTTTCCTGATTGCCATGACATCTGCCAGAAAGGCAATTGCACTGAAAACCCTCAGTACAGATCCAAAATACATAATTTGCCCCATGAATAAGATAGAACTTAGGGCCAATAGGAAGTTCCTACCTAGGGCAGTGTCTGAATTCCACTGGAACCAGTCAATTGCCCTTCCAGTGCTCTTTCTGAACATTGCTGTACAGGTGAACAGAATTTGCACTGGCTGGATGTATAAAGAGCATTAGGTCACTACATGAACTGGATAAGGGATGTCAAGTCCCATGGTACACAGGTTTTCATTACCTATGAAGAGGTGGCTAAAAGGTAAACCAACAACATGGAGAACTGTCTTTCATTGCATAGTCTTCTGAATACGGTGCTATTATGAAAAAGCTGTTATGTACCTCCCAGATGCCTAAGGGCACATTCCACAAGGGGCACCTCTTTGGGGTAAACTTACCTTTTTGCTGAAGCCTTTCCCTGAACTTTTAAATTATTGCTGATATTCATGATTTATTGCTCACTGCCTGTTGTTATACTGTTTTGAAGATTTAATGTTTTTATTGTAAAGCACCATTAGCCTTCAGAAAACAGCTCTATAAAATAAAATTGCCTTTCCTCTGTGGAGGCTAAATGGGGCATTCCCCTTCTAGTCATATGTAAAGCAGCTACCTGGAAAACGGTGCAGACCTTCACAAAGCAGTACTGCCTGGAGGGGTTGCCAGTTTTGTAACTTGTTTCTTGCAAAATCGTTTTCTTAAATAGATTCTGGACCCATTCTCCTAAGCTACTGCTAGAAAGTCTGCTTGTTGTAAAGCATCATTGATGGATTCCTGTTGTTTGAAGAAAACATTACTCACTATAGTAATGTTGTTTCTTCTCAGGGATCCATCGATGAGATTTACAAACTCTGGCCCTGCCTCACCTCTCAGAACCTGAAAATAGGTTTACACAAGAAGCATTGCATATCATAAGGTTGCTAAAGCATTGCTTATTGTAGTTCCTCATCAGCTGTTAGAATGTTATCAGTTAAATGTTTTATGTTGTCTGCTTTAACATTGTTTGACATATTAAAAATTTTAATGTAGAATTTTTGGGAGCCATTTAGCTTGTTTTCATGGTCACGGCTCCCCTAGGTATAGAAATAAATCTGGCATTAGAACACTTGGCAAGGCAAAGCAAATTTTATTTATATGACACCCTTTCCAATGGCTCAGAGCTCCTCACAAACAATAAAAAGACAGGTCACACATTCGAAGGTACACCAAATAGATACATTAAAATATCAATAAAACAGTAACAAATGGTAAGATCTAAGGTTAATTAACAATCTGGATATGCCTGTGTAAATAAATATATTTTCAATATGTGTTTAAAGGTATCCACAGTTGGGACAGAACATACAAATTCTTGAAGAGAATTCCACAGTAAAGGAGCCGTAACTCCAAAAGGCCTATTCGTGTGCTGTTTTAAATGGGAACAGAGAACCAGGTGTAAACCTGCATCTGTGAACCAGATGGGGTGATATGGAGTGTAAGACTTCAGAAGTTCTTTCTGGTAGCTTGGGCACAGTCTGTGTAGGGCCTTGAAAATTATCAAGCAAGTCTTGAAGATGGTGCACCATCAAACAAAGGGGAGTGTGACAACAGCGCAGAGTTTGCACTTGTATTCTAAGTTTTAAAATAGGCATGAAGTTCTATCTCTGGGGCATCACAGTCTTGTGAGATTATGTTTGTTGTTAATCTCATTGATGGATCCCTGAGAAGAAACAACATTACTATGTTGAGCATTTTTTTTCTTCCTTGCCATTTTTGGTAGTTTATTCAGCCTCATATCCTGTGAATTGGTTGTCCATGTCCCTGCCTTCCAATAGATCCCACTAAATACCACCATTCCCTTTTGTTGGACATGCCTAACTCTTCCCCATGCTTGAATAAACATACTTTACATGAAAATGTGAAAGCAGCCATTGTTGACTGTAGCCAACTATCATTTCTTCACAGCAGTGGTGATAGCTGTGATGGTGGATTATTTGAGAAAAAGCAGGACACTGTCTCAGGAGATTTATCATAGAATCATAGAACTTTCACAGCAGAAAAAGACCCCATGGTCCATCCAGTCTGCCTCCCCCCCAGCCTACCTTCTCCCTCCCTGGGAACCGACCCTCACCCCCATAGCCCTTTATGCCTGTCCCAAGCCCTCTTGAATCCAAGCACTGTTTCCACCCCTACAACCTCCTCTGGAAGCCTATTCCAGGCATCCACCACCTTCTCCATCAAGAATCTCTCCCTCACATTCCCCCTGTAATGCCACCCTTGTGGTCTCAGGATATTCCCTCTAGTAGTGATGTCCCTCTTCATTTTGAATAAGCTCCCAGGGCCACCTTGTTTAACCCTTTGATGTATTTGAAGGTCTCTATCATGTTCCCTCTCTCCCTTCTGGTCTCCAGGGTGTATAACCCCAGCTCACTGCATCTCTGCTCATAAAGCTTGCCCTTCATCCCTAGCACCATCTTAGTTGGTCTGCGATGAACCTGTTCAATCTGGTCTATGTCCTTTTGCAAAGGAAGCCTCAAGAACGGGACTCCTTACTCCAGGTGCCATCTCAACATAGCCTGGTACAGGGGTACTAGGACTTCCCTCCTTCTGTTGGTGATTCCCCTGCCAATACTAGCCAGCATCTCATTGGCCTTCCCCACTGTCTTAGTACACTGTTTCCCCACCTTAAGGTAGCTAGAGACTACTATACCCAGATCCTTCTATTGCTCTGTTGCCCTGATTCCCTCCCCTCCCATTTTGTACTCTATCCTCGGGTTACCATGTCCCAGGTGCATAACTACACACTTTCTGATGTTAAATTTCAGTTGCCAGGTCTCTGCCCACCTTTCTGGTGTCCTCAGGTCCTGCCGCATGTCCTCCACCCCTCCCTCACTGTCCACGCTATTGCAGATTTTCATGTCATCCACAAAGAGTGCCACCCATCCTTTCAGTCCATCTGTAATGTTGCATATATAGACACTGCAGAGGAGCGGCCTGAGGAACCAACCCCTGGGGTACCCCGCTCATCACTTGGCCCTCGCTAGACTGCTCCCCTTCACCACCACTCTCAGGGTCCTGTCAGCTAGCCAGCTTTTTGCCCATCTAGTTATTTTGTCCCCCATACTTACCAGTTTATTGACCAATCTTCTGTGGTGGTGATGTTGAAGGCCTTACTGAAGTCCATGCAGGCCATGTCCATGCCCCCGGTCTATCTCCTGCACCACCCAGTCAAAGAATTCAATAAGATTAGTGTGGCATGACCTTCCCCTAGTGAACCCGTGCTGGTTGTTGTTCAGCAATCCATTCCCCTCTAGGTACTGCACCATCCTCTCCCTGATGAATGCCTCCATGACCCTCCCCACCCATGCTGTAAGGCTGACTGAACGATAGTTTTCCTTTGCCTCCCTACTCCCCCTTGTGTACTGGCATGATTGTGGCTCTTCTCCAGTCCTCCAGCACTTTCCCAGAGTCCAAGTACAGGCTGAATAAGTTTGCCAGGGGGGCCGGCTAACTCCTTCCTTAGCTCCCAGATTACCCTCAGATGCAGTCCATCCGGTCCCATGGCCTTGTCCACCTTCACCCTACCAAGTTCTTCCCTGACTCTTTCTATACTATGCTTGTTCTGCTTGTATGAAGTTCATGTCTTGAGGTGGCATGAGGTCCTTTTAGCCATGCAAACAGAGGTGGTGTCACCTCTTGGCATTCCCATTGCCATTCCCACCATGAGGGTTGGAGTCTTGCCGTGGGGGCCCCTTTAGCCATGCATATTAGCTCAAGAACACTTGACTGTAGTATTTAGGATTACTTTCTTCTTGACAGTGGAATCCCTCTGTGTGGGGACTCTTTTAGTTGTGCAGACTGACTCCTACACATGTACAGTAATTGTTTCTAATTTTGTTTCCTGTACCTTGAGGGTAGGCCTTTATACTGGCGAACCCTTCAGCCATGAACATTGACTTGTCATTATCACTCAAAGCAATATTGCCAGCATCTGCCTATCTGCTTGATCTTATTCCATATTTCTTTTCCTTCGGCCTCCTCATGGACCTGAAGTGAGATGAAAGCCAGCTAGCCGAGGCTACTATCCTCACCCCTAAACATTTTGGACAGGGCCTTCTTCATGTATGGAAGGGGCCCATCTGGCTGTTTCACTTGATTCAGAAGCACCTCTCTATATTATAGCATTAGAGGAATTAAATAAGAACTTTCCCTTACAAACGTGTCTCCTGAGTTGGATTTCAAATTTAGTAGTGACTGTACATACGAACATACAAAAATGCTAGTAGAAAGAGGCCCTAATGGTCTATCAAGTCTGCTCGAGTGTGCAGCTCACAGATTAATTTACTGCATCTGTCCCCCACCCATGTCTTGTTTCCCCAATTTATCACCCCTATTGCCATCACCCCTTTCCCCAGCCTCCCCTCAGTTTTGACCATTCCCTTGACCCTGTCTCACCCCTTTGTGAAACTGCCCACTATCTTCAGCGAGATCATCTCCTCGTTTCTCCTTGCTACCACCCTATCCTTGAAATAGTATCTATTCATTTCCTTTTGGAATCCTTCCCCTTCCAGTTTCAGACTATGTCCCTCTGTACTAACCCTATTTACACATTTTAAGTATTTGAAGGTCACAATCATATCCCCCCTCTCCCGTCTATCTTTCACTGTATGTATGTTGAGCTCCCTCAGTCTTTCCTTATAGGGTTTGTCCCCCAGATCCAGGATCATCTTGATCGCACTTTGCTGTACCCCCTCTAGTAGTTTGATATCCTTTTTCAAATATGGGCAGCAGAACTGCGCACAGTACTTTGAGTGTGGTCTTACCAGTGACCTGTTCAATGGCAGGATGACCTTATACCTCCTTGAGGTGATTCCTTTGGTGATGTAACCCAGCATTTTGTTTGCTTTGGTTTCTGCCTTATGGCACTGCGCAGAGTGTTTCATGTTCCCTGTGACAAGCACCCGTAGATCCTTTTCCTCCTCTGAAATGGATACCTGCACCCTCCCAGCCAGTAGCTAGTCCCAGGGTTTCTGGTTCTCAAGTGCATGACATTATACTTCATAGCACTGAATCCCAGCTGCCATATGCCTGACCAGTGCTCAAGCCTTGCTAGGTCCTCTCTGAGTTCCTGCCTCCCTTCCTCGCTGTCCACTCTTACACATAACTTTGTGTCATCTGTGAACAGGCTGCTTTTACTCTTGATCCCATCTGCTATGTCCCTGATAAAGATGTTAAATAGCACCATCCCGAGCACTGAGCCCTGTGGGACCCCTCTGATTACTAGTTTGGGTTTTGATAATTCCTCCCCTTACAGTTACTGTCTTCTGCCTGTCCTGCAGCCAGCTTCTTACCCACCCCACCAGTTTCTCCCTGGCTCCAAGGTTCCTTAGTTTACTGAGCATCTTTCCATGAGGCACTGAGTCGAAGGCCTTGCTAAAGTCCAGATACAGGAGATCCACCACATGGCCCCTGTTGAATGATCGTGTGACCCAATTGAAGAAGTCAATTAGGTTGGTCTAGCAGGATCTCCCCGTGACAAACCCATGCTGCCTTTCAACCTGGAGATCATTCTCTTCCAGAAAGATCACTAATCTCTCTTTTAGAATGGTCTCCTTTAGCTTCCATACAGTGGAGGTAAGGCTGACCAGTCCGTAGTTACCTGGGTCATCTCTGGGTCCACTCTTGTGAAGAGGCACCACATGCACCATCCTCCATTTCTGAGGCACACACCCCGTGACCAGTAAGGTGTTGAACAGGTCCACCAGAGGACCCACCAGGACATCTGTTAACTTTCTCATGACTCTTGGATGCACTCCATCTGGTCCCAGAGCCTTATCCACCCACAGGGCCCTAAGGCCCTCCAAAACCCTGCCGTCTGCGATTACTCCATTAGTTGCCTCTGCGCCCCTTCCCACCCCTATTTTCTCTTGTGGCAAAGGCCACTTCTCCTTGGTGAACACCAAACAAAAGTACTCATTAAGTGCCTCTGCCTGGTCCACCCCACTTTCTGCACAGCCCCCTTCCCTCTTAATCCTGACTATCCCATTCTTACAGCTTCTTTTCTCTCTTATGTATCTGAAGAAATACTTTTCCCTTATCTGATCCCCTGTGCCAGCCTTAGCTCCAGTGTAGCCTTAGCTGCCCTGACTGCTCTACTCACCTTTTTGGATTTCCTAGAGTACTCCTCCCTGTCTACCTCTTGCCTAGTTCTTCTATATCTGCTGAAGGCTGCCCTCTTCCCCTCACTTTCTTTGCTACCTCCCTACTCAATCAGCTCAGTCTTTCAGTCCTGAACTTCTTACTCTGGGTCCTTGAACATGTGTTAGTGGACTCCACCAGACCCAGCTTGATAATGGACCATTTCTGGTCAGCATATATCTCTGGGCAGACCTGCTCAGAATGTAGGCATCATAAATTATTGCTCAAGCCAACGGGCATGGTGAATAGGGTCATGGTTCTCCAGTGGTTTCCTTCAGGGGAGGGAGGCCTCTTCTTTGTGTTGAATGTCATCATTTAATTATTCAGTAATTAATTTCTCTGCCAAGAGTTGGAGTTGGATGTTGGTCTTACATTTCCAGCCTGACATTTCAGTACTGATATCCCCTTCTCCAGGCTGAATCTCTTCTGTTCTTATGAGAAGAAAGTTCTCACCTGTTAATTCATTTGTTTTTTTTTTAAACTTCTTCTCTAAGGTACATTGGATCTAAAGGAACGTCATCCCTGCAACATATCTAGGGACTGAATCCTCCTCACGAGGATTCCTGTGACTTTATGGGCCCTCAAAAGGGTGGTATTCCTTGTATCAGGAACAGAAAGGACAGGAGCCAATATTTATTATCATGTGGCACACACATTCTACATACTACTGAACAGATTAATGTACTTCAGTACCCTCGTTTAAATTATTTGCTTCCCTCTATTTTTTAAGTCCTACCAAATTCTGCCAGTCCTCACTGTGTTCCTTAGGCATTTCTATATAAGAAGCCCAATGATCAATTGAACTATCAAATTAAGGACAACAGGTTCAAGTCACAGCCCAGCCCTTTAACCTATGCACTTTAAGCAATTCATATGACCTCCCTGTGTTTCAGTAGTCAAACCAAGCTGGTATCAATGGTGAGATTACACTGCCCTGCTTACACAGCTGTGAGCAGTGCACAATGATTGCTCTGCTGCAAATGGAGCACTCTAGATGAAAGCTACTCTGTTTCAGCAGTTCTGAACTGCTTATGTGGTGGAGACCTGAAATGCTGCAGGAGTACTCTGATCTTGGGCAGATGTTCCTATCACCTACCTCATTAAAGATCTCCCTAAAATGGACCCAGTGCCCCATATGGAAATAAAATGGCCTGGCATCTCTTAGTATCCTAATCATGTTGATTACACATGTAACACAAAAAAAGATTTGAATTCAACCAGATATTTCTATTTTTTTCCCCATATTTTCAAACAAAATCTCAAAGAACTACAGTAACTACTGTAGTGAATCCACATGCACTGCTGTTGCTGAGGCAGGTTCAGAAATGCATTTTGAAAAAGCAAAGCAATTTTTTTAATCAAGGCATTTCTCTCCTGTGTGATGCTGGCCCCCTTCAGCTCCACCCCACTCAAGGCTGACACTCGCTTCCCCAGGATGTACCAGTCATTCAAACACCCAAGGATTAACCCCTGTGGTGGGGTTAGAAGGGGAAGCACTGTCCCCCCTGTGTCTCAATCCAGGTGTGGTCTTGACTGGGTGATGGTGTGGACCCAGAGTGAGGCAGATGTCATCCTGCTGCACCGCACTGTTTGCTGCCTCCATTTTCTCCCCTTGGCAGATGGCAGCATGTACTGGTGCAGTTGTGCATGTGTGTAGAGGCATGCACATGCCATGCATCAGTCACCTGTTGCCCCCTCTTTTGACTGCAACCACTGGCCAACCATGACACCTCCATGTGGTTGCAGTACAGGAGGAGTGTGGCACAACCCTTCCCCCAGGAGAGAAGAACTCTCAGGTGGATGCTCAATTCTCTCCTCCCAGCTGACCCCCAACAGTCCATGTTTGCTTCCAAACTTGGGTCACCAGCACTACGGGAGGCATGGCATCTGCAGCTGTACCTCCCACCTTGCCACTGGGCCACTTTTATTTGATATAACATCCAATCCACAGGCTGTGAGTGCTGTACAGAGAGTATCATAAATGTAAGGAGATTAAATAAAATAAAGAAAGCAATTAGATACATATATTAAAACAGATAAAATACATAGAAAATGAAAAACCAGACAATAGCATCAGAAACTGGAACAGGTGGATCTTCAAAACTAACTTTAACTGCTTGATTATGAGCTGTAGACATGGGGAGACTGGAAGGGTATTAAAGCATGCTGCCAAATGCCCTATCTACTGAAGATATAAGCTGAGACCTAGATATCATTAAAGTAAGACGTTTTGTCAAGCAGAAGGAATGTAAAGTGTCACGAGGAGGTCATGGATGTAGCACAGACCCTGGCTGTTTAATGCCTTATACAATAACAAGCATACCTTAAAATGAATGCACCACCTAACAGCCAGTCTTTTCAGCACAAGGAGCACAGGCATGGCAATATCTCTGTGAATGGGATGATTATCAGCTGAACTGCAGAATTGTGTACTACAGTAGCTGCAAGTGGTGCATCACATTTTCAGCCAGACCCATATACAGTAGTTATCTTTACAGCAATCTAAGCATGGTGCCACAAATGCATGCACTAACATGGGCATATCCTGGTCTAACAGATATGGCTTTATCCTACTTATGTTTTTCAGATGTTAAAATTATACCTGTCTACTAATTCCACCTGTGTTTCCAGATGTCAGGTATGACTCCTGGATTCTTAGCATTAGTAACACTCAGTGGTATGTTTTCCAGCAGCAAAGGTTTTTGTCCCCACATTAATCTTTGCCATTAAGCAAGGGCCTTGTTCAATAGACAATGCTTCCATATTTTCTGGTTGAGAAACAACCAGTTAGCAGCCATCCAGTTAGTTACACTAGAAAGATATAGAGTTAAGACAGCTAGGGCAAAAGACAGGTATATTAAAGGAATAATGCATGACAGGATGGGTGTCGTGCTGGGATAACGTCCTGCCTAGGGTGGTTGGACACAAGGCTGAAGACAGAGTGCTTCCAACAACCGAGAAGGGAAGTTATCCCAGCACGACACTCACCCTGGAGTGCATTATTCCTATTATACAATGGCTCGTGATATTTTGAAAAAAACAAAATACAATCAATACACTTTTTTTTTTTTTTTTACTAATTTAGTAGTGTGAAGGAGTTTTTATACAAAAATATGTTTCTTTTGTGTTTCTCCTGCAGGTGGCATGCTTACCATGTGCTGTGTGTAGGTTTGTGTTTGCCCCCCCACCCACCACCATGCTGTCTCCCATTGTCGGTCCATCTCAGTTTCTGTGTTTCTCCCTTACATTTTGGTAAGTTACAGTTGTATGTTTTAGAAAAAACAAAGAAAACAAATAGCAGTATATTTTTCCTTTGGTTTTGCCGCCAAGCTGAGAGCCTAGCATTGTTGTCCTGCGCATGCGCTGACATTCACATAGCTGATCAGGTTTTAATATCATTTGCATTTTATGTCTTCCAGGTACAGCTTGTAGCATTATTTATCTGTACCAGGAGAAAACTCAGGTAATGGCAAAAGTGTTTGGCAGCTCCAATGAATTGAGGGAGGTTAGAGATCAGAGGATGTGTGGACGCACTGTGCCGTTATTTTCAAAAGCCGCTGTGTACAGAACCAGCTGACGGCATTGTATTTTATGTTCTTCTAGTACAGTTTGTAGTATTTTTGATCCGTACCTGGAGAAAGCTCAGGAGAATGGTAAAAGTGCTTGGCGGCACTGATGACTTGAATGTGATTGGGGAGCAGAGGATGTGTGGGCGCGCCCATTACTTTAAAAAGCCGCTCAGTGTGGAACCAACTGGTGGAATGGATTGGGCAGTGAGTAATGATTTTTTTAGTCATTTGGTCATTTGTGTGGTGGGATCAGATGCAGGCTGTTATGCTGGGATAACACCCCGAGTCCAGGCCCAGTCTGACCAATCAGGGAGCAGCATTCATTCTTGCCATTGATAATTGACTACCATTGCTATGGTAGCAAGAAGTGTATTAATAGAAACAGTGATAGCTGTGCTAGTGTGACTGTTTACGCTATAGAGAGTATTTGTTCTGTATGAATATTATGTAGTGCAGTGGGTTTGTTAATACTTAATAGTTTTTAGGTAGCATTAAGTGCTAAGGTTTTTGGGCCCTCAGCCTTAGATACTCCCCATCCCAGCTGCTGGACCTACACCCCTTTAATGATGTCACTTTCAGTGGTGGTGTATCGGGACTGCAGGAAGTGTGGGCATTACAAGGAGGCATGATGGTAGGTAGTGGGATATGGGGAGGGCTAAAGGTGGGGCACTACTGGGCTGGTGAGGACCAGAACCCCAAGGATGAAATGAGACCTAGCATAAGGCCAGATGTGATTGTTTTCCATAACCAGGTCCCCCACTAGACTAAGTGGGCAGGTAAGTGTAAGGCCAGTTTGCCTCTACCCATCCCCTGTGGGTGGTGCTTTGCAATGCCATAGCAATAAGGAACAAGACTGCCTTTTGGCAGATTTAATGTCTGGTCCCTCACTTAATCTGTCTTGCATCAGAGAGACCGGGCTTAGTGATGACTAAGGCTGTATTATTTTCAAGGTAAAATGGACATTTTTCACAGCTCCTGCACTGCTAAAATTATGTTTTTCACAGAAAACATAATCATACAGTTTTTAGTTAACTTTAGGAGTTTTACTATGCTTTAACTCATTAAAAAAATAATTTTTAAAATAAGCATATATATACCGTATAAATATGAATCAGATCAATATAAAGTGCTGCAGCACTGAAAATACATTACTTTTAAACTGTCACCTTTTCCCCCGAAGAAGAGGAACTTGGAGATGAGGAGTGGGAGTGGCCAGAAATGGTATTCTGGGCTGCAACAGACTGCAGGAGCAAATTGCGCAGAGGGAGCCAATACGCAGTGAGAGCGAATGAAACGCTGACTTTAAATTCTGGGAGAAATCCCTGTCGACTCGGTGTTGTCCAGGAGCTGTCTTTGTTAGACTTACTTTTTAGTTGTGTGTATTCTGATCCTACTCAACTGCGAAAAAACAACAAAAAAAGCACACAGAAATCTCAGCTCTCACACACAAGCACAATGTAATGCTGTCAAAAACATATTGCATGACAGGTTTCAGAAAAACTGCAACCTGCAATTGAATACACAGTGTGAACTTTTCTTTTCCTAGAGCTCACAGTGCAGCACATTAATTGCTAATCAGCTGTCATTCCCCCTCCCTTACGGTGAACCATCCATTCTGAAACCAGATCTGTATGCTGCAAGCTGCAAAGGAATAAACAATGTGATGGGCCTGGTTTAGTTACAAAAAAAAAAAAAAAAAACTTAAATTAAAAAAAAATGGTTAAAATCACTGAGTGTACACTGAACTTGGGAATTCATGGCAAAGTAGAGTTTTCATGGAAATCGTGAATTCCATGCATGCCTTGAAAATAATACAACCTTAGTGGTGACACTGGCTCTGTCTTGAAGGTGGCAGTCCAAGACAGATTCTCCATGGTACACTAGCAGAGGTGGTATCTGGGGGTGGTTTTAGATCTGAGTCGAACTTCACTGTGCACTGAGTGGGAGAAATTTCACCATTTTAATCTGTGGCCATGCATGAGGTCCAGGTGCAGGTTGCAGGATCCTTCTCATGTACTGGCCTCCTTTCCTGCAGAAAAGCATGGACTTCATCACTGAAAGGGTATTGGAATTGCCCAGATTGTTGGTTCTGTGTGACTTCAGTATCTGGATTGGTGAGAAACTTTCACTGATTGGTCAGGATTTCTTCCAGCTGAAGGAATCACGGGGCCTAGCACAAGTGGTTACTTCTATGACCTTTCAACATGAACATGCCTTGAACTTGTTTTTTTCTCTTGGGCTTGAGATTCACAACTTTAAAATTGATTAAGTCAGTTGGTCATATCATTGCACAGTGAAGTTCACATTTGGTGCCCCGCTTGTAGTCCATCTCCTGAGGAGATAGTCCACTATTGCCCTTTAAAGGGGATGTTCCCAGAAGAACTCCAGGTGGTAATGGATCTCTCTGGTGTAATGGTGGAATGTAAAATGGGATTGGCAGAGGTGGTGGTGTCCTACAGAAACATAGAAAATGATGGCAGAAGGGCACCACGCAGCCCATCTAGTCTGCCCATAAGCCTACTCCTTCCCTTAACTGCTTTCCAGTGTTATGGTGCCCTTGAATCTATCCCACATTCTCTTGAAAGTCCCCACATTTTTCACTTCCAATGCCTAGCAGTTCCATGAAGCCACCACTCTCTAGGCAAAGAAAAACTTGCATTTGTTGCCTGCTTATCTGCCAGCCACTAGCTTCATGTTGTGCCCTCTGGTTCTTGATTGATTTTGATGTGGAACAGGTCCTGGACCTGCACCTTGTTTATTCCTTTTTAGGAACTTGAATGTCTCAATCATGTCTCCCCTTTCCCTCCAGTGCTCCAGGGAGTACATGTTTAAATCACACGGATGATCCTCATATGATTTGTCTTGCAGTCCCTAAATCATTTTAGTAGTTCTCCTCTACACTGTTACCAGTCTGTTAATATCCTTTCTATGGTGAGGCCTGCAGAACTGTACACTGTACTCCAGGTGAGGCCTCACCAGTGATCTAGAGAGTGTCGGGATGACCATTTTTCTGCTGGCAATCCCTCTGCCTATACATCCCAACATACTATTTGCTCACAGGGCTTCTTTCTCACATTGCTTGGACATTTTCAGGTCATCTTTTAATCATAATTCACAGATCTCTTTCTTGCCTAGAGGCTTCAAGTATTTGTCCTCCTAGGTAGTAATTCTCCCCTGGGTTAGTCCTTCCAAGGTGCATGATCTTACATTTGTTAACATTGAACTTTAGTTGCCACATTTTTGACCAGTTTTCTAGAGACTCAAGGTCTGCCTTCATCTTCTCCACTCCTCCTGGAGTATCCCTCTATTGCCTATCTTTATGTCATCTGTGAACTAACTCACCTTGCCCACCAGTCCATCAGAAATGTCACTAACAAAAATGTTGAATAAGACTGGTCCCAGCACTGAACCCTGTGATACTCCACTATCTACACCTCCTTCCTCTGAGAGTGACCTGTTAACTAATACCCTCTGGTCCTTCCAGTAAGCCGAATCCTTACCCAGTTTACCACCTGTTGCCTTACTTCTATGCTGCCAAACTTGTTTAGTAGCCTTCTATTTGGTACCGAGTCAAAGGTTTTGCTGAAAACCAGGTACACTACAACTACTGCCCCTCCCTGGTCTACTGTTTTTGTCACCCAGTTAAAGAAGTCAATTAAATTGGCTTGACATGACGTTCCTGTGATAAAGCCATGCTGTTTTGTGTCTACTTTTTTTGTCCTCAAGAAAGGATATAATCCTCTCCTTGAGAAAGGTTTCCATTGTTTTACCTACAATTGAGGTGAGGCTTACTGATCTATAGTTGCCCACACTCTCTCTGCTCCTGCTTTTGTGTAGAGGGATAACTATGGCCTTTTTCCAATCTTTTGGGTCCATGCCCAGTTCAAATGATAAGTTAAAAAGACCTGCCAGTGGAGCTGCTAGTTCCTGTCTTAGTTCTCTTAGTAGTCTAGGGTGCATTTCATCTGGTCCTATGGCTCTGTTTATATTGAGCTTTTCCAGATTCTTTAAGACTGCTTTCTCTGTAAAGGGTCCTGAGCACACTCTGATGTCTTCTTTATTGTCTCCTGTAATGGTGGGTCCTGCTCCTTGGCGAATACAGAGCTGAAATATCTGTTCAGGATTTCCACTTTGTCCTTGCCATCCTCAGTGGTCTCTCCATCTTCCTTTGTGAGTCTGACAATGCCCCTTGTTTTCTTTTTCTTTTCATTAATATATCTATAGAAGGTTCTGTCCCCCTTCTTGACTTCCTTGGCTGACCTCTTCTCTGTTGCCTTTGCTGATCTGATTTCCTTGCTTGCTGCACTTTGTTTTTCTCTGTGGTCTTCCTAGTCCATGTCAGATCCTGTTTTTTTGTATTTCTTTGAAAAGCAGCCCTTTTTTCCCTAACCCTGGTGGCCACCTCCTAAGAAAACTGCAGTGGTTTTGTTTTCTTTTTTGCTTTGCTTACCATTTTTATGCAATTGTTTGCAGTCTGAAGTATAGCCACCTTGAGATGTGCCTAGTACTCTTCAACATCCCTCCCCCACACTATGTTTGCAAGTCTCCCTTTAAGACCTTTCTTCATTGCCTCAAAATTTGCTCATCTAAAGTCCATGACTTTAGTTTTAGAGTACTTAGTTTCTGTTCTTGCACTGACATGAAACCTCACCATGCAGTGATTGCTGGACCCTAGGTGGCTTCCCACCTCTACCTCCACGATATTGCTCCCATTTATTAGTAACAGGTCGAGGACAGCATCCCCTCTTGTTGGGTCCTTTACAAGTTGTTTCATGCCCGATAAGTGCAGATCCTTCAGAAAGTCTTTGCTTCTGGTTGAACTTGCTGTATGAATACCCCAACTTAAGTCAGGTAATTGAAGTCCCCCAGTACTATTACTTCGCCTTTATCACTCATATTTTGAATGGTTTGCAATATTTCCTTGTCCTCCTCTAACCCTGTTGTCGGTGGTCAGTAATAAACTGTCACCCAAGTTATTGCTCCATTCCCAGCCTCTAGAGTGACCCATAGTGACTCAGTTCCTGTGCCATCTTTCTGGGCTATAGTTGTTTTTATGCCTTCTTATATGTACACAGCCCCCTCTTTTTTGCCCTGTTCTGTCCATATGGTAGAGAAAGTATCCTAGGATAGTCATTTCCCAGTCGTGGTTAATGTTTAAGCAGGTTTCGGTGAGGGAGACTCAGTCCAGATCAGGTTCAACAATGACACCAGTGAGGTCAGATATTTTATTTGATAGGCTTCGAGCGTTAGTGAACATCACTTTCCAAACTTTTTTCCTACCATTTCTTGTGTTCCGAGTTAATCGTGACAGTTTTTTCTTGTTATTATTCCCTTCCCCCAGTTGGTGAATCCACTTATCATTATTTGTATCAGTTCCCTCACCCAATTTTTGAGTTCTTTTTTTATAGCTTGTAATCCTGATTTGGTGGTGTTTTGGGGGAGAAGTTGCAGATCCTTTTGTCACTGCTGTCCCCTTCCCGATGTCTAGTTTAAACCCTCAATGTATTCATCCATTTTCTGCCCTAGTGCTTGCATGCCTTCCTTGGTCAGGTGTAGACCATATTATTTGAAGAGACCTCTTTCCCAAAAGTCCCGCCAGTTTCCTCTGATGAGGTGTCCCTTATCTTGGTACTAGCCCTGGAGACAAGTGTTCAGTTCTTCTATTTTATCCTTGCATATCCTTTGCTTAATGCCACCCTTTCTCTATACCAGAAGGATTTTGGAGAAGGCAATTGTTGAGGAACGAGAGGTTAATGTCTCCCATAAGTTAGATATGTGGTGTTTGATCTCCTCGATTGTTTGGTTTGCCAGATCATTAGTACCTATATTAGGGCCATTGTCTTTGCCTTCAATTTGGTAGTCCTGGTATGTATCTGACCCTGGGCCTTTTTCCAGAGATCTTTTTGGTTCAACGGGAAGCTCATGGAGTTGATGTCCAGGGGTCAGAGGTTAGAGAATTGTTGGAGGAAATTAAGGACTATTAGGGACAAACTGGCATTGAGAACTCACTATTGTGAGTAGCAATGGGGAATCTCCTATAAGAAGTCAGCATTTCTGTCCAGAGAGATTGCTGCTGGGAGAAGCTGACCATTTCAGCTCTTAAAGACTAAGGACAGGCTACTCCATCCTGCCTGTCTACAACCGGTGACAGCAAATTCATCCTCTAAGTGCAAAGAGTTTGCTTGGCTCCTTTTAGACAGGGTGTCCTCTGCTTGGGCTGGGATCACTTAAACTGGGCTGACTTGACCTGGCAGGGTAGAGCAAGTATTAAACAAGTGCACTCATCTGGTCTGGGAAGGGTTTAGGCTGTTATGGTGGAAGAAGTTTGTTATGTAATCTCAAAGCTTCAGTCCACCTTCTGTAACCAGACCCAGGCCTGACACTTTTTCTAGTAAGCTGTGTGGGGCTTCTGGGTCTAGTGTTTGTTGGGATTGTCCAGTACTCCCTCTCAGAGGGGACCTTTCCAAGCTCATTGAAAGATCCACTGGTGAGGCCTCTTCTGAAGAAACCTATTCTGGATCTGGACTGCTTGGTCAGTTATAGATCTGTCTCTAACCTCATTTTTCTGGGTAAAGTTATTGAGAAGATTGTGATGCTGCAGCTTGAAGCTCATCTCACAGTCCTTGACATTTATGAGCATTACCAGTCCAGATTTAGTTCTAGACACAATACAGAGACCACACTGGCCTGGGTGCACAATAATCTTCTCAAGGTAAGAGATAGAGGAGAATGGTTAGTTTTTCTCCTCCTCAATCTCTCATCAGCTTTTGACAATGTGGACCATGGGTTGTTGTTGGACCACCTTAAGGAGTGCTGTGGACTTACAGGAATAGTCATCAGCTGGTTTGAGTCCTTTTTCAGAGAAAGGATGCAGAATTATATTGAAAATGTGCTTTATATGTTTATAAATTACAGGACCACTACCCTTTGATAAAGCTGGCAGGGGACCAGCAAAAATGGTTGAGACAGAAGTATGGTGGTCAAAGCAATTTAATGAAAAAAGTGTTGAATTTTCTTTTACAATATAGTGTCCACTGGTGATTCATTCATCTTTTCTTCCCAGTAGTTAATCTGCCATGGCTGAAGCATCATGAAACTGTCTCCCTCTTCTGATTATGTCTGGTCCATGTATGTGCACTAGCAATACGTTTAAAGATGGTTTGATGACTGTTCAGTATCATGTCAAAAGAGCGAAACAAATGGAGCGACTCATAAGTGAGCGACTCATTTTTACTGAAAGGAGGTACAACAATGGGGAGGATTTAGTGATGGTCTGAAATAGTGATGGTGGTGGAGAATGAGGGTGACGAAAGGGAATAGCGAAGGAGGAGGGCTAGAACGAGGGAGAGACCAGGGAAGAAAAGAGGGAGAGACTAGGGAAGATAAGGGAGGAAGTGGAGCCTGCTGCTGTCAAGTTGCCTGCCTAGCATTGTGGGGAAGGATGCTGCTTGCATAGCTGGTGGTCCCAGATTCAGGACTGCTCACAGGTACACTTTTGTTTGATTTTACAGGGTGTTGTGTTATTTTGTTGCATGGCGTTCCCATTGTTGGCCCCCCTCCTCTGAATTATTTTTTTCCCAGTGTCCGCCCTCCCTTGGAGATGGTTATTTTAGTATGGGGGTACAGGGGGCATAGCCCCCCTCATTAAACATTAGTTTAAATTTATGCTCAGTTTGTGTTTGGCACTGTGTGCTATGTGGTGCTTTGGTTTTTGGCAAAAGCCACTTGCTACACTTTTGTGAGTTCCGAAATATATTTGCTCTTATGACATGGATCCTGACTGTTCACACTAGCAAGGTTTGGGTGATTGTGACAAACCTCATCTTGGTTACAGCAAAGAAAAGAGGTACTGGCAAATCATTTTTAGATCCTGAAGTTCAGTTTGAAAAGATCACTTTCCGCTCAGCAGGCTTGACCCTTACACATGTACTTCCCTGGCCCTGACCATCCAACACCCTCTTCTTTGTTTTCATGGCACTTTGTGGTAGATCCTCCATTCCATTAATGTCACAGCTTTTTACCATTCATTCTGTGAAAGAGACAATGCCATGTGTGAGGCAGTGCTACCACATGGTCTCTGCTGGGAAAACAAGGAGGACTACTGACTATGTATGCTGCTATGCAGAGATGGGAAGGTTAAGGGTGGAAAAACCAGGAGTAAATGGAGAAAAACCAGGGAGTCACAAGTAAAAAGAAAACAAGGCAAATTAATCCACTCAACAGCAGATCAAGGTCATCTCACTGTTGCAGTTTTTGTAGACTTGGTAAAGGCCTTCAATTCAGTCTCTCACCCCCCTGCTCCTAAATAAACTCAAGGTAGCAGGGCTCACCCCCCCTCCATTTAATAGTTCAGATCATACCTTGAAAACAGGCTCCAATCTGTCAGGATAGCAAACTCAACATCCACCCCCCTTCCCATGCTCACCGGCATGCCCCAAGGCTTGATCCTCAGCCCCATTCTGTTTTCTTTATTTGTAAACAACCTCCTGTCTGCTTGCTCAAGATCCCTTATTTACATGTACATGGATGATACCATCCTTTTTGCATCTGGCCCAGCACTAAGTGAGGTTCAAAACCTTCTACAACAGGCCTTCCTCTCCATGCAGTCCTGGTTTTAGGCAAACCAACTCAAACTTAACATATCTAAGACAGTTTCTATGACCTTTGGGATGGCTCAGAAGCTAGCCAGAGCACCCCCACCACTGGCAATCACCTCACTGGATGGAACCCCTCTAAACGCTGTCACATACTACAAAAATGTAGGAGTGTGGCTAGACCCGCAAGTAAACTTTTCTATCCACATTGATGCCATCTCCTCAAAATTTTGCCCTAAGCTGGGTATATTATACCATAACAGAGAATTGCTCCCACTTCCTGTGAGGTGTGAATGCTAACTAAAATGATTAAACCCATTTTTCATTACACAAACCTTGTATACTGCACTGCGCCCTCTTCTTCGTTAGCCAGACTAGACTCCCTCCTATATGCTTTCTGTCACTTTGCCACAAACTCTCCCCTTAGAACTCACCATTGCTCTCTCCTCTCCACCCATGATATCCCACCTCTGTCCCATCGTCATCTCATCCACTCCATCACCTTAATATCCAAATTTTGGTTTAACCTGCTCTCCACTTACCTCTCTGTGAAGTTATCACCAGCACCTACCTCACCTTACACTCTACATTACAGGGATGACCGCTCCTTTTCACTCTCTAAATCCCCCTCGACTGCTGGCAAATCCACCTTCACCTATAGGCTACCTCCTCTATGAAACAAACAACTGCCTCTCCTAAGAAACTTGCTCTCACATAACTCTATCAAAAGCCAACTATGCCACCTGCCACCCCCTCCTGCTCCGGCCTCTAAAACAACTAGCAGCATACCTCTCAGCTCTCTACCACAAATACTATCTACCTACACACTACATACTTTAAATTGTCCTGTGTCATCTTGTACTTTATCATTGTGTATGCATACCATTGTCTCTATTTAATCAAACAGTGTGTATTACCTATGCGTCTATATGTATATATTCCGTATTTATCATCTGCATACTATGTATTCTTGTATATATTATTAATATGTATTATAATTGTATTGCCTCCAGGTTGCACCTGTAAATGAGCCTTGAAGGAGTGTGCCTTTCCCAGTTACCAAATGTTTAAATAAATAAATCATCTTGCAATTACTGTGGTCTAGCTGATCAGGTAGTCAGTCTGGTCCCTCTTGCTGAGCTCCATCCCCCCACTGCCATGTCTTCTATGTTAACAAACTCCTTGGCCTCTCCTGATGAGTTGAAGAATTTCAGAGGTCATCCCAGTCTAGTGATCCAAAGGTATAAAGGATGAAGGTGGGCAAATTCCCAGCCCCTATTATGGAGCTTGGTGTTTAGTCCTGCAAATAGTTTTTTCTTCCCCTGGAGTTCACAAATTTAGTCCTAGGAGATAGGGATTTTCTCTCTCACTATAGTAGTTGGGACTTTACTTTTAGGTACTTTAACATTAGTTTTTTTTCCAAGAACTGCAGGTATTTGATTACAACAAAATGCGGTGGTCGGGTCCCCTCGGTTTGGGCCTTGGGTCAGTGCAAGGGGCTCACCCGATCTTGAATTTTGCTGGCTGATGACCCAGTTCCAAATGCTCAATCAGCTATTTCTGGATCGTAGGGCCTGGAGATTTCCCCTTCATTTTCTCTGGTCAGTCAACCAGGCATAGATTGGAGTGGCAGGCTCAGTTTTTCTAGTCATCAGCCCACTCTTGTACTTCTGCCAGGGTTTTCTTTAAGACATCCTGATCTCTAGTCACATCAATCAGGGCATCCTTGAGCTCACTCACCCACCATTCTACCTTGTCAAGCAGTACTCTGTGGGCTGCAGAGGTCTCAGACAGTCCTGTTAGAATATTCTGAAGGTGCAAGATTTGTGCTGTCATGCTGGAAAATCCAGCTTTGACTTCATTTTGCAGGTTGATTATCAGAATAGCAAGTGGATGATCAAGGTCTTCTGCTGAATTCCCTCCTGAAGTCATTATCCTTGTGCATATCAGCCACATTGTTGTGTGGGGCTCAGACAAAAAAAAATCACTGTTGGCACAAACATGAGTAGTGATTACTTTTTTCAGTGTTTCAGGAACTGCCATGAAGTCTCTTCACCTATTCTATGTCACAGAAATTGCTTACTGGCTGTTAGAATTGTTAAATTTCTAATTTAAAGTGGTACTGTGGAGCAGCCAATCTAGGGAGCAAGCATTATTTGCCCACTAGGCCTCGCCTCCCTGTGAAGCTAAACCTTATAAGCAAAAGATAATGTCTGTCTCTCACTTTGTCAAAAGGGTAATGGTGACACCAGGTGTATGTTTGAGGCTTTCAGAAACTCTCCTAACTTCTAATACTAGATACCCAATAGATGGAGTGGGTATACTGTATATGTGTTTTTCATACCTTCATGAAGTCTTGTCTACAACCGGGATAATTTGTTTTTGAGCCAATTACCAAAAATGATTGTCATGACTTTAGTTTATCACAGGTCTTTTATGGGTGAATATGATCAGAACCCCTTTAATTTTATTGTATATATGTGGATGGTGAACAAACTACAATTGATCCTTTGCAGCCTGATTTTAGAAATGGAACTGCTGTGAGAGAATATTTCAGTTTGACAGAAGCCTCTGGCAAGCACATGAAAGGCAGGCCCCTTGTCATCAACTGCCAGGAATTTACCCGAGAGTACACCTGGTTTGCCTGTGATTTGACCCCAGACAAAGAATATGGCAACTATTACTCCTTGATTAGATCAAGTAACCTTCCAGCAGAACTTTAGTTCACTGAAGCACTGCCTGAAACTATCAGTCTGACTGTCTATGCTATTTTTGACAATGTCATTGAAATAAATCAGAGAAGGAATGTTAGTGTTTGATTATGTGTGAAAATGAACAAAAGACAGAATCAATGTTAATAACATTGAAATAAATCAGAGAAGGACTGTTAATTTTGATTATATGTAAAAATGAACACAAGACAGCTAGAATCAATGTTAACAAGTGACCCTCACACAAGAAACTTTATCCTTGGTGTGTTTGCCTGTGAACTGCCACCTAAAGGGCTAGCTCTACAAAAAAAAAAACTGTCTGTCTTATCATCAATACTGATGCCATGATTTCCATGAAGAACACTAGTTAGCCCTATATAGTTCAGTGAATTGATGTAGAGAAGTTGTTGACAACTACATATTTCAACCAGAATATTATTCAAAAAGTATTGGTGGCTTCTTAAATGGACATGCTGAAGCAACTGTGTTTCAGAACAAACAGTACAGTATACTTTTTTTTAGCACATGTGGTTTCCATTGTGTATTCTTTTTACAACACAGATGTAAAGGGATGTCTTATGATCATATAATGAAACTGTATCGAGAGAGTCTCCTTCGAAATGATGAGATGGTAACTGGATTTGTACATAATCCAAGGATCATTAGCATACCTGGGCACGTCTCTGATGTCTGTCAAAGTGTTCAGACATGTAAAGCTATTAGATTTGGTATGGGGAATAAACACATTTTTTTTTTCAAAACAACTGTTTCATCCAATAAGTTTTTCTTTTATTGTTTGCCCTGACTTTTCTCACTTAATAGTGCTTTTTCAAAGGGCTTGACTCTGAAATTACATTCAGAATATTTGTTTAGTTTTTTATATCTGGCCATGATTTTTTGCTTATTAAATTGGTTTTATGGCTCCTTCAAATAGACATTACCATCACTCTAACACTTATGTAACCACTCCTCTTGAATAACTATTCAGTTGTTATACTTTTTCTTTTGTGTTTTTCTTGAAATTCCTGTGAAAACATATAAATTCCTGCTTATATAATGATACTGTGCTATTTTAATTCTTTTACTACTGGATATTCTGTCAGGACCATCTGTCTAGTCACTCTGCTATATAGCTTGTACCACTTTTTAAACACTTGGCCTAATACCACGCAGTACAACTACCTGTAAAACATTTTTTCATTGCTGTTACAAATTTCTTCAATATCATGTGTAAATTCATTATATTTTTTCACCCATACTTGTTCTCCAGCACATATCCAAATCCTACATCACTATTGCTTCATTTTCTTTACCATTTTCCTTTATATCTGTTTCCTACCTGTGAATTTTTTCAACCATCTTTTGTACTTGTTTCCTTCTGAGCCTACTACATTCACATCTCTTTCAGTTCATGATATGGCTGTTGCTTTTTTCCTTTTCTGTAGAACCTGTAAATAAATTCCTGTTTGTAATTTTTTCTTTTATTATTCTGTTTTCATACTTTTAAACTACCCATTCTTAAAATACGTGCCCCAATCTTTTGGTATTTCAAACATTTTGTTACTTTTTATATGTTGTAGGTTTTCTTTGTATCGTGCCTTCTGTTTTCCTAAAAAAATCATAACCTTAATGTTTGTTGTCCTGATAAGTACCCTCTAGTTACATATTTCATCAATAATGCATCCATATACATTCTTAGAACTTAATTCATTTACCTTCTCCATGTGCTTCTAAGCCTCAAGCAGTACCCATCAGTTTGACTAGCATGCTGTGCATTATTGCTGTGTGGCAACCCCATCTTTACCTCTCAGCCTGATCATCATAAACCACGTGATGGACCTCCATGGTAACCACGCTTTTGAAAATCCCCTCTAACCATGTATTTTGTAACATACTCTGATGATGTTAGAAAGAAACATTTTGAGATCATGATGGTGAAAGGGATCTTTCCCAACAGTTTGGAGATAATAATAAAACACTAGTCCCAAAAATAGAGAACAAGAAATTCAAAAACACCCACCTAGAATGGCATGGTCTCACTCTGACAAATTGTTTAGAGTTCTATATGATACCGAGAGGATTAAGAATATTTATAGAACATAATTTGGGGATTAAATCAACAAAATTAACTAGAAATTGAAATGGCATATGCAATCGTGCTTTTTGTGAGTTCATGTATCACTGATCGAGACCATAATAGAGGAAAGGGATATAATCAATAAAGAAACAATATTAATGGAGGAAGCATTAAAATTAAAACTGGAGGAAAAAGTATTTAAAACAAATTTGGAAAACATTAAGGCAAAATTAAAAGAATACAAAGAAAGGTTAAAGCAACAACAACAACAACAAAATTCCACAGGGACTCCGCTGATTATAGGGATAAAAAAGTATATACATACAAGAAATATACACAACAAAGAAGTACAGGACAAAGAAATGTCTATGTAGATATAAGTACAGATAGCAATAATAACTATACTCATGATGCAAATGCAATGGAATCACAGGCAGAAACATAACAAGAAAAACAGGATGTACAACAGCCAGAGCCATCTTGACAAACAGATACAGTACCTAGATTTCCTCTGAGAGGTAGGATAGGCTAGGAGGACCAGGGGGTTGGGGGATCTGGGGGTGATGGGTGGGCAACAGAGTGGCAGGAGGCACAAAATATGCTAAAACAATGTGACAACCAGGAAGGAGAAGCAGTCACAACCAGAGACAAATGTAGTACCTATCTTTAATTTAAGTAATAGGAAACTTACACAGGTGGAAATAGAGGTTCTAAGTTTAGGATTATCATTCGGACCAACACAAGAGGCAAACTAATTTGAATTAAAAGCTGATTTACACGAAGTTTTTAGAACCCTAAGATTAAAAACACAGTTTGAAGATGCAGATAGGGAAAGAAATTATGAGCAAAATTTGGAAGGAGTTATGAAAGTTAAATCAGGATATAATCCACCAATAGGGAGAAACCATGAAGTAGAAACATACTGTGCAGCAGTCCAACAACACATACATAAACTTTATGAAAAACCAGGGGAAAGCTCATACCAAGGGAACTTAAATGAGCAACAAAGAACTGTAATAAAAAAGTTAGCAGAAGACTGTGAATTAATAATTAAAACAGGCAGACAAAGCAGGTGGAATAGTCCTAATGAACCGAGAACATTACACAACTATGTGTATGAGACTGTTAAGGAATGATCAAAACTATGAATTAATAGGACAAGATCCAACAGAAAGGTATAGAAGAGAGATCTCATTCACACTAGAGGAATTTCAAAATAACGGTTGGTTACACAATTGGGAAACAGAATTACTATACAACAATAATCCTAGAATTCCAACATTTTATGTGATTCCTAAAATCCACAAACATAGCACTGACCCCCCCCAAGGAGGCCCATACTGTCAGCCATAGGACCCCTATTCGAATCAATATCACAGTACATTAACTATCATTTGCGACCATTAATACAGAAGACCAGCACCTATGTCAGTGACACTGGAGACATGATTATTAAATTGGAAACCATTACTAGAGAAGGAGTTATGGAACATGACTATATGGTAAGAGCAGATGTAGTCGATTTATATACATCTATCCCACATGAACAAGGTATCAACACAATGGGTAAAATATTGGATAAAAGAAACTGAGAAAGTAAACCTAAAACAGTAGTTCAGCAGGAATTAGCAGACATTATCTTAAGAAATAATTACTTTGCATTTGATAACAAATTGTATGTACAGAAAAGGGGAATGGCAATGGGGAGCACAATGGCCCCCACATGTGCCATTGCTTTTATGCACAAATTAGAAACAGAACATATACTTTCAAGAACACAAAATCCATGTTTTGAGACCATCAAGGCATGGAATCGTTACATAGAAGATTTTTTTTTATATGGACGGACTCACCAGAAAAAAACTACAAGAATTTCATAGCTATATGGAGGGGACAACTCTGCCCTTTCAGGCTTTCTCCCCTCAAACAAACTGCATTCTGCAGTTTGGTAAGCAGAACAAAGAGAAGCTGCCCTATGCTCACCCTCCAAGCAAGGGGACAATTCTGCCCTTTCAGGCTCTCTTCTCTCAAACAAACTGCATTCTGCAGTTTGGTAAGCAGAACAAAGAGAAGCTGCCTGACGCTCACCCTCCAAACAAGGTACGGGTTGGAATCCTGAATTTTGGCATCTATCCTGGAGGAATATCACTTGCCCCTGTTTGCCAGTGTTTCTCACACTTTGTACAGCAATCCAGAAGTCTTCTAGGAACTGCTGTCAAGAAATTAATGCTAGGACTGACCTCTGCTTGACATGTTCTTGATTTCTCACCTTAAGTAATGTTTAGTCTGATGGAGAGATTTCTTAAGAGTTGATTTAAGTTTTGAGAGAGGTCTTAAGGTACTGTGATTTTGCTGTCTGCCCTGAGCGCTGTGCCCCTTCTCTTAGAGCTGTAAGTCTGTGGGCTGCACCCTTGACCTCGGTGTTCCATTGAGGCTGCTGCAGTGCCCCCCCAAAACAAACTTGCTTCAGAATCTCCCTGCCTGTTTTTTGTTTTTTTTAAGTGCTGACTTTTCCATTAGCAGATTATATCCTTTAGCCAGTAGAGGGCCCAGTTATAGGCACCCTTATCCAATCCAACACAATATAGTTCCTGCCTCATTTCACTTATTGTGTGGTCAGTCTATCACTATTAATCTGTCTTTGTCCCTTCCTCTTCTACTGATTGATACTGATTTTTCCCATTTGCAGCTTAGAGTCTTTTCACCAACTAAAGGAGTTTCCCCCCAACCATTCCAAAACTGCTCTACATCTCCTTAGTCTCTACTACTCCTGGCACTCTTCCTTTACTGCTCAGCTGCTATGGGTACCTACACTCCATTACTATGTCTGCTCTCCTTCACCCTCTTGGTACAGACCTCACACAGACTGCAGCACCTTTCCTCCACACTAGCCACCTCATCCCCAGACTACCCCACACTGACTCGGCCCTCCCCTACCCTCGACACACCCGTGACCCCCAACAGCCTCACACTGCCAACACCCCCACTCCCTCCACCCTCCAGGTCCTGACCTGGACCCAGCTCTCCCCTGCCATTCCCACCCTTCACACTTTATCTATCTCATGCACCCTGATTCTAAAGTCCTCAGCTGGGTGTCGACCCCAGGGTCTCCATCGCCACCAGAATAATTACACTGCTATTATTATTATCTGGTAATGTACACCCAAACCCAGGACCTATTGCTTCCAGCCTTTCTAAACCCTGTACTGCAACTGGCCTCTGCTTTGCATCCTTAAACATTTGCAGTCTCCTAAAGAAATCTACTGCCCTCCAGTGCTGGGTTGTTCAACATCAACCTGACATAGTTGCACTGGTAGAAACTTGGCTTTCCAAATCCACCCCTGACTCTGCTATCACTCTCCCTGGATATACCATCTACAGGAAAGACTGAGTAGGCAAACACAGTGGTGGTTGCGCACTACTCATATGGGACTCCCTTATAAGTCAGGCACTCCCAGCTCCTAAACTTGATTATGGAGACCAAGCCCTCACTTTAAAAATCACACCTGACCCTGCCTGAGGCCCTCTCTTCCTCCCAGTCTCCTACATACTCCTGAGGAATCAAAACCAAGTGGTCCAGTCCCTCATTGACTATCTCACATCTCTCTCTCACAAAGTGGAGCAAGTCATCCTAGGTTGATCTCAATGTTAACCGGCTTGCCTCCACTGCCTCCCATATAAGGGACTCCTTTGCTGCCCTGGATATGTCCCAGTTAGTCACCCAGCCCACCAGATTCAACCACTCTACTGGCTCCAGCACTCTCTTAGATGTTGTTATATCTAACCACTCCTACAAAATCTGGGATGTCACTGTCCTCCCCAACTCTCTTAGTGATCACTCCCCAGTCCTCTGTCTCTGGTCATCCTCCACTCTGAAGCCAGTGTCCCAGGCCAATCTACGCCACCGTTTACACCCCGGTGGCCTCAGAAAATTAAAACAATACCTAGCCCAGCTAGACTGGTCCCCTATCCAGTGCACCCCTGACATTGACTCAGCTCTTGACCACTTCACAAATGCCTTCTGTAAGGCTTGTGACCTTTTCACCCCCCCTCACCAGGATCCACTCCAAAAAATGCAGTGCCCCATGGATCACTCCACCCCTTCTTCAGAGACTCAAAAACAGAGATAATCTCTAATGCATTGCTGTAGAATCTGAAAAGGTATCTTACAGACAGGCCTACAATGCAGAATGTAATAAGTGCACTTGGGCCATTAGGTGGGCCAAGGCAGAGCACTACCAGACCACCCTCACTTCCACTTGGGGTTCAGCCCAGACCTCCCCCACCTCCTCTTTTGTGAATACTGAACAGAAGTGTTCATTCAGTATCCCTGCTTTTCACTGTCCCTCTCTGCCCACCCACCGTCTATTCTATTCAGCCTCACTATCCCTCCCTTTGTCTTTCTCTGCTCCCTGATATACTTATAAAAGGTTTTATCCCCTTTCTTAACTGAGTTGGCTATCTTTTCCTCAGTTTGGGCCTATGCTATTCTGACTACCCTCCCTGATTCCCTGCCTTAACTGGTACAGTTCTCTGTCCTGCTCCTTCTGTGTTTCCTTATACTTCCTAAATGCTATCTTTTTCTCCCTAACCTTCACCGCCACCTCTTTTGAGAACCATAGTGGCTTTTTCTTGCATTTTGATTTGTTTATTTGCTTCACACAAAGGTTTGCTGCCTCTGTGATGGCAGTTTTGATATTTCCCCATTGTTGCTCCACCCCTCCTTCTAGCCTGTTTGCTAGTGCTTTTCTAAGGCACTGCCCCATCTTGACAAAGTCAGCCCTCCTGAAGTCCAGAACCCTCACTTTTGTATGGCTTGACTCTGTAACTGAGTTTATCATGAACCACACTGTTTGGTGGTCACTTATTCTCAAATGACTACCCACTTCTAGATCTGAGATCCTGTCACTGTCCCCATTTGAGACTACGAGGTATAAGATTGCTCCCTCATGAGTAGGTTCTAAAACTAGCTGTCTGATGCATGACACCTGAAGAGCATCGAGAATGGCCCTGCTTTGGGATGTGGCTGCAGCAAAGGTGCTTCAGTTGACATCTGACATATTAAGGTCCCCCATCAACAGTATCTCCCCTTTCTCTGCCATCCTAATTATGCCTTCTATCATATCCTTGGCTGAAAGAACTCTTCATGAAATTGGAGAGAGAAAGGATGGAGGTACTGAACCACTACTAGAATAAAATAACTTTGGAGAGATATTTGGAGCTTGGAATTTCACCAAGGGGGCTGAGAATAGATAAACCCCTCTCTTGTGGGTTTGATGATGATGAGCTGAAGAGGGACTGGGAGGCAGTGTCATCAGACTGCACAAACAAGTTCATGACTGCTTTGATTAAGCATGATGCTCATTTTCAAAATGCTGCTAATATAGAGATTAAAGCAATGCAAAATTTACTTGCACCATTTAAAAGTAAGCAGGATTTTGAATCTCTTAGCAAAGCATATTTAAACAAGCATTTGTCAATGCCAAATGTTGATTGCCTTGCTCCGTTGAGTTCGCTCACTCCCCCTCTGTCACTCGCTCGTTCTGTTTCTCTTGGCGCTGCAGGCTGTGCTTTTGTACTGGGTTCCTGCCTGCATTGGCACCTTTGTCTGCCCACAAATAAATCTGCAGCTGTCCTGACATAGCTCTGTTGAGGTCACTCAGTCTCCCTCTGTCTCAGTCTCAGTCTGAGAAAGAATTTCTTCACAGAACGGGTGGTGGACAAGTGGAACACCCTGCCAGAGGAAGTGGTGGGGGCTGAAACAATCACGGGATTTAAGAATGCATGGGATAGACATAAAGGAATTCTGGAGGTCAGGGGTAAGGGGCAACATACTTCTAGGAAAACAAACTGAACTTACAAGCTCAAATGGGCAGACTGGGTGGGCCATAGGCTCTTATCTGCTGACACTGTCTATGTATCTATGTATCTATGTATCCCTCTCTGACGTGCTTATTCTGTTTTTCCTTGTGCTACAGGCTGCCTTTTTTGTACTGGGCTACTGCCTCTGTTGGTGCCTTTTTCTGCCCACAAAGAAATCTGCAGCAGTCCTGACAGAGCTCCGTTGAGCTCACTCACTTACACTCTCTCACTCACTCGTTCCGTTTCTGCCAGTACTGCAGGCTACCCTTTTGTACAGGGCTCCTGCCTGCATTGCTGCATTTTTCCACCAACAAAGAAATCTGCAGGAGTCACTATAGAGCTCAGTTGAGCTCTCTCACTCCCCCTCTCTCAGTCGCTCATTCTGTTTCTCCTGCTGCTGCAGGCTGCCCTTTTGTACTGGGACCCTGGCTGCATTGCTGCCTTTTTCTGCCCACAAAGAAATCCACAATAGTCCCAACAGAGCTCCATTGAGCTCACTCACTCCCCCTCCCTCACCTGCTTGTTCTGTTTCTTCTGGCAATGCAGGCTGCCATTTTGTACTGGGCTCCAGTGTTGGGGCCTGTTTCTGCCCACAAAGAAATCCACAGCAGTCCCGACAGAGCTCAGCTGAGCTCAGTCACTCCCCCCTCTCACTCGCTCGATCTTAATCTGTCCCAAACACTGATTTCCCACAGTGACCATGCTATTCTGCGGCTGGAGTGCAAAAACATATTTAGGTCAGGATGTGAAAAATGACAGCAGTACTGTTCATAAGGAGGTGTGAAAAAATGGCAGTTGAAAATGTGGCGTGAAAATATTACAAATTTGCGAAGTTACAAGGGTGCGTGGAAACAGTTCAATGCACGCTTGTAACACAGTCATTTTATAGACTTTCATCACCAAATTTTCAACATAGGGATTTTAGGACCTCTGGTCATGAACAGTGTCACTATCATTTTCTTAATCTGTCCCGAACACTGATTTCCCACAGCGACCACGCTATTCTGTGCTGCAAGTGCAAAAACACATTTCTGCCAGGATGTGAAAAATGACAGCTGTACTGTTCATAAGGAGGTGTGAAAAAATGGCAGTGTTGAAAATCCGGTGTGAAAATATTACTGATTTGCGAAGTTACAAGGGTGAGTGGAAACTGCACAATGCACGTTCGTAACACAGTTATTTTATGGACTTTCATCATAAAATTTTCAATATAGATGTTTTAGGACCTCTGCTCATGAACAGTGTCACTGTGGTTTTCTTAATGTGTCCTGAATATTGATTTCCCACATAGAAACATAGAATTTGACAGCAGATAAGGACTGCTTGGCCCACCCAGTCTGTCCATTTTCCTACCTAATGGATAAGCTGCAGATCCTGGTTAAACAGCAGCCTACTTCTTTCTACCCCCACCCCTAAAGTTGCCTTATGGCTGTCCCATGCATGCTTGAATTCAATCACTGTTTTTGACTCCATAACCTCCTTCGGAAGGCCATTCCATGCATCCACAACTCTCTCTGTGAAAAAATACTTCCTTACATTACCTCTGAGCCACCCCCCATCATCAAATTGTGCCCCCTTGTTCTTGCACACCTCTTTTTTTGAAAGATGCTTCCCTCTTGGACTTTGTTGATTCCCTTGAGGTACTTGAAAGTTTCTATCATGTCCCCCCTCTCCCTCCTTTCCTCAAGGCTATACATATTAAGCTCCTTTAGTCTCTCTTCATATGTCTTCTGGTACAGACCCTGCACCATTTTAGTTGCCCTCCTCTGGACAGCTTCCATCTTGTCTATGTCCTTGCGGAGATTGGGTTTCCAGAACTGCAAACAGTACTCCAGATGGAGTTTCACCAGCTGTCTGTACAGAGGGATAACAACTTCTTGTTTTCTACTGGTGATGCCTCTCCCTATGCATCCCAGTATCCCTCCAGCCCTCCTTACTGCCCTCTCACATTGCTTGCCCACCTTTAAGTCATCTGATATGTCTACCCCAGGTTCCTTTCCATTTTTGTTGTTGTTAGTATCTCACCCCCCCATTGTGTACTCGTCCCCTGGGTTTTTGTTTCCCAGGTGCATTACTTTGCACTTCTTAGCATTAAATCTAAGCTGCCATACATTTGACCATTCCTCTAACCTTGCCAAGTCCTTTCTTATCCTTTCCACCCCACCTTGTGCATCAACTCTGTTGCAGATCTTTGTGTCATCTACAAAGAGACATACTTTTCCTTCCAGTCCCTCTGCAATGTCGCTTACAAAGACATTGAAGAGAACCGGTCCTAATACTGAACCCTGCGGCACCCCACTAGTAATCCTCCTTTCTTCAGAGTGGACTCCATTTACTATTACCCACTGTGTCATATTCTCCAGCCAATTCTTTACCCAGGCTATCATCTTGGGACCCACTCCCAGGCTGGCTAACTTGCATATTAATCTTTTGTGTGGGACTGAGTCAAATGCCTTGCTAAAGTCTAGGTAGGCCATGTCCACAGCCCCTCCCTGATCTACTACTTTGGTCACTCAGTCAAATAAATCTATTAGATTCGTCTGGCATGACCTTCCTGCTGTGAATCCATGCTGCCTTGGGTCCTGTGCCCCTCTGGCCTCTAGATACTCGACAGTTCTTTCCTTCAGAAGTGATTCCATCATTTTCCCTATCACTGAGGTTAAACTAACTGGTCTGTAGTTTCCCGCTTCTGCCCTGCTCCCACTTTTGTGACGGGGAATCACATCAGCCCTTCTCCAGTCCTCAGGTACCATCCTATCCTCCCATGATTTGTTAAAGAAGGTAGTCAGTGGTGTCACTAGTTCTACCCTTAGTTCTTTTAGAATTCTGGGATGAATCCCATCAGGTTCCATTGCTTTGTCCACATTCAGTTTTAAGAGTTCTTTCAGAACCCTTTCTTCTGTAAATGGGCTGGTATCAACTTCTGTATCCAGAGTGTTTCTATTGTTTGTTTTAGGTACCTCCCCCTCTTCATTTGTAAATACTGAGCAAAAATATTTGCTTAGTATCTCTGCCTTTCACAGTCACCTCTGCCCACCCCTCCCTTTATTAGCCTCACTATCCCTCGCTTAGTCTTCCTTCACTCCCTGATGTACCTAAAAAAGGTTTTATCCCCCTTCTTAACTGAGTTGGCTATCTTTTCCTCAGTTGGGGCCTTTGCTGTTCTGACTGCCTTCCCAGCTTCCTTTTGCTTTAACTGATTGAGTTGAGGTCGCTCACTCCCCCTGTCTCACTCACTCATTCTGTTTCTCCTGGCACTGCAGGTTGTCCTTTTGTACTGGGCTCCTGCCTCCACTGGTGACTTTTTCTGCCACAAAGAAATCTGCAGCAGTCCCAACAGAGCTCCACTGAGCTCGCTCACAGCGACCGCACTATTCTGTGCTGGAAGTGCGAAAATGCTTTTCGGCCAGGATTTGAAAAATGTCAGTTGTACTGTTCATAAGGAGGCATGGACATATCCAGTCATTGCTTTGTCTCCATTCCAGAGACCCTGCTGCAATATAGGACCACAGAGGACATTGGGCAGGGGGTGGGCAACTCTAAAGTTCTAAAACAGCTCCATTGAGCTTGCTCACTCCCCCCCCACCTTCCTCATTCTATTTCTCCCGACACTGCAGGTTGCCCTTTTGTACTGGGCTCCTGCTTGCATTGGTGCCTTTTTCTGCCCCCCAAAACACCGGTATCAGTCCCGACACAGCTCCGTTAAGTTTACTCACTCCCCCTCTCTCGCTTGCTCTTTCTGTGTCTCCCCACGCTGCAGGCTGCCCTTTTGTACTGGGCACCTGCCTGTGTTGGCGCCTTTTTCTGCCCACAAAGAAGTTCACAGTTGTCCTGACAGAGCTCCGTTGAGGTCACTCACTCCCCCTGTCTCACTCACTCATTCTGTTTCTCTTGGCACTGCAGGTTGCCCTTTTGTACTGGGCACCTGCCTCCACTGGTGACTTTTTCTGCCCACAAAGAAATCCGCAGCAGTCCCAACAGAGCTCCATTGAGCTTGCTCACTCCCCCTCTCTCAGTCGCTCATTCTGTTTCTCCTAGTGCTGTATGCTGCCCTTTTGTGCTGGGCTCCTGCCTGCATTGGTGCCTTTTTCTGTCCACAAAGAAATCCACAGCAGTCCTGCTAGAGCTCCATTGAGCTCACTCAGTCTCCCTCTCTCACTCGCTTGTACTGTTTCTCCCAACGCTGCAGGCTGCCCTTTTGAACTGGGCCCCTGCCTGCATTGATGCCTTTTTCTGCCCACAAAGAAATTCACAGCAGCCCTGACAGAGCTCCATTGAGTTCACTCACTCCCCCTCCCTCACTCGCTCTCTCATTCTGTTTCTCCCAGTGCTGCAGTCTGCCCTTTTGTACTGGGCTCCTGTGTTGGAGCCTTTTTCTGCCCACAAAGAAATTTGCAGCATTCCCGACAGAGCTCAGTTGAGCTCGGTCACTTGCCTCTCTCACTCACTCAATCTTAATCTGTCCCAAACATGGATTTCCCACAGTGACCATGCTATTCTGCGGCAGGAGTGCGAAAACATATTTTGGCCAGAATGTGAAAAATGACAGCTGTACTGTTCATAAGGAGGTGTGAAAAAATGCCAGTGTTGAAAATGTGGTGTGAAAATATTACAAATTTGCAAAGTTACAAGGGTGCGTGGAAGCTGTTCAATGCATGCTTGTAACACAGTCATTTTATGGAGTTTCATCACCAAATTTTCAACATAGAGATTTTAGAACCTCTGGTCATGAACAGTGTCACTGTCATTTTCTTAATCTGTCCCGAACACTGATTTCCCACAGTGACCACGCTATTCTGTGGCTGGAAGTGCGACAACACATTTTTGTCAGAATGTGAAAAATGACAGCTGTACTGTTCATAAGGAGGTGTGAAAAAATGCCAGTGCTGAAAATCTGTCATTACAATATTACACATCTGCGAAGTTACAAGGGTGCACGGAAACTGTGCAATACACACTTGTAACACAGTAATTTGATGGGCTATCATCACCAAATTTTCAACATAGGCATTTTAGGACCTCTGCTCATGAACAGTATCACTGTCATGTTCTTAATCTGTCCCGAACACTGATTTCCCACAGCAACAGCGCTATTCTGCGCCGGAAGTGTGAAAACATATTTCGGCCAGGATGGGAAAAATGACACCTGTACTGTTCATAAGTAGGCATGGGAAAATGGCAATGTTGAAAATCTGGAGTAAAAATATTATAAATTCGCGAAGTTACGAGTGTGCAGACAAACTGTGTAACGCACGCTCATAACACAATCATTTTATGGAGTACTGTCACCAAATTTTCAACATAGGCATTTTGGACCTCTGCTCATGAACAGTGTCTCTGTCATTTTCTTAATCTGTCCGAACACTGATTTCACACAGCGACATATGCTATTCTGTGCCGGAAGTACAAAAACACATTTCGGCGAGGATGTGAAAAATGACAGCTATACTGTTCACAAGGAGGTGTGAAAAAATTTCTATGTTAAAAATCTGGCATGAAAATATTGCAAATTCATGAAGTTATGAGAGCGCATACCAACTGTGCAACACACGCTCATAAAACAGTTATTTTTTGGATTTTTTCCACCAAATTTGCAACATAGGTTTTTTGAGAGCCCACCTCAAGAACACTGGCACAGTCGTTTTGTCAATCAGTCCTGAAAGGTGATTCCGCGCAGTGATCATGAAATCATCTTTCCGGGGCCGAATAACGCCATGACAGAATTCATGAGGAGGGGTCCCAAAAACCCTATGTTAAAAATTTGGTGCCAAAATTCCAAAAAATGCCTGAGATATGCACCAAAGTTGAAAAAATCCTATTTATGCCATTATACAGCTTACCGAAATTTCTTCAGTTCGTGGTCAGCTTTGAAGAGTGCAGACATGTTCCTGGTCCACGAGATCATTGTGCAGACTCCGTGAGTAAGTCACGGGGTGAGGGGTGTGTGTGGGGAGGCAGGGGTGCGCAGAGGGTGGGGTGCAGGTTGAGGGAGGGCAGGGAGACTGAAAAGGACTGTTTTCTTTTTGACAGGTTAAAAAAAAACATTGCGGGACTTTTATTGATTTTTACAGGCCATTTGGCACACTGGGGTGAAACTTCCAGCATGCCAACAGAGTGTTTTTGGGGGGCAGCTCTAGCTGATGGGGATTGGGGATCCGGTTGGCACAAAGGGGGGGCACAAGAGTCAAGGAGGATTGGGCACCCCCTCGGCACAACTGTACTTCATATTTGGGGGGAATTACAGTATGCCGATGGGGAGTGGGCTCCCCCGTCAGCAAATGAAACTGGGAGGGGGACATAATGCTGATGGGCAGTGGGCTCCCCCATCAGGAACATGAATGTCAGGGCCCCGAAGCCGATGGGAACTGGGGCCCTGTCGGCAAATAAACACGGGGGGGCACATGCTGAGGGGATTGGCCCACCGGTGTGGTAAAGCATTATTGTTTGTGAACACAGCGGCAAGCCACTGCCATGTTCACAAACAATATCACAGTAACAAGGTTCCGCCCAGCAATGACGGGTTACTCCCTCACTGCAGTGGAATGGCTAATGCTGCAATGATGAGGCAGCCTCTGATTGCGGCAGCTGAAACCTTACAAGGTTGTAGCACACTGGCTGAACTAGTGTCAGCAGCAGTGTGCCACCTCATTGGGAAAAGTGGACCATGCCTCCAATGGCTGTGGGGGCACTGGCCACAACAGAGCCGCACCTCCACATCCTGCTTCTGCAGCAAACTGCCGCAACATGTTTCTTGTGCATGCCCACAATCAGCATAAAAAAAATAATAAATATGAGAACAATTTGACTGCTAGAAAGAAAAATAAGCTTGCCAGAAATATTAATAACTTTGAGAGACAAGAAGTATTTGTGTGGGAGAAAAAAGAATGATCTCACAGTATGGGATTCTCTCCTTCATGGGGTCGGCTGCATAACATCAACAGAAAAAAATTAACCTAATAAACTGTGAATGAACAAGAATCAACTAATGAGATAGTACTAACTGATTCTAATAATTGAGCAATACAGTTCACCTCCACCTCAGGTGCAGAAGTTTTTTTTAGATAAAGGAACGCTGAATAAGAACAACAGAAACAAATCTCAAAAAAGGGCAGGGTAGAAGGGACAAGTAACTCAATAAATTTCACACAAATAGTACCGTGGAACAAGCAGTTGCCACAAAAATTGGACAGACATTGTTTTAAGAGAAACACAAAAATCTGAGTCACATGATGTACTGCGAAAAGTAGACACTTCTCTCGACCTCTCTGGCCCCTGTGATTTTATTTTATTCTTTTTTGTGCTCAGTTATTTATTACCTTGGAGTTTACATGATTTTGGAAGATTGAACCAAAGTGGTGTCCAGTGATATAAGTGAAGTAATATGAGCAAAGTAATATTAGCAAAGGAATTTGGGTGAATGCAAAAATGGCAACATGGAATAAAATGGCAAATCCAATAAGAGCACAGTGGGAGGAAGCAAGAATGGCAATTATGTACTGTATACCATGGCACACCAGTGTAACATATTTGCAGCCTCGGAGGTAGTTACATAAAGAGAGGAGGGTGCAGGAGGCAAAGCTCACCACATGTAACACGAGGTAGTGTGTTATATGTGTGTGCATCACTTAGTTGTTTTTTTTTTTATTGCCAATTCTCCCATTTTATAGTCACCGTGTATTGCGCAGGCTGTTTGTGGAATCACCCATTTGTAATCGCCTTTATTCCTTTTGCTGATAAGTTTTTGCTATTATCACATGGAACCCTCTAACATTGCTGGTCCATGGGTTTTGGTCTATTTGCTAACAATTGGAGGCATAAATGCAAATAGCCCTGCCATGTCACACACTGCCAGTGACCCCGGAGAGGGACAAAAGCTCTAAACGCACAAAAACACAGGCCTCAGCAGCTAGTCAACACAGTCCCTCTTCCACAGCTCTCTCAGAGGAATGATTTCTACAAGAAGTCACTCCTGTGAAAGATGACATTCGGCTACTTACCAGAGATTAAGGCTCTCCGGACTATGACTAAGACCCTGGGGCAGTTGGTTGGAGACACAGAGGTTCACGTAAGCTCCCTGGATCATTAATGGAGTTGACTCATTTTCAAGGTGATTGCAATTTGCCAGAAGCTAACTCAAACAGAAGACCACTTGGAAGACCTCGAGGGTCGGAGCTGATGTAACAATGTGGTCATCCTGGGGCTACCAGAAAGGGCAATGGGTCCCAGTGCAGTGTTATTTGTGTAAAAAACTGTGCGAGAAGCTGGCAAGACCCTCCCCCAATGGACCAGCCTACATTATCGAGTGGACGCACTGAGCTTTGAGGGAGATGCTTACAGAAGGTGCACCACCCCCTCACCCTTTGATCTTTAAGTTCTTAAACTACCTGGATCGATAACATCCATTAACTAAGGTATGAGATATTCAAGATATCTCCTGGGAAGGCTCTAGACTTTGGGTGGTGCAGAATTTGCCACCAATAGTACTGAACAAAGGAGCTGTTCATCATCCCATAGTTACCAAACTATTGGTGGTAAATATTAAATTCTGCATGCTGTATCCTGCAGGCCTTCAGATAATTCATAATGGAGCTTCCACAAGCTTTGAAACAGTGGACCAAGCCCAAAAAGAGTTACCCACTCTCATTCCAGACTTGTTTAAAATGGATCCATGACACCAGCGTGACAACCCCAAACTACGATGTCCGCTACAGTGCCAGGAACCCATCAACAACCCTGACTTCGATGCAACCCTGAACTAACCGGCAACATCCTGACAGACAATGCCACCGCACCCTCCCATGTAGGGGCCTGTGCCCCAGGCACCTCACCTACTATATGTATCTTACACCATGTCGCACAGACAGTGGAGTTAGATATTTAGGACAACAGGGCATAAAGTGTGTTGAAGAAAACCCCCCATCACTGCCAATTTAGGTGCAGTGGGGGGTTCATTGTCCGGGTATTGAGGTAGTGGCAGCATACCATTTATAACACCTTGAGTCTTTTTCATGGATATTATAATGGCCTGCTTGGGTCTTCCTATGGTGCTCCCTAGTGGATATCTATTTTCCCTCTGAGATTTGGTATCTTCTATTCCTATGTTTGCGATATAGGGGCATTATTTATTTCTCCACATATGGAACTGGGAGCAGAGGTGTGGATGAGTGGTAATATGGACTATTCATTGTTTCTGCTCCTATAGTGAGTGATTTACTCTATCAGCCAATGGCTTCCTTCTTAGAGATATGAATCTCTGGTAGGGGTCAGTGGAGGGCCCTACAATGACTATGATTTAATTTTATTTTAAAGTTTGGATGAACAATGGAGGTTTCAGAACTGTTCCACTGATAAACTGTTATCCCCTGACAATGTTGGTATGCAGGCAACTTTCTTTTTTGGGAGCAATCTGGAGTCCCATTGAAGTTTAATGAGGGTTGTCTAGAAGATAGGATGTGATTTTATATCTGGACTTGGAATTGTCCCATCCCAGACATTGATTTCACTATGGAAGCATTTATTGGAACCTCTACGGACCAGATGTAGACATTTGTTATAAGGGGGATTGTCTGTGTATTCTGTACTGTAATTCACAAATTTGATGGTATTTTTCTTCATTCTGTTTATGGGGGTGGGTGCTTGATGGGAGCTACATAATGGCATGCATAGAAAATAGCTTGATTGTGTTATTATAGCTCTAGTAGAGATCATGAATGGTATAATTTTGTAGGCGTGGGGGTCAGGGAGGTCTTTTGGGGGTTAGCTCCTGAACACGTCATGGATCTAGATATTTTGGGAGTGTAGTCAGTTGGACTTGGGGTGATTTGGTTTATTCTGTTGATGCTTTTTGGCGGTTTGTTATTACTAGTTGGGGGGAGTTGGGAAGGAAGGCATGGTTTATATGCTTGTTATTCTACTGTAATATTTGTTGGGGATGGGATACATTTAGCTGTTATGGTGAACAATTGGGGAAGGGTGTTCCCAGAACACATTTTTTTATAAGATTGGACCTTATGTTACTTAGGATTATGGATGATATGGTTCCTTGTTTTTACAATTTTGTAACTGGGTAGCATGTACTGTACAAATTTGTAACATGGAATATCAAAGGAGCCAGGAAAAATGGAAACATCCTATGGTATTATTCCATCTTAAGAAGCTTCAGATGGGGGTTCCTTTTCTGTAGGAGACTCATATGCCATGTGAGGATGCTGTATATTCTAGGAGAGAATGGGTGGGCCAGGCATTTGGGGAGCTAAATAGCAATAAGAAAGGGGGGGGTTATATTGATGCATGGCGACTTGCTTTTCAATTGCTTCAAGAATGCTGGGATCCTGAGAGGCACTTTCTGCTTGTGCATGGCTTACTGGGGCTCATAGAGGTCTTGTTGGGCTCAATATATGGCCCCAATGTAGACTCCCCCAATTTTTTCATAGATTTGGGGGCCAGATTAGTGCCATTTTTCCACTTGCCTGCCTTCCTGGGAGGGGATTGGAACTAGTTTTATCAACAGGATCTTGGTAGTTCCAGATCTCATAGAAAGGGTCTGTCTCCAGGACAGCAGAGTTTGAGGGAATTGCTGGACACTTTGGCTTTGGTGGACCCCTGTCATGTCCTCCACCCAACGGATAGGCAATATACTTTTATTCCACTCCCAAAGTACTCAGTCCTGGATTGATTATTTTCTAATCAGTAAGGTCTTCTTAGCAGAACTCCTATCTTGTGACATCCAAACCATGGTCATCTCAGATCATATGGTAGTGACTATGGATCATCTTGTCCGTGGGCTGGAGGAACGAGATAGGGCCTGGCATCTCAATTCACAGCTCCTTAAGGATCCCACCATTCTTAACACAATGCAACATTCTGTTAAACACATTTTCCTCAAAAATGAGGGGTTGGTAGTTGTGTTAGATGTGCTGTGGGGAGTGGCTTAATGAGCCATCTGAGGAGCATGTGTATGGATGGCTACTAAATGTAACAAGATGCATAACGAAAAGGTTGATCAACTACTCCAAAACAAATCATCAATTACAGCAACAACTATCTTCAGATACTGCTACTGCCACATGGCTTCAATTGAATTCCCTTAGGGCACAATACCTGGATATCCTTGCAGAGAACACGGAACTGGCCCTACAGCATACACTATCTGGAGTCTGGGGAGTGGAAAGGAAAATTATTGGCTTTGCAGCTCTGTCAGATGGAGTCATTAAAAGCCATACCATGTCTTCAACTCAGTCTGGGACCTGCAGTACTCACCCATCTGCATGATACTGCATAGTCCTTTCAAACATATTATAGTTCTTTATATACGAGAGACCCCCCCACACACCCACCTGAATAGCGTGTATTGCAGAGTATTTAGAATATCTTCCTAAGTTTACTCCTCATCAGCAGGATCTATTACAGGGCCCAATTACACTTCCAAAGTCTGTCAGGTGATTGAGCAGCTTCCACCGGACCAAGCCACTGGACTGGATGGTTTTATTAATAACTTTTTATGTGGCTTGCATAGATATATTTGCTCTTTTTTTAACATTCAGTATACTTTATTTAATTTCCATTTGTCACAAAACAAAATGAAATCAAAACAAACAACAAACAACATACACCCAACAATAAGCCCCCACCCCCACCCACCAAAGCGGAGTACACTGTATATTAAATAAGATGAAACAACTACATATAACATTCAATAACCTAGGTAATAAAAAGCCCCACTGCAAAAGGAAACAAAATAGACCTGGGCCGATGATTAAGGCCATAACTATAATCCTATAGGTACTGCCCCATGAAAAATTATAGAGTATATAGAGTATGCATCTTGGTCCATTTTTTTAATATAAGAAGAAAACTTATTATGTACACTAGGTACCATCCTTTCCAAATGAAGATTAAACAGGAGTTCCTGCAACCATTCATGGTAGGAGATCAAGATTTGATCAAGCCAATGTCGAAGGACTACCCATTTAACAGACAGAGATATCATAGCTGCATAATATCTCCATTCCCCAACAGGGATCCCACTATAATCCCCTGCAATACAAATTTCAGGGATAAATATCCCCTCTAAACCCAAAATGGGGCCCACTCTAGATTTAATCTGGTCCCATAAGGGCGCGACATTAGCGAATTCCCAGAAAATATGGAGCAGTATACCTTCAACATGCATCTTGTGCAAAAAGGGGAATTAAAATTCTTTATTTTAACTAGTTTTACAGGCGTAAAGTAAATATTATGTAAGATGTGAAATTGAGTAAGACAGAGTTTATCATTGGAAGTATATTTATAAAGGTCTTCCCAGATTTTGTCCCAATTAAAAAGGTGCTGTGGGAAAGTTGAGGCCCAATATGCCGAGTGACCAGTAATACCATGAAATTTTACCGTGACCGACACAACAGTGACAGGTCACTGTAGTGTCGGCGCAGGACCCCAGCGTTGCTTTCGGGGCTCTTGCACCCCCTCCCCAAATCAACTCTACCTTGGAGTTGATTTTTGTAGTTATGGAGGGGCAAAGAACCCCCTGCATGGGGGGTTCAGGGGCAAAGACCCCTGAAGAAAACACAGTTTCAAGTGGCCGCTTTATGCCAACTGCAATTGCAGTTACGTAGAAACATAGAAACACAGAATTTGACAGCAGATAAGGACTGCTTGGCCCATCCAGTCTGCCCATTTCCCTACCTACTGGATAAGCTGCAGATCCTAGTTAACCAGCAGCCTACTTCTTCCTACCCCCATACCCTAGAATGGCCTTATGACTGTCCCATGCATGCTTGAATTCCACCACTCATTTTGACTCCACAACCTCCTCTGGAAGGCCGTTCCATGCATCCACAACCCTGTCTGTGAAAAAATACTTCCTTAAATTACCTCTGAGCCGCCTCCCCTCTATCTTCAAATTGTGCCCTCTTGTTCTTGCACACCTCTTTTTGAAAGATGCTACCCTCTTGGACTTTGTTGATTCCCTTGAGGTACTTGAACGTTTCTATCATGTCCCCCCTCTCCTTCCTTTCCTCGAGGCTATACATATTAAGCTCCTTAAGTCTCTCTTCATATGTCTTCCGATGCAGACCCTGCACCATTTTAGTTGCCCTCCTCTGGACAGCTTCCATCCTGTCTATGTCTTTGCGGAGATTGGGTCTCCAGAACTGCACACAGTACTCCAGATGGGGTCTCACCAGCTGTCTGTACAGAGGGATAATAACTTCCTGTTTTCTACTGGTGATGCCTCTCCCTATGCATCCCAGTATCCCCCAGCCCTCCTTGCTGCCCTCTCACATTGCTTGTCCACCATTAGGTCATCTGATATGACTACCCCCAGGTCCCTTTCCATTTTTGTTGTTGTTAGTATCTCACCCCCCATTGTGTACTCTTCCCCTGGGTTTTTGTTTCCCAGGTGCATTACCTTGCACTTCTTAGCATTGAATCTAAGCTGCCATACATTTGACCATTCCTCTAACCTTGACAAGTCCCTTCTCATCCTTTCCACCCCACCTTGTGCATCAACTCTGTTGCAGATCTTTGTGTCATCTGCAAAGAGACATACTTTTCCTTCCAGTCCCTCTGCAATGTTGCTTATAAAGACATTGAAGAGGACCAGTCTAATACTGAACCCTGTGGTACCCACTAGTAACCCTCCTTTCTTCTGGGTGGACTCCATTTACTTACTTTCTGTGTCCTATTCTCCAGCCAATTCTTTTGAGGATGTCATCTTGGGACCCACTCCCAGGCTGGTAACTTGTATATTAATCTTTTGTGTGGGACTGTGTCAAATGCCTTGCTAAAGTCTAGGTAGGCCATGCCACAGCCCTCCTGATCTACTACTTTGGTCACCCAATCAAAGAAATCTATCAGATTCATCTGGCATGACCTTCCCACTGTGAATCCATGCTGCTTAGGGTCCTGTGCCCTCTGGCCTCTAGATACTCGACAATTCTTTCCTTCAGAGTGAAGCCATCATTTTCCTATCACTGAGGTTAAACTAACAGGTCTGTAGTTTCCTGTTTCTGCCTTGCTCCCAGTTTTGTGAAGGGAATCACATCTGCCCTCCTCCAGTCCTCGGTACCACCCATCCTCCCATGATTTGTTAAAGAGGGTAGTCAGTGGTGTCACTAGTTCTACCCTTAGTTCTTTTTAGAATTCTGGGATGAATCCCATCAGGCCCCATTGCTTTGTCCACCTTCAGTTTTAAGAGTTCTTTCAGAACCCTTTCTTCTGTAAATGGGCTGGTATCAACTTCTGTATCCAGCGTGTTACTACTGTTTGTTTTAGGTACCTCCCCCTCTTCATTTGTAAATACTGAGCAAAAATATTTGTTTAGTATCTCTGTCTTTTCACAGTCTCCCTCTTCCCACCCTCCATCCTCTTTATTAAGCCTCACTATCCCTCCCTTGGTCTTCCTTCGCTCCCTGATGTACCTATAAAAAGTTTTATCCCCCTTCTTAACTGAGTTGGCTATCTTTTCCTCAGTTTGGGCCTTTGTTGTTCTGACTGCCTTCCCAGCCTCCTTTTGCTTTAACTGATACAGTTCTCTGTCCTGCTCCTTCTGTGATTCCTTGTACTTCCTGAATGCTTTCTTTTTCTCTTGAACCTTCACTGCCACTTCCTTTGAGAACCATAGTGGTTTCTTACATCATTTTGTTTTGTTTATTTGCTTCACACAAAGGCTCGTTATCTCTGTGATGGCAGTTTTTATTATTCCCCGTTGTTCTTCCACCCCTCCTTCCTGCCCATTTGCTAGTGCATTCCTTAAGGCACTCACCCATTTGGCAAAGTCAGCCTCCTAAAGTCCAATACTTTTGCCTTTGTATGGCTTGACTCTATTGCTGTGTTTATTGTGAACCATACTGTTCGATGGTCGCTGGTTCCCAGATGGCTACCCACTTCTACATCTGTGATCCTCTCCATCTCCATTTGAGAGAACCAGGTCTAAGATTGCTCCCTCTCGAGTGGGCTCCAATACTAGTTGTCTAAGGCATGCCCCCTGTAGGGCATCTAGAATAACCCCACTCTTTGAAGTGGCTGCTGCAACTGCACTCCAGTTAACATCTGGCATATTCAGATCACCCATCAGCAATATCTCCCCTTTTTCTACCATTCTAAGTATACTTTCTATCATTTCCTTGTCCATTTCCTCCCCCTGAGATGGGGGTCTGTATACAACCCCTGTGCAGATTGTGGTGCCATTGCTGGTCTCCAAATTTACCCACAGTGCTTCTCCTCCTGCCTGTTTACCCTTTTGTTCTGTTGCTTTTATTCCTTCCCTTGTGTAAAGAGCTACTGCTCCTCCTCTTTTACCCTCCTTGTCCCTCCTGTAGATAGTGTATCCTGGTATGTTTACGTCCCAGTCATGGTTTTGTGTGTACCATGTTTGTCATGATATCCAGATGTTCCTCCTCCATCAAGGCCACTAATTCAGGAAGCTTGTTACTCAGTACGGGCATTGGTACTCATTGCTCTCCATTTTTGGATGGCTTTACCTTCTGTTGCAGCATCTCCCACTGGCCTTTCTACCTCTGTCTTTTTCTTGCTTAGTGCCTTGTTTTGTAGGGAGAGGCTGGGATTTTCCTGCTGCTTATCAGTGCCTCCCCCTTTGACTAGTTTAAAAGCTGGCCAATGAAGCATTTAAATCAATTGCTCAAAAGACTTGTTCCCTTCCTGGACAGATGCAGACCATCTTGCCTGTATAGGCTGGTGTCCCTCCAGGTGGAACCCCAGTCCCCAATGAAGCCAAACCCCTGTGCTCCACACCATTTTTTCAACCATTCATTAAACTGCATGGTGCTAATTACCCCTTGCCTCCCCATGCCATAGACAGGCAGCACCTCTGAGAAGGATACTGTGTGTGCTACTTGTCTTAGGCCCCTCCCCAACTCTACAATGTCCTCCTGCAGTGCTCTAATCTCATGATGAGCCAAGTCATTTGTCCCTAGGTGGACAATTATGTCCAGCTCAGACTCCCTTGCAGCTGTTCTCGTGATCCTGAGGATGCGCTTCCTGTCCCTCCAAGCCATGGCACCAGGCAGGCACCTTTCTTCAGTTTTCCCAGCTCCCCCCAGTTCTGTCCCCCTAATAATTGAGTCCCCCACCAGGAGCTGCTTCCTTTCCCTGGTGTCCTCTGCCTCCTTCCTGTGGGCCTCCCTTGTGACAGTTGTCATCAGTCTTCTCTGGGGTGCATCCACAGGGGAGCTATGCTCCACCAGAATGGTGTATGGATTGTGGAGTGGAACAATTGACTGGGTGTGCCTCTGTTCCACCATCCTCACCCTCCCTGAGCCCACTGTGGTCCAACCACTGTGCTTTCTTTGCAACCTCTGAGGTAGTGGTGGTGGCGCTGGTGCTCCCTGGATGGGGAAGGTTCCCTTCCTACTGTCCAGTGTGGCCTGGGGGAAGGTTTCCTTACTACTGTCCAGTGTGGCCTGAAGATGAGCAACTTCCTCCCTCAGGGCAGAGAGTTGTCTGCAAATAGGGCAGCATCTCAGCCTCCAGAAAGACTCCCAGAAGACTGCTGCCCCACAGCCATTACATTGCACTACTGCCCACATGTTTATCTACTTTTTTGTGTTTGTTTTGTGTGTGTGTGTGTGTGCATGCATGTGTGATTGGTTTGTTATATAGAAATATATATATTATGCAATGTGTATGCTTATATTGTCAGTGCAGTGTGCTAGAGAGGATATGACAGTGAAATGCACCTTGCACTCTTGAGGAAATGATGTCAGAACCTCAGGTATAAAGAAACTATTTCCAGGGGTGGGTGGGGTGAGGGGTGGAAAGGGGTTGGGCCTCAACTGTGCCCTCACAAAACAATCAGCTAAAAGCTCTCACCCACCACTGTGATGAGTGCCTTCCTGTCAGCAAGATGCCCTACACAACAATTTGACAGAGAAAATACCCTGCTAATCAAACAGAAAAAATCCAGACATCCAAGTCAGACACAGGTAAACCTCTCAGCCCCAAAACAAGCCTGGTGGTTTGTTAGCCACAAGGAAAATCAAATATGCAGTTATTTCAGCCCTTCTGAAGATGCTGACAAGATAAGCAGTTTTGAAAACCCCCTTCCTGAATTAAAAACTAAAATAATTAAGCACAAAGCAATACCAATGTAAAAGTAAGGAAAACTTCTCTCAGATGTAAGCAAGAGAGAGAGATTAGTTACAGATATCTAGTCCAATATAGTATATCCCATGCAGCTTCTCAGTTGTTTTGAAAGCACACCCAGTACACAACTTGGAATAAGATGGATATAAAGGTGTTGCTGTAATTTCGGTCGACTGCAAATTGATTAACCGATTGTCATGGATCCAGGCAGAAAGACGTGATACTGCATGTGGCTGTACCACCAAGTCCATGGTTGATTGCAAGAACTCACTGCCATTAATTCCCCATGACATGGGGCCAAACCACTGCAGCATAGCAAGGTGAAGCTGGAACATTTAAAAAAATACTTATTATCTAGCTGAAATGAGACAAGAATATCTTGACATGACTTAAGGTGACCGTGATGGAGCAAGTCACACACTTTAAGTTCCTCTAATTTGGGAAGCTAGCACTCCTTCAACACAGTACCACCTATTTTGAAGTTAGGGTTATGGAAAACAGGCTGACTCACATCTTTAAGAAAATTCTAATGTACAAACCTACAAAGCTGTGCTTGAGCTTGTAATGAGATATCTATGGCAGAGTCTCAAAGGTGCACTGGTAAAGATTTAGGGAAGATGTAAAACATAGCTGGAAGGGATAAACCAGTTGCCTTAATCAGTTCCCTTTCTAGCTTCAACCAGATAGGACCATAAAGAGGTACCTCATCCTCAACATTTTGAAGTGACCACCTAAGATATTTACTGGCATGGCTGGCAAGGTAGTAAATAAGAAAATTTGGAAGTCAGAGTCCACCCGACACCACAGATGCTGACAAACGGTTATATGCTCTTCCTGGGGGTCCTAGCCAAATTAAATAAGATATTAACTTATGGAGCCATTTAAACCAGGATAAGGGGAGAAGAATATTGAGCATGTTAAGAGGGTTAAAAATTGAGGGAAACACATTCATTTTAACAGAATTTATTCTGCACCAAAGGGTCAGCGGCAGGGATGTCCATTTCTTTAGATCTTGCTGTATGGTGGTTAACAACTCAACTAAGTTGAGATTCTTTGACTGTGCTATGATGTTTATCAAAATAATTCAAGATACTAAAGTCATATGGGAGCCCTGGCCAAACCCATCTCTAGAATATCTGATTTAAAATTACCAGCGGTGAGGGGTATCACTGCCATTTTGTCAGGATTCAGTTTATAATTGGAAAACCTACCAAAGTCCTTGATGACTGATAAAGCGGCAAAGATGGAACTGCTAGGGTAGGTCACATACAGCAAAATATCATCCGCATACACAGACAATTGCAATTCCAACGTCCCAAGCCACACTCCCATCAGATGGGATGATCCCTTAAGTTTTAGTAGCAGGGGCTCTAAATATAAATTAAATAAAAAGGAAACATAGGACATCCCTGACTTCCCTACTGAGTAGCAGAACCGGGGTAAAACTGGAGAAAAAACTCCATTACAGTAAATTTTGGTGCTCAGACAAGAATATAAAATCTTAATCCAGTGGAGGAATATGGGTGGAAATCCAAATATTTCTAAAGTGGCAAACAAAAAAGCCTAACTAACCCTATTAAAAGCCTTCTCCATTTCCAGGGAGACCAGGGCTACAGAAGCCCTGGTGTCCTGGGACACCAAGAAGATATGGAACAATTTACAGAGGTGATTAGACAAGGAGAAGGTTTGCATAGAATCGACCTGCTCATGGCTTATAAACCCCATCCAAACTGCGTTAATCCTGGATGCCAAGATTTTGGCCAAAATTTTAAAATCATAGTTCATGGGAGAAATAGGTCGATAACTGGTAACTCTATTTGAGGGCTTATCCAGTTTGAGCAGTACAAAAGTCATGGCCTCAAACAAAGCCTTATCAGATACACTTGAGTCACAAAGGGAATGAAAAAGATGGTGCGACAAAGGGGCTAGTTCTTGGGAGAAAAAACATCCGGCCCTGGAGCCTCCTCCATGGGTAGGGATTTAATGACATCTACGTTTTCATGTTGGGTAAGAGGTTATGTCAGGTATGACTGCTGAGTCTCCATTAGCTTGAAAAGGAATATGGCATCCTAGTAAGCTTGGAGGTCTAGAGCTGAGGGCGGGTTAGGTAAGGGACCATAGAGAGACCAGTAATAGGGTTCAATCTCCTGGGCAATTTCTCAGGGTAATGTTTTAATAGCAATATCCACTTCCGATGTTAGTAAAGTGATATAAGAGAGGCCTCTTGTTTCAGGAGATGTAAAATAAGGAGATGTCCTGCCTTCTTCCCTCCCTGGTCCACATCCTGTAAGTGGAATGTGTCTTAAAGATGGAATATTCAGCCTTCTTCCTTAAACATTCTGCATATTTTTCACAAAGTGATATTTGTTCTCTACAATCCTCTTCTGAGGACGTAGAAGTCAATCACTTCTCCAGCTCCCTGATACGGCTCAGGAGGAGAGAGGCCTCAGTCTCCCAGCTTCACTTTCTTATTGATGCCAGCCGGATGAATTTGCCTCTGAGAAAACTTTTGAGTGCACCCCACTTGATATCTTCTTTCTCAGTGGGGCCTATATTATGAGAAACAAAAAATCCCATCTGTTCCTTAATTCTGGTGACAATGTAGTCATCTTTTAATAATTGGTTGTTTAACTTCCAAATGGTGTCTCTGTGCACTGGAAGGTAAATAATGTTGCAACCAGATTAAGGAGTAATCTGAAAGGATCTGTGGGGCTTTCTCACCAACCAGTACACCTTCCACAATATTACAGCTTATCAAAAAGTAATCGATTTGAGAATAAGAGCCGTGAGTCACCGAGTAATGTATATGTTCCCTAACAGACGAGTACAACATATGCCAGGGATCACAAAGCCCCAAGGTATCCACCATATCCCAGATAGAGGTACTAGGTAGGAGACAGTACAACTTGTGGCCTATAAGTCTGGTCCAGATTTTGAGTAAATGTAAGATTCCAATCTGCTTTATTATAATAGGGAGAGCAAGGAAAGGGGACAGGAGATTGGTCAACTCAGTAAAAAACAAAGCTGTATCCATGTTAGGCCTACAAACACTACCCAACAGTACTGTGGAATATTCTAAAATACCTTGAACAAAAATGAATCTGCCCTGTGGATCCATGACACTCTGTATAGACTGGAACCTAATTGTCTTAGAGATTAGTATGGTTACCCCTTTATTGTTAGTGCTGTTACCAGCCATAAAAACCTGTCCTATTGATTGCGTAAGAAAGAAATTGCCTTCTGCGGTGAGCAGATGGGTCTCCTGCAAAAAAGCATTCTTACATTGGAGATGTACCAGAAGATTTATAATTTTGTATTTTCTGACTCTAGAGCGAGCACCTCCAGAATGTTTCAGAAAGCATACTTAATGTAATGATTCATACTTATCTACCACAAAAAGATGGAAAATAATGGGATCCTCATGGATATGAAATATTATACGTAATCAAAAGGTTAACACTCCACCCACAAACCCCTTCCCCATCCCTCTAGAATAGTCCCAGCTTCGACCACCCCCCATCTAAAGCCACAAAATGAACATTAACATTATAAACATTAGCTCCTCCCCAAACAGTGTTAAAGAACAAGATATATATAAGGGCAGGATCCCCTTTTCCATCCCAACCCACACTCTGATTCCAGAAAAAAAAAAGAACCCAGCAAACCCCCCAACTCAAAGCAACCCAGCAAAAAACTCAACTATCCCCAGTCCGAATGACTGTCCTCCTAATGTGTCCCAGCTCATGATATAAATTGTCCCCATCCTAAGCCTACTGCTGACGACCAGAGCCCCCCCCACCGAACCAAACCTCATCCATTAAACTATACCCCAAGGAGTCTGGTCCAAACAGATGAATGTCAAAACCCATCATAATGACAATGACAATGGGCTAGTACATCCCCACATAAAAGAAGAAAAAAAATGCCCTTAAACTAGGAAAAACAAATTAAAGAGAAACAACCCTAAATTAGAACAGCAAAGCAGAGTTAAAAAAATGTTTACTATCAAGTTAGTGCCCACACAAATAATAAGCTTCCCCTATTCACTAATACATCTATCAATCTCAATTTCAATTCTGCCCCCCCCTCCAAAGCATTAGAAAGGATAGTGTATGATCAGTTAGGTACATACCTTGATAAGTACAACCGTCAATGCCAGGAACAGCATGGCTTTCGGAAGGCACATAGTACTTCAACGGCACTGGTTGAGTTTACCGGTCATATCCATGAAGCACTTGACCAAGGGCTCATGGTGGGGGCCACTGTCATCGACCTCACCAAGGTCTTCGACACAGTCAACCACGACTTGCTTCTCATACAACTCTCTAACATTGGTATGTCATCTGTCTCTCTAGGCTGGTTCCATAGTTATTTCTCTAACAGGACCCAGCAGGTCAAGATTCTTGATGTTCTATCCGACCATCGGCATATCAACACTGGGGTGCCCCAAGGTTCCATTTTGGGCCCCCTGCTGTTCAGCCTGTTTCTAAATGAACTCCCCAAAGACTGCCAGAATAAGATACTTCTATATGCAGATGGTGCTGTTCTCTACACGTGTCACTCTACTCCAGAAGAGCTGGAAAAAGGCATGCAAGATGACTTTACTGCTGTGGAAAAATGGTTCCTTCAGTCTAAGCTCTTGCTCAACTACACTAAGACTAAAACAATGTTGTTTGCCTCCCATCAAAACTGTCATAAGTCCCATCACCTCAATATCTACAATAACAAGTTTGATACACTTGAAATGGTCACCACCTTTAAGTACCTTGGTGTCTACCTTGGCAGCTCTCTCTCTCCTACAGCCAGCACATAGACCATGTTGCCAAGGCAGCTAGTGCCAGACTAGGTCAGCTGTACCGGCATAGGCAGTGCCTCACTGAAAGTGCCATCAAGCTTTCAGTTAACAGCTCCATGCTCTCTATCACAGATTATGGACTGGTAGTCTACGGAGCCGGTACCGATATAGCACTTAGGCGAATCAAGATTGTTCTAAACAAAGCCTGCAGACTAGTCCTGAGTGTGGACCGTTTAACTCACACTTGTGAACTATACTCAAGCCCTGGTTGGTTAAACCTGAATAGCAGAATTCAGTACCAAGTCTGTCTATTCGTGAAAAAATCCACCCTAGGTCTTGCTCCTCCTCCTGGAGTGAGGCAACTGCTAAGAAACTCCACTTCCTCCAGAGTAACTAGGGTGTCAAGTAGATCTGCCTTCATTATCCCATTCCGCCGGACCTCACGAGGGCAACGGTCCTTTGAATATAGGGCCCCCTGCTGGCTAAATTCCCTTAACTCTGAGCTGATTGAGGAAACAAAACTATGCCCATTTAAGGCCAAGCTGATGTAGTACCTGGCCACTCTTAGCAATTGTGACTGTGTCACCTGTGCATAATCCTACCATTATTGGTAGCTTATCTCTCCTTCATAGCACCCATTTCCCCCCCTCCACTTCCTCCCCTGCCTGGTGTGACCCCACTGAGCACTTACCCCCGTGTCCCCTTTTATCCCCCCGCCTTCCTGCTTTCTCTTCACAAATACTAATCCCCCAATTTGACCCCTCCCCGGTTCCCTCACCTTACCCCACACTTTAAACCCTTCCTTATCCCTCTCCCCACATCACCCAGCCCCGCCTTATCACCTACATACGGTAACCCTGGGCAGATTCTCATCCAATCCCACCCTCTGAATACTCAACCCACTTATTCTGTCACCCCCCTTTGTCTTTGCCCCCACCCTCCCTGCTCTCATCTATTCTGTCTTCCCCCTCCTTTGGTCACTACCACTTCTGACCCTCCATAACTCTGCCTGCATGCTCTAAAGCTCAGCTACCACTATAAACTGCTTGTCCACCTTAGGTATGCTCTTAGTACTATTGCAATAAAGTTGACCTCTCCTACCTGCTGTATTTTAACTGTACTTGCTTGAATCTGTATCTGTATGTACTATAATGTACTTGCCTGCTGTATATACTCCTATCTGTGTTACAATGTTTACGTACCTTGTCTATTGCCTTATGATGTGGAACCTTTGTAAATGAGCTTTTAGCTCAAAGGTGTTTCTGAGAGTCCAATAAATAAATACCATCACCACAAATTACAAACAAAATCTTGAAGCCCCTGAAATGAGTTCTTCTAAAATATACAAATAATAATAATAATAAAGGGACACCAAAAAAGACCACACTGCAGTTCAAATAAGAAATAGCAGAGCTCTATTGCAAAGTGAAACAGGGTAAAAGAACAAGGAAAAGGAAAAAAGGGAGACTCAACGAGATACTTCCATTACCCTACTGCAAGTGATGTACATAGTCCTTTAAAAGATAAAGTAATCACCTGCCTAAATAAAAATGCCCCTGTGATTAATCACCATGAACATACACCAACCAGGTTTAAAATAACCCCCCCCCCCAGAAGTGTACCATGCTGTATTACAAACCCTGCATTAATCATACAAAAGCATATAAATAAGGACACTTTGAACTGTGAAGTAAAATAGAGAACAAGCATCTTAAACCATTAAACAGCACTTAGTCTGATGAAGAATCACTGCACTGGGCTCCCCAAAAAAGAAAAGCAAAGTTCAAATGCACTTGTTGAAATGAGAGAGCCGGAACACTAATAACAATAAGTGTTTGCCTGCATATTACAACAGTACAGGTACATCAATGAGAGAAGAAAAAAACGGGGTGGGGTGGGGATTGTGAGACTCAAAGGGGAGGAGGGAGAGTGTAAGGAGGGGGATCTAGACAAAGCAGAAATACTGAGCAAATACTTCTATTCAGTATTCACTAAGTCAGGAAAGGGTCAGGACCACAATTGGGGAGCAGAGGCAATGGGGAGGGAGAAGTGGACACCAGTCGAGTCACATTGGAGAGCATTCTGAAGGAACTCACAAAGCTGAAGGTGGATAAAGCCATGGGGCCAAATGACATACACCCAAGGATATTAAGGGAACTAGCAGCACATCTGGCCACCCTGTTCACTCAACACAGGCATGGTTCCAGGGACTATAAGAGAGTGCATGTAGTCCCACTGCTCAAAAGTGGCAGTAGGGAGGAAGTGGGGAACTACAGGCCAGTTGGCCTCACCTCAGTGGTGGGGAATAGCATGGAGACACTGCTGAAAGAAAGGATAGTGGCACACCTGGAATGCAATGGTGTCCAGGATCTGAGGCAACACGGGTTCATAGCAGGAAGGTCTTGTCAAACAAATCTGATAGATTTTTGTGGTTGGGTAACTAGGGAAGTGAATCAGAGAGGGGCGGTAGATATTGCCTACCTAGATTTCAGCAAAGTCTTCTATACTGACTTACAGAGAAGGCTAGTCATCAAGATGAGGAGTCTGGGCATGGGGCATAAGGTGATACATTGGGTTGGAAACTGGCTAATGGACAGATGGCAAGGGGTGGTGATAAATGGGATCCAATCCAGGGAGAAAGAGAGGTGACCAGTAGAGTACCACAGGGATCAGAACAGGGACAAGTCTGATTCAAATTCGTCATTACTGACATTGCAAAGGGACTGGAAAGAAAGGTTTGCCTATGTGCAGATGACACCCAGATCTGCAACAGGACGGATACTCCAGAAAGGGTGCAGAAAATGAAGAGGGACCTGGAGAAGCTGGAAAGATGGTTGTAGGTGTGGCAACTGAGGTTCAATGCAAAAAAAGGTGCAAGATAATGCACCTGAGTATGCAAAGTCTACAGGGAGGGCCAGTGGCATGCTGGGATGTATAGGCAGAAGCATTACTAGCAGGAGATGTGAGGTGGTGATGCCATTGTATAAAACACTGGTAAGGCCTTACCTGGAGTACTACATGCAGTACTGGAGACCACACATGCATAAGGACATAGACAAGTTGGACGCTATCCAGAGAAGGGCGACCAAGATGGTGCATAGCTTGCATTACAAAACATAAAAGGAGAGACTAAGAGACCTCAATATGTACTCATTGGAGGAGAGGAGAGAAAGGGGGGACATGATAGAAACTTTCAAGTACCTCAAGGGTATAAACAAGGTGCAGGTGGGGGATCTTTTCCAATGCAGAAAAGATATCAGAATGAGAGGACACAATATGAAATTGGGGGGGGGGGATATTAAGAAGTAACCTGAGGAAGTTTTTCTACACAGAGAGGGTAGTGGACACTTGGAACAGTCTGTCACAAAAGGTGGTGGGGGCAAACACAATGGAGGGGTTTAAACATGCCTGGGACAGGCACAAGAGAATATTAGGTGTGGAGGGGAATGATGAAAAGCCATTGATCATTTAGGGTCAGTGACTGTATACAAGTATAAGGCTTATGGGCAGACTAGATGGGCCTAGCGGTCCTTATCTACCAACAATTTCTATGTATCTATGTACACAGCCTGAAGTCCACATAACGAGTTTCTGATGAGTGTTGCAAAATACCTCTTGACAAAGATAAACAGAAGAATCTGACAAGTCCTGTGTGGCATGCAGTTTTTGAAATGACAATCGGCAGGTGTAATCTATCGTCTGGAGGAGAAGCAGTAGTCATATCACTCACTACGGCAAGTTACTGTATCTGGCAACAACGTAGAACTGCAAATGTGGCAACAATTAGAGCCATTAAATCAGGAGAAGTCAGCAACCAAGTCCCACAAGTAGAATGATCTCCTGCCTGCTATTCCTCTTTCACTACAGGTTGTAACATAAAAACTCCATAGATCAGGGTGAAAGAATAAAAAAGCAGCACCAAAGTAAATATAAGGAGTCAGTCAGATGCGCTCAAAGATCGCTGCAAAAAGCACACCACTGGCTAAAGCGGAAAGTTAAACAAAGCTAGCTTTACTCCACCAGGCAGGAACTTTTAAAAATAAAGCCCTCCAAATCACTCAAAAGTTTATTGAAATAGAAATAAAATATCAGTTAGCTGAGCTGGTAAGGCTGCTGAACAGCATAGAATCAGAAAACTTCACGGAGCTTTAAAAAGATCAGGGAACACATTTTTCAGGTCCGAAGTAGCTTGTTCCACAATTTCATAGGTTTTCCACACACCCTGATGTTGAATTTGTAATTTAGGTGATTACAACATCCTGAAACAGATACCAGCAGCAATAATCCTGGATACAATGGGGTGGAAATAAGCTCTCCGCTGAGAAACTGACGCTGGCAGATCCTGAGCTACCAAATACTGGATCCTTCCCATAGAACTTCCTGCACATCCCATACTTTGGCATGCAAGTGTTGGTGATAAAAAAAAAAATTACAAATTTAATAATGAAGGGTCGAGGTGGTGGCCATCCATAGGCATAGCTAGGAATGCCCTGTGAGCCCTCTCAATGATATAGACAGGGCCATTTGGGGAGGGACTGGCTAATTTTCCACTAGGTTTTGTGCAAACAGAATTGTGATTGGTTGGCATCTCATGGCACTCCAGACATTACCTCATGGGTTACAGCCCACCTGATAGGCTAATGATGCACATGACCCAGATCAGATTTCCAGTATATCCAGGTCCCAGGAACCCCTGCTCTCCCAGTTGTAATTTGTGCATCTGAAAAGGCAAGAAGCATCCAGTGAACCCCTGTCTGCCCTTCATTTTTAAGGTAGGAAATGTGTTTTCTTAGCACACCATTTGCTTTTGTTATTTAAGCAAGGAGCCCATGGCTCCCAGGGATTCTCTTGACTAAAATTCAGTTTCTGTAAGGGTATTTATTGTTACTGTAAATCATGCCTCATGTGCTGTGGACGGTATATGTATTAAGGCATTGTTTTGGCTCTGTTAATTGCCTGGTAATCGTTTCTTTGCACTGTTTCCCTCATTCCTGTGGGCCTCTCAGGCTTCTTAACTTGCAGATGAAAGTTATGCCTTCGTGCATTTTGAGGCTTTATTTCACTCGGGAGTAGTTGGTGAATTATGCCAGGCAGTGCAATTTTCGTTTCTACGTCCACTCTGAAGAAAATTGCCAGTAATCGCCAAGTGTAGGGAAAGAAATAAGTCTCTTTTCAGTAACTGCTGATGAGGTATGTTATGTAAAAAATAACAAATTAAGGTAGAGAGGATGGGAGCACTGAGGAAGAGCAGCTAGCTCAGGCTGTGCATCATGTGACTCTCATATTAACTCCTTTTTAACTCGCCTATTTAACGATATGCTGTCCTCTGGCCTTACTGATCCCTGCTTTACAGAAACTGGGTAAAGATTAACTTTTACCTGGCAGTTACCGCCTCAACTCTGCTTAATTCGGATATAAAATTCACATCCAAAGTACTAGCCAATCAGCTACTCCTAGTAAGGGATGGTCTCGTTTGTCTGATGCAGGTTGGTTTGTGGCAGGATGAACTTCCAGTGAACACTTTTGCAAATTACAGTATTTGATTTCCGCATCCAGGGGTAGCAGAGCACCTGCTGCTCTGGTCTCTCTGGATGCAGAAAAAACCTTTAGATGGAGTCTCTTGGCCCTATTTATTTGCAGTCTTCCAGAAATTTGGTTTCCCTCCTGCATTTAATGAGTGGGAAAAGGTGATGTACTGTAACCCTTCTGCCCATATTAGGTGCAGCAGCATTTTGCCAGATCCCTTTTTACTTCAGCGGGGGATTAGAAAGCGGTGTCCCTCTCTCTCTTTTCCTTTTAAACCTATATTTAGAACCTTTACTTTACAGTCTCCAACAAAACCCTACTATTAAAGGGATTTTGGTGGGAAGGGACAGGTACAACATTTCCGCTAATGTGGATGATCTTCTGTTACATGTAGAGGATCCCCTGGTCTTGATACCAGCAGCCTTTGATGAAATTCAATGCTTCTCAGAGATTGCTGGTTACAGGCTTAATTTGGACAAAACAGAAGTGTTACCCTTAAATGCCTATGTGCCTAAATGGAAGATTTTAGACTTGGGCTTACTATGGGATTCCAAAGCTATTACTTACTTTGCAGATTGTAATCATGAGGTTAGGAGGTCATCTACCCTGTATAGGGGAGCAACTACATGGAATTTAATACTGATAGAGCTGCTGGGTGTTAATATTATGATTAAAAAAGGTAATCTAAAAAAAAATAGTACTGGGAACAGGGCAATAGGTCTTGACCATGCTGCTTAACATGGAACACTTAGGAATAGTGTTCATTTAAAAAGGTGTTTAAGTGTTTTTTGATTGCATGAGTTTTATATATGTATTGTATTGTTATGTGTACAATGCTTTGGTGATTGTGTGGAAACTATAAGGATGCTACTTGTGATCTCAATGTAAATGAGCTTTGCTCAACTAAGTTATTCCCTTTAATTGTTTATGAATAAAAGTATACTACTACTACTTAGGAATATGCTTGTCCAGATACCCTTCCAAATTAATTAAGGGGGAAACTTTTACTCCTAATGCAGGTGATTAAAACAGATTTGCAGCATTGGACGGCTCTACCTTTATCTCTTTGGGGGAAAATTAGTTTTATTAGGCTGAATGTTTTGCTGTGGGTGCTTTATCTGTTGGGAATGCTTTGTGCATATCTAGCTAAATTATGGTTTACTCATTTGCAACGTTTAATTACAGAATTTTTATGGAAAGGTGGAGCTGCTTGTTGCTCATATTTCAAGTTATTGATTCCAAAGGAGCGAATGGACTGCAGCTGCCCAACTTCTTTTCATATTAATGTGCCATACAGAGTAGCAAGATGTTTCAGTGGGGTCATCATTGGCTAGACCCCCACAGACCTCACTTATTTCCCTTAATGGCTATTATTAGAGTATCAATTGTGAAAACAACATGGATTACAGTTTAGTAGCCTTCTGTATATAAAGCCATCTTGTCTGCCTTCGCAGCTTCGATTGACACCCCTAATGCAGTCCTTAAAGGTGCTCCGGCAGCTTTGCATTTATTTAGGATCTGATTAGATAGAAGACCTTACGCAACCTGTTATAGGTAACCCTAATATTCAAATAGCTGGTCGCCCGATCCCGGTTAATTTTTACCTGCAACTCCATGATGCATCTATTGTGTCTCTTTTGGAGGAGGGTAAATGTGTTCTGGTTCATATGTAACAAGAGCATTTCTCTCTCCCCAAACCCCATACCTTTATGTGTCTTCAGCTCATTTGGGCAAAAACCTCTTAGATGGGCCCCAGTCCATGGCTTTCATAGGATAATCCAAATTTGTAAGCCCTTTTGTCTCTTGCAGATCAACCCCATTATGTCTCTAGATTTTAAGGGCATTTCCAAGCCATAGATCCTGGGAGTCTGGTGGGGACATGTTTCTTTTTCTTTTCATTATGTAGTTTTTTAATGTGTTTTTTCCTGTTTTCGCTGGACCCTATTCCTGGATGTGTACATGCTTGTCACATTCCGAGACAGCCTCCTGACTTGCCACCCCTCCCACCTGTGCTGCCACTGGACCTCCAACCAGTGGCAGCAGAACTACAGGGGGGCAACAACCACCCCAGGAGAGGAGGGCAACTGCTAGGTACTCACTCTTGCTCCACCCCTCCCCCCCGTACCAGCACCTTGATGGCCAGAGGTCATTCCCAAACCCAGGTCACCGGCATGGCATGAGATGTGCCATTCAGTGTCTCAACCCTCAGCACCACCAGGCTGGCAGGGGACATGTTTCTATTGGCAGCAAACACTGGGTCTCCAATGGTGGAATTTATATAAATATGTAAAACAGGATTGCTATCATCTGCTTCAATATCGTATCTTGCACAATATACACTATACTTCCAAAAGTTATGTATGATAGGTAGAGTCACCTCTTCGACCTGCTCCTACTTTGGACTCACTGAAGGGCATCTTAAACATTTGCTTTGGGACTATGTGAAAATCATCCCCTTTTGGAATGCTATTCAGGGTTTTTTAGATCCCTGTCTAGGGTTTTAAACTTTCTTCACCCTGGATGTTTGTTTGGTTGGCTATTACCCAGTTAATCCTTTTGGTCCTCGCAAGGTCTCTAATATCAATCATGGGCAAGCTTATAATCTTGTGCCATTGGATGGAGGATACCACCCCTACATATAGGGAGAGGCACCAAGAGATTTTAGAGGCCTTTATGGCCAAAAAACAAATAACTTCCAGACATCATCGGTATGAACGATTATGAAATCATTGGGAGACACTTTATGCTTTACTATCTGTTTTAGCTAGGTCCTGGGTTGGAGAGGGTCTGACTGGTCTGTCTGTTCTATTATGGGCTACATGTTTGTAACTTGTTTTTGGATTGGGTGTTTACTGTGCTACGGGTGTTAGGGAGGGAGGTGGCATATTGGGGGGTGAGTTTATGTTTGTTTTTTATGTTATTGTTACTTGTTGGATGTTTTTTGTAATCTTGTTTTCCTTGATTAAGTCATAGTGCTTGTTATGTTGCATATTTGAAACTTTAATAATGTATACTAAGTAAAAAAAAAACAACAACCAACCAAAGAAACACAGAAATCTGTTTTACTTACTTTATTACAGTGAAACAAGGGAGAACATAGCAAATAAGGCACTAGGAACAATGGGCTTTACTGAAGATGATTTGAAGAATGATGAATTTATACCTGATACCTTAGGACTTACTGGCTTAGATCCAAGAAGAGACTGCACGTACCAGTTTGGTGAATATTTTTATCCTGAGGTTAATATAATTGAACACATTGATGTAATTGCACTCTTGAATGAAGATAATTGTTTACTGGTAGCCCCAGACTGCCAGGTGAGACCATAAGGGCAAATGTAAGCCAAAATCTTTATTCTGCCCACAGGTATTTAGCTCTGCTATTACTACCTTTGAGAAAATGCTAATTGAGGAAGTGGATAAAATATTTATTATGAAATGGGTATTAAGAATCCCAGATGATCTCTACTACATGGCTGGCCCGCCCACTGAGCTGTCAATGAATGAACACGTTCTTGTCAGGAATGCGTTCATTCATTGACTGCTGAGTGAGCCCGCTGGCCATGGAGGAGAGTGGGGGGATGTGCTGGTCCACCCACTGGTTTTACTATGGGGGAGAGGCGGGGTGGTGGGACAGGGGCACTAGACCACCAGATAATTAAATATTTATTCTGGGTCTGCGGATCGGGGATGGGGAGGGTTGAAACCAGTAGACCACCAGGGAAATTTTTAAAAACAGACTACGGACAGAGATAGGGATTGGAGGGGGTTACTGGACACTGTATGGGTAGAGGGAAGGGACCCCTAGCCACCAGGGCATCTGTGGCATTTGATTTTTCGGGCAAGGGATGGGGTGGGGGAAGGGATGCAACAACCAGGGGTATTTTTTTGATGGGTCGGGTGGGTGCCGGATGATTGGGGGGACTGCTAACCACCAGGGACTGGGGATAGGAGATTTCTTGAAGGGCAGGTGGGGGAGAGACCACTAGCCACCAGGGATTACTGGGAAACTAAGCTTCTTTAATTGATTACTGGTTGGGGAGGTGGAATTTCCACGAAAGTTCGGAAATGGATTTCCAAAAGTCTGACTTCCGCTTTAGTTCTCCTGGCAAAATCTTTTTTCCTCACACTTCGATCCTTTTCTTTTTTGGTTTCTGAAAATAAACTGAAATATGAGGGCTGGACTGTGTGTGTATCTGACCGCAGATTCTGAGCAGGGATTATCAGTAGAGCGGCAAAGCGGGGACTGCTTAAGGTGCTCATAGGCAGCAGAGCGATGTTTTCTTTTATTTTGAATGCGATCAGAAGTGTGCTGGGACTTGAGCCATGATGTTATGCCAGGATAACATCACGGGTCCTGTCCCAGACTGACCAATCAGCGCCCTAGATTCTTTCTTGCAATTGTATAATATCTTTTACAAACTGTTGCCAGTACATGCATATTTGCAGACATTAAAATTGACACAATTACCACCCCCGGATTTTCTCTTAAGCCAGTAAGTACCCCCTTCTTTTTCCTTTGTAGATAAAAATGGCTGTGGGTAATTCTTTTAGCGATGTTTCCACCCCTACTAAAGATGACCCTGGGTTTAGAGGAAATGTTTTCTTTTAGAACTGGATTGGTGAGCAGAATAGGCCACAGTTTATTTATGATCCCTTCCGCTTTGCCTGCCAAGGGGTTGAATTCTGTAACAAAGGTTACTGTTTGAGGAGTGTTTTGAGGTTTAGACTGAAATCTATTCTCCATATTGTTTTCCCTATTTCTATTCTTGGATGGGGTGGGGGTGTCAAAAGGTCATTCTATCAGTGGTGGTAGTGTGTAGGCAATTTGCACACTGCCGTCAGCAGGTAATTTACATACTGCCTTCAGTAGTATGCAAAGTGCCTACACTCTGCACTGCATCTGAAGCAGTCTTAGAAAGCTCCGGTTTTGTCTACTCTCCCCCACAAGTAGCACGCTGGGAGACCACCCCAGCGTGCTCATGCGCTCCCCCCACCGCACACCGTATGGCCAATGGGGGTGCCCAATCCCCTGACAGCTTCACTGCCCCCCCAACAAACTTCTGGTGCCATGCTGGGAGCCCACTCCAGCATGGAAAAAGTCCGTACGCTGACTGGGGGTGCCCAATCCCCTGTCAGCTCCACTGTATGTTTCCCCCCTCAAAACCAGAATTCCATGTGCCACACTGGAGCCCACTCCAGTGTGACAGAAGTCTGTATGGCCGACAGGAGTGCCCAATCCCCTTTCAGCTCCACTGGCCCCCCCCAAAAAAATTACAGCTGCCAGGCTGGGAGCCCACCTTAGCATGGTAAAAAGCCCAAGGAGTCTAAAGAAACATAAAAACCTGTTAAAAAAAAAAAAAGTCCCTCGTTGCCTGTCTCACCCCCTTCCCCAAAGCGCACCCACCCTCTGCGCACTCACCTTCCCACACACCCCCACTCCATATTTACCTCCAGAGGCCAGTGCGATGATCTTCGGTGGACTAGGAACACGTCTGCACTCTTCAAAGCAGACCGCGAACTGATGATATGCTGTTAAGCTGTATAATGTAATAAATATTTTTTTTTTCAACTTTGGTGCATATCATTGCCATTTTTGACAATTTTTTCACCAAATTTTCAACATGGGGTTCTTGGGGACCCACCTCATGAATTCAGTCACTGTCATTTTGTTATTCCATCCCAAAAGGTGATTTCGCAGTCACTGCACGGAACCACCATTTGGAACCGAATAACAAAACAACAGTGTCACAGTTCATGAGGAAGGCCCATAAAAACCCTATGTTGAAAATGTGATGAAAAAATTCCAAAAAAATGACTGTTTTATGAGGTTGCATTGTGCAGTTCCTATGTGCACTTGTAACTTTGAGAATTTTTAATGTTTTCAGTCCAGATTTTCAACATTGCCATTTAACCATACCTCCTTATGAACAGTATAGCTGTCATTTTTCATATCACACCTAAAATGTGTTTTCACACATGTAACGCATATTAGCATGGTCGGTGTGTAAAATCAATGTTTGGGACACATTAAGGAAATCACAGTGACACTGGTCATGAGCAGAGGTGGTAAAATGGCTTTGTTGAAAATTTGGTGACAAATGTCCATAAAATGACTCTGTCACCAGCGTGCATTGTGCAATTTCCATGCACCCTCATAAGTTCACAAATTTGTAATATTTTCAGTCCAGACTTTCAACATTGACATTTTACCACACCTTCTTATGAACAGTACAGCTGTCATTTTTCATACCCTGGCCAAAATGTGTTTTTGCACTTCCTGCACAGAATAGCACGGTCACTGTGGGAATTTAGCGTTCGGGACAGATTACAAAAATCACAGTGACACTGTTCATGAGCGGAGGTGTAAAAATGCCTATGTTGAAAATGTGCTGTAAAAATTCCCCAAACTACTTACATTACGGATGTACGTTGAGCAGCTCCTGTGCACTCTCATGATTTCATAAGTTTTTGTATATTTTCACTACAGATTTTCAACAATGCCATTTTTTACACCTCCTCATGAACAGTATACCTGTCACTTTTCACATCCTGTTTGAAATGTGTTTTTGCACCTGTGGCACCAAATGGCACGGTCGCTCTGCAAAATCACCTTTCACGTAACAAACTGATAGTGTCCCTGTTCATGCAGTGGGGTCACAAAAAACCCCATGTGGAAAACTTGGAGTAAAAATATCAAGAAACTCCCAGGGCATTAGGGTTTTCGACCATAACGCCCTACCTTGTAGAGACTGACAGGCGTCAGGGGTGTGACTTGGGATTGTCGTCAGTAATGCTCATGCCATTTCACCCCACCCCCACTCTGCAGCCAGTGATAGGCATCGAGGTGAGCCTTGGACCCTTTGCCCCCAGAGTTCATCCCATTCTCCTATACTGCATCCATTTCAGTGTATTTCCTTATGGAATGATGTGAATGTAAAGGCAAAACACCCAAGGCACACCTCCACACTTGTCAGTGTCTGAAGGGTAGGGTGAGGTGAAATGTGACTGTCATAGGTGATGACCCGAAGGCACACCCCCAATGCCTGTCCATCTCTGTAGAGTGAGGGTGGAGTTGGCGTCAGTTCAATACTTCAATGCCATTCCTACACTGCATCTGTCTAACTCCTGCACTTCCACTGCTAAAGCCAGCAAGCAAACATTCAGCATTGACAAATGCTTGTTTGTTTTGTTTTATTATTGAGCCATTGTATAATAGGAATAATGCACTCCAGGGTGTGTGTCATACTGGGATAACATTACTTCTGGGGTGATTAGTCACACTAGGCCTGCGGCCTCGTGCCTAATCACCCCAGATGTGACGATATCACAGCACGACACTTACACCCTGTCGTGCATTATTCCTTTAATAACAGCGTTCAAATCACAGACTTTTTAACTTGTACTGCACCATTTGTGGGGTATATTTGCTAATGTGATCATGGTTTATATTATGTGGGGAGAACCAAGAGACATAAGAACATAAGAATTTGATGGCAGATGGGAACCGAGTGACCCATCTATTCTGCCTGTGAGCCTAATCTTCTCCCCTATATTTTGCTGTTTTTGTTTATACCTTAGTGCCGGTCCCATGTGTATTTAAATGCATTCACTGTCTTTGCTGCAACCACCTCTGGGTGCAGACTGTTCCATGTGTATATTACTCTCTCCATAAAAAAGTACTTCCTGATGTTGCCTCTGAGCCTTCCCCCTCTCAGGCATAGGTTGTACCCTCTTCTACGCGTCTCTCCGTTTGCATGGAAGAGTTTGTCTACCTGAACAGTGTTTATACCCTTGATGAATTTGTACATTTCTATCATATCCCCTCTACCCTTCTGTGTTCCAGGGAGTACAAGTTTAGGTCTTGGAGTCTAGAATCATATGGCTTGTGATGGGGGCCCAGCATTATCTTTGTGGCCCTTCTCTGAATTGATTCAAAGAAGTCTCTGTTTTTCTTCATGTGGGGCCTCCAGAACTGGAAGCAGTACTCCAGGAGTGGCTTCATCAGGGATCTATAGAGTGGAATGATCACTTCTTGTTTCCTTCTAGTTATTCCCCTGCTAATGCATCCAAGGATGCTGCTTGCTTTTTGTGCTGCTTTTTTTAATTGATTCACTGCTTTAAGGTCGTCCAATATGATTACGCCTAAGTCTGATATAGTCCTGGTCTCTTCAAGTCGATGCCCATCTAGGAAGTATTGAGTTCTTGGGTTCTGTTTTCCTAGGTGCATCACTTTGCATTTTTTAGCATTACTTCTAAGTTGCCAGTCACTGGACCACTGTTCAAGTTTCTTGAGATCCTCCTTCATACTGGAGGCTCCCTCCTGATTGTTCACCCTACTACATAGTTTTGTATCATCTGTGAACAGGAAGACTTTACCCTCAAGACCATCAGCAATGTCACTGATGAATATGTTGAAGACGACTGGATCCAGCACCGATCTCTGAGGGACTCCACTGGTCACAAAATCCTCTTTGGACATGGCGCCGTTTACTGTGACTTTCTGAGATCTATCCTGCAGCCAGTGCACTACTCAACTTCCTATCTTATGATCAAAACCTGTGTGTCCAAGTTTATTGATCAGCCTCCTGTGTGGGATGGTGTCAAAGACCTTGCTGAAGTCCAGGTACACCACATCCACTGCCCCTTCCATCCACTGCTTTGGTCACCCAATCGAAGAATTCAGTCAGGTTAGTCTGACATGATCTACCTGCAGTAAATATGTGTTATTTGGGGTCAGGTTTTCCTGCCTCTTTTAGTAAGTCTACTATGCTTTCTTTAAGGGGTGTCTCTATGATGTTATCTACCACCGAGGTCAAGCTGATCGAGCAGTAATTTTCTGCCTCCTCCCTGCTGCTACTTTTATGCAAGGGTACCACGGTAGCCCTCTTCCAGTCAAGTGGCACCTTGCCACTTTCCAGAGATTCACTGTATAGCTCAGCTAATGATGCAGCTATTTCTTCTTGAAGCTCTCTCAGTATTCTTGGGTGAATTCCAGCCAGTCCCATGGCTTTGTCTGTCCTCAATTTTTCTAGTTCTTTCAGCATCCTTTCCTTTGTGGAGGGGCTTGTGTCTGTCTCCCATGCAGTGTGCTCTGTTCTATTTAGTGCTGGACCACTACGGTTCTGCTCATTTGTGAAGACTGAGCAAAAGAATGCATTGAGTGCTTCGTCTTTGTCTTCATCTTTTTTCACTATCTGACCATTGCTTGTTGACATTCCGACTATCCCCCTTTGCTCATCCTTTTTTCACTAATGTATCTAAAAAAAGGTTTTGTCCCGGTTCTTGATTCCCAGTGCTATTTTCTCCTCCATTTGGGCTTTTGCTAATCTTATAGCCTTTCCAGCCTCCTTGAGCTTCTCTTTGTAGAACTCCCTATTTCCTTCCCTCTGTGACTCCTTGAACTGCTTAAAGGTTTGTTTGTTTTCTCTAATCTTTAGTGCTATCTCTCTAGTAAACCAGAGGGGGTTTCTTTTCCTTTTAGATTTAGTTACTAGCTTTGTGCAGTCTGCTGTTACCATGTTCAGTGAGTGTTTTAAGTTTTTCCAGCAAGCTTCTACATACCCTGAGATCTGTCTCTCAGCAGTGTTCAGTTCAGTTCATTTTTATTGTTCGGTAATTTACCATTACAATATGCTATAAAACATTAAAATATGCATTACAGTACATAGAAGTGCATAGGCGAAGCATACATCACAGTATACATAATAAAGATCCTTATTATATAATAATAATGTAAATAATCAAACAAAGAGATTATCAGCTCCCCCTTATCCTTTGTTTTCTCTTTCTAGCTAGTCCCAGCCCACCTTTAATCAATATCTATGTCATTTTAATAAGAATCAGCAAATTACTTAATTTTGAGTCATTTGAATTAATAGACTACAAATTTATTTCTCAGAGGCAGGGAAATGTTCTTCTTTATATTTCATCACTTAGTATAAGAACCCTGATGTCATCCTAGCCTCTTCTACTGTATGAGGATGTAAAAGTACAAATAGCAGATCATATTCTGCATTTACATATTTATTAAGAAAATTATGAAGTAATTTAGAACACGGAATTTTGTATAAAGGACATTGTATCATAATATGGTAGAGATTTTCTACTAAAACCCTATTACACCTACATATTTCAGGGCAGGTATTAAGGCTGACTGTTTGCCCATGTAATCATTTTCCTAGCTAAGGGAGTAAGAGGTAGAGACAATAAGTTTCCAGAAATACATCGGTCTTATTTTGGGCTAACCAAGTAGCCTGATGCTGAGCTCTAAGAAGCTCCATTTGTTTGCCTTGAGCATATATATATATATATATATTTTTTTTTTTTTTAACCAGTTCCTTGTAAAAGGGAGATATTATAATAAGTTTTTCCCAATCTAACCAAAGATGATACATAGCTATTTTCTCCAAAATACCTTGGATAGACTTAACCCAAGATGATCTAAAATTGTGATTTTGCCTTGTAATTTTTTCTTTCAATCATAATATCGGTAAGCTATTAGCCTGATGATTAATAATTTTTAATCAATAACCCACCATACGGGTCTCAATTATGGTGGCAATGGGTAATCTTCCTAGTTTGGCCCAACTATAGGATTAGATGTGGATATAGGAACCTGTAATAATGATTTATAAAAAAAGAAAGAGAAATCTCCAACCATAAAGGAGGGTTTGTACCCCAAACCTTTGCTCCATATGTTAAAATAGGATTCCTTTTTGCCTCAGCAGCAACTAGTACCGGATAAACCAAATGACCTGCATATTTATTGTTAAAACACAGTAAAGATTTAGCCATCAGTTTGGCCTTTGCCACTTGGTCCCTCCAAAACTCTGACCATGCTCCATTTGCAGAAAACTTAACACCTAAGTATATATAAGAAATTATACCTTCAATCTGTGCTTTATTTAAATAGAATCTTGGTTTCTTTCCTTGACCCTGCTTTGGAGCAAAAAAAAACATATACTTACTTTTTTTCATATTTATTGTTAAATCCAGCTGTTTACATTTAATATTAAATTGAGTTATTTTGTTTTACAGTCCCTGTATAGATAAGGCAAAGATAATTAAGTTGTCTGTATATGCAAGACTATGAATTGGGTGATTCCCAATTTTAGGAGAAGCCAAAGTAGATACCTTAGTGTAAGTCATAAGAGAGTCAATATATAAATTAAACAAAAGTGGAGCCAAAAGGCATCCTTGTTTGACTCCTGAAGTTGTATTAAAGTAATCAGTAAGATTACCTTTATTATCATATCGAACAGCTGTGACTATATGGGAATATAGCATGTAAATTGGAACCAAAAGGTTCAAAGGTATTTTTTCCCTATTAAGATTTCCCATAATTTAGTTCTGTTCACTGAATCAAATGCTGCCGTAAAGTCGACAAAACATATAACTTCATTCTACGAAACGACCTATATTTTTCTATTAAATGAGGTAAGATATATATATATATTATCTGTGGTTGCAAAATCCTTACGAAATCCTGCTTGGAACATAGATAATGGAGAGTTTATCATTGTCCAGTCTTGTAATTTTTGTAATAGAATTTAAAAAAAATGTTCCCACTAGTATCAGTAAGACTAATTGGATGATAATTAGCTGGTGATTGCAGATGTCCTTTTTTATGGATTGGCACAATTATAGTTTTCGTCCATGAAAACAGTATAAATCTTTCTTTTAAACACATATTAAAAATATTTGTAAAGAAAATTACCCAATAATTTAAATGTGCCTTATAAATTTCCCTGGGGAGCAGGTCAGGTCCAGGTGCTTTATTATATGAGAGGTTCAAGATAGCATCTTCTACCTCACTTACTGTAAATACTAAAGGAATATATTCACCCTCTTAATATAACTATCTACTATTTCTTCCCCTGTATTAGTATGTTTATTGAATAGAGAATTGTAATATGTGGTCCAAGTTTCCTTAGGAATATAAATTGGAGGGTTTAAATTCTGATAATTAGTTCCTCTTGATACCAATGACCAGAAGAGCCAACTATTACCCTCATTAATAGCTTGATACATTACTTCCTATTGTTTATATGTAAACTCCCTTTTTTTTGAACCAGAAATGTATTATATTCACTATGGGCTTTGTTTAATTTTAGCAATGCTCCTTTTGCTGTGTGTTTTTTTGTTTGTCTAATAAGACTGGCTAACTTTTTTTTCTCCCTCTTACAGCAATCATCAAACCAGCATACTGACTTAAAGTCATTAATATTAGTATAATAGATCTCAATAATTATTTGTTGATATCCTAAGTTCAGTAAATAATAAATTTGCTCAGCTCTGAGATATTTTTGTATACTCTGATATAAGTTAACAAAGGTAGAGGAGTATACTATATGTGATACTTCATTCATTACCTTATTATTCAACCTTAGCTTCTTATTCACTCAAATCTCAAGCTCAATCATAGGTTTAGGTGGAGAAGAAGAATTACTATCAGGATTCTTAAAGGCCAACAAAATTGCCACATGGTCACTTTCTGTGCTTTAATGCTGGATCTAATTTTCTGGAAGTCAGTTTTTTTTTGAAGTCAATAACCTTTAGTCTGGTGTGTCCTGGAACCACCGTATTATTGATTTGTAGCCAGACAGACTTATGATTGCTGGCTAACAGATTGATGCCAACATGGATGTTGGATATTCTGGGGCTATTAGTGAGAACCAGGTCAAGGATTGCTTTATCTCTGGTCGATGAGTCCACGAGTTGGTTCAACCCAGCTTCTTTAAGTGTGATGAGAAATTCTCTGTTCTTTTGTATGGAAGCTGTGCTTATGGACCAGTCTACATCTGGCAGATTAAAGTCCCCAACCAGAAGCATCTCCCCTTTGTCAGCCATTGAGTGAATGGTCTCAAGGAGCTCCTTTTCAACTTCAGAATCCTAGACTGGAGGCCTATACATGATGCCCAGGTGGATAGAGGACCTGCCTCCAGCTCCTAGAGTGACCCATAGGGCTTCTGCATTTCTGTGTTCCTATTGAATCTCTGTTGCTTTTATTCCTTCCTTGACATATACTGTAATTCCCCCTCTCTTATTTTTCTGGTCCTTGCAGAAAAGTGCATAGCCGTGTATGCTAATATCCCAGGTGTGGTTATCAGAGAACCATGGGTCAGTGATTGCTACCCTCTCCAGTTGTTCCTCTGCTATAATGGTGGAAAGCACAAGGATTTTGTTTGAAAGGCTGTGTGCATTGATGCATATTATCTTCCACTCCTGAACTATCAAACCACCTGGTGGTTATTTTACCTGTGTTGAGGGAGGCCCTAGGGGCTTTGTGTTTTTGTAGGTTTTGTGCAGCTTTATGGGCTGAGATGCTGCTGGATAGAAATATGATCCCTGGTGTTTCTGTTGGAACACTGACCTGTTCCTGCACCCAGTTGTTTGACAGGGAGTGTTGATGGTGTAGGTACCTGCTGGACAAAAATTATGATGATTGTTGCTCTTGAGGGATTTTTATATTGCTTTACTGATGGATTGTTTAAGAAATTGATGGGAAGGGGCAGATGGTGACCCATGTGTTGTGCTGGGTGCCTATACCTCCTTCCCACCCTCTAGTTTAACTGACCGAGATGATCATCAGACTTCTGGCCTAGTTCCCTAGTACCTTATCTAGTAAGGTGTAGCCCATTGAATTTGAAGAACTCTGTCTCACAGTAGTTCTGCCAGTTGCCAATGTAGTGATGTTCTTTCTCCTGGCACCACTGTTTCAACTAGCTTTTCAATTCAATTATATCTCTTTCCCTGATCATCTGCCTGCTAACCCCCTTTTCCCACACAGGCAGGATCTTTGAGAAAGAGATGCCAGATAAAATGGAAGATTGTTTATTGCCCAGCTTGGACAGGTTTAGCTTTGTCTGTTCTAGAGTTAGACTGGCCAGGTCATTTATTCCCACATGAATGAGAACATGTGTGTTCTGCGGTGTCATGCATACAAGCTTTTCTATACGGTTTGTGTCCCTCCATGCCAATATCTCAGGGAGGCGCCAAGCAGTGGCATAATATGCATACTTACTGTACGCTGGTGTGTACAGAAAAAATCCAGCAAAAATCCTTTTTTTTATTTAATTTTTTCCATGTCGGTCCCAATTTCCAATCCCTGGTAAGTGCCCACCAGTGCAGTGAGCTACTGAGCCAGGTCCTGTCCCAACTCCCCCTTCCTCTGCCAGGCTGTCCTAGACTATGTGCTGCTGTGGAAGTCTTGTCCCTGAGGTGGCCATTTTCTGTAGTGTTGTGGAGTTGGGTCAGACTTCTGCAGCTGTAACATGCTGATGTCTTGATGCTGCCTTTCTGAGCCTGTGGAACCAATCGGGTGTGCTGCCAGTGCCACCAAGGCAAGGGTCAGGGCCTGGGGGAGTTCTGTAAACATTTTTCCACCTAGTCTAGCACTCTAGTAGTCCACTCAACTTTGCAGATGCAGTATTCTTTTTTGGACTGGTGCATCACTGTGCATGGACCGCGACCATTTACACCACCAGCAACAGCAAATCGGCAACACAACAACTTAATCCAGTGGTCCCTCTGAGTCCTCTTGAGGAAACTCTACTCTAACATCAGCACCAGGCAGCTTTCATCACCCCCTTCATTTGCCCTAGTGCCTTCCCAAGAATGAAGAGGAGGTCCAGAGAAGCTGCCTGCCTGCAGAATTTGAATCTGAGAGACAGACATGATCCTGAGTCTGATTGTAGCAAGCTAGTCCCTGGCTTGCAGTAAGTGGGTATATTTTTGTCTCTCAGTATACTGTGGGTACTGAGGCAGGGGAGGAGGCTCAAAGGAGAGAACACACAGAGCATTAATCTGGCCCTGCCATTGTAATTGTTTAGGAGGTGGTGAGTGACTTGTGGTGGTGGTAGTGGATACCTGTGCTGGAAAGGGGTAGGCTAGATGGCTCTGCTTCTTTTGGTGTTAGGGGTTATTTCTTTGCTTTGCATGGTGGCTCAGCTGGGGGGGTGGCCTTGCCTTGCTTTGAGTTGGGGGGTATGGTGCTGCTTCTTCTGGCTGTGGGGGGTGGCCCTGCTCTTTGTGGCTCTGGGTCCTGGGGTGGTTATGGATGCTAAAGCAAGGAGGCATGTCTGTGACTGCTTTTCTCCTGCTGTTGCTGTTGTAGTTAAGCAGTTTCCATTGGCAGGTAACTTGTTTTGCCCAGTTTGTTCAGTATTTTGGAAGAGAGTCATGTGCTGAACTGAACAGTGGTGTGTAGAACAGTGGGCTAGCAAAAGGTTTGTGTGTGTGGGGAGGGCTTGCTTGAACTGGCAGCTTAACGTAGAAGTTGATGGCAGAAAAGGACAACTTGGCCCACCAGTTGCAGAGGGGTATACACATGATGTATTTGGAGGTGTTGACGCTGTGACAGTTAGTAGCTTTTTTGGGACTAGGACAGAAGATATTCCATGTAGTATGTACTGTGGAAGATTTTTATATAATGGATGGGGATCTGGGGGCCACTAGGGCACAGTGGCCCTCAGACCACCAGCCTTTACATAAAAATGTTTCATAGTACATTACAATAATGCCAATGGTGTGGGTTTTTGATGGCACTGATCAGGCAGTTGCTCATCCCAGTTGTATTGCAGCTGCAGATTTTAAGGCCAGCCAGAGTCTCCCACACCCCTGGCTCCAGAGATAAAAAAAAAATTCCCCTGGAGTTAAGGGTAGGGAAGATGTGACAAAAGTGTGTTTTATTTTCAATAAAAGCCCCCAAACTCACCACAGCGCATCTAAAACCCCAAAGCTTCTGGGGAAATAGTGGCCCCAGACCCCAGCTTTTAAACATTGTTCATGGCTATCTCCTCATGCCCAGACCTTGCACCTCCCTCCCCACTTTTAGAATGGCCCCAGTGCTCCTGGATCAGGCTTCAGGCAACACACTGGATGGGGGGGACTCTGTGGAGGGGGCTAAAGTACAACTTACTGGGCATGGGGAAAACAAAAATTCTCTGGGGGCCTAGGTGGTCCCCAGACCCCAGGTCTATGGTTTGCACTTTTGGTGCATACACTTTTTTTAAGGCTGGTTACTCTACTGGCACCAAGACACTTGACTGTACCCGCATCTCAGTCCTGCTGCCGAAGGTGTGACTCTACTCCCTGTATCATGGAATCACCTAGGACAAGTATGGATTTTTCCCCTTTGTGGTTTCTGTAGCAGGGGGTGTTCTTACACCTTGCAACGTGTCACTCCCCAAATTGGTGTTGGTTACACTTAATGATGCAGTTATTAGTGTGGCAAATTTGTTTGACGTTCGAATAGGAGTACTCTCAGATTTAGGTGTGGCTCCTTTGGGTTCTTTGCATTTTGTGACTATCTGCCACCCTCTGAGTTTGTTTGTTCTTTGGGGTAGGGGCACTTGCACAATGTTGTCATGGTTAGGAGGGATAGTATTAGACCACCATGGGATGTGGTGCCATTATGATCTACGGTAAAAGATTTCAGCATGTGCAGCCCTTAGTTAGGCACTTAGGTCATTGATAGTTATGCATATAGGGCAGTGGCCCCACTGTTGGGGAAAAGCCCTGGTAGAGAGGGTTCCACAGATGTTGCAGCTGGCAAAGTTTATCATTTTAACTGTTTTATTATATGGACAAAAGGTAGAAGGTGAGAGGTTATTCTAGTGATTAGCAGAAGAAAAGATAAAGGATAGAAGAAAAATAGCAATTTTTTTTAGCTCCTTAGTGTGATGTCATAGGAAATATAGGAATATAGGAATGGGATGGCAGAAAAGGTCCACCAGGCCCACCCAGTCTGCCCATTTGCCTAGCATCCTCTAGACTTGCTGTGATTTCCCTCCCCTTCCCTTCAACAGCTCTCTATGTCTGTCCCAAGCCCTCTTGAACCCCCCCACTTGATTCTCAACCACCACTTCTTTAGGCAGCCCATTCCAGGTGTCCCGCCACCCTCTTTGTAAAGAAGTATTTCCTGATGTTACCCATAAACTTAACCCCCTCTAGTTGGAGATCATGGCCCCTTTTTCTGGGGTACACCTTCAATTGGAATAGGTTCTCAGTAGGCACTTTGTTGATACCTTTTAGATACTTAAAGGTCATGTCCACTCTCTCCCTCCTCTGTTCCAGGGGGTACATGTCAAGGGCTCCCAGTCTTTCCTCACACTGCAAGAGGTAGAACCACTTTACTATCTTGGCTGCCCTCCCTTGTACCCCCTCCACCCTCTCCACATCCTTTTTTTTGGTAAGGCCTCCAGAACTGGACCCCATATTCCAGATGAGGCCTGACCAGCTGAGTGTACAAGGGTATCAGAACCTCTTTCCTCCTGCTGATGATCCCTCTCCCAATACAACCCAACAAACTGCTGGCTTTTGCTGCTGCTCTCCCACATTGCCCAGCCACCTTCAAGTCTTGTGAGATGATGATACCCAGGTCCCTCTCCTCCTTGGTCACTGTCAGTGGCTTGTCCCCCAATCTGTATTCCGCTCTCCCATTTTTTCTGCCCAGGTGCATGATTTTGCGTTTTGCCATGTTGAGCGATAACTTCCACTTCCTGCCCCATTCCTCTAATTTCCCTAGGTCTCTCTGCATCCACTCAGCTGCATTCTGCATGTCCACTCTATTGCAGATCTTTACATCAAACAGGCTCACTCTACCCTCCAGCCCCTCTGCTACGTCTCTTATAAAGATGTTGAATAGCAAGGGTCCCAGCACTGACTCCTGGAGAACACTGTTAATGATGTCTGACACTCCTGAGGAAACCCCATTGACTAACACCCTTTGTATTCTGCCCTCCAACCAGTTTTGCACCCACCTTGTAACCACCCCCTCCAGCCCCAGGTACTCCATTTCATACAACAGCCTTCTGTGCGGTAACATATCAAAAGCCTTCCTGAAATCCAGGTAAGCTATGTCCACTGATCCTCCCTGATCCACTACCTAAGTGACCCAGTCAAAAAACCCAACCAAATTTGTTTGACAAGACCTGCCCTTGGAAAAGCCTTGTTGCCTTGGGTCAAGGAGGCTGTTTGCTTCCAGGTAGCTGGTGATTCTGTCCTTGAGCAGTTTTTCCATGAGTTTGCTGACCACAGAAGTCAGACTTATTGGCCTGTAATTGCTCATGTCTTGCCTCCCCTCTCCCTTGCACAGGGGTAGTACATCCGTGCACTTCCAGTCCTTCGGGATTTCCCCTGAGTGTAAGGACTCATTGAAAAGAGTGGTCAAGGGGGCTGCTAATGCCTTTCTCAGCTCCCTCAACACTCTTGGGTGAACCCCATCTGGCCCCATGGCCTTGTCCACCTTCAGGCCCTTGAGTTCCCTCAAGATCTCTTCTTCCTGGAAGGGACTCACATCCACCACTTCCCCCTCCAAATCAGCTGGCCTGGTGTTGCCTCCCTCCCATACCTCCTCCCTCATGAATCCTCGTGAATACTGTGCTGAAGTAATTGTTCAGCATTTCAGCCTTCTCCCGGTCCCCCTTCACCCTCTCCCCTGTCTCTGCTAACAGACTAGGTATCCCATTTTCCCATTTTGTCCACTCACTAATATGCCTGAAGAAGATCTGATCACCCTTCTTGACCGCCTTGGTGATTTTCTCTTCTGTTCTTGCTTTTGCCCATCTGACCACCCTCCTACCTTCCTTTGCTTTTCCTGGTATTTCACCTGGTCTAGTTCACTCTGTGTTGTTTTATACAGTCTGAAGGCTCACCTCTTAGCTCTGGTACTGGCCCCCACTTCCCTACTGAACCACAGTGGCCTCCTTTTCTTCCTATTTTTGCATACCCTCTTTGTGCAGTCAGTGGCCCCAATGATAGCACTCTTTATTGTGGTCCAAATGTTTTCCACCCCTCTAAGCCACATATAAAGGAGCCACCTATAAAGGTAGAGAGAGCATAGGGGTAGGTGGGATACATAGATACATAGATACATAGACAGTGTCGGCAGATAAGGGCCTATGGCCCACCTAGTCTGCCCATTTGAGCTTGTAAGTTCAGTTTGTTTTCCTAGAAGTCTGTTTCCCCTTACCCCTGCCCTCTAGAATTCCTTTATGTCTATCCCATGCATTCTTAAATCCCGTGATTGTTTCAGCCCCCACCACTTCCTCTGGCAGGGTGTTCCACTTGTCCACCACCCGTTCTGTGAAGAAATTCTTTCTCATGTTTCCTCTGAATCGTCCTCCCTCCAACTTCATCCCATGCCCTCTAGTCCTGAACATCTTTTTCGCTTAAAAATAGTGTTTTCCTGCACCCTGTTCCTCCCTGTAAGATACTTGTATGTCTCTATCATATCCCCTCTCTCCCTCCTCTCCTCCAGGGAGTACATGTTCAGTTCCTTCAACCTGTCTTCATAGGACTTGTGATGCAACCCATGCACCATCTTTGTTGCCCTCCTCTGAACCTTCTCTACCCTGTCTATGTCCTTACGTGGGTATGGTCTCCAGAACTGTACACTGTACTTCAGGTGGGAGCCTCACTAGTGTCTTGTATAGTGGAATTATGACTCCCTTTTCCTGCTGGTGATGCCCTGCCTACATCCCAGCATCCTATTTGCTTTACCTGATGCCTTGTCACACTGTTTCCCACCTTGAGGTCATCAGAGATGACAACCCCAAGATCCCTTTCCTGCTTGGTGCATGCTATATCCTCACCACCCAACTGATATATTGTGCCAGGGTTTTGTGCCCATATGCATTATCTTGCACTTCTTTGCATTGAATTTCAACTGCTAAACCCTTGACCATTCTTCAAGTTTCTGCAGGTCCCTTCTCATTCTGTCTACACCCTCTGGTGTGTCTACTCTGTTACAGAGCTTTGTGTCATCAGCGAACAGTGAAATTCTGCCTTCTAGATCCTGTGCAATGTCACTGATGAAGATGTTGAATAGGACGGTCCCAGCACTGATCCCTGTGGTACCCCACTGGTTACTCTTCCCTCTGTGGAGTGACAGCCATTTACCACCACCCTCTGTGTCCTGCCACCCAGCCAGTTACCTACCCACCACACTACTGTCCTGCCCACACCCATATTCCCCAGTTTGTGTAATAGTCTTCTATGTGGCACAGTGTCAAAGGCCTTGCTGAAGTCCAGATAGGCCATGTCCACTGCCCTCCCGATCCACCTCCCTAGTCACCCAGTCAAAAATTCAATGAGGTTGGTCTGACATGACCTCCCCTGGTGAAACCATGCTGCCTTGGGTTCTGTAGTCCATTGACAACCAGATGTTCCACCAATCTCTCCTTCAGTAGTGCTTCCATGATCTTTCCCACTACCGAGGTGAGGCTGACTGGTCTGTAGTTCCCTGCTTCCTCTTTGTTCCCACTTTTGTATAAGGGGACTACATCTGCTGTCCTCCAGTCTTGGGTACTCCCTGTTTCCAGTGATTGGCTGAACAGGATAGCCAGAGGTTCAGCCACCACCTCTTTAGTTCTTTAAGGACCCTGGGTGCACCCATCTGGCCCCATTGTTTATCAGCTCTTATTACTTCCAGTTCCTTCAGGACCCTTTCTCGTAAAGGGACTTGTGTCCATTTCTGCACCATTCTCACCTCCTTGTACTCCCTTCAGACCCATTACCCCCTCTTCCTTAGTAAAGACTGAGCAGAAATACCTGTTCAATATGTCAGCTTTATTGTTGTCATCCTCACGCGGCTCCCATCCTCCCCTTCAGTCTCACTATCCCTCCCTTTGTCTTTCTTTTTCACTTATGTACCTGTAAAGGTTTGTCCTTTACCCACTGATTTTGCAATGTGTTCTTCTGTCTGAGCTTTGGCTTCCTTACTGACTTCCTGCCTCCTTTGTTTCTCCTGGTACTTTTCCCTATTCCTTCTGCCTGTGTCTTTTGTGTTGCCTGAATGCAATCTTTTGGCTTTCACTTTCTTTGCTACCTCTTTGGAAAACCATAATGGTCTCCTCTTCCTTTTCCTCTCTTGCTAACCTGCTTAATGCATAATTCTGTTGTTCTTATAATCCCCATTTTAAATACTGCCCACTGTTCCTCAACCCTGATTCATGTCCCATTCCCCTTAATGCCTCTTTCAAGTATCTCCCCATTTTCACAAAGTCTGCCCCCTAAAATCCAGGATACGTGTTTTTGTGTGGTTTGGTTCTGCTCTTTCTGTGATTTCAAACCACAATGACTGGTGGTCACTGTTACCCAGGTGCTCCCCCACTGTTACCCCCATCACACTGTCCCTGTTTGTGAGCACAAGGTCCAGTATTGCCTTCTGCCGAGTTGGTTCCATGACCAGTTGCTTGAGGAAGGCACCCTGAAGGGAGTCCAGGATAAATCTGCTCCTAGTTGATGCTGCTGCTGGGATGCTCCAGTCCACGTCTGGTATATTGAAGTCTCCAACCAGTACTACCTCACCTTTGTCTGCCATCCTTGGATGGCTAGCATCAGCTCCCTATCTGTTTCTTCCTCCTGGGCTGGTGGTCTATAGACCACACCTGTGCGGATGGCTGGCCCCATTTTCCTTCCAGCTTAACCCACAGTACTCTCCCCATTTTGTTCCTCCTGGATCTGTGTGGCCCTTATGTCATTTTTCACATACAGTGCCACCCTCCTCCCTTCCTGCCTGCTCTGTCTCTTCTGAATATGTTGTAGCCAGGTATGGCCATCTCCCAGTCATGGTTATCATTACACCAGGTTTCAGTGATGGCCAAATGTCCAGGTCTGACTGTACCATGACAGCCTCCAGATCTTCCGTCTTGTTGCTAAGGCTCCTGGCATTTGCACACTGACTTTCCATGATTTGACCTCCTAGACTGCTTCACTGTTCTACTCCAGCCCCTTCCTTGGTTGTCATTTATCCCTGGTTCTCCTTGCTGTTTGCCCTTCTGCTGAATTTTGCCCTTTCTGCTTATCCACCTTTTGGACACTAATCTCCATCTTTTGCACACTGCTTTGCAGAGATAGCCACTCCTCTGGTTCACTGGTTCCACTACTAGCTGTGGGGGTGAGCAAGTAGGTACCGTCCTTGCTGACTGCCACCCCTTTGCTAGTTTAAATGCTTTCAATGTAGCATTTAAACTTATCATTGAGTGCTTGGATTCCCCTCCAGGATGGATGCAGGCCGTCAGGCTTGAACAAACCTCCATCCCTCCAGGTGGGTCCCCAGTCACCAATGAATCCAAACCCTTCCTCACAGCACCAGTTCTTCAACCATAAGTTAAAGTTCCTGGTGCATGCACTCCTATGCTCTCCCTTGCCCCTTGTTTGAGAACCATAGTGTTTTTTTCCTTGATTTTGATTTGTTTATTTGCTTCAAACACAGGCTTGTTGCCTCTGTGATGGCAGTTTTGATGTTTCCACATTGTTCACCCTCCTTCTTACCTGTTTGCTTTTCTGAGACACTCTCCCATTTTGACAAAGTCTGCCCTCCTAAAGTTCAGTACCCTCACTTTTGTATGGTTTGACTCAACAGCTGTGTTTATCATGAACCATACTGTTTGGTGGTCACCTGTTCCCAGATAGCTGCACACATCTAAATTTGAGATCCTGTCTCCATCCCTATTTGATAGTACCAGGTCTATAATTGCTCCCTCTTGAGTGAGTTCTAACACTAGCTGTCTGAGCCATGCCCCCAATAGGGCATTGAGAATTACCTTGCTCTCGGATGTGATTGCAGCAAAGGTGCTTTAGTTAACATCTGGCATATTCAGGTCCCCCATCAACAATATTTCCCCTTTTTCTGCCACTCTAAGGGTGTCTTCTATAATTTCCTTGTCCATTTCCTGTCCCTGAGATGGGGGTCTGTATACAACACCCGTGCAGATTGTGGTGTCATTTCCTGTCTCCAGGGTGACCCACTGTGCTCCTCTCCTCCCCTCCCTATTTATCCTTTATTTCCATTGCTTTGATCCCTTCCCTTAGGTAGAGAGCTACTCCTCCTCCTCCTCTTCTAACCTCTCTGTCCTTCCTGTAGATGATGCAACCTGGTATGTTGGCATTCCAGTCATGGTTCTCTGTGTACCATGTTTCTGTGACTGCCATGATATCCAGACATCCTTCTTCCATCAAGGCCACTAGTTCAGGGAGCTTGCTACCCAGACTACAGGCGTTCATTCTTATTCCCCTCCATTTTTTGATGGCCTTACCCTTTGCCTATTTTTCCTTTTGCCCATGCCCTTCTCCCTATTGACTTCTTTATCTTAGTGTTTACCTCACTAACTACCCTGTTTTTTTGGGGGGGCTGGGATTTCCCTGCCTCTTTTCAGTGCCTCTCCCCTTGGCAAGTTTAAATCCTTGCCAATGAAGCATTTAAACCCATCACCTAGGATCCTGGTCCCTAGATCCTAGGGATCACCGGGTGGGCAGGACGGGAGTGTGAGCTTGACACCATTGCCCACTTAGGTATAAATGACCTGGTCTAGGACAAACCAGAGGTAGTACAGGAGAAGTTCAGAAGACTGGGGAAGGGTCTGAAGCAGGTAGCTAAATTGATAACTTTCTCAGAGGTACTACCAGTAAAGGACATGCATGAGTATAAGAGTTTGCACCAGGAACTTCAATGCATGATTGAAGAATTGGTGCTATGAAGAGGGATTTTGATTCACAGGAGACTGGGGACCCCCCTGGAGGGATGGAGGTTCATTCAAGGCTGACAGCCTGCATCCGTCCAGGAGAAGAACTGAGATCCTCAATGAAAAGTTTAAATGCTACATTGGTAGGCAATGACATTTAAACTAGTCAAGGGTGGAGCAGACTGGTAGGCAGGGAAGACAGCTGTCCACCTCCAAAGGCTAACAGTGATACTGGGGAGCAGGAGGGGGGACAATCTCAGAAAAAACACTTACATGTGAGACAGAATTGGGATGACAGAAGGGGAATGGACAGCAGACGCAGAGTAGAAATAAAGACAAGAAGAAACACAGAAACAGGTCGGCAGATAAAGACATCTGAAATGCCATTGGGTGGTAAAGTTGCAGAACTGGAGGTCATCATGGTAGAGGAGGATCTGGATTTGGTGGCACTAATAGAGACATTATTCAATGAAAACATAGACTGGGAAGTAGCAATACTGGGGTATGCACTATTCAAGAGGGACAGAGTGGGCAGAAAGGGAGGTAGGGTAGCACTTTACATTACAGTAAAGGACACTATTAAAGTCATAGAGATACCAGGAGAAGAGGAGGTGTTATGGGTAGCACTAGAGGTGAATGGAGGGGCTGTAATACAAGCAGGGGTTATATACAGACCACATACACAGAAGGAGGAAGTTGATAAGGAAATGATAAAAGCAATCAGGGAGACGTCCAACAGGGGTGGATGCAATACTGATAGGGGATTTAAAAATGCTTGATGTGGATAAGTACTGTAGTAGGAATTGCACTGTTAAAACCTTGTTCTTTTAAAAGATTGCATGGTTCTTGTGATAATAGTTTTGTATTTTATGTTTTACATATTTTTGATGTATTTTAGTAAAACTCTATTTTTAGAGCCTACTTGGTCTGTCTTTGATTTCTTTCCTTTACAAGTGAAGTATATATAGTAACAGCAGACACTGTGCATAAGCTTGAATGGTGATACCAAAATGGAAAAAAGTAAGCATTTTAATCTGGAGGTCTTTATTATAGTTTTTAAGGGTTTATTTCTGTACACGTGGTTAGGTGCCTGTAGGCAAAGATATCTGGCCTCCCGAAGACAGAATTATCTGAGCCTGTGCATTGGGTACGCTAGCAAGAGGTTCACAGTTTAAATCCCTCCAAGACTTGAGACCAAAGGTTGATTTGAACTCACAAAACAGACAGGAGGGTTACCCTGTTTCTGTTAACTGTTCATAAGTCTGTGCTCAGACGTTGTCACTTTGGGAGTAGAGGGCTGACCTGCTGAGTGGGTTTGTGACAGATTTGTTGGCAGTGATTGGCATAAATTTTGGTATCATAAGCTTTTATTGTTCAGTGTGTCAGCTGGAGAGGGTCAGCTCACTTGCAAAGAAAGAAAAAGGCAGAGTTTTATTTTTAAAAAGGAAACAGAACTATATCACTTGGCATACAGTCAAGTTCTTACCCATTTTATTTTTTTCCTAAAGTGCAAGTCAGCATAGCAGTAGTGAGGAAAGATGGCATCCAACTACAGCAAGCACACTGTAGACTACTTAAGGCAGTTATGTGGGGACAGAGGAGTCCCATTCAAGGTGAAAGCCAGCAAGCATAACCTCATAGATGCCCTGATGATAGAAGATACCCAGAGCAGCGAGTCACGGACCATGACTGAAAAGGACCAGACTTTGAGTGTGGCAGGGCTAGTGACCAGTGAAGTGTCTTAGATCCAGTGAGGATGACAGTAGAACCACTGTCAATGAAGGGCCACAGCAGCAGGAGAAAGTTACCAGTATCCTGGATCCAGAAGTACTCAGGCTGCAAATTGAGTTACGCAGGATGGAGCTGGAGTTCCAGAGAGAAGAGAAGCGGGAATGGTGAGAGACAGACTATGAGGAGCGTGAGTATCGGTGAGCTGCAGAGGAGAAGAGAGAGTGAGATCACCAAGATACAGACCATGAGGAGAAAGACTGCCAGAGGCAACATGAACTGGAGAAGCTAAGACTCCGACCAGTGGCACCAGAGCAGGTAAGTGGCTTGGGTTTAACTGGGACTACAGGACTGGGTTACAAATTGAACTCCAAATTAATAGCCAAATTTAAAGAGGGGGAGGATATGAATGCCTTTTTAAATTCTTTTGAAAAAGTTTGTATTCAGGCTAAAATTCCTAGAGAGTCCTGGAGCTTCCAGCTATCCCCACTACTTACTGGGAAAGCTCAGGATGCATTTGGTCAAATGGACAATGAGGACAGTAATGATTACAGCAAACTAAAAGCTGCACTGTTAAAAAAGTTTGAATTAACTGCTTAATCATACAGAGCTAAATTCTGTAAGCTCAGGAGAAGCCCTGATATGAGCTATGAGGAGCTAGCCATGAAACAACATCAGTTTTTAAAATGTTGGTGGAAAGGAATTGAGGTAAACTCTGTTGATAAAATTGAAAATGTGATTTTATTAGAACAGTTTTATTGGGCATGCCCAGCAGAGCTAAAAACCTGGCTAGAGGACCGAGATCCCAAAACAGTACAAGAGGCTGCTGAACTCTCGGACCACTATGCCAAGAGCAGACCTGCTCTGCGAGTGAATGGAGTGGGAGTGGCAGCACTGAAAGGGAAAAAGCATGCCTTCAGGGCAGCTAAACCCTCACTGCCTCCACCGAAACCAGTTAGCCCCTAGTTTCAGAGAAAAGATTTCTCTCAGAGAAGAAATGAATATTGGTTGTGTAAAGAAACTGGGCATATTGCCAGACAGTGTCCCAAAAAGGTGAGCAAAAATACACAACTGGGTGCTAGAAAAGAAGTGGGTTGTTTGTGTGTCCCTGGAAGCATGCCAGTGAACATGAGGGAACACATGCACCCAGTCATGGTAAATGGTGTACAGATACAGGGGTTAATGAACACAGGGGCATCCCTGACCTTGGTAAAGGGGATTCAGTACAGCCTGGTCAGCTTATACCCAATAAATATGCCACTGTACAGGACTTTGTGGGTGGGGAGAAAACATTGCACCTCATTCTCTTAGACTGGGGTGAAACAGGGGGAACTGTGCAACAGGTGGCTGTAGCCAAAACATTAGCAGTGGATGTGATCCTGGGCAACAATCTCCAACACGGGATGGTATGTGTAGTTACCCATAGCCAAGCGGCAAGAGTAAATTGTAGTTCCCTGAACCCCACAGAAGCCTTTGTGGAAATCACTGAGAAGCTGGTTCCCCAGCCTGTGTCTCCAGATGGGGAGACTAATGAAAAGGGGGTATAAAGTTCCCCAGTAGCAAGTAACCACACAGCTACAGAGGGTTACTCTGAAGAGGGAGAGGTGACCCCTTGTCAGAGGGTTGGGATTGACAGTGATCCTAAGTGCCCTGACGCTATTGCTAGGGACCCTATTTTAGTGACTGAAGGGGACTTGTCCCATGCCTAAGGAATGTGTGAGGGGTTTGCAGCTGCTTATAGAAGTGACCCTAGTTTAGAGAAGCCGAGGGCTTGGGCAGACTCGGACAGCACATAGGAAGGTGACGGCAGACATAAGGTTTATTGGGAAAATGGACTTACGTACTGTATGCTCAGGCTGTGCAGACAGAGGGAGGGATGCTAGGCAGGCAGCTTGCCATTCCCCTGGGGTATCGTAAGCAGTTGCTCAAGATTGCACATGATATTCCCTTGTCTGGTCATCTAGGAATTGCACAACATGACTCAGCGGTTGACCCAGAGTTTCTACTGGCCTAATTTCACCCAGCAGGTGAAGGAGAATTGCAGGTCTTGTCAACGGTGCCAAGAAAAAGGGAAGATGGGCAAGAAAACCCAAGCCACCCTGATTCCATTGCCCATAGTGTAGGAGCCATTCCTGAGGGTGGGAATGGATATTGTGGGGCCTTTAAATAGCCCCAGCTCCTCAGGGAAGAGATTCATCCTAACTGTGGTGGATTATGCCACTCAGTACCCAGAGTCAGTCGCCCTATCCTCACTGAGGACAGAAAAAGTGGCAGATGCCTTACTTGAGATTTTCTCCCGTGTTGGGTTACCGCAGGATGTAATCACAGATCGAGGGGGTTCCTTCATGTTGGACCTGATGAAATGTTTATGGGAGAAGTGTGGGGTGGTGCAGAGATGCACGACACCATATCATCCACAAGCCAATGGGCTTGTGGAAAGATTCAATAGTACCTTAAAGTCAATGCTCCAGGCGTTTGCTGAACAGCATGGGAGGGACTGGGAGAAATACCTTCCCCACCTGTTGTTTGCATACAGGGAGGTGCCCCAAGAGCCAACAGGATTTTCCCCCTTTGAACTCTTATGTGGAATCTGGGTACGTGGGCCCCTAGACTTGATCACGGAGGACCGGGAAGGCAAGCACACCACCCAGGGAACTCCCATTGTGGATTACATCCTTAGGTTTAGGGAAAGGCTGAAGGAGCTTATGGGGACAGCCCAGAGCTACCTGGCAGCTGCCCAACAGAAACAAAAAGTGTGGTACAACCGCAGAGCCAGAGCTCACTTGTACGTGGTGGGTCAGGAAGTTATGGTCCTTATTCTGGTCAGGAAAGACAAGCTGCAGGATGAGTGGGCAGGACTGTACAAAGTGATTAGGAAGGTAAATGATGTGAACTACATTGTGGAGTTACCTGACCAAAGACAGACAGAGAGGATGTACCATGTCAACATGATGAAGCCATATGCAAATAGGGCTGACATAGTGCTTGCAGTGTGTAGTCATGGGAAGGGGATGGATGAAGGAGAACCCCTTCTGGATTTGCTGGAAGAAAATAAGTGGGAATCCTCTGTGGAGGCAATAAAATTGTCTCCCCAGCTGGCCCCATACCAGATCCAGAAAGTAAGGGAGGTTTTAGTAAACTTTGCCTCATTGTTTAGCACCAAGCCTGGACTAACCCCCTTAGCAACACACGATGTGGAGACAGGGGCACAGACGCCCATACAGCGGACAGCATATCAGGTATCAGAGGCTGTCCAAAAAGACATTAGGAGGGAAGTGGGGGAGATGCTGGATTAAGGGGTAATCCAGAGATCCCACAGCCCCTGGGCCTCACCCATAGTCTTTGTGCCTAAGCCAGTTGGCTCTATTCATTTCTGTGCGGACTATCGTGGACTGAATGCAGTCACAAAGTCAGATGCCCACCCGATGCCTCAGACAGATGAACTCCTGGACAAGTTGGGAGGAATGATCTATCTCACGGCTATTGACCTGACCAAGGGTTATTGGCAGGTAGAGCTAACAGACAGAGCTAGGGAGAAGTCAGCCTTCATCACTCTGATAGGCTTATTTGAGTTTAAAGTAATGCTTTTCAGAATGAAGAACGCCCCGGACACTTTCCATGGGTTGGTGAGCCAGGTGTTAAATGGTGCTGAGGAGTAAGCCGTGGCATACCTGGATGATATTGTCATCTTTAGTACCAGCTGGGAGGAATATCCCACCTTAGGGAAGTGCTGGGCAGGATACAGAGGGTCAGGCTCACTGTCAAAGCCAGGAAGTGCTAGGTGGCCATGGGAGAAGTGGCATACCTTGGGCATGTGGTAGACCTGGGACAGCTCCGTCCTAACCATATGAAAATAGAGGTAATCCAGGTGTGGCAAAGACCAGAAACACAGAAGCAGGTCAGGAGTTTTCTAGGGACAGTGGGATACTACAGGAAGTTTGTACCCAATTACAGTGCCCTGGCTACTCCCCTATCTGACCTGACAAAGAAAAGGATGCCCAATAAAATTACCTGGGGCCCAGCCTGTGAGGAAGCCTTTTCCAAACTAAAGGAGGCACTGTGCAGTGCTCCTGTTTTGACAAGTCCTGACTATAGCAAAACCTTTATAGTTCAGATTGATGCCTCAGACATGGGTATTGGGGCAGTACTGAGTCAGATATCCAGCCAAGGGACAGATCACCCAGTAGTGTAGCTGAGTAGGAAATTACTTCCCAGGGAGCAGGCATACTCCACGGTGAAAAAAGAGTGTCTTGCCAAAGTGTGGGCCCTAAAGAAGTTGGAGCCACTCTTATATGGGCAGCATTTTGTGGTGCAAACTGACCACAACCCCGTGGTTTGGCTGACTCAGATGGGAAAGAACAATGGTAGATTGCTAAAGTGGAGTCTTGCTTTGCAAGGGTATGATATGACAATATTACATAGGGCTGGAGCCAAAAATCAGAACTCAGATGGGCTGCCTAGCGTCTATGAGGAGTGAACTGATTTGGGAAGCTCATCTCATGCAGGGGATAGAGCCTCCAAGTTCAGTCTAGGTGGGAAGGAATTTTGACACTTGGACAGCTGGACCTGATCACTGTATCATTTTTTGTAATATAAAAATGGGTTATGGACTGTGTCTCATGAGAAATGCTGAAACAGCATGTGAGTATGACACACACACACACACAGGTTTCAGATACAAGGTGTTACCTGGAAGGCCAGAAGCTAATTACAGAGTAAATCAGGCCTTGATCAAGGATCTCCTATGTATCTAAAGTTAATTGTAGTTGCTAGAGGGAAATCATAAATGTTTATGACGTCCAGAGGAAACACAGTTACATTTTCACATGGTGATACAAAGCATGTTACACCTCCTTGAGATCTGGCAGAAAAACATAAATGCTTTGATGTCTGTGTGAGAGAGGAAACTGCCTAAAGATCAAAGAAATGTCATTTGAAAAAGAAAATGAGTTGTGCTGAGATCACAGAATATTAATTTACCTTCTGGAAAAGACAACCTGTTTTTGTATAGTTATAGTTTTTTATATATTCTGACAGGGAGGAGCTAGGTGACCTCATGCAAAGAGGTGGGCAAAAGCCAGCTTTTAAACAGTATTCTTTTTTTTCCTTCAGAGACTTCTAGCTAGACTCTGGCAAAGAAACATCTTTAAGCAGGGATTTAGAGAGAGAGACAAAACTAAGAACTGTAGTAGGAATTGCACTGTTAAAAAACCATGTTCTTTTAAAAGATTGTATGGTTCTTGTGAAAATAGTTTTGTATTTTATGTTTTACATATTTTTGATGTATTTTAGTAAAACTATTTTAGAGCCTACTTGGTCTGTCTTTGATTTCTTTCCTTTACAAGTGAAGTATATATGGTAACAGCAGACACTGTGCATAAGCTTGAATGGTGATACCAAACTGGAAAAAAGTAAGCGTTTTAACCTGGAGGTCTTTATTATAGTTTTTAAGGGTTCATTTCTGTACGCCTGGTTAGGTGCCCATAGGCAAAGATACCTGGTCCCCCAAAAACAGAATTATCTGAGCCTGTGCATTGGGTACGCTAGCAAGAGGTTCGCAGTTTGAATCTCTCCAAGACTTGAGACCAAAGGTTGATTTGAACTCACAAAACAGACAGGAGGGTTACCCTATTTCTGTTAACTGTTCATAAGACTGCGCTCAGAGGTTGGCACTTTGGGAGTAGAGGGCTGACCTACTGAGTGGGTTTGTGATAATGTCCGGGTGTTCATTCTCTGTAACTGTTTGGGCAATGAGGTCCTCCAGCATGGCTTTAAACTTTGGGTCATGCAGCAGTAAGGGATTAAAGTGCATGGGTGCATCTATTTTCTGTGGGGATGGTGAGAGCTACAGGTAGTGAGGCATGGTTACAGAAGACAATGAAATCTATGGAGGTGCCAGCAACACACTCAACAACTTCTGACATAATAAATTAATAGTCTAGGTGAGAATACCTGTGGAGAGAATGGGAGTAAAACGTATAGCATGTATCCCTAGTGTGCTGGGAATGCCAGGGGTCCAACACTCCAATATCCTCTAAAAGGTGGCACAGGTGACACTGTCTTGCTGTAGATGGGGTTGGTGTGGGGTTACTAGTATCTATAGATGAGTTTAAGAGAAAGTCAAAATCTCATCCCATTATCAGTGTTCCTGTTTTGCGAGTTAAAATGGAATCCATGAGGTTCAGGTTTATCAAAGCATCACTGCCTGGCAGTATGTAAATTGTAAATTGTGGGGGGTTTCCCCATGAAGGATGCCAACGGCCAGAGCCAGTCTGCCCTTCCTATCAGTGAATGTTGCTATAAGAGTGAAGGGTGATTTTTGAGAGATAAGAATCACTCCATCTGCCATTTTTATAGGCAGATTCTCAATGTGTTCATAATCATATTTGAGCAGTTTTTGAGCCCAGTACTGTTTAGGTGAGTCTCCTGTAAAAGTATCATTGCCTCCCTGGAACCAGGAGTGTTCTTGCCCATTTGACAGGGCTTGTTAGACCATTAACATTGTGTAATAGTATTTTAAATTGAGCCATGAGTGGCTTTAGGAAGTCCTAGTCCAGGAACCCAGATGAGATCTCTAATCATAAGGGGCATGCACCGAATCTGAATTAATGGCCAAGTACACTGACTACAGCGTGTATTCAGTTGAATTCTGAATACTTGCTGTATCTGGTGTATTTGGCTAACATGTTTGGCAGATGCTCTGGGGGCTATTTTTCACTATCTCTGCTAGTGTTCATTGACTTATTGCAGCACCAGTTTCCTGGGATACCTTGTATTTTTCAAGTCCCCAAGGCATGGTACACTGAGGGATACTCTGTTATTATTAAACCTTAGGCTTCTTCTGCCACTACCCTCTATACCCTGTCCCTGGGAGCCCCTGGTGTTATTGCTCAGCAACTCTAGTTCTTGTTCCCTTGGGCATCCAGCTGTTTCTGTGGCTGCAGCCTCCCCTGTACTCTATGTACTCTCTCCTCTGGGTGAGACATCTGCCTATTAATGTTCATTAGTTCCAGCCCCAGTCCAGTGGATACCCTGGTTTTCAGCTCCCATGGCATGTTACACCCAAGGAGGAGGAGGAGGCAATTTGCCCTTACTGCACTCTCAATGAACCCTGTACCCCCACCACCACCCAGCACCTCCACCACCACCACCTCCATAATTGTTTAGTAGCTCTTGTTCCACTTTCTGGGGGGACACACTGGTGTTACTGCAGCTCAGAGCTCGATCAGACTCCATCTCCCATTACACTTTCCACCCTGGATACGCTTCTATTTCTGCACAGCAGCTTTGATTCCAGTTCATATTTAATTCATCTCTGAGGGCTCACATGCAGCTGTTATTGAAATAGCTCCCATCAGATCCAGCACTCTCTGCATTCTTCCTTGGGATATCTGGCATCACTGCTTAGCTGCTCTGGATCCGGAGGTCCACATCCCATTATAGTTCTCTGTCCAGGGATTACAATCAGCTGTTTTTGCTTAGCATCAGATCAGCATCAGGCTGAGCTCACGCTTCCTACTGTGTACAAACTTAGCAGGACAGTGTGGCAAAAAGAATATCTGTAGGTGATGCTAGTGCATGCATGCATCACAACTCCAGTAGGCAGTACCACCACATCAACCTGATCCCAATCCCAGGGAGTGAGCTGACAGAACATCACCAAGCTGCTGTTGTCCTGGCATCACAGAAATACAGTTGTTCGCCACCTGGGTAGCCACCATAAGGTGATCGTCAGCTGGTGGATAATTTGGAGTGGAAAAGCAGAGGAGTGGCTTAAGGAGCTCAGCTGCTCCCTTATTTCAGCATTTAATTGTGGGTTCTTGGTGGGCTAATGAAGCCCAAACTCCTGAATACTGAATACCTGAGTATCCGAATACTGCTGAATACCCAAATAGATACACAAAGTCTTTGTCGAGTAGTTGTTGAATACTTCATTGGTGTATTAGCACACCCCTACTAGCCACACAAGACACTCTATCCCCATGGGAGCTTCTCATGCTATTGAATTTTTAAACAGTCTTGGTAGTTCTCCCCCTACCTGCCACGAACAGTAACATTTCTGAGATTCATGTTTGCTGTCTAATACCAACAACAAAGAAAATAAGATACTGTAAGTAGAGGTAATAACTAGAACAGAACTCAACTGTCATGCCAACAGGGCAGTAAACTAACCAGGTGAAACCATGAGAAGTCTGGAGTAGGGCCCAGGAATGAGTCCTCTGTCCCAGCCCTGAATTGGAAGGGGGGTGGCAGTGAGAATCCCACCCTTAACAAAGTGGGTGGCACCTACCTGGGGGTGGAACTAAGTAACTGAGCTTTCAAAGCAAAGGAAGATTGCTTCACCATCCTTTGCAGCATCTCTATATTGATACCTCGGAGAAGACTGAGACTGAGATCTGCTCAGGCTCCCTGGGGTCCACCCTTGGTCTCAAATTGTGGAGGAGGGAAAATGAAAAGTGGGAGTGATAACAAATAAAAACAGAGACAATGAAGTCCTAAGGGTTTCAGGGAGAAGAAATCATCATTTGGCATCTGAACTACCATCATGGATGTTGTCCATCTCCCATCCTGTGATGTGTCAGGGGGTCATCCCTCGTGACCTGTACAAGGCTCACAGAAATTTTTATATAATGTGGAGAGGTAGAAATAGAAGCAGCAACTTTCTCACAGCTATAATAATTCAAATTCAGCATCTCTGGGGTGGGGTAGAGTGGGGTGGGGGGAGCAGGGACATCCCAGCCTACAGTCAGTGAACTTTGTGGATATAGTCTCTTTTCCATGCTTACAGTGCTGACTCTGCTGTATGATATGGAAGAGATGGATGTGCACTAAAGTACTACTTTGAACCATAGTGAATGTGCACATTCCTGCCTTCCCTCCAGAGAACCCACTGGGTACCAGTCTACTGCTTGTAGATTATAAAATAGTACTGAAAAAGGTTCAGCTGGCATATCCTAAGCTGTAATAAAAAAATGTTTCCAATGAACTAACTTCGGGAGTTGCATAGAAACATAGCATTTGATGGCAGATATGGACTGCTTGGTCCACCTAGTCTACCCATTTCCCTACCTAATGGATAAGCTGCAGATCCTAGTTAACCAACAGCTTACTTTCTCCTACCTCCACTAGAATTGCCTTATGTCTGTCCCACGCATTCTTAAATTCCGCCACTGTTTTTGACTCCATGACCTCCTCAGGAAGGCCGTTCCATGCATACACAACCCTCTCCCTGAAAAAAATACTTCCTCACATTACCTCTGAGCCATCTCCCCTCTATCTTCAAATTGTGCCCCCTTGTTCTTGCACATCTCTTTTTCTGAAAGATGCTACCCTCTTGGATTTTGTTGATTCCCTTGAAGTACTTGAAGGTTTATATCATGTACCCCCTCTCCCTCCTTTCCTCAAGTGTATACATATTAAGCTCCTTTAGTCTCTCTTCATATGTCTTCTGGTGCAGACCCTGCACCATTTTAGTTGCTCTCTTCTGGACAGCCTTCATCCTGTCTATGTCCTTGTGGAGATGGGGTCTCCAGAACTGCACGCAATACTCCAGATGGGGTCTCACAAACTGTCTGCTCAGAGGGATAAAACTTCCTGTTATAACTGTAGCTTAACATCTTCTAGAGTCAAGAAAGATGGACAGTGTCAGACATAGGTATAAATTTGTCTTGGGGGTGCCTTCCCTCTCAAAGCCACTATCAGTCCAAACTTGTGGCTGTAAGCTACAATAAGTAGTCCAATAGTCTCTCCCACTGAGGAACTGTTCCCACAGTCTGGTGTCCACGGCTTGAGAGATCCAGTAGTCAGACAGGAATAAAGGTAAAAACAGAGCAATTAAATCTGACTAAGTCTCTGGGTAACCAGATTCACTTAGAGCTCAAGGGAGGCATTAGCAAACCCCAAGCCTGGCTTTAGGTGCCATGCCCACTTCTCAGCAGTAAAACAATAAAAATTAGAAAGGAGGTTCTTTATTTCTTTAGCTAAATAAAATGGCTTTCAGCCTTCTGGCTGCAGTAGTTTTGGTCCTCCTCCCAGTGGGTACCCCACTTCCCCCAATTTTCTCCATGATATACCCAGTCACAAGATGAGTCTGAGATATGGTATTCTCCCTTTTCTGGTCCATATAAATGGCTAAAATGTGGAAAGTCAACCATGCAGAGCACACCTTGATAATCTGTTGAAACAGTATGGAGGGTGACTGGTAGGAGGGAGGCAAATAGCTAGTGGAAGGAGAGTCAGAGAAACCATCAGAGAGGGACCCAAATCACATGTAAGTTAGGAGCTAACACTATGCCTTCCTAGAGCCATCCCAAGGCCACCCACACCCCAACTCCCAAGACAATCTCCAGACAATCGCTGTGACCACAGTGGGTAATGTGATGCTTCTCGTATAATCTTTAGTTGGTGGCTCATTACATCTGTTTCAGATGGAAAATAATGACAGCCAGAGTCTCCTGTGATTGTTGTCTCCAGTATGTGAGGGTGTCTCCTTTGTATTTAACTGGCTGTTCTTGGGATAGGATTGCTCAAGGAGATCTGTAGATGATAAGCTGTATTCTGTGGTCTGCCAAACCTTTGCCTGCTTCTTGTGCTGTGATGTAGGATTTTTTGTCAAGTAGGCAACTGCACCACAAAATAGGAGGAGTATGGGGTTCAAGTTTGTGCTAGCGGAGGGTCTGCAGAAGGTATGCCAACTGCACAACAAAACATTTGAGGTAAAATTCCCCACAGCGACAATTTCGATAGGTTTTGAAATTGTCACTGTGTTGGACTTGAGGGTGAAATGTTGCCCATTTGCCATGTGTCCTCTCCCCCCTTTAAATCAACTCCGACTTGGAGTTGATAATCTTTTAGAAGGGTGGGGCGTGGGGACACAGGCCCCTTCACGGGGGGTTCTGCAGATGAATAGGTATGTATTCTCTCTTGCCACATTGTAAGTGGGTAACAATTGTTGTCAAGATTAATCTTAGTGATACCATAAGATATATCTTTTTGCTGTCAGGATTTTTATTAAGTGGCTTCTTCATGGCATATCTATTAAATTGGGTCAAAATTAATCTAGAGCAGGCCATAGCTGTTTGAGGGTTTGAACCAAGGGCCTGATGTGTGCATTGAGCTCAAACTGGAGAGAATGATCGAGGGAGAATTTTGTATGGAGGAAGAAGTCTATGAATTCCTGAATATTGGAGCCCTCTAAGTCTTTAGTGAGGCTGTAAACATGAATATTCTTGCACTGAACCCTATTCTCGGCATCCTCCTGTCTGTCCATTAAAGTGGCTTGGGTCTCAGCTATTTGCAGAAGTGCTGCTTCTAGGTCTGTTAGATGGCTCGTAGTAGCTGTGGCCATACTTTCCATTTCCACCTCCGGTGTCTCTAGAGATTTGAGGTATGAGCAAAGCTGTGTAGTGATATCTTAAAGTGCTGCTTGAAATGCCTTAATCTCATCCAGAATAGCATCCAGTTTACATTGGTTAGTCTTGGATTTAGAGTTGAAGCTGAACTGGGGCTGATTGGGAGGTGCTGGAGGTGCTGCATCTCAGGCGCATGAGAAGGACGAGTCTGACTTGACGGGCCTCAATCTGTTGGCATCTACAGGAAAACAGTCAGTTTTTTTTCTTGCAGGCTTTAGCATGTTGGCAGGTATTCCTCTGCTGATGACTGTGGATGAAATGTTAGTGCAAAATAACTGATGTGAGGGGGTTTATCCAGGCAGAAGATGGGAACCATCACACTTGGCAACCATCAGTTGAATGATGTCACGAGAAGTCCCCTTGTCTCAGCAGTTACATTTTTGATTATTCTAGGAATGAGGCTAGTCCCACTGTGTCCCAACAATATCTATAGAGCATAATTTTAAATTTTTATGTTTGCATACCCAAATACTGATGAATATCTAAGTTCCTTGGTGGTGTTTGACAAATACTCTTGGAATAGATCATATCAGCATTCTCACACCCCTTTAAGTAAACAGACTTGCACAGTAGTGTGCTGTTTAGTCAATAATCCACAACAGGGTGTAGGTTGTTGTGGGTTTATCCATGTCTGGTGTGGTATACCATGAGACTGCAGAGCGAGTGACTAAAAATACACAACAGCTCATACCCTGGAGTGGATGATTGTGATTATATTTTGGAGTTAGAAAAAATAACATAATTTTAACAAAATATTACATTTATTGTGTTTTAAACATTTTGTAATGAATGAATGTAAATATCCTTCCTCCCTATGTGAAATAGTCCCCCCAACCCCAAGCAGGTATGCAAAGAGGACATGGATGTGGTTTCATTTTGTGCTACAGCAACATTATATTTTTCATTGTAAACTGTAGGTGCTAGAAGTTGTGAGCAAGAGTTGGAGTGGGCCATGTCGTAAAAGAGAGTAAGAGCAATTTCTTGAGCACCGAGTGAGTGGGCGGAGACACTGAGAGTGCCATAAAGGAAAGTACTACAGAGACAGAGTAGGTGGAAAAAAAGAGAGAGCATTTTTTTTGCAATGTATCGGGAGCTAATTGTTTCTTAGTGTGGTGAGAATCTGTTGGGTTTGTGGCTGGTAACTGCAGCAAGGATTGGGAGCGGAATTATTAATGGCAGCAGTGGCTTTAGGAATGCCAACTTGGGGGCTGCTACTTAGCAATTTCATAGAGCAGTTTTATGTTACCATGCCTTATTTCATGACATGAGGAGTTATAATTGTGAGTACTTTCATGCTGGAAGTGGAGTTAGAATTATTTTAAATGTTTATTATTAGGCAGTAGAATTATTGAGTTTCGCGGTCGGGGAAAAAAATGGAGGCTGCAATGTTTTGAAAAACTGTTTAGTGTGTGGTGATGATGGAGCATTTTTTTGTGAAGGGGTCAGCTGGTACTTGATGCGTGGGTTGTTGGAAGATTTAGTTATGGCCAAAAAGGCATCTCGGCCAATCAGAGTATAGGATTTGTCATGCCAATTGTATAATCTACATTAATGTCCCCTTAACAAACACACCACTGTCGACCTATTTGCTTCCCCGTACCATCTCAAATGCCTGAAACACTCACAGCTCAGTAGGAAAAAATGGATAACTGATACTCATCTGGTGCTTTTCTGTTGCTAGTCTGGGCCGTGGACTTGACCATGGGCTCCAACTTTTTATCCCTCTCTGCATCCTAATGAAACTGCCTGGATGTAGTCGCTAAAAGGCTGCACCCAACATTAAATTCTGTGGATGCATTCATCTGGGCTTCTTTGAATGTAGCTCTCTCCCCTGCAACTTTCTAAGCTTGGCCCTCTATATAGCTACTGTATTTATCATTAGATCTGTCTCTTGTTCCCTTGCACTGTAGCTCACCATAGCCATGGTATTCCTTTTCTGGGTGCTCTTCTTGCAGCATGTCCTACAGCTGCACTAACTTGTGCTTCAACATACTGTGGATGTTCTCCCTGGAGCATTTTGTGCACCTCTTCCAACCCCAATTTATTTAATGCTGCTGTCCTCATGGCCAACTACTGTGTTTGGGACTCTAGCAGATCTCTCTCTGCTACATCTTAGTCTCCATGATGTCCTGGACCTCACCAATCACCACAGCATCACTGACCTGCTACTTCAACTGGGTGCTCAGACTCTACATGGCTGCTTATCTTTTGTGGCTTTAAACTGTGGTGCAACAGCCTACAAGAATTTTACCATCGACTGCCTAGGTGTCTCTCGACTTTGCTGCAGCCCACTCTTCATGATTGTAGTCAGCAACTCTTTTTCTTCTTCCTCTCTGTTTCTGAAACGTCCCTCTCACCACCTGGTACACCTGGAACATAGTCTTCATACCACCAGCACCATTTACTTGGACCTCAACCTAGAAATAATGCCCACTGCATTCCTGATTCCAATGAATGTAGCTGGGCTGGGCATGGAAGGTTGTCCACTCAGCCATAAAGAAACATTGACTTTTAAGATCATAAGAATCTGCAGGTCATCGCATGGTGTGGGGACTAGAGATGCTGCAAAGTCTAAATTCAACAGCGAAGTTGGCAAATTCACCTTCGTGGAGCAATCCAGAATTTTACTATTAGGCTTAAAATTCACATATGTGACTTTGTCTTTTTTTTGCAGAAGTTCACTGCGAAGTGTAGAATGCTGCCTGCGAATGGTGGAATTTCACCTGCAAACAGCAGAATTTCACCCACAAATGGCAAAATTCTACGATTCACAGTGCAATTCAGTCATTCACAGGCAAAATTCAGCACTTTTGCAGGTAAAATTCTGCACTTCGTGGGTGGAACTTCGCACTTCGCATCTGCAAATTAATCTGTCAATTGCGCTAAATTTGTGGATTAATTCACAGACTGACTTTCACTCAACTTCACCCATCTCTAGTGGGGACCTCAGTGCTGGGCACCAAACAACAGCACTCCATGAAGAAATGTAAAAACTGCTCAGTGGCACAGACCAACTCTACTTCAAGGGGAAAAGTTAAATCTGCTAGGTGGCATGGACCACTTCTTTTTGGTGGAAATAGCCTCCAGCTGGGCCGTACACAACATTCTTGCTTGGCAGGAATAAGTAAAGCCCACATACTGAGCTGTACTAAGGATTCTATCTGGAAAAGTAAAAGACACTAGATAACACAGAGCAACTCTGATAGGAAAATAGAAAGCTACTAGGAAGTAGACAGAAACCCCCTTAACAGGGAAAAATGAAGCCAATGACTGGGAAGCACAGACCAATGACTTGGAGGCACAGAACAACACAGCTTTTTTGGGAGCGTGAAAGCAGCTGACCAGGTGTCAGAAAACAAAAAATAATTGATATGTAATTTCTGTTGAAGCCTCCATTGGCTACTGAGGCACAGGGAGGGTAAGGTACAACACCAGGCAGCCAGGACACCTATAAAAAGCGCACATATTGTTACTGTGGGGGAGGCTGTGCACTACATGGGGCAACAACTGGGACATATCATTTTTTGCCAGGGCATATGCCCTGGTATACTGCAGCCACTGTAGTCATGCAGCTCTCTAGGCACACTCCCCCAAGCAGCACCGATGGAAATTTTTTTAATAGAGGTTCAGGTGCATGTTTAACTTCCTTTGGGCCAACTACAGTGCTTCAGTTGAAGTTATCTTGTGTACTGTAGTAACTGCCCATCTTAAGCTGATGAATCATTCTCATCATAATCACAATTGCCCTTTTCCCTACCCCTTAAATCCTCTTAAACCTTGTGCTACTGATTCCTTCCACAAACTTTCTTTGGTGCCTCTTACATTTTTTTACTTCTGTTGTGCTTATTACTTATCCCACTTCTAAGACAGATTTTGTTCCAATAAACTTTGAACCAGTTCCCATATGATTTTGTAGTTGTATATTTGATTGTGTGCAAGATAATGAAATCTTTCCATAGCTGTACAGGCTAGAGATACCTTTTACCACATTTGAAATGCTAAAGGTTCTCTGCACTTCCATTCTCAAGCTATACAGTACATCTTCTCCAATTAACAAGTGCTGTATTAATCAATTTCTTCAGATGACCCTTAGGCAATGTTTGTGTTCCACTGTTTCCTAGTGTGCATATTACTACCTTATATTTGATGTTTATATCTGGGATTTGGTTGGTTATTGAAAACCCTTTTTCCCATAGTGGGATAATATGCCTGCATGTTTCTATAATGTGAGTCAATGTACCTCTTTGATCGTCACACCTGTTATACATTGGCAAATGGCTTGATTGATTTTATATAGTAATATGGTGTGTAGTATATCCCATGGAAGCTATTAAACTGTTTCTGATTTAATCTGTTATTTAAGCAATAAGGCATAACCAAGGGTTATGTTAATGGTCTGTTAATCACCTTCTAGGGGTGTACTGTAGCACGAGGTGTAGCCGAGTGCCACATGCCCCTAGAGGGTGATTAACTGACTATTAACATAATCCCTGGAAATGCCTTATTGCTATTATAATAAAAAAAAATTACACAGTGTTAAACCTTGTTCAGTTTATGGTTAAGCTCTACATGTATGTTAATAAAAGATTAACATAAGGCTGTTAGAATGTTTGCAGCCAATCAGAAAGCTCCATTTCTCAGACCCTTTTTATAATACATGATAATCTGACTCTAATAATTTCCAACCAAGCTTTGTCTGCAAAGGTGTAGTTTAGATTTTTTTTCTCTAGCTTTCTCTTGGTTTTCCTAGGGTTGCTATTTGCTTTTCTTGCAGAATATTGGAAGCTTTTGAAACTATTTTATCTTCTTTTGAGGTTAGCACCTTCTGAACTGAGATCTGGCATGGATTTTGTAGCCTTGCACCTAATTCTTTAACACAACAGTAGCCCCATATTCAAAAGGATTGTGCCAGCGCTAATCATTAGCACTAGTGCTGTGTCCATTCAGTGCCTGTGTTCCACAGTCAGTGGATAGTGCAGTGCCTGTCATTAGCATTAATGGGTGAGCACAAAGTTCATATATGCAGCACCAAAGGAGGGTGGTGGTGATATGAATATTAGGTGCAGTGAGATATTCAAAGTTTTAGTGCTGTGCTAATGTAATGGTGCAGCAGCAGTATATTACAGTGCAAATAATGACTATAAAAAGCAGGTCTAAACCAGAGGCAAACCCCAGAGGTGGGGAGATGCACTGCAGAACACACACATTCAGCTGACAACAAAATGGAACACATTGTAACCTGATGCAGCAGGCCATTCAGGATAGGAGTTGGTCAGTGCCCCTTTGGACCCCAGCACAGGCCTGTGGTGCTATACACTTAGTAAAGAACACATTGTGAGCTGGTAGAGGCTCAATAAGCCCATGATTATGCAGCTGTATGAGCTGCTGCATGACCAGTTCTGGACAGACACCCAGTGCACTCATGCAGTGTCTCTAGAGCTTAAGGAGACAGCTGAACTATGCTTCCTGGCCTCTGGAACCTTCCTGACATCAATGGGGAATACCACTGGAATCTCAAAGTCTGCCACTGTGCGAGGTGGGCCAGTTCCTAGATGCCCTGCTGACCCATGCTGGGTAGTTCATTGTATGCCCCCACCATACCAGGACCCTTTGTTGTATGCTTTACAGCATACAACAAAACCACGTAACAGGAACAGTGCAGTAGGGAAGAGTGAGATGGTGCAAAACCGCAAAAAGGTATATGTTGTAGTAGTGCACCCTCTCATTCTCTCAGACAGAGGATAAGACCTCTGCTGGGAAAGGGGTCCACTGAGCAGCTGCCGTAGTTGGACAGGATAAGCCACTGGCAGTAAGGGATGCAGGCAGTGCGTTTGGGACTGGGTTTCGATTCCCAATCCCAGACACATGGATTTTACATTTTTCACACTTTGTGCAATTTTCAGTGTTAACCCCTCCTCCCCAGAGTTAAATATTTTAGTTTGGAGTGGTTCAGAGGGTGCAGCTCCCATAATAAAGCGTGTGTGCTTCATAACATAAAAGACTAGTGCCACTGGCAATATATTGTGCTGTATTGGCAGTGTGGTATATTGTTGTGGCATTATGTCTTGTGACATTATGAACACATGCCGTTCCCCACCACACCAGCAGAGCAAACAGCAACCATGCAGCAATTCTACTGAGTTGCACCCATACCAGCTGTACTTAGCACCATTGACTGTGCCCATGTTGTCATCTGGGCACCCAGCAGTGATGATCCTGGGAAGGGAAGGGAAGGGAAGGGAAGGGAAGGGAAGGAAGAGAGAGAGAGAGAGAGAAGAAGAAGAGGAAGAGAAGAGAAGGGAAGAGAAGAGAAGAGAGGGAAGGAAGGGAAGGAAGGAAGGGAAGGGAAGAGAAGAGAAGAGAAGAGAAGAGAAGAGAAGAGAAGAGAAGAGAAGAGGAGTGATATTGCAGAGTAATGTACACCTGTGTTCTGACCATAGCAGCATGCATGACCAGTGTACTATGTCTTACCACCCATGACACCCATGCTGTGTAGTGCCCATAGGCCCCCCAGAGCTGTGCACACAACTCACACCCCATTACTAGTGATCACACAAGAGACACACATCTGGCACTGTAGGTAAGTACAAAATGGATGGCTACATCACCAGGAAAATGGATTACACAATGCAGTCTACACCCATTTAGCAACACATTCAAAAGACATGGTCTGGCTTAGGCACTAGAGGCCCAATTACAAAGTCAATAAGGCAGGTAAGAGTAAAACTCAATAGGGGAGGGCACAAGGTAACATGCGCATGTGATGATTCCATAAAAATATGTGATATGCCAGCTCTGTATGTGCCTTCTAAATATACCTGCATTGCCACAAATACTTCATTTAATTGGATAAACAATGGGAAATGCAAGGAGCTGCAGAGGGTAGAAGGTGACAATGAATCGGGGGGGTCAATATTATGGCATCATTTTTGAATGATTTGTTTATGATTTTTAAGACTTTTTTTATCACTGTGTAAAACATATGTTTTCCTATTTGTTTTTATTACTGCATGGGTGAAAGTTGTATATGTGTAGACTGTAATCAACTTCATTGTGATTGGTTGACCATCCATGGCACTCCAGACATTACTTCATGGGTTTTAGCCCACCTGATATGCCAGGTGATGCACATGACTCTAGGATCAAATTTCTAGTATATCCAGGTCCCAGAAACCCCTGCTCTCCAGTTCAAATTGTGCATCTGATCAGGCTACAAGCACACCAGGATTCCCTGCTGCTTCTATTTTACAAAGGTAGGCCTCTTCACATTCAGATAATTGCTCAACTTGATTAAGAAAATGCATCCTACCATTCTATGCAGTTGTTTTAGGGTTACCTCCTGTTCCTATTTTCACAGGACTATCCTGATTTGGGCAGCTGCGTCCTACAAAAAAAACATGAAAAATACTACATGTCCTGACTTTGTAGTAGTAAAAATATTTTCTAATTGTCCACTAAATGTTGCAGAAAACTATCATATTTTAACTAAAATACCTTAAAATGATAAGAAACAATAGAAGCAACTAAGAAACTATAATACTTAGCCTTAATTCTGATTATATAGAGAAAACACATCTGTTGTATTGGTCGAGGTTGCGTACTGTCCTGCGAAAAATCTTGTTTCAGTAAGAAATGTCCCACTTTGGGCTTCTAAAAAGGTGGTAACCCTAAGTTGTTTTTAAAGTAATATTGTTTAAAATGTGACTGCAGTTTTTATCAGCAAGACACTTGCTTAATATACTGCCTTTTTTTACTATATTTAAGTTAACCCTGAGATCAGGAACAAAAGAATTAGCTTTGGAGCAAGGCACACTTACTACTATGCCCCCTTCCTACCTAAAGCTGAGATTACTATGTTTGTTTGCTAGCATTGTGCTCCTTTACTAGAAAAGACAGCGCTATTTGTATTTAAAAAAAAGGACTAGTTTTCTTTAAATGTTGCTCTTCCGATTTTCAAGCCTTTTATTGCTTCTTGCTAACTCACATGAGTGACATTCAGCACTGTTTGTATTTAAAACAAGTACTAGTTTTTTTCAAATGTTGATTTTTCTTCTACCTTAAGCTTCTTGCTGTGCAAAATCTGCTCTTAGAAGGCCAACTAGCTCCCGACGCCCTCATAGAGGTGGAACTCCAGGCTCATGCGCTTCACAGCGCTCCTTTGTTTTCTTGAAAGCCTACTGGAAGGCTAAGCTTCATCGCTGAGCCCCGCTTCGGAAGACCTGCTCCCTTCCACTCCCTTGCCTTCTCCCTATGAGACCCACTGATCCTATGGCCTTCTGCTGCACCCACTCCATGTGGGGCAGCATGCCAGGACATGATAGGCCTATGGCCAACCAGCGTGGTGCTCCCCCCTCGCATAACGTGCATGGGAGACCAGGCAGCTACCAGCATGCCATGTGGTGCGCTCACTAGCTCGCTAGGGCCCAAGCATAAAAAAACATTTTTTCTTCGGTGCTACAGCATGGGGCCATTTCGCGACCTCGGGCCTGCCACCAAAGCATAGCTGGGCACTTCTCCCCTCCCCTGGCCGCATGGGCTGCCAGACTAGCCTCCTTCTAGTCGGAGCCCCCTCCATTCCAGCGCTACTACAGGGGGGAAAAACCAGCTCAGGACCCAAAAGTCCTCCAGGTGTTCAGGGGCTCATTGCCTATGCCTCTGGCCTGTTCTCACATCCCACCTCACCTCATAGGCCCATGGCCACCTAGGCCCAAGGCCTAGCATTGAGTGAAGTAGGGGGGGTTCTCAAATGACCGCGAATGCATGTGCACGCTATGTATCACGATACAAGAGCCCAGTGACTTTCCTACACTATTAGGAATCCACGCCCTAGATCGTGCTATAAAAACCTTTTTTTCTGATTGCACAACATCCCTAGCCCTCCAAGATAAGTGGCGATTGTATCCTAGGTATTAGATGGGCTACCCTGTCAGGGATACAGTCCTACATTAAACCTCTGCATAACATGCCAGGCAGCTTGCAGGATGCTAACTAAGGGGCCATATTAACAATCTGCAGCCTAGCTCCTTACCTCCCTATAGGGTCCCTCACACCAGCGACCTTATACTCTGAGGTAACCCCACTCTGGTCCATATGGGTTCCTACCTATAGCAACCCATATGTCAATGACCTCATATTCTTATGTACTGGTGGTCCCGCTCCATAGCGACCTCCACTCTGCTTGTCCCCATGCGGGTCCCTCCCTACAGTGACCCCCATGTGGAGCATAGCCTGCATCACTGCATGAACCACTTTTAAGTAGGAGATATGGGGCATCCATACATTGGAGGCCCATTGTTATGCAAGCCTAATGAAAATGCATCCCTTTTTTGTCTTCTTCTCATTAGATGGTCAAGGCCAAGAAATGCACTGCCTGCAGCGCTAACCTCCTGCCCCACGCTCTGGGCCCCCATGAGCTGCCTGCCTAAATGACGATGACAACATATTGCTGGAACAATCTGCTGGCATGGGTCCCAATAATCCAGGTTCCAGTGGTTCCACATGGATGGATCCGGGCACATTCCTACTCCAGAACCAACAGGCCACCGTTGCGATGATGGAGAGCCAACAGAATTTCATGCTGAAGGTGATGGAGAAGTTAGAATCCCTCACTCAGCACAGAACACCGACTGCGCCACCTCCAGAGCCAGACATTGCGGGGGGGGCCAATGAGGACCATCTGGATCATGCGGAGCCAGTACCAGATAACCACAAGCCGGACTCAGGAGAGGACAAGGACATGCCAGATGAAGAGGAAGGAGCCGACAGCGATGACAAGGACATGGAGCTGCAATCCATTCCATCCCTCACATCCAAGCTATGCTCCTTCGACATGGTTCCAGGTCTCATGAAAATAGTAAAGGCCACTATGGGGTTAGATGTAGATGAAAGCAAACCGGAGTCGAAACTGGACCCCATGATTCAGCAGAAGGCAACCATTAAGGACACATTCCCAGTATGTCCAGTGATCGAGGATATCGTCAATAAGGAGTGGCAATCCATGGAGCCTAGCAGGATGTCGAACAAAAGGAACTTGGACTGCATGTACCCGGTCCAAGAGGACAAAGCCAGTAACTGGTGCACAGCCCTGACCATTGATCCTCAGGTGGCGGCACTCAGTAGGAGGACCATCCTGCCATGTGGGACCATATCGATGAAGGATCCCACAGACAAGAAGGTGGAAGACATGCTAAAGAAGGCTTTTGAGACCGAAGGAATGGCAGCATGAGCATCCACTACTGCCATTTACATGGCATGGGCCCAGATACACTGGCTAGAAGAGCTTCTTGAGCAGTCCAACCCCAAATCTAGAGAGGTGGAACTGCTGGAATGCACTCTCGATGCTGCAAAATACCTAGCCGATATGGCAGTGGACTCATTCAGACTTAACGCAAGGGCCACAGCTATCACTAACCAGGCCAGAAGGGCATTTTGGCTTAAACTATGGGAGACCGACAATGAATCCAAGACACTATTACAAAATTTGCCCATGAAAGGGAAACATGTGTTTGGGGAGGGCCTGCAGGAGTTCCTCAAACAGAAAGAGGAAGGGAAAGAACTCCTCAAAAACAGAAGTAGGCACTGATACCTACCCTCCACTAGGCAGAGGTTTTGGGGGGGAAACAAGTCTTACCACACACAAAAAGATACCTCATACCCAACCAGTACATTTCAAGGCAGAGGTACCCACACCACACACTGTACCCCATTCCCCCACTCCTACCAGCCCTCCTCCTTCAGATACCATGGATTACGGTTCAGAGGAAGAGGCAGAGGACAAAGAGGAAAACAATGACTACTCGGTCAGATCTCCCCACAGGCAGGATTGGTGTCCACCCGAGGGACAAAGGCTGTCGCTCTTCAGCCACCAGTGGTTCCAAATGACCATGGACAAATGGGTTCAAGAGGTGGTCTCCAGAGGATACTCAATAGAGTTATCAGATTCCCCTGTCACACACAGGTTCATCACCTCTCCCATTGCCAGAAGGAAGGCTACAGCCCATCAGGTACAACAAATCCTGTGGGACCTGATCCAGAACAGAGCTATACAGACCGTCCCTCCCCACGAACAGAAGCTAGGAGTATAGTCTATCTTCTTCCTCGTCCCAAAGAAATCAGGTGAACTATGCCCCATCTTGGATCTCAAGCACCTCAACAAACATGTGATTCCCCAGAGGTTCAAAATGGAAACACTAAAGTCCACCCTACGCAGTATCCGCGTAGGAGATTTTCTGACATCCATAGATCTAAAGGACGCATACCTTCATATTCCCATCAGACCAACACACAGACAATACCTCAGATTCCACATCCTAGGCCAGCACTTCCAATATCAGGCCCTTCCCTTCGGCCTTACCTTGGCACTTAGAGTATTCACCAAGGTGTCAGTAGTGCTAGTGGCCAGACTCCGAGAACAGGGTCTTGACATCATCCCCTATCTGGATGACTGGCTGATCTGGTCACACTCCAGAGAGCGCTCCTTCCAACACACTGAGCTCACCCTGAAGGCTCTCGAGGAGCACGGATAGGTGATAAACCAAACCAAGAGTCATCTTGTGCCCACGCAACAGATAGAACACCTAGGGGCACACATCAACATGAGGCAGGGCTAGGCAAAACCATCCCAGACAAGGGTGAACAACCTCATCAGGTTGTCATGCCAACTGCGCCAATGCCATCAGTCCACCATGGGACGCCTAGCCCAGCTACTAGGTTACATGGCATCTTGTATTGACCTGGTCCCTTGGGCCAGGTGGCACATGCAACCCCTACAGACTTACATTCTCACACGGGGGTCACCGAACGAATACAACTTACAGGTCACAGTCCCATTACCACCATCAGTGAGATGATCACTGACATGGCAGACAGTGTGCACCAATCTGAACCATGGGGTTCCATTGGAGGCATCTTACCAGGCCTCCATAGAGATGAACACAAGCCTTCTCGGATGGGGTGCCTGTCTAGGTGACAGGATAGCACAGGGACGATGGACAACATCAGAGGCCCAGTTTTCGATCAACGTCCTAGAAATGCGGGCAGTATACCACACTCTCAGAGCTTTCAAGACCTCCATTGCTGGTCAGTTGGTCCTGATATGTTCCGACAACCAAGTCACTGTGGTGTACATCGCCAAGCAAGGGGGCACCAGAAGCAGAGCTATGCTGAGGGAGGCGCCAACGGTCCTCAACTGGGCACAGACCGACCTCTCCCATCTCGGTGCTGTTCATCTCACCGGCAAGCTCAACTTTCATGCAGATTGGCTCAGTCAACAACAGGTCCACCCAGGGGAGTGGCATCTACACCCAAGCCTCTTTGATCTGATCCAGGAGACTTGGGGACCGATATCCATGGACCTCATGGCCACAGCAGAAAATGCACAGGTCAAGAAATATTACTCAAGATACAGGGAACATCTGTCCCAGGGGACTAACGCCCTGTCACAACCCTGGTCCCGGGATCAGGCGTACGTCTTCCCACCCATACCCATGTTACCCCAAGTACTAGCCAAGATCCGATCTTCACAATGGACCATCATTCTAGTGGCACCTTACTGGCCATGGGGAGCATGGTTTGCAACAGTGTTAGCAATGACAATGTCCAGTCTCAGGATACCCTACCTACCCAACATGTTGACCCGGGGACCGGTACTGCACATGGCCCCACGGACACTAAAGCTCACAGCCTGGCTCCTGAGAGGAAGAGACTGATGAACGCAGGGTATCATGACTCAGTCATTTCCACTATACTGCAATCCAGATGATCCTCGGCCACTTCTATCTACGGTAGGCAATGGTTGGTATTTGTGAGGTAGTGTCAAGATCAGGGCAAAGATCCTGAGCTAGCAGACATGTCCACCATTCTCCTGTTCCTTCAGCAAGGAATAGAGAAAGGATTGACCCACTCATCCCTTAGAGTACTGCTCTCAGCCATCGGAGCAGCCATTGGTCCCATGGGGGACACAACCCAGGGGCTCACCTGGATGCGTTGCGTTTCCTAAAAGCAGTCGAGATACTGAGACCCAGAGTCAGACCATCCGTCGCTCCATGGGACCTCCCCCAGTACTAGATTCCCTCAATACTACCCCCTTCAAACTGCTACAGGAGATAAATCTGTTCTGGGTCAGTCAGAAGACCTGCTTCCTCATCGCGATATGTTCAGCCCGAAGGATTGGAGAACTGGGGGTGCTGTCCTGCAAAGAACCCTACACAGTGTTCACCCCTTAAGGGGTCCGCCTCTGTATGGTTCCCGCTTTCCAACCAAAAGTCTCCTCCACCTTTCACAGGGAACAACCCATTGAGTTACCTACATTTACTGGAAACACTCAACCTGGAGACAAGCCCGTCCCACACCACCTAGACGTAGGGATCACCCTATCCATATACATATCTAGAACTCAACCCTTATGCAAGACCGAGAGGTTGTTCATTGTCACAAGGGGGCAAAGACAAGGCAAGGCAGCCTCCAAGACCACCATTGCTGGATGGCTCAAGAGAACCATTCAGGAGGCTTGCAAAACAAAACAGATGATGCCCCCCCCAGGGTATAAAGGCCCATTCCACTAGGGCAGTAGCTACTTCCTGGGCAGAAAGGGCCAACATGTCTGCAGAAGACATCTGCAAAGTGGCAACTTGGACCTCCATCCATACGTTTGCCAGGCATTACAGACTAGAGCACCTGTACAGGCTACAGCCAACCTTTGCAACACAGGTCCTGTCAGCCGTTAGCTCTTCCTCTCACTCCTAGACCATTCTCCCTCCCTCCCGTGGGTACAGTACTGCTGCTTATCTACCCATGAGGTAATGTCTGGAGTGCCATGGATGGTCAACCAATCACAATGGGTGTTTACTCACCTGGTAAAGGTGATTGTGTTGTTGACATCCATGGCATTTCAAGACCCTCCTGACACAGGGCTCAAGAAGTGATCAGGTTATAGAATAGGAATTATCTGAAAATAACTGATTCCGTTTGCCAAATGGACATCCAGGATGTCGACCGTCGACCACTTATGGGTTGAGTTTTAGATTGTACTAATAGGAAAATAAAATAAGGGCCGCCAGCCCACTGCTACATGTCGCCTCACTCTGCATTATTTATACAGGATGGTTACTGTTTTTTTGCTAGTAGTGGCTGTGTTACTAACCTTACTTTCAGCTTTGGAAGATTTGAACTGGAGAGCAGGGGTTTCTGGGACCTGGATATACTAGAAATTTGATCCTAGAGTCATGTGCATCACCTAGCCTATCAGGTGGGCTAAAACCCATGAGGTAATGTCTGGAGTGCCATGGATGTCAACCAACACAATCACCTTTATCAGGTGAGTAAACACCCAATATCTCTTTTGGGATTGTTGTAACAGTAGTTGAATAAAATGAATCAAAAATTGTGGTGTGCCAGTCAAACCCTGAAAACAGGTACATTACAGACAGTGCATGCAGCAGTGATAGCCTATGTGAGTGCTGTACGGCGACCCATATAGGATGGATGCATAGAGCTATGGTAGGATGTATACACAGAGCATTAATCTATGCACTACATTCTGTGCTTGTACACTTTGCTTTTCCAGCTATGGCCCACATCACCATGCCCTCCCCACACCAGGCATGCAAAGTACAACACCACTGTTGCATGAACACACACAAGCACAATGTGATGGGGCTAACGTGATTACTCACGTGGCTTTGTTGGTGCGATCCGGCTTTCAAAGTCAGCTTCTGCAATGCCATTTATCTGTATTTGGTACACTGTTCCAGCCACAACTTCTTCTGTAGGGGCTAGGGACAATGCAGTGCTGGGACCACCATCTGTGACCTGGCATTTTGCCCTTGCTTTGGCCATTGCTGCCTTGGTGTGGCATTTGAGGTCTCCTGCCATTTTCTTGACCTAATTTCTTGTCTGACCTTTTCTTTCTAGCTGCACTGACTGCCTCTGTTATTGTGTCCCAGACCTGGCTAATTTTGGCCCTGGTCCCCCTCTGTCCCCCTCTGTCTGTCAACCATGTCCTCAACTCCTCATTTTCCATGTAGGCCCGGGCCATAGCCAGCACCTCTTCCTGTGAAAACCACCATTTTCTCTGCCTTCAGGAATCATCCATCATGCTACCTGTTTGAAATAGGGAGGACAGACAGCACTGAATATTGTACACATACAGCTGAACACAGAGCAAAGGTGCAGTGGTGTGTAGGCCCTGGTGCATCCTGGTCAACATGTACATGTTCCTGTATGTCCAGGTCCAATATACAGCTAGCTGTCTGCCTATCACTGCACTTGGCCATGTGCAGATAAAACAGAAGCCTAGTCTTGATCAGCATAAACACAGTGCTATGATCACTGATGTCGCCATTATAGGACTATCCACAATACACTTACCCCTAGCCTCCTGCAGTTCCTCTGTAGAAAACAGTTGGTGGCGCCCTTTTCTTCTTTTGTTTGTTCCAGGTGCAATCAGATATACAAATGAATGAATACATTTCAGTAATGACATGCAAATGGTGACTTTGCCCTCTGAATGTGTAATGTGCTACTTTGCATACCATGTTTGACTATTGCAGGTTTTCTCAAGTGCTGTCGTCTTAGCGCTAGCACTGAATATGTGCTAGTACAATGTCCCCATGTAGCACAGACATGATATCATGTCTGGAGCAATGACATGATGATGCACTAGCATGCATGTTGTGATATCCCACAATGGCATTGTGCGTGTGCAGTGCTGTCCAGTGCATGCACACAATGTGCACCTGCCACTGCTTTCCTGCATTGTGTAGATTGCACCCCTCATCAGAAACACACATAGTGTTGCGTACACCAATGTTAGCATAGCGCTAGTGCAGAACTGTATTGTGCAAATGGTGGGACACACCCATATAGCCCAGGAGAACACAATAGCTTGGTGTGAGGGCTGATGACACATCCAAGACCATGACAAAAAGAAGTAGGAGTGCTGTCCAGCAAAGGGACACACAGTGGGTGGCCCACAGAACTCACCAATTCTTTTAACCTTCTGGTGGTCAGAGAGGAGCAGATCCTGGGCGAGGGGGAAAGAGGCCTCCAACTGGCCCTGATTTGAGATCTGGGCCTTTGAGGGGATGTGCCTGGCAGGACACACTGGTATCCATAAAATAAGAGATCAGTGTAGGCACAGGTATAATGATCTGTCCCACAGGGAACCATGGCAGCTGCAGTAGCTGAGAGCTATGGTGGACACAGCCAGATGAGTACAGATTACTGTATATATAGCTGCTTTTTCCATGCTAATGTACCTCCCTTTCACTGTCCCCGAGGGAATGTGCATTGTGAGTATCTCTGTTGTGCTCCCTCTGTCGTACGAGGCCAGCTCCACTGTATAGCCTGATCACAACAATGCAGGTGTATGGGACCATGGTTCCAACAGATGTCACCAATGCACTGTACAATACAGGTCCTTCTGTGGATCTCTTAACTATGAACCTACCATGGCATTAAGGTTGTGTGCTAACACAGTTACATGAGTGTTGTGTCACGCATGATGGATGACTATATAATGTGACATGTGGTCTACAAGTAGCTATGGTGGCAGGTGTACTGAGCAGCAGTTCACAGAGGCCACTGTCTGTTCCATGTACACTGTCCATGTTATGCAGCATGGGTGCCAGTATACATTGTCCACGTTATGCATGGCATATTATTATATTGCACCACCTGTACCACTCCTGGTCCTGACATTTTTATGGTGTACACCAATAATACAATGCCATCCCCCCCACTGCACAGGTATGCTTTGTGTGCCCAAGTTGTATACGACATGGGGCTACATGGATCCTACTACAATCTATGAAGTGTACATGGCATGCAGCTGACATGTACAGTGGTAGTCGTACAAAAGTTGATCAGTACTGAGATAATAGTGAGGTATACTGAGGCACTTATGTTACAAAACTGCAGTGGCTGTAATGTGATTCTGCCTCAGCATACCTCTGCATTCCTTGGTATGTTGGACAGGGGTGTTGGGGATACCTGTATAGGGGAACTACTTAAGACTTGCTTACATGGTGCCACTCTTGTGGCAAGAGTTCATCCTGACTCAGCATTCTGGTCAAAAAGTGTTTTTGGTCTATTTGTTTTGTATGTTCAAAAATAATGAAATGAGTAAAGTGGTATAAATAGAAGACAGACAAATGAGACATCCATTAATACAATGATCAATTAGAATATAGTCTGGATTCCTGAAGCAGCAGAGATCTAATAAGGAAAGAGAGCCAGCTACTTAATGTAGTTGACTAGACGGCTCCCCCTTCACTGGAAACCCTTTAGTAATTGTGGTTCAGACTCACAGGGCAGGACAGATAGCTGACAATCGATTTTAGCAAATAGAGCGATAAAATGGCGAAATGTAAAAAATTAATTACTGCACATGGCCAGAGCTTTGGCGTGCCTTTTTAAGGTTGCTATAGTGATTGCCTCTTTATTCATAGCAAAACAAAGTAAAGCAACTTTATTTATATAGTGCCTTTCATAATCAAGGCGCTGTGCATAATATAAATTAGAATAAAACCAATAATATACTAATTGAAAATCAATCAATACTTAATTAGGGAAGGCCAATGAAAATAAATATGTTTTTTTTAGCATTGATTTAAAACTGCTGATGGTCAGGCATTCTCTCAACTGATGAGGTAGAGAATTCCACATGGTCGGTGCTACAAATGATCAAGCACGAGCTCCAGATGTTTTCAAATAAACCCTGGGAACCTCTAGCAATCCCTCACCAGTGGAACAGAGAGGGCGACTGGGGGAGTAGGGAGTCAGGAGATCTTTCAGGTAGTCAGGTTCCTGTTCATGTAGGGCTTTAAAGGTAAGCAAGCCTACCTTATAGGTGATCTGCCACTGAACTGGCAGCCAGTGCAGTTCGTACATCACAGGCATAATATGACTGGTCCTAGAGGTACCAGTCAACAGCCTGGCCACAGCGTTCTGCACTAGCTGTAAGCGGTGGACATCAACCCCAGACAGCCCTAGGTAGAGGGCATTGCAGTAGTCAAGACAGGTAGTAATGAAAGCGTGGATCAATGTTGGAAGGTTGCCTGGAGGAATCAGGTGCTTCACCCAGGCGATATTACTTAGATGGTAAAATAAGGATTTGACCACTGCTGACACTTGGGACTTCAGGGTCAAGCTGTCTTCAAAAATAATGCCCAGGATACTCACCCGATCTGAGGTAATGAGCTGGACACCATCAAGCCATAGGCCCGACATGAGCCTGGCTCCAAGACCCTCCTCAGGGAGACCCAGATCCACCACCAACACCTCAGTCTTATCTGGATTTAATCTCAACCTACTTGAGCTCATCCAGTCTTTGATCTCAGAGAGGCAACTATTAAGCACTGGAATAGCATCATCCTGTTCGGGCATAAAGGACATATACAGCTGAGTATCATCTGCATAGCAGTGAAAATTCAAGCCGTATCACCTGATGATATCTCCTAATGGCAACATATACACTGCAAACAACATGGAAGCCAATATGGAACCCTGTGGCACACCGCAGGTCAGCGGGAGGGAGGGAGTCAGAGGAATAAATTCCTGTGGCTACCCTCTGAGACCTGCCTATGAGAAAGGATCAAAACCACTCGAGGACTGTACCTGACAGACCACAGAGAGACCACAGGGTTTCCAAAAGCACCTCATGTTCCACAGTGTCAAAAGCTGCAGAGAGATCGAGAAGGACCAAAATGGTACAAGCCTTCCGATCTCTAGTCACTAGGAGGTCATTTAATACCCGAACAAGGGCAGTCTCCATGCTACGCCTCTTCCTGAAATGAGACCGGACAGCTTCATAGACATTGTGAGTTACCAAATGATCATCCAGCTGCAGTGCAACTACCTTCTCAATAACCTTCCCCACAAAGGGAAGGTTTGAGACAAGTCGGTAGTTAGCTGGATCGGCGGGATCCAAGGAAGATTTTTTAAGGAGTGGTCAAATTACCTCCTCCTTTAGGAGGTCAGGAAAGACCCCCCTATCCAAGAATCTCCATACAATTTCAGCTAGGATTGGGCAAACGACATCTACACAACACACTAAAAGGGAGGTAGGGCCTGGATCCAAAGTACAACAGGTTGGACGCAAAGTCTGGACAATCTTCACGGTGTCCATGAATTCCGGCCAGCTGAAATCCATCCCTGCAGATCGGGGTGTTCACCACCTTCTATCGACCTCCACAACCCAGGCCGAATCCGGACCTGATGCTGGCAACCTTATCTGTGAAATACCGAGCTAGCCCATCGCACTCGATTTGTGAAAAGTCTCTTTTGGACTGGAGACAAATTGGATTGCACAATCTGTCAACAGTTTGAAAAAAGTTGAGCTAGTCGGTTCTGTGCAGCAGAAATCTCCCCGGACAAGAACTCTGCCTTCTTAATGGTGATTTCTGATTGATAGCCTTTATAATGTTTCATCAATCTAAGTCTGTCAGCATCCAGGCTAGACTTCCACCATGCTCTCTCCAGCCTTTGACCAACTCATCTCATCTCCTTCAAGGACCCATCATACCAAAGGAACCTTTGGCAAAAAGTGAGTGGTTGAACACGAACAGGAGCAATCAAGTCCAAGTCCTCTCCCACTGCCTTATTATAGGCTAGTACAAGATCCCCTGGACTTGTGCTTTCACCCAGCAATCCTGATAGGTCCAGCACTGCTGATAAACCATCTGGGGTAACTCCCCTTTAAGGGTGGTACCGGACCATCTCCAAAGGGGTAGGTCCAATTGGGGGCCCAGAAACTGAACCCTATGGTGTGATGGTCAGACCAACTGACAGGTTCCACCCTCACATCATTGATCTCCATCCCCAGGAGGAACAGAAGATCCAATGAGTGCTCTCCTATATGGGTAGAGGAGGCAACTACCTGTGTAAGGCCCAGCGTTGTTATTAGCACGAGAAGATTTTGACCAAGCAGCAATAGTTCATCATCGACCCAGGCATTGAAGTCCCCCAAAATTATCCATCTGGGGGACTCCAACACCATATTGATGATGAAGTTCACAATCTCCTGCAGGAAAACTCCCCCATCTCCTGGTGGACGGTAAATGAGGAGTATCCTGCAACCTACATTCTCACACATAATACACTCAAAGGATCTGGTAGACCCCACTGGAACATTCAGAAGGCCCAGTTCGGTCTTAAAAAAAGATGGTTACACCCCCACCCCTATGATCCAACCTCGGGCGGTGAATCACTGAGAACCCAACTGGAACTGCAGAGGCCAATACTGGGCCTGCATTTTTATCCTGCCAGGTCTCAGTGATGTAAGCCAGGTCCACAAAACAAGATCAGCTATGATAGCTGTCTTGTTTTTAATGGACTTAGCATTACATAACACAGCCTGGGTTGGATGAGATGCTGGGGAAGACCTCGACTCCTGACCAGCATCAGTTTCTGGGCCCTTTGGTATGGGAACAAGACAGGGATTTCCCCTGTCTTGGCACCATTTCATCCCAGGGCGTCGCCGAACCCTACCACCTCAATGCACCCCCCCCTTTCCTTTTCCCCACCAGGCCCAACCCTGCGCCCCCTTCGATGCCTGCTAGCAATCTCAAGGGATTGGCAATGTTTATAGACCTCTATAGTTAAGGAAGGACAGTCAAAGGGGCGCAATTCCCTGAGCCTGGTGGGTGAATACTGCCTGACCATCTTATGATCTTCCCCACACATACTAAAAATTCAAATCAGTCAACACCCACCAAAAACAAATTAACAAAACTAATAGTAATAATAATAATAATAATATGCCCTACCGATCTCTCTCACAGATTGGAGGGCAATTTAAACATAAAACCCCAGTATAACAAAAAATACTACCCACAACCTCACAGAACCAACCCCAAATCAACCACCCCCACAAATGACTAAATAATATAATAATTACAATAAAATCTTAAAACAAATTTTAATAAAAACAATCAGATCAATATGAATAATTTAGTCTCAAAGTCGAGCACAGCAACTTGGATAACTTGAAGAGGAGTCAATTATAAAATGAAACACGTACTTGTATATATAAAATAGATGTATTCAAATAGTAGAAGTCATCAGCTCCCTGAGGCCCTCTCACAGCCCAAGACAGCCAAAAGATATAAAAATGATCACTACCTGAAACAATATAATATCAGTATTTTCAAATAAGTTTAGCACAGGAACTCTCACTACCTGAGCCAAAACAATGTTAGTATCACATGTAACCCCCGGGGGTGCTATCCCAAGGGCTACTACCCCTGCCTGCTTCGCCACTAGCAGGTTGAGGGGCCTGGATCCAATGGCGGCTGCCTCCACCCAGAGGTCGGGCTTGGAACAGTCAAACACGACTTAGTTACAGCCCTCTAGGTCACTGCAACCACCCTTTCCTTCTGCTAGTGGCCCAACGAGCACCTCTCACCCAATGGTTATGACTTACACTTACCCCCAAAGTGGAATGACCAACTTGGTGCTGAGGACCCCCTGTAAAATAAGTTACAGTGACACAATAACTCATGCACAAAAGGGGAACATAAACATATAGTTCAGACAGTGTACCTTGCAAACAACAAATCTGATTTATTGAAGGGGAAGTAGCAAGGGTGGGGGGAAATCAGGTTGATTAGCTTAACACTCTACTATATCAGGGCACTGTGCACAGGCCAGATCTATAAGTCACTGTCTCAGGGTACCCAGGCAATAAGAGACTAGCCTATTCGGTGTAGCTGGTTGGGACCCTGATGGAAAAAGCAAGTATTCGATACCCAGATTGGTTAATAAGAGCCAGCAGGCGCAGTTCATGCAACCAGTGGAGGGACCATGACAGATCTTGCCCTTGAATAAACATCTAATGGGGAGCTACCCTGATTTAGTACTCACGACTCCTGCAGAAGAATCCCTCTCACACCACTAGCAGGACATAGCCTGTGATCCAAACACTTCTCCACACATTTATATGTAGAACAGAGAGGTACCATACCTGGCAGCTGCTGCAGACTCCCGATGACTTTCCCTGCACAAACCAGGTGACGCACTGCAGCTTCACTTATCCTGACAGACCGAGCATGATTGAAGCCGATTTTCCAGTCCTCTACAGGGTGAGCCTGGTAGGTAGCTGTAATTGTACAGCCTCCTCTATCTGCCCTCCTCCACTGATCTTGTCCGCTCCTTACAGTGATTCTGCTGCCCGACTTCTTGGCCTGCAAACGCGCTTCCCGCGCAAAATCTTGCACAGCGCACGAGCCAGAGCTCCTTCTTCTTTCACGGTCACCAATGAATCTGCCCCTCAGAACAGTTGCAGGGCAGTTTCCTTTTGCTCCACCGGGCTCCGGTTGGCTGCTTGGTTCTGTCAGTCACCTCCTACACTCTCTATTGGTGCAAAAAGGCACCAGGGTCCAAACTACACTTCCCAGAAGCACCTACCATGTATCTCCCTTGGTGGCTGGCTCCCAGTGGGAGTCCAAGTGCTGGTTGGCTCAAGAAGTCATAATGCCCCCCTTCCCCAATTGGCCCATTTCAGTAGTTCAGGTCCAAAATGGTGGGGCCAGACACACAGAGTCCCAGCTGCAATAAAGGCAGTTTAAACAAACTACATTTTTACTGTAACACTACATACTTCCCAGCAAACAGTTACATCCTTCAATTAGGCTCCCTCTGCTCTGTTAGCGACTGTAGAAGTGGAGCAATTTGAAAGGCAGCTCAAGTGGAGTTTGAGCAATAAACCCACAGTCCCCCCCCTTGCAAACTAATAAATTCTGCAAGCAGGCAGCTCTTAAGGAGACAGTACCAGAGGCTCTAAAAGTGCTCAAATTTAAACGGCATTATGCTGAATGCCAGTTAGGCAGGGAGCACTTAGGCAAGCTCCAGGAAGGCTTTTAGGAACCCCCATTGGTAGGGGGGTTACACACAGATGATTTTTCAGCTCCCAAGTCCTCTCACTACATGGGAAGTCTGACTAAAAATAGGCACTCTCACTGCCCTCCAGGTATGCAACAGCAGTAAAACTGAAAAATCTGACCGCGACAGGCAGAAGAATTAAAGCATGAATCCTCCTCTTGTAGTCCAAGTGATGTAAAAAGACATGGCCCAACACCCAAACAAGGGAGACCACGACTGAAATTACCCGCAGCACCACTATAGACCCTCGCTGACACCAACCCACCAGTTGGCCCCCTGGGAGATCTAAAGGATCACTGGCTCAGTCAGCCAGCTACCCAGCAAAGACCAAACTGGATCCCCATGTAGCCACAAGCTCAACCATCAGAGACCCCGCAGGGCTAGGACCACTTGATAGCTTCTCAAGACTTATCCAAACAGCTGGTCGCTTCGATCAAATTCCCTGACAGTCACCTCTTCTGCTCGAGGATTCCTTAAGAAAAAGGCAGCAGCAAGTCACCTCCTAATAGTTTAATCAAAGATAGCAGGGCACTCAAACCAACACAAAAACTCCTGCAAAGGCCTCCCTCTTCAGAGCAGCAGCATGAATCAAGCTGTCCAGACCAAAAACTAGCAACACTCCTCGACTAAGGACCCCAGGCTGGCCGCACTCTACTAGATCAAACACCTCCGTCTAGTCAGTGGACCACGGATCATCCCAGTCCACAGCTGTCGCTGCCAGTGGACAACCAGGCATCAGCTCTCTCCCCATCAAAAACCAGGCATTCACACTAAGGCGCAGGTAGGGGAAAAGCGTATCTTCACTGCCAAATTTTGAGAAAAATAAATGGAGGATTCGGTGTCAAGCAAACGTTACATAAGCTGTCCTAATATTTTATGTGCTCACTTTAACACAATAAATGAAGCTTACACTTGCTACCTCACTAATTTACTATGACTACCTAACGCTACAAGCTGATGTTAAGTGACAACAAAAATAAACAGATTAACAAATTAAATTTTAACCAAATAAAAATGAAATAAAAACACAGTAGAACACAGCTGAATTAGACGTGTAGACAGCTAGCCCAGCGTTGCCGCCATCTTTTTTTAACAATGAAGCACCACCTGTGATGTGATCATGGCAACTAGCACCCATTATTACTTACAAGACTTACTTACAAAACAGTAGAGTGCTGGTAAAAGTTTTGGCTCTATGATTTAGTTTTCTAAATAAATGAAAAGTAACTTTTGCAAAGGAGACTGAAACAGACATGGGATGTGGAAAGATTGAAAAAGCAAATAGTGACAGGTTATAAAGTAAATCTGGACAGAATGTCACATAAAAAAGTTTGTTGACATGAAAAAATGGAGTTAAGACACATTACTGGAAATGGAGAGGATGGGGGAGTGAATTTTAAAACTCTGAGGAAGAAGGAAATGAAGTTAATGAATAATAAGAAGTACCTGAATGTAAAAAAAACAATGAACAATGCAAAGAAAACCATTTAAAAACATTACATGGAAACTTCAGTATGCTAAAAAACTAAAGCACTGTAAAACCGATTTATAAATATGGGGTTCTGACTATTTGATGACACTCTTTTTCCAGTAGTATGCTATGGGCAGATAGTAGCCAGACTTCATCAAGCAAGTGTTTAAAAAACTTACTGATATATGTTGATTTTATGAAACATAGAAACATAGACAATGTTGGTAGGAAAAGAACATTGGTCCATTCAGTCTGTCCCTTTACACCCTGTCCTACCGGAGATCTGCTGTCCAGATGTTTTTTCAGGCAGCTTATCCCTTCCCGCACCCCCACCCCATGCCTCATCACTACTACCCTGAATAACTATTAAACCTGTGTTGATGGAACAGATTTTCTTTGAGCTAATGCAAAAACTCTAAAGGTTCCTGGGATATGGGTAGGGTACTCTATAGCAGGGTACATCATTCAAGCTAGTTTACTTTACAAAATGCTCAGTCAAGTTTTTGTGTGTGCATCTTCTCATCAATAAATGTCAGGAGGCAACAATTACTTTTTGTAGTCTTACAACACTGCAGTTTTATTTCTTCTCAATTCATTCACCAACATAGGGTGTGGTGCAGGAAAGAAAATATTGGTTATCACAGTTTCAGTATTCAACCGCTGTAGTGTCTCATTTCATGTTGTTTTAAGAGCAAACACAATTATGCATTCAGTGCTTTCTCAGCCATAATTTAATTCTGTTGCTCCTCTGTTGCTAAGGAGCTATGAAGCTAAGCAGATGGCTGAGGGGAGAACAAACATGACCATGCGCATGCACGCATTATGCACATGCTGACATTTCAGCATAGTGATGCCTTCCTCAGAGCCCAACAATTAAGCCTATTAAATATTTTTAATATGTGGATCATCAATTTAATACTATACTAAAGCATACAATTTTTTTCAGTAATACTATCACTCCCAAAGTGATAATACCACATTTCCAGTGTGATAATACTGTCGTTCATGTCCCATAATAGTATCGTTTGGGACCTGAACGATAGTATTACCAGCCAAGTTCAACAGCGCAAGCCCACAACTCCCCAAATCAGTAACCCTTTTAAATGTCAATCAACCATTGATGCTCACAACACAGCTAATCATTAGCCGCTCTTTTTCTGTGGGCAGCCAAAATGGTTTTCAAAACATGGCAGTCATCTCAGGCTTAACGAGAGTGCATAGTGTCCACGGCACTTCCCATTATTTTTATTTTTAAAAGGACTTATCTGGCTGATCCTGTACTCCCCCTACAAAAAGAAAAAAAGGTAGGCCTAAAAAACAGTTTTTTTACTGCCCTGTGTGTGTGAGCGAGCAGAGCAGAAAGAGATGGAGCGAGGCAGTGTACTGTGTGCGCGAACAGGCGAGGAAGAAAGAGACTGAGTGAGGCAGTGCGGCAGTCAGGACTGACAGAATCCTTCATGGCAGCAGCCAACCGCCCATTAAACAAAATCTGGTCAGATCCACCACGGCTGTATAATGAAGTTAGTGAATTTGTGCGAAATTGTTAAGGAGGTATGGAGAAACAACACAATGATTTGTAAGTAGTAAGATTTGTTGTAGTTTCTGTTCTAAGGAAGGCATACACATTATTAGGAAAATATATGGAGGTGTACATTTTAATGGAAGGAATCAGAAGCTTACAAAAGAACCCCAGAGCAAATGCCACTGATGTATGTGTTATCCCAGATGATATTGGCCAGACAGACACATTTTAAAGAAAGCACAATTGCACATATCCCAATAATGCAAAGCATCAAGGGAAACATATGCAAATCCCCATGATGGTACAGAAGGTGGCAGCACATGAAAAAGTAATGGCTGTCATATATTCAGCCTTGGTATTATTTACACATTTGTTTTTATTTTTTTTAAGATAAACAGGATTTTTATTCATGAGGTGATGTAAGTTGTATTTAAGCAATGTGTTGATGTCAGGAAGTCAGGAGTAATGATGATGGACTGTTAGAGAAAATGTGATATTAAGTTTCAGAGGGGGGCGCTTTTGATAAGGGCAAGGTAGTTATGCATGTGATAATGGGAATACTAGGAAAGTATGAGGTCTACACAGAAGTGGAGTAAAAATATGCACATTTTCATAAGTATGTGCTCAGAGTGCAGTCAAATGTGATATGCAGAATTGTTTTAGAAATAGGTAAAAATGACATACAATTAATAGATAGATAATTACATAGACATACAGACAGAGAGCGAGAGACACAGACAGACAGGCAGAATAGGAATGGCAGTGAAGTATTGAAGTGACACCAGCCCCACCCCCACCCAGCAGACATGGACAGGCATTGGGGTGTGCCTTTGGGTTATTAGCCATAACAGTTACCCTATTTCACCTCACCCTACCCTGCAGACACAGACAAGAGTCGAGGTGTGCCTTGGTCTTTTCAGACTTTACACTCACCCCATTCCATACAGAAATATGCTGAAATGGGTAAAGTATAAAAGAATGGAGTTAACTTTGGAGCTGAAGAGTCAAAGGCACACCTTGATACCTGTCACTGGATGCAGGGTGGGGGTGGAAGGGCATGAGCATTACTGCTGACAATCCCAAGGCACACCCCGATTCCTGTCAGTCCCTACAGTACAGGGTGTTATGGTCAGAAACCCTAATGCCCTGGGTGTTTCTTGGTATTTTCACTCCCAAGTTTTCAGCATGGGCTTTTTGTGACCCCACCACATGAACAGTGACACTATCAGTTCATTAGCTGAAAGGAGATTTTGAACAGCGACTGTGCCATTTGGCACCACAGGTGCAAAAACACATTTTGAACAGGATGTAAAAAATGACAGCTATAAATTTCTTGCCTCAGTAACTGTTCAGCACATCTGTTGCATGACCTGCTTATTGACATTTTATATCTGGTATGCAATGTACTGCTGCTATGGATTTTTTAGTATAACTTATTGACTGATTTTAGGACTTTGTTTTAGTTTTACGTATTTGATTTATTTATTGTAGAAGTGCTTTGGTTCTGGAAAGGTACTTTTTAAAAATAAAGAATTGCTTGCTTGCTTGCAATGGCTGTATGGCTGAGAGGGACCTTGGGGTGGTGGTGGATAGAAACATAGATAGAAACATAGAAGTTGACGGCAGATAAGGACCGATAGGCCCATCCAGTCTGCCCATTTCTTTTTCTACCTTATAAATGTGCCATCGGCCTTTGTTCTGTCAGTGGTCTATCTATTCATAGTCATTTGTATTGCTCCCTTATGCCTATCCCATGCCTGTTTGAAGCCCTGCACTGTATTCATAGCCACCACTTCTTGTGGTAAGCCATTCCATGCATCCACCACCCTTTCTGTGAAAAAATTTCCTCACATTCCCCTTAATCGGTCTCCCTCTAATCTCATGCTGTGTCCTCTTGTCCTGCTATTTTCTTATATTTAAACATGTTAGACTCTTTCACCTTGTTTATGCCCTTAAGGTGTTTGAATGCCTCGATCATATCACCTCTCTCCCTCCTTTGCTCAAGGGTATACATATTGAGCTCCTTTAATCTGTCCTCATATGTCTTCTGATGCAGTCCCTGCACCGTTTTGGTTGCCCTTCTCTGGACTGCCTCAATTTGGTTAATGTCCTTGTGAAGGTGTGGCCTCCAGTACTGCACGCAGTACTCCAGATGGGGCCTAACCAGTGTCTTGTACAAAGGGATTATTACCTCCCTCTTACGACTTGTGATACCCCTACTAATACAACCTAACACCCCTAGCCTTACCTACTGCTTTAGAGGTCTGCTTGGATGATTTTAGGTCATCAGTGATGATGATGCCCAAGTCTCTTTCTTCCTTTGTGACTGCTACAACTCCCTCCCAGCCTATAGGTGGCTTCAGGGTTTCTCTTCCCTATGTGCATGATTTTGCACTTCTTTGCATTAAATCCCAGTTGCCACTCTTCTGACCATTCTGCTAGTTTATCCAGATCTCTTCTCATTCTGCCCACCCCATCTGGATCATCTACTCTGTTGCAGATCTTGGTGTCATCTGCAAACAGACAAGCCTTACCCTCTAATCCATCTGCAGGTCACTAATGAAGATGTTGAAGAGGACTGGCCCCAGGACTGATCCTAGGTACCCACTTGTGACTTGCATCTCTTCTGACTGTATACCATTTACCACCACTCTCTGTTTTCTGCCGTCAACCAGTTTGCCACCAGTTGACCAACTTCACCCACCCGAGCCTACCCAGCTTATTTATCAATCTTCTATGTGGAACAGTGTCAAAAGCATTGCTGAAGTCAAGGTAGGCGACATCAACTGCTCCCCCTTGGTCCACCACTCTGGTTACCCAGTCAAAGAAATCTATGAGATTAGTTTGACAGGACCTTCCTTTTGTAAACCCATGCTGTCTTGGATCCTGTGCCCCTATGGATTCCAGGTGTTGCACTATCCTTTCCTTAAGGAGTGCCTCCATAATCTTGCCCACTACTGAGGTAAGACTGACTGGTCTGTAGTTCCCTGCCTCCTCCCTGCTACCACTCTTGTGGAGCGGGATCGCATGAGCCCTTCTCCAGTCTTCTGGGACCTCTCCTGTGCTCAGAGACTCACTAAACAATTCTGCTAATGGCTCTGCTAGTTCCTCCTTTAGCTCCTTAAGTACCCTGGGATGTATGCCATCAGGTCCCATTGCCTTATCCACCCTGAGCTTAGCAAGCTCTTGTAGGACCCTTTCTTTTGTGAAGGGAGTAGTGCTCACCTCCCACCTCCCTGTGTCCATGATGCTGAGCTGTGGGCCCTGCTCTACCTTCTCTTCAGTAAATACTGAGCAAAAGTATCTATTTAGGATAGATGCCTTTACAGGGTCCTCCTCCTCACATGCTCCCTTTTCTCCATTAAGCTTAGCAATACCCCCTCTGGACTTTCTCCTTTCACTAATGTATCTATAGAAAGTCTTGTCACCTTCTATTACTGTTCGTGCTAGTGTTTCCTCAGTTTGGGACTTTGCCTGCCTTACTGCCTTACCTGCTTCCCTTAGGGCAGTTTGGTATGCCTCCCTATCTTCATCCCGCTGTGTTCCCTTATATTTCCTGAAGGCCAGCCTTTTGGCTCTGACCTTTTCTGCTACTGTATTTGAGAACCAAGTGGTTTCCTTCTTCTTTTGCACTTCCTTTTCTGTCTAACACAATGGGATGTTGCTTCAAGTATTGCATCCTTAATGCTTGCCCTCTTTGCCTGTATCCCTCACCTGTGTTTCTTTTGCCAGGGCTAGCTTAACTCTGTTGGCCATCTTATCAAAGTCAGCTCCTCTGAAGTCCCATATTTTTGCCTTGGAATGGGATGATTTAGATGTAGTAGCCAAATTGAACCATACCATGTGATGGTCACTGGCCCCAGGTGACCTTCTACCTGGAGATCTGTGATCCCTTCTTTGTTAGTCAGTACTAGATATAGGATAGCCCTGTCTCTTGTGGGTTGCTGTACCAGTTTTTGAGGCCCTTCCTGCAGGGAATCCACTATGAGTCTAGTTCTGGCAGATGTTCCTGCTGGTATTGACCAATCTGTATCCGGCATGTTGAAGTCTCCCATTATCAGAACCTCCCCTTTAGCTGTCATGTTTTGTATATCTTCTAACAGTAATGTGTCTATGTCCTCCCTCTGGTCTGGGGGCATGTAGACAACCCCAGTTCTTATGGCTGTCCCATTTCCTGTTTCCAGGGTGACCCACAGTTCTTCTGGCTCCTTATGGATGTCAAGATGAATGACTCAGAGATTTGTAGGAGGGCAGCAGCTAAGGCCATGATGCTGGGATGCATTGCTAGGGGGATCACTCCAGAAGGAGGGAAGTGATACTCCCTCCATATAACTGCTTGGTGAGGCCACACCTGAAGTATTGCATGTAGTTTTGGAGGCCACACTTAAGGAGGGACATTGAACTCCTGGAGATGGTCCAGAGAAAGGCAACCAAAACTATCTGGGGGTTGAGGGGAAAGGACCTAAGGGGAGAGGCTTGAAGAGCTGGATATATACATGTTTGAAGACAGAAGGGATGGGGAGACATGATAAAGGTCTTCAAGTACATGAAATGGGTAAACAGGGTGACAAAGTCATGGTGCTCCGAAGGAAGGAGGGGGGGGAAACTACAGTCCATGGGTGGAAGCTGGAGGGGGGATACTCAGGGGAGAAAGGAGGAGGTGCTTCTTCAGTGAGAGGGTGGTAGAACCATGGAATGCGCTGCCCAGGGGACTGGTGGAGGCAGAGACTGTGGAGGGGTTCAAGAGGGGGTGGGACAGATACAGGGGAAGGGTTGTAGAAGCAAAGTCCAATGAAGCTGGATTACCCTGGACTTGGAACAGAGAAGCCCAAGAGGGTGAGGGGGGCATCAAGGTCAGCTCCCAGGGTGGGGACTGACCAAAGGAGCAGACATGAAAGCCCACTTGGCCTATTCTGCTGGCATTTTTGTATGTTAGTATGTTGGTATGCTTACTACGCCAACATCACAAACCATAAAACAGATGACTACTATAACTAGGGAGGCAGTATAGTAAAGTGGTTTAAGGCTCTTAATTGCAAATCTAGAGATCTGGGTTTGAACCCCACAGCCCCCACAAAAAAAATACAAATTTTCTTACAGTGCTAATCAGCACTAACTGCTCATAGAATGCTGATATCTACATTTACAGCTTAGCAAATACTTGAAATCTAACTGAGTGGGGTTTCTGTAAGAAAACAGCTAGAGTTTGTATTGATTATAGCATTGATGATCTGGGCAGTTTATGTGCTTTTATGGTTGTGTATAGTTTGATAAAATTAAAAGTTTTAAAATTGAAACACTCCTGCTAGCTAGACCTGACACACATAGAAAACAAAAATAGTGAATTAGAGCTATTTAGTAGCTGTTGTCTTACAGAAACCCCAGTTAGCTAGCTCTCCCTTGGACTGGGAACGGAGAAGCCCAAGAGGGTGGGGGGGCAGCAAGGTTAGCTCCCAGGGTGGGGACTGACCAAAGGAGCAGACATGAAAGCCCACTAGGCCTAGTCTGCTGGCATTTTTGTATGTTAGTATGTTGGTATGCTTACTACACCAACATCATGAACCATAAAACAGATAACTGCCATAACTAGGGAGGCACTATAGCACAGTGGTTTAAGGCTCTTTACTGCAAATCTGGAGCTGTAAGTTCGGATCTCACAGCCCCGACACAAATGTGGAGTATTATTGTAATAAAGTATAAAATATGTATGTGTGAGTTATTTAGTTTGGAGAATATTTGTGCCATTATTTGAAAAAGTGTGATACACTAAATGTGCAGTGTAGTGAACCATTGTAATATGGAATCAAATGTGTAGCTGAAATAAGTGTTGCCATTTATGCTCACTGGAAAAAAACAGTTGCACAGCTCTGCTGTTGTGAAATGATTTTAAAGCAGTGCACATGCTAAATCCTACTGCCACATTCAAAACACCATACCCTACCTACTTGCCACATATAAACTTAACTATATTAAAGAATAATTCTAGGCACTTTTTCTTTTACCAGGAGAGACACACTAAGCTGAAAGCTTGTTTATAGGTGCAACCTGGGAGCACAAGGAAGTTAAATGATTTGCACAGGGCTACATAGTATGCAAATGGGGGCTGTGGGAGTCAAACCCAGGTCTCTAGGTTTGTAGCTCAGAGCCTTAAACCACTGTGTTATACTGCATCCTTAACCTACCTACCTGCTTAACCATTATTCCTTCCCCAGCCCCATTTACAACATGGTTACACTTGTATATAATACATACTTCTCAAACTTGAAAGAAAAAAATACACTTTATCATCAAAGTGTGTGTTTACCAAATACTGTGCCATTGATTAAAATAATTTGAACCACTCCACCCAAAGATGTGCCCTGACATGAAACTGCATGACAAACAGACTTTTGAGGCAAATAAAATGCACTTTTGTTAATCGCACTGAACAATGCCTTATTCCATTGTATAGGGCATACATTAGACTGTATCTAGACTATGGTTCCCCTTTCTGGAATCCAAACCAAAAGAAAAGACATAGCAATTCTTGAACAGGTTCAAGGGAGAGTAACTAGAATGATTCCAGTATTAACAAACTTGGATTATCAGAAGAGATTGAAAGCTACTGGTCTCTTCCCTCTTCAAACTAGAAGATTAAGAGGTGATATGCTTATGGTTTTTAATTTAATAAATTCACCAGATCTAATGGAAAAATGTGGTCTAACACTCTCCAAAAGGAGACATGTTCTGATACTGCATAATAAACAGCTTGAAGTAAAAACTTATAAAGCCAGCAAAAGGGGAAACTTTTTTCCAATAAGAGCATCCATTGTATGGAACACTTTGCCACAAGAATTGGTAGAGGCAACTAGTGCCACTGTCTTTAAAAACAAATTAGATGTTTGGTTGAGGGATAATAGACAAATAATGTCCCACATAGTGTGGGGAACAGTCTCGATGGGCTCTGGCCTTCTTCTGTTCTTTCATACCAAGTAATAAGTAAAAGTAACTGTAAAGGCAATTAAAAATTGATATTTCTAAATGCATTACAAACACCAATGCTTCATGATTAACACAATGTCAACCCCTCCCCCCACACATGTGCCCTGACAAACTGCATTCTGGGAAGATTGCCTTGGACAAAGATGCAATAAAAAAAACTGAAAAACAGGTTTCATGGAGCAAATGCTGACATCCTGTTTCTAGAGCCCATGATAAAATAAAATAAAAACAGTTAAGATTTTTTTAATGTCAGCTCTGATCAGAATAGCTTTTAAAATCACCAATTGTTTTCTTGTTCAGCGTTTTCTAATACATCTCAAACTTTAAAGAAAAAACACACTTCATCATCAAAATCTGTGTTCACCAAGTACAGAGACCATAATTAAAATAATTTACCCCTCCCCCAAAAAATGTGTCCTGACTTGAAACTACATGTTCAACTGTAAAGACAATAAAAACATGTATTTCTAAATGCATTACTAATACCAATGCTTTCAAAGTTTTGAAACTACTAAAGACAAATTATACAGTATATAAACTATACATATATACAATGTTTAAGAAAAACATGTGGCTCTTACTGTATACTAGAATGTGTGTCTAGATATCCTTCTGAGGCCCCAGGTGGCTCTGATAATCATTTGTTCCAAAGGATTTTTAAGTCAATTTGAAGGCATTAAATATCTTCTGTTCTCATAGTCCTTAATAAAGGCATTAAGTTCTCCACTACACAGGCTTCTTATGTTGCTTGATACAGGTCTCAAACTACTGTATCTTGTTACAGCATGATAGAGCTCTCTCATGCCCCTCCCACACTAATCAGAAAAAAGTTTTGGGTAGATTTTTAGGGAGCTTCTCGGGTGGAGGCAGGGGCGGATCTTACTCCCAAAAAAAACCTAATGCTGTCTCCCACTACTCAGGTTCCAGTTCTTCTACCTCCCATTTAAGAAAGAAAATAGTACCCTGCAACCATTGACTAACATGAAAGTGTATTTATTTGAGGGCGGAAAACATTGATTGGAGGAGGGTAAGGTGGAAGAGACTATTTACACCTTCACTCAGTTCCACGGACATAAAACATGACATCACTACTTTTGTACATGCAAAACATCTGCAGGCTCCACCCACTGCAGCTGTAAAAACTTTGATCCATATATAAAAAATAATTATCGATAGTTTACAGTCTGTTACCAGTCAGAATACCATCTCGAGGTTCAGGACATGTAGGATCTCTCAAGCTTCGCTCTCGAGGTTCTTATATGTCCTGAACCTCTTGATAGTATTACTGACTGGTAATACACTCTAAACTATCCATTATTCTCTTTATCTATAAAGATTTACTGTTAAGGAGTAAATGTCTTGTTTTGATGTAAATGATCTTATTATACAATATTAAGAAAGAATACTGGCCTCTGATTGATCACGCTGGGGCTGGACCTGTGATGCTATCCCAGCATAACATCACATATCTAGTCCCAACACACAGAAGAACACATGAAATGTAAAAAGAACTGCCACAGAAAGTGGCTTCCTCTGGAAACTGTATTCTGCTCCCCAAATATTACAAGTCACCCACACTGCCAACTACCTTGACCAGTAGTCCTCTTCGCAGTAGTTTGATTGTGATTCATAATTTGCCAAAAAAATTAAAAGAAACAGTTAAAGAACCCTGTGATCCCCAAACTAATGGAAAACCACATATTTTAAAAGTCAGCATGTGGTTTTTCTCCTCACTCAGTGTTCAGCTCACATTCATTTTTTTTTTTAATTTTGGGCAAATTTCTTTATCAGCAAATATAGTAAAAACACATTCTCCCTACCACCTCCCTATCTCCTTTTCTCTAGCTTGGCAGACCAGGTAGACAGGCATCCAGTTGAGAGTGGCAGCAGTGGATGGCTTGCATGAGGGTGGTGATGGCGTGGGAGTTCCAAACATTGCTCAAAATGTTATCCACTATGATAATCTCCCAGTACAATTTTTAAATATGGCAGCAAACTGTACCAGAAGAAGTGCAACCAGCACACAGTTTGGGGGTGGGTGAGGGATGGAGCGAATGAAATGGAATCACACATGGGACCAGGAAGCAGATACAAAACAGAAGAAAAATCCACTTATTGCACAGACAGCGCCACCTGTTGAATAGACAGAAAAAGGGAACTTCTTTTTGTATAAATACACTTCCATGTGCAAAAATCAAGTAAAAAACTGTTACAAAAATACTTTTCTTTCTTGTAGCTGAACATTAGCCATTGTATAATAGGAATAATGCACTCCAGGGTGTGTGTTGTGCTAGGATAACATCACTTCTCAGGCATTGGATGCACTTGGCCTGCAGCCCCATGCCCATCTATCCAAAGTGAGAGGTTATCCCAGGATGATACACACCCTATCATACATTATTCCTTTATTAATAAATAATGGGGAGTAGAGCACATAGTGGTGGTTAATTTAATATGTAGTCATTACAAGGACAATAACTAAGAGTGCATTTAAATGATATCACATTTTTATGTTTGCTTGCACGCATGTGCAAGAAACATAGTGCCTTCATCGGAGATTTCGGGGGTGTGTCACCTCCTTCTCCAATTCAGTCAGTGGGCTGGCAGGTGCGGCCCCTGTAAGCCAATGCATTTTGGAGCTGTGTATGACACGCTCCAAAATGCAGTGGCATACAGTTGAAAGGGGGAGCTATGCTTGAGTGAGCACCGATAAGATATTGGCTGCTCACGCGCAACTCCCCCCCCATGCACAGACAGACGTGTGTGGCCCCGTGCACTGTATAGCCAGCAGGGTGCCCAATCCCGTCGGCTGAGCTGCGTCCCCACCCCCCAGTTGTAGGTGCCATGCTGGGAGGCCCACCCCAGCGTGGCAAGCACTGTGCTCGCTTTGGCCGGCGGGGTGCCCAATCCCGTCGGCTGAAACGCCCCCTAAGTCCTTGTGCCACGCTGGGGCCCACCCAAGCGTGGCAAATAATCCCGCAATTTTTTTATTTTGCCAATGGGGGTGCCCAATCCCCATTGAATGGAAATGCCCAAGTCCTTGTGCCACGCTGGGAGCCCACCCAGCGTGGCAAACGGTACCGCGATTTTTTTGTATTTTGCCGATGGGGTGCCCAATCCCCATCTGCTGAAGCACCCTCAAGTCCTTGTGCCATGCTGGGAGCCCACCCCAGTGTGGCAAACATCCCATGATGTCTTTTTTGTTTTTTCCCCTGTAAAATAAAACTGTCTCATGGCGTCTCCCAACCCCTCCCACAACCCGCACCCACCCACTGCGCTTCAGCCTCCCCACCCCCACCATTACCTCGGACTCTGGTAGCGGCGATCTTCGGTGGACTGGGAACACGTCTGCATTCTTCAAAGCCGACCGCGAACTGAAATCCGGTAAGCTGTATAATGGGTTACAGAGGGGTTTCAACTTTATTGCATATCTCAGGCATTTTTGGGAATTTTTGCACCAAATTTTCAACATGGGGTTTTTGGGACCCCTTCTCATGAATTATGTCACTGTCATGGTGTTATTCAGGCCCGAAGGGTGATTTCGCGCAGTGACTGTGCAGTGACTGCGAAATCACCCTTCAGGCCAAAACACCACCATGACAGTGATATCATTCATGAGAAGGGGTCCCAAAAACCCCATGTTGAAAATTTGGTGCCAAAATTCCAAAAAATTACTGTTTTACGAGGGTGCGTTCCGCAGTTCCTATGCAGGCTGGTAAGTTTGCGAAATTTCAATATTTTCACTCCAGATTTTCAACATTGTCATTTTACCACACCTTCTTATGAGTAGTATAGCTGTCATTTTTCACATCTCACCCAAAATGTGTTTCCACCCTTGTAGCGCAGAATGGCACAGTCGGTGTGCGAAATCAATGTACGGGACAAATTAAGAAAATCACAGTGACACTGTTCATGAGCAGAGGTCTTAAAATGGCTATGTTTAAAATTTGGTGAAAAATTCCTAAAATTACTGTTTCCAGGTGCATTGCGCAGTTCCTCGCACACTCGTAAGGTCGCGAATTTTCAATATTTTCACCCAGATTTCCAACATTGCCATTTTATCACACCTTCTTATGAGCAGTATAGCTGTCATTTTTCTCATGTCACCCAAAAGCGTGTTTCAGCCATGTAGCACACAATGGCGCGGTCGGTGTCTTGAGATCAATGTCTGGGACAAATTAAGAAAATCACAGTGACACTGTTCATGAGCTCAGGTGTTAAAATGGCTATGTTGAAAATTTGGTGAAAAATTCTAAAATGATTGTTTTGATTTAGCTATGCCAGTACAGCTCCTAAGCGCATACTGTAGTTCACGAATTTTCAATATTTTCACTCCAGATTTCCAACATTGCCATTTTACCACACCTTCTTATGAGTAGTATAGCTGTCATTTTTCACATCACCCAAAATGTGTTCCCACCCTTGTGCGCCAGAATGGCGCGTCGTTATCTTGAAATCAATGCTGGGACAAATTAAGAAAATCACAGTGACACTGTTCATGAGCAGAGGTCTTAAATGGCTATGTTTAAAATTTGGTGAAAAATTCCTAAAATTACTGTTTTTACGAGGGTGCATTGGCAGTTCCTCGCACTCACTGCAAGGTCGTAATTTTCAATATTTTCACTCCAGATTTCCAACATTGCCATTTTATCACACCTTCTTATGAGCAGTATAGCTGTCATTTTCACATGTCACCCAAAACATGTTTCTGCCCATGTAGCACACAATGGCGCTGATCGGTGTGCGAGATCAATGTGGGACAAATTAAGAAAATCACAGTGACACTGTTCATGAGCTCAGGTGTTAAAATGGCTATGTTGAAAATTTGGTGAAAAAATTCCTAAAAATGACTGTTTTACGAGCGTGCGTTGCACAGCTCCTATGCACGCTCGTAAGTTCACGAATTTTCAATATTTTCACTCCAGATTTCCAACATTGCCATTTTACCACACCTTCTTATGAGTAGTATAGCTGTCATTTTTCACATCTCACCCAAAACGTGTTTCCACCCATGTAGTGCACAATGGCACAGTCGGTATGCGAAATCAATGTACGGGACAAATTAAGAAAGTCACAGTGACACTGTTCATGAGCAAAGGTCTTAAAATGGCTATGTTGAAAATTTGGTGAAAAAATTCCTAAAAATGACTGTTTTACGAGGTGCATTGTGCAGTTCCTATGCACACTCGTAAGTTCGCGAATTTTCAATATTTTCACTCCAGATTTCCAACATTGCCATTTTACCACACCTCCTTATGAGCAGTATAGCTGTCATTTTTCACATCTTGCCCAAAATGTGTTTCCACCCATGTAGTGCACAATGGCGCAGTGACACTGTTCATGAGCAGAGGTCTTAAAATGGCTATGTTGATAATTTGGTGAAAAAATTCCTAAAAATGACTGTTTTACGAGCGTGCGTTGCGCAGTTCCTATGCATGCTCGTAAGTTTGCAAATTTAATATTTTCACTCCAGATTTTCAACATTGCCATTTTATTACACTTCCTTATGAACAGTACAGCTGCCATTTTCATATTCGCCAAAATGTGTTTTCGACATCGTAGCACACAATGGTGCTGTTGGTGGAAGCAACAATGTTTAGGACAGATTAAGAAAATCACAGTTACACTGTTCATGAGCAGAGGTCTTAAATGGCTATGTTGAAAATTTGGTGACAAAAGTCCATAAAATAACTGTGTTGTGAGTGAGCAATGCGCAGTTTCCACGCACCTTGTAAGTTCATGACTTTGTAATATTTTCAGTCCAGATTTTCACCAGTGGCATTTTTTCACACTTCCTTATGAACAGTACAGCTGTCATTTTTCACAACATGGCTGAAGTGTGTTTTCACACTTTCAGCGCTGAGATGCATGGTCGCTGTGGGAAATCATTGTTTGGCACAGATAGAGAAAATCACAGTGACATTGTTCATGATCGGAGGCACCAAAATGCCTGAGTTGACAATCTGCTGTAAAATATCACCAACCTAATTATATTACGGGTGTGCGTTGCACAGTTTCTATGTACGTTCATGACTTCACCATTTTTTTAAATATTTTTACTGCAGATTTGCAACATTGCCATTTTTTACACCTCCCCATGAACAGTACAGCTGTCATTTTTTACATCCTGTTCGGAATGTTTTTGCACCTGTGGTGCTAAATGCCGTACTCGCTGTGCATAAGCAGCTTTCGGCTAACAAACTGATATTCCCCCTGTTCATGAGGTGGGGTCACAAAAAAAAAAAACATGTTGAAAATTTGGAGAGAAAATACCAACGAATGCCTGAGGTATTAGGGTTTCCAACCATAACGCCCAACACTGTAGAGAATGACAGGCATCAGGGGTGTGACTTGGGATTCCTGCTTGTAATGCTCATACCATTCCACACCCTGCAGCCAGTGAGAGGCATCGAGGTATGCCTTGGACTCTTTAGCCCCAAAGTTCACCCCATTCTCCTATATCGCACCCATCTCACCGCATTTCCTAATGAAATGGGGTGCGCATAAGGGCCAAAGACCCCAAGGAACACAGTGACACTTGTCAGTGTCTGCAGGGTGGGGTGTGGTGAAATGGCGAGGCCGTTATGCCTGATGACCCAAATGCACACCCCAATGCCTGTCACTCTCTGCAGGGTGGTGGTGGGGTTGGCTTCAGTTCAGTACTTCACTGCCATTCCTCATACGCAGCTCTGTAACTTCTACATTACCACTGCCAATGCCAGCAAGCAAACATTCGGCATTGACAAATGCTTGTTCTATTGTACTACAGTAAAATTAACTGAAGCATTTTTGAGAGAGGTGGCTGTTTACAAACAAGATAATAAAACCAAGGAAATAAAATAATTTTTAGGTATTAACATCACTTGAGGAGAGTCAGGAGAGTATATATTATTTTACTTATTGCATTTTTAGTGTGTGATTTTGCACAACATATAGATATGAATATAAATTTAAAATTGTTTTGTTTAAAGACTAGAGAAACCTATCAAAGTTTGACAGGGATGCAAGAGGAACATTATGCACTATAAGCTGGGATTTATTTTTGTTGTTATAAAATTAAAAACTTGGGTGGAAAGTTGCTGGACAATTTTTTTTTAAATAAAATATTAAATAAGCAAAACAAAAACAGTGAGTTGGTAAGTTTCTCCATATTTGCGTTTGGATCTCCTTGAGGGTACATGGAGCAAACTCCCTCCCAGGGATTTTTGTTTATATTACAGGTACCAGGAAGGTTACATTACTCAGTGAGTATGCTGTTACAAAGTGCTAGGCCACAGCCACAACAGTGAAATGTAGCATTCCAGCTTTGCCTGGGGCATGGCACATCTGTCTGTGTGGGGTGCCATGACTGTGTACAAAGGCAAGACATGACTCTGCACAGTCCTGTCCAATCCCACCTAGCCCATGTGACTGCTGCTGCTGCTGCACAGTATCGGTATATAGGCATGTGTACTGTTAAGGGTCAATAGCACTATGCCATGTGTTCTGCTGCATGTTATTGATCTCATCTCCTTTTTCTCTTCCACAGGCATCAGGGCTCAGCAACACCAAGCCAGGGCTGACCAGATGGAGTGGGACCATTAGAACTAATGGTGGCAGAAGAGGACACCTGGCCAGGATGGGGTCTGGTGTTACCAGGGAGTGAAGGGAAGGTCCGCAGACATGTGTCCACGTAAGTACCCTGCATTGTGTGTTTCATTGTCTGGGCTGCATATCTACCCTATGCTGCATGCTTCTGTAATTGGAGATGGATGTCTATGTGTGTCACACCAGGCTGTATAAGTGCATGTGGGGATATCACCTATGCAGTTGTTGTTGGGGACACTCACCCAGCCCTTGGGACATTGTCCTACCACTGACAGTGTTGTGTGACAGTGTCTGTGCAGTCTACTGTTGTGAATGTCCTTGCAAAGGGCATGCTGCTGTGTGTGTGTACTGTGCCTTGGAATGCATTACACTGTGTAGTAGCATGCCCCCTGTGCTGCCGATCTGGTACACCATGATACTGGCGGTAATGCTCACAGCCCCAGGTCATTGTCGGTCTGATCTGTTGTGCCACATGGTTGGGACTAGGTAGGCATATCTGTCTGGCAGAGGTAGGCATGGCCCACTGTTGTACCAGCTCAGTACTGTGTTATGTTGCTTGCTTAATACAGCACCTGTGGCAGTCTGCCACATCAGTGCCATCTACAGTGGCACATGTACTGGGTGCCACATGACTACATCTCAACATAACCTGGCTTAATGTGGCATGGGGTCAATGGCATGGGAGGCATTGGTGGGTGCTGAATGTGCCTTACCATGTTTGATCGACATTGTGATGAATAGTCTATAATGTCTAATTAATACAGCTATATCCAGAGTATGATTATTCCATGGTACACGGGAAGGGCCATCTATACATTTGGACACAACTGGGTCTTTGTAGGGACAATGTACTGCACTGGCACTGTATGAGGGAAACCCTGTACTTAGGGTAGGATCAGCATCATCTGGGACAGAGCTTGCCTTCAGGTGGTTGTGTATCTAACACCAGTGTTGTGCTGACCATGGTACAGTATGTTAAGCACCCTCCCATGTATAACACCACTGCACACATGTGTTACCCTGGCTGCTGCACACAGTGCTGCATGATGGTACCATCCATATACAGCTGTGTTGTGGGTACCATGTGTGTTCCTGGGCCTTTTCCTGCAGTTGGCCAAGGTAGCTCATAGATGTCTGTTTTCCCTGTACACCTGTGCTGGCCTGTGTGCTGGATAGCTGGTCTGAAGGGCACTGAGTGTATATGTGTGGCTCCAAGACACTTGAACAATTACGCTGTGTATCGTGCTCTGGCTTGGCACTGCTGTTGCTTGAGCTGCATTTCAACATCTGGCATGCCTGCTCATGTTGCGTGTCCCTTGCATTGCTCAGGCATTCTCTACTGCAGCATGGCACACTCGCTGTATATCCAGTCCTCTGTTGTTCAGGTCCACAGTGCTACAGTACTTCTGGTATACCATGTACATTCTGCTGCAGCTGTTTGGCTCCTTCCACCTACTGTATGTGTGGCATGGTAGCCCATGTGTAAGCTGGTTGTAATTCTGTTAAACACATTATACCACTCTTGTGTCCCTCATCCTGGGTGCACAGCTGGCTGAGTTTAGTGCATTTCTTTCAATTGTTGTCAGGAGTACTGCAGAAAGGTAGCAGTATGCCATACTACGTGTTTGCTGGGATGAACTGCTGCACTACCAGGTCTGCTTGCCGAGGATGCTTCTGTGGGTGAACTGTTAACAGTCACCACCCAGGAAATATGACAGCGGCAGCATCCACCACCCTCTCCTGCTAAGCCTTGATGGGGCATTGTTCCTTTATTAACAAGCGGGTGCCCTTTATTTTTTATTTCTTAATGGGTGGATGCTCTTTTCACTTTATTCCTTGTTGGGCCAGCACCCTTTATTTTTTATTATCTGATGGGTGGTTAACTTTTTTATTTTATTCTTTTGTTGGTATTTATGGGTGGGTTTATTTTGCTTCCTATCTGCTGTGTTGCGCGTCTTTCATTGGTATACCCACAGCAGCCCCTATGTTCAGTGTAATACTATATGGATTTCTGCAGTACTCAAAAGTATTAGCACTGGAGCAATTCATCTGAATAGCCCAGTAGCAGTGTACTAGCACCAGTGCTAGTGCAGTGCAAGTGCTAGCACAGCACTGGTGCTGCTGGCTGAATATGGGGCCCATGGTCTAGTTGAACATTTCGTACTTAACTTTCAGTGGATCAAAAGGCAATACTGTTTCATTTTCATATGTACAGGTGGAGAATTGACCACCCACTGACTGCAATGTTAGGAGAAAGGATCACTATGGCAAATATACACCAGGAAGCAAACTTTAAAACTGAATCGCTAGACTAGAATACATGTACTTATTAACTGACAAATCACTACACGTGATTCTTCCTACCAGTACACTGCCTGTTAGTCACACAATCTAATGTCAACAGGCACTACCAGATGCTATGGACTACTTTCTGCTGTCATTTTTAGAGTGAGAAAAACAAAGTCATACTAAACGTAGCTTGCACCTTGTGTGCAAGCCTAAAAAGGAAAAGAAAAACATTTTGAGATGCTGAGTTTAATGATATTCCACTTTATTCACTGTAACCCCATCCTGAGTTTAAGAGTATTGTTTTCAAGCAGTTCTGAGGGGAGAGCAAAGACTACCCACCCTTGGGGAACTAATGAGAAAAGGAGGCAAGAACAAGCTCAGCAAGCCAGTATGCCTGCCTCAGGCAGCCTGCCACTGCAAGCAACCTCACATCACTGGCCTGTCAGGAAACTGTTCACCACCTGTAAGAGAAATGGAACTGCCTCAGTATGAGCAACACAGCCTGCAGGCTGTAAACCCAAACTTGCAAAGCAGCAACAAACACAGGGCAGACAAAACAGAATCAGGAAGTAACCACCAGTAAAAATCACATCTGCACTGGTTAATAATTTACGTCAAGTAAACTAGCTGCCAACTAATGGGAGAAACCTCCCTTTACTGTGTACAGTACAAGTTTGAACATGGATAAAATAACCACCCTGACCCTTTTCTGAGCCCTTTCAGAGCTTGGCTTCCAAGAATAGTCATATTTATACAATAGGGTGGGCGAATACCTCATTGTGTACAAACATGTATTCTTACTGGAATAGAATCAATTTATTACACTGTGGCGACATCATCAAATCAAAAATAAAACAGCACAAAATAGTCCTATTGTATAAATTGGATATGTTATGGCCGGTGGTGGAATACACTGTTTATATAACTGAGTGGAGAGTGACCTCGGCTACCATCCTTTTTGGCTCTGATACTCATGAGGATATCTGCGATCACTCTCTATTCATTAACATAAATAGTGTATTGCACTACTGGCCATAACATATCTCCTATATAGAGAACCTAGTGTGATTCAATAATAGTTTTATTTATTTTGAAATATTGACCAAGAAAAAACACACAGAGCCATAGCTGATTTCCAGTTGCTACTGTACCTGGCAGAAAGAAGGCGTGGACAGAAAATAGTATGTAAGAATTTACAACTACTGCAAAAACCTACCAGCATGTGTGCAGATTGTCAGTTGTACAAAAGCAAGACATCAGTTAGCAAGATAAAATGGATATAGGCAGCATACCAGAGTACAAAATTATGGAAGGACCAGGGACATAAGCACACCAGTTTCCTTGTGCAACAGATCAAACAGAGCAGGTCAATAGTACTAGCAGTTTAACAACTGGGGTGGATCAGACTGAGGCCACCCACAGATTACTATGACAGTGTACTGGGAAACAGGAGCAGGCTGTTGGGGATATAGTGAAAGGTGCCACAGAAAAAAAACAACTAGTGGGCTAAGGCACAATAGCAGGAGTGAACTGTGAGCTTACACAGAATGGCTTTCAATTAGTGAGGGGAGAAGGGGAGCAAATTAAGAAATGAAGGTTGCTCCAAAATGGAGGAATCTGCATGAAAAGGAGACCTGCCCAGCAGAGGTTTTGAAAGACAAAGAAGTCAGAGCTTCTTGGTGAGTAAGTAGGGGTGGGGGTGCATGGCAGTGGACTGGATTCTAGATTCAGACTGGTCTGTATTTTCTGACTGAGACAAATGTGAAGCCAAACATTCACAAAAAAAAGGCTGTCTCCAGATCAATTACAATTAGATCAAGCACAATTGTATTAGCTTACATGTGTTTATAATTGTGTTATGGGAAACATGTGCTCTAATTTAACTTCATTAAAAACTAGATGCTATTTGGTGTTTGTTCTGTTAATTGAATACTAATGAAATTTCCTGGGCTTTAATCTGACATTAGACAAATATATGTTTTGTTTATGAAGCAGGGGTTAGAAATTTGTAACTCAGGTGCTTGACCTCACATGGACTTTTTGAAAAGAAACCTATGAGTCACCTGATGTTTACTATGAGGTGGCATTGATTTCAATAAACAATTTCGAATCTCAGTTTTTATTTCCTATGTGCAAGAATAATTTGTATGATGATACAACAAACCTCTGCATAACAGCAGAACTGTGTGGTAGCATTACAGAGAACTTGCACAAAAAGAAACATATTATCTTACCTCTTGGAGTGTTTTTCATTTCATCATAGAACTTGTAGGTGTACATTCAACATGTAAATTAGCTTTGTGCAAAAGCAGCAGTCAGTGTCTAGTCCAGGAGGGCAATCTGGATGGAGGTCAGTTGCCAAGGAGACCATCAAACAAGCTTTATCACTTTCTTTGTAGCTTTCTTGTATCTTTTTTTATGCTTTCCTGGTCTTACCGCAGCACCTTGAAGTCATTCTTCCTGAATCCAGCAATTGATGTTTCAACAACACAATGACATCTTTTTCATGGTGTGCAGGAGTGCATCACATTATGCTGCTTTTAAAGAGAAGATTTAAAGGCATAGTGGTCTAAAAACAATGTGATTTATCCCTTACCCTGAAAACTCTCACTATATACTGTATGCAGTTATCCCTCTAAACGGATGGACTATGCACAAAAACTGCAATTGTAACTTGCTACACATACTGTCCATAAATAATGAAGAAGTACTTCTAAACTTAGATACTTTTGTGCAAAATACAAACATATCAAAAATAATGTTACTGCCATGTACAGTAGTTACATATAAAAAAGGCATAAATAAAATACTGGCAGTCCAAAATTAATTTTCAGAAAAGCAAGCTAGAAACTGGTCCTCATTAAATCCTTTTGGTGCAAGTGTTTCAGACTTTAAAATCCCAAATGATTTGTACTGCAGAAGACTTTTAACCAACCTCCACCCCCCCCCGTACATTCAGCCTCACGTTTTCTATTCCTTTAAATCTAAATCCTGCATTTGCACCGTGGCCAGCTTTGTGAAAATATTTTGTCATATTGTACTGACCATTGTTGTTAATTGTTGCTGCTTCATGATTAGGAATTTTAGTTTTGAGCATTCATTCTGTTTGACCTGTACAGTTGTGGTCACATGGACAGGTGAGTATATACATCACCCCTTTCGAATTACAATTAATAAATTAAAAACATAGACAATGATGGCAGAAAAAGACAATTGGTCCATCCAGTCTTCCCATAAAATCCTAACAAATCTGGGACCCATTGTCCATACAGGGATCTAACCCGCATTATGAACTGGCTGCCATAAATTGAGGAAGCTGATTGACTGAGAAGTATTTGAAGCCATGATGATATTGGAGTACATACTCATGGCTTTAAAAACCTCCAGCATGCTGGCACAGCTGTTGGATTTCCGCTTGTGATGCTGGCGAACTGGGTTCGGGAATGAGCCTGGATCGTCGGAGGGCCAGCTGGGGGAGAAGGATTGAGCATTCCTAGGACTGCCCTCCTTCTTTGGGGGGGGGTGCGGGGTTCTTGTACTTGGTGTGGGAGTGACACCTAGCAGCAGCTAGGTGTATCTCCCTGAGCATCGATGCACAGTCAAGGGGCACTGGGGCGGGACAGATGCCGGTGTTATTGCACATCTCTGCCCCAGCCTATAGGGATAAAATCCCTCTCTGCTGGATGTCTCTATGATGCCCTGCCCCCGAGACTTGATCAGTCACCTGGTGGAGGACTTCCTCAATCAGATACGGTTCCATGGCACCAGTGCCTGCTGTGGTGCCATCCCTGCCTCCTGGGGGGTAAGCCGGGAGTGACTGGGGGCAGCGAGGGGCTCATTAGGTGGTGGGGTCTCGGGGGCACCGTGACTAGGGTGAAAACTCTGACAGACAGCAGAAGGGCAGAAAAAGCAAGGCAAATATAAAAAGGAAAACCTCCAGCCACCAGCCTCCTCACTGGAAAATAGCTTTTCCGACCACAATGTTCCCTATGACCCTTCTATGATCCTCAGTACTTCAGAATGCCTACCATGAGGAGGAGGAGCAAGTCAAACTTCAATACTGTATCTGAAAAAGAAAGCACAGACCTGCTTTCAACAAACAAACTGCTGCCAACTGCCACATACATAAAAAACACTCTCCCCTCCAAGTCCACACACAACAACAAATCTGCCGCTGACTACTGTGCTTTCCACTGGAAAATGCCACACTACCACTTCACCACACTGATTGACACAGAGCAGTGGCAGAAACCTGACAAAATGCCCATTTTTTTATTGAGCAGTATCTGTCTCACACTGTTCCCACCCCCCCCATGTGCTAGCTGTACCCAGCAGGTCGTAGCTCAAGCAGACTTGGTGCGGAGTGCATGGTGGCTCCAGTAGAATGCTCCAAGGTTTCAGTTCCAACCACTGGCATATTTTCCATTTTACACAGCAACGGCACTCACTATACTAACTAAATTCCTCCTTTTGCTCTTGCTTATTTGGTTCTTTTCAAATAAATAAACAGTGACACATCGCTGTGAAATCCAAAATTAATTCACATACAGGAGGGGTGCTGAGAGAATGAAACAGAGTTCACAGCTCAGGTCACCCACCAACTCCACTTCCAACAGCACCACCTGCTGCCCACTGCCCCCCCAAGCTATTTTCTTAAAAGATACTCCTCCAACACCCCAAAAAAGTAAATTTTAACAGGTTTTAAACCATTTTTTAAATTTTTTTGCACAAAAAGATTTTTAAGCCAGTTTATAATAGCAATAATGCACTCCAGGGTGTGGTGTATCATGGGATATTGTCACTTCTCGGGTGATGGACACACTCAATCTGAGACCTCATGCCCAACCACCCAAGGCATGACGAAATCCCATGAAATACCACACCCTATCATGCATTATTGCTTAATTATAAAATGGGTAAGAGAAATACTGTACTGTAATTGGTGGAATCCAGTCATATGACTGCTGTTATCCCAGCACAACAGCATAGGTCAGCAGTTCTTAACTTTCTGAACCACATTACTTGGTCCTAAAATAAAAAATCAGGGAAACCATCTTATACTGTAATTTCAATAAGGCATTCACAGGTGTGTATAATTGAGGGATATTGGCACTTCTTGGGTGTGTAAAGCCCTCGGTTTTGCTTCGGGCTTCACTTCTTGAAGTATGCCATTATCCCACAATAATGCACATGCTTTCATGCCTTATTGCTTAACTATGCACCCCCTTGCTTCCCACCCTACTGCTACCACTCTGATCATCCATTAAGCCCTTTACTCTGTCCCAGCCATGTTTAAAACCATTGATACATTGATAGTTTTGGTGCCCAACACATCAGCTGGCAGCTTGTTCCACAGCTCCCTTTCTGTAAAATAAAACCTTTCTCACTTCCCTCTTGAACATCCCCTGTCAGTTTCCACTCATGCCCTTGTGTACTTGATCCACTACTTGTGCTAAATAGTTCCTCACAATTTATCTTGTTCATTCCTTTCAGGAACTTAAAGGTCTCTATAATACATCCTCCCTTTCTCGTCTAGTCGCCAGCAAGTATATGTTAGGTGTCTTGAGCAGATCCTTGCAAGATATGCCCTGCTGGGCCCAAATCATTTTTGTCAGACTATGTTGCACTGTCTCAAGCCTGTCCTTGTCTTTTCTTAGGTGAGGACTCCAGAACCAGGCACAGTACTCCAGGTGGGGCCTCACCAGTGATCTATAGAGAGGTAGTAATACCTCCTTCCTTCTGCTGTCAATACCCCTTCCTAAACACCCCAGCATCCGGTTTGCCTTACTTGCTTGTTTAAGCAAGTCATTGTTGATGACCCCTAGGTCTCTTTCTTCAGAAGCCATGCCCAACTTTAGCCCCCATCTAGTACTTTGTCTTGGAGTTTTTGTTCCCTATGCGCATCAACTTGCATCATTTGGCACTGAATTTCAGATACCAAACCTTTGTCCTCTTCTCTAGCTTTTGCAAATCTTTCTGCATCACCCTAATCCCCTTCTCACTGTTAGCCCTGCCAGATAGCTTAGTGTCATCTGCAAAGAGACACCTCTTGCCCTGGATTCCTCCTCCTTATTGCTAATGAACATATTGAAAAGTACTGAACCCAGAAGCGATCCATGTGGCACTGTTGACAGCCCTCTCTTCAGATTTGACTCCGCTACCCACATCCCACTACTGTCTCCATTCCAATCAGTTTCTCACTCATCTAGCTGTGTCCTTTGCTGCCTCTAGACCCTCTAGCATATTTAGCAACCTTCTGTGAGGCACTGAGTCCAGTGCCATGCTGAAATTGAAGTAGAATAAATCCATACCATGGCCCTTATCCACTACCCTTGATACCCAGTCAAAGAACACTATCAGGTTGCTCTTACAAGACCTCCTTGCCATGAACCCATGCTGTTTACTATACAGGAGTTCATTGATCTCCAGGTAGTCCACAAGGTCCCTTTTCACTATTGTATCCATCATTTTACCCACAAAAGAGGTAAGACTGACAGGTCTGTAGTTACCCACTTGCTCCTTGACACCCCCCATGGAGTGGAACCACATATGCTACCCTCCAATCTTTTGGAACATCCTCTGACTGAACTGAGCTATTGAGTACTATTGAGTAACTCTACCAGGGCTCAGCTAGTTCCTTTGCCAAGTCCCTGAGGACCCTCAGATTCATCCCATCTGGCACTGGGACCGTATCTATCTTTAGGGCTCCTAGCCCTTTCCAGACCCTTTTCTGGTAAATACTTTCTACTTCACCTCAAGGATCCCCCTTAAAGCCACCTTAATGCCACTCTCTGGTAGAGGCCATCTGTCTTACCTAGTGAATATGAATCAGAACTAGACATTTAGAAAGACTGCTTTCTGCCCATCCTACTCAAATATTCTTCCTCCCTCTGTTAGCCTAACAAGTCCTCCACCCTTCTTTCATTTTTTTCTCTAATACATCTAAAGAATGGTTATTCATCTACCATGACCACCTCTGCAATACACAGCTCTGTGTCTGCCTTTGCTTCTTGGACCACCCTCTTGGTTCCCCTGGTTCTCATTTGGTACACTCCTTGTTCTTCCTTCCCTTATTTTTCCTTGAACCTTGTGCAAAGGGCTTGTTTTTGTCACTTGCTGCTTCCCTGACCTTTCCAGAGACCCATATTGGTCTCTAGTACCTGTTTCATTTGATTACCATTTTCATACAACACATTGCTGCCTTGTGAATGTCCGCCTTGATTGCCTCCATTTTTCTTCCACATCCCTGATGCCATTTACTCTGATTAACTTGTACCGGATCAGCTCACTCATCTAGGTGAAATCTGCCCTTCTGAAATCTAGAACTTCAGCCTTTGATGAGGGCTAACTTGTTCCAAGGGCCAGGTTAAACCATATAGATTTATGGTCACTGGATCCTAGTGGCTCCCCTACCTCACTCCTTCTACCACTTCTGAGTTGGTGAGCACCACACTGAGAATGACAACCTGTAGTCAGTTCCTTAGCAAGCTGCAAAACACACAGGTACTGCATGCTTTTGAACTGCTGGTGGGCACAAATACTGGAAAAACTGCCTCAAGCTACTGTACAAACACCAAACAGGTTGCGGTCCAGGTACAAATAAAAGTGACAAAATAATAAGTGTGCCAAAAATGCATATTTTTTTTAGGAGACGTGCTTACTACATTTGAAGTCAGGGGCCAAAAAATGGTACTTTACATCCAATGCATGACATTTCATCAGGAGGTGGAGCTTGGGGCATAGCTGCCTGCCTTTATACTTACAAACTAAAGGCAAATGTATTAAGGTTACAAGTTTTACAGCTACAATAACCACAAGGTCTCAGGCACACACTAGAAACCCATAGAAGGGATGCAAGAATGTACATTTCAGATGAAGTTACTCACATAACTTTTATTCAGATTTAGATAAAAGACAGATGGATGACCATTCCACCTAGGCTGTTCATCTGTTTGTCTTTCTTTTATCTAAATATGAATAAAAGTTATGTAACTTCATCTGGAATTTATATTCTTGCATCCCTCTTACGTGTTTCCAGTGTGTGCCCAAGACCTTGTGGCTATTGTTACTGAGTGAGTCTCAGGAGCACCACTATCCTGGTGCGTGCGCACTTCTCTGGTCCCTAGTTTTACAGCTAGCAGTTTCAAAGTGTATGCTAGATCTTCCCTTTAAATCAGTGAAACAATGCACATCAAATTCAAAATAACCCCAAAAGAGCACAGTGTATTAAAATGGGTATAACTGGCATCTTCTGCCCTAAAGCTCACCACATTCCACTGCACAATAAGCTGGGTGGCCATAGCATAGGAAAGTGGTGTTAGTGTTCGGGCAGGAGATGCCAATGTCACCCCCTGATCCCTCTTTGTCTGTGCAGGATGGAGGTGGGGTATTAGGGTTGGAAACCCTAATGCCACATTCCCTACTTTTGTCCCTTTAACCCTAACTGATGCATTAGCAAAGTTTTTTGCATATACTGCATGTAGGGGTGTGTGTGTGTGTGTGTGTGTATATATATATATATATATATATATATATATATATATATATATATATATATATATATATATATATATATATATATATATATCATATAAAAAATCTGTTTAATGCATCAGTTAGGGTTGTTCACAGTGACAAAAGTGAGGCAATTCGATGTTAGGGTTCCACCCTTACACCCCACACCCCCACCCCGCCCCCACTAACAGGTATTGAGGTGTGCGTTGGAGTCATCGGTCCTAACTCTCACCCCATTCTCCTATACTGCACCACCTCAGCTTGTTTACACATGGGATGAGGTGAGAGTTAGGACTGATGACCCCAACACACACCCTGATGCCTGTTGGTGGGGTCGGGGTGGGGTGGGGTGCAAGGGGGGTGGAAACCCTAACATCGAATTTCCTTGAATTTGTCACTGTGGAACAACCCTAACTGATGCATTAAATGGAGTTCTTTGTCATGAATTTCCCTTCCTTTTGAGAATGGGCACTATAAATAGTGAAGTAATGGCAATGCAAATGCCAACGCACATGGTGACGCAAACATAAATGATAATGCAAACGGTAATACAAACACAAGAGCAAATGTTAATGAAAACAGAAATGCAAACACAAGCACATACAGAAACACAAACCGTAATGCACATGGGCATGGTAAAGTAATTGGAAATGCAGACACTTACCTTAACAGCAACGACTGACACCAAAGGAAACACAAACAGAAATGTGAACGGAAGCTCGTATACAAACACAAATGGAAATGCGCACAGTGACACAAAAGGAAATGCAAATAAAAACAGTAACGGAAATGCAAATGTTAACAGTTACACAAGCATAGCGCAAATGAAAATGCAAAAATGCGCTACGCGTGGCGTGAGGGGCATGGTAACGCAAATGGAAATACAAATGTAAGTGCATACAGAAACGCAAAAGGTAATGTGCATGATCTCTGTACCGCAATAGGAAATGCAAATACTGACAGTAACAGCAACAATGACGCCAAACGAAATGCAAATGCAAACAGAAGCACATACACAAATGCATATGGTAATGCACATGGTGAAGCAAAATGAAACACAAACAAAAACAGTAATGGGAACGCAAATGTTAACAGTCATGCAAACGCAAGCGCAAATGACAATGCAAAGGGTAATGCACATGGTGGCATACATGGGAATGGTAACACAAACAGAAATGCAAACACAAGAGCATGTGGAAAAGCAAATTGTAACGCGCACGGTCATGGTACTGCAATAGGAAATGCAAATGCTAACGGTAACAGCAACGACGACACCAAAGGAAACACAAATGGAAGCACGTACACAAACGCAAATGGTAAGGCACACGGTGATGCAAAATGAAATGCAAACAGAAATAGTAATGGAAACACAAATGGTAACAGTAATGCAAATGCAAGCGCAAACAAAAACACAAAGGGTAACACACATGGTGGCGTAGACTGGAACGCTAATGCAAATGGGTACTGAAACGCAAGTGGGAATGCTAACTGTGACAGTAACAAAAGCACACATCCTTTTTTTTTACCAACATGTGCATAGAGAAACACAGTGAATACAAAGAATGTATGCATAATAATGGGCCTCGGAGCAGAAAATGAGCACTTGGAATACTAAATTACTTATATCTCAGGAAACGTACGACGTAGTAAAATTTCATATAAATGACTTTCTTGGCTAGTTTTACACTTAGCCCGCAGTAGGTGGCTAAGTATTTTTATGACGAAAAGTCCGTATCTCGAAGCGTTTCTGAGATAGGGGCTCCGAAAGGTGCGGCGGACTCCATAATGTTAGTCTATGGGAAAAAGTGTGAATCTTGGAGTACTGTAACTTTGCATCCTGTAATATTTTGTCACCAAACCACCAAAAGGCACATCTGTGGGATGTTGGCTTTCTTCCCTCTAAATTTCAGCACAAAAGACCAAACCATTCTTTTGCAGCAGGGTGGCAAAGATTTCCTGTTATTTTGGCCATAATGTCGCAAAGTAGTGTCGCAAATCACGACACTTTCCCAAAACAAATCATGAAAGTGTCACAAGTGTGACACTACTTTGTGACACTACAGTTTACAAAAATTTCAAAAACATATTTCTGGGGTGTTTAACCCCTGCAAATAAAGACATGGCTAGCATCCTCAGGGTCTGACTAGGTGAACACAAAAAGAATTGTGTCCCTAGAGGGTCCCAAATTTAAATGCCAAGCATTTCTGTGACCACTAACTAAAAACACAATGGCTGACTCATGACACTACAGAGGTAATTTGTGACACTAAAAACTGCATTTGTGACACTGTCGAACTTTTTGTTAACTTTTCCCATTGACTATAATGGGAAATTTGTTTTTTGAATAACTTTTGAACTGTTTAATATTTTTTCATGAAATCTTCAAAAGGCACATCAGGGATCCCAAGTCGCATGTTCCCTGAAGTTTTCGGACTGGTCACACAAACTGTGCGACCTTTAGGACGCACAAAAAAGCGTAAATGTGCTGCAGAATGTCACATTATAACTCTGCAACCGTATATCTGACCATTACAAAACTAGGCAGATCCAGAAATCTATGGTACTGCTCCATGCCTGCCAAATTTCAGGCAAATCTGTCATATGGTGGCAAAGTTAAGATGCAAAATTTCACACTTTATCCTTAAATGGGGTACTCAACCCTAACTATAGTGGCACTACATATATATTCATTACAAAAAACTTCATTAATGCATCAGTTAGGGTTGCTTCCACAATGACAAAAGTGTGGAAATTCCACATTAGAGTTACTTCCCCACCACCCTACCACCACTCCCCCATCCTCCACACACCAGTAGACATTGGAGTGTGCCATGGGGTCATCAACCCCAACTCTTACCCCATTCCAAGTGTAAGCAAGCTGACATGCTACAGTATAGGAGAATGGGGTGACAGTTAGGACTGATGTCCCTGTGGCACACCCTGATGACTGTTGGTGTGTGGAGGATGGGTGCATGGTTGTAGGGTGGTGGGGCAGTAACCCTAATGTGGAATTTCCATACTTTTATTGCTGTGGAAATAACCCTAACTGATGCATTAACTAAGTTATTTGCAAAGAATTTCCTTTCTTTTTGAAAAAGTGTAATATAAATAGTAAATGGTATGTGTTGCTGGGAGCACGGGGCCCAGCAAGCTGCCCATTTGTGCATAATGATATGTGTCTGTGGGAGCACTGTCCCTCCAGGACCTGTGCTCCCACTTACACATAGCTACAGAGCCATACAGCAGCCCTATAGGGCAAGGAACCCTTTTAACACTAATTTGCCCATATCTCGGGAACCATAGCGGCTAGAAAAAAAAATCATGTGTGGTTGGAATTGTCACAGTGAGACCTATGCATGACATAAATCATCAGAATCTGTATCTTGCATTATTTATGAGATATGGGCATTGAAACACGCTGTGTATACTCACTCTGTCTCCATAATAGTGGCCCACAGACAAGAAAATGAGCAACTGGAACACTAATTCCCAAATATCTCAGTAACCATACAAGGTAGAAAAAAAATTTAAATTTCATGGTATTCATGACTTTTCAACCTTAAGAATTTTTGCTACAAAAAATCCATATCTTGAACCATTTTAGAGATATGGGCACCGAAAGGTGTCATACTGTAGGTGCCATAATGCTATCCTATGGGAAAATTTCTCAACTTTGGCATGCTGTAACTATGGGCCTGTTCAATGTTTTCGTACTGAACCACCAAAAGGCACATCTGTGTGACTAGGACTTGCCACCCTGAAAATTTCAGGCCAATAGCACAATCTTCCTTGCCACAGCGAAGTGACAGAGAAAACAAAACATTTAAAAATGTATTCGTGCAGTGTTGCCATGATTATTTTAAATGTTATCACAATACTCCTATCACTATAATGAGAATGTGACCGTGAACACAAAAAATGGTGGCACGGTTATGTTTCTTGTGATCATGATTATTTTGGTGGTAGCATACTGTAAAATATTGCCGCAAAAAAAAAAACCCAGCAAAATGGAGAAAAAAATTTGAAAAACACATTTCTAGACCAGCTGGTGAAAAACTAATGCCAGGGTCATGTTCCTCAGGGCCCAGTTAGGTAAACACAACTGTTGGTGTTTACCAAAGTGCACTATCTTTTGAATTACAATTTTTTTTTCTGTCTTTCCAACTGAAAACAATATGGTGACAGCATGAAAACAATTTCAGGGAGCTTGATAACAAAAAAATATGATCATGAAAATTTTCGAGCGGCACATATAAATTTTCCCATAGGCTATAATGGAACATGAAAAAAATGGAATAACTTTTGAATAGAACAATATTTTTCCACCAAATCTTCAGAATACACCAGTGCAACCCAGGAGACATGTAGACAAGCAAATCTGAACCCACTGAAATGCATTCTTCCATCCATTACGGCTTACCAGAGAATTCACAAAAAGGGTGATTTTTTTCACTTTTTGAGCACCCTACAGTTCTGTAACTGTACATCTGACCAGAAGAAACATTTCTGGATCCAGAGATCTATGGTAGACAAGTCCACATTCCAGATTTCAGGCAAAATGGACAAACAGTTCAAAAGTTATTAAAGTGCAAATTGTGAGGTTTAACAAAGAATTGGCCATGCAACCCTAACTATACTGAAATATAAAAAATAAGTTATTTTTATTCTAGGTGTTTTCTATCTAACATCTATGTCTTTTCTTTTCTATCTTTCAGCAGTGCACAGGTCACACTATGATCTACTGGATAAAGGTATCATTTGTTATGCGGAATATTTCCAGCAATTATTTGTGCTACTGTTTACTGGTGCTGTATAATGGATACTTTGCACAGTTCTGATGATTTCTTTTTTACTTGTTTGCTATGTGTATTATATGTTTTTTGTATGTAGTTTATTTGCATTTAGTATAATGTGGGTGATTTCCCTTTAAGGGCTGTGTTTAAATACAGGTGTATACCTTTGGATGTCAACCTTTGAAAAAGCTACTAGCAAAACGCGTCAGGTGACGTCAGCTGGAAGCGACCCTTAGCCTTTGCTCATACCTGTTTGGGACATACAGCCGTTTGTGTGTTGGACTATATGGCGTTCTTCTGGACCTAAGGAACTTTATGTTTTATGGACTTCAGCCAAGAGACGAACTCCTTTTGTTGTCTTATGCCATAATTTAAGTTAGTTTTTATCATTAAAAACATTAGTACCATATTAGCACTCTCGGCTTGTAGTCCTTTAAATGAGAGCCATAACAGAGCTAATAGTGCTCCATGTGTTTTAAAGCAGGTGCCGGTTTTCCGTTTTGCTTTTGTTCAGACTGTTCTTGAAACTGAGCACTGCTTGCTTCCCTGTGCAGTCCTCCTCATCCACTTTACCATTGACTTTCATAACGACTTGCACGGGTTGTTAAAATATAAAAAATGATCTCTCTTGATTTTAAGTGAGAGAAGTTAGAGCTCCTGCTTTTTGCGTGTCCATTGATGTCTGAGGCACAGCAGGGTCAGCGCGCTGAGGGTTCTCGCTCCTTAACTGAATTAATTTTAAAAAAACACAGCAAATACTACGAGTTTTACTAAACTCTTAAATAGTACCACAGTACCATCAGGACCGATTAATAGCCGGCAGGCTTTTATAGCCTTTGAAAAGACCGCATGCAAACTTAAGCGGCTGCACTGGGAAGAAATATCTCTAAAGGCTTATCTAGAAGTTAATTGGATACCTAGAGGCTTAAGGATTTTAAAGAATCCAACCTGTGGTCAGAAAAGAGATGGTTTTTTAGAGAAGTGGCGCCAAATAAGTGAAAAGGCGAGTCGTGAAAATATTGAATTAATCCTAAAAGAGAATGCCTTGATCCAGTCTGAAATTGAAGTCAATTTAAAAAAACAAGAAGAGGAACTATACTCTTTTAATAGTGCACCATTATTTTCTCAACAACTGGATACTTTCAAAGAAAACATATATAAATATGACAAAAAAATTAAAAATATTAAAAAATCTAAGTTTGAGAGAGATGAAAAGGATTATGTGAATGATAAAGTGTTTAATTGGTCTGCACAAACCACTGCCATCAATACAGATATACAGAGTTTACCGCAAACTGAAGAACAACCGGTTTATACAACTGCAACCATAGATGAACAAGATCAGGATCGTTTTTTAAGGGAAGAAGAGGAACCATGTGCTATCCCAGGGGTCCCACCCCCTTCTGTCCCATGGCTGAGTCAACGGATAAGGAGACAAGATATGCAGCAAAACGCACCAGAAGAGGTGGTAGAAAGAGGAGGTCAAAGAGGAACACCGCGGAGAGGATGGAGAGGGAGACGAAGACAGGGGAGGTTTCAGTGATTAACATCTCGCGTTATCAATTGAATGAAACCGAAATTGCTGTTCTAAATAGAGGTCTCTCCTTTACCCCAACACAGAGGTTTAACTATTTTGAGATGGTGTTGGACCTCCATAGACTGGTACGTAACTTAGGATTGAAAGCCTTTTTTTCGGGGCGGGGGGTCAGGATCCTGTGAATCAGGGAATTGGTAATTCTGATATACACATGTCCTCTGATAATGTAAAACCGTTTAAACCGGTCTCTGATTTTTGTCCCCTACTTTCTTCTGCACTCCAAATGTTTTTAAAATGTTGTGAGGAAGATTTAAGGCTTCTAAATAAAGATATAGATCTGCATTATTATCATAATTTAAGCAGAACTGAACAAGAAGCCTTAGTAAATTTGGGGAGAAATACAGATATTACAATAAAAGCAGCAGATAAAGGGGGTGCTGTTGTGATCATGGACACTATTACATATGATTTTGAAGTTTTGAAACAACTTTCAGATAGTACCCGTTATGAGAAATTAAAGTCTGATAATACTTTGCTTTTTAAAAAGAACATAGATGTTTATTTAAAGTAAATAAAAGATGTAGGACTAATTTCTGACAAGGTCTATAAGTTTCTGACTGTTGAGTGTCCAACTAGGTCCACTTTTTATGTGTTGCCTAAAATTCATAAGGACTTGATGAATCCACCTGGGAGGCCGATTGTGTCAAGTAACAATAGTTTGACTGAACCACTAGCGAAGTATGTGGATTCTTTTTTAGTCAATATTGTTCAGGAACAGGTATCAGCTTATATAAAAGATACTAGTGACATTTTGTTAGTATTAGAGGACTTGGCCATAGAAGAAAAGAGTATTCTGGTAGCACTTGATGTTACATCCCTATATTCGAACATTCCACACAGGGAAGGCTTGGAAGCCTTAGAATTTTATTTGGAGGCATGGCTGGTGAAAGAACCTCTAACAGAAGTGCTAATTCAATTGACTAAGTTTATACTAGAATACAATACCTTTTTCTATAGGAATGAGTTTTATTTACAGAAAATGGGTACTGCCATGGGTGCAAGTATGGCACCTAATTATGCCAATCTATACATGGCAAAATGGGAATTGGACACAATCAGGAACCCTAACAATCCCTTTCTACACCAAATTGATTTATGGAGACATTTTATTGATGATGTTGTTATGGTATGGAAAGGAAGTCAGGAAGAATTATTTGAATTTGTGAAATATCTGGAAAATAGTAATTAACATCTACAGTTTACTATTAACTCTAGCTACTCTGAAATTAATTTTTTGGATTTAAGAATTTATAAAGATGGAATAGGTGGTGTTAAGACGGATCTTTACACTAAACAATCAGATCGTAATACTATTTTATTGGCTAACAGTTGTCACCCCAGGCATGTTATTAATGCCATACCTAAAAGTCAGTATATTCGCACTAAAAGAAACTGTAGTGATACAGAGGATTATGATAAGAGGGCGAAAGAACCGACTATTAAATTACAAGATCGAGGATATAATAGTGATGTACTAGAAAAAGCTAAATGTGCAGTTGATGGACTAGCTAGCGAAGAATTGCTGATTGGTAAACATCAGGTCAATGACGGTGACCCGAAGACCACTTTTGTCACCTCCTATAGTCCCCAATCAGGAGAAATAGCCAAGATTATTAGGAAACATTGGCATTTAGTCCGTTTGGACACTAATTTACTCCAAAATAATGTTAGGGATCCATGTGTAGTGTTTAGAAGGGGAAAAAACATCAAAGATTTAGTGGTGCACTCTGTACAACCAAATGTGGAAAAATCAAAAAACTGGCTAGATAAACCAGTGGAGGGGTGCAATAAATGTGGTCACTGTAAATACTGTTTGTGGGTAAAAACCACTAAAACCTTTAGAAATCATGCAACAGGAACTGATATTAAGATAAAGGGATTTGTCACATGTCACACTTCAGGTGTAATATATATTGCAGAATGTTCCTGTAAAAGTTTTTATATTGGTAAAACAAAACGCCCCTTTAAAATACGTATAGGTGAACATGCTAGGTCTATTCTAAATGGTGACGAAAAGAATGCCTTAGCTCTTCATGTACTAAGAGCTAGTGACAAGGGTGCACATAAGTTTGTATTCACAGCAATTGAAAAACCTATGTTGACCAAAGAGAGGATTTGATAATCTCCTTCTCGTGAGAACAATACTGGATATTTGCTATGAGAGCAATGTATACACCAGGTTTAAATGAAAGGATTGAGATTCGGCCTTTTCTGAAATATAAAAAATAAGTTATTTTTATTCTAGGTGTTTTCTATCTAACATCTATGTCTTTTCTTTTCTGTCTTTCAGCAGTGCACAGGTCACACTATGATCTACTGGATAAAGGTATCATTTGTTATGCAGAATATTTCCAGCAATTATTTGTGCTACTGTTTACTGGTGCTGTATAATGGATACTTTGCACAGTTCTGATGATTTCTTTTTTACTTGTTTGCTATATGTATTATATGTTTTTTGTATATAGTTTATTTGCATTTAGTATAATATGGGTGATTTCCCTTTAAGGGCTGTGTTTAAATACAGGTGTATACCTTTGGATGTCAACCTTTGAAAAAACTACTAGCGAAATGCGTCAGGTGACGTCAGCTGGAAGCGACCCTCAGCCTTTGCTCATACCTGTTTGGGACATACAGCCGTTTGTGTGTTAGACTATATGGCGTTCTTCTGGACCTAAGGAACTTTATGTTTTATGGACTTCAGCCAAGAGACGAACTCCTTTTGTTATCTTATGCCATAATTTAAGTGAGTTTTTAACATTAAAAACATTAGTACCATATTAGCACTCTCGGCTTGTAGTCCTTTAAATGAGAGCCATAACAGAGCTAATAGTGCTCCATGTGTTTTAAAGCAGGTGCCGGTTTTCCGTTTTGCTTTTGTTCAGCACAAAAATATCTACAAAATTAGTGGTGTTTCATTTATGGGTAACTTTTATTCTTTTATATAATTATCTGAAAAACAACCAAAAGTGCATTTTTTGTTCACTTTTTGCGACAAACAAATGTGAATAACTTTAAAACGCAAAATGATAGCATGGTACTGCAAGCACGAAAGTTGTTCAACACAAAAATATCTACAAAATGAGTGGTGTTTGATTTATGACTAACTTTTATTTTTATATAATAAAGAAAAAAACAGCAGAAAATGCTATTTTATTTTATTTATTTTTTTATTTAGTACTTTTTGTGTGCCCCCGAGCCGTCGTTGTCCGACCTGGTCACCGACCCCCTCACCTCCACCTCCACCAATTGCTTGCACTCCAAGTCACCCCTGGCTTACCCTCCAGAGGGCGGGGTCTTGGCGCTGTGGGCCTTCCAGTGCCGAGAGACTAATAACTAGTCGGGGAGCCAGCGGTGGAGGCAATTCGAGGATGGGGGGCAGGTCTTCATGGAGACGGCCGGGGACATGGAACATTTTTTCCCCCTGTAGGCAGGGGCAGGGATATGCAACGCCTAGCGCCCATCCCACCCCTGATGGTTCTATTTGGCATCGGTGCATAGTGGAACACCCAGCCTCCGCAGTGTTGCCACCACCAAACACTCAATCCCCTCTCCCGGAGGAGAGAGCAATCCAAGGACACTGATCCTCTCGCCGCCCCTCCAATGACCCAGATCCATTCCCCTCAACCCGGTTGCCAGCATCGCAAGCAGAAATCCTACCGCTGCGCCAATGGGCCGACGGTATTTTATTTTACTTTTTCGACAAACAAATGCGAATAACTTTAAAATGAAAAATGACAGCATGGTACTATGAGCATGAAAGTTGTTCACCACAAAAATATCTACAAAATGAGTGGTGTTTCATTGATATATACCTTTTAGTTTTTTTTTTATAATTAGCAAAGAAACTGAAGAAAATTCAATTTTTTTTTCACTTTTTGCAACAAACAAATGCATATAACTTTAAAATGAAAAATAGTAGTATGGTACTTTGTGAAAAAAGTTAATCAGGACAACATTACCTACAAAATGAGTGGCATTTCATTTATAGATTTCTTTTAGATTTTTTATAATCGGCAAAAAATGGCAAGAATTTACCTTTTTTTTTTCACTTTTTTGGAGGTATGGCATAAATGGAATATGCAACCTACTGGAAATATTATCGATATTTTTGTTCTCATGCCAGTTGACTCGATAACATCACTCGTGGTATCTGGTCAATTAACTCGAACAAAAAATATAAACGCTATTCAATGTAGTGGGTTCGTATCTCATATGTGTATATATATATATATATATATATATATATATTATGGTAGCATGGTAGTGCTACCATAGTTAGGTTTAAGGATCCATTTACATGTAAAAACCTACAATTTTGCACCTTAATAACTTTGCAACCATTCAATAGATTTGCCTGAAATTTGGAATACACGATCAAGAACCATACAACTTGGGATCTGCCAGCATTTGTACTCTTCGGATATACGGCTGCGGAGTTATTAAGCGTGATCTGCGAGCATGTTTACGCTTTTTTGCAATTCTTTGGTCATCTCTACAGGTCGCACGGTTTGTGCGACCGGTCCGAAATCTTCAGGGAATGTGCAGCCGGGGTCCCTGATGTGCCTTTTGAAGATTTCATGAAAAAATATTAAACAGTTCAAAAGTTATTCAAAAAACAAATTCCCATTATAAGTCAATGGGAAAAGTTACCAAAAAGTTCAACACTTTCACAAATGCAGTTTTTACTTTTGCAAATGGCCCTTTTACTGTCGCAAATCTGCCATTTTGTTTTCAGTTGGTCATCAAAAAAATGCTTGGTATTTAAATTTGGGACCCTTTAGCAACCTAATTCTTTTTGTATTCACCTGAGGATGCTAGGCATATCTTTATTTTGGGGTAAAACACCCCAGAAATATGTTTTTCAGATTTCTGGGAAAAGTTCTTTCACAAAGTACTTTTGCATTTGCGACAGTGCTGCAGGAATTTGTGAAAGCTTTCGCAAAGTTCGACAGTACTTTTCCAGGCTGTGGGAAAATGACAGCAATTCTTAGCCACCCTGCTGCAAAAGAATGATTTGGTCTTGTGGGCTGAAATTTGGAAGGAACACAGCCAACACCTCACAGATGTGCCTTTCAGTGAAAAAATATTACAGGGCGGCAAAGTTACGGCACTCCAAAGTTGATGCCTTTTCCCATAAGATAACATTATGGCGTCCGCCGCATTGCAGGAATCTTTTGTCGCCCTGCTGAAAAATATTGGTTTGGTCTTTTGGGCTGAAATTTGGAGGAAAGAAAGCTAACATCCCACAAATGTGCCTTTCAGTGGTTTGGTGAAAAAATATTACAGGGAGCCAAAGTTATGACACTCCGAACTTCTCTTTTTTTCCCATTGGATAACATTACGGTGTTCACCGCGCTTCTCAGGGCCCGTATCTCGGAAACGGTGTGAGATACAGACTTTTCATTGGAAAAATGCTTAGCCCTCTACTGGGGGCTAAGTACAAAACTAGCCAGGAAAGCCATAAATCATATGACTTTTAAATTTTTTTTCTACATCATTCGGTTCCTGAGATATAAGCAATTTAGTATTCCAACTCCTCATCTTCTGCTCCGAGACCCATTATTATGTATACATTCTTTGTACTCACTGTCTTTCTCTATGCAGCTTTTGGGAAAAACCAGCCTGTGCACTTACATTACTGTTACTGTTACTGCTTTCGCTTGAGGTTCCGTACCCATTTCACTTACCATTCCCGTCTACGCCACCATGTGCGTTACCCTTTGTGTTTTCATTTGCACTTGAGTTTGCTTTATTTTTACCATTAGTGTCTACAGTACTGTTTCTCTTTCTGTTTCACTTTGCATCACCATGCGCATTACCATTTGTGTTTGCGGGCACCGTGTTACAATGTGACAAGACATCACGTGACAAAGGGCCTCGCGATCCCGCCGCCGCATTACATTCACTATTTCTCATTAATATTCTCAAAAAGAAGGGAAATTAGAGGCAAAAAACTCCATTTAATGCATCAGTTAGGGTTTTTCCAAAGTGACAAAAGTGAGGAAATTCAGTGTTAGGGTTGAAAGCCCCCCTTGGACCCCAGCCCTCCCCAACCGGCATCAGAGGTGCATAGGGTCATTGGTCCTAAATATCACCCCATTCTCCTATTCATCTGCTTCTTTACACCTGTGAGGGTGAGAGTTAGGGCCGATGACTCATGCGCACCCGATCTAATTGAGGTGAGCCTGGAGGGTCAAGGGGCTTTCAACTGCCTGACTCACTTTTGCCACCGTGAAGGCAACCTAACGAGTCCTTATCAGGTACCCTATGTATATATATGTATATATATATATATATATATATATATATATATATATATATATATGTATACTGTATATATAGATATAGATAGATAGATAGATAGACAGACAGACAGACAGACAGACAGACAGATATGGGAACAGTTGTGCCCCTATAGTTAGGATTCAGTTGGCACATCAAGGTTAAACTCAAACATTTGCACTTTAATAACTTTGCAACCGTTCAACAGATTTGCAAACAATTTGGAATTCACCGTCCTGTGGGATAGATCTTTTGATGTGGCAAGTTACATTCCAGTCAATTGTGCAGTCTCCGAGTTACAAAGAGGTGAAAAAATATATTTTTGCTCATTGCCTTTGCTGAGATTTTTCTTTGAACTTGCCTATAGCCCAGACAGTTTATTTTTTTGGGCTGAAATTTTCAGGGCAGAAAACGACTACCCCACAGATGTGCCTTTTGCTAGTCTGGTGAAAAACGAATAAGCAGTTTTTAAGTTATTTTAATTTAAACATTTGAAAAAATTGTTTCTGAGCATGCCCAGTAAGCACTACAATACAACTGTATGAAATGAAGAAGGAATCCTGCTTCATATGGGTAAATTTCTACTTTGTATGGCCACCATCTTGTTTTCAGTTTTGCCTGAAAAATTCAAATTTGGAAATCTCCCCAAATGATATTCTGGGGAGAAATCAACACATGTATCTTGCTTATTAGGACCCCCAAGGGTATTCTGCACTTTGCTGCTTGGAAAATGCCCTTGAATTGTGTGTTATTTAACATTTAAATTCTTTGTTCGTATCAACATCATACGAAGTAGGATCTTAGTTCGTATGATGAGATAAGAACTAGGATCCTACTTCACGAGTCATATGAAGTAGGATCTTAGTTCATAACTTGTCATATGAACTAAGATCCTACTTCGTGTGACTCTGATGCAAAAAAAATAATTTAAATGTGGATGTCTCAGCCATTTTTTTGTATTTTCTCAACAAATTTTCACCATGGCCATTTTGGAAATCACCTCATGAACACTGGCACTGTCATTTCATTACTCAGTTCTGAAAGGTGATTTCAAGGTTGCTGCACAGAATCACCTTTCAGGACTGAGTAAAGAAATGACAGTGCAGTATTCATGAGGGTGGGGTCCCAAAAAGCCCATGTTAAAAATTTGGTGCAAAAATACCAATAAAAGCCATTACACGCTGTCTTTTAAATGTTTCTACACATCCTTGTAACTTCGACAATTTTTTGTATTTTTATTCCAAATTTTCAATATTGCTATTTTATTATACCACCTCATAAACACTATAGATGTCAATTTTCACATCCTTCCTGAAATAACATGTTTTCATACCTGTGCCACAGTCACTGCACAACTTCACCTTTTAGGACAAACTAATGAAATGACAGTGCATGTGTTCATGAGGTGAGGTCCCAAAAAGGCCATGTTGAAAATTTGGTGAAAAAAATTGTAAAAGTGCCCGAGTTACATGCACCCGGTGAATTTACTCTACGCATGCGCATAACTTTGGTACTTTTTCATATTTTGCCACCAAATTTTCAACATAGCTATTTTTCCACACTACCTCATGAGCTGTCATTTTTCAAATCCTGCCTAAAATGTGTTTTTGCACCTGTGGTGCAGAATGGCATTGTAGTTGTACATAATTACGTTTTGCTTCCATTTCACAATTTATCTGTACTGGGGTACATGAGGTGGGGTAATAAGAGGGCTATGCTGACAATTTGGTCACTGATGTTTGCCACACCTACACACATGTGCATCTATGGAGAGACAAAGGACCCTGCCCTCCCACAGTAAAATAAGGATACTATTATACTCTCAAAAAAGTAAGAAAATTCATTGCAAAAAACTCCATTAATGCATCAGTTAGGGTTTATAGTACAGCAACAAAAGTCAGAAAACTCAGTGTTAGGGTTCCCAACCCTACCACCCCACTGCACCCCCCACCGTCCACATACCAACAGGTGTTGGGGTATGCCTTGAGGTCGTTGGGCATAACTCTCACCCCATTCTACTATACTGTACCATCTGAGCTTCCTTACACATGGAATGGGGTGAGAGTTAGGTCTGACAGCCCCAAGGTACTCCATGATGCCTGTTGGTATGTGGAGCGTGGGGGGTTGGGGGATGGTTGGATTAGGAACCCTAACACTGAATTTCTTGACTTTTGTTGCTGTAATATAAACCCTAACTGGTGCATTAATGGAGATTTTTGCAATGAAAAAAAAATATATACTGTATATATATATTTATACATAGAAACATAGAATTTGACAGCAGATAAGGACCGCTTGGCCCACCCAGTCTGCCCATTTCCCTACCTACTGGATAAGCTGCAGATCCTAGTTAACCAGCAGCCTACTTCTTCTTACCCCCACTCCCCAGAATTGCCTTATGACTGTCCCATGCATGCTTGAATTCCACCACTGATTTTGACTCCACAACCTCCTCTGAAGGCTGTTCCATGCATCCACAACCCTCTCTGTAAAAAAATACTTCCTTAAATTACCTCTGAGCCCCCCCATCTTCAAATTGTGCCCTCTTGTTCTTGCACACCTCTTTTTTTGAAAGATGCTACCCTCTTGGACTTTGTTGATTCCCTTGAGGTACTTGAAAGTTTCTATCATGTCCCCCTCTCCCTCCTTTCCTTGAGGCTATACATATTAAGCTCTTTAAGTCTCTCTTCATATGTCTTCTGCAGACCCTGCACCATTTTAGTGCCCTCCTCTGGACAGCTTCCATCCTGTCTATGTCTTTGGAGATTGGGTCTCCAGAACTGCACACAGTACTCCAGATGGGGTCTCATCAGCTGTCTGTACAGAGGGATAATAACTTCCTGTTTTCTACTGGTGATGCCTCTCCCTATGCATCCCAGTATCCCCCAGCCCTCCTTGCTGCCCTCTCACATTGCTTGCCCACCTTTAGGTCATCTAATATGACTACCCCCAGGTCCCTTTCCATTTTGTTGTTGTTATGTCACCCCCCATTGTGTACTCTTCCCTGGTTTTGTTTCCCAGGTGCTTTACCTTGCACTTCTTAGCATTGAATCTAAGCTGCCATACATTTGACCATTCCTCTAACCTTGCCAAGTCCTTCTCATCCCTTTCCACCCACCCTGTGCATCAACTCTGTTGCAGATCTTAGTGTCATCTGCAAAGAGACATACTTTCCTTCCAGTCCTTCTGCAATGTCGCTATAAAGACATTGAAGAGGACCAGTCCTAATACTGAACCCTGCGGTACCCACTAGTAACCCTCCTTTCTTCTGGAGTGGACTCCATTTATTATTACTCTCTGTGTCCTATTCTCCAGCCAATTCTTTACCCAGGCTGTCATCTTGGGACCCACTCCCAGGCTGGCTAACTTTATATTAATCTTTTGTGTGGGACTGTGTCAAATGCCTTGCTAAAGTCTAGGTGAGGCCATGTCCACAGCCCTCCCTGATCAACTACTTTGGTCACCCAGTCAAAGAAATCTATCAGATTTGTCTGGCATGACCTTCCGCTGTGATCCATGCTGCCTAGGGTCCTGCCCCTCTGGCCTCTAGATACTCGACAATTCTTTCCTTCAGAAGTGATTCCATCATTTTCCCTATTACTGAGGTTAAACTAACAGGTCTGTAGTTTCCTGCTTCTGCCTTGCTCCCACTTTTGTGAAGGGGAATCACATCTGCCCTCCTCCATTCCTCGGGTACCACCCCATCCTCCCATGATTTGTTAAAAGGGCAGTCAGTGGTGTCACTAGTTCTACCATTAGCTCTTTAGAATTCTGGGATGAATCCCATCAGGCCCATTGCTTTGTCCACCTTCAGTTTTAAGAGTTCTTTCAGAACCCTTTCTTCTGTAAATGGGCTGGTATCAACTTCTGTATCCAGAGTGTTACTACTGTTTGTTTTATGTACCTCCCCCTCTTCCTTTGTAAATACTGAGCAAAAATATTTGTTTAGTATCTCTGCCTTTTCACAGTCTCCCTCTGCCCACCCTCCATCCCCTTTATTAAGCTCACTATCCCTCCCTTGGTCTTCCTTTGCTCCCTGATGTACCTATAAAATCTTTTCCTTGTTTTGGGCCTTTGCTGTTCTGACTGCCTTCCCAGCCTCCTTTTGCTTTAACTGATACAGTTCTCTGTCCTGCTCCTTCTGCGATTCCTTGTACTTCCTAAATGCTTTCTTTTTCTCTTGAACCTTCACTGCCACTTCCTTTGAGAACCATAGTGGTTTCTTACATCGTCTTGTTTTGTTTATTTGCTTCACACAAAGGCTCGTTACCTCTATGATGGCAGTTTTTATTATTCCCCATTGTTCTTCCACCCTTCTTCCTGCCCATTTGCTAAGTGCATTCCTTAGGCACTCACCCATTTTGGCAAAGTTAGCCCTCCTAAAGTCCAGTACTTTTTGTCTTTGTTGGCTTGACTCTATTGCTGTGTTTATTGTGAACCATACTGTTCGATGGTCACTAGTTTCCAGATGGCTACCCACTTCTACATCTGTGATCCTCTCTCCATCTCCATTTTAGAAATCAAGTCTAATATTGCTCCTCTCGAGTGGGCTCCAGTACTAGTTGTCTAAGGCATGCCCCCTGTAGGGCATCTAGAATAACTGCACTCTTCAAAGTGGCAGCTGCAACTGCACTCCAGTTAACATCTGGCTATTCAGATCACCCATCAACAATATCTCCCTTTTTCTGCCATTCTAAGTATACTTTCTATCATTCCCTGTCCATTTCCTCCCCCTGAGAAGGGGGTCTGTATACAACCCCTGTGCGTATTGTGGTGCCATTGCCTGTCTCCAAATTTACCCACAGTGCTTCTTCTCCTCCCTGTTTACCCTTTTGTTCTGTTGCTTTTATTCCTTCCCTTATATAAAGAACTACTCCCCGTCCTCTTTTACCATCCCTGTCCCTCCTGTAGACAGTGTATCCTGGTATGTTTACATCCCAGTCATGGTTTTGTGTGTACCATGTTTCTGTGACTGCCACGATATCCAGATGTTCCTCCTCCATCAAGGCCACTAATTCAGGAAGCTTGTTACCCAGACTATGGGCATTAGTACTCATTGCTCTCCATTTTTTGATGGCTTTACCTTCTGTTGCAGCATCCCCCACTGACTGTTCTACCTCAGTCTTTTTCTCATTTAGTAACCTGTTTTGTAGGGAGAGGCTGGGATTTTCCTGCTGCTTGTCAGTGCCTCCCCCTTTGACTAGTTTAAAAGCTTGCCAATGAAGCATTTAAACTGATTGCTCAAAAGACTTGTTCCCTTCCTGGACAGATGCAGACCATCCTGCCAGTATAGGTTGGTGTCCCTCCAGGAGGAACCCCAGTCCCCAATGAAGCCAAACTCCTGTGCTCCACACCAATTTTTCAACCATTCATTAAACTGCATGGTGCCAATTACCCTCGCCTCCCCCATGCTTTTGACAGGCAGCACCTCTGAGAAGGATACTGTGTGTGCTACTTGTCTTAGGTCACTCCCCAGCTGTGCAATGTCCTCCTGCTCTGCTCTAATCTCATGATGAGCCAAGTCATTTGTCCCTAGGTGGACAATTACAGCCAGCTCGGAATCCCTTGCAGCTGTTCTCATGATCCTGAGGATGCTCTTCCTCTCCCTCCAAGCCATGGCACCAGGCAGACACCTTACTTCATTTTTCCCAGCTCCCCCCAGTTCTATCCCCCTAATAATTGAGTCCCCCACCAGGAGCTGCTTCCTTTCCCTGTGGTGTCCTCTGCCTCCTTCCTGTGGGCCTCCCTTGTGACAGTTATCATCAGTCTTCTCTGTGGGTGAAATTGACTGGGTGTGCCTCTGTTCCACCCTCCTCACCCTCCCTGAGCCCACTGTGGTCCAACTGCTGTGCTTTCTTTGCAACCTCTGAGGTAGTGGTGGTGGCGCTAGTGCTCCCTGGATGGGGGAGGTTCCCTTCCTACTGTCCAGTGTGGCCTGGGGGAAGGTTTCCTTACTACTGTCCAGTGCGGCCTGAAGATGGGCAACTTCCTCCCTCAGGGCAGATAGTTGTCTGCAAATAGAGCAGCATCTCAGCCTCCAGTAAGACTCTCGGAAGACTGCTTTCCCACAGCCATTACATTGCACTACTCCCCACATGTTTATCTAGTTTTTTTTTGTATTTGTGTGTGTGTCTGCGCGCACATGTGTGTGTGATTTGTTATATAGAAATATATATATTATACAATGTGTATGCTTATATTGTCAGTGCAGTGTGCTAGAGAGTATATGACAGTGAAATGCACCTTGCACTCGAGGAAATGGTGTCAGAACCTCAGGTATAAAGGAACTATTTCCAGGGGTGGGTGGGGTGAGGGGTGGGAAGGGGTTGGGCCTAAACTGTGTCCTCACAAAACAATCAACTAAAAGCTCTCATCCACCGCTGCGATGAGTGCCTTCCTGTCAGCAAGATACCCTACACAACAATTTGACAGAGAAAGTACCCTGCTAATCAAACAGAGAAAAATCCAGACATCCAAGTCAGACACAGGTAAACCTCTCCAGCCCCAAAACAGCCTGGTGGTTTGTTAGCCACAAAGGAAAATCAAATATGCAGTTATTTCAGCCCTTCTGAGGATGCTAACAAGATAAGCAGTTTTAAAAAACCCCTTCCTGAATTAAAAACTAAAACAAACACAAAGCAATACCACTTTAAAAGTGAGGAAAACTTCTCTCAGATGTAAGCAAGAGAGAAAGAGAGAGAGAGAGATTAGTTACAGATATTTCATCCAAAATAGTATATCCCATGCAGCTTCTCAGTTGTTTCCAAGCACTCCTGTACACAACTTGGAAGAAGATGGACTTCTGCCTCAAACAGGATAAGGGTGAGCAGATAACACATAAAAGAAAAACACATACCACTCACCGCCATTGTATAACTCGTCAGTGACGTATGCACTGTGATAACTTCTTACAAATATAAACACAGTGCATATGTCTGCAGGTGATATTCTCACTGTCGTTATGTCACTACGAGCACCTCCCTAACTGGACAACTTTTCTCTACAGGACAAGTGGTCATATAGCCCATATTACAAAACATTTTCCACATAAACTTCATATTACTAACCCATAACACACAAGCATCACACTGTAACTGCCCGTTCAAGCAACAAAAGTGCAACTCTACTAAAAAGTCACATCCAACTCCAACCTGTGGCACAGATGTCCAATATCCCAGATACCCAGAGCATAACTACTGCAACACAACTTCCCACAATATCAATCTTGTCTTTTCCAGTAGTACCTGCTAAATGTTGTGTTCACTGCTTAGCGTTGCTCCAAGTTCTGAAGTATTCCTTGAAAATGAAACAGTTTCGGAAGAACTGCTGAAAACTGAAACTCACGGAGCTGCACCGCACTGCCAGTAAAAAGAAATGCAACAGATTTTACAAAACAAAGGACTCAGCATCTTACTTACCGCAGTCCATACAACAGAAAAGCCACCAAACTAACAAAGTGAAGACAAACATCTTGGATGGCACTAAAATATAAAATGAAATACAAAACCTGATTCAGGAAGATGCCAAACAATCTCCCGCCCATTCCAAATGAACAGCCAATCACTTCACAGAAACACAGGACACCCAACCAATGTGAAACTCCAACCCACAACCCCAACCAATCAGAACACAGCTATTCATAAAAACAACCAAATAGCACAGCCTTCCCATTCACAACCTAAACAAACAAAGTTCATTCATACAAACTTGCTACAACCAAATAACCTGCAGATTTACAGCTTAAGCCAAGATAACAAACATAATGGAATGTTTTACAGAAGGACAACTATTTCATAAAACAACTAAATACGCAGTCCCCTATTGTATAAATCGCACACATGATATGCAGATCATGAAATATGGCAAACTATTCACACTCCTCAATCATGAGCTCTGGATACTCTCACTCATGCCTTCGGCACTCATGAGTATCCAGAGCTCACTCTGCAGAAGTATGAATATTTTGCCATATCATACACCTGCCCATCATGTAGCCCCTATTTATATATATATACACACACACACACACACACACACTATACTGGTCCTAACTCTCACCCCATTCTACTATACTGTACCATTTGAGCTTCCTTACACATGGAATGGGGTGAGAATTAGGCCTGATGACTGCAAGGCACACCCCGATGCCTGTTAGTATGTGGAGCATGAGGGAGTGGGTGCGGTGGGGTGGTACAGTTGAGAACCCTAATATTGAATTTCCTGATTTTTGATGCTGTAGTATGAACCCTAACTGATGCATTAATGGAGTTTTTCGCAATAAAAAAAATAGGTTGAGTAGGCAGTTTAAAGTTAAACCCCATATTTTACACCTTAATGACTTTGCAACCATTCAACAGATTTGCATGAAATTTGGAAAACTCAGTCTCATATGGTAGGTCTCATGATTTGTCAACTTATGTTTTGATCAGACTTGCGGTTTTCGTGTAGCAAAGTGCCAAATATCGCATTTATCACATTTTTATTGCACTTTTTTGCTGATGTTTTCCCATCACGCTGCAGCCACACCGTTTGGTATCTTGGTCTGAAATGTTCAAGGTAGAAAGAGGTTTGGTCAAAGAACAATCCAGCATTGGTTCTAGTGAAAAAATATTAATCCAGTCCAAACTTATTTAACTTTTGAATTTTTGGGTTCTGAGCATGCTCAGCTCAGTCTAAGATTTATATGTATGTTTTATGAAAGGGGATTGGGATCATGATCAAGGATTTTGTCACCTCATGAAAGGGGATTTATAAAATCCTGTTCTTCAGAAAAAAATTCCTCTTTTGTGAGCCGCCATCTTGTTTTCATTTTTCCCCCAAACAAAATGCTGTAGTTTTCCACACGGCTAACTTAGTTTACAAATGAAGCATGGGTTTTGTTCAGGGTCACACCATCTACAAACCCATGCCTTTGGTTTCCTTCATTTTGGCCAATAAATGGCCATTTTAAACTTTGAAATTCTTCGTTCATGACTTGCTTCTGATCCTCTTTTGTGAGCTGACAGAACCCCCCTTTGCTAGCCGATCCCCTTTCACGAGGCAACAAAATCCTTGATTGTGACTTAGGGACCAGATGACCCTATCTCATGAACAAGGATCGGTTAACAAAAGGGTATTTTATCAGGTCGTGAAAGGGGATCGGCTTGATAAAGGGGATTTTGTCAGCTCGCAAAAGAGGATTGTTTTTCTGAATCCCCTTTTGTGAGCTAACAAAATCACCTTTTGTGAGCTGACAAAATCCCCTTTCATGAGCTGATCCCCTTTCGTGAGCTGACAAAATCCTTGATCGTCATTTCCTGACCAGATGGCCCTTCTCATGAACAAGGATTGGCTTGCGAAAAGGGATTTTGACACCTCATGAAAGGGAAGCAACTTGCAAAAGGGGATTTTGACAGCTCACAAAAGGGGATTTGTTTTTTAATTCCTCTTTCATGAGTTGAAGTAAGCTAACAAAATCCTTGATCATCATTTCCCAATTAGTTGGCCCTTGTCACGAACAAGGACTGGCTCACAAAAGAGGATGTTGACACCTCACAAAAGGGGATCAACTTGCAAAAGGGGATTTTGACAGCTCATGAAAGGGGTTTGTTTTTTGAATTCCTCTTTCAAGAGCTGACAAAATCCCCTTTAGTGAGCCAATCCCCTTTCACAAACTGACAACATCCTTGATTGTGACTTCCAGACCAGATGGCCAAAATCTGATGATCAAGGATTTCTCACAAATGGTGACTTTGATAGCTCATGAATGGGAACTGACCTCACGAAAGGGGATTTTGTCACCTCACGAACTAGGAATTAAACAATTTACCAGTGCACTGTAAATAAACGGTTTGGTCTTTTGGCTTGAAATTTGCAGGGTATAAGGAGAGTACCCCAGAGATGTAAAGTATGCTGTTTAGGTGTTAAAAAGTTAATTGATTCCATAGATATGCCATCACAAAGTTGAGATTTATTCCCATAGGATAACATTGCAGTGCCCACAGCAACCGTCAGTGCTCATATCTTGGAAATGATGTGAGATACAGATTTTTCACTACCCGCAGGTGGAATAAGCATGCATGGAAGTTTTGAAGTCATGATTACAACTGCAGTGGAATTTTTTTCATAGCTTGTATGGTTACTGAGATATTGGCAAATTAGTGTTACAAGGGTTCCTTTTCAGCCCTATAGGGCTACTGTATGGCTGCGTTGTTATGTGCAAGTGGGAGTGCAGGGCCCAGAGGGCCAGCACTCCCACAAACACATATCGTTATGCACAAATGGGCAGCTCTGGGCCCCACACTTCCACCAACACATACGACTTACCAGTTACATTACACTTTCTCAAAAAGTAAGGATATTCATTGCAAAAAACTTTGTTAATGCATCAGTTGGGGTTGAAGTGACAAAAGTAAGGAAATGAGATATTAGGTTGAGCCCCAAACCCCCCACCCTAGCACCCCACATCCTCCACACATTAACAAGCATCAGGGTGTACCATGGGGTCATTAGGCCTAAATCTCACCCCATTCTCCTGTGCTGTACCATGTCAGCCTCTTTACACATGGAATGGGGTGTGAGTTGGGCCTAATGACCCCATGGCACACCCTGATGCCTGTTGGTGTGTGGAGGATATGGGTGGGATGGTAGGGTGGGGGGGGTTTAGGGGCTCAACTCTAACATCTCATTTCCCTACTTTTGTCATTTCAACCCTAACTGATGCAGTAACAAAGTTTTTTTGTAATGAATATATATATATATATATATATATATCTATATATCTATATATCCGTCTTTTGGATGAGTCGTTAAACTGAGGTCCCATCTGCCTGGATTGGTGGTAGTTCAGGTGGATGTTAAAGATCCCATGGCACTTATCGAAAAGAGTAGGGGAATTTCCCTGGTGTCCTGGCCAAATTTCCTTCATTTACTAAATACCACCACCAGTTTAATCTGGTTCAAGGTCAGTTGGCATTCATCTGTATCCCTCTTCCCCGGGTCGTGCCTGAAAATAGGCAGGATTTGTCTAGTGCACTTACCTGGTCAACAAAAACTAAATAAATAAATAAATATATAGCTATAGATATATATATAGACATATATACACACACATATATATATAATGGGTAGGGAAACTGCTGGTTATTTATTGGCTGTCCATCATCACATGACCATGCATATATCAGAGTGCAACCACTCACCTGCACATTTACCCCCATTAAAAAACAATTTTGACATTTTATAATATAGATAAACCACTCTGAGGTGTGCCATCACGCTCTGATATACGCTTACCTTGGGAGGTTGACGCACTCGGCCTGTGGCCTCGTGCGTACAACGCACACCAAGGTGTGTGTATATCAGAGTGCGACCACACACCTCAGAGTGGTTTATCTATTTTATATATATATATACCTATATACATACACACAACATATATATTTTTAAAGCACAAAGCCCCTTATTAAAAATTAAGAAGCAGTTAATAGAAAAGATACACACCAAAAGAGAAGAGCCAAAGTTGGCTGCAAATAGGCTATCAAAGCAATGATATAGGGAAAATGGATCATATACTAGTCAAGAGGTTACATGGACAGTAAATAGTAATGCAAAAAGAATATTTGAGTCTAATTAAATGCTGCTCATACTGTAAATATGGCTAAATAAATACACATTTTTGGCAGCCACTGATGCTTTCATCATCTTTATTGTACCTAGAGTGCATACTTCTTTGCTGTTTGTAGCTTTTAACCAGCTGCACCAGCAGACAGTCCTGCAATGTATCCAGCAGGGCCTGATTTCTGGCGAGCTGGCCTCTGGAATGACTCAGTCAATATTTGGCAGTATAGATCTCCCACTACAACCACCTCCCCCTTTGCCACCCCACCTTTCTAATTCTGACCCTAGCTGTACATCTGTCTTCTCCTGGTCTTAAAGGTCTATAGATCACCCCATCTGTAATTTCTTTCCTGATAATACTGTGAGATGAACCTACAGTGTTTCTATTTCCCCAACACCTCCCTGAAGTTTCCATCCTCCATTGTCTCTATGCCTTCTTTGACATATAGGGCTATGCCTCCTCCTTTACCTTTTCCTGTATCACATCTAAACCTGGTGGAGCCTGGTACTGTCAAGTTGTCATTTTTATTTATTATTTGAACATCAGAGTACCTTTGAGCTAAGTGCTCATTTGCAAAGGCTCCCTGTCAAGTGTTGTAAACAAACACATTTGTAAACATGCAGCATAAAGAGCATTTGTCAATACATTCAGGTTCCACGTCAAGTGTTGTAAACACACAAATTTGTATATATGCAGCAAAAGTGCATTTCTCAGTACATTCATAATGTAGATTACAGGCAGCCCAGAAGAGCATTCATCAGCGCACTAATAAACAATAGTACAATAAAAGATTATAATAACCAGCTTCCCATTTTTCCCACAGGGAAACTGTGGTGTAATTTGCAGTTATAAAGGAGTGTCTATAACGGCAAACACGCACACGGTTTCTCTTGCTGTGCGCATGCTCACACAGCAGTGCCACCACTCAAGACTGCTTGATGCTTTCATCTCTCCCAATTGGAAACAGCACCACCAGAAGAACTGAGCGGTAAGTTGTTTTATTTTTTCCCCACACACAGAGAAACCCCCGAAAACCAGGACAAAAAAAATAACTTTTTAAATTTGCCGATTCAAATCGGCACCAGACAAAAAACACGGATGCACCGGAAGCTCTTTATTTTATATAATTGCTGAGGCGAAAAAGGGAAACCCAGCAATTATATAAAATAAAAAATGGGTCAGGTGTGTGTCAAACTCGATTTTACACACACCCTTGTTGTGGGATGCTTTTCACAAACCCCTCGGGCTTTGCCCTCGGGGTTTACGTAGCATCCCACAACCTGGGTGTGTATAAAATCTCATTACACTTCCCGACCCATACTTTTTGCTCTATATAACACCTCAGTTGGATACAAATGTACCATTTTGGTTAGGAGAGAAGGAGGGACATTGGAGAAGGTAGACAGGGTATGGGGACTAAATATTTGGAAGGGGGATTGGTAGAATAATGTGGATCAGGCAGAAGTTGGGGTTAGGGTAGGCATCTGCATGTGGAATCTTGGGTGAGTTCATTCTTGTGGGCTGTCTTGAACCGAAATAATTTAGGTATCTCTGTGATGGAGATGGAAAAGTTGTTTAGCCAGTGTACAGCTTGGCAGGCAAACATTCTTTAGCCCTGATTGGTCCTTCATTTGGGGACTGTCAATGCATGTCTTGCCATGCTCCTGGTGGTGCAGCGGTTATGTACTAGGCAGAAACATGAGGCCATAGGGGGTGGAGGATGGGGGAGCCAGGCCACCAGTGCTTTTTTTTTTGCCAGTAGGATGCTCTGGTACTTTATGTGTTCTTCCAAGGGAAGCTAGCCTGTGAGGGAATATAAGGTACAGCAATGTGTAAGTATGTCAGTGCCCGTGATGAATCTGCAGGCCATGTTGAACAAAACTCTCACCCTGTTCAAGACAGTAGAGGAGGTTGCTCCATATACCGCAAGGCTGTAATCAATGAGGGGGAGGACAGAGCTGGGTACATCTAGGCTCCTGACCTCATTGGATACATTCAGCCGCTGTCTGAAAAGGGCTCCTAACTTTCTGTTGGCTGAGCTAACCATGTTATCCACATGCTCAGCGAAGGTGAGGGACTCATCTAATGTGACCCCCACATGTCTAAAGGAGGACACCTGCTCAAGTGGGAGTCCCTGGTCACTCAGGATGCACAGAGGGGGAACTTTACCCCTAAGATGGGTACCGGTGAAGAGCATTGTTTTAATTTTTTTGTAATTAAGGACAAGCTTGAACCAGCGTTCAAGGGATCCAAAGCTAATCTATAGCTTCCTGGTGACTGCCTCATGTTGAGGGCTGCTCTTGAAGATGACTGCATCATCAGCATACAGCAGCATCTGTGTTTTTTGGACAAGCACCAGGAAGGCCATTGATATACAGACTGAAGATATAAATTGATATACTGACTGAAGTCAGTCTGACTTTTGATTTGTCTGAAGCTGAGAACCTTGCAACACTGCAAAGAACAAACTGTAACTTCATTTAGGAGCTGGAAACTTGGTAAGGCATAATATTGTAAAACAGGGGAGCTACGCTTTCTACAAGAGTTTCATTTTTTTTTCTCCTTATTGGCATTAAGCAGAGAATTGCAGGATTCCATTAAAAGTGTAGTAATTTTATAACCAGCGGGAGTGAGATACAACTGAATTTGCTTGATTGTTGGGGTTGAGACCTAGGATTTAGAGGGATATTTTTGTAACATTTTAAAAGTGTCCTGCTGGCTGAGTAGTTAAGTTTATATCCCTGGTTTCACTGAAAGATTTTGTGTATTGGAATCAGACAGCAGCCTCCCTACATTGAAAGGCCTGCTTACATCACAGGTGTCACTAGTCAATCAGTTGGCTCTGGGTGGGGTTCATCACTGCTGTTTTAGGCATCCTTCACAGTTAGAATCCAGTCAGTCTGACTTTTGATTTGTCTGAAGCTGAGAACCTTGCAACACTGCAAAGAACAAACTGTAACTTCATTTAGGAGCAGGAAACTTGGTAAGGCATAATATTGCAAAACAGGGGAGCTACGCTTTCTACAAAGAGTTTCATTTTTTTTCTCCTTATTGGCATTAAGTAGAGAATTGCAGGATTCCATTAAAAGTGTAGTAATTTTATAACCAGAGGGAGTGAGATACAACTGAATTTGCTTGATTGTTGGGGTTGAGACCTAGGATTTAGAGGGATATTTTTGCAACATTTTAAAAGTGTCCTGCTGGCTGAGTAGTTAAGTTTATATCCCTGGTTTCACTGAAAGATTTTGTGTATTGGAATCAGACAGCAGCCTGCCTACATTGAAAGGCCTACTTACATCACAGGTGTCACTAGTCAATCAGTTGGCTTAATTCTTAAGATTTTCAGTGCAGGAAGAGTGTAAAGCACAGCTGACTTATTTTGGGGCAGACCGCTTTCAGAGCACAAACCACCAGGCTGTTTTGGGGCTGGGGAGGGTTACCTGTGTCTGAGTTGGATGTCTGGATTTTTCTCTGTTTGATTAGCAGGGTATTTTCTCTGTCAAATTGTTGTGTAGGGCATCTTGCTGAAAGAGAGGCACTCATCGCAGTGCTGGGTCAGAGCTTTTAGCTGATTGTTTTGCGAGGGCACAGTTTAGGCCCAAGCCCTTCCCACCCCTCACCCCATCCACCCCTGGAAATAGTTCCTTTATACCTGGGGTTCTGACATCATTTCCTCAAGAGTGCAAGGTGCATATCACTGTCATATCCTCACAAGCAGACTGCACTGACAATATAAGCATACACATTGTATAATATATATATTTCTATATAACAAACCAATCACACACACACACACACACACAAAGAAAAAAGTAGATAAACATGTGGGGAGTAGTACAATGTAATGGCTGTGGGGAAGCAGTCTTCCGGGAGTCTTTCTGGAGGCTGAGATGCTGCCCTATTTGCAGACAACTCTCTGCCCTGAGGGAGGAAGTTGCCCATCTTCAGGCCATGCTGGGCAGTAGTGAGGGAACCTTCCCCCAGGCCACACTGGATGGTAGGAAGGGAACCTCCCCCATCCAGGGAGCACCAGAGCACCACCACTACCTCAGAGGTTGCAAAGAAAACACAGCAGTTGGACCACAGTGGGCTCAGGAAGGGTGAGGATGGTGGAACAGAGGGCACCCAGTCAGTTGTTCCACCACAATCCATACACCATTCTGGGGGAGCATAGCTCCCCTATGGATGCACCCACAGAGGAGACTAAGGAGGCTGAGGACAGCTGTCACAAGGGAGGCCCACAGGAAGGAGACTGAGGACACCACAAGGAAAGGAAGCAGCTCCTGGTGGGGGACTCAATTATTAGGGGGATAGAACTGGGGGGAGCAGGGAAAACTGAAGTAAGGTGCCTGCCTGGTGCCATGGCTTGGAGGGACAGGAAGCGCATCCTCAGGATCATGGGAACAGTTGCACGGGAGTCTGAGCTGGATGTCATTGTCCACCTAGGGACAAATGACTTGGCTCATCATGAGATTAGAGCAGTGCAGAAGGACTTTGTAGACTTGGGGAGGGGCCTAAGACAAGTAGCACACACAGTATCCTTCTCAGAGGTGATGTCTGTCAATGGCATGAGTGAGGCGAGGGTACTTTGCAAAATGCAGTTTAATGAATGGTTGAAAAAATGGTGTGGAGCACAGGGGTTTGGCTTCATTGGGGACTGGGGTTCCACCTGGAGGGACACCAGCCTATACTGGCAGGATGGTCTGCATCTGTCCAGGAAGGGAACAAGTCTTTTGAGCAATCGGTTTAAATGCTTCATTGGCAAGCTTTTAAACTAGTCAAGGGGGGAGGCACTGATAAGCAGCAGGAAAATCCCGGCCTCCCCCTACAAAACAGGGTACTAAATGAGAAAAAGACCAAGGTAGAAAGGTCAGTGGGGGATGCTGCAACAGAAGGTAAAGCCATCAAAAAATGGAGAGCAATGAGTACCAATGCCCATAGTCAGAGTAACAAGCTTCCTGAATTAGTGACCTTGATGGAGGAGGAACATCTGGATATCATGGCAGTCACAGAAACATAGTACACACAAAACCATGACTGGGATGTAAACATACCAGGATACACTATCTACAGGAGGGACAGGGAGGGTAAAAGAGGAGGAGGAGTAGCTCTTTACATAAGGGAAGGAATCAAAGCAACAGAACAAAAAGGGTAAACAGGGAGGAGAAGAAGCACTGTGGGTAAATTTGGAGACCAGCAATGGCACCACAATACCTAGAGGTTGTATACAGACCCCCTTCTCAAGGGGAGGAAATGGACAAGGAAATGATAGAAAGTATACTTAGAATGGCATAAAAGGGGAGATATTGCTGATGGGTGATCTGAATATGCCAGATGTTAACTGGAGTGCAGTTGCAGCAGCCACTTCTAAGAGTGGAGTTATTCTAGATGCCCTACAGGGGCATGCCTTAGACAACTAGTATTGGAGCCCACTCGAGAGGGAGCAATCTTAGACCTGGTTCTCTCAAATGGAGATGAAGAGAGGATCACAGATGTAGAAGTGGGTAGCCATCTGGGAACTAGCGACTATCGAACAGTATGGTTCACAATAAACACAGCAATAGAGTCAAGCCATACAAAGACAAAGGTACTGGATTTTAGGAGGGCTGACTTTGTCAAAATGGGTGAGTGCCTAACGAATGCACTAGCAAATGGGCAGGACAGAAGGGTGGAAGAACAATGGGGAATAATAAAAACTGCCATCACAGAAGTATCAAGCCTTTGTGTAAAGCAAATAAACAAAACAAAACGAGGTAAGAAACCACTATGGTTTTCAAAGGAAGTGGCAGTGAAGGTTCAAGAGAAAAAGAAAGCATTCAGGAAGTACAAGGAATCACAGAAGGAACAGGACAGAGAACTGTATCAGTTAAAGCAAAAGGAAGCTGGGAAGGCAGTCAGAACAGCAAAGGCCCAAACCGAGGAAAAGATAGCCAACTCAGTTAAGAAGGGGGATAAAACCTTTTATAGGCACATCAGGGAGCTGAAGGAAGACCAAGGGAGGGATAGTGAGGCTTAATAAAGGGAGGGAGGGTGGGCAGAGGGTGACTGTGAAAAGGCAGAGATACTAAAGAAATATTTTTGCTCAGTATTTACAAAGGAAGAGGGGGAGGTACCTAAAACAAACAGTAGAAACACTCTGGATACAGAAGTTGATACCAGCCCATTTACAGAAGAAAGGGTTCTGAAAGAACTCTTAAAACTGAAGGTGGACAAAGCAATGGGGCCTGATGGATTCATCCCAGAATTCTAAAAGAACTAAAGGTAGAACTAGTGACACCACTGACTACCCTCTTTAAGAAATCATGGAGGATGGGTGGTACCCGAGGACTGGAGGAGGGCAGATGTGATTCCCTTCACAAAAGTGGGAGCAAGGCAGAAGCAGGAAACTACAGACCTGTTAGTTTAACCTCAGTGGTAGGAAAATGATGGAATCACTTCTGAAGGAAAGAATTGTTAAATATCTAGAGGCCAGAGGGCACAGGACCCAAGGCAGCATGGATTCACAGTGGAAGGTCATGCCAGACAAATCTCATAGGTTTCTTTTGACTGGGTGACCAAAGTAGTAGATCAGGGAGGGGCTGTAGACATGGCCTACCTAGACTTTTAGCAAGGCATTTGACACAGTCCCACACAAAAGATTAATATACAGTTAGCCAGCCTGGGAGTGGGTCCCAAGATGACAGCCTGGGTAAAGAATTGGCTGGAGAATAGGACACAGAGAGTAATAGTAAATGGAGTCCACTCTGAAAAAAGGGGTTAGTAGTGGGGTACCACAGGGTTCAGTATTAGATCGGTCCTCTTCAATGTCTTTATAAGTGACATTGCAGAGGGACTGAAGGAAAAGTATGTCTCTTTGCAGATAACACAAAGATCTACAACAGAGTTGATGCACAAGGTGGAGTGGAAAGGATGAGAAGGGACTTGGCAAGGTTAGAGGAATGGTCAAATGTATGGCAGCTTAGATTCAATCCTAAGAAGTGTAGGTAATGCACCTGGGAAACAAAACCCAGGGGAAGAGTACACAATGGGGGGTGAGATACTAACAACGACAAAAATGGAAAGGGACCTGGGGGTAGTCATATCAGATGACCTAAAGGTGGGCAAGCAATGTGAGAGGGCAGCAAGGAGGGCTGGGGGGATACTGGGATGCATAGGGAGAGGCATCAATAGTAGAAAACAGGAAGTTATTATCCTTCTGTACAGACAGATAGTGAGACCCCATCTGGAGTGCTGCGTGCAGTTCTGGAGACCCAATCTCCGCAAAGACATAGACAGGATGGAAGCTGTCCAGAGGAGGGCAACTAAAATGGTGCAAGGTCTGCACCAGAAGACATATGAAGAGAGGCTTAAGGAGCTTAATATGTATAGCCTCGAGGAAAGGAGGGAGAGGGGGGACATGATAGAAACTTTCAAGTACCTCAAGGGAATCAACAAAGTCCAAGAGGGTAGCATCTTTCAAAAATAGAGGTGTGCAAGAACAAGGGAGCACAATTTGAAGATAGAAGGGGGGCGGCTCAGAGGTAATTTAAGGAAGTATTTTTTCACAGAGAGGGTGGTGGATGTATGGAACGGCCTTCCAGAGGAGGTAGTGGAGTCACAAACAGTGGTGGAATTCAAGCATGCATGGGACAGTCATAAGGCAATTCTGGGGGTGGGGGTAGGAAGATGTAGGCTGCTGGTTAACTAGGATCTGTAGCTTATCCATCAGGTAGGGAAATGGGCAGACTGGGTGGGCTGAGCAGTCCTTATCTGCCATCAAATTCTATGTTTCTATGTTTCTATGAAGAGAAATGATCCTAGAATTGACCCTGGGGGAACGCCAACAGAGACTTGCTTAGTTTCAGAGAGCACACTGTCAGTTTTGACTTTCAGTGTGCATCCAGCTAGGTAACAATGGAACCATGACACAGTTTCAGTGGACAGACCAAGGTGCTGATGTTTTATGAGCAGCAGAGGGTGATCTACAAGGTCAAATGCCTTAATGTGATCAACATATGAGGCACCTATTAGATAACCTTTGTCCAGGGCTTCATGTAGGTGTGTTGTGAAATTTTTGAGTGCAGTTGTGGTACTATGCAGTTTTTTAAAACCGTGTTGTTGCCAACACATCGGGTTGTGATGCTCGAGGTGGGCGACCAGCTGATAGGAAACTATGCATTCCAGTGCTCTAGAGAGGGGAGATCATATGGATTTAATTTGTGAAAAACTGTTTTCCTGTTTACGAGTGATGTAAGATGTTGCATCATAAGTGTTCAAGCAACAGCAACAGTGAGTATACTTATAGTTCCCTTGAGGCATTTCAGAAAGATACAGTTCTCATGTGTTTGTGGCAATAGCGAGCATACAACTTGATTTCCTAAATTCATTCCTTTTCTAAATGTTACCCTGAGTGAATGTTGTGTGAAATTTCTCAGTGTTGATAACCCCTCAACCCCAGAATTCCTATTCTTATTTATCATTGTCACCACTTTATGGGCTATACTGTTAAACTGGGTGTTACAGGTCAGAACATAATTCCTACATGGGATATGTTCTTTACTTGTAACAGCTTGTCATAACCATGTAGTTTTTTCTACTGTATCCTCACTGTATACAGAAATCAGGGCACTTTCTTTCTTGGAATTCATATAATTTTCACTGCCCTGTTTTCAAACTGTTTTGGAGTAGAACTTTTTCTCATCAATCCAAGGAACTGTCCAATTGAGTATATTAATGAGGGACATTGGATGAAGCTGACCCTCTCAAAATAGTGTTACAGTCAGTTTTTTATTATACAGTCAAGTGTACAATTTTGTCCATACTTTAAAAATTCATATGTCCAAAGAAAATATTTTGAATTAGCTTGCCTCATGCAACAATTTTAGGTGTTGGCTTGAACTGTTCACATAGTTCATGAGGATATTTGGTTCCCCCAGGGTCACAGATGCATCTTGGACAGAAAAGACTATGAACCACTGCGTCTGCACTGAAGAATGATACCTCTATGTTGGTCCATCCAGAGTGAAAGGCTGCCATCTATGAATCTTTTCTGAAAATGTTGCCTCTGTGTACCTCATATGAAGAAAGACTAGAGGACCTTAATATGTATTCCTGGGAGGAGAGGAGAGATAGGGGCATATGATAGAGACATTCAAGTACCTCAGGGGTATAAACAAGGTACAGGAGGGTAGCATCTTTCAGAAAAGAAGGTGTACAAAAACAAGGGGGCATGCTACGAGGCTAGAGGGGGGTAGGCTCAGGGTCAACAGGAGAAAGTACTTTTTCACAAAAAGAATAGTAGATGCTTAGAACAACCTCTCTGCGAAGGTGGTGGGGAAAAAAGCAATAGAAGAATTCAAGAATGCATGGGATAGACATAAGAGTACTGTCACAATAGGGGAGAGAGGGTAAGCCGGAAATCAACCAGGGTCTGAGGTATTGCATTAAGTAGGGAAAAGGGGCAAACTAGGTGGGCCACATGGTCCTTATCTGCTGTCACCTTCTATGTTTCAATGTTTCTATGTCTTGGTCCCATTCCTGATTAGGAAGATGTCATCTACAGCATAAATCTTTGCATTATAGTTCTATTACTTAAAATGTGTTTTGAGTTTCATCAAGCACATTTCCCCATTTCCTGCACCTCACATAAAAATTTACTAATGTGGAGGAAAAGGCGATCTCCATAGCTGCCCCATTTCTTCAGGCAAATAAATATCCAACACAGAAAAAAAATCCATCTTAAGGACAAACACTTCTAATTATATAATGATTCTAGAAAGGGCATTACATTTTGATAATTTTTCATCCAAAGCCTTGCTAAAGCTGCTAAGCCTTCTGAGTGGGGCATACAGTATCTGTATAAAACTTTTATATCTATAATGGCCAAAACTGGTTCAGGGTCAACAGTTACATCTTTTCTACACTTTATGGTGATATCTCTTAGGAATACAGGATATCTCTTAGGAATACAGGCAACTCAGTTGCATTTTACTTTATAAAGAAAACAATGACTTGGAGAAATGGTTCTGTTAGGGATCCATTTCCTGAAATTAAAGGCCTCTCCAGTGGATATTTAAGATTCCTATTTATCTTTGGCAGGAGATAAATAATTGGTTTCCTGAGTGTCATGAATTCACATTCTGCTTTAGTTAATATATCCAGTTATTTTCCAATGCTTTGTTTAAAATATCCAATATTTCTCATAGCTGCTGTAGAATCCTCTACCAGTGCTTGGAAAAAAAAATTGCATGTTTCCCAGTTGTCTCTGCATTTCCACATCATATTCCTTCTTGCACATGACCACTGTAACTCCACCTTTATAAACAGATGTTATTGCAATATAATAACTGGTGACACCCATTAATAACTTGATTTTGAGTCCTTTCAAACACTGTAATAATTGGCCATGACATCATATGCAGTTATTCTAGCATTTCTTTATTTATGCTCTCCCTGCTCTGCTTTTTAAAATAGTGCTGCGGCATGAAACTGATATCATTTACCAGCTTTCAAAGTGGTATCCACTCACACAACTGTTTTTACACTAATCTCAGCCGACAAGAAAATGTCTTCACAGGCTATGGTAGGGAGAATTAGGACAGCTGTTAGGAACCCTAGAGAACTGGCCAGAAGTTGGGGTCCTTAATGAGCAGCATAGGTGGATAGCAAACAAGGGCACGGGGTCAAAATGTCGCACGGCAGAATGCCGTGTGACCTAATCACATTGCGTGATTTCTCATTATCTTTTGTTCTGGACCCCGGACCCCCCCACTAAGGATTATAACTCCAGGGGGGGTCCAACTCAGAGAGCACACAGGTCCGGGGTACACCATAATGCCGTACGCTATTAAGCGTACAACATTATGACCCAGTATGGCAAACAAGCACAGCAAAACAGCTTTACCATGGAATGAATGTGCTGAACACAAAAATCAAGTAAACAAAGCAGCAAATGTCTGCACCACTCGGAGTACAGTATACCAGAATTACCGCTTTATTCAATTTATTAATAACAAACCACCATTAAAACATCTCCTGCATCAGGCAAGAAGAACCCCTACTGGTTCCACACAGTCAGGTGCATCATCAGGAGGCTGAGCCAGTCAACACAAAAATCCTTAAAGTGACAGTGCATTTAAAGTGAAGCAGCATATACAATATAAGTGCAAAAACATGTTAAAAGTGTCATAAATGAATATAAACTGTTAAAGATCCATTACAATACAGTTCAGGGAACCAGAAACTGTTGTATTTTGGTATGATCCCACCTGAAAACCAAAATATTTTCAACATGAAAATTGTCATGGATCCACAAGAGTAATGAATCCTACAGTTCTCAACTCCAATAAATTTAGTCCTGGAGGCACCAAAGGGTATTTATCCTCTGCACCCTATGAGAGAAAATACAACAACAGTATGGATTAGTACTAAAGGTACAGTAAACATGTACTTATACTACTGGCACATGGAAGGCAACCTTGGCTAGCATGTCAGGGGTTCTGTTTAGACTGGGACTGAGCCTGGCCAGACTGGATCCCACACTTAGACCCCTTCTGCCCCTACCTACAGGGGTGTTCAAATCAAAACTTTTAGGACTTGTCCAGTCGTGACTGTAGCTGAATTTTCACTTGCCCCTCTTAAGTACAATGAAATTAGCTCTCTTTTTGTACTTGCCCTTCAAGACAATTTACTTGCCCTTGATGGGGGCAATAGGATTTGCACACCCCTGCCTACCTGTGAAGTATCCTGCTTGTTGAGGATACTGTTGGTATTGCTGTACATCTTGGGCTTGGAAGAAAGGTCTGCTGTAGCCAGCCCTTCCTCTGTCTACTCTTCCATAAGTTCTGGAAGTGGAGGCCCCTTTTTAGCTGAGTTGCTACTGTAAGTACTGTAATGCCCTACAGGTGGCAGGCATTAGACAGCTAGTTTTGGAACCCACTCATGAGGGAGCAATCTTAGACCTCGTACTCTTAAACGGGGGCAGTGAGAGGATCTCAGATCTAGAAGTGGGTTGCCATCTGGGGACAAGTGACCATCAAACAGTGTGATTCACGTTAAACTCAGCTACAGAGTCAAGCCATACAAAAGTGAGGGTACTGGACTTTAGGAGGGCTGACTTTGGCAAGATGGGAGAGTGCCTCAAAAAGCACTAGCAAACAGGCTAGAAGGAGGTGTGGAGCAACAATGGGGAATTACCAAAACTGCCATCACAGAGGCAACAAGCCTTTGTGTGAAGCAAATAAACAAATCAAAATGAAAGAAAAAGCCACTATGGTTCTCAAAAGAGGTGGCTGTGAAAGTTAGGAAGAAAAAGATAGCATTCCGAAAGTATAAGGAAACACAGAAGGAGCAGGACAGAGAGCTGTACCAGTTAATGCAGAAGGAAGCAGGGAAGGAAGTCAGAATAGCAAAGGCCCAAACTGAGGAAAAGATAGACAACTCAGTTAAGAAGGGGGATAAAACCTTTTATAGGTACATCAGCGAGCTTAGAAAGACAAAGGGAGGGATAGTGAGGCTGAATAGAATGAATGGTGGTGGACAGAGGGGACAGTGAAAAGCAGGAATACTGAACGAATATTTCTGCTCAGTATTCACAAAAGAGGAGGAGGAAGTACCTAATCCAATTAACAGAAGCAATCTTGATAGGGGGGTCGATCCCAGTCCTTTCACAGAAGAAAGGGTTCTGCAAGAACTCCTAAAACTGAAGGTGGACAAAGCAATGGGTCCTGATGGAATTCACCCTAGAATTCTAAAAGAATTAAGGGAGGAACTAGTGAAACCACTGGCTACTCTTTTTAATAAATCATGGGAGGATGGTGTGGTACCCGAGGATTGGAGGAAGGTGGATGTGATTCCCCTTCACAAAAGTGGGTCCAAGACAGAGGCAGGAAACTACAGACCTGTCAGTCTGACCTCTGTGGCAGGGAAAGTGATGGAGTCACTTTTGAAGGAAAGAATAGTCGAGTACCTAGAGGCCAGTGGAGCACAGGACCCAAGGCAGCATGGATTCACAGCGGGAAGGTCATGTCAGATGAATCTAATAGATTTCTTTGACTGGGTGACCAAAGTAGTAGACCAGGGAGGGGCTGTGGACATGGCCTACCTAGACTTTAGCAAGGCATTTGACACAGTCCCACACAAAAGATTAATAGTCAAATTAACCAGCCTGGGAGTGGGACCCAGGGTGATAGCCTGGGTAAAACATTGGCTGGACAACAGGACACAGAAGGTAATTGTAAATGGGGTCCACTCTGAAGAAAGGGGGTTCACTAGTGGGGTACCGCAGGGTTCAGTATTGGGTCCAGTCCTTTTTAATGTCTTCATCAGTGACATTGCAGAGGGACTGGAAGGAAAAGTATGCCTTTTTGCAGATGACACAAAGATCTGCAACAGAGTTGATACACAAGGAGGTGTGGAAAGGATGAAAAGGGACTTGGCAAGGTTGGAGGCATGGTCAGAAGTATGGCAGCTAGGATTCAATGCAAAGAAGTGCAAAATAATGCACCTGGGAAACAAGAACCCAGGGGAAGAATACATAATGGATGGGGAGGTAGTAACAACAACAAAAAAGGAAAGGGACCTGGGGGTAATCATATCAGATGACCTTAAGGTTAGCAAGCAATGTGAGAAGGCAGTAGAGAGGGCTGGGGGTATACTGGAATGTATAGGGAGAGGCATCACCAGCAGAAAACAGGAAGTTGTTATCCCTCTGTACAGACAGTTGGTGAGACCCCATCTGGAGTACTGTGTCCAGTTCTGGAGACCCCATCTCCACAAGGACATAGACAGGATAGAGGCAGTCCAGAGGAGGGCAACTAAAATGGTGCAGGGTCTGCAAGAGAAGCCGTATGAGGAGAGACTAAAGGAGCTTAATATGTATACCCTTGAGGAAAGAAGGAGAGGGGGACATGATAGAAACTTTTAAGTACCTAAGTGGAATCAACAAAGTCCAAGAGGGTAGCATCTTTCAGAAAAAGAGACTTGCAAGAACAAGGGGACACAATTTAAAGATAGAAGGAGGGCAGGCTCAGGGGCAATGTGAGGAAGTATTATTTCACAGAGAGGGTAGTGGATGCATGGAACAGCCTTCCTCATGGAGGTTGTGGGGTCTAAAACTGTGGGAGAATTCAAGAATGCATGGGACAGACATAAGGCAATTTTTGTGGGGGGTAGGAAGAAATAGGCTGTTGGTTAACTAGGATCTGCGGCCTATCCTGTAGGTAGGGAAATGGGCAGACTAGATGGGCCTAGCGGTCCTTATCTGCCGTCAAAGTCTATGTTTCTATGTTTCTAAGTGACTTTGTATCCATTCACTTTCTTCATATAAGCCTCTGTTTTATCTCCAAACAGAGAATTATTCTCACATGGAAAATCCATCATCTTAGTCTGAGTATCCTGTGTCAGGTTCGTAGCTCTGAGCCACGCAAATCTCCTAAGGACCACTGTAAGGCCCATCCATCTGGTTGCAGTGTCAATAGTTTCTGCTGCCATCTGAAACTGATACTTAGATGTCTCCAACCCAAACCTAGTGGTCTCAGCAAGATCAGCTGGCAAACTAGGGGGAGCTTTGTCTGCCATAGCCATAACTGACTCCCACAGTGACTTCTGGTACTGGGCGGCATATGCCATGTAATTTGCCTCTCTGATAGCCAGAGAAGCTGAGAAATAGCCTTTTTTGGCCATACTATCAATTTTTCTTGAACCCTCATCTGGAGGATGAGACACCAAAGACACTATTTCGCTGTCACAGACTACAGTCTGAACAACACGCTGGTGATTAGAGTGTGACAAGAGGAATTCTGCCCCCTAGATTATCTAGGAATCTGTAATTCAAGCCTGAATTAATAGCACAGAAACTAGTGGTAAATGATAGCACTTTATTTATTTATTTATTTATTTATTTATTTACTCTCTTAATTTTGAGGGTCCCTACTGTCAACCCTCAGCCCCGGTCCCTCGGCCCCTGGCACTTCCACTACCTATCTATGGCCAACTTTTCCCCACAGTTACCCCCGGCTTGCCTCCCAGAGGGTGGGATTGTGGCATTGGACCCCCATATCCAAGCCGTGGAACTAGTGACTGGTCAGGGGAATGACGGTGATGGCGGCTAATTGAAGCCCCAGGGAGGGCTTCACCTAGACAGTGGACCCTCCCCTCCTATTCCTTTTTTCTGCTTTTTCTGTTTTGGAGGTGGGGACATGCAATGATGCCAGTGTCTTCCCCACCTCCCACAATGTCACACGCCGGTACCGTGAGCGACTCCCAGCCTCTGCCACGGGGTCCTTCTTGTGCCGGACACTACCACACCCTCCCCCCAGAGAAGGAGAGCCATCCATGGGATGCTCCATCCTTCTCCCCCCAGCCGGCCCTCTGGTGAACCAGGTCCATTCCTGAACCCGGATGGCTGGCGTCAAAAGTGGAAATCCAACCGCTGCACTGACAGTCCGGCGTATGATAGCACTTTATAAATCTTCTGCATTGGTTGATGTTTTGCAACCTGCATGCTACTCTATATGTAGTATACAGTACTTTTACCCATAACTATCTTCAGCAGATAGGCTACTCCAGTGCTTCATTGTAACAGTGCTAGTTCTTAGCACCTGTTTCAGACTCTGAAAGAACTGGAGAGGATTGGGTGCTCTGCAAACTTTCCTTGCCTTGGTGATTATCATACTGCTCAAGTAACAAATGAGCCAAACTGCAAAGGTTGTCTGCAAACGATGTCTCATCAAAACAATGAATGCAAAACAGCGCGGTCAAAAATTGTACCATCAAAACAGTGTGCATGGTTTCAGACTTAGTAATCTAATGTAGTGCAATTTTGGACCATGCCATTTTCTACTGACTGCACAATGCCCTTTTTTGCCTGCGCCGTTTTGAGTTCACTGTTTTGATGTGGAACCTCCGCAAGCAACTATTTAAAACTAGAGCTGTATGGGCAGAAAACACTTGGAATCGGATGACATTTCGTACTTTGGAAAACATTTGATCTGTTAATTTCCAGCCGCAATAGCAGAATAGATCATGAATACTAACCTTTTGGGGATCTCAAAGTTGTTTTGTGTAAAATCTGGAGTGTTACATAATACATTGTAGATGGCTGCCAGTTTTGAAGTGTAGAATGCTACTACAGTACTGACACTTGCAGGATACGTGGTAGCTGCATGAAAAAAGAGATAAAGATTAAGGACCTCAAATTCAAATAATGAGAAATATTATTTTTGGAGTGTCAAAAAAGAGAGCTTAATTGTTGGTAGGGATTTCAGATTGGAACACATAATTTAGGTGTCTTATAGCTGTTTAGATGTGAAGAACATGTTGGCAGGCTGGCCCATTGGCACCGAAGGTTGAGGCGCTGGATGCCACACCTAGTGCCACACCGGCAACTTGTGTTTGGCAACAAGCACAGGTCATTGGGGGTTGGTGGGGATGAGGAAGGAGGAGGGGTTTGTCCTAGCCAGTGCAGCAGCAGCCCCTGGTGGTGACTGGGGGACTGCAATGCTTGGTAGGCAGACGTAGGGGACTGAGCTGCAGCAGACATCCTTCGGGTGCATTTGGGAATGTACACATGCCAAGCAGGATGTCATTGCACATTTGAGCTCTGGGGCAGCAACACCCAAAGAGAACCCCTCCGACCGTGGATAGGCAAAGCCACCACCCATGCCTGGCCCACACTCCTGTCATTGGACTCACCTCTGGGACCTGTTCCTCTCCTACTCCTGGGCATTGGATTATAGATAGAGTGCTGGGGTGGGTGGCCCTACCTCGGGGGGGCTCAGAGTCGAGGGATTCCCTGGACTGGAGAGGCCGAAGGTGAGTCTCATACTTGGAGGTAGAGACCGGCATGGGTGGCTGCTGGAGAGAGAGTTCCACAGACCCAAGGTGAATAAAGAAAATGTACAAAAAAAAAAGAACATGTTGGCAGAAAAAAAGGCTTTCACCATCTGCAGGGACTGGAATATCACCATATTTTTCAATGATTTGAAAATCATAAATGTGGGTAGAAAACAACCAGATTCAGATAACATTTCCTACTTTGGACAGACATTTGATCAGCTAATTTCCAGCCATACTAGAAGAATAGATCATGAATGCTAACCTTTTGTGGGTATTGCCAAGAAGTGGGTTTTCAAAGTTGTTTTGTGTATAATCTGGAGTGTTACATAACCAATTGCAGATGGCTGCCAATTTTGAAGTGAAGAATGCTTCTACAGTACCGACACTTGCAGGATAAGCGGTAGCTGCATGAAAAAGAGATAAAGATTAAGAACCTCAAATTCAAATAATCGGAACGTTTTTGATTTTTGACATGTCAAGAAAGAGGGCTGAATTGCGGGTGAGGATTTCAGATTGGCACACACAATTTAGGTGTCTTATAGCTGTTTAGATGTGAAGAACATGTTGGCAGAAAAAGGCTTTCAAAATCTGCCAGGAGTAGAATATCACCATATTTTACAATGATTCAAAAATTGTAAATGCTTACTCTAAGGAGGCACACTTCTACCCCCCCCCAAAAAAAAATCATTGTATCTTTGTTCTATGTGCTGGAGTACCCCTGAAGATGTCTTATACTTGAACTGGAATGGTGTCATCCACTTCAGTTTGGTCAGAGGGAGTCTGGGCTGGGACAGTTGGTATGAGTGTTGATTTGAGTTTGCAGTGGGATGGAGTTTCTCACCAGTGTGGTTCACGATAAACTTAGCTCTGGGAACAAGTGACCACCAAACACTGTGGTTCATGATAAACTTAGCTGAAGAGTCAAGCCACACAAAAGTGAAGGTACTGGACTTCAGGAGGGCTGATTTTGTCAAAATGGGAGAGTGCCTCTGAAAAGCACTAGCAAACAGGCAAGAAGGTGGGGTGGAGCAACAATGGGGAAACATCAAAACCACCATCAGAGAGGCAAGAAGCCTTTGTGTGAAACAAATAAACAAATCAAAACAAAAGAAAAAAACACTATGGTTCTAAAAAGAAGTGGCGGGGAAGGTAAGGGAGAAAAAAATAGCATTCTGGAAGTATAAGGAAACACAGAAGGAAGGTAAGGCAGTCAGAGTAGCAAAGGCCCAAACCGAGGAAAAGATAGCCAACTCGGTTAAGAAGGGGGATAAAACTTTTTCTAGGTACATTAGGGAGCAAATAAAGACTAAGGCAGGGATACTGAGGCTAAACAAAGAGGAAGGTGGTTGGGCAGAGAGCAACAGTAAAACACTAGGGATACTGAATGAATACTTTGCTCAGTATTCACAATGGAAAAGAAGGGAAATACCTAATCCAGTCAATAGAAGCACTCTGGATAGGGGGTTAATATTAGTCCTTTCACAGAAGAAAGGGTTCTGAAAGAACTCTTAAAACTGAAGGTGGACAAAGCAATGGAGCCTGATGGGATTCACCCCAGAATTCTAAAAGAACTAAGGGAAGAACTAGTAACATCACTGACTACCCTTTTTAATAAATCATGGGAGGATGGTGTAGTACCTGAGGACTGGAGGAGGATGGATGTGATCCCCCCTCACAAAAGTGGGAGCAAGACAGAGGCAGGAAACTACAGACCTGTCACTTTGACCGCAGTGGTGGGGAAAATGATGGAATCACTTCTGAAGGAAAGAATTGTTGAGTACCTAGAGGCCAGTGGGGCACAGGACCCAAGGCAACATGGATTCACAGCGGGAAGGTCATGTCAGACAAATCTAATTGATTTCTTTGACTAGGTGACCAAAGCAATAGACCAGGGAGCGGCTGTGGACATGGCCTACCTAGACTTTAGCAAGGCATTTGACACAGTCCCGCACAAAAGATTAATAAACAAATTAGCCAGCCTGGGAGTGGGTCCCAGGGTGGTAGCCTGGGTAAAACACTGGTTGGACAACAGGACACAGCAGGTAATAGTAAATGGAGTCCACAGTGAAGAAAGGAGGGTTGCTAGTGGGGTACTGCAGGGTTCAGTACTGGGGCTGGTCCTTTTTAATGTCTTTATAAGTGATATTGCAGAGGGACTGGAAGGGAAAGTATGTCTCTTTGCAGATGATACAAAGATCTGCAACAGGGTTGATACACAAGGTGGGGTGGAAAGGATGAAAAGGGACTTGGCAAGGTTGGAGGAATGGCCAAACGTGTGGCAGCTTATATTCAATGCAAAGAAGTGCAAAGTAATGCACCTGGGAAACAAAAACCCAGGGGAAGAGTGCACAAAGGGGGGTGAGATACTGGCAACAACAAAAATGGAAAGGGACCTGGGAGTAGTCATATCAGATGACCTAAAGGTGGGCCAGCAATGTGAGAAGGCAGTAAGAAGGTCTGGGGGGATACTGGGATGCATAAGGAGAGGCATCACCAGTAGAAAACAGGAAGTTGTTGGCCCACTGTACAGACAGTTGGTAAGACCACATCTGGAGTACTGTGTACAGTTCTGGAGACCCCATCTCCACAAAGACATAGGGTGGAGGCTGTCCAGGAGGAGGGCAACCAAAATGATGCAGAGTCTGCATCAGAAGACATATGAAGAAAGACTAAAGGAACTAAAGATGTATAGTCTTGAGGAAAGGAGGAAGAGGGGGGACATGATAGAAACTTTCAAATACCTCAAGGGAATCAACAAAGTCCAAGAGGGTAGCATCTTTCAGAAAAAGAGATGTGCAAAAACAAGGGGACACAATTTGAAGATAGAGGGGGGACGACTAAAAGGTAATGTGAGGAAGTATTTCTTCACAGAGAGGGTTGTGGATACATGGAACAGCCTTACTGAGGAGGTTGTGGTGTCAAAAACAGTGGGGGAATTCAAGAATGCATGGGACAGACATAAGGCAATTCTAGTCAGGGGTAGGAGGAAGTAGGCTGTTGGTTAACTAGGATCTGCAGCTTATCTGTTGGGTAGGGAAATGGGCAGACTAGGTGGGCCAAGCGGTCCTTATCCGCCAGCAAATTCTATGTTTCTATGTTTCATCAAGCCACAGCAACATGAATGGCATCTTATTATTTGTGTTCTGGCTTGCTTTAACCCTTGATTAAGATCTGTTTCCTGACTGGTTGGCTGCTTTCTGGCGTGGTACCTTCCCAGCTGCAGTTTTGATGTGCATGTCCATGGAGTCAATAAGCCCAGTGGCATAGTCTCTCCAATGGAAGAGGGTCAATTGACAATCACCACCAACCGGGTGTGTAAGGTTCCCATAAATTGATGGTGCAGCAGAAGAAAACTAGCAATAAGCTAAGTGTCTGGTGCTTCCAGGCAAAGATAAGCTGTAGTGTTTTTAGATGGCTTGTGGTACATTTTGGGAGTTGTTAATACATGTTCATGATGATAAATATAATACTCTAGATATCATAGAATCAAGTACTGTATATGAAACATCATTTAATTAAGCCCAGGCAAGGTGTAGTGGGCGTGGGTGGTGGGTATTCATTGACAGCTGCATTAGCAAGGGTCAGCATGCTTTGTCAATTATCCTGAAGTCATCTTCCTACCCTGTTCCTGAAGCTAAGGTAGTTACTCATACTGGTCCTGAGCAGTGTATTACCTTCCCCTGGCCAATGCTGCACCTCTCACATGGTTCTACTACTTTAAGGATTTATTGCCACTAATACTAAAAAAAAGGTTTTTGCACTCATGCAAATTTGTACCCCTAATTTAATGTTTCCTGATCTGTACTAGTCTATTGGTATTAGCACTGAAACTGTTTGTAGTTTTGGAAATGTTTATACCTTACATTGATGGTTCTGGTTAAATTCTCACCTGCAACACAGGAGGTCTGGGTTCCAGACCAGGCCAATGCAGTGTTCAATTAATAAGCAGACTAGATGGACCAATGGTCCTTTACTGCTAATGTTTTCTATATTTCTGTGTATCCATGGAATACGTACAGCTCTGCAGGCACACATACCACCACCAGCACCCACAAACAGAACTGCACAGTGCTGCTGTGGTTAAGTAGTAGTAAAACCTATATTTTTTTTTGTTATACAGGATAGTAGATGGTCAATATTCACAACAGTAGGACAAAGTCCTATTTTCAAGATGGTCCTGTGATTTAAAAAATTGTTTCATAAACAAAATATACACATAACAATATTCCACAAAATGACAAATGTACAATATAAATATCATCATTACAAAACCGCATAACATCTTATGCCACAACACACAAATAACAAATATTAAATATGATCCTATGGTCCAATATTGTGAGAACACTCTGGTCAAGTAATTAATTTATCCATAGCACTCACATTTTGTCTTTAATTCTATTTTTAAAATAGATGAAAGCACTTTAATGCTTTCATACTGTTTTCCTATAATTGATTTTAAGGAACTCCATAGTCTATTCATAATTATTGGGAATCGCATATGACTATACTTATTTTTCAATTTAGGGAATTCAAAACTTCTAATACTCGAAATTCTCATGTTATAAACAGGATTTTTTTTCCAATTTTTTCATAAAGATACACTGGTTGTTTTGTATTTACCACTTTATATATCTGTTTTGCCCAAAATAATTTCCTTTTACTTTCCTGAGTCAGCCAACCCAATTCCTCTTGTAATTTACAATGATGTTCACGATAGCCTTTCTTAATACAAATCGAGCTAAACGGTTATACATTACATCAATTTTAGATAACAAACCCTTTGTAGCTAGACCGTACACATGGCTACCGTACTGTAACATGGGGAGAATAAATTGATTTACTACAGTCTCCCTCATTACTCTATTTATACAAAAACTAGACCACCTAAATGCCCCCAGTTTTTTATTTATCTTGGATAACATATTAGATGAACATCAAATTTTAACTAATTATCAATCCAAACCCCAAGATATTTACTATATATTCCAAAACTTGGGTCAATGTTTCATTTTGTAATGTTTTAATTTGGATTTGTTTGTTTCTTTCATTCAAATCTTTTCCCTTCTTTTGAAATATCATAAATTTAGTTTTTTTTACCATTTACTATTAACCCCGAGTCAGATAGCCATGTGCACAGCCTAGTAAGTCTTCCTGAAGATGCACTTCCATAAGCTCTGGGGTTTTACCCCAGAGATCAAGCTCATGTCATCTGCATATAAATGAATGCTAAAATTTGTAACATTGTCAACTAACTGATTTATATATACAAGAAAAAGGGTCGGCCCTAAAATTGAGCCCTGGGGCACTCCTCGCTTCACCAGGGCTTTATCTGAAAGTATGGCATCAATATACACTTGTTGAGTTCTATTTCCCAAGTAAGATTTGAACCAGTTTAATGAGTTTTCCCCCATGCCTACTTCTTCTAAGCATTCCCCTAGCAGGTCATGGGCTACTGTGTCAAAAGCCTTGGATAAATCCACGAACACCACGCCCACCAACAGGGCATCCTCCAATTTGGAAGCTATGATACCCATCATGTCGGTGAGCGCAGTGCCTGTGGAATATCCTTTGCAAAATCCTGATTGATATTTTGTTAATACGGAGTACTGCTCCAAATAATCAGTGAATTGTTTCTGAACCAATTTTTCCATGACCTTAGAGAGTCCTGATAGTAAGGTGATGGGCCTATAATTAGTGGGCACAAAATTGCCCCCCTCCCCTTTATAAATAGGAATAATCTTTGCATTCTTCCTTGTACTAGGGAATATTCCCTCCTTTAGACTCCAATTAAAAAGTTTAGTTATTACCGGGGCAGTAACCTGAAGAGAATCTCTGAGAAAATGATTTTCTACGTAATCCAAACCAAATGCTTTTTTTAATTTAAGTTTTCTTATTTCATCCTTTACCTGTTTACATGAGAAATATTTAAATCTAAATTTGGGTTCATTACTATTTTTAATATTGTTTTTCCCTAAAATAGACTGAGGAATTTTAAATCTGGCAATTCTATAAAATAGTTATTTATGATATTTGCAGATTGTCTAATGGGCTGTAAAATGCCTCTGTTTACCAATTAAACTGGGGATTTTACATTTACTGACTAATCAAAGTATTTTAACAAAGTCCAAAACTTTTTTGGATCAGTGGTCTCTTTTGTTTTGGATTCATAATATTTTAGTTTAGCTTTCCTTATTTGAGATCTCAAAGAATTTCTAGCTTTTTTATATTTATCCCAGTCTTCTGTTCTTGCAAATGCCATGTGGAGCAGCAGTTCCAAATTTCCACAGAACAAAATGACTGCACATAATGATCTCATATATTGAGGAAAATGCAGATATACTGCAAAATTAAATTTGCATTCACATATTGGGCTGTATGCACTAATGGGCCCAATACATGCTGATAAGAGTGCATATAAGTGCTGCACAATTGTCCACTGCATACCTCCCACCCACCCCATATATACGGGGCTAGGATGCACAACCTCCAGCCAGCCCAATGTGTGGCTGAAAAGTTTCACCCCTTAGGCATGGCCAGCTGGGGGGAGCCAGACATGGGCCACACCATGGACATCCAATCAGTAGCCCCAACTAATCCCATAGTGGATCCTCTGCTCCACTCCAATGGAGTAGGCTTCTTGGACAGACTCAGTGGACCACAGGTCACCTTCTGCCATCATCTTCTATGTTCCAATGCTTTGTTTTGGCCCAGTTCTGTGTCTGCAGGCCTCCTCCTCATTGCTAAGCACTGCTCCACATTTCAAATACTCTGTTCCTGAAAACAACAAATCACAAACATATCCTGACAAGACCGGCACTTGTCTTTTCTACACTTTGAAACTCTGTAAACTAATAAAATAACCCCAAAGTACTGAAGTGTTTCTTCCTATAAGCACACTCCTTTATAGACAATGGCATTTATACAAGCAAGATAGGATCATTGCCATTCCATTCTCATCTCTCCCCCCAGCTCTGTGCAGAAAAGGATGTCCACCCCCTGGAAGTGTGCGGCGAAGCCAGGAACCTAGTAAATCTGGAGCAATTTTTCCTAAGGTGTCTTTTTTCATCAAAAGTGGAAGTACTGAACACACTCCTCCTATGAGCAATTTGACAGTTAATGTACGATCTCCGAAATAGAGGACTATTATTGTCAGCATAGTACTGCTATGTAGCTATGATAGGGTTTAGTGTTTGCAAACAATATACCCTAAGCGTTTCTATATTGCATGGGGGCACTATTTTGCCAATTTCCAATTCCAGGTACTCTGCATTTATAGTTTATGCATGTGTTAGTTGAAAGGGGAGTGGAGTGGAGCAAGCAAGGTTAGACAAATGCTATAAAACAGGGCTTGGCTCTTGCGCCAGTTCTGCTTGGCTGCAGATACAATGGTTATAACATCTTTTTTTAATCATTAGGCAATTTTTAATTGTGTTCCTGGGCAAGGCTACCATGACTGGCTGCTTGAGGTGTATCCAGAATTATGTGATTTGGTTTGGTGACGGTGGTGGGGATTATTGTATTTGCATAGCTGTGCATCATGAGACAAATATACTGCCAAACTGAGTGATGCAAACAACACCTTTGATTCACATGCTATTTGTTTTCCAAACATTATTTGTAAAATTCATCACATTACAAAGCAATTCTCACCCTGAAAGGCTACCATGACTTTTATATTCCTGCACTGGCATTAAGTAGGAAAATATATTAGAGGCCACCACAATTAACACTTCTATTTTTGATTGCTGATAATGCTGCCGCTTTCACTCATGCCTTGGATCTCAGAAAAATTAGAAACCTAAAGTGCTGGGGCAAAAAAGGTATGGGTAAAACAGTCTACCTTAACTTGTCTAGATATACCAAACCTAGTTTAGGAAAATCTAGGGGTGACAAAAACGGAACAATCTCCCTCGTCAGCTACTCCCAAAATCTCTCACAGCACCAGCCTTCAGTTTCTACATGCTGAACATACCAGTTCCCCTGGCTGATAGTGAGTGGCTGACCATCATGTTAGTGCTTCTAGTGGGGCCAAAAACATAGTCACTGAACTGCCATGTTAGCATATTAAACCATGCAGTGGAGTAACTAGCCTTAAAAAAAGTGTATGCACCAAAAATGCAAACCATAGGCCTGGAGAAATTTTAGTTTGTTGGTGCATTCTGGTGCATTTTGGGGGTCATCTGAAGCATGATTTATCCTGTTACCCCCCTCCCCATGCCCAGTAAGTTGCACTTTAGGCCCCTCCACAGAGTTCCCCCCCATCCAGCATGTTGCCTAAAGCCTGCTCCAGGAGCGCTGGGGCCATTCTAAAAGTGGGGAGGGGGGCGCAAGGTCTGGGCATGAGTAGATAGCCATGAAAAATGTTTTAAAAAAGCTGGGGGTCTGGGGGCCACTATAACCCAGAAGTTTGGGGGCTTTAGATGTTCTGTGGTGAGTTTTGGGGCATTTATTGAAAATAAAACACACTTTTGTCACATCTTCCCTACCCTTAACTCCAGGGGAAAAAAATATTTTTTTATCTCCTGGAGCCAGGGGTGTGGGAGAATCTTGCTGGCCTTAAAATCTGCAGCTGCAATACAGCTGGGATGAGCAACTGCCTGATCAATGCCATCGAAAAACCACACCATTGGCATTATTGTAATGTACTATGAAACATTTTTATATAAAGGCTGGTGGTCTGGGGGCCGTTGTGCCATTATATAAAAATCTTTCATAGTACATACCACATGGAATATCCTCTGTCCTGGTCTCAAAGAAGCTACTAATTGTCACAGCGTCAATACCTTCAAATACATCATGTGTGTACCTCCCCCCCCTCGCAACTGGTGGGCCAAGTTGTCCTTTTCTGCCATCAACTTCTATGTTAAGCTGCCAGTTCAAGCAAGCCCCCAAACACACACACACCTTTGGCTAGCCCATTGCTCTACACACCACTCTTTAGTTCAGTACATGACTCTCTTTCAAAATACTGAACAAACTGGGCAAAACAAGTTACCTGCCAATGGAAACTGCTTAGCTACAACAGCAACAGCAGGAGAAAAGCAGTCACAGACATGCTTCCTTGCTTTAGGATCTATAACCACCCAGGACCCAGAGCCACAAAGAGCAGGGCCACCCACCCCCACAGCCAGAAGAAGCAGCACCATACCCCCCCAACCCAAAGTGAGACACAGCAAGGCCATCACCCCTGGGCTGAGCCACCAGGCAAAGCAAAGACATAACCCCTAACACCAAAAGAAGCAGGACCATCTAGCCTACCCCTTCCAGAACAGGTATCTACTACCACCACCACAAGTCACGCACCACCTCCCAAACAGTTATAATGGCAGGGCCAGATTAATGCTCTGTGTGTTCTCTCCTCTGAGCCTCCTCCACTGCTCCAGTACCCACAGTATACTGAGAGACAAAATATACCCACTTACCACAAGCCAGGGACTAGCTAGCTACAAGCAGACTCAGGATCATGTCTGTCTCTCAGATTCAAATTCTGCAGGCAGACAGCTTCTCTGGACCTCCTCTTCATTCTAGGGCAGGCACTAGGGCAAATGAAGGGGATGATGCAAGCTGCCTGGTGCTGATGTGAGGGTAGGGTTTCTGCAAGAGGACTCGGAGGGACCACTGGATTAAGTCGTTGTGTTGCCGACTTGCCGTTGCTGGTGGTGTAAGTGGTCGTGGTCCACACACGGTGACCCATCAGTCCAAAAAAGAACACTGCAGCTGCAGAGTTGAGTGGACTAATAGAGTGCTAGGCTAGGTGGCAAAATGTTTACAGAACTCCCCCGGGCCCTGACCCTTGCCTTGGTGGCACTGGCAGCACACCCGATTGGCTCCACAGGCTCAGAAAGGCATCATCAGGACATCAGCATGTTACAGCTGCAGAAGTCCGACCCAACTCCACAACACTACAGAAAACATCCACCCCAGGGACAGGACTTCCACAGCAGCACACAGTCTAGGACAGCCCAGCAGAAGGAGGGGGAGTTGGGACAGGACCTGGCTCAGTGGCTCACGGCACCGGTGGGCAGCACAGCACCAACCTGGCTGTACTTACCAGGGTTCGGAAATCGGGACTAACATGGAAAAAATAAAATAAAAAAAAGGATTTTTGCTGGATTTTTTCTGTACGCACCAGCGTACAATAAGTATGCATGGTTACACCACTGAAACCATGCGGTCTGTGACACCATGATATAACAAGGATATTGTATACTTGTACAGAGGACAGTGCAAATTCAATCACTGTAAACATTAAAACCTGAGGTTCTAACCCCCAACTTAGTTAGAGTCCAGCAATATTACTATTAGGCATCATTGTGTTTTAATTGCTGTTTGCTATAAATTGTTCTAGAGTCCATACTGAATGAACAACAACCATGGTTAAAGTCTACAGGCATTCCAACTTAATGAACCAGTGAATGTAAGGAACATTTAATCAAATACTGCAAAGTGTACTAAAAGTCTGAGTCTATAAAATCAAAAGTCAATTCATTTGTAACCCTCTACCCTGGGCTCAGTCTTCCCCTCATGTGAAACAGTCTCTTCATCCAAGGTACTACAGTGACTTTCCATGTGGCGGACACAATTGCCTGCTTCCTTGGGATCTGTAAAGAGAATGTTTTTTATCTCCCTGCAAAAAATGGAGCTTGACCACAAACAGCAGGGTAAAAGGGATGTCCAGTTCCCCAAGTTGTCTCTTACCCTGTCAAAGCATTTGCGCCTGGCCCATGTCATGTAAGAGAGACTGAGGAACAGCATGATCGATGTGCCTCCCCCCCTCCCTTCTTGAATGGTGCCCTTTCATCATGCACTTTGTAGGATTGCATCTTTTTCTGCTGATGAGATGGTCATAAAGAGCAAGGTACAGGAACCTTCCTCAAAGTCTTTTACCCTTCATGGGTTAATTTCATGTACTGTACTTTAAGAGCAGTAAAGTCCCAAAATCCAATTTGTTCAGCAGTCCATCACTGAATGAATATCCTTGGATCTGAGCTGTCAGTTTCCTTTGTCAGCCCTAATACACAAATGTTGGCAGATCAAATCATGTTGTCTATTTGCTCCAATATAGTTTGTACCATCAACTGTTATTTCACTACTGTAGTGGCTGTTGCTATGGCTTTGCTGGCCATAGTGTTGCTCTCTTTAACAGAGGCTGCCATAGCATTGACCTCCTACTCTATATACCGTCAACATGGCACCTCATTTACAGCATCATGTCAATACAGTGCCAGATTTTGGCGACTGTCATTTATTGTGACCTCTTTGTGTCCCCCCCCCCCCCGAGGTCCACTTCCCCCAGAGTTGGTATATTTAGTAGGGGGGGGTGTGGGAGGCACAGCCCCCCATAAAAGTGGGTGTGGGGCATAGCCCCCTGCAAACAGAGAGGTCACTGTAAATGACAGTCGCCCACATTTGGCACTGTATTGACGCAACTCTCTAAATGCAGTGTTGAGATGTCAGATCAAATCAAATCACAGTTTATTAATAAAAAGCACTTTTCACAGGGTATCAAAGCACTTGTACAATTACAGCACAAGATAAAATCAACAAATCTTAAGATACAAATACAAAATTTTAAAAGAGTCAATACTCAGGAAAAGCAAGACTGAACATGTTCATTTTTTAATGCTGATTTAAAACTCTCCACAGTCAGGCACTCTCTTATACGATGAGGTAGAGAGTTCCACAGGGTAGGGGCCACAAGTACTAATGCTTGAGCACCTGAGGTCTTCAAGTGGACCCTGGGAACCTCTAGCAATCCCTTGTCAGTGGAGCGGAGTGGTTGGAGGGGGAGGTAGGGACAGAGAAGATCTTGCAGATAACATGATCCCTGTCTGTCTAAGGCCTTACAGGTTGACATACTGACCTTGAAGGTGATCCACCACTGAATAGACAGCCAGTCCAGGCCATGGAGCACAGGCATGACATGGCATGAGTAAGGTAAGCCAGTCATCAACCTGTCAGCTGCATTCTGCACCAGCTGCAAGCTGCGGAAATCCACCCCTGGCAGCCCTAGGTACAGGAAGTTACAGTATTCAAGATGTTGTGGATCCCTTCTGCTCTATAGTTGTAAAGCCACTCATGAGTCAATGTTTTGCATGGATTTGGTTAGCAGGTCCATCAACTGTTCAAAAGAGTTTAAAGTTGTTGTGCCTGGTAGGATCTCTGATTGCAGGGCCTGAGTCTGGCTGCTTGGACAAGTTTCCCCTTGGAATAAAAAAGTCTTGCGTGCTACCCTTAGGTCAGCCAGTTCTGCTCAAAAATGATATCAGACTGTTCAGCTGCTGAAGATCTACTGAATGAAGTGGTTTTTGCAGTTTAAAGTTGGTTAAGAAACTGAGAGTATTTCAAATTAACAGCTCAGTTGCAGGAGCTCACCAAAAATGCTGCTACCTGGGGACTGCTAGCTCAGTCCCTGATTCCCTGGGTAATTTAACAAAACTGCTATGTAGACAGACTACAAGCAAAGGATAAAAATTATTATCATATGGCTAGCAATAAAGTTAAACTGTGATTGGCTAGTGCCCATTGGTTGATGCCACTATTACCAAGGGGCATGAACTAGTACCAGCACACAGGCACCGGATCACTGTGCCACACATTGTAAATAATTAAAATAGCCACCATTCTTGTCACCACATAGTCAGTACAAACTATAGAGCTGCAATGCCAGAGATGTGCCAGAGATAACTTTTCTAACTCAGCTTGACCCTCTCCTGCAGTGTTTCATGAAGAAATCACCAAGAGTTTTTGTTTACAGCACATACCTCAAAAGAAGTGAAGAGTTGCTTCTCCACATAAACACAGAGACTGAGCTGCACTACTGTGAGTAGTATTAAGTCGTCCACCTTTGAACCCACCAACTTCACTGACAATGATCACTCCATTAAAAGAACTTGCCCCCACAATGAGTGATCACCAAGTTTAACACTACTGACTGATTCTCATATAAAAAAAATCAAACACGCTGACATTTAAATCTGCCCTTCACAAACATCCACATCACAGAAGTTTCAACCCACTGGATTCTGTAAAAGTGATCTCTCCTGTGATACAATTAGCCTGTCAGTGAGTGATCATCAGATTTAGTGGCTCTTACCAAGAGTATTAAAAAACAACTCAAGCTGAAAACTAGTTGACAGCTATAAGGGCTATTTTAAAGATGCCACATATAGAAACTAACAAACTGGGCACCAATGTGTGTGTCAGTGATGATGTCACACTGACTGCCATTTCCGTGGAGTCCTTCCTCAGTGAACCTTCAGATTCAGAAAACAGTGTGTGACCCAAAACACCAAAGAAGCATAATCTGTGAACTAGATTCAATAAAAGGGGCATTATCTGTGGATGACAGCATTATTTTAAAACTAAGTGACACACAGACTTGGTGTTGCAAAGTCAGTGTGTATAATGGCAAGCTGCTTGAGGTTGGGACTGCTTTCTTCTGCGTAATGATGTTTGGCCATAAATAAATTACTGTAATTTGGCTGTCATAACTCATGTTTTTTGTGTCTGTAAATTTATTTTTTATTTCAAAATGCCATATGATAAGTGCAACAAGACACTTTAGGATGTGGGTAGTAGCGGGATCACTGCACTTCCAGGGGCAATAAGTCACTCAGCCTGTGCCCTTGTGCTTCATTATGCTCCTGAGCGTGCAGAGATCACACAACTACCCACACCCTGTCATGTCGTATTGCTTATTTAGGTAACGTTTCAAGTGCTATCTTTATAAAATACTGTGAAGAGGCAAAACTCTGGGGTAGAGGCAACTCAGTCATGAGTTACCATGTGGGAGACCACCTCCGTCTGCATCACGACTCCCAGCCCATGGCAATGGGAATACTGGAATTATTACAGATGCTGTACTGTCAGCTGGGGGGGGGGCACTATGGTCTACATACTACTTAAGTGCCTCCCATGTAGACATGGAGACCCCACTGATATCCACTGCCTCCCCCAATATCGTTATACATAAACCTCTTATTTTCCAAATCATGAACATTTCAGTATTATATTACTCATGTTATTAATTTGTTAATTTTATCTGCTGTGCTATATACAGTATACCCAAGAACTACACAGTAAAAGGCAAGCAAAATTTGGCACTGATCAATGCTTGTTTTATGTGGGAGGCCCAGTCCCTAGGAAATTTAATAAGATGCATTGAACTCAGTTTTTAAGTGGGAGATGAAAGGGTTTTTGATCATCAGGAGGTGACAACAGCCAACAATACTAAGTCAGAAACATTAAGTGAACTGAATAAGGAAAGGGGATACTCTGTGGAGTTTAGGTTACAGTCTTCCTTGAGAGTTTCAGAGATCTGCTTGCTTTTCATAGTGTATGCTATTTTCATTTGTGCATGTTTCCCTTTTCTAATTATGTTACGTTACTCATGAATTTCAACCACTGTTAGTGGTTGCATAGAGTATTTATCAATAAACCTGATCCTTAAAAAAATACTCCTCTCTCACTAGCCTTTTACCCTAATGGGGCAAAAGCTCCCTATGTAAGATTTTTCACCTCTTTTGGACTGCTGGTGCTTACTTGGCATTGAAGGGCATGGACAGTAGATGTCATCTAATAGCCAACTAAAGTGCTGCATGCTTTCCCTCCTGTGTGCTACACTATCTGAGTAGCTATGCAGGTGCACTGGTGGAGTTGCAGAAATGTGTTCAGTTGAAAAATGTCACCTCACAAAGAACGTTCTGAAGTTCTGTCACTTCACAAAGTTCTTCACACTCCACAAAGTGTTATTTCAAGGTACTGGGGACATTGCGAAGTTGAAGAGTCAGAACTTCATCAGCAAATTTCAGCAGAATATTACAAAAACAGTGCAGTCATTCAATGCTTTATCATGTGACCTGCAGACTGCACAGAGCTGCAAATCGCTTGAGTACTTTGCAGCATGAAATAGAACATGATGACTGTGTTCTGTTCAGTCCTTGTAAGTGTATTGAGGAGACAGGGGCTGTTTGTATTGAATGCTTAGAGTCCTTAAAGTTAGTAGTAGGGCTGTGCATGGGCTGAATAGTATTTTCCGAATACCACGAATAGTAGGATTCCCAAACATTCGGATGCATTTTACGAATAGTTCACTATTCGGCCACTATTCGGGAACTACTTTTCAGTGAGATTTCTAAGTCTCGCAGAGCTTTGTTGGCCAATCAAAAACTGTTTCTTGAGCTCAAAGGCAAGCACATCATGTGACTTCCTCACTCTGAGCTGGTAGAAGACAGGAGACAGTGGTTTCTGAGAGCTGCTCTGCAGTACTTTTGAGACCTTAAACTTGATAAAGAAGAAATTGATTTTTGCTTCACAGGCTTTTTAGGGTCAGTATAGTTTTTTTGATCAGTGTCAGAAAACCTATGTTTGGCTTTCTGACAGGTATTTTGTCCTTATTGCTGTACTCAGTTACAGGTACTAGGAGGGCTGTCTGCTAACACCACTTCTCTGTTGCTGTCTGACATAGCTCCAGTGTGATGTTTTTTGGGTAGAACACATTTTATTTTTGTGTTTTTTTGGTTTTTTTTGCTGTTGTCTGGTTCCAGGCTTGGTTCCCTGCATGACTGATGAGGGTGTCTGCTAACTCTCCCTCCTGCAGGTCACTGATTATGATTTGCTGTGTATGTGCAAAATATTTGATTTTGTGAGGCTTCACCCTGCATGTGCATGTTTAATATATGTTTTCATGAGGCAGGGCCACACATGTGCACAGCTGTGTGCATACAGATTTTGAAATAAACTTCTTCAGTTCTAAGCCAGTCAGACTTGACTCACTGAATTAGTATTGTTAGTCTCCTCTGGTTCTGGGGATAGATCCCTGTACACATGAGGAGAAGAAGAAGCAGTAGCAGCATTTATATAGCGCTTTCCATACAATGTATCCCAAAGCACTTTACAAGCAATGCTAGACTGGTAGTGAAGTGACTGAATGTGTGGTTGTGACCATATCGCACATCATCACCCACACACAGCCTGAATAATTTCATGAACCAGTTTATGGGAAGGGGAATGCTGGCCAGGACACTGGAAATGTTCCCTACTCTTTGCAAAGAGTGCCCTGGGTTCTTTTACTTCCACCTGGACACCCACCAGGACAACACCAGGATGGGCAGAAGGGACCTCAGTTTAACATCTCATCCGAAGGATGGCACATCCCAGCAGTACAGCACCCCCCCCATACTGCATTCGGATGCCAGTGATTTGTAGGTGCAAGTCCAATCCCAGTGTGGGAGGAGAACCCACAACCTTCTGGTCCAGAGGTGGATGTGCTACCAACTGAGCCACACTGACATGGTGGCTGACTCCCTTCCCTTCCCTTTCCCTTCCCTTCCCTCTTCCCCAACTTCTACAGCCCACTGCACACAATTAAGCTATGCTTGTGAAATATATCCCCCTGCTAGTCTGTGCCGTGTGTGTGTACACAGTTGTGCACATGCATTTTTTTGTTTGTTTATTATTGTTTTGTTAATTAAACCATTGCACTTAGTGGGGCAGGCTTGTCTCATTGAGTTAACTGTATGTCATCTGTCTATTCCTTGCTTGGTTCCATGTTTGACTAAATAGGTTGCCCTTTTCTTCCTTTCTTAGTAGCAGTGTGTTTCTTTACTGCTACTTTTTGTGGTGCAGTATTACTGGAAAGGTTGGTGTATTACTGTAGTTCCACAAGTACTGAGTAAAGCATCACACACACAGGTACTACGTAATAATAGTGTGTTTTACCCAGTAACCAGTAGTGACCTGATCCATCATGTCTTTAGCAATCTTGCAAACATGCTTGGTCCAGCCCCAGCAAAGCATCTGCACCACTGGCCCCAAGTGGTTAGGGACAGGATGATAGACCACAAACAATCAGCACATCCACACAATTACTGCTAGTGTTATCCCTGGGCTGCCAAACCCCCAAACAATCTATTTAGAACAAAGAAAGCACTCAGCTGGGGGGGGGGGAGTTGCAGTAACAAAATACAGTTAAGAGCAGTGCAGCATAAAGTTGCCAATACATTTGTTTGTGCTAAGGCTGGAGGATGCCAATAGAGCCCTGGTGCTGTCACCAGAACCTGGTCTTTGTCAGAGTGCATGTCGAGAACGTACAAACATGCTATGAATATACAACCCTTAAAGAAACACACACTATAAATAAGTGAAGTTAAAATGAATGAGACTGAGATGCTCTTGTAATGAAACAATCCACAACTAACATAGATACCCAAGGATGAAACACTGCATCAAGATTATAGACCATAGTTCATACTGTGGTTCCAGACAGTACGCAATGCAGTATCTTGCAAAATTGCTATAAAATGCTGCAGTATGCTGCAAGGAGCAATGTAATTTAATGGCAATTAAGCATTTCAGTTATCCAATATTTTGTGGTATGTCATTTACTGCAAAGTATTAAATTTCATCTTGTCTTGCTCTACTGTAAATTATTGATACATAATACGATTACAGAGAAGGTGGTGAGATAGACTACATAAAGAATGACATACAGGTTTCTCTCTTTATTCAGTGGGCTCAAATATTGTTCTCCCCAAGCAAGCCTTTTAGTTCTTGTAGCATTGGTAATAATACTACTACCACTAATACCATTAGCAGTACTACTACTGCTAGTGTCATCACCCGTCCATCTGTACGCTCACCGTCACATCCTGTCTGCAGTAGTAGAGGGAATTAGAGCACATGCTTTGTGCAGTAAGCAGCAGACACCACCACCAGTGTCCTCACTGCTACCATTATGGCTGCTACATCCATAGCCAGTGTGCTTCCCACCACCACCAGTGCCATTCTTGCAGCAGCCACCCTTTCAGCTGTCACCACTATTGCAGCCACTGCTACCACTATTCCTATGCCCATGGCTGAAGCACCTTCTACCTTGTGTCTGTGACCATGAACACCCTTTAGTGCTGACCCAATGCAATGCTTGATATTGTTTTCAGAGTGCTATGTATCTGTTGTGGTGGATCGAGCGTGCCACATGAAGCTTGTGTTGCATTTGTGAGAGCTCAATGTTGGTGGCTAAAGTGTCATTGAGGTGTATACGGTATACCAGGTTCAATGGGTGATTATTGATGTTGCTGAAGTGCTTTTTTAAAGTTTCCTTAACAAGACACCTTTTTTGGCTGAATACCGAGTACTGAATAACGAATACCAAATACTTGGGACACGAATATTCGGGAAAAGGTATTCACACAGCCCAAGTTAATAGTGCTTTTTCTTGAGTGAAAAATAAATTTCAAACACTCTTCTACTTGTCTTTATCTGCAAAGTTGTAGACTGATATTTGTGCAGGCCATTCTGTTAATTTATTTGTACCATTAGTCTGTGAGTTGTTTTGCTGTGTGTGTGTGTGGTGGGGGGGCATACACTTTTCCGCAGCCTACAGTACCTGCACTAGGCTTGTGCTGCAGAAATCATAGTGCATGTCCAGGGCTCTGAGAGACAGTGCTGCTGGCAAGCTGGTAATGAATAAATAATGTTATTTTTTGGTATTATTTTGGTTAACCCTTTCATTTATTTTTGCACTAATTATTTTGGAGGAAGCCACAGCCAAAACCTTAGATACACCCACCCCACCAACCTCAGTGATTAAATCTGGTGTTTTGCAAAAAAAAAAAACGGAAAACAAGCCCACAGCAATGGTACCACCACTGCCAGTGTCTGAGAAGACTGCTGTGGAAGAGCTGGTATTGAAGTCTCAGGAAATGAAGCAGAGGATGAAGAGGATATGTGAAAGGAGGAATAGAAGGATAAAGGAGGGTTTACGTGAATATGACATTGTCAACAATCCTTCATGAAAGTCTTAATAAAATAACTGAAGGGGTGGTGGATGTGAAAATGTATAAAAAGTTAAGGGTTGAAACCCCAGTGTGCTGCCACGAAAAAAGCCGGATGATAATCATCATGGAACCAGGGCTCCACAATCACAGGCTGTGGCAACCTTAATTGTCTTATCCCATTACTTTTCATGGCCTGCAAAATCCCTTGTGTGGGATTTTGCATTACTAACCCTAAAGTACAGCTCAAGATTTATAGGCTTTATAATGGAAATACAGTATGTAACATATGCTAGTATCAATACTGTACATATATTTATTCCATGTTAGAAACAAGATATTCATTAATTGTTTTCTGTGAATGTATATACATACTGTAAAACAGAACATGATGCATGATTGCTCATCTGTTACATATTTGTGGTATACAGTAAAAACACAAATAACGTAGGTATTGTGTTCCCTGTAGTGATGATCTTTTGTTATCCATCTCCAGGCCTAAGTCAGAGTCATGAATCTTCAGCGGATGCCATGGAATGTTGGTCAAAGGATGCTTTTCAAGAAGCAGGAAGCAGTACCCAGATTTTAAGGCATATACACTTTGATATGTGTACAGATAAGGAGGCAATCCAGGTTGACATACATAGTCTACCAAACAAGCTAGATTATATAGATAACAAGTTGGATGCAATTAATTACATTTCAGCCTTAATGAATCAGAGTTTTGCTTGCTTCCTAGACTATGTATGGGGAATTAGTTTGGGAAAATGGACTACAGAAGAGAGACAGCAAGAACATAAGGACATTGAATAACCATCCATATCATATTAGGCTTGCTCTCCCCCTCATCCTTCTCATCCACCTCCTCCTGCAGCTGGAGCTGGAGCCACAGCTTAAGAGTATGCAACAGCCCATGAGTAACAACTGCCAGCCACTTTTGCGAGGTCAGTTTCCATCAACATGTCTGGACAATCCCCTGTTCCAGTAAAGGACTCTTGGGCTTTAGTACACAGGTTCCCCCTTCCTTCAATTTCACTTCAATCCCCAAACACTGACTTTTATTTATTAAGAATGACCACCAGCCACTCCCCCTCTGTGCAGAATAGCCTCTGCTTGGCTTTTTTAAATTATGGATGGAAATGAGAAAGAAAAGGTGTGATCTACTGGGAAGTGAACTCAGACCTCTGGCAATACCATTCCAGTGCTCTAACCATTAAGCTATGGGCTCATACAATTGGCAGGCCTTACAGGTTTTCCCATTGAACACACATTCCTTCCTCTAGTGTTGCGCTAGCTGCAACTTAGGTACATGTCAGAATGACCACCAGACACTCCTCCTCTGTGCAGTTTCGCCTCTGCTTGGCATTTTTAAATCATTGGATGGAAATGAGAAGGGAAACATGTGACCCACTGGGAATTGAACACCGACCTCGTATCCAGTGAATATGGTGTCCACAATTGAGTGCCTACAAAAACAGTGACTCAATTATGGCACCTGTATTCAGGGCTACTTGGCAGGGTAGTGCGTGGATACCGGGGTGGGCGAGGTAGGGTGAGAGGAAGCTGTCGCACACATGTACAGGAGGGAGAGGAAGGGGAAGGAATGTATATGGGAAGGGGGTGTGGCAGGCAGCTGTTGAGTTGGTCTACTAGTGTGGTGGGAAGGGTGGTTGGTTGGGAGGTGCAGGGTGCAGGGTTTGGGTCCAGAGCGGCACATTGTTTTTCTGCTGGCAGCCGGCTTTTTCTTTTTGCAAGTATTTCAACCCCCCAGACATGCATTTCCCTGGAGTTGAGAATCCTTTAGTAGGGGGTTGTGGGGCAAATCCACTATGGGTGTGGTGGTGGGGCACAGCCTCACATTAAAAAATACAGCCATGGATCTTGGGCCCCCTTTTGCCGATTGCCGAGAGTGTGCATGGCTGAAATTTATTTTTGGCAATATACACTTGCCGTAACAGCGATCACTATTCTGCGATCACCATTATCACATACTGTAGAATCCACAGACCCTTGGCAATACTGTTCCAGTGCTCTAACCATTAAGCAATGGGCTCACACGGTTAGCAGGCCTTACAGGTTTTCCATTTGAACACACATTCCTTTCTCTAGAGTTGTGCAACCTGCAACTTAGGAACACGTCAGAATAACCACCAGGCACTCCTCCTCTGTGCAGCTTAGCCTCTGCTTCACATTTTTAAATCATGGATGGAAATGAGAAAGGAAAAGTGTGACCTACTGGGAATTGAACCCAGACCCCTGTCAATACTGTTCCGGTGATCTAACCATTAAGCTATGGGCTCACATAATTGGCAGGCTTTACAGGCTTTCCCTTTGAACACACATTCCTTCCTCTAGTGTTGTGCAAGCTGCAACTTTGGAACACATCAGAATGACCACCAGACACTTCTCCTCTGTGCAGTTAGCCTCTGCTTAGCATTTTTAAATCATGGATGGAAATGAGAAAGGAAAAGTGTGACCCACTGGGAACTAAACACAGACACCTGGCAATACTGTTCCAGTGCTCTAACCATTAAGCTATGGGCTCACATGGTTAGCATGCTTGCAGGCTTTCCCTTTGAACACACATTCCTTGTGCAACACTAGAGAAAGGAATGTGTGTTCAAAGAGAAAGCCTGTAAGGCCTGCTAACTAAGTGAGCCCATAGCCTAATGGTTGGAGCACTGGAACTGTATTGCCAAGGGTCTGGGTTCACTTCTCAGTGGGTCATACTTTTCTGTTCTTATTTCCATCCATGATTTAAAAATGCCAAGCAGATGCTAAGATGCACAGAGGAGTGTCTAGTGGTTATTCTAGATACATAGATACATAGCATTTGACGGTAGATGAGGACTGCCTGGCTGATCTAGTCTGCCCATATACCCTATCTCCCCCAAGTGTCCCTTGTTTACACTTTCCATGTTTTCACTAGGTTTCCCTTATGACTATCCCACACATTTCTAATTGCATTCACTATTTTGCACTCTTACTGCTTCCTTGGGGAGGCTGTTCCATGAATCCACCACCATTATTTCAGTGAAGAAATACTTCCTCACATCCCTTTTAGTCTACCTCCATCCAGCCTCATATCATGATCCCTTGGTTTTGAGCATTCTCTTTTCTGAAAGAGGCTTCCCCCTGGGCCCTATTAAAACCTTTAATGTTTTTAAAAGTATGTATCATATCCCCCCTTATCCCTTCTCATCTCCAGTGAATACATGTCAAGGTCCACTAGCCTTTCCACATATGTCTTCTGGTGCAGCCCCTGCACCATATTTATTGCTCTCCTTTGGACTGCCTCTAGTTTGTCTATATCTTTTTTGAGATGCAGCCTCCAGAACTGTATGCATTATTCTAGATAAGGCCTCACCAGTTATCTGTAAAGTGGCATAATCACTTGCCTTTTCCTGCTGGACATGCCCCTCCCTATGCATCCCAACATTCCGCTGGCCTTTCTTACTGCTTTCCTACACTGTCTGATCTCCTTCAGGTCATCTGTTATATTCACCCCCAAATCCCTTTCCAGCTTGGTGGACTTCAGCAATCCCTCCCCCCATGGAATACTTGTCTCCTGGGTTCCCGTACACAAAGTGCACAATGTTGCATTTTTTGCATTAAATTTCAGACACAGGTCTCTTCTAATTCTTTCCACCTCCTCCAGAGTATTGACTCTATTGCAGATCTTTGTGTCATCTGCAAATAGACACAATTTGGCCTCCAGCCCCTCCGCAATGCTGCTTATGAAAACATTAAAGAGGACTGGCCCCAGCACCGATTCCTGGGGCACCCCACTTGTCACCTCCCTCCATGGATTGAGCTCCATTCACTACTACTATTTGTGTCCTCCCACTCAGCCAATTACTAACCCAGTTCACCACCCTGTGCCCCACTTCCAGGCTGCTGAACTTGATTATTAGCCTTTTATGTGGAATGGTTTCAAACACCTTGCTAAAATCTAGGTAGGCCACATCCGCAGCCCCCCCCCCGATCTACTACTCTGGCAACCCAATCAAAGAAGTCTATTAGGTTTGTTTGGCAAGACCTACCTGCCATGCAACCACGTTGCTTTGTATCCTGCTGCCCGCTGGATTTCAGGTACTTCGCAATCCTTTCCTTTTGCAATGCTTCTATCAATTTCCCAACCACTGAGGTGAGTATGACCAGCCTATAATTACCCACCTCCTCCCTACTTCTATTCTTGTGGATAGGGACAACATTTGCCCTTCTCCAATCCACCGGGGCCTCCCCTGTTTCTAACAATTGAATAATTCTGTCAGGGGTGCTGCCAGTTCATTTCTGAACTATTTTAGTATTCTGGGGTGAATACCATCCAGCCCCATTGCCTTGTCTAGTTTCAGTTTTTCAAGCTGTTTTAGGACTCGCTGCTTTGTGATTGGGCTGGTGTCTACCCCCATCCCTGTATTCATTTTTCTCTCAATAGTGGTCCCCCCACTCATTCCTCCATAAATACTGAGCAGAAATATTTATTCAGGATTTCTGTCTTTTCCCGGCCTTCTTTGGCAGACCCTTTGCCTTCCCTTTGAAGCCTCACTTTTCCTCTCCTAGTCTTTCTTTTTTCACTGATGTAGCTAAAAAAGATCTTGTCTCCTTTCCTAATCAACTGCGCTGTCCATTCCTCTGCTTGTGCTTTGGCCTTTCTATTGTTTTTTTTCCCGCCTCACTCAGTTTTTCCTTGTATGCTTTCCTGTCTTCCTCTCCCTGTGTTTCTCTGTATTTTCCGAATACCTTCCTTTTCTTTTCTAACCCTCCTGGCTACTTCCTTAGTGAACCATAGTGGTTTCTTCCTTCTCTTATTCTTACTTACTTGCCTGATGCACATATTAGTAGCTTCATCTATTGCACCCTTTAGATTGCCCATCACTTGTCCATCCCCATCTCTCCCTCCCTACCCTGTAATGCTTTCACTAGACATTCCCCCATCTTTGCAAAACCAACCCTCTTGAAATCCATGATTTTTACCCTTGTGTGGCTGTATTCCTCCTCCCCTATTTCTATGGAAAACCACACTGTACAGTGATCTCTGGACCCTAGATTGTTACCTACCCATACATATGTAATCCTTTCCCTATTGGTGAGAATAGCTCCTTCTTTGGTGGGCTCCATCACCAGCTGCTTGAGTCCTGCCCCTTGCAGAGCTCCTGGACATCTCTGCTCCTTGCTGTAGCTGCATTATGTGTTCTCCAGTTGATGTCTGGCATATTGAAGTCACCCATAACTAGTACATTTCCCCTCTCCATCATTTTGTATATGGTTTCCACAAACTTATTTTCTATCTCCTCTCACCCCATCCCTGAGTTCTGTGGACCACTCCAGCCTAGATTGATACACCCTTTCCTGACTCCAGTGTTATCCAGAGAGCCTCTGTTCCTGCCTGAGCCCCCTGTATCTCTGTTGCCTTAATTCCCTCTCTATTGTATATTGCCACTCCTCCTCTCCCCCCTTTTTCCACTCCTGTCTCTTGGGAATAGGTTATACCCTGATATTTCTATGTCCCAGGCATGGCTCTCTGAGTACCATGTCTCAGTGATAGCCACAAAGTCTAGCTAAGCCTCCATCATTAAGGCCATCAGGTCTGGGATTTTGTCCACCAGGCTACAGGCATTAGTACAAATGACCCTCCAAGTTTTGCTTCCCTTCCTTTTGGTGTGCTTATTATTGCTCTTTGTGTGTTCTCTTCAGTTTATTTTGGTCACCACTCCCAGATTGGGCTCTATGACATCTTCTGCCCACCATGTGACATAACTGCTTTTGGGGAGTGATGGCCAGGTTCCCCTCTTCATTTGGGATCCCTACCTCAGACTCCCCCCCCCAGTTTAAGCACCCTATGGTGGCATCAAACATTTACCTAGAGCCAGTACTCCTTCTCTTGTCAGGCGCAGGCCATCGTACTCGAAGGACTTCCTTTCCCAGAAGTCTCCCTATGCTTCAATGAAGTGGTAGCCTTTACCCTGACACCAACTCCTTAGTCATGCATTAAATTCTGTCATTTCCTTGTCCCTTATACTTTGTGTACTTCTGCCTTTGCCCCACACAAGAAGGACCTGAGAATGCTAGGGAGGACGAATGAGTGACTAAATGATCACCTAGTTTAATTAGGTTCTGATTGGCCTCCTCCACTGACTGGCTTGCCAGGTCATTCATCCCCAGGTGTACTATGGTTGTGATGTCCTCTCCTGCTCTTTCCAACAATTTTCCAATATGATTGTTGTCTCATTTTGCTGAGGCACCCGGAAGGCATTTGATCATCACTTCTGTTTGTGTGCATCCCTGAGATGAGTTTCCACTCCCCTTATCATGGAGTCTCCCTCTATAATTCTTCTTCTTGCCCTTGTTTTATTATTCAGTGATCATCTGCCACTGCTTGTCCCTTCAGGATTCAATCCTGTTTCTTTGGTCAGCTTGTTTTCCACCTCCATGTGGTTGTTGACACTTTCCTTAGTTAGAGGTGTAAAGTGATTTGTTATTGTAATGGGTTTGGCTTGGAATGCATTCAACTGATCCATCCTGCCAATTGTTCCACCTTTCCCTTGCACCACCTGCCACCCTCCTGGACTGGAATGCCTTTGTGGGAGTGGTCCTCCAGGCTGGATACAAGGTCTTTAAGAAGCAGGGTGTGATGTCCTGTCTCTGTATAGCTTGTGCTGCAGTTGGGAGATATCTGCCGATGCTTTACTTCATTGTTCTTTTAGCTCATTTAGAGTTCAGCAAATGGGGCAATGCCCTATTGCCCAGAGATGCCCTCTGTGGAGGAGCGCTCTGCATTCCTGGCAACCAAAGATGTCTATCCCTGTGGATAACATTCCTGCCTCTGGGTTTCAATTTGCTGTGTCCGCCTTTATTTTTGTTTTTTTTTTCTCTTCTTTTCCCCTGGTGACAAGTGATAAAGCTGGAGCCTGCTGGATTGGAGGTTTCTGTTCCCAACAGGCAGTGCTACCTGTCAATCATTGTAATGCCTATAAACAAGGTCCCTAGAATTCTGCGGCCGCAGAATTTTGTGGAGAACTTGCAATCTACTGCAGAATTTCTGCCATGCTGCAGAATTCACTCTTCTTGGTGATTTTTTATTAATATTTCTGTTTATACATAGAATCTGGTTCCCTTCCCCTCTTTTTATATCCAAAACCCCCATATGCTCAGAATGTGATGTTATCATTGCTATAACATCATACATTAGCTAATGAAATGGCTGCATTCTGCAACAGAAAGGAACAGTCACTTATCTACCACAGCTCCCACTGCCACAGCCGGTGGCACTGCACATCACGCATGGTGATATTTGCTCAACCTGCACTACAGTCTAATACAATTTTCAGTCTTACATTATTGCACTAGGGTCAACTTAAACAAAACCTTGTCAATAGCACAGACCTGTTAAGTCCATACCTCACTTTGTACAAACCTATTTGTGCCTTTAAAGTATAGAGATGCTATCTGAAATGAATAACTGGTAAAATGAATTTAACTGTCTACATTTTTAAGAAAAATAAAGTAATTATGCCCAGAAAAGTGAAAAATAATAATGTGTAGACCTGCTGAAAGAATTTTATTTATTTATTTTTTTATTTATTTATTGTAGAGATCAGTTTTACAACCTTTGAGTCAAAGACTCTGCTTACAAAGGTACCTCAAAAAAGGGGGGACAACAATAAAGTGAGGTTAGGACAGGGAATGACAAAACAGGTTGGATACATAAAAAGAAATATACACTTGGAGAGAGCAGACAGCTAGGCTGAGCTGGATTAAACTTGTGGAAGGTACTAACATGGGTAAGAGCAACAAGAGATTCAAATCGACAGCAAGTCACAAGTTAAGTAGGTAAATAACATTGGTGAAACAATAATAGTTACAGTATTCACAAATGAGCATGTCAGGCTAATATGTAGGTATAAAAAGTAGACCTATTAAATAAATAATTGCACTGTACGCATTTTTGCCAGGGTTATTGGTTACATATTATCATTGGTTGATAGAATCACCTAAAAGTTATTGAGAAATGTTGTGTGCAGGGACAGCTGTTGGGCCAGAGGGTAGCATGCTGTGTTTCCATGCAGGCAACTCAGGTTCAGAGATTAGCTCTGGGAGCTGGCTGGGCAGCACAAGGATTGGTGGAATACATCACTGCTCAGAGCCTGGGAAGATATGGTGCAGTGTTCTGTCACATGGTGGACACATTGTGATGGGATGGAGAGCTGTATCTCACAATTGGTTCACATGCATGTCATGGCCTGATGGTGTTATGCAGTGTGTCAGGGTAAGCAGGCTGACATGAAAAATGAGTTTTGCAATAACTACTCTAATCCATTTCCAATGGGGCCTGTATGAATGAGGATGCAAGTTCATGGAAACAAAACAAAAACAAAAACAAAAATATATATATATATATACACACACACACACACACATACACACACACACATACATACAGTATCTCTGTCTCTCTCATCACACACACACACATATATTTGTATGTAGGTTATAGATTGCATATAAATACTGTATATAAGTGATACACAGTGGGAACCGCATGAGTCGTGTAGAAAGCACATACAAATATGTAAGTGATAGACAGTGGAAACCTCATTAGTGGGATAGATAGCATGCATATAGAAATACCTTATTTATCACATAAGATCCCCTCTGCATATGTCATTTATGCAGCAGACTAAGGCCTTAAGGGAGAGATATTTGTTTTGCTTTTTTAGGCATAAAACTATTTTTATAAGTCTGTTATTTTTTTGAACTAGTGTTACTATGCTTTCCACCATCCTGATTGCTATAATCACCGCCATGAAAGTGAAGTCAGGATGACAAGCTGACACTGTGATGTGGTAGTTTGTTAGTGGTGCTGAACTTTTGCAGAAATTACAATCCACCGCCGCAGAAGTTCTGTGGCAAATGGTAGTATTGCCACAGAACTTGGTCCTGCTGTGCCGTAGAAAAGTAGGGGCCCTGCCTATAAATGAATCTTGCTTGCTAGACTATGTATGGGGAATTAGTTTGAGAAAATGGACTAAAGAAGAGTGACAGTAAGAGTCCATTTAGACATGTTTCTATGTTGCAGGTTGCACAACACTAGAAACAAACATTTGTCAATGCCGAATGTTTGCTTGCTGGCATTGGCAGTGGTAGAACAGAAGTTACAGAGCTGCGTAATAGGAATGGCAGTGAAGTATTGAACTGAAGCCAACCCCACCACCACCCTGCAGAGAGTGACAGACATTGGGGTGTGGTCATTGATCAGGCATAACGTATGCCATTTCACCACACCCCACCTCACACTGATGGCACATGTGTTCCTTGGGGTCTTTGGCTCTTAAGCGACCCCATTTCATTAGGAAATATGGTGAGATGGGTGTGATGTAGGAGAATGGGGTGAACTTTGGGGCCGAAGAGGCCAAGGCATACCTTGATGCCTCTCACTGGCTGCAGGGCGTGGAACGGTATGAGCATTACAGGCAAGAATCCCAAGTCACACCCCTGATGCCTGTCATTCTCTACAGAGTTGGGCGTTATGGTTGGAAACCCTAATACCTCAGGCATTCGTTGGTATTTTCACTCCAAATTTTCAGCATGTTATTTTTGTGACCCCACCTCATGAACAGGGGGAATATCAGTTTGTTAGTCAAAAGCTGCTTATGCACAGCGACTATGGCATTTAGCACCACAGGTGTAAAAACATTCCGAACAGGATGTAAAAAATGACAGCTGTACTGTTCATGGGGAGGTGTAAAAAATGGCAATGTTGCAAATCTGCAGTAAAAATATTTAAAAAAATGGTGAAGTCACGAGCGTACATAGAAACTGTGCAACGACACCCATAATATAATTAGGTTGGGGATTTTACAGCAGATTGTCAACTCAGGCATTTTGGTGCCTCCGATCATGAACAGTGTCACTGTGATTTTCTTTATCTGTGACGAACAATGATTTCCCACAGCGACTATCGATCTCCGCGCTGAAAATGTGAAACACACGCCAGCCATGTTGTGAAAAATGACAGCTATACTGTTCATAAGGAAGTGTGGAAAATGCCACTGGTGAAAATCTGGACTGAAAATATTACAAAGTCATGAACTTACGAGGGTGCATGGAAACTCCGCAATGCTCACTCGTAACACAGTCATTTTATGGACTTTTGTCACCAAATTTTCAACATAGCCATTTTAAGACCTCTGCTCATGAACAGTGTAACTGTGATTTTTCTTAATCTGTCCTAAACATTGCTTTTGCACATCAACAGTGCCATTGTGTGCTACATGTGCGAAAACACATTTTGGCTGAGATGTGAAAAATGACAGCTGTACTACTCACTCATAAGAAGGTGTGGTAAAATGGCAATGTTGAAAATCTGGAGTGAAAATATTAAATTCGCAAACTTCGAGCATGCATAGGAACCTGCAGCACACGCCATAAAACAGTCATTTTTAGGAATTTTTTTCACCAAATTTTCAACATAGCCATTTTAAGACCTCTGCTCATGAACAGTGTCACTGTGATTTTCTTAATGTGTCCCATACATTGATTTTGCACATCGACTGCGCCATTGTGCGCTACATGGATGGAAACACATTTTGGGCAAGATGTGAAAAATGACAGCTGTCCTGCTCATAAGGAGGTGTGGTAAAATGGCAGTGTTGAAAATCTGGAGTGAAATATTGAAAATTCACGAACTTACGAGCGTGCATAGGAACTGTACAATGCACGCTCGTAAAACAGTCATTTGTAGGAATTTTTTCACCAAATTTTCAACATAGCCATTTTAAGACCTCAGCTCATGAACAATATCACTGTGATTTTCTTAATTTGTCCCGTACATTGATTTTGCACACCGACTGTGCCATTGTGCGCTACATGGGCAGAAACATGTTTTGGGTGAGATGTGAAAAATGACAGCTGTACTAGTCATAAGAAGGTGTGGTAAAATGGCAATGTTGAAAATCTGGAGTGAAAATATTGAAAATTCGCGAACTTATGAGCCTGTGTAGGAACTGCACAACGACGCTGAGAAGTCAGTTTGTTTGAATTTGCATCATATGGTTTTGGGACTTATGATCGATGTCATCAGTCATGAGAAGACTCAGGTCCAAAGGGTGATTTCGAGCAGTGATCAAGAATCACCCTTGGGCCTGAATAACGACATGACAGTGACATCATTCATGAGAAGGGTTCCAAAACCCCATGTTGAAAATTTGATGCAAAATTCCAAAAATGCCTGAGATATGCACAAAGTTGAAAACCCCCTATCTAGCCCATTATACAGCTTACCAGCATTTCAGTTCAGGTCGGCTTTGAAGAGTGCAGATGTGTTCTCGGTCTACGAAGATACTGTCGCACCGAGCTCCGGATAGTATGGGGTGGGGGGTGGGGGTGCACAGTGGGTGGGTGCGAGTTGTGGGAGGGGGGCTGGGAGAAGCGCTGTGGGACTGTTTTATTTTGCAGGTAAAAGAAAAAGACAACGTGGGACATTCGCCACACTGGGGTGGGCTCCCAGCATGGCACAAGGATGGCTGGGGGGGGCCTTGGAGCCGATGGGGGATTGGGCACCCCCGTTGGCCATATGATCAGTTTCCATGCTGGGGTGGGCTCCCAGCGTGGCACCCAGTACTCGGGGGGGTGAGGACAGTGGAGCCGACGGGGGATTGGGCACCCCCGTCGGCTATTCTATCAGTTGCCACACTGGAGTGGGCACCGAGCATGGCATGTGGAAGGCTTGAGGGGGGAACACAGCACAAGCCGACGGGGGATTGGACACCCTCGTCGGCTATACGTGTGTGAGGGGAGGGCAGCATGCAGTATGCATGCATTTTCTGTTTGTGTTGTGTGTGTGTGTGTGTGGGGAGCTGCACATGAGCAGGCGATATCTTATCGCTGCTCACTGAAGCATAGCTCCCCCTCTCAACTGTATGCCACTGCATTTTGGAGCTTGTCATAGACAGCTCCAGCATGCATAGGTTTACAGGGGCCGCACCTGCCAACACACTGACTGAATTGGAAGAGGGGTTGACAAATCTCCGAAATCTCGGATGATGGCACTATGTTTCTTGCACATGCATGCAAGCAAACATAAAAAGGAATGTGTTTTCAAAGGGAAAGCCTGTAAGGCCTGCTAACCACGTGAGCCCATAGCTTAATGGTTAGAACACTGGAATGGTTTTGCAGGGGTCTGGGTTCACTTCCCAGTGGGTCACACCTTTCCTTTCTCATTTCCATCCATAATTAAAAAATGCTAAGTGGCACAGTGGAGGAGTGCCTGATGGTCATTCTGACATGTTCCTAAGTTGCAGGTTGTGCAACACTAGAGAAAGGTATGTGTGTTTAAAGGAAAAGCCTGTATGGTCTGCTAACCATGTGAGCCCATAGCTTAATGGTTAGGGTATTGGAATGGTTTTGCCAGGGGTCTAGCTTCAATTCCCAGTGTATCACACTTTTCCTTTCTCATTTCCTTCAATGTTTTATTTATTAAGTAACATTTATTTTGTTTTCACATTCCTTCTTTTATTATATATATATATTTAAATTTATGTATATAGGGAAATATACATGTACATTTTGTATGTAATATAAATATCGTAGCAACTGTTTATTGGATATTATTTATTTAATTTGTATATGAAGTAAATATATATTTTTGTATATATTTATATATATAGAGAGAGAGTAAAATACATAACAGAAAAAAAATACTTGTAAGTTTTGTATATACAGCGTAATGTAAATACTGTTGATACTGTTTATTGAAGATTATTTACTTTAATTTGTATACAATGCAATTATACCTTTTTGTATATATGAAGTAATATGCATAATGTTCTATTTTATGTTTCTATTGTAAATATGGCATGTAATTTGTAATCATTTAATCATTTAAAAAAGTAAAAGTATTATAATTTCTACAATTGGTGTTTGATGCTTTTTTAATGTTGGTGGGACGGGGGTTTCTTCCATGCACAGATTAGTAATGTACACTGGGAGTGGGATATTCAAAACAGTTGTGCATTGCGCAACTGGGTTGCACCTGCACAACAGCAAACATGTGCCGAAGAGCATTATTTAGTGGCATCAACTGTGCAGCACAAGTGGCAGTGCACCAATGTGCAATGGGAATGTATGCATGTGCAAGTGCAGGAGGCGTAGCCATGAATATGTGGCACAGTGCGATATTCAACACCAGACAAACATTGCAAGCGTGGAGCAAATGGCAGTTGTGCAGAGCACACTTGAGCCCATAAATACAGGGAGCAAGTAGAAGAATGGCACCTGCACCAGAAGGGAACAGAAAAGAGGGAGACAGGCCAGCAAACAACTGACTAGGAGACAAGGAGAGGGACACAGACAGAGGCAGTGACAGAAAGGGAGTGACTGTGTGTGTGAGAGTGAGTGTGTGTTGGTGTAAGTGGGTGTGCTTGTGGCACCAGGCTTGAGAGGAGCAAAACAGGAACCCACAGGGGTGGGAGTCAGAGGCCACAGGCAACAGGCAGCCAGCTGGTGGCAGGGCGCACAGGTGTGGGCTCTGCTGAGCAGTCCGCACAGCTGCACACAGCCGGGAGAGCCAATGGAGTCAGATGCCCAGGGGGGACAGGACAACAGGGGCCATGGCCAGTGCCATATTCCAGCTGGAGGCTGTAATGTGTGGTGTTGGGAGGCAGGAGGGTGGTATTTCCTGAACTGGGTGATTCTGAGGCAGCTCTGTAAACTGTGCAATGAGGAGATGCAGGCACCCCCTAGATGGAGCCATACCCTGATGGTGGATACGAAGGATACAGCCACCATGTGTCTGCTCACCATGGGCACCTTCCAGAGACCAACAGGTGACACCGCAGGGATAACCCATATGGCCACATCATGGCTCCTCATACAGTTCCTCAATGCCCTGCTGCCACAAGCTGTAGAATACATCCACTTCCCCAGCACACAGGCAGAGCATACAGTGAACATGCAGGAGTTCCACAGGGTAGCATGTATGGCTGGCATCCTAGGGGCCATCGACTGCACCCATGTAGGCATCTGCATGCTACCTGGCCCACAGGGGGTTGCATACATCAACAGAAAGGGCTACCCCAGTATCAACTGCCAGGTTGTGTGCAATGCCAGGGGTGCATAATCAATGTCTGTGCCACACACCCTGGGGGAGCACATGATGCCTTCATCTGGCACAGCTTGGCACTGTGCCACAGGTTCAAGAGTGGGGATATCCCCACTGGCCACCTAGTGGGTGAGTATGCTGAGACCACGGGTAGCTGGGTTCAACAGGGCATGGCGGGCCACCAGGGATGGGGCTCCACAGAGTGTAGCTGGGAAGGATGAGGGGTGCAGCAACATTGGACACCAGGCTAACCAATTCTCCTTCCACACAAGTGAAGTGGCTACCCACTCTGGCCCTGGCTGCTCATCCCCTACCATCACCTGTCGACCCCTGCAATGGAGCGGTACAATGAGGCACACGCCATCATCTGGAACATCACTGAGCAAGTGTTTGGGCTGCTGAAGGAATGGTTCCATTTCCTGGACAGGTCTGGTGGTGCCCTACAGTACAGCCATTCAAAGGCCTGCGGCCTATTCTTGGCCTTCTGTATTCTGCACAACATGGCCATTGACTGTGGGATAGCTGACAAGGTCGAAGAGGGGAATAGCAGTGGGGACGATGTGGACATCAGGCTGTGTAGCAGTGGGCAGCCCCCCCCAGGTGAAGGGATCCCTGGATGACCAGGATGGCATGCTATCACAGAGCCACAATAGTGGAGGAGCACTACAACACATGCAGGTAGGTGGACAACCACCCACGTACAGGATGGCCACAGTGACATGGCACACTGCCATGTGTGGGTGTGCCCTGTGGCCTGAACAGCTGGGTGGGGGTCATGGGAAGGCATGAGACTGGACCACAAGGCCAGACACATCAACACGTAGCACAGTACGGCACACCCCACCCACACCGATAAACACAGCCACACACACACACACACACACTACCACACACACACACACACACACTGGCACCCGCAGGGATGTGCCTGGGCTCTAGCACCAGGCATGGATCAGATGCACAGCACTGGTCCACAGGTACATCCAGTGCTGCATTGGCATCATCATGCACACACCACACAGGCCAGCGGCCAGGCAGGTATGCACACAGCCAATGTGTGGTGCAGTCCACGGATGCCATGTCTGTGGCATGCACTTGCACACACAACACCCATGTGCACACAGGGTGGCGGCAGCAGACTGCAGACAGAAAGGTGGGCACATCAGGTCAGCCACATGGTCACAGAGCCGCTGCAGACATGTGGACGGCTCTGCTGAGGCTGCCCAGCAGACCCAGGCTGTGCAACGGCCACAGGAGGTGTCTGTGACAGTCCCCTAGGGGTGGTACTGAGGGAACATGACTGTGTCCTTGCAGGGGTCTGCAGGCTTCCAAACAGGCCCGCACTGGGTGTGCCCTGAATGCCAGCAGTGGATCCCGGCATTGACACAGACAGGGTCCCATGCAGTCTTCCTGCCCTCCTCCCCACAACCCGCACCCATCCACTGTGCACCCTGCCTCCCCACACCCCCCCTCACCCCATACTTACCTCCGAAGCTCCACAGGATGATCTTCAGTGGACTGGGAACACGTCTGCACTCTTCAAAGCTGACCGCGAACTGAGGAAATGCAGGTAAGCTGTATAATGGGATAGATAGGGTTTTTCAACTTTGTTGCATGTCTCAGGCATTTTTTGGAATTTTTGCACCAAATTTTCAACATGGGGTTTTTGGGACCCATTCTCTTGAATGCTGTCACTGTCATGGTGTTATTCGGGTCCGAGGGTGATTTCGCAGTCACTGCGTGAAATCACCTTTCGGAACTGATTAATGAAATGACACTGCCAGTGTTCATAAGGTGGGCTCTCAAGAAGCCTATTTTGAAAATTTGGTGGAAAAATTCAAAAAAATGACTGTTTTATGAGCTTGCGTTGCGCAGTTCTACGCACGCTCCTAAGTTCGCAAATTTTCAATATTTTCACTCCAGATTTTCAACATTGCCATTTTACCACACCTTCTTATGAGTAGTACAGCTGCCATTCTTCACATCTCACCCAAAATGTGTTTCCGCTCATATAGCGAACAATGGCAGAGTCGGTGTGCAAAATCAATGTATGGGACAAATTAAGAAAATCTCAGTGGCACTGTTCTTGAGCAAAGGTCTTAAAATGCCTATGTTGAAAATCTGGTGAAATAATTCTAAAAAATGACTGTTTTACGAGCGTGCATTGCGCAGTTCCTACACACGCTCATAAGTTTGCGAATTTTCAATATTTTCACTCCAGATTTTCAACATTGCCATTTTACCACACCTTCTTATGAGTGAGTAGTACAGCTGTCATTTTTCACATCTCAGCCAAAATGTGTTTCCGCCCATGTAGCGCACAATGGCGCAGTCGGTGTGCGAAATCAATGTACAGGACAAATTAAGAAAATCACAGTGACACTGTTCATGAGCAGAGGTCTTAAAAGGGCTATGTTGAAAATTTGGTGAAAAAATTCCTAAAAATGACTGTTTTATGAGCGTGCATTGCGCAGTTCCTACATCACCATAAGTTTGCGAATTTTCAATATTTTCACTCCAGATTTTCAACATTGCCATTTTACCACACTTCCTTATGAGCAGTACAGCTGTCACTTTTCACATCTTGCCCAAAACGTGTTTACGCCCATGTAGCGCACAATGGCACAGTCAATGTGCGAAATCAATGTATGGGACACATTAAGAAAATCACAGTGACACTGTTCATGAGCAGAAGTCTTAAAATGGCTATGTTGAAAATTTGGTGAAAAAATTCCTAAAAATGACTGTTTTACGAAAGGCATGCTGTGCAGGTTCCTATGCATGCTCATAAGTTTATGATTTAATATTTTCACTTTCAGATTTTCAACATTGCCATTTTATTACACTTCCTTATGAACAGTACAGCTGCCATTTTTATATGTCGCCCAAAATGTGTTTTCGCACATGTAGCGTACAATGGTGCTGTAGGTGTGTGAAAGCAATGTTTGGGACAGATTAAGAAAATCACAGTTACACTGTTCATGAGCAGAAGTCTTAAAATGGCTATGTTGAAAATTTGGTGACAAAAGTCCATAAAATGACTGTGTTACAAGTGAGCATTGCGCAGATTCCACGCACCCTCGTAAGTTCATGGCTTTGTAATATTTTAAGTCCAGATTTTCACCAGTGGCATTTTTCCACACTTCCTTATTTACAGTACAGCTGTCATTTTTTACAACATGGCCGAAGTGTGTTTTCACACTTTCAGCGCAGAGATGCGTGGTCGCTGTGGGAAATCATTGTTCGGGACAGATAAAGAAAATCACAGTGACACTGTTCATGATCGGAGGCACCAAAATGTCTGAGTTGACAATCTGCTGTAAAAAATCCCCAACCTAATTATATTACGGGTGTGCATTGTACAGTTTTTATGCACGCTGGTGACTTCACCATTTTTTTAAATATTTTTACTGCAGATTTGCAACATTGCCATTTTTTACACCTCCCCATGAACAGTACAGCTGTCATTTTTTACATCCTGTTCGGAATGTTTTTGCACCTGTGGTGCTAAATGCCGTAGTCGCTGTGCATAAGCAGCTGCCAACAAACTGATATTCCCCTGTTCATGAGGTGGGGTCACAAAAAAAACATGTTGAACATTTGGAGTGAAAACACCAACGAATGCCTGAGGTATTAGGGTTTCCAACCATAACGCCCAGCCCTGTAGAGAATGACAGGCATCAAGGGTGTGACTTGGGATTCTTGCCTGTAATGCTGATACCATTCCACCCCCTGCAGCCAGTGAGAAGCCCCAAAGTTCACCCCATTCTCCTATATCGCACCCATCTCACCGTATTTCCTAATGGAATAGGGTGCGCATAAGGGCCGAAGACCCCAAGGAACACCGTGACACTTGTCAGTGTCTGCAGGGTGGGGTGTGGTGAAATGGCATGGCTGTTATGCCTGATGACCCAAAGGCACACCCCAATGCCTGTCACTCTCTGCAGGATGGTGGTGGGGTTGGCTTCAGTTCATTACTTCACTGCCGTTCCTATTACGCAGCTCTGTAACTTCTACACTACCACTGCCAATGCCAGCAAGCAAACATTCAGCATTGACAAATGCTTGTTATTTCAAGCTGCTAGAAATGCAGTCTAAACCTCCACACCAGTAATTATAAAAAATATAGGATAGGTAAGTTTGATATTATGGATTTTTTCACACACCGTCTTTGTGTGATGACCACATAAACTTTTCGAGCTTTGCTCTTGAGGATTATGAGTCATCACACACCTCGAGTGTGTGAAAAAATCCATAACACACACTTACCTAGCCATTATTCTGTATATTATATCTGTTTCTACAGAACCAGTATCTAGGTACAAACAAGCACTTTATCATTCAAAGACAATGTTCTAAATTAGGTATCATATGTGCATATGTGACTGCAATATGTGCCTTACAGCATAGTGATATAATTCTACTCACATATAGCTGTCTAGGCTTACTTGCGAATATCTCTATCTTACTGTCCTAACAATGTGCAACTGCTTGGTTACTGCACTACTGAAAATTTATGTTACTGTGTATGACATGCAGTGTACAAGTGTATGCTTAGCTACAGAACTGTTTTGGTACCATACAAGACTACAGTTTTACAAATGTAACTTCTTATGTAGTTTCTCTTTTGTGAATGTTTACCTATTGGCGTGGTATACCTTGGGCTCGATTTTGAAAGAGACCTTAAATCACTGAAATTTGTGGTGCTCTAGGGTTACAGCAATCTTGGGGTACATCAGGAAGTATGTGCTGTACTCTAAAAAAATGAAGGTCCCTGCACCCACAACCCCAGATTTGCTGCATTTGCAGGGTTGTACTGGACAGGTGGTGCACCTGTGGTGTTTGGAAGAAGGCTTCATCAGCCCTCACCCCACCTGGCAGAACACTGGAGGGGCCACAGAGGTGGTGGTGGGGAATATACCTGCCAGAACGGGACCATTGGCAGAAGAAGCATGGTGGTGCCATAGGGGGGGGCAGGAACATGGCCGCAATGTGCAGGAGTTGAGGTGGCACCCTGCTGAGGTGCCCTGTGCTATTAGAGACAGTTGATATCTGTTCTTTAATGCACACCAAGAAGTGTGTTATTTCGTTTATAAACTGTCTTGCTGTATAAAGTTTCTTCTGTAACTATAAAACAAAATCAGCACTGTCAGTGTGTATTAAAGTATTTTAATGCATGATCACATAAGTTTCAACCATTTTACATTTATATATAAAAAAATTATGTTAGTGTGACGTTTGGGTTTATTATTAACATGAAAAAAGTAACAGAATGTCATGATAGGGTTTTTTGAATACTAACTCCATCCACTACCCCCTTGAATCCTACCAAATTGAATGCCAAAGCATAATCTAGGTTTAGTACTTATGTTTTACATTGCAAATAACATAGCACAAGCAATACAGTTACATCCCATGTTCAACACTGCACTTGTCTGCACAGAATGCATCTATACTGTTACAGATATAGTCCCAGCGCTGTAGTGGGCCATTGCATTTCCATTTTTGGAAATTAAAGCACTTCCCATGTCCTAAACATTAAAAGTCTATATTCTAAGCCACACCAAAATATTTTTAGTAAAATATCATTTTGCATAATGTTCTGCCATCTGTTACGCCCATGCCCAAAAAACTGAAAGCCACTGAATTGTTTTTTCTTTTTTGTGGAGTCAAATGCTTCTGTCACTTCTAATTATGGAACTTGGTGCATTTTTCTTTGGCATCAAATACTTACCTCATGGTCATACCTGAAGCCATATTTATGAGAATACTCCTGGTATGATTAATCACTTTTTTGGGCTGTTGTGGTTACATAAAACAGCCTTTCTATGTACCCTCCACAACTCATTGCAAACAAATATTGAAATTCACTAACAGTCAGTGAGAGATTCCATCAACACGGAGGATATATCTTTCACAGGGAGTCACAAAAAACAAGATGCACGTTGTCAGGACACAAAAGAAAGATTTACTAACATACTAAAATGCCAGCAGAATAGGCCTAACGGTCTTTCGTGTCTGCTCGTTTGGTCAGTCCTCAACCTGGGTGCTGACCTTGCTGTTCCCCTCGCCTTCTCTGGCTTCTCCCTTCCCAGTTCCAGATATTCTTGCTGCATTGGATTTTGCTTCCAGAACCCTTCCCCTGTACCTGTCCCACCCCCTCTTGAACCCCTCCACTGTCTCTGCCTCCACCAGCCCCCTAGGCAGTGCATTCCATGGCTCCACCACCCTCTCAGTGAAGTAGCACCTCCTCCTTTCTCCCCTGAATCTTCCCCCCTCCAGCTTCCAGCCATGCCCTCTAGTGGCCCCTTCCTCCTTCCTTCGAAGCACCCCGACTGTTCCTCCCCTATTTACCTTCTTCATGTACCTAAAGACCTCTATCATGTCCCCGCGGTCCCTTCTTTCTTCCAATGTGTACATATTTAGCTCTTTGAGCCTCTCCTCATAGGTCCTGTCCCCCAAGCCCCAAATAATTTTGGTTGCCCTCCTCTGGACCCTCTCCAGGAGGTTAATGTCCGGCTTTAAGTGTGGCCTCCAAAACTGCATGCAGTACTCAAGGTGCGGCCTCACCAAGCAGTTATACAGAGGGAGTATCTCTTCCCTCCTTCTGGAGGTGATCCCCCTAGCGATGCATCCCAGCATCCTGTTGGCCTTGGCTGCTGCCCTCCTACAAGTCTCAGAGTTGTTCATCTTGACATCCACCACCACCCCCAGGTCCCTCTCAGCCATCGAGACTTGTAGCATTCCCCAGGGTGTACACTTGACCTGGGTTTCTGGCCCCCAGGTGGAGTACCTTGCATTTCCCTGCATTGAACCTCAGCTTCCACTTTCTAGACCATCTTTCCAGAGCCTCCAGGTCCCCCTGTAGGGCCACCCTCCCCTCCTCCCCATCCACCACCGCCCCCAGTTTTGAGTCATCTGCAAAGAGACTCATCTCACTCCTGATTCCTGTCCTTATGTCCGATACGTAGGCGTTGAACAGAAGGGGCCCAAGCACTGATCCCTGTGGGACCCCACTAGTGACCCTCCTTGGGGATGAGACTATCCCCCAACTATGACCCTCTGGGTCCGGTCCTGGAGCCAATTGCCTATCCATCTGATCATCTGGTTCCCCACCCCCATTTCTCCCTGCTTATCCAACAGGCCCACGTGAGGAACAGAGTCAAATGCCTTGCTGAAGTCTAGAAAGAGGACATCCACTGGTCTACCCAGGTCCAAGGCACTTGTCACCCAGTCATAGAACTCCACCAGGTTTGTCTGACATGATTTCCCGGATGAATCCATGCTGTCTATCGTCCAGGCACCCTGACTATCCAGGTCCCCCAGCCTCTCTTGCAGCAATGCCCTCCATCACCTTGCCCACCACCGGGGTCAGGCATACAGGCCTGTAGTTCCCTGCCACCTTCCTTGATCCCCCTTGTGGATAGGGCACTATATGCGCCACCTTCCAGTCTTGGGGCACCCACCCTGTCCTCAGAGAGATGGTGAAAGCTCTGCCAGGGTTTTGCCAGGACATCTGCAAGTTCCTTCAGCACTCTGGGATGTAATTATCCGCCCCGGTGCTTTCTCCATCTTAAGGGAGCTGAGGGCTTCCTCACTCTCTCTGCTGTGATTTCCACGTCCGTACCCCTCTCCCTGCTTAGCCTCCCCACCTGCCAGTGATGCCTCCCCTCTCCCCAGACCTGCTGACCGGGTAGGTCCCCTCCTCAGTATCTCCGTCTCCTCCCATGTATGATGCAGCACCCCATTTTCCCTGGTGAAAACTGAGTGAAGTACTCATTTAGTACCTCAGCCTGCTCCTGGGTCTTGTGCCCATCTCCCTGATTTAACCTGCTAATCTGCCCCTTCACCCTTCGTTTTTCCCCAATGTATCTAAAGAACCCCTTGTTCCCTCTCCTAATTTCTCTGGCCAGGTTCTGCTCCTTCCTTGCCTTAGCTGCCCTCACCACTCTAGTGGCCCTTCTAGCCATCAGCTCGTACTCCCCTCGATCCCTTTCACTCCTTGAGCACTTGAATTGCTTATAGGCTGATTTCTTTCCCCGCACCACCTCCTGGACCTCCCTGGTCCACCAACAGGGTTTTTGGGCCCTACCGCATTTTCGTCTTACTCTTGCACAGGTGCTGGTAGCATCCTGCACCCCTCTCCTGATGATTTCCCACCTACTATCAGCGTCCATGTCTGACCCAATCCCATCCAATAAATCAATGAAAGCATATTATTAATACTGTCACAGACTGTACATCTGTACCCAGGTCAGCAGTATCCCTATCATGCTGGCTTATTACAGACCTCCACCCTAGTTCACTTCATACTGTATCCTGTGCTCACACTCACCACTTAGTGAAGTTGTCATGCACTGGACTCTTCAGCCCAGTCACCAATCCTCCTTGGATCATGCCATACCCAACTGTCTGAACCTCAGGTATTGTGCAGGCTTGTGGTCCCATGCTTAATCTTATCACTTTCCAATGTTACCAAGAACTACTTCACTCAGATTAGTTCAGATCATCTCTGGAAGTGCTTCTTTTGGAATGACAGATACCCCAGAAATTCACAAAACACCCTTGCACAAATTGTATGACGAGTCATTTATATCTTGCTAAATATTTGCTGTTTCTTTACAAGATTGATCACACATCACCTTATTGCCCCATGCAGATCCTGCAACATGCCTTGGCCTGTTTCAAATCCTCCAGCTCCCTACCTAACATTCTATTATACAGATTGCTTAGAAACTCATGCACCAAGGCTACCAGAGCTACCAAAGCACTGTACTTCAGAAACAACTGCCAATCCAAACTTAACTTCCACGCTAAATTTTGAAAAGCAGTCCACTCCATTTTGACCCCCTGCCTGATCCCCCCGGTCCTCTTGATAAATGTCTCCTTAGTCTTGGAACCCACCTCAGTTGCTAGCCTTTTCAATGATTTTTTCATGACCTCCATTATCCCCTTCCCATCTAGCCCCCCTTCCCCAATGACTCCTACCCCTCCATCATCACCTAATGGATACCACTTCTCTCCAGTCTCATCCCAGGAAATGTTCCTCACCTTCTTCAACCCCTCAAAGTCCAGCCCTGATGGGTTGGAGCCTAGGCTTCTTCATATTGTATTTATTTATTTGTTAACTGGGTAAGGACACTGGACAAAAGGTCCCTTTTCAGGTCTGACCCAGCACTTCAATACAATGCAAAGTACAAACATCATAATGCAAACAACACTGATTTTTAAATAACACAATTAGAAACATCCATATCCAATAAAAATTGTTTAAAGATATGTTTCAAATTTGAAAACATACAACAGATCGAAGTGTATCAGGTAGACCATCTCATTGCCTCCCCCCAGCTCACATCATTAATCTCTCATTCTCTCACTGCATGGTCCACCAGACCTAGAAAATTGCCAAGGTACTCCCCCTACATAAAGGGGGAGACCCCTCTTCTCTTGGCAACTACTGGCCTATAACCCTCCTCCCCTCCCTTGCTACGCTCCAGGAAGCCCTCATCTACTCCAGATTTGCCAATTTCTTACATTACTCAGATTTCCTTTAGAATGCACCACTCTACTGTATCCTTACTGTGGGTTACTGAATCCATTCATAGAAATATAGAAACATAGAAGTTGATGGCAACTAAGGACTGCAAGGCCCATCCAGTCTGCCCATTTCTTTTTCTACCTTATGAATGTGCCATAGGCTTTTGCTCTGTCAATGACCTATCTATTCACACTCATCTGTATTGCTCCCTTATGCCTGTCCCATGCCTGTTTGAAGCCCTGCACTGTATTCATATCCACCACTTACTGAGGTAGGCCATTCCATGCATCCACCACCCTTTCTGTGAAAAAGAACTTCCTCACATTACCCCTTATTCGGCCTCCCTCTAATCTCGTGTTGTGTCCTCTTATTCTGCTATTTTTCTTATATTGAAACATGTTAGACTTCTTTCACCTTGTTACTGCCCTTAAGGTGTTTGAATGTTTCAATCATACCACCTCTCTCCCTCCTTTGCTCTAGGGCATACATATTGAGTTCAGTTAATCTGTCCTCATATGTTTTCTGATGCAGTCCCTGCACCATTTTGGTTGCCCTTCTCTGGACTGCCTCAATTTGGTGTTCTTATGAAGGTGTGGCCTCCAGTACAGCACACAATACTCCAGATGGTGCCTAACCAGTGTCTTGTAAAGAGGGGTTATTACCTCCCTCTTCCGACTTGTGATACCACTACTAATACACCCCAACATCCCTCTGGCCTTACCTACTGCTTAAGAGGTCTCCTTGGATGATTTCAAGTCATCGGTGATGATGATGCCCAAGTCTCTTTCTTCCCTTGTGACTGCCAGCAACTCTCCTCCTAGGCTATAGGTGGCTTCAGGGTTTCTCTTCCCTATGTACATGATCTTGCACTTCTTTGTGTTAAACCCCAGTTGCCACTCTTCCAACCATTTTCCTAGTTTATCCAGATCTCTTGTCATTCTGCCCACACCATTTGAATCATCTACTTTTTGTTGCAGATCTTGGTGTCATCTGCAAACAGATAAACCTTACCCTCCAGTCCATCAGCAATATCACTGATGAAGATATTGAAGAGGACTGGCCACAGGACTGGTCCCTGAGGTACCCCACTTGTGATTTGCATCTCTTCTGACTGTATACTGTTTACCACCACTCTCTGTTTTCTGCCCATCAACCAGTTTGCCACCCAGTTGACCAACGTCTGACCCACCCCGAGCCTACCCAGCTTGTTAATCAATCTTCTATGTGGAACAGTATCGAAAGCTTTGCTGAAGTCAAAGTAGGCAACATCAACTGCTCCCCCTTTGTCCACCACTCTGGTTACCCAGTCAAAGAAATCTATGAGATTAGTTTGACAGGACCTTCCTTTTGTAAACCCATGCCATCTTGGATCCTGTCCTCCTATGGATTCCAGGTGTTGTACTATCCTTTCCTTAAGGAGTGTCTCCATAATCTTGCCCACTACTTAGGTAAGACTGACTGGTCTGTAGTTCCCTGCCTCCTCCCTGCTACCACTCTTGTGGAGCGGGATCACATGAGCCCTTCTCCAGTCTTCTGGGACCTCTCCTGTGCTCAGAGACTCACTAAACAGTTCTGATAATGGCTCTGCTAGTTCCACCCTTAGCTCCTTTAGTACCCTGGGATGTATGCCATCAGGTCCCATTGCCTTGTCCATCCTGAGCTTAGCAAGCTCTTGTAGGACCCTTTCTTTTGTGGAGGGGCTAGTGCACACCTCACTCCCCCCTGCGTCCATTGTGCAGAGCTCTGGGTCCTGCCCTACCTTCTCTTCAGTAAATACAGAGCAGAAGATTCTATTTAGGATTGATGCTTTTACATGGTCCTCCTCCTCACATGCCCCCTTACCCCCTTTGATCTTAGCAATACCACCTCTGGACTTTCTTCTTTCACTAATACATCTGTAGAATGTCTTACCACCTTCTTTTAGTGTTCATTCTAGTGTTTCCTCAGTTTGGACCTTTGGCTGCCTTACTGCCTTCTGCACTTCCCTTAGGGAAATTTGGTATGCCTCCCTATCTTCATCCTTCTGCGTTCCCTTATATTTCCTGAAGGCCAACATTTTAGCTCTGACCTTTTCTGCTACTGTGTTTGAGAACCAAAGTGGTTTCCTTCTTCTTTTGCACTTCCTTTTCTCACTTACACAGTGGGATGTTGCTTCAAGTATTGCATGTTTAATGCTTGCCCACTTTGCCTATACCCCCTCACCTGTATTTCATTTTGCCAGGGCTAGCTTAACTTGGTTAGCCATCTTATCAAAGTCAGCTCCTCTGAAGTCCCATATTTTTGACTTGGAATGGGATGATTTTGTTCTAGTAGCCAAACTGAACCATACCATGTGATGGTCACTGGCCCCCAGGTAACATTCTATCAGGAGATCTGTGATCATTTCCCTGATAGTCAGTACTAGATCTAAGATAGCCCTGTCTCTAGTGGGTTGTTGTACCAGTTGGTTGAGGCCCTCTCCCTGCAGGGAATCCACATGTGTCTAGCTCTGGCAGATGTCCCTACAAGGATGGTTCAAGGCCACATCACCTCTGCTATTTTCATCAACCTGGCTAAAGCCTTCAACTCGGAATCTCACCCCCACCTCCTTAGCAAACTGTACTCCTCAGCATCTCAACCAATGCTGTCCATGGCTTCTGTTCATATATCTCGGGCGGTCAACAGTCAGATCAAGTGGGGGGCATTCTGTCCCCCTCCCCATCCTTGCTGGAATCCCACTGGACTCCATACTAGGTCCAATTCTTTTCTCCATCTTCCTCAATGACCTCCCCTCTGTGTGTGCCTCATCAAATGTTCATATGTATGTGGATGACTGTTATCTACACGTCCAGCTCTATGGCCTCAGCTATGTCCAGTTCACTCCAACAGGACTTCCATAGTGTCCTACAGTGGTTCCATGGTAACCAACTTAAGGTCAATACCAAAATGACAGTGACCATGAACTTCAGCTCCTCCCAGAAATTGACCAGACTGTTTTCCCCTTGTCTTCACCACTGTAGATGGTAGCCCATTAGAAGTGCTCCCCACATTCAAATACCTAGGGGTCTAGCTGGACAATAAACTTGACTTTTCAATCCATTTAGACATCTTCCACTCTTATTCAGAAACAAGGAATGCCTCCACCTATGGCTCTGTAAGGAACTGGTAACCAAAATGGTGCTCCCAGCTTTCAATTACACTGATATGGTCTTTGGCATTACCCCTTCATCCTCCATCACCAGATTGGATACCCTATGCAATGTCTTCTGCCACTTCACCACTGGCTCTCCCCCTCATACCCACCACTGTTCCCTTTATAACTCCTTTTCCATCCCCCCACCACCATCATATCATCAGGCCCACTGCACCACCTTCATCACCAAATATTGGTTTGGGTCTGTGCCCTCCTATCCCTCCTCCCTGCTATCCCCTTCTCCCAGCTTCTCCTTCTTGCTTCAGTCCAGGGAGTTCTATACCTTCCCCACCCCCCCCCGCTCACTCTTCTGCTGGTCAAACGTTCCTCTCCTTTTGCCTCCCCTTCCTCTGGAACCAACTCCCTTCTCTTCCCAACCTGTCCCCCTCTCTCCCTGCCTTTAGAATTAATCTGAGGCACCTACCAGTGTCCTCCTGCTTCACATCCAAACTCAATACCCCTTTTCCTGTTTCAGTCCTCCAAATGGTACCCTTTTGTTACTATATACAACAGAAAAATGGGCACTCACCAACCAGATAAGCATCGCACAGGGTCCAAAAGTCCATTAGCAAAAAATATTTATTCCAAAACACACGTGACACAGCTGCATGCTTGACACATTTTGGACAAGCTTTTGAGAAAGGACTTTTGCCCAAAATGCATCAAGCATGCAGCTATGTTATGTGTGTTTTGGAATAAATCTTTTTTGCTAATGGACTTTTGGAGCCTGTGTGATGCTTATCTGGTTGATGACTGCCCATTTTTCCGTTTTATGTCATTCCTGATTTATTTGAAGTGCCACCTCACCTTGTGCAGCCTTTTTACATTTGATTGTGCGCATGTGCAAGAAACTTTACGTGGCAGCATTGGAGAGAAATGGGTTGTGGAGAAACTGCATTGTGGTAGCCAATGGGGGCACTGCATTTGGGGGCTTGGCACTTGTGGACCAATGCAGGCCCAGTGTCCTGATGACACTGGTTCTGCAGAAGTGCCACCAAGTTGAAACATTTTCACCACTGCAATCAGGAGTCACCTCGTCATTGCAGCATTAGCCATTTCACTGCAATGAGGGAGCAACCCGTCATTGCAAGGTGGTACCTTGCCGTCTGCATGCCCTGGCCCAGTACATTTGCTGAGCGGGAAGCCCACTCCCTGTAGGCATACTGTAACCCCTTCCCCATTTGTTCTGTGCTGAGGGGGTGCCCAATCCCTCTCGGCATCATGCGCACCCCCAACAGTCTTTCTTTGCCGATGGGGGCCCCAATCCCTGTCAGCTTCAGTCCCCAACCTTCCCAGTAAATTTGCCTCTTGGGGAGCCCACTCACCATCAGCATAATGTCCCCACCCCGAAAACTTGTTGGGTGCCGACAAGGGTGCCCAATCCCCCATCAGCTACAGCCCCCCAAAACACTCAGGTGGCATGCTGGGAGCCCACGCCAGCATGCCAAATGTCCCTGGATGTTTTCCGTTTTTTTTTTTCTTTGAACCTGCAAAACAGAAAATGGTCCCTCATTAAGTCCAGTGGCCCCTACCTTAACCTGCACCCACCCTCTGTGCACCCTACCTTTTCACACCCCACTCACCTCATACTTACCTCCATAACCCAGCATGATGATTTTCAGTGGACTGGAACACGTCTGCACTCTTCAAAGCCGACCGCAAACCGAAGAAATGTCAGAAAGCTGTATACTGGCATAAATAGGGTTTTTTTTAACTGAGGTGCATATCTCCGGCATTTTGGGGAATTCTGACACCAAATTTTCAATGTGGGGTATTGGGATCTCTCCTCATGAATTCAGTCGCTTTCATGGCATTATTCTGTCCCGAAAGGCAATTTTGTGGTTACTGCGCAGAATCACCTTTTGGGACACCGATTAACCAAATGACAGTGTCACTGTTTGTAAGATGGGCTCTCAAAAAGCCTATGTTGCAAATTTGGTGAAAAAAATCCCCCAAATTACAGTTTTATAAGCCTGCATTGCACTGTTTCTCTGCACGCTCATAACTTTGCGAATCTGTAATATTTTCACTCCAGATTTTCAGCATTGGCATTTTTCCACACCTCCTTATGAACAGTACAGCTGTCATTTTGCACATCCTGGCCAAAATGTGTTTTTGCACTTCCGGTGCAGAATAACGCAGTCGCTCTGGGAAATCAGTTTTTGGGATAGACTGAGAAAATGACAGTGATGCTGTTCATGAGCAGAGGTCCTAAAATGCCTATATTGAAAATTTGGTAACAAATGTCCATAAAATGATTGTTACAAGAGTGTGTTGCACAGTTTCCACACACCCTTGTAACTTCAATAGGACAGTCAATAGCTTTAAGGAGGAGTGGGATAAAGCAAGAGAAAGAGTTGGGGGGCAGGGGCTGGGACAAGTGGGGGAGGAACTGAGGGGGAGGAGGCTAGGGCAGCTGCAATCTAGGGTGCTAGCTGCACACTTGGGCAGACTTACATAAACCGATTGGTGTGTTCTGCTGGCAGATTCGTATGTTCATATGTTTGTATGTATGTTCGTATGTAAAATCACAGTGACTCTGTTCATGAGCAGAAGTCCTAAAAGGCCTATGTTGAAAATTTAGTGAAATAATTCCACTAAATGACTGTGTTACGTGCATCTGTTGCTCAGTTTCCACGTACGCTCGGAAGTTTGAGCATTTGTAATACTTTCGCTGCAGAGTTTTAACATTGCCATCTCTTCACACCTCCCTATGAATGGTACAGCTGTCATTCTTCACATCCTGCCCGATCTGTGTTTTCGTACATCTGGCACACAATGGAATGGTTGCTGTGGAAACTCAAATTTTGGGACACATTGACAAAATCACAGTGTCACTGTTCATACGAAGAGGTACCAAATGCTTTCATGAGATGGGGGGCAGCAAAATGGCCATGTTGCAAATTGGTACTGCAAATACCAACACACGCCTGAGGCGTTACGGTTTCTAACCATAACGTTCCACTCTGCACAGACTGACAGGCATCAGGGGTGTGCCTTTGGATTGCCGACTATAATGCTCATGCCATTCAAACCCCACCCCCCACCCTGCACCCACTGAAGACATCGAGCTGTGCCTTGGACTCTTCAGCCCCACAGTTCACCCCATTCTATATTGCACCCGTTTCAGCATATCTCCTTATGGAGTGGGGTGACTGTAAAACCGAACACCCCAAGGAACACCTCAACACTTGTCAATGTCTGCAGGATAGGGTGAGATGAAATGACATGAACATTATGAGCGACAACCCAAACGCATGCCCCAATGCCTCTCCATCTCTGCAGGTTGGAGGTGGGGTTGGCATGAAGTTCATTACTTCACTGCCATTCCTACTCTGCATCTGTCTAATTCCAGCATTTCCAATGCTAATACGATCAAGCAAACAATGCTTGTTTGGTATCCGTTTATTACTATGTACTTTCACTTGTTGCAGAAATGTTCCTGTGCTTGCTGCAGTTCCCTGGCTGCTTTTCGACTCCTACCACTGCCTCCTTGTACACTTATTTGTGGTTTGTTATTTATAGTCCCACTGATTTTACAATTGTGTTTTTGTATGTTTTCATGAAATAAGTTTTGTTGATCATTACATTTTATAAGATGTACAACGCTATTTTCTGCTGGAATAGCATTTTAAAAATAAAGTATTAACTGACTGATTTAATTTCTGGCAAAGTCTAATATATCGCCCCTATTTCTTTTATGACTACTCACCTAACCATGGCTGCTACAGTGATGTGAATTGATTGTGTCCTCAACTTTTTGCTACTTCCTCAGAGTTGTACCAACCTCTCTGTGTTAAACTTACTGAATTTTGACCTGTATTTTTAATATATGGTACTGCATTTGTAACATGTTTCTCCGTCTACCCCTCCCCAGGGTCATACCTGGAAATGAGCGCTGGCTCAGTGTGCCTGTCCTGGTTACCAACTTTTAAATAAATAAATATAATACAAAGTAAAAAAAGATTAAAAGTACATACAGGAAAATCATATAAAAATATAGGTATTAAACAGTAAACACAACAACTTGACCCTTAAGGAAGCTAGGCTTACACTCACAGATAGAAATGTTACATTAACATGCTGGAGTAAATGATCAGATCTTACCAAGTAGACTCTGTTACGTGCTTTCTTTCTGCTGTCTGTCTCTTTCTCTTCCATGAGATATTCTTTTTTGGATAGGTAAGGTTTTTCCATGCCTCCGTGGACCTGACAGGGGCTAGGGCTCCTTCCTCGAAGGGGTATGTCCTCTGGCCCCGATCACTCTACACGGCCACTCCCGGTGTTCCTCCATGGATTCCTCCCATGGTGAGGCCAGGATGAGGAGTGCCAGCATGCCCCCCTGGGGCAGTAATCTAGAAATGGGAGTGGTCCCACAAGAGTGATCAGGTGAGCCGGGTCCCAGTTTTCCTCCATTTTCTCCCACACCCTACACCTGTGCAATGGGTGGGGAGGCTGTCTCCACCTCCGTGGAGGCAACCAATCGTCCTAGATGTGGGCCAGTCCCTTGCATGGCTGTGCATCTGTGCCAACATCCAGCAACTGCTGGGTGTCAGTCAACAGCACACAGCACTATCTCCTCCTCCCCAAGGAAGGAGTGCAGTGATCCAGATGCTCAATCTTTCCTCCTATGCCTGACCCCCTGAGCAACTCGAGTCCATTCCCAATCTGGGTCACCGACATGGCATGAGGTGTACAGTCCAGTGCCTCAACCCTCAGCATCACCGGGCCTGCTTCCATTAGATATTCTGACTTGCCCTGTTGTACTTCCCTACAGTCCCCACTTTATTGGAATAGACTGGGATGGACTGATATCTAATCAGATCTGTTCCACCTCTGCCTCTGAGTGGAGTGTTACCGACTCAGACACACAGTTAACACCACAGTTTGTTGACCCATCTGCTTCCAACCTGAAAACAGATACATTCCCATGAATTAAGAATCTCCACACCCTTGTAGGATCAAGACACCTAGGACAGCAGGCAGGACAGCAAGGTAAGGGCCTAGGAGGCCAGGAGGCTATCCTACAGGCCCAAGGTACTCAACCAGGGGCTGGGGGTTGGGTCGGGGCCTGGAGAAAGAGAGAGGGCCACCCTTGGCAGTGCTAAGCCGATGATATTACAAAATGAAAGGGGGTTTTAGTAGCAATGAACACCCCAGTGGGCCGTGGTATGGGCTTTGAGCATACCAGGCCTATGGGTATTTGGTAAAAGACTCCTAGCAGTCTTACTTTTCTTAAAAAAATAAAACTTAAAGAATTGCTGTGTTCTCCTTTAGAAAGGTGTAGTTCTGAATAAAACACCCTGCCCTGGAGAGTGTCCAGGAGTCAGGGCGATGGGTGACTAGGAGCATTGTTCAGGCTAGCAGTCCAGGGTGTGATTCCATACCCCCCCGGTGCCATCAGGGCATAGCTTTACATCTGGTAGTGTGGCACTGCCACAAGGTCCCTACCTTACTGCTAGAATCAAGAACCGGTGGTCTATGCGATCCCCATAGTTCCTCATTGCTGAGAGGCGGGAGATCTATTCCGGTGCTGCCTGGGTGAGAGTCAGGGTGACTGTCTGGCATCCCAAGACAATTCAGGACCTTGCAAGGCTTGGTGTGCTCTGGTTCAGTGGACCTTCCTTGTTCTGGACCGAGGCACGGCATTGTGAGCCTGGGGGATCCCTTTCAGCCTAATGGGTCTTCTCGATGGGCAAGCTTTAGTGTGACTGCCACAGTAGGCTGTGACTAGGGCCAATGTAGGTGGGTGACACGGTGACTGGGATCAGTCAGCATGGGCCTTCCTCCTTCCCCATGCCATCAGGGTTGTCTTTGCTGGGTTCGAGAGGGGCCTCTAGGCAGTGGGTACGGGAGCATATTGCAGGTCGCTCACTGTCCTGATGAGACAGGGCTGGGGAAGCAGTGGCTGCTGAGGGCCCACGAGACTCTCGGTGGCCATCTTGCACATGGCAAAAGGCTGCATGGGCCTTTCCCAGCTCCTGTCACATCTCACGGCACTGGATGTTGGCCATCTTGCCTGGGGGCTTCACAGTTCCATGGGGAGAATCTACTTTGGGATGGCTCCCACAGCAGGTGTGGCAGTTTGGAGCTCCCAAGCGGCCTGCAGGGAGATCAAGGGACATGTAGACCTTGGTGGGAGGAATCCCCCTACTCCCCCCCCCACTGTGGTTGGTGAGAACCAGAGTTGGTCCTTTCCTTGTGTGTGTGGGGGAGGGGGCAGGACTCCCAAAAAGCTGAAAATGAAAAAAAAAAAGGAAAAAAGGAGAAACAACTATAATACTGCAGAGGGAATTAAATATATAAAACGGTTCCTGGATGTGCCTTCCATGGGTTGCCTGACCCCTCCTGAGGAGACTGTCATGGCAGAGAGTCATTATACCCTCCTCATTTTCCTTGGGAGGGGGTGCCCAGCACCAAGGGAGCCAGGGGGCAGGGGGGATCAAGGCTTGCAAATTGGGGGAGGGGCTCCCTCTGGATCCCTGTTGGAAGTAGGATTTGGGCTGCACTACTAACTGATTTCATGGGTCAGGGGGCTGTCAGTGATTTTCAGGAGTTATGGCTACCCGGCAGAGAACCCCATCAACAAAAGCCACAGAGGGCCAAGAAGGGCAGCTGTGAGAGATGTATAAGAAGAAGGGGGCCACATGACTGGAAGCCTGTTTGGAGGGGCTGGAGGGCCCATCGACATCGATGACCAGGTGGGGGGCACCACTGCAGAAGCAGCCAGCAAAGGGGAAGGTGGTGCTGCTGGCCAAGATGCCTAGTATGCCAGCGAGAATTAAGCAAACTACTATGGTAAGGGTGCTGAGCGATGGTGAGGTGCAGCAAGTACTCGTTGTGGCATTAGGGGAAGGAAGGCAATCCCCAGATAAGCCAGAGAGCACAGGGGGAGAGGTGCTCTCCACGACCCAGGGGCAGATAACTGCCAGAGGGGAAGGGTTGCTGGGGGCTCCTCTAGCCAATGGGGCTGAGGCCAAGTTGTACAAGCTACTGGACCTCATGTCAGCGGTGGTAGAGAAGGTGGGGTTACAGGACACAGCCATGGAGGCAATGTTCCTGGTGGCATCATTGGCTTCAGAGGCCCCTCCCCCTCCCCCAGCTTGTACACTGGCTTGGATAAGCAGCTGGGCTCCCACCTCATGGAGAAGGTCAGGCTGCAAATCAGGAACAGGGAGTATGTAGACATGTTCTCTCTATTGAACAGACTGGAGGAGTGAGAGGACAAGAAGAAAGAAAAGGGGGAGGAGAAAGATAAAAAAACCTCCAAACGTGCCCTGCACCTTCAAAGATTGGACAGCGGCCTTCCCCATCTATGCAGGCACCATCCTGCAGGTGGAAAAGGACCAGGGGTTGGGGCCGTACACGTATCATAACAGGATCACTCTCATGCACCATAGGAAGGGAGGGGTGGCGTGGCTAGAGTACGATGAGGAGTTTAGAAGACGGAGACAGGAAGACAGGTCCCTGGGGTGGGGAACTGTTGACATGACCTTGTTCGTGGATTTCATGCTTGGAGGTGGAGTGGTGCACACCGACAGCAGCTTGCCTATTAGGCCAGTACCATCAACCAAACCCAAAGGGGTCCCAGGGTGGACAGGTTTGCTTCACATACAACCAGGTGAAGTGTGCTAGGGCCACATGACACTTTTGACACATATGCATGGCCTGTGGGTGGCAGCATCTCTTCATCCAGTGTACGTCACCACGGCCCACAAGAGGAGGATTCAAGAGACTGGCTAAAAAGATGGGGAAGCAGCAAGGTGACAAACCTGCCTACCCCAGTAAGGGTGGACAGGATTAGTCAGTGGCTGGCCCAGTACCTGGACAGGGAGGCTGCCAACCTGCTCAGGAAGAGTTTCATGGTGGGCTTCAGGCTCCAATACGAGGGTCCCGGGAAGGGGCCAAGAGGCAGAGAACCTGAAATTTTACCAGGATCACCCACAGGTAGAGCAGGATAACCTGGAAAAAGAACGGCAGCTGGGGAGGATTAGTTGGCCATTTGCGGCCCCCGAGACTGGCACTGAGGGTATCACTCATAGGACTAGTGCTGAAGAAGATGCCCAGAGAATACAGGATGATAAATCATCTGTCTTACCCGGAGGGCGACTCAGTGAATGACCATATCAACCCGTGGCACATGGCAGTGCAATATGCATTGTTTGATAGGGCAGTCCAGGTGGTGCAAGAGGCGGGGCCTCAGGCACTCCTGGCAAAGGCGGACATTGAGTCCACATATAGGTTGCTTCCCATTCATCCAGATGACAGGGAACTGCTGGGTATGAAGTTTGAGGGTCAGTACTATATTGACAACTGCATCCCCATGGGGTGTTCTGTAGCATGTGCAGTCTTCGAGACATTTAGTCGGTTCTTGCCATGGGTGACAGAGAAGGAAGCAGGGAACAAGTCGGAGGTCCACTATCTTGATGACTTTCTGTTCATCGGGGTGGAGGGGGGAAGAGACTGTGAGAGGACATTGGCCACATTTATAGCTATCTGTCAGGACTTTGGAGTCCCCTTAGCCCCCAGTAAGGTAGAGGCCCCGACCAGGACTCTGGTGTTCCTGGGGATTGAGACTGACACCGACAACAGGCTGTGCCACTTGCATCGGGAGAAAGTGGAGGTGCTTAGACGCCTGGTCGACTCCATGGAGGGGGCCAGGAAGGTAATGTTGAGGCAGTTGCAGCAGCTGTTGGGGCACCTCAACTTTACTTGCTGGGTCATCCCCATGGGGAACACCTGCTTGTGATGCATGGCTAAGTTGGGAGGAGGGTGCACAAGGCCACATCACAGGTTGCAGGTCACAGAGGGTTTCTGAGAGGACCTATGAATATGGAAGGTCTTCCTGAAGCACTTCAATGGAGTGGTGCTATGGCAGACTGACAGCAAGGAGCACAAGCTGCAGCTGTTCACAGATGCAGTGGTGGCATTAGGGTTTGGGGCATATTTCCAAGGGGAGTAGTATGTGGGTCAATGGCCGCTGGAGTGGGAGATGGCGGATCTGCTTACAAATGTCACCCTGTTGGAATTTTTTCCCATAGTGGTTGCCCTATATTTATGGAGGGCGCAGCTGAAGGATTGCAAGGTCCTCTTCAGGTCAGACAGTATGTGGTGGTGCACATTATTAATGGTCAGTTGGGACTGAAGTGCCTGATAGGGGACTTGATGCGCATCTTTGTCCTAAAATGCTTGCTCTTGAACATCTCCTTTAAGGCTGTTCACATACCAGAGGTTGATAACGGGATTGCTGACACTTTGTCTCATTCACAATGGCAATAGTTTTGGGAGCTGACTCCAGCAGCGGAGCAGCAGTCACGGGCTGTACCCCCCTTCTTGTGGAAGGTAGTGATATCACAACTTGGAAATGTGTAGGTAACTCCATCGCACCGAGGACAAGGGAAGTATACCGGCCGGGAGTGGAACATTTTATGGGCATGAGGGCACAGGCGGCATAGCCAGAAGATTGGCCCTTTCCAGTGGAGCAGCTGTGCCAGTACATCATGCCATCGAAGCAGAATGGGGCAACACTGGGGGTGGTGGCCAGGTGCCTCACTGGCTTTTCGTGGGTTTCCAGGTTCCTGGGGATCATGGACACCACAAAGGTGTTTAAGGTGGGAAGGTCCTGGAAGGGTGGGTGAAGTAGGTAGCCTCTCGCCAGGACATGAGGCACTCAATCACCCCGACGACCCTCGAGAACATTGGGGGGTCTTTCTGAAGATCTGTTGGACCCCATTTGAAGTGTGTCTGTTTGATACCATGTTTCTGTTGACCTTCTGCGGGGCATTCTGGGTATCAGAGGTTACCCAGCCATCCTGGAGAGCCAAGCATATTGGACTAAAGGAGGGGGATGTGCTGGTGATGGAATGGGGAGCCTGGGTGAGGCTTCAGAAGAGCAAGACTGACCAGGCACAGAAATACCACTGGTGCCTGGTGCAAGCCCCACCCGGGGCATCTTGGAAGGTCCAGGACAGGGTACGGGCCTATATGGCGGCCATGCCTAGGATAGGGGGCACCTTTTTTAGGCATGCAGATGGGGCTCCAGTCACTGCATATCAGTTTAGAGCCATTTTGGCTAGTGCAGTCCAGGAGGCAGGAATGGATCTGAAGGAGTAAAGGACACACTCCTTCAGAATCTGGGCAGCCACATATGCTAGAAATCTGAGATGGGCAGATGGCCGGATTCAGGCGCTGGGGCGATGGAAGTCACAAGCGTTTTTGAAGTATGTGTCCCCCCATTTGCAATAACAGCCTTCTGTTTTCCAGGGTCCACCACAGATTGATGGTTCGAACTGGATTGGTGGCCAGACCTTCATGCTGCAAGGACATCGGGACAAGGAGGCAGCTCTGGTGGAAAGGGTCATCCGAAGATTCACATCTAGTGGCTGGAAGGCGGAAGACCAATGACTAGCTGTTGGGGGCATGAAGAGGGGAACCATGAGGGAGAAGTCATCATACGCCTTGCTCACCTCACCGAGTTGATCCAGTAGTTACTAGGCCGGGGGGGGGGGTTCCTCTCACGCGAGGTCCACCTCAGGATCAGCTCAGGGATGAGTGGGGTCAGGTGGGAGCTCGGGGGACCATGGAAAAAACATCACCAGATACAGGCTTTTGGTCAAAGTAAGGTAGCTGAGATGTGCTTTGGACCCAAAATGGGGGTAAATCTGTGTTAGGGGATGCAGGCTTGGGTCTTGGAGTAAGTAGGGGAGCAGTCTGTTTGGGGGAGTCAGATGCTGTCCATCCTGTGGTGTCTCAGGAGGATCATGATGACATTGAATGGTCGGTAGGGGTGTTAAAGAGCCGAGTTCTTCTGAAGGGCTCATGACCCCCCCTGCTCTGGTTGGTGTGGAGGCGGAAACTGAGTATCCTGATCCGAGGGGTGGGTCGAGGTCCACCTCCAGCAGGTACAGGTAACCTGCAAGGCTAATGGTGCCTGATAGGGGGGCAGCCGAGCAGACTTGGCCCTTACAACCTTGGACCGTCGATCCTCCCATGTGCGCATGCTGCTCTCAATCTGGTTTGTAATCAATAAACGCATGGCTGCAGCTATTTCCTCCAAGATTTGTGTCTGTGCTTTCTTTTTGGGCAAAGAGGTTTATGGATGGATACCAGATAATACAGAGGCTGCAACAAATGGCAGCAGTGGTATTTTGTCTAGGACCATCCTCCCCTGGATTCAGGAAGAGGTGGGGGGTAGAGAACAGAAGGTGGTCCCAAGGGGGAGTTTAGGAGAGTTCAGTGATTGGATACAGGGACCAAAAAGGCCTCCCACCTGGGAAAGGGGGGTCACATCCTGTGGGGGGAGAGGAGAAAGGTGGATATCTTGGACTGTAGCCAGCAGTCCTTCCTTTTTCTCCTTTCACCCTTGTAGGATAACCCACCTGCCCACCCTCATAAAAGGAGGGTAGAGGGCCAGGCAGTTAGGAACCTCCTTTTGACCCCTTAAGGGTGTCCGCAATAGGGGCTGCAGAGTGGCTTTTCCCAGTTTTCCTTGCAAAAAGGTTTTTCCCGGGGTTTTCACCTCCTCCGAAAGGGTGTAAAACTGAGTTAGAAGAGGGAGAACCAAATAGATCAGAGCAAATAGTCAGGGTATAGGTGAATGTCAATTTGTCACAATCATGTTCATGGCATCTTGAGAGGATCACAATGACATTGAATGGTCGGTAGGGGCGGTAACGAGCTGAATTCTTTGAAAGGCTCATGATCCCCCTGCTCTGGTTGGTGTGGATGTGGAAACTGAGTATCCTGACCCGGGGGAGGGGTCGAGGTCCACCTTCAGCATGTACAGCTATCCTGCAAGGCTAATGGTGCCTGACAGGGGGCAGACGAACAGCCTTGGCCCTTACAACCTCGGAGTGTCAATCCTCCCATGTGTGCACGCTGCTCTCAATCTTGTTTGCAATCAATAAACACATGGCTGCAGTAATTTCCTCTAAGATTTGTGTCTGTGCTTTCTTTCTAGGGAACAAGGTGTATGGAAGGATACCAGAAAATGGCAGATAACAGCATAGTTTGTATGAAGTAGTAAGCAACAGGATTCCATGACTGGATAAATACAATAGTTCTTAGGAACTGTTTTTCATGTCTTCAGCTGTCTTTTTACCAATGAACACTAAATGACATTGATAGCAGTTACATTAGAGCGTCTAAATAAAGGTTCATGTAGCCAGCATTGGCTAGCTTTCTTTATTGCTTGGGAATTTGTGTCTTACATCAAGCAGCAGTGTTCCTTTCAAACTCAAACTGTTTCTGGATGCTGTATTAAAATGTGGGAGAATGTCACATGTGTGACAAAACCTTGTTAAAAGAAATGCCACTATCATTTGTTCTCTACAGAATCATGTCATATGGCTACAGCAAGGTGACCAAAATTACAATCAGTGGAGAACACTAAATCATTTACAGCACTGGGTCTACTTTGTGCTGTCATACATGCTTGTGCATCTTTCTTCTGCTTCATGAATATTAGGCTCTAGCAAATAAGAAGCAGAGTTTCACTAAGTTACAGTCTCTTGCCTTAGCTGATAAGTGTAATGATTTGCAACAGTTTACATATTACAAGAGATCTTTACGGCACTTTGTAAATGACCTTGGGATATGCAGTAGGGTACTGGTTAGAAGATGTATGACATGTCTCTTTAGTGAGATTTTATCATCATTACTCAAATTGCAATGCATAAGGCAAAACATAAGGCTGCGTGGTGGTGACCACAATTTGACTAGCACCCAGGTCTGAAGGTAATGTAAGCCACACCAGTCATATACCTCACTGTAGTGTTGGGAGCACAGCAGTTTAATTTAGGAATGGAATCCTACATTGTTGGAATAGATATAGCAGCAGTTGAAAAGCAGCAGCAAATCAATGAAGGTGTTCTTCTGCAAGTCTTATATAGTAGTTACTAACTGTCACAGGTACATGTTGGAACCGCCATCAAATGATGGCAATGTGGGTAAAGCAAAGTCTAGTTATGTACAAAAATACATTCTGTAGTGCAAACCCGCAATAAGCACTACAGTGAGTCCCAGTACCACAGCCGAGCACAGTCCATGCAGACAGCTGACATTTTGACAGCCCCTTCCAATGATGTTTTCCTCAGTGCTCATAGAGGCTGATATATGGATGCAAATATATGATTCCACCACACAACTAAGTTGCTGCACTTCCAAAAGTACAGGGGGGTGAGCGAGTGGTTTATCTTACTTTCAAGTCTGGGTGCTTGTCAGATTGTGGTTTCCTCTGTACAGTCATGAGTTTTGACATTTCATCTCCCACTGCTGATAATAACTGCCAGCTCTTTTTCTCCACTGTTGGTTTCAGATGAATAGAGATTTAGTATGTATTGATGACACATGTGTGTCTATGGTCAACAAAGTATTCATTTTAGAGAGTAAAGCTCAGGACATAACAAGTGGCCTAGTGGCTTATATGTTCACAGTTTCACAAGATGAAAATGCCTCTTACTTGTCTACAAAATAATAAGCAACAGAAGAAAATGTCCTGCATAACAAATGATCTGTAGTAGGTCGGCTACGTGTAGGGTAAAACTCATTTCTAAGAGTCAGGAATTCTGTGATACTACTTGAAATACAGTTAGCTTAAATGGGCAGACTGTATGGGCCTGGCAGTCCTTATCAGCCGACAGTATCTGTGTATCTTTGTAAATACCAAATAAGGCACTAACATTTTTTAACTCTTAGAACAAGAGAAATCTTGAAGTGTATTAAATGGATCTACAAGATGGTCTGCAACAGGTGCACCTGGGCAATCTGACAGGCCAAGGCTTCTTACAACAAGAACCAACAATCTTAATGCCAGGGTGACGGGAAGAAATTCTGAGCCTCAATTAAAAACCTCATCGAAACTGGTGATAGCCCCCCCCCCATGTTTCACCACAATGATGAAGTCATACTTGATGATGTCACTATGGCCAATGTCTTTAACAAGGCCTTCATGGAATACAGCGCAGTCATCCCCCCAAAGCCAGCTACATACCCTCAGGAAAATCAGGCCACAGACCACTCCCCCTCCAATGCCAGGACCTGCCCAGCCTTCTACTTCAGATGAATCAGCATCAACGAAACAAGAAAATACCTTGTAGGAGTCCTGGGCAAAACAAGAATGGGAGGCGATGATATTGACATGAAGTTGATCTCTGTCACCCTACCTGAGGTCATTGGACCTATCACCAAATTATTCAACCTGTCCCTCCACCTATCCACTTTCCCTTCCATCTGGAAAACTGCTCTGGTCACTCCTGTGTACAAAGAGGGTGGCTGGTCACTAGTAACCAACTTCAGACCCATCTCAATCTTATCTCCGCTCTCTAAAGCATTGGAAAGAATAATTGCTGATCAACTCACAGAATATCTGCCTGAATATGACCTCCTCTCCCCCAAACAGCACAGCTTCTGCAAGCTGCGTAGCACTAACACCATCTAACTGACTTCACCGGTTACGTGCACGAGGCGCTTGACCAGGGCAACCTGGTCGGGGCAATCTTTATAGACCTAACCAAGGCCTTTGACCTTGTGGATCACCAGCTGTTGCTCCACAGGTTACGGCACCTAGGGCTGTCCCCTATCACGGTCAAATGGTTCTCCAGTTACCTAACCGGGCAGTTTCAGAAAGTAAAGATCAAAGGTTCCATCTCCGACTCATGCGAGGTCACAGTAGGGGTCCCTTAGGGGTCCATACTGGGCCCAATCCTGTTCAGTCTCTTTGTCAACAACCTCCCTGATGCATGCCCCATGGCCAAGATCCTGCTATATGCAGATGACATGGTTTTAGTCTCTCGAAACTCCTGCCAAGAGGTTCTGTCTAGGAATTTACAGTACAACTTCAACCTACTACAGGAATGGTTCAAAGACAGCATGCTGGTGTTCAATAGCAAAAAGACCAAGACAATGCTCTTTGCCAGACATCAAAAGAGGAGATCTGTTGCACCCCCTCAATCACCTGCAATTCTCACCCTATCTTGGAACAGGTGTCTTTGTTACAGTATCTTGGAGTAACCTTAGATGAATTCCTTTCGTTCGATGATCACAATCGCAATATTACCACTGCCATCAACAGGAAGCTTGGAGCCCTATATAGGCTTTAGTACTGCCTCACACCCAAGGCTAGAGTCCAGGCAGTTAGAGGTACTATCCTTCCCATCCTGGACTACGGGAATGTAGTTTATGGTGCAGCCTCTGACTCAAGCCTGGTCAGAGTCTAAACTACTCTCAATAAAGCCTGTAGATTTGTGCTTGATGCTGATTGCCTAACACATACGTGTGATCTATACATTAGGACACAATGGCTCCCATTTATGGATCACATTAAACTCCATGCCTGCTTTCTGGGGAAGAAGGCCTTACTTGGCCTTGCACCCCCCTCCCTACAAGCATTATTACACCCTGCCCCCTCTGAACACACCACTAGAAGTGTCACCAAGCAAGTACTAGCAGTGTTGTTCAGAAGGACTACACTGGGGAGGTGAGTCTTTGCAGTTAGAGCTGTCATCTTGATAAATAAGCTCTCTCACACCACTACAGGCCTCACATGCCTCGGTCTCTTCAAGTCCAAGCTTAGAAAAGCTATATCCCCCTCCTGTACACTGCTACTGCCATTCTTAACCCTGCTGCATCGATCTGCAGTGTGTCTTGGGTTCTGATCAGCCCCCCTACCTATCTATCATGTACCTTCCCCCTTTCTACCCCGCCTACCCCCAATGAACCCACCCCTTTTTCCATTTCTGGCATCTCATCTAATTCCACCTCTGCCCCCTACTCAGATTCTATCCCTTTTCCCCATTGGCTCTTCCCCACTACAACTGTTCCTACACTCCCTGGTTGATGCTGTCCTGTGCACCCTTAGGTACTGACAATGTTGTTTAGCAGTTGCTTCAGAGCCTTCTAACGAGTACATACTTGGACTGTTGCACTTGTATTAGCTAGGTTACTGTGTGTACTGAATTCCCATATACTCTGTGCCCATGCCTTGTATTATGTGATATTTTGCTTATGTTAGTCCTCACTACTGATTACTCAGTGCTCTTGGATAATGTGATGTTTTGCCTGTTATCCTATACAACTGATTACTCTATGTTCTAATATTGACAAGTCCTATGTAGCTGCTGCTGTCTTCCCTACTTATGTTTTTTGCTTCCCTCTCTTATTTGATGAGGATCCTTTGTAAAAGAGTTTTTAGCTCAAAGGTTGCAATTCTGATTATTCAGATAAATAAATAATAATTCTTGCAACATTCAGCTGAGACAGTGTTTGTAGTCAAGGTAGTTTTGCCTGGTGTCAGAACAGTACACAGACAGTAAACCCTGGAATAAGCTAGTGGAGTTAGAGGCCACCATGGTGGAAGAGAGTCTCAACATAGTACAGTAGCAGTGAGTGAGATTTGGTGGTCAGAGCATAATGCCTGGGAGACAGTCATACCTGGTTACTGATTGTTTAGGAAAGACAGGGCCGGAAAGGGGGGTAGCATTATACATCAAAGAAGAAATTGGGTCCACAGAGGGGCTGAACGAGAAAGGGGAGACAGAGATAATCTGGGTCACTTAGACAAAAGGACTGGGGAATCATTGAGGGTGGGGTGGTTTCCAGACATCCTACACAGGGGGATGAAGGGGATATACAGCTCATGCAGTCAGTGACAAAGATGGCACAGAAGGGGGAGCTCCTGCCAGTAGGGGACCTAAATCTCCCTGAAATCAACTGGGAGATCCCAGCAGCAGTATCAGCTAGGAGCAGGGGAATCTTAGAGGCACTACAAGAGGCATTCCTGCATCAACTGGTAAGGGAACCCACTAGGGGAGATAACCTGTTGGACACAGTCCTCACAAATGGGAAAAGTGAGGAGTATGTGGTGGTGGGGGAAGGATTAGGCACAAGTGACCACAAGGCTGTAAGGTTCAGGGTGAAAATGGGAATTAAAGTAAACAGGACAAAAACTAGCGTAATGGACTTCAAGAAAAAAGACTTTTTTTTGTGGACAATTGACATGTGCTCTTACCGATCGACCACTCCCCTCATCTCCAGGCCCCCCCCCGATGGGGTTGCCAGGTGGGTGACCCCTCCATGAGAATGTGGGTCATGAAGCCCTGGCTTGTCCGCCAGGGTGGTGTCATGGCAGCGGGACCCCCCCAGTGGACATCAGTCTGAGTGGGGAGCAGCGGCAGAGCGGGGCCATCATTTGAGGCTGAGATTTTTTATGTGCTTTTTCTCCCTGGGGGTTGGGATGTGCAATGATGCCAGCATCCACCCCACCCCCCGATATGTGTGGTGCTGGCTAGGCAGGAACCCCAGCCTCCACCAGGGGTCATTATTGTGCCAGACACTCTTCCCCCCAACCCCCCCTGGAGAGGAAGAGCAGTCCTCTGAATGCTCAATCCATCTCCCCCGGCCAACCCTCTGACTCCCGGGTCCATCTCTGAACCCAGGATGTAGGTGCTGCAGATGGACACCTTACCGATATGCTGGTGGGCCAGCCAGAAAGCAGACTTTAACAGAATGAGGAGGATATTATTGGAAGAAATTTCAGGGACAGGGAATATAAGAGATGTGGAGGAGCTATGGGCAGTTATTAAGGGAGTGGTGCTGAAGGCCATGGAAATCTGCATCAAGAAGATTAGGAAGAACAGAAGAAGGAGGAGACTTCTTTGGTTCACAAGGGAGGTGACGGGGCAATCAGGGAGAAGAAAAGGATATTCAGGTGGTATAAGATGACACAAAGTGAGGAGGCTGGGGGGCACATAGAGAGAACAGAAAGGAAGCAGGGAAGAAAATAAGGAAGGCTAAAGTGGCCACTGAGGAAAAAATAGCAAAGCAGGCCAGGAGGGGAGAGAAAACCTTTTTTAGGTATGTAGGAGAAAGAAGGAAGGCAAGGCAGGGAATAGTGAGATTGAGGAGGGAGGGAAGGAGGAATAAAACTGGAGGGGGACTTCAAAAAAGCAGAGGTACTAAATAGCTGTTTCTGTTCAGTCTTCATGAAAGAGGGTGAGGATAGAGGAACAGAGCTGGAAGGGAAGGGAGGGGAATATAGGGGAGTGGATTCTAGAGCATTCACAATGATTCAGTAAGGGAGGAATGTGGCAGGTTAAAAGCAAAAAACAAAGCAAATTTGTTTATAAAACACCATTCCAAATGACCATGGTGTTGTACATAGACATAATTAAAAAACACAATTATCATAAAACCATATACTTAAAATCAGTTATAAAATTAGCAGGAATTAAACCTCAAGGAAGGCAAAATTTAAAAGGTGGGTCTTCAGGGCAAATCTAAAAGCCTCAATGGACAAGGTGGAAAAGGCAATGGGGCTGGATGGCTTGCACCCAAGGGTGCGCCGTGAGCTGAGGGAGGAGCTGGCAGCACCTTTGACTAGACTGTTTAACTTGTCCATGGAGACAGGGTGGGTGCCTGGGGACTGGAAGAGGGTGGAGGTGGTTGCAATGTACAAGGGGGGAGACAGCTGAAAACTACTGCCCAGTCAGTCTCATCTCGGTGGTAGAAAAGATAATTGGCAGGGTTCGATCTTAACATTGTTTTACTAGGCCAAACCCTAGTGAAAATTGACCAGGGCTAGTGCAGCTAACTCTCTACTCGTCCGTCTTTACTAGTGCAGGTTTTCATGACTGTTAATGAAGTTAAAAAAAGTCTCTACTTTAGCAGGCTCTAGTCCTCATGATAATCACTCTCAATGTTCCAGATTGCCTAGTGTGATTAACAGCTCATTGAGAGCTGCAATTATCTGGCAGTTCAAGAGGGGGATCCCAAAAAAGACTCAATGTGAGCCATTATTACTCCACTATTAAGACTTTCAGCTAGTGCCCAGGGTGTGATCATGGGTAGAGTGCTGTTAAGTCACTAGCTTCCAGTTTTGTGAATGTGTCTCTGTCAAACAATTTGTCCTATATTGCTTAGACCAGTGCCCCTCATTTCCCTACATTTTGAATGTTTGCATCCAACATTTCAATGACAAAATGCGAGGAGGTGTCCAGGGTCAGCCCTGCAGGTGGTGAGTTTTATCCCAGCCTCACCATAACTACCCTCTCCCCTGTCCCTTCAAAATCTCTTAACTGTTCTTTCCCTGGACACCACTACAAACCAGACTCTGAAATGACCATCTACAGATCCATAGTTGCCACTATTGGGAAGTGTATGGGGTTCCCAGCTCTTTTAAATGGACCATGCCAGCCATCGACATCCATACAATCCCACCTTTATCCCATCTAGCATGTCCTTTCATCCCAAAAACAAAGCTTTGGATTAAGTATGTTACAAAAATAAACCTTAATAAAATACATAATTTGAAAGCTTAAAATAGGCATTCATGGGGTACATAGATAATCCTATATAGAAATAGAGATAGTATAGCATTGTGACTGTATACTGTTTGCCCATGGCTGATAAAAGGACAATTTTAAAGAAAAATCTGTTATTGTTGGGGCAGAGCATATTAAAATCAATACTTTTAAAAATAAAAGAAATGTCATAGTTTTTTTATTTCCCAAGCTTCTTAGATGTGCTTCTGGCTCACTTAAGTCTGTACAAAAACTTCCAGAAGTGCAGGTCTCCAGTAGACTATAGGGTGGGGGCTGAGAGTGTCTTTCTTTGCTTTTCATTTCCCTGTGGGTGGTGGTGGTAGAGTGGTGAGGTGCATGATGTCAGCTATTGTGTGTGCAGAGTTAGGACTTCTTGATTGAACATTGTGATGTCCACTGGTTTGGTGGGGGGAGAAAGAGGAAGAGAGGAGGCCATGGTACAAAACAATGGGGGGGAGCTCACTGTGTGTGATGGCATTGCAGTCTCTTTTTCTGATGTGGAGCTGGAAGCAATGTGGGAGTAGGATACATGTGCAATAATCAGAATATTTCTTGGGCTGCACTGTTTCCTGTATGTGATCAAAATTTACCATTATAATTAAGGGCTAGTACAACCGTCTGTTAGCTAATGTAATTTTGAATCAACTTGCCCTGCTGGCTAGTGCAAAAAAAGGTTAAGGATGACCCCTGATGGAGACATTAATGAAAGAAAAAGTGGTAGACTACCTAGAGGCCAGAGGTATACAGGACAAAAGGCAGCATGGCTTCACAAAGGGGAAGTAATGCCAGACCAACCTAATAGCGTTTTTTGATTGGGTGACTCAGGTAGTGGACCAAGGAGGGGCAGTGGATGTGGTCTATCTGGACTTCATTAAGGCCTTTGACACCATCCTGCACAGAAGGCTAGTAAATAATCTGGAGAGTTTAGGGGTGGGTCAGAAGGTAACTAGGTGGGTGGGTGGAAAATTGGTTGATGGGAAGGAGCCAAACAGTGGTAGTAAATGGGGTACATTCTAGGGTAAGCGGAGTGATGAGTGGGGTGCCTCAATGGTCGGTGCTGGGACCCCTGCTTTTTAACTTTTACATCGGTGATCTAGCGGAAGGACTAGAGGGTAGGGTGTGCCTATTCGCAGATGGTACTAAAATCTGCAATAGGGTGGAAACTCTAGCTGGAGTGGAGGCCATGAGGCAGGACCTAGAGAAACTGGAGAGGTGGTCAGAAACATGGCAACTGAAGTTTAACGCAAACAAATGTGCGGTGATGCACTGGGGTGGAAAAACATTTGAGCAGCATACACTCTTGTGATGGAAAAAATCAAGGAAACTAAGCAGGAGGGGGATCTGAATATTATTGTATTGAGCAATCTTAAGGTGGGGAATCAGTGCAGCAAGGTGGTGGGAAAGGCAAATGGTATGTTGGCCTGTATTGGAAGGGGCATAACTAGCTGGAGGAGGGAGGTGCTAATGCCACTGTACAAGACAATGGAGAGGCCTCACCTGGTGTACGGGATACAGTTTTGGAGACCGCATCTATGTAGGGACATTGAGGGGACGAAGAGAGTTCTGAGAAGAGCAACCAAGATGGTGCATGGGATGAGCAGAAGAACGTATGAGCAGAGGTGGAGGGAGCTGAATCTATACCCACTGGAGACTAGAAGGGAGAGGGAGGACATGACTGAAACTTTTAAGTATATAAAAGGGATAAATAAGGTGAAGGAGGGGAGCATGTTCAGGAGGATGGAGACAGCTATAAAAAGGGGGCATAGCCTCAGATTGGAAGGAGGGAAATATAGAGGCAATGTGAGGGGGGAGTTCTTCACAGAGAGGGTGGTGGAGTCCTTGAACAGGCCACCAGAGGAGGTGGTGGGATCTGAAATAGTAGGGGGATTCAAGAGGGCATGGGACAGATGCATTTGGTTGGGAGGAGTGGGCAAAGATAAGAGACAGTAAAGGAGGAGGGGGGAAGGGGGGGATATAGGGGTAGACTAGATGAGCCAGTGTGGTCCTTTTCTGCCATCAAATTTTTGTTATTCTTTGATTCAGTGACAGTTAAAATATCTATTTTTAAGATAAAGTACAGTGTTTCAAATTGCTAAACTGCTTTTTCTGGGACAAAGAAACAGCACTTAAACAACAAGAGAAATATGTAAGCAGTGGAAGGGCCAATAAAGATGAGAACAATGAGAGGTAAACACAATGTTTATGCAGGTTATGTTTTTTGGTCCTTTATTGTTTTAATGATGAATGTTGGCATTAAAATCAATGAAGGACTGTGCAAAATTTGTAGATTCTGCTACGTCAAAATGCCATGAAATTGTGAGAAAAGTTGTGCAATTTCATTAAATTTCACCAGTATTTCCTGCTGATTATAACTCAGTCACTTTATCCTCTAGCAACCAGCAAACTTGTATGTTTAGCCATAGCTTTAAGGCTCTGAGCACCTACCAAACATCCAGACATCCTAAGCAAAGCAAACCAAACTTTATTTATATAGCACCTTTCTTGAAACCAAGGCACTTTATAAGTGAACCATAAAACATATTAATTGGTAAAATTACAGATACATAAATTAATTTAAAATCATCTGGGAAGGCCATCTGAAAAAGATATGTCTTAAATTCTCACTTAAATCTCTTGACAGTCAGGCATTCTCTCAACCGACGAGGTAGAGAATTCCACAGGGTAGGGGCTGCAAAACAAAAGGCACTAGAACCAGATGTCTTCAAACGTACCCTGGGAATGTCTAACAATCCCTTGTCGGTGGATCTGAAAGGGCAGAGGGGGTGGTAGGGAGTCAAGAGATCTTGCAGGTAGCTGGGTCCCAGTTCTTGTAGGGCTTTAAAGTTTATAAGACTGACTTCAAAGGTGATCCGCCACTGAGCAGTCAGCCAGTGAAGTACACACAGCACAGGCGTAATATGGCTGGTCCTAGATGTACTAGTCAACAGCCTGGCTTCTGCATTCTGCACTAGCTGCAAGCAGTGCATATCAACCCCAGGAAGCCCTAGGTAGAGGGCATTGCAGTAGTCAAGGTGGGTGGTGACGAAGGCGTGGACCAATGTTGGAAGGTTATCTGGAGGAACCAGGTATTTCACTTGGCCTTGAAACTGAATGTTATGGTGTGATGGTCAGACCAATTGACTGGTTCCACCCCCAGATTGATTAGCTCCATCCCCAGGAGGAACACCAGATCCAATGAGTGACCCCCTATATGGGTCAAAGAGGTAGCCACTTGTGTAAGGCCCAGCACAGTCATTAGCTGTTTACTGTACGTCCTGTAGTTTTGAACTTATAGAAGTTCACAATCTGACATTTATTTGTGAAATTTTATGAAATTCCACTAATATGTTCAATTGGTTACAACTCAGCCATCCTTTAATCTAAACCCTGCAAATTGGTATGCTGACTGATACAGTAGCATAAGGCTCTAAGTACCAGATACAAGTTTTAGACATCAGCTTTTGAAAGGTTGTAAGCCTGTAGTACAAAAGTTGAAGCAAAAGCCATGCCCCCTGCCTGACCTATTTAAACCCTTCCTTCCTGCTTTATTCAGAAGCTTTTTTCTTTGTGGCTGGAGGCTCTGTTCATTCTCTCTGCGCCCAACCTTTCCTTGGGCCCTGTCCCCTCCCCATATATTGTTTGTCTCCTTCCTTCCCTTGTGTTTGGAACCCACTGGCTATGCTGGACTCTCTGCCTAATTTGTCTACTTCTGCTTCTGGATTAGTATTTTGCCTCTGGCTGCAGTCTGTATTGTTTCTCTCTCAGTAGTTTGTTTCTTCCTTCTGCTCCGGTGCTTGTGTTTGCTTTTGGTGCTTTTAGTTCTAGTACCCCTTGTTTGCTTTATCATGTTTCATGCAGTCTCTGTTTTATCCGTACTTGTTACCTTTGTGCTCTCTGTTCCAACTGCTGTTTCCATGCAGTCCCTGTGCTCATCACCTTAATTGTTTACACCTGCCTCTCTCAGTACTGGCTCCCTGTTATACTGTATCTGTCCTGCAGCTCTGCTTTTACTCACTCCCCTTGCTTGCTTTCGCTGACTCTGCTCATACAGTATCACTCATCATATTAAGCATTCCTATCATTCAATCTCATCAGTCAATCAGGGACAGTTCTCACTTGAAAGCAGGCCAAGTTAATGGTGGCCGTGCTGGACTGTCCATGATACATGGAGGAGCAGTTGGGAGCAATATCATTTTTAGAACAAATTCTGAGTGTTTTTACATGTAGAGTTCAGTGTTTTTAGTATTTTAGACTTACTTGCATTTGTTCTGAAGTTATCTCCAGAATTTTTGTAGCAAACAGGAAGAGTATTCCGATTACCTTTGCTGGAGACGCTTTGCCCGCTGAAAGTGCTGTTTGTTGATTTTTTCCATTATGGAGCTCAATTTGGGGACCGACCTATTGGACTGAACTATTGGGGGACTACAGCAGACCATGCAGGGCTAGAACGCTGGTCTGAGTGTTCCTTGTGAGGAGGACCAAAATGGTGGTGCTGGTTTGAGGAGGAGCACTGTTGAAGCAGGACGAGGAGGGAGAAAGGAGGAAGGTGGGACAATTTGTGCTACTGGAGTCCCTTGGAGGAATGAGGGGTTGAGCTGTTTGTGTAGCAGCAAGGCAGGTTGCAGTGCTGGAGTTCATGGATCATTTGGCTGGTGAAGACCCATGACTGAACTATCGGGGTGTCTGTGGGGGGTATCTGGAGGGTCGGACATTGGAGGGTGTCTGACCAGAGATAGAGAGAACTGGTGAGGCAGGCACTGGAGGGTGACTGCTACTGTGAGGAAGTCCCTGAAATGCCCTGAGGTTTGGCTTGGTCGGGAAGATCTGGAGAAATTGAGCTGCAGCGAATGTGTCTACAAGGACTATAGAATTTGGTGCTTTTTCCTCCTCCTCCTCCTATATGCCAAAAAAGCAGTGAGTAGGACTACAGCTACATCAAGTTTTTGGAATTGTTTTTTAACAGACTGATTAACTGACAGAGTTTTAGCAAGAACTAAGAGGGTGAGAGCCTCTTGGTTCTCGAGCTATGTGGGCTGTGGAGGTGAGAGCTCCCCAGTAGTATGTGCTACAAAATCTGGACATTTTATAATTCTGGACTTCTCTGGAGTGCCTTTAAGATTGGGACTCAGATTTAGACATTTTCTGCTCCTGTTTGTGAAATTCCTGGAGACTTCAGCATCATTATATTTAATTGTGTGGTTGTGTGAAAGTTGTTTTGGTGTAAGGTGTGTGAAAGGTGTGTGGTTGTGTAATATAGAAGGTGTATTGTGGTGGGTGGGGAGGGTGGGAGTATTTGAGTAAATTATTAGAGTAGGTTTTGTTTTTAAGAAATGTGCTGGGAATTGGGCCCGTAAGGTGCAACTTCTCAGGTGATGACCTCCTGGACTTTTGTCCCTTCGAGCTTCCAGTACTGTTGGGTGAAACCTACTTAAAATGTAGAGATTTAGGGTTAGCTCAGGTGGGAGGGGGGCCCAGTAGAGTGTCTCCCGAGTGGCTGCCGGAGTGTCTGGAATCCGGGTGATGAGGTCAAGGAGATGCCCTGGGATGAAATGGGGGCTTGAATGGGGTTTATCTTGTCTGGTCCCTGTGCTCAAGGGTTCAACCTCACAGTGTGGGCAGATGGCTCGTCTGGCTGCTCCACCTCATGCTACTCGGGCTTTGTTGTGCAATGCCAGATCGATAAGGAACAGGACAGCCATAATAATGGACTTGATATCCTCTGTCAATTTGGCTTGCATCATGGAGACCTGGCTGGATGAAAATGCCGCCCTAATTTTGGAGGTGGCGGCGGCCGTTGGGTACTCCGTAATACACAGCCTGAGGAAGGATCATAGCAGTGGGGTGGTGGCCATTTGTTTTAAATCTAGCCTGAAACTCATGGTGCTGTCTATTGGTACTACACAGTCCTTTGAGTGTGTGGCTGCCAGAAGGAGTGTGGGGCTAGGCTTTAGTGTCCTCCTGCTCTATTGCCTCCCAGGTAGTGATGGGGAGTTTAAGCGAGAGGTTGAGGAGCTCATCGTGGGCCTGGTGTTGGAGTTCCCTAGGTGGTTGATCTTGGGGGACTTCAATGCCTGGGTTGATGGCAGGTTATCAAAATTTGGGACAAACCTTCTTGGGAGCATGTGGGCACTGGGCCTGACACAAAAGGCAATGACAGCGAAGCACTTGGGTGGCCACACATTGGACCTGTTTTTTTCTTCTGAGTTGGATATCATGGACCTTAGCATAGATCTGGTGGTTTGGTCAGATCATAGCACCATAGGGTTCATGTTTAGGGCCCCCTTCTTAGATGGTCCTGTCCCTATGGAGATGGTCTGGTACTGGTCATTAAGGGGAGTATCCTCAGAGGACATATTGGTGGTGCTGGACCTATCAGGTGTTGGGGCAACTTGTACGATTGGGTTGGATGAGGCAGTAGCAGCCTATAATGTGGCGGTTGGTGCAGCCTTTGGCTCAATCACACCCTTGTGTGTCTGACCCCTGTCTACTTGTTGGCAATCTCCTTGGTATGATGAGGATCTCCAAGATTTAAAGACTAGGGGCTGGAGGTTAGAGAGGCGTTGGAGGAGATCTGGCCTGGTGGGGGGCAAATTGGCCCTGAGGTCACATAATATGGACTATCAGTGGGCAAGCTCCAGTAGAAAGGTGGAGTTTCTGTCTAGGGAGATTGATACAGCGAGAAACAGACCAGCTTAGCTCTTTCACACAGTGGACAAGCTTATACATCCAGCCTGTCTGCGTGCTGGAGGGGCAGGTTCTAGCATGAGGTGTGAGGAGCTGGCTCTCTTTTTCGCTGACAAGGTGTCCTCTATCAGGGCTAAGGTCTAGTCGAACTTCTCTTGAAAGGGCTTCAGTCTGAGCACTCCTCCTGTCTGGGATGAGTTTGAATTGATTGGTGTCAGGGAGGTGGTAAAGATAATCTCTAAACTGCGGCCGACACATTGTGATTTAGATTCAGGCCCAACTCGCCTTTTGGTTGAATGTTTGGACCTGATTGGTCCTGTGGTTGCTGAGGTAGTTTTGAGTTCATTAAGGAGTGGGATATTTCCTGTAGCCTTGAAAAAGGCCTTGGTTAGACCTCTGCTGAAAAAAACATCTTTGGACCTGGACTGCCTCAGCAACTACAGACCTGTTTTGAACCTCCCATTTTTAGGGAAGGTTGTAGAAAAGGTGGTGGCTGTACAGCTGGAGAGACATCTTTGCGCTTCCTCTGCCTATGAGCCTTTCTAGTCTGGGTTCCATGTAGGGCATAGTATGGAGTCAGCCCTGGTGAGGGTGCTTACTGACCTCCTGATGGCGAGGGATAGGAGGGACCATACCATCTTGATCTTCCTAGACCTCTCTGCATCATTCAACACTGTGGACCATGAGGTGCTACTTGACCACCTGCAGTTCTGGTGTGGCCTGACTGGAAATGTCATCAACTGGTTCAGGTCATACCTGACAGACAGAGTGCAGAGAGTGACCATGGGAATTTTTTCATCAAATCCAAAGCCTCTATGCTGTGGTGTTCCACAGGGGTTGGTCTTGTTGCCTCTGTTGTTCACGGTGTATATGCTGTCACTGGGGGGACATTATCAGGTGGTATGGGCTAGGCTTTCACTGCTATTCAGATGATACTCAGCTGTACTTGTCCTGTGCACCCAATAGCCAGGTGTTAGACTCTGTATTTAATAGCTGCCTTGAGGAAATCCAGATGTGGAAGACTCACAATTGGTTTAGGCTTAACCCAGACAAGACTGAGGTACTGGTGGTAGAGTCGGGTCATCAGGCTGGAAGGGGGGTGTGGTATTACCCCCTGACCTCGATCCCAGTCCTTTCACAGAAGAAAAAGTTTTGAAAGAACTCCTAAAACTGAAGGTGGACAAAGCAATGGGGCCTGACAGAATTCACCCCAGAATTCTAAAAGAATTAAGGGGAGAACTAGTGAAACCGCTGATTACCCTTTTTAACAAATCATGGGAGGATGGTGTGGTACCTGAGGGCTGGAGGAAGGCAGATGTGATTTCCCTTCAAAAAAGTGGGACTAAGACAGAGGCAGCACACTTCAGACCTGTCAGTTTGATGTCTGTGGTAGGAAAAGTGATGGAATCACTTCTGAAGGAAAGAATTGTTGAGTACCAAGAGGCAAGTGAGGCACAGGATCCAAGGCAGCATGGGTTCACAGTGGGAAGGTCATGTCAGACGAATCTAATTGATTTCTTTGACTGGGTGACCAAAGTAATAGACCAGGGAGGGGCTGTGGACGTGACCTACCTGGACTTTAGCAAGGCATTTGACACAGTCCCACACAAAAGATTAATAGTCAAATTAACCAGCCTGGGAGTGGGTCCCATGCTGGTAGCCTGGGTAAAACATTGGCTGGACACAGGACACAGAAGTTAATTGTAAATGGAGTCCACTCTGAAGAAGGAGGGGGTTACTAGTGGGGTACCGCATGGTTCAGTACTGGGTCCAGTACTTTTTAATGTCTTCATAAGTGACATTGCAGAGGGACTGGAAAGAAAAGCATGCCTCTTTGCAGATGACACAAAGATCTGTAACAGGCCTGATACACAAGGAGGCATGGAAAGGATGAGAAGGGACTTGGCAAGGTTGGAGGAATGGCCAGAAGTATGGCAGCTTGGATTCAATGCAAAGAAGTGCAAAATAATGCACCTGGGAAACAAAACCCCAGGGGAAGATTACACAATGGGGGGGGGCTAGTAACAATAACAGAAAAGGAAAGGGACCTGGAGGTAATCATATCAGGTGACCTTAAGGTTAGCAAGCAATGTGAGAAGGCAGTAGGGTGGGCTGGGGGGATACTGGGATGTATAGGGAGAGGCATCACCAGCAGAAAACAGGAAGATGTTATCCCTCTGTACAGACAGTTGGTGAGACCCCATCTGGAGTACTGCATCCAGTTCTGGAGACCCCATCTCTGCAAGGACATAGGCAGGATGGAGGCAGTCCAGAGGAGGGCAACTAAAATGGTTCAGGGTCTGCAAGAGAAGCCGTATGAGGAGAGACTAAAGGAGCTTAATATGTATATCCTTGAGGAATGGAGGGAGAGAGGGGACATGATAGAAACTTTTAAGTACCTCAGTGGAATCAACCATGTCCAAGAGGGTAGCATCTTTCAGAAAAAGAGATGTGCAAGAACAAGGGGACACAATTTCAGGGGCAATGTGAGGAAGTATTTTTTCAAAGACAGGGTAGTGGACACATAGAACAGCCTTCCTGTGGAGGTTGTGGGGTCTAAAACTGTAGGAATATTCAAGCATACATGGGACAGACATAAGGCAATTTTTGTGGGGGGGGTAGGAAGAAATAGGCTGTTGGTTAACTAGGATCTGCAGCTTATCCTGTAGGTAGGGAAATGGGCAGACTAGGTGGGCCAAGCGGTTCTTATCTGCCATCAAAGTCTATGTTTCTGTGTTCTATGACCTTGTGCTGGGGGGTGTGCCTCTAGCCCCCTCTAGGCACATGAAGAATTTGGGAATAATACTGGATGACGGTTTGATACTTGATGCACAGGTGTCGGCCATCGTGAGAAGTGGGTTTTATCATCTCAGGAATATTGCCCAAATTCGAGCCCTGATCCCGCCTGATGGCCTGCCCACACTGGTGCACGCTTTCTTCACTTCGAGGTTGGACTACTGCAATGCCCTGTACCTAGGGTTATCTGGAGGCAACCTCTGCAGACTGCAGCTGGTGCAGAATGCAGTAGCGAGATTATTGATGTGGATGAAATATCATAATATTTGATATATCAAATCTGTTTCATGTGTATTACTGTTACCTTGTACTCCACTGTCACCTTGTGCCATGTGTTATGGCCCAGCTTGTGCCTGAAAATAGTTCCTGGACTCAGTACACTCACCCAGTTATCAAAGTCATAAATAAATAAATAAATAAAAATAAAAATGTAAAAATGTGAACATATCACCCCTGTGCTCCGCGAACTGCAGTGGCTGCCTGTCTGGTGGAGAATTGTCTTCAAGATAGGGTTATTGACCTCTAAGACCATGCACGAGAGGGGGGTTCAGTCTATCTGTAAGAGTTCTTTGTGCCTAACCGTCCAGCCCGGTCCTTCTGCTTTGCCGGGGGTGGCCTTCTTGAAGTTCCCAGAGTTAGGCTGCGACACCCAGGAGACAGAGCGTTTGTGGCAGCTGCGCCTACCGTGTGGAACTCATGCCTGGTTATCTAAAGGAAGCCCCCTCAGTAGAAGTCTTAAAGAAGGACCTCAGAACATATTTATTCCATCAAGATTTTAAATGAGGATGTTTTAAAGTGGATTGCATTTTATGATGGATAGACAAGACTATGCTGTCAGTTGTATCTTGTTGATGTTTTAATTTTGTCATCACTGTGTTTTTAAAATGTTTTGTATGATTTGTATGCTTACATTGTGCAGCACACAGGATCCACAGAAATGGGTGCTATAGAAATAAAATATATATCTATCTGTACCAGTCCATTGTATCAGTCAATCATCTCAGACAATTATACCATATACCAATACCTAGCCTACGGCTGTTTGCTTCACTGGCAGCTTCATATGAACCTCTTCATAGTTATCTGTCTGCTCGCCTTCATAAATTGGAGCTTGCAAAAAATGATCATTACTTTCTATGGCTCAGGGCTCCCCTGCAGTTGATGGTCTCGCTTTGCACTGAAGTCTGCATCTTGAGCATGTGAACCTTGGGGCAGGGGTCCTTCTCATCTGGCCCATAGTGGGAATGTCCTCACTCCAGAAGGAGATTTAGCCATTTCCACCGTTGATGGCACCTCTTGATGCAGAAATTAAGACTTCAGCTATGAGGGATGGGGCCCTTATGCTCAAGATCATTCCTTTAGCTGGCCAAATTGGGTTTGGCAGTGCCCTCTACCGTATTCTCCCCATGACTGCCTCTGGTTGACTAGGTCTGTTTTTGTCAGTAGGTCAACTGAGTGCCTCAGCGGTTGTTGTTCTCCTCCTCCCGCCTTGGGGGTCCTGCTCAATCTTTAGCAATTCTGTTGTTGCAGAGGTCTCTCACAACCCTTCATAGTGTTCCCGTTAGAAGGATCATGAGAGCTTTCCACCAAACCAGAATATTTTCCTCCCCTCAAATTGGGTTTCTAAATTGCAGCAGCAGAGCCATCACTAAATAAAACACCCAAGCCTGGAGGGAAGGCAACCTATGCCTTGGATCCCTAGAGGCTTCCTCCTTTTAAAAGAGTTTTTTTTTCTCTCCTTAGCACCAAAGGTCATAGTATGTAGTCAGTTTTTCCATAATATATTCCCTAGTTTCCTTAGGTAGGTTTCTGCTATTGGGTGTAGATGGTTGGTGGCACCACTTTGCCATTCCCTCTCTGCTTGGGAAGTCATGTCCTCTCATTATAATTCAGTCAATCTATGTTCAATCTGTTACTCATTTCAGTTCTCTTTGACCACTGCCCTCATCTCTGATGATCATGTATGTATTCCAGTCTCAATACCATGTCATTACATCAGCAATACCTTCTAATCAACTCGTTACCTCTGCAATGATCTCTGATCTGTACTCTTCTTGGGACTTTTCCTAAGCTACCTTTAGCCTAATGCAATCATTTCCACAGCAGAGGTGGACCCCCCCATTGTTCACATCTTCGGCATACCTACAGGGTGGTATTCCAGAGGCACAGAGAGGTGAAAGGGCACAGAAAAGTTTACTCAGCAAGTTGCATAAGCACAACAGCATACTAAGTTCCATAAGCACATTGAATTGAAAGGCTGTAAGCCTGTAGTTCAATGGTTGAAATAACAGCCACGCCCCCACCGGCTGACCTATTTAAACCCTTCCTTCCTGCTTCATTCAGAAGCTTTTTTCTTTGCCCCACCATCCTCCCCTCCTCCTCCAACAGCTAACCTCTCTCCTCAGGGCTTTTCCTAAGCTAACTTTAGCCCAAGGTAATCCTTCCCGTGGCACCTCTAGGAGTGGAACCCTCCTCCATGGTTCCTGTCTTCAGCATCCCTACAGGATGGGATTCCTGAGGTACAGAGATGTGAATGGCCACAACAAAGTTTATTCAGCAAGTTGCATAAGCACAACACCACACTGAGTTGTGTAAGCACATTGCTATGTAGTTGTGAACTTCTAGAAGCCCAGAATCTGGCATTTGTTTTTCTTTGAGAAATTTGACACAGGTTGTGAAGTACAGAAAGAGTAAGGTGCTTCTGGGAGTCACAGGTTTCCAGGTGCCTTTGTGGCACTGCTGGTAGCACAACTGGGATGGTATTCTGAGTGTCATGGGTTCAAATCCCAGCTAAGACACATATCTCTTTCTCTCTTCTGTTTGTTTGTGTCCCCTGCATTTGACTCCTGCCCTTGGAGAACACCCTCATTAACTCCTCTCCTACCCTCTAGTTTAAATTCCCAATAATGCACTCCAGTTGGCAGTGAAAGAAATCCCTCCCTCTTGCAACAACCCTTTAGCAAGAGTAGCTCAACTGTCCACTGTAATTCTTTCACCGCTACCAGGTGGTTCTATGTGATAACAGCGACTGCCGATTGACAAGTGGCGTTATACGCTAACGTCGTAATTGGCGAAAAATTTTGCCACCCTGACATCCTTGGCGATGGAGAAATGTGTGTCGGGGACTTAAATATTTTGCTTTCTGGGAGGGCTGCATCCCCCAGAGTGGGGGCTCCACACGCTGCACCCCGCACTAAAGGATTCTCAACTCAGAGGGTGATGTTGGGGTGAAACGCAAAATAGTTTCGGGCTGGGCGCAACAAAAATTCAGTAGCGCACAGACCTAGACCCAAACCCAGTACCTCCTGCACCACAACTGGATGCCAACCCCCAATGCCACAGCACAGCTTGGCAGCTGACCACAGAGCCACCCCCTACATCCCCTCTGCCCCCTCCCAGATCACACTCACCATGCTCTCTCCCTCACGCATGTGTACATATAGCGACTTCCTGTGTCGCTGCAGTCGCCCACCCCACTGTATCCGGTCATCCTACCCCCCCATCACCATTCACACTTTTGCCCACAACATGTTGCCATTTCAGACAACACCATCTTTCAGGTGCCAATATTACAGGTTACCCTACCAGGACCATGAGGATCTCACAAAAAAATTCCACCAGATACCTTTTCATTAAGGAAATCCCCACATTCTGCAAATACCTACTTATGTATTCTGGACTCTAGATCCATATGTGATTCATGCCGGTACAGACAAATCTATTTGCTCATGCCTCACATGGCATTACTTGACTCTGGATAGCTCTCATTTCACCCATGCTGCAGTCTGGAAAATCTCCTCACCAACAATACCCTGCAATGCTGAGTCCCCGCAGTAACTAAAGAATGTTCTCTTTCTTGCCATTCCACCTGACCTTTTCTCTCCTCCTTTGTGGTAGGTCAGGTCAGGTGAGGTGTATGGCTGGGCAGATTCATGGCTATGATTTCCACAAAATTATCACAAAATATCTTGATTGCAATAACCCGTTAACTTCTATAGTAGGTACTTCTGTTAAGTGACAACATGTGTCTGCTTATAGTTAGGCCATCCATAAAGCACAAGAAAAAATAATAGACACACACCTTTTATGGGTCAATGTTTCTGAAACATGTGGTGACATTGCATCTGGTTTCAAAGTTATTGGGGATTTGATCTCATCATTTAATTACTTGCAAATTTTCATACAAATGTTATAAACCTTTGGCTACAGTATAAGCCTGCAGAGTTGACCTTGTTGTTTACATGCACACCCTTTGTGATAGAGAAAAAGTCTTCCAAATGTCAACAGTTGTTTTGTTATTCTGAAGTAACAGAGGCTCATAGTTAAGCAATAATGACCTCTGATATTTATTTATCTGATCATAGAAGACTCCATGATTCGGGGAGTTGATACCCATCTCCAGCCAGGGGTGATGGTCAGATGTCTCCCAGGTACATCAGCATGGAGAGACACTGACCGCATTGCTAAAATTGTTCACAAAGCAGGAGAAAACATTGATGTCCTAGTACACATAGGGACTAATGATCTTGCCAGCCGGTCAGTTGTGGAGACCAAGGAACACCTGACTAGGCTGGGTGACAAACTATCATCTATTTCGTCCGGCATCTCCTTCTCTGAGATCCTGCCAGTCTGGAAGAAGGGAGCAGATGGACGGAAGGTCAGAGAAGGAGAGATAGGGGAGCCAAACACGTGGCTCAAGGACTGGTGCCAGGAAAAAGGACACAGATTTGTAGGGAACTGGCAACAGTTCTGGGAGTGAAAGTTCTTTAAATTTGATGGACTGCATCTGACTAAAGAGGGAGTCAGTGCATTGGGGCAGAAGTTTGACATCTTTGCCAAATATTTAAACTAGCAAATGGGGAGAGGGGTGCAGCACCCCATACGTCAAATGGGAAGAACACCCCTCCCCCCTCAGCTAGTGGTCAAACAGGAATTCAGCGTGTTTGCCGTTCATTTGCATCACCAGGTAAGAAAAGGTTTGTCTCCCATATGATGCACAAGGGTAATGCCAAACTTCACCCAACAACTAACACACCAAAATCTGGCCAATGGAAAATCATGTACACAAATGCTCACAGCCTGGGAAATAAGATCCCAGACCTGCAGGCAAAATGTCAGAGGCTAAACTGGACATAGTAGCAATTAGTGAGACGTGGTTTACCAGTAACCACACTTGGGAGACTTCAGTACCTGGCTATGTATTGTTCAGAAGAGACCGAGGCGTGTGTGGGGAGGAGGGCCTGTATGTTAATGAAAATATCAAAGCTACAGAAATTCAGAATACACATAAGGAGCCAGAAGAACTGTGGGTCACCCTGGAAACAGGAAATGGGACAGCCATAAGAACTGGGGTTGTCTACAGGCCCCCAGACCAGAGGGAGGACATAGACACACTACTGTTAGAAGATATACAAAACATGACAGCTAAAGGGGAGGTTCTGATAATGGGAGACTTCAACATGCCAGATACAGATTGGTCAATACCAGCAGGAACATCTGCCAGAACTAGACTCATAGTGGATTCCCTGCAGGGGAGGGCCTCAAACAACTGGTACAGCAACCCACAAGAGACAGGGCTATCCTAGATCTAGTACTGACTAACAAAGAAGGACCACAGATCTCCAGGTAGAAGGTCACCTGGGGCCAGTGACCATCACATGGTATGGTTCAATTTACACACATCTAAATCATCCCATTCCTAGGCAAAAATATGGGACTTCAGAGGAGCTGACTTTGATAAGATGGCCAACAGAGTTAAGCTAGCCCTGGCAAAAGAAACACAGGTGAGGAGGTACAGGCAAAGTGGGTAAGCATTAAGATGCAATACTTGAAGCAACATCCCATTGTGTTAGACAGAAAAGGAAGTGCAAAGAAGAAGGAAACCACTTTGGTTCTCAAATACAGTAGCAGAAAAGGTCAGAGCCAAAGGCTGGCCTTCAGGAAATATAAGGAACACAGCGGGATGAAGATAGGGAGGCATACCAAACTGCCCTAAGGGAAGCAGGTAAGGCAGTAAGGCAGGCAAAGTCCCAAACTGAGGAAACACTAGCACGAACAGTAAAGAAGGTGACAAGACTTTCTATAGATACATTAGTGAAAGGAGAAAGTCCAGAGGGGTATTGCTAAGCTTAATGGAGAAAAGGAGCAAGTGAGGAGGAGGACCCTGTAAAGGCATCTATCCTAAATAGATACTTTTGCTCAGTATTTACTGAAGAGAAGGTAGGGCAGGGCCCACGGCTCAGCATCATGGACACAGGGGGGAGGGAGGTGAGCACTACTCCCTTCACAAAAGAAAGGGTCCTACAAGAGCTTGCTAAGCTCAGGGTGGATAAGGCAATGGGACCTGATGTCATACATCCCAGGGTACTTACGGAGCTAAAGGAGGAACTAGCAGAGCCATTAACAGAATTGTTTAGTGAGTCTCTGAGCACAGGAGAGGTCCCAGAAGACTGCAGAAGGGCTCATGTGATCCCGCTCCACAAGAGTGGTAGCAGGGAGGAGGCGGGGAACTACAGACCGGGTCAGTCTTACCTCAGTAGTGGGCAAAATTATGGAGGCACTCCTTAAGGAAAGGATAGTGCAACACCTGGAATCCATAGGGCACAGGATCCAAGACAGCATGGGTTTACAAAGGAAGGTCCTGTCAAACTAATCTCATAGATTTCTTTGACTGGGTAACCAGAGTGGTGGACCAAGGGGGAGCAGTTGATGTCGCCTACCTTGACTTCAGCAAAGCTTTTGACACTGTTCCACATAGAAGATTGATAAATAAGCTAGGTAGGCTCGGGGTGGGTCAGAAGTTGGTCAACTGGGTGGCAAGTTGGTTGACTGGCAGAAAACAGAGAGTGGTGGTAAATGGTATACAGTCAGAAGAGATGCAAGTCACAAGTGGGGTACCTCAGGGATCGGTCCTGGGGCCAGTCCTATTCAACATCTTCATTAGTGACCTCAAGAGATGGACTAGAGGGTAAGGCTTGTCTGTTTGCAGATGACACCAAGATCTGCAACAGAGTAGATGATCCAGATGGGGTGGGCAGAATGAGAGAGATCTGGATAAACTAGCAGAATGGTCAGAACAGTGGCAACTGGGATTTAATGCAAAGAAGTGCAAAATCATGCACATAGGGAAGAGAAACCCTGAAGCCACTTATAGGCTGGGAGGGGAGTTGCTAGCAGTCACAAAGGAAGAAAGAGACTTGGGCATCATCATCACTGATGACCTGAAATCATCCAAGCAGACCTCTAAAGCAGTAGGTAAGGCTAGGGGGGTGTTGGGGTGTATTAGTAGGGGTATCACAAGTCATAAGAGGGAGGTAATAATCCCTCTGTACAAGACATTGGTTAGGCCCCATCTGGAGTACTGCGTACAGTATTGGAGGCCACACCTTCAAAAGGACATTAACCAAATTGAGGCAGTCCAGAGAAGGGCAACCAAAATGGTGCAGGGACTGCATCAGAAGACATATGAGGACAGATTAACGGAGCTCAATATGTATACCCTTGAGCAAAGGAGGGAGAGAGGTGATATGATCGAGGCATTCAAACACCTTAAGGGCATAAACAAGGTGAAAGAGTCTAACATGTTTAAATATAAGAAAAATAGCAGGACAAGAGGACACAGCATGAGATTAGAGGGAGGCCGATTAAGGGGGAATGTGAGGAAATTCTTTTTCACAGAAAGGGTGGTAGATGCATGGAATGGCTTACCACAAGAAGTGGTGGCTATGAATACAGTGCAGGGCTTCAAACAGGCATGGGATAGGCATAAGGGAGCATTACAAATGACTATGAATAGATAGGTCACTGACAGAGCAAAGGCCAATGGCACATTTATAAGGTAGAAAAAGAAATGGGCAGACTGGATGGGCCTTGCGGTCCTTATCTGCCATCAACTTATATGTTTCTATGTTTCTATGAAAGCTGGTGACCAGGGGAGGCAACTTGTTTCCAGGTGCAACCTGGGGTAAAGGGAAAGGGAATATGCGTAGTGATGTGAACTGACTTACAGGACCAGATTAAGCTGCTGGTGGCATCTTAGTGAATGATTAATGACTGGCTGGGAGGAATGGTGGCCCAAGGCAAAGCCAAGGGCCAACCCCCTCCAGCTGGTCATTATTAATCACCAGGAAATTACCATCTGTGAGGTCATTATAGAGCAGTGTTAAAAAAAAATCAAAATGCAGAATTTTGAGTCTGTGAAATTTGAGAATGACAACTTTTGCAAAATTCCAATATAGAATGGCAGAATAAATGTATAAATTGTGGATTAATGTATTAAATTGTGGAAAGATATTCCACAGAACCGATCACTGAACTGTGCAATTGAATTCCTCTGAATTGTTATTCCACAGTTCACATATATCATTCCACAGCTTAGCCAGAAAATGTTGCTGAATAGGGTGACAGTTTGATAGACGCATTCAGAGGATTCAGATTTACCCACATTTGGAATTTTGGAAAATGTCCCCAAATTTGTGAAATTTAACACAATTTCTGATTCAGAAACAAATGATTTGATACCTTTTATTGGACCAACATGGATGTTACAGAAAAGAACAAAGTGCTCTAGCTTTCAAACCAACCAGGTCCTTCTTCAGAAGCTTTGTGGCAGTTTTTTCAAATATCCCATACTATTAACACCAGATTATATTGAAAAAGCAGAAATAATTCTCATAGGTTTAACATATACATTTAAAACATAATAGAAGATTATGTCAGAGAAACATAGAGCTTCTCTGACATAATCTTCTATTATGTTTTAAATGTATATGTTAAACCTATGAGAATTATTTCTGCTTTTTCAATATAATCTGGTGTTAATAGTATGGGATATTTGAAAAAACTGCCACAAAGCTTCTGAAGAAGGACCTGGTTGGTTTGAAAACTAGAGCACTTTGTTCTTTTCTGTAACATCCATGTTGGTCCAATAAAAGGTATCAAATCATTTGTTTCTGGATCTGTTCTTAAAAGGACCAATACGGCACCTACAACATTTTTTTAACACAATTTCTGGAAATTCAGAATTTGCAGTTTCCATGCAGTACCAGGTTATTATTGTAATTATGTCTAATAAAACTAATGAGCTGCTGTTTTTAATGTAATAGAACTTAATTAACATTTATTTTTTCTGAGTTATGCCTTGTGTATGCCAGTCTTGTGGTAGCAGAACATCTTCATTGTTGTGCATCTAAGACAGCTGTGCCAGAAAAAAAGTCCATCCTGTTTGGTGAACCAGGGATTGGGAAAGCACAGAAATCAAAGCAATTTTTCTGGAAATTCAAGAAGATATGTTATTTAGTACAATTAAAAAACAGCCAAGCAGTTGTTTAGTACGATTAAAAAACAGCCAAGCAGTTCAGTGTACAATCTAACTTTCTGAGGTGCACTCTGACATTGGAACATGACCAATTAGAAGTGAAAGTTCGACTGTTGTCATTAATATTCAGTTAGGTAGCATGAAGAATTAGCAAGGCCGTAGTCTGACATTTTTCTCTATTTGTCTGTTAACGATCATTAAATGATGGACTTCAGTGGCACTGAGTATAGCTCTGTCTGAGAAAGACACTGTTTGACAACAGTTGTGTCACTTTTGCACTGGGAATGATAGCACTGCAAGTCACAATCGGTTCCAAGTCATTTCAGCCACTGAAATACAACGAGTGCAGTTTCAGTGATTTTATTATAGCTACGCAAATTTCAGCGACCGGCAACTTCAGCAAGGAACTTTTCAGCAAATATATTCAGGTCTGCAACAATTCCTGCACAATGTCTGCCTTGGGGTCAAATGCTAATGAAAGCAACATTTGAACACTGAGAGCAAAGTCGGGATCATGCACATACCTTGTATGTATAGCTGGGCACTGCTGCATGTGTCTCCAAATCACTTGCCCGACATGGAAAAAACATCCGCATACCCCTGCAGAAGGTAGGCACCCTCCAAACCCCCATTTCTAAAATAACATACTCTGAGTTACTCATTGATATTGTAGGATCACTGAAATGTCGCTGTAATTGTATCCTCACTGTAAAGCTGCAGTCACTGTAATTGTATTTGCTGATTTTTGCATCGCTGTAGTTGCCTCACTGTAATTGACTAGCTGAATTCGCATGCTACCTTTTGCAGTCGGGTGATTCAATAAGATCAGCTGAACATGACAACAGTGCTGAGCATTTCTAAGTCACTAACACCCAGCACAGTAGCCAATCAGAGAGCTGTTTCAGCTGATAAATAATTAGACTTATAAAGATGCATAGAATATTGAACATGATGGCAGAAAAAGACTCACTGTCCATCCAGTCTACCCAACCTTATCTATTACTTTTGTAATTGCCCTAATGACTGTCCTCTTCCTCACCTTTCCCTTCCCCCTTCACACTTCTCATGCACCAGTCAGGTACCTTTGCCTGTCCTACCAGTTTTTGAATCCATCCAGTGTATTGGCACAGACCACCTTCTCCAGCAATCTATCCCACTTGTTCACCACTCATTTTTTGAAGAACCATCCTCAATCCAGCTTTAGTGGATTCCCTTCATGTAAATGTTTGTTCTGGTTGTGAACAATTCATTACATATCCCCCTGTTAATCCCATAGAGATATTTGTACATTTGAATCATGTCCCACCCCCACACTTGTCTCCAGGGCATGCATGTTAAGGTCTCTCAGTCTTTCCTCATACGCTTTCTCCCCCAACCCCTGGATCATCTTAGTCATCCTTCTCTGTACAGCCTGTACCCTATTACTTTCCTTCTGCATGTGTGGGCTCCAGAACCTTGCACAATACTCCAGGTGAGGGTGAACCAAAAACCTATTCAGGTGAAGGATCACCACTCTGCTTCTTCTACAGATCCCCCTTCCTATGCACCCAAACATTCTGTTTGCCTTCCTAACTACATTGCTGCAGTGTGCCATAGATTTAATGTTTTCTTATACCACCCGAGGTGCTTTTCTCCATTTTGCTCTCTAATACCACTTGCACCATCAAGTAATGGTTTTCACTTTCTTGTTCCCAGTTTGCATTACTCTGCATTTGTGGGCATTAAATCTCAGCTATCATATACTGAACACCTTGTCAAACATGCCAAGGTCCTCCCTTATTACTCTACTGCATTTTCAGGTTCCTGTTCCCAGTATGTAGTACCTTGAATTTCTTGGTATTGTTATATATATGACCCCTGCCAAGTATGTCCAGGGCCTCCCTCATTGCTCTGATCCTATCCTCATGATCCACTCTTGCATATCCTGGTATCATCTACAGACTCATTGAACTTCTACCACTATATCACAAATGAATATGTTAAAGAAGGCCCCAGGACTGAGCCCTATCATACCCCACTCATTACCTCTTCAGACTCAGAGTGCTTCGCTTTCACCATCACCCTCTGTATACTCTCCTTTAGCCAGTTTTCCACCTATGTTTATATGCATTCCTCTGTTAGGAATAAAAATGATTATGTATTATATTGCTGTTACTTTAGAACAACTGAAATGGCCTAATGAGAGTCTTGCACAAGTTTGTTGAAAGTGTAACACAAATCTAATTTATTATTCAGGGTTTCCAGTTAGAAAAACACAGTTTCCAATAAGACATGTTCTGTGCAGAACCATCAAATCAGTTGAAATAAACATCAGACACAGAAATATCAATACATTTCTTATTGTATTGTGAAGTAACCTGCTATCCTCGGCTATTGCTATAATAAGTATAACAATTATTCACATTGATAGCAGGGTCACGCACAGTGGGAAGGGTGTGGTGATGCCATCGCTGACATTCGGACTGTGTAGACAACTTAGATAACAGTTTAGCCCATATTTATATGTTATTCCATAGACAGGTTGCTTCCACTAATTCCACAGGAGGCATTTCATGATTTTCAAAAATGTGTGTTTTCCGCAAGGGTCACAGATTACCTCATAGGTGCAGTGTCCTTCTCTCTGGTACAGGAATAACATGTTTATCAGAGAAAAGGAGACAAGATATCTGAACCATTCCTAAACAAGGCAGCCTTTTCAAGGGAACCGTGTGGTGCAATCTGTGTTATGGGACATTTGAGGCATAAACAAGTGTATTATTCTTCCACCGTCACGTTTGAAAGTTAATAATTCAAGATGATTTCTTCTCATTCTATCTGTATTTAATCCAATAAATGTACCTATCCTAAAATAATATGTGTTTAATGAACTAATGCTAATGTTTATAAGGCTTGTATTAATGCAAGCATATAAAGTTTTAAAAAATTACCTGTCTCATTGCTTACACTGAGCTCATAGAATCTAATAAAAAGAGTTCTAGCTGTCTCAGTACTCATTTGTAGGAAGCACACACTGAGCTCATCTAGTCTAATTAGTAATATAAAAGATCTAAAAATGATCTGTCACAATGTGAAGACGCTGTGTTTGTTGAATCTAACTAATGCACCTGTCACAGTACTTTATAGGTGTACTGTGCTCATAGAATCTAATTATCTGTCACAACAAATGTGCCCATAGATCTGACTAATGATACAATCATAACCTTTACAACCTCCTACACTATGACCTCTCAATCCCAAGATTTCCAGCTTTGAGACACCTTGAGATTTTATGTCAGGCATCTCACACTAAACAAGACATATTATATAATAAATTAGTGCCTGTATATTAACTTTGAGACAAAGCAGATTTAAACTGTATATACATATAGCAAATGCAAGTAGTCAAAATGAACTTGAAAATAACCATTGCAATAGAATGCTTAACAAAAGTCTGTGGAAAAGGAGACAACCATTCCATGGTGGGCAATGCATAAATGGCTTGTTAACCACAGCATAGGTATCACAGGTGAGTACAAGCTCTTAGACTTTCATCCTTATTGCTTGCCTTCTATCAGTGGATGAATACTTTATTATAATTCTTGAAGAATTAGTCCAGTCTTTTTTGAAAGTATCCATTGACTGACTTGTGACTATTTCTAAAGGAACTTTGTTGCATAGAGAAACCACTCTCTGACTAAACCAATGTTTCCACTTAAGCAGGTTCCCTTTATTCAAAGTTAGTTGCAATGGATGCCCTCTTGGCTCATATCTGCAGTTTTTTAAGGTCAGTCCCAGTTCTTCCCATAGTGTTTTGTCCTGCAATGCGCTATATAGCATGCACATATCCCCCCCTTGTCCATCTGTATTGTAGGGTAAAGAGATCAAGTCTGTCAAGTCTCTCCTCATATGGCATATTATTTAGCCCCATAACAAATTTTATAGCCCTTCTCTGAATGTTTTCCAGTTTGAGAATGTCCCCCTTCTTATAGGGTGCCCAAACCTGCACACAGTATTACAGATTTGGCCTCACTAGGACTCAATACAGTGGCATTAGAACCCTGCTGTCCCTGCTACCAATGTTTCTGAGTATATAGTTAAGGATTTGGTTTGCATTTTTAGCTATTTTTTCACAAACTGTGCTGAACTGTAGATCTTCACTTATTGTGACTCCCAAATCCCTTTCTTCAGTTGTTTTCTCCTGTTTAATGTTCCCTATTTGGTAACTTGTTTTTTAATTTGCCTTCCCATATGCATTACTGTACATTTACTCATATTGAGCTCAAATTTGTTCCTGACTGTCTGTCTGTGAATGTTGTCCAATGCATCTTGTAGTATCACCCTATCAACTTCTGTGTTAATGATAGCTCCTACCCTACAGTCATCACCAAATTTTGTTAGCCAGATGTTCTGATGGTCTATTTTCAAAGATGTTATATAGATATTGAACAGGTAGGGTCCCAACACTACTAGTCACCTCAGCCCATTCAGATAGTTCTCCATTTACTGTTACTCTTTGTCTTCTCTTAGTCAACCATGCCCCTATCCAGTTTATTACATTTATGTCTAACTTCATCTCCCTTAGTGTATTTAGTAACTGTGTATGTGGTAACTTGTCAAATGCTTTGGAAAAGTCAAGGTAAATTATATCAACTGAATTCCCATTATCCAATGCCTTGCTTGCTTCCTCATAAAATACCAGCAGATTTGTTTGACATGATCTTGATTTTTTAAAACCATGCTGTACAGGATATTTTACGTTAATACTGTACTATCCCCCGTACCATTTTGATCGCTCTTCTCCGGACCCTTTCCAGCCAGTCCATGTCCCCTTTCTCGTATGGCCTCCTGAACTGGACCCCATATTCCATGTGAGGTCTGAATAATAAATTCCAAATGGCTAAGGATTTGCTCTTTAAGTATTCCTTCCATAATTTTGCCCATTACTGTTGTTAGACTCACTGGTCTAACATTTTCCAACTTGGTTTTGGATCCCTTTTTTAAAATAGGCACCACTGTGGCTTCCTTCCAACTCTGTGCCACCTCCTCTCTGTCCAAAGTGGCCTGAAAAATGTAAGTGAGTGGTGGGGCTAAGAATTCAGAGAGCTCAAGAAGTATCCTCGGATGAATCTCATCTGGCTCAGGTGATTTGTTTATATTAACTTTTCTCAGTCTATCCAGTACGTCCACTACCTTTAAGTTAACATGCCCTGGTTCTGATGTATTAACCCCTCCTTTATCATTCATATTAGATTTATTAAATACAGAGCAGAAATACTCATTTTGAATATTAGCCATTTCTCTGTTGTTTTTTAAATTATACTCCTTGTTTTTAAATGGACCTATGTTATTTGTGCTCCTTTTTTGTGTTTGCTTGCACGCATGTGCAAGAAACACATTGCGCCAGCTCTCTTCACAAGGGGGTTGTGGAGGCATGGCAGTGTTGTGGCCAACAGCTGCAGTCCATTTTTGTGCTGGTCTCTGCTGCACCAATAGAGAAGCATGCTGTCAATGATGACAGTTAACCTAGAAGGCCACTAGATCAAAGTAGTTGAACCACTGCAATCAGGGAGCACCTCATCAGTGCACAATCAGCTGTTCCATATGCTCCCTGACTGCAGTGGCCAATTACAAAGCTGCAAGCTGCCGCTTCCACTTCAATGTGCCTTTCTGGCAAAACAAACAGTTAAAAAAAATGTAGCCCACTCCAGCACCTCTATGTGCTGACAGCAATGTCCAATCCCCCTGTCGGCATGCCCCTCAGTCATCATTTACCAACAGGAGAGCCCACTCCCTGTTGGCATGATGTTCACCCCCAAACTGTTTTTTGCTGAGGAGGGTGCCCAATCCCCCTCGGCTCTTGTCACCCACCGCTCCTGATAGGTGCCGATGGGGGTGCCCAATCCCCAGTCAGCTACAGCAGCCCCCAAACAGTCAGTTGGCATGCTTGGAGCCCACCCCAGCATGCCCAAACAAAATGCCCCTATAAAAAAGAAAACCTTCCCGTGATGTTTTTTTTTTAAATAAACCTGTAAAGTAGAAAACGATCCCCCATAGATTCCTCTCCAACCCGTGCCCACCCTCTGCGTACCCCCTTCCCCACACCTCCCCTCACCCCATACTTAAGTCTGGAGTTCAGCACGATGATCTTCGGTGGACTGGGAACACGTCTGCACTCTTCAAAGCCGACCACGAACTGAGGAAATGCCGGTAAGCTGTACAATGGGATAGATAGGGTTTTTTCAACTTTGATGCATATCTCAGGCATTTTTGGGAGTTTTTCACTGTATTTTCAACATAGGGTTTTTGGGATCCCACCTCATGAAATCTGTCACTGTCATTTTGTTAATCAGCCCTGAAAAGTGATTTTGTAGTCACTGCGCGGAACCACTTTTCAGGACCAATTTATGAAATGACAATGTCACAGTTCATGAGGTAGGCCCCCAAAAACCCTATGTTGAAAATTTGGTGAAAAAATTCCCAAAAATGACTGTTTTATGAGCATGCGTTAAGCTGTTCCTATGCACACTGGTAAGTTCGCAAATTTTCAATATTTTCACTCCAGATTTTCAACATTGCCATTTTACCACCTATCCTAATGAGCAGTACAGCTGTCATTTTTCACATTTTATCCAAAATGTGTTTCCGCAGTGTAGTGCACAGTGGCACAGTCGGTGTGCGAAATCAGTGTTCGGCACACATTAAGAAAATCATAGTGACGCTGTTCATAAGAAGAGGTGTTAAAATGGCTGTCTTGAAAATTTGGCAAAAACATTCTCCAAAATGACTGTTTTACAAGTGTACATTATGCAGTTCCTACGCACGCTAGTAACTTCGAGCATTTTTTATATTTTCTCTCCAGATTTTCAACATTGCCATTTTGCCACACCTCCTTATGAACCGTACAAATGTCATTTTTCACATTTCACCCAATATGTGTTTTCACACATGTAGCATACAATGGCATGGTCAGTGTGCGAAATCAATGTTCAGGTCAGAGTAAGAATATCACAGTGACACTGTTCATGAGGTAGGCCCCCCAAAACCCATGTTGAAAATCTGGTGAACAATTCCCCCAAATTACTGTTTTACGAGCATGCATTGTGCAGTTCCCTACACACGCTCGTAACTTCAAGCTTTTTTAATATTTTCACTCCAAATTTTCAGCATTGCCATTTTACCACACCTCTTTATGAATAGTGCAACTGTCATTTTTCACATTTCACCTGATATGTGTTTTTGGACATGTGAGCCAGGATTTTCAGACTGTGCCCAGCTGTGGCACAAGCCTGGGCACAGTGCAACTAGACTGCACCAGGGTGAGGACCAGACAATATTCAACGGTGCGGCACCATGGCTCATCACCATTGAATATGGCACTTAGGGTGCAAGCATTGTGCATGGTGCAGTGGCTCTGTGCCAGGCACAAGTGGCAGAATGGGGAAGGGGAATGAGCCAGCACAAGTGCACTAGTGCTAGGCGCATCAAAGTGATATTCAGAACTGCACATGCAGATGAGGCCATTATGCATGCAAGGCACAAATGGGGCCATTTGCCTTTCATTATGACCCCATTTGCATGTGGTGTGCTGATCCCCAGTGAGTTGTGCCTGGCACCCTGTGAGGCTGCAGCCATCGGGGACCAGTACCCTGCAGTTCCCCTGCCTGTCTGCCTGATCATGGGAAGACATGAACAATATATCCCTGGTGGTCCAGTAGACCCTCCTCACCCGATCGCAGGCAGAAGTATAAGACAGATCCCTGATGGTCCAGTGGACCCCCCTCGCCCAATTGTGGGCAGAAGTAAAACAAAAATCCTTTGTAGTCCAGTGGACCCCCCCATCTGATCACAGGAATAAGTAAAATAAAAATCCCTGGTGGTCCAGTGGACCTCTACCCCTCACCTGATCGTGGGCAGTAGTATAAAATGATTCCATGGTGGTCCAGTGGAAACCCCCCCTTTGCCCGATGGCAGGAACAAACATATGGAAATACTCTGGTGGTCCAGTGGTACCCCTCCCCATATTCCCACTGCAGTACCTCACCACCCTGCACCCCCCCAGTCAGCAGTGAGTGGTAGCACCCTGCCTGCAAGCCACCCAGCCACCCGCCGGCTGACAGTGTACAGTTTGGCTGCACTCCTATTGGTCCACTGTGTGGGCCAATGGGCATGCAGTCCAAACTGTACTACACAGTCCCGAACTGTGAATGAACACAATTTGGGACTGAGTAGTACAGTTTGGACTGTATGCCCATTGGCCCGCAGGGACAATAGGTGTACAGCCAAACTGTACGCTGTCAGTCGGCGGGCGGCTGGGCGGCTTGTAGGTGGAGTGCTGCCACCCGTTGCTGACTGGGGGGTGCAGGGTGGTGGGGTACTGCAGAGGACGGGTGGGGAGGGGGTTCCACTGGACCACCAGGGTATTTTCATATGTTTGTGTCCATGATTGGGCAATGGAGGGGTTCCACTGGACCACCATGAAATAATTTTATACTACTGCCCGCAATCGGGCGAAGGGGGGGAGGTCCACTGGACCACCAGGGATCTCTCTCTTAGTTCTGCCTGTGATCGGGTGAGGGGGTCCACTGGACCACCAGGAATTTGTCATTTACTTCTGCCTGTGATCAGGTGGGGGGCAACTGGACCACCAGGGGGTCTGTGTGTGCTGATATGGTGTCTGGGGAGGTCAGATGGCCACCCATGTCAGGCGGCTGCTGTACTGCACCGTGCAATATGGCAGCCCACCTGTGGGTGTCCCCAACTTGTTCCCTGTTTTTCAGGAACATCTTAGCACCCCTCCCTGTGTGGCACAATGAGGGGGTGCACTGGCATATGCACCGCACATCTCAGGCTGAATAGCAGGATGCGCCACATATGCGTGGGCACACCCCCTGCCATTGTGCCACATACATTAGGGTTGTACCCTAGCATATCGGGATATGGGCAGCTCGGCTTGCCCTTTTCAATATCGTGCTGAGGCGCATCCATTTTGAATATCCCGACCATAGTGTACAATGATGTGGTTGGTGTGCAAAATCTGTTTTTTGGACAGATTAAGAAAATCACAGTGACGCTGCTCATGACCTGAGGTGTTAACATGTTTAGGTTTAAAATTTGATGAGAAAAGTCCATAAAATGACTCTGTTGTGAGCATGCATTGCACAATTTCCACACACCCTCATAAGTTCACGAATTTGTAATATTTTCAGTCCAGATTTTCAATATTGATATTTTTCCACACCTCCTTATGAACAGTACAGCAGTCATTTTTCACACCTGGACAAAATGTGTTTTTGCACTCCTGGAGCAGAATACCATATTTGCTGTGGGAAATTAGTGTTCAGGACAGACTAAGAAAATCACAGTAACACTGTTCATGAGCAGAGGTCTCAAAATGCCTATGTTGAAAATCTGCTGTAAAAAATTCCCAAACTAATTACATTACGGGTGTACATTGCGCATTTTCTATGCACGCTCGTGACTTCAACAGTTTTTGTATATTTTCACTCCAGATTTTCAACAATGCCATTTTTTTACACCTCCTCATGAACAATACACCTGTCACTTTTCACATCCTGTTTGAAATCTGTCTTTGTAACTGTGGCACCAAATGACACAGTCGCTGTGCAAAATCACCTTTCGCCTAAAGAACTGATAGTGTCACTGTTCATGCAATGGGGTCACAAAAAGCTCATGTGGAAAACTTGGAGTAAAAATACCAAGAAATGCCCAGGGCATTAGGGTTTTTGACCATAACGCCCTACCCTGTAGGGACTGAAAGGCATCAGGGATGTGACTTGGGATTGTCGACAGAAATGTTCATGCCATTCCACCCCCACCCCCACCGTGCAGCCAGTGATAAGCATTGAGGTGTGCCTGGGACCCTTTGCTGCCAGAGTTCACCCCATTCTCCTATACTGCACCCATTTCAGCATATTTCCTTATGGAGTGAGGTGAATGTAAAGCCCAAACACTCCAAGGCACACCTCGACACTTGTCAGTGTCTGAGGGGTAGGGTGAGGTGAAATGTCATGACCGCCATGGACAATGACCCAGAGGCACACCCCAATGCCTGCCCATCTCTGCAGGGTGAGGGTAGAGTTGGCATCAGTTCAATACTTTAATGCCATTCCTATACTGCATCTGTCTAACTCCTGCATTTCCACTGCTAATGCCAGCAAGCAAACATTTGGCATTGACAAATGCTTGTTTATTTATGAAAGGTAAAACATGTTGTAGTTATATTTAACTTCTGATGCTAGTTTGATCTCATATTCTGATTTTTCCCTTTTTATTTCCCTCTTCAGCTCTTTAACCATGTCTCTGTATTTCTTTATCATTACCAAGTCAGGGCTATGTTTGGATTTTTTATAATATTAATTTTTATTAGTTATTAGTCTTTTCAGCCAATGGTTTAACCACCTTGGAACTCTTTTCCTATTACTGTATTTCATTTTTCTGGGTATATGATTTTGTATTTCCCTCCTTATTTCATCTGTCATGGTCTCCCACATCTGATTTACAGATTTGTTATCTAGGTCCTTTTTCCAATTCTACCTAGCCATACTTGCTTTCATGGAAGTAAAGTCTGCCCTGTTTTAGTTTAATATACTAGTAGTGTCACTCTTTGTTTCATTTTGTGCCTCCTAAATTTAAAAAAAAAACACTGTTTGGTGGTCACTATTTCCAAGTGGGCTATCTGCTACTACCTCCTTTAACGTGCTGCCCATATTTGTCAATATAACATCCAGTATGTTGCTTATTCTAGTTTTTTTCTTTAACATCTGCTCCAGTCCTACCCGATCTAATATATCCAACAATAGTTTCTCAGTTCTTGTGCTTCCTTTTAATTCATCCCAGTTGATTTTGGGTAGATTTAAATATCCCATAAGTATTACCCCATCAGTTCCCATCAGTTGGATCTAAATTTGCTATCTGGTTACATACTGTATCAATGTATCAATTTCTATGGGTGTGGAGGGGGGTCTGTACAGTAATCCTAATTTGATTTTTGCTGAAGCCTGTGATAATAATTTCAGCCACAGCATTTCTAAATTATCTTCCTCCATTTGGATTTCCTCACATTTAATTGACTTACCTATATACAAAGATATACAACCTCCTCTCCTGTATTCCTTGGACTAATCAAATAGATTGTAACTTTCAATGTTTTTATCCCACTTATTATCCTTTTTCCACCATGTTTCAGTTATTAGCACAATCTGGATGTCATGAGTGGCTAATAGCTGCTGAAACTCCTCAAATTTATTGGTCATACTCCTAGTGTTTATATAGAGGATAATGTATAGTCTTCGATGGTTAACCAGTTTGTTAACCATCCAGGAATTACCAGGGTGACCATGTAAACCTTGAGTGGGCTCGAGGTTCGTCTCATAACATCAAGATGAGTTAAGAAATGGTTACTCATCGATGTACCATACATTATATTTTATAGTGTATGGTACCATTTAGGTTTTTTAGAAAAGAAAGCAGTTCCTTACTGCAGTTTTTTTTTAAGTCACTGCTGCTCAGCCCTCACAACTGCAGCCATTTCAAGGCCGTTCGATCCAGTTGCGCTCATGCCCAGACTGTTCCTGGTTCTTAACCCATCTATGTGATGTACCATCGATGGGTTAACAACATCATGACATCATAACGATGGTAAAACGTTGTTATAAAAAAAGTAGATTTCTAACTATAACGTTCTACCATACATTATAAGAACACCTGTCCAACCATCTCGATGGCCACTAAATGTCTCCTGGGACTTTATATCCATTTCAGTTTCCTGCTCCTACCCTTTGCCAGTTTAAATGAAATGTAATTACATCATGTATTATTTTGCAAACATTCGGGCACTAGCTTTATTTAAGTGCAGTCCATCCTGTTTATAAACCAGTCTATTTCTGAAGGAGGTAGAGTCATCCATAAACCCAATGTTAGTTAATTTGCAATTTACACATCATTGTCCATTTTTAAAGAAAACAGTTCTTCAGCCTTTCAGCCCAACAAAGTTCATAGAATGGAAGAATCACAGATGACTGTCTGCAGATAAGGACCTCTAGGTCCATCTAGTCTGCCCATAACCCCTCCCCCCAGGAAGATTTCCTCCGTCCTTTTGCAGCCTGCACTTTGCCCACCAGTCCCATGTGCATGTCCTAGGCCCTTTTGAAGTTTTCCACTGTATCCACCCCCACCACCCACTCTGGCAGCCTATTCTATGGCTGTACCACCCTCTGGGTGAAGAACCTGCCCCTGATGTCCCCTTTGAACTTGCCCCCCTCCAGTTTGCGGGTATGTCCCCTTGTGGAATTGTTCTTACTCAGTTTGAATATGCTGTTGACCTTCACCCTGTTTATGTCCTTCAAGTATTTGAATGTCTTCACCATAACCCCTCTCTCCCTCCTCTCCTGCAATGAGTACAGGCCCATCTCCCCCAGCATCTCCTCATATGGCCTCCCCTGTATTTATTTATTTATTTTTATTTTAGTCTTTGGTAACCGGATAAAGCCCACTAGGCACAAGTGCCTGTTTTCAGGGGTAACCTGGGAGCACTGGGCAGTTAAGTGACTTGTTCAGAGTCACACAGTATTTAAGTGGAGGTTGTGAGACTCAAACCCAGGACTGGTCTGCTGGATGTACCAACTTCTTTCACAGCTCATTACTCTAACCTCTAGTCTATACTATCCCCAGCACCATTTTGGTCTCTCTTCTCTGGATCCTTTCCAGCCAGTCCATGTCCCCTTTCCTGTATGGTCTCCAGAACTGTACCCCATATTCCATGTATGGTCTGACCATGGTTTTGTACAGTGGCAGGATCACCTCCCTTCTCCTGCTTGTGAAACACCTCCCTATGCATGCCAGCATACTCAGTGCCTTTCCTGCTGCCCTGCCACACTGACCCCGGACTTTCAGGTTGTCTGAGATGGTAATCCCCAGGTCCCTTTCCTGCTCTGTCTCCTCAATCTCCTCCTCCTCCAGTTGGTATTTTGCCTTCAGGTTGTTATGCCCTATGTACATAATCCTGCATTTTTATTTGTTTAACCGTAATTGACACCTTTCTGACCACTCCTCCAACCTGGCAAAGCCCTCCCTCATATGCTCCACCCCCCCTTCCATTGTATACACCCTGCTACTACAGATTTTCATGTCATCCATGAACAGACATGCCTTCCCATGCAGACCTTCTGTGATGTCCCCTATGTATATGTTGAAGAGTATGGGTCCCAGCACAGACCCCTGTGGAACCCCACTTGTCACTCTTTCTCCTTTGAATACACTCCATTAACTTTGACCCTCTGATTACTCCCCAACCAAACAATGTTCCACCCAACTAGTGAGCTTGCTTCCCACCCCCAAGCTTTTCACCCTACCTACAAGTCTCTCATGGGAGATAGTGTGAAATGTCTACTTGAAGTCCAGGTACCGTAGGCAACTTGCACTACCTCTCCCTGGTCCCATATCTCTGTCACCTAGTCGAAGAATTCAATCAGGTTGGTCTGGCATGACCTGCTACATGTGAATCCATGCTGATTGTCATTCAGCAGGTCCTCCCTCTCAAAATGCTTAGCCAGTCTTTTCTTAATCAGTGTCTCTATCAGCTTGCTGACCACCAAGGTCAGGTTTATCGGGTGGTAGTTACCTGGCTCTTCCCTTCTGCTCCCCTTATGCAGTGATACCACCTCATCCTTTTTCCCCTCTGGAACCCTTCCCTCTTGCAGTGGCAGGTTGAATAGCCTCATGATTGGTGCCGCAAATTTCTGCTTCAATTCTTTAAGTACCCTTGGGTGAATCCCATCTGGCCCCATCACCTTGTCGGTTTGCAGCTTGCTCAGTTTCTCCAGCAATCTAGCTTCAGTGAAGGTACTAGAGTCCATCTCCCAAGTCCTTACCCATCCTCCCTCTATTTTCTAATTTAGGTCTCCTTCCCTCCTCCACTGTGAAAACCGATGTAAAGTATCTGTTTAAAACATCATCTTTTTGTAAGTCTCCCTCCACCAGTGCTCCTCCTTCCCCTTTGAGCCTCACTATCCCCCTTTTCCCCTTTTTCCTGTCATTTACATAGCTAAAGAACCTATTGTCCCCCTTAACCCTCCTTGCTATATGCTATTCTGCTTCAGCCTTTGCCCTCTTGATCATCTTCCTTGCTTCCCTCAGTTTATCCCTATACACCCACCTATCTACCTCCCTTTGTGTTGCCTCATATATCCCGAATACCCTCCTCTTCTCCCTGGCTGTTTTCCTCACTTCAGTAGTGAAACAAAGTGGTTTCCTACCCCTTTCTCTCTTGCTCACTGTCCTAAAGCAAAGCTCTGCCACTTTCAGTAGTCCTCTTTCAATTCCCCCCCCCATAGCTCCTCCTCGTCTTCCAGGACTTCTGCCCCCTTCAGCTCCTCCTGTACCATTGCTCTCATCCTCCCAAAATCTGCCTTGCTAAAGTCAAGCACCCTAGTGTTTGAGTTGTCCTTAGCCTGACCCTTGTTGATTCTAAATTTCACCACCCTATGGTCACTGTCACCCAAATTTTCCCTGACCCCCAACCCCTCTACACTGTCCCCATTTGTCAGAATCAGGTTCAGTATGGCTCTCCCACTAGTAGGTTCCATCACCAGTTGGCTGATGAATGCTTTCTGCAAGATTTTCAGCACCCCCCTGCTCCTAACTGTGGCTGCTGCCGGGATGTCCAGTCTATATCTCAGGTAGATTTAGGTCTCCTGGTACCATGATTTCCCCTCTGTTTGCAATGTCCTGTGTTGCTTTAATGATCTGCTTGTCGACCTCCTCCTCTTGATTTGGTGGTCTGCAGACCACCCCACCTTCATTGCCTTCTCCCCTGCTCTGCTTAAGGACACCCATAGGGTCTCCACAGATCCACCCCCTGCACAACAATGCCTTTATACCCTCTTTTACATAAAAGGCTACCCCCTTTTTCCTATCCTGTCTCTCCTGTACAGTATGTACCCTGGCATTTCCACTTCCCATCTGTGATTTTCAGTCCCCCAGGTCTCAGTGAATGCAACCAGACCCAGGTCACCCTCCGCCACTATCACCTGCAGTTCTCCCATTTTGTTACCCATAACTCTGAAGGAAGCAGTTTTTGGTAGCACTGCTGTGCAGACATCTTTCAGGTAGGCCAACTCAGCCTATGTAGTAGTGGTATCAGGAAAACCAAAAGCTTGGAAACCACACAACAAGGTAATGTCCATTTTCTGTAGAAGCACACACACTTGCACATACAGTACTTGACCAGAGTTCAGGTTGCAAGTGCTAGGTTTAGGTTTATCAGAAGTGCTACAAGGAAAGTGACTTTTTGATGCAGTATCGCATACAGCATTTTTAACTTAGTACAACATGAAAATATCAGCTCAACCCACACATTATTGATTTGATTTGATAAAAATGTATTTTTATACAGGCACAATCCATTAGGAAATGAAATCCCTATTTACAAAGAATGCCCTGTATGACACAACACATACAAACATCATCCACAACAACCATATAAAAATACAAAATTAAATATTTGTTAAAAAGCACATCACAGCACATTGAAACACTGAACAAAGTGATTAGTGTAATATGCGTAACAATTGCATGCATTTGAAAGGGACTTTCTCATTGCCAGTTGAAAATCTTTAACAGAATTATTTTCCCTTAATTCTAGCTCAACTTTATTCCAGGACTTTACTGTAGCTTGCAATGTAACCTCCCCAAACCTACTGTAACTACAGGGAAGCTTCAGATGTAGTGCATTAGTTCTTAAATTGCATTTTATTTCTCTTGTTGTTTCAACTGTTATTAATCCCCATAGTGGATGCATTACATTAGACTTAATGGACCCGATTCCAGAACAGATGAGCCGGACAGAAATGCAGTATGCCAGCATCGTATGGCGCAATTCGCAAGTTATGCCTGTGACCTGTGACATGCGCGATTACAAAAGGTGCATTATACAGCAAGCCGCAGCCGCTGAGCCAAAAACACAGGTTATGACACAGTTACACCAAACAAAGCCTGCTCCACTGTGTAATCCAGCATGCAACATGTGTAAGGCACCACTACAATGAAAGTGCAATTACAAAATAGGAGGCATAAGTAATTACACCAGAAATGGAATACGTAACATAGACCAAGGAGTAGCAGGTCTAACCAGAGCACAAGCATATATAAATTCCCCCTCCACATAGTCAGGCAGCAGACAGCATTATAGTGTGACACACAGCACAACATGACTGCACTATCAGCCCTACTGGGCATTATGCTAGCTGAGCAATGGGAATGCAGGCATGCCAGGTGCCATGGCAGGACCCAGGGGACTGAGCCACAGTGGCCCATGATGATAGCAATGCCACCAGTGCATAGAGTGAGATGTATTATGCACTCAGATGTCCTATGAGGAGCTTACCAAAGAGCAGTGCATCGCACTCTACTGGCTCACCAACAGCTGCATCAGGGAGCTATGCCAGGACCTGAGTGGGGACCTACACAGTACCAGCAACAGGGGATACCCACCACCACTGGAGGTGCACGTAAGCACAGCCCTGTGCTTCCTCGCCACGGGCACATTTCAAACACCCACAGGGGACACTGTGGGCATATCCCAGCTGGTGGTGTTGAAGCACCTGAGGAGGTTCCTAGCAGCCCGCATACAGTGCACCACACAGCATATCAACTTACCATGGGATGGCCAACAGCAGCGCCATGTGAAGCAGGCCTTCTGCTATGTGGCACAGTTCCCCCGGGTGCTAGGTGCAATCGATTGTACACATGTGGCCATCAGGTCCCCAATTGAAGGTGGGGATGCATACATAAATAGAAAGGGGTACCACTCGATGAACATCCAGGTGGTATGTGATGGCGGATGTTGCATCCTAGATGTGGTGGCTAAGTACCCTGGATCCTGCCATGACTCCCACATATTCAGGAACTGTGGGTTACAGGAGGCCTTTCAGAGAGGAACCATCACTGGTGGATGGCTTGTAGATATGTACTGGGGTAAACAACACCTACAAATGTGTGCAAGCATCTGTGTGCGCCTGAATGGTAGACAGTGCGTGCAGGTGTGAGTGGCTACAGGGGCACAACAGGGTGTCCAGGCAACACAGCATACAGGTGTGCCAGCAACACAGACACATGGTGCATATACTCACCTGCATCCTGTGCCTTCTGGTCCACCATGGCCCATAGCAGTGCCCAGTGCCTCTGGACAAGGCTGCTCTGCCCACCTGCAAGGTAGCAAAGGGATAGGTCAGTACCATACAGTGACAACCTGTATTCACAGGCACCCATGCATGCATGCCAGTGCACACTACACATGACAGTACCATAGCAACACTCACACCACACCTGCCACACGATGCACAGTGGCAGGCACACTGTCGGCGTGCAACAGCCACAAGCACTGCAGGGCAGGGTTTTAAATAATTGATTAGCAGTTTTTTTCTTGGGACAATACTAACTGTACAGAAAGCATTTATATAGATTTTCTAGAAGTGTTACGTTTGTTAGACACAGTGAGGCAAGTGCTATGCATTTTCACAATGTTTTAGAACTTTTATGAGCAAAACACTAATCAATTTTTAGAGTTAAATAAAACCCTGCAGGGGCACATGGGTACACCAGTGGTGCATGGCCTAGCACCCCATATGTCTTTGCCCATGTGTGCATGCCCAGGCAGCACATGGCACTCCCCACCATTGCAGATCCCCACAGCATGGCTACGACACATGGTACACAGAGCATGCACCTACCTGACCTCTGGTGGCCCTGCAACTGCTGATGCTCTACCACCTGCTTCCCCTGCTGGCCCGTGTCACTGCATCCTGCACCTGTGGGGATGGGGACCACTGTTACATTCGAGCACCACTGCTGACCATGGCATATGTGCAAGGCCCCCTGTTCTCTGTGGCAAAATTATGTAAATTCTGCGGCAGGGACTCAGAACTTCTACGGCACTGTTAGATCAAGTTCTGTGGCAAGGTTTAAAGTTCTCTGGCACATTTGTATATAAGTAATACAGAGTCAGCGTTACAGTTTTGAGGACCCCAGCAAGGATGGCTTGTGAGGAGAACCCCTGATTTCCACCGCATAAATGTAAGTTGCCCTCATGGAACGTTGATGCACTACTACTGGCCTGATAGGGTGGCTCAACTAGCTTTTTTGTATTTTCTGTTTTCTTCTGCCTCAGTAGTCTGATTGTCTATGTTTCTAAGTCAGGCAAAGTTTGCCTCCCGCGGAGGAAAAAATGGCAGCAGTGCTCCCACCTCATTCCAGACCAGAAGTCTGCAATGCTCTCTGCTGTCTTCTTCCCTCTCCAAAACCGAATAAAAGAAAATCTTTCTCCTTCCCCCCCACCTCCCACCTACCTAATGGCAGTAATGCTATTTCCCCCCCAATCTACATAATGACAGCAAGAATCTCTCCTCTCCTCTCTTCCGTGACCCACCTGCAGCAATGCTTTCTTTCCTCCCCCTTCCCCAAAATGGTAGTAATGCACTATGCAGCCTCCCCCCACCCTAGATCTAATGGCAGCAAGATATTTTCTAATCTCCATAACATGAGCCTGATTCCTGCCTCCCTAAAAGCATTGCCTGATCCCAGTTTTTAAAATCCAGTGTAGCCCACCTCTGCCCAGCTTAGTGCCACTTCTCACCCAGCAAGGAAAAGCATGGTATTTGCAATGTTCTCCAAACAATTTTATCACAGAATGTTAACTTGCTGGGGACTGGCTATCAGACTAGGAAAGTAGAAGAGATGGAGTGCCAATTAAACAGAGCCAAAACTGGCTTCATTCAAACTGGGGGTGAACTACACTGGATTTATTATTTGATAACCTTACCTGGATACCAAAGAACATAAACAAACTGACCTCTGTATTGAATGGTCAAGCTATTTGTGCTTTAAAAAAAAAATTAGAAGCTGCACTGATGCTCTAAGTAAATCTACGTGTCCTTCAGTGGCACTTAATTGTGATGCAGTAAGCTTGAAATCTGTCTTGCCCACCCTTGTATATTGTCCTGGAGCAACATATAAATGTTAACAATTTAAAAAAATATTTCATCTGCAATGCCAGTATGACTTTCTCCATTTGCTCAATTTGTCATACTCCTCTTATTTAGTTTCTACATTTTACGTAAATAATCTTTAGATTGTCACTTTTCTTACCATGGCTTCATCTTTAATAATTTCTGCAGTCTATCCAGCATTCTCTCATTCCTTTCCTGCCCCACCAGTTTTTTATTTACTTAGCTGTCCCTTTGTTTGCATATTTTATCATTTACATGTTTCTTCCCTAGGCACGGAGTTGACCCATCTGGGTGGTAACCTCACAGCCCCACCCACAGGAACTTCTTGTGCTCTAAACCCCTTGAGGTTAGAAAATTGCCCCCCTTCCCGACAGCATGTTACCCTTTCATGGTTTTAGAACAGGTAAAACCCACCACTGCCAATCTCAACCCCACCACTTTCCTAACAGGCCTTGAGAATGCCATTGAGTGGACTTGAAGATTTAAATGTATGCCGTTATCCAGCCCAACACTGTACAGTGATCCTCTGCCTCTTCCTGCCTCAAACATATTGTAAAGTCATCTCCTCTTAGACATTACTCTGCCCCCTCATAAAACAAGAAATACCAACCCTGTATATCTAAGCCCAACATCATTCTACCCAGAGCCTTAGTCACTCTGTTTTTCATATTGGCTCCCTTTTTTGGTCCAGCAGTGTAGGACAATCCTCTGCCTCTGCCTGTTACTGCTGAGTCCAAGTGCTGGATTCATGTCCCAGTATGGCTTTGTGTGGGCCCTACAAAGCATTACTGGGATAAGAAAAAGGCATTCTAGCCCACTAGCAGTGCTAGGAAAAGACAATAGATCATCATGCAGCCTTGGACCTAAAATGGGGTGCCAATATAAAAAAATAGGGTGACTCAAGGGGAGCTCTCAGGGCTGGGGGGGATGGTTTGAGGGGCTGAGATGGTTGAGGTGAATTTTAGTTCTTATAAAGCTACATACAGGTAGAGGAATTGCTTAAAAGGTGTGGTGTCAGTCTCTGTCTAACTAATGAGGGCAATTTCTGTGCAATTTCTGCGATCAACTCCAAATTCTGCGGCCAGCCCCAAATTCTCTGGTCATAATTTCTGCAGCAATCGCTGCATGCCGCAGAACCGCAGAGAACAGGGAGCCTAGCATATGTGGCAGTGTTGTGCCAGTGTCGGCCTACATGTTGGCATACCCACCTACGCCAGTGTTCTGGCCAGTCCTCATCTCCACATCCCTCTTCACTGCCATGGCCGTCATGCACAGCAGTATCCCAGACTCCCGCCTGGCAAGGTCCTGCCATCTGTGCTTCAGTTGCCTGGGTGTGCTGGACACGCAGCTGATGGCACACAGGCATGCTCCAACAGCCTTCCAGGCCCTGTCTCTCTCTGCAGAGGTGTGGTTCATGCAGCCAGGTGGGAGCAGTGGGGTGCTCCACTGCTGGACCTGGTCCACCAGTTGGGCAGTCTCAGCAGCTGTAAAGTTAGGTGCCCTGCCACTTAGGCTACACCTGCCGTTGGTTGCCATGGCCCTGTGTGCACTTCCTCTGCTACTTCTGCCTCTCCTGCCACTGTGCAGCGTGTGCTCTGTGCAGCCTGTTCAGCACATACATGACTGCACCCAGCACATGGCACACATACAGGCCCCATGTGTGGCCTACAGTGGCGTCATGCACATGTGGCATGCATACACGCAATATGCACATGTGTGCCGCACCACCACAGGCTGCGTGTTGCCTGCATTTGTGACTTCACAGTGGTACAGAACAGGCCTCACAGAGCTCAGCCACATGGCAGGTGAGGCTGGCAGCTGTGGCCTGCGGATGCACATCTGCATGTGTGCCTCAGGCCATGCACAAAGTCAGCAGTGCAGCACTGCCACCTATGGTATGCCACATGTGGCCAGCCCTAACACATCCTGTGGGAATGAGTGACACCACACAGATAGCCAGTGAAACAGCTTTACTAGGCACATGTTGTGGAACAATGATAGTGGAACAGTACAATAGTGCAACACCCCTCAACACACATACCCACATCCAGTGATAATACACATCAAGCACACCCACGCTGTGCAGTCCCACATCACCCGCACACCTGCATGCAGTGCACACACACACACACACACACACACACACACACACATGCACACCACACATGCACCATACACACAGATCTCACAGTTCCCTTCCCTTGTTCCACTATGTACAGTGCCCACCCCCGGCTTGTAGCAGTGCACCATACAGGTACTGTCACTAGTCCCCTCAATGCCAGTGGTTCGTCTGTACTAGCGGCAATATGCCCTGTGCCCCTCCCTGTGGTGTGGGCACCTCTGCCATGCAGCAGCACTGGGCCCTCCCTGCCCTGGTTGGAAGGCTGCGGGTCCACCACTGTCCATGTGTCCCTGCACTGCCACTGTCTTCCAATGCCTGCCCCACCTTCCTGTGATGGCAGGTGCTGATCCTGGTACAGTTCCCTGTCCATTTGTGGGTTTGTCACTGTCCTCCACACTCAGGACTGGTGCCAGCTCCTCTGCTGTGACCTATCTTGCAGAGTCTGCAGGTTCTCCCTCACCCCGCCTGGCCCTGATCATGTGGCTAGTGGTGTCTGCATCACACTGCATGGCTGTGGCAACAGATGGCGTGGGTGTTGGTGGTGGTGCCAGTGGTGCCGGTGATGCTGCTGTTGGTGTTAGTGGTGATGGTGGAGGCATTGTTGCTGCTGCTGCTGGTGGTGGCAGTGGTGCTGCTGTTGGTGTTAGTGGTGGAGGTGGTGGTGCAGCTGTTGGTGGTGGTGGCAGTGATGTTGCTGCTGTTGGTGGTGGTGGAGTAATTAGTGCTGCTGCTGCTGGTGGTGGCAGTGGTGTTGCTGTTGTTGGTGGTGGTGGTGTTGATGGTGGCTGCACACATGTGCCTCTGAGGTTGCTGGTGGTACATCCAGCACTGTGGGTGGTAGCTGTGTGCCCCCAGCTGTTGTTGTGGCATGTGTCCTGTCATCCTGCCGGTGGTGCTGCTCCATGTAAGAGGCCTCTGTTGCAGCATCCATCCCCTGTGTGCGGCGCACAGGCTGGGCTGTTAGTGCTCTGTGTAGCACAGCAGCAATTTTGCCTGTCTGCCTCTTTTGGTGTGCCACTGACCCTTCCATGGCCATTGCCAGTCAGGTGAGCACCTGCGTCTTCTCCCTGATGCAGGCCTGTCAGCCGTCCATGGTGTCCACCAGCCTCCCCATGGCTGCCTCTGTGGTGCGTGTCCTGGACTCAGTAAAATTGATGAGGGTGCCCATCTGCTCCTGCAGTGCCGTGTGGTGGGCATCAATGCTCAGGTGTATGCAGCCCAGCATCTCCGCCTGCTCTTCATGGTTTGTGACCATGGTTCGCCAAAATGCAGAATTGTCAGTGGGTGTGCCCATGTAGTTGTCCTGCAGTGAATATGATGCCTCATTTAGGGTCACTTCCAACCATTCATATGAAGCAGGACTCAGGTCCTGGGTGATGTTGTCAGCAATGCTGCCCACGTTGAAGAGGTCACACAAGTCTAAACCCTCCTCCTCCTGCTGGAGTCCTGCAACTGCCTGCTGCTCACCCACCATGGCTGGTTAGGGCTATGTCTAGCTCCACCATGTCTGTGCTGCTTGGGTGGTTAGTAACGGTGGCCTGTGGGATGGTCGGCTGTGTGTTGTCCCACTCTGGCTCACTGCTAGTACCACCACTGTCCTCTGCCCCTGTGTCCACTGCTGCTGAACCTGTGGGGTGACAACAGTGCATCAGTGCAACCCCGCCATGTCATGCCCTATGGACTACAACCAAACCCACCCCTACATCGCTGTCCCATGCACTGGTGGTGCATGCCACAGTGCACAGTGCTGCCAGGGGGTGGCCCTTGCAGGCCACTGCATGAATCCATGGCCCCACCACCCCATCATCCATGCCAAGGGTGTCTCTGTCACACTGGTCCTGGCAACCTGCCCATGCCTGTGCCCTCCTCACACACTGACTACCCTACCTACCGTGCTGCCACAGGGGGCAGTGGACCACATGCACTACAGTGCTGCTTGCATGATGCATGTCCCTACTGTCCATCACCACTGTACCACCTCCACTGCATTCCTGCAAAACTCCCGGGGTGCATTCTGCCCACCATGCCACTGGCCCTGTCCAGCACCACACAGTGCTCTTGCATGGCTCTGCTACACTGCCCATGCACCCCAGCCCATGCCCCATGACTTGCTTACATCGCTGTGGCTTGGCCGACCCACCACTTACCTGTCCCGATGACATCCACGCTGTGTTCAGGTCTGTGTCACTGTGGACTATGTGCTGACTCAGGAAGGCAAGGATCCTCTCTTCATGGGAGCTCAGCTGTGTCTTCTCCCATGGACCACCAACTGTGGCTGTCACCTGGTGCCTATTGTACACCTCCTTCCCCTTCATGTGGTGTTTTGGGCCATTGACCCTCTTCTGGAGGTCCCTGACTGTGCACCTGGCATTGGCCATTGCATTAACTTTTTGGGCAATGGAACCCCAGCCTTCTTGCACTTTCTGCGCACTTCGCTGTCATCACCCTTGCCCATGAGCAGGGTGGCCTGTGCCTCAAGCTTATTGAGGAGCTCGTCAGTCTCCTCATCGTTGAAATTGTGTTTATGCTGCCATGCAGATGCCGCCTATGCTTTGGACCCGACTTGCGCCATCGTTTCCGAACATGCCACCGCCTGTGACATGTTTGTGGTTTGTGCACCTTTATATTGGTGTTGCATTGCAACATGCGTAACCTTACCACCCGCTATTGCGACTTGCACCTTGCGATTCCACCGTACATTGCAATGTTCATAGTTCTGCTGCTTTTCTGTCGTAGCTGGCCTTTGTTTTGGAATATGGTGCAGCTCGCATTTCACAAGGCTTTGGATGTACTCTTCCGCCACAGCACAGATTGCGCACTACTCTACTCGCTCTCTTGGAATCAGGCCCAATCAGTTTAAAACTCCAGGTCAGTCAATTGTACAGCCTCTTTTCACTGAGCCCTAACCAATCCTGCTCTTGATACACTCTGCAGTGATGAGTTCCCTGTTGGCTACAGTTAGCAAAACATGCAAGTCTATAATAGACTTTGTCCAATATGTTCAACAGGGTTTTGTTTGCATTTCTATGTAATAACCCCCCATATTCTAATACGGAGATTAACAACTGCTGAGTTAGTTTTTTTCCTAAAACCTTTTACTAAACAGTGTGTTATTCTCTTTAAGGCCCCCAATCTCTGATTAATTTTCTTCGAGACAAAATCAGTATGCTCTTTGCATGATAATTTGTTAACAATTAAATCATATTTACGATATGTTGTAGATGTTACCTTCTGTCCATCATTATGTCTAATATTCAGAATCCTATCCAAAACATTACTTTTCTACATTGTGAAATAAATACTATGTGTTTTTTTTGTTGTTTAGTAATAATCCCGAATCCTCCAACCATGCTTCCATTTTATACCTATCTAACTGCAATTTGTATTCCAAGGTGGCGCAGCTGCCTGCGGATGCCACCAGAATGGTGTTGTCTGCGTACAGCCGCACCTCACTATTAAACGAGATCCTAGGCAGCTTGTTGATGTGAATGTTAAATAACAATGGGCCCAAATTTGTGCCTCGTGGAACCCCCTCTCTTCACCCTTCTTAGGGGTGAGTTGACGTACCCTTGAGCCACACATTGCTTTTTGTGATCCAGATATGATTTAAATCACTTTAAGGGTTCCACATGAATTTCCAGATCATATAGCCTTTGTAATAAGGTTCAATGGCAAATCAGATCAAAGGCTTTGCTGAGGTCCATGAACACAGCCCCAGTGTCCTCCCCCGATTCACAGATTTTGAAACCAAGTTATTAAAGTCCACTAGGGCTGCATCCATGGACCACCCTGCCAGAAAACCATGTTGTTTATCAGTCAGGGAGTGGGAACGGTGGAGAGTGAATGAGTGGAGCCATCGCATTGGGGTCATAAGGTCCAGAAGACGCCTTGGGGTGAAATGGAACCCAGATCGTGGTCCACCATGCCTGGTTTCCATACCCAAGGACACTACCAGTTTTGGTGGGCAGGTGGTTTGGGCAGCCCTGGAAGCTCATTCAACTAGAGCAGTGTTATGCAATGCCAGGTCCATTAAAAACAAGACTGTAATTATTGCAAATCTTGTAGGAACAGTGGACTTGACTTGCATCACCGTGACCTGGCTGGATGAGAACTCTAGCCCTACATTGGAGGTTGCAACTCCAGCCAGGTACTTGGTGATCTGCCGCTCGAGATTGGATCATGGGAGGGGTGGATTGCAATCTGTTTCAGGACCGAACTGGGTCTCATGAGTGTACCAGTTGAGGAGACTGAGTCATTTGAGTGTACTATGGTAGCAGGTGTAGGTTGTAGGATCGCCCTCATCTACCGTCCACCCGGGGATGAGAAGCGATTCCTTCAGGAAGTGGCAGACTTCATCATCGACATGGCGTTTGAGTCACCCAGACTGATGGTTCTGGGTGACTTAATGCCTGGGTTGATGATGAACTCTTGCAATTTGGACAGCACTTCCTCCACATAATGACATCTCTGGGCCTTACACAGATAGTTTCCACTGCTACCCATAAACATGGTCACTCTCTTGACTTAGTCTTTCTCCTGGAGATCAAAGTCTCAGATTAGGGAGTGGAACCAGTCGGATGGTCCGATCATTACACCTTAAGGTTCAGTTTTAGTGCCCCCCTTCGCAGGCCTACCCCTGTGGAGATGGTCAGGTATCGCCCTTTATGAGATATTAGCTCCAAAGGCCTGGCAGCGGTGCTTCACCTATCAATCCTTCCACTGACAAACAGCGATCCAGAGGCCCTAGTGATGGCCTACAATATGGCCATTTCTGCGACCCTAGCACTAATGGGATTCTAGTAACCTCAGGGGACTGGGTGGTTACATTTGCTACTTGGCATCAGTCCTGAGAAATTTACAGCAGTGTGTTATTTACAATTGACGGTCTAAAGCTGCACATTGTGTTAGTTTGTTTTGCTATTAAATTGCCTTGCACTTCCCTTTGCACCCTTCCCCAGGACACCTCTGGACTGAAGCTGCTACAGCTCAGAAGGCTTTTCCATGTAAACTCTTACAATAAATAAATAACCCGGGGTCTGGCATCATTGTTGGTGTCATGGCTCACTCCTGATTCCAGTCATTAGCAGTAGGTGTTTCCCACAATTCACTTTGCACCTGCATTAACAGTACTCATGCATGGCTGACTATGAGCACCTACTAGTCAGTGTGGTCATGCAATTCAGGGTTGTAATTGGGTACACTTGTAGTTTTCTCAAACCAGTCATCTACTATCTGCCAGAAATACTGAAATACCCCTCCCCCATGTTGGTGTGTACTGTGACACTTAAAGGGGTAAGTATGGCTCAGTTGGTGGCACATCTGCCTCTGGGCTAGAAGGCTGTGGGTTCTAGTCCCACTTTGAGTTTGGGCTCATAGAATAAACACTGGCACCCAAGTGCAGTAATAGGAGTCTGCTGTACTGATGGGGTGTGCTGTCCTTTGGATAAAACATTAAACTGAGGTCCCTTTTGCCCTTCTCTAGTGCTGTCCTGGTGGATGTCCGGGAAGAAGTAAAATTACCCAAGACACCTTTCGTAAGAGTAGGTTGTTTTCCAGTGTCATAGCCAACATTCCTCTTCCTTTAAAACTGGTTCCTGCAATTGTCCAAGACTGTGTGTGGGTTTTGATGTGTGAAACAGCTGACAACACATGTCTACTGTCACTTCAGTACCAGTCTGTCATTGCTTGCAAAACCATTTGGGATACAATACGTATGAAAAATACTTTACAAAGGTGAATTCTTCTTCTTAATTATACTGTATTATTAATCTTTTGCACTGTATACATAATTCAGTTTTGGCTGCTCTGACCCATAATAAGTGCTGACCCTTAACACAAGACTGCAATCTTACTTATTTTTTGTCTCTGTGACACAGTAATTTAAGTTGCCAAGGAGGGACATGCAACTGGAATGTATTTAAAATACTGTACAAATGTATAGCATATAGCTGTTTATAATACAGGTACAAACATTCTAGCCACCTGACTGGCTAAAAGAGTATAAGAATAGCATTGTCCCTAAAGGGCTTTGTGTAATCTATTCCTGCATTATTCCATGGCCTCTTCCTACTGTAGAACTAAGTGTGGTGCTCTTAATTATTGGCAGCACTCTATTACTTAAGCTATTATAGTCTAGAAAGTGACTATACCCTGTCCTAACTCAGTGCTGAGCACTGGTCCAGAAAATGATCCTACCTATTTCTGACTATGGTGATGTAGTCTACAGTGCCACTCCCAAAGGTTCCCTAACCAGGCTGGACTCTTTTCCACTGCTTCTGCCATTTTGCTCTTGATTTTCCTCTCCATACCCATCACTGTAACCTTCACCAGTGTCTTTCCCTTCCTTCCCTATCTGACAGGTGCCATATCCACTGCGCAAACATTCTTGCTCAATTTTGGATTCACTCGCTCCCCCCATCCCTCCTCCTCTATTTCCTTCAAACCACTTTCTTTTCACTCACTTAGAAACCATGACCACCACAACTTAACCATCCAGCCTAAGTTCACCTCAATTGGCCAGTCAGCATTCTCACACCATTTTCCAAAAATTTGGAACACTCAACCCCGCTCATCTGTTTCACTGCCTATCCTCGGATCCTCAACTCCCTCCTTAAGGACCATTTCCCACCTTCCTGTAGATGTGCTTAATTTTCTGCCCTCACCTTATTTGCCTCTCCATTTGTTTGCAGTTTAGCACTTATCCTATATTACTCTTGCAATTGATAGTTTTTTTTAGTCCCCCAGCACTTTTTCTGGGCTGTTGCAATGTATATCTATTTTGTCACCTTGTTTTATGTTTGTATCTATTATCCATTATGCACTGTATTTTGTCTTATTGCTGCTGTACTTATTGTTATCCTCATCCCATCTCCCCCAGGACACATCTGGAAATGAACATTCACTGCTCAGTATACCTTTCCTGGTGAAACATTTAAATAAATAAATAAGTACATTAAAAAATCTGGCCATAAATATACTCTTGTACTTGTTCAGTTTTTGCACTAGGTTTGGCTCCAATATCAATGTACCTCAACAAAACCTATGTTTTTGCCTTCTGCTCATATTTCATAAAGAAAACAATATTTGCTTATTAAAAATAACAACATAACTTAAAAATAATATTTAAGTAACAGCATGTTATAAATGTAATAAGACACTTCAAGAATGGGTCATTATGAGCCTTATGATTAAGGATGAGTAATTTTGCACTTTCCTCCTGTGTGTTTAAAGTCAGTTGGCACAAGTATTGCATACTTAGCAATGCATTCAATGTGTGTGATTACTGACTCATATTTACACACCCTGGCATGTCTTACTGCATATATATATACTATATGAAAACTTATTATTTTATCGTATGAAGTCTGCAGCATAATAAATTGTCTCCCATTGGTTATGGCTTGTGTGTTGTGATTACAAACCTGCTATTCCCATTTCTTTTACCTGTAGAGTACAGCAGATTCCAACAAGCATTTGTTAGTGCTGAATGTTGGCTTGCCGGCATTGGCATTGGTAGTGCAGGAGTTAGATATGCAAAATAGGAATGGCAGCACTGAAGTAACACCAACACCCCCCCCCCCACAAAGGCTGAAAGGTATTGGGAGTGTGGCTTTGGGTTGGCCAAAACACTGATGCAATTCCATCTCACCCCACCCTGTAGAGAGTGACAGGTGTTGGGGCGTGCATTGGGGTCTTCAGCCTTTATGCTCATCCCATTCCATAAGGAAATAAGCTGAGATGGGTGCAATATAGGAGAATGGGGTGAACGTTAGGGTGATGGAACCCAAGGCACACCTCATTGCCTGTCAGTGGCTGTAGGGTAGGGGAGTGGGGGTAGAATTATGCGAACATTATGGCAGACAAACCCAAGTTATGTCCCCGACATCTATCAGTCTCTACAGAGTGGGTGTATGGTTGGAAACCTTAACACCCCAGGTATTTGTTGGTATTTTCACTTCAAATTTTGAAAAGTGGCTTTTTGGGACCCCACCTCATGAACAGTGGCACAATCATTTCGTTACTCAATCCTGAAAGGTGATTTTGCACAGCAACTGCACCATTGGGAGCCACAGGTGTGGAAACACCTTTCGGGCAGGCTACAAAAAAATGACAGCTGTACTGTTCATGAGGAGGTGTAAAAAAATGGCAATGGTGAAAATCTGGAGAGAAAATATGAAACATTTGCAAACTTACAAGTGTGTGTAGATACTGCACAATGCAGGCCCGTAATGCGGTCATTTTTGGGATTTATTTTACCAAATTTTCAACATGGACATTGTGGGACCTCTTCTCATGAACAGCGGCACTGTAATTTTGTTACTCTGTCCCAAAACCTGATTTTGCACAACAACCACGCCCATTGTGTGCCACAGGTGCAAAAACACATTTCGGGCAGGATGTGAAAAATGATGGTTGTACTGTTCATAAGGAGGTGTGTAAAAATGGCAATTTTGAAAATCTGGAGTGAAAATATTAAAAACTCTTGAAGTTACGAGCTTGTGTGAAAATTGTGCAATGCACGCTCATGACATAGTCATTTTTTGGAATTCATTCACCAAATGTTCAACATAGGCATTTTGGGACCTCTACTCATGAACAGTGTCACTGTGATTTTCTTACTCTGTCCTGAGTGTTGATTTCCCACAGCGATCACACCAAATTTGCAACATATGCTTTTTGGGAGCCCACCTCATGAACAGTGGCACTGTCATTTTAGACAAACACGCCCCACTAAGACTGATCAAATCAAAAAATAAAATTCCCAGCTGGTTCTCTCCCATCCTGAAGAAAGCACTTAGGGATAGGGACTACTGGTGGAAAAAAGTGAGGAAATCCCACCTGGAGTCTGATTGGTTAGCATTCCGTACTACTAGGAATGCTTGTACCAAGCTAATTAGGTCAGAAAAAGCTAGGTACTTCCAAAAAGAACTAGAAGACAATAAAAACAACTCTGCCAAATTTTGGAACATCCTCAAAGAAGTCGAAGGTCAGTCCACTGCAACACCCCTTCCAAACAAAATTGTGCCTGATGGGACCACCTATACGGACAAAGCCGATATACTAGAAAAGCTTAATGATCACTTTGCCACTGCAGGGCTTGCCTTTGACACCTCACCTATCAGCAAACTTAGCCCAGCAAGAGACTACACAGTTGGCTTCACTGATAATCTTAACCATAACCAACCGCATTGCACCCCCTTCAGCTTCCTCACCATTACGTTCAAGCAAGTGGAGGACCTCCTCCTTTCTCTGGATAAAAAAAAGAGTGCGGGTGTAGATAATATTGAACCTTACTCCCTAAAACTTGGCCATACCTATCTGACCGCCCCCATTACACACTTATTCAACACCTCTCTGATTCAAGGTAAGCTACATGTTTTGTGGAAAACTGCCCACATCCTACCATTATTCAAGACTGGGGATCCGAGTGATCTGAACAATTACTGGCCTATTTCTATACTTTCCGTCCTCTCTAAATTACTTGAAAAAATTGTCAACATCCAACTTAGACAACATTTTGATTCACAAAAGTTGCTAAACCCAGCTCAGTCCGGCTTCAGAGGCAAACACAGTACAATATTGGCTCTTGCCAAAGTAACTACAGACTGACAAATGGCCTTGGACTCTAAGAAGCATGTATTTGCCCTCTTCCTTGATCTAAGTAAAGCTTTCGATACTGTGGATCATACCATCATGCTTACTGCACTGAGTAACATCGGACTTGAGAGTTCTGCCATTAAATGGTTCACCAGCTACCTAACCAATAGGTTACAACAAGTCAAAGCCATTCGAGATATGTCCCCACAAAAATCCTTATTACGATGAGTCCCACAAGGCTCCATCCTGGGCCCTATCCTCTTTGCAATATACATCAATAATCTGGACTCACAGCTGGGCACAGCAAATGTGCACTTATTTGCAGATGATACTGTACTCTATACCACAAATTCATCCTTGGATCTGGCCCATGAGTACTTACAGAAAGACTTCGTCACCCTCCAATACAACCTTCTCACTCATAAGCTACTCTTCAACGCCAAAAAGACTAAAGCAATGATTCTCTCACCAATGTCTACTTCCGGATGTCCACATATCACACAGATCTGAACACTTTTAGATGAACCCCTTGAAGTAGTTGATACCTTTAAATACCTAGGGTTCTGGCTGGTTAACAAGCTCAACTTTCTGTGCCACTTAAATGAAACCTTGAAGAAACTAAGACAGCGATTAGGTTTATTCTATCGCATTAAACACCTACTCACATTAGAAGCAGAATGAGACTAGTACAAACTACATTTCTACCTATGCTGGACTACGCTGACTTCCTTTACAGTCATTGCTCATCAACGATGCTAAACAAACTGGACACCCTTTACCACCGGGGCTTTAAGATTTATCTTAAATCTACCCTGTAGTACACATCACTGTCATCTATACCAGGTTTCGGGATGGACCTCACTCTCAACTAGAAGAAAAAGGAATGCTTTCCTCTGTTTTTTTAGAGCATTATCTGATTACCTCCCTGCATACATCTCGAACATCTTCAAACGGGCTAAAGGTTCCTATGGCCTGAGATGCTTCTCCTTAATCTGCTTCCAGATTCCTAGAGTGAAAACTACCCTTGGCTCAGCAGCAATCAACTTCTCACTTCCATCACTTTGGAACACTATGTAAGACTCGTTAAAATTATCCTCACTTCCAAGCATTTTCACATTCAAAGCTCTATTAATGGATTATCTGAAGGAATCATGCAACTGTTTCAGATGCCGATGACCCCTAAGCCTCGGGTGCCACTCTCAAATCCTACGCCTAAGTATCTCATCCACCCCACATTCCTAACAACAGAAACCTAGGACCTACAAACCTAGTTCCCTTAATCCAAGATGACCCTGCCTATTCTCTACCTTTTACCTATTCTGGCCTCCCTTTTGGCTGCCTACTCTTTCACCCCAATTTCTACCCTATTCCTTAATACCTCCTTATTTTTTATCATTTAGGTATGAGCTCTTTCTCAGCAGAGACTATATGGGATTGTTGTCTCTTCTCATTTCAGTAAAGCTTATCATTATGTACCTTTGCATGTTAATTATGTTGACTGGTATGTATAGGCCCATATTGACCGGCACCTTTACAATGTTTTTTCTTTTTTTTTGCACCGTTGTCCACCGTAATTGTAATCTTATGAAGTGTACTGTATTGCATTCATGCCCAGGACCACCTTGAAAATGAGCTTGCTCAATGGTGTTTATGCCTGGTTAAATAAAGTGATTGATTGATTGATTGATTGATAGATTGATTGACTGATTTTGTTAATTGGTCCTGAAAGATAATTCCATACAGTGACCGTGAAATCACTTTCTGGGACTGAATAACAACATGACAGTGACTGATTTCATGAGGTGGGGTCCCAAGAACCCCATGTTGAAAATTTGGAGCCAAAAGTCGAAAAAATGGCCGAGATATCCACCTAAGTTGACCCCCCCCCATTTATACCATTATACGGTTTACCAGCATTTCTTCATTTCGTGGTTGGCTTTGAAGAGTGCAGACATGTTACCGCTTCACCAAAGATTGTCGTGCTGACCTCTGGAGGTAAGCATGGGGTGAGGGGTGTGTGTGTGTGGGGAGGTGGGGTGCACAGAAGGAGCATGCGGGTTGGGGGAGGGGTGCCACAGACAACAAGGGCCCGTTTTGTTGTTTTGCAGTGGGGAAAAAATTTCAGGGGAAGGTTTTTGTTTTTACAGGTGACACTAAGACATTTGGGCACACTGGGGTGAGCTCCCAGTGTACCACCTGTTTTGGGGGACTGGAGCTGAAGGGATTGGGCACCCTGTCGGCAAATAAAGTGTGTCTATGTTGGAGGGCCTGATGCCGAGGGGATTGGACACTCCCATGGGCAGACAAATAAAACTGGGGGGGGGGGGCATTATGCTGATGTGGATTGGGCATCCTCATCGGCAAACAAATTGAACTGGGGAGGGGGCATGCTCAGAGTGGGGTTGGGCACCCCTGAAGTCTGCTGTCTAGGGATTGCAAGAAGCAGATGGCGAGAGCCTCAGTCATGTTTATTGAAATGTTTCACCAGGAATGGCATGTAATGGAGGTGCTTCAGATCTGCTACTGCAATGACGAGTCTGTTTCTCATTGCAGTAGCGGATTTCTTTCAAGTTGATGGCACTCTCTGAAACTGCTGTCATCGGCCGCATGCTCGCTGGTTGGTGGCTGCAGGACACATACTGGCTAAAGCATTCCCTCAGTTTGCCACAACACTGACACACCTTTGCAAGTGCTAGTACAGTACTACTACCACAAAATGTTGCTTGAGCATGCGCGTAACGCAACATAAAAATGACTATAGCACATACATGAAAATTCTAGTTCAGTAATGAGGTGACAAATCATGCATATTGTTTAATAACTGGTTAGTGATGATTATCAACGGTGGATAAAAGCTTTCAAATTCTGTGTATAATGTGGTAAATATAGAAACATAGAAACATAGAAACATAGAATTTGATGGCAGATAAGGACTGATTGGCCCACCTAGTCTGCCCATTTCCCCCTACCTGATGGATAAGCTGCAGATCCTAGTTAACCATCAGCCTACTTCCTCCTACCCCTCTCTAGAGCTGCCTTATGTGGGTCCCATGCATTCTTGAACTCCCCCAATGTTTTTGACTCCATGACCTCCTCAGAAAGGCTGTTCTATGCATCTACAACCCTCTCCGTGAAAAATTACTCCCTCACATTACCTCTGAGAGGTCCTCCCTCTATCCTCAAATGGTGCACCCTTGTTCTTACACTTCTTTTTTTCTGAAAAATACTACCCTCTTGGACTTTGTTGATTCTCTTTAGGTACTTGAAAATTTCTATTATGTCCTTCTTCTCCCTCCTTTCCTCAAGGCTATACATATTAAGCTCCTTTAGTCTTTCTTCATATGTCTTCTGGTACAGACCCAGTACCATTTTGGTTGCCCTCCTCTGGACAGCCTCCACCCTGTCTATGTCTTTGCAGAGATGGGGTGTTCAGAACTGCACGCAGTACTCCAGATGTGGTCTCGCCAACTGTCTGTACAGAGGGATAACAACTTCCTGTTTTCTACTGGTGATGCCTCTCCCTATGCATCCCAGTATCCCCCCTGCCCTCCTTACTGCCCTCTCACATTGCTTGCCCACCTTTAGGTCATCTGATATAACCACCCCAGGTCCCTTTCATTTTGGTCAGTATCTCACCCCCATTGTGTACTCTTCCCCTGGGTTTTTGTTTCCCAGGTGCATTACTTTGCACCTCTTTGCATTGAATCTAAGCTACCATACATTTGACCATTCCTCCAACCTTGCCAAGTCCCTTCTCATCCTTTTCACCCCACCTGATGTATCAACCCTGTTGAGGATCTTTGCGTCGTCTGCAAAAAGACACACTTGTCATTCCAGTCCCTCTGCAATGTCACTTATAATGACATTAAAAAGGACTGGACCCAGTACTGAACCCTGCGGTACCCCACTAGTAACCCCCCTTTTTTCACTGTGGACTCTGTTTACTATTACCCTCTGTGTCCTGTTGTCCAGCCAGTGTTTTACTCAGGCTACCACCCTAGGACCCACTCCAAGGCTGGATAATTTGTTTATTAATCTTTTGTGTGGGACTGTGTCAAATGCCATGTTAATGTCTAGGTAGGCCATGTCTACAGCCCCTCCCTGGTCTACTACTTTGGTCATCCAGTCAAAGAAATTGATTATATTCATATAATATGACCTTCCCACTGTAAATCCATGCTGCCCTGGGTTCTGTGTCCCACTGACCTCTAGGTACTCAACAATTCTTTCCTTCAGAAGTGATTCCATCATTTTCCCTACCACTGCGGTCAAACTGACAGGTCTGTAGTTTCCTGCCTCTGTCTTGCTCCCACTTTTGTGAAGGGGAATCACATCTACCCTCCTCCAGTCCTCAGGTACCACACCATCCTCCCATGATTTGTTAAGTAAGTAAGTAAAGTTTATTTCTTTCAAGCACCCTTCCCAAGCTCAGGGTGCTTTTACAATAGTTCAAACACTTTAAAACACACCATATAAAACAACTAATACAGCAATCAAAAATAACTCCCACTTATTACATCCCAGCAAATGCTTGGATAAAGAGGAAAATCTTTAGCTGTTTTTTAAAACTTTGCACAGTCAGGCAATCTCATATTTGACGAGGTAGAGAATTCCACAGGGTAAATGGCAAAAGATAAAAGGTTAAAGGCAAAAGATCTAGCTCCAGATGTCTTCAAATGTACCCTGGGTATCTCTAGCAATCCCTCGTCAGAGGATCGAAGTGAACGAGCAGAACAGTAAGACACCAAGAGCTCTTTCAGGTAGTGAGGTCCCAAATCATGTAGGGCCTTAAAGGTTAGCAATGCAACCTTGAAGGTGATCTGCTACTGTATTGGCAGCCAGTGCAGATCACACAGCACAGATGTCACATGAATAGATTTTGAAACTCCCATCAACATCCTGGCCGTCACGTTCTGCACAAGCTGCAAGCAGTGGAGAGCCACCCCTGGCAGCCCTAGATAGAGGGCATTGCAGTAATCAAAATGGCTGGAGACAAAGGCATGGACCAGGGTAAGAAGATCTTTGGGTGGGACCAAGTGTTTCACCTGGGCTATGTTCCTCAGATGGAAAAAGGCAGATTTGACTATGGCCGACACCTGCGCCTTCATGGTCAGGCCCTTATCAAATATCACACCTAGTTTACATACTTGGCCTGAGGCCAGAAGCAGGCGCCCCCTCCAAGATATAAACCTGAGGGTTTCCCCATCCAGGCTCCTTTTGTCCTCCCTCCAGGGTCCACAACCAATACCTCAGATTTTTCAGAGTTCAGCCTAAGCCAACTAGTACTCATCCAGTCCTGAATCTCCAGAAGGCAGTTATTAAACACTGTGATAAAATATACTCCCATTTAGGCATAAAAGATAGGTAGAGCTGAGAATCATCAGCATAACAATGAAAACTCAGCCCATACCATCTTATAATGTCCCCCAATGGAAGCATATACACCGCGAATAACATAGGGAACAAGACTGACCCCACGGTACCCCACAGGGCAGCCAGTGAGGGGCCAAGGTGTAAATCCCAGAAACCACTTTCTGTGATCTGCCCTCCAGGAAAGATCGAAACCAACTGTGGACTGCCTCCCTCAGACCACACAAAAACCACAGGTGGTCAAGCAGCACCCCATGATCCACGGTGTCAAATGCTGCTGAGAGATCCAGGAGAACCAAGATGGAATGGGTCCTTCGATCTCTTGCCATCAGGAGAACACTCAATATCCAAACAAGAGCCGTCTCTGTGCTATGCCTTTTCCTGAAGCTGGACTGGAGAGGGTCCTAGATATTGTGGCTAGATAAATGATCCTTCAGCTGCAGAGTGACCACCTTCTCAATAACTTTCCCTACAAAGGGCAGGTTAGAGGCCGGTCTGTAATTTGCTGGGCAGTCGGGGTCAAGAGAAGGTTTTTTCAAAAGGGGGCATACAACTGCCTCCTTTAAGGGATCTGGAAAGATCCCTCTCACTAATGAAACCCCCACTATCTTAGTCAGGACTGGGCTGATAACATCTACACACCCCACAAACAGGTGAGTAGGGCCTGAATCCAACTTACAGTAGGTAGGTCACAGAGTCTGGACGATCTTCACTATATCTATTACTGCCGGTAGGCTAAAGATGGACCAGGATAGCCGGGCATTAGTACCACCCAATTGACCAGTGCAAGGTCCAATGGAAGGGCGCTGGAGGATCTCATCCCTGATGGTGGATACCTTGTCAGCAAAGAATTTCACAAACTCCTCACACTGTGTCTGTGATAACGCTCTGCCAGTTTGAAGACAAACTGGATTGTACAGTCTGTCCACAGTCTGGAAGAGCTGGGATGATCTATTCTTTGCTGCAGCAATTTCCCTGGACAGGAACTCTGCCTTCTTATGGGAAATTGCTGATTGGTGGAGCTTATAGTGTTCTAACAATCTAAGTCTATCCACCTCCAGTTGAGTTTTCCGCCAGCATCTTTCCAATCTTCATCCCTGCTTCTTCAACTCACGGACCTCCCCATCAAACCAGGGAGCTCCCAAGTGGAGAATGCGAGGATGAACATGAATTGGAGCAGTGACATCCAGGGCCTCTACTACTGCCCTATTATATGCTAGGACCAGAGGCCCTTGATCCATGCTATCCCTTGGAGGACCGGAGAAGTCCAGCTCCATCATTAGGCCTTCTGAGCTCACCCTTCTTAAAGGACAGAACTGTACTAACTCCCTAGGGGCAGGCCCATTTTGAGGGGCCACAAATCTAAACCTCTGGGTGTGATGATCAGACCATCCAACTGGCTCCACCTCCACATCGGATATCTCCATCTCAAGATGGAACGCCAAGTCCAATCTGTTCCCCCCCCATGGGTTGCAGAGGTAATAACCCGTGACAGGCCCAATGAGCCCATCAATTGGAGGAGGTTTTGACCAAATGGCAAGAGTTCATAGTTGAACCAGGCATTCAAGTCTCCCAGAATTAACCATCTGGGAGACTCCAATACCATATCGATGATGAAGTCTGCAATCTCCTTCAGGAACTCACTCCCATCCCCTGGTGGACGGTAGATGAGAAGGGTCCTGTAGCCTGCACCTGCACCCACTATGCACTCAAAGGAGTTGGTATCGCCAACTGGCACCTCCCTGAGATCCAGATCTTGTCTAAAACAGACAGTAACCCCCCCACCCCTCCGGTCCACTCTAGAGCAGTGAATCACTGAGAATGGCAGAATTCAAAACAGGACCAGCATTTGCATATAGCCAGGTCTTGGTGATGCAAGCCAAGTCAACAGAGGAAACAAGATCTGAAATCACTGCGGTCTTGTTCCTAATCGACCTGGACTTGCTTAACACCACCCGAAAGGGACGGGAATCCAAGGGTGACCCCACTTCCTACCTGATAAAATCACTATCAGAGCCCTTGGGTATGGGGACTAAGCAAGGAGGACCTCACTCCAGTACCCATTTTGCCCCAGGGCGTCTCCTGGCCCTCACTGCCCATATCTGCCCACTTCTCTCCCATCTCCCCCAAGAGTTCCAGGATCCCCATCTCCTACTACACTTTGATCTCACAATACCAAGATTTCGACATCTGGCATAAGCCTCCACCGTAAGTGAAGGTAATTCAAAAGGACGGAGATCCCTAAGTCTTGAGGGAGAGTACTGCCAAACTGTCTGTCTTATACCCCAACACATATTCCTAACCCTTTAATGATTCAAGACCATTCACCCCCATACAAACATATCCCTCCCCTGTCCAACTTAAAAACCTCTCAAAAATGATATCCCCACCCTCAAAAACAATCCCAACTAAAATAGTACTAAAACAACAAATATCAAAATTATCACTTAAAAGAAAGAAAAAAAAAGAAAAGCTCGCTCACAGAGTCCAGATTTGCAGTCCAAGTTTGTAGTCCAATCAATTATTCCAAACCATATATAAAAGTCCATTCCAGCTCTCACCTCTAATGGAAAATAAATTAAATAATTGACTTTAAACTGAAATCAAGTCCCTTGGAGCTCTCATCTCCGATGGAAAGTGGACCAAAAAATGTTTTTTTAGCTGAGCCAATCTCTCACATTGGCTACAGCAATAAACAGCAGAAAAAGGAACAAACAGTAAATACTCTCACTGCCCAGCAAAAGACACCTTAAGTTGGAAAATTCTCGCCAATTATTTGGCTAGTTTCAAATCTTCTTCCTTCTGTTAGTCTTTATCTAGGCTGTAGAATAACTCCAAATACCAGATTCTTTCAAAATCCTGGCACATCGATGGATAGTGGTTCAATGAGGACCAGGAAGGGGATCCCCGATGCACAGACGGAAAAAGACCATCACCCACCAAGCCCTCCGTTTCAACTCCCGGCCTAGGATTGACTCTCCAGAAGACCTCCCAGAACACCTAGAGGTGCTGAAGTGGCACTACCCACCCTCCAGTGGATCGCGCCCTGGCATCTCCTACCTGGACCTAGCAGTAGCAACCAAATTCCCTGGCAAATACCGACTGCCTCTCCCTACCCCGATCCTCTCACCACCTCCACATACCATGAAGAGGGAAGAGAAACCGACAGAAACAATTCCTCAGTCCATCTGCCAGGAAGCCCAACAGTCCTCCTCAAGTTCCAACTGGCAGAGTGGACTAACCCACTCAGAAAGTTGATCCTTGTGGCATCCTCGGGACCTCTCCTCATACCACCATGCCAGGATTTCTGACCTTCGTTCTCCAAGAATGTCCAAGCAGCATGCAGGCAGTAAGCAAGTACTTTATCCATTCTACTTTAAAGTAATCTTAAATCTGAAATGTACTATGTCCGTAATCCCCACACAATAAATTTTTATTTATTTATCAAGTCTAGGATTACAAATACCTTTGAGCCTTGGATCTTTTACAAAGGTTCCACATCAGAGAAATACAAATTATGGGGAACATCAAGACAGATATTACACCAATGCGGACATTGCAAACAGAGTACAGATTAATACAATTCAAAGGTAGCATTGTAACAAGGCAGCCAGTGGCATTTGTCAGAGAAAATAAACAACAGATAAGAAGTGCCAGAGTCATAGGGAGAGGGAAGGGGATTAGAAATGTAGAAAGGGTGGGGAGAGGGTGAAAAGCACAGCTTTGGGTCTACCAAGATATGAGGATAGAATCCAGTGAGGAGAGGAGGGGGGACCACTAGAGCAGGAAGGGAAGTGGAGAAACAAGGTTAAGTTGGGCAGTCACAGGAGCTATTGGTAGTGAGATAGTCCTGGAGCCTAGTTTTAAACATACCAATTGTTGGGGCAGAGGAGATGGTGGGACTGAGGCCATTGAACCAGAGTGGCACTCGATAAGCAAACGAGCGTTGTCCCTGTGAGGTGTGACAGTGGAGAACTTTCAGTAGCTGTAGTGTGGATCTCCTAAGGCACCATTTGTTAATTCAGTGTGGTAACAGAGTTGAGACCCCAGAAGGTGCAAGGCCAAGGTAAATATTTTTCACCATGGAGCAGGTGAGAAACTTTATGTGGTTTGATAGTTGGAGCCAGCCAGTCTGAGTGTACAGGTCACATGTGTGGGTGAGATGGTGAGCACCAATGATGAGCCGACATGCCCTATTTAAGGCAGTTGAGAGGTATCTAAGGGTTGGAGTTGTGGCCAAGCCATAAATGATAAGACCATAGTCTATTACAGAGATCACAGAGCTCAGGACTACAACCTTCAAAGCTTCTGGCGTGAGGTGTGGTCTGTGTTTGTAGAGGAGACCAAGCCATGTATTAGCAGCTCTAGCTACATTATCTACATGGAGCCCATAGGAGAGATTAAGGTCAAGCTGTATCCGTAAGTATTTGAAGGACCCCACCTGATCTAGAGTGTTCCCCTGGGTGGTGGAGATAGCCAAGTGGTGTAGCTAAATCCAAGAGTCATGAGTGTGCAAGAATAGCGGTAAACAGAAGTTACAGCTGATTAACTCCGACAAACACAAAAATTGGTAGTCAGTGCTGTTACTAGTTCTCCCCTTAATTCTTTTAGAATTCTGGGATGAATTCCATCAGGCTGCATTGCTTTATCCACCTTCAATTTTAGGAGTTCTTTCAGAACCCTTTCTTCTGTGAAAGTATTGATATCAACACCCCTATCCAGAGTGCTTCTAGGATTAGGTACCTCCCCCTTCTCTTCCTTTGTGAATACTGAGCAGAAGTATTCATTCAGTATCCCTGCTTTTTCACTGTCCCTCTCTGCCCAACCACCCTCGTCCTTATTCAGCTTCAGTATCCCTGCCTTAGTCTTTCTTCACTCCCTAATGTACCTCTAAAAAGGTTTTATCCCCCTTCTTAACTGAGTTGGCTATCTTTCGCTTGGTTTGGGCCTTTGCTATTCTGACTGCCTTCCCCACTTCCTTCTGCTTTAACTGGTACAGTTCTCTATCCTGCTCCTTCAGTGTTTCCTTATACTTCCTGAATGCTGTCTTTTTCTCTCTAACCTTCCCCACCACTTCTTTTGAGAACCATAATGTTTTTTTTCTTTCATTTTGTTTTGTTTATTTGCTTCACATAAAGGCGGGTTGCTTCTGTAATGGCAGTTTTGATGTTTCCTCATTGTTGCTCCACCCCACCTTCTCACCTGTTTGCTAGTGCTTTTCTGAGGCATTCTCCCATTTTGACAAAATCAGCCCTCCTGATGTCCAGCTCCTTCACTTTTGTATAGCTTGACTCTACTGCTAAGTTTATCGTGAATCACACTGTTTGGTGGTCACTTGTTCCCAGATGGCTACACACTTTTAGATCTGAGATCCTCTCTCCATCCCCATTTGAGAGTACCAGGTCTAAGTTTGCTTCCTCTCGAGTGGGTTCCAACTGGGTAGTTGCACAAAAGTTTGCCATTAGCACAGTATACCATGTGGCACATTAGTGTGCTAGCTATGTATTGCACTGCCACACACACACGGTGCAATATCACACTAACAGTCAACTTTTGTGCAATGCATTATACTAATTATGACTAATGGTCAACTTTTGCATGATTACAACTTTATGTATGGTTCAATAAAAAATTAAAGAGTCCAGTTATTATAAAAAATTAAACATGATGAAGTGTGTCAACTCAGATTTTATGCACACCCTTGGTGTGTGATGCTTAGATAAGACTCTCACGCTTTGCTCTCAGGGTTTATAAGGCATCACACACCTTGGCTGTGCATAAAATCCTTATTACACACACTTCTCCATGCATTATTTTATATATATATAATGCACATGCACCATACTGGGGATAAAGGGAAATATTGTCCAATGCACACACATCAGTACAACACAGACAACTGATCTCACCAAAAGGGATTGGCTAGTGATCCACTCCTCCACCAAAAAGGCACACAGAAGCACCTTCATAATGACAGTATCTAGCTCCCGACCCTCTTAAGGCATGTTCATTGCACCATTAATCACTACTGTAATTATCTGTGAAGAAACCCCACAATGGTGTACTAGTACATGTTTACTGAAAACAAGTGAAGATGAAAGACTGGTTTTAGATGAGTCAGTTCTTTATACCATGATTATGTTTTCAGATTTTGATTGTTAAATCTCATATAAAATCATTTAATACAAACTTAGGGTCACAACCTTTGGATGAGGTTAACACTGGATACTATACAGCACCCCAAACTCTGCTTCTAGCCAACACCTTTTATAACAGAAGAGTACATCTCTCTTCATCTAAAACCATTTATAATTACTAAAAGCAGTGTTAATCAACTGCCTGTTCATTACTTTGGAATGCTGTAATAACCTGCTTCAGCAATATCAACTGGTTACCCATTTATTATGGAAGCTCTCTACTGGGTAACAAGTTGATATCAACAAAACTCAGTGCTGTGTCCTCCATGAATAAATCAAGTCTGAGATGATTTAAATTGCTCCTTTAGACATAGAATTGTTATATTAGCAGGGTAAATTTCTTGTAAAGTCAGCTCAAAAGACTTCTCCTGCTGCACTACTCCTCGGAACAGGCAGATCTGTTTCCCACTGATTCAACTTTAAGTTATGTTTGTATTTTGTGACACGCAATCTGCAGTCAACAGTTTAAATTTTTGAACTCAATTTAAGAAATATTTATTTTACTACATGTTATACAAAAGAGTTAATTTTCAAAGTTCTTTCTGTTTCTTACTGTTCCCATTGCCATTGCTGTTACAATTTATGTTTTCATGTTAAAAGTGCTGCCTCCATGAGTTGTGTTCCTGTACAAACCACTGACCTAAGAACACTGTTAAGTATTGCAACTCATAAAGCCATAGAGGTTGATGGCATAAAAGAACTGCCTGGCCCATCCAGTCTTCCCACTGTAATGTTTAAGTGCTGAATTTTAACAGTTCTGTTTAAAATGCATTCAATTTCTTCGTGTCACATATGTTTCTGTAAGCTTTTTTACTAAGGAACATCAGGGGATCCAGCTGAGTTGATAAATACTAATAATCAGTGATTATAAAAAATAAATAAGATGTGAAATTACTCATTTGTTTCACATATCCTCTATATGAGATACCTAGCTAAACCCCTCAAGCTTTGCTCTCAGGGTTTAAGCTGCATCCCAGACCTTGGGTGTGAAAAAAAAAATCATAGTACATATCTTCACATAAGTTATTTTATATGTAATGTCAAAGAAAACTACACTGGTTATAGGAAATAATTTTTAGACTGTTAAATACCCTACTGTTTTCCTTTCCATGTCAGTCATGTATTCTGAAATGCTTTGACCAATTTCTAATAAATTATCTTGGTTTGCACTGCCCTCAGATCTACACTATGTCCAAAGATTGATATTTCTAGTATAAAAATGGTTTACAGCATGGGGCATCAGCAGGATTCTAAAAGTGTGCATGTGGTTGGGGCACATGCCTATCAGTGATTGTTTCAGAAAAAGGGGGTCTGGGAGAGTTTTCCTCCTGGAAAAAAGTTTGAAGAATCTGGTGCAAAATTATACATTTTAGAAGCACATTCTATGAAATCTCAAGCTTGACAAGCACAGAGATTCATTATCTGAAATATTAAAATACAACAAGTTGCTTCAGCCAGGAAGCATGTTTATTCTACAATTGTTTTATTGCTTCAGTTTTTTAATCAGGTTCTCATAATCAAATTCCACACAACGAGTCAAAGAAAAAAGACTGATGATTGACTTTTCTTTTTCCGGGAGGGCAGGGAGCAGGGGGATATGCCTCTCTGGAAGAAATTTTGAAGAATTTGGTGCCAAAAGCTGCATTTTGAAACACAGTCTATGAAATCTCAAGCAAGACAAGCATAGTGATTTACTAACTGAAACCTTGCAGTGCAACAGGTGATGGGGAAACACTGGCTTTATTGGGAGGGGGTACCAAGAGACAATTCTGTAGGCAAATCAACTGATGGCAACAAACCATGCTGCTGATACAGATCTCTTTAGACTATTTATTTTCTGTGGCAAGAAGAAGAGAAATACCCTATCATGCAGGCAATAATCTAAAACAACTTGGCAGTCCCTGCCAATGTTATCATAGTCCCTGGGGATATACCCCAGGAGCTGAGACTGTAGGCAGCAATAAAACAATCTGTTACTGGAGGTCAGCAAACCCTGCTGAGATTTCTTTTCTAGGGTCAGAAAAACAAATAGAGAATGGATGGCAGTAGTGATAGCAAACATTGCTGCCTGTGTTGTTATATTCTGACTGCCAGGGGCTAGAAGGTTATTTTCTAGCATGTTTTGTTTTATACTTTTCAGCGTTAATCTTACACTTTCACAGGTCATGATAATGATATTTGAAAAAAATTCCTCCCTCCCTACTTTGCATCTGAAGCTCAGAGAGACCTAAGTTCCTGCTGTGAGCAAATGTCTGTGTCTTCTTCACAAGTAAAGTTCACTCTGCTTTTTTTCATCTTTTATTAACTGAAATATATAGTTCCCCTTTTTATTTTATTAAGGTGCAGGACATTATTAACAGTCACTATCCACCCTTGATCACCTCAGGCCAAGAAGGGATGGCTAGCTGACTCAGGCAAGCAGGCCTGCCTGGCCCTGCGGTCACGCTTTCCCTCTAGTATACCTTCATTCTTTCACTTTTAAATGTTATTTCCTTCTGTTGCTCTTTCATTGTTTTTTGTTAACACGTTATGGATACTGAAGCCCCTCCCACCTAGCACCAACCCCAGCATATTTTTTTTTGTGTGTGCTATTTTGTATTTGGTTATGATTTACTCATGGAATGATCAGTCCCCTGGTTCCCTAGTTCCCTAGAGATTGGATCTTAACTGGGTGGCTTCAACCTGCCCAAACAAATGTTGTCCCATATTATTTCAATTTGGCTGTCGACTGTTAAATGTTGTACTTACTTTTGCCTTGTTCATTTTCTGCCCTTGTATTTATGATGTAATATTGTGTACACTGATTGTGAATTTGAAATTCAGTTATTTATTTATTTTTTTTAGGTGATAAATCAGTTTTATTATGACTCTCACTATGCAGTAATACCAAAATAGTAACGTTTTACTGGAATTTTAATTCAGTAATAGTGCACCAGAAATTCTTTTGCTTGCCCACCCCGCTTGCCAGCTGTCAAACAGAGCATCTCAGCATGGTGAAAATGGCAGAGACCATGTGGTTCGGGAGGGGAAGGTGGCAAATACAGTCTTCTACAGCAGAATCATTAAGTGTGGCTTGAGACGGTTCTGGTTGAAATTCAGTTATTTATGTCTGCTATGTATATCAATGTATGTAGTCCTCTGTGCCAGCAGAGAATGGGTTAATGTTTCATCACTTCTTCCTCAATTTATCAATGGACTATACATTTGTACTTCTCCCCTTCCAATTCCCCCCAGGATGCATCTAGAAACAAGCAGTTCAGCTCAGTATGACCACCTGGTGAAACACAAAATTTACAGTGTTCCCCTGTGATGACACTAGAGGTCTCTATGGTACTCAATGAAAGCCAGGACTTCAGCAAGAAGCCCCATGGGGAAGGGGGTGAGAAGCCCCCTCTTTGCCACCTCAGTCATTTTTTTGTGGGCCACATCCACCACCTCACTCCAATACTCATTACCAATCCTTACCACATACTGTAGCTGTTAAAGTCAGAAAAGCAAAAGAGTGAGATCTGTAACTGTCCCACTGAATTACATTGTTAATATGTGCGCTATCTTGCCAACCAACTACACAAGTAGTACACGTGAATACTAACTGTCAAAATCTGATTGTCATAAATGATGCATGATTGATTGCTGGATATGATGTAATATCCTACCCCTTCCACTTCCTGTGTGCACTGGAAATTATATAATGCCTCGCCCCTTCCACTTCCTGTGTGCACCGGAAATTGTATAATGTCTTGCCCCTTCTGCTTCCCGTGTGCACCGACTATGATGTAGTGTCCCACCCCCTCCCATGTGCATTGTGTGCGTCACACCCCCACCCTCTTTCCTCTCCCACGTGCACTGGATATGACACAACCCCTTCCTTCCAGATTGTGACGCTGCTATGAGTGGAACAAAGGCTGACATGTTTGGGCTTGTCCCGGGACATGTCAGAAAGGGGTATGCTGATAAAATCATGTACCTCTGTTCCTCCATAGTCTGTCTGGTTTATGTTCTGCTCCTGTGTGTGTGTGGATTGCCTGAGGAAAATGGAAAACTGGATGAACCTATCCAAATTGTTCTGCAGTGTCTGCTAGTGCCATACAAAAGGATTCTGGTATGTCTGAATTGGTTAAATCATTCATGAGACTTGGTTTGTATGATAATCATGAGTGTGTTAATATGGATGAATAGTGGGGAAGAACCAGATGTACCGGCTGTTGAAAAATGTCCTAATGAAAAGTCTGATGTGGCTATGACAGTAATTCAAGTGCTACCTGAAAAAACTATCATGTTGGACCTGATAAAGGTGCAACATGCAGTGACTGATATGCAGTGACTGATATACAGTGTCAGTGGCTCAGAATATTGTGCACTCGCCTCTGAGGCTGGATGATGTGGGTTCTATCCCCACACCAGGCACTTAGGTTAAATTCCAGTACTGACACTGTAATGCAGCATGAGGGGGGTGCTGCACTCCTGAGGTGCCGTCCTTCAGACGAGATGTTAAACCGAGGTTCCATCTGCCTGTTCTGGTGATTGTTCAGGTGGACATTAAAGATTCCATGGCACTTCTCTGAAAGAGTAGGGGAATTTTTTTTTATTAGAAACTGAATAACAATACAAAAGGACATTGGTAAACAAACTACATAAATCAGATAACATTAACTCATGAAAATAAGAAAAACAGGCTGAAGTGCTATACATTTGTAAAAAAAGAAAAAAAATATACCAATAACATCTTGGTTTAATTCACATGCAGATTAACATAATAAGGGTAAAGGGCTAAGTTAAAGTCACTTAGCGCAGGGAAACAAGGAAAAAGAGAGGAAAAACAGCAATTACTGGAAACAGAACAGTGTTACCCTTTTATAGAGTATTATACTCTTATAAGGAATAACAGGAAAAAAAAATGTTTGTTTTTTAAATCTGCCAAGACATCGGAGCCCAGTGTTTTACAAAGACTCCAATAGATAGTTCATGCTGGTCAGATTATCTTATCCGTAGTTTCTCTTGCAAAATCATTTGAGTCAATTCCTCAGTGATTAATAACATTTGCTACAAAACCAACCTGCAGCGCACTTGCCAAATCCAATATTTAAAACAAGATAAGATGACACTTAAGGAACTACCTGAGTGTGTATTCCATTCTGGTGGAAAACATTTAAAAACAAAGGGCCTGATTCTAGTACAGTAACACCTGGTGTAACAGCACTTGCGCCATGTAGAACTTATGCCAGCAGTTGCGACATGCGTGATTCTACAAAGTGGCCTGTGACATGGCGCAGGCCACTTGTGCCAAACAGCAGTTACACTCCCAGTTGCACCATAAACCCCCTGCAACATGGTGCTAGGGGGTTTATGGCAGCAGTTGCACCCCATTCCAGAAGGGCAGCAACAAAGTCCCCAATGTCGGGATTCTACAAGAACCCCCAGAGAAGAACCAGCAATGTAAGTTACACCAGCATTTTGCTGATGTAACTTAAGGACGCCCCGCCGGGGGTCCTGTAAACCAGCCTGCAGATATGCCACCGTGTCCACCCCCATGTCAGCATACCCCAGTGGGGCACCGCAGGGCTACCCATACCCCCAGCCCCCTGAAACACCTGCAGGTAGAAGCCCCACCGGGCTACCATTACCCCCACTCCCCCAAAACACCCGTAGATAGAAGCTCCACAGGGTGGTGCTGCCATCCTCCCACCCATGCCCCAACCCTTGAGTCACCAGCCGCATATGCAGCATTTACCCAGCAAAGCCCTGGTAGTCTAGTGCCCCTCCCCGATCACTATAAATTAAATGAATATTGCCCCCATTTCCCATGTAGTCTAGTGCCCCCCGATCATAGTAAATTAAATAAGGTTTGCCCCCATTTCCTTCTAGTCTAGTGCTCCCTGATCAAAGTAAAATAAATAAAGATTACCCCATTTCCTGGTAGCCAGTGCCCCCAATCATAGTAAACTAAATAAAGATACGCATTTCCCTGGTAGTTTAGTGCCCCCGATCATAACAAAATAAATCAATATTGCCCCCAGTTCCCTGGTAGTATAGTGGCCCTCACCCAGCCATGCCAGCCTTCCCAGCACCTCCACCCATCTGCCAGCAGCTGGCCCAGCCCGCGTCTCACCTCCGCGGCCAGCCGCCCGGCTGAGGTGCAGTATGGCGCTACTGGAAAGATGATGGCTCAGAAATGAAATTTCTGAGCTCAAATTACCAGTAGCGCTCATACACTCGAGCTCGGCGTAACGAGCAGTGGGCTGTGCCGATGCGCCCGACTGGGGGCGGGGTGAGGGGTGCTGAGGTAGCTAACAGCTGAATGAGGGGCCACTAACTCAGGGAACTGGGGTGCTGTGTTGATTTGTGTAGATCGGGGGGCACTGAGACTACCAGGAAATGAGGTGATCTTATTTATTTTACTATGATGGGGGGCACTAGACTACCAGAGCTTCACTGGGTATATGTCGCATTTGTGGGTTGCAAGTCAGGGTCAGAGCATGGGTGGGGGGTTGGCTGCACCACCCTGCTGGTTACTGTGCAAAGGGGGATGAGGGGGATGAGGGTGTGGGCAGCACTGCGGGGCGCCTATGACTTGCTGGGCATGGAGGGAGCACTTATGACCTGCCTTGTGGCTTGTGACATGCTCACCAGGTGCACCCGCAGTTCGGCGTACCTGGCCGCATGTTGCAAGTCACAGGACTTAGCTGTGATGACCCAGCCCCTTCTAGAATAGGGCACAGAGTCAATGTTGCAGTTGAGGTTGGTGCAAGTTGTGTTTGGTGGCGACTTGCGTCACCCTTCTAGAATCGGGCCCTAAGTGTCTGGGGAGAGAGATCTAAAAGGAAGGATTTCCCACATCTTTTGTCCAGGTCTAGCCAGAAGTTCTTGATAAAAGGGCATTGGAAACATAAATGATCCATTGTTTCAATGACTGATGGACAGGACAATCTAGGGTAGTATCTTTCCTCTATACCTTTGTGCTTTAGGTTTCCTTTAACATTAAGTTTGTTGTGGGCACATAACCAAAGAACATCCCACATTTGGGGGGGGGGATTCTTTTGTCTAAAAACATGTTCTCTATTTGTTTACACTCCAAACTCAGTATCTGTGAGAACTCAGGGTGTATTAAATATTTCCCTTCAATAATTTGATCATAAACTTTCCTCCTAGTAGACATAAGTATTAGCCTAGGGCAAATTGACCAATGTTTCAAATAATCAAACAGGTTGTAAATGAAGCATTTAGTTTTATCTTCCTTTTGGTTTTATGAACAAAATTACCAGAATTCCAATCTTGAAATATTTCTTGTAATGCAGGTGTCAATCAGCCCACCCAGGAGACACGAAGATGCTTCAATACTGGTAGTAAGTTTGAAAAGATAAAAATAGTCTGGAAAAAAACACTGGGTGCACCATTCCAGATCTCCTAATTTTAAGCGGCAAATAGAGGGTTCTTCTTTTAATAGGGTTCAGTCTGCTACCCCAGACACTTTGAAAAAAATAACTCAGCACCCCAGTTTCTAAGGACTTGGGAGGAGGAAAAACATAGCTTAAATTAAGAAAAACATGAAGTAGATATGTTTTAATCATAAAGATCTGTTTTAACTTCCCCATTCTCCACTTATTCCATACCAAAACTTTGTAGTTCCCTTTTATTGTTTGTTTCTCTGAGTTGTATGTAACCAGGTCCCCTTTCCCATAAAAAATAACTAACATTTTAAGAGGTGTGTATTCCATCTAAATGTTAGCCATCAAGTGCCTCTGGTCAGTAGGATTTCCAATAGATATACAGTGGCTTTTGGCAACATTAATCTCTGCCCCTGTAGATTTTGAAAAGGCCATAACTACTGTGTTGGCTAAATCTCCAGAATGACCATCCTGTACTAGAATACACGTCTTCTACATGTGCTATTGTTTTGACTGCACCTCCATTGTGGCCATGTATCCATATAATTTTGGGTGATAGGTTTAAAATCCAAATTAAAGGTTCTATGGTCAGGATATACAACACTGGGTGCAGTGGACAGCCCTGTCATAAACCTCACTTTAGTAGACAAGTGTCCCCCACCCTCCCAATAATGAAGGGTCTAAAAGAAGCTGCCTGGTAAAGTAATTTGATCCAAGAAATAAAACCCAGGGGAAATCCAAAATATTTTACAGTTAGCCATAAAGAATCATGAGAAATCTTGTCAAAGGCCTTGGCCTGGTCATAATTAATCAGATAGACTGCAGACCTTCCAGTGTTACTTTCTTCAGAGGCTTCTCTAAGAAGCATAAGAGCATTTGAAATTCTCTGACCAGACACAGAACAGAATTGTGTGTCACACACTATCTCCAGTAGAATAATAATACTATTTATTTAATAAAGCGCCTTTCAGGCTTTCAAAGTGCTGTACAGCAAGAATACAAAACAAACATATATTCAAATACATAAGATATAAAATCAAGATAAAGCAGGAAATGCCTTTGCCCATAAAAAATCTTTAGCGCCTGCTTAAAACACCCCACCGTCCTGTACTCCTGGAGCAGGCAGGGCAGAGAATTCCAGAGGGTAGATGCCACAAATCCAAAAGCATGAGCACCAGATTACTTCAAGTTTACCCTTGGAATTTCCAGCAACCCCTCATCAGCCAATCAGAGCTGCTGCAGAGGGGTGTAAAGCACCAGAAGCTCTTTCAAGTAATCGGGACCCAGACCATGCAGGGCTTTGTAGGTCAGAAGGCCTACCTTAAAGGTGATCACCACTGTAGTGGCAGCCAGTGCAGAGCGTGCAGCACTGGGGTGATGTGAGATCTTCTTGATGCCCCAGTCAACAAACGTGCTGCCGTGTTCTGCACTAGCTGCAAGTGGTGGATATCAACCCCAGGAAGCCCTACGTAAAGGGAGTTACAGTAATCAAGGCGCGATGCCACAAAGGTGTGGACTAAAACAGACAGATCACTGGGTGAAACAAGGTGCCTAATCCTGGCAATGTTCCTAAGAAGGAAGAAGGGCAGCTTGACGACTGCCGACACCTGATGTCGAAGAGTCAAGCCAACGTCAAGCTCCACTCCCAGGTTATGCACCCGTTCGGAGGAGAGAATCTGGTCCTCCCTCAGGACTAAACCGGAAGGAAGCCCAGTCCTCAATCCCTCTGCCCTATGACCTGGGTCCACAATCAAAACCTCAGTCTTACCTGGATTTAACTTTAGACCGCTGGAATTCATCCAGTCTTGGATTTCTGTGAGGCAGTTATTCAGAACCAAGATAACATCAACCTGGTCAGGTGAAAAAGACAGGTAGAGCTGGGTATCATCAGCATAGCAGTGAAACCTCAGCTCATACTGTCAACAATGTCTCTGAGGGGTAGCATATATACTGCAAATAACATTGGGGACAGCACCGAGCCCTGAGGTACCCCGCATGGCAGAGAGAAGGCCCCAGATGAAAACAAACCCGAGACCACTCTCTACATTCTCCCTGCGAGGAAAGATGAAAAACATCTGAGGACTGTACCAGACAGTCCACAGATGGACCTCAGGCATTCGAGCAGAACCCCATGATCTGCAGTATCAAAAGCTGATGATAGATCTAGGAGAACCAAGATGGAGTGGTGTCTCCAATCTCTCGCCATCAGGGGATCATTGAGCACCCAAACCAGAGCAGTCTCAGTACTATGCCTCTTACGAAAACCAGATTGGAGAGGTTCATATGAACTATGGATGGTTAAATGGTTATCCAATTGAGCAGCCACAACTTTCTCAATAACCTTCCCCACAAAAGGGAGGTTAGAGATAGGTCTGTAGTTTGCTAGGTTCTCCGGGTCTAAAGAAGCTTTTTTCAGAAGGGGAGTCACGACTCCCTCCTTCAAGGAGCTAGGAAATTCTCCTGTATCTAAAGAGCACTGGACAATCCGAGCTAAGACTGGGCCAATGATCTCACTGCATCCAAAAATCAGGGAAGTAGAGCCTGGGTCTAAACTACAGCATGTAGGATGCATCTCTTGGACAATCCTAATAGTGTCTACGAAATCTGGCAGTCCAAAGGTACTCCAGGAAGCTCCGGGTTCTGCGACAGGGCACCGATCAACGGCAATTCCCTTAGAGTGAAGTTGGTGGCACTCCCATCTGATGTCTTCAACCTAATTCACAAAGAAGTGAGCAATCTCATCACAATCAGTTTGTGTTAAAACTCGACGGAGATGCTGACAGACTGGGTTGCACAGTCTGTCAACAGTTCTGAAGAGTTGAGCCCGGTCATTTCCATGTGACAGAAATTTCCCTGGACAGGAATACTGTCTTCTTATGGGAAATTGCTGTTTGGTAGAGTTCATAATGCTCTAGCAAAATATGGTGGTCGGCATCAGTGGCAGTCTTCCTCCAATGATGTTCTAACCTATGCCCCAACCTACGCAACTCCCTTAGGGCCCCATCAAACCACGGGGCTCTAGGGTGACGCAGAAGGGGACAAACACGGACGGGTGCAATCTGATCAAGGGCTGTCGTTATGGCCCCATTATAGGCCACTACCAACTGCTCAGAATCAGTGCAAAACTCCTCCAACAATGAGAGGTCAATAACCGGCATCAGGTCATCAGGGACCACATCCCGCAAAGGGCGGTACCTGACCAATTCCACAGGGTCCGACCTACCTGGGGGGGGGCCTCAAAATTGAACCCAGCAGAGTAGTGATCGGACCAACTGACTGGTTCCATCACCAGATCGGAGGCCTTGATCCCCAGGAGAAAGACCAGGTCAAGAGAGTGGCCTCCCTTATGTGTAGCTGAGGAAACAACCTGTGTAAAGCCTAGGGATGTCATCACCTGGAGGAAATGTCCAAAAAGTGAAGATTCGTCATCGACCCAGGCATTGAAGTTGCCCAGAACCATCAGTCTGGGTGACTTCAAGGCCATGTCAGCAGCGAAATCTTCTATTTCCTGCAGGAAAAGCTTCTCATGACCTGGTGGACGGTAGATGAGGGCAATTCTGCACCCTACACCAGCTACTACAGTGCACTCAAATGACCTGGCCTCCTCAACTGGTACACCAGTTAGGCCCAATTCGGTCTTGAAACAGACCGCACCCCCCCGCGATCCAGTCTCGGGTGATGTATTACCGAGTACCCGGCGGGAACAGCTGCCTCTAGAAAAGGGGCCGCATTCCCATCCAACCAGGTCTCGGTTATGCAAGCCAGATCTGCCTTCTAATACTTTTAATAATACTGAGCCTTTTACACAATAACCTTGTTCAAATTTTAAAATCCATGTTCAGCAAGGTTATCGGATGCCAATTAGCCAAATCTGCATTGTTTCCATTTTTATGAAGATAAATTAACAGGCCATCATACATTGAAGGCGTTAATTCTGCAGAGGAAAGAAATGCATTATATAGCCTAGTCAGTTCTTGAGTGAAAAGTTTCCATAGTACATGGTAAAGTTCCCCTGGGAGCCCATCAGACCCCGTGAAAGTACCTTTCTATAGGTTCTTTATAACATCGCCCACCTCAGACATTTGGAAGGGGGAGAGCCATGCTGTTTGCTGCCACTCTGTAAGTGTAGACAGGCTAGCTGCTTCCAGTATGAATTCCATATTTTTATTCCCTGGAAAAGGGAAACTAAATTAGGCCTGCACTTGTTTATGAACCTCAGTTAAAATGTTTTTATGATATTTAATCTCTTCCACTGTAACTGAGAGTATACTGGTCATACTTTTTTTTTTCTGTTCTGGATTTGCAATCTGCAAAGGGATTCACCTATGTAGCTGTGCCTTTTGTTCATACTCTAGAGATCTGTATCTGCCATATTGAAATAAACACATCTCTTTCTTGAGCTCAGCTATCTGGGATGAAAAATCAGTTCCTGTAGAGGGCTGTAAGGATAATAATTTTTGAAACTGGTCCCGAAGAACTTTATACCGATTATTGGAATTAATTGCCTTCTGTTTAGCTTTCACTTTAAAAAAGGACTGAATGCAAATTTTAGTATACTTCCACCACTCAGGTGGCTATCACATAGACAAATAACAGATAATCTGTCCTGTATAACCGTGGAAAACTCAGCTAATAAATCTGTGTCCTTTAAAAGGCTGGCATTCATTCTCCAAATTCCGGGTCCCATTGTGTTGTTGGCATTCACTGCAAGCTGAACTCCTACCAGACAATGGTCAGAGGATTCAATCGTGAGAACACATGGATGTGATATCAGAAGCCTGGAAGAAATAATGAAAAAAATTGTCCTAGAGAATAATAGCCCCTTATAAAAGGTGCAAGCTGCTTTTTCACAAGGTTAGCATGAGCATCCACCAGGCCAGCCTGTTTAACTATGTTCCCTTAAAAGGCCACATCACAGTAAGTTTTGGTAGTAAAACTATTTTTGTCAGTAGCCAAAAGTCATATATTAAAATCTCCTCCCATTACTACAGCTTTAGCAGTGTGGAGATTAGGTTGGATCATCTGAAATAAAGAAATTCAGGCAACCTTCATTTGGGTGGCGTGAACATTTATAAAGTGATAAATTTGAGAGTTATGGGCAATATCCAGCAGGAGAGCTATGCCTGGGCATATATCCACCATTTTTATAATTTTAATATCTGAAGATTTAAAACCAATACCCAGCCCACTACGGGTGTCTTCTCCAATAGCCCAGACAGAATCTCCCCATATCCAACAGTCTTTAACCTTTTGTACCTCAGAAAGGGTGATGATTCTAGTATACTGTAAAAAAAATACAGTACATTTTGCTTAAACTGCTGTAATACTGCAAAAGTAGTGGTACACTTTAACTCAGACTTCATACTAGTCACACTTACAGTTGCAAATGATAAGTTTGATTCATGAGAAGTGAAATGTTAAATACAAGTCTTTTCAACCATGGCTCTAGTCTGCCATTTCTGCTTTACTGTGGAGGCCTTAGCAGAGCTCTCAATTTCTTTATCAGAGCTGAGGTCCATTTGAGGAGAGGAGGCAGAGACATCAAAATCCTCCTCTTCCATAAGTTCACCCCAAGTTTGTAAGGCCTCATATCTATTTTCTGAGGGAAGGACTGGGCTGAGTGATATTTTCTTTTTAATTGATTTAGTCTGTTTCCCTTTCCCCTTCGCTGTGACCATTACCATGTCCTGCTTGGGGTGGGGGGCATATCCCTTTCCTCCTGGTTTTGACCCTTCATGGGGGCTAAGGTCTCAGTAGGTTTTCTTGTCGACTGTTGTGTTTGTAAGTCATTGTTTTGTTCCACCCTTCTGGACTGCTCTATAGCTGGACCAGGTGGGGGGTTACTACATCATGCTTGTTTATGAGCCTGTGCTGCTTGCTGGTCTCTAAAGGGTTTTGTAGAAGTATGAATATAATAGTCTTGCTCACTGTAATCCAAGGAGTTATGAATTGCCCATGGACATGAGCTAAAGGCATGGTCTAATGAGTCACAAAGGTTACATTTGGGTGGACTTTTGCAGAAGTTACTAGTGTGACCCAAAGCTCCACACTGCAAACATTTCAGTTTGTCACATTCATGATTTAAATGACCCTCTGCTCCACAGTGATAACACATACATGGCTGTCCTGGATAAAAGAGAATGCCTTTATCCCACCCAAAGACAAAACAGTTAGGGAGATGTTGAATTCCAAAGTCATTTTGACAAAGTTGCACATTAAATTTCCATCCCTGTCCCAAACACTTTGTCATCTATTATGGACTCCAGGGTACCTTGCAAATCACAACATTGTTTCAACCAGTAAATAATATCTGAAATGTTTACACCCCCGTTGTGGACAAGCACTGTAATCATCTTAAATGTTGGCTTTGCTAGGGGAATTGCAAAAAACAGGGCCCATAGTGGAGTGTCTTGAACTTTGGGATGCAAGGCCCAAAACTTATCCAGTTTCTGCTGGGACAGAAAACTGAGGTTGAAATTAAAGTCACCAAGGGCATGAATGAAGGCATATAAATCTGCTGGACTAAACTGTAGTGAGTTTTTAATCAATTTCTTCCCCACATATTGCCTGTCAAGGAAAAGTGGTAACCCCACTGTACCTTATCCTTATAGCAAAGTGTCTTTTGGCTGCCTCAGCTGGCTTTTGGAAGAGACTGGCATAACTTACATGCTCTGTAGAATTTTTTATCATGGTAGCAACTGTATCAGCTATAGAGTTTAGGCGTGGAGTTGACTCGATTGGTGAAGGGACCGTAAGGTGCCTTCTTGTACCCTGTGTGTGGTCCTGGCAGGAGGATCCCTGAGAAGAAGACCCAGCTGGTAAATCCATTGATTAAGAAGTGTCTGGAGCAACGGCTGGGCTGATAGATTTCATGAAAGAAGGCTCTGTGGAGTGACAGTCCTTGCTATTCTGCTCCATCTCCATTTGATCCAAATTTTCCATCGGGGTAGACCCAGGATGTTGCGCAACTGCACCAGCTGCTAAGCTGCAATTTGAAAGCCTCTGTTCTGCTGCAAGAAGCATGTTAGATGTTCCCACTATTGGATGTTCAGGATTCACAATGCCAAGATGTCCAGAAGAAGAAGCACTCTCTGATTCTGGCCAAGGTCCATATTTGATCCTTTGATCCATACAAATATGCCTAGATATCTGCTGCCAAGGAGATGCTTTTGTCCCTGGGAGAGGGATCACTGGGTCAGGAATCCAAGTTGGTAGGTGTCTCTAAACAACCAGCTCCATGGAGTGCCCATTCTGCAGACCAGTCCACTTGCTGAAATGGTGGCTCTGCCTTGTCTTCTAAATCTGGACCACCCGTTTCCCACATCCAGGAACTCAGCATCACTGTCCAGGTCAATTTGTTGAAATTTCTTCCCCATAGGGAGCATAGGGCTAGTGGATAAACATTTTCTTTTTTTGCCATCCTCAATCCTTTGTTTCTTTGCTGCATAGAGAAATTCAGTCTCATTCATAATTTTAAACTGATCCTTTTTTTCCTCCAAATCTTTTTGCAAAGTGAGTTCTTCCTCAAGCAGTTCTTCATCTGTGTACGGGGATCCCCCCTGCTCCCTCTGTTGCCAAATAGCTCCTTCCCCTCAAGTGGACTTCTATGGACTGGGACCCTCCATTCTGCTCACAGGAAGGAAAGCAAACCCTGCAGCAGAGTAGGGGTGTTTTCATTAAGAAAATATGTACATACAAAATCACAAGGAACTTCTGTTATTTATATCATAACATTCCATAACAAAACTGTGTAACACATAACAGTGACTGTTATCAATTTAATATAATTTTGCATTTGCAGTCACTTCCCTATTAACTATAATATCATAGTATTGATGTTCAATTAGACAGGGGATGTGATAGTAATAATGAAATAAGTTCAGTCGAATAACTCCTTTGTGATATAAACTACCAAATGAGTTGAGAAAGTAATTCAGGTAACCAATGAACCAAAATCTAAGGAATAGTTCTGTCTAGCCAGTCCATTAAGGCCCATCCTTTGGAAATCACTGCCTGAGGATTGGAATTAAGTTCTGCATTTTTTATTGTTCAAATGTTTTCTACTATGGACTGCCAAGTCAGTTCTGGTGACTACTATAATTGTTGAAGGGTTACTCTATATCTAGCTTGCCATATCCAGAATTTTATGCAAGCTGAGACTATATTCGATGTGCTTCTGTTGGATAGTAGAGGGATTCATGAAAAAATGACTAGGTACAATGCTGCTGTGATTTTTATATTTCTGGGAAGTGTTTCCATTTGGTTTATAGAAGTGACCAAAATGTTAGTACAAAGGGACAATCAAAAAAGAGGTGATTCAGAGTTTCAGGTTGTTCTACACATGACAGCCTGGGGCAGAATCTTTCTGATTTTTCTTGTGCTTCCAGATATCTTTAGCTTGGAATTTGCCATGGGCACATAGCAAAACCACGTCCCACATTTGAGAGGTGAGTGGGAGATTCTTTGATCAGTGATCATGGCTGAGATTTCCTGAAGTTCTGTTTTGGATCTTGTACTGTATGTTGGGTGTACTAGAAAATATTCTGCCTGAATTTGAGAATCGAATATTTTTCTGTCCTGAGTTGTCTGAGCTATCTTAGTTACCCTCTAGAATTTGTTTCCCAATACTGTCTCTCATGTATGCTGGAAGTACAGACATCTGTGTTTGTTTGAGGATAGAGCCAGTATTGCTCCATTTGTGCAAGATGGGGGAGGTATGATCATCCACCCAGGGAATCCATAAGACTAGGCTTCCAACTAGTAATGGTTGAATATTGGCATAAATAAAATTACTGTGGTAGAAAACAATGGGGTTAACCATTTTTAAACCTCCTAGTGCTATTTCTTGATACAGGATAACACGTCTAATTGGGTTCAACTGGCTACCCCAGATGCATTGAAAAAAAACAGCTGAGGAGTCAGGTTTCTAGTGCTTTAGGTGGGGAAAAAGCAAAGCTGAGATATAGAAATATGGGAATGAGAAACAATCCAGAAGCAAATGATTTGACACCTTTTATTGGACCAACATAGATGTTACAACAAAAGAACAAAGTGATCTAGCTTTTGAACCAACAAGGTCCTTCTTCAGAAGCTTTATGACAGTTATTTAGAAAATCTCATACTATTAACACCCAGATAATGCATAAAAAACAGATATAATTCTCATTGGTTTAACATATATGTTTGCAACATAACAGAAGGTGACGTCAGAGAAGCTAATTAACACCAGTATGCTTTTAACTGAGAATCCTCTAAAGGACAAAGGTTATTAAGAAATACCAACAAGCAGAGAGTTCTTCTCACATACATTTTAAAATGTCTCAGTATATTTCAAGAAAACATTCTACTGATAACAAAACTTAGGGATACTGTTCTCCCTAATACATGTAAGATGAGCTTACAACTTTTATTGCAAGTGTCCTTGCAATAAATTTCTAAACAACTGTCAAAGCTTCTGAAGAAGGACCTCAGTGGTTCGAAAGCTAGAGCGCTTTGTTCTTTTGTTGTAATATCTATGTTGCTCCAATAACAGGTATCAAATCATTTGCTTCTGGATCTGTTCTTACAAGGACCAATACAGCAACTATACTATTTGTTTTGGAATGAGAAAAGTATATATCATGTATGTTCTCTTTTTTTTACTCATTCACCACTTATTCCATTGTCCAATTCCATCCAAAGCTATGTTAATAGTGTTTTTGCCAGTTGTAATAAGCTGTATCAGGGAATCCAGAAAAAATGCCCAGTATTTTAACCCCTATAAAAGTAAGGGGAATTCCCATGATGTGAGTTAGTTCTGGTGGAGGGGCACCAATAGGTATGCTATGACTTTTTTGATAATTAATCTGAAAACCTGATATTTCTATACATTTATCAAATATAGATAATACTGTAGGCCCAGAGAAGTGGTCAGCTAAAAGTAGGCAGAGGTCATCCGCATAAGCCAGTGTTTTGACTTCCATATCTTGGCTGGAGGTAGAGAGTCCTAGGATACTGAGGTGTAAATTTATTTTGCAGATCAGTGGGTCCAGGGTAATCATATAGAGGAGGGGGCTCAGGGGGGAACCCTTGTCATACCCCAACTTTAATGTGACAAGAATGTCCTGTCCACCCATTTGTATAGGGTGAGACAGTAGCTAGTTTCTAGCAGAGTTGAATCCATCTTATCTTATCCTGAGGAAACTCATATTGCTACAAACATGCCCATAAGTATTTATGAGAGACCTTATCAAAGGCCTTGGACTGATCTGTGTTCAGTAGATAGCCTGATATTTCTCCATTATCTCCTTTTTGTAAAATTTCTCTCAGTAAAATCAAGTATCTGAGATTTTCCAACCCGGAATGGAGCAAGTTTGTGTGGGATGTATTATGGAAAGTATGACTACCATGAGTTATTCATTCATTCATTCACAATAATTTATTGATCGGCATATGCCATTTCATAAAACAAGTTTAACAATAAGCAATTACAAACCATACATATTAATAATAGTACATAATACAAAACAGGATAAAATTTAGAATACACATTTCTTAAATATTTGAAAAATAAAGGTACGATACCGGATTTTTATAAGTGCATTCCAAAATATGAGAAAGAGTATTATTGTTTGTGGTATGTTTTTTTTGTTTGTTTTTTCAGAGCATAGGACTACCATGAGTCTATTACTAAGCAATTTAGTAAGTATTTTAAAATCTGAATTTAAGAGTGAGATGGGTCTTCAATTTGGCAATTGGTCTAAGCTACCTTTCTTATGAAGTAAAATTAGTAGGCCAGAGGACATATCTTGAGTAATTTGGTCATATGTCAAGATGTAATTATATACAGCTGTTAATTCTAGTAGCATGTGGGGAACCATTTTTTTGTAAAATACAGTATGTGAGACAGGCCATCTGGGCCTGGTGTGGTGCCCTCTTTCAGCTGTGATATAACTATCTGTTGTTCTTGTATCATAATGGGGTTTATAAGGATGAGGTTATCTCATAGAGAGGTCTGTGGCAAATGGCAGTCATTAAGCCATTCTGTGGTATCTGTGGAGTGTGTGTTAACAGTATTATATTGGGTTGTTATGTATTGCTCTGCTTTTCTCAATATGTTTGCATTATCAGTTACTGTTCCATGATCTGTACTAAGGGAGGAAATAGATTTTTGTTTAGTATGTGTGTGGCAATTTTCATAAGGATTGACCAGAAACTGGGTTCCTTTTGTACTATACCTCTGTTCAAATTCTAAAGATTTCACTCTATTGTACTGGTATGCTGCTAGTTCTTGCTTAATCTGCTGTATCTGGGAGGAGAAATCCTGGTCCTTGTCTGTTTGCAGTGAGAATAATTTGCAAAGTTGTTTCCTAAGTGTGTCATACCTTGAGTTATCATAGGAGCCTGTGAGGCATCTTATGATTTTCAAAAATTCAGAAAAATCTGATTTATTTTGTTCCCACCACTCTAATGGGAAATCATAAAGCTTGTATACTGATTTCCATGCATTAATAATGTCAAGGATAACTTGTCAAATGTATGTGTCTTCTAATTACATTGCATTCAATCTCCAGTGGCCCTTACCTCTAGTAACCTCAGGAGAATGTGAGAACTTAATTTCCAGAAGAGCATGATCTGATGTAGCTACGGGTACAACCTGTGAGTGAATTATTGGAAGATATGGTGATACAAACCAGTAATTCATTTGTGCTTTTAGAGCTCCTCTAAAGTAAGTGTATTGTGGGGTGTCATGGTTAACTGCAAACACATCATTTACAGATGGATTCTCCTAGTTTTATCCTGGGGAGCATAAACATTTATGAAATAAAATCCTGGTCTATTAGGGTTGCATTTAGTAACATGACCCTCCCTGGGAGGATGTCTAAACAATGCATAACTTTAAGTAAGGGATTGTTTAAGCAGATGCCTACCCCACTGCAGGTGTCTTCCCCTATTGACCAGTGTGTGCTTCTCCAAATCCAGTCTGCACTACGTCTTTGTATTTCTTGCAGGGTGGATAGGCATATGTTCTGAAAGAACACCACATCATATTGGGTTTTATTAATTAATGAGAAAGTGGATCTGCATTTCTTACCTGATTTTAAACTATTGGTGTTCAGGGAAGTTAAGAAACAGTCATGTTCCATTCGGCTGAAGTAAAATCAGTCAGAGGCTTTTTTCCAAAGGCAATACTGGGTTCCCATCCTTTTCTTTTTGGTTTTCCCTTTGGGTTGTTGTAGTTGTTCCTCCCCCTCAGAGAGTCCCTCCATGTAAGAGGAATGCTCTGATGGTGCATCAGAATCTAGGTCCATCTCTGTCTCTCCCCATTGTAATGTAGCAAATTGGTTTTGTGTATTTCCCATTCTGGTTCAACAAATTTCTAATTTTTTCTACCCCTTTCCTTTGTCACTACTTGGAAAAGGCAGGTCTACAGGTAAGGGGGGTGGCATCTCTGGTTCTTGTTGTACAATATTAGTACTATTACCAGGGTCTGAGACTGTAGCAGTAGTCTGGGTGGTGGGTTGAGTGACTCTTAGAGATTCTGCAGTGCTTGGGGTCTCAGGGGACTGTGTGTATGTGTGGGGGTGTTCTGCCTAGGGGCATCAGGGGAAGGTCTGGGCCTATCATCTGAAGGCTGTCTTGTGGCTTTATTGATGTAATAATCTTCTTCTGCAAAGTTGAAATTACCATTATTATGAGAGGCCCAGAGACAGGTTGCAAATGAGTGGCCCCTTTCCTCACAAAGATGACCTAATGGTGTGGCTGTGCAGTGGTACCCTGAGTAGTCATTAGAGCTGCATTGCAAATGTTTCAACACTTCACAGTTGTTACTGATATGGCGGTGTAAGCCGCACTTGTAGCAGGATCTTGGTTGGCCTTGGTAAAAAAGAATCTCCTTATCCCTGCTCAAATAGAAACAGTTTGGGAGATGCACAATACCAGAGTCATCCTGGTGTAACTTCACTCGTACCTTCCACCCTCCTGTCCAAAAACCTTCATTATCTACAATTGGGTCAGGGGTCCTTTGAATATCACATTTCTGTTCTAACCAAAAAAGTAATGTTTGCTATACTGACCCCTTCTTTCCTAAACAGGATAGTTACCAGCTTAAAAATGGTCTTTGTTAAGGGGATGGCCTGAAATTGGGACCATATTGGTGTAGTTTTGTGAACTGTATATAAGATCCAAAATCTATCTATTAAACTCGTTGATCTAAAGCTCATGTCAAAAGTTGCCTCTCTCAGAACATGTATTAGAGCATATACTTCAGCTTGGGAAAAGCCCATATCCTATTTTAACAAAGTTTTATCCATGTAATAGTGATCAGGGGCTAATTCCAGACCCCCACATATCACAGTCTAACTGCATGCCTTCTTTTGGCCTGCTCTAAAGGTTTTTTAAAAAGGCTAGCATGTTCTTCTAGGCTCAGTATCAACATTGTCATTGACATTAACATTTTGTGGTTCAGAGTCATGAGTAATGCCAGCTTCCCAGTTTCTTTATGTTTGACTTTGGGTGGTATCACCTCAGCTAACGCTTTGAAAAATTCTTCTGTACCTGTCTCCACTGGTGAGAAAGAAATGTTTTCAGTCTGTATCTGGTTGTTAAGCTGTGTGGCTGAATCCACTGATGTAGTTGGCTCCAGTTGATTGGCTGTAGAGGGAATGGTTACTGTAACCTCTGTCGTGGCTCCTGGATGCAGTATCGCTGGGTCGGAGATCCATATCCCTCCTTCTATTGGTTGCCAGCCTGCCTGCAAGAGAGTGCTCTTGGGGGACCATGTTGTAGGGCTTAGGTCAGCTGAAGTGCCAGGATATTCAGCTGGGTGTGTAGAGGCACCTGGGATGTTACAGGCTCCAAATACAAACACCCAAGAGAATTTCCCTAATCGGTGCTCTGGTCAATTGCCAGTCTGTCTTTTTCATTTTTTTTTCTCTTCTATTCATTTCTTCTCCTTGAGATATGCTGCTTCAATTTTTGAGATTTTGGCAAGTAACTCACTTTTCTTTTAGATAGTCTTCTCTGAAAGTTTGTGTTCAGCTATTAAAATATCTGCATCCTTGCTGGTGTTTTGTTGATCTGGAAAGTCCATCACACTTGTATTTAAAGCACTTGTTGTAGACATATTCTCCATAGAATGTGAGACGGTGCACTGGCCACCCTCAACAGGGTGCATCCCAGCTGTCTCCAAAGATGGTCAGTCGACATCTGGAGGCTCTGTCTCCAGATTCACCACTCAACCTAGGGGCAAGAGAAGAGGAATTTCCCTGGTGTCCTGGCCAAATTTCCTCCATTCACTAAAAAACATCACCAACTGCTTAATCTACTTCAATTTCAGTTTGTTACCATCTGTATCCACCCCGGTCATCCATGAAAAAGGGACTTTAAGCCTCAGTGGGCCTACTGGGTCAACAAAATTCAATAAAATAATAAATAATAATAAACGGTATTCTAATACAGCTACTGCAAGACTTGATGGCTCAGGACTTGAAAATAAACTGTAATGTATGTGCCTCAGACCACCCCTTGCAGAAAAGACATAGCTGTATATATGAACCCATGGAGGAGTACTGGAAGCTTGCACTTTTCCTGAAGTCTGTGAGAGGTTACATCCATGACAGATCAAGCTACTAGTCGAATCGACAGCATGGAAACTCGGGTGCATAGCATCCTATTTTGATACAATACAAGCAGTAAATGACCCTTTGGCAGAATTTAAAGAAATGCCATGTATTGCTAAGGGACTTGACAAACTGTATGAACAATTAAGCATAACACTGCGGAGTGCTGTTGAAGAAGCAGTTTCATCAGAAAGTCATAAAAAATATTTTAAAAGCCCACTATGAAAAGGAAGCTCTGTGTCATATTATATGTAGTTGTATGATATTGGGAGTTCTGACGAGGAACACAGTGCTGCATGGTGAGTGTTATTACGATGGGTAACCTGTGGGGAAAACACCATAGAATGTTTGAAAAGTAGAAAATAGAAAATCTTTTACAGACTTTGAAAACCACGTAAATTTGAAACCATGCTGCTCAAATTCTATGTACCTCCATAAACTGTGAAAAACTTCAGTTTATACAGATTTCAATGAGTGACATTACAAAAGATGTACGCTGGTGTGAAATAACGAACATGAACAGGTGCCTAAACAATGATGTGTTGGAAACTGATCAAAATGTGCTACCACTAATACTTGAAAAAATGAATGTGGTTTCTCATGGCAGGATATTAGTAGCTATGACCTACAGTACATTGTTGTTATAGTTTAAAATGTCAAAGACAGGAAGATGTTAGCAATGTGATTGAATTTACATCCAATGTTCTTGTTACACAGCAAAACAATGCCTTCTTTTCTTGTTGTAATATTTATAATGTGTTATAGCATCAATTTATCACAATTGCTAACACATGCTCTATGTTGTTATATAATTAGAAGTATACACTGTGTGGTCTTTCATAATAAAAGTTTCACATCTGAAAAAAACACCTGTGTCCCTACCGTATCACTAAACAGTGGTCATGGTTAAGAAATCATTGAAAAAAATTATTATGACCCTCATATACCTGGTAGCTTAGGAGGTATTCAGAGACTATATGGTGCTGCTGCAAAACAGGAGAAAAGAATTACTCGGACTTGGGTATCACAGAGACTGTCTTTACAAGATGCCTATACTATGCACAAACCTGCGAGAAAACAATTTCTTGGAAAGAGAGTGGTTATAAACAACATTGATGCATATTGGCAGGCTGATTTGGTAGATATGACTAGTCTTTCCAGAGACAACAATGGCTTTGGGTTTATTTTAACAGTTATTCATGTCCTGTCAAAATATGTATGGACCAGAGTTCTAAAAAAAATCTGGCAGATATGTGACAGATGCTTTCAAAATGATACTCAGAGAGGGCCACAAGCCTAAAAAATTACAAACAGATGAAGGGAGTGAATTTCTTAATACTAATTTTCAATTATTTTTAAAAGAACAAAACATACATCATTTTACAACATCAAAGGATGTCAAAGCATTAAATGACTGGCTTCAGAAATGGTATTATAGACAGAATTTTTCTTGTCTCACCCATTGGGAGGAATTCTACAATAACTACTTGCTCTACTGCTGGGATGGTTTCCATCTCAACAGAAGAGGAAGTCTGTTTTTAGGATGCCAAATCACAACATTTATACATAAACATTTAAACTAACATTGAAGGGGAGACCTTGTCAAAATCAAAGTCTCTAAAAGTAAATAGTGAGCTGTTCCCTAACTTTTTGAATGCTTTATCATTGAATGCTCACTCCCTGTCTATAACTAAAGTAGCTGAACTAGAAACATGAATCTCATCTCATAATCTGGCACTTATTGCCATAACAGAAACATGGGGTAACTCTGATAGGCAATGGACTTCTGAAATCCCTGGTTTTAAGCACTACTTTAAAAATAGATCTAACAACAGAAAAGAGGGAAGGGTGAACCTCTATGTTAAAAACACTATTTCTCTCTATGAACTTTCCTCTGATGGACATACTGAGAGTGTCTGGGTATATATACACCCTATAGGACTCCGACAAATTCTCGTTGGTAATTGTTATCATCCTCCATCTGCAGATATTTCCTACACTAAGCTAATTACAACTGAAATCTCACAATTTACCAACAGTGGTACAGTTCTTATCTTAGATGATTTCAATCTGCCATCTATTAACTGGGATACCTTAACTGGATCTAATCAGCCTGATATGCACTTACTCACTACAATAATTGATCATGGTCTCACCCAGCTAGTTAAAGATCCAACCCATGGTGAAAATATACTTGACCTTGTTATAAATAATTTGGATACCTTTATAAATAACCTAAGTATTACAGAACATTTAGACAACAGTGACCATATGTCTATTTCATTTACATGACCCCTAAAAAGCCATACTGTAATAAATAATAGTACATTTAGACAAAATAATAAAGCATACTTTCAACAAATTAATAACCATCTTGTGACAATTCCATGGGATCAAATCCTTTGCTTACTTAACATTGAAGATTATTGGGAAACCTTTAAGCAGATACTACATGACTTGGAACATCAGTACATCCCTGAAATAAGAAAATATAATAACAAAGGAAAAATCTCAATATGGTACAACTCAACCATCAAAAAGTTGAGGGCTACAAAGCTGACACTATTTTCTCATTTAAAGACATGCCCTGCAGCTCAGAAAGGTGAAATTCTTAATAAATATAGGGCAGTAGTTAAGGAGTTAAAAAAGCAAATCATTCAAGCGAAATGGAATCTTGAATTCCATATTGCTCATACCAAGGACTCACATAAATCTCTTTTTTCCTACTTAAATGGTAAAAAGGGGAATACAAGAACGGTGGGCTCACTGATTAAGGGAAATATTACTATCATCTCAGATATCGATACAGCTAATGAATTTAACAAATGCTTTTGCTCAGTTTTTGAACAGGATAGCTCTTGCACACTTATATTCAATTTATATAAATTCCCTGGTTACCACTTTTCACTTCTGGAAATCAAGAATCAAGAAATTATTAAATACCTTAAAAAAACAAAAAGTCCAAGACCAGATAATATTAATTCAAGATTCATATTGGGAACAGTTGATACTATTGCCCTCCCACTTACTATTATTTTTCAAAAAATCCTTACAGGAATCCAGAGTACCATCATATTGGTTAACAGCTATAGTCACACCAATATTTAAGCAAGATTCCCACTCAAAAACTACAGACCAATTAGTCTGACTTTGATACCATGTAAACTACTGGAGAAAAAAATCAAACTATTATTAGAAGCTGAAATGAAATCATTAAATATTATGGATCCCACACAGCACAGGTTTAAAACAGGATATTCTTGCATCACCAATTTGATATAATTTTGTAACATTATGAGTAAAGATCTTGATTCCAATATTCCAGTTGATGTTATCTTCCTGGATTAATGTAAGGCCTTCAATAAAGTTTCCCATAATTTACTAGTGACCAAATTTATTAAACTTGGGTTTTCAGCACAATTGGTTTCATGGGTTCATAACTGTCTTAATGGTAGAACTCAGTGTGTTAGGGTGAATAAAGTACTTTCCAACATAGTTAACATAACTAGTGGTGTCCCCCAAGGGTTCTGTCCTGGGACCACAATTTGTAATATCTTTATCAGTGATATGAATATTTCATCCAAAAACACTATTGTTAAGTTTGCAGATGATACCAAAATAGGGGTCAGTGTTGATGACATGATTAACAAAAAACAGTTAATAACTGATTTGGCTAACATTGAACAATGGGCATTAATAAATAAGATGTTTTTCAATGTATCCAAATGTGCAGTGCTGCACTTGGGTGCAAATAACCCTAAACAGGCTTACTATTTAAATAACATTAAAATCAAAGATTCTAGTGTAGAAAAAGACCTGGGGATTCTAATTGACAACAAATTATCATTTTCAGAACATTGTAATAAAATAGCAAATCAAACAAATGCTCTTCTTCATAGAATAAACTCTACCTTCATTTCTAAATCTGAATAATGTCATATGACCTTGTATAGATCTCAGGTTAGACCTTATATAGACTATGGATACCCACTCTGGAGCCCATACTTAATCTCTGATATAAAAAGAATAGAGAAAATTCAATGAAGGGCAACACAATTATTTCATCACCTCACTCCCCAAGACTATGACAATAGGCTGAAATGTACAGGATTATACCCACTTAAATTGAGAAGATTTCGAGACGACCTTCTTCAACTCTTTAAGATAATTCAAAATCCATCTTTAATTGCTCAGTGTGGAATTTCGTTCACCACTAGAAAAATTGTGGCTAGATGCCACAACAAACAGCTTGCAATTGAAAGATCACGGACTAATAAAAGACAATCTTTTTTTAATATTCAATCTCCTAGGGTGTGGAACTCTTTACTGAAAGATATTGTAGACTGCACACAAATAATTAGTTTTAAAAACAAATTAGATAAATGGTTGTTGAAATAATAGATATTAAGGGGAAACAGAGAGTTCCTATCAACTTATATGTTCCACATGTGTGGAGGACAATTTTGATGGACAATGGCCTCCTTTTGTCCATTTTAACCAAGGAAACCAAGGCTTATACTGTGGAAAGATTTAACTGTACATTGAAAACAAAAATGTGGAGATATTTTATAGCATTTAATATATATATAGGTATATAGGTGTATTACAAGCTTTAAAAATGGCATATAATCAGAGTTATCTTAAAGTGAAAATGGGGCCTGCCGATGTGACAGCTGCCAATTCTTTAGATGTATGGAAAATTCTGTATGGTGATCTTACGCTCAAAGTGAAAAGGCCCTTAAAATTTCATGTGGGTGATCATGTGTGGGTTTCCAGAGTTAACAAATCATTTGAAAAAGGTTATGAACAAAATTTTACAAGTTAGAAATTCATTATTTCTGAATGTATACCTAAGCCTATACCAGTGTACAAATTAAAAGATTATGATGGTGAAGAAATAAGAGGTACTGTTTATGAGCAAGAATTGGTAAAAGTCGAAGACACTGCAAATCATGAATACAGGGCTGAACAATTAGTGTCACAGAAAAGACAGGGGAAGAAAAAACTGGTTTTAGTAAAATGGTTAGTCTAGCCATCAAAATGTAACTGCTGGGTAGAATCCAAATTGCTGAAAAATTAAAAAATTATAAGGGTGCTCCTAAGTTTTGCATGACATCAGTTGAGAAAATAAATTATTGGTAAAACAATGGCTGAGAATGGGTTTTATGTTACATTGCTCAGCAATACCTCTTTTGAAATGTTTCCCAAAAATACGGTTTAAGAATATACTGTAAAACTTGCAAAATCTATCAATTTAGTGGAGTTGTGGGGAGTTGGCTTGTCAGGAATGCAATACTGAAGGATGTGGGACAATGTTATACATCAAGGTGGGAGATTTCAAGCAGGTGAAACTTCTAAGCCATTATTACCATTATCAGTTCCCAGAGGTTATTATCACAGTGTTGGCGATGTCACAGGAACCATCAGTGAAGCCTTGGAACAGATGCAGCTAGGCATGTTTTTAGAATATGACAGTCAAGAATGGAAAACAAAATTCCACAACATTAGTGGTGGAGCATTCACTGCTCACTATGGGCTGGCAGTATAGTCTAGAGGTTAGAGTATTGAGCTGTGAACAAGCTTGGTACATCCAGCAGACCAGACCTTGGTTTGATTTTCACAACCTCTGCTTGCATACTGTGTGACTCTGAACAAGTCACTTAACTGCCCAGTGCTCCCAGGTGACCCCTGAAAACAGACACTTGTGCCTAGTGGGCCTTACCTGGTTATCAAAGATGAAAATAAAAATAAATAATCTGGCTCATATTTTGGGGGCATCACATGGTATACCTCAACTGCAATCAAGCATAGGGCCATATTATGCTGACATCAATGGGGGGTTTTACATGCTGTATATGTATACAGACACTGTTGAATACTAAAGAGTAGGAGACAGTCACTTGCCCCTACTCCGTTGTGTGGAAATATCTGGTAAGAATAATGCAATCATAATCATCTGCTATGATAAACCAGATTATATACCAATCATCCATCAAGCGTTTGACACCATAACTATTGTGGTAAAGAATGATCAAGACAAAAATGTATTATTCTTGTTTGGCAAGGTGATTGTGAAGCTTCATTTCTGGCTTATTAAAGGGACCTTTTGAATGACTGCCATGTCATTGAAGTTGTACAGTGACCCAAAACTTTATGTAGCCTATTATAAAGCACAAGCTGGTCATGGCTTATCTGGTTTTCATGGAGTGCTTGTTATGTATGGTGCCAGTATAGGTGGCATATTTACAACTTTATTTAGAAAAGCTGTGCCACTATTACAAAAATGCTTCTAGACAGTAAAACCCCATCTTAAATCAGCTGCCAAAAATATTTTAAAAGATGTAGTGGGAAATGTTGTGAGTTTCTTCATGACTTCTGACCTGGGATAGCAGCAGGGTGGGGCAGAAATGGTTGTTTACAAGAGGTTCAATATGAAGAAGAGAATGGTCTGACCAGTGTCCCATTAAAGCATTATTAAAAAGCAGCATGTTAAAAAAAAAAGAACAGTCGTGAAATGTAAGTGCAAGGAGAGAAAGCATCATAAAACTAACAGGCAAAGAGATTTATTTTAAACCATGGCTCTGGTACACTGCATGTATCAAGAATGTAGAAAGTCAGAATTAGACCTTTTCATGTTATCACCAACCCAAACCAGTATAGAGAAAAACCTTTATGTTGAAATCCCTCCCTTGTCAGCTATAAGCTATAATGTACTCTTGGAATTTTATCTGGCTGTTAACGATGAAGATTACATTGACCTAAACACCACCTTGTTATACCACTAAGGCCAATGGTAGTGACATTGATGATGTTGTTAGACTAAGTTTAATTAATTACCCTCTGGCAACCATTTTTAGTCCGGTGGATAAAGTGGTGGGTGACTGCCTGATTAGCCAGAGTAATAACTGCTACCCCTACAGAGCAATCATCGAGTCACTGCTTAATTACAGTGATGACACCCTGTCTACAATTCTTGTCTGGATTATTTTATAAGGACACACCAGAATAGCATGAGAACACCACTCTTAATGGTCCCAATGAGGGTTTTAAAAAGCATACAACTTTTACAGCAAAGCGTTGCAATGTAGAACTGCTTGGACCAATTCTTCTAGGAAAAGCTGCTCCTGAATGGTGTGGATGTTAAAATTAAACTTGTCTGTAACAAGAACAAATTTTTGTTTAATTAGTGGTGATGAAGCTACGGATTATAAACTGCAAATTAAATCTGCATCTATTTATGTAAAAAGGGTTAAAAGTACACCAGCTGTACATATCAGCCATGCTCAGGCTTTAAAGGATGCTAATGCAAAGTACCCACTTGATCGTGTTAGCCTGACAGTGTTTAGTATATCTGGGGGCAGCCATGTGTTCAACCAAGATAATCTGTTTCTGGGGGAGATACAAAAATTATCGGTGATGGGCTTTGTTGATAATGATGCTTTCGGTGGTGTATACAATAAAAACCCTTCAATTTTAAAAATGTTAACATTAATTTTATAGCTCTGTATGTAGATGATGAACAAGTTCCTGCTAAACCACTGCAACCTAACTTTACAAATGGTAATGCTGTCAGAGACTATATCAATCTGGTTCATATCAGTGGTAAACATTTGAAAGACAGCCCACTGCGGATAGACCATGTAGGTTTTTGTCAGGAGTACACATTATTTGCTTTTGACCTAAACCCTGACCAAGGCTGTGGCGAACATTATTCGCTAATCCTGTCTGGCAATTTAAGAGCTGAAATATGTTTCACTAACCCTCTACCGGCAACTGTAAATATGTTGGTATATGCAGTCTTTGGTAATGTGGTACCAATTAATCAAAGATGAAACATTGTGTTTGATTTCAATTAAATATGAACACTCAAGAACTGGACACCTTTCTCCAGGCAGACTCTTTTACCAGAGACAATTTGGGGGGGGGGGGTTGTAAGTGATCAGCTACCTTCAGAGAGACTACCATGTGTGCCAGCCTCTTTAGTAGTGAATACACAGACCCAGTCTATGCCTGGTGAACACTGGTTGGCTATTTATCTCCCTGACCATACTACTGGGGAGTTTTTTGACACTTACGGCTTTCCTCCAGACTTTAAATTTTTTCCACCAGCAATAAATATGTTTTTCTGGAAGAATGTAGCAGAAACACAATTTAACCCAAAACAGGTTCAAGATGTAACATCTATGACCTCTATGACCATCTATGACCTCTGCCCATCATTGTATATTTTTTCTTCATCATAGATGCAAAGGTGCAGCCTTTAATGATGTGGTTAGGATGTGCTTTTTTTACTGTATCTCACCTGTAATGTTCTCCATCATTGTACTCCAGCACCAATTGTTGTCTACCCTTCCTGCAATGAAGTACTTTTGTAAATGAGTCTTTGACTCAAAGGTTGTAAATCCAAATTATGAAATAAATAAATAAAAATAAATAAAATGTTTATGCATTTGTCATTCAATTGAGAATTGTTAAAAGGTTGAAGACTTCTTTTTATTTTAGCCTGCAGTCAGTTATTTCACGTTATGATTATAACCAGTGCTATTACTGCTGGTAGATATAATAAGGCATGCTGTATTCTATAGCCAGCAAATGTAGTTTACTTTTATAGTGTATAATTATTAAATGTACTTATTGTAAGGAGACAATAAAAACACAACAGTTTGTGCATTGCATCACACTGTTTATTTTTACAATATGACAGCAAAATCAAAGACAACATGCATATGAGTTGCTAAAAATGCACAAAAACACATTACCAAAAATGTGTGGGACATTACACCATCAACCATGCTGGCTTTTTAAAAATTTTTTTTCTTATTTTGGCCACAGTGACTGTCTGTAAGCTTCAAGTATTGGTATTGTAGAAGAACTTGTCAGAATCTTTGACAACTTGTTCTTAGCACTCTGAATCAAAGACCCGCTTTGGATGTTAGGCACCACTGATTCAGGAGCGTTAATTTCCACTAAAACTCTGATAAAATTAACCCACCCCCTAAGTAGTTTAGCATCAGATGTGTGTCTTTGTGAAGTAACAGCCTTAAACTAAGTTATACACATGAGACCCTTCAGTTGGCTCACCATGATATATAAATTCACCACTGTCATTCCAGTCTATAACACCAGCAGACCTTTTCAGTTTGTTTAACAATATTTTAGTGTGTTTTCTGTCATGTACAGAAACACCTTGTAATATGTCATTGTAAATATCATTGGAGTCAGGTGGTTGTGCTGTGGTATCTTGTGGTTGCATTAGCTCATGTGGTTTCAAAGATAATGACAAGTTTTCTACATCTTTTTCACCTTGATGTACAACTGTGAGGTAGCATTTCAACATGCTCCCATATACGTTATCCTACTCATATTTGGAGAGATCAGTCCTTTGAAGAACATCCCACATTTCAGCATCCAGCTGTCATTCCACAACCCTTCTCAGTGACTCTTTAGTGGGTGGATGACCTCTTGGCAAGTCCAGCTGTTGCTGTGGTACTAAATACATTTTTGTACTTAATCCATGTATATTCACCTGCTTGTTACAAGACTGGTAAAAAAAGGGTATCGCAACGCTAAGCAAGGTGCTTAAAAAAAAACCAGACTGTGTTACAAGCTGTTTTTTATGGTTAACAAACAGCTTTCTATTACTTTTTTTGACAATGTTGCATCTGTTCTTCAGCATCTTAATCTGGTGAGCTGTGAGAGGTATAGTCCCTTAATATCATTGAGTGCTACCTCAGCAATTGCAGCTATTACATTTGTTTTAACCAGGAGAGACACACTAAGCTGAAATCTTGTTTACAGGTGCAACCTGAGAGCACAAGGAAGTTGTGACTTGCTCAGAGTCACACAGTATGCAAGTGGGGGCTGAGGCATTCAAACCCAGAGCTTCAGGTTTGCAGCTCAGAGCTTTAAACCACTGTGCTGTTCTGCCTCCAAATCATCAGAGGCTGACCACAGTATAGCTTTTCTTTGTGGTGGCCCCTCACCAACAGCTTAAGCAATGCAAGGTTTCTTTTCAGACGTGCTGACATGTCCCAGTACTATGAGCATCTGGCTACAATGAACAACTGACACATCTCTTATTTACATGGGACTCTTTTTTTCATGGTGTATGCAACAGGTAAATCAGGGAAAAACAAGCCAGACCTTAATTGGTAAGATTCAGGTGTTGCAACTTTTAAATCCACCAAAAGATAACCATAGGCCTTGTGAGTTGCATCCTCAAAGGCCTCTTCAAAAAATTTGATCTTTCCAGGATACATCTGGTGGGCCAATGTATTAACCTGTAGCTTATCTCTGGTATTTTTAAATAATACTATATAATTTGCATTTAAGTTTATTGTCCGGCATTTTTTAACCTGGACAAACACATTTTGTGTGACATACACAATACTAACATTTTTGAATTTCACAATTTTCAGATGATGTTTCCATTAAATCATCTATAGTTAAAATATTTACATTTTGGGGAGGTAATAGTTCATCATCTTGTAGAGTGCTAGGAATACCCTCTATAAATTTTAACTGAGGAAATTTACAGCATAATTCATTCTGTATACAAAAGTTGCTAGCAGCTATAACACCAGATAATATTTTCTGGAAATTTAGTTAAAGCATTGAGACCTGCATCCAGCATGCTTTTAATAAAGTAAATTTTTCCAGAGTTTGAAGGCCCTGCCAAAATACAGAAAAATGGGTGCTCCAAGCATATATCTGTATCATGATCAGAAGCAATAAGGCAGTGTTTTAAACTCCTCAGTCAAAACCCTTTTGTTGCAGACAACCCTGAACGTTATTTTTTCTGGCTTGTTTTCAGTAGTGATACTTTTTTTGTTCCATACAATTTTTTTCAACCCTATTATGACTGACTGTACCCCAACACCTTCATTCGCACCTCTGTCCTTGACAAAATGGTCAACTAGCGATTTGAGGCAGCTGTAATTATCCTTATCATTATATGTCACATGAAGAATAATCCCTTTATGCTTCATACAAATTTTGCCATTGGTCAGTTTGTAACCATAGGTTTTAGGACCCCCTGATACAAACTCCACAATGTGTTCATTAGGCGGTAGTTCACTGGTCAGATCACCCAAATAGTCCCCCAGTGGTGGATCCCAATCACCTGGCCTGCTAACAAATATGACAGAGTCTGTGTCATGGTATGGACAGTGCTTCAGTAGGCTTTCAAGTAAACTGTACAGTTTAAGTCTGACATAGGCTGTGGTAAAGGCCGCTATAACAACATTAATATTGATAGCATTAGAGTAGTGTTTTTCAACATATTTCCAGTGTACTGATGCTGTATCATCATTGATAAAGTACAGCCCAGATACATGGTAGCAGTCTGTAAAAAAATACTGGAAGAGTTCTCCAGCATCCTTGACAATGGCAGTGTTCATCAAATTGGGGCGTTGGCCAAATTTTCCCCATAATTAATTCAAAAACAGCTTTGAAACCTGTCTTTGTGCAGGGTATTATGCTATATTTTCTGCCTCTAAAACAACACCCTGCTTAGCATAGTACTGGTGGATACATGCTTTACGTTTGACATCAGTAGTACACCAAGTTGGATACCCTAAAGCTTCCTGTTTCCCTTTTAGCTGTAATTTAATATACTCAGTAAAAAGACTGTCAGATTTCTCTGGGTAGTGCCATACTTTATACACCTCTGCCACCTTGTACCCCCTCTCTAAAGACATATTTAATTCCTCTGAGCACCATGTACACTTCAGAGATCGCTGATCATCTAAATGGGTACTAAGCTGTGACTGTTGTGCTGTCTCAGCACATGTGTGAGACAGTGTAAACATCAGCTTTCCACCTATCCTGCTAGGCATTATGGACAAAAAGAGGCCATGGGGTGGATACATATTAGCTTCAATAAGCTCAAAATAATGTCTTAGATCCCTAGAATTCTCAGATATGACCAGTGGGTGCCCTGTGGGGTATGCAATGGTCTTGTTCACATAGGGATACAAACTGGTAAAATCATAATAATGGATTTTGTCATCAGGCTGAGCATGACAATATAAACACAGCTCATTTGTGCACCTCCCATAAAGTGATTCACAGGGTCCACTGGTTCTGGAAAGCAGGTTGCTTTAAAAAAAGCATGCACCTGTGGATTGTCACACACCAGCTGTTTCCATTCATTTTTTTTTAAATGTCTGAGATAGTTTACAGTGGCGTGAAAAAGTATTTGCCCCCTTCCTGATTTTCTCTATTATTGCATATTTGTCACACTGGATGTTTTCAGGTCTTTAGAGAAAATGTAATATTAGCTAAAGGGAACCTGAGTGAACAAATAACACTTGTTTTTTTTTTAATTTCACTTATTTAATGAAAAAGTTAACCAACACAAACTGGCCCTGTGTGAAAAGTAATTGCCCCTTACACTTAATAACTGGTTATGCTACATTTAGCTGCAATGACTGCAACCAAACACTTCCTATAATTCAATATCAGTCTTTCACATCGCTGTGGAGGAATTTAACCACTCTTCCTCGCAGAACTGCTTTAATTCAGTAACATTTGTAGGTTTTCGAGCATGACCTGCTCGTTTCAGGTCCTGCCACAGCATCTCTATTGGCTTAAGTCTGGACTTTGACTAGGCCACTCCAAAACTTTAATTTTACTTCTTAGCCATCCTGATGTGGACTTGCTTTTGTGCTTTGGATCATTGTCTTGCTGCATGGCCCAACCACGCTTCAGCCTCAGCTGACGGAAGGATGACCGGACATTTTCCTTAAGAATTTTCTGGTACAGAGAATTCATGGTTCCTTTAATTATGGCAAGTCATCCAGGTCCTTAGGGCAGCAAGCATCCCACACCATCACACTACCACCACCATGTTTGACTGTTGGTATGGTGTTCTTACTGAGGCATGCTGTGTTTGCTTTACGCTGAGACATTATGGGATCCATGTCATCCAAAAGTTCCACTTTGGACTCATCTGTCCATAGAACATTTTCCCAAAAGGCTTGTGGATCATCCAGGTGCTTTTGGCAAATGAGAGATGAGCATTTATGTTCTTCTTGGTTAGCAGTCGTTCCGCCTTGCTACTCTCACATGAAGCCCATTTTTGCCCAGTCTCTTTTGATTGTGGGAGTCATGAACACTGACCTTAGCTGAGGCAAGAGAAGCCTGCAGTTCTTGGATGTTGTTTTAGGATCCTTTGAGACTTCCTGAATGATTTTACGCCATGCCCTTGGAGTAATTTTGCAGGCCGCCCACTCCTGGGAAGATTCACTACTGTTCCAAGTGTTCTCCATTTGGAGATTATGGCTTCACTGTGGTTTGATGGAGTCCCAGAGCCTTAGAAATAGCTTGTAACCCTTTCCAGACTGATAGAGGGCAACAAATTTTTCTGATCTTTTCAGGAACTTCCTTTGATCATGGCATAATGTGCTTGTTGAATCTTTGTGCTGGCAACGTGACTCTGATGGTAAGGGTCAAAATAAGTGAGATTTATATTGAGCAGGGCTGGCTGTAATCAAGCCTGGCTGTGTTCAAGCAGCTGACTCTAATTATCCCTTTAATTGGATTGATTTAACTAGGGGGCAATTACTTTTCACACAGTGCCCGTTGGTGTTGGTTAACTTTTTTCATTAAATAAATGAGATAAGTAAAAAAAAAAAGTGTTATTTGTTCACTCAGGTTCCCTTTATCTAATATTATATTTTGTCTAAAGACCTGAAAACATCCAGTGTGACAAATATGCAATAATAGAGAAAATCAGGAAGGGGGCAAATACTTTTTCACGCCACTGTAATTTCTTGGATATGCTGACCCAACGGCAATACCAACACAGCAACATACCTTGCTGTTGGGAAAATTGACACTTTGCCAACAGGTTGCTGTGTTGGTGCACCCAAGACAGGGGTACACTGTTTTCTGGTCCTGCACCCCCTTCCCGAATCAACTCTGACTGTAGTTGATAATCCATAGTATGGGGGATGCAATGGACAGAGCCCCCATCCATGGTGTTTCAGGGGGGTGAAGCCCCCCAATAGAAACACAGGATCAGGAGACACACAGGATTTATGTCTACCACAACTTGCAGTTACATAAATTCCATCGCTGAGATGCCAGTTGACAAAAGTGTTATTGAATCGGTATCGTAGAACCAATTTCTTGATGGTTAGGTAATATAAATGTCTGTAGGTTGTGTTAAGCACCGAGTGCAACAGGTCTTCAAAGTAACACACCTTTCAGCTGTGATAAAAGCAGCCTAAAAACTCAAATGCTGTGGAGACACCGTCTATTACATAATAACCATCGAGAAAATAATGACCTACCTGTACTTCCCCACCATTCAATGCGTGCTGTATGCTAAATGTTTTCTTGTTTACTGATGTACATCAGCCACTGTATGGCAGGTGTGGAGTAAAGCTACACTGGCAGTGCTATTGTAGTTGTCAGCAGGTATAATCTCTATGGTGTCTCATTCTAAAAATTCAACCGAAACATGGCCATGCAAACTGATGCCATAGTGATGTACTGAAAGGGGTCAATTTGGCCCCTTCCTCTGCATCATCTTGAAACATCTGCTTGACACCATCTTGAAACATTTCACAGGCCTGCTTTAGAATCTCCACATCTGACTTACAGTAATCATGTAATTCCTTTTTAAAGTCAAATACATCATCTTTATACATTTCATACCACTCCAAAAACTTTTTTTTTCCATCAGTCATCATGTACAGTAGTCTACACCATAATCTTTATGATCTGGCATTGGCTCTGCATAATTCTGATCTTCCGATTGTTAAAGAAGTGTGGAAAGCAGCCTTTTACTCCCTCAAAACCCATAGCTCATGGCATTGCTGCAAGCCTCATGGGAAGGAAATTTAAGCCATCTATAAATCGGATATTTAACCAGTTTACAGTTATCGACATCATTTTACTTCCCTGAGTCAATAACTCCACTTCCATTTTTTCTTTTACAAGCTGGTTTAAGATGAAGTGGCCATCATACCCCTTTGAATTGCGAGCTATGAAAGATACCCCAGAAACCCTTTTTGGATAAACTTTTTTAACAAATTGTGCAACAGTCAGTGCCTTCAAACTCCCACTTGCAACCTCTTTAAAGGGCGTAGAAATAATTTGGAATATGTCTAGAGCTGCCCAGGCTGACATCTTGTATGCATTCAAAATCATAAAAAATATAACTGGCTAAACAAGGTGGTGACTTTAATGGCTGGATGTAGCGTGAGTGAGTTTTTAAAGGGCATACATCTGTAAGACAGTTATGGCACTTTGGCCGAAAAAACAAATATTTTCTGCATGATGCGCACAATTTAGATAAATGACAATTGGGGTAAGCCAGTTTATGCTGTCTGTAGCAGGCTGCTGATCTACAGTATTTACAACAATCAGGGCACTCTACAACCTCAATCTGCAGTTTACTACCACCAAATGGAGCTTTCAAAAAAAAGATCTGCCACTCCAAAACTGGCACCTCCACCTGTCCTTGCACCCCACAACATCTTCATTCCCTACGCTGCTTCTGACCTTATAGGTGTCAGTTTCTGCCTCTCTTCTTGCACTTACCTGTCCAATGAAACTTCTAATGCACTTGCCCTGTGTCTGTCCTGACAAGGCCCCTCGGCTGCCTCACCCTGACCCTATACACCTATGCCTTCCCCTACCCTCAGCCCTCTCTCCTTCTTGCCCTCTTCCTCCTATTGTTTCTTGAGTTACTCATTGCTCAGTCTGATTTTGTCAAGCAAAGTTACTGTCTAAAACCATGTACCTGTAACTGTTTTATGTTTTAGTGTCTGTTACCCTGTAACCAGCATGACGTGGTACCTTTGTAAAAGAGCCTTGGCTCAACGGTACTTTGTAATCTTAGATACAAATAAAATTAAAAAAAATGATCTGCATGTATAGCACATGTTAGGGCATGTGTGAACCTCTGTGTGAAAAGAGCATGACAATGCTCACATACATTTCTGGCCCCCAAAACAACTTTGAGATTTTTAATACCATAATAATGGTTTCTGTGTAACAGTATGAATACAGAATTTGCCTATTTATTAGGGGATCCAACAAACCTCTGCCATGCACCTGCTTTTTTCATAAAGCAAGCAAAGGTGGTCACATCTAGCTCTGCCTCAAACAGACGTATATGACTGAAATCTACCATTGCTTGCTCTGGCAACCCTACCCATCTCTTTAAATCTCTAGCTTTTGTTAATATCTGTTGGCAAACTAGCTGCTGGTTTAGCAAAATCACCAAGCTCCCAGAGAAGCATACTACATTATTTAGAGTCACTAAATTAACTAGATGTCTTGCTTTCTGGTTGATGGGATGGCTAGATAAAACACTTCTAGCATCTCTGGAAACCCCCCACCCACATTTCTCACAACAGTGGCTACCAACATTAATGTCCCATTAGCACACACCTCCATCTTTCTGTTTAATAAATTAGCTATACGATCTAAAGATTCATCAGCATTTAACTCATTGGGGTTTCTACATACTGTAATGAAAACACAGGGTCATTCAAATGATCACAGTCCAGATGCAGCTGTACAAAATCATTACTACCCAAAGTAGGCATTATTCTGCCCAACAACTACTGTATTGCTATACGGATTGCAGAATAGTATTGATCTATGGATGTTGAACTGTCTAGATTGGCAAAGCAAAAATGCTGGCGATACTCAACACCATTAAAATTATTTCTTGGTACTTTATATTTATTTATTAATTCTAGATAGACCAGTTTTGCTAGACCATTTTCCATCAACTACTGGCCCTCCTCACTACAAATGTCTTCTTCATGACTTGGTGTGGCACTTCCCCCTATCTGTACGCCTTCAGGGGTGCCATTTTGTACAGGACTCATACAATATTCACTCTCTGTCAGATCTATGTGCACTTCAGAATTACCACATTGCCCCCCATGCACATTTTTCACACATACAACACTCGGTTTCATGTTCACTTCTTTAACACTCAGATTTCTAAAATGGTGAACTCACACAACAGTCACACACCCAGCATGGTGTGGCAGACCCTGATACCACTTGGTTATGTGGTGGTGCCCAGTGTTTTTGCAGGGGTACCTGATGTTGTTGCATTCTCTTATGGGTAGCCGATTTTTCTTTTAGCCTTTCTAATTCTACACCTAATGACTGATTCATTATATTACACCTGGTGTTTCTGGGGACCCACCCACATTGTATAATTTTATGAAACATTTTGTCACAGACATTTTGTATAGTAGAAATATTTTTCACCACTACAGGCTAATTTTTTTTATTGGTTTTCTAGTGCTCACCATTTTTGGTATATAAACAACAGCCAAAATGTATATTTACAGTTTTAAATCTCATATTATGATGGCTTTTTCTTGCTGTGAAGGTGACTCCCTTAAATGTGTTATTAAAAATTTCAAATGTTAGTTTGCAATAAGGTGGTGTGTGATAGCCTCTTGTAGGCTTTTGAAATACTGCTTCTAGAGGCTTAACATCTATATCTAGGAAACATTAAATAAAAATCATAAATGTATAACCCCTGCCCTGCATATTGCTTTATAATAACGTTGTCTTTTTGCAGGCAGATTATATATTAACTACATTACATGTCAGATACATATTTCTTTTATTGTATTTTGATCTGTTTTAGTTGATTGGTACTCTAAATAAAAACATGCAAAATACCAGCATATTAAATAATTTGCTGCATTGAACCACACTGAATTTAAAACTATAAAAACTGGAGGGGGTGGTCTGGGAGAGAAACATTGCCATACTAGAACTTCTCAATGTATGTTGCAAAAACATATGGCTGTATAGCATATTTTTTTTAAAAGAAAGCGTGATAATTTCACAAACAAGACAAGCACAGCAGCTAATTTACAATCTTCAGCACATCTGCCCATTAACATGCATTGTAAAAAACTGCAAACACTTCTGTTAATGTAGTGCAAAAGATTTTGCTAAACTTCTGTTAATGTAGTACAAACTATTTTGCTAATTTAACTGCAGCATACCTTTTTTTGTCCTCATTAATTTGCGGTATAGTTTTGAATGAAGGTCCTGGTTGCTCCATTTCTATTACAAAAATAAAAACAGTTTATAAGTCACCACTTATTCTATACTGCTGTTATTCAATTTGTTTTTACAGTTTTACATATTAAAGAGCTGACTTCAGAGGTTTTTTTACATTTTAACTGGCAAATTTAAAACATTTTTCTACAAAGTACAGGCCTTTACTAAACAAGTTTGCTAGAGGTTTAAAACCCTGGCTTATAATATACAATGATAGTTATAAATGCACAAAAGGTAAAGCATAACATCTTTATTTTATTGCTAGGCCTGTACACATTATAAATTAGATTATGGTTCTCTGTACAATATCAGCAAACCATTTTAAACTAATTAAATCACTATACTTCACCCCAAGTGTATGCAGCACTGGCAAAACACCCTGACTATGAACTTGCCCCATATACACAAAATTGTAACATTCAAATGCTGATCAAATTTTTGATAAACTTAATTTGTCATACCATGTAAGGCTGTATGAGGCACTGCAGGATGATTGCTTGATATAGAGAAGGCCATTAAATCTAAATGATAAAAAATTAGGTTATAGTTTAATAAGCTTAATTTTATCCACTTAAAATATTAACAACAATAAAATAAAGTGCACTTGCCAACATCTCATTGATATCCTTTTGATTTTAAAACAAGATCATGAAAGCCAATCTGAGAAAACTGTTTTGTAAAAAAAATAGCCATTGTTCTAGAGCCTTTCCCGATGAAGTGACACCACACATAACATTATGTTGGTTGCTCTGTTGGCACATCTTTTATTAATTCTTAACAAGTTCATTATTCCATGTCAATACCATTCATTTTATTCACAACATTTTTCCATTCATTTTATTTCAATCTATTTATAACATCATAATACTTTCACTTTATTTAAATTTTTACATATTTACATTTCATATTATAATATCACATTACTTTATATTTTTCCCCAGATGCAAATCTGAGAGGTCTTTTTCCTTAATCCTGCTTATCTTTTCACTCCCAGATGTAAACCTGAGGGTGTCTTTTCTTTAATCATGTGCCAGGTGTCCATTCCTAACCCCCACTTTACCTTGGGTGTCCCCACCCCCTGAGTATCCTTCCTACCTCCACGTTGGTGTAAACCAAAAGTTAGGTTCCTCCCCTACTAATGCCTTTTCTCTTTTCTTCCACTAGTCTGCCTCCAGCCTGCATTGGAAGGCAGACTTCCCCCTGATTTCTGTGAAACCAGAAAATTTACCCCCTTTTTATACTGAATTACCCCTGTAACAAGTATCTATGCCCCTCCCCAATTCTGTGATAACAATGTGATTGCTCATCTCAGATAGGTGGACCCCATCAATTTTACACATAATTGATATCTTCTCATTTAATTGCTTGTGCCCTAATATTGCTCCCCCAAGAGCACAGAAAAATTTTCCTATGCACCTGTTCATCCTTTTCTGAGCACCCTCTATAGCCTTGTGGCTCATGTCATATATCCATACCCTCCTAGGGACCATTTTGGACCACACAAGGGTGACTTGTGGCTACCAACTCTTAACTATTGCCAGGTCCTCCTGGATGTGATTAAAAATGTCTAGCCATGGTTGTGTACCAAGATCATTTCCACTGACATGAACTATGATTAAGTGTGGTTCCTGATTGGTCCTGCAGATTTCCTCCAATAATGGCAAAATTTGGGCCCATTGCACCCCCTGGATTCCTCTCTAAAGGATGCCCACCTCTTGATGTTTGTAGTACAGTTGCTTTCCCCTGCCTTCAACTCTGCTTGACTCTCTGCCCAACAAATGTATGAGTAGCCTATGATCCACACCTCCACACACCAGGGTTTTTCTACAATATATAAAAGGAAACATGTGAGACATGTTCTTGTTACTCCTCCCCCCCAACCCTATTCCCTTTTATTTCTATTATGTTTACTCATACTCCTCTGGCTCCTGTGAAAAGAAAAACAACAGCATCCATTAGTATTTTAAACTCTGTACATATTTTTTGTAACAGCTGGACATCAATCTGCACATATTTTTAATCCCTCCTTCTTGTACCCCTCTTGCAACTGCTTCTGACACAGCCCTTATCTGAAATGAATGTGAAGAGTACCTCACTGGGTCCCCCCCACAACTGTAATCCCTTTCTTCAGTATTCCAGCCAGATGGGGCCCCTGTTGCTTCTGGTTCATTCTGCTGTATACACAATATCTCTGGCCCTTGTAACCTGATGTTCCCATACTCCCATAATGCCTGCATGGGGCAAATAACATTGTTTATATTTTTGTGTAGAAATATGTGGGTCCCCTGTCCCACCTGATCTGTCTTTGCCTTTCTCAGTGCTACTGTAATCACCTCCTGAGCCCATTGTACATCTTCCCATTGTAAGCTCCTCCCCTGTGCTGCCCCTGCTGAATCCAATACCTCCACAGCCCTACATGCCCCTCTGTACATGGTCAAAAATATTGCCGTAAACAGGACAGCCTCATAACTCAAGTAGCATATTTGTGGCAAGACACTGATAAATCTCCTCAAAAGGTGTTTCAAAATGGGTTGGCTTTTGTCCTGCTTTCTCCTCTTAACCCTCTGCCATCCCATTATCATGGGTTTTAAGATTTGCCCTTTACAAGAGTCTCCCCACCCCTGCATGATACAAACTCAACCTATGGCCACCAAATGCACTCCCATAGTAACATGGGAAACCCCCTCCTGCCAGTCTACTACTACAAACCTTGCTACCTGTTCCTCAGTAACTACCACACTTAGCTCCATGTTGTGATTTACCCAGAAAGAGTGAAAAGTCCTCCAGGACCCCTTGTTGGCTTTCAGGATACTATCTGCCAAAGAGTTCCAAAAGAGATACTCTGCATCTTCCAGCCAATTTCCCACAGTTCTACTGGAATCTTCATCCCTGTTATGGCCGCCTTTGGAGCAATGGCCCAAAATCTGTCCATCTGTAGTCAGGAGAGGCTGTCAACTACAGTGTTCCCTACTACCTCAATGTGCCTGGCCCAAAAACTCATATTCAGCTATAAACCCTGCAATACTAGCTGATGTAGCACCTGTAACACTGTGGCTGATTTGTCCCCATTGTTTAACACCTCAACTACTGCCCAGTTGATGCACCAAAATGTCACCCGTTGGTTGTGAAGATCTTCCCCCCAATCTCTGTGACTACCCATATTGGAAAATTCTCCAATAAAGGGATATCCTTAATGAGTCCCCTCTCCCTCCATGTCTGAAACCATGGCTCCACAACCCATTGCCCCCTGAGGAATGCCCCTACACCTAAACCCCCTGAAGCATCAGTGTATAGTTCCAAGTCTGTGTTATACAACCACTCCTCCTGCCAGAAAGTGATCCGATTAAATACTCACAAAAACTGCTCCCATACCATCTTATCCTCCCAAATGGCCTTGGCAATATCCACCCAATGATGTGGCCATCGTGCCCCTCATGTAGCCCTGACCAGGTGATGTATAAATGCCCACCCTGATCCAATGGACCTGCAAGCGAAATTCAAATGACCTAGCACCTGTTGAATCATCTGCAGTGTAACCCTCCTTTTCTTTGTTATTTATCCCAAGAGCTCCCACCTGTCTACCTTGTCTGCTAGCAATCAAAAGAGAACCTCAGCAGCATTGATCTCTATCCCCAAAAACTCTAAACAACAGCTTGGCCCCTCTGTTTTGTCTTCTGCCAATTTCACCCCCACTTTCTGGCACATCTCTTTAAAGTCCTTGAGCATTCTTTGTACACCTACTTTGCCTTCGCCTATAAACAGAAAATCATCTAAATAATGCACTACCAACCCATGCCCATATCTATCTCTAAACACCCACTGAAGCCATGTACTAAACATCTCAAATGTAGCACAAGCCCTGGAACATCCTATGAGCATGGCTTTGTCAAAATAATACAAACCCTCTGCTTGAAAACCTAGCAACTCCCAATCTTACCTTCTAACTGGTAGTAATCTAAAAGCCAACTCAAAGTCAGTTTTTGCTAGCCATGCCTCTCTTTAGGCCCTGATCACAGCACTGGTACTGGTATCGGGTCTGGCAGCTGAGGGGAGGTCAACGGTATTTGAGCTGGTACCTGTATTGGCATCAGTGGAGGCACTGTCACTGGAGGTGGGACCTGTTGTGGAACTGGGATCAGTTCCATTTTAGGGCAAGGCAACAGCACTGGTTGTGGCATTGGAACCATCAGAGGCTCTGGCACTGGGACAGGACTGGGAACTGGCATTGGTTGTGGGACAGAGGCCAGCATTGGGAATAGGACTGGCAGCAGTATTGGCTGAGGAACCAGAATAGGCACTGGAGTAGGCTGGGGTACTGGCTCCAGTAAAGGCAATCTGGGTCTGGGTGCCTTCAGTTCAGGTGCCAGCAGGGCACCACCATTTGGCTGACCCTTGCCCTTGTCTCCGGAACCCACCCTGTCCTTCCTCTTTGTCCATTTCCCTTCTGGGGTCCTAGTGTCCAGTTCCATGTTCTCTACAGTGTCCAAAACCTGGTGGTCCCTCCCCACCATTTCCACTATAATAATAATAATAAAACTTTATTTATAAGGCACATTTCCAGAACCAAGGCACCAAACAAGTTTAAAAACAATTAACATGTCTACACATTGCAGCAAGTCAGTTGGTATACAGACATCCAAAGCATTAAAATTAAAACAAAAACTATCAGTCACCAAATGCCTGGTTCCATAAATTGGTTTTTAAGGCCTGTTTAAAACCCTCCACAGTCATGCACTCATGTAATTGGCGGGGTAGAGAATTCCAAAGAGAAGGAGCCACATGCATAAATGCCCGGGCCCCAGAAGATTTCAAACTCTTGGAATCTCTAGCAACCCCACACCAGCTGAACAGAGTAATCGCCTGGGGCTGTAAGGAATCAGAAGCTCTTTCAGGTAGTCAGGGCCCTGACTATGTAGGGCTTTATAAGACAACAAACAGACTTTAAAGGTGATTCACCATTGTACTGGCAGCCAGTGCAGACCACGCAGCACTGGAGAAATATGAAAGATGCAAGACGTTCCTGTCAAAAGCCAGGCTGCTGCATTCTGCACTAGCCGCAAATTGTGAATTTCAACCCCTGAAAGTCCTAGATAGAGGGAGTTACAGTAATCCAAGTGGGAGGACACAAAGGCATGAACCAGCGTGGGAAGGTCACTGAATGGAACAAGGTGCCCAATCCTGGCGATATTCCTCAGATGGTAAAAAGAGGTCTTGACAATGGATGACACCTGCGAGTACAGGGTCAGCCCCTCACAAAAGATTACCCCCAGGTTACACACCTGTTCAGAGGCCAGGAGTGGTTGACCCCAGGAATAATTCCCCCGACCCCCCATTCCGGCATCCTTGATCCACAACCAATACTTCATTCTTTCCCGATTTCAACTTCAGCCAGCTCAAATCCATGCACTCCTGGATTTCTACCAAGCAGTTATTAAAGACCGAGAGAGCTCCATTCTGGTCAGGTGCAAAAGAAATATATAACTGGGTATCATCAACATAGCAGTGAAACCTCAGCCCATACCTCCTTACAATGTCTCTGAGGGGCAGCGTATACACTGCGAACAACATAGGAGAAAAAACTGAACCCTGAGGAACCCCACAAGACAGAGGAACTGGGTCTGAAGAATAAATCCCAGACACCACCCTCTGAGTTCTTCCAGTGAGGAAAGATGTAAACCACCTGAGGACTGTACCTGACAGGCCACAGATAAACCTCAGACAGTCAAGCAAAATCCCATGGTCCACAGTGTCAAATGCTGATGAGAGATCAAGAAGAACCAAGACTGAGTGGTTCTTCTGATCTTTAGCCATCAGGAGATCATTGAACACCCAAACCAGCGCTGTCTCGGTACTATGCTTTTTCGAAACCGGACTGGAGGGGTTCATAGGTGTCATGGATGGTCAAATGAATCTCCACTTGACCAGCCACTACCTTCTTAATCACCTTCCCTAATAAGGGAAGGCTAGAGATTGGTCTGTAGTTTGCATGGCAGTTTGGGTCCAAAGAAGCCTTCTTCAGAAAGGGTGTTACTACCGCCTCCTTCAGGGAGCTAGGAAACTCACCTGTTTCCAAGGAGCACCAAACTATCCATGCAAGGACTGGGTCAATGGAATCAATACAACCCATAATCAGGGAAGTTGGTCCAGGGTCCAAACTACAGCAAGTAGGGCGTGCATCTTGGGCAATCCTCATGACATCCAAGAACTCAGGGTGGTAGAAGGTACTCTAGGAAAGCTGAAGGCAAGTGACCAAGCGCTGATCACTAGCAGCACCTATAGAGTGTACGGGCTGGAGAGCTGCCCTGATGTTGGCCATCTTAGTTGCAAAGAACCGAGCAAGCTCATCACACTCTATTTATGAAAATGCTTTCCAAACTTGTAGACGAGCCGGGTTGCACAGCCTGTCCACAGTTTGGAAAAGCTGAGCTGGTTGGTTCTGAGCAACTGCAATCTCCCTGGACAGGAACTCTGCCTTCTTATGGGAGATTGCAGATTGATAGACTTGATAATGATCCATCAACCTAAGGTGATTGGCATCAAGGGCAGATCTCCACCAGCAATGCTCTAACCTTTGTCCTTGTCACCACATCTCTCTGAAAGTCCCATCAAATCACAGAGACCTATGGCGGAGGGAGAGAGGATGAACATGGACAGGAGCAACAACATCCAGGGCTGCCACATTGGCCATATTATAGGCCACCATGAGGTCCTCTGGGTTGCTGTTTGCAACCAGAATGGGTGATAGGTCAAGCACCACCATAAGGCCATCAGAGTTAATATCTCGTAAAGGACAGTATTTGACCAACCCCACAGGGGGGTAGGCCTTCAAGGAAGGGCACTAAAATTGAACCCCACAGTGTAGTGATTGGACCATCTGACTGGGTCCACCCTCAAATCAGAAGTTTCGATCCCCAGGAGGAAAACTAAGTCAAGGGCATGACCATGTTTATGGGTAGCAGAAGTAACTGCCTGTGTAAGGCCCAGAGATGTCATCAACTGGAGCAAGTGTTGTCCAAATTGCGAGGAGTTTGTTATTATTAGGCATTAGGCCCTGGGACCATCAGCCTAGGAGACTCAAATGCCATATCAATGTCGAAGTCAACCACTTCCTGAAGGAACTGCTTCCCATCCCCAGGTGGATGGTAGATGAGAGTGATCCTACAGCCTACACCTGCTACCGCAGTACACTCAAATGACTCAGCCTCCTCAACTGGTACACTCATGAGGCCCAATTTGGACTTAAAACAGACAGCAACTCCCCAACCCTGTGATCCAATCTTGAGCAGTGAATCACTATGTAACCTGATGGAATTGCAGCCTCTAAAATAGGGCCAGAGTTCTCATCCAGTCAGGTCTCAGTGATGCAAGCCAGATCCACCAAATGTACAAGATCTGCAATAATTGCCATCTTGTTTTTGATGGATCTGGCATTGCATAGCACCGCTTGAGTTGGATGAAATCCGGTGCTGCCTGAACTACATGCCCACCCAATTGGTGGTATCATCTTCATACCGTCTGCTTTCATAGACCTCATTCCTCTGGTATCCATAATTCAAACAGGCAAATGTATCGGATCCCCCCAGAGCTTCTTGAAATAGAAGAGAAGATGGAGTCTTTTTGTAAAAAGTTCCACAAAACTTGTTTATTCTTCTTTGTTTTTCTTTTTATATTGCCCTAATGTTCCAATTCATAGAGTGAATCTTTTTCAAAGGGCTTCTTACTTTTAGGAAAATATACAAATATCAATGTTATTGCATATAATCATAAGTTTTCATTTGTATCAATCCATTATTAGGAACATTATTATCAACAGTTTAATCTGGTTCAAGGTCAGTTGGGTTTCGTCTGTATCCCCCTTCCCTGGGTTGTGCCTGAAAATAGGCAGGATTTGTCTAGTGCACTTACCCGGTCAACAAAAACTAACCAACTAACTAAATAAATAAATTTACATCGCAAGTGCCTAATTGTATTACCAAAAAGCTCACTGTTAGTATGTTCAAAAAAACAATTAAATGCTTTGTTACATTTTCTGTGCTCTTACATTAGCTGCATTTGTATATCTCTTATGCTCTTAATATATTACAGATAATGCTAGCATTCTGTCCACAGCATTATGTAGTATATACTGCCCTAGGCCTTTAACTGAGAGGGTCCTCTTGATCTCATTTGCTGTTGCATGTACCTTTAAACCCTTAATGATAAAAATACTAAACCTAAATTTATCACTAGCTAAGCTTGTATTGTTTCATTTAAAAAGAAAATGTAAAGGCCTTTGACACTGTGCCACATAGAAGACAACTGCACAAACTAGGGAATAGCGGTGTGGGCAGGACAGTAGTGTGGTGGGTAGGTAACTGGCTGGGCGGCAGGACACAGAGGGTGGTGGTAAATGGCTGTCACTCCACAGAGGGAAGAGTGACTAGTGAGGTACCACAGGGATCAGTGCTGGGACCGGTCCTATTCAACATCTTCATCAGTGACATTGTGCAGGACCTAGAAGGCAGAATTTCACTGTTCGCTGATTACACAAAGCTCTGTAGCAGAGTAGACACACCAGAGGGTGTAGACAGAATGAGAACGCACCTACAGAAATTTGATGAATGGTCAGGGGTTTGGCAGTTGAAATTCAATGCAAAGAAGTGCAAGATAATGCTTATGGGGCACAAAAACCCTGGCACAATATATCAGTTGGGGGGTGAGGATATAGCATGCACCAAGCAGGAAAGGGATCTTGGGGTTATCATCTCTGATGACCTCAAGGTAGGGAAACAGTGTGACAAGGCAGCAGGTAAAGCAAATAGGAGGCTGGGATGTATAGGCAGGGGCATCACCAGCAGGAAAAGGGAGGTCATAATTCCACTATACAAGACACTAGTGAGGCTCCACCTGGAGTACAGTGTACAGTTCTGGAGACCTTACCTATGTAAGGACATAGACAGGGTAGAGAAGGTTCAGAGGAGGGCAACAAAGATGGTACATGGATTGCATCACAAGTCCTATGAGGACAGGTTGAAGGAATTGAATATGTACTCCCTGGAGGAGAGGAGGAAGAGAGGGGACATGATAGAGACATACTAGTATCTTACAGGGAGGAACAGGGTGCAAGAATACACTATTTTTAAGTGAAAAAGATGTTCCAGGACTAGAGGGCATGGGATGAAGTTGGAGGGAGGATGATTCAGAGGAAATGTGAGGAAGAATTTCTTCACAGAACGAATGGTGGACAAGTGGAACACCCTGCCAGAGGAAGTGGTGGGGGCTGAAACAATCACAGGATTTAAGAATGCATAGGATAGACACAAAGGAATTCTGGAAGTCAGGGGTAAGGGGCAACAGAGTTCTAGGAAAACATAAACTGAAGTTGCAAACTCAAATGGGCAGACTAGGTGGGCCATAGGCCCTTATCTGCCGACACTGTCTATGTATGTATGTATGTCGCTATGTGTTTTTAAAGCTTCATTGTTGCATCAACCTCACTTCATTGTAGCATGAATGTCATCTAAAATAGATGTATTATACTGTTAAAGCCTTAGGTATATTGCTTATTTCCGCACAGTTTTTATACAAGTTATCTTTTTTAACCTGGGCATTTGGTGTATTGCACCCTTCATTCAAATGACTTGTTCTCTATAGTGGAATTCCCACATGTGTCTGAAAAGTAAAACAAGGATTTAGACATCTTTATTTAGGTTTCTCTGCTATATACTGATAGTTTTAACCTCATTAGTACCTCAGACTGTTTGATTTCAGATGTTCTACTTTTTACATGTTATAACTTGTTCATCAAATTCCTATTCAATAAATGTTTTGCCATTAGTTTCTTAAATGCTTTCAAAATAGCACTTCAATTTTCATTTAATATTTGTTTACAACACTATAAACATTGTTTTTACCTTAGTCTTGAGGCACAAACTGTTGCTGCATCTTAATGGTGTCTTCCATGTTTGGGAGTAGAGCAAGTAAAGTTCTGTGGTCACTCCCTTCCTCCTGAGCCTGCTTGTGTGTCACCAGTGACATCATCAGTGATGTAGTCACTGATGTTCTCGTGAGATGTCAAACTTCAGACAGCACGATTGCTGTCTGCTCACACAAGCAGGCCCTTGTTATTTTCTGTGGATAGAGACTGCACTATCTATTTGTACATTATGTTAAAATAATTTTTTGTGGTTTAAACGCTGATTGTACACCATGGGGACTGATTGTTTAACATTTATTTAAAGATTTTGAACTGTTTATGTTATAAACGATGAAGCAGTTTTTGTCTTTTTTTACTATTTTCATTTATTCCTATGCTTCAGAATAAACTGATGGGGGCAGTGGAGATATATGTGGGTTTTAGCAAAGGGTGCAGGGTGGGGACGGGGAGGCTGATATGACATGGTAACAATTTATTTATTTGTTGCACAATGTAACCATTCCTAGGTTTTATAATGTTATGAATTCTATATTACTGCCAACGTGCTTGCCAATTTGTATCAGATTCAAGCCACTGTTTTTATCCAATGTATTAAGCATGCTCATGCATTTCATTCTGCTCTATCAATTTTTTGTTGATAGTTGCCACCTCTTTCTGATGGAACTACCAGTTCCAATCCCCAAAACCAAAGTGCTGCTTCTGTGTGACCTGCATGATCAAAGTGTAACGACACCTGTGATGTTTCTTCTTTTCTCCTTATATCACCTTTGTGCTCCTGTGTTCTTATTTTAACTGTCTTGTCATCTGTCCAACATACATTTTATTACAGGGTCATAGCAGTACATATATTACACCTCAAGATGTGCATGTAACATGTTGTTTTATTATGTGCCTCCTGTCTGTGTTTGGGTCTTGGAATTCACTTTTTTCTGATGTGTGCCCACATACTGAGCATTGAGTGCATGGTAGCATTCCAGCTGTAGGAGGCCCAGTAATAGTTGTTTTTCTAATTTAGGTAATGCAAACCGTGAGTTAACTATTTTATCTTTAATTGTGGACACCTTTGTTGTTGCCACTATCAGTTTGTTTCTCAGTGTCCTACGTTGTCTGGATGTGTTGTATTGACTAGGTGCCAATGCTTGTTTATAGTCCTTTTAATTTCATTAAAATGATGGCTATCTGTTGTTGCAAATACTTATCTTTCTTGTTTTTGTGTGTGTGTTTTTGGCTGTAATAACATCTTCCTATCCTGCTGTTTTGCTTTCTTTTCTGCATCTCTAATGGTTCTATTATTGTACCCCCTTTCCCTGAATTTGTTTGTCATATCTTTTTTGTGTATTTCACGCTGTTAGTCTGTTGCACAGTTCCTTCGTATTCTCAAAAACTGAGAATATGGTATGCTTCTTTTAACTGGCAAATGGTAGCTATTGGCATGCAAGATGGTGTTTCTGTCTGTTGGTTTGCAAAATAAGCTAGTGACTAATTTGTCCACATCCTTACTGATTATTAGGTGTAAGTATGGTATTTGTTGCTGATCGTACTGCATAACAAAGTGATTACAGTTGTACAAATACACATAGAACTGTTCGAGTTCCTGTTTGGTTCCAGACCATAGACAGACAATGTCATCAATATATCGATACCACACTATGATTTTATCGTAGTGTATGTTTATAACCCCCCCATTACCCGGGGTTACTAGAATCCCAGTAAGACCTAGTGGTAGGCAGTGAAGGCAGCTTGTGAAACTCCAGTTAAATGGATTTCACACTTTCTCACTCTGTTCTTAGTCTCAGCTGAGACTGAGGGATGACATCATTTAGAACTGTCGCAGCTGCATAAGCCACACTGGAATGTTGCAGTTGGAGGTTAGAGTAGAATGTTGGGGAATTTGAAGTGAGTGAAGTAGAGTCTATAGAGTTCAGTAGAGTGTGGCAGTCTGGAAGAGGTGCTCTGCTGCAAGCAGGCCCTCAGAGCTCTAAGCTCTGTCAAAGAGCTACTTTTGTTGTATAGGTGTGTGTTCTCACCTGAAGAGGAACACAAGAAGAGCATATTGAAGTGGTGGAGACCACTTTCAATGGTTCAGGGCCCCATCCCTGTGGGATGGGGAAGGTATCAGCCTGTTTCCAGGGACAATCCCCTTGGTCCGGCTAGGGAAAAGAAGCTGCCTAGTTTAGTTTCATGCTGAGGCACCAGAAGTTTCACTTGGTTTCACTTGGTTTCAAAGGACAAAAGAAGGCTACTGCCCATCGAGATTGTCCCTCACCACATTGGTGGGATAATTATATCTTGAAGTTGTTAGACTTAAGTCAACAATCCAGCCCCTTCTGAACTGAAAGTTCTGAATGAGATTCCTTGAGGAGGAAATGCCTGTGGGGCACCTGCAACCGAAGGGTGAGTTCGCTCTGCTAAAGGGCCATGTGTTTTCACCTGCATCAAGACGAAGCTAAAGGAACTGTTACTGTGGGATCAGGAAAAGACAGCCAAGTACAGTTTGGAAGATGTGGGGATTGGACTGCTTGACTCTGTGGGGGGTCTAGAGTAATGGACAAAGCCACTTATTAAGTATGTTCAAGTCCAGCACAAATGGGATGTAAAGACAGTAGATTGAATGAGAAATACATTTAAAAAGAATCTACACAGCAAAGTGTGTTAAAGGATGAGGTATTACAGTCCAGAGAAATGGCCAGGTATGAATTATGGGAGCGAGAGGTGGGAGACCCCCACATCAGTAGTAACCAAATTCACCTCTACGGATTTGCTCTGGGTCACCTGTTGCTTTCTCTCAGGTACTTGGCCAATGCCTGAGGAAAGTACCCAGATGTGGGATTGATGAGGAAGATTCCCTTATGGAGCAGAAGTGCTCATAGGTGGTTTAGGGAGCCACCAGTAAATGTTTCCATGCTATATGGAAAGTGCCCAAGTGGCTGGTGAGGGCGCCAAACCAGGGGAAAACCCAGAGCAATGTGACAAGTTTGTGCTGTGTGCCCAGTGTGTTTCAGAGTCTGAGGGCTAAAGTGAATGAGGATGTGTTCTGGTCTCCTTAAATCTGCATTACGAGGAGTTTAGCCATGTGAGGGTACATCTATGCTTTGTTCATTCTGTTGGATGTGAATAAAAGCCACAATTTAGAATCCCACTTCTGGTATTGGACATTACAGTTATTGCTTCCTTTGTCCGGAGTTACTTGGGTGCCCCTGTTGCAGAGTAACCAAACCTAGCCAATGTGCCGAGTGACATATTCCTCCCTGAACCCAGCCCACCAGGTAGAGCTGTCAGATAGAAATAGCATACCTGGGTGCGGGTTACAAAAATTGAGGCACCGCTGAGGATTTGGGTTTGGAAGTTAGGGAGGAATGTAAGAAAGGTCACTCGGACAATGGCTAGTGTTTTGGTTGTCTGGCAGTAAGTAGCCCAAAAAACTGAAGCGTTTAACAAATGTGCTGCTGTGTGCTGTTATCCATGTGCTGCTATTAAAATGCCAACTGTTTACCAAGAAGCAGTAAAGCCTGAGAGTGTATGCCTTTGTCCTGCATCAAATTATAGCATTTGCCAGCTTTTAAAAGTGTTTGTGACAAACAAAGGTGTGGAAAACTGTGGGTAGCAAAAGGAAAATTGTGCCCTAGATGTTGGAAATGCTTTCTGCGTGAACTGAGAGACTTGTTGTGCTTAATGGCCATGAAAAATGGTTGAAATGGGCTCCTGCCAAGGAGTTGTTGAAGAAAAAAAAAAGTGTGGTTTTGTAGTTTAAATTTTGCCTGCTCGACGATCGCCGTAAGGAGAAGAGCACGAGAGAAAAGAGGCTCATTTGCATGGCATTGAGTGATTGGTGAGACTGCAATCAGTCCCGCCCCCAAGCCAACTCTAGAGTGACTGCACAGCATTTAAGGTGGAGAGTGAGTGGAGTGTGTGAACTGGCTTGCCAGGAGGAGCATCGCAGTGACTGAAAGCACTGTAAAAAGTTTAAAAATTGACTTGTCTGTTTAAATTCGAGCTCAACCTGCATCTAGATCGACTGGACTGTGAATGTGGTGTTCAGAGGGACAACTGGCAGGACTGCCAACCCGCTTCTTTCCAGAGGCCTCCAAGACTGACTGCAGGCCGTTTTCCATCGCAGCAAACAGCTACTGATAACAGTGAGTACCAACAGAAATAATTGCTTAAACTGTGTGATTTCACCAAAAGCAGCTGAATCTGTGTGTAGCAGTGTAATCACTTTGCAAAGAAGGACTGTGTTAAGTTTTACCAGCAAAAGCAAGCATTCTAAGCAATCGACTGTGAGCATAATTATAGGTTCAGCGTCAGTGTAAGTTTCAAAGCCATGAGAGAGACTGTGAGTTGTATCAGATATGCAGCAAGAATTACAGGCAATCCTGTGATATGAAATACTGAGGCTTTAAGGGACTGTAAGCTAAAGCAATGTCTTCAGTGGGTGAAAAGTCTGTGGTAAATTATATAAATGTGCTAGGAAAAAGAACAGTGCAAGTTTGTGCAGTTTGAGCAAAGTTATCAATACAGTGTGTAAATTGGATGCGCAGTGGCTTGACCCAATTACAGAATGTTGAAGCGTAGGAGTGCTGCCACCACCATTACAGGGTGGGGTAGTAATGTAAACACAGCAGCAGAGGAGCCATTTTGAAAGAGAAAGAAAGTGTTCAGTGATGTGGGACTTGAAATAACAGTGAGCGTTGTTTGTTTTTTCTCTGCAGTCTGGCTTCAGGACCAGCCCGCTACCCGGATCATGCCCAGGCTGTGATAGCAGTAGAAGTTAGCAAGTTAAGGGACATTGAGAGATGTTACTATGGGGGTTGACTGCCTCCTCATGTGGTGATTCCAGGATATCCAGTGCAAGTATGTTTGATGTGCTTAAATGCTGAAAGGGACGTCTTCATGGTACCTCACTGTCCTGGGTGCCTAGAGAAATATGGTTTGTTCAAAGCGCCCAAGATTCATTTGCCACCCACATGGACAAAAGTTCAAGAATCTGCAGTTGGAATCACACAGCACCAGGCAGAGTCTGTTGGAGAAGGCCCCTCAGAGTGTGGCACAAAGCTAGAGGGTGCAGATTTACAGACAGAACAATGTGCTGATGTTTCAGAGTCTGAGTTGCAGAGAGACATTTCAGGAAGAGCATCAGTAGACCCTTGGAGAGAAGGGCCTAGCCTAAGTCTCATAGGTGAAGATGAGATGAGGGAGGCTTTTGAATGGGGGGTTTCGACCTCCATGCCCAGAGAAGAGTGGACAGTCTCAGGAGTGAGGATGACAGCTCACTCCTGGGCACAGATTCTTAGTGAGGAAGAAGAAGAGGGGGAACCTATGTGGCCTTGTGAAAAAGGAACTGGTGCACAGCCTCAAGCTCTTACCTCAGAGGAACGCATGGAAGAGAGTGGTGATTCCACTGCCCTGGCTGTGCAAGAAGAAGCCAGGAATCCATTTTTTGTGTCACTAAGAATGTATAGCTGGCAGAACCAGGACTGGCCACCCCCAAGCCAGGCCAGAGGTCTCAGGTTGACCAAAGCTAGTAAAGAGGAAAGACTGGTTTGTAGGAAAGTAAATTAAATTCATGGGATGTCCTTTCCTACCTTTCCTTGGAGAGTCTGGGAGGAGATTGAAAAAAGCAGGAAACCCTGGATTTGAGATGAAGCAATGAAATGTGTGCATCCTGGTGCAAACAAGCATGTCAAGAACAGAATGTTTCATGAAAAATACAGCCAGTGGAAAAGAGGCAGGACACTGTTTATTGACACTGTTCAAATTGTGGATGGAGAGGGACATGAAACCTTTCACAGTGTGAATTATGAGCGCCCAGACGAGGTAATAATTCAAGTACCTGACCCATTGTGCTAGTGGCCACAATGCAAAGACCTTCCTGCGAATGTGTCCATGCCTACCAAATGGAAAGCAGAGAAGTGGTAGCCAGTGCTGTCACTCCAGCCATTGCATTACCTATGTTGTTCCGACAGTCTGGACATCCAGGACTCAGGTGCCCCACATTCATCAGTTCTACAGTGTACTGGCTTTCCAGAATCCATCAACTGGCCCACCAGATGACTTCAGATCCAGAGAGGACACCAGCCTAGCCGCATCCTGATTCATCGCCTGGGTATCGGATGACTTCAGACCAGCTGTTTTCCTTTTTGTTCCTGTTCCAAGGTTCCATCTCCAGAGATGACATCATCCCAGCAGTTTCCAGATGTTCCCTCCTGTCATTTACTGGAAGATGTCCACCCAGCTGTATCAGAAGAATGCTGCCAGGGAGAGTCTTTGGCTGAGGACCAGGTGTGGTACCATTTTCATTCTACAAGGGTCTGGTAAGTCCAGACTTTTCTATTCTTATGACATTGCAGTACACACCCTACACTAGAAGACTCCAGATGTTTGAACTGTCCTCAAAGACTCTCCCCTTTGGGACTTTGGCCTGCTAGAACTGTGCTTCACCGGGCTCTGGCACAGGAGAGACTCTTTAATGGATGTGCCCTAGGGCACTGTGGTCACTAGATGGGACTTTTGAGCACTCCATCCACCAAATATGGTGTATTGTAAATAATGTCATTGTTTTCTACTGTTTTCTAATGTTTATACTGTCTTTTCTATTTTTTTTAAAAAAATCTTTTTGGGGATTCTCCAGTGTTTTGATGGTAGTGGTTTATATAGACTGTGTATGCAGATTAGGAGTGTGTATTGTTTCTCTTTTTCTTACAGGTGTTCCTGAAGAAAATAGAAGAGAAGACAAGAAGAGAAGGAGGGACTTAGCTGAGTTCCTCGGTAATACTTTAGAGTGCAGTGTTTAAAGTACTGTTGTTATTACTGTGTGTAACTTTTCCTTCCACAGGTATGGTTGTGGGGGAGTGGGGGAATAATGCATAGTGTATAGTATTAGTTCCTGGTGAGTTGTTGCATGGTGTCCAGGGTCGGGGATGTCCCCTGTTTGTTTTGTTTTTGGAATTTTTAAGTTACAGGCAGACAGATGTTCCCTAGAGGGCTAGGGGGGATAGACAGGCTGTGGTCCTGACCTGCAGTAAGGGTTGCAGTACTGATCTATTAGGGCTATGCGCTGGACAATTCTACTGGATCCACTAGGTACCCATAGTCAGCTGGTAGCGTAGAGGATGATACATTAGCTGAAGGCCTCTAGGCTCTTAGTGTTGTCTGCCTGTGCCTAGCACATGGTAGGAGGGGGCCTGATCACCCTTCTCCATAGGTAACACATAGGGTTGGATGGCCTAGGTTGGGTAACTAATGACTGCAGACAGTCATTTTTCTGGCTCAGGGTGAGTGTAACCCCCCCAGTTACCCAGGGTTACTAGAATCCCAGTAAGATCTAGTGGTAAGCAGGGAAGGCAGCTTGTGAAACTCCAGTCAAATGGATTTCACACTGTCTCACTCTGTCTCAGCTGATACTGAGGGATGACATCATTTTGAAATGTCGCAGCTGCATAAGTCACACTGGAATGTTGCAGTTGGAGGTTAGAGTAGAACTTTGGGGAATTTGAAGTGAGTGAAGTAGAGTCTGTAGAGTTCAGTAGAGTGTGGTAGTCTGGAAGAGGTGCTCTGCTGTAAGCAGGCCCTCAGAGCTCTAAGCTCTGTCAAAGAGCTACTTTTGTTGTATAGATGTGTGTTCTCACCTGAAGAGGAACACAAGAAGAGCATATTGAAGTGGTGGAGACTGCTTTCAATGGTTCAGGGCCCCATCCCTGCGGGGATGGGGGGAAGGTATCAACCTGTTTCCAAGGGCAATCTCCTTGGTCCAGCTAGGGAAAAGAAGCTGCCTAGTTTAAGTTTGTGCTGAGGCACCAGAAGTTCTGGATGAGATTCCTTGAGGAGGAAATGCCTGTGGGGCACCTGCAACCGAAGGGTGAGTTTGCTCTGCTAAAGGGCCATGTGTTTTCACCTGCATCAAGATGAAACTAAAGGGACTGTTACTGCGGGGTCAGGAAAAGACAGCCAAGTATAGTTTGGAAGATGTGGGGATTGGACCGCTTGATTCTGTGGGGGGTCTAGAGTAATGAACAAAGCCACTTATTAAGTATGTTCAAGTCCAGCACAAATGGGATGTAAAGACAGTAGACTGAATGTGAAATACATTAAAAAAGAATCTACACAGGAAAGTGTGTTAAAGGATGAGGTGTTACAGTCCAGAGAAATGGCCGGGTATGAATTATGGGAGCGAGAGGTGGGAGACCCCCCATCAGTAGTAACCAAATTCACCTCTACGGATTTGCTCTGGGACACCTGTTGCTTTCTCTCAGGTAAGTGACCAATGCCTGAGGAAAGTACCCAGACTTGGGATTGATGAGGAAGATTCACTTATGGAGCAGAAGTGCTCATAGGTGGTTTAGGGAGCCACCAGTAAATGTTTCCATGCTATATGGAAAGTGTCTAAGTGCTGGTGAGGGAGCCGAGCCAGGGAAAACCCAGAGCAGCGTGACAAGTTTGTGCTGTGTGCCCAGTATGTTTCAGAGTCTGAGGGCTAAAGTGAATGAGGATGTGTTCTGGTCTCCTTAAATCTGCATTACCAGGAGTGTAGCCCCGTGGGGGTACATCTATGCTTTGTTTATTCTGTTGGATGTGAATAAAAGCCACACTTTAGAATCCCACTTCTGGTATTGGACATTATTGCTTCCTTTGTCCAGAGTTACTTGGGTGCCCCTGTGCAGAGTAGCCAAACCTAGCCAAAGTGCTGAGAGACATATTCCTCCCCGAGCCCAGCCCACCAGGTAGTGCTGTCAAGATAGAAATGGCATACCTGGGTTGGGGTTACATGTTTGTTGCTGATTCTAAGATAAATTATTTTTCAGTGTGTAAAAAGTAGAATGACCGAAATCAAACAAACAACATTCTGAGGTACTAATGAGGTTAAAAATATCAGTATATAGCAGAAAAACATAAAAAAGATGTCTAAATCCTTGTTTTACTTTTCAGACATGTGGGAATTCCACTATAGAGCACAAGTCATTTGAATGAAGGGAGCAATACACCAAATACCCAGGTAAAAAAAGATAACTTGAATAAAAAGTGTGAGGAAATAAGCAATATACCTAAGGCTTTAACAGTATAATACATCTATTTTAGATAACATTCATGCTACAATGAAGTGAGGCTGATGCAACAATGAAGCTTTCAAAATACATAGCGACATATAAGGTGAATACATTTTCTTTTAAAATGAAACAATACAAACTTAGCTAGTGATAAATTTAGGTTTAGCGTTTTTAACGTTGTTTTAAATGAACATACAGCAGCAAATGAGGTCGAGAGGCCCTCTCAGTTAAAGTGATGCAGGCCTAGGGCAGTATATACTACAAAATGCTGTGGACACAATGCTAGCATTATCTGTAATATATTTAGAGCATAAGAGACATAAAAATCAGTTGATGTAAGAGCACAGAAAATGTGACAAAGCATTTAATTGTTTTTTTGAAAATATGAACAGTGAGCTTTTTCATAATACAATTAGGCACCTGCTATGTAAATAGTGGATTGATACAAATGAAAACTTGTGATTATATGCAATAACACTGATATTTGTATATTTTTCTAGAAATAAGAAGCCCTTTGAAAAAGATTCACTTTATGAATCGAAACACCAGGGCAATATAAAAAGAAAAACAAAAAAGAATAAGCAAGTTTCATGGAACTTTTTACAAAAAGACTCCATCTTCTCTTCTATTTCAAGAAGTTCTGGGGGGATCCAATACATTTACCTGTTTGGATTTATATATCGCACCTCAAGGACCCCACCATAAAGCAGCTGAAGATGCCCATTTCCCATGGAACTTTTGTTACTCTGGTATCCATAATACCTGTAAAGAAAATTGTTCTGACATAAACAGGAAACATATGTGAGCCTCTGATCAACTTTTTTTTTTGTATGGGCCCAGGGTCTCCTTGCCATGCCTATGCTAGGCCCCTGTTCTACTGCATTGGCCTGGCAGCCCATATCTGCTGTCAATTCTATGTTTCTATGTTCTCTGTAATGCTTTCCCCTATTCCTGAGGTTCTATTCCCGTCATTGTTCCTGTTTTATATTCCCCTGTACCTACTCAGACCAGGTGCCAACATAGATGGCTCTCTTTTGATATATAGCTTCTTCTAAATTGTTCCCCGAGCTACTTCATATAAATGTGCTATTATCCTAACCCTGCACCATAGCTTATCTTTTCTTAGTTTATGTCCTCTTTTTCTTTCAGGAGGGGGGATCACTTTTCACTGCCAGACATGGTGGCTGCAAAATGCGGACCACCCACTTCTAAAATGGTGACTGCCACATGGCTGCCTGCTTCCAAAATGGTGGCCACCACGCAGCCGCATGCTTCTGCCAAATTCGTCTGCCACACGGGCACACACTTATACAATGGCGGCTGTCTTGCCACCATTTATTTTTCAACTGGCACCCATTTCCAGGATCAAGCATGGTGGCCTCCTGTACCCCCATAAACAACAATGGCATGCCATGCAGCCTCTTTAAGATGGTGATATTAGAGAGGTTCTGTATCCCCCTGGGAGGCACCCCTACCATGCGGCCATTTTCTTAATTGGCACCATGCTCCATTCCCCCAGTTGTGGGGCCTCTCCTGGGCTGATTCACAAAGCCATCCAGATCTGCCTGCATTTGTAGCATGCCTCTTCTGGCACACACACACATCCCCTGAGAGCAGCTGCAAGGATTCTTAACTTATTGTTCTAGCCTGTCACTTCCTTTGTGGCTCACTTGTTTCTAGCTCCTTTCCTTGTGGCTACACTCTTGCGATGTGGTTCTGGCAAAAAGGGTCTCTCTAACTTTGGCCAAGACACCAAACCATGTGGCCCCTCTGGCCCACGTCAGGCGCTACATCTCTGTGATAAATCAGGCCCCCATGGGACCCTCCTAATGCTCGTGGACCACAACTGAATTAAATTAAATACCAAAAACTTTGGCCTGCCTACCTGCCTCAATAATTACCTGAACAGCACTGACTTTTTCCTGACCCAGGCCCCTACTATATCTGCCTGCCCCATGTTCACATAGGGCCCGGGCTACAACATCTATTTCTAATCGTACTGTTGAACAAAGAAAACAAAACCTCAGTACTACCAATACATTTGTGGAGTGCTGCAATCACTTCAGCTCAGGCTGAAAAACATTTCCCATTTTACTATCCTTACATAAAAACTTCCTGCACCCAACCAGATTTATAAGTTGGGCTGTTAATCTGAAAATAGCCTTCCCCACACAGTACATTTTAAGGCAACATGTTTTTTTATTTATTTGTAAGAAACATTTATATATATATTTATAGATATATCTATATATATATAGATATATATATATATATATCTATATATATATATATATCTATATATATATAGATATATCTATATATATATAGATATATATATATATATTAGTACCATGTTACTCAGCTTCGGAAATTATGACCAAACCTCACTTACCTGTAAAACAGCTAAGACAGGAACAAATCTGGAAAACCGACTGATATGTTACAACAGTTCTAACAAATATTTAACATGTTAAAGCACAAACTATGTAAAACAAGCAGATAAAATAATTCAAACTTCCTTTGGTTGAAATAAATGGGACCTTTGTTTAAATGGAAAGGCACATTAGGAGGTAATGTTTTAAAACTTAATTTTTTAAGATACAAAATAGTCTTGAATATGCCAAATTTCAGGCTTTTATGAAAACGGCAAAAATATTGTTATACAAAAGTTTTAACTAAAACCAATGTCTTGGTGATCAGAAGCAGAAATATATTTAAGATGAAAATACTTTTAAACAGTTACAACCTGAAATAAAACTATGATATGACACACCACTTCAAACAAATAATTAACATGTTAAAACACAAACTATGTTAACTAGATAAAATAATTCAAACTTATTTAAATGTGGTTAAGATGCTCATAATTTACAATATTTCAGACATACGTGTGTGTGTGCGTGCGTGCTTGTGTGTGTGTGTGTAGTATGTATGTATGTATACCATTAAAAAAACTCTACAGGAGGGGTTCATTGTATAGATTAATTTTATAATAACCATGCCTACTGTTTAAAGAACCACTCTCATTATAACACTTTATTGCTTGTTATTGTAATACATTCAACTACAAAGCTAAAACTATTGACATGTGCTTGAGATGCTCATAATTAAGTTGGTCACAATATTCCAGACATGCTTAAGAGTGTGTGTGCACATGTGTGTGTGTGTGTGTGTGTGTGTGTGTGTGTGTGTGTGGACCACTCTAACAGTCAAAATCAGAGTATTATCGTAAGCCACCGCAGTTATTCTTATGAAGAGACTAAGGGCTCTGATTCCAAAAGGGCTTAGAATGACGCAAGACACATACGTCCGTGACAAATGACGCAAAATCAAGTTACGGCTGTGACTTATGACATGCGGTATTTCAGAAGGAAGATTGTGCCCATGGATGCACCAAGCATGACTTATGACCGACTTGCATCCAAGAAACCATGCACCATGGATAATGCAACATGCACAAATTACAATTACGCCCCTGATGGTATTCCAGAACAGAAAGAGCAAGCACCTACATTGAACCAAGTTGGCTCAAGATAGACCAGAGTGGAGGTGGTCTAAGCAGACAGCAGCATATAAAAGGCCCCCCCAACCACATGAGCTATTGTTGTGGCAGTAGCATATTGAGAGACACACAGCAGTACACAATGTCTGCACCACTAGCCCTACTGGGTGTCATAATGGCAGAACACTGCCAGTGAAGGCATGTCAGGCTGCATGGCAGGATCCTGGGGAATGGTGGACCAAAGTTGCAGGGGACAGTGCCAAAGAGACCCATGCCATGAGTGACACACACCTGAAAGTCATTTAAGAAGCCTACCAATGAGCAATGCATTACGCGCTATCACCTGAATAAGAGCACCATAAGGGAGCTGTGCTAGGAGCTGCGGGAGGACCTACACAGTGCTACAAACAGGGGACATTCACTACCCGTGGAGGTGTGGGTCATTGCAGCACTGTGTGTCCTAGCCACTGGCACCTTCCAGACCCCCACAGGTGACACAGTGGGCATATCCCAGCCTGCCATGTCAAAGTGCCTTAGGAGGTTCCTCACAGCCCTGTTACAGTGCACTGCAAGATATATCAGCTTCTCACGGGATGCACAACAACAGCTGCATGTGAAGCAATCATTCTACACAATGGCACAGTTCCATGTGCTATCATCTGAATAAGAGCACCATTTGGGAGCTGTGCCAGGAGCTGCTGGAGGACCTACACAGTGTTACGAACAGGGAACATCCACTACCTGTGGGGGTGCGGGTCAGTGCAGCACTGTGTTTCCTAGCCACTGGCACCTTCCAGATCCCCACAGGTGACACAGTGGGCATATCCCAGCCTGCCATGTCAAAGTGCCTTAGGAGGTTTCTCACTGCTCTGTTATGGTGCACCGAAAGGTATATCAGCTTCCCATGGGATGCACAACAACAGCTGCATGTGAAGCAATCATTCTATACAGTGGCACAGTTCCCCCATGTGCTTGGGGTGATTGACTGCACACATGTGGCCATCAGGGACATGGATTAAATGCATAGGGAGTGGTCAAAGATAGATATATAGGGACAAGTCCACAGTGGTATGATGCTTAGGTGAGGCATCAACAGGGGGCTATGTGCAGTTATGATAAGTGACACAGTACGGCAGTGTTCAACTGTGCCTGACTGAACAGTGACATGCGGAGAGCAGCTGTAGGTGCCAGGAACCATCCAGTGCAGAAGGTGCTGCCTGCAGAGACATGTGTTGTGTAGCAGTGGTATAAGTGAGGGTGAACAGTGGCAAGCCCACAGTCTGTGGCAGACATTTAACACTGTGGTGGATGTGACTAGGGCACTATGCTACAGTACTGTTGCACAGCTGGACAGGCATACATGGTACACTGCATCTGTGAACCACCACCTCCACTAACCACAGGTACAGCTCTGCAATACCCATGTTCACCCTGTGACCCCAGAACAGCCTGCAGATATGCCTGTGTCCATCCATGGACCACAGGATACCCACCCCTTTACTGGCCCCTAAACTACATCCAGCATACCCATACACAATCACAGCACAATACCCAAGATATTCAACACCACATTGTGTACAACACAGCCACAGCAGTTGCCAACAGAGTTCAACAATGCACAGGGAATGCAAATGCAATGTGACAGACATTGTGGGCAAGGAACACATGTCAGCTGTCAGCACACAGGAGGACAGTGGCACAACAACATGCAGCTGTTGCCACTATGCACCGTGCATCAGCCATGGGCACCGGTGCATGATAGTGTCCCCACAACAGGTATGCAGCACATCTCCATTGTTGGATGGTGGGCAGGCCCACCATGTCTAAGTGCTACCAGTGTCACCTGCAGGGCCCTGTATGCCCTCAGGTGGAGTGGTGCCATACAGGCCCATGGACACAACACTGATATGACCACTGTAGTGAGGTGGTGTGTGTACAGTGCACACCACAGAGCCCTGCCACCAGTGCAGTGCACCATGATGTCATGTACACTGTGTTTTGACTGCAGCTGTGGAGCGAACAGCTGTCACACATAGTCCATGTGCTGGTTGTGGGAACACATTCAACAGCACATGTCTGTTTCATGTATATGACTGCATGTGCACAATGGCAGCCACACATGCTTGGCACACAGGCAGCAACATGAAGGCAGCACTCAGGGACACTGGTAATGTGTTCAAAACTAAACATTTATTTAACATATTGGAACAACAACCCCCCCCCCAACAACATGTATAACAATGGCTATGTACAAATAATCACACTCCCAGCATAATAACAGATATATACAAAGCATATGTAATGAACACAGTAACATGAGTAAGCCACCCCCAGATTAAACAGCACATCATATTCCCAGGGCACACAGTCCCCAAGCAGGCATTAACATGGAACTATATCCAGTATGTACGTGTCCTTATCCTTATTGATCTCCCAGGGCAGTTAGCAGGGCCCTGAGGGATCATTGGCCATGATAGCCGCAATTAGCTCTGCGAGGACATGGTCCTTGTTGATGGGCTGGGCCTGCTGGATGGGGTTCTGCTTTATGTGCTCAGCCATGGCCTGCTGTTTCTGTTCAATAACTGGTGCCACATTGTCCACCTCTGGGGTTTCCTGGTGATGGTTGTCCATGGCACAGTCTACACTGTGCCCTGCTGATACATCCACCACCACCTCATCCTCCACCCCTGGCTCCTGGCCGGAGGCAGGCCACACCTCCCCCTTCTGCAAGTCTGGCTCCTCAGGCCCAATGGTGGCTGTGCCTCCCTACTGGCTGTACTGATGACACGCACTGTCCAAGGCTTCCTTGGTGGTGTCCTGCACATCATCCGCAGTGTTCTGTGGTGATCCTGCCATGTTGATGTCCACCTCCTGCACCACACAGTCCTCACCCTCGTCCACCGGTTCTGCCACCTGGCCATGCATGCTGCCCTGGTATACATCCTCCACACCAGGCTGCTCCTCTCCCTGTTGTTCCATGTTATCCCCCTCCTTGTCCTCTGTCTCTGGTGGTGGTGGGTGGGCCCTGTGTTGTGTGCACAGTGTGCGGAGCACATGTGCCCTGGCATCACGCTGCTTCTGTTCAGCCATGGCATGTGACAGTGCCCTGTGGTGAGGGGTAACATGGGGGCAGTCACTTGCAAAGGTGGAATGACACATGTCAGTGACAGTTCCAGCACTCCCATCATTGCCCAGACCACAGCGCATATGTAACTGGGTGGTACCCATGTGTGCCACAAGACACCCCACAGTCATCATGCAGTAACAGAGGGCCCCACCCCCACACTGTACCTGGACACTCCACTGCAACCCGTACTGCGCAGTGTCGCACTGCAGTGTCCCATGCACACCCAGGACACATGGTGTCCCAACACACCCACATGACTAGTTGACCCAGCAGTGCACCCACTTGCCAAAGGATGCCCCGCATGCACCCTGGATCCTATAGGCTGTATATGCCATACTTTGCCACCCCAATGATAATCATTGATGTACCATGTATGCATCTACCAAGCCTTCAATGTCTCTGCACATCAGCCTGTCATCCTTCTTGATGTCCTTTCACTGCATGTTGCAGATGTGGTCCTGGGGTGGTGCTGCTCTGACCCCTATAGACAGGGAACACATAGTTTTTTTTTTTTTTTTTTTAGTCTTTGGTAACCGGGTTAGTTATCTGTGTAATACCCATGGGCATGCAGTTGGTGACATTACTGTGTGTTTGTGTGCCTACCTGGTGCCATACCCACCTTCCACAGATTGCTAGCCAGTCCTTATCTCTGCATCCTTCCTTCCAGTCATGGACAGCAGGCACCTTAGTATGGCAGGGTCCTGCCTTGTCAGGTCCTGCCACTTGTGTTTCACCTGCCATGGGGTATGCCTCACACCACTAATTTCAGCAAGACATGACCCAATGGCCCTCCACACTCTGTCCCAGGCTGTGGTTGGATGGTGCCTGCACCTAGGTGGCAGCAGTGTGGTGCACCACTGCTGTACCAGATTGATTAGCTGAGCTGTCTTAGCACGTGTGAAGTTGGGGACTCTTCCACTAAGGGAGCACATTGTGGCACTTGTTTTCCCTCCTGTAATCGTTCTGGCCCTGTCCCAGCAGTGTAGACCCTGACTCTGCTTTCTGCAGTGACTATGATATTTTCCTTTGTGAGTGCACCAGTATATGCCAGACATGCTGCATACCTCACCGCAAGCCACATATGCAATGTTTGTTGCCAATTATTTGATGAGTACTGCTGTATACAGTCACACAGATCGCACACGCTATGGCAGCACTACACCATGCATATGCGCGGCATGCATGGATGGACTGCATAGGCATGTCCTGTGTGGCACACATGTGTCTGCCTGCAATCCTGTCCACAGAACAGCACAGCATTGACACAGACCCCCACATCACAGGCTACAGTGCCACAAGCCACCACCCATCACTGCCACCAGTGACACATAGCTGCCCAATGACACATGCCACCCCCTGAACCCACCCTTACTGACCACAACACTGACCTAGAACAACCGCAGACACCAGTGTCACAGCTCTCCCTCCCACACTCGGTTGTGGCTGTACAGCAGACCTGCACCCACATCCACAATTGTAGCTCTGCTGACTGTAATAGCACATTCCATAGGGGGACAGCAAGCATCTCCACAGGATGTTCCACAGTGGATGACCTGTCCTCCATCCCAGATACACACCCATCATGTTCTGTCACTCCCCACACATGGATTCACCCATCTGTGCCTCATCATCTGTTATGCATTTGGTTGCAGAGTATCATAATGCTGATGCTGGCAATATCCACGCTCACACCTAGAGATGCAGCGAAATTAAATTCCGCCAGTGAAGTGAATGCAAAGTGGCCATTTTGCATTGACCCAGCCGGGGATTTCAGATCTGCACACCAAATGAACTCACTGCTACCCTCCTTCTTGTTAGGGTGAGCCCCCCCCCCCCCAGAGTGTAGCCAGACAATATATGAATGTACACCAGGACCATGTTTGTTGCCTCGTTTGGCACAATAAATACAACTTTTGTATCTCATGACAATGGTTGTTGCCATGCATGGGCAAATACAAATGCCATGCATTGTTCCCTAAGACACCCACATACCAACACAGAGCCTGTAAAGTTGTATTGTCCTTGGGATGCAAAGAGAGTATTAGTGACCAGTCCTTCTAGTTTCGACTACTATGAATAAAATTACAGAAAGGTTCAGTATTTTCTTTGTTAGTTTTCGTGGAAAAAGGAAGCAATTCAGAGACTGTTTGCTACCTCCTTAAATAAAATTGCACATCTTGGAGTGCTTGGAGTATGCCTGCCTACACCCATGGTCCCAGCGCTACATTGAGTGACCATTGTAAAGTGCTCACTTTGCTTTGTTATTATGGCTTCGCTTTGTCATTCCGCCTTAACGTGAAATAAGATGGAATGGAAACAGTATAGGCAGCCCCCCCACATCACATGGCTTACAGAACTGTAAGCCACATGATTTTGCCAGACAGGAAGGAAGTGAGCCATAGAAGCAGATACTTTCACTTTTGCCTTTGCAGACGTAGAGAGAGGAAGCATTTTGTGGAGAGGAGAGTTCTTGGCTGCTTGTTCTGAAAGTTGATCAGATTTAAAACCCAAAAGCTTTTTTAAAAGCTAATTGTTTAGTTTTTTTTGTACTGTTTTGTCAGTTCACTTTTTGGTTTTGGTGACTGATTTCTTAATTTTAAAAGTTTTGTTTTGTGTGTGTGTGCGTGTGTGTATGTGTGTTGTGTGAGTGTGTGTGAAGTCAGGACTCGTTGGAGAGGGAAGAAGTATTTTTTTTTGTAATGGAGGATCAGGGCAGGAGGGGAGCAGTGCGCATGAGTGGGGGGCATAGCTGGGTGGTGTTGAACCGGTCCAGAGTGTTTGGTCATCCCCTTCCCCTCTGGAAGCAGCAGCTGCAGCACAACCAGTGCCACATCCAGCAAGTCCGCCACCACCACCACCACCACCACCAGTGGCTGCTGCAGGAGCTCCTGCAGCACCACCTCCACAGCAGCAGGTGGAGCCCCAGATCCATGAACATGCTGCCAGCAGAGCATCTGCCCCTCCCATGCCTGGTCCCCCTGCAGCTCCCCAGACTGGCATTTTTGTAACTGTGTCGGGGGGTCAGCAGCCTTGTGGTGTGTCTGCTTTGTGGGGTGCAGGTGCACCATGGTCCCCGGTGGACACATCTGGGGACCAGAGGACAGCACACCCATATGTTGAACCACCACAAGGTAGAGTGGCAGACTGCCACAGAATGGGCCAGGTCTCCACCGGCTGGCCATTCTGTGGCAGTGGCAGAAGGTGCTGCTGTTGTGCTTCATCACAGCTGGAGGAGGGCCACAGCAGCAGCTGCTCCAGTACTGCCACCAACACCATCCTCACCACCACATCTACCTGGTGTTCCCCCACCAGTGAACTCCACAATGCCTACAACTCAGGCAGACATAGGATTTTTGAGGGCCATTGTGGAAGAGAATAATGAGAGGGTGGGTGCTGTCCAGCAGCAGTTAGAGCAGCTAGAACAACACCAGTTACAGACTATGTCGATTCTCTATCTGCTGCTGGACCATCTGGGGATCCCCATTAGCTTTCTTTTCAGCACACACCACCCCCTCCACTGCTGTAGTGTTTTGTCTTTTGTTTATGTTTAATACCAGACAGAGGGAAGGCCACAGTAGTAGTTTAAAGAGAAGCAGTCAGCAACAGCTGTTCCCACCCCTTGCAAGGCTTATCCTCCGGTTAAGTCTTTGAAGTATGTTCTGGTGTTTTTATCATGTCACAACATGCTTTATTTCCAATAGACAAAGTCCATACCCAGAGTATGGCAAATGCTATGGGGGCTCCCATTCTGGTGTAAAGGTGCTGCTCGCACCATCCCTTCATTACTTTTGTATTGAAGTGCAAGGTGTGTCCCCGCACCTTTACACATAATGGAGCCCCCATAGCATCTGCCATACTTCTGGGTCACAGACTTTGCTCTATTAAAATAAAGTATGTTGTGGCACGAGAAAAACACTGCAACATACTTCAAAGGCTTAACCGGAAGGTAAGCCTTGCAGGGGGCAGGAGTTCCTGTTACTGACTGCTTCCCTTTAAATACATACATACACATACATATATTCATTCTCCTTATTGCCCTGTTATTATATTATGTTGCCTCAGTAATGTTTACTTTCTGTTGTGGAGTGGTTGTGGAAAAGCAGGACTGAGCAGTGCAAGTACAATGTGCTATATTGCAAGTGTGAAGTCACTGTTGTTTCCTGTGTGTGTGTGTGTGTGTGTGTGTGTGTGAGACATCAGGCATTTTCCAGCTTCTTGCAAACATATGTATGCTGACTTGTTGCAGTGTTTATGGTATAAAGAATAGAGATAAGAATATATCACATGTATTTTATTGTCACCATCATCAGCAGCGGACAAAGTGATATGATATTTTTTCAGAGGTGTCTGGCCAGAGTGCACCTTAGTCACATACTGCACACATGACTTCTAGGAGAGCACATGTTTTTTTGTGCTATTATCTCTGCAAAGTCATGTGGGCACTGTGTGTGACTGAGGTGCACAGTGACCCAAGACCTCTGAAAAAATATCATATCACTTACTGTGCCATTGCTGATGGTACAAATAAAATGTATGTCATTTATTATTTTTTAACTTTGTTCTTTACATACTGCAACAAGTCACAGCATATATATATTTGCATGAAGCTGGACAATGTCTGCACACACAGGAAAGAATGCTGATGGCACACATGCAGTTTAGCACAGCATACTTGCACTGCTCAGTCCTGCTTTTTGACAAACACTTCACGAATCCTGACACAAAGTAAACATTACTGAGGTTCCAGAAATATTTATTTTTTGCAATAGACATTAAAACAGCAGTGCAACAATCTGGTGAACTTTTTGACCTATACTTTTTCATGCTATTTTACATTGCCACTTTACTTACTTCCTGACTTGTATGATATCACTCTTTCCAGTATTTGAGTCTGCTTTAGTACTTTTTTCATGTCTGAAATAATAAAAGGAGCACTCCTTTTAATACGGTGCGGACCAGGTCTTCATCAGTATGTTGCACTGTTTTTGTCCATCAGTTGTTTATATATCATTTCTGTTGTGAGTAAAATTACAATTATGCAGCAGGCATGGTTTTCTGACCTCACAGAACAATATTTGGTCAAAAACAGCTGCAAATAGTATTGAAAACCTGGTCCAAGCCACATTAAAAAGAGTGCTCTTTTTATTTTTTAAGATATGAGAAAAAGTACTAAAGCAGCCACAAATTGTGAAAAGAAGGGTATCGTACAAGCCAGGAGGTAACTAGTGGCTGGCAATCTAAAATAGCATAAAAAAGTATAGGTTACATTTTTCACCACATTGTTACACTGCTGCTTTAATTTATAATTTAATTATGACATTATGTGCTCACAATCACAACACACAAAATGCAACTGTCTAGTGTCCAGAAAATACCCAAGTGCTGACGAAGTGAAATGGGAGCATTACACCACATGCAAAGTCCCCCAGAATTTATTGTGCAGTCACTCATGCATGTAGTGGTCACACAGAGTCCCCAGAATTTTTCTGCATCCCCAAAATGCAACTGTCTTCTGTCAAGAAAATTTCCAAGTGCTGACGAAGTGAAATGGGAGCATTACACCACATGCAAAGCCCCCAGAATTTATTGCACAGTCACTCATGTGCGCAGTGGTCATAAAGAGTCCCCAGAATTTTTCTGCATCCCAAAATGCAACTGTGTCCAGAAAATTAACCTACTGTGATGATGATGTCATGATGCATAGTGTCTTACCAAACTTTGTGAAGGAGGGATAACATGACATGAATCCATTCAGTGTTCCATCAGAAATGATTACCATGAGAGAACTGTTGCTTGTCCAAATGTGCTGCAATTCCTGTGGATGCAATGCCATCATCTCAACTGGATGGAAGGGTGCCCTTTGAGTGTGCACTAATAGTAGCCTTGGTGAGTTGATATATATATATATATATATATATATATATATGTATTTTCTAGGTGGGGGTTCACATACATATACATGTACTCGTATTGTTTTGTAGTTTTGTATCACAGGTCACATACTGTTGGTGTGCACATTGTAGTGCTTGATGAGAAATTTTGGCATCAAAATTGGAAATGGAATGCTCTCAAGTCAATGAAGGTAAGTATTGTTTTTTTTGGGGGGAAGCATATTTGCAAGTAGGGCTCATTAATGGTTTATTATTTATTTGCCTCTTCACAGATTTCATCCGCATCCTTCTTCAGTCCAGTAATGATGGTCATGGTCATCAATTGAAATGACTTCTGCTTGTTTCGAGGGGGGGGCATGATGTTGAAGAAGTTTTTTGGATAAGGCAACTATATATATATTTTTTTATTTTATTTATTGAGCGCTCAATTTCAGGGACTCTGGGCTCTATACAATACAATTCAAGAAAGCAACAAACACATAGCAGTAATTCAACATAGGCATTAAAATTCTATCTATCCCATTTAAAATGAATCAAACAGCCTGCTGGAACAGATATGTTTTCAATGTTTCTTAAAGGCATCCACTGAGGGGGCCTCCCTAAGATAGCCAGGACGGGAGTTCCACAGAGTAGGCGCAGTGGCTGAAAATGCCTCTTCTCCAGAATGCCGCAGCCTCACTCTGAGAACTCCAAGATGGCCACTGTGGCAGAAGAAAGTGCCCAGAGCAGACAGTAGAGGGCTAGGAGATCTTTCAGATAGACTGGTCCCCCTTTGTGTAGGGTCTTGTAGGTCAGGAGCCCTACCTGGAAGACAATCCTCCACCTGACTGGCAGCCAGTGCAGACCATGGAGGACCGGGGTTATATGATCACCACGTTTTACCCCAATCAGTAATCCTGCTGCCGCATTCTGCACCAGCTTCAGCCTGTAGAGGTTACCTCCAGATAACCCTAGGTACAGAGCATTGCAATAGTCCAGCCTGGAAGTGACGAATGCATGAACCAGTGCAGTCAGATCCTCTGGCGGGATCAAGGCTCGGATTCGAGCAATGTTCCTAAGATGATAAAATCCACTCTTTTTTATGGCCAACACCTGAGCATCAAGTGTCAGACTGTAATCTAGTACCACACCCAAATCCTTCACCTAACTAGATGGAGTAAGGGGAACATCCCCCAACATAATGCCGGGGGTAACCCCTCACAGCGCCCTCCACCATGACAAACTGGGTCCACAACAAGCACCCTTGTCTTGTCTGGGTTATGTTTAAGTCAGTTTTGAGTCATCCATGCCTGGATCTCATTGAGACAGCTGATAAATACAGATGCCGACACCTGGGTACTGGGCACACAGGACAGGTACAGCTGGATATCATCTGCATAGAAGTGAAAACCCAGCCTGTACCACTTGATAATGTCCTCCAGTGGCAACATATACACCGTGAACAACAAGGGTGACAAGACCAAACCTTGCGGTACCCCACAGCACAGAAGCTTCAGGTTAGATGAAGTCAACCCCATTGTTACCCTCTGCACCCTGCCTGCTAGGTATGACCTGAAACAGTTGATGACATTACTAGACAGGCCACACCAAAATCACAGGCAATCAAGAAGCATCTCATGATCCACGGTGTCAAATGCTGCAGAGAGGTCCAGAAGGACCAAGATGATCCAGGCTCTCCTGTCCCTCGCCATCAGGAGGTCATTAAGCACCCTCACCATGGTGGTCTCTGTACTATGCCCCACACAAAACCCATACTGGAAAGGCTCATAGATGGAGGAGAAAGCAAGATGCCTCCCAATCTGCAGAGCCATCCCTTTTTCAATAACCTTCCCTAAGAATGGGAGGTTTGAGACCGACCTGTAATTGTTGAGGCAGTCTGGGTCCAGGAAGGCTTTCTTCAAAAGGGGTCTAACCAAGGCCTCTTTCAAGGCCATTGGGAAAACCCCACTCCTCAAGGAACTCCAGACAGCCCTAGCAATCACAGGACCAACCAGGTCCAAACATCCGACCAAAAGTCAGGTTGGACCTGGGTCCAGATCACACTGGGTTTGTCGCAGATTCAGAATTACCCTCACCACATCCTCCACCCCAACCAGCTCAAACTCATCCCAGGCAGGAGGAGTGTCTCTACACATCTTATGCTGGACCATGCATCCCCTTCGAAAGGTATTCGAGGAGATCTCATCTCTGATAGAGAACACCTTGTTGGGAAAGAATACAGACAGCTCTTCGCATCTCGTGCTTGAACCTGCTCCACCCACATAGAGACAGACAGGATATAATAACCCGTCCACTGTGTGGAAAAGCTGAGCTGGGCTGTTCCTTGTCACAGCAATCTCCCTGGACAGATAACCTGCCTTCTTATAGAAGATTGCCCCCTGATAATTGGTATAGTGTAACCTCAGAGCAATCTGTCCTACAGCTGGCCAGATCATCTTCAGCAGCTCTCTAACCTCCGTCCCTTAGTCTTTAATCTCTGGAGATCCTCATCAAACCAGGGAGGTCTGCAGTGAGTAGACAAGGGACAGACATGAATGGGTACAATGGAATCGAAGGCCACAGTGACCGCCCTATTAAAGGCCATCACTGCTTCCTCCACTCCAATCACACAGGCCACCTCATCACTCGATACGTCCAATGCCACCAATAGTCCCATTGAGGACACTCCTCTCAATGGGCAACATTGGACCATCTCCACAGGGGCAAGACCACCAGGGGGGTATCACCAAGTGTGAACCTCATGGTGCTATGATCCGACCAAACTACTGGATCAACACTGAGGTCTGTCACCTCTAAACTTAATGAAAAAAACAAATTCAGTGTGTGTGGCCACCCTAGTGCGTAGCTGTTGTTACATTTTGTGACAGGCCCAGGGCCCCCATGCTTCCTAAAAGATTGCTCCCGAAACCTGAGAGACTGCCGTCAACCCAGGCATTGAAGTCTCCCAGAATTAACTACCTGGGTGACTCCAGCACTAGGCCAGTGATAAGCTCCTCAGCCTCAGCATCAAAATCCCCATACAACCCAGGTGGACGATAAAGCACAATGACCCTGAAACCTGCCCCTACACCCCTCTCAGGTGGGCACAGATTCAAAAAAATGTGTGTGACCTACAGGTAGCACCGTGATGTTCAGAATGGTTTTAAAACAAATAGCTACCCCCACCCCTGCAATCCTCCCTCGGGTTGTGTATCACGGAGTACCTAGTTGGAACTGCTGCCTTCAAAATGGGGGCGGCATTTTCATCCAACCAGGTCTCCATGATGCAAGCCAGGTCAACCAAGGATATTAAGTCTGCCATTATAGCAGTCTTATTCCTCATCGACCTGGCATTGCACAACACAATCCGAGTAGGATGAGGTGTGGTAGCTGAACCTGCTAACTGCCCACATTCCCTCATGGAACCCTTGGGAATGGGAAATAAACAAGACAACCCCCTCTCCAGTTCCCATTTTGACCCAGGGCATCTCCTTGGCCTCACCACCTGAATCCCGGATACCCTGATGGCCACTCGGGTACCAACCCCCCCTCCGAGCTATTCCCAATGCTCTACACCTCCTGTAGGCCACAGCTGGAAGTTTAGGAAGCTCAAAGGGATGGAGGCCATGGAGGCTGTCCCCCGAGTAGCTGTGACAACTATGACACAATAAAGTATCTGGAAGTTTCCTAAAAAAGAAATGAAGGACTTATTACAACTTGATTGCAGCAGTATGACATTGTGCTTAAGCCGTGGCTGTTCCACCATGGGTATCCAGATTAACACAGATAGCAAGCTGTCCCACTGCAATCATCAGATCAAAAATAAATTTAGTACTAGGCTATGTAACAAATACAATGTGTCAGTGTCCCTGCGTCTCAACTCAAGTTACATTTTAAAACCACATCTTATCAAGTAACATGACCTGGGTCCAACTTTTTCAACACTGTTATGGCTGTATAACTGCAAATTTGGAATACAGTACATGATATGTTGCAGAAATATTTTTTTGTGATGTACATGTCACCTAGTTTATGAATCATCAGTCAGATTTGCTGCTCTGTTATAAAAAAAAGGAACAGATGAAATAAAATTGATATACTTACCAGTGTGGATTGGAAATGTATATCCCATAGGTTCCTGTAGACATTACTGCTGCTGTACCATTCATACAGACCTTCAGCGTTGGAGAGTCATTTGTTGTTAACCTGTAAAAAGACAAAATAAGTTTACCGTATGTGTTTGACCACTGCAGCTCAGAAAAGAAACATAAAACAAAACACACAGCTAAAGGAAGTTGAATAGCATGAAAAACATTAGTACACATACTCACTTTGTAGTTTTAATAGTAAGAAGCCTTGTGCCTGTGGCTGATGGATGTGGTCTCCTGTTCGACTCCCTCTGCCTTGGCATGGTCAATGTAATGGAAAACATTGTCACAATGGTGGTGGTGGGTGGAGGTGGACTGGTGGTCATAGCTGAGGCACATGAGGACATTCCCTCTCACATCTTCCTGCATCTGGTGGTGGTGGTGGAAGTTGTGAACAGCAGTCTTATCTCTTATGGTGGTGGACGGGTGGTGTGAATGATTCCTCTAGGTCTGCATATGTCTGCCAAGAAGAGGGTTCCCTTATGTGTCCATTCCCCTTTTTCTGTATGTTTTTATTTTGTATGTGCACTGTTGTGTGTCCTACAAGGATTGGCCACCCATGTATTTATTGTATTGTATTGTGTCTCCCTCCCCTCTATCTTGGAAAACTTGGCAGGTTAGATGGTATTAGGATAATTCCCATATAAAACTGTAGGTTTAGTGAATATATGCTGCCCTAAGGTGGGTAAAACAGTTTGCACTGTGATAGGGTGATTTATTTTAGAGAGAATCTATTGAGCAGCTCTATTCGTTTTCAAGCTGCTTCAATGCTTCAAATAAAGGTATTAGGTAGTTGAAACACCCAAAAGTACCTGTGGAAAACAAATAGCTATGCTTCTGGTTGAAGGCTGGCTGTTTAGAAATTCTCCTGTTCATCTGTGGTGTTTTTCATCATGAATGTGCTCACATACGCAATAGTGGGAGCTGCACGATAGTGTGATCATTTGCAACGGCTTGCAAAATGCCGGCTTTTCTCAGTTGAGCTCCTGATTTGAAATGGAGCTTGATAAACCTTCTGAATCCCTACTAAATACATTACATAGGTCACAAACTCAGGCAGCCACTGTATACTCTGTTAAAATACCTCTTTGAAGGTCTTTAATAGAATAAAAAGAACTAAAGCTCACCTTAAATAGGCTACAAGTGTCTTTATGTAACACCCTCTGCAACTAGAGCTCTTTTAGAGCTAGCCGGCCATAGAAGTGCCATATTTATGCTCAGCCTTTGGTGGGAGGGACAATTAGAGTGTTTACCTCTGAAATTAACTAAAATAATGAAGTAAAATTGGATTTGCTATACTCCAAAGTTAAATTTCAGTAAGTTTAAGTTAATGAAATGAAGTTGAATAAATTATAAAGTTGTTAAATAAAGTTTAAATCATGTTAAGTAACCCCAGTTGATCGACGGATGATTTGAGCCAATCCAGGACATTTCTCAAGGTATGTATGTTGATGTTTAACTCTATGAATTCAGATGCAGATGGAGTGCTGAAGCAGCAGCATCCATAGGAACTAGTGCTTACTAGTTGTTTTGTATTCCTAGAGTGTGTTAATGCTGAAACTAAGCTACTTAAGTTCTTACTTGATTTGTTTATTTTATTTTATTATTTTGACAAATGAAGTCCGCTTATTTTTTGTTCCTGTGTAATAAAAGAAGTATATTCTGCAAGACTACACCTTGGTTTATGCATCCATCTGTACCCACTTGGAAAGTTTGACATATGGTGTCAGAAGGGGGATACAGTGTTTCAAGTGATTTTCACTGGAAGGATCTGCAGAAGGTCTTGGTGGTTGGCTAATGTCACAGGACAAAGCGGAGGACAGCAGGTTTCCAAGGGCAACTACCACAAGGGCAGCTGCAGCTGCATATGAGATATCCTTGTTATCCAGGCTTCCCCTGGTAGTAAGAAGAAAGGAAAAGCAGCAGCCCATAATGGCGGAACACAAAGAAGATGAGAAAGTGGAACAGGCTACTGGAGGAGAGCCCCTGGAAATCGGAGAGCCCCCTCAGAAGTCTCAGGACTTGCTTAGATGGTTATGTATATGACAAGTGGAGTTAGAGAAGCAAAGGGAGAAGGACAAGAGAAAGAATGAGGCACGATGGACAGATACTTTACAGGCCATTTAAGCCATGAGCACTCATCAGCCCCCTGCTTAACCTGGTAATGTACATAAAGACATTAAATTAGTAAAATTATCAGAGACAGAGGACACTGAAGCATATATAATGACCTTTGAAAGGGTAGCCCTTGCATGTGTTTGGCCCTGAGAGCAGTGGGTAAAACGACTGGCTCCTTATTTGACTAGAAAGGCACAATTGGCCTATTGTCATGTGGATATAAATCATGCCAATGATTAAGACCGGGTAAAATCTACTATATTAAAGAGATATGATATTAATACGGAGACATATAGACAGAGATTTCATGGATATAAGTTTCAAGTTGCAGATACCTTCCAGGATGCTTACACACATCTTAAGGATTTATGTCTTAAATGGTTACAGCCCACTACTAAAACAAAAGACCAAATAAACAAAGCTGTCATTTTGGAACAATTTATCCGGATACTGAACCCTAATGTACAATTATGGGTAAAGGAACACCAACCAGAAACATCTGAAGTGGCCATACTACTAGCAGAAGACTATCTGGCTGCAAGACTAAATAGACAAAGAGGGACAGCACCCACCACTATACATCCAACTCCGGTAAGACCAAATACAGGGGGAACTACTTTGGGGGTCAGACAGCCTTTGAAAACAGGAAAGGGGTATAATGCCGAAATCATTTGTCATGAGTATAAAGGAAGAGGGCACATTGCAAGGTTCTGTCCTAAAAAGAAAACTGAACCAACTCATTTGGCATTGGCTAACTGGGGACAGAATACCGTTCCAGTCATAATAGAAGGGAAAACCGTGCAAGGGTTACTGGACTCAGGAAGTAGACAGACACTGATACAAAATGATGTTATAAATTGTATGCATAAAGTAGGAGGGCCAATGACAGGCATGACATGCATACATGAGGATGTTCATCATTATCCATTGCAGGACATTACAATGACTATACAAGGCCATACCCAGCAGTTACTAGTGGGAATAGTACCATATTTGCCTGTGCCTATTTTATTGGGACATGATCATCCTGATTTTGAGACTTTATTGACTGCCAACTTATGTGCCATGGTAACTCAGTCCCAAGCCCTTAAAGAGACTCTGGACCAAGTGTTCCCCTTTTCAGATGGACTGATGGAGACTCCTGGCAAGGATAGGAAAACCAGGAAACAGAAGAGGAATGAAAAAGCAGAATGGACTAACATTATAGCATTGATGTCCCAGATTCTTTAACTCAAATTCAGAAACAAGAGTTTAAAGATGTACAGCGTAGTGATGTCACTTTACAACCTTTTTACCCACAGAGTCAGTTTCTGGAAATTACTATTGCAGGTCATAAATATGTATTAGTAAATTAACTGCTGTATAGAAGCTGTATAAATCCAAGAATCGGGGAAGAGGTGAAACAATTAATGGTCCCCCAAGTATATCGGCAACATTTGTTAGAGGTGGCACACGATATTCCATTAGCTGGTCATCTAGGCAGAGAGAAATCCCTGAGGCGATTATTATATCATTTCTTTTGGCCTGGGACTCATGAGCAAGTAGCTAATTACTGTAATACTTGCACTGAATGTCAGAAGGTGGTTAAATTGGGTAAATGGGATAAGGTACCTCTACAACTCCTCCCTCTAATCACAACACCTTTTGAGCGTATTCCGATGGATATTGTGGGTCCTTTGATAAAAAGCAAAAAGAGAAATAAGTATATTTTAGTAATCAGTGACTATGCCACCAAGTACCCGGAGGCTGTTCCCTTGTGTAATGTAACTGTTCCAAAAATAGCCGAAGAACTAGGCAAGTTATTCAGTCGAGTAGGTATACCCTGAGAAATCCTAACAGATCGTGGTAGCAATTTTTGTTCAGTGTTATTAAAACACCTATACCAGAGCCTGGGGATAACAGTTGTACACACATCCCCTTACTATCCCCAGACCAAAGGCTTGGTGAAGCGTTTTAATCAAACACTTAAAAAAATGCTTCAGAAATATGTGCAAGAGGAAGGAAAGGAATGGGATATTTACTTACCCTACCTAATGTTTGCCTACCAAGAGGTGCCACAATCATCCACTGGGTTTTCACCTTTTGAATTATTACATGGCCGAAATCCCAGAGGCCTGTTACATGTTATAAAAGAACAATGGGAAGCTGGGGAGGTACCTAAGGGGAAAGCACCCTCTGAGTATATGTGTCAGATATGTAAGCAACTACTAAACTTTGTCCAGAAAGCATACTTCCATAACCAAAAACAGCAGATGGTACAAAAGCATCACTATGATAAAGGAACTAAGTTTAAAGAATTTGAAAAAGGGGATAAAGTTTTGCTATTATTGCCTTCCTCAGACAATATGCTTTTAATGAAGTGGCAGGGACCCTATACAGTTTTAAGACAAATGGGTCCTGTTGCTATGCATGTTAAAGTTGTTAAAAAGAAAATCTATCACGCAAACTTGCTCAAACCCTGGTCCGAGAGAACTCCCCCTTTGTGTGACTTTATCTATCCAGAAGAACCAGATAGTGCCCTAACACAGGCATATCAGAGGTTGTAAAAGTCTGGGGGACTAGATGAGATCACTATAAATCCAGATATGACTTCCCAACAGTTAGCTGAGGTACAGACCATGCTTCATATATATGAAGAAAGCTTTTCAGGGACTCCAGGGAGGGCTAAAGATGTGACTCATGATATCATTGTAACCTCTGAAGCCCCCATTAGACAAAGACCCTATCATCTCCCAGAAAAGATGAGACCTGAAGTAATAAAAGAAGTAAGGAAAATGCAAGACTTAGGCATCATTGAACCATCTAAAAGTGAATGGAATTTTCCTATGGTCGTGGTAGAAAAAAAAGAAGGCGGAGTCAGACTGTGTCTAGACTTTAGACGTCTTAACAATATCTCACAATTTGACAGCTATCCTATGCCTAGGATTGATTATATTCTGGATCACCTAGGCAATGCCCAGTACATTAGTACGCTTGATTTATCAAAAGGATATTGGCAGATACCTTTGGTCGACAAGGCGAAAGAAAACAACTCTTTTAGCACCCCTTTGGAGCTGTTTCAATTTACAGTAATGCTTTTTGGCCTACATGGTGCCTCTGCCACCTTTCAAACGACAATGGATAAGATTTTACCTCCCCATGTCGCTGATAGTGCTGCTTACCTAGATGACATCATAGTATTTAGTCCCACCTGGAATGACCATATACAACACCTAGCCCAGATATTATCAGCCATTTTGAAAGCAGAGCTTACTATCAATCCTACTAAATGCTCTTTAGCTATGCAAAACACAAAATATTTGGGTTTTCAAACAGGACAGGGACAAGTGGAGCCTTAGAAAAGTAAAGTAGAGGCAGTAGCCGAATGTCCTCGACCTGAAACAAAGAAAGGTGTCATGTCTTTTTCAGGATTAGCCGGCTACTATCACTGCTTTATACCTGATTTTTCTACCCTGGCTACCCCCCTTACAGAGTTAACCTGCAAATATAGGCCAGAAAAAATACAATGGATCCCTGAGTGTGAAGAAGCATTTCAGACTATAAAAGCAAGATTATGCTCTTCACCCGTGTTAAAAATACCTGATTTCACCCAACCTTTCCTTTTACAAACTGATGCATCCAATAGCGGATTAGGAACCATACTTACACAAGTAATCCATGGCGAGGAACACCCCATAATATATATTAGTCACAAATTACATGACAGGGAGACCAGATATTCCACAATTGAAAAAGAGTGTTTGGCAATAAAGTGGGCAGTAGAAGCCCTCCGATTTTATTTATGGGGCACCAAGTTTGAAATTTGGACAGACTGTAACCCCTTGTGTTGGCTCCAGGTGATGAAAGATAAGAACCCTAGAATTATACGCTGGTACCTTACATTGCAACCCTACCAGTTTACAAGTAAGCATCGAAAGGGAAAAAGCCATGGGAATGCCGATTACCTATCCAGGTATAGTAAACGGTAAAGGTGAAACATCAAACCTCGGGGTAATGACAAAATGTTTGTCTTCCTATTTTAGATTAAAAAAAAGAAAGCTTTGTTGTTTTTGTTTTGAAAAAAAAAATAAGGGACCCCGAGGTGGAGCCCTAGGAGGTGGGTGGGCTATGGCTCATCTCTCTGTTAGAGAGATTTGTTGTTTCTGTAGGTATTTGAAGACAAAACTGAAGTAGGTTTTATCTTAGGTAGGGAGGAATGTGAATGATTCCTCTAGGTCTGTATATGTCTGCCCAGAAGAGGGTTCCCTTATGTGTCCATTCCCCTTTTTCAGTATGTTTTTATTTTGTATGTGCACTGTTGTTTGTCCTACATGGATTGGCCACCCATGTATTTATTGTATTGTATTGTGTGTCCCCCCCATCTTGGCAAGCTTGGCAGGTTAGATGATATTAGGATAATTCCCATATAAAACTGTAGGTTTAGTGAATATATGCTGCCCTAAGGTGGGTAAAACAGTTTGCACTGTGATAGGGTGATCTATTTTAGAGAGAATCTATTGAGCAGCTACTTTCATTTTCAAGCTGCTTCAATGCTTCAATAAAGGTATTAGGTAGTTGAAACACCTCAAAGTACCTGTGGAAAACAAAGAGCTATGCTTCTGGTTGAAGGCTGGCTGTTTAGAAATGCTCCCATTCACCTGTGGTATTTTTTCGTCACGAATGTGCGCACATATGCGATAGCGGGAGCAGCACGATAGTTGCGCACATTCGTGACGGCTTGCAAAATGCCGGCTTTTCTCAGTTGAGCTCCCGATTTGAAATGGAGCTTGTTAAACCTTCTGAATCCCTACTAAATACATTACATAGGTCACAAACTCAGGCAGCCACTGTATACTCTGTTAAAATTCCTCTTTGACGGTCTTTAATGGAGTAAAAAAAACTAAAGCTCACCTTAAACAGGCTACAAGTGTCTTTATGTAATACTGTCTGCAACTAGAGCTCTTTTAGAGCTGGCCGGCCATAGAAGCACCATATTTATGCTCAGCTTGTTGGTGGGAGGGACAATTAGAGTGTCTACCTCTGAAATTAACTAAAATAATGAAGTCAAATGGGATTTGCTATACTCCAAAGCTGAATTTCAGTAAGTTTAAGCTAATAAAATGAAGTTGAACAAATTATAAAGTTGTTAAATAAAGTTTAAATCATGTTACGTAACCCCAGTTGATCGACGGATGATTTGAGCCAATCCAGAGCATTTCTCAAGGTATGTATGTTGATGTTTAACTCTATGAATTCAGATGCAGATGGAGTGCTGAAGCAGCAGCATCCATAGGAACTAGTGCTTACTAGTTGTTTTGTATTCCTAGAGTGTGTTAACGCTGAAACTAAGCTACTTAAGTTCTTACTTGATTTGTTTATTTTATTTTATTATTTTGACAAACTAAGTCCGTTTATTTTTTTGTTCCTGTGTAATAAAAGAAGTATATTCTGCAAGACTATACCTCGGTTTATGCGTCCATCTGTACCCACTTGGAAAGTTTGACAGGTGGTAGTCCAAAGGGATACACGGTCACATTCCCTACGCTGGCAGTTGCAAACAACGGTCTTATCTCTTGTGGTGGATGGGTGGGTGGTAGTCCAGGGGATGCATGGTCACATTCCCTATGCTGGCAATTGCAAACAGCAGTCTTATCTCTTATGGTGGTGAATGGGTGGTAGTCCAGGGGGACACGCAGTCACATTCCTTATGCGGGCAGTGGCGAACAGGTAACAGCAGTGTTACAGTAGTGGTAGTCCAGGGGCCAGGATATACTGTACTGTGCTCTGTGTTAGAAATGTGATGTGCCATATGGAATCTGAGTCACTAAGAGTAGACACTGATTTAACTTTATGAAAAAGAAAATGTATCATACAAGAAATGTGATAGCCTTTTAACCCCTTAAGTTAAAACCTGCCAACATTAACCTCATCATCTTTCTTCATCATCCTCATAAAGAAAGCTGCCCTCACAGTCTTCTATGTCTGAATTCTGACCACTGGGAAATTCTTTCTCCGTTGTGTTATCATCTACATCAGTGTAAGGCCGTTTCATGCTGCCACTGGCACCAGGATGGTCCCTTTCTACAGCATCAGCCAAACCATGACTATGCCGGGGTACGAATACTGAGGTTGCAGGCTGAGCTTTTATGTGCCTCTCATTCATTTTTATGAATGTCAGCAAACTGACATTTGCAGGAGAGAGGTTTGTACGATGATCCTGAGTTATTGCACCTGCTGAGCTGAATACCCTCTCGACACTCACACTGGAGGGTGGGCATATCAGGTACTTCCGTGTAACAGTGGTCAGCTCTGGTCATTCACTGACCTTTCCACTCCAGTATAAAAGGGGATCATCAGTGATTGACAGATGCCTGTTTTCAGACACATATGACTTCACCATTCACTGTGCTGTTCTAAGTCCAGTGTTTGATGCATCATCTGCTTCTCTGGAATCATTTACTTCACAAATCTTGATTTGGGACAAGCCTACCAAAGGGAGTTAATGCCAACCGCTGTTGGTGACAGACCATCTGGAACTGTAGTCCCCTTCCCCTTACAGGATATGCTTGTTACTCCTCCAGGTTCACCTTCAGCCTGATTATGCTGCTGAGGTTTGCTGACCTTGGCACATGACTTCTGTGCCCCATGAACCAAGCACACCAGTTGCCCACTGACAGTTTTTACCAGTTCAGGCCAGTCCTCCAGTACTGAGGCAATTCCACGCTTGTATTGTGGGTCCAGCATTGTTGCTATTGCAAAGTTGTCACTATGCTGAATGCTCAAGATGTGACGATTCTGGTCAAATACTGTCAGCATGTGTTTCAGCAACACACTGCAAGCACTGTCTCCGGCAACATCAAAGCTATGCTGTACATTCACCAATGTCTGCCTCAGCATCAGCAGTAGTGGAATTCATTGGCTAATGGATGCAGACTCACCACTCACTGCCTGTGTGGCATGTTCAAAAGGCCTCAAGATTGTTATTACAGAGTCCATGAGGTGCCACTGCTCAGTCATCATAGACATGGAGGCCGCAGAACTGTCACAGCTAGTGTTCATGACAGGATATTCTGAGATGGCTCTGTACTGTTCATACAACCTCTCTGCCATGTATAAAGTGGAGTTCCACTTGGTGACAACTTCCAGCTTCAAGCGGTGCTGCGGGAGGCTGTTTCGGACCTGCAACTGCCGAAGTTGGTCACAGGCCTTTGCAGAGCATGAAATGTGAGAACAGATATGGCGTGCAACTGTCAGCACTTCCTTTATATCAAGATGCTGCAGAAACTCCTGCACCACAAGATTTAAACAGTGGGCCATGCATGGAACCCGAAAAAAGCCACCATTCGTGATGCATTTCACCACATTTGACCCATTGTCACTTGCTATGAACCCAGCTCTCAGGGACAGGGGGTTCAGCCACTTGGCAATTTCAGTTAGTACCATGTACAACCTGTTTTCACTAGTGTGTGAACAGGTCACATTGCACGTAGCAATCATTGCATGTTGTCTAATTCCTGGAAGACTGCTACCACGACACTCCACTTTACTACACTGGTTATTCACAATACCAAGAGCACAAACAACCCCTGGCACCTGCCCCCAGTGTGCAGTTATACACAGATATGAACTCCCTTCTGTTTTGCCTCTTGTCCACATATCCATACTTAAATGGATGAATGGAGAGGAGGAATATTGAATGGCATGTCTTACTGACTTGGACACAGTACAGTACAACTCAGGGACAGCATGGGTCAAAAAGTATGTCCTGGATCGGACTTTCCATTTTGGACAGGCACATGCAGCAAACCGCTGGAACTCAGAATTCTCCACAAAGGAGAAGGGCAAAAGATCAATTGCCAGCATTTCAGCTACAGCAGCATTAAGTTCATGTGACACTGTATGATTGGGTGGGTACTTCAGCTTATGTGCAAAAACACTCTATAGCGTGGGATGACTTAAACGTTTTACACGGGGTGTGATGACAAATGGTTCTGCTCTGCGAATCGCGGGGGTGAAATGTGGACATGTGATGAAGACAGTTGTACAGGTGATGACAAAGCCAGAAATGCAGTTATTTTCCCACATTTACCAACAGGGGTTGATGTACCACTTGCACTAGACATACTGCATTGACCACCACCACCAAAACTGCTACTCTCACCACCACTGGACAAGATTTCAAAATCATTCTGCTCTTACACCTTATCATGCCTGTAGTAATCCTCTGCTGTTATTTCATCACTACTGCACACATTTAATTTTCTACTTGATGTTACGGTCATGGAAGGGGATAACATGCTCATTACGGTTGATGACGAAGGTGAACACCCCACTGTGGTACAGGTATTAGCTGTCCTCTTGTGCTTGGTCCACAGTGCCATGTGCCTATTCTTAAGATGTATATGCTGTCCCCCTGTGCCCAGATGGCTCCCCTTTTTTCCTCGACTCACACGCACCTTGTAAAGCTGGCAGATCGCAACTGGCTCATCATTTGCATCTTGCACAAAAAAATCTCAAACAAGGGATTGTGATGCTCTAGTTTTAACAAGTCCCCCCGATGCTGCTTATTGGGCTCTGTTTTATTAAGCCATGAAGTGGGGGGTGTGCTACATGATTTTTCAGGCAGGACACACTTGAACTGCAACTGACCACCATAACTACCTATTATTATTACTGGGTCATCATCAGCTGAAACTGGTAAATCACAACTTTTTACCGGGGGCGGGTGGGATCCAAATAGACCCAGACACACCCACCTTGAATTTCTTTTTCTCTGGTTCCCAACAGAGGTCTGTGACATCATCATCAAATTCATCAACATCATTTACATCTTCTGCTTGGACGCTGGTATGTGGACTACATGTTGCAACCACAGCAACATCGTCATCATCAGCACCACCGTCACCTGAAATTTTTTCACCACACTGTAAATCACTGCATGGCAAATGAATGACCTGAACTGCGGTGGAAGAAATGTGATATTGTGCGCTATCGTTGACATGACGATCAGAATCCTCATGTTCATTTACTGGGATGTTACTGGAGAGTATGACATTATCTACACTGTCACTCACTGACACCGATTCACACTCCACTATATTTCTGGACATGGTAAACTGGTCAGAAATGGAACTTGAGGCAGCAATACTCATACCAACACCAGCAATTACCCTAACACCACCAGCTGGGACAGCATCATCTCCTTCAACTGTGAGTGAAGCTACTGATTGTGCTGTAAAAAACATTGAAGGGGAAATACCTTTCCTCACATTAGTAATGCACTTCTGCGACTGCGTACTGCTATGTCCACAGACAATCTTATCACTGGCAGCATTGCCATGGCGAGAAGCAGCTTTGCTTGTATGTCTCTTTGTGGGCATTTTGGGGATCAACAAGAATATTCTAAACAAATTTAGATTTTGGAATGTTCACTCTGGGTGGGGCGGGGATGCTGGATGTGAAACCAAAAACAAATGCAGCTTCAACAAGAGATACAGATGCAAAGTCACAACATGTTCAACAATACCTTAACTAACCAGTGGTGCTCTCAAGTCACAAACAATCCAATCTGGAAAAGAATACCTTTGCCAGTGGGTGGGGGGGGGGACACTGACTGCAGATTACAGCAGTGCAAAACCAAGAAAAGATACCACAATGGCAGTACAAAATCACACAGGTACAGTGGATAGCAGGTTCACACTGCTGTACCTGCAGTTACACTGTGACACAATAAAAGGTATATTATTTGATGTCACACACCGCACACACACTCACACAATTTGTCTACAAGTAATGCGTAGCAAATTGAAAACTTCAGTTATATACAATGTATTTTAAACAACCTGAAAGTATGCACTGTTGCACCAGGTCCACCAGACCACAACATACACAATGAGCAAAAAAATTTCAACAATTACTGAAAATATTACTGTGTGTACATTAACAAAATCAATTATACAAGAAAAATATAATTAAAAAACAAACAACTCTCTATTTCTCCTATTTAAGTCTACGTACACCACAGATACGCCCCTCCCCCAAAGCACACTTCCATTGTCTCTCAGTACACAGACTGAAAGTTGAACATTAACAATGAAAATCCAAACACAAACAATAAACGCTCGATGATATGAGCACAGGGGGGTTTCCTACAATCGATGAATTAAAGTTTCAGCAAAAAAAAATGACTTGAAAAGGCTTTTCTAACAGCTTTTAGAAGGTTTGAATTGCAGAGAGCTGTCAGAGCACTGTCTCAAACAGCTTCCTACACACATTACCCCAAACTGAGGCTGTGCAGAACAATCTAGAGCCCATGTGACCTGAAATCCCATTAATCACTGCAAAATCCGCCTTAGGAACTTAAAACAAGGTGAAATGAGGCGAAGTACATTGTTTTCAATGTACTTCGCCTTAATTTTTGTGGAGTAGTGGTTTGGGGAAGGCAGAATAACACAAAGTCATTGTTTTCAATGGACTTCACCTTTTCTCCTATGATGCAAAGTGCTCAGCTTTGAGCTGCGGAGCATTCCGCAAATCCGCCTTCACTCCACAAATCACTCCGCAGAACGAATTGAGGCCACTTCACCCACCACTACTCACACCATGGTCATGCCCCCTTGGCACCGCATGTGTGCTGTCAGTATGGTCTACTGGATGTAATTGATATCTGGTGCAGCCATACTATTGTGTGTATTGCAACCAACACCCACCGCATCTGGTGTAGCATGTGTCCTGTGTCCTAGGTCCCAAATGACAGTGTTGTTGTCATGTCATACACTGTGCATGGCACTGTTGAGCACACTGGTGTGTGGTGGGGTCAGCAGTCACATGCTCCAGTGCCATGCCTGTACAGCCACAACCTGTACCCATAGAGCATATGTTGCATGCAGCCCACCATCACTGGTGCTTTGTCATGTGCAGAACCACACTGTTGTGGTTTAGCGACTGTCACATGTGGTCAGCCATAACATGTCATGCTGTGAAACTTCACATGTTGCACAGCCCACAGTGTGGGATAGATCCACATCCATGCCCCTCACAGCAAACTGTGTACCCTGTGTAAGTAGACTGCACAACACACAAACCCATTTCACCAGTTCTATTTCAGACCCATGCAGATATGTATGTGTGTACAAAGTGGTGTCACAGTCTGTGATTACCCACACCCTACTCATACATACACCCTGTGGATACATACAACACACACATACACCCTGTGCCAACACACACCCCACACAGTCACTCACCATGTCACTTCATACACACAACCAGTCAGCTAATCATCACACAGTCCCAAGAACAAAATAATCTACATTGTACAGTAACCCCTTCCCCATTTTAGTCCATCATGAATGTCAATGTCCCTATTTCCCATGATTCGTCAAAGTCCTCTTGTGCTTTGGGGCCTGGAAGTCCTGTGTCTCCCCAGCTTGCTGCCTGGTCCATGTCACGGCACCTGTGGATGTGCCACCCACACTAGTCATCATGACCAGTGTGCTCTGACTGGACAACGTTGTGTGCTGTACAGCTGTTGCTTTGGGCTTTTGTCCCTGCTTCCTTGTCCCCGGTGGTGGTGCGCACAATGCAGGTGGGTTCATTGTATTCTGTGTGTCCATTACTGCTTGTCCTGAGGCAGGCACAGTGGTTTGCACAACATGCTGGACCCTGGAACACCTTGGCACCTGCCCTCTGCTGTTTGGGTTCCTGCTGCCCCACACTGCTGCTATCAGTGGCACTGAGTCCTTTTCCCCCTGCCAGGCTCTGTCCCCTACATCCCCTCCAACTGGTTCCTAGGATGTCCTGTTCTGCATCCTGGGCCTGTACCCATGGGCTCTGACCATCCAGCACAGGTGCCTGCATTAGTGGTGCAGCTGGTGTGGTCTGTTGCACTGCCATCAAAGTCTGTCCTGCTGGTGGGATGGGATGCAGCTCCACAGCATGGAGCTGTATGGCTGCAGCAGTGTTGCCCCTGAGTGGTGATGGTGTATGTTGCAGCATGCTGTGCTGTACCTATTTTGCTACATACCGCACCTGCTGCACACTTTGTGGCCCCTCATGGTGTGTTGCCATGATGGTCTGCAGCGCCATGGCAATGATGTCCATCTGTCTCTGCTGCTGTTCCACTGACTTTCCAATGCCCTTTGCCAGCCTATTGATGGCCTGTGTGTGGTCCTGTACACAGGCCTGTGAGGCCTGCAGGGCCTCCACCAGTGTGTTGAGGGTTGCCTGTGTCCTGTTAGTGCCAGACTCTATGCTGGCACTATGTTTGCCGTACAGTCATCCATTGTCTTATGATGCTCGTTAAGGCAAAGCCACATGCAGCCAAGCATATCTGTCTGCTCCTCTTTCTGTCCTACAACTGACTGGCAGTATGTGTTATAGTCAGTGGGAGATTTGTCTGGCTGGTCATGTAGAGTTTCATCAAGCCATGCTTTTAGCTCCTTAATGGTGGCTGGGCTGAGATCCTGTGTTATGTTTGCTGCAATGCTGTCAACACTGCAGACATCACACACCTTCACTGTGTCCTCAGGTTCTGTCCCTGCTATCCCATTCAGCATGTCCTCCAAGGCTGCAGCATCACCGTCCAACACTCTGTTGTTTTGTGTGCTCAGCACCTGGGATGTGTCTGTTGTTTTGGCTTCGGTTGCCTTGGTGCTTGCATCCTCGGTATCACTGCCATCGACACTGCAGTTATCCTCATCTGCATGTTCCCCTGCTGTGTCTGAGTGGTTGCAACAATTTCTGTCAGTCTGTCCCATGACAGTTTTGTTACAATTACAGGCTGCTGTGGTGGCACTGGTATCATGGTGTGTTGCATCCTCTGGGGTACTGCACTGTGTTGCACACAGATCTCATATCCCAAGATCCTCAACGGGTGTCCTGTGTGGATGGCCTATGCCTGTTCATGCGTGGCCCTTGCTCATGTTGTCCTGTGTGCATTGGACACCTCTGCATGGGTTACGCACATGTGTTGCCTCTGTGTTGCACTGTTGTGCACCAACACAGGCTACAACATTGTCACCATGTCCAGCAGCCAAACAACCACACACAAAGTAGTGACCCACACCATCCTGCACCACGGTCACAACACAAACACTATACACACTGTTTGTCTGTGATCCACCTCCACACCAACAACAGCCCCCCAGAACACCACCACCAGCCCCCGCCCAACACGGCAGTGGCACACAGCACATTACTGTTACTGTAGGTGTAGTGGGCCTACCTGTGCCTCTCTGCAGTCTCATCATGTCCAGGCCAGTGTCCCCATGCACACTGTATGTGCTAATGAATGCCAACACACATTGTTCATGGGCACTGAAGGGATTTTCCTTACTTGGCCCACCACCTGTTACTGGCGCACAATGTTTGTTATGGGCCTCCATCTCCTTTGTGAATGCTTGAGGCCATTCAGGTGTTTTTTCAGGTCCCTCACAGTGTACCTGGCAATGACTACCACACTGACCTTCCTGGCAACTGCGTTACTGGCATCCTTGCACTCCTTGTGCAATTCCCTCTCCCCACCCCTGGCCAGCAGTAGCTGGGCCTTGGTCTCCACTTCATCGAGGAGAACATCTGTCTCCTCATTGGTGGAGTTCCTTTTTCATTTTCTCTGTCCTGTGGCCTGCAATGCTACTCCACTAGTGTTCTGAGCCATTGCCACCCGCCTACGTCTTACTTCCATGTTTGCGGCACCTTTGCGGTTTGCGGCCTTTTTATTGGCATATGTTTGTGACATGCATAGCTCTTTACATCTGCTCTGTGGTTTGCACCATTGTTCTTTGACGTATCTTGCAACATGCATAATTTCAATGGATTAGGTTGTAAATTGTCCATGTTCTGGAATATGGCACAAGTCTCATGTTGCAGTGTTTCAGATGCAATTTTACGTCAAGTAATCTGTGACATGCTCTTGGGGATCTTTTGGAATTGGACCCCAATACTTTACTGTAGTGTTCTACTGTAGATAAAGTGGTAATGGTTTAAACTGGTTAGGAGTTCTGAGCTATCAGTTAGGACACAACAGACCTTGCCCAAATTGTAGGCCCTAGTAACAGTGAACATCACTCTTTTACAGGGTGTAACTGATAACTTCAATTGATAAATTTCTAACCAACATCATGACATATGCATCCTAAACCACCACAAGGTGATTTTTAAATTCAGATCTTGAAATAAATCAATTCAAAAGGCAATATTTCAAGACATACACATTTAAGAAAAATGTGCTAGTTTTCAATAAAATAAATATTAGCATACACTAAACAGCATATAAGAAATACTTGTATTATTTGATAATCTGCAAATATTATGCCTTGCTTTTCTTGTAAAAATAGATTAGCTAAAATAATGTGTGTAGACAAACAATATTTCTAAAATGTAAAATGATGCAAGATAAATAATACACTGGAGACATTTTGTATTTGGGGGTGGGGAGACTGATGGTTATAGAAAGAAGGACCACTCAATTTATTAAATAGGGTAAAGTATGGGGTGCAGTGTGTTACGAGAATTTAATGCACACCTGAGCTGTTAGATGGCACATAAACCATGAAGGTGAAGCCCTAGATGTTTTAGGTAGCCATCCAACAATGAGGGTGTGTGGTAAATTCGAGTTAAACACACTGCACCCTATACTTTGTTTTATATAATTCAAGGGATTGCATTTATTCACCAACCTCTGTCTGGTCCTGCGTACACATTGCCATGAGAAAATAAAATATTTTTATTTATTTATTTTGATTCAGGTGGTCAGCACCTGGTCAGTGGTGCTACCATCCGCTCACCACCCTGGCCTGGGATGAAGTTAGAGGAAGAGGAGGCAAGAGATGGTGGCTTGTGAGAGGTACTGGAGACAGGCAGTTTGAGGGATGACTTAGGGACTTGCTGCTCTCAACACTCCTGTCTCATCTGGCACAACGGAGAGTGTGTGACTGAGAACGTGGCTTCCATTGTGGTGGACACCGCTGATGAGGGATCAAAGCTATGTTTAAAATAAAAAAAAAACAGCAGCATTAGTGCACAGCAGGGATCTGGACCACTCGCTCTTCTGAGGTACCAACATCAGTCTGACAGAAAGAGCCACATATTAAAATAAATCAATCCATGATTTTTTCAATGGGAAAAAAAAAACACAATCCATTAATTATGTACAGAATAATGGATATTTAAGTGTATATTATGGATTTTCTTTCACACACCTAACGTGTGTGATAACTCATAAACCTCGAGAGTGAAGCTCGAGAGGTTTATGAGGTCATCACACACCGAGTGTGTGTGAAAAAAATCCATCAAACACACTTATCTATGCTTTATTTTTTATAATTGCAGGTGTGTAGGATTTACTGTACTGTTTTAGAAAGCAGGTAAAAATAATTTTCTGCAACACTGCTTTATTTAGCAAACATGAAAAAACTGAGTAGAACTTGGAATAAACATTTTCAAGCTACATTTTGAACTTTTCAGTTGAAGCTGGACATGAACTGAAACAATGAGTTTTGAAAATGAAACTTTTACTTTGAGCTATGAGTTCAAAATGTCACTTTTGTAGTAGAGTCCTGGGGCTGCTTCTGTTGGTTTCCTGTTGACCGCAGTCTTCTTGGAACCAGTCAGTGTGTAGATTTGTTGTGGATCGTGGTTTAAAAGATAACAATTTAAGCCTACTGTTTTAACTGAGTGCCAGAGTCTACTTCCTGTGGTTCTGAGATTGGTATGTGTTTCTGTGGCATGTGGTGTCAATTTTTTGCCGTGGAGAGCTGTGGGAGTAAAAATAAAGGTTAGAGACTGTCTCAAAATTTCTGTTTGTTTTAGAGAACTTTCTATAGCTAGTTTTTGTATTTATTAGGGAGAACCATGACTTTCACTGAGCGCCAAGAGGAAACACAAGAGGAAGGCTATGTCCGAGTACCTCAGCTGCGGTGGTTGACAACTGTGAGTACCTGCCTAAACTCTCTCAAGCTCTGTGTGGTGTGCGATCTATGTGGCTGGCATTCTGTGCTTTGAGCAAATGCTGTAATAACTGGATTTCTGGTTAGGCATTTGACAAGCACCATAATCTTGTTCATATTATAGATCACCAGTAATTATAACTCCAGAACAAATGGTTTGATACCTTTTATTGGACCAAAAAGGAGGTTACAAAAAGAACAAAGAGCTTTAGCTTTCAGACCAACAAGTCCTTCTTCAGAAGTCTAATGAGAGTTATTTAGAAAATCCCATATTATTTACACTGAGAACATGCAGAAAAAACCAGAAATAATTCTCATTGGTTTAAAACAGGTCTTCAGAGCATAATTAAAGTGACATTGGAGAGCTTGAATATCTTAGGTGTGATTTCAGCTGAATCAAACTTAAAGGTCAAAGGCTGTCCAGAGGTAAAAGCAGGCAGAGAGTTCAACCCACATATATTATACCATGTATCAGTCTAATGGATAACAAAGCACTAAGAGTTTCTGCTCACTAAATTATATGTCAAGTGAAGAAACCTCCCTAAGACACATACTTCAAGAGTGAGGTAACAGTACACCAGTAAAAGCCAGCTTCAACTCTGCTCAGAACTCTGTTTCTGAATACAGCCTATGACAATAAGATGACCCTGGAGAAAAAACTGCATGCCAAAATGTAACATATTAGTAAGTGAAAAAAAAATAGCAAAAAAAAATCCGCAAAAATACAACATTAGAAATTATCTTTTTTTCTCTCTTCCCCAGTGATGAGAGGATAGGGTGGGGAAGGGGAATTTAGTTAATGTTTTATAGTTGTCTTTATTCTTTTGTTTGGGTTTGGGGGGCATAAGAGTCCTTAAAATTAATAGTCTGAGGTTTTGTTAAACTGTATTTTACTTTCATTATAGAGCTTTGTATTTATTTAAGTTTTAGAGGTGGGTTAATTCTTTAGATTGATTATTTGTTGTGTTAATTATGTGCTGGGACAACACTAGGACTGTCAGGTATTATTCCCCCTCCAGGCTCAGGGACCTTCATCCTTTTTCTTGTCCCCCCCTTACTGCCGGAGGTCTATAGATGGTGTAGGGCTTTGGGGATTGTGGGGAGAAGGAGGAGGATGGGGTCTGGGTCAGGAGGGGGAGTGGAAAGGAGTGAGCGGATAGGGATAGTGGGGACAATGAGACACCCTGGGGCAAAATGGGCCCAGGAAAGGGGGCATCCCTGTCTGGTGCCCATACCCATGGGTTCTGATTATAGTCAGCAGGTAGCATGGTCATCCTCAGAGGCTCATCCTACTTGGGCAGTGTTGTGCAATGCCAGGTCTATTAAAAACAAGATGGCTATTATAGCTGATTTTGTTGGGTCATTTGACCTAATGTGCATCACCAAGACCTGGCTGGATGAAAATGCTGGACCAGTTTTGGTGACAGCAGTTTTGGCTGGGTACTCAGAGATACACCACCCGAGGGTGGATCGTAGGAGCAGGGGTGTTGCTCTCTGCTTTAGAACAGAACTGGGCCTAGTGGAGGTGCCAGGAACTACCAAATCCTTTGAATGTATCTTAGGCAAATGTGTGGGGCACAGGATACTTCTCGTATACCGTCCACCAGGTGATGAGAATGTTTTCCTGTGGGAAGTCATAGATTTCATTGTCGACCTGACATTGGGGTCTCCCAGATGGTTGGTTCTGGGGGAATTCAATGCCAGGTTCAATGATGAACTCTCTCATTTTGGTCAAGACTTCCTCCAGTTAATGATTTAACTGGGCTTCACACAGGTTATTTCCTTCTCGACCCATATTGATGGTCATTCATTGGATTTGGTGTTCCTTCTGGGGATGGAGATATCCGACTTGGTGGTGGAACCAGTCAGATGGTCGGACCATCACTCCTTTGGGTTCAGTTTTGAGGCCACCCCTAGTAAGTCAGCCTCTATGGAAATGGTCCAGTACCGCCCATTAAGGGGTGTTTCCCCATATGACCTGATGGCAGTGCTGGACCTATTAGCTTACCGAGAGATTGCACGGATCCAGAAGAGCTGGTACTTGCCTAGAATAAGGCAGTGGCAGGGGTCCTGGATTCCATTGCTCCTGTTTGTGTTCATCCTCACACTCTTTACCCCAGGTCTCCTTGGTTTGATGAGACTCTAAGGGAGTTGATGAGAGCTGGACTAAGGTTGGAGAGGTGCTGGCGGAGGTCGGGTCTGGATGGCGACAAACTTAGTTTGATGGACCACTACGTGGTCTATCAATCTGTAATCTCTCATAAGAAGGTAGAATTCCTGTCCAGAGAGATTGCAGCTACACAGAATAGACCAGCTCAGCTCTTCAAGACAGTGGACAGATTGTGCAATCCAATCTGTCTTCAGCCCAGAAGAGCCTTTTCTCAAGAAGAGTGTGAGGAGTTTGCTCTGTTCTTTGCAGATAAGGTTGCCAAAATCAGATCAGATGTCCGCTTGACCCTCTCCAATGGGAGTTGTGATGGTAAGCAGGAGATGTCGGACACCCAGTTTGTGTGGTCTGACTTCAGCATCCCCACAATGAATGACATTGTAATGGTCATCCAATCACTGCAACCGACCAACTGTAATTTGGACCCGGGCTCCACACGTCTCCTACTGGATTATGTGGATAAAATTGGCCCAGTCCTTGCTGAGATAGTCTGGAGGTCCTTGGAGAGGGGGAATTTTCCAGATCCTCTTAAGGAGGCTGTAGTTAAGCTCCTTCTTAAGAAGTCCTCCTTGGACCTGGACTGTCTGGCAAATTACAGGCCTATCTCTAACTTACCCTTTGTGGGTAAAGTTATTGAGAAGGTGGTCACATCACTGTTGGATGATCATCTGACCAACAACAATGTCTATGATTCTCTCCAGTCTGGATTTAGGAAAAGGCATAGTACTGAGGCAGCACTTGTTCGGGTACTAAATGACCTCCTAATAGTGAGAGATCGAAGGACCTGTTCCATCTTGGTCCTTCTTGATCTCTCTGTAGCGTTTGACACTGTGGACCATGGTGTGCTGCTGGAACATTTGTGATCTATCTGTGGACTGTCTGATACAGTCCTCAGGTGGTTTCGATCTTACCTCGAGGGTAGGACTCAGAGGGTGGTGTCAGGAATTTTTTCCTTAACATCAGTCTCCCTATCCTGAGGGGTACTGTGGGGTTCCATTTTTGCACCCATGTTGTTTGCAGTGTATATGCTGCCATTAGGAGTGATCATTAGGAGGTACAGTTTAGGTTTTCATTGCTATGCAGATGATACCCAGCTGTACGTGTCCTTTGTGCCTGGCCAGGATGCTGCCATTTTGGCCTTTAACAACTGTCTTGCTGAAATCCAAGACTGGATGAATGTGAGTTGGCTGCGGTTGAAACCCGAAAAACTGAGGTGTTGGTTGTGGACCAGGGTCACTGGGAGGTGGATTTGTTAGCTGGATCACCCTCTGGCTTATAGCTTGGGGGTGTCCAGCTGACTACTTCAGACCCGGTGCGGAACCTGGGCATTGTATTTGATGACTGTCTGACTTTTAAATCTCAGGTGTCAGTGGTTGTTAAAACCTCTTTTTACCATCTGAGGAACATCACCCGGGTGAAGCACCTGGTTCATCCAGAGGATCTTCCAACTTTGGACCACACCTTCGTTACCTCCTGCCTTGACTACTGCAATGTCCTTTACCTTGGGCTACTGGGGGTTGAACTTCGCCACTTGCAGCTAGTGCACAATGCGACAGCCAGGCTGTTGACTGGTTCTTCTAGGTCCAATCATATAACACCTGTGCTCCGTGGACTGCACTGGCTGCCAGTTTGCTGGCAAATCACCTTCAAGGTCGGTTTGCTGACCTATAAGGCCCTACAAGATCAGGGACCTGCTTACCTGAAAGAAGTCCTTTGTCCCTACTGTCCCCGCCGCTCTCTCCGATCCACTGATGAGGGATTGCTAGGGATTCCCAGGGTTCACTTAAAAACTTCAGGGACAAGATCTTTTAGATTCATGGCCCTGACGCTGTGGAATTCTCTACCTCGTCAGGTGTGAAGTTGTCCGACTGTCCAGAGCTTTAAAGGAACTTTGAAAACCTACCTTTTTAGTAAAGCTTTTAATGATTTTTGATTATTTTAATGTTGTTTTAACTATTTATTGTTTTATGTAATCTGTACAGGTGCCTTGGTTTAAGAAAGGCACCTTATACAAATAAAGAATGATTGATGATTGATGATATAGAATGAAGAAAGTGATGTTTACCATACGTGAGTAGGTGTATCACATTGAAGAATGTACAACTGGCTGGAGATATATTCCTAACATACTCTCAACAAGTAATTATGTTCCAGAAACCTTAAGCCTTTGTTGTAACAACATTTTATACATGACAATATCAAATGTTAGTGTAAGTGCCAGATACAAAGAAGTGCTAGTCAAGGACCCCCAAGAAATTGAGACTATGCAGCCAGATATGTACAGATTTCAATAAATTGTCAGTGTATAATAAAAATAATACATAAATAGAAACAGTCCAAGGAATCCAAACAAAAATTCTTAGGAATTAAATCCCTTCTGGGGGAAAGTAACTACTTAAAATGATATATATGTACATGAATCCTAATACACCATCAATTGCATCCATCACTACAATAGTTACCCAAAAAAGAATAACACCTGTCATGAGCCCCCAAGTAAATGGACAATGCATCTTAATAAGTACAGAATGTAAAAACATAACAGTATATACTCAAACTACAGAACTAGAAGAAGGAAATAAATATCCACTGTAATATGAGTCCAAAGTCCTAGCCACTGTGACTGTGATAGTTGTAACACTCCCTCCCCGCCGCACCACAGGACATTCCTCTCTTCTTTACCCTAATTTTCTTACAAATCTACTGCAGTAGTACTCTCTTCTCTCTTGAGTTCCTAAACTCATTCTCACATTTCTACCATGAAGGGTGACCTCCCATCATGGTATCTCTCCTTTTCTACCCTACTAATTTTCTCTGTTGTCCCTGTGGTGACTGATTTGAGATGTTAAAATGCCATTGGCAAATGGGCACGTTATAGTAAAAAAAAAAAAACAGCCACGCTGAGAAGAGTACACTGAGTGCATGTTGCACTATGCTGCAAATTCACCCTAAATTTTAGCAGGTATGCTAACAGGAGCTGGAGTGAAGGTTACAGGGATACCTGGGCCCTCCAGTATTAGTAGCATGTTATGCTGGCATGTCTGTGTTTAATACGCTGTGACGTTATGGCAAGACAAGCGGCATGACAAAAGAAACTGTGTGCCTTTTCTTTTAATAATTTTTATTAAGTTTTGCATTCATGAATACATACAAACACACATCCCCTAAAATATCTCAGGGGCCACAACCCCAAACTGGTTATGGTTACTATGTCCATGAACAATATGTACACACGCAGGTGCACATCATCTTCTATCTTAACATATTATAATTCTCTTCAGCTGACAATTTAAGGCCGAAATATACATTTTATAAAGAACAAAAACATCATTAATCTCCCACCTGCCCATCCCAGCATTGACTGCTAAGATATCCAATTACTAATATCCTACCAAAAACTGTTTACACCTGTGTCCCCTGGAAAGAGAGAGAGTCCCCCCACTCTTAAAATTGGCAAAGTCATACAATCTATTTATTTATTTCTATGAGATTTATGCAGTACCAAAGCGTACTAATATTTTACCTTGAATATTTGGATACCCAAAAAATAAACTAGAAATAAGATTAGAGTATAATGAACAAAGTTCAGAATTGTCTAAAAAGAAAAAACACTCTATTTCCACCATTAATATTAACTACTCACTGCTTGACAGACAAATCTTCAGTTGGTCCCCCTCTACCTGTATAGAATAAACTGTCTCCATGACCATCCACCTTTTGTCATGTATCCTTTCCTTACCCTTCCTTCGCATTTGCTTCTTTATTCTTGCCATTACCTTAATTAGGTCTCTCACCCATTGGTCACAGGTATAGATAAGGTAATTCTTCCAATGGCTTAGAACAAAGGATTTAACCAGAGCTGACATTAAAGAAAGATTATATTTAGCTGCTACCCCAGTAACCTGAGCCATGTCTCCCAAAACACAAATCTCTGGTATTATAAAATCTGAATAGTTCAGTAAGGGGTCCATGTTTTGTTTAATATTATCCCACAAGGGCTGCATTTTAGAAAAGTCCCACATCACATTTAGAATGTCCCCATGTCCCCAAACCACATCTGAAACATAGATCTGTCTGTCTAAGGTGCCTAGCACATAGTTTAGCAGGAGTGTAGTACAAATTAGAAGAAATAAAAAATTGCATGGTCTTATACTTGGGTATGGGAATATATTTGTAACTCTTCCATATATTCTCCCAATCCAGCCTCAGAGGGGCTATACTCTTATCCCAATATAAGGTCTGCACCGGTAATTCTGGGCCCATGAAATCCAATAGCACCTGATAGACTTGTGATAGGGGTCTAGATACATAATTTACCTCTCTTAGCTTTTGCCATGTGAACAGCTGTTTCTGGACTTCACCTGGTTCTCCCATCTCCATCCCCACTAGTTAAGTAAGTTGCATCCTTTTGTAAAAATCCATCTTGCCACATCTTAATGGAAGAACCACCTTACTCTCTATTATAAAATTTGCTAAATAGAGGTGACCATTTCTTAGTAATTATTTGTCCCTGAGACAGAAATTGGGTTACCCATCATGGGTTGCTCTCAAGCTTTCATTTGTGGTTTTCTCTGATTTGGGGTTAAAAAAGTCCACCAGGCCATCACCGTTTTATTTATTGGGGTAGATTTTACTTTCTTAGGCAATCTTTCTGGATTTACAAAAAGCAACGCCTCCGGAGATAAACCTGCTTCCCCCAGTATCTTCTTCTCCACCTGAAACCAGGTGGGCTCATATTCCTCTCCCTCCTGAATTGTGCCCCACCTACCCAGTAAACTCAATTGCCCAGCCACATAATACCCATGGAAGTCTAGTAATTTAAGACCTCCCATATGCTGTGGAAGACGCATACTATTATACTTTTTCTGAGGGGGCTTAGAATTCCATAGGAAATCCGATATTAATTTTTGGACTTTAATAAACCATATTTTAGGAATAATGTATGGAGCCAGACAAGTGGGGTATAAAAGTCTGGGTAGCAGATTCATCTTAATCAATCCTAACCTTGCTGTTAAATAAAAAAAAAGCTTATTCCACCTAAGAATATCTGATCTAAGTATACCCAGCAATTTTCCCAGGTTTACCTCCAGCCCTTCTTCCATATTCACAGTAATCCAAATGCCCAAATATTTAATCTTCTGCAGGGCCCAATGAATCTGCAGGGGCTCAAACTCAGCTTTATATAACTGCAATGTAAGGGGCAGTACCTGTGTTTTAGTCAAATTCAGTTCATAGTTTGAAACTTTGGAGAAACGTTCAATAATTTCTAGGGCTCTCTTAAAACTCTCCTTCGGCTCTTGTAAATGCAATAGTATATCAACTGCGAATACCAAAAATTTCAATTCCTCCCCTTCCACCACTGCTCCCTGTATCCCCACATCCCTACTCATAGTCCTTCAGAGAGGTTCCAAATAAATGTTGAATAGAATTGGTGTAATGGACACCCTTCTCTATTTCCATTATGTAAATGAATTTCTTGTGAGACATACCCATTACATAAAACCCTAGCTGTGGGGGGTGCATATAGATTTTTAAGCCCCCTGAGAAGGCCTTCAGGGAAACCCATCCTCTTCATAACAGCAAATAAAAAAGTGTGGGAGACTCTATCAAAGGCCTTCTCGGCATCCAGGGATATCAATGCCATAGGCACTTTAGAACTAGCTGCACAACAAAGTATATGCTGAAGCTTCCTAAGTGCATCATGGGCCCCTCTACCCAGCATAAACCCTACCTGGTCTGGGCTAATCATTGTAGGAGCCACCTTAATAATTCTATTGGCTAAAATCCTCGTTTGAATCTTTATATCCTGGTTCATCAAGGCAATAGGTCTATAACTACCTGGCATTTCTTTTGGTTTGTCTGGTTTTAGAATAAGTGTTATATACGCCTGATACCAAGGGGGTGAGGGACTCCCTCCTGCATTATTTTGGTATAAAAATTCCTTCAACAGGGGAAGAACAGTAACAATATGCACTCGATAAAACTGGCCTGTAAGGCCATGTGGTCCTGGGGTTTTACCATTTGGTAGTGAATTAACTACCTCTAAGATTTCTGAATCCCTTATTGGAGTTACTAAGGTCTGTACCTGTGCCTGAGCGAATTGGGGCAAAACTATATCCTCTAGAAACCTCTCCATTTCTTCTTGAACACTGATAACAACACCTTGGTAAATCTCTTTATAGTAAAGTGCAAAAGCATCAGCCATCCCCTGAGGATCAGTCCCCTTTATAATGTATTAGTGTAATGGTGCACAATGCTTCCCACTCCTTAACTCCAGATGCAAGAAGATGACCAGGGACAACCCCCTGTAACAGGTGTTTAGCTTGGAACCTTTCCAAACAACAGTCTACCTTGTGATAGACAATATCTGCCATTTCCTCTCTTAAGTCTTTAAGCTCAGTATCCAACCCCATAGAGGAGCCTTCCAAGGGAGTGAGCGAATTAATAGCCCCCATTATAAATTCCTCCCTCGCCTTTCTCATACTGTTCCTTCTAACTGTATATCTTTGGGCTATTCCTGCATATAGTACCTTACATATTGGCCAGGCCAACCTTTTGTCCTGCGATGTTGGAAGCTGGGTCTGTAAGATCTCAACAAGAGCTTACTCCAAACTAGTAACAAACTTATCCTCTGTTAAAATCAAATCATCTAGTCTCCATCTATAGGGCCGAGGTGGGATAGAGCCAATCTCCCAAATCAGCTGGATTGGTGAGTGATCCGATAAAACTCTACCATGCATAGTCAGCTCTTTAACTCCCCTTAAAGCCTCATTATTTACTAGGAAAAAATCTATCCTGGTCTGTGTGCTATGTGCCCCTGAATAAAAGGTCATATGGTAGTCCCCCTTCCTATGTGTCATATAAGGATCAACCAGCGCTGTAACCTCCAAAAATCTATGTATAGCCATTTGGGCCACAGATAATGGCCTCTTGGATGGTGGCTTCCTATCTACCCAATTATTTAAGCAAAAATTCCAGTCTCCCACTAATATAAGTGGATGTGTCAGGAATGCAATCAAATCTGTCTCCAAAGGAGCAAAGAATTCTGGATTTGATGATGTATGGCCATAAACCAAAGCAATTAATAACTCCTTACAGAAGAAGGGGATAGGGAGAAGTACCAGGAGAAGCAAAGGGAGGCAGGGAGGTCAGTAAGGGAAGCCAAAGCTCAGACAGAAGAACACATTGCAAAATCAGTGGGTAGAGGGGACAAAACCTTATAGCGCAGTGGTCTAAGGTTCTGAGCTGCAAATCTGGTGACATCCAGCAGACCAGACCTGGGGTTTGAATCCCACAGCTTCCACTTGCATCCTGTGTGACCCTGAGCAAGTCACTTAACCTCCTTGTGCTCCCAGGTCACTCCTGTAAAAAAGCTTTCAGCTTAGTGTGCTATACCTGGTTAAACAACTAAATAAAAAAAAACAAACAAAAAAAAACCTTTTACAGGTACATAAGTGAAAAAAGAAAGACAAAGGGAGGGATAGTGAGACTGAAGGGGGAGGATGGGAGCCGCGTAGAGGATGACAACAGTAAAGCTGACATATTGAGCAGGTATTTCTGCTCAGTCTTTACTGAGAAGAGGGGTAATGGGTCTGAAGGAGTACAAGGAGTGAGAATGGTGCGAAATGGACACAAGTCCCTTTACACGAGAAAGGGTCCTGAAGGAACTGGAAGTAATAAAAGTTGATAAAGCAATGGGCCAGATGGGGTGCACCCCAGGGTCCTTAAAGAACTAAGAGAGGTGGTGGCTGAACCTCTGGCTATCCTGTTTAGCCGATCACTGGAAACAGGGAGGTACCCAAAGACTGAAGGACAGCAGATGTAGTCCCCTTATACAAAAGTGGGAACAAAGAGGAAGCAGGGAACTACAGACCAGTCAGCCTCACCTCGGTAGTGGGGAAGATCATGAAAGCACTACTGAAGGAGAGATTGGTGGAAGAGCTGGTTGTCAATGGACTACAGGACCCAAGGTAGCATGGTTTCACCAGGGGGAGGTCATGTCAGACCAACCTCATTGAATTTTTTGACTGGGTGACTAGGGAGGTGGATCAGGGGAGGGCAGTGGACATGGCCTATCTGGACTTCAGCAAGGCCTTTGACACTGTGCCACATAGAAGACTATTACAAACTGGGGAATATGGGTGTGGGCAGGACAGTAGTGTGGTGGGTAGGTAACTGGCTGGGTGGCAGGACACAGAGGGTGGTGGTAAATGGCTGTCACTCCACAGAGGGAAGAGTGACCAGTGGGGTACCACAGGGATCAGTGCTGGGACCGGTCCTATTCAACATCTTCATCAGTGATATTGCGCAGGATCTAGAAGGCAGAATTTCACTGTTTGCTGATGACACAAAGCTCTGTAACAGAGTAGACACACCAGAGGGTGTAGACAGAATGAGAAGCGACCTGCAGAAACTTGAAGAATGGTCAGGGGTTTGGCAGTTGAAATTCAATGCAAAGAAGTGCAAGATAATGCATATGGGGCACAAAAACCCTGGCACAATATATCAGTTGGGGGGTGAGGATATAGCATGCACCAAGCAGGAAAGGGATCTTGGGGTTGTCATCTCTGATGACCTCAAGGTAGGGAAACAGTGTGACAAGGCAGCAGGTAAAGCAAATAGGATGCTGGGATGTATAGGCAGGGGCATCACCAGCAGGAAAAGGGAGGTCATAATTCTGCTATACAAGACACTAGTGAGGCCCCACCTGAGTACAGTGTACAGTTCTGGAGACCATACCTCACGTAAGGACATAGACAGGGTAGAGAAGGTTCAGAGGAGGGCAACAAAGATGGTGCATGGATTGCATCACAAGTCCTATGAAGACAGGTTGAAGGAACTGAACATGTACTCCCTGGAGGAGAGGAGGGAGAGGGATATGATAGAGACATACAAGTATCTTACAGGGAGGAACAGGGTGCAGGAAAACACTATTTTTAGCGAAAAGATATTCCAGGACTAGAGGGCATGGGATGAAGTTGGAGGAGGACGATTCAGAGGAAACATGAGAAAGAATTTCTTCACAGAACGGGTGGTGGACAAGTGGAATACCCTGCCAGAGGAAGTGGTGGGGCTGAAACAATCACGGGATTTAAGAATGCATGGGATAGACATAAAGGAATTCTAGAGGTCAGGGGTAAGGGGCAACAGACTTCTAGGAAAACAAACTGAACTTACAAGCTCAAATGGGCAGACTGGGTGGGCCATAGGCCCTTATCTGCCGACACTGTCTATGTATCTATGTATCTTTCCCAAAATAACACCCAAAATTAAAATTCCTCTACAATCCTTCCTCCTCGTAACCTGCGTTACAACATACTGACATGCCTTCCCTACCAATATTGTCACACCCCCGGAAGCCTTAGCCTTACCAACTCCAAAAACCTGATCCACTGAAGAGTTTTTTAAGAAGACTCAATTCCTCTGTCAACAAATGTGTCTCTTTCAGTGCTACAATATCTGCCCCAATGTATTGGAGCTGTTTCAAAATGACTAGTCTTTTTTTTCCTACCTCTGAGGCCTTTAACATTCCAGGAAATAATTTTAATAATCACCATTTTGTATGCCTTGCTTTTCCCACCCATAGTAACCTAGGATTCCCCCCCCACCAAGATCCCTGATCCTTCGATCGCCCTCCTAAAAGATACAGATCCATAGATCAGCTCGTCCCTGTGTGCTCCCAGGCCCTCCCCCACTTAAATCTTTCCTGGACCTACCGTGGACATTAGCCTCTTTAAGATAACACAGACCATCCTCATCTAGCCAACCTGACTCCCTCATTTTACTGTCATTTAGAATCTCAGAGGAATAATAATCCTCTCTCTTATTTACTAACCAGTAGACCTTCTGACCCTTCACAAAATTAAATCAGGCATACCCTAGGGCAAAAGGTAACCCCCTTCCAACTCTAGCACATAGGAGCGAGGAGGGCATACATCCCCCCAAGAGGAGAGAAAAACTGTCCAGAGAACTCTATAAATGCTCAGTGAGCTTTAAACCAATACAAGCCCCTACCTTGTATGCCTACTAATATAGGTTAAACTTTAACCACAAACATAGGTCAAAATTAGCTTAATTCTGCTGTCACCAGTTAGTCATATATGTGTATCTAGTCCCTTCCTCTGCATTCACCAAGTCAAACTGTTTAAAATCATAACCCAAAGAATCAAATAATTCAAATAGTTTGACATTGGCAACTACTTAACTTTCCTTACGGCCACACACTCCTGTTGCTATTTGCTCAAAGAAAAAATGATGGACTTAGTACATGAATTTTAACTTTTCCAGTCTCCATGTGATCTTATGCAGCTTTCCACTGGTAGCATCACAAATTCTGCAAAGGGTTCCCTCCGTCTTGTATATTCAGATCACTGGTTTAAAAAGAGCTGGGAGTTCCACCTGCAAACCCTCGAGACCATCCCTGGCAGTTAGATATTTCCTCTCTCCCGATTGCAGCTTCACCATCAAGGTTGCCAGATACAAGATTCTAAATCTAACCCCCGAAAGATAAAGCTTTTTTTTTTTATGTTAGCATACTCTTTTTATTTTTCCCAAACTGAGGGGGTTAAATCCTGAAACAACCAAATAGCTGCCTCATTCCACTGGAGATTTTTAAGAGTTTTAGCTTTGTTGAGCAAGTGAAGCTTTTCCATATAATTTAGAAATCTCATTATAAGGACCCTGGGACATGCTTCTGGTGGGGGGACTTCTCTCAAAGCTCGATGCACTCTCTCTAAATTGTACACCTCTCCAAAAGGCATTGGACCCATAGGTTTCAGCAGCAGATCCTGTACAAAGGACAAACAGTCCATTCCCTTAGATCTCTCTGGTAATCCAGCCATAGTTAAATTATTTTGCCGACTTCTCGCTTCTTGATCCTCTACGCGATCCTCTGACTTCCTAACTTGTCTATGCAGAACAATCATATCTAAGTCCATTGTAGATGTTTTCCTTTCTTGGGAGGCAACCCGGGCTTCCACATCTCCCATGCACTGAGCTAGGGCCTGTGAAGTTGGTTTAACAGCTGCAAAATCTATTACAAGCCCTGCAGCAGCTGTTTTATTTCTTGAATATCATCTGGTGCCGAGTGACTCCCCTCATCTACCGCTGACTGTATTTCTGTGGTATCCAGAGTTGGAAATTGAGGTTTTGGATGCTTCGCCACTGGGGTTCGTGCAGCCAAAGGCTCCAGACTTCCACACTCCATTTCAGCCACCTTTCCGGCTCTGCGTCTCACTTTTAGATGCTACAAACTGCACCGCTAAGCTCCGTTCCTTCAAGCAAGCCACCTGAAGAGACTCAGGAAGGAAAGTTTCAAAGCTTGGTCTACCTCAGGTATGTCCAAAATACGCTTTAATATAGATAAATTGTAGCGAGGCCCAGTAGCACTACCAAAGACTTCCTCTCGGTTTCAGCTCATCACGTTACTATGCGCCTTTTATAATTCTTATCCGTATATGCTGGATACATTCCTCCAAACTCTCACCATGTTCTTGGTTTGTGTTTTGGTATTGTGGTTTTGGAACTGCACTCCCTGAGATACACTCTAATGCTGTGTCCCTTGCGACTGTGTAGCATCAGAGCAGCATGCAAATGCAGCCTGTTTTGCAGGTACCAGACCTTAAGCACTAGGTGCATAGTGCACCTTGGAACACTTACAGGGTCCTCAAGTTGAGTACTGTGTGCTACACAAAGAAAAAGAATGAAAGAAATAGATAAATTCATGGGCCATCTGTATGAGGGTTCTGTTGGGTTTCAGATAGGCCATCATATTAAAAGCCAGCCCATAATACGTCGGATGCCCAGATGAACAGGAAGAACTACTCGGTCTACTGCCAACAATTGTGAGTAGTTTTGCAAGCTTATAGCTAACCCTGGAGGAGATCCATAGCCCAAATGTTATGTTACAGCAATTGTGAAATTAACAAATGTTCTTTGTGGTTGACCTCCCTTCAGAAGAAGTACATTAGGATGACTTATTCCAGTAATACTGATATTTTATTATTACTTAAAGGAACTTATGGTGGTGTCCATACCTGTCCCAGACTGTTGACTCTCTGGTCAGCACTGCATTTCTAAGCACCAGCGGCCCCCTATGGAGAACAGTTATAGGGATTGAGGGAGTATGATGTCAGTACCTTGAGGGAGGGGCTTGGGACATTAACTGCCATTTAAGCATAAAAATGCAACTAATTACATCTGGAATAATTTTATATATACAAATGAAATTATATAAAGTGAACAATACTACATAAAATGATTTATGGTCATGCTGATTCCCCAATATGGTGTATTAGCATAGAATTTTATTTGTATTAGTATTAGTATGGGGGCAGATCAGCTGATCAATGATGTCAGATGAGGTGGCTATAAAAGTCACCTCTCTTCTCAGGTAGTCAGATAGTCTTTGAGCACAGAGGATGGTGGATGTGCCAGACAAATGTTTGTCCACTCTGTGGCAGTACTGGGTCTAAGGAAGTACTGAAGCTTAGAAGTAAGCTAGTTATTGCTTTTGCTTTGCTTTTCTTATTTTTAAAAGTTTTTATTTTCTGTTTTATAAATAAAATTTACATAAGCCTTTGTGTATTTTACACTTGAAGTTGTGTCTGCCTTATCACTTCCCACACCCACTCACAATGACACCATAATGTGATGTACCTGAACATAAGTTTACCTCAATATCACCACAATATTCACATCCCCTATACCCACATAAACACCCATCTCAAATACCAATATTAAAGATTCAAGGTGCCACACTTCTACCCCTGCAACATACACATAAACGTATTCACAAACCCACACACATAAACATACACACACACTACTACACAATACTACCCAATACACCACACAATACTTATGTGAGAGGTCAACCAACAGATTAACAGTTAAGAGGAACTGTGTAAATATAAGAGTCAAAGTCCAAGGCTCACTGAAAACCTAAGATATGTATGTCCATTCTTTGAATGAAAGGTCCATATAAGTTTACGCGTAATGTGTCATACATCCAACATCAATATTCAAGCCATCTTCCACCGTATTAAGAAATAACATAAGTCTGCTGTCACAGGCTCATCTCTGTTGTATACTGCTGAAATGTCCTTTCAAGAGCATCAAAGACATATCTGAGATTGAGTGGTCATCCTGAGAGAAGTGTTGTGCTACTAGTTTGTCATCTTCCAATTAATATCATACCTGTGTGAATTCTTTCTAGTGCAGAGATCTCCCCCACATACCCTGTGCGAGGACATTTTCTGCACTGAATAAGATAAACAACACTGTTTGATGTACATGTATAATTACCCAATATCTTGAACTGTCTGTTTTGTGAGGTAATCACTTAGTCTGAAGTGGAAATATGCTCATAAATTTTACATCCACTTTTATTACAGGGTTGTGTGCCATATGATGTCTTGGCACTCTGTTCAGGTTCAGGTTTACTCCTAATAATCTGGTTGGCTAAATTGGTTTGTTGTTTCAAAGATAGTAGTGGCAGTTCTCAAAAATATTCAACTAATGGTTTCATCCTCACTGATTATTGGGTGTAGGTCCTTAATAATCTTATGTAGAAGTTCAAGGTCAGGATGATACGTGACTACTAAGAGTATTCTGTTACTAGTGGTCCTTTCATTATATTGCAGTAGGTGTTCTCTTGGTACTTGTGTAGCACATTCCACTGCTCTTTCAATAATGGCTTGAACATTCATGTTGGATATATGACACATTATAGGTAAACTTACATGGACCTTTACTTCAAAGGACGGAGATACATATTTTAGGCTTTCAGTGAGCCTGAGACTTTGACTCTTATACAGTCCATTTTAACTGGTTATCTATAGGTTGACATTTCACATTAGTATTGTGTGAATGTGTGCTTGGGTGTGTTTGTATGTCTATGTGTGTGGGTTTTGGAATATGTTTATATTCGTGTTGCAGCAGTAGAAGAAGTGTGGCACATCAAATTTTTAATATGGATGTTTGAGATGGCTGGTTATGTGGGTATAGTGGATGTGAATATTGTGGTGATATTGAGTTAAACTTATGTTCCGGTACATGACATTATGATGTCATAGTGGCTAGGACTCTGGACTCATATTATAGTGGATATTTACTTCCTTCTGCTAGTTCTGTAGTTTGAGTACATACTGTTAAGTTTTTACATTCTGTACTTATTAGGATGCATTGCCTCATTTACTTGGGGCTTCATGACAGGTGTAATTCCTTTTTGGGCAACTATTGTAGTGATGGGCCCAATTGATGATGTATTAGGATTCATGTACATACATTTCATTTTAAGTAGTTACTTCCCCGGGGGGAGGGGATTTAATTCTTAACAATTTTTGTTTGGATTCCTTGGACTGTTTCAATATATGTATTATTATGATTATATACTGAGAATTTATTGAAATCTGTACATATCAGGTGGCATAGTCTCCATTTCTTGGGGGTCCTTGACTAGCACTTCTTTGTATCTGGCACTTACACTGACATTTGATATTATCATGTATAAAATGTTGTTACAACAAAGGCTTAAGGTTTCTGGAACATAATAACTTGTTGAGAGTATGTTAGGACTATATCTCCAGCCAGTTGTACATTCTTCAATGTAATACACTTACTCACTTTGGGTAAACATCACTTTCTTCATTCTATATGCCATGTAAAGATAATTTCTGATGTTGTATTTTTGGGGATTGTTTTTTATTTTTATTTTTTTACTTGATAATATGTTATATTTTGGCATGCAGTTGTTTTCTCCAGGGTCATATTATTGTCATAGGCTGTATTCAGAAACAGAGTTCTGAGCAGAGTTGAAGCTGGCTTTCACTGGTGTACTGTTACCTCACTCTTGAAGTATGTGTCTTAGAGAGGTTTATTCACTTGACATATAATTTAGTGAGCAGAGACTCTTAGTGTTTTGTTATCAATTAGACTGATACATGGTATAATATATATGGATTGAACTCTCTGCCTGCTGTTATCTCTGGACAATCTTTGACCTCTAAGTTTGGTTGAGCTGAAATCACACCTAAAATATTCAAGCACTCCGATGTCACTTTCATTGTGTTCTGAAGGCCTGTTTTAAACCAATGAGAATTATTTCTGGATTTTTTTTCTGCATGTTCTAAATGTTAATAATATGGAATTTTCTAAATAACTCTCATTAGGCTTCCGAAGGACTTGTTGGTCCAAAAGCTAAAGCTCTTTTTTAATTTTGTAACATCCTTGTTGGTCCAATAAAAGGTATCAAGCCATTTGTTCTGGATTTGTTCTTACTAGGATCAATACAGCATTTAACAGTTTGTAAAACATGGCTTGTTAAAATAATACTCCCAAAAAGCATGCAAAAAAATCAGTGTACTATATTAGTTAGTCCCGTAATAGTATACTTCTGGTCCAATAATACTATACTACTGATCCTCATAATAGTACAGTTGGGATTACCAACCCAATTACTGTGTGAACCATGTTGTTTTTTTTTCTTTTTTTTTCTGAGAGAAAGAAGCAGGAATGGGACCGCAAGCTGAGTGTGTGTGTGTGAGGAGTGAGGAAGAACACTTGGAGTCTGACTAACTCTACAGACTACAGTGCTGTACAGCAGGCACAAGTAAAAACTTGAGAATTGCTTGCATCCATATATTGCAAAAAACAGCAAATAGTTTGTGGTGTTTCAAAGCAGAAATTCCACCTCTAGGTTCTGGGGACATAAGAAACCTCTTGAGCTTTGCTCTCGAGGTTTCTTGGGTCCCCAGAACCTCTTGATGGATTACTGCCTTGTAATACACCAGAATCTATCTATTATTCTATTCATGTGTCAGTAATTATAAAGGATTTAAAATAAGTAGGGACATAACTGAACCACTATTAGCCATTTAGGCTGTGACAATATAAAAAATATGAAAACTGTAAGGTAACAACAGCTATAGGCATTCAATGTTGATATGAAACATACTAAAATGTGCAAAACAACATTTTAAAATAGATAACAATAATACACAACACATTTTAAACATTGTGCACTTGATCAGAAGTTGTACCAGTTTATTTATTCACAAAATACAGAAGCACATCTTTTAAGCAGTATGAAGTCAGTATTTGAGTGGAGGCTTTACCCCATTTATTGAAGAACCTGTCAAGTTATTAAAAAAATAAATTAAAATAAGCAGGACATAACTCAACTCGTATTAGCCTTTTAAGCTGTGACAAAATAAAAAAGAATGAAAATTGTAAGGGGATGAGAACTATAGGCATTCAATGTTGAAATGAAACATAATTAAAACATAAATTAAAATAAGCAGGGACATAACTGAACCACTATTAGCCATTTAGGTTGTAACAAAATAAAATATATGAAAACTGTGAGGGGACATTAGCTATAGGCATTCAATGTTGATATGAAACATACTAAAATGCACAAAACAGCATTTTAAAAATAGATAACACTACTACACAACATATTTTAAGCATTATGCACATGATCAAAAGTTTTACCAGTTTATTTATTCAAAAAAATACAGAAGCACATTTTTTAAATCCTCCGACATGTCCCAGGGCAAGCCCAAACATGCCAGCCTTCACTCCACCCATAGCAGCATCATAATCTGGAAGGGGGCTGCATAATATCCAGTGCACATGGGAGAGAAAAGGTGGTGGGGATGCATCATATCCAATGCACATGGGAGGGGGCAGGACATTGTATAATAAAATGTTTTTATAGGTCAGCACCTCATCACTGTCAACTTCAGATAAGAAATCCACCAAGATGTAGCAGGATAAAAGCCTTTTATTACAAAAATAGGCATGTCAGCCAGCAAACGAGATACACACAGGCCCTCCCCACAGAGCCGAACGTTTTCGCATCACAATAATGCTTTTTCAAGGCTATGGTAGTAGGGGGTAATACACCTTATATATGTTACTTATAGGTAAAGTTTAAAGGTAATGTGCTCTCCACCCTTTTAAATACAATACCAAACATCCCCTAAAAATAAAATATTAAATAACACTACCATTAAAATGCAGGTATAACAATAACTAATTCCAATGCAATACCTGTAAAAGCACACATATGAATGCATGCACCAATCTACATATTAATATATAAATGTACATAATTATAAAATTGGAGAAAGTTGGAAAAACTCATTCAATCCTAGAACAGCATATGATTTCATAATATATTGCCAATATGTTTCTCTCTGACACAGTTTTAAATCTAAATCTCCCCCTCTAGGACCTACAAAAACTTTTTCAGTAATTTGAAAACAAAAATAATGTTCCTCCCCTGAAATTTAACATGCTGTGAAAGGGCACGTATACCGTCTGCATGTGCTATACTATGTACTTGGTTACTTGGTTTGATGGACAAAAGAAGGCCATAGCCTATCGAGATTGTCCTTCACATGTGTGGATCATTATTTATGATACTATTTTAATAACCATTAATTGTTTGTTTTTAAAAATCATAACCGTAGGTGAATCAACAATATCTTGAGATAATGTATTCCACAACCTAGGAGTTCTAATAGTAAAGAAGTTTTGTCTTTTATTTGTATTAGATTTTTTAATGTCCAATTGTTTATTGTGTAACCTGGCTACAATATTTCTGCTGGATAATGTTATACCACATTGTTCCATCAGAATGGGTGATTTCATAATTTTAAATAGTTGTAAAAGATCACCTCTAGTTCTTCTTTGTTTAAGTGAATACAAGCCTGTCTTCTGTAGTCTAGAATCATAATCCAAATGAACATAATATGGAATAATTTTTGTGGCCCTGCGTTGAATTTGTTCAATTCTATCTATATCCAATACTAGATAAGGACTCCAAAAACAGGAGCCATAGTCCATGTAAGGTCTGACATGAGATCTATACAGGGTCATGATACACTGTTCAGACTTAGAGACAAATGTGCTGTTTATCCTGCGAAGAAGAGCATTAGCTTGATTGGCAATTTTATTACAATGAGAAGATGAGGAAAGCTTATTATTTACTAGGATCCCAAGATCTTTTTCTAAGCAAGTAGCCCTAATAATTATATTGTTCAAAGTGTATATTTGTTTGGGGTTGTTTTTACCCATGTGTAAGACTGCACATTTTGTTACATTAAAGTACATTTTGTTTATATAAGCCCCATGTTCGATTGATGCAAGGTCAGTTAATAAAGTTTTTATGTTAACTGCATTGTTTACAGTACCCCTTAATTTAGCATCATCAGCCAATTTCATAAGGATGTTAGAAGAACACATTTTCATATCACTGATGAAAATATTAAAAAAGAGTGGGTCCCAAAACAGAGCCCTGGGGGACACCGCTTGTCACCCTACCCAAGTCTGACAAGGTGCCATTTACCCTAACCCTCTGAGTACGATTGCTCAGCCAACTGTTTATCCATGAAACTAATGTTGATGACAATCCTAAATGAATGAGTTTTTTAATTAGAATGTCATGTGACACTTTATCAAACGCTTTACTGTAATCCAGTAAGATGACATCAATTGGAATATTTAAATCCAGAGTCATGCTACTATAATTGTAGAATGAGAGCAGGTTTGTGGTGCAAGAAAAAACAGTTTTAAATCCATATTGAGTTGTATCAATTATATTCAAGGATTCCATTTCTGTTTCAAGAAAAGTTTTCATTATTTTTTCCATTAATTTGCAAGGAATTGAAGTTAAGCTAATCGGGCAGTAGTTTTCAACTTTTGAGTGGGAACCCTGTTTGAAAATGGGAGTTACTATTGCAGTTAACCAATCAGAGGGAACCCTTGATTCATGGATAGATTATTAAAAATAATAGTGAGTGGTAGGGCAATAGTGTCTTTAACTCCCAGAAGAAATTTGGGACATATATCATCTGGGCCAGGACTTGTCGATTTCTTTAATGTTAACAATAATTCATAAACATCATTCTGTAAAACCTTATATTTTGTATGACTTGAGGAATATCTATCAAGAGGAGTTTGGGATTGGTCCTGGACAAAAACTGATGAAAAATAATTATTTAAAGCCAAAGTGGTTACTGAGTCAGAAGTAATTATTGTATTATTTATATTTAATGGACCAATAGTTCTGCTATTTCCTTTTTTGCTGTTTAAATAGGCATACAATGCTTTATGTGAGTCTTTGATATGTGCCGTATGAAATTCTAAATTACGTTTAGCGAGCAGAATCAATTTTTTTAATATTTTAACCAATCCCCTATATTTAATTAGTATTTCATTATTTTGATTAGTAGGACTTTTTTTAATAATGAAAATAACTTATGTTTTTGAGAAATGTGTTTTTTTATAGATCTATTAAACCAAGGGGGAATCTTTCCTTTTTTATTGTACTTATATTTTTATGGAACATACTGCTGTTCAAGTTCATGAATTTGTGTTTTTAGGAAATCCCATGGTTCATCAGTGATAAGTGAGGAAAAAATATTGTCCCAATTAAATGCTCCTAGGTAATGATTTATTTTATAAAAATCTGCCCGGTCATATTGCTTAATTTTATGCTTGTTTATTACAGAACGTTGACAAAGTGGGATAGTAAGAAGTATGGACATATGATCACTATTACCAAGAGGTTCTGATATTAATAACTCATTCACGGGGATGTCTATGTTAGTTATGATAAGATCCAAGATATTACTTCCCCGGGTAGGTTCATTGACCAGTTGATAAAGTCCCAAATCAATAATGGTTGTAAGAAATTTATGGTCATAATGGTTTGAACGCATTAAAGTTTCCCAGTTTATGGTTGGGAATTTAAATTGCCCAAGATTAGGACTGAGCCATTTTTTGCTAACTGGGAGATTTCATTGGCTAACCATGAACCTTGGCTAAAGTCTGCTGAAGATGGATGATTGCAAGTCCCAATTAATATTTGGGAAAAACCCTTAGGTTGAATATACACCCATACACTTTCAGACTGAACATTCACTGAGGATTTGTAAGAAGTGATGTCATCTCTGACGTAAAGGCTGACCCCACCACCTATCTTATTATCTGGTCTATTTTTGAAGTAGTGTTTGAATCTCAGAATTTCAGCTGTCCAGATGCTATCAGAATTGCCCCATGTTTCTGTTACAGCTATTAAAGACAAGTCAAGGGACTGAGCCTTAAGTTCCATCTCTGCAAGCTTTACAATGTTTAAAGATCGAGCATTAAGAGATAAAGGGCCAGATATTCAAAACTTTGCCCCGGGGCTAAATTAGCACTGCCCAGCGGGCAGACTTAGCCCGGAGCACAGAGCACGCTATATTCAAAAGGAATAGCCCAGGGCAAACAGCTTCCGAATATGGCATGGTAATGAGGCCATGCAAACTGGGCTGGGAGTGCAGGGCAAAAATAGCCCTGGAATAAGACAGCACTGAATAAAGCAACCAGGAAGTGCAACCCACAACAACAACACAGTACACAGCAACATGAGGGCAGGTACAGATGAACTACGTGGCCAATGTGTGTGCCAGCAAATGCATGGACACAGTACAGCTGCAGGAAGCAGCAGATGTGAAAGAACAGTGATCAAAACTGTATAATATTCCCCGTACCGTTAGCGCCGCGCTAACACATTAGCGCAGCATTAGCGCGGAGCTAAGCAGTTAGCCCGGAGCAAACACGTTTGCCCGGGGCTAAAATGTGCCATATTCAAAAGTGCCATGCAAATGAGCCTACTTACATAGTCTCTGGGCAAACAACCAGATTAGTATCTCATTATACCCTGATTTGCATGCAGTTTGCCCAGCATTACTGCAGAGTCCCACAGAGCCACCTGTAGGTCAGTCTGGAAGTACAGGGGCTGACCAGGTCCAACCGCAGCTCCACCTGTAGGTCAGTCTGGCAGTGCATGATGATAGCTGCAGGCTACATGTAAACAGTACAACATAGCATAGCATATTATACCCCAGGGGACAGGACACCATAGGCACAGGTGGTGGTGGTGCTGCATGCAACTGTCACATTGTAGGGCATGCTACAGTGCACAGCAGAAACTACAGTAGCAAGGGGGCCAGTAGTGCGTGGACACAGCAATGCCTATGGTGTGTGGGCAGTGATGATGACTGCACTATACACAGTGAGCAGCCCAACCTGTGGATGTTTTCTGACACTGGACATTACTGTTCTGCTGTTGTGTGACCCACAGGTGCTGCACCTGTGTGGATGCTCACAGTGACATGTACATTTCTGGCTTTGTGTGCTATGGCAGTTGTACAGCTGTGAGGTATGTGGCCGGGGGTGCATATATTATCCGAAAGGCACACTGGTGTTGGGGTATTCCCAATACTGACCCATGTACACTGCATGATGTGTCCCAGCCTTGTGGCCACACCTGATCTGTAGCACAGCCTCGCCACCCATATATGCTCCCCTCAACATCCTCCATGCCCACAGTGCTGCATGTGTGTGCTGGCATCTGTTGGTGTCCATGGAAGTGTGGTCCACAGGTGTGTGCTGTGGCCACACTGCCGTGCTGTTCACTGGTGGCAGGGTCACCACTACTGCCTGGCATGGCTGGGACTGGTGACAGATGATGGCATCATTGTGATGCCATCAGTTAGCAACTGCTTCCTCTATGTTTGGCTTTATCTATGTGTCATATTTATTTGTTAGGGTCACGCAAAACCCGCTAAACCAGCGCGAAATGCCGCGCCAAAGCCATAATGTCGGTCAAAGCTGATTGCCCAGGATTAAGACCAGCTTTTCCTGGCGTAATGTGCATCATGGCTAAGTTGTCGCGCTAAGTCACAAGAAACACTTAGCGCGTGCTAGTCGCTGAATATAGCATTGCACCTGTATTCATGTCAGTTTGCCCCTTGCATACATTATCATTTTGCCCGGCGCTAATGCAGTTTGCCCACGCTATTTGGCCTTTTGAATATGGCAGACCCGCGCTAATCCCGTGCTAAACCTGCGCAAATGGTTTTTGCCCAGCGCAAAGTTTTGAATATCTGGCCCAAAATGTTTAGATGATTTTGATTTGAAAAGTAAGTCCCAATAATAAGAGTATTGGTAGTTAGCCCAATCTCCCCCTTTACCATCAGTTTCAATGGATATGTATGAAGGTAGCAATTTTATGTCCCAATAATGTACTACCCCATCTCCTAAGGTGTAAGCCATCCCAACAAAAGAGGGATGGATTATGATGAAACTCTTCCCAGTGTGCCAGGCAAGAAATACTTTGTCTAAGGCATCATTTCCAAAGCCATTCATTTAAGGCTTTTATTTTAGCTGTGATATATTCTGAAGCTCTTGGAACTGGCAGAATTTCAGATAGACATATATTACAACCCCGTTCTACCAGTAAATTACACAAGGAAATGTAATCCTGTTTTAATTGCTGCAAAGGTAGTTTGGAGATATTATTTGTTCCTACATGTACAACCACCAGTGGATTTTCTCCAGCTGGTTGTAGAAATGGATTAACCATTGAGGTGATTTCTCAAAATCCTTGCCCCTCGGTAACTAGAGCAAGTGCGATGTTCTTTGTCGGGTTACAAACAACACGGTCTATATATTTTATGATGGAATCTCGCAGGACAAATACTTCCTTTTTAATAGGTATTTTCTCATAGTTAGTTAAAGGGGGAGAATTTTGGAGATGGATCTGAGCAGCAGATAGTTGTTCACTAGGTGTTTGGTTATATTTTGATTTTTTTTCAGCACTTATACCAAGTTTTGGGCTCATTGACACAGTTTTGTCAATTATTTGTGAAAGATGTTTAAAGGAATTATGTATATGGATTTCATATGAAATGGGGGAAGAAGTTTTGTTTGTTATTTTCTTTAACCTTGTTTGGGGTACTGTAATCCAAGAATCGACTTTACTTGTATTTAACTGCTGACAACTTGCGGCTACAATTAAAGGAGTAGAAGTAACGATTGGATGTTTTAATACAGGGACATGTGGAACATCTAAATGGGACTCCTGGTGGTTAACATCATGCACAATTTTTGTGGAAGACGTGTTAGTTTCCACTAAGATTGACATCTGATCGATGTGATCTTCCAGTGCTTTCATGTCTGATTTTAAAGACATCTTAGGCTGCAGTCGAGTAATTTCCTCCTGTAAATCACCAACCAGAATGTACTTTTCACACACATAATTAAGTGTTTGTTTGCCAGAGGCATACATCTTACATGTACAATATTTATTTGCTTTTTCATTTTGAGTAAGGATAATGAAGAAGTACTTTAATAACACAGAGATGTTTTACTGCCTATTCTGTTCTATGAAAATAAAATACCAGCTTTTACTTTCTCATCCCCTCATCCCCGATGGACACAATAGACACATGCTGAGATGCGCATGCAGCCCTGTGCACACTCGTCCCACTCACTAGAGCAGCTCTTAAATGGAGGGCAAAACTAGAAGCGCTAATCGCGCTACTTCTGGTTTCGTGCTGCTGTTTTAACACTAAAAAGCATTACAAAGCCTTTAAAAATTCTTACCCTGGTTGTCTGAAGGGCTACAGGTGGTAACAAGTGTAATCTTAAAAGGCACAGAGGTGTTTTTAAGAAGGAGAATAGGGGGAGCACTGGTAGCTATGGGCTCTAAGCCTTCAGTACCCCACAATCCCTTGCAGGCCAAACAACAAGCTTCAGCAATAGGGATGATACCCTATGTCCACAACCTGCAAAGTAGTACACAGTAACAGTTATTTCACAAATAAAAGTATATTCTGAGAAACCTCTCACCAGAGGTGCACTTTCTGCATACAAGATTTGTTTTCTATCTGCTGCCCTCTTGCTAGAGCAGCTCTTAAATGGAGGGCAAAACCAGAAGCACTAATCGCGCTACTTCTGGTTTCGTGCTGCTGTTTTAACACTAAAAAGCATTACAAAGCCTTTAAAAAGGCTTACCCTGGTTTTCTGAAGGGCTACAGGTGGTAACAAGGGTACTCTTAAAAGGCACAGAGGTGTTTTTAAGAAGGAGAATAGGGGGAGCACTGGTAGCTATGGGCTCTAAGCCTTCAGTACCCCACAATCCCTTGCAGGCCAAACAACAAGCTTCAGCAATAGGGATGATACCCTCTGTCCACAACCTGCAAAGTAGTGCACAGTAACAGTTATTACACAAATAAAAGTATATTCTGAGAAACCTCTCAACAGAGGTGCACTTTCTGCATATAAGATTTGTTTTCTTGTTCTTTCTTTAAATTTCTGAGTGGTTTACCCACATAAAAACTAGAACATTTTTTACAACAAGCCAAATATACAATATTAGAAGTATTGCAATTGCCAAAGGTTCCAATATCATATCTTTTCCCTGTTACAGGTTGTTGGAATTATTTGCCAATTCTAATGAATTTATAAAACCAGCAATTTCCACACTGGAAAGTACCTTTTGGCAAAATACCTTTTTCTCTTTATCTTGTACAATCATGTCTCCACTATAATAACTATGTACCAAAGTATCCCTTAAGTTTGTTCCTCTTTTGTAAACAATTCTAGGAGGAATTTGAACTACATTTTGAATTTTACTTTGAACTGAAAGAAGATGCCAATGTTTTTTAATTATTTAATTAAATAAATGAGCCTGCAGACTAAAAGTAGTAATGAATTTACGGGCATCATTTATATGTACAGTATTTTTCAGATTCATATTTTTTCTTCTTTCATTTCTTATATTCTGAATGCCTCCAGATTTAACGTTCCATTTTTGTTCTGCTTTTTCACATCCTCTATTAATTGTTTCCATATTATAACCTCATTCTAAAAACCTTATAGTAAGTTCCTCTGCATTTTTCTCATAATCTTCATCACAAGAACAATTCTGTTTATTTCTCAAAAACTGTCCAATAGGAATATTTTCTGTAACATGCTTGGGATGACAACTCTAAAAATGCAGAATACTGTTCCTGTCAGTGATTTTTCTGAATAATTTTGTACTAATGTCCCCATTTTTTTTTATCGCTGTTAAATCCAGAAAATTAATCTCTTTGGGATCTGTTTTCAGTTCAAATTTCAGATTACAGTTCGATTCTTCTAAATATGCAGCAAATGACTTTAATTCCAAAGTAGTGCCTTTCCAAATGAAAAACAAATCATCTATATATCATTTATAAAAATCTATTTGATCCAAAAATGAATTCTCAGTACCAAAGATGACTTTTTCTTCCCATTTTGACAAATAAACAATTGAATAATTAGGGGCCATGTCTGCCCCCAGCGCTGTTACTTTTTTCTGCAAAAATATAATTTTGTCAAACATGAAGACATTCCAAGTGAAAACCTTTTCAATTAACGTTACCAGAAATTCAACAAATGCCTGTATGTAGGATGTTTTTTCACATAAGCTTTCTCTTAAACTTTCTAAACCATCTTGATGTGGAATATCTGAGTACAATGAACAAACATCCATAGTTGCAAAACTAGATTCTTGATTCATTTCAATGTATATAAGAAAATTAATGAACTGTGTAGTGTCTCTTAAATATGACCGGGTGCATTGTGCAATAGGTTTGATATGATAATCTATGAAATGTGCAACATGATCTGTTAATGATAAAATACTTGCCACTATAGGTCTGTATGGTGGTTTCTCCAAACACTTATGACGTTTTGGAAGTCCATATATGACTGGTTTAATTGGATGTTCCACAGTTAAAAAATTAAAGATGTCACGATTGATCAAACCTTCCAATAATGCTTTATACAAGATGTCATCAATTTCATGTTTAAATTTATTTACAGGATCATAAGACAAAGCTGTATAGAAATCCACATTATTTAACTGATGTAACATTTCCAGTTCATAATCCTGTGTATTTATAACCACTACAGACCCTCCTTTATCAACTGACTTTATAGTGATCATTTTTTTATTTTTTTAAAGCATGAATTGCTGCATTTTCCTGTGCTGTACAATTATAATGAAAGCTTTTTTTTTGATATCCAAAGGTATGTTCTGCTCTTCCAAATCATTCTGTGGTCTATGAATATAGGTATAATTTTCACTTGTAAAAATGGATTTATAGCATCTTTCTGAATGAATAATGACTCAATAAATGTACTGGAAACTACCTGCTAGGGAGGGGTATTGTTACTGGCTCCAAAAACATTTAATTTTGTTGCAAAGGACAGCTTTAAAAGCACGCCACCTTTATTGGCAGAGGGTATCATTGACAGCATACTTGGCAGTTAATAGAATGCCACAGGGCTTATGGTGGATTATTAAGCCAGCATTTGGTGGTAATAGATAACAGTTCATTATGGGATGGCAGCAACATCTTTTAAAATCTACTATTGGGTTGATTGAATATATTTTAAAAGATACAGAAACAGTGGAACAGGAGATTAAGTTGGAATTAAATGAAAGAGAAAAAGTGGTTTTGTATTTCTCTGACCATATAGAATATGCACAGTATCAGAGACAATTGGAAGAAACTATTAGGAAACAGGACACTAGAATTGAAAGAGTTAAAATCAGCAAATTTGAACAGGACAAAAGAGATTATGAAGATGGAAGGATTTTTGAGTGGAACAGAATAAAATACCAGTTAAATCAATATTAAAGAAACAGTCCACCTTCGTCAATGATAGATAATCACATTCAGATGTATATACAAGTGGCTCTGAACTTGATATTACAACTCCTGTTTTGGATCACAGTCAGGAAAATTATTCCTTTGAATCAAGAAGCATACAGAGCACAACAAGAAGTGTTGGTTTCAAAACCAGTGCCAAATGTGGAGACACAGAATCAAACTTCTACTCCTTACCCATACCCCCACCCCCATCCTCATTCATATCCCTCACACAGTTTCAGATCGGCTTTAATACCCCCACAGGATTTTCCAGGACAGCAGTTGAGATGCAGTCCGAGAGTTACTCAGTTTCAAGAAGATGTGTATGGAGAGGTACATGAGGGAGGGGGAGGAAGAATGAGAGAAATTGGAGGGAACAGGAGAATGTATCAGTGACAGGGGAGAGGTATGTGATGAACAAGCGATTGTTATTAACATTTCTGATCACATACTTACTGAGTTTGAAAGGATGGTATTGCAAAAGAGACTCTCATTTGTTCCGATATTTAATTTAAACAAATTTGAAACAGTAGTGGATTTTTACAAATTCACTAGAAAGCTTAATTTAAAGACATTTTTCCATGATGAGAATCAAGAGCGCACAGTACATGACTTGGATGATAACAATAATGATGAGAACAGTTCGGCTAATTACGTTTCTGCCTTTAAGAAGAAATCAACTTTTATTCCTCCACAAAATGAGGCAGTTATGGTGTTCAAAAAAGCTAGCATTCAGGATCTGGAAAATTTAATATTGACACTGCTTAAATATTATAATTGTACAGCAGAGGAAAATGCAGCAATTCATGCTTTAAAAAATGATAAAATTATCACTATAAAGTCGGCTGATAAAGGCGGTTCTGTAGTGGTTATAAATACACGGGATTATGAATTGGAAATGTTACATCAGTTAAATAATGTGGATTTCTATACAGCTTTGTCTTATGATCCTGTAAATAAATTTAAACAAGAAATTGATGACATCTTGTATGAAGCATTATTGGAAGGTCTGATCAATCATGACATCTTTGATTTTTTGACTGTGGAACATTCCATTAAACCAGTCATACAGTATATGGACTTCTTAAAATTCATAAGTGTTTGAAGAAACCACCATACAGACCTATAGTGGCTAGTACTGGATCATTAACAGATAATATTGCACATTTCATAGATTATCATATCAAACATATTGCACAAAGCACCCAGTCATATTTGAGAGACCCTACACAGTTCATTAATTTTTTTATGGTCATTGAAATGAAACAAGAATTTAGTTTTGCAACTATGGATGTTTGTTCATTGTACACAGCCATTCCACATCAAGATGGTTTGGAAAGTTTAAGAGAAAGCTTATGTTAAAAAACATCCTACACACAGGCATTTGTTGAATTTCTGGTAACGTTAACTGAAAAGGTTTTCACTTGTAATGCCTTCATGTTTGACAAAAATATTTTTTTGCAGAAAAAAGGAACAACTATGGGGGCAGTCATGACCCCTAATTATTCAATTATTTATTTGTCAAAGTTGGAAGAAAAAAATCATCTTTGTACTGAGAATCCATTTTTGGAACAAATAGATTTTTATAAATGATATAGATGATTTGCTTTTCATTTGGAAAGGCACTACTTTGGAATTATAGTTGTTTATTGCATATTCAGAAGAATCAAACTGTAATATGAAATTTGAACTGAAAACAGATCCCAAAGAGATTCATTTTCTGGATTTAACAGTGATAAAAGAAAACAATGGGGACATTAGTACAAAATTATTCAGAAAAATCACTGACAAGAACAGTATTCTGCATTTTTAGAGTTGTCATCCCAAGCATGTTACAGAAAATATTCCTATTGCACAGTTTTTGAGATACAAACAGAATTGTTCTTGTGATGAAGATTATGAGAAAAATGCAGAGGGACATACTAAAAGGTTTTTAGAATGAGGTTATAACATGGAAACAATTAATAGAGGATGTGAAAAAGCAGTACAAAAATGGAACGTTAACTCTGGATGCATTCAGAATATAAAAATGAAAGAAGAAAAACATGAATCTGAAAAATACTGTACATATAAATGATGCTCCTAAATTCATTACTACTTTTAGTCCACAGGCTCATTTATATGGCAAAATAATAAACATTGGCATATTCTTTCAGTTGAGAGTAAAATTCAAAATTTAGTTCAAACTCCTCCTAGAACTGTTTACAAAAGGGGAATAAACTTAAGGTATACTTTGGTACATAGTTATTATAGTGGAGATATGATTGTGCAAGATAAAGAGAAAAACTGTATTTTGCCAAAAGGTACTTTCCAGTGTGGAAATTGCCGGTTTTGTAAATTCATTAGAACTGGCAAAGAATTTCAACAACCTGTAACTGGGAAAAGATATGATATTAGAACCTTTGGCAATTGTAATACTTCTAATATTGTATATTTGGCTTATTGTAAAAAATGTACAAGTTTTTATGTGAGTAAAATCATTCAGAAATTTAAAGAAATAATCAGACAACATGTACGTAGTATAGCACATGCTGATGGTATAAGTGCCCTTTCACAGCATGTTAAATCTCAGGGGGAGGAACATTATTTTTGTTTTCAAATTATTGAAAAAGTTTTTGTGGGTCCTAGAGGGGGAGATTTAGATTTAAAACTGCATCAGAGAGAAACATATTGGCAGTATATTATGAAATCATATGCTGTTCCAGGATTGAATGAGTTTTTCCAACTTTCTCCATTTTTATAATTATGTACATTTATATATTAATATGTAGATTGGTATATGCATACATATATGTGCTTTTACAGGTATTTTATTGGAATTAGTTATTGTTATACTTGCATTTTAATGGTAGTGTTATTTGATATTTTATTTTTAGGGGGTATTTGGTATTGTATTTAAAAGGGTGGAGAGCACATTACCTTTAAGAAACATACATAAGGTGTATTAACCCCTACTACCATAGCCTTGAAAAAGCATAATTGTGACGCGAAAATGTTCAGCTCTGTGGGGGGCAGTATGTATCTTGTTTCTGTCTGACCTGCCTATTTTTGGTATAAAAGGCTTTTATCCTGCTACATCTTTGTGGATTTCTTATTTGAAGTTGACAGTGACGAGGTGCCGACCTATAAAAACATTTTGTGAGTACTATTGAATTTGGTTTTGGCACCATTTTTGGCATTTGTAGCCACCTGCTTTGTCTTGTGGAGATTGTATCATATCCAGCACACACAGGAAGTGGATGGGGCAGGATATCACATAATTTCCATCACACACGGAAAGTGGAAGGGGAGGGATATTACATCATATCTGACAATAAATCATCATCATTTCTGGCAATCAGGTTTTGACAGTTAGTATACATGTACACTACTTACAAAGTAAATAAAAGGAAGCAAACATCTAGTATTGACCAATGCTTGTTGAAACTGTGAATGAATTCATTTGGTAGCACTGTAAGTTCATGACCTCCTCTTTGTTGGCTGGAAGTTATAGAGGGCAGCATCAACTTCACTCATATCCTAAGCTACAAGTGTCACCAAGGAGAAAAGACTAGAACAGTCTCTAAACAGAAGTAGAATGAGAGATGACAAGAGGATATCATGCCATTCTCTTTCTCCCTCTCCTCTAACGTGGTCCAGTTAATTAAAAGTCTAATTAACTATAAGCACATGGAACTCTCAAAGTGGCTACTGTAACAGGCATTAATGCTGAAATGCTATATACAGCTAGCAAAACCAGTGAGCACACATGATACCCTATACAGCTAACAAAACCAGTGAGCACACACAACCTCCTGCATTAAAAGCAACAGATAAATGCAGTAGTGGAAATTGGGGGAAGGGTGGATTAGATATCACATGATAATCTCATTAACACCCTTACCAGCAGGTATTTTCTGCAGTTTATTACAGGGACTAGGGTTAACACACACACCTTCATTTCTGCCTAATGCCCACTTGTATGGGCATTAGTGCTTGATTCAATAAACCTCACCAGGAAAACCTCTATGGGATGGGGTTTTGGTAAAAAATTGAAATGTTTTGGGTAACAAAATGCACTCTGAGGACTGTAATCAGGCTTCAGGAGCAAGAACCAGATAGAACACAGTTTCTAGAACCATTCCAGTCCTTGACCCAGAACTTATTTGAAAGTGAGGTTGCAACAAAACTGGAATGCTGTTTGATTTCGGCAATCAGAGGTGCAAAAAAACAAACAAAATAATAGTGAACCTAGTTAAGAATGCCTCTCGCATGTGCCTATTATGTCACATTTTACACTGGCATTGAACACTCTGAAACTAGGGCAGTGCACAGACACTTTAACAAGTTGGCTCACTAGTCTCAGTCAGCTACAGAAAGTCTCATGCCGCCCAGTCCTAATGTTCCTGCAGCACCGGTTCATAACAGCCAATTCTGCCCTGTTCTGTGGCACACATAGTGATTCACAGCTGCTAATCTTGTAACTTTGAGCACGAGACTAGAGTATCAAGGAGTGCATCACACTCCAAAAGTGAGAGAGAAGGACTTAACATAACTGACACTAGTATTTTATTGCTCCCTAACTAGAGATCTCTCCGGGCCCACAGCTCACTACTTTGCCAAGCCAGAAGCAGAAGTGCCTTCCTTGGCAACAAACCAATGAGTCCAGTGAAGAGTGGACACAGAGGAATCCTGGGAAATGAAATCTAGGTGAAGTGTGGCCATGGCCAGATGTCAGGAAATGTAGTCTAGGTGGAACACAACCATGTTGGAGAGCTGGGAAATGTAGTCTAGGTGGCTGTCTCAGGAGACCCACACTTACAGTTAGAAAGCTACACGAGCCTCCAGAGCCAAGTGAGGTAGGCAGGAGGACTATAGTCTCTGGGAAATAGGGGTGGGATGGAGAGATGGGGTGGGACTGCCCACCACAGGGAAACTGCTAACAGTGGATGGCTCTGCAGGGCTTTAAAACACTATAATTTAAAAGAAGGGTGGGGTAAATGACTGGGGGGCAACAGCCTAAACTGTGGGGGCCCATGTCACCATTGCATGGACTAATGATGCCCCTGGTTTACAGTCCCATCCAGTGTGAGCTCCCTACACAATTATACTGCACAGGCCCTAGTGACCATCCTGCCCCTTAATTTCTGCCCCCTCTTCTACTTAAGCACATATGCCTGTCACACCCCTGCTTACTTTTAAATGGATTACCAATTTGGCTATTGTCACTTCTTCTGGTAACTTGTTATACCTGCCACTACCCTTTCTGTGAAAAGGGCTTGCAGAAGTGTTTCTAGAATCTGCCATCTTGATACTTTAAGGGAGTTCCCTCTTGTCCCTACATCTGAGCTCAGGAAGAAGAGTTCCTTGGCATCCATTCTGTTTAACTTGTGCAGGTACTTGTATGTTTCTATCATGTCAACCCCTTTTCTCTCCTCTCCTCTCCTCTCTCCTTTTCTGTTGTGGGAGGGCACAGCTGATGACCCCATACAGTTTATTGAATATATCAACTGCACTGATCAGAACCTGATGATTTCTTCAACTAGCAGCCTGGCACCAACTTGAATGTTTAGATTTGCAGATCTTTAAATAGTGACAGACTGGGGACAATGGTATTCCACAGACCCATGGAGTGGATTAATTTGCTCCACTAGGCAAGTATCCACACATTCAGTTTCACAGAAATGTGATGGCAGAAAAGGACCACACTGTCCCACGTAGTCTGCCCTAATATACACCCCCCCCCCTTCTCTGACTGGCTCAGAATTTTGCCACCTCCTCCCTACCCCATATGTCTATGTCATGCCCTCTTGAATCTCCCCACCTCCTCAGGTAGCCTGCTCCTGGCCTGCACCATCTTCTCTGTGAAGAACTTCCACCTCGCATTGCCTCTGTATTTCCCGCCTTCCAATCTGAGGCTATGCCGTTTTGTTCTAGCTCCTTCCTTCATTTTGAACAAGTTTCCCTCCTTCGCCTTATTAATTCCCTTCAAATACTTAAAAGTTTCAATCATGTCCCCCTCTCCGTTATAGTCTCTAGTGGGTATAGAGTCAGCTCCCTCCACTTCTGTTCATATGTTTTTCCCCGTATCCCATGCACCATCTTGGTTGCTCTTCTCTGAGCCCTCTCCATCTCCTCGATGTCCCTACATAGGTGCAGTCTCCAGAACTGTACTCCGTACTCCAGGTACGGCCTCACCATTGTTTTGTACAGTGGCATTAGCATCTTCCGCCTTCTGCCTCTTCCAATGTAGGCCAACATACCATTTGCCTTTCCCATCGCCTTGCTGCACTGGTTTCCCACCTTAAGATTGCGCAATATAAAAATTCCCAGATCCCTCTACTGCTCTGTTTCCTTGATTTCCTCCCCTCCAAGGGTATAAGCTGCTCAAATGTTTTTCCACCCCAGGTGCATCACCACACACTTTTTTGCATTGAATGTTAGTTGCCAGGTTTCTGACCACCTCTCCAACTTCTCCAGGTCTTGCCTCATGGCTTCCACCTTTGGTGTCCACCCTATTGCAAACCTTCATATCATCTGTGAATAGACCCAACCTACCCTCTAGTCCTTCTGCTAGATCACTGATATAAGTGTTAAAAAGTTGAGGTCCCAGCACTGACCCCCTGAGGCACCCCACTCATTACTCCATTTACCCTGGAATGTACCCCATTTACCACCACTGCTTGGCTCCTTCCCATCAACCAGTTTTCCACCCACCTATTTACCTTCTGGCCTATCCCTAAGCTCTCCAACTTATTTACTAGCATTCTGTGCGGGACAGTGTCAAAAGCCTTTCTGAAGTTCAGGTAGGCCTTGTCCACTGCCCCTCCCTAGCCCGCTACCTGCGTCACCCAATCAAAAAACTCTGTCAGGTTGGTCTGACATGATTTCCCATTCGTGAAGCCATGCTGCCTTTTGTCCTGCATATCACTGGCCACCAGGTAGTCTACCACCCTTTCCTTTGTTAACGTCTCCATTACCTTTCCCACCGCCGAGGTGAGACTGACTGAGTGGCAGTTTTGGCCACCTCCTTGCTTCACTCCTTGTGTAGTACAACCACTTCAGCCCTCTTCTAGTCCCCAGTCACCCACCCTGTATCCATGGTCAACTTAAACAGTCTTGTCAAAGGTGCTGCCAGCTCCTCCTTCAGCTCACGGAGTACCCTTGGGTGCAAGCCATCCAGCCTTATTGTGTTATCCACCTTTAACCTGCCCAGTTCCACCTTTACTCTATGGATTGTGACCATTTTAGAATACACTCCCCTGCATTCCCCTTCCTTCCCCTCCAGCTCTGGTCCTCTACCCTCACCCTTTGTCGTCAAGATCGAATAGAAGTGGTTATTCAATACCTTTGCTTTTTCAAAGTGCCCCTCCTGTTTTATTCCTCCCCTCCTCCCTCAATCTCACTATTCCCTGCTGTGCCGTCCTTCTTTCTCCCACATACCTAAACAAGCATTTGTCAATGCTGAATGTTGTCTTGCTGGCATTGGCATTGGTAGTGCAGGAGTTAGAGAGATGCATAATAGGAATGACAGTGAAATAGTGAACTGATGCCAATCTCAGCCCCACCCTGCAGAGACTGACAGGCACTGGGGTGTGCCTTTGGGTCATCGGCCAAAATACTCATGCCATTTCACCTCACCCTACCCTGCAGACACTGACAAGTGTTGCGGTGTGCCTTGGGGACTTCGGGCCATCCTCTCACTCCATTCAATAAGGAAACATGCTGAGATGGGTGCAGTATAGGAAAATGAGGTGCACTTTGGGGCTGAAGAGTCCAAGGCACACCTTGATGCCTGTCACTGGCTGCAGGGTGGGGGTGGGGGGTGCAATGGCGTGAGCATTACAGTCGACAGTCCCAAGTCACATCACTGACACCTGTCAGTCTCTACAGGGTAGGGCATTATGGTTGGAAACCCTAATGCCCCTGGCATTTGTTGGTATTTTCACTCCAAATTTTCAACATGGGCTTTTTGTGACCCCACCTCACGAACAGTGGCACTATCAGTTCATTAGCCAAAAGGTGATTTTGCACAGCGACTGCGCCATTTGGCATCATAGGTGCAAAAACACATTTTGAGCAGGATGTGAAAAATGACAGCTGTACTGCTGATAAGGAGGTATAAATAAATGGCAATGTTGAAAGTCTGGAGTGAAAATATGAAAAATTGGCCAAGTCATGTGAGGTGCGGTGAAACAAAGCATAGCGCCACGCAGCATAACACAATTATTTGGGATTTTTAACCAAATTTTCAACATAGGCATTTTGGGAACTCTGCTCATGATCAATGTCACTGTGATTTTATTAATCTGTCTCAAACATTAATTTCCCACAGCAACCATGCCATTGTGCATCACATGTGTGAAAACACATTTCAAGGAGGATGTGAAAAATGACAGCTATATTGTTCATAAGGAGGTATGAAAAAATGTCAATGTTGAAAATCTGGAGAGAAAATATTAAAAATTGTTGAAGTTACGAGCGTGTGTGGAAACTGCAATGCACACTGGTAACAGTCATTTAAAGGAATTTTTTCACCAAATTTGCAACATAGGCTTTTGGGACCCCACCTCATGAACAGTGGCACTGCCATTTCATTAATCTGTCCCGAAAGGTGATTCCACACAGTAACCGTGAAATGACCTTTCGGGACCGAATAACGTAGATGACAGTGTATACCATGAGGTGGGGTCCCAAGAAACTCCATGCTGAAAATTTGAGCCCAATTCAAAAAATGGCAGAGAAATCCACCCGTTGCCCCCCTATTTATGCCATTATACATTATGAAATTAAGTAAACTGACGTCCTTTATCACCATGCGTACGGTTCATTACCAACTCCCCTTACCGTTCGCACCACTGTGACTTATATGCAGCTGTTGGTTGGACATCCCTTACTACTAGACGCCTGCTCCATGCTGGGCTATGGACTCTTAAACTGCTCCTGCAGAAATTGCCAAGCTATCTCTCTTCCCTTATTAGTATCTCACATAGTGCATACTCGTTAAGAAAATCTGACTTTATTATGCTTGACATAACAAGGACGCGGACTTCCTTTGGTAAACGTGCTATTGCATATGCCCTTCCCTCCATTTGGAACCAATTACAAACCGTACTGAAACTAACTAGCACAGTTTCAATAAACTTCTACAAATCGCTAAGTTCAGCCAAAATAAAAGACACCTGTAACTGTCATTAAGTCTCTTCCTTCCCCATGTGTGCCATATTTATCCACTGGTAAGGTATAATTGATTTGTCATATTAACTGCTTTCCCTTCCCCTTCTACTCCTGGCTTTATCTTTACGCTCCACTGCTACTCTATCAAATCTCTCCTCCCTCCCATATCAGTTGTAGACTGTTGTTTGTTCTAGCTGCCAAAATACTGTATATGTATTGCACACACCAGTCATCATGTTTCATTTATCAGTATGCGACCTGTAAGTCACTTCCCTGTCTCATATCAATGTTTACCACCTGCGGTCACCCTATGTGGTACCCTTGTATGTATATCCAGCCTGTATCATGTAACGTGTATTTCATGTATATACTGTTATTACCTATCTGTGTTTGTACTTCAAGTGTTTATGTCACAGGACCTCCTTGTGAATGAGCTTGCTCAATGGAGTTTTCCTGCAATAAACTTGAACTTGAAACTTGAAACAGCTTACCAGCATTTTTTAATTTTGCAGTTCTGGTTTGAAGAGTCAAGATGTGATCCCGCTCTACCGAAGATTGCAGCGCTGTACCTATGGAGGTAAGTATGGGGTGGGGAGGGATGTGGGGAGGTGGGGTGTGCAGAGCGTGGGTGCAGGTTGGGGGAGGGGGTGTCGTGAACAATGGACCATTTTCTTTTTTTCAGGTACAAACAAAAAATGGACACTGCATTGCGGGACAGTTTTCTTTCTTTACAGGTGAAAGAAAATAAATGTTGGACACACTGGGAGTGGGCTCCCAGTGTGCCTCATTACTTTCAGGGGGGCCTGATGTTGGCAACACTGGGGTGGGCTACCAGTGTGCATGGGCAGGGGTAGGAACATGCCAATGCAGTCGGCTTACTGTGAGCGGCAGCACATTCATGTGGACTCCAGTGTGCCACACAATGTGAGGGGGTGGACATGCTGACACGGGGATTGAACCCCTGATGTCAGCTTCCTTTGGGGATTGTGTGGTGGTGGCTCCACTACCATGTTTATTAAACTGTTTCACCACAAAAAGCACCCATGGGAGGTGTGTCATCTGTACCACTGCATGACGAGCTCATCTCTGATTGCAGCGGCATGTTTGTTTCATGTTGGTGAAACTTTGCATATACTTGTGTCAGTGCTAGCATGCTGATGTAACCCCTAGATGGTGCTATCCCAAGGGCTACTACCCCTGCCTGCTTGGCTAGTAGCAGGTTAAGGGGCCTGATTTCTGAAACGGGTGCCTCCACCCGGAGGTCAGGGTTAGTAGTGGTCAAGCTTACCTGGGTACTGCCCTCTGGGACACTGTAACCCCCCTCTTTCCCTTCTAGTGGCCAGAACACTGTACAATAATCACTTTCACAATACCTCTGGTACACCACACAAGTACCCACACTGTTTGCACTTACCACCAGGGCTGGTTCCTCTGGCTTGACCCTGGAGACCCCCTGTAAAACAAGGTTATGCACAGCAAATAGCAACAGTACAGTACTTTGAGCACAGACTGGAACCACAGTCAGATTACATGCAGAAAAAGTTAGATCTGATTTATTCAGGGGACTTGAAAAAGGGAGGGGCAAAATCAGGTTAATTAGCTTAAAGGTTATATCAGTCAAGCAGTTATGCATACGCTTTGAGTCCCCCCACACAGTCACACCACTGGGTATCCAGGTGGAGAAGAGATGGGCTAGCCATGACTATTGCTCGGGGTTGGCCAGCGTCGTAGCTGCTTGGGGCCCTGTGATGGAAAACACAACATGCACAGTACACAATATTTGTAATCCAGAGGCAGAGGGCTCAGTTTGTAGCGGAAATGAAACAACAAGACAATCAGATGACACACTCAGATTAAGCTGTTATTGCAGGGAGCTACCCTGGTATTTACTCACAATACCCAAGACTGGACACAGGCTGAACAAAAATCGAGACTGCAGGTGGTTGATCTGGAATGCCAGGAGAAGCAGGGCCCACATGAGTTGCAGAGGCATCGTTCCTGTTCAAGCATGGAGCAGGGGCAGATCCCCAGGCAATTCTCTCATCGATGGCTTCTCTGTGCAGTGGGCAGTCTGGCTGAGCCAGTCTGGCAAGGCCCAGATCGTATGGAGACAAATTCAGATGCAGTCCGTTTTGGGCTGGATACAGCTTCCAGCAAGCAGAACGTAGTTCACACAGTGGGGAACTAACTCATGACCCACTAGCAGCTCGTAGAACATTTACATGTAAGGGAATTCTACTGTACTAGGCAAAGCACTCTCCAGTCACAATCGCAAAGTCTCTGCACACACTGGGAGCTTAGGGGTAGCTGGAACTTCTGACAGGCTGATCGCATTCAGCAAGATCTTCGGTCTTCTTCAGGTTGAGCGTGGCCCACTTCAGTGGCTTACTTTAGTCACACAAACTTGGATTTAGTCCAAAATAATTATCTTCTCTTCTCTTCTCTCTTCTCTCTCAGGAGCAGCTGGCAGACATGCAGGTCAAAACCTCAGCCTTTTCACAGTTCTCCCATGCAAATCCACTCAGGATTCTTGCTCAGAATCACTTCAGCTCATTCTTCTTCAGCTTCCAGCTTAGATCTGCCCTATACAGTAGGCAGCTTGGGGGATTTCCTCAGATCCTCAGATAGCTTGGCAGAAGACTCCAGGAGAAAGGACTGCTGTGTGACTGAACTTCTCTACTGGGACTAAAGTAGAAGAACTTTTGTATTTAGACCTTTAATTTAGGGTAAAAAAACTAACATACAAAACAAAAAAAAGTGTGTGTTTGGGTTAACTGAACTGAATGGGTAACTGAAAAGTCATCTAGGTTTAAATCTCAGGCGACTGAAAGGACTTAACTGTTGTGAGGTTTAAATTACTTGTAGAAAGATCTGGTAAGTAGGGGAGTGCTAGCTAGAAGGAAGCTACATTTAAAGACTGCCTTAGAAAGATTCTGCTAATAGCTTGGCAGAAGACTCCAGGAGAAAGGACTGCTGTGTGACTGAACTTCTCTGCTGGGACTAAAGTAGAAGAACTTTTGTATTTAGACCTTTAATTTAGGGTAAAAAAACTAACATACAAAACAAAACAAAAAAAGTGTGTGTTTGGGTTAACTGAACTGAATGGGTAACTGAAAAGTCATCTAGGTGTAAATCTCAGGTGACTGAAAGGACTTAACTGTTGTGAGGTTTAAATTACTTGTAGAAAGATCTGGTAAGTAGGGGAGTGGCTTAGCTAGAAGGAAGCTACATTTAAAGACTGCCTTAGAAAGATTCTGCTAATAGATTGGCAGAAGACTCCAGGAGAAAGGACTGCTGTGTGACTGAACTTCTACTGGGACTATATTGCCCTCCTTCCTCCCTCCACCCCACCCACCCACCCAAAGCTAGTTCTATTTTATAGGCACAGGATTTGACTGACACAGGAACTTCCTGTTTAGGGGCAGGAAGTGAGTGATCACAGAACCACCAAGGACCCACCATCCTAGAAGGGCAAGAGTAGCTCTGGCCCCTCTAGCTGCTGGAGGTCTGCCTCTGAACAAGTAAGCGGTCTACTGAGAAATATAGGATATTCTTGTCTCAGAACAGGACAATCAGGAGCTTAAAGGGCACACAGGCAGAAAGTAAGGAGAGAGAAAAAAAACAGAGGAAAGAGTAAGGATTGCAAACAGTTAAGGGGCCAGAAATAAGACATGATTGGAGTGGTGCAGTGCAGTGGCTGTGGAGCAGCAGTCTTCCGGGAGATGTTCTGGAGGATGCGGTGTTGTCCCATCTGCAGGCACCTCTCTGGGCTGAGGGAGGAGGTTGCTCATCTCCAGGCTGAGTTGGCCAGGATTTGTGGGACCTCCTCTTCCATCCAGGGACCACCAGTGCCACTGCCGTTGCCTCAGAGGTTGCCAAGAAAGAAGAGCGGTTGGACCACAGTGAGCTCAGGGAGGGTGAGGGTGGTGGAACAGAGGCACATCCCTCCAGTTGTACCTCTCCACAATTCCTATGCCATTCTGGAAAAGTGTGGTTCCTCTATGGAGGCACCTACAGTGGAGACCAAGGAGGATGCTGGGAACCTCCACAAAGGAGACCCACAGGAGGGTGGCAGGGGACCCTGCAGGGGAAGGAAACAACTCCTGGTGGGGACTCCATTGTTAGGAAGGTAGAACTGGGCAAGGAAGGGAGAGGGAGGTGAGGTGCCTGGTGCCATGGCTTGGAGGGACAGGGAGCGAATCCTCAGGATTGCCAGAGCAGCTGCACAGGGGAAGGAGCTGGATGTCATTGTCCACTTAGGGACAAATGACCTGGCTAAGAAAGGGATTAGAGAAGTGCAGGAAGAGTTTGTGGAATTGGGGAGGGGCCTTAGTCAAGTAGCACACACAGTAACCTTCTCGGAGGTGCTACCCATCTATGGCATAGGAGAGGCTAGGGTGTTCCGTACCATGGGATTCAATCAGTGGTTGAAAAACTGGTGTGGAGCTCAGGGATTTGGCTTCATTGGGGACTGGGGGTCCACCTGGAGTGATGCAAGCCTATATTGGCATGATGGGCTGCATCTGTCCTGGAGGGAACCAGGATCCTAGGTGATAGGTTTAAATGCTTCATTGGCAAGCTTTTAAACTAGCCAAGGGAGGCACTGGAAAGAGCAGGAAAATTCTAGCCCCCAAACAATCATGGTAGTAAGTGTGGCAAACACCAACATGGAGGTGTCGATAGGGAGAAGGGCAGGGGTAAATGGAGAAAGTGACAAAGGCAAGAAGGACAGGGATGGGGCAAAAGGGGTAAGGCCATCAGGAAATGGAGGGTAATGAGTACCAATGCCCGTAGTCTGGGCAACAAGCTCCCTGAGCTGGTGGCCTTAATGGAAGAAGGATGCCTGGATATCTGTAGCAGTCACAGAAACATGGTACACAGAGAACCATGACTGGGATGTTAACATACCAGGGCACATAACCTACAGGAGAGACAGGCAGGGAGAAGAGGGGGAGGAGTAGCTCTCTATGTAAAGGAAGGGATAAAAGCAACTGAACAAAAGAGTAAACAGGGAGGAGAGGAGGCACTGTGGGTCACCTTGGAGACTGGAAAGGGCACCACAATCCGCACAGGGTTATGTACAGACCCCCATGTCAGGGGAAGGAATGGACAAGGATATGATGGAAGGCATTCTTAGAATGGCAGAGAAAGGGAGATACTGTTGATGGGAGACCTGAATATGCCAGATGTTAACTGGAGCACATTGCTGCAGCCACATCCAAAACAGGGCCATTCTTGAGCCCTACAGGTGGCAGGCATTAGACAGCTAGTTTGGAACCCACTCATGAGGAGCAATCTTAGACCTCGTACTCTCAAACGGGGGCAGTGAGAGGATCTCAGATCTAGAAGTGAGTTGCCATCTGGGGACAAGTGACCATCAAACAGTGTGGTTCACGTTAAACTCAGCTACAGAGTCAAGCCATACAAAAGTGAGGGTACTGGACTTTAGGAGGCTGACTTTGGCAAGATGAGAGTGCCTCAGAAAGCACTAGCAAACAGGCTAGAAGGAGGTGTGGAGCAACAATGGGGAATTATCAAAACTGCCATCACAGATGCAACAAGCCTTTATGTGAAGCAAATAAACAAATCAAAATGAAAGAAAAAGCCACTATGGTTCTCAAGAGAGGTGGCTGTGAAAGTCAGGAAGAAAAGATAGCATTCCAGAAGTATAAGGAAACACAGAAGGAGCAGGACAGAGAGCTGTACCAGTTAAGGCAGAAAAAGAAGCGGGAGGAAGTCAGAATAGCAAAGGCCCAAACTGAGGAAAAGATAGCCAACTCAGTTAAGAAGGGGACAAAACCTTTATAGGTACATCAGCGCGTAGAAAGACAAAGGGAGGGATAGTGAGGCTGAATGGAATAAGCGGTGGGTGGGCAGAGGGGACAGTGAAAAGCAGGAATACTGAACGAATATTTCTGCTCAGTATTCACAAAAGAGGAGAAGTGCCTAATCCAATTAACAGAAGCACTCTTGATAGGGGTCGATCCCAGTCCTTTCACAGAAGAAAGGGTTCTGCAAGAACTCCTAAAACTGAAGGTGGACAAAGCAATGGGTCCTGATGGAATTCACCCCAGAATTCTAAAAGAATTAAGGAAGGAACTAGTGAAACCACTGGCTACTCTTTTAATAAATCATGGGAGGATGGTGTGGTACCGAGGACTGGAGGAAGGCGGATGTGATTCCCCTTCACAAAAGTGGGACCAAGACAGAGGCAGGAAACTACAGACCTGTCAGTCTGACCTCTGTGGTAGGAAAGTGATGGAGTCACTTCTGAAGGAAAGAATAGCTGAGTACCTAGAGGTCAGTGGAGCACAGGATCCAAGGCAGCATGGGTTCAGTGGTGGAAGGTCATGTCAGACAGAATCTAATAGATTTCTTTGACTGGGTGACCAAAGTAGTAGACCAGGGAGAGGCTGTGGACATGGCCTACCTAGACTTTAGCAAGGCATTTGACACAGTCCCACACAAAAGATTATTAGTCAAATTAACCAGCCTGGGAGTGGGTCCCAGGGTGGTAGCCTGGGTAAAACATTGGCTGGACAACAGGACACAGAAGGTAATTGTAAATGGAGTCCACTCTGAAGAAAGGGCAGTTACTAGTGGGGTACCGCAGGGTTCAGTATTGGGTCCAGTCCTTTTTAATGTCTTCATCAGTGGCATTGCAGAGGGAGTGGAAGGAAAAGTATGCCTTTTTGCAGATGACACAAAGATCTGCAACAGGGTTGATACACAAGGAGGCGTGGAAAGGATGAAAAGGGACTTGACAAGGTTGGAGGAATGGTCAGACGTATGGCAGCTAAGATTCAATGCAAAAAAGTGCAAAATAATGCACCTGGGAAACAAGAACCCAGGGGAAGAATACACAATGGGTTGGGAGGTAGTAACAACAACAAAACAGGAAAGGGACCTGGGGGTAATCATATCAGATGACCTTAAGGTTAGCAAGCAATGTGAGAAGGCAGTAGGGAGGGCCGGGGGTATACTGGGATGTATAGGGAGAGGCATCAGCAGCAGAAAACAGGAAGTTGTTATCCCTCTGTACAGACAGTTGGTGAGACCCCATCTGGAATACTGTGTCCAGTTCTGGAGATCCCATCTCCACAAGGACATAGACAGGATAGAGGCAGTCCAGAGGAGGGCAACTAAAATGGTGCAGGGTCTGCAAGAGAAGCCGTATGAGAGAGACTAAAGGAGCTTAATATGTATACCCTTGAGGAAAGAAGGGAGAGGGGGGACATGATAGAAACTTTCAAGTACCTCAAGGGAATCAACAAAGTCCAAGAGGGTAGCATCTTTCAGAAAAAGAGACTTGCAAGAACAAGGGGGACACAATTTAAAGATAGAAGGAGGGCGGTTCAGGGGCAATGTGAGGAAGTATTTCACAGAGAGGGTAGTGGATGCATGGAACAGCCTTCCTGAGGAAGTTGTGGGGTCTAAAACTGTGGGAGAATTCAAGAATGCATGGGACAGACATAAGGCAATTCTTGTGGGGGGCAGGAAGATATAGGCTGTTGGTTAAATTGGATCTGCGGCCTATCCTGTAGGTAGGGAAATGAGCAGACTAGATGGGCCTAGCGGTCCTTATCTGCCGTCAAAGTCTATGTTTCTATGTTTCTATCCAAAAGGTTTGGTTGGCTGATTTGGCAGCCAGTCAAAGCAAGAGCTCCCCCTTCAGTTGCAAAAAAGGCGCAAAAAGCTCAAAAAAAGCGCAATTCCTACAGATTTTGACTTCAGACAGCTCCTGTAGTCTGGCTACATTTTAGGTCCCACCAGAACTGATTGGTACAATTTGCAGTTCAGGACCAAGATAGTAGAGACAAACAAAACAGTAATTGCTGCAAAGAAAGCATGTTAGAAAAACTACATTATCATTAACACTCTAAATGATTTTCAGCAAATAGTTACATCTTTCAACAGAGCTCCCTCTCAGGTTACTTATGACTACAAGTAGACAGCTCTTAAAGAGACAGTACACAGAGGCTATGCAGGCTCCGGTAATCACATTTAAACTGCTAAAATGCAGAACACCAGCCTGGAAGTGAGCATTTAGGCAAGCTCAAGGAAGACTTTTTGGGAACCCCCATTTGTAGGGGGGTTACACCAGCTCATTGAGGAATGAGGGACACACTTACTAAAGCATGCCCTGTATTCGCCAACACTGACACACCTCTGCATTTCTCCTACTACCAGAAGATATTGCTTACGCAAGTGCAAGACAACACAAAAATGTTTTATCTCCCTCTTGGTCTGCTTTGCTATTTTCTCCTCAGTGACCTCTTTAGCCCTCCTCATCTTCTGCCCTGCATCCCTCCTCTTCTCTCTATATGCCTCCCTATCCTCCTTACTTTGTGTTGTCTTTTACCCCTTGAATGCCTTTTTCCTCTCCCTGACCACTCCTGTTACCCCCCCCCCTTGTAAATCATAGAGGTCTCCTCCTTCTTTTGTTCCTTCTAACCTTCTTGATGCAGATTTCAGTGGTTTTCAGCACCCCTCCCTTAATAGCTGCCCATCTATCAGAGAACTCTAAAAACAGCATTCTGATGGAACAAATGTTAAGAACAAAGAGACTTTGTAGTTCAGAAGTAGAATACAAGAAGCAGTCCAGAATTATGGCTAGCAGAGTTTTGGACCATGGCTACAAACTGGAGATTATTTAGACAGGCCCTGAGAGAGCAGCTAACATGGAGAGAAGCACTTTGCTAACACACAAGACAAAGTCAAATGATGAACAACTATTATAGTAGGCACAGCTGCTACCTTTGTCACAACATTCTGCAATGAAGCAAATCAAATTGCAGATATTGTCTACAGTTGTTAAAAGCAATCCAGCTTTTAGAAACACCACATTTGAACACTTGAAAGTGACCCACAGAAGGGGAAAAAAATCTGAGAGACTCACTGGTCCATAGCTTCCAAAGGAACCCACACCTGATTGTACTTGGCTACTACCACCTCCTAATGATTGTACTTAGCTACCACCACCTCCTAATGTGTAATTTCAGATGTGACCATTGTGTGATTGCAATAATACCAGTGATACTTGTGACATGGACAGCCAGTTCTGAGTGCTGTATCATTGTTTTAATATAAAATGTATTACTGACTATCTCTGCTGAAAATGTGGTGCTTTAGGAGTGACCTCGCTCCCCCCCAGGTTTCAGCTGAATGATGAACACCATGACAAAATGCTGAAACAGCACGTGAGATCACACACACACTGGTTCTAGATACCAGGTGTTACATGGAAGGCCAGAAGCTAATTACAGGGTGGAAGAAGCTTGAGTTGAGCATATCCATTTTCTGACGTTCCAGAGGAAGAAAAGCAGGTTGTGATGGATTAGTGTAAAATCATAAAGATACTTTCATGTCCTGGAACGGGGAAGCTTATCATGAGATCAAAGAAATGTCATTTGAGGGACATGAGACATGCTGAGGATTGCAGAATTTAATTCTTGAAAAAGACATCCTATTTTTTTATTACATATTTTTTTATATATTCTGACAGGGAGGAGCTAGGTGACCTCATACAAAATAAGTGGGGAAAACCAGCTTTTAAAACATTAATTCTGGTTTCCTTCAAGACACTTTTATCTAGACTGTGACAACGAAACATCTGTGAGCACTTTAAACAGGTATTTAGAAAGCTAGACAAATCTAAATATTGTTGTAGGAATTTGCACTGTTTGAACCTTGTTCTTTTAAAAGATTTGTATGTCTTGTGATATAAGAGTTTTGTATGTTGTGTTTTACAGATTTTTATCTATTTTAGTAAAACTTTTTTTAGAGCATATTTGGTCTGTCTTTGATTTCTTTTCATTTGTAAGAAAAGTATATATGGTTATAGCAGACACTAGGCATAGCTTGAACTGTGATACCAAACTGGAAAGAGAAGCACTTTAAATGTAAAGTTTTAAGGGTTCACCTCTATATACCTGGTTAGGTGCCCATAGGCAAAGATATCTGGCTCCCAAAAATACAGAATATCTGAGCCTATGCATTGGGTATGCTAGCAAGAGGTTCACAGTTTGAATCCCTCCAAGACTTGAGACCAAAGGTTGATCAGAACTCACAAAACAGGCAAGAGGGTTACCTTGTTCTATTAAACTGTTCACAAGATTGCACTCAGAGGTTGGCACTTTGGGAGTAGAGGGCCTGACCTGCTGAGTGGATTTGTGACAATTCTAACACCTTTAAGCATCCAAGGTCAGACATCAAGTATCAGATCAAGTCATTTAGTAATTGCTCCACCACAGTAGTTACAGTGTATATACCTTCTTACCTTCCCCTGTGGCCTTTTGATATGTAGGACAAATGAAACAACAACTCAAAGACATACTTTGTGAACACAAATCAGCAATTTGCAACCAGTTCATGATGAGCTCTGTGGTAAGGCATTTCTTTGAGAGGAACCACAGATTACCAGCTAACCAGAAATTCACTAAGATAGACAATGTCACTGTTGCACCTTGTGGCACTGACCTAGTGAAACAAACTCTCACACAGAGAATACTGCTGGATCCATGATCTGGAAACAATGAGTCCAGGTTTCAAAGCTCTTAGACTGATTCAAGGTGCTTGTGTCAAACAATAATTATGCAAATAGCACCTTGCATCACAAGATGTGGCATTCCTGATTTTGAAACACTGTCAGCATCAGAAAAGGGAGCTGCTGCACTGAAGGGGCACTATACCACCCTTGCGACCCACAACAGGGTGCACCAGGTCACAAGGGGCCTTGTTCCATGGCAGGGCTGCAACATCCCCTTTTTTGGGATTCAGAAACCCACGCTGTGGGTGCAACAAGGTGCTTGAGTTAAACCAGCCAGGAGCTGGTCTAAGCCCCTCATGCCAGTGCCACACAAGGTGATGAATTGGAGGGGCTCTGAATGTGTGGTCTGGGGGTAGAAGGGAGAGGGAAGTGCCATAGGGGTGTTGGGGAGCCATTGGGCATGCCTGGTGGTGATTGGGCACCCAACAGGGGTGCCATTTATATAACAATTATGGTAATGGATAGTACGGGGGTGGTTGCAGGGACTAACAGTGCCATGACCCCAGGTGGGCACAGCCCTGGAAGCAGCCCCAGCCTCAGGCAATGTTTGTCCCTGGAACCCTGCTGTACCATCCATTACCAAAATAGTTACATAAATGGCATCCCTGCCAGGTGTCCGATCACCCCCTGTCATGCTCACTGGTTCCCCAACACCCCTTATGTCATCCCCCATGCCCCTTCTGCCCCTGGACCCCTCCTGACAATCTTGTCTTGGGTTGCTGTGCATGGGGGCAATCCAGATCCCTGTAGCAAGTCCCTCAGGTGTGCCTGTTTGTTTGGAGCTAGCCTGCAAGTGTGGCAACTCCCGAGTTTTTGGCTCAGACCTCTATTTTCTCATAATTGGATGCAGGATCCCTGATGCACCCCAAGTTCACTGCAGCCCTAGATCACTACAATATGCGGCAATCTCAGGGCTCTTTGAGAATCAAGCTCAATAAGTCCACTTGGACTTAATGAAGATTTACCATTGAACTGCTTCGTTTAATACAATGACAGCAAAGACCCCTCTTTTTGATTGCTAATATCCCTCGTATGCTGCCCTGGTCTTTAACTCTTTGAAACATCAAGGATATCTGTATTACTGTATATCCCCTTATGTTTACCTTCCTTCACCCCTTTTACTCTGTACCCTGCCTTATATCTGTTTGCATTTTGATTGTACTGTCTCTCAGATCTGTTTATCTTTAAACACGTCATTACTTGTTTTTATCTGCATCTTGCACTGTGCACATTTTTTCACTGTCTTAGTTACAGAAGGGGTCTTTGACAACTGAGCATCACACCCATTCATAAATATGCAAATTTCTAGCTTATTTATGGATGCCTGGTCGCTACATCCGTACACCCACTGAAGTGTCAGTGAATATTTTGTTTTACTGAGTTTTTCACCAGCAGTCCTGTTGCTGTAGTAACACTCTGCACTTTTGCTACAGTTGGATTTACACTCCTATCACAGTATTTGCACAAATAAATTTACAGCTTGCACCTGAGAGAGGTAAGCCTTCTATGTATTATTTTGACAAGTTGATTACTGTTTATGCATCTAACTGTTCTTGCTCAGTGCCACCAGGGTTTTAAACTTGTTTCACTGCTCTTCATATTCACTGCCATGGGGTAAACAAGTGTAAATAATTTCATGGGATATCTAAGTAGTATACAAATTACAATCAGTAGCTGCCTGAGACTCAGGAAAGAAGGATTAAAGGCAGTGACAGAAGCGATGAACATTAGATTATTAATTTAACAAAAAGCTTCCAAAATAGAACATAGGGCAGACACAAAAGGAAAAGTATTGTGGTATAAAAACTGACTATCATAGCAATAAAATACTATACTTAAAATGTGCAGTGGAAAAAGTTACTTTATATCAATTTACTGCTGCTGAACTTTATAAATCTCAGGCTGACTGGTTTTACAAAGGTCTGCATGATATCAAAACTTATTTACAACCTGACCATGCAGACAAAACAGCAACTGATTTGATACACATTGTTTTACAAGCAATGGAGCAGTCAAACTGGCTGAAGAATCAGAGTGCCCTTCAGCCCACTGGTGTGGAGTGTTGAGACACTGGGTGCCTCACCTCCTGACATGTGGGGGATCTGAGTTCAGAAACAGATGTTGGTTGTTGTGGATCAGCCAGGAAAGGGAGGATTGAGCATTCCCAGTACAGTTCTCCTCCCTTGGTGGGGGGTGGGGTGGGTGACAGCATCCTGCTGCTTGTCTTCCATCTGGAGGAATTTGGGCAGCAGTGCAGTGGGGTCACCAAGGAAAAGGACCACATGCAGGACACCAGGGGTATCTCCACAAAGGCAACATATGTACACTGTGTCCATGGCATGTGTGGTGGTCCCTGGGGGGAAGTGGACCCCTCTAGCTGCAAGGAGATGCCTGAACACCCATAGGCTCTGCAACAGTGGCTGACCACTTCTGAGAAGGCCCTCTGGTAGAGGATGTGCAGGAGTGAGGTAAGCCCTGAAAGAAGTCAGTTGACAGGGCTGGGGGGTCATTTAGATGGGGTAGACAAGCAGCACACAAGTGGACAAACTAATGACTGAAAAAAAAAGAATCAAATTACCTCTGAGCTAAACTGGCTGGCAAAATAGTATCTGGTCCAAGCGAAGACTGGTGGCAACTCCATAGAAAACAAACTTCAGTGCACCCCACTACCCAGAGTTATGTTTAGTATAATCCACAGAATAGCTCTGCCTACTGATAGCACAACTTTCTAATTCTGCCCCTGTCATTATTGCCACAAGACCCTGGATTTGGCAGAGCCTGTTTCAATATTCAAGTTCAGAGCACTGTGGAAACCAGTACCTTACTTAACTTGTGCAAAGTTTATTTGGTTTCTTTTTTATGGTGGTGCATAGAAAGGTGTAGGCAGCAATGACCAAAATTACTGCACTGCATTATAAGAAAAATGTAGGTGCTCTAGTCTGGGGGCACATAGAACACTGACAGTTGGTGTCGTACAAAAGAATTGCTGGCTAACAAACCACTCCAACCCCCAACGAAGCACAGAAACACCTACTTAGTACAATACACTTCAAGCCGCAAACCCCAAGGTTCAGTAAACTTCCATCAGAAAGCAATTAAACAGCAATATACTGCAAATCGCTGCTGTGAAATGCATGTGACAAAAACACAACACATGGCATACTGTTACAAACTTACTGAAAAAACAGTGACTGGAGCTAAGATTCTGTCTTTTATGAGAAGGTCAGTAAGGTCACCAAAGCAGACAATGTAGTGTGAAACAGGGGAACTGCATTTGCGCACAACATTCTCAGATGCTTGCCCTTTCCAAGGCTGTGATGTGCTGCACTATATGATTCCCTAAAGTATACAGTAGCTGGACTGAAAGTCATAGTTTCAAGGTTTCAGTAAAATAATAACAAAATAACAGTGAAAGCAGGGCCTAGAGAGCAGGGCCTAATATGTGCTGGGCCTGGCAGGTCTGGCAACAGATTTTGAACGATTTATGGGGGTTTCACAGGGTCCCAAGTCAGGGTCTTCGCTCTATCTTTGTTACCCTTTACCATGACTTCAAAAGGCCAATATGCTGAGGTATGGAGCACACTAGGTTTAATTTGTTTTTTTATTTTATTTTCTCTCCTCCACATGTCCCTACCTTTTTCTATCACTGTCCTGCAGTATCTTTGTACCTGAGTGGTATGTTTTCAACACGAAATTGCATACTGTGAGGATGACAGGGCAAATTATGCACTATGACACAAAGAAAGACTTTTGCAACTGAAATTCATCGATCTTCCTATAATTGTGCCTCACAATATTTTTTTAAAGGGTGGTGGTGAAGGAGAAAACTCTCATCACCAAGAGAGGTGACAAGCAGGGTGCCACAGGGATTGGTACTGGAACTGGTGCTGTTTGGGATATTCATAGCAGACATCTCAGATGGGACTCGGAGTAAGATCAGTCTGTTCACAAACAATACCAAGATGGGAGCTGTGGTAGATGACATAGAGGGGTGGAAGGGACTACAGGAAGACCTGACTGCATTACAGGAGTGGTCAGAAACATGGCAGTTGGGATTCAATTCCAAAAAGTGCAAAGTGCTGCTAAGAAGCAGAGGAGGAGCTATCAGCTCGGAGGGGTACAGCTGTGGACCACAGAGGAGGAAAAGGATCTGGTGGTGATTATAATGGGGAATATGAACAACTCAGCTCAGTGCAGAAAGGCAGCAGTGAAAGCCAATAAGATGCTGGGCTGTATAACGAGAGGAATCTCCTCTAGAAGTAGTGAGGTGATCCTTCCCCTGTACAGGTCACTGGTCAGGTTCCACCTGGAGTACTGTGTGCAATACTGCCACCTGTTTCTGAAGAAGGACATCAGATTTTTGGATGGGGTGCAGTGCAGAGCAACTAGGATGATCCAGGGTTTGGAGGGGAAATCCTAAGAGGAAAAGTTGAACATGCTTAACATGTATTCTCTGGAGGAAAGGAGGGATGGGGGGATATGACTGAGACCTTTAAATACCTGAAGGGGATAAACAAGACCAATACAGAAGAGATATTCTGGATCAGGAGAGGGAGGGATACAAGAGGGGATCAACTGAGGCTGGAGCGGGGAACATTCAGGAGGGAAGTCAGGAGACATTTTTTCACTGAACTGGTGGTAGACAAATGGAACGCTCTACCTGAGAAGGTGGTGTCCTGTAGGACAGTTGATTGTTTCAAGAGGGGATGGAACAGAGTGAGGGGGGATGAATGTGAGGACGGGAGAAAAGGGTGGGGCAGCTGCAAGTTGAGGGGCTAGCTGCACAATTGAGCAGACTCAACAGACCGTGAGGCCTGTTTCTGCTGGCATTTTCGCATGTTCATATGTTTACCAGGGAAGACACACTGAGCTGGTAACAGCTCATTTCCTTATCTCTAATTGGGGGAGAGGGAGATCAGACAAGAAAACAAGAAGCTAAAGTGCATTATGCAAAAGACAAACACAATAAGGTACATTAGGTTACATAAATTGTGTAGATGTTCAAAAGTAATACAAGACAATATCAGGGCTACTGTACAGTATGTACTGTAGCGGTCAACCCAGGTGCAGCAAGCAGATTCAAAACACATATAACACATTAGAGCCTCAACTGACAGAACACACTCAAATAAGTGTAAGTGCAAATGCAACTAGTGGGCGACACAGGTGCTGTAAGAACAGTACAAAATTAAACATTTACCAGAGAAAGGTGAGGAAAAAAAAACATACTTGAAAATTATTAAGGTAACACTGGTTATGGCACTGCATCAGCACTACAGTAGATGTCTGTCTTTCAACTAATATGTGCAATATTTTTTTTTTCAGTCTCTCTGAATGTAATGCAGTTTGTGTCCTGTGTTTATGTAGTACACAGTATACTGTATAGAGAATCAAATAAACCCCAGTAATGCAAAGCATCATGGGAAGTACTGTATATGCAAACCACCATGAAAGAATATTGCTATATTGTGGATATGTAGGTATGTTAGACCTCTGGTCTTACATACATACTTTATATTTACTTCTAGTTACCTTATCCTGGGGAGGGTGGCAGGTTTATTTCATGGTAGTTCTATCCAGAATCCTTGGAAATGTTACTATGCAGATAGTAGTACGGTTAAATAGTGTCACATTTTTGCTCTGTAGGTATTACGAGACATAAGCCCTTTTACTCAGGATTTCATGACAAGTTGAATTCCTTTGGGGAACAATTACAGTGACTGAAGTGAATAAAGGTTCACTAGGAGAGTGTGTGTGTGTGTGTGTCTGTGGGAGAGAAAGAGGGGGGGAGAGAGAGAGAGAGAGACAGGAAAAAAGGGGGGAAGAGAGAGAGAGACAACATCTCCTTAAAGCTATGTATCTCCCCACCCACATTATGGTGATGTGGGGTGGGTTAGGGTGTATTGTTTGTATGAAGGGGAGGAGAGAAATTACATTTTTATCTCTTTTTCAGATTCCTTAGACACTTATGGTACATCAAGTTGTTACATTCTCAGTGTATATTGACATCAGTACATAACAGGCTACATGGTCTTAATTCCTTGAGGTTCCTTGACTAGAGTTTTTTGTTTGACACTAACATTGTCAACTTATATTTAAATTATCATTTATATAGTCCTGAGGTTTTTGAAATTTCTTGGGCCTTATATCTAGCTTGAGAGTACAGCTGGATGACAGGTCCAGCTAGGTTTTACACATCACACAGTGTGCGCTGATGTTTTTAAGACAACTTTACTGGTAAATTTTTGTCTATAATGTAGTCATTGAAACTTCAGGAGCCCTATAATAATCTTAGTTTGTCTTTAATCTGGGTGGGGGTTGCCTTTCAATAATCACATCCTTATACAAACTGTGACACTCATAGCTTGATTTAGGAGCTATCTGCTTCAGCAGTGTTATCTTATGTCAATTAAACTTATATGCAGTAGGATTCTTTGTATGTGTGTTCCACCGAGCACCTTGACCCAGGGTTCCTCCTGGCTGAAGGCAGTATGGTACTGTTAAACTTCTCTGACAGCATCTTCTGTTTTTCGTTTTTTAAATGAGTATTTTAAACCAATGGGGATTTTTTTCTGTTTTTCTCTGCATTATCTAGCTGTTATAAATATTGTATTTTCTAAACAACTGCCATGAGCTTCTGAAGAAGGACTGGTTGGTCCGAAAGCTAGAGCACTTTGTTCTTGTTGTTACATCTATGTTGATCCATTAAAAGGTATCAAATCATTTGCTTTTGGATCTATCCTTGCAAGGACTAATACGGCAACTACTAAATCTATATTTAACACAGTCATTCTATGATTACCAATTAAACTATACTTATGTTTCAAGCAAATGTTCAAACTAATCAGATATTTTTCATATTATATAATCATATTTGTAAATGAAAAACATTATTCAAAACAAGGACACAAAATAAGTACAATTATATATTAAATATAAATTAAATTTTTTGTTAACATTTTCACAAGTACAACCTTTGAAAGGTTCCACGACAAGCCAGTGACAAAAAGAAAGTGAGGTACGAAAAAGCACAGTAAACAGAGTGCACATAAACACAGAGCTTCTAAAATGCAGCTAAAAAGAAAACCGCTGAAAAACAAAACGTCACACATGAGGCACACTCACAACAAGATGAAACTTCAGAGGAGTACGTAAACTTCTTAAATGAAACTTGGGGTGGGGGATGAAACTCGGGGAGTTGGGGAGGCAAATTTAATAGCACAACTCCACACGGGACGCAACTGGAAGGATAGAAATTTGGTGGGTGGGCAGATAAATGAAATGAACTGTGGGAGGGATGGGGGATGGGGGGGGGGATAGAAGTTGGAATAGGGCCACATTTAGTATTGTGACTCGGGGAGGGTGAAAACATTGGGAGAACGGGAGATTGGGGTCACGATGGTCAACAACAAAAAAAAGGCAAAATAAAAATGACAGAGCGAGACCCAAACCCAGGTCAGCTGGATGTACAGCATTCACAGTTTGTCATCCTAACCTCTAAGTCACACCATCAGCATGCTGAACTAGCATACATTCAATAGCTTAGACTCTTCAGCCCGAAACTCAACTGCAATGAAGGAAGAGACCTCAGTCTTTCTACAATCATTTTCCTGCAGGGGGCTTTGCCGCCTGAACTCCATTTCCTAAATATAAACATCACTGAAAATCTAACAAACACCCATACCAAGGCAAACTGTCTTCCCCAATGTACTGACCCGGTGCTGTAATTTCTTTCACACTGAGAAATCTTTCACACCTTTCACTGCATGGTATTTGACTTGCTGTATTTACACTTGAGGAGTAGTCATGCTACCCCTTTGAAATGTTTTCTTTGTACTGTATATTTGCTTGTGTTCGCATTTTTGGTTCCTGCTTTACAAGCTGCTGCTCTAACTACCAGATGAAATTAATAATTATTGTCTAATTATTATTTTATTTACAAGCTAGTTACCCTGGTAGCCAAGCAGAGATCAATACCTTGTTTTCAATGGTGTTCTGCTTTTATTCATTTTTACAGCTAGGGGTATGGAAGTGTTGAGAGTTTAAAGATCAAGAGCTTGATTTTCAAAATGAAAATTTTGACCCAAGGTGCTGCGCCAATTGACTATAATGCAAGTGGCATCTTGCATCAAAGTTTGTGGCAATCCCAATTTTTGAACACATGCTACATCAAAATTAGGATGCTGGGCACCAAAGCCACCCTGCACCACCCTTGCACAGAAGTGTCTGTGTGCCAGCTCAGAAGGGTGGGTGAGCCATGGTGGGGGCAGCACTATCCCAATTTTTGGAATTTCAGAAGCTCCACCTTGGTTTGAACAGGGGTCTGACCTTAGATCAGCCAGAAGGTGGTCTTAGAGCCATATGCCACTGTTGGGCAGGACAGTGATTGGGGGGGGCCTGCAAGGAGGGGACCGAGGGCAGAAGTTGCATGGGGTGTACCCTAGAGAAGGATGGGGGAATGGTGGCTGAGGTGGCACATAGCAGGGGTGCAATGCACACTTGCAGAGAGCCTATCAGCCCAGATTGGGGGGGTTGGCAGGGATAGACTGTAACCCAACCCTAGGTGGACACAGCACTGGGGACCTGCCCCATAGGTGCCACAGTCCCCAACACTGTATTCAGGGCAGCAGCCTGCCTCCAAGCAGAGGGCTGAGTACCAGAGGACTGTTGCAGTGCCCATGGAATGTTCTCCTTCACCACCTCACAAATTGCAGCCACTCCTGCCCACCTATATTGTTGGGGACTGTGGGACCTATGGGGCAGGTGCCAGGATTGTGTTCACCTGGTGCCAGGTCATGGACCATCCCTTCCAACCCCCCTCTACCTGGGTCGATTGGCTCTTTGCAAGTACTCATGGCATCCCCACCTGGTGCCACCTCAGTACCCTGGCATTGCTGTCTGGAGTCTAGTGCCAGCCTCCTCCCTCAATCCATCTCACTTCCAAAAGTATCCCTGTTATTTAGTATTAAGTATCAAATAGCCAAAGAAATGGACATTTTTATAGCATGTAGTCGCTCTTCTGCTGAATTTCTCTCCATGTTCCTGTCCTACAGAGGATGCACCCCTATGGCACATTGCCCTGATCTGACTGAGAACTCATGCATGCACAACTTATATAATTTTAGAACAACAATAGACATCAAACGGGACAGAAAAAAGACTTGATACTGAACATGGCAAAATATTTCATTACTGCAGAAAAGCATTATTAGAGAGCCTGCAAAGGACTGTTGCAGGTGGGGTTTTGTCTGAGGCCACTGGCCCTCCTGACATCTGAGCCGGTAGGTAGGGTTAGGTAGATTGATGATTAGGGATTTAGTTTGGTGGGCTGGTAGGTGTTCCCTTGGGATGGAGCATTTGTTGATGGGGGAGAAGCAAAGGTAGATATAAATTAATTAAAGACAGTTCAGCTTACCTTTACTTCTCTCACCCAACCAGAATGCAAACCCAGCTCACCCTACTAAATGCAGGGTAGTGGAATGAGAGGGTGCAGGGGACACATTGTCCCTCTATGGGTGATCACCTTAGGGGTCAAGAAGGAATTTTCCCATTTTTTTCTCTCAAGGTTTTCTGGTATTCACTTTCTCTGGCAGAGTAGACACTTTGTAGGGTAGGTCAGTGATAAGATGTCACAGTCATGTAATATGCAATGGGCCTGGCACAGTAGTCTTGCAAGATCTGTACAAACGGGACAACAGGGAATCATTTGTCTTATCCAGGCAGTTCACCTTGAGGCTAGCAAGAGGTGAAGACCTAAATTGGTGGAGTACCCCCTGAAGTGGGCAGTTGGAGGGATAGCCTCTTCAGGCATGGCCAATGGGTGCAGCACCCTCTGATGGGCAAGGGGTGAATGGCACATGGCCCAGGAGCCACACCTTATGCCTTGGAGGCTGGAGTCCCTCCAGCTGTTATACCCATTCTATTGGATCCCTTTGGGATAAAGGGATGGTCAATTTATTATGAACTCGGAATATAAAAACCTTGCTTTGACTTGCTTGCTGCACATTTCACACTAATGTGCTATAACCTGGGTTCCAACTTGGTTTAATAAACACATGACTGTGTCCTTTTTTCTCCAAAGCACAGTGTATGTTTCAGTCTGTTTGGCTGAGGGATGGAGTATTGTGGCCTGCTAAGACAATAACCGTCTGTAACAAGTGTTTTAAACTTGGAGCTGTTGCATAGTGCAAGCACAGCAGTGGCAATGCTGTGGCAAATGCGCAGAGCCACAGCTCCAGTTTTATAATGCATATTTTTGGGGGTTATATTGTTTATTTTAGGGGGTTATAATGCTTGTTTTCAGTAATGAAACACCTTGCCACTTTCACAACCAAGCCTTCTTTTTTCTGACTATTTAGTTATCTACTGTTGTTCCAAAATTACATATGTCATGCAGTCATGAGTTCTCTGTCAGATTGGAGCAACGTCCTGTAGAAGCATGTCCTCTGTAGAGACAGAGGGTGCAGAACAAATCAGTGGATGAAATAACAGGCAAAATGCTTGAGCCATAGTAATTAATGTTTTGAGGGAATAAAAAAAACAATGAAAGAAAGTCTTCCAGATACTAGGAGATAGTGTCAAATCAGTAAATAAGTTATTTTACAAAGGCTGAGGAGACACACAAAGAATGTTGCAGATTGCAAGACATGAGCACTTTCTCTGTTTCACAGATCCCCAATTACAGCATGATGATACTGACATTTTCAGTACTGTGTGGCACAGAGTGTGTGTACAGATCACAGATAGCACAAGACAATGAAGTAGGAACATGGAATCAAATGAAAATAATATACTTATCTATATTAAACAAAAATGACAAGACACAATCTGACAAGGTATTTTTTATTAACTACTGATGTTTGAAAGAAAAAGCATTGTATTGCCCTTGGTGTTTACTGTAAGTGACATGCTCAAGGTAACACACTGAGTAAGTGGCTCTGGTGGGAACTGAACCAGCACTTTCTAGTTCCTAAGTCTGATCTCTAGCAATTAGACTATGCTGTCTCATGCATTTCTACTGCTAGACTGTCATAAATAGTTATTTTGTGAATAAATCTGTCTTGAAGAAGTAGTATTTATCAGTCAGCAAACATATTTGTTAGCAGCAAAGTATTTCTGATAGCTTTAGATTCATTACCAATGTATTTTTTTATTCCCTCAGATATTTTATAAACCTGTATTTATTACTAGTTTCAAAATTAATAACGCAAGTCATTAAATATGTCCGCCATGAACCTTTTAAAAAATCACCCCTACTGTGGTTATTCTCTGACAATACTGTACATACTGGACTTGTAGTGTGTCTGTACTTTATTAGCATGATGCTAGCACATGTGTCGGAGGTGAACAGCACAGCAGCAAACCAAAATGTTTAATTCATCTATGGTGGGTGTGGCATGGTGGGGGGAGCTTATACAATTTTCAAAACCGCATAGGTTATTTCAGGAATTGGATCAACTTAAAGGAAAATGGCTATATTGATGTTTCACCAGAAACATACCACCACCAAAAAATGTTGTATATGACAAAATGTTTTGACAATACCCGCTACTGCTTTAAAGTGGCAGAAATTATTTTGTTTATATCAGCTGGGTTTCAATTTGCTGTTTTTTGGAAAAAGAAACATTTGTTATGACTGCAGTGGCATTCTTCTGCATTTCATGGAATGTTTACTTATTCTTCCCTCCTTTAATGAGTGAATACTGTAGTGCCTTGAGAAAGTAACTTCTTGTTTCCACGTACAGTATGCCCTAGAGTAGAACAATGCAACAAGATCATTGGCAGCAAAGTGTTGGTGAAGCCAGGAGAACTGTAGAAAGAGGCAGCATTAAAAAATTGCAGAATAGTGGCACATCAAACATTAGTTTGTTTAATAAGAAACTTCTGCACCCTGAAAAGTAAAAGGAAAACAAAAAATATTTTGGTTGCCAATGACTTTTTAAAGAAAACCTTGATTGCCAGACTATAGTTAGAACAGTCCATCTCAACAAATAGGTATAGTTAATACATCAATAGTCTTTATACTATAGTGAAAAAGTCAGTGCAAATCAATAGCAACATTAAATTTGAATTTATTTATTAAAATGTATTTTAACAGGATACCCCAGTTAAGCTGGATAATGTATTTCTGCTGAGAGAGGTGATAAATGTCAAGTTATTTTTTTTAAGCTACGATATGAACAAGATCAAGAAAGACTTCATTCCAAACACAGATGCAACATGTAAAAACTTTGCATTCCAAGCCTGCATTAACAAAATGTGGTGAACATTAGTTATGATGATATGTAACCAAGAACTCAGACTAAAACCAGGAACTGCTTTATTTCAAATACTTTACTTAAAGGGGAACTCTTATCTTTAGGATTTCTTAATGTCTGAAAGCCTATAAAACGCTAATTTGAGTGAGCTATTGTGCTTACCTGTAAGTCTTAGCAGTCCACAGTTATTTATATATGAATCAGCCTGTAATTAAGGGCTGGGGGCAGCTTTGTGTTTTAATCTTCTGAGAGGCAATAATGTCACTGTTGTCTTGGTCCTGCTTTAAATGCAGATACTCCAATCAGTTAAATAGGAAGTTGGCTATTTTATTAAGTGTGTCTTAAGATGTTATAATAACTGGCTCTTGTATTTTCCCTAAGGAAAATCCATGGCATAATTTGCCATTATAAAGGAGTGTTTATAATGGCAAACACATGCCGGGTTTCCCATCCTCTGTGCATGTGCCAGTCATCACAGTTCCCTCTCTCATTGTCAATGCCAAGACTTACTATCGGACGCTTCACCACCACTCTGACTTGGCAGTAAGTCAATTTAAAACAATACAAAGAATCTCCTGCATAAAAATGCTTAAACTGGGCTAATTAAAAAGAAGGGCAAAAAAGGGAAAGTTTATTTTTTTCAAGGGGTGCATCCGATGGCGGACCCTGAGGAATCTCAATTGAGCTGCAGCTAAACAGAGAAGCCTTATTATTTTAAATAATTACTGCTGCAAAAAAAGATATCCAGCTATTATATAAAATAAAACATAGGGCTGTGTGTAAAACATAAATTTTACACGCAACCTTGATATTGGATGCTGAAGTAAACCCCCTGAGCTTCGATCTCAGGGTTTATGTAGCATCCAGCACCTCAGGTGTGTGTAAAATTCTTATTAAGCTCACAATGCCATATATTATTCTATATAGTAGATCACTTTCTACATTTATAATAATTGTGTTGTATGTGCACTGAAACTGGTGAGTTATCATCTTTACATTTCAAACTTTTAATTTTATCAGGATATCCCAGTTAAGCTGGATAATGTATTTTTGTTGAGTAAAGTGGCAAATGTCAAGTTATATTTTTTTTCCTTTTTGCTATGATAATGAACAAGTTCAAGAAAGACTTTATTCACACAGATCTAATAGATTTCTTTGACTGGGTGACCAAAGTAGTAGACCAGGGAGGGGCTTTGGACATGGCCCACCTAGATTTTAGCAAGGCATTTGATATAGTCCCACACAAAAGATTAATATACAAGTTAGCCAGCCTTGGAGTGGGTCCCAAGGTGGTAGCCTGGAAAAAACAATTGGCTGGACAACAGGACTCAAAGGGTAATAGTAAATGGACTCCACAGTGAAGAAATGGTGGTTACTAGTGGGGTACCACAGGGTTCAGTACTGGGACTGGTCCTCTTTAATGTCTTTATAAGTGACATTGCAGAGGAACTGGAAGGAAAAGTATGTCTCTTAGCAGATGAAACAAAGATCTGCAACAGGGTTGATATACAAGGTGGGGAGGAAAGGATGAGAAGGGACTTGGCAAGGTTGGAGGAATGGCCAAATGTATGGCAGCGCAGATTCAATGCAAAGAAGTGCAAGGTAATGCACCTGAGAAACAAAATCCCAAGGGAAGAGTACACAATGGGGGTGAGATACTAACAACAACAAAAATGGAAAGGGACCTGGGGTAATTATATCAGATGATCTAAAGGTGGGCTAGAAATGTGAGAAGGCAGTAAGGAGGGCTGGGGGGATACTGGGATGCATAGGGAGAGGCATCAACAGTAGAAAACAGGAAGTTGTTACCCCTCTGTACAGACAGTTGGTGAGACCCCTCCTGGAGTACTGCATGCAGTTCTGGATACCCCATCTCTGCAAAGACATAGACAGGGTGGAGGCTGTCCAGAGGAGGGCAACCAAAATGGTGCAGGGTCTGCATCAGAAGACATACAAAGAGAGACTAAAGGAGCTTAATATGTATATCCTCGAGGAAAAGAGGGAAAGGGGGGACATGATAGAAACTTTCAAGTACCTCAAGGGAATCAACAAAGTGCAGGAGGGTAGCATCTTTCAGAAAAAGAGATATGCAAGAACAAAGGAGCACAATTTGAAGATGGAGGGGGGACAACTCAGAGGTAATGTGAGGAAGTATTTTTTCATGGAGAGGGTTGTGGATACATGAAACAGCCTTTCTGAGGAGGTTGTGGAGTCAAGAACAGTGGGGGAATTCAAGAATACAAGGGACAGACATAAGGCAATTCTAGTGGGGGGTAGGAGGAAGTAGGCTATTGGTTAACTAGGATCGGCAGTTTATCCATCAGGTAGGGAATTTGGTAGACTAGGTGGGCCAAGTGGTCCTTATCTGCTGTCAAATTCTATGTTTCTATGTTTCTATTCCAAACACAAATGCTACATGTTAAAATGTTGCATTCTTAGTCTGCATTAACAAAATGTGGTACACAATAGTTATGATGAAATGTAACCAAGAACTCGGACTAAAACCCGGAACTACTTTATTCCAAATATTGTTTCACATGAACATTATACTGTACATGATTAACATACTTGCAAAAAAAAAAAAAAAACTACAGTATGATCTGATTATGTGAAATAACCCCTAACTCACAGTGGGACTTGCAAATTTGTTGAGCTGACTTAATTAATCAGACTATTGCTAGAGATCCAACCAGATTATGAAGAGAAATTCTACTGAGAGAACAAGATTTGATTCTAGACAAAACTTTACAGATACTGTATGTAGGACAGCAGGGACTGTTTCAACACAGCCCACAAAGTAAGGAATAGAAAAAAATAAGCCACTTATGCACTTAACAAGGAAAAGAGACTACAAAAAAGCCAGACTCAAAAAATGGAACCCCCTATTGATACAGCATGCACTATCATAAATCATGACTTAATTTTTAGCTAGTTAAAATATTTTGCTCATTTTTGTATTCTGCACCAGCCACCTAATATTCTGTGGACTGTCATGCTTCTATGTATTGATGTATGTATAGTTACTGTACGTCCTATGGTTAAAAGTGTCTTGTCTAGTCCTTTGTAGGTCAGAACTGCACAGCTTTGCAATATAGTTATTTTACCCATATAATTTGGGAAGGTACTCTTACAGTAGAATCATAATGATAACTAACAATGCATATAGACATACAGAAGTATCACAGTTCACAGAATAATATGTGACTGGTGCAGAATGTAGAAGGGACTGAAAATGTTGAAACTAAAAAAAAAAAATCTCTAGGCTCACTTAATTCAAGTTCATCCAAAACAATAAACTTACAGGCATCACCTGTGAGCCTCTTATTGGCCAGAGCACACTATATACAATAAGAAATTACGCCAGAGAGTGGTTTCCCCATAAGATACAAAGAAAGCAGGGGAACATCAGCTCATATATGGCATGGAGGATAACCGGGCACATCAGTTAGAAGGGAAGTGTTTTGGATTCTTTTTCGGTGTATTACTGTTGAAGGGAAAAGTATGGGGGTTCATGATTTCAAACGATATTGAGAGAGGCTGATTGTTTTCTGGGCTGGGCACTGTCCTCTGTTGTGGGATCGAACAGTTTAGGAAGAGATGAGGGAAGGGCCTGAGGTTCACACTTATGAAAGGGGCTGATTGACTCAAAAAGGAGTCGGTAGCCAACCCACCCTCACCATCCCTCCCACCCCTGCCCATCCACAGTTATTGGGGAGGTGCTGCATTGGGTTGGGTACATTGCACTGCTAGGTGCATTCACTAACTTGGACTGATTACTCTTTCAGTTCGAAGGGGTAAGAAAGAGACACAGAAAAATAATTATACCAGAGGTTGGATATAGGTAGATGGGGGGAAGAGTGTGGGGATGCACAAAATATGGGTACACTTAGAAGGGAGGAAGGGCCTAGGGGATGGGGAAGGCAGCCTTCAGTTGTGGGCACAGGGGTGAATGGAGAACAGAGGGGTGCTTGGTGTGCAGACAACTTGAGCAGCTTAGGAACAAGATTAGTTGGGTAAGGATGGATCTGAAGAAAGGGATGGGGTAGTTTTGGGGGACCATCTGGAACCTGGGGTGCATAGTAGTGCCCCAGAGGTTAACAGACATGTCAGACCCAGAGGAGAAAAGGGGGAGGTAATGGGCCAATACTCACCTCCTGAGGAACTTTGGGGTACTGAAACAGGGGAATGGAAGAGGATTGTGAATAGGAGTAGAAAGGTACCAAGAGCCAGCAACAATGGGAAGTCTCAAAAATGTTTTACAGGGAAAGCTCAGGGCAGAGTACAGGTGTCATACAATAGGTTCTCGGCATTGGCTACAGTGGAGGATCAAAATGGAGAGGAACTCATGGATGGGGCAGGAAGTAAAGGGGTACTGACAACCCAGAGGGCAGAGGTGTGGTGGTTGGAGGGAACAGAGATATAATGAGAAATGGAAGGGGGAAAAGGACAGGAAGGTGGTTGGGGGCTGATGTGAAGGAGGAGGAAGGGAAGCAAGGGTTAAGTAGTGAGGGTAATAATAGTGCTGAAGCAGGGAGTACATTAGGCAAAGTGGAGGTTGAGGCAGCTAAGGGACCTAGTGGGGAGGGAAGCAGGAGGAGGATAGTAGCTGGGGAGGAGAAGGGAGGGGCAGAGGGCATCAGGGTTGTACAAGATGGGGTAAAGACTCTGAACTGGGACCAGGAAAATGGGAAGAGGAGGGAGCTAAAACATGGTAATGGGGATGGGGGTCTTAGTTCTAGGGGGTTTGATAGTAAAAGTGGTGAGAAGGGGAAGTAAAGGGGAATGGAAAAGTCGCATATGGGTGGAGTTCATGCCAGGTATGACAGTAGGTAGGGTGGAACAGTTTATTCTTAAGTATGGAAAGAAGGGAAGGGAGAAACCTCATAGCATAGTGCACTTAGGCAAGAATGATTTGGAGGGAAACACTGTCAAGGAGGTGCAGGAAAGTTTCTTGGTGCATGGGAAGTTATGAGAGGAAGCTGGGGACTCGGTGGCTTTCTCATAAGTACTTCCAGTACCCAGAGCAAGTGCTGTGAGGAAAATGAGAATATAGGAGTTTAACATTTGGCTGAGAGTCTGGTGTCAGTCCAAAGGATATGGGATAGTGGGCGGATGGGGTAGGACATGGGACACCAGTGCCCTGTATGCCCAGGACAGGTTACAATTGAGTAAGGAGGGCTCGGTGTATTAAAACAGAGACTGGAGGAATACATAGCAACCAGGGTGAATTTAAACTAGATGTGGGGGGAGACAATTGGGTGGAAATCAAACAAGGTCTCTAGATCGGGGAGCCAAACAGGCTTACTCCCTTACTGGTAAGGATGGAACAAGGGAGTGTTCATACAGTACTGATAATAATGGTGTTCAAAATGGGAAGGATGAGAATGGCACATATTGGAGGGTGGTTTCATTGAATGTAAGGAGCCTGGGGAACAAAACGGCCAAGTTACAAGCTCTTGTGGCTGAGGAGCAGGTGGACATAGCTGCCATCACCAAAACATGGGTGACCAAATACCAGGATTGGGACCAGGTGATTCCAGGGTACAGGCTATATCACAGGGATCGGGTAAAAGAGAAAGGGGGATGGATCACAATTTATGTGAGGGAGGGTATAAGGTGTGCCAGGGAGGAGAGGGAGGAGGGTAGAACAGAGGCATTGTAGATGCAGTTCCAGGATCCAAACAACAGGCCACTTAGAATGGGGTGGTGCATAGGACACCATCTTAAGCAGAGGACTTAGACAAAGAACTAGCAGAGCAGGTAAGGAGAGTCAGTAGGAAGAGTAATACCATGACTGTGAGGGTCTTCAATCTGCCAGTGGTGGATTGGAGCACCCCTGCCACCTCGAGTACACAGGAGCAGGTACTCCTGGAGGCTTTCTAGGACAGTTTCTTGGTACAGATGGTAAACAAGCCAGCCAGGTTAGGAAACACTCTGGACCTCATGTTGTCTAATGGGGAGTTTGTCAGGGAGCTGGGGATGGAGGATCTGCTGGCAGGGAGTGACTACCACACGGTGTGGTTCTCACTCAGCATGGTCAGTGAGGCTGGGGGAACATGGACCAGGGTGTTGGACTTCAGATGAGCTGACTTTGGGAGAATGAGGGAAATAGTGTCCAGGTACCCTAGCCAGAATCCAACCACACATGGATGCTAACCAGAAATGGGAGATTATCAAGCTGAGGCTTGCAGAAGCTTCTAGATCCTGTACCAAGACACAAACCGAAAAGGTTAGGGCCAAGAAACCAAGTTGGCTCAGCAGGGAGGTGTTGGAAAAGGTAAGGGTAAAAAAGGCAGCCTTCAGGAGATTTAAGAGATGCGTTTGCGGGGAGGATAGAGAGGAGTACCTGCAGAAATCAAGAAAGGCAACCAGAGCAGTTACTTCTAACTTGTTTCTCTAAAACCAAGCACTTAATACAACTAATGGTGAGCTTCCTTTACCTCACATTCATCATGCACTTTTCTCACTGTTGATGCAGTCATCAGCTTCATATGTAACCCTAAGTGCAGATGAGATGTCTGATGGACAGTTGATTGTGTGTTGGTTGATACACAGTGTAGCAGACAGCATGAGTCTTGGTTTTGGGACCCTATAAAATATTGCCATATAAGACCTATCAAAAGCTTAAAGTTTTGCTGAATGTAAGGACCATTGGGATAAGCCGCTGTATCCATCAGTACAGCTTATCTGCACTCTGGGTTATATCATATGCAATGGTGATGACTGTATTAATGGTTGAATCACAGTGTGATGATGATGATGGTGAGCTAAGGGAAGCTTACCATTAGTTAAGAGACTGGTTTTGGAGAAACAAGTTTGAAGGTGGAAACTGTAATAAAGATTCTCATATCCTACACAAAACTTGTATTGTCCACCTTTTTCTCAGTGTTAACACTGTGCCACACCATTGATGCTTCCTTGACTAGGCATCTAAATGTGTTTATTTATTAAAATGTATCTAATACAGGAAGTCAAGCAGAGACAATGTACTGTTATCTCTTCTCTTGCTGTGATCTTGGGGAATGGGGGATGGGATATTTAATAGCAGGAACACCAGTACAGTTGCTGTCAAAGACGTGGCCAGATATTTCCTGAAATTTCTGAGATATCTCTAGAGGAAGTCCCTGCCTGCCTGCGATACAACTGTGGGTCACCAGACAGAATCTCTTTAAAAGTGTTATAAATTATCTGGAAATATCTGAACACATCTATGGCTGCAATTGTAATAAAAAAATAAATTGTCCTTTGTTTGCAGCATGCAAAGAATCTGGTAAAATAAAGTTTGCAAAATGCTGTGAATCACTGAATCAGCAAAGTCAAGCAGGTTCAGCTTAAGAATATATTAAAAATGTCAAGTTATAATAACAATTTTGAATGTTCCAGAATGAAAGAATCTTTCAATTGTAACTGAATACAGGAACTCAAGAGAATAATTAACATGAGCTTACAAAATAGATGAAAGCTACTGTATATGAGATGACAATAATGGTGACTGAATATTTAGGAACTGACATGTCAATGAAAAGCAAGTGAATAGCTAGCATGATATATTACATTTTCAAATGTGAATTATGATATTTGCATTCATAGTGGGCAGTCATAGTAGGCAGTGAAGTCTGCTGGTTGGATTACTTATCTTTGAATATCTACGAATGGCACATAGTCACCCCTAACTGACGCAGTGGGAAAGGTATGGGGAGGCTGGGTGTGAACTTTGTGGGAGGGGGAAGGGAATTAGCAGCACCTGTCACTAATATAATTAATGTCACTGGGTAAAGAGAGAGGTTTGAAATGGGGGCCAGGCCAGGTAATGGATGGGAGAATTCCATGTAGTACACATGTGGCATGGTGGGATGGGTTGGGTTGCACATAGCACAGATACTGGGGGTGGATTTATGTTTTCCTGTTTAGAAGAAAAGAAAAAGGCCTGCTACTTCAAGTGGTATTTAGTGTGCACTTGCTGCTTTGCTCAGCAAACTAGGCACTTTGTACATGAAAACTACTCAATGTAGGCACCTTCCAATGTCTGGAAACTTTCCAAAGTATTTCATGAAGTGAAGCTTCCTGACTTTGCACACATGCCCAAACAGGGATAGCAGGATAATTCGAAATGCATAGAGAGCACACCCACTGTTCTACTGACATTGGGAACTCTGCTGTGTTACTCTCAGGATCACATCTTAAAGAGACATAAGGGAGGGCTTAAGTGGGATAAAATGCACTGCAGCCGCAAGCAGTTGAAACTGCCTTGTCTCCCAAACTAAAGTAGGGCCCTACTCAGTGGCAGAGCCAGGTTTGGGAGTGTTTGGAAGCCGGGGGGGGGCATTCGGTCAATCACAGGCTCCACAGTGGGCACTAAACAGTGAATAAAGATGGTGGAGGGGCAGCACTGCTCACACTGGGGCAGCCAGGAGGGGCGACAGACCCCCCAGCCCCCCCCAGCTCTTCCACTGGCCCTACTGACCCCTCTTTGGCTCCTCCACTTAAAATTCAGACATTAAATGTGAATTCTTCTCCATATATAAACAATAGGGGAACCTTCCTACAAGGAACAAGCTGTGAGTTACAGTTGGTTATCCAGAGTGGTTGTTGAACAAAGGCTGGTGGTGAGTAGGGCCCTTGCTGGACTCCTATGACAGCCATAAGTGCTTGGGTGGGTGAAAGGAGGACCCATGATCAGGTGAGGAGAAATGATAATCTAAACGAAAAATAGGTGAAAGCAGGATCACACTGGAAATAAGCCGTTCTGGGTGAATACATTGTAATATGTTAGATTTTCAAAGAGCCCATAGATCAGCGCACATTATATCAGGGGGTCACTTGTAGCAAACTTGGGTGCCCCAAGGACCGTGCACCATATTTTGGTACAACAGTGGTCCTGGCACCAAAGTCCATGGAGTTGCCACAAGCCATCTACTGCACTAAATGGATGGAACACAAGAGGGGTTTGATGGATACAACCAGCCTCCCCATGGAATGGCCCCCCCACCACCACCACTACAGATATTGGCACCTACCTCTGAAGGCATATGTACCAAGCAGTGTACACTGTGTATAGTTAGCAGTGCCAACAGACAGTACACAACAGTGGCATACTGGGTCAGATGAAGAGATGCCAGCAGCATACTGACAAGCAGAATAAAACTGCTTCAGTGCACTGGACATGACAGGAATGAGCACTGATGCTACGAGTGTCCCATGGGACTGTACACATACAGAGATACTTGGCACATTGCCAACCATCTGAAATGGTGTCAGGTGAGGGGAACTGGTACTTAAACATGAACATACCCTGTGGAACCACCTGTCAGTGACAGCCTGAATACTCACATTGCACTGCATATCCCGTTGGTTCTGCCAACAGTGTTGATTTTCACTATCTAAACAGTAACAGTGAAGAGCAACCAAAACACTGTGCAGTGCACTGGGGAGAGTTCATCACTGCAGGACACATAGCTAGGCAGTCTGTAGGGCATCACATTGCATGCAATAATGGGCACACAGCTCACCCAGAGTAGCCCCACACTGTTTTGCATGCACTGAACACCCACATCCTACTGCATGTGAGGGAACAGGGTGCACTAGTAGTAGTGTTCTGCTGTGAGTGACTGGTCACTCACTGTGCACACTATGAGCTGCATATCCTGATGGCATAGAGCTACCTGTTATGTGGCTGTACTACTGGCCCATTGGTGATTGATGGGCAAGTGCACAGTGTACACCGAGCATCCAGAGGCAGCTGGGCGCCAGCTCCCTGTGCCAACTTTGTACCATTTCTATGGCTGCCTTTACTGTGGGCATCCCTGACATGTGGGCAATGGTTATGATTTCAGCTCATGATCCCCAGCTGTGTAGCACTTGGTCCTACCCACAGCACACTGCAAACCCTGTTGGTAATCTACTACAGTATACATATGCGAGTCATACCAACAGCAGCTGGGGAAGTGACCTCTGTGTATCGTAATACCTGCAACAGCATGTATGGATGATGGGGCCATGTACAAACCTATCCTACTACAGATTCATATCAAGGGCACAAGCAGATGTATATACTGTATAGAGCATGTCCATCTTCAGGATGGACTGTTTCTGTGGTTGCAGTGGTGGCACAAGGGCCATTAGAACAGCCCTGCCTGGTCTAACCACAACCATGGTTTGCAGCCAGTGTGGGGGGGTCTGAAAATCCCACTGCTGGGGATATGGCAGCTGTGGTGTTCCATAAGCACCATCAGTGTCATGGCACAGCTACCGCCTTACTGCAAGCCTGTGCAAGGCTGTTGGGCACGCAAGGTCCCACTGGTACTGCAAGCATCGTATGAAAATTGAGAATGACACAAGGTGCAGCTCAGTGTGCCTCTTGCATCATATCTCTTTGATGCAGGCACCTTGCGTCATTCCTGACCCTTTGAAAATTGGGCCCAGGATGTAACAAAATAGCTGATCTATGCTGGGTAAAGACACTGTAAATATGAGTCACAGCAGGACCCCACTGAAATGAAAATGAGGTGCTTTATTGCATCTCATCTGGCTTATCCTTGGTAAATACATTGTGAAAATAGGTAAACATGGGCCCCCTATGAAGATGAAATATTGCAGCTTAGCTGGGTTATCCTGTGTAGCTGCCACATAAAATGGGCAGGGGTACAGCAGAACCCCAGTGAAAACAAGACATAACATCCCTGCTTACTGTAGCAACTATTGGGAAATGTTGTATAAATATGGTGATAGCAGGACCTGCAGTGAAAATAAGATGCAACATCTCCACTGTGCTTTCCTGGGTGAATATATTATTTAAATATGTAAAAAGCAAGACCATACAAAAAATGAGACATTGCATCTTAACTGGGCTGGACTATTTTGGGATAGTACAGTATGCAAATGGGTAAAAGTATGACTATATTAATAATTAGGTTCTGTGGCTACTTAGGGCAATTTCCATGTGCAAATGGGTGAAAGCTGGACAGCTCTAAAAATTTGATATTTTATCTTAGGTGGGATAGGCTCAGTTTATACAGCATACTAATGAATAAATGTAAGACCCATTGAAGATGAAACGTTGCATGTTAGTTGGACCCTTGGTAAATACATTATTCTAATGGGTGAAACCAGAACCCTGCTGCAAAGGAAATATTGCAGCTGAGTTTTCCTTTTACGCTTGAAAACATTTTGAAAAATGGGTAAACATAGGGCTTCAGTGAAAACAAGAAAATTCAGAAGTAACCATTGTTGGCTGTTACTTACTGTTGTTTATTGTTACAGTCATAATTGGTTCTGAAACATCCCTTCTCTCAAATGAAGGCACTTTACAAAAGTCCTCATGTGCTTATATTGTGTGGGAAGGAGTTTCTGATTTGGTTCATGATACTCACCTTCCTCCTCCGTGACATTTTTGCATGCCCTTTCCCCACTGCAGAGTTACTGACCTTTCATTTTTGTTCTATAATTTATTTACCCAGGATTGCCAAGCTGAGATGCAGCATCTCAATTTCTTTGTGTTGTGTTTCTGCCGATTTCCACAGCTGGGGAACTGGAGCACTGGATAGTTAAGTGACTTACCTAATGTCACACAGTGAGTATTTGGCTCTTAAGGGGTTTGAACCATTGATTTTGATCCCAAACTGATGATATGAACATATGAACATATGAAAATTTGCCAGCAGAAACAGGTCTTTTGGTCTATCAATTCTGCTCGTATGTGTAGCTAGTACCCCTATTTTGTAGCTGCCCCAACCACCCACACACCTCCTGGAACTGCTCAGTGTCCTTTACCCATTTCCCCCCTTCCATGCCCTGTCAAATGCCCTTTTGAAACTCCCCATTGACCTTCCCCCTATGGCAGAGCATTCCATTTTGACAACCCTCTCCATGAAATAATACCTTCTCATCTCCCTCCTGAACCTGCCCCCTTCAATCTCAGCCTGTGGCCTCTCATGTCCCTTCCCTTCCTCTGCTTAAACAGCCCCTCTGCACCATATTTATTGATCCCCTTCAAGCATTTGAAGGTGTCAATCATGTCCTCCCATCCCTTCTCTCCTCCAGGGTGAACAAATTCAAGTGACCCAGCCTCTCCTCGTAGATTCTGCCCTCCATCCCCTGTATCATTTTCATCACCCTATGCCGAACCACCTTGCAAAGCTTGATGTCCCTCCTCAGGTACAGACACCAATACTGCATGTAGTTCTCCAACTGCTGCCTGACCAAGGACCTGTAAAGGGGCAGGATCACCCCTGTTATCCTTCCCTGGGATAGAGTCAGCAGATTGTGACTAAGTGGCAGGCTGATGGGAGTCTTGCAGGGCAGGGCCAGGAGCACTAAGTACCAGGCAATCACAATTATTGTTGTAGGTTCTCTCCTGAGCATCAGGAGTACCTTCTGCATGAGTTGGACTAGTAGAAGGCATGAAGGAACCTTCCAGTCCAGTCCAAGATCAATGCATCCTCTGGGACTGTTCCTCTGGTTGGTGGCATGTAACAAAACCATGGGACCGGACTGTTCTCCCAAGAAGCAAACAGTCTTTTTTGAGTGCCCCATCTTCTGAAAACCATGGCCAGAACCTGGTGATATTCATGACTTCTTGTGTCGATTCTACTCAAGTAGTCAGCAAGGGCATTGAATTTGCTTGGCAGAAGCACCAGATATGTTTGTTTCTAAGGAATAAGTGATGTACCAGATCCTCACTGCTTCTGTGCACCCTTTTCTGTTTATGTACAGTAGTATACTGCTGTGGTATTGTTTGTTCTGATTTGAACAGACTAACCTTGCAGCTGGGAGAATGACAGCACTGTTAGGAATAGTGCCCTGAGCTCCAGATATCAGTTACAGTAAAAGCCTCTAGGTGGGCACCCCACCCCAGGCATCTGTTGTAAGGATACTTATTGGTGATCACTGAAGGGAGAGAAGGCTTTCTCCAAGGTTGCTTCTCCCCCACCACCACCACCACCACCACCACCATCACCACTCTAGTGACCTCACCAATGCTTTTCTGACAGACACGTGCTTTGAGAGTGGATCCCACCTTTGAGACCAGCTGTCTATTAAATGGTACTGGATATCTCTACTTGGGACGTCTGTAGATTTATCAAGGATCCCAGATTCTCCAAGGTGCTCTTTGCAGTCTGAACAGAGTACTTTGTCTTTGTCTCTCGTTCCATTTACCCAGAGAATAGCCAGTCCAGGTTGGGAACAACCACACCTCAGCACATTATGAGCATGCTTGGTGCTGTGATTAGGCAAAAGGGAAGGGCTGCAACTGGTACTGGCAGTTCCCTAGTCTGAACCAGAGATATTTTCTGTGGGAAGGCCTGACTGGAATATGGAAGTAGGCCACCTTTCAGGTGCAGTGATCCCAGTCTGAGCCCCAAGAATTTTTCTTTTTCATGTGCTTCATTCATATATAAGATCTAAAATGGGTTGCCACTTCCATTTCTCTTGTAGATCAGAAGTACCTCAAGAGACCCCTGCCCCAGAGAGCCAGAAACCTTCTCTATAGCTTTTTTTGTCTGTAACTATTTGTTTACTTCCAGTTTCAGCAGAAACCTCTCTGAAAAGTGAGCTGGAAAACTTTCTGCAATTTTGGGACTCTTTTGAACTTCAGGGACAGCCTCTTGTCCACTACCACCTGAACCCACTTGTTTGTGGTAATGTTTACTAATTCCTGAAGTAGAGAGATAGTTCCCCCCCCCCCCCAGCAATGGCTGGGCAACCTGAGAAGAACTGTCAAGGGGTTTGATTTGGCCAAGAATTGGGGTCTGGTGTTACAGCTGCAGGCTTTGGGGCCCCTTCTACCTCTGTCGTAGAGCACAGATTCAGATGAAATGGCCCCTGCCTTCCCTTCCATAAGGCCTGTAGGAGGCAGAAGCCTTTTCTTTCTCACGTACGATCTTTAAATGGTTTTGTATTCATCTACTTTCTTCATGTATGCCTCTGTTTTCACCAAGTAGAGATCTAATCACAAGAACACACTGCCTCCTGAAGTATTTGAAGTCTGAGATCAGCCCCTGAAAAAGGGACCTTTGGGGCTCAGTGGGCCTACCCGGTCATCAAAATTGATAGATAAATAAATAAATAAATGTTCTCTGTTCCCTCTTTCCTTCAGCTGATGCTCATGGAGTTAATGTGCAAACTGCTTGGCAGCTAATCATTATGGTCAATATGAAATACAAAGAAAGAGTTTATATGGCTTGAACTCTTGTATGTGCTGGTGCCACTGACATTGTTCAAATCTTTTACTTCTACTGCACCATTTTTATGTTTGCCTGCACAACTGCACATGCAAACATATTGTTATAATAAGGTGTTGCAGAGATGTATCACTGTTGGGTTCAGTACAGCTCAGGTTGCAGTGTGCTCAACAATGACAGCCCATTAATCAGCCTTGCTGTTTGTGAGACTGTTCTCTGCTTGCAGGGTGGAAACTGAGTAGATGAAAGGAGCAACCAATCCTATCACAGAGTGGCTTGGTCCTTCATCTGCATGGCACTGCCCAGCAAGAAACTGAGCAGTGTCACGATTAGCTCCAAGCTCTACCCTATGCAGAGAGGAGACATGCAAAACAGCTCCCTTCCACTGCCAAGTATCCCACCCACCTCCCGATCCTTCCCCTTGACCACTCCATTCTCTCCAGCTGCCAAGTACCTCACTGACCTCCTAATCCTTCCCCAAGCCACATCTGTAGAAAAATAACCCTCTCTCCTATTGCCAAGTATCCTGTCCACTTACCAATCCTTCCCTGTGCCCTCTCCATAGAAAAACAACTCCCACCAGCCACCAAGTATCCCATACACCTCCCAATCCTACCCTGGTGCCCCATTTGTAAAGTTGTAGAAGAAGAAAATGGTGATGACTTCTGCTCCCCTCACCACCAACCCTCACTCTAACACCCCTCCCAGCACCCATCACCTCACATTCCCCCACACTTGCCTATCCAGTCCAGTGCTGCTCCCCCTAAAACATTCTGAGCCCGATTCTATAAGCACCCCTATGTATGTCACAAGTTGTGACATACGAGGGAAGCAGTTGCACCATGGACCCTATGCCCAGTTCTCTATCATGCAGGGTCCTGGCAGCTAAATACTGTGGCTTATGCTGACAGGAGACTTGCATCAAATAGAGGGTGCAACTGAAGAGAAAGCTGCAAGCCTGCAGCTTTGCCCAGTAAAAGGTTGGAAGCACCCCCCCCAGCCTCGAACCCCAAAGACAGTGAAAATTAGCACCCCCCACCTCAGCCCCGATCCCTCAGTAGGGTAATACAGTCTCCCCACTGAGACCATATCCCCCATAGTGTTGATACAGTCCCCTTCCTCTCCCAGTCCCGAGCCCCCACAGTATTGATATGATTCCCCCTCCCAGCCCCAAACCCCGATCCCTGCACCCCACAATTCTAGTCCCTGGTATCCCTGGTAGTCAAGTGGCCTCCATCCCCCTACCCTGCAGTGACAGACAACCCCGCTCCCATCTGTACCCAGCCGGCGACTGGCACGACCCACCTCTCACCACTTTGGCCAGCCACCAACTGAGCTCCGCTAGGAGCACGTACTGTAACTAGTACACACTCAGTGAATGACAGCAACTGTCATTCACTGAGTGCATACTATTACAGTATGTGCTCTTAATGGAGCTCAGTGGAGTGACTGGCGGGATGGTGAGAGTGGGTTGTGCCAGCCGACGGGCAATGGGATGGGGAGGTGGTCTGGCACTGCCAGATGGGGTGGTGGGTCACTAGACTAAGAGGGATACCAGGGACTACAGGGATGTGTTTACTTTTTTTATTGCATGGCTGATACACTACTCCTGAAGTTGTGGGGTGCGGGGATCAAGGCTTAGGGTTGGAGGGGGGTTTGTGTCAACACTATGGGTATCGGTGCTGGGAAGGGGGATTGCATCAATACTATGGGGACTGGAGCTGGGAGCAGGAGGTGTATCAATACTATGGGGAATCGGGTCTGAGAGGGGGATTTTATTACTCTGTGCGGGATCGGGCTGGGAGGGGCTATTTCTCACTGTCTTGGGGGTACAGGACTGGGTGGGGGTGTTGATAGCCCTGCTGGGTGTCTTACATTGGGGATCTAGGGCATGGGGGGGCTACATGAACTGAGGGATGAGCTGGCGGCACATTGGCACAACCCCCGGTGGATGCAAAGTTCACTTACACCAGCTAATAGCTGGGGTAAATGTCTTTTGATGGATGTCCTCTGGAGGTTGTTTTAGAATTGCAGATTTAGTGATTTGCTCTTCCAGAATAGGATGCAACTGCTGCCGTAAACCCCTTTGTGCCATGTTGCAAGGGGTTTATGACGTAAATTATGGCGTAAGTCCACTTTGGCGCAAGCAGCCTGCGACATGTCACAGGCTGCTTTGCTGAATCCTAAATGCCGCAACTCATGGTGCAAGGTGCTACTTGCACCATTCTTGTTGGCGCAAGTCACTTTGCACCATGCATAACTTGAGAATCGGGGCCCTCTGTTTTCTCTGAGCTCCACCAGGAAGTGTCTAAAAACAAGGTAAGTCTGGTTAATAGCTTTTTAACTCATTTTGAACTTTTACTCATAACTTTGTCATTTCTTAATTTAGTTTCCCCAAATTTTCAAATTGGCCTTTTTAACCCCACTTTATGAACCAGGTAGGTGAACCTTTTCAAATTGCCCCAAAACACATTTTCTCGGTCACTCTGCAAAATCACATTTCAGACAGGATTTAGCAAATTGTATCTATTTTGATCATAAGGAGGGGTAATAAAAAGACTAAATAATGTATGATTGAAGGCTATTGTGGATGAAATTCCGTCCCTAGTACAGCCTTGTTGTGCTGCACTAGCAACATCACCACTGCAGCTCAACAAGTTGGAATGCCGCCGTGTGCCTACTGATCTCTAACCACACCAGTGATTACACAGAAGTTGAAGTCCCCTCCCCCCATGTTAGTGCAGTCAAGCAGCTTTTTTTTCCAGTTTCTGACAGTGTTAACAAAAAAGTGAGAGATGTCACCCAGTGAAGTGCAACAAGGAAAAAGCAGGACTATTTTCTTTTCCCCTTTGATACAGAAAATACACTGTCAGTTGAAATGGCTGACAGACAAAGTCAAAAAAAATTAACATTTAGGGATTGTCAATTGTAAAATATGTGTCCCAGGTTATTTCTTTTCTGTTATGCTTTCCCATATACTGTAAAAGATTGTGTATGAGCAGTCATACACAAACAAGGCTGGATTTGAATCTTGAGGTTTCCTTGGTAACTAAAGACCTCTTGAGCTGCACTCTCGAGGTCTCCTGTTAACAAGGAAACCTCTCAATTCTGACTTGCTGTGACCAATTTAAGAAAAAAAAAAGTTATTCTAAGAAGTTAGCACTGGCAGTCAAGTACCGTTCTGTGCTAACAGCCTGTAATAAATGCGGGAAGAGGTATTGACAGTCACAAAACAGGAAATTGACCTTGGAGTAAATATATCTAATGACCTCAAGGTGGCGAGCCAGTGCAAAAACTCAGTACATAAGACCAGTGGGATGCTGGGGTGCATAGGGAGGTCTGTCACTAGCAGAAGGAGGGAGGTGGTGTTGCCACTGTATATATCATTGGTAAGACCCCACCATGAGTACTGTGTCCAGTTCTGGAGACCACAGGTATGATTTTTAAAACCCTGAGAAGAGCTCTAGTTGCATTAGTCAAACATGTCAGACACAACTGGCACCCTGCATCAAAAGATACAGTAGTCATCATTAAGAAATGCAGTCAGTGTCTGAATTGGGGAGCCACTGTGTCAAGGTGGCACTGCACCCCCTTGCAACATACAGCAGGCTGCACCAGGTCACAAGGGGGCTTGCACCATGGTGTGGATGAAACCTCCCCTTTTTGGCAATTCCCAAAAACCCACCATGGCCGCAGGACAAGGTACCATCTATACCTGCTTGGAGGTAGTCTAAGTGGCTTGCACCATATGGAAAGAGTGGACACTGAAATGCTGGGGGCATAAGGGACAGGGGGTGACAGAGGATGAGTTGGGGGGGAATGCTGTGAATGACTACTATAGAAGTGGCACCTGGCGGGGTGTGAAGTGTTATGGAGCACATAAAAAAGCGAGTATGGCCATGTACTGTACAACATGGTACAATGACTGGTACCCATACAGTTTGGTCATGTGCAGCCCTACAGAAACAAAATAATGGATGCTGGCCCAGTGGTGCTGAGGGTTGAGGTGCTGGATGCCTTACCTCACACTGTGTTGGTGACCCGGGTTCTGGAACAACCTTGGGTTGTTGGGGTGCCGGCATGGGGGAGGCGGAAGGAGTGGGACTGAGCGAGCCATTAGGCTGCTTTCCTCTCCTGTGGTGGTGGGGGTGGGTTGTCGCCCCTCCTGTAGTTCCATCCCCACTGGGTGGAGGTCCAGTGGGGTAACATAGCTGGGCAGGGGCAGCAGTATGGGTGGGCAGAGGGGCTGTGCTGGCTTCTGTTGTGCGTACGCGCCTCTACACGCACATACGGCCATGTGCCAGGGCCCCAGGGGAAATATGGAGAGAAAAACTAGAAAATCAATAAAAATCTATATATATATATAAAAAAATAAACAAAATAATGGATGCTAACTTAGCAAAATGCAGCAGCACATTCCACCATAACATAGCAGACTGCTTGACTGTACAGTGATCACTACACAGTCATGCTGTCTACTGTGTTACAATGGAATATGCTGCCTCATCACTGTCCATTCATTATTTTGCTTCTGTAGGACTGCACATGACCAAACTGTATAGGTACCAGTCACTGTACCATGTCAGACAGTACGTGGCCATGCTAGCTTTTTACATGCCTCATAACACTTCACATGCACCACACTGGGTGCCACTTCCATCATAGTCATTCATAGCTATCCCCTCCAACTCATCTCCTGCCAGTCCCCCTGACCTTTATGCTTCCTGCCCCCCCCGGGGCACATTCCCCTCCCCACCATCCCATCCCACATGTGTTGTGCTGGGGAGGGGGTCGTATCCTGGCAGCACATCCCTCAGGTGCAGTTTACAGCAAATCAGGGCAGTTTGGCACTGGGACCCTGATTCTTACAGAATCAGGGGGATGGTCCCTGGTGCATCTGGAGTTTGACACATCCCTGGAGTGACTCAACTTGCATCGCTCTCAGGGATCTTTAAAAATCTGGCCCCACATCTCAAGAAGGACATAGACAGGGTGGAGGCTGTCCATAGGAGGGCAATTAAAATCATGCAGGGACTGTATTAGAAGCCCTATGAGAAGAGACTGAGAGACCTCATATGTACACCCTGGAAGAGAGGAGGGGAGAGGAGGGATTGACAGAGGGTAACCCATCAGATGTGTGACTGCAAATGAGCACTTGTGTTTTGTGTGAGTCATTTTCAGCAACTGGGAAGAGAGTGATCAGTGAGGGTTCATGAATGGGGTTTTTATTTATTTTATTTATTTATTTGAACATCGGTTTACAACCTTTGAGCCAGAGGCTCATTTCCAAAGGTACCTCCTCACATTGAGGACAAATACAATACATTACAGGCTCATTGTTACATCACATTGAGAACAAATACATTGCATTACAGGCTCATTGTAACATCACAGAGTTTCAATTTGTAATAAAATGACAGCCATATATATTTACAAATATTTGTAGAATGAAGGAACCATTCTAGTTCCAGTGGTGCCGCTCATGCGAGCTTTGTCAGAATGTGGTGGACTAAGTCACAACTAGTGACAGGTGCAATTACGTCCATTAAATAGCTGTTTCCGCAGTACAGTTTTGAAGGTGGAGATAGTAGTGGTGTCAGAGATGGCTGGTGAGAGCGCGTTAAACCAGGCTGGGGCTCTATAACAGAAAGATCTCTGTCCATGGCTTGTCCTGGTTCTAGGGATCAAAAGGGTGATCTTGCAGGAGGTTCGGGTAGTAACCAAGGGTTGGGTTTAATGGATTGAGGCTGACAGCCCAGGGTTGTTTTCGTAATGAGGCTGGTTTGGTATTGAAGTCACTCGTCCAGATTTAGCAGCCTTGCCAAGTCATATAGCTGACATGTGTGAGAGAGCCTGGGGGCCCTTGCAATAAGCCTACATGCCTTATTCAGGACAACGCGGATTTTATTGAGGGCAGTTGAGTCAGCCACACCGTATACTGGTAGGCCATAGTCCACCAGGGACAGTATCAAGAATGTAACTGCTAGTTGGAGGGCAATGGGGGGAGACAGTTTTTATAGTGGTAGAGGATGCCTAGCCACACATTAGTGGCAGAGGCAAGTGCATCAATATGGGTGTGGAAGGAGAGGGGTGTGTTGAAGCTGATCCCAAGGTACTTGTACGAGCGGATTAGTTCAAGGGGTTGCTTGGAGCTGGGAAGGATGTGTAGTGGGAAGTTACTGGCTTTGTTTTGAGAGTGGGCAAAGAGCATAGATTTGTTTTTTTTGAGATTGATGACAAGTCTGTGCTCTTTGAACCAGGTTTCTGTATCATTGAAGGTGAATTGCAGGGCATCCTGGAGGGTGTTGGGGTTGCAGTGGGTGGCAAAGAGGATGGCATCATCTGCATACAACAGAATTCTACCAGTGCATACACTGGGTAGGGTGTTGAGGTAGATTGAGAAGAGTAGCAGTTCCAGGATAGAGCCCTGGAGGACACCTGAGTGGATGGGACAAGTTGTGGAAAGTGTCCCGTTGATTTTGACATGTTGAAGGCAGTCAGATAGGTAGCTAGTGCACCAAGAGATCAGCCCAGTAGATAGGCCAGTATGGGAGAGGGCTTCCAGCAGGAGGGGGTTGGAGACAGTGTCAAAGGCCTCTGACAGATCTTCAAACACTGCACTGGCTAGGGTGCCGGCATCCAGGGAGGAGTGTATGAAGTTTGAAAACTCAGTTAGAGCCATTCCAGTACTGTGCCCTGCCCGGAAGCCTTGCTGTTCTGGGCAGAGGATGTTGTACTTGGTTAGGTACTCAATGATTTGAGTGGCCACTAGCTTTTCAAGGGCTTTGGAGAGAGGTGGGAGGATGGAGATCGGTCTGTAGTTCCCTGCATTAGACCTGTCACCGCCTTTGTGGATGGGCGTAACCATGGCCGTTTTCCATGCAGTTGAGAATTGCAACAGGCAGAGGGATATGTTGAGTAGGGTGGTGAGCGAAGCAAGTACCTGGTCCAGCACCCGACGGAGAATGCTGGGGTCCAGGGAGTCGCTGCCAGGACTATTGCTCTTTAAAGCTTTGAGCAGGTGTGGTCTGGCATCCTGGTCAGTTACCCTGTGTAGGTGGAAACAAGGGCATTGGATGACAGGGGCTGGTCGGGAGGGTCGAAGAAATTACTGGGGAGGACCGAGCTAAGGTCTGTGAAGGTAGTGTTTAGGAATTTGGCTATGCAGGCCGGGTCAGTCATGGTAGAGCCGTCCATGGTGATCTGTGCTGGGGGGGAGGAGTGGGTACTACCATTCAGTTGTTTAATGTTGTCCCAGAAGGTCTGCGCACACCCCCAGGGGGAGGTGAGTGTGGCCTGGTAATGGTCGGCCTTTGCTTTATGGATGGCCCAGGTGCACTTGTTCTGTGCTGAATTATAAGCCTGTCTGTCAGCTACCTGGCCTGTTTCAGTGGCAAGGTGCCATAAGTTATCCCTGTGCTTGAGCAGTTGACGTAGGGCAGGGGTAACCCAGGGCGCACTGGGCTTTTTGGTATGTATTCTGGTAAGAGACACTTAGAGGTTGCATGCTTTGATGAAATTTTGAGAAAAGAAGATGAGGGCAGTGCTAATGTCAGGAGCATGCTGTATGGGTGACCAGTTTATCTGGGCAAGAAGTTGTTTGAGACTTTTTAGCCCACCAGGTCTGAGGCGCCTGCAGAGCGTGGGTTGGACTTTAAGTTGGGGTGTGGGGGTCGTCCAGCGGAATAGGATCGGGGAGTGATCACTAAATGAGTCCGGGAGGACCCGGATATCTTGGATTTTTTTGAGGCGGTTTGTGATGATTACATCTAGAAGGGTACTGGTACCTCTCTTGGAGTTTACTCTTGTGGGTTGGGAGATGAGCTGCATCAGATCCATAGCCGCGAAGGTATCATGGGTGGTGGAAGAGGAGGCGCTGAGCCAGTTCATGTTTAGGTCCCCCACAAGGATGTGATCAACCTTGTGTTGGAGGGTAGCAAGGTAATCAGTTAAGGATAAGATCGCCAGATTTTGGTGTTTTGGTGGAATGTATTCCGTAATGAGATATAGGGGGCCCCTGGTGGGGTCAGGTGTAAGTTTAAGGGTGAGGGTCTGAGCCCTGTTTACAAGAACCAGGGCAGGGAGTGCTAGTTCAGTAAGTGAGTCCCTAGTATAGGTAGCACAGCCTCCCCCACATTTGCCAGCATGATCCTCTCAGTATAGGGTGTATCCTGGTAGTGAGACAATGTGGTCTGGGGTGGATTTTGACAGCCAGGTTTCAACCAGTGCTATGACATCTGGTTTATGCAGCATGACCCAGCGTAGGAGGGAATCAAATTTTTGGTATGCTGCATATATTCATGGAGGCTATAGGGAGACCAGCAGTCCCAGTTGTGGGGCTAGTCTGGGTGGGGCCTGGGTTGGGATGTATATTGCCTGTGAGGAGCAGTAGGAGGATCATGACTCTACCTAGGGGGTGGAGTTTGGCGAGCTTTCGGTGGGTATTCGGGGGGGAGAGGCTGTCAGGGAGCAGGGGATGGGTAGGGTCAGCATGGTTGGGAGGGCAGGGGTGATTAGCCACCAGTGGATGCTAGGGTGTGTGGTGGGGAGGTAACATGGGGATGGGTGCTGTGGGTAGGAGCCCATGGTCATAGTAGGGTGGGATCTTATTATGTCCGGGGGAATTGATGCTAGGGCCGGTGTACTGGGTGGGCTACCTGGTTGCTGGGTTATAGGCAGCAGAGTAAGTATGAGGGGGAGGCATATTAGGAGGAGGTGGGCTGACATGGTGCTTGCCGTGGCAGCAGGGCAGAAAGGTAGAAGTATTTTGAGTGCTGTTCAGCAAGCGTAGTTACCACTTTGGCTTAGTGGTATTGTCCCAGACTCTGGTACAGAGTGTACCAGGTTCAAATCTCAGCCAGGGTGGCTAGAGAAGGGACCAGGGTGGGAGCTGAGCTCCATGTTCTGGGGCTTGAGGCATGCTTGGTTGGGGCCAGAAACAGGGTGAGAAATAGCGACTCCTAGTGGTCACAGGGTGCAGGCTAGGAGGGGAGGCCGGGGGTCAGGATGTACAGTGAGCTATGAGGTGAGGGCTGGGAAGATGTAGACAGGGATTAGAAGTAGGTAGAGGAGGATCAGTGTGGCCAGAGATTCAAGGTAAGCAGAGGTAGCAGAGGAGCGAAGTGGCACAGGTTGACAGAAGGACCCAGGAGGTTTGGGGGTGGAGGTTTGTTTGACTGTACCCGAGATAGGGTCTGTGGGACCATCTAGTGGCTGGCAGGTATAACCTGCAAATGGAAAAGTGGGTACTTAGAAAAAGCAGCAGACAGGAAGTAATGTCATAGGAAAGAGCCAATAAATTAGGAACCACCCTGGGTGGGTGGGTGGCTAAGGGTGGGTGGGGCAGTCGATGTGCAGCATCAATGAGCTAACACCCTCACAGGATGCAGCTCAAGGGAGGAAGTATCCTTTACCTGTTAAGGCACTGCTCAGTTCCCCAGCTCCAGAAGGATCTTGTAGTGTCCCGCTTCTGTTTCGGCATCTGTGTGTTGGGGAGGGGTGCAAGGCCTATATGGGGAGAGAGGAAACAAAGGAAAACCAAGTATGACGGGAGTAAGCTTGATACTAGGCCCCTATCATGCGATACGCATGCTGTTGGGCTATGTCCCGATTACAGCACCCTACTGAGCATACGCTAGAAAATCAAGATGGTGATATACAGCATTAGGCACAAGAGATCACTAGACAGGTAAGCCACCCAACTTGCAATTCAAATAGTTTGCAACTAGCACGGTGAACACAGTATGGTTAGCCCCAGAAAAGACAGTGAGATGCATAAAAACACAGTCACTCGCAGTTACAATCTCATAGGCTTAAAACACCCCTGTTAAAAGCAAGAATTCAAGTAGCTATGAGGCAGACTTCTTAGTGCCCAAAAACTATCAGTCGCTGTGTGGGGATAAAAAATGTTCAGAGAAAAAGCACCCCTCACGGGATGCAGCTCAAGGGAGGAGGTATCCTTTACCTCTTAAGGCGCTGCTCGGTTCCCTAGCTCCAGGAGGGAGCTTGTAGTGTCCTGCTTCTGTTTCAGCGTCTGTGTGTTGGGGTGGTGTGCAAGGCCTCTTAAGGATCTGCTCGGCTCCCCAGCTCCAGGAGGGAGCTTGTAGTGTCCTGCTTCTGTTTCGGTGTCTGTGTGTTTAAGTGACTGTTCTATGAACACAAGTGAGAGTAAGGGATGGCACAATTGTGGGAGGGTGTGCTGTAAATAGGATATGGGAGGGAGTGTGGGCAGGGCTACTGACCTGCACACTTGGTGCTGTGGATCCCTAGGCTGACTGTGAAATTTAAGGTACTGGGTTCAGGGATGGGTAAAAAAATTTATATTTTAACTTGTATGGGACTTCTGTAATTTTATTTTTTTGCTATTCCATTCTCAACCCCCCTGGAGATGTGCCCCAGTCACAGTCCCCCCAAATAGCCCCCTTCTGAGGGTTTGCATGTACCCCAGAGTCAGGCGCCCCCCTCGGAGTTCATTAAAAATAAAAGGGGTGGTGTGCAGGGGCACACATGGGGAGTGTGGGTAGCATAGCCCCCATATCTAACATACAGTATTGCATCTTTGGGGGTTCCTGATGGTGTCGCTAATGTGGTTGTCAGCAAAATGCACAGTTACCGTATCTGTTTTCAGTGATGTGCACTAGTCAACATTATTTTCACCCTTACAAAATCTCCGGTATGGCATGGAACCCTGACAGAGACATATAAATACCATACAGGGCTGAAACATGCACAGAAGGGTAGTACTTTCTGAGGAAAAGATGCACAGGAACTAGGGACGTGAAATGAAACTGGATGGGCAACAATTTAAGAGAGATGTGAGAAAGTACTTCTTCACTGAAAGAGTGGTGGATGCCAGGAACAGCCTTCCAGCAGAAGTAGTGGGGCAAAAATAGTAGTGAGCTTCAAGCATGCATGGAAGAGGCAAAAAGAAAGTTTAGTTGGGAAGCTGGGGTGGGGGGGTGACAGTAGAAGAAGGGAGACAGGGAAAATGGGAAGATGAGGTGGGCCATGCAGTCCTTATCTGCAGTCAGTCTCTATTTTTCTATGTTGTTTCTTTGTAAACAGACATGACAGGGTATTGCTAGCTGTGCAACACCCACATGACCCAGGTGTATAGTAAGCCATAAAACCACAGACAGAGTGCCTTCCCCTCTTGTATTTCTGGCTGTGGCACCACTACCAGCACCTAACATGGATAACTTCATAGAAATAAATGATGCAGTTTAGAACAATAAAAAAAAATACATATTTATAGTTTCCCTCAGGAACCCTCAGTGGGAAGGAAACTTTCTTTCCATTCAGCCACACACCACAACAGTAGCCACATAGACTACATTCCTCTGTCATGTTCACAGCTTCCTCAGGTTCAGGGTACCCACCTAGGTCCTTTTATAATATTAGACCATAATTGTGTGCATCTCCCTGCTGTAATAGGGTACAGACACCAAAAATCCCAATGCTAGCCTTTAGACACATATTCTCCAAGATGAGAAATTTAAGGCAGAGCTCAAACAAGCACTGACTAGATTCTTTAGATTTAATGAATCTCCAGAAATATCTAAAGTAACTTTATGGTAGGTAAATAAACCTACAGTTAGGGGTGTCATCATTGCTCAAGCAGCAAAAAATAAAAAGATGAAGACAGAGGTCAAAAATAATTACAGGACTTAAAGGCAGAATTAAAACAAATGGAACAAAGTTACCACAATACTCTTCACCTCTCAGTGAGGCTCTTATGGAAGATTTAAATGCCAAAATATCAAATCAATTATAAATACCAATTTAGGGCCCACTTGTCCTTGCAGAGAACTAAGCAGAGCCATTAAAGTTACCACAGTACTCTCCACTCCTCAGCGAGGCTCTTATGAAAGATTTAAATGGTATAATACCAAATCAGTTATAACAACTGACATAAGACTCACTTGTCCATGCAGACGACTAAGCATGCTATTATGAGTCTGGAGAAAAAGTCAAAAGGTTCAGTGCATTCATACTCAGATGCAACAAGCTAAAAATTCTTCCACATGATTATTACGTCCCACACTCCACTGTCTTCCAATGCACAAAACACTAATAATACTTACAACCAGTTTTATAAGAACATATCCAGTAGCTAAATAAAATCTCTTGTCTTACTTATGACTTCTTAAAGAGGGACTCTGGCCAAAAGTGCTACTTTGCAGAATTAGAATAAGTATACCCCCAATAAATGACATACCAAACATTAGGTTTCTGTGTTACTTCATTTTAAAGTTATGAGCTATTTTGTAACCCTGATGTCACTACCTGTTCAAAAAAGTCAGTTTTAGTGAAGTGCTGATGATGATGTAATCTCCAGAACTCACAGTCTAGTCTTCCCTGTAAGCAAGCTTATAGGACCTGTTTCTCCAAAGTTTAAAAATCATGTGCAATGGTTTTTATAAATAAAATGGCAGGAACATTCAGAAAACATTTTAAAAAACTGTGTGTTTCAGGTTTTGGAACAAAGTTGACAAATTCATATTTTAATGCCTTTTTGATGTGGTCCATTTCTCCAGGGTTGCTGAATGCTGAGTCAGCATGCCTACAGGCTGTTGATACCCTTTGGGGTGCTACTCTATTATGTCTTTTAGGAAGTTGTGTTGCTGCTAGTATTGCATAATCTTGGTAACTTCACTGCTGTTTGCCAGTGTCTGCTTTATAATAAGTTTTGTCCTATGAAGACAGGTTGAAGGAACTGAACATGTACTCCCTGGAGGAGAGGAGGGAGAGAGAAGATATGATTGAGACAAACAAGTATCTTACAGGGAGGAACAGGGTGCAGGAAAACACTATTTTTAAGCGAAAAAGATGTTCCACAACTAGAGGGCATGGGATGAAGTTGGAGGGAGGACGATTCAGAGGAAACATGAGAAAGAATTTCTTCACAGAATGGGTGGTGGACAAGTGGAACACACTGCCAGAGGAAGTGGTGGGGGCTGAAACAATCACAGGATTTAAGAATGCATGGGATAGACATAAAGGAATTCTAGAGGTCAGGGGTAAGGGGCAACAGACTTCTAGGAAAACAAACTGAACTTACAAGCTCAAATGGGCAGACTGGGTGGGCCATAGGCCCTTATCTGCCGACACTGTCTATGTATCTATGTATCTATGTAAAGGGCATCTTTCCCAGTGCTTTTGACTTTCATGCATATATTACCCCTTCCTGCATTGATTCTGGAATTGTATTCCATTGCTGTCCTCTGCAGTTAGTTTTTGCATTCTGCAAAATGAATTAAATGCAATTCCAGAATCAGTGCAAGAAGGGGTACTATAGGCATGAAAGTCAAAAGGACAGGGAAAGATGCTCTAAATCTCAATCTCTTTTTATTTCTCCACAAAATATTGCTCTGTTAAGATGTCTTTTCCTACCAGTTGAAACTCAGCCTCCTGTTCTTGTAAGTTTCATGTCCTTTTACAAAATGGGGTATTTTTGCATGACAGTCAAAAGGACTGAGAAAGATTCTGACAGCAACTCTGTCTTCTCTCAATCCCCATGCTTTGTTACTGAAGCAGAAGAAAGTCATTTTACAAAAAAAACCAGCATTTGTCAATGCCGAATGTTTGCTTGCTGGCATTGGCATTGGTAGTGTAGGAGTTACAGAGCTGCATAATAGGAATGGCAGTGAAGTATTGAACTGAAGCCATCCCCACCACCACCCTGCAGAGACTGATAGGCATTGGGGTGTGCCTTTGGGTCCTCAGGCATAACAACCATGCCATTTCACCACACCCTACCCTGCAGACACTGACAAGTGTCATGGTGTGCCTTGGGGTCTTCGGCCCTTATGCGTACCCCATTCCATCAGAAAATACAGTGAGATGGGTGTGGTATAGACGAATGGGGTGAACTTTGGGGCAGAAGAGTTCAAGGCATACCTCGATGCCTCTCACTGGCTGCAGGGTGTGTAATGGTATGAGCAATACATGCGAGAATCCCAAGTCACACCCCTGATGCCTGTCATTCTCTGCAGGGTGGGGCGTTATGGTCAGAAACTCTAATGCTTCAGGCATTCATTGGTATTTTCACTCCAAATTTTCAACATGGTTTTTTTGTGACCCCCACCTCATGAACAGTGGCAATATCAGTTTGTTAGCCAAAAGCTGCTTTTGTACAGTGACTACAGCATTTAGCACCACAGGTGCAAAAACACATTCCGAACAGGATGTGAAAAATGACAGCTGTACTGTTCATGGGGAGGTGTAAAAAATAGCAATGTTGAAAATCTGCAGTAAAAATATTAAAAAAACTGGTGAAGTCACGAGCGTGCATAGAAACTGTGCAACGCACACTCATAATGTAATTAGTTTAGGATTTTTTACAGCAGATTGTCAACACAGGCATTTTGGGACCTCTGATCATGAACTGTGTCACTGTGATTTTCTTTATCTGTCCCAAACAATGATTTCCCACAGTGACCACGCATTTCTGTGCTGAAAGTGTGAAAACACATTTCGGCCATGTTGTAAAAAATGACAACTGTACTGCTCATAAGGAGGTATGGTAAAATGGCAAAGTTGAAAATTTGGAGTGCAAATATTAAAAATTCGTGAACTTATGAGCGTGCATAGGGACTGCACAACGTACACTCATAAAACAGGCATTTTTAGGAATTATTTCACCAAATTTTCAACATAGGCTTTTTGAGAGCCCACCTTATGAACACTGGCAGTGTCGTTTCATTAATCAGTCCCGAAAGGTGATTTCATGCAGTAACTGAGAAATCACCCTTCGGGCCTGATTAATGCCATGACAGTTCAAGAATTCATGAGGAAGGGTCCCAAAAACCCCATGTTGAAAATTTGGTGCCAAAATTCCAAAAAAGGCCTGAGATACGCATTAAAGTTGAAAAAAACACTATTTATTACATTATACAGCTTACAGGCATTTACTCAGTTCGCGGTCGACTTTGAAGAGTACAGATGTGTTCCCAGTCCACGAAGATCATCGTGCTGAGCTCAAAGGTAAGTATGGGGTGAGGTGTGTGTGGGAGGCAGGGTGTGCAGTGGGTGGGCATGGGTGGGCTTGGAGACTGCGGGGGCAATGTTTTCTTGTTTACAGGGTTTTTTTTTTTTAGGAAGCCTATGCAGGACATTTACCACACTGGTAGGGCTCCCAACATGGTAGCTGGAATGCTGTTTTGGGGGGTCCTGGAGCCAACGGGATTGGGCACCCCTGTCAGCCATACGGACTTGTGCCATGCTGGGGTGAGCTCCCAGCGTGGTAGCTGTAAGGCTGTTTGGGGGGGCCTGTAGCCAATGGGGGGATTTGGCACCCCCATCGGCCATACAGACATGTGCCACGCTGCGGTGGGCCCCAGTGTGGCACCTGGAAAGCTTTTTTGGGGGGCATGGAGCTGATGGGGGATTGGGCACCTTCGTCAGCCATACAATATGTGTGTGGGGGAGAGCGCATGAGCACACAATATGGGTGCATGTGTGTGGAGGGGAGGAGCACTGCTCACTAAAATGGAGCGTTTTCTTTCAACTGTACGGCCACTGCATTTTCAACTGCTGTCATAGACAGCTGCAGTGTTGATTGGAGAACTGCGGCCATGCCTGCAAACACACTGACTGAATTGGAAGATGGGTGACACACCTCCAAAAACTCGGATGATGGCACTATGTTTCTTGCACATGCATGCAAGCAAACATAAAAACACACTGACAAGGCATTTGGATTTTGGCATAATTCATTGCTAACAGGGTGTATTGGGGAAGGGGAAACATAGTATGTACATTGAGTCCTGGTAGTTTTCCCTTTCAAAATTATTGTTACTGCACTGCACTACACAGTGTGAGTCACTCATTTGCTCAGCAGTGATGCAATCGAGAGCCAGCAGTCCAGCAGGGCTAAAGCAGGGCTCAAAAACAAATCCAAGTTAAGAAAAGTAGAGTAAACCTTGACCAAAAATAACAAATGCACACACACCATTTCTGGTCCAGTACTGCATATAATGACTACAAGATGTAACTTTCTGAACCATCATAAAAGGTGCTCTTTAACAGGGGCCTACTAATATGTGATAATTCCTGCTAGTGGTGGAAGTGTTAGCCCTGGTAAAATTACAATTTTAATAAGGGATACAACATCGATGAGTCTGAATGTAGGTTAAGCAACAGCCTATCAGAGAGAAAACACTAGGGACCAGATATTCAAAACTTTGTGCCTGGTACAAATCAACTGCACCACGTTTGTGCCACATTTGTGCTGGAGTGCTACATTGAAAAGGTCATATAGTGCCGGCGCAATGTGATAGTGCTAACACTATGAGATAATGTATGCATGGTGCAAAGTGAGGGGCAGGGAAATGCATGTAAGTTTACTGATAGAAATAAACTTAATGGCCACCAACAAGAACAATCAGTGCCCCAGATTCTACTCCCACTTCAGGGACGACAAATCCATGGGAGTGGATGCACTATCAGCTACACGGTCATTCCAGGTAACCTACATCTTTCCACCAATACTACAGGTCCTGAAAGAGATATGCAGAACCAGAACCTGGGTGATAATCATTACCCGTCTTTGGCCCAGGAGAACAGGGTTCGCCGCGATAGTGACAATGGCACTAGACCACCCATGGACACTACCATTCAGGGAAGATATTCTCACCCAGGGACTGGTATGTCACCTCAGTCCGAACAATCTCAAACTAACAGCCTGGCTCCTGAAAAGGAGAGACTGTTAAGAGAGGGATACCACGCAGTAGTCGCCAACGCTATGGAGAAACCCCATTACCTCAAACTATCAGAGACATTTGAGATTATTCCACAGTTGGTGAGAAGAAAAGGGGGGAGAAAAAAATTATACAACCTCTAAAAGCCACAGTGACCAACATACTTCTCTTCCTACAGCAAGGTTTGGATAAAGGACTATCTCTAGCATCCCTAACAGTGCATGTGGCAGCAATCGATCCAATCTATGTCCTAAGATAAAACAATGGACCACTCCCTGGGACCTCAACTTAGTACCCAGGGCAATGACCAACTCACCATCTGAACCTTTAGAGTCACTACCACTCAAGTTGCAAACACTTAACCCTTATGGTCACTATATGTTCAGCTAGATGCATAAACAAACTACAAGCATTATCCCACAGACTGCCTTATCTGGTATTTTATGAGGACAAGTTCAGCAAGATGATCCCTTCCTTTCTGCCTAAAATATGCACACTTTTTCACACCAAACAGGATATCAAAATACCTGTCTATATGCCTGTAGACAAGGTAGATGGGGACCCTCAACATCATTTGCTAGCCATGAGAAGACTAATGTCAACTTACATCACAAGAATGGCAGACATACGATGCATATTGGCTTAAGACTCCCATCACAGAGGCATATAGGCCTCAAATTATACACCATCAACAAAAATCAAGGCCATTCCACTACAACAATAGCCACATCATGGGCCAAGAGAAACATGGCCACAATAGACAGAATTTGTGCCGCTGCTACATGGGCATTGATGTACACATTCACTAAACACTACAGGGTAGATATAGCCCTGGAAGCAAAAATTAACTTTACTTAAGTAGTGCTGTTATCAGCAAGGTCGAACATAACATAATGGACTGACTACCCACCCTTCTCACTAAGGTACTGCTTTTTACATCAAAACCCATGTGTAAGGAGTGTGGAGTGCCTCAGAGATTATCCCCCACAATGGTAGTTTACTCACCTGGTAAAGGTGATTGTGGGGGTATACATCTCTGAGGCACTCCCCAACCCACCCAGGTAGTCAGTCAGAGACAAAGGACTCAAGGATGAGCTTCAAGGTGTAACAATCAGCATGCCGTATGGGCTGGACATTTTAGATTTGTATGAATAAGAAATAAAGAGAGGACCCTCATGGGCCACAGAATTTTTGGTAAAATGTAATAAATACCTCTACTATGATTTATTTAACATGCTAAGATACTTATCAGGAAACATTGAACTGCCTACTAACAAGTCAAGAGTTACTGGTTACAGATTAGGTACAGCTTTGGAAGATTTCAAACTGATCCTGGAGAGGCAGCATCACAGGGAAAGGTGGTTGGACTTCTTTGAAGTAACATGTGCATCAAGCAACCTATCAGGTGGACACAACCGGTATATATGTTTTTGTATATTCAAAAGTATAGCACCGCGCAATATACATTAGCCAACATGTAGCATGGTGCAAATTACCATCCATGAAAAGGTGATCTTAATGCCGGGCAAACCCTGGATGGGGGGGCGTGGACACAGCAGTAACAGAGAACAAAGCTGTATGCATCCAATTAGGAGGCAGTGTGGGCAGACGGCCACTTTATATGCACAGGCACACAAACTGTGGAATGCAATGCCCCAACAGTGCTGTGAAGTGAACACTCATGTAAATGTTACAACTGAGCTAGAACACCACTTGCAGCAATAAAATATTTGTACCATATTGTAATGCATACTGAATGTGATATTTATGTGCTGTGGGTTGTTGTGGATTGTATGTCTTTATTGTACACTGTTGCATCTCAGCCACACAGTTAGTATCTCTGGGTCATTCCTGACACTGGGCCTTGGCCCAATGTGATTACCTGGTGAACAGGGTGATTAAAAAAATATGAACAGAACACATACATGGCAGAGACATGCTGCACACAGACAGCACCGCCCATGTTGCCCTCATCTGGCACTGGTCCTAACCCTGCCAGGCATCAATGGATGCCCTGGCACACAGTGGACACCATGACAGTGTGTCCATGCAGCACACACTTCCAGTTCCCCCATTGGGGTACACCAACACAGTCCAGCAGACACATGCTGCACTGGGGGAATGGAGAGTGTTGAGGGGAGGGTGTACTGGTGGCCAGGCTGCACCACATAGTAGGTACTGCCACATGGTTGAGGCCATCCACTCAGTGCACATGTTCCACTGACGGTACTGCTCCTGACAGCAGTGTGCCAGTATGATGGTATGTGTGGCGCCCCCAGGGCACATACCCTACACCTGTCTGGGATCCCTGCACACAAAGACAGTCATGTGTATGATAGTGTGGGGATCCCATGCCACAGGTGCAGCACATGAGGGTAACGGGACAGTATGACTGTGGTGTCCACTGTCAGACCACACCATCCAGCAGTGCTCATTTCTGTGCAGATAGCACCAGTTAATGTTGTCTAACACACCGTAGGCATTGCAGTGTACCTCACAGTATCACCTACTATGGCACTGTACCATCCAATAAACACTATGGCAGGAACAACAATTTGCCTCTGGCATGCAGCACGATCACCCATTTCCGTAGTGCTACTCCCCTGGGACACATTAGTCTTTGCATCTGTGTCCAAACTAAGACTGCAGCTAATGTTCTGTGAGCACAGAATGAATGTGGCAACTGACCTGTAATACCAGCCGTGCCTACAAGTGGAGCTGTGAGCACAGAAAGAAACATGGCTACCGATCTGTAATTCCAGTTGGACCTACAGGTGGAGCTCTGTGCACCATGTTATAGAACTTGGCAATCCACATGCAAAGCAGGCTGTAATGAGATGCTAATGTGGCTGTGTGCCCTTGGATTGCCTGAGTAGGCTCATTTGCATTGCAGTTTTGAATACAGCAAACTTTAGCACCAGGCAAACAGGATTGCGCTGGGCAAACGTGTCAGCGCCACATGAACGTGCTAGCACCGCACAATACTGTAATGTTCCATTACATGGTTCTGCAGTATTTGGCTTGCACTGTTGTTTGCTGTTGTTGTGCTCCACTCCTGTGCTAGCACAGATGTTCCCCACATTGTTCACCCTTACCGTACTTCACTTCTGTGTGCACTGGGCCACTGTTACAGTTTGCACTGCTCTCAGTTGCTGTATTCAGTGTTGTCTTATTTGCTGGGCTATTGTTGCACTGCACTCTCAGCCCTGTTTGCACGCCTTCATTTGCACACTATATTCAACTCATTCTATAATTCTGGATGATGCTCCTCTGGCTAGACCAGATTTTCCCTCTATTCTTATACCTGATACTCCAGTTAAAACTACTTTTTATCCCCCCCCCCAAAAAGAAATAAAAAAATTAGAAAATCCAGAAAAGAAGGTGGCAAAAAGGAGGAAATTGTGACAGAAAATCCATAATTGGAGGTAAACTTGCAGGCAGTTTCAGCCTGTACCATCCAAGTAGAATTGTCTTCTACCCCTTTTAGTCCACCTGATGTAGTAGTAAACAATAAAAACATTATTAAAAAGTCCAATCAAGATTGGATAGAAAGCAATGAAATGGAGGATGGGAATGTAATTGATTATAATTATAATTCATTCCTGCAATTAATTGCCTCCCAGTTAACTGAGTTTACGACAGAGTTGAAAGTCTTTAAGAATGATTGGCAACATTGGATCATAAATAATAAGGATGTTATGATTAATGTGGAAGAGACTCTTAAAAGTAATAATCTTGGCACTCAAAGGTTCATTAATGAGTGCCCAGATAATGTTTTATATGATATTTCAGAATGTGCAATTTTGGCATTTTATGGACTTGACTGGGCAAAGTATAGCCAATCTGGATGTAACAGAGAAAATCGTGTATGTTTCTTAAGAGATACTACTGGTGCTGATTTGCTGGAAACTGATATTATGCAAATGTGGAAACACAGAGATGAAGACGATCTGGAATGCATTTTTGTTTTTTGTTCTGCTATCAGAGTTGCAAATCAAATTTGACTTAATAATAGATTTTTGAAAAGAAGAGTCTGTCATGCTGAATTTATTAACAGAAAACAATTAAATTTAATAATTGAAGACCAATTGATATACCTTAGTATATTGGGCTAAGTGTAATACCTAATGGAAATAATTGGAAATTATGTAGTGCTTTTCTTAATCTATGTATACACATCCTAAAAATTCCATCAGAAGATATTAAAATAAAAAAGATTTAGAGATGTAAACATGAAGCCAAGTCTGGTCAGGTGGACATATTATTACAAGGAGATTTTACTATAAGTGAAATCTTAAGGAAAGCCCACTCCTGGACTCGGTAGGTGTTCATATAATTGATAGTAAGATTCTTGCATCTCCATTAAAAAGCAACATAGAAATAATACCCTCTTTGGACAATTTGGAAAGTGGATAAACTCTGAATCTTTATGGGCTAAACAAGGCTAAAAATGAGAACTCAAAAAAAAAAAAACAGCTGGTACTTAATTTATTAGAGCAACTTTTACATCTCTCAGTTGATGTCCCCGAAGCTATCGAAGTCATTTGATTAGGTAATGATTCTGATTGTCATCAAATAAAACTGACAATTAAGTTTAACAGCTTATATGATAAAAAATTAGAAAACATAGCTATTTTAGACACTGTGGGCCAGATATTCAAAACATTGCTCTGGGGCTAAATTAGCACTGCCTGGTGGGCAAAGTCAGCCTGGAGCACAAAGCAAGCTATATTCAAAAGGAATAGCCCCGGGCAACCAGCCTCTGAATATAGCATGGGAATGAGGCCGGGCAAACTGGGCTGGGAGTGCAGGGCAAATGTAGCCCTGTAACATGACAGCTCTGAATATAGTAACCAGGAAGTGCAGACCACAACAGCAACACAGTGCACAGCAATGTGAAGGTAGGTAGAGATGACCTATATGGCCAACGTGTGTTCCTGCAAATGTGTGGACCCAGTAGGGCTGCAGGGAGCAGCCTATGGGGCAGTACAGTGTGCATAACAGTAAAATAGTCCCTGAACCGTTTGCACAGATCTAACACATTTACATGGGATTAGCACAGAGCTAAGCTGTTTGCCCTGTGCAAACACGTTTGCCCACTGCTAAACTTTGCCATATTCAAAAGTGACATGGAAATGAGCCCACTTAGGTAGTCTCTGGGCAAACAGCCACATTAGCATCTCATTATGTCCTGATTTGCATGCAGTTTGCCCAGCATTATTGCAGAATCCCATAGCTCCACTTGTAGGTCAGTCTGGAAGTACAGGGGCTTGCCAGGTCCAACTGCAGCTCCACCTGTGGGTCAGTCAGGCAGTGAATGTTGATAGCTGCAGGCTACATGTAAACAGTACAGCATAGCATAGCATATCATACCCCAGGGGACAACACAGCATAGGCACAGGTGGTGGTGGTGCTGCATGCAACCGTCACACTGTAGGTCATGCTACAGTGCACAGCAGACACTACAGTTGCAAGGGGGCAGGTAGTGTGAGGGACATGGCAATGCCTATGGTATGTAGGGCAGTGATGACCACTGCACTGTACACAGTGACAGGCCCAGCTTGCAGGTGATTACTGACAGTGGGCAGTACTGTTACACTGTTGTGTGATCCACAGATGCTGCACCTGTGGCATGGGATGCTCACAGTGACATATACATGGCTGGCTGTGTGTGCTGTGGCATCTGTACAGTTGTGCGGTATGTGGCTGGGGAGGCACATAAGATCTGACAGGCACACAGGTGGTGGGGTATTCCCACTACTGGCCCATGTGCACTGCATGATGTGTCCCAGCCTTGTGGCTCACCTGGGCTGTGGTGAGATCTGGCCACCCGTACACCCTCCCCTCAGTGGCCACCATGCCCACAGTGCAGCATGTGTGTGCTGGCATCTGTTGGTCACCACAGACATATGGTCTGCAGGTGTGTTCTGTATGGCCACATTACCATGATGTCCCCTGTGGGCCAGATCACCCCTTACTGCCTGGCATGGCTGGGACTGGTGGCATCTGTTGGCATCATAGTGGTGCCATCATTGAGCAGCACGTATCCTCCATGTCTGGCATTTTCTAAGTGTCATACTCATATGTTAGGGTCACACAAATCCTGCACAAACACCATGCAAAGCACCAATGTCATGCAAAGCTGTTTGCCCAGGGTTAAGACCAGCTTTTCCTGGGAGGTAATTAGTACCATGCTAAGGGTTGTACTAAGTCGCGCTAAACATCTTAGCATGGCACTAGCCGATGAATATCCCATAGCACCTGTATTCCTGTTCAGTGTGCCCCTTGCATACAATTATGGTTTGCCCAGTGCTAATGTGATTTGAGAGAGTTATTTGGCCTTTTGAATATAGCAGACCCGTGCTAATCCTGTGCTAAACCTGCGCAAACAGTTTGCGCATCATGCAAAGCTTTGAATATCTGGACCTGTAAGTTTATTTTTAGTTGAACAAGATTCCCATATAGAGACAAAAGGAGTTGGAAACATTTTTGCTTTCCTAAATGGTCATGTTTCTATTTCTTCTAAAGACAATCTACAGGATTGTTATGATGTGTCAGTTTCAAAAAATTTAAAATTTTGTCCACTCAGAGTAACTGACTGGAAAAAGATATAACGGAAAACAAGAATGCATTCTTTTTAGATAGAGGAAACCAGGACTTAAAAAACTTTGTCTCCTGGAATATTGCAGGCTTACTTTCTAATTTATCAGATCCAGATTGGGTTGCGTTTATAGCAAGTAAGGATGTAATATTTTTTCAAGAAACTTGGCTTTGCTCAGAGATGAACCTGAATGGATTCCATCTTTCACATTCCCCTGCCACCGGACATACTAAATACAGTAGATTTATGGCAGGACTTGATATATATATTAAAATTAATGAAGACATTATAATTAAGAATACTTTAAAAATTGATCAGAACTATATCATACAAAATATTGATTGGCATTCAATTCCTGTTACCTTGATCAATGTCTAAAAGGGGAAGTATTGGCTAAAAGAAATAATGCATATTTGTGAGAACAGTTTACAGTAATGTTGGGGGAGATGTCTGCCAGATTTTCAACTAATCATCTACTGGTTGCAGGGGATTTTAATGCTAGAATTGCCTTATATGATCAGGATAATATTCTCTCTGAAATGGCCACGACTGAAGTAATTGTTCCCAAAAAAGGTCAAGATCTAAGGGGTAATATGCAGGGTAAAGATTTTATTAAATTCTTGGAAGAAAATGAGCTTTTGTTATTAAATAGTAGAACAATTAGTGATTTAGAAGAAAAGACTACTTATTTTTCTTCCTGTGGCAAGAGCACAATTGATTATGTTTTATGTGATCTAGAACTGGTAAAATCAATTACATATATGGACATGCAGATAAGACCGGAAAGTGATCATGCACCAATTTGTTCAAAGATTCTTCTAAATAAAGGCTTGTCAGAGAAGGTGGATCTAGGCCCAGTAGAGGAATTGTGTCACATTGATAAAAAAGTACTGAGAAGAGGAAAAATAACAAATAAACTGTTATGCGAAGTTATTCAAAACTACATATGATTTTGAGTCACATGGTGTAGACTATGAAACTCCTTATCAAATTAATAATGTACTAAAACAACTTAACCAGGATATTAGAACCTGTCATATATAATGAAACTGAATGTAATAATTGGACAAATCACAATTGGTTTGATAACGAATGCAGAAAAGCTAAATCTAAGTTAAATAAACTCATCAAATGGACCAAATCAGAAGCTACTAAACTAAATGTTCAATATTTAAATAAAGTTTGAAAACATTATACTAAATGGTTAAAGCATAACAAATTAGTCTATCAACAAAAACTGTGGATTGAAATGTATAGCATAACACAAAACAATGACATGCACTCATTTTGGAAATGGGTAGCACAGGGTGTTAAGGAATATAAATCTACATTGTCCATTTATATTCCCAAAGATATTTGGATAGCATACGTTAAGCACATTTTTTCTAGAATTGAATTAGATAATATGGATTGCCAATTAATAAATAGATTATACCTAATCCTAAGTAACTCAAATACTTTTTCTGAAATTTAAGTAGAACAGGCTACATAAAAGCTTAAAAATAAAAAGCAGCTGGTGAGGATGGTATCCCAGCTGAAGTATACAAGGAATATAAGTTTTTTTGGGACACCTTTATTAACCCATTATTTTAATCTGTGTTTAGAGTTTAAATATGATCCTTCATCCTGGGTTAAAACTAATCGTACCACTGCATAAAAAAGGCTCCGTTTATGAGCCTCATAATTGTCGATCAATAAGCCTTCTTAATATATAAAATAAAAATATTTTCTAGACTATTACTTGACAGATTAGCAGATTGGGATGAAATTAATTCTATAATTTCTTCATCTCGGGCTGGCTTCTGAAAAGGCTTTTCCACAACTGATAATTTATTTGTCTTCTCACATCTAACTGGGAAATATGTCAAATGGAGAAAAATTAAACTACTTGTGATTTTTATTGATTTCACTTTGGCCTTTGATTCTCTAAAGAGACACAAATTATGATTAATTTTACATTCTTTAAGGTTGGATAATACACTTTTAATTATGATTTACCTTCTCTAGTGTGGCACTGTTTCCTCAGTTAGATATGAAAATAAGGGTAACTTAACCGAATATTTTATGACCCAGAAAGGGGTTAAACAAGGATGCTTACTAGCCCCTTTGCTATTTAATATTTACGTAAATGAGTTACTTGTTTTTGATAATGAAGAAATACTAGATTCACCTAAAATAAATGGCTCTCCTTTGCATGTGTTACCTTATGCAGACAAAATGGTATTATTTGCCTTATCCACAGAGGGGCTCCAAAAAAAATAAGATATTTTTCAGAAAAAAATCTGAGAATTTGGAACTCTATAATTCTAAACAAAACTAAAATAATGATTTTCAATAATCAAGGTAGATCTGTCAAATTCAAATTTACATTAGGAGACAGAAACATAGAAATTGTGGATAGCCATCAATATTTGGGGGTTAGGCAGGCAAATATATTTAATTGGGGCTCTCATCAAAAAGAGCAATACCTGAAAGCAAAAATGATTGCCAAAGGCTTATTAAAATTTAATACAAAGTACGGAGGAAACACTATTCTCCCAGCCCTTATTGTTGGTGATGCAAAGATCAATTCACTTACCACACATGGCACTAAAGTTTGGGGTTTGAGCATAACAAAAGATATTTATTTATTTATTTATTTGCACATCAGTTTACAACCTTTGAGCCAGAGGCTCATTTCCAAAGGTACCTCGTCACATAGAGGACAACTACAATACAAGCATTCTCGGTTCCAGGATATTGGTTACATAGTTTGCAGGTACATGTGATAAAGCACATGACAAATACATATACAAGCATTATAGGTTCCAGGATATGGGTTGCATAGATAGCAAGCACATGGGATGACGACAATTATGCAGGAAAACCAGTTTGGTTACAGTGGTGCACGTTAGTACGCCAATATGAGCAGTAACAGAGTAGTAGCAGTTTAATCAGAAGTGGTACATACTTGCACAGAGAAAGGACAAGTACAAGAATAATGGTGGTACAAACAGAAAAGGGGTAGGATTTAAGAGGTGCGGTAAGGATGCAGCGCAGTGGGCATTGTCAGGGCACAGAGTGCTGCATCTCAGATTCTGAGTGCAGTTTTGAATTTGGAAAGCTTCTTCATATTATTACAAGGCCCTCTTGGGAGTACCAATCTCCACCTCTAATGTGATGGTTAGAGCTGAGCTAGGGAAAATTTCAACAGGTACCATGGCCATGCTGAAATTATTGGTCTACTGGTTGAGACTAATAAATAATAAGCAAAATATATTGCCTCATAAGTGCATGAAAGATCAAATTAAATGTTCCAAGGAAGGCTACACATGACATTGGTTGAAGGATTTAGAAGCTAATATGACTAGAATTAATATGACACATTTATTGAGTGATTATAAAAAAAATATATTTCTGTGTGCTTTAAAATTTTGATAAAAACAAAATTATTTGAATATGCGAAACATCAAGATATGATAAAAGTAAAAGGACTGAAATCTAATGAGTGGTTCAGAAACAATAAAATTGGCCATTGTCTGGAAGATTATTTAATTCCTCCCCTACTACCATTGGATAGAGAATTTATTACAGTAGCACAATTTGAGTTGATTAATTCTAGGTATGTTTACTTTAACAAGGGCTTTCTCACTGATGAGGCCATTAATGCAGTATCTATTCATTGTAGATCTTCCCTTGGTCAAAGTGAATCTTTAAACCATACAATTAAGTTCTGCCCTTTATACTCCAAGCCTAGAAATAAGTTAGTTAAAAATTTCTTGGCTCATGAAAAAACTGACTATGATTCGGTATTTATTTTACTTTGCCCAAGATGCATAGAAGATGCCCTGATGGCATTTAAATTCCTCTCATCAGTCACTAAAATCTAGAAAAAGTACTATAGATCTCTTGGTAATATAGTCTAGTGTTGGCATGAGTTTTCCCTTCCTTTACTGAAATCACTTTATCACCCTTACTCTCTTTTTTATGAAACTAAATTGAGGAGTTATGCTTGTACAGTATTTGTTATGAATTTTAGCTCTTAGTTGATAGATACTTTGTAAACTCTATTTTTTGTTCATTTGTTTTAGATCTAGGGGAAGCTGTAAAAGATAATGGGCCAGATATTCAAAACTTTGGCCCGGGGCTAAATTAGCACTGCCCGGCAGGCAAACTTAGCCCGGAGCACAAAACAAGCCATATTCAAAAGGAATAGCCCGGGGCAAACAGTTTCTGAATACAGCATGGGAATGAGGCCGGGCCAACTGGGCTGGAAGTGCAGAGCAAACTTAGACCTGGAATAAGACAGCTCTGAATACGGCAACCAGGAAGTGCAAACCACAACAGCAACACAGTGCACAGCGATGTGAAGATAGGTAGAGATGAACTATGTGGCCAATGTGTGTGCCAGCAAATGCGTGGACCCAGAACAGCTGCAGGCAGCAGCATATGTGAAAGTACAGTGTACAAAACTGTAAAATATTCCCGAACTGTTAGCGCAGAGCTAACACGTTTGCGTGGGTTTAGCGCAGGGCTAAACAGTTAGCCCGGTGCAAACACGTTTGCCCGGCGCTAAACTTTGCCATATTAAAAGTGACATGCAAATGAGCCTACTTAGGTAGTCTGTGGGCAAACATCCAGATTAGCATCTCATTATGCCCTGATTTGCATACGGTTGCACCGGGCTAACTATTTAACCCTGTACTGAAAGCCAGCATAAGCGATGGCGCTGCGCCAACAGCTGGGAATATTACAAAGTTCTGAACACTACTTCCACATGTGCTGCTGCCTGCAGTTGTACTGGGACAAATACAGCATAGGCACAGATGGTGGTGGTGCTGCATGCAACTGTCACGCTGTAGGTCATGCTACAGTGCACAGCAGACACTACAGTAACAAGGAGGCCAGTAGTGTGTGGACACAGCAATGCCTATGGTGTGTAGGGCAGTGATGATGACTGCACTATACACAGTGCGAGGCCCAACCTGTGGGTGTTTACTGACACTGAACATTACTGTTACACTGTTGTGTGACCCACAGATGCTGCACCTGTGGCATGGATGCTCACAGTGACATGCACATTTCTGGCTTTGTGTGCTATGGCAGTTGTACAGCTGTGCGGTATGTGGCTGGGGGGGCATCTATTATCCGAAAGGCACACTGATGTTGGGGTATTCCCAATACTGGTCCATGTACACTGCATGATGTGTCCCAGCCTTGTGGCCACACCTGGTCTGTAGCACAGCTTCGTCACCCTACATGCTCCCCTAACATCCTCCATGCCCACAGTGCATGTATGTGTGTAGCATCTGTTGGTGTCCACAGAAGTGCGGTCCACAGGTGTGTGCTGTATGGGCACACTGCCGTGCTGTCCACTGGTGGCAGGGTCACCACTTACTGTCTGGCATGGCTGGAACTGGTGGCAGATGATGGCATCATTGTGATGCCATCAATTAGCAGCATGCTTCCTCTATGTTTGGCTTTATCTATGTGTCATATTTATTTGTTAGGGTCATGCAAAACCCGCGCTAAACCCGTGCAAACACCGCGCCAAAAGCCATAGTGTCACAAAGCTGATTGCCAAGGGTTACGACAAGCTTTTCAAAGGTATTGCACCGCTGCTTATGTCGCGCTAAGTCGCTAAAACCACTTAGCGCTGTGCTAGTCGCTGAATATAGCATTGCGCCTGTATTCATGTCAGTTTGCCCTTGCATACATTATAATTTGTCCGGCGCTAATGCAGTTTGCCCGCGCTATTTGGCCTTTTGAATATAGTAGACCCGCGCTAATCCCGCGCTAAACCTGCGTAAACGTTTTTGCCGGTGCAAAGTTTTGAATATCTGGCCCAATGTCTTTTGTGTCAAATGAACATATTTATTTGTATGTTGTACACTGTATTTTGTTAAAATGATGTATCTTTTTATTATTTTGTACTCGTAATAACTTTGATTGTTAATCACAGCAAAGTTGATCATTACACTTTTTGATTTGATTTGAACTCATTTAGCCCTGGGGCTATTCCTTTGACTATGACATGCAAATTGTTCTGGGCTAACTTTGCCCACCGTGTAGTGTTAATTTTGCCCTGGGGAAAAGTTTTGAATATCTGGCCCTAGGTTGACTGGGTTGGCTACTGCACAGAAACTCATAGTAAGGATTCAAAACAGCATTACCTCTTCCATCCCCAATTGCAGGGAGATAGAAAGTGCCATCCTGAGAAATCACCTCAATTGAATGACAGGTGTGAATGATCACAGCCTTCCATCATATCAGAAAAATATTCTGTCTGCAAACCTCACCAGTGAAAACAGGAAATTTTGCTCACGTGCCTTTCCAGTATAAAAAAATAAACTGAAACTAAACCGCACTATGATATGCTGTGATTCAGCATTCAGCAACCTTTGAGAAAAGGACCACAACATAAAGGCACCAAACTAAATAAATTAAAAAAAAAACATATTTTGTCAACTTTTTTACAAAACCTGAAACATACAGTTTTTATAGCAATGTTTTTTGAATGTTGCTGTTTCACTTGTGAAAACTATTGCATGTGAACTCCAACCTTTGAAGAAACAGGTTCTGTAAGCTTGCTAACAGAGATGACTAGACTCTGAGTTCTGGAGATGACATCATTATCAGCTCTTCACTGAAACTGGCTTCTTTGAACAGGCAGTGAATTTAAGGCTGTAAAATGACTTATAACTTTTAAACAAAGTAACTTAGAGATCTCATTTTTGGCATGAGGCTGACTGGGGCTATGCTCATCCAAATTCTGAAATTTATTGATGCCAGAAATGTTGACTGTAGTCTTTCTTTAAAGAAAACACACCTCCCATAATTGTGCCAGGGACAAAGTAGAATCTTAGATGCACCCATTACCTTAGAGGAAGTTAGGGCTGCTCTTTAGAATCTGACCAATTCTAAAGACTCAAATACCAATGGCTTTCAAGCAGAGTATTAGCAAAGATTCCTGGATGAGCTAGCTTACACAAAGACCTTAATGGCTTACCACCAGTATGTTTTACAAGAACTTACCCACTAGCTAACTCAACATCTCTTCTCTTATTTTAAATGACTTGTTAAATAAAACATATCTCCCATCATTGTCCCAGGAACAAAGTAGAACCTTAGATGCACCCATTACCTTAGAGGAAGTTAGGACCACTCTCTAGAATCTGAAAAATACTAAAGAATCATGTAGCAATGGCCTTCAAGCAGAGTATTAGACAACATGCTGGGATGAGCTAGCTCCACACCTTTTAGTAGTGCTACGGGAGGATATTGAGAGTGGATCACTTCCCCTTACTATGTGTCAGGCAATAGTTACGTTCTCTGTTAACCTGGGAAAGACTCTCTTAGGGTAGGGAATTATAAGCCTGTTTAACATTTGAGTTTAGTGAACAAAATGTTGTGATACATTTTGGCAGTCAGATTAGAATCCATTCCTCATTTCTTAATAGGAAATATGAAACCAATGTTGTTAAGGAAAGAATTGGGGCATACAATATGTGCACAATTATTCATTTTCTTTCAGTGTGCACCTCTGCCAATTTCTCCACACCCCTCATTAGTATTGATATAGAAAAAGCATTTGATTCCATAGAGTGGGCATATTTATATCAGGTTAAGATACATAGGTGTATGGAACTTCTTTTTCTCTAATCGGTAAAGCTACTTTTTAAAAATCCTCAGGTCTTGAGTCTCAAAATGGATTGATCTCTTCTCCTTTCTTGTTATATAGAGCACACAATAGGGGTATACACTTTCCCCCTTATTATACTTATAGTACTTGCCATTGAACCCCTACTGGGTAAGATGAAGGCGTTACCACAGTGGAAGGGGATCTCAGTGAGTAACATACAGATTAGAACTTTGGCATATGTGGACAACCTACTACTAGCTGTCTTTAACTCAGACACAGCTATCTCTGAAATTGTGCACATGCTGATAGTTTCCAGTTAGCATTGAGCCTTAAACAAAACAAAAATGGAAATCCTCTATTAAATTGTAAACCATCTGAATATCAAATAACTCTACGGTAACTACAATGGGCAAAACTGTACATCAAGTATCTAGGCATGCTCATTTCATAGAAATATAGAAACTGATGGCAGAATATGGCTGCTTGACTCATCCAGTTCGACCTTTGTTGCGCTGCTTTTGCAAAACATTTCCCCAAAGATATAAAGACTGACAGGGCTTAATCTGCATCTGATATGCACTGAGCTAGAAAAAGATTTTCTGCATGGGGAAAAATTAAACCTCACCCTTGGCAGCAAAGCAGCAGCATACAAGAAAAACCTAATTTCCAGTAATTATGTACTACGTTACCTGTCTAACCTCCCAGTTACAATCCTAAAAGGGAATTCTGATCAAATAGAATCTTTGTTCTCTAAATCTTAATGGAAAAGAGGCAGGCTATGCCTTAATGTCCACATACAGTATTTGACTCCTATTTTTGTAAAGAAAATCTTCTTAATTTCCTCTGTTCACAGGACTCATCTGGAAATGAGCTGTTAGCAGCTCAGTATGTCTTTCCTGGTAAAACGTTTGAAATAGATAGATAGATAGATAAATAGATAGATAGATAGATAGATAGATAGATAGATAGATAGATAGAAGCAAGCAAGCAGGCTAAGGGCTCCAGACTCAAAGGAAGGTGAGGGCCTTTAGTGCTACATCTACAGTATACCGTATGGCCATAGGTGTCAAGCAAAGCCTACACTAGCTGATGCCTCAGTCCTCATGAACTTGGCTTGAAGTGGAGCAGAGTTTAGACAATGCTTCATTTGTTGGGGGGGTTAAAACTGTAAAAGCAAGGCAAATTGTAACACTATCCTATTTGCAGATGACATCAAGCTCTGAGGGAGGGCAGGCATTGACAAAGTGGTGCAGGACCTAGAGGAGAACCTGGTGAAGCTGGAGAGGTGTTTGGGTATCTGGCATCTGAGGATTAATGTGATGAAGTGTGAAGTCATGCACATAGGAATGAAGAAAGCGAGGGCAGAGTACAGTCTGGGGGGTCAAAATCACTGAATCTGAGGAGGACCTAAAACAGGCTACACAGTGTAGGAAGGCAGCTGCCAAAGCAAACAGAATGCTAGGCTGCATTTCTAGAGAGTTAATGAGCAGAAAGCAGGAGGTTAAACAGCTGCTGAACAGAACCTTGGTGTTACTGTACCTGGAGTATGGTGTGCAGCACTGGAGCTCCTAACTGAAAAAGAATATTAGCCAACTCAAAGTAGTTCAGAGGAGAATGACAAAGAAGGTTCAGGGACAACAGGGCTAGGAAAATGCGGTCATCTGATAGACCTCAACATGTACTCACTCGAGGAGAGGAGGGAGAGAAGAGACATGACTGAAACCTTCAAGTATCTGAAAGGTATAAACAAGGTGGATATTGAGGAACTTCTCTGTCTCAATAAAAACAGGATCACAAGGGGGCACTGTTTTAAGCTTTCAGGTGGAGGCTTAAGAAGGAGGTCAGGAGACACAGCTTTATGGATCGACTGGTATAGTGGTAGAATAAACTCCCAGCTGTGATCATCAATCAAATGATGGTGAGAGGGTTAAAGACAGGGTGGGACAGGGTGAAGGAGAAGGTCAGAACTGGTGGGAAGGGGCAGGGTCCATCGTAACCTCTGGATCGGGGCAAAATCAAGCAGACTTGATAAACCATATAGCCTTCTTCTGCTGGCTATTTCATATTTTTGTATGTAACATGGGCTTACTATGCAAAGCCTAGCTAGAGCTTGGTTACTGCCTGTGAACCTGGAAGTGGAGAACCACTTCAGCCACCAGTTTGCAGGAGTAGTTGGTGGTAAGGTCACAGCCCACATCTTTTGAAAGAATGCCACACATGAAGGATAACACAATAAATTGATATGAGGAAATGTAGCTCCATTTTTTGAAGTCCACAGAAAAAGCAACCTATGAAAACATTGTCAGCTTGAATTATAAATGTTACAATTTTATACTGACACATACCATTCATTTCTCTTAGAGTATGTCATACGAGCACATTTGAACTTCTTATACGGACTAGACATATTCTGTGTTAAGATCAGATGGTCAGCTTTTAAAATAATAATGACAGATCCTATATATGTACATGGATAGTGCTGGCAAGATTATGACTGTCAATAAAAAACATATACACTAAAATAATACTAAAAGGCAGCTACTATAAAATAAAATATATATACAGTGGGCTCAATTTGCAAAGGTCAGCACAAGCTGCGCAAAGGCAGCTTGCGCTGATTGCCAATGCACCAGAGGCCCTGTGCTTGATTTACTATTGGATAGGGTCCTGGCAGCAAAGTCCTGAGGCTTGCAGCAACTGTGACCCTGCACCAAACAGACGGTGCATCAGGCAGGTGTGCTACAAGCTGCAGGGTGGTTGTGCAGCAATAGCACGGTCAGTTGTCCCTAGTGGCTAGCACCCCTCGTCCCAATTCCCTAATAATGTAAAATAAAAAAGCATGTCCCTGGTGGGCTAGCTGACCTCCCCAGCTCCAGTCCCCTTTTGTGAAAAAAAAACCCAGCATCCCTTGTGTTCTATAGGATCCCTCTCCCTATCCTCCGTCTTACTATAAGCATTTTCTGATATTTCCCTGGTGGTCTAAATAGACCTCCCTCCCTATCACTAATCTCCGCTATGAATAGTTTTTGATATTTCCCTGGTGGTCTAGTAGACCCCTCCCATCCCTACCCTAGCAGGCAGTGCACCACCACACTGCTCCCCCCATCCCATCCTAGACCTGGTGACTGGCACAGCCCTCCACTCACCACAACACCCAGCCACTGACTGAGATCTCAAGGAGTATGTACTGTATACAGTATCTGCTCATTGAGAGCTAAGTTGGCAGCTGGCCATGGTTGTGAGCAGAGGGCTGTGCCAGATGTTAGCTCTAGAATGGGATGGCGGGGAGCGGGGTGATGGGGCACTGTCTGCCTGGGTGGGGGGTCTGCAAGACCACCAGGAAAATATCAAAAACTGTTTATAGCAGAGGATAGAGAGGAGGGACTGCTAGACCACCAGACAAATGTCGAAAACTATTCATAGAGGAGATCAGATACAGGAAGAGGGTCTGCTAGACCATCAGGGAAATAGCGTTAATATTCATAGTGAGATCAGGGATAGGGAGTGGCATTTGCTAGATCACCAGGGACAATAATTATTTTTATTTCAAAGGAGATTGTGGCTGGGGAGGAGGGACCGCAGCATTAAGCTGCAAAATGTCTAAACTCTCCCAGAGGACACACTTCTAAGTACCATTAGACCAGCCCTGGCTCATTTAATGGTACTTAGAAATTTCCCCTTGCGGGGGTTGTGAATCCTGACTTGGGTATATGGTATCTTGCATCTGCTGTAAGCCCCCTCAAGCCATACCACAGGCAATTGGCAGTGTCAGTGGCTCAGTAGGTAGCACACTCGCCTCTGAGGCTGGAGATCAGAGGGCTGTGGGTTTAATTCCCACATCTGGCACTTGGGTTAATATCCCAGTACTGACACTGTAGTGCAGCATGAGAGGGGTGCTCCATTTCTGAGGTGCTGTCTTTCAGATGAGACATTAAACCAAGGTCCCATCTGCCTGGATTGGTGGTAGTTCAGGTGGATGTTAAAGATCCCATGGCACTTATCGAAAAGAGTAGGGGAAAGTTTTATTGAGACAAAAATCGTACAATAGTACACAAAGCATAATACAAAAAAAGTGAAAAACAGGATAAGTATTATACAGTCATTCAGGTAACTGCAAAATCAGAGTCAGTGATCCAAGGAAGAGCTTTCCAAAGTTCCAAAAGTGTCATATCTGAGTATAGAGTATGTTCATGCTCATAAATTTCTTTTAAATCTTGTACAATCTTTTTTTTGAGCTCCAAATAGGAGCAGTCCTTTTGCTGCAAAGAAAACATGCAACGCACCATCCAAATATTCCATTTAATGCAGACAAAAACAAGATTCAAAGTGTCCACGTGCCATTTTGACCACTGGGGAGAAAAAACCCTGTATACAAGATTCAAATAAGTAACCAACTGAAGCAAGGGGGTATCCCATGCCTGTATCAAAAAGGACCACCAATTTTTGATAAAGGAACAGTCAAAAAATAAATGAGGGATAGTTTCAAGTTCAGTAATACATAATAAGCGAGAACACATTCTATCTTGGGACTGCTTATGTTTATGATTTGATTTTACATTAAATTTTCATGGCATGAAAGCTAATGAAAATCCCACATTTTGGCTGGAACCCTTTTACATCTCCATAATAACAAAAGGGAAGGGAGGTGTTGACCAGGACACTTATCAAAGGGTACTGATACAGCACAAGCTATCAGGAGTAATTTCTTATATAAAACTTTATGTGAATGGTTTAATAACATCTGAACAGACACCTTCCATTGTTTGAGATGTAAAAACATGTGTTTTACGTAAGTTGGTATACCAACAGTTTGTCTTAACACAGTTAAGGAATTAGTTTCCCATTGATGAAACCAAATCCTGCAAGAGTCATAAAGCCAAGGTTCCCACCCCCTTTGGGCATGAATCAACAAAGGCCTAAGGTTTGCAGTGAAAAAATACAAGAAAAAAATAACAAAGGGTTAACCATACAAACGCCACCCTCAGGGATAGGTAAATAAGTGATATTGCGTTTTATCAGGTTTAACCTACTACCCCAAAGAGCCTGAAAAAACAGGCTAAAGACAGCAGTTTCTAGCTGTCATGGAATAGGGAATACATAACTCAGATAAAGGAAAGTAGAGATCAAATAGTTTTTAATTAAGAAAACATGTTTCTTTTTCCCTATCTGCCCCCGGTTCCAGGAGGCCACCTGAAGTTTACCTTGTTGCAGTTTAACATTCCAGTTAAAAAAATCTGAGTCCTGTGTCCCAAACAAAATTCACAAAATGTGAATAGGGCCCTCAACTAAATGTAACGGGCCAATACGGTCCGAGGGGGAGGTTACTGAACTGACCCGAATAACTAGACTTTTAGTGTAATTTAAAAAAGCACCTGAGAAGTTTCCAAAAATAGAGCACTCATGGAAAGAATGAACCACTGAGGCTGCATCAGCTACAAGAAAACAAACATCATCTGTATATGCAATCGCCTTATAAGGCAAGCATAAGGCACAACTAGAAATAGCCCGAATCTGAGAATTATTATTCAACCGATAGAGCAAAACATCAAGAAAAAATACATGTAACAACGGGCTTAAAGGACAGCCGTGATGAACCCCCCTTTTTATGGGGATCATGGGTCCTATCCAACCATTCACTACAGGCACAACAGTAGCCGTTCTATAGAAAGCATGAATCCAGCGTACCATAACATCAGGTACATGCAGAAAACGAAGTGCTTCCCAAAATAAATCATGCCTAACCAAATCAAAAGCAGCCTTCTGATCTACCGAGACAACAAGTCCCGAAGCCAGACCTGCATAGCCATGAGAAAATAATTCTTGTAAGGGGATCAAATGATCAGAAATTCTCCTTTGAGGCACAGAACAGGATTGGGCAGGATGCAAAACCACCTCCACTATCCTCACCAAATGCTTCACAATAATTTTTGTTAAGAGCTTAAAGTCGGTGTTCAACATACATAATGATCGCCAATTCTCTAGAGAATGGATATCACCTTTCTGTTTATAAATGTAAATCAAAGTACTCTTAGTAAATTCCAAAGGGAGAGATTCACATGTTAACAGAGAATTAAACATAGATGTAAGTTCTGGGGCCAAATGGTCACCCAGCACCTTATATAAGCCAGCAGGGAGACCATCCAGACTAGGAGTTATCTGTACAGGAAATGAAGAAATAGCCAATGTCAAATCCTGCTCCGTGATAGGAGAACAAGCCTGGTCCTGACATAGCTGTGAGGGACCTGGGATATCAAGGCCACTATACAAAGTTGCACTGTTACCAGCCACAGCAGGGAGGGGAGAAAAAAGGGCTGTAGTATACTTTGTTACAATATGACAAATCTCAGTTTGTGAGGAACATAAGGTGCCATCTGAATTTAGAAGACACGTCATATTTTTTCAGGCAGTCTGACGGGAATTAGATTCAAAAGGACAAATAACATCACCTGTTCCAACAGTACAGAATTTATTTTGGTAAAAAAGTTGTTGTGATTGTCGTAATTGGAAAGTCAACATGTCATTCTGTAGGACTTTTATTTGTTGAGTAAGGTCTTGCCCCGTCATATACGCTATGGTTAATAATGACTGAAAATGTACCCTCTTCTGCAAATAGTCTAGGTATTCCCTCCTACATTTTAAATGACTGTAAGTTTTTAAAAAAGTGACCAGATCATGTTTTGTGTCTAACCACCACTGAACAGGATCTTCATAACAAATAAAAACAGATTTACGGGCTTGTATGAAGGACAGAAGGGACTGCATACACATCGGAAATTGCAACAAAGAGGTGTTGAATTTCCAAATACCTGTACCTTTTCAGGAAGAGACAACAGAACCAAAACCAACAGAAAAAACTTACGTTTCAGAAAACTCAATCGCTTGAACTTTGGCAGAAATAATTGGTACTGTAGGAGAGGAAAACACATAATCAATACGTGTGGCTAGTTTACCCTTTTGGAAGGTAGAGGTGTGTTGTGTAGTAAAGGAGAAATAGGTGTCCGTTAAGTGGGTGACTCAAACCAATTTACCCAATTCATGGGAATCACAAAACAGTTTCTTTGTAGCAGCAAAGGAGCTCTTATCTTGAAGACTCAGGCCACAATTAAAGTCACCAGCAAATAATACCTGAAAGGAAGTTTGCAAATTAAGGACAAAGCAAAGTAAATAAAGCTATGTGTTCAGTTTTGATTTGAGGGGCATAAATGTTTATCACCCGGTAGGGTCAAGACCCAATGACAAAATCTATAATTAGTGCCCTACCAGGGGCTACATCAAAAATTTTAGCAAACGGAAGTCTGGGATATTAATTAAAATTCCCAGTCCCGAACAACAGTCCTGACCAATCGACCAAAAAGAAGGACCCAGTAACCAGTCCTGTTGTGCTTGTCGGATCTCATGTGTAGTATGAAGTCTTGTATCCTGTAATAAAATTAAACCCAAAGGCAAAAGCCGTAGAAAGGAAAAAAATCAATCTCCTTTTAGCCATACACTTCATACTATTTACATTAATAGTATGGCAAACAAAGTGAAACATAGCACCAAAAAAAAAAAAACAGACAAAAAATACATTTTACAATTTCCTTTTCCCAACCACCTTCTTCCTTTAAGTTTTACCTATGGCTTTCTTCTGAGAAAGACCAGTACCAGTGCAATTCAGAATCAGTGGTACCGTCAGGAGAGAAGAAGCTATGGAGGAAGAGTCAGACTCACCTCCAGCGTCATCAGAAAGGGGTTGGAGAAGTTCAAAAGAATTAGATAAGGGCACTGGGGGGGGGGTCCGGACCACTCACAGGAGATGGTGCAACCTGAGGGTTATTTCTCAGTGACCTTCTACGTATGACACTTGTAAGCACTCGGGGGGGCATAGTACTTGGACCTGGGACCAGGTCCTGAACAGGAAAATTAGACTAGGCAGGACCAGAGACAGGAGAAATCTCAAGCAAGGGGTCATCCATGAAGGAAACTATCTGAGGTACGAACTCAGAAGATACAACAGGCACTGAAGCCTGCAGTAAGGGCTGAGCTGCCTTAGGGGGAGGTACAGCCGAGGTGGTCTGGAGACGGGCCTTCTGCGCCTGTGTAGTAATAATAAAGTGCTAGTCCACTCCACCATCGTGAAATTCCTGGTTATGCACAGCCCATTTACAATTCTGAAAGGTGTACCCCTGTTCATCACATAGGTTACATCTACATTCATTCAAACAGTGTGCCCCTACATAGCCCAATTCCCCACAGATGTTGCATTTCATTTTATCACATACATTACTAAGATGTGCAGGGTCACCACACTGATAGCAAGCCTTCGGCTGTCCGGGTAGAATAATACCCCCTATCTTGGCCTATGAAAAAAGAGTTAGGCAGATGTACAACCCCAGAATCATTAGATCATAACAAGACTTTAAACTTCCAACCCCGAGTCCAAATGTTCTCGGTATCCAAAATGGCTTCAGGCTGTCCCTGGACATCACAACGCTGTTTCAGCCAATATGCAACATTCTCCACCTCAACTCCCTCATTTCGAAACAGAATAGTGATCATCTTAAAAGTAGGTTTAGAAAGAGGAATAGCCTGAAATGGGGTCCATAATGCAGTAGTCTGCAGAGAATTATACTTTGACCAAAAACGGTCCAGTTCCCTAGATGTTTGGAAACTAATGTCAAACATGGTTTCACCAGAGATATGAATTAACACATATATTTCATGGGAAAAGAATTTTAAAGAATCCTTTAGAAGCATACGTGCCACATAGACCCGATCAGGTGGCTCAGGTAACCCCCCCAGGTATGCCAAGTGAACAGCGTTGTGTTTCATAGCAGCTTGGATTGGAAATTAAAAAAATGAAGAATATGAACATCTTGGTCCCGATATTTTGGGGGGGGGCTGCGGTGGTAGGGGAGCCAGAGCCTCTATAGAAATAGTAGAAAAAGGAGCCTGGGGTGGAGAACCCTTCAAATAATCCAACACAGGGTTCTGTGTAAGCTCCAGTTCATGAGGGAGACACAAGGGGTCAGTAGTGACTTTTGAAGTACCTAAAGTGCTCTGTAGCTCTGGAAAATCTTCAGGGCAGGGGGACCGTATTGGAGATGGACCCGACTACCAACTTCCTGGGACAGTACCCTGAACCCAGCCAGCACCTCTCAACGCTGATTCAACAGTCCATGTAGGCACTTTATTAATATTGACAGTAGATGATTCTTATACATGTAGGGAGCTCTACAATTTAATAGAAGCAGGTTTTGGAAAGGAAACTGAATCCGTCTGAACTGCAGGCGGCAGGGGAGCATTTACTGTAGAGAAGTCTTGTCCATGTGGGGAACTCTGCGATGTAAAGGAAGCAGGTTCTGAGAAGGAAACCAAATCCGTTTGTACTGCAGGCAGCAGGGGAGCAGGCAGTAGGGCTTCAGCTGCCGACGCACAGGTCGGGTCAGAGCCTGTCACAGCAACAGGCAGGAAAGGAGACAAATCAAGTAAATCTTCACGAGCTTCCACCCAAGTGGAAGATGCATCTGTGATGTTGGTTCTCAGGCTTTGCATATCTCTATGCATTTTCAGTTTTGCACTAGCAAAACGGCGCTCTGCCATTGCAAAACGCTCCCGGATCTCTTGTGCTGTCAAAAAGTGATTTTCAGAATCAGATGAAGTAAAATCCTCCAGCAAGTCGATTGTAAGCACGCAAAGTCAAGCAAGTCAGTTCCATAGAAGCAAGCAGAGGCTAGGTATAGCAGCCTTAGTATGAGCAGCAGAACTTAAAGTTGTAGTAGGAACATCAACAGGCAAAACATCAGTTGTTGGCATAGTGGTCTCTATTCGGTCAGAGGTAAGAGCAGAGACCAAATCTCCCACCTCCATAGCTCCCTCCTCAGAAGGCAAGGGTGCGTCTGCCATCTTGGACAGAGGTTCCCCCTCTGATGAGTAGGGGAATTTCCCCGGTGTCCTGGCCAAATTTCCCTCATTCACTATAAATAACACCAACAGCTTAATCTGGTTCAAAGTCAGTTGGCATTCATCTGTGTCCCCCTCCCCTGGGTAGTGCCTGAAAATAGGTAGGATTTGTCTAGTGCACTTACCCCGTCAACAAAAAGAAATTAATTAAATAAATAATTTTGTGGTGCAAGCCTCCTTTGATGCAGGCAGCCTGTGTTTGATGCAGGCTGCCTTTTTGAATTGCTTCTGGCACATCTTTTGGTGCAAGCTGCACCTTGCACCATTCCTTGTGACACAAGTGCCTTGTGCTATTATCAGGAGCTTTGTGAATCGGGCCCAATAAGTTTAAATTTATTGTGTTCTTCCCCATTGGGAGCCACTAAGAGGAGATAGAAGATTTACTGTTAGGCCCTATATACAATGCTAAGCTTTTAAACCCGGTTGGGAGGTAGTCTTAAAAACAGCTTTAAATACAGATTGGCCACTAACCCAGTTTTTCTTGCAGTTTTGATGACGTAGAACTGTGTTGTGTTCACATGAATCTATCACAGTCCCATCATTCAACCGTCTTTTTGTCCCTTTGATCTTTGTGGTGTTCGTACATGCCCAGAAGGACTATTTGCTTTTTGAACAAGGAAGAATATTTGTTTCTATAGTATGAGAGCATTCACAGTGCTTTCAAAATTAAAGACTATGCCTGTAGTTCAATTGAGTGAGCAATCAGCCACTTCCTGAGTTATATAAGCAGTTCCTCCAAGCCTCATTCTGAAGTACTTTTTCTTTACCATCTAGAGTCTCTGTCAGTCTGTCTTCTCTCTTGGGGCCTGATGGGGCTTTGTCACCCCCCCACGATGCTGTGCTTTGGGCTTTGCTTGGATTGTGCTGGACTTCTGTTTTCTGTGTTCTCCTGCTTTTGGTTTGTATTGCTTTGAGTCTGGCTGCTGGGTGGTTCCTTGTGTGCTTGTTTCCTTCCTGCTCCTGTACTTGTGTTTGCTTTGTTTGTTACTTTTGGGCTTTCTAGTTTTCTAGCACCCCGTGTATACATTGTTTATTTGTGCTTCATGTTACATATTGTTGTTTCCTTACCTTAAGCTGTCATGTGCCTGTGCTCTCAGGCTCCATTTACTCACCAGATTTTGTTGTCTCTCAGTCAACTGCATTATAATTGTGTGTTTCAGCTCCCACTGCTGTTTTCCTGACTGCTGCCTCTATTGCTTTGCCACCTTACTTTTTTACACCTGGTCCAGGCTTCATCCTGTCACTCCCTTTGTGCAATGCGTGTTCAACAGCTCTGCTCTTACTTCACTTAGTGCGAGCTCAGTTCATTCACTATTGGAGTTCAGTGTGTTCTGCTCAATTTATTTACTGTTTGCTCAGCCAGGCCCAACTGCTGCATTGCTATGCTGAAACTTTCAGTTATTATATTAGCTGCCCAGTCTCAGCTTCCTGCTGCAAGCATTTTAGCATTTTGTTTCTGAATTTAACTATTTTGCACCTTTCAGTAATTCATTTGCTTCCACTGTTCACATTACTCTGGCATCTGTTATCCTATGGCTTTGTTCTTCACTAGGACCTTGACAGTAAAGGCACCTCTTCTGAGGGTTCCTACCCTAGCAACATTACAGTTGCTGTTTGGTCTCATGGTGCTCAGCTTCTGGCTTCCTGTTATTCACATGGCAGAGGCCTGTGATGTAATGGTGAGGCATCATTGCTCTGACTAGCAGGAGCATGCCTTTTGTAAACTATATGATCTGGCCATTTTCTTGCTTACATAACTTTCAGTTATCCATGCATAAATCATTAACCTCACAACCTACATGGCCTTCAGATGTTCATTGCATTACATTACTACACTGCTTGCTCTTTACTGGAATGACCAGTCTCCTCCTTAATGGCATTTAAGGTATTCATGCTCATCACATCAATTCACTCTTCATTCAATCATATCAATTCACTACTGATGCTGAAACCATAGCTTCAAATGCTTTTATGTAAACTATGATTTGCTCCTTTATGTTACTGATTGGCCAAGCATATATGTCGTTCAGCTTACCTCATATGCAGTGCATCATTCTTAACCTATTCTGCTGCTCATTTTATTGCTGTTGCAAATGCTGTTGTAAATTCTGCCATATATCACCTATATGCTAAACCTCATTGATTCATTTATGCTTAACCTCATTGATTCAAAAACTGGCATCAATAGCCTCTCACTGCCTGAACACCTACCTTCTATGTCACCATCAATTTGGCTTCCGTGATGGAATTGATTGGTTGTTTTCTGCTGGTTGCTACTCCTATCAAACCAAAAAAAGGAAAAAATAGGAGAACTGGGTACCAACCAATGGCACTATGTTAATTCCAAGTCAATCAAACAGCAAAAAAGCACCCATCACATGGACTGTAATAAGGATACTTGATAGTGCCTATAAATTAAATGTTTACACCGTGGCAAAACATCAACCAGCAGCAAAGCAAATAGGCTGGTGCTTACATTGGAAAAACTTACGTTTCACCCAGCTAACTGTTGGGCTTCATCAGAGTGATCAACTACCCTCATACATGTATATTTATACACCCATATGTGTACCAATTAATCAATTTATTTTTTTTCAATTCAAATTTTATTAATAATTTTACAATAATACAGGAGACAGAAACAATAACAATGGGAAAACGTTATTACAGCATGAAGTATGTTCTGTCCCCTCCCAACCCCTCATTCTCCCTCATCCCCCTCCCACCCAGTACAACAGCATCACCGAGAATCATCCCAGTCATTTAACTAAGACATGTTATTATTATAGCCATCAATAGTAATTAGAGTGTGTAAGGGATCCCAGACTCGCATATACTTCCATTGTCTATTATAGAGGCCCACAATGGCTTTCTCTGTTCGAAATTAGCTAGAATTTCATGAAGCCATTCTTGATAAGATGGACAAATATCATCCTTCCAATGCTTGAGGATGACTTTTTTAACAGACAAGGTTATCATGGAAATATGAAATCTCCGGTTGGTAACATCAATAGAGGATAAGTCCTCTAGCAGACAAACTTCCAGAATAAAGCAATCCTGAAGACCCAACAAGGGGTCCAATTTGGTCTTAATAGAATTCTACAAGGGAGTTATCTTACGACATTGCCAAAAATGTGGAGAAGTGTCCCTTTGTCTAGGGAACATCTAGAGCACAAATTTGAGTCTAGAAGGCCCCAACTAGCAAGTTTTGGGGGAGTATAATAAAGATTATGTAAAATATGGTATTGCATGAGCCATAGTCTGTCCTGTGACACAAACTTATGGCAGTACCACCATAATATGGGCCAGTTAAAGGTATATTGGGGGAAAAGTGAGGACCAATATTTAGTGGGACCATAGAAACCTCCAAGCCACCAATGAAAAAGGACCTGGTATAGTTTTGAAAATTACCTTGGGAGGACTTAACAATGGAATAAGCTCCGGTAGGAAAGAAAATGCGAGGGGATGGGGAGGAACATTGCCCCACATTCTAGCAAGAAGGTGTTTAAGTTGGAGGACCTTGAAGTGTCTAGATACTGGAATATTACATTAAGAGATTATCTTGGATACAGAAAGCCAGGACCCTTCACCCTCAAGGAAAGTAGATAAGATCCCTTCTCCCAGCTGAGGCAACCACTTAGACAGAATTCTCTGTTTGCTAATTAAGAAAGACGATGAGTTCCATATGGATTGAGATAAATCCAGATGAGGTTTGTTATGCAGAAAAGAACAAAGTTGAGTGTGTATTCTTAATGAAGTCACTAGCATTGGACATTTTCAAATATCTTGTAGGGAAGAAGTCTTGACATAAAACAAGGTCTGGGAATTGATACCTGTAGGCTGGATAAAGTCTAATTCTATTTTGAGCCAAATCAGCCTCCAGCTACAGGGATCTGGAATTAACCATTTAAGGTACTTTAATAAGTGACTAGTCCAGTAGTATAAAGCCAGATGAGGAATACGAAGACCACCATTGAGTTTCTGAGCTGCCAATTTGTGGTATGCTAAACTGGGATGTTTATTAGACCATATAAATTTAGTAAATAATCTATGCATTTTCTGAAACCAGAACAATGGAATGAATGAGCTAAGAAGCGATAAGGGATAGAAAAGGTGAGGAAACAGTTCATTTTGATTAAGCTAATATGGCCCCATAACAAAATAGGGAGTTTTGACCATCTATCAAGGTCTTGGGTAATGATCTGTGTCAGGGGTTCCAGGTTATTTTTAAACCACAAAGAAAGGTTACGTGTAAGTATGATACCAAGATACTTGAGGGAGACCGGTGACCATGATAGGCCTAAGGAAGTAATATTGTGCTAAAACACCTTGTGATTGAGAAATAAGATAGATAATTTATTGGGATTTAATTTGTAATTCAAAAAGGAGCTAAACTTTGTGATCATGGCTAGCATAGTAGGGATTGACAAGTCAGTATAGGACAAATGAAGAAGAATATCATCTGCATATGCTGTAACTTTAACTATGGTATTACCTACCGGTATGTCCAGATTAATTAAAAGATTCCGAATGAGCGGTCCTAAATAGAGATTAAATAATAAGGGGGAGAGGGGACAACCTTGCCTCATTCCAGAATATAAAAGAAAAGGCTTTGAGAATGCACCATTCCCTGAAATCCAGGCAGAAGGAGCTTGGTACAGGGCTCGGATTCAATGTATAAATGTAGAAGGAAAAGCAAATGCATGGAGAGTATGAAATAAAAAGTTCCAATTCACACGGTCAAATGCCTTCTCGGCATCCAGGGACACCAAAACAGCCAGAAATATGGCATCTCTGGACTCCGAGAAGATATGGGAAATAGTTTGAAGATGGTCCAATGAAGACTGCCCCTTCATGAACCCTACTTGTGGCATTCCAATCAGATCAGGGAGAACCAGGGTAAGCCTGTCAGCCAGGATCTTTGAGAGGATTTTAATATCCTGATTCCAAAGGGATATGGGCCTGTAATTCTGTACCATCTTGGGGTCCTTGTCAGATTTAGGGAGAAGAATAATTAGGGCTTCAAACAAGTGGGGATTGGAAGCGGCCCCAGGTAAGATACGGAGGAACAGTCTATGAAGTGCCAGGGCTATTTGATCCTGAAATTTTTTGTAAAATAATGATGAAAAACCCATCTAGTCCCAGAACCCTATCTGAAGGAAGAGCCTTTATCACTTCAGTAATTTCAACTATGGATATAGGAGAAGAAAGAAACCCCTTTTGAGCTTCAGACAAGGAGGGAAGGTGGGGCTCAAGGAGATACGCCTCTAGAGCCTCTGGTGAAGGGGGATTGTCCATGTTACTATATAGTTACTGATAATAATGCGCAAACTCCTGTACAACCTCTGAGGAGGACGATCTCAGGGATCCATCTATATGAGACCTAACAGGTGGGATAAACCTAGCAGATTCCATTTGCTTGATCCTTAAAGCTAGCTGGTGCCCTGCTTTTTCACCTTGATCGGTATAGAGAGCCTTGGTGTGGATAATGGCCAGTTCGGCTTTGTCCCTCAGTAAATCTACATTGCTGTCCTTAACAGTGAGCAGTTTCTGCCTAGATTCCTCCAGAGTTTGAGCAGATAGATTATCCTCCAGGGTGAGAATTTGTGATAATAGGGAGAGAAGATCAGCTTCACAGTTTTTTTTCCACTTGGTAGCTAAAACTAATCAAAAACCACCTCAAGTAAGCCTTAAAGGCACCCAAGTGATATCTGGGGTCATGTCTTCTGTTGAATTTACTGAAAAGAAAAGATCTATCTGGTCTTTAACCTGCTTGGAGATACATAAGTCCTTAAGTAACTGGTCACCTAGTTTCCAGTGACTCTCTTTTTTAGGAAGGGAGAGTAAAGCTAGGTGACACATCACTAGAGCGTGATCAGATAAAGGGCCAAGTTGGACTGAGGATGATATCACCCCTGGAAGGAGAGATTGGGATATTAGTAAATAATCTATATGAGAGTGCGACCCATAGAATGGGGAAACAAAGGTATTCTCCCTACTATTGGGGTGTAAAACTCTCCACGCGTCGCATAAGCCACACTGGTCCAATAAATCCCTAACTGCTCTCTGCCCAGGTGAAAGTCCCTTTAGTACAGATCCTGACCTATCAAGAAAAGGGTCCAACACCAAATTGTGATCCCCGCCCATTACTATCGGTGTAGGAAGCAGGGCTAAAAGAAGAGTTATAAGCTTCATAAAGAAGCTGAGGTTATCTGTGTTGGGGCCATAAGTACTACAGAGTAAAAGTGGCATAGAAAAAAGTGTACCCTGGACCATAAGATATCTACCAGCAGGATCCCTTAAAACCCACGTGGGGGTAAAGGGGACATTTCTATTAATAATTATCATGACCCCACAACTGTTAGTAGACCCTTGGGCAGCAACAACTTGCCCAATCTGCTGCCTCCTCAGTTGTAAAGCCTCGGTTTCTAATAGGTGGGATTCCTGTAAGAAGGTAACCTGGGATCGTAAAAGATTCAAGTCTTTAAGTATTTGGTATTGCTTGGGCTTCCTCCCTTTCACATTCCAAGTAGCAAAAGTAATGTCATTAGCCATCATGCCTTATAAAGAAAAAACAAACATAAAGCAAGTAGGTGATGATGCAACATTTAGCAAATAAACACAACCCACTGGATATTGTTGTACAACCCCCCCTTCCTCATTCCCTCTTAACCATTAACAAACAACTAACCTTACTAAATACCTCACTTGCCCACTTTTTCCCATCCCACCCCCATTTTTGATCCAGCAAAACATTCTACAACTTCTCTTATCCCCTCTACTCCCCTCCAACCATCTTTAAATAACTAATTTCCCATTATACATAGATTTCCAACTATCAATTTGTGGGGGAAAAAAAAGAATTTAAGAAAGAAAAGAAACCCCCAGTAAACACTGCTTAAGTAATTCCCTATCACACAAAACACCCTAAAACTCAGGAAAGTATCCCACAGACAGTGAATGTTAAGGATCCCCAGTATCTTGTACTCTACTCCCCACTTGTGGGCAAAACAAAGAACTGCATGAACTATAATTGCAAATTTAAACCAGCGATCTACATTGAAAAACCCCCTCTGATGCAGATCCTTCAGCTGTCTGGAAAATGGAGATTCACTCGTCCTAAACAAAACAAGTACATTAACAACTTCTTGCAAACACATCAATGACAGAGAAAGACAGAAACCACCAGGGGAAGAGGGAGATCTGTTAATATGCAAAACTTCAGATGATGCCTTAATCCGTCTTCTTTTTTAACAAATGGCACTCCACAGAGATCCAAATACAGGGACCTGATAGCCACTAAAGTCAGTAACGCCTGTTGCAGCTAGCAGTATTTTGGGGTCACTAACAAACTAGATCTCTCAGTCCAGGATCGGTTAGATAGTGCATTGCTTCATTAGGAGCTTACCTCAAAATCTAAGCAGTTCAGATGCCCCGAAACAAATCCGGAAGGGCCAACTTGAGTCCTGCGCTGGCTGCTTCTACCTCGTCGAAAGACAACCAGGCCCCCGAAACCAAGACTTGCAGCTTGGCAGGGTATTTCATACGAAACCGGAGATCCACAGCAATAATCTTGGACACAAGAGGGTGGAAGGCTTGTCTGTGCTGTCAGAGCACAAGGGGAAGGTCCTGGGTCACTCAAAACTTTTTCCCTTTCCACTGGAGATCCAGGACTTCGTGTATTTTCAACAAAAAAATATTACCTTTCCAGGTAGTTCAGTAATCTAAGAATCAGTGGTCTGAGGGGGAAAGCCTGGTCGGGCATAGGTCGCAGGGCTCTATGCGCCCTCTCAATAACGTATTTGGGGCCATAGGGGGAAGGACCAGCCACCTTGTCAACCAAATTCTGAGCAAACAGGACAGCATCAGGTCCCTCTTCCAGCTCCGGGAGCCCAATAATGACCACGTTATTCCTCTGGCTGTGCCCCTCTGAGTCTTCAATCTTCTGCTCCATTTTTGTGAGCTTCTGGCTCAGACTGACGACCTCTGATTCAGTTTTCTCCACCTGTTTTTCCAAGGAGACCACCCTGGCCTCATTATCCGTAATTCTCCTCGCTGTGTACTCCATGGCTGATGACAGTGACTTAATTTCTGTTGCCATACCATGTAATTCGTCCTGAAAAAGATGAAATTCTGCAAGGAGGTCTTCGAGGGTAAACATATCTAGCTCTGATTTAGTAGTGGATTGTACTGTTGGAGCTGAAGCGGCGTGGGCCCTCTGTTTTTTCAGGGCCTTCTCGGGCGTTATTGGCGGCGTGTGGCGAGGTCCTGCTTTTTTCATTTCCATCTCCATACTGCACTGAAACTACTGTCTCACTGTATTACAGGTAAGAGATAGTTAGGGACCTAAAAACAGACCAGATTGCTGAGATAAAGGAAACTTTAAAAGTAGATTTAGCACTGAAAGGGTCGGAGCTTAGGAGAAAGCGTCTTCTAGGCAGGTTGCATCACATGTTTTCCAATTAATCAATTTATAAACAATCAATAAATAGCATCTGCATTCCTGGCAAAAAAATTCACCAGTTATGTTAATACCATTATTATCAAATCAGTCTACTACATAGATAAATTACACATATCCCTATAAAAAACTAGAAATCCAGAATCAAACAGATAAGATGCCTTCAGGTTCTCAACTGTTTCTGTTATTGCTAGTTAACTAAAGTATAAACAGTAAGTCTGCTCATTCCTACTGTTAACAATATAGAAAGCTCATGCATATAATTAACAGATATAAAATCTTAAAATAATGAGTTAGTTAATCGAACAATCACATCTGGAAACAAGTAAAAAAGAAAAAAAGAAAAGAAGGGATCACAGAATCACTGGCAAGGATTTGTCCCACCAGTTACACATACCAAATCATATGTTAAGGAAAGACATGCAGAAATGAGTATATATATCTGCATTGTCTCCACACCCTCACATACATGTTGCACCCAGAAAAATATATGAGTGTTGCACTAAAGGGAAAGATAATAGAAACAAAGTAGCTTGGTGGTGGGGGCATCCCAAACTCCTTTTAACATCTAAATTTGGTAAGAAAAGCTGACAAATCATTATTCTCATTTAGGCCTTTTTGTTTTCTTGCCCCCAATTCAAATGTCCAGAAACTTTCTCTTTGTCCAATCAGTTCTTTGATGTCCCCTCCTCTCGGCCCAAGTTTAACCAGTTCTGTACCAACAAAGTGAAATTTATGTTCACCTTGTGTACTAGTTTTCAGATGTTTCACTATTGCATAACTGTCACCAGTTTTTTTCTATGTAAGCATCTGCCTGTTTGCTTTGTTGCTGGCTGATGTTTTGCTACAGTGTAAAAATTAAATTTATAGACACTATCAAGTGTCCTTATTACAGTCCATGTGATGGGTGCTTTTTTTGCTGTTTGATTGACTTAGAATTAACATGGCACCATTGGTTGGTACCCTTTGCTCCTATTTTTTGCTTTTTTTGATTGTGATTGAATTAGCACAGGCCTTTCAGGGGAAGTAATAAACATGGACTCTTTACACCAACCATCTAGAGAGTATTTTATTATGCTCTATGGACTTTATATGTGGTGTTATGTCCAGCTTAGAGATGGACAAAGTGGCCCCAATTCATTCCGCGAAGTGATTCACGGAGTGAACGCAAATTTGTGTAGTGCTCCACAACTCGAAGTGGAGCACTTCGTGTTACAATGGGTAACGCGAAATACATTGAAAACAATGACTTCGCGTTACTTCACCTTCCCAAACCACTACTCCACTAATTCTTAAGGCGAAGACCATTGAAAACAATGTACTTCACCTCACTTCGCCATGTTTTTAAGCTCCAAATGCAAATTTTGTAGTGATTCATGGGATTTCAGGTCACATGGGCTCTAGAATGTTCTGCACAGCCTCAGTTTGGGGTAGTGTGTGTAGGAAGCTGTAGTGGACAATCTGTTCTGAGAGCTCTCTGTGATTCAAACCTTCTAAAAGCTGTTAAAAAAGCCTTTTGGAGTCACTTTTTTTGCTGAAACTTTAGTTCATCGACTATAGGAAACCCACCTGTGCTCATATCATCGAGCATTTATTGTTTGTGTGTGGATTTTGAATGTTAATGGACAACATTCAGTCTGTGTACTGAGAGACAGTGGAAGTGTGCTTTGGGGGGAGGGCCGTATCTGTGGTATAGGTAGATTAACTTGGAGAAAGACAGTGCTTTCTGTTTTGGTGATACTTTTCTTGTGTAACTGTGTTAATGTACACACAGTAATATTTTCAATAATTCTTGCCATTTTTTTGCTGATTGTTGTGGTGCAGCAGTGCATAATTTTAGTTTGTTTAAAATATGTGGTTATATTACTGAAGTTTTCAATTTGCTATGATTTCTTAGTGTGTGTGTGAGTGTGTGTGTGATGCATGTCATCAAATCAGACACCTTTTATTGTGCCACATAATTTCAGCAATGTGAATCTATCCACTGCAGCTGTGTAATTTTTGTACTTCTTTGTGGTATCTTTACTGGTACTAGTACTAGTGACTGTTACTGCAGCAGTGCAGTACACTGCCACCCCCTTACAGCCCGCCCCAACTGGCAAAGGTATTCTTTTCTAGATTTGAATTTCTGATTGTGAGCACTGGTTAGTTGTGCCTTTGCATCTGCATCTCTTCAGTATGCAGCACAATCTTAATCTGTCTGTGCATTTGCATCTCTTTAGGACCCTATTTCCATCTCTAACCTAAGTCACAGTTGCTTATTTGGCTTCCCTTCAGAGTACTGGACAGGTGTGGTATATAATTCTGCATGAACATTGTACTCATTAATATGCGTTTTTAAGTCAGGACCATCATCACGAGTCACTTGTGATACAAATCACATTCTTCATCATCATGGTCACAAATGCAGTCACAAATCATGATTTACGATCACGTCACGAATCACAACATTAATTTTTTTTTACTAGCTACTTGGATGTATTGTAAGCCTGTTTTGTAGTATCTCTACATGCTTTTCCACCCCAACATTGTACTCATTAATAAGTGTTTTTAAGTCGGGGAGTTTTGTGCCACACCTCATCAGGGGCCGGGGAAGTACAGCCATAGGCAATCACATTTCTTCATCATCACAGTCACAAATGCAGTCACAAATCATGATTTACGATTACGTCATGAATCACAGCATTAATTTTTTTACTAGTTACTTGGATGTATTGTAAACCTGTTTTGTAGTATCTCTCCAGACTTCACCATCCCACCATTGTACTCATTAATAAGTGTTTTTAAGTCAGGGAGTTGGACAGTGTCTGCAGTACATACACAGACTGGAAAGAAGACTGACTGCACACATGCAGTTTAGCACAGTATACTTGCACTGTTCAGAATACAAAGTATCACGCATACGGAAGACAACAGAAAAAGGACATAATTACATACAAGGGTCGGTGGTGGTGGAGAAATACATTTAATAACACAGCAAGGAAGGTGTGGGGGATACATGGTGCGAGGAAAAAAACTAATGTGGGATCCCATGGTGATCCAGCAGCAGTTCCAGCATGGACATAATTTGCAACTGATGTCCGTCTATGTGATCCAGCACTACTCCACAGCACTCACCCTCTCATTGTTCTCCTCGACAGCACTCCAGAGAACTGCCAAGTCAGCCTGTGTTACACACAGTTCTCTGGGGTCCACACATTCTACAGGCTGACCTGCTGGTGGTGGTGGTGGTGGTGGGGGTGCTGGAAGAGCAGCAGGTGCTGCTGTGGCACTCCTCTTCTTAGGGATGCTGCCATGCACAGCTGCACCCTCTGCCATAGAAGGGCCAGCAGGTACAGGCATGGTCTGTTCTGTAGTAGCCTGCCACTCCAACTGGTGGTGATTGAGCATATGGGTGTGCTGGCCCCGGGTCCCCAGGTGAGTCCCCCGGGGGCCATGGTGCACCTACACCTCACATAGGTGGCACTTGACCACACTGCTGTCCCTCCTGACACAGTCAAAAAACTGCCAAACAATGGGGGTGCGAGGAGGGCCCAGCACAGGCAGGACAGGGTCAGATGAACTGGCAGCCAGCTGGTCATGGTGCTGAACAGGGATGGGATCCACACCTGGGCCCGGGGGAACAGGCACATCCTGCTCCAGAGGACCTGTTGCTGGACTTGGTGGTGGTGGTGGTGGTTCAACTGCTTCAGAGTCAGGACAGGAGGTGGTGCTGGTCCTGCTTCCAGGGGGGGCACATTCACAAGTTTCGAGTGGTCCAACAGGAATGGGCGCCCATGCCCCCCATGCATGTGCATGGTATGATGCTTACCACTACCACGCTCTCCCAGAGCTGCCCCTGCCCCAGACATTCCCTCACTCTGGTCCATCTCTCCTACTGAGCTCCCTCGGTCTGAGCAATTACTACTCACACTGTCACACAACACACACACAGTCACACAGACACAAACAACTAACTACTTATAAAGGTAAGAAAAATAAAATTTACAGAAAGAACAAATTAAGTAAAAAAGAGTGCAGAAAAGACAAAAAAATGTAGCTTTTAAAAAAGCTGTTTGGTCTAAATCAAAGTTTAAATCTCCTCCTCGCTCTGATCTCAAAGTATCAGCAGTCACAAAACACACGCCTCTCTCTCTGTCTGCACAGGAGAAAGTAAAAGTGTCTGCTTGTATGATTCACTCCTTCCTGCCTAGCTAAAGAGCATGTGACTTACAGTACTGTAAGCCATGTGATGTATTGGGGGGGCTGCCAAATCTGAAACACCAAGTGGATCACTTAGAATCATAATGAGGAAAGCGAAGTCCATTAAAAACAATGACTTCCCCTTACTCCGTATTGCCATTCTGCCTTAACGCGAAGTGGTAATAACAAGGCGAAGGGAGCACTTTGCATTGCCCACTCCGTGTACCGGAGTGGCAATGTGAAGTGCCCACTTCGCATTCACTTCACTGGCGTAATTTAAATTCGCTGCATCTCTAGTCCAGCTATAATGGATTAGGAGCAAGAACTTAAGTGGTACGTGAAGTGCATATGTTCCCAGGACAGCAGGTTGAACCAGGGAAGACCCTAAGACTTGATAACTACAAGTTTACTGTTATTTGCATATTCTATATATGGAGCAACATTTCTGGGTATTGCAATGTCATCATGATGAGTCAGGGGAGAGCACCTGAGGTTACCATGTTTGCTCTGAGCTTACTGGCTGGAGGCTTCGCGGATTTGGGTTTTTCAACATCTGGAAATGGTAATCCCTTACTTGGCAGCACCGAGGAGAGCAAAAAAACTGTGGGTGAGTCAGATATTAAAGCCAATTTCCGTAAACTAGAAAAACTGGTTTTAAACGGCCACAAGCTGTTCTGGCATAAAACCACATTGGAAGAATACCTAGCCGTTAATCGAGTTCCACGTGGGTGAAGAATTGTCCAGAAACCATTGTATGGCACTGACAATGTTGACTGTATGACATGGAGGCATAGAAATATGCATGAAGCCTCATTGATAACATTAATTTAATTCTGGAGTTTGCAAAGCCTATTAGAGAGCAGTTAACATCTGAATGGAATGGAATGAGTAGAGTTACTGTTTTTACTTTAATTAACTAGCAATATCAGAAACAGTTGAGAACCTGAAGGCATATTATCTGTATGGTTCTGGATTTCTACAGTTTTTTATAGGGGTATGTGTGATTTATCTATGTAGTAGACTGATTTGATAATAATGGTATTAACATAAGTGGTGAGTTTTTTGCCATTACTGCAGATGCTATTTATTGATTGATTATAAATTGATTAATTCGTACACATATGGGTGTATAAATATACATGTATGAGGGTAGTGATCACTCTGATGAAGCCCAACAGTTAGCTGGGTGAAACGTAAGTTTTTCCGATGTAAGCACCAGCCTATTTGCATTGCTGCTGGTTGATGTTTTGCCATGGTGTAAAAATAAAATTTATAGACACTATCAAGTGTCCTCATTACAGTCCATGTGATGGGTGTTTTTTTTTACTATCAAACCACCAAATGCTGGCTCGCAGTATAGCCTCCTACCTCACCCAGGCCCTGCCTTGGTAGTTATCATGGTTGCAGAGTTTGATTGCAACCTTTTAATCTTGTGGTTGTAGAGTTCGCTCACAACCTTTCAAGGCTGACCTCCTCATCAATATATACAGCAACTGGCTTCACCCAACTTCCTCATCAATAATCTGCTACCTAATCTACATCAGCTGGCTTTGCCCGGTCTTCTCCTATCTAGCACTTAAAGTTGATTCATGCTCTCATTCATAAATTGGAGGAATGCCAACCATGTCAATTACCTTTTCTGGCTCAGGGCTTGTCCTGTAAGCCGATGGTCTTGTGCTGCACTCACAAAGTCCACATCTTGAGCATGTGAACCTCGGGGCAGGGTCCTTCTCATCTGGCCCAAAGTGGGAATGTCTTCGCTCCGGGCAGAGTTTTAGCTTGCAGTCATATGGTGCACTTCTTGATGCAGAATTTAAGTCTTCAGCTGCTGAGGGATGGAGCCCTTACAGGCCAAGAGAGCTCTTTTAGCTATGGCATCACTGTGGCCCCTTGAAAGCTATTCTCTCTATAACTGCCACTGGTTCACTCAGCTTGTTTTAGTTGGTAGGCCAGCTAAATGACTCAGTGGCCATCACTATCCTCCTCCCACTTTGGGAGACTGCTCTTGCTTCAGAATACCCGTTCTTCTCTTGCAACCCATCATAGGCTTCCTGTTAGAGGGATCATGAGAGCTTCCAACAAATTGGAATATTTCCTCCCCTTTGATTGGGTTTCTAAATTGCAGCAGCAGAGCCATCACTAAATAAACTACCTCTAGCCTGGAGGGAAGGTGACCTAAGCCTTGAATCCCCAAAGGTTTCTTTCTTTTAAAAGGGTGTTTTTCCTCTCTTCTGTGCCAAAGATCATAATATGTAATTAGTTGTTTATAGTATATTCAATGGTTTCCTTAGGTAAGTTTTCTCTGTTGGATGGAGATGGATGGTGGCCCTACTCACCGTCCCCTCTCTCCTTAGGAAGCCCCTGATTTCATCTGTGCAATCCATTTATCAGTACAATCCTGACAACCTGTGCATCTCATTTGCATTTCATCAAGCTGTCTTGTTGCTGTCAATCTGCTTCTGTATCTCATTGTCAACATTTACTGCTCAATGTTCTTTTTTGAGGCTTCTTCCTATGGTAACTTTAGCCAAGGGAATCTTTCTTGTGGCATATCTATGAGTGGAACCCTCTTTGAGGGATCTTTGTCTTCAATAGCCCTACAGGGTAGTAATTCCCCATGGAATAGAGAGTGCAAATGACCAAACAGTTATCACAGTTGCACAAGCATAACGCTGCTCTGGTTGTGTAGGCCCATTGAATTGAATGAATATGTCTGTAGTTCAATGGGATGAGCAACCAGCCACACCCCCTTCCTGAGCTATATAAGCAGTTTCTTCCAGTCTCCTTCTGAGAAGCACCTTTTCATTGCACCACCATCCTCCCTGCCTCCTCCAGTGGTGTGCCTATCTCCTCAGGGCTCTTCTTCATAAGGTATCTTTAGCCAAGGGAATCTTTCTCATGGCACCTCTAGAGGTAGAACCCTCTTTGAGGGTTCCTTTCCCTTGATACCCCTACAGGGTGGTAATTCCCCATAGAACAAAAGAGTGCAAATGGTCAAACAAATATCACAGTTGCACAAGCATAACTCTACCTTGGTTGCATAGACCCATTAAATCTCTTCAAATGAATTTTTGTTGACGCTGGTGTTTCTTATACATATAGTGACATTAATTTATGTGACAGTCCAGCACTTTAGTGACTTCTGAATATGTTGAACTTTTGCAGAAAGCACTGTGAACATCAATATTGTCAAAAACAGTATGAGTGACAGAACTGTAAGTTGGTACAATGAGGCAACTAAATTATTAATTGATTTTTGGTCACGGGAATACCATATGTCAAAGTATTTTGGCTAACTAACATTACTGCACTAAAATGTATCAGATTTCTGATTATTTTGTTTGAGCATTTCACTGAATGAACAGCAACATAATGTAAAGAGAAAATAAAACAATTAAAAGTACACTGTCACAAAGCGAAAGATGGCAACAAATGATCTTGTGGTGGCAGGGTAACATGCCCATTCTTTAATGATATATGTATGATTTGAAGTAACATAGAAACATAGACTTTGATGGCAGATAAGGACCACTTGACCCACCCAGTCTGCCCATTTCCCTACCTATTGGATAAGCTGCAGATTCTAGTGAACCAGCAGCCTACTTCCTGCAACCCCCCACTATAATTGCATTATGTCTGTCCCATGCATGTTTGAATTCCCCCATCGTGTTAGACCCCACAACCTCCCCAGGAAGGTGGTTCCATGTGCCCACCACCCTCTCCGTGAAAAATAATTTCCTCACATTACCTCTGAGTCTTCCCCCCTCTATCTTTAAATTGTGCCCCCTTGTTCTTGCACTTCTCTTTTTCTGAAAGATGCTACCCTCCTGGACTTTGTTGATTCCTTTGAGGTACTTGAAAGTTTCTATCATGTTCCCCCATCCCTCCTCTCATTAAGAGTACACATATTAAGCTCTCTCAGCCTCTCTTAGTATGGTTTCTGATGCAGACTCTGCACCATTTTAGTTGCCCTCCTCTGGACTACTTCCATACTGTCTATGTCCTTGCATAGATGGGGTCTCCAAAACTGCACCCAGTACTCCAGATGAGGCCTCACCAACTGTCTGTACAGAGGGATAATCACTTCCCTTTTTCTACTTGTCGTGCCCCTACCAATGCATCCCAGTATCCCCCCGGCTCTCCTTACTGACTTTTCACATTGCTTACCCACCTTTAGGACATCTTATATGACTACCCCCAGGTCCCTTTCCATTATTGTTGTTGTTAGTACCTCCCCTGCCATTGTATACTCTTCTCCTTGGTTTTTGTTTCCCAGGTGCATTACTTTGCACTTCTTTGCATTGAATCTAAGTTGCCATATGTCTGACCATTCCTCCAACTTTGCCAAGTCCCTTCTCATCCTTTCTACCCCCCTTGTGTATCAACTCTGTTACAGATCTTTGTGTTGTTTGCAAAGAGGTATACCTTTCCTTCCAGACCCTCTGCAATGTCACCTATTAAGATGTTAAAGAGGACTGGACCCAGTACTGAGCCCTGAGGTACTCCACTAGTAACCCCCCTTTCTTCGGAATGAGTTCCATTCACTATTACCCTCTGTGACCTGTGGTGCAGCCAATTTTTACAGGCTACCACCCTGGGACCCACTCCCAGGCTGGCTAACTTGATTATTAATCTTTTGTGCGGACTGTGTCAAATGCCTTGCTTAAAGTCTAGGTAGACCATATCCACAGCCCTCCCTGGTCTATTACTTTGGTCACCCAGTCAAAGAAATCTATTAGATTTATCTGACATGACCTTCCTGCTGTGAATCCATGCTGCTTTGGGTCCTATGCCCCGCTGGCCTCTAGGTACACAACAATTTTTTCTTTCAGAAGTGATTCCATCATTTTCCCTACCACTGAGGTCAAACTAACAGGTCTGTAGTTTCCTGCTTCTGCCTTGCTTCCACTTTTGTGAAGGAAATCACATCTGCCCTCATCCAGTCCTCTGGTACTACCCCATCCTCCAATGATTTGTTAAAAAGTGTGGTCAGTGGTGTCACTAGGTCCCCCCTTAGTTCTTTTAGGATTCTGGGGTGAATCTTTTCAAGCCCCATTGCTTTGTCCACCTTGAGTTTTAGGAGTTCTTTCAGGACTCTTTCTTCTGTAAATGGACTGGTGTCAACTCCCCTACCAAGAGTGCTTCTATTGTTTGGTTTAGGTAACTCCTCCTCTTCTTCTTTTGTGAATACTGAACAAAAGTATTCATTAAGTATCTCTGCCTTTTCACTGTCTCCCTCTGCCCACCTCCCCTTTCCTTTATTAATCTTCACTGTCCCTTCCTTAACCTTTCTATGCTCCCTAATGTACCTATAAAAGGTTTTATTGTCCTTCTTAACTGAGTTGGCTATCTTTTCCTTGGTTTGGGCCTTTGCTATTCTGACTACCTTTCCCACTTCTTTCTGCTTTAATTGATACAGGTCCCTGTCATGCTCCTTCTGTGATTTCTTGTACTTTTTGAATGCAGCCTTTTTCTCCTTAACCTTCCTTGCCACCTCATTTGAGAACCTTAGTGTTTTTTTACTATGCTTTGTTTTCTTTATTTGTTTCACACATAGACTTGTTGTCTCAATGATGGCAGTTTTGAAGTATCTTGGGGTGTGGCTAGATTGGAACCTTGACTGCTCTCAGCATGTTGATGCCATCCAAAAGAAACTGTGTCATAAACTCAGAGACCTATACCACAACAAGAATTGCCTCCCACCCACTGTCCACCATGAGATTGTTCTTGAAATGAACTTGCTGGTGCTTGCCTATACAGATGTGGTCTATGGTGGTGCTCCCAAAACCCCTCTGACATTGTTGGACCTTCACTTCCACTTTTTCTACCACTTTGCTTCTAACTTCCCTCCTCACACCCACCATTGCCTCCTCTACCAATCCCTCTACCTGTCATCCTTGTATTCCCATTGTTTCCTTTCTGTCCAAATTCTGGTCCTCAACTCTTTCACCTTACGTTAATCCTCTTCCATATCCTCTGCCACATTCCAACTGTAGCCTTTATTCCTCTGAGTCACTTGTAGCCTCTCTATTGCTGTTCTCCAGAAACCCTCTTGCCAAACTGCCTTCTCATTCTGTCTTCCAGCATTTTGGAACAAGCATCCTCCTTCTGTTTGCCTTTCCCACCCCTAACTTTCTCTCAGATCTTTGCTGTTAAACTGTATCTCTGTCCCTTGATCCTGCCCTTACTCTCCCCCATTCCTTCCATTCTCTGCCCACCCCCTTCTTTTGGTCTTGACCCCTATATGTTTTGGAGCTCAACTGGCTTTATACTTTACCTTGTACCTTATCTACAGTTCTTCATTTTTGGACTACCTTATCCTCTGTATTTATTGAGAATTAATCTACATTGGTACTGCAGTAGTGTATTTTGTACATTTTACACATTTTAATTCTTGTACCTGTTTTCATGATTCTGTTATTTTATTGTCTCGCATTATTGTACCCTGTTACCTGTATATATATTAATGCTTCCCCTGGAGCCACTCATTTTTGGATAATAGTTGTTTCATGCATATTCTGCTTGAGAAAGATCAGAGACGCAAAACAGAGCTGTCCTGGCTCAGGCAGAACACAACTGAAACCACTCTTACCTACAATGAGTAGCGATGGGAGATGTATTAATATATTATAGATTGAGGGAGTGCTCAATGTTATTTTAAGGGGAAAAAAAACTGTCCCAGAATGTGCCCGTATCCAGGGCATCTGTGTGTTAGGTACTCTTCAAAGGAAAAGAGTGTCTCAAGCACAGGGGAAAGGAGCGCTGCCTCAATCTATAATACCATTACTTGTACACCTTTATTCCCCTTCCCTTAGTCACACATGAAAACACGTTTTATCTGAGTATGCTTTTCCCAGTTACCATTTTTCAAATAAATAAATAAATTTATGCAAGATCCTAAAACTTCATCAAATGTCTGACTCTCCATTGCTACTTGAAAGTTCATCAGTTGACAGTGAAGTCCATGACCAAGTGAATGGCTTTTCTGGCTCTGAATCCATTGAATCAGGTACATTTTTTACAGAATTACTGGTATATCACTCTTTTGAAATTAAATACACAGTACAACAAAATACATGTATAACAATAGCCTCCTTATAAAGTATTGGTTTAGGGGCAATTTTTGCAACAAAGGAAAAATGTATGGAGCTTAACTTTAAATAACTATATATTGTAGGATTATTGGAGATATAGGTAACTGATAACAGTACATAATATGTGGGCAGGTGATGTAAATGCACAAGTGAGTGATTGCTTAGTATGAGACATAGTCAAATGCCTTCTAGTCAAGAAGTGCATTTATTATCAACAACATCATAGCATATATTTTACAAAATTATTGAGTTTGTTCCTCACATTACTAAAGTACAATATTAAAAAAGTGGATACAAAGCACCATGAAAGCTAAATGGTCTACAGGCATTGATGTCAAGGATTTATTATACATTATAATCTCATTAAGGAACATGAGTGTATGACTGTGGCATGTTAATGTCATTCTCTGAGTGGCTGAAAGTGTTCAACAATACCTTGTGCCTCACAATGCAAAAAAATACAACTTCTTCATAGTATAGCACATGCCAGCTCTTTCTTTATAGTACTTAGATAGTGGGTAGCAATTAACTTCCTTGATTTCATATAGGTATTAAATTATTGTAATTGTACCTGAATTTAAATATTTTTATTTCAAATTTGTAAGAAATAAGGAGACTCCCAAATGTATCAGTAGCAAGTGATATAGTCATATTCAGCACTCAATCATCATACAATGGAAACTACATATGCTAGCAATCCCAATGAAACTGCATGAAGTGGCACCAGTTCTGAAAGAACCTGTGGACAAAGCCATGAAGTATTTTGAGGAGAGAAAAAAAGAAAATTAACAGAATGCAGCAGTAGGTGTAGTTAGTTTTCAAGCCACCCGTATAACTCCTGATTGAACAGCATCAACAAATAATGCTCATCGAAAATGAAAGGGCAAAGGCAAAACACCAGATGGAAGAAAGATTGAGAAGGCAAGAATGCTATCTTTTTTGCTACAGCTGCAGATAGTAGTGCACTGTATTGTAATTAAGGTCAACTAAGCTCAGCTGTACAAGCATCGGTACCTGATAATCCAAGTGCTGTGCACATGCAGCCGTCAGTGTTTTTATACTACCAGTTGCAAAGCTCTTTGTCACTTGGGATTGCATCCTCAGACATTCCTGCACAGCAAAATAAGTCTTTATTTATGCAGGATTTTATGTTGGGTGATATAACCTGGAACAATCTGTGAGAATGTACAGTGCTGGATTGTCCATTTGAATTACATATGATGTATTGCCAAAGTTTCCTTAACTATTATTTCATGATGATCAATGTATTGTATTGTATTGTGTGTCAAAAAAAGTGTTCATTCATAAATTTATACAATATCTAAGGAGAGTTGTTTTCCTCCTGCTACAAATACTGTCACAGTTAAATTTAATTTATAGCAAACATTACATGCTGAATTAATTCCTCTAAATAGTCTGCCCTTAAAAATAGGAACTTATATGTTCAAGCTGTAAATATTTAATACAAGAGGGTAGATTTTCAAAGGGGATAGTATGACGCAAAGTGCTTGCATTAAAAATAAATTACACAAGGGGCACCATGTACCAAAGCTTGTGTTATTTTCCATTTTCTGATGGTAATTGCTTAAAATTCTGGGCTGCTTGTGTCAAACTGGTCTGCACCTTGCTTACATCATAAAAATGGTAAGCAACATGTCAGGAGCATGTCTGCATCAAATAAATGATGCCCATCACTCTATTTGGGAATTTCAAAAATGTGAGCTGCAACTTTATCTCAAACATTGCATGCAGTTGTTAGAGTTGCCAGAGTTGGTCTAAGTAACACTGCAGCATATAAATAGGCCCCCAGCATATATTCAGAGTTAAATCACAATGGAAGCATGACAGCAGGAGTACAAGCCACAGAGTTGTGAAATAATAACATATCAGTAGCAGTGGCCCTAATGGTCCTCTTGTTGGCCATGACTGTAAGGAGGTGGAAACAAGCTCAGTAATGCCAGCTTGGTGGGAGCACATAGGATGATATTGTGTGCACATACATGCATGGCATCATGGGTATCTCTGTCTCAGCTCCTGACAGGGCTTGGGGCTGAGGGGTGGCTATAGGTGCCACCAGCCTGCAGGTGGGAACTTGGGCTGCACTCATTCAGGGGCATTGTTATTCTATGCCGTCCACATAGCTACTATGGCTCCAGGTACAACTGTTCTGTACTGTCCTGTGTTGCTGTGCAGGGCACTATGTTGGACTGTACAGGTGGAGTGGCTGGGGCACCTTAATGTTCTGTAGCCTGAACAGAACTTCATCCTCCTCCAGTTGTGGTGGTGCAGCATCTGTTGTGTGCCATCTTCTACTTTGACCTCCATTTAATATCACTGCACCTCTTCTGGAGTGCCTTTATCATGCTCCTTACAGGGTACACAGTATTAACCGCTGTGGCCAGTTCATCCCAAGCCTGTTTCCTGCTGTCCCACAATGCTCATTGTCTCCACCTCTGAATAGCAGCAGGACAGGTTGGGCATCCACCTCCTCTGTAAGGATGTCAGCTTCCTCTTCTGTATAATTCTGCACACAGCTTTGCTTGTCCGTCCTTGTTTCCATCCTTTCTTACTCCATTGTTTCTATGCAGCTTCTGTCATTCTTGGCCATTACAACAAATTTATGATACAGTGGTCGTCTTCCATCATTTCTGGGGACTTGGCCATGGTGGTGGCTTTTCTTTCAAAAAACAGCACACAATATTTAGTGCACTCAGTATTGATGCAAGGGGCTTTTTCATGTATTCTGTGTTGACCTAATAGCCCTTTGAAAATCTGGGTCAAGTGTTTTTAGTTAATTACCATTTTTATCTAACTTATTACAAGTATGCATCATATGTGTTGTACTAAAAATATTTCACAGCTGCACACAGTTCTTTAACACTAGACCTTTTTAGAACCAATAATTAAATAATTGTTAGAAAGTGTCAGCTGAGCTGATGTCACTGAATAATGCTGTGTTGTGGTCTTTTTTTTAACATTCAATTTATATCCTCTGCTGTCTAGCCCTCCACATCCCAAGACCTCCAGGCTTCTCCCAATCCCCCTGCCTTCCCCAGGCATGGCCATCTAACTCCATGGAGCTTTGCCTTGCCCCCAGGCAGGATTGGGATAGGTGGTGCACACTCTGGAGGAGGCAGGAGACATAGATATACCAGGGGCTGTCATTGTGGAGGTGCTGGGATTGTAGTCATTTCTGGTTTTTTTTTCTGCCCTGGGATGTCGTGTACAGTGACATCATGGTGTGCCTGTGCATGCTATGCATGTGTCCACATTTCAACATCCATAACTTCCCTTTTCCCAATTCACCTCTAGCTGCACTGCCACCTGTGGTCTTCCAAGTGACTGTATTGCAGCAGAGAACACCCCAGAGGAGGAGAAGAGCGTCCTCTGGGCCACTCAAGCTTCCTAATCTTTTTTTCATATTTAATATACTTTATTTACGTTTAGAAGTGTGCAGAGGTATACAAAGATCAATAAGAGTGATATCATACATGCCTTAAGATCATTCGGTAAATATACAGAAGGCAAAACCAAATTGTCTTATCATTGGATAAACACCACAAATCACAATTGCCTCTGCAATGAAGTTAAACATCTAAACTGACCTATATCCCATACTCCCCCACCCTCCACCTACCATCCTCTCCATGCAAGAGTAAAGATAATCAGTAACTCTTTCATGCCCAAACCAAGTGGGTTGCATTAGGTTGCAGGATATAGGGGGTAGTGAAAAAATAGAGCTCAGGAAGCATAACAGCAAGGAGGATCAGGCTTGAGCACAGTCCTACAGTGGTAAGGTTAATAGGGTCTGCAATGGTTCCCAAATTCGCTTATATCCAGCAGACTTGCCAGACATGCTTGCTATGAACCTTTCTGCCTGAAGCACAAATAGTATCTCGCTGTGCCATTCCAAGAAACCAGGGACATCTTGATCCAGCCAATGCCATAATATAACTTTCTTTGCACACATTGAAATCAAAGCAATATGGGCCCTTTGATTGCTTATAAGAGAGTCTGGGAAGTCCCCTAATATACATATTTCTGGAAGAAATTACTCTGAGAGACCCAGGAGAGAGTCTAAACAGGATTGAATTATGTTCCAGAAAGGAGTGACTTTAGGACAAGTCCAAAGAATATGATATAAAGAACCAGGTTCTTGACCACATCTAGAACACCAGTCACTAGGAAGGCAACCCATTTTGTAAAGGTCTTACTGGAGTGTAATAGAGATTATGAAGAATAAAAAATTGCATGAGATGGTATTGGTTCCATTTTATGAGTTAATATAAATATTTTCAGATGAGTTGCCAGTTCCTGGATGAATTAACGGGAGGAAGAACCTAGTCCCAACTGTATATATGAGGGCCCTCATTATCAGCTAGGAAGGTCTGTAGGGAATGGCAAAAATAAGATACCAAGTGGGAGAGGGGGGTGGATTTGATAATTGAGAGGATCACCGAACCAAAGGGACTTTGCCATTGCCCAGCCCCGAAATGTCATGTAAACATGTGCTGGATCTGGAAATACTTAAAGCATTGTGCATTTGTCCATTGGTGAAAGTCCCTAGCTTTCTGGAACAGCAGTAATTTACCATCTGTAGTTAGGTTCATAACTGTTTCGACCCCCACGTTGGGCCAGAAAGTCCTAGACAGAGGCTGTCTTGCAATTTGTAGGTTTGGATTCTCCATAAGGGGTTACAGGATATCTTGGACAGGGGATATTTTAAAGAAGGAGCATAACTGAAAGTGCATTACTAGGGAGGAACCAAGAAGTGTATTCTGTAAGGGAGGTGGTAACTTTGTCCTGGATAGAAAGGGGAGTGCTTTGTAATCTAAGCCCTTCATGGAGCAAAGGGAATGTTCTATGTCAACCCATTGAGGAACGTATCTGTTAATGTCTGCTGGACGTATCCAATGGGACATCTTATGTAAGTGAAAAGCTAGATAGTACCTATAGAAATTGGGAAATTGAAGACCACCATCCTGTTTGTTTCTCATTAATTTGATAAGTGCCTGACACACAGCCCTTCCCTTCCGGAGAAAAGACGTTAGGACTCTATTTATCTGTGTAAACCAGACCTGAGGTAAGTCACAATTGTACATTTATCGGGGGTATAAAAGTTGAGGTAGGACATTCATTTTTATAATGTTGAGTCTGCCCCAAAATGAGAAAGGAAGACGAGACCATTGCTTCAGGTCAGTTTTAACTCGGGAAACAATGGCATATAAGTTATATTCTTTTAATTTTTTAGGAGCTGTGCTGAGAAAAATGCCCAAATAGTTACGTTTATCTTTCCTCCTGGTCAGGCCTACATGGGCAACATCTGCTTGGTGGGTTCTATTATTAAGGGGCATAATCTCAGTTTTACTAAGATTAGGTTTGTAATTGGATATGGCCCCAGAATGAGAAATGATCTGCAGGGCAGGAGGTATTGAAGATTCCTGAGAGACCAAATGCAGGAGAATATCATCTGCATAGATGGAGAGCTTGTCATTTGTGTGTTGAATTGGGATACTGACAACTTGTTGGGATGATTTGAGCTTCCAGATAAGAGGTTCCAGAAACAAGTTGAATAAAAATGATGATAACAGGCATCCCTGTCTGGTACCTTGGTGTAGTGAGAATGACTGAGATAGCATGCCATTACAGAGTACCTGAGCTGTGGGAGTAGAATACAGTACTTTTACCCAGTTTATAAATTCAGCGGGAATACCAAACAGGGGTAACAATGTGAAAAGATAGTTCCAGGACACTGTTGAATGCTTTCTCGGGATCCAGGGATCATCTTCCTAATCTGGCTAACCCCCAACAGCTAGAGCTCATTCCCGAACACTGATTATCGGCATTGTGAGTGGTGGCACTACCACTGCATCAGTGGGCTGGCATTGCTTTGTTGTAGTCCTCAGCTCAGCTGATGTCCCAGAGTTACAGAACTGTAAAGTAATTACAAAAGAAATACTGTGTGGGGAAAAGGTTGCATTAATATGGGGCCTCAAATAAGGAAACTAGGACTATTTTTAAACAAGTACACAAAACATTACACTGGGTGATAAACCAGATGTATAACGTACCCAAATTTATAATTATTTTAAAAAATGTAAACAGAATTTATTGTTTCATTAAAAGTAACTAATAAAAAGTAGTCCCTCCCCACTAGTCAACCATTTTTCTTTCCATATGTTAAAAAGTGGTAATGCTTGTTTATTATGGAATACAGGAATTTAAACATCTGCAGATCCACTCTGGCAGAATGTTCACCCCCTCACACACAACAGAAGACCATATATGGAGCCAAGGTCTCAATTTTATCTGTAACAGGGTAAGCAGCAATGATTGTCCTGGCTAGCTGGCAAGTATAGCCACCAAAGAAACACAAGCATGAAAACTGGCACTAGTACTTCAGTTTTTTGGTTTTTTTTACAATTCATACTGTAGGACAATGTTTAAGTCTTTATTTTTTAAACGTGTTTTTTTTTATATTAGGGACTTGCTGAAAGTTTTAGGGAGTAAAGGTGGTAGCCATGTTTGTGATGTCAGGGATGAGGGAAGTGGGTCATGAATTCTGTATGTGGATGGCCCAAATGCCAAATTCCCACTGCCTGGACTTGTTCCAACCTGTGCATTTCTGGGAAATTAACATATGGGCTTAGGAATTTATGTAGTCAATCAAGAATTGTGACATTTCTAACCTATTTTATAAAAGGTAGTTAGCACATTTATTTCACTTGCATTGTGCCCTGATGGCAGCACTTGTTAGGGCTGATCTGCAAAGCAGAACAGTTCCTACTATGATCAAATTTAGGAACTGCTTTGCAGCTGTCCCATTGAAATGTATTGGGTGGGACGGGGGGCCTGGGACATGTTTTTTATAGCTGTCAAAGAGTGAGTGGTGTGCCTTGCTATTGCTGCTTGCAGCTGTCTGTAATAGTTTGCTAGCATTCTATTGGCTGCAAAGAGAAAGGAAAGCGGTACATGACAGACGGATGAGCTGGTGGGGAATCTTATGTGACTGTAAAGCTGACCTAATTGAAGAAAAACATTGAAGAAGTCCTTGGGCTGTTTAGCCTAGCCCTCCTCACTGTAATGACAGTGGAGAGGCAAGGCTAAACAAGGCAAAACATGGACAGGAATGATCATGACTGAGCTCTGAAAGAAAGTACTAATAACCTTTCATTCTTCACAACTTTGTAAATGGAAAGGTAACCTTTTAATTTTTTTTTTTTGAAAAAAATGAAATTGTCTATTTTAAACTGACAGATTTTGAACTGACCTGCTGTAGGTGATGCGTGGAAGAAGTCCTTACGTTGTTTAGACTAGCCAATGAGCTCAGAGAGAGGTACTAATAAACTCTCAGTCAGCACAACATTGTGAATAGAAAGATAACCTTTATTTTTTTCTGTCAAAAAAAATTATATCACCTATTTAAAACTGAGAGTTTTCATGCTGCTAAATTTTGCACTGCAAAGAAATAAAAAAATAGCAGAGCTGTGGCACTATTTACTGTGTGTAGAAGCTAAGAAGTACTTGCTCTTGGGGCTAGCTTTTTGCTTCAGTTACCCCTACGGTCATGTAACTGGTAACCAAATTGTAAGGTATTATCTCCAGTATGGTTTACATAAGCTGTTGATCCAAATTAACTTTATTATAGTACATGGTTAGGGCTTATTGTAGTTGAAAAACAGTGACTTTCTGAATCTTGTTGTAGGACAGTTCAAAGGCCAAAAAAATTTTACTATCGTTCTAACATCACAGCAACAGTACAACTTTAAAGACATGTCCTGCCATTTGATTGATTCACTCCACTCTCCTAGGGGAAAAATTGAAAAAACATGGTGACATGATTTAGTGAGTGCTGAGCAGTGCACTGCTGTAGTTCAGACATGGTTGGGAACCCTCTCTCTTACAAAAACAAATTAAACCTTTTTTTGCCATTTAAAACAATAAACAGAGTGGCCACAGGCATTCATAACCACTGCACAACAATTCTTCTCTCCGACATGGTCGGAGTCTCTGCAAACCATACCGAGCGGGATAGATTAGAGAAGCTGGAGTGAGCATGAGTGAGAGCATCACCAGAAAATGTTGAAGGTAACCAACACATAATAAAAAAAGAATAGATCTCCTCTATCTCTGGATGGGCAACCATATACTACATAAAATAGTAGATGAGTGACCATCCACAACGAAGGTTGTGTTTCCCTCTCGGCAGTTGCTGACATCATACAGACCACTCAAGCTTCGCTCTTGAGGTCTGTACGATGTCATCAACTCCCTCAATGGAAAAACAACCTTGTTGCAGATGGTCACCCATCCACTATTCTATATATTTTATATTCTGTTTTCCATAGTCTGCACAAAACTGTTAAGTCATGAATTCAATGAGCGTACTCTTTAGTGAATTTGGCTGTCTTTATACCTCTGTACTCTGTAACATTGTTTTAAATGCCGCATGCTGTTCTAGCCAGGACCTCCTCATAAATGAGCTTGCTCAACAGAGGCTTTCCCTCATGAAAAATAAATACAATCTCTCCCAGCCTCATAGTACAATGAATAAACAGCTGAGTTTCCAGTCAGTCCAAGTATTCTGACTTTCCACTAGGAAACTAGGGGAGGCAGTATAGTGCAGTGGTTTAAGCCTCTGAGCTTCAAATCTGATGACATCCAGCAGATCAGACCTGGGTTTGAATTCCACAGCTTCCACTTACATACTGTGTGACTCTGAGCAAGTCACTTAACTTTCCTGTGCTCCCAGGTTGCACTTGTAAAAAAGCTTTCAGCTTAGTGTGCTACTCCTGGTTAAACAACTAAAACAAAACAAAGAGGGGATCACTTTCTAGAGATTGGTGGGCTAGGGAGAAGCAATTTGCAAAACAAGACTTAAGCAACATAGAAACATTTTTCATATGTCTCACTGAGTACTGAGTATTTTGAGAGAGATGTGAAGCATGCAGAACTCAGAGGAACAAAAGGCCAATGATACTGGTCAAGCAAGGTTGAGATCATTTTTATGGCTGGTAACAAACCTGGGTGAGGTGATTTGTTTGTTTATAGATCTGGGAAACAGTCTGTTTACTGTTCATCTCAGACAGGAAAAGCCCATTTTAGGAGCCGAGTAACAGTTTCCCAACTCTATACTACATGACAACATACCTGATTCTAAGACTGAATATACATTTAAAAAAATGATCTTTTAGAACTAATAAATATGACTTTAGAGTAACTTCAGGTTAGTGGCAAAATGGGATTTTTACCATGATAGAGTTTCAAACAAGCATTTGTCAATGCAGGATGTTCACAACTGGTATAGAATTTCTGGGGTAGTAGATGCTTTGTGATGCACTTTGTGGCTTATGTAGTACCAAAGTTTGGAGCCTGTGTTCATAAATTGAAATGCAGGCTCATGACTTTGTTGTTTTTTAATGGCTTTTGCCACATTTCCAACATAGCCTCCTTATGACCCCATCTCAAGAACAAGTGCAGAGACATTTTTCATTTCCTGCTTGAAAGGGGATTTCACACAGGGACTGCAAAATCTCCTTTCAGGATGCAAAACCGCATTTTGGCCAAGATTTGAAAAATGACAGCTGTCACATTAATGAGGTGCTGTGAAGAAATGGCAGTGTTGAACATTTTGGGTAAAAATGTTGTGAAGAAATGGCAGTGTTGAACATTATGGGTAAAAATATTGGAAAGTACCAAAATCATGATCCTGCATTTGCAAATTTTAGCATAGTCTCATAACTTTGTTGTTTTTTAATGTTTTTGTCCCAAATTTTCAGCATAGCCATCTTATGACCCCGCCTCATGAACATATAGAGAGAACATTTTCAACTCCTGCCATAAAGGTGATTTTGTGCAGGGACTGCAAAATCACATTTCAGGATGCAAGAACACATTTTGTCTAGGATTCAAAAAATGACAATTGTCACATTCATGAGGTTCTGTGAAGAAATGGTTATGTTAAAAATTTAGTGTAAAAATAATGAAAATTACCAAAGTTATGAACCTGTGTTTACAAAGTTCGATGTAGGCATCATAACTTTGTTTTGTTTTTTATATTTGTATGCCCAATTTTCAGCATAACTTTCTTATGACCCCACCTCATGAACAAAGGCAGAGAAAATATTCAACTCCTGCCAGAAAAGTGATTTTGCACAGCGACCGTGAAATCACCTTTCAGCACAGATTTGTCTAATTTCACTGCAATTGTTCATTAGGTGGGGTTCCAAATAAGGCATGTTGAAACTTTGGGGCAAAAATGTTCAAAACTGTATTTTATTTTATTTAAAGTTTGGTGACCAGGAGAGGCACACTGAGCTAAGGCTTGTTTCCAGTAGCTACCCGGGGAAGAGATAGAAAGGGTGCAGAGATACAAGTAAAACAGGAAGGTTACAGAAGCCTGGAAATGTAAACAAATATTCAAGTATATACAGAATAAAGAAGATTAGGCAGAACGGCAGTAGCCTGGGTGCATCAATATAAACAAGTTAAAAAATACAAGTAAATATACCATGAATACAAAGACAATAAGCAACATTTATACAGATAAACATTTTATATGCAAGTGATATACAGTACAAGTTATATATAGATGGAGGTGGGAGTAAGCAGTTGGGGAGAAGCCTAGCAAACATCAGAGGAACGTATGAGTTTCTGTGCTGCATGTGAGAGTAACTGGGCCTGTGAAGTACTATGTGCACAGACAGCATAAACCAGGAGGGGTCTTGCCTGTCTGATAGCAAGGACAGGTGAGAGGTTGAGAATGGGAGAGGGTAGTTTTAATGAGGTTGAAGGAGGGGAGTAAGCAGAGGGATGATGTGAGGGAGTTCCAGGTGTAAGGAAAATGGTATGAGAAATCTGGATGTCTTGAGTTCAAGGTAGGGTAGGGAAGGGAAAAGGTGTAAGTGTCTCTTAAGTGGAGATGGTAGGCTGTGTGGGAGGAGGGGGATAGCATGGATGTGAAATAAGTAGGGAGTGAGTGAGCCAAACCAGTATTTGGCTATGATAGTGGAGGTGTGGAGTTGATGGTGGGTGGATGGGGGAGGCAGACAGGGAGGAGTAGAGGGTGGAGTGAGTTCTTGAGGGGGCATTTAAAGTGAAATGGCAGAAGGCGTTGAATAGAGTATCCAGCCTGGAGAGGGTGGTGGAGGAGGTGGAACTATAAATGATGTTTGCATAGTCAAGGATAGGTAAGATAGTCTTGGTGAGTAGTGTATAGCTGATTTGTTAGGAGAGGGTGTCTTTCTTTTTGTAGAGAGCACTGAGTTTGGGGCAGAGCTTAATGTGAATGTGGTTGATGTGTGTTGTGAAATCTAAGTGGTTGTCTAGTCAGATGCTGAGGTACTTGTAGGCTGATACTGTGTCCAGGATGGTACCATCAAGAGTATAGAAGGAGATGGGTGCAGAAATTTTGGAAGAGTTTTTGGGAAGTACCAAAGGTCATGGATACAGTTTTACTGGTGTTAACTTTGAGTTGGTTCATTTTTGAACCATTGAATGATGTGGGAGAAATCTTGTTGCAGCAGTGAGGCTACCATCTGAGTAGAGGTGAATGTTAGAAGAGGTGCAGACAGATGGAAGATCATTTAGAAATATGGAGAATAGGATGGGACCTAGAATTGAGCCATTGGGTACTCCAACAAGAATTGGAAGGGGGGTGAGAGAGTGTTGCCAGTTAGAACACTTGGGGTTCGATCGGATAAGTAGGATTGGAACCATTAAACTGTAAGTTGGAGAGGCCAGTGAGACTGAGTTTTGTTTAGTAGGAGTGAATGGGAGATGGAGTCAAAGGCCTTTGCAAGGTCGATGAAAATCATAGCGGTGAGGTGTCCTTTGTCCATGCCTGTAAGAATGGTATCTGTGACTCTGAGAAAAGAGGAGACAGGTGAGTGATTTTTGCTAAAACCAGATTGGTAGGGAGAGAGGAAGTTGTTGGTGGAAACGAAATTGGTGAGCCTGGTTAGGACTAAGGATTCCTGTAGTTTGGCAAGGACAGGGAGGAGAGAAATGGGGCAGTAGTTTCCTGTGTGGAGAGGTCACATCTTTGTGAAGGGGGATGACTTTTGCAGACTTCCAGGCTTGAGGGACAGAGGCAAGAGAGAAAGAGAGGTCTGAAGATGAGGTAGGGGTGAACAATAGCTGGAGCAAAGAGTTGTACAAGGTGAAGGTTTAGCCCATCGGGGCTGGACTTACAAGGATTAAGTGATGTAAGGGTGAGGAGAACCTCTTGGGCTGTGATGGGGGGATTTATAACTATTTGGAGATAGTGGAGTAGGCATGGGAGGAGGGGGTTGAGAGGATGGAGGAACGGCACCTGTTGTAAAGAAAGTGTTCAGGGTAGCAGCAAGAGAGGGGGATGAAGAGCTTGGGGGGGTTTAGCAGACAGGAGAGGGTTTGCTAGAAGTTGTGGGGTGAGTTTAAGTTTTCCTGTAAGGTGGTTTTGAAGTATTGGGCTTTGGCTGTTCTGATAGCTTTGGTGCATGTGTTTCTTAAAGTGTCAAAGGTATACAGATCATTGAGGGAAAGAGAAGATTTATCGTGTGACCATGCACAGTCATGGGAGGTGTAAAGTTTGATGATATTGGCTGATATTCATGGGTGGTGGAAGTGTCTGACTCTGCGTCATCATGATGGTGCGTGGGTGTTCCATAATTTGTTTACATTGTAGTAGAAGATGGAGAGGACAGTGTTTACATCAGTAGAGGAGTAGAAGAAAGCCCAGTCCAAGGAGGCTAGATCATGTAGGAGTGTATTGATACTAAGGGAGTGAAAGGATCTAACACAGCGATAGGTAAGAGGAGAGTGGGGTAGTTTAAGTTTTCGTGTGCAGTATGTTATGAGATGATAGCTGAAAATGTCAGGGAGTGTACCAGCAGCAGAGATACAGTGGGGATGGGTGGCATGAATCCAGTCAAGAAGTGTATGTTTATGGGTATGTGGGATGGGTCTGGTAGGTTCAGTTATGAGTTGGTGGAGGCTGAGAGCTTCAATTTGTTGTGTGGTAGACTTTAATGCAGCAGAGTTCCAGTTCAGGTTAAAATCACTGAGTAGAAATAGCTCGCTAGTGGCAGCCAGGGATGATAAGGAGGAAGTAGTGTTGACAATGAAGGAATGATAGGTTTTAGTGGAGGCATAGAGCACACAAGTGAAAATAGGGAGAGAGAAGGGTAGTTGTAGTTTAATGAGAAGGAGCTTGTAAGCTTTGAGTAGAGATTCACAAGTTATGATTGCGTATGGAAGGTTTTGGCAATAGTAGATGGCAATGCCACCACCATGCTTTGAGCGCTCTTGTCGATATAGATGGTAGCCAGGTATGGAGATCAGGGAGTTGGCAGTTTTGCATGAGAGCCATGATCCGTGATGCATAAGATATCAGGGGAGTGTTGAGTTACCCAAACCCTGAGGAGGTTGATCTTAGGCAAGGCCCCTAGAATTCTGTGGTCACAGAATTTTGCACAGAACTCGCAACCTACCACAGAACTTCTGCAGTGCCGCAGAATTCACTGTTCTTGGTGATTCTTTATTAATATTTCCATTTATCTATAGAACCTGGTTCCCTTCCCCTCTTTTTATATTCAGAACCCCTCTATGCTCAGGATGTGATGTTATCAATGCTATAACATCATTCATTAACTAATGAAATGGCTGCATTCTGACACAGAAATAAATAGTCACTTATCTACCACAGCTCCCACTTCCAGAGGCAGTGGCACAGCACATCAGGCACAGTGATATTTGCTCAGCCTGTACTACAGCCTAATACAATTTTCAGTCTTACGTTACTACACTAGGGCCAACTTAAACAAAACCTTGACAATAGCATAGACCTGTTAAGTCCATACCTTATACAAACTTATTTTTGCCTTTAAGGTATAGAGATGCCATTTGATATGAATAACTGGTAAATTGAATTAACCTGTCATTTTTAAGAAAATTAGAGAAATTAAGTCCAGAAAAGTGGAATATAATAATGTGTAGACCTGTTGAAAGAGTAGACCTGTTAAATAAATAATTGCGCTGTGCCAGGGTTATTGATTACATAGTGTCATTTGTTGATAGAATCACCTATGGAGAAATGTTGTATGCAGGGCCATCTGTTGGGCCAGAGGGTAGCATGTTGTGTTCCTGTGCCAGCAACTCAGGTTCAGAGATGAGCTCTGGGAGCTGGCTGGGCAGCACAAGGATTGGGGGAGCACATCACTGCTCTGAGCCTGGGAAGGTATGGCGCAGTGTGCTGTCACGGGGGGGGCACATTATGATGAGCTGGAGAGCTTTATCTCACAATGGTTTCACATGCATGTCATGGCCTGATGGTGTTACGTAGTGTGTCAGGGAAAGCAGGTTGGCATAAAAAATGAGTTTTGGAATATCTCCTCTGTTCTGTTTATTCCATTTCCAAAGGGACCTGTAAGAATGAGGGTACAATTTCATGGAAATTTAAGATATATATATATATATATGCATTTACATATAGTTTCTCTCTCTCTCTCTCTCTCTCTCACCATACACACACACACATTTGTATATATGTTACAGACTGCGTGTAAATATATAAGTGATACACAGAGGGGACCTCATGAGTGGCATAGACAGCACATATAAATATATAAGTGATACACAGTGGGGACCTCATGAGTAGTATAGACAGAATGAGTATAGAAATACCTTATTTATCACACAAGGTCCTGTCTATGTATTTCATTTATGCAATAGGCTAGGACCTTAAGGGATAGATATTTTTTTTTGCTTTTTAGGTATAAAATTATTTCTAGAAGTCTGTTATTTTTTGAACTAGTGTTGCTGTGCTTTTCCCATTCCTGATTGCTATAACCGTTGCCAAGGAGTGAAGTCAGGATGATAAGCTGACACTGTGAAGTGGTAGTTCATTAGTGCCGCAGAACTTCCACAGAAATAACAAACCATTGCCACAGAAGTTCTGTGGAAAATGGCGATCTTGCCACAGAACTTGGCCCCAATGTGCCACAGAAAAGTAAGGGCCTTGATCTTAGGTGGTAGACTCATGGCATTTAGGTGATAAAAGGAGAGGCCTTTAGGGGTTTGGGATGGTTTTGTATTGGGGCTGGGGTTGGAGTGGATATCCTCAGCTGGTAGGAGGAATAAGTAGAGAAAGAACAAATTATTTGAAGATTTGTGTACTTTTGACTCGATGAAGAGTTTGGGTGTGTGTGTGGGTTTGAAGTAAAGGAGGAGCCTATGGATGAGCTCAAGGTTTAGAGACGGAGAGACTCGGAGGCTAAGTCGAGGGGGGGGGATGTTGGGGGTGGTGTTTGGAGGAGGGGGGAGAGAGAGAGAGAGAGAGTTGTGCATGTTGACCACGGTAGGTTGATGAGGATGGGGCAAGATAGGGGTGTTGAAAGAGTAGAGGAGAGTTTATGTTTGGCCAAGTTATGCAACTAAGTTCAAAACCTCACTGAAATACATTGAACTGCATACTTGATTTCCTCAGTTCGCACTCTGGCTTTGAAGAGTGAAATTGTGTCTGTGTTCCAGATTGGAATATGGTGTTAGACCCCCAGTGGGTAAATAAGAGCTTGGGGTTGTGGGTGCTGACTGGGAGTGCTGGGTGGGGGGACAAATAGTGCAGCAGACATCGCTGGATGGTTTTCTTTTTTACAGAGTTTATAAAAAAAAAACACCAAGGGAAGGTTTTCTTTATTTCAGTTTCAACACTGGAGGATTGGGTACCCCCAGTGTCAGTTTTATATTTGTGTATGGATGTGTATGGGGGTGGTGGGTGCTGAGTGGGAGGGTCGGGTGGGGTCTAATGGCACAACAGACATCGCTGGATGGTTTTCTTTTTACACGGTTTATATAAAAATAAAATGCCAAGGGAAGGTTTTTTTATTTCAGATGTTAACAGTGGGGATTGGTCACATGTTAGTATTGCATTTGTATATGTATGTGTGTGTGGGGGTGGCAGGTGCTGAGTGCGATGGTCGTGGGGGAACAGTTACAGGAGAAGCAGCAAGAGACATCAATGGATTTTTTTTTTTTGCAGGATATATATATATAGATATATATATAAAACCTGGAGAGTGTTGACACTGGGATTCATTTCAGTGTCAGTGTCTGTATGTGTGGGGTGGGATGCTGAGAGGAGAATCAGGTGCAGTGGACAGTTACTGGGATGCTAGTAACAGACATCGATGGATGATTGTGTCTGTTACAGTTGGTGTGAGCTCCTGGATGTTTAAAATTCCAGGCTGATCATGACAGATCAGCTCTAGTTGCTGGGCATTGTACATCAAAGGAAAAAGATGACCCATGATTGGATTGGCTTTTCCTTTTCATGTCCATGACGTCTCCGCTCAGCAAGCCAAAACTCTGTCATGATCATCCTGGTTAATGATTGGTGTGGAACTGTCATGTCCCTAAACACTACTCTGCATTGGATGGACAGTGTCACACCTCTCAAAAGCTAACTATCATAGCAAGATGTTTGCTGCATGCACACACACATGACAAATACAAAAATGGGGGCAATACAACAAGGAACTAAAGGATCTATTCTTTTTTTAGGTTAAAATTAAACTTGAAAATAGCAAAATTACAAAGCATGAAGAATTTTGTAGAATTTGAGTTCATTGTGATATTCTATTTAAAAAAGGCCCCTCCATTACTATAAATGTAGAAAGGTTTCTTTTGGCCTCACACTATTGTATCTTTATTTCTTACCAACAGACAATAACAAAGACTGTGATTTAGCATCATGATACATTAAATAAATAAGGTAAAATACTTGATCCCACTTTCTTTAAAAAAAAATAGCTATAGACATTAGAAATATTGCTGAGCTTACAGTTGTTTAAATTGAACTAAACCAAGTGTCTGCCCACAACAGAAAGGGGCAAATTAGATTTATTCTTATGTAACATATCATTTACTTATAAGGCTATAACATGATTAATTTATAGTTCCCGTACAATCAACAGGAACATTGCTGCACACGCTAGTGCTGTTTTAGTAGCTTCCGTTAATAAGGGCAGCAAGGAGTGTCTGTGTCCACATCCCCATCCTTGCAACACAAGGAAGTATTCAGCCAATGTGGCACAAAGTTAGGAAAACAATGAGCAGAACATTAGTAGCCATATACCTTTTATTCAGCCAAAGAGAGATGAGGAGGAAAAGCAAAATGGCAAATGAAGGGTGGAAAAGGTGGTTCTCAGCCCCTGGGTAGTTAAACACTGCTGTCTCCCTTGCACCTCCATTCAGGTTGCAGTGAAAGGCTTAAACACTGCATTGGAGGCTTGGGGCTGCTACTGCACTGGTAGAAATTTCAGTGCCAAACCTGGCCATTCTGGGAATAGAAAAAAAATAGCCCTCTCCCCCAATTACCCAATGAATCCAGTGCCCATCCCAGCTGGATAGGGAATTAGACAAATTGTACACCTCCCCTACTATCTGATTAGTCCAGTGCAGAACCTGGCTCATCAGGGAATAAAAATATGTCCCCTCCCCAGCTATGTGATGAATCCAGGACCCAACACAGCCCAGCCCATCAGAGAATAAAAAAAAGTGTACCCCCCCAACAACCTGACACAACCAGTGCACGACCTACCAGAAAATGAAAAAAAATCTGCCTTATCCCGTAAACTACCTGATGGGTGAGGAGCCCAGTCTGACTGGACAGGCAATAAAAAAAAACTTTACACCTCCTCAACTATCTGAAGTCTCTGGTATACAACTTGGCTCAGCATGGAACACAAATCACCATCTCCTCATCCTCTCATGAACTACAAGATGGCTCAAGGACCAACACAGTCCACCAGGGAATAAAAAAAGTGTCCCTCTCCTCAACAACCTGATGAATCTCATGCCATACCAGGCCTATCTGGGAATTAACAAAATCTGTCTCCCTCCCTCAAATTATCTGATGGATCTGATGCCCAAACAAGCCCAACAGGGAATGAAAATGATCTACCCCTCTCCCCTCAAGTACCTGATCAGTCTGGTGCCCAACCCAGCCCATAAGGGAATATAATAACCTGGCCCTCACCATCAACTTCCTGATGGGTCTGGTGTCCAACCTGTATCACCAGTGAAAAAAAATGGTGATTTGAAGGTGGGGACTATAAGTGAGCTTGTTGCCGGGGGAATAAGACTATGTCAAGTTGGCAGGACTTGAACTGCAGTGTACAGTGTAGGGAGCATTACTGAAAAGCAGTGCTGCTGCATCAAAGCCCTCTCTGTAGGCACTGTATACAAAAAATAAATAAAACAGACATTGGATGTGGTCCTCATATAACTACAGTTATAACCATGAGACTGGTGAGACAGTAAGGGCTGCTACACAGACAAAAAAGATAACACAGAAAGCAAGACCAGCTTTATTGGCACCAGTCACATTTAGCTTTATGCTTTAGGTAGTAGTCTCATCATATACAACTGTGGAGAAATCAGGTTGCAGCTTTTTCCCTGCCCATCATATAACCTTACAGAACAGCAGCCCCCAAATGCAAACTTGAAAGAAATGTGAAAAGACTTCAATTAGGTAAAAAGGCTCTTTGGCATAACTAGCCAAATGCCAACACATATTTTTAAATGCAGGAGTGTGATTTAGCTACTCTTCCAGGCAGATACAATGCAAGCTACAGTAATCAGAAATAGATCGTACCACCTGAAAGTCCCAAATAACAGCAATGAACCCCTTGAAATGGTCAAAACCTTCAAGTACCTAGGGGTAACCCTAGACTGCTCCCTCACCTTTGCGCAACATATAGATCTCGGTGCTGAAACAGCAAATGCCAAACTTGGAGTTTTATACAAGAATAAACAGTGCTTCACTAAAGAAGCACTGAACCTTGCCATGACAAGTTCAGTCCTGTCTACCGTTGACTACAGACTTGTGGTATATCTTAACAGCTTAATCTGGTTCAAGGTCAGTTGGCATTCATCTGTATCCCCCTCCCCCGGGTCATGCCTGAAAATAGGCAGGATTTGTCTAGTGCACTTACCCGGTCAACAAAATAAATAAAATAAATATGGGTCTGCAATCAACTCAGCACTCAAGCGCATACAAATAACCCTCAATAAGTCATGTAGACTCATCTTGGATGCTCATTGCCTCACCCACTCCTGCCAACTCTATGCTCAATCTGGTTGGCAAAATCTGGGCAGTTGCATAAAGTATCAGGTCTGCCTCATTGCCATGAAATCAACACTGGGCTTAACCCCTTCTGGTGTGTGGAACTTACTCTGCAAATCAAACAAAATTAGATGCACTACAGGATCAAATAGTCATACCTTCCATGTCCCTTTCAGACGGACCTCCCAAGGCCAACGGTCATATGAGTATCTTGCACTGCTTTGGTTAAACACCCTGAGTGAAGATATCCTATCTGCTACAAAACTAGGCCAATTTAAAACTAGTGCTACATACCTTCCTTACATATTAAAGTAGCTGCAACTGTAAAACGTAACTGATGCCCACATCTCCCTCCTCCTATCTCTCCCCTAGTCCTTACCTCACATCTCCTTTCTGCCACCCCATGACCTTTTCTCCTCCCTTTCTTCACTATCCTTTGTCTCCTCCTCCTCCTCCCACCATGCCTCCTTCCTCTAGGTTCCTGTCCTGCACTCCTGTAAATCAAGCCCTTTGTCACCTCACCTCACACCCTTTCCCTCCCCCATTTCTCTACCTCTGACTATGTTCACACCCCACCCCCTATGCTCACCTCCTCACCTCTTTTTTTCCTTGGTCCCCCTTGCCCCCATCTTCTCATGTCACTTGTCTCTATTCCCCAAGACTCTATGGAACTTTTGTTTTCCACACAGGAAGTAACGCTTAAGACAAGAACTGAATTTAATTGTTCACTATACCTATGATAAGAACTGGATTCAACATGTTTGCATTACTCTCCTGCTGACTTTGTAACTAACACAAGCTTTATGTCTGTAGCTAGGTTATTCTCAACTTGATTTCTGTTTCTGGTTCCTCCTGTAAAATGCCTACTCTAGTTCCTATATGTGTACATTTATACTGTTAGCCTCTGTTGTTTTATGTACTTTGATGTGGAACCTTTGTAAATGAGCTATTAACTCAAAGGCATTTTTAATCCTAAAAACCATAAATAAATAAAATAAATAGAAAAATCTTCCTGAATGCTGATCATGTGAGCACCAAGTAAGGAGTTTCTAAATTTCTGTCAAGTTGGCAAAGCAGTTTGAAAAAGAGAACCAATTTAGTAATGTTGTCCTAGAAATCGAGAAAATAACAAATGTTTCACAAATCATTTGTAAACACCCATTACCTCTTTACTCTCTTTAACCTCTTTACCTCACATCACATCACATCATATCACATCGCATCAAATTTCATTTATACAGTAGGCGTGTGTGTATACAGTGTTAGAGAAATGTATATTTCCTCAGGACTGTGTGGATAAATCAATGAAATGACAATTATCCACACAGTCCTGAATTTATCCACACAGTCGTGACATCACAGGAAAGAACTCCACTACTACACAGCTGACTCCCATCTTCATACCGAACCACCTACAACTAAAAATAAATGAAATGTTAACTATAGGAGCATAACAACAAAATAACTCACTGCAGCCTTAGTACCATAACTGACATAAAAGACATGGAAAATGCAACACACAGAAGTCACCTCATATCGCAGTCTATCCACTTGAGCAAAAAGTAATATCCATAATACATTCAGGTACAAATAGAGTTGTGCGCCACAAAAACAAAATAAAACTACTATAACATGAACCAAAATTGTTCCCCCATATATAATAATCGTTTTGTTTTCAATTGTGTTTGTCTGCTAGTATCATAGCAAAAGTAATTTGGGACCTAGTTTAAAAAGGTGCCTTTGGTTTTGGTGTTGCCTGGTAGACATCCAAGTGCTACCCATTGGGCTTATTTATTTGTTTTACAAGTAGTTTTGGAATAGCTCAGCAGTGATGAAACACATTAACATAGAAACATAGAATATGTCAGCAGAAAAGCACAGGAAGGCCCATCTGGTCTTTACAATTTTTCTTGGATATTACTATACCCTGGACCCTGTTGCCACAAGTATCTCCCCCTCATTCCTTACCTCTACTTATTATACCCATGTGTGCATCCTATGCATGTCTGAAGCCCGCCACTGTCTTTGCAACATCACCTCTTCTGGCAGCCTGTTCCAGACATCTGCTACTTTTCTGTGAAGAAGTATTTCCTTACATCCATCTTAATCTCCCCCGCTCAAGCTTCATAGCATGCCCCCATGTTCAGATACTCCTCCTCCTGTGAAAGAGACTGCCCTCCTGTACCTTGTTCATCCTCGTGAGCTCCTGATACATCTTAATAATATCTGTTCTTGCTCTCTCCTCCTTTCTGGCATGGAGAACATGTTGAGGTGCTGTAGCCTTTCCTCATATGATTTCTCATGTAACCCCAAGCACTGTTTTGGTAGCCCTCCTCTGGACTGCTTCCAGCCTGTCAATGTCCTTGCAGAGGTGCAGCCTCCAGAAATGGACAAAGTGTTCAAGGTGGGGTATAACAAGTGAGTGATACAAAGGCAACACAACCTCCTTTCTCCTGTTAGAAATCCCCCTTCATCTGTACCCTAGTATGTAATTAACCTTGCCTTCTGCCTTGTTGCCCTGCCCTGCCACCTTGAATTCATCAAATATGATCACCCCAAGTTCCCTCTTTTGCTTTGTAACTGTACGTACTTCTCCCTATCGTATATACAGCCCTGGGTTTCCCCGCCCCAGGTGCATGTCTTTGCACTTTTTGGCACAGAAGCCCAGCTGCCTCACCCTAGACCACTCCTCTAGTTCCCTACAGATACCTTGGCATTCTCTACACTCCTCCTGGCTGTCTATCCTCTTGCTGATTTTTTGTCGTTTGCAAAGAGACACACCTTCCCTTGCAGTTCCTTAGCAATGTCACATATGAAGACATTGAATAGGACAAGACCCAGTACAGAGCCCTGTGGCACTCCACTGGTTACTCTCTCATCCTCCAAGTAACTACCATTTACCACCACCCTCTGCCTCCTATTCATCAGCCAGTACGATACCTACAGTAATTCACCACCTACTCCCCCCAACCCCAGGCTGCTAAGTTTCTTTATTAATACAAGTCCAAGAGTTTGGTGTGCACAGTGGATTTAGAACTTGGTGCTTTGCTGGGAGCGGCCAGCCCCAAACAACAATGAAATGCAGTTCCAAGTTAGCAAAGCACGCACCAGATGAGACCAAGCAGGGCAAAAAATAAATGAAGAGATTTTTCCAGTTACAATAAGTTTCAAGCATTTTATTCAGTGTTGGTCTATATGATGCCAGTCACACTGACTTTAAAGTGTCTGTTGGAAGCTCAAACTTACTGCAAAGAACAAACTGCAACTCCATTTAGGACCTGGAAACCTGATTAAGGCATAATACTGCAGAGCACTGGGTAAGAAGGGAGATACACTTTCTGCAAAAGTTTTATTTGTATTTTTCCTTATTGGCATTAAGCAGAGAATTGCAGGATTCCTTTAAAAGGGTAGTAATTTTATAACCAGAGTGAGATACAACTGAATTTGCTTGAGTGCGAGGGTTGAGACCTAGCATTTGGAAGGATATTTTTGTAACATTTTAAGTGTACTGCTGGCTGAGAAGTTAATTTTTTAGCCCTGGTTTCACTGAAAGGTTTTGTGTATTGGAATCAGACATAGCAGTCTGCCTGCATTGAAAAGGCCTGCTTACATCACAGGTGTCACTAGTCAATCAATTGGCTCTGGGTGAGGTTTCAGCACTGGGCTTATCTTAGACATCCGTCACAGTTAGAAGCCAGTCACACTGACTTTAAAGTGTCTGTTGGAAGCTCAAACTTACTGCAAAGAACAAACTGCAACTCCATTTAGGACCTGGAAACCTGATTAAGGCATAATACTGCAGAGCACTGGGTAAGAAGGGAGATACACTTTCTACAAAAAGTTTTATTTGTATTTTTCCTTATTGGCATTAAGCAGAGAATTGCAGGATTCCTTTAAAAGGGTAGTAATTTTATAACCAGAGTGAGATACAACTGAATTTGCTTGAGTGCGGGGGTTGAGACCTAGCATTTGGAAGGATATTTTTGAAACATTTTAAGTGTCCTGCTGGCTGAGGAGTGAGTTCATTGTTATCCCTGGACTCAGTAGAGTGGTTTGGTTGGTGTTGGAGCTGTGGTCTAGTAAATTGTGGTGTTAGTTGTATTACTATAAAGGACAGTACTCACCAGGGTGGTGGAGCAGTTGTGTATCTGATTGTTTCTAACAGTCACCAGTGGCTGTGCACTACCCACCCACTCTTCTCCACCCCCACCCCCCCAGGCGTGGCATTTCCTTTATAGCCACAGTTCTGACATCACTCCTCAACAGGTCTTGGGCAGAACTGTCATATTCCTAATAACCCTGCAACGTGCATAAAGAGTAGTTACACAAAACAAATAATAATACATATATAATTACATATTGTATAGAATAAGGGCGGGACATGTGGGAGTGGTGCAATGCACTGGCTGTGGGGCAGCAGTTTTCGGGAAACATTCTAGAAACTGCATTGCTGTCCTATTTGTAGGCAACTGTCAGCTCTGAGAGAGGAGGTTGCCCACCTCCAGGCTGAACTAGCAAGGACTAAGGAGGTCTCCCCCTCCCAAAGAGCACCACTGCCACAACCACTGAGTCAGAGGTTTCGGGGTACGAAGAGCAGTAGGACCACAGTGGGTTCTGGGAGGATGCGGGTGGTGGACCAGAGGCGAAGCCCCCCAGTTGTACCTCTACACAAATCATATGCCATTATGGCAGAGCAAGGTTCCTCTATGATGGCACCCTCAGTGGAGACCCAGAAGAATGCTGAGGACATCCACAAGGAAGACCCACAAAAGGGTGGCAAGGGACACCACAGGGGAAGGAAACAGCTACTGATAGGGGACTCAATTGTTAGGGGGGTAGAACTGGGGAAGGAGAGAAGAAGTAAGCTGCCTGTCTGGTGCCATGGCTTGAGGACAAGAAGTGAATCTCACAATTGTAGACGCAGCATCACAGGAGAGAGAACTAGATATCATTGTCCACCTTGGGACAAATGACCTAGCTTAGCATGGGATCAGTGCAGTGCAGAATGAATTTGTGGAGTTGGGGAGGGGCCTCAGATGGGTAGCAAGCACAGTAACCTTCTCAGAGGTGCTACCAGTCCATGGCAGGAATGAGGCTAGGGTACTGCACACCATGCAGTTTAATGAATGGTTGCAGAAATGGTGCAGAGTACAAGGCTTTGGCTTCATTGGGGACTGGGGGTCCACCTGGAGAGATAAAGGTCTATACTGGTATGATGGTCTGCATTTGACCACAAAGGGGACCAAGCTCCTAGGTGACAGGTTTAAATGCTTCCTTAGCAAGCTTTTAAACTAGATAAGGGGGGAGGTACTGATAAAAGGCAGGAAAAGTCAAGCCTCCCCCCACAAAACAGGGCAGGTAGTAGGGTAAACACTGAGGTACAGAGCTCAACAAAGGGCAGGATGGGGGTAAATGGTAAAATAGATAAGAGCAATAAGAGCAGGGATGGGGGAAAAAAGGATCAAGCCAACATTAAATGGAGGGCAATGACTACTAATGCCTGTAGTCTGGGAAACAAGCTTTCTGAGCTAGTAGCTTTGATGGAAGATGAACAATTAGATATTGTGGCAGTCACAGAAACATGGTACACCGAGAACCATGAATGGGATGTCAACATACCAGGGTACACAATCTACAGAAGGGACAGGGAAGGCAAAAGAGGAGGTGGAGTAGCTCTATACATAAGGGAAGGGATCAAAGCTACAGAACTAAAAAGTAAAGGGGGAGGACAAGAGGCACTCTGGGTTACCTTGGAGATGGGGAATGGCATCACAATCTGCACAGGGGTTATATACAGACCCCTGTCTCAAGGGGAGGAAATGGACAAGAAAATGATAGAGGACATTCTCAAAATGGCTGAAAAAGGGGAGATACTGTTGATGGGGGACCTGAATATGCCAGATGTTAACTGGAGGACATGTACTGCAGCCACATCCAAGAGCAGGGTCATTCTCGATGCCCTGCAGGGGGTAAACCTTAGACAGCTAGTGCTGGAACCCACTCGGGAGGGAGCAATACTAGACCTGGTACTCTCAAATGGAGAGAGGATCACAAATTTAGAAGTCAGTAGACATCTGGGAACAAGTGACCACTGCACAGTGTGCTTCACAATAAGCACAACTATGGAGATAAGACATACAAAAACAAGGATACTGGACTTTAGAAGGGCTGACTTTGGCAAAATGGGTGAACACCTGAAGAATGCACTAGCAAATGGCCAAATAGGAGGGGTGGAAGAACAATGGAGAAAAATCAAAACTGCCATCATAGAGGCAACAAGAATTTGTGTAAAAAAAATAAAGAAAACAAAGCGGAGTAAAAAACCACTATGGTTCACAAAAGAGGTGGCAGGGAAGGTTAAGGAGAAAAAGGCTGCATTCGAAAAGTATAAGGAATCACAGAGGGAGCATGATAGGGAACTGTATCAATTAAAGCAGAAAGAAGTAGAAAAGGCAGTCAGAATAGCAAAGGCACAAACCGAGGAAAAAATAGCCAACTCGATCAAAAAGGGGGATAAAACCTTTTATAGGTACATTAGGGAGCATAGAAAGGTTAAGGGAGGGATAGTGAAGATTAATAAAGGAGAGGAGAGGTGGGCAGAGGAGACAGTGAAAAGGCAGAGATACTGAATGAATACTTTGCTCAGTATTCACAAAAGAAGATGAGGAGCAGTTACCTAAACCAGACAATAGAAACACTCTGGGTGGGGGTTGATACCAGTCCATTCACAGAAGAAAGAGTCCTGAAAGAACTCCTAAAACTCAAGGTGGACAAAGCAATGGGGCCTGATGGGATTCACCCCAGAATCCTAAAAGAACTAAGGGGGGACCTAGTGACACCACTGACCACACTTTTTAACAAATCATGGCAGGATGGGGTGGTACCTGAGGACTGGAGGAGGGCAGATGTGATTCCCCTTTACAAAAGTGGGAGCAAGGCAGAAGCAGGAAACTACAGACCTGTAAGTTTGACCTCAGTGGTAGGGAAAATGATGGAATCACTTCTGAAAGAAAGAATTGTTGAGTACCTAGAGGCCAGCGGGGCACAGGACCAAAGCAACATGGATTTACAGCAGGAAGGTCATGTCAGACTAATCTAATTGATTTCTTTGACTGGGTGACCAAAGTAATAGACCAGGGAGGGGCTGTGGATATGGCCTACCTAGACTTTAGCAAGGCATTTGACACAGTCCCTTAAAGATTAATAATCAAGTTAGCCAGCCTGGGAGTGGGTCCCAGGGTGGTAGCCTGGGTAGCAAACTGGCTGCACAACAGGACACAGAAGGTAATAGTGAATGGAACACATTCCGAAGAAAGGGGGGTTACTAGTGGAGTACCTCAGGGCTCAGTACTGGGTCCAATCCTCTTTAACATCTTTATAAGTGACATTGCAGAGGTCTGGAGGGAAAGGTATGCCTCTTTGCAGATGACACAAAGATCTGTAACAGAGTTGATACACAAGAGGGGGTAGAAAAGATGAGAAGGGACTTGGCAAGGTTGGAGGAATGGTCAGACATATGCAACTTAGATTCAATGCAAAGAAGTGCAAAGTAATGCACCTGGGAAACAAAAACCAGGAGAAGAGTACACAATAGCAGGGAGGTACTAACAACAACAAAAATGGAAAGGGACCTGGGAGTAGTCATATCAGATGACCTAAAGGTGGGTAAGCAATGTGAGAAGTCAGTAAGAGAGCCAGGGGATACTGGGATGCATAGGAAGGGCATCACAAGTAGAAAAAGGAAGTGATTATCCTCTATACAGACAGTTGGTGAGACCCCATCTGGAGTACTGTGTGCAGTTTTGGAGACCTCATCTACACAAGGACATAGACAGGATGGAAGCAGTCCAGAGGAGGGCAACTAAAATGGTGCAGGGTCTACATCAGAAACCATATGAAGAGAGACTGAGAGAGCTTAATATGTATACCCTTGATGAAAGGAGGGACAGGGGGACATGATAGAAACATTCAAGTACCTCAAGGGAATCAACAAAGTCCAGGAGGGTAGCATCTTTCAGAAAAAGAGATGTGTAAGAACAAGGGTACAGTTTAAAGATAGAGGGGCGGCTCAGGGGTAATGTGAGGAAATTCTTTTTCACGGAGAGTGGTGGATACATGGAACAGCCTTCCTGAGGAGGTCGTTGGGTCTAAAACAGTGGGGGAATTCAAACATGCTTGGGACAGACACAAAGCAATTATAGTGCGGGGTTGCAGGAAGCGGGCTGTTGGTTAACTAGAATCTGCAGCTTATCCAGTAGGTAGGGAAATGGGCAGACTGGGTGGGCCAAGTGGTCCTTTTCTGCCGTCAAAGTCTATGTTTCTATGCAAATGTATGAACTGACTGCCACACAAGCACCCCTGTGCTTCAACCTAAGTCTTCCTGAGGGGATAAGGTCTGTGTGAACAATTGTCCTCCTTATACATGTAATTGTGTGTACCACTGCCACCTTGTTTTCACTTCAAAGTATATACAGAAATGAAAAAAGTAGGCAGTGGCCTTAGGGGAATTCAAACCTATGTTACAAAATTTTACATTGTTAATTTTTAATTATTCAGTTAATAAAATATACAGCAAAAACCTGATAAAACAAACAAAGAAGTAGAAGTGTATCATAAATCACAATTGGTTATAGTATTTTAGAAAATGGCAAGAATCAATTCTCAAACCTGATTGGCTGAGACAGGCTCCAAGCTAGGTATTTATTTTTAAATAGATGTCCAGCTAAAGATAAGAGCCAGTCCAAGTGCCACTTCACAGAGTAACATTCCCCAGTGGTGCCCAGCCTGCTCTGTAATTGGCTGAAAGCATCCCGGAAAATTTGAAATGCCCACCATATTTTTTCTCTCGCTTAGCAAGAGCTACAGGTCCTCCCCAATTTTTAGTCTCGCTAAACCAGAAGATGAACGGAAGAGGCCGCCTCCCCCCAGAAAAGTCACCACCCCCACAGCTCTACTAGGCAAAGTAAAAATAAGTAACCAAAAATACATTTTACATGAAAATCAAACTTTCCAAGACACAACACACTTTCACAATGTCACCAAGACAGTCGCGGCTTCCGCCATTTCAAAAGCTGGCTGATGCAGCACTGAAACAAGCCAGCAACCACTCTGCAGATATCCAGAACCCAATTTAAGCAATTCCTATCTTCGCTCCTCAGTAAACAAGTATCCTGTCAGAAAACACACTGTCCATGCATTTCTTACCTCCTCATACATCACATGCTTACATGGCTGATTGTTCCTCTTTTTGTTCTTTAAACTGCGCACTGCTCTATACCCGCCTGTAGTCCTGATGACAGGTTCCCTGCCACTCCCAATTACAGACTCTTCACCCGCTCTCAAAGTCAGCAGTACCCAGCTAGCAAGTCAAAACTTTTGCCATCTTAAATAAATCAGCTTGTTCCGTGGCCTCTCATCCGTTCCCGATGTGTGACATAGGACTACAAGTCCCTTAAAACCACAGATCAGCATGCAAACAGACTATGTAAAGAAGAGCGCCCTCTACTGGCACACATACCACAATACAGGGATTACTTTACAGATATTTTATTCTTTTCTTTTATAATTATTTAGACTTGTTTAAAACATTTTTATATGCTATTAAAAACATATTACTTATGGCCATTTTCTCACAACATTATTTTCCTCAGGGTGGGCATTATTGGAAATACCAGACCTTCAGGGCTATAAGGCCCTTCACCTGTGGTGTCGGGCCTCATTATGCCCCTGGACAGTCTGGTATTTCCCAATAATGCCCACCCTGTCGGGTAATATTGCTTACAAATTTAATGGAAAGATTTCCAGAAATGCAAATCCCTTGCTGTTATAAATACTTATTGTTGCATACAGATAAATATTAATAATCTGAGTACCAACAACCTCAATTCTATAGTAAGTAAAAGATGAGAAAATAAGATAGAAATGGAGTTGTTCAAGTTTTCCTTAATGTGAGCACCCATTTTTTGCCACAACCTTTCAATTATGGGGATGCACTGCTGCCAGGAACTTCTTGTGTCACCAAAGGAACACTGCAACAGAGAATAATAGAAATATATAAAATGCAGTAATAGTTACATTTAGGAGCTCAGAGCAACAAACATTAGTTCAGTTCTAATCCTCTACAAAAGGATTTAAAATCCCAAACTATATGACCATTTACATTCAGTTTTATTTGTTTTTTCCATTGTTCTTACTTTTTGAGGAAGGGTTTGAGGTCCCAATCCACATTCAGGGCCCAATTGTACAAGCTGCCTGCATTGGACACAACTTGCGGCTGAAAGGGGGGCACTGTCCAACACAGTTGTGGCAACCGCAAAAGTTGCTATTTTAGAAGGTTGGTGACTTGTGCCAAACCTTCTGGAATAGCTGCAAAATTCAGCCTACAGCCATAACATGGGAGCAGTTAGGGTCCTGGGGCAAGTTCTCAGATACAGATACTTGGACAAGTGTGCAGGAGGACACCCTAGGAGCCAGATGGAGCAGGAAGCCTGGAACTTGGCACAGAAGGGGCAGCTGCCAGACAGCTGAGGCATGGGGTGGGTTGCTGCTCTAGAGCAGTGTCTAGGTGCAGTCCAGGCACCTGTATCAACCCGTGTTGTCCCTGCTGTGCTACTGGCAACCACTGGCAGTCCCTGAACAGTGGTGGTATAGTGACCCCACCCCCCATGTAACCACGATCACCCTAATGGTTAATACCAAAACATGGAATCCCTGGTTCCAATCACCCTCATGTTATGATATGCCCACACACATGCCATGCACATGACCTGGTGGTCTAGTGCCCCCATCCCTGATGTTACACAGCTTGTAGGTGGTATAGTTTCTACCCCAGCAATCCCTGATCACCCTGGTGACATATTCAATTTCCCCGTTCACATCCCACCACCCCCCATTCCTGAATCTAGCCATACATGCCCTAACGGTACCTGGTGGTCTATGGACCCCCACCCTCCCCACCCGCCAGGTAGTGGTTAACCACCCCATTGCCCTGGTCACCAACATGCTTCTACAACTGGCACAGCCTGCCACACACCACAATGGCCAGTCACAGAATGCAATCAGCACATACTGTGCACTGTATTGAAAGTGTTCAGCATGCTATCCATGTGATCACATTCTGCAACTGGCAGTGGTGGTGTGTGGTGGGCTGTGTCAGTCATAGAAGCATGTTGAGGACTGGGAGATGGGGTGGTTGAGCACTACCTGGTAGGGAGGGGGGTCCAACCAGATACTGTTAGGGCATGTGTGGCTACATTAAGGGATGGAGGTGTGGGTGGGATGTGAACAAGAGTTTTGAATGCAGTATGTCAAGGGGATGATTGGTGATCACTGGGGGGGGCAACTATATCACCAATGAGCTTTGTAACATTGGGGATGGGAGCAGTAGACCACCAGGTACTATTACAGTGAAGCTTCTGGGGATAGTGGGGATTGGGGGGTGCTATTGCACCAGAGCACTCCTGCACATATTTGGCATATAGTACGGGTACTGCAACAGCATCTGACTGGGTGCCACATAGCTGGGGCTACTGCAGAGCTGGGCACCACAACCCCACTGCCTCCTCTCCTGCCCCCAATGTATGCTCCTACTGCTCCTGTTGTATGGCACCCCACAGGTACTACCCACTTGGATCACCTCCTTTCAGACTGGGTGGCCTTCAGAGCCTCCCACAATGGCTGTACCAAACTGATCTGAACCATCAAAACCAGTTATTATGTCTCTACCCTTGAAGGCACCAAAGGTTAACCAGCAAAAATCTGGTGAACACTCAGATCTGTTGATGGTCATAGAATCCCCCTGTCAATACTCATAAAAATCAAGTCACAAGGAGAAATTATATCTAACTGGGATACTATACTTGAGAAACTAAGTGTCCATGTCATAGAAACTTTTAGCATTGGTACTAGATTGTAATGTTATTATGTGAGTTGGTCTATATGTATTGTTTTTGTATTTGATGTCCAATTGTTTTGTATTTGATGTTGTACCGAAAATTTTAAATGTTAAAATTTACACAGGTTCACCTTGTAAATAGGACATATTATGGTCTAAGTCATGACCCCTCCTGTGTCCATAGTGGGTCTACCAAAATCCTAAATATGGGGATGTTGCAGCCCCACGATGGCACAAGCCTCCTTGTGACCTGGTACACTGAGTTGTTGGATGCAACCCTGGCACAAGGGGGCTTTGGCATGGCAGTGTCTGGGTCAGATGCAGGCTGCCTTACAAATCCACAGTTTGACCCAAGTTGTGATGCAACTCACCACTTGTGTGAAACTATTTTGACACAAATCACTTGTGTCATTCTAGGTCCTTTTAAAATTGAGCCCTCAGTCCTCAAGGCTGTAAGCTACCAAGATGGAATATCCAGAAACTTTCTCTTTGCAGCATTGTTAGGGCTGTGGGCAGAGCTTACAGTCCTTCTGTCATTGATCAGACTGCAGCTCTATAATGGCTAATATTAGAACTCTCTTTTTAGACTTTTGGATGTATTCCTCCACAGCTGCAAAATAGTGCACTCCACTTCTGATTTTTGCTTTTTGTTAAAGGCATTTGAAGGGGGGGGGATGCTACTGTATTGTACCTCAGAACGTCTCAGGATATTAACAAAAAAAACCTTTTTAAACTGCTGTTTCTATCATCTGTCCAGCTCAGACTAATAGATTTATTCTACTTCTTTCAGCAACCTAGGAGTTAACTCATTATATCTTGTGGCATTTCCTCAAAGTGAAAGTTAGACTACAGTGTTAGATTACAGACTTTGCATCTGCAACAGTAAGCTATCCTATTGCTATGGTCAGGACAGGTTGCATGCAAGTTTGCGCACACACGCATGCATGCACACACGCGCACACACGCATGCATGCACACACACACACAGACACGTAAGAAAATAACTGGTAATTTGGTAGCTCTTCACAGCCCTGTCAGTTCTGGTTCACATCTGGGATGGGGGAGATGAGGCTTTATACTTCATGGGCAGTATTTAAGGAGGCAGTATAGCACAGTGGTTTAAGGTTCTGAGCTGCAAATCTGGAGACCTGGGTTTGAATTCTACAACCCCCACTTGCATACTGTGTGACCCTGTGCAAGTCACTTAACTCCCCTGTGCTCCTAGGTGGCAACCTATAAGCAAGCTTTCAGCTTTGTGTGCCACTCCTGGTTAAACAATTTTGGGAAAAAAAATCCTGTCTTTTTTGCACTGATGGGGGTGGGGATTGCCATGGTCTATAATCACAGACATCAGTTTTAGGGAACGTAACCCCTGTCTCGAGTTCATTTGTAATGGAGTCCCTTCTAAAAGTCTTGCATTTCTCAGGGTGGGTTTCTTTTTTGGGTTTGTTGCTTAAAGCAGCAGTATTTATGTCTGTTCCTGATTTGAGGCTGTAAGCAGTGTACACCAACCTCTAATATTTAAACTGTGTCCTTTTAAAGATAAAATAATACAAGCATTTAATTACTTTTTTTTATTATTCTTTGTAACCGGGTATGGCCCACTAGGCATGGGTGCCTGTTTTCTGGGGCTACCTGGGAATGCTGCGGAGGTTAAGTGACTTGCTCAGAGGACCCCTTAACTAATAGGATCCCTATCAGTTAACTTTGCTTTCATTTATATCAGAGTTTGATTACAACATACATAAAACTCTTTTCAAAATTGGCCCCAGAGTCTTCAATGGAGCATACCAGTATGCTCTTGGCTAGTTAGAAGTCACAAAACATCTGAGTGCAGGAAGTGGGGGTGCCAGACCGGGAAGTGGAAGGGATTAGCTGGCTGTTTGGCTGAATTTATGATCCCTTCCCATCCAAATAAGGAAGTTTTAAAACATTCAGTTAATAACTATAAAGATGTTCACCAGTGTCAGGTAATGGCCGAAAACATTAAAAAAGCTCACTTTGTAATTCTTGACATTCTCTTTAATGGGCAGAGTTTAAGTCAATGGCCCAGACCCCAAACAACACTAGTTTGCACAGAGCACAGACTACTACAGGTAGAATGTGGCTCCTCCCAAGTTAGCCATCCATAGACTGGTCATGCGGGTGGTCAGTGGGATGGGTGGGTGTGGATTGGAAGTAACCAAGTCAGAATCTAGTGAACTGATGGCTTGATGCAGTGTGGTGTGTCGTGATTAGACAAGGAGTCAGTCATACCTCATGACTGCTGTTCTGATCTGAAACACTTGACAAGGTTGATCAGACAGACACATGTTGCAATCCCACTTAGAATCAAATGAGAAGGAGGACCAGAAGAATTGTTTTAAACTTTAACATGCAAGAAGGTACTTCTTTACATCTAAATTCTAACTTAACTATATACCCAAGGTTGTGGAGCTAAAATGCGCCACGTTAACACCCCAGATAGCCAAATAAAAGTACTACAAGTGGCATAATTAAAGGAATATTTAAGTTTCAGTTATCTGTAGATGTGGTCTTCTACTTTTTAACTTTTAAAATCTTGGTGAGAACTTCTGATTTTGGATGACAAAAGTCCTTAGAGGTTGGTTTGGCTGTAGTCTTCTGTATTTTCCCCTGGAACTCGGAACTGTAGACTCTTCTGACATCAGTGAAGCAATGCAGGCTGGATCCTTCTTGCTTGACATCACAAATCATCAAAAGTCACTTCATAATTTAGTGGGAAAAATCAGAAAGCAAGATTTTAGCAGTCTAGCAGCGCAGTCTATAGAAAAATCTCACACACACACACACACACACACACACACACACACACACACAGACAGACACACGTGACTAAATAGAACTACGTGACACCAACAAGAAAATAACTTTGGTCATTTGGTAGCTCTTCACAGCCCTATCAGTTCTGGTTCACATCCGGGATACTTCATTGGCAGTATCCTGTCTTTTTTGCATTGATGGGGAGGGGATTGTCACTGTCTACAATCACAGACTTCAGCTTTAGAGAATGTAACCACTGAATAAGTTCATTTGTAATGGAGTTCCTTCTAAAAGTCCTGCGTTTCTCAGGGTGGGTTTCTTTTTTGAGTTTGTTACTTAAAGCAGTAGTATTTATGTCTGTTCCTGAGTTGAGACTGTAAGCAGCATACACCAACCTCTAATGTTTAAACTGCGTCCTTTTAAGGATAAAAGAACATAATCATTTAAAGACTTGTTTTTAATTTTATTATTCTTTGGTAACCGGGTATGACCCACTAGGCACAGGTGCCTGTTTCTGGGGCTACCCGGGAGCACTGAGGAGGATAAGTGACATGCTCAGAGTCACACAGTATGCAAGTGGAGGTTGTAGGAATCAAATTCAGATCTCTGTGCTAGATGTACCAGTCTCTTTACTCTAATCTCTAAGGCTATATTGACAGCCCCAGACTTGGCTGGAGTATTCCTTGGTTATTGCATGGATCTGGAATCTATGTACTGGAGTTTAATGTTTTTTTTTTACAGTTTATAAATGTAATTTAATATATATATATATATATATATATATATATATATATATATATTTTTTTTTTTTTTTTGGTAACCAGGTAAGGCCAATTAGGCAAATGTACTTGTTTCTAGGGACAACCCAGGAACACTGGGGAGATTAAATGACTTAATCAGAGCCACACAATATGAAAATGGAGGCTGTGGGAATCAAACCCATGTCTGAATGCTGGATGTACAAAGCTCATTTACAACTCATTACTCTAACCTCTAGGCTATACTGCCAGCCCCATAAATAGTGATGAATATATTTCAAGAAAAATTCATACATCATAACTGTTACCCTTTCCCACCAAAGTTTGTAAAGACTTACACTGTTTTTTAACTTCTCAAGACCTACCTGATAAAATGCCAGGTCTTCAGTGAACTATCCAGACTAATTATATAAATTTATTTTTGACAGAAGGGCTGTGGTCTGCTTCCCAAACATAACAGATAAGAGCTATCGAGATCTCTTATAGTAAGTGTGTGTGTGTGTGTGTTTTTGGGGGAGGGGTGGAGAAACAGTCAAATTCCTGGCAAAGGGAGACCTCATCTAAAGAATTAACTGCTGACAAACAAGGAGTGATACAGACGCAAATGATTTGATACCTTTTATTGGACCAACATAGATGTAACAAAAAGAACGTATACCATTAATAAAATTCCTGATCAAACAACTGCAAACAATAGACTGTTTTTTGTCATTTAATAATAAGATATACTGAGTGTGTATTTACTGAGCTGCTGGATCAGGGCTTTGAAGAAAATAATAACATTTACTTAACTCATTCAAGATTCCATCAGGTGGACAGAAAATCTGTGAGAATTTGTCTGAAAACTAATAACTTTAAGATGCAAAAATTGCATTTGTGTGGTGTGTGTATATATATATATATATATATAAGCAATAGGGGTGAAGATAAACAGAGTGTGATAAATCCATTTATCTGAGTAATTGTGTACATAAATTTCATTTATGTATACAGTGCTTATGTCATCAGTCATTTATCCACACATTGCTTATGTCAGCAGCCATTTACCTGTACAGTGCTTAAGTCATTTGGAATGTTCAGCCTCAGTAGCACTATTAACCACATTCATATGCGAATAACTTTAAAAAGAAAAATGATAGCATGGTACTGTGAGCATGAAAGTTGTTCAGCACAGAAATATCTACAAAATGAGTGGCGTTTCATTTATTGATACCTTTTAGATATTTTGATAATTAGCAAAAAAAAGCAGAATATTTTTTTCATTTTGTCAGCAAACAAATGTGAAATAACTTTAAAATGAAAAATGATAGCAGGGTATTGAGATCACAAAGTTTATTCAGCACAGAAATATCTACAAAATGTGCGGTGTTTCATTTGTAGATACATTTTAGTTTTTTTCATAATTAGTGAAAAACAGCAGGAAATTCCATTTGTGTGCACTTTTTCATCAAATAAATGCAAATGAGCTAGAAACAAAAAATGATAATGACTTGAGCAGTTTGACCTTGGACACCTCATTCGTGGCTTACGCTACTCATGAGGTTACCCGAGGTCAAATTGCTCTTGTGAAGATCAATCATTTACGACACTTGCTTCCATTACATATCATATATATGGGCCTACAAGTCTGAGGCTGGATAGAACCTCAATTCTAACTCCAAGCCTAAGAAATGGTTCATGGATCCAAGTAGCTGATGTCATAAAATACTTAGGCCTAATGCTGGACCAGTACTGCACTTTCAGGCTGTATATCAATTGGAAGACTAAGACTCTAAATCAGAAAATTGGCCTTCTGTACTGCCTAAGCCTGTTCCTCACTCAGGCCTCCAAGCTAAGGACTGCCAATGGAATCCTCCTCCTCCCCACCCTGCTGTATGGCTCACCAGTGCTACTCATAGTAAAAGGCAAGGAAATGCAAAATCTTAACACCCTCTATCACAAGGTGTGCTGATTTGCCACTGGTGCCCAGCCAAGGGAGCACCACTGCCATGTACTCCAAGCCCTGTCCTGGCCTACTCTGAAAAGGTGCCTAGAATAACTATCCCTGTGCTTAGCCTGCAAGCTAAGGTCAGATGAGGCTCCACCTAGTTTGGCCAAAATGTTATCTACAAAACAAAATGCCAGACCCCTTTGATCTTCGACCCATCAGTTACTCACTGTGCCCAAAGTCCGGTCCACCCAGGCACAGAGATCGTTCCCTGCCAGCATCCCCACCCTCTGGAACTCACTTACTGATAGTGTACAGACACATAATTCCCTTGGGGGTTTCAAAAAGGTACTCAAGGCTCACCTTCTAGAACTCAATCAACGTGCTTGCTTTCGCTGAAACTAGCACTCACATATGATATATACCTCCTTACTGCTACTGTGTCTGTAATCAGTGTATGTCACCTATCTGTCTCAGCTTATGCTGAATGTGCTTATTGAAACTTACCATAAGGTTAGCCTGATACAGTATTATAAACATAGTCTCACTTGTAGTATTACAACCTATTGTTATGTTTTATGTTCTACTGTATAACTCACAAAATGTTGACCTGTTACTCTAATGTAAAGATGTATATTATTGTCTCTACCTGTGTAATGTAAAGATGTGTACTTGTCTCTACCTGTGCTTAATCCTGGGTCGCCCCTGAAAAAGGGACTATCATTATCTCAGTGGGTCTTACCTGGTTACTAAAATTTGAATAAAAATAAAATAAATAAAAATATATGTACAGCCTGATAAGTAGTGAACAATTTAGACTGGGCTGTTAATATCTCAAAGGAGAACTGCCTTGAATCAGCAAACATGCATTTTTGTAGAATTAGATGTTTTTTTTTTAAATTATAGTGAGTATTTCTGATTCACACACTGCTGGCATTGACCATTTTAGACCTTACATTGTTGGTACAATGCATCTGTTTTCTAATTTAGAATTCTTAGGTTCATGGAGACATAAACAACATCATACAATTTTATTACTGTCTAATAGGATAATGTATCTGTGTGGTTCACTTTTTAACTTTAAAAAACAAGTTGAAACTGTTATACATGAGCTGAACCCTTAATATTATATTTTAAATATTCTGATATTGTATACAGGTATTTTTAAAATTACTATTGCCTTCAAAAATGTGCATTTACTGTATATAAAAACCTAGTTTGGAAAAAGTGCCCATTATAATGCAACAAGTGCCCTTTTTATCATGGGAACCCTCACCTTTTACAATCTTCCAGTGCCCCTGTATGCACACACACACCACCACCACCACCATGTACTCTGACTAAATAAATTTAGGAGGACTGAATTAGCAGCATGCCAGTTTTTGATGATTGTGACTAAACAGCACTATATGGAACCAACAAGAAAACAACTTTGGTCATTTGGTAGCTTTCCACAGCCTTATCGGCTCTGGCTACAGTGTGTGTTAGTTTTATTTCTCCTCTTGGGTGTCAGGGCACCAGTTCAAGTGCCATAAATTGTGTTCTTTCTGTGTTATTTTCATGTTTGACTGCAAAATGTCTGCCCAGAGGTTTGTTAAACAAGTCCACCTTAATGTTTTGTATGTGTTCCTGAATACGCTTTCATAGTGGTCTGATGGTACATCCAATGTATAACAATTGACATGGGCACCATATAACGAAAAGTACATATGAACTGCTGCAGTTGAAAAAGCTTCTAATTTCTACCTCTCTTTTGTAGCCATCAAGGCAAAATTTATTACCTTGTTTCCAGTACATGTAAATGTTGCATCTGCCACATTTAAACAGCCCCATAAGTGGAGGGGTAGCCACTGTCTAAATGATGGTTCAGTGTTTTTTTGGGCTATACCTACTGTGAACTAGCTTGTCCCTTAAGTTTTCTGACTATGAAAACATGATTCTAGGACTCTCGCCTATTTCTTTTGTCAGAATGGGATCACTGCGTAAAATGGGCCAAAATTTTGTGACTATGTTTCCAATTTTTCCAGCCACTGTAAAAAAGCAAAGTTTAGTGTCATTTATTCTTTTTCTTTCTTTCGGCTGCAAAAATGTGGCTCTGTTCTGATTTTTCTGCTTTCTCCATGCCTAGATCTACATTGTTTTGTTCTTCAAATTTTTCACAAAATGTATTATATAGTTCCTTAGATTGTTCAGTAAAATCTGCATCTATACTGCAGTCACTCCTAATGAGCAAAAATTGGTCATATGGTATGGACTCTATCAGGTGACATGAGTGGGAACTATCTGCTGTAAATAGGCTACATAGAAACATAGAAACATAGAAGTTGATGGCAGATAAGGACCGCAAGGCCCATCCAGTCTGCCCATTTCTTTTTCTACCTTATAAATGTGCCATCGGCCTTTGCTCTGTCAGTGGCCTATCTATTCATAGTCATTTGTATTGCTCCCTTATGCCTATCCCATGCCTGTTTGAAGCCCTGCACTGTATTCATAGCCACCACGTCTTGTGGTAAGCCATTCCATGCATCCACCACCCTTTCTGTAAAAAAGGATTTCCTCACATTCCCCCTTAATTGGCCCCCCTCTAATCTCATGCTGTGACCTCTTGTCCTGCTATTTTTCTTATATTTAAACATGTTAGACTCTTTCACCTTGTTAATGCCCTTAAGGTGTTTGAATGCCTCGATCATATCACCTCTCTCCCTCCTTTGCTCACGGGTATACATATTAAGCTCTGTTAATCTGTCTTCATATGTCTTCTGATGCAGACCCTGCACCATTTTGGTTGCCCTTCTCTGGACTGCCTCAATTTGGTTAATGTCCTTGTGAAGGTGTGGCCTCCAATACTGCACGCAGTACTCCAGATGGGGCCTAACCAGTGTTTTGTAAAGAGGGGTCATTACCTCCCTCTTATGACTTGTGATACCCCTACTAATACACCTAACACCCCCTAGCCTACCTACTGCTTTAGAGGTCTGCTTGGATGATTTCAGGTCATCAGTGATGATGATGCCCAAGTCTCTTTCTTCCTTTGTGACTGCTAGCAACTCCCCTCCCAACCTATAGGTGGCTTCAGGGTTTCTCTTCCCTATGTGCATGATTTTGCACTCCTTTGCATTAAATCCCAGTTGCCATTCTTCTGACCATTTTGCTAGTTTATCCAGATCTCTTTTCATTCTGCCCACACCATCTGGATCATCTACTTTGTTGCAGATCTTGGTATCATCTGCAAACAGACAAGCCTTACCCTCTAGTCCATCTGCAAGGTCACTAATGAAGATGTTGAAGAGGACTGGCCCCAGAACTGATCCCTGAGGTACCCCACTTGTGACTAGCATCTCTTCTGACTGTGTACCATTTACCACCACTCTCTGTTTTCTTCCCGTCAACCAGTTTGCCACCCAGTTGACCAACTTCTGACCCACCCCGAGCCTACCCAGCTTATTTATCAATCTTCTATGTGGAACAGTGTCAAAAGCTTTGCTGAAGTCAAGGTAGGTGACATCAACTGCTCCCCTTGGTCCACCACTCTGGTTACCCAGTCAAAGAAATCTATGAGATTAGTTTGACAGGACCTTCCTTTTGTAAACCCATGCTGTCTTGGATCCTGTGCCCCTATGGATTCCAGGTGTTGCACTATCCTTTCCTTAAGGAGTGCCTCCATAATCTTGCCCACTACTGAGGTAAGACTGACTGGTCTGTAGTTCCCCGCCTCCTCCCTGCTACCACTCTTGTGGAGGGGATCACATGAGCCCTTCTCCAGTCTTCTGGGACCTCTCCTGTGCTCAGAGACTCACTAAACAGTTCTGCCAATGGCTCTGCTAGTTCCACCTTTAGCTCCTTAGAAGTACCCTGGGATGTATGCCATCAGGTCCCATTGCCTTATCCACCCTGAGCATGCAAGCTCTTGTAGGACCCTTTCTTTTGTGAAGGGAGTAGTGCACCTCCCTCCCCCTGTGTCCATGATGCTAAGCTGTGGGCCCTGCCCTACCTTCTCTTCAGTAAATACTGGAGCAAAAGTATCTATTTAGGATAGATGCCTTTACAGGTCCTCCTCTTCACATGCTCCCCTTTTCTCCATTAAGCTTAGCAATACCCCCTCTGGACTTTCTTCTTTCACTAATGTATCTATAGAAAGTCTTGTCACCTTCTTTACTGTTCGTGCTAGTGTTTCCTCAGTTTGGGACTTTGCCTGCCTTACTGCCTTCCCTGCTTCCCTTAGGGCAGTTTGGTATGCCTCCTCATCTTCATCCCGCTGTGTTCCCTTATATTTCCTGAAGGCCAGCCTTTGGCTCTGACCTTTTGCTACTGTATTTGAGAACCAAAGTGGTTTCCTTCTTCTTTTGCACTTCCTTTTCTGTCTAGCACAATGGGATGTTGCTTCAAGTATTGCATCCTTAATGCTTGCCCACTTTGCCTGTACCCTTCACCTGTGTTTCTTTTGCCAGGGCTAGCTTAACTCTGTTGGCCATCTTATCAAAGTCAGCTCCTCTGAAGTCCCATATTTTTGCCTTGGAATGGGATGATTTAGATGTAGTAGCCAAATTGAACCATACCATGTGATGGTCACTGGCCCCAGGTGACCTTCTACCTGGAGATCTGTGATCCCTTCCTTTTAGTCAGTACTAGATCTAGGATAGTCTTGTCTCTTGTGGGTTGCTGTACCAGTTGTTTGAGGCCCTCCCTGCAGGGAATCCACTATGTGTCTAGTTCTGGCAGATGTTCCTGCTGGTATTGACCAATCTGTATCCGGCATGTTGAAGTCTCCCATTATCAGAACCTCCCTTTAGCTGTCATGTTTTGTATATCTTCTAACAGTAATGTGTCTATGTCCTCCCCTGGTCTGGGGCCTGTAGACAACCCCAGTTTTATGCTGTCCCATTTCCTGTTTCCAGGGTGACCCATAGTTCTTCTGGCTCCTTATGTGTATTCTGAATTTCTGTAGCTTTGACATTTTCATTGACATACAGGGCCACTCCTCCCCTTTTGCACCTCGGTCTCTTCTGAACAATACATAGCCAGGTACTGAAGTCTCCCAAGTGTGGTTACTGGTAAACCACGTCTCACTAATTGCCACTATGTCCAGTTTAGCCTCTGACATTATTGTCTGCAGGTCTGGGATCTTATTTCCCAGGCTGTGAGCATTTGTGTACATGATTTTCCATTGGCCAGATTTTGGTGTGTTAGTTGTTGGGTGAGGTTTGGCATTACCCCTGTGCATCATATGGGGAGACAAACCTTTTTTCTTACCTTGTGATGCAAATGAACTGCAAACATGCTGAATCCCTGTTTGACCACTAGCTGAGGGGGGAGGGGTGTTCTTCCCATTCGACGTATGGGGTGCTGCACCCCTCTCCCCATGTGCTTGTTTAAATATTCTGCAAAGACATCAAACTTCTGCCCCAATGCACTGACTCCCTCCTTAGTCAGATGCAGTCCATCAAATTTAAAGAACTTTCACTCCCAAAACTGTTGCCAGTTCCCTACAAATCTGTGTCCTTTTTCCTGGCACCATCCCTTGAGCCACATGTTTAGCTCCCCTATCTCCCCTTCTCTGACCTTCTGTCCATCTGCTCCCCTCTCCCAGACTGGCAGGATCTCAGAGAAGGAGATGCCAGATGAAATAGATGTTAGTTTGTCACCCAGCCTGGTCAGGTGTTCCTTGGACTCCACAACTGACCCGGCTGGGTGAGGTGATAGTCCCTTCGTGTACTAGGACATCAATGTTTTCTCCTGCTTTGCGAACAATTTTAGCAATGCGGTCAGTGTCTCTCCAAGCTGATGTACCTGGGAGACATCTGACCATTACCCCTGGCTGGAGATGGGTATCAACTCCCTGAATCATGCAGTCTCCTATGATTAGAAGTTTTTTGGATTTGCTTTTTGCTTTTTTTGTTTTGGTTCCTGATTTGGGTGAGTTTTGTTGTGCTAGCTGCTGTGCTGCAGTGTCCTGCTCTGCAGTGTCTTCTGCCTGTTTGTTTGATTTCAGAGATAGAGGCAGATACCTGTTTGTAGTGTTTATATGGTTTTTGGAGGCAATATGTTGGAGAGCAGAGAGTGATGGGGCACCCGATTTGCCCCTTCTAACCACCTGCCAACCTCCTGGACCAACTACCTTCTGCGGTTGAGGTTTTTCTGTTGGATGCTGGGGAAGTGGTGGGTGGTTCTTATAATGTATTTCCTCTTGAATATGAAATTTGAGGTGTGCAATCTCTGCCCATGCTGCCTGGAGCTGAGCCCTAAGATCTCCAAAGGCCCAGCATGTAGGACAGTGTCCTAAATCCTGTAAGACTGTCCTTCTGAAAATTGTTCCACAGTACCTGCAGTTAATGATATCCATTCCTGATAAGCTGCTGGGTTTATAACCTAGTCAGAGTAATTAGAAGGAAAAAAAGGGAAAAACATGCAAGTAATGGTTTGATTGTGTTTTGTTTAACTTGTTATAACAAGTTAAATTACTAGCGCCCCTGTAAATGAGCTCACCTTGTGGAGGCCCCACTGACCCACCCCTTCCTGCTCTGCCACAGGAAATGTCACAACTGTGGTACCCTATAAAAGGAGTGTAGTGTGGGGTGGTTGGGGATGGGGGTGGGTGGCTGGGCCCTTCGCCCTTCCCCTGCCGAAAAGGAAGAACCACGGACGAAAGAACAAAGAGGTAACAGCAGAAACAATCAATCAACAACAAATGCAATAACCCTGAAAGCTCATTCTTATGTTAGATAAAACTGTAAAACCTGTAAAGCACCACCTGTAATAATTTCAGAGAAGATATACGCTGTAAGAAACACTTTGCTACAGAGAAAAATAAAGTAATGAAATGTTAGCAACAAACAGTAGCAATCCCTGTGAGTAAAAAATAAAAACAACACCACACAGTAAATCTGCCTAGCCAAAATAAGTCTTAATCCTTTTCCCTTGCTCTGGTAAGTTCCTCTACTCTGCCTTTCAAGCAGTCTTAGAAGGAAAGAGCTCAGGTGAAGCTAGGTGCCTTGGCCAGCAAACCACTGGCTATTTGTGGCTATGGATTTTCTCTAGTTTTTAGAGTGCACTTCATTGTGATCATTAATGCAGAATGTTGCATTTAGGAAATGTATAGTCTTTTTGTTTGCAAAATGTGTAAAAATCTATTTATTTATTGTAATTTAATTTATTTATTTAATTTATTTATTGTAATGTAAATTTAAACTCACTGTTGTTAACCCATTCAAGAAATTCCCTTATATCAGTCTCGAGTCCTTCCCACACACAAATAGCATCATCAATAAAGCAATGCCACTTTGTGATGTATTTCAGAAGTGTTTTTTTTTTTGGTTGTTTAGCATGCATTTGATTAAAAGATTAGTAAACAAGTTAGCCAGCCTGGGAGTGGGTCCCAGGGTGGTAGCCTCAGTAAGCAATTAGCTGGACAACTGTACACAAAGGGTAATAGTAAATAGAGTACACTCTGAAGAAAGGGGGTTACTAGTGGGGTACCACAGAGTTCAGTACTGGGACTGGCTCTATTTAACGTCTTTATAGGAGACATAGTAGAGGGGCTGGAAGGAAAAGTATGCCTCTTTGTAGATGACACAAAAATCCACAACAGGGTTGATACACAAGGGAGGTGATGAGAAGGGACTTGGTAAGGCTGGAGGAATAGTCATAAGTATGGCAGCTTAGATTCAATGCAAAGACATGCAAAGTAATACACCTGGGAAACAAAAACCCAGGGGAAGAGTACACAATGTGGGGGGAGGTACTACAACAACAAAAATGGAAAGGGATCTTGGGGTGGTCATATCAGATGACCTAAATGTAGGCAGGCAATGTGATAAGGCAGTAAGAAGGGCTGGGAGGATACTGGAATGCATAGGGAAAGGCATCACCAGTAGTGCTGTGCAGAATTTTCAAATTCTGGCACAATGAAATTCCACGGAATATTCAAAATTGTGCCAAAATTCTGCCAAATCTCACCAGAAATGGAATGGCAGAATTCTGCGGCATAAAATAGTTGCGTAATGATTTTCTGCACAAAAATCAATGTTCCACCAAATATTATTCTGTGGATCTCAATATTTTCCATGGAAATTGTTGTGGAATAATTTTCCGTGGATCCACTGTTTTTCTGTGGATCACAGTAGGTGAAATTCCGCAGGCGAACAAGTGAAACTACAGCAGAAATTCTGCCAATGGAATAGTCATTCCACACTAATTCCACTGGCAGAATTCTGCATTCTGCACAGCACTAATCACCAGTAGAAAACAGGAAGTTGTCATCCCTCTACACAGACAGTTGGTGAGACTCCATCTGGAGTATTGTGTGCAGTTCTGGAGGCCCCATCTCCACAAGAACATAGACAGGATGAAGGCAGTCCAGAGGAGGGCAATTAAAATGGTGCAGGGTCTGCACCAGAAACCATATGAAGAGAGACTAAAGAAGCTTAATATGTCTACCCTTGAGGAAAGATGGGAAAGTTGGGACATGACAGAAACTTTCAGGTTCCTCAAGGGAATCAACAAAGTCCAAGAGGGTAACATCTTTCAGAAAAAGAGATGTGCAAGAACAAGGGGGCACAGTTTGAAGACAGAGGTGGGAGCGGGTCAGGGGCAAGGTGAGGAAGTATTTTTTCATGGAGAGGCTGGTGGAGTGAGAAGGTAGTGGGGTCAAAAACAGTGGGGGAATTCAAGAATGCATGGGACAGACATAAAGCAATTACAGTGGGGGGGTAGGAGGAGGAAGTAGGCTGTTAGTTAACTAGGATCAGCAGCTTATTCAATAGGTAGGGAAATGGGCAGACTGGGTGGGTCAAATGGTCCTTATGTGGAAGGGAACTTCAAAAAGGCAGAGGTGCTGAATAGATACTTCGGCTTGGTCCTCACGATAGAGAGAGAAGAAAGGGGACCTATGTTTAGGGAGAAAGGGAAGGGAGGATGAAGGGACTGATCCTAGTCCAATCAGAGAGAACAGAGTCAGGGAGGAGTTGGATAAATTGAAGGTAGACAAGGCTATGAGGCCCAATGTCCTGCATCTTAGGGTGCTCCAGGAGCTAAGGGAGGAGCTGGCAACACCACTAGCTAGGTAATTTAACCTGTCCTTAGATACAGGATGGGTGCCAGAGGACTGGAAGAGGGCAGATGTGGTGCCACTTCACAAAAGTGGCAGCAGGGAGGAGGTGGCCTATTATCACCTGTTCAGCCTCACATCTGTGACAGGTAAGGTGATGATGGTGATACCGAAAGAAAGGGCGGTTCACTACTTAGAGGATAGTGGGCTGCAGGATATCCATCAACATGGCTTCATATGGGGGAGGTCATGCCAGATGAACCTGATTGAGTTTTTTAATTGAGTGACAAGGGTGGTTGATCGGGGGGGCAGTGGACGTGGCTTATCTGTACTTTGGGAAGGCCTTGGACACTGTGCCCTCAAAAGACTAGTAAATACACTGGAGAATTTTAGAGTGGGAGAGAAAGTAAAAAAGTGGGTGGAGAACTGCCTGATGGGTAGAAGCCAGAGGGTGGTGGCAAATGGGTGTATTCTGGTGAGGTAGGGATAATGAGTGGGGTCCCCCAGGAGTTGGTGCTAGGGCCTATCCTATTTAACATCTGCATCAGTGACATAGCGGAGGGGCTACAAGGGAAGGTCTGCCTTTTGCAGATGATACAATGATCTGCAACAGGGTGGACACCCCAGAGGGGGTGGAGGCTGTGAGAGAAGATCTATGGTTGCTGGAGAGGTGGTCGGAAACATGTCAGCTAAAATTTAGTGCCAAAAAATGCACAATTATGCACATGGCGCAGAATAATCCATAAGCAAATTATACGGGGGTGGTGGAAATGAAAACAACTAAGCAGGAGAAGGGTCTAGGAATCATAATCACAAGCAACCTTAAGGTGAGGACACAATGGAGCAAGGTGGTGGACAAAGTGAACAGAATGCTGGTGTGCATAGGGAGAGGGATAACTAGTAGAAGACGGGAGGTGCTGATGCCACTCTACATATCCATGGTGAGGCCCCACCTGGAGTATGGGGTTCAGTTCTGGAGACCTCAGCTATGCAAGGATATACAGTAAATGGCATGGAAAGAGTACAGAGAAGGGCCACCAAGACAGTGCATGGGCTAAGCATAAGCCATTTTAAGAGAGATTGAGGGTTCTGGATTTGTAACTGGTGGAGATCAGAAGGGAGAGAGGGGACATGATAGAGACATTCAAGTATGTGAAGGTGATAAATAAAGTGGTGGGGGGAGCTTATTCACAGGGAAGTTAGGCACTAGAACTTGAGGGCATGGACCTTGGGTGGAGGGGGTAGGTTTAAGGGAAATGAGAGGGGGCATTACTTCACTGAGTGGGTCATGGTACCTTGGAAAAGTCTGCCAGGGGAAGTGGTGGGGGACAGAACTGTGGAGGGATTCAAGACGACATAGGACAAACACAAGGGGTTGACTATGGAGTGGAGGGTGGAATCTATGGGAGAGGGAGACAAGTGAAGAGGGGAGTATGGGCTGACTCGATGGGCCAAGAAGGTCCTTTTCTTCTGGCACATATCTATGAATCTATGAACCTATGAGATGCTCTAACTCAGTTTGATCCTTGCAAGCCCTATCTGCAGAATGGGACCATACCTCTCAGTGGCCAGTAGAATGCTCTGCTTTGTGTGGAGCACACCATTTAGTGCCTGTGTTTGGACTTTGTTTTGGAGGGCTGAATTCAAATGTGTAGCCATGTACAGTTTGTTCCAATCACGTCTGAACATAGTAACATTATGGCAATTCACAAATTGTTACATAAGATAGGGACTTTGCAAAGAGCAATGTGAAAGCTTTGAATACTGGAATCTATAGTGTTGGCATTTACTTAATTAGGGCTCGGGTGCCAGATTGTTTGCTGCCTAACTGTTCACTAGCTATTGTCTCATCTGAGTTGCCATTTCTAATAAAAACAAATATGCTTCCTGAGCAAACCCTAGTAAACAGATTGCAACATCTGAGCGATAGCACTCTCTGGGGAATTTGCATTTATCAAGGAAAGCTGCAGGTAAGCCTCTGGCTTTGTTTGTTTACAGTGCTGTTACTTTACTGAAGTGCGGTTCACTGTGCCTGGCATTTTAGATCTTTGCTCTGTTCTACGTGTTGCCAGCTATAGGAGCATAAATAGGATAATTGGAGCAGCTGTGTTGATTTGGGAGCATGTATGCCACACTGCTGACTTACAAATTGACCAGCACTTTCCTCAAAGAAATGGAAGAAATGATATGCCTAGCAACAGAACTTGTAATTCACATAACTTTTTCCAGTTACTTTGCTGCTTTCAAAACAAAGTGAGAGACAAAGCAACTGATTATTTTCAGCCATTTACTACTGATTAACTATCCCAGCTCCCAGCAGACACTTGCTGATAGTGGGATGACAGCATTTATGGGTAGCATCCTGATCCAGATACAAGTCTTTCAATGTGAAACATTTAAACTAATATTATTCTGATGAAGAAGCATGTATAATCTAAACCCATATTAGTCACGAGTGGATAGCTTGCAGCATCTATTGCCATTATGCATTCTTCTGTACTTTTGTCAAGATTAATGTTACTGTTGTGTTACAGTCAACCGTGTATCAGTTGTGTGGTCTGTACAGTATAGTTTCACAGTCAGTGGACTGTAGTACTGGTGGGGAGGATGTTTTAGGATAGTTGAACAGCAGTAGCTGATTGCACAGCAAGTTACCAGCACACATATCCGATACACACTCAAAAGTCTCCGAGGAAAGTCTTCATCGCATTCTCAGTTGTTCACCATGCTGTACACACACTCTGTTTCACTGTCGCCCCGGGACACCAGCTGACTGGGATTGAAAAAGGGCAAAATCTGTTTTGCCAAATCGAAAAAATGGTATTCTCACCAGTGTCTGTAAAGACATCTGTTTTTGCCAGTGTTTAGTATTGTGAACTTTAACAATTGTATTTCTCACTTCGTATGTATTTTATCAAATTTGCTGTGTAGTATTGTATATCAATCCTTGTAGTTATTAAAAATAATAAAGTCTATAATAAGCTTAACATGCACCTCACTTTGGTTTTGTGTCTTATATGCACAAACAATCCTCCCACTATTATCAATTCCTATTCACTCCAGTGATTGGAGTGTGCAGCTATTGGAGGCCAGTGTGTGTGTGTATGTGTGTGTGTGTGTGTGTTTGTGTGTGTGTAGCCGTCTATTGCAAGGATTCCCTTGTGTTCTGGTAATACAAGGAATGGGGTGCTGCTGTGGGCTGACCAGCCCCATACCAAAACAATCAGAAAAAGTAGAGAGCTGCAGCACTTGTGGAAGGAACTCAAATTGCCAGTCCAAAATCCAGTTAAAAAATTTTATTTGCTATAAATGCACTTTGCAAAAAACAAAATTGGCACAGTGAGCTAATGAGAGCCAAATACTCTTACATCAGGTACCCTGACACTTCGCTCTACTGAGCTTTGTCAGGGGCACTGTACCACTTTCAATTTTTCACAAAGTGCATTTATAGCAACATAAAATCTTTGAATTTGATTTTGAACTGGCAGTTGTGTTTCTTCTGTGAGTGCTGCAGCTCTCTTCTTTCTCTGTGTGTACAGCTGATCTCATGTTTGACATCTCAAATCAACCAGCCCTCATATGTGACAGCAACAGCACTATGGCCCAGTCTCTCAGGGGTGACACCAGCAGTAGTAGCACTGTGGTACACATCCCTGAGGGCTGACAGCGACAGCAGCAGGAGGAGCAGCATCATGGACCCCATCCCTCAGTGGTGATGGCAGAAGCAGCATCACTATGGCTCTCATTCCTCTGCGGTAACAGCAGCACCATTATCGCCCTCACCCCTCAGGGGAGATGCAAACAGCACTATTGTCCCATCCCTTAGGTGTGACAGCAGCAGCGCACGATCCCTATACCTCAGGGGTGATAGCAGCATCACGATCGCTCCCCCATCCCTGCAGGGTGGCAATGACAGAAGCAGGAGAGCATCACTATGCCCCCCCCCATCCCTGCAGGGTGGCAATGACAGAAGTAGGAGCAGCATTATAGCCCCAAACTTCAGGAGTGATGGCAGCAGCAGCAGCCATATGGCTCCCATCCCTCAGTGGTAATGGTGGCAGCACTTTGGCCCTCACCCATCAGTGTGATGGCAGCAGCACTATAACCCCATCCCTCATGTGTGGTGGCAGCAGCACTATAGTTGATAATCCTCAGAGGTGAAGGCAGTAGCACTATGGCCCCATCCTTCATGGGCGATGGTGGCAGCAGCACTATAGCCACCATCCCTTAGGTGTAATGGCTACAGCAGAAGTACCATCCTTAACCCTCAGGTATGATGGCAGCAGCAGCAGTACTTCAGTCCCCAATCCTCAAGTTTGACAGCAACACTATGGCCCTCATCCCTCAGGGCTGATGACAGCACTGTCTTCTATCTGTCAGTTATGATGGCAGCAACACAATGGGTCATATCCCTCAGGTGAGATGGCAGCAGCAGTATGGCCCCCAGCTCTCTATGATGACAGCAGCAGCACTGCTATAGCCCCATCCCTCAGGTGTGATAGCAGGAGCACATTTAGAATACTGCAGTCAGTTTTGCAGGCTCCACCTCATAAAGGACATGAACTGCCTGGAGACAGTACAGAGAAGGGCTACAAAGATTATGCATTACCTGCATCATGAGTCATATGAGGAAAATTCAGGGAATTAAATCTGTACACCCTTGAGCAGAGAAGAAACAGAGAGGACATGATGGAAACTTTTAAGTATGTTAAGGGAATTAACACAACACAAGCAGGAAACCTCTTCCAGCAAAACAGGGATGCACGTACAAGGGGGCACAACTTGCGTCTGATGGGAGGCAAGTTCAAAAGCAATCTCAGGAAGTACTTCTTTACAGTAAGGGTCATAGACCCATGGAACAGCCAACCTCAGGAGGTGGTGGAATCCAAGACAGTATGCAAGTTCAAACTCACATGGGACAGACATTGTGGACACATTAAGGTGCAGTCTAAATAGGGAGGGGGGCAGAAACATGGGCAGACTGGATGGATCTTGTGGTCCCAATCTGCCGACATAATTCCTATGTTCCTATGGTCCCCACCCCTCAGGTGTGATGGCAGAAGCAGCAACAGCACTATGACCCCTGTTCCTCAGAGGTCAGAGCAGCAGCACTAAGGTCTCAGTCCTGTAGGTGTGACAGCAGCAGCAGCAGCACTATGTCCCTCGTCCCTCAGTGGTGACTGTAGCTGCACTATGGCCCCCTACCCTCAGATGTTACAGCAGCAATATGGCCCTCATCTCTCAGGGGTGACTGTAGCTGCACTATGGCCCCCTACCCTCAGATTTTACAGCAGCACTATGGCCCTCGTCCCTCAGGGGTGACTGTAGCTGCACTATGGCCTCCTGCCCTCAGATGTTACAGCAGCACTATAGCCCTCATCTCTCAGGGGTGATGGCAGCACTATGTCTCCTATCCCTCAGTCATGATGGCAGCAGCACTGCATGCCACATCCCTCAGGTGTGATAGCAGCAGCCAAAACAGCAAGTCAGTGCACACCCCCACTCTTGAAAAAAGGGGTAATATAACAATACACATATTTTTTTAGCCTGGATTGGCAACTTACTAATTTGATTTCAAAAGGAGTGGGGGTCTCTTGGTATTCACCTCAGGGTCCTGAGGTGAATATCAAGAGACCCCCACTCCTTTTCAAATCAAATGAGTAAGATGCCAATCTAGGCTAAAAAAATGTTGTTACATTTACCACTTTTTCTATAAATGAGGGGTGCTTCTGCATATGGCATACTTAAACAGAAACAACAAGTCAGTGCATACTGCCACCCTTGAGAAAAAGAGATAATATAACAATAAACATATTTTTTTAGCCTGGATTGGCAATTTACTAATTTGATTTCAAAAGGAGTGGGGGTCTCTTGGTATTCACCTCAGGGTCCTGAGGTGAATACCAAGAGATCCCCACTCCTTTTCAAATCAAATGAGTAAGATGCCAATCTAGGCTAAAAAAAATGTTTGTTGTTACATTTACCCCTTTTTCTATAAGTGAGGGGTGCTTCTGCATATGGCATACATCAACAGAAACAAGTCAGTGCATACCCTCGCCTCCTAAAAAAAGGGGTAAATGTAACAATAAACAATTTTTTTTTCAGAAGAAGTGGGACACTCATTCCTTTTGAAATTAAATTAGTAAGCTGCCAATCCAGGCTAAAAAAAACTGTTTATTGTTATGTTTACCCCCTTTTGGGGGTGTGAGGGTGTGCACTGACTTGTGGTTTTTGTTGATGTATGCTATATGCAGTAGCACCCCTCATTTATAATCCCATTTACAGTTTGTGAATGAGCAAGGGTGAGCAGCTAACACTGGATAAGGTGTGATAGCAGCAGCAGCACTATGGCCCACATCCCTCAGAGGTGAATGCAGCAGCACTGCTATGGCCCCCATTTCTCAGGTGTGATGGCAGCAGCAGCACCATGGCCCCCATCCCTTAGGTGTGACAGCATCAGCACTATGGCCCCATTCCTCAGGTTTGACAGTAGCAGCAGTTCTATGACCTCCATCCCTGAGGGGGTGAGAACAGCTGCATTAAGGCCTCAATCCTATAGGTGTGACAGCAGCAGCAAGACTGAAGCCCCCATCCCACAGTAGTAATAGCAGAAGCACTATAGTGCCCATCCCTCAGATGTGATGACAGTAGCAACCATGCAGCCCCCATCACTCAGGGATGATTGCAGTAGTGGCAGCACTGCAGTCCCCTTCCTTCAACACCCATACCCCACTTACCCAAGTTACAGATGTCTAAGTCTCTTAGCTTGTCAGAACTCAAATTGAGACACAGCAATGGGAAAAGCAGCTCAAGTGTGAATTGACAGTAATGCTGTTCTTGGGGAAGCACTGCCCCAGGGCAGCACCCTTTAGCTCCTCCTCCAGTTTACTTCTATTGGTGGATTTCACCCACTGGCAGTGCTGCCCCCAGGGCAGCACCCTTGCACTCCACCTCCCACCTATCCCTATTGGTGGATTTTGTCCCCTGCCCCCAGGGCTGCAACCTGTAGCTGTTACTTCCCATAAATCTGATTGGTGCAAGTCTGAGGAATTGAAGGTTTTAAGTGTAGATGAGAACGTTATGTAAATGCTCCTCCCAGCAATGTGTACTGCTTGTCTTTTAATATATTGTCCCCCACCATATTTCCAAGGGCAGATGTCATCGAGGCACAGGTCAGGAAACAGAGGGTAAACCAGGAGCAATTGTAGAATTCACCAAAAATATTTATTTACAGTAGCAGAAACATTAAAAAAAAATTGTTCATAATAACTATGTATAGAAGAGAAATTAAATAGTTTTTTATTTGTCTCTGTGTCCCTTTTTCTTCTCCTAATCCCTCTCACAGTTGCAACTTAGTTCTTTTATAAGTCTTTTCAACCCCCATTCTTAGCAAGCAGCATGTTTTTGTAAATATCAGGCAGGGCTGCTAGAACACAGTGTGCTTGATCTGATAGGCTCCATTTGCACAGCTTTTGTAAAAGGTTCAAATATTTGCACTCACGTAATCTCTGGAGTTTACAATAGCTTTCTGCTATCATCTCAAAATATAATTATATATATTTCAACAGTAACACTATATATTTTCTAGACAAAAGTGATCCCATTATCAGTTACATTTTCATGCAATGAGTTGCACATATTTTTATATTAGTGGATATGCAAGGGAGAAAAAAACAGACAGCAAGAGAAAACTGAGAGACAGTGAAAGGCACAGAACTGCGAGCTTGTCATGTTGATCAAATCTGAGGTCTCACAGGAAAATATGGTTGCACAACCAGAGAAATAGACAGGAATGGACAGATCCTTGCATTTTAAACACTTTCTCTAACAACTGGGACAGGGTCCTATTCTACCCTGTCATAGCAGATAAAGATTTATTTATTTTATTTATTGAAATGTTTCACCAGGAAGGCACACTGAGCAACAAGCTGCTCATCTCTTGATGTGACCTGGGGGGGAGGGGGTGCAATTAGATGAAGAATTAGACATACAGTTTAGCAATTAACAGATCAGAGAAATTAAACAACGAATTACATTTGTAACAAGACATACAGTTAAAAAACTATCATAAATAATCTTACAGTCACATTTGTGACATAAATAGTTAAATATATCATACCTGTGGAATATGCATTTAATTACAAATGGCATATCTGAGGAACATAGTAAAGAAATGTAATGTACTGTAGCCTTGGAGCCAGCTCCTTGCAGGAATGGATCACAGTTAAGAGACAGATTATTTAACAATTCTTGAATGAATGAGGTTCAGAGAGGGGATATCAAGGAGGGTAGAGAGGTAGACAGAGAAGACCAGCTGGGGGAAGGAGAGGATAAAGATGGGGGGAACATTATCAGAGCAAAGTGAGCAAAAAATTAGTTGTGAGGGGCAAGTTAACACAGGGCTAGTGCAATCTGGGAGCACCTCAGACAGAATGAAAAACTGCTAATTATAAGCTCAAGTGAACTAATTCCTTTGTTTAAGTGCAGGGGTGTAGAGAGGGGGCAGGAGAGAGGTGGGATAAGGGATATAGTAGGGTAGGGAAGGATGAGTCATACCTAGAACTGGCCCCTTTAAAGTCAGGAGGTCACTGCCAGAGGCAGAATGAGGTGAGGACTTAGAATAAGGGGTAGGAGTAGGCAAGTACAAGTTGGGTAGAGATAGTAGAGGGGATGGTAAAGGGAAGGGTGGGAGAAACTGGCCTAACAGTAGGCCTCTTCAGGATGCTGAGAACCCTACCAGAAAGCAGAGTCAGGCGAGGACGATTTCAAACTACAAAGTATTAAGTGGCTAATGGACAAAATCACAACAATGTCTTCTGAAGACCATAGACTCCTGCGGGGTACAAGTCGCAAATCCAAATCCAGAATGAAAGGAGCTGGCAAAAAATTTGCCACAATTTCTGAAGTCCAGTAAAAAAACCTTTTATTTTCCCCTACGTTTCACTCAAATAGAGTTTGTTCACAGGGTTCATTCTATTTAAGAAATCAATGAATCTTTTAGTTTGATATATTATACACAAGTTCCAAGTAGTCAAATAATTCATCACAGCATAAAACGTGGCTGTCTACATATCTAGCATCACTACTTACTCTAATGCACCCTCAACATACAATGTATTTCTCTACAGGTTTCTAATCCTATTATTTAATGCTCAATGATTGTACCTAGAAAAACACAGAACATTTTGTTAACCTGTCCATCATATCACAGGGTATTAAGTACTGAATTTATTCTATACATGTTAATTCTCCTCTGTCCTTATTTTCAATAACATAAAACGAGTCTTATACACCAATGTTAAATGTACACTAGTGGCCCACTTATACATGTTAAACAGTGTCGATTGCTATTTAGCTGGAACCCACATACCTGTTGGGCATTCAAGTCAATCAAACATTTTATCTTTAAATGCATTTGTTTCTTGCAATTTCCTAGTACCTCAAATTTAAGACACCAAAAGGCCCAAAACAAAAGGGCTCCCAAATCAATCTGCAAATTTTTCTAAAAAGAAAAAGACACCACTGTCTTAATTAGTCTTTGAACAATTTAGGTAGTGCCATTGTCTATATATCAAGTATTTCTCAGAGTAAAAAAAATTTCTACCTTATGTTTAATTCAGTCAAAACGATGGCATTCCAAAAATGCTTGAATGCTACAACATTACCTCTCGAGCCTGTTTGTGAAAAACCGGAGCCATGACATCACAGCTCTTGTGCTCCCATGTGGGCAATTGGTTGCTATGCAACCCACAAGTCCAGTAAAAACTGGAACCTGATTTTCACAAACAGACCCATTCATGCTATGGGGCAAAGCATGTACTGGAATAGTGATGTTTCTCCAGTGATCCATATGTGCCGTTATTCCATTTCACATATTACCATGCCCAACAAGTAATTTCTATTCTTACACTGCTTTCATTCCCAGTATGTATTTCCTAATAAACATTATACAAACAATCCAAATATTTTAAGTAGCTCATACGTTGCAATAAACAGTATGGGGGGAAGGGAATTTGGGAGGAGAAAGAACAGGGCATTCGGGTGAAGGAGAGATGGGGGAAGAAAACTTCAACTACAATGACAAGGACAAACAGTGAATACCAAAATGATTTATAACCATTGTAACTTTCATAATTTATAAACATACTCTCCATTCCATAAAGCACAGTTTTGCACAGTTTCATAATGTCTGACTTTCTTATATCATATTAACATAGTACTCCTATATGCATGCTTGCCAATTAGTATCCTGGTTCATTTCAATCCCCCTCTGCAGTATTTTTAGTTGAAAAATCCAGCGCATCTCCACTTTTTCTAATAGTTTTTTGTAATCCCCACCTCTACTTGGTGGAGAAACTACTTCTAGTTCCCAAACTCTTAAGGCAGAGCCATTATGTCCTGCACTATTAAAGTGCTGTGCTACCGGGGATCTTATATCATTTCTCCTAATGTCCCCTTTGTGTTCAAGTATATGGACCTTCAAAGCCCTCTTAGTCTGCCCAACATATAGCTGATCACATGGACACTGAGTCACATAAATGACTCCTTTGGTGGTACAGTCAATATGTTGTTTTATCTCAAAGGATCTATCGAAATGGGGATGTTGAAATTCCTTTTCTTACTTGTATAGTTGCATACTAAGAAATGTCCACAAGGGGTCATACCTGGTAGTAATGGTCACAGAAGTAAATGACTTTCTTTTCGCTTCAGTGTAAATTGTGCATGTACCAACTTGGAGAAGACGAGTTAGGTTGAAAGGATGAAAGGGAAGGGGAAGGAAGGAAGAGTAATTTTCCAGTGCTGGTCCACTCCAGGATGCTTAGAACCCTGCCAGGGGGAATAACTAGGTGAGGACATATTGAGAAGAGAGAAAAGAAAGGATGAAGGGAAAGGAGGGAAGAGGAGGGAAGGAAGAAGCTTGCCTAAGACTAGACCACTCCAGGATGCTGAGAAGCCTGCCAGAACACAGAATCAGGTGAGGACTAGTTGGGTAGAAAGAATAGAGAGGAAGGGGGAGGGGAGTGAAGGAAGAGTAGTTGCCCAGTGCTGGTCCTGTCCAGGATACAGAGAACCCTGCCAGGGGATAGAATTAGGCAAGGACAAGTTGAGCAGATACAGAATATTTTTTTTTTTTTTTTTTTGGTGGAGGGGGATTTCATGGCATATAACCCTGACAAAAAGTTTAACATCTTAGAGGACAGTGTTATTGTTCTGATATTTGTGTAACCAATTTTATTAATTTGCCTTTTCTGACGGAGCGATATGGAGTAGTATGACTAGACTTGAAACTCCTATAACACTTCAGTGTGCTTCAGTCGCTCAATAGGTATGTCAACATGCTACAGATTCATTGGTCAAGGGTTAAGATCTTGACCAGGGAAAAATTTCCTTTTTCTGAAGAATAGATATGGAGTAGTGACTACATTTTGAAATTCTATCTAAATTCAAGGTTGGTTCCCATGGGCTGCCCCTGGGGCAGTGTCCTCACTGTTCCTGGGACACTGCCTGTGTAATTGGTTCTGGTGGGCTGCCCCTGGGGAAGTCCCTGTGTAATTGGTTCCCATGGGCTGCCCCTGGGTCAGTCCCTGTGTAATTGGTTACCATGGGCTGCACAGGAGCAGTGTCCTCACTGTTCCTGGGGCAGTGCCTGTGTAATTGGTTCTGTTGAGCTGCCCCTGGGGAAGTCCCTGTGTAATTGACTCCTGTGGGCTGCCCCTGGGTCAGTACCTGTGTACTTGGTTACCATTGGCTGCCCCTGGGGCAGTGCCTGTGTAATTTGTTCCCATGGACTTCCCCTTGGGAAGTGCCTGGGTAGTTGGTCCCCAGGTCTACCCCTGGGGTACAGCCTGTGTAATTGATTCCCATGGCACTGCTCCTGGGGTAGTGCCATGATTGTTCTTTCTGTTGGCTACCCCTGGGCAGTAACCTCACTGACCCTGAGGCAGTGCCTGTGTAATTGATTCCATGGGCTGCCCCTGGAACAGTGTTCCCACTGCCCCTTGGGCAGTTCTTGTGTAACTGTTCCCCGGGTCTACCTCAAGGCAGTGCCTGTATTATTGGTTCTCATGGGCTGCCACAGGGGCAGTGTCCTTGCTGCCCCTGGGGCACTGCCTATGTCATTGGTTCCCATGGGCTGCTCTAGGGAAGTACCTGGGTAGTTGATCCCCAGTTTTGCCCTTGGGGCAGTGCCTGTGTAATTGGTTACCATGGGCTGCCCTTGGAACAGTGTCCTCCCTGCCCAAGGGGCAGTGCCTGTGTATATGGGTCCAGTGGCCTGTCCCTGGGCCAGTGTCCTCGCTACCCCTGGGCAATGCCCATGTAATTGGTTCCCATGGGGTGCCCCTGGGAAAGTGCCTGGGTAGTTGATGCCTGTGGCCTGCCCTTGGGGCAGTGCATAGAAATAAATACCCAAACACCGGCCCAGGGGCAACCAGTAGGGACCAGCTACACAGCCACTGCCCAGGGGCAGCCCATGGGAACCACAGAAGGGGGATAAAACCTTTTATAGGTATATTAGGGAGTGAAGAAAGACCAAAGAGGGATACTGAAGCTTAATAAAGAGGAAGGAATTTGGGCAGAAAGTAACAGTGAAAAAGCGGGGATACTGAACAAATACTTCTGCTCAGTATTCACAAAAGAAGATGAGGAGGAGGTACCTAAACCAAACAATAAAAACACTCTGGATGGGGGGTGGGTGTCGATACCAGTCCATTCACAGAAAAAAGGGTTCTGAAAGAACTCTTAAAACTGAAGGTGGACAAAGCAATGGGGCCTGATGGGATTCACCGAAGAATTCTAAAAGAACTAAGGGTAGAACTAGTGACACCACTGACTACCCTCTTTAACAAATCATGGAAGGATGAGGTGGTACCTGAGGACTGGAGGAGGGCAGATGTGATTCCACTTCACAAAAGTGGGAGCAAGGCAGAGGCAGGAAACTACAGACCTGTTAGTTTGACCTCAGTGATAGGGAAAATGATGGAATCACTTCTGAAGGAAAGAATTGTTGAGTACCTAAAGGCCAACAGGGCACAGGACCCAAGGCAGCATGGATTCACAGTGGGAAGGTCTAATAGATTTCTTTGACTGGGTGACAAAAGTTGTAGATGAGGGAGGGGCTGTGGACATGGCCTACTTAGACTTTAAAAAGGCACTTGACACAGTCCCACTTGTAAGATTAATATACAACTTAACCAGCCTTGGACTGGGTCCCAAGGTGGTAGCCTGGGTAAAAAATTGACTGGACAACAGGACACAGAGGGTAATAGTAAATGGAGTCCACCCTGAAGAAAGGGGGGTTACTAATGGCGTACCACAAGGTTCAGTACTGGTTCCAGTCCTCTTTCATGTCTTTATAAGTGACAATGTGGAGGGACTGAAAGGAAAAGTATGTCTCTTTGAAGATGACACAAAGATCTGCAACAGGGTTGATTGACAAGGTGAGGTGGAAAGGATGAGAAGGGACTTGGCAATGTTGGAGGAATGGTCAAATATATGGCAGCTTATTTTCAATGCAAAGAAATGCAAAGTAATGCACCTGGGAAACAAAAACCCAGGGGAAGAGTGCACAGGGGGGGTAAGATATTAACAACAACAAAAAATGGAAAAGGACCTGGGGGTAGACATATCAGATGACCTAGAGGTGGGCAAGCAATGTGAGAAGGCAGTAAGGAGGGCTGGGGAATAATGGGATGCATAGGGAGGGGCATCACCAGTAGAAAACAGGAAGTCATTATCCCTCTGTATAGACAGTTGGTGAGACCCCATCTGGAGCACTGCATGGAGTTTTGGAGACCCCATCTCTGCAAGGACATAGACAGGATGGAAGCTGTCCAGAGGAGGGCAACTAAAATGGTGCAGGGTCTGCAACTGAAGACATACAAAGAGAGAGATTAAAGGAGCTTAATATGTATACAATTGAGGAAAAGAGGGAGAGGTGAGGCATGGTAGAAACTTTCAAGTACCTCAAGAGAATCAACAAAGTCCAAGAGGGTAACATCTTTCAGAAAAAGAGATGTGCAAGAACAATGGGGCACAATTTGCAGATAGAGGGGGGACAGCTCAGAGGTAATGTGAGGAAGTATTTTTTTCACAGAGGGGGTTATGAATGCATGGAACAGCCTTCCTGAAGAGGTTGTGGAGTCAAAAACAGGGAAGGAATTCAAGAATGCATGGGACAGGCATAAGGCAATTATAGTGGGGATAGGAAGAAGTAGGCTATTGGTTAACTAGGATCTGCAGCTTATCCATTAGGTAGGGAAATGGGCAGACTAGATGGGCCAAGCAGTCCTTATCTGCTGTAAAATTCTATGCTTCTATGTAATTACACAGGCAGCCCACGGTAACTAGTTACACAGGCACTGCCCCAGGGACAGACCCGGGGACCAACTACCCAGGCACTTCCCCGGGGCAGCCCATGGGAATCAATTGCAAAGGCACTACCCCAGGGGCAGCCCATGGGAACTAATTACACAGGCACTGCCCCAGGGGCAGCCAACAGAAACCATGAATTTAGATAGGATTTCAAAATGTAGTCACTATTCCATATCTATCCTTCAGAAAACAACATTTTTCCTTGGTCAAGGTCTGAACCCATCACCCATGGACCTGTAGCATGCTGACATACCTACTGAGCCACTGAAGTATATTGAAGTTTTATAGGATTTTCAAGTCTAGTCATACTACTCCATATCTCTTTTTCTGAAAAAGCAAATTAATAAAATTGGTTACACTAACACTGGAACAATTACACTATCCTCCAAAATGTTCAACTTTTTGTCAGGTTTATAGGCTATGAAATCCCCCCACTACCACCAAAAAAATAACAAAAAAACAGTTCTATAACTGTAAACCTCTATCTGCCCTTGGAATTATGGTGGGGGGGGCAAAATATTCAGACAAGCAGTACACATTGCTGGGGGAGCATTTCCATAACATTCTTATCTACACTTAAAACCCTCAATTACTCAGTCTTGCACCAGTCAGATTTGTGGGAAGTAACAATTACAGGTTGCTGCCCTGGGGACAAGGGATGAAATCCTCCAATAGGGATAGGTGGGAGGCAGAGGCGCGTCCAGTGGGCTAAATCCACCAACAGGAGTAATGGGGAGGAGGAGGAGGAGGAGCTAAAGGGTGCTTCACCGAGGACAGTGCTGCCCTGAGAACAGCATTAAGGGAACAAATCACACTTGAGGGGAAAAGCACATGCAGCAGCCTTAAATGTACATCCTATTTGAACTAACACAACCTCTTTAGCTGCACTCAAACTTGAAAGCACTGACCTTCGCTTTATTAAATCTGAAAGGGGCCAAAATAACTGGAAAAAAACCCCTTTCAAACACCAAATAACCAAAAAAGGATTGAAAACATAAGGGAGGAGAAAGCCAATAAAGATGAGAATATAAAATACAATGAGTACGAGTTGTTGCTAGTAAAACAAAATGGTAAATATTGTTATATGCAACAAAAATACTTTGAGATTCTTTGACACCTAAACAAATATAAACTCTAGCTAGAGCTGATAGGGCTATGAAGAGCTACCAAATGACCAAAGTAATTTTCTTGTTGGTGTTATAAAGTGCTTTTAGTCACAGTCATCAAAAACTGACATGCTACTAAATCAGTCCACTTGAATTTATTTAGTCAGAGAAAATGCTGCTGGTATGAGGTGTGTGTGTGTGTGTGTGTGTGTGTGTGTGTGTGTGTGTGTGTGTCAGTGCTCCCAGAATAAGTTTGCCTTTTTCCTGTAACTGCAGGGCAATTTTTCTATGTTTTCCCATAGATTACATTATTTCCAGGGGAAGCCAACATCCTCTGTTTTCCTGTATAAACAATGGAAGTCTATGGGAAGTATTTCCCTGTAGATGGCTTCAAATCCCTGTAAACAGAGTTCCTTACCATTTAGATAAAATACCTGACATTCTCTACAAGCTTAGTTAAAGGAGAACTGCACTGAACCTGTGAGTAATATTTCCTGAAGAAGCTTTTTTTCATATAGCGGGTCCTCTTCTGTTTCTGCCCCATTTTTGCTGGTCTTTTAGTTAACCCATTGGATATTTATGGGTCACACACTGCTACAAAGTGCCATCTAAGAATTGTATGTTATGTCCCCATAGACCTAAGAATTCTAAATGATGCATTGTACCAACAATGTAAGTTCTTGACAAGATCATACTGCTCTAAAATGGTCAATGCCAGCAGTGTGTGAATTAGACACACTCACTGAATTTACCAAAAGGCAAGTTAAGGTTAGGCAGTAACAAAATGAGAACTGATATTTTAGAAAATAGCATCTACTTCTACAAAAATGCATGTTTGTTGATGCAAGGCAGTTCTCCATTGAGATATTAACAGCCCAGTCTAAATTGTTCACTATTTATGATGCTGGCAGTATAGCCTAGAAGTTCCAGTAATGAGCTATACATGGACTTTATACATTTAGTATTCAGACATGGGTTTGATTCCCACACCCTACATTTCCATACTGTGTGGCTCTGATTAAGTCTTTTAATCTCCCCAGTGTTCCTGGGTTGTCCCTAGAAACAAGCACCTATGCCTAGTTAGCCTTACCGGGTTACCAAAGGAAAAATATATATAGTTATTAAGTTACATTTATAAACTGTAAACAAACAAACTCTAGTACACAGATTCCAGATCCATGCAATAACCAACCTCCCTACTCCAAATATTTTATTTTTATTATCAATAATTGATTTTTAATTATTATTATTATTTGATGTGATTTTAATATGGGACTCATTTCTGGTGAAGAGTACTGTTTGCATAAGTTCCTAAGGGCAAAACAAAAAGTATTAGTTAATTGAATCTTAAGACAATGTATCTGGCTTTAATGCTTAAAAGAAAAAAAAATCTCTGTTTTCTAAGCATCTCTTTGCCCATACTGTATGGCAAATGAGATTTCTGTGGAAATAAAGATGATACTCCATTTTAGTTTCTTTAAGGTGATATTAGGCACTTCTCTTACTCAAACAGAGGAGTATGGGGGAGGGGGGCTAGCTCACATTCTTGGAATATGTAAGCTAGCCAGAGCTGGGTATCCATGACTACAATCAGATAGGAAGTCATGTGACTATCACAGCACTGACTCATCTTAAAAAAAGTGAGTTTGAGAGTCCCATTGCTTTACATTAGAATAATAAGTTTTATTCATTGTTAAAGATGCAATGTACTGCCGCTACAAAAATTGGACAATTATTGGATACTAGTATAACAAATAAGTTTACCACGTTTCATTAGTGCAGGACCAAGGGCTCAGGAGTTATGTTTAAAACTTATTTTATATGCAGCAAATAGCAAAAATAAGAGGGGGAATGCACTGCTTTGCAGCTGTGGAGGAATACATTCAAATGTCTATAAAGGGATTTCCATGAAAAGCCGTTTTAGAGCTACAGTCTGATCGATGACAGAAGGGCTGTAGGCTCTGCACACAGCCCTAAAAACACTTGCAGCATAGTCAAAGTGTGGCAAAAGAGATACATTAGCAATAATTTTCTGTGTTTCTTAGGAAAAAAGTGTTTCAATTTATAAAGTAGTCCAATTTTTTGATTAATAGTACTACAAACCATTTTAACATGTTCGGCAATGGACAACCCTGAATCCAACAGCACACCCAAATACTTAAACTGAGACATAGAATCACAGAAGTTGACAGCAGATAAGGACCACAAGGCCCATCCAGTCCACCCGTTTCTTTTTCTACCTTATGAATGTGCCATAGGCCTTTACTCTGTTGATGGCCTATCTAGTCATACTCATCTGTATTGCTCCCTTATACCTATCCCATGCCTGTTTGAAGCCCTGCACTGTATTCATATCCACCACTTCCTGAGGTAGGCCGCTCCATGCATCCACCACCCTTTATGTGAAAAAGAACTTCCTCACATTACCCCTTAATCAGTCTCCCTCTAATCTCATGCTGTGTCCTCTTGTCCTGTTATTTTTCTTATATTGAAACATGTTAGCCTCTTTCACCTTGTTAATGCCCTTAGGGTGTTTGAATGTTTTGATCATATCACCTCTCTACCTCCTTTGCTCTAGGGTATACATATTGACCTCCGTTAATCTGTCTTCACTTGTTTTCTGATGCAGTCCCTGTACCATTTTGGTTACCCTTCTCTGGACTGCCTCCATTTTGTTAATGTCCTTGTGAAGGTGCGGCCTCCAGTACTGCATGCAGTACTCCAGATGGGGCCTAACCAGTGTCTTGTAAAGAGGGATTATTACCTCCTTCTTACAACTTGTGATACCCCTACTAATACACCCCAACATCCCCCTAGCCTTACCTACTGCTTTAGTGGTCTCCTTGGATGATTTCAGGTCATCTGTGATGATGATGTCCAAGTCTCTTTCTCCTCTTGTGATTGCTGGCAACTCCCCTCCCAACCTATAGGTGGCTTCAGGGTTTTTCTTCCCTATGTGTATGATCTTGCACTTCTTTGCATTAAAATCTAGTTGCCACTCTTCCAACCATTTTGCCAGTTTATCCAGATCACTTCTCATTCTGCTCACCCCATCTGAATCACCTACTCTGTTGCAGATCTTTGTGTCATCTACAAACAGACAAACCTTAAACTCCAGTCCACCTGCAATGTCACTGATGAAGATATTGAAGAGGACTGGCCCCAGGACTGATCCCTGAGGTACCCCACTTGTGATTTGCATCTCTTCTGACTGTATACCATTTACCACCACTCTCTGTTTAATGCCTGCCAACCAGTTTGCCACCCAGCTGACCAACTTCTGACCCACCCCAAGCCTACCCATTTTATTAATTAATCTTCTATGTGGAACAGTATCAAAAGCTTTGCTGAAGTCAAGGTAGGTGACATTAACTGCACCCCTTGGTCCACCACTCTGGTTACCCAGTCAAACAAATTAATGAGGTTAGTTTGACAGGACCCTCCTGTTGTCAACCCATGCTGTCTTGGATCCTGTGCTCCTATGGATTCCAGGTATTGCACTATCCTTTCCTTAAGGAGTTCTGTAGTTCCCTGTCTCCTCCCTGCTACCACTCTTGTGGAGCGGGATCACATGAGCCCTTCTCCAGTCTTCTTGGACCTCTCCTGTGCTCAGAGACTCACTAAACAGTTCTGATAATGGCTCTGCTAGTTCCACCCTTAGCTCCTATAGTACCCTGGGATGTATGCCATCTGGTCCCATTGCCTTGTCCACCCTGAGCTTAGCGAGCTCTTGTAGAACCCTTTATTTTGTGAAGGGACTTGTGCACACCTCCTTCCCCCCTGTGTCCATGGTGTTGAGCTGTGGTTCCTACCCTACCTTCTCCTCTGTAAATACTGAGCAGAAGTAGCTATTTAGGATAGATACTTTTCCTTGGTCCTCCTTAACACACTCTACCTTATCCCCTTTCAGTGTAAATACCAATAAGCATGTACTTTGTTTTCATAGAGTTGAGGATCAGAGAATTATTCAAGAACCAGGTATAAGCAGAAAGAAAATCACATTCCAGATACTTAGAAGCAATACTCACATTTTCACCAGAAAAATAGTCAAAACATCAGTATACATACAGCACAAATTCACTGTACTTAAAATAAGAAAGCAGTGAATTAACAAAGAAAGAGAGCATTAAAGGGCTGAGAATTGACCTCTGCAGAACCCCTTTACTTATTGCCAAGTAATCAGAACAAACTGAGACACTGCCAGCAGACTGAAATCTATTAGTTAAATAATTCAAAAGCCAGCAGTACATTAGGAGAAAAACCCAAACCCAATAACTTATCACAAAGCTTGGTATGATCAAGTAAATTAAATTAAATATAAAATAGTGGCACAGGCTGGTGGTGCACAACCCTGGCAAGTGGGAGATCTGGGTTTGTGAGCTGAGCCAATCTAGACTCCACTACCCTGGGCTGGTGGGGTTTAGAGCATGATGCAAAGGCACTGTGTGCTGAACTGTGGGGACATACTGCAGGAGGAAGTGGGGGCTGCCTTGATAATGTGGGTGACCACACAATGTTGTAAGATCCATAGAAACATAACAGTTTTGACAAATAAGGATTAGCCCACCCAATCTGGCCATTTTTCTACTACTACTTGATTTTCTGGCTCTTCTTCCTTCCCCTGACTTCTTTTCACTAAGATCCCCTTATGCATATTGCATGCATTTCTGAACCCCATCACAGTTTTCACCACCACCACCTTGGCTAATAGGCTATTCCATGAATCCACTTCCCTTTCTGTGAAGAAATACTTCCTTACAGCCAGGAGTTGATCTTAACATTCATTTACTAGCCCGGGTACTAGTGCAGATTGCTGCAGTCTAGTGCAGAATCTCTGTCACTTGCCCAGTTGGACTAGTGCAGTTCCTCTGGTGGAAAGCTGAAGTTCCATTCTCTGCCTGTTGTGCTGTGTGGCGCTTGTGCTGTTGCAAAAATAAAACAAAAAAACACCAGCATGAAGTGCAGTCGGAGCAGTGAAACTGCAAAGAAGTAAGGCAAAAAATAAATAAAAAATGGAATTGGACAACTGACTGAGACCACAAATGAGCCCTCCTCCCAGTCAAACTGAACAACACCCCAGCAGAAGCATTCAGGACACAGCGCGGTCAGAAAAGTGAGACCACAAACTGTGCATAATTAAAGACAAGCAGATCAGTATTTAAGTTAAGACTAGTGGTAGGGCAGCATTTGCACCATAATATTGAGTCAGAAGTAAATCAAAACAGACTGCTGAAGTGTAATGCACTCCAACCTCATCTCCACTGTTCCATTTGTTTTAGACTTGTCCCTGTCACCCTGTGCTGTGGTCACCATCTGAGAAGCTGTGAAGCAGCAGTGGCAGCAGATAATATAGGCAAGTGAGAAAATGGGCTCCTCCAAAGGAAAAACTTGACCAAAGCACTCCCCCAAAACTGAACAGTCAACACCCCGCAGCATTCAGGAGTCGGGACATGGCACAGTCAGAACTGTAAGATGCCTTGTCCAGACCCTGTCATCCTGAGGTCACCATCATTCTGAGAAGCTGCTTCCAAAACTCAGAAGCAGCAGCTTCAGCAAATAATGCGCCAGTGAGAAAACGGGCTTCTCCATCCTAACTGTAACAGCTGGTCTCCCTCTCCACAGGTAGTAATGTTACAAAGACAGACCCCCGAATCTGCCCACCCCCACAAAGTAAAATGGCATCGCTAAATTCACCACCATTCACACCAGGATGTGGTTGGAACAGTGAGAGACTGTGACACTAATCAAACAAGAGACTAACAGACTACAGCCCAGGAACAAAGGAAGGTTAAACCAGCATTCCAACATCCTCTGTTCTTTTCAGCCTTGTCTCTGTGGTCTATCTGGGCTGAGAGTGACTGTGACAGTGATACAAGTGTGCTTAAGAGTGAGCCACACTCCTCTGAGAGCATACAATCCAGTAACATTTAAGGACTTTTATATTAAGAACTTTAAAACAATGATATTAAGACACTGACTACACTGAGTGATTAATATATATATTTACACACTAGGGGTGCGCTGATAACACATGAAATAAAAACATATATCACTCACCACCATTGTATAACTAGGCAATGACGTATGCTCTGTGATACCTTCTTACAAATATGTCAGCAGGTGATATTCTCACTCTGCCTTTATCAAGAGAACCACCTCCCTAACCAAACTACTTAGTAGAACTAACTGATACAAAAATAAGGTAGCATAAACTACCAAAAAATACCTCTGTAGCTCAAACAAACACAGCATTCTTAAAACAGAAAAGTGCCTATGATAAGTAATGTGGCGCAAAGTAACATCCTCCACAATTACACAGTGCACTGTGACTGAGAGCAGTAACACCAAGCGCACCCCACAAGCCTGTTGTGTGCTGTACTGCAACTCACACATAACCCCTTCCCTAGTACTCACATTCACCACATTTAAAAATAACTGCCAGGAATATGCAGTCTATGTTCGTCAGCACTGCTCCAAATCACAGACACCCCATAAGAGATTAATGAAATCAACCTGGATTGCTGGTGAAAATAACCCATATGGAGGAAAAAATTAAATATCCAAACAACATACGCAGAAGCACAATGTTGCAAACACCAGTTTTGAAATGTGAAAATAAAATGGCAAAACACACTTTGAACAGCAAAAACTCTGTGCAGAACAACCTATAAAAATTCCACCCACAAACACTGGTACACCAATCAGAAAGCACTACAAGTCTGAACAACCAATCAGAAAGCAACCATTCATAAAACTAACCAATGAAACACCACAACCTTCCCAATTACAACCTAACCCATAAACTCCATTCATGCAAACTTGATACTACCAAAAAAACCTGTGGCTTTAGACCACTCATTATAAAAATAAAACTACTTAATAAATAAACTTAAAAACAATGCCCTATTGAATAAATCGCACACATGATGTGCAGATCGTGAGATATGGAACAATAGTCACACTACTGCATCGTGAGCTCTAGATATCTCACGGTGCATAAGTGTGAATATTATCCCATATCACACTCCTGCCCATCATGTATCCCATATATATATATATAGATTCTATGCAAAAAAAGCTTCGTTAATACATCAGTTAGGGTACTTCTACAGTGACAAAAGTGGGGAAATTCGCCATTAGGGTTCCCACCCATTGAACCCTGCCCCCACCAATAGGCATTGGGATGTGCGTTGGGTTCATTGGCCCTAACTCTCACCCCATCCCATGTGTAAACAAGCTTAGGTGGTGCAGTGTAGAAGAATGGGGTGAGAGTTAGGGCCGACAACCCCAACACACACTCCAATGCCTGTTGGTGGGGGCGGGGTGGGGTTCAACGGGTGAGAACCCTAATGGCAAATTTCCCCACTTTTGTCACTGTAGAAGAACCCTAACTGATGCATTAATGAAGTTTTTTGCATATAATTTCCTTACTTATCAAGAAGGAATAGAAAAGTAGAAAGCTGCACAAGTTGGTGGGAGTGTGGGACCCAAAGGGCCCTGTGCTCCCACCAACTGTAAGTGTCAGGCCACATTACACACCCAGTGACTAAAAAGTACATTGACAACAGCAAGGCCAGCCACCAAACAAACGTTAATCTAGTAGAGCAATAGAAAAGCTGTCCACAAAACGTAAACTGTGCCACACACTATCTCCACAAAAGATATATTGTCCGACACATAAACACCACTATTGATATCTACAGGACATGCCGTCAACACCCTCCAAATTTCAAGTAAAAAGGCCAACCGTGTCCAAGACATAACATGTCAAAATTTGAAATTTTCATTCATCAGAGTGGCACAGTTCCACACCTGTTGAAATTTAACACATACAACAACTGAAAACTACATCCATGATACTAAGGCTAGGCATCCTATCAATTTCAAGCCACCAGCACAATCCAAAACACTGTCTACAACACGTAAAGTGCATCACACAATACCTCCACAAAATAAATTTTCTCTGACATGTAAAAACCATAATTCACATCTACTGGACATGCCATAAACACCCTCCAAATGTCAAGTAAAAATACCAAACCGTTTCTGAGATATTCAATCTTAAAGATTGGTAACATTTTCCTATCCATTCCATGATAAAAAATCTGGCAATCTTGTCCTCCCTTGCAATCAAAGATGGGGATCAAAGAATCTCACGATCAAAGAATTTGCAGGCTCATGGTCAAAGAATTTGCAGGCTCATGAACAAAGAATAAAAAATGCTATAAATCAAAAAATGGAAGTAATTGTGGTAAACCATCACCACGGTTCAACAGAACGAAGCCCCCTGAGCAAAACCCACCCTCATTTGACTTCCTAAGGTAACCCTGGGATGAAAAAATTTATTTTTTAATATGGCCATCTCATCCCTCACTCGCGATTCATGATCATGATCAAAGAATCTTGCAATCAAAGAATTTGCAGGCGCATGATCAAAGAATATGTAGGGTCACGACCAAAGAATAAAAACTGTGCTAATTTAAAAAATTCAAAGAATTGCAGTAAACCACCACCATGGTTCATCAGAACAAAGCCCCATGAGTAAAACCCACCTTCATTTGTCTTCCTAGGACACCCTGGTAAAAATTTTTTTTTTTTAATCTGTCCATCTCGTCCCTCACTCACGATGCATGATTATGATCAAAGAATCTCACGATCAAAGTATTTGCAGGCTCGCGATCAAAGAAATTGCACATTCGTGATCAAAGAGCGAGGGACGAGATGGCCAGATTGAAAAAAACAATCTTCTCAGTCCATGGGCACCCTAGAGAGTCAAATGAGGGTGGGTTTTGCTCAGAGGGGGCTTCATTTTGCCCCATCTGAATAAAAAACAACATGTTTTCAATATCCCTGGTAATCTAGTGCCCCCCCCAATCTGTATCAAAAGAATAATGTTCTTCATTTCCCTGATAGTCTAGAGGCCCCCCAATGTGTATTTTAATAAATTATGCTTTGTATATCTCTTGTAGTCTAGTGGTCCTCCTGATCTAAATAAAATTGAAGTTTGTCTCTGTACTCTCCTGGGTTGTGCCTGAAAATAGTCATTTTTTGGCTAGTGCACCTACCCCGGTAAACAAAAACTAAATAAACAAACAAAATAGTAACAAGTCAGTAACTCTGCTTAGCCAAAAGAAGTCTTAATATTTCTCCTTGCTCTGTTACTGTTGCTCCTTGCTCTGTCCTTTCAAGAAAACCTAGTAGACAAAAAGCTCAGGTGAAGCTAGATGCTTTTTGTTAGAAAACCTTAGTCTATCATATTCCCCCCTTCTCTCTTCCAGGTTGCACATATTGAGCTCCTTCAGTCTCTCCTCATAGTGCTTGTGATGCAGACCGCACATCACTTTAGTTGCTGTCCTGTGGACAACACCACAAATCTGTTTATATCATTCTGGAGAGGTAGCCTCCAGAACTGTACACAGTATTGTAAGTGAGGTCTTATTTAGTGAGGCCAGTATTCTAAGTGAGGAGCCCTTCCAGCTTGGTTGATCCCACACAAAGACACCCAGATCAGCAAGCATCCCGTCATTCTCCTAGCTAGGCAAAACTAACAATTCAGCATCCCAGAGACACACTTTTAAATAAATGCAGTTAAGAACACCCAACTGACCCTTCCCTCAGCCTGATTTTCCAAGTGTGCTGATAATAATCTTTTTGATGATTTTTTTAACATGCAGTGTAAAAATGGCTTAGGCACATATTTTTTTTCTACACAGAAACTTTTCTCTCCAGATGGAGAGCTGTTGCATCAGCTGATCAAAGGATTAGATGCAAAGCTGTTAAATGTTAAACCTGACATCTCCACCCTTGACCAGTGGTCTGATATTTAGCTTTTTATGTTTGCTTGCACGCATGTGCAAGAAACATAGTGCCATCATCCGAGTTTTTGTAGGTGTGGCATCCTGTCTTCCAATTCAGGCAGTGAGTTTGCAGGTGCAGCCACAGTTCACCAATGAATGCTGCAGCTGTCTATGACAGCAGTTGAAAATGCAGTGGCGTACAGTTGAAAGGGAGAGACAGCTTCAGTGAGCAGCGATAAGATAGTGTCGATTAGCATATTGCCGGCAATTCTGCTTGTATATGTCTCTGCTTTCTCTTCCTGGAACATAAATTCAGTTTGAAGTGAACTTTTCCTAGGACTATCTTTCTGGGAGGAGGCAAGTGACTAAAATGACATCCTTGGAATGTTTCCAAAAAAAGATCTAATTGCCATCCTTGGAATGTTGAGTCAGAGTTTAGGGTAGGAGCAGCATTGACAAAAGCAGGAAAACAGAACCCCAAAGAGACTGAAAAAATAGATGCCATTTTCATCTGTTGGCACACCTGATCAGTATTGTAATAATATTCCCCAACCCTCTGAGTGTCTCTGAAAAGCGCTCCCCCCCACCCGCCACACACAGTATGGCTGATGGGGGTGCCCAATCCCCCGTCAGCTCCATGCTCCCCCCCCAGAGTTCTAGGTGCCACACTGGGAGCCCACCCCAGTGTGGCATAAGTGAGAAAGGTGACGGGGTGCCCAATCCCCCGTCGGCTCAATTAACCCCCCCAAAAGAAACAGACTTCCACTTGCCACGCTAGGAGTCCACCCCAGCATGGCACATGTCTGTATGGCCGACGGGGGTTCCAAATCACCTGTCGGCTCCACTGCCCCCCCAAAAAAATCTTCCAGCTGCCACGTTGGGAGCCCACCCCAGCGAGGCACAAGTCCTGCGTCATCTCCCTAAAAAGAAAACAAATACCTGAAAAGAAAATAACAGTCCCTCATTGATTGTCTTGCCCCCCAACCTGCCCCCACCCTCTGCACATCTATCTCCTCACACCTCCACCTCACCCCATAGTTACCTCCGGAGGGCAGCACGACGATCTTCGGTGGACCAGGAACACGTCTGCACTCTTCAAAGCAGACCGCAAACTATAGAAATGCCGATAAGGTGGATAATAGAATAAATAGAGTTTTTTCCACTTTGATGCATATCTCAGGCATTTTTTGGAATTTTGGCACCAAATTTTCAACATGGGTTTTTTGGAACCCCTCCTTATGAATTCTGGCACTGCCATGGCAATAATCAGCCTCAAAAAGTGATTTTGTAGTCACTGCATGGAACCACCTTTCGGGAATGATTTATGAAACGATAGTGTCACAGTTCATGAGGTAGTGTCCCAAAAAACCTATGTTGAAAATTTGGTGATAACATTCCAAAATATTGATTTACTGAGTATGCATTGCACAGTTCCTACGCACGCTCGTAAGTTTGCAAATTTTTAATATTTTCACTCCATATTTTCAACATTGCCATTTTACCACACCTCCTTATGAGCAGTACAGCTGTCATTTTTCACATCTTGCCCAAAATGTGTTTCCATGCAAGTAGCACACAATGGCGCAGTCGGGGTGCGAAATCAATGTTCGGGACAGATTAAGAAAATCACAGTGATACTGTTCATGTGCAGAGGTCCCAAAATGCCTATGTTGACATTCTGCTGTAAAAAAATCCCCAAACTAATTACATTACCGGTGTGCGTTGCACAGTTTCTACGCACGCTCATGACTTCACCAGTTTTTTTAATATTTTCACTGCAGATTTTCAACATTGCCATTTTTTACACCTCCCCATGAACAGTACAGCTGTCATTTTTTACATCCTGTTCGAAATGTGTTTTTGCACCTGTGGTGCCAAATGGCGTAGTCGCTGTGCAAAACCAACTTTCAGTTAATGAACTGATATTACCACTGTTCATGAGGTGGGGGTAAAAAAAAAACATGTTGAAAATTTGGAGTGAAAATGCTAACGAACGCCTGAGGCATTAGGGTTTCAGACCATAATGCCCCACCCTGTAGAGAATGACAGGCATCAGTGGTATGACTTGGGATTGTCGCCTGTAATGCTCATACCATTCCACCCCCACCCACACCCTGCAGCCAATGAGAGGCATCAAGGTGTGCCTTGGACTCTTCGGCCCCAAAGTTCACCTCATTCTCCTACACAGCACCCCTCTCACCGTATTTCCTGATGGAATGGGGTGAACATAAGGGCCAAAGACCCCAAGGCACATCATGACACTTGTCGGTGTCTGCAGGGTAGGGTGTAGTGAAATGGCATGGCCGTTATGCCTGATGACAAAAAGGCACACCCCAATGCCTGTTAGTATCTGCTGGGTGGTGGGGGGGTTGGCTTCAATTCACTACTTTACTGCCATTCCTATTATGCAGCTCTGTAACTCCTACCCTACCAGTGCCAATGCCAGCAAGCAAACATTTGACATTGACAAATGCTTGTTTTCTGTTGTGGTTTTAAACCATCTAGTGTGAAAACTGTTTAGACATCCTTTTTTTTTTACACAAAAATGTTACTTTCAGGTTGGGGAGCTGTCACATCAGCTGATCAAATGAAAGGTTAGATGTAGGTGCAGTTAAACTTCAAACCTGACCCCCCTCAACCAACATTGTCTAGTCCAATTCCCTGAGTGTTCTGATACTTAGCTGTTTCTTTTAGTATCATACAGTGTAATATAAACAACTGGTGGTTAAACTGAAGCATGGGTGATTACTACAAAGCAGTGTGGGTGTTTTTTTTTACTGATTCTTAAAGCAGAAGAGCAGAAGGAATTTGCAGCAGAGCAGCATCCATTTTAAGATGCTGAAATCTTGGGGATTCCCTGCAGTGACACATGATTTCTGTGTGGCACCAGTGGAAGAATTCAAAATCTGTGCCAGTGGAAGTATTCAAAATCCACAAACCAATCAAGATTCAGTGATTTGTGCCAGTTTTTCAGTGAAAAATGGAAAAGCAGGGTCCTTGTCTATCACTCCTGCTGCCAGAGTAGCTTTTTGGAGGTGATGTCTTACCCACTAAAGCAAGGTACTGACAGTTGGGACAAGGCAATTAATTTTTATTTGGGGGGGTTCGGGTGACTGTCAGGCAGGTGAGTTTGCTGGTGGTGATGTTGGTAATGCCCTTCTGTGATTGGCAGCCATCGCTGCTGGTGACTACATCAACCAAACCGTTCAGGAGCAAGTGCCACCATGGCATCTTTCAAGATTGATAGAACCCCTCTTGTGCAAAGTACCGCCACTGTAGTCTGTAATATGTGTGTTTGTTAGAATGTCTGTGTGTGTGTGTGTGTGTGCCTGTGTGTATGCATGTGTTTGTGTGAGACTGTGTTTATGGATGTGCTACACAGAAACATAGAAACATAGACTTTGATGGCAGATAAAGACCTCTTGGCCCACCTAGTCTGCCCATTTTCCTACCTATTGGATAAGTTGCAGATCCTAGTTAACCAACAGCCTACATCTTCCTACCCCCCACCAGAGTTGTCTTACAGCATGCCTGTCCCATGCATTTTTGAATTCCCCTACTGTTTTTGACTGTGTGACCTCCTCAGGAAGGCTGTTCCATGCATTCACCACCCTCTGTGAAAAAATACTTCCTCACATTGCCCCGAGCCATCCCCCACTCTATCTTCAAATTGTGCCCCCTTGTTCTTGCACATATGTTTTTTGTGAAAGATGCTACCCTCTTGGACTTTGTTAATTCTCTCGAGTTACTTGAAAGTTTCTGCGATGTCCCCCTCTCCCTCCTTTCCTTGAGGGTATACATAATAAGTTCCCTTACTCTCTCTTCATATGGCTTCTGTTGCAGACCCTGCACCATTTTAGTTGCCCTCCTCTGGAATGCCTCCATCCTGTCTATGTCCTTGCAGAGACGGGGTCTCCAGAACTGCACGCAGTAGTCCAGATGGGGTCTCACCAACTGTCTGTACAGAGGGACAACAATTTCCTGTTTTCTATTGGTGATGCCTCTCCCTATACATTCCAGTATCCCCCAGCCCTCCTTACTGCCATCTCACATTGCTTGCTTACATTCAGCTGTTTGCTTACCTTTTTCTTTTATTCAAACCTTGATGCCACCCTGCAGAGTACTTTTGGTACTAAAATCTCCATCCAAAGGAACTTGAAAAAAGGGTCCCTTCCCTGCCTCAAATCCTATCTTAGGTCCTGCGACTGGTTTGCCATCTATGTCTCCCAGTCCACTGATGCTGCCCTATCTTATTTCATCTCCACCTTTAACTCCAATTGCGACAACTTTGTCCCTTTCTCCAAACAACTCACAAAAAACAGAGACATCCCTTGGATCTCCCAGGCATTGCTTGACCAAATGCACCACAGGGACAATCTCTGGTGTAAAGTCCTGGACTCGAAACTCCCCCATGACAAGCAACATTACAGAGAAGCCAGGAACAAATGCACCTGGGCAATACACCAAGCCAATGCTACTTACTATCAGCAAGCCCTCACCTCCACCTAGGGATCAGGGCAAATATTTTGGAGCAATATCAAACAACTTAGTGGTAAAGTAATTTCCCCTGCCCCTGCATGACTCACAGTTGAGAGCTGCATCATCCAAAACCCCTGGCCATTTCCAACACCCTAAATGCTGCTTCCTCCGACCTCAGCCATGTCCTTCCACCAAACTTCTTTGACCACCCCAAGGATGCCCACCAGAGCCCCCTGCCCTGACCAACACCCCCCTTTTTCATCTTGAGACCATCTCCTCTTAAAGAGACCAGAAGCTATCTCTCCAATGTCCTGGCCAAGGCCCGCTATAGTGGAGATTCCCTTGACCTCAAACTCCTCTGCCTAACCCTTGACGAAGTCCTCACCATGCTCACCAAAATACTAAATATGTCCCTCTGCCTCAGCCAATTCCCGACTCCCAGGAAATGTGGCATAATCACTCCTATCCTTAAAAGTGGGGACCACTCATCCCCCAGCAATTACTGACCCATCTCTATACTGCCCTCTATCTCTTAGGCACTAGAAAAAATAGTATCGGACCAGTTCACAAACTACTTGTCAAAGCAGAACCTGCTGCATCCTGAGCAGTACGGCTTTCAAAGTGGCCACAGCACCTCTACAGCCCTCCTGGATTACACCTCCTTTTATTCACAATGCCCTCGAATAGGGTCACTTACTTGGGTCGATCTACATTGACCTAACTAAGATGTTCGACACCGTCAATCACACCTTGCTCCTCAACTTCTTGCCCTCCTTGGGCCTCTCACATAAAACCACATCCTGGTTTACAGACTACCTGTCAGGCAGAACACAGCAAGTCAAAATCAACTCCCCTATCTCTTCCAACTGCCCACTCCTCTTGGAGGTACTACAAGGCTCAGTACTTAGATCCCTCCTCTTTACTCTTTTCCTAAATTCCCTCACAAAGTCCTACAGTGGTAAACTTATGCTCTATGCAGATGATGCTGTTGTTTTCTAGAGCCACCCGCACCCTAATACCCTCCAACATGCCTTCCAGCATTTTTTTACTGAAGTAGAAACTTTGTTTACAGCCCATCGGCTAATCTTGAACTACAAGAAAACCAAAACCATGATCTTTGCCCACCACCACCAGAGCCCACACCATGATTTCCTGCTGAACACCATTAACCCCCTAGGAACCCCCCCCAGAGCAGGTCACAACCTTCATATATCTAGGTATTACCCTCGTTACCTCTCTCATCTACCACACTCACATCCAGCTCCTATCCGTTTCTGTCAACTCCAGACTTGATCTCCTCTATCACCACAAGCATTGCCTTCCACGCGAGGCTATCCACCTTGCTGTTTCCTCCTCAGAACTCTCCCTGGTGGACTACAGGATAATGATATATGACACTGTTGACACTACTGCTTTACACCACATCAAAATGGCTCTCAGCAAAGCCTGTCGGCTGGTCATGGGATGTGATAGACTGATCCACACTTGCGACCTATACAAACTCATGCAGAGGTTGAACTTTGAGGGGAGACTTAAATACCACAATTGCCTACTTGCCAAGAAGATTTACAACAAGCAAGCCCCCCTTGACCTCACCCCCTTATCCAACTGGCCCCTTCCCTAAGGGTCTCCAGAAACTCAGCCAAAACATCTCTCTTAGTTCCCCACTGCAGGACCTCTCTGGGACAAAGGTCCTTCCCTATCGTGCTCCCCTCTGACTCAATGGCCTCCCGGCCTCTATCTCACTGGAACCCAAGCTAAGACTCTTTAAAACTAACCTAAAGAATCTACTTCTTGATTCCGCTGCCTGTGACTGCTCTTAGCCCTCTCCCCATGCCCTCCTCCCCAGCAGACCTTTACCTCCAGTCTCCCACTTGTCCCAGTTTCAGTACTGGGTACGTCTCTAAGCTACACAGCTTATGCTGGCTTTTCCTTATCATTTGCTCATTATTTCTGTTTTCTGTATTATTGTATATATGTCTGTAGTAGAGTTTGTGCTCTCATTTATGTCCACACTGTATTGTAATGTTCACAATGTTCTGAAACTTCTGTACCAAGACGTGGAACCCCGCAAAGGAGCCTGTTATTGAATAAGTTTTTGTAGAAGCTGGGTTACCTGACCCTAGAGTTTTGCTTTCATTTATGTCCACACTGTATTATAATGTTCACAATGTTTTGTAACCTCGGTACTGAGATGTGGAGCCTTTGCAAAGGAGTCTATGACGCAAAGGGTTGTAATTCCGACTGTGATAATAAATACTTTGATTTTCCCAGTTGACAGGCAGAAAGTGAAAGTTTATTTCTTGTTCAGCATTACACGTGGAGTGTTTGTTCATGATGGGCTTTGAACCTCTGATCTCTTTGTTCTGAATCTGGTGCTGTCACCACTAGACCACACTGCTGGTTAAATATGTTAGATTCTCTATGCTGTGGTAATATATCTGCATTGCTGTGTGGACATGCAGTTTGGAGAAAAGCAGACAGAGCAGCACAAGTGCAGTAAATTGTTTCCTCCACCTAAAACAGATCCTGCAGTGGAGGCCAAGGAAAAACTTGTTACCTTTAGAATGCAATTGTGGAGGGTTATATGAAATGATAGGCCAACTGCTGTAGGCTCTTTATTGTCAGTGTTATTTTATGTCTAAATATGAAAGGTTTTGTACTACCTGAAACATGCGAATCTTAGGCTGGCAGTCTCACATTTTATGCTCTATCCTTCATTCCTTGCTTCCCTCTAATGTTTTGGGCTCTGGTGTGGCTCTGTTTTGAGTTTGTTCCCTAGCCACCCTCTCAATATGCCAGGGCCCCAGCATTCTCATGCTGCTTCTCTTATTACCTGCAGCTGCTGACTAGGCTTTGATGTTTCTCAAGCTTCCTTGCACATCTTCAGGGTGGCCCATTCTTCAGGCTGTCCCATGGTCCTTGTGACTTTCTTAAACACTGCTGTCTGGACTGCTGAGACCCTCCACAGGGTTACAGTCTCCAGTCTTTTTTATTGCCTTCATCCTGATTTTACCAGCTAGTTTATCAAGGAGGCAGGCTCCTTTACAAGCCTATTCCTGCAGAAGAGCCCTTCAGCAGCTTCTGGAAGGAGTACCCTCTGCTCTAGCCTTCTCATCTGTGAAGGCTTTTGGTTCAGCATTCCCCTCAGTGCTATTTCAGGAGAAAACAGGTACTCTACTTGTCCTTGTTGTTTTCTTTGTTGCCAATTACAGCCCTTCTTGCTTTCTCAGTCTATCAGCTTGCCTGTTTATTTCTACTTTTTGTCACCATACAGAACCATGCCCTCTTTGTTCCATCCTTTCCTTTATGGAATTGGTTGGCATGTGTCTGCCATTATTGTTTTGATCAATATCAGACTGTCTCTGGCAAGTATCATTCAGTCTCAGTCCACATTTCAGTCAGCATGCCATGCCTTCAGTCAGTTGTTCAGCCTTGCCATCATTTCATTTCTACCTTTTTACTCAAAATTCTTCATGCTTTGCTATTGGCCTTCCACTTCATTCCCAAACTCAGGAATATGCTAGCCATGACCATCGCATGGTTTTCAGGGCTCCCCTGCCCTGGAAGCTGACAGTCTCTCTATGCTGTCTTGAAGTTTGCATCTTGAGGGTAGATCCCTCATCTCGGGTGGTGTCCTTCTGTTTCTGCCTTTTAGGTAAGAATGTCCTATGCTCTGGGGGAAATTTCAGCCATGCAGATCAACTCAGTGACACCTTTTGAAGTAGCAGTTAAGACTTCAGCTGTCGGAGAGTGGAGTCTTTAGGTCTGTTTGAGGCTACTTTTTCTGTGCAGATCTCATTAGCAGTACTTTCAAAAACTGTTCTCCCTGTAATCACCTAAAGTTCACATGACCTCCCCTGATTTCCCCCTTCTCTGCCCTTCAAGGGTAAAGAGAGATTCAACTACTCATATGTGCTGCCTGCCCCAATGGCTCAACTCCTTGCCTTGCCCCTCAATGACATGGTTTCCTTTCTAGGCCTCACCTTGTATGAAGGCCAGGTGAATGCTTTACAGTTGTCATTACACTCCTTTCTGCCTTGGGGAAGGCCTCCTTCATGGTGAGACCCTTTAGCTGCAGACATCATCTCACAGAACCCTCATGGTGTTCCTATGAGATGGACAGTGAGAAACTGTCATCTACAATACTTCCCCTCCACTGGATCTCTAAGTTGCAATAGCTAAGTTATTACTAATTGTAATCCTAGCCTATAGTGAAGGTGACTGAGGTTATTGATCCCCAGAGGATTCCGTCTTTTAAAAGTGGGTGAGGGGTGTTCCTCTCCTCTGTGCTAAAGGTTATACAAATTTAGGGAATTTCCACAGGAGTTGGAGTCAGTTGGTGCTTTTGGTCCTAGGACCACATCTGTGAGACACCTCAGGAGGCTGGAACCCTTTCTTCAGGGTTTCCATGTCCTTTGGACACTCCAACAGGATAGTAGACCCTCTAGCTGGGAACAGAGAGAGCATAATCCAAAGTGCATAGTTGAACAAACACCACATATTATTCAGTTTTTAATCAATCCTAATTCTACTCATAAGAGCACAGTGATCCTATTAATTTAAAGGCTTTGCCTTTGGTTAGGAGAGGCAGTGGGTGATACATGCCATGTTCCCTGTTCCTGTGGTATAAAAACACACATGTCCAAGCTTACCTTGGGTGCTCGGAACTGTTTGTTGCCACCTTCCTCCTCCCCCTCCAATGGCATCTCTCTCTCTCTCTCTCTCTTTCCCCTTGGGGTTGGATCTTCTTTCCTAAGGTGCCTTTGGTCCAGGGATATTGTTCCTGTGACATCTCAAGGGGTTGGAACCCTTTCAGCTGGGTTGCCATGTCCTTATGATTCCCCAGCAGGGTGCTAGTCCCTGTAGCAGGGACAGAGAGAATGAAAATCAAAGTACGCTGTTGCACAAGCATCGCATACTACTCAATCTTCAATCAATTCTAAATCTACTGTTATCATGAGAGTCCAATGAGCCTATGAACTAAGTAATATTCTAATGCAGCTTTGCACCATCTGCAGTTACTAGGCTGTTTTAATAATCCACCTACTCTGAGTAATAGAGCGGGCAGGGAATCCCTATAAATTGGTATGTGTTTGCACGTCATATATTATTTTGTTCTTACCTACTTGTGAAGCAGGGTGGACATGGTACACCTGGAGTACCTTCAACCCTAAATTACTGTGTTACTATGTTATCATGTTCATAATTATTCTGAGAAAACCACAAGAAGTCAGATATTCAGAATATTTGCATGTGCAGTTAGTGCTCCTGAAGATTTTAAAATATTTTCATCCCATGAATTTTTCAGTAATGTTTAATGCCATTCAAGTACTGTACCCCTGGGAGCCATAACAAATATAAAACAAAAACATATTACAGCAATACAACAAAACATTCTGCACTATTGATCTGTATGCATCATGTCATAATGATGGGCTGTATACCATAACTGAATTGGTGTCAAGCAGGTTGCCTCTGCTGATAGGGGGAGTTCATATATACAACTTAGTATAATTATAAACATGCTAAGTCATAAAATGAATTAAACAAATGAATGCATGTGATGCTAGGAGCTTAGCAATTGGCATTGTACCAAGGGTAATAAATTCTGGTCCTATTCTCTGGTTAACTCCTACATATAACCACTAAAGCCTCTTCCTCTGCAGAGAATGAGGGAATATTTACAGATTTTAAAATATTTTGGTGCAGAAAAAACGGTTGCCTGAAGTCTCCAGAGAAAACAATAATATTTCTAACTATTGTACGTTGTGATGATTTCACTAGAAATTGTAAGCTGGCATTTTCATCTGCCTAGAAATATTTTAAACTATACAGAAGCAACAAAACTGGTCATGCAAATATTTTCAGTCTTTGGCCTGAGGACTTTTGATAGTGCAAAAATATCAAACTGTGATAAAATCTGATTTCTTGGCAGGGCTGATTTTTGTTTCCTTTTCCAGCAAGCTTTTTCTCTGTATTTTTACAAGCGCTTGTTTAGAGCTGTGTGGATCACTGAACGTCTAGCTTTGTGGAGCTTGCTGGTCACACCATAAAATGTTTGTTTGGTCTAACAGGACCTGAGATGACCTGGTCCATTCTTAAACACCAGTTTTTCAAATCTATTTATTTTCTTTCAAGTAAATTTGCCACTTTTGGAGAAACTTTGAAAACATAACATTTAGACACAATTCATCTGATGTATTGTAGATGTTCTATGTTTCTATGCCTTTTATTCTTCATTACTGGACACATTTACATGGAAACAAGATCTTTATCCCTTACAGTTAATCTACTTTTACTGTAGAATTCTTTTCTGAAGCTGCCACAAGCCTCTGTCACATAATCATTTCCAAAAGCAATACACTGTGATAGAAACATAGAATCAGTTGGCAGATAAAGACCGCTTGGCCCACCCAGTCTGCCCATTTTTCCTTGCCTATACTGTTATAGCACACCCTACCTGATCTCAAGCTACCCTCCTCAGTTTCACAATTAAGATTCCCCTGTGCCTGTCTCATGCATGCTTGAAGCATACCACTGTTTTCATGCTCATCACCTCTGCTGGAAGACTGTTTCAGGCATCCACCACTATTTTAGTGAAAAAATACTTCCTTACATCACTCCTAAATTTCCCCCTTCCATCTGCTTTTCATGTCTCCTTTTTCTCGTGCACCTCCTCCTCTGAAAAATAATCCCCCCTTCACCTTGTTCAACCTTGTGAGGTATTCATGGGTCCCTATCATATCACCCCCCCTTCCAAGGTGTACATATTGAAAGCCTTTAGTCTCCCATCATAGGACTTCAGATTCAGCCCCTGCACCATTTTAGTTGTCCTCCTCTGCTCAGCCTCCACCTTGTCTATGTCCTTCTTGAGATGTGGTCTCCAGAAATGGACATAGCACTCTGGGTGGGATCTCACCAAGAATCTACAGAGTGGCAGGACCTTTCCCTCCTTCTGATGATGATATCCATCCTTATGCACCCCAGCATCCCACTTGCCACCCCACCATCCCACTTGCCCAACCTATTGCCTTGTCACACTGCCTCACTCCCTTGAGGTCATCAGAAATGATAACTTCCAGGTCTCTTTCCTGTTTGTTGAGCATCAATGACTCTCCACCCATATTATACTCTGCCTCTGGATTTTTGTGCCTTGGGTGCATGATTTTGCACTTTGCACTGAACCCCAGTTGCCATACCTTTGACCACTCCTTGAGTTTTCTCAGGTCTCTGCACATTCTCTCCACCCCCTCTGAGGTGTCCACCCTATTACAGATTTTGGTGTCATCTGCAAAGAGGCATACCTTCCCCTGCAGCTGTTTGGCAGTGTAATTTATAAAGATGTTAAAGAAGACCAGACCCAGTACTGAGCCCGGAAGTACCCCGCTGGTCACTCTTGTCACCTATCCATTAACCAATTTCATACCCAATTTACTACCTTTGGATCCCCCAGACTACACAGTTTCCTAATGAGCCTTTTACTGCACATGGTATGGTGTCGAAGGCCTTGCTAAAATCTAAGTAGGCCATGTCCACAACCCCACCCTGATCTTTTTCCCTGGTCACCTAGTCAATGAAATCAACCAGATTTGCCTGACAAATCAATCAGGTTGTCCATGCTGCCTTGGGTTGTGTAGCCTGCTGCATTCAAGATACTCCATAATCCTTTCCTTTCCAAGTGGCTCCATTAGCTTTCCCACCACTGATATCAGGCTGACTAGCCTGTAGTTGCCAGCCTCCTCCCTGCTACCGCTTTGATGAAGTGGGGCTACATCTGCCCTCCTCCAGTCCTCTGGAACCACTCTTTTTTCCAGTGTGTTGTTGAATAGAGATGTCAGAGGTGCAGCTAGTACCTCCCTGAGTTCCCTCAACACCCTTGGGTGTACCCCATCTGGCCCCATGGCTTTGTACACTTTCAGATTTTCAAGTCCTTTCGGAATTCTCTCCTCTGTAAAAGGACTTGTGTCTACCTCCCTTCCACCACGTATTCCTGCTGCTTTTATATGGTCCACCCCTTCCCCTCCCACCATGAAGACTGAATAGAAATATTTGTTCAGTATATCTGCTTTTTCTTGATCCTCTGAACAGTCCCCCTGCCCCTTTTAACCTCACACTCCCACCTCCTGTTTTCCTGTAGAGCAAGATGGCTGTGCTCCTGCTCCGCTCGAAGTGGCTCTGCTCTTCTTTTGAACTTAGAGCTACTTACTGGGATTTCTCTGCTTAATGATTTTTTTTGTTTTAAAATATTTTTAGCCATTAAGGCTTTTGCTGGCCTCTTCATTTTGGCCGACAAGCTACCTTACACTCCTGGAGAAAATAGAGTGCAAAAGGAATGCAGGAGTCAGCAGTTTTTGCAGTTGCTTTTGTGCCCTGTACGCTCGGGAGACACTTCTTTTTTCTTATCCATCTGAATAATATATAAACGGTCTATGAAACAATAACATTTTTACCACTGCTTGCTAGCCCAGAGAGGGTTTTGATGTTGGAACAGTTGAAAACAGTGCCTGGTGACATGGAAGGAGCCCTGTCCAATTGAGAGATGCAGCTGCACCTGTATTGGATCGAATGTCTCAGTAGTTTTAACCACTATAAGTGTCTGAAGTGGAGCATTTCCTCTTCTTTTTTTTTTTTTTTTTTTAGTTAATTTGTTTATTCTCCCTCTGGTTGGGTGGCTATGCATCTTGCCAACTCCCCCAGCCATGTCCCCCACTCACAACTCACCTTACCAGCTGTCCCACAGCTATACCCCCCCCGTGGTAGGGCGGTAGGGATCTCCTCAACCCACCGAATGCATGAATCCAGTGCTGGCGGTGGCTGCCATTCATGGGGGCAGTGCCTGTGGGAACCAGCTTCACTCTGCTGTGCCCTGACCCTTTTTCCACTTTTTCCTGGTACTTCCCCCCCCGAGATGAGGCGTACAATGACGCCTCAGGGGACAGTGCGCATGCATCCATATGCCCTACCCCAAACACCTGCCTCATCACTTGCCATCTCAGCATCGGTGCACCAGCCCCCAGCCTCCACTAGAGGCTAGTCATGCACCGACTGCTAAGATCCCCCTCCCTGGAGAAGGAGTGCAGTCCGTCGGATGCGCGATCCTTCTCCATCCCTGCTGACACCCGACAGACCGTGCTCATTTCACGAACACGGGGCACCAGTGTAGCACGAGGTAAGGTGACCAGCGCCTCAGCCCTTAGTGCCACTGGGCCGGTTGCATTTCCTCTTCTGTTATCTGCCAGCTGGATTTTCATGAACTAGAAACTGGAAAATGCAGCTCAGGTGCTCAAACCTGGAAGAGTTTAAAGCTATGTAAGAAGGCCAGAAAATAATTAAATTCAGTGCTGAAATTTAGGAGAAATGTGTGTGGCCTAGAGAAGGCTGAATGTCTCCCAGGTGGACAGATGGTCAGATGGTTTGGGACCACAGATTACCTATTTAAATGAACCACAGATTTGGGAAGAGGGAGCTCTGACCTCATTGAATTTGTTGCTTTTGGTCCCTTCTTTTTGGATGGTACCCCAATATTGGGAATAAGTTGCACAAAAGATATTTTCTTTCCAGAGGCACAATTTTAATACTTGATAGACATGACTGCCATGCTAAAATCAGAACTTTTTAGTTTTCTCTCTTTTGGCCACTTGTCAGATATATCCAGCAGAATACTGGTTGTCTCAACCCCTGAAATTAAATCATAAAGAACAGTGTTAAAAACCATCTTGTTTAACAATAAGATGGCTGAAAATAGATATATAATTACTGGTGACCCCCTTTATCAGTCAGAATTGAGATACCTGTGAAACACCGTAATAACCCAAAATCAGGTTATTACAGCATTTCAGCACCTCACAGTCACTTTTGCTTTCCTCGAACGGTACTCCACACTCATGACAGCTCAAATGGATGTGCACGAGTGCTTCTTCCACCTGTGTTAGTGCATGTGGCAGCAGATCCAGCAGCATGGGGAGCTGCCATACAAGTACAGCTTAGATGATGTGTGCGCCATGTATTTCTGAATGCTGTCCGCCCTCACCTTTGTGACCCTGGGGGACGTCTGCACTACATATAAGGAGCTCAGCAGCTGGGACTCCTTCAGGGAGCAGGAGGAGGCACTTGCCCCCATCCTCGACTATTTTGAGGACACCTGGCTGGGCAGACATGTCTGCAGTGGGCACCACTGCAAGCCACTGTTCCCCATCCCTGTATGGAACTGCCATGCCTCCATCATGGAGGGGATGCTGTGAACCAAAGGGATGGCACAGGGCATTTAATTCCCTGCTGGGTGCAGCACACACCTCCTTGTGGCAGTTCCTGGCTGTCCTGTGGGGGGAACAGCATCTGACAGAGGTCAAGCTGCAGCAGGTCATGTTGAGCCAGGTTGTGGGGCACTCCCGTTGGTGGTGGAGGGAGAGTGCCAGGAGGATCACTGACCTAGTTGCACAATATAGCACCCGTAGCTGCAGGGACTACCTTATGGGGCTGGCATTAAACATCAGCCTTCAGGTGTGAGTCCCTGAGTGCTTGCAGTGGGGGGGGGGTCTGACCTTGGCAACTTGCCTGTGCCACCCCCTGCAACCACTATCCGCTGTGCACTGGTCCCTCACCCAGTAGTAATACCTCATGGGGGCCAGTTGTTCTAGGTGGTCCGTGTACCCCTACTTTGGTCCTGCAGCCACCGTTGCCATGTGTAGTGCCTTCCTGGCATCTGTCTGTGTTGGGGGCCTCCCCTGTGTGTATGTTTATCTGTTTCCACATTGCTGGCCCTAGTGCATCCCCACTGTGCCTACTGGTGACCTTTGCCCAGCTCCTGGCATGTCAAGCTGCTGGCCATCCATGCCTGGGGGGGAGCTTGCCATCATGTCCTGCTCCGTGTTGTCCGTCAGTGATGGTGCAGCGGTGTTCAGCAGCCATTCATTGGTCTGTCTGTTGGGGTGTCTGTTGTAGCAGCTGCAGTGGTTTTCTGGCCGTTGATTTCCTGAGCGTCAGGGCCATTTGCAGCACTTTCCTGGTGTCACTGTGGGTAGATGTCAGGCAAGTCGGTGCCATTCTCCCATGGTGCTTTTATGAATCAGGCTCTGTATATTGAGTTGGACTATTTTTAGGCCCTTTACCCCAGTCCAGAGAGGGTCCAAGTTGCTTAGAGGGGCAGCAGGACCAGGGTTAGATTCAATATCACCAGATAAGATCAGAGTAATGATGCAGAAGTACCATAGGTGTTGAGGGGCAGGGTGAATGGGGCGGCGAAGTAGTGGCAATGGTGGTGTTTATTCACAAATTTGGCAAGCAGGCACAGGTGGCTTAAAGATGGGAGTGGGGTCAGATTTGGATAGGTTGTCTGAGTGACCAGAAAATTTGGGTAATAGAAGTCATTAGGATTCTGCCAGGCATGCTCCTTGGGCTGATTGACAGGTGCAGGTATGAAATCAGTGATAAGATATGTGGATATAAGGACTGTGCAGCAAAGAATAGCAGATTGAAGAGGGGTCATAATGACTGGCAGAAGTAAGTAAAGTTAATGATCAAGATAGGAACAGAAATAGGGTCTACTAGTTAGCTGGGACCTAAATTTATAATCAGTAACAGTGTTTAAGACAGGGACAGGTAGGTATAGTGAAAAAAGCTGAAATCTTCTTTAGCTGTGCCTAACCTATCTGGTAATATAAAGATACAGCAACAGTGTTAGAAAAATGAAGGAAGATCAGAAAAACATCCGGGGGTCACTTATGCTGGAGTGATAAACGCCAACATTCTTGCAGCAATTCCTAGTAAATTCAGAAGATTTAAGTGTGTACCAAATGTTGCTGTGGCTTTCAGTGGGCACTCAATGGTATGGAGTGTGCTGGAAGGAATCAAATGGGGAGATGAGGTAGGGGTGCTGGCCAGGAACAAACTATTAATGTGAGGGGTAAAAAGTAGGCTGATTGGTCCTTGCAGACAACCTTAGGGTGAGAGGATGGCAGGATGGGTGGGAAGCCCTGTGCGGTGCCATACAGCGGCTCCACAGCCTAGCTGCACAATTCTATCAGTGCAGTCCATCGATAACAATGAGGACCATGAGGCCCATCCTGTTGGGGCTCAGAAGACCAAAATGGCACAGAATGCAAAGTGCACCTGAGACTGCAGGTAATGGAGAGTTCAGACTGTACCTGCTTCATTGCCGTCTGTAACCACTCCTGTTGTGGAGCAGCATGGGGAGGGCTCCTGCAGCAAAGTGCCCTCATGACCTGAGTGTTAGCAGTGTAGGGGTCCATGAAGCTGCTTCATTGCTTTCTGTAACTGCTCCTGTTGTGGACCAGTGTGGGGAGGGCTCCTGCAGCAAAGTGCCCTCATGACCTGAGTGTTAGCAGTGTAGGGGTCCATGAAGCTGCTTCATTGCTTTCTGTAACTGCTCCTGTTGTGGACCAGTGTGGGGAGGCCTCCTGCAGCAAAGTGCCCTCATGACCTGAGTGTTAGCAGTGTAGGGGTCCATGAAGCTGCTTCATTGCTTTCTGTAACTGCTCCTGTTGTGGACCAGTGTGGGGAGGCCTCCTGCAGCAAAGTGCCCTCATGACCTGAGTGTTAGCAGTGTAGGGGTCCATGAAGCTGCTTCATTGCTTTCTGTAACTGCTCCTGTTGTGGACCAGTGTGGGGAGGCCTCCTGCAGCAAAGTGCCCTCATGACCCAGAGTGTTAGCAGTGTAGGGGTCCATGAAGCTGCTTCATTGCTTTCTGTAACCGCTCCTGTTGTGGAGCAGTGTAGGGAGGACTCCTGCAGCAAAGTGCCCTCACAAACAAAATGTCAGCAGCCTAGTAATCCACAAACCTTCTTCAGGAGGCAGTGTAGCACAGTTGGTTAAGGCTCTGAGCTGCAGATCTGGAGACCTGGGTCTAAATTCCATAGCAGCCTAGGTGTATAGTGAGGGATCATGAACAAGTCACTTAACTTCCTTGTGCTCCCAGGTCGCATCTGGAAACAAACTTCGGCTTAGTGTGCTACTTCTGCTTAAACAATGTTCCCTTCATTACCATCTGTAACTGCTCCTGTTGTGGAGCAGTGTGGGGAGGGCTCCTACAGCAAAGTGCCCTCATGATCCGAGTGTCATCAGCCTAGTGGATATGCCTTATGTCACTGCAATTGTTCATGAGTTGGGGTCCCCAAAAAGGTACGTTGAAAATTTGGGGCAAAAATATTTAAAAAATGGCCAAATTATGCCACTAAGTTCAAAACACCAGTGACATACTTTGAACCTCATACCTGATTTTCTCAATTGGTGGACTGGCTTTGAAGAGTGAAAACTTCTCTGTGGTCCAGAGATGATTACTGTGTCAGACCCCCTGTGGGTAAGTAAGGGCTTGGGTGAGGTTTTGGGTGTTAAGTGCTGAGTGTCAGGGTCAAGTAGGGGACTAGCTGTGCAACAGACAACTGTGGATGGTTTTCTGTTTTACAGGGTTAAAAAAATGACGAAGGACAGTTTTCTATGTTGCAGGTGATGACACTGGGGGACTGGGCACCACCAGTGTCAGTGTTATGTATATGGGGGCGTAGGGTGTTGGGTGCTGAGAGGGAGGGTCAGTTGGGGGGTACAGCTACAGGGCACCTGCAACAGACATCAATGGAAGTTTTTATTTGTTACGGGCAATCTGTTTATATAAATAAAATAAAAAACTATGATGTAATGACACTGGGGGATTGGGCACCTCCCAGTGTCAGTATTATGTTTGTTAGGAGGGGGGTGTGGGGTTATGGGTGCTAAGAGGGAGGGTCGGGTGGAGAGGAACAGTTCCCAGGAAAAGTTACAGGGACACCAGCAACAGACATTGATGGATGGTTTTCTTTGTTATAGGCTACATATAGAAATAAAATAAAAAAAAACTACAAGGTGTCGACACTGGAGGATTGGGCATCCCCAGGGTCAGTGTTATGTTTGGGAGGGTTCTGAGAGGGAGGGTCAGGTGGAGTGGGACAATAACAGGGGGGGGCAGCAGCAGACATTGATGGATGGTTTTATTTCTTACAGACTGACAGGCTCCTGACATTGAAAGCCACTCAGCTGCTTGCTTAACAGCTTCATACAAATCAAAGGACCAAAGCCCTTACTGCTTGGAGAGACTTCAGTCCTTTGAAGTACGTGAAGTTTCCACCCGGCAAGCAGTGAGTGATGTCAGGACCACAGTGAGTGGCCATTGGTGTAGACTGCCAAGTCCCTGCTTTTGTGAACTGCAATGGGCTTGGCAGTGACCCCCCCAAAAAAATATATCCCCAATTTCCTTGCCACAAAATATTGGGTGCGCAAGCACAGTCAATGTAAAAAGGCTCGATTTATATGACTACCTTTCACACGAACTCTAAGACTATGAAGAGTTGGATGAAAGTTGACAGAACTGACCTTTTATTCTTATCTATTTTTATGTAGTTTCTATTTTAATCTGTGTAATGTATCTCAGATTGGCAAGATCCCTATAGTAAGGTCTAAGTGTTGTATTAACTAAGGAGAAGTGGCTAATTAGCTTTCAAATACTATCACTGTATTGTTTGAGATCCTAATATGTAAATAACACACTACACTAAGTACGTTCAAAAACATACCTCAGGTATCCTATTAGTGGTATAGTTTAGTCTACTAAAACATTTCCACATATCAGGATATTTATTTCCAAAGATAACAGAATCTATGGTTTCTAGAATATTCTATAATTTAAATGGTGAAAAGACTATATAACGGAAAGCCTCAAAAGATTCTCTTTTATGTCTGAGCTACTTTAAGGCATGATCAATAACCTGTTTGACACTGTTTTGTATATATTATGATTTGGACATGCACTTTACTGTTTTACCCCTAAAAAGAGGGAAATATGAGCTGTGGCTTGACTCAGACTTCAGGTTGGTAGTTCTGTGTGTGTGACTAATGTTCAAGCTTATTAAGGGCAAGTGCAGTCCAAGGACCCATTTCTTGGACACCGTCTTGGTTGGTTCCTGGGGCAGTGACTGCAATATTGCTATTCTGGTTTGGTCTTAAAGACCACAATGTTGTAGCCTTGGTTGCTTATGCAGTCTAATGTCATTGCCAGTTCCTACTTTAGAGAGTGAATGGCTGATGCTTGTGAGTCTGGGGACTCGGTTGTGATATTTGACAGTGTTTACTTGGGGGAAACCCAGTGGGTCTTTAGGGGTGATGGGTTAAATAACTGGATGCTGCAGAGTGTGATCCATGCCAAGTTTTCTATATGTAGGAATATTAAAACAAATTATCATGGCTACAAAATTAGCAATAAAAGTGCTTTATAATTTAAATCCATTTTAAATTGTTAATTTAAATTTAGAGGGAATCTAAACATTCTGTGGAGTGATCCTTGGGGCACCCTGTGTGCATTAATTAATATGTTGCAGGACAGTTTTATTAAAAATCATCCTTTGTTAAAAGTCATCTACAAATGGCATAATGGAATATGTATAAATCTCTAACTAGGCTTGATTTTGTACAATGCATGGTATCACTTCAAGTGATTGAAATTTTTATATAGATTTTGTATATTTTTTCTTTGTTGGATGATTGTAAAACGTCTTTTTCTTTGTATCATAATGACTTGCAATCAAAAGTATAAATGGAATCTGAAAATGAAACTCTCTACTTTGAAAGGACTTGTGTGTACCTCCCTTCCCCCAAGTATTCTTGTTGTTTTATGTGATCTATCCCCGTCCCATTTCACCTTGAAGACTGCATAGAAATATCTGTTCAGAATATCTACTTTCTCTTGCTCCTCTGCACAGTCCTCCTGCCATTTTTAACCTCACACTCCATCCTCTTATTTTCCTTTTCTCACTTATGTACCTAAAAAGGTCTTATCCCCTTTGGTTACCACTTTGGCCATCCTTTCCTCAGTTTGCACCTTTGCGCTCCTCACCACTTTCTCTGCTTGCCTCTGCCTCTTCTGGTACACTTCACTATCCCCTTTCCCTACATCTCTTTGTATCTTCTGAAGGCTGTCCTTTTAGCAGTAACCTTTTCAGCCACTCCCCTTGAGAACAATAGCAGTCTCTTTTTGCATCTTCTTTTTCTCAGATCTTTTGCACAGAAATTTGTTGCCTTCAATATGCCATCACTTAATTTGGCCCACTGTTTCTCCACCCCACCCTCGATATTCCCCCTGCTAGGTCATCTCTGAGGTATTCTCCATTTTTTTTAAATCTGTCCTTTGTGTGGTTTGCTTCCACTTCCATTCTTATGCTGAATCACACTACATGGTGATCACTAATTTCCAAGTGACCTTCCACCTTAACATCTGCAACATTGTCCCTGTTAGTGAGCACTAGGTCTAGTATTGCCCCATCACTAGTGGGCTCCCTGACTAGTTGCTTGAGAAACACTCCCTGCAGGCAGTCTAGGATGTTCCTGTTTCCTTCTGAGGCCATGGCTGGGAGGTTCCAATCTACATCCAGCAGATTGAAGTCCCCCACTAGTAGCATGTCACCTTTTTTGCCATTGTGCTAATGGCTTCCCCCAGTGCATTATCCAGTTCTTCCACCTGTGATGGAGGTCTGTAGATTACCCTAGTTCGAAAAGCAGCTCCAGTTCCTTTCTCCAGATCAATCACAGTACATCCAACCCTTCCTTTTCCCCCAGGATTTCCTGCATTTACATTGCTTTCATACCCTCCATCAAATACAACACTTGCCCTCCTCCCTTCCTCCTTACTCTATCCCTCTTGAATTGTATATAGCCTGGTTTGGTCATGTCCAAGTCATTCTTACCTGTGCACCACCAGCCAGTGATGGCCACAATATACAGGTCAGCCTCTGCGATGATGGCCACCAGGTCTGGAATTTTATTTCCCAGACTCCTTGCATTTGCATACATGGCTTTCCATACCTTGTTTACCTTTTGCCTACAGACCCTCTTCTTTCCCCTTTGCCTTGCCTCCTTTTCCCCTCCGTTTTTGCAACCTTTGTTCCCATCCACCCCTTGTCTGCTACCACCATGCTGTTTTTTATCCTGCTTCCTGAAGGATTCTCCACCCCTCTGATCCTTCCTTCTTTCAGATTTGGTCTGTTGGGCCAGTTTATGCTTCTTATGCCTCCATTTTTTCTTCCACCACTTCAATCATCTCATTTAAATGTTAATCAAAGTAACATTTAAACTGTCCACTGAGGCTGTAGTTCCCCTTCCAGACTGAGGCAGGCCATAACTTCTGTACAGGCCCATATCCTTCCATGTTGGTCCCCAATGTGCTGTAGATGAACCCCTCTTCTCTACACCACTCCTTTAACCATGAGTTAAATCTTCTGGTGCACAGAACCCAATCCTCCCCCTGATCATAGACAGGCAGTGACTTAGCAAAAGACACTGCATAAGCCACCTACCTAAGATGCTTCCCCAGTTCACTGTGGGGGGGAGGGCAGATCAGTGCAGCTCCTCTGACAGTACTTGCGGTGGGGAGCAGGGTCCAACAGTGGCAGCTGCTGTAGGAGAAAGGAGCAGCGTCTTGTGCTCCTACTTGTTCTGTCTGCCTAGATATTCAGGAGGAAACAAAAGAAAAAGTGAGGGTGGGTCAAGGGATTAAGGGGTCATCATGGCCAGACACAAGGGCTGGCAAAAGGTCAGGGCAGGAAACAGGAACACTAAGAATGGGGGGGATGGGGACCACCAGGGAGCAAAGGCAAATGGCGGCCAACAAAAAGCTGCAAGTACAACAATTAAATCCAGCAGTTACAACAGTTTCACATTCAGCTGCACTTCAGTTAAAAATGCAGCGTAATCACCAGAAACCAGCATTCTCTTAAAGTAAATGCAGGACTCAGGCAAAACAGCACAAACTAGCACCGGTAGTCTTAAGGTAACAATCGCTACAGCTAACAAATGCAGGGTACAGAGTAAATACACACGACATTTTAGCTGCAGAATCAATTAGTGCAGCTCCTCTGAAAGTACCTGTGGTTGGAAGGAGGGGTCCAATGGCAGTAACTGCTGTGGGAGAAAGGAGCAGTATCTTGCACTCCTACTAGTTCCGTCTGCCTGCGGTGGGGAGGGGGGTCCGATGGCAGCAGCTTCTGCAGGAGAAAGGAGCACTATCTTGCACTCCTACTAGTTCCTTCAGCCTGTGTTGGGGAGGGGGTATGACAGCAGCAATTACTGTGGGAAAAAGGAGTACTATCTTGTGCTTCTACTTGCTCCATCTGCCTGCTGTGGGGAGGTGGGGTCCGATGGCAGCAGCTGCTGTGGGAGAAAGGAGCAGTATCTTGCACTCCTACTTGTTCTGTCTGCCAGAAGCACTTACATGTCTGCTCTTTCCCAAGTGTACTGTTGATTACAGTGGATCCACAAACATTCTGGCAACCTTCCTTAAAGGGGTGGCCCACCACTACTCCTGGGTGCCTTTTGGGTCTTGATCATTTTATCCTCAGGCTGGATGCTTTATTTGATCCTGCTCCTACTGTATGATATCTGTGGCACTTCCCCTTCCCACTTGGGCCCAGGCTGGGGCACATGCCTCAAGTGACCTCACCAGAGGGGACCAGTGCCACACAGACCCAGGGACACTGCCACCATCCCAAAGCTTGCAGACCCCATTGTCTTGGTCACATCAGCAGAACATCTATCTATCTATCTATCTATCTATCTATCTATCTATCTATCTATCTATCTATCTATCTATCTATCTATCTATCTATATCTATTATCTATCTATCTATCTCTCTATCTCTATCTCTCTCTCTCTCTCTCTCTCTCTCTCTCTCTCTCTCTATATATATATATATATATATATATATATATATATATATATATATATCTATATCTATCTCTCTCTATATATATATATATCTATCTCTATCTCTCTCTCTCTCTCTCTCTCTCTCTCTCTCTCTCTCTATATCTATATCTATCTCTCTCTCTATATATATAGATCTATCTCTCTATCTCTCTCTCTATCTCTCTATCTCTCTCGCCTCTGTCTCTCTCTCTTCTCTCTCTCTCTCTCTCTCTCTCTCTCTCTCTCTCTCTCTATCTCTCTCTCTCGCTATCTATATCTCTCTCTCTCTCTCTCTCTCTCTCTCTCTCTCTCTCTCTCTCTCTCTCTCTCCTGCCTCCTCCTTTCACCCCAAGCTCTCAGCTTGCCTTTCACCTCTTGTATTGTAAAGGGGGGGGAGGAAGGGTGATGAGTATTCATGTCTGATTTTCTCCGTTACTGGCTTAGTCAAAAAATTCATAGCACAAACTCCAGACACCCTGGGCTCAGTTTTCAAATGCTCACCTTTGCTGCAAGCCCTGAGTATGCTGAAGATATGGTGCACTGGTTTTGCGGCAATCACCTGGCTGGCAATCAGGATTTTTGATCATGTGTGCCAACTGGTGCAGGTTAGACAAACTTTTTCAGGTCTAGTTTACAACAGTCATAGGGAAACTTTTTACTATGCTTGTACCAAAGAGTTAATGCAAGCTGCTATAAATCAGTTAAAGTGTTGCAACGGTGCCCGACCTGGCAAAATCGTGAACATTTGTGGCAAAGTGATTGGCCTAGCTGTGCCAGAGCTTGATGTAAGTCCTGCATCAACCTTTGTAAATTAAGCACCCTGGCTCCAAATTGTGACCCACTAGGGAACACCTCTCAGGTTCAGGCTTAACCCTTTGGGTGTTCTCTAATAACCTGCCTCAAGCCGGAAAAAGAGAATGACCGGTGACACCTATTAATTTATCATTATTTGATAGAACCCTTATGAGCCAGCACTCTATTAAACAATGAAGTCAGAGAGCAGTTTCCACATAAGATATAGAGAGTGGCATCACAGCTCATATTGGCATGTTAAAATTGACAGGGTGGGTACATGACTGATGAGGAGTCATCATACCAGTGGTGGTGAGGCTAATCACAACTCAGCCAAACATTTAGATTGAATAACCACTTTTAATATCATTGGATGAAAGAAGAACATAAGAAAACAGAATAACTGGATACTGTTTGCTTATAAAATGGGTAGGCTAAACCAGCCAATCAGAAACCAAGCTGTCCATGCATGAAATATGTTCCATGCATGGGTAAACAAAAGAGCTGACAGCAAAAGGGCCAAGATTCTGGTGTCATAGAACATTAGCATTTTCAGTGGCAGCCATCTTTTGTTCACCCAATGTGAGAGCATTTAGCCTACTCATTTTATAATACTGAACAGCAGTTTACATTGATCTACCATTGCACCCCCAAAGAGAAAAAGTCAGCTGTACCTTTTCAAATGGTGCCATCCAGTACAATCATGAAACCTGGTAGAACTGTCATCTTCTTGCTCTTTCCATTTCCTCCCAGTCTGATGCGCATGGCTCCTATAGTACCCGACTCCCAGCACCACTTGGATGCATCCTCTAGGGCATTTGTGGAGAACGTTGGACTCATGCTCTTTGGCACTACTTGGACACAGACCCTTTCGATAAGCAATGTTGTTGTGTTGTGTTACTGTTGTGACAGATAGAAATGCCGGCATTTGTGGAGAATGTTGGACCGCTCATGCTCTTTCCTGAAAACTCCACAAACTATGGTGCGGCCACGACCGCGCAGGCATGATCTCTAACACCCTCCACAGAACTGCACAGTTGCAGCTAAAAATAAAACACTTTCACTGATCCTCCCACAAAACCAAACTGAACAGCAGTCCTCCATGCACCGACTGTTTTATAACATCACCAAGGACACATCCAAAGTAAAAAAAGAACAATCTCTCTTGTAATGTATATTTCACTCACAAGAGCATCGCCTTAATTTTACAAGCACTTCCATTCATGAATGTGTGACACCTTGAAAACACTGTCAGTAGTTTTATGGAGAAACCTCTCAAATCTACACCTCCTTATATGTTTCTTTCACCTGCAGATTCATGGGAGGGTCTCATTTAAAAGAAAAGAAGGGGGGGAGGCTCCACAGCTCTATGACATCATTCTCAATTTGGCAGAAGGACTATTTTATCAAAAATACTGACCTAAATATCCCTTTTACATATATAAAAATGTGTTTTTTAGGTGAAGTAAAAACGTTTTAAAAAAAGTAGCCCATTTTATAAGTGCAATAAGACACTCCAAGTGTGTGCAAGGAACAGATTTTACTGCACACCAGGGGCTAAAGTCAATTGACCAAAGCCTCATGCCTTATTACACCCCTGGCCATGTGGTAAAATCTGTTCCATGCACACCCTGTCATGTCCTATTGCTTACTTCACACACCAGCAGTACCCATATAAAATTTAAGACAAATGTGTAAGAAATGTGGTTGAATTCCAGTGAATGAGCCATGGTTGAGCTTGCCATGTCCTAAATTACTAAATGATAAGGACAGATGTGGCCATCCCCTATTTAGCAAACTCCTAGCTGGCCACCTGTGAGCCCCTTATGGGTCAGCAGTCTGTTTAAAAAAAATTGAGCCGGAGAGTGGTTTCCACATAATATATGTAGAGAAAGCAGAGGCATCACATCTCATATTGGCTTGTTAAACTTGAAAGGGTAGGTACCTGACCTGTAAGGGGGTCAATTTGCTGTCAGTAATCAGACTTATCACAAGTCGGCCGAATTATAAGACTAATGACCCCTTCTAAAATAATGGAACAAAGAAGGAAAGTTATCAAGAAAACAGAATGACTTGAAATAATTTGTAGGCTCCTCTGAGTACCATTTTGGAGGGTGTCTGCACTGGATCCTGGTTGTTTCATCTCCTTCAGTAACCTCGAGTGCAGTCCATCTATCCTGATTACTTGTTTATTTTTAGGTCCTGCAGACCCCTCAATACTCTGTCGCTAGATACATACCCTATCCCCAGTACATTGCTGTTGGTACCTTAAAATATCTTCTTACTGTTAGAAATTGGTCTATATCCTCCACTGCAAACACAGAACAACATACTAATTTAATATGTTTGCCCTATTTTCATTTTCTTCTAGGCATATACAGATCTTTCTTTTTCTGTGTATGCTAACCTTTGTCTGACATTTTGCCCTTAGATGCCTAAAAAAAATTTTTTCATTATCTTTTACTCCCTCTGCTATCCTTAGGTCATTCACCTTCTCCTTCCTTATGGTGTCCTTGATTTTTGTTTTCTAATTTTACAGCGTGCAGAGCCCTGTTGGTCTCATTCTTGCTTGGTCTCATTCTTGTCCCTCTTGTACACTGTAAAAGCATCTCATTCATCCTGAATTGCCTTATCTGTCTGTTTAACCAAAGCATATTTTTTGTTTCTTGGTCTTATTAATGAATATTATGTAAGATTGGAAAGCTTCTATTATTGTCCCTTTAATTACTGCCCCATTTACCTCACTGAATTCAGACATCCTACTATTGCCACAACTGTTGTATCTGCTTTCCTTATGTTCTTGTGTTCAGTGTATAATAGGAAGACCCAGCATGGCTCCTCTTGAGTGTCTTGTATGTTCCTGCACCCTATCCATTGCACTACCCTGCCTCTTTACTGGTTTGAAATCAGAAGTGCTGTAACAACCAGCTTCTGCTGTTATGCATAAGTTCCACAATATGTAACCCATAGCACAGTTATAATCTACTTTATTAAATTTGTCACATAAAAATAATCCAAACTTACAAAACATTAAACAACCAATTGAAATTTACTGAGTCCAGTTGCTGAAACCTATTGCAGATTACTGAGGGACAGAGCACTCTGTGGTGGGGCACTTGCCGGTAGAATCGGCATTCTCCTGCTCACCTGCTCAGCAGTCCGTGCTCCGACACTCCTCTGTTCTCTGGACTGTAGCATAAAGCCGCATACTGTAATTCGCTTGGCAGCAGCTTCATTTCTTGACTCGGGGATTGTTGGAGGACTCAGGAAGCTTAATTGACAGTGCTGCACCTCTGCGGCACTTAACAACACTCTCAGCGACATCCATGATGGAGACAGAGAAAGGACTCTGCAAACCTGTCACTGACAGGGAATACATCATAGGCTTGCATCTTGTGTTTACCTAACCTTTTCTTTAGCAGCAGACCTTACATGATTGTTTTTTTCCATCCAAAGAGTGGGCCTGAACACCCCTCTCTCCCCCAATCCAACCCATTTCAGGGTTATCCATCCTTATAGGCTGCCAGAACTGCCTACTTCCTGCCATAGAAATGTCCAGATTCTACACACACACACACACACACACACACACACACACACACACACACAAATATTATATTTCCTGATTACACAGGACCTTCTCATCTTTCATTCATACCTCCTGTCAACCTTTAGGTGCTTATGTTACCATCCTTTCCTTTTCGTCCAAACTTTCTGCCATAAGACAAAATCTTCACTTTTCTTACAGCCACACCTCCTACTGAAGGCTAGAGTTTCTATTGCACAGTACCATCCTTTCCTTTTCATCTGAACTTCCTGCCTAAATACAGGAGGAGGTGCTATTATATATAACAAAAAAAAAAATACCCCCCCAAAAAAACAACCTTTACTTTCTCTTCTGCATTGCACCTTCATTTCTTTATATCCACACCAACTAACTAATTGTAGTTACTACAAAAGACCATCTGTTTATTGTCAGCCACACTTTATCCCTCAAGGAAAATGGATATCATCAATTGCTAGTGGTGCAGTGCATCCTTTCAGAGGGAATGCATACAGTCATTGAGCCACTGTGAGACATGCTGGACAATAGCAGAATTAAAAAGCTAGCTCAGGGAGGCCTGGAATCATATAACGTATCTCCAGCACCTGTTAAACCAGAAACCTGCTGGCACTCATTTACCACACCATCTCCACCAGGGAAACAGCACAGGCCATCCTAGGAGTCCAGGTAGAGGAGAATGGCAGGTGGTAAAGGATGCAGATGTAGGTTCCGAATGTCTCGACAGTAGTCTCCAAGCCAGGAGCACCCATCCAAACTACGAACAGATTTGCACCCTTGGCCAACACAGGGGACAAGGAGTGCAAACCAAGTCCAAAAAATCAAAGAATTAATCTCCCACCAAGAGAAAGCAATGGTGGTACATCAAAAGAGCATAACAATAAGACTAGCAGGAAAATCCTTATTGTAGGGGACTCCATGATCCAAGGAGTGGAATCCCAACTAAATAAGAACCCTGCTACTCAAGTGTCGGTCAAGTGCCCACCTAGAGCAGAAGCTGTGCAGGCATTTTCATCCATCTAGGGACTAATGATTGGGCAGATCAGTCAGTTGAGGAGACCAAAGAACACCTATCTCAACTGGGGGGAAAATTTGCTGTGCACTCACCAATCATAGCATTCATGGAGGTCCTCCCAGTATGCAACAGAGGAAGCAGCACACAGAGAATCTGCAAGGACAAAACTGAGGAGCTAAACACATGGCTTCAAAACTGGTGCCTGGAGATAGGGTTCCTCTTCATTGGGAACTGGAGAGACTTCTGGGACAGGGGTCTTTTCAAATACAATAACTTACACCTGACTAGGGAAGGTTTGAGAGCACTAAGAGAAATGTTTCATGTCTTCATGGAATGTTTAAACTAGGCTCTGGGGAGAGAATGGCAGCACAAATAGAAATTGCTACCTCTCCCCCAACATCCGGCCCACTCAAGGTGTCAGTTGAAGAATGAATCAGGCAAATAGTAGGTAAAACACTAGGAGAAAATGTAAAAACAAGCTCTAACACAGAGTGGGGCTCTAGGAAAGGGGAGTGCTGGGTCTGGAAAGCCATGTACACAAATGCACGGAGCCTTTCTAACAAAATAGCTGACCTCACAGCTATTATTGCAGAGGCTAATCCAGACTGGGTTGCTATCATGGAGACATGGTTCAAGGACTACCATGACTGGGAGATAACTATTCCAGGATACTTCTTGTTTGAAGGGACAGACCAGGCAAAAAAGGGAGGGGGGTGTAGCAATGTTTGTATGGGAGGGAATAAAAGCTACCATGTCCCAAGGCACACACACTGAAGCCAAAACACTCTGGGTTATTCTCGAGGCTGGTACAGGGGCAGTAACTCAGGTGGGAGTGTTATACAGATCCCCAGCAATTGACTTGCAGAGAGACAAGGAGATCTTAGAAACCACTTGCAAAATGAGTATCAAAGGGGAAGTAATAGTGGTGGGAGACTTCAACCTACCTGACATTAACTAGGGTACCCTTTCAGCAACTTCAACCAGAAGCAAAGACTTCATAGACACTCTGCACATCTCAGGCCTGAAACAGTTTGTGAAGGCACCCACAAGGGGGAGGACATCCTTGACCTCTTACTCACCAATGGTGACATCTCAAGAGTAGAGGTTTGGAGCCACCTGGGGTCTAGTGACCACCACATGGTATGGTTCCAAGTTAACACATTAAAGCACACCAAAACTAAAGTTCTGTACTTTAGACATGCTGATTTCATTAAAATGAGGGAGGTGCTCCAACATAACCTAGACAACTTAACATGGACTTGGGCTGGGAGACTTCTGGGTATCTCTCAAAGCAGAAATACTGGAAGCCTCAAAACAATGTATAAAAAGTGTAAGCAAAGCAAAAAAGAAAAGGAAACTCCTCTGGTTCTTGAAAGAAGTGGCCACAAAGGTCCGGGAAAAATGGAAAGCCTTCAAATGATACAAGAAAACAGGATGCAAAAAGGATAAGGACGCATACAAGGAGAAACTAAAGGAGGCAGTAAAGCAACTCAGAGCAGCAAAAGTATCTACAGAAGACAGGCTATCCTTGGAGGTCAATAAGGGAAAAAAGAACTTCTTTAGATACATCAACAAGAAAAGGAAGCCCTGCAGAGGTACAGTGTAGTCAGACTGAAGAAGGAAGATGGAAGGCTAACAGAGGACGATAAAGACAAAGCAGAAATTCTGAACAGATATTCTTGCACTGTACTTACTAAAGAATATGGTTGTGGCCCCATTTTGACAGAGAAAAGTACAAACATCAGCAGAATGGAGTCAACACCTTTCACAAAGGAAAGAGTACTGAAGGAAATAGAAAAACTCACCCTTAACAAGGCCATGGGACCTGACAAAATTTACCCCAGGTTACTGAGGAAGCTTAGAGAAGAACTGGCAGCACCACTGGCCGAGCTGTTCAACCTATTGCTTGAACTTGGGAAGGTTCTTCAGGATTGGAGAAGGGCCATGGTTGTCCCACTCCACAAAAATGGCAGTAGGAAAAGTACTGGCAACTACCATCCAGTAAGCCTCACCTCAATTGTGGGCAAATTAATGGAGACCCTACTTAAGGAAAGGATTATTACATTTCTTGATGAAATTGAAAAGTTGGACCCAAGACAGCATGGTTTTTATAACAGGAAGGTCATGCCAGACAAATTTAATTGACTTCTTTAATTGGGTGACCAAAATAGTGGACAAGGGTGGCACTGTGGATGTGGTATCCCTGGACTTCAGCAAAGCCTTTGACTAGGTTCCACATAGAAGACTATTGATCAAGCTTGCCAGCATGGGGGTGGGGCACAAAGTCATGAACTGGGTATGGAGCTGGCTAAGTGGAAGAACACACAAGGTACTAGTAAATGGATCACGGTCGGATGAAAGGGAAGTAACAGGTGGCGCACCACCGGGATCGGTGTTGGGTCCTATCCTATTCAATGTTTTTATCAGCAACATATCTGAAAGCCTGGAAGGCAAGGTGAGTCTGCTCATGGATGACACTAAGATATGTAATAGGGTAGACACTCCCAAGGGAGTGGAAAGGATGAGGGCTGACCTAGAAAGACTGGATAGGTGGTCAAAAACTTGGTAGTTGAACTTCAGCACCAAGAAGTGCAAAATCATGCACCTTGGGAAGAGTAATCCATAAAAAGAATACCTCCTCAGAGGGGAAAACTGGAAACCACAAAACAGGAAACAGACCTGGGAATAATTATATCAAATGATCTAAAAACATCCAAACAGTGTGAGAAAGCAGCATTAAAGTCAAATGGTATGCTGGGCTGCATATGAAGGGGATTAGCAGTAGAAAGAGGGAGGTTATTATGCCACTATACAGATTGCTGGTGAGGCCTTATTTGGAATACAGTATGCAGTTCTGGAGGTTGCATCTCAGAAAGGACATAGACAGATTGGAGACAGTACAGAGAAAAGCTACAAACATAATACACAGTCTCCATTGCAAAACTTATGAAGAACGACTACTCGACTTCAACATGTATTCCCTGGAACAGTGGAGAGAGAGGGGTGACATGATCGGGACCTTCAAGTACCTAAAGAGAATAAACAATGTACAGATTCAGGACCTGTTACATGTCAAGAGACACACGAGAAGTAGACGTCACAACATAAAGCTGGAAGGGGGCAAATTCAAGACTAACACGAAAATGTTTTTCTTTACCGAGAGATTGGTGGATGTATGGAACAGCCTTCCACCAGGAGTTGAGGAGGATAAGTTGGTTGGAACTTTCAAAAGGGCTTGGGATAGGCACAGAGGTATCATAACATCAAAATGCTGTTAAGGGTGGGGATAGGCTTACAGTATGGGCAGACTAGATGGATCTTGTGGTCCTCTTCTGCCGACACTTTCTTTGTTTCTATGTTTCTATTGGAGATTAAAAAAGAACAGTGTAAATCAAAGAACCCTAACCTGCTGGTACTTAACCCTCAATATAGTGGTTTAAGTCATCCAATGATTGTTTTAGTACTTTCAAATCCATTTTTCAGGTTTCTAAAAATGTTCTGCAACTTCAGTTTTTAAATGTTGCCTGCTGCCATCAGGTGGGTAGCCATGCATTGACACTAACTGCATGCAAATGTTCTCTGCTGCCCTCTACCATTAACCAGCAAGGCACAGAAGTATAGAACTAATGACTGCAGTGTATGGCTGCCTGCAAAATGCTATGGATAGACTTTGAAAAAACCAAAAATTATGGAGCACTTTTACGAACTTGAAAAACATGTTTTACAGCTGGAAAAATAATGCTATATATGTATGTTTGTATGTACTGTATGTATTTATTTATTTATTGACCAGGTAAGTACACTGATCCAAGGGAACTTTTTCAGGAATGGCCTGGGCCTAGGTAGGCAAACAAAAGGTTGGAGATGAAAGAACCATGGTTATGAACAAGCTGGGAAATTCACTGACTGCCTTAATTCATTAATTAATTAGTTAATGAGTGGCAACCATAACATGAGGGGGCACAGTCTTAAGCTGAAGGGTAGGAGGCTTAGGAGGGAGGTCAGGAAGCACTTCTTAACAGACAGGGTGGTGGACACTTGGAAAGTGCTGCCAGAAGAGGTAATATCATTGAAGACAGTGGGCAGCTTTAAGAGAGGCTGAGACAGGTATGGGGGAGGGTAAGGGTCATGGGTAAGGAGGATGGGAGGAGTGGGAGGGGGGCAGGGACAGTAGCTCAAACTGTGGACCCTGCAACATGGGCAGACTTAACAGACCAAATGGCTTTCTTCTGCTGGCTTCTTTGTATATTTATATGAATTAGGTTATTGGGTTTTAGATGGGGAGGGCTGTTTAATTTTGTAGAGTTCTCTTTTAATGACACTTTAGTATGCAATATACAAATATCACATTACCCATTTAGATGGCAACTGTTAATGAACATTTTTCAGGCACATTTTTTAAAGACAAAAGTATTTTACGTGACCATATAAAAATAATGATTAGATTGTGTCTTAGTGTTACAGAGATTCTCAATGTTTTAGGGATTGTGATATTCTACACTGTTAGAAAACCCTTGCTTCCAGCCACATAATGTACAGTATTAAGCCTATCACTGGTGTTGGTCACCCTAATATACATTACTGTACTATGCTACCCCCATCGTGGAGCTCTGTTTGCCTGCCAGGTCACACTTATTTTGGTTACAGCAGATTTTGTCTGGGTCCATGATATTCAGCTTTAGAAGAACAGTTTGAAATTTCTGGCTGGCTTTTGGAGTGGAGTTGTTGATCAGAAAGGGTCACTGGTGCTGAGTTAGTGCCATTGGAGAGATTTGTCTTACTGAGGCAGTCGTATTTGAGTGATCCCTTTCTGGTTATCTGGAATAACTCAGCAGCTTTGCAGAATACAATCACTCCAACATTCTCTTTTATTGCGCGTACACACACACACCTAAATATAGAACTGTGTTTTTATCCATTTTCTTTTCAGGTAGTATTATCTGTGCTTTGTTTTTGAGTGCTGGAATCTGTTGTTCTGGAAACAACATCTCTCTCTCCTTCACTTCTCAGCCTCTTCTGTCTCTCTCAATTTACTCAAAACCTGTACCCTAGCCATGAAACATGACAGCCAGCAAGCTGCTCTGTCAGCCATGGGTCTGTCAGGGTACCGTCCTCTGATTCGATTTCTTTATAATTTCTAGGATATTTCTAATTACTGTTACATAAAGAGGTGTTAGTTTCAAGAAATATTTTTTTTTATTACTAGAAACATTTTCTCTTTGTCTTCTGATTAAGCATCTGCTACAGTGGTTGTCTACAGTAGATTCAGATGTTAGTATTATTTGTTCAGTAATGCAGATGTTAGGAATTGAAAATGAACAGGTCAGGAAGGTGAAAAAGTGTTGACATGGTGCAAGACAAGAGAAAAGGCAGTTCAGCAGGCAGGCAACAGAATGGTGGTGGCATGATGAAGGAGGATGACACAAGGAGGACAGTCCATCAGTGTTATAGTTCTTCAGGCTGTTGATCATTAGGAGCATAATCCTTAGATCAAATTCTCTGTGGACACTAAGATGGATGGAAGAAGAAAAATGATAAGCTGCCATATTAATAACTTTGTTTCATTTCTGTGCATCTTTCCAAACCACATACATTGACTGTCAAGTTACCCGTTCAGTATGCTACTTTTGAATGTACTAAATGCCTGACTGCTATATCATGAAATATCATATTGCCTTTCCCTAAGCAGGTGGGTGAAATATTTATCACAGTAGTGGGCTAAAGAATCCTAGAATCTCCACAGGGACAAAGAGAGTTTCCCCATGAGTGGACTGCCAGTAAGACTCATCTCTGACTATGACCTGGTCTCTTTAGTAGGCCAACCAGTTCCTCCAATCACTTCAACACCAGCACAGGGATGAGGCTTGCAACCTCCCATGAGTACTTATCTGGCCTCCAGCAGGAATGTCTAGCCTCATGTGTGGTACTCTGGCCATAACCTCTCTGGTCCTTGGCAACATCTTGTTGGCTTCATCTGAAGCCACTTCTAGGCATAGGAATCTTCTCTGGGCTGGGAAAGAACAGTGATGGGCAGTGCAGGAATTTCAGTTGCTGTGTCTTTGACTTTTTTTGGTAGCCATAGCTCAGGAAGACATAATTTGGATTCAGCACCAATCCCATCCCAGGAGGAAAAACTGAATGGTCGAAGCGGGCCTTGCACAGACACATAGCCAGTATGCATTTGGCATAGGAAGAGCACAGACTGCAATAGATGGATGCCTTTCTGGAACTCTTGGATGTTCACTGGGACACTTCAGCAGCCTCTCCAGAATCAGACACTCCTTTCAGAGCTGTGGGGACTGCATCCTCTGATGTTGCATCCACTTCTTGAGTCAGGGATGAGGCTGGACTCCTTCTGTATTATATGTTAGTCTCCAGTCCCAGACATACTTGATCTGCTTGCTCAGTCACTAATAAAAATACTTTGTTATCTCTTCACACACACCAAAATGACGCATTATAAAATGGCAGGGTAAAATCATGTAATTTGATTGTCTCTTATTTATGTGTAAAATATGGTTTACACATGGGTAAAAAAATGGACTGCTCAGCAGTGAAGAGTCTGCAACACAGATCAATGGGCATTTGGAACACAAACATTTCAATTAGCCCTCTGCAGCCAGAACTGATCTTCCTCCACAAACATAGCTGCTACTTTTACACTGTAAAAAAACTTCAATTGGGCCCTAAAAATAAAACTACCTTAAATAAAAAAATAAAACAAATGAATTAAATGCTGTTTCCCTGATTATCACACTCTCCTTACATACATAAGCAAATTAGAAACAATAAGTATTGTTTATAGTTTTCACTACAACTGTTTCTTTGCTGACAGTCAAAAATCCCCCTTCTATCTTTACCTGCCAATCAAGGAACTCTCTTTTTCTTGCCCTGACAGTGAGATAACTGAGTCTCTGGCTGTAACAAAGACCTTTGTTGTCTGTGTGTACACTGTGTTGGGAGAGAAACATTCTGCCATGCAGCATTCCTTTCGCTTCATTACTTCTACTTTGTGTCAGTCTTGTTCTCTTTCAAAGCAAAAATAACACCTTCAATAGGACCCTTGGGAGGAGTAGTCATTGCAGAAGTCTGATACAGGAGAGGCTTGATCATGAAGGTGGGGCAGGGGTCAATAAGCAGTCCTTTCACGTCTGGGAGAGGGGGTATGAGTTGCTGTGGTGGTGTGGTAATTGGTTTGAACTTCAGCTGGCAGTGCTGCAGCTGAAGCCAGTGACACCATTGGAGGTCAGCTGGATGGGTAAGAGGGCAATTCAAAGCTCCTGTCAGTTACTGGGTGATCTCACTGGGTGATCCACTACTGGTCCAGCGACACTGAGGCCTTACTCAGATGCTGATTCTTTTCAGCCATTGTTGTCTTCTCCATCCAAACAGGCATGCTCTAATGCAAATGAAAGACATTCGGCCCTCTGCTACCCCTGCAAATGTGCATACAAGGGTGGGCTTCTGGAACATGAGCTACAATCACTCTACACCTTTCTAATGAGGCATGTTCCAGCTACTTATCCCCTAAATGGAAAGTTTGTGTGCACTGTACTTGATTATCTGAGAAAATAAATGTCAAAATTACTTTTGTTTTCCCCTTTTAAGGTCAGATTAACTCCTCAGTAGAGATGCAGCAAAGTAAAATTCCCCCTGGTTAGTATTCTGCTACACGGAGTGCCCATTTTAAACCCTCACTTCACCACTTTGTGTTGTAATTATGACTTTGTGTTGTGCACTCTGCCTTATTCTGCTTTAAGGCAGAGTGAGAATTCCCAGGTAGCCCACACACATCACTTGGCTTACATGGTGTAGGTCACATTCCTCAGGCAGGCAGGCAGGAGGTTATGGGCAAAAACACTCTCCAACGTGGGCTGACTTACTCATTTTGCATGGAGTGTGACAAATGGCTCAGCTCTGTGAATGGCCGGGGGTGTGGTGTGGATGTGTGATGAAGAGGGGTGCACAGGTGACAAGTCCACAAATGAAGTTATTTTCCCCATTTTACATACAGGGATTGATGTACCACTTGCACTAGACATGCTGCATTGACCACCACCAGTGCTACACTGACCACCACTTGACAAGATTTCTAAATCATAATCCTCCCCCTCATCATGTCTGTAGTAATCCTCTGCTGTTATTTAATCACTACTGCAGAAATTCCTACTTGGTCTTACACTCATGGAAGGGGATAACATGCTGAGTAAGGTTGATGATGAGGGTGAATACCGCATTATGGCATTAGCTGCCATCTGGTGATGGGTCCACAGTGCCTTGTGCCTGTTCTTAAGATGTGCATGCTGGCCCCCCCATGCCCAGATGATTCCCCTTTTTAACTTGACTCACACATGCATGACAAAGCTGGCAGATTGCAACTGACTCATCATTTGCATCTTGGACAAAAAAATCTCAAACAAGGGATTGTGATCCCCTACTTTTAACACATCCCTGTTGCTGCTTATTGGACTCCATTTTTTTAACCCCTGAAATAGGGGGTGTGATACATAATTTTTCAGGATGGACACACTTGGATTCCAACTGACCACCACAACTACCTATGATTATTACTGGGTCATCATCATTATCATCAACAGGAACTGCTAAATCACAACTTTTTTGAGCAAGGGGGATTTAATTCTAGCAGACCCAGACACAGCCACCTTGACTTTCTTTTTATCTGGTTCCCAACAGGGGTCACTGGCATCATTATCATATTCATCTACATCATCCACATCCACATTTTCAGCTTGGATGCTGTCATGTGGAGAACATGTTCCAACCACATCACCATCATCATCACTTGATATTTTTGCACCACACTTTGAATCCTTGGATGGCAAATGCATTACCTCAATAGCACTGGAAGAAATGTGACATTGTGAGTTATCATTGCCAGGATCAGAATCATGTTCAACTATCATGGGGATGTTAATGGGGATTATGACATCATCTATACTGTCAGTCATCACTTTAGACTCAACTACATTTTTTGAAATGGTTAACTGGTCAGAAATGGAACTTGAAGCAGCAATACTCATGCCAGCAGAAACTGCACTAACACCACCAGCTGGGACAACATCATCTCCTCCAACTATGAGAGAAGCTACAGATTGCACACACACACACTACACAGAACTGAGGCTGTGCTAAACAATCTGGAGCCCATGTGACCTGCAATCGCATGAATCACTGCAAAATTCGCCTTGGAGCTCAATAACAAGGCAAAGTGATGCAAAGTACATTGATTTCTATGTATTTCGAATTAAAATTGGTGCAGAAGTGGTTGGGGAAGGCAGAGTAATGCAAAGTCATTGTTATCAATGGACTTCATGGTCCTCATTATGATGCGAAGTACTTCTCTTTGCATTGCGGATTACTTCGCAGATTCTGCATTACTCTATGAATTGCTTCGTGGAGCAAATTTTGGCCACTTCACTCACCACTACTTCTCGGGCCAATATCTTGGAAACTTTTCCACTGTTTTTCACCAAATAATGTTTAATCTGTGTTAGAAGTCTGGGTCACCCTGGGAACAAGGTGCAAACTATGAGGATGACAATATACATGTTGAAGATTAGACAACCACATGACAGTCATGTAACATAATACGACTTCAAGGCATAAATGGAAAACAATGAGCGAGACTAATTATTCCTGTTTTCTACATGACAAATGACATTACAGTGCAGGCAGCAGCTGGATGTGGTGCAGTCTATGATGACAATAATGTTTATGTCAAGAGAAGACAAGAACATGGTGGGCACATGATGTGATTTATGAAAGGAAGAAACTGAGTGAGACTTGAGACCACTGTCCAACTCCACTGACAGACCCAGTGAGAGGCAATGACTTGAGGGATCTAACACACTCTCAGGCCTTACACAGCAGCCTACTTCACTTTCACTTACTGTTCACTTTACTACTTGGCTAATTGACACACAGGAAAAAAAAATAAAATAAAAAGATATATTATGCACTCTGTGCCTTCAGCATTCAGTAAAGTGAAAATTACCAGCAAAGTAAAACCTTCTAAAATCCCCTTGCTCTCTCCTCTCCTGGGCTTATTTATTTAGTTTCTGTTAGCCAGATTAAGTACACTAGGTGTTCAATAGTTTCAGTGGCTCAGTAGGTAGCACACTTGCCTCTGAGGCCTGGAGATCAGAGGGCCGTGGGTTCAGTTCTCACATCTGGCACTTGGGTTAATATTCCAGTACTGACACTGTAATGCAGCATGAGAGGGGTGCTGCATTTCTGAGGTGCCATCTTTCAGATAAGACATTAAACCAAGGTTCCCATCTGCCTGGATTGGTGGTAGTTCAGGTGGATGTTAAAGATCCCATGGCACTTATCGAAAAGAGCAGGGGAATTTCCCCAGTGTCCTGGCCAAATTTCTGTCATTTACTAAAAATACTACCAACAGCTTAAGCTAGTTCAAGGTCAGTTGGCATTCATCTGTATCCCCCTTCCCCAGGTCGTGCCTGAAAATAGGTAGGACTTGTCTAGTGCACTTACCTGGTCAACAAAAACTAAATTAAAAAAAAATAAAATACCTATTTTAAGGTATGACCTGGGAGATTATATCCAAATAAAGTAGAATACATTGTAATGCAATATACAGTGGAGGGGAAAAATATGAAACAAGGCATTGCATAATGGAAGGGGGATACACATCAGGCAATGCATTCAGTTTGATGTGAGCAGAAGAACCATATTTACTAAACAAACACATTGAAGAAAGGGAAACATTTTGAAACAGTATCTGTCCTCATAGAGCTACACAAAGGACATATGAGGTCAATAATAATAGGTCAGCATTGATCATACAACAGGATTGTCATACAAAGATTACTCAGGAACCACGGCAGGAACTTGTGCCAAACTAATGAGATATTTGCGGTAACTATGAGGGAGAGTAGGCACAGAGGTGCAGAGATAAATTTCAGGTGGCATGGAGTTCCATAGCCTTGGTGCTGCATAAGCATATGATTCACTAGTGCAAATTCTGTCCTTAGTGACAACCACTAGGACACTATTACCTGACCTGAGCGGGTAGCCACTGTTCACCAGTTTGAGAAAGGAAGCAAGGGATGAGGGCTGCACATTTTGTGTGATGCTAAAGATCATAAACCCAAAACTATGATCCCAAAGGAAGGAGGGGGAGAGCCAGCCTAGCCTGTCATAATGAAAACAGTTGTGAGTGATCCTAGTATCCTAGGTCTAGAGATGCAGTGAAGTTTTACTACACCTGCAAATACAATGCGAAGTGATCAACTCCACACCCACATAGCATTACATGAAGTTTCCATTTGAAGGTAAAATTTCACCTTTAATGAACTTCGCTTTCCAAACTTCGGGTTAACTTCAGGGCACATTGAGAGAAGGCGAAGTTTGTGAGAAACAAGTCACAGATCACATGTCTAACTTTCTGCAGATCACATGATGCAGCCAGGAATAGAATCAGGCTACTGAGGAATATAGGAACTTACTGTCCCAGAACAGGAGGATCAGAAGATTTAAGAGCACTGAGGTAGTAGGAAAGTAAGGAGGAGAAAAAAATTATATATATAAAAAAATAAAATAAAATAAAGATAGAGAGGAAAGAGTAAGTATACAAAACAACAGTTAAGGGGCCACAAATAAGACATGATGGGAGTGGTGGAGTGCAATGGCTGTGGAGCAACAGTCTTCTGGGAGATGTTCTGGAGGATGCAGTGTTGTCCCATCTGCATGCACCTCTCTGGGCTGAGGGAGGAGGTTGCTCATCTCCAGGCTGTGTTGGCCAGGATTCGGGGGACCTTCTTTCCTACCCAGAGATCACCAGGTCCATCTCTGCCGCCTCAGAAGTTGCCAAGAAAGAGGAGCGGTTGGACCACAGTGGGCTCAGGGAGGGTGAGGGTGGTGGAACAGAGGCACATGCCTCCAGTTGTACCTCTCTACAATTCATATGCCATTCTGGCAGAGTGTGGTTCTTCTATGGAGGCACCCACGGTGGAGACCAAGGAGTATGCTGGGATCCTCCACAAAGGAGACCCACAGGAGGGTGGCATGGGACCCCACAGGGGACGGAAACAACTCATGGTGGGGGACTCCATTGTTAGGAGGGCAGAACTGAGGGAGGGAGGGGAGAGGGAGGTACGGTGTCTGCCTAGTGCCATGGCTTGAAGGGACAGGGAGCGAATCCTCAGGATCTTGGCAGCAGCTGCCTGAGGGATGGAGCTGGATGCCATTGTCCACCTAGGGACAAATGACCTGGCTGAGAACGGGATCAGAGCAGTGCAGGAGGAGTTTGTGGAGTTGGAGAAGGGCCTTATACAAGTAGCACGCATAGTAATCTTCTCAGAGGTGCTGCCTGTCTATGGTATGGTGCTCTGCATCGTGGGATTCAATCAGTGGTCGAAAAACAGGTGCAGAGTTCAGGGTTTTGGCTTCATTGGGGACTGGGGGTCCTCCTGGAGGGATGCAGGCCTATACTGGCATGATAGAAACATAGAAACATAGAAGTTGATGGCAGATAAGGACCGCAAGGCCCATCCAGTCTGCCCATTTATTTTTCTACCTTATGAATGTGCCATTGGTCTTTGCTCTGTCAATGGCCTATCTATTCATACTCATCTATATTGCTCACTTATGCCTATCCCATGCCTCATTGAAGCCCTGCACTGTATTCATATCCACCACTTCCTGAGGTAGGCCGTTCCATGCATCCACTACTCTTTCTGTGAAAAAGAACTTCCTCACATTACCCCTTAATCAGCCTCCCTCTAATCTCATGCTGTGTCCTCTTGTCCTGCTATTTTTCTTATATTGAAACATGTTAGACTCTTTTACCTTGTTAATGCCTTTATGGTGTTTGAATGTTTCAATCATATCACCTCTCTCCCTCCTTTGCTCTAGGGTATACATATTTAGCTCAGTTTATCTGCCCTCATATGTTTTCTGATGCAGTCTCTGCACCATTTTGGTTGCCCTTCTCTGGACTCCCTCAATTTGGTTAATGTCCTTGTGAAGGTGTGGTCTCCAGTACTGCATGCAGTACTTCAGATGAGGCCTAAACAGTGTCTTGTAAAGAGGGATTATGACCTCCCTCTTCTGACTTGTGTTACCCCTACTACTACTTTAGTGGTCTGCTTGGATGATCTAAGGTCATCGGTGATGATGACGCCCAAGTCTCTTTCTTCCCTTGTGACTGCCAGCAACTCCCCTCCCAGCTAATAGGTGGTTTCATGGTTTCTCTTCCCTATGTGCATGATCTTGCACTTCTTTGTGTTAAACCCCAGTTGCTACTCTTCTGACCATTTTGCTAGTTTATCCAGATCTCTTCTCATTCTGCCCACCCCATCTGGATCATCTATTCTGTTGCAGATCTTGGTGTCATCTGCAAGCAGACAAACCTTACCCTCCAGTCCATCTACAATGTCATTGATTAAGATATTGAAGAGGACTGGCCCCAGGACTGATCCCTGAGGTACCCCACTTGTGACTTGCATCTCTTCTGACTGTATGCAGTTTACCACCACTCTCTGTTTTCTGCCCATCAACCAGTTTGCCACCCAGTTAACCAACGTCTGACCCACCCCGAGCCTACCCAGCTTGTTACTTGTCAGTGTCAGTGGCTCAGTAGGTATATACTCCACCTGAGATCAGATGGCTGTGGGTCTGGCTCCCACATCTGACACTTGGGTTCATATCCCAGTACTGACACTGTAGTGTAGCATGAGAAGGGTGCTGCACTTCTGAGGAGCCATCTTTTGGATGAGACATTTAAACCGAGGTCCCAGCTGCTTGGATTGGTGGAATTTCAGGTGGATGTTAAAGATCCCATGGCACTTATCGAAAAGAGTAGGGGAATTTTTATTAAAGTTGGAAAGTAAAATACAGTCAAATAATACACAAAAGCAAATTACTTGAAACAAAATACATATGCCATCATACATAAAATACAAAACTAACATTGCAGTAGACTCAAAACTTACTAGACATACTGAAAAAATAACCCCCCAACCCACTAAAAGAGTAGGGGAATTTTTATTATTTCAGTAAACCAAAATTGAAAACATACAGTGTTAAATCACACAAAATAATATATAAATCATATAGAAGATAATCTATTACAAAGATATATCATCCAAACAATGTAAATGGAAAACTACGAAACAGTCCCCCCCCCTCCCACTTACAAAATGAGTAGGGGAATTTTTGTTATCATAGACTGCAAATCAAACAATAAATTCAATCAATGTTAAGTCGCATTAAAGAAAATGATACAGCATATGGTTATCATAATAGAAAACAAAGATTATACATAAAATGAAAAGAAAAAAAAAGAAGAGAAGAAAAAGCAAATAGAAAACATTAATTCAACACATCCAAAATAATTATTCTAAATTAACCCAATGAAGTTATAGCCAATCTACAGAATCCCATCTAGAGTGACATATAAATGAAGAAAATTTCCCATAATCCTGCCTTTTCAATCTCAATATTGCATTAGCAACCATACCAAATAATGCTTCTTGTGAAAAATATTGTTGTTGAATGGTGAAACGGCATCTCACATGCCATATATAGTATTTAAAAAGCAAAATCAAACATAAAGTCACTTTATCATATTGCACAGTGGTTACTGGCAGAATCCTATACACAACATATCTAACGTCATAGGGTATAAAGGAAAGGTAGGCCATTTTCTTAAAACAAGACTCCAAAATCCTTTTATAAAAGGACATTCCAAAAATAAGTGTTCCATTGTCTCCACTAATTCAAAACACGTACCCCTAGGGCAATACAGATCAGTAATTTGCTTATGTTTTAGATTAGCTAGGACATTTAATTTGCCATATAGGGATAACCATAACACATCCCACATATGAGGTGGAATCCGGGGGGAGGTTAACATATTGCCAATTGCAAGTTTTATAGGAGATGGAAAATAATCAAATGGAGCTGAATCTTGAAAATACTTTTGTAAAATATATCGATAATTCCTTTCTAGTAAAATGCAAAAGGTATGCCTTGAAATACCCCATAATTTAATTTTCCCAAAACATATTTTAGGGATTGTGGGAGATGGTTTATGGAATGTTGTCTCGGAATACCTCATATTCAGGCCAGAAAAGACATAAATCTCCAGAGTATCCTGAAGCCATGGTTTCCATTGTGTGTCTCTATCTATAAACAGAGGTTTTAAATTTGTATAGAAACATAGTAAAGAAAAAAACTACAGGATATAACATTTTTAGGCCCCCATGTTTTTTCTCCCTAAACAACAAGGCTCTCTTTATGGGGTTCAGTCTACTGCCCCATATGCAAGCAAAAAAACATCCATATAACTGTGTGTCCAAAGCTAAAGGAAGACTAAAAACCGCACTTAAATATAAAAATATGGGTAATAAGAATGTTTTAACCAGCTGAAACTGTTTCAGTTTAGGCAGTCTCCATGTATTCCAGACATCTACCTTAGTTTGCACTTCCTTTAGTTTAAATTTCCAATTTAGATATGCTAAATCTCCCGCTCCGAATAAAAGACCCAAAATTTTACAAGTATTCTTAATTACAGAATACCTATAACCTGTGTAAGATGAAAATACTCTATCCCCAGTGTTATACAATTACATTTCTCATAGTTAATTTGTGCACGGTATATAACAAAAAAACCCTGTAAAACATTTTGAAAACCTTGCAGAGGGAAGATCCCCAATTGAAAAACATAAATCATCCGCATAGGCAATACATTTAACTTCAGGATCAGTACTTGAAAAGGAGAGTCCCCGTATACTGTCATGACCATACACCCACCTAATTAAGGGATCTATAGTAAATAAATACAAAAGGGCACTAAGAGGACATCCTTGATGCACACCCTGTAATATGGGATATATAGTCCCAACCCACCCATTACAAAAAGCTTGAGCAGTAGCATTGGCATAACAGGTTTTTATCCATTCTATAAAGTGTATCAATTACACCACACCCAACTAAACAGTCCCATAAATAACTATGTCTTACATTATCAAAGGCTTTTGCCTGGTCTAAACTCAAAATCAAACCTGTAAGTTCCCCTGTAGATCCCTTTTGAAAAAGTTCCTGCAAAAGTATTAGACTATCGGTAATGTTCCTATTTGGAATGGAACATGTTTGTGCCGGATGTAAAAGGGAATGTGCATTAAGTAACAGTCTATTGTTTAATATTTTGGTAAACCCAACTCAGAACTCAGCCCAGCAGCGGAGACTGAATTCGGGGATTGCCAGAGCCTGTAAGAGGTAAAGTGTCCTGCACTACAGCCTGACTGTTGTGAGGCACTTCCCGCCCAGCCCAACCAGGGTCGGCACTTCATTTATTGCTGCTGGCAGGTCACATGATGTGACCTACCTCCTTTTTACTAAGTGTCCACTTTCCCATTTGCAGCTTATAGACACCTACCACTAGGGGTCGCTGCACTCTCCACTCTAGCTCCTCTTTCAACTCTCTACCCCTCCTAGCCACTGCTTGAAAGCTGACCCACTGGAGGTCACTGTAGTTCCCTTTGAATCATTCTACCACCTACTCTCCTCACACCTCCCATCAGCCTACCTCTAAGCACCTACCAGCATCAATCCTGGTACCTTTTTGTCCAAAGTCTACTAACCACTAAGCCGATGAACCAGACCAACATCCACCTCTACTTTTAAACTCTTAACCCTTCCTCCCTCCTTCTCTGAATTAAAAAAACTTTCTACACTCTGTCCCTGAGCTGTGCTCAAACCCAGTACCCTTGTAGTCAAAGTCAGCAGCTCTGCCTCTGGACCACATTGCCTACCTATTTTATTCTTACTTTCTAAGCCATTTAATCTCTTACCCCCCACCTGCCAAAATATAAGTTTACCACTTCTCTCTTGCTGCCTTTGAATCCTGCACCCTCACTTCCAAAGTCAGTAGTCCCACCACTCAGCTAGCACACCTGTCTATTATTACTGCAGGATTTCAAAACTCTAAAAATGCTCTAACCCTCAGACACTGCTAAAGCATTATCTGAGTGCGTCAGTGGACCTTGAACCCAACTCCTTGCTGCTATAGCCACTGGCTGGGCTCCTTCTTGCTACCCTGGTCAAGACTTAAACCTACTACCCTGTGCATTTCAGGCACCAACCCTGCCACAACACCATAGCAGCAACTAGGCTTAGAAGTGACCTTTCACTACTATCTCCCCTCTATCATCCTAGTACCCCATTTGTTCTTCACTTCAGCTCCCCCACCCTTACCAACCATGCATGTGTACCCCCTGCTCACCAGCCTCTCTCTTCTCCTCCTCCTCCTTCTTTTGTCTTCCACCAACCCTATTGTCCCTATTAACCCTCAGCCTCTCTATTCCAGTGTTCCTACCTACCCTCCTGTCTTCCCCATCTCCTCTACCACTGCTCCTCCCCTCCCTCCTCCTCTACACACCCCATATGCCTCTCCACCTCACCCCCATCCAGACATTACCTTCCTCCCCCAGCTCCCTTGCTCCTCTGATCACACAAGCCTTCTCTGCCTGTGCTGCACTACCCACCCCCTGTTCTACTAAACCCCTTCCTCATCCTATCACTCCCGACGCAACTCTCCATCTGGCACCCTCTGACCAGAGCACTTCTCCTCCTTCTACTCCCTAACAGGAAACATACATCCCAACTCAGGCCCTGCCCCTCCCACCCACCCACCCACCCAGCCCATTGGTCTTCAAGTAGCCTCCATGAACATATGCAGCCTGCTGAAGAATTTGACACCCTACAGTGCTGGGCCTTGGCTCATCAACCAGACATCATAGCCTGGTTGAAACATGGCTGTCAAATCCACCCCTGACTCATTTGTTTCCCTCCTAGGCTATACCTTATACCGGAAGGACCGAGTAGGCAAACAAGGGTGTGGCTGTGCAATCTACACTAGGGACACAATACTTGGACACGCACTCCCCACCCCTGCCCTTGTAAATGGGGCCCAGGCTCTTACCCTCAAACTCACCCCGGATCCCTCTAGGACCCTCTCTATCTCACCACAGCTTACGTTCCTCCAAAGAACCAGCACCCGGCCCTGGCATCTTTAACGGACTACCTGGCAACCATCCACCATAAGGCAGAGCAAATCCTAGTTGGGGACCTTAATGTAAATTGGCTCAGTACCTCCTCATCTGTGATCAGAGACTCATTTGCCGCCCAAGACCTGACACAACTCGTCACTCAGCCCACAAGAATAAACCCTAAGAGAGGTACCAGCACCCTTCTGGATGTTATTATAACTAACCGACCCCATAAAATCCAAAACATCCAGGTCCTCCCAGACTCCCTAAGTGACCACTCTCCTATCCTATTTCATTGGGCTGTCTCCAATCCCAAACCCAAAGCCCAGACCACCCTCCGCAGGCGCCTCTGCCCTGGTGGGCTGAAAAAACTTAAAGTATTCCTCACCCAGATAAACTGGTCCGCCATTCATCATGCTACTGACATTGACACTGCCCTCGCCTTCTTCACTCACACCTTCAACGTGGCCTGTGATCTCTTTGCGCCCCTCAGCAAAATCCGGTCCAAAAAACAGAATGCACCCTGGGTTAGCCCACCCCTTCTACAATTACTAAGGAATCGGGATAACCTCTGGCACCTTGCCACTGAAACGGGTCATCTGTCTGATAGGCAGGCTTGCAATGCAGCCCGAATAAGTGCTCATGGGCCATCAGGAAAGCCAAGGTCACCATTACAGGCCTCCTTACCTCCTCCTGGGGCTCGACCTGGACTTTCTGGGATAATATTGCAACTAACGGAAAAAGCTCGCCTCCTGCCCCATCCCAGCTCACTAGAAATGGCACTACCACCACCGAGCCTGCCACCATAGCTAACCGGTTCAACACCACTTTCACTGACCTTAGCTCAGTCCTCCCTAGTAATTTCTTTGATCCTGCCCCCAACCAACCTCCCCCTATCCTCCAGTGCCCCAGCTTCCACCTGCGCAAGATTTCCACCCGGGAAGCCAGACCCATCCTAGTCAAAGCTTTGAATGGCAACAGTCCCTGCAATGACTCACTGGACCCCAGTATCCTTAGGCTGGTGCTAGATGAAGTCCTTGCCCCACTCACCAGCCTAATTAACCAGTCACTCTGCCTGGGACAATTTCCCACAGCGTGGAAAACAGCCATTATCAGACCAATTCACAAAGGGGGCGACAGGTCATCGGCCAACAACTACCGGCCAATCTCCATCCTCCCCCCCATCTCTAAAGCCCTGGAGAAAGTGGTGGCCATTCAAATCACTGATTATCTGGCTAAGCATAACATTCTATGCCCAGAGCAACATGGCTTCCATGCTGGTCACAGTACCAGCACTGCCCTAATTAATTCTCCAACTTCCCTCACTCCTCCGTGGATACCAGCTCCCTAGCTGGTGCAGTGTTCATAGACCTCTCAAAGGCCTTGACACCATCTCCCATCCACTTCTGCTGAATGCACTCTGCCACACTGGTCTCGCGCTGGCCCCTTAGCATGGTGCACAAGCTATCTTGATGCTCGATCGCAGTGTGTAAAAATCAATAGCACACTCTCCGATACCGGTCCCATTCCTCTGGGGTCCCCAAGGCTCCATCCTGGGCCCCTTCTTCTCGCTCTATCTGAACACCCTGCCCAGTGCTTGCCCTGGCAAAATTCTACTGTGCAGATGACGCTGTCCTCTTTGCCACCCACACGTAATCCATTCTCCCTCCAGGACACCCTACAGCAGTCTTTCAACAGTGCCGAAGCCTGGTTTAAGGAGCGCAGACTCATCATCAATCTTAAAAAGACCAAAGCTATGCTCTTTTCCCACCCCCAAAACAAAGCTAGCAACCACCCACTCTATATCCTTCCAAGTACCAATCAGCCACTGGAACAAGTCTGCTCCTACAAATACCTTGGGGTTACCTTCGACTCAGCCCTCACATTTCACAACCACATTGATGCCCTAACATCCGCCACTAACATATGGCTGGGCATTCTCTTCCGCCATAGAACCTGCCTTCCTCCAAATGCTCTCCAGCTCACTGTTACATCATCCGTTCTGTCCCTTGTAGACTATGGCCTACCAGTGTATGGTGCTGCCGACACCACTGCACTCAAAAAAATTCACTTAACCCTGAACAAAGCCTGCAGATTGATTACTGGTGCCCCCATGCTCACTCACACCTGTCAGCTGTATGTTGAGGCCAAATTGCTTACCCTGGATGAACGGCTCCAATACCAAACCTGTCTCCTCACAAAAAAAACTCTACTCGGGCTCTTCCCCCCTGGGATAACGGCATCCATCCACCAGAGCCCTCCCACTATTGCAACATGGTCTTCCAACAAGACCACTCTAATGGTCCCCAGATCAAGAACCAGCCGTGGCCAGAGGTTCTTCTGCTATAGAGCCCCAACCTGGTTTAACTCTCTCCCTGCCCCCATCTCCAATGCCACCACCATCTCTAAGTTCAAAATCACCCTTCGAAACCACATCATCAACACTCGTAACTGCTCCTGTCTCTGAAAGCTGCCTCCACCTCTACTTCTCTTGACAACGCCCCGGTGGCTCTCCACCTAGCCATCCCCACCACCACACTTCCCTGTACACCATGCTTATGTTTAACCTGGCCAGTACCAGCTGTTTCAGTGTTTACCTACTAGATTGTTCACTATTGATCACCAACTTGTTAACCTGTTCTCAACTTACATGTACCCTGTAACCCAAATGTATTTGTCTGACCACAATGTGACTTGGCGCCTCTGTTGAATGCCTATTGTTTTGCAAACCTACGCTATGTAACCAAAAACACAATGTATGTCTTTATGTGACGAAGTACCTTTGGAAACGAGCCTCTGGCTCAAAGGTTGTAAAGTGATTTTACAAATAAATAAATAAATAAATAGTTTAAAATCTGTATTTAATAGGGTTATAGGTCTCCAGTTTAACAAATCCCCTCTATCTCCTTTTTTATACATAAAAACTACAAGCCCCTCGTTCATACTTTTTGTTAATATCCCCGAGGATAGTATTTCATTCAAAACACCTGTAAATTCTTCCAATAATTGTTGAAAAATTATTTTATAATTTTCATATGGAATACCATCATTCCCCGGGGCTGTACCAGTTTTTACTTGTGCCAACACTGCAGCAACCTCTTGTGTTGTAATATGTGCTACTAAGTTAACTGACCCTGAATCTGAAATTTGAGGTAAATTACATCCTCCCAACCAGTTCTCATGTGTGTGACTCAATGTTTCAGTAATACCAAAATGTTTCTGTACATGTAAATCAACAATCCGCATAACCTTTCTAGTATCTGTGCACCAAATCCCTGCCTGATCATTAAGACCTGTCATATGTTTCTGATGTCTTTGGAAAGCACTAAATTGAAATGAATTCAGAAAGGCCTCTGTGCCTTGGGTACCAAAACGGCGTTCATTTTCTAAAGATTTTGCCTGATCATATTGAAAATTATTCATCTTTTCTCTTATTTCATATAACTGGGGTAGGACTGAAACCTACCATTGGCTCACGAAGTATAAATCCAAAAATTCCTTTCTATAATTTAAGTAAGTATCAGTTTTGTATTTACATATAATCTCCTATTGATTGAAAAATGTTTAATTTCAGTTTTGTATCCATCCACTATTCCAATAAGTATCATAGAGACATAACACAGATTTCCTGGCCTTTAAAATAGCTAGAAAGCCATCTTCAATTGTAGGAAGAAGTAATAGAGCCAAGTTCATTCTCCAGTACCCTGGACCACGATGCATAGGCATATGACTTGCCACCGTAGCTTCTATAATTACATGGTCAGATGAAGTAACAGCCAATGTTCTATTATCAATCACCTGTAGGGAATCGGAAAGAAACCAAAAATCTATCCCTGTGGCCTTATTGCCTTGAAAAAATGTTTTTGCCGGATTCCAAGAAAGGGCCATAACATCACTAAGGCCTGTTTGAACTAGTAAATTATTAAAACAAGTAGCATCACAAAACATTTTGGTGGTTCGGCATCCCCTATCTGTATTGTATGTACTACAATTGAAATCACCCCCCAAAAAAACATACTTTAAGTAAATAAATAAAGGTTGAAATAATGAAATATTTCAATCATTGCAAATTTTGTTTGAGGTGCATAAATGTTGATTAGCCGACACTGTAAACCGTTAATCACTACATCCAACAACAATACATGACCAGGGACAAGATCAACTAGTTGTATTACCTTTGCAGTGGGACTATTTGAGGCTATACTACACCACTACAGGGTCTCACCATAGACCAGTCATAACCCCCATCTCCAGCCAGCGTTGCTAATTCAATATCGAGTTTGTATGTAACCTAGTGTCCTGCAAAAACCATACATCATAATCCTTTTCTCAAAAAGGATAAAATCAACACCTGCTTCCTCTCGGATAACATACTATTCACATTTAAAGAAGCTACCGAAAGATTATAAACTGCTACCATCCAGGAGGGAAGCTTGACCAGCCATATTTTGAACACATTTTAGCATATTATTTTTCTTGTTCCTTTCCTCATTCCCAATCTATTTTTTTTCTTTTACCTAAATCAGTTATTGCCAAATTTTGGTCTATATCAGGCGTACCATCATGTTGTGAGGAATTTACAGAAACTGAGTCAGACTCGTCCCTGTGTCATCTTGTAATACAATAAAAAGGATTATGTTAGTCGTCATAGGGGTTCAGGAATCACCATGCTAGTATTGCCAGATCGAAGAATCACGTTCTGGAAGATACCAGAGTAAAAGGCCTCTTGGCAGGAGGCGGTGGAGGTTTGAAATCAAACTGCCGCTAGAAACCTCCACTTGAGAGACAGGATTTTGTGTCACTGACAGAGCGCAGAAACATCAGGGTGTATCTGCAACTATGGTTCTTTTGAATCAATGCACAACCATGATTACCAGAAATATGTGGTTGAGGTCTTCCCGAGGTGTGTGGTAGGGTTTTGTTCTAGAGCAGCTTTAACCACCGTATTGATGTAAAATCTTGAATACTATAGTCTCCAGATTTATTTTTGCATGGCGGAAGGGCAATCAACAAAGAATGTGCATCTTCACAGAGTGAACACTTACTGGGGTGATGACAGTCAGTAAGGACATGTCCTTGTTCTCCACACTGAGCACATTTTACCACTTCACACATCCTACTCATGTGCCTAGGGGAGCCACACTTATAACAATGTCTTGGTTGGCCTGGATAAAAAATAAAACCCTTATCCCGACCCAAACAGAAACAACTAGGTAAATGCTGTAGACCTTCATTGTTTTGAAATAGATTAACCTTATATCTCCACCCTCCATTCCAGAAACCTTCATCATCAATATAGGTTCAGGATTCCCTGAACAGTACATTTTTTTTCCACCTAGTACGTTATATCTTCTACATTTACTCCTCATTCCAAAAAAAAAGTACATTTATTACTTTAAAGGATTGTTTGGTGAGAGGTATAGCCTGAAAATGTAACCACGCTGGGTTAGTTTTTAAAAGAGCATATCTCATCCAAAATGTATTTAGCAAATCGTTGTATGAAAACTAATGTCATAATTGTTATCCCTGGGTGTGTATAAGGGCATACACCTCCCTGGAGAAAAACCCAGCATTGCTTAATCAAAACCTTCCCTACATAAAAGCGATCTGGCATACCATCCATAGGACCTAGGAACCTTAACGCACTGCATTCCTACGTTTTGCCAAAGTAACTGTTTTTTAAATAAACTAGCAAATGTAACAGGGGTTGTGAGATAACAGGCTGATCCTGTACTGGATTTAACTCAGAACCCAAAACATTTGCATAACTTAAACTTCAGGAGTGACAGTTTGTCCTAACGTGGGCTCTGATAGCAAAGAACCATTTGATAGTAAATTAGAAATACTGGTTTGAGGAGATACACATAAAGAAGAGTGTACATTTATTACAGGGGAAGTTTCAAAACAGTCTGGCCCATAGCTAGATACAGCATCCCTTGATGCAGATTTGGCCTTTTCCCCATCTGCTACTCTTGTTCCCGGCAGAGGGATTATTGGGTCAGCTATCCAGCCTCCCTCATCTGATTGTATCCAACCTGCCTCCGGGAGAGGTTGTTGAGGGGACCAGGATTCATTAACCATCAGATTAGCATCCTGAGGTGGGGTTTCATCTGTCGATCAATCTAAAAAACTGGGGCCTTTTAGAACCTTAGGCACAGTACCTGGTAGGCCCAAAGGAGAGTCCAAAATGGGCCTTTTTCTTTTTCGATCCTCCTCAGCTTGTTGTTTTAATTCATTGAACTCAGCCAAAGCTTCTTTTATCAGCTGCCATTTTTTTTCCAACAATACGTTAAGCTCCTCAGACCCTTGCGAAAGAGCTGGAGCTCCACACAAAACTGCAGCATTTTCACCCATCATTTCTCCCAAGATCCCAGACTCCATCAGCAACTCACGGTTTGCTCAATTCCACCTCGATGACTTCCGCGTCGTGCTCTCATACTTCAGGCCGCGGGGATTCCGATACGCTATGCTGGCCACCATCAAGGTGCATCCCAGCCGTACCACTGTCCCTGCATGGATGATTTAGGAGTTGAACAACATCTGTCCTACTTCCACTGCTCTCTGCAGCCATCTGTAAAGCTGTACCATGTTCCCCGCTGAGCCTTGCTAACTCAGCCACAGCATGTCCTCCTTCACTGTCCTCCTCCTCCGCCATCTTGGTCCTACCAGAAAATGGGTCCCCCCTGCTCACAGGAAGCAGGAAGTAGGGGAATTACCCTGGTGTCCTGGCCAAATTTCCCTCATTCACTGAGAATACCACTGACAGCTTAATCTGGTTCAAGGTCAGTTGGCATTCATCTGTATCCCACCACCCCCGGGTCGTGCCTGAAAATAGGCAGGATTTGTCTAGTGCACTTACCTGGTCAACAAAAACTAAACAAAAAACTAAATAAATAAAATAAATAAATTAATCAATCTTCTATGTGGAATAGTATCGAAAGCTTTGCTGAAGTCAAGGTAGGCAACATCAACTGCTTCCCCTTGGTCCACCACTCTGGTTAACCAGTCAAAGAAATGTATGAGATTAGTTTGACAGGACCATCCTTTTGTAAACCCATGCTGTCTTGGATACTGTGCTCCTATGGATTCCAGGTGTTGCACTATCCTTTCCTTAAGGAGTGTCTCCATAATCTTGCCCACTACTGAGGTAAGACTGACTGGTCTATAGTTCTCTGCCTCCTCCCTGCTACCAGTCTTGTGGAGCGGGATCACATGAGCCCTTCTCCAGTCTTCTGGGACCTCTCCTGTGCTCAGAGACTAACTAAACAGTTCTGATAATGGCTCTGCTAGTTTCACCCTTAGCTCCTTTAGTACCCTGGGAAGTATGCCATCAGGTCCCATTGTCTTGTCCACCCTGAGCTTATCGAGTTCTTGTAGGACCCTTTCTTTTGTGAAAGGACTAGTGCACACCTTCCTCCCTCCCCCCGTGTCCATGGTGTTGAGCTGTGGGTACTGCCCTACCTTCTCTTCAGTAAATACTGAGCTGAAATATCTGTTTTGGATAGATGCTTTTACATGGTCGTCCTCCTCACATGCCCCCTTATCCCCTTTGATCTTAACAATACCCTCTCTGGACTTTCTCCTTTCACTAACGTATCTATAGAAAGTCTTGTCACCTTCTTTTACTGTTCGTGCTAGTGTTTCCTCGGTTTGGACCTTTGCCTGCCTTACTGCCTTCCCTGCTTCCCTTAAGGAAGTTTGGTATGCCTCCCTGTCTTCATCCTGCTGCGTTCCCTTATATTTCCTGAAGGCCAGCCTTTTGGCTCTGAACTTTTCTGCTACTTTTTTTGAGAACCAAAGTGGTTTCCTTCTTCTTTTGCACTTCCTTTTCTGAGTAACACAATGAGATGTTGCTTCAAGTGTTGCATCTTTAATGCTTGCCTACTTTGCCTGTACCCCCTCACCTGTATTTCTTTTTGCCAGGGCTAGCTTAACTCTGTTGACCATGTTATCAAGGTCAGCTCCTCTGAAGTCCTATATTTTTTGCTTTGGAATGGGATGATTTTGTTCTAGTGGCCAAATTGAACCATACCATGTGATGGTCACTGGCACCCAGGCGACCTTCTACCTGGAGATCAGTGATCCTTTCCCTGTTAGTCAGTACTAGATCTAGGATAGCCCTGTCCCTTGTGGGTTGTTGTACCTGTTGTTTGAAGCCCGCCCCTTGCAGGGAATCCACCATGTTTCTAGTTCTGGCACCTGTCCCTGCTTTTATTGACCAATCTGTGTCTGGCATGTTGAAGTCTCCAATTATCAGAACCTCACCTTTAGCTGTCATATTTTGTACATCTTCTAACAGTAATGTGTCTATGTCCTCCCCCTGGTCTGGAGGCCTGCACACAACTCTAGTATGTATGGCTGTCCCATTTCCTGTTTCCAGGGTGACCAACAGTTCTTCTGGCTCCGTATGTGTAGTCTGAATTTCTGTAGCTTTGATATTTTCATTGACATAAAGGGCCACTCCATCCCCCGCTTTGCACCTCGGTCTCTTCTGAACAGTACATAGCCAGGTACTAAAGTCTCCCAAGTGTGGTTACTGGTGAACCATGTCTCGCTAATGGCTACTATGTCCAGTTTAGCCTCTATCATTATTGTCTACATGTCTGGGATCTTGTTTCCCAGACTGGGAGCATTTGTGTACATGATTTTCCATTGGCCAGATTTTGGTGTGTTAGTTGTTGGGTGAGGTCCGACATTTCCCCTGTGCATTGTATGGGGAGCTGGACGTTTTTCTTTATCTGGTGATGCAGATGAACTACAAACATGCTGAACTCCTGTTTGACCACTAGCTGAGGGGGGAGGGGCATTCTTCCCATTCAACATATGGGGTGCTGCACCCCTCTCCCCATTTGCTAGTTTAAATATTCTGCAAAGACAAACTTCTACCCCAATGCACTGATTCCCTCCTTAGTCAGATGCAGTCCATCACATTTAAAGGACTTTCGCTCCCAAAACTGTTGCCAGTTCCCTACAAATTTGTGTGCTTTTTCCTGCCACCGTCCCTTGAGCCACATGTTTAACTTCCCTGTCTCCCCTTCTCTGACCTTCTGTCCATCTGTCCCCCTCTCCCAGACTGGCAGGATCTCAGAGAAGAAGATGCCGGACAAAATGGATAATAATTTGTCTGCATCTGTCCAAGAGGGGAACCAGAATCCTAGGTGATAGGTTTAAATGCTTCATTGGCATTCATTTAAACTAGCCAAGGGGGGAAGCACTGAAAAGGAGATAGGAAATCCTAGCCTCCAAAAAAAATCAGGGTAGTTAGTGAGGTAAACACCAAGATAGAGAAGTCAATAGGGAGAAGGGCAGGGGTTAATGGAGAAATAGACAAAGGCAGTAAGGACAGAGATGGGGCAAAAAGGGGTATGGCCATCAAAAAATGGAGGGTAATGAGTACCAATGCCCGTAGTCTAGGTAACAAGCTCCCTGAACTGGCAGTCTTGATGGAAGAGGGATGCCTGGATATTGTGGCAGTCACAGAAACATGGTACACAGAGAACCATGACTGGGATGTCAACATACCAGTGTACACAATCAACAGGAGGGACAGGGAGGGCAGAAGAGGAGGAGGAGGAGAAGCTCTCTATGTAAAGAAAGGGATCAAAGCAATGGAACTAAGGGTAAATAGGGAGGAGAGGAGAGGAGAGGAGAGGAGACACTGTGGGTCACCCTGGAGATTGGAAATGGCACCACAATCCACACAGGGGTTGTATACAGATGCCCTCTCAGGGGGAGGAGATGAACAAGGAAATGATAGAAGGCATCCTTAGGATGGCACAGAAAGGGGAGAAATTGCTGATGGGGGACCTGAATATGCCAGATGTTAACTGGAGCACCTTTGCTGCAGTCACATCCAAGAGCAGGGCCATTCTTGATGCCCTACAGGGGGCATGCCTCAGACAGCTAGTGTTGGAACCCATTCGGGAAGGAGCAATATTAGACCTGGTACTCTCAAATGGGGATGAAGAGAGGATCTCAGATCTAGAAGTGGGTAGCCATTTGGGAACAAGTGACCCCAAACAGTGTGGTTCATGATAAACTCAGCTGTAGAGTCAAGCTATACAAAAGTGAAGGTACTGGACTTCAAGAGGGCTGATTTTGTCAATTTGGGAGAGTGCCTCAGAAAAGTACTAGCAAGCAGGCAAGAAGGAGGGGTGGAGCAACAATGGGGAAACATCAAAACTGCCATCACAGAGGCAACAAGCCTTTGTGTGAAGCAAATAAACAAATTTAAATGAAAGAAAAAAACACTATGGTTCTCGAAAGAGGTGGCATGGAAGGTTAGGGAGAAAAACATAGCATTCAGGAAATATAAGGAAACACAGAAGAAACAGGACAAATAACTGTACCAGTTAAAGCAGAAGGAAGCAGGCAAGGCAGTCAGAATAGCAAAGGCCCACACTGAGGAAAAGATAGCCAACTCGGTTAAGAAGGAGGATAAAAATGTTTATAGGTACATTAGGGAGTGAAGAAAGACAAAGGAAGGGATACTGAGGCTGAATAAAGAGGAGGGTTGGTGGGCAGAGAGGGACAGTAAAAAAGCAAGGATACTGAACGAATACTTCTGCTCAGTATTCACAAAGGAAGAGGAGGGGGAGGTACCTAATTCAATCAATAGAAGCACTCTGGATAGGGGGCTGATATTAGTCCTTTCACAGAAGAAAAGGTATTGAAAGAACTAAAACTGAAGGTGAACAAGGCAATGAGGCATGATGGGATTCACCACATAATTCTAAAAGAAATAAGGGGCAAACTAGTAGCACCATTAACTACACTTTTAAACAAATTATGGGAGGATGGTGTGGTGCCTGAGGACTGGAGGAGGGTTGGTGTGATTTCCCTTCACAAAAGTGGGAGCAAGACAGAGGCAAGAAACTACAGACCTGTCAGTTTGACCTCAGTGGTAGGAAAAATGATGGAATCACTTCTGAAGGAAAGAATTGTTGAGTACCTATAGGCCAGTGAGGCACAGGACACAAGGCAGCATGGATTTACAGTGGGAAGGTCATGTCAGATGAATCTAATTGATTTCTTTGACTGGGTGACCAAAGTAGTAGACCAGGAAGGGGCTGTAGACATGGCCTACTTAGACTTTAGCAAGGCATTTCCCACAGTCCCACACAAAAGATTAATAAACAAATTAGGTAGCCTGGGAGTGGGTCCCAGGGTGGTAGCCTGGGTAAAACATTGGCTGGACAACAGGACGTAGAAGGTAATAGTAAACGGAGCCCACAGTGAACAAAAAGGGGGGTTACTAGTGGGGTACTGCAGGGTTCAGTACTGGGTCTGGGCCTTTTAAATGTCTTTATAAGTGACATTGCAGAGGGACTGGATGGAAAAGTATGTCTCTTTGCAGATAACACAAAGATCTGCAACAGGGTTGATATACAAGGTGGGGTGGAAAGGATGAGAAGGGACTGGTCAAGGTTGGAGAAATGGTCAAATGTATGGCAGCAATGCAAAGAAGTGCAAAGTAATGCACCTGGGAAACAAAAACCCAGGGGAAGAGTACACAATGGGGGTTGAGATACTGAGAACAGCAAAAATGGAAAGGGACCTGGGGGTGGTTATATCTGATTACCTAAAGGTGGGCAAGCAATGTGAGAAGGCAGTAAGGAGGGCTGGGGGATTACTGTGATGCATAGGGAGAGGCATCACCAGTAGAAACAAGAAGTTGTTATCCCTCTGTACAGACAGTTAGTGAGACCCCATCTGGAGTACTGCATGCAGTTCTGAAGACCCCATCTCCGCAAAGACATAGACAGGGTGGAGGCTGTCCAGAGGAGGGCAACCAAAATGGTGCAGGGTCTGCACCAGATGACATATGAAGAGAGAATAATGGAGCTTAATATGTATACTCTCAAGGAAAGGAGGGAGAGGGGAGACATGATAGAAACTTTCAAGTACCTCAAGGGAATCAACAAAGTCCAAGAGGGTAGCATCTTTCAGAAAAAGAGATGTGCAAGAACAAGGGGGCACAATCTGAAGATAGAGATGGGACGGCTCAGAGGTAATATGAGGAAATATTTTTTCATGGAGAGGGTTGTGGATGCATGGAACAGCCTTCCTGAGGAGGTTGCGAAGTCAAAAACAGTGGGGGAATTCAAGAATGCATGGGACAGATATAAAGCAATTCTAGTGGGGGGTAAGAGGAAGTAGGCTGTTGATTAACTAGGATCTGCAGCTTATCCATTATGTAGGGAAATGGGCAGACTAGATGGGCCCAAGTGGTCCTTATCTGCCATCAAATTCTATGTTTCTATGTTTCAGGCAAGAAGTCAGTGAACTAGTTTCTCTTTAACTTTCGCTTTGCTAGAGCAGGAGCTGTATAGCTTAGTGTGCTAGTCAAAACTTGTTAAAGAAAGAGTTTTCTGCTTTTCGTCACTTTTTTGCAGATTCCTGAGTTTATTTTAAACCCATTTCATCCCTAGTACACTGGTGCCAGAGGTTGTCTTGTGCTGCTGGTGCTTCAGGAGGAGGATGAAGAGGTTACAGCTCTTTGGCTTGTACGCTGGTGCAAGAGGAAGTTTTGTGCCACTGGTGCTTCAGGAGGAGGATGAAGAGGTCATGGCACTTTGACTTGTACACTGGTGCCAGATGCTGTCTTGTGCTGCTGGTGCTTCAGGAGGAGGATGAAGAGGTCATGGTACTTTGACGTGTGCACTGGTGCCAGAGGCTGGTTTTGAGGTGCTAGTGCTTCAGGAGGAGGATGCCAAGGAAAAGAGTTCATCATGGGCATGCAGTTTTCCCATAGGATAACATTGGAAGTATAAGAAGCCATAACTCCATCAATATTTGCACTTAAATAATAATCTATATATGGTCACAAAGGTTTCAATGGGTACTACAAAAATAACATATGCTGCACCCTTAACTTGTTGTGGCCATTAAGAAAAGTAACTAATAAAACATAATTAACCCCATAGGATAACACTGTATCTTTAACAGGCCATAACTCTGTCAATATTTGGAGTTATGTGACTCTATATGGTCACAAACCTCTCAATGGGTACTACAAGAATAACATATGCCACAAACTTTATTAATTTTGGCCCAAACAACAGATTTGTCTGCCCTACATTTCACATGATGCTGCTGCTGCTGCATATGGGACTACAATTGTTCTGGAGGTGAAATGGGAGGGTGTACTGCATGATTTCTGGTATGATGCAATCTTTGGCTTTGAGAGAACATCTTCACAATCTATTAGTACACTATGACTTCAGGGTCATCCACTGACACAGCTCCATCAGAAGAACATTGAAGGGGGGATTTACTAATAGACAGTTTACCTACAGCCAGCTTAACTTTCTTTTTGTCCGGTTCCCATATAGGGTTGCTAGAATCATCATCATCATCTTCTACAAATTCACTTTGGACACTATCCTGTGGAGATATTACAATCTCAGCATCAGTTTGATCATCCACACTTTTTTCATCACCATCCGATTCTTTGGATTGCCTAACCTGAGGATCTGTGGAAACATGCGACTGTGTCTCATGATGATCAGGCCCATGTTCAACTACTGTGGGGAGTGGGACATCAACTACCCTCAAGCCTGAAGCCTGACTTCAACAAAGTACAGCAATGGTTCGGCTCACACCAGCTCTCCCTAAATGCTAAAAAACTTTCACAATGACCTTTGGCACACAACAACGCCTGTCCAGGCAGCCCTCCCTTCCCTATTTCAACACCCTGGATGGCCAAAAACTTGAAATTGTCTCCTCGTTCCGAAACTTGGGGTCTGGCTCGACAGCCATGTCACATTCTCTGACCACATTGATGCTATCTCAAAAAAACTACGCCCCATGCTCAGTGCACTATATAGGAACCGCAGTAGCCTCCCTCCCCGTGTCCGACGTGAACTGGTCCAGAAGATGAAACTCCCCTCCTTCGATTACTGCGACATTGTGTACAGTGCAGCCCCTAAGTCCATTCTATCTAAATTGGGCACACTTTATAATGCCTAATGCCACTTTGCTCTCGATGCCACACCCCTCACCCTCCAGTGCGACCTCTACCAAGTCTTAGCACTACCGTCCCTCGAAAACCGCCGCATTTCTCACTGTGCTAAATTTCTCTCCAACCTATGGCTCGGGACCATCGCATCCTGCCTTTCCACCATGCTCTCAAATGCCCCCCTCCCATCATCTTAGATCCAGTGACTCCCGCCAACTATCAATCCCTAGGTGGAAGACCTCTTCTGGTCAAGCTGCCTTCTCACACCAGCTACCCAAGCTCTGGAACACTCTCCCACTACAAATTTGGCACTCCTCTTCTTCCCACTCTCAGTCTACCGCCCTAGCTAACTTCCTTACTACAAATTGTTCCTGTACCTGAACCTGCCATGCCCCACTGTCCCCTCCCCAATGCCTGACCAGCGGCCTTAGCCTTGCTACAGAAGCTGGCATATAGCTCCAACCTTGCACTTTTGTCCTGTCCTGGGCCTGTTGCCCTGTGTCCTGTTTATAACTGTGATATATATCTTCTGTTGTCTACAGCTGTTACTACTTTGCTAATTTACCCTTGACTGCTGCTTCATGTCACGAATTTGATATTTGCTGCTACAATATCCAATACATTCAATTTACGCTGCTTGTATTTTCACGCAAACATATCCTTATGCTGCTTTTACTGCTTCTGTTAATTGTTCTCTTGATAACCTGCGTGTTATCATATCCCTTTGTATCCCACCCAGGTCGCACTGAGAGATGAGCATCTTGCTGCTCAGTGTGCCTTTCCTGGTGAAACAACTGCAATAAATAAATAACTAAAGTCTTCAGACTCCACAACATTTTTTGGACCTGATAACTTTTCCTTGGTTGTAGCAGTACTCATGCTGTTATTCACAGTTCCTTCACTGCTTTACTACCAGTGCCACCAGCATCTCCAATCGGCATTGATGCCACTGAATTGGCCAAGAAAAACTAAGTCACAGAAATCCCTCTACTTGCAGCAGTTACTACCTTTCCCTTCTGCTGTGTAGTACCACATCCATGACCACACTTAACACTGCTAGCCCCGATGAACCTGCCTCATCATCACAAATTCACTGCTAGTATTTGGAGGCACACAAGCAATAGCCTTATTGGCAACAGCACCACAGCCAGAAACAGCTTTGCCTGATTGTGTCTTCGCAGGCATTTTTTTAGATGACACAGTCACCAATAAAAGAAGCATGCTTATTGCAAAAAGCATTTTTTTCCAGTTTTGTGGGTTGCTATGACAAATTCAAGAGAATTCACAAGTCAGTACAAAACCAAAATACAGCAATAGGTACAGTTTTTTAGTGTGCCTGTTGTTCATTTAAATGTTGTAATATGCACTGGAGAGAGTGTTGCATAGAAATAAAGAAACATAGAAGATGACGGCAGATAAGGACTGCATGGCTCATCCAGTCTGCCCATCTTTTCTACCTTATGAATGTGCCATAGGCCTGTACTCTATCAATGGTCTATCTATTCATACTCATCTGTATCACTCCATTATGTCTATTCCATGTCTATTTGAAGCACTGCACTGTATTCATATCAACCACTTCCTGAGGAAGGTCATTCCATGCATCCACCACCCTTTCTGTGAAAAAGAACTTCCTCACATTACCCCTTAATCGGCCTCCCTCTAATCTCATGCTGTGTCCTCTTGTCCTGCTATTTTTCTTATATTGAAACATGTTAGATGCTCTCATCTTGTTAATGCCCTTACGATGTTTGAATGTTCTGATCATACCACCTCTCTCCCACCTTTGCTCTAGGGTATACATATTGAGCTCCATTAATCTGTCCTCATATGTTTTCTGATGCAGTCCCTGTACCATTTTAGTTGCCCTTCTCTGGACTGCCTCCATTTTGTAATGTCCTTGTGCAGGTGCGGCCTACAGTACTGCATGCAGTACTCCAGATGGGGCCTAAACAGTGTCTTGTAAAGAGGGATTATCACCTCCCTCTTGTGACTTGCGATACCCCTACTAATACACCCCAACATCCCTCTAGCCTTACCTACTGCTTTAGTGGTCTGCTTAGATGATTTCAGGTCATCTGTGATGATGATGCCCAAGTCTCTTTCTTCCCTTGTGATTGCCAGCAACTCCCCTCCCAACCTACAGGTAGCTTCAGGGTTTCTCGTCCCTATGTGCATGATCTTGCACTTCTTTGCATTAAACCCCAGTTGCCACTCTTCTGACCATTTTTCCAGTTTATGCAGATCTCTTCTCATTCTGCCCACCCCATCTGGATCATCTACTCTGTTGCAGAACTTGGTGTCATCTGCAAACAGACAAACCTTACCCTCCAGTCCATTTGCAATGTCACTGATGAAGATATTGAAGAGGACTGACCCCACGACTTATCCCTAGGTACCCCACTTGTGACTTGCATCTCTTTTGACTGTATACCATTTACCACCACTCTCTGTTTTCTGCCCGCCAACTAGTTTGCCACCCAGTTGACCAACGTCTGACCCACCCTGAACCTAACCAGATTATTAATCAATCTTCTACGTGGAACAGTATCAAAAGCTTTGCTGAAGTCAAGGTAGGTGACATCAACTGCATCCCCTTGGTCCACCACTCTGGTTATCCATTCAAATAAATCTATGAGATTAGTTTGACAGGACCTTCCTTTTGTAAACCCATGCTGTCTTGGATCCTGTGCTCCTATGGATTCCAGGTGTTGCACTATCCTTTCCTTAAGGAGTGTCTCCATAATCTTGCCCACTACTGAGGTAAGACTGACTGGTCTGTAGTTCCCTGCCTCCTCCCTGCTACCACTCTTGTGGAGCGGGATCACATGAGCCCTTCTCTAGTCTTCTGGGACCTCTCCTGTGCTCAGAGACTCACTAAACAGTTCTGATAATGGCTCTACTAGTTCCACCCTTAGCTTCTTTAGTACCCTTGGATGTATGCCATCAGGTTCCAATGCCTTGTCCACCCTGAGCTTAGCAAGCTCTTGTAGGATCCTTTCTTTTGTGAATGGACTAGTGCACACCTCCCTTCCTCCTTGTGTCCATAGTGCTCAGCTGTGGGCCCTGTCCTACCTTCTCCTCAGTAAATACTGAGCAGAAGTATCTATTTAAGATAGATGCTTTTCCTTGGTCCTCCTTAATACACTCCCCCTTATCCCCTTTGATCTTAGCAATACTCCCTCTGGACTTTCTCCTTTCACTAATGTATCTATAGAAAGTCTTGTCCCCTTCTTTTACTGTTCTTGCTAGTGTTTCCTCGGTTTGGGCCTTTGCACCTTCTTCCCTGCTTCCCTTAGGGAAGTTTGGTATCCTCTCTATTTTCGTCCGCTTCGTTCCCTTATATTTCCTGAAGATCACTTTTTTTTTGGCTCTGACCTTTTCTGCTACTGTTTTTGAGAACCAAAGTGGTTTCCTCCTTCTTTTGCTCTTGCTTTTCTCTCTAACACAGTGCCTGTACCCCCTCACCTGTATTTCTTCTTGCCAGGGCTAGCTTAACTCTGTTGGCCATCTTATCAAAGTCAGCTCCTCTAAAGTCCCATATTTTTGCCTTGGAATGGGATTATTTAGTTCTAGTGGCCAAATTGAACCATACCGTGTGATGGTCACTGGCCCCCAGGTGACCTTCTACCTGGAGATCTGTGATCCCTTCCCCGTTGGTCAGTACTAGATCTAGGATAGTCCTGTCTCTTGTGGGTTGTCGTACCAGTTGTTTGAGGCCCTTCCCCTGCGTTCACAGTACTATGAGGAAACACACAATAGTGATACAGTGACAACAATTTCAACAGACTGAACAGAGACAATTTACAGCAAGGTTATATTTCTTTGTTTTTGGGTGGCTAGGAAGCCAAAAACAACTATAGTGACTCAGAGACAGGAATTTTGTAATAAAGAGATACAGTATAGCCACATAGGCACAATAAGACCTTAACCACACTCTTCACAAATCCAAAAATGGAACAATACCTTGTTTTCTTTTTTTTTTTTGGGGGGGTTGTGGATATTTACAGCAGTAGCTTGATAGAAGCAGGAACAAATACTACAGATGGGCTCAGAAATTACCAGTACTGCTGTTATGGTGGCGCAATAAAATTAATTTGAATTGATGGCATGCGCACAGACTAAAGGTAATGCACAAGAAGTTTAACAGTTCAGTAAAATAAAACACAGTCTTCTAAATGGATAGAAAAAAATGCACAGCAAACAGCAAAAAATTATGAAAAATTACTAGATGTATTACTGTGTACAGAACTGAACACACCAATACTAAACAATAGCCAGCAACAGTTGGCAAGACTGCCTTTCACACTGTGCTCTGTGAATCTCCCTTCTACACCACAGATCTGCCCTCCCCAAAGCACACTTCTGCACTCTCTGTCAGTACAGACACTGAAGCTACTAATATAAGATGTAAAATTCACACCAAGTCAATAAATGATCGATGATGCAACACACAAGGATTTATTACTCTTGATTTGTTAAATTTGGACTCAAATGTCCAAAGGTAAATTGCTATTTTTAATATTTTTAAAGGTTTGAATCTCACAGCTCAGAGAGTTGACTAACTCGAACTTTCCACCACACGCACAATACTGAACTGAGGCAGTGCAAGCCAATATAGAGCCCAGGTGACCTGCCATCTCATGAATCATTGCAAAATTCACCTTCAGAAGCAAAGAAAAAAGACAAAGTAAGACAAAGTCCATGTGATCCTATGGCAACTTCACATTCCTCAAAAAGACAAAGTTATTCTCTTTGCATTGCAGAGAATTTCGCGAAATTCGAGTTCTACATGAAATACTCTGCATAGCGAAGTTGAGTGACTTCGCCCATATCTACTTAGGTCCTTACCATGCTGCAAGTTGCAGCTGCATCAAGCACACAATGCACCCTCTGAGTGCACTCCACTCTGCAACAGTATATGAACTGCTTCTGGCCTGCCCTGCACAGAATCTACAGGTACCTACCAATAATAATAATAATAATGAATTATTCACTGCCTATTTCAATAACTTTCTTCCATTAAAAACAATTACTTTTTAAAAGAACAAGGATCTTTGACTCTCAGTGCACATGCGCCCACATTTACACACACACACACACACACACACCCACACGCATATCCTTCTCTGCAGAGAGTGAGCTGGAATTGAACTGAGACATGCACAGAGTAAGGAGATCATAATCATCAGCACTGCTGATTGCTTGCTGCAGGTCATGTGACTTGCCAGGGCTTAGTTAGTGATCCATTAAAAAAAAAAGCTACTTCATGACATTGATGAGCTGAAGGGAAGCCCCCCCCCCCATTGCAGTTAAAACTGTTGGGTATAAGTTGGTCCACCAAATTCCACTTTGTATTGGATAACCCTTAACTGAGATGCAACATCTCGTTTTCAGTGGTGTCTTGCTGCTACCCATTTTAGAAACTGGGTAGACTGGAACAATGGGAGGGTTAATAACTTGCCCGATATTACACACTGAATATTTGCCTCTAGTATGTTGGGAATCTGTTATCTCCTGATTCTCAAATTAGTGCTGTAACCATTAGACCAGACTGCCTTTTTAGGCACAAAAGTAAACAATGAAAGTGTTCTGTTCCTTGCCCTTAATAAAAAATCATCATCATAAAAGGAATGTTAAAGAGATGGGACATGCACAAAATACTGCAAAGCCAAATAGACTATTTATGGAAAGCAGTTTAAGTTTGTGGTTAGACTGCAGAGCTGCAGACCGAAAGACTTGAGTTTGAATCCTATAAGTAGGGTTGCCACTTTAAGGCAATCTGAATTGTCTGGGGGGGTTCCCCAGAAAGAAGGTAGGGGCAGGGGGTGGCTCAGAGGCAGGGCTAGGGATTCATAGAAATGGCGAGGAGGGATACAGAGGGAGGCCTAGAGGGGAGAGAAGGAGTGGGGACAGGTGAGGTCAGGATGTCGGGGGTGGGGACAGGAGAGATCATAGTGACTCACCAGAGGGGGCAGGCAGAAAGGGAGGAAAGGGAGTGGGCAGGTGGAAGAGGACTGGACTGGTAAGGGATGGGGCAGACCCTGATGAGGAGGAGCCTAGGGGGTATATAGAAACATAGAAGCATAGACTTTGACGGCAGATAAGGACCACTTGGCCCACCCAGTCTGCCCATTTCCCTACCTACTGGATAAGCTGCAGATTCTAGTTAACCAACAGCCTATTTCCTACAACCCCCCACTATAATTGCCTTATGTCTGTCCCATGCATGTTTGAATTCCTCCACTGTTTTAGACCCCACAACCTCTCCAGGAAGGCGGTTCCATGCGTCCACCACTCTCTCCATGAAAAAGAATTTCCTCACATTACCCCTGAGCCGTCCCCCCGCTAACTTTAAATTGTGCCCCCTTGTTCTTACACATCTCTTTTTCTGAAAGATGCTACCCTCCTGGACTTTGTTGATTCCCTTGAGGTACTTAAAAGTTTCTATCATGTCCCCCTGTCCCTCCTTTCATCAAGGGTATACATATTAAGCTCTCTCAGTCTCTCTTCATATGGTTTCTGATGTAGACCCTGCACCATTTTAGTTGCCCTCCTCTGGACTGCTTCCATCCTGTCTATGTCCTTGTGTAGATGAGGGTCTCCAAACTGCACGCAGTACTCAGATGGGGTCTCACCAACTGTCTGTATAGAGGGATAACCACTTCCCTTTTCTACTTGTGATGCCCTCCCTATGCATCCCAGTATCCCCTGGCTTTCCCTACTGACTTCTCACATTGCATACCCACCTTTAGGTCATCTGATATGATTCTACCCAGATCACTTTCCATTATTGTTGTTAGTACCTTCCTGCTATTGTGTACTCTTCTCCTGGATTTTATTTCCCAGGTGCATTACTTTGCACTTCTTTGCATTGAATCTAAGTTGCCATATGTCTGACCATTCCTCCAACCTTGCAAGTCCCTTCTCATCATTTCTACCCCCCCTTGTGTATCAACTCTGTTACAGATCTTTGTGTCATCTGCAAAGAGGCATACCTTTCCTTCCAGACCCTCTGCAATGTCACCTCTAAGGACGTTAAAGAGGACTGGACCCAGTACTGAGCCCTGAGGTACTCCACTAGTAACCCCCCTTTCTTCAGAATGTGTTTCATTCACTATTACCTTCTGTGTCCTGTTGTGCAGCCAGTTTTCTACCTAGGCTACCACCCTGGGACCCACTCCCAGGCTGGCTAACTTGATTATTAATCTTTTGTGCAAGACTGTGTCAAATGCCTTGCTAAAGTCTAGGTAGGCCATATCCACAGCCCCTCCCTGGTCTATTACTTTGGTCACCCAGTAAAAGAAATCTATTAGATTTGTCTGACATGACCTTCCTGCTGTGAATCCATGTTGCTTTGGGTCCAGTGCCCGCTGGCTTCTAGGTACTCAACAATTCTTTCTTTCAGAAGTGATTCCATCATTTTCCCCACCACTGAGGTCAAACTAACAGGTCTGTAGTTTCCTGCTTCTGCCTTGTTCCCACTTTTGTGAAGGGGAATCACATCTGCCCTCCTCCAGTCCTCAGGTACAACCCCATCTTCCCATGATTTGTTAAAAAGTGTGGTTAGTGGTGTCACTAGGTCCTCCCTTAGCTCTTTTAGGATTCTAGGGTGAATCCCGTCAGGCCCCATTGCTTTGTCCACCTTGAGTTTTAGAAGTTCTTTCATTACTCTTTCTTCTTTAAATGGACTGGTATCAACCCCACTATCCAGAGTGCTTCTACTGTTTGGTTTAGGTAACTCCTCCTCTTCTTCTTTTGTGAATACTGAGCAAAGTATTCATTCATTATCTCTGCCTTTTCTGTCTCCTCTGCCCACCTCCCTCTCCTTTATTAATCTTCCTATCCCTGCTTAACCTTTCTATGTTCCCTAATGTACCTGTAAAGGTTTTTCCCCCTTCTTAACTAAGTTATCCTTTCCTCGTTTGGGCCTTTGCTTTTCTGACTGCCTTCCCACTTCTTTCTGCTTTAATTGATACAGTTCCCTGTCGTGCTCTGTCTGTGATTCCTTATACTTTTGAATGCAGCCTTTTCTCCTTAACCTTCCCTGACACTTTTTGAGAGCCATAGTGGTTTTTATTCCGCTTTGTTTCTTTATTTGTTTCACACAAAGGCTTGTTGCTCCATGATGGCAGTTCTGATTTTTCTCCATTGTTCTTCCACCCTCCTTTCTGGCCATTTGCTAATGCATTCCTCAGGTATTCACCCATTTTGCCAAAGTCAGCCCTTCTAAAGTCCAGTATCCTTGTATTTGTATGGCTTGTCTCATGGTTGTGTTTATTGTGAACACTGTGCAGTGGTCCTTGTTCCCAGGTGTCTACTGACTTCTAAGTTTGTGATCCTCTCTCCATTTGAGAGTACCAGGTCTAATATTGCTCCCTCCCGAGTGGGTTCCACCACTAGCTGTCTAAGTCATGCTCCCTGTAGGGCAGTGAGAATGACCCTGCTCTTGGATGTGGCTGCAGTCCATGTTGCCCAGTTAACATCTGGCATATTCAGGTCCCCCATCAACAGTATCTCCCCTTTTTCAGCCATTTTGAGAATGCCCTCTATCATTTTCTTGTCCATTTCCTCTCCTTGAGACGGGGGTCTGTATACAACGCCTGTGCGGATTGTGATGCCATTCCCTGTCTCCAATGTGACCCAGAGTTCCTCTTGTCCTCCCCCTTTACCTTTTAGTTCTGTTACTTTGATCCCTTCCCTTATGTAGAGAGCTACCCCTCCTCTTTTACCCTCCCTGTCCCTTCTGTAGATTGTGTACCTGGTATGTTGACATCCCAGTCATGGTTCTCCATGTACCATGTTTCTGTGACTGCCACAATATCCAAGTGTTCCACTTCCATCAGGGCTACTAGCTCTGGAAGCTTGTTTCCCAGACTACGGGCATTGGTACTCATTGCCCTCCATTTAATGTTGGCTTTATCCTTTTTTTACCCCATCCCTGCTCTTATTGCCCTTGTCCATTTTTCCATTTACTCCTGTCCTGCCCTCTGTCAAGCTCTGTACCTCAGTGTTTACCCTACTACCTGCCATGCTTTGCCGGGGGAGGCTTGAACTTTCCTGTTTCCTATCAGCACCTCCCCCCTTAGCTAGTTTAAAAGCTTGCCAAGGAAGCCTTTAAACCTGTCACCTATGAGCGTGTTTCCCTTCCTGGGCAGATGCAGACCATCATGCCAGTATAGACCTTCATCTCTCCAGGTGGACCCCCCAGTCCCCAATGAAGCCAAAGCCCTGTGCTCTGCACCAGTTTTGCAACCATTCATTAAACCACATGGTGTGCAGTACGCTAGCCTCACCCCTGCCATGGACTGGCAGCACCTCTGAGAAGGTTACCGTGCTTGTTACCTGTCTGAGGCCCCTCCCCAACTCCACAAATTCATCCTGCACTGCACTGATCTCATGCCTAGCTAGGTCATTTGTCCCAAGGTGGACAATGATATCTAGTTTCCTCTCCTGTGATGCTGCTTCTGCAATCCTGAGGATTCGCTTCCTGTCCCTCCAAGCCATGGCACCAGGCAGGCACCTTACTTCCCTCTCCTCTCCCTTCCCCAGGTCTACACCCCTAACAACTGAGTCCCCTATCAGAAGCTGTTTCTTTCCCTTGTGTTCCCTTGCCACTCTTTTGTGGGTCTCCCTTGTGGATGTCCCCAGCATTCTTCTTGGTCTCCAGTGAGGGTGTCATCATAGAGGAACCTTGATTTGCCAGACCGACATATGATTTGTGTAGAGGTGCAACTCGGGGGCTACGCCTCTGTTCCACCACCCTCACCCTCTCAGAACCTACTGTGGTCCATCTGCTCTTCACACATGGCAACCTCCGAGTCAGTGGTTGTGGAACTGGTGCTCTTTGGGTGGGGGAGTCCTCCTTAGTCCTTGCCAGTTCAGCCTGGAGGTGGGCAACCTCCTCCCTCAGAGCTGACAGTTGCCTGCAAATAGGGCAGCAACGCAGGTTCCAGAATGCTTCCCGGAAAATTGCTGCCCCACAGCCAGTGCATTGCACCACTCCCCACATGTCCTTCTTCCTTATAATATACAATGAGTAATATACAAATTTTTTTTTTTTTGGGGTGTGTATACTTACGCTTTATGCACTGTGCTGGGTAATTAAGAATATGACAGTTCTGCTCCAAGACCTGTTGAGGAAGTGATGTCAGAACCTTGGCTATAAAGGAAATGCCACAACCACTGGTGACTGTTATGAGCTAGAACAATGAGCCTGCTTGCGCTTTTTCTGTTAAGTCTTGGCTGTGTCCCACCAACTTACCCAGGAGTAGGTCAAGGGTGCTAACACTAGAAAGATGTTTGAAAGGGGAAAGTATGGTCCGCTGAGTGAGGGTGGCAGGTGAGGCAAGGGTGCAAGGGTGCTGGCTGATACACAGGGTCGAACAGGCAGGTAGGACTGGGCTGCTGAGGTGAGGGCAGCTGGGCCATGGAAGAGCATGGCTGGCACAGATTATGAGTAAAATAAGGGATGGAGGCAGGGAGGGGGGTTAGGAGGAAGAAGGGGGGGTAGTAGGGGACAGGTATCAGGTCAAGAAAATTCCAGAGCAGGCTGGAGGGAAAAAGGATCAAGGGGAAAGGGAGGGAGAACAAGACAGGCCGGGGTCGGGGTCTCTGGCCATGACTTCAGCTGGAGGGGAGGAAGCAAGAATAGGGAGGTGACTGGGAGTTGGTTCAAGGGCATCTGACCCCAGGAGCAACATAGAGAAGGGACAGAGAGCAAAAAGGGGTGTCAGGTTTCATGCATCTGGACCCCAAGAAGAACCCAGGACATTGACAGGGCAAACACCAGAGGTGGAAGATGTCAAAAAGGAATGGACTGACTTTAATTGCACAGTGCAGATGATATTGGATTTGTCATAGTGAACGATCTGTTCTAAATGTACATAATGTAAATGAACTTGAACATTTCTGGTTTGTAAGTTGAATGATGGGATATTTTCATGTATGGATGTCAGAGTGATTATTAAAGCTTCACCAATCGAGCACCCAACATTGGTGGTCTGTGTGGATAATTTCCGGGGAACCTACCTCAGGCAACTGCCGGTTACTCGCTATGGGACCCTGTACAATTCAACACCTCCCTGTAATTTATATCTATTGTATCTGAATCTCCCTGTGTGCTTAAGTACAGTTCACACTTTTATGAATAGTAAATAATACCCCTTGAGCCTCTTTTTTTTGTGTGTGTTTCTGAAAAGTTGTTCAAAATGTCGGAATCAGTCAATCAATCAATCAGTCAATCAATCTTTATTTAACCAGGAGAAGCACCATTGAGATAAACTCATTTACAAAGTGGTCCTGGGTGGACAAACATAATATTGACGCTCAAAAGGAGCAAACTTAGGAAAATAATATACAATAAATAGATACAAGGATGCCAGAATACAAAATATAAAATATACAATAAACGATATGCAACATGAGATATTCAGTACAAACAATATGTACAATATATACAGCCTAGAGTGGTGGAAAACAGAGGGAAGAAAAGAAAGTATGGGGCAACAATTTAATAGGGAGGAGAAAGAAGGAGAGGAGAGGAGAGGAGAGGAGAGGAGAGGAGGAGAGAGAGGAGAGGAGAGGAGAGGAGGCAGATGAAGACACCAAGCGAGTAAGTGGTGCTTTGGAGAGGAGCCAAGAGGGGAGGGATGTGGTAGGGGGAAGGGCAGAGGAGGGCGTAAGACTAGACGAGGATCACTGGGGACTTGAGTCCTACCTAGAAAAGTAAGAGAAGAGGGTAAGAGGAAATAAAGCTCACAAAAGGACTCCAGTCTAACCTAGAAGGATAGGGAGTCTGATAGGTTTAACCAATAAGCATGCTAGAGTTCTATGGCTTGTGGAAACATTTGCAAGTTTTGTACAACAGATGGTGAAGCAGCATTTTGAAGGTAGACATACTAACAATTTGTGGGAGTTTTAGGGATTTTTGGATACTATTCCAGATGGAAGCAAGAGATCAACTTAAACAACCATTTGTCAATGCCGAATGTTTGCTTGCTGGCATTGGCATTGATAGTGTAGGAGTTACAGAGCTGCATAATAAAAATGGCAGTGAAGTATTGAACTGAAGCCAACCCCACCACCACCCTGCAGACAGTGACAGGCATTGGGGTGTGCCTTTGGGTCATCAGGCATAACGGCCATGCCATTTCACCACACCCTACCCTGCAGACACTGACAAGTGTCACGGTGTGCCTTGGGGTCTTTGGCCCTTATGCACACCCCATTCCATCAGAAAATATGGTGAGATGGGTGGGGTATAGGAGAATGGGGTGAACTTTGGGGCTGAAGAGTCCAAGGCATACCTCGATGCCTCTCACTGGCTGCAGGGTGTGGAATGGTATGAGCATTACAGACAAGAATCCCAAGTCACACCCCTGATGCCTGTCATTCTCTACAGGGTGGGGAGTTATGGTTGGAAACCCTAACACCTCAGGCATTTGTTGGTATTTTCTCTCCAAATTTTCAACATGGTGTTTTGTGACCCCCCACCTCATGAACAGTGACAATATCAGTTTGTTAGCCGAAAGCTGCTTATGCACAGTGACTATGGCATTTAGCACCACAGGTGCAAAAACACATTCCGAACAGGATGTGAAAAATGACAGCTGTACTGTTCATGGGGAGATGTAAAAAATGGCAATGTTGCAAATCTGCAGTAAAAATATTAAAAAAACTGGTGAAGTCACGAGCGTGCATAGAAACTGTGCAGCGCACACCCGTAATGTAATTAGTTTGGAGATTTGTTACAGCAGATTGTCAGCACAGGCATTTTGGGACTCTCCATCATGAACAGTGTCACTGTGATTTTCTTTATCTGTCCCGAACAATGATTTCCCACAGCGACCACGTATCTCTGCGCTGAAAGTGGGAAACACATTTCGCCATGTTGTGAAAAATGACAGCTGTACTGTTCATAAGGAAGTGTGGAAAAATGCCACTGGTGAAAATCTGGACTGAAAATATTACAAAGTCATGAACTTACGAGGATGCGTGGAAACTCGCGAATGTTCACTCATAAAACAGTCATTTTATGGATTTTGTCACCAAATTTCAACATAGCCATTTTAAGACCTCTGCTCATGAACAGTGTAACTGTGATTTTCTTAATCTGTCCCAAACATTGCTTTCTGACACCGACTGCACCATTGTGCGCTACATGCGGAAATACATTTGGGGCTATGTGAAAAATGGCAGCTGTACTGTTCATAAGGAAGTGTAATAAAATGGCAATGTGGAAAATCTGGAGGAAAATATAGAAAATTCACAAACTTACGTGCGTAGGAACTGCTCATACGACTCGTAAAACAGTCATTTTAGGAATTTTTCCACCAATTTTCAACATAGGCTTTTGGGGGCCCACCTTATGAACAGTGGCAGTGTGCTGCATTATTTGTCCCAAAAGGTGATTTCATGCAGGACTGTGCAAATCCCCTTCGGCCCGATTAACGCCATGACAGTGAGAGCATTCATGAGAAGGGGTCCCAAAAACCCCATGTTGAAAATTTGGTGCAAAACTTCCAAAAAATGTCTGAGATATGCAGCAAAGTTGAAAAAACCCTATCTATCCCATTATACAGTTTACAGAAATTTCCTCAGTTCGCGGTCGGCTTTGAAGAGTGCAGACGTGTTCCCGGTCCACTGAAGATTGTCGTGCCGGAGTCCGGAGGTAAGTATGGGGTGAGGGGGGGTGTCGGGAGGCGGGGTACACATTGGGTTGGCGCGGGTGGGGGCAGAGACAGCGAGGGACCGTTTTTCAGTTTCAGTTTTTTTTTTTTAAATGACAGCGTGGGACGGTTGCCATGCTGGAGTGGGCTTCAGCGTGGCACAAGGACGGCTGGATGGTGGGCGGAGCCGATAGGGATTGGGCACCCCATCGGTAATAGCATCTGTTGCCATGCTGGGGTAGGGCTCCAGCGTGGCACCCTGTACTCTTGGGGGACCAGTGGAGCCGGCGGGGGATTGGGCACCCCGTCGGCTGTAATGTAGCCACACTGGGGTGGGCACCAGTGTGGCATGGAATTCTGTTTTGGCGGGGTGCAGTACAGCTGGCGGGGATTGGGCACCTCCGTCCGGCTACACAGTGTATGCGTGAGAGGCTAGCACGCAGCGCGCATGTGTGTGTGTAGGAGGAGCGCGCATGAGCAGGCGATATCTTATCGCTGCTCACTGAAGCGTAGCTCCCCCTTTCAAATGTACTCCACTGCATTTTGGACTGCTGTCATGGACAGCTCCAGCAGTGATTGGAGAACTGAGGCTGCACCTGCAAACACACTGACTGAATTGGAAGAGGGCTGCCACACCTCCGAAAACTCGGATGATGACACTATGTTTCTTGCACATGTGTGCAAGCAAACATAAAAAGAGATACCATGCCGAGTTCTGACTCTGGGAATATTGAATGAGAGGCAAGAATATCGTCTAAGGGAATAGGATCCCTTGGAGCAAACTAGGAGATTAGAAATATGCTGGGAGAGCTTACTCAGTATGGCTCTGTAGATCCAGCTTAACACATTTTTTGTTCTCCTCATTTTTAGGGAATGCCAGCCAAGTTGGGCATAGAGGGTGTGATGATGGGTGTTGTATGGCACGTTAATGACCAATCTGAAGGCTTTGTGGTACAGGGTGTTTGGAAAGAAGTGATGGGACAATGACTGTAGAGAAGATCGGCATAGTCCACGAGTGGAAGGAAAGTTGTTTGAACTAGCCTTGTTTTTGCCTCTACAGGGAGAAAGTGCTTGATTGTGTAGAAAATTCCTAATATTTGTTTGTTTTTTGGCTAATTTTTCGATGTATGGTGTGAAAGTTAGCCTTCTATTGATCCAGAACCCAAGATATTTGAATTTATCTACTGGCTCTAGAGGTTCACCAAGGAGGGTTGTGATTTGGGGCCTAGCACCCTGAGGATGGGTGACTGTGGAGTTAGCCTGGGGGAAAGAAACATGACTTTGTTTTTCTTGGCATTGAGCAGCAGTTTGAGGTGCAGTAGGTTGTGCTGCAGAAGGCAGAATTCTTGTTGCAGGTCTGGACAGGCCAGTTTCAGGGATGGTTTAGCAGTGTACAGTACGGTGCCATCCACGAAGAGGTGTATATTTGCTGAGGAGATGTTAAGGTTGATGTCGTTAATGTAGATCACGAATAGGATGGGCCCAAGAATAGAACCCTTGGGGAATCCTCTCATAAGAGTTTTTAGTGTGGAGAGTTCACACTGAGGTTTAACCTGTTGCTGTCGGCCAGCTAGTTAAGAAGTAAACCATTTGAGGGAGGTGTTGTTTAGGCCAATGTTCCACAGCATGTGCAGGAGGAGACCATGATCTACTGTATCAAATGCTTTACTTAAATAGAGGAGAGATATGGTTCTTGGCATCGAGCACTGACTGCCAATCGTTGGTTATTTTGGCTAAAGCGGTTATGGTGCCATGTTTGGGTCTGAAGCCGAACCGAAGGGGATTTAACATGTTGTGTGTTTCAAGGTGTTCTCTGATTTGGGAGTTAACTAATTTTTCGAGTAATTTGGAGAGGATTGGTAATAGGTATATGGACCTGTAATTGTTTAGGTTACTTGGGTCTCCTGATTTAAAGAGAGGGATGATGTGTGCTACTTTCCACTAATGGGGGAGGACTCCTTCGGTGAGAGATTTGTTAAAGAGATGAGTGATGGGGCAGTCAGCACTTGGAAACCGAGTTTCAAGAAATACAGGTCAATTTGGTCTGCCCCAGCACTCTTACTAGTATCAAGGGCCAGCAGAAGGTCTTCCACCTGTTTAAAGGTGATTGGACTAAAACTGAAGGAATTCGTGCAAGATGGGGCCCTAATAGGGGGAGGAGAGGCGTCCGAGTTAAGAAGAGAGGAGCATAACGTACTGGCAGGGGATGTATCAAAGGCAAGAACTGCCATAGCAAATTGATTGTTTGGAAGGTTAAGGATGTCCTTTTTGCTAGTGGTTGTAATGTTGTCAGTGAAGATCTTTACGGGGAAGGGAGGTGGAGACTTGTTGCCTTGTATGAATAGAATGTTAAGAACTACTTTTCATATTGTGCAGAACTACTTTGAACATTCATTAACTGTAGCTGCCAGAGGGAGCCACTCACAGTCCATGACAATGTACTTTCATTTTTAAACAACTAACAGAAAAATACTGGTTAGTCATATTTAGTCTAGATGGAATATCACATGCAGGTTTCAGTTTCACAGGAACATGGATAATCTTAGTTTTTTTTAGGACTTTACTGAAATCAATGTTAAAAAGAGGCCCATGAAGTATTATATACAATCCCCCCACCCTATTGTAAAAAACAAGCTTGTTCTCACACCGAAGAGGGATGTGCCATCCTAGAACATTGGAACGTGCTCTCATGATTTATGGGATAATTATCCCTCCTCAGCTTGCTCTTCACACCAGAGGGTCAGTTGTTTTCTATATATTTTTCAGACAAATCAAACTTTGCCCTTTTCAAAGATGTCATATGCAGAAAACCCTATTACCTGCTTTGTCAGCTTCCTGAGGAAGGTTACCAGCCAATTTGCCGAAACAAAAAACACAATGTCAAAAAACGTATGGGAATGAAAGCGTTTGTGTTCCCGGAACTGGTATATGTAATCTAGCATGGTTTCAAACCACAGTTAGATGACTGGACCATGGTACGAGATTTTTGCCATTACCATTTTTCATTTTGGCAAATTGACCTTGTTCCCTGAGGAAAACATGAACTTTTTAAAGAAGTAATCTGATTGATTTCCTTGCAAAGGACATACTGGTTTACATCACGTGGACCACAGTTTGGTTCAGAAGTTGCCTGTCCCTCCAATGAACCATGTGAGAATTGCATCATGACCATGTCAGCCATTCTTCCTCTCACGAATATAATGTGTAACATAGAAACATAGAAACATAGAAGTTGACAGCAGATAAGGACCGCAAGGCCCATCCAACCTGCCCATTTTTTCTACTTTATGAACGTGCCATGGGCCTTTACTCTGCAATGACCCATTTATTCATACTCATCTGTATTGCTCCCTTATGCCTATCCCATGCCTGTTTGAAGCCCTGCACTATATTCATATCCACCACATCCTGAGGTAGGCCATTCCATGCATCTACCACCCTTTCTGTGAAAAAGAACTTCCTCACATTACCCCTTAATTGACCTCCCTCTAAGCTCATGCTGTGCCCTCTTGTCCTGCTATTTTTCTTATATTGAAACATGTTAGACTCTTTCACCTTGTTAATGCCCTTAAGATGTTTGAATGTTTCTATCATATCACCTCTCTCCCTCCTTTGCTCTAGGGTACACATATTGAGCTCCATTTATTTGTCCTCATATGCTTTCTGATGCAGTCCTTGCACCATTTTGGTTGCTCTTCACTGGACTGCCTCCATTTTGTTAATGTGCTTGTGCAGGTGAGGCCTCTAGTACTGCACACAGTACTCCAGATGGGGCCCAACCAGTGTGTTGTAAAGAGGGATTATTACCTCCCTCTTACAGCAGGAGGAAGGAGCTACTGGTATAACTAAAACTTCTCTACTGGGACTATATTTCCCTTCTTCCCTCCCCTCCATCCCCACCCTAAACCAGTTCTACTTTTATAGGTACAGGATTTAACTGACAACAGGAACTTCCTGTTAGGGAGCAGGAAGTGAGTGATCACAGAGCCACCAAAGACTCACCATTCTAGAAGGGCAAGAGTAGCTCTCCATCCCTCCCTAGCTGCTGGAGGTCTGACTCTGAGCAAGTAAGGAGACTACTAAGAAATATAGGAACTTCTTGTTTCAGAACAGGAAGATCATGAGCTAAAAGGGCACATAGGCAGTAAGTAAATAGAAAGAGAAAAAAAATAAAATAAACAAACGGAGCAAAGAGTAAGTATTCCAAACAACAGTTAGGGGGTCAGAAAAAAGACATGATGGGAGTGATGCTGTGTAGTAGCTGTGGAGCAGCAGTCTTCTGTGAGACATTCTGGAGGATGCAGTGTTGTCCCATCTGCAGGCACCTCTCTGGGCTGAGGGAGAAGGTTACTCATCTCCAAGCTGAGTTGTCCAGGATTTGTGGGACCTCCTCTCCCACCCAGGGACCACCAGGGTCACTGACGTTGCCTCAGAGGTTGCCAAGAAAGAGGAGCGGTTGGACCACAGTGGGCTCAGGTAGGGTGAGGGTGGTGGAACAGAGGCGCATCCCTCCAGTTGTACCTCTCCACAATTTCTTTGCCATTCTGGAAAAGTGTGGTTCCTCTATGGAGGCACCCACAGTGGAGACCAAGGAGGATGTTGGCAACCTCCACAAAGGAGACCCACAGGAGGGTGGCATGGAACCCCAAAGGGGAAGAAAACAACTCCTGGTGGGGGACTCCAGTGTTAGGAAAGTTGAACTGTGGGAGGAAGGGGAGATGGAGGTAAGGTGCCTGCCTGGCACCATGGCTTGGAAGGACAGGGAGCGAATCCTCAGGATTGTGGGAGCAGCTGCACAGGGAAGGGAGCTGAATGTCATTGTCCACCTAGAGACAAATGACCTGGCTAAGAAAGGGATCAGATCAGTGCAAGAAGTGTTTGTGGAGATGGGGAGGGGCCTTAGACAAATAGCACACATGTTAACCTTCTCAGAGGGGCTGCCTGTGTATGGCATGAGTGAGGCTAGGGTGCTCCACACTATGGGATTCAATCAGTGGTTGAAAAACAGGTGCAGAGCTCAGGGATTTGGCTTCATTGGGGACTGTGGGTTCACCTGGAGGGATGCAGGCCTATAATGGTGTGATGGTCTGCATCTGTCCAGGAGGGGAACCAGGATCCTAGGTGATAGGTTTAAATACTTCATTGGCAAGCATTTAAACTAGCCAAGGGGGGAGGCACTGGAAAGGAGCAGGGAAATCCTAGCTCTCCCCAAAAAATCAGGGTACTAAGTGAGGTAGACACCAACATAGAGATGTCAATAGGGAGAAGCGCAAGGGTAAATAGAGAAAGTGACAAATGCAATAAGGACAGGGATGGGACAAAAAGGGGTAAGACCATCAAGAAATGGAGGGTAATGAGTACCAACACCCATAGTCTGGACAACAAGCTCCCTGAACAGGTGTCCTTGATGGAAGAGGGATGCCTGGATATCATAGCAATCACAGAAACATGGTACACAGAGAACCATGACTGGGATGTTAACATACCAGGGTACACAACCTACAGGAGAGACAGGGAGGGCAGAAGGGGGGAGGAGTAGCTCTCTATGTAAGGGAAGGGATAAAAGCAACTGAGCAAAAGATTAAACAGGGAGGAGAGGAGACACTGTGGGTCACCTTAGAGACTGGAAATGGCACCACAGTCCGTACAGGGGTTGTACACAGACTCCCATGTCAGGGGGAGGGAATGGATAAGGATATGATAGAAGGCATACATAGGACTGCAGAAAAAGGGGAGATACTGTTGATGGGGGACGTTAATATGCCAGATGTTAACTGGAGCACCTTTGCTGCAGCCACATCCAAAAGCAGAGCCATTCTTTGATGCCCTTCAGGTGGCATGCCTTAGAAAGCTGGTTTTGGAACCTACTCATGAGGGAGCAATCTTAGACCTCGTACTTTCAAATGGGGACAGTGGGAGGATCTCAGATCTAGAAGTGGGTAGCCATTTGGGAACAAGTGACCACCAAACAGTGTGGTTTACGATCAACTCAGCTACAGAGTCAAGCCATACAAAAGTGAGGGTTCTGGACTTCAGGGGGGCTGACTTTGGCAAGATGGGAGAGTGCCTTAGAAAAGCACTAGCAAACAGGCTAGAAGGACGGGTGGAGCAACAATGGGGAAAAAGCGAAACTGCTATCACAGAGGCAACAAGCCTTTGTGTGAAGCAAATAAACAAATCAAAATGAAAGAAAAAGCCACTATGGTTCTTGAAAGAAGTGGCGGTTAAGGTTAGGGAGAAAAAGATAGCATTTAGGAAGTATAAGGAAACACAGAAGGAGCAGGACAGAGAACTGTACCAGTTAAGGCAGAAGGAAGCAGGGAAGGTAGTCAGAATAACAAAGGCACAAACTGAGGAAAAGATAGCCAACTCAGTTAAGAAGGGGGATAAAACCTTTTACTGGTATATCAGGGAGTGTAGAAAGACAAAGGGAGGGATAATGAGGCTGAATAGAATGAATGGTGGGTGGGCAGAGAGTGACAGTGAAAAAAGCAGGGATACTGAATGAATACTTCTGTTCAGTATTCACAAAAGAGGAAAGTGGGGGAGGTGCCTAATCCAATTAACAGAAGCTCTCTGGAGAGGGGGGTCGATCCCAGTCCTTTCACAGAAGAAAGGGTTCTGAAAGAACTCCTAAAACTGAAGGTGGACAAAGCAATGGTGCCAGATGGAATTCACCCCAGAATTCTAAAAGAATTAAGCAGAGAACTAGTGACACCACTGACTATCCTTTTTAACAAATCATGGGAGGATGATGTGGTACCTGAGGACTGGAAGAAGGCTGATGTGATTCCCCCTTCACAAAAGTGGGACCAAGACAGAGGCAGGAAACTACAGACCTGTCAGTTTGACCTCTGTGGTAGGGAAAGTGGTGGAATCACTTCTGAAGGAAAGAATTGTTGAGTACCTATAGGTCAGTGGGGCACAGGACCCAAGGCAGCATGGGTTCACAGCGAGAAGGTCATGTTAGATGAATCTAACTGATTTCTTTGACTGGGTGACCAAAGTAGTAGACCAGTGAGGGGCTGTGGACATGGCCTACCTAGACTTTAGCAAGGCATTTAACACAGTCCCACACAAAAGATTAGTAGTCAAATTAACCAGCTTGGTAGTGGGTCCCAGGGTGGTAGCATGGGTAAAACATTGGCTGAACAACAGGACACAGAAGGTAATTATAAATGGAGTCTACTCTGAAGAATGAGTGGTTACTAGTGGGGTACCGCAGGGTTCAGTACTGGGTCCAGTCCTTTTTAATGTCTTTATAAGTGACATTGCAGAGGGTCTGGAAGGAAAAGTATGTCTCTTTGCAGATGACACAAAGATCTGCAACAGGGTTGATACACAAGGAAGCGTGGAAAGGATGAGAAAGGACTTGGCAAGGTTGGAGGTATGGCAGCTTGGATTCAATGCAAATAAGTGCAAAGTAATGCACCTGGGAAACAAAAACCCAAGGGAAGATTACACAATGGAGGGGAGGTAGTAACAACAACAAAAATGGAAAGGGACCTGGGGGTAATCATATCAGATGACCTTAAGGTAGGCAAGCAATGTGGGAAGGCAGTAGGGAGGGCTGGGGGATACTGGAATGTATAGGGAGAGCCATCACCAGCAGAAAACAGGAAGTTGTTATCCCCCTGTACAGACAGTTGATGAGATCCCATCTGGAGTACTGCAACCAGTTCTGGAGACCCCATCTCCACAAGAACATAGACAGGATGGAGGTAGTTCAGAGGAGGGCAACTAAAATGGTGCAGGGTCTGCAAGAGAAGCCATATGAGGAGAGACTAAAGGAGCTTAATATATATACCTTTGAGGAAAGGAGGGATGGGGGGACATGATAGAAATGTTTAAGTACCTCAGTGGAATCAATAAAGTCCAAGAGGGTAGCATCTTTCAGAAAAAGAGATTTGCAAGAACAAGGGGACACAATTTGAAGATAGATGGGTGACAGCTCAGGGGCAATGTGAGAAAGTATTTTTTCACAGAGAGGGTGGTGGACGCATGGAACAGCCTTCCTGAGGAAGTTGTGGGGTCTAAAACCGTCGGAGAATTCAAGAATGCATGGGACAGACATAAGTAAATTTTTGTGGGGGGGGTAGAAAGAAATAGGCTGTTAGTTAAATAGGATTTGCAGCTTATACTCTAGGTAGGGAAATGGGCAGACTAGATGGGCCAAGCGGTCTTTATCTGCCATCAAAGTCTATGTTTCTATGTTTCTACAACTTGTGATACCCATATTAATACACCCCAACAGCCCTGTAGCCTTACCTACTGCTTTAGTGGTCTGCTTGGATGATGTCAGATCATCTGTGATGATGATGCCCAAGTCTCTTTCTTCCCTTGTGATTGCCAGCAACTCCCCTCCCAACCTATAGGTAGCTTCAGGGGTTTTCTTCCCTATGTGCATGATCTTGCACTTCTTTGCTTTAAACCCCAGTTGCCACTCTTCTGACCATTTTGCCAGTTTTTCCAGATCTCTTCTCATTCCGCCCACCCCAGCTGGATCATCTACTCTGTTGCAGAACTTGGTGTCATCTGCAAACAGACAAACCTTACCCTCCATTCCATCTGCAGTGTCACTGATGAAGAGGACTGGCCCCATGACTGATCCCTGAGGTACCCCACTTGTGACTTGCATCTCTTCTGACTCTATACCGTCTACCACCACTCTCTGTTTTATACCCACCAACCAGTTTGCCACCCAGCTGATCAACTTCTAACCCACCCTGAGCCTACCCAGCTTATTAATCAGTCTTCTTTGTGGAACAGTATTGAAATCTTTGCTGAAGTCAAGGTAGGTGACATCAACTGCACCCCCTTGGTCTACCACTCTGATTACCCAGTCAAAAGAATCTATGAAATTAGTTTGATGGACCTTCCTGTTGTAAACCCATGCTGTCTTGGATCCTTTGCTCCTATGGATTCCAGGTGTTGCACTATCCTTTCCTTAAGAGATGCCTCCATATTCTTGCCCACTACTGAGGTAAGACTGACTAGTCTATAGTTCCCTGCCTCCTCCCTTCTACCACTCTTGTGGAGCAGGATCACATGAGCCCTTCTTCAGTCTTCTGGGACCTCTCCTGTGTTCAGAGACTCACTAAAAAGTTCTGATAATGGCTCTGCTAGTTCTACCCTTAGCTCTTTTAGTACCCTGGGATGCATGCCATCAAGTCTATTGCCTTGACCACCCTGAGCTTAGTGAGCTCTTGTAGGACTCTTTCTTTTGTGAAGAGACTTGTGCACACCTCCCTACCCACTGTGTCCACGGTGCTGAGCTGTGTGCTCTGCCCTACCTTATTCTCAGTAAATACTGAGCATAAGTATCTGTTTAGAATAGATGCTTTTCCTTGGTCCTCCTCCACACACTCCCCCTTATCCCCTTTGATCTTAGCAATACCCCACTCTGGACTTTCTCCTTTCACTAATGTATCTATAGAAAGTTTTGTCCCCTTCTTTTACTGTTCATACTAGTGTTTCCTCAGTTTGGGCCTTTGCCTGCCTTACTGCCTTCCCTGCTTCCCTTAGAGAAGTCTGGTAAGCCTCCCTATCTTCATCCCGCTGCATTTCCTTATATTTCCTGAAGGCAAACCTTTTAGCTCTGATCTTTTCTGCTACTGTTTTTGAGAACCAAAGTGGTTTCCTCTTTCTTTTGCTCTTACTTTTCTCCCTAATACAATGGGATGTTGCTTCAAGTATTGCATCCTTAATGCTTGCAAACTTTACCTGTATTTCTTCTTGCCAAGGCTAGCTTAACTCTGTTGGCTATCTTATCAACGTCAGCTCCTCTGAAGTCCCATATTTTTGTCTTGGAATGGGATGATTTAGTGCTAGTGGCCAAATTGAACCATACCTTGTGATGGTCACTGGCCTCCAGATGACCTTCTACCTGGAGATCTGTGATCCTTTCCCTGTTAGTCAGTACTACATCCAGAATAGACCTGTCTCTTGTGGGTTGTTGTACCAATTGCTTGAGGACCTCCCCCTGCAGGGAATCCACTATGTGTCTAGTTCTGGTGTATGTTCCTTCTGGTATTGACCAATCTGTATCTGGCATGTTAAGTCTCCCATTATCAGAACCTCCCCTTTAGTTGTGATGCTTTGTATATCTTCTAACAGTAATGTGTCTATGTCCTCCCCCTGGTCTGGAGGCCTGTAGATTACCCTAGTTCGTATGGCTGTCCCATTTCCTGTTTCCAGGGTGACCCACAGTTCTTCTCGTCCCTCATTCTGAATTTCTCTAGCTTTGATATTTTCATTGACATAAAGGGGCACTCCCCCCTCCCTTTTTGCACCTTGGTTTCTTCTGAACAATACATAGCCAAGTAATGAAGTTCCCAAGTGTGGTTACTGGTGTACCATGTCTCACTAATGGCTACTATGTCCATTTTAACCTCAGTCATTGTTGCCTCCAGATCCGGGATCTTGTTTCCCAGACTGCAGGCATTTGTATAATATGATTTTCCATTGGCCATTGACGAATGCTGAAACAGCACCACTGGCTATGTCAGCTTGATGATGCACTGCACCTGCATCCTACCTGGTGTTCCCAAGACATAAGGCGGTCAGGGTTCAGTCCCATTTTACACCTGTCTGCATTTTTCTAGCATACACCTTCGCATATCATATTTCCTTATGTGGTGCTGCATTGTGGCATGGAGCTAGAATAGTAGAAAGAGCTAGACACAAGTTGCTTCACAGAAAGAGTGCAGACTTTGTCATGATGCAGTTCACTGGTTGATCAGCTCAAAGCATTTGGTTCTAGTTGGTCTAAAAGGTGTCTCAACAGGCTATTTATTCAGACCATGAGAGGCCAAAGTATGTCTACATTTGGGGGAACAAAACATTTGTGGTCTCAATTACAGATGTTAGAGGTGGCAGTAGGAAACAAGGGAAAACGTATATAGATCCAAAAAAAATAAAGCCACTGTAGGGATAGAAAGTGTTTTGTCCCGAAACAAGGTAGTAACGGCACAGTCTGAAAAGAAACAGCACTTACATCCAAAATAACAAAAAAGCACAGCACTCTTTGAGGAGCTAACGTTGCAAGATAAAACTTTACTTCGCTAAGGTTAACAGTGGGTATATGCAAAGAGCAAACAAGTGCAGGAGCCCCAAAGAGGCCAATTACCCATGCCCATCCCCCTACCTAACCAAGTATGCCACAAAAATGATGCTTCTCATTTAGGACATGCACAAAATGCCACAAAGGCAAATATGCTGCTAGAGGAGGCACTTTAGTGATTAGAAGGCAGAGCTGCGTACCTGGAGACTGGGACATGCACAAAATGTCACAGAGCTAAATGGGCTATTTGAGGAGGCAGTTTAGTGGTTAGAAGGCAGAGCTGAATACCTGGAGAGTGAGTTTGGATCCCAGAACTGCCACTTGCTTACTGTGGGATCCTACACAAGTCAAAACCTCCCTATAATCTTGCTGCAATCTATTTATGACAGATTTGAATTTCCCTGGTGCCTAAGTGCATAATCATTTATAATATATAATGTAAGTTTTTCAGACAAAGTTGATTTTCAGTCTTTTTTTATAGTTTTCATATCCCACAGATTCCCACAAAGTCACCCAACATGGGGTGCAATATTCAAAATAGCACAAAGTGGAGTGCAAATTTTTGCACTGCACCTTGCAATTGTCCAGGAGCCTGTGGATGCTATAGTCAGTCCGAATAGCACACCTGTGCTATTCGACTGAATATAGGGCCATGCCAGTGTCAGTGCAGTGCTAAATCAAGTAGTACTGCCCTGACATGGGCCCAAAGTGTGCCACCAGAGTGATAGCATCAGAGCAATATCTGCAATATTCAAAGGGACCCATGCAAATGAGCCCATTGGCCATGCAAGGTGCTAAGTGACCATTTGCATGTCCATTATGGGCTTATTTGCATGGGTAGCACAGCAGGTTAGTGCTGCACTGCTCCCCCAGTTGCCTGTTCCCAGATATTTGTAGATATCCTTGGTACCTAGTGGTCCCCTCCCCCACCTATTGCTAGCATGTAATAAAAAATAAAACCTCCCTGGTGCATAGTGCTCCCTCCACCCACTGATCACCAGCCTGTAGTAAAAAGCACAGTCCTCCCTGGTGCTAGTGGCCCTCCCCTCCTACCAATCGCCAGCCCATAGGGAAAAAGTACAATCCTCCCTGGTGCTTGTGGTCCCCTCTCCCTCTGATCGCTAGCCCATAAGAAAAAAGTACAATCTTCCCTGGTGCTAGTGGTTCCCCCTTCCTCCAATTGCCAACCCATAGGAAAACTTACTACCCTCCCTGGCATTCAGTGGTCCCTCCCTCAGGCACCGATCCACCATACCACTGGTTGCAGTTCCCTAATCCCTAGCATCTAGCAGTCCCTTCACCATGGCACCAAACATCCACCACTACAGTGACCTTACCAGTATCCTCGGTGCCATGGGTGCACATTCGACGACCGGTGCAGCCCTCCTTATACCTCATTGGCTGGCCTCCATATGCTAAGGCAGAGAGCTCACATCTTATTTATATGACAGAAAGATATGCCCTGTCCTATAAATAATATGTGTGTTCCCTGCCTGTACTAGGCATGGGTGAAAGTTACGATTTCCACCATTGTGGAAGTTCTGTGAAATTTCAAAACTTTTGTGGAATTTTCCACTCTTTCGCCTGTGGCAAATTCTGAACTTTCGTCAAATAACAGTGTCTGTCTACCTAGTACTGCGGTATTTGATTATGAACTGCAGACTTTTTTCATGAAGTGCGGAAATAAAGTGTCTTGTTAACTATTTTGTTGTATCATTTAATTTTCTGCAGTTTTCTATGTAATTCTGTGGATTTTTCTTTCTGCCAGCAATGTGTGTCCATATTTCTTTTTCTACAGGTGGTATTTCAAATTTTAAGGTCACATACTGAATTTAAGCACTCAGCCTGTCGAGCACCGTAAGTGTGGGTGTCACCAATTAACCCATTCTGTGTTTTTTTAATTGCTTCTTTTTTCCCTCCTTTCCTGGCTATATTTCACATTTCTTTCTTTTGAAGTCCACTGAATTCAAGAATTGCTTTCTTTTTAATTCCACTGCATATGAAAAAACATGCAGTTTAGAATAGAAATTTTGCAAAAAGGTTCATTGTCACCACATGTAGCTGTAATCACATGCTTTGCGGCTCTGCATTCACATGGGGTGTCGTGGGAAACATTGTACTGCATTACTTATAGGGTAACTGTGGAATTTTACTTAAGAAATGCAGAAAAATAGTGTATTCACTGTCTTGTCACTTATGTCACCGTATCATGTTATTATCCTTGGTTTTCAATGTAATTCTGCAGTTTTGTTTCTGCCAGCTCTGTATGACTATATTTGTTTTTCTACAGGTACTATAGTCAATCTTAAGCACACATAGTGAATGTAACCACTCAAGTTGTTAAACACCTTAAGTGTGGGGTCAGCAATTAACCTGTTCTGTTTTTTTTAATTGCTTTGTTTTTTTCCTTCTTTCCTTGTTTTGTTTTGCATTTCTTTCCTTGGAATTCCACAGAACCAAAGAAATGCGTACTTTTTAATTCCACAGTATATGAAAAATTCCATGATTCAGCACAGAAATCCCATAGAAAGGTCAAATTGCACCACATGTAGCTCTAATCACATGCTTTGCAGCTCTGCAGTCACTTGGGGTGCAGAGGGAGGCATCTGGTGATAGCACACATTTCTCACTGCATAGCTACTCACTTCTGAACATTTTTCTGAAGAGGGAAGAGCTCTGTTCATTCTGCTCCACAGAACAGGCTTTCAGATTGACAATCTGCCACTTTTTCTTGCTCAGAAGAAGAAATACAGTGTAACCTCGATTATCCGAACGTCCTGGGGGACATCAAAAATGTTCGCATAATTGAGAGGTTCGGATAATTGAGGTTACCATATTTTTTAATACTATGCGGTGGGGAATGGCTACTAATGCTGACTGGGTACCAATGAAATGCAGAGCTGTGTTTCTGTAAATACTTTTAGTCCTTTTATGCTTTTTTTGAAACAAGCATACTGTAATGGAAATTACTTGGACCCCTACTATTCTCACTCTTTCTTAACTCCCTACCCAGCAGTTGTACGGGTAAGATGCTTCTCTATGCTGACGATGCTGTTCTCGTTGCCTCCCACAATGACCCCATGCTGCTACAGAACTCCCTCCAACTAGTCTTTGACTCTGCAGTTACCTGGTTCACTGAGCACCGACTTGTTATCAACCTTAAGAAAACAAAACGATGCTCTTCTCTCCCCCCAAAAATAAGTACAGCAAGTTTCCTTAGCTGTCCACTCCACACCCAATCTCGCCATTGACCAGGTGCAGTCCTATAAATATCTTGGTATAACCTTTGACCCTGCACTTTCATTCCATGGACATATATCTGCCCTAAATTCTGTCCCAACTCACGGCTAGCATTCTTTACCGCACAAGAAATGCCTCCCTCCTGATGCCCTCCGCCTGGCTGTCACCTCCTCTGTCATGTCTCTCATTGACTATGGCCTTCGGTCTATGGCTCAGCAGATCAGACTGCCCTCAACAAGGTTCGCCTCACAGTTAATAAGGCCTGCAGACTTATCACTGGTGCTCCCAGACTCACTCACACATGTGAGCTGTACACCCTGGCTACCCTACTCAACCTGGAAGAGCGACTCATGTATCAGACATGCCAGCTCACCTTTAAAGCCCTGCATGGCCCATCCCCATAGGCCTATCCAACTCCATTGCCGTACTGCACTGACTCCTGATCACGCCAGCAGCTCATCAAGAGCTACTCTAGTTATTCCGAGAGCCAGGACCTCAAGGTCAGAGGGCATTCTCACCGTGCGCCCCACTGGTATAACTCCTCCCTGCCAGTGTCTCAAACTCACTAACCTTAGCTTGCTTTAAGCCCAGGCTCAGAAACTTCCTGCTTAGCTCTAAATGCAACTGCTGCTAGCCTAGTGTAAAAAAAAAAAAATATATACTTGTTTGACAATGCTCACTGAGCGGCCCCCTTCCTTTCCCTACTAATTCCTCCTCCCTATCTCCCTCCCTTCTACTCCCACCAGCTCTCCCGACCATAAGTTTTGCACCTTTTGTTATCTTTTGCTTCGTTGGAGATTGTATTCTATTGTAACAAAATTGTAATTGAACTGTAACTTTTTTGTTTGTAAGTACTGTGTCCCTTGTACTACTGTTCTGATGTCCTCTTTGTGACGAGGTACCTTTGTAAATGAGCCTCTGGCTCAAAGGTTTCTAAACTGATGTTTAACTAAATAAATAAATAATAAATAAATAAATTCTTTAAATGTTACAAATCGGCACAGTAAACAATACAGTAATTAAAGTGCAGTACAATACAGTACAGGTACGTATTCAGTTTACTAAAAAAGGTCTGTTATGGATTTCTGTGTTGATCGCTCATTGCGCTTTATAATTGCTTTTTGTCTTAGCTGCCATAGCAGCATCGTGTGTAAGTAGTCAACACCCCTTACCCAATCCTGTACGAATCACAGGTACAAGACATGGTCAAGTTGCTCGTCTTTGCATTTTTTCATTGTTTTATGTTGATCCATGGCTTCACACTGCTCCATGGCTACTGCATACTGCCTTAACTTCTCTTTGGCCTTACCGATGTTGGACACTGTTGATTTGCCAACAACCAAACAGCTGCACTACCTCAGTGCCTTTCTGCCCTTGTTCGAGACACTCCATAATTTTAATTTTCTGCCTGATATTAAGCACACATCTTTTGCGTTTGCCACCCACCTCTGCCATTGCCCTGAAACATACGCTGACTGCTGCAATCTAACCTGCCTAAGCTAACTCAAGTTTTTAAGTGCTAATCGTTTGATTGCTTGTAAATGGCCACACATTAAATGCTGCAAGGAATGTCATCAGTAAAACATGCTAAACATGTAAAAATGTGCAAAACTAAAGTGCTTAAGTGGTAATCACTTAATTGCTGTGTTGAAAGGATGCATGTAAGAGGCCGATAATTGATGGTAATTGTACAATGCTAGAATATCCTTGTGAGCACAGGGAAAACAGGAAAAAGAAAGCAAAACTCGGGGGACAAGAAGTAGATTCAGTTAAACAGGAGATCTGGATAACTGAGGTCTGGATAATCGAGGTTACACTGTATAGTGCTGGCATCTATATTTGGAGTGCTGGGGCAAAGATGTTTCAGCACTTTTATTGATATTTGTGATTATATCATATGTTGTGGTACTCTGTGTTCTGCAGTCTTGATCTGTAGTATTGCTGCATTGTTTTTGAATACTTGCTGGTCTTTAGGGCTTAAGTGAAGCACAGAAAGTACAACATGTCAGGCAAAGACAAGGGGAAGCATGGAGAATGTGGAAAAAGTGCCATTGGTACTCGATCACTCACAAGGGTGTCATGAGGAGGTGTGCATGGTGCTGGGGAAGATGGTAGTAGGAGCAGTCATAGTCCAAAAGTGAAGCTGTGATCAGAATGCAGACCGGTGCTAACGTAAGGAGGGTCAGCCCTGACTGTTGAAACACAAGACCAGGAAGCAAAAGTACTTGAGGCAGTAACCAGTCGTGGATGTAAGTTGATAATCCAATTATTTATTGCTAGGTTAGCAGTCATGGAAGGGCTACCAGCAACAGTTGTCCTTCATGACCATCCAGCACTTCGACTCCTCCCAAGTCTTCCTCAAGGGCGTGGTCAGGTAAGGGGAAAACATATTTAAACAAAAACAGCTCATTTAATATTCATAAGGTCATTGTTACATCATTCAAAGTAAAGGCACATTCTCAAATGCACATATTAAGAACAACTAATGTATAATTAAAATTTAAATATAGACATTGTTTTTCTCATTTAAAGTGCTCCACGATACATATACTGTATTATCTTATTGATTTTTGTAAATATTTTCTGACTAATGTAATGTTTATCTTTTTAACTTTATGTTACATAAGACCTTCCATTATTTAAAGTCTAGGCTGTTTAAGTGAGCGTCGGATCATTACAGCTCATAATTAAAGGTTGTGAGAGAGGTAAAGAGAGACTTAAAATAGAAAAGAATGAACCATTGTCTCTGGACATTCCTAAATTTCAACACAGCAACCTGAAATTCAATATATCTTATAAGTATAGACCTCCAATATCTTTCCCCCTTACCTGACCACACCCATGAGGAAGACTTGCGAGGAGTCAAAGCACTGGGTGATCAGGAAAGAGAGATGTTGCTGTTAGCCCTTCCATGTCTGCTAACCTAGCAATTAATACTTGGATTATCAACTTACATCCACAGAACAGGCTTTCTGATTGACAATCTGCCACTTTTTCTTGCTCAGGAGAAGACATATAGTGCTGGTATTTGTATTTGGAGTGCTGGGGCAAAATATATTTCAGTACTTTTGTTAAGCTTTGGGATTATTTCATATGTTGTGGTACTCTGTGTTCTGCAGTCTAGATCTGTAGTATTGCTGCATTGTTTTTGAATACTTTCTGGTATTTAAGGCTTTAGTGAAGCACAGAAAGTACAACATGTCAGGCAAAGGCAAGGGGAAGCATGGAGAATGTGGAAAAAGTGCCATTGGTACTCGAACCTTCAAAAGGGTGTCATGAGGAGGTGTACATGGTGCTGCAGAAGGTGGTAGTAGGAGCAGAATTGTTTCTGGTATTGCAAGCCCTGGTGGTAGTGCAATGCCAGTCATGCCACATACTGTGCCAGTGTCAGCTGCAGTGGGAATCAAAGCTTCTAGCTTCTTTGGAACTGGAGCAGTACTGCTGCTTCCAGCACAGCTGTTGCTCATCATTCAAAACAATGTAAAAAGACTGCCACTGGGTGTCACCACACTAGTGTGTGAGTCCCTAGGGTCTCAGGAGGAGCAGGAACATAGTGAACAGTCTCAGTCACAGGGCACCCAGGGGTTAACTCAGGAGCTGCTAGGGGCTGAGAGCAAGGAGGGTTTGGTTCCAGTAGCAGGCATTGTCAGAGATAATGACAGTAAGGGTAGTGCAGGACCAGCTACTGTAGATGGAGTAGAGATTGAGAAGGAGCAACAGCACAGGCAGCTTCAAAAGTTGTCTGAGGAGCAAGAACCTCCATGGAGCGAACATCTGGTTAGTGCCACTGTTCATGTGGCAGAGAAGGCTACTGAGGAAAAGGATGTGGGGTACAGTCATCCCTTACTGTCACAGCCTGAAATTTCAGAAAGCAGTGAGGGATATTAGTGATGAGGACCCAGTATTAGACCCTAATTGGCAGCCACTACTTCCACAATCAGCAACCACAACTGCCAGTGGTAAAAGGCCAGCAACCCCTTTTACGTCATTCCATAAGCAGCAACCTGTCAGGTGAAAGACACAGCAATTGCCAAAAATGGGATATGGGGATCAGCAGTAGTATCATCCTAAGAAAACAATATTGCTCACTCCTCCATCCCGTCCCCATCTGCCCCACCCATGAAAATCCAGCTTGTCAGTGGACATTCACTTGTGTGAGATTTCTTTGTCATTGATTAGTCTGATGACGGTGTGGCTGTGTGCAATATCTGTCATTCCAAAATTAGCAGGGTTAGGCCAGGTCTACACTATGGGATGACTGGTATGCACAGTTATATTCAAAGTAAGCACCCCATTAAATGGACACAGCATACACAGTTAGCATCCATGCCCAGTTCTGATAGTTCAGCACACTCTGAAAGAGTGAGTCCCCAGCCTGGTGATGAGGATGTGGAAACATTTGACCCCTTATTGTGTTCCACCCCCACACATGCAGATACAAGTGGAGGTAGTCAAGCTGGTCTGCCACTGCATGGAAAGAGCTTTTTCCAGCATGTACCTGCTGGCGGACAAGGTAGCCAAAGCCACAAGACCATACCTGGCATAGCCAAAACACCCCCCCACAAAGTTCAGCACACAGTTAGGTTTAAGCAGTCAGATATCAGATCAGCATTAGCCAAACACACTAAATATCATCGGAAACACCTAATGGCAAAATAAATTAACACGGCTGTTGCCAAGATGTTGGCAAAAGACCTTTTGCTATTCTCATTTGTCATGCATCCAGAAGTCATTGAACTTATGGAGAAGACTGTGCCTAAATATAAAGTGCCCAGTCAAACTTATTTCAGCACTAAGGCTCTCCCAGCAATGTATAATGACCTAGCATGCATGGTGTCACATGGTCTGCCCCACTTTGCAGCAGCCAGCATTCACCTCACCACCAACATCTGGATGAGTGCCTCATCATTGGGTGTTAGTTAAATGTGCATAACTGCACTCTGGACTTATTTCCCTCAGGTATATGCCTTGCACCCCTGTCCCTCATCTACTTGTCCCCTAACTACTGGCAGTGGCAGCAGTAGTACTGCTGGTTGACAGTATTCCACATTGAGTGTGCAGAGTATGTATGGGTCACATGCATCTGACAAAATTCTCACACATGTTAATGAGGCCATTAGGCACTGGCTAAAGCCACAAAGCAATCTCTGATGGCTGCTTTTATCATGTCCCCTGCTTTGCTCATGTGTTGAATCTCATTGCATGTGAAGTCCCTTCTGGATCAAGAAACAGTGAGTGCACGTTGGCTGCCAGTCACAAAATCTGCAGTCATTTCAGTCACTCTGCACTGGCTAGAGCAGAGCGCAGGGCTCTACAGAAGGCCAGTAATGTATTACAACATTGCTTGAAGCTTGATGTGCCAACCCAATGGAATTCCACCCTCTATATGCTTGAGAGGCTGTATGAACAGTACAAGCCACTCAGTGAGTATATCATGCACATGCATGATCAGGAAGCAAAGGAAGCCATATCACTGAGTCCATCCCAGTGGTTTTTGATGGACAGTGTTATCCAAGTGCTTCATCCTCTTGAACAGGTGATACAGGTTGTGAGCGCAGAAAATGCAATTTCAAGCCAGGTGATACCATTACTCCATGTACTCTGCCAGGCACTGGTCAATGTAAGGGGGCAATTTGAAGTGATTGCAGACTCTGTTGGAGCAGAGCTGGCTGACCGTATCAAGCAGCTGTGAGATGATGATCCCTGGGCCATTCACATTAACAATTTGGAAGCATACATCCTGGCAGCCCTGCTTGATCCCAGGAACAAGCATGGCATGATGGCACTTCTTCCTGGTGGGAAGGCTGGTCTTGATCACTGTGTGGTCATTCTGCATGACAAGGTCCAAAACTGGATGACACACACACAGATAAGGGTGGAAAAATTGGTCACAGTACAGAAATCACAAGCAGCAACATCCCCTCACCCAGTATCCTTCTCCTCCACTAATATGGTGTCTACACCCTCACCCTCATCATCATGCACTAGCATTGGTGTTACAAACCCCCACTGGTCCATGCTGAAAGACATTGGTGTCTCTACATGTGAGCAACTGGAGGGCAACACAGATCTGCAGCTGTCTGCACACCATATGGTGCAGTCATATATGGATGACCCACAGCAGCTAAGCATTGATGATGAGCCACTGGACTATTGGTGAAGCAATCTGGAAATCTGCCTACGCTCACAGCTATCACCGTGGAGTACCTCACATGCCCCGTAAGTTCAGAAAGGGTTTTCAGTCCTCTGGTGCTATTGCAACTGATCACCAAAGCTGCCTGTCTGATTAGAATGTTGAGTATCTAACCTTTGTCAAAATGAACTCCCATTTCTTCCTCAAGCAGTATGTTGTGTCTGTGACGTGATAACCATCCACTAGTTATGAGCATATAGTTTTCATATAAATATATGTTTAAACTTCTGCTTATGAAACAGGCCAAGCAGCAAAGCCTCATGGGACCTGGGGTTTTAAAAGTGAGGAAAGGAGAGTTTGCATTCTCAGTGACCCAGTGGATAGACTAATTAAAAGCTTCATTCTGACATTTAACTGTCAGTAGCCTTTGTCAGCAGCTATATACCAGGTTGTAACAGGTTGTAAAATGACAACTGCTTTGAACTTAGGAAACTGGCCATAACAAACTGCATTTTATGACCTATCAGGAGGAAAGGAAATTCTGACAGAGACCTGTGAAAATCTTCAGACAGGAGAAGTGTCTTTCAGGACGTTCTTCTGAAGATTAAGGGGATATTCTGTCCTGACATATCTATGCTCTGTGGCTCCCTAATTAATATATATTTTTTTTCTTAATTGGAATGTTTAGCAGTGTGAAGTGGCATGGGACTAATACAGTATGCAGGAATGAGAGTTACCTCACAGCCAGCATCACCACAGAGCTGCGACTTCACAATCTGGGACCCTTTTTCCCCCTCTGATATTGACAAGTTACTGAGGAAACATTGTACTCTTTTACTTTTGGACTCCTGAGAGGACATACTCTTGTTCCAACTTTGCAAGACTTTGTATACTTATGTTTGTACTTTCAAGAGACACTTGTGTTCTGGACTCTTAAGAAGTACTTCTACCAAAATTAGGTAATTTCAGCACCACTATTTACCAACTGAAACTAGGGTAGGATCAGTTATTCAGTATAAGGCAGTTTGTTTATACTTGGCCATTTATTTTTATGACTGTACCATTAATGCTATATGTTCTGTGTTTTGTATTTTATTTGCTATTTTTAATTCTAGTAAACTCTGTTTTCCTTGAAATCCTGCCTGAGTGTTTTTCTCATTTTGAGTATTAATGCTGGGACAGTGTTGATAATTCTGACAGAGCTGTTAAGTGCTTATAGTGTGTTACCATATGTACCAAGGTAAAGAAATACTTAGGTCTCAACTGAGTCAGAAGGGGGATTGTAAACCAGGTTGTGTGACTGCTGGGTTAAGTATTGCACTGCATTCCCTGAAGAGGGTGTGATATCCGGACTCGTTACCTGGGCATGCTAGCAAAAAAGGATTCATATTTGACCCCAGAACTCGAGACTGGTAGTGACTCGAACCCAAAACAGACAGGAGGGTTACCCTGTTTTTCTCCTGTTCACATATTTAACTTTGAGGTTGGGCACTGTGGGAGCAGAGGGTCTGACCCCTGGAGTGCATTTGTGGCAGACCAGGATGGCAGTGGTGTGACATAAAAGATTTAGTTTGCAGTGCTAAGATCAAAAATATTTGTTTGCATACTGTGAAATTATTTGGTGACACAAGCATTAACAGACCAGTGTGTTGGATTGAGAAAAAAAAGAAAGAAAAATAAATATATCATTGCGGTTACAGTTTAAGTTCCTTTCCTGTTCTATTTTTCTTTCCGGTGCAAACTAGTGTAGCCATAGATTAGGGAAGAAGATGGCTTCCAAATACAGTGAGTACACTGTGGAATACCTGAGGCAGTTGTGCTAGGACAGAGGAGTCCATTGCGATGGGCGAGACAAACAACACCTCATGGAGGATCTTGTGGCAGCTGATGTATGAGCGACTGCCCAAGACCTCAAGTCACAGTTGGTGACTGAAAGAGACCAGACATTGGATGTGGTGGTGCCAGAGTCTATTGCAGTGTACAGACCCAGGGAGGAGGGCAACGAGACCAGTGAAAACCAAGAGCCATAGTACCAGTGGAGGGTCACCACAATGCTAGAACCAAAAGGGATCAGGCTGCAGCTAGCATTGAGGAAAATAGAGCTGGAATTTGAACAGAAGAAGTTCCAGATGGAGATGGAGAGAGAGAGAGAGAGCGAGAGAGAGGGGAGAAGTGAGAGCAGTGAAAGGACGAGTGAGAGTAGAGAGAGCACCAGAGAAAGTTTGAACTGGAGAAGCTACAACTCCAAAGACCAGCACCAAAGAAGATAAGTGGCATGGGTGAACCTGGACCTCCAGGACTGGGTTAAAAATTAAATTCTAAATTGATAGCTGAATTTAAAGAGGGGGAAGATATGGATGCATTATTAAATTCATTTGAAAGGGTATGCATTCAGGCAAAAATTCCCAGAGAGTCCTGGAGCTTGCAGCTATCCCCACTGCTTACTGAGAAAGCTTGTGACACATTGGGTCAAATGGACAATCAGGACAGTAATGATTATGGCAAACATAAAGCTGCATTGTTAAAAAAGTATAACTTGACAGCTGACGCATACAGAGTTAAGTTCTGTAAGCTCAGGAAATGCCCTGACATGAGCTGCAGGGAACTAGCCACAAAACATCAGTTTTTGAAATGTTGGTGGGAAGGGGTAAAAGCAGATTCTGTAGAGAAAATTGAGGATGTTGTACTTTTGGAGCAGTTCTTTTGGGCTTTCCCAGCAGAGTTAAATACCTGGCTAGAGGATCAAGATCCAAAAACAGAGTAAGAGGCTGCCAAGCTCTTGGACTGCTATGCCAGTAGCAGACCTGCTCTGAGTTGGAGTGGAGTGGGTGTGACAGTGCAGAAAGGGAAAAGCATGCTTTCAGGGTAGCTAAAACCATCACTGCCTCCTCAGAAAGTGGGCAGTACCAGGTTACAAAGAAAGGATTTGCCTGATAAATGAAAGGGTTGATTTTGCAAACAACCTTGGCATATTGCAAGACAGTGTCCTAAAAAGGCACAGGGAGCACAAAGTGGTGCTGGGAAAGAGGTGGGTTGTTTGTGTACCTTGGAAAGCATACCAGTAAGCATGAGGGAGCACATACACCCAGTTACTGTGAATGGGGTGTAAACTCATGGGTTAAGGAACACAGGGACATCCCTTACTTTGGTAAAAGGGTATTTGGTTGAGCCTGAACAGCTTATTCCCAAATCAGTTTGTTTCAGCATGGGGATTCACTGGGGAAGAGAAAACTCTGCCACTTGCTAGTGTTCTCCTGGACTTGGGTGAGACAGGAGAGACTGTACAAAAAGTTGCAGTGGCAGAAAATCTTGCCCTGGGTGTGATTATAGGGAAAAATCTCCAAAAGGGGGTGGTGTGTGCAGCTATCCACAGTCAGGCTGCAAAGGCAGATTGTAGTTCCCTAGACCCCTTAGAAGTCCCTGTGGAAAACACTGGGAGGCTGGTTCCCCAGCCTGTGTCTCCTGATATGGAGAATAGTGAAAGGGGGTAGAAATTCCCAAGGTAGCAGTTAACAGAACAGCTACAGAAGGGTACTCTGAGGAGGGAGGGGTAGCCAATTGTCAGAGAGCTAGGGACCCTAGTTTAAGAACTGAAGGGGACCTGTCCCATGCCTTGGGAATGTGTTAAGATTTTGCAGCTGCTCAGAAAAATGACCCTAGTTTAGAGAGGCTCAGAGCTTGTGCAGAATCTGATGGGACACAGGGAGGTGATGAGAGACATACAGTGTATTGGGACAATGGACTGTTGTATATGCAGGACATAAGGACAGAGGAAGGGGTGATGGGTAGGCAGCTTGTCATTCCCCAGGGGTACTGTGAGCAGTTGCTCAAGACTGCTCATGTTATCCCCATGTCTGGACATCTGGGAATTGCTATCACTATGCAGCGACTGGCCCAAATTCCTATTGGCCCAACTTCACCCAGCAGGTGAAAGAATATTGTAGGTCTTGTCACCGGTGCCAAGAAATAGGGAAGGCAGGTAGTAAAACCCAAGCCACCCTAATTCCCTTACCCATAGTGGAGGAGCCATTCCAGAGGGTAGGAATGGATATTCTGGGGCCTTTGAATACCCCTAGCTCCTCCGGGAAGAGGTTTATCCTAACAGTGGTTGATTATGCCACCCGGTACCCAGAGGCAGTTGCCCTATACTCCCTGAGGACAGACAAAGTGGCAGATGCCTTGCTAGGGATTTTCTCTCGTGTCGGGTTCCCACAGAAGGTTATCACCGATTGAGAGGGTTCTTTCATGTCAGACCTGATGAAGTGTTTGTGGGAGAAGTGTAGGGTGGTGCAGAGATGAATGACACCTTATCACCAGCAAGCCAATGGGCTCATGGAAAGGTTTAATGGTACCCTGAAATTGATGTTCCACGAGTTTTCTGAACAGCATGGGAGGGACTGGGAGAAATGCCTTCCCCACCTGTTGTTCGCATACAGGGAGGTGTCCCTAGAGTTGACAGGGTTCTCCCCCTTTGAGCTCTTATATGGACGCAGGGTGTGTGGACCCCTAGACTTGATCCAGGAGTACTGGGAAGGCAAGCATGTCACCCAGGGAACTCCCATAGTGGATTATGTCCTTAAATTTAGGGAAAAGCCAAAGGCATTTACGGGAACAGCCCAGAGCAACCTGGCAGCAGCCCAGCAGAAGCAAAAGGTGTGGCATGACCACAGAGCCAGAGCTCACTTGTACACTGTGAGACAGGAGGTCATGGTCCTAATCCCAGTCCAGAAAGATAAGCTGCAGGCCGAGTGGGCAGGACAGTACAAAGTAGTCAGATAGGTGAATGATGTAAATTACATTGTAGAACTGCCTGACAGGAGACATACCCAATGGATGTACCATGTCAACATGATGAAGCCATATGCAAATAGGGATGACATGGTCTTTTCAGTGTGTAGTCATGGGGAGGGGTCAGATGAAGAAGACCCCCTTCTGGACTTGCTGGAAGAAAGCAAGTGGGAGTCCTCTGTGGAGGCAATCAAGATGTCACCACAGTTGACCCCAGGCCAGATCCAGGAAGTAAGGGAAGTTCTAGCAGACTTTGCCCTGTTGTTTAATGCCAAGCCTGGACTAACCCTCTTAGCAACACATGATGTAGATACGGGGATGCAAGCACCAATACGGTGGACAGCATAACAGGTGTCAGAGGCCATCCAAAAGGACATTAGGAGGGAGGTGGAGGAAATGCTGGATTTAGGGGTAATTCAGAAATCCCACAGCCCCTGGGCCTCACCTGTAGTCCTTGTTCCCAAGCCAGATGGTTCTATTTGTTATTATGTAGACTATCATGGACTCAGTGCAGTCATGAAAATTGGACGCCAACCCAATGCCATGGACGGACAAACTACTGGACAAGTTATGAGGGGCAACATACCTTACTACTATTGGCCTGATGAAAGGGTATTGGCAGGTGGAGTTAACTGCCAGAGCTAGGGAGAGGTTGACCTTCATCACTTCAGTAGGGTTATCTGAGTTTAAAGTAATGTCTTTCAGAATGAAGAACACCCCTGCCACCTTGCAAAGGTTGGTAAACCAGGTGTTACATGGTACTGAAGAGTACACCGTGGCTTACCTGGATGATATTGCCATCTTTAGTGCCAGCTGGAAGGAACACTTGTCCCACCTTAAGGAAGTGTTGGGCAGGATACAGAGGGCCGGACGCACTGTAAAAGCTGAAAAGTGCCAGGTGGCTATGGCTGAGGTGGCATACCTAGGGCATGTAGTAGGGTGGGGCAGCTCCATCCTAATAAAGCAAAGATTGAAGCAATTGAGGTGTGGTCCAGACCTGAAACACAGAGGCAGGTTCAGAGTTTTCTAGGGACTGCAGGGTACTATAAAAAAGTTGAATGAATCTACAGTGCCCTGGCACAGCCCCTATCAGGCCTGTTAAAGAAAAGAATGCTTAAAAAGGTAAAATGGGAATCAGCCTGTGAACGAGCCTTTACATGGCTAAAGGAGGCACTGTGCAGTGCTCATGTAGTAACCAGTCCAGACAACAGTAAACCATTTGTAGTCCAGACAGATGCCTGAGATGTAAGTACTGGGGCAGTACTTAGCCAGACTTCTAACCAAGGGAAAGATCACCCAATAGTGTACCTCAGTAAGAAATTACTTCCCAGGGAGCAGGCTTATTCTACAGTGGAGAAAGAATGCCTTTCAATGGTGTGGGCACTAAAGAAATTACAGCCCTACCTATATGGGCAGCACTTTGAAGTACAAACAGATCATAACCCCCTGGTTTGGCTGGCACTGATGGGTAAAATAAACAGTAGGCTTTTAAGATGGAGCCTTGCCTTGCAGGGTTACGCCATGACTGTCACTCACAGGGCAGGGGCAGCAAACACAAATGCAGATGGTCTATCATGTCAGTGAGAGCAGTGAACTGAATTTTGGAAACTCATCCCATGCCTAGGAATAGATTCCCCCAAGTTCAGTCTAGGAGGGAGGAGTGTGACATGATAACCATCTACTAGTTATGAGCATATAGTTTTGAAATAAATATATGTTTAGACTTCTGCTTATGAAACAGACCAAGCAGCAAAGCCTCATGGGACCTGGGGTTTTAAAAGTGAGGAAAGGAGAGTTTGCATTCTCAGTGACCCAGTGGATAGACTAATTAAAAGCTTCATTCTGACATTTAACTGTCAGTAGCCTTTGTTAGCAGCTATACACCAGGTTACAACAGGTTGTAAAATGACAACTGCTTTGAACTTAGGAAACTGGCCATAACAAACTGCATTTTAAGACCTATCAGGAGGAAAGGAAATTCTGACAGAGACCTGTGAAAATCTTCAGGCAGAAGTGTCTTTCAGGACATTCTTCTGAAGATTAAGGGGATATTCTGTCCTGTCATATCCATGCTCTGTAGCTCCCTAATTTAAAAGAAAAATACATATATGTATATATATATATACACGTATATTTTTTTTTAATTGGAATGTTTAGCAGTGTGAAGTGGCATGGGGCTAATTCAGTATGCAGGAATGATAGTGACCTCACAGCCAGTATCACCACAGAGCTGTGATCTCACAATCTGGGTGGGACTCTTTTTCCCCTCTGATATTGACAGGTTGCTGAGGGAAAATTGTATTCTTTTACTTTTGGACTCCTGGGAGGACACACTCTTGTTTCAACTTTGCAAGACTTTGCATACTTGTGTTTGGACTTTTAAGAGACACTTGTGTTCTGGACTCTTAAAGGGTACCGAAACAAGCATTTTTTTTTAAACTGCAAACTCCAAAATCTGGCTTCATTGCAAGGTAAAGTAAAGGCTGCTGTTAACTTTTATGCTAAAACTGCATTTATGTAAATAACATAAATGCAGTTTCGTAGCTTTAGAAAAATGTAAACATCAGCCTTTCACGTTCAAAAAACAGCCTTGCTTGGCCCCTAAAATATCAGCCAAGTGTGTTAAGTGATGAGTCATGATGACATCATTGGAGCCAGAGGCACAGACCCACATGACTCCATATAGTGCTAACAAGTTCTTCTTCCCCCCTTTGTTTTGAATTGTTTCACCAGAATGATCAATACCATGTGTTAACACGTGGATTATTTTGATCAGTACACATGTTAGGCTATGGTTTTGTTCATTTTGTTTACTTCAACTTGCTGAAAATGTTTTGTAATCCAGCTGGCTTTCTCTTTGGCAAACCGCGGTACAGTACAACACTTCAAATACCTGATGATCTAGTGGTTATGTGATGCCCTGAATTTTGTAGTGAAGTACTGGTCTGGTCCAATTCCAAAGCTCGTGCTTTCCTGGTAATCCACAAATAAGCTTCTTTTGTAGTCTTTTTCCACATGAACTCCCTGTACATAGCTTGTCTTCGGTTGAACACCCCACCATTAATACTCTGTCCTTAGTATTGCCTGGGGCCGCAGATGAACTTGCAGTCTCATGAAGAGAATTATCACACCTCAGATTGTAATCTTGTAACTCAGAGAGTTGTGCACACCTATACCGATACGCCTCATCAGCTGGCACTGTTAAAAAATGCCTCCCAAATCACTCTCTAATCCACTTTCTTAATGTTTGACTTCTGCTCCCACAATAAACACTGAGTGGATCACCACCTTTCTGCACAGTGAAGGCAGTATGTATGGTCCCTCTGTTGTGTGTTTTTCCCACCTCATTAACCAACAACTAGGTCTTCCTGGAGGGCCAAGCAATAAGCATCAGAACCCACCAGAACAACTGCTGTTCATGCCCTCATAAGGGCTGTACCTACTATGGATAACAACATTATTAGCAGAAGAGGCATATTAATGCCTTGAGCAAATCCACCTGACTTCCAGTGTCGGTCTACTCCTTTACCTGTGATCTGCAGAACCACACAGGACAGTTTTTGGCACTTCTTCTCCAGTACTTTTCTGTGCCCTATTCCACAATGTGAGTTGGCTGGCTACCACCCTTCCGAATCTTGAATGAGCTATACACAGCTCCCTTGATACTGTCCTAACAAACGTCAACATCCCCACCACCCCAGGGTAATCTCCCTACACTGAATTCAAGTAACAGTTTAGGTGCAGCCCTGCCACTCTGAGTATTTGTCGTCACTGGCTGCTGTCATTCACAGTCAGGTAGTGATCACAGTGCTGGCAACTCCACATCTCAGATCTCACAATGACCTGCTCAATATCCCACTTCCTGTCTTCCCCTAACCTGAATATAGCTGTAACCTGCTGGAATTGCCTAGTCAGTCTCTCTCTGGCATTCATTCTTTTCACCTGCTTCTCACACCAAAAACTGGTGAGCTTACTACCCTTCTGCATCATGAATGTGGTTAGTACAGTCTCCTGTGTTATTTTTACACATTAATAAATGTGATCTTCTGGTAAGCCAGACTGATGGCAGCAGGGTGCAAGGGGAAAAATAGGCTTTCCTACCCATATAAGATCTAAGCCACCTATGATTAGGCATTATTAAATAACGTGCATAATGATGCGCACACCTGTCATTTAATAGTGCCTAATCAAAGGTAGCCTAGATCTTTTAAGGATAGGAAAGCCAGTCTTTACCCTTGTTCCCTACTGCTATCAGCCTGACTTACTGGAAAGATTTGTTTATTTTTGATATGTCAAAAAAACCTGGGACTGCACTACCTGCATTCATGATGCAAAAGGGTGATGAGCGCACCAGTTTTTGGTGTAGGGAGAATGAGTGAAGAATGAATACCAGAGGGGGACTGAGAAGGCCACTTTTGCAAGGTACTGCTATATTCAGGGAAGGGGGAAGACTGAAGGGGAGAAATATGAGCAGATTACTGTGAGATATAAGATGTGGGACTGCCAGCACCATAATCACTATCTGGCCCCATTGTTCTGGCCAACATTCCCCTTCCCATAAAACCAGTTCATGCAATTGTCCAAGGCTGTGTGTGGATATTAATGTGTGAAATAGCTGCCACTACACATTCAGCCACTTCACTACCAGTCTAGCATTGCTTGTAAAGCACTTTTGGATACAATGTGTATGAAAAGCACTATATGCATGCTGATTCTTATTATTATTATTACTTCCCTCAGAAAAAGAAGACAAGCATATTTTTGATTTCCGAGAAAGTATGAACTCTGGCATTGGACTACACAAGAACTTTGCTACAAACAAGTGGTGGATCTAGGGGTGGTGAAGGGTGAGGCTTTGCCCCCACATTGTAACTTACTTGCTTGCTGCTGCATTTCACTTTGTTGAATAAGTCTGATTTATTGATTGTACAACTGTTTACATTCAGAACTATGGATTATGGCCCAGTGGCACTGAGGTTTGAGTTGCTGGATGCCACACCTTGCACCACATCGGTGACCCGGGTTCAGGAGCGAGCTCGGGAAGCTGGAAGCTGGCAGGGGAGGGACAGGACTGAGCATCTGAAGGACTGCTCTCCTGTTCCAGGAGGGAGGGGGATCCATCTCGGGGCTCTGGGGACTCCTAGCGGGGGCTGGGAGAACAGTAGCCTGAGACCAAGAGTTAATGGGGATTGGCTGCAGCAGCGACCCTGTAGACATGCATGGTAGCGTGCGTGCACACACTGGTACACATTACATGATTGAGCCAATAGGGTAGGAAAGCAAGAAAAATCTCTCCCTCTGGAAATAGATGAAGGCGGCTTCCCGATCCACACTCCCAATGCTGGCTGGATCTTTCTCTCTCTCCATCCCTCCACTCCCTGGCCTGGAGGCTCAACCCTATAATGAAGAGCACCCTGGGAGGATAGGGTGGCCCTTATCTAGAGGGTTCAGACCAGGGGGATGCATCAGACCAGGGGTGCAGAGTTGAGAGACCATCACAAGCGGGAGGTAGAAATCAGTTAGAGGTAGCTGGAGAGAGTTCCTCAGCATGGTAGGAGAGAAATAAAGTTTGAAAAAAAACAAAACAACTATGGATTGCATTTGCAGGCTCTGTCAAAAATATACTAGAAAAGCATAATAGCAGAAAATATAAAGGTTTAATAAAAATGTTAAAAAGTGCATATCAAGTATGCACACCACCCTATCACCCCCATTGTAACATCCTGGATCCTCCATAAACACTAGACCACTAGGTTATTTAAGATTTGTACTTCACTATTGTTTGCCAAAGAGAAAGTCGTTGGATTAAAACCCAATTTCAGCATGTTAAAGTAAACAAAATGAACAGAACCATAGCCTAACATGTGTATTGTTCAAAATAATGCACATGGTTTTGACCATTTTGGTGAAACAATTCTATACAAAGGGGAAAAAGAACTAGTTAGTGTCACAACCTCGCTCAGCCCGTCAACCGTCTACTCCCAAAGTGCCAACCTCTGAGGGTATGATTTGTGTACAGTGAATAGACAAGGTAACCTTCTTGTCTGTTTTGTGGGTTCAAGTGACCTTAGTCTCAAGCTCTGAAGGGATTCAAACTGATAACCTCTTTTTAGTGTACCCAATTATCAGGCTCAGATAATTCTGTCTTCAAGGGGCCAGATATCTTTGCCTACGGGCACCCAACCAAGTCTTTCAAATGAACCCTTAGAACTCAAGGAAAGACTTTTAGAGAACTCTGTCCATTTCCCAGTTTGGTATACAATAAGCCCATACACAGTGTACTTATAACCTTTAAAAACGCCACTTAAAATAAAAAGAATTGTCAAGGTACTCCAGCAGTTTTGTTTGTAGAAAAATATCTTTACTTTAAAATATATCAAAAGAGAACAATAATTACAGAACAAATTATATATATCCCAACACATATAGCCTTAAAACAAACAGGGAAAAAGTACAGTTCCTACAATACATACATTTAGACTGGTCTAATCTTACTCTTTTTCAGTGCTGTGATGATTCTCCCTCAGTCAGATAATATTCTCTTGTGTCGGTCAGAAATATTTTCTTGTGTCCCTCTGTCAGGTTCTTTTAGCACTTAAACACACTTCTGAGCCAGCCTTCTCATGAGGTCACTAACTCCGCCTTGGTGAATCAAACTCTATATTTTACAATACAGGGTCTCCAAATAAAATATTAAAAAAAAACATATGAGATGACCTCACTGACTTTCCTCTACACAGGTTAATTGGTCAGAACTGGTTTGTGCTCTGCAACACACACACACACACACACACACACACACACACATAAACAGTCTTTTGATGTAAGTCATTGTATTCAAATCAGAAGTGTATTTGACTCATAAACCTCACCTGGGCCCTGGGTATCTACACATCAAAAGGTATTCATGTAATTCAAGGGTTCCCTGGAAATGTATATTGGACCTTCCAGAATCGTCTGGGTCCTCCCTGGCTCAGACATCAAACCTCTTCAATGTCCATTCTAGCCTCTCTTCAACACCCCTCCCCACAAGTCCTTCCCTGGCAACTATGCAAGTCAAAGGATCTCCCTGAGGGCATTATGAGTGGCTAATCTTATTTCCTGGGATGAAAGCAAATTTACAAGGTAATTGCACCCCAGATCTCTGTAGTTTAAAATACCTCCTGTCCTTTGAACTTATCCCTGGGGGGTCTTGACATGTCAGTTCCAGTAAGACAGCCTTTTCCTTGAACTGACCCTTCCCTTCACATATTTTATATGTAATAACAAAAATTAATACAGCACTCGAGCACTCAGAGCTGGCTGTCTATGTCACAGTTAGCACTATAGAGAGCCATATAGTTCTCTGACTCTGGCTCCATCGATGTCATCACTTAACACATTTGTTGGCCATTTTAGGAAGCAGGTAAGGCAGTTTTTAAAACTAGAAGGCTGATTTTGCATTTTTCAAATGCTTTGGAACTGCATTTAGGTAAATTATAAAAAAGTAGTTTTAGCATTAATGAATACAGCGGCCTTTCCTATAGTCCCCTATGAAGTCAGATTTTTGAATAGTTTGTTGTCAAAATGATTTTTAGGTATCCTTTAAGAAGCACGTCTACCAAATTAGGTAATTTTAGCACCACTATTTACCAACTGGAACTAGGGTAGGATCAGTTACTCAGTATAAGGTGGTTTGTTTATACTTGTCCATTTATTCTTATGACTGCACCATTAATGTTATATGTTCTGTGTTTTGTATTTTATTTACTATTTTTAATTCTAGTAAACTCTGTTTTCCTTGAAATCCTGCCTGAGCCTTTTTCTCATTTCAAGTGTGAATGCTGGGACATTGTTGATAATTCTGACAAAACTGTTAAGTGCTTATAGTGTGTTACCATATGCACCAAGGTAAGGAAATACCTAGGTCTCAATTGAGTTAGAAGGGGGATTGTGAACCAGTTTGTGCATCCACTGGGTTAAGTATTGCACTGCATTCCCTGAAGAGGGTGTGATATTTGGACCTGTTACCTGGTCTTGCTAGTGAAAAAGGATTCATATTTGACCCCAGGACTCGAGACTCGTAGTGTCTGAGACCCAAACCAGACAGGAGGGTTACTCTGTTTGACTCCTGTTCACATATTGCACTTCAAGGTTGGGCACTGTGGGAGCAGATGGCCTGACCCCAGAGAGCATTTGTGACAGGGTCAACAACAGCAACATTCCATGATCCTACCGAAGAAGGCGATAAGCAGCAGGACTCCTCAGAGGATGAGGAGAGTGTGACAGTGCCATCTGATGAAGACAAAGATGAGGGGTTTGAGTTCTCCTGAGTTTGAGATGGAGTCACAGAACATGTGTGCTGTGGGCAGAAATTGTGTTGTTAGGTACCCTAGCACCTTGTATCTTCAGTCACATACCTAGTATAATAAAGAGCCTTGCACATGGAGTGAGTGACAAGTAATGACAGGCAGAGTCATAAGCTGCTATCTTACCCAAAAAGTGAGATAGCAATGGATTACTACATCCAGATTTGTGCTGAAAATTCACACTGACATCAGCAGCAGTTCTGTAGTTATAACACTGCATTACTTTAAAGTTTCCCAGGCTGCCGCTGTTCAGGCCCCCCTCCTCCATCAAAAAATAAGAAAAAAGCAAAAACACTTATGCTGACATTGTTCTTGTCCTGAAATGTTGAGTGTTTACAAGTTTCCCAGTTTGCCACTGTTCAGACCCCTCTCCCCACCAAAAATAAGAAAAACAAAAAATAACTATGTGGGCATTGTTCTTGTTTTGAAATGTTGAGTGTTTACAACTTTCCCAGTTTGCCGCTGTTCAGGCCCCCCCTTCCCCAAGGTCCCCAAAAAATAACTGAACCTTGAAACCCAGTGAATAGACTCATGACAAGGAAGTCTTGTGTCAAAACAGATAAACTGAAATGGCTATAACACATAGCAAAATGCTGAAATAATAATGACACATACCGAAATGGATATAACCTATACTGGAATGGTCATAACACATATCAAAATGGGTATTATATACCGAAATGGGTATGACACACACCAAAATTGGTTTGCTACTAACTGAAATGGATATGACACACTGAAAATGGTATGAAACATGCTGAAATAATAATGACACATATTGAAATGGATATGTCCTACACTGGAATGGATGTAGCACATAGCAAAATGGGTATTATATACCGAAATGGGTATGAGACAAAGTGGACTGGATATGGCACACACTGAAATTGGTACAACACACTGAAATAGTTATGACACACAGCTAAATGGATATGACCCATACTGAAATGGATATGACCCATACTGAAATGGATATGACCCATACTAAAATGGATATGACTCATAGTAAAATGGGTATGACATACCAAAATGGTTATGACATACACCAAAATAGCTATAATTGCTTGTGACCATTAATATCAACCCGATTACTGTTTTGTTAAACATGCATATCAACCAGATTTTGGGGTATTATGCTCCAAAGGCAATAATAACCTGAAATCCAATTGGATTCGACACTTCGTAATAACTCAAAATCCAGTAGATATGACATTCCCCCAAAAAACTACTTTAAAACTGTTGCATTCCATTGTTTCACAAAAAGTATGTCAGCTGCAGTATTTTCAACTGTGTTTTATTCATGTACAGTTCCATTTCTTCAAAAATAAAACTGAACTCTAGCCAGAAAATGTCTTTTTCTTTCAGGCTGCTAGAAATAGTCTAAACCTCTACACCAGCAATTATATAAAATAAAGGATGGGTACGTTTTTTTGTTATGGATTTTTTTCACACACCCTCAGTGTGTGATGACCACATAAACCTCTTGAGCTTTGCTCTCGAGGTTTATGGGTTATCACACCCCTCAAGTGTGTGAATAAAATCCATAACACACACTTACCTATCCATTATTCTCTATATAGCACAAACTGATATGTATATAACACACACCGTCATGAGTATGACAAATACTGAATTCATTAAGACACATACCAAAATGGATATGTCCCATCTTGAAATGGATATGACACATACTGAAATATGGGTAAGACACGTACCAAAATGGGTATGACAAAAAAGAAAATGCATGTGACATGCATCAATATAGGTATGACACATACTGAAATATTTATGACATACACCAAAATGGATATGACACAAGCGGAAATTGTTATGACACATATTGAAATAAATATGGCATACACCAAAATGGATAAGACACAAACTAAAATACAAACATAAAAACATATGAATGTGCCAGCAGAAACAGACCACCTGGTTTATCGACGTCTGCTCGAGTGTGCAGCTAGCACCCCTAGTTTGCAGCTGCCCCACCCCTCCTCTTTGTCATTCCACTGCGGCCCCCACCTCTCCCACCCTCACTCTCCCCTGCTCCCTGTCCCATGTCCTTTTAAAGCTGTTCACAGATTTACGTGCTACCACCAATTCTGGTAGTGTGTTCCATTTTGCTACCACCCTCTCTGTGAAATAGTGCCTCCTCATTTCCCTCCTAAAGCTTCCCCCTTCTATTCTTACCCCATGCCCCCTGGTGTCCCTTCCCTCCTTAGCTTAAAGACCAGTCTGCCCCATCCTTATTGATTCCCCTCAGATACTTGAATGTCTCTATCATGTCCCCTCTGTCTCTTCTATCCTCCAGGGTGTACATATTCAGGTTTCCCAGCCTGCTATCATAGTCTCTCCCCTCCATTCCGCATAACATCTTTGTTGCCCTCCGCTGTACCCCTCCAGTAACCTGATATCACGCTTTAGGTACGGCCTCCGAAACTGCACACAATACTCCAAGTGCAACCTTACCAGCAACTTGTAGAGCGGTTACCCCTCCGACAGCGACATTTCACCAGTGAGGTCTCCCACAGCGACTACAGTGCCATGCAGCTGTGGGAAACCCTCTGGAACCTTGCGCTGTCTGTCGGGAGTCCCTGCACCCCCAATCATCTCAGACTCGATTTGATACTCTTTAAGTGGGGGTGTGCAGAGCTGTACCCCTCCATTGGGGGTTTGGGGCAAGCCCACAAAAACAAGGAGGACAGACAGTGCGAACCAGCAGCCGACTGCAGAATGCGGTCGACCTGCCAGCGTCGCCGAAGGGGCATTTGACAAAAATGTTGTCAAGCTCCTGTCGTGGATCCCCTGTGGAGGGGCAAAATAACCTCTCTTCATCTGGATGAAACCCCCCTCGCTATGCACCCCAGCATTGTGTTCACTTTTGCAGCCACTGTCCTGCATTGGGCAGCATTGTTCATGGTCCCTGTTACCATTACCCTTATGTCCTTCTCCTCCTCAGTGATCCCCAGCTTAACCCCACCCAGCTAGTATTCTCTCCTTGAGTTTTTACCCAGAAGTGCATAACCTTACACTTCTATGCATTGAACCCCAGCTGCCAACTCTCTGACCACTCTTCTAGCTTGCTTGGGTCCCCTTCAGCTGCTTCCATCTCTCCTCTCCATCCACCACTGCTCCGATTTTGGTGTCATCTGTGAATAGACTTACCTTGCTCACCACCCTGTGTGCAATGTCTGATATGAAGAGCCCTAATAATATGGGTCCCAGCATAGAGCCCTGTGGCACCCCACTTGTCACCGGCTTCTGAGTTGTGAGCTCCCCTCCCACCACCACCCATTGCAGCCTCCCACTCAGCCAGCTTGTAATCCAGTTTGTCATTTTTGCACCTACCCCTACACCAGTTAGCTTCCCCCCAAGCCACCTATGAGGCACTGAATCGAAGGCCTTACTGAAGTACAAGTAAAGAACATCCACCGCATGACCCTTATCCAACTCACCTGCTACCCAGTCATAATATCGCATCAGGCTGATTTGACAGGACTTCCCTGAAATGAACCCGCCGTTGTCCTCCACATATGTCACCAGTCTTTCCTTTAGTATAGTTTCCATGAGTTTGCACACTATGGAGGTGAGACTTACCAGACGATAATTACCCAGTTTGTCCCTTGGTCCGCTCTTGTGTAATGGCACTACATGTACCATCCTCCAGTCCAGTGGCACACATCTTGACTCCTGTGAGATGCTGTACAGATCCACCAGTGGCTCCGCCAACACTTCCGCCATCTTCCTCAGCCCCCTTGGGTGGAAACCATCTGGCCCTGGTGCCTTGTCTACCCTCAGTGCCCTCAGTCCCTCTAGGATTCTACCTCCCTCAATTCTTTCATCTGTCACCTCCTCTACCCCCCACTCCCCAAACTCCCTGCCCATGGTGGTAGCGGTCCCCCCTTTCTTCCATGAACACTGAGCAGAAGTATTCATTCAATGCTTCTGCCTGTTCCTCCCCCTTTTCTGTCCACTGCCCACCCTTTTTTTATCCTCACTATCATCTCCTTGCATGTCCTTTTCTCCCTGATGTATCTGAAAATGTCTCCCCCCCTCCTTAATTTCCTGTGCTAATCTCAGCTCCCTCTGGGCCTTGGCTTATCTCACTTTTCTGGTCACCTCCCTGGACCATCTTGCATTCTCCTCCCTGTCCTCTTCCTTCCCCATCCTCCTATACCTCTGGTGCTACTCTTGTTTTGCCCTCACCACCTCCACTACCTCGCTGTTCAACCAGTATGGTTTCCTTGCTTTGCTCCTCTTACTCCGTGTCTTAGTGCAGGCTTCCATTACCTTTGTAATCCCCCATTTAATAATATCCCATTTCTGCTCCACATCCATCTCCTGCCTTATGCCCTCTAGCTTCCCTTTCAGTACTTCCCACATCCTCCCAAAGTCCACCCCCTGACGTTTATCACCCGGTTTACTGAGGTCTCTGGCTCCCTGCACATCGTGATATTAAACCACACCATTTGGTGATTGCTGTTGGCTAGCTGGTCCTCAACCCTTATTTCCCTTACTGCCTCCCCATTCAACAATACTAGATCTAAAGTGTTCTTTGGCCTAGTAGGTCCACTGACCAACTGCATCAGGAAATCCTCTCGAATCATGTCCAAGAGCACTTGCTCCCTAGCACTGGAGGTGACCAGAATGCTCTAGTCTACCCCCGGCAAGTTGAAATCCCCCACGATGACCACCTTCCCTTTTCTATATACCTTTCTGATTTGTCCTGTAATTCCCTGTTAAGCTCTTTAGACTGGGATGGTGGTCTGTATACCACCCCAAACTTTAGTTTCCTATTCCTTGAGTTTAGGAGCTGCAACCAGATTACCTCTGTTCTCCTTTCCTCCCCCTCATCCCTTGTGCATTTGATCCCGTTCCTCACATAGACTTCCACCCCACCTCCATGGTCCTTCCTGTATAATTTGTACACTGTGATTGCCAGATCCCAGTCCTGGTGCTCAGTTGCCCATATTTCTGTGACAGCCACACTATCCACCCCCCACACTGCCAAGAGTGCATGTAGCTCAGCTGATTTGTTGCCTAAGCTTCCCGTGTTCAGCGAGACCACCCTCCATCCTGTCCCCTTCCTGTCATCACCCACCATCTCCTCCCTTCTACTCCTCCCTCCCTCCCTTTTCGCTACCCAAATCCTTCCCTGCTATCATGGGGATAGGCTGTGACTCCACTCTATCAGATCCCTGCCTACCTGCTGTCCACTTTCCACCCCCCAACTTGTTTAAATTCACCTTTTTCACAGTGTACGTCCCCAGTATTTGCTTTAATATCTCCTTCCCCTCCCCACTCAGGTGCATCCTATCCCTTGCAAACAGATTGTTATTATCTCAGGTACTGCCCCAGCTGTCCACAATCCCACACACCTTAGTTTAACACCATTCTACCAACCATGTGTTCAACTCCTCAATCCTCTCCTTTCTCACTGTGATTGCGGAGGGTACTGGGAGCACCTCCGAGAAGGCCACAGACTCCCCAGTCTCCTCGTAGAACCTTCCCACTTCCTCAAACCTCTCCCTTGTTACCTCCATCATTCCTCCCCAGGTCATTTGTCCCCACATGTACCACAATGTGTGGTTTAGATATAATGCATAATAAATAAGGTATGACAAATTCTAATATGAATATGGAACTTTCTGAAATAGATACGAACCACACAGGTTGCATATGACACATACGAAAAATCAATAAGAAAATACTACAATGCATATAACACATACCAGAATGAATACAACACACACTGAAATGGATATGACCCATACTGGAATGGGTAAGACTCATACCAAAATGGTTATCACATGTACTGTACCTAAATCATTAAGATACTTAAATTATTATAATACATACCAAAATGAATATGACACATACTGAATTGTAAATTATATTTATTTATAAAATGGGCTAAAAAATCTAAGACACTGATTGGCTATTTCAGCTTCCAGGCCGTGTCCTTAATCCATGATATTTTAGCCAACCGGCACTAATTTCTGCCAGTCTGCCTCTTGGCAACAAGAATCACTGAGCTGTGCCAAGCAAAAACCAAAACACACCCTGGCACAGCTCAGCGAGTGGCAGAGAGAAATCAGTAGTTCATGCTGACAGCTGCACATATCCTGTTTCTATTCAAACAGGAACAGAAAGGTAGCTAAAATAAAAAAAAAAAACTTCTACAAAGAAACTTTGACCTGTACTGTTTTAGTTCACTGCAAACCCGAAAACTGTGATGAACAGACAAACCATAGCCAGTGGCGCAACATAGGGTTTGAAAACACTGCAGAGACCTGCTCGTTCGCTGACTGGAAATTTGATAAATCATGCCAAACACCTACTTTTCCATTATTTTCCAAAGCACAGCACAGAACCACTCTGTTGGTACTAAAAGTTTAAAGCAGCAGTTCAACGGCTCTTTCTTATCATGAAGGAAAACCTGGAGGCGCTCCGTATGGTGGCTCATGAGGGACTTGCTCACTGCTGAAAAAGCCAGCGGTAGTGACAGAATAACACTAGATGCTGTCACTCTTTGCCAAAACAGCAAAAATAATGAAAAAAAAAAAAATATGTCTATGTACTTGTGTTGTGGATGGGGGAGGGGGGCGGCTCCTGACAGACATGCTCTCTACTGAAAAAGCCTGTGTCACTTTGCTGTGATTTATAACGTTTCCTGTCAGTGGACAAACGGGTTTCTGCTGTGGTTCCAATCTTCCTAAAACCACAAAATACAGTACGAAGTTAAAGAAAAAGAAAATGCAAAATAAAATTGTCTATCTCTGCCACGTCTGGTTTGGGGGGGCGCCTGAAACACTTATCAAAGGGAACTATTTTTCACCATTTCACGTATTACAAAAATGTATTCATATATATGTTTTAGACTTTTTTTTCCTTTTCTTGCAATAATTACTTTCGAGGACCCATTTTATAAGCACAATAACACACTCCAAGGTGTGGTTTACCACCTGATAAGAGCACTTCCAGTGGTATAAGGCACTCGGCGCAAGCACCTTGTGCCTTAGTACAACCCGGGTGTGCTCTTATCAGGCAATAAAACACACCTCATCGTCTGTTATTGCTTGCTTACTATATTGATACTCTTGCTGAATGTGTACTGCAGTAAATAAATAAAATGGTTATGAAGTACTGAAAACAAAATGATATTTTAAAATGTGTATGTTGCACACTGAAATAAGTATGTAGCAAACTGAATTGTTGCCAAACTTGCAGGGCATAGACTGAAGAGAGTGTAACATGTGCCAAGGTGTCGATACAGCAAACTGAAATGTTGTGATACACCAAGATGATCGTAAGTCCAAAAGAGGTGGAGGATGTGCCTTATATGTGAAAGACACTTTCCAAGAACAACCCATTGATTCCAATCTTCCAGCAACACCTGCTCAGATTCTTCCCATCAGACTCCTATTAGGTGCCCACAATAAGGCCCTCACAGTTGTCACTGTTTACATACCTCCTAAAGAAAAGGGACCTGGTCTAACTGCTGTCCTTGACCTTGGCAAATCCCACTCATCGGACTCCGAAATCATCCTTCTTGGTGACTTTATCATTAACTGGCTCTCAGCTGAATGTGGGTCATTTAAGGACTCCATTATATCAGCTAACCTGACTCAAATGGTTGACTATGCAGCCAAAAAGAACTACAGAACTGGGACCTGCACCCTACTTGACTGGATCCTAACCAATCACCCCTCTTGGATCACGAAAACCTCAGTCTTCCCTGACTCACTCAGTGACCACTCTCCCATCAGCTGTACCTGGTCAAACAAATTCTATAAGCCCCCTCCAAAAATCATCACCAGCAGAGTCCTACCCCGTGGTCAGCTACCCCACCTCAAATCACACCTCAGTCTGCAGGACTGGTCCCCCATCTTCAAGGCAACAGATACTAATACTGCACTGGAGCAATTTATTCACATTTTCAATGAAGCCTGTAATAAATTTGCTCCCCTCAAAAAGCATAAAGTTAAATCACTCAGTAACCCTTGGCTGTCAGGAGACCTCCTAAAAAAACTTCAATCCAGGGACCACCTCTGGGAACTGGCTAGAAACTCCGGTAAGCAACTCGACATCCAGAATTATAAACGAGCATGGAACGACTGCACCAAATCCATTTGGCAACAGAAATCTGACTACTATAAAAATGCCCTCACTAACTCCTGGGGAAATGGGAGAGATTTCTGGAAAAACATTAAAGATGTCACTGGAAAGCAGTCAAAATCTTCGCCGAACATACTCAACATAAATGGGCACACTACACTGACTCTAAAACTATTGCTAACACTTTTAACATCGCTTTCACTGACCTTAGCAGTGTTCTCCCCTCCGACTTCTTCCAAGACGTGTCAACTCCCATCCCTCCAACTCCTCCACCCATGCCCGTCACCCACCTTTCTACTTTAAAGCACTAAAGAAACATCAAGTCCGAAACTACCTTGCCAAAGCCATCAGCAAATTTAGAACAAGCAATGACACACTTGACCTCAAGCTACTGGTCCTAACGCTTGACGAGGTACTTGGGCCCCTCACCAAGATCTTTAATCTCTCTCTTTCCTCTATCCAATTCCCAGACAAATGGAAAATGGCCACTGTTACCCCAATTCACAACAGTGGTGATAAGGCTGACCATGCAAACTTCCGCCCCATCTCCATTTTGCCTCCCCTATCGAAGGCACTGGAACGTATAGTAGCGGACCAACTTACCGAGCATCTGGACAATTATAATATTCTCTGTAAACCCCAACATGGCTTTAGAAAAGGTCATAGTACATTCTCTGCCTTATTCAAATTCACCAGCTCCATTCACAGCTCCCTTGACAATGGACAACTAACTGGTGCTATTTTCATCGACCTGACCAAAGCCTTTGATACTGTCCACCACTCCCTCCTGCTGAGCCAACTAAAAAATGCTGGTCTCTCCAATGATTCAATCTCTTGGTTCAAAAGCTATCTTGAAAACCGCACCCAGCGTGTAAAAATTGGAGATGTGCAATCTGATTCCAGACCTGTCCTCTCCGGAGTCCCCCAGGGTTCAATACTGGGCCCCCTACTCTTCAGCCTGTTCCTTAACACCCTACTGGACTCCTGCACTGAACATATCACCCTGTATGCCGATGATGCAGTAATTCTTGGCACACACCAGGACCCAAAGAAATTGCAAGAAAATCTCCAACTCAGCTTCTCCTCAGTTGAGAATTGGCTCACAAAGCACAAACTCATCCTTAATCAAAAAAAAACAAAGGCCATGATCTTCAGCAGCTCCCATAATAAACATAAGCACTTCAAACTCTCCGTTATCACCAGACAAGGTGCCACACTGGAACAGGTCAAAAACTTTAAATACCTCGGGATCACCCTTGACCTTCACCTTTCCTACAGTGCCCACATTGACCAAAGCTGCTAACTCCTGGCTAGGCCTGCTATTCCATCATAGGAAACACCTGACACCTGAAGCCCTCACTGTCGCTGTCCAGAGCTCCATCATATCCATCACTGGTTATGGCATTATCATTTATGGCTCTGCTACAACCACCGCACTCAAACATGTATCCACCGCCCTCAACAAGGCCTGTCGACTTGTCACTGGCTCCCAATGCCTAACTCACACCTGTGACCTCTATTCTCAAACTGGATGGTTGAATCTTGCCAATCGAATAAAACACCAAACTTGTATTACTACTAAGAAAATCTTGCTGGGCCTTGCCCCCCCTGGAGTCTGTGCCCTCATACAACCGAGAATCCACACCTGACATACCAGGGGATCGAAATCTCAGCTTCTGCAAGTCCCGCATAGCCACACAACACAAGGCCAAAGATCCTTTGCTTACCAGGCCACTAGTTGGTACAACGGTCTTCCCAGCAACATCTCATCTTCACTATCGCTCAGCACATTTAAGACTCGTCTCCACCTCACACTGACTGCCTCCAACATCTGTGACTGTTGTGACATGCAGTGCAACACAAGCTGTAACATGAGGAATGTAAACAAACATACCTCCAGGGCTGCAGTACCTGTTGGTCACCTCTGGTGTGGAGTGGCGTGTGGCAGCCCAAGTTTAGTTCAGCACATTCAAATGGGGTTTGGAACAAGTATAATGAGATTCTAAGCAGTTCAGTTGCACCTGAATATGACAATGAATCCATTTGCGTACTCTGGCTGAAAATTGCAGATTTGCTCCCAGCCCACCTCAATCTGAAGGGCTCATCTAATTAGTTTGGCACATGTCTGGAAGGCACATTTCCTCGCATTCACGATATGTTGGGCGCATATGATGGATTCGGGACATTTCCAGAGGACACATTTCTACACATGTATGATATGGCGTACCGTACTTGACATATGCAGCGGATCATGTCTGGTGGTAGTGGCTGTGCATTGAAAATCTGTCAGCACTATGCACTGATGTACCATTGCCCATACATCATGCATTCTTCAGTCTCCTTTTAGAACTCTTTATTTTAAATTTGTGTGTTTTAGCTGACCTTAATTTGTTTACTGAAGGTTAGACTTTTTGCTGACTTTTTAAAACTAATTTCAGCATTTTGCCACTTTTAATGTACACATTAAAGTAAATTATTTTGCCATTTTAATTATTTAGTTTTTGTTGACCGAGTAAGTGCACTAGACAAATTCTGCCTATTTTCAGGCACGACCCAGGGGAGGGGGAAACAGATGAATGCTTACCGACTTTGAACCAGATTAAGCTGTTGGTATTTTTAGTGAATGAGGGAAATTTGGCCAGGACACTGGGGGAAATTCCCCTACTCTTTTCGATAAGTGCCATGGGATCTTTAACATCCACCTGAACTACCACCAATCCAGGCAGATGGGACCTCGGTTTAACGTCTCATCTGAAAGACGGCCCCTGAGAAGTGCAACACCCCTCTCATGCTGCACTACAGTGTCAGTACTGGGATATTAACCCAAGTGCCAGATGGGGGAACTGAATCCACAGCCTTCTGATCTCCCGGCCTCAGAGGCGAGTGTGCTACATACTGAGCCACTGACATTGTTTACTCTGTAAGCATAAGATGTGTTTCTTGTTTATGCCACTATGGTGCAAACAGCCCGCTATGAATGTTCTTTTTTCCCTAAAAACAGCAATTAGTGAAGCCTGTTGTCTAGCAGCTATCTATTTCCTGCCCTTCCCCCCAGTTACTGCCTTTTTGTAAGAAGAGTCTTGCTTTAGGGCTGTGAAAAAAAACATTTTCGTCAGTGGAACTGAAGTGAAAGTCAGACTTTCGTTTCCATGCAAGTTCGGAAATCCATTTCTGAACTTTCGCTGAAATTCCACCTCCCCTATATTAATTTAACCCCCTGGTAAAGCTCCCTCATGGCTATTGGTCCCTCCTCTTCACCCACGCCACAGGTATATAGTAACAATCCCTGGTGGCTAGCTGCCCCTCCCTACACCGGATCACTTGCCCGACTTTAAAAAGAATCTCCTTTTAAATAGGGATCCCTCCCCCATCCCCTGCCTGACAATGCCCACACAGCTTAAACCCCTGAGATGCCCTGGTGGATAGTGGTCACTCCCCGTACCCATTCACCCACCCAAGTGTAATTAGTGTATAAGCCCCCCATCTCCATCCATACATTTAAAAAAACAAAATGCTTAGTAGTCTAGTGGTATTCCAACCCCCCCTTCCCATCCCTGGTCCAATATTATTCCAAGTTCTGATCCGTGGTGGTCTAGTGCCCCCCACCTCATACCCCAGCAAGAGTCCCACCACCACCTTGCTCTGACCCCCATCATAAATTAACCCACAGTGGGCAGACCGGCACAGCCTCACTCTCCTCATGGTTAGCCCACTGAGCTGTCAATGAATGAGTGCACTCATGAACACACTCATTCATTGACAGCCCAGTGGACCGCCATGAGGAGGAGAGAGGAGGGCTGTGCAGGTCCACCCACTGCGGTTTAGTTATGATGGGGTGGATCGGGTGGTGGTGAGACACTTCTGGGGTGGGGGATGGGGGAAACCAGCCACCAGGGCATCTCAGGGGTTTGAGCTGTGTGGGTACTGTCAGCAGAATGCTGAAATTAGGTTTAAAAAGTCAGCAAAAAAATCTAACCTTCAGTATACAATTTAAGGCCAATAAAGAAATACACCCAATTTAAAATAAAGAGTTCTAAAAAGAGTGTGAAGACAAAGATAAAGAGTCTTTCACCAACTACCACCTCACAAATTTACTACACAGTTGTCTCACTACCACCCCAAAATACAGTTCATAATTAAATGAAGATAATAATGGCAATAAACCAAGCAATGTAAGTAAATGAATAACCAACTAAATATACTGTTCCAGCATTTTAAACAGTTATCCTTACCAGTACAGTCTGAAGATAAACACTAGGAGTGACAATTTCAAAGAAGACGCACTGTAAGATGCTCTTGGGCATCTCAGGCTGAAAATACCAAAGATGCACTATGGCCCATCCTGAAATGGGTCAGCACATCTCAAAATGCCCCAGAGCATCTGGGAGCACTCAACAGAGCAATAGGAGCATCTCAGCCAGGGATGCTAGAGCAACAAGGAAGGACTGCAGATGGGAAATGAGGGCTGTTGAACAGCCGACACGAGCGGGAAGCAGCCCAAGGCTAAAGGGGTGGAAAGTGGCACTGCAAAAATGCAAAATGGGCACAGACACAGCCCACATGGGAACAGTAAGAAGCACCACACATATACCACCAACCCAGGGGACAAACAGTTACAGTGGGCATGGCACACAGGGGGGAAAGGACAAAGCCCCACAGCACTAAGGGTGCTACAGACAGCATGGTCTGGCCATGCACCGAAGTACAAGTGCACAGGAAACAGGCAGGTTGAACATGGTAGCCACACCATAGGCAGAGTGGACCACAGGCAAAATTTCACACAGACCAGTGGCTGAGTTCACCATACTGGTGCCAACACTGTTCTGCAGTGTGTGGCATGCCATTGTGGCACACATGGCACCCTACCATGCTGACCCACAGAATAGCTCGGCCCTCCTGCAAGGCCTCTGCCCCAAGCAAGTTGATCTCTAGGGGCAGCACCAGTGCCAACAGGTTGGCCATCTCAGCGGTGCTCCAGGTAAGGGCCCTGGGCCGCTACACCCTTTGCATGTGGCATATGTCACAGAGGTCCACCTTCAGCTGGTGTGCAAAGATGGGGCACTGCAGTGACAGTGCCTGGGTCATGCACGATGCACAATAGGCACACATGCTCTGCTCTGTGCATGTCACAGATGCACCACAGAGATGCACAATGTATGGGCAATGGCACATCATTGAGCAGAGCTGTGAGATGTACAATACATGGCCATTACCGTCAGACATGCTCCACCGCACATGTCAAGTGCGGTACGCAGTATCAGGGATATGTGGAAATGCACTATCTAGAGATGCACCAAATCCATCAAATGCACCCAATGTATAACACATATGCAGAAATGCACCATACAGAGATGTGCCAAACTAATCAGATGCACCATGCAGATTGAGATGGGCTGGGAGCAAATCTGCAATTTTCAGCCAGAGTTTGCAAATGGCCTCATTGCCAAATTCTGGCCCAACTGAACTGCTTAGAATCTCATGATAGTTGCTCCAAACCCTATTTGAATGTGCTGAACTAAACTTGGGCTGCCACACGCCACTCCACACCAGAGGTGACCAACAGGTACTGCAGCCCTGGAGGTACGTTTGTTTACATTCCTCATGTTACAGCCTATGTTACACTGCATCCAGTGGGACCTGGCCACACATCCAGAAATGCTGTAACTGTGTGCATGAATGCCACTCTCCTGTCCTGCACTGCCCCATCCCTGCTAGTGCTCTACCAGCCACTGTCTTGTTCAGCCATGGTTCTCTGCCATGCCCCAACATTATTTGTGCCGGGGGGGGTGTTGTCTGCTGCCCAGCCACCTGTACCCGCTATGCCAAGAACCTGCCCTGCCCACCCTATGCTCTGGCACACCACTATCACTGTGTTTGTAGGCCCTATTCCAGCAGTCCACCCAAGGCTATGTTCCACATGGGTGTCGGCCCTTGCACTTTCCCTGTCATTGCCCCCCTAGCACTGCCTCCTGTCATGTGTTGTGCCACGGAGTACATTGCATGAGCATGGTGTCCTGCACACTGACCCACTAGATGGCTGCTAGGGATGTCCCCACTCTCCTCACACACCTCATTATCTCCACCATCAGGAATGGTGCCCCGTCCTTATTTCCAGTGCTGCCTGTCTATTCCCTCAGTATGATAACACAACCAGCAGTCCTGATAACCTCTATGGAAAGTTGTTTTTATGTACATGTCAGAATGTGCTCACAATATGCACTGCACAATAGCACACACTGCTCAGTGTACTGTCTTTACTGATGACAAGTGCATTCAGTTACCACACACTGGTGTTCACACTGCCTGCTATCCTGGTAGCTGCCTATTGGGGGATTGTACTTAGGACTACTTCTTTTAGTCCTATCTCTTTTGGGAGCATCTTGGGGTTTGCGCCCAAGATGCACTGCCTATTTGGGCTGAAAATAGAGTTGTGCGGAACGTTCATGGGCATGCCCCCTCCAGATGCATTGAATACATTGTACTTTATCTTCGGTGCATCCAGAGATTCACCAGCCCATCTCTGCTCTTTGAATATAGCTCTTGGGCAACACTCATCTTACAAAAAGTCAGGGAACCTGGGGACAAAAGACAGAGAAATGAATCATTTGATGGATAACTAGATTCACAAACTGACATCTTTTAGAAACACCTAGAACATTAATAATGTGACTGTTTGCTACACAATGTCATAAGCTACAAACAACTAGTTTATATTATTAGAAAGAGGAGATACTCAGCTTTCCAGTGGTATAACATATGTGTTTCTAGCACCAATTATTACAGAAGAAATGGCTGAATAATTTCCTATACTGTTTTTAAATTGATAAAATACTGATATTAGTTTTCAGAAGGCAGCAAAGAAAAACCCTAAACTTCAGTAAGTTGGTGAAATTTAGTTAAAACATGCAGGAATGAGCTAATCCTGGACCTACTGATTTTCTTTGGTAATGCCCCCTCTTTACAGGCAAGGGTGTAGACAGGCATACTCACTGTACACATTTGTGTACAGTTTTGTTGAGTGCCTGTCACAAACCATATGCCACTCTGTTAATGTTATCATTCTAATCTGTAGTATTTGGGTTAGTGTAGGCCACTGAGGAGTGTCCAATACATGTATAACCTCTTTAGAGAGTAGAGGAGTCATCTAACAACAATTTGACTTGTTGGGAAGGGGGTGCCATTTGGAAAGGATGTGTTCATTTTTTAATTGGGGGGGTGTAACTATTGGAGATTGTGTACAAAATGGAAATTTCTGGCTACACTCCTGTTTACAGGGCAAATAAACATATTACACAACACAACATACTGTATAACTTTGCAAAGCATTGGAAGAAGAGAAGTAAAGGATGGGTTTAGCTGGTGTTTAGTGTAACCTTACACAAAGAACACATACAACAGTTTTGTTGAAAGACAAATAAAACTTTTGAAAACAAAGGTCATCTTAAAAAACACTAAAAACTAAAACTAAAACAGGTACAGTAGCAAACTAACAATTTAATACTATACATTGTGCATATTCCTGATTCGCACCATTTAAGGATCTCTTACTTGCAGTCGAGCTGAACAGGAACTGCTGGAGTTCTACAGAATCGCAGGAGGTGATGCTGCACTCTGATTGGTTACACAAGTCACTGTGTGTTCTACTCCATTCAGTATGTGTTATACTCCTCTTGGTGTATCATAATATTTCAGTTTGATGTATCACCACCTTGGCACACGTTACACTCTGTTCAGTCTATGCCTTGCAAGTTTGGCAACAATTCAAGTTTGCTATATGCTCATTTCAGTGTGCAACATGCACATTTTAAGATATTTTGTTTTCAGCACTTCATAACCATTTTATTTATTTACTGCAGTACACATTCAGCAAGAGCATCAATATAGTAAATTAATATAATCTACAATTCAGTATGTGTCATATTCATTTTGGTATACATCATAATACTTTAAGTAAGTATCTTAATGATTTAGGAACATGTAATGACCATTTTGGTATGAATCGTATCCATTTCGGTATGTGCCATATCCATTTCAGTGTGTTGTATTCATTCTGGTATGTGTTATTTGCATTGTGATATTTTCTTATCGATTTTTGGTATGTGTCATATGCATTTCTGTAAGGGTCATATCTATTTCGGAAAGTTCCATACTCAGAATGTGTTATACCCTATTTATTACACATTATTTCCATTTTAGTATAGGTCATACATACATAGATACATAGATACATAAACAGTGTCGGCAGATAAGGGCCTATGGCCCACCTAGTCTGCCCATTTGAGCTTGTAAGTTCAGTTTGTTTTCCTAGAAGTCTGTTTCCCCTTACCCCTGCCCTCTAGAATTCCTTTATGTCTATCCCATGCATTCTTAAATCCTGATTGTTTCAGCCCCCACCACTTCTCTGGCAGGGTGTTCCACTTGTCCACCACCCGTTCTGTGAAGAAATTCTTTCTCATGTTTCCTCTGAATCGTCCTCCCTCCAACTTCATCCCATGCCCTCTAGTCCTGAAACATCTTTTTGCTTAAAAATAGTGTTTTCCTGCACACTGTTCCTCCCTGTAAGATACTTGTATGTCTCTATCATATCCCCTCTCTCCCTCCTCTCCTCCAGGGAGTACATGTTCAGTTCCTTCAACCTGTCTTCATAGGACTTGTGATGCAATCCATGCACCATCTTTGTTGCCCTCCTCTGAACCTTCTCTACCCTGTCTATGTCCTTACGTAGGTATGGTCTCCAGAACTGTACACTGTACTCCAGGTGGGGCCTCACTAGTGTCTTGTATAGCTGGAATTATGACCTCCTTTTCCTGCTGGTGATGCCCTGCCTATACATCCCAGCATCCTATTTGCTTTACCTGATGCCTTGTCACACTGTTTCCCTACCTTGAGGTCATCAGAGATGACAACCACAAGATCCCTTTCCTGCTTGGTGCATGCTATATCCTCACCCCCCAACTGATATATTGTGCCAGGGTTTTTGTGCCCCATATGCATTATCTTGCACTTCTTTGCATTGAATTTCAACTGCCAAACCCTTGACCATTCTTCAAGTTTCTGCAGGTCCCTTCTCATTCTGTCTACACCCTCTGGTGTGTCTACTCTGTTACAGAGCTTTGTGTCATCAGTGAACAGTGAAATTCTGCCTTCTAGATCCTGTGCAATGTTACTGATGAAGATGTTGAATAGGACGGTCCCAGCACTGATCCTGTGGTACCCCACTGGTTACTCTTCCCTCTGTGGAGTGACAGCCATTTACCACCAACCTCTGTGTCCTGCCACCCAGCCAGTTACCTACCCACCACACTACTGTCCTGCCCACACCCATATTCCCCAGTTTTGTAATAGTCTTCTATGTGGCACAGTGTCAAAGGCCTTGCTGAAGTCCAGATAGGCCATGTCCACTGCCCTCCCTGATCCACCTCCCTAGTCACCCAGTCAAAAATCCAATGAGGTTGGTCTGACATGACCTCCCCTGGTGAAACCATGCTGCCTTGGGTCCCTGTAGTCCATTGACAACCAGATGTTCCACCAATCTCTCCTTCAGTAGTGCTTCCATGATCTTTCCACTACCGAGGTGAGGCTGACTGTTCTGTAGTTCCCTGCTTCCTCTTTGTTCCCACTTTTGTATAAGGGACTACATCTGCTGTCCTCCAGTCTTTGGGTACCTCCCTGTTTCCAGTGATTGGCTGAACAGGATAGCCAGAGGTTCAGCCACCACCTCTCTTAGTTCTTTAAGGACCCTGGGGTGCACCCCATCTGGCCCCATTGCTTTATCAGCTCTTATTACTTCCAGTTCCTTCAGGACCCTTTCTCGTGTAAAGGGACTTGTGTCCATTTCTGCACCATTCTCACCCCTTGTACTCCCTTCAGACCCATTACCCCCCTCTTCCTTAGTAAAGACTGAGCAGAAATACCTGTTCAATATGTCAGCTTTATTGTTGTCATCCTCCAGCAGCTCCCATCCTCCCCTTCAGTCTCACTATCCCTCCCTTTGTCTTTCTTTTTCACTTATGTACCTGTAAAGGTTTGTCCCCTTTACCCACTGATTTTGCAATGTGTTCTTCTGTCTGAGCTTTGGCTTCCTTACTGACTTCCCTGCCTCCTTTGTTTCTCCTGGTACTTCTCCCATCCCTTCTGCCTGTGTCTTTTGTATTGCCTGAATGCAATCTTTTGGCTTTCACTTTCTTTGCTACCTCTTTGGAAAACCATAATGGTCTCCTCTTCCTTTTCCTCTTGCTAACCTGCTTAATGCATAATTCTGTTGTTCTTATAATCCCCATTTTAAATACTGCCCACTGTTCCTCAACCCCTGATTCCTGTCCCATTCCCTTAATGCCTCTTTCAAGTATCTCCCCATTTTCCCAAAGTCTGCCCCCCTAAAATCTAGGATACGTGTTTTTGTGTGGTTTGGTTCTGCCCTTTCTGTGATTTCAAACCACAATGACTGGTGGTCACTGTTACCCAGGTGCTCCCCACTGTTACCCCCATCACACTGTCCCTGTTTGTGAGCACAAGGTCCAGTATTGCCTTCTGCCGAGTTGGTTCCATGACCAGTTGCTTGAGGAAGGCACCCTGAAGGGAGTCCAGGATAAATCTGCTCCTAGTTGATGCTGCTGCTGGGATGCTCCAGTCCACGTCTGGTATATTGAAGTCTCCAACCAGTACTACCTCACCCTTGTCTGCCATCCTTTGGATGGCTAGCATCAGCTCCCTATCTGTTTCTTCCTCCTGGGCTGGTGGTCTATAGACCACACCTGTGCGGATGGCTGGCCCCATTTTCCTTTCCAGCTTAACCCACAGTATCTCTCCCCCATTTTGTTCCTCCTGGATCTGTGTGGCCCTTATGTCATTTTTCACATACAGTGCCACTCCTCCTCCCTTCCTGCTTGCTCTGCCTCTTCTGAATATGTTGTAGCCAGGTATGGCCATCTCCCAGTCATGGTTATCATTACAACATAGATTCTTAGATGTGTGCAACAGAAAAGGACCTTATTAGCCCATCAAATCTGCCCATTCCCTCCCTCCCTCTTTACTTGCCCCCCTCAGATTCCACACTTCTACCCCTTGTCACCCCCTTGTGTTTGTCCCATGCCATCTTGACTCCCTCCACTTTTTTGGCCTGCACAACCTCCTCCAGCAGACCGTTCCAGGGCATCACCACCCTCTCAGTGAAGTAATGTCCTTACTGTTTCCCCTAAATCTGCCCCCCACCACCCTCAGCCCATGCCCTCTAGTCTTTGCATCTACCTTCCCCGAGAATATATTTTCCCCACTTTATTGATCCACTTCATATATTTGAATGTTTCTATCTTGTCCCCCATCTCCCTTCTGGTCTTCAGTGGGTACAAATTCAACACCCTCAGTCTCTCCTTGTATGACTTCCCACTTTGTCCATGCCCCATTTTAGTGGCCCTTCTCTGTACCCTTTCCATGCTATCTATGTCTTTGCATAGGTGGGGTCTCCAGAACTGATCTACATGCTCCAGGTGTGGCCTCACCATGGAACTGTAGAGTGGCATCAGCACCTCCCTTTTTCTACTAGTTATCCCCCTCCCTATGCACACCAGCATTCTGTTCACTTTGCCCACTGCCTTGCTGCATTGGGTCCCTACCTTAATATTGTCAGTGATTATGATTTCTGAATCCTTTTCCAGCTTAGATGCAACCATTTCTGCACCCCCCAGTGTGTATGTGGTTTATGGATTCCTCTGCCCCAAGTGCATCACTGTGCATTTTTTGGCATTGAATTTCAGCTGCCATGTTTTCGACCACCCCTTAAGCAACATTAGATCTTTCTTCACAGCTTCCACTCCTTCTGGAGTATCTAGCCTGTTGCAAATTTTTGTGTCATCTGCAAAAAGGTAGACCATCCATAGCAGCCCCTCTGCTATGTTGCTGATGTAGATGTTAAACAGAATAGGCCCCAGCACTGAACCCTGGGGGATCCTGCTCATCACCCCTACTTCCGCAGAATGCATCCTGCTGACCACCACCCTCTGGCTTCTACCCATCAGCCAGCTCTCCACCCACCCACCTTGTTATTTAATGTCCCACCCCCAAAATCTCCAGCTTATTAACCAGTCTTCATTGGGGCACAGTGACAAAGGCCTTCCCAAAGCCCAGTTAGGCCATGTCCACTGTCTCCCACTGATCAATCACCCTCATCACCCCATTGAAGAACTCAATCAGGTTCATCTGACATGACTGCCCCCAAATGAAGCCATGCTGATGGATATCCTGCAGCCCCTCATCTTCCAAGTGACTAACCACCCTTTTTTTAAATATCGCCTCCATCACCTTACCCACTACCAATGTGAGGCTGACTGGGCAATAATTTCCAGCCTCCTCCCTGCTGCCACTTTTATGAAGTGGCACCACATCAGCCCTCTTCCAGTCCTCTGGCACCTACCCTGTACTGTATCTAAGGACAAGTTAAATAATCTTGCTAGTGGTGATGTCAGTTCCTCCCTTAGATCCCGGAGCACCCTAGGTTACAGGGCATCTGGGCCCATAGCCTTGTCTACCCTCACTGTCCCCAATTCCTCTCTTACCCTGCCCTCACTGATTGGACTAGGATCCACCCCTACATACCCCCTTCCCCGTAGCAGTGGTCCCTTCCTTTGCCTTCTGTCATGAAGACTGAGACGAAGTATTCAGTACTTCAGCCTTCTTGAAATCCCCTTCCACTTGTAATCACCCCTCATCATTTACCCTTTCTATCCCCTGCCTTGCTTTCCTCTTTTCCCCATGTATCAAAAGAAAGTCTTGCCCCCTTTAAGCCTGCCTAGCAATTTTCTCCTCCTTTTCTGCTTTTGCCTTCCTAATCCTCTGCCCTGACACCCTCAGTTTCTCCTTGTAAGTTTCCATATCCTTCTTCCCCATGTCCTCTTATAGTCTTTGAAAGCCCTTTTCTTCTCCCCTATTGTCCCTCTCACTTCTCCTGTCACTTCCCTGTTGAACCACAGCGGTTTCCTTCTTTTGCTCTTTCTCACTTTTCTTATACAGCTCTCTGTGACTTTAAGTAGCCACCCTTGATCTTATTCCATAGTTCCTCACCCCTATCTTCTCCATTCCCTTAATTTCAATCCAGAATACCCCACTCATCTTGGGAAAATCTGCTGGCCTGAAGTCCATGAGCTTCATGATGGTTTGACTCGCTTCATACCCTGCTGTAACCCTGAAGCCCACTGTGTTATGATCACTTTCTCCTAAGCTGACCCTCACCCCGACTTCCTCAAGACTATCCCCATTTAGGTCATATCCATTTCAGCATATGTCATAATTATTTCAGTATGTGTCATAACCATTTCAGTTTGAGTCATACCGATTTTGTTACATGTCATAATTATTTCAGTATGTGTCATAACCATTTAGTTTGTATCATATCCATTTTGTGTATGTCATAATTATTTCACTATGTGGCATAACCATTTTAGTTTGTGTCATATCCATTTTGGTGTGTCATAATTATTTCAGTATGTGTCATAACCATTTTAGTTTGAGTCATATCCATTTTTGTGTATGTCATAATTGTTTCAGTATATGTCATACTTATAATGTTGCATGTCACATACATTTTTTTTTTGCTATGCCCATTTTGTTGCGTGTCTTACCCAGTTTGGTATATGTCATGCCTATTTCAAGATGTGACATATCCATTTAGGTATTTGTCATAATGAATTCGGTATTTGTCATACTCATGTCAGTGTGTGTCATATCCATGTCAGTTTGTGCTATAACCATTGTGGTGTACATCATAAATTTTTTGGTATGTCATACCCATTTTGCTGTGTGTCATACCCATTTCAGTATGGGTCATATTCATTTAGCTGTGAGTCATAACGATTTCAGTGTGTGTCACACCAATTTCAGTGTGTGCCATATCCAGTCAAGTTTGTCTCATACTCATTTCGGTATATAATACCCATTTTTCTATGTGCTATAGCCATTCCAGTATAGGTCATATCCATTTCGATATGTGTCATTATTATTTCAGCATGTGTCATACCATTTACAGCATGTGTCATAACAATTTCAGTTAGTATCAAACCCATTCTGGTGTGTGTCATACCCATTTCAGTATATAATACCTATTTTGCTATGTGCTATAGCCATTCCAGTATAGAGCATATCCATTTTGATATTTATTTAGTTATTTTATTTAGTTTTTGTTAACCAGGTAAGTGCACTAGCCAAAAATTGACTATTTTCAGGCATGACCCGGGAGAGTACAACTAGTATAACAGACAAGTATAAATTCAAGACAGCAATACTAAAGCATACAGAGGAAGGTTTGATGCAGAAATGGACACAAGTCCCTTTACACAAGAAAGGGTCCTGAAGGAACTGGAAGTAATAAGAGCTGATAAAGCAATGGAGCCAGATGGGGTGCACCCCAGGGTCCTTAAAGAACTAAGAGAGGTGGTGGCTGAACCTCTGGCTATCCTGCTCAGCCAATCACTGGAAACAGGGAGGTACCCAAAGACTGGAGGACAGCAGATGTAGTCCCCTTATACAAAAGTGGGAACAAAGAGGAAGCAGGGAACTACAGACCAGTCAGCCTCACCTCGGTAGTGGGAAAGATCATGGAAGCACCTGAAGGAGAGATTGGTGGAACATCTGTTGTCAATGGACTACAGGACCCAAGGCAGCATGGTTTCACCAGGGGAGGTCATGTCAGACCAACCTCATTGAATTTTTGACTGGGTGACTAGGGAGGTGGATCAGGGAGGGCAGTGGACATAGCCTATCTGGACTTCAGCAAGGCCTTTGACACTGTGCCACATAGAAGACTATTACACAAACTGGGGAATATGGGTGGGCAGGACAGTAGTGTGGTGGGTGGTAACTGGCTGGGTGGCAGGACACAGAGGGTGGTGGTAAATGGCTGTCACTCCACAGAGGAAGAGTAACCAGTGGGGTACCACAGGGATCAGTGCTGGGACCGGTCCTATTCAACATCTTCATCAGTGACATTGCACAGGATCTAGGCAGAATTTCACTGTTAGCTGATGACACAAAGCTCTGTAACAGAGTAGACACACCAGAGGGTGTAGACAGAATGAGAAGGGACCTGCAGAAACTTGAAGAATGGTCAAGGGTTTGGCAGTTGAAATTCAATGCAAAAGTGCAAGATAATGCATATGGGGCACAAAACCCTGGCACAATATATCAGTTGGGGGGTGAGGATATGTATGCACCAAGCAGGAAAGGGATCTTGGGGTTGTCATCTCTGATGACCTCAAGGTAGGAAACAGTGTGACAAGGCATCAGGTAAAGCAAATAGGATGCTGGGATGTATAGGCAGGGCATCACCAGCAGGAAAAGGAGGTCATAATTCCACTATACAAGACACTAGTGAGGCCCACCTGGAGTACAGTGTACAGTTCTGGGACCATACCTCAGTAAGGACATAGACAGGGTAGAGAAGGTTCAGAGGGGCAACAAAGATTGTGCATGGGTTGCATCACAGTCCTATGAAGACAGGTTGAAGGAACTGAACATGTACTCCTGGAGAGAGGGAGGGAGAGGGATATGATAGAGACATACAAGTATCTTACAGGGAGGAACAGGGTGCAGGAAAACACTATTTTTAAGCCGGAAAGATGTTTCAGGACTAGAGGGCATGGGATGAAGTTGGAGGAGGACGATTCAGAGGAAACATGACAAAGAATTTCTTCACAGAACGGGTGGTGGACAAGTGGAACACCCTGCCAGAGGAAGTGGTGGGAGCTGAAACAATCACGGGATTTAAGAATGCATGGGATAGACATAAAGGAATTCTAGAGGTCAGGGGTAAGGGGAAATAGACTTCTAGGAAAACAAACTGAACTTACAAGCTCAAATGGGCAGACTAGGTGGGCCATAGGCCCTTATCTGCCAACACTGTCTCTGTATCTGTATCTCTGTAATGCAATATAAACAAGTAATAAAAGTTGCCAGGAAGCATATTGGAAAAGTTACATAAGTGCAGGACAGTTACAGCACAAATGACCAATAACACATGTAGTCAAAAACAGCATAATACAAAGTAAGGTCACAGGGAAACAGTTAAATTATAGAAGAAATACAGATTTATGCCAAGACAGCAATTCAGCAAGGAGTAGCAAAATATAAATGTAGATCATGAGATGAGGTAGAGTAGAAATAAGCTATAATGGCAAGCACTGTGCAATACTACAACACCAAGGGACAGAAATGGGTGTGACCAGAGAACAATGGGTCTATACTGGAGGGAGAAAATGGGATGGCCCAAAGAGTAGGGGAAAGGATGAAGGGGGAAGAGATAAGAGAGATGTAGAGTAATTAGTAGAAGGAGTACAGAGGAGCATAGCAGGATATAGGCAAGGGCTGGGGAAAAGTGCAGGTATAAAAGCCATCAAGTTGGGTCAAAGCAAGTGCACGTGTCTGCCAGAGATAGATATCATCATAACTCCTTTTTAAAGCAGAGATGAGACTTTGTCTGCCGGAGGTCAAGGGGAAGAGAATTCCAGAGTTGAGGGGCAACATGTTGGAAAGCAACAGAACCTTTGAAAGTACGACACCTAGGCATGTTAAGTAAGGATTTGTCTGCAAACCACAATCCACTATTGGAGGACTGGGGAACCAGCAGTGCTGCAAGTGAGAATGGGGTTTGTTGTTGGAGAATAGAATCTATGAGTGAGCAAAGAGTGTATTTCCTGTATACAGAGGGAGAAAGCCATTTCAGGTCCTTATAAAGTTGACAGTGATGCTTGAGGTGAGGAGAGGAGAAGGCATACCTACGTATATTGTTATAAGTGATGTCCAACTTATGGGGGGAAGTTCTATGAGCAACTACATAGATGGGCGCACCATAAGTAAGGGCAGGTAGCAGGATACCCCTAGCAATAGTCAACTTGGCAGAGGGTGTTAGCATATAACTAGTTTTGTAAACAACTCTCAGTTTAACATTTACAGTTTTGCAGGTAACTTGAGTGTGCAGATTGAAATCAAGGGATTGGTCAGGAAGGACTCCCAAATAATTAAAGAACATAGAAACATAGAAACATAGAAGTTGATGGCAGACAAGGACCACAAGGCCCATCCAGTCTGCCCATTTCTTTTTCTACCTTATAAATGTGCCACCAGCCTTTGCTCTGTCAATGGCTTATCTATTCATACTCATCTGTATTGCTCCCTTATGCCTATCCCATGCCTGTTTGAACCCTGCACTGTATTCATATCCACCACTTCCTAAGGTAGGCTGTTTCATGCATCCACCACCCTTTCTGTGAAAAAGAACTTCCTCACATTACCCCTTAATTGGCCTCCCTCTAATCTCATGCTCTGTCCTCTTGTCCTGCTACTTTTCTTATATTGAAACATGTTAGACTGTTTCACCTTGTTAATGCCCTTAAGGTGTTTGAATGTTTTGATCATATCACCTCTCTCCCTCCTTTGCTCTGGGGTATACATATTGAGCTTTGTTTATCTGTTCTCATATGTTTTCTGATGCAGTCCCTGCACCATTTTGGTTGCCCTTCTCTGGACTGCCTCAATTTGGTTAATGTCCTTGTGAAGGTGTGGCCTCCAGTACTGCATGCAGTACTCCAGATGGGGCCTAACCAGTGTCTTGCAAAGAGGGATTATTACCTCCCTCTTCCGACTTGTGACGTTACACATTCTATTTGTGAGACTCCTGAATCACCTACCATCAGTTGTAACTTGCCTTGAGCTTTTGGACAGAGCCTAGAAGCATAGCTTTCATTTTTTTGGTGTTTATACCAGCTTGTGGGCATACAGCCATTGTTGAATGTTTTTGAAATCAGAGGACAAGGATGAGATGATATTCATTAGGCTTGAGGAGCTTGAGTGAAAAACAAGATCATCGGCATAAAGAATTGATGAACATGATTTAAAAACTTCTGCAATATTGTCTATGAAAAGTGAAAAAAACAGGGGCCCAAGATTGAGCCCTGAGGCAACCCAATGTTGATGGTGGTTGTATCAGATAGGAAGGAGTTGTAGTTCACCATTTGCAACCTATTTCGCAGGTAACTCCTAAACCATTCAACAACAGGGGGAGAAAAGCTGAGTTTTTGGAAAGTAGTTAGAAGCAGGGGGTAATCGACAAGATCGAAGGCCTTTGTAAGGTCTGTAAAAACAGCACCAGTAAGTAGTCCAGCATCCATGCTGAAAAGTATTTCAGTCGTAAGTTCAAGAAGAGCCGTCAATGTACTATGTACTTTTCTGAAGCCAAGCTGTGTTTCAGAGAGAAGATTGTACTTGGTTAAGTAGTTGATTATTTGTGAGGTGACAAGTTTCTCCAACAGTTTACACAGCACCGAGAGTATAGCTATAGGCCTATAATTAGTGATATGCTTCTGGTCACTCTTCTTGAAAACTGGTGTTATGTGAGCAATTTTCCAGAGGTCCAGAACCTTACAGTCACAGAGAGATAGCATATGGATTTTAGCTAGCGGTGAGGCAGTAAGAGGAGCAGCAAGCTGATGGAGCCATGGTTCAGGGGAATCCGAGCCAGAGCTAGTATTGTCAGAGATGGATTTCAGTAGTATCAGTACATCCTATCTTGATATGGCCTAAAATAAAAAAGCTGGAGAGTTGGGAGGCTCTTGGGATAGAGCAGCAGGAGTGTTTAGCTGATCAGCAGTAAGGGTCTGAGGGTATATATTTGTCTGTTGGAAGGAGGAGGTATACTGGAATAGACCAAAGAACATATGGTTGAAGAAGTCTGCTATTGTGTTAGGGTTATTACAATGAACATCATTGACTATCATATCCCCAGGGTTTACCAAATGAGAAACACCAAGAAAAGATTTAACATGGGCCCAGAATTTCCTAGGGTCACCAGCAGAGCTTGATAGAAGGTCTTTGCAGTGTTTGCTCTTTGATGCTCTGACCATTTTTTTGCATGAGTTCCTGAGAGCTCTATAGGTAGTGAAATCAGAAAGTAATCCAGTTAGTTTGTAACACTTCCAGTATTTATCTCTAAGGTGCCAGTTTGTGCCCTAGGGATAAATACTGGAATATGTGTCATACTGGAATAAATATGTGTCATTGTTATTTCAACATGTGCCATGCCATTTTCGGTGTGTCATATCCATTTCAGTTAGTGTCAAACCCATTTTAAGGTGTGTCATACCCATTTCGGTATGTCATACCCATTTTACTATGTGTCATAACCATTTCAGTATAGGCCATATCCATTTCAATATGTGTCATAAGTATTTCAGTGTGTGTCACACCAATTTCAGTGTGTGCCATGTCCAGTCCAATTTGTCTCATACCCATTTTGATATGTCATACCCATTTTACTATGTGTCATATCCATTTCAATATAGGCTATAACTATTTCAAAATGTTTCATAATTATTTCTTTATGCATTATACCCATTTTAGTACAGCATATCCTTTTAATTTTGTGCCATACTCATTTTGGTGTGTGTCATACCCATTTTGGTATGTGTCATATCTATTTTGTTATGCGTCTTACCTATTTAAGTATGTGTCCTAGCCATTTTGGTATATGTCATACTTGTTTTAATAAGTGTTATTTCTATCTTGGTGTATGTCATATCCATTTAGGGGTATGTCGTATCCAGATTGGTATGTGTCATATACATTTTAGTTTAGGTCATACCCATTTCAAAAGGTCTCATAACGATTGCAGTGTGTGATTGAGGCAGTATAGCGCAGTGGTCTAAGGCTCTGAACTGCAAATTTGGTGACATCCAGCAGACCAGACCTGGGTTTGAATCCCATAGCTTCCACTTGCATACTGTGTGACCCTGAGCAAGTCACTTAACCTCCTTGTGCTCCCAGGTTGCTCCTGTAAAAAAGCTTTCAGCTTAGAGTACTATACCTGGTTAAACAACTAAATAAAATATACTCATTTTCATGTTTGTTATTCTCATAATATTATGCTGTAAACATTTCGTTGTTAGTCATAGACATTTCACTATTAATTATATTCTGAAAACTGTCATTTTGAATTGAACAGCTTGCCATAGTTTGGCCTTTATGGTATTGCAATTTGACTCAGTAAACAGCATGTACCATAAAAAACAGCATGAACCCTCCTTTCCCTCATGTGATTACTACATCTTTAGTGTTACAAAATAATGAAACCATACCATGCGTGATGCACATGGTGTGGTTCACTTGACCCAGTACTAAGTTAAAGCACTACCAAACAGTGTATGCTGCAACATGTGCAGTACACCATGTATATCTCTCTCCTCTAGAGTACTCCCTTACTGGACACTTTACACAGTATTATACTCAGGCTGAAAGATGTAGTGGTATTTGTCAGAGTCAATGGTTGTGCCATGCGTTTGACATGTGAAATGAAAATGAAACAGCAGTAGGCACTAGTAGCAGTCAAAAGCCACTCCAAGGGGCAAGTATCCAAGCAGTGCTGTCATACACCCAAACATGGTGGATGATGATCAATTTATTCACGAGTGGTTATGTCAAACATTTTCTCACAATACCAGACTGACATGGAAGGACAAGAAATTGGTATGGGGTTTACATACTAGTGGCTCCAGCAATGATAACAGTGCCTCATGTGGGGATATGATACAAAGAACCATACCACAGATACCTCATGGGTAAAATCGAGGTACAGGGAGGCAGTGCATGTTTCAAAGGAAAATATGCAGAACTACGAGGACTCCCACTATTACATTAGAAGGGGGGAGGTTCAATGGGAATACGAGGAGGCACTTCTTCACTGAGAGATTGGTGAAGGGGTTGAACATCCCACCAATGCAGTTGGTCATGTGAGAAACAGTTACAGGATTCAAGAAAGCATGGGGTAGGCACTATAGGATATTGGAAGTGAAGAGGGGGAACAAGTCTACAGACAGGATAGGGTATTACAATGATACAGTAATATGAAAGAGACGTAAAATGATTGCTGGTTGCCCATGGCACATGAGGCCTTTATGTGATGATACCTACCTTCTGTGTTTCTCTGTCTGTATATGCGATTGATACAACAGCAGACTGGAATTTCATTGATACTTTCACTGCCTCCATTGACTGTTTCAACTACAAACTGTGTTGCCTGCACTGAGTAACAAACTGGACCTATCTCTGATCTGCGGTCACACTTGTAGGCCACTTACAGTACTGCAGCAGCAGTAGCACTGCACAATGGCCAGCTTACTTACCTGTTTGCCTAACATACTGAAGAAATACATAGATGTGCAAAAATTATTTACTATCATGATTTAATTCTTGCCTGACCTCACCCAGCGATGACAATGCTAACCCTATCACCCTGACAGAAGATTCTGCTGAGTACTTGTAGATACCCACCTGACGGCCTGTCATGGCCCTTCAACTTAATTTTGTCACATTACTCTACAGGCAGTGAATAATGAGGCAACACACACCACCTCAACCCTCTGTACATTCACTCTTTATAGCCACAATTTTGGAGATGACACCTTGCACTTCACTGGGGAGGGAATGACACATCAACACCAGTGCATACTGCAATGCTGCAGTTTAGTCAGGTCAGGTGGACTGGACACGGTACTCAGAAGAGATGGTTAATAAAGTTTTTAAAACACTGATTGGGGCAGTCAAGGGAGGCTAAGTCACTTCTTACAGTGGAATTGGATTGGATATGGAATTAATTACTGCCACAACCCCGCCGCCCCTCTTCCAGTGACAATGTAGTCAAACTGGTAGTCTGGATATCATGAACTGGACAGCAAAGGCACCGAATGATTTCAACAATTGTCATTTGCTATTTTATGGCCAGTGTAAACTTATGAGGATCACATAGACAGACTGAACACTCAATCCCGTACCCTGCCTGGTCTGACACGAATGTTGATCTGTGCACATGCTTACCACCAGCATGATCAACAACAGTGTGTGCCACTACCACTCTTCTCCCTACTGCATGTACTACACTGCAGGTGTGTTTTGCGATATTCAAATATCTTTTGACATTATTTACACAGGAACACATGTGGAATATCACTGGGTTAATAAGTACCAGGAAGGTGGTATGGGTCAGGCAGCAAACTGTTTCTTAGGACAAGGAGCACTTCAATTTCACAACACATTTGAGGAAAGTATTATTTACACTGGTGCCTCTAGAATAAATATGAGTAGTACACTAGTCTAGTACTCTAGTACATAGAATAGTACATGCATGTCATGTTCCACTGATTTGTGGTGATGAAACACAACAGATGGAAGTCTGTTGATTCAATTGAGTTCTTCATCACATGATTCAACTTAATTTGTTAACAATATACATAGCTTACCAGACATGGGCTCTCCACAGCTCAGGCATGGTCCTCCGGCTTCTGAGGTAACACTGCTGCTGGCATCACAGCTGACTGCAGCATTGTCGCTGGACCTTCTGGCAACATCTGTTACAAATGAAGAGGAATAGTTGAAATAAGTGTTGGAAGTTGTAACACATAACAGTAAAACAGCACTGCAGTAATCAAACACATTCCATCCTGTGGGGAAGGCAAACTGACAACTTGGCTAAAGATAAGAATACAACAGATAATCACATGAAGGGAGGTGAGGAGGAATCACAGTAAGGGGTCCACTTCCCTTCCAGAAAACTATACATCATCACATAATTAGATAAGCAGTGCTGTTGGAAACGGCCATGCTGGAGTCACACATATGCACTGGATGCCACAGCACTGATCACACTCTGCTGCGGGGGATGCCATGAAGGGATGTATGGAGCAGTAGGCACTAGGCAGTCATGCCCACTGACATGACCAGCACTCCCACTGGATAATCTGGATGAGGATGCAGATGGTAGTCTTGACACGCACGTCAAGTCACATATAGCCACAATGGAGACAGTTGCTATGCGCATGAATTCAGATACAGTAACTGTGTTAGTTAACAATGTCATGCTTGGACAACACATTAACACAACAACAAATTAGAAAGCAGTTCAAAATGGATGCAGCATCTTCTCAGTTCATGCTTCTGTCCCTGAATATATATGTGTGAGGTGATGCACTGGAAAACGCATGAAATTCGATGGCACTGCTACAGACAAAGTATGCCTGTGATGTCACACACACACACACACACATATACCAATCACCATCAAAGAGGGGTTTTTGTCAGCTCAGGGGGCATGCATCATGCATGATACCACAGGCAACTATGGTAACAACACACAGGACTGTTTCCTGTCCTTCACATTTTGTTATCTCAATGCAATTATGAAAAAAAGGCTCACATTACATGCAGTGTATTGGGTAACAGTTTGTCTTTAACGTGTTCATGACAATCACTGTTGGAAGTACATGGGGGCAGGGCCTAACACCACATGAAACATAGTTGTGTAGTAAGCCACAGTGGATCAACCTCAAGGATGGAGCACTGCTACTCAGTGTCTAGAGTTATAAACTGAAAAAAGGTCTGTATTTCAGTCATGACTCTATGACCCACTCTGGCTCACTGCAAACACAATCATATGGTGTAATTCAAACAGTGACTGATGAAAACAATAACTTTTTAGGAAGATGACAAAAATTTTATATGATAAAGTCATAATACTCAGTAGTGCAAGGGTGCCCGCCGGCACAGCAGTAGTGCTACTGCTTGTGACGCCAGCGACCCAAGGTCAGGAGCAAGATCTGGTTGCTGGAGGGCTGGCTGGGGGAGGAGGATTGAGCACCTGAGGGGCTCCTCTCCTTCACTGGGGATGATTGGCTGCAGACCTTGCCACTTTAGCACCACCTGGGTGACCACTGGTGGTGGTGCAGTGCAGCCACAAAGCGATTGGGGGGCAGGACATCCGTCAGAAGCAGGAGCGGAGGCATGTCTCAATGTGCCCTGCCTCCCTGGCTCCCCTTGCATGCTAGTGTTCTCAGGGAAAGGAGTCAGAACAAAGGAAAAAGACATTTGTGGCAGCTGGTAGATGAGACCCGGCTGCCCCAGATGTCACAACGAGGCCCCCAAAGGGGGGGACTGCTGGACCACCTGACACAAAATCGCAAACTCTAATGTGCTGGGAGGGGGATGACCCAGGCTCCCCACCGGGGGGGCTAGGCCAAGGCATGATGGGGGCAGGTCCAGCGGCTCCTCCGGGAGTTACTCAGGGCAAGAGTAGGGGCCACCAAGGCTAGGGATCACTGAAGAGTAGCTGACACAGTGGAGAGAAGGGGCCTGAAAAAAGAGTAAATAAATAAAAAATTATACTCACTAGTGCTGCTGTCCTCCTTCATATGCATTCTCTTCCCTTCAGTGGATCCACCGGTGGTGGTGGTGGTTTTGTCTGCTCTGTTCCTTTTCCTCTTCCCCTTCTCAGGGTTGGTCTCCACACCACACCACCAAGTACATCCAGTACTTGGATGTCTCTTCTTTGGAGGTCATCCCACTTGCATTTAATCTGCCTGATGGTGCATGGCACAGGTCCCTTTCCCTCAACATCCAGAGTTCCTTTTATGGCTGCCCACAATTTCTGCCTCTCTTTCAGAGGTTGCCTATTTAGGACAGAATGTTTGCCCACACTGCTGGTAACCTCTCACACTAAGACAGCAACCTCTTTGTAGGAGAATGGAGGTGCCATTTTTTTTTGTGTGCTCTTGGTACTAGCACCAGAGGTGGTGGCCTGCTGTTCCTGACTCTGCTGTGGTTGCCCACCGTGGTCCCCACTCTGCACATGCTGCAGCTGCTGTGCTCATTCCTGGGCCTGGCTACTGCTGCTTAAAGTCAATTTTTCACCACTGCCAGTTGCTGCCATCTTAACAAAAACAAGAACCCTCCTCTTTGGAAAAGTGTTCTCTCTCAATATCTCTGTCTTTCTCTCTCGCTCGATCTCTTTCTCTCTCTGTCTCTCTCTCTCTCTCTCTCTCTCTCTCTCTCCCTCTCCTCACTACAATCTCTTCTGAGTTCTTTCTTTAGTCAATACTATCTCTAGATAGAAGCAAAATTTCCAAATTCTGCCTGCCGACATGCAGAATTTTTTAAAGATCTCACAGAAAGTTCCGCAGGTCACATTGAGTACTATTTAAGGGATGAGGAATTATTTTAATGCAGGACTGCATAAAACAGAAATACATTACATGAGGAAAATGTGCCCACACCTGTAGCATTCAGGGAAAAAATTACACTTCTTAAAATTAAATGAACAATATTCTCTAACATGCAGAATCGAAATGACACCATATTGAGAAGGGAGGTAGATGAAGATAAATTAATAAGCAAGTTATTCCACCTCTCTGGAGAAACTGGACAATCTGGACTGATGAACTTTTCCCAGCAAGTAAATAACAACAAGTCACATAAAATACAAAAAACCCGCATGTCTAAGTTGGAAATTCTGTGGAAGCTGGCAAAATGTTTTCCGAACTTCCGAAGAAGTGAAATTCTGACTTTCACGGAAATTCCGCCGGTGGAATTTTTTTTGCACATGCCTAGCCTAGACATACGGCAGCCAGCTGAGGACCTGTGAGAAGGGCTGCACCAGTCACCTTATGTGCACCCACAGCACCGACGATACTGGTAAGGTGTCGGAGGAGTGGGTGTTCGGTGCTGCCATGGGTGCTAGATGCCAGGGATTGTGGAATTGTGACTGGTAGTACTGTGGATTGGAGCCCAGGGAAAGGATCACTGGATGCCAGGGAGGGTTGTAAGTTTTCCTATGGGCTGGTAGTTGGAGGGAAGTGAGACCACTAGTACCAGGGAGGATTGTACATTTTAACTACGGGCTGGTGATTTGAAGGAGGGGGGACCACTGGCACCATGGACGGTTATACTTGTACTATAGGCTGGCGATTGGAGGGAAGGGGGGACTGATAGCACCATGGAGGGTTGTACTTTTTACTATGGGTAAGCAATCAGAGGGAGTGAGAACCACTAGAACCGCAGAAGGTTGTCCTCATACTACAGGCTGGTGATTGAAGGGAGGGGGACCACTAGCACCAGGGAGGGTTGTACTTTTTACTATTGTTAAGCGATCAGAGGGAGTGAGGACCTCTAGAACCAGGGAAGGTTGTCCTCATACTACAGGTTGGCAAAATGGAGGGAGGGTGGACCAGTAGCACCAGGGAGGGTTATACTGTTTACTATTGGCTGGCAATTGGAGGGGGGGTGCCACAGACCATAGGGGCAGGTGTGCTCACCCAGCACCCAACTGACTAGGTTGCTGCATTATCTTGGGCAGCCGCTAGGGTTGCCTGGAGTAAGTCAGATTCTTGTTCAAAAAGACAGCGTAAATCCCTTTTGTCCAAAGCAAAAAAGGTAAGCACTTCAGTACCAAGGAAACTCAAAACTCCAGCTTCTATTCAAACAGTTTATAAATTCCAGGTGAAGTGTTCAACTCATGCAGCACTGCTAAGAGCTCGGTCCCAGCTCTTCAGACCCACAATAGGGACTTTGTCAGGGTGCGTGTTCATATAGCTACCTCCACCCAATATAATGTGTATGACTGGACTTGGTGTGGACCCAAAGTGGAATCTCAAACCAGTAGTTATTGTCTATTTTGTATATCTTGAATTAGGATTAGAATTTATTTTGTTTCACTCTTGCAACATCCCACCATCCCTCACCACTCCCCCATCCACACACACACACACCCATTAACTTGACCCATCATCCTGCTCCCCCTTTCCTTTTTTTTTCTTCTACACCCCCTCCTCTCCCTCCTTTAAAGGGGTCTTAAGAGATAAACTGCCATTAGTAAATGTACCTTAAATATTATAAGCAGTTGGAATACTGAATGAAATTTTGTAACACGTTAAGTATTTTTCTAGACAAACCTTTTACTTAATCACTTTTATGGTGGCATTTCACTTTGATAAATATGAGGCTAGTTTCAAGGCCTCACAAGACACGTCTGTCCTTCAGGAGTACAGTCATCTCTGTAAAATGTGCAAAAAAGCAATTTGTTCTGCCAAGAGTGAATTTTGTAAATCTGCTCTATTGACCTCAGCCAGAGACCCTAGGAGTTTTGGGCAGAACATCAAGAATATAGTTAGTGGATCCTCAAAAGGGTATGTCTCAGATATGATTATTTGGTGTAAACTACAATAATGCTCAAATAATTGCAAATGCTTTCAACTCCCAGTTCCCTGACCTGTCTGCCTATACTTCCCTATTCCATGCCTCTAATGTACAGGAATCACACTACTGCTCCCTACCTGGACCTGCCACTCACCCTCCTTTTTACTTCAAAGCTGTTTCTCATAGGGAGGCACAGAGACTCCTAGCTAGTCTCTCACTCCACTCCAGTGCTGGGCATAACAGCATGGAGCCCAAACTCATCCGCCTTGGTGCCCCTTTCTTTGCTCTACCCATCGCCCATATCTTTAACATGTCCCTCACCTCAGGAACTATCCCTGTACTCTGGAAGATGGCCAGGGTTGTTCCAGTTTTCAGACAAGGTGACCCTAAAAATCTTGAGAACTACCGGCTAATAGCCATCCTGTCAGTCATCAGAAAGCTACTTGAAAAAGTTGCATCGCAAGTCACTGAATATATCCAGAGTCACGATGAGCTATTATCCCCCACACAACATGGTGTCCACAAGGGTTATAGCATGTTCTCTGTCCTTGCTTAGTTCACCTCTGAGGGCAGAGTTGCCATGGAGCAAGGTAAATTAACCTGCTCTGTCTTCATTGATCTTTCTAAGGCCTTTAATCTGGTGGATCACACCCTCCTGTGCTCAAAACTCTGGTCTCGTGGCTTGTCTGCCCCTGTCCTTGCTTGGTTCACTAACTACCTTCATGGCAGGCAGCAGCTTATAAAGTTCAACAGGGTTCTCTTGGAGCCTGCTCCTGTAAAGTCTGGGGTCCCTCAGGGGTCCGTTTTAGGACTGATGCTTTTCTCCCTGTTCGTTAATGATCTGCCCCTTGTTCTGGCACATGGTACTACCACTCTATATGCAGATTACCTAGTGATCCTAACCCACTCCCAGGATGCTAGTGTAATCAACCATCACCTACTGTAAATGTTGACTTTACTAAGGTGTAGTCCTAGTTTATGGATAACAGACTGGCCCAGAATCTTAAAAAACACACCGGCTATGCTTTTTGGATCCCTGGCTAAGATAAAGGTGTCCTCTGCCCCCCAAGTATCTGTGGTGCTGATCGATCCTTGGTGAGGGTTGCTGACTCCCTCAGATACCTGGGAGTCTCTCTTGACCCTCAACTAGACTTCTCTCACTATATCTGAAATGTTTGGAAGGCTAGAGCATATAGAGCAAAAAAGAATCTCACTCCAGCTGCTCGACTTGCCCTGGTGGTGGAATTATGCATCCATAATCCCTCCCCCATGGCAAAAAGCACTTGCCTTAGGCTTCTGCTGTTTGGTACATGGGGATGCTTAACTGATGGTAACTGATTCCTCCTTGTGCCTCCTAGTTTACAGTAAACACAAAAAAGCTCACCAGCACACATCCAAAATTAAAACTCAATGAATTCAAGACTTACAATTCCAGCTCCTTTTCCATTTTGTAAGGGATGAACGCAGAGTTTGTGACATTAAACTAGATATGAAACTAGATTTACTGAAACACAGTGCAATAAACATCTTCACAAAGATTTTGTTGTGGCAACTTTCTTCTTTCAGATTTTTTTTCCACTGCTGAAACTCATTCAAAGTCACAGTCACTGACCCTAAATGGTGGCTGCAACCACTTAGCACTACCAGTGACCCCCTTGACTTATGCTGGTCACCTTAATAAAAATATAAATTTTGATGAGGTGTTTTAAATAACTAGAAGCACCAAAGGTTGCAGACAGAAATTGTTACTAATTTTTAAAAGTACTCAGTTCTTTCTTTTTACTTCAGAAGTATTTTTCTTTTTCCTGTAGGTCATTCGAAGGTTTTCTAGTCGCTGGTATTTGGTGTGCTTTGAAGGGCAGTAATTTACCTGGCAAGTGACATATCTAGTTCTATTCTTGTTCACACAGTACATAACTAGTATCTAATCTGGCTGTAGATGATTGGTTCTTCCTTTTAAGCTGTGATGTCAGAGTCAGTGAGGTCATAAATGCTGATTATGTATGAGGAAGAATAGAATTTGATATGTCAGACTCCAGGCAGAGTGCTGTTCCACACAATACACTTAGTGTTATCAGATTGTGAATCTTTTAATTCACAGTAGTAAAGGGGAAAAAAAGTTTCTCAGCTAACTGCTACTTTTAAAAAATTATATTTATTTTTGGCAGTGCACAAGCTCTTTATTTTATTAAAAAAAAGGACTAGAGTAGTCACATATGGGAGGAGGAATGGAAGACAACATGGGAAAATGTCTATGGTCGAATTAGGGATACGAGGGGTAAGCTTATGATTTGAAAGCCCTATTACATTGGTATCAAACCCATGCTGCCTTGTACTCGATGTGGTTGGCTCCTCATCTGAGGTGTTGGTGCTGCGATGTTCATGGGGGTTCGATATTGCATGTCTTGTGGGGATGCCCCTTATCATCCTGGTGTAAAGGAGTGCGGCATATTTTGGCGTGGGTGATGGGTAGGGAAATAACAGTTGACCCCTCCCTGTTTATCTTGGGAAACACGGACAGACTGGGGCGGTTGTGGTATATGGCTGTGCCTGGTTTATGACAGCAATCACGGAAGCTAAACTCCTTTTGTTAAGGCACTGGAAATCAACGGTTGTCCCCTCTATAGTGGAGTGGATGGCTTGTATGATGAATGTGGCAGGGTATGAACAAATGGCTTATATAGCTCAGGATAAACATGATCACTTTCTTAAGGTCTGAAGGCCATTTCTGGATTATATGAAAGTGCCTATCCTGAGGGGAAGGGTTTGGCTGCCTCCTCGCATGGGTTCCAGGTAATACTAACTTCTTGATGAGACCCTAGAGGTGGTGATTAGAATACGATGGGTGAGTAAGGGAGAGGGTGGAGTAGGAAAGAATGGAGGTTTGGGACTTCGGTGCTTGTGAGCTTGTGAGCCCCATGATCGCTATGTGGCCATGGCCCATTTCCTTCTGTATCTGGGGATTTAAAGTGCACTAGTGGACCATTGCCACCTCTCCCTGGCACTCTCCTCTACCCTTCGACAGCCCCTGTGATGCTCGTGGACTGGAAGTAGGATGTGGCAGACAGTAGCATGGTGTGATTGTTCCATTATTTAATGACACATTTAAGCAGACTGTTCTCGGAGGGTTGTATTTATGTGTTGTTGTTTTCTTTTTTATGCTTTTATGTTTTGAATATTGTCCAGTTAGCCAATATTATCTAGTTTATTTATTTTGTTTATTTATTAAACATCAGTTTACAACCTTTGAGCCAGAGGCTCATTTACAAAGGTACCTCATCACAGAGAGGACAATACAGTGATAACAACTTGGTACAGAGAAACAGTGTACAGTTTCTTTGAGGATACAAGAGGACAAATGAGATCAACAATTTACAACATACAGGATTGGTGAAGTTAACGTTGTTCAGGGAAATAACTAAAACATCAGCAAAAACATAGGATATCAATACAGTGTGTTTTAGCGGAGTCAACAGGGAGGTAACAGGAACCAAGGGTAGAGAAGGTAGAGGATTTGAGCAGCCAACAGGGGGCTTTGTCAGAGAGTGAGCAAGATAGCTTAGAAACAGCAACAGCCTCGAGTAGTGAAAAGGTGGTTCCGGAGGGTAGTTTTAAAGCAAGAGATTGTGGGGGTGTCTGAGATACTGGCAGGGAGGGAATTGTACCAAGAAGGGGCACGGTAGAGGAAAGCCCATTGTTCATGAGAGGTCCTTGCCCTAGGTACCTTCAACTTGGTTTTTACAGGAGGACCGTGTTGAAGCTAGTGAGTTTTCATGGTGGATAACGGCAGTCAAACCAGGAGGAGAGAGCCCAAGGAGAGGTGTTTTTTGTAAGGATGCAGGTTTGATACCTAAGACGTTCATCAAGATTGAGCAGATTTGCCTGGGAATAAAGATGGCAGGTATGTGTAAGTCTGGGAGCACCTAAGATTAGTTGACAGGCCTTATTTAAGGTGAGGTGGATTTTGTTTAGTGAGGTCTGGTCAGCAGCCCCATGGACTGGTAAGCCATAGTCAACAAGTGACAGAATGGAGGACATAACTACGAGTTGGAGGGCATCGGGGGGGGAGACAGTGTTTGTGGCGGTAAAGGATTCCCAACCTAATATTGGTGGTGAGACTAAGGCAGAGATATGGGAATGGAATGTGAGGGCAGGGTCAAAGGTTATCCTAAGGTATTTGTATGTGTAAACTTGTTCGAGTGGGAACATAGAGCAGGCAAAGACTTGAAGTTGGAAATTACTAGCTTTGTTTGGGGGTGGAGAAGATCAGATTTGGTCTTTTAAGATTGATAACCAGTCTATGTTCTTTAAACCAGGCTTCCACATCTTTATAGGATAATTGCAGGGAATCTTGGAGGGTGGTGGGGTTACGGTCAGAAGCGAAGATAACAGCATCATCTGCATAAGGAGGATTTACCAGTACAGGCACCTGGCAGGGTGTTGAGATAAAGGGAAAAGAGCAGGGCCCAAGAATAGAGCCCTGGGGAACCCCAGATCAGATAGGGCAGAGGTCAGAGAGGGTGCCATTGATTTTACAGGCTGGGACGGGCAGACAGATAGCTGAGCACCATGAGACAGGTCCTGCAGCAAAGCCAGCGTGGCTGAGTGCATCCAGCAGGAGAGGATGGGATACGGTGTCAAAGGCTTTGACAGATTGATGAACACTGCACCGGCAAGAGAGCCCGAGTCCAGGGAGGAATGGAGAAGTTAGAAAACCGATGAGGGCGGTGACATGGCCCAGTATCGAAGCCGTGTTGTTCAGGGCAGAGGATACTGTATTTGGTAAGAAACTCAGATATTTGGGAGGATACTACTTTCTCTAAGGCTTTTGAGAGTGGTGAGAGGATTGAGATGGGATGATAATTACCGGAAAGGGCCCTATCTCCACCCTTATGTATGGGAGTGACAGTGGAAATTTTCCAGGCAGATGGAAATTGCCCTAGACAGAGTGATTTGTTGAAGAGGCTAGTCATTGGGGTGATGACCTGGTCCAATGCCAGGCTGAGGAGTCTGGGGTCCAAGGAGTCACTGCCAGTGGTGTTGCTTCTTAGGGCCTTGGTCAGATACAGTCTGACTACATTGACAGTAACCCGGTGGAAGTAGAAAGATGTGTGTGAGGGAGCAGGGTCAGGAGAGTGGGGGGGTCAAAAAAGTTGCTAGGGAGTACAGAGCTAAGGTCAGTAAAGGATTTATTGAGATGGTTAGCAATGAGGGTGGGATCAGTAGAGATAATACCCTCAATATTGATTTGGGAAGGCAGACGAGAGCGTGTACCACCATTTAGTTGTTTGATGTTATCCCAGAAGGTTCTAGCATTCCCCCAGGATGAGGTGAGTGAGGCCCGATAATGAACGGCCTTTGCTTTGCATATGGCCCATTTATTTCGGTCAGCAGCATATGCCTGTCTGTCGGCAGGGTGGCCAGTTTCCATGACTAGGTGCCACAGGTTATCCCTGTGCCTAAGGAGTTGGAGTAGGGAAGGAGTGACCCTGGGAGTATGCCATACCTTGGAACGAAGTTTGGTTAGGGGTACGAAGATATTACAAGCTTTTACAAGCTTTATTAAACATTAAGGTGAAGAAGCTTGGGGGTATGATTATGATTTACTCTCTTTGGTGTTAAAAGGGGATACATGACACAGCAGTATAATTAGTAGCTTTAGGTAGGTGCTCTTAGATTTTACTACCAGAATAGTTAGATGGAATTTGTTATTTAACTTTGTTGTGTATTGACTTCATTGTTAAAATTAATAAACTAATTATAAAAAAAAGGAACAGATAAACTTCATGTCTCATGTGCTCAAGTCCTGCTTCATGCAACAACATGGCATGCTCTTAATCAATGTCAATATGATTTGGGACAGATTTTTTAAAGTGGACAAACTGCACACATACAGAAAAAACATTATGCAAGAGAGAGGTTCCTTATGTAACAGCAATTTATTTCCACATGCACTCAATTTTCAAGAAGCTTGCCTTTTTTGCAACCTTTTTTTTTTTTTTTGCACAATTTACAGCGGCATGTACATATATTTTTGCTAGCTGTGGAAAAATGCTGTGCCTGATAGAACAAGGCATACAGTACTGTAAATGCAAAGACCACCACCACAATCAAAGACACTGTCCACAATGTAGAATGAATTCTAAGCAGCTTTATTGCATTTGGATCTGCAATGGGACACACTTCTGCCAAACTGTGTACCATAAAACTTGCCCCGGCACTTCAGGATGCAATCCCTTCATCAGGGGGTGTCAACAAGGCATAACATTGTTTACTGCAGCTGTGGGGAAAAAAGGAAAAGGCTGCCATGCACATAATATTCTGAAAATAGCATTTTCGCAAGTGAAGGGATTTTTCCCCACACCACGGGGTTGAGCATTTAGTATTCACATGGGTTACAGCCAATCAAAGGCTCGACTCCCAATTCCAGTTTTTTAAATAGCAGACAAGGTACACAGCATTAAGAATTGACTAGTCAAATACACAGGGATTGCAATTTAGAGATTTAACGTGGTTACTTTAATTCTTTCAATTTTTTTTATTTTTGTCAGAATTTACCAAAGCACAGATACTCATCTTTCACCAGTATAAAGAGTTTGATTTGGAACCATTTTAATCAGCTTTTGATAAGATGCCTTCTGCATAAAACTCAAGTGTTGTCTAAAATGTTCTGCATACGTTCAGAAAAAAGTGGATAATAGCCATAATTAATAACATGTTCTGGTTAGGCAAGTTGTTCATCCAGCTTGAACAAAACAGATGTCATACAGTATGGCATTTAAATTGGTGAAATGTCATTTTAATTGTTTCAGAACATGTCTGATAGCAGGAGCCCTAGATACAGTATGTTTTAATGTAGAAGTTGTACAGCAGGTGGGTAATTTTGTTCATCACCAGAATCCCAATGATAATGAAAGAACACACTGCTTAATTTAGGTTTTGAAATTATGAACTCATGCAATACTTTCCAGTGAGGTACATGCTCTTTTTGCATGATATGAACATTGGAAACTGAAAACAATAGTAAGAAAATTTGCAAATCTAGTTAACATAATTGAATGTTAAATGTCTTGGAATAAGCATTTTTTGAAATTATTTTGTGTGAGTTTCTCTTCAGTGGATCTCTGGACATTAACCTTACTTAAATCCTGACACATTGCACATGGCCCATGAGATATTAAATGGGTTGACAGACAGGAAAGGGCCCATGGCCATGTGGGAGACTTTCTGTTCTCCTTGAAAAGTGCAGATACCACTGAGTTAAGTGGATGTGCTGACAGCAATAGAAAGATAAAAGGGAACTAACCACGAACATGTCATAAAGGGGCATTGATTTAATATTACAACACACAAAGGGATAGATAATCGATGTATGTGCAATTTGGTTGGTTAAGCACATTGTGAACTTAAATTTATTGCAGCAAATTGCCTGTTCAGAATTTCTTGGGACAGCACCAGAAATGACAATAACTCTTAAGTTCTGGAGATGGCTGTATAGACTCAAGGCAGGCATTTTTTAGTGAAAAAAAGGCTTAAAATAATTTCATCTGCTAATGTATTACATAGCTTCTCCATAAAGGGCACTGTGTAATGCATTATGGTACTAACAAAGCACTCCCAATAGTCATTTAAAGATGCTTTAGTACCATGGATTTAGGAGTCATGGGATAGTTTGATGTCTTTTATCAGACCAGCATATGTCTAGTACAAAGATTACATAGTACACAAGCATTGGGGGCCACACTGGTACTTTAATCAGGTGCAATAGCATTTGGAGCAGAAAAAGCTGAATTGATACTTAAAGTTGCATTGTTTCAAAACAATTTATAACAGGATAGTATAGGAAAGGCAAGAATGTTAGGGAGGGTGGGTAGACAATAATGAGGAAACATCTCTTCAAAAGTGAGAGACTGCCTTTGAAGGAAGAGCCAAAATATTGTATTTGTATGAGATAGGCAGAATAGATGCATTGAAGTGTAAGTGAAAGAGTACTGTATGTGAAAGATTTTGTGACAGGAATACAGCAAGAGTACTGGCAGTAAACTAAACTATCCATAGTACCCTGGAGGTGGAAATCAAAGTACCAATGGATCTGGATGGTGCCATGGTTTGAATGACTGTTTATCTACAAACTAACACACACACACACACTCTTATAAACATATACATTACAGCTTGCAGTGGCAGTGCTTTATACCAGAAGGGCTTTATGGATGTTGCAATATGCAGTGGTGTCACCTGCTTATAAGTGGTTTTCTTGATATTATCACCAGTAGCAATGGGTTCCAGCCATAGAGATCTTCAACAGTATTGCCTGCAGCTGTGCTGACTCCGCTGTCTGATAGTTACCCGAACTATGACCCCCACCCCAAAAATATATGTCCTGCTCCCAGCTGTAAGTATATTTTTCCCAGTTGGTGAAACACCACACTCCCAAAGTGACTCTGCTGGCAGCAGGTTGGATGGAGAATTAGGCAAGCAAAGCAAGGCTCAGAGTGTTATAGAAATAAACCACTAGAACAGGTGTATCAATCAATCAATCATTCAATCAATCAATCAGTAAATAAATAAATAAATAAATAACTACATGCATACATACATAGGGCCTGATTATCAATGGGGTTGGATTGATGCAGGGGACTTGCATCAAAAGATTTTGATGCAAGGGGCACCTTGCATCAAAAATTGCATCAATCACAATATCGTGTCACAGCTTGCATCAAATTTGGGTGTGGCTGTTTCAAAGTCCCCTGCATCCGGGTTACATCAAAAAAAAATGGTGCACCATGTCGCAATGCAGAATGTGCTCCCAAAATAGCTGCCATATCCCCTTTTTTAGAATTTTAGAAGGTGGAGCTCACAAACTTGCGTCAATTATTTGACGCACTTGTTAGACCAGGGTGGTGTTGGTCCAAATCAAATCCCAGCATATAAATAGGGCCATGCTAGGTAACTGTAAAGTGAGTTACTACTGAGGAGCTACTGCAGCAGCAAAAGCACCAGAGGGGTGACAACAGAGAATGCCTGGGCTAGCAGCCCTACTAGACATTAGTCTGGCTATTTGTAGGTGGTGTCGGCATGCCCAATGGTAGTCCTACCAGGCACAGCATGAGGCCCCAGCTGAGAGGGAGGGTAAAGGTCAGTGGAGGTACCCTGTGAGGGTGTACTGGAGGTGGGTATTGTTCTGCAAGCTGTCAGAGCAGCAGTGCCTGGCATGATACCATCTTCTCTGTGATACTACAGAGGCACTATATGAGGAGCTCCAAAGGCATCTGCAGAGCCGAATCTGGAGGGGGCATCTGAATCGAGTTGAAGTGAAGGTGTCTGCAGCACTATGCTTCCTGGCAACAGGAACCTTTTAGATCCTGACAGGTGACACTGTGGGCATCTTACAGTCTGCAGTGTCAAAATGCTTGAAGCAGTTCCTGGAGACTCTGCTGTGCAGGACTGGCAGATACATCACCTTCCCTCAGGATGTGCAGCAACAACTTGCTATAAAGCAGGGCTTTTATGGCATTGCATGGTTCATCATGTACTTGGTGCTATGGACTGCACGCATGTGGCAATATGAGCACTGACCATGGATGCAGATGTGTATTAGCAGGAAGGGGTTCCATTCAATGAATGTCCAGGTCATGTGCGACAGTTAATGTCACATCCTTGATATGGTTGTGCAGTACCTTGGCTTCTGTCATGACGCTAACATATTTAGACATAGTGGGCTGTCTGAGCCCTTTGCACATGGAGACATACAGGGGAGGCTGTCTATTAGGTAAGTGCACAAATGGGGGTGTAGGAAAGGTGCACAGGGCAGTGGTACAGTGGTGTGCATCTGCATGGTGTGTTGCTGGATCCCCAGGGCAGAGGGACAAGGTATGACATGATGTTTTGCTGCCGTACCTGGCATGGTGGTCACGTGCACTTCTACCTGCCTGGAAGGTCAATGGAGCTGTAAGTGGGCACTGTATGTGACTGATGTGATCCATGGCCCAGGGGACTGGGGAGGGGGCATTGGTATGGGGACTTGCTTGGGTGGTCAGGCAGGATGGTAGGACAGACAGCGGTGTCACTAGGTGGCTAAGTATGCCTTTTCATTTCCATAGGTGATAGTGGCTATCTACAGTAGCCATGGCTGATGACTGCAGTGAGGTATCCGGAGACAAAGGCAGTGGTCAGATACAACTTAGCTCACGCTGCCAGCAGGTCCATCATTGAGTGTACCTTCGGTCTTCTAAAAATGAGATTCCACTGCCTAGACTGATCAGGAGGAGGCTTGAAGTATATGCCCCAGATGGCATGCCAGATATTTGTTGACTGTTGTATCCTCCATAACATCACACTGGCACACCATGTCATCATGCCAGACATGGTTAAGCACCCTGATAATGAGGAGGAGGATGAAGTGGAAAGCCTCGGGGACCACAGATCTGACAAGGTGATGAAGAGTGGGCACTGCAGCAGTGGGCCATCATGCCATATTGGAGCTTATTCAGAGTAACTTGCCTGAATACCACAATGCAGTACATGACAATAGCCAGTCCACGAAGTGTGCATATGGATGACAGCAAGCACATGATGTGTGCCCAGGTGATGTAACAGAGAAGGATCCTGATACATGGGGCAGACCCCTGAGAGGAAGTGTGTAGTATGTCAGTGCACCCACTGCCAGCTGGTTGCCCCTGGTGAGGGGTTGAGCAGCATGGAGGTCCAGTGCAGGCATTCTGCATACACTGGAAGCTGGTGGCATGCAGGCCATGTAAAGTATGGGGAAGCAGGTGTGAGTGCCCACATGTAGACAGGGGAGATAGGAGGGGTGGTGACTGTGCAGGGCAGTGAGAAGTGCAGTATGAAAGTGGTGGCATTTGTGGCCTAGGGGCAGCATTTGACAGTGCCATGGTGACGGGCTGTGTGGGTGCCCAGTACTCATAGCATCTTAGGAAGCATTGACTGAGTTGGATCAGGTGGGCTGGTGGTCTGTAGTCCTGTAGAAACAAGTGATAGGGTCCATGGTACATGGGGAACATAGAAGCACCCCTGGTTGGGAGGATAAGGGCACACGCACACCCTCGAGGGGGTGAAGGTGGAACACTGGCATATGTGTGTGTGTGTGTGTGTGTGTGTCAGTGCTATGCACTGTGGTGCTCAGTTGAGGGAGCCTTGTACTGCAAGAGGCAGATTGCCAGTGGATATCACAGACAGTATGATGGGGGCCTACAGCCAGCAGGCAGAGTGGACAGGATGGGGAGTACAAAATTGTCAGGTGTGTGATGCTTGTGGCAGGCATGGACAAAGGCCTAGTAATGTCTGACCATAACTGGGACAGTACAAGGGGGTTCTTACGAAGGCCTGATGTAAGCTGTGGCTAGTGATGCATGTGTGACATGCAGTATGGTGGAAATGAGGCAGAGTGGTAGTATATGTATTACGGTACCCTACGGGACAGTGGACCTGGGGCCACAAGGGTGAAATCAGGTGGGACAACAGGGCCAATCAGGGCAATTGTAGGCATGCAGTCTTGGGACAGGAATCTTACAGATCTTGTGGGTTGGGGGCAAGAGGGTGAAGTTGGGTTAGCAAAGGTGAGGAGGGTACATGGGGGGGCACACAAGATGGTCACACAGTGGGCCCTGTGATGTTTGGAAAACATGAGGGGCTTGGGGTGGCAAGTGTGAAGTACTGTTGCAGGCTGCACAAGTTGTGTGAGACATGGAACAGTTGCAGCATTTTGGCCTCAAAGTGATGCAAATTGCAGTGATTTCTGAAGGAAATACTAATGCAGTTTGTGTTAAATGGGGAAATTGACACAAAGTGCATGATGCACTAATGCAGATGCAGAATACTGAAGTAAACATAGCTATCACATGGCATTCTGCAGCATGCAGCAGACATAGCTGTACCATTCTGGACCTTACTTGGTAGTGCAATCAGTACCTCCTGCCATATTTCTGCACATTTTCAAAATTTACATCTTTGTAATTTGGTGAAAAGTGCCACACCAGTGGGGCAGCACCAAATTTCACCAAGGAGAAGACATCTCTCCTTGTAAGCTCAGTTCAGAAATGGGCCTAAAAGCTGCTTCCACCTGGCAGCAAATGCCACACCCCTAGCAGAGGGACAGGGTGTGTCAAATCATTTCTGGAAAGTTGCATCACTTGTCTGGAATCAGAAGGACCACCAAACAGGTAAAACATTGGCAAAATGATCTGTGTTTGAGGAACCTCACCTGTTTGTGCTGCCTGCAGGACATCTAGATAGAGGCAGACATCGCCATGAGAGGAGACCACAGGCATGCCGGAGGTAGGTGGATTTGGCATTAGCCACATGAGCCCGCTAATCCCCCCCTCCACAAAAGAGACCATCTCCTTATGTTGTGTTTCTGCTTGTGCCTCCATCACAAACAATCTTACTACCCAGGAGGGGGAAGAGGAGGCCTCAGAGTACACACAAGAGCCCATGCTAACACAGGAGGAGAGTGTACGGGGCAGCCTGAAAGGTAAGTACCATCTGTGGGATATGCCCCCGATGAGATCACCAGTATGTAATGTGTCCTAAGTAGACCTACACAGCATCATGTACCTTGTGTCATCGTAGATCAGGGCTAGCATGTTGGGCCATGCCCATAGTTGCTATTGTGATAAGAGCACCGCTGCACTGTTGCTGGTGGAAGAATGACAAACAGTGGTTGTACAGCACATGGTAGATCACGCATATCCCTCAACCATGACCATGGGGAGGTACATCACCATTCCTGTGCACCTGAGTGGGGTGGGGGCACTAGGGAACAAAGCCAGTAACACGGAGCCCCCAAGTGTGAGTATGGGCACTGCTGAGCCCCAAGGGGGATTGTATGTAGAACACGTGCCACTGTGGCCAACTGTGCTGCAGACTGGATGGTAATGGGGTACTGTATGCCATGATGTGTGCATTACCAGGGCATAATGTCGGCATCTTCATGGTTTCCATCCCACTGTCCTGGTGCTTCTAATGGATATGCCAGTTGTGGGCAGGACATGTGCTGATACATCCCTTCCCAACTGCCATAAGGTGCCTGATTTGGGCCCTTTTTGGGTGGACGCGGTGGTGCCTGTGGATGGCCATGTCACAGGAGGGCATGCTCATGCATGTATTGTGACATGTGGTAATGTGTGTTGCATATGTCACACGTAGCCTGCCATGTGAAGGGGAGGGGGCCACATACATAGTGGGGGCTGGGGGAGTGACATGTAGAGCAAAATGCTGGTCCCAGACGGTGGGTGCATGAATGAGAGTTTGTCATGCATACATGTTTATACTGTGGTGCACATTTCTGCTGCAAGCCCTTGAGCAGAGGAAGGGACCTCTGTACAATGGCACCAGTGCTGTTAGCAGATGAAAGTGGCACTGACCAACAATGGAACACGGTGATGTATATGGTCCTGTGAGTAGCACACAAGGCCATTGCAGTGACATCATGTAATGTCACATGGCACATGACTGGAAGACTGTGGAGTTCACTGCACCATATATACTACATAGAGGACTCAGACCAGCAGAAACCCACACCAGAATGTAAACTGCTGCAGATATGGGTGCCTTGGCTGATACTTTGCCTTGATACATAGGTGTTACCGAGGGAGCTACAATGGCTTCCCTACTTCCCCACTGAGGTTGATGCTGGAATGATTTGTGATGGTGGTGGATTTTGTGTGCACTGTTGCATGTATGGCGGAAGCACAGCAGCCACGTAGTAAAGCCATTATGCAATGGTGCCTAGGGAGGGATGGGGAGTTCACTGTGAGAGCAGTGTGGGGGTGGGGAGCAACATGGGGAGCCACCACCAAACAAGCCATGGCCATCAGTAAGCTGATCAGGAGGAGTAACAAGACTGACACCAGGGTGCATGGTGGGCATGTATAGTGGCTGCCCTGTTGTCTGGTGCACAACTTCCAGTTATGTTATTGGCCAATAAGTCTGTTCCTCAGGGAGAAGGTGTGGTCATGTGCTGGGAAGGGAAATGCTGCCCTGGCACCTTTGTGACCACATTGGGGTCACGCATGATGACAGCATTGACATGGTGAATTCTGTATGTTGTGGGGGTGGCCTGTGGTTGGGTGTCTTTGTTACCTGTGGGAAATTGGACATAGGGTTATACTTTCTCAGACAATTGAGTGGCACTCTACAATGGGAGAGGGAACCAGCAAGGCAAGGTATTAGAGATATGCAGTTGGAGTAAGCGTACCTCTGGTGAGAGGTGGTGTGAAAAATCACTGTTGTGCTGCATTATTAAATGAAACTTTTTATTATGAAATGAAACATTTATTCTGACACTGTGGAAACTATTGGGGTTAGTTGCAAGTGCTTAACAGTACAGCATTCTGGTTTGTGGAGGTGCTTCCACGACTCGTTGCTGACTCGCACTTTGTCCTGATTACCTTGAGAAACACACAACCACAGGGTGTTGTACTGCTGTTTTAACTCAGCTTTGCTGTCTAGCCATAGAAAACAGTGTTTTTAAACACTGTTTTTACTACATACTTCGCTGCTACTCCAGGAGTTAAGACACTCCTACTTCCATCATCGGGCAGTACTAAAGGACCGCAATAGCGAGCAGGGCACTGTATTAGAGATATACAGTTGGAGTAAGCATACCTCTGCTTAGAGGAGGTGTGAGAAATCCCTGTTTGTGCTGCATTTTTAAATAAAACTTTTTATTATGAAATGAAACATTTATTCTGACACTGTGATACTGTGGAAACGATCAGAGTTAGTTGCAAGTGCTTAACAGTACAGCATTCTGGTTTGTGGAGGTGCTTCCATGACTCGTTGCTGACTCGCACTTTATTCTTATTACCCTGAGAAACACACAACCACAGGGTGTTGTACTGCTGTTTTAACTCAGCTTATGCTGTTTAGCCATAGAAAACAGTGTTTGTAAACACTATTTTTACTACATACATCGCTGCTACTCTGGGAGTTAAGACACTCCTACTTCTGGGTTTGGGCAGTACTAAAGGACCGTATTAGCAAGTGGGGCAAGTGTGCATGGGGCAGCGCACATAGATGTGCACAGAGACACACGCCACCTGCGCCTGTCTGCTGTGTCTGTTGTAGGAGTTTGGAGTTGGGACCTAAGGCTTTCTATCTCTTTAGTAAGTATATAGCCATTGTAGTAATGGGTATCCAGGAAGGCTTTGTCACTTTAAGCTCAGGTGAAATAGCAACGCTGTGTATTTTCTGTAACAAATTCTGTTTAGAGGCCCAAACAGGGTTTGAAGGTTTTAAGTGTTCACAATGTCTAGATAGTGTGGAGCTTAGATCTAAAATCATAGACTTAGAACAAGAACTCGCTTACATTAAAATGAGCTCAAAAAGAAATACAAATATTCCAAATAACAACACTGATACTAGTAAATCTAAGGTAATGCAACAAATTAATATTTCACATGAGGATTCTTATAACTGAAGTAGAGAGGGTGATAGTAGCAGTGAAGGACAAGAATGGAGTCCAGTAATAACAAAAAACAGGGCTAAAAGGGGCAGACGATGTATGAAATCTATTATCCCAACAAATAATAGTTTCTCACCTCTTGAATCATATCAAGAAGTAATTGATATTGAAATATCAACAGGTAACTCGACTACAACATGTGACTTAGGAAACCATCAAGACAAAAAAGATCTCATACACAGAATTTGAAGGACATGCCTGTTATCAACAGTATTAAGCCCAAAATAACGAATACTGTCGTCACTGCTCTGGTTCATGCACCACCCCAATTCCACAATAAGTAGTAAAGATAAGCCTTTAGAACTTACTAACAGTAATGACAATATAGTAGAAATCCATAAACATTTGGGCAATAATTCTAATATCAATTCAGACACCTCTGATTCTAGGTTAATCAGTAAGAGGGAGCAAGAAAGTGACACACTATCACCTTTAGATGAATGCAAAAGACAAGTTTTTGTCCTGGGGGATTCAATAATCAAATATTCTGATGGGTACATCTGTAAAAAAGACAAATAAAACATAACTTGTTCAAGCTTTAGAGGCACATGGATAAGAGATATTGATAGAATTCTTCCAAACATCACTACACATGCAGGTGAAACCCTACTCGTAGTGCTGCATGTTGGCACGAACAATATAAATAAATTTACCTTAGAAAATATAAAAGAGGATTTCACTAAATTGGTTACTATTTTAAGTGAAAGATGATGTGAAATTTATGTGCCTGAAATCCTTCCAGTACCAAGAGCAAATTCCACTAAACAAAATAAAATAAAACAAGTGAATGAATGGCTGAGGAAATGGTGTTTGCTTGAAAAAAATGTATGTATTACCCATTGGGAAGATTTTCTTCAGATTACAGCCTTTTTAACTGGGACAGTCTCCACCTGAGCAAAAAGGGAGCAGCCTTATTAGGGAAAGAAATTTCAGCAAAAATTGAGTCTTGTTTAAACTAAATAATAGGGGGCAAAGGGGGACAGGCTCGATATCTAATGTCAATTATAATATTCAAAAACAAGGTAACTATAAGATCATGGTTACAAATACAAGAAGCCTTAATTTGACAAAAATAGCTGAACTCACTGGGATACTTATTAATAACCAAATAGATATTGCAGCACTGTGTGAAACATGGTGGGATGATACATCTGATTGGTATAATTCAACCCCTAGTTACATACTGTATTCAAAGAATAGGCAGATTAAAAAGGTTGGGGAATCTGCTTTTATGTGTCAAATAACATTTCAGTAACTGAATATTCTATAAATAATAATGAAGTTGAAATTGAAGGATTATGTATACAGATTACACAACCTAATAATAAAAAATTTCTCTTGGCAAATTTCAATAGACACCCGTCTTCTGATTTAAATTATGATGAAGCTATCCAGGCAGAAATAATACATTTAACATCACAGGCTGAAGTAATAATAGTAGGTGATGTTAATTACCTAGGGATAAACTGGGATTCACGTACAACAGAAAACTTCCTTGGAAGGCCTTTTTCTAGTTTGCACATTAACAGCAGGACTTAACCAGTTGGCAATGGAACCAACCAGGGAAAATAACATTCTTGACCTTGTTATGACTAATTTCTCTATGGATTTTTAGTAATTTAACTATAACTACTTCAATTGGGATCAGTGACCACTATTCAATTATGTTCAATATCGACAGGCACAAAGGGTGGGATATTCAGAAGGGTTGCGCATGGCGCAACACAGTTGCACCATGCACAACCCACTGATGTGCCCTGGTGTTATATTCAAAAGGGGAATGTGCGTGGCCAAAATCCTGATGCGCCGGAGCGCATCAGTAATGTGTGCGGTGCAAGTAGAGGGGCATGCCCATGCATACTCTGCACATCCCGATATTCAGCCCAGGATGTGCTGAGCAGATGCAGGTGCAACCCATACCTACACCACACACAGTTGAGCAAAAAATAAAAGGAGCAACAGCTGGCCACCCACAAGTAAGCTGCCATAATGCAGGGTGCAACACGGCAGCTGGCAGCTGGGGGTGGCCACCCCAGCTCTGGTGGCACCTTGGTGGTAGCGCCCCCCATGCCCGATCACAGGCATTAGTATTGTAATAAAGGTCCAATATCCCTGGTGGTCCAGTGGACTGCTGGCAGCCCTATCGCGGGCATATGTACTAAAATTAAAATGTCCTATATCCCTGGTGGTCAAGTGGACCACTCACAGCCCTATCGCATGTAGAGGTATGAAATTAATATCCTCCTATATCCCTGGTGGTCCAGTGGACCACTCTCAGCCCGATCGCGGGCAGAAGTATGAAACTAATATCCTCCTATATCCTTGGTGGTCCAGTGGATTGCTCGCAGCCCGATCACGGGCGTCAGTAATAAAATATGAAAAACGAATCCATCCCTGGTGGTCCAGTGGTACTCCCTTCCTCACCCACCCACTGAGCTCCACCACCCCGCTCCCCCCCGGTCAGTGGCAGATGGCAGCTCCCACCACATGCCACCCCACCGCCCGACTGACTCCGACATAGTAGGGCTGTCGCCCATTAGTTCACAGCATGGGCCAATGGGCATGTAGTACATACAGATTACAGTCCAGATATGTGAATGGATCCATCACATTTCTGGACTATGCAGTACGGTACGGGCTGCATGCCCACTGGACCACCAGGGAAGGATTGGTTTTTCACATTTTACTATTGATGCCCGTGATCATGCTGGACACAGTCCACTGGACCACCAGGGATATAGGAGGATATTAATTTCATACTTCTGCCCATGATCAGGCTGCGAGCAGTCCATTGGACCACCAGGGATATAGGATGTTTTAATTTTAGTACATATGCCCGCGATCGGGCTGCCAGCAGTCCACTGTACCACCAGAGATATAGAACATTTTACATTTTATACATATTCCCGTGATCAGGCAGTGGGGCACTTTGCCGCTTCTGCAGGGGGTGTCGGTCCCTGATGGCTGTAGCCTGGCAGGGTACCAGGCGCATGTCACCAGGGATGGGCACACCTGTGTGCAAATGGGGCAATAATGACATGCAAATGGCCCCATTTGTGCCTTGCATGCATTATGGCTCATTTGCATGTGCACTTTGAATATCACGGGTGATGCACCTAGCACAAAGGCACTTGCGCTAGCGCATCCCTCTGCCCCTCTCTGGCCACTTGCGCTGGTGCAGTGTCACTGCGCCATGCACATTGCAGAAGGCCACAGCACAATATTAAATGCTGCTGAGCCATGGTGCAGCACCATTGAATATCACCCTGTCAGCGCCCTGGCACATCCCAGTTGCGCTGCACCCAGGCTTGCGCCACAGCCTGGCGCAGTCTGAATATCCCACCCAAAGTCAGTAATGGTAAGACACATTCCAAATATAATTACAATAAAGCAAACTATGATAAAATAAATAAAGCATTAAATTGGTATAACTGGGAAGTTCTTTTTGAAAACCTGAATATTGAACAGTTTGGGGAATTTCTTAAACCAATAATTAGTGAACTTATGTGTTTATATGTACCTACTAAAAAGACACATAACAAAAGAGGCAAAATTCCATCATGGCTGACAAATACTGTTAGGTTACAAATTCAAAAGAAAGAAAATGCATTTAAAATTATGAAAATAATATCCCAGTCGATCAAACTATTCAAATTATAAATATGAATTGAGACAGACTAAACAAGCAATTAAAAAGGAAAGGAAGAAAACTGAATTTAAACTTGCTGTTACAAAAAATCCAAACGCTTTTTATTCATACATAAACAATAAACATAAGGTACATGATTCTGATTAATTACATGAACAAGGCAATATAATAACAAATCATTTAAATATTGCAAAAATTCAATTCTTTTTTAGGATCTGTATTTAATAATCAGGAAATTATACATCAAAATAAATTAGCCCAACCACTTACTTCTGAGATTAATGAGCATGAGGTATTAACAGCTTTAAGGTTGGTTAAACCTAACTCTGCCCCAGGACTGGACAAGATAAATCCAAATTTTCTAATAAATACATCAAATTCAATCTGTACACCTTTAAAAATATTGTTCAATAATTCTTTACTTCAGGGAGAATTACCGAATGAATGGAAACTAGCAGTGGTCTCCCCAATTCATAAAAAAGGCTGTAAAAGCACAGCTGAAAATTACAGATCCATTAGTCTCATGTGTGTTATATGTACAATTATGGAGCAGATCTTAAAAAATAGAATAGACAATGAAATGGGGAAAAAAGGACTTAAAGATCTCAAACAACACAGTTTTATTAAACATAGGTCATGCACCACAAACCTCATCGGTTTTTATGTGAAGGTTAGCAAATTCTTAGATAAGAATACCCCAGTTGATGCCTTATATCTCAGTTTTAAGAAAGCATTTGATGAAGTATCACATAGGATTCCAATTGATAAAATGAAGAGAATGCAATTGGACAAACATATAATTACATGGGTAATTTCATGGTTGATGCATAGGACACAGATGGTTAAAATCCATGATACTTATTCAAATCCTATTCTTGTGACCAGTGGGGTCCCCCAAGGATCTGTACTGGGACCCACATTGTTCAATATCTTTGTATCTGATCTACACTGTGGGATCATTGGACATATCAGCAAGTTTGCTGACGATACCAAGGTATGTAGTGCGGTCAAGTCCATTGATCAAACAATTTCTCTACAAAATGATATCACTCTTGAGAAATGGTCTAATACAAATAAAATGTGTTTTAATAGAGAAAAGTGTGTTGTTATGCATCTAGGGCTAAACACTTGTCACACAAAATACTATTTAAATGGTATAGAAATTAAATCTGTGACATTGGAGAGGGATCTAGGTATTTTTGTAAATGACAAATTGACACCAGGGGAACATTGTAGACACATTACACAAAGGGCCAATCATATTATATCTGCTGTTAAAAGGTCATTCGTCTGTAGACAGGAAGTATGTATACTTCCGATCTATAATTCATTTATCAGGCCTCATTCGGACTATGGGGCAGCCTTTTGGGCACCCAATCTAACAAAGGACAGGAACTTGCTGGATAGTGTACAAAAAAAAATAACAAAATTGATTCCTAGACTAAAAAATTTACATTATAAAGATAGGTGTAAAGCACTGAATTTATATGATTTAGAAACATGAAGAAATAGGGGAGATGTACTGCTGCTGTTTAAAATTTTAAATGATAACAATCTTAAGGCTGAATGTGGAATAAACTTTGCAAACAAAATAAATGCATTGAGATGCAGCTATAGACAATTGTTTGTGCCTATGGTATACAAAAACAATAGCAAATATTTTTTTTACAATAAGGACTGCTAAACTATGAAACAAATTACCACAATACATAGCAGATGCAGTGGATTTCAACCAATTTAAGGGTTACTTAGACAGGTTTTTCTTGGGCACTTAATACATTCCAACACAGTGTGGAGAGGTAGAAATGATGGGTATTCAGACTTTCTTCTACCTAACAAAACTGAGTAAACTGAGTAAACAGTGCTTGCAGCAGTTGGTGGGCCCATGCTATGGTGGTATCACTCACTTGCGTACCCCCAAGGGGGATAATAATAATAATAATAAACTTTATTTGTCTGCGCCTTTCTTAAAACCAAGGCGCATTACAATAAATTACAGATAAAAACATTCTAAAACTATACAATACTTCATAGAAACATAGAAACATAGACTTTGACGGCAGATAAGGACCGCTAGACCCATCTAGTCTGCCCATTTCCCTACCTATAGGATAGGCCGCAGATCCTAGTTAACTTCATATAACTAAAATTAATAGCGGGGCAATTAAAATACATCAGCCTTATCTGAAAATGCTTTATTCCATAGAAAGGACTTTAAGCCCTTTTTAAAACCCTCTACCGTCATGCACTCTCGAATCCAATGTGGTAGAGAATTCCAGAGGGTGGGTGCCACAAACATAAAAGCTTGGGCACCAGAAGATTTTAAACTAACCCTCGGGATCTCTAGCAACCCCTCATTGGTGGAACAGAGTGGACGTGTTGGTCGGTAAGGCACCAGAAGCTCTTTCAGATAGTCAGGGCCCAACCCGTGTAGGGCTTCGTAAGTCAGAAGACCTACTTTAAAGGTGATCCACCACTGAATCGGCAGCCAGTGCAAATCTCGAAGCACCGGTGTGATATGCGAGGAGCGAGAAGTCCCCGTTAACAACTGGGCTGCCGAGTTCTGCACTAGCTGGAGGCGGCGGATATCTACCCCAGAAAGCCCAAAGTAAAGGGAATTGCAGTAGTCCAGACGAGAGGTCACAAAGGCGTGGATCAGCGTAGGTAGGTCGCTGGATGGAATAAGGTGCTTGATCCTGGTGATGTTCCTAAGATGGTAGAAGGATGTCTTAACGACTGCTGACACCTGGGCATGCAGAGTCAGCTGATCATCCAGAATCACCCCCAGATCTCGCACACTTTCAGAGGTCAGGAGCTCCACACCTCCCAAGAATAAACCGGAGGCTAAGCAACCACCCAACCCCTTAATCCGGTGATTGGGATCCACAACCAACACCTCAGTCTTCCCAGAGTTCAACTCAGCCAGCTGGACCTCATCCAATCCTGGATCTCCCTGAGACAGCTGTTAAACACTGAGAGAGCTCTATTCTGGTCAGGTACAAAAGATAGATAGAGCTGGGTGTCATCGGCATAACAATGAAACTCCAGCCCATATCTTCTTTCAATGTTTCCGAGGGGAAGCATGTACACCGCAAACAACATGGGAGAAAGCACAGAGCCCTGAGGCACCCAACAGGTCAGAGCAATACACATGACACAGTGGCATGATGCAGGGCTGGGGTATCAGGCCTCACAACAGTATTGTGCAGCCCCAGGGTTGTGCAGTGCACCAGATACCCCACAGATGCAGTTCCAGTGTCATGGTACATATTGGGGTCAGGGATGGTGAGCATGTGGAGGACAGTGACCTGGGGTGGGTGGTACTGCCATGGCTACTGGCTGCCATGTTGTGGGCATTGTTGCAGAACTGATAGGGCACATGCATGACAGTGCCAATGCTGGTCTCTGCATGAGTGTCCCTCATGGTTCTGACAATCAGGGTCAAGCACCACATGCCAATTTGTGGTGGGGAAAACAGACTGTCATGTGGGAGGCATGACGTCCTGGAGGCCCAACTGGGTTTAAACCTGCTGCTGGTTACTCATGGACCTGTGTGGGGAACTCTGGAGACCTACAGCACATGCTGTAGCAGTCCGTATATGTGCAGAATGCCTTCAATGCCCTGTGCATGTTCACCCACGTACACGGGGTGCCTCCCTCTGAAGTCCAGCTCATGGTCTCCTCTGAGCATGGCATCCCTCCACAGTATGTGTGCCTCCATGGTGGACATGAGCACCACCAGGGGTTCCACAGCCATATATAAAGAACAGCAGTGTCGCACATCACGGTGGTAAAAATCTGTCATGCAGTGCCCCAGTTAGGCAGAACTGCGATGGAGACATGGCCATGACCATTACATCCCCTCCCTGGAACCCTGACATATTATGCAACTCCATTTCACCTCCAGGGTTCCCTCAAGTGCTGCAAGCCCAGGATGATGCACCCCATGCATGGCTGTCCATGACTATGGTGACTGCCTGTTATGGGGTGACACATCCCATGCTGAACATCTGATGACAGTAGCAAGTCAGAAACATGGCTACTACAGAGGTGTTGGAGACCTGCTTCCTCCAAGCATGGCTTGCAGATGGCATACAAATGCTGGAGCCACAGATGGCACAACACACCATTTGGGGTGTGTTCCTCACCTTAAAGACCTGCCCTGGCTGGCAGTCACTGGTTAACTGTGTTAGTGGTGAGAGCATGCCCATGTAGTGAGTACTTTTCACTGGAGAACTTCCTGTACCTGTTGTATCCCCCAGGTGTGGGACATTGGTGCTGGCAGTAGCACCAGCACCCCTGCATGGCTGTCCTAATATAGGGCATTGTAGTGGCACTCCCACCTGTCTTCTCCTGCAGGCACAGCAGTCACACATCCCAAAAAGCACTGTTAGGTCATCCTTCTACATTCATTACAACACGTCATGAGGGTCAGGACATGCTGCGCACCCTCACCCCATGGGAACATGTGCTCCAGAAGATATAGCATGAGCCTTGCCATCATACCCCATGGCCACACTGGCCCTCACAACACACTGTGATATTGGCAGCTGACTTTCAGCTCCTGCCATATCTCTCCTGGCCAGCATGTGCCTTCACTGCTTTCCCCACCATTGACAAGCACTGTCACTGTAGAAGTACACCTGCACTGCACTAATTGCCTGTATCTCTTTTCCTTACAGGTACTGTCTGGAGTGGTGGAAGGAGCCTGGCCCTCCCCAATCACCATGACAGTGTGCCCTGGAGTGCACCATGCAGAGACTAAAGAGAAGAGAGTCCCGGGCATATGCCAAGTATACCCATCGCAGCACAGAAGCAGCAACTGCAGCTACAGCCCAACATGAAAGTGAGGAGGAGAGGTCCTCTGAACATGAGGACCAGAAGGAGCCAGTGGCACAACAGTAGCCCACTGGTGGTCCAGACATCCAACAGCAGCCCACTAAGACAGAGCTGCAGACAGGGGCAGAAGCCCCCACACAGAAAGGATCACCAGCACCAAAACCAGCAGATGAAGATGATCCAGGCATACAGGACCTTGAGGAGGTGGAGAGTACTGAGGGTACTGGAAGTGCTCTGGACCTTGGACAGCAATCTCCCTAGGAGACATGGAAGCAAAGGTGGACTAACCTCCATAGGACAGCCTGAGTCACCAAAACTGTGGCCATTGGACTGCAGGCCCTCACCTCTGACCTAGAAAGGATGCAGGGCACCATTACTACCCTCCTGGAGGCCATGAGGGAGTTTATGGAGTAAAGAGCTCCGTTGGCGGGACACTCTACTCCCTCCACTGCAAAAGCCATTGTACATAGTTCATACTGTCCCTTTTCATGTTAATTGATCACATAGTTCCTCTGTTTGTACTGTGTTTTACTGTCTTATGGAAATGAAACATATTTTTAAATATATTATTAACAATATATTTACATACAGTGAAACATATTCCAATCTTTTTTTTATAATATATTGTAATGTATTGGAAAATCAATATATTTAAATATATTTTAACATTTGTAAATATATTGCAATGTGCTGTAAATATACACATTATGGCCGCATTAGTATATTTCATACATTGCAAAATATATTGATTAAAATCCAAATACATTGAAATAAGGATGGTAAATATATGATATTGGTATATTGCCAATATATGTATAAATGTATTTTTTTACATTTCAAATGTTATTTCCTATATTTACATATATATATATATATATATATATATATATATATTTATTTATTTATAAAATGAGGAGCACATCATCCTCAAAATCCAGTGTTTTGATTGTATAAAACACATCACATGACCATGCATATATTAGAGCACGACCGCACACCTGCACACCTGCACTTTTACACCCCCAAAAAAACAATTTTGGCATTTTATAAGATAGGTAACCCACTCTAGGATGTGCGGTCGCACTCTGATATATGCACGCCTTGGGTGGTTGATGCACACCAAGACATGCGTATATCAGAGCGCACCACACACCTAAAGAGTGGGTTATCTATATACAGATATATATATATATATATATATATATATATATATATAAATAAAAATCACACATACCTCCATAATGCAAAGCATCATGGGCTGTATATGCAAATCACCACAACATATTATGCTGGTTCAACTTTAAGCAGAAATGCATGGTGCCGAAAGGCCTCTCACACAGTCTGAAAAGGGTGCCAACAGAAGACACAGACATGTTTTTCATCCTACCAGGACTCATCAGTGTGCCTCATCAGTATGACAGCCCAGTGGAATGAATCAGCTACCCTAGGTTGATCTTTCTGAGTTGGGTTGTGGTGAGCCCAATAAAAACCAAAAACAAGCTAAAACACAAAGAACCTTAGTGTGCAAGCACTGAGGCAAGAGTTATCCCAAAGGGCAATGGCCCAGAAGCCAAGTTTCAAAGAAATACAAAATCACACATACTCCCATAATGCAAAGCATCATGGGCTGTATATGCAAATCACCACAAAATATTATGCTGGTTCAACTTAAAGCAGAAATGCATAGTGCCGAAAGGCCTCTCACACAGTCTGCAACGGGTGCCAACAGAAGACACAGACACATGTTTTGTTCTACCAAGACTCATCAGTGTGCCTCGTCTGTAAGACAACTCAGTGGAATGAACCAACTACTCTAAGTTGGTCTATCTGGGTTGGATGTCTTCTCTTGGCACCCTTTGCAGACTGTGTGAGAGGCCGTTTGACTGATAAACTATGTTTTTGAAATATGCAGATTAGTTTTGCAAATATACACATGGGACGAGACTAAGCATTTACAAAAATACAATTAACATATATAAAAATATATATGTAACATGTATAAAAATATATGTAACATAAAAATATATGTAACATACATAACAAGCATTTGTCAATGCCGAATGTTGATTGCATTGGTGTGTTGAGCTCGCTCACTGCACCTCTGTCACTCGCTCAGTCTGTTTCTCCCGGTGCTGCAGGCTGCTCTTTTGTACTGGGCTCCTGCCTGTGTTGGCACCTTGTTCTGCCCACTAAGAAATCTGCAGCTGTCCCGACAGAGCTGCGTTGAGGTGGCTCACTCCCCCTCTCTCACTCGCTCATTCTATTTCTCCAGGTGCTGCAGGCTGCCCTTTGTACTGGGCTCCTGCCTCTGTTGGTGGCTTTTTCTGCCCACAAAGAAATCTGCAGCAGTACCAACACAGGTCTGTTGAGCCTGCTGACCCCCTCTCTCTCACTCACTCGTTCCGTTTCTGCCAGCGTTGCAGGCTGGCCTTTTGTACTGGGCTCCTGCCTGCATTGCTGCCTTTTTCTGCCAACAAAGAAATCCACAGCAGTGATGATAGAGCTCCATTGAGCTCGCTCACTCCCCCTCTCTCACTAGCTCATTGCGTTTCTCCTGGCGCTGCAGGCTGCCCTTTTGTACTGGGCTCCTGCCTGTGTTGGCACCTTTTTCTGCCCACAAAGAAATCCACAGCTGTCCCGACAGAGCTCCGTTGAGGTCGCTCACTCCCCCTGTGTCACTCACTCATTCTGTTTCTCCTGGCGCTGCAGCCTGCCCTTTTGTACTGAGCTCCTGCCTCTGTTGGTGCCTTTTTTCCCACAAAGAAATCTGCAGCAGTCCCGACAAAGCTCTGTTGAGCTCGATCACTCCCCTTCTCTCACTCGCTCATTCTGTTTCTGCCAGCGTTGCAGGCTGCCCTTTTCTATTGGGCTCCTGCCTGTGTTGATGCCTTCTTCTGCCCACAAAGAAATTTGCAGCAGTTACAATACAGCTCAGTTGAGCTCGGTCACTCCCCCTCTCTCATTTTCTCATTTTGGTTTTCCGGCCACTGCTGGCTGCCATTTTGTACTGGGCCCCTGCGTGCATTGCTGCCTTTTTCTGCCCACAAACAAATCTGTAGCAGTCCCAACAGAGCTCCGTTGAGCTCACTCACTCCGCCTCCCTCACTCGCTCATTCTGTGTCTCCTGCCACTGCAGGCTGCCCTTTTGTACTGGGCTCCTGCCTGCATTGGTGGCTTGTTCTGACCAAAAAGAAATCTGAAGTAGTCCTGACACAGCTCCATTGAGCTCACTCACTCCCACTCTTTCACTCACTCATTCAGTTTCTGCCTGCGCTGCAAGCTGGCCTTTTGTACTGGGCTCCTGCCTGCATTGCCGCATTTTCTGCCCACAAAGAAATCTGAAGCAGTCACAATAGAGTTCCATTGAGGTCGCTCACTACCGCTCTGTCACTCACTCGTTCTGTTTCTCTTGGCGCTCCAGGCTGCGCCAGCACGGGCTCCTGGCTGTGTTGGCACCTTTGTCTGTCCACAAAGAAATCCGCAGCTGTACCGACAAAGCTCCATTGAGGTCGCTCAGTCTCCCTCTGTCACGCACTCATTCTGTTTGTCCTGGCGCTGCAAGCGGCCCTTTTGTACAGGGCTCCTGCCTGCATTGGCGCCTTTTTCTGCCCACACAAAGAAATCCTCTGAAGTCCTGATAGAGCTCTGTTGAGCTCATTCAGTCCCCCTGTCTCACTCACTTGTACTGTTTCTCCCACCGCTGCAGGCTGGCCTTTTCTAGTGGACCCCTGCCTGCATTGACACCTTTTTCTGCCCACAAAGAAATCCGCAGCAGTCCTGACAGTGCTCCAGTGAGTTCGCTCACTCCCCCTTCCTCACTCGCTCTCTTATTCTGTTTCTCCCAGTGCTGCAGGCTGCCCTTTTGTACTGGCCTCTTGCGTTGGGGCCTTTTTCTGCCCACAAACAAATCCAGAGCAGTCCCGACAGAGCTCAGTTGAGCTCGGTCACTCCCCTCTCACTCGTTCGATCTTAATCTGTCCCAAACACTGATGTCCCACAGCGACCATGCTATTCTCCGTCAGGAGTGCAAAAACATATTTTAGCCAGGATGTGAAAAATGACAGCTGTACTGTTCATAAGGAGGTGTGAAAGAATGCCACTGTTGAAAATGTGGCGTGAAAATATTACAGATTTGTGAAGTTACAAGGGTACGTGGAAACAGTTGAATGCATGCTTGTAACACAGTCATATTATGGAGTTTTGTCACCAAATTTTCAACATAGGGATTTTAGGACCTCCGCTCATAAACAGCGCCACTGTCATTCTCTTAATCTGTCATGAACACTGATTTCCCACAGTGACCACGTTATTCTGTGCCGCAACTGTGAAACCACATTTCAGTCAGGATGTGAAAAATGACAGCTGTACTGCTCATAAGGAGGTGTGAAAAAATGCCACTGTTGAAAATGTGGCATGACAATATTACAAATCTGCAAAGTTACAAGGGAGTGTGGAAAGTGTGCAACGCAGACTTGTAACACAGTCATTTGATGGGCTATCATCACCACATTTTCAACATAGGCATTTTAGGACCTCTGCTCATGAACCGTATCACTGTCATTTTATTAATCTCTCCCGGACAGTGATTTCCCACAGCGACCACTCTATTCTGCGCCAGAACTGCAAAAACACATTTCGGCCAGGATAGAAAAAATGACAGCTGCACTGTTCATAAGTAGGTGTGGGAAATTGGCAATGTTGAAAATCTGGAGTGAAAATATTATAAATTCATGAGGTTATGAGCGTGCGTACAAACTGCGCAATGCACGCTCGTAACACAGTCATTTTATGGAGTATCATCACCAAATTTTCAACATAGGCATTTTAGGACCTCTACTCATGAACAGTGTCACTGTCATTTTCTTAATCTGTCCTGAACACTGATTTCCCACAGCGACCGTGCTATTCTGTGCCAGAAGTGCAAAACCACATTTCTGCCAGGATGTGAACAATGACAGCTGTACTGTTTACAAGGAGGTGTGACAAAATGCCAATGTTGAAAATCTGGTGTGAAAATATTGCAGATTCATGAAGTTACGAGCAGGTGTAGCAACTGCGCAGTGGACGCTCGTAAAACAGTCATTTTTTGGATTTTTTCCACCAAATTTGCAACACAGGCTTTTTGAGAGCCCACCTCATGGCGCTGTCATTTCGTTAATCAGCCCTGAAAGGTGATTCCATGCAGTGACCATAAAAATACCTTTTGGGGCCGATTAATGCCATGACAGTTCAAGAATTCATGAGGAGGGGTCCCAAAACCCCCATGTTGAAAATTTGGTGCCAAAATTCCAAAAAATGACTGAGCTATGCATTAAAGTTGGAAAAACCCTATTTATTCAATTATACATCTTACCGGCATTTCCTCAGTTCGCGGTCGGCTTTGAAGAGTGCAGACATGTTCCGGTCCACGAAGATCGCCGAGCTCCAGAGGTAAGTATGGGGGTGGGGAGGCAGGGTGCGCAGTGGGTGGGTGCGGTTGTGGGGAGGAAGCTGAGGGACGTTTTCATTCTTACAGGTTTAAAAAAAACATTGGGGGACAGTTTTTGTCTTTACAGAGGAATTGGGCACACTGGGGTTGCTCCCAGCGTACCACCCGACTGTTTTTTTTTGGGGAAAGCAGTAGCCGACAGGGGATTGGGCACCCCCATCGGCACACAACAAAGGGGTGGCTTAGATTATGCTGACAGAGACTGGGCATCCCGTCAGCAGACAATATACATGGGGAGGGGGGTTACATAATGCCGATGGGGAGTGGGCTACCCCATCGGCAGCAGAAACACACGGCTGTGAAGCCGATGGCGATTGGGGCCCCTGTCGGCAAGTAAACTCGAGGGGGTTATTATTGTTTGTGAACATGGCGGCCAACTGCCGCCATGTTCACAAACAATATTACTCTGTAAAGATCCCGCCCTGCAATGATGGGTCGATCCCTCATTGCAGCAGATGGCTTATGCTGCAATGACGAGGTGGCCCCTGATTGCAGCAGCTAAATTGTCACAAGTCGGTGCCAACGTTCCAAACTTGTGTCACCAGCAGCCTGCCATGGCATTGGGGGAAGTGGGAAAAGCCTTTGCAGGCTGTGGGGGCATTGGCCACAACAGTGCCACACCTCCACAGCCTGCTTCTCAGCAAGCTGTCCCAATATGTTTCTTGCGCTGCGCGCAATCAACATAAAAATATATGTAATATATAGCAAATATACGTAGCATACAAAGAATACAGTATATATTTTGAAATATACTAATCAGATATTTCAGACAATGTATTACTAAATAGATTGACGTGCTTTCAAGCAATGCATGAGGCAGAATATATTGTTTCAGTATATGCTGAAATATGCTGTGTATTATATTTCACTGAGTCAATGTATTTCTCAATAGTGACATATTTTTGCATAGTATGGGTTAGAAATATATTATGTTAGTATATTTAAAAATATATTTGTTACTATATTAAATAATTTATTACATGGGACAATATATTTCTTGTTGTATTGACATACATTAACATATGTTTTTCAATATATTTCAATGTATTCCATTTTCGTATTTGCCCTTAGTGTTATTGTCCCCCTTGAACATAGTTTCCCTTGTTTATGTTGATTGTTTTTATAAATTTATATTGAATATAGTTCCTTATGATATATAAAATATAGAAACATAGAAGTTGACGGCAGATAAGGATGGCAAGACCCATCCAATCTGCCCATTTCTTTTTCTGCCTCATGAATGTGCCATCGGCCTTTGCTCTGTCAATGGCCTATATTCATACTCATCTGTATTGCTCCCTTATGCCTATCCCATGCCTGTTTGATGCCCTGCACTGTATTCATATCCACCACATCCTGAGGTAGGCCGTCCCATGCATTCACCACCCTTTCTGTGAAAAAGAACTTCCTCACATTACCCCTTAATCGGCCTCCCTCTAATCTCATGCTGTGTCCTCTAGTCCTGCTATTTTCTTATATTGAAACATGTCAGGCATTTTCACCTTGTTAATGCCTTTAAGGTGTTTGAATGTTTCCATCATATCACCTCTCTCCCTCCTTTGCTGTAGGGTATACATATTGAGCTCTGTTAATCTGTCCTTATATGTTTCCTGATGCAGTCCCTGCACCATTTTGGTTGCCCTTCTCTGGACTGCCTCAGTTTGGTTAATGTCCTTGTGAAGGTGTGGCCTCCAGTACTGCACGCAGTACTCCAGATGGGGTCTAACCAGTGTCTTGTAAAGAGGGATTATTACCTCCCTCTTACGACTTGTGCTACCCCTACTAATATACCCTGACATCCCCCTAGCCTTATCTACTGTTTTAGAGGTTTGCTTGGATGTTTTCAGGTCATCGGTGATGATGATACCCAAGTCTCTTTCGTCCCTTGTGAGTGCCAGCAACTTCCCTCCCAGCCTATAGGTGGCTTCTGGGTTTCTCTTCCCTATGTGCATGATCTTGCACTTCTTTGCGTTAAACTCCAGTTGCCACTCTTCCAACCATTTTGCTAGTTTATCCAGATCTCTTCAGGATGATTCATGTTCTTATGCCCATTGTTCCTGTTGAAATTTCTCTTCCTTTTCTCATTACACCCTTGTTAACACATTCCTTATCTGTGGTCTGCTTGATACATTTTACTGGTTGCAAGTTCACTGACAAAGTGTGAGAGTGGGAATCACAGAGTTAGGGAGCCACAGGAATAGCATGTTGTGTGTGTGCAATAGAGTACACCACTGTGGCACATATCAATTGAGGGACATTTTTTGTGCCACCACCATTAGTGGTGTACCACTACTTCAGTTCCCCCCCAACACCATTCCAGGTGGGTCATGGGTCTGTTGCATCTGAGTCAGCATGGAGCTGTCTGATGTGACCTCAGTGGTGCACCACTCATGCCTCTGTGGGGTGACACATGGGCCCGCATTGACCACCCACCTTATCTGCCACTTTGGCCCCCATACTGTGCAGTCACAGCATGCCCTGTGTGCCTCCAAGTCCTTAACATGTCAGCCTGATACTGTACACCACACAGTGTCCCATATGGGGGCCTTGCATGCTGTTCTTGTGATGGATGATAACAAGTTAGTGCACTGTGGACCTGCTAGGTCTTCTTCTGGAGCACATACTGTACCTCAAGGGGTCTACTGCCCACTTCAGCCCTAAGGCACAGAGTCACTCTATGACATCAATGTCCACCTGTGTATCTGTTGGACATCAGTCCTTATGCCAGTTCCAGCTCATCCTGTCCTGACTGACGGGTCTCCTTATCCCAGCAACATACAGCGGGAACATGGAAGCCACCCATGTGGACAGGCAACCACAGTTCTTCACAAACGTAATGCTGTGCATAATTCCTACATTGCTGTAGTACTGTTTCTGTGAAGTAGTAAAAAGAGGACACACAAGGTATGAAGGTTATAAGTATTTATTGGCACAATTGGGCTGATAAGGCTAAACCTTCCATATATATAGCATCATGGACACATACTGGTGAGCCAACACCCCCCCACCCCACAACCTTCCCCAACACCCTCGGGTGTCATGGTTGTGGTAGCCATATGAGCTCCCTACTGTGGCACCCCTACCACATGCCCTGTGGCATCTGGTACCTTGTTCTGCCAACTCCTCCTCCCTGGCCCCATAAGTCTTTCCTGATGTAGCCTGGGGTATACCTGCTCAATACCTTGCCCAATGTCCATGTGCAGGGACCACAAGTACACCTGGTGCACGATGCTCAACATGTGCTCCCATGGTGAACCTCCTGTACTGTACCAGACTGTCAAGCAACAAGTACACAAGCATTGTGGTGGGCATCGGTGCCTCCCCATGGCCTCCTCAGATCACATAGTCACCCCTTGCAGCCACATACTCTGCCAGGTGCAAGTCACCTGTGCCTCTCACCTCTGTTTGTGTGTCTGCTGTCAGGATGTCTAAACCTCACTCTCAGGTTCTTGGCAATAATGGGCATGCAAGGAATCACAAACACATTGCATAAGAGTAATAAAGCTTGTTTATTACTACCAAAAGGACAATCACAGTTGCCTAAGCAGTTCTTACCAATAGGAACTGGGAGCCAATGCTAGGTGTTCTCTATACCTCAAGGAATATCAATGTCTCCTGGGGTCTCCGAGGTAGAAGACGTAATGTCTTACATTATATACCTACGATAATTACCATGGTTACTGCAAGATAGAAACATTTCTAGTTACAGAGATGAGCCCTATTGGCTAAATTAGAGGTGGCTCCTCAGTCCAAGATAACATTATACAATTTCGTAGTAGTCATCACTTTGTAGAAACAAAGAGGTACAGTTTGTACATAGCCATGTAGTAATACAAATCATCAGAAGATGGCAATGGCAACCTATATATCATAATCATTACAAGGACACAGATGTCCAGACATCTTATAAGCAAGAAATACACGTGTATATTAGAAAGTAAAGTGTATAGCAATAATGTGCATACATATTCTGACATCTACTCTTATACGGTAGATGCCCTTAGCGCTATGTGTTAGTATAACATATACCTAAATGCTAGCTGTCTGCAGTGTACCTGTGGGGGTACCAATTAGGGTGCAGGGACCTCATGTAACTTTCCCCCCTTGTTGCCTCAAAAGGGCAACACAAGCAAAAGTAAGGAAATGGATAGGGAGCAGGGGTCGTTTACAGACCCGACATGCGAGCCTTGTAAAGGAATTCCAGTTGCTCACGGTGTTAGCGTAATGTGCGCCGTAGGCAGCAAAACATAATAATAAGAAAAAATATCAAAAATGCTTGTATAATAATGAAACCTTTAAAGGTAATCACTAGCCAAGTGTTAGTAAGTGCACTATTCATGTCACCATCATTAATAAGTGCAAGGACAGCTTCATTAGCTTTGGAGATATTATTGCTGATGTGGATCAGATGGGTGTCTTTTCTGTCTAAAAGTGATTTTAATGTCAAAGTTGAAGGATCAATGTGTAAATTAAAGTAAGGTAAATACTCTGAAAGAGTAAGCAGATAATTAGGGTTACCATCAATGATATCAGGGTCCATAATGGGGACAGGGGTAATAACTGTGTGCCCATTAACTGTTTTCTGATGCGGGTTGAAACAGAAGTTGGGAGCATCAATAGAGCATGTTTGTGAACCATACATACAGTGAAACTTTTATAATTAGTCACCACATAATATTCACCATCAGAATTATATTGTATTTTTGCAGCTGTACTGGACAAGTATAAGTCTGTTTGGAAATCCGTGTTGACAGGCGGTGAATCTCCTCCCGATAAGACTGGTACAATTTGGAATCATCTGGAGCAGATGTTGAGTCCTGGTATTCTGTGTCATTAGTGGTGATGCCATCGTCCATGCAAAAGGACCAAGCAATGCTGTCTGGGGAATAGCCACATACAGGTTTAATAACATCAAATACGTCACCTCTTTGTGGCTTGATCTAGGCAAGGCTATGTCGATGGTAAAAGTCACTGGCTGAGAGTTTCTATACTGCACATCCATTTCCTGGACATGAGTGCAGGATTCTGCCTGAATAGTTAGACAATAAAAGGTTGGTCTAACTTTCGGGGCAGAATCCTGCAGTTGCATCTGACAAATGGACCCAAGTTCTGCAGTTGTGCTGAGATCCATGAGTAGTGTCCCAAAAGTATCCAGCTGTCTGTGAATAGTACACAGACATTAAGATGAATCTGCATGGATGCAGCACATGTCTGAAATGCAGACACAAGTGCTTCATCCACCCATTTAGAAAGCATGCCCTTTGTGTACTACAGCTGACACCTGTAAGTGTGAGCAGCCTACTAAGTAGCTAAGAGTGAGGTTAACATGTTTCTGTTAGGCACTCCTAGGTGTGTGTTGCTCTTGGACATGTGTGCTGGTTCCTTGCTGTGCAGTTGTATAGGAAAAAGTTTCAGCCAGTCCTTTGGTCAGCAAACTGCCCAGCTACACAGACTGTACAACTGATACATGGCCGACTCGCACAAAAGGTAACATTAATCTTGACAAAATTAACATAATGCAAAAAAGGGACTGACAGGCTGCAAAATTATATGTGCTATATAAATAGCATATTTTGACTTGCTTTATAATATAAGCCAATGAGGCTCTGGAGATGTCTCCTAGCTACAAAATAATGTCTCCTCATCAATTCTTATGGTTTGGGAACCGAGAAGAAAAGCTGAATGTTTCTGGAACTCATGGAAGTTACAGTGGAATGCTCTTAATTAGCAAAGGGACATCTCTGTAGCCCCACTTACTGTACTTGTTAGTAAGTGTTTCTAGTTTCTCCATCTCAAACTGAAATCCAGATAGAAATGGGATCAGTTTGGAGTGAACAGTGAAAAAGAATGCAAAGTTAGATAACTAATACACCGAATGTAAAGAGCAGGATCATGTTTACTGATCACCTCAATGTCAGGGTTCCATTTTGTGTTAGCATTTTAGCCATTTTTATTAAGTATGTTATCTTTTTTTTTTTCAAAACACTCACAACATTAAATATTTCCAATCATGCTCCTTGAACATCCAGCCTTACAGTAAACAAGCATTAGAGGTTGAGGACCCCATATTCAGACATAGACATTAGAGTTATACATAACAGTACACAGTCATCAGGGATGCATATTCATAAGGCAGCAAGTACAAATATCAGGCTGTGGCAGCACTACACAAAGTGAATAAGCCTCGGCTCCCTGCTGGAAACAGACAACCAGTAGCAAAGTGAGATGACCTGTCTCAGACAGAGTAATGCCTTTGTTCTGGGGGCCACTTTCAGAGAACTTCATGCTAATGACCACACATGGCATGCAAGGTGCTAAGGAGCCATTTGTGTCCCATTCTGTGGCCATTACTAGCTCTGCACAAAGCCTCCATGCATAAGAAAGCATGGAGGCATTGTGCAGAGCTTCCACCATTGCTCCCGCCCTCACCCAATCCCTGGGTATACACTCGTATAAACCCCTGACAGCCTAGTGGTATGCCCAAACTACTCTGATCTCTTTGGTAAAATGAAATTTCCCTGGTAGTCTCATGGTACCCCTCACCTGCACTGATCCCTGTTGTGAAATGAAATTACCTTCTTAGTCCCTTGGCAACTCATACCATCCCAGTCCTTAATTTGAAAAGAAATTACTCATGTAGGCCAGTAGTACCCTCTCTCACCTTGACCGCTGTTGTGAAAAGAAAGTACCCTTGTTGTCCAAAGTTAACAACTCCCTCCACATGGGAGCCCATGGATGTGGCGTACAGAATGGTTGATGGCAATCAGGCATGGGCTACCCAACGGATAACCAGATTGGGTACTGCAGGTAACTGCTATTATTAGCCAGGTAGAGTAGTTTGGGTAAAGTACTACCCTACCTGTATAAGAAGACACTCTGTGAGTTGCGTATTCTGGGTTGGGTAGTTAAACTTGGGTCAGCTATTTAGTTTTATTTTATTTTTTTTTTACTTGCATTCCCTGGTTTATAAGGTTGCTGCACTGATGCCTGGAGAGCCAGTGTTCCCGCTATCAGGTGACTCACCTGCGACTGTCCGAGGCCAGCATGTGATGATACTCCTCCAGTGACAGTGTACATCCTATGGGTCACATGAGGAGTGATGGTGTGTGAGTGAATGCCACACACAGAACTATAGCACTAGGGAAAGCTAGCCCTCAAATATCCATAGCATTAGAGACAGTCAGTCAACTCAAGTGATTCATTTGACCACACACTTGACCCACCAGATTAAGAAAACAATTAAAAATAAAAAAAAAACAGAAGAGAAAGAAAGCAAAGGGGGCTCTGTAAAAAAACCTAAAAAATATTGTCTTGGGAAGTTCAGCTCAGCAGCACTTGTTGAGCGCAACAGGACCGGCCTCATTGTTTGGTGCGGTGTACTGCACTTTATTTTCAGTCCAAAGCAGGCTGTGAATGAAAGGGGAAAGGGAACTGTGTAAATGGAAAAACAACATTTCTTCCAATTCACTTGCTGGGTCTGGATCACTTTTTAGTGCTGCCTTTAGCTAGATTGTGCGGTGTGAGAGAGCAGGCAGTTCAGCTTGTCAATCAGGCTGCCACCTTGGGAAGAGGAAACCAAAACAAAGATGAAAATTAAATAAATGAAAATACATTTCCAAGGGACTGAGTACAGCAGACACCTGCATCAGTTCATCCTGAGCCTGTGTGACTGTGAACACCTACGGTCCAGCATTTCTGAAGCCAGAGAGAGAGAGAAAGAGAAATTAAAAAAAAGAAGAAACAATATTTGATTTTCATTCTAGGACTTGTTCTAAGCAGCACCTCCTAAACGCCAAAATAAGGGGAGATTTTTTTATAATTTTTTGACATGATGCAGTGTGCACAGGACTAACCTTAACTGTGTATGTTTGTGTGTGGTTTTGCTGAAAGCAATAGCATTTATGTTAGGGCCACTGTTAGATGCCCCAACATTAATTTGACATAGCCAACCATACTCTCTTCACTTAGCAAACAGATAGCCTTTTACAAGTGTATAAGGCATAGGGCCACTGTGGTGTGAGAGAGATGGGTAGGAGAGGCAAATTTGCTCTGAACAAGCCTGCTGCTGTTTCCAAAAATTGTACCCATTAATTGATTTAAGGACAGTTGCAACTGTTGATAGTGACTAGGGATGTTTTGATTTTTCATAGAGATTTTTCTTCCAGCCAGTAGGTTGTCATTACAGGGATGTACCCTGCTCACAGGGATATACTGTGTCCAAGCCTAAGGGATCCCCAGCCATCATACAGATAGCTACTGGGTTTTCTCATGCATTTTCTCCCTCATTTCTTTTCTGACACAAGTGATGAGTTTTGTTAGCCATACACACACAGCTTCCAAGCTTCCTGGCCCAGCCACACTGGTCACTGTAATGATGGAACCCACAGCCAATGGTTAACCCTTTGCAGCCAAGAAGCACTGCTGTGCAACAAGTGTCTCAGCATGGCCTGACTTCGGATTCACCATTACCAGGTTCGTTCACAAACCTGGGGCATCTGCACAGCTGTGCAACTTGCTGCTGCTGCTGCTGTGCCACTGGAGCAGATGCAGATAGATACTTTTTCTTAACAAAATTTGGCAGTATGCCATTCCATACATGATTATCTTTCTGCACGCAACCTAGCCATCATATTCTGTATCAGTTTTTGTAGTGTGCCGTTCATGTTCATGTTTAGAAAAATTGCATCATTCAGTGGTTGTTATGATCAGTGGGAAATTGTAAGCATTCATTTTGAGAAATGCAAGTCATTCCACATTTGCCAGCCTCAGCAGTGTTCTTTAGTCAGTGACTGTTCCTTCACCAGCACTTGACTTATTAATATGCGTTCTGAATATATGCTTGAAGGTGGACAGCTCAGGTACATTACTGCAAGATTTTCTAGATCTTACCATCAGGTCATATTGTTCTTTTTTGCTTCCAAAAGAATAATGGATCTTCCTCGAGACCAATCACAGTATGATAAATACTCCTGGATCTTTGTGCTAGGTTACACAGTTAACAGTCTGTTGGATGAACCAACTGCACTCTCCTTACGGGAAACTTGCCATATTGTTTCAGATGATTCAGAATTGATTTGCCTCTCTGACACTGAACCACTGGCAGTCTGTTCCAGGTGTCTGCCATCCTTTCAGTGAAGTAGTACTTCTCACATTCCTCTTCAAGTTCCCCCCTCTAGCTTCATTGCATGCCCCCTATTCCTGAAGCTCTTTCTTATTTGATGGAGACTCCCCTCCTGCACCCTGGTCACCCCTGTGAGGTACTTGTCAGTCTCTATCATGTCCCTTCTTGCTATCCTCTCTTTCAGGATGTACATGATGTTAAGGGCCCTCAGTATCTCCTACTATAGCTTCTAATGCAACCTCTGCACTATTCTAGCTGTCTTAGTCTTGATTACCTCCACCCTGTCTATGTCCTTTCTGAGGTGCAGCCTCCAGAATTGAACACAATACTCCAGGTGGGGTCTCATAAGTGAGCAATACAGTGGTAACACCATCTCCCTCGCCATACAGAAAATACCCTTCCCTATGCACCACAACAACCCAATAGCCCTACCCATTGCTTGCTACATTGCTTTGTCATTTGAGGTTGTCAGATGTAATAAACCCTGGGTCCCTTTCCTTTTTAGTGACTGTACCTCCACCATCTAATACTCAGCTCCGGGGGGCGGGGATTGATACTGACAGTCACAAGCAGGAAAGGGAGCTTGGAGTTATCAGATCATAAGTGACATCTCAAGGTGGCAGGGCAGTGTTACAAAGTATTGGTGGGACAATGTCAAATTTGGTTAGCAGAAGTTCTCTCTAATACTCAATGGACTGTGTTTTCAAATGGCTTAAACTGCTGCAAGTCCCAGGTGTGCCAATGATAAGACTCATGGGGACTGCTGCAATCTAATGTTATTTTCTATCCCATGTGGCAATTGCTGCAAGTTAGAGCAGCTTTTTCTGGTCTAGCTTGCAGCAATCCCAAGGGTCATTGTTTTAGGACGTGCACCAGATATTTGGTGAAAGCTACTGTAAATCATGGAAAGTGTTGCAACTGTGCTGGAGATTGTAATCAGGTGCAGTTGTGGTGATAGTGATTGGTGCACAGCCAAAACCTAAGTGTTGTGCACAGGGTTCAACACAAGCCCGGTGCCATGCTTATAAAATCCAGCCCAATGTCTTCCACTGCAGGGAAAATGGGTTCAATGTTATCCTTAAAGTGGGGCTCTAGCCACATAGCCGACACATAGTTTTCATTCTGAAACATGGAATTTATTCTCTGATTAGTTGAATGTTTGAGATTCATGTTGTTATCTGCAGCACCAAATAGAAAAAAACACCAATGGCAAGAACATGTCTCAGAACACAGTATAAATATTTGATAACTCACAAAACCAAATGAGCTTGGTTTCACAGTCACCACAAATGCTTGCAAAGCAATCTGTTGTTGCAGTTAAAATACCATTTATTGGAAAATTTTTAAAAGATCCAAGCATTCACAGTGCAGCAGGCTTGTAGATCCACCCCTCCCTCAAAAAAACAAACGTTTTTGCACCTCTCGACACTTTTTTAAGGTTGGTGGGTGTTAACACAGGTACAGCTTTTAAAGTCAGTTCATAAAGTGAGCGCACTGTTTTACCTCAAAATCTTAAAGTGACAGTGCTTCTAATCAATCACAGTGCATACATAGCCCATATTAAACTGTGGTATCAATATCAAAAACTACTCTAAATATATATGAAAATATATACACATATATCCACAACTACACATAAAAACATGCTTAATTACTACTGTATATCTACCTTAAACATTCAGTAAATCTATTAAGGACTCCTATATAGTTCAGCATGTTTGCTACCAATCATTGCTGATAACATTTATATATATATATATACACACACATATATATATATATATATATATATATATATATATATATATCTACTCAGTTAATACAGCTTTTTTTTGTATGTAAACATTTTATTGAAACATCACAAAAGATGCAGCATCATGAACATAAACACATCATAAATTCCATATCAGTGCAAACAACAAAAATAACCTAATCTACAAAATAAAACTATAACCCATATACTGGGCTAAGAACATGAACACCATGCAATACATAATGAATATTACCTTATAAGCAAAGAAAAGAGAACTCTCAAACAGAAGCCAACTTAACCGGGATATCCGCCTTCCCATAATAAAAAAAATTCCCCAAACTTTCAAGGCAAAATTGAAAGGCACTCTGCATCATCCCCCGTGAAACATCTCCTTAACTTTACCCAATTCGCCCACCTTCTATGAAACAATTTAAGCTGATTCTTCTGCCAAAAAATAACCTTATAGAAATCGTCCCCTTATCTAAGCAAGGACGGACGGAACCGATCAATTATGCATAAGTAACAGCCCTCTTCCAGAGTTGCTGCAAACAAAAATCCTTTGTAAACCTGCAGTCTCTGGACCAAAGAATTAGAGTCCCCCAATATCCAAAACAACAGGGATCTGGGAATAGGAAGTTGCAGAGTATATTCCAAGCACAAAATAATGTTTTCCCGCCATCCCTGTATTAGTGAACAATCCTATAAAATATGGCAAATCGTTCCAGGAGCCTGCGGGCAGTGCCAACATATATCAGACCCCAAAACCCCTATTTTAACCAAATGAACCAAGGTGCGGTGCCATCTACATAGTACCTTTTTGTGGATTAACTGAAGTCTAGGGTCAAGAGAGGCCTTATGAGCCTCCGTCCAACACCAGAACCAAACCTCTGGGGCCACCCCCATTCGAGCTCTTCTTCCCACTTAAGGTGATGAGAATCCCAGTCTAGCAGAAATCTCTGTTGCAGTTCTTTATATAACAAACTAAGGTGGCCCTTAGAGGCTTTAAAACACTATTCAATATATGTAACCATTGGGGCTTGCTTCAGACAAGAATGTTGAAAGAAAGTAGAGAATAAAACATGTCTGAGTTGAAAATATTGCCAAAAATAACGTGAGGAAATCCAATATTTATCTTGAAAATCAGAAAAGGAAAGCAGTATGCCAGACAAAGGCTCAATCATATCCTCTGTCATATGAATACTGTGCACTTCCCAACCCTACCAGGAGATCGGCCTATCACCCACTTGGATACTGGGATTGTTCCACAATGGTTCATATTTACCCATAAATGAAGGGACCCATCCTAACAACCTACAATACCTACTCCATGCCCACTGGGAGAACAAAATTGGGAGTTGGCCATTTGTAAGGAGACCTTGGATGAAGTCAGAAAGGCTGCCAGGGGAGTGGACCCTGCAAGTGCCTGCTTTATCTCCCCCCACAAAGGAGACGTCAAAGAGGTGGAAGATACCAAATACAGTGGTTGTTTAATTCCCATACAAAGATGATAGGCCCGTAACCAGAGCAAGTTCCAACCCCCAGCCACCCTTGGGGCATGTAAAATTTCAGATAAAATGGCCACTAATTGTCCAGAAAGAAGGGGCTCAAATTCCTGATAAAATTCAGAGCTGAGTCCATCCGGACCAGGGGCCTTAGCAGGTGTCATCGCCCTAATAGTCTGCGTGACTTCTGGAACTGAAATATGATCCACAAGTGAAACCACCACCTCCAATGACAAACAAGAAAGTAAAAAATGTGCAAAAAAGTTATATTGAGCCAGTGTGGGATCTACCAAGGAAGTATACAACTGTGCATAGTAACTCCGGAACTCTTTTGCCATCTGCTGAGCATCTAAAACTGGATCCCCCTCTTCCCCTGAAGAAATGGTACTTGGGCTTCCAGAATTTTCCTCTTTAGCTGGTAGGCCAAAAAGCCTCCCTGTCTTATCACTGGATTCCTAATAGGTCTGTCTCATGAAAAAAAAAAACTCTCTTATGGTTTTTTGGTGGTGTATATTATATAGCCGGTCTTTCAATTGAGAAAGTTTGGCCAGATTACCATCCCTATTTTCAGAAGTAGCATAAATAGTCTGTTCTAACAGTCAGACCCTAGTGCTTAAATCCCCTACCTCCCTATGGCATTGTTCATTAATAAGGGAGGCATATGAAATAATTCAGCCCCTGATATACAGTTTAAAAGCATCCCAGACTGTCATAATTTATGTATTAGGGGTCAAATCAGATAGAAAATAAAAATCTATTTCCCACCTAAGCCAGTTCTTGAAGTCTTCTATTCCCATAAGAGTGGGATTGAAACACCAGTACGGTGTATGAGTTATAATTTGCCTTGGAGTCCAAGCTAAATCCACCAGGGCATGATCTGAAAGCAGGATTGATCTATGTCGAACTGTTTCCAAATCAGACATGGTGGAATCACTAATCAAAAAATAATCCAGTCTGCTAAAAGACTGAAATCTAGTAGACCAAGAAATGAAATCCTTAGTGGTGGGGTACAGAATTCTCCAGCAGTCAATTAGCCTACAATCCGAGATAAGCTGAAATAGTACTGCCCTGAAAAAGTGATGTGAAGGAACCCACCCTTTCAATGGGGTCTCTATCCATACTCGGGTCCAGAACCAAATTAAAACCCCCTCCCAGAATTAACGTCAAGAGGGGAACATACCATTCAGTAAGCTGCTGTGCCAAGGTGGAGAAAAAGTCAGGTACATCAGTACTGGGAGCATAGATATTGATCAGCAGCACTGGTACAAGGTCCAATTTCACCAAAACCAAGACCCACCTCCCTTTTTTATCAGTCCCCCACCTCTCCGCTACCAAAGGGCACCCACGCTTCATCAAAATAGACAGCCCCTGCTTTTTAGTACTGAAAGAACTTGAATAAACCTGACTAAAGCATCCCCCCTCCAAACAATTCACATCTTTTTGCAATAAGTGGGTCTCTTGCAGAAATATAATATCACAACCAGAGGACTGCAAGAAAGAGAAAACCTTTTTGCACTACACAGGGACATTAAGACCTTGAACATTCCAGGTCATGAGCACTACTGATGCCATCTAACTGAAAACAACAAGGTATCAATGACATAGATAAGGCTTACAAACACACCAGCAAATACACAAAACAGTCTGAAAGATATGAAGGTGGATGTCCCATACTGGGGTATAATGTCCCTGAAACTACAACTCACTGTCAGAACGTACATTGCTAAACTTGCCCCAAGCATAATAAACCACCAATCCCCCCTGCACCCTCCCTGCCCTCCCCACACCTGCCCCAGAGAAAAACTATTCTCAGTGCCTGCCCAGTAAACAACAATACAGGAAACTAGAGAAATCAAACAGTTAAACAATCCTTTTAGCAAAAAATAAATGGTAATAAATATCTTGCCATACCACATCCAACCTCATCCCACCCCACCCTCTGCCCAAATGTCCCCAAACCAACCACAAAGAAAATGTATCCAGAGCCAGTCCCAAAAGCTGGACAGCCAAACACCAAAACTACCCCTCCCTCCAATTGAGCATAAGGAGTGGGTTCTTGGGGCCAGTGAAACTCCCCACCAATACCCATCCACTCCTCAGCTGGTGTGGAGAGAGGCAGATCAGGCACAGTATCTGCCCTCCTAACAAAGCTCCAACTCTCCTGCCCCATCTGCATAACTAAAAGAAATAACCATTCAGCATTCCCCCCAAAAACCAGCATACAAACTGGAACTCTAGAGCCATAAAATAACCCTTCATTATCATTAAAGAACATTCTCATCATTAAGACAAAGTAACATATCATGATCATTACAGCACATAAACAGTGTCCCAATATAATGGAAGTCTACCTGCTGTAGAACACAAATTTTGCAGACAGCAAGTCCACAGCAAAGCGTGCATCAGGAGAGCCAGCCTAAAGGAAGTAGCATTGGCCATGCAGGTTTAGTCCAAAATCCATCGCTATGTCCCCCAAAATCATCCAACGTGAAGGAGAGAGACAAAGGGAGAGTTCTAGGTCTTCAAATACTTTATGGCAGCCACCCGCATCTATATAGAAACAAACACTTCTACCTCAGGAATCAGGGCTGGCCGTCAATTCCTTGATTGAAGAAGGAGTAGAGCGGAACCCCAAATCCTGGTTCAAAATAGATACACTGCTCGAACCAGCCTTCCCTGAAGCAGTACTCTGTGGTGTAGAATCCCCTGCCATCTCAATCTGGGTTGCCGTATTTAGATCTTCCTTCGCACAGTCTGTCCAGTCCATATTACAGCAGTCTGGGGAGGACTTTTGTAACCCAGGGGAAAGTCTGGGGTGCTTGGGATTTGGGGTAGGAAAGCATTTCATTGCTGCCACTGGGGAGCTCAAGTCTGGTGGTAAAAGGGTGGCACTAACAGTTGTTGATTGTGGCTTATCTCCAGCCACCCGCTTTCTAGGCTCTCATTGTCTTTCTGGTTAAGCACCACTCTGACCTCGCTTAACTGCAGGAGTATGCTGATTAGGACCTATTTTTACCATAGACTGGTCTCGCTCTGGTCGCAGTCTATCTGAGGGAGCAGAGTTATGCGTTATAAGAGAAGAAACCTGGTGTGGAGCGGGGTGTGTTGAGATGGCACAGAGTTAGAGCTCTCGGGCAGTGTCTGAAGAAAGTCCTGAACAGCTTGAGGCAAATAAATCTGTGTGACTGTTCTGCCCACCACACCTTAAGCACAGCTGGATAATTCAAACTGAAGGTAATTCTCCTAACTGCCAGTTCTTTTTTCACCACTGTGAACATTTTCTGTTGATCCGCCACCAGTTTGGAATAGTCTTGAAAGATAAAAATGGAGTGACCGTTCCACTTCAAGGGCTCTCTCTGCCTGGCCAGCCACAAAACAAGCTCCTTTACCAAGAACCTTAAAAAATACATCAGAATTGGTCGGAATGGGGACCCGCTAGCTGAAAGGGGCCCCAGAGAGCAGTGCGCTCACTCGATTTCCAAAGGGGACTCCCAGGTGTAGCTGAGGAGCCGAGTGAAGAAAGCTTGCAGAGAAAAAAAAAAGTGTCCCTCAGTCCCCACCAGCAATCCAATAATCCATAAATTGTTTTGACGAACTCAGTTCTTGAGGTAGTCTACTTTCAAAGTGAGCTGTTTAACTTGTTCTTCCAAAGCGGCCAACTTGTCAGTCTGGCGTGTGGCAGCAGAATCCACTTGCATCATAAACAGCTCTGCACCCGCAATACGCTGTTCTGCCTCCTCCATATGATCTTGCAGGTTGTAAACTGATGTTTTGAGAGTCAGAATATCCTGAACAAGAGTATGTATCATTTTACAAATATCTGATAGATCCTCCCGACTGACAATAACCTCCGTTGGCTCCATGATTAAAAGCACCACCAGCCCCGATCCCCAGTGACACAGTCAGCTTAATAAAGTTGTAAAACGTCCAAAATCCAGCCAAATCAGTTTCTAGAAATAGCGTAGGGGTCCCAAAGTTCCTCTAAATTATGGAGCAGTCCTATAGTGGGAGAAATGCAGCAATCTTGTAGAAATAATACAGGATGGTAACAGAACTTTCTCCTCAGACAACCATCTTGTGGTCTTCCACACCAGAAGTCCATTAATACAGCTTTATTTACTGTCAAGGATAAGACTTTAAGTTAATTTAATTTTTAAATAATTATAAAGTTAGACATATATACAATCAAAAAGTGACCTCCATAGATCCTCTCTCCCAATATTTTTGACCAAGAATTGGCTAATGAACGGTGGATTAGAGATATGCATGTAAATGTAATCAGGAATGATTGGAAGCAAACATGTTAAAATATATAGGAGTCCTCAATAGATTTACTGAATTTTTAAGGTAGATATAATAGTTAAGCCTGTTTTTTTATCTGTGATTGTGGATATATATGTATATATTTTCAGATATATTTAGAGTAGTTTTTGATATTGATACCACGGTTTAATATGGGCTATATATGCACTGTGATTGATTATAGGCACTGTCACTTTAAGATTTTGAGGTAAAACAGTGCGCTCTGGACAAGGGCGTTGGTGCACACAAAGGCAGCCAGCCCAAAACAATCACAGCAAACATAAGGTGTGTGCACTCACAGGAAGAAAAATGCCATGAAGCTTCTCAGTTTAGAAATTAAAGCTGTTTATTCTCCAGTCTTGGTATACACTGCAAAAACAATCCCAGCGCTTTGACCACAAGGTCTTCCTCGGGGGCGTGTCACAAAATGGGGGAAGGCCCCTATTTATGTTGGTACACCATCTGACGTCATCATGTTATCACAAGTAATTCATTAATTGTGGTGACTTAGTTAAAGGTAAAAGTAACAAAAACAAAAACATCTTGGCCTGGTATTCAGAGCAGTTGCACTGGCGCAAGTGCAGTGTTACGCCAAGGAGCCATATTCAGCGGGAGCCAGTGTGCAATGCAAAATCCATTGCACCAATGCACAACTATAATGAATACATGTGCAAGAGCAGGGGGCGTGTCCATGAATATCCAGCGTAGTGGCATATTGAACCGTGAATCCATGGCGCAAGTGTGGAGCAAATTGAAGTTGCTCCAAGCAGACTTGTACCTATAAATACAGGGCACAAACACACATACAGCACTTGAGCCAGGGATGAGAGAGAGAGAGAGACAGAGAGAGATGGAGTGGGAGAGAGAGACAGAGAGAGAGAGAGACAGACAGACCGACAGACCAAGGCAGACAGAGGAAGAGGGACTGAGGTGGCATTGGAGAGGGAGATAGGGGCAGAGAGAGAGTGAGAGAGAGAGAGAGAGAGAGACACACACACACACACTGACAGGCAGTGCACCAGGGTGGCACACAGCCAGCAGCAGCCAACTGCTCAGGGGGACATTGGACAGCAAGGTCCATGGACAGTGTGCCCTTCATGATGGAGGCCGTAATGAGGGGTGTGAGGGGGCAGGAGGAACAGTGATGTGGCCGAGGAAGGGACTGTTGATGGTATGCCTGACACAGGTGGTACCATGCCCGCACCACCTTTGAGAATTACAGCGACATGGATATTGTGGGCTGGTACCACCTGAACAGGGAAATTCTGAGGCAGCTCTGTGAGCTGTGCAGTGAGGAGATGCAGACATCCACCAGACGGAGCCATGCCATGTCCTTGGAGATGAAGGTGACAGCCGTCAAGTGCATCCTCACCATGGGCACCTTCCAGAGACCAACAGAGGACACCACAGACACAACCCAGTCAGTCACATTCCGCTTCCTCACACAGTTCCTCAATGATCTGCTGCCACATGCTTTGGAATACATCTGTTTCCACAGACCAAGGCAAGCATACAGCAACCATGCAGAACTTCCACAGAGTTGCACATATGCCTGGCATGACTGGGGCCAGTGACTGCACCCACGTCGCCATCAGCATGCCACCTCACCCCAAAGGTGTTGCATACATTAAACAGAAGTGGAGCCCCAGCATAAACTGCCAGGTGGTGTGTGATGCCATGGGGCACATCACCAATGTCTGCGCCACACACCCTGGGAGTGCACATGATGCATTTATCTGGCACAGATCTGTACTCTGCCACAGGTTTGAACATGGGGACATCCCCATGGGCCACCTCGTGGGTGAGTATGGCACGGGCAAGGGGCGGTGGGCATAGCAGACCTTGGGATGGGGAAGGCAGGGTGTGCATGTTGGCGTGGGTGCCAGGGACAGGCAAGGGGCACAGCATAGAATAGCAGACGGCTAACCATGTCATTATCCACACAGGAGACAGCGCGTATCTACTGAGGTCCTGGCTGCTCACCCCCTACCGGCGCCCAGCATCCCCAGCAGAGGAATACCACAACGAGGCACACGCCAGCATGTGCAACATCATCGAGCATGTCTTTGGGATGCTGAAAGCACATTTCCATTGCCTAGACAGGTCAGGCTGTGCCCTACAGTACAGCCCCTTGAAAGCCTGTTATACTGCACAACAAGGCCATTGACCGTAGGATAGCTGTCGAGGCTGATGAGGGCAACAGTAGTGGGAAGGACAGAGGCAATGGGCTGGAGGGTGGTGGGTAGCCACCCCCTGGGTGGAGGGATTGTGGACACCGTTAGTTTGGCCCCAGCTTTCCCCTGTTTCCCCTGCTGTACCTCCCCCTCCAGTCCCCTTTTCCACTGTACAGTTCCAGTTCCTTTTCCTCTCTTTACCTACCCTTTCCCAGCCCCTTGTTTTTGTACATTGTTGTGTTCACTATTATATATATTTTGACTTACCTGCCTATGTCAGTGTCTGCTTTGCAGGTGGCATGAGAAGCCATGCTGCAGCGGCCCAGTGTCTGTCTGTGTGGTGTGCATGTGTGGGGGTGCATGTTGTGCTTCTGTGGTTTACTGCTGTGTTCTGTGGTGTCTTCCGCTGTGGTGGTGTCTTTCCCAGCAGTTGGTGATTGTGCCTTGGGGTGCCCATGGGGTGGCTGTCAGCAGTTTGTGGTGGGTGTGTGCGTGGTGGTGGCACACGGCCAAGGTCATTGGTCAGGTACTGGCCGCACACTGTGTTGGGGCCCCTGCTTGGTGTTGTGCAGACTGTTCCATGTTGTCTGCTACACTAACTGCCTCCTGGCATGTTCAGTGCCTACTGTGTGTGTGTGTGTGTGTGTGTGTGTGTGTGTGTGTGCTTGGCTGCATGATCCCGGGTGTGGCCTGCTATGGTCTGGGGGGGCATGGTTGACTGACTGCGGAGGAGGCTCCCTTGGTGGCCCTCCATTGGCACCTCCTGTTGCCAGCTATCTGTGCCACTGTTGTGTTCTGGTAACTGGTGTCTGGTTGCTTGTGTGCAGCCTGCTGTGCCCTGGTGGTGGAGGCCTCCTGTGGCCTGTCACTGTGCTTCCCTGGCTCTGTCCCTGGGTCTGTTATCTGTGCATGCCCCCCTCTGTTGCTCTGCTGCTCTGCTCCCACAGTTGCGCTAGAGTATCTCTTTCTGTGACATGGTGCAACTCTGATTGTGCCATGGTGCACCTCTGTTTGCACCATGGCGCAACTGTGCCATATTTAGCTGGGTTGTGTTGGTGAAGTTCAGCCTGTGCAGCCTCTGAATATCGCTCCTGTTGCACCATGGTGCATCAGATTTGTGCTGCGCCGGACTTGCACTGGGCTTTGGCGCATTTCTGAATATCTGTCCCCATGTGTATAATACATACCAACAATATGTTGTAACACACACCAACATAACCTTACTTTTAAATATATGAACAAATATCTTGAAATTGTTATAAACTTATAACTGAAGATGTAAAAAAGAGCATACATGGAGCACATCTTTCATTCTTCAGTAAACCAGTATGTGAAACATTCTCCTGCTTCTAATTTATAACATTTATTTATAGATATGGGCCCGGATATTCAAAAAAGTTGCGCCATGCGCAATAGGGTTGCGCATGCGCAAGTCCAAAAGTGCGCCATTTTGCGATATTCAGCAGGAGGCAGTTGCGCCACTGAAAACATGCTGAACAACAGCGCAATGCAAAGGAAGGCATGCACAACCGACGTGGGTGGAGCCATGCATAAAGAGCGCAATGCGAAATTGAAAGACTTGCACATTGCGCAATAGCGGAACTGCCGGAATTCAAAAGACTACGGAAATGAGCCAAAATAAAAGGCTCAAGGAAGCGGCCAAGAACGCCACAAGGATGCCAAGTGGGGTAGAGAAAGAGAGAGACAGACACAGACAGACAGTGACAGGCTAGGGCAGGCAAGGCAAGCGTGGCCATAGGCTGCAGAGGCCAGCGGGGGTGTCCGGGTGGAAGTAGCAGGCAGGACAGCGTAACACAGCAACACCAGCCGGGGGGGTCATAAGCCAGGGAGATGGACAGTGCCAGCTTCCACATGGAAGCTGTAATGAGGGGGGGTGAGAATGCAAGCTGCAGGGGGAAGAGGCCATGGAAGGGCCCGTCAGCGGTACGCCCCCAACAGGCAGTACCGTGCCCGCATCAGCTATGAGCTGTACACAGATGTAGAGATCGTGGGCTGGTACCGCCTGAACAGGGCAATACTGAGGCGGCTCTGTGAGCTGTGCAGTGATGTGATGCAGGCACCCTCACGACGGAGTCACACTCTGTCAGTGGAGACCACGGTGACAGCCTGCATGTGCCTGCTCACCACAGGCACCTTCCAGAGGCCGACAGGGGACACCACAGGCATCACACAGTCGGCCACGTCACGCATCCTCACCAAATTCCTCAGCGCACTGCTGCCACATGCTGCGGAGTACATCCATTTCCCCAGCACCGCGGCAGAGCGTACAGCAAACATGCAGGAGTTCCACAGGGTAGCACGTATGCCTGGCGTGCTAGGGACCATAGACTGCACCCATGTGGCCATTCGCACGCCACCTGGCCCCGATGGGGCTGCATATAGGAACAGAATGGGCTTCTCCAGTGTCAACTGCCAGGTGGTGTGTGATGCCACTGGGCGCATAATCAATGTCTGTGCCACACACCCTGGTGGAGCACATGATGCCTTCATGTGGTATCAGTCCGCACTGTGCCATCGATTCGAGAGTGGGGACATCCCCACAGGCCATCTAGTGGGTGAGTACACATGTAGGGAATGCAAATTCGGGGCAAGGGAGGGAATGCCACAGGTGCCATGGTAGTGGCACACAGGGATATGGGCAATATGGACCTGAACATGATACTGATCTCCACTATCTCCACACAGGTGACAGCGGATACCCACTCCGTCCCTGGCTGCTCACACTGTACCGGCGCCCCATGACCCCATCGCAGCAACGCTATAATGAGGCACATGCTTCCACACACAACATCATAGAGCGGGTGTTTGGGATGCTCAAGGCATGCTTCCGATGCCTAGACACCTCCTGCGGTGCCCTACAGTACAGCCCCCAAAAGGCCTGTGGGATATTCCTGGCCTGTTGCATCCTGCACAACATGGCCAAAGACTGTGGGATAGCCCTACAGGTTGAAGAGGGGGACAGCGATGGGGACGCCAGTGGCACCAGTGTTGATGGTGGTGAGCAGCCCCCCCTAGGACGGCGGGACCCCCGACTGATCCGGCAGGCCCAGCTGCACTGGGACACCATCACAGAGGAGCACTATGCACAACACAGGTAAGTCAAGGGGACATGTGCAACCAACACTGTCCATGCGCAAACCACAGGCACACAGGGTAACACACCAGGGGTGCATGATGGCCAGGGGAGTGGAAGGGCCCAGGCATACAAACATACCATCAGGGAGGGGTGAACACTCATATGGACACACACACACCAGGCACAGAGCGTACATGGGCAGATGCACAGCACAGCAGAACCGACATTGCTAACACACAGAACCACTGACCACCCCCACCACCTGTACTGTCCAAGTACGTGTGTCAGATGCTGGGCACCCTTGCACCTTGGTATACAGTACAATGCAGGCATCATCATGCACACGCACCTGTGGACAGCAGTTGGGAGGGCATGCAGGTGGTCCATGTGTCGGCGTGTTGAGCAGAGCACCCAGCAGTGCACTGCCCACCATGACACACATTGCACACAGGGCAGCACCAGACAGGGCCCGCACTGGGAGACAGGTCAGTCATGTAGCACTGTCCCACAGCCACCGCGGATGCATGGGCGGCCCCACCATGACCCAACAGCCCTGGCAGGCTGAGCAGGGGCCACATGGGGTGGCACTGTTGGACCACCAGGGGTCCCACTGCGCGAACGCGACCTTGCCCACACAGGGGTCTGCAGCATGCCGAACAAACCTGCACCAGGGGTGCTCGGGATGCCCACAGCAGAACCCGGTGTCAACAGGCCTGGTGTCGCACGACGCTGGGAACGGGGAGTGGAGAGTGAACTGTGTGGGGTGTGCGGTACAGGGGCACCTGACTGAGTGCCCAATGCATCCATGACAGAGACCACTGCCTGGGTCAGCCTGTCAATGGTGGCGGTCACATCCATCCGCATACGAACCAGCTCTGCACGGTCCATAGCACACTCCCTGCTGTGCCGCTCCACAGCCACAGACAGTGCCTCCACGGACATTGTAACCCGCCTCTGCTGCTGTACTGATTCCTGCAGCAGGCGGGTGTGCTCGTCCAATGGGTACTGTGCCCCAACGGCATCCTGTCCCCCAGGGTGTGGAAGGTCGTGATGCACAACACCCCTTGAGGGTGGGCGCTGTTCACCAGGACCAGGAATGGGCAGATCAAAGGGCGGCAGACATGTGCCACTGCGTGACACTGTACCCCTAGACCTGGTGGGTGACTGCTGCTGCTGCCCCTCCAACTGCTGTGCCCCAGGGTCCACTCGTTCCACCGCTGTTGCCGCAACAGTGCCAGACACCTGCACAGCCACTGGTGCTGCCCCACCGGTGCTGACAGGCACAGCCTGGGACTGTGCCAACATGCTGGTACACAAGTTGGAACCAAAAAGGCCCAGGGGCACGTGCTAGCCTGCTGTGTGTCCGTCATGGGACACACACATATCACTGCCCATTGCAGTCCTTGCATCATCAATGGTGCAGGTACATGCTACAGCCACAGTCACAGCGTGCTGGCATGCTTGCATGCCAGACTGCTGAGACACAGGCTGTGCACCCCCCACACCCGAATCACCAACACCAGAGTTGGCGGCCCAGCGTGCATGCTGCTGCAGTGCATGCTGGCTGGTGACAGAGGTGGATGGACCCTCCTCCATGTCCAGCAGCTCATCATCACTGCCTGGACCCACCACCACCGTCTCCTGAAGATGAACAGGATCTGTAACAGAAAGAGAGTACATGTGAGTGCATGTGAACAACCTTCCCACCCCCCAACACCACCACCATGTCATACCGTGCAGTGATGGGCTTCCACCTGTCTGGAATCCACCTCGCAATGCGCCTCAGCATAGCTCGCTGCATTGATGCAGCCAGTCTGTCCTCAGCTGCAGTCAGCTCCAACACCGCTGGCTGGCCCCCGCCAGTGCCAGCACGTGCCGCCCTGAAGGCTGCCACCTTCTCCTTCACCCTCCTGCAGTCTGTCCCCATCTTCTTCTTGCATTCCTGCACGGAGCGCTGGTGGCTTCCGTGCAGGTTCACGGCCTGAGCTACCCCCCTCCCATGCAGCCGCACAGGACTGAGGGGTGCCCCGCCATCCACTCAGTAGTGGCTCCTGATCCAGGTAGGCCTGGAAGAGGGCCTCTGTCTCTGCTGGGGTAAAGTTGGGGCCTCCTCCTACGCCCGCCATCCTCACCCTCACCTTGTCTCTGCTCGGTCATGGCGATCTGTATGTGGGAAGTGGATACCTGTCACTGTGCAGTCTAGAGCATTTTCCCATGACCATTGTCCAGAACATCACACAGCATGCAACTCACCTCTCACCTCTCACCTGCAGTACCCGAATCTGGCCAGCGCAGCCCAATGTCACACATTTATAGTGCAATGCATGCAAATTAGGAGTGGAGCAACTATAATGAGATGCAAATCACGCCACTGCGCCTTTGAATGGCTGATCAGATGATTTGCATGTGTCAGCTGAATATCGCGCAGTTGCACTTTGCGCAATACGGTTGAGCCGGCTGAGCCAATGGCGCAGATCTGTGACTGTGTGGTACACTGCAATGCGCATGTCCAGATAGCTTACGCAGGCGTCTGCTGCGCTGCTGACGTGCTGTGCGCGATCGGCAATTCAGGCCATGGCCACCATTGTGCCAGTGGTGCTACAGCACTGGGCACTATATGACGCTGTGGCACTACTGCACAATAGTCCACTGTGGCACTGGTACGCAGGTGGTCAGTCGGGCAGGATGCGTATACATCAGATGGCGCTGTGCTTGGCCTTGTGTCATTGCCCATGACCTGGTGTCCGACCTTTGCCCCCTGGCGCTGTTCGGCTGCCATGTGTATGGCCCTATTGCGCTGTCTGGTGACAGCGCTATGTGAACTGACGGCGCTGTTCGAACAGCGAGATTGGAACCTATGGTGGTCTATTGCGCAACATCTCCACGTGGGGTTACTGCACAGCGGGGCGCCATATTGCCTGCTGTAAAGTTGGTAGCATGGCACGCAGGAGGGCAGTGTGATGGAGCCCCGTGGAAGTGGTCAACTTGGTGGCCCTGGTGGAGCCCCACTATGGGGCACTGTATGGCGAGGTGCCCCTCACCATAGCTAGGACCCAGGTCTGGCAGCAAGTGGCTAGTGACCTGGTGGGGGTCACTGGGCGGTGCCGGTCAGCTGAGCAGTGCCGGCACCGGTACAGTGACCTCCGCAGGAGGGATCCTCAGCTTCTTGAGCGGCTATGGTCACATGCCAGGAGGGGCGTGGTGCCTAGGCCAGGTGGGTGTACCATCTATGCACCTGTATTCTGTAGGGGTGTGAGTGTGTTTTGGTGGCTGTGCATAGGTGATGGCTCTGCCATGGTTGGCTGTGTCAGTGTGTGCAGGTGTGAGATGCATGGGTCTGGCTGTGTGGGCAGGCACTCTCACTGGGCCAGGGGACAGTCTGCTTTGGAGTCACACTGATGTTTTTCTCAACATTTGTCTCCCACAGGACGGGCAGAGAGGATGCAGGCACGGGGTGAGGAGGGCCGTGCCAGGGCCCCGGTGCCGGGTGGTGGTGCTGTGGGTGGTGCGCCCCAGCAGCAGCAGCAGCAGCCACAGCTGCTTGAGGAGTGTGAGTATCATTACTTCATGGATGCTATTGCATGCTGGGGGGGGGCATGACCACCAGCCATGCACAACACAACCATGCACGACACAGGCAACATTCATCACTGTCCAGTGTCACAACACGTCTGTGTATGCGTCACTGGTGGTCCATGCATGCACTGGGCACATGGCTGTGGGACTGGCATCGTATCACGTTGCACATCACTTGACAGCCTTTGTTTGTGCTGTGATGTACATGGCCAGTGTATGTGTGCAGTGGTGCACATAGCTGGTGCTGCCTGGTTGGGCGTGTGATGTGCATGGTCACTGTGGGTGGGTGCATACTATCACAGGTGCGGGGCACTAGACTTTATGCCTTGCAGGATGGGTGGTGTTCAGGGTTTTGGACAGTCACAGCCATTGACTGTGTTCCCTTTTCCTAGGTCTAAGCATCCTAAGAAGGATGGAGCGTGCCCTTCAGCGGATCATTCGTGTGTCAATTGCAACACATGGGATCCTGAATGACATTTACCGCCATGGGATCCGGAGACGGCGGAGGGGACAGCGACGGCGGCAGGCAGCAGCAGACCAGCCTGCCAGGCCATGATTGTGTTTCCCCTTCCCACTTCAACAATTCCTCCCACCCTGCCTTCCCTTTCCCAGTTGTTCACCCCTACCCCTTACCCACCCCTACCTTGTACCCCACCCCCCTTGTCTTGTACATGACTGTATATAGTTGTTCTTGTTCTTGCTGTTGTATTTTATTGTTTCTACGAATATATATATTTTGTTATGAATACTGTGGTGGTCTCTGATTTGTAGCTGGCTATGGTTGCTCAGTTGCAGTGGTGTGCATGCCATCTGGGGTGGTATGGTCCTGGGTGTGTGTGTGTGTGTGTGTGTGTGTGTGTGTGCGTGTGTGCATGGGGAGGTGTCTCCAGTGTGGCAGTGTCTTTCTGTTGGTCTTGCCATCTGCTGCCGCCCACTGCTGGGTGCACAGGGTGGGTCTGGCTTGTATGCTTCTCTGCTACACGGGGTTGACATGTGCCAGGCGGGATGCATGGTGTTTCCTGCAGTGCCAGTCACTGCACATGGCTGGTGTCTTGGGGTCATGGTGCAGGGTGTGCTGTGCGTAAGGGGGGGCTGATGTGCACTGTGGTTGTCATCCCCCTGTGTGTGGCAGTCTCAGCCTGCCAGTGGTTGTGCTGGGGCATCATGGCCCTGCTGTGCTTTGTTGGCTTGTCCCAGGGGCCAGTGGATCATCCGTCCCACCCCAGTGATGCTGTGCTTGGGGTGTGCAGGTGTCTTGTTGGTTCTGCAGTGTGTTCCTGTGCCCATGTGTGGCATGGCTGCGTGGGCCCCAGCCTGCCTCCTGGATGTGCAGTTCCATTGCTCTGTGGGGGGGGGCTCTGCTTGCGCTGTGGCACCTCTGGACTGCTCAGCTGGGCTGCCCTGGTTGCGCTATAGTGCAACCTTTCTGCTCAGCTTCTCCTTCCTGGTTGCGATATGGCACAGTTTGTGCGATATTCAGACGTTGGCTGCTTGCGCAATTTGTTCTGCTCCATGTTTGAATATCGCGTCTGTTTAGCATATTCGCAATTGATTTGTGCTTGCTCCTGCTGTTGCACACATTTTGGGCGCAGTTTGAATATCCGGGCCATGGAGTAAATAAATAAATTAAATAAATTTACTAAATTAGAAGCAGGACAATGTTTCACATACTGGTTTATTGAAGAATGAAACATGCACTCCAAGTGTGCTCTCTGATGTTTTTGTTACTTTTATCTTTAACTAAGTCACCTGAATTGATGAATTACTTGTGATGACATGATGATGTCTGATGTTGAATCAACATAAATAGGGGTCTTCCCCCTTCTGTGACATGCCCACTGAGGAAGGCCTTGTGGTTGAAGCACTGGTGTTGTTTTTGCAGTGTCTACCAAGACTGGAGAATAAACAGCTTTAATTTCTAAACTGAGAAGCTTCATGGCATTTTTCTTCCTGCGAGTGCACACACCTTACATTTGCTGTGATTGTTTTGGGCTGGCTGCCCTTGTGTGCACTGACTGCCCTTGTCCAGAGCACAATGTTTTACCTCAGAATTTACCTCACCCTCCAGGAGCAGCCGGACATGCGAGTTAGCGTTTGGGAACAGTAAGGAAGATTTAGTTCATTTTCTCTAAATATATGTACTGTATTGCCATATTTATTCTCCTATTGAATGTACCTCTGAACTATTATTTCCTGTACTTTAATATCATGTAAATCATAATATGAATCACATACCTGTTCAAAGGGCAAAGAGTAATGCAGGAGAGTTCGGGGAGTTACATTGTTTGGAAGACGCTGCAGTTGTGTGTCGCAGGAGATGGCTAGCCAAGAGGCTTCCAAGACTGGAGAATAAATAGCTTTAATCACTGTCACTTTAAGAACTGACTTTAAAAGCTGTAACTATGTTAACACCCACCAACATTGACAAAGCACGAGAGGTGCAAAAATGTTTGTTTTTTTGAGGGAAGTGTGGCTCTACAAGCCTGCTGCACTGTAGATGCTTGGACCTTTTAACAATTTTCCAATAAATGGAGCTCTACAATGCCGGTTAGACAACACTTTTGTCGACCGGCATCACATCGACAGGATTTATGTCGACTGCAAGTTGCTTTGGTCCCCACCTGCCATGCAGGGGGGCTTGCCCCCAAACCCCCCATACTTTAGATTCTCAACTCTGAGTCGGAGTTGATTCGGGGAGAGGGAGCAGGACCAGGAGACAGTGTGCTCCTGTGTCAGGTGCACCAACACAGCAACCTGTCTGTAAACTGTCAATTTTGCAGACAGCGATGTAGGTCGCTGTGTAGGTGTCACTGCTGAGGGGGTATACCAATAAATGGTACTTTAACTGCAACAACGGATTGCTTTGCAAGCATTTGTGGTGAATGGGAAGCCAAGCTCCTTTGGTTTTGTAAGTAATTCAGTTTTTGTTTGGCTCCTGTTTGATTGCTTAGCCACCTGATGCTGTTCTTGTAGGCTTACTGTTTATTGTATCAACATACTGTATTGTGCTCAATAATAAACAGCTTCCACCATCATGTCAGGCACACAGATCTTGCCAGCAGTGACTGCATGGCATCATAATATTGAGACCACAAATGTCTAGATGTTTTTGCTAAAAATTATTGTCATTTATTTGCTGCCTGTGAGATCTTAGTGTGTGACATGATGGTAGAAACTGTCTATTACTGAGCGCATTGTGCTGATACAATAAAGCATAAGCCTACTCTTAGCAAATATTTGTATTGTTATTGAGGCCTGTTCTTTCCATGGGTGCGTTTTGCTATGTGGTGCTGCTCTCATTTTCACTGATAGCACCATGGCCATTTCCTGGTGCTAGTCTGCTGCATTGTTTGCCGATGTTGTTATCTGCTAGAATTACAGCAGTTCTGTCTTCTTTTGACTGAAAGTCTTTTTTGATATCATCTAGTGAAATGTGAGCAAATCTTATTTGTGAAAGAATTTGACTGAGAGTTGCACTGTCTGTAATGACATCATCTGTGGCAGTCTCAAACAGCACCAATAAGGTGACCAAAGATTCAACCAGACTTCCACTGCTAGAACTGAGCACAATGGCTACGTAATGTATTTGATTCTGAATGGTGTAGTCATGTACAGCTTTATATGTTCAAGAAGCCTTTCCAACTTGTTAAATGTTGAATTCCAGTGGGTTGGAACTTCCTGCTTTAATTTATGGCAAGTTGTTTGATCTTTGCTGTCCCTTCAAGAATTTTTGTGCTTTCAGGGAGTGGCTGAAATGACCCATATTTTCCTTACAAGACCTAACAGGTTTTCAACATTTCTGTTTCCATTTAAGAAATGACAGATGAGATGATTTAAACAATGCGCAAAATATGATATGTGTTGGTAGCTGCTATCTCTAACAACTTTGACTATGTTACCACCATTATCTGACACTACGAACCCTGGAAATAGAGGGCCAAATTCTCAAAGCTGCCTTGCATGATGCAAGAGGCTCACTTCAAAAGGGCTGGTGCATGGTGCAGCCTGCACCATAAAGTGCACCAGGAGCAATTCTCAAATGCAGGCTGTGGCTAACACAGGCTGCATGCACCAAGGGTGTCTTACACCAACTTTGTGGCACAAAAAGAGGTGCTACATGGTGTAAGGAGCCTTGAAACAGGGTAATAATGCAACAACCCCAAGTCTGGTATTCTCAGACATGACTGGTGCCAGCAAATTCAAACACCACTTAGACCAGCCAGGGCTGGTCTGAAGGTTCATGTGCACCATTGGTCATCCAGATCTGCCTACTAGGGGTGGTTATTGCACATAAGCCACACACTGATGTCAGTATATATATATATATATATATATATATATATATATGATGTAACAGAACAACTATATTATAACTAATCCTCCAGAAGATAAACTAATGGGATTTACAGATGAGTCAGACATTGCATGTTAGGAACAATTAAGCAATGTCCAAAGCATCTGTAAATACCATCATTCTGTCATCATGATGAGTAAATATAATATTGGTGTGCTGCTAATAGCATCCTACTCTTCTGGATGGTATGCTGTTCCCTACAGTATTGCGCACCATCCAGGAGTACTGCATGGCCACCCTGCAGCTTGTGGCAAACCTTCCAAATGCACTGTCTATGTGGTGCATGGCCACAGTTGCCATAAACTGCCAAACTTTGTTGCCAGGACCCTACCCGATAGGCAAATTGAGTGCAGGGTCCCTCACACACTGACAACTGGCATAAGCTGCTGTTGGTGCTGCTAGTGCCACCCTTTGAGAATTGAGCCCAGAGAATGCAAAATAAGCCATTTCTGGAATTGTTTCTGCAACTCATGCAAAACATAGATTGCAGTGTGGTTTTCCTCAAAAGTGGTGACACATAATACAGCCTGCTTCCTACTGACTGCAGTTAGAGTTACAGCAAATTTAAATTTAACTGGTGAAGTGCCCACAAAGTGGGCAGTTTGCATTGTCATTCCACTGTGCATAGTGGCCAATATGAAAGGCTCACTTCCCCTTGTAATTATTACTTCACATTGTCATTCCACCTTAACGAGAAGTAAGGCAAAGTGACATCAATAATGGCAGCCCCCCACACACGCAGTCACCAGAATTAATGTGCATTCCCAAAATGCTACTGTCTTGTGTTTGGAAGATTCCCCAGTGCTGATGAAGTGAAATGAGAGCTTAACAAGAAATGTGAAGTCTCCCAGAATTAATAGTGCACTCTGTCATGCACACAGTGGCCACACACAGTCACCAGAATTAATGTGCATCCCCAAAATGCTACTGTCATGTGTCCAGAAAATTCCCCAGTGCTGACAAAGTGAAATGACAGCATAACAAGAACTGGAAAGTCTCCCAGAGTTAATGGTGCACTTAGTCATGCGTGCAGTGGTCACACACAGTCACCAGAATTAATGTGCATCCCCAAAATGCTACTATCTTTTGTTCAGAAACTTTCTGACTCCAGATGAAGAGAAATGAGAACATAAAGTGGAAAGAAAAGTCTCCACTTAATTCATGCCACACTCAGTCATGTGTGCACACACTCCAGTAATAACTACAGTATGTCCCCTTCTGCTGCTGTTGGAATTTCATGTAATGCTTCTTGACTTGACTGGGCTGATGCACAGTGTCTTGCCAAATGATGTGCTAGAAGGATGACCCGACCAATGAGTTAACCATCCATGATGATGTGATAATGCTGTTGGTTGCCCAAAGTCTGCTGCACTGACCCCCAACAGGAAGGATGCCCTCTGTGTGTGTACTAATACTACCCTTGGTAAGATAATGTACCTGGCACCATCATGGTTTTCCACAGAGCCTGAATTTACCTTAAATGTTCATAACCATTATATATATATATATATATATATATATATATATATATATATGTATATGTGTGTATATATATATATATATATATATATATATATTTTCTCTATATATATATACATGTATTCATTGCTTTTTTTTGTATCATAGGTCATATAGTCGAACTTGGGATGTGCATTTCTTGGCTCGATGAGGAACTTTGGCATTAGAATACTGTCAAGCCAGTGAAGGTAAGTATTTTTTTTGGTGGGGGGGCATTATTTAAAAAAAGTTAAAAAGATTCAGCAGTGTTTTGGTCATCTTTACAGGTCTTCAGCGTATCATCAGAACTGAAAAAAAAATTAACTGCTGTGATTTGTGAAGAACGTGATTTGTCTCATGATGAGTGTCTGGTGTGACATGACCAATGATAATAAACTCTACAGGAACTCGAATACCTACAGCTGTACTTCCCTGACCTGTACCACACAAAATGGCTCTACCATGCTGATTCAGCATCCTTTATATCAACCAGCATTATGCCGACAGGAATCATGTTGACCTCAAGTTGCAGTCTACATGACTCCTGTGTGTCTCCCATTCCTGTTTTTTTATTGGGGGGCTTTGCCCCCAGAATCCCCATGGAAGAGGCCCTGCACCTCACCCCCCTGTCTTTTGGATTCTCAACTCCAGTCTGAGTTGATTCGGGGTGGGGGTGCAGGACTGGGAGACAACATGCCCCTGTCTCAGGCACACCAACACAGAGACCTGTCAGCAAAGTGTCGATTTTGCTGACAGGTATGTATTTCGCTGTGTTGGTGTTGCCGTAGGTGTGGCATACCACACAAAACTACCTGATTTGAAAACTCATATCATCAAGTACAATGGTGATTGAAGCTGAGACCTGAGATACTACGAAACAGGCTTTCATGGAACTAACTACAGAAACACTTACAGTTTTGTGATTCATGAATCATGACCGCGAAGATGAAGAATGCAATTTGTATCAAGAGTGACTTGTGATGATCACCCTGACTTAAAAAAGCACATCAATGAATACAATGTTTATGCAGAGACATGCACCACATCCGTACTCTGAAGGGAAGCCAAACAAACAACTGTGACTTAAGTTACAGATGGAGATTGGGCCCTAAGGAGATACAAATGCACAGACAGATTAAGATACCACTGTGCACTCAAGAGATGCAGATGCAAAGGCGCCACAACACCTAACCAGTGCTCACAAGTCACAAATCCAAATCTGGAAAAGAATACCTTTTGCCGGTTGGGGGGATAGTGCACGATAGTAACAGTCCACTACCAGTAAAGATACCACAAAGCAGTACAAATAATTCATGCTGGTGTGGTGGATAGCAGGTTCACACTGCTGCAATTCCTCTGTGGCACAATAAAATGTGTCTGATTTGATGCCACGCGTCACACACACACTCACACACACACTACACTATAAGTAATGTGTAGCAAATTGAAAACTTCAGTAATATAACCAAATCGTTTAAACAAACTGAAATTATGCACTTCTGCACCATAACAATAGCAAAACAAATTTCAAGAATTACTGAAAATATTACTGTGTGTACATTAACACAATCATACAAGAAAAATATAACCAAAACAGAAAGACTCCCTTTTTCTCCTAGTTTTAACCTACCTCCACCACAGATACTCCCCTGCTCCAAGGCATACTTCAGTTGTCTTTCAGTACACAGACTGAATGTTCTAAATTAACATTCAAAATCCATGCACAAACAACAAACATTCAATGATATGAGAATAGGAGGGTTTCCTACAATCAATGTACTAAATTTTGAGCAAAAAAGAAAAATGGCTCAAAAAGGCTTTTTTAACAGCTTTTAGAGGATTTGAATTGCAGAGATCTGAAAGGAAACTGTCTTCATCTTCCACTAAACACACAATACACAGAACTGAATCTGTGCAGAACAATCTAGAGTCAATGTGCCCTGCAATCCCATGAATCACTGAAAAATTCACTTTAGAGCTCAATAAAGGCAAAGTGATGCAAAGTACATTGATTTCTATGTACTTTGCATTACAATTGGTGCAGAAGTGGTTGGATGAAGGCGGAATAACGCAAAGTCATTGCTATCAATGGACTTTGCATTCCTCATTATGATGCAAAGTACTCTGCTTCGCATTGTGGATTACTTCACAGATTCTGCATTACTCCACGAGTCACTTCACGGAGAAAATTTTGGACACTTCTCCCACCACTAACTACAGTAGAGCAGGGATTATTACTTTCTTTCTGAAAACTTGCTCAATGAGCTGTAGCACTTATCTAGTCAATTATTTGGTTACTAGTCCATATATCTGTCATCTGAACCAACTTCATCTCAGAGTTTTTCAATTGTTTAATGACTTCAATGCACACTAAGTCATACACCAGTGGAACAGCTTTTTTTGGAAAAAATATTTCTGACAGGGAACAGTGTACCATGATTCAGTCTGGTGCATAAACTTGAGAAAACCTTTTTGAGCAACAAAAGCAAAAGGGAGTTGAGAATTGGCCAACAACTTTACAATGGCTCTACTCAAGTGCTGGCATGCAGGTAAATGTTGGTGTCCTTGTAAAAATTTCTTTCAATGTTAGTTAAGAAGATATTTTTGATTTATTTGGGAATGTATTTTCTTTTCCTTTGTCATTACTGGAAGGTGTCAGAAAACATTCCATGTTTGTTTCAGATGACACCAGTTACACATACATAGAGTCAATGTCACTTACTGCTCCCAATTCATTGTTGTCATTATGGCCACTGCCAAAACCATCTTCAGTATTGCTCATGACAAACATACAGCCTCCTTTTTATCTTACAACACTCAATTGGGTATTTTGCCATTGCATGTTGCATAATTACTGATGTGCCAAACACCCTCATCTACTCAGTATCAGTAACATCCCCACTACAGACCCTCTAGCTATTGCAGAAGCCTTCAATAAGGCCTTCACTGATCTTACCTCAGTGCTACCACCTGCCTATTTTCAGCCTGACTTGAACCACTCCAACATCATATCTACCCAGTGTTCTCACCCAACCTTCAACTTTCAAAGGGTGTTGGTGAAGGAGGCCCTCACTGTGGTCAAGAAAATACTAGCTAAGACCAGACTGGGCAGTGACGGGATAGACATGAAACTTCTATCCCTCACCCTGGACATTCTTATAGTGCCCATTATCATGCTGTACAATAAGTCTCTGGCCCTGGCCCAATTCCTGGTGGTTTGGAAGAAGGCCCTAGTTATGCCAGTGCATAAAGGAGGTGACAAGTCTCTGGTATCCAACTACAGACCCATCTCGATCCTCTCCCCCCATCCAAGGCACTGGAAAAGATTGCGGTGAGTCAACTTGTTGACTACCTCAATAAGTATAATCTACTTTGCTCCAACCAGCATGGCTTCAGACAAAATCACAGTACCACCACCACTGTCCTGCTGGACTACACAAACTATGCACATAAGGCCCTGGATGAAGGTAAACTGGTGGAGCCTGTCTTTGTTGACCTCACCAAAGCCCTCGATACAGTCAACCACCCCCTGTTGCTGATCCAACAGCAAAAATGGGTGTGGCGCCCAATGATCTTTGCTGGTTCCAAGACTACCTGATACAGAGAAATCAATGTGTCAAAATTGGGCAAACAGTATTCAGTGCAAGAGAGGTATCATTAGGAGTACCCCAGGGATCAATACTGGGGCTCCTACTCTTCAGCCTCTTCTTAAATGACCTTCCCACAGCCTGCAACACCAAACTCATACTGTATGCAGATGCTGCTGAGCAGCAGCAGGTCTCAGACTGCCCTACAATCTGAGCTGCAGAACTCCTTCTGCAAACTCGAGGACTGGTTCTGTAGTCATAAGTTGCTACTAAACTACAAGAAAACCAATGCTTTGCTTATGTCCAGCCCTCACAACAAAAATAAGCACCACCCGATCATCATCTCCAACTCATGCAGTGAGCTGCTGGAACAAGTTCACTTGTTCAAGTATCTGGGGGTCATAATAGATGATACCCTTACGTTTGTGCAACATATTGATTCTCTGTTCAAGACAGTCAGTACCAAGATTGGTGCCCTGTACAGGCACAGGCAATACTTCTCTCTGGGGGGCCCTCCACCTCTCAGTCCACAGCTCAATTATATCTACTATTGACTATGGACTAGTGGTCTATGGGGTGGCAAAGAATACAGCACTCAAGAGGGTTCAGACTGCACTCAACAAAGCATGCAGACTCACACTGGATGCTGAGCATGGCACTCACACCTGTACTCTGTATGAACGTGCAAATTGGCTGTCATTAAGAAACAGGGTCAAATTCCAGACTTGCATCCTAGGGAAGAAGGCTCTATTGGGTAAAACACTACCTTGCATAAGCAGTTTGATCAAGGTAACCAACTCATTACAGTTCACCAGGGGGAGAACTAGAGGGACCTTGGTGATCCCCTTCCATCGCACCTCACTCGGGCAACATGCATTTGCCTACCGGGCCCCCCTATGGGGTGAATGAACTTTCTGGGAATCTCTTGGCCACCAATTGTCTTGCACAATTCAAAACTGACCTCAAACAGCACCTAATAACACTCTCTAAGTGCACCTGCACTTGAGTTCAGCCAACCTGCTCTCTCTGCTCCCCAGCAAGCACTAGGCAGGCCTCAGGTACCCCTTCCTCTGTCCATTCTCATGACTTGCCTAAGCAATCAGTTTGTGTCATGCTCCTTCAGCATCTGCCACCCCCTTCCCCAACTCACAGTCCCATGAGTTTCCCAGTCACAACTAATGCTGGCTGCCTGACCATGCCCCCTCACACCCCACCATTTTACTCTAGCATGTCCTCTCCACTCAGCCTCCCCTCACTTCACCATTTCTCCCTATACCTTATCGTCCCTCTTCCCCCACCCTCTCACCTCCACTGCAGTACTTTCCTCTCTCTCTCGTACCTCCCTTCTTCACCCCTCTGCCAGCTATCCCCATCCCTCTGAACTACTGACAAGACACTTTGTGGCTTCTTATTCTCCCCACCCTCATAAAGTGTTTTTTCTTGTTATTTAACTTGTACTTATGTTTTAAGCTATTCTGTAAGTTCTGAATCCAAACTGTATGATTCATTGTAATGTGACTTTGTTTTCTTCTACTGTACATTGTTCTGCAATCTATGATGTGGAACCTTTGTAAAAGAGTTTGTGCTCAAAGGTTTTTTCTGAATCACTAAATAAATAAATAAAGTGTCCCTTGCCATGCCTGATACTATTTCTGCAAAAACTGCATGCAGATTGAGAGTTGTTTGCAGGGCCAATATAGAATAAATTCCCACACTAAAGATTTCCCTTTTTAGGAGGTAGTATAGCGTAGTGGGTAAGGGCACTGAGCTGCAAACCTAGAGACCTAGGTTTGAATGGTTCCACCATCGGAACACACGTGTCCGAGTGCACCCGTAATTAGAGCACTGGGATCTGAATTTGCAGATCGTGTTTTATGTGGGGGGTGCCCATGTGGGGGTCTGTGCCCCCCAACTAAATATACCAACTCCGGGGGGGGCAGACCTTGGGGAGGGGGCAGCAAAATTGACATTTTGGCACCCTAATAACGGGTGCACTCGGACCAGCACACAGATGGCTGGAAGGGGGTTTGAATCCCATCAGCCCCACTTCCATACTGCATGACTCTGAGCTAGTCATTTAATTTCCTTGTGCTCCCAGGTCACACCTGAAAACAAGCTCCAGTTTAGTGTGCCTTTCCTGGTTAAACAATTTCCCCTTTTCCTTTTCACATTGTGCCAGGGTGCCCAGGCACTATTCTATTCTTTGTGCAGTCTACTGACCTGGAGGGAACCCTACATTGCCTTCTACTTGTTCAGATAATAGAAAAATAAGCAATAAGGCATGACCAAGGGTTTGAGTAGTCATTTATTTCTCAACCCCTAGGGGTGTAATGTCAGACAAAGCACAGCTGTGTGCCAGATTTACTTTATTGGGGGTTAAACTGACTGTTAATCTGACTCCTTAGAGTGCCTTATTGGTGGTATAGAAAACATATTCCAAAACAAAAGTGTTTAGTGCCTTTGGAATGTATTCCTGATTGAGAGGGAGATTTTTAATAAAATAGTTCATCCACCACCTGTTTAAGAGCTGGTTCAGAATCAGAATGCATCATTCCAGTCATTCAGCAGTGCTAGAGGATGGAATGCTGACAGGAAACATGATGCATCATGGTGATCAGGCTGTATATGACATGATATTGTTTCTGCACTTGCCTCTCATGCCTTTCAACAGCATCCTCTCCTACCTCCTCATTAGAACTGTCAGTATCATTATCATCCCCACCATTAAGAATCAGAAAAATTAGAGGTGTCATTATGTGGGACTTCCATTGGGCAATCCCATTCCCAGTCCCCACCATCTACACCACCATTCTCTGTATCAACATCTGGGCTTTCATTTGAGAAGGATGCCTCCAGCTAGAACTAAGTGACCATATGTGATAAAACATTTAGTACCTCTACAAGTTACTTCAGTCGTTGTTTCTGAATCTCTGTTTTCCTTTCGCTGCATAGCTGCTTTTTTTTCAGGACATTTAGTGCTGGTCATGGTTATATTATCATTAATATTATGGCTATGTTGTGATTCATTAATGTTATGATTATTAGAGTCCATGGGCTTGATTTTCTATTGGCCCTCAGATTGGTGCAAGGTTTGCTAATCTACAGCTGTGGCAAACTCTGGGTGCATCAGGGACCATGCAACCCATTCTAGAAACTGGATCCTTGCGCCAGAGTTCTGTGAGTTGTTGCAACCACAGGATTGCTACAAACATTTAATGCACCTGAATGTTTATTTAACTATCTGTTTATGCCCCCTTCTGACACCACACTGACTCCTATCATCAGAGTCCTTAAGTGTGCCCTGCTGACTGGGTTGTGGAGGATATTGCTCCCTGCCTGCCTCTGCCCCATGGACCCTTTAATGTGCTGGATTGCCTCCCCATGTGGGGTGGGGAGGTTCCCCCTAACCCCCCTCTTTACCTCACATAAGGCGGATACAGTACCAGAGATCCTCCAATCCTTTGGTCATCGGTGCCAAGGCCTATCTCCAGGAACCAGCATAGGGCTTTTTCCCTGTTTTCTTGTCTCGCCCTGCAGACATCAGCATGCGGGGAGGGTCAAGGAGACAAAGGCATGCTGAGATGTGCCTTCACTCAGACCCTTGGCCTATGTCCAACCCTCCCTTCTCCTATTCCAGACTGCACCACCATCACCTGTGATCACCCAGGTGGTGGTATTGCAACAGGAACATGCAGCCCTCCCCACCTGGAGAAGGAAAGTAGCCCTTTAGGTGCTCAATCCTTCTCCCCCCTGCCAGCCCTCCTGCAACCCAGGCTCGCTATTGAACCCAGGTGGCTGGCATTGCAAGTAGTGGCTCTACCGCTGCATTAGTGGGCTGATGAACCAAAGTGGTTTGATGGAGGGTCCTATCAAGCCACCCATGCCCAGCACAATTCTAGAGGAGCTGCAAAGGGGGGTCAATATGCCTGAAATGTGGGGACAAGGGGCAGAAGGAGAAATGGGGTGCCATGGGGGCAAAGAGGGTATAGTAGCAGTGTTAGGGTACTGAGGTGGCATCCAGTGGAGGTGCCATGTTCCATGAGAGAGAGCCTATCAGCTCAGGTAGAGGGGTTGACACTGATGGACCATGACCCATACTCCAGGTGGCAACAGCCCTGCCACTTTTCTCAGAGGATCCATTGTCCCTGGAATTGTAGTCTGGCATCATCCTGCTGCCATACTGGGGGCTGTGTACCAGGGGAATGTTGCAGTGCCTGGGGAACACATCTGTCCACCAACTGTACCCCACAACCTACAGCCACTGCCACCCTTGCATGTACGGGTCTATAGGTCCTCTGGTGCAGGTGCCAGGGCTGTTGCGACCTGGGGTATGGGTCATGGTCCATCCTTACCAACCCCCTCTACCTGGGCTGATTGGATCTATCCCACGGAGCATGGCACCTCCACTGGGCGACACCTCAGAACCCTAACACCGCAGCTGCCCAAGACTGCTGCTGAAAGTTCACTTTTGCAGACTTTTGCGTATTTGCTCATTTTGGATTCAAAGAAAAAAATTATTCCTGACTGATAACTTTTGTGCCATAATTACATCACTTTTATAAACAGAAAACTGCAATTATCCCAGACAAGCATTTACAGTATAATAACCAATATATTGCCATTAACAGCACATGATTTTTTAAATAAGTTAAAGTTGCCTGTGTCAGAAAAATAGGGAACGTTATGGGTATTAAATGTGACATAGAACCCTTAACACCTAAAGATAGCTAAAACTTTCAGATTAATATTTCAGTTTTCCTGGGGCTTTCATTTATACACATTTGTGTTTGGACAGGAATTTTGTATAATACAATTTTCCTTTTAAAGTTTCTTTTTCTAGTAATGTTTTATCATCTTGTACTAAACAGGAACAAAATGAAATAAAATTGCTTATTTAAGAACATAATTTAAACATGCACAGACACTATGCAACAGCTGCTGGATATCATTGATTAGAATTTCATTACTAAATACTCACTGATTGTGTGACCCTGAGCAACTTACTTAATCTCCCAGGGCTATCCTGGGTAAATACATTGCAAAAATAGGTAAAAGTAAGACGCTAATGAAAATGATTAGGAAAATCCTGCCCCTTGTGTGATCACTTATTTTTTTAGCATTTTCTTTTATTTTTATATGTTTTGTATAGTTAGGTTTAGTTTGTTAAGCAGTGCCTGTGCAGGGGGTTGCATGGAGAGGTATTGACATGTCTACCATAAGTATAAATAGGCCTTTATGTGTATAAATGTAAAATTCTGAATTTATACACTTAGTAGCTTTGATAAATGAAGATATATATATATATATATGTATATATATTTGTAATATGGCTAAAAGTCTCTGCCATGAATCTGACACAACGATAGATGGAAACACACTCCTTGGTACAAAATGAAGCAGTCATTAATTCCCTAGAAATGACCTCTTCATTTTGTAACATAAACACTTTCCACATGAAAAGTGCTACCTGAGCACACAAAGAGAAAGTTTCCAATCACTCACTCAGCCGTGACGATAGTTCAGCAGTTTCGAGCAGCAGCGCAAATGGCGTCTTACCCGACACTGACACATGGGCTGAATTACACTACAGATCAACAGTCTCAATGTTGAACTCATAGCAGGCTGCATCCACAGCATAAACTGATCTTAGACATTCCAAAACATATGGCGTTAAGTAGCATACAGTAACTCACACAAAAATATGTATCTCTGTTCCTGTTTTAAATAATAATATTGGCAGTCAATTTCTGCAGCACTTCCATATTACAAGTGCATTAATCACCTCAATGGGAGGTCATTTCCCAGGAATTAATGCATGGTTGGGTGGTGGGAAGCCCTCGGCCTGTGTCCTCGTGCACACCCCCCAACCATGCATTAATTCCTGGGAAATGTCCTCCTTGTGATTAATGCTATATATAAAATGGGTAGGAAAAATTATCTCTGCTGGTTGGTTGAAACACATCACATGACCATGCATATATCTGAGCGTGACTGCACACCTGCACTTTCATTCCACTCTAAAACAATTTTGCCATTTTATAAGATAGATAACCCACTTTAGGGTGTGCAGTTGTGCTCCAATATATGCATGCCTTGGGTGGTTGACACATGAGCATGCTTATAAGCGAATGCACACCTTAAATGGTATCTAATACACATATATATATATAATAGATAACTCACTGTAAGGTGTATGGTGGCGTTCTGATATATACGCGCCTTGATTGTCTTCAACCACACCAAGGGTAATGCGTATATCAGACGTGACGCACCACCTACACTGGGTTATCTATCTTATAAAATAGCTAAAATGGTTTTGGAGGGTGTGGTGAAAGTGCAGGTGTGCAGTCACATCGGATATATGCACAGTCATTTTCCCTACCCATGTTATATTTATATATATATATATATATATATATATATATATATACACACACACACACATATATATATATATATATATATATATATATTCTTTGCTAAGAACTGCTTAATGCAACATTTAGGGTTCACGCTAAAGTGACAAAAGTAGAGAAATGTGGCTTTAGGTGTTCCAACCCTTAAACCCCTACACCACTCCCAAAGCAAATCTGGGGCAGACTCTTCCTAGTGGTTTTTAACCCTAAATCTCACCCCATTAGGTGTGTGTGTTTCTGGAGTGTATAGACTGGGGTGAGCTTTAGGACTGACAACCCCTAGGAAGAGTCTGCTCCTGATTTGCTTTAGGGGTGGGCTAGGGGTTTTAGGGTTGGAAACCCTAAGGTCACATTTTCTTACTTTAGTCACTTTAGCTTGAACCCTAAATGTTTCATTAATTCAGTTTTTTGCAAATAATTTCTTTATTTTTGACATACAGTCAGACCAATTTAATCCATGCCTTGTTACCCCGTATGTCTGGCTATCCGAATCAGAAACACTGCATATGGATTTTTGGTCTTTATTATGTAAACATGAGATAATGAATCAGTTTGCATCTTCTGTTTAACAAGGCTGATTAAGTCCCATAGTTTTTAACCTCCTTAATACATTTCTGATGAGGGCGGTAAGTGGTGTCAATGGAGTGTTAATTCTCACATTCTTGCCTTCTTAATCCCCACGTGTTACACTCTGCTGAAGGCTGAATGCTGACTGCTGAATGAGACACTAGCACAGAGTGTATGCTTCTGCCTGTGACCAGCAGCTTGAGGAACAGTCTTTTTGATTTTGGTTTTCTAATTCATTTAAAAATGTAGCAGCTTTGTATACAGTCCTACCCCATGTACTGTAATCTCTTTTGTTTTAACAGGTTATCTTGTTGTACTGTCTGAAGAAATGGCAGCTATGTATACTGTACAGACTTTGTCAGTTTCACTCATTGATCTGTAAAAGCCAGGCTGCTGTTAACCTAACCAAACTGAAAGTTCCTGCTGCTCGTTTGTTGCCATACTGCAATTTAAATGGATCCCCAAGTCTGAAGCAGACACTGCTAACCAAATTTAAAAAGCAAGTTCTGAACTGACCAGAACTGAACTATCCTGTTGCTCATTTGTGAAGGAAGCAGTTTCTAAATTACAAGCCAGGCTGCTGTAAACATTACTTAAAAAGCTAGTCCCAAAGTTACCAGAATTGAATGCTCCTGCTGCTCTTTTCTTGCCACAGTACTGTGCTGATTAATTCACTTTAAAGTGAACCCGAGTCTGAAACAGACACTGTTTCTAAATTAAAAGCCAGGCTGCTGCATAGAGGACGCTGCCCCCCCCCATCTGCTCATTTGTGAAGGTAGCTGTTTGTAAAAATAAATGTTAACCAGACTGAAAAATAAGGTCAAGAACCGACCAGAACCGAAAGCTCCTGCTGCTCGCTTGTGGAGGAAGCCGTTTCTAAATCAAAAGCCAGGCTGCTGTAAACCTAACTAAAAATGCAAGTCCCAAACTGACCAGAAGTGAAAACTCTTGTTGTTTATTTGTTGCCACTTTACAATACTGTAATTTAAATAGATCCCAGAGCCAGTCCAGAGCTCCTGCTGCTCATTTGTTAATGAAAACTACCCTAGGGGCTAACTGAAAAGGCAGGTCCCGAATTAATACTTCCTGCTACAGTACTTATTTACAGTGAAAAAAAGTTACTGCTGCTGCTGATCTACATATCTGTGAAAGCTGTTTCATTGCCCCTTTGGATGGATCCGTGAGTGTGAAACAGACACTGAGCACAGACAAAAGTTGCTGCCCCCCCCCACCATCCCAGAAAACTGCTGTTTTTTTTTTCTTTTGTTTTTACTGGCCACAAAAATAGGAAATAAAAACTAGAAAAAGAAGCAAATCCTGCTTTTTTCTGGAACGCCTTAAAGAGCTAGTGTACTGCTTGGAATTAATAGTAATTTTCAGATGCAGTCAGCTATCACTTTCAGTATCTGAAGTATTTTATTTTATTTTCTGTTTGCTAATTAGAAGATTTTCTACCTGCAGTACTGTCTGGGGTGATGTGTGGAGCAGCACTCTGTCTGGAGGAAAAAAAAGTCAGTTCTGTTCCTCCCACTACATCATCAGAAATGAGATGAAACACCTTGAAACACCACAATCCTTGCAGCCTGAGCAGTTACTTTTTCAAGCTACCAATCCAAATGCAGGAAATTGTGACATCACTTGTAACCAGAGAGATCCAGTCCCTGCTGCTTCATGTGGAAATGAAACCTGGCAGTGAGAAATGGTTCTCGCTGGTTACTAGTGATGTCATAGTCAGTGTGGTCTCAGTGTTGATGTAATGAGAGGAACAGAACTGACTTTTTCCCCCCTCCAGACAGAGTGCTGCTCCACACATCACCCCAGTACTGCAAGGTGGAAAATCTCATAACTAGCAAACAGAAAAGAATAAATACATGAGATATAAGAAGTGATAGCTGACTACATCTGAAAGTTACAATCAATTGCAGGCAGTTTCCAGGCAGTACACTAGCTCTTTAAAGCTAATCAAAGCTAATCAACCTGTTTTCCAGTTCAGTTCTGTATGTGAACTGAAAACTGCTTGATGAAGATCAGTCCATCCACCACATACAGAATATTAACAGCATCTGCATCTTCATCGGGGTGCGCACTGAGATAACAATGGCACAGAAAAGGGCATTATGTGTTTGAAGGCAGAATCACCCCAAGTCAACTTACAAGGATATGTCACTGTGAGCTATGTCAAAGTTTCAGGTTTGCCTTAAAGTCTCTATCTACAGTGACCTTTGGAGAGCTCATGAGAAATAGCTAGCTGCTATTGCTGATTCAAGCAGCCTAACTAGGATGCTCAGTGGAAAGCATTAGGATGTGGAGGCAGCACTCAGTATGTCAGTTGCTGAAATGAATGCTAAAGGCACAAGCATTTCTGACAGAAAAGGCAAAACTCTTTGGGGAAGAGCTGGGTGTGACATAATTTAATTATTTTCAGGTATGGATTCAAAGATTTAAGAAAAGATATGGTTTGAATCAGAAGTTGTACCATGGAGAGGCAGCAAGTGCAGACCAAACAGCTGTTGTTTCTGGGAGAGTAAGCCTGCAGGAGGTGCTTTCAGGATTCACACGCAGCGCAATCTACAATATTGATGAGACTTGTCTATTTTATAGACTTGACCCTAGTTCTACTCTTGCCTCAGCTCCAGTGGCATGGATAAAAAAAATCTAAGGACAGGCTGGCAGTAGCAGTATGCTGCAATGCTGATGGTTCAGACAAATGGAAGCCCTTTGTTATTGGAAAGTCTTGTAAGCCTTGTTGCATCGCAGGCAATTTTGACCCTGAATTTTATGCAAGGTACAGAGCAAATTTAAAGGCATGAATGGGATGGAATGAATTTAAAGAATGACTCACTGACTTCAACAGAGCAATGTACTTACAGTGAAAACATGTTATCCTACTTGCAGACAATGCCACAAGCCATACCCCACCAACAGGATTATCTAATGTAAAACTTCACTTTTTGCCACCCAACACCACATGACACATACAACTTTTGGATGCAGGAACTATAAGAAATTTCAAGTTCTTTTATAAGAAGGAACTTTGTCACCACTTCATTCAGTGTGCTGAGAGTGATGCCTGAAAGTGACAGTACGTTAAGCATTGCAGTTCATTCATAGTTCTTGGAAGTCAGTGTCAGATGAAACAGTCAATAATTGCTGGAGGCATGTTTGCATTATGACACATGCAAATTATGTGCCAAAGCCTGCACCAGCATCAGTAGAGGTCTCCATTATTGAATTGCAATCCCTAATACAGCAAGTACCCCAGATAGGCACAGCTGTGACAGCAGCGCAGTTTGTAGCAGCATATAATGAGTTGGAGACTCACTCCTCCTCCCAAGTGATTCAGACGTTATGGGCATCATCTGTCCAAGCATACCTGAAACTGAGAATCAGGATTCTATGCAGAAGACAGCAACAACACCACCTCCAATGAAAACATCACTAGAGGCCACAAGAAGTCTAGATGTGATTATCTCCCACCTGGAGCAAAACCAATCAGCAGAAACACAGAAATTTGTGAACTATGCTCTGGATATCAAAACATTTGTCAATGCAAAAGGGGTAGGAAACGCTAAGCAAAAAGGAATCATGGATTATTTTAAAATGAACTGAAGAACAATGTTTTTTAACTTCAAAACTATTGTAGTTATTCTACCAGGTCTGTACCGTATTTTTAATTTTTTTTTATTTTCCACAGTAATAAATATTTAAAAAATAATTTGGTCTGGTCACTGTCTGGTTACTACATAGATTATTATTATGTAAAAAAATGGCAAACACAAATACTTATGGATTAACCAGGTCTGACTGTAATATAATCATATCCATAGGGCCCTCCAGGCTCTGCGATCCAAAGCTCCCATCCCTTCATAGTTGCGTATATGTATGCCCTGCACTTCCATTTGTAGAACAACACTAACTAAATTTTAAACATAGCCATCTTGTTACACCACCTCATGAATCTGGTACTAAAATTTGTCAAATCCCTGCCAAAACATCATTCCATGACACCGCAGCATCATTCCACACCACAGGTGTGAGAACACATTTTGGCTAAGATTTGAACAATGACAGCTGTCTCATTCATGACATGGTGTAAAGAAATGGCTGTGTTGAAAATTTTGGGTCAAAATATTGAAAATTACGAAAGTTACAAGTGAGAGTAGCAAAATATCAATGGACGTGCACAACTTTGCCATTTTAACATATATTGACCCCAAAAGTTTCAGTATAACCTACTTATGACTCCACTTCATGAACAAGTATGGCAAACATTTTGAAATCCATCCCAAAAAGTGATTTTGTCAACCAACCGTAAAATCACCTTTCGGTCAGGATTTGTGAAATACCACCAATGTTGTTCATGAGGAGGGGTTTCAAAAAGGGTATGCTGAAAATTTGGTGTCAAAATGTTTAAAAATGACAAAGTTATGCACCAAAGTTAAAAACCTCATTGAAATACATAGAACCACACTTCCCTATTGAAGTCAGTGATTCCAGCAGCAAGACGTAGCTTCAATTGGAGAATGGATCATTTTTTTTCATTTTTCTTTAAACTGGTAAGCAGAGTAGCAATATAGAGGATAATGTTTGGTCATCGATGGTTAACCGGTTTGTTAACAATCGAGAGGTTGCCAGGGTGACCATGTAAACCTCGAGAGTGAAGCTCGAGAGATTTACGTTGCCATAGCAACCTCAAGATTGGTTAAAAAATGGTTAATCATCGATGTACCATACATTATATTTTATAGTGTATGGTACCATTTAGGTTTTTAAGAAAAGAAAGCAGTTCCTTATTGCAGTTTTTTTTAAGCCACCACTGCTCTGCTCTCACTGCCATGGCTGTTTCAAGGCATTCTGATCCAGCTGTGTGCATTCCCAGACTGTTCCCAGTTGTTAACCCATCGATGTGATGTACCATTGATGGGTTAACAACATCATGACTTCACACTGATGGTAAAACGTTGTTATAAAAAGGTAGATTTCTACCTATGACAGCATTCTACCACACATTATAATGCCATTTTTCACAGCAACCAGTACCAGTGACCAGGATCTTGATCCTGGGCCCTGTTCAGGAGAATGAGGGTGTGGGAGGTAGCAGGGTGGTGGGTGCTGAGTGGAAGGTGGGTTGGGGGTTGGATCAGCAAGGGATGGTTTTGTTACAGGTTTGAAAAAACATTGAGGGACTGTTTTCTTTATTTCAGGGAGAAAAGGAAAGGGAGGGTGGGGGTGATACTGGACACCAGGGAAATCCCACCAAAAAATGTTATGGACAATGGGGATGGTCACTAGAGGGAGGTACCACTAGACACCAGGGACAATAATGAAAGCAAGAGAGATGGTAATAGGAGGGTGGTGGTGCCACTAGACACCTGGGAAAATTCTGAAATCAATGGTGATGGCAATCAGAGGGCAGGGGTGCCACTAAACACTAGGGAAATTAAAGAAAACTATGGAGACAGTGATCGGAGGGTGGGGGACACCACTACACACCAGGGAAAACTAACGTACAATGGGGATGGTGATCAGAGGTTTGGGTGCCACTAGACACCAGGGAAATTAAAGAAAACAAAAGGGACAGTGATTGGAGGGTGGGGCAACCACTAGACACTAGGGAAAACTAACTGAAAATGGGAATGGTCATTGGAGGGTGGAGGGTGGCACTAGACACCAGGGAAACTTATGATAAGAGTGGGGACAGTGATCAGAGAGGGGTACTAATAGACACCAGGGGTAAATATTATAACCAGAGGGATGGTGATTGGAGGGTTGGGGTGCCAGTAGGCACCATGGAAAGGATTTGTTCCTCACAAAATAGAATATTTTTTGTCACTTGTGATATGAAAAAGGAATCTTTTTTCATATCACAGAATACAAAAAAAGAATTATTAACTTAAAAAAACAATTAAAGGGCATTTGTTGAATAGTTAACTGCATAATTCAGCTAAGGTTATCCCTATTAGCAAGCTACATCTGTTGGTTGCTCCCCAGAATATCATTTTTGGGGAGTTCAAAACTTAAAGGGTTAGCAAAAACAGAAAACAAGATAGCAGCCAAATGAAAAAGGAGTTTGCACTCAAAAAAAAGGATGACATCAATATGATAAAATAATTGTTTTTTTCATTACATACAGCTATCTTGAGGTGCTTATTGAGCATGCTCAGAACCAATTTATAAACATATTAAAACTAAATAACTTTGGAACGGATTCATATTTTTTTTTACCAAACCAGGAAAAGGCACATTTGTGGGTCAGCCCATTTCTAACCTGAACATTTCAGACCAAAATTCCAAACCATGTGGACACTACAGGTGTCAGACGAAAACCCATTATAACCAATGGGGAAAAATAGATTTCAGAATCTGCACATCTGACCAAAATGAAACTTAGCTCATGCAGAGATCTACCACATCAGACTGTACATACGAAATGTTGTGCAAGTCCATTAAACGGGTGTGAAGTTATTAAAGTGCAAAAATTGGGTTTTAACATTAAACTGCCTACTCAAGTCTAAGTATAGTGGCATGATCACATCAGTATAATACGTATATAATAAGGAATATGCAACAGGCTGACTCAAAACATGCATTGTCTTCATGTGTGAGAGGGCAGAGCCATAACTCATGAGTGCCGGGGCCATGAGTGCATTATAAAAGTCCTGCCCCAGCACAAGGGATGATAAACTGTGTATTTTGAGTCAAACCATTGTGTATTCAGTTTATACAACATCAGCTTACTAGTTACATATGAACTTACGAAACTGCCAGCAGAAAAATGCCCTCAGGTCTATCAAGTCTGCCCAATTGTGCAGCTCTTAGTTTCATATTACTACAGCTGCCCCAGCCCAACCCAAACCCCTCCCTTCCTCCCCTTTCCTGGTTTTCCCCCCTTTGTGTTCTTGTCTGTACTGATCCTGCCCTTGACTCTATCCCAACCCTGCTTAAAGCTATCCACTGTCCCCAGTTCAATTAACTCCTCAGCAGTGTGTTCCATCTCACCACCACTCTCTCTGTAAAGTAGTGTCTCCTCATCTCCTTCCTGAAACTTCCCTTTCCAACTTACGACTATGGCCCCTAGTGACCCTTCCCCCTTTAAGCAGAACAATCCTTCCTCTCTGACTTTGTTTATGCCTTTCAAGTACTTAAAGGTCTGTAGCATGTCCCTCTCTTTCCCTTCTCTCATCCAGTGAATACATGTTGAGCTCTCTCAATCTTTCCTCATACAGCAACTCCTCCAGTTCCATGATAATTTTTATAGCCCTGTGCTATACCTCCTCCAGTAATCTCACATCCTTTTTGAGGTATGGGCACCAGTACTGTACACAGTACTCCAAGTGTGGCCTCACCAGTGATGTATACAAGGGCAGGATGACCTCCTCCTTTCTAGAGGTGATCCCTCTGGCAATGCACCCCAGCATCCTATTTGCCCTTGCCTACCACCCTCCTACACTGTGCTGATACCTTCCTGTCCCCTATGACTATTACCCCAATGTCTCCTTCCTCCTCTGACACTGTTACCTGCACCCCACAGCCAGTAGCTGGTTGAGGGATTTCTTGCTCTGAGGTGCATGACCTTGCATGTCTTAGCATTAAAACACAACTGCCACTCCCTAGACCAGTGTTCAAGTTTAGCTATACCTTTTAAATAGTCTGAAGCACCTGTTAACCAGAGAAAATCTAGGAAAGCAGGAGTTGAGTGTAGAACCTTTATTACGTCAACAGTGTCTCAGATACAAGTAAAAAAATGAGCTCCACAGGGATGTGAGCTACCTAATGCATGTCACAGTTTTTCAGAACTTTATCAAAGCCTTTGATAAAGTACTGAAATGTGTCAGGCAGCTCACATCCTTTTGGAGCTCACTTTTTTTATGGCTGCAGTAGGTGGAGCCTGCAGATGTTTTGCATGTACAAATGGAGTGATGTCATGTTTTCTGTCCGTGGAACTGACTGAAAGTGTAAATAGTCTCCTCCACCTTACCTTCCTCCAAGAAATGTTTTCCATCCTCAAATAAACATGCTTTCATGTTAGTCAGTGGTTGCAGGGTACTATTTTCTTTCTTAAATGGGTGGTACAAGAACTGGAACCTGAGTAGTGGGATGCAGCATTGTTTTTTGGGGGGAGTAAGATCCACCACACCTCCACCCAAGAAGCTCCTAAAGATCCACCCCCACCTCTTTTTTGATTCATGTGGGAGGGGCATGAGGTGGATCTATCATGTTGAAACAAGACTCAGTAGTTTGGGATCTAGACCAAGGAACAGAACAAGTCTGTGGAGTCCCTGCATTTTGTTAAGGACTAGGAGAACAGAAGATACTTAATGCCTTCAAGCTGACTTAAAAACCCTTGGAATAAATGATTATCAGAGCCACCTGGTGTCTCAAAAGGAAAGAGTAAGTAAGAAGTGTCTGAAACTACAGCTTCCTAGTTGAAAGAGCCACAGGTATTTCTTAAACATTTATATACTAAAAACAAAGTTCAGCTTTTGGGATTAACAATATTTGTTTACCATATTTAATATATATATATATCTATATCTATCTATCTATCTATATATATATATATATATATATATATATTTGTATTTTTAGTAGTTTCAAAACTTTGAAAGCATTAGTGTTAGTAATGCATTTAACATTTTTTTTAATTGTCTTTACAGTTAATCATGCAGATTCAGGTGAGGGCACTTTTTTGGGGGAGGGGGTTCAAATTATTTTAATCATGGGCACAGTACTTGGTAAACACATCCTTTGATGAAATGTATTTTTTCTTTTAAGTTTGAGAAGTGGAGTTGCCTTGCACATGTTAAAAATACCAGCTGCAATTAACAACTACCTGTGGAAATAAAAGGCTGTTTTTTTCCCTACTTACTTTTTTCCTGGCTCAGTTTATATCCATGAAAAGAAAGACTGGAACAACTATCAGAGCTGCCATCCCCTGGACCTGCCATTTATCACTTATTTAAAATAACACACCATAGTTTAAATGTAGTTTCACATTTTTACCATGAGTGAAGCAAGAAGATGAGCCAGCATGGTTAACAAATGCATTCATTGACACCTGTAAATGAGTGGAAGGGATAGTTTTTTCTAACATTCCTAGTGAGCTCATACTCTTTGGAACCTGTTTTTCAGGGTTTTTTATTGCATCATGTCCCAGGCAATCTTCCCAGAGTGCAGTTTTCTCTATTGTTTAATATCTCCAGTGGAGGTCAGTGTCTTGTTACATTTTTTGTTTCAAATTAACCACAGACATCATGGCAGCCAAAGGACACACACTTTGAGTCTTAGGGTATACTGTATACAGCATAATTAATAAGTTTTCATTTGCATAATCTTTCCATTCATGTTATTGCTAGACATACTGCAGCTAACTTGGCTTAAGGAAGGGTGAACATGGTCAGGACCCCTTAGCAGCTGAGATGCATATGCAGCAAATAAGTCCAGATGTGCAAACTGCCTGCTGAATAAGGAAGGGTTGCAGGAACCCAGGGAATGTTTACGGTGGGGGGGGCTGATGGTCATCAAACTGGAAAGGGATTTTGGGGTAATCACACTGGATGACTTAAAGGTGGCTAAACAATGTACCAAAGCTGTGAGGAGAGCCCATGAAATACTGTGGTACATAGGAAAAGGAATTATCAGCAGAAGGAAGGAGGTAGTGATATCACTGTGTAGATCACTGGTGAGGTCTCATTTGCAATATGGTGTCCAGTTCTGGAAGCTGCATTTCTGTCATGCAACTTTAAATCACAAATTGGTTCAATGGTTCTATTTTCAATTTCTGTCCCTTTACCCTACTTCTTCCACTGGCTAGCCTTATGGAACACAACCAGAACATATCTTGACTAGCATGATGAATGCACCTACACAAGCTGCTTCTCAGTCTATAGCACTGTCTTTATAAAATGCTAACTTCTTGTTGAAAATATGGCATCATTTTTCATCCATGTTATTGTCAGACGTAGCGGCCGGGATATTCAAAAGGGTTGCACATGGCTCAACTGAGTTGTGCATGAGCAAACCCACTGATGCACCATTATTCGATATTCAAAAGGGGATTATGTGCTGCACAAATCCCGATGCGCTGGGGTGCATCAGTAATATATGTGGTGCAAGTAAGGGGGGGTGTGCCCATGCATACTCTGCACATCCTGATATTCAGCCCGGGATGTGCTGAGCATATGCAGTCACAACCCCTACTTGCACTGCACACAGTTGAGCCCACCCAAAAAAGGAGCAACAGCTGGCCACCCACAGGTGAGCTGCCATATTGCAGGGTGCAACATGGCAGCTGCCAGCTATGGGTGGCCACCCGAGCTCCGGCATCACAGTCTGTCGGCATCGCACCCCCCCATGACTGATCACGGGCTTTGTATATGTGTAAGATCCCTGGTGGTCCAGTGGACCTTATCCCCAGCCCGATCATGGGCTTTCAATAATAATAATAAAAAAACCCTGGTGGTCCAGTAGACCCTATCCCCAGCCTGATCACAGGCTTTCAATAGTAATAACCCTGATGGTCCAGTGGTACCCCACTCCCAACCTGCCCACTCTGTCCCACCACTCTGCTCCCCCCCAGTCAGTGGCAGGCAGCAGCACCCCACCTGCAAGCCACTCGGCAGCCCACTGACTGACAGCGTACAGGACGGCTGTACACCCATTGGTCCATAGTGTGGGCCAATGGGCATGCAGACTGTATTGTACTACACGGTCCGACATGAATGGATCATTGCATGGCCCAGGACAATAGTACAGCCTGATCTGCATGCCGATATTACACTGTGAACCAATAAACACTAGCTCATGCCAGTGCAGCTGTCAGTGATGGGGCAGCCGGAGCAGCTTGTGGAGGGTGCTGCCACCCACCGCTGACTGGGGAGCAGGTTGGCAGGACAGAATGGGCAGGTTGGGGAGTGGGGTACCTCTGGACCACCAGGGTTATTATTATTGAAAGCCTGTGATTGGGCTGGGGATAGGGTCCACTGGACCACCAGGTTTTTTTTTATTATTATTGAAAGCCCACAATTAGGCTGGGGATAGGGTCCACTGGACCACCAGGGTTGTTTTATTATTATTGAAAGCCCGCGATCAGGTTGGGGCTAGGGTTCACTGGACCACCAGGGTTATTTCTATTATTATTGAAAGACCACAATCGGGAGTTGGGGCGCATTGCTGCTGAGGGGCAGGGGGCATCAGTCCCTGATGGCTGCTGCCTGGCAGGGCACCAGGAGCAAGTCACCAGGGATCGATGCACCTGCATGCAAATGGGGCCATAATGACATGCAAATTGCCCTGTTTGCTCCTTGTATGCATTATGGCACCATTTGCATATCCACCGCTGAATATCGCAGTTGCTGTGCCTAGCGCAATTGCACTTGTGCTGGCGCATCCCCCTGCTCCTCTCTGGCCACTTGAGCTGGTGCAGTGCCACTGCACCATGCCTAATGCGGGTGGCCACAATGCCATATTCAATGGTGCTAAGCCATGGTGCAGCACTGTTAAATATCACCCTGTCAATGCCCTGGCGCATCCCAGTTGCGCTGCACCCAGGCTTGCACCACAGCCTGGCACAGTCTGAATATCCCGGCCACTGTTGCTATCTTGACTTGAGGAAGAGTAAACATGGTCAGGACCCCTTAGCAATTGAGTTGCATATGCAGCAAATAAGTCCAGATGTGTTAACTTACCCTATAACTATTAAGTGTCACAGTTTGCATTTTCTTCTTGAAATGGTTACTTTTGCATTTATGTTTATTTTAAAATATTTAATATTTTGACCATGTGGTTATGGTGAGGCCTTATTTGGAATATGGTGCCAGTTCTGGAAGCTGCATTTCTGTCATACAACTTTAAATCACAAATGGGTTCAATGGTTCTATTTTAGATTTGTGTCCCTTTCCCCTACTTCTCCCACTGGTTATGCATAATCTTTCCATTCATGTTATTGCTAGACATATTGCAGCTAGCTTGGCTTGAGAAAGGGTGAACATGGTCAGGACGCCTTAAAAGCTGAAATGCATATGCAGCAAATAAGTCCAGATGCGCAAACTGCCTACTGAATAAGGAAGGGTTGCAGGAAGCCAGGGAATGATTACGGGGGCTGATGGTCATCAAAATGGAAAGGGATTTGGGGGTAATCATATTGGATAACCTAAATGTGGCTAAACAATGTACCAAAGCTGTGAGGAGAGCCAGTGGAATGCTGTGGTGCATAGGGAGAGGTATTACCAGCAGAAGGAAGGAGGTAGTGATGTCACTGTGTAGATCACTGGTGAGGACTCATTTGGAATATGGTGTCCAGTTCTGGAAGCCGCATTTCTGTCATGCAGTTTTAAATCACAAATTGGTTCAATGGTCCTATTTCAAATTTCTGTCCTTTTACCCTACTTCTCCCACTGGCTAGCCTTATGGAACACAACCAGAGCATATTTTGGCTAGCATGATGAATGCACCTACACAAGCTGCTTCTCGGTCTACAGCACTGTCTTTTTAAAGTGCTAACTTCTTGTTGAAAATATGGCATCATTTTTTCATCCATGTTATAATTAGACATACTGTAGCTATCTTGGCTTGAGGAAGGGTGAACATGGTCAGGACCCCTTAGCAATTGAGATGCATATGCAGCAAATAAGTCCAGATGTGCTAACTTACCCTATAACTGTTAAGTGTCACAGTCTGCATTTTCTTCTTGAAATGGTTACTTTTGCATTTAAGTTTTTTTTAAATATTTAATATTTTGACCATGCGGTTATGTCATGCACCATAACTGATCTCCAGCCTTACCCTCCCCCACCCTGTGCTCCAACTTGCATAGAAAATAATGCTTGTAGACAAATATAATCATTTTGCCGCTGTGTTCTGGCATGTTCTTGTGTGCGTGTGTGTGTGTTTGTATTACTGAAGCAAAAAATGTACATCTGTCATTTTTTACATCCTGTTCAAAAAGTGTTTTTGCATCTGTGGTGCCAAATGGCACAGCCCCTGTGCAAAATCTCCTTTCGGTTAATGAACTGATAGTGTCACTGTTCATGTGGTGGAGTCACAAAAAGCACTTGCTGAAAACTTGGAGTGAAAATACCCAGAAACACCCAGGGCATTAGAGTTTCTGACCGTAACACCCTGCACTGTAGGGACTGACAGGCATCAGGGGTGTGACTTGAGACTGTCAACAGTGATGCTCATGCTATTCCACCACCATCCCCACCCTGCAGCCAGTGACAGGTATCGAGGTGTGCCTTTGACTCTTCAGCCCCAAAGTTCACTCCATTCTCTTATACTGTATCCATTGCAACATATTTCCTTATGGAATGGGGTGAGTGTAAAGCTTAAAAACCCCAAGGCACACCTCAACTCTTGTCTGTGTCTGCAGGGTAGGGTGAGGTGAAATGGCATGAGCGTTATGGACAATGACCCAAAGGCACACCACAATGCCTGTCCATGTCTGCAGGGTGGGGGTAGGGTTGGTGTCACTTCAGTACTTCACTGCCATTCCTATTCTGCCTGTCTCTCTCTCTCTCTCTCGTATGCTCTCTCTCTTTATATATATATATATATATATGTCTATGTAATTATCTATCTTTCTATTAATTGCATGTATTGCTATTTTTACCTATTTCTAAAACAAACTTGCATATCATATTTGCCTGCACTCTGAGCATGTACTTATGAAACTGTGTATATTTATACTCCACTTCTCCGTAGACATCATACTTTCCTAATATTCCCATTGTTACAAGCATAACTACCTTGCCCTTCTCAAAAGTGACCCCTCTGAAAGTTAATATCACATTTTCTCTAACAGTCCATCATCATTACGTCTGACTTCCTGACATCAACACATTGTTTAAATATAATTCACATCACCTCATGGACAAAAACCCTGTTTCTCTTAAAAAATTAAAATATACTGTATAAAAAAATTAAAAATGTGTAAATAACCCCAAGGCTGAACATATGCCAGCCATTACTTTTTCATGTACTGCCACCTTCTGTAGCATCATGGAGATTTGCACATTTCCCTTGATGCTTTGCATTATTGGAATATGTGCAATTATGTTTTCTTTAAAATTTGGCTGTCTGGCCAATATTATCTGAGATAACACATGCATCAGTGAAATTTACTCTGGGGTTCTTTTGTATGTTTCCTATTCCTTCCATTAAAATGTACACCTCCATATTTTTTCCTAATAATGTGTATGCCTTCCTTAGAACAGAAACTAAAACAAATCTTACTACTTAGAAATCATTATGTTGTTTCTCCATACCTCCTTAACAATTCCACACAACTTCATTAACTTCGTTATGCAACCGTGGTGTATCTGACCAGATTTTGTTTAACTTGCATGTGAAACACTGCTGATGTAATAAAGGTTCTGCACTGAGCTTTTGCCTTCCTGCCTTCCTGGATTTTCTCCAGTTCACAGATGCATTAGATGCATGGCAGCAGCTCACCACATTCCATCAGTAAATAAGCTGATATGTGTACAGTATATGAGAATGGAGTGAGGATTAGGGTTGACAACCCCAAGGCACCCACCGTGCCTGATTTGTTAAGATGCAGAAGAGGTGAAACCATAATGTTTTTTTCCTGTTGCTACATGCAGAGTGGGGGTTGGGTGTTAGGTTGGGAAACCTGCTACCACATTTCTCTACTTTTGTCACTTTAAACCTAACTAGTGCATTAACAATGTTTTTTGGAATTAATTTCTTTACTTTTTGAGATAGTGTAATGTTATCCTTTTCTGTCAAAACAGCAATTTCTTTCCTTTGTTGTGTAGCTTGTTAAATTTCCAATGTTTCCTATGGGACTTTGAATTTTGTTATGCTTTTTGTATATTGGCCTTAAATGTTTAGGGGAGAATAGGTGTTATTCTTGTAGTATCCATTAAGACAGTTGTTTTGATATATACATTGGCTCTTAAGTCCAAATATTGAGGGAGAGGAAGCACCAAGGGACGTTGACAGTGAAAATGCCAACCTCCTGCATGGCGATGGCATAATACCAATGCAGGTATTGTGCCACCTGATCTGTGAGTGTTTTCTGTGGAGGGATGCACCCCCCATGCAGGAAGCTCTGCCCCCCACACCTCCCGGACTTAAGGATTACCAACTACAGGTTGGAGTTGGTCCAGGGAAGGGGCAGAACACTGGAGGAAAGTGAAACACGGAAAAGGACCATTACAGTGACTGTCACCGTAATGGTCTTTTTTCATGTTTCTCCATCAGGGTGTCGAGCAGAAGGGGTGCACAGGAAGGAGATATGGCTTGTTGTAGTTCCAGTGTTATCCTTTGATAATTTGCATTTGTTTTGTATTGCCCCCAAATGTTTAGGGGGAAATGTGTGTTATTCTTGTAGTACTAATTAAGACTTTTATTTTGATATATAGATTGTCCCTCAAGTCTGCATATTGAGGGAGTTATGACTTGTTGAAGTTCCAGTGTTATCCTATGGAAATTTGGATTTTATATTTTTTTAGATTGGCCCTAAATATTTGTTGTTGTTTTATTTTTTGGGGGGAAGGGGTATGTGTTAGTTTTGTAGTACTCCTTAAGACTTTTGTTTTGATATATAGATTGTCCCTTAAGTCCATATATGGAGGGAGTTATGGCTTGTTGAAGTTTCAATGTTATCCTATGTGAATTTCCATTTTTTTATATTGCCAGTACATGTTTTCTGGGTGGTGGAATATATGTTATTCTTGTAGTAGTCATTAGGACCTTTGTTTTGATATATACATTGTGCCTTAAGTCCAGATAATGAGGGAATTATGGCTTGTTGAAGTTCAAATGTGGGGGGAAAAAAACAAAGTACTAAATCTTTTTTCGTACTGTTTTTAATTTATTTAGTGAAATGTTTCACCAGGAAGGCACGCTAAGTAGCAAGTTGCTCATCTCCCGGTGTGACCTGGGGGGGGTAGGGAACAATGGGATATAATACAGAGAAATGTTACAATGTTGGAATACAGTTTGCTTACTTGCGTACAATGAGAGCAGGAGGGATTACAGGTAGATAACATTCGCTAACAATACAACAGTTAAGTATAGTAGATTTGAAGACACATATATCAAACAGGCAACAGCTGGTGACAGTTGGTAACACTGAAACACATATAATAACTTGGCAACAGTATGTAGCTCTAGATGATAAGGTGACCCAATAGTAATTGGTAGCCATTAGTGTAACATAGATATTCAAGATTTACAGTGATTGGAGTAAAGAGAGGAAGAATGGAAGGAGGGAACGAAAAATTGCAGAGGATAGAATGGAAGAAGGAAAGGAAATTTACAGAGAGACGCAGACAGAACATGAATTTTGAGGCAAATAGAGATGACAGGGTGGACTCAAGTGCATGTAAAAGAGGTATAGAGGTAGGTTATAAGTGCTTAATTGAGTGTAGGGGTAGGCCAGTGTTAGGCTACATTAACTGGAAAGGGGTAGGAGGAGAAAAGAGGTAGAATGTGGCAGGGTGAATGAGAGAGAGCGAGGAATTGTAGGTAGGGGTATGCAAGGGGGAAAAGGGGGGAGTTGAAATTCAACAGTGTCCTGTTATTCCTATCTGGGCAGAGTGGTGGACAGCCCTACTGGTAGGACACCAGTTATAGGTGATGAGAGTTTTTTTTTTATATATAGTGAATCAAGGGGTGGGGTGCTGGGGGAGGGATGTTGTGGGAGGGGGTAGCAGTGTTCAACATAGAGGGGGTAGTACCCCACCAGTGTGCTGGGTGAACCTGCCTGCACAAGGTACTGATCTAGCAGTGACTGAGGGGTGCAGTAAAAGGAGAAATAGGGGAATGGGGTAAGGTTGTTGCCCACCATCTGATATGGATTCTGCATGCATAAGGCAGTGATTGAGCTCACAGGAGGGAGATAGATTAAGGGTAGAGAAAGAAGGTGAGGAAGCATTTAGGAGGAGGGAGAGTAGGGGACAAGGAGGAGCATGATCAGAGGGAAATAGGAGCAGTGGGGAGTAGGCATATGGTAGTATGGTCTTAAGGGAGAAGGCAGGGGATTAGGGAGGGTCATGTCAGGCACAGGAAGGTGCAAGGAAGTTCTTGATGGCAGAGCTAATGGAGTAGCAAGATGATGAGTAATGAATTTGAGGGGGAAGTGAATTCCAGAGTTTTGGGAGGCGATAAGAATAACCCAATTGGCCAATAAGGGTGGAGTGGTATGGGACCACCAGGGTTCGTGGGTTGGTAGATCTTAGGGAATGGGAAGGAGAAGGGGCAGTTGTAAAGGCAGAGGAGAGATAGGAGGGAAGTTCACCCAGCCAGTGCTTGGAGGTGAATTTTGCACAGTGAGAGAGATGTCTGTTTGTCAGGGAAGGGAAGGATAGGGCATGGTAGAGATCACAATGGTGAGTGTGGAGGGGGGCATCAAGGGCAAAATGGCAAAAGGAGTTAAACAGGGTATCTAGTCTGGCCAGGAAGGACTTAGGGGAAGCACCGTAGACTACGTCACAGTAGTCAAAGATAGGTAGAATCAACTTCTGGACAATCTCATGCCTAGCTATAGGTGGGATACAGGCACAGTTCCTGAATAAGGCACCCAGCTTGGGATGCAATTTTATCTGAATGGCATCACTATGATCAGAGAAGTTTAGGTGTTGGTCCAGCCAGACTCTTAAATACCTGAATGAGGATGTGTCCTCGAGTAAAGTCCCATCAGCGGTGTGGAAGGAGGGTAGAGAGGGAAACCTGGTAAGTCTACCTGGTGCCAAAGGTCATGGAGACTGTTTTTTTGGTGTAAGAGATAGTTGGTGGTTTGAAAACCAATGTTGAACTTTGTCAAAGTTGTGCTGCAAGTTGGATGCAACCTTGATGGGGCAGGAGCCAGATGCATACAAGACTGTATCATCAGCATACATGTGAATGAAGGAGAATATAGAGCAGGTCGATGGGAGATCATGTATAAAAATAGAGAATAGTATGGGGCCTAACACTGATCCCTGGGGGACACCAGTTCTTATGAGGAGGGGTGGGGAAACTGTATCAGAGATCTTGACTGATTGGGTTCTGCCAGTGAGGTATGCCTTGAACCAGTCTGTGGCTAAGGGGGATAGCCCATCTGTTGATAGGGTGTCAAGGAGAAGGCAGTGGGAGACTGTGTTAAAGGCTTTGGCCAGATTGACAAAAATGGCTAAGGTGACTTGGCCATTGTCCAGTGCCATGAGAATAGAATCAGTGAGCTGAAGAAGGGAGGTGGTGGCTGAGTGATTTTTTTCTGAAGCCAGATTGATAAGGGTGAAGAAGAAGGACTCATGATCGCTAGCAGGGCATTTAGGGTGTCATTTGGGGAGACAGTAACAAAGGAGAAGGGGGAATTGGGGGAGTCGTTTATAGGTAATAGGAAGGGGGAGAGGGAGGGGAGAAGTTTGGTAAGGATTGGAGTAGCTCATCAGCACAAGTGGTGTAATAGGAGCTGAATTCAGTAGCTACTGCAACTGGATCAGCAATGAGAGTGGTGTTTATCTTAAGTATAGGGTAGGTGAACAGGATGGGGGGGTAAAGAAGGCATAGATCACCCTCCAGAACTTGGAGGGGGAGTTGATGTTTTTTGCGAAGGTAGAGTTGAAGTACTCTGTTTTGGCTATCCTGGTAGCCCAGGTGCAGACATTATGGAGTTTTATAAATAAGGTCATTTGGAAGCTGGGAGACTTTGTGACTTTTCAAGGCCCGATCTCTGGCTCTGTGGCAGGCTAGTAATTCAGGGGTAATCCAGGGGAGGTGATAACCTTTAACCCATGTTTGTTTAAGGGGTGCGAAGGAAACATAGAAACATAGAAACACAGACTTTGACGGCAGATAAGGACCGCTAGGCCCATCTAGTCTGCCCATTTCCCTACCTACAGGATAGGCCGCAGATCCTAGTTAACCAACAGCCTATATCTTCCTGCCTCCCACAAGAATTACCTTATGTCTGTCCCATGCATTCTTGAATTCTCCCACAGTTTTAGACCCCACAACTTCCTCAGGAAGGCTGTTCCATGCATCCACTACCCTCTCTGTGAAATAATACTTCCTCACATTGCCCCTGAACCGCCCTCCTTCTATCTTTAAATTGTGTCCCCTTGTTCTTGCAAGTCTCTTTTTCTGAAAGATGCTACCCTCTTGGACTTTGTTGATTCCACTGAGGTACTTGAAAGTTTCTATCATGTCCCCCCTCTCCCTTCTTTCCTCAAGGGTATACATATTAAGCTCCTTTAGTCTCTCCTCATACGGCTTCTCTTGCAGACCCTGCACCATTTTAGCTGCCCTCCTCTGGACTGCCTCTATCCTGTCTATGTCCTTGCGGAGATGGGGTCTCCAGAACTCCAGATGGGTCTCACCAACTGTCTGTACAGAGGATAACAACTTCCTGTTTTCTGCTGCTGATGCCTCTCCCTATACATCCCAGTATACCCCGCCCTCCCTACTGCCTTCTCACATTGCTTGCTAACCTTAAGGTCATCTGATATGATTACCCCAGGTCCCTTTCCTTTTGTTGTTGTTACTACTCCCCACCCATTGTGTATTCTTCCCTGGGTTCTTGTTTCCCAGGTGCATTATTTTGCACTTTTTGCATTGAATCCTAGCTGCCATCGTCTGACCATTCCTCCAACCTTGCCAAGTCCCTTTTCATCCTTTCCACGCCTCCTTGTGTATCAACCCTGTTGCAGATCTTTGTGTCATCTGCAAAGGCATACTTTTCCTTCCAGTCCCTCTGCAATGTCACTGATGAAGACATTAAAAGGAATGGACCCAATACCGAACCTAATCGGTACCCACTAGTAACTGCCCTTTCTTCAGAGTGGACTCCATTTACAATTACCTTCTGTGTCCTGTTGTCCAGCCAATGTTTACCCAGGCTACCACCTTGGGACCCACCCCAGGCTGGTTAATTTGACTAATAATCTTTTGTGTGAGACTGTGTCAAATGCCTTGCTAAAGTCTAGGTAGGCCATGTCCACAGCCTCCCCTGGACTACTACTTTGGTCACCCAGTCAAAGAAATCTATTAGATTCATCTGACATGACCTTCCGCTGTGAACCCATGCTGCCTTGGATCCTGTGCTCCACTGACCTCTAGGTACTCAACTATTCTTTCCTTGAGTGATTCCATCACTTTCCCTACCACAGACGTCCAGACTGACAGGTCTGTAGTTTCCTGCCTCTGTCTTGGTCCCACTTTTGTGAAGGGGAATCACATCCGCCTTCCTCCAGTCCTCGGGTACCACACCATCCTCCCATGATTTATTAAAAAGAGTAGCCAGTGGTTTCACTAGTTCCTTCCTTAATTATTTTAGAATTCTGGGGTGAATTCCATCAGGACCCATTGCTTTGTCCACCTTCAGTTTTAGGAGTTCTTGCAGAACCCTTTCTTCTGTGAAAGGACTGGGATCAACCCCCTTATCAAGAGTGCTTCTGTTAATTGGATTAGGCACTTCCCCTCCTCTTTTGTGAATACTGAGCAGAAATATTCGTTCAGTATTCCTGCTTTTTCACTGTCCCCCTCTGCCCACCCACCGTTCATTCTATTCAGCCTCACTATCCCTCCCTTTGTCTTTCTACGCTCGCTGATGTACCTATAAAAGGTTTTATCCCCCTTCTTAACTGAGTTGGCTATCTTTTCCTCAGTTTGGGCCTTTGCTATTCTGACTTCCCTCCCTGCTTCTTTCTGCCTTAACTGGTACAGCTCTCTGTCCTGCTCCTTCTGTGTTTCCTTATACTTCCGGAATGCTATCTTTTCTTCCTGACTTTCATAGCCACGTCTCTTGAGAACCATAGTGGCTTTTTCTTTTGTTTTGATTTGTTTATTTGCTTCACACAAAGGCTTGTTGCCTCTGTGATGGCAGTTTGATAATTCCCATTGTTGCTCCACACCTCCTTCTAGCCTGTTTGCTAGTGCTTTTCTGAGGCACTCTCCCATCTTGCCAAAGTCAGCCCTCCTAAAGTCCAGTACCCTCACTTTTGTATGGCTTGACTCTGTAGCTGAGTTTAACGTGAACCACACTGTCTGATGGTCACTTGTCCCCAGATGGCAACCCACTTCTAGATCTGAGATCCTCTCACTGCCCCCGTTTGAGAGTACGAGGTCTAAGATTGCTCCCTCATGAGTGGGTTCCGAAACTAGCTGTCTAATGCCTGCCACCTGTAGGGCATCAAGAATGGCCCTGCTCTTGGATGTGGCTGCAGCAAATGTGCTCCAGTTAACATCTGGCATATTCAGGTCTCCCATCAACAGTATCTCCCCTTTCTCTGCCATTCTAAGAATGCCTTCCATCATATCCTTGTCCATTCCTTCCCCCTGACATGGGGGTCTGTACACAACCCCTGTGCGGATTGTGGTGCCCTTTCCAGTCTCCAAGGTGACCCACAGTGCCTCCTCTCCTCCCTGTTTACTCTTTTGTTCAGTTGCTTTTATCCCTTCCTTTACATAGAGAGCTACTCCTACACCTCTTCTCCCCTGCCTGTCTCTCCTGTAGGTTATGTACCCTGGTATGTTCACATCCCAGTCATGGTTCTCTGTGTACCATGTTTCTGTGACTGCTACGATATCCAGGCATCCCTCTTCCATCAAGGCCACCAGCTCAGGAGCTTGTTGCCCAGACTACGGGCATTGGTACTCATTACCCTCCATTTCCTGATGGCCTTACCCCTTTGCCCCATCCCTGTCTTTCTTGCCTTTGTCACTTTCTCCATTTACCCTGCCCTTCTCCCTATCGACACCTCCATGTTGGTGTTTGCCACACTTACTACCATGATTGTTTGGGTGGGCTAGGATTTTCCTGCTCCTTTCCAGTGCCTCCCCTTGGCTGGTTTAAAAGCTTGCCAATGAAGCTTTAAAACCTATCACCTAGGATCCTGGTTCACCTCCCAGACAGATGCAGCCCATCATGCCAGTATGAGCATGCATCTCCCAGGTGGACCCCAGTCCCCAATGAAGCCAAATCCTGGCTCCACACCAGTTTTTCAACCACTGGTTGAATCCCATAGTACGAACACCCTAGCCTCTCCTATACCATAGATGGGTGGCACCTCCGAGAAGGTTACCGTCGTGCTACTTGACTAAGGCCCTCCCAATTCCACAAACTCTTCCTGCACTTCTCTAATCCCTTTCTTAGCCAGGTCATTTCCCCAGGTGGACAATGACATCCAGCTCCCTCCCTGTGCAGCTGCTCCGGCAATCCTGAGGATTCACTCCTGTCCCTCCAAGCCATGGCGCCAGGCAGGCCTTCCTCCATCTCCCTTCCTTGCCCAGTTCTACCTTCCTAACAATGGAGTCCCCCACCAGGAGTTGTTTCCTTCCCTGCAGGATCCCCTGCCACCCTCCTGTGGGTCTCCTTTGTGGAGGTTCCCAGCATCCTCCTTGGTCTCCACTGTGGGTGCCTCCATAGAGGAACCACACTTTGCCAGAATGCATAGGAATTGTGGAGAGGTACAACTGGAGGGATGTGCCTCTGTTCCACCACCCTCACCCTCCTGAGCCCACTGTGGTCCAACCACTCCTCTTTCTTGGCAACCTCTGAGGCAGCGGCAGTGGCACTGGTGGTCCCTGGATGGAAGAGGAGGTCCCACAAATCCTGGCCAACTCAGCCTGGAGATGAGCAACCTCCTCCTTCAGCCCAGAGGGTGCCTGCAGATGGGACAACACCGCATCCTCCAGAACATCTCCGGAAGACTGCTGCCCACAGCCACTGCACTGCACCACTCAATCATGTCTTGTTTCTGGCCCTTAACTGTTTGCAATCCTTACTCTTTCATCTGTTTTTCTCTCTCTCTCCTTACTTTCTGCCTGTGTCCTTTAAGCTCCTGATTATCCTGTTCTGAGACAAGAATATCCTATATTTCTCAGTACACCACTTACTTGTTCAGAGGCAGACCTCCAGCAGCAGAGGGGCCAGAGGCTACTCTTGCCCTTCTAGGATGGTGGGTCCTTGGTGGTTCTGTGATCACTCACTTCCTGCCCCTAAACAGGAAGTTCCTGTTGTCAGTCAAATCCTGTGCCTATAAAAATAGAACTAGCTTTGGGTGGGGGTGGAGGGAGGAAGGAGGGCAATATAGTCCCAGTAGAGAAGTTCAGTCACACAGCAGTCCTTTCTCCTGGTGTCTTCTGCCAAGCTATTAGCAGAATCTTTCTAAACAGTCTTTAAATGTAGTTTCCTTCTAGCTAAGCCCTCCCCCTACTTACCAGATCTTTCTACAAGTAATTTAAACCTCACAGCAGTTAAGTCCTTTCAGTCACCTGAGATTTACACCTAGATGACTTTCAGTTACTCATTCAGTTCAGTTAACCCAAACACACACTTTTTTTTTTGTTTTGTATGTTAGTTTTTTTTACCCTAAATTAAAGGTCCAAATACAAAAGTTCTTCTACTTTAGTCCCGGCAGAGAAGTTCAGTCACACAGCAGTCATTTCTCCTGGTGTCTTCTGCCAAGCTATAGGCACCCCTATTTGCTAGGAAGGTGCCTTTAAAATATATTAGGTCTTTATCAACTGAGGAGGTGCTTGCTAGAGAGGACCAGTCTGAGAGGGCAAGGCTATGCAGGAAAGGTTCCAATTCCATGGATTAATAGGTCCATATTTGTAGGGTTTTATGGGGGCGATTTAGCACTGTGAACTTTTCTGACCTGGAAAAGCAGGTTGTGGTCACTGAGAGTATCTGGAAGGATGCCAGAGGCAATGATTCTAAGAGGGTGGGAAGTTAAGGTCTAATCAAGTAAGGAGTGGTTTAAGGTCTTGTGATTAAGGTGGGTGGGTTCTGTAATTAGTTGTGTGAGGTTGAGGGCACTGATAGCATTTCTTGTGGTAGATGTTGTTGGGGACAGCCAGTTTAAATTGAAGTTGCCAGTGATATAAAGTTCACCAGATTGATAGAGGGAACTAATGGAAGTTAGGAGATCAAGGGAGGCAGCTGGCTGGACATTTGGACTGCAATAGATACCGGCTACAAAGATAGGGGGTGAGAAAGGGAAGGATACATTGATGGCTAAGGCATCATGGGTTGCTGGGTTGGAGGAGAAGACAGGGAAATATTGGAGGGAGGCATGGATATACATATCCACTCCACCACCTATGCCTGCTCTGTCTAGCCTTAGGATGGAGTAACCAGGGATGGAGACTGAGTGGTCAGGAATTGTGCTGTTTAGCCATGTTTCTGTTATAATTAGACTGTTTGGTTTCAGGGCAGCAACCATGGCTTGCAGGAGGTCTACTGTTTGAAGTAGGCTATGAATGTTTAAGTGTAATATCTTGAAACCCTTTATGAGGGCTTTTGGGGTAGGGGTAGGGGCAGTGTCAGTGGGGGAGATGGCAGGGATAAAGGAAGTAGCAGGACCAGGGTTGGGGTGGATGTCCCCTGAGGTGAGTAACAGTAGAGCAAAGATGAGGAAGTGTAGCTTCGTGGATTTGGAGTGATGCGGCTTGGAGGCCAAATGAGTGAGGTAGAAGGGAGTGGTATAGTGAGAAAGCAGGAGGTGGAGGACAGCAAAGAAATTTGGTAAAATTAGTAGGGATGCATGTGGAGTGATGAGGGAATGAGACCAGAATATGTTAGTGGGGCAGGAGTAATAGCATGAATATAAGTTGGGGCCTGGAGACAGGGGGTCTGGATGGGTTTGAAGTTATAAGGCCCTGGGCTGGCAAAAGCAGGAAGGGTGAGTAGGGAGAGGGTGAGAAATAAGGTTGGGGAGGAGATAGAAGGGAGAAGGATCTGGGTGGAGAGGAAACATCCTTAGAATCAAGGAGAAGCAACGAGGGTGGACTTTGGTAAGTAGTAAACTACATCAAGGAGGTGAAGCTGAACAGAGTTGCTTTGCTACCGAGGAGAAGGGGCACGATGCTTAAAATAAAGCTCCCTCAGGTATCCAACTGAATAGCCTATAGTAGGAAAATAGAAAGTGGAGGATGCTTGCTTAAGTATGCACCCTCTAGTGGAGGAACTATATAACCTGCTAATAGGGAATCAGGTACTAATGGAGACGTAAAGAAATCCTGGTATTGTGGATCTATGTATTACCCCATTAAGTGCTTTACTGTAGCTCTTAGGTGCTTCCCTTTTAAGAGGGAAAGTAATGTGTAACCAATTAGGAAGTGGGAGGGTCTTTCAGCTCAGGTTGTGTATTTAATAAAGAAAGGAGGTGGGGGGGCCAAAAACCACTGACAGGCCAGTGCAGGTTAGACAACTGCTGCTCTGCACTGAACAGCTCACAGAAGTGTGCAACTGAGTGAACTGGCAAGCAAAAAGGTTAGGACTTCACTACGCAGCTGCTAAAGGAAGAAAGGTCAAAGGTCAGTGTTTCTCTGCAGTCTTATGCCCTAGTCCAATGATTTCAACACTGGCTGCAGCATTGGGCAGGAACCAATGTCACCACTCCAAGCCATCTGGAACCATTCAGGTCCCATAGGGAGTAAAACTCCAAAATCCCCTTTCCCTTGTCCTGGGTCCGGAACCAGATGTTACCTTGTGGGCCAAGCTGGAGAGTGGGCAGCAGGTGCCTTCTCAACCTGTCCTAGGTGGGTGGGTTGCTTGTGGAGGGGACCAGGTCAGTGGGCTCCGATAAGCCTGAGAGAGGGGAACAGAAGAGAGGGCAGTTATAAGCCTCAGTGGTTGTCAGGGGGAGGTTTCAGAGCAGAGAGGGTTGTGAAAAAATGAACAGTTGAAAGGACTTAGGATGAAGTGGGGGGGCTCTGTTACAAACTGTGGCAAGGTGCCAGCAATGAATTGCAGCATGGAGCTAAAATAAAGGGTGTTAAATGCGGGGCATGTATCTGACCTGACCTTTTGGTGCCAGAATCAGTGGAGAGATCTAGTAGCCAGAGAGATTAGAAATGCAGAATCAGTCTTAAACTTTAAAATAAAAGTGCAGAAATTACCATCAACAATCTAATACGCAATATAAACACTGTTCAACTTAAAATTAGTTCTAAAAATCAGCTCTACAGTCCATTTAAGGAAACCCTAGTGGCAGGATCACCATAAATAAAACAAAAACATCAGTGACAGGCCAGTGCAGGTTAGGCAATTGCTGTTCTGCACTGTACAGCTCAGAGAAGTGTGCAACTGAATGAACTAGCAAGCAAAAAGGTCAGGACTTCATTACACAGCTGCAAAAGGAAGAAAAGTCAAAGGTCAGTGTTTCTCTGCAGTCTTATGCAATAGTCCAATGATTTCAGCACGGGCTGCAGCATTGGGTAAGAAACCAATGTCAGTGCTTCGGGCTGTCTGGAACCATTCAGGTCCCACATGAAGGAAAGCTCCAAAATCTCCTTTCCCTTGTTCTGGGTCCAGGACCAGATGTTACCTTGTGGGCTAAGGAGGAGAGTGGGCAGCAGGTGCCTTCTCAACCTGTGTAAAGTGGGCGGGTTGCTTGTGGAGGGGACCATGTCAATGGTACCAGCCCAGTGGGCTCCGATCAGCCTTACAGATCAAGGAGGAGAGTGGGCAGCAGGCATCTTCTTGGCCTGTACTAGGTGGGTGGGTTTCTTGTGGAGGGGACCACATCAGCAGTACCAGCCCAGTGGACTCCGATCAGCCTTGCAGGCTAAGGAGGAGAGTGGGCAGCAGGCATCTTCTCGGCCTGTCCTAGGCTGGTAGATTGCGTATGGAGGGGAAAGCATCAGCAGTACCAGCCCAGTGGTCTCCCATCTACCTTGCGGGCCAAGGAAGAGATTGGGCAGCAGTCACCTTCTCAGCCTGTCCAAGGCAGGTGGGTTGCTTATGCAGGGGACTGCATCAGTGGTACCAGCCCAGTGGGCTCCAGTCAGCCTTGCAGGCCAAGGAGGACAGTGGCAGCAGGCGCCTTCTCAGCCTGTCCTAGGTGGGCTGGTTGCTTGTGGAGGGGTCCACATCAGCAGTACCAGCCCAGTGGGCTCCAATCAGCCTTGTGGGCCAAGGAGGACAGTGGGTAGAAGGCACCTTCTCGGCCTGTCCAAAATGGGTGAGTTGCTTGTGGAGAGGATTGCGTCAGTGGTACCAGCCCAGTGGCGTCCAATCAGCCTTGTGGGCCAAGGAGGAGAGTGGGCAGCAGGTGCCTTCTAGGCTTGTCCTCAGCTGGTGGATTGCTTGTGGAGGAGACTGCATCAGTAGTACCAACCCAGTTGTCTCCCATCCACCTTGCGGTCCAAGGAAGAGATTGGGCAGCAGGAGTCTTCTCGGCCTGTCCTAGGTGGGTGGGTTGTTTGTGGAGGGGACTGCATCAGTGGTACCAGCCCAGTGGGCTCCGATCAGTCTTGTGGGCCAAGGAGGACAGTGAGCAGCAGGCACCTTCTTGGCCTGTCCAAAGCGGGTGGGTTGCTTATGGAGGGAACTGCATAAGCAGTACCAGTCCAGTGGTCTCCAATCAGCCTTGTGGGCCAAGGAGGAAATGGGGCAGAAGGCACCTTCTCGGCCTGTCCTAGGTGGGTGGGTTGTTTGTGGAGGGGACCACATCAGCAGGACCAGCCCAGTGGACTCCTATCAGTCTTGTGGCCCAAGGAGGAGAGTGGGCAGCAGGTGCCTTCTCAGCCTGTCATAGGCATATGAAGGAATCCTTTTTCATATCAAATGAAAAATCCATATGAAAAAGAATGCCATCATATGAAAAAAAGAATGGGAAAAAAATGTAAGTCCAAATTCATTTTTTGTATGAAGGCAATCTTTTTTCACATGAGCTAAAAAAAAGGATACAAAAAAGGATGCCTTCATATGAAAATAGAATGGAAAAAAAAATAAGTCAACATTTTTTTTCATATGAATCATTGGTTTTTGAATGAACGAAAAGAAGCATATGAAAAATGATGCCTTTATATGAAAAAAGAATGGGAAAAAAAACAAATTCCAAATTCCTTTGTTTTGTACAAATGAAAAAGCATGCAAAAAATAATTCCTTCTTGATATGGCACCTGGCTACAGTATATGCTCTTTAGGAGGGATCGGGAACGGAAAAAAGGAGGAGGGGAGCTATATACATAAGGAAGGGTATCAGTGCAACAGAACTCCAAGATAAACACTGTATGGCCAAGGCCCCATGGATAACCCTAGGAGCTGGAGAAAAAGGCCCCACCTGGGTAGGGGTTGTCTACAGATCCCCATTCCAAGACATTGATACTGACTTGGAGCTCCTGGAAGCCATCCTAATGATGGCTAATAACGGTGAGCTACTTCTAGTTGGGGACTTCAGTCTGCCTGATGTGGATTGGTCCTCATACACGGCATCCTCAGAGAGGAGCAAGGAGTTCCTCCTTGCACTGTGAGAGGTGAGATTAACTCAGCTAGTGGACTAACCCACCAGGGAGACATGAATCCTAGACCTGGTACTCTCCAACAGTTCCAGGATAGCAGGTGTTCACATACAGTAGGAAGCCACTTAGGATCCAGTGACCACAGTTCAGTGTGGCTAACAACAGAACAGAAGCCAGATGCCACAAAAAAATTAAGGTAATCGACTTTAGGAAAGCAAACTTCCCTGAAATGAAATCCCAGATCAAATCCTTACTAGAAACCGGTACCAAGAGAGATGTAGAAGAATGCTGGAAAATCTTGAAACATACTCTAACTATAGTAATGGAGGATTGCACAAAACAGATCAGCAAATCCAAGAAGAGGAAGAACCCACTCTGGTTTACTAGGGAGATAGCAGCTAAGATTAAGGAAAAGAAAAGAACATTCAAACAATACAAGGAAACAAAGATGTACAGTGCAAGGGAGGAATGCAGAAATAAACTCAGAGAGGTAGGGAAGACAATTAGGACTACTAAAGCACAGACATAGGAGAGAATAGCACAGGAGGTAAAGAAGGGCGATAAGACTTTCTATCGATACATAACAGAGAAGAGGAAGAATAAGGGGGGAATAGTCCATCTAGCATCAAAAGAGGGTCAGCTGGTGGAGGAGGATAAAGATAAGGCAGAGGTACTGTATGATGCCTTCTGCTCAGTCTTTATTATAGAAGGCAATGGCAAAGGACCTATGTTAAGTGACACTGGGCAAAATAATGATGTGTCCAACATGATCCCCTTCACAAAAGAAAGAGTCCAATAGGAGCTGGGTTAGATAAAAGTGGATAAGGCAATGGGTCCAGATGGTATCCACCCGAGGATCCTGAAAGAACTCAGGGAAGAGATTGCTACATCACTGGCCGAACTGTTCAATAAGTCACTAGAAAGCAGTATAGTACCAGTCGACTGGAAAAGGGCAACAGTGGTGCCCTTGCACAAGAGTGAAAGCAGGGAAGAAGCAGGGAGCTGCCGCCCTGACAGCCTAACCTCAGTGGTAGATAAAATTATGGTAGCATTGCTTAAGGAGAGAATATTAGACTACCTCAGGGAAAACAGAAGACTCAACCCAAAGCAGCACAGGTTCATGGCTGGGCACTTGTATCTAATGAATTTGGTGGACTTCTTCAATTGAGTAACCAGAACAGTGGACCAAGGTGGCACAGTGGATGTGATTTACTTAGATCTTAGCAAAGCTTTTGACACTGTTCCCCACAGGAGATTAGCCAACAAACTACAGCACACAGGCATAGACCATAAAATAGTCAGCTGGATTAAAAACTGGCTTCAGGATAGGTCACAGAGAGTCCTGGTCAATGGGACACTATCATTGGAGGGCAAGGTAACCAGCGGCATTCCACAGGGGTCAGTACTTGGCCCAATCCTTTTCAACATATTCATCAGCAACATTGCTAATGGACTTGAAGGGAAGGTCTGCCTGTTCACAGATAATACAAAACTCTGCAACAGGGTAGACACAGATGACTGTGCCCCTGGGATGGAAGCCAATCTCAAGAAATTAGAAGAGTGGTCAAGAACATGGCAGTTACAATTTAACGCCAGTAAGCGTAAGGTGATGCACATGGGTAAATGTAACCCAAGAAAGATGTACACATTGAATGGGCATCAATTAGAAGAATAAAAGATGAAACAGGACCTCAGAATAATTGTTACTGATGATCTAAAAGTGGAGAAACCATGAGAAAAAGCAGCACAGAAGGCCAGCGGCATCCTCGGCTGCATAGGTAGAGGGATTACAAGCAGGAAGTGAGAGGTAATCATCATGCTGTACAGGTCCTTGGTCAGACTGCAGCTGGAATACTGTGTGCAATTCTGGAGGTCCCACCTAAAAAAGGACATTGACCACTTAGAAAGGGTACAGAGAAGGGTCACTAAGGTGGTGCAGGGTCTGCATCAATAACTGTATGAAACGAGACTCAGTAAATTAAACTTATACTCTCTAGACCAAAGAAGAAATGGGGGAGGCATTATAGAAACATTCAAATACATAAAGGGAATCAACACAGCCCAGACAGGAAACCTATTCCAGGAAAACAAAACAATACATACAAGGGGGCACAATATGTGCCTAGTGGGAGGCAGGTTTAGAACCAATATAAGGAAAAACTTTTTCACAGAGAGGGTGATAGAACCATGGAACACCCTGCCCTCAAAGGTGATAGCATTGAAGACAGTATGGGAAACTAGCATGGGACAGGCACTATGGGCACCTGAAGGGGTAATAAAACAGGGAGGGGGTAGACATTTTTGGGCAGACTAGATGGATCATGTGGTCCCCATCTGCTGGCTACTTCTTATGTTTTTACATGAAAAAACAGTTTGGGCTTAGCTTTTCTCCCATTCTTTTTTTGTATGAAGGCATCCCTTTTTGTATGTTTTTTTTTCATTCATACGAAAAAACAATGCCTTCTTACAAAAAAAAGAATAAGTAAAAAAAAATCCAAATTATTTTTTTCGTATGAAGCCACCCTTTTTTTGTATGAACCAATTCTTGTTTCATATACCCATATGAAAAAAGAAAATCAGCTCATGAAAAAGCAATTTTATATGTTAAAAAATACATTTCTGGGTTATTTTTCCAGAAAGTAAATGCAGAATTCACCTACTGGGTTTCCAACTAACAACTGTCAGTGTGTGTGCAGGACATCATTTTTGTGGGGTTTGATTTTTTTTTTATGGAAACAAGATGGTGGCCATACAAAAAAATGCTTTACCTCACAGAAAAGGATTACTTACACATGAAAAAGAATACTTTTTCATATGGACCAAATTCTTTTTTCATTCCAAGCAGCTATGCAAAAGACTGTACTGAGCATGCTCAGTATTGACATTTTAAAATTTAGTAACTTCGGAGTGGAGTCTTATTTATTTCACCAAACCAGTGAAAGGCACATCTATGGGACAAGCATCATCTACCCTGAAAATTTCAGACCAAAATTCCAGACCATCTGGGTGCTAGGCAATGACAAAACAAAAACCATAAAAAAATGTCGATTTTTTCAATGTTTTTCTGTTATCCACATCTCGGAATCTGTAAACATGACTGAAACAAAACTTTACACATCAAGAGTCCCCACCAACCCTGAGACTGTACATGCAACATTTCATGCAAATTTGTTGAATGGTTGAGAAGATATTAAAGTGAAAAGTTTGAGATTTAAATAGAAACCCTTGCTCAACCCTAACTATAGTGGTGCTACTGCACCACTATAATAGATAATCACAACAAAGAGACCCTATGTTAAAGCAGACATTAGGACTGAAGAACACAGCACACACAGTAAGGAAAAGAAAAACTCTCATGCCTGCCTCAATCCCCTAGCCTTATGAAATATAGGCAAGCCTAAATCCAAGCCCATGCCCCATAGGTCTTGTGCTTGGGCTAGACAACTAAAGCTCTTCACACATTGCCTTCAGAATCATTCATAAGCATAAGATCATTCATGACTTTATACAGTAACTGCATGCCATGTGTCTGTATCTTATCTTTGGGTCACAAGGCAAAGGGCTGGGGGCAGGCATTAGGGTTGAAAATCCCAATGAACACCACACTGCCAATTTGGTAAGACTCCTGTGACTACAAACCCTATTTTTTTCATTTCCTTACATGGTACTCTTTATGTTCTTCAACCATTATATCTGCATTAACATAGCTTTTTTTGCAATTATTTTTTCTTTCATTTTGTGATCGAGGAATTGTGCCCTCATTTGTGCAGGTCCCAAAAGAAGAAACAACTTCTGGCAAATTTCAGGCCTGTCACCAACCACCTTCATATCACGGGCCCTGTATCGGAATCACACTCCATCTGGATGTGTGCAGGACCCTGTAGGCCTTCTGTGCAGTCAGACACCAACAAACTTTATGCCAAGATGTGCAGGGTACTTCTGATACAAGTCAAGTCAAGTTTAAGTTCACTGAGCGACAAATGTCTTTACAATGTAATAAAATAGCAAATCTACACATTACAGATGAGTAAGTTAATATTAAAGTTTGTTTAACAGCATACATTCCAAGGAGGACAAGACATACAATAAATTCCAGTCATTGTCATCATGAACATTATTTCATTAATATGAAAAAGATGACAGTAGAAACACATTTCAAAGTTGTTACAGAGTTTATTACTAAATAAAGTCAAAGAACACTATCCCTTCCATTTCACAAAACTTCTCTTCTAGCCATTTATCATGACAGTCCTATTTAGTAAGGGCAGCAGTAACAAAGTGTCATGAATGGTGCAAAATCTGCATGCAGTTAAATGACAATACAGGAGGATCAACAAGCATTTGTCAATGCCGAATGTTTGCTTGCTGGCATTGGCAGTGGTAGTATAGAAGTTACAGAGCTGCGTAATAGGAATGGCAGTGAAGTATTGAACTGAAGCCAACCCCACCACCACCCTGCAGAGAGTGACAGGCATTGGGGTGTGCGTTTGGGTCATCAGGCATAACGGCCATGCCATTTCACCACACCCCACCCTGCAGACACTGACAAGTGCCACGGTGTTCCTTGTGGTCTTTGGCCCTTATGCGCACCCCATTTCATTAGGAAATATGGTGAGATGGGTGCGATATAGGAGAATGGAGTGAACTTTGGGGCCGAAGAGTCCAAGGCATACCTCGATGCCTCTCAGTGACTGCAGGGTGTGGAATGGTATGAACATTACAGGCAAGAATCCCAAGTCACACCCCTGATTCCTGTCATTCTCTATTGGGTTGGGCGTTATAGTTGAAAAGCCTAATACCTCAGGCATTCGTTGGTATTTTCACTCCAAATTTTCAACATGTTTGTTTTGTGACCCCACCTCATGAACACGGGAATATCAGTTTGTTAGCCGAAAGCTGCTTATGCACAGTGACTACGGCATTTAGCACCACAGGTGCAAAAATATTCCGAACAGGATGTAAAAAATGACAGCTGTACTCTTTCATGGGGAGGTGTAAAAAATGGCTATGTTGCAAATGTGTAGTAAAAATATTTAAAAAAATGGTGAAGTCACGAGCGTACATAGAAACTGTGCAACGCACAACCGTAATATAATTAGGTTGGGGATTTCTTACAGCAGATTGTCAACTCAGGCATTTTGGTGCCTCCGATCATGAACAGTGTCACTGTGATTTTCTTTATCTGTGATGAACAATGATTTCCCACAGTGACCACGCATCCCTGCACTGAAAGTGTGAAAACACACTTCGGCCATGTTGTGAAAAATGGCAGCTGTACTGTTCATAAGGAAGTGTGGAAAAATGCCACTGGTGAAAATCTGGACTGAAAATATTACAAAGTCATGAACTAACGAGGGAGCGTGGAAACTGCGCAATGCTCACTCGTAACACAGTCATTTTATGGACTTTTGTCACCAAATTTTCAACATAGCCATTTGAGAACTGAATATGTGTGAACGTATCTAGATTCTGGACGTATATATACGTCCACAGTCTTCTAAGGGTTAAGACCTCTGCTCATGAACAGTGTAACTGTGATTTTCTTAATCTGTCCTAAACATTGCTTTCGCACACCAACAGCACCATTGTGCGCTACATGTGCGAAAACACATTTTGGGCGACATATGAAAAATTGCAGCTGTACTGTTCGTAAGGAAGTTTAATAAAATGGACATGTTGAAAATCTGGAGTGAAAATATTAAATTTGCAAACTTACGAGCATGCATAGGAACTGTGCAACGCACGCTTGTAAAAGTCATTTTTGGAATTTTTTCACCAAATTTTCAACATAGCCATTTTAAGACCTCTGCTCATGAACAGTGTCATTGTGATTTTCTTAAGTTGTCCTGTACATTGATTTCGCACACCGACTGTGCCATTGTGCACTACATGGGCGGAAAGACGTTTTGGTGAGATGTGAAAATGACAGCTGTACTGCTCATAAGAAGGTGTGGTACAATGGTAATGTTGACAATCTGGAGTGAAAATATTGAAAATTTGCAAACTAACGGCGTGCGTAGAGACTGTGCAACGACACTCGTGAAACAGTCATTTTAGGAATTTGTCACCAAATTTTCAACATAGCCATTTTAAGACCTCTGCTCATGAACAGTGTCACTGTGATTTTCTTAATTGTCCCTTACATTGATCTACAGCACACCAACTGCGCCATTATGCTACATGAAGCGGAAACATGTTTTGGGTGAGATGTGAAAATGGCAGCTGTACTACTCATAAGAAGGTGTGGTAAAATGGCAATGTTGACAATCTGGGGTGAAAATATTGAAAATTTGCAAACTAACGAAGCGTGCGTAGGAACTGTACAACACAAGCTCGTAAAACAGTAATTTTTTGGAATTTGTTCACCAAATTTTCAACATAGCCATTTTAACACCTCACCTCATGAACAGTGTCACTGTGATTTTCTTAATTTGTCCCTTACATTGATTTCGCACACCGACTGCGCCATTGTGCGCTACATGGGTGGAAACACATTTTGGGTGAGATGTGAAAAATGACAGCTGTACTACTCATAAGAAGGTGTGGTAAAATGGCAATTTTCAAAATCTGGAGTGAAAATATTGAAAATTTGCGAACTTACGAGCCTGCGTAGGAACTGCGCAACGCACGCTCGTAAAACAGTCATTTTTGGGAATTTTGGCACCAAACTTTCAACATGGGGTTTTGAGACCCTTCTCGCTGATTGATGTCACTGTCATGGTGTTATTCAGGCCTGAAGGGTGATTTTGCAGTCACTGCGCAGTCACTGCACAGTCACTACTGCCAAATCACCTTCGCGGTCTTAATCATGACAGTGACATAAATCATGAGAAAGGGACCCAAAACCCCATGTTGAAAATTTGAGCAAAATTCAAAAATGCCTGAGATATGCAGTAAAGTTGAAACCCCCTATTTAGCCCATTATACAGCTTACCGGCATTTCCTCAGTTCGCAGTCGCCTTTGAAGAGTGCAGACGTGTTCCCGGTCCACCGAAGATTGTCACGCCAGAGTCCGGAGGTAAGTATGGGATGAGTAGGGGTGCGGGGAGGCTGGGTGCGCAGTGGGTGGGTGCGGGTTGTGGGAGGGGGACGGGGAGACTCGCCGTTAGACCGTTTTTCCTTTACAGGTTACAAAAGAAAAACAGATGATGTGGGATGTTTGCCATGCTGGGGTGGGCTCCAGCGTGGCACAAGGATATTGGGGGGCCGTTCAGCAATGGGGATTGGGCACCCCATCGGCTTCACGAATTTGCTACACTGGGGTGGGCTCCCAGCATGGCACTTACCACTGGGGGAGACAGGAAGCCGATGGGGATTGGGCACCCCGTCGGCTATATGATTAGTTGCCATGCTGGGGTGGGCACCCAGCGTGTCATTTGGAAGTCTTTGGGAGCGGGGAGCGTAGCACAGCCGATGGGGATTGGGCACCTCTGTCAAGCATGCATGTGGGGGCGCGAGCATGCTGACATCTGTGTGTGTGGTTGGGGAGCTGACATGAGCAGCCTTATCTTATCACTGCTCACTCAGCGTAGCTCCCCTTTCAACTGCATGCCACTGCATTTTGAGCGTATTATAGACAGCTCCAAAATGCATTGGATTACAGGGGCTATGCCTGCCAGCACACTGACTGAATTGGAGGAAGAGGTGACACACCTCCGAATCTCCGATGATGGCACTATGTTTCTTGCACATGCATGCAAGCAAACATAAAAATGTGTATAGTTATAATATTTGATCCAATTGATACCAAATAAAGAAGCACAATTTCTAAAATATCATTGTAACAAGAGCTTTGACATGAATCACAGCATATACAAACAAGTTGTTATTATTGGGTTGTGCCCCTATCATCCCACATGCACCTCACATATACCTCACACTGTATTCCTGGTCTATTGTACTGTGATACTGCTATTTTGCACTTATATATAGATATGAGTGCAAGGAATGTGCTTTGCTGCTAAGATATGCTAATATTGTCATGCATGATATATTATACCTCACTATAATACATTTATCTAGATTAGTTTGTCTTTTATAGATATTCCATATATTATCTACCTAATCACTGATAAGATGACTCAGAGGTATCATCAGTGATTATTGTATATTCATATTCTCATATAATTATATGTAATGTGTATTTTACACTCAGGCAGATATGCCTGTCAGCAGTTCTCTTTGTCTAAGTAAACTGACAGAGACAGAAGGCCTTTGTTATGTCTAATATTTTATATTGTGTGTAAGTAAGAAATGTGTATGTAGTTTTAAACTATCAGCATTTCTTTTGTCTAAGCTATAATGCTAATGGAAGCATAGTCTGTCTCATATGATACTCATTAGTATTTCTGTCTTCTAAGTCATTATCCAATGGAGAATGACTTAGGACCAATATATATTGTTTCTCATATCTGTAACTATGTTGTATTCTCTGTTGCTATGCTGTTATCTGTAGTATTTAGCTGTCTGCAACCCACTGTAGCGCTCTCGAGACACTACTGTAACTTCTCTAGAAGGGCAGAGAGCTGGAGCGTGAAGAGATTGAACAAGATCTTAGAGAACCTAAGATCTACAATTCTGGAGATTACGTACATTCTTCAGGGGTGGTGAGAAACCCATCTCCCTTGTAATTTTCTCTGTCACATGCTTGGCGTAGGTAGCATAATAAACTTTATTAGTACTTCTGGTTTGTTTATGAATATTTCTTGGCAGACTCCGAGACACAAGAATCTGTATAATTTTTTCATTATTTTTATTGTTTACCCTACACACCAAGAGTGTTTAGACAACATAATGGTGACCGCGAAATGAAGGCTGGATGTTTTTGCCAAGTTTCATTTTAATTTCCTCTGTAAATTAAAACACTGGGCGAGAGATCCCCAGTAAAAACAAGCTGAAAGTGTCTAATGTTTACAACTTTTCGGTCAGTTGTGTGTTCTACAGTGCAGACAAAACAATCTCTTGGCAGATATTCAATTTCTGTGTAATGAGTTGTTTTGTTTTTGATTTTTTTCCTGTTCTTTCTCTGTGGGAACACAGCTATAAAGGATCCAAAACAAACAGACAGCTTTCTTGTGCTTTCAAATCCTGATGGGTATTTACTCATCTACAGTAGGTGTCCACATATGCCAAAGGCTTTTTGTGTGCTTTCATGAATTTTGGTTGCAAACAAAATGTTTTTGATCCACAGGCAGCTAAGGGTTTCTAATCTTAAGACATGTCTAAATATATCAGCACTGAGTTGAGGCTGGATGCCTTAACAAGCCAAACTGCTAACAGTAGTTGACTTGATTTTGCTAAAGTAGCAGAATCCAATGGTAGCCCATTCACAGATATCATTGCCCATTATGGGGAACTGAAAAATGCTACCAATGATCCTGAAGGATTATTAATTGGAACATTGTTTAATTATTTTGATGCTGTTCTAAATAAGATATCTGTTTTGAAAAGTGAGTATATTGCTTGCAAAATGGACAATTCTGCCTACAAGCAGGAGATTAGTCTGAAGAGAGCTTCTCATACAGACAAAATAGCTGGACTACTGTCTGAGCTACAGTGTATCCATCTTGAAAATGAGTCTCTATTTTTAATGAGAGAAGCAGCCATGACCTGCATGCCTTAAGAGATAATGCCGAAAAGGCAAAAGTTATTAGTAAAAAAGGTTTTCAAACTAATGGTGTTCTGGCTAGTAACACTGATTCCTTATGTTTTGGAAACAAGGAACTTAGAGATGATAAGTCTAAAGTAATTACTGAAAAAGTTAACGAGCTGGCATTCCAACACCAGACTTTGATGGTACAGCATGATACAGTATGTTTTAATTACAGCAGACTTGAAATGAAGGTTTTCAATATAAACTATGACACAGCTTCTGTCAATAAAAAGCAAGTTTTACATGATGTGATTGTTTTGCAATCTGAAAACAAAGCACTTAATAGCGTGCTAACTCCTGTATCTGAACAGTTAGAATGTAGGAGTAAAAAGTCAGATATGGCAAACTTGCACCATCAGCCAGAGGTATTGGCAGGATATACTAACTTAATGCCCAAAGACATTGCCTCTTCTCATGTTGAATAGTTTGATTTTGAACACTCACAGTAAGCTGTGGGGTGGACTAGAGCAAAGGCTAGCCATTTGTTTTTCTGTGATTCACAAAATGGAGAATTGTTAGAATCTCAAAATGGTGGACACACATGTCATCAGGTTGAATCTCCATACCATCCCCAAGATGGCTGCTCATGGTCATGTGATGATGGTCATCACACAGTAACCCATGATGCCCATGAGGTTATCCAAAATGGCCGACCACCGTCTCACAGAGATTTGATCCTGCATTCACAGGGACCTGTGATTGCTGCCATAACCAAACAAGACAACCCGGAGTATTTTGGCATGATTAATAATGTTATCAGTAACACTAGTGTTTCTGAGGAACAGAAGATTCTCATTAAAAATGATGTTGAAGTACTTTTGAATAAGGTTGATATGCAATCTGTCATGAAGTCAGCGTCTGATGCTGAAGAAACAGCTGATGCTGTTAATGTTTGCTTTATTAGCATGGCCTTGGTTAAAGAACACAATGAAGTTAATTACATGAAATGTTTTTATTTCCTGTGCAATGATACATCAGCTTTCCCTGAGAAGTGCATTAATACCTTAAGCTGCAACATTAAAAACAATGTTGCTACCATACAGCAACATTCCAGTGGGGAAACTCACTTTACATTTGATGAGGGAGTGGACAACCCTAATTCTGAAAGCCCCATGGCTGTAATATTTTCAGCATCACAGGCCACGTTGGGGGGGAGGGTTACAGGTTTGATTTCTGAACCTGAGCTGACAGCTATCTCAGCACTACTTTCTCCACCCCTGATGGCTACTGAACCACAATCCATAGCTGGAGAACTACGTGCAGCTTGCACACCACTTTTCTCCACTGTGCAGGCACACTTGATAGTGCCAGCACTGCCTGCATGTGATGCAGAACATCAGTGATACCTGGATCATCCCATACTATGGCTGCAATGGCAGGCACTACAGTTAAGAAGGTACAAGGTATCATAATACTGATATCATTGTCTTTTCCTTTGGGATCACTGACCATGGCCCCAGCATTGGTTAATCCTAACACAGCTTTAAAGCAATATTTTGAAACTGCCAATTCAGATAAAGCAATCTCAGCAATTTTAGCCCAAACTTACAGAGGACACATCAGACCCGTTGCTTATGCATCCCAGATGCTTGCCGCAGTGGAGCTGAAATACAACCTTTGTAAAAGGAATCTTTTGGCTGCATACTGGGCAGTGAGATACTTTATGTACATCATTGGATACACACCCATTGTGCTGCATTCCAATCATTAGCCAACTAATGTTCTGTTGTCAGACAGAGTAAAAGATGACTCTGTATCCAATGCCAGACTTACACGCTGATCTCTCATTTTACAGGATCATGACATCACTGTCCTTCCTATTAAAACTCCATCCTTGTTAGCCCATGGCCCACAATTTGCAGGAGAGCCATGATTGTTCTCTCCAACCCCCTGACCTATTTGTCCCAGTGCCCTTTGTGACAGAACCTCAGAAAGTGTTCAAAGACACCACTGTCTGTCATGTTTTGACTGATGACACAGCCACACATACCAACGATGGTCAGATAGCAGGGTTTGAAATTATCTTACATTCTGGTGATGACAGAGTGTGCATGGCTAGTAATTGCATCATCGTATACGTACAATTCACAAGCAATGTTAAAATACACCTGGCAAATAAAATGAAAATCAAGGAGGCGAGGAGTCTCCTAATTACCACAAATATTTGTGAATGGTTTAGTGAGCAGGAACATCCTAGAGAAAGACACAGCTTGTGTTAAGAAAGGAATAAAAAGATTTTTCCATGCGAAAAAAAATACCAGCACTCCATGAGAGGGTTAAGTTCTGCCAGCCTCAAGAAATGTCTTTGAGATAATTACAGAAAGCACTGCAGATACAATGTTTTATTACAGTTTCTAATTGGGACTGCTTCTCTCTAAACTGAATTTCTTTGGCAGAAGACAAACTTCTGTTCCAGCACTCTGTAGTACTATTGAGAAATACAGTGACTTGCTTGTGTACATCACAACCTAGCAGTTTACAAATACTGTACATTCATAAGGTTTGAGCATGCTGTCTGTATATTCTTTATGCTCTATAAGAAGAACCCTCACTTGAGGGCAGTACATAGGTTCCTTAATAAAGGAACGGAGGAATAACTTCCAGAAATAACTCTTATAGAAAGTGAAAATGTTATTCACCTTTCCATTGATGGCCTACTCATTTGGAACATCACTGCTGTAACATTAATGAAAAGTTACGGGTAATTCCTGAACACCTGAGAGTAGATTTTGTATACTATACCAAATACATAGTACTCCAACTGGTGCTCACCAGTGAGTCAGTAAAAACCCTAGACAGACTAAAATCCTTATGGCTACACATGAGAAATGATGTAGAACACTACATTAGTAACTGTTTGATCTGTGCACAGAACCATCCTATACCAGCTAGGATAAATGCATTGTTATCCCAGAGGCAAAAGGCCCCTGGAACAATATCCAGTTTGACTACATTGGCCCTATGCCAATCGCTAAGAACAACTGGTTTGCACTAGCGATCACCAACCTATTTTCCAAATAGTTTAAAGCTATCCCAAAACAGAACAACACAGTCAAAGTGACTGCAAATGTTTTGGTAAACTAGCTATTTACCAGGTAGGGATTCACCCCTTAAGGTAAATTCTGATTACAGGGATCTGGCTTTACAGCCAAAGTAATGCATGAAATTTTGGATTTGTTATGGTTAAAACAAAAGTTTTATATCCCTTACAACCCATAGTCATCAGGACAGGTGGAATGGGATAACAGGCAGATCAAAGTTATGTTATTCTGACTTGTTCAGAAAACCCTAAATGGGCTGAAATTCATTATTGCATTTACTCCTTATGGCAAAAAGAGGAACATCCTCTACAGGTACACAGCATACCCATTTTTGAAATCATGACTGGACGGTTCATGAGACTCCCAGAACATTTACTTCGGGACCTGTGTACTGCCACTGCTGATGGAGTATCAGTAGATAAATATGTTAAATATCTCAAACAAGACATCCAAAAGGTATACTTGTTTGCTTCACAATGTATGGGCAAGATCCAAAAACATGCCCTATCCCATTGTAAACAAATGCAGTCCAGCAGTCTACCAAGTTAGACTACCTCATTTAACAATGAACCTGTTTAAAGGTGATTAAATTACTTTTCCATACCCCAATGGGTGGAATAGTACTAAACTAACTATGTTTTTCTTTTTCTCTTTTCTTTTAGGTTCCAGAGAGAGAAAGATGCTTGCTTTTGTGCTTATTATTCTTTTTAGAAGTATGGGTCTTCTTATATGCCCGAACTGCACACTGTACACTGTATTGCAGATAAGAACCAGTGACCTAATCCTAAACAGATTTTTGATGCAAAACACCTCACAAGCCCACATGATCTAATTGCATCCTGTGGAAGTCACAGTAAAGTTCTAAAAGACATGTTCATTGTCCGGAAGGGTAGTGAGGCCCTACTGAATGTTATGATCATTGCTTTGGATCAATTCTAGCAGCTAGACTTGATCTGGACTCCTGTTTTCATTTTATTGATAATCAGGAATTTTGCATCCAAAATTATGTGGCAATAAAAGCCATTAGATCTTAAGCTTTTTAACCCTATGATGCTTCATAATTTGTGACACTTAATACTGAGTGCCCAAAACAGAACCCTGGCACAACCCAGTGATCTAATAGCCACTTCTTAACCAGTACCCTAGTTAATAATGTGCAGTTCATGCACAGACAAGTGATTTTTAAATTTCACCTTTTTAGAACTTGGAATGATTTTTTGGAGTCACGTGATGCGGTGCACTGGGTAAGATGCCTCTCTACCCGCTCTGACCTACCGCCTGTTAATTGCCCTTCAAAATCCTGTTCTTCAGTGCTTTTTAAAGAAGACTGCCTGCCTACCGCCTTCCTGAACACTCCTGCTTTCTCTATGGGGCATTGATGGATGAGGAGATGCTGAAAATTGCCCCAAAACACACACCTCCTACAACACCCGAGAAGGCCTCTAAGAAAGCCAGGGCCTCCCCCTCGCAACCCTCACTGTCTGTTACCGCTGAGTGTCCTGATACAGATGATCTTACCCTCCCAAGGTTTTTAGAGGAGTTTCAGCCTTTTAAGGCTGAAATGCAGAATATGGCGGGGGAAATCAAAAGCATTTCTAACACCCTGGAGGATCCTTCTAAGAGAACTGCTGACAATGAAGTATGTATATGATCTGTTGAAAAGAAGCAGGATAAAGCTGATCTGGAGTTGGTGGCCCTGAGGCAAAGGCTAGTGAAAATGGAGAATAAGGTGGAAGACTTGGAGGGGCGCAGTCACCGTAACAATGCAGTAATAATTGGCTTGGCAGAGGGTGAAGAGTGCTCAGATCCCATCAAGTTTGTTAAAAAGTTCATGGAAAAGGTGGCAGGCACTTTCCCTTTCGGTGCTAGCTACATCATAAAAGGGCTTATCGAGACTCACGCCCTCCTCCTAGGCTGGGCCCCAGGGCATTCATATTTCATTTTCTGAATTTCCAGGAGACAACACTTCTTATACAAGGCCAAGGTGCAAGATTTACAATGGGAAGGTAAAAAGCTGAGGGTGGCACAAGATCTGCCCTTATCTGTACACCAGAAAAGAGCTACGTTTCATAAAGTGGTTCTCAAGCTGATCGCCGTGGGAATTAAGTTCCGCATGGGTTTTCCTGCAAGACTTCAAGTTTGTATAAATGGCTCTTGGGTGACCTATGAGGAGGTGGAGATGGCATCTGCTGGGCTCAAAGAAGCATTTCCTGATCTATTCAAGCCTATATGAGAACGGATCTGGTGTAGATACTCATGCTGAGCTTCCATTTGGTGGAGCTGCCTATCTGCAGTAAATCATATCTGTCTACAATACTCCTGGGGCCAGACCGCTAACAAACTGTGTAACTGGTTTCCTATCTTTCCATTACAGCTCTCGAGTGGGGTCCTCCTTCTGATATAAAACAGACATTTTGTTCCCGATCTGGTTTTCATCTTCAGGGCTTTTTGATACGTTGTGGACTCACATCTCTCATTCTGGTTTATCTCTGTTTTAATTTTGGTTCATGAGCCAGGTGTTAGCGGGCTCATGTGTGTTTTTCTTGGTTTCATTTAATGAGCACCTGAGCGGGGTCATTGTTCCTATGTTAAATCCCAATTTGTTAGTTCTGGTAACCCTGTTTCCCAGGAGTGTTGACCCAATCTCATGGAAATGGGGGGGGGGGCAATGCTTCCCTTTCTCAAATCTTAATATGAGACTTCTCTGGCAGTGGTCCCCAAATCCTAGTGAACTCTCTCCCTGGCCTTGTTAACATGGCCTGTTTTTTTTCTCAGATTGCACTCCTCCTCACGCTCCCTGCTATTACTGGGCAATAAACAAGGGTAGTCAGTATATCAAGGGAGATCCCATACTTAAGGATATATGAGAATGCCAGGGTTTTGTACTCCCTTAGTGGGCTCTGGTTTGCCCCTTCTTTACAACCCTGCTTAAGTGTTGTCTCTGGAAGATTCCCGGTTTTCTTTTTTGCTTTTTTAAATCTCCCTTTCACATTGTGATAGCCACTGGTTTTGATTTAAAAATGCACTCTAGACAGCGACTCTGGGCCTTTCAGTTCTCCCCCATACCACAGCGGGTAGCCATGGACTGCCTGCCCTTAGTCATTAAGCACTGATGTTGAGGGGTTGCACCACAAGAGGGCGTCTGAGATTAATCCTTACACATAACACCTTTGTGTTTTATCCCTCATGCTCTGTGGGCCACGTTATTTTATGGCTCATGGGATTGCTATAGGGAGGATCGCTTTTTCTAAAGGGCTAGTATAGCCAATCCCCTGGTATCATCTAGGGGTATGGTCAGGCTATTAATGCTGAGAATAAGCTATTCTGTTGGAATGTTTTGATTGCTGAGGGGTAATGTTGTTCCTGATTTCTGCTTTGTGAGGGTGGTGTGGTTGGGGGGAGAGGAACTTTTCAGTTTGCTGGACATCATGTACCATGTAAAATATGGGAGGGTGTGGGAGGAGGGGGGTTAAGGTTTATGGGGTGTTTCAGGTGGGGGGTCTTGGGGGGTGGTTGGGGGAATGGATCTAGTGGAGGTAGAATTGGGGGGAGGGTAGAACAACCCAGCGCATACTATGTTTGGAGCACTATAGATGGAGTATACATATATATGTGTGCTTTGGAGGATTCTGAATTGGCAACTTGAGTGATGGCTAGAAACATTCAATTTGTCAGTTGGAATGTTAAGTGGGGTGAGGCACAAGACCAAGCAATATAAAATACGGAAGCATATAAACCATTTAAAGGCAGAAATTATGTTTTTGCAGGAGACATACTTGCTCAAGGAGGAGGCTGAAAAGATAAGACGGCAACAAATTGGGCAGATGTTTGCAGCGGAAGGTACGACCCACAGTAGAGGGGTCATGATCCTTCTACGTAGGTCAGTTCTATTCAAACCTCTTCAGGTTATATCTGACCCTTCAGGCAGATTCTTGTTTGTAAAAGGTAGATTGCATACCCTGGACATTGTCCTGGGTGCTATCTATGGCCCTAATGTAGATTCCCTTGGTTTTTTTGTTCAGGTAATTAAAACCTTAACTCCCTTTTTGGACACTCCCATGGTCATAGGGGGTGATTTCAATCTCGTTTTTGATCAGGCTCTTGACAGGTCAGGTCAATCCCGTCAGGGTCTTTCTCTGGCACAAAGAGCCTTTAGGGACCTGATGGACTCCATTGGTCTTTGTGATATATGGCGTGTATTACATCCCAATGTAAGGGAATATACTTTTGTTTCTCTGGTGCACACAGCCTCCTCTAGGATTGATTATATCCTCATTTCTCAAACCCTGTTACCAGGGGTTATATGTTCTAGCATTGTCTCAGGGCCCCCGTCGATCACTCTGTGGTCACCTGCCTGATAACCATAGCCTCGTTGCCAAATAAAGAAGGCAGGTGGAAGTTGAATAACCAAATTCTGAAGGAGCCAAAGATGGTTCAATATCTAGCATCCCAAATAGAGCAGTTTATTGCTTCTAATTCTAACTCCATGGGGAAGCAGGACATGATATGGGGTGCCTGCAAGGCACATCTAAGGGGGATTATAATTGGTCTAACATCAAAAAGGAAGAGGGAGAGGGCATCTCGGACTTCTAACCTTCTTTCTCAAATTAGGAGTATGGAGACTGCTTTTTCTCCTTCTTCCTTTGAGGCATTCAAACAAGACTTAACGAAATTGAGAGAAGCCTACCTAGCAATGTTAACGGAACAAGTCGAATTCGCAATTTTGAAAACAAATGCGGTATATACTGATCAGGGCGAGAAGGCAGGTAAAATGCTAGCATTGCATATTATGCAACAGGAATCCGACAGACTCATTCCTGCTATCCATTCTCTTAGTGATAATTCTCTTAAGGTCTCACCCTCGGAGATAGCGGAGGAGTTTACAAAGTATTTCCAGGATTTATATGGCCCTATGGTCAACTCCCCATCTAGGGAAAGACTTTATGATTATCTGAGTGATTTACAGTTGCCAACTCTTACACAATCCCAGCAAATAATTCTGGAGTCTCCCATCTCTGAGGGCGAGATTGAAAGAGTAATCAAATCTTTCCCATCCGATAAGTCTCCGGGCCCTGACGAGTTTACTTCCAATTTTTTTAAGGCTTTCTCAAAGCAATCGATTCCCATTTTGCTGCCGCTTTTCCAGGCTGTTCTCTTGGGTAAAGTGTTTGATCCCTCTCTTTTTGAGGCCTTAATAGCTCTGTTGCCCAAACCGGATAGACCGCCGGATCAGATGGCAAGCTATAGGCCGATCTCCCTACTTAACCAAGATATTAAAATCCTGGCAAAATTACTAGCCGACCGTGTGGAGGCAGTACTTCATTCTCTTATCGGGGCTGATTAGGTTGGTTTCATGAAAGGGAGATCATCGGTTGACCATCTGAGGACCCTGTCCCACATCTTCTTGGCATCCAAAGATGCTCCTCATCCAATGGTCTTGATCTCGTTGGATGCCAAGAGGGTGTTGACAGAGTCCACTGGGATTCTTATTTGTTATGATGGAAGCTTTCGGTTTTCCCAAGGAATTCCGGAACTGGGTGAGTTCTCTATATAAGTTCACTTCTGCCAGAATCTCATGTAATGGGGTTATTTCTAACCCCTTCAAAATATATGTAGGGACCAGACAGGGCTGTCCCTTATCTCCTCTTCTCTTTAACATTTATTTAGAGCCGCTTATCAGAAGGTTATCAGGAGCCCAGGGTATATCAGGTATCTCTCTCTCGGGGAACAGATGGTTAAAGTAGCAGGCTATGCAGATGACCTGCTGCGGCAGATATCACATACACTCACATCTATTCCCATTATCCTAAAGCTCATAGAGGATTTCAGTAAGGTTTCAAACTATAAACTTAATGTAGGAAAGAAGGTGTTTTTTTCTCTTAATCATAGGGTTTGTAAACAGGATATTACTGTGTTTGGACTCACCTGGAAGTCCAACTATATTAAATACCTTGGGCTTCTTTTAACAAGGAATACAATGTAGATCAGACAGCTAAATATTGATGCATTGGTACATAAAGTAGATCTTGACCTTTGTAGATGGACCCTACTCCCCCCCCATGGGGCAGAATAAATTTAATCAAAATGAATGTTTTCCCTTGTCAGTTCTACCCCCTTAACATGTTCAACATATGGCTTCCCCTGTCCTGGGTTAAAAAAATGCATGGTATGATCTCCGCTTTTATATGGGGGGATAAGAAGGCCAGAATGGCATTTCATAAATTAGAAGCCCCGAAGGCCAAAGGAGGTTTAAGAATTCCCCATATCAGGCTATATTATTGGGCCATCCAGGCCAATAAATATCTCAGATCGATGACCGTGGACCAGCTCTCCACGGCTGCTACATACATTCCGACTTGGTTAGCTGTCGAATCTGCCTCCATTAAAAAACACATTCTCTCCCCCGCTGCGCTGTTATATACCAAGACTAATTCCCTTCCAGAGTCTCTATGTAGTTCCCTTGTAGCTGTCTTTATCAGGGTTCATACTCAGTTGTGTGCATTTCTGAGATATATGAATCTCAAGGACTTATCACAACCTGTAATTGACAGTACCAATTTTTTATTAGAGGGCAAGCGTCTCCCAGCCATATGGCTTTCTCAGATAGGGAATTGCCATTTAGAGGAGTTTGTATCACCCAACAGTCAATGGTATGCTTCAGCTGATATTATGTGTAAGTTCTCAATACCTCATACAAATATTTTCAAGATTTTCCAGTTCCATCATCTCCTGGTTAAGGTAAGATAAGGTACCCCCCACACCTCCTAATTTCAATTTTCAGATTACCTCAATGGAGTTGGCAGATCTGCCTCATGCCGTATCCAACATATATGGTGTTCTCTTCACCTGGGCCTACCCTGATAATTATGCTCCCATCTCCTTTTGGGACTCTCTCTTTCAGGGTAGAGATCTGGACTGGACTCTCCTGTGGCAGAGTTGCCATAAGTTTCTTAAGCAGGACAGACTTAAGCTAATGCAGTTTAAGATTTTGCACAATATCTACTATTCTCCGAAGAAACTTGCTAGGCTTGGTCTTGTGTCCTCCCCCCTTTGTACAAGATGTCAATCTCAAGAAGGAGATCTTCTTCATATTTTCTGGAGCTGTTCTAAAGTCGTTCCACTCTGGACTGTGATTAAACAGCGTGTTGAACCTTTGTTGGGGCTCTCAGACCTAGTCATCCCCGAAATGTGCCTTCTTGGGGATTTCTCCTCCATTTCGGTGGTGAACAGGAGTTATCATATAGCTTTGATGTCAATGTCTGTTAAAAAGGTGGTATTAAGACACTGGAAGGATACGGAGGTACCAACATTACATGTTGAATGGCTTCAGGAGTTACTTGCAAATCTGAGAACTGAAAGGACTAATGCCAGTTTACTCAACAAGCTTAAGAAGTTCAATAGGATTTGGGGACCACTGCAAACTCTCTATGCACTTCAAGGTTAAGCACTAATAGGCTTTATTCATAGGTATAGTGCTAAATGTATAAAAAGGTGCTGGGTTGTTCGGGGTGGGAGTAGGGTAGGGTGGATGGGAGGGTGGGGGGAGATCGAATCACTCTATATTTTATACCCGATGCATATGGTCATTTTGTCCATTGTTATGATTCGCTCTTTGTACTGGAAACTTAATAAAATTTGAATTGAAAAAAAAAAGAACTTGGAATGATTTGTTTTATGTTTCACAACAAACATTTCCCACTTTTTTAAAAAATAATGATGTGATTGGATACCCTGGCAGCATACCAGGTACTTATTAATGACTCCCTATACAGGGACTGATAGCACCACACATACACACACTTAGGGTTTTCACATCTTGACTGCTAGTGGTACATCTTATGATTGTAAACCTACCCAAACACACTAGGCATTTTGGTTTTGTTTTGATTTTTTTTTTTTAAACAAAACACAGGTTTAGACTCAGACCTACTTGATTCTGATGTATCTATTTGAAATAGGGCTGATATAGCCAATATTCATACATATGTTAAAGGTTCATGATAGTATGAAATATAATATCATAACCCCCCCCCCACCATTGCATGGTATACATGATTTTGCTCATTAAGAGTAATTTATATTTATAATATTAAGGATATTGTGAAGGGGTTTGACCTGACAAATGTTCATGATAATCAATTAATTTTTGCTCACATTAAGGAAGCAGATGAGCATCACATAGCTAGGAAAGTCCTTTGCACTGCCTATAGCTAACATGTTTTTTACAACCCTTTGGTTATCTCTTCTGGGATTTGGAATTAGGATATATCCTTGCTCTCATACATGACAGATGAATGGATCAGTGGCATTGCCACATTTTGCACTTCTATTGCATGTGTTAACAAATGTTTGTTGAATCTAGCACTATTCCCTTGTCAGTGGCAAGGAACCTTGGATATGTCACCACACACACCAGTATTGCTACATGTTTTGAAACTTATTCCTGCACAATCCAGGAAGCCATGTTTGTGACTCTCATAGTGTCATTTCCACATTTTCATCTGGCAACATCCATCTTTGATCGTCTGGCAACTGTCCATTTTATTGGTCATCTTGATGGGAACGTTTATCAAGAAAGGTTAAAACTATCTCCTTTTCTTGTTTACCATGAGGTCTTGGGATCATGACTGACTCTAAACATTAAATGTCATACCTGAAAGGAACATCACCTTTTATGCAGATGTGACATCTTCCAACTTGTCTTAGCAAACTTGTGAATACTGGCCTAATAACTGAAATTAGGCTTCCACTTGTAAACTTTCAAATCAACTGTATTCAATCCAGCCAATTAAGATTCTACAATCAAGCTCATTGTTATGCATACTATGAAGCTAATCTGGGGTGCGGGCAATCCCCTAACTCAGCAAAAAGACTCTTCTTCATTTGATCTACAATCAAGAAATCTATTTTCTTCACTGCTTGTTTTCCAAGCCTGGCTGGCGACTCATACAGACTGAGAACTAAGTACTGTTATAAACTGTTACACCTTGTGCAACCTCGTGATCATCTTCAATTGAGGACTGTTGCTATTCCATTGTAAAACTCAATGTGCAATCGAATGCACCCCCTACTGAGGCCTATGAATATACTGCTGCCTCCTGAACATTTTGATCAACCTTTGGGAAAATCTGAATGCATCAAATTTGAACTATGACTCTTCATCTAACACTTGAAGAAACCCTGGATTTATCCCTGGAACTGTTTGTAGTTTATTTTTTATTTATTTTATTTTATTTTATTTTATTTAAACAGCAGTTTGGAAAACCTTTGAGCCATAGGCTCATTTACAAAGGTACCTTGTCACAGTAAGACAAACCAAAATACACAGTATGCCTTGTGGACATTGACATTTTGTGTCCTGCTTGACTTACCAACTCAAAAATGCCATCCTTCAATGTGTAATAGTCTGCTAATGTGGAACATTGTGTGGTGACCAACTATACATTCTTTTAATATGGACTAAAAGTTAGGCAAAGTGAACTTTTCTAACTTATGTTTTATTCCCTAAACAGGTAATAGGTTATATGGTAATCACACCTTTTCTCATCCCGGAACCAGATATCATTAAGTCTAGTCCTAACTATCTTGATGCTCTATCTTCATTTTGTTTTTCTTATTTTTAATATCCATACAGGCAACTTAAGTTTGTCTCTTCAATTTCTTCCCAATAGGACACATACACATCTGATACATTTCAGTATTTACTGATTGTTTTGATATTGGCAACCCCCATTGTGAAATATTTATTCCAAATGTTTATAGTAATACAAGGTTTACTAATATTTTCCCTTATAATCACATTTTGTTGTTTAAGGAAAACCTGTGTGACCAGTTAATATTCCTCTATCAGGTTCGTGCCATGGGCCTGTAGAAGAATGGTGCCTAACCTCCATCTTTTTATTGTGTTGCCACTTTTGCAATTAGGGCAACAAAGAGGGGATTGTTACACTTGGGTTATGCCCCTATCGTCCCACATACATCTCACATACACCTCACATACACCTCACACTGTATTCCTGGTCTATTGTACTGTGATACTGCTATTTTGCACTTATATATAGATATGAGTGCTAGGAATGTGCTTTGCTGCTCAGATATGCTAATATTGTCATGCATGATATATTATACCTCACTATAATACATTTATCTAGATTAGTTTGTCTTTTATAGATATTCCATATATTATCTACCTAATCACTGATACGATGACTCAGAGGGATCATCAGTGATTATTGTATGCTCATATTCTCATATAATTATATGTAATGTGTATTTTACATTCAGGCAGCTATGTCTGTCTGCAGTTCTCTTTGTCTAAGCAAGCTGACGGAGACAGAAGGCCTTTGTTATGTCTAATAGTTTATATTGTACGTAAGTAAGAAATGTGCATGTAGTTTTAAACTGTCAGCATTTCTTTTGTCTAAGCTATAATGCTAATGGAAGCATAGTCTGTCTCATATGATACTCATTAGTAATTCTGACTCCTAAGTCATTCTCCAATGGAGAATGACTTAGGACCAATATATATTGTTTCTCATATCTGTAACTATGTTGTATTCTCTGTTGCTATGCTGTTATCTGTAGTATTTAGCTGTCTGCAACCCACTGTAGCTCTCGTGACACTAATGTAACTTCTCTAGAAGAGCAGAGAGCTGGAGCGTGAAGAGATTGAACAAGATCTTAGAGAACCTAAGATCTACAATTCTGTAGATTATGTACATTCTTCAGGAGTGGTGAGAAACCCATCTCCCTTGTGATTTTCTCTATCACATGCTTGGCGTAAGTAGCATAATAAACTTTATTAGTACTCCTGGCTTGTTTACGAATATTTCTTGGCAGACTCCGAGACACAAGAATCTGTATTATTATTATTGTTTACCCTACACACCAAGAGTGTTTAGACAACAAAGTAAACCAATTTTCATTGTATTGAAGTATTGTACTTATTGCACAGAGAGTATAAGAGGTTATAACCTTTAGATACTGTATTCTGGAAACAGGAGTTAACAGAATTTAGACTGCTTTGGGTCTGGTTACCTACACCCCTGAATAAGTATTATTGTCTGTAACCTTACACCATCCAAAAGACTGACAAAGAAGAGAAAGTCTTTTGGAAAAAAACTCAATTAGCCAAAAAAGGGCAACCTCAGATGCTCTCTGGTTTGTATTGATATAATATTAATCGATTGAAAATATGATTTATAGTTTTAATGACAAAAGGAAGACAGCCAGCCTTTTCAAAACCATAGGATCATGTGAATTGTATAGCATAAAAATGATTTGATCTGAGTTTAGATAGCAATTAGCCAAGACAGGTCCTAGCCAAAAAGATCTTTTATGTCTATATAAAGGACAAAAAAGTGCAATATGCTTCAAATTGTCAACTACTTGGCCACCACATTTGAAACATTTTAAGATAACACTGGGACATTTGTGTTTAGAAAATACGTAATTTGTTTCATAAAGTTCCATTTGAAATCTAACAATAGCTTTCCACTCAAGAGGATTAGATATATGTATCAAATAATATTAAAGTTGATGACATGTTTTAATTTGTCTGTACCAATAGTAACATTTTAAAGATGAAAAATATTTAAAGTCCTGGCTAACAGCAACATCTCTAACCCTGGTCTTACTTTGCATTTTAATTTGAGAGAAAGGCTTAGGCCAGGATATTCAAAACACCAGTGGTGCACAACGCAAATAGATGCACTGCCCAAAGAAATGGATCAGAGCAAACAAACACTACATTCAAACAAGATGCACAATCCCATGGAATCATGCATCCTGTCTGAATATAGCAACATGCATTAGTGGCGCAAAGGGGGATGGCCGACAATGCGCTGGTGCATCCTGAGGACTGGGCTGAATACTGCCATTTGGGGATGTGCTGGTGTATCCTAGATGGGCTGCACCCTGAATGGCAATATTTAGCTGGGATATGCAAATGGACCCATTTGGTATGCAAGGAACAAATGGGACATCTGCATGTCCATTATTGACTCATTTGCATGCCTGCACCCAGCAGGATGTACTGGGCCATCTTGCTCTCCCAGCCCTCTGTTCTGATGGCAATGTTTCAGTGAAATTACCCTCCCCACAGTGCAGTGGACCCCACCCTTGCCTGAATTCCAGATGGGCATATATACATGCCACAAGGCCAGTCCAAGTACTGCGTGTCCTCCCACCCAACAAGCCCCAATCTCCGCACCACAAACATTGCACAATGATGGGTGCCCCAGAATAGAGTCCCCTAACATTGCACAAGCCAACAGGGCACTCATTTCATAGTGTAGTGTCCCCCCACCCTGTCCAGATCCCTGATCGCACATATGTCCAGATAAACCCACATATTCCATAGTGTAGTAAACCCCAGCCCCCACCGCTGCATCTCCCACTGTACATCTGATGCCTGTGCTGTGATGCTTGCATCATATGTACAGGATGAGCTTGCAATCCCAATCAGTCGGTGGCTGGCCATGGCAGGGTGAGGAGGGATGTGCCAGTCGCCAACACGGTTCAGGTGCAGGGAGCTGCGGGAGGGGATGTGCCTACTGGGGTTGGGGGCCACACCACTATGGACACATGAGGACCAGGAATATGCTCTGAATATGGAATGCAGTCGGGCCGGCTTTTGTGATCGGGGATCTGGATGGGGTGGGGGGCCACTACACTATGGTAAATAGGGACAGTATTGTCACTGGGCTCAGTGCACAGGATAGGATTGGGGAATACACTGTGGAACAGGGGGTGATTTGTGGTACATGGGCACAGTACTCTGCATGGCATGGGGGACTCCTGGCAAGTATAGTTATAAGGCATGGGACAGTATGGATACATGTGCAATCTAGGAACAGGGATGGGGAGAGGAGCTGCTGCCCATGTACATGACAGGGACTTGCAGTGCTTCTGATGCTATCAGAGATTGGGGCAGGTGCAGGGGTGTCACTGGACTGCTGGGGCTGTCAGACTGCAGTGCACCTGTGTGCACTTCCAGGGCCCGCCTGTGGGTGGCTGGCTGACTTAGATCAGCTTTTTCATGGCCTATCTTTGGGCTGTACATATCCTGCCAGTGAAGGATGCATTCCTTCTGAATATGCAGTTGTATGGCATAGTCACAGAGAACACCCCCTCCACTTGTGTGACATACATTATCTTGCACACCGGCCCAGTCCCTTGTGGATGGAATATCTCACCACTTTGAATATTGTATTGTGACACATAGTCGGACTTGCGCAGTACATCTCCCATTTTGGGTGAGTTGCATAGCACATCTCCTTTAAATATGGGGGCCCTAGAGTATATTTCATATTACAAGTTACTCAGACCCAGTGGGAACAGGTAATCTCTGATAACTTTGATTGATGGACAAACACATTTTATTTTGTGTGTGTAAGAAATCTCTTCTTCAAGACATTGTCTAGGTAGTCTCATGTCCGGCAGAAGGAAAAGGCAGAGTAAAAGAATTAAAGACTTCTCCTTGGCTAAGTGGAAATAGAAAATATACCTATTTCAGCTCTTAATGCTTCATATAGTACAGAAATTGGGATGGACAATACATAGCAGTATTTTTATTCAAGATAATTTCTAAAGGGAATAGATTGGAAGTCCCCCATATTTCTGCTTCATACAAGATGCAAGACTTAATTTTGGCATTAATGGCAGTAAGAAGGCTTTTGATTGTACTGTACCTTTTCCAAGTTTACAATTAAATATTTTAAGTGGGTTAGAGGCCAGTGTTATTCTAGTCTCCAGAATCTGCAAATGATTTTCCAAGAAAAATGATCAGAAAATCTCACACCTAAGTAGTCAGAATACATTTTAGATAGTCACCTCAGTCCCCAAGTATAGCCGTGGTAGCTTCTTGGTTTTAAGTCCAAAAACCGCCAAGTCAGTCTTATCCCTGTTTATGACCAAACCACTATCCTGACACAACTCAGCAAAACAATTCATCTTCCTCTGTAAGCCTAACAGTGAAGTGAATACTAAGACAATATCATTGGCATATGCCAGGCAAGTTACAGGTCTATCAAATATCTTGGAAGAGTGAAAGTCAGTGTTATATAATTGAACTTTAATATAATTTATATATTTATTTAGCTTTTTTTTAACCAGGTAGGTGCACTAGACAAGACAATTGCCTATTTTCAGGTACGACCCGGGAGAGTACAGGAATAATAGATTTAGGTACATATAATGACATTGTACAAGTTAGACGTTACAGTTCATGTGAGGATACAGATTCAACACAGCATATAAAACATGGTAAGGCATAGATTATACAGTATTGACATAACAAAAATAAACACCTTGTGGGAGATAAGAGCAGTAATGTTACAGTATATATAAATTGGACAGAGTTGGAGCTAAAATGCATCCCTGCTGGATGCCTAAGTTTTTTCTGGGTTCTAAAAGTTAGATTACCAAATTGATCACTCTGAACTTGGACCATGTATTACAATGAAGTCTAATTATGGTATCCAATAAAAAGGGATCCATACCCATTAAACCTAATTTTTGCCATAACAGTTTACGACCGATACTGTTGAGATGTGCATTAAGGTCCACAAAGCAACAGTAAAGTTTTGCCTTTTTTTAGCTTTGTGTATTTATGTATTAACTGGGAAAGAACCTAATAATGTTGAATAGTTGAGCAGTTATGTCTGCAGCCATTCTAGGCTTTGTCTAATACTTGATTATCATGACTCCAAGTCTCTAGCTGTGCTAAAATTATTTTACAAAAGATTGTGGGGATGTATCTAATAGGCAAATTGACCTGTACATACTAGGATCAGCCATTGGTCCCTTTTTATGGATAGGATACATTTTGCTTCCCTTCCAGCAGTCAGGGAAGTCCTCACCCTGAATGAAACTATTAAATAGTTTCAGAAATAGGGGTGACCACCAATCTGGAAAACTCCAATAGATAACTGCTAGTATTTAATCCAGGCCAGAGGCCTATTTTAATTTGGTAATCTGAAGAGCTTGTTGGATTTCTTCTAAAGAAATAAAGAATGGCCTAGGAGTAATATAGGAATCTATATGTGTTTTAAGTTCATCATATATGGAGAATCTTTGTTCCTCCAAGGATGAGAAATACAGGGTCGAAAAATATATTTCCCAAGACTGAGGTGTGATTTAAGCCGCAATCCTTTTGAAGACTGAGTATATGGAATTAATAACAACTAGAAGGACCTCTACCCTTCTATTCATTTGTAAATGTATTCACTTCAAAGGAATGTACAATATTTTCCAAACGTTGTTTCCTTTATAAATCTTTTATTCTTTATAATAGTCATATCAAGCTCCCCCAAATCATATACTTTATCATTGTTAACATTTCAGGACTTGTGTCCCTTCTTCAGAACTATTGGGGCTAATATAAAAATAAAAGAAATCAAGTGTCAAGTCTTTAAACAATATTTACATTTCTTAGTAATATGTACTGTATCACTTTCATCATGTAAAATGCAAGGGAAACATACCTGCTCTTATTGTTCCTTAAACACTCACTTCATTCATTTCCTTTTGATCTTTTAAACTTGTTAAACTCTGAAAAGAAGCACACTTAGTTTACTACTGAGTTCTTGTTAGCAAGAGTCTTTTTTTTAGTTATTGGGGGGGTAGGGAAAATTCCTATTTTTATATCATAAATTATTGTTTGATATAGCATTTGCTATGTATAGGTTACTTGCTGTTCTGTTAAAAAATGTACCCTTTTTAAAATCTAAGGGTTAAATCTTGTTTCCCTTGTTTTTGCCACATCTTTCAGTATCTATGCAGAAATCAAAGTAATGCTTCAAACATGACTGCATTTCAATGTACGTTATATGTTTAACAAAAATAAAAACTTAAGGTTTATCAAGGGAATAGCTTGATGATGTCACCAGGTGACAAAGGGACACATAAGTCCTGAAACATTAACAAAGATAAAGTATATGATTTTGGAGCTTGATACAACTACTACAAAGAATAAAAGATTTATAAAGGAAGCAAAGTTTGGAAATACATTTCTTTGAAATAGATACATTTACAGATGAATACGAGGGTAGAGGTCTTCCTAGTTCTTATTAATTTAATTGAAAACAGTTTTTTGGTAGAACTCCCCCGATTTAAAAAGACAAAAGATTTAAAGGGAACCCTAGGAGATACTGAAATCCATACATTTGGTTTGAGAACATTGGACCCTATTCAGTAAGGTGCGGGAAATACATGGGAAAGCAACTTAGGAAGAGGTGCGCAGCTATGCACCGCCCAGGCAGAGGGGAAATTGCTGCTTTCACAAACAGGTGCATAAGGTGCCAGGAAGTCATGGGAGAGGAGCACAGATATGGACAGAGTCATGTCAGGAGATGTACTGGGATAGGTAACCACCCCTTGACCCCACCATATAAGGCGATATGGAACTGCTGTACGGGACAGACTTCATGCAGCATGGAGCCAAGACTGAGCCCGAGCGAATGCCAGACAACCATGACCTGCAGGGGCCCGCCATGGCACTGCCAGCAACACCAGCAGGTGGAGGCACAAAACCAGGTGGGAGGGGATGCAGAAGAAGGCCCAGGTCCACAAATGTTAGTGGAGCATAGGTGGCTGTGCTGGTCACCAATATCCGTGAGCACTATGATGTGCTGTATGGTGCGAGGGCCCTCACTGACACTGTCGACATCAAGGCCAGAATCTGGCTTGACATGCAGGAGGCCATGAAAGCAGCAGGACCAGAGGCGTGGACACTGTCTGCTATAAAGCACAAGTGGTGTGACCTCCAGTCCCAGGTAAAGAAAAAGCTATCTATGGCGAGGCAGTCACAGGCCACAACTGGTGGCAGAACCACCACCCCCGAACAACCCCTGACACTTATCGAGAAGATCATGTCTGACACCATTAGTGATGTGGTGTGGGATGGGGGAGTGAGACAAAGTTGACAGCATTTGAGGTAAGCGGCACACAGAGGTAACATGATGCAACCGGTGCACCACAGCCAAACATGGCAAGCTAACTAGCTATGTATGCACACATCCACAGTGCATGACAATGACAGCACTGGTGAAGGGCCATCAGGAGTGAGCATGGGACCCACACATACACCCACAACTGGTGTTAAGTAGCAGGATGGCAGTGGTGCAAGTAGCAATGCAGCACCAACACTGAATGCCACTGATCTATGTATCCCCCCCACAGGTGGCATGATGCAGAGGATGCAGCAGGTGGAGGAGGAGGAGGTGGACAGCCAGATGACAAAGGACAGTGTCCCACAAGGAGAGCCAGCTAAGTGCCACACAGTCTACACAGGAGACCAAAGCGACGGTGTGGACTGTGAGTGTTCTGAGCATCCCAGGTGACAGCAGACCACAGCCTGCTCAGGCGGTGCCAGACAGCAGCACATATGCACTGCTTGATGCTGGTAGCAGTAGCCAGAATGCCCATGCCAGCCACATGTCCCCCCCTGGAAGAACCTGACACCCAGCTAGCCCCTAAAGCACCACCTTCTGATGCACCAGGGCCATCCACAGTCACCTCACTCATACAATGGACATGGAAAACAGCACAGGTTGGCTCACTGCAATCCTTTTATCCAGACCTGCAGGGACTTGAGCATGAAGGTCTACATGCCACCCGTGAGCACACACAGGCCCCTGTGCATCTCATATAGGTGGTGGCTGTGGGGGTCCATGCACAGGGGTGGATGGCAGTGCTGTTCAGTGTGCCTGCTGACCACCTTGGCCTCCTCAGATGGCTGCAGCCACCAGCCACCCCTCCCAGAGAAAAAGAGAAGGTGCCACAGGACAATGTATCCAGTGCTGATGCACCACAGCACACACACACCCACATCAGTGGTGGCAATGGTGCAGGAGTGGAACCATCAGGGCTCAGGGTGGAAACACCTTCCATGGAGGTGCGGCACACAAGGAACATGTCACAGCAAACAGTGGATGTGCCTGCACAGGGATATGCACTGCAGATGGGTCCTCCACCAGCCAAATGGTCCCATGGAGTTTGAAGGAGATGACCTACATGCGCCAGGCTCTGGCATGAGCACAGCACACACTGGACACATGAAGCATGACAGACAACAATGCCCCTACACAAACACCCCTATACACACACACACACACGCACATGCACACACACATCATCATGACCTCCAACACGTACTAAGAATGGAATGCACCTCATACAAGGGCAGGATGCAAGATGTACAGACATCCCACATGGGGCATTATGGGACATTTCAACCAGTGCCACACCCCCTGCAGTGGCCTGCGAAAGTACTCCAGGACACTTGAACAAGGTGCTGGTGGGATTGACATACTGTGTCAGGTGTGAATGATGTGGCTGCCATACGGCACTTGGCCAGCAGGATGTGAATGGACATGGGCACTCAGGTGCATGATGTCATCATCATGTCCATGTCCTCTCACCTTATTTGCCTAGTAGACACTGCAGCACACAGTGACTGACAGCGCAGGCCACCATGCACTCCGGCACAAGTGCCCTGTGAGGTGGCAGGTGTGCCTCATCACCTCTATGGTACCCCTCCTGGTGTGGAATATGTGGTGAATCCTGGTGCATGTCAGGGGGTGTTGTGGACACAACATCAGGAGGCAGTTGCAAGAGACATCATGGGCAGATGTTATGCAGCATGGCACACATGGTGAACACTCTGCATGCCTTACAAGGTGCAAGTATCATCCTACCACTGGTGTGGTCCAGGTACTGGAAATGCATCATCAGTAGCCTTATGGTGCATTCAAAGATGCACCATGCCTGCTGATGTGTGTTGTTGTAGGTGTCTTCAGCAAGACTCTGAGGTGCCAGGTGTAGAATCTGTAGGAATGTCTGCAATGAATATCTGCTGCCCCCTGTGGGTGAGAAAGTATATAATCAGTACAGTGGCTATGGTGCACAGGGATGCCTGTGCACACACACACGCACTGACAAGAACATTGATCACCTATGATCCATCCATCTTCCTCAGTGAGCATTGCCTGATGATGCCTGCAGGCCACTGGTGGCAAATATGTAAGAGTCACGGCAGGAGACCAGGTACTGGGCACACACATTTGTGATGATGCCACATATATCACACACTACCTGGCAATTGACTCTGTGGTAACCCTTGCAGTTGTGGTACACCTCCTCATCCACAGACGGTACCAGTATGGCAATGTGTGTGCAGTCAATCACCCCTACTGTGTTCGGCATGTCATACCTCTCATAGAATGCCTCCTTTGCCAGCTTGATGTCCATTGGCATGGTTGGGAACCTGATGTGCTCAACAATGTAGCTCACCAGGATATCAGTGACCTGATGCAGGGCCCTTGAGATGGATGACTGGCTCACTCCCATCACATCACCCATCACCCGCTGGAATGACTCTGTGGCATAATACTGCAGGGTGCACATCACCTTGGTCTCCATTGACAGGGCCATGGACCGTTGCATGCATGGACAGAAATGCACCCTGATCATGTCACAGATGTGCCCCAGCATGGCATGAGCCACATGGTAGCACTGCAGACATTCAGTGTCCATCAGGGTGTGTGCCACTAGCCATGGGCTGAAGATGCCTAGGCAGACATGTCCTCGCCATGCCCATTGTCTTGCAAGGGCATCATCCAGTAGTAGAATGTGCATCAGAATGTCAGGGCACATGTTGTGTCCTGTGGCACTCCAGTCAAGCATGTTATACTCTCCTGTTGTCTGTTGTGCTATGAGTCAATCCCTGCTATGCTTAGGCTCTGCACAGCCTTCATGCTCTTTAAGGGGTGGCACATGATTACATGATGGGGTGGGGGGTAGTGCCCACAGGGCCAAGATCATGTCCCAACACTCATGCCCCATGCAGTGTGGCAGTGATGTCTGATGGAGGACGATGTTCATTGGCTACGTGGTGCAGGTGTGGCCTGCAATGGATACTTATCCATGTTTCATACACCTGTTTCCAGACCAGTTTACTGGCAAGCAACATGTGGGAGGTGGAGCAGAAGCCTAACGTGAGTACCTATTCCAAGGGTGTGGGTAGTATGGGCATGTGCATGTAGACAGTTTCTCATGGGCACATTTGCTTTGTATTTTACAGTCTGAGAGGGATGATTCAGCCTTTCTTGTTCTGAAGAAGATGGAACTGGGTGAGGGCACTACGGGCCAGGTGGTTGCCCTATGGTGTCGTCTGCCACCGGCCATGCTGAACTGTCTGTCAAGGAGAACTGGAGGGTCATACTGGGTATGCAGAGATGAGGAGGGGGACATTTGGGCAGTGAAGGAGCTGGGCAAGGGAGGTGCTGTGTTTCACTGCATGGTTGTCTGTGTGGCTTGGGAAACTGTGGCATGCCACGGCACTGATGGCTATTTCCTCTGTGTTCTTCTCATTTCAGGGGTACAGAGGACCCTTCACTGTATTGCCCTTGTGGAGAGGGAGAACAACAGGAACATCCTGCCTATGACCTCAATGTCTGATTCTGAACTGGAGTGAATGACACACCTCAGCTGACTTGTCTGTTGGGGGGTGGCTGAATTCCTTTCTGTAGTCCCTTTTTCTTTCCCTGCCATTGATGTTTTAATAAAGGGGTGCACCATGTATTTACTGTCTCCATGTCCCTTATTCACTCTGCATCTTAGATGCATGGGCTGGCCTGTGTGGGGTGTTATGTGTAGTGTCAGTCTGTTTGGGCAGTGTGTCTGTTGCCTATGCCCACACTCTGGACCCTGTGCTGTGTGTGGGCTGCATGCTGTACAGCTCATACATGCATTATGTGTGTAGGCCATGTTGCCTTTCCTGTGGTGCAACATCACTGTGGTTTGTGGCTGTGCGGTGCTTGTGTGCATACTTCTATAGGTGTGGGCTGCAGGGTGTTGCTTTGCCTTGTGATGGTTTCTACTGTCATGCATGTGTGTTGCACAAGGCACATGGCATCAGGCTGGTACATTGCAGACAATTGTTTTTTTGTGCTGCGTCTGTCAACTGTGGCCTTGGCCTTCAGTTGGCGGCTGCTGCTGTGTACCCTTGTGCTGCACACTGGTGTGCCTTACATGCCTATTTGCCTCAAGGCTGTGTAGGCTGCAGTCCCCTGCACTATGTATTTTTTGTCATATTTGCATTGGTGCATGTGCATCGTGCAGGCCTCACTTCCACGCTACATGGCCCGGCCCTGTGCATATGCATATCCCTGCCTAAGTGCAGGTTCGCGTGATGCCCTTCCATGTGGGTCTACTCACAGTTCATGCAAACTGCACCTGCATATTTTACATGCCTTCTGCACATATCCCCTTGCTCACTGTGCATAAGCGTGGTGCGTATCACTACACACCTTAGTGAATAGTCCCCATTGAGTATATACTATACTTACCAAGGACCAAAACGCTTTAGTGTTTTGTTCAAATGCTGTGTTTCTTAGTTTATTCTACATCATATCACAGTGTTTTCCCTCTCTATTTCCAGAACTTTTTCATACTCCTTCCTATATTTATTTAAAATCCTAAGATTATTCTTCCTTCTTTGTTTTTTAGTATATCTCACTAAATTATTTTATTTCTTTTTTGCATCCCTACATGTCTTGTTGAACCAAGTTTGAGTATTATGTCTGTTGACACTATTCTGAATAGTGCTTTAAGAAAAAGATGGATTTCAGTCCACATTATCTTGACAGCCTCCACATCTTTAATATCACCAGAGGTTATTTCAGTTCTCCAAGATGAAATTGGATCTGAATTTAATATCATGGAGAGCATATCTACCGTAGCAGCTCTCAATTTTATTATTTTTTGATTAACAACCTCCAGGATATTATCTTCCACCAAATTTTGATGAGATGCTAAATTATTATCTGGGACTGAGAAAGTGACAGATATTGGACAATGTGCAGATTCTGAGTGATTCATAATTTTAATAATCTGACGATTTTTTAGAGCCAACTGGTGAATCCAGGCCAGATCAATCACCGAAGAATCCCAAAGGGCCGAGATAGGGGAATTCCCCCCTCCTGAGTCCTCAGGGGCTCATTCACCAAAATTAGGTTCAAATCAGCTATTATTTCATCCAGAATCAGTACCTGCTGGTTAGTTTTATTATCCTTGGAATTTCTGTTTATTTGAAAAATAGGATTAATTACATTAAGTCTAGTATTATACTCATCCTGTGCTGCGTTAGATCCATTGCTTGACAAAATTCTGGCATTAAAATCTCCAGTAACTACAAATAAATAATCCTCACATTCAGCTAACAGATCACCTAATATATCTGCAAGTTGCTTCCATAATGTTGGTGAATATATCCCACTAGTTCTAGGAGGTAGGTAATAATTTTAGAAAACTTATTCTGTATTTTAAGGGCCAAATGAGAGAGAAAAAAAAAGCCAAAAGTAAATTCAACAGTTTGTTTAAAGAAGTCTTCAAAAAAGTAACTAAACCTGCATGGCTTCTGCCAGCCTTATTAGATTTTATAACAGGACATATATATGGTGTATATTCTGGTATCAATGATAAAGTATTATCAGACCACAGAGTTTCCTGAAGACATAACATATCACATTCTAGGAAGAAATCAATAATTTCTGGATCTGCCAGTTTACTTGCTAACCCTTCAATAGTCCAAAAAAGAACTTCAGATCCAAATTTTGTATTGGCCATACAATACAAGGATTTTCCAGTAAAAAAAAAAACTGTTATGAATTGTAATTCCTGAATTATTATGGGAAAATAAAATTGTTGATGAATCATCAGAATCAAAACAAGGTTTCCTGCTTAATGCAGTAAAATTAATCAGGGTAATACCAAGGCCATCCAGTACCTGGGAAACAAAGGCAATATGCTCTGCAAGTTTAGGAGTTCTAAATGCGATATCTATCTGAGGACTATCATTAATGCCACTATGCATATAATGCATTGAATACCATTTTTGTCTTTATGAATTTCCAAGGCATATGTTAAGAATATTCTGATACATCTCTTAATTATACCAACCAGATCTAGTGAAGAAGCCTTCCACACAAAGAGGGAGTTATTTCCCAATATGATTGCTCGTGTGCCTCCATGTATTTGTTTATTACTTCCTTCACTCTAATTATTATTTTCCTACCCATGTCTTTTTCCCTGTCTGTGTCTTTCAACTTCTGGGTATCATGATAAACTGGCACCTTTTGTGGGTATGTAATACTAATTCCATTTAGTTGCAATAAAGATCTTTGGGACCAAATTGGTCGACCAATTCCTGAGACCCAGACTATAACAATACACAGTCAAAGTATTGGACATTAGGTGAACAGGCAATAGAAAAATCCCCTTAAATTCAGGTGCAATATGTGAAAGATGATAAATACAATCTCCTTAAATTGAACGTTGTCTCAGACTCTAGTTTGTTAATACCATGCATTTCTATCAAAAACTCAGAATCCTTTCTAGTATCTTCTAGACCAAAAATAGTAAGGGAATAGTTATTGAGATGTTCCACTATTTGATATTTGCCTATATTAATATACTGTACCCTTGATTAATTTCTTGCTCAGAATTTCCCAGCAAAGGTACTGCTACATGTTTTTTAATATTTTTCTGAGGTCCTGACTGTTTAACATAATCAGATCTCATAGCATCATTAATAACTCTCTGATTAGTTTTTTGATCAGATTTTCCAACAGTGGGGCAGTTACATGTTTCCCTTCATTCTTCTGCATACTTGTTTGATTAACAATGTTATGGCACTTCATTTTTGTTCATTTTTCAGCCTTATTTCTTGTTGTTTTAATTTAGTCACTTTCACTCTTTTAGTAATTTTTCTTAGACTTAGACTATTATCTTCCTATTTTTATCTTTTTGTTTGGAAATTTGAGCATTCTGTGTATCAAGTATTACAACCAAATCTTCTCTGGAAAAAGTTGGAGGAAGATTAACTTGAATTCCCCTGTTCTCCCTATTTTACATGCAGAAGATGGATCAGTAACAAGAATATCACTAACAGAGGGTTGATGATGAAAAGTCATTGACTTCTTCAGTTGAGTTACTAAGGTCTGATTGTAAAATATATTAACTTTCAAATTCTCCAGTTCTTCCTTAATAGCCTTCATATTTCCCAAAATAACAATATTAGCATTGTAAGGATTTTTGATCATTTCCAAAATTTGTGAAGAAGAAGAAGAAGAAGCAAAGTTTCCATCATCCTTAAAAAATTCTTGATCAGTTTCTATACCATCAATAGGATTTATTTATTTATTTGGTTTTGGTAACCGGGTGAGTATACTAGCCATAAGGATGCCTATTTTCAGGCATGACCCGGGAGGATACAAGATGAATACAATTAACAACAACAATGTGACACAGCACAAAACATAGGTGAATACAAAGTGAAGGAGACAGAAGTACAGTCATCTTAGTGAATCAGGGAAGTACATAGTTGGAACAGGTCAAAATATAAACAATACATTGGGACATTCAGAGTAAACGAGTGCAAGAAATACAGGGACATAAAGTACTGCATACTGTAAGTGCTGTTGCAAGGACTATACACCTAGAAAGAGTAGAGAGGAGGAGGGGGGGAGAGAGAGGGTGAGAGGGTGAGAGAGTACAAACGGAGGGAGGATGAAAGCAGGAGGAGGAAGGGTAGAAAGTGGAGTGTAGTATAGCGAGGATAAGAGCTGGGGGACATAAAGAACTTAAGGTGGCTGGAAGCAAGCGCAGGGATTTGATGCTTGTAAATATTCACAGTGGAGGTTCTTGAAACCAACATGGGTAGGTGCTAAGCATATGGCTTGAGGGATAGAATTCCAATACTTGGGGGCAGCGTAAGAGAAAGCTCATGCAACCATAGCAGTTTTACATTGAGGGATATAGAGAGGAGCTTGGTCATTCGATTGGAGCCCATACGAGGGGATTTGAGAGTGTAACAAGGAGGTGAGTGATTGGGGAAGGCCTGTTCTTGTTATACAGTTGATGAGAGAGCCATAGGACTGGAGTCAGTGAGCAGCTGGGCTAGGTCATTTTAGGTTGGCATAGAGCTGACAGTGGTGTTTATACCTTGGTGAGGCTGAGGCATAGTGGTAAATGTTATTATAGGTAGTGTCCCACTTATGGAGAGAGGTCTAAGTGGCACCTAGGTAGATAGCTGAGCAGTAGACCAGGGATGGGAGCAGGAGGCCTGTGCCTAAGCAAGCCTAGCTGATAGGGTGAGGGCATAACTTGTGTGGTATGCACCCCCAATTTTCGCATTGACAGATTTGCAGGTAGCGGTAATATGAAAGTTAAATTCCAGGGATTCGTCGAGAAAAATGACCAGGTATTTGAAGGTACTGTTGTTAGCTACCGGGGGTCCATCAGCACAGGATATTAAGAGGGAGTTGCTATTCCCTTTTAGTTTAACAGTAGAGCCAAAGAGCATTGAATGCATTTTGCTTATATTGAGCACAAGGCTATTCACAGTGAGCCAGGTTTGAATACTTCAGAAGTCAGAGGCTAGGGAGTTGTTTAAGTCTGAGATATCTCTTGCACTATGCTAGATGACAAGGTCATATGCATAAAGCAGGGAAGAGCAGGTAGATGCTTGTGATGGAAGGTCATTTATAAAAATAGTGAAGAGCAAAGGGCCACATATGGATCCCTGAGGAACACCTATATGTGCAGATGTAAGATCAGACATGGCTGAGTTGAAAACTACAGCCTGCTTTCTATTAGTAATATAACAGCTGAACCAGGCCACCATCTCAGCAGAGAAACCAAGGTAGCTGAGTTTTGTAAGGAGAAGGAAATGGTTAACCAGGTCAAAGGCCTTGGTTAGATCAATAAAGATAGTATCTGTCAAGAGACCTGAGTCCATGGCAACATAGATGTCATTTGTTAGTTTTAGGAGGGCAGTAGAAGTACTGTGGCCTTTGTGGAAGCCATGCTGGGAATCAGAGAGGAGGTTATGTTTCAGTAGGTATACTATGGTCTGGGTCACCAATAGTTTGTCCAGGATTTTACTTAGCACAGCTAGGATGGCTATGGGTCGATAGTTAGACATGTCCTTGGGATCACCTTTTTTAAGAATAGGGGTAATTCTGGCTATCTTCCAGATATCAGGAACAGCACTGTGGCAGAGTGACAGGTTAAAGATTTTGGTTAAGGGGGAGGCTATAAGAGGAGTGGCGACTTTGAGAAGACGGGGCTCCAAGCCATTAGCACCAGTGCTGGTAGAGTCAGAGATGCTAAGTAATGACATTAGGACTTCAGCTCTTGAGATAGACTGAAACTGGAAGGATGGGTGACAGAGCTGGGATTCAGTATTCACTGAGGGGATGGTACAGTAGGCAGAGGAGAAGGAGGTAGAGTAGCTAGATAAGTATGAGAAGTGGCTATTGAAGGAGTTGGCGATGGTCACCAGGTTATTACAGTGCACCCCATTTAGTAGCATGTCATTGTTATTGGTTATATGGTTTGCTCCAAGGAGAGTTTTAATAGCAGACCAGAATTTCTTGGAGTCACCTGCAGCTTTTGTTAATAAGCCTTTACAGAAGGAGCTTTTGGCTAAGTGAGTGTACCTTTTACAGGCATGTCTCCTGGCCCTATAGTCATTGTAATCTGCCAGAAGACCAGAGGCCTTAAAACGCTGCCAGCTTTTGTCCCTTGTTTGGAACTGTGTAAGGAGATCTTTGGTGAGCCACTTAGTTTGAGTTCCACGTATATGGCGGGTGACATGAGGACCGTGGAGGTCCTGTAGACTCCTGAACCTCATAAGGAAGTAGTCAATGGCAGACTGAGCATTAGAGGTGGTAAAGATAGGAGACCAGTCAATTAATGAGAGATCTTGCATAAACTGAGTTTGATTAAAGTTGGCCAGATTATGGAAGGTGATAAGTTTTGGAGGTGGAGATGATTGTCTAGCGGCACTCCAGATACAGAAAATTGGAGAGTGATCACTTATAGTGTCAGCAAGGGTACCCATGGTGACTATGCAATCAAGACAGTTCATGAGGGCCCAGTCATTTAGAGTGCTGGATCAGGGAGGGGGCATGACCATAGTTGGATCTTTGATTAGTTGGTGTAAGTCATGACCTTGTACCAAAGTGTGAAAGGACTGACTTGCCTTACCAGTCCAGTTAAGGTTTAGATCCCCCAATATAAGGACCTCTTTGCATCCAATAACAAGGTCAACCTGGGAAAGGAGTTCCTCGAGACCAGTAATGCCACCAGTTGGAAGGTTTTAGGCACATACTATGTGCAGCCTCTTGGCTCCCAATTGTAGGGTGGCATGAATTGATTAACAGTGAGAGAGGGTTAAAGAGGGATTGTGATGTAGTAAGAGGTGAGATTTATAGAGGATTGCAATGCCACCACCACACTTGGATGTTGACCTGGCTTGCCTTAGTATTTTATAGTTTGGTAACTGACATAGGTGGTCAGGGGTGGAGGGTTTAAGCCAGGTTTCAGACAAGCAGATAATGTCAGGAGTATATTGAGTAACCCACATCTCAAGTTCGGTTAGGTTATGGGGAAGGCGCCTGATATTTAGGTGAACAATGCACAGACCATTAACGTCTTTCCAGGTAGTGTCAGTGTGGGAGACATTACCTCCAGGTCCTGGATTGAGGTCAATATCCCCAGATAATAGTAGTGCTAGTAAGAGCAAGTACCACTGTTTTCGATGTATATAACTTAGCAGGAAAGGGATACAAGTAGGTGAGTTATCTAGTATATAGGCAACATGGTAGATGATTCTTCGAGAGATAAGAAGTGGTGATGTGGTGGGGGACACATGAGGTAGTGTAATCATGTTGGAAAACATGAAATCATCGGGGTGTGTATCTTTAAGAAGAAAGTGTCTTATAGCCTTTAAGAGGAGAGCAGGATCAACAAAGATCAACAAAGGGGGTGGGGAGACAGAAAGCTTTATGCTCAGAGCACTAGTACTAGGAGCCAATGGGGTAGGAGAGGGAGGAACTTAATTGTATTTAAAGGTGGCCTGGGAGTGGGAAGGGATGGACAAAAAATTTGGCAGCCAGAGCAGCAGCCAGCAAGGCTGGAGCTGTGTATAGGCCATACCTGAATGCTTGATTCCAGGGGGCTGGTGGCAGCAGGCTCCTTGGTGCTGAGAGAGGCACAAAGTGGTGTCCAGGCATGCAGGAGGTGAACCACGGGTGCGGTAGGTAGCCAAGTGGGCTACAAGGACACCTGATGCTTGATTCCAGGGGGCTGGTGGCAGCAGGCTCCTTGGTGCTGAGAGAGGCACAAAGTGGTATCCAGGCATGCTGGAGATGAACCGTGGGTGCGGCAGGTAGCCAAATGGGCTACAAGAATGCCTGTTGGAAAAGGGACAGAACAGGGATTTATAGCCCAGCAAAGGGGTTGGAATGAAACTAAGATTAGCACAGAGACAAAAGAGCTGCAATTTACTAAAAGAGGGACAAATAGTGGATCGAGAAGCAGACAGATAGGCACCAGTTCTGTAACTGAGATTTGTAAAACAGTGGGGGGTGAGTGGGGACAACTGAGGAAGAAATTAAAAGGGTAGCTGCACTGGATTAAGATACATCAATTCAGTAGGCTATGTAGACTTTCAGCTAAGAAATCTTAAACTCTGAAATCCTGACTCTAAATTCTGTACATTAAAATAAACAGACAGCAACTGAGGTGACAGGTTAAATACAATACAAAAAAAGACAGCTGGTACAAGTACAGTAAAAAATCAGAAGGGAAACTGTAAAGCTGAGTCCAGTACCAGGAGAGCAAAAAGCCAGTCCGTTGGGCAGACAGTCAGAATTTTCCCACTCAGGAGCAGCCAATGAGAACTTTCCAGGGAAAGGTGCTGGTTTTAGAAAAATTTGGCAGCCAGAGCAGCAGCCAGTGAGGCTGGAGCTGTGTATAGGCCATACCTGATTCCAGAGGGCTGGTGGCAGCAGGCTCTTTGGCACTTAGTGAGGCACAGAGTGGTGTCCAGGCATGCAGGAGGTGAACCGCAGGTGTGGTAGGTAGCTGAGTGGGCTACAAGAATGCCTGAATGCTTGATTCCAGGGGGCTAGTGGCAGCAGGCTCCTTGGCACTGAGAGAGGCACAGAGTGGTATCCAGGCATGCAGGAGGTGAACCACAGGTGCGGTAGGTAGCCGAGTGGGCTACAAGAATGCCTGAATGCTTGATTCCAAGGGGCTGGTGGCAGCAGGCTCCTTGGCACTGAAAGAGGCACAGAGTGGTATCCAGGCATACAGGAGGTGAACCACGGGTGCAGTAGATAGCCAAGTGGGCTACAAGAACACCAGATCATATGAGACAGATAATTATCTCCTATTATTTTTTCCATTGAAAGCAGATGAATCTGTTATCAGGTTTTTGAGCCCAAATATAGTTTTACTGAGATCCTGCATAACTAGGGTTAAATTATCTGCTGTAGGTAATTTTAAAGCAGTGCTCTTTCAATTTTCCAACCTGGAAGATTTATCCGAATGGGACCTACAGTTACTACATGGACTATCCTGTGTAGGCCTTTGAGGTGAAAAGGTTAAGGAGCAATACTCAATATTATCACTATCCTCTATAGAACTGCAAGTCCAAGTGCATGAATCAAAACTGATATTCGAAGTTAGCAAGAAAATTTCATCTGTTTGTGGGAAAACAAAAAGACTCACAGAAATGGGTGAATTTTAGGTATTCCCTACTTGATTTCCAGAAGTATCATGAAAATCAATTAAAGGAGTAGAGTGCTGTAGGGTGGGAGCCGAGCCTTCTAGACATTCAGTTATCCTGGGCTGCAAAGGCTCTACCCATATTGAACAATTTTTACATTAATATTTGTAACCTTTTCCCTTTTCTCTTTTTTACTTCTGTCAAATATCCTACTGGATTCTGTATTGGAGACAAAGTGATATTTTTTGCCACTCCTTTTACTAACCATGCTGCAAAAAAAATATATATATGAGAAGAAACAGTAGAAATTACTTATTCAAATTCAATATAAATCAAATAAAACAATTATAACAGTTATAAATAATTAAAAAAACAGCTTTTCTATGTAAAAGATCTTCAAAACCTGATCCTGTAAAATCTTGAGTCTTTGGCCAGTTCAAGAAAATTCAGGCTGAATGTTGCTCTATTAATATTCCCTAGATTTTCTGTTGAGATGAAATCTGTAGTACTTCTGTAGTCTTCTGTGAATAAGCTGTGCCTTGTTCTCAAATAATTATAATAGAGGAACTTAAGAAGTGGTGAGGTTTTAAAAGATGGCATGAGGATAAATAAAATAAAAGGAAGCAGTATAAAAAATAAAATAACCCAGAAACAATCCTTCCTTTATATTTATCAATAAAAACTTAATAGAACAGCAGCTGCTTCTATAAGCTTGTAACAACATGATGTAAAAGAAAGAAAAGAGTTTTTTGCTCAGTTTGTTCAATTTACTTAAGTTATTTAAGATACCATAAGAAGCAAATAACAGAGCAAACAATCATAACTTAATGGTTTACCTACTTTTCAAATAAAGGAAACAAGCAAAGTTTTATTTGAGCTGTTACTTTTGCCTGTGAGCTCCCCTGGTTTAGTAAAGCTGTAAGTCTGTGTCTGTGTGTAAGCTTCTGTTTTCAGATTATTGGCACTTAAAGATAAAATGAAGATAAAGTTCAAATCTGGTAGATCTCCAAAGTTTTTAGCTTAGCTTAAAAGCACTTGAGCCAAAGCTTCTAAAAACCTTTTAAACGGCTGTTGAAACTTTTGTATGCCGCTATGTACAGCTATATATAAAGTAAAAATAGCTGTTGCTTGAAAGACTATCCTGGCTGTAGTAACTCCTGATGCATGAATAAATACTAGAAGGTCTACAGTGTTTTTAAACTTATAACAATTATAGCAATGAAAGTCTTAAGTAATCACTCCTTGATAGTAAAGTGATTGTCATGAGGAGAAGTTCAGAAATGTGTCAAAAAAGGTTAGTGATGCACTTATCAATTTAGTAAGATCAATAAGTTGATCAATTAGAGTGGTCCTAATTAGCCCAGCTGAGCTGGGATTTTTGAAGTGATTTAAACTTAATAGATTTTATATTTATTTATTTATTGAGGTTCCAAGGCATCACAGCACCTCATTTATTGCACAGAGTCAATACAATGCCAGATTATGGCATATGACATATTTGACAAACTCTCTGTTTAGAGGGGCTATGCCCCCACACCTCTGTGCACCCCACATCCCCACTTAATAAATATACCAACTCTTGGGGAGGTGGACCTCAGGGAAGGGGCACAGAGAGTTCACCAAATATGTATTTTGCCATAATCTGGCTCTGTAGGGACTCCATGCCATAAACACGGCACTGCTGCAACACTTTATGATTTATTGTCTATATCCCAAGTCATGGAGTATCTTATGATCCTAAATTATCTCTGAATTAACTAAATATCTGCCAGATCTAATACATCAAGCATATTAAGCCAGGTTTGCTAATTAAAATCTTTATCCAGTGAAAAGGATTCCAAAGGAAGAAATAAGATTTAATGATCTTAAAACACTGAGTGCTAAAGTCACACAAGAGAAGTCCTGCATAAAGAAATTAAAAAGTAAACCAACACAAAATTAAAACACATGACCCAAACACCAACCAAAGTCCCCAGGGTCTCTGATACAAACCAACTAAAGTTCTGCAGCAAAACAAAAGCAGCAAAATAGATAAATAAATAAAAATATCAGACAAGTACAACCACTGAGAGAGATGAAAAGCAACAGAAAAGAGCACAAGAAAAAGTCAAATTACAAATACCAAACAAGAGCCCAAGCAAAACCCCAAGAAAGGACCCATAAACATAAAATATATCAAATAAAATAAGTGAAAACAGGGTCCAGCAATACAAAGTCTTCTTGACAGAAGATGTTGTAGAAGTCTGCAACGCCCTTTTCTTTGCCTGGTGTAAAGCTGCATACTCAAGGACTTATATGGCCATAGTTATAAAGTTACAGCAATACAAAATAAAGAAGAAACACAGAGTCAGTCGATAACTCCTTCTTGGCGTATTTAAATTTCAAGGTCAGACTGACAAAATTTGCTCCACAGTTCAGAGCTCTAGGGTGCAATCCACACATGGGAAGAAACCCAGGCTGGTCCTGAAGTGAAGTGGGGTGGGGCGGGACCTCTGCCAACCTGGGGAAGGAAGAAAAAAAGCCTCAGAATGCAAACTGTTCAGAGCAGCAGGAATAAATAAAATAAATGACAATAACAAAAACATTCAAAAACAGTAAGTTAAAAATGTTTAGCTGCATACCAAAAGCACAGGGTTAGATAGCTTTACATTAACCTCCCATTCACTAGTCAGCAACTTTTACACTCCACTTGTTACTGCCTGCTCCTCTCCACTCATTAACACTTAAAGGAGTAGTCCACCCAGAATGTGCAAAAAACATATGTTGTGTAGAGTGTTTTGATATGTATGTTAAATCCTAGTGTGTCCTTCCCTCCATCTGCTATTTGGAGTTTTTCCTAAATTGCCTGCTAGCTGTGTGGTAGTTTTACAACCCCTGGGGATGTCCATAACAAATAGTTTTATTGGCTTTCTTTCTCCCAGGATGCCCCCATCTCATGTGACAGTGATGTAGCCATGCCCTTAGATTTAGCATGTGTATTGCTTTAAAATAGTTTAGCAACAGCAGAGCCTTGTAACTTCTTATCCAGGGAACACAAATGTCAACAGTTAATTTAGCAGATACCTGAGAGCAAGCTAACTGGGGTTTCTGTAAGACAACAGGCACTAAATAGCTCTAATTCTCTATTTTTGTTTTCTCTGTGCATCAAGTCAAGCTAGCAGCAGTGTTGTAACATCAAAAACACAAATAATGAATTAGAGCTATTTAGTAGCTGTTGTCTTACAGAAACCCCCGCTTGCTCTCACATATATGCAAACTAACTGTTGACATTTAGTGCTCCTGATAAGAAGTTACAAGGCTCTGCTGTTGCTAAACTAATTTAAAGCAATACACATGCTGAATTGGGCATGGCTACATCACTGTTACATGAAGAAGGGCATCCTGGGAGAAAGAAAACCAATGAAACTATTTATTATGGAGATCCCCAGGGGTCATAAAACTACCATACAGCTAGCAGGCAATTTAGGAAAAACTCCAAATAGCAGACAGAGGGAAGGACACACTAGGATTTAACACACATATCAAAACACTCTACATTATATATGTTTTTTGCACATTACGTAGAAACATAGAATTTGACAGCAGATAAGGACTGCTTGGCCCACCCAGTCTGCCCATTTCCCTACCTACTGGATAAACTGCAGATTCTAGTTAACCAGCAGCCTACTTCTTCCTACCTCCACCCCCTAGAATTGCCTTATGACTGTCCCATGCATGCTTGAATTCCACCACTGTTTTTGACTCCACAGCCTCCTCCGGAAGGCTGTTCCATGCATCCACAACCCTCTCGATGAAAAAAAAGCTTCCTCAAATTACCTCTGAGCAGCCCCCCTCTATCTTTAAATTGTGCCCCCTTGTTGCACACCTCTTTTTTTCAAAGATGCTACCCTCTTGGACTTTGTTAATTCCCTTGAGGTACTTGAAAGTTTCTATCATGTCCCCCCCCTCCTTTCCTCGAGGCTATACATATTAAGCGCCTTAAGTCTGTCTTCGTATGTCTTCCGGTGCAGACCCTGCACCATTTTAGTTGCCCTCCTCTGGACAGCTTCCATCCTGTCTACGTCTTTGTGGAGATTGGGTCTCCAGAACTGCACGCAGTACTCCAGATGGGGTCTCACCTGCTGTCTGTATAGAGGGATAGCAACTTCCTGTTTTCTACTGGTGATGCCTCTCCCTATGCCTCCCAGTATCCCCTCAGCCCTCCTTGCTGCCCTCTCACATTGCTTGCCCACCTTTAGGTCATCTGCTATGACTACCCCAGGTCCCTTTCCATTTTTGTTGTTGTTAGTATCTCACCCCCCATTGTATACTCTTCCCCTGGGTTTTTGTTTCCCAGGTGCATTACCTTGCACTTCTTTGCATTGAATCTAAGCTGCCATACATGTAACCATTCCTCTAACCTTGCCAAGTCCCTTCTCATCCTTTCCACCCTGCCTTGTGCATCAACTCTGTTGCAGATCTTTGTGTCATCTGCAAAGAAACATACTTTTCCTTCCAGTCCCTCTGCATATGCACATAAAGACATTGAAGAGGACCGGTACTAATACTGAACCCTTCGGTACCCCACTAGTAACCTCCTTTCTTCAGCATGGACTCCATTTACTATTACTCTCTGTGTCCTATTCTCCAGTCAATTCTTTACACAGGCTGTCATCTTGGGACCCACTCCCATGCTGGCTAACTTGTATATTAATCTTTTGTATGGGACTGTGTCAAATGCCTTGCTAAAGTCTAGGTAGGCCATGTCCACAGCCCCTCCCTGATCTACTACTTTGGTCACCCAATACTACTCCTTTAAAAGTCACTTCTGATACAGAACTCTGCAGCACAAAAAGCAATCCCTTTGATTTAGCACCAACACACTGTGACCACAAATATCTTGCAATTACAATAAAAAAAAATCAAATAAACGTCCCTTTATGATTTTAATCATATCAGCTCATTACTTTGCCTCCAGTCCTCTGATTCCTCAGCCATTTGTTGGTCTTGTCATGTGGGTATTTAAAAAAATAAAATCTGACATTTGGGATAGGTTCCTAGTGTTGGCATTAGAAACAAACTCTGGTCAGAGTCACTATGGCTGCTAATGTATTAACTTGATAAGGGTGTTTCATGGGTTTAAACATAAAGAAGAATTGTCATCGTCAGCTCCATGTGTAACTTTCATCTTTGGTAAAGTTAGATCATTTATTTTGTTGAGCCTGTGTTTCCCATGTGTTTAAAAGGTGAGGTGTGAGTGCATCTTGTACTATATGGGGAAGGAAAGGGAGTTTCACACCAAGGCCTTCCATGAATGGTAGTAGGAATGGTACAGAGAGGAGCGGTATTGCTACAATGGGGACTGTGGGCCATCCAAGAAGAATAAGAGCCTGGACCAAGATGATGGCCTGCTTCCATCAAGGAGGGAACCATAGTCATCAGTGGATGGTTTAAATGTTACTTCAATGGACATTTAAAGTAGCTGAGGGGGGTGACAGAAGAAATAGGGGAGGCAGAAAGTCGGCTGCCACAGGCTATTATAGAATGTAGGAAGATCCCAAGGGGACAGAGTCCAACCAGGATGCAAGTTATTCAAGAAAACAGGGGTTTAGCAATGGTGGAAGGGGAAGGAGCAGTCAAAGGAGAAAGGTGAAGAAGGAGGAACAATTGGAAAAAGGAGAAAGTGACAGGAGAAAAGTTGAAGGATATATCGAAATGGTGCAAGGTCTGCAGCAGAAGCCCTATGAGAGAAAACTGAAAGGGTTCAATTTGTACACCCTGGAAGAGAAGAGGGAGAGCTAGGATATGACAGAGCCCCTTTCAATACCTCATTGGGGCTAATAAGGTACAGGAGGGAGATACGTTTCAGAGAAAAAGGTGCTGTAGAACAAGGGGTCATGGTATGAAGCTGGAAAGAGGTAGATTCAGGAGAAATGTGAGGAAGTACTTCTTCACAGAAAGGGTGCTGGATTCCTGGAACTGCCTTCCATGGGAGGCAGTGGAGGTGAAACTAGTGGTGGGTTTCAAAAATGCCTTGGATAGGCACAAAGGAATCCTAAGAGGAAGGAAGAGGGTGGAAGAGACAGTGCTGCGGGTCCGTATCAAAAGTGATCATAATTAAAAATGGTCACTCTAGATGGCCCCAGAGGTCATTATTTACCATCAGTTTCTACATTTCTATGTATGACAGGTTATGTGATTCAAATGGATACAGTGTAAAATTATTAATATGCACAATGACAATACTGTAAACTGTGTGGCACACATAATTCACATTGTGCTATGCTACACAGACACGATAATCAAATAGGTAATGTATGCATTGAGCAAGGGAGAAAAATGTCAAGAACATGTGTGAAGCAATATACTACTCATAGAGTGGTGACACCATGATAGGTACATACTGTATGAAGATACTGTACTGTGATTGTACACAGCTGAATACCAATTTTGAGTTAACTACAGTGTGGGATTTTAGTTATTTTTTTTATGCTTAATAATCCAGACATTGTCTACACAGTAATGACACATAGCCAAGTATGCTCCTTACAACGAAGGAGCTTGGTTTTTTGTTGTTTTTAGTTTTTACCACTTTATTCATTTTGGTAAAATCAATTGTAATGTGGCTGCAATTCTGTTTGGCCAATTAACTTTTGGTTTGCCTATTTATGCCTTTTACAAGAGAGTTCTGTGTATATTAATAACAGTGGCACAGTGTTATCTAAGGAGAGGTTGTAGTATGCATTTGAATAGATGTAAAAATGGTGATGCTGCACTATACGTCAAATAAAAATGGTGTCCCTGATTTTGAGCATTTATCCCTGATTTTAAAGGGCAGTGTCCCTAATATTGGTCCTGGCAGGGTGAGAGGTATGCATTTGGGGATAGCCAGGTGTTTTAGTTAAGACCCCTATGATTTCTTTGCAATCCCCTATGATGCCCCTTGCAACCCCTCCCAAAAACCTTAGTTGCCTAGCATTTACCTCTCATACAAATATAGAGTCATGAATGTTCCAACACCACTAAGAATTAGGCCATGAAAGAGTTAACATAAACCAACTCTTCAGTCGGGGGGGGAAGAGGGAGACAGACAGACAGACAGAGAGAGAAAAAGACAGAAACTGTAATTTGAAACTCCTCTGGAGTTAGCTTGCTGGTCTGTTGAAAGTTATGTCAGTAAATTATTTACCCTACAAAGAATATCAGATCACATTTCAATAATATAGAGGATAATGGCTGGGGATTGGGTGATAACCACACTGTAATCACCTCGAGTGGTTGCTAGGGCAACATGGTAAACCTCAAGAGTGATCCCCAGCCATACATCTTTTATCGTGTATTTAAAAAAAAACACTGTTTGCATTCTATGTGTGAGAGTTATAGAACTCTGGTGCATTCTTTTTTATTATGTCACTGTTTGGAAGTTGCGAAGTGTGGTTAACAACTTTTAAAATTCTAAACAATGCATAACAAATCTGTGTGACTGCTGATTATGATGATTAATAGGCTCTTACTAAATATTATAAATAAAATGAACTATCCAGCAAGTGAACATTAGTGTGTTAAAACAGGTCAAATAGACATCCAATGTTTTCTTTTGATAAATGCCTAATACAACTAACTGAAGTATTTACCTCTTCCAGTGTGGGCTGTCGAATCAGAAGGAATCACTTCTGTGCTAACTTTCACTTTGGGCTGGGGAAGTCTAGGAAAAGTTTTTAATTCATACTAAGGTTCATATCTAGGTGATGGAAAAGAGCTAGCAGGCTGGGGCCCATAATGCTCTTATACTAAGCCAAAGGATGGTATGATAATTTATACCTAAAATAATTAACTTATCTAGATGGTATTTAAAAGTGTTCTTAGTGTCACTCATAACCACATCAGATGGAAGTTTATTCCAAGGTCCAATGGTACGAAGAGTAAAGAAAAATGTCTGGTTATTATGCGTGAATGGTTTACCTACCAGCTGAAGTGGATGACCTCTAGTATTATGTATAGAGGACCTGAATTGAAGACCTAATTCAGTCATAACATAAGGATCCTGAACAACATCATAAAGGAATAAGAGATTGGCTTGCAGGCGTCTGGTAATAAGTGGCATAAGCTTTAGTGTTTCTAGCCTGTGTTCATAAGATACAGATTCAATGCCAGATATTTTTTTGGTAAACTTTCTTTGAACATTTTCAAGGGAGCTGCCATCAGATTTTTTAAGCGGGCACCATAACTGTGAGGCATACTCAAGATGAATTCTAACATATGACCTGAACAAAGGCATTAGCACCTCACGATCTCTAGATCTGATGTTATGAAGGCTCAACCAGATACCTTATTAGATGTACAGATAACAGATTGCAAGTGTTTAGAATAGGTGAGGTTGTTGGAGATGGAGACTCCCAGGTCCCTCTCATCTGTAATGGCACAGAGAGTGGAGCCGTCTAATGAGCATGAATGATAAAGGTTGTTAGATCCCAAATACATCACTTTGCACTTGGTAGAGTTCAGTTTCATACCCCATGTATTATTCCAGTTGGAGATAATATCTAGATCATGTTGGATAATAACTTTCTGATCAAAATTAGAACATGGTCCCCCAATTTTTACATCATCTGTATATTTCGTTGTAGCAGAAAAACAATTATGGATTAAATCAGTGATAAAAGCTTGGAAAAGACAGGGGCCAAGAACAGAACCCTGTGGGACTCCACTCAGGACCATACCAGTGTTAGAGAGGTTACCATTGATAATCACCCTTTGTGTTCTGCCATAGAACCAATTGTTAATCCAGTCAATTATACAGCTATTAATATTAAGTTTGTGAATAAGGGCCCAATGTGGCATTATATCAAATGCTTTACTGAAATCTATAAAAATATCACATGGTATCCTACTGTGGAAAATAGTACAAAAGTGTTCATAGAAACAAAGCAGATTAGTTAAACAGCCTCTGCCCTTTTTGAAACTGTGTTGTTCTGGATCATGCACATCAATAACTGGTGCAATGATATCCTTTAGAAGGCTTTCCATGATTTTACAGATATAAGTTAAGCTTATAAGCCTGTAGTTTTCCCAGTTATGTTTAGAACCTTTTTTATGGATAGGTACAACTGTTGCCTCCTTCCATTCTGTGGGAATGTAATTATTAACTAAAACAAGTTCAAACAGAAGTTTTAGTGGAAGGGCACTTTGGTCAGACAGTAAGTATAGGAAATGGGTGGCTATGTTATCTGAACCAGGACAAAATTTACCTTTCAGTGTACACAATTTATTTTGAATAAACTCCACAGTGAAAGTGATGGGTGGATCAGAGTACTTGGTAGTAGGTTAAAGTATATTAGTATCTGATGAAAACAAAATCTTGCACAATTCTGTATTGAATAATTCAGCCATAGTTTTAGGGTCATAAATGAATTCATTGTCTGTTATAAGAGGCCCAACCTTACACAATGTTTTCTTTATGGAGTTAATACAAGAATAAAATTGTTTTGTGTTAGATTTATTAGCCATTTGAGACAATTTCAGTTCCCATCTAGATTTTGCTTTTTTAATACTAGATTTGCATTTCTTATTTGATTTAATGTAGGACTCCCAGTTAGATGTAGTCTTATTTTTAAGAAAGTTGCAATATTTTTTCTTTTTTTATCTGATTATTTTTTTAATATTATGGTTCATCCATTTGGGTACCTGTTTTCCATTAGGGTGTTGCAGACACTTTCACTGCTTCAAAGATGTGTAACTTGCCTTTAGGACTACTCGGGGACACTTGCTGTCAGGTATGACAAAAGACAAACAAGCAAAACAAGCTGAAAAATAGTAGTGTGCTGGGGGGTGATGAGTGGAGTGATTTGGAGTTGTAGGAGCATGTGCTGCAACTCCACATTTGTGCTTTGTTATCCCATTTTTACAGCTACAGCAAAACGATTGCAGGATCCTCCCACTGCAGCTGTAAAAATTAAAGCCTATACCAGAGATGGACTTCAGGTGGAGACATAAAAAACCAAAAGAAAACTAACAATGTTTTAATAGTCTGGACTGCACTTTTGAAGCTTACCCAGACAGTACAGGTAACAAGTGGTAGATCTCTTACCTGGTTCCTTGGAGCCTGGTATGTGAGTCTTGAGTTGGCATCCATTTGTACCTGCAAACTAAGAATCACAATGGGGTCACAAAAGGTCTGTAATTCTTTAGGAACAAAGTAGGACAGACAGGGAAGCTTAAACATAAAAACAATACATATGTGGTACACAGTCATTCGATGGTCTGTCCAGCAGAGGTCAGTGCCCTCTCTGAATTGTTTATATGAAGGGAAAATTGTTCACTATAAGGAAACAATAACAGAGTACAGCTAGAGTTGTGAAGAGGTACAAGTGATACAGAATGAGCATAGATAAGTAAAACATTCTCTTTTGAGAAAAGGTACAATGTAAAATAAAAGTGAAAGAAAGCGAAATGTGACAAAGAAATGAAAAAGAAATAGCTGCATGAGTATGGGTGGGGTCAGGCTTACTATACCACCTTTTTGCACTTGCCTTCACCTTTGATCACTTGAAACTGGATACAGTGTGCAATGGGACATGAAGAAAACCAGGCAGCTGGAACTGAAATGGTAAAAACTGTATCAGGTGTAAGTTGCATTAATTTTGTCATTCCAGATGGTCTATGAAGTCTGGATTACACTAATATGTTTTTACAGGGCATGAGGACCATCTGATGTTCTTGAAAGTGGCCCAACTCCTGGACTACCCTTCCCATCTGATCACTTATACTGCACCACCCATCCAGCATAAAGATCAGCCTCCAACCCCTCCCTCCAGCTGACCACCTATCCTGTGGCTAGAGATGCAGCAAATTTAAATTCTTCTGGCGAAGTGAACGCGAAGTGGGCTCTTCACGTTGCCATTCCACTATGTGGAGTGGGCAATGCAAAGTGCTCACTCCGCCTTGTCATTACCACTTCGCGTTAAGGAGAAGTCATTGTTTTTAATGGACTTTGCGTTCCTCATTATGATTCTAAGTGATCCACTTGGTGTTTCAGATTTGGCGGCCCCCCACACATCAAATGGCTTACAGTACTGTAAGTCACATGCTCTTTAGCTAGGCAGGAAGAAAGTGAGTCATACAAGCAGACACTTTTACTTTCTCCTGTGCAGATGGAGAGAGAGAGGAGTGTGTTTTGTGACTGCTGATACTTTGAGATCAGAGCAAGGAGGAGATTTAAACTTTGATTTAGACCCAACAGCTTTTTTAAAAGCTACTTTTTTGGCCTTTTCTGTACACTTTTTTACTTAATTTGTTCTTTCCGTAAATTTTATTTTTCTTACCTTTATAAGTAGTTAATTGTTTGTGTCTGTGTGACTCTGTGTGTGTGTGTGTGTGTGTGTTGTGTGACAGTGTGAGTAGTGATTGCTTGGACTGAGGGAGCTCAGTAGGAGAGATGGACCAGGGTGAGGGAATGTCTGGGGTGAGGGCAGCTCTGGGAGTGTGTGGTAGTGGTAAGCATCATAAAATGTGCATGTGTGGAGGGCATGGGTGCCCATTCCTGTTGGACCATTCAAAACTTGTGAGTGCCCCCCCCAGAAGCAGGACCAGCACTGCCTCCTGTCCTGACTCTGAGGCAGTTGAACAACCACCACCACCACCACCACCACCAAGTCCAGCACCAGGTCCTCTGGAGCAGGATGTGCCTATTCCCCTGGGCCCAGGAGTGGATCTCATCCCTGTTCAGCACCATGACCAGCCAGCTGCCAGTTCATCTGGCCATCCCCTGCCTGTGCCTGGTCATCCCTGCACCTCTGATTTTTGTCAGTTTTTTACTGTGTTGGGGGGACAGCAGTGTGGTCAAGTACTGCCTATGTGAGGTGGAGGAGGACTGTGGCCCCCCAGTCGACTCACCTGGAGACTAGAGGCCAGCATACCCATATGCTTAATCACCAGCAATTGGAGTGGTAGGCTGCCACAGAACGGACCATGCCTGCACCTGCTGACCAATCTGTGGCAGAGGGTGCAGCTGTGCATTGCAGCATCCCTAAGAAGAGGAGGGCCACAGCAGCACCTGCTGCTCCACCAGCAAGTCAGTCTGTAGAATGTGTGGACCCCAGAGAACTGCGTGTAACACAGGCTGACTTGGCAGTTCTCTGGAGTGCTGTTGAGGAGAACAATGAGAGGGTGAGTGCTGTGGAGCAGTGGCTGGATCACATAGAGGGACATCACTTGCAAATTATGTCCATGCTGTAACTGCTGCTGGATCACCATGGGATCCCACATTAGTGTTTTTTTTTCCTCATGCCATGTGCCCCCCCACACCTTCCTTGCTGTGTTATAAAATGTATTCCTCCACCATCCCTGACCTTGTATTTAATTATGCCCTTTTTTTGTTGTCTTCCGTATGCGTGACACTTTGTATTCTGAGCGGTGCAAGTATACTGTGCTAAACTGCATGTGTGCAGTCAGTCTTCTTTCCAGTCTGTGTATGTAGTGCAGACACTGTCCAACTCCCTGACTTAAAAACAAACATTAATGAGTACAATGGTGGGGTGGTGAAGCATGGAGAGATACTAAAAAATAGGGTTAAAATACATCCATGTAACTATTAAAAAAATTAATGTTGTGATCCGTGACGTGATTGTAAGTTGTGATTTGTGACTGTGATAATGAAGAACATGATTCGGTGTTGATGGTGTGAGATAACCAGTATGAAATTGTATTGGGAATGTGATGCCTACAGACTGTACTTCCCCAATGAGCTGTAGCTTAAAACTCCTGGACTTAAAAACAAGTATCAATGAGTACAATGGTGGGGTGGTGAAGCCTGGAGAGATACTATAAAACAGGCTTACAATACATCCAAGTAACTAGAAAAAAAATGAATGTAGTGATTCGTAATGTGAATGATTGTGAATTGCGATTTGTGACTGTGAGGATAAAGAACGTGATTTGTATCACGAGTGACTCGTGATGATGGTCCTGACTTAAAAACGCATATTAATGAGTACAATGTTCATGCAGAATTAAGCACCACACCTGTCCAGTACTCTGAAGGGAAGCCAAAGAAACAACTTTGACTTAAGTTACAGATGGAGATTGGGCCCTAAAGAGATGCAAATGCACAGACAGATTAAGATTGCACTGTGCACCGAAGAGATGCAGAGATAAAGACACAACACCCTACCAGTGCACACCATCAGAAACTCAAATCTGGAAAGGAATACCTTTGTCGGTTGGGGTGGGCCACGTGGGGGGGGTAGTGTACTGTACTGCTGCAGTAACAGTCACTAGTACTAGTACCGGTACCAGTAAAGATACCACCAAGAAGTACAAAAATCACACAGCTGCAGTGGATAGCAGTTTCACATTGTTGAAATTATTATTTGGCACAACAAAAGGTGTCTGATTTGATGACACGCATCACAAACATACTCACACAGACACAAAGAAATGCATAGCAAATTGAAAACTTCAGTAATATAACCACATATTTTAAACAAACTAAAATTATGCACTGCAACAGTAACAGTCACTAGTACTAGTACCAGTAAAGATACCACAAAGAAGTACAAAAATCACACAGCTGCAGTGGATAGCAGTTTCACATTGCTGAAATTATTATGTGGCACAATAAAAGGTGTCTGATTTGATGACACGCATCACAAACATACTCACACAGACACAAAGTAATGCATAGCAAATTGAAAACTTCAGTAATACAAACACATATTTTAAACAAACTAAAATAATGCACTGCTGCACCACAACAATCAGTAAAAAAAGGCAAGAAATATTGAAAATATTACTGTATGTACATTAACACAGTTATACAAGAAAAATATCACCAAAACAGAAAGCACTGTCTTTTTCTGCAAGTTAATCTATCTATACCACAGATATGCCCTTCCCCCTAAGCACACTTCCACTGTCTCTCGGTACACAATCCATACACAAAAAATAAACACTTGATGATATGAGCACAGGAGGGTTTCCTATAATCGATGAACTAAAGTTTCAGCAAAAAAAAAATGACTCAGAAAGGCTTTTTCAACAGCTTTTTGAAGGTTTGAATCACAGAGAGCTCTCAGAGCAGATTGTCTCCTACAGCTTCCTACACACACTACCCCAAACTGAGGCTGTGCACAACAATCTAGAGCCCATGTGTTCTGAAATCCCATGAATCACCGCAAAATTCACCTTTGGAGCTTAAAAACAAGGAGAAGTGAGTCGAAGTACATTGTTTTCAATGTACTTCGCCTTAAGAATTGGTGGAGTAGTGGTTTGAGAAGGCGGAGTAACGTGAAGGCATTGTTTTCAATGGACTTACGCATTACCCGTATAATGCGAAGTACTCCACTTCGCGTTGTGGGCTACTCCAATTTGCCTTCCTCATTAAATCCTTCACGGGAAGTGGGGCCACTTCGCCCATCACTTCCTGTGGCTGGAGCACACTCTCAGCCTTGACCAGCCAACCACCCTGCCTGCAGCTATAGTCTCCCTATCCCCAGAGCAGCCTCCTCTATGCATCTATCCTTATTCCAAGAGCACACAAAACAGCTCCACTGCTATAAGGGTGAGAGCAGCAAAATCCTGTAGCTCGAGCAAGCAAGAAGCCACACTCCTCTACTGATGCTAAACTGTGAAAATGTATTTAAAGCATTATGTCAACAGGGGGTAATGTACTGGGTATGAAACCAGTCAGGGCATTAGAGTGGTTTAGTTGTTCTAGTTCCCTAGCGGTCTGCTTTTTATGCTCTAAATAAATTTTCAGAATTTTTGTATCTGTAGAGGAGTGAGGCTTCTTGCTTGCTCAAGCATTTATCCTTGTACTTGTTGAGAATTATAATGAGATCTGGAATAAGCCCAACCTGTGTCTTACATGTATAACTCCACCCAGAGTCATAGTCAAGATCTGTTACTGGAAACAGTACCAACACTGGTATCAGGGTTCGTGTGACAAAATGTGACTACTCAGCCTTACATGTATTTTATAAAACAGACCTGAAGCGTGCTGGCATAATTCAAGCTGCTTTATTATTATTGCATATTTCAAGCACTGAACTATGTTCATACTGGGTAATTAGACAGAAGAAGGTTACTGCTCATCGAGTCTGTCTATCCATCTAGTGAATCCAATCTTGCCCACCATCATCTATATAAATGTCAAAGTTTCTTTTAAAACCAGTTAAGTCTTTGCATACTACAACTTGATTCAGTAAACAGTTCCATAATCTACATATTCTTTGTATGTAACTGTTAAGTCTGTATCTGTTAGTGTTTTGTTCCAACTTAACCTGAATAATGAGTTTTTAGTCCCTGTGGCTTATTTTATATCTCTATATTCATTTTTCATTCACTAATTTATTATTTTAAAAAACATCAATAAGTCCCTTCTTTTAGTTTCTAACCTGTATAATCCAGTCTTTGTTAATCTTTCCTCATATGTCCTGTGGCGCAATCCCCAATCATTTTTGTTATTCTACACTGTACACTTTCCAACCTGTCTATATCCCCCCAAAGCCATGGATTCCATAGTGGTGAACCATAATCCATGTCGGTGCGAACATATTGATTGTAAAGAGGTAGTAGACAACTTACATCTCTTCTTCAGAATGTCCTTTTGACCCCATTTATTACATAATTTGATTTTTTTACGGATTTGTTAATATGAGGACTGAAGTTTACTTCTTGATCAATTAGTACTCCTAAATTCTTCTCAGTTGTAACTTTTTAAATCACCTGATTAGCTAAGTAGTAATCATGTCTTGTATTATTTTTTCCCAAATGAAGAGTGGAACATTTTTCCACGTTAACTCATTACCTCCAATAGCTTCGTACGAAGTCCGAACTATCCACTGTTTACCTAACACAAAATGGCCGCCCAGGTAATAATGAGTTAAATAGCATTTCATTGTCACATGCCCAGCTATAAATAGCCTCCAGGTCTCTTTCTAGTGTCATCCTATCTGCCTCTGTCTCCACAGGGCCTTCTAGTTTGATATCATCAGCAAAACTTTATAACGTGACTATTTATGTTGATTTGTAAGACTCCGATTAACAGAGAAAACTGCACTGGGCCCAACACAGAGCCCTGTGGTACCCCACTAGTAACTCCTACTACTCCAGGTTTGAACCCCCTAATGTGTACAGATTGTTCTCTATCGCTCTGCCAATTCTGTATCCATGTGGCAATTCTTGTATCTACCTGAAGTGTACTAATTTTCCTAAGTAATACCAATTGTGACACCTTGTCAAAGGCTTTTTGAAAGTCTTGAAATATTATATTATAAGGTAACCCTTTGTTAATGTTTTTGTTTACTTCTTCAAAGAAACATAGCTGGTTGGTTATGCAAGTTCTAAGTAATAAATAACATATAAAAGTGACATGTTCACAATTTCATATCAGAAAGATTCATTGAAAATGTCATGATAAAAATTATTTTCTTTAACCAGTAAAAGCAATAAGCAAATAACTATTTTTTTTGCCCAGAGGTCCTTTGGTTAAAAGCACAGATTTCTAATTTGAGGTACAAGAAAACCTAACTTAGCTAGGCTGTGTGGGTATCCATATTACATATACACACATGGAGGTTACATACGTGTATATACACACCCACATTGTATGTTAGCCTTACTAGCAGTGTTCATATTGCAGTGCAGTATTTCTATCATAAAGCAGTTATCCTAAACTAACATACAGTATACACATATGCCATGAATCAGCAATCCCCTAAACAGCTGTGAACAGTGACCTGTAGTCTTTGCTACTCAGATATTGCATCTGAGGCTTGTCTATGCTAGAATCAAATAGCTTATCCAATTTCTTACCCGTCTGTGGCTGTATCAACACTCTGGAGCCGATGCCCACTAAGACTGTCACATAGCAGTCATGTTCCCAAGAGCTTGCTTGTGCTGTCCTCCTGACGTGCCAAAAGTCTTGGATTGTTATAATCTGTTTGCAGGGGCTTTACAGAAAAGACAACATCCACATACTGTAGAATACATAATGGCCATATTACATAAATTTAGCAGTCTGAAGTGTGCGGACTGATGGGCGCTACAAAAAGTTAGTGAGCCTAGGCTGCCTCACACACCCTAATACAGACTTGCAACATGATGTAACATCAAGCATTCCAGTGGATAATTTTTAACAGCATTTAGGTCACACCTCACACTGTTTTTCACACCTTTAATTGCATGCTCAGCTAACACTGCTTCAGGTACTTAACTAATTGAAAATCAGGTACAGTAATTGCTGTAATTAGCACTGCGGTATTATCTAGCAGAACATGTTCAGCAAACAGACCTGTTTGAACCCTGTCTGATTCTTCTACACCACATGAACAGGATTACCTGCAAGTAAGATGTCTCTCGTTCAGTGGCCCCACAAATTAGAAAAGTACACTGCCACCAGCGGTGTAATGAATGCTGTCCAGCTGTACAGATCTAAATATGGACAGAAAATGAAAGCACAATCTGTAATTTTAAATAGGACTACCTTGAGAAAATCAAAACAGTGCATGACCCTGCCTTACTTATACCTGCATTACCTACCAAACCCCAAGGTCATCCTACACTTCTCATTGATGATGTGGAGACTGAGATGAAAAAGATTATAAGGAGTCTCCGTAATGTGGGTGCTGTGGTAACACAAGGGTAGTGACTGCGGCTGTGGTGGGGGTTGTTAAAACCACCAATTGTAAGCTGCTTTCTGACTTTGGTGGGCCCATTACAATAACAAAACACTGGGCCCAGCATTTTCTAAACCAAATGGGTTTTGTTAAAAGGAAAGCAACCAAGGCTGGTTGTAAGACATCAGATGATTCTGAACAGTTAAAGAGAAACTTTCTGGCTCACATCAGCAAGGTGGCCAGATAGGAGCTAGTGCCACCAGACCTAATAATCAACATTGACGAGACTGGTGTGCACTTAGTCCCCTGCAGCCAGTGGACCATAACCAAGTGTGGTGCAAGGCAGGTCGATATCACTGGTTTGGGGAATAAAAGGCAGGTCTCCCGGGTGATGGGGTGCAATCTTGGGTGGGCGGGATTACCTGCCACCACAGGTAATCTACCAAGGGCAGACAACCGATTGCTTACCCAGCTACAGCTTCCCACCTGAATGGAGCATTACAATGACAGAGAATCACTGGGCCAATACTAAAGCTATGCTCCTATATATTGACAACATTCTAAAAGCTGCACATTAAAGCAGTGTGCAAGAGAAATGAGCTACCACTACAGCAACACTCAATTCTTATACTGGATTTATATCCTGCACACACAACCACTGCTGTGCTTGAAAAATTTGAAGCAGAGGGCATAATTCCTATTTTTGTCCCTGTGTCCTGTACAGACCTCTTGTAGCCATTAGATGTGGCCATAAATAAACTGCTGAAAGACTACCTCAGGCAGGCTTTTACTGAATGGTATGCTGGCCTTATCACCAAACAAATTAACACAGGATCACAGTCAGAGGACATCAAAGTAGACCTGAGTATGACAACAATAAAGGCCAAACATGCAGAATGGTTGATTCACGCCTTCAACAAGCTAAAGGACAGACATCAGGATTATATTTGTGGATTTCAGTAAGCAGGCATCTCAGATGCTCATGTCCAATGCCTGGACTCGATAAGCGGACTGGACTACTTTTACAGTTACTTTATTGTTAGTACTGTATTTAAGAAGTAGGGTACAGCGAGTACTTACACCACCTTTCTTTTGCAAGTACCAGGGAGTGACAGTGAATGAAGGCCCCCAACCCCAAGCACAGAAGTCTGAACTAGCACTATGCAGTACCGCACAAGAGTGTTTCTGAGTGTTGTCGAAATGTTTTATTTTTAATGTGGCAAACCAATAAATATGGCTTGACAATTAAATAGCGTTTCGATTAGTTTAGCTCTCACTTAAACAATGTGAGTATAGCGATTTTTTTTTAACAACCTACTTTTTGTATTCTACAGTAGTTTCTGGGAGACAAAAAGGGGATCAACAGCCATATGGTTGCCTTAGTAACTAGCAACAACTCAGATGCTGCACGTGAAGTAGTGTATACCAAGAAAGGGTTATGTGGTGTGTAGCAAGACTAACAGTTATTACATGGGTGTTTTCATTTTGTTGCTTTTGTGGGATGGAGATGAGATGTTATCACCTCATGGTCAGAAAGGATGTTATCTGTTTGTAAAATGGTAGCTGCTGCTTTACAAGATAGTAATGGTATGTGACAAAGTGTTAGAGACGCTAATATGCAAAGTGGTAGATGCTAAATTAATTAATTCATTTTTTAATGGGTAGGTGCACTAGACAAGTACAATGCTTATTTTCAGACACGACCTGGGAGACGTACAAACAGTGAATAAACATTGTTGCAAAGACACACTAGTATATAGAAAACTATTACATGAAACAGCAGTGGACAGGAAATACTGAAGTGATGCTAATATGCAAAAATGTTGTTAAAGACTTTCTTGCAGAATATAATTTTCCAGTTAGCTGTTTTTAATGACGCTAAGTAAGTTTGTAATATACCTGCTTTTATAACTGTAATTCAAAATGCTTCGGCCTTGTCAGTTTTCAAGGTCCTTTTTAGCTGCTGTTTGCCTGGAATGCTTTGGCCTGGGTAACCCAGGTCCTTGGGATGACTTCCTTTGTATCAAATCCAAACAGGCAAATTGGGATCTCAGTCTGTAAAGGTCAGCAAGGATAGACACCTAGCATCCATCCTTAAAAGTACATACTTTTTGTTGTTGTTGTTTATTTTAGCCTGGTTTGATGGATGGAAGGCCTGGTGTGGCAACACCACACACACACACACACACACACACACACACACTACACCACTTACACTCTCAATCTCTCCCTCTCCCCTTTTGCACTTGCAGTAAACATAACATGAAATAAAAAGCATGACTCACTCTTCAGACCTGATAGCACTGAGGAACAACTACAGGCAGCTCGATTCATTTCAAACTCCCTTCCTGAAGCACCCTCCTGCCCCTCCTGTCTGCTTCACATCCCACCAAATAAAAAGAGTGAGTGCTCACCCTCCTTGACTACTCAACCTCCTGAATGGGAAACACATTGCACTGTGGCCCTAGTCTGTAGATAGTGGCTTTAAGGAGGACCTGGTGAATGGGGAAAGCAGGGATCAAGGCAGAATATACAATTTTACCTAGAGATTTGCTCAGATAATTTGACTGCCTTCTTTCTTTACATGTCCCCTCCCTCCCCATGGAGACACAACCTGGGCAACTGATTAACTCACAAAATATCCCTCTCCCGGCTCCTGTTGTTCATACAGCTCACTAGAATCTAAGGGGCCATTTATCCTCATAGTTTTGCCTCCAGACCCTTCCCATGCAGCTCCAGACAGTGGAGCCCACACACCCAGTGGTTAAATTGGAATTTCAGAGGTGGTGGAGCTCTGATGTCATAGCTGCCACCAGCAATATAGCATGTCACTAACTAGTAAGTGACACCCATGTGCATGCACAAGATGGGAGACAATCACATTTTCACATTTGCCATTTAGTTTAACTGTTTGGTAACTCATTTTCTCCTGGTAGCCATTTTGAGTTGGGTTCAGCAATGGATGTTACTGATGCCATATGGCACTTCTAAACCAATACATTTGCATCCAACTATAATCATTTTAAAATATTTATTGTATTTATTTTTTCAAAGTACAAAATCAGTTAGTAAAAAGGTGACAGAACTCAGTTCCAGTGCATTTCAGCTAGTTTAACCCCTGCCTACCAGGCAAAAGCAATGTACTAGTAGACTCCTTGAGCAGGATCAGTCAGGGAAATCAAAAATGGGTCCTGGACCAGCAGGTCCTGGCATCAGTGTCCAGAAGGTGGGAAACACCAGAAATACACATGTTTGTGTCATAGTTTGGAGAACATAAAAAAATCCAACCTCACTTACTCATTTTGCTACTGAAATGTGAAACTGGAGAGCTGGGTTTGAATACCATCATCACCTACTTCTTATTACCTTTCAGCAGCCCACTTTAATTTTCTGCTTAACAACCTTACAGTGCTTATAGTTTCCATATCATTTGCATGGAAGCTGCTCTTCAACACATCTAGTGCTGACAAGCAGTACTGAGGAAGGGTGTGCCATGAAAATGTGGGGCCTATTCAAACAGAAGAATTATGGAACCAATTTAACCAGAACCACCATCACTGAGACATTATCTCATTTTTAGTGGCATCCTAGTATTGGCCCAAGGGAGAACACTGAGTGACACATGTATGCTTAGGACTCCTGTGGCTGTCACCTTAAGATTCACAGATGCCCACCAGGACAAGAAGTACAGGAGTGTTTGGGAAGAGGCTGGCAGCTGGAGTCTTTTTTTAGCTGTACTGTTTGCCGTTCGAGAGTTGAGGACATCCCCACAATACTCCTTCACCATTGTCTAATTGTCTACAGTGGCTCGAGCTGGGAGAGGCTGGGCTTGGAGCATCAGTCAGCTCACCACAGCCAGCATTCACACACTGATGCCTGGAATGAGTCCTTCTTAGAGGTGTAAGAACTGGGGAAAAAAAGGAAGATAAGAGGTGGAATTATTAGGTTGATAGAGGGGGCAGGCTAATAGAGGAGGATGGTCAGAAAGTAGCCATTCTAAATGACTAGTTTTGCTCTGTGTCCACAGAAGACGATAGCAACTCCTGTCTGAAAGTGGCATAAAGGCACTGTGAGAGGGATTCCAGAAATTGGGCAGGTAGTGTTTACGGGAGAAAGGGTCAGAAAAGGGATTGTAGCCCTGAAAATAGGCAAGGCACCAAGGCCAGCTGAGCTGCATCCAAGGGTGCTCAGGGAACTGGCATCAGAACTGGCTGAACTCTGAGCAAGGCTTTTCAGTACTTCCATACAGTCAGAGGTGGTTTTGAAAGATTGGAGGATAGTAGACCTAATCCCATTCCACAAAGGAGGAGATAAAAAGGAACCAGAAAAATAAAGATCCATTAGTCTTACCTCCATAGCAAGTAAACTGATGGAGACACTGGTCAAAGAAGACCTATTGGACTACCCAGCATGTGTTTATGGCAGGGAGGTATTGTCAGACCAACCTGGCATTATTTTTTGGCTGATTAATGAGGGCAAAGGGCAAGGGACAAGCAGTGGATTTGCTCTACTTCAACATTAGCAAGGCATTTGACTTTATGTCTCACAAAAGGTTGCTGAAGAAGTTAGACGATCTGGAAATATCAAAGGATCTAGATAGATAGGTGGGAAGCTGGCTGGGGAGGAGGCAGCAGAAGGTAGTGATAAATGGGGTCATGTCAGGGGAGAAGGAGGCCATGAGTAAGGTACCGCTGGGTTTAGTCCTAGGGCTGGTCCTTTTCAATATGTTCATCAGTGACATAAGAGAAGGACTACAAAGCAAGATGTGTCTCTTCACAGATGACACTAAGTTCTGTGGCAGGGTAGACAGTGAGGAAGGGGTTAGAGAGCTGCAGAGAGATTTGAAAAAGATTGGAGAGACGGTCCAAAGTTTGGTAGTTTGAATTCAACGCCAAAAAGTGCAAGTTGACGTACATAGGGAACACGAGCTCCAGGAAGTAATACTGCAAGGAAGGAGTTAAGTTGGACCTTACCACTGAAGAAAGGGACCTGGGAATCATCATAAGCGACTTCCTAAAAAAAAATCTAGCTAACGCCGCAACAAGACCAACAGCAAGGCAGCAAGGATGTTGGGGTATATAAGGAGGGGTGAAACTACCTCTCTATAAATCACTGGTGAGGTTGCATCTGGAATACTGTGCCTAGTTCTGGAGCCCCTACCCAAGAAAAGACAAAGACAGATTGGGAAAATTACAGCACAGGGTAAACAAAATGATTCAGGGTCAGCAAGGAAGAGCCAATGAAGATCGTCTTAAGATCCTGAACAAGTACTCGCTGAAGACCAGGAGGGAGAGGAAAGATATGACAGAGACCTTCAATATCCTGAAAGGAATGAATAAGGTAGATTGTGGGGCAGCTATTGAACAGGACTGGTGAAGCAAGAATGCAGAGACATGAGTAGAAGCTGACAGGGGGGATATTCAGAAGAGAGGAAACAAAGTTTTATTTTACACATAGCATCAAGTTGTGGAACAGTCTACCAGCAGAGGTGGTAGGTGCAAGAACCATTAATAGTTTTGACCATGACTGGGACCAAGTAAAAGGCTTTAGCAAGGTGGGGGGGAAGGAGGTGAGGGCAATATCCCTGACTAGACATTAGGTCTGAGGGTAGGGTAGGGTAAAACAGAGCAGACTGGATGAACTAATGGTCTTTTTCTACCAAAATTTTCGATGTTTTAATTACTGGAACTGCAGACTTTCCCAGAGTTCAGCAAGTACAGTCGTGTTAAGTGAAGCCTGGAGTCTAAATGACTTGGAGACTTAATTACTACCTAGCCGCTAGACACATTTGTCATTCAGATGAGAGTTTTTGTACATTGTGGGAGTGGTATGGGAAACATGTTCTGTGCCTGCCTGCTCTGTACCTTATTGCTGGACAGAGGGCCTCAGCTTTTTTTTTTTTGCAAACATTAAATGAGCCCTACGCTGCCTGCCTATGCTTCATGCAGCCTGTGACTAAATAGTATATTTCCCATTTCTGTCAGTTCTTTTCTCTGTATGTGAATACATGACTGGCCCTACATTCTGGTCTGAGTTTCCTGTGTTCATTCCAAACTGAGGCTCACCTTCATCCTCTTTGCATGTAATGTGGTAACATCTGCACAACAGGTAGAACAACCAAGAAGTAAGATTTAGTTGGTAAGAAAACACACAGACACTTCTTCCACTCTTAACCACTTGCCTGTTTAGAATCCACAGCAGCACCAACATATTAGAAAACTTGTCATAATCTAACAACCATCTTCTTCTGATCCTCAGTGGTGGCAGTGTGTACTAGAAAGAGTGTGTGCATGTGTGTGTGTGTGTGTGTGTGTGTGTGTGTTTTGTGGGGGTAGGGGGGATTGCATAGGCCGGAGTCAAAGTTACACAACACCTCAGCCTCGGTCACTGTGAAACAATTGCCTTCTTGAATATAAGTCTGTGAGCCTACCTGACTTTTTATAATCCTGAATAATCAACAAATATTCAAAAGCAATCCATGATTTATTTGCAAATATTCAAATAGTACGAAAGCAAACAGGGTCATAATGTGCACATTTTAGAATTTTGATAGATGCATGGAAGCCCAAATGACTACACTACAGCCCACAAATTAATATAAACAAATTATCAAAAATATACTTTCTGTTGCCAGGATTCCCTCTGTATAATAAGTACAAAAAGTTTGAAGTAGTATACCTAGCTGCAGGATTTCAAGTAGCCTATTTTTTTTTTAATGCATGCTGTGTATGGCAGCTAAGAGGGCCACTCTTGATAGGCCTGTTACACCTGTGGAGGATGGAGCTTGTCTATACTGTTGATTTTTTTTGTTTGTTTATTCTTTTTTTCCACCCTCCTCGTGCTTGCTGGCCCCCACTCTTTCAGGCTTTGCAAGTCTCCCGCTAGCCCCACTGTCCAATCCAGCCCTCCTCTAACTCCTCACACTGCAGCTGATCCACGGGATATCCCAGCATATCTCTTCGCTGGATGGGTCCCCCTCCTCCGAGGAGGAAGGCACCAGGGGGAGAAGGATGACCCCAGCACACTTTCTTCTTAGGGTCCAGGGATGCTGCCATGGAGAAGGAGGCCCCGGGAAGGCAGTGGAGGTGTTCAGGAACAGAGAGCCATCATTGGGTGGCCAGCGAGTGGTAGTTCCTGGTTTCTGAGGTGCGTGATGTCTGGACGTCAAGGCACTAGCCGACGTCTGTCACGCACCGCCCAGCAGTGAACCCCAACGGGTTGCCCTACCCCTGTCCTCCACCAGCGGTCGCCCAACACCAGGTTGCAGCCTTCCCTCCTTCCCTGGAGACAACGAGCAGTTGTGGGATGCTCAAGTTGTCTCCCCCTGGCTGGCCCTCCAGTGACCCAAGCTTGTTCCTGAACCCAGGTCGCTGGTGTCACAAGCGGAAATCCAACCGCTGCGCTGGCAGGCTGGCTCTGTTGATTTTTTATTAACATTCTAAACCAATATATATGCATTCAACCATAATCATTTGAAAAAATATAAGGTATTTATTTTTTCAAAGTACAACATCAATTAGCAAAGAGGAGACAGAACTCAGTTCCAGTGCATTCTGGCCCAATTTAACCCCTGCCTACCAGGGAAAGGCAATGCACTAGTAGACTCCTTAAACAGGAATAGTCAGGGAAATCAGAAAAGGGCCGTGGAGCAGCAGGTGCTGGCATCAGTGACCAGAAGGTGGGGTACATCAGAAATGGATCAGTTTGCCTCACAGTTTGGAGAACATAAAAAAAAAATCCAACTTCAGTTACTCATTTTGCTACTGAAATGTGAAACTTGAGAGCTGGGTTTGAATCCCATCAACTACTACTTATTGCAATAGTTTAATATAGTATATGACGACCTTCAGCAGCCCACTTTAACTTTCTACTTAACAGCATTACTCTAATCTAAAACTTGTCTGGGTTTTGCAATATGGAAACAAAGAACATTAGGACAGAAAAAGTCACATTGGCCTCCAGGAATAAATACTGGCTTGCTCCTGCTAGGCTCCTCCTAGGATCTTTTCTACACAAAAAAGAAAACAAACAGGTAAGACAATGCAACAAAATCAAAATACATAAGCACTGCAAATCTGAACTTTGTGATTAGTTCCACCCACCCTCCCACCAAAGCCTGACCCTTAATTTATGCACCTCCCCCTGTCACGTGACTTCCTGCCTCCCTAGTTTTCCATTAGCAGGTTATAGTGGTCCTCCACTAGAGGGCTTCTCTTCCTGCTTCACATCTGCAGATGCTCCTGGTCCTCCTATCTTATCTCCTGTTGACCCTCTTTTCACCCATGCTCTCTAGCCCACTCTCCTCTCTACTTCCCCTCTCTCCTGTATACCTTCTCAGATCCCTCCCTGCTACCCAGCGGATATACCTAGCCCAGTGTTCCCCTGCCCTACCTACTGCCACCTCTGGGAGTCGCTACCAAGCACCCACTTTCAGGTCACTCGCCCCTCTCCTTAGTGCCCCCTGCACTGTCTTTCAAGCTGTTAGCAGGCACCATATGTGGTATCCCCTCCGAGGATTCAAATCTGGTACCTCCCACACCAAAGGTAACCACTGTACCACTGCGCTACTGTGACAGCCACAATGATAGATGTCAGTAAGTCTCCCTTATACTCACCCTCAGGAAGCCCCCTCCCTAGGACAGCTTCTCATAGCCCCTGCCACTGCATACTTATGATACTGCTGTTGATACCCCTGCTTGCTCTGCAGTGCGACTTACACTCAGACCCACCATCAATGAGTACATCACCACTGCTGGGGACTTACCTCACCCTGTGCCACCTCTCTCTCACCTTACCACTCCCCATTACCCCCCTTCACCCTGCTCCTGAAACCTCTCCCCTGCTCCTCCTGGCCTTGGTCCCATGCTGTCCACTCCTCCACCTAGCCTTCCCAGCACTTACACAGATACCCATTCCCAACTCACCCCCAGCCAAGCCTGTTAGCCACTGCCCAACCAAGCAACACCTGTCTGTTGCCCTCCTGAGAATCTCCTACATGCTCCTGCTTCTGTCAGGCAATGTGCACCCCAATTCTGGCCTAGCAGTCCCCCCCTCAACTGCAGCCACCCTCAGGGCTCCATATAGCAGCAATGAACATCTGCAGCCTACCTAAAAAAATTGCACACCTGCAATGCTGGGTAACACAGCACCAGCCCAATATCCTGGCCTTAACTGAAACTTGGCTGTCCCATAAGACTCCTGAATCTTTTGTCACCATCCCTGGCTTTTCCCTCCTTCGGGAAGATCGTAAGGGCAAAAGAGGTGGGGGTTGTGCATTCTATGTGAAGAACTCACTGCATTACCAGGCTCTACCCATCCCCTCACTTGGTTACGCTGCCCAAGCCCTCTCCATAAAACTCCCCTGACCAAAACCGTGCCCCTCTAACTCTCACTGTTGCCTATGTTCACCCACGTAATCAACTCCTTGCCTGCAAAACACTCACTGACTACCTTGCCAACCTCCCACACAAACTGGAACGAATACTAGTAGATGATCTCAATATAAATTGGCTTGCTAGCTTGTCAGCTCATGTCAAGGATACCTTTGCTGCCTTAGATATGACCCAATTAGTATCTCAGCCCACAAGGATAAGCCACACCAATGGTGCCCACACCCTTCTTGATATCCTGCTCACCAACTGCCCTCACCACAAAACCAACCTAGGAGTCCTACCCAGTGCCCTAAGCGACCACTCCCCAATCCTATTCATCTGGTCATGTCAGCTGCCAAAGCCACCTCCTAATGTTACACACCGCTGCCAACTATGCCCAGATTGCCTAACCAAGCTCAAGCAGCATCTGTGTAATTGTGACTGGTCCCCAGTTTCCCAGGCCCAGCATATAGATGATGCCTTACACTATTTCACCAGTACCATCAATAAAGCCTGTGACACGTATGCTCCCTTTCACAAATCGACGGACAAGAAGCGTATCGCCCCATGGATCACCCCGGAGCTGCTGCAGCAGCTCAAGATATGGGACAACCTCTGACACTGAACCATTGCTTCAGGATCACAGAGTGATAGACAGAATTACAGTGCCGCCTGCAATAAATGCACCTGGGCAGTCCACAAGACTAAGACTGACTACTACAAAACTGCCCTGGCGACCTCCTGGGACAGTGCTAGGAAATTTTGGGATGACATTAAGGATCTTAATGGTAAATCCTGATCCCCCCCACCATCACAACTTAGCATTAATGGTACTATCACCACAGACCCGCTTAGCATCTCTAACTGCCTTAATTCCATCTTCTCCGACCTCAGTGCAGTCCTCTCAGCAACTTCTTTGACCCCATCCTGCCTGCCCCAATCCCCCAGCATCCTCCATTCTGCTTTAGAACCATACCCCATGTGAAGCCAAAGCCTACCTGTCAAAAGCTGTACAGGGCTCTGACTACTGTAAAGACAGTTTTGACATGCTCCTACTATACCATGTGCTTGACTCGGTTCTCTCCCCTCTCACTAATCTTCTAAACCTGTCCCTTTGCAAAGGCCAGTTCCTGACACCATGGAAAATGGCCACTATAACCCCAATTCTAAAAAGTGGTGATAGCTCCTCTCCAAGTAACTATCGCCCCATCTCTATTCTTCCCCCTCTCCAAAGCTCTTGAAAAAATCATGTCCGACCAGCTCACCAAATACCTCCTCTCCCATAACCTCCTATGCACACAGCAACATGGCTTCAGAGCTGAACATAGCACCACAACTGCCCTAACAGAATTCTCCAACTCACTCCACTCCACGCTAGACAAAGGTCACCTTGCAGGGGCTGTGTTCGTAGACCTCTCCAAGGCCTATGATATGGTCTCCCATCCCCACCTCCTTAACACACTACAGCAAATTGGGGTCTCCCAAGGTCCTCTCTCCTGGTTCTCATGTTACCTCTCCTCCAGAACATAGTGTGTTAAAATCAATGATATGCTACCATGCTTCCAGTCTGCTCTGGGGTCCCTCAGGGGTCTATCTTGGGTCCCCTACTTTCAACGTATACCTCAATGCCCTGCCCAAAGCCTGCTCCGGAAATATACTTCTTTATGTGGACAGTGCAGTTCTTTACACCTCTCATTCCGACCCCTCCACACTCCATACCTCCCTGCAAGGCTTCTTCCTTCAGATTGAGCACTGGTTTGCTGATCACAGACTGGTTGTCAACATCAAAAAAACTAAGGCTATGCTCTTCACTCACCGCCAATCTAGAGCTAAGGACTATACCCTGACAATCCACTCCAGCACCTGCCTCCCCTGGAACAGGTCCAGACTTATAAATATCTGGGCATCACTTTCGACACCTACCTCTCATTCCACGAGCATGTCAAAATCCTCACCGCCACCACCAACATCCGTGTGGGTCTTCTCTACAGACATAGGAATTGCCTGACACCACAAGCACTCCACCTGGCTGTCACTTCCTCCATCTTATCCTTGGCAGACTACGGCCTTACAATCTATGTCGCCGTTAACCATACAGCGCTGCACCATATGCAAATAGTTATCAACAAGGTCTGCTGGCTCCTTTCCGGTGCCAACCGCAGTACACACACCTGCACTCTCTACACAGTCACCAATGTTCTCTCACTTGGAGAGAGACTACTATACCAGACCTGCCTCCTCACCAAGAAAATCCACCTGGGCCTAACCCCCATTGGAGTCATGGCCTCCCTTCAGGCAGCCACCCACTCTACATCTACGCATGCAGCCTCTAAGGCAATATGGAAGATCCCCAGAGTCAGGACCGCCCTAACTCAGCGATCCTTCCTGTTTAGAGCCCCGTCTTGGTACAACGCTCTCCCCCCTGACATCACAATCATCACCACTTTAGGCGCATTTAAAATGGCCCTAAGAGCCCATATTCTATCATCTCGGAACTGCCAGTGTCACCACTAACCTTAAGTCTCCCCTGTTAACTCACTGGCTCTCACTATTTTTACTCCGACTTTCAGTATATCATTCACCAGACAAAGTCCTGTGGGCTGCTCCCGGCAAGATACATTTCCTCTATGTGTTGATGCCTTTTTTCATTAATTATATATGTCAATTCCTAATGGCTATCCACTGTTAACCTATTAGCTACCAAATGTATAGGTTTGATCGCTGTTCATTTCTATTTTTCTTTCTCACAATATGCCTCTTCACCGACTGTGTCATTTTCCACTGCTTAGCTACTGCTTGTATATGTCTCCCTTCATCACCTGAAGTTCACAGTTTCTCTTTACCTGCTTGCACACTCTTGTTCTCATTGATTATTATTGTTGCTATTTATCTGACGTGAAGCTTTTGGAAATGAGTCTATGACTCAAAGGGTTATAATTCTGATTTTCTCAAACAAATAAAAATAAATAAAAAAAAATAAAACAAACAGCAATGGAGTCTGCATCATACCCCATGCTGAGTTTTTCCTACCTACAGTTGCTCTGTAACTATTTAAAAACATGTAAAATCTCTGCAATAAATTAAGTGTTTTAGATACTGAAAACATTAACAACAAAAAACCTTAAAAGCTAGAGTCTATCTTAAAAGTAGATACTGTAATCACAAATGTTTGCAGAATTCTACCTCATTTTGCACATGCATAGCAATCTACAGTACCAGTGCACTCTCTGACTGGTACAGGCTCATTCTTTATCTCATAGCAGACCTTGTAACTCCCTTCTTTTAAATGACAGCCTGCATGCCCTTACATTTATTTATGTCTAGTAGTAACTCTGCTAATTGGGGGGGAGGGGGGCTGACAAAAGCGTGGTGAGAAAAGTATAATCTTAAGTATGCTATTTAACTGTTTTTCCACTCTCCCTACAACAGTTCCAGATGGTGGGTTGGAATTACAGGGACACAGAACACAAGCACTTTTTTTAAAAAAAAGTACTTTATTATTGCCTTCCAGCAGGGTTCTGCTAATTACTAAGGGCAGTCAGAGGTGACAGAACACAGCCCCAGTGCTTTCCAGCCCAATATAACCCCTGCACACACCCCAGCTAAAGACATCATACAGCTTTACATTACTGACTTCATTAAGTGAAACACACAGACTGCTGCTTATTACATTTCTCCAGTACAAAGGTCACTGGCCACTGACTAACAATGAGCAGTTTCTAAACTTACAGATGCAGGCTTCAGTCCCTGGTATCCTGTTAAAGTTGCCCTCACAACAGATGTTTGATAACGCATTAAGTGCTCCATCAAGCAGTTATCTCTTTTTTTATTTCCAATTCTTTGTTAGTAAAACGTATAAAATTTGATCCATGACAAAATACAAGCATTCATGTTTAGAATAGAAACAGCATACTTACAGTAGGAGACTTAATTGTATTGACTAGTGTTATACCTTATTTCGGGGATATGTCAAGATATCAAAAATTAGACTGCACAAAGACTTGTACATACAGTAAAGCAGCATATGCAATGACAGAGAATGATCCATTTTAGTAAATTAATAAAAGATTCACATATGTTAAACCAGACTAAGCTATTGCATGAAAGGTCTCGTGAACTAACAGTTGCATACGAATTAACTATTGTGCTTTATATTATTGTCTTGTACCCCTCAATGATCTAATATGAGGTAGAACCAATTTACACAACAAATAGTTGAGCAGTCATTTAACTGACCCTAAAAAGTGCCACAGTCCTTAATAGTTCAACTGTAAAAAGTAGGATAATTAAGGAACATTTTTTTTTTAATTAAGGAACATTTAAGAGAACCTCTTTCTCTTTTTTCAAACAAAAAAAAAAGTAACCAGATACAAAGATAAGCAGTTTGCCTATAAATGTGCAGCCTATAGTTCTGTACTGTATATTTAAGTCCTAGTCACTTGCAATTGGAACAATAAAGGAATAATGCCTGACAGGGTGGGTGTTATGCTGGGATAACATCCCCCTCGGGTGGATTGGGCCGAGGCCACTGGTCGAGGGCATCAGCTTGCAAGGGATGTTATCCCAGCATATCCCCACCCTGGAAGAGCATTATTCTAATTATCTAATGGCTTTTGTTTATAATAAAAAAATAATTTTAAAGAATGTTTTTGTCAGTGTGTAAAAATATTTGTGTTAAGAGACATAAGAGCTTATCATCCTACTAATTATCCAAATCCTACAATCAATCAGCAGGGATGTTATTCCAGGATAACATCCCTGCTGTGACAGCTGACTGAACAATCAGAAGCCAGGATTATTTCTTGCCATTGTATAATAGATGTTACAAGGACTAATCTGGGGAAAAACTAATGGTTGGGAGGGGGGCCGGTCTGCAAAAGTTGGGCCACAAGGCAGGTGCTATTTTAAATAGCCTCAAGCAAAAAAATAAATAAATAATTACTGAAGCCCAGTATGGGTGTCTGCATTTGAATCTAGACCTTAGGGTGTCTGCCACACCAAACAGCTGATTCTCTACCCCTAAATTACCCATTCAGTTACGTGCAAGCAGTCTAAGTGTTTGAACAACATCAGTCAGAGTCCTCACCCTTCTCCACTGGATATTGCATACCAAAGTCTGTTTTAATCTTTTGCATCAATGTACTGGCATGCTTGGGGCCACTGTAGATGTTATTTAATCCCATTAACAATGTTTAACTTTGCTGTGTATTACATTGTATGTGAAATGCAGAAAGGCTGTAGCATTGTTCTTATCTTATCAAAGGTCTGGCACCCATCTCTAGTAGAAAAGCTTACATCAGGATAAATTTTGACTTTCTCTGCCTCCAGTGATGTTAAGGGCCCAATGCAGCGTGCTGCTTTAAGTATGTGATCTCTCCTATACAGTCCAGAGAGAATAATCAAGAAAGTCCTGAGGGTATTTTCATTATACCATCACTTATGTGTAGAAAATTGTTTATTTTCAGATAAAAGGTGGACAAGATACAGTATACATCCAGAGATTCTGTTCCATAGAATTAATCATTCAGCAAGCAATGTACATGTACAAACTTCCAGTAAGCAGAGGGAGGGGAATTGTAGGTGGGTAAAAGAGGGGGAAAAAGACAAGTGGGGGGGAGTAGAAAGCTTGGAAAAAGAGAGGGGTAGGGAGTAATACAGACATCAGTTAGTATGCTCTCAGAGGTGTGCAGATAATTAACTATACATACAGTACACAGGAAGAAAGGTCAGACATCAAGTTAGGAAAAACAGTCAGAGATCCGGCTGTAAGCAAATTGCTATCCACTCTTGTAACCTCTGAAGTTGTGTACCAACTGAAAGTTTGATGAATTAAGGAAGGGGTACTGAACTGGGGGGGGAAAGGTAGGGAAAGGGTACACTATTTTGTCCTTGTTCTATTTCCGAGTGAGTAACAGATTATCGTACTCATCAATGTATGAATCCGTCCCAGTCAATCAGCTTTGCTGGACATAAACACACCAGCCTGATTCTATAGGTCTAGACTGGCCAATTCAGTCCCTTTCCATAGCCTCAGGAGAAAAGTTGGACAAAGTGTGTGTATGCTCTGCAAAATCCATGTTTAACCTGGGACAGAAAACAAATAAATCCCAAAGCTTAAGTTCTTAAATACATTATAGTAGAAGTACCATATCCAGGGTACAGCCAGATTAACCTGTTAATAGCAGGGTGCTCTTATTGAGCCAGAATCCCACCGAGGGGGAAGGGGGGAGAGAGGGAGGAAAAATGGAAACAGTAACCACTTTGCACATTACTAGGTCAACTACTAACATTCCACAGTCAATCATATCATATCCCACAGGTGGTATGAGGGGGTTCATCCTATGCTTGTCTGTGGATGGACACATTTAAGATAGTTAAAACAGAGTGCCCAGCAGAGTCTAAATGTGGACATTTGAGATGTCCGAAGGTGGAAAATTCTGTCTAGTTTAGCCAGGGCCATAAGGGATGTCATTATTTCAGTTACTGTTGGGACCAGGGGAGATCTCCATTTACATAGAATGGATCTCCTGGTTTGCAGAGTCAGCAACGCTAGCCATCTATATTGTTGTGGGGGTAACTTCGGTATATCACTACATACCCCCAAAAGATAAAAAAAAGAGGGCTAAGAGGAGTCTGCTGATGCATCACCTTCGAGGCTACCTTCTGCATTTCCTGCCATAGAGGTTGGATCCTTGTATAGGACCATAGAATATGCAGTAAATCTCCCCTTGGTAACTGGCATCTCCAACAGCTATCAGACTCTAGTAATTTTGCTTTATAAAGGATAACAGGGGTTCTATACCACAAGTGGGCAATTTTATTTTGAATTAATCTGGACTTGGCATCTTTAAACCAGCTGTGTGTGTCCTTCCATGCCCTGTCCCAGGTCTCAGGTAAGATGTGAATTTGCAGCACCTTCTCCCATTTACGTCTAGCGTCATCTGATTAGGAAGGGACAGTATCTCTAATAGTGGTGTATAGCTGACCTGCCAGTCCCTGAGGGTGCAGTGTCCATGAGTTAAGGCCGGAGGGTTTGTCATATACTGAAGTAGGTGGTAACAGATGTCGAGTAGCATCTCTAAGTTGGAGGTATCTCCAAAAATCAGAATGCGGTATGCCCCACATCTGCCTCAGGAACTGGAATGTGTGAAGAGCTTTATGGTTGGGGGTCAGTATATCTCCCATTTTGGAAATGTCCAGATCGGCCCATTTTTTCCATCTTACCTCAGTACCTCCTATGGTGACAGCGGGGTTTTGCCAGAGAGGCACCTGAGAGAGAGGGAGAGGGTCCATTTTCATTTTCAGGTGTGTATTAAACCAATTAGCTCTGGATGTGACCACTGTAGGTGAGATAGGATCTGCGTTCAACATATGACGTGAGCCAGTTTGGGGACTAAGCCGTTGTACAAAAAGGGAGGAAGGGTAAATGATTCCCATGATGTCCATTTCAAGTTGTATCCATTGTGGAGAAAGAGAGGAGAGTGGACATGCCCACTTAACCATTTGGGCTAACAGGAAAGCCCGATAGTATCCCTCTGGCCATGGAAGATTCCAGCCCCCTTGCTTCCGAAGAGATCTAAGTTTAGATTATATCATCACTTTTGAGAAGTAATTCTAAAAGTTCTGTAAGCTATCAAGTCAGCTCCAGGTTCAACTGTGCTCCCAGCCAAGACCCTGTGAACCTTACAGGATTGTTCTTGTTGGTTGATTCTGGTAGCCCCAGTAGCCTGAGACTCAAAGCCTTCATTTGATTTTCAAGGGCTTTTAATTGGTATCAGAGGAATTTGTTTTCTTTCTGGAGTACTGTGGTGGCAGAAGCAGCTTTCAGTGCAGTGTCAACTGCATCTTCTGCCTCTGTCGGGGCAGTGGTTGCTTATTTCACTAAAAATACCACCAACAGCTTAATCTGGTTCAAGGTCAACTGGCATTCATCTGTATCCCTCTCCCCCGGGTCGTGCCTGAAAATAGGCAGGATTTGTCTAGTGCACTTACCCGGTCAACAAAAGCTAAATAAATAAATAAATAAAAGTCTCACAAATGGTGTGAGCATTAAACTTGCTCACTTCGTGAGGTCTAGTGCTAGGACCCTCTTGTACAGCACTTGGATAGCCCTCATTATGTCCTTATTAGATGGCTCAACTGTTCAATCCTTGGATATCTACCACCTCCACTAGGCCCTGTTTTTTGGCCTCATCATACTCCCTAAACAACTTTTTTAGGGTTTCCCACTATTTAAATAGCTCAAAAACCCACCCAATGGATTTGATGGTGATGCGAAACATAGAAACATAGACTTTGTTGGCAGAAAAGGACTGGTAGGCCCATCAATTCTGCCCCTATTCTCTGCCTGTTCTGACACCACTGACCTTATCTGGTCATTGGTGTCCTTCCGTCCTCTATTTCCTCTACCTAATTTACCCTTGTGCCTATCCCACACACTCTTAAAGCTGCCCACAGTTTTTCCCTCCACAACTTCTTCTGGCAGGCTGTTCCTGTCATCCACTGCTCCAAAAATTACCATGCTACCACTCATTAAAAACTGCACTCAGAGCCAAACACAATTGTGCTATAAATGTTGCTTTACTGTCAAAGCTATTAGATTAGAAAGTGGCCCGAGTGGGATCCAGTCACCTTGTGAAAACTACACCCCAGTTCCAGTCATCCACCACCCTTTCCATGAAGATGTATTTTCTTACAGCTCACCTAATCCCTCCCCGCCTTAACTGCATACCCCAGTGTTCTAGTGCCTTCTTTCCTTTTAAGGAAACACTCCACCTGTACCTTGTTCACCCCTGTAAGTACTTAATCATGTTTCCTCTCATTCTCACCTCGTTCATGGAGTACATGTTGAATTCCTACCACCTTTCCTCATGTAAGCCCCCTATAGGAGTTTACTTGTCTTGCCCAAAGGATGCCTTGGCAGTTCTTTGAGACTGTCTGCTGGCAGGTGGGGCCTGGGTGCTCCAGGTTATAAAAAGGGGAGTTTTCATGCCTTTGGAGGGAATCTGGTGGGAGAGTTGAGAGTGTGAGGTTCATTCAGCTGGTGTTGGCTGGAGGGGGCTGAGGTTCGGGGCCGGGGTGGGACAATTGCTACCCCAGCCCACCACCCATGAAGACCAGTGTAGTTTGTGGAGGGTTTTCAGGAGGTTATTTTGTAATCTGTTGGGGAGGAGATCTCTGCACCATTGTGTTGGGAGCTGGAGCATGGGTAAAAATTATGGAGCTTGCCTCATGAACTCCAGCACTGAGGTAGGGTGGTGCAGGGGGTCCCTGAGTTCTGCTGGGTCTGGTCATGCCTAAAGAAGTCTTGTGCACAACCCAGTGGTGATAGCCCCAGTTCGTTAGTGGGCAAGAGGTGAGAGCCTGCTCAGCAGTCACCCCCAGATATATGTGGTGCCTTAAGAGCTGAGCTGGAGCAGGTGGGGACAGTCAGGAGATTGCAGTGGAGTCCGGAGCATAAGTCCCTGTGAGCGACTCCTATGCATGATAATCCTTGGCCCCTGCCTGGAGCTCCTATCATGTCATCTAGCTCATGGTGCCACATCTGTATTTGGACTTGTTTAGTGTTCAGAAGTTAGTGGAAAACCCACTGTGTTCCCCCAACGCTGAGGTGTGAGACCACCAGGAGCAGTAGGCAAAGTTTCTGGGCTGTTCCCTGGGGTGCTTAAAAAGGTGTCAGTGTGGAGGTTGCACCCATGTAGCCCAAAGGGAAGAGAGTAAAGCTTTGTGGAGTAGTGGAGCTGCTCGTTTTTTGAGGCCTTATTGAGCCCAATGTAAACCTGCTGCCATCATCGATTTCGGAGCCTGATTCGTCTCCAAGGATAACATTTTAAGTTGTAAATGATTAACCATAGCTAGTCACTGTACCTTGGTCCTGACCAAGTCAAAATGAATAATGACCCACCATGAATGATTCTCTACTGCTCCATGGAGTGGCCTGTTGTCTTCCTGTTTCACAATTAAATCAGTTAGGAATTTTGATCAGAGTGGGCAATGGATTTAATTGATATTTTTTTCTGAGATTTATGTAACCAAGTTTGCCCTGCAGCTGCTTCTATGAGAGCAGCATACACCCTAGGACAATCTTCTGAACCTAGTAAGTGAGCATATCTTGTGACTGTGGTTTCTGCCTGTGAATGCTCCTCCTCCACCTTTTTCTCCACCAGGCATATCCCTAGACATCTGGAGGTGGGGCTTACAATGGGGGGGGCCTTGTCCAAGATTATTTATGGGGTGCCACAACTTACTTGGAGTGACTTTTGGGGTGCTGCAGCATTGGGAGTCTGTGGCCTGCATTGCTGGATATCGTTGTTTGCAATCCCACCATTTTGGACTGTGAGTTTTTGCACCTTCTGGGACAGGCCTGGAAACAAGATACACAGCTCCTAAATTATGGTAATCCATTTGTACCCCTGGTGACTGGCTGTGAGGGTGTTTGCTGGGCAAAATGCACTGCAGGGAAAGGAGAGAGTTCAGAGGGCATGAAGTAAGAGCAACAGATAGCAGCCGTTTGAGGAGAGCTTCTGTGTTTTCTAAAGGGCCATCAGCAGAGCAGTGTAAAGAGCCTGGTTTTGGACTGGTTAAAACAAAGGAGAAAGAAGCCAGTAACAAAGGCCATAACACCCAGCAGATCTGTGAAGGAGGTGATGGTCTCAGCATCACTGTTATCTTGGCTCTGGGATTCAGAGTAGAAAAGTAACTCCCAAGGCAAGTGTGCTATCTGCAGTTTCTCTGAAGCTGGAGTGATGAGAATACCTGTGTGTTCAAATTTCTCCCACGGAGCCGCCCCACCATCCAGCACCACTGCCACCCTATATGACAATATGGGGCTCGCCAGTACCTCTCACCCTGCTCAGCTCCACCTCTACAGTCACCAGCATGAAGACCTGGGAGGAGAAAAAGGCAAAGTCGAGTAACATGGAACCAGTAAGGAAGGGCAAACATGTCTGCCCTTCCCTTCTCCACCATCAGATCCTGCTCCTCCCTGTGGCAGAGACAAAGGATGCAGCTAGTTTCCAGAGCCCAAAGTTTCTGTACCAAAAAATCCTGCTAGTGACTCCCCAGCAGCGGTGATCTCAAAGAGGACCATAGCTAAGGAACCAGCCCCACTGAATCTGAAGGTGACAGATGTGGAAATAGAGGAGATCATTTCAGAAGGAGATTCCAGTTTGGAGACGGAGACTAGGGATAAGATTGGGGCAGGTGCAGCTGCTCCTCCAGGTAGACTCCCAACCTCCCTGTCATTTGAAGACCCCAAGACTGAGCGAGACATTCCCAGGCCTTCTGCTCCCCCATGTTTCATTATCCAGACACCTTCACCCTCCTAGACCAGGCCTGCTGCGATTGTAGGGAGAAGATAGACCGCGTCATGCCCTCAGATCCCCTGAACATGAAGTATCGGACTGGAGTCTGGCTATCTGAAGGAAAGGTGCCCTGAGCCAGAGTGGGAAGTGTCCCTTACTAGTCCCAGGCTGAGAGATCAGTGCGGCATTGACTAGTGAGGGAGTACCCAGGGGAGACACGCCCTTACATCTCTGAGAGGTTGTGGGATATCATTGCCGAGAGGAGGGAGGACTGAATGCTTTATGCTACCTTGGATAAAGTACAGCAAAGGCAGAAGATAAACTTCCACCAACAACAGATAGTGAACCAAGCCAAGTCAATTTGCTCAACGATAGTATGAATTGGAATTACCCTCTTCAGAACATTTGTCTTGATATAGGGTCCTAAAGGCCAGGAAACCAATTATTATATCATCAGCAAGGATTCTTTTGGTGGTGAAATCACCAAACCTGATCCCCAGTACTAATTTGCCTGTGACAGCAGACCAGAGAAATGAGCCTCCAGTGGACCTATACCCAACAAATTCTGCAGGACTGTAATTTTTGTTGCTGACCCCACCTCCTTAGATGGACATTTCCATGAATACTGAATTACCCACCATTTTATTGGTGAGACCACTCGTTTTGCTCTGATAAACTGCTTAGAATGTTTAACATGTTTAAAATGTTTTCATGTTTTAAATGTTGTGGTGTTTTGCCTGGGTTGAAGTGCTGAGTGTGGGGTAGTTCAAAACTGTTGCAGCAGCTACAAGGAATAAACATTCTAGAGACTGTTAAAGACTTTCTTGGACTCTAGTAAATGTACATCCTGCCAGCACTGTAATACGGCACAAGTTGAATGAAAACCTTGGACGAGAAGTATGTCTGAGTGGTGTGTGTTTGTGTGAGTGTGTGTGTGGGTGCATGTTGTATATGTGTGTGTGTGTGTGTGTGTGTGTGTAGCAACTATCACAATAGCCTGCAGTGGGCCACAATCCTTAACAATTTAAATTGTTTGCACTACTGTTTAGGCTTCCTACAGAAGTGGGTCTCCTGTTTGAAATGTATTTGCAGTATGTTTGGAGACCTGTGGGTGGGCCTTGGGACACTTCCTCCAAAATGGTGGCAGCACCATGCAGCAGTGTTAGACAGTTTAGAGTTGGGAAGAGGGGGTGGGACGCCACCACCGCTGTACCAGGCAATCTGTTCATGGGAACCTCTGGGTGGGTTGCCAGGGACCTTAATTAGTGTAATATGTGCGTCAGGTGAAGGTAGACATGTTGTAGAGGACCATAGGTTTTTTGTTTTGTTCCTGGGAATCCCACTGTTTTGGTGGTGTAACCAGCTGTACCAGGTGGCACCTGGGGGAGGGAAAGTGCATATATCTCCCTCCGGGTGGACATTATGGTGACTGGTCAGGCATTCACCAGGGAGCGAACATTTTGTATGGGGGAAAGTGTAAGCCCCCTATGGGAGTTTACTTGTATTGCCCAAAAGAAGCCTTGGTAGTTCTCTGGGACAGGGTGATGGCAGGCAGGCCTGGTTGCTCCAGGGTGTAAAAAGGGGAGTTTTAGCACCGTTGGAGGGAGTCAGGTGGAAGAGCCAAGAGTGTGGGGTTTGTGTGGCTGGTTTTGCCTGGAGGGGTCTGAGGTTTGGGACCAGGGTGGTCAGATTGTCATCACAGCCCACCACCCTTGAAGATGAGCATAGACTGAAGAGGGTTTTGGGGGGGGGTTGCTTTGTCAACCATTGGGGAGGGGATCTCTGCACCATCATGTTGTGATCTGGAGACAGGGTGAAAATTATGGAGCCTGCCTCGTGAACTCCAGCACCGGGGTAGGGTGGTGCAGGGGGTCCTTGAGTTCTACTGGGTCCAGTGGCACATAAAGAAGCCCAATGCATGGCCCAGTGGTGAGATCCTGGGTCAATGGGGCAGAGGAGAGAGCCTGCTTTGCGGTCACCCCTAGATGTATTTGGTGCCTTAAGAGCCAAGCCGGAGCAGGTGGGGACAGTCAGGAGGTTGGAAAAACAGCAAACACTGGCACCATTCAACTGAGTGCATAAACAAGCTTTATTTATGTAAAATAACAAATTACCCACAGCTCAGGTAGCAAGCCTCGACTGGTTTCACAGTCTCACTTAGTCATCAGGAGGATATCACATGCCAGTATATAATCTATTTAAAAAGTTTCAGTTAAAGTGACAGTGCTTCTAAAACTATTGCTTCACATGAACTGTGTAACAATAAACCAAATACATATAACCAGCTCTACTTGATAATAAAAATCTATACAATCAATAGTCAATTGGAATAAGTATTTAGTTATAACTTGCAGAACCTAGATTTCTCCAATTCATGAGGGATGAAGTCCAAGGATCCTTCACACTCTATAGAAAAAAATATATAGTTAAAACAACTTTTCAATTTCATATTTTCAAAATACATAATAATCATGCCTGAAAAGAGATTCTTTTTGTATTATTTTTTTCTTTTTCTTAATGAGAAGCAGAATGTCAATCTTGTCATTAAGTCCAGGTACTTTGAGGGCCCCCAAGATGAAGATCCAAAAGGCTTCCCTCTCGGTCAATTTTCCATTTAGGTCAGCACCTCTAGGTCCCAAATGCACATGCTCAGTCCCACAACACTTAAAATTATGAATGGTTCCCCTTCCCCATTCCTTAAACAATGCATAGCTAGCACATTTGTAGTGTCCCCCATCACTGTACTCCTCAAGGGTTCCATGTCATAATAGAGATCACAGAACAGTGATCACGATTATGGCAAGTGCATAACACCAAAAAACAAATTGGCAATATACACTTCTGGGGACCTAACAATTGGAACATCAAAAAGTGTTTTTGCATGGGGGGCTTCACCCCCATGCCTCCCCTTTGCCCCCCCACGCCTCCACTCATGGAGGGCTTTGCCTCCTACACCCTTCTGAATTTAGATTCTTGACTCCAGAGAGGTGCATGTCAGAAAGGGGGCACAATCCGGATTTTCAAAAAAAATCAAGTCCTGCAGCTGCAGGTAGTGTTAAAATTTCCACACTCCTGGTCCCTAGCCCCAAACCCAGTACCTGCTGCACCAGAGCTAGCCACCCACACCACCACACCACATGGCTAGCTCAGTGGAAGCAGGCACACCAGTCCCCTAAAACCCCCTTCCCTGTCCCTCCACTTCCCCTTGCTATTCCCTCTTTCTGGTTACCCTTCCCTACGCTCGCTTTCCTGTAGGGTCACTACCCTTGCAGGGTAGCCCAGAATGATAGCACTGAAAATGAGTTGCTATTTTTGTAGTCACTCATTTTCAGTCACTATCATCACTGGATACCCTTTTCAAGTGCTTAACAATTCTAAATTTGAACAACCTACTGGTTTTACCAATATAAAAAGACCACACTCAGAGGTAATCATATAAATTAAATTGTCAGTAACATGACTAAAAAATGCCTCTGCATTATATATTCTGTTTGCATTCACTGATGTAAAAGTGTTGCAATTCAAAATAGAGCTACAAAATTTGCAGTCCCCACAAGGATAATTTCCCCATGGTCTCGAAGGTAGCCAACATTCCTTTGTGAGTGTAGGTCCTGGTTCTTTCTGTAGACCATGAAAAAGCCTATTCCTCAGATTGGTGCCCCTCTTATATGCCATGGAGGGGGGCAGTAGCTTCTTTCAATAAGAGGTCAGACCTCAAAATGTTAAAATTTCCTTGGAGAATTCCCTCAATCTCTCTTGATTGTCTGCTATACATACTTACAAACTTTAATCTCTTTGCCCCTCATTCCTTTGATGTATCACCAAAAGATCCTCCCTCTTAGTTTCAAAAGCCTGTGCAATGGCCTGATCCACTATATTTCTTCAAGAACCCTTTTCTATGAATCTACCACGTGTCTGCTCAATTTATCAAAAGTAAAGGAAAAGGGCTATAATCTGTTGCATTCTTTCTGTTCTTAAAGAACACCCCAAAGATAACCATACTGTTGAACAAATAAACATAAGAGTACAGAACAAATGTACCAGAGAGGGTATTGAATGTATAAGTGCATGGTACACCTTTCACACAAAAAAACTACTTCAATGCTAAGGATGGACTCCATTTAAGACCAAAAGGGACTAAAATATTGGTAAATTGTATAAATAACAAAATCAATAGAGTGACTTTAAAATCTCAAAGGGGGAGGGGGAATCTAGCAACAAATCGAGCAAATGAAGCTATAACAAAAAGAAATAAAATGGGAAAGACTTGATTAAAGTCAAGGACACACATTAATAGAGCACATCATTTAACTGTTCTGTACTTAAATGCGCATAATATGCATGGCAAAATGGATGAACTGCATGCAATAATTAACAACAAAACTACTAACATAATATCTATTACTGAAACTTGGTGGAGGGATGACATGGACATGTGGCAAAATAATCTTGAAGTTTACACCTTGTATAAACACAACAGAACAAGTAGAAAGGAGAGAGGGGTGGCAATCTATATAACAAACAAAATGATGTCTACTAATACCTCTGATAAAATAAAAACACAGATAGAAACAGAATTAGTCTGGGTGAAGATTAATGGAAGCAAATTGCTGTCCATTATTAATAGAAATATATATCGCCCTTCAGATAGCCCTATTGAGACAAACTCCCACCTGATGGAGGAGATAGCAAAAGCTATGGAACTAGGGGAATCTATCTTTATGGGAGATTTTCATATGATCTATACTAATTGGGAATTAAATACTGCAACTGCAACAGCTATCAAGTTACTGCTCGAGGAATGTCTCAGAAATAACTTCAGATCCAGAAACAAATGATTTGATACCTTTTATTGGACCAACATGGATGTTACAGAAAAGAACAAAAACCAAACATCCATGTTGGTCCAATAAAAGGTATCAAATCATTTGTTTCTGGATCTGTTCTTAAAAGGACCAATACGGCACCTACAACATTTTTTTTTGCATCAGAAATAACTTGACACAGCATATAAAAGAACCTACAAGAGGGGAAAATAATCTGGATTTGGTACTCACCAGTAAAGATATTTCTATAGAAAATTGTACTACTGACACAAGATAAAGTATGGTTTTGGTCCACTTCAGGGATACACTGAAATTTTCCTGTACAATAAAGATGACATTTCTGAAATCAGAAGTGGAAAAAAATGCAGAAGAAAGGTGGCAAATAATAAAAAAAAAAACACTCTTATCCAACTGACAATGGAACATATACTGAAGATTAAAAAAGCAGTTACTAGCACAAAGAAACCCAAATGCTAAAGAAGAGAACCAAAGATTAATCAATAAAAAAATAGACTGTATAAAATCCAACACCTACATAAACCGGTGCTGCTATTACAGTCTTTAATGAAATACAAAAGAAATGTAAAACATCTATTAAATAAAGCCAAAAGGGAATGTGAACAAAACATTGCAAAAAGAGCAAATAAAGAAAAGCCCAATGAATTCTATGCTTATATTGATTCCCTTAAAAAACAAACAAAGTTGGACCACTTATAATTGACAGCAAGAGTATTAATGACTCTCAGATGTCACACCACTTCAACAAATACTTCTGTGAGGTATTTCAAAAAGGGATAAAACCAACAATGACAGATTCACCACATCCAAACAAAAAAAATCAACATTACAGAAAGTGAAATACAGGAGAAAATAAAAAATCTGAAACCAAACTCTTCACCTGGTCTAGACAATATTTCAAAATTTACTTCTGACTTATTAACCTTACCATTAAAAATCCTTTTTGAAGAATCTATCAGCACAGGTGTAGTACCATTTGACTGGAAAATGGTGCACGTTGGGCTAATATTTAAAAAAGTCAATAGGGGAAGTGTCCAAAATGATAGACTTATAAGCCTCACTTTTATCGTTGGTAAGTTGTTAGCAAGTATAGTTACAGAAAATTTAAATCTATCACTGAACAATTTGGATAATGGACAACACGGTTTTAAAAAAGGGAGAAGCTGTACTACCAACCTCCTCTGTTTTTATGAGAAAATCAGCTGGACATTAAATAAGAACATCCCTTGTAATATCATATACTTAAATTTTGCCAAAGCATTTTGATCTTACACCACACTGGACAATAATCAAAAAACTCGAAAACATAAATATAAACCCAACTATAGTGAAATGGATTATGGAATGGCTGAGTGAGAGGTGACAGAGAGTGGTGGCAAATGGTTTTCTATTCAAAAAGGGTGAGGCTGCAAGTGGAGTGCCTCAGGGATCAGTCCTGGGACCATCCTTTTCCAAATATTTATTGCAGATCTTACAGCAAAGCTAAATTCTTGGGTCATCAAATACGCCGATGATATCAAGATAGGTGGGCCCTGTAGGATGACAATGAACACCGAATTAATGCAACAGGACTGAAATGAAATGAAATAACAAACTGGGTAAGAGAGTGGCAAATGAAGCTAAATATAAGCAAGTGTAATGTCCTTCACTTAGGAAGGGGAAATCAGGGGTATAGCTATACATTTCATGGTACACCAGTAGTAGAAGCGACAAATGAAAAGGACTTGGGTATACTAATAGAAAGTGATCTAAGTTTTTCTAAACAAACATCTGATGCTTCACTAAAAGCCAACAAAATAATATGGACAATAAAGAGAAATATTGTGTCTAGGGATAGAGAGGTATTAGTTCCCCTATACAGAGCTTATGTAAGACCCTATCTTGAGTATGCCTCACCAGTATGGAATCCATATAAAAAAGGTGACAGGAATAATATAGAAAAAATTCAAAGAAGATTCACTAAAATAATTAATGGACATAAAGACATGAAATATGAAGAACACCTAGCATCGCTTGATTTTATGTCACTTGAAACAAGATGTATTAGGGGAGATATTTGTCACAAATTTACTCAGCAGGTCAGGCCCTCTACTCCCAAAGCATCAAGCTCTGAGTGCAGTCTTGTGAACAGTGTAACAGACAAGGTAACCCTCTTGTCTGTTTTTGTGAGTTCGGATCAACCTTTGGTCTCAGTTCTGGAGGGATTCAAACTGTTAACCTCTTGCTAGCATACCCAATACACAGGCTCAGATACATCTGTCTTTGGGGGGACCAGATATCTTTGCCTACAGGAACCTAACCAGGCATGCAGAAATGAACCCTTTAAAACTTTAATAAAGACCTCAGATTTAAAATGCTTCTCTTTCCAGTTTAGTACAACCATACAAGCTATGTCTGCTGTCTGCTGTAACCATAAATATTTCTTAGCAAAAGAAAGTAATTCAAAGACAGACTAGGTTTGCTCTAAAATTAGAGTTTTTACTAAAATATATAATAATACGTCAAACATACAATACAGAACTCTTATAACACAATACATGCATATCTTTAAACAAAACAAGGTTTAAAACAGTGCAATTCCTACAACTATATTTAGATTCTGTCTAGCTTTCTAAATATGTGTTTTCAGTGCTCAAATGTTCTCTTGATCAGTGTCAGATAAAAAAGTGTCTCTGTAGTGAAAAAGAATAATCTTTACAGGCAGTATTTGCCAATCCCTTTTAGATGATGTCATCCAGCTCCTCCCCTGTCAAAATATCTAAAAATATATATTTCTATACAACCACAGGATGTAATTTCAAAGTATTAATTCTGCAACCTTAACATAACTCAAGTTTCAAATGACACTTCTTTGATCTCATGCTGTACCCTCCTCACACAGGCTTCATATGAGCATTTATGACCTCTCACCTCTGTGTAATATCCTAGCTTCCCTTTCTAACATCATAAACCTAGTTTATGATTTTCTTTATTAACAAAATTAACTTAAACAAGTCTGTAATTAGCTCAGAGAAACAGGATCCTTAATAGAAGTCTTCCAGGTAACACATTGTCTCTAAAAAAACCGAGTGTGTGTGAAGTCACATACTGTCAGCCGTTTTCCATGGCTTTCTTCTCTCAGCTGGAATCTTGGGGGGGTGAGTGAGGTCATTCCTAGAGCATTTGAAGTTTCAGCAGAGACATTAATACATTTTACATTAAAAAAATATAATACAGCACTCAGAACTGGCTGTCTATGTCACACTCCTCCCCTCCCCCCCACCTAGACTGAATTTGGGGGATCTATCCCCTACAGGGGATGAGCTTCCCAAATCAGTTCACTCCTCATAGACCCTAGACAGCCTATCTGAGTTCTTGTTCTTTGCTCCAGCCCTATGTATGATTTTTAGATCATACCCTTGTAAAGCAAGTCTCCATCTTAGTAGTCTGCCATTGTTTTTCCCCATCTGCGTCAGCCAAACCAGGGGGTTGTGGTCAGTCTTCACCACAAAATGCTGCCCATATAAGTATGGCTCTAATTTTCCACCATGGAGCACGCTTGGTCCCTGGGAATAAGCTTCCTGCTCAGGTGCACAACTGGGTAGTGTGTCCCTTGGTAGACGTCTGTCTAAGTACTGCCCCAATACCCACGTCTGAGGCATCCGTCTGAACTATAAAGGTTTTGCTATAGTCCGGACTTGTCAAAACAGGAGCACTGCACAGTGCCTCCTTCAGTCTGGTAAAGGCTTCCTCACAGGCTGGGCCCCAGGTAATTTTCTTTGGTATCTTTTTCTTTGCCAGGTCAGATAGGGGAGCAGCCAGGGCACTGTAATTAGGTACAAACTTTCTGTAGTACCCTGCTGCCCCTAGAAAACTCCTGACCTGCTTCTGGGTTTCTGGTCTGGGCCATGCCTGAATCACCTCTATCTTTATTTGGTTAGGAGGAAGCTGTCCCTGGCCTACCACATGCCTGAGGTATGCCACTCCCCCATGGCCACCTGGCATTTCTCGACTTTGACAGTGAGCCTGGCCCTCTGTATCCTGCCCAGCGCTTTCCTAAGGTGTGAAAGGTGTTCCTCCCCGCTGGTACTGAAGATGGCAATGTCATCCAGGTATGCTACAGCGTACTCCTCAGCACCATTCAACACCTGGTTCACCTACCTTTGGAAAGTGGCCAGGGCATTCTTCATTCTGAAAGGCATTACTTTAAACTCAAATAAGCCTATCGGATTGATGAAGGCCAACTTCTCCCATGCTTTGTCTGTCAAATCTACCTGCCAATACCCCTTGGTCAGGTCAATAGTCATAAGGTAGTTCACTTGTCTAGGAGTTTGTCCGTCCAGGGCATCGGGTGGGCGTCGGACTTCGTGACTGCATTCAGTCCACAATAATCCACACAGAAACGAGTTGAGCCATCTGGCTTGGGCACAAGGCCTATGGGTGAGGCCCAGTGGCTGTGGAATCTCTGGGTTACCCCTAAATCTAGCATCTCCTCCACTTCTCTCCTAATGTCCTTTTGGACAGCCTCTGACACCCGATATGCTGTCCGCCGTATGGGCGTCTGTGTCCCTGTCTCCACATCGTGTGTTGCTAAGGGGGTTAGTCCAGGCTTGGTGGTAAACAAGGTGGCAAATTCTGCTAAAACCTCCCTCACTTTCTGGATCTGCTCCGGGGTCAGCTTGGGAGACAATTTTACTGCCTCCACAGAGGACTCCCACTTACTCTCTTCCAGCAAGTCTAGAAGGGGGTCTCCTTCATCCATCCCCTCCCCATCACTACACACTGTGAACACCATGTCAGCCCTGTTTGCATATGGCTTCATCATGTTGACAAGGTACTTTCTTTCAGTATGTCAACAGTGAGGTAACTCCACAATGTAGTTCACGTCATTTACCTTCCTAACCACTTTGTACGGTCCTGCCCACTCAGCTTGCAGTTTGTATTTCCAGACCGGAATAAGGACCATGACTCTGACCCCACAGTATGCGGGCGAATCTAGCTCGCTGGTCGCATTCACACCTTTGTTTCTGTTGGGCAGCTGCCAGGTTTGCTCTGGCCTGTCCCCATAAGGTCCTTCAGCCTTTCCCTAAACCTAAGGACATAATCCACAATGGGAGTTCCCTGGGTGGTGTGCTTGCCTTCCCAGTCCTCCCAGATTAAGTCTAGGGGCCAACATACCCGGTGTCCATACAAGAGTTCAAAGGGGGAAAATCCTGTCGACTCTTTGGGGCACCTCCCTGTATGTGAACAACAGGTGGGGAAGATATTTCTCCCAGTCCCTCCCATGCTGCTCAGCAAATGCCTGGAACATTGACTTTAGGGTACCATTGAAGCATTCCACAAGCCCATTGGCTTGTGGGTGATACAGTGTTGTGCATCTCTGCACCACCCCACACTTCTCCCATAAACATTTCATCAGGTCCGACATGAAGGAACCCCCTTGATCAGTGATTACCTCGTGTGGAAACCCAACACGGGAGAAAATCCCAAGCAAGGCATCTGCCACTTTGTCCATCCTCAGTGAGGATAGGGTGACTGCCTCTGGGTAACGGGTGGCATAATCCACCACAGTCAGGATGAATCTCTTCCCTGAGGAGCTGGGGGTGTTTAAAGGCTGCACAATATCTATTCCCACCCTCTGGAATGGCTCCTCCACTATGGGCAAGGGGACCAGGGTGGCTTGGGTTTTCTTGCCCGCCTTCCCTATTTTTTGGCACCAGTGACAAGACCTGCAATACTTCTTCACCTGCTGGATGAAGTTAGGCCAGTAGAAATTCTGGGCCAACTGCTGCATTGTGTGCACAATTCCCAGATGACCAGACAAGGGAATATCATGGGCAACCTTGAGCAACTGCTCACGATATCCCAGGGGAACGACAAGCTGGCTGCCTAGCATCCCTCCCTCTGTCTGTACTGCCTGTGTATACATAAGTCAATTTTCCCAATAAACTCTATCTCTGCCATCACCTTCCTGTGCACCGTCTGAGTCTGCCCAAGCCCTCAGCTTCTCTTAACTAGGGTCACTTCTCTGAGCAGCTGTGAACCCCTCACACCTTCCCAAGGCATGGGACAGGTCCCCTTCCATTGCTAAAGTAGGATCCCTAGCACTAGCATCAGGATCCTCAGGATCACTGTCAATTCCTACCCTCTGACAAGGGGTCACCCTTCCTCTTTGGAGTAACCTTCCGTAGCTGTGTGGTCACTTGCTACCAGGGAAATTTCTACCCCCTTTTTATCAGTCTCCCCATCTGGAGATACAAGCTGGGGAACCAGCCTCTCCATGGTTTCCACACTGGTTTCTGTGGGGTTCAGGGAACTGCTATTTTCCCTTGCCACTTGGCTACGGGTCACTGCACATACCATCCCCTGTTGAAGATTGTTACCCAGGATCACATCTTCTGCTAATGTTTTAGCTATAGCCACCTGTTGCACAGTTCCCCCTGTTTCAACCCAGTCCAGGAGAGCACTGGCCAGTGGCAATGTTTTCTCTTCACCCGCAAAGTCCTGTACAGTCACATATTTATTGGGTATAAGCTGACCAGGCTGTACAAGATCCCCTTTTACCATTGTAAGGGATGCCCCTGTGTCCCTTAACCCCTGCATTTGTACACCATTTGCCATGACTGGGTGCATGTGTTCCCTCATGTTCACTGGCATGCTTCCAGGGACACACAAACAACCCACTTCCTTTCTGGTACTACTTTGTGTATTATTGCTTGCCATTCTTGGACACTGTCTGGCAATGTGCCCAGTTTCTTTACATAGCCAACAAACATTTCTTACTTCAGAGAAATCTTTTCTTTGAAACCTGGGGTTAACTGGTTTCGGTGGAGGCAGTGGGGTTTTAGCTGTCCTGGTAGGCGCGCTTTTCCCTTTCTGCACTGCCACACCCACCCCATTCATTCTCAGAGCAGGTCTGCTCTTGGCATATCAGCCCGAGAGTTCAGCAGCCTCTTCCACTGTTTTTGGATCTCGGTCCTCTAGCCAGGTTTTTAACTTAGCTGGGCATGCCCAATAAAACTGTTCTAATAAAATCACATTTCCAATTTTATCAACAGTGTTTGCCTCAATTCTTCCCACCAACATTTTCAAAACTGAGGTTTTTTCGTGGCTAGCTCCTCATAACTCATATCAGGGCTTCTCTTGAGCTTACCGAATTTAGCTCTGTATGATTCAGCAGTTAATTCAAACTTTTTTAGTAGTGCAGCATTTAACTTACTATAATCATCATTGTCTTTATTGTCCATTTGACTATATGCATCCCAAGCTTTTCCAGTAAGTAGCAGGGATAGCTGGAAGCTCCAGGACTGTCTAGAAATTTTAGCCTGAATACAAACTTTTTCAAAAGAATTTAAAAAGGTGTCCATGTCCTCTCCATCCTTAAACTCAGCTATTAATTTAGAGCTCAATTTGTAACCCAGTCCTGCAGTCCCTGTTAAACCCAAGCCACTTACCTGCTCTGGTGCTGCTGACTGGAATTGTAGCTTCTCCAGTTCATGTTGCCACTGGCACTCCTCTCTTCTCTCCTCTGCAGCTCTGCATTCTCACTCTGTCTTCTCCTCTGCCTCTCGCTGGCACTCATGTTCCTCACAGTCTGCCTGCTTCTGTTGTTGCTCTGCCTCATTGTCCGCCTCCCTCTGTTGTCGCTCTGCTTCCAGTTCTATCCTCTGCAACTCAATTTGCAGCTTGAGTACCTCTGGATTCAGGATACTGGTGACCTTTCCCTGCTGCTGTGGCCCTTCACTGACAGTGGCCCTGCTGTCTACCTCATAGGCTTGGGACCCCTCACTGGCCACTAGTTCTGCCACACTCGAGGTCTGGTCCCCTTCAGTCATGGTTGGTGACTTACTGCTCTGGGTATCTGCTACCGTCAGGGTCTCTATGAGGTTCTGCTTTTTGGCTGTCACCTTGAACAGGACTCCTCTGCCCTCGCACAACTCTTTTAACTGTTCTACAGTGTGCCTGCTGTAGTTGGATGCCATCTTTCCTAACTACTGCTACTCTGACTTTGCACTTTCGAAAAAAAAAAATAGGTAGGAACTTGACTGTACACCAAGTGATATATAGTTCTGTTTCCTTTTTAAAATAAAACTCTTTCTTTTTCTTTCTTTACAAGAGAGCTTATGGTCTCAGCTGACAGAACAATAAAGCTTGTGATACCAAAATTAATGCCACCGCTGTCAACCGATCTGTCACAAATTTACTCAGCAGGTCAGGCCCTCTACTCCCAAACTGCCAACCTCTGAGTGTAGTCTTGTGAACTGTGTAACAGACAAGGTAACCCTCTTGTCTGTTTTTGTGAGTTCGGATCAACCTTTGGTCTCAGTTCTGGAGGGATTCAAACTGTTAACCTCTTGCTAGCATACCCAATACACAGGCTCAGATACATCTGTCCTCGGGGGGCCAGATATCTTTACCTATGGGCACCTAACCAGGCGTGCAGAAATGAACCTTTTAAAACTTTAATAAAGACCTCAGATTTAAAATGCTTCTCTTTCCAGTTTGGTACCACCATACAAGCTATGTCTGCTGTCTGCTATAACCATAAATATTTCTTAGCAAAAGAAAGCAATTCAAAGACAGACTAGGTTTGCTCTAAAATTAGAATTTTTACTAAAATATATAATAATGCATCAAACATACAATACAGAACTCTTTTAACACAAGCCATACATATCTTTAAACAAAACAAGGTTTAAATCAGTGCAATTCCTACAATTATATTTAGATTTTGTCTAGCTTTCTAAATACCTGTTTTCTGTGCTCAGATGTTTTCTTGGTCAGTGTCAGATAAAAAAGTGTCTCTGTAGTGAAAAAGAATAATCTTTACAAGCAGTATTTGCCAACCCCTTTTGGATGACATCATCCAGCTCTTCCTCTGTCAAAATATCTAAAAATATATATTTCTATACAACCACAGGATGTAATTTCAAAGTATTAATTCTGCAACCTTAGCATAACTCAAGTTTCAAATGACACTTTCTTTGATCTCATGCTGTACCCTCCTCACACAGGCTGCATATGAGCATTTATGACCTCTTACCTCAGTGTAATATCCTAGCTTCCCTTTCTAACATCATAAACCTAGTTTATGATTTTCTCTCTTAACAAAATTAACTTAAACAAGTCTTTAATTAGCTCAGAGAAACTGGATCCTTAATAAAAGTCTTCCAGGTAACACATTGTCGCTAAAAAAAAACTGAGTGTGTGAACTCACATACTGTCAGCCATTTCCCATGGCTTTCATCTCTCAGCTGGAATCTGGGGATGAGTGAGGTCATTCCTAGAGCATTTGAATTTTCAGCAGAGACATTAATACATTTTATATTAAAAAAAATGTAATACAGCATTCAGAACTGGCTGTCTATGTCACAATATTCTCCTTATGTATGACATCATGCAGGACCCAATGTTAAAGGTTGAAGTGGATAAAGACTATAAATCAGGTAACATGGATACCCATGAGCACCTACTCCAAATCAGGGGGAAAACAATTCAGGACTGAGAAAAGAAAGTTCTTTCCTTCTTTCTTTCTTTCTTTCTTTCTTTCTTTCTTTCTTTCTTTCTTTCTTTCTTTCTTTCTTTCTTTCTTTCATAACTGGGTGGGTGCACTGATCCAAAGGACCATTTTCAGGCACAACCCGAGCCACAGCATGGCACATTAAGCAATACAGGTGTGGAGAACAACAGTAAACACAGGGTTCAACATGAGGTGCAGGAAATTAAAGAACAAGGGGTCATTACATAAAATACAATTACATAAGAATACAAGGTGTCAAAAAAGGCCAGCATACAGGTCAAAAATACATAGTCACAGGTCAGGCAACAGGCTGAAATATAAGTCACAAAACACAGAGACCAAACATAAGTCTCAGATATGAGACATAAAATGCAAAATGCATTCAGGTGCAGTAATAGTGCACAGGTCAACGAGCAGATTGAAACTCTGAAATCGAGTACAACACTTCCCCTTAGCAAATGGTGATGGAACTTAGAATAGGGAGGCAACAGCAGAAGCCCGAAAAGTGGGGGAAGGTGGTAAATGTTTGAAATTGTCTACCTCTTGAAATTATTATTAGTAAAACCAAGTCTGAATTTAAAAGAAAATTAGATAATTACATACTTTCAGGAGGTAAACTAAAGTATTTCTAAAAACATTGGTATTGGAGCTGTCATGGGCAACTGCCTTTAAGCTCCTGACATTTCCTAGTATGATTCTTAGTATGTCAGAGCCATGTATAAAACAATCTGCAGCACCACTGCAATTCTTCCTTGCTCTTAATAATTGGGATTTGGGAATGTTGTCCACCATGTAGTGATGGCGGCAGCTAGAGGCCAACAATAGGGAGTTACGATCTGTATTTTTCCGAAATAGAATGGTCTGTATGCCACCTTCAGAATACTTTGTAATCTGGAGATTCAAAAAATTAACAGTATCCAAATCACATTGTAATGAACATTTCAAGTCTGAATTACCTGATTCCAGATAATCCACAAACTCCCTGAGTTCCCCCTGTGTGCAGCACCATGCCATAAAAATGTCATCTATTGCAGTTTTTGTCATTAAAACCCAGCTGCCACACCATATACAGTCCTCTAGTTTCCACAGATCCCTTTGCATTCTTTTCACTACTTCCTGAGTGTCCTCCCTGTTGTATATTTTTGTATCATCCACAAAGAGACACACCTTTCCCTTCAATTACTCTGCAATATCTTTTATGAAGACATTGAAGAGTACCTGTCCCAGCACTGATCCCTGTAGCACCCTGCTAATCACTCTCCTGCCCCCTGAATGTCTACAATTTACCACCACCCTTTGCCTCCCATCCTTCAACTAGTTTGTTAGCCAGTGTACCACTTTTTCCACCACCCCAGCATCTTTAGCCTCTTAACTAGCCTCCTGTGCAGCACAAAGTCGAAGACTTTTATGACGTCCTTATAGGCCACATCTATTGCTCTCCCTTGATCCACCTCCCTAGTAACCCAGTCAAAGAAATCTATGATATTTGTTTGTCATGACCACCAACCTGTGAAACAATGCTGTCAGTGGTCCTGCAGCCAGTTAGCCTCCAGACACTCTATGGCCCTTGTTTCCTAGGCTCCCTGCATTTACACCTATGGCTCTGCTTTCTTTTCATCCCTTTCTCCCCTCATTCTGTCCCCTCTTCCTATTTCTATCCCTCACCCTTTGTTTCCCTGGTCCTGCCCCCCCACCCATTTTCACTGACTCTCTGCCTACCCTTCTTATCCTCTCTCCCATGTTTAGTTCCTCTTCCTTACCTGCACACTGTGCCCATACCCTTGTCCTTGTTCCTTTCTAACCTTGGGGAATTTCTTCCCCATGTGCTTCTCTTCCTTGTTACTCTAGTCTCGGGGAGGAGGGGGGCAATCTCGGCCTCCCACAGTTTTTCTGCCTTCCTCATTGGCTAGTTTAAAAGCCCCTAAAAGAAGCATCTAAACCTTCCTCCCAGGTCTGCCATTCTCCTCCAGGCCATCTCTTTTATACAGGCCTCCATCCTTCCAAGTGTGATCCCATTGCTGGGGTAATAAAAACCAGTATTTTGAAAATTCAAGCTTACAGTCCAAGAAAACGGCAGTGTTATGTGGTGAACCTCTTCATTTCCCAATTACTACAATTTCACTGTTATAACTCATGTTATTAATTTGTTAATTTTAGCCTCTCCAGTGTCAATTCCCAACACCTACACAGCAAATACAAGCTAGTTCAAGTTCAAGTTCAAGTTTATTGTAGGAAAACTCAGTGAGCAAACTCATTCATAAGGAGGTCCTTTGACACAGACAGGTAGTTACAGATTACATAATCCAAAAAAACAGTACAAATTCAAGTGCAAAATTATGGGCAAGCATTAACATGTTGCATAACAAGCATTTGTCAATGTCGAATGTTGCTTGCTTCTATGTGCTGTTTAGGAATTTGAAAGTCATTGCAGTGCAAATATTGAAAATTCACGAACTTATGAGCTTGCGTAGGAACTGCGCAATGCACGCTTGTAAAACAGTCATTTTTAGGAATTTTTTCACCAAATTTTCAACATAGCCATTTTAAGACCTCTGCTCATGAACAGTGTCACTGTGATTTTCTTAATGTGTCCCATACATTGATTTCGCACACCGACTGCGCTATTGTGTGCTACATGGGCGGAAACATGTTTTCGGTGAGATGTGAAAAATGACAGCTGTACTGCTCATAAGGAGGTGTGGTAAAATGGCAATGTTGAAAATCTGGAGTGAAAATATTGAAATTTCGCAAAACTACGCTTGTAAAACAGTCATTTTAGGAATTTTTCACCAAATTTTCAACACAGCCATTTTAAGACCTCTGCTCATGAACAGTGTCACTGTGATTTTCTTAATGTGTCCACGTACATTGATTTTTGCACCGACTCGCCATTATGCGTTACATGGGCGGAAACACTTTTGGGTGAGATGTGAAAAATGACAGCTGTACTGCTCATAAGAAGGTGTGGTAAAATGGCAATGTTGAAAATCTGAGTGAAAATATTGAAAATTCGCGAACTTACGAGTGTAGGAACTGCATAGCACTACGCTCATAAAACTGATCATTTAGAATTTTCCGCATTTCCAAATAGGCTTTTGAGCCCGCCTTATAGAACACTGACAGTGTCGTTTGTCAATCATTCCGGAAAGGTGATTTCGCCCAGTGGCTGCGAAATCACCCTTCAGGCCTGAGTAACGCCATGACAGTGCAAGAATTCATGAGGAGGGGTCCCAAAAACCCCAAGTTGAAAATTTGGTGCAAAAATTCCAAAAAATGCCTGAGATATGCAGCAAAGTTGAAAAAACCCTATCTATCACCATTATACAGCTTACCGGCATTTCCTCAGTTCACGGTCGGCTTTGAAGAGTGCAGGCGTGCTCCGGTCTGCAGAGATCATCGCGCCAAGCTCCGGGTAAGTGATATGGGGTGAGGTGGGGTGGAGGCAGGGTGCAGTGGGTGGTGCGGGTTGTGGGGGGCAGGGAGACGGCGTGAGACCGTTTTTTACAGGTTTTTTTTTTTTAAATGACGATGCAGGATGTTTGCCACACTGGGGTGGGCCCCCAGCATGGCAGAAGAATGGCTGGGGGGCGTGCAGCTGACAGGGGATTGGGCACCCCCATCGGCCATGGCATCTGTTGCCAGGCTGGGGTGGGCTCTCAGCTTGGCACCCTGTACTGGGGGGATAGACAGTGGAGCCGACGGGGGATTGGGCACCCCCGTCAGCCATAACATGATTTTGCCATACTGGGGTGGGCTCCCAGCATGGCACCTGCTGGATGCTTTTGGGGGCATGGAGCCGGCGGGGATTGGGCACCCCGTCAACCGTACAGTGAGGGAAGGGCGCATGAGCACGCGGTGTGTTAATGGTAAGTATTAGTGTGGGAGAGCTCTGCTCACTCAAGCGAGCTCTCCCTTTCAACTGTATGCCACTGCATTTTCAGCTTGTCATAGACAGCTGCAGCAGTGATTGGGGAACTGGGTCCGTGCCTGCAAACACACTGACTGCATTGGAAGACGGGCTGACACACCTCCGAAAACTCGGATGATGGCACTATGTTTCTTGCACATGCATGCAAGCAACATAAAAATGATAATGACATAGAAAAATACAAGTACAGAAAAAAGGTACAAAGTGCTTACAAGCAAGCAAGCATTGACATTGACAAATGCTTAGGTGTTTCCTCTCATCTGTATTAGATGATCAGGTGTGTACTTTCAGGGGAGGGGGGAGATTTTGTTAACTGTCCTTCAAACAGCTTACAGTACCGCTGATATTTTATGGAGAATATAACATTTAGAGAATATTAATTTTGGATGTGTGGTCAGTTTTCATTAATCCCATTGCACAGCACCAAGCAGGATTTATTCACCGAAATTTCAAGTGTATCTTAAAGTAGCAGTTCATGATAAACATTTTATAGACTTCATTATGCATTGCTTTTGAACCTCTAATGTTGAGTTTTTTTTTTTTTTGCTGTTGTTGTTTTAAAATGCATTTCCATAGTACCACATTTCATTTTATATTCACAAGCTTATGTTTTGTGGCCTGGAATTAATTCAAATGCTTCCAGTGCCCCATGATGTCCAGGAGCAGATTCTGCTCTATTCTACTGTATTTCATTTTAACAAAAAGAGGATGATGTTAAGCTCTGGCATTTAAACAGAACTGAGATTACCCACAGATACACAGGAGCAATAGTTAAGGAAGCACTCAATAAATACAGAGTAGCACATGAGGTGGTGTGTATTATGAGAACTAAATACACATAAACCCAGAGAGAAAGTCCCCATGGGTGTGTATTATATTCAGATATGCACACCACACCATGTTTGTTTTTTGTAATTTCTGGGTATCAATTTTTCCCTACAAGATTCAGTTACTTTTGACCTTTTCAGGAAATTACTCAAATTTCTGCATCAATTGGTGTGCACGCCTTGTTTTTATTATCCTCATGTTTATTTCTTTATTTGCTTGGTAGCCAGTCCCTAAATACTTTTTATCTGGCATTTGCTACCTGCCAGCTAATGCACGCATGGATAGAAATGGCAGTACAGGATCACTGAGAGCACTTCCACTCTCACAGAACACAGCTTGCTTGTAACCGCAGTAGCAGTTCTTTCTCATTCTTTCTCATTCCTCCAGCATGAATTGAAAAGTCATTTCAATATGTTTTTATTGTAAGTAGTTTTATCTTAGATAGTGTGACTTTGTTATCAGCAGGTTTCTTTACAGGGAGGTAGCACAGATGCTCTATTGAAAAGTATTGCGCGAGTGAGAGGGTGGCTCACTCTAAATGTAAGCAAGATGTGCGTGCATTTACTGTAATAACCAGCAAGTTAATATGGCAAATAACTGGTCATCAAGAATGAAAAAATTGATGACCAGTTATTGTTATCAAATGTTTAAAATGCTAAAGTAGAATCAATGCATGTTGAAATTGCCAGCCTGATGTAGTTTGCTATGATAGTGAACTGGGATTAGGAATGTGCCAACAGTGTCAGATGGCCAGCAGGGAGGAGATCTCTGCATCCCAAAGGATGCTCACCTATCCAGGGTGGGAGGACAACTGCCTCTCACTGTCACAGCACCTCCTAGAGGAACTCAGGGGCAAGGGCATCCTCAGTGGCAGTTTAGGGAAGGGAAACATATGCGCCATGGCTGCAAACATGCCCCTTATGTACAAACACAATCAGTTGATGCTGCCATCTCAGGAGTGGGAGAATAGGGAAAATGCTAGACAGATATGATGAAGAGCCCTGCCTGGCGGCATATGTGAGCCCAACAGAGCAGTATTTCCAAATTCATACTCACTCTATCCTAACTTTTACATAGTAGAAGTACTGCTGATGCAATGCTTACAAAAAACTCAAACAAACTGGATCTGCAATTAATGAACATTTTTATTTACCTGACAGAACTGCGCTTGGCTTCCACTCTGCTTTCTCAGTTTCATTTACCAACCAACCTGGCATAACCTGCTATATTAAAAGCTTAAAAAGTTAGGCATTGATACTAATTTATTAATTCCTATAATGCAGTTATATTCTAATAACAAGATTTTTGTTAGATATGACCTATCCATGATGGTATCCTTATGACATCCTGCAGCTCATTATCCCAACACTCACCTGCCCAGGCAGTATTGCCCAACAGGTATAATATCCCAAAAGTGTAAATCCCGCTGGCTTCATGTCTGATGGTGTTACAGGCAGGTGTAAGGTAGCGGATGTGACGGGTTGCTACCTTATCCCTGAAAGCAGCATCAGATCTGGAAGCTGGTTGAGCTGCCCTGGTGGTGTGGAGGGCTAAACCACTGACAGCTCAGCCAGCGTACCTTGGGAGGCTCAGGTTCTGGTCCAGGCTGTGGAACTTTTTGTAATATTGCCCCATAACTAATATATTTTTCTCCAAGGTCCACTCCACCTCTGAGTTTGTTATATTAGTTATGGGGGGTGCATGGGTGAAGCACCCCAAATGAGGGGTGGGGGGGTGAGGCCAACCATATTGAGGTGTTTGTTGTAGCAGGATGCCTAACATTATTTTGTTGGACATCTGAGTCATGAGGGATTTTTCATTTCGGGACCTTAAACTCGGTATGTTGAGCGTCGACATACCAAGTTTCGGTCTAACATAATATATCCTCTGTGACTGTAACTAATGGGTTTAACTCTAACACTGGAGTAAAGCACAGATGTTTTCTAGCCCCCTCTTTGTTTAATCTTTATATGAATGAGCTCCCCCAGAATATTATTTATTTATTTATTTATTTAAAAAGGGGAGCAGATCCCTCAGCAATTATTGGGGGGGGGGGGTGTCTACAAACTTGAGCAGACAAGATAGACTGCAAGGCCTTTCCTTTGGGTATCTGATTAAAACTGTAGCAGTACAAGCACATGGTTGAAAACCATGCAGGCAAAACAGCGTGTGCAGTTTTGGAGTTTGTATATACATATATGTATATATATATACATATATATAAGCACGGTTTGTCACCGCACCTATTTTCTGGTGTCCTCATGGCACCATTTTTGACTGCACATTTATTCTGGAGTTGTTTTGACCTAGACCCCTTTCTTTGCTGGCACTATTAGTGTGTTCATAAAAGTTTCATGAGGAAAGCCATACTGAGTTTGTAACACCCTGTTTCCAGATGTGTCCTGGGGACTGAGGGAAGGGGGGTTATACAGTACATACTGTAAGTGATCATACATAATGCAAGGTGCAGTAGCAATATAAAGAAACATAGTAAAAAGATGTACACTAGAATAGAATGTTAGAGGAAAAATAAATAACAATGCATAGTCACAATTTACAGCAGCATATTCAGGGTTACAAAAATAAAACAAAAATCAGTCATTATGCAAATATGGTAAAAGTGCTAAACAGTGCCAGGATCAATGCCAAATAGTTGGAGAGTTAATATCACCCAGACTGGTAAGGTCTGAGGTAGCAAAGCCAGTACATGAGGTAGACTCAAGAATGTAATATAACCAGAAGGAATATCTGGTAAGGCACAGTTATTCATCTGAGGGGTGGGGTAGACATTTCTCACAGACCCCCAGTGGGCAATGGAGAAGATCAGCAACACAGGAGGAAGGAATGCAGGGTAAGGGATTGAGAACAGTTGCAAGAGAGGGTGGCAGGGACATGAAGAAGGGATCTGGGGGAAGACAATGACAAGGACAAGGCTTAGTGGGTAGGTGGGGAAGGAAGGAAGGAAGGAAGGATCAGAGTTTTGGAAAATGATACAGTATGGCAGCTTGGCCCATGTTAGCTCCACTGTCCCTCCATCCTGGGAATCAAATGTCTGGACTTAGTAAATGCAGATGACAGGGTTCTTTTGTTTATGTTTCCAACTGGTCTCCAGAGGAAATTTATTTTTTTTCTACCAGTTGTCAACAGAATTAAAATGAAAGGTGAGCATATCTTAAACAAAAATAAAGGCATTCAGCACTAACAGAAGGAAAATGTCCTGCTTTATGAGCAAGGATTAAGGTGGTGAAAAGCGTGTATTTAGGAGTTACCATATCTTGAGTTGGGAAGTAGTCTAAACATCAGGCCACTCATGGTGCCATGGAAGAAGAGGATACTACTGAATGGTGAGAGACCACACTGTTTATGGGTGTTCCTAATGTTCAGGAAATATGCAGATCAAGGATTTGCAATGACACAAAGCTGGGTATAATTACACTACTAGCATGCATTTCAGTTCTGCCAAGAAAGGAAGCAAATAAAACAACCAGTAACATTTATGAATTTTAGAGAAGGTAACAGTCATGAAGCACAATCTAGGTTTTCAACAAGAAATAATATGATGTAAAAAGGTTTGACAGTGCACTTTTAACCCATCTTTGGACAGGCCACAATCAAAATATTAGTATTACTGAATATTATAAGTCAATGATAAACTTAAAAAAAATGATTATGCTAAACTAGAAGATTTCAATGAAATTAGCCAACTCAGAATCTTCCCATAGTATGTGGCAAATGTGTTATTCCATATCTTAGAACTGTATCTATCTATTCCTCTTAAGCACTTTAGAATAACAAAAGACTTAGAACTTTGGTGAGAATGGAGTTATTGTCCTTTAAGGTAATTAAGAGCAGATGTAATAATGCCTGGGAAAATAGCAGAGATGTGAATTGCCCCTGCAATAATGGATATATAGAAAACTTAAGTCATGTTATATTATTGTGCCCTTTTTAACTATGTCCCTAGATGGAAATTGTTGGGGAAGATCTTAAAGGTTTATAGCAATTCACCTGAAGATATACTGTCTTTTTTACTGTTCTCATGGGATACTGCTACAGCTTATATGATTCTTAACTTTGTAGTGCTACTTTTACAATCAGAAGGAGGTCCTGTACAGTATAACTGTGTGTTTATTAACTGATAGTGTTGGAATGTGAGATGTTATTAATAAGTTAAAAGGACACTTTCTGCATATATTGTATTTTTCAATATTGCTATTCTTGTCATGACAAAGAAAAATGCTGAACAAATAAATCAAACTGAACTGAACTACTCTCTCAGTGCTGACCACTTCTGGTTCACTGACTGCCACACTCCACTAACCTGTGTTACAGACTTACTGAAATCCCTGAGGCAGATTCCTGGAAATAAACAGAATCCCTGATGCAGCTTGATGAAAATAAAAATATAAAACCTCATGGCTGCATCTGTGATGCAGAAACTCGAGGCCACATTGACGAGCTTGATGGCTGCCAACTAGCTTTCCATGCTTTTCTCCTTGACTGTAGAGACAAATGCAGAACATTTAACTGAGAAAAAGCACAGTGCACAATTACACCATCCTGCTGCTTTTGCTGATTGTTGATACAATTTGGTCAAGTAAGCAGCAAAAGCAGCAGTGTAGGGTAACAGCCCATTGTGCTTTTAGGGCACCAGCTTATCTGCTATTCTAGAAGACAGTACATACTGTAGTTATGCGCTCAAGATCATTTAACAGATTTCCAATATGGTAGATTCATCTTTCTCAGCCTGCAATATGGGGTATTTACACTTCCCTTTTTACCCCCCTTCCCGCTAGACTTCTCTAAATGTGCCATCTGTGCCCAAGATCAATGGCAGACACAGTACCCAAACACAGAACTAACTCCTCACCCTCTCAGCCACAAAGATTATTTAAGGAATTTTGATGCTTGTGATATCAATACAGAATGCAAACTCTACCCTATAGTCATTTCAAGATATAGGGATAATATTATCTACATCCAAACTCACTACAGGTATGGAAGTATACAAATTCCCTACACTACACTAACTGTCACTTTGTACTGCAGCAGCCAAGGTGACCTGGTCCCAGATGCAGGCAACATTTATTTTATGTTTCATTTATTTAAAATTTAGTGACTGGGAAATGGATATTGAGCAAGAACTAATTTCCTGGTGTGTGCACGGGAAGGGTCACAAGAGGGAGTGATACAGTAATAACAAATATAGTGTCAACAACAGGTACTTGTACAGGAACAATTAAATGTAAAACATGAGTTATAATGCCAGGAAAAACAATGCAAAAAGTGTGAACCTACTTAATAGTTACACCAAGAATGTGAGCTAGGGGAGTATGCAGCCTATGAAAGTCAAAAATAAAAAATGCCTGCAACGAAACCAGGGAAAGGCATAAAAATACCAACTTACAGAATACAGTACATTGATTTTTAATCTACACGATACAGTAAGAAGTGTAATGGGAAATAATGGATGGACTGAAAATGGCAGGGGTTGTTTTGGCCTTGAAGAAAGATTGATACAGTTACATTTTTTTCCTTCTCTGCAGAAGGCCAGATGTAAAAGCCTATTATATCCACTAATCAGGAAACAGCATCTACTGTACCTCTTACCTAGCATACAGAAGACGCCTCGTGCGCCGTCCCACAGCTGATTCGCACCGCAGTCATTCTCATCAAACAGTGATTGTCACCGTGTACGAGAAGTTGCAGCACCTCAGTGAGCAGATAATCCTTTTGTGTTCTTTTGCAAATCAATCATCCATTTAAGTATTAGTTCCCAAACTTCAGTAACAGAAGTGTTTAAAGAAAACTGCCCGAATTAAACAAATGATTACCATGGTATACTGTTCCAATTTAAAAGATAGTTACCATGTTGCACTTCTCATAACACAAGTGAGCATCCGCATGGTAGAATTGCCCAAGCTGTAATAAAAGGGATATGGTAGATATGCCCAGCTCCACTAAAAGGTATTTAAATAAAAAAGCATGAATAAAACAAATTGCTTTCTCGGTACGCTACTGACTGCACCGTCCACATGCTCCAGTAAAATATGTAACAATGCACATCCCCCATGCAAACAGAACATACCAAATCCATACTGAGAAGCTGGGGAAACACCAGAAGTGGGGAGAAACATCATTATATAAAATGGACATCGATGTAAGTAAACATTGTAATGCAGTTCCTTCGCTTGATAATATGTTTATACGGCTAGTGGGGGTTGTTTCTTACAAGATAAGAATGTTATCTAGTACTGGTTTGGGCAAACAGAACCACTCAGCTTCACTTCACAGTCCTCGCACCCAAACCAGCATGAGATAACATTCTTATCTCATAAGAAACAACCCCCAATACCCTATAAACATATACCACAGTACAAAAAATCTTGGCCTGTCTGTCCTTAGTTGACATAAGGCCCAAGAGTTATTATGCCTCTCCTTCCTTAAAACTTCCTTATAGCAAACATAATGTGCCATCAGGACAAACTTGTTGGCATCTACTCAGACCTCAATCTCCCCACCTGCACGCCATCTTATGGCCTTGTACTTTCAACTATGCAAGCTCTTCAAGAAACCATGGTGTGCTTTAAAGTCAAGTACCAGTAGTGTGCAGAATGGCACCAGGGCATCAATTGCCACTGACATAGTAGGATAATAATCCCTGAGAGTGGCAGTGGACAACTGGAGGATGCTATGACCAGGCTTGAGATGTCCAGCAGATCCAGAAACCTTCTAGGTCCAGGTTGAGGGTGATTTCCTTTTGTAGAGGTCTGATCATGTGACTGGGTGCAATGCGGTAATATAAACATTCTATCCCATGATGAACACCATCTCAAATGCATGTCCTCTCTTGTGTCTGATCATGGAAATAGCCTGAGTGGGACCCAATGCATCATTATCTGAAGGAATCTAATGGCAAACTTATCAGATAAGTAGATTAAAATTTCCTTTAAAGAAATTTTAGTATAGAGGAAAATGTAGTCTGTGCAAAGCAGTGATATTTAGTAGGGAAGGCTATTAATACCGGTCAAACAACAGTGCTGAGTAAGTGGAACAGCACATGACCTCTGTTAGAGGTCCATGAGCTAGCATGTATAAAAAGCCAAAGAAGCAGTCTATCCTCCCAGCTGTGTACATTTTTCTTTAGCTGAATGGCTTAACCCAGGGTCTCAAGTTTCATTTCTAGCAAGAACTGGAGGTATGCCTGCTCAAAAGAGAGGGGGCAAACATAAGGGGGAGGGATTTTCAGACACTCGTGCCCATTTTTTAGATGCAAGTGCCAAAATTCATCCCAGAAGTTAAACCACAAAAAGTTGCACTAACACCCAGGACAGAATTCTGCATTTGCATCCAGAAAATGGACATGATTGCTGCTATTGTGGCAGAAAATGCTGTTAACTGCAGAAATCATTACAAATATATCCAGATGTCTGTGACTAGGATGCAGCAAGCATCTGAAATATGGACTGAAGTGCTGTGTCTTCTTCTTTAAAAACCCTGCAATGGATATATAAAACATTTCTTTTGAATTGATGGTAAAAATAAATTGCAATTTTCAAACTTAGAATAATCAAACTAGCTGCAATAACATTCTGCCACTGATGAAGGGTTCAGTACTGTATGTTAGGCCTGTTTAGATATACTCTCCATCCACTGCACATAATGGTTTGGTGTCTCTGCCTGAGTGGGTGACAATCATTGTTGTGAAGCCTGCAATCTTATCCAATGTGTGATTCCATCCAACATAACTGTAGCAATACTGGTACCCTGAACTGTAAAAGATGACATTGCAAGGATCAAACAAATTCTTGATGTAGTTTGACAGCCACATGCATTGCATGGTTATGAGCACAGATCTGAACTTAGGACATCTTTGATGCTATCAAAAATGCTTGTGTAGCAGACAAAATCTTATTACAGTTCTACTCTACTGACAAACAACAAACCTTGTCATGAACATTTTAACTTGGAGATTTGCAAATTAGACAGCAAGTAAAGAAATAAATGTAACTTGCATCAGATATAAAATAATTCATTCAAAAATATGTTTAGGCATCATGTAGGACTGAAAAACAAAACCACAGAAGTAGAAATTGCAATGTTAGGTAAAACAACCTCTAATTCATTGTAGCTGTGTGGTGCAGGAGACATTGGGGTTTGAATAGTTGTGCAAAGTAATGTTGGATTTTACCTAACATTGGCACTGTCTTTCAAGGCATGCAAATGTATTCTCACACCAAGAGATACTGCAGAAACATAGAAGCAAAGAACTTGATGACAGATAAGGGCCACTTGGCCCACCCAGTCTGCCATTTCCCTACCTAATGGGTAAGCTGCAGATCCTAGTTAACCAACAGCCTACTTCTTCCTACCCCATCCCATAGAATTGCCTTATGACAGTCCCATGCATTCTTGAATTCCACCACTGTTTTTGACTCCACAACCTCCTCCAGAAGGCCATTCCATGCATCCACAACCCTCTCTGTGAAAAAAATACTTCCTTACATTACCTCTGAGCTGTTCACCCTCTATCTTCAAATTGTGCCCCCTTGTTCTTGCTCACCTCTTTTTCTGAAAGATGGTACCCTCTTGGACTTTATTGATTCCCTTGAGGTACTTTAACGTTTCTATCATGTCCCCACTCTCCCTCCTTTCCTCTAGGCTATACATACTGTTTTAAGCTTTTTAAGTCTCTCTTCATATGTCTTCCAGTGCAGATCCTGCACCATTTTAGTTGCCCTCCTCTGGACTGCCTCCATCCTGTTTATGTCTTTGTAGAGATTGGGTCTCCAGAACTGCACACAGTACTCCAGATGGGGTCTCACCAGCTGACTGTACAGAGGGATGACAACTTCCCGTTTTCTAATGATGATGCCTCTCCCTATGCATCCCAGTATCCCCTCAGCCCTCCTTACTGCCCTCTCACATTACTTGCCTACCTTTAGGTAATTTGAAATGACTAACCTCAGGTCCCTTTCCATTTTTATTGTTGTTAGTATCTCACCTCCCAATTGTGTACTCTTCCCCTGGGTTTTTGTTTCCCTGGTGCATTACTTTGCACTTCTTATCCTTGAATCTAAGCTGCCATACATCTGGCCATTCCTCCAACCTTGCAAGTCTCTTCTCATCCTTTCCACCCCACCTTGTCTATCAACTCTGTTGCAGATCTTTGTGTCATCTGCAAAGAGACACACTTTTATTTCCAGTCACTCTGCAATGTCACTTATAAAGAAAGACATTGAAGAGGACCGGTCCCAGTACTGAACCCTGCGGTACCCCACTAGTAACCCCCCTTTCTTTAGCGTGGACTCCATTTACTATTACCCTCTGTGCCCTGTTCTACAGCCAGTTCTTTACCCAGGCTACCATCTTGGGACCCACTCCCAGGCTGGCTAACTTGAAAATTAATCTTTTGTATGGGACTGTGTCAAATGCCTTGCTAAAGTCTAGGTAGGCCATGTCCACAGCCTCTCCCTGATCTACTACTTTGGCCACCCAGTCAAAGAAATCTATTAGATTCATCTGACATGACGTTCTCACTGTGAATCCATGCTGCTCTGGGTCCAGTGCCCCTCTGGTCTCTAGTTACTCAACAATTCTTTCCTTCAGAAGTGATTCCATCATTTTCCCTATCACTGAGGTTAAACTAACAGGTTTGTAGTTTCCTGCTTCTGCCCTGCTCCCACTTTTGTGAAGTGGAATCCCATCTGCCCTCCTCCAGTCCTCAGGTACCACCCTATCCTCCCATGATTTGTTAAAGAGGGTAGTCAGTGGTGTCACTAGTTCTACCCTTAGTTCTTTTAGAATTCTGGGATGAATCCCATCAGGCCCCATTGCTTTGTCCACCTTCACACACAAAACCATGGCTGGGATGTAAACATACCAGGATACACTATCTACAGGAGGGACAGGGAGGGTAAAAGAGGAGGAGGAGTAGCTCTTTACATAAGGGAAGGAATCAAAGCAACAGAACAAAAGGGTAAACAGGGAGGAGAAGAAGCACTGTGGGTAAATTTGGAGACAGGCAATAGCACCACAATCCGCACAGGGGTTATATACAGACCCCCTTCTCAGGGGGAGGAAATGGACAAGAAAATGATAGAAAGTATACTTAAAATGGCAGAAAAAGGGGAGATATTGCTGATGGGTAATCTGAATTTGCCAGATATTAACTGGAGTGCAGTTGCAGCAGCCACTTCAAAGAGTGGGGTTATTCTAGATGCGACAACTAGTATTGGAGCCCACTTGAGAGGGAGCAATCTTAGACCTGGTTCTCTCAAATGGAGATGGAGAGAGGATTACAGATGTAGAAGTGGGTAGCCATCTGGGAACTAGCAACCATCGAACAGTATGGTTCACAATAAACACAGCAATAGAATCAAGCCATACAAAGGCAAAAGTACTGGACTTTAGGAGGGCTGACTTTGTCAAAATGGGTGAGTGCCTAAGGAATGCACTAGCAAATGGGCAGGAAGAAGAGGAGGAAGAACAATGGGGAATAATAAAAACTGCCATCACAGAGGTAACAAGCCTTTGTTTCATTGAGGGCACAGTTTAGGCTAACCCCTTCCACCCCTCACCCCACCCACCCCTGGAAATATATTGACCCACAGTGCTTCCTCTCCTCCCTGTTTACCCTTTTGTTCTGTTGCTTTGATTCTTCCCTTATGTAGAGAGCTACTCCTTCTCCTCCTCTTTTACCCTCCCTGTCCCTCCTGCCCCTCCTGTAGATAGTGTATCTTGGTATGTTTACATCACAGTCATGGTTCTGTGTGCGTACCATGTTTCTGTGACTGCCACAATATCCAGCTGTTCCTTCTCCATCAAGTCCACTAATTCGGAAGCTTGTTACTCATACTATGGACGTTGGTACTCATTGCTCTCCATTTTTTGATGGCTTTACCTCTTGTAGCAACATCCCCCACTGACCTTTCTACCTTGGTCTTTTTCTCATTTAGTACCCTGTTTTGTAGGGGGAGGCTGGGAATTACCTGCTGCTTATTAGTGCCTCCCCCCTTGATTAGTTTAAAAGCTTGCCAATGAAGCATTTAAACAGATAGCCCAAAAGACTTGTTCCCTTCCTGGACAGATGCAGACCATCCTGCCAGTATAGGCTGGTATCACTCCTGGTGGAACCTCAGTCCCCAGTGAAGCCAAACCCCTGTGCTTCAGTCCATTTTTTCAACCACTCATTGAATTGCATGGTATGAAGTACCCTCATCTCACCCATACCATAGACAGGCAGCACCTCTGAGAAGTATACTGTGTGTGCTACTTGTCTTAGGCCCCTCCCCAACTCCACAAAGTCCTTCTGCACAGCTGTAATCTCATGTTGAGCCAAGTCATTCATCCCTAGGTGGATAATGATGTCCAGCTCAGTCTCCCGTGCAGCTGTTCTCATGATCCTGAGGATGCGCTTCCTGTCCCTCCAAGCCATGGCACCAGGCAAGCACCATACTTAAGTTTTCCCTGCTCCCCCAAGTTCTATCCCTCTATTAATTTAGTCTCCCACCAGGAGCTGCTTCCTTTCCCTGTGGTGCCCTCTGCCTCCTTCCTGAGGGCCTCCCTTGTGACAGATGTCTGCACCCTCCTTAGTCTCCTCTGCGGGTGCATCTATAGGGGAACTAAGCTCCCCCAGAATGGTGTATGGATCGTGGAGTGTAACAGATGACTGGGTGTGCCTCTGTTCCACCACTCTTACCCTTCCTGAGCCCACTGTGGTCCAACTGCTGTGCTTTCTTGGCACTCTTTAAGGCAGTGGTGGTGGCCGTAGTGCTTCCTGGGTGGGAGAGGTTCCCTTACTACTGTCCAGTGTGGCCTGGAGATGGGCAATCTCCTCCCTCAGGGCAGAGAGTTGCCTGCAAATAGGGCAGCATCTGAGCCTCCAGAAAGACTCCCGGTAGACTGCTGTCCCACAGCCAGTACATTGCACTACTCCCCACATGTCTGTCTATCTTCTTGTTCATTCTGTGCAAAGTTTTTATTTTTAATTTTTTATCTTATCTTTTTCTCTCTCTCCTTCCAGTTATTGGTTTGTTATATATAAATATATATGTATTATATAATTTGTATGCTTATATTGTCAGTGCAGTGTTCAGGAAAGAATATGACAGTGGTATGCACCTTCTCCGTGTGAGGAAATGATGTCAGAACCCCTGGTATAAAGGAAATGGTACCAGGAGTGGGTGGGGTGTGGGAAGGGGGGGATTTGGGCTCAAATTGTGCCCTCTCAAAACAGTCAGCTGAAAGCTCTGACCCCACCACCACGATGAGTGTTGACCTTCCTATCAGCAAGACAACCTACACAACAATTTAACAGAGAAATTACGCTGCTAAACAAACAGAAAAAAATCAAACAGCTGAGTCAAACACAGGTAAACCTCCCCATCCCCAATACAGCCTGGTGGTTTGTGCTCTGAAAGCAATTGGTCCCTAAACAAGTCAGCTGTGCACCAGGAAAGAAGCATTAAACAGTTATTTCAATCCCTCTGGGTTTAAACTCCCAATCTCCAAAGCAGTACTGAAAAACTCCACCCAGAAACCCTTAACTGACTAGTGTCACACCTGTGATGTAAGCAGGCCTTTTTGTGAAGATAGTCTGCTCTGTCTGGATTCAATACACAATCCCTCCACTGAGCCCAGGAATAATAATTAAATCAAACCTCAGCCAAAGTACAATTCTAAGGTGCAAAAATATCCTTACAAATACTAGGTCTCTACTCCAGTGATTTAACACAGTGAAAAGCAGATTCAGTAGTAGGTTACTCCCTCTGCTTATAAAACTAACGCTCCTGAAATTGAATCCTGCAAGCCTAAGGTAACACCAGTTCAACTTTAAGCAATCACTGGCATCCAGTGACACAAATCTCACTCACCCTGCCCCATACTTAGCAATCCCTGGTGTCCAGAGGCACAACCTTAATTGCCCGATCCTTGTGTCAAGCGATGTCTGGCATCCAGCAGAACTCCCTCATGTCCTCCCCATATACAACTGGCACTGGTGCCCAGTGACACCCCCTTGGAGACTTGAAAACAAATGGCTGGTTAGGATAAGAAAAGAATGTCAGCTCATTATATCTCCTTAAAAGAGGTTAAGAACAAAAACTGATCATCAGCAGATAGGGGGTAGGAGGTGGAGTCTTTGGTTTGTCAGAGTGCAAAAGTGTATCAGTCTTAGTGGTGCTGGTGATATTATTACAGTACTATTAAGAACGAGACAGTGTAAATGCAAGTAGTTCATGATCCAACAATGAAGTTGTTCCTTCCCACCTAATAAAAGGCAGTACAGTACTTTGGCTGATAATAGTTTTGATAATTATTGCCTTATACTATTTGAAATTTCAGGTTTGGAATTGACATGTCCAAGAATTCCTTAAACTCATGCAACTCCTACATGCTACCCTGCTGTACCATCAGGACATCATCAATAACGAGGGCACAGGGTCATCATGTCATGGACTAAACCATGCAAAACAACAATGCTGAGGGCATTACAGGGTGCAGCAAAATAAGGTCAGCCAAAAACACTGACTGCAAAACAAAAGTCTTTACCGGAGAGAGCTGCGATAAAGAAATCTTTGTTTTTGTGGTCTATGCCCCCCACACCCCCAATGTGGGGGACTTTGACCCGCACAGTCCCCCAACTAAAATATCTAACTACAAGGGAGTTGTGGACTGAGAGGAAAAAGAGAAACTCTGATTGTGGGACTTTCTTTTTTTGGGGGGGGGGATTAAAAAAAAACATGTTGGGAGACAGGGATTCAAACGCTGATCCCTGGGCTTCCACAGCACCAGGTGCATGTGCCTTAGCCACTCCATCACGGGAGTGGTTCAACTAGGCATAGCACCTGTGGCATCTTCAGTCCTTCCTCCACTTCAAAGTGTGCAACAGGGGTAGCGGTAGTGTGCTACTGTTATTGTACTCCTATTACCATATTTCATTACGTGCTTTAGATCAAGCGGTTCTCCTTGCATGGTTCTGTCCATGACATATTGACCCAGTACCAATAACGAGCAGCCACAGATGAATTTTTTTCAAAATCACAATGCATAGGGTGTGATAATCAGACCAACCGATAGGCTCCACCTCCACATCAGAGACTTCCATCCCCAGATGTAATATCAAGTCCAATGAGTGTGCCCACTTATGAGTTACAGAGGTAATAACCCATGTCAGGCCCAATGAATCCATCAATTGGAGGAGGTTTTGTCTGAAAAGCATGAGTTCATCATTGACCCAGGCATTGAAGTCCCTCAGAATTAACCATCGGGGCGACTCCAATACCCTCTCGGTGATGAAGTCCACAACCTCTTTCAGGGATTCCCTCCCATCACCTGGTAGATGATAAATGAGAAGGATCCTGAAACCTGCAACTGCATCCACAATACACTCAAAGGAATTGGTACCTCCAACTGGCACCTCCCTAAGGTCAAGTTCCTGTCTAAAACAGACTGCAACTCCCCTGCCCCTACAGTCCACTCTCAGGCGGTGAATCACCGAGAACCCGGCCGGAATCATGTACCCCAAAATAGGGCCGGCATTTTCATCTAGCCAGGTGTCGGTGATGCAAGCCATGTCCACAGATGCAATAATATCTGCCACCACTGTGGTCTTGTTTCTAACGGACCTAGCATTGCTTAACACCACCCGAAAGGGATGAGATTCCAAGGATGACTCCACCTCCTGCCTGACTGAGTCAGTGCCCTTGGGTATACGTTCAAGGCAAGGCAGACCTCGCTCCTCTATCCATTTCGTCCCAGGGCGTCTCCTGGTTTGACTGTCCCTATCCGCCCCCTCTTTTTCCCATCCTCCACAAGAGTTCCAGGATCTCCTATTTCTCGCACTCCTTCTTCTCACAATGCTGAAAACTCAACAGTTTTTATAAACTTCCAAAGGCAGTGCAGGATATTCAAAAGGATGGAGATCCTTCAGTCTTGAGGGTGAGTACCGTCTGACTGTGTTCTTGCCACCCCAACTCATATTTCAAACTCTAAAATACTACTGTGTCGATTAAACCCCCCACAAAAACCAGCACTTTCATTCGCCCCTAATATACCCACCCTCTTAGTAGCCCCCCACTCCCCAAATAATAATTAGATCAAAAAGACCTAATACTAATAAAACATCTATTAACAAATCTCCTCACATATGTATCATTGACAATCTATAAAAGCTGTTTAGAAAAGGAAAGAAAAAAAAAAGAACAAATATAAACAAATCAGCAAACTATAAATAACTATATAAAACTCAAATTATACATGATCTAAATACAGCACCTCTCACTCGCATGTATTTGTTCCAATACAATTGCAAAACATAAATTAAATATATAAACCCCAACCCTGTCTCTCACCTTATGAAGAAAACTGAAAATTAACTAAACTAATAACTAAAAATAAAAAAAATGAAATAAAAATTGATTTTTATGTCTTTATTTCAGCATCTCTCACATGCCTACAAGTCCAGTGTCATTCACAGTATATTGAGATGACTTGAAGTAATGCTGTAATAAAAAAAAACAACACCACCTCTCACATGGTGGGGGACTCTTTGTAAATTAATTCACAACTTAGTCGATAGGATAGTAACTGTCTGAAGTAATGAAAATAATAAAACGGTGTGAACAGCACTCTCACCACCCATTTATCCAGGACCAAACCGGGAGGAAGAACAAGTCAATTTCTCCAATGATGTAGATTTTATTGAAACACAAAAGTAGGTAACATCCAGCACAGTCCCCACAGCTCAACTTAATCTTTATCTTCTTCCGATACTTCAGGTTAATCCATACAGCATCGCAGAGATTGACCAAGGAAGGAGAACTAAAGGAGGGCCCCTCAGATGAATAGCATTCATGGGCCTCACCAGCCACTCAACGACCCACAGCTAAGACCTTCCAGAAGCTAAGTTACAAAGCCCAACCCACAGGAGGCTTAGGGGAGACCCGAACAGCCCTCTGATTCCCAAAGACGCGCCGAGACCCCACTGCCTGATCGCAGGTAGTAGCTAGGTGAAAAGGGCCCCAACACCCAAGATGAGCCCCCCCACCTCCTATCCCTCGCAGTCTCAAATCCTCAGCTCCTACTTAAACAGTTCCCGGCAATACTAGTTATGAAAATCCAACCTCCTCTCACATCCTGCTTATGATATTGCTGGCAAAATTGATTATAGGGCTTAACCTTAGTACCCCCTTAAAGCAATCCAGGGCTCAAAGTTTCCTCGCAGACTCAACTCGACTCCTTTCTCCTTCATCCAGTCAGTCCAGCCAAAACCTGCCCTCTCACTGCAGGATGAGTGGAATAATTGCTAGAACTGGATAATGAGTCACACCTTCACTTCACGGCCAGTCTCACATTCTCAGGATAGATCGTACTCGGTAGCCGTATCGCAATCACCAGGAATCGGCTACACAGACCGTAAACTCGCTCACTCGCTGAATTTAAAAGGAAACTAATGAATACTAACAAATAAAATAAAACTGAGAGATGTGTAAAACAACAGCAAATAAAATAAGCAAATAAAAACACTTGCAAAACAAACACTAAACAGCACGATCCTCAGGCAGCACATACACCGCCGCCATCTTGTCCTCTGTAGGATTCAAACCGAGAGTGAACTGGACAGTGAGGAACCAGGAGTTCTTGCAGATAGTCTGGTCCCCAGCCATGCAGGGCTTTATAGGTCAGTTCTCTGACCTTGAAGGCAGTCCTCCACCTTATCAGCAGCCAGTGCTGTCTGCAGAGAACCAACATAATGTGATCAAATCTTGATGCACCCTTTAACAGCCTGGCTGTCACATTCAGCATCAGCTACAGATGGCAGAGATTGCCTCCTGACAGCCCTATGTATAAGGTATTGTAGTAGTCCAACCTTGACGTGACAAAGGCAAGTATTAAGGTGGCCAGATCATCAGCTGGTATGAGGGCATGGATCAGGATAATGTTCCTAAGATGATAGAAGCCACTTCAGATGATGGCTGACACCTGAACATCAGTATCAAACCATATTCAGGGACCACACCCATATCACTAACCTGAGTAGAGCGGGCCAAGGACACATCTCCCAGTCTCAACCCAGGATCAGTCCCTAACTCTCCCCCATCTTGTCAATGTCCAGGATCCACCACCAATACCTCCATCTTGTTTGGGTTGAGTCATAACCAGTTTTGAGTCATCCAGCTCTGATACTCAGCCAGGCAGGTATTAAACACAGAGACTGCCATTTGGTTCTCAGGCACACAGGACAGGTATAGCTGTGTGTCATCAGCATAGCAATGAAAACCCAGCTCATACCACCCGATAACGTCTTCTAAAGACAACATGTACACCGTGCACAAAAGAGGCGACAGGACCGAGCCTTGTAGAACTGCACAGTGCAGAGGCACCAGGCCAGATGAGAATAATCCCATCATCACCCTCTGCACTCTGCCCGTGAGGTGGGACCTAAACCAGCTGGTGACACTGCCAGTTACTCCACGCCAGTTTCACAGTCGATCCAGAAACACCTCATGATCCATGGGGTCAAATGCTGCAGAGAGATCCAGGAGAACAAGAATGATACGCTCTCCCTTATCTCTCGCTATGAGGAGATCATTCAGCACCCTCACCAGGGCTGCCTCCATGCTATGCCCAAGTCTAAACCTAGACTGGAATCACTCAAAAGGGGCAGAAGAGGTGAGTTGAACCTCAAGCTGAACAGCCACCACTTTTTCCAAAACCTTCCCTAAATATGGGAGTTTTTGAGGCCAGTCTGTAATTCGTGAAACACTCTGGGTCCAAGGAGGGTTACTTCAAAAGGAGTCTCCCCAGAACCTTTTTCAAGGCCACTGGAAATACCCCATTCCCCAAGGAACACCAGATGATCCCAGCAACCACAGGTCCAATCAGGCCAACACAATCAATCAAAAGTCGGGTTGAATCTGGGTCTAGATCACACTAGGTTGGCCACAGCCTTGAGATGATCTCACCTACCTCATCCACTCAAACTGGGTCAAACTCATTCCAGACAAGAGGGGGTGCCCTAACACCCCACTGGTCTGACTTGCAAGCCATTTGAGCAGTGCTGAAGGAGATCTTGGTCCTGATAGAGGACACCTTGTTGGCAAGGAACAGAGCAAACTCTTTGCACCTCATGCTTGAAACTGCTCCTCCCATATGGAGACAGGTTGGGTGCAACATCCCATCCACCACATGGAAGAGCTGAGCTGATCTATTCCTTGCTGCAGCAATCTCCCTAGACAGAAAATCTACCTTTTTCCAGGAGATTGCTCTTTGATAGTCACTATAATGTGATCTCAAAATTAATTTGTCCTCCATCATCCCAGACTTCCTCCAGCGACACTCCAACCTCTGACCCCTTTATCTTTAACTTCCCAAGCTCCCTATAAAACCAAGAGGGCCTCCAGCAAGTAGATAAGGGCCGGACATGGACAGGCATGATAGAGTTGAAGACTGCAGTAACAGCCCTATTATAGGCTGCCACTGCCTCTTCTGCAATCATACTACATGCAATTTCCACACTCAGTAGGTCCAGCACTGCCTGTAGTCCTACTGGGGACAATCCCCACAAAGGGCAGTACCGGACCATCTCCACAGAGGATGCACACTCACGGGGGTGCACAAATGTGAACCTCATGGTGCTATGATTCAGCCAAGCAATAAGATCAATCATGAGGTCATCAACCTCAAGACCCAGTGTGAACACCACGTCCAACATGTGCCTCTGCAAGTGGGTCACTGAGGTGATAACCTGTGACAGGCCCAGAGCTTCCATACTCTGGAGGAGGTCATGTCCAAATGATGAGAGTTCATCGTCGATCCAGGCATTGAAATACTCCCAAATTATCCATCTGGAGGCTCTAATACCATGCCAGCAATGAAGTCCCTGACCTCCTGCAGGAAATCCCTCTCGCCGTCAGGTGGCTGGTAAATTAGAAGGGTCCTGTAACCTGTGCCAGGACCCCCTCACACTGCCACACTCTCAAGTGACATGATAGAACCTACTGGTACTACCGAGAGGCCTAGGCTGGTTTTAAAACAAATGTCCAGCCTCCCTCCTCTGCGATCCTTCCTCAGGGTGTGCACCACAGAGTATCTGTCCAGAATTGCCACCTCCAAGATGCAGCTAGCATTACCATACAGCCAGGTCTCTGTGATGCAAGCCAGGTCTATGGAGGAAACTAAGCCTACCATTACAGCGGTCTTGTTCCTCATTGAATTTTATTTTTGCCCTTTTCTGTTTTAAATTGCACAGTTATGTCCCCTTTCTTCATCATGCTCTGCTCACCTGCTTGCACAGCAGCCCTTTCTTACCATACAGCAGCTCATCAGAATTTTTATTTAATTTTACTTTTTTTTATTTAAGTCTTTTGGTAACCGGGTAAGGCCCACTAGGCACAAGTGCCTGTTTTCAGGGGCAACCTGGGAGCACTGGGTGGTTAAGAGACTTGCTCAGAGTCATACAGTATGCAAGTGTAGGTTGTGGGAATCAAACTCTGGTCTGGTCTGCTGGAAGTACCAAGCTTGTTCACACCTCATTCCTCTAATCTCTAGGCTATACTGCCAGCCCAAAAGAACCACAAAGAATACTACCAAGTCCAGTATCTCTTCTCTTCACATCCACAGATTTCCAGCTCCTTTAAATGATTGGGACAGAAACAAATAAAAACCTGCCTCTTTTCTTTCCTTCAACTCCTCAGCCACACACAACAGCTCGCACTTGCTTCATGCTCAGCTATCCTTGTGGCAAAGAACCACTGCAGCTTCTATGACAGAAGATAAATTAAAAAAAAGCTATGGCATATGCTTTTCTTGAATTGCCAACTTGAATAAAATGAAGTCTAAGAACACAGTATGCAAACCACAATCCATCCTCGCTATAAGCCACCACTATTTTTCCTGTAATTATTTATCAAAGAAACCTGATGAACAATGAACACATGCATGTCAGGAATGTCAGAAGCTTCAGCACATTTGAGCTTCCATAGCAACCCCCTAGAACCTCTTCTTAAAGTGAAAGTACACAAGAAAAAACACAAAAAGTCCATTTAAACTTCTATATAAAACAGTAAAAATATACTAGTTCTAGCAAATCTACCCCACTGTCAAAATTGGTCCCTATTGCATGAAGGAGATGTGCAGAGGGGGACAATTTGATACATCTTTTATCTATATTTGTGCATTTTGCTCTCGGACATCTCACTCATGGCTTACACCAGTCATGAGGTTACCAGAGGTCAATCTGCCCTCATATAGATAAATCATGTATCAAACTGTCCCCCACTACATATCCCTTATTTATTTTTAGGGATGGGAGAACCTCAAATGTTTTGAGGTTCTAAAAGGTTCTGATAAGCAAAAAAATTTGTATGCTTATCCAAACCTTATCTGAACCTACTATAACCTTTATTATTTTATAGTAACTGTATGTGAAAAAAATCATTTAAACAGCTTTTAATAAACATATCACACTGTTGGTCTCTGAGCCTGCTGTTGTGCCAGCTGTTGATCTGTATGTACCAATTGTTGATCTGTATGTACCAGTTGTTGGTTTCCCTGAGCCTGCTGTTGTGCCAGCTGTTGATCTGTATGTACCAGTTGTTGATCTGTATGTACCAACTGTTGATCTGTATGTACCAGTTGTTGATCTGTATGTACCAGCTGTTGATCTGTATGTACCAACTGTTGATCTGTATGTACCAGTTGTTGTGCATGCTGAGCCATCCAGCCCCTTTGCATCTGAGTCTGTTTGGCTTGCTGTTCTGCCAGTCATTACAGTATTTCGTCCAAGTCCATCTTACCCCTGTTTAGAGAAGACAAAGTTTGATCTCACTGCTTAAGCCAACCCTATGAAACAGTGTTGCAGCAAGCCAAGGCTTTTGGGGGAGCCTGTAGGGAAACAAAAGAACTCCAGGAAAAGTTCAGTGAAACAAAAAGTCACTTTTCTTAGCACCAACAAGGATTCAAAGCAGAGCAAATACAAAACAAAATACTTTTTAGCTTAATTCATTTCACCAGTTCCCATCATCCTGGCTGTCTCGCTCACTCTCTCTCTCTTTCTCTCTCTTTTTCTGAAGCACCTAAATCTTCCCTCTTGAGTTGTCTAATTTTCTTTTCATGCCTCCCAGGGTGAGGCTCATTTTTGTCCTTCCTCTGCAAGGAATTCCAGACCTGCATACAGCCAGTGCAGATGGCCTTCAAAGTAGCAGGCCAGAAATCAGTGTGGCTGGGTTTCACTTCACCCTGTTCTCCTTCTAGTATGTTGGTGAAGAGGGGGTCTCAGGTGAAGGTTGCATAGAGTTTCACAGTTACACAATGGGTGTAGGCTGCATGCTGGTACCAAGATATCCTGATGTTGGGATCATCTGTGGACCAATCACATGTGCGTCATGCACTGTGTGATCACAGGCAATGGAGATGGAGTGATGTGTACAACGTCAGCAGCATATGGACACTGCACTGCATGGGCAGCATGTGTGTTGATTAGAGATACAGTGAAGTTTTACTATGCTGGCAAAGTTAACTCAAAGTTCCCAACTTTGAAGTCATGTAGCACTATGCGAATTTCCCATTAAAAGGTTGAAATTCACCTTTAATGTACTTCGTGTCATGCACTTTGAGTTACAGTTTGAGAAGGCGAAATTGGTAAGAAACAGTCCACAGACCACATGTCTGTCTGCAGGTCACATGATACAGGCAGGCAGTTAATTAGGCCAGAAGTCAGTGAACTAGTTTCACTTTCTCTTGAAGAAGGATCTGGAAAGTCAGTGTGTGTTTACTGTATGTATTTTTGCTTCAGTAGCTAACTAACTCACTCTATTTAGTAATTTTTGTGTTTAAAAGTTTTTGGATTCTTTTGTTTAAGTTTTGCAGCCACTTAAATCCTTACTTTAGTTTAAATAAGTAGTTTTTTAGTTACTTAGTTTTAGTTACTGTAGTTTGAATACTAATACTTTTACTAGTAGTTTTTTTGTTTTAGTTTTGATTGATGTTTAATTTTCGTTAATATGGAGAGAGATGGCAAAAGTGATGGGCAGCAGGGGCCCCAAATGTGTGGCGGCCTGAGGCGACTATTTCGCCTTAACTGAGGTACTGTTTCTACCTCAAGTGCTCCCTCACAGGCACAGCCCAATGTTGCAAGTGGCCATGTGGGGCTCGAAGTGGCAGCATCTGCTGCTTCTTTGGTGATGACTGTTGCAGCCACTGCCAGCCCCGCAGCAGTGGTGGCAACCAGTGATGAGGACCCTAAGCAGCAGCAGCAGCAGGAACCACAGCAACAGCTTGTTGCCCCTCCACCAAGTGCAACACAGCACGTGACAGTATCTGGTGCCCCCCAACTGCCTGTGCCTGGTCCTCCCTGCAGCTCGCCCATTTGGGAATTTTTTATCTCCCTTCCTGGTGACCCAATGGTGATTAAAAGCAAGCTCTGAGAAGTTCTTGTATGCCATAGTCATAAGGGCAGCCACTTGGGCATGGGTGGGCAGAGAACCCACCTTTTACTGCACCACCGTGCCAAGTGGTATGTGAAGCTGCAGGATCTACCAGCCACTCCTGCAGTGGAAGATGTTGAAGACTGAGTGCATCCACCTGCACAGCATTGACAATGACTGGACAGTGCAGCAGAACCAGTGGTGGCTTCCACAGCTACCCGACAGTGCGACCCATCCCAAATGCCTGCCACACAGGCTGACCTGGCTGTGTTATGGAGTGAGGTGGAAACCATACGAAATGTTGTGGAGGGTACATGCCAGCAGCTAAACCATATGAAGGGTCAGAACACTGAAATAATTAGCATGTTATGAACACTTACTGGTGGTACAGCCCCATCCCCCACAGGCCCAGTAAAAAAATATTATTTAACCAAATCTACCCCAAAACCTGTCCTACGCTTTTCGTCTTTTTTCTTAATCAATATTTCTTTTTTCATACAGACTAAGTATGTAATTTATGTTCAATTAATGTTTTCTTCCTGACGTTAATTTTGTTAATCCTCTATTTCTTGATGCTCATAATGCTAAATCACACCTCCCTCAAATGTCTCCCCCACCCCATTAGGCTTTCCACAATAGAAAATGTTTTTTAGACTACTTACTTATTTTATTTAATAAGTCATGTGGTTGCCAACTTTGCAAATACTGCATCCTTTCATTTCATTTTAAACTGTGGCGCCTAAAGGCCTTCCTCAATACATTTTTATTGCAGCTGGCATTGTGGTGCCACAATTTCACCTGTAATGAAAGCGGCCAGCGTCCGCCACTTTGCAGACCCTATGACATTTTAAAAAGAAAAGAAAGTAACTAAGAACTCTGATAAAGTACCTTTCTATTGCGGAATGCATACTGGTGGTGTATTACATTTGTGAAAGGTGTGATTTAGATTAGAATTATGACTTTTTTCCTTACCTTTGGTTAAAGCAGAAGTGCAATAATTCACTGACAATTTAGACCCATACTTTTGTATTATAGTTTCAATTTGCCATGATCTACTTATTTTATGATACCTTTCTTTACACCATTTATTTTATTCTGCATTTCTCCATTGTTTTTCGCATCTGAAATAATAAAAGTAGTGCTCATTTTAATGTTACTGTGACCTTGTTTTCAACAGTATTCCCAGCTGTTTTTTAAAAGCTGCTGTTCCATATGGTCATGGAGCACTGTCTACTGGATATGACTTCATTTTAGACACAACACAAATAATTTTAAGTAGTTGATGTCCAAAAGCATATGAGAAGACTGATGAAAACATGGTTCACGTGCACGGCGGCAGAGTAAAATGAGCACTGCAATTATTACTTCAGATCTGAAAACAAGGAATACAGCATACTTAAATAGTGGAAATAAGGGTATTGTTCCTTCATATACACAATTTATTAGATAACGGCCAATGTAACATACAATAAAAAAGTATAGGTCAAAACTGTAACAGATTTCTTGCACTGCTGCTTTATTTTCATGCTGTATTACTTTTTGGTTACTGTTTAGTGTGTTACATTTTTGTAGTATGCATACACACAACAACAATCACAATACCATTAAATCACCTACCATGCCCCCCCCCAAATGTCCTATCTTGTGACTGTCCCACTGTTTTAATTGCATGAAATGTCCCGATGAAGAATAAGGCCAGAAATGTATCCCAGTATCCCAAGTGAGAGCATTGCTTGGTGATGCCTGATGCTTCTGCTGTTGTCCCACTGCTTTAATTTCATGAAAAGTCCCAATGAAGAATAAGGCCAGAAATGTGTCACAGTGTCCCAGGTGAGAGCATTGCCTGTATTGACGCCTGCTGCATCACTAATACATGTTGCCCTTTGTGTGTGACTTCATACCACAATGTTGAGTTATTGTTTATCCCACTGTCATGTTTTTTCATAGACGCAGCCACTTAATTTGTATTGCATCTTGTTGTGTGTTGCAAGCAGTCTGTCATGTTGTTCCTTTTCAGGGAATCATCATAAATAGATATGGAATGTTTCCACCTCACCGTGGTGGGCATGATGATCATATCCACATGCCAGACATATGTTACCAGTCCAACACTTAATGTGGTACTGTAGCATTTAATCTGTATTCGTGGGGTGGGGGGTTACTGCTGTGGTTGACTGAATTATAATAATTTCTGATTATTTTTTTCTTCTCAGGTCATAGGCACACTTGTGTTCCACACATTTTGGATTGTTGATGACTTTGGCTTTATGGAAACTGTCAAGCCATGACAGGTAAGAATTATTTGTTTTGTGGGGGGCATCATTTGAAAACAAGTTTCATTAATGTTTTTGTCTTCTTTCCAGGTTTTCAGGTCTTCAGCGTATTAGAAACATAGAAACATAGACTTTGATAGCAGATAAGGACCACTTGGCCCACCCAGTCTGCCCATTTCCCTACCTATTGGATAAGCTGCAGATTCTAGTTAACCAACAGCCTACATCCTGCAACCCCCCACTATAATTGCCTTATGTCTGTCCCATGCATGTTTGAATTCCCCCACTGTTTTAGAGCCTACAACCTCTCCAGAAAGGCGGTTCCATGTGTCCACCACTCTCTCTGTGAAAAAGAATTTCCTCACTTTACCCCTGAGCCGTTCCCTCCTCTAACTTTAAATTGTGCCCCCTTGTTCTTACACATCTCTTTTTCTGAAAGATGCTACTCTCCTGGACTTTGTTGATTCTCTTGAGGTACTTAAAAGTTTCTATCATGTCCCTCCTGTCCCTCCTTTCATCAAGGGTATACATATTAAGCCCTCTCAGTCTCTCTTCATATGGTTTCTGATGTAGACCCTGCACCATTTTAGTTGCCCTCCTCTGGACTGCTTCCATCCTGTCTATGTCCTTGCATAGATGAAGTCTCCAAAACTGCACGCAGTACTCCAGATAGGGTCTCACCAACTGTCTGTACAGAGGGATAACCACTTCCCTTTTTCTACTTGTGATGCCCCTCCCTATGCATCCCAATATCCCCCTGGCTCTCCTTACTGAATTCTCACATTGCTTACCCACCTTTAGGTCATCTGATATGACTACACCCAGATCCCTTTCCATTATTGTTGTCGTTAGTACCTCCCCTGCTATTGTGTACTCTTCTCCTGGATTTTTATTTCCCAGGTGCATTACTTTGCACTTCTTTGCATTGAATCTAAGTTGCCATATGTCTGACCATTCCTCCAACCTTGCCAAGTCCCTTCTCATCCTTTCTACCCCCCTTGTGTATCAACTCTGTTACAGATCTTTGTGTCATCCACAAATAGGCATACCTTACCTTCCAGACCCTCCGCCATGTCACCAATAAAGACGTTAAAGAGGACTGGACCCAGTACTGAGCCCTAAGGTACTCCACTGGTAACCCCCCTTTCTTCAGAATGTGTTCCATTCACTATTACCTTCTGTGTCCTGTTGTGCAGCCAGTTTGCTACCCAGGCTACCACCCTGGGAACCACTCCCAGGCTGGCTAACTTGATTATTAATCTTTTGTGTGGGACTGTGTCAAATGCCTTGCTAAAGTCTAGGTAGGCCATATCCACAGCCCCTCCCTGGTCTATTACTTTGGTCACCCAGTCAAAGAAATTGATTAGATTCGTCTGACATGACCTTCCTGCTGTGAATCCATGCTGCTTTAGGTCCTGTGCCCTGTTGGCCTCCAGGTACTCAACAATTCTTTCTTTCAGAAGTGATTCCATCTTTTTCCCCCACCACTGAGGTCAACCTAACAGGTCTGTAGTTTCCTACTTCTGCCTTGCTCCCACTTTTGTGAAGGGGAATCACATCTGCCCTCCTCCAGTCCTCAGGTACAACCCCACCTTCCCATGATTTGTTAAAAAGTGTGGTTAGTGGTGTCACTAGGTCCTCCCTTAGCTCTTTTAGGATTCTAGGGTGAATCCCCGTCAGGCCCCATTGCTTTGTCCACCTTGAGTTTTAGGAGTTCTTTCAGTACTCTTTCTTCTATAAATGGACTGGTGTCAACCCCACTATTCAGAGTGCTTCTACTGTTTGGTTTAGGTAACTCCTCCTCCTCTTCTTCTTTTGTGAATACTGAGCAAAAGTATTCATTCAGTATCTCTGCCTTTTCACTGTCTCCCTCTGCCCACCTCACCTCTCCTTTATTAATCTCCACTATCCCTCCCTTAACCTTTCTATGCTCCCTAATGTACCTATAAAATGTTTTATCCCCCTTCTTAACTGAGTTGTCTATCTTTTCCTCGGTTTGGGCCTTTGCTTTTCTGACTGCCTTCCCCACTTCTTTCTGCTTTAATTGATATAGTTCCCTGTCATGCTTCATCTGTGATTCCTTATACTTTTTGAATGCAGCCTTTTTCTCCTTAACCTTCCCTGACACCTCTTTTGAGAGCCATAGTGTTTTTTATTTGTGTTTAGAGGACTGAGGGTATTCTAACTGTTGTCAGTCTTCCAATTGGAAGATACCACCGACAGCAGTCCACAGCACCTCAATGTTACCTAAAACAGACGAAGAAGAAATTATTAGACGTTCATTGCACTACCACATTCAGTTCCCAGCGTGGTTATTCCTGTCTTCTGTTATAGCCAGCTTTAAGTACCAAGCTATTAGTAAACCCCTTTAAATAAAATCAGCACGTTTAGTGAGTGATACGTACTGGCCCACTCTTACATTACATCATGTGTTTTCATAACCAGAATAACACATTGCACAACCCTCATGTACTGAAGTATGCCTGTCCCATCTGTGATGAAAAAATATTTCATCTGGCCGGTATGTCACCGCTATAGAATGCTTTACACCGGTGGAAAAAAATGAAAAACAAAAAGGAAAGAGGAAATAAAAGTGATACTTACTTGTAGATGTTATTCTTTAGGTGGTGTGAGTACTGTAGTACTGCAAGTTTCTACTGTCTGTAACCTGTGAAAACAAAATGAAAATCAGTTGCCTGTATTTGGTGACAATGGCATCTATAAAAAGTTAAAGGAAGGATTCATATCACAGTTCAATTGAAAACCATAGTACATGACATTAGTACATACTTACTGTAAATTAATAAGAAGAAGGGTGGCTGTGGCTGGCTGAGGGTTCATAGACTGAGCACAGGTACAATGTATCTCTCTCTTTCTCTCTTACTGTCATTAGTACATACTTACTGTAAATTAATGATAAGAAGAAGGGTGGCTGTGGCTTGCAGATGGTTCATAGACTGGGCACAGGTAAAATGTCTCTCTCTCTCTAAAGAAGCAGGGTGGCTGTGGCTGGCTGAGGGTTCACAGATTTTTATAGGTACAATGTCTCTCTGTCTCTCGCAAGAAGCAAATTGCCTGGCTGGTGTGTGTTACTGTTTTTCAGTGTCAGGAGGATATCTATCATTCAGTCAGCAGGATTTAAGTGGCTAGAAGTTGACATTTGTGTTTAGAGGACTGAGGGTAATAATTACTGCACACATTCTGTGAACTGTACTTGCAAAATCAAGAAAGGGGAAGTCGAGGGGGAGACCACGTGACGTCTATGGAGGGGTAGCTGCTGTTAACTGGAGCTCCCGCACCAAACCGGCAATCCTGCTGTTCCCGACCATCAAACTCACTCGTATTTACCTCCCCGAGCTGCTAGATCAGTGGTCTGACGGGTTTAACATTTTTTCGGTGCTCCGATCGGCGGAGAAATGCAGGGCAGCGATCAGGAGTCAGAAGCGAGGCGGCCCCGGCGCAGCGCCTCACCAAGCACCAAGGAAGAGAGTACTTCTGCCGGCAGCATTAGCAGTGATCTAGCCATTATTAAGGAGGCCCTGTTTAAGCTGGTAGATGAAATGGCTGATATTAAACCAGCACTTACGCAGCTTGCACGCAGGGTGACAGATACAGAGGCTCGCATATCGTCTGTGGAGCGAGCGTTAGATAAAGTAAAACCCATGATCACTGAAAATAAGAAAGCTGTGGCCAAATTAGAAGAAAGAGTGGACGACCTTGAAGGGTGCAGTTGGCGAATAACCTCGCTTTACTTGGCTTACCAGAGGGGAAGAAGGCACAAGCATGCTGCTTTTTCTACAAAATTGCTGAGGAAATCTGCAGGCCCCTCACCAAATGGGCCAGAATATATTATTGAGCTGGGGCACGAGCCCTAAGAGCTAGACCACCACCGACAGAACCACCACGTCCCATTATCTTTAAATTGCTTAATTTCCTGGACAGGGAACACATTTTAAAAGAAACCAGGAAATTGTCTTCTTTTCAATGGAAGGCAACAAGCTGCCTAGTCCCGACCTGACCTGGAAGATGAGGGCAGGCCAGAGCTTCCTTTCGCCCGCCACTGAAGCTGTGGGCGGCGGGGATTCCCCACTGTATGTTATATCCAGCAAAGCTTGAGGTCACTACTAAGGAGGGGGCGAAGCGATATGAATTAGTGGATGAAGCTCTAAATTCACTCTGAATGCTGATGCCAGATTTGTTTTCCAAAGGTTGAGTCATGGGATGTTTAATGCTGATCTAGTGGGCTTAGATGCTCCAAGAGACAGTATGATTAGACTGTCATGCTAATATATGGAACAGTGGACTATATTATGTTTAACCTCGGTGTTACATAGAGGCTCCATGGGCTTTACTAATTTTTTTTGTTGTTTATATATCTTACTATACCAGGACGGATATATTATTTTGAGTTGAACTGTTAGATGAATACCTGCATATCAGTTTTCCAGAAATAGATTAATTTTAGTATTGCCCAGGAGGAGGTTAATTTGGTGTTGCACCGTCAGAGTACTGACGCTACAACAATTGTGGGGTTGTTGAAATCAGGCTTACTCACAGTATTATTGTCTTGACCATGTGATAGGAGGTCTGAATGGCCCAAGTAGCGTACCCTATATATATGGCAGGGCTGGGTAACCTCATTCTAGGAAGGACCTGCGAGTTGTTTGGTTCTGCCGAACAAAGGCTATCCCCCCTCCCCCCCGCCTCTCCACTGAATTACTAGTCCCTTCTGCTGTGGCAATGTTTAATAAGCCACCGCTGTTCCCTGTTGGACTATTAACTAGCCATCGTCTGGTATGGTGGCATTTGGAGAGGGTGGGGAGGCCTTAACAGGCAGGGGATTTCCACATAATAGGGCCAGTTTAACCCTTCTGGTTTTTCTTTTCCCCCTTTTTTTCAGGGAGCATTGGAGGGGGACTATGCTTTTGAGTGTTCAGTTCATAATCTTCTATAAGATTTATATATGGATCTCCTATTGCAATGATAACCCTAATATATTAGTTTAATCTTGACAACTCAATAACTGTTTGGGGGTAAGGTATGTTAACCAATTCTTATTGGGGTCGTTTGCAGGTTTGCATGTTTTTTGAATGTTTTTTAATGTTGCTGATTCAAGTTTATGAGTGGTGTTGGGGAGCCCGACTTATAGCGCACTTTGGATCAGTGCAAGAGGAGTTAACCTCGGGCCTGGGGTGGTTGTTTATTGGTTTAGCTGGGGTTGATTTTTATTGGGGATGTGAGGGTTTGGTGTTGGTAAGGTTGGGGTTTTTTTTGGTTTTTGGGGGGGAAGGGCAGCTATCCGTACATTGCTCCATGGGCAAGTAACGACAAATGGCATTTAACCTGAATCTCCTGTCATGGAACATCAAAGGGGGGAAGGACAATTGTAAAAAATATGTAGTCCTAAACCATTTAGACCGTTATCAACCAGCAATTGTCTTTTTGCAGGAAACCCATGTCCTTTCAGGCCACCTTTCATATTTTAGGAAAAAATGGGTAGGCCAAGTGTTTGGGGCGGGGTATTCTTCCTCAAGCCGGGGTGTGGCTATTTTGATAGCCCGGGGGGTTCCCTTTGTACATTCGGACACAATTGCTGATCCAAATGGCAGATATAGTATCGTTTCTGGCAAGCTTGGAGGAAAGCCCCTAGTTTTGGGATCAATTTATGGTCCCAATATAGAGACTCCTCCTTCTTTTCCCATCTGGCTGTGCTTTTGTCTCCCTTTAAGGAGTTGCCGCTTATATTGGGGTGACTGGAACTTGTTCAGTCGGATATACTAGACAGATCGCCTGTAGGAAATCATTTCCTGCTTTGGCTCAACAGGCATTGGCTGAATGAAGTCTTTTTAGGCCTGATAGACCCGTGGAGGCTACTCAATCCAACAGTCCGATTATACCTTTTTTTCACCAATGCACAAGTCTTTTCTAGGCTGGATTATTTTTAGTAAACTCCAGGTTGTCCCGAGATAAAGAATGCTGAGCATCTCCCAGGGTGATATCTGACCACTCTCCAATTAAAATTGTTTGGGCTTCGTCCTCTATTCCGAAGAGATCTTACACATGGGCCTTAAACAATAATATATTTAAAGATGCTCAGACACTAGAACGTTTCCATATCTTTTTGATAGAGTCAACTAAATTTAATTGGGGTACGATCCCAAACACTGACCAGGCCTGGGCTGCTCTTAAATCGGTATGGAGGGGTGAGCTGATTAGAACAGCATCGGTGAGGAAAGCCAAATATAACTTGAAGTTGTCCAACTATCTTATAAGGATCAAACAATTAGAGGCTATACCGAACTACGAGGACAAGTGACCAAGAACAGGAGCTGGCATGGTGAGAACATGCTATCGCGGGCTCCAAACGATAAGGTTGTTAGTATGTCAACTAAATCTACAAAGGTACCTGGGTCAGGGCAGTAAAGCTGAAATTACTGGCATGGCAGCTAAAACGTATAGGCTGATTCCAGATGGGTTCCGGCCCTAAAATCTTCGGACTCTGACAACCTGATTACCGACCCTAAGGGAATTCTACAATCGTTTGTCTCCTTTTATAGAGACTTATATTCGACCCAGCCCCCTACCGCACTTATGTTATCACAAATGCGGAGGTTCTTGGATGGAATACCACTCCCTAACCTGCCACAAGACTCTAAAGCGAAACTAATATCCTCTATATCAAATGTTGAGATTATATCTGCCATTGATTCACTTAAAGCTGACAAGGCAGCAGGCCCTGATGGGTTCTCACCTCTGTTTTATAAATTATTTAAAGCAGAAGTGGCCCCATTGTTGTGTGAGTTATTTACTTTTTGGTTCGATCACGGAGTGAGGGATGCATCTCTCTTCGAAGCCAGAATAATTCTGTTACCTAAGCCAGGGAAGTCCACCGACTCTGTTAGTAATTATAGACCAATATCTTTGCTGAACTTAGATGTAAAAATTTTTGCTAAAATATTGGCAACTAGACTTAAGAGTGTCTGGCGAGATTTGATTAGTATGGAACAAGCTGGCTTCGTGGAGGGACGCACCTCAGCAGATCATTTTAGGAAATTGTTTTATTTAATGTCCACCCCTGAAGTTTTTGATGAGGATGCATCTTTAATTTCTTTAGATGAGAAAAAAGCATTCGACCGCGTGGAATGGGTGTATATGTTCGAGGTTTTGGTTAGATTTGGCTTTCCCCAACAATTCATACAACTAATTAGGATTCTCTATTCGTGTCCAACTGCTAGAATACAATGCAATAACCTAATATCTGATATTTTTCCGTTGCTGAGGGGAACTCGTCAGGGCTGTCCGTTGTCGCCTTATCTGTTTAATTTGTATTTAGAGCCCCTTATTAGGGCAATTAAGATAGACAAACAGATTTTTGGCATCAAAATTGGAGACCAGGAACACAAATTGTCAGCATTGGAGATGACGCCTTATTACATATTAGAGATACAACTTTATCCTACCTAGAGCCCTCACTTTAATTGAAAATTTTAGTAGTTTTCCGGTTTTAAACTAAACCTTGCAAAACAACTTTTTTCCCCTTTCGCCACCCTTGTGAAAAGTTGGTGTATGTCTTTAGGCCTACAGTGGCAATCTAAATCCTTTGAATATTTAGGCATTCAGATCTCCAAGAACTTAGACGAACTGGCCAAACTGAACTTACTACCTGTCATTAAATCTGTTAGAGAAGATTTGGATAGATGGTCGAAACTGCCATTGTCCTTTTCTGCGAGAACCAATGTTGTAAAAATGGTGGTTCTGCCGAGGATTCTTTATCCTCTCCTCAACTTGAACATATATCTTCCCAAGTCTTTTTTTAAGAATCTATGCAGGTACTGCTCAGACTTTATATGGAAATATAAACCTCCACGCAGAGCTTATCTTAACCTTTGTCGGTCACGTAAGTTGGGTGGCCTACAATTACCAGACTTTTTTAAATATTACTTAGCTATTCATGCAGCTAGAGCGGTTTTATGGTCCAGAAAAATTAGTACTCCTGCCATAGGCCTTGAGTTAGACAGGGCTATAGTTAAAGGGTTAAAGTTAGATTTAGAGTCCCTCCTCTATACCCCTTGGATCAAAGTACCGAATAAAATCAGAAATACCCCTATAGGGTGGGATATTAGGGCTATTCATCAACTATACACCTGTTTAAAGATTAACCCCCGGTTCAACGTGTCGCAACCTCTTTTAAAGAACCCCAACCTCTTAATTGGCAATCAACCTATACACCAATTTGCTTCAATATTCCCATCTAAAATTCAAATTACTGATTTTTATGTGGGCAATGCTTTGCTCCCACTTTCATCACTAGTAGTAAAATTTGGGGTTAGACCCCAAGCTATGTTAAATCTGGCTCAAATTAGAAGCTGTATTCAGTCCTTTCTGAAGCATGGCAATGGATCTAACCTAGTGGGGGACCTCTGGATATATCTATCCGATGCCTGTTTATCAGGTAAATTGGTTTCTAAACTTTACCAGGGTATCTTTAAAAAGACTGACCTTTATTCTTCTCCCATTCCCTTCCATTGGGCTGCTAGCATGTCTTTGAATTGGTCGGAGTCAGTATGGGAGAAAATCTGGATAGACACTTATGCTTTTATTAAACAGGATAGATTAAGAGAAATCCAGTTTAAATTACTGCATAACATTTATTGGTCCCCGGCTAGGTTGTCTCGTTGGAATAACAACTGCTCTTCAGCTTGTGAGAACTGTAGTGGCTCCTTAGCTACTACTTTTCACAAGGTGTGGTCATGCCCTAAAAGTAGTGAGTTATGGGAACTAGTTAAGCGGGGATTGAGGCCTTTTCAAGATCTCTCTATTTTTTTTTTGCCAGAGATTTGTGTGTTTGGGAGGTACGACCTTATCCCAGGTACTGCCTCTAGAGCCCGGATGGCATTGGTGGTAATGGTTACTAAGCTGGTGATATTACGTCACTGGCGGGAGATATGGACTCCTTCTTTTAAGGAATGGTGGGGAGGTATTCATGAACGCACTACTTGCTGAAAGGTCTGTTTATGTGGCCTCTGACACACAGCACAAATTTGACAAATATTGGAAGGACTTTAACCAATGTCTGCGGGACAAGTTCCCCTTTTTACGGTAGCGGCACTGAGACACCCTTGGTCTCATAGGTCCCAATTAAATAATGTTTCTTCTCACCAATATGATTTTCCTTCCTCCAACGTTATCATTCCATCTCTCCCCTTAATTGTTCATATTCCAGCTGAACTAAGGTTTTTAATATGACTTCATTTATCCCATGTTTTTATCAATGTTACGGATAGCTGTGGGGTGGGGGGTGGGTGGGACTGTTTATATATTCCCTTTTATTATTTGGTTCCTTTCTTTTTATTGTTTAATTTTTCTTGATTAATTGTAAGACTATATTAGTTTTTGTACACTCCGTTTGCACCAACCTGTGTACCTCCATCATTTCTATATATATTATTCAATGGTGTAGTTGTGCTGTTTCTAAAAAAATTAAAATAAAGTTATTGGCAAAAAAAAAAGAAAAAAAAGAAAAGGGAAGTCAAAATATAACAATGTGTCATTATTTGTCAATAGTCATATGATAGTCAAGGCCACTGTTCTAAATAACAGGAAGAAGTATGTGAATACAAATTTTGTGGTTATGCCCTCCCACCAACATCATCATCATCATCATCAAGGAGGAAGCAGCCCTCGCAATCATATATCATATCATATATCAATTTTATTTATAAAAGGCACCATTACAATGATTAAGGTGGCTGTACATAAAAACATATAGACATCTCCATTGATAAAAATACAATACATCCAATCCCAAAACAATTTTTGTTTAAGTAAGTACAAGCACATGCAATAATACGCAGAACAGTAACATACTTAAAATATTATCTCAAGATTTGAAATTCATCTGAAAACGTCAAGCTAAACAGATGTGTTTTTAATGCAGTTTTGAAGCTGTGGATGGTTAGGCACTCTCTAACCCAATGAGGTAGAGAATTCCACAGGTTAGGGGCCACAAGTGCAAAAGAACAGGCCCTGGATGTCTTCAATTGCACCCTGGGAATCTCTAGCAATCCCTCATCAGTGGATCAGAGTGGTCAGAAGGAGCAGAAGGGATGAAGGAGATCTTGCAGGTAGCAGGGTCCCTGATCATGTCGGGCTTTGTAGGTCAGCAAACCGACCTTGAAGGTGATACACCACCACACTGGCAGCCAGTGTAGTCTGTGGAGCACAGGTGTAATGTGACTGGTCCTAGCTGTACCAGTCACAAGCCTGGCAGCCACATTCTGCACCAGCTGCAGGTGGCAGATATCAACCCTCAGTAGCCCTAGGTAAAGAGCATGGCAGTAGTCAAGGCATGAGGTCCTGAAAGCATGGACCAACATCAGAAGATCATCAGGAGGAACCAGAAGCTTCACTCAGGTGATATTCCTCAGATGGTAAAAAGATGTCTTGATAATGGCTGACACCTGTGATTTTAGAGTCAAACCATCATCAAAAATAATGCCCAGGTTATGCACCTGAGTTGAGGTAGCCAGCAGGACACCCCAAGCCAAAGCCCAGGGGGTTTTCCCACTGATAACCCCAGCTCCCGACAATCTGAGTCCACCACCAACACCTCGGTTTTAGCCAGAGTTGTAAACACTTGGAAATTCTTTTTCCATGACTGCATCATCAGCTTCAATGGTACACCATTTGACGCTGCCACCAGGATGGTGTGCTTTGCCTGCATCATTAGCACACCCATCATCGTGACTGGGTACAAACATAGATGTGGTTATCCTACTTGGTATGTGACCTTCATTGCTTTTGATAAATGTCAGCATGCAGGAATTTATAGGTGATAGGTTAGTATGACGGTCACTCACTATGGCCCCCACAGAACTAAATACCCTCTCCACACTTACACTGGAGGGTGGGCAGGTCAGATACTTCAGTGCTACTGATGTCAGCACTGGCCATTCATTCATGCCATGCTAGTACACCAAAAGATCATCCAATATTGTCAGATGCCTGTTTTCTGACAAATAGGCCTCAACCATGGTCTGTGTTGCACGCATTCCTCATGACTTGTCCATCTGTTCACAAGATTCATCCAGGTCACAAATTCCTACTTGGAAGAAGGCACCCCAAAGTGGTTTAATGGTCAACTGTGCAGCTGACACCACCACTTGCCCCTCAGCCCCCTTACTGGATGTACTCGGTCCACAGTGACCTTCAGCCTTGTTATGCTGTGGTTTGCAGAACTTTGCATGTGATGTTTGTGTCCCATGATCGAATAAGATCAGTTGTCCAGTCAGATTTTGAACCTGATCATGCCCTCCCTCCAGTATGGATGCAATAGAAACATAGAAACATAGAATTTGACAGCAGATAAGGATCGCTTGGCCCACCCAGTCTACCCATTTCCCTGCCTACTGGATAAGCTGCAGATCCTAGTTAACCAGCAGCCTACTTCTTTCTACCCCCACCCCCTAGAATTGCCTTATGACTGTCCCATGCATGCTTGAATTCCACCACTGTTTTTGACTCCACGACCTCCTCTGGAAGGCCGTTCCATGCATCCACAACCCAATGCCATGTTTATAGCATGGGTCCAGCATTGTAGCTATTCCAAATTCTAGAGATTGCTGAATAGTTGCGATGTGTCGATAGCTGTCTAATATTGTAATCATGTGTTTCAGTAGTGCACAGCTTGACCTATTTCTGGCCACATCAAGGCTAGGTTTCAGATTCAACAAAGTCTTCCTCAGCACCCAGAGAAGTGGAATGGCTTGACGAACGGATGCAGTGTCATCACTTCCTGACTGTGTGACATGTTCAAATGGCCTCAAAAGTATTATTACTGAGTACATGAGTCACCATTGTTCAGTTGTCATAGACACTGAGGCCCCTGAACTGTCACAGCTAGTGTGCATAACTAGGTACTCAGAGATTGCTTTGTACTGCTTGTACAACCTATCTGCCATGTAAAGTGTTGAGTTACATCTCATGACAGCTTCAAGCTTGAGGCAGTGCTGAGGGAGGCTGTTTTGATTCTGCAGCTGCCTAAGTTGGTCACAGGCCTTTCCAGAGCATGTAAAGTGGGCACAGGTGCAGCATTTGTTTTATTTCCGGGTACTGCAGAAACTCCTGTACCACATGATTTAAACAGGGGCCATACAGAGAACCCCTCACAAAGCCACCATTACTGACACATTTAACAATGTTTGATCCATTATCACTAGCTATGAAGTCAGTTTTTAGGGACAGGGGCTGCAGCCACTCATCAATTTCTGTCAGCAGCAAGTCTAGCATGTTTTCACCTGTATGCAACCCTGCTACACTATGCATTACAACTGTGGCATGCTGCCACAGTCTGACTTATTACACTGCTTTCCCATCCCGCCATCATAGACAGCCCCAAGTAGCTGTGCCCAATGTGTGCAGTAATACACAGATAGGAACAACCCGCCATTTTGCCACTTGTCTACATATCCATTCTTAAGTGAATCTAAGGTGATGCAAAATGTTGAAGGGCATGTCTTACAGACTCTGTCACCATCCAATATAACTAAAGGACAGCACTGGTGGAAAAGTATGCCCTGGATGGGATCTTCCATTAAGGACATGTGCATGCCACAAAGTGCCAGAATCCCTCATTCTCCACAAAGGAGAATGACAAAAGGTCAGTTGCCACCATTTCTGCTACAGCAGCATTGAGTTCACAAGCAACTGCATGATTTATTGGATATTTATTGTTACGTGCCAAAAGGCTATGCAATGTGCACTGCATTGTTCGGTGTTTTGCACATGGTGTGCCAAAGGGCTCTCCTCTGTGAACTGACACAGATGGGGTACCTTTGATGTGTGATGGTGGGTGCACAGGTGACAAGCCAATAAATGCTGTCATTTTCCCTGTTTTAAGCACAGGGGTTCATGCAGTAGAATTACTACATGAACCACTACTGCTACTCTGACCATTGCTTGAAAATTAAAAATCCTCCTCCTACTCCTCATGCCTGTAGTAATCCTCTGGTATTATTTCACCACTTTTACCAACATTGCTACTTACACTGAAGGAAGGAGATACCATGCTCACTAAGGTGGATGAGGGTGAACGCCCCACTATGGCATTAGATCCCCTCTAGGGTCGAGTCCACAGTACCATGTGCCTGCTCTTGAGATGAGTATGCTGGTACTTAGTGCCCAGATGGCTACCCTTTTTATCATGCTTCACATGCACTTGGCAAAGCTGGCAGATTGCCACTATTTCATCCCTACCATCTTGCATGAAAAAATCACAAATTAGAGATTCTGATGCCCTACTCTTCACATGTCACTGCTGGGGCTGCATATGAAACTGTAGTTTTGGTGGCAATGAAGTGGGGTGTACTGCATGATTTTGGGTTTTGTGCACACTCGGACTTTGACTAAACATCACAGTCTATGACTGTTACTTCAGGGTCATCTACAGACACAGCTACATCAGAACTTTGAGGAGGGGTGATTGACTAACAGAATGTTTACAAACAGCCACCTTCACTTTCTTTTTGCCCAGTTCCCAAATGGGGTCACTAGCATCATCATCATAATCATCATCCACAAATTCACTTTGGATGCTGTCCTGTGGAGATACTCCAATACCATATCTTCAATATTATTATCCATCCTTTTTTCATCAACATCTGAATGTTTGGATGGCCTAACCTCAAGATCACTGGAAACATGAGACGGTGAGTCATCATCATGTTCAACTACTGTGGTGAGTGGGGCATCAATTACACTCAAGTCTGTGGACTCAAAAATATTTTCCCACATGATAACTTTGAACATGTAGCAATACTCATGCTGTTATCAACCATGCCGTCACTAACTTTACTACCAGCAGGGACAACAGCATCTCCAACCAGCATTGAAGTGACTGATTTTGCTGTGAAAAACAGAGTCGGAGAAATCCCTTTACTTGCAGCAGCTACTACCTTTCCCTTCTGCTGCATGCTACCACGGCCACAGCCACGACCACTCTTAACACTGCTAGACATGCTAGCCTCTGATGAACCTGCCTCATCATCACAACTTCTACTGCTAATAGTCTTCTTGGCAGCAGCACCACAGCCAGAAACAACTTTGCATGACCATCTCTTCACAGGCATTTTTTAAGATTACACAGAAAATTAAAAGCAACTTTATATTTCTGCAGTTTTTGGTGGATGGGAAGCAAAAAATTAAAGAGATGATGCCGCACAGCCACAACACACCACCTTAACCAGTCTTCAAAAATCTAAAAGTCCAAAAACAAAACCTTGTTTTGTTGGGGGGGGGGGACAGCAGAAGCTACACAGAAGCAGGGAAAAATGTTGCAGACAGGCTGAGAAATTCAGAGTACTGCTATTGCGGTGCTGCACTGAAATGCGTATGAATTGACAGCACGCATACAGGTTAAAGGTCAGGCACAGAAACTTTAACTGTTCAGTAAGCTACAACACAGACAGTCTTTTAAACCGACTGAAAAAATGCCCAGCAAACAGACAAACACTTATAAAAATTTATTGAAGTTGTACTGTGTGTACCTGAACACACAAATACTAAAACACTATCCAACAACAGTTGGAAAGACTGCCTCTCTCACTGTGGTCTGTGATTCTTCCTTCTATACCACAGATCCGCCCCCCCACTGAAGCACACTTCTACTGTGTCTGTCAGTACAGAGACTGAATGGACTAAACTAATATTCAGTATTCACACAAAATCAATAAATGCTCGAAGACATAAACACACAAGGGTTTACTACAATCAAGGTACTAAATTATGACACAAAAGTTTGTCACAAAAAATGTTTTTTTAAAGGTTTTTAGATGATTTGATTCTCAGGGCTCTAAGAGCAAACTGGCTCTGGCTTTCCACTACACACATTATACTGAACTAAGGCTGTGCAAGACAATATAGCACCCATGTGACCTTACATCCCATAAATCACTGCAACATTTACCTTAAAGAGCCCTCACAAGGTGAAGTAACACAAGGTCCATAGAGAACAATGGGAACTTTGCGTTATTTATTTTAGAGATGCAAAATTATTCACTTCGCTTTGCAGAGTATTTTGTGAAATTCAGGTTATATGCAAAATACTATGCTGAGTGAAATTTATGGAATTTGCCCACCTCTAGCGATGATACACAGTGCAATGGGACTGCATGCTGCCATGGTCAGCACACACAGGTACGTACATTACTCTACAATATCAATCTCTTCTCTTGAGAGCCCTGTCCATGGTGGTGGACACTGCCCTGGAGGATGCTCTGGACCCATCTCCCTGATAGCTGCCCCTGAGGCCCACCCATGCTGGGGCTGACACAGACTCTAGAAGCCAGTAGAAAGATGATCACTATGATGAGACCTTCATGGAGGAGTGGAGGAAAGATGGTTCAAGAAGAACCAGGAGGGGTTGCCGCTCCCTGCTGGCCCACCTACTAATGGGGCCAAGCCATGCCCCCTCTCTGGCAGGACCATTGCCATGCTGCATTAATTAATACCGCTGGCATTGCCAACATTGTGCTACCCCAACACTTTGCCCCTGGCACATCTACCACCCTTCTGCACCAGGACCCTGCCCCTGGCATGGACCACACCCTACCTCCTCAGGCCAATCCCACCAGCCCAGTGACTGCTTGGCCACCCAGGACCCAGCAGCCCTGTGCAGCAAACCCAGCCCACACAACAGGCCTGGGTGCAGCTGGACCCTCTCCCACAAGATAATCCACAATGGCAGCTGGAGGCAGCAAACAGGCAGCTTCTGCAGTGTGCCCTGAGTGCCCAGCAGGGCATGCAGGCTGAAATGGCTGCATATCCCGCATACAGATGGAACATGAGCAGCTTTCAGAGGTTCACCATGAGGAGCACATGGTAGCTTTGGGTGGACTGCAGCAGTCAGTGTTTGCCAGCATGGATGCCAGTGTCTGGAGACTTGGGCACTCCCTTGCAGCTGGGCTTGGTGGGGCATCTGTCACTATGCTGAAGGCTGCAACTATGGTTTTCAGCACCACATGCGCCAGCTGCAGCACTGGCCATTCTAGTGGAGGGGGAGTGTCACCCCACAGCAGACGCTTCAATGTCAGGCTGTCCCTCACATTGCTGGCAACTGGATGCCCAGCACACTCATGACACTCAGGACACCTTGCATGCTGACATATGGTGGCAAGATGCTTCACACCCCTGGCCATGGCCTGAACTTTGAAGGAATCAGTATCATACAGGGCCCTGGAGGTGATGAATGCATGGACATCATTTTCAAGTCAGCTGACACTATGCTGCAAAGTGCATTTAAACTGCATTTCATCCTGGGGGATGCCATTGTAGTGTCCATCACCCCACTCCCCCCATCCTACACTGCATCCTACACCTCAAGTCAGCAACCAGCAGAGCCCTCCTCTCACCATCATGGCCAGCAGCCAAATGACCTGTCAGTGAGAGTGTACTGTATAATACAGTATGCTCTCATTGATTCACTGTCAACAGTACGCACTCACTGGCAGATCAGTCGGCAACTGGCTGTGGTGGTGAGAAGAGGGCTGTGCCGAGTGTCAGCTCAGGGTGTAGCATGGGGGATAGGGTGGTTGGCACTATCTGTCAGGGTGGAGGGGGTTGGGGGGCCACTGGACCACCAGAGAAGGGGAAATTACATATACTGTCATTCATGGGTGGCATCAGAGATTTGGGAGTGTGACTGCTAGACCACACAGGACTGGAGAAAGTTGTTATTAATAAAACACTGGTGGTATCAGAGACCAGGGTGGGAAGCCACTAGACCATCAAGAACTCTGGAAATGTACTATTAATAACACACCAGTGGAATTGGGGATTGGGGTGAGGGGCCCACTAGGCCACCAAGGACTGGGGAATATTATAATTAATAAAACACCCATGGCATTGGGGATCAGGATGGTGGGCCACTAGACCACCAAGGACTGGGGAATATTATTATAAATAAAATGTTGGTGGCATTGGGGATGGGAGAGGCTGCTAGACCACCAAGGACTGGGGAAAATGTTAATTAATAAAACACTGGTGGCATCAGGATGGGGGAGGCTACTAGACTGCCAGGATGGGATTATTTCTGCAATATGACTACTGGCCACATCAGGGCCGGGGAAGGGGACAGTGGCACATTGCCACCATGTGCTCAACTCACCCAGAGGGAGAATGTCTAAGTGTACTTAAAAATTCATCTTTTGGGTGAGTTTTGAGAATACCATTTGGGGTGCTGTGGCAGCCTGTGTCTTCTGCTGCAGCCCATTTTGTGGCATACAGGTGGTGCAAGCCATGTTTGTGATGGATGCAGGCTGCCTTTGTGGATTTCCCCCAGGGCAATGTTTTGTGCAAGAGGTACTTTGTGCCAATCATTGAGACACAAGCCCCTTGCATCGCCCATGAGCTTTGAGAATTGAGCCCAATGTCTTTAGACCTTGAATGGTATTTTGTCAATTGCTGTAATGGGAAGGGGGGAGTAGGATAAATTTCCTTCTTGTTTTATCACACTCTCATAATTCACCAAATTAAAAGTTCCATAATCACTAACAGGAACATCGCTATCACAAGTTCCTCATTTACTACTACAGAGAAATTGCAATTTAATATGGGATATTTCATTTAATCACTTGATAACTTTGTTAAGGGAGTTGACATTATGAACAATGACAATGTTTTTCTCTCTCCTGTTTGCAACTGCAGATGTGCCTGACTTATTATATTCCTTAATGGAGAATTAACGTTTGCCAGAATAATCTCTGTTAGGTCTTTTTGTCCCTTTTCTACTATTAAGTATGCTTTCGTTTTTCCTTATTTTTGCTCTAATGGGAAGAAAATAATTAGTGTCCTTTAGTGTCTCACCCATATTCTTAGATACTACTATGTTTATTCAGTACTAACTGCTTTTGACTATGGATGAGATAAGCTAATCCCATACTCAAAAATCACAAGATTTCACAACAGTACTATAAGCCACAAAATTATATAAGAAAACTACTCTCACATAAAAAGAAATAGTCATAATAAAAATGATGTACAGTAGGCAGTTTTTGAGAGATGATAAATAGTACTCACAAAAATATTTTAAAACAGAAATTCTCCAAATTGCCCTAAATGGTATTATTAGTTGGTGCTGATTCTTAAAATGGATGTACATTCACTGTGTACTTCATAACATTAATCCAATCTTACAATAATATATTTATCCCACTGGCCAGGAAAATTACTATTTGTGTGATGTTTTTAAAAGTCATTCTCTTCCACTCCTGCTTATCTCCCTCAAGTCTGCTGTTCACTGCTTTTTCTTTCACACAGAGAAAGTTAATGATTTCAAGCCTCCAGAGATGATTATAGTTTGTGAGGAATGTTATTTCAGGTGATGTCCTTAGAAAATTGTTTTTTCCATGGTAGCATTCTAGAGCACTGTAAGGAATTAGTCTCTTGATGTTAAAACAGGCTGCCAAATTCTTCTATGAGAAATAGGGATAAAAGTAAACTAGCTATCATGTTGATAGATAATGATGTATAATTCTTCTCAAGAGTCTCACATATATTACACTTTCTAGAATAATTATCTTTGCTTCATTGTACTGTAAATTGGTTGCGATACATTACACTTTCTAGAATAATTATCTTAGTTTCCATTAACAGTAAATTGATTTATTCCAATCGGTATTAATAAAACCTTATATGATTATATAAATAATATTTCAGAATGCAAAATATAAATTTAGCTATCATTAATTTAAATGCAACTTTAGCTACTGCTACTTCAAACATGTAATTCTTTTGTGATAAAATTGAAATAAAGAGTAGAATAAAAACAAATAATTAGTTGCATAGAATAAAAGAATAAAAATTAGAATAATAAAGGCACAGAAGGCTTACTTATCAATTGAATTATAAATTAACAACCAAAGAAAAGGAAAACTGCTTAAATGATAGAACTTCATAATGCTCCCCCAAAAAACCTGTGGACTAGATATTAAGCTCATTTAAAACAATCAACACAGTATAACGTGCATTGCCAGAACTAACTGAAGTATAATTGTATAAAGTAATTTAAGAAACATTAAGGCAAATATTGACTTGCTACCTGGGAACCAAAGTACTTCTCTATTAAGGGAGAGTATAGGGATTCACACTGCCAAAACATTAGGACAGGTCAGTATAGATAAAATAACCTTGATATGAAATGTATAATCACACCAAGGTTCATATCTAAGTCTGTCCCAACCTGGACAGAAAACAGCAAAAGTTGTCAGCTTACAAGAGAAAATGATTAAAGGCAGCAGAGAGTACCCCTCTTTGTCAAGCATCAGGCAGTAATAAATAAACAAACCAAAAATCCATAAGGTTTTTAATTACTCCGGTATTAAGTGAGATAATGCCATTATCAGACAGGGAAAGAATAATTATTTTCTCCCTATATGGAAAAAGCCAAGCAAATTGCATGAGGACTAGGATGTCTGCAAGTTCCTTAAGGAACATACTTAATCAAGAAAATGTTTAACTGATTAACCACATTATGCTAAGGGAAACTCCTAAAACAAAGCATATGTATTATACATCAGAATATGAACTCCAGATAAGTAATTAAGAGGATATAAAATAATGAATAAGTTATATAAAAATACAAATATAATAAAATATGGTAAATAACTGAAGCGCTCATAAAATGCAACAATAAATCTTTTTTTTTCCAATTTTGCTAAAATAGATAAAATACACTTGTCAGGTCTACCACATTTATCAAGAAAATAGATAAGCAAAAAGGGAAAAAAAAGGATGTAAACCAAATTATATTATACTGTTGGCAGTATCAGTATCTGTGATATCAAATGTTACAGTTATACTGTAAGTATCACTGTCTATGTATTTTGCCATGCTATCATATTTCTATCCACTACGACTGAATCTTTATTTGATTTTGCCACACTACCCTTTTTTAGTTCCTGAGACATAGGTACAACTCTTGCCTCTGAAACAGAAAACAGAAAAATATGAGAAGAGGGTACAAAACAAAGCACTAAGATAGGTTCTTTCCATTTTGATACAAGGGGTCAGGGAGCCTTCGCTTCAGAATCATCACTGGTCCAGCTGACAGTCAGAATGTCCAAAATGCCAAACTGCTTAACAGGTATTATAAACTGCAAACGTTCTGATATTGAAAAGTTCTGAAACAGGAGGGCATACCTTAATTCATGGCAATAAGACAGCAGGGAATAAATTCAATAATGCAGAAACACAAAATAACAGAGCATTCATGGCATACCATCTATAAATGCATTTATCACTTCAGTCAATCAAATCAATCTAAATCTTTATTTATCCAGGTGGACATCATTGAGCCAGCTCATTTACAAGATGGACCTGGTAAAATCTGGGCCAAGTAGTACAGTAAATACACAGGTATTTACAATAGAGACAAACAATACAAGTAGATAAATAATGCAAGTAAGTAGTCAATGTTGCAACAGTGATAACAGTACAGAGTGCTGCAGCTTGTGGGAAGAGTTTGCGCATACACATAATTTCAGAAAGGAGGTGTAATCACATGGTTTCCCTAAATTTAACACTCTAAGCAGAAAGTCAAAGGTCCTAACAGTCAGGCAAATAAGTGATTACAGCTTTGTTAAGCATATTTCAGTGAGAAAATCAGATTTTAGTTTGGTTTTGAAGGAACACAGATGCAGACTGCAGGAACCAATCAGAAGCCAGAGCTGAAGAGCGCTCACATTCTGATTGGATAGTGGCTTTTGCTGTGCCTTGCTAGTGGAAGGTCCAGGCTTGGAGTCTCAGGTGATGGCTGAGGCAGCACTGACCACCCGGTGCCTGAGTTTCCCATGCCTGTGGGACAGGGTGCCCGTAGAGAGCTTGTCCTTGGCAGGGAAGAAAAAGAAGAGGTCAGGTGTAATTGCTGGCCATGGACAAATGGATGTCTGTACCAGCAGAAGGGCCAAAACAGCAGGACAAAAGAGATGTGAATTCCTTTAGTGCCTAGAGACTGGCGCAAGCACAACGATTCAGAGAGGGGGGTGTAATCACACAGTTTCCCTGCTTATAACACTCTAACAGTGAAATAAAGGTCTTAACAGTCAAGTAAATAAGTAATTACAGCTCTTTTGAACAGATTTCAGCAGCATTATATCTAGGTTTAGAAGGAAATACAGGAGCAGACCACAGGGACCAATCGGAAGCCAGAACCAAAAAGCGCTCGCATTCCAATTGGTTAGCGGCATTTGCAGTACCTTGCTAGAAGAGAGTCCAGGCTTGGGGTCTTGGGTGGCAGCTGTGGAAGCGCTGACCTCCCAGTATCTGAAAATCCCATGCCTATGGGGCAGGGAGCTCCTGTGGAGCTTGTCTTCGGCTGGGGAGCAAGTTCGGGGACAGGGAATGTAATAGTGAGAATGTCGTACAGAGTCTGAGAATGTGATGATGCAGTAGGGCAAATTAATTGAGACACAGTAGGGGAAAAAGAGCCACAGACTGGGCAATGTGTAAAGACAGTAGGGTGTCTAAAGTCTAGTGGTCATGACAGCCATGAGGAGCTAAAGACCATTCAGATTTCTATATGAGAAAAAACATTCAGGGTCATAAGTAGCTCACAAAACTAGAATCGCCAGAGATTACAAGTGATTTTAAATACAACTAAGCTCAAGGACAGTAACCTAATTCTAAAGAATAGCCCCAGCCTCTGCCTTAGTTTCTTTACAAGGTCTTTGATGTGCTCAGTGAATGAGAGATTATGATCTAACCACATTTCTATTTAAACTTTGAAACAAACTCCAGTTTCTCTCCAAGAATTGTGGCGATCTGAGGTAGTGTTCCAGAACTGGCTGGATTCATCACACGGCTATAGGGTGAGAACAACATTGCTTTTGTCTTTTTAGCATTTAGAAGAAGTTTTTTGTGAAGAAGCTGGTTCTGGAGCTGGTTAAATTCCTCCTGGAGGTCTGCACAGGTGGCTTCAGGTGTCGGTCGACTTATATATACAACCGTGTCATCAGCGAACAGGTGTATGTTGGCCTTGTTAATAGCCTCATCAATATTATTAACATAGATAGCGAAAAGTAAGGGACTAAGTATGGATCCAGGAGAGGTTTGAGTAGGGATAGCTCACCCTCAGCCTTAACTTGTTGACGCCATCCTACAAGGCACTCAGTAAACCAATGCAAGGATACTGAGTCCAGGCCTATACTCTTCAGGGAAGAAAGTAGCAGACTATGATCCACGGTATCAAAAGCCTTGCTAAGGTCTAGAAATACTTAAACACTTAAAATTACACTTAAATTAAAATGCTGCAGCACTCTTTCCCCAGTCTCCATGCACTAGCACTCTCAGTGACCACTTTCCTCCTCCTTCAAATGTTTTCATCAATGCACGATTAGGCAACGCAAAGAATATTTTACTTGATTGACACCCTTTTCACGAGGTTCACAGCACTTTACAACATTAAACATAAAAAAAAATATAAGCAATAAATATACAATAAATATAAGCATGTACATATTTAAAACTGATGTATTTTAGGATGTCAGCGTGGCTCAGTTGGTAGCACATCTGCCTCTGGACCAGAAGGTCGTGGCTTCTCATCCCACACTGGGATTGGACTTGCACCTAAAAATCGCTGGCATCCGAGTGCAGTATTGGGGGGTGCTGTACTGCTGGGGTGTGCCGTCCTTCAGATGAGACGTTAAACCGAGGTCCCTTCTGCCCATCCTGGTGTTGTCCTGGTGGGTGTCCAGGTGGAAGTAAAAGAACCCAGGGCACTCTTCGCAAAAGAGTAGGGAACATTCCCTGTGTCTTGGCCAACATTCCCCTTCCCATAAAATGGTTCTTGCAATTAGCCAGGCTGTGTGTGGGTGATGATGTGCGATATGGCTGCCACCACACATTCAGTCACTTCACTACCAGTCTAGCATTGCTTGTAAAGCGCTTTGGATGTATGAAAAGCGCTATATAAATGCTGATTCTTCTTCTTCTTCTAGGTAGGCCTGTGCAAACTAAAGAGTTTTTTAAGAGGTTCTTAAAAAAATCCACAGTTCAAGCTGATTGTATCACTTCTGGAAAAGCATTCAAAAAGCAAAGATGTGGCAACCCTGAGAGCCTTGTCCTCTAATTGATTCAAACAGGAATGAGAGAGCTGCAGCAGGCTCATAACTGTGGAGCAGAGAGGGTGAATAAGTGTGTAGGACAATAAGTGTTGTTTCAGGTAGTTGGGCTCAGACCATGTAGGGCTTTAAATGCCCTGAATCAAATACTAATGGTGACACATTGCCAAATTTGCAGCCAGTTCAGTATGCACAAAACCAGTGTGATGTGGTCTCTCCAAGAAGTTCCTGCCATCTGCCATGCTACTGTGTTCTGGACCAACTGCAGATGGTGCATCAAACCTCTAGGTTGCCCTAAGTAAAAAGTATTGCAGTAGTCCATTCTGGAGGTGATGAATGTGTGGACATCATCTTCAAGTCAGCTGGCACTAGATGTGGCTTAATCTGGGCAATATCACCCAGTTGGTAAAAAAACATTTCAGATTATCACTGACACCTGCTGTTCTGATGACAGCCTGCAGTCCAAAACAACCCCAAAGGTCTTTCACCACATCCATAGCTCTGAGTGTCGGATGTTCATGGATGATAAAAAAAATTGTTCTCCCTTATCATTACTGACCCATACCAGCCTGGATCAACAGTCATAATCTCAATTTTACCTGAATTGAGACACTACTAGTCGGAGGCTGTCCAGTCACTGATTTCTTGTAGTCCCCACCCAAGCACTATTGTTGTATTTGACCCATCAGAAGCACAAGACAGATAGAGTAGAGTATCATCTGCATAACAGTGAAAGTTAACCCCATACCATCTGATGATCTCAGCCAATGGCAGCATACAGGGGCACTGACAGAACGGGTGCTTGGGTGCTTGAGCACCCACAAAGTTTACATGAGCACCCTCAATTCTTAAGGAAGTTCAACATCCTCCTGTACCTTGCCTTTTCATTTCCCCGCTTCCCTGCCTGCCTGATCCTCCCTTCCACATGCCAGCCCAGCCATGACCCCCAGTTTACAAATTGGTTTCCCTCCACCCCTACCCCCATAGCAGCAACCTACTGACCGTAGCACTGGTGCAAGTTTGCAACAACTCACTTGACAGTTCAGCAGGCAGCAGCTGTCACATTAAGTCCTTCAAGCCTGCTCTGGTCCATTTGCAGCAGCAGCTGCATGTTGTTCCTTGGCTCCCCCAGTGGCGATGCGATGGACGTGCACACAGGCACACAGACAGAAATCTCCCTGATGCTCCGACAACTGACTGAGAGAGACCCAACAGTGCAGCTCCTCCTCCTGGCTTGAGTCCCAGTCCCCATTAAGTCCCAAGTCTCAAACCAACAATTCCTGACCCTACCCGAACCTGCATGCACCTACTGAGTGCTCACTCGCTGCAGCTGGCTCTTCCAATCGTGTGCCATGATACAGATCATAGACATATAACTCATCAAGGAGACAGTCATGTGATGTAGGTAGAGAGCAGCTTCAACTGAGAACTGCATATCACATGCAAGGAGTCAGTCAGTGAGTCGGTCAGCAGTACTAGTTTGTGAAGGATTCATGCTGTGAGGTGAGAGAGGAGCAAGTAATTTTTTATGTTTTCTTGAGCATGCGCAAGAAACATTATGTGACAGCTTAGGAGAGAAGGAGTTGTGGAGGCGCGGCACTGTTACATCCAAGGGAGGCACTGCATTTGGGGGCTTGGCACTGGTGGACCAATGGAGGCACAGTGTGCCGATGATACTGGTCTTCCAAAAGTGCACCAAGTTGTAATGTTTTTGCTGCTGCAATCAGGGGGCGCCTCATCATTGCAGCATCAGTCATTCTGCTGCAATGAGGGAGCGACCCATCACTGCAGCGCGGAACGTTAGCTAGCCTAATACTGTTTGTGAACATGGCGGGCGGTTTGCCACTGCATTCACAAACAGTATTAGGCAGTCAGCCCCCATGCCGAGGGGGTGCCCAATCCCCCTCAGCAGCGTGTGCCCCCTAAACAGTCTTGGTTTGCCAGTGGGGGCCCCAATCCCCTCTGGCTGCAGTGACCCAGGTATTTTGCCGATGGGGGAGCCCACTCCCCGTCAGCATGATGTAACCCCCCACTCATTTTCCTTGTCTGCCGATGGGGTGCCCAATCCCCATCAGCATAAGTTCCCCCCCTTTTGCTGTGTGCTGACAGGGTACCCAATCCCCGTCGGCACAATGGCCACTGCTTTAGTTGTGTGCCGATGGGGGTGCCCAATCCCCATCGGCATGATGTCGCCCCCCCCTTTTTGTTGTGTGCCAAAGGGGGTGCCCAATCCCCCGTTGGCTACAGGTGGCCCCCTAACACAAGACTCCCTTGGCATGCTGGGAGCCCACCCCAGCATGCCAAATGCCTCTGTGAAGTTAAAAACCATCCCACATTGTCTTTTTTATTCCTGTAAAGAAAAAACAGTCTCTCACGGTCTCCCAGAACCCCCTCCCGAAACCCGCGTGCACCCACTGTGCACCCTGCCTCCCCACACCCCCCTCACCCCATACTTACCTCCGGAGTCTGACGCGATGATCTTTGGTGGACTGGGAACACGTCTGCACTCTTCAAAGCCGACCATGAACTGAGGAAATGCCGGTAAGCTGTATAATGGAGTAAATAGGGTTTTTTCAACTTTGCTGCATATCTTAGGAATTTTCTGGAATTTTGGCACCAAATTTTCAACATGGGGTTTTTGGGACCCCCTCTCTTCATAAATTCTGTCACTGTCATGGTGTTAATTGGGCTCAAAGGGTGATTTCACAGTCACTGTGCAAAATCACCTTTCAGGGATGATTAATGAAATGACAGTGCTAGTGTTCATAAGGTGGGCTCTCAAAAAGCCTATGTTGCAAATTTGGTGAACAAATTCCTAAAAATGACTGTTTTATGAGCGTGCGTTGCGCAGTTCCCACGCACGTTCGTAAATTTGTGAATTTGTAACATTTGCACTCCAGATTTTCAACATTGCTATTTTATCACATCTACTTATGAGTTGTACAGCTGTCATTTTTCACATCTCACCCAAAATGTGTTTCAGAGCATGTAGCGCACAATGGCACAGTCGGTGTGAGAAATCAATGTTTGGGACAGATTAAGAAAATCAAACTGACACTGTTCATGAGCAGAGGTCTTAAAATGGCTATGTTGAAAATTTGGTAGAAAAATTCCTAAAAGTGACTGTGTTACGAGCGTGCGTTGCGCAGTTCCTACGCATGCTTGTACCTTCGTACATTTGCAATACTTTCACTCCAGATTGTCAACACTGCCATTTGTCCACATCTCCTTATGAACAGTGCAGCTGCCATTTTTCACATCCTGGCTAAAATGTGATTCTGCACTTCCGTCACAGAATAGCGCTGTTGCTGTGGGAAATACATGTTCGGGGCACATTACGAAAATTACACTGACACTGTTTAGTAGCAGAAGTCCTAAAATGCCTATGTCAAAAATTTAGTGAGAAAAGTCCATGAAATGACTGTGTTACGAGAGTGCATTGCGCAGGTTCCACGCAGGCTCATGCCTTCACACATTAGCAATATTTACACTCCATATTGTCAACACTGCCATTTGTCTGCACCTCCTTATGAACAGTACAGCTGTCATTTTTCACATCCCAGCCCAAATGTGTTTTTGCACTTCAGGTGCAGAATAGTGCGGTCGTTGTGGGAAATCCATGTTCAGGACACATTAGCAAAATCATATTGACACTGTTCATTAGCAGAGGTCCTAAAATGGCTATGTTGAAAATTTGGTGACTAAAGTCCATAAAATGACTGTGTTATGAGAGTACATTGTGCACGTCCCACGTACGCTTATAACTTTGCACATTTGCAATATATTCACACCATATTTTCAAAATTGCCATTTTTTGCACCTCCTTATGAACAGTACAGCTGCCATTTTTCATATCCTGGCAAAAATGTGTTTTCGCACTTCCAAGGCAGAATAGCACAGTCGCTGTGGGAAATCACTGCTCGGGACACATTACAAAAATAATAGTGACACTGTTCGTTAGCAGAGGTGCTAAAATGCCTATGTTGAAAATTTGGTAATGAAAGTCCATAAAATGACTGTGTTATGAGCATGCGTTGCACAGTTTCCATGCATGCTTAGAACTTTGCGTGTTTGTAATATTTTCACTCCAGATTTTCAACATTGCCATTTTTCGGCATCTCCTTATGAACAGTGCAGCTGTCATTTTTCACATCCTGGTCAAAATGTGTTTTGCCGTTCCGGTGCAGAATACTGTGGCTGCTATGGGAAATCAGTGTTCAGGGCACATTAACAAAACCACAGTGACAATGTTCATGAGCACAGGTCGTACAATGCCTATGTTGAAAATCTGGTGATGAAACTCCATAAACTGACTGTGTTATGTGCATGCGTTGCGCGGTTTCCACGTATGCTCGGAACTGCGAGCATTTTTAATATTCCCACTACACATTTTCAACATTGCCATCTCTTCATACTTCCCTATGGATGGTACAGCTGTCATCCTTCACATCCTGCCCAATCTGTCTTTTTGTACATGTGGCGCAGAATGGCACTGTTGCTGTTCGAAGTTAGTTTTCGCGACACATTGACAAAATCACACTGCCACTGTTCATGACAAGAGGTCCCAAATGCTTTCATGAGGTGGGGTCACAAAAAGGCCATGTTCAAAATTTGTACTGTAAATACCAACAAACGCCCGAGGCATTACGGTTTCTAACCATAACGTACTACCCTGTACAGACAGACAGGCATCGGTGTGTGCCTTTGAATTGCCGCCTGTACTGCTCATGCCATCCCACCCCCAACCACTGACAGGCATCGAGCTGTACCTTGGACTCTTCAGCCCAAGACTTCACCCCATTCTCCTATGCTGCACCCATTTCACCATATGTCCTTATGGAATGGGGTGACTGTAAAGCCAAACACCCTAACGTACAGCTCAACACGTGTCGGTGTCTGCAGAATAGGGTGAGGTGACATGGCTTGACCATCATGGGCGATGACCGAAACACTTACCCAAATTCCTGTCCATCTCTACAGGATGGAGGTGGACTTCAAGTGAACTTCAATACTTCACTGCCATTCCTATTCTGTACCTGTCTAACTCCTGCATTTCTAATGCTCATATCAGCAAGCAAACATTCGGCATTGACAAATGCTTGTTTTGTGTTGTGGTCATCGTCGGTCAACCAATTCTTTAGCTAGCTAGCTAAGGGTACTACTAGTATCTGCCCTATTGCAGATAGGCAAGGAAGGCAACATTTTATTACAACTTAAAAAAATTTAGACTGCAGTGCCAGTGTTCAGTTTCTTTGACTTTTGTGACAGGCAAGACCGTACTACTAGTAGTACCCATCCTGTTGCAGATAGGCGGAAGGCAACATTTTATTACAATTAAAAAAAAAATAATAATTTAAACTGCAATACCAGTGTTCAGTTTATTTGAGTTTTGAGACAGACAAGACAGACCCACTGCTGTGGTCTCAGTCATCATTCTCAACAAACACAAATACACACTGAGTCTCTGGGTGGGGATAGAAAAGCAAGAAGGTCAGAAATAGAACAAAAACAAACTGAAAAAAATAATTCTCTGACTTGACTGGTGCACTGGCAACACTGCGGTGCAGTCAGTCAGAGAGAGTAGACTGACAGAGACAATGGGTGCTGCCAGGGTGGGTGAACAAACCCATAGCTATATAGTACACTGTAACACTGCAGTACAGTCTGTCAAGACAGACTAGTAAAAACAAACACCATTTTTTTTACAAAACAATTCTGCAGTGGGTTCAAGCTAGGCTGTGTGTGTGTCTGTGTCGGTGGTGTGGGTCGTCTTTCGTCTGCAGCAAAGTTAGCCAGCGGCAGCGAGGGAGTCTCAGTCTGGAGAGGAAGGGAGAGTTGCTAGCTCAGTCTGAGTGAATTGAACAGTCAGTTGGTCATTGTTTGCTGTGACACTGACAGGCTGCAGACAGTCCTCTCCAATTGGACTTGGACTAAGATTGTTGAACTTGAGGAAAAGGGAATAGGAGGGATTGGGCTGGGGCCTGGGTAAAAATCAATATTTGGCACCACCTAGCAGCAGTGGTCTGTCTGTGTCATAATTCAACTCTGAGTGAGGGTTAGCAGCTTAGTGTTATTGTCCTGTGCCTGTCACAGTCCTCCTGTCCTGTCCATACACAGTCTGTAAAATTGTCTGTCCATCCATAAAGCGTAAATAAAAAGGTTATCTCAGACTGTGGAATTTTAAAGTGGTCTGCTGTGTGTTGTAATTCAAGTGAATAGGCAGAGCCCCCTGTCTGGGGGTGCCTGTGAACTCTGTGTGAGTGAGGGTGAGCAGCTGTGTCTCATTATCCAGCCCTTCACAGTCCTTCTGTCCTGTCCATACACAGTCCGTAAAAGTGTCTGTCCATCCATAAAGCGTAAATAAAAAGGCTGTCTCAGACTGTGGAATTTTAAAGTGGTCTGCTGTGTGTTATAATTCAAGTGAACAGGCAGTAGCCCCATCTGTGGATGCCTGTGAACTCTGTGTGAGTGAGGGTGAGCAACTGTGTCTCATTATACAGCCTGTCACAGTCCTTCTGTCCTGTTCGTACAGTTCTTTGTCCACCCAAATTGGACCAAGAACAGACTGCAAATAAAATACAAATAAAGTCAGACTGTTCGTATTTAAGAGAGGTCTGTTGTGTCAAAACAAAGTGAAGTAACGTGGTTGTCAAGTGCTATATTGACCCCCGCTGACTCTCAGTAATATTTGTATTACATTACATTCTGTGCAGCAACTAACAGTGAAATCTGTTCCAGCTTCTAAGTGAACACAAGAAAAACACACATTGTAACATAAAATGGACAAGTTTATTAAAAAATGGGCTAAGCAGAGTGAAGCAAGCAGCAGTACAACGGCACCAACAGGTGACATAGAAATTTCTGAAACTGAGGAAACAGCAGCTGCACAAGTTCACATTGCTAAGGATGTGGACATGGTCGATGTTCAGGAACCATGTAGCAACACTCTGTCTGTAAAAGAAAAACCAAGACAGGAATCATTAGTAGTCTCAGACTTCACGAAAAAAGGCAGAACCTTTCAAGAAAGGTGGATTGGCTGGTTCAAATGGTTACTGTATGATTCAAATAAAAAAGGGCCTTCTGTTCAGTGTGTAAAGAGGCAAGAGAGAAAAAACTGCTCACATTTTCTACAAAAGCTGATGAAGCATTCACAGTTACTGGTTATAGTGCATTGCATAAGGCAATACTGTAGAAAGATTTGAATCCCATGAGAAAAGTGACTGTCACAGTGAGGCTGTAATGAAAACGCAGGTCAAGCAAAATGTGTACAGCATTATGTCTGATGCCAGTAGGCAGCAAGCAGTAGATGCAAGGACTGCACTTTTGAAAATGATGACAACTTTAAGATCATTGGCCCGACAGGGGCTTGCTATCAGGGGCCATACAGATAACTGTTCCAATTACATGCAAGTGCTAAAGGTGCTAGCCACTGATTGTCCACAGTTGCAGCAGTGGTTGTTAAGGAATAGCTACAGGTGGTTGTCTCATGACATAACGAATGAAATGCTGGACATTATGGGACAAGATGTGCAAAACACAATTGTTTCCAAAATCAAAGCAGCTCAATATTATGCTGTATTGATAAATGCGACAACAGACATTACTGTTTATGAGCAAGTCTCAATATGTTTTAGATTTGTCAGTGAGAATTTTGGAATTGAAGAAGCATTTATTTTTAGGATTTCATGAAACACCAGCTGTAGATTCTGCTACATTATTCAGTATCCTGAAAGATGTTTCTGTTACGTTTTGACTTAGATATACATAAATGCTGGGGTCAATGTTATGATGGGACTGCTACTCTGACTGGTATTCATTCTGGAGTGCAGGCTAGGCTAAATGATGTGGGGCCTAGGGCCCTTTTCATACATTGTTTGGCACATTCTTTGAACCTTGTAGTGCAGGACTGCATCAGCAAAATACAAGAACGTCGAGACATGCTAAGTCAATTGTGGAAACTGATAACATTCATTAGAGACTCTCCAAAATGGCTAACTTTTTTTGAAAACATACAAAGCGGTATGGAAGACACTAGGCCTGGCTCTTTACGACCATTTGCTCCAACAAGGTGGACAGTCAGGGCAAATTGTTTAAATTCAATCCTAGAAAACTATTGAGTATTATTGGAATTTCTGGACAGTGTTTCCTCAGAGAATACTCGGGAGTGTGGAGCAAAAGCAGGAGGGTTCTTGGCACAGCTACGATCATTTAAAGGATTTTGTTTCTTGAGTCTTCTCTTAAAAGTTTTCTCTCACTGTGACAGTGTAAACACAGCCTTTCGAGCAGACTCCCTTCAATTTCTAAAAGCTAATGGTATGCTTCAAACTCTTCTTGATACTATGCAACAATACAGAGGGCAGTTTAACAACTTCTTGAGTACAGTGGAAAGAAGAGCTAAGTAACTGCAGTTAGATGAACCAGTTCCTCCGCGTCAATGCAAAGTTCCTCGGCGTATAGATAATGGCTCTCAATCAGTTACTGATCCATCCCCAAAAGACCACTTCAGGAGAAAATTTCTCCAAGTGATTGATCAGGTTGTTGTTGCACTCAAAGATAGATTTCAGACCCCAGCTCAGAAGCTCATGTTAGATGCAATACAATTTGCGATAGAACAAGTGCCATTAGATCCCATATCTAATTTTTATGGCAATGACTTAGATGCAGGGTGTCTGCAACTACACTGAGACATGTTCATCGTCATAACAAAAGCTAGTTGGAAAACTGTTGATTCATTGCAAGATATGTACTCTGCCATCACAGAAAAACAATCCATTTGTGATTTACTGCCAGAGTTTGCAAAATATATTCAGATCTTACTGACAGTACCAGTATCAACTTGCACAGCTGAGCATTCTTTTTCGGTACTAAGGAGACTGAAAACACACCTTAGATCAACAATGTCACAGAGACGGTTAAATAGTGTGGCTCTGCTTCACATTCATAAGGAACACACTGATGCATTAGACATGGACAAAATAGCTGATGAGTTTATTGGCAGAGCAACAGTTCACAAGAACACCTTCTATATGATCAAATAATATGTAATCATTCATGGCATTTTCAGTTTTGTTTTCTGTTTAAAATCATCAGCGATAGTCTCTAACAACTTACAAATACTCCTGCTTTTGATCTGGCTAGTCCTAAAAAATTCTAATACCATTACACTCACACATGCTGCCTCCCCCCTTCTCTGGGTCATTTCTGGAAATGAGCACTGCTCATGGTACCTTTCCCGGTTATCAACTTTAAAATAAATAAATAACATGATAAGTGACTCCTTTGAGCACCTGGTGGCATCAAAGAGCCCTTCAGAGCACTATTTCATGTCTTCTTGCAGCACCTGGAGGTACCAAAGAGCCCTCCAAGGGAAGAGTTCCATGGAGGGCTCTTTGATGCTCCCAGATGCTCTAAGGGTGCCCTTTGTGATTTTAACGGACAACATCACAACTTTGCAGGGTGCAGTAGTGCCCTCTTTGTTGCCTCCAGGTGCTGCGAGAAGACTTGGAAGAGTGTCCTGAAGGGCTTTTTGATGCCTCCAGGAGGTGCTGCAAGAAGGTATGGAAGGAAGAGTTCCCTTGAGTGCTCCTTGATGCCTCCAGGTGCTGCAAGAAGACATGGAAGTTCCTTGTCTTTTTGCAGCACCTGGTGGAGGTAAACAAAAATTTCAGAGGGCATCCTTTTACAGCACCTGGATGCATCAAAGAGCCCTCCAGTGCATTCTAGCACACTGTGGAGTGGTGACACTGTTTACAACCTAAGATCACAAAGGACATCTTTAGAGCACCTGGGGGTATGAAAAGGCCCTCCAGGACACTCTTCTATGTCTTCTTGTAGCACCTGGATCCATCAAAGAGCCCTCCTTGACACTCTCGCTCCCTGTGGGGTGGTGGCATTGTTTCCTAAAGTCACAAAGGACATTCTTAGAGCACTCTTCCCTTGGGAGGGCTCTTTGTTGCCTCCAGGTTCTGAAAGAAGAAATTTTAGAGTGCCCTGAAGAGCTCTTTGATGACTCCAGATGCTGCAAGTAGACATGGAAGGAAGGGTTCCCTGGGAGGGCTGTTTGATGCCTCCAAGTGCTGCAAGAAGACATGGAAGTTCCTTGTCTTTTTTTTTTTTGCAATTTAAAATTTTATTGATTTAAAGCACCAGTATCCACAATTACAGTAATACATTGAGAAAGCATACAGATAGGGAGATACAAACTTATTGCAGATAAAACCTGCATAACGACCAGATAAAACAATCAAGTAAACACATACCAGGGAGGCGCAACCCACAATAAAAGAAAAAGAGAAAAAAAAAAAAAATCCCGCCTCTATCATCCCAATATAAAACTATAAAACAACCCCATCCCAATACCCTAAACCCCCCCAACCCCTCTCAAGGTTACAATCACTACCAAATGGAAAAACACTCACACAGAAAAAGAGAAAAGGAAAAAGAGAAGTCAAGAATAGGCAGAGAAGACAAAGAGAGAGGAAAGCACAAAAACATTGCTGTACCACAGTGCATTCAAATTGTATTTCCAAAATTACTTAGTAATAAGTCGAGACGCCCCCACTTAGTCATATATGCATTCGGTTTGCCTTGCATGTAGGCTATATGTTTCTCCAATTGCAATGCTAACATACATTCTCGGTGCCATTCCAACATAGAAGGAGATCCCATAGATGACCAATGCCTGGGAATTATTAACTTCATAACCACAGTAATAAGTGAGACATGGGCTCTCCAAGCTTTCGGAGTCATGTCCGGAAAGATTAACAATAAACAAGTTTCCGGCGTGTTCATATTGAAGGAGCCAAGGATAGGGCGAACAAGTCTGCTGATGTCCTCCCAACGCGAGCAAATCTTTGGGCACTCCCACAGCATATGCAATAAGGAGCCCTCCCCAAAACCACAGCACCAGCATGCAGGGGAGCACCATGCCTTCCATCGGAATAAATATGAGGGAGTCAGATAGCGATGATGCATAATATTAAATTGGACCATCCTAAGCCTATCTTGCTTGACATATTTATAAACAGAGTTCCATAGATTCTGCCAGAACTCCGGAGAATCCCCAATCCCCAGCTCTCTAGCCCAATAGTAACACACCCCAGAAGGGATTTTCTTGTCCCATTCTAAAATTTTCCCATAAATTTTGGAGACCGCATGGGACTGGGTTGCTACCTTCCAAAGTTCGTCCATACTAGAGGGCTGATCATGCGAGGCCGCGGATAGAAAAGGCCCTTGACAGACAGCCTTCTTAAGCTGAAACCATTTAAAAAAACAATTGTCCGCCACCCCAAAGGTCTTTTTCATATAAGCAAACGACCTAGGTACCTTCTGATCTAAAAATCTGCTGCTGTGATATGACTAATCTGGGGCCAGAAAGAGGAAGATATTGGGAGACCCCAATCTTAAAATCGTATTTTAAAATAGGCTGAGTGTCTGAGATCCACCACTCAAAGCCTAGGTGCTCTTGTAATTGGAGGAAAGCCTTCAAGGACCATGCCATGGGATTGTTCCTAAAGGCCCTCGGGGGAAATTCATAGGGGAAAGATATAATAATGTCCGCAACGTACATGCAATGCCCTTAGCCAGGTCCGCCTCAATATCATACCAGAGAGGTCTATAATCCGTGGGCTGCACCTTCCTAATCCACCAGGCAAGTTTACTAACATGCTAGGCCAAATAATAGGCAAAGACTGAGGGGGCAGCCAAGCCACCCCTATTTCTAGGGGCAGTCAGGTTGTTAAACGACCTACGAATACGCTTCCCTTGTCCTATAAAGGAGACAAGTAACTTCTGCAGCTTAGCAAACCATCTTTTCGGGAGATAAACCCCCCAACATTTCCAACAGGTACAGAAACCTGGGCAGGACATTCATTTTTAAAAGATTTATCTTACCCCAGAGGGTCAGAGCAATGGGCCGCCACCTATTCAGATCCTCTGCTACCACTTGTGTGAGGGTGCCCAAATTCTCCTTAATCATCAAAGCCAAACTATTATTAATCTTAATGCCCAAATATAGTAAGGAACCAGATTCCCAACCTAAACCTAAGGGTTGCAAATCAGCTCTTATCACCCTCCGATTTAAAGGGAAAATCTTAGTTTTAGAGTGATTCAACTTATAACACGACATCTTTGAGAAATAACTAATTTCCTCCAATATCGCTGGCAGGGAGACACTTGGCTGTACCACATGCAAAAGGACATCATCAGCATAGGCAGAACAAACATAGGCTCTACTACCCACTTTGATCCCTTGATCAGTGGGTTTCCTATAACCCACGAGAAATGGCTCAATATAAATGTTAAATAAAAATGGGGATAACGGACATCCCTGTCTGGTGCCCCTTTCTAATCTAATAGCTTGTGAGAGGACTCCATTACATTTCACCCTGGCAGATGGAAACGAATATAGTATTTTGACCCATTTTATAAAAACATCCGGCAAACCAAAGGCCGACATAGCAAGGAACAGATAGGACCAGGAGACTCTATCGAAAGCCTTTTCGGCATCCAATGACAAGAGCACAGCAGGAACATCTGAGTCCCTGACCTCTGCCATAAGGTGCAACAATTTTCTCAGATGGTCCTGAGGCACCCTACCCCTCATAAAGCCCACCTGCTCCCTGCATATCAATTTATCCATCACTTTCGACAACCTGCCCGCCAGAATTTTCGCCAATATTTTAACATCAGTATTTAACAGGGATATCGGACGATAGCTATTAAGATCAAGTGGGTCTTTACCAGGCTTCAAAATTAGCGTAACTGTTGCCTCAAGAAAATTGGGATCCGAGACCCCGTGCCTATGCCAGTACTCAAAGACTTCCAACAAAATAGGAGCTACCTGACTCGAGAAAGCTCTAAAAAAGTTATTGGGATACCCATCAGGCCCCGGAGATTTGTCCAGTGGCATCTGCTGGATAGCTTGACGGACCTCCACAAGAGTAATGGGAGCTGCTAGGTAGTTGGCCTCATCTGTTGAAATTTTTGGGAGACCCACAGAGGCTAAAAAATTACAAATTTCCAATTCTGATGACTCAACCCCGGAGTCCCGTGAATAATTTTTTGAAAAAAGCTCTGAAGGCCTCAACCATCTCCGTCGGGTCTGAACATACTTGCTCACCCTGAGAGACACAAATTCCTGCAATATGATGAGCTAAATCCAATTGCTTTAATCGAGTGGCTAGCAGCTTTCCTGCCCTTTCCCCTGAGTCTAAGTATTGAAGTTTTGTACGGCGTAATGCGAGCTCTGCCTTTTGTTGAACCAACCCTGCAAATTGGGCCTGTAATTTTTGCAGCCTAATCCTCTCAGAGTCAGGTGAATGTTGTGATATATTCATCTCCATTTGCTTAATCTGCGTTAATAAGGAGTCCATCTCTTTTTTCTGGGTATAATTTCTCCTCACAGCAATCTTAATTAACTCCCCCCTTATGGTACATTTTAAAGCAACCCAAACCAGATCTTTTCGGGTCACTGAGTGCTGATTAACCAGCAAAAATGTATCAATATGCTCACTTATTGTCTGCCATATAGACTGAGCTTTTAATAGTTGAGTGTTAAGCCTCCAGTGAGGGGAACGTCGAGCAGAAGTCAGGGAAGAGCAAGATATACTTACGGGGGCATGATCAGAAATCACCCTGACTGAAATATCTGCCTGGATTACCTCGGGGACTAGTAGGGCACTAACTAAAATATAATCTATCCTCGAATAGGACTTATGCACCGGGGAGTAAAAAGAATACTGACGCATATTTGGATTCAAAATACCCCAGACATCCAGAAGGGCAGCGCACTCCATAAGACCCTTTAACGCTCTCTGGGCAGGGGATAATCCCTTGCATCTATTGAATGTCCTGTCCAGGTCATTTTGGAGCACCAGATTCCAGTCCCCCCCAATAATTATCGGTTGGTGTGAACCAGCCAATATCCTAGATAACACCTTCGTATAAAAAAGGGGGGTATCCTCATTAGGACCATAGACTGAGCCCAACAAAATCGTTTGTGAGGCTACCTGAGCCAAAACAAATATAAAGCAGCCCTCAGGATCCCAGTGCTCTTCTAGTAGTTTAAAGGGAACACTCTTAGCTACAAGTATAACCACCCCAGCCCTTTTAGTTGATGCACCAGCTCCAAATACTTGAGCTACCCAGGTCCTCCTAAAGTACTGCACATCACACCTATTCAGGTGCGTTTCCTGAAGGAAAGCAATGTGCGCTCCCAAGTGATGCAAATGCCTTAATATTACTTGCTGCTTGGTCCTATCCTTGGCTCCTTTTACATTCCAGCTGATAAGTTTCAAAGTCTGAGTCATGTGAGAGTAAAATATAAGTTTCACTGAGACCTATCATAACACCTAGACTGTTTACCATCAGCGAGGAGGCCCCGTCTTGCCATAGGAACATCTCTAAGCCCGATGCATAGGGGACTCCCCAGAGATTTGTAACCTTGAGCATTACTAAAGCCCACCCCTAAAACCCCAGGCCACCCCGCACCCAGCTCCTCCCCCAACCCAACACAAGTATATACACACCACTTCCTCCCACCTAAAGCACTTCCCCAGTTCCAATGAACTGCCCTCCAACCTAACACTAGCCACATGATAAACATTCCATCAACCCCGAACCCCAGCCACCGCCCCGGAGCCCCCCACAATGATTAGTCAACATGAACTCAATCGACCCAGCTGCAAGCAGTAGGTCTTAGAAAAATACATAAAACCAATGGAGGACCCTACTGCGAAAAAAGAACTCCACCAATAGCATAAGTCCAATCGTTGAGTAAGCAAAAAGGTCACATGTGAGCCCTTGTAGAAGCACTGCAACCTCCGACCAGTTCGAGCTTCCACAAAGTGGCAGTCCAGGACATTCAGTCCAAACTCGCTAAGGTACGGGGGACTCCAACCAGACCACAGGCCCCGTCTCCAACAAGAATCCATCTTCGTAATGCAGGACTACCCTGTAGAAAGAAAGAAGAGATAAAAAAAAAAAGGAGAATACTGTCCATCTTCCAGTTGGCTGAGGAAAATATTCCATCATCTCCTCTAGTCTCCCACAATAACCAGCAGGGGACCTCCAAATAAATCCACTTCTTCACATGGAATACTAGGCTCTTCCTGAAATATGCCATCAGTCCATAAGAGCAGCAGGCAGAAAAACTCCACATCCCTCTAACTGGACCACCATGACCACCAATCAAACAAGCCTGTACAATGTCACTTGAACAGGTCAGGGAGCAAACGTTGCAACTCCTGCTGAGCCTCGGAGCTAGTATCTAATGAGAGCCACTGTCCATCCAGCTTGACCATCAAGATAGCGGGGTATCTCACCCAGAAAGGTTTAGAAGCTGCCACCAGTTTAGCTACTATGGGATGCAGTTCTCGCCGTTTCATCCTAACTGAATGAGGAAGATCCTGTATTATACTAATGGCTTGCCCTCCCAGAGCAGGTCTTTTATGCCTTTGACTTTGTTCAGAATGTGCTGCTTATCCAGATAATTGAGAAACTTTATAATAAATGGCCTGGGAAGCTGATCTGACGGAGAGGAGGCTGCAAGGCCCCATGCCTCTCGATTATGTAATCCCTCCACCTGGGAGAACCTCATGATTAATGCAGAGCTTTTGAATAAAAGTTATTGGAGCACTACCCTCTTCTTTTTCAGGGATACCAACTATCACAATATTATTGAGCCTGCTGCGCCCCTCCAAGACCTCCTGTTTATCCTCCAATTTCTTGAATCTCCTTTTAACCAGCACTAATTCAGTTTCCTGAGAGGCCAGCTTATTTTCCAGTGAAACCACCTTAGACTCCATGTCCCCAACCCTAATTGAGAGTGCATCCACTGATTTTGTAATTGTCTGGACGTCCTCAGCTACTGAGGCAATCGTTAACTGCAGAGGCTGCATAAGCTCCAGGAACCGAGCTTCCGATAGCGGGATGTCCCCAGTCGGCAGGCTCGAAAGGCTAGCAGCCTGCTGTTTTGCCCTCTTTGTGGCCTTCTGTTTCTCCGGCGTCTGAGGGGGCAAGGGCTTAGGCCTCGCCTTCTTCACGAACCCATCCATGCCGAACTCCCACTGCCAACTCGTTCTGCCGCTTCCTCAAGGTCTCTGCAGCTCTAAAAGTAGGGAATTGTGCAGTAAGGAATCGATTGAGCCCCGAAATACAGCACTATTTACCCGGTGAATGGGAGAGCTCCGCGGGCGCGCTGTCTACGCTCAGGCTGACATCACGTGACCCCGTTCCTTGTCTTTTTTCAGCACCTGCTAGATGCAAATTAAAATCTCAGAGGGAATACTTTTAGCACCTGGAGACATCAAAGAGCCCTCCAGGGCACTCCTGCACCCTGTGGAGTGGTGGCACTGTCTGCAACCTAAAACCATAAAGAACATCCTTTGAACACCTGGGGGCATGAAAGGGCCCTCCAGGGTACTCTTCTGTGTCTTCTTGCAGCACATAGAAGCATCAATGAGCCCTCAAGGGCACCCTTGCACCCTGTGGAGTGGTGGCACTGTCTGCAACCTAAAATCACAAAGGACATCCTTAGAGCATCTGGGGCATAAAAGGGCCCTCCAGGGTACTCTTCTGTGTCTTCTTGCAGCACATGGAGGCATCAAAGAGCCATCCAAGCCAGGGAAGAGAGCCATGGAGGGATCTGTGATGCCCTGGTGCTCTAAGGATGTCTTTTGTGATTATAGGGTACAGCACCACCACCACTGAACATGGTGCAAGAGTGCTCTAGAGGGCTCTTTGTCACCTCCAGGTGCTGCAAGAAGACATAGAAGAGTGTCCTGGAGGGCCCTTTTATGCCCCCAGGTGCTCTAAGGATGTCTTTTATAATTTTAGGTTGCTGACAGTGCCACTACACACAAGGTGCAAGAGTGCCCAGGAGGGCTGTTTGATGCCTCCAGCTGCTGAAAGGTTGCCCTTTGAGATTTTAGTTCGCATCTACCAGGTGCTGAAAAAAGACAAGGAACTTCCATGTCTTCTCGCAGCATCATTTTGGAGGCATCAAAGAGCCCTCCAGGGTACTCTTCCATTTCTTCTTGTAGCACATGGTTGGAAGCATCAAAAAGTCCATCAAGTCCACTCTTCCATGTATTTTTGGAGCATATGGAGGCATCAAAGAGCCCTCCAAGGCACTTTTGCACCCTGTGGAATGGTGGCATCCTTAAAGCCCATAAGGACATCAAAGACCCCAACACCCAGGCATTCTTCCCTGAGTCCTTAACTGGAGGCATCTAAGAGCCCTTTGGGGCACACTTGCACACCGTTGAGTGGTGGCACTACAACCTAAAATCAGTATTCTGACATACTTGCAAAACTAAGAGCATGAAAGATCCCTCCAGGGCACTCTCCTATTGATCTTAGCACCTGCTCAGGCATCAAATAACCCCCAATGACACCCTGGCATCCTCTACATTGAAGTAGTTGTGATGGTACCATAATCATTCCAAAATGTATCAAAATAACCCCCAAAATGCACCAGAAGGCATGAAAAACCCTATAGCTCATGGGGGCCTAGGTGGCCCCCAGACCCCTGGCCTTTTATGAGAACTCTGAGCACCAACAAACTTTTTCAAAACCTGGCACCCCTGGCAGCATATACAGTGCAGTTGCCAGTACTGTTTAATTTCACTTCATTTTTAATTTTTATACTTGTTATCAAGATGAGCAATACTGCTTGTTTTCACAAGTGACAAGTATAGAAACATTCAGTGTTAATATAAAAAAAAGACAATTACATATAAAATTACTAAATACAGTAATACAAACTTCAGACACAAAAACAAACAGTTCAATGTCAATAACAAGTACATTCAGTAAGAGATTTGAGCCACTGCACCAATCTAATTTTAAAAGATCTGATCGTTTTGCTGCTGGTGACATCATCAGGAATTGAATTTAAAAAAGTTGCAGCCCTGTAACATACAGATCTTTGGCATACTGCCTTCTTATAAAGAGGTATTCTATAAACATATCTGCTTTGGGACCTTGTTCCTTGTGAATTGAAAAGCCTAGTAAATAGCTGAACAGTGAAGGGTACAAAACCCAGTGTTCCTTTGAAAATAAAGGTACCCAATTTTAGATTGGTCCTGTTTTCAAGTGATAGACACTTAGCTGCCTTAAACAGATTGCAATGGTGAGCATTTTTATGGGAGACCGGTCTTGAAATGGAGAATGCTGTTATAGGTAACTTTTAATTTAGTTAGCATTCTTTCACTTGTGCCAGTATAAACAATTAGACCATAATCAAGGACACTAAAAAGAAAACTATGTGCATGAAGTTTTCTGGACTCAGGTTGAACTTTGGGGAACCCTACAGGTAACCACAGCTGTTCTAGAGATGAAATTTCTTACAGCCACCTGCAAAAATCTTCCAGTAATGTAGGACTCAAATCAACATAAAACAGTGGCAGTGAGTTTCACATACAGTAATTCCTTAGGTGATCAAACTGCACACCAGGGTCCAGTGTGTCAAATGCAAATTATAGATCCAAATGGACCAAGATGGTATAATGCTGCAGGTCTCCCACAATGAGGAAGTCATGCAACACTCTGATTAGAGCAGTTTCAGTACAGTGATGGAGCACAAATTCTAATTGGAAAGGCTTATAGATGCTATATAGTTTCAGGTGTGCCACAAGTTATGCTGCTACTATTTTCTTGATTACCTTTCCCTAAAAAGGAAGGTCTGAGACAGGCCTGTAATTCACCAGACAGTCAGGGTCCAAAGATGGTTTCTACTGGAGGAGTTTTACCATTACCCTTTTCAGAGCTGATGGAAAAACACCCTCCTGCAAGGAACACCTGACAATCTCTGTACTGACTTCAAGGATTCAAGGCTGCCAATAAGCAGCCAAGTACTGTAGGACCAGGGTCCAGTGTACAGCAAGTAGGGTGCAAGCCCGAGAACACCCTGACCACCTCCTCTTCTACAACTGGAAGGAACTTCACATTTGCCTTATCTTTCTGGACACTTCTGATCCATGATAGATCACTTGGGGAGATCCTGGTCCAAATGAAGGACAGCCTGTTTATGAAAAAAATGATTAAACCTTTTGCATTTTTGTGCTGAAAAGGCTCAATCATATTGTAGCAAGAAAGGATTTATCAATCTGTCCATGGTGTGAAAAGAATGAAGCTGGTCAATGTTTGCTTGCACCAATCATTCTTGACAGGTACTGTGCCTTTTTGGAGTGATTCCTCTCTGATATTCACCATAGTGAGCTCTCAGAACCAATTTGGCCTCCTCAGAGTGGGACCTCCACCACGAGTGCTCCAAATTACATCTCTTTGTCTTCAATTGCCTTAGCTCCTCACAGTACTGTGGAGAGCTTTAGTGGGAGGTCAAAGAATGGACACAGTAGGGTGCTAGGGAATCAAAAGCAGCTGTGAGAACTATGTTATAGTGCTCTACAGTGCTCTTGATCCCCAGGGTCAGACTGGGAAGCAAAGGGCCCACCTAGAAATGGGGTCACAGGGGCCCTGGTACCAGCTGCATTATACCCTCATATACAAACTGTTGCACAGTTTTACCATCAGTGGTATGCCCTAGCATACAAACTGTATCCTGCATTTTCAACCATAAAGTAACAGCATGTATCCCATTTGGAAGAAAGCTATTCCCTGCACCAATTATAAAGACATAAGGGACTGTGTTTATGAAGTTTATTATATATACACATACACATAGTGTATGTATATTTATAAGATGGGTAAGAAAACTATGTCAAAGACCAGCCTCCCGATTGGATGAAGCATTACTTTTTAGGTCTTTGGTAACCAGGTAAGGCCCACTAGGCACAACTGCCTGTTTTCAGGGGTGACATGAGAGCACTGGGGCGGTTAAGTGACTTGTTCAGAGTTGCACAGTATGCAAGTGAAGGTTGTGGGAATCAAACCCAGGTCTGCTGGATGTACGGTACCAAGCTCATTCACAGCTCATTACTCAAACCTCTAGGATATACTGCCAGCCACAAGAATCACACATCTGTTCTTCTTTTCATCCCTTAGCACTTACTGGACATTTTATAAGACAGATAATCTGCTACAAGTCTTGTTGTCTTGCTCTACTATATGAATGCTTTGGATGGTTGAACGCACTCAGCCTACAGCCTTGTGCATCACAACTCACACCAAGGCGTGCGAATATCAGAGTACGACTGCACACCCTGTAGTGGATTATGTATTACATATTACGTGCCTCTGGTATGCAAATAAAACCAAACTTCATAACACACAGTCACAATGCATTATTGTCAATTTTCTATTAAACTTCCTTTCCTTGTACTGGCTCTACTCAGCCTGAACTGGGAACTGTGTTGACTAAGTCTACTACTATTAGTAATGCATATATAGATTTCACTTCAGTATTGTCCTGCAGTGACATACAAGTATTAAAAATATTAAAAAGTTCAGATCGGCAGTGTCAGTGTGATTATTTTATTTTTCTCTGTTTCCCCTGTTCCCTTTGCTTATCACCCTTTTTACCATGGATTCATCTTTTCATCAGTCTTCCCAGCATTCTTTTAGTTCTTTTTCTGCCCAACAGTTGTGCTCATTTGACTATACCTTTGCTTTAATGTTTTGGGGTTAATTCCCTCTGCCATTTACACAGCCATCCCACAAACCTTGGGCCAAACAGACACCTCTGAATGTGCTACCATTGGCTGCTGTCTGATAATCTTTGCAAGACTTTGTGTATACTTTCTACTATTACTGGACCCTCTACTGCACTAACCTTCCTCACATTCCATATAAAGGATGCCCCCAGTTTTAACACTTACTCCAATCCATCCCATATGTGCAGTAAAAGATTTTAAAAATAACCTAAGGACAGCAAAGTTCTGGGTAACTTTACCCCGTACCCCAGACATAATGGCATTGGCAGTAAAGCTCATCCTCCAGCAGGTGGGTGGACTGTGGACAACTATGCTTTCAGTCAAGTGTCCTCATTCTCTCCTTTGTTTGTATACCCCATGGCACCTCCCTTTCTATGGGTGCTTGTCTTCCCTTCCCACCACAGAAGAGACATCAACCCCCTTCCCCAAGGTTGGAGCATGATGCAAACAGATCAAGGCAACATCTTACCAGCTCAGGGAAGTTAGGACCAAGACAGTTGTCAGCATGTCTCAACTGGTAGCTCATTCATCTCCAGACCAGGTGGTTTCTGGTTCTAGTCCCACACTAGGATTGAGCCCATACCCCTAGTACCTGAATGCAGTATTAAGGGGATGTACCATCAGGGCATGCAGTGGGCCTAACACAAAAACATAGAATTTGATGGCAGATAAGGACAGCTTGGATCACCTAGTCTGCCCATTTCCCCTACCTGATGGATTAGCTGCAGATCCTAGTTAACCAACAGCCTACTTCTTCCTACCCCCCACTAGAATTGCTTTATGTCTATCCCGTGCATTCTTGAATTCCCCCACTGTTTTTGACTCCACAACCTCCTCAGGAAGGCTGTTCCATGCATCCACAACCCTCTCCATGAAAAAATACTTCCTCACATTACTGCTGAGCTGTTCCCCCCCATCTTCAAATTGTGTCCCCTTGTTCTTGCACATCTCTTTTTCTGAAAGATGCTACCCTCTTGGACTATATTGATTCCCTTGAGGTAATTGAAAGTTTCACTCATGTCCCCCCTCTCCCTCCATTCCTCGAAGGTATACATGTTAAGCTCCTTTAGACTCTCTTCATATCTCTTCTAGTGCAGACCCTGCACCATTTTGGTTGCTCTCCTCTGGATAGCCTCCACCTTGTCTATGTCTTTGCGGAGATGGGGTCTCCAGAACTGCATGCAGTACTCCAGATGGGGTCTCACCAACTGTCTGTACAGAGGGATGACAACTTCCTGTTTTCTACTGGTGTTGCCTCTCCCTATACATCCCAGTATCTCCCAAGCCCTCCTTACTGCCTTCTCACATTGCTTGTCTACCTTTAGGTCATTTGATATAACTACCCCCAGATCCCTTTCCATTTTTGTTGTTGTTAGTATCTCACCCCCCATTGTGTACTCTTCCCCTGAGTTTTTGTTTCCCAGGTGCATTACTTTGCATTTCTTTGCATTGAATCTAAGCTGCCATACATTTGACCATTCCTCCAATCTTGCCAAGTCCCTTCTCATCCTTTCCATCCCACCTTGTGTATCAACTATTTGCAGATCTTTGTGTCATCTGCAAAGAGACATACTTTTCCTTCTAGTCCTTCTGCAATGTCACTTATAAAGACATTAAAAAGGACCTGTACCAGTACTGAACTCTGCGATACTCCACTAGTAACCCCCTTTCTTCAATTATCCAGCCAATATTTTACCCAGGCTTCCACCCTGGGACCCACTCCCAAGCTGGCTAATTTGTTTATTAATCTTTTGTGTAGGACTGTGTCAAATGCCTTGCTAAAGTCTAGGCAGGCCATGTCCACAGCCCCTCCCTGGTCTACTACTTTTGTCACCCAGTCAAAGAAATCAATTAGGTTCATCTGACATGACCTTCCCACATGAATACCACCATCCAACTACCAGTCACCCATGCAAGTTTAAGTTTATAATAGGGCCAACACTCCATGACAGTCCAGATCCTCCCATCACATCTTGACCTGAATAGCATCATTCTTGCCTCAGTAGTGCAATGAGGGTGCACTACTGGGGCAAGAATGCTTAATGCTAGTATTTGGACCTGAAGGTAATAGGAAGATTGGTATCATCATGCAGTATTGGACCTACTGGTGGCTGGTGACTGGGGGGAGGGTAGATTAAAGGGTGCATGCAGCCCAGAAGGGCAGAGGGGGTTGGGTGGATCCATTTCAGATCAATAAGGAAAAATGTAACTTGTTTCACCCATGAAGTCAATGAGCAAGAGCAGACCACCTCCTTGTTTAGCCCCTCCCAGCAAACACCCCTTCACATTTTAGCAACCCTGATAGCTTTAGAAAAAGCCAAAGAAAATACCACAAAAACAATAGGTCCCTGCTAGCTTGCCCTCATTCATCACTCATATATAATAATACCTGTTGTTGGACTCACCACCCCTTTCAATGTCTGCTTAAAATCCTGGCTGTTGAGCCCTGCTCATATGTTTCACTCCTCAGGTGGTGGCCCTAGAGCA